>OX291553.1:5000-10005000 GCA_946406115.1 Apoda limacodes | reverse complement strand
TTGATTTACTTATAAATTAAAATAACAGATACACTATTCAACAAGAAAATCAAACTAAACTATGAGCGCACTTTTTAAAATCAACTTCAATATCTACTATATTTGATATTTCCTCTTGCAACAGTTGATGTAATGTTACACCATCATGTTTATAAACCCAATAGCCGCCATCTTTCAAATATAAATCATATCGCTTAGGACCTGATATTGGAGAACTAAGCCATATTTGTTTATTAGGTGTTTGTCTATTAATTACATATGTGCCATATGTTGAACCCAAGGCCACTGTTAAAACTCCATCCTGAAAAAGAAAAGCATTATTGTTATAAAGTACAATGCAAGTAACAAAGCCTACAAGTTTCTACAACTAGGGCACCTCCAATAAACTTGTTTTAATCATCATCTTCTATTTTACCACTTATTAGTTTAGGACTGATAATTTAGGACAGGTCAGGCCAGTATTTTTCTAAAATTCAAAGTATATTGCTTATTCATATACCACTGATGTCTTTGATGAAGTGAGTAGGCCAGTGTGACAGCAGTGGGGTCATATGAAGGTTGGTGACAAGAGTTCAATTCCTATTAATACATTGTCCATATAAGAAAACAAATTTTAAAACTATAGTTTGTAATCTAACTTTGGTTTCCAAAGTCATGTCCTCACAAATTTATAGGCACCCTTCCATAAATAAAAAACTTGGAAATTGGTTTTTTACCGAGTGATTTGTGAACATACCTACATACAAAATTATAGGTAGCTAGCTACCTACATGTGTTTTAATTACAGACAAATTGAAAACATATTTATTTTAATTAGCTGTAAAAATAATCAATAATTATAATTGGCAAGGTCAGCCCCATATGGTACTGCTGCAATCTCTGGGTGGGTGCAGCTGGATACCAGCTTGGCCCTTTTGACTCGGTCCAACGACAGGCTGTGAGAATTGTCGACAATCACAATATCACTTGCCGTATCAAACTCTTAAGTCTGAGGAGAGACTGCCTCCCTGTGTGTGTTCTACTGCTTGTACAATGGAATGTGTTCTGAAGAATTGTTTTCGAAATGATGCCCAGGGCTACTATCTACCATGGCACCTAAACTTCCTCCTGCAAACGCTTGGGTTGTGGAATGAGCTCCCTGCCAAGGTTTTCTCTAAGGACTACAGTATGGGGTTCTTCAAGAAAGAAGTTACTGTATTTCTGAAGAGTCGGCAACGCCCAAGTGATACTCCTGGCGTTACAAGCGTCCATAGGCTACTGTGTGTAATTATATATTTTGTACCAAGTAAGCAATTTTTTATTGTTTTGGTCAACCAATTAATTAATTTTATATATATTATTAATATTTATTTTATTACAAGACTTTACAAAAAAATGGAACTTGTCTCAAATTGGCAAACAATTTTATATATGCTTGTAAATGAGAAATGTCTAAAAGTGGATATCCAAGTTTCTGGCTGATAGTACCTAGAATGCTAAAAAGTTTGTCTAATCCCATTTTACACAAACTATTAAAATAAACAATTTGAGCTGAGAAAAACATCTTAATCTCAGCCCCTGCCTAAGTTTGGCCACTAAAACGTTTAAGCTTATAGTTACATCAAATTCTGTGTAGGTAAAAGGTTTTGACATCAATCATGACTTTGTCAAATCTAGTCTTACAATTATATCTAATTTAAGATGTTTATAATCACTAATAACAAAGTGTAAATGTCAAATAGTCTGACAGTGCAAATTCATCAGTGGATAACTTCAAGGTTCAGGCATGGTTAAGACTGTAAGTTGCATTTTAGGCTAAGTGGCCGACGTTTGAGTAATTTACCCTACCTATACAGTAATAAAAATAAAACTATACATCACCTTATGTTAAATGTTTTTTCCTAATTAATTATTGTTAGTTTATGCACATATCAATCCGAAGGAACCCCTAATTCTAGTTGCCTAGGTTCTAAATCCAAGCCCAAGTTATTATGAGTTACCTATGAAATGAAATGAAGTGAAATTTATTAGCTAGGAACATGGTATGTTACAGAGGTGTTCTAATAATTACTAGTGGTTTCACATGATTCTGCCCTAACAGGGCATGCAAACATTAAGAAGGTAAATTAATGATTACAATTAATTACATAAGACGCATAAAATACAATACTTAATTACACATTTATATTTTACTTTATGTCTACTTTCTTCAACATTAGGTATTCATTTATAGAGTAAAAACATTTTTGTACCAACCATTTAAAACATTTTCTTTTAAATATATTTATTGGTAATTCTTTAATTTTCTTAAATTCTTTAACTACAGAGATCCCCCCTTTTGCAATTCTCTTGTATAAATATCTAAATTATACTTACACTGTATGTGACATCAGCTCCCTTTAAATTAGGTGAATCTTCCGCTAACTCTTCAAAGTAATCACAAAGGGATTCAAGAGTTTCACTGCAGATATCTTCAAACACTAATGGATCTACATTTTCTGAAGATTGCAAGTTACCGGATTCTATTGTAGAAAATTGATGACCTACACTTGGCAAATTAAAACTCGATCTCAATATTTTAAATGTGACATAAGGGCGTATAACTGCAAGGCTGAAATTGCTAGATGTCCCTCGTACCAACCAGCGGCTGGTACGTATAAAAGTTCTCATCATTTTGCAAAATAAAATTCAGTAATGATAAAACACACAAAGGTTACTTTTTATGTACGTTCAAGATATCCAACCCATTACTTGTTAGCCTTCATCACTTACTATTTGTAACGCAATTCTTAACATAAGTTAATAACTATAAGTAAGTACTAAAAATTAAAAACATTTTGATAAAATATTTTTTTATTTTACTCGCATTTACAAAATAACAATTGAAGTGAAAAAAATTTAAGTCATGTACTTACATGTACATAATTGTTGGTTCTGAACCGAAGCGCGACATAGGGCCTGTTTTTTAGCTCACAATTTAGCAAATTTGGTAACTGACAGCAGGATAGCAAATAGATTTTTGAACAAAACAGTAAGAGATAGCACGAAAGCAAATGCAATTGTAATAGCTAAAAAAAACATGCCCTATAGTCCAATAGTGGAAAGAATTCGGCTATTGACATTGTTAAAGTTTTCTAATTTTTGATATGTTATCAGAAACTGATACTTACATGTTTTTGATTTTCCCCTAAAAAGTTAGGAATTTTAAATAATTGCTTTATAAGGCGTTCCATCTGACTACTTTTTAGCAGAAATTGTTAGCGGTTTGCGTTTCACGCTTTTGGTAGCAAAATCATAATGAAAATCTAATATTGCTTTCTAGCGTTTCGTCTGAGTAATTTTGCTACCAAAAACCCATGGTGGGTATTTTGAGCTACTTTTTGACAGCTTTCAAATGTAAAAGAAAGTTCTTTGAGAAAAATAGTTATAAAGTTGTTTTTTTTAAAGAAAAGTTTATTTTTGCATGAACTGTATATCTTTGTTATTCTGTACAAAAAAAATCAAAGTAAAATCCTCAAACACATACGCACATGGAACTGTCCAAAAATGGAACAAAACTCGTTTCGTAGTGCCGCTAAAATTATCAGTCTGCAGTTGGTGCTTATTGAGGTTTTATTATTAAATTGCAACGCGGCTTATTAAATTTTCGTGTTACCTCTGTCCAAAGAAAACAAATGCAGAGAGTAGGTTAAAAACTCAAGTAATAAATAATACCTAGAAACCAATAGTTTATATTTACAAGTCCAAATTGTTCATAGCACTTTTTAATTAAATCACACACTTTAAGTCCTTGTAAGATACACTAATCATCATTACGTTTTTTTATGTACACATGACATATTTAACGTTAATTTTCCAGTCTTGTTTTGTTGGGTTAGCTAATTTCCTAGATACAACTCCAACAGCATATGCTATGTCTGGACGTGTTCCAACCATAAGGTAAGCCAATGCTCCTACAGCTTCTCTGTAAGGGAAATTATTTTCTTCATCGACTTTCCCTGATTCAGAGGCACTAGTATCCAAACTAATAATTGGTGTTGAAATAGGATTGCAGCCTTCTATTTTGAAACGTTTAAGTATTTTATTTGTGTAAGCTTCCTGCTTGATAAAAATGGAACATGAAAAAGTTTAGATTTTTAATCCAAGATAGTAGCTTGCAGGTTTTGTAGTTATTTTTAACCACTAGACCATCATCCACATATAGGCAAATCAGTATCTTCTTGTCTTTGATCTTCTTTACAAAAAGACAGCAATCACCTTCATTCAGTTTGAAGCCCATAGCAAGAAGTATCTCTTCGAAGCATGTGTTCCAACATCTTGGCGATTGTTTTAAACCATACAAACTGCGTTTCAATTTGCAAACTTTAGTAGAGCCATCATGAAATCCATCTGGCTGTTTTATATAAATATCCTCATTAAGTGTCCCATTGAGGAAAGCCGTAGCTACGTCAAACTGAACAAAGTAAAGACCATCTTTAGCACTTACACTCAAAAGTGCTCTTACAGTAGCTAATCGTGCCACAGGACTAAAAGTGTCACTGTAATCTAAGCCTTTTCTTTGTTTAAAGCCTTTTACTATAAGGCGTGCTTTATATTTGTCAATAGATCCATCAGGAAGTCTCTTGATTCTAAAGACCCACATCATAGGATCCAAACATCATTTTCTTGTAGAGAAATCAGCTCCTTGTGCATAGCATTCAACCATTCGTTGCGATCTTCTCTGCTCATAACTTCTTTATAGGATTCTGGAGAATCAGTGCTATCTACCAGACAAACAAAGTCTTCCAGTCTTTGAGGACGACTTAAGGTGCTCCTTTTTCTTAGATTGTATCTGGGTTTTGAAGTGCCAGGTGTGTGGTCTGCAACTTTGGTCTTAGGCGGTCTTCCATCCTTTATCCATTTCTTGCAGTTACGAACCCTGTGTCCACTTCCTTGACAGTAATTGCACTTTAGTTCCTTCTTTAGTGGCTTTGACTCCTTTACTACGAGGGCCTCTTGACTCACCTCTACCTTATCTTATAGTGCTCTTTCATAAGCACAAAGCTGACTGGTCAGATAATCTATGGTCCTGTCTTTTTGGTTTAATAATAACCAGCTGTCAAATCCAGCTACGCGAAAAATCTGTCATCTAACTAGTCCAGCATCTTGCAGATTAGAAACAAATCTTGATTGGCTTCTTTTTTGGATCGCTCAATACTTAGAGAATTCCAAATATTTTTCAAATTAGACATGAGTGTGGACACATCATTTTCTCTGTTATGTTTGTAACCAAAAAATTCCATGCATAACATGTACGCCTTGTCTTCGATTTGTCCATCGTACAATCTATGCAACTCTTGCCAGACATCATACGCTGTCTCAAACCTCATCACTTTTCTTAGTATATTTTCAGTTATATTAGTGGTGATAATAAGCAGAGCGTTGCTGTCAGCTTTCTTAAATTTTGTTAAAACAGAATTATATGATGCAACTGCAGCGTCTCCTGCTCTGTCTGAAAGGACGGGTTTCTGGAATTTCCCTTCAACTACTTCCATAACACCTTCTGTGCCGCGTAGCATAATAGAGAATTGCGTACTTCCAAGTATCCCAGTTTCCTTTTCCTTCCAAATTGCCAATGTTTAGTTTGGTTGTAAAATTCTGCATTGTGGTTATATTTACTCCATGATTAGCGGGCCGAATAACCTATAAAATTTTTGTCTTACCGCTGTCCAAAGAAAACAAATGCAGAGAGTGGGTTAAAAACTCAAGTAATAAATTAGGCCTAGAAACCAATAGTTTATATTTACAAGTACCTCAAGTACATAGTATAAAAATAGTTATAATTTTGCCAATAGAAATATAAAATCTGTGATATTCGTAAAATACTCTTTAAAGCTTATACTCAATTTGCTTGTCAAATTTTAGAAAACTATATTTAATGCTTTTATAAAAATAACCTTTTTTGTCATATTGAGGCCAATATTGAATTAGAGTCCGTGAAGTTTACAAGTCGATTTTTAATGCGCAAAATTTTAAAAATGTATTAACATCTCAGTAAATCAGCATGACCGATTTCAATAAATCAGAAAAAAAAAAAATATTGTCGATATATCGGCATCAGATGCAATCCTAGTCTCTAGTATATATTTATTTGTATCGTATTGTAGTATGGTGCGAATATGTAAATCCACGTGAGAAAAAAAATGTTTTGTTTATATTTGTATGTGAGAAAACACATAAAGAAGATTATTTCAGAAGTGAATAAAACTGAAATGAAATAACGGAAGCAACTTAGGTAAATTTTATTACCGCAAGACATAAATAAAATAGATAAAAGCAAATTAAGATTGATTGACATTTTACATGTATTTTATTTAGATATGTCTTGTGATAATAAAATTTACCTAAGTGGCTCTAAAATAGCTCGGCATAAGCATACACAAAAGAGTTTTAACTATTAATAACAAATAATTACACAAGTCGACACGAATTTGGTGCCTGAGTTCTATGTACCCGATTTTGACTTCTTATATCTAATTTATAAAAGTAATAAATTTTTTATCTCATAAAGTTTGCCTATTAAGAATGGTAAAAGCATTTGGCAAAAATCGTGTATTTTCTTCATCAGGGTAAAAAGTACAAACGCAAACTTTTTTAAAAGAAATTGAGTCATTGTCATTAGACAATAGTCATTAAAAAACAAACACAAAAAAAAAGGTTTTTTTTGTTGACTTGTGTTATAATTACAGTTTTTTTTATTTAGTTTTAAGTGTGTTGTGGTCATAGGAAGGAAAATAAGTATCAAATAAGCAAGAGGGGTATAGTTCCAAAGCCTGCTAAGTCCATTTTTGTCATGTTGTAACATTTTTATTCGACTAGCTACCTAGTTTTTCGCACAATAACCTCAAATCCAAAGTACTTACCCAAAGGTTAGTACATACATGTGAATTGAAGAATTTTTTATAATTAATAAATAAATATTTCTGTGACAGAAGATTTATTTATTTCCTTATTTATCACATTTTCACATTATAAGACCATTAAAATTCGTAAATCTTCACTACCAAAAACTGTAAATATCAGTTTGTTTGTTAAGAAATTCCTCAAAAATTAAAGCACCAATTTCGAAAAAAAAATTGTTTTTTACATGTGAATGTGGTATCTAAATTAATATAAAACTAAAATTGTCTGTTTGTTCGTTTGAACTCTTCTTTGCTTGAAAAACTTATGATCACACTTAAACTTGATAAGTATTTTATCTTGCTACATATAATGCCGCAGATATCTTCCCTATTATGAAATTGTGATTAAATTACCCAAATTGATGATTTAAAATCTTTCCAACTTGACTTAGATTTATAATGTTTGCAATTTGTATTTTGTATAAATATGATTACTGTTTTGCTTTTTATTATAACTTCTTCTCTTTCTGTTTAAAGCGGATATTTTATTCATTTAATATAATATATGAATAATTTTAAAGTATCGTGATCGTTTCAATTAGTTTATAGCTTAAAATTGTCAGACCAAAACAGAAATGTCCAGGTTTGTTGGATTCAAAACCTACAATGTCCGAGCTTTGACTTCAAAACTAACTAAGTCCATCATGTTTTCGTCTTTCATTTTGTTCTAGAGCATTATAATGTCACATAACGTTATCAAAATAAAATTAAAGAATCTTGTTCTTGATAGGAATGAAAAAAAAAGTTATTATCTAAGTATTTTTATCAATAATTTCTCATTCCTCAACATTTTACTTTGCAGGTTTTGAAACTATACCCCTCAAGACACGGCCTAGCGAACAATCTACTCAACAAAGTGTATCGCATCTTAATCTACGTGCGTAGTAAGGAAATGGTAGATGCAAGCACGTGCAAATTAGCTATTTATTACAGTTATTTGGTACTGACGTTAAGCGTTGAACTCGACGCTTTGATGACTGTCCGTCTGTCCATCGTCAGTAGGGACCTAGCTTATAAGAGAAAATTTACTTTATAGCAAATCCGAACGGGGAAATAATTATATTCTTATGTATAGTCGCGTCACTTCCTTACTTCTGCTTCCACTGCGCGACGAGTAGCAAGGTCCGGATCAAACCGGTATCCGGAACCGATTACCTTGATGCAGTTGTACAATCCAATGGGCACTACACAGACGAAACTGCATATAATCCCAAAACTCAATTTGTCTGTATAGGGAGGCCCGTTGCCACCTTCCGAAAATCAAATCAAAACTATAAAACGCGGGACACGAGTGCGTGCCCAACCCTTTAATTAACACTTCGACACGTTTTTAGAACTGAATGCCCGCCGGACGGACGCCGGCGCAGTCAATGCCAAACCAAGAGAAAGAACATGACGTCACCGCTTATCTGTATCGAACAAGAGTACTATTAAAAACTTTGTAAACAGTAGCGCCGACTCCATGGGGTGCTCGAGCTTCACAAGTCCACTCCACACTCCACAAGAGAACCCCATTCACTGAGGTCCCACAATTCCAGAACTCACCTCTCACCATCTCTAAGAGCAATGTTCAGTTCCGAGATCGTTTAAAAGACAAGTTAAAGCTATCGTCAAAAAACTTGGTGTATTTAACAAATTGATAATTGATAATATTTTTAATTGCCAGAATATGGGTAACAAATTCTACAAAGAGAATCTTATATAATACGAATAGTCCCAACATATCCTACGTTTACATTTAGGTGTGCAAAAATTATATTTTAAAACTTTATATACTGCGAAGAGAATTTATGTTTTAAATACAATTCTTTGTAGATATATTATGTATACTAATGTTAAATAATCTATACTAATAAAATGCTTTGTCCTGAATGACTGACGATCAACGCTACTTTAAATTTTGCGTAAACCTTTTTTAAAAGAATTGATGGAAGACGTGTTTCATATTTTATTGAAATTCATCCCCTAACGGTGACCCCGTAAGGGGTAGAAAGTTATTTTGGTGGTGATTTGCTTCAAAGTTGATGTCAATACTCCTTAGTGCTTTTGATTTTAATGAAATTTTGGTAAGTTGTTATGCACACGCCGGGGAAGGTTTCTGAGAAAGAAAATAGGGTCAAGTGCGAGTCGGACTCCCGCAGTTAGGGTAAGCCGATTGTAATGAAATTTTAGTAAGTTGTTACGCACACGCCGGGGAAGTTTCTAGGAAAAAAATGGGTCAAATGCGAATTGGACTCTCACAATAAGAGTAAACTGACTGTAATGAAATTTTGGTAAGTTGTTATGCACACGTCGGGGAACGTTTCTGAGAAAGAAAAAAGGGGTCAAGTACGAGTCAGATAGGGTAAAGTGTGAGTCGGACTCGCGCAATAAGGGTAAACCGATCGTAATGACATGTTGGTAAGTTGTTATCCACACGCCGGGGAAGGGAAATACACAGGGCCAGATTTAGAGGTCTGGAGGCCTCGGGTCTACAAAGGAGTGTAGGGCCCCTGGTCCCAAATTATGTTCCAAATAAAATGACACCAAGTAGATTATTTTAGTAATATACATAATCGGAATATAAACATAAATATAATCGGAAACTAGAATTATCTGAAATTAAATTTTAGCATTAACATACGAAACCTTCCGAGCTTCAAAGTAAAAGATGTTTACTAGTGTTTACTAGTCGGAATTTGAAAGATTTTTTTTCGAAGTCGCTTTTATGGGGGCTCCCCGTTTGTGGAGGCCCCAGGGCTTTCGCCCGGGTTGCCCTCCGCTAAATCTGGAAGTACAACCCTTTCACAATAGGTTGGTGCTGCTGTTTAGTCCGGTCAATTTAGACATTCGAAGCTACATAAATTCTCACCAAGCTGAAAATCAGTAAGATAGTTTAAAATATGTTTAAAAATAAAATTTGAAAGTTCCCCATCTTTCCACTGTATGGAAAAAAGTTTAATCAAGGTCAAAGGTCAAAAATTGAGTTTTTAGCGATTATCACCAAAATGGTAAGTTTTATCATAAAAATACTTTGACAAAAGTTGTATCATAAAATTATCTACAAAAAATGTATCAATTTTTTTTTTCTACGAGCCTTCGTTTTCTACTTGTAATCGTCATAATATGCATACGTTTCCACGCCACCTATGAGGTAGTGTACCTACTTAGCGGGTTTTTTTTAACGTGGTTTCTAATAAAGGGACTGGGTTTCATTTTACCTGATATTCTTATAGTTATAACTTATAAGTGTAAGTTACAATGACCGATAGAAAAATATTTAAACATATATTACAACTCGCCGCAAGGTACTTGGCCACAAGCATGGCATAGATATGACATATGGCTTGGTGGTGCTTTTTTCAAAAAAGGTGACAATACGCTCCTTAAGAATGACAGACCCATCACGCTTCTGAGCCATGTTTATAAGCTGTTTTCAAGAGTAATTAAAATCCGTCTCGTTCGCAAGTTCGACGACTTCCAGCCTCCCGAACAAGCCGGTTTCCGAAGAGGCTATAGTACCGTAGACCGCATACATACGCTGCGGCAGATTATGCAGAAGTCAGAAGAGTATAATCGGCACATTTGCTTAGCGTTTGTGGACTATGAGAAAGCCTTCGATTCGGTGGAAACATTGGCAGTGCTACAGGCTCTACAGAGATGCCGTATTGATCATCAGTATATCGAGGTGCTAAAATGCTATTACGATAACGCCACCATGTTAGTCCGTCTCCAGGATCAGATAGAGACAGGGAGATATCATATCTCCGAAGCTGTTCACAAATGCGTTGGAAGATGTCTTTAAGCTTCTGGACTGGGACGGTTTTGGTATCAATGTTAATGGCGAGTACATTTCCCCACCTTCGGTTTGCCGACGATATTGTGGTCTTCGCAGAATCGATGGAGGACCTTAGCACAATGCTCGAAAGCCTCAGTAGAGCTTCCCAACGACCCACTCAAGATGAACACGGACAAGATGAAAATCATGTCGAATGGCCATGTAGCACCCACTCCAATAACTGTTGGGAACTCTACACTCGAAGTTGTTGACGAATATGTATACCTGGGACAAACTGTTCGATTAGGTAGGGCCAATTTCGAGAAAGAGGTTAATCGCCGAATCCAACTCGGTTGGGCAGCGTTCGGAAAACTGCGTACTATTTTCTCGTCCTTAATACCCCAGTGCTTGAAGACAAAAGTCTTCAATCAGTGTGTGTTGCCAGTGATGACTTACAGCACTGAGACGTGGCCGCTAACTATGGGCCTTATACGAAAGCCCAAGATCGCTCAGCGGGCGAAGGAAAGAGATATGCTATGCCCCCCGCTAGATGGACAAATGACCTTGTAAAGGTAGCGGGAAGCCGTTGGTTACAGGCGGCACAGAGTCGCACGCTGTGGAGAAAGTTAGGTGACGCCTATGTCCAGCATTGGACGTCAATGGGCTGGTATGATGATGATGATAATACAACTAAAGAGATGTATATACGTGGCGTACTCATGCATATTATGACGATTACAACTTTAACAACTTTTTGGATCGTAATACCTCAAAAACGGTGGCTTGTAGAACAAAAAAATTTGATACATTTTTTGTAGATAATTTTATGATCTACAATATTGTCACAGTATTTTTATGATAAAACTTACCTTTTTGGTGAAAATCGCGAAAAACTCATTTTTTTGACCTTTGCCCTTGAATAAAAATTTGAATAAGAACTTTCAAATTTTATTTTGAATCATATTTCAAACAATCTTACTGATTTTCAGCTTGGTGGGAATTTAGGTAGTTTTACTCTTATTTTTTAGTCTAATTTGACCGGACTATGTTGTTCTAAAAAAGAAACAACCCTCTCTTCGGGTCAGCAAGTTTAGTTATAACTGTTATAATGTTTTTATTATACACCTGTTTCAACATTAAGTATATTCATAAATTTATCCTCAAAATAATTAATCAAATTATTGTCATTAATAAATAAAATAATTCAAATAATTCAAATGTCATGTTATAAAAGCAAGAATACCTATAGTTTAATAACTAAAATAAAAACAATTTGTTCAACATAGTCATTATTCAGTAATCAAAGTATTATAAATCAATAATAAAAATTACCAAAGTTATACTTAAAGGAAACATTTAATCAAAATAGTCGTAATTCACAAATTTAACTAGGTAATTAATAATAGTCCATAGAGATCCGTTGCAGGAATTTCACAATCTATGGGGAAAAAAAATACTGCTGTCGTCCAGGTCCAGGTGACCAACGGGCCTACTGGCGCAGACAAAGTTCAGCTAGTAATAACCTCTTAAAGTAACTTAATTCTACTTTTGAAAAACTATGTTTCTTACAAAAGCCTTTTGAGCGACAAGGCCGCCTTATTGTATGCGTTTTAGTAAAAAGTATGAATTAGTTTAAGTTAATCTTTGGTATTCAATACACCTATCTATCTATCTATAAAATTTTTTTGCAAATATTTTTTTTTTTTTATAAAAAAGTGCTAATACCCGTGTAAAGCTGAGACGTTACTCCAGCACAGTTTAAAGCAATACTACATACAAGGCTACGGTCCGCATGATGGTAAGCGGTCACCATGGCCTATGGACGCTTGTAACACCCTTTAAAAATCTAACAACATCTTTCTTGAAGAAACCCATAGTAGTCCTTAGAAAAAACCTTGGGAGCTCATTCCACAACCCAAGCGTTCGTGGGGAAGTTTCTCTGAAATCGCACTGTCCGCGACCATTTCGGTTCTAAAGTGTGAGAATGATTTCCGTGCCGATGGCGAGCGGTGCGATGGTAGAAAGTAGCCGTGGGCATCGTTTCGAACAATTCCTCAGAACAAATTCCATTTTACAAGCGGAGAACACACACAGGAAGGCAAAGTCTCTCCTCACACTTAAGGGCTGGATACGGCAAGTGAGTTTGGGATCGTCGACATTTCTCACAGCCCTTCGTTGAACAGAGTCAAAAGGGCTAAGCTGGTATCCGGGTGCACCCGCCCAGAGATGGCAGCAGTACTCCATATGGATAAGGGTACAAAGGATACTTTTACGATATTGTGATCTCATTATCTGTTATTTAAAGCTAGCTTTCTCCATAGCACTATAACCTACCTATACCTACCAGCGGAAGATTTTTTGGATTTATTTGTGCTCCAACACCAGCTTCTTGCTGTCAACGTTATCCTTTAGGTTCTCATTTATTTGCTAATGTCAATTATGTAGCTTAAATTGCTATGAAACTGTAGAAGGTAGGTAGAATATTAATTTCAAAGCATTCCTGACAAAAACAGACAGACAGACAGACAGTTAGACAAAGAAGTGATAGATACTAAGAAATAATATGCATTATAATGGATTTGGTATTTTTCCTTAAAACATGTTATCATAATACATAACACAAAGACCTTCCGAAACTTACCACCTACATGATGGTCAACAAAACTACATCAAAATCCAGTATTTATAAATTCGTAAACAAACTGAAGTACAAGCAGACACCTAGACGTTGCGTAAAGCATTAGTCTACACTAATATTATGAAGAGGTAAAGTTTGTAAATTGAGATGTAGAACGAAAATAATCTCCGAAACTACGAAAATATTTTATTAATATTTGGAATAGACCATTTATCATTTACCATTTAGGAATCCCACGGCGATAACCAAATTTGGCGTGGACGAAGCCGCGAGAAAAAGGTAAAGGGAAAATAAAGTTTATTCTGTGCCCATACTCAGTCACGTCTGCCTGTCTATGCAAGATTTTCTTTGCAAGCCCCTAAAGTAGATACCTACATCATTCCGGTGTTTTGAAAGAAAGATTATCAAAAGAAATGTAATTTCTTTCACACACACATTGTAATCATTTTGGTAAACAATCGGTAGGTATATAAATATTTACTCATTATTAATCATATTCATCTTCTACGTTTTCTTTGACCTCTTCTTCTATTAGCTCCTCTTTGAACTGTGCCTTCATGTATTCATTTTGTGGTGGCAGCATCCACAAGTTTGCTATGTACGCTGGTGATAGTTCAGATATGGAAGGTTCAGGGACCCTTGGTATTGGCAGTAAGGAGTTGTATTGGTTCCAATGAGGATTGATGTAAAACACAGATCTGTCTTCTCGTTCTTGAAGTGGACGAAAATTCCGTAGATTTGGTTCATCCCATGGATCCCAGAGCATGCGAAATTCTTTTATCTGGCAAATAATTAAGTGGAATTTCGGTTAAATAATGCTAATAAAGTGGTACTGGCATGTTATACACAATACACATATGTCGTAGCAACAAATATCTTATAAGAAAAAATGACTAAGCATTACTTAACATGCATACATTATTTTTGACATGGCATGTAACTCTGTATCCTTAAGGGTTTAAATATTTTACAAACCCGCTAATAGACAGACAGCCTACTTATACTACCTTATGAAACATGACAAATAGTACATTGTTCACCAGGGGGTGAAAGTGACTGATTACCGACGTGGGTGTAGTTTGAGAGAGTTTGATTGATTCTTTTTTATAAACATAGATGGCGCTGTACCGAATAATTACAAGTTATGGTTATGTTTTCTGTTCCTTGCAAGTCATACAAAATCGCTTTATAAGAGGCGGGTCCCCGTACTATATGCGTAACATCGATCTCCATAGTGATTTCGAGCTTCCGACCATAAAAGCCTTCATCAAAGATGCGTCTGAACGCTACTTTGAGTCGGCAGCCCTCCACCCCAATCCCCTAATTAGGCAATTTTGTAACTATGCCCCCAATAGAGGGGCCTTAGGACCATTTAGATATCCGAGGCACGTCATTACAGATTTTGACGATGAGATAACCAGCAGGCTCAAAGCTCAAGCGCCTTCCGCGCTCGCGTCCGCGAACACAGATTATAGAAATATATACAGAATACGTCGCCGGAACGGTACGGAACATTAGTCAGTTTAGTTTTCACACACACACACACACTCGAGCGCGCGGGTATACTAGGTTTTCTAATATACCCGGGCGCTTCGACTAGTTAGATTTAAATAATAATAGGCAAGGGCTGAAGAGTTTCTTGCCGTTTCTTCTCTTCAGAACGCCTTTGCTATTTTCCGAAACGGCGGTAAAATTTAGTTAGATACAAATTTTAGTTTCTAAGAGCGGTTGCCCAAGCCGAGGTTCGTGTCTAGGACACCCTTGCGCAAGCCGCCCCAACTTTTCGCTTAAGAGTGCAAGCAGCACCGCAGCAAAAGTTAGTCCGCGTGTAGTTGTAAAGGCCATCTGCGGCCAACAACAGTAGACAGTGGCATTACGTGGATGCAGAAATGCTAAGTTGTGCATGTACACAGTATTTCGTATATTTCACTATATAACTTGTCTATCACCTTTATAAAGATAAGCTGTTTTTTTTAGTATGTTTTCTTTTGGGACCTTTTTTTCTCCTCGTTCATTCTTTCTATATTCGTCGTGACCCACCGAAAGCTACATTTGCTTTCAGATTTTGGGGTAGGGGCTTTTAATAGGGGAAGCATGAGTTGGACTCCTGATGAAACTATGAGTTAAACTGAAAAAACCGGTCAAGTCCGAGTCGGACTCGCGCACCGAGGGTTCAGAAAAAGGTAGCTTTGCCGTTGGACAACTGTTGTCTCAATACATCGACAAAGGCCGCAGTCAGTTTACTAACTGCAAATAAGTTTACAATCGCAAAAAAATCTTATTTATGTGTGCTACATGGTATTGCTTTTTGCCAAAAGTGCCCCATAGGTTTTGATTTTTTTTTGTCATAATATGCGAAAAAAATTACGGTTATTTTTGACTACTACTTTTACAACTCTAAGTGACCGTAGACTTTTTTTGTAATGTATTATAACTGCAAATTAAGAAATTTCGGATTTTTTCTTACGTTTATGATGTAAGACCTTGCTTCGTGTGAAATTTCATGATTCTAGGACAACAGAAAGTACCCCATAAGTTTTAATTTATTTGTGAATGCTAAAATATGCCACAAAAATAGCCGTATTACGGTCGTATTTTTTTATTGCGCTGACTTAGAAGCCTGACTTTTTTACAGCTTCAAGGAACCGTAGACCTAAGCATTTAATAAAATTTCAACATGATACCTTTACGCGTTCATGAGATAAAGGGCCTTGACAGACAGACAGACGGACAACAAAGTGTTCCTATAAAGCCCAGCGATCAGGACCGTTTTCTCTCTCTTCGGGTTTATGCCCTAAAGTTTACTTGCCCCCGGCTTGGCGAATCTATATAATTTGTTAGACCTAGCCACTTATTTTTTTTTTAAGTTTATTGTAATGTAAAACACCATGAAATTTTGAAGAAAAAAGATTAATAAAAGCTATGCATTCTAGCATTCTAGTTTTTCATACAAATGATTTCGAATAAGATAAAAAGTTAATAAAAACTTTTTTTAGGATTTTAAAAGTTACAGACATTCGGCTTAAGATCATGCCTACAAAATTTCACAGTATTTGATGAGTTAATGACCAAAACTAGAAGGAAATTGTTTTGTAAAGAACACGAGACAAAAGTTTATAAAATTCAGATTCTTTTTAATGTTAGATACACTCAAGCAATTTAGACACACTTGCTGATTAAATAATTTACCTATGTGACCTTTATTTATATACTCTTTAAAATTATATACCACTCACTTGATCCTCAGAAGCAAAGAGAGTGACTCTTGGAACAAGCCATCTAACCACATAGCTCTCGTTTTCCACGCTGTTCAAAGTACCCCAGTAAAGAAAGTAATCTTCAAAAAACATAGGCACCAAACGAGACATAGGATAAGGTCCAATACGGGTACAAGTCTGAGCTTCTTGAACCCGTGGGAATCCTTCAATAACCCAACTTAGTCGTTCGTCAGGGTTTACACCATACTGTAATGTTTTTGTCTCATTAGTGAAGGGTAATAGAGACAAAGGATTAATGGCCAAGTTTAAAGGTTTACAGGTAATGACGGGTAAATGAGTGACCGTAATCTCATTCATTAGTTACAACTCACTAAATATAGTAATCAGAGAACCCTGTACGGGGCTTTGTGGTCCTAACGAGCAAGCAGCCTATGGAGTAAATTAAGTTGGGAATGTCACACAGTTTCGAGATGATCTTTAATATTACTGCTTTAACTAGACTTTTTGGCATATAGGTAAGGAAGTAAGTGGGAAAGTAAAATGTGATAGTATAATATAGTTTTTGTTGTATAAAAAAATATAAGGTATCAGCTAAGTGTTGAGAAATAAAAGGTATTTTTTACGAACCATATCATGCCGGGTATTGTTAGAAATACAATTCTATATTAATGAAAATACATTAAAGGTTTGCAAATACTTATTTTCTTTCAAGTGTATATTTTGTGTTATTTATTAGGTACTTTTAACGATACTTATATTGATTTACTTTATTTTTTATAGAATACACAGATAATTCTGTGTTTATCTGTGTATTCTATAAAAAATAAAGTAAATCAATATTAGAGATTTTCATTAAACTAGTTAGAACCAAATCTGTTTATTTATTTTTCCGGTTGTTTACATTTATTATTGATAAAAATTAAAAACTGCAACAAATCAATGAAATATAAACAAATAATAATAATAATATTTAAACTTCTTTATCTTAAATAGGGATTGCCCCAGTGACGTTCTATGTCAAAGGTACGAGGCTAGATTGCTAAAGCTCTCTCCTCTAGTTAGTGCCCGGCACGGCGATATGTTT
The DNA here is from genome assembly GCA_946406115.1 of Apoda limacodes. Classification (NCBI taxonomy): domain Eukaryota; kingdom Metazoa; phylum Arthropoda; class Insecta; order Lepidoptera; family Limacodidae; genus Apoda; species Apoda limacodes. Next base: position 9,987,383 of record OX291553.1, on the reverse strand, counting down.
ACCACTACTCGCCACCTAGCACGTTTGTGTGACGGTATGCCATCGGTGAAACGTGGATGTTACGGACAAGCGTTTGTAACATCTCTGACCATCCCTTTGCTGGATTAGTGTCGTGATGGTATTTTTTTACAAATAAAAAAAATATTGAGATTGGGTTTGCAATCATTTTTAGAGTGATGTCTCTGCGTGTGTATGTGTGTGTGCACCTATGTGAATTTGCTCCTCGATATCTCAAGAACCAATGGACCAATTGCTCTCGTGGCCACCACGTCATGACTTAGATCTGAAAATATTGTGAGCAAATCTGTCAAGCGGTTTGTTTCTTATCGCTAAAAAACAGTTTTTCTTAAATACGCAATAACATTCTTCATGTATAAATTCTCAAATATAAAAAAAATATTCTCAAGAGAAGTTACTCGTGCGGTACTTGCTACCGAACTAATTTTTTTAAGTTTTGCAAAGTGTACTTAGTTATTGGCTTTCTCTACTGATTACTCATATATAAAGTTTACGAGTTATTTTTTATACTATGCACTGACAAATTAACTAAGTATTTTACATACCTTAATTAAATAACAGATCACAACAACTCCATCAGGATACTGCAACGCTTCTTTTTGATTCAAGTATTCCGATTTAAAAAATGTAACCTGTCATTCAATATTTAATATTAAAATTATGTAAGTGAGTTTTTTCGTTTGTTTATGTTTCATTCAAGTTGCAATGGAGCATGAAAAGCATAAGCATAGTGGAAGAGATGGAAAAGGACATATAGGTAACTTTTATCTCAAACAAATTAAAGTTCTCGCAGCAAAAAATATGACCGAATTCATTGTGAACGAACCAAAGCCACAACTATAGCAAACTTACTATTATTAAGCAGTCGCCCAGGGATCCTATGGCGATAAACGTATTTACCGCGGGCGAAGTGGAGCGGAAAAGTTAGTAGGTACCTTGTTCGATATATTTAAAAAAAAACTTTTTTTATCACATTTTATATCGTAATACTGTACTTTTGATATTCTATAATAGTAAGTATAAATTCACTGATTTTGATAAGATTTTCACTTTTTAATAGGTTTGAGTAAAGCCACATTTCACCGAAATCCTCTGAATAAGTACTCCTGAAAATATGGTGCAAAGTGTGATCCGTTAGGACGAAGTTGCGGGCAACAGCCAGAAGGTACTTTGTCAATGAAGACCAGACTATTATTAATTCTTTACAGGCATCTTGCAGAGATGCCTAGATATATTTTTCATAAGTTAAATGTACCCTATTAATGTGATGTTTTAATTACACAAGTAAGTATTTTTGATATAGCTTTGTTATTATAACATTAGTTGGATTAATATCATATTATTCAAATATCACTGAAATGAAAAAATAAGAAAAAATACCTATATTAGATGTATGAATTATGCCGTTATTAGGGTTCCGTACCCAAAGGGTAAAAAACGGACGCTATTATTAAGACTGCGTTGTTCGTCCGTCCGTCTGTCACCAGGCTGTATCCTTACTATACAATTATACTATTTCCATTTCTTTATTTTCTCGATGACAGCTCTTGTGAAAACTTGAACGAGCGTCTTTATTACATTATGTATACATTATTTAATAAAAAAATGACGCTTACGCACATACAAGGTCATAGTAGAGTCGGAGAAACTGATAGGGATCGAGCTATTTTAATCAAAATCTGATGAATCGTCACTGTTACTCCATAAGCCAACTCCCAACATTTCTTATAAGTTCCTGTACTTCTATATTATCGAATGCCACATGAATTTCCCAATCCGACGCTATAATGTTTTGGGTTCTTCTCACATTTTTTTCCCAGTGTTCGGCAGTTACTTCCGCACATGCATTTTTTATGCACATATAAATCTCACATCTTGTTTGCCGTAAAAGGGGGATGGGTAATGTTTCAAGCGGCGTGTCCTTGATTTGTGCCCATATTAGTTACATAGCATTGTACTAGCACGTGATACGGCGGAAGTCAAAGAACCCAATGACCACATTCGGCAGCTATTTCATCGGTAATATATCTTTTAGGGAGGCTTTTATTCGATTTTAAAATATCAACTAATTGTACTTTTAATAAAGTATTATCCACATTTTCGCCATGACGTTGGAGCCAGTCAATTATCTCTTGTATTTTATCAATTTGTTTGGAGTGATATGTAGCGTTGTCCATAGTAATTATCGACGGTTCTTCCAGAGATTGCACCATTTCTTTAACCCATCCTTCGTAAATCTCTGCGTTCATTTCTTCTTGGTGGTCCACTGTTTTCTTGGATTTAAAGGCCAGTAAAGCATCTGATATGAATCCTTTTGTAGACCCTGCATGGTATATGATAAGGCGTTCACCTTTTTCCATTGGCACTAAACTAGTGGAAGCGGCGGTGTCGTCAGTCCAGTTATTAGGTAAAGTGTGGTTTATATTTAACCAAGTCTCGTCAGTGAAAATAACATTTGGCCAATCTTATATCTTTTTGGCTTCGCTCAAAAATTCGCAGCGAGCCATAGCAACGTCGTGACGCTACATATATATTTTACGTTTGTCCGAAGAAAATCCAATTTCTTTCAAAACCAAGCTTAATGACGATTTTTGGCCATGGAAAAAACCACATTCACGTAAAGAAACAACAAGTTTTTTAAGTGTTAGAATTTCTTTGCGCAAGTAATAGTCATATATATGACGGCGAATAGCGTCAGCGTCGAAGTTGTCAACCGATGTCACACGAGTGATTGGCGTTTTATCTTCGGCGTACGAAGCTTATTTCCTGCATGCCGCTTGTACTGTAAGCTTCGGTAGTAATTTTTGAAACAGTAGGTCCACTAATTCCTAATGCCGGATTACGCTCTCGCTCTTGCGACAGTGGTAAAAGCGGGCCACCATTTTGATACTCTGCTTCAAAGTAATTACGAACCTTGATCACCAGTTCTCTCGCCTGCCGTTTTAGAACAGATCCTTTAGGCATTTTGATTCAATCAACATGGAGGAACACAAAATATAATTCAACGTAACGTATGGATAATGTGAAAAAACTCAGTGAACTGAAATGAAGTGACTATATAGCACAACCGTCTTGTTGCGAGTGACAGATTAAAACAAACACAACATGGCGGTGGGCCATTGAGTGTTCTTTGTTGTATTTGTCTTTATTCAAAACATAATAAATATATGCGATCGATATCATTACTTATTTGGTCACAAAACTACAACTATCACATTAGAACTGTCATCGAGAAAATAAAGAAATGGAAATAGCATATTTCTATTATATATTGAAATTCACTTTGCACAAAGAGGAAAATAAAAATATCAATTGGCTAGATCCAGTGTATTTATAAACTGCTCGGATAGTATACTTCAGCTACTTTCATAGCGGGATGTCCTACGGTATTTTACTATGAGGACACGCAGCTGATATTCAAACAATCTTTGTGCTGCTAAAGAGGGCAGTTAAGAATCTATCCCATAGACACTATATAAGAGATAAATTTAAGGAAATCAAGGTCTTAACCTTACCGTCTCAGTATATATTAGATTATTTAATTTTGTTCATAAAAATATTGACTGTTTTAAAATGAATAGCGATATTCCACCCACAAAAGTCTTTAAAAAATAGATAAATCATTTAAAGGTCAATGTATCCGTTTTTACAATAAAATTCCTGCAGAATTGCAAATTCCTGACTTCGAAACTGTAGTAACTAGGAACTTCTAGTTTATTGACTTCAAAGAAGTGATTTTTGCGAAATAAAGCACTTGAATTTGATTATAAAAGCAATTTTCTAGTTTATAATATTAGGAAAAAGATACTTATCTCATAAAACAGCAACTATAACTACGTATAAAGTCTTATTATTTTAGTAGGTAGATACTATAAAAACTTCAAACCTGCATTTCTGCTGGGTGTCTTCTTTTGTCTACTGTGTGCTCGCTACCTTCAAACATGTTGGCACCCCAGTGGAAATGTATCTGAGATATAACGTGTTTCTCCAGAAAGACACCACCCTCTAAATAAGGCCGTTCTGTCATCCATTTAGCTCCAAGCAATACTAGACATAACACATAATAGAAAATTACCCTCCGGCACAGTGATGGTCTAGCGAATTATGATACCAGGCTAGACTGTTAATTTTTTTGTCGCCCTTATCTCGACAATATACATTCAATTTCTAGTCTGTTTTCGCAATTCAGTTAATATTTTCGGACCATACTTAATATCATCTGACTGACAATTTTGTATGGAGGTGGAATAATTTTTTTTTGGGTACTTATATTTCTGGTTTAATCAAAACTCAATAATGGTTGTATGTATAGATCTTTTAATGATTCTATTTCCTAGAAGGAAGTATACAGTGGCTGGACAATGTACACACACCTACATCATAATATGGGAACAAACTCTTTTCACTAACCACTGCGTGACAGGACTAAAGTGGTCTTGTAGCCTATTGCCACAATACTACTTCTTATGTAGTATAGTGGGTTCATTTTTGTCCCATACGCCGTAAATAACCTACTTTATAGTAATACGCGGTAAAGCAAAAGACCAAGGAGAGAATCATAAACCCCCTTGACAGTTCTAGACGAACTATAAGATTTAAGCCGGGATTGGGCAGGAACACAGAGTATTGTATCATCAATAATGTAAATCTGGAAAACGTACTTAATTCAATGATATTTACGCCTTACAATGACAATCTAATTACAAATATACATATCTTCATGGGGAAAACATTGTTGTGCAACCTTTAGGTGTTTATTTTGCTGTAACTACCGTTGGATCTACAATTAAAGGGAAGGAGCAAAAGTCATCATAAAGAAAAACAAATGTTTGTGACATCTGGATTTAAAAAATTAATATAATAAAAGGTCCCTCAATTCTGGCGTCCTAGGCTAAAGCCCATTAAAACTTAAAGCCTGCTGGTAAATCCACCACTGCTTAGGTAGTAAGCACTTACTAATAGGTGATTAAAATATGAACTTTTAATGTTAGTCAATAAATGTACCATTTTACATACCTTTCTACAACGAATTTATCTTTGTTGTACGTTAACGTATTTTATTATAGTAAATTTTTTATTAACAAGCCAGTGGTGGACTAGGGGTTTTGATGTCGCCTCGGAAGTTCAAGCTCTGCGTGGCGTGAGACAATAAGACTTTTCGTTATTTCTCAAATTCGTTAATTATTTGCTCCACTGGCTTTTCGGTTAAGGAAAACATCGTAAGGAAACCTGCATACGTCTAAAAAAAGGCCTATGATAAGTCCACAATTCACAGTAGGCCTGCGTGTGCACTATGGTGATGGTATAGGCCGGCCCTAACAACAGTCCCCGCTGTTAGGGCCGTATGAGGCTGGTAAGTATATGGAAGTTTTTTAACGTAAATTTGGCAAGGATCTTATCATGAAAAAAGGTAATTTTCGGTGTTGGTGCAAAAATAATCCCTTAAAGTAAAATGAATTAAAGTTAACAAAAATAAAGTTTTATATAGAATAGATAAATAGCTTATGTAACAAAAAGCTTTGGTTTTCGGCCCCGCCCGAGCAAAATCCGAAAGAAAACCGACTCACACTTGACATTTTCAAGTAGCCTATCTCCTTTCCCAGGACCCAAACTATCTCTATGCAAAATTCCATCTAAATCGGTTCAACGGTTTAAGCGTGAAAAGGTAACAGACATACAGACAGACAATTTACTTTCGCATTTATAATATTAATATGGATTAAGGCTGTTTCTTTGACATAAATTATAAATCAAAAACTCACGAGTAAATCCAGTATTCGTAATTTTGACCTTATGAGGGTAGACATCAAAATTATACCAAGACAATTCAGGACATTGATACACCACCGATCCAGTTATGGAGATGTTAATGGGACTTGGAAGATGCCCCTCTAATTCACTTACGTATTGTATCCATTCCAATGTCCCGAAAGGGGGACAAGTTTTAACTTCTTCAACAGGTGCTTCGTCTTCTTCGGCTGTTGATAGGGATCAAGGTCCTAATGAAATTGGTTAAAGGACTCATATTACAGTAGAATACTAACTGGATACGAGTAAGCTATAACCTAAAATTTAGTTTTACTTGTAATAACTATTGATTAACAATTAACACCGCTAGGCATGACCAACATGATTTTATTCAGTAGGTACACGCGAGTTCGCAATGTTTTACTCAGTTATAACAGATGGCACTAATTTTCCTAGAATAAAAAGTCGTGCAAATTAATATTCAATTGACCATATCTTCACTTTTTATTTTAATGATTTACGAAAATCATCATCAGAACCAATTTTGGATATCACAATACAAAGAAAGTTTTTACAGTACTCGATATATTGATATAATGCAATTTCACTCCAAATTTTTACGTTCTATAAACCTTTGAATAAAATGGATTATGTCTGTAAATGATAAATAAATATACTCTGGTGATGAACCCGTTCTAAAAAATGAACAGGTAGGTATTCAAATCACCTTTTTTTTCTTTGATACTGAACTACCCGATTACATAGTTTTATATGTAATAGGTACACGAGAAAACTCACAAGAATAGGTCCTAAATGAATTAAGAACAGTTGATAAAAAAACTGTTTTCTGTATACTAAAGTTGTTTGGTGTTTTTATTTGATTATCAACTATATTTGGTGGCCGAAATTTAAAACTACAGTCGGCATCTTAAAATAGTGAAAACTAACAACGACACTAGCGACCAAAAACCCTAGGTCAGAAGGTCAGACAGATTTGTTGCACTGTACGTGCTAAGCCCTATATATTGCAAGTTATTAGCTCCCTTAGATGAACCTCCTCTTACACCTCATTTACATTCAGCCACTTCCACTGCTTCTCGCGCTGCCGACAATAAGTCCCTAGATACTGCCGTGGCAGGATATTGAGACGAGTGCGTTTACAGCCGAATGTAAAGGGGCGTTTTGTTGACAAGCATTATACGCATTAAATGCGCTTAATGCTCTCTATGCGAACATACGATCGTTCTGTTGACCAAAAATGAATGCGCTATGACGTCACTTCCGGACCGCATTCAACGCATTGACAGCAAATGCTCGGGAGGTAGACCAGTGGATCCGTTGTCAAAATAGTGAATGGCCATATTGTTTGTTCCAAATGTAAATTTGGTGAGCAGAACGAGTACAATGCCTATGCGATGTCATAGCTCTCAACGCTGTCAATAGAACGCACCTTAAATGCACAATGCCGCTCGTGCTTAACGTCTTTTGACTTCCGTACAAAAAAACCGTTCATTCGGGCAGCCTAGGGCAGCGCAAGTAGCAGCGGTAGGAGCATTAGAAGTATCGTGTTTACATACTCGTCCTGCCCACTTCGCTGCTCACTTTGGCTGAATGTAAATGGGGTATTAAACTATTGAATCGTGATTTATTTTAAATGCTTAAAGATTATTCTTTTTAAATCTGAAATAAATCACGATAATATAACTTCGTTAATACTTTTAACAAATATTATTCTAAACGAAATCTGTTCAATAGTATTTCAGACTTTTCAAGCATTCTCATCCTATGGAACTGATTTTTTAACCGACTTCAAAAAAGAGGTTATTTATTCGATCCGTAGGTGTGTATGTGTAGCTAATATTGGAGAATTGCACAATATTTGTATATGTAAGCCTATGAGGGGTTCTATTCAGATATGCCAAATTTCAAGTATTTTATCTCAATGTGTATGTATGTTGGCCTAGGTATTTCTCGGAAACTAGTAATAAGATTTTAATAATTATTTTTGTATTGAATTAGGTACTGTTCAACTTAGGTCACAGTGCAATCCTGATGTTGAGTGGTCATCGTAGCCTGTAAAGGCGCTTGCAATGCCATCTAGGGCATTATTTGCGCAACGGCGACCCTTCTACACTCTAATCACTCCTTTCTTGAAGAACCCCATTTATTCCCATTCGTCCAAGCCCCAATTAAAAATATCAAAATTAAAATAACCCTCTCTATAAAGTGAAAAATAAACTAACGCACGCACATGAAATGTTGAGATAAGGGTTTTTTTATTACTTGAAGTCGAATGCTGAAAAAATAACCTGATAAACTGCACATTTTTGGCATTTGACTTCAAGGAGAAGGAAACTCTTAGGGTCAGCTCATACCAAGACGCGATGCGACATGAATCTCGTAGTGATCTTCAATCTGCTTTACGTCGCGTCTCGGTATCAGCTTACCCTAATCGCAATATTTCAAATCGTATTATTTGCTCTCTATCTTAAGGACCATTTTACAGCCCACTAGCGCATGTTATTGTATTATTGTAGTTGGCATTTCTGCTAAAAACTGTTGTTGTCATTTCTGTTAAAAACGGCCACTTTTAGCAGAAATGCCAACTACAACTCACAGATATTATTTAGAAACTATATAAAACCTTCTAAACATAGCTTATGACTAAAATAAGTTAATAAAAATTTATTAACATACATACATACATACATAACATCACGCCTGTTTCCCAGAGGAGTAGGCAGAGACCAAAGACTGCCACTTGCTACGATCCTGGCATACCTCTCTTGCCTCATCTATACGCATCAATGCTTTCATACATTTCCTACGGTTCCGAGTACTCCTGACCTGGCCTTTTCTGAGAACGTACTCAATTTCAATTTTTATTAACAACATTTGGATTTTAAAAATTCGTTGTCAACGAAGAGAAAATTGAGGGTATCTAATGGCGGCGCTAGTTAGCTGCTATATGCCCCTTATAGACGATTTTTTAATAAGTTCTAGTCTATCTACATAATTTTGGTACGAATTTATTTATTTATTTATTAACATCATTACAGACTGACAGGACACCCCAAAGCGTCTATAATCAAGTAAAATTAATTATCTTAGCTATATTTACTAATTTACTATACCAAATTACACGGAAACACAAGAATAAAAAACATAAGAAACATGTAAAATAACAATAAAAAAAATGTTCTTAATAAGACTATGTAATATAGTCCAAATAATAGAACTGTTTTATATGGATACGTTAGATTTTTTATATTTTTTTTTTATTTTTTTTTATACTACTTAGGTGGCAAACAAGCTTACAAGCCTATGCACGCTTGCAACACCAGCGGTATCACTCGCGCGTTGCCGACCCTTCAGAAATCTAATAACATCTTTCTTGAAGAACCTCATACTGTAGTCCTTGGAGAAAACCTTGGCATCCCTGCCAGAACTCCCGTTAATTCCACAACTTAAGCGTTCGCGGTAGGAATTTCTCTGAAACCTCACTGTACGCGACTATTTCGGTTCTACAGTGTGAGAATGAATTCCCTGCCGATGGCGGGCGGTGCGATGGTAGAAAGTAGCCGTGGGCATCCTTCGAACAATTCTTCAGAACACAACCCATTGTACAAGCGGTAGAACACACACAGGGAGGCAAAGTCTCTCCTCAGACTTAAGTGCTCGAAACCGCATAGTTTATTGTTTACAAACACCATACTGAATGTCAGTTTTGCTCTGTAATGATTTAATTTTTTTTAACAGTTCACTAAATAATTGTTATCTATATTTTGGAGAGAAAAACGAAGTGCTCCCTTGCCATTAAATAAATTGTGATTTTGATGTTAAATCACTTTAAATCAAATGACTAGTATTCTGTAGATTAGTTATATTGATATTTCAGGAAATAAATTAGATTAGGCAGTTAATATTCAGGTGAGTAGTATAATACCTGCCTGGTTGGGCTTTAGATCTCATTGCCATTTTGTTTCAGCAATCGCACAAGAATTTAGAATTATAGTATGTTAAAAACACTTATTGTTTATTTATTTACTTCATATCTTAGAATTTATCATGCATTTTTTGTACGAATTTCAATTAATGTTCAATACACATAAATCATTGACATGTAAACGTTTAAAAAAAGATAAAAGGAAGAAGACATTACACTGGTCATAAACAACTGTGCATTTGATAAAAAGTAATACCATGAGTGCATCGAACTATTTTATATTTTCTACTTCTATATGCTAAATAAAGGTTATATGTTGATTATCGTCAAAGAGAATATAATAAACTATGATTGTCATTTAAATTTTAGTACATCTGACAAGTTTATCATTTTAATTAACCAGTTTATTATTATTTGTGTAAATATATCAAAAAATAATAGTTACTAAATTAAGTATTAACAACATTGCATTTACTCGCATAAAAACGACCATGCCAAATCTTAATAAAAACGTAAAAACCTATAGAAGCAATGAAGAGTTTGACGCACAAAAAGAATTACTACTTTGGGAGAAATGGGTAAAAATTCGAAAAGAAGAAGCTGCTAAGTTGGCTAAAAGAACTGGACGACCACCTGTAGATTTAGCAATGAACTTGTTACAAAAAGTACGTGGAGATAAAGAGGAAAAAATCGTTTTAGAGAATGCTACTATTGAGGAAAAACCAAAAGTAAGAGGCGAATTGTGGGAACAACCGATACGATTGAAACAAAGATGCCACTGTGAACCGGTTTATGAAATAAAGAGAACTCAAGCTGAAATGGGAAGTTCTGGCATTATTGAACATATAGGGGTACCGAATTATATTCAAGTTACAGAAAAAGGTGCTTCTGGTGAGCCTCAGCGGATAGTTTGTGAAAAATTGGATTTTGAATATAAGCAATACAAGACCGAGAAAAAATTGCAGCTGCAAGAAAAAATTAGGAAAATAGATCCATTCAGGTAAATTGATAGTTTAGGTTAACCTTTTACTATTTATTAAAACTACGTCGTTTAACTGCCGAAAGTTTGATACATATTGTTAGACTATTCCACAATTTCAAAGTCCTCGAGTAGACTATGTAGCGGGGTATAGCCTAGCCTCTTAGCCTAGGAGTGTCGCTAAGGAATGGAATCTAAAATGAGGGTCCGGAAAAGATTTATTTTTAATATGGTGCCGTCGGACCGAAAGCGGGGGTCAAGCTGGCAACGTAGCCCAGGAGCGGCGCTCCACATTTTGCTAATTTTTAATACAAAATCTTCTGCTTCACGTGTGAGACTGTGTCGAACTTTGTCTTTCACACTCATTGATTTTAGCTCTAGTCTTTGTACTGAAATTCGTTTAATAGAAGCGCAATTGCTTGCGTTCCACTTAGTAACACAGTTTCCTCAGTACAATTCCATACTGAGTTAGCTGTGTGTGTACAGAATGTTTTAAGTGATATTCTATGTTAACACTAGCTTCTGCCAGCTTAATGGCATAATACATTCGTGTCTGTAAAAACATCGAAATACCCAACCCAATCTGTCAAGCCGTTTAGAAGTTATGTAAAAAAGATAAGTACGGAAGGACAATTCCTACTAACCGTTGTCCTATTACCCGTTTTCCCGTAAGAATGAAGCATTTTCCCGCAGTAAAAAGTAGCCTATGTTTATCAGGGATAATGTCAGTTTCTAATAGTAAAAGAATTTTTTAAATCGGTCCAGTAGTTTCGGAGCCTATTCAATACACACATACTTACATACAAATCTTTCCTCTTTATAATATTATAGTATTAGTTTTAACATATAGTGTAATCGAAGCATAATAATTATTTAGTTTAAAATCTAAAACATATTGTTTCTTAAGTAGATCATTGTTTATGAGAGTGCGCTGTACCAGCGCTTCTTACAACGAGCGGCTTCTGGGACTGATAATGTCGGTATGCTCTATTTTATTGATGTAGCCCCTTAAAAGGATAGCCACTAGTGGCTGGGTGTGAAAGGCAGAATATTGCGAGTAATATCGCGCCATCAAGAGGAAATATCAGACCCAAGCGAATACAAACATAGGTATTTAGAAAAATAATTGCTGTCACGCTAAGACCCGGGCCAAGATACCGATGTGCAATAGGGACAACTGCCCCTTGGGCTAATTATACCTAGTCATAATCATCAATATCAGTGTTTTGTATTCCCTACTTTTCTCCTCCAAATCTCAATTGAATTACTTGTTTATGTTTTGTTTTCCAAAAATTGTAAATATATTACGACAGAGAACGTCTTAAAACCTCATGAAAAGAGGCAATTTTTGGGACATTTGCAGTAATTTATACGAATAGCATTAAAAAAAGTAAAACGTATAGACATAGTAACTGTTTATATATATGATATTAAAAAAATATACGTCTTATGCCAAAATCCAAGGAGAAAACAGGGGAATACGTTTTATGGGGATGCGTCTATGTCACATTTGTTCTACGATTTGCGACTAGCCCGTCTTATCATTATCAGTGTACCAGAACAATTGCTACCAGTTGTAAAGTGGCACCCTTTTTTCAACATGGTTGCAATCGTTCGACGACCCAATGACGACCGATAACGATCCGGGGTGACGTCAGCTAATATTATTTCCCTTGACGACTTTTCCCAAACTTGTTTTTTCCGTGTCTTCATCCGTTGGCACGACTTCAGGGAAGTCCAACGGCTAAGTCATTATGATATCGCTGGCTGAAACTCAGTAGTGACACCATTCATTTTAAAATTGTTTATACCCTCTTGCAACTCTTCGGACTTTCATGTCAAGTGACTTTATTGTGGAAATTTATCAGTTGTGGTTTCTATTTTAACTTACTAACCAAGAAATAGAGACTTTAAACACTAAAGCATTATATATGTGAGAGTGAGTTTTTTTGTCCTTCCTTAACGGATTATACAATTGAGCACATATTTGACATAAGCATAGTTGAGGAGAAGAAGAAGGACACAGGATATTTCTATCCTAGAAATTTAAAATAAATAACTATTGAATTCCACGTGGACGAACAATAGTAATTGGACGATATAGCATATAAAAAAAGGAACCCCATGTTTATAACCGAACTAAACGCGGGCGGAGCTGCGGGCAAAAGCTATTTTACAGAAGAACAATATCGGTCACATCTTAAAAATTATGTCATTTCAGATCGGATGTCATGAATTTAATGGTGAAAGGGCATAGACCAAAACCACCACCAACCCCTAAGCCTATTTTGCCTATGATTTCTGTAACTGACGGAATCAAATACGATCATACCATGATTGATGTCTATGCTATAAAAATCAATAACACTGTTATTTTTAAGAATATTCCCGGACAAGATTTACAATGTTTACGTAAAATGCAAGAAGAAGATTGGCACGAACCTTGTACGACATGGACTTACTACTTTAAAGTACCTATTAAAAAAATTGGTAGAAGTAAACTTCTTCTTCAGAATCTTGGGACGGTCACTTTACGATATTGTTGGAAGAAAATCAAATACCCCATACCATTGATCCCTGAAGGAGTTTACGAGCAAGTATTTTACTTTTGTAAAAATGAAGATGTTTTATTTCCTGGATACACTAAAGAATTGTTTGTTACGTTTTTATCTGACAAACCTGGAATGTTCCAAGAATTCTGGGAGCTTGTTATCTGCAATGTTACTTTATTAGACACACCTTACCCACTTCTAATCAATTTATACGCGGACGCATATGAAGATATTGACCCTAGAAATGCAGCTATTGAGAAGTTAAAGTTAAATATAAATCACGCATCTCTCAAAAATATTGCAAGAAGTCTAATCAGTGAGGTAATTGACACAGCTGCAACGACAACTCCTCAATTGTACCCATACAAAGAAATGATTTTAGAATCTGAGCTTTTTGTTATGAAAAATCCAGTATGCTTTTATCGACAGACTGAGGTAATGACTATGAAAAATTTGTACACGGAAATGGAACGCAATAAAACATGGGATTTGTCTGTCTCTAGTTGGAGAGATGCCATGATGGATAAAGAATTTGATGATAGAATGAAATATTACGAACTGCTTAGAATATCTCACGATGCTTTATTAAAACCTTGGTATGAAATTGAGGATATTACGAAGGAGAAACATTTAGCTGTTAAATTACTGCTAGGAAAATTGGCTGACACTTTTGATAAAGAATACGCTCGTGTATTGACAACATATGCATCGAAGAATCAAGATAAATTAACCATTGATACAGCCATGAAGAGTCATCAGAGATTTTCGATTTCAGACTCAATAAACTCATCAACTTTGAATATGGTTCACAATGTATTTTATATCAGAGCCTCAGAGCATGTTGCTAAAACTATGGAAACGTGTGCAGGTGTTCTTAGTAGCTTGGATTTGAATAGATGGATTGAATTTGATTTTTGTCATTGATGATTATTCAAGGCTGTTTGTTTATAGTGTAAGTAGTTAACGAATTATGCATATTATTAAACCTTTTTAATATAAATTTGCTATATGCTTTTTAATTAAGTTATAATGGCATATTCTTATGTTAAAACAGGAGATGTTAAAACTGTATAACAAAATTATTTAGTAGATATCATGCGATGAGTGTCATGTCAAACTATAGCTGAAAACAACAATTTCTCGGATAGATCTAGTTTATTTTAAAAACCATTTTTGATTGCGGGTTCAAGTCCTGGCTCGAGGCTATTTTTTTTACTGCATCTTTGCTATTAAATTTTTTTTTTATATTGATAATATAGCCATAGATATGGCATGTATAATATATTTTCGTCTAACCTTCAGGGAGTCATTAACAAAGAAAGGTTATTTCTATGAATTGTTATTTATATTGTATTTCTTAATTCTATGAAGATTTTGAGTACTTGTAAGATTTATCTACTAGGACTTTATAAGTTACTAGGAGTTGTCAGTAAAAATCATTAACGAAATTCTACTGAAAACGTATTTCCGTCATTAAGTTTCAGTTAAGTGACTTAGATCAATGGGGTTGGCGAAATTTACGTTTTAGAAAGAAGTATCCCAAAGTTTAATCGTGTATCTTAACGTGCAATCCTCATTTATATGCACTAAAGCAACAAGTAAAGACCATTAGTAGGTTAAATGTAATGAAGTACACCCAAATATAGTTCATGATACCTAAATATAGTTCACGAAAAGCTGTTTTATAAAAACATGTCTATTGCAGCTGCCTTGATAATTTATCTAAACTCAGACATATATGTTTGTTAAAGTCTGTTTGTGTATTATTGCTTAGCATCGCTGTGGAGCAACCAACTGCGCTGATTTTTGGTATTGAGATTGCTAAAGGGACGGAAAAGGACATATGCTACTTTATACCAAAAAAATTCCACAGGAATATTTATAAATGAATTCCACGTGACGAACTACAGCAACAGCGTGTTATAGCATACCTATTAAGTATAATTATAGACACCGTAGAGATCCTAAGCGGATAACCGAATTCAGCAAACGTCAAAAAAAGTCTTAAAACTGTAAAAGTAATTTAAATTACAAAAAAGCATTAAAATCGGCTCAGGCTTTTTTTCTCTTTTTCCTCACTCATTTTTGACAGTGACTAATCAAAATTGTGATAATTTTGTAGACATGACCTGAAGCCAAATATCAATTACTGTAATGTTTTGCAATTCAAAAAAAAAAATTTATTGACTTGAAATTGTAGTTTACAACGTTTTGTATGAAAAACTAGAATCCTCTATATCTTTAAATCTATAAAATTGAATAGAACATTGGCACACTCCGGACCCAGATATTTATTCCTAGTACTTGTATTTAAAATTTCCTGATATTTTATAAATAAATGTCAAAAAGTAGGCAATTAATTTGTATTAAATAAAACACACTGCGAAGTGTTCGTATGCATGCAGTAAGCAAATATAGCTGCCTGAAAAGTTATTTTTAATTTTATCTTCGTTTATTAAATAAAATGAAAATAAAATTAAATATATCAATGTGTCCCGGTAGACATTACATTTTTGGAAAGCCTTTTTTTCTACAACTTACAGATATAATCTAAAAAAAAACCAAACAATGCTTATGACTAGTTTTATATGTTTAACAATAACAAATTTTTTTTAACAAATTTAATTTAACAATAATAAATATACACTTTTATCGTCAGAGAAATTAAAAATATACATTGGCAGTGCCTATTAACTGAAAGTGACATCTAAGTTAAATATAAAAAGTATTATTGCTGCAATCAGTTTCATTAATTTTTGACTAATACTATTAAACCAGAAAAAAAAACATTATATAAAATAGCTGATCACTAGTTTTAATTTTTTGATCTTTAACATTTTTTTATACGCATTGTATAAAAATATAATTCAAATGGTGATGCTGGTTAGCACTTGTCACCCCCTTAATCTGTACTTGTGTTCAAATTAAATACATTGAGGTTTATTATTGTCATCATAATTTCACATTTTACGCTCAATACAGACTGCGCAAAGCAGAATTTATGTTTTCCAAGCCATTAGACGTGTAGGTTTCTGAATATGGCTGTGTTTGCAAATATTCAACTTTATATATAGTTTTGCTATTTTTCGATTGACAGATATAGTTACTTATGTATACCTATACTAATAAAAAAGGGTCTGACTTTCTTTACTTTCTTAACTTAAACATAAAGTTAATTATATCCACTCCTACTTTAATATAAGACGAAAACTTTTATTTATATAAAAAACCGGCCATGTGCAAGTCGGACTCATGCACCAAGGGTTTCATACCTTCTACCAATTATAGTATATTATATATATAATATATAATAGTGAGTCGCTAAGCGGTCACCCATCCAATTACTGACCAAACTCGACGATGCTTACCTTTGATTATTGTTTCCAACAAACAAATGCGTGACTGTTTCGTTTAATAAGAGTTAGATGGCACTGTAGCGGGTAAGATGCGAAATGGCGCAGCCCTGTCTCACATTTGGCCGGTTTTTTTAACGGCTTCAAAAAAGGAGGAGGTTCTATGCTCGACGGGTATTTTTTTCTATGATGTCCACCGATTTTTCCGTCAATTGTCAAATGGAACGATTTCAAAAATATTTTTTTATTCGAAAGAGTATTTTTTTTTTCTTATTATACTACTAATGTGACAAACTAACTTACGGTACGCCTGATTGTAAGCGGTTACAGTATGCTCCTGAGATGGTTCCATATTAATGTAGTGGATTTAAAACTTTTGAAGAAAAAAAAAAATTATGTTAATCTAAAACTGGTGAATCGCGCCTTTTATGTTGATGATTGTATTAACCAAACCACTCAAAATCAAAAAATAAAAACTATTTAACAAAAAAAAAAAACAAAGGCTTCAAAAAGATGAAGTAAAAAGGAAAAACAATATTATTCATTTCCAAAAATATCTGAATTACCATTTGAAGTTGGTGTCATGGAAGTGAAATGTGTCATAAACTGTTAGGTAACTTTTTGAAGCCGGTTGTTTTTCTTTCTGTTAAAAAGTTTTTATATTATTTGTTGTTATACTTAAGAGCTCACACACACTATGATGATCACTGCAAGATTTAAACTTGTATGTGTATGTGTTTTTGCGATAGAGCAACTAGGTTATTAAGTTTGTACCCTGTACCGCCAAGCACCGCACGCAAATGGGAGCTTAATTATTGTTATTAATTTAGTAAATATTAGTAAACAGAATTGTAGTATTTGTATCTAATTATAAGAAATAACAACACTGTCTCACGTACACAAGAGAAAAGGCATTCGTCAGAGTTAGTGCGTGTCTTGGCGCTAACGAGACGAGAGACGGACATTACGGCCTAAAGCGCTTTGTGTGTTGTGGTGAGCAGATTGGAATCCCCAAATATGAACAATACATGATCCGTTATAGACCCTACATGAATGTTATAATTTTATTTTTCCATAATGTTATATGGTTCATAAAATTATATTTAATACCTGTTTTACACAAGTAACAACTTCATTTAAGTACCGTTTAGGCTATGATCCAGCAAACGACCACAAAGTTAAGTTGATTTTTGTTGTAGTTAAACATCTGGACCAGTTGTCAAAATTTGACAGTGACAGCTGAAGTTTTTACTTACTGTTGTTTACTTTCGTAAACTTTAGATTTCTGCTTGCTCTGAGGGTTTCTAGCTTTTAATTGTGATTTTTAAGCAAATGTGAATCAAACAGATAACAACACAAAGCTGAAAAAATTCAATAGCAACGGATATTTTATATTCACAGAAAAATCTTTGAAAAAAAAACTACTGCCTTAGAAAAAAGGCCGTGGTTAACTGTAGCTGAGTTGGTTTAAGTTGCTTTTTTAGATTAAAGCAAGTGGATCATGGTTATGAAGTCATTTTGTCCTGTATGGTCGAAATAGACCACTTCCTTAGTAGAATTTGTACAAATATATGCTACTCCTATGATTTTTTTCACACACCTAAGAACAGCCATTTAGCCTGGGGACACTGCACTCTAACAAAAATTTGCACTTTAGAGATTTCGCAAACATTGAAAAAAAATTCCAAACATCCGAAATATTTTTAAGCGAGCTACCTTACGACACGAGTCGAAAAAATATTCATCCCCACATTACATGTAGGGGGTAGCCTAAAAATATTTTTACTATTTTATAATTTTTACTAAATATATTTAATATGTATACTCATGCCAAATTACAGCTTTCAAGTAATTATGGAGGGTTTCTTATTGATTACGAAATCCTAAAAATCGGCCAAGTGCGAGTCGGACTCACGCATGGAGGATTCCATTATTTATAAAATAGTAAAAAAATCACGTTCGTTGTATGGGAATATTTGTTTTATTTTAATTAATTATTTCTTGTGACTTTTTAAGTCTCTATGACTATTAACTATTAAGTGACTATAATACTAAATATTCTGTAAATATTTTAAGCGCCTACCTGTTTCCGTTATCAATATCGAGCAAAAAAATCACGTTTGTTGTATTGGAGCCCCCTTAAATATTTATTTTATTATGTTTTTTAGTATTTGTTGTTATAGCGACAATAGAAAAACATCTGTGAAAATTTCAGTTGTCTAACTATCACGGTTCATGAGATACACCCTAGTGACAGAGGGACAGCGGAGTCTTAGTAATAGGGTTCCGCTAATTACCCTTTGCGTACGGAACCCTAAAAACTGATTAGGAACGAGTCGGCGTTATGAACTCAGGGTTCATTTCTTTCGATTTGGTTCTGAAATAAGCTCCCTATCGAAGTTTCCTTAAGAACTACATTACAGTATGTGGTTCCTCAAAGAGAGTGAGTAGATTTTCAAAAGTTCGGCAACTCACACATAATAATGTCCCTAGAAATGCTAATAGACAGGCAAACATTTAAGTACCTATTTGAAAAATTATCGATGCTATTAAAAGTAGATTGGAACTAGAAGATATTCCTAAAAGAAAAAACTAAACTAAACATAAATTATAACTATTTATTACAACCAATAATAAAATAAATGTAACAATACTGTCTACAATAAAACTAAAACTAACAATATTTTTAATAAATTAATAAATTATGATCAGAAACTCTAGTAGTTTCTAATTATAGTTTCGCCTTCATTTGTTTCACATATATCACAGAATGTCCCGGTGGGTGCCTTTGCGTGGGTCTCACGTTCCTCTCGATAACCTTGCTGTCAGGTCCCTCCAGCTGCCGCAGAAGCCCCAGCTGGAAATAACGTTTCTATCAGTAATTATTTACGAGGAGGAATATTCCTACCGTATTATAGACCAAAGACTAAGATCAAAGACGAAACGTTAATGAATTGACCTTTATTTACCTTGTAGTTTCAGTTTGGACGAAGTTTTTCGCAAGAACTTTTGTTTACCTTATCCTACGCAAAACTTAATATTTAGGAATTTTATAATAAAAAAAAATTTATATATTAGTTGTTCTGTGCATGCCTAACATCAAATTCACACCGAAAAAATAAAAAAATGCTTGGCGTTCAGAAAAAAATAATCATCTCAAAGGAAGCCAATCGAAAAAAATCGCTGTATATAGCATAATCTGTGAAAATTACAGCTATTCGGTTCAAAATATTCAAGGCCGGACAAACCGATAGAAAGTTAGCGTAGTCTTAGTAACAGGGCCCTGTTGGCACCCTTTGGGTACGGAACTGTAAGAGATTTTATCTGCTACAGAGTTTATTTCGCAAAACGAGTGTATGTTTGTACTATATACTTAAAATATTTACTTTAACCAAAGTAAAAAACTTTGTACTTTTTCAAATAAATACTTTTCAGTATTTTGAACAGACAGTACTCTCATTGTACCCTTTGTTTTAAAAAATTAAGTCGGGAGTGTTTATTTCTCATTGTTCCCAGAGGTGCGAAGTGTAAACGAACCTATGTTTATAGTAAGTATCGGAGAATTGTCGAGCTATCGTAGAGCTTGCACGTTAAGCGATTTGAGAAATCAGCCTGTCCGTCAAGTGAACTTAAAAAGTGTCCTTTTTTTAAATTGAGAAATTTTCCGTATTATACTAGACGTCTAAACTCAACGATAGTCTGACAGTCTCTGTCCCGAAGTTCTCTTCTCAATCTTCCACAAAGCCTTTGGAGTCAATCCCCACTGTAATGCCATGGAAAAATACTGAACATCATACAAGTAAATTCTTTGTTTCTGAGTTCAATATTAAATTCTGGCTGCGATCTTTGTTTATATAAAAGCCCGCCAGAAAATCATCTATCAGAACAATAAAACCTTTTTACAAGTCGCAGAAAAAATTTGTTACAGAACCGTAAAAAAGAGGTATTTTATAGGGTTGCTGTAAGTATGTGGTATTTTTTTTTAATACCACTAAGGTGGCAATCAAGCCTACAGTCCACCTGATGGTAAGCGGTCACCGTAGCCTATGCACGCTTGCAACATAATGGGTATCACTCGCACATTGTCGACCCTTTTAAAATGTAATAACTTATTTATTGAAGAACCCCATACTGTAGTAATCAGAGAAAACCTTGGCAGGGAGCTCATTACACAACCCAAGCGTTCGCGGGAGGAAGTTTTTTTTTTTATTTTTTTTAGTGTGTATGGTTACGAGTTTCTTACACCAGAACCCACTGGGTATAGTTGGATTCATGAATCAGAAGGTAACTATTTATTTATTTATTTATTTATAAACGATGTAATACATTAGTTTGCCTTTATCAGCGCCCAAACGTTTTATTTAACATACAGTCTTATAAATTTAGTTGTAGTCACACAAAATGAATCTTCAGCGTAGCAAATTTAACTCGACCCATATACGTATAGGTTTATCTACTTCCGAAGTTGAATGTAGTTTCCGTCCAATCTAATCAACAAATATTTGCTGAAATCTGAGACTAAAGCGGAATATGAGCAAATACAGTGACGAAGATCTAATACATGCAATCTCATAATTATGCATTATTCAGAAATTAATCTTTGTTATTAAACATAGATCTACGTTCAAATTCGATCAAGATTATTTGATGCTATGTTTAGCAACATTTTAAACCTATTTTATTCAAAATTCTAGGTACAAATTTTTAATCAGGAGAAGTCTATTAAGAGATTTTTTTTTCATTTTCACCATTTTGATTCATATTTTATAAAAGTTGGCTATAAAATCTATTTTCCACCTGATTTTATATTAATTTATTGCATTAATTGTATGTTTGTTTTCACTGTAATTTTTTTCATAAAATTACAATATTATTATAATATTAATATAAAATTTATATCAAATAACAGGAGGAAAAGTGACCATAGACATTTTAGGCCCAACCATGTTATAGCGGGTGACCATCACTAAATATTTTTTAATTTCTCTTTTTACCAAGAAAATTTCAAAAATGTTCAATATCAATCAATATGCATATATTCTGTGGTGGCTCCGTAAAGAATCATCCCTGCCTGCTGAACCGACGAGCGTGGGTTACAGGACAAACATTTATGTCTGTCTTTTGCCTCAGTGTCTTCTATGTAAATTATGTTATTTTAAAAGAATATCGCTGTTTGTATCAGTTGTCTTGGTATCCCACAGAATATTACTATGCTTAGTTTGAAAAATAGACGGTGCTGTGTGATATTTCCAGGAATATTTTTTTAAGTATTGGCTTTATTACGAGAAGATTGAAGATTACGGTACGATTGAAATTCGAATTGTTGTCAAAAGTCAGCCCCCAGATCTGTTGCCACATATCAAACAATTTGACATCAAAATGTTTTTAAGGCTTTACCTGCTCAGATCCTATTTCCACTGGGTTCTCGTATATAATCCAGGTGACGCATTCAGTGTAAGGCGGAGTAGTTAACGAGCCCTTATACGTGACATAGCTGCCCTCGTGTAGATCTGCTCTTTCCATCCAAGACAGGGACTCTGTAAATAGCAAATAATATTTAAGGTAACTATCTCCATGCCCAGTTTGTCCGCGGTTCCACTCGCCCTAAATTCAGTTATCGGTGTAGGATTTCAACGGCAACTCCTCATTTATAGGCAAAAAACCGACTCAAACTTGACAGTTTCAAATAGCCTGTCCTTTCTCGGGACTCCAACTATCTACATGCCAAATTTCATCTTAATCAGTACAACGCACGGTTAAAGTATGAAGAGATAATAGACAGACATACAGACAGAGTTACTTTCACATTTATAATATTACTATGGATTAGCATTGTATAAGCTCGAAACATTTTCGTCAAAAAACACACTTAATATTATGTGTTTCGTAGTTATTGTGTGGTATTTCACTTAAATACATACATATCTATGTCACAGATTATATAAGACGCCTAAATAAATGTTATATTGAGAGTTATTACTGTCAGTTTTTAATTAAATACTATCAT
This sequence comes from Apoda limacodes, assembly GCA_946406115.1. Taxonomy (NCBI): domain Eukaryota; kingdom Metazoa; phylum Arthropoda; class Insecta; order Lepidoptera; family Limacodidae; genus Apoda; species Apoda limacodes. The sequence continues at coordinate 9,964,780 of OX291553.1, read as the reverse complement.
TCTAAGGCACCTTAATCTAGATACACGCTACAGTATCAGTATAACAGTGTTACGGCTATAGGCTCACCAACTGTGAAACAGGAATACAGTGGTTACTAAAAAGGAACTGTCCTCTACAGCAGTTACTAACAAACTAAACAATTGCTATCAAAATAGTTTTATTGTCTCGATACAAACTGGTCGTTTACATAACTCATGTGGGTCATGTTCTATCTTCCGTAACTACAATGTGTCCATGTTCTCTCCATTAGTCCTACTAATACTATAAATGTGAAAGTTTGTTTGGATGGATGTTTGTTACTTTCACGCTCCAACCACTGGACGAATCGTGATGAAACTTGGCATACATGTAGGTTAGCTGGAATAGCATATAAGCTACTTTTTATACCGAAATTCCCGCGGGAATAACTATAACCGAGATTAAACGAACTATAACTATAGCTACAGCTTGATATACCAAACTTCATTATGTAATTAATGAGTAAATCACAGTCGCCGATAACCGAATTTAGGGCGGGCTAATTAAGGAGTAAATCAGAGTATTAATACTGAGATTAAATAAAGGAGTCCCACGCCGATGACGGAATTTAGGGCGGGCGGAGCCGCTGGCAAAGTCTAGTTTAACATGAATTGCAATTTAAATACATTATCAAAGTAAAAAACACACACAAATATTTAGGCAGCTTTTCATTACGAAAAATTCAAAAGTTATCACGGGAATAACTATAATCGAGACTAAACGAACTATAGCTGCAGTTATTCTTCAGCGACGAGTACATTAATGTTATTAAGGAGTTGACGTAACCGAGCTTAAACGAACTATAACTATAGCTACAGCTTGATATACCAAACTTCATTATGTAATTAAGGAGTAAATCACAGTATTAATACTGAGATTAAATATAGGAGTCCCACGCCAATAACCGGATTTAGGACAGGCGAAGCCGCTGGCAAAATCTAGTAACCCTGTAAAATAAGCTTTATTTACGGTATCGTAATATATATTTAGCAGAAGATTTTCCTGTCATTCTCATAATGGAGGGCTCCGTTCGACTCAAGGTAAAATCAATTATTGTAAGAGCTTCACGATATGTATTGGATTATGTAACTAGTCCATTAGACAGTTAAAGGAATTATTATATGTATTGGATTTTGTAACTGGTGCATTAGACAGTTAAAGGAATTATTATTTTAGTAAATATAGGTAACTATGTATTGGATATGTATTGGATTATGGAACTTGTTCATTAGACAGTTAAAGGAATTATTATTTTAGTAAATATAGGTAACTATGTATTGTATATGTATTGGATTATGGAACTAGTTCATTAGACAGTTAAAGGAATTATTATTTTAGTAAATATAGGTAACTATGTATTGTATATGTATTGGATTATGGAACTAGTTCATTAGACAGTTAAAGGAATTATTATTTTAGTAAATATAGGTAACTATGTATTGGATATGTATTGGATTATGGAACTAGTTCATTAGACAGTAAAGGAATTATTATTTTAGTTAATATAGGTAACTATGTATTGGATATGTATTGGATTATGGAACTAGTTCATTAGACAGTTAAAGGAATTATTATTTTAGTAAATATAGGTAATTAGCTTTTGTCAGCGGTTCCATCCGCTCTAAATCCGGTTATTGATGTAGGATCACGGCAACTCCCCAATTATAGAAAAAACCGACTCAAACTTGAAGTTTTTAAGTAGCCTATGTCCTTTCTCGGGGCTCAAACTACGAGTATCCATGCCAAATTCATCTTAATCGGTACAGCGGTTTAAGCGTGAAGAGGTAACAGACAGACAGACAGTGTTAGTTTCGCATTTATAATATTTTCGTATTTATAATATTAGTATGGATTTTCGATAGTCGTTATTAGTTGCTGCTTTTTATAACGTTTGCGTTTAGTCTATGAAATCAAAGGCGGATTGATTCTGTGTTTTCATACATTTTAACCAGTATCTAAAATTCGTCGTTACCATTTATAATAAGGCGATTGTAGGATGTCTACGGCAACTACTTTATTAGAGTGAGAAAGCTCGTACACGTAAAGTTGTTCTTGCGGGATATTTTTAATTTTCCAAGATTAAAAGAAGCCTATGTCCTTCCCGTCCATTTAATAACGGCGGCAACGTAGCGACGTTATTTAACAACAGACAAACAAACTGAAACAGCAAACAAGCACACAGTCCGCCTGATGGTAAGCGGTCACCGTGGCCTATGAACGCTTGTAACACCAGGTTGCCGACCCTTCAGAAATCCAATTATTTCTTTGTAGAGGAACCCCATACCTAAGAAAACCTTGGCAGGGAGCTCATTCCACATCCCAAGCGTTCGCGGGAGGAAGTTTCTCTGAAACCGCACTGTAACCATTTCGGTTCTAGAGTGTGAGAATGAATACCCTGCCTATGGCGAGCGGTGCGATGGTAGAAAGTAGCCGTGGGCATCATTTCGAAAAATTTCAGAACACATCCCATTGTACAAGCGGTAGAACACACACAGGGAGGCAAAGTCACTCCTCTTACTCTGACCTTTGGGTTCGATACGGTAAGTGAGTTTGGGATCGTCGACAATTCTCACAGCCGTTCGTTAAACTGAGTCAAAAGCGCCAAGTTAGTATCCGGGTGCAGCCGCCCAGAGATGGCAGCAGTACTCCATATGAGGCCGACCTTGCGACTTGTAAAGCAGCTTCCTCTGCCCCGACGTGAAGTACTGCCTGGCTCTGTTGAGTACACCTAGTTTTTTGGACGCCAGCTTCACCTTGTCTTGTAAATGATCTCGTAACTGAACATCGCTGGAAATGTCAACACCAAGGATACCAATGCTCTTGGAGATGGAGAGGGGGGAGTGTTCTGGAACTGTGGGACTACAGTGAATGGGGTTGTCTTAGCTGTGAACGCACAGACTTGTGTCTTTGTAGGGTTGAATAATTCGATGGATCTGATCTATCGCCCTTTTTGGGCAAAGGGTGCACATTGGCAGTCTTCCATGCAGTTGGCAATTGCCTAGTGTGGTAGGAAAGCGCGAAGAGGTGCGTGAGTACAGAACATAACACAGGAGCACACTGCTTATGCAACACTGCTGGTATACCGTCTGGCCCACTCGACTTATGAACGTCTAGAGAAAGCAACGCCCGCAGGACCTCCCGCTGTGTTATGGATATTTCCGGCATGGTCTTACCGCACCACGGTGGTACAGCGTCTTCATCGTTCATATTCGAGTTCGAGGCAAAGAGACTGCCCAGTAGATCGGCTTTCTCTTTAGCACTATGGGCCAAGTCACCATCAGTATTTTGCAGTGGTGGGAACGACGACTGGCAAAGATTCCTTCGGCAGCTTTGGCAAGCGACCAGAAAGCACAACTCCCAGAAGGATAGCTCGCTAGTCGCCCACCTATTTTGCTGATATATAATTTAGGATTTGGATTAGGATTGCATATAAAGAAACTGGGAAGTACAAGCAGAGCGGATATGATCATTAAAACTAATAAACTCACAAAAAATCATAAATAATATCCTACAAACATTTTGAAACTTACCAGCTGTTACAATGGCGGTCTGATCAGCTTTCTTGATAGTATCTAAACCTTCTACGAGCTCATCAAACTTAGGGTTAGGAGCATCTACTGCTTTGAATAGGAATCCCACAACTGCTAATCCATCAGGGTGGCCGACTGCTGCTTCAATTGACTGGTACTTGCTGTTGTAGTGAACAAAATGACATTCTGCTGCATATCTGTAAAGAAGAGGTATTTTTAAACTTTCGCGTTTTTCACTCATTATTATTATTATAGTATAGCCGTGACCACGATAAGGTGCAATCCTTGTCGAAACGTCGGCACCCAATACAGGTACGTTTTCGTATACGTACTTACGTGCATCGCGTTAAGACCCGAGTTCTAAAATAATAATTTGTAAAGAAGGAATAAAAGCGCTTAGACCAGTTGGTTTAGAAAGTCTAAAAGGCATATGTCTTACGGCTGATATAATTATAATGAATAAATCAGCAAAGAGAGTTTTTGCTCACCTAATTTTCTACTATACCTACTTTTAGTTCAAAAACTAGCCTCTAGACTATTTGCTCTAAATAAAGGTACATAAATGAAATATGTACATTGTCACGATTCTAATAAGGCCGGACTATTATATATTTCATAACTATAGCATATTTTGAGGGGTTCCGTACCTTGAAAAGAAAAAACGGAACCCTTACAAGATCACTTTTTTGTCCGTCCGTCCGTCCGTCTGTCAAGACCCTTTTTCTCAGGTACGCGTTAAGGTATCAAGCTAAAACTTATATCAAATACTCAAGTCTACTGTCCCTTAGAGCTGTGAAAAAATCAAACTTCTAAGCCAACGCAATCAATAGATACAGCCGTTTATGCCGCAAATTTTCAAAACTTGCAAGGGAATCAAAACTTACAGGGTTACTTCCCGTGAACTCAGAATCTTGAAATTTGGTACGAAGCAACGTCTTATAGCACAGATAAAGGAAAAAATTGCGAAAACCGTACATTTTTAGTTATATCATATAATAAAAATATTTTTAATTATTTTAAATACAGGTTTGTACAGAAACTTCGGTGCGCGAGACCGACTCTTACTTGGCCGGTTTTTCACTTTTGAATTTAAGGGCAATACTTTATCTGGGACGTCATAGAAGTATTTTTTCTTAGTTATTTTAATAGATGAGTTACGTAATGATGGCCAAGATTTTCGGTAAAAGATGCATAGAGAGAAAAGGCCCTGCACATAGGATAGCTCACTGCTAACCACCGATAAAGATAGAGATATTTCTTAGAGATGTTTCTTTATACAGAGGAAAGAAGAAGATTGAATAAGGCCCAGTATTTTTAAAGCTATGCTTTAAAAGACGATGATAGTTATTTTAATATAGTTTTTAACGTTTTTTCGGAACAATATAAAAAAGACGTCTTCCTTACCCATGTCCATCTAGAACGTGCTCGCAACCAGTGAAGTCATCAACGGACCAGTGAAAGTGCATTTGTTCAAATACATACTCCCCAATGAGTGGTCCTCCCGCGAGACGAGGTCTGACTCCGGTGTCAAAAGTAAAGTACGCTGAAAATAAATTGAGTTTCCGAATACAGAAAACGACGCAGCAAGCAGAGACTTTAGCGCAGCCTGAAATAAGGTACATTGCGCATCATTTTTAGTCCTTTTAATACTTCAGACGACCTTTTATGTAGGATATTCTGGGGCAAGAATGTTAATTTGAAGATATTTGTAAGATTGATTCTGTACACTAATAATTTAATATTGTACATATTTTCACAGCGTTATTGACTACATTATTATAATAGTATAGTGTATAGACAGTCTAATTTGAAACATATCTTATAAAAAAAATAGAAAATAGAATAATTTATTTACCAAATACACTTAAACACGATAAATAGTATCATGCGGTCCCACACTAGGCATAGCCTGTATCGTGGTGGCTTAATGGTTTCGCTCAGACGCGCGCAATACACTTAGTTATTCTATAGTTATACATAATATTAAAGCTAACAATACGATTTACAAATTTTATATTGGCATAAATTAATAAGTAATTAAATAAATAAATCTATTTACCCTTAAGAATTATCTAACTACCGTTGTGTGTGTGTGCACGTGTGCGCGTGTGTGTGTGGGTGTGTGTGTGTGTGTGTGTGTGTGTGTGTGTGTGTGTGTGTGTGTGTGTGTGTGTGTGTGTGTGTGTGTGTGTGCGCGCGTGTGTGCGTGTGTGTGTGTGAGGGTGTATGTATATGTGTGTTTAGGGTCAGGTTTTTAAAATGTGTTCTGTTTCAGAGTATCCAAGCGTGCTTTTTGGATAAGTGCTTGATATTACACATTTTGCTGACCGCGTTATAGACAGAAGGATGGAGGAAGGGACGAAACCGTTTAGCAAATGACGTTTTAACTTGGTGTACCGGTGTCCTGAATACTCGTTTCTTTAGAAGTTCGTTATATTCAGTTGAGTTTGTTGTAGCCGAATGGACTAAATTTGTTATTTTGAGTATTGCAAGCTGTCGCACGCTCAGGACACCAGCTTCTTTCATGACTTTTAAGACGTAACGCTGAGCTCTTTCCAATTGTATCAGGCTAGATTTAGCAGGACCTCCCCACACTGGAAGGCAATAAGTTATGATGGCCTCACAAATTGACGTGTAGACTATTCTTTATAATTCTTTGTCCAAAGAGTTACGTAGTAGTTTGAAGGTATAGACTAGTTTCCTTGTTCTAGCGAAAACTGCCTCGATATGATGTTTAAAGGTAAGCTTTTCGTCTAATACCAGACCAAGGCACTTAATAGTAGAAGTGTTTTGGATTTTCCTACCAGAATTTAGCTGAATATCAGGACGTGACTGAGGCCCTGAGCCAGTTTTGTGGAAGCAGACGTATTTCGTTTTATCGGCGTTTAAAGTCAGTAAATGATTTGAGAGCACTCTTCTATACCTGTCATTCATTTCTGTGCAGCGATGTGGCACCTTTCCCAGGAATTCTCATGAAAAGCACTGCGGTGTCATCTGCATTACATATGATTTTAGCGTTTTTTACAGGTAGGAAATTTAGGTCGTTCAAGTAGATCAGAAATAATGTGGATCCTAGAATGCTCCCTTGGGGGACCCCATAAGACACAGTTTTAAGTGTGCTGGCCAAGGCACCTATCTTGATACACTGTAATCTTCCAGTCAGGTAGCTTTGGAACCAATCTAGGGCTAAACCTCTTATACCTGCCAGCTCAAGTTTTTTTAGCATGATGGGCGTAGACACCGTGTCAAATGCCTTAGCCAGGTCCAAGAATACCCAATGCATACCTTTCCTACGTCGAGATCAGCAGATACGTAGTCTGTCAGTAGGCCAGCAGCGTCTTCCGTAGATTTACCCCGTCGAAAGCCGAATTGAGCCGGCAAAAGGAGGCTTTCTAATTCCAGGTAGTTCATCAGGCGTTTATTTACAAGTTTTTCCAGGATTTTTGAGCAACCTCCAAGTAGCGTTATGGGGCGGTAGTTGCCTGGATTATCCTTAGGACCTCCTTTGTAGATAGGCACAACTGCCGCTACCTTCCATGATTCGGGAAAAACACCCGTGCCTAGACTAAGGTTATAGATATAGGTTAGGGGCTTAGCTATATAGTCTTTAAAAAAAATGAATTTTGAGGGGACTTAGTCGTTAAAACCTTTGATGCCAAAGTTTCTTCGGATATACACTTTTCTTCTAGGATCTGGTTAGCCAATTTCTGTCCAGCTATGCTGAAGTAGCTATTTGCAAATTCAAGTGAATCCTGTATATTGGGCTTTATTGAAGAGAGATCGGTAGGTTCCCCGCTGTTCTGACTGGCATGAGCAATGTTCTTAATGATTTTCCATAATTTTCTTGGATTCTTCCTGTTTTCTGCCAGCTCTTTTCTTTCATAGTCATTTTTAGTCTTACGAACTAGGGTTGTGTAGAAGTTTCGATACCTAGTATATATGAGTCTTCGTGATTTATCATGCGGGTGTTTACGCGATTCAGCGTGTAGCTTGTCTTTTTATCGAGACCATCGCAATAAACCAGGCGTCATCCAAGGCTTGGGAATCCTTTATATAATCTCAGTATTAATACTGCGATTTACTCCTTAATTAGCCCACCCTAAATTCGGTTATCGACGACTTACGACGGTTAGTGACGGCTGTAGCTATAGTTCGTTTAAGCTCGGTTATAGTTATTCTCGCGGGAATTTCGGGATAAAAAGCCTATATGCTATTCCAAGACCTAACCTATATGTATGCCAAGTTTTATCCCGATCCGTCCAGTGGTTGAAGCGTGATTGAGTAACAAACATCCATCCAAACAAACTTTCACATTTATAATATTAGTAGGATTACCTGTTTGGCCCGTATTAAGTAAAACACCTTTGCCAACATTGTCCCAGTACCCCTTGTATCTCAGTGGGTCTAATGATGACCACGTGGGACAGCGCTGCACGGCAATAGCTATAGGCGATTGAGACGCTCTCAATCTTGAAATTTGCTCAGCTGCGAAAAAAAGGTTAAAATAAAATAAATATTGCATTTCACCTTTTAAAACTCAGTAGGAAACTAATAAATTACGTAACAGAAAATTCAAAAGAGGTGAATTCAAGGAAATAAGGAAAATATCAAAGTTCTTTGTAAATAGACGCTTCTGTTAGCGTCCAGCTGCGAGAGGAATACTTAACTGATTGCCTTGCCAGTTACCTACAAAGTTTTGCTACATAATTTTTACTTTTATCTAGTTCCTCTTTTATTGTTTTAGTTAGATTTCTACACATAATGATTTTGTGTTTCTCAACTGTATAGCTCAAACATTTTTTTTTGATATGATTTTTTTTTTGATAATCCTAGTTTACAATATTAAAGCAACATTTACAATCTAGCTTAAAAGGCTAATGAATAATTTTATTGAAGAGTATTTATATCTAAGAATGTGTCCAATGGCACTTTTCTAACAGTCTCTAGTTAGGGCGAAGACACTTTGTTCTGGTGTTCTATATTGGTAGTACTAGTTTTTCACTACATAACACTATACTTAATTAAAAGGTTTAATTAGTTATTTTGATCGAGAAGCTGGATCGTCTCGACGCGACGTTTACATGATGATGAAGCTGGATTGTCTTGACGCGACGTTTACATGATCATGAAGCTGGATTGTCTTGACGCGACGTTTACATGATGATGAAGCTGGATTGTCTTGACGCGACGTATACATGATGATGAAGCTGGATTGTCTTGACGCGACGTTTACATGATGATGAAGCTAGATTGTCTTGACGCGACGTTTACATGATGATGAAGCTGGATTGTCTTGACGCGACGTTTACATGATGATGAAGCTGGATTGTCTCGACGCGACGTTTACATGATGACGAAGCCTATGCTCGTGGTCTTCTGCATACTATTTGATAATTACGTAGACAAATTCTATTTTAAAGTCCCGGTGAAGATCATCATTTCTTATGTACTGGGGTGTATTTACTATTAAATAAAATAAATAAATATTTTTGGACATTACACACAGCACCGTCTGGCTCCAAAGTAATTAAAGCTTGTTTTATGGATACCAGACTACGGATACAAATACATACATATCATTCATAAAAAGTTTAGGGTTTCTCAAAGGACTACAGTATGGGGTTCTTCAAGAAAGAAGTTGTTGGATTTTTGAAGGGTCGGCAGCGCGCGAGTGATACTTCTGGTGTTGCAAGCGTCCAAAGGCCACGGTGACCGCTTACCAGCAGGCGGACCATGTGCTTGTTTGCCACCTTTGTCGTATAAAAAAAGAAATCCAGACTCAAGAACAACACAAATATTTATCTCATAAATGTTTTTCCAGTGCGGAAATCGAACCTACACCCTCTGCACAGCAGCCGACTACACTACCAAGTGGGCTGCGAGGGAGTCGATTGGCCTGAGAGTCATCCTTATTTTGAAATCTTTTCATGATTAGAATTTTACTCTTTTTGGTACAGCCCCACAGCTGTTTACCATAGGTCCATACTGGCATTAGGACTTGTTTGTATAATAGTATTTTGTTATGTACGGTTTAAGTAGATTGTCTTCCAAGTAGCCAATACATAATTTTGTACCGTTGTTTTAATTCATCTCTTTTCTTCTTAATGTGAGCTTTCCAGCGTAGCTTTGCGTCAAGCGTCATGCCTAAATACTTTGCTGGATTTTGATATGGTATGATCTTGTTGTTTATAAATACCGGACAGTACCTACTCATCTGTTTTGTGTGTGAAATAAATATGTATCGATTTAATCTTATTTTTCAATCATGGATTTTATTAACCGCTTCTGTGACCTCGGCTGCTTCTGCATGAGCGTTTCCAACCGCCGTCAACAGAGGTCGCCATTGTGTCGTTTTCTAACTAAGGGATGTCACTGGTGTTCAAAAGGTACAGAACCTAACTATATACTATACACTTCCTTGTGGTACAACTATAAAAGCTGGTTATAGTTTTAATTACCAGGTATGCATCTTCTTGCTTTGTTCTAAACAGTCTATCTGATAAGTACGATACTAGAATGTCTGCAATACATAAGGTATTGCCTACGCCTTTACTACGTCCGAAAAGACAGTAGAAATTTAGCTATGATAAAAACTTTAAAAATAAAAATTTAATAATTTTTTAGTGAGGATTTCAGGTCGTTTTATTTGCCATGAATTTCAAGTTACATGTTTGGACAGACCTATAATGTCGAAATCCGCTTATGGCGATAGAGCTGTAAGCAGGAATAACAATAAAAAGTAATGTAAGAAAATTAAACTTTCTTAGAATAAATCAAAGTTGTACATTAATGAAAACAAAAATATTACTTTTACTATTGCCTAGTGTCACAGGTGGTGTCTTCGGATTGCAGATTTACCGACCAGACTTCAAACCTAATAAAACCAAGGATTTGTAAATTTAAAAAGTGAATTGAAGAATTTATGTATGAAACCAAAAAAGAAAGAACTTTCTGGTATATTCCCCCACCAATATTTTTTTACCATTGCCACTCAAAAAATTGCATGAATATCAACCCAGAAATAATTACCAACTATATACCAACATGTGATAAAAGTACTTTTTATTTTCTTGCAGTCAATGGTTAAAATTAGAGTATACAAATACGTTAAGTTTAGGATGATATGCCTCACTTTGCTCTATCTCTTTCAGTTTTCAAGGTTTTCTCTAAGGTCTACAAAATAGGCTTTTTCAAGGAAGAGGTTGTTAGATTTTTAAAGGGTTGGCAACGCGCGAGCTTTACCCTGGTGTGAAAAGCATCAGTAGGCAGCGGTGACCACTTACCATCAGGCGGATCGTTAGCTTGTTTGCCACTTAGTAGTATAAAAACAAGTTTTCTAGATCTATGGTGCAAAAAGTAATAACCTGTGTGATGCACGCAATATTTTGTAAAAAAATCCTTGTCTGCAGTTTTAAGACGTTTCATCAAAATTCACGTCAAAAAGTCATTACAAATCTACGTTCTTATATTGCCAACTATTATGGTGTTCCCTTACATAACGACAACCCGACAATGACATCGCTATTTCTGTCGCTAAGTTGCATACGTGGTGTGAGTTACATTATAATGCAAATTAATACCATAGACTCAGTAATTACATGTTCTTAACCCCTAGGCATAAGAAAATTGGGTCGGTTTTTTCGTGTTTTTATTTTATATTTTAAGTTTTTTTTACTGCAAAGTTTATTAGTAAAATAAATTGTCTAAATAATGGTTAAAACTGACAAAACAATTCAACACTACGCGTTTTAGAATCATGTACTAAATCCAGTATCATTTTTAGAGCTCCGTACCAAAAATGAAAAAAGGAACTCATATAGAATCACTTTGTTGTCCATTTTTCTGTATGTCTGTCAAGACTTTTTTTCTCAGGAACGTGTGAAGGTATCAAGTTCAAATTAATATCAAATATTAAGGTCTACGGTCCCTTGAAGCTGTAAAACATCAAGCTTTAAAGTAAACTCAATAAAAAAATACGGTCGAAATACGGTCAGTTTGTCGCATATTGTGATACAAATAAATTAAAACCTTTGGGGTACCCCAAACCCGTTATCAAAACCAAAAACTGATCATAAACCTGTGAGGCTTGATCTCACGATGGAAGAACTATCTACACATAATAAGTACATACGAAACTCTCGGAGCGCGAGCCAGATTCGCATTTGGCCGATGTTTTCGTTACGATGTTACTTACACCCGGTATGTTTTTAAAATATTTCAAAGTTATGAAAAATATCTGATTAGGTATATGTGATTATATAAAGAATATAAGAATACATTTATGCATTTGATAACGCAAGGTTTCAATAGCAAATAAGGAATAATTGTTGGCCTCAAAAACCAAAACGTTGTATTAGAATTGAGTCCATATAACTTGTATGATTAATATTCTTGTTTTCATTACTTCGTCTTAGTAGTGCTTGGTAAAAGAAACCTTGAACTCTTTATGGTTTTACCCACACACTTCCACCCACTATTTTGTTTCCTATGGGATGATTTTCCAAAATTGGTTATACACGTTCATCCTAATTTACAACCTTAGACCAAAACTGAGGGATTTCCATATCAACTTGTAACCCCCTTATGAAATGTTTTTATAAATAAAAAATTAAAAAGATACCTTTGTGTGAAATTTTTAAATCTTTACTAGATTTCGATATATAAACCGATGGACTTTGGTTATCAGTGTAATAACCATTAGGTACGTAGTTAATGACGCAAATAAAACATAGCAAAGCTATCTTCGTAGCTTTCGAATTGTTCGAATCAGCTAAATATTTATTGTGACAAAATTTAAATTTAAAAAAGAAAACTGAACGTAAAAGACATACCTAATAAGATAGAAACGTATGTAAAATAAAATAACGTGTTCAACATTTACCATCTGAAGCTCCCGTTTTATTCTGAGTCACGTTCAAACATTTTGAATTTAGGCAAATCACTCGGTTATCCATTTCGAATTTGTGTCAAAATTATTTTTACTTTTTACATAAAAAGGCGTGTGGTTTTAGATTCCAACTCGAAAACTACTACAATAAAATTGATAAACACACATAATAGGCTTACGTTACGAACTTTTTTATCGGTTTAAGATAGTTATGTAAATCGATTAGATATTGAATTATCAGATTTTTAAACTGTTTATCATTGTTTTCAGCGTCTACTGTTGACTATAAGATTGCAGATTTTTGGCCGGATTTTTACTGTTTGTTTCAAACTAGTTGTTGCCTGCGACTTCGTCCGCCTTAAAGTCGGGAAAGATAAAAGTTTGTTTTTGTTCTCGGCGCCATTTTCGCTCCCTTTTATGTTCTCAACCTCATCATTAGGCTTATTATAAATTTGAAACTACCTTTTGGTGCCTTTGAATCCTACTTCGTCTTCAAAAAAAATGAGTTTTGTTATAAGAACAGAACAGAATAGTATCTATTTATCTTAAATCTTCGATCTATGAAATTTACATGAAAAACGTACGACTTTCATATAAGTATTGGCCCCTTACTCTGTCCCATTTGTAAACTACTACTGTATGCCCCTGATATGTATAAAAAAACTTTAGCTTTTGTTAATGTTTTAGTACTAATCCCCTTAATCCATCTTGTCGTAAAAATCGTATAACAGCGTATATTATAACTTCAGTTCCGAAACTTTCAACTAACTTTTAGCCCCCTTAATCTGTCCCTGACTTTGTTATAACTATTTATCAGTGATTTTATAGCACATGTATAGTACTGGTGTTTGTCTGCATATATCTTATCTTTTCCACCTAGTACGTTTCCTGATTAGTTAGATAATTTTTCATAGTCCTTAAAATCAAGTACCTACTTCTAGTTCCTAGTTTTTATTTCTTTCAATGTAAAGGCTTGATCTATTTCTTAGTTGTTCTTGCTTTCTATTTAAATAAGGTTTAATCTATTTCCTAGTTGTTTTTGCTTTCAATGTGAAGGTGAAATAATGACAAATTAGTTACACTACGCTAAAATAGATTATATTTTCCAAATGACTAAAATTTGGTCACTTACCGTAATACCCTTACACTTTGTAGATGACATCCTTCCATGTCAGTAGACCTGTATCTACTTAACCTGAGATGTCTTAAGAGATTTGAATTGGTACGGTTATGTATATGAAATTATTACAGATATCCGAATGTTTCAATTGTTAACAGGTAGTAGGTTGGTAATTAAGCTGCAATACTGAAATGGAAAGACTGTTGATAGTATTTTCTTGCGCGCACATGTCTATTGTGACTGATAAAAATACATATATACTTTTTTTTTATAAATACATACATATCATAAATAGAAAACACCCAGACTTGAGACGAACACAAGTGTTCATCACGTAAATATTTGTCCATGCGGGGATCGAACCTACGCCCCTCAGTTCAGAAGGCAGGAACTCTACCAACTGAGCCACGAAAGGAAATGCATAGTTTAGTAAGGTAATATAATCATACGTGCTTCTCACTCCGTGGCATCCAGAAAAATGAAGCTATCTTCACATATCATATCTCAACACGAATTCAATATCAATGTCAATATTATGCAAGATTGAGCTTACGAAGTTTTCATGAGCAGGGAAGTATTCAGGTCTATCCAGTATCCATATTGCATAAGTAATACGAATTATGTCAATCACATTAGGTATCTTTTGAGTAGATTCGATACGAATGAAGTATTTTATAACTTATACATCCATCATTTGTTATCGTTTAATAGATTTACGTCACTTCAGCATATTTGTATATAAATACAGTGTCATACTAAACTTGTGATTTAATAGTTTTTTAACACAGTTGGTCGAAAAGAAGCTTTCAAAAGTTGAACATTGCACACTAGTAAAAGACCAAAGTACTTTTCCGCACTAGTTCGTAAAAGTAAATTAAGTAGATTAACTAAATGATTGTAATATAAGCAATCTAAACCAAACTAAACATCTTGCTGAGAAACAAATATCATTGAATTTCAATAATTGCTTAGCTTTAACTATTTAACTTTAGCTTTAATATTCACAAATCTATTTTATGTATTTAGATGTGCCGATAATCCCACCTGCAGAAAAACCTATTACCTAACCCATGGGAACTATCAATTTGGAAAAACATTGTCAACATACTTTGTCCCTATTAGTCCTTAAATCTATCTGAGTTCCAAACGTCAAGTCCAAACTACACATGCCACGCCAAAATAAATCCCGTGGGAACTCGCATTCAGGATAATAAGTAATATCTATCCTTTCCAGGTCACCGCAATGCTTTGTTGAAATGTCATATTAGTTTCTTTCTTTGAGCAATTTAAAATCAGCGACAGACGTCGACACTTCGAACCAAAAAACTAATCCTAACTAAAACAATTTACCTATATTAAGAATCGGTTAAGTATTCACAGTTATAACGCCCTACATACAAACACATCAATTGTATCCCTTTAAAATATTGGTATAATTTGGTATAATAATTTCTGAAATATTCTGAAAATATTTACAGGTAGCTGTCATGACTGTTCATATTGTCCACTATGTTTGAAAAGGGCCGTTGAACTAATTTTCACTCACTGGATCCCTCATGTTTTATCGCGACTGTACATATTTTTTCCTGATAAGTACCAAGTGTATCACTGACTCGATATTTTCATAGTGATATTGATAACTTTGTAATAAACAGTTACACGATAATACGTATCAGTTCGCAGCACGATGTGATAGTACTAGTATTATTTGACATATCCATTGTTGCTCGACGTGCGTATTTAAGAGAATACGATACGGAGCGCCTCTCAGCGTGCTTTATACAAACGAATATTTTTTGACACTTCTAGATAAAATACCACGAAATTTTGACGACATGTTCTAGTAGTAAATATCTAGGTCTGCAGTGTGTAAGTTTTCTGTTAAATTTTATAGTTCAAAAGTTATACAGGATGCTAGTTTTTCATAAAAATGGTTTAAGAAAAGATTTATAGTCAATAGAACGTTTTACAAGATTTTGGAAAAACCACAGACCTAGGTATTTGGCTCGGGATTATGACTAAGAAATTTCACAGTGATTGATCAGTAAATGTCAAAACCAAATGAGAAAATCGTTTGTATGAATGCGCTGCGAGGCGCTGCGGAGTGTACCCTCTTAAGTTACATAATATTTATTTATTTATTTATTTCAGGACAACCAACAAAGTATACATAAATTACATAGCAATTACATTGGTTCAGGACTAAATTACTTAATGCTACTTTAATTACAGGCTGCCACGACATTCATAGTAAAAAATGCAAAACGAAGACTTAATATACTTAGACACAATAAATACAAAAAATCAAAAAACGCAAAGAAAAACACAAAACGCAAAAAATACAAAACATGCAAAAACACAAAAAAGGAGACAATAAGTTAATAGCATTATTATTTTATTTTATTTTTTCCTATAGGAATACAGATAGTTAGGTATATAAGGGAAAAAGCAGAAAAATTATAGTTGTTTAGGTGAAAAGAGATCGAGCACTGCGGCTCTGAATTGGCGCAGTGTGCAGAACATATCAATTTTATTTGTAGATGAGCGTGATAATTGACTATATTGTAATTGTATCCTGTTGATGGTGGAAAAATGCCCTAAATTGGTTCTAGACCTTTTAGCATGAAAAGGCAGGTATATAATATGGTAGGTATAACTCATTAGATACACAAGGCTAGACAGAATGAAGATATTGGAAGCCCACATGTATAAACGTGTTTATTAGCTTGAAAAACTATCTAAACACGATTTTTCATTGTTTTCCATATAAATCGATTGAAGCTGTAAAAAAAGCTGTGTTTCTAGTTTATAAAAAAAGTTTATGAGATTTTGAAAAACCACAGACATAGGCATTCGGCTTGGGATTATGACTAAGAAATTTCACAGTAATTAGTTAGTAAACGTCAAAAACAAAATTAAAACTTAAAATTTAAAAACCTCAAACACCAAAAAAAAAATGTTTATATTGTTAACTATCCCAATGCAGATCTCGAAGAGGTCTCGAAGATCTGTATTTAGGTTAGTAATTCAAAAGATATTCATTTGTTTGAATATTTCTTGTACAACAACAATGACCATATTCAAATCAAAGATATGTGGTTCTTAAAGCTTCCTATTGCCTGCGGCTTCTATTATGAAGCTGGTCAAATGATTTTAAATAATGTTTAAATCTCACTTCTTCCTAATATTGTAGATACAAAATTTGGTATGTTAGTAGGTTTGTCATTTTTTTTATAAAGCTTAAATAATTTATAAACGCCTGTCATGATTAAAATAAAAAATATATATTATAATGTTTTTAACGTAGTCAGGTAACCAACAGCTAAATTATTGACATTACGTGCCATTTTTTGGTGATCCTTTGCTTTTGAGCGTGAGGAGTCCAAATCCGGTCCCAGAATAAACTTGTTCAATATAATGAATAAATACCCAACCCCGTGCAGACGTGTACGCAATTGTGTTGTATACGCTGGACGGTGCCGGTCCCAAGTCTGGCCCTGGCCTACATTTATCAAGGAGCCTATGAGCTGCAAAGCGGGCATACTTGGAAATGCAGTCCTAAATACACATGCACATACATACACACACACACACACACACCTTCTATAACGCACAAACCCACACGCACACACACACAACAATACACACATGCACCCACACACCAGTCAACCCACTATATCACACCAACATCACTCACCACACACACAATACACATCATACCAAAACCGGCAGAAAATTTTTGAAATGGATGTGAATTTTAAAAGAAAACTGCCACAGGAGGGTACCAGCGTCCATGACGCTGGAGAATCCCTTCCTGAACCTTTGAGCTCAGGCTCGAGGGCTCAGACTGCTCCACGTATTCTGGGGGGGAGCAAAACTTCACAAACCCACACAATAAACCTGCGAGAGCTAGCTAACGCTATGCCCAGCGCAGAAATAACTTCTTATGCCTCCTGGCACCTTGTACCGCGTCGAGCAGATGAACGCAGAAATACCATCGTCAACTCCGCCAAGCCAGCAGCCCCTGGAGGCAGAAAACGCAACAGGCGCCGCCATCAACGGGGACGGCGCTCAAAAAACAACACTGTGCAACCGGGAAACAGCGAGCCTTCTAAGACCAACGCTGACCAGAGTGCACAGCAAACCAACGTGACTAAAGGGGAGACCCGACAAAAGGACCCAGCTCTCACCGATGCCGCTACGAGGTTGACTTGGCCGACGCCCTCGACCAGTTGCGACGCGCTCAGTGAGGAACGCAGCCACAACGGGCGTGCGGGAACCACACAGTCAGCAGGCGAGCCTATGATGACGGCTAACGCAAGCACGACTGGACAGCGCGGAGCACTGGGAGGGGTGACGTCTGAGGCTCCTCAAAGCGGACTCTTGGAGCGAGCTAGGGACACCTCAAGATCAACCCGACCAATCGCGACCACAACAAGTCCGAAGAAAAAACGGAAACGCGGATCACGCTATGCAGCGAATCGACCTAAGCAATTGGGACACCCCACACCGCCTGCAAAGGCGAAGAGGGAGCGCTCCGATGAAACCTTGTCGCCAAGGGACGGGCCGAAACGCGCCAAGCTGGATCTGACACCGAGGAAGACAGCAACTAGCTATGCCGATGCAAGTAAAACGCACCTGCTCATAGCTATTGCTGCCACGCCTGCCACTGACCTGACGGTGGATCAAGCACAGCAGCTCGAACTCCCCATCGAAGAGAGGATTATTGAAGCAGCGCTTGCTTCACCGAGAGACAACGAGCCACCATTCGCACCCGCATTTAGAGGGAAACCTATCATAGCAGAAGGCGTACTAAAATTGTGGTGTGAGAATGATGAGTCGCTAACTTGGCTCCAAAACACTGTAGCCACCCTACAGTCACCAATCTCGGACAGCAAACTGACCGTCATCCGACAGTCAGATATAGCGAAGCGAGTCCGCGCATCGCTGTGGCTTCCGAAATCCATTGGTGTCGACCTAACGAGGACCCATCGCCTGCTGACCGCGCAGAACCCATGGTACAATGTAAAATCATGGCAATTGTACGGCGCAACCATGCTGGAGAAGGGTATCTTCCTGACCCTGGGCATTCCAGAATCCGAGATGGCAAAGATTCTGGAAAGTGATAGACGAGTCGCCTTCATCTCCGGCAGTGTGTACATCAGATTCAGCACTATTGGAGGTGGAGGTGATTCGGCGGACACAGAATCCCCAGACGAACCCAACATAAACGGAGCTAAGGCTACTAGCTACACACTACCACCTACCAACCCAACTACCTCAGCCTTAGCTTCCACAGAACACGCACCTATGGACACACACGCAACTCCCACACCAAACATAGGCGCCTACGACCACACGTCGTCTGATGGGGAGTCGTTGGACGGTAAAATTCTCGGGTCCCTATCAAATTAGCGTGATCCAAACTAACCTCCAGCATAAGCAAAATGCAGCGGCTACCCTGCGCAGACTGCTGGAGGTTGACAAGAAGACCATAGCCCTAATCTACGAGCCGTGGATTAGAGGAAATAACATATGCGGTCTTAATAACATCGGAGGTGAGTTACTACACAAAATCTCGGCTAATCAACCGAGAACATGTATATACATACCCAGATCAATACCAGCCTTGCTACTAACCAATTTCTATTCCAGAGACCTTACAGCTGTAAGGCTTGACACAAGAACGAACAAAAAAATACCGTCTAAGGAGCTGACTGAACTAGTGCAACACTGCGAAGACCATGGCTGAGACATTTTAATATCAGCTGACGCAAATGGTCACCACCCTCTATGGGGGAGACCAACACCGAACCAACGAGGTGAGTCTCCAACAGAGTATATATTCTCAACTAACCTTTCTATAATTAACAATGGCTCGGAGCCCACTTTTGTTAATTCCAGATATCAGACCATAGTAGATGTAACTCTCGCATCCGATGGAGCAACGGATCTTGTGTCAAACTGGCATGTCTCCGCTGAGCCATCCTTTGCAGACCACAGGAGAATCTGCTATACCATACAAGTGCATGAGAAGGACCAGCAACCAAATCGTAACCCACGTAAGACGGACGTTGCGAGGTACACGACCCTTCTTCAACATGAGGTAGATGTAATCACCTTTAAAGACATTACCAACAGCACAGATAACATAGAACATAATATAAACACACTAACCACGTGTATCCAACACAGATACCAGCAAGCCTGCACCCCTACAACACCAATCATAGGGGAAAAGTCTCACTGGTAGGGGCCAGAACTAGAGAGACTCAAACTCAATCTGAAAAGACTCTTTAATCGAGCCAAAAACACAAGAACTGAAATAGACTGGGAACGATATAAACAAGCCCAGTATCATCACCAATGAAGCAGCTAGAGTAAAAAAAATATTATCACAAGATAAAAACAGCTCTGGGCTCAATAAAAAAATAGGATGGTACATATGCGACCTCTGATAGCGAGATAAGCGAGGAGCTTCACTGACAACCCAAACTGGGAAAATATGGAACACAGAGAACCAACCCCTACAGACTGGAATATAGCCAAATCCATGGTCACTGCAGACCGAGTTGTGTGGGAAATTGAAAGCTTCCAACCCTTCAAATCGGCTGGCCTGGGCAACATATTTCCAGCACTCTTGAAATGGGGACAAACAACACTTGTGCCAAATCTAGTTGATATATTTAGAGCTTCCATAGCTCACAACTATATACCTCGCCAGTAGAGAGAAGTCAAGGTCATATTTTTACCAAAACCGGGTAAATCTGACTACACACAGGCGAAATCTTACAGGCCAATTAGTCTGACATCCTTCATGCTGAAGACTCTAGAGAGGCTAACAGATAGATATATAAGGGTGGGTGCACAAACGCGCATGCCAATGCACCGCCAACAACATGCTTATAGAAAGGGTAGATCGACAGAATCAGCCCTACACGCTGTCGTAGGAACTATAGAAGCAGCCCTCTCTGATAAGCTAATGACACTAGGCGCTTTCATTGACATCGAAGGAGCGTTCGACAAAACGAAATTTAACAGCATCCGCCGCTCTCTTAGTAGATTTGGAGTCGAACAAACCATCAGTGGGTGGATTGATCAACTTCTGAAGCTAGGAGCAGTACAATTTACAGTTAACACCACCACGAGACGCATTGTAGCCAAAGGCTGCCCACAAGGAGGAGTACTCTCCCCTTTACTGTGGAACATTGTGGTGGACGATCTACTGAAACGTCTTAACGATAGATGTTACTACACAGTAGGTTACGCGGACGACATTACCATTCTGATCAAAGGAAACTCAGAAAATTTTTACTGCACTCGCATACAACTAGCCCTCAGAATCATCAGAATCATGGAAGAGTGGTGTCACCACCATGAACTGACGGTAAACCCCAACAAAACAGAATTAGTCCTTTTCACAAATAAAAGGAAAATTCAAATAACTACCATGCCAAAACAATTTAACATTGAGATTACCCTTTCAAGTGAAGTCAAATACCTTGGGGTAATTTTAGACAACAAACTAAATTGGAGTAAGCATCTAAGCAAAAAAATAACCAAGGCATGTACAACCTTCTGGCAATGCGGAAGACTAATAGGCAAGAAATGGGGCCTTAAGCCATCCATAACCCTATGGCTTTATACAGCCATAATACGACCCATGATAACATATGGTGCAGTAGTTTGGTGGCCCCGAACTCAGTTAAGCACAGTAAAAAATAAACTACAAAGCCTGCAGCATCTTGCCTGCCTAGCAACCACAGGCATAATGAAAACGACTCCCACGACAGCATTAGAAGTCTTTCTCAACCTCAGACCCCTTCATCTTGTTATGCAACAAGAAGCTGCCGCTGCAGCCATATGACTTAAGAAAGTAGGGCTCTGGAAACGGGCCGGCAGAATCACTCATGCACGACTCAAGGAGGCAATAGGAAACGAGCAACCGATGATAGAGGCGACATGTGACATCAACCCAAAAACCTTTACCTTTGACAAAAAATGCCGTATCCAGCTTCATGAGGAAGAAAAGGATAGCTCCGGAATCCATGAAGTCAGGATCTACACCAATGGCTCCAAAACGAAATCAGGAACGGGCGCAGGGGTATTCTTCCATGACCTGAACATCAACATATCAACGAGCTTGGGTGCATTCAACACCATCTTCCAAGCAGAATGTGTTGGGATTACCCGAGCTGCAACAGCGGTCTTGTCTAGAGGCATAAGCGATGCATCGATATGCATCATCTCCGACAGTGCCGCTGTGCTACAAGCTCTCAACAACAACCGCATCAACAGTGGACTAATCCTGGAGTGTCACTGTGAACTGCAAAAAATTGCATTGAAGAACCGGGTTACTCTTCAATGGATACGTGGTCATAATGGGTCTCTAGGCAATGATGCGGCAGATGAGTTGGCAAAGAGAGGATCGGGCACTAAAATAATGGGACCCGAACCAATTGTACCGATACCATTCATCCAACTCAAAACATGGTTACGTGACAGAACCTAACAACAACACAACAAACAGTGGGCAGAACAGACAGACTGCAAACAAACCAAGAATGTTCTTACATCCTTGGACGCAAATCTGTCGCACAAACTGTTAAAACTTAGCAGGAAAAACCTACGCTACATAGTTGGCATAATAACAGGTCACTACCCGCTAAACAGGCACTTTTTCAATATCGGCGTTACCGACAGTCCTCTATGCAGGGGCTGTATGGAAGCCGAGGAGACACCGTCTCACTTGGTTCTTCACCAACGGACAAAGCTCCTTAAGAATCCACAAACCATGAGAGAGGCGCTGAATAACATCAGATGCCTCCTTAACTTTTGGATGGAGCTGGGATGGTATGAGTAACCAATGACAGGTATTGGTTACCTACGTACAATGGCCCTATTATGAGGCTAAGTGCGGAAAACATAAGTCCAACTAACTAACTAACTATAATGAATAAATAAAAAAAAAAAAAATCTTTAAAGTCTTCTAAGAAATTGTCGAAATAATGCAGACGGCAACTTTCTACCATCGCACCGTTCGCCATCAGCAGGGAATTCGTCCTCAATGGTTCATTAGAACCTAATGGTCACGTACAATGCGGTTTTAGAGGATCTTCCTTCCGCGAACATTTAGGTTGTGAAATGAGCCCTCTACAATATGGAATTCTTCAAGAAAGAAGTAATTAGATTTTTAAAGGGTCGGAAACGTGCGAGTGGCGCCTCAAATATTGCAAGCACCAATAGCAGCACTTTACTCAACACACTAAATTTCATTTCAGCAAAACAAGACAAGGCAACATAGTCTGAAAACTATAAATACCCTCGAAGCTATATTTTACTTGGTTTATAATTATTTCTCCGAAAACTTTTGTTTCTGATTTAATGCGCCGGATAAATGTGCTTATTTTTAATTATAATAAATAGTTTTGGACATTATTTACAGTGCCATCTGGTCCCAAATCAAGCAAAGTTTGTACTATGGATAGGTACTAGACAACGGACACAAATACATATATAACTAAAATCTTGTTATTTATTTTTGTAAATACATACATAAAAAACACACTCTGTGAGACAAACACGAATGTTCATCGCTTAAATCTATCTTGCGCCCGTTTATTCAGCAGTCGAGTAATTACCCTCTGAGCCGACAATGATTCTAGGCCTATTACTTAGTTAAGCTTAGGCTTACTTAGCTTTTTTTTATTCTAAATTTCAGGGAAACCGGTCCAGTTGTTGTTAGCGTGAAGGAGTAAAAAAACATAGTACCTAAAACTAATTCTCAAACTTTCGCATTTATTATATTAGTAGAATTAGCATAAGATATATACTCATATATACTGTTGGTCGGTGGTGGCCAAGTGGAGGTTCGAGCCCTGCGTGTACCTATAGGTCTTTTTCTTAATTTCTCAAGTACATTGTTTATTTACACCACTGGCTTTTCAGTGAAGGTAAACATCGTGAGGTTACGTCGCATGTCAAAAAACCTATACCTGCCAGTATGTCAAATCCACAAAGTGCACTGAGCCCGCGTGTTGGACTATGTCCGAAATTGCTTTCGCCTAATATTAGGATAGGCCGTGCTCCATTAGTAGGGACGTATGAGGTTGTTAAGGATATTGTTTTCATAATTATAACAGTATAAAAACGACGAAAATATCGTTTTAGGGTTCCGTACTCAAAGGGCAAAAAACGGGACCCTATTACTAAGACTCCGCTATAACAAAAAAATAGGATAAATAAATATTTAAGGCGCTCCCATACAACAAACGTGATTTTTTAGCTCGTATTTTTTGCCGTTTTTATAGATTGTGGTACGGTATCGTGCGCGAGTCCGACTCGCACTTGGCCGATTTTTAATTAAATCTGTGTGAATTAAGTCAAGTCCTTAAAATGTCTAATATGTTTAACGTACTCTTCTATATACCTTCCAATAAATACTGTCATTGCAGATTAACGGCGACTTCACGCTGCCATGGCAACAATAGGACGGCATGTGCTCAATATAAATTTGATCGGGTAACATAAAGGATGCTGTAATTGACGATAGCGTTACGGGTTATTAAAGATCAGTAGGGAAAGAGATTCTGGGAAATCGAGTCACCTGATACGAGTATGTCGACAAAAGAATATTCCTTTCAGTGAATAGTGCTTTGTTCACCGGGAGGTGAAAGTGAGCAATTACCGATGAGGGTTGTAGTGGTCCCAAGCCTTTTATAAAGAATTGTAATAATCTGGACCCCACGACACGGTGTTGACATGCTAATTTAAGTTTTAAGAGAGCAGGTGAATTAAAGATAGAATTTATCAATAATAAATATAAATTTGATTAATCACCTTCGTAATTCATACCGATCGGATACTCCTAATAAATGGATAGAAACGAGATCGATGAAACATTAAGTGAGTGAGTGGCCCGGATGTCCTCACCGGTCTTAGATTAATATATTTATATCTACGCCATAAGGCGTAAATCGCAGTGGGATCCTAAAATCATCAACACAAAGAAAAATAATTACTCGTTAAATACGACCGATTCGTAAAGTAGCAGATAACCAGGAGGTTAAAATATATGGAGAATATCGATCGATTATTTTCAGTTAATTGTTATAAATATCGTAGGGTGCGAGAGGGATAGTAGAGTAGGCTCCGCGCCGCTTACGACGAGCCTTCAATGTGTAAATTAATCGAAGCTGTATAATCGAGTCACAAAGAAGCGGAGAAACTAGTTCGGCAGGTAAAGAGTTTAGTAGAATCGGGTGACGATTTCGATATGATTGTTCGATTATTACTATAAAGTAACTGGCCACTAAAATGCGAAGCACGTGGGTACACGTGGAAGTAAAATAAAGAAGAAATTAACTGGCGCCACAATCCCTAGACACGCCACGTGTTCAGGCCGCGTCTATCGGGGGGGAGGGGAGAACGGTTATAAGCGATAGGCGTCAGTTGCGGCACCCTTTTCCACTGTCGTCGTACCGAGAGGCTGGCCGTGCTCGAGATTCCTGAGGAAGCGGGAAGGACAGGACGAACAAAGATTTGAAGAAATTTAATACCGACGCCGTGCACGTTTCGCCTACATCAAATATCAGTAAGTGTCTTTTGTGAGAACTGAGGCTAGCAATGTCAACTTATTATTGATGGGTTTGTACTATGGGGCTTTGTGAGGGACTTCCTTTATACCATGGCGTAAGGACTGTGTAAGGGACCGTGTAAGATGCCACCTTGGTTAAAGTGAAGGGTTGGTTGGGGAAAATTGAAAGTGGTTGACTTTTTGGTTGGGATTCTAGTTGTAAATTTGGAGTAGAGAAGGAAGAAACCCTTACTTATTGAGAATGCAGAGGTAATTTGTTGACATTGTTGGCTATGTACTCTCTAAGGAAAAGAGATTGCCGATTTCTGTAGGAAATCTAGTGGAGTAAAAGGTTCCTGCCGGGATCGGTGTCTTTTAACATGATGTTGTAAATTTTGTGATATCTTGTGGGAGGAAAACCCCGTAATTAAGCCCTGATCTGATTAGATAGGAAATCGGCTAAGCCTAGGGTTAAGGCTAGGGTAAATCTTGTGTATTCCCTTTAGAGCGTGTATGTGTATGAGTTTGGATATCCTCACTGGATAAAACCCTACGCGGGCCCCTGGGCCGTGGTTACTCGCACTGATCTGAGTCGATGTGAAGGGACCCCCCAAAGGACTTGCTAGGGTAATCCTTGTGTGGCCCTTTCTGTGCATATATACATGTATAAGTAGTAACCCCTGTGTATTCCCTTTAGAGCGTGTATGTGTATGAGTTTGGATATCCTCACTGGATAAAACCCTACGCGGGCCCCTGGGCCGTGGTTACTCGCACTGATCTGAGTCGATGTGAAGGGACCCCCCAAAGGACTTGCTAGGGTAATCCTTGTGTGGCCCTTGCTGTGCATATATATGTTGAGTAGGTGATCCTTGTGTGAACCTTGTCTTGAATTCCTATTAAAGGAAACCCTACACGATTTAGTAGGTGCTCATCAAAGTTGTACGACTTTGTTGCATGTAATTCGTTATTATGTTAATGGTATCCATATATTCACTATTTATTATCATAACAATCTTAAATTACAATATCGTGCTGCTTTGCGGTATAGTGGCCCCAAAGCGAGCAGACCCTTGGTAGATAGAGGTAGGCGAGGACGGGGCAGTCACAGTAGGGGTTCCTCAAGCGGGGTCTGGCTTGTTATAAGATTAGAGGAAGATTGGGGCTTGGTGTTAGAGACATACTAGGATAATTGCAGGCTTCAGGAATCTAAGGGTGTGAGGGGGCTGATAAAACCTAGATCTGGGTTGGCTCCAGTTCCACCCTTCACCGGCGTCGAGTAAGGAAACTGAACTGTTAGATTCCGTTTAGGTAATGGGTGGCTAAAATTTAACGTGGGATTTTTAACCCAATCTCCTTAAGGAATCCATAAATAAATAATACCTCCACTCCACCCATTATTGCGACGGATAGATTTGGAAAGCTAAGTATTATTGTGTTCATATTTAAATATTTGTTTCCTGTGTAAAAATAAACGTAAACCTCATATGTTTTTCAGAGCCGCGACATTAATCTAGAGAGTCTAATTTTTAATTAGACTATCTAAGCTTTATTTTATTGCTTTATACTGTTTAATTTATGTTTTGACTAAGCCATTTAAGATAAAGATGACAGAACTTCAACATTGACCAAACTTTATTAACAGGCTATGAGGTGACGTTAGTGGGTCAGGATTTGTTCTATTCTTCGCCATGAATCACCCCGTTGAAGACGTATTAGTATAATCATACACAATTCTCTACTAACTGATGAGGCTCTGAATTGTTGTATGGAAAGCCGAAACGTTAAGTTCTAAACACTCAGAAAGGGCTAACCCTTACTTGATCTGGCTAATGCGCCGGGTCCTGAGTGTGGATATGTCTTCCTTACAATCCACCTTAAACATATTTATTGTGTGTCAAACTAGGTGTTCTGTCGCCTTAATTACTCTGATGAACAATTCACCACTTAACCATGTGCGTAATCGCACACCTATTTTATTATTTCTTGTGAACTTAGCTTGCACGGCATATGTTTCGGGCGAGTATAGCTTCTCCGGACTAGCGGCTATTTAAACTTAAGGAGCCTCGGGTTCGAACCGACCGATCGTAGGTTATATTCAAATAATAACGAGATGGTCCCTTTAGTTCCGTAGTTAGTCATAGTAGTAAGGATAAATACATGGTCGTCTGGTTGTTTGCCACCTCCGCAGCGTTATAAATGTAGGAGTTGGCGGGGAGCACTACTTACCTATCCTAAAGAACAGTTTAAGGCACGGTGTACGAAGGATAAAGGTTATCTATTAACTCAATTACTAAATGACAGGAGGGCGAAGCCACAAGGTAAGCTAGTTTGATTAAACCTATCTACGAGTCTGTCAGGAGTTGGTCGTTATATACCTTCCTTGTTAAAGGTTCCAAGACGTCAGTCAGATAATAAGTACGATACAATTGACAACCGCTTAAGGCCAGACGGTACCCTAGGCCCTTAAGGCTATTCAAATTCAAGTTATACATAATTAATTTTCAATATTCATTTTTGCGATCAAGTAGGAACAACCTAGTGTATGAGTTAGGCGAGCGTTAGGTTTTGTCTCAATTTTATAGTTTTGTTTTCATAAACTTTATATTCTAGTGTAGATAATCGCCATAGCTTGTAACCATAAACTCAATTTTAGATCTAAGAACGAAATTCGTACTGACCGGGTCGCGAGATACTATATATATATATATATATATATATACTATATATATATATACTATACCAAAACCGAACCAACGTAAATTAGTCGAAGGAAGGTCGAGTAACACGATTAGACTCTGTACCTGCGCAGAAGACTAAAATGTGAACTCTGCGCACCCACGTGACCACGAGACGCCAGCTGGGCACTTCGACGCACAGGCAAATGTATGGAAAGTCTGACCGGTTAGTCTTTAATTGGCCGAAGGGATAATTCGGTGGCGGGCCCAATAATTCTGAATAGAACAACTTACGAACCCTTAAGGAATGGTTGTATATGTGAATTTTCCTGGATGATTCCCAGTTAGGGCTACCCGTAAACGACCTGGAAACTAGGATTGGTAGATTTAGATAGACTTCCATACTAAATCGTCCGCCCTTAGCGCCCTCTATAAGACCTCCTCAATATCTCCATTATTAGACAGTTAGCTAAGATATCGATCGACCGAGTAATTCCACGATTATTACACAGATGGCGTGAGTTTCAGTGGTAAAATAATAATCATGAATGTATGGGGATTTCTGGATACCTACGGTTAGGACTATGTTATAACTTTATTTAAAGGGTAGGCTGTAGATGTATTTCAGGGTTACATTTACTTCTAATTTGTTAGTTTGTCTTTACGGCGATTCTACATATATTATTATAAGATTAGATTAGAAGAGAAGCTAGTAAGGATAGTGGTAGTCTTTTTATATACTTAGATTGCCTTTGGGGTGGCTTCTCGAATACCATTACGACTTTATAATTTCACTTAGGGGTTGTTAACGGGTTGTCAACAGGCTCTTTATGCAATTACTAAACTTATCGGTCAGTCTGTGGTGCATTCTTAAGTGTTATTGAGAGGGTTGTGTAATTTACGTAAGGGCCAGGCCGCGAGTATATTCGTTTTTATCTATATATATATTCAATCTGTTAGTTCATCCGTATGGTGACCTTTCATATTACATTACAGTTTTATAACTTCGCTTAAGAGATCGATAGCTAGTCTACTAATAATTTATCTATGTACTTAATAGGTCCGCTTGTCTCCCTAATGCCTTATATATGTTGTTATTAGTTCCGACCTTCACTTAAGCGCAAGCTAGAGAACTGGTGACAGGTTAGTTGTGTAGGTTATAGGTTAATTAAGGGATCAATAGCGTACCTGCTAATAATTTATTTAGTTATTAAATAGGTCTGTCTGTCTCTTAAATGATTTCGTTATATTATAAGTGTATAAATTTAGTTAAGGGGAAGCCAGTGAGCTTATTAGTGGTTAGTACTTTCATATGTCTAAGGGTTCTTCCTTTTAAGGTGATTTTCCTACATTACTATGAGGTTACAAGTTTACTTAAGGGCAAGATAACTAGTGTATCGATGGACTACTTACCGTTTAAGAGTTCTCCTTTAAGGCGATTTCATACATTACTATAGGATTACGACTTCACTTAAGGGGTATGCGGTCATAGTCGTTATAACTTCAAGGCCTATCGTGTTCGAGGGGTAACCGTGTTATTACGAGACATGTTCGGAGTTGTAAGGAGGTAGCTAGGCTGGTGAATAGGGTGACTTAGGCTAGGGTACTTCGACTACGTTAGGATAATAAATCGCATATATTTTAATCTGAAACTCGCATTTAGTAATTTAAATTCTGGTCTAATGCTAATCAGGACTTAGTGGTTCTGCGGTTAAGGATTAGTTAT
The DNA here is from genome assembly GCA_946406115.1 of Apoda limacodes. Lineage (NCBI taxonomy): Eukaryota > Metazoa > Arthropoda > Insecta > Lepidoptera > Limacodidae > Apoda > Apoda limacodes. The sequence continues at coordinate 9,935,248 of OX291553.1, read as the reverse complement.
AGGCCATTGCTTTTAATGTAGGTATAATGTAAAATTAGGGTTTTGATTTTGTTCTTTCACACCTGGGACTGATTGAATCCATACCTCTTAGGATCTGGGGTTATTATCGGTCACAACGAGGGGTCCAAATAGACGATTACGCCATTAGACGATCACAGCCAAATAATAATATTAATTCTCTGCATAGCTTCCTTTAATAATAACATTAATAACGGTTACAAAATATCATTAATGTTTAATAATAATAAAGGCAACAATAATATGTTAGGATTACACATGCCTTCACGTATTCAAATTGGCGAGTATGTCAGTATACTCCACGTGAGTTCAAATTTATAATTTTATTATTTTTATAAAAGGGGGGGGTTTCTACATTATGTGTTGCCGTTACCAGGATAAGATATAGAACTAAAATAGGCTTGTAAAAGCCTACATTTTGTTGTCGTACAACGGATGGGAGGTCATTAAAATGGATTTGAGTTGGTGACTGGTGTGACAGAATGGAACCAATAAGCAAGATATAAATCTTGTTTAGAAGGCATTTTGTAGTTGTTTGTTACTTAAGCTTAGTTATAGACACATACTTTAATATAGCATATATGGGAATTGTAGGCCAAGTTTAGGATAAAACCATGTTAAATTAGTGTAAAAGAATGGTTTTTATTTTTTAGTTAGGTAGTACAGTACATCTATCTAGGTACTAGTATAGTAAGATATATTCTACGACTTAGGCTTAGATATAGGAAGGCATTACTAGTAATATGTAGACATAAAATTACGGCTAATACGCAAAATTAAAATTACATTTATAGAATGGTAGGCAGGGGTATGATCTAATAACCTTATTTATAAATACATACTCGTATATCTCAATCATCCGAAACCTAGGGAACGGTATTCGTAAGATAAATCTTACTAGTCTCGTTCAATCTGAACTTCTATGTGGTAGTACCTATATGCATATTGCCATAACATAGGTTTAAGAAAATGTTTAAAAACTAGATTCGAATAAATTTATTATTGGATAGCACTATTCAATAATTATGGACCTTAGCTTAATGTTGTGAGTACGTTTCGAATAAGCTTGTGAGTGTTGGTTTGTACGTATATGTGTGCGTAAGTAGATGTGGATAAGTATATAAATTCGCAGGTGTTTTATGGAAGGATTCTTGAACTTGTGATTGTCAACTGATAGAGTGGAGGAGTTAGCCGTACTATTTATAAAAAAGGGAACCCCCTTATGGACTTTAGTGGCCTGTCGCGAGGCGTATTACCGTATGGACATAGGTTAGAGATCAGTATAGTTGGTGTGGCCTTAATGAACTGTCTATATACGTAGAATTATTATTTAGAGGGGGGGGGGGGCACTGTGGAATAAAGGTCTTATATGCTGGGGGAGGGAGAGGACATAATAAAATAACGAGCATTTAAGAGGGCCCCAACGCACATATACCTTTGCTATACGGGTGTGTAGCGGGAGTCGACAATGTTAGTTTCAGATAGAGCTCGTTTTCCAGTGGCGTAAAAATATTATAGATAGACCCACAACTTAGCGTAAAGGGGGGGAAATATTTGATTACAGTTACATCACATGCGATATAAAAATTAAATTACAGTAATTTTCTAGCTATGTAGTTATTTAACATGTCATGAAATAAATTATGCTCTCGCTACTTGTTGATAACGAGTTATGAATTAAAAATAGAAAAACGGGAAATTCGGCCGTAATTTTCTTAAAAAAAAATGGTTTGGACAGAAACCGCGCAACCAAATGCAGTAATCTGCTAGTCAAAGAATGTAGAAGGCCATGTTATTTTCGGTTTGGAACTTGCCATAGGACAGCGAAATCGATTTTAAAACCAAGCAGAAACCCATTGAAGTAGGGTGCAGCCTAAATGTATCATTTTACTATTGAAGAGTTAGAGTGAGCTAATTTATGATTAGGGAATGCATTGAAAGGCGGGATAGCGAGCATTTGGAATGTTAATGCAGAAGTAAGGTCATAAGGTCACTAAGATATTAGCTAAAGTAGGCCTCATCCATCTCAGTACTTTAATTTTATACTAAGTAGCGCTGACTTAGTAAGTTGGGATCATCCCCATAGGCCATTTAGACATATCTGTATATATGTGTAATTATCGGTTTATAAGTTTAGTTAAAAGGGTATTCCAAAGTACGAACATCTAATTACTGTTTCACTTGACGGTGACGTCTGTTAAGCCCTTAGACCAGGTGAACTTCCTCCAACGGGAAGATTCATGTCTGGTAGAAGGTAACCTTAACAAAGTAAACAGTAGATGTTAAGGCGACTAAATGTACTTTGTGAGTTGTTAGTTTAGGGATATGATATGGTGAAAGAAAATTATATCAAATAATATAAACGAAAGGAGAAAAGGGTGTGCGCTCGAGCGGGGATTTGAACTCGGAGTTTCCCGGGGTCTTGGCGCGAGCGTGGGGTTTTTGGCCAACGGAGCTGTTTGGGGTGATTCTGTGCGATCTAATGTAGACGTTAGGTTTAGATTATCTTTTATAGATTCGTTGCTACCGTTCACGGGCTATTAGATTAAAATATTAGGATACTATTGGCTCATGCTTTTGCTTGCCAAATTATATTACATTTTGATTGTCGATAAATATGTTATTACTAGGCGGACCGGTAACGTCAACCGGTTTTAACCATTGTGGTACCATTTATGAAAGGTTATAGATTGACAGTGTGGAGGTGCTCAGGTGTAAACGAGAAGTGTACTTACTATGTATATAAATTTATACATCTCTGTTTAGGTAATTTAAAGTACTTAAGGGTAAGATAGAATAATGTCAGGTATTATTAGGTGGTGTTCAGGTCGGCTATGCCTGGTAGCGTGTTCCTTTTGAACTAACTAGGTTATCGTTAATAGGTGTTATCTGTTCAAAGGGTTTTGTTAAGTAAGCGATATGTAGTCATTGAGAAATGAGGTTGATGTCTGAGATTAGAAGCATTGGCGTAGGTCAGAGACCGGTTTTGTTAGTTTAGTCATGTTAAGGGCGGTTAGAAATAAAATGTACATTACGAGGGGGGAGGGTACCACAGGATAAATTGCTAAGTTGTTAGGGGAGGGGTCAACATAATAAGTGTTTATTAAACTGTATTAACGTTTATTCAGAATTAGGATTCGCATGAAATATAAATATATATATATATATAAATTAGGTTCAATGTAGGATTAGAAGTGAGCTAGAACGTGGATAGATACTATTACCTGCTATGTAGATGTGAAACTAAGGCAAAATTATTAAACCCAGCCGAGTAGGACAAGGTTATTATTTAATTTGGTACGAGTCGTGAATTGAAATGATTTTGGATTTTTATACATGGTTAGTGTAACCCCTGAGATTTTTGCCGTGTGAGTTGCAGGGGGTCGTAATGTTTCGGCAGGTACGATCCCTGAGTGACCGCGGGCGGTGCATGTCTATGTGTACGTATACATATCAGTATGCGTACATGTGTATATGTGTCGAAGTTGAGGTCGGGCCCTGCCTTAATGGTGGGAGAGTCAGGTCCTTAACTGAAAGAGCGAAAAGGGTTATGCTGGGGATGTGTTTAAATCGTCGCGAGTAAAGATTGTAAGTTGTTAGGGCCTGAATTGAAATGATTTTGGATTTTTATACATGGCTAGTGTAACCCCTGAGATTTTTGCCGTGTGAGTTGCAGGGGGTCGTAATGTTTCGGCAGGTACGATCCCTGAGTGACCGCGGGCGGTGCGTGTCTATGTGTGTGTATACATATCAGTATGCATACATGTGTATATGTGTCGAAGTTGAGGTCGGGCCCTGCCTTAATGGTGGGAGAGTCAGGTCCTTAACTGAAGAAGCAAAAGGTGTTATGCTGGAGATGTGTTTAAGTCATCGGGAAAAAAAATAAAAAAATAAAAAAAAAATGGTGAGCTGTTAGATACAACAATGAGATGGTTTTGGATACGTGGGAGTGGCAGCCCTTACAAATTCGCCTTGTGGGATTCAGGGAGGTTTTAATGTTTCGGCAAATGCTGTTTTGATGGATCGCTTCCGGTGTATGTTTGTATAAGTGTGTGTAGGTATACATACATAAGTATATGTCGTTAGTGGAAGTCAGACTTAACCTGAATGGTGGGTGAGTAGTTAAGGGGAGGAGGGAGATATTCGGGGTATGGGGTTAGGCCGCTCTAGTATCAGCATTATTACACAAGGTTCGAAATTTCACGACCGGTTCTTATAGTTGCTGATAACAATTTAATATTTGTTTCTTAATATCATTAAATGAACAACCCTCTAACATTAACGCCATATTTAATCTACTATAACTATCACGACGAGCGGAAGTTGAGTGAGGCCCTTGGTCCTTAATCGAAGCATAGCCATCATAACAAGCCTAGATTGAGTGAGGCCCTTGGTCCTTAACCGAAGCATGTCCGTCATATCCGTTCTAATTACCTACGGCTGGTAGTGGGCAAACTTAACTGTTTGCTTCCGAACGTCATCGAATGGACAAACTCAACTGTTTGCGTCCAAACGTCATCGCCACCTTATAGCTACTATGTCTATCACAATTACCTACGACTAAAAATGGACAAACTAGACTGTTTGCTTCCGAATGTCATAAAATGGACAAACTCATCTGGTTGCTTTCGAACATCGTCTAAGGGACAAACTTAACTGTTTATTCCTGAATATCATCAAATGGACAAACTCAACTGTTTGCGTCCTAACGTCATCACCATATTCAAACTACTATATCTATCACAATTACCTACGGCTAAAAAAATGTACAAACTCAACTGTTTGCTTCCGAATGTCATCAAATGGACAAACTCAACTGTTTGTTTCCGAACGTCATCAAATGGACAAACTCAACTGTTTGCGTCCAAACATAATCGCCATATTGAAACTACTATATCTATCATGACGAGCCGAGGTTGAGTGAGGCCCTTGGTCCTTAATCGAAGCATATACATTGTAACGAGCCTAGATTGAGTGAGGCCCTTGGTCCTTAATCGAAGCATATCCATCATGATTACCTACGACTAATAATGGACGAACTCAACTGTTTGTTTCCAAACGTCGTTGCCATATTCAGACTGCAATATATATCATAATTACCTACATCTAATAATGGACAAACTGAACTGTTTGGTTCCAAACGTCGTCGCCATATTCAAACTACTATATCTATCATGATTACCTACATCTAATAATTGACAAACTCAACTGTTTGTTTCCAAACATCGTCGACATATTCAAACTACTATATCTATCATAATTACCTACATCTAAGAATGGACAAACTCAACTGTTTGTTTTCAAACGTCGTCGCCATATTCAAACTACTATATCTATCATAATTACCTACATCTAATAATGAACAAACTCAACTGTTTGTTTCCAAACATCATCGCCATATTTAAACTACTATAACTATCCCGACAAGCCGAGGTTGAGAGAGGCCTTTGGTCCTTAATCGAAGCATATTCATCATAACAAGCCTAGATTAAGTGAGGCCCTTGGTCCTTAACCGAAGCATTTCCGTCGTACCCGTCCTGATTATCTACGACTAATAATGGAAAAACTCAACTGTTTGCTTCCAATCATATTTCCCTTCTTCGATCTACTATATTCTTCATAACTATCCATTATATCTGGTGTTTCCTATCGTAGCGTTGCAGGGGACTGACCTTGTTTCGACAGGGTGGGTCCCTGAGTAGTCGCTGGCTGAGGTTGAGTGAGGCCAGTGGTCCTTAACTGAAGCTGTGTTCGTCATAGTTATTTGCTGCATTTGAGTAAAGCACGATCTTAAGCACTATAATTTCTTTTTAATCTCTTACGTTCTATTTCGAGTAATTATTATGACGTGTCATTCATTATTATTAGGAGGCTCTTAGGTGATCATCGTAGCTTATTGGGTACAGCCCTTTAAACCAGTTTAGATTAGTGAGGAACATGATGAGACAACTAGTACCACGCTAAACCAGGTTTGATTAGTCATCGTCTTGGTACGGAACTATAGTATGAGATTCATTAATATCTAAATGGAAGCAGACCTTGAACGATGAGATAACCTTGGAGTTGAGGGTGATTATAGGATGGGAGATGTCCATTAAGTTGATTAGTTAGAAATCAGTAGTGTCGAGAGACTGATTTAAGCTTTAGGTGCTGTTGCTAGTTTTAATAGGGTGAACGTATGATTATGTTTTAGGGTGAACTAAGTTGATTTTACGACGGGGGAATGGATGGAAAACCGTCGATAATATAAGCGAGAGGGAATTGGAGGAAATGAAAGATAAGGCTAGGACTGAATGGGTAAAGTGCAGTTAAAGGAAGGGTGATCCTTATGAGAAGACACGTTGAAAGGAACAATTCCGGTCAGGGAATTTGATGAAAGCGCGTAGAACTGATAACTCAAGTGTGAGGGTGAAGTGGATTAAGAAGTTTTCATTGTTGTATAAGGGGCCTTGTGTATTAGTCGCGATACCGCTCTCGGAGGAGGTTACGGGAAATTTCGATGCGATTTCTTTTTTACTGACGGCAGGGCTAGGATTAAGGTAAGGATAATATTAGGTTTATTAGGTTCAGGGCAATTAGGGTTAGGTAAACATGAGGTTTATAGGGTTTAGGTACACATAAAATTTATTAGGTTTAGGTAAACATGAGGATTATTAGGCTTAGGTTACAGATATGTTTAGGAGGTCTAGGTTAACATGAGGTTTATAGTGTTTAGGTTAACATTAGGGTTTATTAGGTTTGGGTGGACATGAGGGTTATAAGGTTTAGGTTACGGTTATGTTTGGGAAGTCCAGGTCAACATGAGGGTTGTTGGATTTAGGTTTATGTAGGGGTTTTTAGGTTAAGGTTAGCGTTATTGCTGAATTAAGGTTAGATTAAGTCTCGAGTAATTTATATGTCATTACTGAACTAGGTTCGAGTTGTAAGTCGAGGTCTTAAAACTTAGGTGTAGAGATCCAGTGGTTAATTAAGAAACAAGTCACAACTGATAAGTGTACATTTATGACTTGTTGGGGAGGATTGTAGTGGTCCCAAGCCTTTTATAAAGAATTGTAATAATCTGGACCCCACGACACGGTGTTGACATGCTAATTTAAGTTTTAAGAGAGCAGGTGAATTAAAGATAGAATTTATCAATAATAAATATAAATTTGATTAATCACCTTCGTAATTCATACCGATCGGATACTCCTAATAAATGGATAGAAACGAGATCGATGAAACATTAAGTGAGTGAGTGGCCCGGATGTCCTCACCGGTCTTAGATTAATATATTTATATCTACGCCATAAGGCGTAAATCGCAGTGGGATCCTAAAATCATCAACACAAAGAAAAATAATTACTCGTTAAATACGACCGATTCGTAAAGTAGCAGATAACCAGGAGGTTAAAATATATGGAGAATATCGATCGATTATTTTCAGTTAATTGTTATAAATATCGTAGGGTGCGAGAGGGATAGTAGAGTAGGCTCCGCGCCGCTTACGACGAGCCTTCAATGTGTAAATTAATCGAAGCTGTATAATCGAGTCACAAAGAAGCGGAGAAACTAGTTCGGCAGGTAAAGAGTTTAGTAGAATCGGGTGACGATTTCGATATGATTGTTCGATTATTACTATAAAGTAACTGGCCACTAAAATGCGAAGCACGTGGGTACACGTGGAAGTAAAATAAAGAAGAAATTAACTGGCGCCACAATCCCTAGACACGCCACGTGTTCAGGCCGCGTCTATCGGGGGGGAGGGGAGAACGGTTATAAGCGATAGGCGTCAGTTGCGGCACCCTTTTCCACTGTCGTCGTACCGAGAGGCTGGCCGTGCTCGAGATTCCTGAGGAAGCGGGAAGGACAGGACGAACAAAGATTTGAAGAAATTTAATACCGACGCCGTGCACGTTTCGCCTACATCAAATATCAGTAAGTGTCTTTTGTGAGAACTGAGGCTAGCAATGTCAACTTATTATTGATGGGTTTGTACTATGGGGCTTTGTGAGGGACTTCCTTTATACCATGGCGTAAGGACTGTGTAAGGGACCGTGTAAGATGCCACCTTGGTTAAAGTGAAGGGTTGGTTGGGGAAAATTGAAAGTGGTTGACTTTTTGGTTGGGATTCTAGTTGTAAATTTGGAGTAGAGAAGGAAGAAACCCTTACTTATTGAGAATGCAGAGGTAATTTGTTGACATTGTTGGCTATGTACTCTCTAAGGAAAAGAGATTGCCGATTTCTGTAGGAAATCTAGTGGAGTAAAAGGTTCCTGCCGGGATCGGTGTCTTTTAACATGATGTTGTAAATTTTGTGATATCTTGTGGGAGGAAAACCCCGTAATTAAGCCCTGATCTGATTAGATAGGAAATCGGCTAAGCCTAGGGTTAAGGCTAGGGTAAATCTTGTGTATTCCCTTTAGAGCGTGTATGTGTATGAGTTTGGATATCCTCACTGGATAAAACCCTACGCGGGCCCCTGGGCCGTGGTTACTCGCACTGATCTGAGTCGATGTGAAGGGACCCCCCAAAGGACTTGCTAGGGTAATCCTTGTGTGGCCCTTTCTGTGCATATATACATGTATAAGTAGTAACCCCTGTGTATTCCCTTTAGAGCGTGTATGTGTATGAGTTTGGATATCCTCACTGGATAAAACCCTACGCGGGCCCCTGGGCCGTGGTTACTCGCACTGATCTGAGTCGATGTGAAGGGACCCCCCAAAGGACTTGCTAGGGTAATCCTTGTGTGGCCCTTGCTGTGCATATATATGTTGAGTAGGTGATCCTTGTGTGAACCTTGTCTTGAATTCCTATTAAAGGAAACCCTACACGATTTAGTAGGTGCTCATCAAAGTTGTACGACTTTGTTGCATGTAATTCGTTATTATGTTAATGGTATCCATATATTCACTATTTATTATCATAACAATCTTAAATTACAATATCGTGCTGCTTTGCGGTATAGTGGCCCCAAAGCGAGCAGACCCTTGGTAGATAGAGGTAGGCGAGGACGGGGCAGTCACAGTAGGGGTTCCTCAAGCGGGGTCTGGCTTGTTATAAGATTAGAGGAAGATTGGGGCTTGGTGTTAGAGACATACTAGGATAATTGCAGGCTTCAGGAATCTAAGGGTGTGAGGGGGCTGATAAAACCTAGATCTGGGTTGGCTCCAGTTCCACCCTTCACCGGCGTCGAGTAAGGAAACTGAACTGTTAGATTCCGTTTAGGTAATGGGTGGCTAAAATTTAACGTGGGATTTTTAACCCAATCTCCTTAAGGAATCCATAAATAAATAATACCTCCACTCCACCCATTATTGCGACGGATAGATTTGGAAAGCTAAGTATTATTGTGTTCATATTTAAATATTTGTTTCCTGTGTAAAAATAAACGTAAACCTCATATGTTTTTCAGAGCCGCGACATTAATCTAGAGAGTCTAATTTTTAATTAGACTATCTAAGCTTTATTTTATTGCTTTATACTGTTTAATTTATGTTTTGACTAAGCCATTTAAGATAAAGATGACAGAACTTCAACATTGACCAAACTTTATTAACAGGCTATGAGGTGACGTTAGTGGGTCAGGATTTGTTCTATTCTTCGCCATGAATCACCCCGTTGAAGACGTATTAGTATAATCATACACAATTCTCTACTAACTGATGAGGCTCTGAATTGTTGTATGGAAAGCCGAAACGTTAAGTTCTAAACACTCAGAAAGGGCTAACCCTTACTTGATCTGGCTAATGCGCCGGGTCCTGAGTGTGGATATGTCTTCCTTACAATCCACCTTAAACATATTTATTGTGTGTCAAACTAGGTGTTCTGTCGCCTTAATTACTCTGATGAACAATTCACCACTTAACCATGTGCGTAATCGCACACCTATTTTATTATTTCTTGTGAACTTAGCTTGCACGGCATATGTTTCGGGCGAGTATAGCTTCTCCGGACTAGCGGCTATTTAAACTTAAGGAGCCTCGGGTTCGAACCGACCGATCGTAGGTTATATTCAAATAATAACGAGATGGTCCCTTTAGTTCCGTAGTTAGTCATAGTAGTAAGGATAAATACATGGTCGTCTGGTTGTTTGCCACCTCCGCAGCGTTATAAATGTAGGAGTTGGCGGGGAGCACTACTTACCTATCCTAAAGAACAGTTTAAGGCACGGTGTACGAAGGATAAAGGTTATCTATTAACTCAATTACTAAATGACAGGAGGGCGAAGCCACAAGGTAAGCTAGTTTGATTAAACCTATCTACGAGTCTGTCAGGAGTTGGTCGTTATATACCTTCCTTGTTAAAGGTTCCAAGACGTCAGTCAGATAATAAGTACGATACAATTGACAACCGCTTAAGGCCAGACGGTACCCTAGGCCCTTAAGGCTATTCAAATTCAAGTTATACATAATTAATTTTCAATATTCATTTTTGCGATCAAGTAGGAACAACCTAGTGTATGAGTTAGGCGAGCGTTAGGTTTTGTCTCAATTTTATAGTTTTGTTTTCATAAACTTTATATTCTAGTGTAGATAATCGCCATAGCTTGTAACCATAAACTCAATTTTAGATCTAAGAACGAAATTCGTACTGACCGGGTCGCGAGATACTATATATATATATATATATATATATACTATATATATATATACTATACCAAAACCGAACCAACGTAAATTAGTCGAAGGAAGGTCGAGTAACACGATTAGACTCTGTACCTGCGCAGAAGACTAAAATGTGAACTCTGCGCACCCACGTGACCACGAGACGCCAGCTGGGCACTTCGACGCACAGGCAAATGTATGGAAAGTCTGACCGGTTAGTCTTTAATTGGCCGAAGGGATAATTCGGTGGCGGGCCCAATAATTCTGAATAGAACAACTTACGAACCCTTAAGGAATGGTTGTATATGTGAATTTTCCTGGATGATTCCCAGTTAGGGCTACCCGTAAACGACCTGGAAACTAGGATTGGTAGATTTAGATAGACTTCCATACTAAATCGTCCGCCCTTAGCGCCCTCTATAAGACCTCCTCAATATCTCCATTATTAGACAGTTAGCTAAGATATCGATCGACCGAGTAATTCCACGATTATTACACAGATGGCGTGAGTTTCAGTGGTAAAATAATAATCATGAATGTATGGGGATTTCTGGATACCTACGGTTAGGACTATGTTATAACTTTATTTAAAGGGTAGGCTGTAGATGTATTTCAGGGTTACATTTACTTCTAATTTGTTAGTTTGTCTTTACGGCGATTCTACATATATTATTATAAGATTAGATTAGAAGAGAAGCTAGTAAGGATAGTGGTAGTCTTTTTATATACTTAGATTGCCTTTGGGGTGGCTTCTCGAATACCATTACGACTTTATAATTTCACTTAGGGGTTGTTAACGGGTTGTCAACAGGCTCTTTATGCAATTACTAAACTTATCGGTCAGTCTGTGGTGCATTCTTAAGTGTTATTGAGAGGGTTGTGTAATTTACGTAAGGGCCAGGCCGCGAGTATATTCGTTTTTATCTATATATATATTCAATCTGTTAGTTCATCCGTATGGTGACCTTTCATATTACATTACAGTTTTATAACTTCGCTTAAGAGATCGATAGCTAGTCTACTAATAATTTATCTATGTACTTAATAGGTCCGCTTGTCTCCCTAATGCCTTATATATGTTGTTATTAGTTCCGACCTTCACTTAAGCGCAAGCTAGAGAACTGGTGACAGGTTAGTTGTGTAGGTTATAGGTTAATTAAGGGATCAATAGCGTACCTGCTAATAATTTATTTAGTTATTAAATAGGTCTGTCTGTCTCTTAAATGATTTCGTTATATTATAAGTGTATAAATTTAGTTAAGGGGAAGCCAGTGAGCTTATTAGTGGTTAGTACTTTCATATGTCTAAGGGTTCTTCCTTTTAAGGTGATTTTCCTACATTACTATGAGGTTACAAGTTTACTTAAGGGCAAGATAACTAGTGTATCGATGGACTACTTACCGTTTAAGAGTTCTCCTTTAAGGCGATTTCATACATTACTATAGGATTACGACTTCACTTAAGGGGTATGCGGTCATAGTCGTTATAACTTCAAGGCCTATCGTGTTCGAGGGGTAACCGTGTTATTACGAGACATGTTCGGAGTTGTAAGGAGGTAGCTAGGCTGGTGAATAGGGTGACTTAGGCTAGGGTACTTCGACTACGTTAGGATAATAAATCGCATATATTTTAATCTGAAACTCGCATTTAGTAATTTAAATTCTGGTCTAATGCTAATCAGGACTTAGTGGTTCTGCGGTTAAGGATTAGTTATAGGCCATTGCTTTTAATGTAGGTATAATGTAAAATTAGGGTTTTGATTTTGTTCTTTCACACCTGGGACTGATTGAATCCATACCTCTTAGGATCTGGGGTTATTATCGGTCACAACGAGGGGTCCAAATAGACGATTACGCCATTAGACGATCACAGCCAAATAATAATATTAATTCTCTGCATAGCTTCCTTTAATAATAACATTAATAACGGTTACAAAATATCATTAATGTTTAATAATAATAAAGGCAACAATAATATGTTAGGATTACACATGCCTTCACGTATTCAAATTGGCGAGTATGTCAGTATACTCCACGTGAGTTCAAATTTATAATTGTATTATATTTATAAACGGGGGGGTTTCTACAGGGTGTATAGTTTGAGTTTGGCCTTAAGACACACGCAGCGGGAATTGTATTTCCACTCGAGTGATAACATAGTTCTTTACACTACAAATGCGAGGATAATAAAATATAATAAATTAAAGTTAACTAAACAAATAATAATTCACTTTTATGAACATAGATGGCGCTGTACCGAATAATAACAACCTATGATTATGTTTTCTGTTGTTTCCAAATAGTGAGTTATTCGGTCGCTTCTGTAGGAGCGAAGGCCACCCTGCGAGTGCCCGAAAGCTCCCCGACATCAGGCTCCACTCGTGTCTGCTCGTCCCTGCCGTCCTCCAGCGCTAGTCGACAAAGGAAAATCTAAAGAGACAGACAAACTTGTCTTTTTTTATTTTTTATTTACCACTATGGTGGCAAACAAGCTTACGGTCCGCCTGATGGTAAGCGGTCACCGTAGCCTATGGACGCTTGCAACACCAGAGGTATCACTTGCGCGTTGCCGACCCTTCAGAAATCTAATAACTTCTTTCTTGAAGAACTCCATACATGCAGAAAACCTTGGCAGGGCTCATTCCACAACTTAAGCGTTCGCGGGAGAAAGTTTCTCTGAAACCGCACTGTACGCGACCATTTAGGTTCTAAAGTGTGAGAATTAATTCTCTGCCGATGGCGCCGTGGGCATCAGTTCGAACAATTCCTCAGAACACAACCCATTGTACAAGCGGTAGAACACACACAGGGAGGCAAAGTTTCTCCTTAGACTTAAGGGCTCGATACCGCAAGTGAGTTTGGAATCGTCGACAATTCTCACAGCCCGTCGTTGAAACGAGTCAAAAGGGCCAAGCTGGTATCCGGGTGCACCTGCCCAGAGATGGCAGCAGTACTCCATATGGGGCCGAACTTGCGACTTGTAAAGTAACAACCTTTGCCCCGACGTGAAGTACTGCTTCGCTCTGTTGAGTACACCAAGTTTTTTGGACGCCAGCTTCACCTTATCTTGTAAATGATCTCGGAACTAAACATCGCTGGAGATGTCGACATCAATCCCAATCCCAATGCTTTTGGAGATGGAGAGGGGAGTGTTCTGGAATTGTGGGACTACAGTGAATGGAGTTTTCTTAGCGGTGAACGCGCACACTTGTGTCTTTGTAGGGTTGAATCGGACCAAGTTTACCCGTCCCCAGTCAGAGACCTGGGACAGTGTGGTCTCGATTTAAGACACAAGTCCTCCGAGGTTTTCCTCCTCAACGGAACGAGGGATGTTTGCACGACCCGTGTAAAGAGCGTCTCCAGTACGGTCATCTGCATAGCAATGTATGTTGTTGATGTCCAACATGTCATTGATATGCAGTAGAAACAGCGTAGGAGACAGCACAGAGCCTCGCGGTACACCAGCATTAACGTCCATGCTATCAGAGCAACTTACGTCAAATACGGTTCGTATGCGTCTGCCGGACAAAAAGCTAGTCACCCATTTGCACAAACCCTCGGGCACTCCGTAAGAATTTCGATAGAAAACCCCGGTGCCAGACCCCATCAAACGTCTGAAAATAGTCCAGGCTACATGCCAATGCCTCCCCCTGACTTTCAATGGCTAGTGCCCATCGGTGTGTGAGATACACTATAAGGTCACCAGTCGAGCGACCGTGGCGAAAGCCATATTGACGGTCACTGACCAGATCGTGTACTTCTAGGTATCTTAGAAGCTGTGTGTTGATCACACCCTCCATCACCTTAGAGAGGAGAGAGGTAATAGCGATAGGCCTATAATTCGATGGATCTGATCTATCGCCCTTTTTGGGCACCGGGTGCACATTCGCAGTCATCCATGAAGACGGATATTGCCTAGTGTGGTAGGAAAGCGCGAAGAGGCGCGTGAGTACAGGACATAACTCAGGAGCACACTGCTTAAGCACCACTGCTGGTATACCGCCTGGCCCACTCGACTTATGAACGTCTAGAGAAAGCAACGCCCGCCGGACCTCCCGCTGCGTTATGGAGATTTCCGGCATGGTCTTACCGCACCACGGTATAGTAGGTGGTACAGCGCCTTCATCGTTCATGTTCGAGTTCGAGGCAAAGAGACTGCCCAGTAGAGCGGCTTTCGCAGTGGTGGTAACGACTACTGGCAAAAGTTCCCTTCGACAGCTTTGGCAAGCGACCAGAAAGCACGACTCCCAGAAGCATAGCTCGCATGTCGCCCACCTATTTTGCCGATGAATTGGAATTCTGCTCTGGCAGTTGCTTTCTTACTGAACCTTGAGGCAGCATTTAATTTGCGTTTTAACTCAGAAATATTCGGATCCTTATTATTACGAGCCGTGATCCAAGCCTCATATGCATTTTGCTTAAGAATTTTAGCTTTTCTGCAAGACCTATTAAACCACGCCTATTTAACAAGACCTAATATTTGACGCCGGCAGCTACTCGCGGGTAAGGAATATAGCATTAAATACCTGCAAGGATTGTCTCAGTGACTGCGGCTGCGCAGACGTCAGGATCTTCTGAGTTAAAGCAGATCTGCCTCCACGGGTACGATGCGTAAAATTCTCGCAATCCATCCCAGTCTGCCGACTTATAGTGCCACACACTACGCCAATTAGTTGGCCCAGAAGGATCGGATTGTGTGCATGACACTTGAGTCCGAACGAGACAGTGGTCCGAGGAGCCAAGAGGCGCATCCACTGAGACGGAGTATCCGTCCGGACGAGTAGTCAGCAGGGGGTCCAGTAAGGAGCTCGTATATTCCTCTATATCTGGTATTCTCGTTAGAGAAAGTACCAGCTGAGAGAATCCATAGGTCAGAGCAAATTCATGAGCAGATATCCCAGCATAGTTATTGGTTCGAGAACTGAGGCACTCGCGATGGTGGGCGTTAAAGTCTCCCAAAATAACTAGTTCTGCTGTGGGATATTGCTCTAGAACTTTGACAGTCGTCAAACTCAGGTGCGTGAAGAGTCGAGTTACGTCCGTGTCACCTCTATGAGACCTGTATGCACGCATAGATACGCATAGATACGAGTGTGGCCGCCGTAATCTACGCGCACCCACGGTATCGACAGGTCCCTGTCTTCATGGCTATGAAGACGGCGACAGCAGATATCCTCCCGGACGAACATACATACACCGGCACGAGACATAAAATTGTTTTCAAGTTTGTAGCCGGGATAGTGAAGGTATGATTTGTCGACCGGGCAGGATATCTGCGTCTCCTTTAGAAAGAGAATGGTCGGCTTAGACAGCTTAGAGGACAAAATGTGCGGTTCTAAGACTGCCGAAGCTCGCCACAGATGATACGGTTGCTGGCACGGCCGGTGAAAGGGCCCCTGATGCCCCTCTGTTATAGTAGCCGGGTCCACTCCGGTCTCCGTCTCCGGCACTACTACCACTTCAGATACTTTACACAGGCTGGCGGATCAGCCTCCCAGGGCGGAAATTAAGTGATCCCTAGGTTCGGGATCCCGTTCAACCTGCGAGCGGCCAGCGGTCAGCCGTTTCATCAGGTCTCCCTGACCACCGAACCAGCACGCCGCGTCTACGCCGAGCATGACAGCAACAGGCATCGCCAGTCCTCCGCTGTCCGCGCAGCGAATCTTCAAAGAGCTCTAGCAACCTTACTCATCGCCAGAAACACAACACTACTCAATGTTAGTGTTATTATGGCCGCGGTTTTCTGTAAGGTGGGAGGTACTTCCCCAGTTCGGGCTGCTCATTCGAGCAAGTACTCGCTATGCCCTGCTTTAGCTGTTCGGGTGGCTTATTCGAGCGAGTATTTGCAGTGCCCTACCTCTCATAAATGTCTGTACTCCCTGGGCCCGTCTCAGTCACGGGTATTCCCTACCCCGCCCCCCTCATGTCCCAGGACGCCCAGCGCCTATGCGAAGTGCTCCCGCACCTCTCGCGCAAACGCGCCTTGCCCCCCCGCGCCCCTATCTCCCTTAAAAGACTTGCTGGAGAGCGACCTTCAGTCGCTCTTAAATTTAGGCGACGCTGTCATTCTTGCCGGCGACCTAAATTGCAAGCACCGTCGCTGGAACTCTTCAGCAACTTAACGCAGAGGCAGACTCCTTGACGATTTAGTTGACAGACTAAACTTTGACATCATCGCTCCCATGACGCCCACTTACTTTCCCTACAATACTCGGAACAACCCTGACGTACTCAAAATAGCACTTCTAAATAATGTAAGGCTAAGCTTTCGCTCTATAGAGGTGCTTAACGAACTTGACTCGGACCACCGCCCTGTCCTCCTCCGATTAGGTTCCCCTTCGGACTCTCCTCCCGACACTAGAACCGTGACGGACTGGGAGAAATTCGGGCAATTGCTCGAAAATCCCAGCTCGCCACATCTAGATCGCGTTCCCAATATTATCTCTTCCGCGACCGACTTAAACGTAGCTATCGACTCACTCACTAGCCACCTGACCGCCACCGTTGGCAAGTGCTCAAGACAAGTGCCGGATGGTGATTATCACCACCTAATCCTGCCTCAGCACATCAGGTGGCTAATGACTGAGCGTAACGCGGCCCGCCGCAGACGCGATCGCGCTCCCACTATCGAAAATAAAGCTCGCTTCAACGAACCGCTGTAGCTGAGCTTCGCGCCCAACGGTTCGGTGATCTGATGGAGAACATTTCTCCTTCTCACCAAGCTTATTGGCACTTACCCAGAGCTTTAAAATCAGATACCGCCAACTCTCTCCCTCCGTTTACTCGTCCCAACAACGTTCCCGCGTTCAATGATGACGAAAAAGCGGATAGCCTAGCGTCTAGCCTCCAAGCCCTATGTGCCATAAGCCGTTCGATTCCGACCACGTGCGCGAGGTAGACGGCGAAGTGGAGCGCAGAACTTCTCTGCCTCCACAAGACCCCCTGCCCCCAGTCACTGTCGACGAAGTCAAACAGGTCATCAAAGAACTACGCCTCCGTAAAGCCCCCGGTGCGGACGGTATCTCTAACGATATCCTAAAGCGCCTCACTCTTCCCCTTCTCTGCCTTCTAGTAGCAATTTTCAACGCTGCTATCCAAAATTGCACGTTTCCTTCTCAATGCAAAAAATGCAATTGTTATAGGCATTCACAAGCCAGGCAAAGCTCGTACTGAGCCTTCCTCCTACCGCCCCATAAGTTTACTAAAGTTTACTCTATCTCTCTATCCCCCCGATCGACCTTGGCATTGTCGTAAAACTATCTCGCTATCCGGATAGCAAGATTAGTCTCAACGACCTCCCCCAATACGGCCTCCCTCCAAGCACAACGCCGACGTCCCCGGGTTCGTCGGCGCCCAAACGGATACACGAGATATCAAAGAGTGCCGGGGTGCTTCTCGCCCCCACTCAATCGCAACCGCAGCCGCATAACGGGGAACTCCCCTCCTGGCGGTCACTCACCTTCGGGTTCCAGACTCACGTCGGTCGAAGGGACGCCCCCGAGAGCGACAACCCAAGCCGAGGCTTCAGAGTCTCGCCCCAAAAAGCCCGGTGAAGCAGTAATGGCAAAATTGTCAGATCAGAAAAAAAAATATCTGTTTTTTATTTTTATTAAGTAATTCACTTTTATAATCACAAAGGGCACTGTACCAAATAAAAAGAAACTATTAAGTTTTTTCGGCAGCTTTCAAATAGAAAGTCCTTTTTTTGCCTCTAAACGGGCAAGAGAGTAATAATCTCTGCAAACACGTACCTTCAACCCTATTTTTGACTATGCATGAAGGTTATTGCTGGGCATGTGTAGTGTAAAAGTATCTTAGATACTTATTCGGAGTCAGCTCCGTGGCTCAATGGGTATGACCCAACTGCTGAGTCGAGGAGCGTGGGTTCGATACCCGCACAAGACTAAAAAAACCCCAGTGTCTATGGGTGTCTAATCTATTTGATTGATTGATTGATATTGAACTAAAATTTAGCATGCATATGTAAATTGGATGACAAAGCTTTATAATAATGACATCTGACATCTTATAATCATGACAGCTGGTCTGATGATATAGCCGAAAGGTGGAAATAGAAAACTTGAACGAAACGATGCAACCCTGTCGAGTTCGGCCTTGTTTAATTTACCTTGACAAATACTCTCATCTAAGATGATTTCCAGGGCCTGATGATGTAGCCGGAAGATAGGCACAGGAACTCTGCAGTGAAACAACGTAATCCTATAAAGATTGGGTTCGTTTGATTTGTGATGACAAGTACTGTGGCCTTAGGTGATATCCATGGTCTAATTATAAAAATGGAGGGTGGCATAGGGGTCATAAGTCTATCACGCGGGCACAGTAGGTACGGATTCTGGACTCCACGTAGGTTTTTTTTTTAACTATGCGATGTTTTCGTTTACCGAAATGCTAATGGTGTGAATAATCAATGTACTTGAGATATTAAGAAAAAGTCTTATTGGTACACGCCGGGCTGGAACCTCCGCCACTCAGGACACAAGGTGAAATCGAAACCCCACCACCATAGGCATCCACAGTACTATGTAAATATAGTATAGTATAGTAAATATGTAAATAATAAGTTTATTTTAAACTTTTATTTATTTTTCAAAAATTTTGCAGCTTGTATGTAAAAAAAAATCAACCTTTGTTTTGTTTTCTTATTTATATATTTTTATTACAACAAAAACAAAAATTAGAATAAGAAATACATATTATATATGATTCGATTACGAAGCGAAAGTACCGTTTCTTTATAGGAGAACGTGCTGAAACTGAAAAAATACTTCAGTGACCTCATTACTCAGTAACACCATATGGAAGGAGGCAACACTTTTACTGAAAACGTGAAATTTAGGTCAATGTTTACCCCAAAGGTCCATATGTGCTCGTTTCTTAGACGGTATTATCATTAATTTAGTTGTGTTACTCTAGTAAATTTACATTGCGCTGGTATTGATTTAGGCTTTTTGAAAGTGTAATGCTAATATATTTTTCCTAAAGGTTATTTATATTTTTTGTTACGAACGTCACAAAGAACTCCTAGTGACTTATAATGTCCTAGTACATCCATCTTACAAATACACAAATCTTCATATCATTAAGAAATACAATATAAATATACAAACATAGAAATAACCTTTTCGTCTCTCTCTCTCTTTTATGTGAAGAAAATATATCACACGTGCCATATCTATGGCTATATCATCAATGTAAATAAATATTTGTATAGCAAACAAAGAATATTCATATACATTGATAATTATATTTTTGTAAAAAAATATAGTTGAGGGTAAAGTCTAAAATAATATGATAACAATTTTTTTTTTGTTCTAGTTCTAAACGTTTAAGATTTAAAAACATTGTTTTATATAGTAGTATGGGTGTTGACGTTATAATTATTAATGTCGGAAATAACCTTTTGTAATAACACAATGAAAATGGTGTGAGACTTAGTCGGAAGGACACAGTAGTAATTGCTGTGCTAAAGTCATTGATGGAGAACATGCGATTTTAATAGAACATTGTGTATTAAGGGTGGTTAGGGGAAAATTACTAACGAGAGGCTATTTGGAAGCCTGAGGCCGTGACTCGAGTTTGTAATTTCCGTACCGCCCGTGTTACACAAAATGTTTTCATGACATTAACTAGTAAATCAATAAAATTTAAGGTGTATAAATAAATAAATTCAACAAAACACAATTGAAATGACAGAAAGAGAAGTAGAGAAAACAACTAGAGAAGAATACAAGTAGAGAAAAAAATTAACATTACCAAATGTTAGTCAGATACGACGGACAAATGTAAATACAATATTTTTGTTACAAAAACGGGCAATTCTTGCTATTTTTAAATTAGGATCTAGGATATCTCTGAGGGATAGGTTTAGGGAAGTAAATATTTTACCTTTAGCGTCGCAGTACATATATAAAAATCTTTTAAACGTTCATAAAAATATCAATAGTTTCAGCAACAAAAGTGACGTTCACAAAGTAAATACTAGAAGTAAAAGTAAGCTTTTGGGGCAATGTATACCCTTTTACAACAAAGTTCCCATTAATATTCAAAAGCTTTCAATAAACTTCTTTGTAAAAAAGCATACTAGGTACAATATTTCAGACTATGTAAATGATAAAAATCCATGGGACTGGAGATGCTCAATTACAGGATGCATAGGTAAACCAAATTCAAATGGAAATAATATAAAATTGCACGGCTTAAATTTTTATTTAAAAAAATGATTGTATTTGTAGTTTTTATGATTTTTTAAAAAAAAGAGTAACTATCGAGTTTCTTGCCGGATTCTCGGTAGAAATCAACAACATTGTGCACCGGAGGTAGGGTTCAAAAAATAGTATTTCATAACTTTGACGATTCAAAAGGGATTGTAAAATCCTAATTTGAGTAAATCAATTTTGACTTTGACTTTGACAACGCCTACGCCAGATAGAGATATTTAGAGAATTTATGAATAAAAAAAGTTTTAGCTAAACTTTTAATTGCTCCCTTCCAGTGTGCGCGTAGTTCATATCTTGAGCAACAGAACAGCTATTATTATACATAAAATAGGTGCGTCATTACCGCCCGTAGGTTCTATAACATTTACAAAAAAAAAATAGTAAAAATAGTAAGTAGTAATTAAGGTCTTAGGACCGGCTTTGCCCGCACGTAATGACACTGTTTACAAGTAAGTGTGATGAAAAATTAGTTAATTTTAGTCGTGTTTATACTCTGACCTGACCCATATGATATAATAAATCTAATACATATATATTTTGAAAGTCTGTCTGTTTCTTTGATTATTTGTTACTAGTTTCTGCCAGCGGCAACTCCTCAATTATAGAAAAAAACCAAACAATCAAATCTTTCCTCCTTAATGGCGTAATACATTCGTGTCTGCGAAACCATGGAAATACACATACAAAATTTCAACCCAATCGGTCAAGCCGTTTAGTAGTTGACCTGCCGACAGCAGTGCCACCTACCGGGTCCAATTGTATTTTTAAATCATTCAGAAAACCATCGAAATGCATATGTAAAATTTCAAACCAATCTGTTCAGCCTTTTAGATGTTATGTGAAAAAGATAAGTACGGAAGGAAAATTCTTACTACCCGTTGTCCTATTACCCATTTTCCCGTAGGAATGAAGCATTTTCCCGCGTTGAAAAGTAGCCTATTTTCATCAGGGATAATGTCGGCTTCTAATGGTAAAAGAATTTTTCAAATCGGTCTAGTAGTTTCGGAGCCTATTCAATACAAACAAACAAACAATCAAATCTTTCCTCTTTATAATATTAGTATAGATTGCCTAACGTCACACCGGAGCATCCAATTGAGCTGTGACACAGGAATAGTTGAAGAGATGGATAAGGAGATAGACTAGTTTTTATCTCGAATTGCTTTTGCAGAAATAACTATAATCATATTCCACCTGGACGAATACTAAAACTACAGATATATCTTGTTATAGCTTTGTTTTTTTCTTTCATGAAGGAGTGACCGTACGAATCCAACGCTTATGTACTAGTGGTAATACTGATTAAATCACTAACATCAGCTATTACAAACAAAATTTATTAGTCCTGTGGGAATTTTGGGACAATTGTGTTCAATTGGACCTTTTAAGTGCTTATTGTGATTTTAGGCATAAACTCTCAAACTTTTTTATTTGAATATACTTTTAAACAGCACTTTCGAATCGTCAGTTTAATAATTAATTAAAAAAAATACCACTTGTCCGGAATGATTTACTACCGAGAAGAACCGGCAAGAAACTAATTTTATGATATACAAATTTTATAAAAATCTATTTTCTTCGACATTTGTAAGCATGAATCTTACCATTGCACAGTTTTCATCGGCAGTGAAATAACCATTCTCACACTCCTAAAACTAAATGCCCTAAATGTTCACGCATCGTGCAGTTTTAAAAAAATGTCTCCATCGGTTTTATAATTGGCAATAATTGCTCGGTAACCGCTTATCATCAAGCGATCTGTATGCTTGTTTGTCACCTAAGTGGTATTAAAAAAATTACTAAAGTCACAGTTTAAAAAAAAACGTTTACCTACATAGGTATCAGTCAGTGTTATGTATTATAAAAAAATGCTAAAACATGGACAGAAAAATATTTAAGACAACAAGGACACGAATGTCGTAAAAGGAATCGTATATCCAACTTTTATTCACGAAGTTTGAGCCCCTGAGGTGTGCAAGGAATTGTTAAACTTACAATTTTACGATTTTCCATATGAGTGAATTATTCAGGCAGGTATCTCACGCTAACCATCAGATAGTTTTTTAATGAAATTTTAATCGTATTATCTTTATGAAATACCAATACCTAATACCTATATTTATAAAAGTCTGATTCTTCGTTTGTTTGTTAATAATTTAAAACGGATTTTTGTTATGAAAATTTCCAAATATCCAACCGGAATAAATTAATTTATAAAAAATATAAACTAATTTGTTGTGGATAAATTATGGCTACAGTTATACAAAGTTTGCTGTAGCAAACTTTTTTCATGCAATCAAGACCTTGCTGTGGAAATCCCACATCGATAATCGAATTTAGTGCAGGTGGAGACGCGGGCAAAAGCTAGTAACTAGTAAACTTAGCTAGCTACCCAGCTCATCATACATTTAACTATGAGCAATAAACAATTTTTTTTTCGCGCAATACATTGTATGAAGTGTCATTGGACAGTTCTTCACAAATGTATTGGTAAGTGAATTGTGGTGGAGCATATTTTCTTGTTCTATTGGATAGCTTATTCTTAGGATTAATTTTTTGTCCAGTCGCCTGGTAAGTTTTGTTGATTTTTTTTGCGAATGCCTGAAACTTCATTTGTTATTTTGAACGCTGATTTTATGGGTTCGTAGCGGATCATATCGTACCGCTACAAGCAAGGCTGACGTCACGCGTCCTACATCGCGCTATCGAAGTTTCTTTGGCAGTTCAGGATATATAGAATCCCCAGGCATAACACCGCGCCTGGCTGGATATCTCCTCTTTGCCGCCGCTCCACAGGTCATTTTGCTCCCGAGGTGAGGAAAAAAGATATGGTTATTTTCAAGTGCGCAACATCTTTGAACAGAGGGGTCAGATCAAAAGACAATCAGGCAAAAGTTGTAGCAAGAGTACATACATACGCAGCAATTGCCACCAACAAAAGGTCATTTAAAGGTCATGGGGCCCAGATATGCCCATTTTTACTCTAAAAATAATATGTATGCCGAGATAGTGATTTTAATGTTGTTTTACCTCGATTTTGTTTTTTGACACAATGGCGCCAAAATCAACCATTTCCGGAAAATCGTTAAATTGAGTTTTTAGGTTAAAAAATGCAGTTATTTAAAAATCAAAAAAGATCTTGTAGATTTAGGTCAAAATATCCTTAAAATACCATCCATTGGGTCAATTCCACGACTTCTGAGCTAACTTAAGAATATTCGGGCCTCGAAAAAGTGGTAAATTTTAAAAAATATTTTTTTTTAGGTTGTTTAAATTTTGCAAGTTGTTAGAGTAGGCCACGGCTCAACTTTACCGTCAGCTGATTTATTTTATCTGACCTAGAACTGGAGATATTGATCAAAATGCTATTGTACCTGTTTTGGGCACAATTTTGGGCCTAGGGAAAAATCAAGAAATTGGTTGGGCCTCCTTAGTCTCAATTCAAACTTGCAATCAAAAAAAATATTATATTAAGCGCTTTGAAGATAAAAGCATTGCGCGTTGTATGTTGTTGCGGGCGCAACATCGGTGTACTGTGCTTATAGAGGAGTATCTTGTTTTTTCGATTTGACTTGAAAAAAATATCTCTTTAGCCGTTAGATCTTCAAATATTTTTTTTTGTTTGAAACATGCTTATATAATTTTTTCCATACTTAAACAAATTGTTTTAAAAATTTCTCTCCATTGAATTAAGATTTAGTACCTACAGAGGTTCTTTCGAATAATCGGCGGTGGATTTGAAGCTTTCATGTATGCTACAACGTCGAAGAGCGGACCATGCCAATACAATATATGTTAGGGTGACGTATTAGTATCGTATCATAAGATGTATTAGACCAGAGTGTGTATATATACTTGCACGACTGAAACATATAGAGAGTGTATATATATAATTGCACGACTGATACAGATAGAGAATGTGTATATAATTGCACGACTGATACAGATAGAGAGTGTATATATAATTGCACGACTGATACAGCTAGAGAGTGTCTATTCATAATTGCACGACTGATACAGATAACGAGTGTATATATATATATATAATTGTATGACAGATACAGATAGAGACTGTTTATATAGTAAAATTGCACGACTGATACAGATAGAGAGTGTGTATATATAATTGCACGACTGAAACTGATAGAGAGTGTGTATATATAATTGCACGACTGATACAGATAAAGAGTGTATATATATATATATATATATAATTGTACGACAGATACAGATAGAGACTGTATATATAGTAAAATTGCACGACTGATACAGATAGAGAGTGTGTATATATAATTGCACGACTGATACAGATAGAGAGTGTGTGTATATAATTGCAAAACTGATACATATGATGACTGATGTTGCGCCCACGGTATCATTTTTTACTGATAGCTAGGATCGCTTGGACGCTTTGGACTTAGAATAAAAATGCCCAAATCTATCACCCATTATTTGTTTGCCCACAAACATTTTGATCAATATCTCCGGTTCTTGGCGAGATAAAATTAATCATCTGGTAGTAAAAAAATGAGCCGTGGCCTACGCTAACAATGTGTAATATTTGGCCAACCTAAAAATTTAAGCCTCAAAAATTTACCACTTTTTTGAGGCCCGAATTTTTAAAGTTAGCACAGAAGTCGAGGTATTGACCAGAACTATGGACAATGGATTTGTATTGGAATGAAATTGGAATTATAGGTTAATGGTATTTTTAGGTTTTATTGACCTAAATCTACAAGACCCATTTTGATTTTTTTCAATAACTGCTCTTTCGGCCTAAAAACTCAAATTTACGATTTTCCAGATATGTTTGAGTTTGGTACTGGATGTGGCGGATAAAAAGATAGCCACCCATTTGCACGAACCCACGACTTAGCAGCCTAGGTACTCCCATAACATTTGCTG
Source organism: Apoda limacodes (assembly GCA_946406115.1). Classification (NCBI taxonomy): domain Eukaryota; kingdom Metazoa; phylum Arthropoda; class Insecta; order Lepidoptera; family Limacodidae; genus Apoda; species Apoda limacodes. The sequence continues at coordinate 9,909,502 of OX291553.1, read as the reverse complement.
GATTTTTCCACTTGTGCAATCCATAATAATATTATAAATGCAAAAGTGTCTCTGTCTGGCTGTTCATGGATAACCAGCTGAAGCGATCTCAATGAAATTTGGCAATGTAATAGCTTACAACTTGGAAAAGCACTTAGGCTACTTAAAAACGTCAAGTGTGAGTAAGATAAGCGCACAGAGGTTTAAAGGGAATTTAAAACTTTAAAACGCTAACTGGGTACTGAATAGCCTCTAGCGTGTTTAATCTATGTCAAAACTAGACACGAGAGAAAAACAGCCGCTTTAATAATAAATACTTTTTTTAACGTTACCTCAATTTACTAAACTTATTTTATGCCCTGCCGATAACTTTTGGCGCCAGCGGAGCCACGGGACAAAAGCTAGTGTACTATACTTTCCTTCTCCTTCTCTTCGTCTCTATGCTAAAGTCCACCAAAATTAATTAGTTAAAATCAATTTACGAAAGATTTGCCTCACCGATTTTCTTGGAAAACCGTGTTGACTTGGGAAATAATAATATTATAGGTACTATCCGTAAAATAAACGATCGTTAAATATTAACTTAAGACTGCGGTATATGCTAGACCGCGTAAATACGCCGTTTCAGTGCAAATTTTGTGGCAGCACCTAAAGGATTGAAAAAAAAAAGTATATGTTGTAAAACTTACTTTTAGTCAAAAAATGTGACTAAAAAAGGATACAACGTTAAATTCCATACGAAAAAAAATTAAGGTTCAAGGTGTAAATTACTTAAGAAGTTTATAACTAATATATCTCATAGTAATGTGTATGACATTGTGTAATAATTTTAAATATATCCTAAATCCTAATTTATAAATAGCGCAAATTGCTATTTCTATTACTATTTCTTTACTATTTCTATTCATACTCCCCATTCTGTTTGTCGTTTCAACGTTGTTACGGCTAAATTGCTGAACTGATTTTGAAGAAACTTAGAAGAAAGAAAGATTACCAACCGAGAATAGGCAAAGGATATATTAGTAAAGTCGACGCGAACAAATTACGGGCAAAAGTAATATTTTCAATAAAAAATAGTGCCCTATTCAGCCCGTTATACTGTGGTATGGTTACGGGTTAGAAACCTAATTTTTTCTTATATAGACTTCTTATATAGTCCTCTAATTATTAACTAAATTTCATTTCTGGCGAAAGAAAAACAGAATTTGCATCACCAGTCCATACATATTTGGGCAACGGCTTTTATTTGGTGCTAAATTATCCTTTTCATTGTAAAACATATACTTGGTTTTACAGAAGAGCTATGTAACCCTACATAGCTCTTTTCTAAAACCAAGTTTATATTTTAACATAAAGACGACATTTTGGAACTACCAATTTATCCTTATTTACTATTATCACTGTATTTAGCAAATAAATGCCAATTTTTATTTTTAATAATAATTTATGCAAGTGTAGATATATTTACAAGGAACAGTTAAAATATCAATTTCCATGAATAGTTCCCTAAGAGAATTCCGAGGTCCCAATTTATAGATTGACTGTACTGCTCTCTTTTGCAAAGAAAAGACTGTATCAATATTAGATGCCTTACCCCAAAGCAAAATGCCATAAGACATAACGAAATAGATATAGCTAAATTAGACTAAGCGACCAGTGTCAACATTTGTGAGCTGTCTGAGTTTTCTAACTGCATAGCAGCTGAACTAAGTTTTCCAGCAAGAAATGGGCCTATTGTTTTATGTAATTGATACACTGTTGAGTTCAATAGTTCTATTTTCTCTCCGTTTAAGGATAATTTTGTACTTATGTTTCTAACATTTGGCATTATATATTTTAAACAGTTAGTTTTTTTTGCATTAAGAAACAAGTTATTAGCCGTAAACTACTGAAGAACCTGAGAAAGTGCACTACTTACGCCGTCAAAATAACTTTTATTTCTGTCAACATTAAAAAGAAGAGAAAAGACATCTGCCAATAATACAACGTCATCGTCAACGTCACAACAAAGAAAGTCATTTATGTAGATAAAAAATAAAGAAAGTCCTTAATTTTTCTATTGAGCCTTTAGTTTATACTTCATTGATTTGAACCTTCTGCTTTCTGCGTAAATATGAGCGGATAAACTCAAGAGCTAAATCTCCAATACCATAATGACTAAGTTTTCGTATAAGAGTTTCATGGTGGATGCAGTCAAATGCCTTTGATAGATCACAGAAGATACCAATAGCATTTTGTAACTGTTCCAAAGATTTAAATATATGTTGTATAAGGGCAAGACCTGGCTCAGTTGTGAAACATTTTTTTGTGAACTGTTGAGGATATAGTAATCTATTTATGGCTGTATAGGTTCTCTGCTAAACAATGAACAAAAATAAAAGCAATTTTGATGTTTTCATATTACAGCAGCAGTTGTAAAGGAGAGTTATAAGCATTTTTTGCTGGGGCATCACTCGCGCTTAGCGGGAGACAGTTTTTCTGAAACCGCTCTGTACGTGACCATTTAGGTTCAAAGGTGTGAGGATGAACTACCTGCCCTTGATGAGTGGTGCGATGGTAGAAAGTAGCCACGTGTGAATAAACAGTCTTTCAGAGCACATCCCATTAAACAAGCGGTTGAACACACACAGGAAAACAACGTCTGTGCTCCGACTTAAGGATTCGACACGACTTGTTAGCTTTGGGAATACTTAAGTCATTCATCTGGTTCATGTTGCGTCACACCCGGGAATACGATATGGACCATAGTCAACCACTTTGGTTGTCTATGGGCCATATCGTATTCCTTTTGAATATCTTCTGACGCGTACGTCCGCAGGTTCTTCTCGATGGTTTTACTTCACCAAAAAATCAATGGTGTGTTGGGGATGAAGGGTTACCAAAATCTCTAAATGGTCTTGCCGGGGGGTAAGGGGTAAGTGATCCTACTAATATTATAAATAAGGTTTGTTTGGATGGATGTTTGTTATTCTTTCACGCTTCAACCACTGGACGGATCGGGATGAAACTTGGCATACACATAGGTTAAGACCTGGAATAACACATAGGCTTTTTATCATTTTTAGCATTTTTATCCCGAAATACCCGCGGGAATAACTATAACCGAGCTTAAACGAATTATAGCTATAGCTATAGCTTGATATAGCAAACTTCATTAGTGTAATAAAGGAGTAAATTACGATCGCCTATAATCGAATTTAGGGCGGGCTAATTAAGGAGTTAATCAGAGTATTAATATTGTGATTAAATAAAGGAGTCCCTCGCCGATAACCGAAATTACTGCAAGCTAAAATTCGCTTTGAATACATATTACGCCACTGCGAGAGGAGGGTGTATTGGAAAGTAGGTAAGTATCCTGCCTAATGAGCTGCTGGTTGTCTCTGACTCGGTTTGCGCCTTGCTAATTTGTTATTCAAGCCGGATGACGATGAAATTGAGTATCTGATTGGAATCTTTCTGTGTTACTCAAACAATCTCAAATAAATTGTGTCCATTCTGAGAAAAAATGAGGCCAAGAGTACTACGCAAACCATCAAAATGTATGAACCATTGTTTCGACCAAATCGCAGTTCATATCACTTTAAGTAATTGAGTACGTAGAATTCAGTGTTTGGAATATTAAATTAAAAACTAATAAAAAAAGAGACAGTGACTGTTAAGGTGACTTTGAAATAGAAAGAGGTTAGTGTAGATATATCGGCGGTGGTGGCCTAGGAGTTTCTATTTCACCTTGCGTCCTAAATGGAGGAGGTTTGAGAACGGCGTGTACTAATAACTGTATTAGCTGCTTCAGTATTGTTTATATTTAAACCTTAAATAAGGATGATGATGAAATCCCTATATTGTTGTAGTCTAAGGTCATTATTATGAATTTTTTGAAAAGAGTAACTGCAAAATTTTTTACCAGTTCTTCTAAGTTGATATCTTAGTACGCTACTTGGATAAAGAGCTGTTAGAATTTGATGTATAAACCACTAAGCAAATCAGAAGTCAGTACTAACCTGGTATAGTATCTTGACCACTAAGCTTGTAAAAAGTTATACACTTAGTAAATATAATAACTGTTATCCTGATTCACGAGTGAACTGAACCCTACTTTTGACAATTTCATGGTGACTTAGGAACGTGAATTCGCTCATACTTACTTCGAGGTTTCCGTCGACGATGATAATACTGGGGTATATAAATCGTGCATTTTCATATGAAACTTCAAAACGTTTCAAAGAACCGCAAGAAAGCAGGTATACATCAATTAAGGTGAGTAAATTATTTAAATTCTAAACATTGTGGTGGCTTAATGGCTATGTTGGTAGTAGTGACTGTCTGCTGACCCAAAAAGTGTGGGTTCGATTCCCACACTGGCCAAATAATTAGGTGTTTGCAGGAAAAATACTTTTCTGTCTTGAGTCTGGGTGTTTTCTATGTATATTATGTATGTATTTGAATCTGTGTAACTATTTATGTATTTGTGTCTGATGTCTTGAATGTATTGTTTGCGTTGTGTGTATTATTTAAAAATATTTTTTTTATAATTTTTTTATTAACTCGTCTTTATTTGATGAATATTTGTTTCCGTCTTGAGTCTGAGATGTTTTCTCTATTTACCTAGATAATATAAGGTGTTAAAGTATTTTAATTCGTTGTCTCGTGTTCATAGTAGAAACAAACTTTGCTTAATTTGAAATCAGATGACGTTGTGTGCAATGTTCAGGAATATGCTGCGAAAAATATTGGGTTAGTTTTATAGTGTTGTTCATTTTTAGCCGATAAAAACGAATACTAAGGAGGAGGTCCTCAAATTGAAACTTTTTTGTTTTTTGGGAAACTTTTAGAGAGCAGGGACTTTATTTGTTATGCTGCATCTGGTAGTTGGTCTCATTCCAATTTCAACGAGTTGAATGAATTGTCATGAACACAAGATTTGCAGATTTTTTAGGAAATTTTATAACCTATTAAAAAGGGTAAACACTACTTTTCTGTGATTAAGGGTAGCTATTTAACACATCGCATACCGTGGTGTAACATGTTAGCTGGCGTAACTGCATAGGATACAATCACCACTGATCTGTTGACGGCGAGTGTTCGAGACCAGAAACTAGTAGATTTTATTTACTGAAATATTAGAGCTTAAAATCGTTGACTTTTATGCTCTAATGAAAAAGAATAGGTCAAAAACTTTTTAAGATTTCTATAAATCAACCGTGGCCACAAAGTCAAAGAATAGAGAAGTATTAGTTGATGCAGATAAATTTGTAAGACAGGTAATTACAGCCGTAAAGAACGGAAGGAATATAGATCTAAAATCAATATTAAAACACGAAATAATATACGGGGGGTATATCGTCCAGCTTTATTTGACCAAAACGGCCAATTAAGGCAATGTGTAAAATCTGTTCAAGTAGATTACTGAAAAAATCTAAAAGTTACGGATTTCCTCCAAATAGAAGACCAAATAAAATCAATTAAAATAATCGATGGCCAGGAACTTATCAAAGCCATCGGCAAACCAAAAACAGCAAATACATTCAGTGATGTAAAGGAGGCATCTCTTAATTCTATTGTGAGGCATTTAAAAGACGGCTAAAGCTTTCATATGATGTTTGGCATTAGTATCAGTCGTAGGTTGTGTGAATTTTTAAGTGCATTAGCCGTTACTACAAACTTTGAGCGCGAAACAGTAAATTTGCAAAGTGACCATGAAGAGTACACGAAATATACTGCACGCGATAGAAATAGATGCTGCTCAGCAATGCTGGAGACTTTATAATTCCATTAAATAGCCACAAAAACCAAATTACGGGGAATATGGTGACGCCGATCGTCTGAGAGGAGCAATGCTTCCAAATATAAATAGATCGAAAAGATTGCCACCTACCAATAAAGCGCTAGAACATCATCTTTAAAGGGAAAACTATAAAACATACATCAGAAAAATAGCGAATAAGCCTATACAAGCCTTACCGCCACTAGAATCCTTGGGTTGGCATTTAGGTGAGGATGATTGATGCGGAGTAACTACTCTTCAATCTCAGATATTTATTAAAGACGTAGAGTGGGACTAGTAACGTGCCAATGTAAAAGTGGATGTCGGAAATCAGACGTGGTTGTGTCAAAAATCATCAAAATATATGAAAGTTGTCTGTTATGTAGACAAACTTAAGTGATTAATTAAATATTATTTTAATGATACTTCAGTTCTATTTATGTGTTATACTTGTGTTACCAAAAAAGTTATTATTTATAAATATCAGTGTGAACGTAGTCATAAATAAATAGATATCTATTACTTCTCCTACTCTATTAACTTTTTTTTATACCTACATTATTAAAAAACAAAGACGGCCGAGTTACATAGAATACTATTTGACATTATAAGTAAAAATATGAAAACATAGACAATAATGGACTCGAAACCCCTACTTATATCATAACTGTGAAAGTATGTCTGGATGGATGGATGAACGTTTGTTACTCTATAACTCTCCAACGACTGAACGGATGGTTATGAAAATTGGCACACATATTCGTTAACATACCCAGGTCAACATATAGGCTACTTGTTAAACCGAGAAGTTAAGAGTTTTCATGTATAAGCCAATGAAGCTTGGCAGTTACTGTGAGTAAAGACAAGGATGGCGTGATATGTAACTAAGCGTGCATGAGTAGTGCAGTTTTATTGTGACTCTGATGTTTTTTTTTATTGGAAGACAAGAAATAAATATGGATACTTTCTGTTTTAGTGCTATCAAAAACTTTTTTTGTAAAGGTTTAATTAACTATTACAACTCGGCTTTACCGAATTTATAAGTAATATAACGTAGAACTTGCAGTATCGCTATTATCTATAATTATATTTGACAAACTCTGTGAGATACCTATATAGTTAAAAAAAATCTATTTAAATAATTTTATTTCATTAGCAATGCTACTTCAATATATAAAAAACACCAGGTAATACAAATTTGTTGTATTTTACATTTATAACGTCCTTTTATGATAATTTAGCGGCTTACTAATTGTAACTAATTATAACCAGTCATTTTCAGCCGGTAATTGTTAACGTTAAGAGGATAGATACACTTCGCGGCGCCTCACAATGGGCTTCATACAAATGAATTTCTCATTTGTTTTTGACATTTACAGATCAATCACTGTGAAATTTCTTAGTCACAATCCAGAGCCAAATACCTAGGTCTGTGGTTTTTCCAAAATCTTGTAAAATGTTCTATTAACAAGCCTAAGCCTAGAGTAATAGTTATTACCTTTTTGATTAGCTTATTTGTTTCTTTACTTTAGTTGTTTACATTGTGTTCACAAAAACCTCATAGGTTTTTAATTATCCGTAATAAAGTAACCTATTTTTTATTTTTTTTATGCTTTGCATTATTGCATGTGAACCGTTGCATTGATGTTTTTGATGTCCGTTTTAGACATTAGACAATATACTACCCGTTCAAATAAACTTAACAACAAAGAAATTGGCTAAGCAGTTTTTAAATGATAGCATAAAAACAAATGTACTGGTCCGCCATCTTTGATTGCCACCTCTTTGGCAGTCTACGCCCGATAGTTTCGTTTTCAGGCCATTAAGAAGAATCAAACAATACCAGTCATAGTTATATAGAAGAGTAGCAGGTAGAATATTTTCAACGTGAACCAGACTAATAATAAGAACTAAGAACTAGTCATAATTTTCTTTTTAATTTCGTCTTCGTTTTCGAGCAGTGTATCTTGTCAGCCCAAAAAATAAAAACTTAAAAAAAAAACACTGAAAAGCGAATAATATAATAATAATTTTAGTCGTTATAACTAATAAGATCTTTTATTAATACCTTAGTAATCAGATATAGTCTTCGTAATATTTTTTAATATCACAATATCTAATGAAATCGCACATCTTTCTGAATGTATACAGCAATATTTTTTGTGTCATATGCAAAATAAATTAATACGTTCTTTTTCAGACCTTACTCGCACCCTTTGGTATTCTTGGTTGGCAGTTTCGTCAACATTAATATTTATTTTTTACTTTTAAGACTTAGTTCTCGGTGGTCACGTTTAATTTTTGTTTTATTTCTTTTTTGATGTACAAATAACATTAAATGACAAATTATTTGTTTCATGCGTTGGACTAAATTCTACATATTACCTAAATTTATTTTAAACTACGTACTTTAACGAATAAAAATAAATCCAACAGATTTGTTTCTTCTTTTTAATACACCTGTGCATAACTTAGTCAACTTATCATCAGTTCTATCAAAGGTCTTACTTTTTGCCCAACTGAAAAGGTAATGAGACAATGTTATTAAATGATGCCGTTAGATTTATAAGGGATCTCAAATGGAAATTTTATCGGCAAAATCGTCCTGCAGATGTCGATAACAATTATAAATTACTTTAAAATTTAAACAACCTTCCCACTGATATACTACAACCAAGGATATCGCACGCCGAACAAATCAATACGAAAATTGTGGAACAAAATATGCATCACAGATTACTGAAAATGTCCCTTATGCATATACGAAAGTGCTTACTAGCCAGTTCTAACTACTATACGTGTGACATTCAAAGAAATTTTTACTCTTTGACAACCTCATTAGACTCAAAATTAATTGTAAGTATTGAGTCATTACTACCGTTTATGACCGATACATTGATCTGGTTTTTTTTTTACTCGGTGACGTTGTCCATTGCAGCATTACAAGCATTAGTACACATTTATGAGCAATGTGCAGATGCAATCTATAAAGAACACAAAATTTATGTCAAGTCAACTATTTGGAATATAAAAAGGATGGAGTAGTTAATAGTGTCACAAATCGTAATGCTGAGGTGTATACTAATTATTTAATTCTTTAAAATGTAATAAATAAAAAGTATACGTGAAAGCAAATATACAATAAATATTCATAACCTTACGTTTAATTTAAATTTTTGGTTAAATACTTATTAAATTAGAGGAGTAACATACACATACATAAATAGATACATATATGTAATACAGAACACTTATTAAATCTGACTAATATTGTTATTGTTAAAAGTATGGTTGTTTGGATGTTTGTTACTCAATCACGCTTCAACCATTGGACGAATGGAGATGAAACTTGGCGTTGGCACACATATACATAGTAGATCTGAAATTGGACATAGGATACTGTTTATCCCGATCGAGAGTCCCTACGGAAATATTTTTTTCTGAGAAATTTACTTTCTCACTTCGCAACGAAGCATCCAATTGAGCTGAAATGGGGCACAGGATTAGTTGAAGAGACGGAGTACTCATAGCTTAAACAAACTCAAACATAAGTATTTTTTTTATTTAAGTATACTTTCAAACAGCACTTTCAATTTAACTTCCAAATTTATAGAATTTACGTTTTAACGGTCCGGAAAAAATTTATTACTGGCAAAAGTCGGCAAGAAACTGAGTAGTTTATATTTTGTATATATACTTCTACTTATAATAATTAATTAGGATTAGTGGGGTTAGAAATCCATATCCATCTATCTATACTAATAATATAATTCTAAAAGTGTGTCTTAACGGGTTTGGCTGAAATTCCGCAAAAAGATAGGTCATGATCCAGATTAACTAATGCTACTTATTTGCTACGCGAACATTTGCAGCCCACATTTTTAATATTTTATTCCTTAACGGACGTAACGTAACGGGGCACCACAATACGTTGATTTTTGGCACATAGCTGAAAAGATAAATATAGATATCAAACAGTTTTTATCTCGATCAAGGGAAACCCACGGGAACATTTTATTCGCATATTTAACTCGGTAAAGTAGCATTAAATTGACTATGTTTTTAGCACAGACTTAGCTGAAAGGGTAGATAGATATAAGTAGGATACTTTTATACCGTTAGGAGCTCCCTTGGAAATGGCTTTTATACAGGTTATTACGAAAGGTAATTGTCTTTCACGATGCAACAGGTCAATGGTTTAACCTGATTTTAAGGATAGAAATATCTTGAGGCCCTAAGAAGGAGCACGGAATTCTTTTCTTTACATACTATTATAGGTTTATTATTTCCGGAAAATTCAATTGTATTGCTACAAACATAGCTTGCTATAGAAAACTTGCTCTCGCTGTAAACAATTATGTTGTCGAAGAACCCCTCGCCAAAAACCAATTTGGCGCGATTGGAGTGGAGCTGGTAATTATATAAGATATTTTATACTTATTAAAATATTTATATTATAACACTTATGTACAGAAATAATATTAATACACAACGTAAATTATATACAAATAAAATAAAACAAAAATACAAATCTATATTCAAACAAAAGCGGTTTATCGCATACTTTTAGATTTTTCTTTAAAAAAAATTAGTGTCGGACAACCGTCCGGAATCGTGACAACTTGTGCCTTTCACTTTTTATGTCTGTCTCTCTCGCTCTTAGGCGGGCTAACCATGCCGCGTGCCTCTCACTCGCTCTCATTGTGAGCGCATAACGTGAGCGGAGCGTAACGCAGTTTCTTGAAGTGTCACCCGGCAAACCAATTTATAAGACGTTGTCACGTCAAAAGAAAAGGAACAAAATGAATTCAAAATTAGTGTTTTTAGTGTTTAGGTTATCAAAATAAGCGATTAATTGTATTCAGTACGGAACCCTGTGTCGCGTCCAACTAGCAATTTGTTTTTTATTTACTTTTTTCAATTATACATACATAAGAGATTTTTTAAGAGAGGTAGGGCACTGCAAGTACTCGCTCGAATAAGCTGCCCGAACAAATAAAGCGGGGCATAGCGAGTACTTGCTCGAATGAGCGGTCCGAACTGGGGAAGTACCTCCACCTTACAGAAAACCGCGGCCACAATAACACTAACATTGAGTAGTGTTGTGTTCCTGGCGGTGAGTAAGGTTGCCAGAGCTCTCTCTTTGAGGATTCGCTGCGCGGACAGCGGAGGACCGACGGTGCTTGTTGCTGTCATTGCACGGCTTAGACGCGGCGTGCTGGTTCGGCAGTCAGGGAGACCTGATGAAACGGCTGACCGCAGGTTGAACGGGTTCCCGAACCCAGGGATCACTTAATCTCCGTCCTCTTTTTTAATTTTTTGAGTCGTGCCGGTGTATGTATGTTCGTCCGGGAGGATATCTGCTGTCGCCGACTTCATAGCCTTGAAGACAGGGACCTGTCGATATTGTGGGTGCGCGTAGATCATGGGGGCCACACTCGTATCTATGCGTGCCTATACAGGTCTCATAGCGGTGACACGGACGTAACTCGACTCTTCACGCACCTGAGTTTGACGACTGACAAAGTTCTAGAGCAGTATCCTACAGCATAATTAGTTATTTTGGGAGACTTTAACGCCCACCATCGTGAGTGGCTCAGTTCTCGAATCAATAACTATGCTGGGATATCTGCTCATGAATTTGCTCTGACCTATGGATTCTCTCAGCTGGTACTTTCTCCAACGAGAATACCAGATATAGAGGACCTTACGAGCTCCTTACTGGACCTTCTGCTGACTACACGTCCGGATGGATACTCCGTCTCAGTGGATGCGCCTCTTGGCTCCTCGGACCACTGTCTCGTGCGGACTCAAATGTCATGCACACAACCTGATCCTTCTGGGCCAACTAATTGGCGTCGTGTGTGGCATTATAAGTCGGCAGACTGGGATGGATTGCGAGAATTTTATGCATCGTACCCGTGGAGGCAGATCTGCTTTATTTAACTCAGAAGATCCTGACGTATGCGCAGCCGCAGTCACTGAGACAATCCTTGCTGGTATGGAATGTTTCATTCCTAACCTGCGAGTAGCTGCCGGCGTCAAAAAACGACCGTGGTTTAATAGGTCTTGCAGAAAAGCTAAAATTCTTAAGCAAACTGCGTATGAGGCTTGGACCACGGCTCGTAATAATAAGGATCCGAATATTTCTGAGTTAAAACGCAAATTAAATGCTGCCTCGAGGTTTAGTAAGAAAGCAACTGCCAGAGCAAAATTCCAATTCATCGGCAAAATAGGTGGGCGACTTGCGAGCTATCCTTCTGGGAGTCGTGCTTTCTGGTCTCTTGCTAAAGCTGCCGAGGGGAACTTCTGCCAGTCGTCATTACCACCACTGCGAAAGACCGATGGTGACTTGGCCCACAGTGCAAAAGAGAAAGCCGATCTATTGGGCAGTCTCTTTGCCTCTAACTCGAATGTGAACGACGAAGGCGCTGTACCACCTACTATACCGTGGTGCGGTAAGACCATGCCGGAAATCTCCATAACGCAGCGGGAGGTCAGGCGGGCGTTACTTTCCCTAGACGTTCATAAGTCGAGTGGGCCAGACGGCATACCAGCAGTGTTGCTTAAGCAGTGTGCTCCTGAGTTATGTCCTGTACTCACGCGCCTCTTCACGCTTTCCTACCACACTAGGCAATTTCCGTCTTCATGGAAGACTGCAAATGTGCACCCGGTGCCCAAAAAGGGCGATAGATCAGATCCATCGAATTACAGGCCTATCGCTATAACCTCTCTCATCTCCAAGGTGATGGAGCGTGTGATCAACACACAGCTTTTGAGATACCTAGAAAAACACGACCTGATCAGTGACCGTCAATATGGCTTTCGCCACGGTCGCTCAACTGGTGACCTTCTAGTGTATCTCACACACCGATGGGCACTAGCCATTGAGAGTCAGGGGGAGGCATTGGCATGTAGCCTAGACATAGCGAAGGCGTTCGATTGGGTCTGGCACCGGGGTCTTCTATCGAAGTTGCCTTCTTACGGAGTGCCCGAGGGTTTATGCAAATGGGTGGCTAGCTTTTTGTCCGGCAGAAGCATACGAGCCGTAGTTGACGGTAGTTGCTCTGATAGCATGGACATTAATGCTGGTGTCCCGCAAGGCTCTGTGCTGTCTCCTACGCTGTTTCTACTGCACATCAATGATATGTTGGACATCAACAACATACATTGCTATGCAGATGACAGTACTGGAGACGCTTATTACACGGGCCGTGCAAGCATCCCACGTTCCGTTGTGGAGGAAAAGCGTGAAGAACTTGTGTCTCAAATCGAGATCGGTCTGTCCAAGGTCTCTGACTGGGGGCGGGAAAACTTGGTCCGATTCAACTCTTCAAAGACACAAGTCTGCGCGTTCACCGCTAAGAAAACCCCATTCACTGTAGTCCCACAATTCCAGAACACTCCCCTCTCCATCTCCAAGAGCATTGGTATCCTTGGTGTTGACATTTCCAGCGATGTTCAGTTCCGAGATCATTTGCTAGACAAGGTAAGCGATGTTCAGTTCCGAGATCATTTGCTAGACAAGGTAAAGCTGGCGTCCAAAAAACTTTGTGTACTCAACAGAGCAAAGCAGTACTTCACGTCGGGGCAAAGGTTGCTACTTTACAAGTCGCAAGTCCGGCCCCATATGGAGTACTGCTGCCATCTCTGGGCGGGTGCACCCGGATACCAGCTTGGCCCTTTTGACTCGGTTCAACGACGGGCTGTGAGAATTGTCGACGATCCCAAACTCACTAGCGGTATCGAGCCCTTAAGTCTAAGGAGAGACTTTGCCTCCCTGTGTGTGTTCTACCGCTTGTACAATGGATTGTGTTCTGAGGAATTGTTCGAAATGATGCCCACGGCTACTTTCTACCATCGCACCGCTCGCCATCGACAGGGAATTCATTCTCACATTTTGGAACCAAAATGGTCGCGTACAGTGCGGTTTCAGAGAAACTTCCTCCCACGAACCCTTGGGTTGTGGAATGAGCTCCCTGCCAAGGTTTTCTCTAAGAACAAACAGTATGGGGTTCTTCAAAAAAGAAGTTATTAGATTTCTGAAGGGTCGGCAACGCGCGAGTGATGCCCCTAGTGTTGCAAGCGTCCATAGGCTACGGTGACCGCTTACCATCAGGCGGACCATAGGCTTGTTTGCCACCTTAGTGGTATAAAAAAAAAAAAAGTAACGTAACATATTGATACAAAAATTTACAATTTTAAATATAAAAATGAATATACTTCACAGTATTTATCTAAAAAATCATACTTCTACTGCATTTTATTATAAAAATACGAGTACATAAAATATCAACTTAACACAACCACAAACAATATGTCTACACAGTAACTACATAGGTAATAGATTTATATCAGCACAGTGTAATATATTTTAAAAAACAAAAGATTAGCGAACGTGTCGACAAAAACCATTTGACAGATCAAAAATTATGTGCCATGAAATAAATGTATCTTGTTCCAGACTTGCCTTTTAGATTTACACTTTTTTTCAAAATTTGTACTTTTTGAGAAGCGTGATACCTCCGCTAAGTTTTATTGAACTGTCTGATTGGTTGCAAATTGTAAAAACATCTTTGGAAGCATAGCAAAGACCACCCATGTCTTTTAAATCCACTAATTTATGGAACCACTGCTTTTCTGTTGCAAGCAAATTATTTCTGCAGTCATCGCAGTTTAATGTCTTTAACAAGTGGTACACAACAAATCTGGAGATATAACCAACTATCTGTTTGGTCACCTCATGATACAGTTATTGCTGTATTCATTTTCAGCGTTTCTTTGGGTTTTTTGCTTTTCAATAAACATTTTTGATACCGTTACTTCATTGATGTCAGCATGACGGACTGCGCGTTATGTGTTATTGATAACCTGTGAACCACTCAAAATTGGAAAATTTTCAAGGGGGCCACAGTTTCCGCTGAATTTGGAACTTAGTTCCAAGTGGGACAAGAGTTTTTGTACGCTCTTTTAAATTGACGTGTATTTGGGTTTTTATTATGTCCTCCAAGGCTTCGAATCTTACCAAAAAATAGCTCCAGTGGTGGTCTTGACTAAATTTATACATAGTTAAATAGAATAAACTGCCATCTTCGACAAGTGTTCTGTACAAATGCTTAAAACCATTGATACATGTAATAAGACCTAAAACACCTGTGTTAGCCTTGCATTTGTGTAATGGAACTTCTTTAAATTCAAAAACGGTTCGTTTCTGTCCTTCTACCCTAATATTCTTTTTATATGTTACTTTTGTTGTAAGAGAAAGCAAGACAAGTTTAGCTTCATCACAAAGAGTCATGACACATAAGGCATTCTGGATAATCAATGGTTTTTTTAAACCATGCTTACTGAAATTGCGAGAGTTGAGAATGTCAAATAGGTCGTTGATTAAAGACAAAAACTTCACAGTGTAAGTAGATTCAGCAAAATTTGGCATTTTGAGCTCTTTGCCACAGAATTCTATGGCATTCGCAACACTCTTGCTTAGTAATTGTGTAGCCAACTTTACCTTCATAATCTCATTTCTGAAGTGAACATGCTTGTGTGTCAATTTGTTGGCTAAATGGAGATTATTTTCTTCTTGCAAGTTGTGTAAAGCGACTATATATTCCTATTTAATTGTACCCTCTGTATTTCTGAATTCCTTTTTTGCTTCTAAATGATTCCTGATGAGCTTTACCATGTGGCATGCATCCAGGAGTACAGCAACATCATAACCACCACTGGAATGCTTAAAAGTAGATTTTATGTCATGATCATTGTCAAGATCGCATCCCAATGCCTTCATGCAATTTGTATTGGACTTGCACCCATCAAACATAACTGACACAATTTTGACACCCACTTCTTGACACTTATACAGTGCAATATTAATTAAATTTGCTTTCATCTCTCCGGTCAGACTTTGACTAAAGAAATATCCAATAGGTAACATCCATCCCTCCTGAAGTGAAACTATCACAAATACAAAAACTTGGCTCGCTTTGTGATCTGTATCATCCGTCCCAATTCCCATATCAACTAACCCTTCATACTTGATCCAGTCCAAATTTTCTGCTGTCGTATGGACATCCCATCTGCCAATAATGAACACAACAGTGGTTCTGCCGATTTTTTGAACTTTTCAGCCAGTCTTGTTAAGGATTCTGCAGTAAAACCAGGCTCAGTTTTTACATTTTGGTACCACCTAAAAAGCGTGCTTGGATGTGGAAGACATTTGTCAAATATTCTGTGCAAATATCGATACGCAGCTGGAGGATAAAATGTACGGTGAGTACAAACTTACGAAGTGCCGGAGGATACGTGGAAAATGCATGTTTTTTATTAGCCAGTAAAATTGTCATTAGAATTTCATCTGTATTTTTTTTAAGTTGCTACAAAGAGATTCATCAAGTAATCGCCTCTTTTTTAAGTATTTTATAAGCTCTTTTAAAGGTAAATTGTTCCTAAAAAGGCTTATATTCTGCTTCTTTAAATTCCTTATCTGTCTGTCTTTTATGGCAATTCTTCTATGGAATTTTTTTAGCTCATTTTTTAGATGTGAAGTTTTTGATGAGTTCAAAACTGAACTCAAATCAGATAAAGTTGAAGACGGTGACGGTTGGCATGGAATTTAAGGAGACTTCAAATCTAAACTCACTCCAGTTAACGTTGATGAAAATTTCGGTTCATTAGCTAGATTTTCTTGACTGAAATTAGATGTTAAATCCATTTCCTGAAAATCAAAATACTGGTAAAACTTATGAAATTTTCAATTCTACGCACCAACTATGTAAAAGTATATAACTTACATCGGAGTATTCTAAAAACTGTCTCTGCAATTCTGCCTGCAAACATGATGAAACTCGCTTTCGTTTAGATTCTACCATGTTTTGAGAGGTAGGGCACTGCAAGTACTCGCTCGAATAAGCCACCCGAACAACTAAAGCAGGGCATAGCCTCCCCATAAACCTCCACATTACAGAAAACCGCGGCCATAATAACACTAACATTGAGTAGTGTTGTGTTCCTGGCGGTGAGTAAGGTTGCCAGAGCTCTTTGAGGATTCGCTGCGCGGACAGCGGAGGACCGGCGGTGCTTGTTGCTGTCATGCTCGGCGTAGACGCGGCGTGCTGGTTCGGCGGTCAGGGAGACCTGATGAAACGGCTGACCGCTGGCCGCCCGCAGGTTGAACGGGATCCCGAACCCAGGGATCACTTAATCTCCGCCCTGGGAGGCTGATCCGCCAGCCTGTGTAAAGTATCTGAAGTGGTAGTCGTGCCGGAGAAGGAGACCGGAGTGGACCCGGCTACTACAACAGAGGGGGATCAGGGGCCCTTCCGCCCGCCGTGCCAGCAACCGTATCATCTGTGGCGAGCTTCGGCAGTCTTAGAACCGCACCTTTTGTCCTCTATGCTGTCTGTGCAGTGAATCCTCATCCCTTAGTCTTAGTAACTTCTTTTATATATTATGGCCATAAGAAAGAAAAAGAAAAGAGTTTGCACAGCGGCTACTCCATCCATATATAATGTGGATTTTTGCAACATCAGGGGTATTCACGCAAATCTTAACGCAGTCCACCACCATCTCGAAACTGCGCAGCCGACCATTCTTTTTCTAACGGAGACGCAGATATCCTGCCCGGCCGACACATCATACCTTCACTATCCCGGCTACAAACTCGAACACAATTTCATGAGTCGTGCCGGTGTATGTATGTTCGTCCGGGAGGATATCTGCTGTCGCCGCCTTCATAGCCTTGAAGACAGGGACCTGTCGATATTGTGGGTGCGCGTAGATTACGGCGGCCACACTCGTATCTATGCGTGCCTATACAGGTCTCATAGCGGTGACACGGACGTAACTCGACTCTTCACGCACCTGAGTTTGACGACTGACAAAGTTCTAGAGCAATATCCTACAGCAGAATTAGTTATTTTGGGAGACTTTAACGCCCACCATCGTGAGTGGCTCAGTTCTCGAATCAATAACTATGCAGGGATATCTGCTCATGAATTTGCTCTGACCTATGGATTCTCTCAGCTGGTACTTTCTCCAACGAGAATACCAGATATAGAGGACCTTACGAGCTCCTTACTGGACCTTCTGCTGACTACACGTCCGGATGGATACTCCGTCTCAGTGGATGCGCCTCTTGGCTCCTCGGACCACTGTCTCGTGCGGACTCAAATGTCATGCACACAACCTGATCCTTCTGGGCCAACTAATTGGCGTCGTGTGTGGCATTATAAGTCGGCAGACTGGGATGGATTGCGAGAATTTTATGCATCGTACCCGTGGAGGCAGATCTGCTTTATTTAACTCAGAAGATCCTGACGTATGCGCAGCCGCAGTCACTGAAACAATCCTTGCTGGTATGGAATGTTTCATTCCTAACCTGCGAGTAGCTGCCGGCGTCAAAAAACGACCGTGGTTTAATAGGTCTTGCAGAGAAGCTAAAATTCTTAAGCAAACTGCGTATGAGGCTTGGACCACGGCTCGTAATAATAAGGATCCGAATATTTCTGAGTTAAAACGCAAATTAAATGCTGCCTCGAGGTTCAGTAAGAAAGCAACTGCCAGAGCAAAATTCCAATTCATCGGCAAAATAGGTGGGCGACTTGCGAGCTATCCTTCTGGGAGTCGTGCTTTCTGGTCGCTTGCCAAAGCTGCCGAAGGGAACTTCTGCCAGTCGTCGTTACCACCACTGCGAAAGACCGATGGTGACTTGGCCCATAGTGCTAAAGAGAAAGCCGTTCTACTGGGCAGTCTCTTTGCCTCGAACTCGAACATGAACGATGAAGGCGCTGTACCACCTACTATACCGTGGTGCGGTAAGACTATGCCGGAAATCTCCATAACGCAGCGGGAGGTCAGGCGGGCGTTGCTCTCTCTAGACGTTCATAAGTCGAGTGGGCCAGACGGTATACCAGCAGTGGTGCTTAAGCAGTGTGCTCCTGAGTTATGTCCTGTACTCACGCGCCTCTTCGCGCTTTCTTACCACACTAGGCAATTTCCCTCTTCATGGAAGACTGCGAATGTGCACCCGGTGCCGAGGGCGATAGATCAGATCCATCGAATTACAGGCCTATCGCTATTACCTCTCTCCTCTCTAAGGTGATGGAGCGTGTGATCAACACACAGCTTCTAAGATACCTAGAAGTACACGATCTGGTCAGTGACCGTCAATATGGCTTTCGCCACGGTCGCTCGACTGGTGACCTTCTAGTGTATCTCACACACCGATGGGCACTAGCCATTGAGAGTCAGGGGGAGGCATTGGCATGTAGCCTGGACATAGCGAAGGCGTTCGATCGGGTCTGGCACCGCGGTCTTCTATCGAAGTTGCCATCTTACGGAGTGCCCGAGGGTTTGTGCAAATGGGTGGCTAGCTTTTTGTCCGGCAGACGCATACGAACCGTAGTTGACGGTAGTTGCTCTGATAGCATGGACATTAATGCTGGTGTCCCGCAAGGCTCTGTGCTGTCTCCTACGCTGTTTCTACTGCATATCAATGACATGTTGGACATCAACAACATACATTTCTATGCAGATGACAGTACTGGAGACGCTTTTTTACACGGGTCGTGCAAACATCCCTCGTTCCGTTGTGGAGGAAAACCGCGGAGAATTTGTGTCTCAAATCGAGACCACACTGTCCCAGGTCTCTGATTGGGGACGGGTAAACTTGGTCCGATTCAACCCTACAAAGACACAAGTGTGCGCGTTCACCGCTAAGAAAACTCCATTCACTGTAGTCCCACAATTCCAGAACACTTCCATCTCCATCTCCAAGAGCATTGGGATCCTTGGTGTCGACATCTCCAGCGATGTTCAGTTCCGAAATCATTTACAAGATAAGGTGAAGCTGGCGTCCAAAACTTGGTGTACTCAACAGAGCGAAGCAGTACTTCACGTCGGGGCAAAGGTTGTTACTTTACAAGTCGCAGGTTCGGCCCCATATGGAGTACTGCTGCCATCTCTGGGCAGGTGCACCCAGATACCAGCTTGGCCCTTTTGACTCGGTTCAACGACGGGCTGTGAGAATTGTCGACGATTCCAAACTCACTTGCGGTATCGAGCCCTTAGGTCTGAGGAGAGACTTTGCCTCACTGTGTGTGTTCTACCGCTTGTACAATGGGTTGTGTTCTGAGGAATTGTTCGAAATGATGCCCACGGCTACTTTCTACCATCGCACCGCTCGCCATCGGCAGGGAATTCTTTCTCACACTTAAGAACCGAAATGGTCGCGTCCAGTGCGGTTTCAGAGAAACTTCCTCCCGCAAACGCTTGGGTTGTGGAATGTGCTCCCTGCCAAGGTTTTCTCTAAGGACTACAGTATGGGGTTCTTTAAGAAAGAAGTTATTGGATTTTTGAAGGGTCGGCAACGCGCGAGTGTTACTTCTGGTATTGGCGTCCATAGGCCACGGTGACCGCTTACCATCAGGCGGGCCGTAAGCTTGTTTGCCACCTTAGTGGTATTAAAAAAAAAAAAATGTTTGGAACAGTAATATTATCATCATCAATCTGCAGGAAGAACATAAATGATAAAAAAAATAATAAGTAAATGTTTTTTTAACGGAAGTCAAAAGATATTTCTACTAACAAATTACGTAAGTGACTTTTAGCCTATTAAATAATTTACAACGAAAAATAAATTGAACTATTTCTTTTGCCGTTATCTGTGGAACTGAAAACCTTTTTTTAAGCGTCTAAATTCATTTTTTGTTATATTCATGTCAGATTCAGAAAAATTACATGAACATATGATTCTTGATTCGGTCGGCTTATAATAATCTTCGCTTCGGTTTTCTGCCACTAACTTTCGCCATTATTCTCTTATAGTATAGTCTTGTGGAAAGCTGAAATTAAGAAAAAGATAAATTGCAATTAACTTTACAAAAATAAAATAAAAAATTCTAAATTAAAAATTTATATAATTGGCGACTCCATTGCTATGTTCTCTATTTACATATAAATTTACAAATTTAATTAATTTCAAGCATATTTTAACCTAAATTTAGCATAAATTAGCTATAATACTAAATTAAAAAATATAATTTACCGGTGGTACGTTGCGCCATCTTTTTTTAAACTGAATTGAACTGTGATTTTTACAATTTTTTATAGCGCACTTTGTCACGTTTGTGATTTGACAGATCACGAGTGGCTAAATGCAAACTCCGCTACGGGCGCGTTTTAGCGGAGTTTTAGATGTGCCCTTAATGGATTGCTTATGCGTCATCCTTGGTAGGTAGTATATCGATGAACCTTCCAAATATGAACCACCAACTTTATCTACCATCTAATCACCCATTATAAATATTCACAACATGCTTACTCACAAAATTATCTGACCTTATCTATAAACAAAAACTGAAAAACTCTTACGAAAATCTGAATAGTTGTGAAAAGAAAGCATTAAAAATCTTTTAAATAATAGCGATTTAGTCATTCTACCTGCAGACAAAGGATCAGCTACAAAAAAACAATACTGAATTCTATGAATCTATTGATGATGACCCATGTAACTTGTTGTGCATTAAAGCTTTAAATATCGTAGAAAATGATGGATTTAGGGAGGCATTGAATGAAAAAGATATCAAAACATGACTACCTAAAAACCCTTAAATCCTACATTTTTCAAGGCATTCCAGGGAGACCAATAGTAGCATCTTTTAATAGCTTTACCGAAAGAATTTCTTCTTTTGTCAACTTTTATTTGCAGCCTTTAGTGGAAGCTTTACCATCTCATATATCTGATACAAATCATTTTATAGATATTTTCAAGAACTTAAACATACCTTTAAACAAAAAATTTACTTAGCCAAAATTTTATCTCACTAAATAGAAATACACCTCATGATGTAGGCCTAAAGTCTGTATCAACTTTTTTAAACAAACGTCCTTTGCCACGTTAACCTATCACAAAATTTCTAGTTTATTTAGCTGAATTAGTACTTACTAATAATGATTTCACTTTTAACACAAAATTCTATAACAAATTAAAAGTGCTGCCATGGGCACTAGAATGGCCCCTTCATACGCCAATATATTTTTGACAGATTTAGAAATGAGATTTTTGACCTAAAATACTTTTAAACCACTTACAGGGCTTTGTTTGATAGATAATATTTTCATAATTTGGATACATTCACTATCATCCTTACATACATTTATCAGAGACCTCAACGAATTCATTTTTCTTAAGTTCACTCATAATACATCTGACAAACAGGTTTCATTTCATGGTGTAAATATTGACATTAGCGAATTAGCGAAAATTTTTACTTCTGTACATTTCAAAAAAAAAACAAAATACAGTATCTTCATTACAATAGTTGCCATCCATCACATTTAAAAAAATCAATCCCATACTCTTTGTCCAAACAAGGGCAAGGGATTTGCAATAATTATCATTCTCTACAATAATACCAAAATAAAATATTCAATGCACTTGAAAAAAGAAAATATCCACAACCACTTCTCAATAAATAGATAGGTATTCAAACGACAATTTAACCTCAAATCAAAATCATATAATTGTAATAAACCAGACATTTTTATAACAACATATTTTTATGGTCCACATAAACTTCATAATGTACCTAACGATCTTTTAACAATTTTGAATAATAATAATAAAACCAAAATTCTCCTTCCATTTACACCAAAAATCACCTATAAACAAAATAGAAATTTTAAAAGCATTCTTTCTAAAAACAAACAATTTCAACAACATGATAACAACCTGGGTACGTTCCTATGTTACCAACCTCGATGCAAAACCTGTCCCATCATTAACAATAACAGTAATATTTCTACACCTAATAGAAGAAAATCGTACTACACACAAGACCACACCAACTGCAAAAGCAAATTTTGAGTTTATGTTTTGGGATGTAAACTTTGCAGTTGCTTTTACAAATCCTTTCTCAATATTCCTACAAATAATCACAGATATAGCACAAATTTCACATTCCATCACATGATCGCATGCATAACTTAAAATTTAACGATTGTTTCACGGTACGCATAATCAAATCTTTTCAGCCTCCCATTAGTACAATAAATTTCAAAAATGGGTATCTTTCTACATTTGGTGTCTTGGCGCTCTCTATCATACAAAATCTAGACGTAATTTATTTAGTCTACCTGTTAGTTTTTAAGGTTCCATACCCAAAGGGTAATAAGCGGAACCCTATTACTAAGACTTCGCTGTCCGTCCGTTTGTCCGTCCGTCTTTCACCATGCTCTATCTCATGAACCGTGATAGCAAGAACTAACAAATAAACAAGCAACAACACTAAAACACTGAATAAAATAAATATTTAAGCTCGAATTTGCTTCAACAGATAGAAGCTTAAAATATTTACAGTACACTAATAATATTAAGTTATATACTCACATTAAAAATAGATAATAAAATTAAAATAAAAGAAATAAAGAAACATATTTGTTTGCAAAACAACACACTAAGGCTAAAATTAAACAATTAATATACATAATGTCTCTTCTATGTGCTGCTTGTCACCAAAAAAAGTCTCCCCCTCAGCATTAAGGCTGTGGCCAACACCACAGCACTGATTTTCAGTGGGAGCTTTTAGGCTGGCATCGGTGCACTGAGAGGAATATTTATATATTCCTTAACCTATAACTTATATAAAAAATAAGGAAACGTCAAGAAAAACACAAAAACAGGAAACAAATACTACAATAACGAATTAAAAGATGAAGTAAAACTAAAAAACATGTTAAAAAAAGTAAAAAAAAAACAAACAAAAAAGGGAAGCTACACTATTATCATGATCTTGTATAAAAATGAGAACAATAAAAGAATACGTTTATCTAAAGATTGGGTCGTATACACATTTGCCAACTCCATCCAGTGACGGTCAGATCAGTGAAACCAAAATAACTGGTGAAGGTGCAAATAAGAGTTTCAAAACAAGTATTTAAGGGGGCCTCCCACACAAAAAAATATTTTTTTTCCGTTTTTATAGATAATGATACGGAACCGTTTGTGCGCGAGTCCGACTTGCAATTGGCCGATTTTTTTAGTTTTTAGATTATCATCTGTAATTATGATAAAACTTCATATTGAAACTATTTATTTTAAGTGACATATAATTATTTATTTTATTTTAATTTCTATTATTTGTTAGCATTGACAACAGTCAAAATAGGAGATATAATATGCTTTAATACATTTTTTATGATTTTTATTATAATAAATCAAAATATTAAGTCCTTGAATATGCTATTGATGTTTTATAGAACTAGCCACTTTGATTTCAAAAAGGCGGCGTTTGGTTAAGAATTCCATATTCAAATTTATTTCAATTTTAAGCTTGCCTATTTGTGTTTCGAATGTAATAATTCATTTGTTTTCGCGTCATTCAATTTTGCTGCTTTTGCTTTGCTTTGACATCGTTCAGTGCTCAAAATGGAAAACATAAAATATCGCATTATTTTTGAATACGAATTTCATCGTGGCACTAGCGCTGCAGAAACAGCTCGAAGGATTAATGATGTGTACGGAGAAGCCACTGTAAAAGAAAACATAGTACGTTTTTGGTTTCAACACGTTCGTTTTGGAAATTTTTAACTCCAGAACAAACATCGTGTAATCGGATCAATCCCAGCCCACAATTCGAAACCATGATGGAAAAGCTAGCCGTTACTGCCGTAACAGCCGAGATTGGTCAACCGCCCACTGATGCTTCAGGACAACGCTAGACCAAACACTGCACAACAGACGGTGGTGAATTGGAATATCTCCGTCACCCACCATACTCGCCGGACCTTGCTTCAACCGATTACCACTTTTTTCGGAATTTGGATAATATTTTAATTGAAAAAAAAAATCAATGCAAATGAGGCAGTCCAAAACACCTTCAAAGATTTTGTTGATTCTCGCTACCGCAATTTTTTCAGCAAAGGAATCAATGAACTCCCTATTAAATGGCAAAAGTGCATAGATCTGATTAAATAAAAAAAAATAGTTTTGCTTTTTCCATATAAAACATCAATTTCATATGTAAGGACCTAATATTTACCGAATAAAGTAATTTATTCTACAAAAGTTTTTTTTTTTACTTAGTAGTGTTATCGGTCAACGAGCCGCCCGCCATACAAACTCCCAATAGGAAATTTAAGACCGCAAACCTTCCGTGGAGCAGGGTTGCCAACCGTAGATTTTTTTCCTCGTACATAAGCAGCTAAATATCTCGTATTTTGGCTTTCAAACCTCGCACATTAATTTAATTTATAATAATTGAATCATCAAAAATTATACAATCACAAACAAAAATAAGGTGTAGGTACAATTAGGCCTAATTAAATGGTTTAGGTACTACTTATAGTAGGTGTTATCAACTAAAAAACGGTTTGCAGTACATATAGTAACATTAGCAGGCGTGTTAGGTCGAGCCTGTGTTACAGGCGCTAAGAGTCACTTCCTATTCTGAAGCAGCAGTATTTGAATCTATAATGTGATGAACCCAAAAATAAGTCATATTAAATTCAGGAAATGTTAATAAATTACCGACGGAGCCCTATTACTAAGCCTACGCTGTCTGTCTGGCTGAATGACTGTCTGACCATTAAAGGGCTCATCTTTTAGACCGAAATAGGGAAAAGCCTGAAATTTTCACAAAATGTCATTGCGGATTATCTTACAAATAATAAAAACTAAAAATTGAAGGGGGTCCCATACAAGTAACACGTTATAGTTATTTTGCTTTATCGTAATAACAATAATACATTCCAGCTTCAAACTTGCCGAGATTATAGTGTGAACTCTAAAGTATGACAACAAATAATAAAAACAAGCCAAGTGTGAGACGGGTACGAGCCATTACCATCTTAAATTACCGTATCAGCGGTAATTTAAGATGGTAACACATTTGTTTGTTAAAAAAGATATTCAAAACGGGCTTGGACAGTCATTGAATGGGTGACCGCTTACTACCACACTTTTTGTTTTTATTTGTGTTCTTAAATTTAGCAAAAGGTGGTACTCGCACTTGGCTGTTTTTTTTTATATTGCCATATATTTTTTCCTTAATCATTAGACTATGCCCATTGGTTAATATTCTTTGGATATACACAGTTTTTGTCAGTTAAAAATTTCAAGTGGGTTGGAATTTTATATGAAAGGAACAAAAAAAATAGATATTATTTGCGTTATGTGTGATAACGACTGTGTGATACGACTAATGTAAAAACGCAAATGTCTCATATATCGGAGCTTTTCCTGGTGAGTTTCTTAAATGTAGATAGTTTTTTAAGGACTTGGATACTCACGATGTATACTACAAAAGTTGCCTGCAATGAAATAAATATATTACTTTCCCCGTGTCACTGGCGAAACTATAGGGTGACAGGGCTGACAAATTACCACAGGCCCCCGACCCGAGAAGGCCCCGGACCGGGTCTGGCCCGGGTCTACAAGCTCAGAAACCTGACTTAACATTTTTAACAAAACTTTATACGGAATGACCTAAAAGACCATATACAGATTTAAGCTAATCATTAAGATTTCAACCCCATTCAAAACAAAAAGATGTCGGATCAATTTTAGAACGCATCCATTGGTTGCTTCAGTTTTTGTTGCGGTACATTGGTAGCGCAGGCGAACTAGTGAGCTAGTGAGCTAGATCGAGAACAACAATTTTATAATTTTATTGGTTTTCCATTGCATAAGTCTACAAACTATCGATGTAGCCTCTAAAGCACTTTTGTCTAAAGCCACCTACCTTTCAAATGCCTTAAAACGCTTAAAAATTTGTCTGGAAGAATTGAAAAGGTATCGACATGAATTTGTAAATTTAAAAATTGAATCAAATAGTGTAACGGAAACATTTAGCTACTTGGTTTATTAAAATTAAATTACAACGTGACAACTTTAATTGGAGGGCCCCCATCCAAAGAATTTGCCACGGGCCTCAGATGACATAGTTACGCCACTGCCCCTTGTCAAAATCTTGTACCAATTTGTACGAGGCTGATAACACTATCAGCCTCGTACCTCGTACAGTAAGTAGACCACAAATTTCGTATTTGTACAAGGAACCTCGTACAGTTGGCAACCCTGCCGTGGAGTTATTGGGCAACGCGACGAAAAATTGGTGATTCTTCTAGAGCTCACCTTATCCCAGGTAATATGTGCCTTTGGCATCTGGGCAATTAGCTAATATTATAGTGAGCGCTTAGTATACCGCTATAGTATACCAGTACAACTGGTTACTCGAAGAATAATTCAATTGATCAGATATGTTGCTCGACGACACGGTAAGGTGATTCAATCATTTTCTTATATAAACGGTAAGCGTACCGATACTGTTCAGGGATAAAATTTGTCTGAATCAAAATCGGAGTTAAGTGATCATTGTTCAGTATATACTCATTTTAGGTTTCGACGGATTACCTAGTAACCCATTGTTTAATCCATATTTTTGTGTAAATTTAACCTTTATCCAACCGATCAATTATTCCTTATGTCTTTGTTATGAGGCTTTCGAACCAAAACTAGGATGCGTCAAACTTTTGTCGGAACAAACCCGTTCCAACCCCCATTTTAACCCTTAGAATATAAAATTTGCAAAATTCTATTTAAATGATATCATATGTTATAACAGAAACATAATTTGCAAAATTTTTAGTTAGTAAGTCTTAAAAGATCGTAATTATTATACAAATTCCCATAACTTACTTTTATTTTAATTTACGCACTAATAATGTAAAATAAATCAAAACCACAATAAAATATAAAACTAACAAAAATATTGTCCGCTGGCTGCATTTCCTCGTTGGATAGCGATGGTTATTCTCCGAGCAAGAATTGAGCCAGCCTTCTTGTCGCCTATAGCGAGAATGATGCGAAGAGATAATTAAAAAAAAAAAACGAGTTGCACTCCGGGAGTGCCGGCAGAAGTGAAAACCTTTACACACGATTTGACATTATCAAGAAATAATAATGTTTGTTTATTTACTTTTTTGACGTAGCATATTTGACATCGCAATCTGTCATAGAATTAAAATTCCATATCCAACCTCCCTGTACTACTCATAATCGCGAAAACTAAAAATAAAAATTATAATAGGCGTGGCATTACGGTTTCCGTCTTACGAATTTCCACGATTAGGACACGTGACCTGACGCGAGTTTATCATTTTTTACCCATACCAAAAAAAGTGCACAACGCCGCTAAAGAAGTTTTCACTTCAAAAAAAAAATAATAGCTGAAGGCACCCATGGACCCGAGTGTTCCAAAAGCAAGCGGTAAAAATATGTAATCGTCATAATTGATACATATTTTCGCCGTTTACTGTTTTCCGCAGACAAACCAGCCGATCCAGCTTTCTTAACTGTGGGAGGAGGCCAGAGTTTTGACACAAGTTGCGTCCCATAGCCCTCCCCTTTTCTCAAGGAATCAATCAAAAAAACAATACCTAGGTAATTAAAATAATCATCCATTGCTGTTCGTGTGCGGCACATCCCTGCCTGTTGACATTGGTACACACTTAGTGCGGATGGGGCGTGTGATGGGTCGAAGGACTATTGGACCCCTTCCCGCACTGAAATGAAATGACAGTAATTCAGTGCGGAAGAGGTTCAATATGCCTCTCACGTTAACTTAGTATGCAATATTATTAAAATTTAAGAGCTATACAAAAAACAATATTTTTTTCTGTCCTACTCCAACGATTGACCAAGATACCCTCCCCGCACTGTAAGAGTGTAGGTATATACATTATATATATTAAATTATTCATAAAAGTCTGAGGAGGCTTGAGATACAGGATGTAAAATTTGTCAATTAATCAATCGCAGAAAACGAGTATGGTTTATTTTCAACTATGGTGGAAATCCCCAGCAAATTTAACAGATTTGTTTTTCTTTTACATAAAAAGTGAAAAATACAAATCTTAAAGACTTTAAAGTAAGTAAATGACTTGTTTTAGACCGGTATCACGTAAACATGACATTGCGTAGGTTTTCCGAGAAAGTAGAGAGTTCAACGTAACCTGAAGAAAATAGGTGCATTAAGGTATTCAATATTACTTTAAAAGGTTAAAGGATACAGTAAGGTAGACAATGCTTCTACTTAAACAGTTATTTAATTTAAAAAAAACAAAGAATTCTTAAAAGCTTTTTAAAAGCTATTTCTTACCTTTCCGTACTATTATCTATAAAAGCGTAAACCCTTAAATATTTGTTTTATTTGAATTTAATTATTTATTTTTAAAGTGAATATATGACTAAATATTCTGTGAATATTTAAGGCGTCTACCTGTTGTCGTTATCAATACCAAGCAAAAACGAGGAAAAAATCACGTTTACTGTTTGGGAGCTCCCTTAAATATTTGTAATATTCTGTTTTTTAGTATTTGTTGTTATGCGGCAACAGAAATACATCTTCTGTGAAAATTTCAACTGTCTTACTGTCACGATTTATGAGCTACAGCCTGGTGACAGACGGACGCACGGACAGCGGAGTCTTAGTAATAGGGTTCCGCTAATTACCCTTTGGGTACGGAACCCTTAAAATATAAATGATCGTGTTTATTCGTTCTCTGAATACAAACACTAGTTTAGAAGTAAACATACTGGAAAGTATCTATTACAAATAAAGTCTAATTAAAAAAACAGTTCCTTATTAAGTCAAAAAACTTTTTCTTATATTTTTTTCTAACAAAACATTCTGTTTACGAAATTACAATCTTTGGCTGATGTTTCTTTTAAATTAATCAGAGGGTTCTTATTAGTAAGTTAACAAATAAATCGCGAAGTTGTTTCTGGGAGAGTAAAAGCGGCAAAGTATTATTTGTGATACTTGTGAAAAGTAGGCATTGTTTCCCTCTGGTTGAATTTTAATAATGTTTATTGTTTTAACGTACCTATTATTACTGTGCTAAGAAGTTATCAACAGTGCTCAAAAAATATTTGTTAGATTGCTTTTAGTTAGGATTATCACAGGCTAGATTTTTTCAAATAAATATGAATATAGTGGTAACAATTTAGATGTAAAAAAAAGCCAAATTTCAGCCTCATTAGTCTGTATAAAATGACTGACATGCAGACACATCCATGGACATGGAAATATTATTAGTTTTCTTCTATGGTATACGTATGGGTCTTTGTATGAACCACTTCAAACGTGCTGTACTTTATGGCCTGTCTAACTCTATCTTTCTTTTCAGCTTGCTTTTGTGATGCTACTTTTTATACTGGAAATGCACAAGTTCCTACAGGAATGGCTATAACCGATCACCGCAAGTAACCAATTGTGATTTTTGGCACAGATATTGTTGAATGGACGGAAAAGGACATAGGGTAATTTTGATTCCGGAAAAATCAAAAGATCTCGCAGGAATAACTAAAACCGAATTCCACGTGGATGAACTATTTATAGTTACAGTTATCGCTAACTAGAGCAAACTCATTTACTTTAATTTAGGTATTGCCGTCGAAATTCAACGCCGATAAGCAAATTTACCGCGGGCAGAGGCGCGGGTGACAGCTAGTTTGTTAATAAATAAAAATTAATAATGTACTATAAAAGTGTTATTGTGGTTTTTTATATTATTCCTCGAATGGTATTTTTTATGAAATGAAAACTTTGAAATTTCATTTTAAAAATTAATATTTAAGAATTTTGCTAAAATAAAATCTTAAAAAATAGTAAATATTTAAGAAATACTGGACTTAAAAAAAACTAATAGAATATATAGTTAAATATTTACAATTTCACAGTCTAAGAGTACTGTCATAATATACAGTCATAGTATAATATAGTTAATCCTGTAATAATTATTTATTATCGCGACCGAAATAAAATATTTTCCTATCGTTGAGCGGCTGAATTTGTCGATAGTTAAACTGTGCTCCTCCGCCAATGTTGGTAGGGGTGTTGCCCTTGAGGGATTGTGCTGCATCCTGTAAATAAATAAATGCAATATTTTTAAGGGGTTAGTTAAAGCCGGTGATAGTGTTAAATGGTACAAACTCAAACCGTTTTAACAAAATCAATAAAATACCGTGACTTGTTAACATTTTGGGTGAACTCGTTGAAAAATACGTATATCTTTTAAATCTAGCTATTAAAATTGTAGGAAATTGATAACAAAAATATAATTAATTAATAATAGCTTAAGTTGTGGAATGAGCTCCCTGCCAAGGTTTTCTGCAAGGACTACAGTATGGAGTTCTTCAAGAAAGAAGTTATTAGATTTCTGAGGGTCGGCAACGCGCAAGTGATACCCCTGGTGTTGCAAGAGTCCATAGGTTACGATGACCGCTTACCATCAGGCGGATCGTAAGCTTGTTTGCCACCTTAGTGGTATAAAAAAAAAAGTTATTTAAAAGAAAAAAAATAAAAAATCTTCAAGTAAATTGAATCGCTTAAGCTATTAGCAGAAATAATACACTGTGTCAGACAGAACAAAAGTTAGTAGGGGTTCATTTTTACATATCAAGTATGAAACCCTAAAAAGCATGTATCTTAGATAAACTAAATGGCAAATCATCATTAAAATTGATGACGTCTTGACGACGAATGCCACTTAAAATATTACTCTTTCTCTGGTGGCCTAAAATAAACTTAAAAAAAAATCAAATTTTAATATTCTTGGCATTAAAATTGTTATTATTTTCAACAATTAATCAATATGTATTCAAAAGTTAAAATCGATAAAAAAAATTGTTACTTACTCTGGTAATCGGCAAAGCTTTTGCTCTTACTAGCCACAAGACTGATTCCGTGCAGGGCGGAGTAGGCAGAGATCCTTGATAACATGCATATTCTGTGAATGGTGGTATAAAGTCGCAAAGTGGCAAAGCGGGAATGCTTAACGGTGGAAAATTCCCGCCTGCAGCATTGATTAGGGCTTGTACTCCATCTTGAGTGGAATTGGAAAACTGAAAATCATAAACTATTAAATTAAAAAATACATATAACTGAATATAACATAATAATAATATAATCAGAACTCATTGCCACTTGTTTTTAGTTTATTTTAGTCTAATTACAGTGCAACAAACTTTTCCGACTTTCTGACCTTCAGCGGTTGGTCGCTAGTGTCCTTGTAAGTTCACAATGTTTCAATATGGCGACTGTAGTTTTTATTTTTAACTAACGGGTCACAAAAGTTTGTTGCTCTATAGATAATTATCGTATCCTATATTGCTCTTGCAATGAAGAAAATAAGAAAATTATTATTTTATATATAATAATAGTATTATATATTATAGTAGCCAGGAGAATATTTGAACCATAAAACGTTTAAGAAATTATTTTACCAATTAAATTTTAAATACAACTAATTTAAATTCCTTTTTTCTAAATTACTCACGCATATAATTATAAAATGTCATTCTTTGATCCTAAACATGGAAGCCTTTATTATTACAAAAGAGATTATTCTGTATTGTGGCGGCACATACAAAAAAATATGCACGTCTAATTAAACTAACAGTACAGTTTAACATCAATCAAATATATATTTATATGTAACATATACTATGTGAACAATGTAATAAATTAGTAATTTTGCCTATTTTGTAGTATACTTCACACCCCCTTCTACCTACGGGAAACCCTTTTATAATTCATTTATGGACAGAAATGAAAGATTACTAAAAAAATGTCAAATCATTGAATTATAGAACTGGTATCACCTATAGTAATTATTCCCAAGCACAAACTCTTTCTTTTCGCCGGGATTGTGTAGATGCTGTACTATTATATAAAATATCACATAATATTTTTGATGCCCCGACACTACATACTTCATAATATATTTTTCCGAGTGCCTCGAAGACGTGAGTGACAATGTCGCAGTAAACATTTGTTCGCAGTCACGCCTAGTGGAATACGAGTATGTTATGCAAGTAATTCGTTCCTAAAACGTGCATGTCCCTCTATATAACCAAAATGACAAGCTTGCATCTGTAAATATATTCTGTTACTCAATAAGTTCTTTAAAACAAGTTTTTAACCCTTAAAGTTATTTTAAAACGAAAATAACTCAATAATTATCTTAGTTACACATTTACTTAACACCTTTATAAAAGGTATTCTTAATCTTCAGGGTTCAGTAAACATTGTTTTTATTTTGTTTTTCTGGCATGTAACCCAAACTGTAAACAACTGATCGCTATCTCCAAATGTGCGAGGTGAAAAATCTGAAAGTACGAATTCTTATTTACTTATAAATTAAAGAAAACAGGAGAGAAAAAAAAAATATTCAATGGTTCATGAAGACAACTTCTAAATATAACAATTAAAAAGCCTTAAATATTCTATTGAGTACAGAACACCTAGCACTTGCTTAGTTTAAGTTGTTTATCTGTTATCTAATAATTATTATTTTAATTTTAACTGATCTGCGGCCGTTAGCAAATTTATGTAAATTAAAAAATAAGGAAACTATAGGTCTTATTTATAAAAACATATTCAACTTTTGTAATTTTACGACTATTTGTTTCTTAATAAAAAATTAAAATAACTAAATATATGTTATAAGTAGGTACATATTATACCGTACCGTATCTTTGTTTGCCACCTTAGTGGTATTCAACGAAGGGATAGGTGACCATGATCATAAAACTATTATTTTTTTTATATTAAATTTAGAAATAGCAAAATTCCACGCATTTATTGTCTAAAGTTTAAAAATGCCAAACTTGGTATGTACAGATAGTCGTTTAAACAAATAACACGTCAGTTTTTTCTCAAAATATAAAAGAACGAAAACTTTTCCTTATCGTTAGATAGAAGAATATTATAAATGTCAACGGAGACAGAAAATGGCGGCTAAAGTTATATCTTTAAATGAGCGATATGTCAACAGGAGAGACTTTAATTTAATTCCCGTAGGTATAAGTCTTGCCGCAAGACAAAAATAACTTTTAGCCAAAGTGTAATTTAAATATAACACTTTTAAACGACAAGCTGTCAAAAAAGTAGCTCTGTCACAAAAATTTAATTAGAAATGAATATTTGAATAAAAAGCATGAGTAAAGATAACAAATTTGTAGATAGGTACCTAATTTTTCTTTTTTGTGGTTAAGACGAAGTTTTTAAAATATTTCTGAAGTGCACAATTATTTATCTATACTCATTTTATAAATGGGAAAGTGATTCTGTTTGTTTGTCTGCTTTTATGTTACCTTTTCACGGCTAAACCGCTGAACAGATTTTCATTAAATTACAAACAAAGCGATAGCCTTGAGAAAGGACATAGTCTTCTTGAAAAAAGGTAAAGTGTGAGTCGGTTGTAGTATAGTGAATATTACTTTAATCAAGGAGTTGCCGTGAAAATTCAATGCCGATAACCGAATTTAGAACAAACTGTTAGAAGCCAGTACTTTGATAAATAGCTAGTAGTACGTAATAATCAATTGTAAATTATATGAAATAATGAAATTCTTTTTTACAGTTTGGTTTTGGTTTAAGTTAAAGTAACTTTTTTTTGTAGATCTCGACGTCTTCCTTGTTATTATATTGAGGGGC
This sequence comes from Apoda limacodes, assembly GCA_946406115.1. Classification (NCBI taxonomy): domain Eukaryota; kingdom Metazoa; phylum Arthropoda; class Insecta; order Lepidoptera; family Limacodidae; genus Apoda; species Apoda limacodes. Next base: position 9,875,260 of record OX291553.1, on the reverse strand, counting down.
TAAAATTTGGTTTAGACCTAGTGTGTATCAATGAGCCTTTTTCGTAAACTTATGTAAAGATACTTTTACTTTTATTATTCAGTGCTGGCTTTATTCAGTGCAGAGGAAACTTTACCAGCCAATTACGTTTCGGACTTTGCATATTTAGGGTTCCGTACAAAATGTACAATATAAGCCGTCCGAATGGCAGAATTATTATTATAAAATCAAGTATGTTGTATTAGGAAAAATGAGTGAATTGAAAAACAAATCTGATATATCAATATATTGGTCTTTGTTAGTAAAATATACGGAATAATAAACATTATCATCAAATTTCAAGTTCATAGGTCAACAGGAAGTTAAAAAAATGTTCGGAACAGAATTTTCCAATATTTTGTAGAACAATACAGTATTTTTCTAATCAAGTAGCTGTAAACAACCGTACACTACTTGATGGGGTAAGCTTAATTTATTTTTACGCCCCTTTTTATCTGCATGGGTGGCTCCCTTAAAAACATTTAAGAAAATTTTTTTGATAATGTGTGTGGGTTTGGGTTAACAAGCTTATATTGTGAAAGTTAAAAGATTGTGGCTCTGTTGGCTGTAAAACCTGTGTAGCGGGCTACGGACAGACGGACACATGAGAGACAGCAATAGGGCTCCGTTTAGCTTCATGATGCCCACGGCTTCTACCATCGCACCGCTCTCCATCGGAAGGGAATTCATTCTCACATTTTAGAACCGAAATAGTTGCGTACAGTGCGATTTCAGCAAAATTCTCTTCCGCTCCCTGCTAAGGTTTCCTCTAGGTACTGCAGTATGGGGTTCTTCAAGAAAGAAGTTATTAGATTTATGAAGGGTCGGCAACGCGCGAGTTATACCCCTGGTGTTGCAAACGTCCATAGGCTACGGTGACCGCTTACCCCCCGATGTCGGTGTCCGCTTTTTGGGGCGAGGATAGAAGCCCCGTAGGTTCGCTAGGTGGCGAGTCGGTAGGACACTGGTAGGCCAAGTTAGGCCTAGTCTAGTGAGGTGGTAGCAATAGCCTTGGCTTGAGTGTCGGGGCTGTGTGGAGTAAGCCTCTATAAAATAAGGTTCCCTGGTGTAAGGTAATCTCCTCCTACCACTCCATAGAGGCTTTGGACGGCTGAGGTTTGTGTAGTTTGAATGTGTATTGATATATGTTATATGAATATATTTTAAATAATTAGTATAGTAGTATTTAATAATTGTGTGTACGTATGTACTTTAAATCCTGTCACAGAATAATTGAAGACTTTTAACGTATCACATGGTGTCCCCCCTAGGCAACTTTAGTATTATTTAGTGTTTTTTTTTTAAAAACAAGCTATTTACATTGTAAATCTTGTTTATTAAGTGTTTTAATACAAAAAAAATATTTATTACTTAGTTGATTATGTTTTATATTTATTTAGATATTATGTTTCGTTTGTGATTTTTACAAAGAGCACCAATTGGACGCACGCAATTATAGTGTATCAACTAATAAATACATGTTATGTATTAAAACACTTAATAAACAAGATACTAACTGTATCTAATACTAAACAATATTGTAATTAGTTTGTAAAGCTATATAGTTGTAGTTAATTTACTTAACGGTTCGAAAGTGTTCTTAGAAACCCATTTAAATAAAAATATTTTGAATTTGACCTGTAAATATTTGTGTATTTATCTAATGACTTCAAGTCTGGCAAAAACCAACCATTAGTTGCTGGAGCTATTTTTAAGAGGTGTTTAAAGACACCCACTTACACCAAAACTTTTACATTTCTGTTACATAAGTGTGCAACAAGTAGAATAAATAATAAATAAAACCGTTTTATTTGTCATGTAGGTACCTACTAGTTTTATATCAACTTTAGATAGATATCCAAATTGATTTCTTCCCCTGGGGAACGCTTTTTGTATAATGGCTTTTGTCTTATTCATGAAACAAGAAGATATACAAAAGTAACTCTATTTTTTCGTCCTCCAATTCTGTGTGTTGTGGTCTATTTAGAGAAAATATATACCACGAAACTATATTTAAAAAATAAACCCAAATAACTGAGAAACAAATTAAATGGAAGAACTGGCTAAACATATATATTATTAAGGCTGCCCCGTAGGCAAAATGTATAGTTCTGCTCGTTTATTAAATCGATTCCGCTGCCTTGTTTTAGGTCTCAAACTTGTAAAAAATAACATATCTTCACACACTCTTATAGAATAAAGTAAATAATTTAATTTTAAGATATCTGTAAAAACATTGCTTTAAAAAAATTATTCTTAATTTTTTTTATTATTATTCCACAACTCCCGATGGTAGAAACTATTACACATATTGTAATCATAAAGCTACATAGTTACTGTAACAGATTTTCGATTACTTGTTTAATATAATTTTAATAAATTTATTTGCAATTTACGTTAAATAATTCAGATTTACTGCTCTTAGACTCTACTTAGAGAAATTGACCTTATAATAAGGATTGCTGTCACTATATATCGTGGGGTTATGACAAAATTATGCGAGTACTAATTTTGCTTGCATGCAAAAAAAAACCAAGTTAAAATAAATGAGTATCTAATCTAAACTGACGATTTCTTAGTATCCTAATACTTTTTAAATTGGTGTCTTTCATTGAAAATGAAAAAATCATAAAATATTTTTTAAATAGTTTTGGGCTTGAAGGCCTTTATCTATTAAATTGTAAGATTATATTTTCTATAATGTGGATATCCATATATTTGAAAAACTTATTATAAATCGATTTTGGGCAAAACAAACTTCGTGGAAAGAATCACTTCACATCATGATTTTTATTTAATATTCATAGACCACTTGATTAAAAAATTACATAAATATAATTTTCATCACTCAGTATGTAGGTATGTAGAGCTAAGAAAGATTTTTTACCGATTTCATTACAGATCTGTATGTCGGTTCACACAAAAGACACACAACACAAACTGGTCCATCAGTAGTGGTCATGACAAAAAAATGTTCCTTTTTTGGCCTCTGGTTACGGAAAAAGTTTGGTACATGCATTACCAACTACACTTTTGGGCATTGTACATAGGTCTTGAAGATGAAATAAACAAATTTTGTTCTATGAGAATGAAGTGGTCCAACTAAACTGAAGTATTGAACTACTTCAACATGGTAAATGTAGAGAAGAAGCATCTAAAGACATAGTATACTTTTTACAGCGGGAAAATGCTTCATTTCTGCGGGAAATCGGGTAATAGGACATCGGGTAGTAAGAATTATCCTTCCGTACATTCCTAATTACTTATTTACGTAATTACTTTCTTTTTCACATAACTTCTAAACGGCTGAAATTTTATATGGGTATTTCGATTGTTTTCTGGATGATTTAAAAATACAATTGGACTCGGTAGGTGGCGCTGCTGTTGGTATGTCAACTATTAAACAGCTTGGCCGATTGGGTTGAAATTTTCTATGTGTATTTCCATGGTTTCACAGACACGAATGTATTGTGCTATAAAGAGGAAAGATTTGATTGTTTTTTTTTCTATAATTGAGGAGTTGCCGTAAGAACCTAAGCCGATAACAAAATTTAGGGCGGGCGAAGCCGCTGGCAGAAGCTAGTCTTAAATAAATAGGATACTTAAAAAATAGGCAAGCAACAGAAACGGACGAGAACAAAATAAAAATATCCTACTTAAATTTTTACATTTCAACTTCCAACCAAATAAACAACCATAAATACAGTGTGAACACAGTTCGGTTATAAAATTAAAATTATAAAACTGTACCTATTATCTTGTATCGGGTGAGTTGCTTCTAATCAACTTGTATTGTTTCTATTTAGTACTAGTATAAATAAATAAATAAACACAACTGCAAAAAGAAAACAAACCAAGTGATCGAAACGGTTCTGTGTTATCTGTAAGAATTGACTTTATTGGCGGGTAGGTAATTTTGTGGCAGTAGTCAGTTAAGTTATGGTCATGATAGTAAACATGGTTTTTATTACGTATCGTACCGTACGTAGTCTCAGTGGATAACGATCGGCAGTGTAGGCCATGGTAGTCATGATGATTATTGTTAGTTATTGATAATATAATTAAAATATAGATTGTGAAACAGTTTAGATTAGATATTATTTAATAATTAATAATAATAAAATAAAATATATAGTAAGATTTTTAATTATATGCAAGATTTCCGCGTGTTTGTGTTTTTGGTTTTTTTAGTTTCATTTTATATTTTTTTGTACAAAATGTTTCAGATTTTTTTTGAACAATGAAACTGATTGGATATTTTTTATATCGTTTGGTAATCTATTAAACATTTGCACACCGTCATACATAATGTTTTTCAGACCATAATTTAGTAAGAGAATATTGTTCGGGTTTCTTAAAGATCGTGTCTGGACTTGGGACTTTACAGTGTAGGTAATGGACGAGTGTATATCTTTTCTCAGAATTTTTCGAACAAGCATACAAGTATTGTAATTGTATATCTGAGACAATGTCATGAGTTTTGTTTTGTTGTAGACTGTAGTTGTTGGGGTTATGCAGTTGAGGTGAAAAAGTAACTTTATAATTTTATTTTTGGGTTATTTGTATTTTTTTTTTAATTGGTTTTGTTTGCCAATCCCCATACTTCGATGAAATATGTGAGGTGGCTTTTTACGAGGGAATTATAAATTAAGTACCGAACAGGTTTAGGGTAGCAACGGACGTTATTACGTAGGGTGCCGAGTAGGGCTGATAGTTTAGATTGTACTTGTTTTATGTGAGGTTTCCAGGTGAGATGGGTATCTAGAGTAAGGCCAAGATATTTTTCAGATTCTATTAATCGTATTTGAGCATTGTTTATGTGTAAAGAGGTCACGTTACCAATTTTTTTATTTTTTGCTCTAAATATCATGTAGTTGGTTTTAGTTACGTTTATAGTTAAAAGATTGTTCAGAAACCAATTGTTAAGCATGTCGAGGTCAGTTTGTGCCTGTGAAAACACTGTTTGAACTTTATTGCCAAAGTAAAACAAGCAGGTATCGTCAGCGTACAATGTAAGGTCGCCGACCAAGTTTAGTTTGTGGATATCGTTTATATATATCAAGAAGAGTAGAGGACCTAAAATGGATCCCTGTGGGACGCCATAGGTAATTAGTTCTAGTTTACTAGTTGCTTCCCCAATTTTTGCTATTTGGTACCTATTTGTCAGATATGACTAACATATTAAAGGCTGCTTGTTTAATACCGATTGCGTTTAGTTTGTGAAGAAGTAGTTTGTGGCTGATCGTGACAAAAGCTTTCTTTAGATTAATAAATATACCTAGTCCGATTTGTTTTTGGTCCATTTTGTTCTTTAGGGTCGTTACAAGGTCTATGCTTGCTAAAAGCGTATTAGACTTAGAGCGAAAGTCGTACTGTTTTTTATATAAGAAGTCAAGTGATTTTAGGTATGTTTCTAATCTATTATAAATTATTTTTTCGAAGATTTTTGAAATAATCGGGAGAACCGATATGGAGCCATAATTACCCGGATCATTTTTATTGCAAGACTTGTGTATAGGAGTGACTTTGGCAATTTTTAGTGATTCGGGAAAGTAGCCGCATTCAAGACAGCTCTTGATGCACGCAGTTAGTTTCTCTAGAATGAAATTTTTGACACATTTCAGAGCTTTACAAGAGAAACCGTCAAGGCCTGTGCTGGTGTTTCGTGCGTTAAGATTACCGATAAGTTTGCTTACCGATGAAGCGAGGAGAAAATTTAGTTGTTGTTTTGATTTACCTATGCTATTGTTTGTACCAGTGGTATAGTGCGTTGTAATGTAGTAGTATTGACCCAATACTGCCAAAAAAAATCGTTAAAACAGTTTCATATTTCAGAAAGCTTGGTATAACAACCGGTTTGTGTTTCGAGTTTGTTAGGAGCACTATTAGTCTTAGTTTTGTTAACACTTAAAGAGTTGATCAGTCACATTTTCTGTGGCTTCTTCTGGCATTTTTTGAAAGCCTTGAGGTAGTGTAGTGTTTTGGCGTCTTGATTTTTTCCCCGAACTTCCTTCCTAGGAACCGCTAGTATCCCGAACAGCTAGTAGCTGTTTTTCGATATCGTTTTCCTCTTTACCGCATCTCTTTATACTCTTATTCCATAATTTGTTTCTTCGGTCGATAGCGTCGATAATGTCTTTATTAATCCATTCAGACTTTGGTGGGTTTTCTATTTTAGTTTTGATTGTCTTGCTATTTTTACAGCAGCTAGTAGATTTGTCTCTAATTCTTCGTAAGATTGGTTATGATTAAAAGGAAGCTCTTGCACAGTTTTGAACAATTTGTTGTAATCTGTGTGAAACTTGTCATTTTGTTGTAATCTGTTTGAAACTTGTAATTTTGTTGTAATCTGTGTGAAACTTGTCATTTTTTCGATTGATGATCTAAGATAGTTTGAGTACAAGGTGCTATGTCTGAAAGCAGTATTACCGAATTTAAGTGTGTCTAAATGTGTTAATGCCTTAATTAAGAGGGTACCATAGGCACGAGTCTTTTCCTTTGTTGGCGTTCCCGCGATGTCACGGGCGTCATCGATATTATGTGTTTTATTCAGCGAATGTGGCTACCTAACCAATAGCAGTCGCGTTCGGCGCACGCTCGGCGCTCCTCGGGTCACAGTCACAGAGATTACTTATTAAACCGACTTCAAAAGTGTAATTTATTTAATTAATAACTAAAAAGAGGAAATTAATAACTAAACTATTTTATTAAAGTCGGTATTAGCGTTAATATTTGACGTTAGTATAAACGTTGTCACTTAGTACTTAGTAAGTCGATGTCAGCGAAAGCGTGCCACATGTGAGTTTGATGTGCTGACGTCGTTGCTTCTAAGTGGCACCGACCTCAAAAAACAGTTGTCATAATTAATTTAGATATTTTAAAATATAAAAAATTTATTCCTCCCTTTTTAGTCATTAATCAAATAAATTTCACTTTCAAAGTCAGTTTAATTTTTTTAAATAACTTTATTATTTTTTTTTAAATTCAGTTGTGATTGAAATAAATAACTTAATCATTTTATCGTTCGAGTACCTGTATTCAAATATTTCTTTGTCTTTTACGTGTAGTTTTAGGGGTAATTATAGTATCTACCTGCCATATAATGATTACTCGAATACTTTTTAATTGCTTAGCCACTTTTGAAATCTATCGAGATTGTTTAGCTAGACATTGAAACAACATGCATTATGACATATTGTAGAATTACGCTGCAAAGCCAACGACACGTTTTCCTAGTGACTGATATACACTAAACTCTCTATATCAAAAACGACTAAACCGATTTTGATAAAACTTGCACGTATGTACTTTACCTATTCGAAGCGTCATAATAGATTGTTCACTAAGGAATAAAAGGCACCCACTTCTGAAGAGATATTTTGAAATGGTCCTTTCACCCAAATTAAACACTCTATTTTTCATTTCGAATATGAGGACAATAAGCACAAGTCAAATATGAAAAAGATTTTAAGTACTATTATAATTATTTTTTTAATCTGTCATGATCTACCTTAATTGATTTAAACGCCGTTGTCCGGTAGTATTTAATCACATATCTGGCATAAACAGGTATCTTAATTAATATCACTAACAAAAAATCTACAACCAAGTTAAGAATATATACCTAGTATTAATCGAAATGTGGCTGTATAAATAGTTTTTCTTTGTTAACTTTTAGGCCCTAGGGCTGACATTTACTACTTCCCATCCACTTTTTAGATAATATGTGGTCTACTTTCAAAGTGTGACAAATGAAATAGTACATAGTGTGTTAAGGGTGGTAAAGATAAAATTACTGACGAGAGGCTATTTAGTAGCCTAAGGCCGAAAGCAAGGCTTTAATGACTCGAGTTTGTAATGTCTGTACACACAATGTTTTTCATCACATTTGCAAGTCAATAAATAAAAATATAAGATGAATAATTAAATAAACTCACCAAAACACAATAAAAATGGCGGAAATAGTATTAATATATCTAGACTAACTAGAGAATTTATAAATTAAAAACTTTTGGCTATAGTTAAAATATTTAGAAAAACAGTACATATTGCAGAAAAAAAAATACATACCTCGTAGAAGGACACAATTCCAAGAAAAGCCAGCGGATCTATAACGGAAGAGTTTATTGCTTCATCAAACGATTCATAATAAGCCGATATGTGCAAAGCTTGTGTCTCCAACGGAAACCTTAGCCCTCCTATGGAATGTTCTGAGGGCCAGTGCATAACAAAAGTATTAAAGGCATATCTCCGGTTGTTAGCGGCTCCTCCCTGGATATAGGGTCGGGTATTGTTGTCCCATTCACCAGAAATAGTCGCTAAAAACATAAAAGTTATTTACAAATAACAAAACAAAATTTATTGATTGAAATAAATAACTATAAAAAAATTATAAGGCGAGGCTATAGATGAGAATAATGAGGCTATTAAAAAATGGTAAACTGTTCCTAACATAATTCATTTGTACTTGTTCATTACTAAAGAGTATAGTTAAGGCTCAGTGTCCCATATATGGATTTTTTTGTCACCTACAAAAAAAGCCTTCGAGGGTTAAATGTTTCGGCAAAGAAATCCTTGTTTTTACTTAGGTTTTTTGTCTAGTCTTACCTGAAGCGTTCTGCTTAATTAAGAACATTGTCACCGTACCTATCGAAACTAATGGCCCATATCTATATATCTGCACTTTGCAATTTTCAGCATTGACCAGACACTGAAAATCTTGTCCAACTCTGACTTAGACTTACCTCTTATAGTTTTTCCAGAATTTAGGCAAAAGGCTATATTATTCCGTCCCATGTTTTTCATTCAACCCCTTATTACTATAAAGCTGGTATTTATGACTTACGGGACATATATAAATCCACCTCAGTCCAGATACACTGCTATCAGCAGCAGCGTTGCAGCCATAGGCTCACCACTTGTCACGCGGGTGTTTCCCCTTTGGGGAATAAATGCAGTGACGTTACACATAAAAACATTTTTTGTTTAAAATAAGTAATAAAGTAGTATAGCAATGAAAACAGTAAAAAAAACCACAAAGATTAGCTAAATAACGTTCCTCTTCAACGTTCTTCCTCGCGAACAAAATGTATTTTGAGTTATTAAATACATAAATATAACTTATAAATTTCTACGATATTGATTCGATAAGCGCAACAAACTCTTGAATTTCTTTTAGGTCTCAAAGTGACATATCTATAATTATACAAATATAACGATGACTTACTTCTCTCCCCATCATTTTCTATATTTAATACTCTGGGTAGTAGTTCGTAATTTACAAACTCGAAATCTCGTCCACCTTTTATTTTCAATAAGCCTCTTGAAGGTAAGTCCACTGGTGATTGAGATCGGCCTCCACAATTAGGGTTATCTTTTTCCCACTCACTTTGATCTGATAACAGAGAAAATGGTCACATTCTCATAGTTGGGTAAAGACTGGTAATAGCTATAAAGCCCGATTTTCAATATAATAGTTATACTTTATCCACAGGTGTGAAATGGTCTAAGTTTGTAACAAATTTTACGGTATTGCTCAAAATAGCCCATTTGTCTTGGTCAAGTCATCAATATCAAAAGAATAATAATAAATAGGGTTAAAGGAAAAGCTGTGAGAATTGACGACAACCTTACAAGCGGTATCGAACATTTAACTCTGAGGACTTTCCTGTCTGTATATTTTCTATCAGCAGATCAAGGGTTTTCCTTACCAGCGTACACGTCCCCACTGTTGGGGCACGGCCTACCATAACCGTCGGCCATTTGGGCCAAAGTCCACACGCAGGCGCAAACTGCAGATTGTGGACTTCACATACGTCTTTTTTGACATATGTAGGTTGTTCACGAGTTTCCTTCATTGAGAAGCAAGTTAATAAGCAATGTATTTGACATATTAAGAAAAAGACTAATTAGTACATGCCGGGCTCAAACCTCTCCCCACAGAAAGTTAGTTGAAATCAAAACCTTATAAGGCTTTTTAAAAAAGGCTTTTACCGCTTTTAGAATGGGTTCTGTCCCATGGAATTGTTTGAACTAATGCCCACAGCTACTTTCTATAGTATCATTTTTCGGCAAGGAAATTCTTCTCATATCTTGAAACCTAAGATTTGAGAGTCTTCATGAGAAAGACTCCAAACACTTGAATTTTTTAAGGTTTGGCAACGCGCACGTGTAATGCCTGTGGTGTTACAAGTGGCCATGGACTGCGATGACCGCTTGGTCATAAGATTGTTTGCCACCACAGTGTTAAAAAAAAAAGTATAACTATACCTATTTTAAATTTTTCGCTTACAACACTATCGTTGAAATAATGAACAAGCTATAGGGTTCCCATATGACATCAAAAAATATTACCTAAGTGAACTTTGATTTCTTATGTATGGAACTTATTTGGAATTATGGTGCTTACAGTTTTAGTTAAAGGTTTTGGCGGGAGCAAAATCAAGTATTTTAGTGTCACATAAAAAGTAAAATTAGTAGCCGCATCGGTTTTTTTTGCGAGACATTGATTTTATTCAATAATTTGAGTGTCATATTCTAAACATCACTGAGCGAGACAGCTCAGAATAATTGGGTATCAGTGGCTTAGCATCAATTTCCACCACAGCATCGTATTTTACTTCTAATGGCTCTGAATTATTTTTTATTCTGAGGTTTTACGGCCTTTTGTCATCAATATTATTAAGAAGAACAAGATATTTTTTTTAAGAGGCATTGCCTGATGAAAATGTAATTATAGCAGAAGTAAGGCGACTAAATAAATATCGTATTTTTTATCAAAGTAAACTAATCTTATAATATAAAACTAAACTATATAAATAATAAAATATTTGAACTATTTATTTTAAAATATTTTACTTCTTTTGTATCTTTTGGATGACGCTTCATAGAACAATAAATATTTTAAAATCTTTGCTTATTTTTTTTTGTTTACATAAAGTTATATAGTTTATTTATTACTCGACTTTGCCAGCGGCTCCGCCCACCCTAAATTCGGTTACTGCTATAGCATGCTATAGGTGCAGCAATAGTTCGTTTAACTCTGTTATAGTTATTCCCGCAGGAACTTTTGAATTATTAGGGCTAAAAAGTAGCCTATATGCTATTCCAGGACCTAACCTATATGTATGCCAAGTTTTATCCCGATCTGTCCAGTGGTTGGAGCGTGAACAAACATCCATCCAGACATACTAACTTTCACATTTATAATATTAGTAGGATTTGTGTAACTTTCCAGCTTCGTACATCCCTACTATTGGGCCCGGCCTACCCTTTTACCTTGGGTAAGAGCGATGTACATGGCCATCGAGTGTAAAAATAGACATATATTTATTAAAACATAGTAAAACTAAATTAAAATATAATCAGTTTGATAAACATATTTTACCTTTATTATGGTTTTAGTTAAAAAAATACTCCTCACCACTGTATTTCCAACTTGCACTGTCTGAAAATATAAAGACAAATTGAGTTTTCACGAGCTATCGTATCATTGTATAAATTTCTAACCACACGAAAAAAAAAATTTTTAGCATTAGAATAAATATGTTTATTTTGTTTATCTTTCTTTTTTGAATAAAAATAAAAGAAAAAACTTACTTTTGCTGCTGTCTGTGTCTGAAATAAAACATTTTTGTTTTTAATAATAAATATTAATTATGACAAGGTTAAAGTTCAATTTTGCGACTTCAAAAAAAGGGGAGGTTCAATGGTTGAAGCGATGTTTTTTTTCCTATGTAAGTTCTCTGATCTTATCGACAGCCACTTAACCGATTTAAATAATTTAAACTGATTTATTTAAGCAAGCTTAAGCCTAATGCCCAAAAACTAACTCAAAATTTCAAAAAAAAAAATTACACCCCCTTTAAAACCGCACTTAAAACTGATAAATTGACCTTATGCAAACAAAACATTGATTTAAGTGTTTTTTCTCCTTGAAATTCTATGCCAATTATAAATTTATTGCTATTTTTACTTCGAATTAGGCATTCTATTTGAAAGAGATACATTTAGAGCAATAATTCATCTTTCTACGTAAGGTTTATATTTTACTTTTTTGGTGCGGCTTTGATGGCGGTGTAATTTTATTTAATTCTTATCGAAATAGTCCAAGAGTTGTGGGTTCAAACGGGTCAGGCATAAATATAAATATAAAGAAAATAAGTACTACATTTGTACAGTTTAGGAAATCATCGAGGAAGTACTATATCAGCAATATACTGAAGTGAGATGCTGATTTCCCTTTTTAATCGCTTTCAAATTTAGTACCTTTTACCCAAAATCACTTATTTCTTTAGTATTTTTAGAAGGTGGGTACTACGAAAGCATTTAGCCCATAAGCTTATTGATAATAATGAAAACAGTAACATAGCTGTGGAATTCGAAGACCAGTCCTAAGCCTACGTCATTGTCTATACTTTCTTCCGCTATAAGGTCATTATTTCAACCACCTAGCTTTCTGCTTCGTAGCTCATAAGTTTTTAGAGTTGCAGTGCCTATTCATTCTTACTTCCTTTTACCAACTTTACAAGCTGTTTCGGTATTCTAAAGATTACCTCAGAAACTATAAACACAATGCAAATTGACTTAAGTTGAAGCATTTTTTAGCAGTTAGTATCAATATACGATGGAAAAGACTAGAAGGTTATTTCATATTTCCCTGTAAGTCCTGTATTTTGGATATAAGATATTTTCTCAAAACTTATTAATCAGGTGGTTTTTGTTAACTGAAAATTTGTTACACATTTTACTTACTGTTTTTTGCAGAATTTGCAGCTGTAACAATTATAAAGTAAATTTAAACCTGTTTTATATTAGCCAATTAATTGCATAGATGTTAAGGGTTTAGGGTTTTGCAGTCAACAAGGTTCTTGTAGTTTCGCCATTTTCCTCGGTCTGTCTCTACAACTCTGTTTTTATAAGTCTTATTTTGTAAAATTAAAATCAAGAAAACTATGATTAAGGTTCTAAAAAGAAGAGCCAATTGGTAGAATATAGTTCAATATTCCTGTTGATTGGGAATTTCACCTTTATAATACTTTTAACGAAAATCATAGTTTTCTTAACTTTCAGTTTACAAAATAAGACCTAATAAAAACAGAGTTGTGAGGAAAACAGTAAGGAAAAACAGAGTATATGTCTATATTTGTCCGCGCCTCAGCTCAGAGACCTTAGTACTTACTAAAAATCAGTAATGTTATCTAGTTCAGAAATATTGCGGGAGTATAAAAACTTCAGACACACGCATTGAGATCCGTTTGCGAAATATTAAGCTATATAGTGCTAATTTTTTGTGAGAGTCAAGTCTTTCCCTACAAATATGATTGTTTAAGGATATGTAAAAAAAATAGACGGAATTATTATGAAAAACGAAATTCAAAGGAAATCTAGCCGTTTTTTCAAGAAACAGGGTTTCCCAGGAACTCGGGGAGGTATGATCCGTTTCTTTGTTTCTGAGTAATAGAAAAACAAACAAATTCATTTTTGAGTTTATGTACATGTTATTCATCAAAGTCCTCAGCGGTTCAACCGAATAATTAATAACTGTTAATCCGAGTTACACTTGACGATTTTCTAAGTAGTTATGTCCTTATCCAAGTTGCTAGCTACCATATTGTCAAATTTCATCGGGATCAGTTTAGCCGCTTAGCCGTGAAAAGGTAATAAACAAATAAACAGTCAGATTTCAGTCAGAGAACTTTCGCATTTATAATGTTAGTATGGAAGTATGGATTCAGAGTTATTTATTTCTCAAAAGAATTACAAATTTACTTACGAGAAATACATGAAATCTATATATATATATATAAAAGGAAATGTCCTGACTGATTCCTAATTCTCAATTTCACAGGTTACTGAATGAATTTCCTGAAATTACACTACTAGCCGACATACAGCGCTCTACACTTCACAACACTGTCCACCACATACGCACGACACGAGGACCTCCAGTTACATGTCAACCTCGCCGTCTTGCCCCCGATTAACCTTAAATAGCAAAGCATGAATTTAATCCCATGCTAGCCAATGGAACAGCCAGGCCTTCGGAAAGCTCGTGGCCGTGGAAAGATTCATGTTACCAAATAAAATTAATCTTTTCCTTTTGGATTTCTGTACATTTGAAGCTAGTTGTTGTATACGGCTCCTACATCCAAAGAGAATTTATTTAAGTGTACCCATAAATAGTGGTTACCGTCTTCACATTCACTTTCCAGTTTCTCGTGCTTTAGATTATTATGTACTTAAATAGACACTCCACAGCCTTTCGAATATGTTCCGAGTTGAAATGATTAGTGTAGTTAGGTTATTTTAGTTGCAAAGCTTTATTTTTCTTTAAATCCATGTCTCGACTAGAAATATTATCGTATTTCAGCAAGTTTTCCAGTTTTTACGAGACTACGGACGTTTTCTTAAAAGAAAGACATCTACTTTTTATTACAATTTATATGTGTATAGCTGTCTGTTAATTCGTATGTTATAATTTTTTTTCCTTTGTAGTTTCCTTTAACATATTTATTTTATTCCTGCTGATTTACAATTTTGGTTGGTCCTTTAATATATTTAATTATTATATTTTTTTCTCCAATTTTGTTTTTCTCTGCAGTTCAGTTCTAATATTTGTAGAAACTTCTGTTGCTGCGACGTTCGATCTCAATAGATTTCTTTAAATGTAACGTTTTTGGTGTGTAGCTGGAGGAGAAGGTAATTTTCAGGGGGCGATGTTTCTTTTTATCATATTTTCCAAGACGTTATATTCTTTCAGCTTTTAGACACTCGGGATATATGTTTTTTACCACCTCAAACCTATCATTATTCCGTCTATCCTCTGAATTGTCAATATATCGCTCCGGAACACCAATTCTTATTATGTTTTTGCTTCTTTAAGCCCTTTCTTGCAATTCCAAGAAAAAATCAGGTGTAGAAATTTTCAGACACATTTTGTAGTTTAGCAAGTTTCTCATCATATTCTTTTACTATACTTGTTAAAAACGCAATTTTCTTTTGAGATTTGTTGTTATATGTAATATCGCTTGTAAATAGTGAAATCCTTCTTTTCTTAGTCACTTAAGACTTTGGCTTCTGTCACTAGTTAATACATTGAAAATTGCTCAAGTGTTATTTTATTTTAAATAATTACTGTTTGTGAATACCTATCTGCCACGCTCGCTCAACGGTTTCTTTTACTATAAAATTCGTGAAATTATACTTACCCTTGTTTGCATCTGCATCTGAAAAAAAAAACATATGTGTAATAACAATCGATGTGCCAATTCGTTTTTGACTTCTACGAAAGCAAATAAATGTTCAACTTTAATATAATATAATGTACATTACGACATAATTAAGCTAAGTGGGTCATTATACACAAGGTTTGATTACAGCCCGAGCACGCAGGAAAGAACGAATGGGACTGAGTGTGCGATGATCAATGCTTACGCGTTTATTACGAAATTTTTCAAGATACTTTGTGCAGGGGAAAAAAAAACTACAACACATTAGGTAACTTTAATTATTTGTAAAAAATGGAATACGGATTTCTTTTGTGCCGTGTTCGTTAAAGTAGACACATAGATTTAAGAAATAAAGTCTAGAGTTTTAGTAAGTGTTCTTATAGTAGACGCACTGGTCAGCAAAGCCGCCAACAGCCTATTGATCCACGCCTGCTTAATAAACTGCAATAAACCTAATATCAAAGTTAAAAGAGCCACTTAACAAACAAGTGTGTTGAAATACACCACTTAATCTATTTATAAATAATATACCATCACGACACTAATCTAACTATCTTAGTCAGAGATATTACTAACGTCAACCTATTGCGGCGACGTAACACTTACGTTTCACTTATGATATGTGCGTTCTGTTCACTGCTTCAATGCGTTTAATGTCATAATCCAGCCGAGTTAAAAAGACATACATTTTGTGTAACACAGTAAAAATCTTGGCCCAGTCTCTTTGGTTGGATTATTGACATTCAACACATAATGTTTATATGACTGGTGCGCAAAAAAACGGTATAAATAACCTTAAATTTAATGCAATTAACCTTTTTAATTACTTTTACAAAACTTTCTAATAGAACCTTTGCATATGTTATTTTCTACCGTAGCTTTTTTGTCATGGCAGCAATATGGCAGTCAAACACACTTGCGCCACTTAGTCTGGCGAGGCTTTTCCCAGGACAAGATAACTACAGGATATTT
Source organism: Apoda limacodes (assembly GCA_946406115.1). Taxonomy (NCBI): domain Eukaryota; kingdom Metazoa; phylum Arthropoda; class Insecta; order Lepidoptera; family Limacodidae; genus Apoda; species Apoda limacodes. The sequence continues at coordinate 9,859,040 of OX291553.1, read as the reverse complement.
TGATAAGTGATTATGCCTAATTTTAAGGTTCCTTTTCTGTTTTGAAGCAGTGTAGATATAGTTACAAATTAATAACTAAGCTGCTTACCCTGGCTTACAACTTTTGCAACTTTTACACCTGCAGAAAAAAAAAAATATTTGGGTAAATTAAATCTTAAAGTATTTTTTAAAATACGCAAAGAAATTTTAAAGGGTAAAAGGCTTTCTAACCTAAAAACCCATTGAGAACAATACATAAATAAAAATTAAATATAAGCTATTTTTCACATTTGCACCTTTGACTGACATTAAAAATCCGTGGTTAACGGTGCTGGTGCCACAATAATAAAATCATTATAAAACTATCTATTTTATAAGACTCTGTTTGTTGACTCTGACTGTTTGTTGACTCAAATAAAAATAATTACTATTTATTTTCGTGCCCTCGTCATAACTCGTCACACCAACTTCTTACACCATTAAATTTTTTTTTAGTCGTCATACCGCAACTGTCGGTTTCTAATCGCAATTTCTACATTTTAACTTTTAACCGACAAAAGTTCCTGCTTTTTTATTAAATAACTTTCTACATTTTCCCTTATGAACGTAATTATTGTTCCTTCTTTTTTGCTGACTCATTTTATTACCAGAGTAAAAGCGTGTTACATTTGACAACAGGAGAGTAAAAAATTAAAATATTGAATATTTCTGTTAAGTAATTAACTGCTTCAATAATATTGTCAAATTTAATTATTTATTTTACTATAGATATGCTGTTATTTATTGCCTACTAAACGATGAATAAAAAGTTAAAGCAATGTTGATGTCATATGACGGCATTCGTTTAAGGAAAGTCAGAGGCTTCGAACATTTTAATTTCTCAGGCATCACTTGCACGTTGCCGACCCAACAAAAATCTAATAACTTCTTTCTTGGCCGGGAGCTTATTCCGCAATCTATGCGTTCGCGGAAGGATGTTTTCCTGAAACCGCACTGTACGTGACCATCTAGGTTCTAAGGTGTGGCGATGAATTTCCTGCCGTTGGCGAGCGGTGCAATGGTAGAAAGTAGCCGTGGACATAATTTTTAACAATACCTCAAAACAAATTTTTATACCACTAAGGTGGCAAACAAGCTTACAGTCCGCTTGCTGGTAAGCGGGGTTTCACACCAGGGGTATCACTTGCGCGTTGCCGACCCTTCAAAAATCTAATAACTTCTTTCTTGAAGATTTCCATACTGTAGTCCTTGCAGAAAACCTTGGCAGGGAGCTCATTCCACAACTTAAGCGTTCGCGGGAGTAAGTCTCTCTGAAACCGCACTGTACGCGACCATTTAGGTTGTAAAGTGTGAGAATGAATTCTCTGCCGATGGCGAGCAGTGCGATAGTAGAAAGTAGCCGGGGGCATCATTTCGAACAATTCCTCAGAACACAACCCATTGTACAAGCGGTAGAACACACACAAGGAGGCAAAGTCTCTCCTCAGACTTAAGGGCTCGATCACGCAAGTGAGTTTGAAATCATCGACAATGCTCACAGCCCATCGTTGAACCGAGTCAAAAGGGCCAAGCTGGTATCCGGGTGCACCTGTCCAGAGATGGCAGCAGTACTCCATATGGGGCCGAACTTGCGACTTGTAAAGTAACAACCTTTGCCCCGACGTGAAGTACTGCTTCGCTCTGTTGAGTACACCAAGTTTTTTGGACGCCAGCTTCACCTTATCTTGTAAATGATCTCGGAACTGAACATCGCTGGAGATGTCGACACCAAGGATCCCAATGCTCTTGGAGATGGAGAGGGGAGTGTTCTGGAATTGTGGGACTACAGTAAATGGAGTTTTCTTAGCGGTGAACGCGCAGACTTGTGTCTTTGTAGGGTTGAATCGGACCAAGTTTACCTGTCCCCAGTCAGAGACCTGGGACAGTGTGGTCTCAATTTGAGACACAAGTTTTCCGCGGTTTTCCTCCACAACGGAACGAGGGATGTTTGCACGACCCGTATAAAAAGCGTCTCCAGTACTGTCATCTGCATAGCAATGTATGTTGTTGATGTCCAACATGTCATTGATATGCAGTAGAAACAGCGTAAAAGACAGCACAGAGCCTTGCGGGATACCAGCATTAATGTCCATGCTATCAGAGCAACTATCGTCAACTACGGTTCGTATGCGTCTGCCGGACAAAAAGCTAGCCACCCATTTGCACAAACCCTCGGGCACTCCGTAAGATGGCAACTTCGATAGAAGACCCCGGTGCCAGGCCCGATCGAACGCCTTCGCTATGTCCAGGCTACATGCCAATGCCTCCTCCTGACTCTCAATGGCTAGTGCACATCGGTGTGAGATACACTAGAAGGTCACCAGTCGAGCGACCGTGGCGAAAGACATATTGACGATCACTGACCAGATCGTGTACTTCTAGGTATCTTAGAAGCTGTGTGTTAATCACACGCTCCATCACCTTAGAGATGATAGAGGTAATAGCGATAGGCCTATAATTCGATGGATCTGATCTATCGCCCTTTTTGGGCATCGGGTGCACATTCGCAGTCTTCCATGAAGACGGATATTACCTAGTGTGGTAGGAAAGCGCGAAGAGGCGCGTGAGTACAGGACATAACTCAGGAGCACACTGCTTAAGCACCACTGCTGGTATACCGTCTGGCCCACTCGGTTTTTGAACGTCTAGATAAAGCAACGCCCGTTATGGAGATTTCCGGCATGGTCTTACCGCATCACGGTATAGTAGGTGGTACAGCGCATTCATCGTTCATGTTCGAGTTCGAGGCAAAGAGACTGCCCAGTAGATCGGCTTTCTCTTTAGTCGTTTCATCAGGTCTCCCTGACCGCCGAACCAGCACGCCGCGTCTACGCCGACAGCAACAAGCACCGCCGGTCCTCCGCTGTCCGCGCAGCGTATCCTCAAAGAGCTCTGGCAACCTTATTCACCGCCAGGAACACAACACTACTCAATGTTAGTGTTATTATGGCCGCGGTTTTCTGTAAGGTGGAGGTACTTCCCCAGTTCGGGCCGCTCATTCGAGCAAGTACTCGCTATGCCCTGATTTAGTTGTTCGGGTGGCTTATTTGAGCGAGTACTTGCAGTGCCCTACCTCTCTTTAAACACACATCCCATTATACAAGCGGTAGACACACACAGGGAGGCAAAGTCTCTCCTCTGACTTAAGGGTTCGATGCGGCAAGTGAGATTTCCTTATAGCTTTGGGAATACTAAAGGGGCATCCTTCTGATTTATGTTGTGTCACACCTGGGAATACGATTTGGACCATAGTCGACCACTTTCGTATACATACATCTTTTAAATCTCTTCTGAGGAGTATGCAGGTTTCTTCGCGATGTTTTCCTTAACCGATAAAAATATTGGTGTGTTGGGGAAAAAGAGTTTCAAAAATATTTACATAGCCTTGTCGAGGAGGTAGGGGGTATGTTTACTGGAAGACAAAATTCGCTTGGAATACGTATTACGCCACCGCTAGAGAGAGTTGATTGGAGAGAATCTAATATGCTGCTTGTTGACTTTGACTGGGTAGCACGGCTTCCGCCTTGCTAATTTGTTATTCAGCCCGGATGACAATAAAATTAAGGTATCTGATTGAAATCATTTCGGGTTACTCTTTGATTTCTTTTAAGATTACATCAAGACCAGTCGTTTATTATGTTTACGCAAAGTCCCTTGTTTAAGTTGTTTCCACTGATTCTAAATTAAAATTTATAATGTTTTAAATTTCAACTTCAAGATGTCTTACACGTATGCGTATTTTCTACAAACTTAATATTTTTAATTTATGTCAAAAAACGTTCGCGCAACTATTATTTTCTAACGAAAAATACGTTACACTTTTTAGAAAAAAATCATTTTAATACCATATGTAAGAAGAGAGGGGGTGTCAAAGGAATCTTGTATACCCTTACATGGTGGTAGGGGGGTCCAAAATGGCCAAAAATTAGCCACAGGCCTCGATGTTCATGGACATATTATAATAAATAAAAAAACCTTTCGTACGTACCCTTTGTTAATAGGCCTGCATCTGGAACAAAAGATATTACGTCATTTACCGGCAGGTACATTTGAGAAAAGAACATAACAATATAGAAAATATTTACTTATTGGGCACGAGTTACTTTCGCGAGAAAATCATTGTAATCGTTAAAAAGGATTACGAAAATGTGATACAAAAATCGGCGAAAAACAATAGGTTAGTAAAAAAAAAATGTTTAAAAAAAAACCCAGTTTTTCGTATAAAAATCATACAAAACTGTAATAAGTTGCACTGGCGAAATTTGATTTTGGCACTTTCCGACCGCTGCCGCGGCATGCTTTGCTCGGCTTATGCATAATACATAAAATACAAACTAACAACTCGTCGCTTTGCTCCTTGCTAACTAAATTTTTCTACTTATGTAAGTATCTTCGAAACAAAAAGGCCATAAAGTGTTAGGTTGAAGGTATAGTTCGCGGCACGTATTTTGAACCAAAATGGCGGTCGTCAAATATACTACCGAACCGAAAATGTGTTACTGCGCAGGTCAACTTACGTGCCGTGATTTATACCTACTTTATGAATAGCGCACGAGCCGAGCGAAGCCTGTCACGGCAGCGGCTGGCGAGTGCCAAAATCTTATTGCATTTGTGAAACTTGGTATTGTTACGATATAGTTTTATTTATTATTATCAACAGTTGCTAAGATTCTTTCTTGTTTGACAGCTGCCATCCGAAATAAAGGCTTGATGCGATCTGTGATTTCTATTCAGAAAGTACTACTAGTCTATGATTATATTAAAATTTGGCTATATTTTAGGAATAAAACATATTTTAAATCACAGTAACCTTGGTAATCCTCGCGTTAAACTGAGGAGCACTGTGCCATATACAGAGTGTTTCGGATGTATGAAAAGTATGTAAAAGAGAGCGAGAAGCCGCAGGACACATCATGGAAGCGCTCTCTGCCTACGAATTAGGATAAAATTCACGAATCACGGATGGTGCATGAAACATTCAATCGTTTTTGATACGTCCGAAAAAAAATGCAACGAACACGAATGAGTGTTTAGAGTGAAATGGGTATAAAAAAATTCTGCTGTACATCTTCTTCAAGTATAAAGACTGCGTAATCACACTGTAACACTAATATTATAAAGGCGAAAGCTTGTGAGTGTTTATCTTTGTTACTTCTTCACGCTCAAACGGCTGGACCAATTTTGATGAAAATTGATATGGAGGTAACGCCGCGGCTCATAAGTCTAGCGGTAAGCAAAACGTGGAGGGGATGTTTGCGCATGAGTATACTGTGTCGCACGCAACAGTTGTCTAAGCTTGATCGCTTACTAAACGTATGCATTAAATTTATTTTCGGCCTCCGTAAATTCGATCATGTCTCTGAATACCGACGTCAACTGAATTGGCTTCACATAAGAGATCGAAGAAATCTTAGAATACTCTGTCTCCTTTACTCTATCCTTTTTGACCCTAAAACATCTTCGCTCCTCCTCTAACTTACTACTTAGTACCCCACTACATCGTAGTGGCTTTTTGGATAATTCTTTTGCTATTGCAACTGTGAGACTTTGGAATAATCTTCCTGAGTCTATCAGAAAGGCTACATCATGCGATTCTTTCAAACGGCTTGTTCGAAATCACTTCGTTTCATCCTCATCATAACTTTTCTTTCTAATTATTCAGTACAATCTGTAACACTTTTTCTTTCCAAATCGTTTTCCCGATTCGCCTGACATTTCGTTCAATATTTATTATCATCCTGTTACACTAACATTTATGTATGTATTCGTATAGATATATGTATAATATGTACAGGTATATGTGTATGTTTATGTTTGTGTATGTATGTTTATATGCATGTATGAATTTATGTAGTGAAGTATATAATGTAAATAATACGCAGGTATATATGTAAATATCTTTTTTCTTTGCACCTACCGACATTTTTCTTGAACATTTGTAGGTTGACTGGTAGAAAGTGCTGTAAGCATTAAGTCCACCTTTTGTACACTTTTGGTGTTGAATAAAGAATATAAATAAATAAATAAATAATTGCATTAAGTGGTTAAGACAGTTAGTCTAATTTTTGGAATTTGTTATACCTCAAATTTTAAGCAGAAAGAAACTGAAAATGACTTCAATACAGTAAAAATGTAAATTTGTAAGAATTTCAAAATGTGATTGAAATTTAAATTACAAGAAGGATGACGAAAATACATCTGATTGTTATCTCCCAATCCGAAATGAAAATCTTCATGAGACCGATCACTTCTGTAGAGAAACTACTAGTCAACGATAAATATTTACGGAGATATAGCCCTTTATAGTTTAACAGCTGCCATCCAAAAATAAAAAGAAAAACAATCGAAAAAAAAACTATTAAACCAAAAAACTTTAAAAAAAAACGAAATATAGGACAATTCCAAAAGTACTCACGTATATTGTTATTGACCCAGTACATTTGTTATTATTTTTATGGCTGCAAATCTTGCTCTCGCATTTTTATAAACCCTGTGTCTTTAATGTGATAGCCATCGTAAATTAATTCTGTTCCGCCTTTTCTCTCCAAAAACGTAAATCTTTGTCCATTCTTGCAAATATTCACTAATTATTTAAAATAAACTATGTAACTCCTATTTAATACTGATGTGACAATGACATTGTAAGGTTTTCCCCTCGTCATAATAAATTTAAATTAGATATAATCTTAGAAAAAATCAAATTTATAAAATTTAAAGAATTAATCACAATAAAATAAGAAATCAAACTATTTCTAAGTACTTAGCTTCATTCTCCGTATTGAAGTTGTTTTTCCGACAATTACCTGTTACCATCTAACATGATTCACAGTAAAACAGTATTTGTAATATGAAGCCAGTCTTTGAAATAATACATATCTTTGTGTTGTTTTACTTGTACGTTGTGGATACTTTGATGAAGCTTGGCGTGCAGGCAGCGGCGGCGGCGCGGAAGCAACAGGCTCCAACCGGGTTACACTCGCGGCTCGGCTGCTGTTGTTCCCGCGGAAACATACTGCGGTTTCCCCGTTGTTCAAAGTCCAATGGAACTGACGACGTCGGTCGTGATCAATCAGCTGAATACGCTGTGATTTACTGGGCTGACCACAGTAAGACGGAAATGGAACTAAATAATTGATCTTGTTATCTATTTTAGTATTTTTCACTTGTGTTAGATTATTACAGATTATAACAGAAAAATGTGTCAGCTTTTTTGCCTAGAAACATTTTAACATTTAAATCTGTTTTTGCTGACTAATGTTTTGTAACATTTAATTACAGCGCTGGGGTACAAACGTACAATACTCAGTTTTTGTAAGTAAGTGTTTTAGATAAACTTTATCACCTTAAGCCGTTAATCAAATAACATCGGAATCGTGTTGCTGTAACATGCTGTGTAAATTGTCTGAAAACCTTTTAGTTTGCATTGAGTCGTACCCCGACATAGATGCAACTGTATAGATGTAACTCAGCTTGGGATCTCATTTTTAATATATAACGGCAGTAATTTTAGGTAGTCGTACATTATTATTGTATTCTGTTGGGATATTAATGTTGAGTCATCATAACCATCCACACACGATAAACATCGGGATATTTCAATAATGGTATTTATTTTATGACAAAATGTAGGTATCCAACACGGTATCTATTTTATGACAAAATTTAGCTATCCACACCCGCGATTGGATTTATTTATTGAAAAAATCTAAGTTTACACACACAAATTTCGGTATGTCAAGACATTCCAAAGATTAATTTTATGACAAAATGTAATAAGGTAGGTATCCACAAGCGATATAGGCCGGGATAATTTAATTTAGAGGTACAGCACAAATAAAAAGTAATGGCAGTCAGAAGCGGGCAATATGCACCCCATATCTGTAGGTAGTGGAAACTACCTATTATGTAAATTTTAATTTCAATAAGCATTTTTATAGCTCTAAAGGTGTGATAAGGACAGCATAATCGTGCGAACTGCTGCATCTTGCGGAGAGATACGAAGTATTATTCATGCCGGAGCGCTTCTCGCCCCTACTCAATTGCAACCGCATCCGCGTAATGGGGAACTCCCCTACTGGCACTGACTCACCTTCGGGTTCGAGACTCACGCCGGTCGAAGGGACGCCCCCGAGAGCGATAACCCAAGCCGAGGCTCCCCCCGTGAGGCTCCTTCAGAAAAAAATGCCGGGTTGTTCCTATTTTCACAAGTTTGATACGAGTTAGTCATTTTTAATAAGCACTTTATACAAATACTGATCAGAGTCCAAATAACTAGTGGATAAGAGTACGTAAAATAATCTCAAAAAAAGGTGTCCTCACAATCACAACTTATATGCTTGTCTAAATTCTATACGCGTCGTATAAAAAAGAGAAGTGTCCTTTTAGAGTTGCACCAAACACAGATTTAAACAAAAAACCTATTTCTTTTAGCAGAAATTTACATAGCGCAAAACACAGGCGTCACTGCAGCGAGAAAGAGCATTGAGTATCCAGGACACAACTTCTAGCTGCAAGCACAGCTCGTAGACTAGACCTGTGTCGATCATGATTGATTGAATCAATTTGATTAGAAGGGATAGGACAAAGAAGATAAAAGGGGTAGGTTTGTGAGATACGGAAAAGACATGGCAAAACTACTTACAAAACCACATTGTGAAGTGGTTTTTTGCCAATTCTTTAGATGCAATTTAATTCAACAAATGTTGTTTGATTGTTTTTAACTTTTTTTAATGATTTTGAAATGACTATTATACCAGAAATGTATATAATGAACATTAATGGCAAATTAAATCAAATTTACAAGCAATAAAATTAAATGTAATGTTTATTGCATTCGTTCACCACACGTTTCAGTACCGGGTCATTCCCCGCTTTGGTTGATTTTCCTGATATCAATTGCGTCAGGTCTTACCAAGCGGCCAAGGCTGCATTTCTCAGTTTACCAAGACTTTGAGAAGGATCGGGGCTGGTCCTGATCAAAACTTTTCTCCTTGTCTTCCCTACACACGGTCTCAACCATCTGGAGCCTGCAAAGCGATTCTGCACTCGGCAGTGAATAGAGCATTGGCCACTGCTCATGAATCCAATTGACATTATCCCTTTCGAACTGAAGCCGAACAACTTGGTGCTGTCTGAGAGATACTGGTCCTTGTGGTGGTCTGCGTACTCTAAAATACACATTCGTCTTCTGATTGTACGCTCACTAACGTTAACGCCTCTTGTGACTTAAAGCTGGTTATCTCAACTATGTAGCGTTTTTTTAAAATCTCTAAGAAAATGAAGCGGTCGCGGCTGAAATGCATCTTACACCGCCACTTCCTGGTCTGGGGGTGCAGCGGCTAGTCTGTTGGGACCGTTTAAGTGCATAGTGCATCGATGATCGCAGTACATTGAGTACGTTGGCCACGTCGCGATGTGTCAACCCTTGGTTAATCAAACCAACAGCCTGTGCCACTTCAGCAGATCAATAGAACGCACTAAACATATAACAGAATTAAAAAACAAGTTAGTCATTCAGGCGCCCAATTCAACGAAACTTTATCATCAAAAACATTCATTCAACAATCATCAATAATCAGTAACTGATTTTTGAATTACGCCCAGAAATTGAGGTGAAACATTTTTTAAACTACTACCAAAAATTTTCGATACAAATCCTTAAATTTTTTGCTAACACATAATAATTATTTGGGCAAGTTTCCGTACCTGTCAGTGTATAAAGGTGTCATGCTTGATTAAGGAACCCCAAACAAAAACCTGTATATTATGCAATTTCTTATACTAGATAACTTCTTACCTCAAAATGTTGAAAGAAAATTCAAAAGCAGTTTTATGTTTAATTAAAATTTATGTTCAGCTATTTTTTTGTTTTTTACCTTGTCAATAACCCTATTAGGAGTTAGGAAGATAAAGCTTGGCTGAATGATAAAAGAATTAATACGTTTTATTTTACTCGCAAGGTCATATACCTTGAATTAATAAATAGATAACAATAGCAGTATTGTATACGTATAAAATTATTCATGAAAGAAGTTATTAGATTTTAGAAGGGTCGGCAACGCGTGAGTGATACCCCTGGTGTTGCAAGCGTCCATAAGCTACGATGACGACTTACAACCAGGCAGATCCGGAGCTTGTTTGCCACCTTAGAGGTATAAAAAACATATTACACAGACTTTTATAGTAAAATAATGAATACGAAGGTATTTAACAGAATGTTTTAATACCTAAATAAGAAAAATATACCTTCATAGGCGTTACATGCTAGACGTTGGTAGGCCTAAATGGCGTTAGGACTTAGACCTTAAGTAAAACATTTAATGGATTGTTAATCTCCTCGAGGGGAATAAGGATAGGTCTTTAATAATCAGTGTAACAACGTATGTACATACATGCGTTCAATAAAAACGCATTGCAATTTAAAAACATCGCATTAAGTACATATTTCTTTTATTGAGATGAAAATTTTAATCACACTAATGAATAGTTTGATTGTGAGTAGACAAAATTATTAGAACCAGACATACTTTTTCATTATTTTTTGACCTTATTCAAAAATACTCCGACAATTTCAAATAACTTACCCTTGTTTGCAAGGTTCATTTCTGTAACAAAATTACATCATTTAAATATCAAGTGATCTTTACATCAAATGGTACAAATAAATCCGTATAGGATCACTTTGGTGATCCTATTTGGTATGTGAGTCCGTCAAGATCTTATTTCTTTTAATAGTTTAAGATCTATCTTTGGAGTTTGCTAAAGATATTATTATTTCGATTTTCTAAGTCAATTTATTGACTGGCTTTCTGGCGAATGTTGGTTTGCGATGGCTTATATTAAAAAAATAGCTATAAATTTTAAAGAATCCCTGTCGTTTATCTTCCTCTATCTCCTCCCTATGAAGAGGGACAGAATCTCCCTATACAGCTATCCTGTATGACACAGAAACTATGAATAAGATTGCAATAAGAAAACGGATTGCAATAATTCTTAAGTAATTTAAAAGTGTGGCTTTGCTTCGCTGGTTTTCATTAAAGTGATCCCCTAGTGAAATTTGTATGCCTAATCCGAACGAAAAATAGAAAAATTTTAGAAATAAAATTTCACGGCCTTAAAAACCAGAAGTAGGTTCTAAAAATTAAAAATAAACCTTACGCCAATTGTAAGGGTCTATGCTACTGGCAACCCGGGAGCTTATTAGGACTTTGGCATTCGATAGAAAAATGTATGCATGCATTTCACGGGTATCGAGAAGCTCACGAAAGACGAGGTCTTAACCTATACTTTCATACTTTTTTCTCTGGAGTTCCAGACTTCCAGAGTTTGGCGTACTCCAGACTGTTTCCAATAGGCTTCCTGGCTAACTGCAGTAGGTTTGATTCTGCATAGCCTTACACGTCAAGAAATATAAAATAAACGAAGGATTTTTTGTATTTAAGTTCATTTTTTAATTTACATTTTTTTAAGTATTTCAATGCATTACTGAAGAAACCAATACATAAATGAATTTACAAAAAACAGACAAGTAGGTATATTTCCTAAGGCTAAAAATTAAAAACCGGCCAAGTGCGAGTTGGGCTTGCGCACCGAGGGATCCGTACGTACCTACCACCATTTACCTACAAAAGTGTGGCGCTAAGCGGTCACCCATCCAAGTACTGACCAAGCCCGCAGCATAACTTTGAATATCGTTTCCAACAAAGAAATGTGTAAGTGTTTTTCTTAATTATCAGGTGGCGCTAGATGGCTCTGTGCCGGTAATTCAAAATAGTAATTGCTTGGGCCCGTCCCGGCATGTTTTTATAATTTGATGTTATACTTTAGAGTTCAAACTATTTTTCACTGTAAGTTTGTATATTATATGTTTTAACGATAGATCAAAAACAACGAATATATGTTTCTTGTATGGGGACCCTTTTAAAATTTTGAACTTTTTTTAACTTTTTATTATTTGTTAGATAATCCCCCATTATAACACATATTCTGTGAAAAATATTTCGGTCTAAAAGATAGAGCCTTTTAAAGGTCGGACAGACAGACAGGCAGCGTAGTCTTTGTTAGGGTAAAGAAACCTAAAAAAATCGGCAAGTGCGAGTCGGACTCGCGCACGAAGGGTTTCGTACCATTATCTATAAAAATGGCAAAAAAATCACGTTTGTTTTATGGGAGCCCCCCTTAAATATTTGTTTCATTTTAATAAATATATAACTAAATATTCTGTGTATATTTTAAGCGTCTACCTGTTGCCGTTATCTATATCGAGCAAACTCGAGCAAAAAAATCACGTATGGGAGCCCCCTTAAATATTTATTTTATTCTGTTTTTTATTATTTGTTGCTATAGCTGCAACAGAAATACATCTTCTGTGAAAATTTCATTTGTCTTACTATCACGGTTCATGAGATACAGCCTGGTGACAGACAGACGGCCGGACGGCCGGACGGACGGACGGACAGCGGAGCCTTAGTAATAAGGTTCCGCTAATTACTAGAATTATTAGAAAAAATATGACAAATATCTCTACGTCACCCTCATCTAACGTCTATTATATAACGTGCTTTTCAATAAATTAAATTGAATTGAGTAAATACATATTTTAATAGGTGTTTGGATATTCATATTGAAGATCCTTTTAAAATTTTTGTTATGAAGTAAAGTAAGTATATGCAGTCATAAGTTAAAATATATTCAATTTTAGATGACAAAGTCTTAAGAGTATCTGTCATTATGATATGCAAACGTGAATACTGTATGCATCGTCTGTTTTCAGGCTTATAAATAGTTAAATTTCTTTGCTGTAAAATTGTATTTTGCAAAATCCATCGGTTTACCCACTTAAAAAACACGTGTAATAAATTTATACTAATGCATATCAGGTTTGATGTTGCTTGTGGTAGTAGCAAGTGATATAGTGTTGATTTCATTTTTGCTTGAAGAGTTCAATTCGATATCTATGACTTTTGGCCTTGAAGTAGCTAATTTAATTTCAATGTTTTTTTGTGGTAGGAGTGTCCAATTCAACATCAGTTTCTTTAGTGCTAGGTGAGTCCACTTTAATTTCAATCTATTTTATGATTGATATATTTATATCTAGCTAGAGCAATATTTCAATATTGGGAACGATTTACTTTACATTTTTTTTATATCACATAAGACGCAAATAAGCTTAAGGTCCGGCTGATGATAAGCGGTCACCGTTATGTAAATTGTTGTAATATTGAGAATAAATATAGTTTACAAAATTGTGGTAATTTATTTAAATAAAAAAATGGGATTCCTGCTTTTTTTTTACAAAATATTAAATCATTAATATATTTTCGCTTGAATTGTAGGTAAACAATTATTTATCTGGTACTTTTTGTCCTAGAAAACGATTTCAATGATTCAGTCAAAAAATAATCTCTCTTTTTAATTGAACTCAATGCGGGTGAATAAAAACTGTTTAATTAAATTTTACTTAGTACTTGGTAAACACAGGGTGTTTTACGCGTAAAATTAAAGTTATAAATAAAATAAATATAATAACTACTGAACTTGATTTTAATATAAGTAATTTATTACATTTTTGTACTTACTTACCCCGGGCTTCCAGTTTTTCTGTAACATTTAATAAAAGTTACGTATTTACTGAAAGTATTCTTTTGAACATTATAAAATGTATGTTTGCTCAGTAAAGAAAATATCTGTCTTTGGATCAGAGTAAGAAATTCAAAGTTTGACCATTCAGCGCTTTATTTTCCTGCGTCATTATATTGTTATTATCATATATATAACGCAGGTATAAAGCAGCTAACTAGCGCCGCCATAAGATATCCTTAATTATAGCAAAACTGCTATTTTTAGAAGAGATGCCACCTTGAACTCACAGATGTTATTTAGAAACAATATAAAACCTTCTAAAATAGTTTATGACTAGTTGTATATTTCCAAAATTAAGATTTTAGAAATTCCCTTGCTGCGAGAAGAAAATTGACAATATCTTATGGCGGCGCTAATGAACGGTAAGAGGGCTAATGAACGGTAATACGTATGCTGGTAATATAATCTGAGCGGTTTGTTCGTATCTTAACAGTCCATCTTATTTGTTCTAAATGTAAGAAGTGGCACATACATATTACAAAACAGGAGCTAGGTAATGGCCAAGTGCGAGTCTGACTCGCGTACGAAGGGTTCCGGACGATTATCTATAAAAACGGCAAAAAAATCACGTTTGTTGTATGGGAGCCCCCCATTAAATAGTTGTTTTATTTTTATTTATTTATTTTATAGAATATAAATATTTTGTAAACCGTCTACCTGTTGCCGTTATCAATATCGAGCAAAAAAATTACATTTGTTGTATGTTGTATTTGTTTTATTCTGGATTTCAATATTTGTTGTTTAATCGGCAACAGAAATACACCTTCTGTGAAAATTTCAACTGTCTAATTATCACGGTTCATGAGATAGGTACAGCCTGGTGATAGACGGACGAACGGACGGACAGCAGAGTCTTAGTAATAGGGTCCCGCTTTTGAAATTTGTGAAAAAAATATTAAATAATCACATAAAAATGCCATCAAAATGAGTTTACTTGTCGGTTACGTATCACGCGAAGCATATAAGTAACTTTAATCGAGATGTGCAAAGTTCTACCTTATGCGTGCATATGCTAATAACGATTTTATCTTGCTTTACACCTAAGCATGGTCACGCGTATATTGTCTCCTTAAGCATTTGATAAACACATTACACAGTAGGCTGCGAATCTTACACAGTATTGTCTATGAAAACGTTTTTTGACAAATTGTTTTTTGCTCTCTTATATCAATAGTTTAAAGATGAAGAGTTAAAATTTTATTAACATAATACCATCTTCTACCGAAAAGCACTATAGTTAGAAAAAGCTTAAATATTTAATCTGTAAAATTACCTATTGCTACTAAAAATAATTTATCTGTAGAATTGAACTTTACCGTAGTTTAACTAATAAAATATTGACATTATAATGGGTAAGATTTAAAGAATTTTAATTGTTTTCAAATATACATACCGCCTTTCTTGTGTTTTCCTTTTGCAAACAAGCTCTGAAACAATTAATTAGGTAACTTATCTATTAAATACAACTTTGAAAACTAAATGACAGACATAAAACCTTAAATTATTGAACCGCTTAGTGGGAGCGGTGCGTGCAGAAAACCGGCTGCTTTGTGGACACTAAAGATGCGTTTTGTTCACTGCTTCAATAATCCAGTCAAGTTAAAAAGACATAAATTCTGTACGACTGTACGGAATTAAGTCGTGTGCACTAAAACTCACCAAAGTTTCAGGGTAATTAGATAAATATTGTAGAAACGAACAAAAAAAACACATTTTTATATACATAAAGAAAAAAATTTGGAATGTAATGTATAAATTCAATTCTGACAAATCTCAAACATAATTAATGATTCATAATAAAAGAAAAAAAATGTGTGTAAGCCCGGTTCACCCACTTTTTCAATTTAGGAAAAACCAGCTTTGTGACCCCTAGTAGTGAAGATTTGAAAAAAAGTGCACCCCTCGCACACCGCGTCCATACATCATACACATCTAAAAAATGAATTCTGCGCATTCAAGGCCATCGCTAGACTTACGTGCCGGCATGTAAAGTAAGAGTAAGAAAGTAAATGTCTCGGCTTCTGGCACACTTACTTCACTGTGAACGTTCTTTGCATCATTTCGAGTGTTTCTTGGCTGCCTTCGATGTTTTCTTACCGAACTCCGTTCACTTCTTACAGCATTTGCTTTAGTCATCAAGCCAGGAAACTGTGTGGGCAAATGAAATACCCATATTGTTTTTGTCTGCGAAATAACAAAAAAAAAACTAACTGACGTAACAATTTGAATAAACTAGCTATGCCCCGTGGTTTTACCTGCATGATACAGTACCAGCTATGGAAATTGCGAAACAATTAATTTCAGACTTAGGTATTCTTAAAGGCTTGAATATGTCCTGCCTGAGCAAGATTATAATCTTAAAAAGGCACGTTAGAAGCGTTTGGTTTTCGAAAGGTACAATTTTTACAAAATGCTTCTGTTTTCGATCGTGGCGTGACCGAAAAATCCTGGCCACCTAACTAAAAATATTATAACATAAGGTCATAACGCAATTGTACGCCGAAATAATCTTAAAAATTGATATCATAATGATAGTTTAATAATTTATTATAATATACCGTCTGGAAGCCGAATAAGGGGCCTCAAATTATAGGGTAAGTTGTACCCTGGCAAACATGTGGATACAAGCTAACCAAACATATATGCGACGAAATTTCCGGGCAACAGATAGTCATAAATATAAATGCTGCAAGCCAAACGGCTAAGAGGAAGAAAAATAATATAAAAGATATGGGTAGGTACATACATATATTATTAACTATATTGCAATATTCTCGAAATACTTTTTCTTGGAAGCACAAATAAAGTAATAAAAAACCGGCCAAGTGCGAGTTGGACTCGCGTACCGAGGGTTCCGTACCGTATGTAATCTACAAATACAAACAAAAATATTTTTGTACATATATGAGTTGATTAAATGAAAGGTAAATTGCGGTTTACGATTTATGACGTATTAAAAAAAACTACTTACTAGATCTCGTTAAAACCAATTTTCGGTGGAAGTTTGCATGGTAATGTACGACATCATACTTTTTGTTTTAATTTTATCATTCTCTTATTATAGAAGTTACACATTTTACCACTTTAGACGTGTCTCTCACGCAAACTTAGAAAAATATCGTTTTTGAAGACCTATCCATAAATACCCCACACGTATGGGTTTGTTGAAAAAAATATTTTTGAGTTTCAGTTCTTAGTATTGTTTACTAAATTTAATATTTAATTTAATATTACTAAATTTATTGTTTTTTTTTCTATTTTTGTGTAAAAATCTTAATGCGGTTCACAGAATACATCTACTTACCAAGTTTTAACATTATAGTTCTTATAGTTTCGGAAAAAAGTGGCTGTGACATACGGACGGACAAACAGACAGACATGAAGAATCTATAAGGGTTCCGTTTTTTGCCATTTGGCTACGGAACCCTAAAAAGTGGATTTCAATAACCCTACGTACCTATCTTCAGATGGGTACAGGTGCTAGCTAAAGGTTGTAATCTACTTTTTGATCGTAAAATCATTTATGGAGAAAAAACGCGACCGGAATTTTGATATTGTGTCTGGACAATTCAGTTTTCTCAAGACCTAAGGCCCAGAACACATGGTAAAACGCAAAAGAGACGAAACTGCAATTCCTAGTTACTTTTGAGTTTCATTTGAGTTTATGCCATGGACTTCTTTGAGACACCGCATATGACGAAACCAGGTTGAAACCGGTTTCAAACGCATTCCAAATCAGTCGCATTGAAACCGGCGTGCTGGAAACTCGTATTTGCGTTTCATCGTTTCGCGGTTTTTTTCGATGCAACAAAATGGAGCCGATGACGAAAATAGAAACATTCAATTTGTGTTGCAAGTTGAGAAGTATCCTTGGCTGTACAATACAACACTATCAAGCTACTCAAACAGAACTGATATTGATAAAGCATGGGCAGAAATTGGAAAAGCAATGAAGATACAAATACAAAACCACAACTTCTTCATCACTTGAGCTAGACATTTTACACACGTCTGTTCTCAAAGAAACTGAAATGATTCTGATAAATTTATCACATTGTGGTACAATTTAGATTGCGCCGTGTGTGGATAACGTCTGAAACTAGTTTCAAACCAATAATTTCAAAAGGGTTTTGTTGCAGTTGCGTTTCACCATCTGTTCTGGGCCTTAGGTCTAGAGAAAACTGAACTGTCCAGACACAGTATCAAAATTCCGGTCTTAAATTTAAATCAAAGAGTTTACGAGCATGAAATAGGATTAATAAACGTTTCTGTGTATTTTGGCCCTTTGCGTTATATGGACATAACCGTCTCTCACTGAAGCATGTTTTATAACCTACTAAATTCAAGGCACAAACTCCAGTCAGCGCTTTCTTAGCATTTCTCACTGTGTAAGTAAATATTTTTTTATACTATTGTATTTAAAAAAATGTAGAGGTGATATTTCAAATATTCCGACTAGCACATAGAAGCTGTAAAAAAGCTGAATTGGCAATGTAAATAGCTGATTTAAGACTAACTACACGCTGTATTAGGGCTGACTACAACATTTATGCCGTAAGATATTTTTTTTTTCATCTCATTATCAGTTTAAGTTGTTAGAAAAGCTGTATTAATGAATTTACATAATTTGCATTGCCCACCCGTAACTGGAAATGCATCGGGGTAGTGATAATTTTTGTTTTAATATGATAAAATATGCCGGAGTGATACTAGAAAATAAGTAAATTCTTGTCCCTCTTTATCTGTGAAAATAATTGCCAACAATCAGTTCACCGTGTAAGTGTATGTTTATATTGTTTTACGCGCCCACCAGATAATGAATATTAAACCGAAAATAAATAATTTGCAAAAGTGAGTATTTCGCAGCTGATTAGTAAATAACACATATTGTTTATCTCCATTTTTGGGGTTCCGTAGTAAACTTGGAACCCTTATAGTTTTATCATGTCCGTCCGCCCGTCTATCCGTCTGTCCGCAGCTTAGCTTAGAAACCATTAGTAGTACTAAAAAGCTGTAATTTGGCATGGGTGTACATATCAATTCCGTCGATTTTTTTTTCTCGTCTATCCCATAGTATGGGAGGTCATCGGATAGCTCGTTTAAAAATTTTGTGGGTGTTTAAAACCCATTTTTCTATTGAGTGATTGACCGTTTGCGAAATATTAAGCTTGAAATTGCAAATTTTTGTTAAAGCGCAGTCCTCACCCCCACTGCCAGCTAAATAGCTGTTCTTGGGAGTGTGAAAAAATCATGGAAGTAGCAAATATGTTGAAATTAAAAGGAAAACTATCATAGATAGATAGGCTTTACAACTTAATGAGTAAAAAGTAAAAATTTCGTACAAATTAGATTAAAAGGTACTTGTGTAAAATAGGTGTTAAATAAAAGTTTATGAACCATGTAACATTACTTATGAAAAAATAAAATTATGGCATTCGGAATATTAATACTTACTAAATTACAATATTTATCTACGTTCGAATTTGGGCGCGGCGCTTGGCGGTACAAGTTAAAAAGTTGCTCTTACGTAAACAGTCACATACAAGCTTTTATAGTGTGAGACGGGCCCGAGTCATTTACCATTATAATCCCCGTTAGAGCGCCACCTAGCTATTATTAAGCGAAACAGTAACACATTTGTTGTTGGAAGCGATATTCAAAGTTAAGCAACGTCGGGCTTGGCCAGTCATTAAATGGTTGACCGCTTAGCGGCACACTTTTTGTTTTTGTTTGAGTCAATAAAATTATTATTTTCGTCAAAACATAAAGTCGAAGTCTAAAAAATGGCGATGAAAAAAAAAATAAAAAACAGCTGTAAACGTTGGATAGATTAATTGTTTATTAACGATTATAATTGTTATTGTATAAGACTAACTAAGGCTATGTTCCAATCACCCGCCGTGTGATTATCGCCCGGTAAAGTTGAAAAACCAACCCGTTTTGAAACAGGAGTTTGACAGTTAACTCTTACACTGACAGGAGTGATTTTCAACCTTTTCTATGGCAGTGTAAAGAATTCTACTTGACAGTTGGAACATTACTCTACCCCGGGCGTCCCAAAACCACTTTTTTAACTTCCTCGTTGCGATTTTGAACTCACCCTAAGAGGAAATATACGACTCAATCTCAGAATCAGAAATTCAATTGCCGTCGCGCTAAGATGCCCCGCCCTGGCCAAGATATCGATGTGAGAAAAGGAAAACTGCGCCTCAGGCTAATTATACCTAGTCACTATTATCAAAATCGGTGTATTGTATTTCCCACTTTTCACCTCCAAATCTTAACCGAAAACAATAAAAGCCATCAAGATATGGCAAGTATTATCAAAATTTTCATACATAGATAGAAAATTCACAACATTTTTATTATGTTGTTTTATATAGTCTGTTTCTATCTAGAAATGCTAGAGTTTAATTTTTTTCTTTGAATCCGGAATTACCAGTTGGATTTGTAAAATTATATGTTCATTCCATAGCTAAATTCTTTAGAAAGGTTACAGGCTATTTAACATCACGCTATGACCCTTAGGAGCCGAGCAAAAAAGTCAGAGAGAACCCTAAGCGGAAACGAAGTATTAGCGAGGACGACCGATGCGACGAGAGTTGGCAGCTACGGAAAGTAGGTAAGTAGTAAGTAACTCACGCGACCATATTTTATCCTATCCTGAGCTTCGTTGTCAAGCTGTCGCTGAATGTCGTCCGCATCGTCTAGTAAAGTGTTAGGGTGGGTGCTGGTCTGATCTTGAAAAAGCCCTGAAAAAATAAAAAAGATGTTCATTTTCAGCTGTTGCTGCTTTACAAGTTGCAAGTCCAGCCCTATATAGAGTACTGCTGCCATCTGGGCGGATGCACCCGGATACCAGACTGGCCGGATACCAGACTTTTGACTTTAACGAATAGCTGCAAGCATCGTCGATGATCCCAAACTCACCTGACGTATCGAACGCTAAGTCTGAGAAGAGACTTTGCCACCCTGTGTATAGTATTATTATTATCATACGGTGATTGCTTTTACAATTCTGACACTTATCGGAACGGACCCATACGGGGATAGGCTCACCAGCTCTCACGTTTGTGGGACGGAATACCTCTCAGTGTAAATACTGCGCGTGGTCCAGTAAAGAACAGGGCAGACACTTTCAGTGAATGAAACGTACGTCTACTTTAAGCCTTGTATGAATTAGATAGCGTTTTGAGAAAAACAATTTTAAAATCTGACACTGCTAGACAGGTAACAGATTTAATTTTGTTTGTGTGTAAGGGACACCCGAAATAAAAACGGAAAGGCGAAGCTCTTCATTGGATATAATACATTTATGGGCCATTTAGAGAATAACTCATACAATGAGCTTTATTTGTATAGACAAGAGTTGTTTAACTCTAGATTTCTCGATTTAAATAAAATTGCATAGATATAATCTAAGAATAAATATCTAGGTATGAAGTTTTCCAATTTCGTATCAAATTGAATTAGTTGAAAGTTATAGTTGAGTACAGATTCTTATACAAATGGACTTAAACAATAAAATTTGAAGGTAATAAAATCAACGGAAAGAAATGCAGTAGTTATAAGTAGTCACGTATCTTCATAAATTACGAATATCTGACTTTTATACTTCCAGTCTGAGTATACAGGGGCAGATGGAACTTTAACATTTGTATTTCTCTTGTGCCCACAGATGTTAACTGTCTCCAAAGTATAAGAGTGCATTTGCAGAATAAATATTAGACAAGGACTGGGTACATTGCAGTATTACGTGACTGATATTATATTTCGTGTTATTTGCGTCTTTCTTTGGACTACAAACAAAATAAACTTTTGTAAAAATCTATAAAAGATTAAATTACGTATAATTAAATGGTAGTTGGGCACTGCAATATACTAAGGAGTTTTAGGGTTCTGTTTCGTAAAAAGTAAGTGTCAATAAGACTTTTTGTCAGTCCGTCAGTCTGTATGTTGCGGCCGTTTCTCTTAGGAAGTACTAAAAATAATAATATATTTATTGTTCCAAGTATTTAAGTACCAAGGTTTGACCCTTAATTAGGCGCATTAGAAAATTACACAATTAGTCGCATGGGGTTTTTAGTGACCCCAAACAAAATAAAAATATGATATTATAAGAAATATATAAAACAAACTATTTATTATGAAATATATAAAGATCACATTATAACTAAAAAATAAATAAAAAAAATTAACGAATATATAAAATTAAAAAAAAATACAAAACCAAAACATGAAAAAAATTCAAATTTGGTCGCGATTATTTCGCGAACCCTGCGGGATGTAAGGAAGCTAGAAGGACCGCTGGCGCACTTCAACCACTCACACATATTTTTTTCAATTTGAAATTGTGTTGATCCCTAATGAAGGGTTAAGCGTAAGTTTAATATTTCACAGTACCTAATTTTACTTAAACCTTAATTTAAATTTAAAAATTAAAGTCCACGTTAAAACACAAGGACAGACAGACATTTTTTTCTATATTGTATTGTCACATTCACTCAGAAGAAATGCGATATTGCAACACGATGCTATAACAAGTAATCGGTCAAAATGGATAAAAGATTCGACACAGAAGGACAAATAACAATAAAATACAGATAATAGCAAAGTGATTGCCATTGTCGACTACAATCAGATCCGTTTTCAAGCACACCTACTATTATATTACACTTTTGACCGGATAAAGGTCAAGTTGACTGTCCCAAATTACTCCACCGACGACCGTTACGACAAATAGTGGGATATTTCACTCCTAAGTCGTAAGGTCAGTCAATCCCCCAATTTATCCTTCTAAGATTTTCGGCCTCTAGGGATTTGGACGAGTGGAATGAACGGAAAATCAGTATTCGTATTTTATTGCTGAATATATACGCGCAAAAAGAAATCGGAGAATCATAAATTAGGATATTTATTATAAATTGTGTCGTTCGACGATAGAATTTGGCTTTTCTTTGTTTGTACTATGAAACTAAAATTAGATTGGATTGATTGATTGCGCAGTTTATTACGTTTAAGGTTATTTTTACATGATTTTTACCATGTTATGTGTGAACTGATTATAAATATTACGGCACGGAATTTTAATATGTTTCTTCTCGAAAACTATGATTTTCCGTAGGACAAAATTTTGTAAATAGTTTATTCATACAGTAAGTTTGATCACTAAAAAAAAAGATGTCGAAAGAAAAGTACACAAAGTACAGTACAGCCAGTACATATATATATATATATATATATATATGTACAATTCAATAACTACCTATTAGGCTTGTTATCTAAAATATTCAAAACTATATTAAATTAAATAATAATAAAAAATAAAGATAATTAAATTAAATTAAACTAATAAACTGCGGCGGTTGGCATCGTTCCCAAAATGCTGATCGCATTACCGCGTGGTATTGCAATGCATATATAATATTCTTTGGTCAAGGTTAAGGCCAGCATTTATTTACCTTCAGATAGTGCAATATATATTGCATATTATATATATTTATATCTGAAGGTAAATAAATGCTGGCCTTAACCTTGACCAAAGAATATTATATACGCATTGCAATACCACGCGGTAATGCGATCAGCATTTTGGAAACGATGCCAACCGCCGCAGTTTATTAGATTAATTTAATTTAATTATCTTTATTTTTTATTATTATTTAATTTAATATAGTTTTGAATATTTTAGATAACAAGCCTGATAGGTAGTTATTGAATTGTAATAAAAAAGCATCAATAAGTAATGTGTATAAATACGTATCAAATAAATTAAATAATATATCTTACCATGATATCCGTGAACTGTTATTTTGTTGAATAGTAAGCAGCATAATATTAAATAATCATATAAAATCATGCGAAAGGAAGTCTAAAACATGCATAAAGATATATCAATTTCAAAACACAGAGATAATATTATGTCAATGACGTAGTTTTTACTTTTTATTGTTCAGACGTTTTGAGTTATATAAAATACTTTTTTTGGAGTAGGGAAGAATATGGAGTTATTATTATTTATTTAGTTACTAGCTTATTCTCTCGACTTCGTCCGTGTGAACTTAGGAAACCAAAGAAAACTGTACCAAACAAAAATATTTATTGGTGTATATTATTGTCATGAAAAATTCTATCCCTTATTTTACCTGATGAGGAATGATTTTTAAAACATGAATTACGATTATTAGAGTTGGTAATCTGTATCATCTTACTGGCTGGTTTAACTGTTGAAATATGTTTGTAATTTAAATGTTATGTGACTTCTGAAAGGATTTTTTATATTGCTATATTGCATTTTATATGTTTTGAAAAAACTTTTATATTATTTGTGTTTGTAAATAATTTATCTCTTGAAACTAATTTAATACAGTTAACTGTTTAGAGTTACCCACTGCATTTTTATTGAAAGCAACTGTGCAAAGTTTGTAGCCAGGGGTTACAACAACAAGCTTATTATGTAACCTAAAGGCCAAATACCAATTTTCATTACTTTGAATACGTCTGATTTCCATACAAACTTCCACCCCATTAGGAGATTAATTTTATAACGTTATAAAAGGTTTTTGTCTTCAAAAATAGCAAATCTTTACACCCAGTAGTATGTCAGTAGTTATTTAGTCAGTCAGCCAGTTTATTCACTAGCTTTATTTAGAGGCTCCACCCGCCCTGAATTTGTATATAGCTGTAGGGTTCCAACGGTAATGCCTTGATTAAACGTTGGAGCTAAAAAAATTTAATCACTACGTTTGTGGTAGCTATATTTTCTCCAAGTGGCATTCGGTTATATATATATATATATGTAACTTATAAACTATTATATTTTCGCTTCTTCCATCCGTATCTTTGTGTCCGCGATCTGTTTTGTTAGGGTACCACTTCTACACGTAAAATAAGGATATTTTTTCATGTCTATCATATAAAGATTGATATAGATAAAGAATAAATAGTCGTTTTGGTGTAAGCTACTTGTCACTGGTTACTTTTCTGTTCTAATTTCTTTTAAGTTCGATTAGCATAACAGTGTTTAGGGTTCCGTACCTCAAAAATAAAAAAAGGAACTCTTATAGGATCACTTTGTTATCCGTCCGTCCGACCGTCTTTTTCAGTCCGTCAGGAACTCGTGGAGGTATCAAGCTAAACTTGATACCAATTACTCAAGTCTACTGTCCCTTGAAGCTGTGAAAACATCAAACTTCTAAGCCAACGCAATCAAACGATACAGCCGTTTATGCCGCAAATTTCCGCAAATTTGCGAATTCGCAAGGGAATCAAAACCTACAGGATACTTCCCGTGAACGCAGAATCTTGAAATTTGGTACGAAGCAACGTCTTATAAATTCGTAAAATTGTAGTTACATCATATATATACTAAAAATATTTTTAATTATATACAACAACATATAATAAATTTGCATAGAACCCTCGGTGCGTGAGCCAGACTCGCACTTGGCCAGTTTATTTTTGCACTACTGGTAAATTTTCGTTCATCGTAAATGGGATTAAGCCTTTTAGTTTTAGCCAGTTGTGTCTTTTTGAATTTAGGCATTTCGGCTATATTTTAAATATATCAAGATTTTTTGACACTTTAACCTTTCAAAGACAATTAATAAAAACGTTTAGATGCTGGCGTAAGTGATACTTCATTTTTAGTGCACTTTCCTGCGAGCTATGTAGGAGGCGAAATGAGAGTCAAATACGTCTTTTTAATTTTTCGTCAGATTAATCACATTATTAATATTCACAACAATCATTGTTGTAACTCTTAAACTTTTAAAGTGTAAAACTTTCAAATAGCATACTTTATGTCGCATTTTTATGGTGTTCCGGAAAAACGAGCAAGACGTTTATCTATTCACGTCAAAAATAAAGCTTACATAGCTTACCGTTTAAATGTTATTATTTACTAAAATAGGTCGTTAAAATATTTTAAAATAAACAAAATATACTTTATAAAATTTTTTTTAATGCTAACAGAGTAAGGCGTACATTTTAGTATCATATTGCTAATTGTCATTTCATGTTTATAATTATCCACCTACATAGACGTAAATAAAAGTTGATTATTGTCATGCAGTGTTATTAGTATTAACTCATTAACAAAAAAAAAGTTTTAGATCGTTGGACAGATAACTTATCGTTATCAATGTTAAAAACACGCCAGTTTGTTTTAACATTTCATTATAAAACATGTGAAAATTTGACTTTAAAAACAATTTTTGATCTAGGCATTTAAAAATGAAAAGGCAAATGGTTATTCTTTGTCTGGTTAATTTTATAGCACAAGCTGTTATTAATCCATATGTGTCAATAATTTAATAGAAGATAATTTCAAAGAAGCAGGTCTTTTATTCTTTGCTGCTGCTAGAAATATGAGCAGCTTAATTAGTAGGGTTAGAAATGCTGTACTTAAAAAAATTCATGCGAAGATGATGTATACAGTGGAAGTTGTTTACCCAAAATATGAATTTGCTATTTGTAAAGATTTGAATGAAAACCAATTTCCAAGTGTTTTGCATATGGATCAGTTTGAATCAAAACCTCTAGCGGATTATTTTGTCATAATTATTGACACCTATCAGGATTTCACCTACCTTGGAAATATACTTACTAGTAGTTATATAGTTACTCGCAACTGGAATCCTCATGCAATGTTTATAGTGCTACATTCTTCCATAAAAATGTTAGGTGAACAAATTATTAAGGGTGTAGAAAATATTTTAACATGTCTGTTTCGATATAATGTTATAAACATAATAGTAATTGTACTTGAAGCAGGCAATATTCGCAATGCACTTGTATATGGATGGAGACCCTATGATCCGCCAAAGCATTGTGGTTTTTCTTATGAAGGGCCTAATAACAGGCTATTTAAAGAAAACATATGTCAACGAGGGGCGGTAAGACAAAGAAAACGTATTTTTGGAGACAAATTTCCCTCTGACATGAAAGGCTGTACCTTAAAAGTCTTGGATTAGAAAGACAGCCATTCATAAGTAGAAATCCAGATGACGCAAATATTGAAATAATGCTAGTCAATGAAGCATCTAAAATATAAAATTTGAAAACCAACTATGAAATACTAAATATATTAAGAGGCCAAAAAGTTCAAGAAGAATGGAATGGAGCTTTAAAGCAGATAGTTTCTAAAAAAGCACATTTACATTTAGGAGGTATTATTCCCGACAATGATGTACACGAAGACTTTGAGTGCAGTTCATCTTATTTACCGGATTCTTGTACCTGGGTAGTACCACGTGCCTTCCAATTACCTCCATGGGTAGCACTTTTTATAATATTTCAGAATAAAATTTGGTACTCCGTCATCAGCACTTTTGTAGTTTGCGTTACTGTATGGACTATTCTAGGGAAACTCACTAAAGATTCGTTGTACTTTTATTCTTTTGATCATTGTCTGCTGAATACATGGATATCAATTCTGGGTTTTACTGCATACAGCCGATCTAATAAATCGAGTCTAAGAGTGTTTTTTGTGTTTTTTAACCTATATTGCATATTATTTATAACTGCATATCAAACAAAATTATTTGCTGTATTAACTAAACCTTCTTTTGAATATCAAATAAAAACTGTTGAAGAATTAGTAGAAAGTAGTTTGGAGTTTGGTGGTTTTGAATAGTTGCACGCCTTGTTTTACAATTCTAGTGACCCTCTTGACAATTTTATTGGTACCAAATGGATAGATGTTGACAATATTACGAAAGCTATGATTGACGTCGTAGAACATCGAAATTTTTCAGTTCTCTGTAGTCGGTTTGAACTAACTTACTTATCTGCTGTCATGCCTGAGCTAAGTGACAGATTCGGAAATTATAGAAACTACGCGTTCAAAAGAAATGTTTTCACAGTGCCAATGGAAATGGTAGCTTTAAGAGGGTTTGCTTTTACAAGACAATTTTCAAAAGTGTTAGCTGTTTTTAAGCAAGCTGGAATTAATGAATATGTCAGACGCTACTATAGAGATCTGATGAGAAAGAAGAGACAAATCTTGCTTCGGAAATTAGGGATTCAGCAAACTAATGTCAATGCATTGTCTTTGCAACATTTGCAAGACGGTTTTTTGCTTTATTTTTAGGCTTTATTAGTGGCATCTTTGTTCTCTTTATCGAAATAGCAATTGAAATGATGTAAATTGTATCTGATACATGAAAGTAAATTAAAAAAAAAATGGTGTAAATTTATACCCGCTAATTAAATTATATCGGAGCGGTATCGGCATTTACTTCGAATCTTTTCTGTTCATAACAAATTTGTCCATCGTGTAATCAAACTCCATCACAAAATTAGATTTATGTGATTGAATTAAAGCCTTTGAAAAGTCCGTGTAAGGCAACGAATAGATGAGATAGTTCTGTATTTTCTGCTTGAATTAAATTTGTTCGGTAATCCTGTTTTATGTTTTTTATGGAAGTATAATAAATAAATATTATCAAAATAATTTAATGAAGCTGTAAAATAATTTCAATAAACTTTATCAACAACATTAGTCACACACTAGGATGGAGTACAATGTACTCTTTATAATGAATGTACCTATAGATATCGTCTCAGCAATTATTCAGTTTTGGCACGATAAACAAAACCTAAGGAAAATAAAACCTAAGAAAAATTTACAAACAAGGAGACGAAAATGACACTGACCCTATGGGTTTCATTTTTAATTTTGAATTGTGGAACCCTCAAAACTAAGTAATTGTCCTATTATCCATGAGCGTGATACGTTCACTGAACTGACATTCGTTGTCTCATCAAGGTGGTGAGGATTTATTACCCAATACATTTTCTTTAATTAAACCTTATTTACTTAGTAGCACTAATGATCGCCTACGTCGTTTTTATTTTTTTCAATGTTCAATTATAAGGTTTTTGTAATTCTAAAAACTATTACCTAAATTGTCGAAAATTTTAAGCTACAAGAAGCTGGCCTAGCAAACGTTTTTCTGCACTTTTCATTTTTTTAGAGAAAGTAATGCAGCTCTTTCTAGTGGCGAGCTACAGCACAAAAATCTTTTTCATGGGCAAACATTGAGATATGTCAACTTTTACATTGACCGGTCTAACGGTATCTTATATTTAATTTAAATGATTTTTCATTATTTTAAAAAGGATACTAGAGAGTCCTACAGTACCGTCACCTTAAGGTTTATCTACAAAAAAATCAAAATACTTAAGGTAACATGTTCAATACCTCTTGATATATTTACAAGAACTATTGTACTATTAATAAAAATAACAAATAACCAAATTGTTTAGATATACTCAGCTTTATTATTGCAATTCAAAGACTAGGAAAAATCAGACTAAAAAAAATTAGCCTTCAGTACCGGCCAGTGAGAATGTAACCATTTAGACGTTACAATAATCGCAAATGTACTGATCGGATAGCTCCGATATATTTGCACAAGCCTCATGGACCCAAATTTAACAGTTTCCGCACTGTATCCAATCTTCTTCATGAGATTCAGCGCACAAAGGGCAAACTGTCTCTTCTTCAATAGGTCTGTGAGTAGGAGGTAGGTTTTCGTTTGTATTTTTTTTTGTTTTCTTACTGACATCTCTTCCTGACAGTAAACTCTTACCTTTTCTATTACCACCTTTTCCTGTTGGGTTAGTTGGGTTGCTCACAAGTTGTAGTTTAAGCAACAAAATCGGAAGCAGGATTCGGAGATTCAAGATGTCGAGAGGGTAAAATTGTCGTTCCTGTTGCTGCTTGCTGAGGATTGGGGTTCGGCAGAATTGGTGATTGAGCAGCTGTTGAAGGTGTTGGGTCTGACTACTGAGAAGTTAAAAGCAATGGTTCTGATGTTGATTGATTCTCTGTAACGTCAGTCATGAGAGAACCAACGAAATCTAAATCACTAAGGACATTTCTATCAAAGGGGTTTATGCCTGTGCAGCGAAAGCCATTAACTGCGATATCAATTCGTGAGACTCGATTAAAGGCACTTGCAACAAACCCTGCAATCTCGTGTTCACTGATTCTAACAGCAGGATTTGATCTCATCCACAAGTCACATGCATCATTATAAGCCGATTTAAATGGTTTCATGAACGTACGATCTAGGGGCTGTACCTTGTGGGTTGTGTGAGGTGGAGTGCTCAGCATATGAATATTATTTTTCCTGGCAAATTCAATGACATCTAAGTTTTTAAGAATCAAGAGCACTGGATTCTCGGCTGTAGGATTAGAATATTGCACAAAGTGTTGCATCCATTTCAAAAATAGTTCAGCATTCATCCTGCCGTTTGGTTGAGTTTCACCTACACTCTCATTTGGAGCATTAATCATGAGTCTTTCATTCATTCGGGTCCGTGGAAATACGAAGAAAGGTGGTACGAACTGACCTCCAGCGCTAATTACAAAAAGCGCTGTCACATTCTTTCCACGTTCTACTGACGTAAGCTTCCCAAATTGTCTTTGTTTTTTAGTCGCTATTACTTTAGCATGCTTTTGCACAATGCTGACGCCAGTCTCATCACAATTCCATATTTTATAGGTAGTGAATTTAAACTTTTGCATCAAAGTCTCAAGACCTTAACAGAAACGCTTAACCTGAGGTCTATTGTATCCTACTGCTCTCATTAAACTCGTAGATTCAGCACTTCGCAACGATAAGTCACCATGTCTTTTCATGAACAAATAATAGTAATTTTTCCCTGCAGATTTTTTCTCTTTATTGAATTGGTGAGGTAACTTTAATTTTTCTCCCAGTTGAAAAGCGAGATGTAAAAATTCTTGCTTGTTTAAAGGCCAACAGGGCCAGATCTTTAACATGTGCTACCAATATTTCTTCATGTTCAGGACGAAAAGTATTGTGAAAACGACTCATAACTGGTGCAATGGACACTTTTTCATTATTTTTAATAGCACTAATTCTGTCATTCAGCGTAGTTTGGGGTACCTGATAGCGTTCTGAGGCTTGACGTGCACTCATCTCGTTATTCAGTACCTTTTCTACAGCTTTATGCATATCTGCCGGATCCCAGGCGCCCTTTTTTTGCTTCGTCTGACCATCATTTGTATCATTTGGCATTTTTGTGTATTGAAAAACTAATTTAAGGATTAGCCGGTACTGCAGGACAGTGTACTGGCCGGCACTGTAGGAAACGAATAAAATAATTATTTCGATTTCAGATAAAAACAAACGTACAAAGGTTGAAATTCAGTTAATAGCCATATAAACATACTAAACTTACCAGAAGTTATTTGTTTAAAATTGAATCCCTGAACTTCGAAAATCACCCACAGAATTTTAATAACGTAGCTTACATTCATCGCGCGCAGCAGAAATCTTTGCACTGACAGTAAACCGGTCGCGACAGGTCGACACCGCGCGTGGCATATACTCATACGAGGGTACCGCACTAATAGCGTAAAACTGTCAGTGCCATCTATTATAGAATTAGAGAACTTGCAACAGGCCGGTACTGTCGGACTCTCCCCTACATACAGAGCGGTCAGAAAAACTCAATCCATAAAAACCCATAATGTCATCATAGGGATCAGCCCTCGGTAATTCTTTGTTTTCGCTCTTTATGAACGACCTCCCATCGTCAGTTACAAAGGGCTTGACGGTGTTGTTCGCCGATGACACAACAGTGGTGGTGAGCGGACGCACATACGAACAGCTCGAACGCAAGATAGCAAACGCGTGCGCTCAGCTCAACGCGGGTTTACCCTAGACGCGAGACTTAACTGGAAACGCCACGTGTCTATGCTTTGTGAAAAGCTAAGTAGTACAGTAATCGTACTACGAAAGCTTAAACCACTTGTTTCCAATGTCGCGTTACTACAGATCTTTTTTGCATATTTTTTACTCTCTTTTGTTGTACGGCATAATGCTATGGGGCAACTCGACAGACTCCAATCAAGTATTCATAATTCAAAAGAGAGCTCTTCGCACACTGGCGGGTGTAGAACCTCGTCAATCGTGTAGAGGACTGTTTAAAAATAAGGGCGTAATGACACTCTATTCTCAGTATGTGTTTGACCTCATAATGTACACTCGACGCAACATAAACACCTGCAAACGCATTAGCGTCCCTGGCAGAGTGACTCGCCAAACTGGCGCCTGCAACGTGTGCCACGACGGTTGGCGCTGCTTGATAAAAACCCGCGAGTCGTAGGTCCCGCTTACTATGAGCATTTGCCCGTCGAACGTGAAAAGCTGTGATTTCTATTTAATCTATTTTTTCAATAAATTTTGATTACATTTATTTATTCGTTTTTAATTTTGACATTTCTTTAATTTTATTTTGTCATTTCGTATTGAATATTGATTCGATTTATTTATTTTTTGTTTTACATTTTTGACATATTTGTTTGTATTTGTTTTGAATGTTATTATTCCTTATAATTTTATTTTTGTATTTGACAATCTTTTTTTTTAATTTAGTATGTATATTTTTAAGACAAAATGTAATTTAAAAAAAGAAATAAATGACATGGATACATACATAGCATATAAATCATATATTTATTTATATGCTAGATTTTCCCTGCGGCTCCGTCCGCCCTAAATTGTTAATGAACTCCTGAATTATACTAATGAAGTTTGCTCGTTATAGTTCGCTTAAGCTCGGTTATAGTTTTTCTCTCGGGAACATTTTAATTTTTGGGGATAAAAAGCCTGTATTAATCCAGGCAGGATGTCAGCTACATCTGTACCACATTTCATCAAAATTGGTTCAGCCGTCAGAGCGTGAAGAAGTAACAAACATACAAACACATACAAATTTTCGCCTTCATAATTAATATTAGTGTGATGGGATAGCTGATAAATCATTATCATAGAGATGCAAGTATGCCTTTAAAATGTAGAAGAGTGAAGAAGTGAGAAGAGAAACGGCTATATTGTTAGCTTCTTATATACATGATTTAGATATAAGTAGTATTAAGGAGTCTATTGACCTCTCTAGCATTAGTGCTATGTCTTATAGTGCTGTCCTCAAAAAAAACAATTCCTCTGTGACAAGGCATTTTACTCAATTAATGAGTTCTTAAATGACAGATAACTCAGGTTTAAATAAATGGCATTTAATTTATTATATTGTTTACTTATGTTATCATAATATTTTTATGACAAATTGTTTACTTATGTTATCATAATATTTTTATTCTATTTTTCTTATAACAACACTAATAATTATATGAATATGAAGGAATGGTCCAGACGTTTTAGAGTGATAGACAATTTAACAAATAATTATTATTATCGGTTGCTAAGCTGATTTTAATGCTTTGCCATCCGTTTCATTTGATGGCAAAAATTGTACCTTCATGCAACAGAGCTAAGTATCTTGGCTTTTATATCGACGCAGACTTGAACTGGAAAATACAAATTACAGAAGTCAGACGTAAATAACTAGTACCTTACACATTGTCAGGTCCACACGGGTGTACCTAAATAAATTTCAATTATGTAACAAATTAGTTATAACTTCGAGGTTTCAAAATATTTAAAACTTGTACATTTGCCTGGAATGCTTAGGTCAGGTACAATATTTTTTGTTGCGTTTGAACCTTTTGGGACGAGCGAACTTTCTTAGAAATGATTAAGTAACAGATGGTCGGTTTTGAGATGCATCAACGCGCCAAAAATTCAAGAGCGAGAAAGACGTACAAGTGCGTACGAGACAGATAATTCGCGTAAGGGATGGTTTTCGCATAGTTATAAGAATAAGAGATTTACGGGCTTATTGCAAAGGCGATAAGGCTGAATAACACTAACGTATAATTGAGAGTTACAGCTTTGCTTCGACACAAAGGTGCGCCAGCGCATTGCAGAAGGAAGGCGGGAATCGTGGCAGTCGTTTTTGAACCGGAGTAAGGCTAACACAAGGGGCAGTCATTTTCTAACTTAAGTAAGGCTAACACGTAGGAGTCATTTTTTAACTAAAGGAAGGCTAACACGTGGCTAACAAGTGAACTGTGAGAGTGTTACGGCTCAAAACCACGAAGGTGGCGAATTTCAGGTTTGCAATTTGAGCATAAAATGTTAAAAGCAATAGCCAAAAAAAGAAGTATAAATGATTGCTTCGTTATTAAACTTAACATATTTAAAAGGGGCGCGCACAGATTTCACAATTTTTCAAATTACAGCGATTTTAAGGTAACTCGACAGCAAAAATCGTCATTTCGGGAACGTAACTAGATATTTATTTTTAAATATAATGTTTATTGAAAACAATAAAATATTATTATTTTTAATAGCATTCTACTATAGTTTTTAAATGCAAATGGAAATTTGGTGAATAGACATGGATATTTATAAAAATCATCAAATTGAAAATAAAAAAGTAGCTAAGTTTCAAATTTCATGCACCAAATTCAAAATATAACAAAATATAGATGACTTACAAAGTAAAATTAGATATTACTATAATAATTACTTTATTTTATTTGTATGTGCATATTAACATGTTCCAAAATATCTGAAATTAGTATTATAAAGGCAAATAAAAGTAGAGTTCCCGGAATGACTAAGGTGTTCACTGAATGATCCAGTTGGTATTTTTTTACAGGTAAAGGTATTTTTGAGCAATAAATGCGAAAATTTACTTTGTAATTTCTTTAATCTTATTTAAAAATATTATTAGATACAATATTATGATCAAATAACATAGAATTTTGAAAATTATAAAAACAAAACTCTTCTTAATACTTTATTTACTTTTACAAACAAAAATTTTCACAAACTCAACTTTGAACTAGTTTAAACTATGCCTAGCGACTTTAATTTTAATAAGTCTTTAATAGTAGTCTCATGAAAAATAATCAAATTAAGTATTGCACTTTGAACTAACCCAATGAAATAAACAATATAGGTAATGCAACCGCATAAAATAAAAAAAACTAATTTTTCTTTTTTTTTCAATAGTAAAAATAGCCCCAAGAAAATAAATTAAATAACATTTCTCAAATATATCAACATTAGACTTAAAATGGAAACTTGCGATTCTTTTTAACTTTCAGTGACCATATCATTCACTTTACTGTTTGGAGTCAACAGCTCATTGTCCTTCTTTTTTTCTGTCTTTTCCTTTCTGCTTATTCTTTTATTCAATACATCAATCTTACCTCTCATTTCTGTTATTATATCTTGTTGTTTTTTTGTTTTTCTGTATGCTTTTGCCCGGTCTTTCTTCACACTTTTTCTTCCACGCTGTTTTCTCACCGAGTTTTGAGGAGACCCCACTAGCTCCGTATCTGAAGACGGAGGAGTATTGCTGACTACATTTTATAACATCTTTTTCTTGTCTCTATATTTCTATGAAGCTTGTTTTCATTGTTTTCTTTGCTTACGTAATTCCCGTTCTGTCATATCTGCTGCTTTCTTTACATTCTTTTCAGCTTTCTTTTTTTTGGTAGTTCTCCCTATCTTTAGCTCGTTTTATTTTTCTTTGTTCCTCTGTCATTTTATCTAAGAATTTCCGCTTCCTTGCATTGGCTTTTTCCCTTTGTTTTATAGAAGCTGAACTATTTTTTCTTATCTTCGTTTGGTTCCATTTTTCTGAAAACAAAAGATCTTTGAATTTTAACAAAATATTAATTAAATATTAATTCACCAATAAACGAGTCATGTCAGACAGTACTACGTCAATCCGGGAACGCGTCATCATGTCCGGAAACGTTACCTTAATGACTGTTCCCGAAATGACGTTTTTGAAATTTTACGCCTATAATTCCGATGGTCGCCATCTTAGACATATTATTTCTAGGTTATTGTGAAGTAAACAATGATAGTTTTACAGAGTACTTATTAACTAATTGTTATTTTTATATAATTTACTATTACATCCATTCCCGTGATGACGTGTAATTAAGCTACGGTAAAAAATACATGAACATAACAGTACTTACCTCTTACATTGTTATTTATTTCCGCACAAAACAAATGACGCCCGCCTCACAACACTATTGCTCGCCACTAAAGCACACTAGCGCCGCAAGTCGCATGCAAGAATAAAAGTTTTCACTACCTAACGCTGCGTTCACAGCTATGACGTTTGATTTCTCGGACAAACTTTTGACAAATACCGTGTTTAAAATTATTTTATTTTCTATATTTTGGCTTAGAATAATATTTGTTTAGGAAACAAACAAACTCTAATGAACATTGAGAATATAAAAAGTATGATTTTACTATTTGTTAACGTAAGTTGAAGTTTGAAGTTTTGGTTTTGGACGCGTTCCCGAACTGACTTTTTACACGTATTTCTTGTTAAATTATTTAAAATTACTTATTTTTCAAATCATAAATTTTAGGTATAGATACATCTAATTGATCTCGATAGTATTGAATTCTTATTGACCGTTATTCATTCGTATATTTTATTTTGCAAGCTTCCAAACCGAATTCTCCACCTTCGTGGTTTTGAGCCTTACGTGTTAACGTACGGAGACCTTTGTTCAAAGCTAAGTATAACTGCATAATCAATTTTCAGTAAAACTGTAAATATTCTAGCAAACTAGTTCGAAATGTACTCAATCCTTAATTGTTTCTAATAGAGTTTCCAATAATAACGTAGATTTCGAATCTTGAGTAAAGATATATTTAAATTCATTAAAACTTGAACTTATTTGTGTTATAAAAGTAGATATTACTCAGAAGATCACTCTTTGGAAATATTGTGTGTATTAACCCGGTTTATTTCAGCACCACATTTTTTACTCCAGGCTCGGAGAGCCCATCCTAACCCGTAATTTGATTAACGTAAATAAATAACTCGACACTTATTGTAATTTTGTGAGAACTTTTGTTTGTTTCTAAGTGTCGTATTTTCAGACTGTAACGTAGTTTGGTCTAGATAGTCCTTGTGTAAAAAAGGAAAGCGCTTTCGGAAAGGCCTTTCTGGATTGAGGGTGATTGACCTTTTACCATCTCCGGTCATCCATTGGGCAAGTCTTACTTTCTGATCTCTGAAGCCTAAACTTCGTGGAACAGAAATTACGACTTTGGAGACAAGGAAAGGACTATCTATTTTCCCAAAAGGGAGATTTTTCTTTTGCAGCAGACAACGTCTTTTGTGTTCAAAATATATACACTTGTATTTGTACCAATTCCAGGTGAATAAAACGAGATAAAAGAGTGGATAATTTCCGGTAGTACGAGTTTTCAAGGGATATACACAACATAGCTGAGCTGAAACGAGAGGGAGAGAAAGAGATAGAGAGAGTCTACGCACGACTGTAAACCAGTCTTTAACGCATGGACAAGCGAAAGGAGTGACTAAGGCGGACAATACGCAACACAACAACGGAACGAGGTATCTAATATTGTCGAACGCGCACGAGAACGACAGCGTGTACAATGCCATGTTTGGTAATGTTTTTAATTATTTAATAGAATTAAATAAATAATCACGTCATATCACAAGTCTTTTACTAAGCGATAGGCTGGGGATGTAAGAGGGTGAGAGGGGGGACCTCACATTTGTTGCCGATGGACCAGTATCTTTGTCTAAAATTCAAAATAATAATTTTGAATCAAAGAAATAAAAAAAAACTAAAGTTACTACATAACACAACGTAGAATTCATTTCATTACTTCATTAATTAAAAGCTTAGTAATTGAGTAGGAGATTTAGCCAGAGGTAGTACATAGGTTAACTAGTGGTTCTAGATTTAACATAAAATTAGACGATCAAATGAGATATTTTAGAAACTAAAAAACACTACTTCTATATTTGTCAGCATCAGAGATATGAACAAAAAACTTAATATTTTTGTGGAAAAATAATTTTGTAAAGAAAAATATGTAGGTATATATGTATTTATGTACATCTTAATGTATGTGCTGTCATAAACATAAAGAGTTCTCTCAAATAAAAATAAAACAACTAAATGAGAGAAAACTCTGACTATAAAAAGTAAATTATAGTCATTAATTGAAAGGTTTTCTGTCTTTGAAAAAATACCTATTCTATAAAATAGAAATGATGTAGGTAAAAATATTAGATTAAAGTGTTGAACTAGCGCATTGCACAATGAAAACGTCTGTAGTAAGCAGTGGAAACGTCCTACATAGGTTATTGTAACCTTATAGGCTATTGTGAAAACTAATTATCAGGCAGGCCATATGCTTGTTTGCCACTTTTGTAGTATGAAATAGAAGCAACTTATTCATAACTACACAGTAAAGTTGTTACCTGTTAAGTCATCCGACATAGGTGATAAAATGTATTGACTATGGAATAAAGCTAAGTGGTTTTACTTTGTAGAAAATTCATATGATTATTGCATTAGGTACCTAGTACATAAGAAGTAGAGTAAAGGACATGTTGCGATTGGAATGCTTTAAGTTCATTTGAGGCAAAGTAGGATAAGCACAGATACCTGTGTAATGTCGACTGTGAAATGCTAACGATAAATTAGATAATACTTGCATATAGAATTACTGCTAGATAGGTATCAATATAAGGTAATATCATGTAAGATAGTTAAAAATTCTAAAGTAAACCCTGTGCATAAGATTTACTGTTTGTTTGTCTGTCTGTCTGTCTATCTATCTGTCGATCTGTCTGTCTGTCTGTCTATCTATCTGTCGATCTGTCTGTCTGTCTGTCTATCTATCTGTCGATCTGTCTGTCTGTCCGTCTGTCTATCTGTCCGTCTGTCAATTAATTAACCGATAAGCTAGATTGTCTATCCGTCTGTTTGTCTACGATTATTTGTATGAATGCTAAACTAATTTATACGAAAGTGTTGAACGGAGTAATAAGATGGGGTTTAAGCTTAGGATTTATAAGTAATTTTAAGGATTATACAAAGGCAAAACATCGTAAGCAGGGCCAGGTCTGAAGCTAAGCTATTTGATTTACAAATGACAAAGTTGATAGAGAGAAATGCATGTAGTGAAGTTGTCTGTCTTGCACACTTTGCCTAACAAAATAAAATATAGTAGGTTGTTAGTGATATATATTGAGTGTCGTGAGCGTAAGAGTTATAAAAGTAGTCATGATATATTTATAAATTAAATGAAAGGAGTAATAGATATAGAATCTAGATTGTACTGTGTTGTGGACTTGGTTGGAAAATAATGATAATGAAAATTATAATTCTGACTACCAAGATTTTATTCAGATTTTTAAACTAGGACATTTTAAGAGAGGTTTATATTGTCTCAGTACGATTAAGGTATCAATTTAACTTTGTGGTTCAAGGTTCGACTGAACAAATCACAGCCAAAGCACAATAAACAGGTATAGAGGGATACCTATATGAATAAAAGACTGGAGTGTTGACTCAATCCTTGAAAGATGAATAGTATTCTATGATTCACTTTATATCGTGAGCATAAATAATATCATACGTGTGATAATTATAACGACAAGTCTGTTGATTTATTTCATAATAAAATACATAGTAGTTAAGCTTTACAGTTACGTGAAACTTAGACGAATAGAAAGAAAATACTGTTCGTGGGATTAGGTATTTCACTTGCCTAGATTCGATTGCTAGGATGTTAAAACCGTTGTTCATTATATCTCAATAGATAAAATGTTTGTAGTTATTTATAGATAAATATAAAAGTACATACTCAGATGAATGACACATAAAACTCAGGGTTCGATTCCCGGTAATAAGAGATTTCACGTGATAAAAATAAATACGCACCAATATAAGGATGCCATGGTTTTATCCTAATGTACTATATACGATAAAGTAAAATAATTAACGTAATAAGGGTTGATCAAGAATGATGACTTATAAAGCTGGTACAGTAGTGACTTATTGTGTTGATAAGAAACATGCATTAGGATCATATTAACAGTGTTGAGCAAAATGATGAAGGGGTATGGACAATATGATTGATGTTAAACGGAAATGATTACCATCATGTATGTATACATGTATGTATTACATGCAATGTCTTGTTTGTGCTACAGCAAACGACTTGTACGTTTGTCTGTATAAAGAAAACTACTGAACTCCGAAGGGTATACTTACTTGCCTGTAATGAATTTAAGTTTAATATATAGACGTAGTTTAGGTGATCAAGACCGAATTAGGGTCTGGGAGGGGAATATAAGGTACTTGTAAAATCGGTACGCTTATATCATAAATTTCAACATATGCTGATTTGATCAATAATGGTGATGAACTTCCTATATTCTTCAGTTTGTATGTATGTATGTAATAATCACTTAGACATAATGTAGATAATAGTTATTTTGTTTACATTAAAATTATAAAAGATTAGAAATATCAGCGAAAGTTTATTGAGTAACAGATGGTCGATGCAAGAAAAACATAGCTAAGGCTGTGTATTGTAAACCGCTAGTGGTGATATGTAAGGAATAACGTGATAAATGTTAACTATGTGACTAAGTTCGCAGAGTTTGGTACTGGTTGAGACATAGGTGTTAGCAGCAAATACCTAGTCACGATATAACTAAGTGGTGAAGCTGGTTGATGGTGGATTCAACTACGCCTCCTATGGCATGTGTAATGGTTGATGTGATTATAAGCAATGGTCATACTTAGGTATTAAGGAACATTCTGTTTGACTTATTTAGTTAGGTAACGGTATTAATAACAGTAGTTTCGTTGGGATAAAATAAAATCATTTAAAGTTGGTATTGAAGTCGCTTTAGATAACTAAACTGGTACTTACAGTGGAGACGTAGACATATTATGAATGAAAGTGCAAGTTATATAGGATTGCGATAATTAGATTGATTATCAGCAGTGGAATAAATAGATCAATAGGGTAACATGCTCTTGGTCTAATTGAAAACATTGTATAAGTCATTCATGGTAGAAAGAGTAATTGACGAGTCAGAGTTATTATTAATAACCACCAAATTTCAAATAACAGAATCGAGTTTCTGGTACGATTGTGGATTCTTATGTAAATTAAATGGTTGTAAAGTGGTTTTATCATGTTAAAGAAGGCTTGTGGGCTAACGCTACCGATCTCTTTATTGTTCGAAGAACTATATGTTATCAGCACCGCACATAAAAATAATATAATACGCTATTGTTGGTAAAAAAAATAAATAAGAGGAAATTATGATGCAAGGCACATATCTAGGTATCATGGCACTATCATAAGCCGAGGACTAAAGTAGTTCCACTAAAATATTGTTTTAAGATAAAGAATAGATAACGTAGTATCTGTCTATGTGGAGAAGTGTGTCCAGCCAAATAGCTCAATCTTGAAAGTATTAAGACGGGGCCCCGCACTAGGAAATTATATACATGATATTATAACGAGTACGCTCAAGCATAATTACGCGAAGCCGCTACCGGCCTGTCTTTTACGGCAGGACGGGGTTGAGATAATTATGGCTGGAAGGTACCAAGCTATAATACTAAAGAGCACGAGTGCATAGGAAAAAAAAAAGAGACTTACGCCGAGCGCACAGTTGTGACTGTGGACTATTTGGAACTGGATAACATTTTTCTACACGCACAGACGTAAGGAAGAGCTAGAATAAAGTTTATAGTTAAATTAATTCGGATACTGGTAAAGGAACTTGTCACGATGATACAATTAGTTTGCTTGCAATGCGTAATATTTTATATTTCAGCTGTGTTCGAGAAGGAGCCGATAGAGTGTACGAGCTTGGTACGAGGAACGAGAACGCATGTTAGCATTAGAATTGATAGTATATGCAGTTAGGGAAAGCTTTGTTTCTCAACTTTGCATGAGGTTGATAGATGAATGTGCAATATTGTAACTTCAGTGTAGAGTTCCTGAACCTTTTAAATATGTTGTTAGATAGCCGATGTAGTGAGATTAGGTTTCGGTGCGTGAAGTCCACAAAGCCTGACAAGCAGCTTCATAGATTCCACGTGGAGGGGGATGTCAGGTCCACACGGGTGTACCTAAATAAATTTCAATTATGTAACAAATTAGTTATAACTTCGAGGTTTCAAAATATTTAAAACTTGTACATTTGCCTGGAATGCTTAGGTCAGGTACAATATTTTTTGTTGCGTTTGAACCTTTTGGGACGAGCGAACTTTCTTAGAAATGATTAAGTAACAGATGGTCGGTTTTGAGATGCATCAACGCGCCAAAAATTCAAGAGCGAGAAAGACGTACAAGTGCGTACGAGACAGATAATTCGCGTAAGGGATGGTTTTCGCATAGTTATAAGAATAAGAGATTTACGGGCTTATTGCAAAGGCGATAAGGCTGAATAACACTAACGTATAATTGAGAGTTACAGCTTTGCTTCGACACAAAGGTGCGCCAGCGCATTGCAGAAGGAAGGCGGGAATCGTGGCAGTCGTTTTTGAACCGGAGTAAGGCTAACACAAGGGGCAGTCATTTTCTAACTTAAGTAAGGCTAACACGTAGGAGTCATTTTTTAACTAAAGGAAGGCTAACACGTGGCTAACAAGTGAACTGTGAGAGTGTTACGTGTTAACGTACGGAGACCTTTGTTCAAAGCTAAGTATAACTGCATAATCAATTTTCAGTAAAACTGTAAATATTCTAGCAAACTAGTTCGAAATGTACTCAATCCTTAATTGTTTCTAATAGAGTTTCCAATAATAACGTAGATTTCGAATCTTGAGTAAAGATATATTTAAATTCATTAAAACTTGAACTTATTTGTGTTATAAAAGTAGATATTACTCAGAAGATCACTCTTTGGAAATATTGTGTGTATTAACCCGGTTTATTTCAGCAACACATTTTTTACTCCAGGCTCGGAGAGCCCATCCTAACCCGTAATTTGATTAACGTAAATAAATAACTCGACACTTATTGTAATTTTGTGAGAACTTTTGTTTGTTTCTAAGTGTCGTATTTTCAGACTGTAACGTAGTTTGGTCTAGATAGTCCTTGTGTAAAAAAGGAAAGCGCTTTCGGAAAGGCCTTTCTGGATTGAGGGTGATTGACCTTTTACCATCTCCGGTCATCCATTGGGCAAGTCTTACTTTCTGATCTCTGAAGCCTAAACTTCGTGGAACAGAAATTACGACTTTGGAGACAAGGAAAGGACTATCTATTTTCCCAAAAGGGAGATTTTTCTTTTGCAGCAGACAACGTCTTTTGTGTTCAAAATATATACACTTGTATTTGTACCAATTCCAGGTGAATAAAACGAGATAAAAGAGTGGATAATTTCCGGTAGTACGAGTTTTCAAGGGATATACACAACATAGCTGAGCTGAAACGAGAGGGAGAGAAAGAGATAGAGAGAGTCTACGCACGACTGTAAACCAGTCTTTAACGCATGGACAAGCGAAAGGAGTGACTAAGGCGGACAATACGCAACACAACAACGGAACGAGGTATCTAATATTG
The DNA here is from genome assembly GCA_946406115.1 of Apoda limacodes. Taxonomy (NCBI): domain Eukaryota; kingdom Metazoa; phylum Arthropoda; class Insecta; order Lepidoptera; family Limacodidae; genus Apoda; species Apoda limacodes. Next base: position 9,816,093 of record OX291553.1, on the reverse strand, counting down.
TCGAACGCACACGAGAACGACAGCGTGTACAATGCCATGTTTGGTAATGTTTTTAATTATTCAATAGAATTAAATAAATAATCACGTCATATCACAAGTCTTTTACTAAGCGATAGGCTGGGGATGTAAGAGGGTGAGAGGGGGGACCTCACAACATACTCAACTTTTCTTGATGCAATCGATTATGCGGACGTGTGTTATCCTGTCTTAAATTCTGATTTTCTTAATAAATTGTAATACTAATCTCACAAGAAAACTCTACACAACAGCGCTAGAATCTATCTATCTAATAGCTTTAACGAGCAATACATATATAAAAGAATTATTTGCGAAATTTGGATAACCGGTCATATTTACGTAGACCGAAGATATACCGATATGCTAAGTAGTATTACAATTTATTACGAAAATCATAAATTAAGACAGGTAAATATAAATATATACAATCTAAATCTCGGAAACGGCTTCAACGATTTTCATGAAACTGAAAAATATGACTCTTCATGACATCTATTGGCGAGTAGTAATATTATTATATTTACCGACACAGCAACACCAAAGCTACTTAACAATAGATGGCGTTGTTAAAAAAAAACGAGTGAAGTTCGGTCCTCTAGGTACTTCTTTTTACACTCTATTTCTCCAAGCTATTTGCAATCTCGATTCCAGTTCATTAGTTCTATACAAGAACTTCCGCTTTGTTCTTCTCAAAGTCCTCAATTGATTTTGGAACGCGCTTCCTGAAGTAATTCGTAGAACACAGAATAAAAATATATTCAAAGCAAAAATAAAAGAACCTCTACCTGAGGGTTGTGATTTAGTGTTTTTTACTGTGTCATATCTTGTAATATTTGTGAATCGTATGTAGTTTATCTATAACATTGTAGCCTTGTATAATTTATATTCTTATATATTACAATTAAAAGAAGTTAGCAGAAAAATATTTGCTACAGCTAAATCTATTAGCAGATTGCGTAACTTCTTGCCCATTGCCACTAAAATTGCACTGGCTAAATCATTACTGCTACCTGTCCTTGATTATGCGGATGCTAGCTATCTTTACCTTACTGAGGAGAAATTAAATAAGCTTGAGCGACTCCAGAACCTATGTATTAGATACATATTTGGTTTACGTAAATATGATCATATATCCGAATTTCGATTAAAACTCAAGTGGCTCCCAATTCGCCTTCGCCGGAATACTCATTTTCTGTTTCTTCTCTACAACGTACTGTTCAATCCGTCTACTCCGTTATACTTGAAAGAGCGTTTCAATTTTATAGGGTCTACAGCTCATCGCGCCACTACAAACATGATGCTGAAAACCCCAACACATTATTCGCAAGCATAGAATGACTCATTCACTGTCACAGCCATAAGGCTATGGAATAGTTTACCCTTTGATGTCAAAAAAGCACAAACTTTAAGAATATTTAAAAATCTCGGAATCACACATTACTTAAAAATTTAAGCTGTCTCATCAACACTGTTTATACATCTATATTATTTAAGATGTATGTAGTTTGTGTATTTATTTTTTTATTTTTATTTTTTGTTATGTATTTGATATATATATATTTATTTTGTTTAGATGTTTGTACGTATTAGTATTATTTATTATTCATATGTATATAAATTTAGCTATTGCTATAAATGTATATATTATTTTACTGTTGCCTTTTTTTTTCTTATATTGTTAAGTTTCAGTTAGCACATTCTACTCAATAATTTTATAAAGTCTCCTCTACCCAAAGGTTGTCTGGAAGAGATCGCTCATTAGCGATAAGACCGCCAATTTGTTATTACTTTTATTGTTTAATTGTCTTGTATTCTATATGCGCAATAAAGTATATTATTATTATTAAAAAAATATTGTACCGCCTACTCTCTTTCTGTTTAGCGCTATGGTTGGCCAGTAGAAAATTCTGAATGGGAAATAGCTCGCTATTGTGCAACAATGTATTTGTACAAGAAGAATAAATGAATAAAATAAATAAATCAAATTATTAAAGTGCTCTTTTCATTTGCAGTATTCTCTTATTGCGCTACGTATGTACATAAAATAAAGGGGCTATGTTGTACATTGTTGGAATGAAAGCAGTTACGTAATGAAATCAAATTTTATGTTAATGTTAGTAATTTGCATAACAAGTGTTACAGGCAATTTGTTGAAAGTAGGCAATTTCCCAATTACCAGCTAGAGGAAATTTAGTAAAATTGGGTATATGTGTATATTGTATATTCTTTTGATGCTTTATAAGTATTTGTTTGTGTGCGAGACAGATTTAACCACAGGTTTTAACCATGCTTCTGTTGAAGAGAGCACTTTAGACCAAGCACATAAATAGTATTTGCCTAGATTACAATAGCATAGCTAAGTGAAAAATAGAAACTCAAAAAAATACTTTGTATCGACTTCATAGAATGCGATGACGTAATCATTCCAAATTCGCCTGAAGTTTTGATCGTTATAGCTCACGATCAAACACACTTCATGTGAAGCAAATAGAGATTCTTGCGACAAAAATAATAAAAATAATATTTTGTTCATAATATTACACAACGACATCTGGTCCGAAACCAAACAAGGCTTATATTATGGTTACTAGACAACGGATACTAACATATGTTTGTACTTTTTTATAAATACACATATATGTTAGCAAATATTTATTTTAATGTATGTAAAATAAAAATATATCTAACTAGGGAATATGGGGGCTAGTTTTCATGATTTAACAAGTTATTTTGTTGATTTTTAGGGTTCCGTACCCGAAGGGTAATTAGCGGAACCCTATTACTAAGGCTCCGGTGTCCGGCCGTCCGTCCGTCTATCACCAGGCTGTATCTCATGAACCGTGATAGTTAGACAGTTGGAATTTTCACAGAAGATGTATTTCTGTTGCCGCTATAACAACAAATAATAAAAAACAGAATAAAATAAATATTTAAGCGGGCTCCCATACAACAAACGTAATTTTTTTGCTCGATTTTGCTAGATATTGATAACGGCAACAGGTAGACAGATACTACAGTGACTATATAACTATATATTCACAGAATATTTAGTTATATAGTCACTTTAAAAATGAATAAATTAATAAAAAAAAAGAGATTCAGGGGGTTCCCATACAACAAACGTGATGTTTTTGCCATTTTTGTAGATAATGGTACGTAACCCTTCGTGCGTGAGTCCGACTCGCACTTGGCCGATTTTTACTGCTTGTGAGGTGTGCACCAACTCATAATTAAGTCTATGTCACCATAATTGTATGTTATATATTTGTATAATAATTTGTAGTTGTGGATAATTTATCATTCTTGTGTAGTAAAATTATATTTTGACGTTAATTTTCAATAGATGCTATGCCTAATAGATGCCAGTTATTGAAGATTACGTTTTGTATTATATTACTGCACAGTTTCCCTGACCGGCCGTCCGTCCGTCTGTATGTAACAGCCTTATAGTTCAGCCGTCTTTGCATCGATTCTAATAAAAAAATTACAAAAAGGTTTCTTTTGTAAGCCGCCATTTAGATTTGTTATGGAAATAGATAAGATATTTCATTTATCGCTCCATTGAATTTTGAAAAGGACCTTAACAGAAAATACAATTGAGGTGTCTAAAAAACTTTTTCACAAAAATGTACTTATATTTTTCGAGATATTGGCTTTCAAAGTTGAAAAATTTGTGTTCCCCATGTAATGGCTATAGAACAACCTTACTGTACAGTTAAAACAATTGAATAATTGTTGTAAAATTTGTCAAACTTTGCCTTAGAGTACAATTATCAACCAACGCAATTAATTTAAAAAAAAAGCGTTGACATGCTTACAAACGTTTGGAAGTTTTACGACACGTCTTTTTGGAGAAAGACTTAGAAGTTTAGGTTACAATAAATAATTCTGAACCAAATGTGTTAGAAACGAGAATACGCATTGTAGCTCCATAAGAACCAAAAAACATAACGGGGGTTTATAATTTCGAAATTCATATCGGATGACACACTTAATTAGGCTCAATAAATTACACAAAAGCCCTGGTAAGGCCCTCCTTTTTGTATTGGGATAGCGGGTAAAACCCAAGACTAAGAAAATGGCGACCAGAATACACCCTAAATTGAGAAGAAATAGTGATATACTCTTCTTTCAGGTCAAGGTTGTACGTCCCACTATTTAAGATACTTCTAAAATGATAGGGATTGGTGGAGATCGATGTTTTGCGGACAGCTTCACGAGAATGCAGAGTGGGAATTTATGAGGTTGGCGGTCTGGCTGGAACGACTACTTAGTATTCAGAAAATTGATCGAGAGAGATCAGCTCGTCTTTCCCTAATATAATTTTACTTTATAATTGTGTTTGATTATTAGTAATTAATTGACAATAAAAACTTAGAACCTAAGTAAAAATTAACCTCCTGATGAGATTGTATATATTCCGTAGAATCAGTGTTGGACGACTACGGAACCTTAGCTTAGTATTGTTGTATCGCTCTATTTACTATTTGTATACCTGTTAAATGTGTGTGTTGTAGGTCTTTTCAGTAAACAGATAAATGTTTGTTTCGTTCTAAGTCCTTATGAGGTCTGTGTCATGTTATTGAACTTACTATTATAAATTGTAGAGAATAACTATCATTCTTCGTGAAAGTTTGTTAACTGAAAACAACTACATTTATCTTTTCTTCTTTAATATTTTTTTTATGTTAACGTTAATTTAGTACCTGATTCTCCGATTTACTTATTCTTTAGAGTAGCGTTAGGAGTGGAGATAGTGGTTCTGTTTGGCAGCTCTTCGTTTGTTCCACTATCAGTAGGCAAAAATCCTTGCAATTAGATAATAGACTTTGTTGAGGGTCATCCTATTGGATGACTAGCAATAAAGAAATTACTCAAAAAGTTTAGAGCGCAATAAAAATTTTTTTTTTTTCTCTTTTACTCCTTGAGAGAATTAAAGTAGAGTTATTAATTGTTTAACTTATTTCATTTTCATTTCTAGATTATAAGTTACTTATAGCTAATCTATGTGTATACCAGTCTCTTGTAGGAAACCAGAAGTAAGATCTAGTATTATGGAAGGAACGTATGCTGAAAACCCTATGTCTATGTCTGTTTGTCCGTACATATTTCTCTCAAATCTCTCGAAAACATTAACATCGGTTCATCAAAATACTCTACAGCATTTGGGAACACCACACCCACTCCTCTAACTTATACACTGCCTGGAAATAATCATAAAATAGGTCTTTATAAATATTACAATAAAAATTAGTTTAAACAAAAATTATTTAGATAATCGCAATAATTCTGAATTTACGGAACCCTAACTTAATGCTTGTATAAGACGAACTTGGCCGGTTTTAATATTTTATGGTAAGGAAGATCAAAAAAAAAAAAATTAACTTATTTCTATATTTCATAGTGTATAATTGTAGTTGAAAAGAGCAAATTAATGAAACTTATCTCAAACGTTTATATATTATTGTTAATTTAAAAAAAAAATTAGGTGCAATATATTTGTTTATGCGAGACAACTATTTACCATTACTAGATATATTTCTCTGAAATATTAACACGCAAGGTTTACTACGAGATGTACGGGTTCCTTCTAAGCGGTGTTGCTTTATTTTAGCACCACTACCCTTTCCGTTTAGGAGCAGTGGTGCTATAATTTCTAGTTAAAACGAAAAGAATTGTGAGTAATTTTCGACAGTTAAGTGTGCATATATATATATATATATATATATATAGTCTATAATGCCAAAATAAAGTTTTAAAAAAAAAATACTTTTCTCAAAGGATTTATTCATATTTGTATTTCATATTTATTCATATTCATACAGTCCTATTTGTATTTTAAACACACTTCTTCGCAAAGTGTATTATCTGACGAAAAAGCTTTAGATTAATCACGCCTACGCTTTACTTAAGATTATCACACTAGTGTGGTAATGTTAAATTATTTTAATCTTGGCAAATAGCGGTTTTTAATGGCAAGCAAGCAAATGCTTTGTTCCATGAAACGAAATTCAAAATTCTCGAACAATTCACTAGTACATGTATAATACAAAAAAGATTTTTTTTTGTCCAAGTGTGTTAGAAAAATTACACTTATGAACTTTCAGAGTTACGTATATGTGTTTCCTTTTTCAATCTTTTATCTGGGATGTGTTCTGAGGAATTGTTCAAATTGATGCCCACGGCTACTTTCTACCATCGCACCGCTTGGCAGAGAATTCATTCTCACACTATAGAACCGAAATGTTTGCGTACAGTGCGGTTTCAGAGAAACTACCTCCCGCGAACGCTAGGGTTGTGGAATGAGCTCCCTGCCAAGGTTTTCTCTAAGGACTACAGTATGGGGTTCTTCAATAAAGAAGTTATTGGATTTTTGAAGGGTCGGCAACGCGGGAGCAATACCCCTGATGTTACAAGCGTCCATAGGCCACGGTGATTGCTGACCATCAGGCGGACCGTATGCTTGTTTGCCACCTTAGTGGTATAAAAAAAAAAAAAAAAGAAAACTTTAAAAATTAAAAAAATAGTATCTCATAACTTTGACGATTCAAAAGTGTTTGTAAAAACCTAATATAAATAAAAAAAAAAACTTGACTTTGTATATTTGCGAAAATCTGTTTCTTTGTTCTTGCTTTATATAACCTCACAACGGAGCATCCGATTTGACCTTATTTTCGCATCGGATCGGTGGTTTCTGGATCGATAAATGGAGGGACGTAGAACGACAAAAATACTTTCTATTCAACTCAAAACATCTCACACGAATATATTTTTACGTTGGTGATGTAGTAGCTACAGGGTTTATTTTAAAAACATATACTTATCCACGTTAGTAAGTATTAAGTAAAATAAATGGTTAAACTTTTTCCTAAAGTAAAATTAAATTATTTTGGAGACAACTTGTAATTTACTTACATTTTAACTTAAATGGCAACATAACACGTCACATATGTGACTGACATCAAATTTAATATTCAACAATTGTATATTCGTTATACAATTTATAGCTGCAGAGTTTTAGATAATTTCATTTCAATTTCATTTGGCCCGAAACTTTTAGTTGAACTGTAAACCATTTCAGTAGAACCCATTGTAGACGTTTATCACTTAGCGATGGCTATATGTATAAAATTATCAACCCCTCCTCGGTATTTCATTAAAAGTTAATAAACCACTGGCCTGTGTCACCTGACTGTCGCTAGTGTCGATAAGTTCACAGCATTTAATGTGGCGAGTGTAGTTTTGATGTTTTCCACAAGGTCAGAAAAGTTTGCCAAAACGCGCTTTGATTCGTTCAGTCCCACCAGGCAGCTTATTGGAAACAGTCTCAATTGGGCCAGACTCTGAATTTCAGCCAAAGCCATAGTGGCGCCAAAAGTCAACTAGAATAACATACCCTATAGGTTATGATTTATTTACAATTGTTAAAATATGCGATTAGATGCTTAATTTTTATACAGCCAAAACAAAGAAGTATTTATTATAATAATATTTTATACCTCTTGGAGTTTCGGGAAACGGAGGACAGAGAGACGGACAACCATGTGTTCATGTAAGAGTTTATTTTCTTTTCGAAGTACTGAACCCTAACAATAAGAATTAACTAATTTTACGTTTAACGCTTTTGTAGAGTAGGTAATAGACTATATTATGGATTTGCGAGTCACACAAAATCGTATAACCTGTTACACACTTCAATTCTTTAAGCATTTTGTTAAAGGTAAAATAGTAAATAGCAGTGCTTTTATGATCAAACGAAGTATTCCTTTGTAAAAATACCTTGCACTGAAATATTCGCATAGTTCTGTTTTTTATAAGCACAAAGTAACCCTTTGCACACTATTGTTCCTGACGAAATTTCTACATAGTAACAAAGATCCTTCTTCATAAAAGGATAAAATTAACTTTTTTACCGACACAATGTTGTCCCCAACATTATGTTTGATATTATAGTAAAAACTGATTAAATAATAAATAAGTTAATAACATAACTCTTTACTTCAATATTATTAACAGCATTTTACATAGATCATAAAGTAATATAATAACTATTTCTGTTCCAAATATTCCAGTTACTCAGTATACAAAAATAATTCTGACTATAAGAACCCTTCTCCTTCAATCATAGACCTGGCACTAAAACATGATTACAGAAACTTTAAGAATTATACCTCAATTTCAATTACAGACAAAAAAAACAAAAAGTAACAAATGCAAATTCATACAAACAATAAACAATACATATTGTCCCTTGAACTTTCGTATACTAAGTTGCCGCCAAAAATTACACTTACCTGTATTAACACTAGGCGGCATTTTTTTTTGTTTTCATGTGGGTTTTTTAAGTCCGTAGAACCAGATATTTGCCAATGTCATTTTCCACGAAAATCGGCATTTCTAGTTATCGGCAAAATGAACATCTTTTTAAATCTGTCGGCGCTGGTTGTTCTGCACAACTGCAATTGCGATATTCCATGTTTTTCTTCAAACCTCTTCTTGTAAAGCTTCCCAATAGTGTCGGTAAAAAGATGATTCACCCAAAAATGTGTAAATATTACAGTATTTTTTTTGTTATCTGATGATTTTATTAACTTTTTTTTTGTTTATTTTTATTTTAATATGTCTTGTGCATATAAAACTGTTTTTTATGTTAGTATTATTATTAGGTATGTAGCGTTTGTTTTGTAAGCGTAATATTATTATTGTAATCGGTACCTGTGAAAAGAAACTACACGTAATTTTGACCTTAAATTTTAACATTTTACTGTCAAAAGATTATATTTAGTCAGAAGAGTACTACTGTTAAACGTGTATCCAGGTGCTTCCTGCTGCTCTAACAACGTCATCGTGCGACCTAGCAGGTCTATGGGGGGGATATGGGGTCTTGAGTAAACGGTCGAAATCTGAAAGGATGTTTAGTAAGCCAAGTGGGTATCAAATAAACGAGCATTGATTGCACATTCCAAAACTTTTTTTTTTGTACAATTTTACGTACTGATTATGAGTTTTGACTTATGTCCAAAAATATACGAAAGATCTATCTAATACCTTTAAACGAGCAATTCTTGTATATATATGTATATAATCTGAATCTCAGAAACGGCTCCATCGATTTTCATGAAATTTAGTTTGTAGGGGTTTTCGGGGTCAATAAATTGATCTAGCTAGGTTTCATTTTTAGAAAACGTCGTTTCATCCGTGTTTATAAGGCAGTGATAAACTGAGAAGTTTGACTCTTCCTGACATCTATTGGCGAGTAGTAATAAGCAACACTTAAGCTATTTGGCAACAGGTGGCGTTATTAAGCAACGCTTAAGCTACTTGACAATAGATGACGCTGTTTAAAAAAACCGAGCATTTTCTCGGTCCTCCAGGTACTGGGCTCTTAAATGTGGGTTTCTGTGCGAGCAATCTATTACACATAGGCACGGGGTCCTATCCCAAACAAAACAGAAATGATTTAAATTCATATCAATAGATGGCGTTGTGTGTATCGATTTGTTATTTAGGTTGTTATTTTATTGAAAAAGAAAAGTAACCGACCCTTAAAAAAATATTGTTTTCATATCAAAATGTCCCTTAAGCTAACAAAAATAGAAGTAATGGGCGCCTTTATTAAATTTTCGAAATTTTACATAAATTGAATGAGGTCGTTGTACTTTTGGCGGCAATAAATTGAACTACGTGCCGGTTTAGTTAATAAATTTTCACTATTGATTGATAGATGACGCTGTTCGCATGTTCTGACTTTGACAGCGACACACAACAGTGTCACTGAATAATATGAATAGGTGTAGGTACTTACCAACCACATTAAACAAACGCACGCAAGCGTGAACTTCGACCTCAGTACAATTTGTTTCTTTTAGTTTTATCCTGGGTCGAATGCGTCTAAGTTCTTAAACAATTGTTTTGTGAAAAGGATAGCTCACTTTTGAAGAACAGCATGCCATCGCACAAGTGCACCTACTTTAGAATTGAAAACACTTCAGATAATAGCGCTTACATTTTTAGCCAATTTAAAAAAAGGGAGGTCCTCAGTTTGACCCGTATGTTTGTATGTATGTTTGTCCGTGATTATCTCGCGTTTGGCTGAACCGATTTTGATACGGTTTTTAGAAAAGTATTTGTTACATTCTGGAGAAGGTTTTGACATACAACAAATGGATACCCCGTGACATTGTCGTTTGCATCGATCCGTTAATAATTAAGCGATGCATTAGTTTAACTCGACCGATTTTTGACAAAATTTTAGTACACTTACGAGCAAAAACTAGTTAGTCACTGACACGACGATATTTCATAAACTAGTAAAACAGAAAGTAGGTATATTAAAAGAAGTTTTATTTTATTCATAAATAATTAAATACGCTTTAATCTTTCTTTGACTTCACAGATATCATGAGTTGTTTACGATATATTGTCGTCTATTTAAGTGAATAGTAATTAATCGGCTTTAAAAAAGAAGGAAGTTCCTTAGTCCTCGAAATGTTTTTTTTATGTATGTATTCCGATTACTCGAAGTCGCTATGACCGATTCGGAAAATTCTTGTTTGTTTGAAAGAGTATACTTCCTAGATGGTCCCGTGGTCATCAGGTCAGGATATAATGATGGACTAGAGAAATCGAGGGAACTAAAATTTTTATAGGCACACTTGAAGCGATTCCACATTCAGTTAATGGAAGAAATACAGCTGGATAGTGAAAAAAATAAAACTCTTAATTTATATGTCGAGCTGATATGTGCCAAATCAGTAATTAAGCCAATGGACACTATTGACCTTACAACCTTAAGTGACAGTGACAGTTTGTTGTCTCCATGTATTATGAAAGGAGCAAATAAAATAAAAAAATATATAAAAACAAAACGGTATATACGTAGAACAAAACTCATGATAAAAAAAAACAAAGTGTTTTTCAAATCTTTACCGCTTAGAAAAGAAGTATTGCGAAGCAAATTGAAATATGAAACCGAGAACACTTTACTTCAAGTAAAAATCAAACAGCTACATAAATATTTAGAAACAGTTAGTAAAAGTTATAATTCTGCTAAATTCGAAATAAATGAGCACATCAACAACATACATTGCTATACAGATGACAGTACTGGAGACGCTTTTTACACGGGTCGTGCAAACATCCCTCGTTCCGTTGTGGAGGAAAACCGCGGAGAACTTGTGTCTCAAATCGAGACCACACTGTCCCAGGTCTCTGATTGGGGACGGGTAAACTTGGTCCGATTCAACCCTACAAAGACACAAGTGTGCGCGTTCACCGCTAAGAAAACTCCATTCACTGTAGTCCCACAATTCCAGAACACTCCCCTGTCCATCTCCAAGAGCATTGGGATCCTTGGTGTCGACATCTCCAGCGATGTTCAGTTTCGAGATCATTTACAAGATAAGGTGAAGCTGGCGTCCAAAAAACTTGGTGTACTCAACAGAGCGAAGCAGTGCTTCACGTCGGGGCAAAGGTTGTTACTTTACAAGTCGCAGGTTCGGCCCCATATGGAGTACTGCTGCCATCTCTGGGCAGGTGCACCCGGATACCAGCTTGGCCCTTTTGACTCGGTTCAACGACGGGCTGTGAGAATTGTCGACGATTCCAAACTCACTTGCGGTATCGAGCCCTTAAGTCTGAGGAGAGACTTTGCCTCACTGTGTGTGTTCTACCGCTTGTACAATGGGTTGTGTTCTGAGGAATTGTTCGAAATGATGCCCACGGCTACTTTCTACCATCGCACCGCTCGCCATCGGCAGGGAATTCATTCTCACACTTTAGAACCTAAATGGTCGCGTACAGTGCGGTTTCAGAGAAACTTCCTCCCGCGAACGCTTAAGTTGTGGAATGAGCTCCCTGCCAAGGTTTTCTGCAAGGACTACAGTATGGAGTTCTTCAAGAAAGAAGTTATTAGATTTCTGAAGGGTCGGCAACGCGCAAGTGTTGCAAGCGTCCATAGGCTACGGTGACCGCTTACCATCAGGCGGGCCGTCAGCTTGTTTGCCACCTTAGTGGTATAAAAAAAAAAAAAAAATTTCGGCCATGAATAAATTAATTGAAGTAAGTAATTATTACTATGAACGATTTGAATCCTTAACACGTGAATCAACATGGAGCATAGAACTAAAGAAACCCAGTTTGACAGTAGGCAATCAGTCATGTGCATTGCAACCCTTGCAACCCTTGTCACCAAGTAAAGAGCAGAGTCAAGCTAGTATTGTGCGTACTATTATAACTCCTGTACATCCCTCTCAACTTCAGGGAAGTGTTTTTGTGGATTAGGACTCACCTCAGTGTTACTAGTAGATAAAAAAACTATAATGTTCTCCGATTTAGTAGGTATAGGGTTAAGTCAAATTTTGTATAATAAATTGAACCATACTGTTCTAAACATATGTACCCCTGATACTACATACAGGCGAATTGTGAACTCAATAGCTGGCAGAAAATATGATAAAGACTGTACTATTTATATTATTTGTAGGCAATAGTTTTGGAGTTACAAAGCGGGATTTAATTAAATCTTATGATCTACTCTCAAATTTAGGAGTCAAAAAAATTGTAATTTGCACTTTTCCTTTTTCAAAAAACCGTCACATAAACAAAACCAACATATCCATAAATTAAATAATGTCTTGTACAATTTGACATGTAAAAATGATAATTTTTATTTGTTTGACATAAATAAGTTTATTTCTAGTTTTATATTGACTAAAGGTACATTGTATCTATCTTAGTATTGTAAGCAACGACTGGCTACTTTGTTAGCATATAATATTTTTACCGCTTCTGTAGATATCTACTTGGACAACACTGATACTGTGAGTAGTGTTACTAATAGTGAGGTGGCTCTTAATGCTTTAAACTGACTTCAGTGACAAAGAGGAAGCATAATGTACTTAAATTATTTCATCAAAATATTCAAGGCTTCCTTGGCAAAGATTTACAAATTGAATTATTTATTGAAAAATTCAATATAGACATCTTATGTATAACAAAACACTGGTTAAAATCACATAAGATGTTGTTAAATATTAAAAATGTTCAAGTTTCTAGTTTTTACAACAGACAAAACCATATTCGAGGAAGTTCATTAATTCTAGTAAATAGTAAATTCAAAATAAAAGAACGTAGAGATGTTGTTGCACTTTCAGTTGAAAAATTAATTGAATTATCTAGTGTAGAACTTAAAATATATAATTGTCTGTGTCTATAGGCCACCTTCTACAAATTTCTCTGAGTTTGAAAAGTAATGGAGAATGTTCTAAAGCTAGTCACTAGAAGCAAAAAAAAGGTTATAATATGTGGTGATCTTAACGTAGATTTACTTATAAACTCCTCATTAAGTAGTCGCTTAATTAGTCTATTTAAGTCATTTAACTTGGAAAATCTCTTTCTAGAGCCTACAAGAATAACTGAAACAACTGCAACATGTTTAGATAACATATTCTGTTACTAAGAATATTTAGATAAAAACATTATAAGTTGTCTGAAATCGGATCATTGTGGTCAAAGTGCTAGCTTTGTCATAACTTGTTCGGAATTAAACAAGGAGATCATATGTAGGCCAATCACTGTTCCTCGGATAAATAGTTATTTAGAAAAATTAAAAACTATCTTGCCCGCTCTTGAGCCTAAAGAAGATGTTAACAATTTATATAAAAACTTTTTCCAGTCAGTGAATAAAACTTTTAACAACATTTTTAAAACTAAAACAATAAGATGAAATAACAGGCCTCAATTTAACGTTTGGGCTACAAAAGGAATTAAAATAAGCAGAGATAGACTTTATGAATTACATTCACTAAAATCGCTTATGCGCGATCCAAGCCTTAATGAACATGTCAAAAAGTATTCAAATTTTTTTAAATCAGTCTGTCATGTTGCAAAGTCTAATCACATAAGCAGTAAAATTAAATCATCTGATAATGTGATTACAACTGTTTGGAATGTGATCAATAATGAAACTGGTAGATCAAAGACTCGTGAACACAACTTTAATATCAAAACAGACTCTGGTTTAATTGATAATGATGAAAAAGTTGCCCAAATATTTTAAAATTTCTTTGGTGAAATACCATCAAAAATAACTGAATCCTTAACTTCATCTTGCCAAGCTGCTGAATCTATTGTAAAGGACAGTGTTACTGAGTGTGATATTAACTTTAAATTTAAACATGTGGATCCCCAAATAATTATTTCAACATTCAAAACACTTAATCTGAAAAATACTGAAGATTTGTGGGGGATGCCTGTTAAGTTTATTAGCATACATTATATATTTAATGTATGCATTGATAATGGTGTATTTCCAGACCTCATGAAATGCAGTAAATTGATACCTCTTTTTAAATCAGGTGACAGAAGATCCCTCAAATTTTAGACCAATATCTGTTCTACCTGTCTTAAGTAAAATATTTGAAAAAATCTTGCTAAATCAATTGCTTTCACATTTTTGTATATAGGGACTTTTACATGATCGACAATTCGGTTTTACCAGGGGACGCTCAACTTCTGATGCTGGACAGCACATTCTCGCGGCATGGGAGAATTCCCAGGATGTAGTTGGCGTTTTTTGCGACTTATCGAAGGCGTTTGATTGCGTCGATCATCATACGTTGTTAGCTAAACTAAAATATTATGGTGTTAGAAATAAATCCCTTGAACTTGTAGAATCATACTTAAGCAATAGAATTCAAAAAGTGGTTATAAATGGTGCTCAATCTCAGGGATCTCTAGTGAAACTAGATGTACCACAAGGGTCAATATTAGGGCCTTTCCTGTTTTTAGTATATATAAATGACTTACCCTTTATGGTGCAAAAATTTACAGAGATAGTATTATTTGCAGATGACACTTAATTATTGTTTAAAGTGAACAGGAAACACGACAATGCGAACAACATAAATAGACACCTTATAAAAATTTCAAACTGGTTTACTGTTAATAATCTTGTACTTAATGCTAATAAAACAAAATGCATTAAGTTTTCACTACCTAATGTAATCGAAATTAATAGAAATCTGGTAATAAACAATGAAAAATTAGAATAAGTTGATAAGACTGTCTTCTTAGGTATAACTATTGACTCAAAATTTCAGTGGGGTCCACAAATTACAGTACTAGCAGATAAACTTAGTTCTGCTGCTTTTGCGGTGAGGAAAATCAGGCAATTGACTGACATAACCACAGCAAGACTTGTTTACTTTGCTTATTTCCACAGTGTCATGTCATATGGTATTTTGCTATGGGGTTCTGCTGCTGATATTAAATTATTAAACATTACAAAAAAGGGCAGTACGAAGCATTAATGAGCTAGGAAGCCGAGACTCTCTCAGGGATGTTTTTAAAGAAATAAATATTCTAACGGTACCGTGTCAATATATCTATGAAAATATTATGTTTGTCCGTAAAAATATATCCTAATTTCCGAGGAGCAGTGATAAGCACAACTTAAATACGAGAAATAAAAATAAACTTGCTATGCCAAAGTTTAGGCTTACTAAAGCCAACAAATCATTTATGGGAACCGGTGCAAAATTTTATAATAAGTTAACTGTAGAAATTCTTAATTTAGGTGACAAACAGTTTAAATTTTATATTAAACATCTGCTATGTAAGAAAGCATATTATAATGTAGATGAATATTTGAATGACAAAATGTATGGCCTAGTATCAAACAAAATTAATGTTAGATTTAAATACACACTTAAATAATTTAGGTTTGATAAGTTAAAGGAGCACTCTAAAGACCAAGCTAAGTAACGATGTTATGTCTCTGTTGTTTACTTTATAGTGGTTGGTGGCGAGCTACCAGGGGATGCACCATGTGCAATCCGCCTTTGGCTGCCTGATTTGGTGGGGTTTTAGATGTGTAGGGGTGTGGCGCACGAGTACGTACGTGTATGTGTGTATATACATGTTTGGATAGATATTGTGTACTTGATGGCTTGGTTCCTGCATGACTGATTGGTAACAGGTGTACATCCGGGAGTTTCTTGTCACTTCTTCTCCCTTTAGGCTACTTTGTTGTGTGTTTAGATGGTAGTTTAAATGATGTGCATTTGTCGCCGGGCTGTTGTTAAGGGGTGGGCCACTTTCGGGTGTGCAACGTCTGTTTGAATAAGTGTGTGCATTTATGTATATGTGCGTGTTGTGTGTAGCACCCGCTCGTGTTCGGAGCCCTGCCGCTATCGGGCGGCCGAACGAGGATTTAATCAGATAGGACCTATAAGTTCTTTTACGTTTAGTTTTATTTTCTATCTTTTATATATATTTGCATATTTATATATATGTATTAATATTTGTCTGTATGTGTATATATGAATATGTGCATGTATGTGTATCTTATATTATCCTTAATATGTTATGAATACCTATTTATTTATTTATTTGCATTTTTGTAAAATGTAAATATGTATGTATGTGTATATATATATGTGTATATGTACGTCTGCTGTGTAATATTATATGTTATATGAATATAGTACAATCGAAGTTTTGACGTGACAACGTCTTATAAATTGGTTTGCCGGGTGACACTTCAAGAAACTGCGTTACGCTCCGCTCACGTTATGCGCTCACAATGAGAGCGAGTGAGAGGCACGCGCCCGCCTAAGAGCGAGAGAGACAGACATAAAATCATTGTCACGTAAAACTTTCGCCCGTATACCGACTTTACAGGCAACCAGTTTTATTGGAGTTGCTTGAGTGTGTCATGCTCTCTCAAAGTGTCTCTGCGGTGGTGGCGTGTGTCGGGTCGTTACGGTACTTAAAACATGGTTGAGCGAAGCGATGGCTGATTCATGTGTCATACTTGTGAACGGGTGCCGCCTGTGGAGGCTGGTCTGCTCTTGCAAACTTCTTTGTATTCTTATTATATATATATATGTACGTCTGCTATGTAATATTATATGTTATATGAATATATTTTTCTCGGGAGTTGCTTTTAATCCCTTCACAGAATAATTGAAAACTTTTAACATATCACATGGTGCCCTCCCCTATGCAATCTGGAAAACAATAGGCAATTGAAATATTACATAAATATTAATTTTGTTTTTTTTTTAAATCCAACTATTTACATTGTAAATCTTATTTATTTCATGTTTCAATACAAAAAATGTATTTATTAGTTGATACACTATAATTTTATGTTTCGTTTGTGATTTTACAAAGATTACCTGTTGGACGCACGCAATAAAACAGTATTTTAATTAGTTTGTAAAGCTAGTTGTAGTTAATTTACTTGACGATTCGAAAGTGTTCTTAGTAACCCATTTGAATAAAAAGATTTTGATTTTGATTTTGATTAGTGTACGAGAAAATAAGCCAATAGGTCACTTAAAAGTAGGGATGTTCCGACTAGTCGGTAAAGCTGACCATCCGGCCACTTTCGTAGTCGGCGACAAGTTGGCGACTATTCGGCAAAGAGCGCCGACTGCGACTGGGAGAAATTGTCTGTGGTCGATCGAACATTTAATCCTAGAACCTAGCTGAGGTATCAGGGTTGGTTGACATTATTGGTTGTTCATACTCGTAGTATTTTCTGTTTTTCCCTGCCCACCATGATAAATTATCATTTGGCACTGCTAAAACTTGATTTAAAGGAAATCATTGTATAATTGTTCTAAAAAAATTCAATACATGAAACTTTCTTTTACACAAAATCACCACAAAAGCAAAAATCAACAAACAATACGAAGTCACAGATTATAAAATACTATACATATATTTATGATAATACGAATTCATTTTAAAATTTTAATCTCAACACCCACTAAATACTAGCAACTAACACAAAAACATAGGGTTTTCAAAAAAGAATTTGATCACAAAACATCTGTCATTTAGTAATAATTTAACCTTTGGGTTTTTTTACATTCGTACGTTGGGTGAAAATCTTTTCATTAATAAACTATTTAAAATTATAAACCAGCCCAAAAAATTTTTATAAAATTTTATGGCCCTAAAATATATTTTTTTTATTTAATTTGCGATTTTCACCTTTTGGCCCCCTTATTTCGTACTTGAAAAAGCTTCCATCATTACATATTTTTAATCTTAAACCTCAATACCAAATTTCCTGTAAATTACCTGACGCAAACAAAAGAATTCGGTAGAAACTTCTAAACACCTTTGACCACCTAATCCGTACCGGTTGTAAAAAAATATAACGAAAAAAATGTACTGCTCCTAACTGTAGCGTTTTAGCTTTCGATTATAATTTTATTATGTACCTACCTACTTTTACATATTCATTAGGTACCTACCTACTTTTAAATATTTATTAGGTACCTACCTAGTAATTTTCTTAACTTGCATAGATATCTGCATTTCGGATCGTTGCCGATTGGTTATAAAAAATACTGTAAAATAATAGGTAGGTATATATTTTCATGACATATCTTCCTTAACATTATTATTTTAAATTTGAATAACTAGTAGAAAAAAAATTATTTACTACTAAGTACTAACATTACCTAGATAATATTTAATTGACTGAAATCTCAGAGCTTATTGCGGGGGGCAAATTTATGGAATTGCAACTCTCCACTTAAGACCTTTTTTTCCAAATCTTGAGAGGGAACATGTACTTCCATTTACATTTACATTCCCCATAAAAAGACAAGATCCGAGTACTCGAGACTTTTTCGCAATAAACGTCCTCGTCTTCTTACTTTATAATAAAAATATGTAGGATGGCGATACGCGATGTTTTGTCGTATGGCACGATATGTAGCTAGGTATAAAACCGCCATCTATTGACTTGTAAGTATTCAACGAGAAACGCTAGATATCGTAAGCTAATATTTTCGACCCGCTGCTACTTACGGCATCTAGCGGCTAAACAAAATAGCCTGAAAAATAGCCCGAGTTACGGCGGTCCCATTTCATTGTATGGGATAAGTCATCTGTACTAGTATATTATTATATAATCTGTGACATAGGTAAACTTTGTTTATTTGTATGTAGTGAGTAATATCTGCAACTACCGAACGGATTGTGAAAATTCGTTCACTAATAGAAAGCTACACTATCCCTGACTGACATAGCCGAAAATGTATTGATTAGAAAAAGTTTTTAGTTCGAAATATCAATGTTTGTGAATGAAGTCGTAAAAAAAAATAGGTCAAGTGCAAGTCGGACTCGCGCAACGTGCTTCCGTGCCAATATTTACTTTTGGATGTTTGTAATTTACGAATACAAACAATAACAAAAACTGTGCCGCTAAGCGGTCACCTATCTAGTCACTGACCAAGCCCGACGTTGCTTAACTTTGAACTTACCGTTTCCAACAAACAAATGTGTTACTGTTTCTTTTAATAATCGCTAGATGACGCTGATACGCTATTTTAAGACGGTAATGGCTCGAGCTCATCTCACACTTGGCCGGTTTTTATTATTTGTTGTTACCTATAATTTAGAGTTCACACTATAATCACTGTAAGTTTTAAGTGTTACTTTTTTTATGACAGAGCAAAAGCAACGAAAACGTTTTCCGCGTATGGTGACCCCACTTAAACTTACTTAATAAGCGATGACGTCATCCTCTTTCACTTTATACGACGGCTCGCTGCCCGGTGTGCAAAATTAGGTGTGTAATAGTCGCGGACGACTTCACATTGGTTGAATGCGACACTAGTGTATTGCGTTTTAGTGTGTTCATTTGCTTTAGTACCAGAAACCGCCACTATTATCTATTTTGTAGAAGATTCCCAATGTTTTAAAGTAAGTTTCCTTCCCTTAGAGTAGGCCCAATCGTAGATAACATAAGCACAGACTGACGCCTGTATTTCTACCACCAGTACTGCCGCGACGCGCCCTACCTACCAGCTATAAGGTCAGTAATTAATAAGAATACGGATTATACAACACACTGTTCATTATTTTTCTGTTACGCAATAGATCTTGTAGTAGAGAAACGGCCAGGCCACATATTTTGAATAAGGTATAGGTAGAGAGTTAGAAGCTTAGCTCTACATGAGATCTGACATGAGAACTTTTTGATAGTGCGAGCTATGTGATTTCGGCTTGGCAACATTCTACATGAAAATGTTTTTGGTGAGTTAAGATTTATAAACAAGATTTAGTTTGTACAAGATCGTTCGTTTTAAATTTAGCAAAACAAAAACTGAACGTCGACAACAAATAATTATTCGGGCAAGATTTTATAGATTAGGAAATCGCGTGTACAATTTAGTGGCTATTTTTGTTTTTATGATCAAATGTGTTTGCGTATCTAGTGGAAATTGCTACGGAACTAAAACAGCCGGAAATGAGAACTGGCTTCGTTATCTATCTGCTGGCAAAACTCGCACAACTTCCTGTGGTCATCATAGCTTTTGAGGCAGATAATACTTGGAAATCAACCGTATTTCGTCTTAGATAATAGTTGCAATTGTAAGTCTTTTTTGATTAATATTTAAATAGTAATTGATTATTCAATTATAATAATTTATTTGAATATCGGATGCCAGAAAAAGTAAACTTACTTTTTGAAATTGAATCAATAAACTAAAAAAAGACATTTCTGTAGGTTAACCATTCCCATTAAGATGGCAAAAGAAGATTAGTTAATACAATAGAATAGTTTACGCAATCCGTTTATTCTAAATTTAAATCCGATGATATTCCTATTTAGATAATGGGTATAGATTTAATTCATAATACATAGTTACTTTTTAAACGACATAATTTATACATTTTCATAAAATCTTTCGAATCTCAATAGAATAATAATTTATGAAATTATATAATACGATAAATTAAGATGATAGATTACAATAGCCATTATCACAGATTTAGGCGGAATCCCCATATAATAATAATTCACGATTTCTCTTGAGAACATAATTTTTATATTTGAAAAATAATATTGCGACTTAAAAAAAAACAGTTTTTTAGCAATAAAAAAGAAACCGCTGGACCGATCTCCACCCAGCCTTAGAATGTCGAGTTGACAACTAGAATGCACGTCATATAAGTTTGCACGTATTGAAATGTGAAGCGATAATTATATCGGATATTGTTTTGTTAACCTTAATCACAGAGGTACCTCCGCCAAGTATCGCCTCCGCCAAGTTGACCGGTAGAAGCTCGTCTAAATAATTAAGTATTTTTTTCGTACAAAACAATTATTTATTATACCACATTGCTAAACAGGCAACAATAAGGTACGCCATTATGAGTTCATTCTGAAACCTAATACGAAGTATTCTAAAAATATATAACTATATTTCAAAATGTTCGTAATAATTATTAAAAAAATATAGTCTAATTTTTATGCAAAAAAGATTTCTATACGTTATTATTAGTTAAAAGAGCTTTTTGTTTAATTTTTTCATATTAATCGAAGATACATTTTGCGGCTCCTGACCATCGCCCATCCCGACGTGTGATTTCTAAACGTAGGTACTATTAAACGTCAAACTATTTATATATTATATTTGTCATTCTGTGTTTACAATAAGCTTCTTGGTTTACCGTAAACAAAGTGCTTTTTGGATTTATCAGTGACTTACGAACGACCCTTGCTTTGTTATTTGGCCCTTTCTGCTTCGTGTATTATATTGGATTTGGCTGTGTTAATTGTACGTGGTTTATCTACTGCGATTCGAATTTCGTCGTTAAAAACACATCTTTATTTTCTGTGGGATCAGGAAACCGTTTCTTTCATGAATAAATAAATCTAATGGTACCATGTAACTGTAGACATACTTACAAATGTCTCTTGTACTTCATAATCATGTCATTTTAAGTCTGCATTGCAGGACCACAACCCTCTATCATCTGCCGGAGACAGACGGAGGATTTGGCCTACACTCCCAATGCAGGCCAAACGGGTTGAGGGGAATTAAATACAGGTATTTCCTTAGTCACCTTATTTGACATCCACGATGAGAGTAGGTCACTCCAGGTAGGGGCGAATTCTTTCTACTACTCTAGAAACCAAACGACCACATGGTCTTTTGTACTTATGCTATTTTAAACAGCTGTGCTTGCTGACCTTAATAATATTGTCTGAGCACATTCTAAGATTTGTATGCCCATGCTTGCAAATGGATATCTGTCATCTGAGCAATTGGTACACTGCCCACCATTATTGGTCTAAAAAGTTGTATTTATCTTTTTCGGACTAGCAAATATGACGCTTTGTTTGCTATGTACCTCTGCAATTATTGAAGATGCTCAATATTACATGACTGATAATATTGCCCCAGAAATAACTTCTGCACTAGAACTCAATCTCGGATTTGAGGTGATTAAAAAAATATGTTATTGAAGTCCTACATCCTTGATGCAACAAGGACACTGAATATTATTTTCATTTTAAGACCCACCTGTTGGGAAACTCTGCTGAAGTCTTCGATTCAGCAATTCTCTGATTATATTGATGCCTTAAACATTAAATAAATTAATTATTCCAAAATGTATGAAAGCTGTTTTTTTATTTCACAAGCCCAATATTCCTTCGTGACCATGAACAACAACGATACAAATAACATGACTCGGTTACAAATGTTTCGTCACAAAAATATCTGCACCTAGCGGGATTTGAACCCGCGACCCTTGGCTCCGTAGTCACGTGCACTAACCACTCGGCCAAACCAGTTGTCAAATGAATGACATTGCTAGGTAAAACGTCAATTATGTAATATGCATAGATATAGTATTACTAAGTACGTACTTAGTCTGTGGTAATATGTAATTGACTAACGCAATTTTTTTTTTAAAGTTAGGTGTTGCTAAATATGTTTATATAAATGCTATTGTACAAGAAAACTACACCGAAATACGACAAATTGATAATTAAAAGTCACTTATAATATACTGAGGTTTCTAAATTAGTAGTGTACAATGTCCAGACCGGGCCTCCATACATTCCTGAAACGTCTCCTTTCTTGCTTTCTTCATAAAATATGAAACCAATTTCTCTCAATAACTGAACTGACATAATGAAATGGGTTGTCAGTACTTATGTTAACAGACCCTTTTTTCCCATCGTTTATATAGAAACTTTTCCTTATACCTGAGGATTTGTTTCGTCAATTGGTATTTCTTATTCCCTGCCATGATTAACATTGATGAAATATTAGGTTACTTAAAACAAAACTAGTCTGTGACACGCAACTCACTAAAACAAATGTAACAATACCTCAAATCTGTGTCGTTAAGTACTACGTCGTAACAAGTACGATTGTATATAGATACAAACATTTTATTTTAAATAGATACATACATTAAATTAGATAGTACCACTCACTTCTCTGACACCAAATATCTATCAGATAAGTACCATTGTACGTAAAAGCGGAGAGCAGTTAGATCTTGTAGATAATACAGTATTCTTTGGTATTACCCTAGACCAGGTATGGGCAACCTTTGATATGTTGAGGGCCAAATTTAAGCGTGCAAATATGTTCGCTGGCCGCGTTTAAAAGTACTTAGTGCATTTTAAAGTAGTAATAATATTTTTTGCGATAGATATAAGACATGAAAAAATACGACAATATTATTATAGCACAATTTATTGAAATAACAAAAAAAAATGGTACATTATAATCAAATCGTTAAATTTGCAATTGTTATAAACTACGAAAGTAAAATACACCGAAAACAATGAGACACTTGAGCTTGAATTTGGGAAACTAATCCATTGATATTTGGATTAATTCCACTGATACAAAGACGTAAAGAATTTTCCAAATTATCGTCAGTCAGTCTTGTACGATGTGTTAATTTATTAACTTTCACTGTTTGCATTTATAAATACAGTAATACCCCGACTTACACTACCTCGACATACGCGAATTCGGAGTTACACGATTTTTCAGGTTCAGACGTGTAAGGCGGAATCGACGCGTAGGTACAAGAAAATAACAATTTTGTGTGTTGTGCGATGACCTAAGATATGTACTAAGTACTATGGCATCCAAACAAAGTAGAACCGACTCTTTTGCTTCAAACAAGAAAAGAAAGACATTATCTTTAAACTGTAAACTTTATTATTATTTTAAATTATTAACTCGTCAGACGACTTTGTTAGATTTTATGAAACCTTCTACATCACAATAACTTCAGATTGTGTTTATTCGGATTCAGATTTATCATATTATCTACAATAAGTTACAATGTGTAACTTATTGTAGATTTAATATTATTTAATATGTTTTTCCTTAATTATTGTTTTATTTAGACTCCGGTCCGGTCCGGTCCCAAACATACTTTGTATATCTTTATATGCAAAATTGTACCCCGACTTACGCGAATTCGACTTACACGGATAGCGCTTGGTCCCACCTATCGCGTTAGTCCGGGGTATTACTGTCCTGCCAAACTCACAAATCAATCTTCTTGCGAATTTTCTAAGCTGCGGAAAATTTTCTTTTTCTAGGTAATTTTTGTAGAAATCGCACAACTCTACGTCTTTAAATTTGGATTTTAGGAGTGAGTTTTCTTGAATCTCGATCAACTCCATTTATAAGTGTATTGGAGCATTTTGTACATTACATTGTAGGAGTAGCAAATAAATTGAAACAGTCTTCCATGTTTTTGAAGAAGCTAAATCTGTTCGGAAATTATTCCAACAGTAACTTGAGTTCTTCAGCATATTGAGCACAAGCAATATTTTCATACGTAGAGAGCGTGTTGAAATGGTAACTGTTACCAGACAGCATCTGTGACTCCCACAAGCGTAGTTTGATCTGAAACGCTTTCAAATGGCTGTACCAATAATTTACTAACTGTCTTTGTTTTTGAAATTTCAAATTTAAATCATTCAAATAGCCTGTTAGATCGACCAGAAATGCTAAGTCACATATCCATTTTGGGTCACTTAATTCAGATAGTGGTTTATCTTTTATTTTCATAAAGTCTGCTATCTCAATTCTAAGCTTGCTTTGCTTAGCCATCTGACTTCACAATAATATGTTACGTCGTTATATTCAGCTGATATTTCATCCAAAAACGCCTTTAAATGATGATGGTTAAGCCCTCGGGATCGAATAAAGTTGATGGTTTTTACTACCACATTCATAACATTCTGGAGTCGAATGGACTTAGAACACAAGTTCTGTTGGTGGATAATGCAATGAAGGACTATCAAATCATCTTTTTGCACATTTAATCCTGTTGCTTTTTCATTCAAAATTCCGATAAAACTTTTACGTAAGCCGACCATAAAAAGTGCACCATTAGTGCATACTCCAATTAATTTTGACCATGGCAAGCCAAAACTTGTGAATACCTTTTAAACTTCAATAAAAATATCCTTTTCTGTAGTGGTTCCTTTTAGCGGCTGTAAAGCAAGCAATACCTCAGTAACAGTGAATTCCTTATCAACACCTCGAATAAATATACCCAGTTGAGCTGTGTCAGACAAATCGGTGCTCTCGTCTAATGCTATGGAAAATAATTCAAAACCAGCCATACGGTCAGTCAATGTTGTTTTTATTTCATTAGCCATCATTTCTATACTTCGAACAACAGTTCGTCCTGACAAACTAATTTTTTCAAATTCAATTTTCTTTTCAGGACACAAAATACCGCAAACTTTTAACATAAACTTCTTGATAAATTCTCCTTCGGCAAATGCTTTTAATGCCTTTGCTAATTTTGAGCTAACTATAAAACTAGCTTTCACAACATTATCAAGTTGTGTTCTTTGTTTATGAAACATTTGTTGCTGTTTCTCCAAATTTGCGGTAAGCTCCTGGATTTTGTCTGTTCTTAATTGTCCTGTTAGTGAGTGCAGCGCAGCATGCTTAGTTGAGTAATGCCTCTTTATATTGAATTCTTTCATTAGTAAAATGGATTCATTACACAGCAAAGAAATAGGCTTACCATTGTGCAAGATAAAAAAGAATTCTTCAGTCGATTTTTCTCGAAACTGGCGAACCTCTGTATCTACTTTTCATTTCTTTCCACCAGACATCATTTTTGTTTACTTTTCGTTCAATAAACTTAATAACAAACTATTATTAGTAACCACTCAAGATGCACACAAAGTCACAAAGCAAGTTGACTCGAGCAGTTCGCTAAGATATCGCTTGTCCAAGTTATCACCGCGGTAGCTCAAATAGAACTGAACTAACGTTCGGGCCATCAACCCGCTTATATAGGCAAAATGAAGAAATAATCTGGAATAAACTAGTTTAATAATTGAGAAGTAATAAATCATTTGATGTGTCGCCCGTGAGGCGGCAAACCTCAAAGAATTTGATCGAGCAAGCCGAGTGGCGGCGATTATCAAATAGTGAGGCGGCAAACATCAAAGTCCGGGTTTCCCCGGATTTGTCCTAGCTTGGAGGGCGTCCGGGGAGCGTCCGGGCGGGGTTTTAACTGCAATTATAGTCCGGATTTCTGATCAAACTCCACAAGAAAGACACAAAAAATTATTTGTAAAGTTGGTTTATAATCAGTCTTGAAATGGTCTCAGATGTTTAATTTGGTGTGGACTTCAAGGATTATCATCGTGTTCCGTTCTTTAGATCAAAATATTGAATTACAAAAGGAAATAATTTTGTGTTTCCATGGTTGCTGGAATCAGTAGCTGCGCTCATAAATGGTATGTTTAGTAAATCGTTTGTAAGTTCGGCAATCGACAAAAGGCTTTAAGCCTCTCTACTACTACTCCTGTAGCTATTACTGTAGTTTTATTAAGATTACCTACATGACAGTTTTTTTGCGATATCTTACCCCGAGAATATTTCGCGATTGTAGGCGCAAGTACAATCCAAGGAATTAAAGGACAAGTGATGGCCGACTGCGTTATAAACAAGTGCGAGTGCTGAAATATGGAGGTCTTCCGAACTTGATGTCACAAAAAATGTAGATATTTTTGAAGAACTTGCTTGGTTTCTTATGTTTTGTTGTGTTCAGTATAAACAAGATTAATTATTTTAAAAATAATTGTAATATTTATAATTTTAATATTATATAATTTTATATTATATAATTTACATAGATAAATCATTTAAAGGACAATGTATCCCTTTTTAGGGTTCCGTACCTAAAAAGGACAAAACGGAACCCTTATAGGATCACTTTGTTGTTCTGTCCGTCTGTCATGACCCTTTTGCTCAGGAACGCGAAGAGGTATCAAGCTAAAATGTATTACTCAGGTCTACTGTCACTTAGAGCTGTGAAAAAATCAAACTTCTAAGCCAGCGCAATCAAAAGATGCAGCCGTTTATGCCGCAAATTTCTGAAACTTGCAAGGGAATCAAAACCTACAGGGTACTTCCCGCGAACTCAGAATCTTGAAATTTGGTACGAAGCAACGTCATATAATAAGTTATAATATATAATAAGTTTTCACGGAACCCTCGGTGCGCGAGCCAGACTCGCACTTGGCCGGTTTTTTTACAATAAAATCCTTACATACGTATGTAAATTAAACTAAAAAAAAATTTATAAAATAAAAACTTTTTAAAAAAGCTGATGGGATTAAATATTTTTTTGTTAACATAATTTACTTGAATTGATTAATTATAATTTAAAAGCGCGACTGCTGGCGAGTTAATTTGTTTATTTATTTAGCAGACACCTGCATCCCTTACAGTTTCCTAACACGTGAGACAGGGATAGTGGACAATAATTATATCCTAATTATCTAACAATTCTACTAACAATTGATTGAAATTGTAGTAACGAGCAGCTTATATATGTATAGTTTATTGACTTCAAAAATGTAATATGATATCCTGTTCTTAAGAAATAAAGTACTTGAATTTAATTTCAAATACATACATAGACTGCTCGGTTTATAGTTTTAGTGTATGGAAGAGAGCGAAATATGAAATGGAATAAAAAGAATATAATGATTATGGTGACATTTCTGAAATATATAGCTTAGATAAATAATCTATACTAATATATAAAGCTCAAGAGTTTGTTTGTTTGAACGCGCTAATCTCAGGAACTACTGGTCGGATTTAAAAAATTCTTTCAGTGTTGAATAGCCCATTTATCGAGGAAGGCTATAGGCTATATATCATCACGCTGACACAAATAGGAGCGGAGCACTAATGAAAAATGTTTCAAAATCGGGGTTTTTTGTCCTTTTGAGAGCTTCCGCTGCGTGCGCTGCGTAAACGGTTAAAGTTTCGCAAAAATCATGTATGAGAGAATTGTTCCCCTAAAAAAAAGTCCGCAACAGCATATATCTATATTTTAAGGTTCACTCACTATAACCTTTTTTATGCTAACCATATTTGTCCTAAAATATTGCATTATTTGTGAAGGTGTTTTTATAAACATGATATTAATCTTTATCCAAATAAATACGTTATCCATCACAAGCATTTAATTTAAAACAAAATTTCCCTGTTCATCATTCGATTTCAATGAATATCCCTTAGATATTATATATATATAGCAATAAATCGCAGTTTTAAAATAACGTGGCAGCAAAATAATTATCAAGTATTGCGCACGCATTTATGATGTGCGAGGCCGGCGGGCAGTCATGCGGGAGAAGGGCGGTACGTATTATTCAAAAATATTTTACCTTCTGTGTTTTTTTTTATAATTGAGGAGTTGCCGTAAAAATCCTATGCCGATAACTAAATTTAGGGCGGGCGAAGCCGTAGGTAAAAGCTAGTAATCAATATTTTTGGACCTTACACACAGCGACGTCTAGCCCCAAAGTAACCAAGGCTTGTGTTATTGTAAATACATACATAAATACACCAACCAATACAATGGCATTATTACTATGAACAATGGCTTCCTAAAATTCCCTTATTTATGTCAGTTTCAGGATTGTAGCAATGTTTTGAGGATGCTTGAATGAGTACAATCACGTTTAATAGAACGAGGAAAATAATAGCTATACCAAACTGACATTAACCACTATTGTTTATAGAGTCGGGTATTGATTGAACTTCATTATATTTGCATTCATATACCTACGTATAAATATATTAATTCTAATATACAATAATAAA
This sequence comes from Apoda limacodes, assembly GCA_946406115.1. NCBI lineage: Eukaryota > Metazoa > Arthropoda > Insecta > Lepidoptera > Limacodidae > Apoda > Apoda limacodes. Next base: position 9,787,123 of record OX291553.1, on the reverse strand, counting down.
AATCTGGGATCACTGTGTCTGTACATTGAAAATATTAGTCAAATAATTTCTTGATCAATCAAATAAATAATCTTTAAAGAAAGGTTCCCTAACAACATTAAAGAGCGTTTTTGAAGCTCTGCAATGATACTCCATACGATGGGGTGCGCAAAATAATTCTTTTCAACCCTCGGTTCAATGTATGTAGAGATAGATAACCTTAAAAAAGATCTTAATTTATGTAACACATCTGTATGGCGGTTCAGAAAAGACAGATCTCTATAAAATTTTACTAGAATCTACCCAAAGACGTCGCGCTGCAATTTTAAGGCTGTGGACGGACGAACAGATGGACGGACATGACGAATTTATAAGTGTTTCCTTTTTGCCATTTGGCTTCCTGAAAACCATTTAACAATTATTTTTTTCTGTCTGTGCCTGTTTTCTTGAACTGAACGGATTAATATTGGGTTTTTACCTGTAACACAAGCTTAGGCAACACTGTTTATGATGCAGTGTATTTAGACTATGAAAAGTGGTTTTATATAAGTTTTTTATACTACTAAGGTGGCAAAAAAGCTTACGGTCCGCCTGATGGTAAGCGGTCACCGTAGCCTATGGAGGCTTGCAAAATTCACGCGCGCGTTGACGACCCTTCAAAAATCTAATAACTTCTTTCTTAAAAAACCCCATACTGTAGACTTAGAGAAAACCTTCCCATAAGCCGCGAATTACCAACTTTACAGTAAAATATAGTGAAAATCCCAGGGACAAAATAAAATTGTAATAACTTTAAGTTTATCCACTTGCCCAATTCGTACCCCATAGGAAGAAGGGCCAAGTTTATTTATTGAAAGTGCCTTAATATTAATGATAGCAAGTTTTACTTAAAGAAAACATTCGCTAATTTTCTAAAATTATTTAAACTGCATTTACAGTTTAATAATAATTCATCAGTTACAACTAGGACACGAAACAATAAAATATAATAAAAAAATATCTGTATTTTATGATTTCCGTAGAAAGGATTCATAAGGATGAATTTCTTCAAAGTTGCATTGTATCTTTAATTTAAATAGGTCAGACAGCAATTAGTATAGGCCGTAATGCACTTTTATATAGCATGTACTAGAATACACCAAAGTGCTTTAGGAATATATAATGTATTCAGCAAATAGTTATTATTAGGTTTTCGTACCCAAAGGCTAAGAAATGGGACCCTATTACTAAGACTCCGCTGTCCGTCCGTCCGTCTGTAACCAGGCTGTATCTAAATGAACCGTGATATTTAGACAATTGAAATTTTTAACGAAGATGTATTTCTGTTGCCGCTATAACAAATAGCTATATTCTATAATAGAAATACAATACCGTTCTAAGAAAAGCTTACTGCTAGCTTTAATTCAAAATTTTAATTTATATTTATATTTGGTATTTTGATAAGAAAATTCAAAATATTAAATGGCTTAATAAATGGTCAGGTCTGTTTAGCTTCTTAGGCACCCTTTGTCATAAATCTATGTTTATTGATTTTTTTTGGTTTCTTTTTATTATTATTTTTTTTCCATTTTACTTAATACCCTAATACAGTTTTCTTTTCATTTTAAAATGGTAAATTTTTGCTTAATATCCCTGAACAGCCAAAAAAACAATATTTCTGTAAGCCTTTTTGCGGCTGTAATTCAACATGCTACCACTCACGCTTTGAAAACGCCTTTCGAACTGTTATACCGGAGATCCGGTACGGGTCCGGTAAAAATAATTTAATTATAATTCGTTAAAATACAATGTGAAATAATGGATGAGCAAATGTCTGTACGCGACGATGGGTTACGGGGAACTGGCTGTCCGTCAGTCGGTTTGTACTGGTATCTAAATCTAATGACTAAGGGAAAGGTTTCGTATTTGTTAAAGGTTGGCATTTTTATATACTATTTAAGGGTATAATAGAATGCAGCTCTAATAGATACCGCCACGAAATATCTTACTCTTCACAAATCTTCGCTTAATGTTAATTTCAACTGAGTGCTGATCGTCAACGTCATACGTAGTCTCGCGCACACGACGAACGCAGGAAAGGTAGATCGCGGAGTGTTGTGACAGAGGTGAATTGTTACAACGTCAATTGCTACAAGAAATAGAACGCTGTGAGAAAATGCTTGTCTGTGAAAACAACTTGACGTATGTCAAAATTTACCTCTCTTCACATCACGCAGATGTACTGTACACGCAGATGCAAACAGAAATGTGCAAAAGTTTTCAAATGTAATGTTAAAAACTGGCTGCCTGTTTCGGAAAGAATCGGCTTGTCCGTTTTGTAGAGTCAATATTTTATTACAATCGATGCAAAAACGGCGTAATTATGACAACGGGCATGACGAAACTATAGGGGTTACGTTTCTGCCTTTTGGCAAAAGTACATATGTCTATAATTGTGGCGGTTATAGATTCTTCGGCGGGTAAAACCGCGGAAATCGCCAAGTACACGGAAACTTGTAAGAGAAGTTTGATAAGATGTTTTTGATATCCGGTTTTATGATTTAATGTGCTTAACTTTATGAAATATGGAAACTCACTCATTGTATTAGGACGTTTTTAGTATCGGCACTAAAATTTTGATATGTGAAGATGTAAAACGAACCCTTCTAGAATGATTATACTTGAAGTTAATAGGTGATACTTACGACGTGATACTTAAGGTTTTTGTACTGTGGAACCCGACATAATAACAAGTATAATTAGGATTTTTATAATAATATGGATAAACCAAAGATATTTGTAATCAGTGTAACAAAAAACATACATTTAAATAAAGGTAAATTAAATGGATTTTAAAAAAAAACCTTGTAAAGACTACAAAAACTGTGAATTTTTATAATTATGCAATCCAAGTGGAAGTAATGTAGCAAATATGTGTAACACTATCAAGTTAGCTTTGGACTATATATATATATATATATATATATATATATATATATATATATATGAACAAATATATGGGATTTTTTTGTAACTTTAACAAGCGTTTTAAAGCGCAACGGCAGTTTTTCGACTCAAAACATCAAAAGCCCATGGCTATTCTTCGCTAAAGTGCCATACCTTTCTATTTCCCGTATTTAGAAAAGTCTTAAGTCGGTAAATAAAACTGTTTATTTTTGAGACTAAATCTAAAATTTTTTCATCAAAATATATTCTACTTACTTACTAAAAACTTACTAAAAAAGATATTTTAGAAATAGCAATACTCGACTTTCAGGCTAAGGGAACACCTTTCGATTTTGTTTGTCTATGTGAAATGTTAGTCGTGTGACATCAAAAACATACAACTATAAGGATACACATTCTTAACTTCATTTTGTAGGTTGAATCAAAAGCGAGGATGTGTATGTATTTTAGGACGGAAGTATATTGAATGCAAAGAGTTACAGTGTACCAAAAATTTTGCGAAAGAATTGACTTTCGATTGATGTGGCATAGATTCCGCAGTTTGATTTATACACCAAGTATACTAAAAAATAAATACACTCGCAAATACGTGATCCTGACTGGCGATTTCGACATTGATTTATTTAAGTGTACAAAAATCTTTTAAGGAATTTAAGGATATATTGTATACTAACAGTTTCAAGATCCACGTGGAAAAACCAACGAGAAAGAGGCTTGCTTGGATTTATTTTTAAGTACAAGTAGTAATGCAATAGCTAAAGTGCATCATTTAGGTTTGTCGGATCACAACACCGCTCAAATATTAAAATTTTCTTTAGAAAAAAGTGCACACGGAGAGACTTTAGCATAGAAAACTTAAATAAAGTTGTTTGCGTAGTTTGGCATGAGCGAATATTTATGAAATTGCTGACATCGAGACAGCTTTTAACCTACTTCATGACCAACTATGTTTGTTTTATAAGTTATGTTTTCCAGAAATAAAAATCAGAAGGCAAAACAAATTATCCATCATAAATGGCTAACAAAAGGATTGAAAAGGTCGTGTGTTACAAAAAGGAAATTACGCTGTTCCTACTATAAACGTTAAGATGAGGTTTCTAGAGATAAATACAGAAAATATTCTAAGCTGGTAAAAAAATGCACAAAAATTTCGCAAAAACGTCAAAATCATGACTATATTCAGAATTCATCAATAAATGTCGCGCAACATGGAATGTGATAAAAAATAAAGAGTATTCTGTGAAGCATAATCAGTCATTGATACATAAATTAAAAATAAACATACATTATAAATAAATTCAGCCTGATGACAGACGGACGGACGGACAGCGGAGTCTTAATAATAGGGTTTCACTAATTACCCTTTGGGTACGGAACCCTAAAAAGCTGTAATTATGTCAATGACATGGATAAATATGAACAAAATTGTATGCTGAGATCTCAGTAAAATGTGAATTGTGCCAAAAATATTATTACGACCTTACTGTACCACGTTTTGAGCAAAATTAATGAATATGAAGACGGAAATTGCCTAGTGTGGTAGAAAAGCGCGAAGAGGCGCGTGAGTACCAGATTTAACTCAGGAGCACAATGTTTAAGCACATCTGCTGGTATACCGACTGGCCCATACGGCTTATGTACCGGACCTACCGCTGTGTTATCGAGATTTCCAGCATGGCCTTACCGCACCACGGTATAGTATGTGGTACAGCGATTTCGTAATTCATATTCGAGTTAGAGGCAAAGAGATTACCAAGTAAATCGGCTTTCTCTTTAGCACTATGGGTCAAGTCACCACCGGTTTTATATCACCGGCAGTGATAGTAGCGATGATTGGCAAAAGTTTCCTTCAGCAGCGTTAGCAAGCGACTAGAAAGCACGACTCCCTGACGTATAGATCGCTAGTCGCCCACCTATTTTGACGATGAACAGGATTTTGGCTCTGGCTATTGGTTTCTTACTGTACCTCTAGGCAGCATTTAATCTGCGTTTGAACTCAGAAACATTTGGATCCTTATTATTTCCAGTCATGGTCCAAGCCTTATACGCAGCTTTTTTGCTTCTCTGCAAAACCAATTAAACCACGGTCGTTTTTTGTAGCGGCCGGTAGCTACTTGCGGGTTAGTAATAAAACATTTGATATCAGCGAGGATTGTCTCAGTGACTGCGGCTTCGCAGACGTCAGAATCTTCTGAGCTACAGCACAGCCAAGGGCGTCGTCAAGGGGGGGCAGGGGGATAGGGGGGATCCCTAGAGATCAAATGTAGCTATTTCTATGTTCATATTTTTTTCCTTCATAATATTGCCCCATTGCTCCCTGCTAAAGCTGGCGACGCCCTTGAGCAGAGCTGCCGGCTCGAATACGATTCGTAAAATTCATGCAATCCATCCTAGTCTGCCTTGAGTACTAGACTTGAGACTACTTGAGAAAAGCAAAATTGATAAAGAAAATGCCCGTGGGGTTAATGAAGGTCATAGCAACCACTTTTCCTGCATGCATGCACTTTCTTTAAATGACACTTTTACGAGTAAATGTGATAAAAAAGTCTTTTGAAATTTAATTTTGTATTCAAATGTTTAAAGGGACTTCAATACTGTCTGAAAATCCGCACTGTGAAGCCAAGAGACATATAAAATAAGGTTCGTTTAGAATTGCGCCGTCAAGCCAATAATGCCGACAACGTGTTTTTCTATGTTTGTTGGTATACACGTGGTAGATGAATGTACCAAGGTAGAGTGAAGAAGATTGACCCATCGACTTTGGTGCGGATCAAACGCTGTAAGGGTCACGGAAAAAAATTGCAGAAGCGTATGTAACTCCTCCCACGTAGAGGCATCAATGAAGATTATACCCAGCGTCAAAAAAGGTTATGGGATATAAAAAAATATACCTACTTAAACAGCTTCAGAAAGATTTTGAATGCTTAAATAAAATCCCATCTTATCTTTGGCATACTTTTAACAACTTTATTCTCGTCTTTATTCTAATAATTTTTAATAGCAACTAAATTAATAACGGTTTACTTCTGAATAATTTGTTCTGAAAGAGTGATTAATATTAAAGCCTGTATCAAACATTTAATAGAAGCAGGTAATAAGATTTCAGGAGGCTATAAAAAGATACCTCCGATTTACATTTTTCATCTATATAAATAAATCAATTTTGTAATGTAACTAAAGGGAACAGTTTTGGTAACTGTTATCTTTAAGTATTGAAAAATTTATTAGCTCGGCACTCGTTAAAAGACTAACACTGAATTCTAACTGGAATCATAATTAAAGACATAAAGACCTTAATTTTATTTCACGTGGGCGCAGAATTTAGCCATTTTGTATGAAAACCTCCAGCTTCACTGCTTCAAACTGCTCTGTGGCTCTGTTAGTAGAAGTGACTGCCTACCGATCCGAAGGGTGCAGGTTCCATCCTGTCACAGGTTAAATTTATGTGATACTCTTGTGTTCCTCTTGAATATGGGTGTTTGCTATGCATACTATGTATGTATTTACAAAAAAGTATATGTATCCGTTATCGTGTATCCATAGTACAAGCTTTGCTTATCTTTGGGAACACAAACATTGTGTGTAACTTCAGGAATATTTTTCGTAATATTAAACTGTTAAATCTTACAATTTATGTATAAGTGCCTACTTGCAATAAACAAGAAGATTTAATTTAACTTCAGTTCGTTCTGAGTTTATGAAATTTAATTTCGGGTAGTAAAATTGAAAGATTATCTTAGTGGAATAAAAGTTATTTCCAAAAGGATCTAATTGTGGGACGCTGTGACACATAAAATTATCTGTCGGAAAATAATATCCGTTTTCATTAAAACGGATAAGAAGATAAAACTTTAAATCTTTTCTAGTTATAAATACAAATAAGCTTAACTAACTGAATACTTGATTACTTTCGTAAAATGGCTTGTGATTTAATAAACGATTTTTAAAAGTTATTTTTGTCAAACATTCTACAATATGCGACCATATCTTGCACAAGCTCCTTAGGCATAAATTGCACTTGCAGTACAGTATCAGAGAGCGGCCCGCAATATTTTAGCCGGCCGCTCGACCGCTCGAGTGGTCGCATATGTAATTTGAAAATGGAACGAACTTTTTAACCCTCCCCCCCCTAACCCTTAAACCCCCCTTAAACTTTAACATTACTAGTTCTATTAATTATGAGGGAATATATTAACACACACTCCGTAAAAAAAAACTCTTCGTCTAAATGATAGAGCCCCCAATAGAACCCGTAGGCAAGTAGACAGAAAGACAGGCTTATTAATAGGGCTCCATGCACTGTTAGAGGTCCGTTGTATGAATATTAATACACCTGATAATATTTTTAATATTTATTTTTGCCAATCAATATCGGCGATTTCTCTCTGCAGATGTGAGCTTGGGTCTTCAATCGCAATTGAACCGTGTGGATTTTGCAGCCTTTTCCTTTGAAATCGGTCGTGGTTTCTTAGCTATACACTAGTACGGATAGCCATTAACTTCTTTGAAGTCAATAGGACTCATACTTCCAGAGTTATAAGCCGTATTAGCAAAATAAGAAATCTCGACGGATCTAATTTAGAAACTTTGTGCAAGGCCTCTGCCCTTAAAATGGTTTCAAAGAAGGACTCTCGGGTATTCATTTTGGCAAGTTGAAAGAATTTAGTTTCAGTTTATATGCCTCACATTACTGTATTTTTCTTAATTTCTGTGGTCGAAGGCGGCAAAAGTACATAATCTGCAGTTTAATATAACGCTGATAGGAATGTTTGTTATATTATTGTGCTGTCAATTTCCTGGATACTATCTTGTCCAGAATAAAATATGAAACTAAATCCCAGTAGACTGCATTAATAATTGCATTCACAATTAGTGGTACTACGAATGAAAAAAAATAAGTAGGAAGTTTTTTTTTTATATAATAGTTGACTGCTTGAATGGTAAAAGGTGTATTTACCGGTTCCCATAAAATTTAGACAGTTAAAAAATTATTGATATTTTTGTTTAAATATATAAAATTGCCTATAGATTTGATCCATCGTTATTCGTTTCTAATATATTGTTTTAGGTAAATTAATTGATTTAAAGATATTATTTAGTGATAATAATTTAGAAACTTCTAGTATTTAAATTGTTCAAGGTAAATCATTTTTCTAAGAAATATATGTTTAAAATAGCTACACTAAATCATGTTTTATTAACTGGGCCGCAAAGAAAGTGGGTCGGTAATAAAAACCTCAATAAGTTCCAAAATATTAGAGCTAGTTCTTTAAAATAAAGACTGTATTTTAGACAATTTAATAGTGCTTTTATCAAAGTTCAAAATAATGAAGTTTAATTTGAATATGCTTACTTACTTTTGTAAGTTAAGTAAAAATGACAATTTTTCACTAGATTTCGAAAAATGTACTACCGTCAAACTAAAGCGTAGTATCAATTAATATTAAATTTTTACACATTTCAGTATTTGTATTGCCACCAAGAGCTGTTTTTACAGCTGTTGTACGGTTTAGCATGCTTTCCACCAGATCTCTGAGCTGACGCTAACGAATATTCTCCCATTCCTCTTTCAGTGCTTCTTTCAGTTCACGCAGCGTCATTGGAGGAGAGTTTCGCTAGTGTACACGTAGCCGCAGTTCGTCCCAGGCATGCTCGATGAGGTTCAAGTCTGGACTGCGTACTAGCCACTCTATGCGTGTGATAGCGACATCTTCAAGGTAGCCAAAAACTATCCTAGCTGTATAAGGACAAGCGTTATTTTGCATAAAGTTTTACGTGTTTACTAAAAATAGGCCAACATACTTATTTAAAATTTCATTCAAGGTATCTTTCTGTAGTAAAAGTGCCATTTTCTATTACCACTAGCCCTTTCGGAAGATATTCCAACCCACACGTGTATGGAGCCTCAGCCGTATAACTCTTTCTCTTGAATGCAAGTTTAGTTATAGCGCTCTCCTGGTATTCTGTCGACTCTTTGCTTTCCATCGTGCACTTATAGCTTGAACCTGGACTCGTCCGAAAACATTTAACTCTTGACCAATAATCCACAGTCCAATTCATGTGTTCTCTAACGTAACTCAGCCTTGAATTTCAATACTGTCTTTCTAGTTTTGGACCATTTGCGGGTCTAAATGGTTTCAATTTTGCTTCAGCCAGACGCGGCCTCACTATACACGTGCTCCGATTGCTCCCTCCAGCACGTAGATAGTGATTTTTTCTAACCCTTAAACATACCACAGAATAGCAGGCTGAATTTTTGCTATTATTTTTTTTCAGGCATAATTTTATTTGATAATACTAGCTTCTACCTGTAAATCACTCGCGCGGACTTTACTAATTTACCCTTTGCCTATCATTAAATAGTAATCTATTTTTATTTTAAGTTTCATCAAAATCAGTTTAATGATTTAGCCGTAACAACGTCGGAACGACAAATAGAATGGGAAGTAGGAATAGATATAGTAATTCTTTTTATTTTTGCGGTTTTTAAGCACACAAGAGATAGAGAGAGAGTAAGTAAAAGAGAGAGAGACAAAGCCATACTGATAATGAAACGACGTACGTAATGAGGTTAAATGGGACGGGGGAGCTAATTCCTTTGTCACTACTGTCGTATATAACTCCCCTTTCTAACTTTAGGATACCTGATTTCTATTCGCCAAAACTGAACTCTTTATAGAAGTCAGAAGTATAATTAGTCGTTGATATAAGGACTATGTATTAGGTCCGTTAAATACATGTTTGACACTCTCGATAAAACCTCTAGGGTACTTTTCGTTCACCTACAATCATAAAATTTTGCAAGAAGCAAGGTCTCATATCACAAGTAGGGAAAAAAATGTTAATTTGTTGTTATATCACATAAAAAATATTTTTTAATATATAAGTCTTTTTTTTTCCTTACGGTCTGTTGGTTCCACTGAGCCGATCCACTGGTGAGTCCAGTAGGATTTGAAAGTACTCGTGGTTCCACCGGTGGAACTATAAGGATTTGTGAATACTGTTGGTTCCACTAATGTTATAAAGATACTGGCCGTACTTTAATTATATGCAGCATATAGTTTTCATTAAAAATTAATGGATGTCATATATGTAAATAGTAAATACTGTCTAACAAATTTTGAGACTTGTAAAAGAATTAAAGCCTATAGCATACTTCCCGTTGACGTAGAATCGTGAAGGTCCGCGACGGATACTTGTGACAGACAAATTACATACACGTTTGCACGTTTTTTTTGCTTTCCGTGTACTAAAGTTACATGTTGCGTAATGACCTTATACAATACATCAGCCTATTACAGTCCACTGTTGGACATAGGCCTTTACTAATGAACGACACCACACCCGGTCCTCCACCTTTCTCAAAAAAATGGCTTAACTGCTGAACTCATTAACATTGAAATTGATGAGGGGAGTGTAAGGACATTGCAATTTAAAAAAAAAGTCAAGCGTGAGTTGATTTAGCGTATGCAGGTTAAATAAGAATTCGGTTGAAATAGTGAGCTAATTTTTATGAGAATAGACATAACCTTGTAGAAGGACAAACTCGTATCCACTTTAAAGCGACAAGCGTAAGTCGGATTGCGGAAAGAAATATTAAATTTTTACATTTGCATGCCAATGTTTTGGCGGAATATGCTTGGTCAACATGTATGTAACATCCTCAATGTACCATATTTCTGGCAAATAAAGACAATTCTAATTCTAATAACAGATTTTAGCCACTTGATTGATTTGAGCTAAGAACACCCGTCAAATTCACAACACCACTCTATTTTTGTCGGGAGTTAAAAATAACTTCATTTCATCCGTATCCATTACACTTAGTACATACATATATATGGTAACCTTTGACGACACCTCTTGAGTCTTTTTTATTGTATTAAATTATCTATATATATGCTTGGTTCAAATATATTTTACAAATAATATTTGAAAACTTTGTATTTGAAATCTGCTATATGTTTCTCAGGAATTATTAAAGCAATAGTAGATTGAAATAAATATAGGAATACATTCAGTCGACGGACAAAAGGACATAAAATGTATCGTAACAATACTTTTTTCCCCTCTATATCAAGAATAAGGAAATAATACTACATCTGGATTTAAAAGCATTTTTATTAAGATCTTGTCCTCGTGTCTGAGTCTATTTATAAACAGTACCTGGGGACTGCCTGAAAACACGGATTAATCGACGTTTTCTAAAAATGAAATCAAGCTAAATCGATTTATCGTCCCCAAAACCACCTGCATACTAAATTTCATGAGAATCATTGAAGCCGTTTTCGAGATTCAGATTATATATCTATATATATGTATATATATACATATATACAAGAATTGCTCGTTTAAAGGTATTAGATAGATGTAATATAAAATGTTACAGGTATTAATTTGAAAGTGAAATTGTTTTTCATTAATGGATAAATTTGCGTCACTGTTAGTAGGAACCTATTTAACAGGATCTCTTTCTCCATTTTTATCCGGTTTAATAAGTTTATGCTAAAGGCAACTGAAGCGTAAAATATTATTGAAATGATGCCGTTAAATTTTAATAAAATATGTTTTTGTGTGTTTTATTAAATATATACATATGTATATACCTAGTGCAACCTTCTATAAGTGATCTGAGATGGGGTTCTTCTGTATCTACTATTAAGCTTTATAGACTTATATTAACACAATTACATACGTAATTTTTAATAAGTAATTGTTTAAAAACTTTTAAGTGTTCCGGAGCAAAGAACTCCTATTTTTGGCATGTCCTTCCATGCGTACAAGTATTTGACAGTAATTTAATCAGCAATTAACCATTTGCTTGCTTCAGCCACTATACACCCTACTGCAAGGGGCCTCTAAGGCTCTTGATTACTATCAGAATATGATGAACAGCCAGGACCATAGGTTTAGCGTGCCCTTCGAATTGGTGCTGAGTTTTTTCCTTAAAATCAACGATGTACCTAGCTAGGGTAAAAGAAAGGATCCCGTAGTCTTTACAGTTTATAATAAGTAAGGTTCAGTACACTTTTTGCAATATCTCAGAACTAAATATACATAAAAAATGTCTTTAAGTATTTGATGAAAAGCCTTTCCAGACAATAGCTCAAACGAGTCAAAAAACGTTGAAACTCCGGTGTAGACAGACAAACTGACAACATAGTGGTGCTATATGGATTGCGTTTTTGTTTCCTTTTGCAAAACTAAACACAGAGAGAGACTGAGTGGGGCAAAAACCTCATATGAAAAGCTATTCACGGTAAAATTTTGTTACCTTCGATGATTATTCTGAATTCTATATGATTTTCCATGAATAGCCGGTTTTGTCACATCTCGGTTGCAACTTTACTTTTTGTGACTATCTAGTACGAGTAACGCTGATTCACGTAACAGACGGAGTCGAGAATATTTACACAAAATCCGCCATAAGCAAATCAAAGACATAAGTAACAAAGAAAAACTTGCAAAAAAAGGCGCAGTGCTGACAACTTATTGAAAATTAGACCTTATTATACCTACATGTTAGGAAATCGTCTTATAAAATACAGAGTTTAAACTTGTTATGGTAAGTGGGGGAAAGGCTTCAGCGCCATAAGCACTAGCAGTCAGTATGACGCTAGCGGTGGCGCTCGCGCTTTGCGCTAGAGCAGTTTTATCGGTTTGAAAAAATCGCAGAAGAACTGCTTTACGTGATTACAAGTGAAAGTTTTGTGCTTGGAATGTCGTATCTGAATATATTAGTGTTATTCTGTGTAATTTATGTGTTAAGACAACAAGGAATAAATTGTAATCGACGCTAATTTCGTTGGATGACGCTACATTTGGTAAGTTTCCTTTTGTTTATTTTTTATTATTATACACTCTAATTTATTGTTGTGTTATTTTTAAATTATTTAAAAATATGGTTTATAGGTAATGAATGACGAAATAGACAAAATCTATAAGGTGACGGCGTTATACGTAATAGGTATTTTTTACTTCCGTGTTGCGTCTGCGGTATTGTTTTCAATGACATTCGCAATTTGACTTTTGTTAACGACCTTAAGTTCATTCTCTGTAGCTAATTTGAAATTGCCAACAAAATAATATTGATAACTCGTGAGAATTTTTGTTACCAATTCAACAACACCTAACAAAAGGAGACTTGAAAATTCTTGGGTATTGAGGGTAAGTATTAGTCACTCAAGTGACTGGTGTTGCCATGAGAAAAAAAAAATTTAAGTCACAGAACTGAACGAATAAAAAACTTGATAAACATTTTATATATTTTTTTACCTCGGCTACGTCATGAAAAGGTATTATTACCTATAACGTGAAAATGATTAAATAGCGGATCTATTTAGGAAAGTATTAATAAATAAATAAATAATAAATTAAGAGGGCGATATAGGCCAGAAAGCTAATTTCTGTAATACTAACGTTGTGTATGTAAATGTACTTTCATTACACAATGTCATATACATTATATACTTCCTTAGTAAATAATGACGCCTTGAAATAATTTTTTGACGTGAAAACTTCTTTCGCGGCGTTGTGCACTTTTTTTGGTATGGGTAAAAAATGATAAACTCGCGCAGGCTGATCGAAAATTCGTAAGACGGAAACTATAATGCCACCCCATAATGATCGAAAATGCGTAAGACGGAAACCATAATGCCACGCCATATTTAAGTATATGGCGATTATGAGTAGTACAGGGATGTTGGATATGGGATTTTAATTCTATGACAGATTGTGATGTAAAATATACTACGTCAAAAAAGTAAACAAACAAACATTATTGTTTTTAGTATATGGCGAATATGAGTAGTACGGGGAGGTTTGATATGGGATTTTAATTCTATGACAAATTGAGATGTCCAATATACGTCAAAAAAGCAATTAAACAAACATTATTATTTATAATAAATAAATATATATAAAAAGTGATGGGAAGTAACATAACTACAAAAATAGCTAGTATGTTTTTACTTCTCCTGGCAAACACAAATTTTTATCACATAAATGTTTGTCCAGTACGGGAATCGAACCCATACCCACTGCACGGCAGCTGGCCACACTACTAACTAGCTGCGAGGAAGTTGTAGTTTTTAGTGAAAAAACCCACAAGAAATTCAAGTGCTATTGTTAATTTTGTTAAAATACTTTGACGTAATCGACATTATAACATGAGAGATAAAAACTTAGAGGCTACTAATTTACTAATTATAATTTTTTTGGCAAAGATTTTTTCGGATCCGCTGAGCAGATCCGACTAAAATTTAATCACTGTTCTTGGGGATACGGCTCAAACCCGTGAACACACGATCAATGAACTTTCGTTCTATAGAAAAAAAATCCTAAACTGACCCGTTTTCACTGTTTTTTTTTAAACTGTTGCCAAAAAGTTCTAAGTACAATTAGTTTATAACTTTGCTTTTACGAGAAAAAGCGTTTTTTGATAACAATGGTGTAAATAAACTATTAATTTATTTAATGTATTTCAATGAAAAGATTTCCACAATTCGCCGTTAATTGATAATTGGAATTGCAAATTCACTCAAAATATCTCAAACATTTGAGTTCTAAATAAGCTTTTTTACTGATATAGAATAATATTTTTAATTTTTTATTCTAAACATATACAAGGTAAAGATACACTTAATGCAGTTATTAAATAGGTTTACAAAAAAATGCCCTTTACGAGTAATGTAACCTTAAAAAACCTTAAATTTAAATAGATATGTTTGCGTATCATATCTTTTTTAAATTTTAAGTATTACATAAATACTTTCCATATATTATTATATATTCTAAGGGTATGGATACACCTCTTTTACGGTGACATTTTATATAGGTAACAAGTTTACGTGAAACTTTTTAAACTAATTCGGGAAGAAAAAATCATATTTGATGTTTTGACACAAAAATATATTTGAATAATAAAATAGTAATAATTTTATATTTGGTATTTGACCCGTACAAACTTTATTACACTAAATCTATAACAACGAAAAAAGTGCAATATCCGAATTTATTTTTTAAATGCCAATAAACCAATTTTTGTAGTAAATATAAATTAAACGAATAAATTAAATAAAAACTGGTTATTTAATAATTTATTAACATTTATAACATTAGGTTAATGAAAATAAGTTATACGATATTCATGGATTGTAAGTTTAACAATGTTTTAAGTAAGATATAAATATTTAGTGCTATACATTTTATTTAAAATACATAAATCGTTTTAACTTATGTAGAAGTCACGTTCGGTAAATATACTGGCTTAGGTTATTTTTAGAGATACGCGTGTTTCGCCCTTTTTATACTATTCTACCCCTTATTAGGAACAATCTCGAGCTATTAGGAAGAGTCTCGAGCTATTCGGACTATGGTCTTAGATAGAAAATTAAAATACAATTCCCGCTTCGTGTGTATCAAACTATACCCTTATCGGTAATCGCTCACTTTAACCTCTCAGTGGACAATATACTATTACGCGGTAGCATTAAACCAGCGGAGAAAATTTGAGCAGAAAAACCTTTCATTAAGGGTGCGTTCGTTCTGGGATTAAGAGTTCCCACGAATTGATAACGCCAGGTTTGTCACCGACACCTACCGTTCGTGTAGCTTAGAAACGTAACTAACAAAATTTTTGGTTATAAAACTTGCAAAACGAACGGTTGACGTATACACACTACGATAAAACGCACACACACTACCATAAACAATGAATATGTATAGGCAGTTTGACAGATTAACACAAAAACCCCACCTCCAGACATGGGTCTAAAGTTTCATTTTTCGGTGGCAAAAGTGACAAAAATAACAAAAATATCGTAAACGAACGCATGACAGTTTGTCACAGATGATACTAAAATTTTGATATTTTTGATACCAATGTTAAACAAACGGATGACAGATAACAAAAGTAATGAAAATAATGATTCTGCATCCCAAAACGAACGCGCCCTAATACTCAAAAACACATAAATCAGCTGGGGCGAGCTGGAGAACAGTGTTACTGCGCTAAAAGTGTGAGTGTGTGAAAGAGGTGCGATCTGAATATCGTCACGACACTTTGGCGTGAACATATATATTAGTAGTGTTTTGAGGGTAACTCCTCGTTAAATACAAAACTAGAATTTAAAGAGTAATTTGATTAATATTAAAAATAGTTTATTGGAATGCAGTATATCTCAGTTTCTGCAGGACAGATTTTTACGGTAAACAAATAGTGAAATTATACCAGCTATATATTATTAAATGCAAAAGTAACTCTGCCTGTCTGTCTATCTTTCTGTATGTATGTTACTGCTTCAAGCTTAAACCGCTGAATCGATTTAGATAAAATTTAGTATCAAGATAGTTTGAGTCCCGGGGAAGTACATAGGATAGTTTTTAGCCCGAAAAATTCAAAATCCGCGGGAATAACTAAAACCGAGCCTGAACGAACTGTAGCTTGCTATAGTAAACTTCATTAGTAGGTATAATAAGGGAGTTGACGTAAGTATCCCACGCCAATACCATATTTTGGAGCGGGTGGAGCCGCTGGCAAAATTCATTAATTACCAGCTATCCCATTAATATTATAAAAGCAAAAGTTTGGATGTTTGGTGTTTGTTACTCAATCACTTCTATTAACTACTAGATGTATCGAGATGAAACTTGGCACACATATAGGTTGAGTCCTGGAATAGGACATAGGCTACTTTTCATCCCGGAAAATTTAAAAGTTCCCGTGAGAATAACTATAACGTTTGTTACTCAAGCCTGCCGCAACGGAGCATTCAGTTGAGCTGAAATTTTGAAGATAAATAGTTGAAGATACGAAGAACACAGTCTACTTTTCGTCCTGGAAAATTCCAAAGTTTCCGATATAACCATATCTATAACCGAATTCCACAAAAAAACCACAGCTACCGCTATAGCTTGCTATAACAAACTTCTTTGGTATAATCAAAGACTTGCCGTAAGAATTCCACGACGATAATCAAAGTTAAAGCGGGCGGAGCCGATGGCAAAAGCTAGTACAGTATATTTATTCATTATTCATTCATAATGTATAAATCCTGGGGGCAGACTTTGTTTTTTTTTCGGTTTGCCTATTTTCCTGTAATCCATACTAATAACGAAATTAACTCTGTCTTTCTGTCTGCCTGTCTGTCTGTCTGTTACCTCTTCACGCTTAAACTGCTGTACCGATTAAGATAAAATTTGGCACGGAGATAGTTTGAGTCTTGAGAAAGGACATAAGCTACAAGTGTGAGTCGATTTTTTTTTTTATATTTGAGGAGTTGCCGTTGCAATACTACACCGATAACCGAATTTTTTGGTAAGGTGAAACCGCGGGCAAAAGCTAGTAAACTATATTTAAGATCCTACTGGATCAAAGTCGTGGCATAAATCAAACGGATTTATAAAACCGTCTTTGCATATTGAATTCAATAGAAGGTCAAATCCGAATGGAACAGGTTTTAAAAATATTAGTTATGATTTACGAAGTGCACGCAAAAGCAAGGCTTTTCCTAGTAGGCGTAGGCTTATGCAACCCGCAATAAAGAGCAATTGTTAATAGAAAAAACTAAAATTTTTGATTTAATTACAGAGGATTTTTTTTTTGTTTACTTATTAGTGTAACAAAGTTTTTTTTATCGTTGCCACACCAATAATGGTATTAAAGATAACACTAAAGCCAGCTGAAACTTTGTTATTTGTAGTCCTGCCATATGTTAATTTTATTTAAAGTTAGTAATAAAACTGCGATATAGGCTAGTCACGTAAATACGCCGTTTTTGTGCAGTTTTTTGTGGCAATACTATATATAAAGGATTGAAAAAAAAAATATTTTATAAAACTAGCTTTTATCTAGTGCATTACTTTACTGAATAATTTTCAACACTTGTACAAATTTGAAGTGTTTTTCATTTGCTTGTATTTAAAGTTGGTAAAATATTTAGAATAGCTTGTTATCTAGTGCATTCTAGGCAAAAAATTAAGAAAATGTGACTACAAAACGATAAAAACGTTAAATAACATACAAAAAACTTTTACTTTCAAAGTGACATATGGTATAAATATAATTAAGAAATATATGACAATGTGTAAGATATTATGTAATGATTTCTAGTACATTTACATACACATCGTTAGTATTTCAAAACGAAGCTTTCTAGCCAACATCGCCCTCTTAAATGAAGTGTCCACTTAATAGGCAAACACTTATTACTAATTTTAAATACAAGTATGTAGAAAACCAAATATATTTATTTCGCAAAATATTTTTCAATTTTTAGCTAAAGCTCTACCCAGATATGTTCCAGACACCACTGTGCAGTTTTTCACAGAACTGTTTGCTGCACTGCGGAGTTTGCTATTCAAGTAAAGTTACGATTTCCTCTGAAATGGGAAAATAAGAAAATAATATTTATGAATCTCAGTTTTACGTAAAATTGTTCGTTATTCTGACAGAAAAGTTTGTTGACAGGTCTCGAGAAGTTTTAAAAGAGACGTTAAATTTGTTTTAGCAAATAAATTAAAGTAAACATTGTTATGGAGCGTTGTTATTAAGAGTTGTTTTTTTGTAATTTGTTTATTCGTTTTTCAACATAAATGTTAATGCAACTTATTTTCTTAGAATCAATTTTGTTCTATTCACTCAAAATTTAGATGAGCAGGTACAGCAACTATCCAAAAAGAAATAATACGTTGAATAGTTTCGATTGAATTTAATTTTAATTTTTAATAAATATGTATATAGTGCAATAAACTTTTCTGACCCGGTGGTCAAAAATCAAAACTACATTAATAGCTATGAGCTTATTGAAATGGTGTGAACTTACAACGACACTAGCGACAACCCTTAAGACCAGAAGGTCAGAAAAGTTTGTTGCAATTATAGAAAATGCTTTATGATACTAACCAATTATAGGTTTAATTGGCTTTAGCTTATTAAAAATGTAGAGAAGTATTATTATACTATTTATCTATTATTATTTAATTTCTTAATGCGTTGTATATCCTGGATTTAAAATTAGGAGCACAATATGACTTCAATAACCAAACCCCTAGCTGTTGGTTCGAAGACCCCTTCGATTACCTGCTCCTCAATCTAATGCTATAATAAATTGAAATTCTCTAATTTAAAATGGATGCTAAAGAGGTCAAAATGGATACAGCATCCAGAACAGATACAAGTGAGGAAAACCAATAAAACTCGTCCGCATATAAATACCTGATATAATCAAATTGTATAATAAATAATCGTAAACTTCACCTCGGAAATATTTTAATACTCACAAAACAATTTCATAAACCTTTTTGCGAAAAGTGTCAATTGGAACTTCGTGCCCTAAGGATCAACTTAATACATCATTAATATTCAAGAGATTTAGAAGAGGAACAAAATTCAACAAATATTTGATTACGTTTATAATTGAGTCGTGTTTCTGAGGATAGCTCGTATGTTTGAAATAAATGTTGTCAAAACGAAATACCTACATCGTGTGACAAAAAAGTAATGAGACTGTTTTTTTATTTACCAAAGTTTTTATTTTTTTCAAACATTATCCCCTTCAGAGTAGTTCCCTTAGGCAGCTACACACCGATGGAGAAGTTATTCTCACTATTGGTAGCAGCGCTGGAAGGCGTCAGCCGGTATGGTCTTCAGCATGTTCGTTACACTTTTTTGTATCATTTAACCTTCGATTTGCTCATTCGAGCTTTTTTTCGTCGAAGAGAGTTCGCAGTGGCCTCCCTGAACCGGGATCATGTTTAAAGTGTTCTGTGCCTATCAACTCTCTCTCTCTCTCTGCCTCACAACGTTGCTCCAAATTCCGCTGTGCCATTTTGCGTGACGCTCAACCAAAACACAATTTAACTAGTAGGAGTCACAAAAGTCCCGTAATTAACGGAAGGAGTTTAAACTCATGCGGAGCTATGGGAGGGTACTGATACACGTGCTCTACTAAGGACAACAGCGCAGCGGTGCCAGATCGCTTGCAGTGTTGCCAGTCTATAATGACTTTTCGTATATATTCAAAAATAAACTATACCCTTTCAAAAACCGTTGGTTAAATGTTCTGAATATGCACGTGTAAATTTATTTCCCATCCCTTTGAATACCTAGCTTACTTATATCCTACAATTAGCTAACAAAATAACTTTTCAAAAGATTCAATTTATGAATTATTGTTAATTGTTCACCTTGTCAGCTTCACTCAAACTTCGTCATATTTCTAATCAACTTCTTCGGGCACAAGTGCTAATTGTACTTTATATTGTTATTACGAGACAACCTTAAAAAAATGCAAATTGTTACTTATGGCTTTGCAATCGTAATCGGGATCTTCGATACGATGGCAAAATGCACTGAATTTAAAAAAATTAAAAATAAAATAAAAGTTTGACACAGAATACGTCGACATACTTATAAAATTATATATATTTTTATTTAAGGCTATAACCTAGTCGTCGAACAAGTTTCAGCTTAATATATTCTGCAGCCAGTAAGCAGTCGTTCAGCTGAATGTCACTCTCGGTGAGTCATGAAATAGAGTATCAATAGTAGGTATTAGTAATAGTAGGTATTAGCAGGTGAAATTTTCAGCTATATATATTCTGCAGCCAGTAAGCAGTCTTTCAGCTGAATATATGTAGAGTATAGAGATAGAGTAATAGAGTAGGTATTAATAGGTGACATTTAATTTTTTACAGCTGAAAGTCACTTTAAAGGCATACGAGTTGTAGCCTGCCCAATCCTGACTTAATTCTTATTTTCATCAGGAACTGACAATGGGGGTATATAATAAATAAATATTACATACAACACCATCTGATCCCAAACTAAACTGAGCTTGTATCATGGATGCCAAACAAATTGATACGAATACATTTTTTTTTAATATATACATATTATACATAAAAACACCCAGTCTCCAGACAAACACACGCCCCCTCGATTCAGCAGTCAATCATTACCCACTGAGCCACAAAACCGATTACTTCAATGCAGGTAATTTGCAGCGTATAGGAGGAGAAGGAGGTATATATAAAACCACAAACGTAATCTAGATACAGTGATCAAGAGCAATGTTGTGGCGATAGGCTCACCCTCTGTCACTCACTCCACATTATGACGTGACGTAGGTGTGTATTCAGCAGCTAGACCCTTAATACACAAGACAAGACTGTTCACTAATGTTAATATTATGCGCCTCGCTTTCGGACTCAATATTAATTTGATAAAATCATTTGAAGAATATTTAAAGTTTTGCAAGAATTTATTATGAAGAGCAGGTGTGGTGGCGTTCATTTGGTAGAAGTCCTTGGTCCAACAGTGGATTGCAATGGGATGATAGATGAAATATCATTTAGATAAAGAAATTTTGACGTTTTACACGCATTTTTTTCAAAAGCTGCTTAGATAGTTAATTAGCTGCATTTGGCTGCATTAGTTTTATTTCATTTCTCGACAGTACGCATGATGATGAATAGGTCGGTGATGGCCCAGGGGTTTCGATATTACCTTATGTCCTGAGTAGCGGAGGTTCAAACTTGGCGTGTACCAATGAGTTTTTTTTTTTTATTTCTCCAGTACATTATTCACACCACTGGTTTTTGTGATGGAAACCATTGTGAGGAAACATGCATAGGCTAGAAAAAAAAAGATATATGTGATATCCACAATCCGCAATGGGCCCTGGACTATGGCCCAAATCACGCACGGTGAGGGTAGACCGCGCCCCAACAGTGGGGACGTTGAAGGCTGAAGAGGACGCAGGCTGAATTATAATTGTCTTCAAACTCTTCAATACATATAATATATTTAAAAGTATTATTAATATCGGTTACTCTTGCTAAGCAAATCTTGATACTGTGCAGTAAACGATTAAATTTTCGGTTCAACAATATTTTATGACCGCTCGTCGATCAATCCCCAGAACTTATGAGATGTCCATTCATATTGAATATTCTAATAACTAAAATAAATAAAATAAAAGCAAGGATCTTATATCGTCTCTTTGATATTTGAATACACCGTATCAATTGAAGTAACTTAGTACCTAACTTACTAGTAACTTAATATGCCGAAAAAATATTTTAGTTTAGTTTAAAACTTTTTTAGCTTATTTAGTAACACATAAAAAGCAATATTTAGCAACGTAATATGTCCCGACTATACTGGTATCCTTGCAAAAAGATAACGTTACCGTTATTAAGGGTGATGTACGTCTAAAAGGTTTTAGGTACTCGCCAGTAGCTTCGGCGTAGAGCAGGTCGTCCCGTAACCTTCGTGTGTAGCGGTGTTCAAGATAGCACCCCTACTGCACAGGCCGAAGGGAGTCAAGGAGACTCCGGGCAGGCCGAGGATTTGGAGTTTAGTAGACTCCGGCCTTCCCCAGTAAAAGAACAGCAAAGCAGCTGCCGTGCGCCGTCGTTAGACAACAAACGCGCACCCGTATACAAAGACGTCTTCTCACGGACCTCAGTTTAGGCGCAGAGCCGTAGTAAAGCAATATATATACGTAGTATATATATACTAAGAACCGTACTGTCAAGGAGAAAGAGAAATGAATTAGCGACTTACCAATAACTCACAAAACACAGAAAATAATATACAAAATTACCGATAATTAAGAAAACCTTCTTTTATAGCATAGAAGTAGATACTTTCTAACCCCCGATGAAAACTGAGGGAGGTTATAAGTTTGAAGTTTGTATTTTTTTGTATTTGATTTAGATTTTTTTTTTTGAAACGTGACTTGATTAAGAGTTTTCTTAGTTATGATTCGAGAAAATCTAAGTAGCGGTTTTAATATCATCAGTTCTTTCTTGCTGGTTAAGGTATATAAGCAACTTCAACAAATTCAATAAATTTCTAAATTTGGTATTCTGTTACTTAAATTTTCAAATAAGTGCAAGAGTTCCGGAAATGATCCTATCTATATAAACCAACTTACTAAATCGGCTATCTTTATATAACTATATATATGTAATGTTAATAATGTTATAGTATATTAATTTTATTACAATTTTGAAAATATATCTAACCAAGATGGCACCGTTTGGGTATGGAAGTTATTTTGTCCTAATAAACATAGACAGACACCTACACTTAACAATGAACATATAATATATTTATATATTAGAACATATAATATAACATATATTTAAAAAAATCCTATTTCTTGTCATACTAAAGCTTTTTAAATAAAGGCGTGTTTTGTTCGCACCATCAATAAGTTAAATGTCATTATCCAGCTAAGTTATTTTAAACGACATAAATCTGTATGACGCAATCATACAAATTTTGACTCATCTCAAAATAATTGGATAATTGAAATTAATTGCATGGTGTACATTATGTCTGTATATAAAACACGACCAATACTTTCCTACAAATTGGTCGCCCTTCATTCTGCATATCATATCTGCGAGGAAAAACAAATATGTAGCTTAATCATTTGGTTTCAGCCGATAAAGGTCTCATTCATTCGTCTCACTGTGGTTAAACTGCTGGATTTCCATTTTTGTTTTGGTTGGATTGTGGATTGTTTTTGGTTGTTGGTGCAAGTAACGGGATATTTATTTTTGGTTGGATTGTGGATTGTTTTTGGTTGTTGGTGCAAGTAACGGGATATTAATTTTTGGTTGGATTGTGGATTGTTTTTGGTAGTTGGTGCAAGTAACGGGATATTCATTTGCTGCATGAAGAAGAAAAAAACCGGCTAAGTGCCAGTAGAAGTAGCACACCGAAATTTTGCATTATAATGCAAAGTAAGTTTATAAACTGGAGTTTTCACTACAATATAATACAGACAACACACTAACACCTCACATGCCACAATAAAAAAAACCTGCTCCTTTTCCATGTGACCCTATAAAAAAGATTTTTATCGAATTAGAAATTTAATCTTAATTGTGAAAAAAGTCACAAAATATTGTAAAGTAAAGGTACATTGCGTTTACGAGCTAGAGTCCTGTGACATACTCGGCTGAGTCAGACTGGCAGCAAAGTAACCGCAATATGGCCAAGGTTCGAGCCCGGCAACGTTCGGAGGAACCGAGGAATCTTTTACTTAATTTCTCAAGTAACATTGTTTATTCACACCACTAGCTTCTTGGTGAAGGTAACAGAGGAAATCTCTGTAAAAAAAAGACGTATGAGAAGTCCACAATCTGCACTGGGTCCACATAGAACTATGACCCAAGTCGTCCACCCTTAAGATTAAGGTAGGCCGTTCCCCAACATTGGGGACGTATAAAGACAGTCAAGGAATTTACATGATACCTAATTAAATTTTTAATTTACATTCTATGAAAAATTGTTTTATCAATACTCTCTGAAAGACCATCATGATCCGAGCCTATATATGAGCTCGGGTTACTTAAAATTATCATTATCCACATTCCGGAGGTTAACTCAAAAACAACGCTTTTAGGATTTAATTTCGTCTCTTATACATTTTTACCTATCTATCTGTCAAGCATATACCTATTTTATACCTCGGGAAATAGCTCAAATACTCCCACATAAAAAATACAATAAAATAATAAACACGCAGATAAACTGACATAAATTGTCACTTTTGCATTAAGTAAACAAATTGTTTTTTTTTTATTAATTTTTATACCACTAAGGTGGTAAGCTTACGGACCGCCTGATGGTAATATTTAAATATTTGTACACATCTCCAACATTTCTGTCTCACCCATTACGTGTACCGTTCCTCGATTGACATTAGTGAAAGATCCGCGTTTGCCTCGGAGACGTTCGTCGGTCTTACACAACTAGCGGATCTTATGGTCTAAAACAACTAGATAATAACTCTAGTACATCTGCCATTATTACTTAAACTGTGAGTATATTTCATTAGACAATTGAGCAATATTCACTCTTATGGCATTGTAATAAGATATTTATTAGGCGACGTCTTTGGGAAAAAACTAGTATAAAATATGTTAAAATATGTGCTTACATATAATTTTGTCAGTATTAAGTTAAGAAGCAGTACTACGTGACAGAAATGACGTGAGTAAAAACGAGAATGACGCGATATGTAACTGAGCGTGCGTAGGTAGTGCAGTTACATCTTCAACTTACTGAGATTTTTATTGAAATACAAGTAATAAATTAATAGTTTATTATACATCACTGTTATCAAAACATACTTTTTCTTAAGATCTAAAGCACTATTGCGGCTAAGCTATAGCAAAGTTAGAAACTAAATTGCACTTTGAAGATTTGTTTGCCGAAACTTTAAGAATAAAATAGTGAAAGGGTCAACTTAGAATTTTTTTTATCGAACAAAAGTTTATTAATCGTGTTTTCACGTTTTCATGGTTTGAACCATATCCCGAAGAACAGAATCAATCAATTTCAGTCGGATCTGCTCAACGGATTCGGAGAAACATTTGCCAAAAAGATTAAGGTAGTATAGCCTCTTAAGTGACTATCTTGTCATAAATTGGATGGCACATTCGTATAAATCCAAGTTAATTGAAGTAATTTGGATTAGCTAATGGAATGTAATTGAAAAATGGAAACAGTTGTAATGGAATTTTGGTACTGGTCAAATAGTTTGAAAGAAGAAGGTATTTATACCTTAGTGGTATAAAAAAAATATCATTTGTAATAAAGTCGATACACCTAGTTTAGGAAATATAAACAAAAAACTAAAAAAAAAGCCCAAAAATTTCGATTTTGTTGCTACCCCTCAAGTAAGCAAAGTGGCGTCGAGGTCAAAATCATAGGCCGTGTACCCTTAACTACCCCCAAATGACATGCCAAAATTTCATTATCTTTTGAGTACTTTCTGGATACCCCACTATATCTAATATCTAAGATTAAACTTCAACCTTGAGCCTTGAGGAATGGCCAAAAAGTTATCGGTACCTACAACTAGTTTGGGTCTAGTTCCTACAGTTCCTTGTACATGGTTTTACACGTTTTACCCCAGGTCATATGTTAAGCGAGATGCTATCAGGTCAATAATGTCTATTGATCAGACCAGGAACACCTTGGCGCTGAAAAATTCTTCGGTCAAGCTTGATTTGCAGATCTGATGTATACTTACGTCATCCACTACGTTGAGGTAGTCTTGTGATAACGCCAATAGTTTGCTAACCAGATAATTTTGCTAACCATAAGTAATAAAGCAGTCAGTGGCAGACTGACCTCATTATTACAGATTACGCATCGAGGCACTCATAATATATATACACTATATGTATACTCATAAAACTCCTAGTGACTTATAAAGTCCTAGTACACCACTCGTATAAACACACAAAATATTCATAGAAGTAAGAAATACAATATAAATATACATACATAGAAATATTCTTTCTTCGTTTACTACTCCCTGAAGGTTAGAGTTTTAGATGAAAATATATTTATACATGCCATATCTATGGCTATATCATCAATATAAATAAATACTTTGATTCTGTCAAAAGATTAATATTTAGATGAAGTAGGCGGGTGATGATTAGAAGGATAAGTAACATATATATATTGTATATATATATTGTATATATAACATGTATATATATACAAGTGTAATCCACTTAGTTTACTGTCAGTGAGTAAACTATAGTTGGATGTAATAAATATATTTAAATATTATTTACAATGTACTTATTGCTTCATATTTATATCTATTAAAGCTCATTGCAAATAAATACTTATTAATTAATTGAAAATATTTAAAGTTGTAAATAAAAATCTGCATTAAGAGGGGGTACTTATAAAGCAAAATAGCCCTTACTATAATTCCATTTTAAATCAGTAAATCTATACAAATAAATAATCAAAAACATATAATTACTAAATAATAATTTTATGGTCTGATTATAGAAAAACATAATGCAACAAAATTTTCTCAAAACGAAGTCACGTAACGGTACATATATCTTAGCCCAAATTTTAACAATATATCACTTAATGGAAGACAAAACACTGTTATTAGCATTTTTTTTAATTACAAATAATAATATCTTACGAGTTATTAATATTTATTATTTTACGCCTATATAACGTTAATATTCCGAGTAGAATGCAAAATGTATCTGGCTTTATGCCCCCTCTTAAGGTCGCTGCATATCGGCAAGGTATTCAAAAGCTTCTAACAACGAACGTTACTTTGTTGAATATTGTGCGTCTTTTTTTTGACAAACTTTATTGCTTTAAATTACGGAAAAAAACACACAAAAGATAAAAACTTCGGGTTTTTGAACTGTTGAACGGATTTTAATGGAACCGGTTGCATTCGACTCAAAAAGTATAAAGATTGCTGCCACTTTTGTTTTTCGTTACATGTGCGTTTCAGAAATGCATCTTCAAAATTTATTCGTTCGTCATCTCTGTGGCTTTACTTTAGATTCTTTGTTTTTTGAGACGCGGAGATGCACAAACGCTCAAGACGGAAGGTAGATATATATGTCGGCGGCCGATCGTAAAATCCGGCAGATCATGAAATTCCTAGGCAGATCGTAAAGTATGGAATAGAAATTATCATATAACTGAGCAGATTATTATATTAAGCTTGGCTGGAACGCTCCGCTCGCTTCGCATCTACGTTTACAAAAGAGAAACTGAACCTAACCATACATACATCAAACATGACTTATACAGTGCGATTTCCGTTTCCATACTTTACGATCTGCCTAGGATATATATCTGCCCAATGAAGCTACCTGTACTGCAGGGCCGTAGCTAAGGGGGGGCATTGTGGGGCAATGCCCTACCTTGAAAAACTAATGCCCTACCTTAAAAGTACCATAAACTAAGGTATAATATATATATTAATTGTTTAACCTTACTATAAATAAATACCATCTTGCTCTTGTTTTCCCGCGATCCAACCCAATTACCTTCTACCTTAATTACCCACGCTCACAAGCAGGTAAAATAATGAAAGATAGAAAAAATACTTGCGCCGTGCCCGTGCATGAAACCACCGCTGCCCTACCTTACATTCAATTTTAGCTACAGCCCTGCTGTACTGCGCCTAGTATAGTATTATATAATCTATGACTGCGCATTTCCACAGTCCAACCGCTACCATTGTGCATGTAACTGTGCCGAAATATCGAAGACTAAATAAAACCTATCGTGGTAAGACCCGTTTAGTTAAAATATATTGTTGCACAACCGCGAAAATACATTAAATAAAAAAGCACTCTGAAGGACTTCAAAAAGCGATATTACCGACTGGATACCGTACTGAATTGTTTGTGCTTTTATTTCTGTTGATTGCCTTTCTTTCTTTGTTATTTTATACCTCCAATTAAGATTGATTAATTCTTATGGGTAGACCATTCTCTTAATTTGAATTTTACCGTATTCAAAAAATTAGGGTTCCGTGGTTTCTTACTTACTTAACATGCTTGTGAGGTAACAGAATTTTGCAACAGCTTCTACAAACCGTTACATGTCAAAAATAGTTCGTTATAACGAAATTGAAGAATTTTCACCGTTGAACCCATGTTCAGAAAATAAGTATTGCTCTTCCGGAACCGGATTCCAAAAGAGAAAAATATTTCTTCAACCGAAACCCGTTTTCCAAATAAGAACATTACTTCTTTTATCGAAACCACTTTCCAATTAAAACAAAAATATCGTAGTTTGAAACTTATTTCGAAACTTGAAAGTCCTCAATATAATACGAGAAAGATGGTCCGTTTTTAATTAAAATAAACTCATAGCAGTACTTTTTGAAAAAATATTTAAATAAAATCTTTTCTGAATATTACAGAGATGATAGTACCTCAGGTCTAGGTATCTATGGCACCTATATGTATTTACTTATTATACCTAACTTTTATTGTGCTCATAAGCTTTTTCATATATCTCTGAAACTTCTGCCGCCGCAGCTAAAGCCGTTAAACAACACAATAGTGTATTAAATTTCATTATTGATTAAGTGCTACGAAAAATAGAACCAAACTTTCATTGTGTAGAGTGCGCTGCGAGGTATATTCTCTTAATATCAATAAATACATATAGAATTCGGTGGTAGCTGAGTTGTTTAAATTTCACTTCACGTCGTAAGGAGGGTATGCCGTGACCCAACAGTGGGGACGTATGAAGGCTGGCAAGAAGACATACAGAAAAAAAATGCCTTAATTATCAGTTTTTCGATTTTTTCCTAAATTTGTGATGTAACATCTTGCTTTTTGCCAAATTTTATAATTCTAGGTCAACGGGATTTTTTTTTTTTTTTTTTTTTTTTTTATACCACTAAGGTGGCAAACAAGCTTACGGCCCGCCTGATGGTAAGCGGTCACCGTAGCCTATGGACGCTTGCAACACCAGGGGTATCACTTGCGCGTTGCCGACCCTTCAGAAATCTAATAACTTCTTTCTTGAAGAACTCCATACTGTAGTCCTTGCAGAAAACCATGGCAGGGAGCTCATTCCACAACTTAAGCGTTCGCGGGAGGAAGTTTCTCTGAAACCGCACTGTACGCGACCATTTAGGTTCTAAAGTGTGAGAATGAATTCCCTGCCGATGGCGAGCGGTGCGATGGTAGAAAGTAGCCGTGGGCATCATTTCGAACAATTCCTCAGAACACAACCCATTGTACAAGCGGTAGAACACACACAGTGAGGCAAAGTCTCTCCTCAGACTTAAGGGCTCGATACCGCAAGTGAGTTTGGGATCGTCGACAATTCTCACAGCCCGTCGTTGAACCGAGTCAAAAGGGTCAAGCTGGTATCCGGGTGCACCTGCCCAGAGATGGCAGCAGTACTCCATATGGGGCCGAACTTGCGACTTGTAAAGTAACAACCTTTGCCCCGACGTGAAGTACTGCTTCGCTCTGTTGAGTACACCAAGTTTTTTGGACGCCAGCTTTACCTTATCTTGTAAATGATCTCGGAACTGAACATCGCTGGAGATGTCGACACCAAGGATCCCAATGCTCTTGGAGATGGAGAGGGGAGTGTTCTGGAATTGTGGGACCACAGTGAATGGAGTTTTCTTAGCGGTGAACGCGCACACTTGTGTCTTTGTAGGGTTGAATCGGACCAAGTGTACCCGTCCCCAGTCAGAGACCTGGGACAGTGTGGTCTCGATTTGAGACACAAGTTCTCCGCGGTTTTCCTCCACAACGGAACGAGGGATGTTTGCACGACCCGTGTAAAAAGTGTCTCCAGTACTGTCATCTGCATAGCAATGTATGTTGTTGATGTCCAACATGTCATTGATATGCAGTAGAAACAGCGTAGGAGACAGCACAGAGCCTTGCGGGACACCAGCATTAATGTCCATGCTATCAGAGCAACTACCGTCAACTACAGTTCGTATGCGTCTGCCGGACAAAAAGCTAGCCACCCATTTGCACAAACCCTCGGGCACTCCGTAAGATGGCAACTTCGATAGAAGACCGCGGTGCCAGACCCGATCGAACGCCTTCGCTATGTCCAGGCTACATGCCAATGCCTCCCCCTGACTCTCAATGGCTAGTGCCCATCGGTGTGTGAGATACACTAGAAGGTCACCAGTCGAGCGACCGTGGCGAAAGCCATATTGACGGTCACTGACCAGATCGTGTACTTCTAGGTATCTTAGAAGCTGTGTGTTGATCACACGCTCCATCACCTTAGAGAGGAGAGAGGTAATAGCGATAGGCCTGTAATTCGATGGATCTGATCTATCGCCCTTTTTGGGCACCGGGTGCACATTCGCAGTCTTCCATGTAGACGGAAATTGCCTAGTGTGGTAGGAAAGCGCGAAGAGGCGCGTGAGTACAGGACATAACTCAGGAGCACACTGCTTAAGCACCACTGCTGGTATACCGTCTGGCCCACTCGACTTGAGTGAATGATTTTAATGTATTTGTGTCACAATGTGTGATAAAAATTACTTAATTTGAGCATATTTTTTTTGCAATGGATTAGAAGCTTGATTATTTTTCTAACTTTAAGTGACTGTAGATTTTATTATTTGATATTAATTTCAACTTGATACTTCCACGCGTTCTTAAGTAAAAGGATCTTGACAGATACACTGATAAACTTTTTTTTTCATGTGTTATAACTGCAAATAAACAAATGTCGGACTTTTTCCTATATTTGTGATGTAAAACTTTCTTTGTGCCAAATTTCATGATTCTAGGGCAGCAATAGATGTTAATTTTTTTTGTAAATTCCAAAATATGCCATAAAATTGACGGTATTACGGCCGTTTTTTTTATTGCGTTAACTGAGAAGCTCTTTTAAAGCTGCAATGGACCGTAGACCTTAGTATTTGATATTAATTTCAACTTGATACATTCACGTTTTCCTAAGAAAAAGTATTTTGACAGAAAGACAGACAGGCAAAGAGACGTACACCAAAGTAATCCTATAGGGGATCCTTTTTACCCTTAAAGATAAAGAAGTTTTCTAATTTTTTTTCGAAAGATTTAATTGGCTGTCTAACCAAAATCCTTATTCATTAATCAGGCAACTGTGAGCTAGGGTGTCAACACAAGTTGCATCTCACACCAGCGGCCTTCCGTGACTCCTTGTAATCAACGGTATCCCATCGATCTTCTGCCATGGTCACATAACATACAGTTCTGCTCTTAGGTAGCCGTAACGTTGACGGCAAGACTGTGGCAACGATGTAGGCCATGATGCCCCAAACGATAAACTAACACCCTACAGAGACAATTATGATGCTCGAATCTAGATGTGCCACGACTTTAAATGTGTTTTTTTTTGGTGTAGGTAGTTTCCTTTCGCTGATTTCCTTCACTGAAAAGCCAGTAGACTGAATATTCAACGTACTTGAGAAATTAAGAATAAAATTCATTGGCACACACTGGGCTCGAACCTCCGCCCCTCAGGACACAAGGTGAAAGAATCTAATTACAAACTCATTTTAGCATTTGAATGCATTAAAAAACATCGTTTTATTCAAATAATTGTAAAAGAAAATCGTAGTTTTTTATTGCTTTAATATGATTTATTCCACGAGAAATTAAAATAATAGATTGTGTAAACTAAAAAAACTTCTAAAGATTTTATATCAAAGTATTTGGTTTCTTTTTAATTGAAAGGTTTAACTTTGAAGTGATAAAAATAGGCGATTTTAATGATGCCATCGACCGCAACAGTACGGCGTAAAACAAATTTTACAATACGTATTAAGTAAATAGGGTCAATAACTTTACTTGCTTTTGTGTGCGCACGTAGGAATGTGTGACTGCAAAAAGTTTTTCCCTGTTTATTTCTTATGTTTAGTATGCTAGCTTTTGCCAGCGGCTCCACCCGCCCCAAATTTGTTTATCGACATAGGATTCTCACGTCAACTCCTTAATTACACTTAATTAACTATCTATAGCAAGCAATAGCTAGATACAGTTCGTTTAACTTCGGTTATAGTTGTGCCCACAGGAACTTTCGAATTATACGGGATAAAAACTATTCCATGTCCTTCCCGGGACACAAACTATCTCCATAATAAATCTCATCCAAATCGCTTCCGCTGTTAACGCGCGTGAAGCGGTAACAGACAGATAGATAGACAGAGTTACTTTTATTTATGTACTTAATAACCTATGTACATAATCCATGATTAACTAATAATAAATGTAAGTATTTGTGTGTGTGTGTCACTCTTTTACATAATAAACTCTTTTATAAAAATATTTTTAAGAGATTCCATGTACCTTGTAATATTATAATTAAGTTTGTTTATTTGGGAACCTCCTTCCGAGTCTCGCCTCAAAAGCCCGGTGAAGCAGTAACGTCACAAAGGAGCATCCAATTGAGCTGTAATTTGGCACACGCTTTAAGGGACAAAAAAGGACATCGGCTACTACTAAGCAGAAATAACTGAATTCTACGTGAACGAACTATTTATTTATTTTTTTAGAAAGAAAGAAAAACGTTCATTCATTGAAACACAGACAACATACATTAATAATTTACTATTTAAACACAAATTTGAAATTTTAGATCACTAAACATAAAAAGGAAAAAACAAAAATGGAGGATGCCTCCGTACCAATGAAATGGCCTTTGACTCAGCATTTATGTGAGCCTCAAACTCACAAACTGATTATCAGTCTATTTATACAAATCCCACGAACATCACACAGGAGTATCATATAAAGTATATTTTATAAATAACAAAAAGTGTAAAAAAAAAAAGATGAATAGCGTAGGTAAAACATACATTCTCATTCATATATTGTAAGAATTAATAATAAAAATAAATTATATTTATATATTTATATTATATTAAATAAGAATAAAACTATAAAGATTTAAGAAAAATATTTCTATTACCCCTATACAGATACAAAGTGCTTATTAATTTTGCAATGACAGCAAAGAAGCGCTAAACTTGCGCTAAAAAATAACTTTACTATAATAGCTGGATTACGAATCGGAGGAGGGAGGTCATTCCAGCACTTGGACGTGCGCTGGCAAGATAACCCTCACTTTTTAATACACTAAGGTGGCAAACAAGCTTCCGGTCCGCCTGATGGTCAGCTAAGGTTACCGACATAGCTCAATCAGTTAGCAAGCTGAAGTGGCAATGGGCAGGCCACATCCCTATTCGAACCGATAACCGATGGGGAAGAAAGGTTCTCAAGTGGCGACCACGGATCGGAAGACGCAGCGTAGGACATCTCCAACCAGGTGGACAGACGTTCTGGTCAAAGCCGCAGTAAGGGGATGGGTGCGGGCGGCTCAGGACTGGCCGTTGTGGACATATGGGGGAGGGGCTTACGTTCAGTAGTGGACGTCTTTCGGCTGAAACGAACGAACGAACGAATAGCTTCATACTAAAGTTTTTTGCTTCTAGATGATTAAGGCGCACGCAGATTTTTAGTGTTCCTTGTTCTTCTAAGTATTAAGATTTGTTTATTATGTGTTGGAAGATTGTGTTATGTTTCGTTTCTTTTAAGTAGTAAGTGCAGTTGGGGGTATTAAAAATATGTTCCTTTCGTGATTATTTTACCAATTATAATTCTTCTTTGAAAGCCTCGAGACTCGAGAAGACTCGAGAGTTTGGCCTCGAGAATTCCCGTGCCTCGATAACGAAAATAGTTCGAGAAATCAGAAACCCTAGTACTAACCAACTAAAAATGTGTTACTGCGCAGGTTCAAGTGTAAGAATACTGTAAGAAGTGCACGTGTGGTATCAAGGTACTTAATTCGTTTGCTTTCGCAAGCTTTGATGAATGAATGAGCTTTTTAATAATTTATAAAATTCATAACTTTAAACGGAAATTACGAATAGAAAAATATTGTTACAGGCATAATTCATTAGCAATCAAGATTTAATATTTTAAAATTTACTTCTATTCCTTTGATTAAAGTTTTTCAATACAATTCTTAACAAAAATCGTTACATTTCGGCACGCGTGGTCATTACAAGTAGTTAACATTGTGTCATGTATTAATCAATTTTTAAGTTCGAATCTTTTTTTAAAAACCGTTAAAAGGGAATAACGTAAACAAAACTTAATTAGTTGGGTACTTAGACAGGTCATTTGTCGAGTACAGATCCCCTTTCTAGTTAAAACTTAAATTAGGTAACTAAGAATTATCAACCGCGCGCCGCGGTTAATAGCGAGTTGTACTTATTGACTTAAATTGCGTGTTTAGAATTATATGAAGAAACAGACAAGACTGGTTGATATTAAAGGGTAGACACTTAAAGTGTGTATAGAGTTTGTTTGTTAATTTAAATTGCTTTTTTTATAGTTTTTATAGATTAAAAGCTGTGAATACGATCGTACATAAATCAATATTACGTATATAACAGCGAAATACCATGCACCCACCAACTCAATCACGCACTGATTAATCAAGTAATCTGAAAAGTTACTTGATTAATAAGAGATTTTATGACATATGTTATATGTTAAGGATGGCTATATGTTAGAAGCAAGAAATTGGCATTAACATTTGTTATAAAATTAAAGAACTAAGAGAGCCGAAACTTTATCCGTGAGTTCTACGTTTTTAATGAAAAGACCGTGAAACCAGGTACTGAGGTTAAAGATTTAACATAAATACTAGTAAGTATAAGATTTTTACGACAGAGATGGGTTAAGGGTACAAAAACTGATTATAAGAAAGTTCTGTGTTTTGATGTTGAGGAAATGAAGTTTATTATTGAGACAAAAGAACTTAATCTATACTTAACTATTTTTTGTTACTGTTTAGCGACACAACAATTGTGTATCCGATTGACCAGGGTTTGGCAATAGGATATTTATATGGAGCGACGGAGAAGGACATTAAATACTTTTTATCTTGATCGATAGTTTCATCTTCATCAGCTTCTTACGTATGATATTTTCTTACGTGGGGCATAATTTCTTTTCGTCGCAACGGGGCAACGAATTAACCAGATTTTTTTATACGTGGGTAGCTAAAGGGACGTAGAAAGTTCTTACAGATAAAGATTTTTCTTAATGTTTATATGTTTCGGGCTTACCACGATTTGATTGGTTTAGTTTTTTTCCGTACCCAAAGGGTAAAAAACGGGACTCTATTACAAAGACTCCGCTCTCCGTCTGTCACCGGCTGTATGTGAAATTTTCGCAAAAGATGTATTTCTGTTGCCGCTATAACAAAAAATAATAAAAAACAGAATAAAATAAATATTTAAGGGGGCTCCCATGCAATAAACGTGATTTTTTTGCTCGTTTCTGCTCGATATTGATAACGGTAGACACATTTTATATTTATATATTTACTTTAAAAATAAATAATAAAATTTAAATAAAACAAATATTTAAGGGGGGCTCCCATATAAAAAACATGATTCTATCAATCCATTAAATAGCAAAAAGAAGCAACTAGGGGAACTTAATTTAACAGGGATAACTCGAGGGATGTATAAGAGGATACCTTTATTTTGTCTCGCTCAAAAGTTCTCACGGGAATGGACTTTTCCATAGGTGATGCCGCGATTCATTTTTCATTTACTTCGAAAAGGTGTTACGGGTGATTTGAGTTTTGGTAGCTACAGGTATAGTTGGAGAGAACACTTCTAGGATTTCCTGATCTTGAAGATTCATTTCAAAATTTAATAGCAGACAAAGACCTTAAATTTGATTGTTTTTCAGAAAATGTATAAAAGATAAACGCGAAAATGGCTTATTTATATATATTATATACATTATTCGGCATTGTATGTGTATTCCAATTTTACATATTTTCTCCGTAAGTTCGTTTTGGAATCATCCAACTTTACTAGAAACCTTAGACTCTAAAAAAACTTACTTCAATTTTAAATATAAGCTTTGATGATGCTTGCTTGGCTTCAAGCTACTCTTCCCATTCGTTTAGGAGGTCTGGGTATCCAAAAGACAAGTAGTATATCATAACCAGCTGTTTTGACATCTATTATAGTACCTCACCTTTAATAAATAAAATTCTTTCCAAATCCTTGGACGTTTTTGGAGTTTCACACCGAACTGAAGCTCGTGACAATTGGGCACTTTTACCCGTTCATCAGGTTAGTTGGAAGTTATATATATAGTTCCATCGTTGGAACTCTTATAAATAACGCATCATTTTCTATAGCTGTTTTTTATAGTTTAGGAGCGCTTTGTACAGTTACTCACATCTGCTAGTAGAGGGGATTCGTTGGTTCTGGCGCACTTCCCCTCAACCCTCCCCCCAACCTCAACCCCTCGCCTAAAAAAAAGCTCACCAACTTTTTTTCTGCTTTGTACGACTCGCGCTTGACCACTCTCAATACATCGTTGGTTCTGGCACACTACCCTCCAACCCCAACCCCTCGCCTAAACTAACCTAACTTTTCTGCCCCCGCACGGCTCGCGCTTGACCACTCTCAAAACCACCCCTGTGTCTGGGGTGTGGCGACTCGCGCTTGACCACTCTCAAAACCACCCCCTGTGTCTGGGATACGTCGACTCACGCTTGACCAGAACTACCACGTGACATCACTGTAGGTTCTGTGTAGTTTTGTTAAGTATTTATATCATTATCGTAATGGGTCTATCGTATTTTTCCGTTCATTAGTTATTCTTATTTAATTACAATGTCGTGAGTGCGATAATGATGTTTGTGGTGACATTCCTAATACCTTTTTAATTATATTTGTACTTGTAAGATAAATCGTATATATATAGGATAGTCGAGAGTATTCGAGTTACAATTTATCATCAAGTGATTGAATTCATCCTGTGTGATACTGAGGCTGGTTCTATTTACTTCAAAAAAAGCTATGGAGGTATGTGTTTTTTTGCTTTATAATTCTTTATCTATATTAATTATATATATTACAGACCCTAAAAACTATGTGTTTGTTTGAATGTCTATTACTTAAACCAATTTTGTTTAGGTTTTCACTTTAGGCAAATTTTTGATTCAAATTATTATACAAATATGTTTTTAAAGCATAGGCTTATTTTATTACAGAATTCAACATTTAACGTAATGGAAGAAAACACGTTCAAGCATTACTACTACGCTACATCGGATGATGAGCAATCAACTGAGAAGGCCTTAGAAACAACAAAGCTCAAACGGTCTCGTCGAAATAGTATCGACTCATTCTTTGAGGGGACCAATCAGAAGAAAAAGAAACTCAGCTCTACAGTGGCGAGATCTTCAAAAGATGGTATCCCTGGTGTCACATACTTGTCTACTAATAATGATGATGGGGCTCATGCTACACATTTGATAAAAATTGAGGTGTATGACCTCATAAAATTGAAAAAAGTACCAGTAGATGAACATTGGAAACACTCAGAAGTGAGGATCAAATATTTTACGGATACAAAAGATGAAAAATATGAGCAAACGAAGGGTATCATATTTGATATCACGAAGCAAATAGCAGAAACCAATAACTGTAAAAAATACTTTTTTAAAAAGTAATCTCTAATAGCTAAATTAATTTATAAGAACCATCCTTACAAAATTTTATGAGTATCTAATTGATAAGTAACGAGCAACTATTAATTAACCATCAACTAATATAGTAATCACCTTATCGACTTGTATATATAAGAGAAAAATCGAACATTATATTTATTATTAATTCATCATTCACAAGCAAAGCTAAACTGGTTTATTTCAACCATGTCACTAAAAGTGTTTTTTTTCAAAATGTTTTTGAAGAAGAAGAAAAAGAACTAATGAGAGCGTGTGAGAATTATGAAGATAATGCTCTGGAAAATCCGTATTATGACACTTCACTGTTTAACATCTGTAAAGAAGTTGAGGAAACATTCAGGTATACATTCTAACTATACTTATTTAAATTTTATGTTACATATTTGTGTTCTTATATTAACATAAGCATGTTATATCTACAGAAAATCTTCAATTCAAGTCGGTCGAGGTTTGAAGAGACAAGCTGATATTAGTGTTGAAGATTTACAACAAGCATCGACGTCATCATCTGCCAATACAACACATAGACAGAACGTTATGTGTCAAATATGTGAATTACAGGTTAGCCAAAGGTTCTATGCTCAGCACTTACGATCTAAGGAACACAAAGAAAAATGTCTTATTCATAATCATAATTTACATAATGTCTCTGTTATATCAGTTGCTTTTGGGTCTCGGGTCTTAACGTATAGAATTGTATCACCTAAAGCTAATGAGTCACTTAAAATACAAACTCCTGAAGTATTCATAGCATCAATTAAAGAGTCGATACTATTTCTTATTCAGGAATGTTTAAAAGAGTTAACTATTGTTAAAGTTAATTTTATTATTCATGCAGATTTT
The DNA here is from genome assembly GCA_946406115.1 of Apoda limacodes. Lineage (NCBI taxonomy): Eukaryota > Metazoa > Arthropoda > Insecta > Lepidoptera > Limacodidae > Apoda > Apoda limacodes. The sequence continues at coordinate 9,748,485 of OX291553.1, read as the reverse complement.
GAACAGGAAACAAAAGATTTAAAAAATTCTTTCGATTTTCAAACAAAAAATTGGACTATTTCTTTAGGGGACGAATTAGAAAATTATTTAGAAACTTTAAGCGAAGACATTAAAAATAAAATGAGTGATTTCGAAGCAAAAGATAGTGGATGGACTTTAAAAAAAATTCAGTTCTTAGAAATGAATGTTAATAAGTTCAATCCCTTACGAGGGTCTTCGTTTATTGAATTACCTTTAGATATTAAGCGTAAAAAAGCAGTCATAAATGTAAAAAATAACGATCAACAATGTTTTAAGTGGGCTTTATTATCCGCACTATATCCTGTAAATAAAAGTTCTGAAAGGGTATCATCATACTTGAGGAATCAAAATAGACTAAAGTTTAATAATATACAGTTCCCAATCAAATTATCGGATATACCCAAGGTAGAAAAACAGAATAACATTAGTATCAATGTTTTCGGATTAGAATTTAACAAAGAAAAAAAATGTAATACCATCGTTGGACCATTATATTTTACAAAATGTCGTAAAGAATTACACATTAACTTATTATTTTTAAACAATGGTTCAAATGGTCATTATTGTTTTATAAAAAATTTATCACGCTTGGTTAGTAAACAAATAACAAATCGAAATAATGCTATTCATATCTGTGATGGTTGCCTTCTATATTTAAAATCTAAAGTTAATTTAATTAATCACCAAAAACATGACTGTGCTCATATTGTTACTGAATTACCAGGAATTCATAAAAAAGGAAAAGATTGGTTTAATCGGGAAACAAATAATGATGAAATCTATTTTGATAAGTTTCAAAGAAAATTAAAATTACCTTTTGTAATATATGCAGACTTTGAAGCTCTTTTAAAACCCGTCACCTCATGTGACCCTGATCCATCGAAGTCATATACAAAAACAATACATGAACATGAAGTTTATAGTTATGGATACTATATAAAATGTTCGTATGATGATAAGCTGTCTACATACAGAACATACACAGGGCCTAATTGTGCAAAAATGTTTATGGAAAGCATTTACAAAGATATTAGCAATATACATAGGATAAATTGTTTTCAAAAATGTCCACTTCCATTAACTAACGAAGAGAAGGAATCTATTAGACAATCGCAATTATGTTATATTTGTGAAGGACTATTGGGTGATGACATCACAGTAGACTATGATTGGAATACTGGTAATTTTAGAGGTGTTGCTCACGAATTATGTAGTTCAAAGTATCGTGTTCCCTTTTTCATTCCCATTCTATTTCATAATCGAAGTAATTATGATGCTCATTTTATTGTTCATGCTTTGAATTTTAAAGATGGAGAAATAGATATCATTCCGCAAAATAAGGAAAAATATATTTCATTCTCAAAAAAACTTAATATAAGAGGTCATTTAGTACATTTGCGGTTTTTAGATTCCTTTAAATTCATGGCCAGTAGTTTAGATAGTTTAGCTAAAAATCTAAAAAAAGATCAATTTATAGAATTAAGAAAACAATTTCCAAACGAAAATGATTTTAATAAACTTATTAGGAAAGGTGTTTTTCCTTATGAATTTGTTAATTCTTATGAATCCTTAAAAGTTACAACTCTTCCAGATCAAGACGCTTTCTTTAACTCTTTAAGTAATACCAGTGTCTCAGATGATGATTATAAACATGCTCAAAATGTTTGGGTCCAATTTAAATGTAAAAATATGTTGGACTATTCCAATCTATACTTAAGAACTGATGTAATGTTACTCACTGATATTTTTGAAAACTTTAGAGAAATTTGTATTAAAACATATGAACTCGACCCTGTACAATATTATACCCTTCCAGGATTAAGCTGGGATGCAATGCTAAAATGTACTAACATAACACTGGAATTATTAAAAGACTTTGATAAAATAGCATTCGTAAAGTCTGGTATAAGAGGTGGTATTAACCCACTGGGAAAACCATGGAAAAATTCAAGGTGCACAAAGTTTAATTGCTCGCCCTGAGTTTCATAGTCTATCTATATTCTCCGAGTCTTTAATTGCTGTACAATTACAAAAGACTAAGGTATATTTCAATAAACCATTTGTTTTAGGATTTTGTATATTAGAAATATCAAAAACATTGATGTATAACTTTCATTATAATTACATGAAAAGAAAATACAATAATAGTGTCAAGTTATTATACACTGATACGGATAGCTTAGTTTACCATGTATTTACAGATAATTTTTATAATGATATAAAATCTGACTTAGAATGTTTTTTCGATACTTCAGACTATTCTAGTGATAATGTTTATGGTTTCCCACTTTTAAATAAAAAGAAACTTGGATATTTTAAGGATGAGAACAATGGTAAAATATTTCGGGAGTTTGTAGGACTTCGATCAAAAATGTATGCAATGGACATTGAAAGTAAGGTTATTGCTAAAGCTAAAGGTGTAAATAAAAGTGTGACAAAAAAGATGAATTTGGAAAATTATAAGTTGTGTCTATTTAATAAAAATGTAAATGTTTCACAAATGTGTAGGATTCGAAGTGTGAAACATACTATTTTTACACAACAAATTAATAAAACTTGTCTATCCTGTAATGACACCAAGAGATATATTTTACCTAATTCAACAGATACATATGCTTGGGGTCATTTTAAGATTAACTTATAGTTTTGAAATAATAATAATATAGAGTATTAATTGTATCTGGTTTATGTGTGTTTAAAAAATGTAAGGTAATAACTATTATTAAGTAACCTAATGATTGTAATTTTTTTTTATTATTAATTATATTGTTTTTAATATATAAGTGTTTGTTTTTATTGCTTTCCTCCATATGAATTTGAACATTTTCAAAGAGAACACACATTAAAAATAATTATGATTCATTTTTATCATCCCTTTACAGTAATTGTAGCTGGCCCTAGTGGATGTGGTAAATCAGTTTTTGTTAAAAATTTTGTGAAACATGCTAATGAGATTTGCAATCAACATTTTTCTAATATTATGTGGTGTTATGATGAAATGCAACCGTTATACAACTTGAACAATGTTAATTATTACCAAGGTATTCCTGACCTCAGTATGTTTGATGGAGAACAACCACAACTAATAATAATCGATGACCTCATGCGAGAGTCTGATGGTCGTGTTGTTGACATATTCACAAAGGGTAGTCATCATAGAAACATTAGTGTTTTCTATATTACACAAAATATATTCCATCAAGGTAAAGGACAGAGAGATATTTCTTTAAACTCTAGTTATATAGTCTACTTTAAAAATCCACGAGATAAAACACAAATTCGTTACTTAGCACGTCAAGTCTCACCTGAAAACATTAAATTTTTGGAAGATGCCTACAAAGATGCTACTAGTGAACCTCATGGCTACCTAATGATAGATTTAAAACAGGACACAATTGATATGTGTCGATTTAAAACGAGAATATTTCCTTCTGACCAGAACTGCATTGTATATATACCTAAAAAAGGATTTAAATACAGCAAACATAATGAAATTCCAATCATTCATAAATAATGCATTCAAGAGTGACTACACATCAAGAACTTTTAAAATCGTTGCATGTATTGAAACCAAGACATAGAAAAGCTTTACTTAAATCTTGTAGTAAAGAAGAAATAAATTTTATTTGTGAGTGTATTTACAACGTATTACAGGGTAAAATACCCGTCAAGGAAAATGATAAAAACAAATTAAAAAAATATAAAAATATATTGAGAAAGTTGGTGTGTAAAGGAAGAAATCTACTTAGAAAAAACGTAATTATTCAAAGGGGTGGTGCCTTTTTACCTATTATTTTAGGATCTGTTCTAAGTGCCTTGGTGAGTTCAATTTTAAAACCTTAGCAGGAAAATAAAAGCAAAAATGGAACATGCTAAAAAAATGATTCTAATTGAACCTAATTTGATAGAAAAAATTAAAAAGGAAAATGAAACACAAAGCGCTTTAAATACTTTATCCCGTTTAGATGGTGAAATGAAAGATATTTTAAATAGTAATGTAGAAGATAGAGAAAAATGGATTTTGTATTTACAAACACTACAAAGGTATTTACATTTTACTGAAGTAGAACAACGACCATATCAAATACCAATTATAACCAAAACAGAAAGTTCGCCTAATTATAAAGATACTGATGTCATTAAGGAAACAGTCCTTGACACTGAGCAGGTATCAAACATAAAATCAAAAACCATAAATGATACTGACTTAACTCCATTTTATTCAAAGCAACAACTCTTGAAATTGATTCCTAAGACGTATATAAAACGAGGTGAATTACTTATAGAATCAATTTTTTCAAATAAAAATAAGGTAGATTGGGATACCAATGGAACTGTTAGTATCAATAATATGAAAATACCAGGGAGTAACATTATAGACCTGGTGAATGATACACTAAGACCACTTAAACACAGTGATCCAATTGGGTGGCAAGAGTTTGCATCAGCATTAAAAGAAATTAAAATACCATTAACTTATATTGGAAATCCAAAAAGACTAGAATATATTAATAAACTTTACTTAGGTGATATAAAAGAAGAAATTCCACTTAACAAATTGCAATCAGATAATAGTTTTACTCCTACTAAGACTCATTTTAACAAAATCAAGAAAAAAATAGACTGGGAAAAATGGACCCCCTATTAGAAATAAATCAGATTTACTATGATGTTTCTCATCCTGCTGGATATGGAGGTGTTAACAAACTCATCAACTCGTTAAAGGGAAAAATGACAGCAAAACAAGTGAAAAATTGGTTGCAAGAACAAGAAACTTACACATTACATAAACCTGTAAGAAATAGATTTCCTAGAAATAAGTACATTTTATCTAATTATAATGACTTGTAGCAGGTGGATTTAAGTGATATGCGCACTTATTCTGAATATAATGATGGTTTTAAATATATTCTGTGTGTTATTGATGTATTTAGTAAATATGCATTTGCTAGATGTTTAAAAAAAAAGAACTCTATAACTATAAAAGAATGCTTTGAAAGTATATTTAATGAGTCAAAATCCTTACCTAACCACATTCAGTCAGATAAGGGAACTGAATTTGTTTCTAAGGATGTGCAAAAATATTTTAAAAGTAAAGGTATAAACTATTACACCACTAACAATCCTGATATAAAAGCTAGTATCGTGGAACGCTTTCAAAGAACATTAAAGGCAAAAATGTGGCGGTATTTCACACATCATAACACATATAGATATGTTGATATTTTAAAAGATTTGATTTATTCTTATAATCATAGCTATCATTCAAGTATAAAAATGTGTCCCAAAGATGTTAACTCAGAAAATATTATGACTGTTTGGAATAATTTATATGATAGAGATAAAGGGCAAAAGGCTATTCTAAACAGGTTTAAAGAAGGTGATTATGTTAGGATAACAAAACATAAACACATATTTCAAAAAGGATACGAGAGCAACTGGAGTGATGAAATATTTGTTATTACTTCAGTTATAAGAAGATCACCTTGGGTAGTTTATACGTTAAAAGATCTTCAAAATGAACCCATTACAGGTACATTTTATGAAAAAGAATTACAAAAAGTAATATACAACCCCACTCTCCCACATAAAATAGATAAAATACTCCACACTCGTTATTTTGGAAATAGAAAGCAAGTACTAGTGAAGTGGAAAGGTTATCCAAACAAATTTAATACTTGGGTATCATTAAAAGATATAGAAAAAATATGATTAAGGAAGATTTTTATTTAACTTTGCTCAGTAATAGTTCAATGGAATATTTTCCGAGTAATACCACTACAAATTTTTCAACAAAACTTCCAAAACCTATAAAATTAGAAGGACAGTGGTCTGTTGGAGTTGTAGAATTTCAATACCCATGTAGTATGTTTACAGTTCAAGAGGGTGAAAATATAATGTATATTACTAAGAAAATGATAGTACCTTTGGATAAATCAATATCATCAGTTATTTATAAAAATCATATACCTGCAACCAATTATGATAATATTGATAACATTTTAAAAGCCTTAAACCTAAAAGAAAACTGTCGCTTTCATTATGATATAGTTTCCCAGATGGTCTCTGTTCAAATTAACGATAAAAATATATCATCTTTAACGTTATCATCAAAGTTAAGTATTCAACTTGGCTTTGAACCAAAAACTAATTTAATAACAAAAAATGTTGGAAGATACCCACCCAATTTACATTTAGGATTACCTTCTCAATTATTTGTTTACTGTGATATAATTGATCCGCAAATAGTTGGAGATGTTATGACACCATTGTTAAGAATAATACCTTTAGACCCCGAGAAATATATCTATGGTGCTTATAAGATGCATGTATTTTCACCACCCCACTACTTACCAGTTATGCGAAGAGAATTTGATACAATTGAAATAGATATAAGAACAAACACTGGTAATAAAATACCATTTCAATTTGGGACCGCATATGTTAAACTACACTTTAAGCGATTATAATGCATAATAACAGTATTTGTCCCTATGAGCAATATTATTCACACCAAGCAGGATCAGGAATTGGTGTAATTTATAAAGGTGTACCACATCAACGTGGTCATGGAATAGGAAGCTTTTTAGGAGGCCTGTTTCGATCAGTACTACCTTTATTATCAAGTGGGGCAAGAGTAATTGGTAAAGAGGCTCTTAATGCTGGAGTGGGATTATTAAGCGATATGATAAGCCAGAAACCAATGAATGAATCTGTGCAAACACGGTTAAAAGATGTAAGTAGTAATTTAAAACGAAGAGCAGATGATAAAATTGAAAGACTAATGAATGGATCAGGTTATATAACGAAACGTCAACGTCGGATTCATTCCATTCCGTCAACAGCTTTGAAAGAGTTGAGAACTAGAAAGTATAAAATTAATAGAAATACTAAAGATATATTTTCAAACAAATAATGTCATTCTTACATAATCATTCATGTGAATGTATAAAATCGGAATTGGATTTATTTGCTTTACCAACAACTCAGACAAGTATTGAAAATGGACAATGGATACACTACAAACCTATATCATCCCTTACAGACGATGGACCAATTGAATTTCAAATTCCTGGTACGGGGGATGATTATATCGATTTGTCTCATACATTACTACATTTAAAAGTTAAAATTCGAAACCAAGATGGCACCAACTTAGCTGCTGCTACAGTAGTAGCCCCAACTAATAACTGGTTACACTCACTGTTCAATCAACTTGATGTGTATTTAAATCAAAAACTAGTATCTCCACCAAACAACACTTATGCTTATAGGGCATTTATAGAAACTTTATTAAACTATGGTCCAGCATCTAAACAATCTCATCTGACTTGTGGACTATGGTATGAAGACACAGCTGGAAAAATGAATTCACTAGATGATTCTAATGATGGATTTAAAAAAAGGAATCAATTTGTACGTGAGAGTAAAGAGGTAGAAATGGTAGGACATTTGCATGGGGATTTGTTTAATCAAGAAAAGTTTCTGATAAATGGTGTTGAAATTAGTCTTAAACTAGTACGATCAAGAGAAAGTTTTAATCTTATGGCTGGTGCTGATGCTAAACTGAAAGTTACTTTTACTGACGCTACACTTATAGTTCGTAGAGCAAAAATTAGTCCAAGTGTATTATTAGCACATCAAAAAGTTTTAAGTGCAACGACCGCTAAGTATCCTATAACCAGAGCTGAAGTCAAAGTGCTCACAATACCTTCAGGAGTTCAGGGAAAAACGCTTGATAACATATTTATTGGTCAAGTTCCAAAAAGGTGTATAATAGGTTTTGTAAACAATGCTGCTTTTAATGGAAGTTTTAACAGAAACCCTTTTAACTTTGAAAACTATGGAATAAATACATTTAGTTTGTATATAGATGGTCAACAAATACCATCAAAAGCTTTACAACCAATGTTTCACAACAATATATTTACCACAGCTTACCATACACTATTTTCCGGGTCAGGTATTCACTTTTTGAATGATGGTAATGCTATTTCTAGGGAACAATATGCAAATGGATATTGTTTGATGGCATTTGATTTAACTCCAGACTTATCAGCTAGTTCTACGTCTCATTGGAATCTTATTAGACATGGAAGCGTAAGACTTGAAGTTCGTTTTGAAGCAGCACTCATACAAACAATAAACTGTATAGTGTATGCTGAATTTGATAATGTTATTGAAATAGATAAAAATCGTAATGTTTCAGTAGATTACAGTAGCTAAAATATAATAATTAGAACTCAATGAAATGACTTATTATACTTTTGACATTCATAATATCAACATTCTGAAATGAATACTTTAGATATTCAAAAATGTTTAAAGATAATTTCTCCGAAAATTAAACTAAATGTATTTGCTGCAAATAGATTACCAGTACTCATGCACCTACCTGCTTTTCTCATTAGTAATTTAGATGTTGACAATCAACCTGGATCGCATTGGGTGGGAATACATATTAATAAAAATGGATTAGGTGAATACTTTGATTCTTATGGTCGTAAACCTAGTAGACATCATTTATATTTCTTAAATAAGAATACTAAGATATGGAGTTACAATAATAAAAGAGTTCAAAATGACTTTACAACTGTTTGTGGGGAATATTGTCTTGTTTATTTGTATTTTAAGTTTCATGGTAAATCAATGATTGATTTTGTAAACCACTTTAGTAATAACACTCTATGTAATGATATTTTATTATATGATATGTTTAAAACAATTTTTGATAATAAAACTTTTTAAAATAAAAAAAATGTTTTTTTCTTATGTGTGTGTTTGTGTAATTAGTGGTTAAAAAACAAAAAAATATTTTTTATTTATATCATTTATTCATTCATTCACAATAAAACTCAAACATGATACAATTTGATTCAAAGTTGATTTCGAGTAATACTGAAGCTGGTTCTTATAAATTAATTTAGCTATTAGAGATTACTTTTTAAAAAAGTATTTTTTACAGTTATTGGTTTCTGCTATTTGCTTCGTGATATCAAATATGATACCCTTCGTTTGCTCATATTTTTCATCTTTTGTATCCGTATAATATTTGATCCTCACTTCTGAGTGTTTCCAATGTTCATCTACTGGTACTTTTTTCAATTTTATGAGGTCATACACCTCAATTTTTATCAAATGTGTAGCATGAGCCCCATCATCATTATTAGTAGACAAGTATGTGACACCAGGGATACCATCTTTTGAAGATCTCGCCACTGTAGAGCTGAGTTTCTTTTTCTTCTGATTGGTCCCCTCAAAGAATGAGTCGATACTATTTCGACAAGACCGTTTGAGCTTTGTTGTTTCTAAGGCCTTCTCAGTTGATTGCTCATCATCCGATGTAGCGTAGTAGTAATGCTTGAACGTGTTTTCTTCCATTACGTTAAATGTTGAATTCTGTAATAAAATAAGCCTATGCTTTAAAAACATATTTGTATAATAATTTGAATCAAAAATTTGCCTAAAGTGAAAACCTAAACAAAATTGGTTTAAGTAATAGACATTCAAACAAACACATAGTTTTGAGGGTCTGTAATATATATAATAAATATAGATAAAGAATTATAAAGCAAAAAAACACATACCTCCATAGCTTTTTTTGAAGTAAATAGAACCAGCCTCAGTATCACACAGGATGAATTCAATCACTTGATGATAAATTGTAACTCGAATACTCTCGACTATCCTATATATATACGATTTATCTTACAAGTACAAATATAATTAAAAAGGTATTAGGAATGTCACCACAAACATCATTATCGCACTCACGACATTGTAATTAAATAAGAATAACTAATGAACGGAAAAATACGATAGACCCATTACGATAATGATATAAATACTTAACAAAACTACACAGAACCTACAGTGATGTCACGTGGTAGTTCTGGTCAAGCGTGAGTCGACGTATCCCAGACACAGGGGGTGGTTTTGAGAGTGGTCAAGCGCGAGTCGCCACACCCCAGACACAGGGGTGGTTTTGAGAGTGGTCAAGCGCGAGTCGTGCGGGGGCAGAAAAGTTAGGTTAGTTTAGGCGAGGGGTTGAGGTTGGGGGGAAGTGCGCCAGAACCAACGAATCCCCTCTACTTCTGCTAGTGCGGTAGCATAGTTGATGGTCTTGGTTACCATGCACTGTCAGGCCAGAGAACCAACAGGGTTTGCACGTAAGGATGGGAAAAGTCACGACGGGATGACGTCGCACCTTAGCGGATGGGACGACCTTTAGTATAGGATGCTACTTTGGAACTATCCCATGTTCCAACTACCAATAAAAACGCAGGATCTGGTGCTGACTTAGTAGAAAATAAAAAAAAGGTTTGAATATGCAATGCTTGGTGATTCCTACATATTTGAGGCTTTTGGTGTGGAGACCAAGAGTTCGTTCCCAGCATGATTTCAAAGATCTGTCGAAACGCTTGGTCTCCATTTCACACGACCGAAGAGCTGACGAATATCTTGGTCATTGGTTGGTATTAGCATTGCCATACAGCGTGGCAATGCCGTCAGACTTTCAGCTACGTTGCCGACTGGCAGCATTTAGATAAGGTTTTTTTATGTTTAGGTTTAAAAATTATAGATATATATAGCGGCTCCTCCGCCTTTAAAATGGCTATCGGCCAGAGATTCTTTCGCGGAAACTCCTTGATTAAACTCAGAAAGTTAGTTATAGCAAGCTATATCTGCAGCTATGGTTCGTTCGTAGAATTTGGTTACAGTTGCTTCCACATAAACTTTTGAATTTTCTAGGATAAAAAGTCGTCTTTCTCCTTTCTGTATCTTCAACTGTCTCTGTTCAAATTTTTAGCTCAATTAGATGCCACGTTTAGTGACGAGCAATATTGGTCTTGGTCTTGGTCTTGCGAAAAAGCAAGACCAAGACCGAGACCGAAACCATTCTTCGACTGGCAAGACCAAGACCAAGACAATATGGACAAGAACAAGACTAATACCAAGACCGACTATGCAAGACCAAGATTAAATACGCAAGACTCAACCAAAATTTCTTTTTCACAGTAACTCGCCTTTTTCTATGTGAGATAAAATATTTATATTTAAAAAATACCCGCCTGCTAAAGAACGAAAAAAAGTACTGAAATCTAGAATTATATTCAGCAATACTAAATACTAAATTTTTAAAGTGCAATAAAATAAAGTATTTTACAAAATAATGATTGATTTTAAACTATCTAGTCACAATCCATCTTTGAATAACAATAAGAAATAATATTTTAATGAACTTTTTTTAATTCAAAGATAGTAAATTTAGGTTTAAAAATGTTTGCTGAATAAAAATAAAATGTTTACAAAATGTTTTGAAAGATGTTCGTTAAGAAATTATGGCAAGACCAAGACTAAAACCAAGACCAAACAAAATACAGCAAGACCAAGACCAAGACTAGGTAAGCAAGACCAAGACCAAGACCAAGACCGAGACCAGACAGATTTGAGCAAGACCAAGACCAAGACCAAGACTGTTCTAGTCTTGGTCATGGTCTTGCTTTGCTCATCAATAGCCACGTTACGGCAGGCTTGAGTTACAAACGTTACAGTTTTTCTCGCTTTTTAAATTTCCGAAATGAAAAATAGCCTATGTCCTTTTCCGAGACTCAAACTATCTCCATACTAACTTTCATCTAAATCGGTTCAGCGGTTCCCGATCCATCCAGTGGGTGCCGAAGCGCGGTGGGGTAACAAAAACTTTCACATTAATAATCTAAATGGGATAGATTAAAGAATTTTGCCAGCGGTTCCACCTGTCTTTAATTTGATTATCGGCGCGGAACTTCTTAATTAACTCCTTAATTATAGTAATGAAGTTTGCAAGCTTTAGTTTGTCTAAGCTTGGTTATGATTATTTCTTAGGAAACCTTTGAATTTTTCGGGATAAAAATTATCCTATTGCTTCCCCAGAACTCAAACCATCTCCATACCAAATTCTATCTAAATCGGTTCAACGGTTTAAGCGTGAAGAGGTAACAGACAGATAGACAGAGTTACTTTCGAATTTATAATATTAGTATAGACTGTTTTACAAACAATTAAAAATCAAAGCAATATGAAGGTAAATGACAAAGCTACACGATACGCAATGTAACGTGTGGAAAAACGGCCTTACTCGGTGAATAAAATCGTCATAAGGAAACCTGGATACGATAAAAAGACGTACGCGTCTACAATCCACACTGGCATGTATCTAATTGCCGTCATTTAAGGTGAGAAAGGCCGGTTTCCCACTAATATCGACATATGAAGCCTGGTATTGTTAGTGACTTAAAATAATATTCCCAAACTGTAAAGTTTTCTGAGAGTTTCAAATTATCACTGGAAATTTTTGAGTACAGTCGATATACTAACGATCTTTTTGTGTCTTACAAAAATATGTTTCTACTACACAGTATAATGTTCTAATATCAGGTGGATAATTACCATATTAAAAACCCAAAGAAAATTAATTATTACACGAAAGTATCGTGGGCGATCATGAAAAGTTGATTGATAATAATCTGCTTGGATTTGCTTCTGTGGCAGCTGATAATGCGTAGGCAGCAATGTAATTATCAAATATATAATTAAAGTTAATGCTGCTAATTTGTAACTTATGTAACGCACAGGCGATATAAGTTTGTTTAGAATTTTACACCACTGCACTTAATTCGCCATGAGTTTAATATTTTTAAACTTGATACTTCAAACTTAAAATGACTGAGCACTAAAAAAAAAACATCTTTTGAAGGTTATTTTTTGTAGGAATTTTTGATAACGTTTTGATATTCATTTCGCAATGTTTTTAATTGAATGAAATTCAAAGGCAATAACGATAGCTGTGTTTTGTTGATGGCATTTAGAGCTACGACATCGCATAGGCATTGAGTACGATGTAAACTTAAACAAACAATATGGCCGTTTATTATTTTGACGCGCATCCACTGCTCAACCTCCAAAGCAAGTGGAGTTTATGCGGTGAATGCGGACCAAAAGTGCCGGCATAACGCATTTATCTTTTGTGTCAATATATTGAATGCGCATAGAGAGCATTGAGCGCATTCAATTGTCAACAAAACGCCTCTATAATATCTATTTACTCAAGACAGTTTCTGTATAACCATTTTTTACTAAGTCCTTTTTAGCGTTCCGTACCTGAAATGTAATTAGGAGTCCTATTACTAAGGCTTTGCTGTCCGTCCGTTCGTCTGTCACCAGGCTGTATCTCATGAACCGTTATAGTTAGACAGTTGAAATTTTCACAGAAGATGTATTTCTGTTGCCGCTATAACAACAAATACTAATAAACAGAAAAAAATAAATTTAAGGGGGCTCCCATACAACATACGTGATTTTTTTGCTCTTTTTGTAGATAATGGTACGGAACCCTTCGTGCGCGAGTTCGACTTGCACTTGGCCGATTTTTTTACAAACAAAGTTTGTCTGATTTTCTGCAAGATTTATCCGTTAGCTGTCGCCATCACACGAGGCAGCAATTATGTAACGCCGTCTCTTCGCTTACGTCACTGCATGATATTAATTCATTAACCAAATAACCAAATAAGATGTTAATATTTTTATCGTTGATGCGTTAATACCACATTCGTGTCGAAGAATATACATATCTGGCACAGTAAATTTAAACAATAAGATAGCTTTACTTTATAGCTATTGAAAGCAAAGGTTAGTAATACCTTCGCTTTCAAATCAAATAAAATTTGATTCTATTTTGTGACTGACACGTCAAAACAGCAGGAGTGTAGTACCGCTTATGTCTTACTCTATCTACACAAGCAAAGTCGCAAATACAATTTTAAATGAAAACGCGATGGCGACCGACTAACATTAAATTAGTTTTTATGAAAGTGGTACAATGGGAATAAAACGTGCTTTGGTGCTAAAGTACCATAAGTACTTTGATATTTTAAGAGTGAATGTATTTTAACTCCTCCAGTTAAGTGTAATTTCATAGTCAAACAAGTAAGAAAACCGCCATTACATACATTTCATGTAAAATACCCTCTTTTCTGAAAAATATGTTTTCAACCTAATACATTTTAGAAAGGGAAAGTGAAATTGTAGAGCCTATCTTAGATCGTTCCACATTGGAATTGCGCCGTATAATTGGAAGTGTTTTTTCGGTCATTGGTGAACACTTAACAATCTACATCCATCCATTACAAACAATAAAAAAAATTAAAAAGTTTATAAATTTTATAAAACGGAAATTGTGTTACCCTAACGTAACACTTGAAAAATTGTAATAATAATTAAATGTTAAAACAGCGAATGTTCCAGAGTTTCTAATGCCGTTTAATCTCACCAGGACGCCATTTTGATTCCGGGACGGTAGTAAATACTAACTTTTTATTGTGTTTTTTACTAAAAAAAAATTAAATGATATCCTATTTTTGTGAAATAAGGGAAATTCACAACTTTAGAAAAAAATATTCGAATTACGAAGTTAACTTTAGAAAATAATAAAAAGTAAAACTATTATATGATTTTTACGACAGGAATAAGTAGGCTGGAAGAGGAACTGCCATCTATTTCAATTTTTACACATATTTACAAAAAATATCTAATAACTTTCGAAATATTTGTATGTTTTCAAGCGTCACTAGTCAACAATGAAGTACAATTAAATAAATAAAGTACAATATGCAGTGACTGCTGTTGAAAATAAAAATAAATAATATTAATTTTAATACAGATGAAGTCACAGCCAACAGCTACTTATGGATAAAATTTTATCCTACTAATATTATGTATGATCAACCACTGGACGGATCGGGATTAAACTTGGCATACATATAGGTTAGGTCTTGGAACAGCATATAGTCTTATCCCGAAAAATTCAAAAGCTCCCGCGGAAATAACTTTAACAGGGTTAAACGAACTATAGCTTTGCAAACTTCATTAGTATAATAAAGAAGTTCCTCGCCGATAAACAAATTTAGAGCGGGCGGAGCCGCTGGCAAAGTCTAGTAATTAATAAGCAATAAAATTATTCTCAACGTTTACACGCATCCTGGTTATACGTAACCCAACAACCCAACCCAAATAAAAACCCAAAACAGGATCTGAACAGTTCTAAATACGTGCAATAGCCATCACGGAACGGTGTTCAAGCATTAACTCATATGTTTGCTAAGCACGTGCGTCAATGGTCAGTGACTTAAAGTAACGGTAGTACCAAGGCTGGCAACATACCTTTTTTTCCAATAGGTATGTGATCCGTCAACCTCGTCAAACAAAATGGTCGACGTTTTAAAATTAATAGAAGTAAGATAAGATTTGATTCCAATTTTCACTTATACTGTTAAAATTATGGTTTGGAAATTGGATTTTATAAGAAACGTGATGGGTACCGATTAACAAGAATGAAAAATCAAATGTGACACATCAAAATTCGATTAAAACCGGTAATCAAACAAAATACTCGATTTTAATATTGGTTGATTTGAGTAAACTAGAGTTAATGAGAGAGTTGAGAAATTCTCAATAATCTAATTAATAAACTCAATCTACTCAGTCATTTTATAAACCAGTTATTTCAATGGTACCGCTGAGTGAAGACAGCAAATGACATGACGTAATTGAATAAAAATTAGAAGAGTTGTCAGAATTTCTCTTGGAATGCTCATAAAGAGTTTGGACAAGGTCAAATAGGCCTGTTTAATTATGCTAAAAACTAAGAAGGTTAAACAATTGTAAACCTCAAATCAAAACAATAAATTTGAAGCAAATAGAATTTTTGTTCCTGGCATCTTAAAAACTACTGTATTTTACTGGTTTCGAAATTACTGCATTTTTCTTGCACATGTATTTGTAACTCTCACCGCTAGAAATTTATTCTGTATTGAAATAAAAGAATAATTATTAGTCCAACACTTAGTTCTTATACTAAATTAATTGACAAAACTATAAACTATACTACTTATACTAAACTACAATGAAGCGGATAAGTTTTTGATTTTCATATGAACATCAAATTCTTTTAATATCCCCGTCTCCTTATTTTTGAAATCTTAGATTAGAAAATATCAAATAAAATTTTGCCATACCTTCTCTTAGCATAATATACGGGATCTTACGTAGTAAATTATATTCTCTTTGATACGGGATGATATTTAAGTCCTATTGTACAGATATAATATATGAGTAAACAATGTTTACAGGGGAATATTTATTTTAAAATTTGTGTAAATTTAAACGTCTAATTGTCTTTGTTATTCATATAAATCGATACTAATATTGTAAACGCGAAAGTAACTTTGTCTGTCTATCTGTCTCCTCGTCTGTTACCTGAACCTGAACCTATTAAGATGAAATTTGGCATCGAGATAGTTTGAGTCTCGGGGAAGGACGTAGACTACTTGAAAAGTGAGTCAGTGTCTATTATTGAGCAGGTACCCTTGAAATTCTACTCTAATAACCAGATTTAGTGCGGTTGGAACCGCGGGCAAAAGCTAGGTAAAAATAAAATATAACTAATACAACTAATTTCTACATATTCTTAATAAAATCAAGGGGTTCACGGGTTAAAATTGTTTAGATCGCCACGAAACTTGGCTCAAATGACGCAGATAAATCTGGCAATTCCGCATATGTAAGTATATAAATCAATATCGGCCAGGATGTTGCTTAATACGAATAACCCGTCAACACTCTATATTTAAAAAAAATTAAATTAAATTTTCATTAAGTACTGCGAGGTAGTCTGAACGCTCGATTTTAATTTCACCGAGATTTCGATATCAAAACCAAATAGTAAGTATCTATTATTATTAAGATTACTCAATACGAAATGCAATTGCAATGTTAATATTTAAGAGGCTTTTCGATAAGACAGTTTTACAATTGGAAATTCGAGAGTCAAGCCCCAGAATATGGAAACTAGAGTTATGTTAGAAATTGTAGTTTAGTGATTTGTGTTGTTCAATAATGTTATGAAATCTGTTTATTAGGTACCTTTTTCATATAGAAGCTACTAAAATTGAATTTCAAAAATTTTACTAAGAAAATGGTTTTAATGATTTCAAATAACTACATAAAAAATAAGTTTCAGCAACAAACATTCGTCTAAAATGTATGGAAACGAAATGGTTATAGGCAAACGAAAGCAAAAACAAGATCTATGATCGATGTTCTAAAAAGGGCTTATATTATTTTTTTTTATTTAAGAAATCGTTTGATTTTAGTTTACGCTTCTTTACAATCCGGCATTGTGTTAACAAACAATAATGATAACCAGTGCAAACAACTGTTACTGATCAATAACCATCAACTATAGAGATAAAAATGTAATTACCATTAATGATATAAATTAAAAAGTTAGTGTTAAATATGTTACGTAATTAGGTGATTAGGTATCATATTATGTAGAAGAAACGGATACTGCGCTGAAGACACATCTTTGTTATTAAAACATTAAAAATAATAAAAATATTTTGTTAAAACTAAATCTACCTCCGTACAGAATACTCAAGTATTAACATTAGGATAGGTAATATCAAAACAAGCCTTATTATGACGAGTTTAATGATGTTGATAGACAAGTAGAGAGAGAATCGTGTGTTCATGCTAAATATGCGCTATTATTCTATTGTCAAGTTATTCAGTAACGTGTCTCAAAGAACATAGAGTTGTAATTCTGAGTATAAAGAACATATCACTTAGTAGTGGGGTTTGATGTCATGCCTTTTGCGTAGACCAGTCAGCCGCGAGATCCGGTGACCGATGCGCGAACGCAGCGTTCACGTCGCCATCTTGTTTTAAAACTTTCTGATTTATTTAACACTTGTTACTTTACGTTTTTACATGTGTGAAGTTTTTAAGTGATATACAGTGATTTGTATTACATTTGGCGTCAAGGAAACTGCTGAATAAGATGGAATTTGTATTAATATGATACAATTATTGAGATGGTAATAAAATATGTACTCTTCCATCGATTTTTTGTGGTAATTTAATTAGTGACTTTGCAGGTGTTCGTGGGATCATTAAAATCATGAAGATACTTTCTATGTATGTATGTAGGCAAATGTACGCATAATCTTTATGAAACAAGCTGACGGATCTGTTATTGCATTCTGTGTGAAAACTTTCTAATTCGTAAATTGCACCATTACGATCTTCACATGCTTTGCTAAATTTAATTTAAGGTGCTGAGGAAAAGTCCCTTTTTTTGAACGCCCCTCTAAGAATCACTGATCAGTTTTAAAATTAAAACATTGTATGTCTCTGTCTTTGGAATTAATCATTATGATTGTCTTTGGAGATTAACTTTATACCATCTTCTGATTTTGTTACTATTGCAATTTGATATACATCCCATAATTCAAAATCTTAACTTTGTAAACGAATCGATATGGCTACAACCATTAATATTTATTTTCTTTTTCTGATTTACTACATATATCATTCTTTCCCCTGTCCAATCTTGACTTCTTATTTCATTAAAATAAAGCAAAGGACTTTAAATAAACTGACCTAAGTCTTTCATTTTAACGTTAATTGCTTTTAAGCTGGTTTGCGAGTTTTGGAATATACCTAATAGATGTATTAAGTCACCTTGGTCCAGTGGTCCATGGTCACCGTGGTGCGGTTACTGAGGTAACTATTAATCAGAAAAAAATGTCCTGCGTCTCTTTAGCAGCTCTATGCCAAAAATCAGGGACCCTATTCGAACGCTGGAAATCCAGAGGTAAAAATATATGCAAGTACATTTACGGGTTTCGAGAGGTACCTACGTCAGATTTCCATACATTTTGGTCTTGAATCCCAAAATTTGAATAGCTAGAGACTGTTTCTAATAAAGGACCTAATTAGAAACAGTCTCTAGCTATTCGAATTTTGGAAGGTCAGCGTTGCTACGTGTAAGAATATTAAAAATATTATCAATTTTACATTAGTTACTATATAAACGCAAAAGACGAAAATAAGAAAGGATTAGGAAAATGGTTTAGTTATTCCAGCCAATTAGTAACGCACCGAGTCTTTATTTAAATAAGTATTTACTCGTAAAGTAATTACTATGTACAAAGTACAAGTATAAGTAATTTAACTTGTTAATAAAAAGAAAACAAATAGGTACCTAGATATTTATAATTTTAACACCAATAAATTTATTATATACGTAGAATTGTGACTGAGAAACGATATTATTATTAAAAAACTACTGGTACCATTGTCTTTTGTCAAAGCATACATAACAAGCGGATTCGTTAGCTGGTAGGCGATACCGGTTATTTAACATGTCGAATCACAAAGCATTTTATCGTAGGTATATGATTAAACATAAACATACATACCTACTATATTTTCAAAACACAAACCTGTATGCCGTAGATGTTAGGGAAGTATAAATGATACATGTATAAAGTAGGTAATTAAAATTATGGTTAAAGGTTTAATTTATTGGTCATCATACACAGGGCTGTCTGGCCCCAAGTGAGCAAAGCTTGTGTTATGGATACAAATACAGTTATATTACTTTTTTGTAAATACATACATATCATACATAAGTAAATACACCCAGACTCAAGACAAACAAATGTTTATAATATAAATGTTTGTCCAGTGCGGGAATCGAACCCACACCCTCTGCACAGCAGCCAGGCACTTTACCAACCAACTAGGCTGCGAACGATTAAGGTTTATTTTCAAGTAAGGACTAATGTTGAATAAATATTTACCTACTGACGTTGCCCAGGTGGAATTCTGTTCTGGCACTTCACCGACCAAAAAATAGATCTACAAATGTATTCGTATCCGTTTTCTGGTCTGGTAACCATAGTACAAACTTTGCTTAGTTTGGGATTTGTGATTTATTAGTTATATTTATTTATCATAAAAATTTAGATCAAAAATCATTGATTTATACAATCATAAATTCATAAAATATTTAAACGATCCTGGAACATCTTGAAGCAGCAAATGATAAGGCAGAAGCTATGTTCCTCCGAAGACCATTAAACTCCTAATCCGCGTTATACGTACTAGATTTTGGCTTTGACACTGATTCTTAGATATTACTCTGCGAGTGTGGATTTTAGTATAGATAGCCAATGACCTTCTAAGTAAGGCAGCTGTAAAATTATAATGTAATAAGTTCATTTTGGGATTAAAGTTACGAAATAATCATTTTTTTACCGTTTGTGTCATTTTTAACAATTTATTACCCACCTTTTTGTTACTTTATTGATCGAAATAACGGATGTAGGTTTTTTGTGTAAATTCGACGAACCGCCTATTAACCACTGTTTTTCTTGATTTATAATGTAATAATAAACTCCATAGTTTTGATTTTGATTAATTTAAATAACACATGAAAACAAATAATTTGAAGTTTACAGTTTGTTTTACAAATATTAATTTAATTTTGTCAATAACATTATAAAGATACGCGAACAAATGATAACAGTATCAAAAATGGCGTTACGACAATTCTAAAAATAACTCAAAATTAAACAATAAATACCTAAACGAACTAACCATTAAGAAATATAGTAACATAATGTGAAGCAAACATATATATCTAAATATGACAGCTTTGAATCCCTCCAGTCAACATATAATACAGTAAATATTATTATATTATGTAAATATAAAAATTATTATTGCTCATTTCGCAGTTAAACCATATGTTGATTATTATATTAAAATTACTTTATCGTCATTGAGAAGAAGATAATACTTTGTAACATTACTTACTTAACATTTTTTATAGGTGGACCACGATTATTTGTCACCATTCGTGATACAATAAATAACATTATTACATTGCAGTATAGAGAAAATTACATACAAAGCTATATTTTTATTTTTTCATATTGAATTAGTGGATCACTTCGGAACAGTTGGACTGATTAAGCTATTTTTTGGTTTTTATGGAAGAAAATTGAAAAGTTGCCAGAAAAAATAGGAAATTCAGGAAACACTGGAAATGCTTTTTACTATGGGATTTTTGTATGAACTCAAAATGAACGGTGCAGAACAACATAAAAAATTGGCGTATAGATGATATTATTACAGATTATAGCTAGACATATAAGGACTGCTCGGTGGTGGCTCTGGGGTTTTGATATCACTTTGTGTTGTGAGTGGCGGAGATTTGAACCAATGAATCTTTTTCTTTACTTGTCAATTACATTTATTATTCACAGAACTGGCTTTTTGGAACCTTGCATTCGTCAAAAATAAAGACGTATGTGAAGGCCACAATCCGCATTGGGTCCGCGTGTGGACTATGGCCCAAATCACCCTCGGACGGGGTAGGCCGTGCCCTAAGCTTACAATGGGGCGTATGGGGCTGATAAGGATATAACGATATATTTATATAATAATCTTCAAGTGACGACAGACGCACCCACTGTGATAGACGCACCCACTTGCATATATATTTGGGTTCTACATAAATATATTTTGATACATTGATATTATATTTTAGCTACTTGAGTGAAGAGTTTAATGGTATCAACCTACTGAATTATTATTTAAAAAGGGCACATCGTAATAACTGCTAGGCTAAGGGTATTTTTTAACAGTTTTAGAAGCTTGCTGGTTTAACACTTGTGTGTTTAGCTTATTTATTTTTGAATTATCTGCTTAATTAAAATCTAAGATAACATAACATAGTAAGAACCAGTGAAACCCCTAAAACCAGTGGAGACACACACACACACACCTAAATCATAATGTGGGTGACATCCTCGTTTTACCAACCACTATATACCTGCGTGACAGGTGATGACCCAATCGTTGCTGCACTGCTTTTGGTGAAGTGTATCTAGACAAAAGTGGATTTGTACATGTCTCATGCGTCAGTAATCACGAGCTTTATAGTTATAAGCGGTAAAATAAAGGACCAGGGACAAATAATATAACCCCATTGCCAGTTACCGACGAAGTATACAAAGTAAGTCAGGATTGGGCAGGCATAATCTTGTTTCTTATAATACTATTATAAAAAGCACTTTTGCATTCTAGACTTATTAAATTCTCATAAAATAAACTGCTTTTATCGTTATTCGATGCGAGCGCACGAATTTTAATTATTTCTTCGTAAACAGATGGCTCCAGTCTTGCGAAACGATCACAGTAATAATCATATATTCTGAAGGTAGAGCCGAAGATAGAGTTTGTAAAATATACTTTCATTTTGAGAGTCAAACAAGATGACTTTAAGGAAACACGATTCGCGGCGCATCGCAGAGTGCTTCATACAAACGAATTTCTGACTTATTTTTGACATTTGCTAATTATGCACAATGAAATTTTGAAGATGTATTTAAAGAATAAATATCTAGGTCTGCAGTTTGACTGTTTTCTTTTAAAGCGTATATTTTAAAAGCTATGCAGGATTCGAGTTTTTTCTTATAAATGGTCTCAAATAAAATTATAAGTTAAAAATAAAATAATAAGCTGTTGGTGCATGATACACGTCTACACAAAAAAAGTAACTCTTTTATGGGGCAATGTATACACTTTTATAACAAAGTTCCCAATAAAATTCAAAATCTATCAATAAGTAAATTTAAATCTTTTATCAAGCAGGTACTTTGTAAAAAGGCATACTACAATATTTCAGACTATGTAAATGATAAAAATCCTTGGGACTGCTGATGCTCAATTACAGGATGTATAGGTAAACCAAATTAAAATGGAAATAACATAAAACTGTACGGCTAAAATTTTTTTTATTTAAAACATTAATTGTATTTTTAGTTTGTTTGTATTATTGATAGTGTTTTTAAAAGATTAACTATCGAGTTTCTTGCCGGATTCTTCTCGGTAGAAATCAACAACATTGTGAACCGGCGGGAAGGTGGGAGGGTTCAAAAAATAATATTTTATAACTTTGACGATTCAAAAGTGATTGTAAAATCCTTATTTGAATAAACCATTTTGACTTTGACTTTGAAAAAACATTTCTTTGGGGTTTCGGAAATCATGTCTACAAAATTTCACAGTGTATGATCAGTAAATATCAAAAACAATTGAAAAATTCGTTTGTATGAAGCACGCTGTTATACGCTGCGCATTGTATCCTTAATTTTGCAGGGTTGCGGCAAAAACAGAGTTGTAAAAATGGCTTTGGATTACATGTGAGGCTGAGTTTTCTTTCGCTCCAATTCAATGTAGAGACTTTGAAGTAGTAGATGGAAAAGTAGTAAAAAAAAGGCAAATTTGATCATTGCATTTATTTCTTTTCTAAAATAATGGCCATTTTATTATTTAATATTTAATTTTGTTTGTTTGTTTTTTAATTTTTAAGCGGATACTTGCGACATAAATTAATGTGAATATATAAATTCTAATGATTTCTTCGTTAATACTTCCAACTATCGTGCATGACGACACCAGTGTTGCAATACCTTTACGGATCTTGAAATCACTACCGACATACAGCGGTAAGCAAGAGTGATTTGTTAACTCTCTATTACTTCGGTATTCCAGTAGGCGGCTCTGAGGCTCAGTAGGCTACGCTGCCTGCTGAACTAAGGAGCGTCGGTTCAACTCTCGCTCAGGACAAACGTTTATGTGATGCAAATAATCGCAATACAAGAAATCGACACAAACTTGCGCTTGCTTTAAATTATCAAAATAAATGTATGTAGGTAAATCAAATCTGAAAAGTCCAAAGTATTTGTAATAATTTATTTCTAAAAATCTGTAATTGTTATAAAAATAATATTGACAAGAGCGAATGGGTAGTTTCTTTTACCGTTACTTTTACCAGGACGCCTCTGAACTCTGAAACGGTAGTAGCTTGTAGATTATTTTTTTTTCTATACTATGCCTTTGTGTGGCTAACTGTTATCCCCACTATTACGAACAATACAGATCTCACAACTTCCAAATTTAAGGATGCCCTAGCCAAAGGTTATGCTCATGAACCTATAAATGTCCCTCACACTAGCGACGGATGTGGAGAAAGTGATTTTTAGCTTCACCATGCTCTTAACTGCAAAAAAAGTGGTCACATAACACAAGGTCAACATAGAGATGATTGCAAACATTGAGCTGAATTAGCCTGGGGACCTTGTACAACAGAACTATATTGCGTGATGCAAATACAAATCAACCAGCTTTGATAAATGGCTTATTATTAAATGATGTTTGGGAACCTGGAAGGAAAGTGTTCTTGACGTTCGCATAGTAAATGGTGACGCTTCCTCTTACAGCAACCTCACCTGGAAAAAGCAGCACAAAGGCATAGTATAGAAAAAAAAATTAAATAGATCGTCCCCCACCCTTCTAATTATCTCATGTGACGGAGCCCTAAGCATTGAATATAACAGTTTCTTAAAAAAACTGCAACTAAACGAAACGAGAAATGGGAAAAGCAAACTCTCAAATAATTTAATAGTTGAGAATGAAAGTTCAAATATCTTTGATAAGAGCAGTTTCCATAAGGATAAGAGGTACAAGGAGAAGAATTAGATACGTTGGTTGTAAAGACGGAGCCAGAATCCTTTGAAGAAGGCAATGGAGTATAAATTTCAAGATATATAACTATGTATTTATTTTATTCTTTTTCATATTGTTGACATTTGTATTTTTCAGATTAAATTATTGTATTCGTTCGTACACTTGAGTACAATACAGTACTTATGCACATTGTATTCTTCACGTTTTCCAGTCGCTTAGATTCGTGCGTTGTTATCACCGACGTTCAAGTATTTCGAAATTACACTTATTACATTGCATCTCCACTTCCGTGTACATTTTTCGTCCCCCGCAGGCTCTTTTATGCTGTATGATTTTATTTACTTAAACAAAAACGATTTTATTTCGTTTCATATTATGTAAAAAGCCAGTTTGCTGAAAATGAATTTTAAAAAAAAGTACTTGTAGGACTAAGATACTTATCTAAAATTTTGATTGCTTTTTTACGTTTAATTTACACTTTAAAGACTGTGATTTATCAGCAGTCAGAATCTACCATCTTTTAGGGGTAGTTCAAGAGTTCGTTACTTTGTTATCTACAAGTAAAGTAAATCATTGCTCTTTTAGTACCTTTGTGGCCGAACGAAAAACGGAAATTATCAATTAGATATTTTTACTTTTGTTCGTTATATTTTTGTCAGGACCTCGTTGTCGAGATGAATTTGTCAATCGAAAATGACGAAACGATAAGCGAAGTTAAGCCGCTTCAGTCGTGGTTAGTACCTGCATGGGTGACCAACTTGTGGGACATTTTCCTGAGTTACATCGTGCTTTGGAAGGCACGTCTGGCTGTGTTGTTAAATGACAGCAGTTGTCAAGCCACATTATGACAAGTACAAGCTGAAAATTCGTCGAGTAGCTACTAGCTTGAGAACGTCTGCCAATTATTACTGGGTCAGTCTGGTGGATAGCCTATGTCTCTTCTCTAAGAAGATCCCTTTATCTGCAGTGCAATGGTTGAGACGCAAACTTTATATTTACATACATCATGATATTTATACAGGTTTACGTGGATGATTGCTTGTCTGTGCTTTGGCGAAGAGTTTCAGTCATTTTCGAGCCCTATATCTAGCTACATAAAACACCAGGTGGCGCTCTGTGACTAACACCGCATCGTAATACTCTCTATTATTATAAATTATTTTAAAATATTTACGTTCTATTGTGAGTTTTCTTGTGATATATTTAGAAAATATACAGTATATATATTGTGATTAAATCAATAAATATACACAAATTATGGCTTCAAGCACGAAATCTGCGATGAATTTGTTCAATCAATTTTTTTTATTATAATTTGGATTTTACAAACACTTTTAATATAATTTTGTCAAAAAAGCTTACCCAATTTTAATATTTCTCTAGTATTTAAACAAATATAAATTTAAATAGGGTTTGTTTTTATCTCTAATTTCAATTGTAATCTATTTTTGTCTTTCCAGTACTAAAATTTGTACTTGAAGTTTAATTAAACTTCTATTTTCCTTTTGAGCTAAAATTTGAAACTGTTTATAAACCTGACGATTTTGGAATCATAAGTTAACCTGCAGCCAGGCCAGGGTAGCCTTAAAATGACCGTAGCAGCTTATGCAGTCTTTTCGCAGTCAGTCTCTTTTAAATAATAATTGGATGTTATAATGATGTTTGTGCCAAGACCTATTTACTTACTTTAGCCTTTTTTTCGAATGTATTTAGCGCCAAAATATTGGAGAATGTAGTTTCAAATCTTGTGCAAATTTTGGAGCGTATATTGAACTAGGTTGCAATGTAAGTCAAAGAATGATTAAGGTTTTGTTATGGTTAAATGTGACTGGAATAAAGCAGAAGTATCAATTCCTTACTCATAAAAAAAAATATTTTCAAGTCGCAATTAAAAAAAAAAATTATTACGTACCATTATCTATAAAAACGGCAAAAAAATCACGTTTGTTGTATGGGAGCCCCCTTTAAATATTTGTTTTATTTTAATTAAATCATTAATTTTTAAAGTGACTATATAACTGAACATTCAGTGAATATTTTAAGCGTCTACCTGTTGCCGGTATCAATATTGAGCAAAATCGAGCAAAAAAAATCACTTTCGTAGTATGGGAGCCCCCTTAAATATTTATTTATTCTGTTTTTTAGTATTTGTTGTTATAGCGGCAACTAAATACATCTATGAAAATTTCAACTGTCTAAATATCACGGTTTATGAGATACAGCCTGGTGACAGACAGACGGATGGACGGACAGCGAAGTCTTAGTAATAGGGTTCCGCTAATTACCCTTTGGGAACGGAACTCTAAATAAGAAATTGATACCTACCTAAAGTACCTAGCTACCAATTTTATATCGAATAATATATATATAATGAGATTATACTAATGTGTGTTAAACTAACTTTTTACATTATTACATATAAAAGAAGAAACTGACTGAAACTGATATGTCAACGCATAGCTCAAACTTCTGGGTCTAGAGACTTGACATTTGGCAAATAGGCAAGCACTAAACAGAGGTCTTTACAAAATGCTTTCCCTTGAGGGAATCCGTAATTTTTTAACTATTTAGTATTTGACCTTAAGGTTAAAAATTAAGAATAAAGTGTTTCACCGTTTATGGAAAATCATAAGTCCAACTATCAAAAGTCCACTAAGACAACGCCGTGTGAATAAGCTAATAATATATTTACGTGCAAATCGTAAAGGCTACAAAATTTAACTTTCTGTCATACTATTGTCCTCTTGAAAATGTCGTTGCAAAATTATATTTTCAGAAAGAAAATAATTAAGTATATAAAAGTCGGTAGTTTAAATTAAATCAATGATGTACTGTCCGTGACTCGAAGAGAAAGCTTCCGAACAGCATTATGGCCGGCACGGTTTACCGCCTTGTGGTCAAGTGGATCACGCAATTTCAACTGCCAACTAGGTAATAACTGTTTGCTCTGACCATTGTCAGCAGTCGATGAATTGCCGTTTGCTGTTTGCTAAACAAAAATAGCAATGTTATGCGAAATATCAATTGAATGACACAGGTGACGCTAATTTCATCCTAAAGTAGGTTGACAGAGACGTCTGGTATCTGTATAGTTTTTGTTATTTACTTATTTAGGTATAATATAAATAATATAATTTAAATAGGTTTTTGATTGTTTTCATGACTCTAATGAGTGTAGCTCATGTCCCGCTAGAAGTTCGTGTCGGGCCATCCGTTATAATTTTTACTTCTGCAAGTATCTTTTATTAGATTTTTACTTAGCTGTGTTTTCCTTATAACTTCATAATATATAATAATGCTGTGAACATGACCATATCCAAAATGAGCATTTAACTTGACCTACATACCTATACCAAATAACAGCTTTGTTGTACTAAGAGACTCTGAGCTAAGCCGCGTACAGACGGATGGACATGGCGAGGGTGCCTTGTTGACTACCGGGCCCTTAAAAGTGTACAACCTTTAACTGAAATTCCATTTGCTTGTCATTTCATATCATATAATATGTAAAAATGCTTCCAGTAATCTCAGCTTGCAGTAAAATATCTACACACAAGACTTTTTAACAAAAAAAAAAACAGCCTGTAGTCAAATTTTAGTACCAAAAGGCTGAGCTTTAAAGTCTTGTTTTAAGTTTTCAAGGTTCTTGGACGAATTTGGCACCTAACTTTAAAATTAGTTTGTAAACAGCCCTTTTTCTTTTAATTAACGAAAAACTGTAAAACTTTCTGCGTCAAAAGATCTGATATGAGGACAAGCATTTTGGTACCGAGATATAATATTCTAAAAAATAAAAATGTGCGGATTTTATGCGCTTAGCGAAAATTTTTTTTTCAAGATAAAGGGAGTATGAAAATAAAGGGCTTTAAAACTTGAGTATGAAAAATTTGACATTCACAGTAAAATAGTCAAGCGCCAGTAAAAAAATTACACTTTGAACCTGTGAATAAAATAAATAATTAAATAAATAAAATAACCCGACTGCAACAACTAAAAACAAGTAAACAAGTGCCCCTAAAACATACCAAATAAGCAGGCGGAACTCAATTTAAGGTGACTACTTATATTGTGAAAAATCTGTACCACTATTTGTTTCTGCATTTAAATGAGTCCCGCCTGCTTATAGTTAAATACCTATTTGATATGTTTTAAGGGCACTTGTTTACTTCGCTTAAGTTCTTGTAGTGGAGTTTTTTTTATTCTTTTATACATTTAATTTATTTATTAAATAACTAATGTGTAAGATGAGGCACAATTTAAGGTTTCACGCGTGATATCCTCGTAAACTTGACAACATTTTATTGAACATTAACGTTGATCGTGTTGAGATGACGTCACGATTCAGAGAAAGTTGATGAGACATATGAACGTGACTCGTTGTAACCAAGGCCATTTTATATATACGAACGTGGGCATGAAATAAACCAACATTATGTTGATCCTTTAACATTTTGAAACAGAATGCCAACTTTATTTATTGTTAACAAACTTATTAAAGCGGCTAAATCCGTGTGGACTTTTGAAAAAAAGAAAGCATTTAACTGTTATAGTCATTTGAATTTTCTACAAGAAAATAGAACCTTTACAAAATTACTTACATTTCGTTTTATCTTTCTGTCTGTCCATCCATACGTTTATCGTTTCAGGCATTTGTTTTGGCAAACGTAAACATAGTTTTCAAGTTACATTTTTAAAAATAACCGTTTAAGATTTCCTATTTACATAACAATGGAAAAATATAATATAACACATCTATATTTAACTTGTTATATTTTACACACAAACTTAATATTTCAAAAGAACTCAGCACTCTATTCTGATATTCAATTAATGTATTTTTTTTATTATCTATGTAGTACACCTACTTTAACAATTTTATTACAATAACTTATAATTCTGATAAAAACGCTGAAACGAAACGTTTACATACAACTCCGTGGCATATAATACAAAAATTTCAGGTATTTTGATTTATTTGACTGCCTGTGGAAGCGCTCTCACTTCGGCATAAACGTCTACTACCCTACTAGTTTTTACCTGTATCTTTGCCCGAGTAAAGGCTTTCTAATATTCTTTAAGAATAAGTTTAGTACAAAAACAAAGTTTGTAAAAATATACTAACGGAATATCGCATTAAACAATGGTAACATTATATCTAGTAGAACATTTCTCGACCCTAATTTTATGAAAACGTCTATCTAACTCCGTAAACTGCTACTTAATTATTTAACTACTAGATTTATAACCATTTTCTCATACCTAGTATTTCAGTAGTTAATTTGGACCGTTGATTAAACGTGTACGTATGTGGGTACCTTATACATAATTTATCCGTTGAGCTATATTCTAATAATTTTGTTAGGTTTTTTTTTTATTGTCTTTTAGTTCCTACTGCCACCAGCTCTATGGTACCATATCGTTGCATTGTCACGTAAATGACATAGCTATACAAAATTTCAGCTCAATAGGATTCCAAAAAGTTGTTAAAAAATGGTTGGCAAATTTTGAAACAAACTTACGTACAAAGAACATTGTAAGTTAGATATATAGATAGAAAATTCTTTACATATTGGCATTTTCTTGCAGTTAAGCTATAGTTAAAATATAAACCTTAAAAAATGAAACCGTAATGGGCTTAATTAAGGGTTACGTTTACATTTGATGATCAATATCGTTGACCTCCAAAACCTTTAAAACTTAGTCTTATATAGCTGATATTGGAAATTGTAATAAACAATACTAATTCTCATATTTTTTTACTGAAAACTAATATTGAAGGGTCGAATAACTTTAAGTAACTAAAAGACACAACAAGTGTCTCGCCTGCTACAATGCTTCAGACTACTATATCTCCTAAAGAATACAATGTGCAGTACGCTTAATTTTCTTTTAGCAAAATTAATTACGAGAAGGGAATAATATTAGGCACAATCTTTGTTTCACAGACTAGACACTTTATTTTAAGTACTAAGATTTTTAAGATTTCTAACCTAAACCAATTATTTTTTTTACAAATTTATGTTATCGGAAGAGTTACTCAGCGTTTGCCATTTAACAAGATAAATTTGCGTGCAGCTAAAGACCTAAAAGTGTACATAGTACTAGATCTCAGTCCAAATATAAGTACATGGCTTTACTAATTTAATTGTTGCAATTAGTTACAAAGTTTATACATGTTCAGTTTATCTGCCTCCTAAAATGGTTGATGTAATAGTCTATTCAGACATCTCTCAGTAATAATTAAAGTTTTACTTAGTTCATGTTGATAGATCATCGTTTCAAACTAAACATTAACAATAAAATAATTAATTGTACATTATTATGCTGTGTTAATAGATATCTACTGTACCTACTAGCTTTTATATACAACTTCATTCGTTTTGTTATTAAAATAAGTAATGTAAATAACTTTTTTTTTTTTTAACTATTTCTTAAAGTGTGGCGAACAACTATGCCACATATATTAGACAGTCCAATAGATAGTTTTCATCAGACTTTAAAAAACCCAAATAAAGTAGCTCAGTTCGTGGTTTAAAAAAGAAATATAAATAGGCTTATAGTTTTCTCAGAAAATAGCAAATATCTTCATTTTTCGACTATCAATAGGCTAATGTTAGTTTCCTCTACGCAAAGTATTTGAATATCGTCTCCGGAAATATTTTCATCACTTTTTGTGACTAAACCATAGCGCGATCTAATTCGACGCCAACGCCATCTAGTTAGCAAATAGGAAACATTTTTAAATGTTGAAAAATTAAAACACATCTAAGTTATGACTTAACACGATTTTTTTAACATAAAATAAATGGCTATGTGTGAGTAGAATAATTAATAATTAAGAAGCAAGTCAAATATGCGTCGTTAGATTACACGTTGTTATAGATTGCGTTGAAGAAATAAAGGTTCACTACTCGTTCCCCGTAGGTGATAGCGTGATAATATGTAGCCTATATATATATACCTATATATATACCCGACTTCTTAATAATATTTGTGGCAAATTTGAAGTAAATCCATGCAGTACTTTTTGAGTTTATCCCGAACATACATACAGACAAACAGACAAAAATTCTAAAAACTATATTTTTAGCTTTGGTATCGATTGTAGATCACACTCCAAGTATTCTTTTAAAAAAATATTCAATGTACAGTTTTGACTTTCCTACCATTTTATTATATGTATAGATTATGACCGAGTTGATAACTTTAAATTTTCAACAGAAGTTATGGACGTATTATGCTTGCTTATTTCAATGCGAAAATTAATTATTAAACAAATAAAATATGAAATGTAATATAATGTACTGTAATAAATTAATAAATGTAATAATATTTATATTAAAAAAGAACACGAAACCAATGCATCTGCGGGGAAAGGAAGATGATATTTCTCCAAAACTGTTACCTCAGCGGTGGGGGATGTGCATTAACTTCTGGAGTGAAAGGATATGGCTTAAACATAAAGTAGGGACGTTACTCACCTTTGATTTGCCAAAAACAGTAGTCATGGGAAAATCGCTGGAAAACATATGCGCATGATGCTTGACCTAGGCAGAGTTTTCCAACAGGTAGGCCTTAAAATAACCATTTACCAAACCAAGACAATAATTTGAACATTACCTTAATTTTATCCATAATTCGCCTATACCAATTGTTATTGGGAACGCTCCTGTCGAAGTTTTTGTACCAAGTAGTCAAGTTAGGTAGGTAAAGCCTTTGTAGGAGGATCTTATTTCTTGTGAAGACCGTTACGGCCGCGGTTAAATGGAGTTTTAGAACTGCATGCTTATTCATTATCTATGGTGGTATTAAACAAAAGTTCATAGTTCATAAATATAAACAAGACTCAGCGTAGGCTCAAGAGTACTACCCTGAAGAACTCCGGACTTCCTGAGTTATTTACCGACTACGATACTTTGAGTCCTGTTTGTTAAGTAGTCCTCAAACAAACTATATGGTTTTTGGATTTCCAGATTCAAAAAATGCTCCAATTATACTAACAATGTCTAATGCGTTTCGTTAATCTGCAGTATATACTTCATATACTTCATTAGATTTATCACCTTTGTCTTTATATATGTTTCGACAAACGAGGCGGTTAGTTGTAGTTGAGTATATACTTCTAAAACCACACCGATTGTTAGTTTTTTTTTAAGACTACTGACCTCCCTTTTTAAAGTTTTAGATCTAGGGATGTGACCTATTATATGAAAAAATCGATTTTTTCATATTTTTTTATTAGTGAAGTAGATACCGATTAAAGTGTCCAATACTTTTTTAATCTTATTTTTAGGGTTCACACCTCCGCCTCACAAAGAAAAGAGGAACCCTTATCTACTTTGTTGTCCGCCTGTCTGTCAAGACCCTTTTTTTCTGGAACGCGTGAAGCTATCAACTCGAAATTAATATATATATATAATAATAAAATACTTATAATTCAAAACCTATGTGTACTTCCCGTTGTCCTAGAGTCATGAAATTTCACACGAAGGCCTTGCGCCTTACATCACAAATATAGGGAAAAATCCAAAATCCGTCAATTTGTAGTTATAGAACATTTAAAAAAATGTTTGTCTATCTGTCTGACAAGATCCTTTTACTCAAGAACGCGTTGACTTTGATTAAAAAGTTGGCGAAAAGCTATGCCATGTAGCACACATAAAGGAAAAAAATCTCAAAAACCATACATTTATTATTTGCGATTACAAACGAATTTGCAGTTGGTAGTCTTACCGCCACCTATGTCGATGTATTGGGACAACAGTTGTCCAACGGCAAAGTTAAGTTTGTCCCTCAATACAGTTTACCTTTTACGGAACCCTCAGTGCGTGAGTCCGGCTCGCACTTGCCCGGGTTTTTTATTTAATTTCAAAAAAAATTTCTAGGCCGCAGCCATGCATGTAGAGCAGTGGAGCTTTTTTCTTCTTTTGACATGGAATATATATCTTGACATTTTTGAATCGTCTTGCCCAATTAAAGCAATAATTGTATCGTATATGATATTGTTTTTCTCATTCATAGAAGTGCTTCTCCCATGCAGAAACTTACGCAGTGCGATATGTATGTAAACAAAAATTCCAATAAATAATTCATAGGGTTAAACATCACACCAAAATTCTGTTGGCTCGTACATAATATATGCCAAAGGACCTTCATACCAACCAGATGTCCTACAACTTTTCTTTTTTTTTTTAATGTATTACATTTAGCTATAGAACCCTAAAAAGAGATTTGCCTAGTTAGCTTTGGTTAGTCCGGATTCACTTCTGTATAATATTTATTGATTTGTGTTATTTAAACCCCTCACGCAGTAGAACCCTTATATTCAATTAATTGTCAATTAACCCTATATCGTTTGGTCAAAAAACAGAAACAAAACAAACACAGTAGGAAGTTAATACAATACACAATATACAATAATATAAGTTTTATAACATATGTATAATAATGTAAGTATAACGTGTGTTTTTAGGGTTCCGTACCTAAAGGGTAAAAAACGGGACCCTTTTACTAAGACTCCGCTGGCCGTTAGTCCGTCCGTCTGTCACCAGGCTGTATCTCATGAAAATATGATAGTTAGACAGTTGGAATTTTCACAGAAGATGTATATCTGTTGCCGCTATAACAACAAATACTATAAAACAGAATAAAATAAATATTCAAGGGGGCTCCCATACAACAAACATGTTTTTTTTTGCTTGATATTGATAACGGCAATAGGTAGACGCTTGAAATTTTCACAGAATATCTAGTTATATATTCACTTTAAAATTAATAATAAAATTAAAATAAAACAAATATTAAATGGGGGCTCCCATACAACAAACGTTATTTTTTTTCCATTTCTATAGATAATAGAGAACCCGTCGTGCGCGAGTCCGACTCGCACTTGACCGATTTTTTTAAAATATTCCTTTCTACCACAAGTAATATAAGTATATTACAATGTAAAATCATACCAAATTTCATGTCATTTGTATAAATAAAGTAAGCAATCGTCATGAAAAAAAGGAGTCTGCATCATTTATAAGACTTCATCTTCATACATTTTTAAATTCAGTTCTTATTTAGTAGCGTTAGACAGAGATACACTTGGTCTATAAAAATAAGCAAATCATAGAATTAAATTGTGACTCTAACATTTTAATATTATAGCAAATCGATAACAGGTTGAACAAACCGAATTAATGACTTACACAGTTATGGATACAATTACCTTCCCACCTAGATAAGGCAACAGAAGTTTTAATTATATTAATTGTATCCACTTATCATTTTAGTTGTTTCTCAACGTTGACTTACAAATATTCCATAACGTTTTTTCTTAAGACTGCGATATAGGCTACAACACGTTTATACGCTGTTATTGTGCATTGAAAAAAATAGATGTTATAAAACTTGCTTTTTTTAGTGCATAACCTTATTGTATGATTTTCATTTATTGTATTTAATGCAAGTTACCATTGTTTCGACACTTGTGCAAATTTTAGAGGCGTGTTTTGCATATGCTCAAGATGTTAGTTAAATAATTAAAACAGCTTGTTATCTAATGCATTGACTAAGTTGCAGTAAAAAATCAAAAAAATATGACTACAAAACGGTAAAACCCTTAAATTCCATACAAAAAAAAATTAGGTTTCAAGGTGTCATTATGACTAAATTACTTAAGAAGTGTATAAAATAACAAATATATATCATAGTATTGTATGCAACATTGTGTAGTGATTTTTAGTAACTTGCACATCGCCATCTTAATGTAGAGATTTGAAACTAATTGATACTGTTTAAATATGTGGTTGCATGTATAAAGATAGTAGTAGCATTGTGACTACCTTGTCACCGCATGTTTTTCCCGGGCAATTTAACTTTTCCTGATAATTTGAATGATTCCTGAAAAAACCTTATACACCCAAGGAAATCCCGTCGTATCAAGCGCTGGAAAGCTTAAAGAATTAAAAACATAAAATAATTATGAAATAATATTTCAATTGTTTCAGATTCCATACATACACGGCGTATTTGGGTTGAAGTATTACCATTAACCAAATTCAATGTGTCAGTGAAGTGATGACAGGCAAGTGCAGTGCTGTGAAGTCACAAATGAAGCGACAAAGACATAGGATTGTGCTGAATTTACTTCAACGGTAGTGCAGTGAAAACTAATGCTTACAATGTTGGCGAAAATCCTATGGCTTGTGTTTGCAGGATGTGTTACGTTCGGTTAGTACACATTTTTTTTTGTTCTGATGACAAGCTAACAACAGCAACAAGTACACTACTAGAGACGCCTATAGTATAGGAATTATAGTGACTATTTTATTGTGGTTTTTTAGTTTTTTAAAAGCTGATAACGCAATTGAAAGCGAATTGAAATCTGTAATTAAGCGTAAATACCGTAGATTGTTTTCAATTTTCATATAAAATGAATTTTGCCATAATCTCCGAAATTCCCCAAATTTTACTTTATATTTAGATTTCAAAAAAAGGAACAAAATTAAGAGCTCGCCGTTTTGGTTTTCAAGAGATTCTGATAAGTGTATATTTTTTAATATTTTTGCAAAGATGCCGGAATTTCTTGAATGGAGCAGTAAAAAAAAATAATGGTTTATCAGAATCAAATGAAACCAAAAACGGCAAGCACTCAATTTTTGGTCTTATTTTTAAAATAAAAATACAAATTATAATTCAAGTACCTTCGAAGACAAAACAATTTTGTATGAAAAACAATCTACGGCGTTTACCCTTAACGTTAATATGCAACTTACAAAATGTGGTAGGCTTATAAAATAGCTTTTATCTTTACGTTAACTTAATCCTTGAGTTATGAATTCATACTTTTTGTTTAAGGTGAATCTGAATCGCATTTTTCATATAACCTTCGGTGCACAAAATTTATATGACTATAAACATTTTACTGTTTGAAATGTGTTATTATCATATATTGCTATTTTGCAATGTGGTAAAATAAATATTCATTCACTTTATGTCAGTAAATAACTATAGTAAATGTGTGGAAGCTGAAAACATCGATTTTTCAGATAGATCCAGTATATTTTATAAATAAATTTTAATACCATTAGATAGAACTCGTCCAGCAGTTAAGGGATCAATAATCAGTATTTGGATATCATGTATGGTTTACAAATAATCAAGTGAGATCACTTAGCGTTTCCATTCCGTATATGTCTTTGTAACTTACCAATGTGATAAAGATAACGATAAAAAGAAAACTTCATAAGTAATTCAGCATAACTTTTTCAGTTGATACCTATTTTGAAAATTTTTATACTGTAGCGAATCTTTTCAAATATCTTAACTAACTCGCTGCAGAAAATCTTTTATATTGGTACTTAAAGTTAAAACTTAAAGTTAAAGTTAAAATTATTTTATTTTATTGTGTAACAAAATTCGATATCGAATCAATTCTGTGGAATTGTTTCTATCATTAGATTTCTGTGAATGCCTGTTCACAAATGGAATTAAATTTTGAATTTTATTTTTTTTACTTATAACAAATTTAAGAGGACTCTATGATGACAACTATGTGTAGAGACCAGATTATATGCTTATGCATATCTTCAGATGTATTACATAGTGACACCATAGGCGTCCGATCGCTACACAGCATAGCTTCATCAACGGGGGCGTGTGAAATTTTGCCAGGCGCAATCAGTCCTAACATGGCCTCCAAGTATAAATTCTGCCCTAGCAGCTGAGTAGCCCTAGGAAGTATGAAATGTATTAAGTGATCGTAGATACAATTTAGAACATTTAGAACAGTACTTAATAATTTTAAATTTCATTTTTGAATATATTTTGTAATTGATATTTTCGCAAATACGATTATAACCGTTGAGTAATAATAGCTTATTAAAATAAATAATAAACATTTAAAATGCAAATTCTTTATTTTTGCATATTTTGGCCCTTTTTATGGATTTCCGTGCATATTTTAACTATTTTTCTTGCATATTTGGATGCATATTCTGGACTTTTCATGTTGCACATAATCCGGTCTCTAATGATAACTATTATACACTAAACTGATCGAATAGACTAAAAAAACCATTATGTTGTGGTACCCAACTATATAAGACAAACCTATTTAAATTCATATACCAATAAGCTATTATCGGTCCCTTTTGTAGTTTTGAAGTCGCGTAGGTAGAGCCGAGGTTGTCACATCAAACGCAAAATTACATCAATAAAACTGAGGTGCATTTTGAATCGATGCCTACGAGGAAAAACTTTGACCTCGTTTCAATCTCATTCTCATTCCTATTGTTATAGATACTTAGTCCTATTAATATCGGACTTATTGATGAGCATTGTAACTTATCAGACATACTAATGAGCAACTGACACTAGGGTTGGCAATTTTTTTTTAAAGAAAAAAAGTATATCTAGTTTTAAAATAGAGTAAATAAGGTTACAGTTTTATAGAAATGTTTTATTTTAATTATTAAAATGAGTTATTGCACTTTTCGGTCACATCACTTTTGTCACATCACTTCCGTCATCTGTCATATTAGATTTGGGCAAGAACTTTTTATCAAAAAATCAAAAATTAATCACGATTATTTTTTTACTTTACGCGATACCTGCAGGCAAAGTTGCCATACAACCTGTCAATAGAGAAAAGCAATAGTAGGTTAACGTAAATAGAGTATTTTTGCACGGTCTATTATTGTTATAGATTATAAAATACACCTTCATGGAATCGATTACAATACTCTATCTTAGAGTACCGTTGGCAACCCTGATTGTCTCAGCAGTAAAAAATAATTACATGATTTTCACGCTCTTCTTTTCAATAAAAACTGTTTTTATTCCGCTTGGTGTGGAATATTTTGATGCAATTCATATCTATTAGCACCAATAGGTAAGCAGGTTTAGGTTTCTTAACAAAATTTTACATTTATTTTAATTATTATGTTACAGCATGCTTCTGTTATTTGTTTGTAATGGTATAAAGTTTAAAAATCTCTTGCTTATATTGATATTCATGTCATTTTTCATTTTTATAAGGTATAACGTAACTCCAAGGCATTTTTAGGGTTCCGTACCTCAATAGAAAAACAAAAATCCAAAAAATAAAAATTCTGGCTAGTCTTGTCGATGGCTCGGGAATGAATAATTGTTATCTTAATAATATTTAATATTATGTTTTTTTTTTGTATGGAATCATACCTGTTATATAATGCAAAAATGAATTCTTCGTGTCTGTTTTATGCAAAAACGATACCAAACAAGCCCTAGTAGCCGATCCTAAACTGATCAATTAAAGAATAACAATCGGGACGCGTACCCCTCCAAATTTAACACCCCCCCCCCCCTCCGTGCATAGGGGACGAATTCAACTTCCCTCTACATCGAAATATGATCAACGCACAACATTCTATCCATGGTAAAAAATTCATGCTTTTAATCCGAAGCACACAATCAATGAGCGAAGCGCACCTACTACTGGAATTTAAAACAAATTAAAATTTCTGGAAATAAACTTTCGCTTTGATAAACTTGTAAATATTTTTTAATTCTTGATTTTCTCGTTGTATTTCAGACGTTTCAAAATCAGACTCATCAAGTATATATTTATATTTGTATCTACTTTCACTATCTTAATCGAACAATTACCAGTATTAACTACGTATATTGAAACGCTTTCACTGGATAAATCTTAATATCTTCGTCTTAAGACATAAATAAAATAAGCACGAATAATTACGGTAGTCAGAGTGTCACTTCATTATTTTTCTGTACGAAGCGTTTCTTAGTAAAATTGGGTCAAGTTTTCAGTTTGCTATCGGTGATCAATATAACGCTTAAATCATATATTTTTGAAAGATGGGTGAAGAAAATGTTTATTTTTATAAAATCTCAGTATATAATGCAGAAATGAAATGTATTTGTCTAAATTTCAAACCTTAAGAAGCAGATAACATATAAATATCCTTGATTTCCTTACGACATACTAATGCGTTAGAAAGAGTTGTATATTGCTTTAGTTATTGTTCTGAGTGTCAATATACAATTGTCACGGCTTTAATTTTTAAAACTCGAATTGCTAGACCCATATAGCCTGGCTACAGTCCTATTCATAATTTCGTTCGTTTAAAGATTTTATCCTAACTTGTAAAAACATACAATATATGCTAATAAAGCATAAGCTGCCTTTACTGTACCGTTGTTAGCTTCTTAATAGCGTAACAACACATTTACTTAAAGATACACGATGTGGTACTTAAAATACATGGTATTCTATACCAATGTTCTTTAAAATCGTATTTATCTATTTATAGTAGTCCCCACAAATTGTAACTACTAAAGAGCCAAATATAAACAACAAAATTCTCTTCGATCGCAAAAAACAAAATGAATACGACATACCTATTTAATACGCTAAATAAAGGAATAAAATAGTAGATTATACAACAAGTGAAAAGAAGGGAATTTAATTCGATTTCTAGAATAGAATCCCGAGCGTACCGAGATGGTTTTTTTTCACGTGTTGTATACCCTGATTTTTACCATTGTCTGCGAAAAAATAAAAAGTACTATTATTACATTTCGGTATTACCGGGTGAAAACAAACAAAACAATTTAACAATTTTTCTAAATTCAAAATGTTTTATTCACTAGTGAGTAAAAGTGAGTTTTATCCACGGTTATGTTTTTATTCTTAAGCATGTAAATGTGAGTTTGATTCACTGTTATACATGAATACAATGCCCTTTTTTAAGTGGCAATGGTAAAACATATTTTTTAAATTTTACAGACGAAAAATTATTCCGCTGTATTAAATGAAGATAAATATATACAAGGAGGCCTTGAAGGCAGATAAACAAAATAATATGAATCTGAAGTTTACTGAGATGTAATTAATTATCTCTGGAAAAAAAAAATTGGATCTCTGGAAAAGTAATCTTTGGTGCGAAACCAAAAATAAAAACAAATTACTGTCCAAATCTGACCTAACCTAAAGCTACGCAGATATAATGATTCTGTCATTAGTAATATTGTGAAATATAATGACTTATGTAACCGTTAATTACTGGTTTTATCGAAAAAAAAAAACTGGTTAAAAGCAACTTTAGGCTCTAGACAAGTGTGCAAAATAGTCGATAGCGATCATAAAAACGTCGCGTCCACGTTTCCCGACAAAAAATAAATTATACACTACAAGTTTTTAGACTAACACTTATAAAATATTTACTATGATAATATAATCTTTTTAATTTAAACAATGTTAAAACTTACACTCTTCGCTGAAAAACCTACGACCTGTTTGCATTAGCTGTCCGTAATATTTTATAATACTAGATAGTTCTTTTATACCACTAAGGTGGCAAATAAGCTTGCGGTCACCGCAGCCTAAAGACGCTTGCAACACCTGGGGCATCACCTGCGCATCTAATAACTTTTTTCTTGATGAACCCAATACCGTAATCCTTAGAGAAATTCTTAGCAGGGAGGTCATTCCATAACTTAACCCTATAAAATAAAATGCTGATAAAATTGGTACTATTTAATTGTAATTTTAGATAAATATATGCAATACAATGAATACTGTCCTTAATATGTTTAGCAGAACTCTTGCTAAGGCCATCTTGATAAGATGACATCATTATAGATTCTGCGAACAAACACATTTTGCACTCTGCATAAGATTGCGTATCATGCGTTTAGTAAACGATTGAAACAACAGACATTAGTGGCGTTTTGTTGACCGACATTATGCACAAGCACATTATGCGTTTAATGTCAATAATCCAACCAAAGAGAATAAGCCAAGATTTCTCCAGTTTGCCACACAAAATTTATGTCATTTTAACTTGGCTGGATTATGCATTAATCGCATTGAAGCAGTAAGCAGAATGCACCTATTATTATCGACTTTATCAGACATTATCAGAGAATTAAATAATCGAATAGTCAGGCGAGATAATTTAAATTAAATTTTTTATATTTTTGATGTTTAATATGCTTTGATATTTCTTATCCGAATTCTCTGGAAAAGATAATTAGACACTTTATTTTCTTAACTCTCATAGTGTGACAGTAATATGTCGGAAATAGTGTGTTCTTGGTCACTTGATTCACTTATTTTGTCTAAAAAGACCGCAAGAAATACGTAAAAAATAATTTAATTTCGATAAAAATAGTTTCCCGCCATTTAACTTCCTTTTATAGAAGTTGCGTTCGGAAATTTAATTGGATGATATATTGTAGAACAAGGCAATATATTTTTGAAGTAAGTGATATTTAAATCGTTTTTGAACTAGTTATCGTGTTGTTTTTTTTAGCGTCACGTAATTTTTACCATGTTTCAAAAATTATTAAGGTTATTTTGTAGAAATCACCATCTGGCGATTATTATTCACTAACATCTTATCTATGGTATTACTCTGTAAGTGTTAAGTGCAATAAAGGATATTTCTCTAGTTTTAAAATTCAATTCGACAAAAATACGACATTGTGTTTCATTCATTAAAGTTGAGTTTACTTTGTTTATCAAGACAATGAATCTGCCGGCGACTTCAAATAATTTGAACAAAACAAAGAACATTAAATTAAATTAATATTTAGCTTGTTGTTTTTTTCGAAATTTGTTTAGTTACGTACTTGGAATTGTTATTATTAATACAATTTAAGAAAAATACGTGGACTATATTGTCATAAACTGAATCAGTGGCCAGTTCAGTGTAAAAGTGGAAATATGTACCTACTGAATACAGTTTTAATGACAGTTACGTATATTCTTTAATTCTTATCAAATAATATATATATGTCGTAGACATCTGGTTAAATCAGCCAGTTAATTGAGCGCCTAGGCAAATCCTCAAGTATAGAAAAGAAAGGAACAGAAATCGCACTGTATAACTCATGTCTGTTGGGTTAGGTTCAGTTTCTCTTGTGTGAACGTATAGATAAGGAGCGAGCAGAGTGTTCCAGGCAAGTTTTCATATGATAATCTGTTAAGTTACATGATAATTTCTTATTCATACTTGACGATCTGCCTAGATGCCGAATTTACTGGCTAATTTAAACAGATGGCTGCGACATTTACATTAAAGTCCCGAGGCTTTTGTATCAGAGACTTATTTTTGGAATTGCAATTTCCTTTTGAAAGCGTTAGAAAAAGTACGAGAGCTTTTGAGCACGCAAATTACATCTCCTTAGAAAATAAATTACAGAAAATTGGAGTGGACAGAGAAATAAATATGGGGTCGAATGAACAAAATAATCTCTGTTAGGGATTTAGAAAAAAATGTAACTACATTTTTACTAAAAATCCTATGGTTTATTTGATTTATAATGAGTTGCTCAGTAAGTGATATATTACGTAAACGTTTTGCGTATACCTATAATGAAAATTGATGGTTTCGTGCTAGTAATTACCAATAAAAAAAAATACTTTCATATTTTATTTCTTTTAAAAACTGATAATATACCTATTAAGTAGATGTTTTGCGTGCGAAAAATTGATGATTACGCATTAACTAGGAATTTTTTACTTCACCAAACAAAAAATACCGTCAAAAATTGTTTCGTTTTTCTTTTTTTCGTAACAGTTCGGGATTGTCATTCTATTGATTATCTGCACCTTTGTGAAATTTAGGGACGATATTAATTAGAAAATATTAAAACGGTCCTAAATATTCTTTTACTGTAAGGAAACTATGTATTTTTTTCTAGACAATACTTAGTAATGTTCTATTAAATAGAAACGGGCCAAACGTGTTATAAATGCATCAATAATGGGGGCGCAGCAACTTAAGGTATAAACGACATCTACTTACTTATAGATTTCATCAGAATCCATGGAAAGCTTTTTTATAACTGTGAATACGGACGGACATGACGAAATTGAAAGGAACTATTTTTCTCATTTGGCTAAGGAACCCTAAACATTTTTCCTTTGTGCAGCTTTGTCATCGTTTATCATGCTTAATGTATATATCAAATACGCTGCAGCAAATTACGGCGTAGAACCATAAAAAACCTTTTTAGTTTGCACCTGGGTAGCGTACCGATACAAAAAGTAACTTACAAAGTTCTACGCAAGTGCCAGCGTACAATGCCCTATGTTTAAATTAAGCAACAACCGCAAATAAAGTTAAGTATCACCATGATTGTATGCACCGAAGAAATTTATCACTGGTAATAATAGCTATAGACAGAGAAAATCATGATAATAGGTACTTATACCCCAATCGAAAATTCCAACATAAAAGATGAGTAAAAAGAGATGATTATTTACCATGATGGTCAAGCGTCATACGCGAGTTGGAAATCTAAGTCAATGCCAGTTCTGTATAATTTAGTGACACATCTAGTCAGTCTCTAAGAGACTACCAGTAATATAAATTTAACTTTTACTAAGTTCCTCAACCATTAAGGAAAACATGTGCAGCAGAAATTCTAATCATAGACACTCATTTAATTTTATTAGCAAAAAAAATATATTTCAGGTTTGTCCAACATTTGTTTTCTAAATACTCGCAGTGTGAGTGTATGTGTGTGTACGTGTGTATTAGAAATCCTAAAGCATTAGAGTTTCTTAGAAAGTACTAGGATATAAGAAAACCAGAGCAGGTCTATGCTAGTATTCCCATATGTGGAACGCAAGCGTATCCAGAGTCTCGTTGTGTAGGTAACACACACCAACTGTATTAACATTTTCTCGATCCCTGTGCTTGTTTCATTCGCTCCTTGCTGTGTTATGTGTGACTGGTACAAAAAAGGATCTTCTACGCCCACCTATTTCCAGTTGCAACACGGATTCTATTTTTATTTTCCAAAATTATGTACCTAAAACTGTTTATAATTCTCTATTTGTATACTTATCACACGCCAAAACTACTTGACAACCGTACATATACATACAAGGGTGTTAACATAACGTAACACCGTTTTCCCAAAAGGGGTAAGCACAGGTAGAGATGAAAATATATTTTTTAATATATTAATTAATAAATTTATTATTTCTGCCAAAAATAATCATAACAACACTTAGGCTACAAAATAATCTAGATATTATGAGATTGCATTTATTGGTGGGGTGCAGAAGCCCAAACTAGGATAAACCTGTGTAAGGCCTCCT
The DNA here is from genome assembly GCA_946406115.1 of Apoda limacodes. Lineage (NCBI taxonomy): Eukaryota > Metazoa > Arthropoda > Insecta > Lepidoptera > Limacodidae > Apoda > Apoda limacodes. Next base: position 9,703,931 of record OX291553.1, on the reverse strand, counting down.
GGCTCCCCCTCTCGAAAAAACATACCAAGATAAAACAGTCAGAACTATAGAAATATTAAAGGTACTTTATATACAACTTGAACGTCTGTATGATACTGATTGAGAGAGAGTGTGTGGAGTGTGAGTGCAGTGTGTATGTGTGTCATTGAGTGTGTGTGTGTATGTATGCGTGTCAAGGTGTGTGTTAATTTACGAAGGAACATCAAAAATGTGTTTAGTGTCCGCGTAGTTTAAATGTAACAGTCAGGTTGAATGTTTTTTACATTACTGTTTTGTCAAATGATACATGAAGAGTAGATAATAATGACAGAGGTTTAAAACTTCCACTTGCTAAGATCATGGTATACCTATTTAGCTTAATCCACTCAGACCAATAATTTCGTATATGTTTGACGGCTTAGAAGCCTTTTGTGTAGAGCTCGCTTTTTCTGTGATAGACTTAGGATTCCATAATCTAAAAAACATGCAAACTATGCATGGGCATAGCTTTTTTTGCCTGAAATATTTTTTTTTTAAAAAAAGAACAAATTTAAAATTAATTTTAATAGGTAAAACTTTATATTTATTACTAAGGTAATTAGAGAAAAGCCTTGTCGATCTTACGTATTATTTATTCTCCAAGCTTTTATTTACCTATAAACTTGGAGAATTTTAAACTTTTATATTTTTAACAAAACGAACATCATACATTTTCTAACTTTAAAATATTTTCTACTTATTAAAAGTTGATACTAGACTTTGTAGAAAATTCTGCTTGAATAAGTAAGCTTTAGATATCAACACAAGATAAATAAACGACTTGCCGACATCACTTTAAACTTATCTCATGAGAATTTCTGGAATGAAGAAACTTTTATGCTTTACTGGTCCTCCAGGTAAAAGAAACTGAGAAGTATATTAAAAGTAAAGTGGGAGTGTTTGTGTTCTCAAGAAAACTTCTTACAGACCACATTGATGGCCACTCAAACTAAGCATATTTATGATATTTTTTTAAATTAGATATCATTTATACAATTGACGTGCTTTGTAAAAAAATCTTTTAGTTAATAGCTTGTTTTTTGGTAAAAAAACCAGCTAAGAGCAAGATGGTTCGTGCACCGAGGGTTCTTTAGAAACTTATTGTGAGTAGATAGTTCTTCCATCATGAGATCAAGTTTCACAGGCTTTTGCCTTAACAATCGATTTTTGGATTTTTTCCCATATTTGTGATAAATGCTTCTTGCCAATTATTTTTTTGATCTGAATATGCAGTTGGCTGATGCAGCCATTACTGCTCCATCGGGATTTTGGGGCGAGACTCTAACGAGGAGGATATTAATTTCAACCTGATACCTCCATTAACTAATTGTGGTTTTTTTTTCAATACTTAAGATGTAACAAGTATCAAATTTCATGATTCTAGGACAACAGGTACTTCCCCATAGGAACCCGTTCGTAAGGAATTACCCCATAGGTTTTGATTTTTTTGTACATGCCAAAATATGAGACAAAAATGGCCGTATTTTTTTATTTTGTTGATATAGAAGATTGATTTTTACAGCTTCAAGGGACTGTAGACCATAGTATTTGATATTAATTTCAATTTGATACCTCCACGCGTTACTGAGAAAAAAGGTCTTGACAGACTGACAACAAAACAAACCTATAAGGGTTCTTTTTTGCCGTTTGAGGTACGGAATCCTAAAAACGATAAAAAGTTTATAGTATTATTTATTAAAAGAGAAAAGAGGAGGACCGTGTATAGTGAAGTGTGTAGTTTGATTTTATTGATTGATTTATTGATTAAAATCACATTAGTATAAGTATATTCCCAAAACTGGCTCTACCAAAAGTTGTAAAAGAACAAATTAGACACTAATTGTAGATATATATCATAAACATAAAAATCGATCAATGTTTGTTTGGTTTTGGTTGATGTTTTAACCCTAATGGGCCAGAAGGAGGGTTTTTTATTTATCTAATTATTTATTTTTATTTAAATTTAATGATCTTTATTTCAATCCATAAAGATTTCTATAAACATTTTAAGTAATAGAGGTACAGAATAAAACACAAAATTAAGGGAAAAAGTATTTTGCTATCTGTTTTTAGTCAAAACCTTTACCTTGTTGAATCCTCGACCTCTTTTCAAGTCAAATAAACCTGCCGATCTACCAGTACCGTAATGAACCTTTTTATGTCAGTGACTATAAAGACAAAATATTTAATTTTCCTTTCATTGACACTATACTGATCGCAAAATTAAGTGCACTGTACTAGATAAATTACATGATGGAAAAACGCTTCCAAAAATGAGCAAGATTTAGATTTCCGATGAGAAAATTGTCGAAGATATGCGATTAGTCGTTAATAGCAAGTTTAGATTCTGCATTACCAATAGCTTGTATAGTTACAAAGACAAACTATTAAGTTACTTTTTATACGATAAGGCTGACGATGATACTAAATCTTACCTCGGATGTATCAGTATTTGTATGTAAATCGTATACAATCTTAAACTATAAAAAAGTCAAAAGTCAATTTTTTTTATTCAAATAAGGATTTTACAATCACTTTTGAATCGTCAAAGTTATGAAATATTTTTTTTGAACCCTACCATATCTCTATGAGATCCAATACTTACATTGCAATTAATTTTATGATAAATAATTATAATGATACTATTTGATTTCGGATATGTACATATTTACAGCGAAATTGAAATAAAGTGTCAAGAATTACCCCTTCAGCCTAATACTGCCATGCCTGTTGTGCCTACATATATCTGTTGTAGTTTAGGGGTGTACAATTATTGCATTTTACTTTTTCATGGTTTGCGACCGAAAGCCCTTAAGTAAGACCCCCGGTGCGTCGAGATCCACAGGTTTAAAAACACTGCTATATAAATAATAATAGATAACTATCATTTTTTCACATTAAAATAATATCGAAAAAGTCTTCGATGGCCTAGCGGTTTTTATTATTTGTTTTTATTATTGTTATTTGTTGTTTTGCTAGTAATAATAATTAAAAATTTGAAGCATTTTTACGATGGATCAAAAAACTTAAACACTTAACTTACAAACTTAACTTAAACACAAGTTTCTTGCATTTAGACACCCCTTAGATTCCAAAATTTATTATATTTTCAGAAAATGCCATAATAACAGAAATTATTTGAAAATTTGAGGGTACTATCAATTTTGTTCTTAAAGATAAAGACTTTAAAGGGTAGAATGAAAAACAGACGTACAACGAAGCCTTACTAATAGAGATCTGTTGGCACCCATTTAGAAAAGTGATAAATCAATGAAAAGAGAAACCTCTATTAGTTGGGAAATTATTATGATCCCAAGATCGCAACTTATAAGATTTGAATATTAGATAATACTTAATATTTAAAGTTAATAAATATAAAAAAAATCCTGTTGTGATCAGAAAGCCTAACTTGAGAAAAGCAAAACTTAGCAAAACGAAAAACCTCCAAAAGTACAAGTAGTGTAATTACCTAATTATTACAATAAATTCAATACTCGTGGTACCAATTGAAAAAAACAAATGAATTATTTCTGTTAATTTTTGAAGTGAAAACTTCTTTAGCGTTGTGCACATTTTTTTGGTATGGGTAAAAAATGTTAAACTCGCGTCAGATCACGTGTCCTGATCTAAATTTCATATAAAATTCGTAAGACGGAACTCGCGTCAGATTTATTTACATTAGGTTAGTTTTTGTGATGGGTAAAAAATGATAAACTCGCGTCAGACTGATCGTCAGACGGAAAACATAATGCCACGCCATAAAAATTCGCAAGACGGAAACCATAATGCCACGCCTATTATAATTTTTATTTTTAGTATATGGCGATTATGAGTAGTACAGGGAGGTTGGATATGGGATTTTTATTAGTTTTTATAAATTATAATTAAACGACAGTACTTAGAACGCTAAAATTAACTAGGAATCAGCACAGTGTAATACTTTATATATTAAAAACAAAAGTATTCCGGTAAGATGAATTTTTCGACCAATTTCTCTGCCACATACATGGTCACATAAACACAGACTCACGGACGTCCAAGAATGATTAGTTTTAATGTTATTATTTATTATATTAAACAAATTAATTGTTTATAAAATGTACCATATGTGCTAGTCAGATTATTTAACTTCATATTAGTGCACTCATATTATCCTGTAAGTGTTATATTAAAAAAAAAAGTCATTTAAGTTTCGAAAGACTGGGTTTTTTGACATGTCGAGAGTAGAGCACTACCTCACCGCTCCGCTTATGAAGCGTGCAAAACCTTACGTAATAAATATTTAAGGTCAAATTTATGTCAATCTAAGTATGAATGTTTTTGCAATACTTTTAGGTAGTTACTTTCATTATGTTAAATAGTCAAGAAATAAGTTCTTATAACTACTTGATCAGTTTTGTTTGTTATATTTATAAGCTAACGCTAAGCAAAATTTAAGTTTGTAGGGCAGCCATGATTGTTAGTGAAAATACGTAATAGGTATGACTCACCGGGGCCTCTAAGGCCAAATCAATTCTTGACATCACAGTAGTAGGTAGATTAATACCTACTTTTAACAAAATACATGTAAGTAACTAGATTTATTTCGAACTTTATTTAAGTTGTCTAACTTTATTATTGAGTATGAAACTGTTTTAACAAAAACTAATTAATTCATTATAGGTAATGTAACTGGAAAAAAGCCGAGACTTTTTTGTAAAGGAATTAATTGCGATTAAATTTTGATGTTTTTCTATATATAAAAGTACCTAATCTTTATAAATATATATATACATATATAGAGAAGGAAATTGGTCAAACTTAGTGGGCAAATAAGTGTATAAGGTGTTAATAAGGAAGGAAGGTGATATTGGTACCTATGTGTGATTTGTTGACCAAGTAATGCTGAATCTGTAGCTATGGTGCTGTTTGAAATGTTGTCTAAAAAAGGAGTAATTAAGAAACTAAAAAAACGTATGGAGGGATTGAAAACTCTGGCAGTAGAGTGGCCACTAGCTCCACAAACGTCCTCTGTGGACTATGGCCTTAGCCTCCTTTTTCAAAGAGAGGTTGAACCCCTGCAGCAGTGCGTAAGATCGTACAATGGCTGATACAGGGTTCAAAGATCAACTAAAATTAAAAAAAAACACCTAGAAGAGACGATCCTAAATGGATAATCGATACACATTCAAGAAACGCAAATTATACAGTTTTTTTAAGTTTGGGCGCTCCTTGTGTAAAGTCCGTTAAAAATAATAATCGTCATTTACTTATATTTTTTTTTTATATTTTTTCTTATCTGATGTTCGTCAGCAAAGTTTTTATTTTGAAATACTTGTTGTTCATAGGTAATAAAAGCGAGATTACACTTTACGTACCTAATATTTCAATTATTAGAAAATTTGAGCTCTAAATGGATATCTCTGCCAAATATTAAAAAATATAAACGGGGATTACAATAAATAATTTTATTCAGATCGATAAACAAAGAAAAAAAACGACGAAAGTAAAATATGTACGTCAGTTTAGAGTTTAGATTGGAAAACTGAGACATGCCTTCTCCGCTCTGCCCAGTCGAACCAGATTCTTTCTTTTGATTAATTTAACTTAAAACCCTGCCCTATCAGTGGCATTTAAATTATCTGAATAACCTAAAGCATTGCAGGTGCGTATTTACACATACAGACAAAACCAAACTGGAATAACCTGCACACATTGCATTCCAATTTTAAGATTTTTCCACAAGCTCCACTCATCCTAAACCTTAAGGCAATACGTAAGTATTTTGCTTAACAAGAGTTCACTAAGAGCTCCTCAGTATTTCTGCCAACCTGGTAGTCTCCAACGCACACACGTGGCAGTTCTAGACGTTTTCTCATTCCTCTTATCAAGGTCACATGTGAAGCTCGAAGCCTCACATGCAGCTGTCGATTTCCATCTCTTTCCATCGTAATATAATGACAACGACCCTGACAAGGTCGACTATATTTCGTTTTGGCTTCCATGACGGAGTTATGTGACAATGTGAGCTTTCTTGACACCGTGCTACTTTACTACATGTCGCGTAACCATTTGTAGAATACGCAGCATACATTTACACCGAAGTGATACGAAGGTGTTTGTCTGACAAATTGTATGGGTACATACTGCGGTGTGGTTTTTACAGAACACATGCCCAGGTATGTACATTTCCTGACGAAAGAGTTGTTACATTCTAGTACCAAAGTACTCAGACCGTGGCGGTAATAAAGTTAATTTTGTAATAACGTAAAATATAATAGAGTTTGATACTCTATTTTCGTCGAATGTCGTATCTATTGACATTGCTTATTTGTGAGGGTGAATGTAGACTACAAGCTAAATTTTGTAACAGTAAGGATGTGAACGAAAATTTAATGAAAAATATTACACTACGTTATCTGTACCTACCTATATCTAAAAGAAGAAACTGACTGACTCATTATTGACATACAAGTAAGCCTATATTGCCAAGTCCAGAAATTTGAAATTTAGCATGTGGGTTCCTGACCTGACGTAGAGCTCCATTTAAATATTTTTTTGTTGGTAAAACTATAAACAGTTAAAAACTGTGATTTTTTCAAAAGGCCACGTTTAAATGCTAGTACCCTATATAATGACGCTAATGAAATAATGGAAAATATTTAATTTTGTCTTTTTTGTAATGCTCATACTGACTTCTTATAGTTCCCCAAAAAACTGACAAAAGGGTATATTATTTTGTCCCTGGTTTTTTATTTAACCGCTCAATACTAAAAAGCTGGTAATTTATGACGATTTTGACATCCATACTTGTTCATACTAATATTATAAATGCGTAAGTAACTTTGTCTGTCCGTTGCCTCTTCACGCTTAAACCGCTGGACCGATTTCAATGAAATTTGGCATGGAAACAGTTTGAGACCCGGGAAAGGACACCGGTTACTTGAAATTGTCAAGTATGAATCGGTTTTTTTTCTATTATTAAGGTGTTTCCGTTGAATTTCTACAGCGAAAACCGTATTTAGGGCGGATGAAACCGCGGGCAAAAGCTAGTTTACATATAAAGCCACCTTACTCCAGGTACACTGTATCAGAAGAAGTGGTCCGGAGATGGGCTTACCCCCGTCACCCTAGGCTAAAGTGGTTTGCGAGAAGAGGTTGTCCTCCTCATAAGAGGGTGTGTATCCAGTTACCGTCGTTAGCGATAAATACCGTGAAGATACACATAATGTAATCTAAAAAACACATTTAAAATATAAACATGCATTGCATAAAATTACTGTTATAATAAGATTTCAACGTGGTTTCCGTTTTATACACATATTATTTAATTTTTTATAACATTAGTACGACATTATTTTTAACATTTTGTTTTCAGCCAGACCTATCTTTTTTCTGATTATTAGGGTTCCGTAGCGTTACAATCAACCAGCTTTCAATTGATTCTGCTAAAAAAATATAACTTTTTATACATACCTATAACTTGGGAAATATCGATGGCTTAATTATCAGACACCGTAACTCTATTTTGACACATTTTACAGGAAGAAGAAAAAACTATACACTGATTTTTTTTTAAGGAACCGTTTTAAATTTTTTCATTAATAATAATAACTTATATGTTAAGATATCCATTTTCAATAAAAATAGGCCTTAAAACATTTGATTTAATTGTATAAATGGACTTACGCACTTTGAATTTCTAAGCTTTCAGGACTTACGCCCTTTGTAAGGATATAAGTAGTTTTATTTATCTAAATTGTATTGTAATGTATGTGATACATAGTATTACAATAAAATCATTAATTCACAAAATAAAGATATTTATAGGTAATAAAATACCATCTAAGAAACTTAAATAATATCACAAATTGATCATTACTGTCAGTCTCTATTAATTATTGTATTCATTAAAATTTAACAAAATAAAAATTATATAAGATAATAAATGCAGTTATTAATCACTTCTTTTTACTTAAAATATAAGTGAATTAAACAAAAAAAAAAATCTAAACTTCAGAGACAAAAAAATAATAAAAAAAGGGTAAGTTACTTAACAATATTTAAAATCGGCCAAGTGCAAGTTGGACTCGCGCACGAAGGGTTCCGTACCATTATCTATAAAAATCGGCCAAGTGCGAGTCGAACTCGCGCACGAAGGGTTCCGTACCATTACCTATAAAATGGCAAAAAAATCACGTTTGTTGTATGGGAGCTCCCTTAAATATTTATTTTATTCTGTTTTTTTTATTATTTGTTGTTATAGCGGCAACAGAAATAAATCTTCTGTGAAAATTTCAACGGTCTAGCTATCACGGTTCTTGAGATACAGCCTGGTGACAGATGTATGGACGGACGGACGGACGGACGGACGGACCGCGGAGCCTTAGTTCTTCTTAGGTTCCGCTAATTACCCTTCGGGTACGGAACCCTAAAAACGGCAAAAAAATCACGTTTGTTGTATGGGAACCCCCTTAAATATTTATTTTATTCTGTTTTTTAGTATTTGTCGTTATAGCGGCAACAGAAATACATCTGTGAAATTTTCATCTGTCTAGCTATCACGGTTCATGAGATACAGCCTGGTGACAGACGGACGGACGGACGGACAGACGGATAGCGAAGTCTTAGTAATAGGGTTCCGCTAATTACTCTTTGGGTACGGAACCCTAAAAATGAGGTCAATTGTCATAAAAATTATGGTAGTCCTTTTCCATTGTTTCTTTAATTCTTGCTGCAATTTTCATGCTGCAATTTTTTTGCTTTTATTTTTAAACGCGCACTATACAGTTGAGGTGTATTCTCAAATGGTACAAAATTCATTTTCTTCGGCCTTACCGGAAGATCTTCCCACCTCGAGGAGGAATGACGAAGTTTAAATTGAATTTTACAATTTGGTGTTTATTTCAAGGCTCTTATATCTGTGACAACTGGATCTCTGGGCTTTTTGTCGGGCCTTACTGACTTGAAAAAGGTTAGGGTGTCCTCATTTTTCTTAAAAAAATCATGGTACAAATACTGAACTACATAATTATTCTTTTTACAAGTATTTTTTGCATAATAAGCGTAATCGGCTGGTACATTTATTATTATATTATTTGTTTCTTAAGCATCTTTCGATAGTAGCAAGCATACTGTCACACTCCATTTCAGTGTGACCTTTTTTATTGTCACCAATTAAAAATCGCAACAATAACACATCCATCTCACAACACTCGGTCACCCATACTAAATGTGGGAGTTATGAATTTTGCGCAATTCAAAATGGCACCGCGGAAATACGTGCTCTTCGAATTCGTAAATAATAAAATTTAGACGTTTTGCACGGAGTTAGGAGTATTTCCATTAGATGCGCTGCAACGTTCTTTACTAGATGGCGTTAAAACATATTTTAACAAAAAAATGGAGTTACGAAGTTTGAAAATTAAGCCATCACATTTATGTTTTTTTTGCATTTGTAAGTAGTGTTGTTGAACGGTTTTGAGTGCTTTTTCTCTATGTTGAATTTTTTGTGTTATCCTCTCTTAACTTTCTCGCCATGTTTTAGATTTCCGCCATAATTATCATACTTTGGTAATCCTTAATGAATTCGTGTCCCACTGCCATCATGGCCGTTTTTTATGTTTTTTTAAAAGTCGACATGTAGGTAATTCATGTTTGTTATTTATTTGTCATCAATATGTCTAACTATATGTCGGATCAAAGGTATGTGTATTTAATGTTCTTTGAACTAAATTTTGTATGTTTTCTGCGATAAAGTATATTTGTATAAGTCTGTTTTGGACTCTATAATGTCAAAAATATCAGAAAGTAAGTAACTAAAACATTAAAAGGTAGATAGATGCTAAAGATATGTGTCCTAGAAAAATATTTATATAAAATTATTAAAATCTACTATTCTACCTATAGAACATCTCTAACGGACACAATATCTTTACTCAGATATTTCCGTATATATAAAAAAGCAACTCTACTAGATACATACTTACTTTTTTCCACAATGTCCATAAAAATCAAAAGTCATTTATTACCATCATATTAACTTAATTACAATCAAAACTGGCAAACGACATCTATAAGTTTATTTATTAATGATGTAAATCTTAAAACCAATTTTATTAAAATCTTTGGGTTCTTTTTTTGTTTTGATCTGCCAGTTATCCCCGAGGTGTGTAGGTGTGTGCCAGTCAATGATGTTATATACAAATGTATGCCCGTAATATCCACGTTTTACCGTTGGTACTCCATCTCATAAACATAATAGGTGGCGAGCTTTTATGAAGGTAAATTTTATACAAGACGTATAATAATATCTACAGACTGTATAATAAAAAAGAAACTGATTGAGTGATATGGCACAACCCAAACCGCAAAGTATAAAGTCTATAACTTCCTCCTCGTGGTCTTTAGTAAAAACTCTTTACTCAAGTAGATTTTCCAAAAACTATTTCAAATCGTCAGTGTATAATACAGTATTACTATAATTTACGAATTAATTAACATACTATTTAGGTAATTTAAAAGATTAACTCACTTTGTAGGTAAACAGAACCTTTTTTTATCCATTATTTACAGAAATTCAATATATAAATACTATCGCTTAGCAAAAATTTTATTCTATTGTAACTATAATTTGCCCATTTTATAGATATCTAATAAAATTAGGACACCTGATTACTTTTTAAAAATAGGCAACAAACTATTAAAGATAACTGTTCCCGCGTGATGAACTATCTCATACTACTACAAACGAGCAATTCTTGTATATAAATTTATATACCGGGTGCTTCAAAAAAATGTATACACACTTTGAACTTCCATAGAAAATTTATTTACCGTTCTACAAAGTTAAATTTCAGGAAAATAGAAAGCTGAAAGTCCAATGTAAATGAAACATAAATAACAAATGTTAATACTGTTCAAATTGGTGACCTGCAGCATCAATACAATTCTGAGTACGAGTCACCACAGATTCTGTACATCGTATCAAAACGTCTAATGAGATTTCTCTACACACTGCTTGAATCTCATTCCAAAGAATGTCTAGGTTACGCGGTTTACGTTTGTACACCTCATCTTTTACTGTGCCCCACAAGAAGAAATCCAGTGGTGTAAGGTCTGGAGAGCGTGCTGGAAACTCGATTGGCCCCCTGCGTCCTATCCACTGGCCCGACAAATTTTGATCCAGGTAAGCTCGTACGTCCCTGTGATAGTGCGGCGGAGCACCATCTTGTTGAAAATAAAAATCATCATTACCGTATAATGCACGAATGGCAGGAAATATGGAATCAGCAAGCATTGTTAGGTAATTAATACCAGTTACAGTGCCTTCAAATCGAAAAGGTCCAATGAGTCCCCTTGAAGACAAACCGCACCACACATTTACACCAGGCAAATTTACGACTTTTAAATGTTTGAGGCCGACCTGAATGACCTTTATGCACATCACACACTGTTCCATGAACTTCGAATTTGTCTCGTATGCGTGTAATTGTTAATCTTGAAGGTGGTTCTGTATCATACTCCCTTCTCCACTGTCTTTGAACTTCATTTACATTCTCAAACTTCCAGTACCACTTAATAACCTGCTTACGTTCTTCAAAACTCAAACGTACGTCCCCCATGTTGATATTACAAATTCCAACTGATAATATAACATAGAGCGTCCCTCTATGTTTTATTATGCTTGCACCTGGCGAAGAAATATAACATTAGCCTTGTAGAGCGGGAAAACTACAATAGTTTAAAGTGTGTATACATTTTTTTGAAGCACCCGGTATATTATCTAAAACTCGGAAACGGCTCCAACGATATTCATGAAATTTAGTACGGCGGGGGGTTCGGAGGCGATAAATATATCTAGCTGGGTTTCATTTTTAGAAAACGTCGTTTAATTGTTAATGCAAAATGCGGCAGTAATGAAGGGAGGCGATAGGGATTTGTGTATTCAGGGCTTTATCACGTGAATCTTGCCAGTCCTTGGACTGACACAATTGCATGAGTAGGAGCAAAATATGCAGCAATACCTTCATAAAAACATACTACACTACGTAACTGCCATTCTTTCCGCTATAATACTCTACGGTGTGTGTGTCGGCAGCAATACAATGAAATTGATTTGAGTAAATGCAATTAAGCCTTGTACAGAAGACTATTAATGCTGACCCTAAGCGAAGTGAAAGTACGCAATGTTTAAATAATCTAATAGATTTTATCATCAGTTTGTCTTATTACTGCGTTTTAGTTGTAGATTAAATTAGAATTGCAAACTAAAGACATTTGTTACTATCTTTTGATAAATGAATCATCTTGTAGATAAGTTCACATATTACACTAAGCATATTTCAGTTCGTCTATCACGAGTTTATAAAGGTCGATATTCGCTAGCGACTAAAATAAATTATTTGTATAAACAAGTTCCAAAAGTAACCAATACCTGCAAACTTGTGTTATTTTAATATCAGTTGACAGGCTACTTTAGATACTACTTAAATTTGAAACTTTAATAAACTTAGAAACGATATTGCCGTTTGTCTATTCTGTGTCTATTTGTTAGGTCTCTTCTGTATCTATTTCTTAGCTAGATTGATCAAGAAGACCATTAAACAGTAGTACTTTAGGTCATACTTTCAGGTACTATGTTTTTGGGTCGTCCAAAGCAATAACATAACATCACGCCTGTTTCCCATAGAGGTAAGCGAAGCTTTTTGCTTCCTAAGATCATGGGATATTTTTTTTTAACTTTGGTAACATAAACAAAGTTATTTCCGAAAAGAAAATGTTAGAGAATTTTATATTTGATCAAAGCCAAGTTATTAGCTATGGAGCTTTGAGGTTGTAGCAACAGTACCCTCTGAAAAATAATATGAAATGTCCATAAGAAAGTGATAAGTTGATATAGCTTTATTTATGCCTTACGAGCAGATCTTACTTCCTCGCAGTTCACAGAATGAATACTTATAATATATATATATATATATATGTGTATTTATGAGTACTTATGTAAGTATGTATATGTAATAATGGTGTGCATATACTTGGAATAATTGGAATATATTATACTTGGAATAAATTAACAGCAGAATAGTCACGTGGTCTAGTCCCTTTAAGTCAACCTGCTTTTAAAAGTGTGTATGCAAACTGAAGCAGCAACGACATACAGACATAAACATACAGACTTTTTTTTGTATTGAATACTAGCTGTGCCCGCATTTTCGTAGGTAGGCTGAAATTCAGGCTTTGATTTCTAAAACTTCTTGGTATACAACATCTCATATGGAATTACTGAGGACATCTTCTACCTTGTTTGCTTCAGTGACTCTTACAATTCGCGTAAAGCTGGTACAAAACGCAAAAATCAACTGATAGGTACCTACTTACATGGATGCCTGCAACGTGCATAGTCTTTCCTTGCTAATTTATGGTCATAGCATGAATAAACTTATCGTATATTATATATCTATGTTGTAAATGAATAAATAAATGAATAAATTTGTTTGAATTGAATTGTACTTAAATTATTATTACTCGATTAAATTATTATTATTCAACTTAACTGTTTAACTATTACTTTAACTATTATTATTAAACTACATATCTACTACGGAACCCTCTTAGCATGAGATCTAATCGAATTTGTCCGTTGTTATGTAGGATTACATATGGAATGGAGGATCTGAATAGTTTTTACATCGAGTATTTCTCACGAGTTTATCTGAATTTAGCAGTTTTTTAAATCCAGATAATTGATGGATTGTCATTAGGTATTCAGTGTAAAAGATACAGATACAGCAACAATAAAGCTTCTTGACAATAGATGAAGTTGTTAAAAAATAACGAGCAAAGCTCGGTCTTCGAGGTACATACTGATAAAGTTTTTTTTTTCTGAACTGATAATGCAGTTCCATTACTGCTTCACCGGGCTTTTTGGGGCGAGACTCTAAAGGAGCTTCAGCCCATATAGCGCCCAACGCTCAAGGTCTCCCCGCAGGGGGAAGCTTGGCTTGGGTTGTCGCTCTCGGGGCGTCCCTTCGACCGACGTGAGTCTCAGACCCGAAGGTGAGTCACCGCCAGGAGGGAAATAAGAGTTATATGACATGTTAACTCCTGAACAGTGGTTCTAATTAACGTGTAACGTGACATTTCAGTGTTAGGAATTAGAGTTATAGTATGCTATAGCTCACTTTTAACCACGAAATAGGCCCACGTCCACAGAGCTTAAAGTTTTTTGTGCTTACATAATAGCGATATATCAGAGTTAAGCTTAGTTATGAAAGTGACACAATGGTGTTAGTTACTGCTATAAGCGTTATAACATAGATACAATAGTGGCCCACATCGCATAAAGCTTTATTACTGAGATACAGCAGTGATATTTTTAATGCTCAAATCATTATTATGAGACATAATAGTGGTACTTGCCACTTTAAGCCTTTTCGTTGAGAAACAACAGTGGTTAAATAAACCAGTTAAATCATTATTACTGACATACAACGTGGAACTTACCACTGACAACGTTATTATTAAGACAATTATAACTCGGGTCGGGTCTGGCACCGCGGTCTTCTATCGAAGTTGCCATCTTACGGAGTGCCCGAGGGTTTGTGCAAATGGGTGGCTAGCTTTTTGTCCGGCAGACGCATACGAACTGTAGTTGACGGTAGTTGCTCTGATAGCATGGACATTAATGCTGGTGTCCCGCAAGGCTCTGTGCTGTCTCCTACGCTGTTTCTACTGCATATCAATGACATGTTGGACATCAACAACATACATTGCTATGCAGATGACAGTACTGGAGACACTTTTTACACGGGTCGTGCAAACATCCCTCGTTCCCTTGTGGAGGAAAACCGCGGAGAACTTGTGTCTCAAATCGAGACCACACTGTCCCAGGTCTCTGACTGGGGACGGGTAAACTTGGTCCGATTCAACCCTACAAAGACACAAGTGTGCGCGTTCACCGCTAAGAAAACTCCATTCACTGTGGTCCCACAATTCCAGAACACTCCCCTCTCCATCTCCAAGAGCATTGGGATCCTTGGTGTCGACATCTCCAGCGATGTTCAGTTCCGAGATCATTTACAAGATAAGGTAAAGCTGGCGTCCAAAAAACTTGGTGTACTCAACAGAGCGAAGCAGTGCTTCACGTCGGGGCAAAGGTTGTTACTTTACAAGTCGCAAGTTCGGCCCCATATGGAGTACTGCTGCCATCTCTGGGCAGGTGCACCCGGATACCAGCTTGACCCTTTTGACTCGGTTCAACGACGGGCTGTGAGAATTGTCGACGATCCCAAACTCACTTGCGGTATCGAGCCCTTAAGTCTGAGGAGAGACTTTGCCTCACTGTGTGTGTTCTACCGCTTGTACAATGGGTTGTGTTCTGAGGAATTGTTCGAAATGATGCCCACGGCTACTTTCTACCATCGCACCGCTCGCCATCGGCAGGGAATTCATTCTCACACTTTAGAACCTAAATGGTCGCGTACAGTGCGGTTTCAGAGAAACTTCCTCCCGCGAACGCTTAAGTTGTGGAATGAGCTCCCTGCCAAGGTTTTCTGCAAGGACTACAGTATGGAGTTCTTCAAGAAAGAAGTTATTAGATTTCTGAAGGGTCGGCAACGCGCAAGTGATACCCCTGGTGTTGCAAGCGTCCATAGGCTACGGTGACCGCTTACCATCAGGCGGGCCGTAAGCTTGTTTGCCACCTTAGTGGTATAAAAAAAAAAAAAAAAAAAAAACTTATTACATTACGAGTTTGTATTTATATATTTTTATTTATGCAGCTTTTGACAATTACATTAACATTATTTTCAGTGAAAATAATGTCATGATGGAATACTATATATTCATATTAATGACTTATTTTAAACTACAATTCAACTGCGCTTATTAGTCCACCGTAAATATTATGTTTTACATCTCAATTTTATTGCGCCTTCAGTTTATTAAAAATTTAACATTAAACCTACTAATTAATAATAGGAAGTGCGTATTTTAAGAGTCCCGTACCCAAAGAGTAAAAAACGGGAACCTGTTACTAAGACTTCGCTGTTCGTCCGTCTATCACAAGGTTATATCTCAAGAACCGTGATAATTAGGCAGTTGACATTTTCACAGGTGATGTATTTTTGGTGCAGCTATAACAACAAATACTAAAAAACAGAATTAAATAAATATGCAACAGGTCGACGCTTGAAATATTCACAGAATATGTAATTATATATTTACTTTAAAATAAAGTACTCGGTTTTTTTAAACAACGCCATCTATAGTCAAGTAGCTTAAGCGTTACTTAATAACGCCATCTATTGTCAAATAGGTTTAATGTTGCTTATTACTTCTCGCCAATAGATGTCAGGAAGAGTAATATTTTTCAGTTCATCACTGCCTAAAAACACGGATAAAACGACGTTTTCTAAAACTGAAACCTAGCTAGATCGATTTATCGTCCCCGAAACCCCCTGCATACTAAATTTCATGAAAATCACTGGAGCCGCTTCCGAGATTCAGATTATATAATATATATATATATACATATATACAAGAATTGCTCGTTTAAAGGTATTATAGATAATTAAATTAAACTAAAACAAATATTAAAGAGGGCCTCCCATACAACAAACGTGATTTTTTTTTTTGCTATTTTTATAGATAATGTAACGAAACCCTTCCTTCGTGAGTCGGATTCGCACTTGGCTGGTTTTTATTTAAATAAACAATAGTATCGCGACTTTATTAGAGACCTGTTGATCTCGCATTGCATCTGTCGGTATTGTCCTTCAAATGTCTATTGTTTTGTTGAACAGTGATAAATGGACTGCGTTTACTATTGTATATTGTTAGCTTTTGCCAGCGGCTTCGCCCGCCTTAAATTTGGTTATGGGCATAGGATTCTTACGACAATTATAAAAAAACACAGAAGGTAAAATATTTTAAATAGTACGTACCGCTCTTCCCCCTCATGACTGCCCGCCGGCCTCGCACGCACATAAATGCACGCGCAGTACCTGATAATTATTTTGCTGCGACGTTATTTTAAAACTGCGATATCTTCTAAGATATTCATTGAAATCGAATGAAAGGGCAATTTTGTTTTTAATTAAATACTTGTGATGAATTCCGTATTTATTTGGATAAGGGTTAATATCATGTTTATAAAAACACCTTCGCAAATAATGCATTATTTTAGAACAAATTTGGTTAGCATAAAAAAGGTTATAGTGAGCCAACCTTAAAAGATAGACATATGCTGTTGCGGACTATTTTTTAGAACTTTTAAAGGGAAACAATTCTGTCATACATGATTTTTGCTAAACTTTAACCGTTTACGCAGCGCACGCCGCGGAAACTTCCAAAAGGATAAAAAAAAACGATTTTGAAACATTCTTCATTGGTGCTCCGCTCCTATCGATGTTAGCGTGATGATATATAGCCTTTAGCCTTCCTCGATAAATGGGCTATCCAACACTGAAAGTATTTTTCAAATCGGACCAGTAGTTCCTGAGATTAGCGCGTTCAAACAAACAAACTCTTCAGCTTTATATATTAGTAAGTATAGATATGTTGTATGTAAAGTGATTTATCACTCTTCTAAACATTTAACAAAACAATACCTGTTCTGGTACTTTTAATGCATTGTTACTTTTACTTATGAAACCCATATTGCATTTATCACAAGAATATTATTCTTTTACTGTATAAACCCTGCCTGTTTAATGAATTAAACTAAAACCAAATAAATGTTTAATGTATTTACCTATCATCGTAAACACTTCTTGAATCCTATGGCTGTCTGCTGTTTGTAGTTACCCTTAAAAGGAAAAAAATAACCAGGAATAAGTCCGTAATTACTGAAAATAGTAGCATCTACGTGAGTACTTTTCTGACACCAAAAATGTTAACGAACTCATACGTCAGACTAGGCCATTGTTTCAAGAGTATAAACTACATCTTAAACAACTCAATAGAAAATACAATCGTGCCTATAAGTGTAAAGAGACACTTAAATCTGAAATCTTGCTGCGATGCTATTCACACCAACCAAACGCAGCGACGCGAGTATTTGGTGAACGTAGCGCAGTGAAAGTAAGAATGCGACCTACACTTTCACTTCAATAACCTTGGGTTACGACTGTTCCGTGTTACGTGTTGCCATATAATAACACTTATGTATTCTTCTGTCGTATTTCGTAACAAATCGTAATATTTTTTCTATATTTTTAGTGCCTGTACTCTTTAGCTGGAGGATAAAAAAAGCGCTTATTGTCTCTGTCTACGGGATTGTCTTTGTATAAGTTATTTCCATGTAAATTGACACAATATATAGATTGAATAGCTTGTTGAGGTTATTAAGGAAGCTAAATTTTAATCTTTTATCAGTTTTTTTTTTTAAATTCAAGATGTTGGATCCGATATGGCGTCCATTTTACGCATATCTTTTTCGATTTTGACGAAGCCAGTTGGATTGGGCATTCAAAATTACAAAATATTTTTTTTTAGTTTTTGAAAATTCTACATAGCAGATGGCCCGCATTTTTGGGCAAAAGTTTATCAAGACAATAAAAGTTGCTAGTGCTGTTTCTAACTGGTTTTAATAAACAAAATGGCGGACGTTGATAGAAATAGATAAGATCCCACAGGTTCGCTTTAACTCTTACTAAAGGATGTTCAATCTTGTAAGGCTATAGCTCAGTCCATAGGGCAGATTATATAACTCAGTCTATGGGTAAAATATAAACCTACAATAAAACTGTAAAAAATAATTAGCTTTTGATAGAAGTTTGCACAATAATTACTGCTGAAATTCTGATTTTAACCAAATTTCGCTTACATTTTTACCGGCTCCTTTCTAGGACATCGAAAAAACTAAAATTTGGTGTTACTCAACTTGCGAAAGTTATTTGGCGGACAATAAACTCACGATACGTTTTCCTCATTTAATTATGAGGCGACAAACACACACACACAAACCTATTTAGGTTCTGCTCAGGTAGATAGATAAGTATATTTCATATTTGGGACGACATTTGTAATTCATGTTTTTCTGCTATAAGTCTGCTGAATCAGTAGTCAGAGATCTTTCCTTTTCTTAGCAAACTCAAACATCCCTACTGTTGTGCGCCAACTTGGACGAGGAAGATTTGAGCCACAGTCCATCAAGTCTATTCGACGTATACAGGCGTTCTCACGATGTTTTTCTCGTATCGACAAGCCTTGACAAAGTGTGATCAATGTACCTACTTAAGAAATTAATAAAAAGACTCATTATTTTGTACTTAAACTTTGGCGATAACAATTCTAAATACTGTTTTATTATTTGTTTCAACTTCCAAACTTGTATAAATAAATTGTAATGCATAATTAAATTTGATTATAATAATCGGAGGAGAAAAAATAAAATAAATGTTATTATCCAATGTATTACTTTAAAATGTGTAAAAAAATTGGTCAAATGCCAGTCGGACTCGCACACCAAGGGTTCTGTACTGTACCATAAATATTTACCCATAAAAACTACAATCAACCGCTAGCTCTGTCCAGGTAGTGTTGCCTTAGCCGTTATTTGTCCTAGCCACAGGTGCACAGGTCTCCATGTAGAGGAAGTAGGCTTAAGCCATAGTCAGCAGCTCTGGACTATTTCTTAATCCTACGACCTCTACATAGAGGTTTACGTCATAGACCATAGCTGCTTCAATGCAAATTGGCAGGAGTTGTCGAACCATAAAGCAGTCATTGGATGGCTTTTTTTGAGCATCCTAAAATTTCTTTTTAATATAATAACGCATATTGGTCAGGGTGTAAAGAACCTAAGCATGCAGGCTTAAACAAGTACAGAAAAAACTTTCTAGAATATTCCTTTCGCACTTTATACCGGATTAGATTGTAGAAAAAAATAAAAAAAGCCACGTCTATTTTAAACCCTTATATACCTCAATATTTATAGACTATTTTGTTTGTTTCAGCGTCGACCGATCCCCCTCCCTTCCCGCTACCAGATATCATCCATGTGGAGCGTAACTGGTTTGCGAAGCCGTCGGATCCTATTGGGAAAGTTGTCACCACAGTCTACAGAGAGCGCCCAAGAGGAAACCAAAATGTCACTTTTAGTTTAATGACCACTGGTCCAGAAGTCCCGTTTGCTATAGATCCTAATAGCGGGGAAGTTACCGTCAACGATACACTTACTGATAAGGTAAACACTAATAACAAGGCCTTAGCATTTGTACCTTTCCAAATTTAATAAACTTTGTGGGTATACCTCCAACCAATGTTTGGTATGTCTGGGAGGTTAAGAACCTGCAATTATGACTAAAATAGCTTGATTACATCTTAATTAGTAATTTGATACAAGTATCATATTTTTCATTTTATTCCAAAATTTCTGTTTATATGTTGTTTTTCGTTTTACAGGAAAATTGCACTTATTCTTTATGGGTAACAGCATCCAACGATGGTTCGATTCCACAAAAAACAGAAGTCGTTGCTATGATAACGAATTTCTTTAGATCGAGACCACCGGTCCCTCATATACCGTTTCCTGTACCAAAACTACCCGACCTTACTAAAATACCAGTAAAAAATACCAAAACAACTGAAAGATATAACATTGAGGATTCGACTGTGTCTAAAAATCCCTCGAACGAGGTTACTAATAAATCTAAAAGGCCTGAAAGTGGTCAATCAAATGTAAACAACGAACAAAAAGAATCACAAGATGGTAATAAACAAAATATAACAGAAGTGTCAACAACAAGTAATGATATTCCATTAGCTATTATACCTCCGATAGCAATTGGTGGTTTGGTTATAATTGTAGCGGCA
The DNA here is from genome assembly GCA_946406115.1 of Apoda limacodes. Taxonomy (NCBI): domain Eukaryota; kingdom Metazoa; phylum Arthropoda; class Insecta; order Lepidoptera; family Limacodidae; genus Apoda; species Apoda limacodes. The sequence continues at coordinate 9,683,114 of OX291553.1, read as the reverse complement.
GTCATTATTTTTGTATGCAAGAGGAATAATGGCGGAGGAAAATTTTTTGGAAAGAGCAAAGAAAAAGAAATTGTAAGTTGCAATAATGTTTATTAGCTATATTTGTCACTATATTGCCAAGACAGCTAATATTGGTACTTGTAATTTTGTCATTCGGACGAATGTTATGAGAAAAGCTTTGTAAAATTATAACAACGTATTAAACTTTTGCCTATATCTTTATTTTAATATCGACCATGCTATGCTTTTTAAATATTTCGGAAAAATATTAACATGAATTTGGGAGAATTATGACTTAGGTACCTACTAACAGGTGAGACTTTGAACGATTTAGTAAAATATCGGATACATTTTTCTCAATCTCCCTATAATCATGTTCCTATCATCTACAGAGTAAGGAACCAAGTGGAATCGTCCTTCAAGACACTTCACATCTCCACCTTTGGGATCGCCAACGAGCGAACTCCAACAGATACGAGTCTTGGGACAACAACCATTTACAGGTCAGTTCATGGCCTAGTTCTCCCTTTCATCATCCATATTATCATTTTTTTTCATTTCATCATTATGATTTTCCCAATTGGCCCAATCAGTCCCCAGGCAGGGTTTAGTTTTATATCATATTTCTTCGGTTTTTAACAACAATTCCAATAGTGTCGATCCACCTGTACTTGCCAATGTCAGCATGGTATTTCCATTTTTTTTTATATTTCATACTTAATAAAATGAAAGAAATCATTGTATCAGTAACTATTTGCAAACTCTTAGCATGCTTGTTATTTTCATTGTAATGTTCATTTAACAAAGTGTTTTTTTGGGTAATGGGCATAATACAAGATAAATTTACCCTTAGGCTACAAACCTTGGGCGACAGCAGCTTCCAACGACAATGCAGAGTACAAATATCACATACTGTGACAATAATAGGATATATGTACATATATTTGTATAAAGGCTTGCATAGAGCACACATACATATTATTACAACTGTGTCCTTAAGGGGTAGCCGGAGACAAGCCTTCCACTTGCTTCGTTTACATTACTACCATGTGTTAGTAATACTGGTCATAGATTGACTCCGTCAGAAACGTTGCGGTGGAAAAGAAAGTGTAGTGGTAAAGATTGAAAAATATCTATTGGGCATAATATGAAATTGTGTTTTCTGTTTAGTAGTTTTTCTGGTTTAGATGTTTTGAATGCAAGACAAGTAGATATTCAACCATTTTTAATCCGGCGTGCGTAAGGTTCTGAGGCGTCACACAAAGCGTAAGGTGGGTGTAACAAACCCTGACTAGTAATTGTTGAATCTAATATTATAATATGCTTTCTTTAGTTGTTTTTTTTATAATAAGTTGTAACTTTTAGCTAGCTAAAATTAGGGCTGAATTTATTGACTTTTTTTTCCTAACTCCTCCCGACTAGCTAATCAGACGCACGGCTAATTTCAAATTGATTCCAAATATCAATTGATTTATTTCAGTCTAGGTGTGTTACACCCAACCTTACGCCCGCCGGGTTAAAGTGGAATTTATAATGTTTAACGATTTATTTGGTCTTGTATTAAAAAGTAGAAAGTACAAACTCTATAGAATATTTTAACAAACGCACATTTGAACTAAATAAATCAGTAAAAATGCGTGAAAATGCTAAGTCAACACATGAAATAAAATTGCTAAAAACTTCAATACTATGGCCTTGTATTATTCTCATCTAAATATTTCCGAAACGTTTCAAGGGTATATACTAGTAAAATATATTTTTCTTTGTAGCCAACTCAAGAAAGCCCGTTCACAAAAGAGGAGCCTCGAGATGAATGGGAGTTCCCCAGACACCGATTGAGGATTTTTAATATCGTTGGAGAAGGCGCCTTTGGTCAGGTTTATAGAGCTCAAGCTATTGATATTGATGGTATGTATAAAGAGTACGTATTTATTAATGTTAATTTATTAATGAAATAAGAATGTAGATTAATTAAAATATTAAACGTGTTAGAAGACACAGTGGGCGTTTCAACATTAGTGTAGAAGAGATCAGATAAATCATACAAAAGAAACTTAGGGTAATGGGTCTTTTATTCACAGACACATTTAAATCCATGTTAATTGTATTAAGTAACAAATTATTGATCAGTAAACGCCTAAAAACATAAGGTGTTCCTAAACTTAATTAATGAGCTCTAAAACAAATATTATATAGTTCCTACTTAACTAAGAGGAAGAATCGAAAACCGTTAGCCTGCCTATTCGAATCGATAGGGAAAAAGTCTTAAATTTGGTGTCTGTACCGGGACATTCACGTCCGCTCCAAGTCAAGTTTGATCCAGGCAGCCCGCTTCTACGGTGTCTTCACGACGTGACGTGACGTCGCTGACACTGATCCTGCTGCAGACGCCAGCTCCGAAGCCTATCGGACTACTGCGCAGATTAGCCTTCACCGAACCAAGACAAGGACCTATTCATAGATTTGTCAAGCTGCTGTTTGTAGTTCCCACCTTTCAGGGGGCTGCGCGGAGGACACAGCTAGGTGCGTGGCTCCGGCACGCAGTAGGGGAGCGTTGTAGAGTCCCAGATGGCAATTAGGACAGCTCAGGCTAACAGGACACCCAAAAGGTTCGCTGACTTGGTCCGTGGCAAGGCGCGCGGCGAGGTACAGTCGTAGTGGCCGCCCAGATGGGTTTAGCATGTCAGGTGTGCCGCTTGGCCACGCTGCGATGGAGGATTAGCCCAGCAAGAAATTGCATCGGTGGTATCCCCACACTAGTCTCCGCAGTCCGCTAATAACTGGGATGCAGGGTATATTCCTAGTTAGTATCGGAGTCTTCACTAGAGATTGAAATCAATGATAAAGCATCCATTAAGTTAAAAATTAGTATACGTTTAGTATTAGAATAGTACGACAATTGTTTTTTGTTGTTCGAAGACGACAGGGGTGTTTGATTGTTAATGTTATCGATAAAAACAATAATTTTAGGGATTTTTGAGGTGAAACCACTCATAAATGGCTGATAATTTTTTAGATCTTATATTTATATAGAATATTAATATTATTACGTTACCGAGAAAACGCTTAATTTGCAAATTTTTTTTGGATAACACGCTCACGCATATGAAAAAAAAATGGGGAAACGATTAAAATCCTTTAAGTATTTGTATTGAATAGAAAGGAAAATTAAAGTAATGCACGTTTCAAAAAATTCAGACGTCTAAATTTAACAGTATATAAATCTATAACAACTTGATTTACACATACAAATGGGGAATTTGTATGATGAACGGCCTGTTCACCAATAACACTTGTAATAAATACTAAGAATAATATAATAAGTCTAAAAGCTGTCATCTGAGATCAAAAATAGCAAGGTGCCCCTGACCGGTGTCCGGCAGCAGCAATCCTCATCTTTATGTGAGAGGCTACATCCAGCAATGGACTAGAATGGCTAGTAATCCAATCCTCAACACACGTTTAAACAAATAACGTAATTAAAGAGTGGGATAGTAGACGAATTAAGTAATTGACGGACTTGGCAACAGACGAACTACGACGAACGACGAATTGAGAAATGGTCGAATAGAGCAATTGACGAATCAGGAAATTGACAAACTGAGAAATGGATGAACGAAGATCTACTACACGAACGGAGAATTGGACGAGAGGTGCAAAATTGAACAGAACCTAATCTAAGAATATGTATCTTTACTTTTAAACTACTGAACTGTTATACTTACTTTTTTGTCTAACTCGTACTTGTCAATTCTCAATTTCAGTTGTCTGTTTTTGAAATAATTTTGTGAAATTCAACATGAAGTGAAATTATGTCTGATGAAATAGTATACAACAGCGGACCAACATTACGTTTACTTGACTGACACCTCAGCTCAGACAACTCTAACTGATATATTTAGTCTTAGTACAACGTTAAGTTCTATCATAAGACTAATGAATAATTCTTAGACTAAGAAAAAATTCAAAAAAAAATATTTAAAGGGATAAAATAGTGATTAAAAATTTCTATGACAAAAAAGTACACAGTGGGGGGGGCAAAACAACGTGAAACGTTTAGTCTCTTAGAAACACTCCACTGACTGTCTGGCAACCAAATTAACACACAGCTTAAGTGAGTGATACCCCTGTTGTTACAAGCGTCCATAGGCTACGGTGACCGCTTACCATCAGGCGGACCGCTGTTTGCCACTTTAGAGGTATAAAAAAAAGCTTAAACCGTTGAAATTAGAAAATTCAAATTTAAAATGCTTTGTTCGAACAGCCCTAATTACTGGCAGCTGAGTGGAAAAGCACCGCTGAAAAAGATTACCGGCGTGTATTCATTACGGCCATCTGCGTCCACCATGAGTTAGTGAGTAGAAGAAATAGACCAGTGATAGTCTATGAGGTTCACCGGAGCGGTTCCCCCACTGGTAGCTTTATGTATGTCAATGTGTGAAGACAGACTTAGATATGAGACAGTGCTACTACCTTGTCTGACATGAGATCTCCCTATTTTCCATATGTATCCTGTAATAGTTACTTCGAGTACCTAGTACTTAAATGTAATTAAGTTGGTTAACGAAAGTGTAATTGGCTTTACTTTCGGCCAAACAGAACGAAGCCGTAACAAAACTTTTTTGATTAACTGGTTCTACAAAGTTATTCAAGAAATAAATGTTTTAGTTACCGAATTTCTAACGTTTAATCAAATAACAACAATTCTCATTAATTGAAGACCGAGATAGTATTAGGTTAATCAGGAAATATTCGTATCATAATGAAGTCAGGTATATTTTTAGGAACGGATCCTTTTAAAGAGGACATTGATAAGGATTAAAATTCAAAATTATTACAATTAAAAATATTTAGCGAAAAAAACAATTCTGATTATTAGTGAATAGAATTTCTTGATTTTAAATATAAAGGCAGATCTTATAAGTTATTTATTAAGTTAGTTATTATAACAGTACTTGGAGGAACAAGCTTTGCTCGTTTTTTTTTAACAACGCCATCTATAGTCAAGTAGCTTAAGTGTTGCTGTCTAGTATTACCGTACTCGCCAATAGATGTCAGAGACATATTTTTCAGTTTATCATTGCCTGAAAACGGATAAAATGACGTTTTCTAAAAATAAAACCTAGCTAGATCGCCTCAATCGATTTATCGCCCCCGAAACCCTCTGCATACTAAATTTCATGAAAATCGTTAGAGCCGTTTCCGAGATTCAGATCATATACATATATTTATACATATATACAATAATTGCTCGTTTAAAGGTATTAGATATAAGTATCTTATCTATTATAAACACTTAATAAAAGCTACACTTTTCTTTAGGCAAAAAAGGCGAGACTACGGTTGCGGTGAAAACCCTAAAGAAAAATGCTTCACAAGAAGAAAAGACTGACTTGCTTCAAGAATTAGATCTGATGAAGAATTTAGGAAGTCACCCGAATGTAGTCAGGCTCATTGGTTGCTGCACAGATACTGTAAGATATCTTTGATATATTGCTACTAAATAAATTACTTTTTTTTGTAAATACATACATGTCATACATAAATACACCCAATTTCTCATTATAATTAAAAGTTATTCTTCTTAAAGATCTTTACAGTGTTTTTTATTTCACAAGATTGTAAGAGAGCTATTATATCCATACTCTATCACAAATTCACTCTCACGGTAAGATTGAACTAGTATTACTTTTTGTATGTAACAACATTATACTCACTCAGGGTCTGTCACAAAATTAATAATCATACTATCAGTATATGTATACCAGCTAGTGTATTACTAGGTTTTACCGGCAGTTATACCCCAGTAGTAATTGATATGATACTGAAATTCGCTCCCGCGGTCATTTGTAACGAATTTGTGTGAATGGTAGTGCATGTCCGTTCTTCAACACGCAAGCTTTTATTAAAACAGACAAAATATGACAAGCTAACTGACAGATAGACAAACAAACAATATTAATAAAAAGTTACAATTTTTAAGCTATCGCATTATTTTTATATATTTCAGGTCTTACAAAAAGTTGCGTTTATTCTTTGCTGAATGGGTTGTGCTAAAAGCGACAGAATGCTAATCTTATTCGAATGTTTAAGATGACCGACAGAAAGAGTTTTTAATATTTAGAAATTCATTTTAATAATTACTAAATTTTTTTCTGACAGGAGCCAACCTTTGTGATAATGGAGTTCGTAAGCCTGGGAAAGTTACAGCAGTTCTTACGGGACTCCCGAGCGGAAAGGCACTACGGCAACACGCACGGGGATAGCAAATTCCTGACTTCTAGTGACTTGACACATTTTGCATATCAAGTTGCAAGAGGCATGGACTTCCTTAGTTCAAAAGGGGTAATTATATCACTTTGATAATAAAATATCTTTGTATTTTAATTCCTTTTTGTTGAAGAATTCGTTTACGGTCATACGTCCCCACTGTTGGGGCATGGCCTACCCTCACCTCGGGCAAAAGCGATTGGGGCCGTAATCCATAAGGTGGCTATTGGCCTTCACTTACCTAGGTCTTGGATTGAATGACGTATGTTAGTGTCCTTACAATGTTTTCCTTCAAAGCCAATATTGTAAATAATTAACATACAAATTACATTTGTAAGGAATAAATTATAAACAAAAATTAAAAAAAAAAAACTATAATATTCTCTATGAAATAAAATACCCACACATTCAAGTAAAGCTGTACAGAAATTATAATACTTTTTTTTTAAACAACTTCTTGTGACTATTAAAGCCCTAGTACATTAATCTAACAATTACACAGATCTTCATAAAATTAAGAAATACATTTATAAATTTATGTCGCAGTAACATGGTTGAAACCCTGATCAAGTTGTATCTTTAGGAAAGGAAAATAGATGTATTGTGTACCGTTTTATTTAAAATGAGTAACCACTTGTGCAAATCAAAGAAAATATATACTTATAATTATTTCACTAAATTAGCCTAGTGAGTTAGTTATATTAGTAGTTCGTGCTCGTATGATGGATATATTCGTATTAAGATAATTATGAGCCGCTTTCATATACGGAGTCATCTTACTGTGTCCCCGAGGGTTGGTGCACATGGGTAAATAGGTGGCTAATATTTTGTCCAGCAGACGCATACGAGCCGTAGTAAGTGTAATTGATGGTAGTTGCTCTGATAGCATGGACATTAATGCTGGTGTCCCGCAAGGCTCTGTGCTGTCTCCTACGCTGTTTCTACTGCATATCAATGACATGTTGGACATCAACAACATGCATTGCTATGCAGATGACAGTTCTGGAGACGCTTATTACACGGGTCGTGCAAACATCCCTCGTTCCGTTGTGGAGGAAATCCACGGAGAACTTATTGTGTCTCAAATCGAGACCACAACTGTCCAAGGTCTCTGACTGCGGACGGGTAAATTTGGTCCGATTCAACCCTACAAAGACACAAGTCAGCGCGTTTACCGTTAAGAAAACCCCATTGACTGTAGTCCCACAATTCCGGAACACTCCCCTCTCCATCTTCAAGAGCATTGGGACCCTTGGTGTTAACATCTCCAGCGATGTTCAGTTCCGAGATAATTTGCAAGACAAGATGAAGCTGGTGTCCATAAAACTAGGTGTACTCAACAGAGCGAGGCAGTACTTCACGTCGGGGCCGAGCTTGCTGCTTTACAAGTCGCAATTTCGGCCCATATGGAGAAGTGCTGCCATCTCTGAGTGGATGCACCTGGACACTAGCTTGGCCCTTTTGACTCGGGTCAAGGACGGGCTGTGAGAATTCTCGACGATCCCAAACTCACTTGCCGTATCGAGCCCTTAAGACTGAGGAGAGACTTTGCCTCCCTCTGTGTGTTCTACCGCTTGTACAATGATGTGTTCTGAGGAATTGTTTAAAATGATGCCCACAGCTATTTTCTATCATCGCACCGCTCGCCATTGGCAGGGAATTTATTCACACACTTTATAACCGAAATGGTCGCATACAGTGTTGTTTCAGAGAAATTTCCTCCGGCGAACGCTTGGGTTGTTCAATGAGCTCTCTGTCAAAGATTTCCCTAACTACAGTATAGGGTTCTTCAAGAAAGAAGTTATTCGATTTTTGAAGAGTTGGCAACACGCGAGTGATGCCTCTGGTGTTGCATGCGTCCAGAGGCTACGGTGACAGCTCACCATCAGATAGACCGTAAGTTGTTGGTCACTTTAGTATAAAAAAATATATGACGGTTTATAGCTATATCCCTAGGAATATAACTTTAACACGGCTTCAACCATCTTATATATGCCCATACAAAGAAATAATCTTACATACATAGAAATAATCCTTCGTTTGAGACTCTTTTGAAATAAATATTATTAAGAAAATATTGCTATGAAAATATTTATTCATTTAATTTTTTTCACTATAACTTAATATCTATTTAATATTTTTTTGTTACTATGACAAGGGTCGCTTTGGGTTAAAAGAATTTCTGTTGATAAAAAAAGGCCTCACCCTTTGAAGTTGAACAGTACTAAATATTTTTTGATGAACACTTTTAACTGCTTAAATTAATATCCAACTACATAATAAATAAGTATTAACTTTTTTTTTAATTAAATATTTTTTTATATTTATTTAATAAGTACAAAGTAATATATTAAATGAGTATTGTTACAGCAAACATGCAGTTAAAAGATTAACCTAAATATAATAATTAAGAATGTAACCATATTAATGAAGAATGTAAGAACTGCAGGTTCAAGTCCTGGCTCGACGTTAATCTTTTGAGCTTTTGATATGGCACGAATGTAGTATTTTATTTAGATTATTTCAATGTATGTATTGAATTTCTTAATTCTATGAAGATTTTGTGTTTTTGTATTTTGTAAGATTGATTCACTAGGAATTTATAAGTTGTTATGAGGTGTTTATCTAAGAAATTTATTTATACGCAAATTTCGTTTCAAGCGAATACAATAAAATGTATTTTCCGATTGACATCAAACTGTTAAATATATCGGCTAAAGAATAGCGTCTGAAAGATTGCAAACAAATTATAGGTGCAAAAGAAGCATTTTAATAGGTTATCTATTCAGTTGATTTTTGTTTGATATATTTAGTGCCAAGGAAAAATAAATGCTCAAGTTTTTAATTGGGCGCATTAAGAAAAGTAGTCTCACTCTACTCAGTTAGTCTTATAGTCTCTATAGGGACCCAAAGGAAATAAAAATATGATTTATAATTATATTAATTTTTTTTACCATATATTAATTATAATAAATAAACACATAAAATAAATTAAATGAAAATAAAATAAATATACCTCATGTGTCCCTATTGAGGCTTAATACACTTTAAAATAACGATACTACTATTCTCTACTACTACTACAAAGTGTGATTCTTAACTTGATTCTTAACTCCTTAACTTAAACTTAACTTAAAAGTGTGATAAGGCTTCTCAAGACACATGTCATAATCTGGTCTTGATACACAGACGCCTAAGTGAATTATAAACAGACTAGCTTCTGCCAGCGGCTTCGCCCGCCCTAAATTTCGGTATCGGCGAAGGTTCTTACGGCAACTCCACAGTTATAGAAAAAAAAACAAACAATCAAATCTTCCTCTCTCTTTAATGGCATAATACATTCGTGTCGGTGAAACCATGGAAATTCACAAACAAAATTTTAACCCAATCGGTCGAGCCGTTTTGTGGTTGACATACCGACAGCCGCGATACTTACCGGGTACAGTTGTATGTTTAAATCATTCAGGAAACCATTGAAATACTAATATAAAATTTCAACTCAATCGGTTCAGCCGTTTAGAAGTTATATGAAAAAGATAAGTACGGAAAGATAATTCTTACTACCCGAATAGGAATGAAGCAATCAAAATTAGCTTATTTTCATGAGGGATAATGTCGGATTCTAATGGTAAAAGAATTTTTCAAATCGGTTCAATAGTTTCGGAGCCTTGAATAGGCTATACAAAAAACAAACAAATGAACAAACAAGCAAACAATCAAATTTTTCCTCTTTATAATATTAGTATAGATAAGAAATAAAAAAAATATAAATAGTCATGAAAATACACGCTGCCTTAAAACAAAAAAAAAAACAATTGCGACTCTACGAAATATAATTATTTTAAACGCAATTTAACTTGCGATTAACTTAATTCTTAAAAGACTTAAGCTCCATTGTGTGTTATTATAATTAACAACGTGAATTGGGTCTTCAGCAAATTCTGAAATAAATAAAAAATTATAATCGTTAGCATAAAATCAACTATAAATAATAATTATCAATTTACAAAATACTTTGAAGCAAAGTTTGGTAACGTTTTAACATAATTTAGTTATGATATTTATATTAATAGAATTTTTAATTATTTTGCTTCAGTTTTAATTTAGACTAGAGTTTTTTTATTTCGTCTTTAAACATTTAAACTTTTCAAATTAAATCTTTAATTCTTAGTCTACGCTATTTCTTTAATAATACTTCATTAATGTGGCTATAATAAATTAAACGTAGGTACCTATAATATAGGTATAGACTGCCTACAAATTGATACTGTGTAGTCTAAATATATTGACTGTTTTGTTTTTTACTTACACATACTTAATGTCAATTTCGCTCTTTACTTACCTAATTACACACAAACTTGTACACATTGTGGTGTTTTATAGCACGTGCCAAGATATAATATCAAGATACAATAATTTTTAAAGGTTAAAAAAAAATAATGCAGTAACCGTATTAATAAATAATAAACTTTAATTTTCCAGATTATTCACAGAGACTTGGCTGCAAGAAACATCCTAATTACAGAAGAAAGAACTTGTAAAGTTGCAGACTTTGGTTTTGCCAGGGACGTGGCAGGATCGCTTGTCTATGAAAGGAAAAGTGGCGGCCGATTACCTATCAGGTAAGATTTTTTGATGTAGGTATTTATTAGTTGATATATGCGACTTTATCCGTGTTTAACTAGGGATAGATAAAAGATACTTATAGGTTTTAGGTCTTTTTTACGTTCCTGCTTCCGTTCCTAACAGACACAGGCTAACGCTAAAAGGTTTAAAAACATCAGCTTTTTTATATAAAGTGCTAACCATCTTTTGTCACCTTAATCCGTCTCCGTCAAAATCCTATCTAAATCAATAATTTATAAAATAAGAATAAACTTATTTACTCCAAAGAGAATATAATAAATACTACGTAAGAATTTACTCTCTACACCTGCAGAAACAGTCAAGTAGTCAATTTACTTGACTGTTTCTGTGCCAATTTTTTAAGTTGTTTAGTAAAATATTATATAGCCTGTAAATGTTTCGATTTTCAATAAGTTGTAACATGACACTAAAAATAACAAACTAGTTCATTATATTTTTTAGATGGATGGCTCCAGAATCGCTTTACGACGACATATTCAGTGTAAAGTCAGACGTTTGGAGTTTTGGAGTACTCTTGTGGGAAATAGTCACTCTTGGATCAACTCCCTACCCAGGGTTGTCAGCCGGTGATGTGATGCAAAAGGTAACAACCTTTTATCTTTAAGCTTAATTATTAATTTCAGGTTTTCCGGTCAATAAAGTTGAGGATCTACTAAATTATTAAACAATATGAACTTTTACCTTTTTTGACGACCGACCCGTAGTCATACCGGTGTGACTACCGCTCATTTTAATTATCCATACTAATATTATAAATGCGAAAGTAGCTCTGCCTGTCTGTCTGTAACCTCTTAACGCTTAAGCTGCTGAACAGATTAAGATAAAATTTGGCATGGAGATAGGATCCAAGTCCCGAGAAAGGACATAGGCTACTTGAAAACTTCAAGCGTCAGTCGGTTTTTTTTCTATAAATGAGAAGTCGCCGTTAAAATCCTACACCGATAACCGAATTAAGGGCGGGTTTCCACCCGCGGGTAAAAGCTAGTTTTATTTATCTTGACACCAGAACAAAATTGCTAGACAAATATGTAACATATATTTAAATCAAAATCGTATGTTGATCGTAGTGCACCCGCGTGATTCACCTGTTATTACCACCGTAAATACCACGGGTAATATTTTTCTTCATGGTCCAGCGGGTGAGCCATGAGAAATGATACCTTTTTTTTTCCTTTCTTCCTTTTTTATTTTCACATCTCTATTTTCGTTGTTCTCCTTTTTTGTTTCCTTTTTCCTGTGTAATGTGTGTCTGAATGAATTTGTATAATTGCAGACTTATATGAGTGTATGCCCTAGGTGTTGCAAGCGTCCATAGGCTGCGGTGACCGCTTACCATCAGGCGAACCGTTAGCTTGCTTGCCACCTTAGTGGTATAAAAAAAAATCGCTCAAAAGTACAGTAACAACAATCGTCTCATTGGATTTTTCTTGCTTCCTTTTTTTATTTTTTTAGCTTTTTAATCAGTTACTTCTACTTACTTTTTTGTAAGTTAACAGTATATTGCACTGCTTTTTTTAAATTTGTAGTTCTTAAAATGGTATATCCAATGATTAATTTTTCAAAAATTTAACGATCAAAAAGTTTTATCATAGCTTCTGTAATTCTCCAACTTCGGAGCAACCTCAAGTTGAAATTGTAATAATAAGACTAATTACGTTATGTTACATAGAAAAAAATATTTCTCAATGAGTTAAAACCTTTTCTATTAAGTACTAAGAAATAAAATATTGTGAATCCAAAATGCTTTTTAATACCACGTGAAAACTATATAAGCAGCCGTTTGAATACGAGTTTGGAAGCGCAATAGCCTTTTATGGCCTATAGGGCCTAAGGCTACTGCTTATAACAGTCTGTAATGGTTTCTCGATGCAATCTAACAAGTCATTTTCACATTAAAGTCACGTATTTATACAGATTTTGAAAAACTTATTTGAATAAGATTAGTAAAAATATGGACCTAAAATAATTCAAGAGCACGTTGGGCCATACTAAGGGCAGGGTTTCTTAGCTGTTATTACAACTGATGTTTGGATCCGTAAATGAGTCTCACTTGGCAAGCTATACAAGTACCTTGTAACTTATTTTCTTTAGTGAGTCGTACTATTTTTAAAAAGTAGTTTTAGACTAAGTATGTCCTAGCAGATATACAATTATTGTTTAAATTCATCTGATAGTACGTTTAGTGTGATGGCCATCACAAAGGTAACCGATAAAAGCCACTTTTGAGCAGAATAATATGTCAAAAACTGCACATAATACGGGAAAATTATCTATGATACCCATAGACTTCTTTAATCTGCCCATGGATATTATTGGATATATAATAATAGCTTCACAATATTGACTACACTTTAGAAAGACACAAAGCTACTACATGCCTCTTTTTTTAAAATAAAAACGCTAGAAAGAGACAAGAGACCGCAGATTAGCTTTAGCATTTGTCTAGGAAATGCACTCTCTAGCCTCTATGTCTATGATGAAACCCTGCTATGATTTTCAAAAATAGTTATAAATAATTTACTTTTCATGCCTTCAGAGGAACTTAAATTTTTACAAAATGTGGATACACACTTTAATAGCACTTATAGGTAACTTTACGTGAAGTAAGTGCTATTGTCGTAATGCAGCGTCCACGCGCGCTTCACGCAGCAACCCCGGTACGCTTGCAGCTCGGTGCGCGTTGGCGCGCCAAGCAAGCTGATCGCACGCGTGTGCTCGTGCTTGTGCCAATTGAATGTCGTGCTAAACGGAAACGTATAAACATACCATTATAGTCTCTAAATAGAATGACTGACATGGACGGACGGACACGGCGAACTATACCGGCCTTTTGATTTTTTGCTGGACACAACTTATTTGTTATTGGTAAAGTATTATTTGTGCATATCTTAATTTTTTTTTAAATATGTATCTAATAAAATAAAAATTATACGATAAATATAGTAAATTATAAAAAAATCTTATAAATTCACTACATTTTTAACTAAATTGAATTTTGGTTTCGATTATTACATATTTTCATATATTGTATCGAGACTACGTTTGACTTCACAATATACGTTTTGAATAAATTTCATATAATGTTTTCTACTTACAAGAAAGTACTCACTTTATTTACTTTGTATTGACATCTTTATATTCTAGTCAAATTGTTTCTAAAAGAAAATATATTTTAATAAAAATGTTAGTAGACCGGTGCCTGCATATCAAAATATTAAAAAAAAAATTTGGTGCCTCGTCTTGTTCATATCACCGATAGATCTTAAAACAATATTTTTAGAACTTTGGTCTGTCTTTCTGTATGATTGTTTTTGAACTCATCACTTAAAAACTACTGCAATAAACTTAACGTGGTCTTCGTAGCTGCATTGTTAAAAGTTTATCCTAACCTTAAACTCAAATTCTTGTCCAAGCTATAAGTTAAAACACAAAGCAAACTTCTAAAACGTTATACACAGTACACAGTATATTGTACACAGACAAAATAGCGGACAAAAGCTGATTTTAAACAGATGTTCTTTACTAAGCTTTTTTCATTTAAAGTGTTATATGTTATGTTATTTTAAAAACCTGAAAATGAAATGTTGAGGGTTTTAGTGTTTTTTCTTTGAGTTCTGTTTTACTTTAACAATATAAATAAGAATATGAAACCTTTCAATAAAATGCCTTGAATCTTGTTTGAACATTTTTTGTTGTTTGGTTGACAAATACACTTTTTATTAGGTATTGTTTTGAATTCAAAAGCCCTTTTGTAGTATTGTAGTAATATTATTTTATAAGTGTTTTACTTTAAGTTAGTAAACCATCATGCTGAGAAGGATACATTCACAAGACTCAGTCAAATTGGTAATACTTATGATAAGTAGTTAATAGAAGTCATTAGTAACAGTAGTAAGTAATTTTTCTGTTTTTTGTTTAGTTTTCAGGTATCGTTTTTAAAAAACAGAAAAGTTTAAAATTAATTTTCTAAATTTCTAATTAAAAAAAATGTTAAAGTATTAGTTATTGAAAAAATTAATAAACGTTTTGTGTAAAACCTTATATATGTTTATTATTATTTATATAATTATGTGTTTATGATAAAAGAAAAAAGAAACAATAATATTTTGAAAGCGATCTCCAAATTCCAATTACCTTAGCAAGGCAGAGTTCTCTAAAAATAAAATAAAATACCGTGATGAGTAATAAAAGACGGTCAGTAACAAAATTTAATGGTTTATTGCCAAATGAATGAACAAACTCCTAGTCACTCAGTGGGCTACATAGACTTAGACTTCTGTGATCTGTTCTATGGCCTACAAAGTTGGCCACACTATAGAAAAAGAAAACGTTTATCTGTAGTATTCAAGTGGTATCTTTTCTATTAGGCAAGACACCACAGTTTCGCTTCGTCTTTGACAGACTTTTAAGACAATTTTTCTTCACTTCTGGCTAGGAAATGCGCTGTCCATTTCTATATGTCTATGGTGGGCTATGCTTAGAAGGTTTCTTATCAGTCCAAATTATTTTTTACCTTATAACCCTTTTAGAGTTCCTATGTCTATTGCTACTCTGTTTTTAGTCTGTCTGTTTTTTTTGGTTGATTGTTCGAGGACGTCATGGTATACCCTATACCCACAGATAATTCTAAAAATAAAATGACATAAAATTTTATAGTTCAAAAGTTTTACAGGATTCTAGTTTTTCATACAAATAGTTTTAAAAAAGATTTCTAGTTAATAGAACATTTTACAAGATTTTGGAAAAACCACAGGTATTCGGCTTGGGATTGTGACTAAGAAATTTCACTGTGATTGATCAGTAAATGTCAAAACCAAATGAGAAATTCGTTTATATGAAGCCCGTTGCGAGACGCCGCGAAGTGTATCCTCTTAACGTCGTGCTTAATTAAAATATTAAAAAATATATGAAAAATATCAAACAATCCTAATATAAATTAACAAGTTTATTTTTTAATTGACAGGTTCGAGATGGTCACCGCTTAGAGAAGCCCGAACACTGCAGACGAGAGCTGTACAATATAATGTACTATTGCTGGGAGGCAGAACCGGTGGGTAGACCTGACTTCAAAGAAATAGTTGGGATGCTCGAACGACTATTGTGCACTGAGACAGACTATATCGAACTAGAAAGGTTTCCAGACCACTCTTATTATAATGTGCAACATTTGGATGGAGAAAAACTTTAGTATTAAGCTTGTAATTATTAGAATTAAGAACAGTACAGTGTGTGGATGAATTAAATATGCTATCTTGAATGTAAAGTAAAACTTGGTCGGTCCGTGATGCTACTTTTAAGCTATTACTGTTTTTATGGTTGCGTTCGCGTTGCTTTAGTTTCAATGAGTAGGTACACGAATACGAACTTTAAGTAACTTTTTGGCAGCAATGTCAATTAACTTTTTATAATGGTCACAGATATGAAAACATGAGAAAAAGTAATTTTTTGTGTGTTTTTGGTTATTAAGGTCTATTAAAATAAAATATTTATTTTATACATACTTGAAATTAGTTTAGAAAATCTGGTCCAGAAAGAACCCAGTGTGAAATGATTTACAGGCGAGTACAAAATATTCGTTGAGATTTCACTTCGTAAGTACTCGGTCTGGCCGGTATCACTTGGCAGTGCGCGTCGGCCGATGGAGCAAGACCGGGGCAAAGTCATTCAAAAAGACTTACAATTTGGCGGGAAAACATTAAAAACATGGCGGATTTTTTTTTCTGAAGCGATTGTGATTATGAATTAGCATGGAAAAGTATCATTTATATCAAGCACAAAATGGTTAATACTCTCGGATTGAAAACTTCAGCTTTCTACTTTGTGTAAGAAAAAGCGTCATTTTGCAAAATGAGAGATTAAAAACAAGTAAAATTACGAACAGTAAATTATATATAACCTTTTATATTACTGTACATATTACTGTATCTTCTTACATTTATTTAATTGCATTTCCAATGTCATAGGTATATCACGAACTTATGATTATCACCGAATTAACATTGATGCAGCAATATACCTAATTTTTCACATTAAACACAAGAGTCTTAGCTAAATTTAAACAAAGCTTAACAAAACAATGAAACAGATGCTTAATTGACTGACTAAGTATTACCCAACGTTTGTAAATAATTTAATTGTTGCAATTGCAAAAATATTGCAGAAAAAATAAACAAAAAAAAAAATCCAATCTTGTCACAAATATAACATTTGAAAGTGCAAGGCATGTTACATGTATTTCATAATATGCAATATGCATTGCTTCCGTGATTTATGTATGGGTTTGATAAGTTGGTTTGTATATGTACCTATTCTGTTTATCTATTTTAATAAATATCGCTAAAAGAATAGACTTTCCTTATAAAATAATGGTTTATTTATTTTTTGTATAATATTTCTTATTATCTATGACTCTGTGATATCCTTTTCTGTGAGGTTATTAAGCTTAGAAAAAAAAACTTTGGGCATTCTGAATTTGAAATATATCTTTTTAATTTGTCATATGAATTTCAAAACTTTCAGCCTATATTACTTTTAATAACTTTGTTATCGATTTCATGAAAAATTGAAAAAAATTAGAGAAAAATTTTCTAAATACGAATGTATTTAGAGAAACCCTAACTTTGCACATTTATAGAATACTGTAAACATTTTCAAGTCAATAGGTAATTCAGTCACAGTTATTTAAAGACCTATTAATAACAACGTCCGGCGGCCTTCCTGATGGATAAACAACCGGGCCCCTATATAAAAGTGTGCATTTCGATTGCTGCTATGACTGCATCAAAAAATCATACAAACGTTATATCCCAACCAAATAAATAACTTTTTTTTCATATAATCGTTCTAAATAATTTCCACCCAATAGAGACTATTTGGTCGAATATAAACGTTTCTACGATCGCTGCTGCCGAAATAGACACTTGACTGGGAGTCTGGTTAGAAAAGACGCACAAAAGCACTCGATGCAAAGAGCTTAAAAGAGCGGTTACTGTAGAAAAGTTTGGGGGGGCCTCAGTTTATAGCAGTTAAACAACTCAATTTTATGAAATTAAGTTCTCATTAATTGGATAAAAACTAACTAAAAAATTGGTTACATGTATCTATATTTGCCATGAATTTGCTGAATTACCTCTTATAGTTTTATATAATTAGCTTCTAGCTGCTTCTTACTAGCCTTTTTTTCAAAGATTAGATATATATTTTTAATATACCAATATCAATTGCTAAATGTTGCAATGTTTTAAAAAAACATTTGCATATTGAAGAATTATTTTAAAGTCTTTATACAAAAATTGTTAAGATTAAATTTAAAATTTAAAAAGGGAGAAAATAAATAAATGTGGCAATAATAGAGTTAAGTTATAATATATTTAGTTTTATTTATGTTTATATGCTAGTCGATATAGCAAAAAAAATATTGAAATCAGTTTCGTGATAGACAGTTATTCCACCATTGTTACGTAGCTGAAAACCCTTTTGCAATAAATGAGGAATCTCAATTCATTTATATGATCAGCATTTTTATTTACCCACACCACTCGTGTAAGTATTGATACATATTATAAATGTGAGAGTAATTATTTGTTTGTTTGTCCTTTATTAACGTCGCAAAGAGCATCCGATTGAGTTAAATTTGGCACAGGGTTGATTGAAGGGATGGAGAAAGGACATCGGCTTTTTATTTCAGAAAATTCGTAAGTTTCCGTAACAATAAATACAATATAATTCCACGTTGAAAAATTACAGCTGCAACTAGAGCTTGCTAAAGCAAAATTCCTTACTACAACCAAGGAGTTGAGAGAATTCAACGCCGACAACCGATGAAGCGCTAGCAAAGGCTAGTCAGTTATAAATGTCGAAATAGTCAACTACATAACAATAATAGTCAACTACATAACAATAATAGTCAACTACATAACAATAGTCATTTGTGGAAAAGAAAAGCTTTTCTGTTTATAATATGGTAGGTTCTGAATAGGTCAAGTATACGATCCGCGGCGTAGCTCCTTGTAGTGTGCCTACATACATGTACTAGGTATATATCATATTATTTAATTAGTAAGTTACAAACATAAATATAAATGAGTAAGAGACAAACTTAGTTGTATGTGATGTTTTAAAAATTTTAACGGTAAGAATATTTTAAAATACTTCACCAATATTTTTTTACACTGCGCAATGAAAAATTATTTTTCAAATTTTTTAATTTTTACTCGGGTCTGCCAGGTAGTAACTCAAAATTTTATAGACATAAAACTAGCAAAAATAAACTTATTGGCAGTAAATACATTTGTTTTTGTATTTTATGTTATTTTGTGATGCTTTTTATAACTCAAACTCAAATCAAACTTTATTCAAGTAAGTTTCTTAGAACACTTTTGAATCGTCAATACAATGTAAACAATGTTAATTTCTGCCAAAAAGAGCTGGCAAGAAGTTCCATCTAAAGTTGTAATACAATACTTTGATAATTAGCTAAAGAGTATACAATATGTACCAATACAATAGGAAATAAAAAATAAGTAAGTAAGCTACCAAAAACAAAGTCAAACATGTCAATATTTTTTTGTTTTTATGTAGCATAGGGGGCGCACCATGTGAATGTCAAAGATCGGTAATCGAGTGAAGGAATTTAGATATTTAAGAGACTAAACTTCTACATAAAGACTAAATCCATTAAGTATATCGTGTACTTGAATTAACTTGCATACACATGAACCGGTTTAATTTACTAAATGTTAGCTAGAATAATTAGTAAACATTAGAAAGCTAAAACAAAGGCACTTTTCTTAGTAACTTTCTAAACTTTGAATTTTTGAAGAAAGGCTTGTAAACGAATCAAATGAAAATACATGGAAAATATTCAATTTTATAAAGTTTCTTTATATAAATAAATAACAGCTACAACTAAGTGCAGCTTTAATATTCATACACATTAATGTATATGAGTTCAAAGGCATTCATACTAAACGCTATTGTGATGAAAATTTGTATATAGGTTTGTTCACTTAGTCAATATTGAGAAAAAACAAACAAAATTTATTCGTTGGATAAATCTTCAAAAATGCAAATAAAATTTTCAAGTTTCTTCTTAAACATGCACTTATATTTTGCGAATTACTGTCTTAGAAAGTTAAAAATTTTGTGTCCTGCAACACTTCTGACTTTGAAACCACGTGTTCGAAAAATCACTAGAATATATCGGGATTATAAACGAATGAGCGGTGTTAGGCAGAAACTGAATTAGACAAAATCGTGTTATGGTAGAAAGTACTTACAACTAAAATTGTTTTACACCCGGTTAATTTAGACATCGCGAGCGCTTAGATACTTTTGACCACAACATATTTAGATTTCCTTAGCGTTCAAGCCGCTAAAATGGCTAGCATAGATTGAACTGTCTTTTAAGGCGTAAGCGTAGAGCGACCATTCTACCGCGTTAGCGATGGTGGCGCCGAGCATACTAGTAACGCTTAGCGCACTGAAGGTTTTTGCAGTGACACTATTGACATCAGAAATTTATTTTTATTTAATTTTTATTACTATTTCTGGTTATCGTCTACACTAATTCATATGGATACCTGTGGTTTGATATATTTTTGTTTAAACTTGAATTAAACCATTACAAAAATGTTTTAATAGCGAAAGAAATAGCTAAAGTGTATTATTTTACTTGTTTTTAAATTTTATTAAATCTATGTATAATATTATGATAGCTATTGCAATAGTTAAATAATCAACAATTAAAAACACAAAAGCGAACAAATTTTACCTAAACCCTCTTAATATATGTATTTACAACACGCACCTGGCCGGGTTTTCATATTCGATGTATAACCGGATCTATAACATTCTATGTCGAACTTACAAATGTGGGCTTCGTTGCGGTAAGAACATTAGCTAAATCTGTCTGTGTGCAAAAATATTATGGAAATGGTAGAGCCTTCATAGAGAAAAGGGGCATGGAAAATCTGCATATGGAGTCCCTGGAAATAAGTATGGTGATGGTATTTAATTATCGATTTGAAAGTGAGTTGATTTGTGTTTTTCATACACGCTTTCCATACTGTAATCCTTAAAGAAAACCTTGGCAAAGAGTTCATCCCATAACATAAGTGTTTGCACAAAGAAGTTTCTATAAAACCGCACTACGCGACCAATTTGATTCTAGTATGTGAGAATGAATTCCCTGCCGATTGCAAGCGATGCGATGGTAGAAAGTATCAGGGCATCATTTCGAAGAATTCCTCAGAAAAAAATCCCTTGTTCAATCGGTAGAACACACACAAGGAGGCAAAGTCGCTCGTCAGACTAAAGGGTTTGATATGGCTAGTGAGTTTAGGATCGTCGATGATTCTCTCAGCCCGTCGTTGGACCGAGTCAAAAAGGCCAAGCTGACCACTCAAAAGTTGTATGTTTGACCAAAATTAATTTCTACATTTTTAATTTTTATGATTCCGTACCCAAAGGGTGACAACGAAGCCCTATTACCAAGATTACGCTGTCTGTCTATCTGTTCGTCCGTCCGACCGTTAAAAGGCATAGAGCCTTTAGACCCGAATAGTTAGAAGTCTGAATTTTTCAGAGAATATGTTTTATAATGGGGGATTACCTAACAAATAAAAAGAAAGTTAAAATTTAAGCGGGTCCCCATACAAGAAACACATTTACGTTGTTGTTTGTTGATAGACGTACAAACTTCAAACTTGCAGTGAAAAATATTGTGAACTCTAAAGTGTAACAATCAATCAATCCATTTTTATTCAAATTCTCGTATGTTTCTGAGAACACTCTCGAATCGTCGTTACAATGTTAAAAATGTTAATTTCTAACTAAAAGAGCTGGCAAGAAGTTATATTTAAAGTAATAATATAATACTTTGATTATCAGCTAACATGTATACAATATGTATTGAAACACTTAGTAGGTAATATAAATAAGTTAGTAAGCTCCTAAAAAAAAATCGGCCAAGTGCGAGTCGGACTCGCGCACGAAGGGTTCCGTACCATTATCTATAAAAATGGCAAAAAAATCACGTTCGTTTTATGGGAGCAGCCCTTAAATATTTGTTTTATTTTAATTTAATAATTGATTTTTAAAGTGACTATATAACTTAATATTCTGTGCATATTTTAACCCGTCGCACGCGCAAGGTCCCATTAGGGGGTTTAGGTGTATGAAGCACCTCATTAACTTAATAACCGGACACGCGAAGCGTCTACCTGTTGCCGATATCAATATCGAGCAAAATCGAGCAAAAAATTATTATAATTATTATTAAAATTAATTAGTATAAATTATTGTATGGGAGCCTCCTTAAATATTTATTTTATTCTATTTATTATTATTTGTTGTTATAGCGGCAACAGAAATACATCTTCTGTGAAAATTTCAACTGTCTAACTATCACGGTTCATGAGATACAGCCTGGTGACAGACGGACAGACGGAATCCTAATTACCCTTCGGGTACGGAACCCTAAAAAAGTCAAACACATGTCAATTATTATTTTTTTGTTTTTATGAAGCTTAGGAGGCGCACCATGTGAATCGTCAACTATCGTCAATCGTGTAAGAAATTCAGATGTTTAAGAGTACTCCGATATTTTATAGTACTAGTGGCAGTAGCGCCATCATAATTACATCCTTTCAACATCATATGTTTACATCTACTTACACATGCTTAAAACTATTAACACTATTATAAATGCGAAAGTAACTCTGTCTGTTACCTCTTCACGCTCGAACCGCTGTACCGATCAAGATGAAATTTGGTATGGAGATAGTTTGCGTCTCGGAAAAGGACATAAGCTACTTGAAAACGTCAAGTATTAGTCGATTTTTTCCATAATTGAGGAGTTACCGTTGAAATCCTACACCGATGACCGAATTTAGGGCGAGTGGAACCGCGGGCAAAAGCTAGTATATTAAAAATGCGATAGTATGTTTGTTCGTTTGTTCCTGCACCACGTCACAAAGGAGCATCCAATTGAGCTTGAAACTTCGCACAGGTATAATTGAATTGGCGGAGAAGGACGTTGGCTAGACTTTTATCCCGAAAAAATATAAGTTTATGCAGGAATAACCAAATTCCACGTGCATGAACTATAGTCACAGGTAGAGCTTGCTATTGCAACTTTTGCAAACAAGCCTAAGGGAAGAAGAAGTGACAAGAATTTCCGAGTGTACACCTGGTACTATCAATCACGTAGGAACCAGGCCACCATATCCACAAAATCTTTGCAAATAAGTGTAAACACACATACATGTACACTTCTATGCGCCACACCCACCCCCATCCAGAACCCCCCAACACCAAGCAGCCAATGGTGGACGACTATCCATGGTGCATCCCCTGATCGTAATATGTCATTAATTATCAACTACATAAGTCATTGATGGATGTCCAGAATTGGGCCCATACCTTTCATTCCAGACACTATTATCTTTATTGATTTTTTCCACGGTATAGTATCCCATGCTAAAAATAACCTTTTTAATATAAGTTTCAAAAGTATGTAAAGGTAGGTTAACAATATTCTCAGGAATTGTATTAAAAAAGTAAATGCTCTGAATCATGAAAGAGCCACGTACCTTCTGAAGGCGACATTTTGGAATCGCAAGTTTATTTTTATTTCTAGTATTAACATTGTGTAAGTCTCTATTTAGGTTATCATTAAGAGAAACAGTGACATATTTATTTTTTGGAAACTTTAAATTACCGGTGCAGTGCCATCTAGCCTATCATTAAGAGAAACAGTAACACACTTGTTTGTTGGAAACGATATTCAAAGTTAAGCTATGTCGGGCTTGTTTAGTACTTGGATGGGTGACCGCTTAGCGGCACACTTTTTTTTGTTTGTAAATAACGTAAATGGTGCTTGGAACAGAACCCTAGGTGCGCGAGTCCAACCCGCACTTAGCCGGTTTTTTATTTATTTGCTACTTATGGCTCACTCAATGACCTTGAAGCTTGTAAAAATGTCTTAAACAGTAAGGTATTGGTGCAATGATTTTATATACATTTATTATTAAAAAGTTGTTTTTTTTTTGTGTTCATAAAACGCTTATATAGTCAATATTTCACTGTTTACAAATACCTTACACTTGAAGCTAATTTTTTTTGTCGGTAATACCTACTGTAACATAGCCACTTTCCCAATTTTAATCAGTGACTGGCCCTCGAGTTTTTTGTTGTTTTCAGTTGACTTGATTTTTGTTTATGTTTACTTATTTCGTTATATTAGTTATTGTGTAGCATTGAGAAAGTAAGCAAACATTGAAATGATGTCAAAATATAGTGTTGCAACCAGACATAAGAATCACATTTTCCCGGATATAATTAAATATTTTGTGCTTCCAATTTATACGACGACGGAGTCGTGTTAAAACATAACAAATGTGTTTTTCATGAAATGAAGATGGATAATTATCAGGAACCTCAAAGATTGTTATATCTGAAGTTGTTCGAGCTATTATTGGAGTGTGGAAAACTACGACAGTCAGTGTTTCCGAGAGCAGGGTGCGTCAAATGATAATATGATACTGTAATCAGTATAGACAGTTACTGAAAAATTATAAGAGAGCCAAAAAGTCATACTTAGATAAAATAAACAACTTTATAAACAAATCTACAATCCTGTTTGACGCGTAATGCGTATTTTATGCATCCTAAAAACGTGCTTCTGTCCATGCTGACTGATGACAACAAGCATATAAAACAATTGGTTGCAGAAGATTACTTAAAGCTAGAGCTTTAAAGTAAGCCAACATTCTGCAATCTTTAAAAAAAACTTGAACTTGAGGCTATAAGTAGAAGAGGGAAATGTACAGATGTGTGACTTTCCCAAGTCTCCTTGTCACACACAGTCATTTAAAATAGGGGTGAAACTAACCACGAAAGCCTTAATGTCTGTCGCAGGGAACAAAGGTTGTGAATGTTTTATTGCTTCAAAATTGCAAATATATGCAAAGCTTTAACTTTAAAAAATACTTTTAGTAGTTTCTAATAAATGGACACTGTGGTGAAAACTTATAATTTTAAATATATTGTGATTGATGATTTAATTAAAACAAAGTCAGATGTCACAATTTTTTAATTTCATTTCACAAATTATTATTATATTATTTTTCATATATATTAGATAGAAATTAACAAAATAACAATATCTGAACTCACCCCTGAAAATAATTTATTTTGAAACCTTAACTTATTTGAGCTAGCCAAAAGTATGTCAAAATTGCATTGTTTTCGACATATTATAATAGCTGAGATCAATACACAACTTTTTAGGGGTATAAATCATAATACATCATTTTTTAAACCCATAAAATGTGACACACCCCAAGCTACATCCATCGAACTGAGAGATGAAAATTTTTTAGCACACCCCAACATGTGGGGTATTTTTGGACAGGGCTTCAAAAATGCATGTCAGGTCCCTCCCCATCTAAATTTCAAACCATGTTTTATGAATTCTGAACGAATAATCACAGTAATAAAGTGTAATTAATATTTTTAATAAAAAATATTCTCTACAAAATTATTTTTTTGGATATTCGAAACGACGCAACCCCACCGAGTTTGGGCTCGTATGATTAGTCTTGACAAGTACTTTGTCTTTAGATTGTATCCAGGGTCTGATGATAGTGCTGCAAGGTGGCCATAGGAACTCTGTTATGAAACGACATAACTCCATCGAGTTTGGGCTGGTTTGAATCGTCCTTACGACCCTTTGGAGAATATCCATACGCAACCCCATTAGATTTAGGAAAATCAATTTGTTGTGAATTTGAATTATATTTGATTAGATGGATGGATGCCAAGGCGAGCACGTGCCGAGGGCTGAGTGTATAAACATGTCATATCGCTTACTTTGCGCCTCAGGGTATCAGGGTGAACCCTGTTGTAGTGAATCCCTTATCCCCCTAAAATGAACCTTTGGAGATATGGACCGTTTATTTATACTCGTGGGAACAACATGAGCACTACGGGCTACGGAAAAACGACGCTACGCGCTACGAACTATGTCGTAGTAAATGCCGAATGAGACAGTTAAGTATAGTGTTGTTAAAAAACAAGCTGTCATTACTTGTTAATAAAAATAGCTGAAAAGTTAAAAATAATTTAAGTATGATAATAAATATACCATTTTGTAGTTGTACTTAACGTTCTTAACATTATATCCCATTTTAATTTAATTTAATAATATATATCCCATAAAAGCGCGGTACACCTTTTCTGTTTCTCTTGCCGTCAAAATGTAACACGTTTAAATAAATATATAATAAAATTAATGTGTAATAAAATCTTTTTTTTTTTTATTTCTTTATTTTTATTTAATAAAATGCCGTATATAATGCGTTAGGATTTTTAAAATTAGAACAAGTTTATTTTAATAAAATGTCGTATGAAATGCGTAAGCATTTTTAAAATTAGATCGAGTCTTTTTGAATTTTGTATTTATGTCTAAAAATTGTATAAAGACTAGTTAAGCAACATGTTTTTTATTTTTAGTTTATTATTAGTTTTTTATTAAATTTAATTTTATGAATGTTTAGTTTAGAATACATTTAAATTATTATATTGACTACAAATAACGTTGATAAAATTATCTTTTCAACTGCAGAACATTTATCTTCTGGCCTGGTGTGAAGCAATTTTTGTAAAAACCTGGGAAAAAGCTGCTAGATGCCGTGATCGGCATCATAGACATTATTTACACGAGTATAGTTATGATATATTTATAAATATACTCATCTAAAAACTGCGATATATTTATATCGCATATATACTTAATTAATTTTTAATAGATTTTTTATCTGTATATTAACTAAAACTAAATATTTATATCTTGTTCACGTGGGTTTTGCCCCTTAATAGACTAGTCTCTCATCCCTAATAAAGGTCTGCTGGAAGAAATATCTGAATAGAGGTAGCTTACCTTTGTACATTTTTCTTTTCTAGTGTTGTGATGTCTTTAGTAATTTATATGTTGTACAAGCAATAAAAGATTTATTCTCCTCCTCTCTAAAATGGACATTTCTAAAATTAACAAATTGTAACAATATTGGTTGTCTTTTACCGGGAATCGCACCCGTAATCTTTGGCGCTCTACCACTGGGCCACTAGGTCCTAAAAAGAAAATAGTCAAGACTCGGTTATTAATCAAGAGACAACATTTGTAATTTTACAGGTAGTTAAATTACAAAATTTGAAAGAGAATCTGCCAAATCTGAAAGTTTGCATGTTATATGAACGACATATTCCATTAAAATTTTTGCATATTGCCAACACCTCATTTAAATAACACATCTGTGTTGATAAAATCGTTGAAGCGATACATTTCACAGTGCTTTTCATACTGTTAACAATAATATATTTCGTTTATTCTTTTATTGTTTGTACAACATATAAATTACAAAAGACATCACAACAATAGAAAAGAAAAATGTACAAAGGTAAGTTATTCACATATTCCTTCCAGCAGACCTTTATTAGGGATGAGAGACTAGTCTATTGAGGGGCAAAACTCACGTGAACAAGATATAAATATTTAGTAATGTATATATAGTAATGTTTGCTGGGAAAGATCTATTTTCACTATCTTTTAAGAAAGGGCCCTTATTTACAATGACCGTTTTCGATCACGAACCGTTTCACTTGATCAGTTAATTCTTTAAAATTACCCTTATCAGTAATATATAGTGATTATGCAATATTGTTCACACTAAAATATGATTCACTTTGATTTGCTAGTAACTTGTTGTGGTTGTTATGGATCTGGATATACACTGGTGTCGGCTGCTGCATCTGCTATACTGTTAATTTTAGTTAGGTTAGGTTAGTCCAATTCTCCACTTTCGGAGCACTGTTTACTCGCGTCTTCATCAATAAAGTCATCATTTTTTTATTTGTTCTTCAGTCTTCCTCTTTCTCTTTCGTTTTTTGCTACTTCTTAGATATTTTCTAGAACCAAACATGTTGATATATAACTTTCACAATTAACTTTACTTTGCCTCCATTTGCAGGTTCAATAAAATAAAAACTACAAAAACTCAAACATAGAACTGTCAAATTGTTATAACAATCAAACAAAGAATGCGCAGTAGAGCCCTCTGTAAATCAAATATAAATCCGGGATTCCCCTAACTCTGAGAGCGTTGCTAGATGGCCTAGGGCAGCGCCATAGATTAATATATGTATACGGGTAATAGATCGATATCCTTGCTTAATCCATTCATATCGTACTAACGCCATCTGGCTTCTTAACCATGGTATTAATTTTAGGTTCAATTCTAGGCATACGTTTAAGTACTGAGGTACAAAATTTTGTTAAAGGTTTTAGGTTTCTGAGCTCGCGTCCTGTTTGGCTCGGCTCGTGGAATTTTGCCAGCCCAGCCGCCCTATAGTTACGCCACTAAATGCTATAGCTAGTAATTATAGCTAAGACTTCTGTTTTTTGTGGAATTGAACGATCACTTTTGGCTGTTACCCATAGACGACAAAGTCGAATAAAAAGAAATTTCGAAATAAGGTATAATGTATCACCTACATTTATTGACCAAAACAAACTATTTAGTCAATATTGCAGGTTCTTGATCTCTAACAGATAGACTGCCTACTAAGTTTATAAACATTTCATATTTCACGTACACTAATACTGTAAAATCCAAGTTCAGACCTTACAAAACGTTCTTTAATTGCATATTTTTAAGGAGGAGGTTCTCAATTCGTCGGAATCTTTTTTTATGTATGTTCCCCGTTTACTCGAAGACGTATGGATCGATTCGAGAAATTCTTTTTTTATTTAAAAGGGTATACTTCCCAGGTGGTCCCATATTATTGTAATGGATTTAAAAGTTTAACTTTTGGAGAAAAGAAATAATATATGTAAATTTGGATTTGGAACTGGTGTTATGTTGATAATTGTATAAAATTTTGTTACGAGTATGAATATTTTGAGTGTACAAGAAAAAAAAAGCAATTCGTCACTTAAAAGTAATAAATAATAACTTTTTAACAAAAAAACAACCGGCTTCAAAAATATGCACTTTTTTTTTTTTATACCACTAAGGTGGCAAACAAGCTTACGGTCCACCTGATGGTAAGCGGTCACCGTAGCCTATGGACGCTTGCAACACCAGGAGTATCACTTGCGCGTTGCCGACCCTTCAGAAATCTAATAACTTCTTTCTAGAAGAACTCCATACTGTAGTCCTTGCAGAAAACCTTGGCAGGGAGCTCATTCCACAACTTAAGCGTTCGCGGGAGGAAGGTTTCTCTGAAACCGCACTGTACACGACCATAAGGTTCTAAAGTGTGTGTGTGTAGTTTAAAAACTGACATCCAAAATTTATATTTTGACACAGAGGTATATTATAGTGTTGAGTAGTACGTAAGCTTTTTGTCCCGGAAAATTCAAAATTTTTTCGGGGGTATAAATATAACTAAACTCCATTTGAGCAAACTATTGTTACAGCTATAGCAAACTTATTAAATACAATCAAGGAGTTGCCGTAGGAATCCTACGCCGATAAACAAATTCAGGGCGGGCGGAGTCGCTGGCAAAAGCTAGTTTATTTATAAATAAGAAATTGTAGACATCAGTGTCTATCAGAATTGGCCAAAGGGGTATACTCTCATGTCCCTGGTCATTAAAACTGGTATTTCTGACTTATGAGACATATATACACCAACACATACTTTAGTCCAGAGGGTACACTGCTAACAAAGGCAGTGTTAGAGCGGTGGGCTCACCATCTGTCATGCAGGTATCTAGTAATTAGTAAAAAAAGGTGACAGAGAACATTATGATGTGGGTGTATTTTGAGCTGTTGAATAACTACTTCGGGAATCAATGCTATGATTTTAAACATGTATTAATCTTTTCAATTCATATTAATTTCCCATACATTGATGCAAATGTTTAAATATTTAAAGCTTCTTTATAAAATTATATTGATAATAATAATTATTGTAATAAAATTGGAGTCGACAATATGAAAATATTTTTTACTATTTATATTGTTATGTAATATGAACGTGTGTCCCAACCCAACATTGCATACATATTTGGAAAAATGGTGGGCCACTCTATTTAGGCTTTTGTAAAGTTTTTTTGTTACTACAATAAAATAGGTCAAAAAAACACAAACGAAGCTGACGATACATGCAAGTACCTACTGTGTTTATCTAAATACGCAGTCGGTATTATAATGTAAATTTATTATTTCAGAGTTATAAATGTTCAATGTGATATGGTGATCTTTCAACATGAGTACATAATAAACTACATTACTTTGATATTTTTTAATCTACTATTACATCAAACATTTTAGAAGGTATCCTATTCAAATATGTATAGACTTTGTAACGGTAACAATTAAATTTGGAGACTTGTACTTGAAGTAGGTCAGAGATTTAGTGCGGTATATCTACCCTTTGTGGTCTCTGGCTTCACGCAAAATGTATCTTTACAAATGTAGTTAGGGCCTTATAGCAGTAACCCAGCGCCGCTATTTTATATTTTTTATTTCCTCTTCAAACAAAACTTATTGGAAAAATGTGCTACATAGAAATTATAACAATAGTCATAAGCTAGGTTTAGATTGTTTTGTATTTTTCTGGAACACATCTGTAAGTTATAGTTAGCATTTCTGCTAAAAATGGGCCACTTTTAGTAGTAGGTAATGCCAAATAAAAGTCGCTATTCTTCGCCATTAGATTTCTCTTATTTTAATTTTCTCTTCGTACAAAACTATTTTCAAAAATATTCACGTATAAAAAAATTGCCAAGTGTGAGTCTGGATCGCGCAACGAGGGTTCCGTGCAAACTTTTTATATGTTGTTGTATTGTATGTTGAAGAATTATATCAACTGTCTTAGTATTGGTGGAAGCGTGCCTTAATTCGCGTCCTTAAGAGGCTGACCAACGCCAAGTGACACTTTTTAAAATGGAAAAAATCAATACTTGTAGTAAATATTTTTGGTTAAAAATTTAACCCTATATAGAAGAACATATACTTAATGTCTTGTTCTACCAAAAACACGATAGCATTAATTTGCCTCGATAGAAAAAAATATGGTAAAGACCTCTAATTTTTTCTTTTTTTTGGTTTTTAACCGCTATTTTTAAACATATAACATTAAAATTCATATCAATGGCTAGCTAACTAGATAGTCCATGGCTGTTTCTACTGAAATCTAAAAAATCGAGTTAGTTTTCAAGTAAATACCTAAAAACCGATTTGACGCTCACGTTTACTTATACTGAAAAGTTCTGTGGTCTTTTGTCTTGCTCAAGTGCACGTGATATTAGATAGCTGTGTTTCAAACTGTCATATGAAGTGGGCGGGTAAATCCTGAAATTTCTAGTCGGAGTACCGGGTCTTAAACTAATAATCCAGGATGATCTTCCTTCTGGAAGTTATCCCATAAGTTGGATACTGTTTGGTCTAGAATACCTTCTATACATGTAACACACCTTTAGTACATTTTTTAAATCGCTTGTGTGATTTAATAAAACTTAATAATGGCATTTGCTGCAAATTATATATATTGTCGGTATGCTAACTTTAAACCATGCCATTAATTCCTTGGTTTTTGGCTTACACAGTCATCTTCATTTCAGCATTACTTACCTTGGTAGCTGGTCCTACTCGTGGTGCATTCTTTATGTCGAATTTCCCACTACGAAAGTGGTTAAGCCTATTATAACACACGGTGTGTTCGTTATACAAACACGGTGTGCAAATACAGCACTGACATAGCGAGTTTCTGCTGCGTTTCTTCCTCAAAAGAAAAAAAAGAACCCTTATGGCTCACTTTGTCGTCGGTCTGTCTGTCTGTCAAGACCCTTTTTGCATCAAGCATACCTACAAACCGTCACGAAAGTAAAATAAAATTCAACAGATGTAATTTTGAACATCACCCGAGTGTTATACCATAAAGAAAATTTGTATTCATTGTTAAGTTTCATACAGATAATATGTATTAATTGTTATGTTTCGCAAACGTAATATGTATTATGCTGAAATTAATTTAATTTAATCTACCAGACTTCTCATTGAACAACCCTTATGTTTGTACTCTATAGATCTAGGACTAATTTTAGATTCTAAGCAAACAAAGCAACTAATTCGTTCATGTTAATTAATGACATCGTACTACGTGAGCGAGATTGGATATCAAAGTTAGAGAGCTACTAATTGCGGGTTACCTAAACTAAACATGGATAACACCGGACACATCTATATCTTTGGTATTATGTATATTTCAAAGTAGACACAGTATTTGTTTAGCGACTTTACATTGAGCGAACTTTACACGGGAGCCATTTGAAGTTAATGGCATTTCGAAATAAATAAACATTTTTGGATATTACACTCAGTGCCATCTGGTCACAAACTAATTTAATACATAGAAATATCTAGTCTTAAGACAAACACAAATAACTAATGTTTGTCTTGTGTGCGAATCGAATCCACGTGCCTCGATTCCGCAGTCGGGTCATTTATATTTTAATAGATGATTATTATTTAATCTTTTTACGGAGTTACTATAGTTTGTAAAATAAAGCTTGAGACAGCTGTCACAGTAACAGATCTAGTGCTGGGACGATGTTGATACTTGATTATTATTACCGGTTATTGTTTCTATTATATATAAATTTTTTATTTAATAATAAAATAACATTTTACTCTATCCCTCTTTTCCATGTTTCTCCTTTACGCTCTTAATTCACTTATTCTGAAACCTTCCCGGCGGCCGCGGGCACAAAAACTCACTAAAGATTTAACACAATGTGACGAATACAAACGAACAAGGCAACATGCATGTTTATATACCTATATGTTTATATTTCTCTCTTTTTGTGCACGTAACAATAAAGTATGGCAAAGACACGCATACATTTAACTGTCAGAAGATACGAACTTGCTAGACGTGATTCCAATGACAGCTGTTGCAGAACT
Source organism: Apoda limacodes (assembly GCA_946406115.1). Classification (NCBI taxonomy): domain Eukaryota; kingdom Metazoa; phylum Arthropoda; class Insecta; order Lepidoptera; family Limacodidae; genus Apoda; species Apoda limacodes. The sequence goes on along the minus strand of OX291553.1, from coordinate 9,650,223 downwards.
TGTCCTGTATTTTAAGAACATTAATAGTGCATCATATTTTTCTGACCCGGTGGTCAAAAATAAAAATTACAACGACAATAGCGACCTGTTTGGTCATAAGGTCAGAAAAGTTTGTTGCACTCTATATAGTGATTCTAAAGACCCGTAATAGTCTTGAAGGGCTGGTACCGTTATTTAATTACTAAGCTTACGGAGCTTAATTTGTTTACGGAGAAATCATAAAACATTTTAATATTCTACTCGATTAATGTAGAAAGTATCCGCTTGAATAAAGTTATATTTAGAGTTCCGTGCCTTAATAAGGGATATTCAGATTTTTTTTTTAATTTATACCTTATTATAAAGTACTTCCAACCTAACAGATAACCAGCAAAAAAATGTTTCATTGATAATCAATGGACTTGAAATTAGCATCTTATTAGTTGTGAAAAGAAAAAAATGTCACAATTGATTTTTTTAAACTTTACTTCGACCTACATAAGTTTTAAGAAAATCAATTGCATAGAAATAAGCTACAATTTACTTGACCTGAAAAATAAAGAGTTAAGATTTCTAATTCAATATTCCGTTTCGTGTTAACATTGTACATAAAATGTTTAAACTTCAGAGCTGAAACTCGTTACGTTTACGCACTAAAAACTCTTTACATGGTCAAACAGACAGACATACAGCAGTGACAACGATAGGGCTCCGTTTTGCCTTTGGATACGGAATCTTATAAATTTCACACGGAACAAGCGGTTCCGCTGATATTTGAGAGGCTTAATTGAAATTCGGAGTATAAAGGGAGCGGTAGATCTACTCAAGAGGAACTACCACTTGGTTGTAATTTGTTTTTGTACAGGGGATCGATATATATAGACCAAATATCGAATAGCAATTATGATAAAATTCAACAACACCACATTGAGATGGGAGAGTGGAAAAGACTCAGCCTCACATATCATCCATGCTAATAACTATTATAAATACGAAAATATTTACATCCGTCTGTTTTTTACCTTTTCACGGCGAAGCCGCTGAACCGTTATCAATACAATTTTAATTTTGCCAAGGTAATAGCTAGCACCTTCAGAAAATACAAAAGCTACTTAAAACTTAAAAATGTCAAGTGTAAGTCGGAAAATCCTCACCGATAACAGTATTTAGCGCAGGCGAAGCTGCAGACAAAAGCTAGTTTCTTATACTACCGAATAAATGTTTATTACCCAAACTTTAGCAAGAGCGGTGTCATAAAGACCACAGTCGTCCTTGTTGCTAAATTTGTTTGTCTTTCAAATTCATGGGTCTGGATCGAATAATAATAAAATTAGCTGTTAATGTATATTTATATTTATTGAATAAGTGGAACCATTTTATACAAAAAGCTACGAAAACTGTTTAACCCTTAGCTGGTATTGCTTAAAAGGGCAACACAACTGGTATCGGGGGTAAAAAGTGACCTCCATTGGTAAAAATTTAAATAAGTTGTGTTTTTTCCATCAATTATTCATAAATGCATATGAAAGAGAAAGAGAAAACGTTTATTCATTGTAACAAAGACAATATACATAAATAATTTACAATTTAAACACAAATTAAAATAACAGATCACTAAACATAAAAAGTAAACAAAAATGGAGGATGTCTCCGTACCAATAAAATGGCCTTTGACTCAGCATTCATGTGAGCCTTAAACTCACAAACTGATTTTCAGTCAGGGCCACATTCTAAGTGTATATGTATACAAATCCCACGAGCATGACACAGGAGTATCATATAAAATATATTTTATAAAAGAACAAAAAAGTGGAAAAAAAGATGAAAAGCGTAGGTAAAACATACATTCTTATTCACAAATTGTAATTGATAATAAAAAAAAAATATATAAGAATAAAACTATAAAGATTTTTAATAATACATTATAAAATAACGAAATTAAGAATAAAACTATCATATTTCTACCACCCCTATACAGATACAAATACAAAGTGCTGGATATCTATCCTGTATTTTGCAATGACAGCAAATAAGTGCTAAACTTAGGTAATCACGGATATTATGAAGCGTTTTAAGACGGTAAAAGCAATTTGTGACTACCCCAAGAAGGTATCCATCAACACACCTAAATTCCTTACCTCTTCTACTCTCTCTATTGGGTTACCCGCAATGGCTATATCATGGTCTATCAGAGTTTCCAATGTATTTTGGATTTGAAGTCTGGTTCCGAATCCAAGATATTTAGACTTATTTGGGTTTAACAGGAGACAATTCCGACCAGACCAATCCGCGACCCGGTCAAGTTCTTTATTTATGCCGGTTATACATTTAACCATATTAGACGGTACAGAAGATGCATATAATTGAAAATCATCAGCGTAAAGACGATAGTTATTTGTTTCGATACATTTTACAATGTCTGCACTATACAATTTAAAAAGAAGTGGGCCTAAAATGGATCCCTGCGGTACACCCCTTATTAACCACCTCTGAGAAGACAGCACAGTTCCATGTGCTCCAGATAGCCCAACAGCCTGTGTTCGGTCAGAAAGATAGCTGTCAAACCACCGAACCGTTGCGTTGTCAAATCCATAATACGACGTCTTGGATAATAGCAAGGGTAGGTTTATACAGTCGAAAGCTCTTGTAAAATCCAGCATCACCAATATAGTGCTTTTTCCAGAATCCTGCGCATGCAGAATATTATCAACAACATCGAGCAGTGCTGTACCAGTTGAACGGCCCTTGCGAAAACCCGATTGTTGATCTGGCAAAATACTGTTCTTTTCAAGATATTCTGACATCTGATCATACACAACCCTCTCCCCTACCCTACTATCTTATTATCTTTGATGGGCACGGAAGGATACTTACAACTCGAAGATCGGATATTTGGGTAGGATTTGGTTTTTTGGGTAAAGAAGTAACTTTAGCCGTTCTCCAGTCAGTAGGGAAGTTATGAGAGTCGATGCTTCTGTTAACAATAAGTGTTATTATGTCCAAAGTTGTCGGCATGGTCAAAAATATCATGTCAATATCAATCATGCCCATCCCTATGGCCTTAGTCTTTATTTTCATTAGGGCGCGAGCAACTGTGTCAGTAGTCACTTGTTTAATTTTAAAAGTTGAGGGTCCATATCTGTTATATTCATAAAAAGTTAAGTCAGTAATTTTTACCTCGGAGTTGCCAGGTATGTCAAGAAATTGTCTATTTATCTCATCTGCGTCGTTAAAATGTGCCGGTAACTCCGAGTTAGTCTTGTCCAGTAACAGAAGTCGTTTTAAATTTTTCCAAAGTCTTTTAGATTTACAAGCACAGCTATTGATATGAAACTCAAAATAAACTCTTATTACCTTTATAATGAATCTTACAACTTGAAATTTGAAGTAACTTTTTTTATTCTGTACTTCAGATATAAATAAAATATGAAAGTATCTATAAATAATTATGCTCTAAAGTAGGTGTTTATTGGGCATTCTGGCTCACTTTCCGCAGCGCAGATGCTGGCGCATCTTCACTGCTCCAATTGAGCCAGAATGCCCATTAAACATTTTGGAATTGATTACGTGCATCTGCGCTGCGGAAAGTGAGCCAGAATGCCCAATAAACATTTTGAAATTGATTACGTAAAGTTTTCAATTTGGGTGAATGTAAATAGATTAACGTATTTCATACCGACCAACCTTCTTCTAGCTCTATGAACAAGGTATTTTGGAAAGCATCATTCCGTTTTACGAGAGAAGAAGACATAAACTTACAAATATATACAAACCGTTCTGTTCTGTTCTAGTAGAAAAATGTTTTACCCTATTACAACTGTCGGGCAAATAATATTTCATTAATCAATTATAAAAATCTTACCTTTCTTTTATCTTTCGGTAGGCTTGTGTGTCAATGTCTCTCAAATTAATATAAATATGGAGTCATAGCGATTAGAGATTTCATTGCATAATTAACTTCTTTCACCAAGACATCATGAAATTTGTAAAGCAGCCACTAAAGCTACATTTAGAAAAAATATGTTCTGAATCTGATCTAGGCATATCACGTCATGGTAAACTATTACCTAATTCGATTCGATGTTTGATTTGCGGACCATCTAACTGTGGAAAAACCAACCTAATAGTTGGACTTCTTTTGCATGAAAATGGTTTATGCTATAAAAATATATATTTATATTCCAAAACGCTTTACCAACCAAAATATATATTTTTAGAAAAAGTGTTAAATGAGGTTCCAGAAGTACAATTAATGAAATATAACGATAATAGTGACGTTATAAGCCCTCATCGTGCAAAACCTGATTCAGTAATTATTTTCGACGATGTTGCTTGTGAAAATCAAAATAACATTCGTGATTATTTCTCAATGGGGCGACATAAGCGTATAGACTGCTTTTATTTGAATCAAACATATAGTAAAGTACCTAAACAATTAATTAGAGATAATGCAAATCTTATAATTTTGTTTAAACAAGATGACATTAATTTACGACATGTTTATGATGAACATGTCAGTACAGATATGAATTGGAATCAATTTCGTGATATGTGTTCGGAAATCTGGACAACTTCGTATGATTTCATAGTAATCAATAAAGACTGTGAAAAAAATAAAGGTTGCTATAGACAAAAGTTTGATACTTTTGTCATTCTTGATTAAAACTCTTATAAACGACAAAAACTCTGATATGTGTTTAGTGTTGTCTATAACATTGGTAAAGCTTATTGTGAAAAATGGATTCGCAAGTAAATATCAAAAAAGAGATAATTAAATCAGCTAGCGTTGTTAAGAAAAAAGTTAGGCAGTTGCGTAATATTCAAACTGAAAATGATAAAGTCCTTAAATCTGTGTTCAAACCTTTAACGGATCCACTACATAAAATGGTATCAAGAAATGCAACAAAAAATATCAAACCTAATTACAATGAAGACGTAATCCCAGGGAAAAAAGCAAAATATATGAAAACTGAATTTGATTTTGATCTTCAGGGTGGAAGTGAATATGAAATAGATTCCGATGAACAGTGTGAAAAAGTTGATAAAACTCTTAAGAACTTTGATGATTATGAAGACGATATCTATGAAGATGATTCAGAAAGTATGAGCGATACAAATAATAAAGAAACCAACATTTCAAGTGACGCTTCATTCAAAACAATTGAATCTATTTCAAGTCCACAACATAATTGGTCACCACCTTCAGAAGGAACTGTAAAAGTATTGGAAGATATTCCATTTGGTGTTAGAAATGAACGTGGTAAACTGATGATAGGTAATTCTCGAATTGTCCAAACAGAAAATACAATTTTAGTTTCTGGAAAGCCTTACAAAAAAACTGAAGGTCTAATGGAATTATTATTTAAAAGAATACCAGATTTAAAAACAATCACTAATAGTGACTTAAACAGTTACAAACAGATTTTAACTATTACAAATGCACATAGGCGTGACTTCAACCCTAAAAAACCAATTAAAAGTAATAAAGGAAGCAAGTACTTAAATATTATCAAACCACTTTTCAAGTTATCTAAGCAATGTACAAGCACCGAAAGTCTTACTCAAGGGTCTGGGTTACCAATTTTAAAAAAATATAATAAAAATGTTGATTATATGTATTGGGATGACCCTAATGAGTTAGTTGAAAGACTAAAACTTTTAATATCTTCTCGTGATGCAGGAAACAGTGGATTAGACAATGAAATAATATCTATCGTAGAGGAGTTGCAAGAAGCTGGTATTATTAACAAATAAAATATGAAAAGTAACGTATTACATGCATTCTTAACGATTTATTCAAATATAATACAGAGAACTTTATATTAACATTCAGTTGTAATCAAACCATTTAGGGATACATTTATTAAACAATGAACGTTGACAAGTTTGGTCATCACGTGCATAAAAGATTGCGTTTGTCAGAAGTTTTCGATATTACTGACAAAGTATTTCTTAAGTCTATTAATGGAGATTTAGACTTAATATCAGCAAGTATAAAAGGACTCAAAACACCTCAGCTACCTGACGAAGCCGTCAATAAGCAGTATGTAGATAATGTACTAAAAGAATATTGTGGAAAACAATTTTTCCTGCTCGAAATAAATGCTATAAAAAGCCTGATTCAAACTTTAAAAAATCAGTTGCTAGATATTAAATCAGAATTAAAAAAGGTTGGATCACAGAAAACCGCACCTAAACAATTATGAACAGAGAAGACATAGTTGGTGAACTTCACAAATCAGCTAGAAAACACTTCATTCGTAGGGCGGTAATATTAAAAGGGATTGATGATTTATGGCAAGCTGATTTAATTGACATGCAGAAAATGGAAAAAGTGAACATAGGTTTTAAATATATTTTAGTTGTTATTGACTGCTTTTCAAAATTTGCGTGGGGAGTTCCTCTGAAAACGAAAACAAAACGTGACGTCGGAAACGCTTTTAAAAAAATTTTGGATTGTGGTCGAATTCCTATTAACCTTCAGACAGATATGGGAAAAGAATTTTACAATGAAGTGTTTAAGAAAATAATAACAACTTTTAATATAAATCACTATTCTACATATTCTGTGAAAAAGGCGTCAATTGTTGAAAGATTTATAAGAAAGTAAAAATAATAAATTTCATTATGGTGATAATGAAATGATTGAAATTCCTGAAGGATCTTATGAACTACAGGACATTTGTGACTATATAAAGAAAAACATTAGAAGCAGCACCTTTAGTTTAACTTGTAACAATAATACTTTACGTACTGTAATTTGTTGCTCTAAAGACATTCATTTTGAAAAAGAAAATTCTATTGGGAGTATTCTCGGATACAATAAAAAAACATTACAAAAGAATAAATTTCATGAATCACAGATCCCAGTCAGTATTCTTTCTACCACTGTTGTCCGAGTTGAATGTGATATTGTCTGCGGATCCTTCATTAATGGAATTCCAAGCCACATAATCCATGAATTTGCACCTAATGTTCCACCTGGATATAGAATTATTGAGGTACCAAAGAATATAATATATTTTCCGATTAATCAAAAGACTATCAGTAGTGTAAATATAAAATTTTTAGATTCACAGAACAAGTTAGTTAATTTTCGGGGAGAAGAGGTACTACTGTACCTACATCTGAAGAAAAAATGATAGACTTTCACCAAATTAATATAAATTTTTCACGACCAAAGAAGCTCAGAAAGATACAGGTAATTCGCAAAAGAGCACCTGTGTCACTAACATCTACTAACTTAAAAAAAAAATTAAGTGTTGAAAATAAAGACTTTTTAAAATTAATTGGATTACTAAAATGAGTGTATTAAACGTAGCGCAACCTATTGTATGTGATAATACTATAGAAAGCATGGAAATTCATTCGTATAAGCCATATATCACTACTTTTAATAAAAATGATGAAATAAGAATACCTATCAACCAACAAGACTTGTACGTATTGCCATCAGCGAGTACAATATACCTAGAAGGAATGGTCATCGTTAAAAAAGGAGATCTAAAAGATGTTGCAACTAGCGTTAATTTTACTAACAACCCCATTTTATTTCTGTTTCAAGATGTTCGCTATGAACTTAACGGAGTTGAAATAGATAGAATTAAAAATGCTGGTATAACAACAACTATAAAATCATTTTTGTCTATGAATGAAAATGAATCAAAAATTTCGAAAGCATGGGGTTGGGATATAGATGGAACAAAAAATACAAGATCAGGGAATTTTACAGTATCTATACCACTGAACAAAATGCTTGGATTTGCTGAGGATTATAATAAAATAATAATGAATTGTAGACATGAGCTAATACTTTTACGCAGCAATACTAATCTAAACGCAATAAAACTAAACACTGGAGAAGTAATAGATGATATCGTACTTAAAAAAATTGTTTGGCGTGTTCCACATGTAAAAGTTTCCGATCGAGAAAAACTAAATCTATTAAAATATCTAGAAAAAGATCGTTCAATCAACTTGTTATTCCGAAACTGGGACTTGTATGAATATCCCTTATTACCAAAAACAACAAAACATACATGGGTAATTAAAACGTCTTCACAAATAGAAAAACCGAGATATGCTGTTATTGCATTTCAGACAGACCGAAAAAATAAATCAGAAAAAGACATGTCACACTTCGATCACTGCAATATAAGAGAAGTTAAAGTATTTTTGAATTCAGTGTATTTTCCCTATGAGGGTCTTAATGTTCGATTTGATGAGGATAAATTTGCTTTATTATATGAACAATACACTAGATTCCAACAGTCTTACTACGGACGACGTCCTGAACCCTTGCTAAGTTATAAAGAATTTAGAGATAAAGTACCGTTATACGTTATAGATTGCTCAAGACAGAACGATACACTTAAAACTGGCCCAGTTGATGTTCTTTTCGAAATAGAGAGTGATAAAGATATACCAAATCTAACTTCTGCGTATTGTTTGTTATTAAACGATTGCATATTTGAATACAAACCCTTAAGCGGTATAGTGAAAAAAATATCATGAATATTACCGGACCTATTTTCGTAGACTTACAAGGCTTTAAGGATTCTCATAATAAATTTATTGTAAAAGAATTTGCCTTGGCTACCTCAGAATACACTCAAGTATTTCTAATAAAACCACCATATCCCTTTTCGTATTTGACTAAGGAAGAAAAAAGAAATGTATCTTGGTTAGAAAGTAATCGCGGTATTTATTGGAGTGACGGTTACATAGATTATCAAGAATTTAGAAAACTTATCAAACTAATTTTAAAACACCAATATTTGCTTTTGAAGGGTAGAGAAAAAATCCTATGGATTAATGAACTTTGTACAGATTGTAATGTTGAAGATATTGCAGAAAAGGGATGCCCTAATTTTCCTAATTTGTACAGCACCTATTCTAAAGGGCAAAAAAACAAATGTTTTAATCATAGAAAATATTGTGCTCTGGAAAATGTTATTTGTATTAAGAAATGGTGCAATGAAAATGTGGACGTTAAAAATAAAATACTTGAATTAGTTTAAAATATAATAGTTTAGTTTTTTCATTTGTGTACAAATGTATAATATAAGTATTAAAATATATTAACTAAGTATAAGTATTTTGCTTAACTAAGTTTAAGTATTTTTATAAAGAAAATTCAATAAATGTTATAACAATAAAACATTTTTTATTTATATTCTATTCCTAAAGAGACATTACATATCTTAATGTTTGTACATGACAAAATCGTTTATTTACAATACAAAAAAAAAAGAGAAATAAGTTTTGAATGAAATCTCCACGGAGGAAACCTCTTCCTCTGCTACTGCTACTGATATTCTTTGCCTCAGGTATATCTGAAAGACAAGGAAAATAATTACATTTTCTGTAAATTTTGAAAGTAAAAGCAAAAATAGGAAAGTTTGTACATACCTCTGCTCATTAAATTTTCTCAGTTTGTTTTCCCAACTCTGTCGAAATAAGGAAAAGGGAATGCAGTACAGAATTCATCACTGGGTCATTTTCACTTTCTGCATGATAACTTGTTTTTACAATTGTTCTGCTTTCCACAACGTTTGGTAGTTCTGTTAATTGACTAATTTCGATTTTAACCACATACTTTAAAACTTTGCCTACTGAAAAAGCGATATAATTTGCCTTTTGGTAATTAGACATATTTTAAAATTATAATAAAGACGTGTTAACGAATCGACACCTTTTAATTATGTGATTTATTTTTCATATAATGCAACAATCTGTTTGCGTCATACAGGTTTCAAATAAAAACTTGGTTCATGTATGTTAGATATCGTATGACCGGCTGCCTACACCGAAGACATCTTGAATATCGAAATGTATCTGAATCAGCATAAATTTTCTTTTCTAACGTTCGTAATAAAATAGTTAAAGTTTTTTTGTTTGTCTGTCTGTCACAAATGCTAATTATATCTACCAACATTCTTTATCTAAAGGTTTACACTAAAGTTGGACTTAGATTAATAAAACAACATTTTCAAATAGGTACATTTTATTGTTATTATAAAAAAATCACAAAATTATAAAAAACACAAAATCCAAAAAAAATTAACAACAAGTCAAATAGTTATAAAAATATGAACTACCAAAAAGTAAAAGTTCTTGCACAGCTAAAACGTTAGATTTACTTTTATAAAAATGAAGTACCATTTCAATTTGACTGACAGTTAGGGTATTATAACAAGCTAAATTATTTTTTATATTATGTACAAAATGACTAACTATTACATAGTCATGCTTAAGTAAATAGTTTAATCTTAATTCTACACAATGACAAAATGTACTAAGAGCACCACAAATTAAAGAAATCACATTTTCAGGACAACGTTTTTCACAAAAAAGAAGTTGGTATAGAATAGTCATGTTGTCTATACATTTCGAGTTGATTTCAATGTAAATTCTGTGCCATTGCTTAGTAGTAATAAATAAATCATAATTCTCGCTATTGACAAGGATATGAATTTGTGGTAAAAAATTATTGACTGCCCATAATCCTGTAGTTATATAAATATTATTTGAATATACATAATTATGTTTTGAAATAATAATATCGGTTAAATAACTTTCTGCCATCTTCGCAACAGTGATATTCAGAAAAATGAGCAATGTCCCCAAGCAAACGTTTTTATGTTGTCTTCCATTATTCGACGTTTTTCGTCATTGGAAGACAAAGCTACTTTGTTAACAGATCTTGTAAATATTTCATGTTTAAGAGACTTAAAAAAAACATTTTTTCTTCGTAGGATTTTGTCTTTTTTCTTCAAAGACTTATAATAGTCATTGAAATGAACACCATTTAAAACATATTTTTGAATACCTTTAGCCTTTTTTATTTCGCACGATTCCGTTCTAATACAATATAACTTAGATCGCAACCCAACAAACTCTACAATATTTTGACCTCCTAATTCATCTTTAAACAAACCTGGCACTTTTTTGTTGACGCGTTCAATTTGATATTTATTTGGCTCCGAGTAGTTACTTGTATCAAAATAGTGCTTTAAATTTAGCTTTAAATGCTTATAGAAGTCTTTTGTTTCTATTGAATATAAAAAACTATCAGTATCGGTATAACACATTTTTAAATTAGAGCCGTAAAAAGGTTTCATAATAGTATAGTGAAAATTATACATATGGCTTTTGGATAGTTCTAAGACTGTAAAACCTATGTATATAGGTTTATCAAGGACTACTTTTTCTGGTTTTAATTGAACAGCTACACAATTTTCGGTAAATGTAGTTGAACTATGAAAGTTAGGTCTAGATATTAACTGCTCTGCACAGTAATTTTTTTTTGTCTTGTTTTTATCATCACTCCATTAATTTACTATTTTAACGTCTAATCTATTCTCTGTGTTTTCCAAAGTTTTTCCAAATATGCTGTTATTCATTAGTTTGAAAAAGTCTTGTTCAAATACAGTTTTAGCTTGTTGCCTTAGTTTAGTGTTTAGGTCAATATAGTCTTTTAGATAAGGGCTTTGTTTGAATTTTATTACTCGATGCACGGTAGTCAACTTAAGTCCCGCTTTTAAACACAGTTTCAAATGGACGTAATGAATAACGTAAAAAAATTTGTCGTATAAATTAGGAATCAATTTTGATGTTTTTGAACCGGGTGGAACACATTTTTGAGGACAGAACGGTAAATCATTGTGTGAATCATGAAGTTCTTCTGGATATTCGATATCTACTTCTAAAATGTACCCATATTCGTTTTCGTCTGGTATTTTGCAAACGTTTAATTCATCGATTTCTCGTCTATCTAATAGTCTAAAATCAGAATATGGTAAGTATGCGCACATAGCGTAACCATATAAATTGTTACAATCAATATAAATAAGGTACTTCTCAGGTTCTGCAGGGTTATAATTATTTAAATACTTATTGTTGGCTTTTGCGAACCGCGTAGAACATAAGCAAACTCCTCCCCGTATTCCTTTTTGAAGCATTCGAATGATTTCTAGATCATTAATAAGTTCTAATTTAATATTAGTTTTTAATAACATGCTGTCCCAGCTCAAAGCAGGAGCTGTCAAATAATAAGCAGCATCGACTTCGAAATTTAACCTACAAGTAGCTCGAAATTTTTGAAAAACATCGGCTAATAATAAAATATCCGTAAGTAGGTACAGATCTGTGTATTTCCCTAAATTTTGAATCTTAAACGTATTCCAAACCTTAAGGGCGTGATTATAGTCCTCTTTAGAGATATTTTGATTTGTTAGTGTACTAAAAAAATCTTCATAGGACGGTAAGTTAGTTTCGTCATACGATTTCCAGCTTTTCATATATTCATACGGATATACTCCTTTGCGTCTCAACAATTTAAACTTTGTTTTATTCGTAAAAAACTTAGACAAGTTGACCAAGTCTTTGGTAATTAAATTTTCCGCTAACTTTTGTAAACTAGCTCCTAAAACTTTAAATGAATCTACAAAACGGACTGGAACAAAGCTTCCTTCTTCGGTTGAAAAAAACTTTGTAAATGAAATGTAATTTTCTTTAGTTTTAGCTATAACTTTTATTTTGCCGCGAATATCTCCCAGCTCACGTATAAATAAATGTGCATCGTAGCCTGAAAGGTTGTGAAAAAACACTGGAATGAATTTTGGTAATTGGAAATGTATATTGCAGTAAGAATGTGCGGCACCCCTATATTTGCCTGTTAGGTGGTCATGATCTCTTACTTTATCATCAAATAACAATTGGGAGCAAATAGAACAGTCTCTGGCATTAGTGAAATCTTTTGAATTATTTTCGGTAAATATCAATGGCACAGGATTTTTCAAAATTTTATATATCTTTAGAACGTCGCGTTGAAGATATTCTATAAATTTCTCAACACAGTTTGGACCCCGATATGACACATATTTATTTAAAGAAGTATCGTACGAGCATACAATGTAATAACCAAACGCGGCAGGAACATGTTTTTGCAAGTCTGACGTAAAACCACCTTTGTTAAAAGTTTGATTTGTATGGCATGGTTCTAAAAAACATTCGAAATCTGCATAAATGACAAAGGGTACGTCTTGCATACGCTCAAAATGCGTAAACTGTAAAATTGAACCTTTATTAGGCAATTTGGTCGATACCCCTCCACAGACATGCTCATCAAAATTAGTTTTACAATTAAAAAAAAGCAAGCAGTCATCACAAAAAAAGATTTTCCCATGATGTTTAGTAGTTTGGGATCTAACCAATCGTTCCAAGTTTTTAATTAGACAGTAATGACTACGGGACTTATTTTGCAAGAATAGAAGATTGACATGACGCTTTTTTCTATGTGTTGTTCTATACAATGGTCCAATTATTTTATTATTGGAATTCAAGCCGTAAACGTTGACACTAATTCTGTGATTATTTTTTTCAAATATTTTAATGTCCGAGAATGTCGCCGGAAATGCCATATTTTTGGTGTTAAGTACATCTTCGAAGTGAGGATAAGACGTAGTTCTGTCTGCGTTTGATTTAGCTGGGAACAATGCTGCAATTATACTCCACAAAAAACAAAAATTATCGTTATTTTTTACATTAATACAAGCTTTTTTATTTTTTACATATTTTGGCAATTCAATAAAACTCGAAGCTCTTAAAGGTGAATACCGATTTAAATTAATTTCTAAATACAGGCTTTTTAAAAATGACCATCCACTGTCCTTCTCTTGGAATTCGCTAATTTTTTTGTTTATTTTTGACACAAGATCAGAATACAAGTGGTTAAAATTGTAATTTTGATGAATAATTACATTTTCTGTTGCAAAAGATTTAATTTCAATATAGTCATTTTTCGGTAAAATGAACTCTCCAAAAAATTCAAAATTTACTTTTAAATTAACATGTTGTGCTAATTTAACATCGATAAGCTGTCGTACAGCACGACGCAAAGGTATTCGAGATAAGAACGTGTGAGGTGTAAGCAGATACGAATTTGCTGAGCTGTTACTTGATGGCGACCTCGAGGCATTGCTAGTGGGGCAATGCACCCTGTAACTAGAAATACGGTTTCTAAATGCTGAACTAATTTTTTCTACACATTCATTGATCTCAATAGCGCTATTATTCTTATGAATATTACTACGAAGATGGGCAGAAAATATCCTACTCGAAACATCTTGTTCGCAAACAGTACAAAAAACTTTTTTACTCATATTTACATAGATCAGTAGTATGGCTCTTAGGAGTTGTCAGTGTGGTCATATATTTACTGTCGGAAAATCTTAATTTCTATAAACAAAAAAAACCAAATTTAAAAAAAGTATTCGTATTTTAAGCACATTAAGGAAGTTGTTAATAAAATGACTAATTTAGGTTATCTACTTTTTATCCCAGGAAAAAATTAGTAATATTTATCTCGTATTATATGTAATCAAAATTATACTTCATATGTTACTAAAATTATTTGTATGATAAAAAAACTAAGTACAGTATCTACCTATTTAGTTACTTTATTATTACTAATAAAAAAAATTTAGGAGCTAGTTTACAAAAGTTTCATTCTTTTTTATTAGAGTAAAACTTGCCTTCTTGGACAAACTTTAGCTTTGCTTTTCTGAGAAAAATTCTTAGTTCCTCCAAATCGGATGACGACGCTTGAAAGCGTAACGCAACTTGGGCTTTCTCCAAACGCTCTTTCCACCCAGTAGCAGCGATAACGTCTTTGGTGTTGTAAACTCTCAGCTCGATGAAAGTATCGCCGTCGAGTTCCGCGGTCCGACGCAGCACACCATCCGCCACTCGCCGGGTCAGAGACGACGTAAGCCCCTGCTGAGCGGCAGCACGAGCAGACCGAGAAGCTTCAAGTTCGTCTTCACTGTCCGAAGACAGGAGTCTGTAGCTCGAGGACCGTTTTCGTGATGATTGCGGACAATGAGCGCTCAGCGATGTAGTCACAGTTCCTCGCGCCTTCTCTTCCACTTTCTTGCGCGGTTTTTTTACTTTTGGCTCTGCCTTAACAGAACTTGCTTCGATCCTGTGTATCAAAAATATAAGAAGTCAATATTTATTTCCATAAAGAAATTTTGCACGTACAGTATTCTTAATACTACCAGTAATAAATAGGCCTCAGTATTCTTATTTAAAGTACTAATTTATGTTTAAAAATAAATATTAATGTTATAAAAACAATGGCTTTACTATCCCCTTTAATCATTAGGGTTTGGTATTTAATTTGAATACAGTGAACTTAATAAGTAATGAAACTATTAAAAGCGTAAGACAAAATTAATCTCTTACAACACACCTTCAACAATCCGAATCTAGATACTTTGGACACTTGATATAAACACTTTTACTAATTACGTCTTTAATCCGAACATAATACAAAAAAAAAGTGTGCAGTCAACAAGGCAAGTAAGATAAGTTCGGATTAAATAGGTAGGAATAGTTGGTAGGAGTGTTTATATCAAGTGTCCCAAAGTATCTAGATTCGGATTATGGAGGGTGTGTTGTATGGTAGATATGACAAAACTAGAAATTCTGAGGTCAGCTTTTGGAGTTATA
This sequence comes from Apoda limacodes, assembly GCA_946406115.1. NCBI lineage: Eukaryota > Metazoa > Arthropoda > Insecta > Lepidoptera > Limacodidae > Apoda > Apoda limacodes. The sequence continues at coordinate 9,634,728 of OX291553.1, read as the reverse complement.
AAAAGATTTATGTAAATTACATTTTTCAACAAAAATAATTGAGTTTTCCATATTAAACTAACCTAGTCTCGCCGTCGTCTGAATCGGAAAAGGAAAAGCAGGTGGTTCCCTCTTTTCCAACCTTCCTCTTCTGTTTGAATTCAAACTCCGACCTGTAACAATATAGTAGTTAGAAAGATCTTGACTTCTCATTATATTTATAGACGTATTTACCTAAAATTGATTCGCATTATTTAGAAAAGTAACAAGAACAGGGCCTTTATTCAATTACGAACAAATCATATGATTTCGAGATGATTTTGACCTACGCTGCCGCTTTACATCGTAAGTCTTTTCTTTCATGTTTCAGAACGTTAAGCCATAGAGTAATGTAGATCATAATCATCACGAAACAAGATGGATTTCACAGAGTTAAATGAAAGCCTGTTATAAAATTAACATTACAGATTTATGTACAGATAATACTAAGTTTAAAACTTTAATTTAATATAAATAATTAAACAAACACACAGATTACTTCAAAGTTAAAACTTACGAACATAATTTTTGATGCTTTGATCCTCAGCTTGAAAATTAGAAGTTCACCAATATCAGCTTCACAGCTTGGTTGTTTAGCAGCACTTATTCACACCCAAGAGTGTTGGAAATTGTGTATATTTTTAACCGGAAAATAAGGCTTAAAAAGGGAAAAGTCAGAGATCTGCAACCTTTTATTACAGTTAACTATAATCAGAAGAAATTAAATCGTACACACTGGTACCCTACATAATCAGCTGACACCGAGCGAGAGCAAATTAGACTCCAAAAGAAAAGACCTTGGTTTTCTTAGTTCAAGAGTCAAGTAACATAAATTGTAGTTTAACCTACAATAAAGTACTATGAAGTTTAGGTTAACCAAACTTATATTATTATAAACAGGTATTTACGTTCATACTAAATAAAGATTATTCAAGTTTTATACGCTTACTGTTAAACGTGTTTAGTACAAATATATTGTTAAGTCATCTAAATTTATAATATACCAATTAGGTTTTCTACCCCTTAAAATTGTTTCAAGTCAGCAAAACGGCATTCCCATAGAAAAGATTGAAGAATAAATATATTTAATTACTATTTTATTTTACATTAATAACAGAAATATGAAGTACAAAGAATATGCCGCTATTTGGTTTGGGGTTCAATGTTGAATATAAGAATGGTTCTACTCAGTGTCCGCGAATATAAATTACTTATATGTTATAATTAATTGTTTTGGCATACCTTATTTATGTTTGTAAGGAAATAAGATAAAGGTAAAACTAGTAAAATAAAAAGTCTTGTGCTTTAATGTTAAAACAAGTTACCTACTCGAATATATATTTTTCAATTACCTTAATTACTTATAGTTTTTTTAATTTTTAAACCTCAAAAGGCTCGCTTAAAAGTTTATGTTTGTTTTCTTAATCATATTATTTTGCTCTAAGTATATGTACTATATAAATCCAATAGAAATAACAAAACTAAACCATAAATAATTAAACAGGTACGTAAGGAACCCAGAGCAGAATTTGCCGCTTAGATATCGTAACACAAAGAAAAGCCGCATTAATGTTTCTTTCCATAAGATTTGTAGAATAGGTAGCTACTTGGTTTACGCTGCACAGCAGTAACGTTTTGTTGGATATGCAATAAAACTGGGGACTTACCACGAAAACTTTTATGAAATCGAGTGTTGATCAAAATTATTAGTGAAATTTTACATATATTCAGGCTTAAGGTTTCATTAGATTAAAAAAAATTAAAACTTAAACAAACATTATGTACAAAAGCATAACTTTCATTTTAAAAAATCTTTCTGCATTCTTCATTTATATTTTTACAATTAAAGTTAATTATGGTTAAAGATATTTTAAGACTTGACCTATTTGCTATAACCTTTTGTAAAAAACTAAACGTAAGTTTGATTTTAAAAACACTGTGTAACGAAAGTATCTTTCGTTATCGCTGACCGATTAAGATGTTTGATCGACAGTGTTAATGGTGAAGCGCCTGATTTATGGGAACAGTTTTCATTTCAAACAATTGTTCTAATATGTGCGTACGTCATTTTATTATATATAAAATTACATGTTTAGTAAAAAACATCTAAATCTGATTTAAGATATGTAGATAAAATTTTGGAGTTTAATTTGTTCTGTTTTAGAAGAAGCCTGTGTAATAATAGATCATATCGTTTACTGCGATAACGAAAGTTTTAACTTTAAAAATCATGTGCTTAGAGTTAGATAAGATTAGTGTGTTAAGTTATCCCTCCCTGTATCCTAAAACGGAACGATACAGCCTAAACACCTTGTGCATAGAGCTAGAAGAAGGTTGGCGATGTCAAGTACGTTATCCTTTCCTGATGCCTTGTTTTGAAAAATATGACGTAAACGCCTTGTGCATAGAGCTAGTAGAAGGTTTGTCTGTATCTGTGTCAAAACATATTTTCTCTCCTATATCCTAATACGGAACGTACGGCCTAAACGCCTTGTGCATAGAGCTAGAAGAAGGTTGGTCATGTCAAGTACGTTATCCTTTCCTGTTGCCTTGTTTTGAAAAATACGGGCTAAAAACCTTGTGCATAGAGCTAGAAGAAGGTTGGTCTGTATCTAATCTATGTTAAAACTTTTCTCTTTCCTGTAAAATAGGAGTCCGATCTGCTCGGAGCACATGTTTTCCTTTGTCATTGCAGTAAACGATAGGATCTTACCTAGAACAAAATGGTTCAATTCCATTTAGTTGTTCTTCTATTTATCTTGTTTATCTTCAGACATATATTTTCAAGAATTAAACTAATTACAAATGTTTATCTAAATGTCATAAATCCTAATTTAAACAAAATCTAGTGTAATAGTGTGCAAGTGGAAGTCATGAAAAATATTTATTGGTAAGTTTTTATTAGTAAATTAATCATTCGCTGTGGTTATTTAAAAAACTATTTCGTGTCGTTTACATCACCCAAATTGAAAACTTTACGTAACCAATTTCAAAATGTTTATTGGGCATTCTGGCTCACTTTCCGCAGCGCAGATGCTGGCGCATCTTCACTGCTCCAATTGAGCTAGAATGCCCAATAAACACCTACTCTCTAAAGTTAATCAAAACAGGAAGACGTTATGAGATTACATAGACGCGCGGGAGTTTAGGTAATAAAATAAAAAGTTATAATTAAATTTTCATGTCCTGGGGTAACTTTTGACCCCCGATACCAGTTAATGGTTTATTGGTTTAGCGGCAGTTTGATTGTTTTCAGAGTGAATTAATAGGTAAGATGCAAACATGCTAGTGAAGAGAGCTAGTAATTAATATAACTGAACCTAAAAAATATTAGTAATAACTACTACTCAGCGTGTCGCATTAGAGTTCCTTATGTAGTCCAACTCAACTCATAATGAGCTGCTGCAACTCATAATGATGGGCAAAGTTGCAGGAAAAAGGAAAGTAGGTCGGAGAAAGAAGTCTTGCTTGCGTAACATCAGGGAGTGGACTGGGATCGCGAGTGCAGCAAACTATTTCGCCTCGCTGGAGACAGGGAGAGATTTGCGGAGCTGACTGCCAACCTTCACTAGTTGGAGAGGCACTATTAGAAGAAGAAGATATAGTTCAAGTTTATGCAAAACTGATCGCGTGCACTCAGGTTACACAACTAGTATAAATAATAGACACAATATTTAAAGTTTGTTTCTCTACAACAAAACTATTCTTTATTTGAGGCGGTCTAAAATTTAACCTTTTCTTAACCTACGAGTGTCTCTAAAAGTATACAAATAAACCAAATTTCTGAAAGCCTTATAGATTTTTTTTGCGTGTATTATCTTGCAGGTATTACTTGACAAAATTTCAATTACATATTTAATGGTATTTATCTTGAAGTTTATTATTTGCCTAAGTTAATGTATAATACATTAAGGGTTGTTATACTTTTTTTATTTATTTAGTTTTGGTCATAAAAAATAAAAAAAGCTGGCGCATCTTCACTGCTCCAATTGAGCTAGAATGCCCAATAAACACCTACTCTCTAAAGTTAATCAAAACAGGAAGACGTTATGAGATTACATAGACGCGCGGGAGTTTAGGTAATAAAATAAAAAGTTATAATTAAATTTTCATGTCCTGGGGTAACTTTTGACCCCCGATACCAGTTAATGGTTTATTGGTTTAGCGGCAGTTTGATTGTTTTCAGAGTGAATTAATAGGTAAGATGCAAACATGCTAGTGAAGAGAGCTAGTAATTAATATAACTGAACCTAAAAAATATTAGTAATAACTACTACTCAGCGTGTCGCATTAGAGTTCCTTATGTAGTCCAACTCAACTCATAATGAGCTGCTGCAACTCATAATGATGGGCAAAGTTGCAGGAAAAAGGAAAGTAGGTCGGAGAAAGAAGTCTTGCTTGCGTAACATCAGGGAGTGGACTGGGATCGCGAGTGCAGCAAACTATTTCGCCTCGCTGGAGACAGGGAGAGATTTGCGGAGCTGACTGCCAACCTTCACTAGTTGGAGAGGCACTATTAGAAGAAGAAGATATAGTTCAAGTTTATGCAAAACTGATCGCGTGCACTCAGGTTACACAACTAGTATAAATAATAGACACAATATTTAAAGTTTGTTTCTCTACAACAAAACTATTCTTTATTTGAGGCGGTCTAAAATTTAACCTTTTCTTAACCTACGAGTGTCTCTAAAAGTATACAAATAAACCAAATTTCTGAAAGCCTTATAGATTTTTTTTGCGTGTATTATCTTGCAGGTATTACTTGACAAAATTTCAATTACATATTTAATGGTATTTATCTTGAAGTTTATTATTTGCCTAAGTTAATGTATAATACATTAAGGGTTGTTATACTTTTTTTATTTATTTAGTTTTGGTCATAAAAAATAAAAAAAGCTGGCGCATCTTCACTGCTCCAATAGAGCTAGAATGCCCAATAAACACCTACTCTCTAAAGTTAATCAAAACAGGAAGACGTTATGAGATTACATAGACGCGCGGGAGTTTAGGTAATAAAATAAAAAGTTATAATTAAATTTTCATGTCCTGGGGTAACTTTTGACCCCCGATACCAGTTAATGGTTTATTGGTTTAGCGGCAGTTTGATTGTTTTCAGAGTGAATTAATAGGTAAGATGCAAACATGCTAGTGAAGAGAGCTAGTAATTAATATAACTGAACCTAAAAAATATTAGTAATAACTACTACTCAGCGTGTCGCATTAGAGTTCCTTATGTAGTCCAACTCAACTCATAATGAGCTGCTGCAACTCATAATGATGGGCAAAGTTGCAGGAAAAAGGAAAGTAGGTCGGAGAAAGAAGTCTTGCTTGCGTAACATCAGGGAGTGGACTGGGATCGCGAGTGCAGCAAACTATTTCGCCTCGCTGGAGACAGGGAGAGATTTGCGGAGCTGACTGCCAACCTTCACTAGTTGGAGAGGCACTATTAGAAGAAGAAGATATAGTTCAAGTTTATGCAAAACTGATCGCGTGCACTCAGGTTACACAACTAGTATAAATAATAGACACAATATTTAAAGTTTGTTTCTCTACAACAAAACTATTCTTTATTTGAGGCGGTCTAAAATTTAACCTTTTCTTAACCTACGAGTGTCTCTAAAAGTATACAAATAAACCAAATTTCTGAAAGCCTTATAGATTTTTTTTGCGTGTATTATCTTGCAGGTATTACTTGACAAAATTTCAATTACATATTTAATGTTATTTATCTTGAAGTTTATTATTTGCCTAAGTTAATGTATAATACATTAAGGGTTGTTATACTTTTTTTATTTATTTAGTTTTGGTCATAAAAAATAAAAAAAGGTAAAACTCCTTTTTAGTACTCCGTACAAAAGTTAGTATAAAAGTTAAAAGGGAGGATATCTGCTGCCGCCGCCTTCATAGCCTTGAAGGCAGGGACCTGTCGAAATTGTGGGTGCGCGTTGATTACGGCGGCCACACTCGTATCTATGCGTGCCTATACAGGTCTCATAGCGGTGACACGGACGTAACTCGACTCTTCACGCACCTGAGTTTGACGACTGACAAAGTTCTTGAGAAATATCCCACAGCAGAATTAGTTATTTTGGGAGACTTTAACGCCCACCATCGTGAGTGGCTCAGTTCTCGAACTAATAACTCCAACAAGAATACCAGATATAGAGGAACATACGAGCTCCTTACTGGACCTTCTGCTGACTACTCGTCCGGACGGATACTCCGTCTCAGTGGATGCGCCTTTTGGCTCCTTGGACCACTGTCTCGTTCGGACTCAAATGTCATGCACACAACCCGATCCATCTGGGCCAACTAATTGGCGTCGTGTGTGGCACTATAAGTCGGCAGACTGGGATGGATTGCGAGAATTTTACGGATCGTACCCATGAAGGCAGATCTGCTTTAACTCAGAAGATCCTGACGTCTGCGCAGCCGCAGTCACTGAGACAATCCTTGCTGGTATGGAATGCTATATTCCTAACCCGCGAGTAGCTGCCGGCGTCAAAAAACGACCGTTGTTTAATAGTTCTTGCAAAAAAGCTAAAATTCTTAAGCAAACTGCATATGAGGCTTGGACCACGGCTCGTAATAATAAGGATCCGAATATTTCTGAGTTAAACCGCAAATTAAATGCTGCCTCGAGGTTCAGTAAACTTTTCTTTTTTGGAAACTTTTCTTTAATTTTTTTTTTATTATCAATTTTTAATCATAAGTTCTTCATTTTTTATGACAGCTGTCAAACTAAAAAGGCCCATATCTGGAAAACTTTTGAGGTGTATCACTTCTGTGCAGAAGTGACTAGTCTACGATCGATAGTTACAGAGATATAGCCGTTTTTAGCTTGCCAGCCATCATCAGAAATAAAGCTCTTCACTTATCAGTTAGCTATCACTTTTGTAAATTAAAATTTACAAAGAGTGAGCCCGTGTGAGCAATTAAGGTTTTGCCTGCCTGCCGTTTACACTTGTGATAAAAAAAATATATGGTTTTAACGATTAAGACTATCTTTACCGCAAAAAAAAACATTTTTTTGTAGTTTGTAAATATATTTTGCTTAAATTATTATATACTAACCGGTCTGTTCCTACTAAAAAGGTATCAATAGTTCGGCGCTTTGTCACAACCGAACTATTGCAACTTAAAAGTTTCAGTATTTGAAACCATTTTTAACTTCTTTTTTTTTAATTGTCAGTTACATGCAAGTACCCGCCACACGAGTATGAGCATGGGAGATACCAAAAATATAGCAACATTAATGTTCTTTTATACAAAATTAAATACTATAATTAATTATTCTGTGATTGAATGGAGTTCTTATACAACTGTGTCAAAGTTTGTTTTCTTAATTCTCTGGCCTGTGGTAGAAATTGGTGGCATGCCTAGACTGCTACTTTTCGTAGGCTAATAGCGTAACCTTCAGCAAGTTCGGCCAAACAGCGAAGATACTTCATATATGCAGACAGAATCTGATTTTATTGTCTTATACTAGAGTACAACCTAAAAAAAAATCTAAAGTTAGTTGCGCTTTATAATCTATAAGAATTAACGAGGAAAGTTTTAGATTACAACTTTAATGATACCTGTTTAACGAGTAAAATTTCAAAATAGAATGGAGTTTTGAAACATTTCCAGGCATTGAAGTTTCTGTGATTTAAAATTTAGCGTTCAACACTTAATGTTTGAAAAGTAACTAAATTATTTAGACTTTTAAGAAGCGAGTATAATATTCAAAATTAGGTAATTAGTCTTATTAAGAGTCTGTAAAACCTACTTACTATAGGAATAGAAGTCAAACTTCGTTGCATTGCATGCACACACTCCCCATTGCAATCCTTTCACGTTAATCTAAGTTTCTCAGTTGTTTTCTCCTTCCCTCTCTTCCTTCTTTCTTTTTCCGTCAGCCACAGGGTTACACCATGTTTGACCTTAAAATATTACTGAAGTTTTTAAAAAAATGAATTATTAGTACCTTTGAACAGTATCCGTCATTCTGAGGCTATTATTACGTGTATAAAAAAACAGATGGCTATAGCCGTTCGCGCAAGTCTTGATGCAGTGCGCATCACCAGCTGCCGAAAGCCATGTTTGTGAACCAGCTGGCGATAAGGTGCCTGTATAAAATCTCTTGAAAATATTCGGGTGTTATCTTTTAAATTTATACACATATTAAACTTAAGGTATTGATGATTAATGACTATGGCATTCGAGCCGAGTGCATGTTTAAAAGGAGAAAGATATAAATCTGTCTTTCCATCGGTAACTCTAACTTTTTAGTATTGTAATTTTATGAAGTTAAATTATAAATGACGTAATAAAATCTACTAAAAGTACTATTTATGAGCGCAAACCTATATAAGAATGTTACTTTTACAAGGTTGTTGCTATTAAATTAATGAAATCGGCATTTTTATCCTTTTGCCTACTTCATAGTGTTGTAAGTTTCTTCTTTTAATTACTTCGGTTATTGCTTTTAATTTCTCAGGTTTTCCAGTGATCTTGAATTAGAAAACGAATGTATCCTAAATGTAAAAAAAGCGACGATTGGATCTATATTATTTTATTAAATAAAATATACTAATATAGTCTCTAACATTAGTGGAACGTTGTATTCTTACCTTAAATATTTTTAATAGTACTAAACACAAATGCGTTTTAGTGATTATATAAATAAAAAACTTTATTTTTTCAAAATACCTAAATTATTATTTTTTGTTTTTGTAATGAACTGAAAGTAAATTTTCTAAACCCCATATATGTATATATTTCTAACTACGTACAGATTTCCTTGTAAGATTTAAAACGAAAAATTTGTGCGCACGCAATAAGTAATTAATGCATGAATTGTTCACAAGTAACTAGCAATTTTTTACGCGCTGCAAATAATATGAATCGTTTTGTTAGATTTTTCAACAGCAGCTACTTTCCACACCCCTTACTATTTTACTACATAGACCCCACGTTTTTTTTTTAGTCCTATAAAAAATCTGAAAAGTGTTTATTATATATATTATGTAAATATTTCATATTTTGAAATCCATTGTAAAAATTCAAGTGCATATTAAAATAAAGGTATTAAAATATTTTATTTTGAAATCCATTATGATCATCTTCATGATATTATAAGAGATACTTTAAAAACGAATGAAATAGATTGCAAAATTTGTTCCAAGAAAAACGAAAGAGCATATGAATAAGAAAGCCAATTAATAATATACTCACATCCACTTCTAAACTATATTGAAAGTTTCAAATCAAGTTTATAGTAAAGTTTATTAAAAATCGATTGCAAAATTTCAACAGAACCAAGAGCCATGACAGAAATTTATTAAAAACATGTTAAAAAATAGGTAAATTAACTTATAAGCTGCGGAAAAAAGCTATTTATTAAGATTCAAGATATCTTTATTAGTTATAATTAGACACATAATATTTTTTTTTCAAATTTCGGATGGGTGCATATTATAATTCGTTCTACCGGAATCCCGCTGGATAAATAATATCCCTCGTCCTTATCCATCACGCAGAATGCTTCCCATCCGAGCCACATGTACCTACCATATAAATTTCATGGTAATATGTTTCTCCGCTTTAGTCTGAAAGTAGGACAAATTAACAAATACTTTCGTATTGGTTTCGACCTTTCTCAACATTTCCTATCGATGTCAATCGATCAAGTTATCGACAACAGATAACATATAACAGACAACACTAGGATTTTAAATACTATAGTTGGCATGGTACAGTCAAAATGATGACATTCTACTTGTTTCGACTCACTACAGAGACTTTCTTTGTCTCTTACTGTCTACTAACATTTTTTTAGTGTAATAGAAGACAAATACATATAACTACCTAGCGGGATCTCACTTAATAATAGAATACATTTACCTATCATAAAGCATAGATGAAAAACTACTTAGTGAACGTAATTGTAAAATAAAGCCGCTTACCATTATATGAGCCCAATCGAAGGTATTTCAATTCAATTCAATTTATAATTCATAAAAGAAAATGTATGATAATATTTTTTCATCCGCGTACAATCATACAAAGGTAAGGTTATAAAGGTTACAATAAATGCTAAGATATTAGAAAAATATCTTTGCTTTCTGTACTAGTTATCTAAAGAGAACTGTTTTACAGAATATAATAGTTCGTCGTCTATCTAGTTCAACCTAGAACAATAAAATTTATAATAAGAACATTAGTAACTTTGACATTTAAATGATAAATATAAAAAAAAAAATAAAAGGCAGTATTTTAAGAGTTGTTATAATGAATTTTACACCACAAAATGTTTACTATACATTCTCGTTCCGTTACATCGTAAATTGACGGCACCAAAGGAACTCACTACTCGTAATTTAATGGCGGCCTTTACATGTATACATGTCGTAAACACTAACTAACTTGATAGAAACTTCACGTAAATTTTAGACACTTGGTTAGTAGAAATAGAATATAAAGGAACTCTTAGGGAATACATTCAAATCGATTTTTTCGATTTGGTTGCCGTTTCAAAGGTAGGTTCGATTCTCAGCAAGGAGCAACCAGTACTATTACAATCTGTAAATTGTGAAGTTGTCTCTATTCTGGTTTGTGGCGTGGCGATAGGCTTACTAAATAACGTATGTGCAATGGAATACCATCGGCAAAACGTGGATGTTACGGGCATTTGTTCGTAACTTCTCTAACTACCCCTTCAGGGATAAGTGTCGTAATGGTATTTATTTTATTTTAAAATAATTGTGTTTGTTATTTTAAGTGCCTTCAACACGAATATTTTTTCCGTTGGCAAAGTCGCGAGAACAACTTTATAAAATAAGTCGCCGCTGTCGTCGTCTCAGGTCCACTGCTGAACATAGGCCTCCACAACGGCTATTCTTGAACCTCCCATGCGCACCAACTTCCTTCGGCTCTAACCAAGTCATCTAAATTCCTAGTGGATGACCACCCCACACCGAGTTTTCAGCGACAAGCGATGTAGCCTATTTATTGCCACTACGGCTTGCTAATTATTTAGTGTATATGATTAGTACTTTTATCAAAAAACATTATCGCATGTTCCAAGTTACCGCACGGACGAGGTGGCAGACGGTACTCACTCAAAAGGTTGTAAAAGGCATCTTATGTAAAATGATTTGTGATATGTGAAGGAGAAAAGGACGTTGTGCAGACATGCCTGTATTTGTCTCCTGCCTTTTTTAAATACAAAAACAAATTCAAATAAAATATCTTTATCATCATAGTATAAGGTCCACATCAGCTTGTTTACTAAACAAATACGAAATAATAAAAAACAACTATAAAATCTTAAAACAGGATTGGTATAGTGCAAAAAACTATTCTGAACCCGGTGGTCAAGTATCAAAAACTATAGTCACTGTAGTAAATGGTGTGAAATTACACGACACACACAAGGTCAGAAAGTTTGTTAATTTACTATTGTAGTTGATAGTGTGTAATAGGTATATTTAAACTTTCCGACGCAATATAAGAATAAAGTCAATAATTTTATTGATTTACTTTGAGATGTATGTGATCTTTCGGAAATCTAATACAAATAAATTCATAGAAAAAAAATATTATGTCCCTAGTATCGCTTTGTGTATAGATTTGTACTTTGACGTGTAATAAAATACATTCATTCATTTTAAAATTAATCGCTCCCATCGATTTACATAATCACATCAGTAGCTCTAGTAGCCGGGAACAGCCATTACCACGAAACAGTAATATCACTTACCTATCTTAATATTACCACTAGGAAATACACATTTTAAATGTAAAAAGTAATAATTATTAAAATACTTATGATATATAATATTTACACGTAAACACTGAAGAACCAACACTCTTTGGGCGATGTGTGCAATGATACACACTGTCGCAAAATATGTGCAATGATACACACTGTCGCAAAATAACTTTCTTTTGTCGACAACCAGTTTTATAAGCGGATTTCAATAGTTGATTATTTCCTTAAGCCACAAAATTAATAACGGGAACTATAAACGGAACAGGAAAATGCTGTAGGAAAGTTAGACACCTTCTTTGATTTAATTCTCTTGAAATAATTGAATTAAAACAAAATGCTTCTTAAACTATCACGTATAAACCGGAAAAAAAACAAACAAACGTTTGTACACGACAATCGGCGAAGAAATATATTTTTTTGTAAAGCAGTGGCGAATAATACTTTTAGTACTATTGTGATTTATTTTTATCAAACAACTCTCTTTTTTGATTAATAATTGGGTCAAAAATCCACAGATTACTAATTAGGTAACAATTTTAAGTAGCACCAAATAAGTATAAAGAAAAACTCTAGGGGTCAAAAGAGCATTGTCATTTCGATCCGCCAGCGTTCTTTTACCATCTTATTTGGCGCCACTTACGATTGGTACCTAATAAGTAATCTGTGGATTTTTAACCCCATTGTAAGCCGATTAATAAAAAAATACACACCTTTATGTAATGGGTGATTGGGGAATGTAAGACTGGTCTCATTTAAATTAGGTAAGGATACCGTCTGAAGAAACCAGAGTTAGGTGAGAAAATGTTTTCAATTCTATCATTTTGAAATTAATATATATGAACATATCTTTTAGACACAATTCAAAATGTTCTAACTTTTTAACTAATCGCACTTCTGGTTAATTAGTTAATGAGTTTAACTCATACGCCTTAACCCTGTAATGGGACCTTGCGCGTGCGAGGGGTTATTTTCATTTAAGTATATTATAATACTAAAAGTAAATTATAAATATGATTCTCTATTCTGAGATGCAGGGTTGCAGGCCACTATCAAGCAGCTAGAATCATATTTATAATTTACTTTTAATATAATAATAATATACTTAAATGAAAATAAAAACTAATCATAAAATATTTATAGAACATTTTTAATTGTGTCTAAAAGAAATGTACATCCTACTAATATTATAAATGTGAAAGTTTATAAAATTGTCTGGATGGATATTTGTTACTCAATAACGCTTCAGCCACTGGACGGATCGGGATGAAACTTAGCACACCTAGAGATTAGGTCCTGGAACAGCACATAGGCTTATTTTTTATTGCGAAAAATTCAAATTTTTCCCCGTGAATAACCATAACCGAGCTTAAACAAACTATAGCTATAGCTACAGATTGCTATAGCAAACGTCATTAGTATAATAAATGATGAGTTAATTAAGGAGTTCCACTTCGATAACCAAATTTAGTGCAGGCCGAGCCGCGGGCAAAATCTAGTAAATATTAATTTTAAAATGATAGAATTTAAATCCTTTTCTCACCTAACTCTGTTTTCTTCAAACCGTGCCTATCCTTACCTAATTTAAATGAGACTATCTTACATTCCCCAATCACCTATTTAATAAAGGGGTGTATTTTTTTTAATCGGTTTACAATGGAGTTAAAAATTCACAGATTACTTATGAGGTACCACTCGTAAGTGGCGCCAAATAAGATGGTAAAAGAACGCAAGCGGATCGTATTGACAATGCTTTCATGACCCCTAGAGTTCTTCTTAATACTTATTTGGTGCTACTTAAAATTGTTACCTATAATTTTAGTAATCTGTGGATTTTAACCCAATTAGTAAACAGAAACAAAAAATAACTAATCACGTATGAAAAATACAGAGAATTGTAATTGAGAACCTTCTTTATTTAAATTTAGTTATAAATTAGAACAAACAATTATTCATTTACGAAGCAACCGTTTTCAAATATGCGAATAAATGTAAAAAAAAAACAAAAAAATTATTCACAACCGTAACCAGGTTAATAATACAATGGACGTTTTAATATATTGCCTTTGGATGAAAAGGGTTAACTACAATTCGGATCCGGAGAAATTCGTTGATAATTTTTTTTTCCAGATATTTATTGATTGTTACTTACACAGAGGAAAGAGGGGCACATGGGTCCTTTTAGCTATTATTCTAAACATAGTATAAAACAAAGTAGCTTTTCGCTGTCTGTAGCGATGTGCGCTTAGATCTTTTAACTACGCAACGGATTTTAATGCGCTTTTCATAAATCGGTAGAGTGTTTCAAAAGGATGATTGATACGTAAAGTTTAATATAATAATAATAATATATTTTTATTTCAAAGATTTCTGTCCATAGAAAAACACTTATTTTACTAATTTACAATAAATAAAAGTTACATTATTTTATTATACTTAAAATTAAATTAAAATAGTTACAATACTGACATTGCTGATTTATACATTAACAAAATTAATAATAATAATTGTAGTTCAAGTAATAATAATAAAATAATAATTTAAATATGGTATACGGTAGTCGGTGGTGGCCGAGGGGTTTAAATTTCACTTCACGTCCCAAGTGGCGGAGGTTCGAACCCCGGGTCGGCGTGTACCAATGAGGCTATTCTTAATTTCTTAAGTACACTGATTAATTTATTCACACCACTGGCTTTTCGGTGAAGGAAAACATTGTGAGGAAACCTGCATACGTCAAGAAAAAAAATGGCGTATGTGAAGTCCACAATCCGCACTGGGCCCGCGTGTGTACCTATAGCCCAATCACCCTCGCTTATGAGGGTAGGCCGTGCCCCAACAGTGGGGACGTATGAAGGCTGGCAAGCAGCAGCAATTTAAATACACTTAAACCATTTATATGTGACACTTCTGACTATGCACCTTTGTCCAGTGCTCCATAAAAACACACTCTGAGTCCATCCTATGTGCAATCAATTGCAAGTACATATTATTACATATTAATATTGTTTTGTGTTAATTTGTTGGAATTTAACGGCAGAACAACGTCCGCCGGGCCAACTAATGATAAATAAAGTACGATACAGTGGCGCAATTTTAATTAAAATTTGTAAAATGGTAGTATGTTAATTACAATTGACGTTAAATGATTGGACAGGAGTTTTGGCGCGAATCTTGAGAAGGAGTGGTGTTTTTTTGTGTTTATTTTTTCTAAATTTATTTCATGTGTTAAGAATTGTGCAGCGAAGGCTCATGAATAGTGAATTATGAAGAAATAAGCAATCTCCCGCCCAATCTTGGGACATGAAAAAGAGGACGCGCGGTAACGCCCGCGCCACGATACAATATAATTGACATTGACTCTGGGAAATGCATAAATGGTCTGCTAAGACCGAGCAAGCCTATAATAATATTAAAAAATGATTGGACTAAAACATTATGTCATTGATTTTAAATATAAAATTATGAATGTGGAAAATGATATTTAGACCACTGTGCACGAACATATAGAGCACTAAGGTCCACGCGTGGACCTCTGTATACTTGTTTGTATTATGAATGTAGAAGATGTAAAAAACAAATACCATTAATTAATTTTAAAAGCTTTTTTAAGTATTGAAATGTTTTGCAAATATTTTACTGTCTCAATGCCAATTTATGAAATTATCTTCGTTATCATCGCCATGTGCCATTTTCTGCAAATTTGACATTAGATTTAAGAAATCTTCATCAACAAAATATAAAAATGGACCTGTGTGCAAAGTCATAACAAATGTATTGAACTCAAAAGTAGATATCTGATGGGCGTGAAATATTTTGAAAGCATTTTTACGGGTTGCTCTCCATACATTGAACGAAAGGATATAAAAATTTAAAAAAAGTTCGCGCTCCATATGATCATAAGAGAATCTAAAAATTTTCTCTAAGATTAATAGATTAATTAATTGGATGCATTTTCTTAAATTTATAATGACTTTTACAAATTTTTTTTGTTACATTCATCGAAGGTTCTTTCAAATTTTTAAATTTTGCTTATTATTTTAACCTGTTTAGAGAATTTCTATGTGACTGTCTTAAAAAAAACTCATTTTACACAAATCCTTTACAGAAAACTTATTTCATCAAGCGACAAATGGTAATTGCACCGCCCATATTGGCAAGTTTACATTATCACCTATCTAAGGGCCCTAGTAGTCTACAGCTGTAAAAAAGCCTTGCAACCCGCTCTGAAATGACACCTACATAATTGTTTAAAAATTTGCCCTGTAATGATACTTTTAAATTAAAAAACCGTAACAAAATCGGTCTAGTAGTTTTGGAGAAAAATAGGAACAGACATACATAATACATACACACAAACACACACACACACGCACACACACACACACACACACACTCACACACACACACACACACACACACACACACACATGCATACATATAAACACTCCTATCGAACCCTAAACCCATATGCCGCGTCCATTCACTTTCATTGGTGTCGTTGATAAATATGTCTGAATACAGTATTATGGTAATTCAAATGCGCAATGTATATCTTATTTTTGGATTTGGAATAGATTTCAAACAAGAATTGTTAGCAACAACTTTACGTAATAGACACATGCTACAATTTGTCATTTATTGACATTATTAAAACGCAGGCTAGATTTTACCAAACAGTATTAGGTATATCAAACCGATTTATTTGTTTTTTTTTTATATTTTTTATGGCTTACTAGATTACTAAAACACCGTTTCCAGACACGTTCAATGTTCGAAACTAAAAACTCACAACCGTAACTGCACCACCAAGTCGAGTTAAGTAATCTAACCTAAGATTTTTTTTGGCCGTAAAACGATTATACATGATTTTGGTCGACATTTTCCGTACTATTACTGTTAGGGAAGCCTACGATTTTAAACTAAAACGTAATAACTTTTGCATTCAAAAACAGTTACAAAAACATTCTAAAAAACTATTCCCAACAAAAAAAAAACTTTCACTAATAAGAATAGAATTTCGTTAAAAACTTTGATATACTATTTTCGCTTTTAAGTACTCTTAACATATCTCCAACAGCAATCGACTGGTTTCAAAGTTACTTGCGTGGGCGCCGGCAGCGGATCAAGGTAGATGATTCCTTCTCTACTTGGTGCTACACCAATGCTGGTGTCCCGCAAGGTGGCGTGTTGTCTCCACTTCTCTTTGCTATTTTCATTAATAATATATCATCTAATTTATCTTCTCTCCACCATCTATATGCAGACGATCTTCAAATATATACTCAGGCTCCAGTTAGTGAACTAAGAAGTGCAGTTGCGATTATAAATAACGATCTTGCTCGCATTATGGATTGGGGTACCTCTTACGGTCTAAACGTAAATCCAAATAAAACGCAACTTATCATTGTGGGTAGTTCAAGAATGATATCTAAGATTAATTTACAAAATCTTCCTAAAGTGAGTATTAATGGAACAGTCATTCCATATAGCGAGGCTGTAAAAAACTTGGGCATCATCATAGACCAGACATTTTCGTGGGAACCACAATTAAAAGAAGTTAGCAGAAAAATATTTGCTACAGCTAAATCTATTAGCAGATTGCGTAACTTCTTGCCCATTACCACTAAAATTGCACTGGCTAAATCACTACTGCTACCTGTCCTTGATTATGCGGATGCTAGCTATCTTGACCTTACTGAGGAGCAATTAAATAAGCTTGAGCGACTCCAGAACCTATGTATTAGATACATATTTGGTTTACGTAAATATGATCATATATCCGAATTTCGATTAAAACTCAAGTGGCTCCCAATTCGCCTTCGCCGGAATACTCATTTTCTGTTTCTTTACAACGTACTGTTCAATCCGTCTACTCCGTTATACTTGAAAGAGCGTTTCAATTTTATAGGGTCTACAGCTATCGCGCCACTACAAACATGATGCTGTAAACCCCAACACACCTTATTCGCAAGCATAAAATGACTCATTCACTGTCACAGCCATAAGGAATAGTTTACCCTTTGATGTCAAAAAAGCACAAACTTTAAGAATATTTAAAAATCTCGTAATCACACATTACTTAAAAATTTAAGCTGTCTCATCAACACTGTTTATTCATCTATATTATTTAAGATGTATGTAGTTTGTGTATTTATTTTTATATTTATTTTTTGTTATGTATGTGATATATTTATATTTATTTTGTTTAGATGTTTGTACGTATTAGTATTATTTATTATTCATATGTATATAAATTTAGCTATTGCTATAAATGTATATATTATTTTACTGTTGCCCTTTTTTTTCTTTTATTGTTAAGTTCTACTCAATAATTTTATAAAGTCTCCTCTACCCAAAGGTTGTCTGGAAGAGATCGCTCATTAGCGATAAGACCGCAAATTTGTTATAACTTTTATTGTTTTAATTGTTTTGTATTCTATATGCGCAATAAAGTATATTATTATTATAAAAATCAGTAAGGACAAAGTAAAGCTTAAATAAGAAACCTTAAAATAATAACCTCCATTATTTAGTACTTTCACTTCAATCATTTTTCCATTTACTTAAAAAAATATTAATTTTTTATTTTAAAGGTCATTGCATCGACAACACTGTTATTTCTGTTCAATCAAGTTATTTTCAGACCATTATACTCGTTTAAAAATGTGCTGAAGAAAATAATTCATTCATTCAAGAATCATTTCAAGAAATGTTATTTTCTTTGTCGCTGCACACGAAGTTTAAAAGCTAAAAGTTGTTATAAAGTTTTGTTCAAAGTTATCTTTTTTTATATAATATATATTCTATCTCAAAATAAACATAGTTACATTTAAACATGTAATTGATTTAATTGTTTGTTTTGTTTTACAAATATTTTCATGTATTATGTTCATTAATTATTTAATTTATTTATCTATGTACTATAATATATAATATAGAAGTAAGATGTGGTGTGTAAGTAAATATAATATAATATGTGTGTATATATATTTACATCCAGCAACGCAACTGGCGTCATGCATGTTGTATATTATTACGGCGTCCCCCAGTTCCGCTATCAACTTTTATGATATCCTTGTGAATGTTGCTTAGTTTTTCAACTTCCTGCTCCAAGGAATATGTTATTTGTCTGCAATTTTATTTGGGGCAATATTCTTCTTCCAATCGTGTCTTAGCATTTTTGGTTGGTATTTGGGACTGCGCAGTTGCCAGCTTTGGATATACTTATATATTTCTTTTACTTTTGCTTGTTGCATTCTCTGTTGTATAAAGTTTTAACTTAAAATCTATTCGTATGAGCTATACCTACACGGACCAAGATTGATATATGTACTTATGAGCTTCATATTCTATGCTTCAAAAATTGTAAATGGGAAACTCTGCTGTGTTGAACTGATGATAGATGGATGGATTGATTGTTGAGTCTTTCTTTCACGCGAAAACTATTGAACGGACTTGAATTAAATTATACATTTTATTATACAGTACCTGGAAGACCTTTTTTTGCTTGTTTGCTTGTCGGTGAAAATAATAGCACTACCAGTCGCCAATAGATGTCAGGCTGTCATATTTTTCAGTTTATCATTGGCTGAACAGCCATAAGGAATAGTTTACCCTTTGATGTCAAAAAAGCACAAACTTTAAGAATATTTAAAAATCTCGTAATCACACATTACTTAAAAATTTAAGCTGTCTCATCAACACTGTTTATTCATCTATATTATTTAAGATGTATGTAGTTTGTGTATTTATTTTTATATTTATTTTTTGTTATGTATGTGATATATTTATATTTATTTTGTTTAGATGTTTGTACGTATTAGTATTATTTATTATTCATATGTATATAAATTTAGCTATTGCTATAAATGTATATATTATTTTACTGTTGCCCTTTTTTTTCTTTTATTGTTAAGTTCTACTCAATAATTTTATAAAGTCTCCTCTACCCAAAGGTTGTCTGGAAGAGATCGCTCATTAGCGATAAGACCGCAAATTTGTTATAACTTTTATTGTTTTAATTGTTTTGTATTCTATATGCGCAATAAAGTATATTATTATTATAAAAATCAGTAAGGACAAAGTAAAGCTTAAATAAGAAACCTTAAAATAATAACCTCCATTATTTAGTACTTTCACTTCAATCATTTTTCCATTTACTTAAAAAAATATTAATTTTTTATTTTAAAGGTCATTGCATCGACAACACTGTTATTTCTGTTCAATCAAGTTATTTTCAGACCATTATACTCGTTTAAAAATGTGCTGAAGAAAATAATTCATTCATTCAAGAATCATTTCAAGAAATGTTATTTTCTTTGTCGCTGCACACGAAGTTTAAAAGCTAAAAGTTGTTATAAAGTTTTGTTCAAAGTTATCTTTTTTTATATAATATATATTCTATCTCAAAATAAACATAGTTACATTTAAACATGTAATTGATTTAATTGTTTGTTTTGTTTTACAAATATTTTCATGTATTATGTTCATTAATTATTTAATTTATTTATCTATGTACTATAATATATAATATAGAAGTAAGATGTGGTGTGTAAGTAAATATAATATAATATGTGTGTATATATATTTACATCCAGCAACGCAACTGGCGTCATGCATGTTGTATATTATTACGGCGTCCCCCAGTTCCGCTATCAACTTTTATGATATCCTTGTGAATGTTGCTTAGTTTTTCAACTTCCTGCTCCAAGGAATATGTTATTTGTCTGCAATTTTATTTGGGGCAATATTCTTCTTCCAATCGTGTCTTAGCATTTTTGGTTGGTATTTGGGACTGCGCAGTTGCCAGCTTTGGATATACTTATATATTTCTTTTACTTTTGCTTGTTGCATTCTCTGTTGTATAAAGTTTTAACTTAAAATCTATTCGTATGAGCTATACCTACACGGACCAAGATTGATATATGTACTTATGAGCTTCATATTCTATGCTTCAAAAATTGTAAATGGGAAACTCTGCTGTGTTGAACTGATGATAGATGGATGGATTGATTGTTGAGTCTTTCTTTCACGCGAAAACTATTGAACGGACTTGAATTAAATTATACATTTTATTATACAGTACCTGGAAGACCTTTTTTTGCTTGTTTGCTTGTCGGTGAAAATAATAGCACTACCAGTCGCCAATAGATGTCAGGCTGTCATATTTTTCAGTTTATCATTGGCTGAAAACACGGAAGAAACGAAACCTAGCTGGATCGATTTATCGCCCCCGAAGTCCCCCGCTTACTAAATATCACTTATATTAGTATATATCTATACTAATATACTAATATATAAAGCTGAAGAATTTGTTTGCTTGAACGCGCTAATCTCAGGATTAAAAAAAATTCTTTCAGTGTTGCATAGCCCATTAATCAAGGAAGGATAAAGGCTATATATCATCACGCTAACACAAATAGGAGCGGAGCACTAAAGAAAAATGTTTCAAAATCAGGGTTTTTTTCTATACTATAATACTAATATATATTAAGCTGAAGAGTTTGTTTGTTTGAACGCGCTAATCTCAGGAAATACTGGTGGGATTTAAAAACTTCTTTCATAGTTGCATAGCCCATTAATCGAGGAAGGCTATAGGCTATATATCATCACGCTAACTTAAATAGGAGCGGAGCACTAATGAAAAATGTTTCAAAGTCGGGTTTTTTTTATCCTTTTAAGAGCTTCCACTACGTGCGCTGCGTAAACGGTTGGAGTTTCGCAAAAATCATGTATCACAGAATTTTTCCCCTATAAAAGTTCTAAAAAAAGTCCGGGACAGCATTTGTCTATATATTAAGGTTGGCTAACTATAAACTTTTTTATGCTATCCATATTTGTTCTAAAATAATGCATTATTTGTGAAGGTGTTTTTATAAACATGATATTAATCTTTATCCAAATCAATACGTTATTCATCGCAAGCATTTAATTTAAAACTAAATTGCTCTGTTCATTATTCGATTTCAATGAATATTTAAGGAGATATCGCAGTTTTAAAATAACGTGGCAGCAAAATAATTATCTAGATTATTTCAATTTACATTGTACTAGTTTTTGCCAGCGGCTCCGAAGTTTTCGTTGCGTTGCGTTTCCGCAGAATTATTCACAGTATTAATTCTGTTATTTACTCCTTAATAAGCCCACCCTAAATTCAGTAATCGGCGAGGGACTCCTTTATTTAATCACAGTATTAACTTTGTGATTTACTCCTTAATTAAACTAATGAAGTTTGCTATATCAAGCTGTAGCTATAGCTATAGTTCGTTTAAGCTCGGTTATAGTTATTCCCGCGGGGACTTTTAAATTTTTCGATATAAAAAGTAGCCTATGTGTTATTCCAGGATCTAATCTATAGGTGTGCCAATTTTCATCCCGATCCGTCTAGTGGCTGAAGCGTTATTGAGTAACGAACATCCATCCATTCTTACAAACTTTCACATTTATAATATTAGTAGGAAGGACTAGCTTACACCCGCTTTACTAATTTTTATGTATTCTGGTTAAAAATTACGGATTTTATCCTCTTAGGGGACAAATTCAGCAAGATCCTTTCTTAGTAGTTGTCTATACGTTATAACAGGAACCTCTGTGCAACCTCTGCTGTCTGCTGAAAAGCTAAAGGGATGGTAGTCAAAAACGTGAAAACGACTCGATATAACACACTAGGGTCATTTTAGAGAAAAAGGTCTTACCTCTAGAGACTTTCGAATTTACGAGTCTGGCATACAAGAAACATTTCGCAATAGGATACCTAGAAAAAAAAAACATATTTTGAGATAATTCAAACTTTATTTGTCTAAAAATATACGTATCTTATTTTTTTAAAAACCAATACAACAGGATATGATTTTGAGTATTGACAAGTTATTTACAGTATTTACACTAATAGCATTTGTAGTCTAGAATATTTACTTATCAGAAATTATACACAAATAAGCTTTCTATTTTCTTAGAAGTCTTCTCGTTGTTTTTCAAGCTCGTGAGTAGGTTAATTTGACACAATTGTTTTCAAATAACTATTTAAGAACCACATATATTTCGAGCCTTTGAATTGAAAATTATTAACAAGTTGATTTTTTACAGGTTTTAAAATAATATGTATGTCTTTTTAGGGTTCCGTACCCAGAGGGTGCCAACGCAGCCCTGTTACTAAGCCAATGTTATCTGTCTGTGTCCAACCATTTAAAGGCTCTATCTTTTAGGCCAAAATAGGTAGAAGCCTGAATTTTTCACAAAAATGTGTTATGATGGGGGATTCTATAAAATAATTACGCTCTCCATACAAGAGACATGTTTTCGTTGTTTTTGCTCTATCGGTAAAACAGTAATACATACAAATTCTTACATTTGTGTAACAACAAATAATAAAAACCGGCTAAGTGTGAGATGGGCCCAAGTCATCTACCATCTTATATAACCATTACAGCGCCATTTAGCATATTATTAAAATAAAATGTAGCACATTTGTTTGTTGGAAAATATCTTCTAAGTTAAGTAACGTCGGGCTTGGTCGGTACTTGGATGGGTGACCGCTTAGCGGCACACGTTTTGTTTTTGTTTGTAAATTACGTAAATGGTGCAAGGTACGGAATAGGTTCTTTAGGGTTCCGTACCCAAAGGGTAAAAACTGGACCCTACTGAAAATCACGTTTGTTGTATGGGAGCCCTCTTAAATATTTATTTAATTTGCTATCCGTCCGTCTGTCACCAGGCTTTATCTCATGAACAGTGATAGTCAGACAGTTGAAATTTTCACAGATGATGTATCTTTTGCCACTAAAACAACAAATACTTAGAAACAGAATAAAATAAATATTTAGGAGGGCTCCCATACATAAAACGGTATTTTTAGGGTTCCGTACCCAAAAAGGAAAAATTGGTACCCTGCTACTAAGACTCCGCTGTCCGTCCGTCCGTCTTACACCAGGCCGTATATGTTGAAATTTTCACAGAAGATGAGTTAGTAAAATTATTTAGATACGGTTAAAATAAAGTTTACTATACATTTGCTGTAAGTTATTGCTACTTCACTAAAAATTTCAACTTTGATATGGACCACAATTTAAAACTTGACAATATTTTTAACTTTATATCACTTCTTGATAAATGAATCTAAATGTACTAAACCAGTGAACCTAGTCGTATCTTAAGCCAAACAGCTTTTTTATACATTATTGTCTTAATTTAAATTTTAATATATTTTTAAAAGAAATAATTGTTTTCAAAGGTAAGTATAGTCTAATCTGACAGTAAATGAATATACAAATAAGAAATTTGTTAAACTAACTTGGCTCCACACTTCCACACACACACACAAGTGCCGATCACAGTTCGTTTTCGGTATTCGACTGGAACCTAATAGTTGGATTATAAATCTACGAAGTGTACACATATATACTTAGTTTTGAATAGTTTTTTACCATACTAAGACTGGACCCCAGTGTGGATCAACCCTCAGGTCCAACACTTCAACCATGTCTTAATAATCAATTTAATCACAGTTAGCACATATCCTGCGACGAGTTTAAACGAGTTGAAAAAAAAAACAAATTAAAACACCCCTTTGTCTTGGACCCACAAAAACCAAACACGAAGATTTATTCATAATGATTGAACGATACACCTAGTTTGGTAACTTTTAATTTCCTGGTACATATATCTAGTGAATAAATACACAACAATACTGATATTTTAAGTCATTTAAAATATCTATGAGGATTTACACAAGATTGGTAAGACATAGGTAACATAGCTAAATCTTTCATGTTTTTAATATTAAATGTTACTTTAATTGTTACAATAGTACTTTAAAATTTAATAAGCCTATCTAATAAACATGTCCTCTTCTTATAATACATATATTAAGGTACCTAACTAATGTAAAAAATTGTCCTAAATGAACTGCATCAATTATTATTTACATGTTCTGAAATTTCAGTACTATTTTTTACACTACACGTCACTGACAATTTGAGCACTTTTTCTACTGAGATATTTAAACACTTTGGCAACGTTTAATTTTCGGTAGTCTTACACTTTCCGGCCATGAATGTACGCTGAAACAAACGAAAAGAAATTAGAATAATTTTAGTAGGTACATACATAACATATATAACATTGGGTTCGAACCTTCACCCCTCAGAACACAAGGCAAACACTGATACCACCAACAATAATTTATTTACGATTTAAATAATAAGGGTTTTCCATTGATATAATTTAATTACCATTAAGATGATAAGTATTACCATTGATATAATAAGTAATTACCATTGAGATAATAAGTGTTTACTATTGATGTTATAAGTAATTAACATTGAGATAATAAGTATTATCACTGATATAATAAGTAATAACAATTGAGATAATAAGTTTTGTCATTGATGTAATAAATTATTACCATTGCAATAATAAGTGTTTACCATTGATATAAAAAGTAATTCCCATTGCCATACTAAGTGTTTATTAGAAAGTATTTACCATCGTAGTAAGTCCGATGTGGGCACCGCGGACAGCTAGCAGGCAAAGGTGGTCTCTGCAACGGCGGGTCGGGCACCTGACACAACGAGCGCGGCCATCCTCTCGGTACATTTTCGCCTAAGCCTCTGCGTTCTTCTACACCTGTAGATACGCAAACTTTGATGGGATTATATAAAAGTTGTAAAAAAAAAAAAACAGTTAATATAGTGATAAGTACGGAAGGCTCATTACGCATATCAAAATGAATTATAAACTTAGCAACATTAAATGAAACATCTTTAATAGTTGTAGAACTATAGGCAATACCAAGGAAACACGGAGCGTATTTTACCAACTTTTACCGCACGCCAAGATCTTCTAGACTTTTTATTAATCTGCCCATTTACTGGTTATTTGTGTATTCATGAGGCTGTTTGGGAATATTTTTGCTAAGACTATAAAATTAAATAATTAACTACCTAACTACTTTTGACTATATTGTTTATGTTTTACTGCTATACTCATTTACCTACCATCAAAAAACAATACAACTGCTGGTTTATTTATTAACTGACTTACAGAATAATTTTACAGCATGGATAATTTACTTTTTAAAATTTACTGAATAATTACAATCTGAATAACTGGCCTAATGTTTGAATAACAGTCGTAAAAATGTATACTCCCATAATGCAGCACTTAAAATGTTGTAATTAATGGTATGCGCCCAATACTGGACATCCATCTATGACTTATGTAGTTGATAATTAATGACACATTACGATCAGGGGATGCACCATGGACAGTGATTCACCGTTGGCTACTTGGTGCTGGGGGGGTTCTGGAGGGGCGTGGGTGTGGCGCATAGACGTGTACATGTATGTGTGCTTACACATATTTTCATAGATTTTGTATATTCGGTTGGCCTGGTTCCTGCGTGATTGATGGTAACAGGTGTACACCCGGGAAGTTTCTTGTCACTTCTTCTTCGCTTAGGCTTGTTTCCGAAGTGACAGTACGTTAAATAGTGTGCTCTGTTGCCGGACTGTCGTGTGGGAGCTGGGCTACTTCATGATATACAACTTCTGTAGGTATGTGTATGCATATGGGTATGTGTGCACGTTTGTGTGATGCGCCCTCTCGCGTTTGGAACCTCTCTGGCGCTGGGCGGCCGATGGTGGATTGCAGCGGGTTATTGATATTATATTTATTATATTATTATACTTGTACCTATGTAAGTTTATACATATATGTGTATTTTTTTTATTAGTATCAATTTTTGATACACCGTGTTTTAATATTAATCAGTTTTAAGTTTGGAGTACGTGTGTTCGCCCTATAATGTTAAATGTAAACTTGTGTGTGTAAATCTCAATATGAATCGGATTTATATTTTGTTCCTTTACTACACACATTGTAACTAATACAATCGAAGTTTTATTGGAGTTGCTTGAGTGTGTCATGCTCTCTCAAAGTCTCTACGGTGGTGGCATGTGCGTCGGGTCGTTAGGAAAACATGGTTGAGCGAAGCGATGGCTGATTCATGTGTCATACTTGTGAACGGGTGCCGCTGTGGAGGCAGGTCTGCTCTTGCAAACTTCTTTGTATTCTTAGTATTCGTTCATCGGTGTAGGATTTCAACGGCAACTCCTCAATTACTAAACGAATAATACTTGACGTTTTCAAGAAGCTTATGTCCTTTTCCGGGACTCAAAACTATCTGCATGCCAAATTTCATCTTGATCGGTACAGCGGTTTCACCGTGAAAAGGTAACAGACAGATTTACTTTCGCATTTATAATATTTATTATTATATTATATTCATGGATAGTATGGATAATTTTAAGTATATGTAAATATATGTATGTACATATGATTGTGCAAAAATATAATTATGATGGCGCTAATGCCACTAGTACTATTAGATATCGGAATTCTCTTTAATATCTAAATTCCTTCACTCGATTAACGATACTTGACGCTTCACATGGTGCGCCCCCTATGCTACATAAAAACAAAGAAAAAATTGACATGTCTGACTTTTTTTTTAGTAGCTTGCTTACTTATTTTTTATTACCTATTTTTGTTTTGGTACATATTGTATACTCTTTATCTAATCATCAAAGTATTGTATTACTACTTTAAATGGAACTTCTTGCAAGCTCTTTTTGGCAGAAATTAACATTGTTTACATTGTATTGACGATTCAAAAGTGTTCTTAGAAACCTATTAAAATAAAGTTTGATTTGAGTTTGATTTTGAGTTGACAACACCTATTGTCGAACTCGTACAGGTAAACATAAACAGACCCAAATACCTCGAATCTTGTTTTAAAAACTGCAGCTAGTTAAGGGTGCATAAATTTTCTTTGCACATGCAAAAAAAAAAATGCATATTACAAATAGTGCCATTTGGTCCCAAACTAAGCAAAGCTTGTACTATGGATACCAGGTAAAGGATACAAATACATATATATATATATATATATAAATATATATCCTTTTTTAATTACATACACGATGTACATAGAAGATACCGCTTATCAAGACAAACACAAATGATCATCACATAAATGATTTAGCTGTGGGGGAATCAAACCCACGCCCCTTAGTTTAGCTATTTGGTTCATTACCTATTAAGCCACGAAACCGCCACTAAATGAATTGAGTTTATTAAAAGCAAGTTGATTAAAACATAAAGAAAATAATAAAACCTCAGATAGACTTTCAGAAAGACTATTTTATTGTAATGGGAAATAAAATATGCCTAGTACAATAAAATGGAGCATTCGTTGAATTAACTATTATTACATCGTAATTGAAATGATGTTTCCTATCTTAACTATACAAATGTTAATTGTTATAGTCTAAAATTAAATGAAGATTTGTAGTTGTGATAAAGAATTTTACTTTATTTTTGATTCTAAAAAAGTATAATAAAGCAATTTATCTTCTAATTGGTTTGTTTAATAAAGCTTTATAATTCTTTAGAACTTTTTAATTTGCAATAAACTGAATTGATCCTGAAGCCAATTTGAACTGGACACAAGTTAAAAGAATTGCACGCCACGTTTTAATTTGTTTAAATAGGTATAAAAATACTTTGTCTTAAGTCTTAAGACTTACTTTGGTCATCAAACTTTCAAAACCGAATTATGCACTGTATAGAAAAGTAGGTATGTAGTGTTTTTTTAAGGTTTATAACTAAAAATCACAGGTCTTCAAAGATAACAGTTTAGAGTTTATACAGCGCACAGGTTATTGCAAAATAAGTAGACAGATCTTAAATAATAAATAAAACTAAATTTGCTTTTCAAACATATAATTTTCATACCAACTGTGTTACTGATATGTTTATCTTAGTCATTTAGCTATTCAAAACGTTTAAGTATCATAAAGCGCTATTTACAATAGTCGCAAAATGCATCTCTCATCAGCCTCAACAGTGTGGGCCATAGTCCACACGCGGGCCCAGTGCGGATTGTGGACTTTTCATACTCTTTTTTTTTTTTCGAATGTATGCAAGTTCCCTCACGATATTTTCTCTTCATTGAAAGCCAGTGGTGTGAATATCAATGAACTTAAGTAATAAAGAAAAAGACTCATTGGTACACGCTGGGTTTGAACATCCGCCACCTAGGACACAAGGTGGGCCATGACCGACCTTCACCACCGCAAAGTGCATATTTATCTATAATTTTTTTTTTATTATTAGGCTTGCAGCAAAAATTCGTCTACTATTCGGTATTCGGCCTATTCGGCTTCTTTTATACTTTTGTGCCGAATACTTAAGATTTTTCATTGTAGTAGGGATATCTTTGTCACCTTAATTTCTGAAATACATTATGTATTTACATACATATGCAATTTCATACATTTTGTTTGAGATTGAATATGAAGGTGAAAGTTTCAGAAATTAAAAGTCAACCATTGGATCGGAATCAGTTGAGTTGCATTTAGAATATCGAGGATAAAAGTGACAAAGAAAGTCAGCGGTGTGTACACAGAACAATATCTTTTTTTTATTCTATTCTCAAAACAATGAAAATAAAATCTTTTAATAAAAATAAAACAATAAATTAAACCGCCAAAATAAATAAATTTATCTGATTAGTCTTAATAACTTAGCTCATCAAGTAGTTATAAAGATTTTTTCATTTTCAGTTTCCATTTTTTGCTGTTTAATTTTATTTTATTTTTTAGAGCAAAAAACTATTCGAATAAGAGAACAAAAACATACTAGGTGTAAAATTAATGAAATCTATTTTAATTAATTAAAATATATAGCGATAGAAATTCTTTTAGAACTCAAATACGACTTACTTTGAGATACACCCTTTCTAATAGAAAAAAACACGCCATTGTAAATCGCTAGTGTGCAGTGGCTAAAATACTTTTTTCTTTATTTTAGAGTTGTAAATCGATTTTTTTGCAGACATATGAACTTGTGTAGTGAAAGATTTGTGGCGTTGATTATTTACACTACAAAATTATAGCATTAAAATATTTACGTCAAAGAGGTGCATCATAAGAATCTCTCTAAATTTTCTAACCTATGGAACCGAAACTAAAAGTTAATCTAAAAGCATGCGTCGAATAAAAATGTTTATGATCAAAGCTTAAAAGTAGAGAGGTAAATACGATATCACTGTAAATAATAATTACGTTAATGAGTAAAAACCTGAACGGGATCTGCTACCGGACTGTGATATACAGTCCGGAGGCGAGTCCGGGAGCGGCCTTTTGCGCCGGCGTCTAAGGGCATCTCTCCAGCCGCATACTGCTGTCCGGAAATACGCCCTAAACCTAATAACATAAAAATCATTATCTCAGGTTAATATTAGGGTTCAATAATACCGCCTAAGTTATAGTTAGGGCCGGATATCGGAGATAGACATCACGAAAGCAAACATTCCGGATATTATTCCGTTACGCTTCCATAAAATCTGCAATATCGTTATTGTTTATATGTAATGTTATACATCATATGCACTTATTATTTTCTTATAGACGGATTATAGTAAATTGAATCCTATGTGAGCTAAAGGTAAAAGTTCGTTTTGATTGTAACAAAAAAATCACATATAAATATTGTTACGTTTAAGTACCAATCGATTTTTTTTTATTCAAGTTTATTTAGAAGATAACTGTTATAAATTTAATTTCAAATTAAGAAGCATAATTGTAATAAAGCATTTTCACGAAACCACTGACGTTTAAATGACGTTATAAACGTGATATTACTCCTATTCGAATTAATTAGCTTTTATCACTTCCTAGTTTCTTGACTGATAGGTATGTTGTGATTTTCTTGTTACAATTCGGTCGAGTTGACCGCGTGAAGTCTATTCAATGTAGAGTGTGCAAAAGTAGTTCCCATAAATTATCTAGGACTTATTTTTAGTGAAAATTTATGGTGTCCCCATTTAACACTATTTTTATGTCTTTAATCGATAGAAGGCGTCTCTACGAGCGATGTTTGTAGCAAGTTACGGAACCCTGAATTTTTTTTTATTACGTTGTCTGTTCATAGCAACTAAGAGAATGAACACAGAAAGAAATGGTTCATACAAACGATGCATTCCTGGCAATGTGTTCTATCGATACCCGTCAAAAAACGGTCTGTCATAGGTACATACCCACGTTTAAAAACAATTTTATACAGCGGTCCTGGGAGAGGTTACAGCGAAAAGTACTCGATACAAACGTTGCTGCCGAAGATGTACTCTATTGATTTCTATCATCAAAATATATGGTTATGGGGACACCACAAATTTTCATTCCAAAATTCTAAAAATTCAGGGCTTCATACAAATAAATGATTTTTTTTTTCAGAGCGCCCATTTGTACATACACACTAACCGTAACCAAAATAAAGGAAAAATCATCAAAATATTATATAGTCCGGGTTTTTTTCTCTTGCGCCCCTTTAGTTACTCTGACCATTTTTTTGCACACTCTACATTGAATAGACTTCACGCGGCCAGGTGATTAACTCTACTCTCATTACAAACAGAATTATGAAAAAAAATTACTTAACGACGCTAAAATGTACTTTGGATATGTTTCTGCTTAGTACATATGCACACAAAAATAATTGTGAAAAAGTGTTGTGTACATATGATTTAAAAAGTACAGTAAGGTAATTTTTAAAACGTTTTGTGAGCCAGCAATATAAGACAAGTTGGCTTAGCTTTTCATTTATGGTAGAGGTGGCCAATTCTAGGCCTTAGAAGCGAAATAGGTCTATAGATATAAAAATGGTGTGATTTATATTTTAGAAGAAAAAGATTAACACGCTCTTAGCTCATTAGTGCCTGTCTTCTACTAATTTGATATGACAGAATGAATGATCGGCTAAAGGTCTTAAAGTATTGGTTGTCCGCCCACCTTCAGATGGTGACGTAATTCCGTCGTCACCCAGTATTTAAGTGTCCAACAATATTAAAACTAAACTAAACGTATCCATACGAAGGTACGTACCAAAAATTTATACATAGATTCCTAAATACATGAGGGCAAATTATATTCAAAGATTTAGTTTAATTTTGTTTCTTTCAAAATCATATTGAAGTTAAATATAACTTATTCAAATATAGTTTTTTTAACCGAGGTCTACGTAACTAAACGTCAAAATTCAACATTTCCAGTGTAAAATTGAAATCTAATCGCACTTATTATTCGTTTCTACCGGGAATCGAACTCGGTACCTTAGATATATTAGCCTAATATGTTTGACCAACCCTTTTAAAAAAAGGTTACGTATACATATACATATACATGGTGTACATATCGAGGTTATCGACCCGTATGTTCCTATATAATATTGTCAGGATTGCAGTTTTTGTTTAATAATATGTTAATCTATAAATTTCATTAGTGTATGTACCTATGTATGTCTGTTTGTCCGCGCATATCTCAAAAACTATAGGTCGGAATGCTAAAATTGTTTTTAAGTTATTGCCTACTCCAGATATAGTCCAATTAAGGGAACAGTGAAAGTTTCATCGAAATCGGTTTAGTCGTTTTTCACAGTCACGAGAAAAACGTGTCGTTGGCTTAAGGGGCATATAGCAACTAACTAGCACCGCCATTAGATATGGCCGTGGCCGTTTTTAGCAGAAATGACAACTACAACTCACAGATATTATTTAGAAACTATATAAAACATTCTAAAAATAGCTTATGACTAGCTTTATATTTCCAACATTTGAGTTTTAGAAATTCGTTTTGTACTAAGTGAATATTGAGGATATCTAATGGCGCTAGTGGGCTGTGAGAGGGCCCTTACCAGCGTAATTATGAAACCTGTCATTATGCTTGTTGTTTCAATGTTTGCATGCGGTTAGGCTCAAGCTAAAAAATATATGTAAAAGACAAAAAAATAATTGAGTAAAGGTATATGAACAAAAAAAATAAGCAGGTAATTAGTTTAAATTACAACTAAAATTAAAAACGATGAAGAAAACAAAAAGTTAATAAAAAAATTAAGCCGACTTCAAAACTGTAATTTACTTTACTTACTTGGCATTCATCCAGTAATATATAATCGGGTTCACCATTGCGTTGGCCATAGCCAGCCAATAGAAACCGAGGTATAAGTGTTGAACATATTTCTTGTACAATATTGAAGCGTCAAAGTGGGTGTAGATAAAGTATGAATGATATGGCAACCAACAGATACCGAAGATTATTATAACTAATATGAACATTTTCACAACCTGAAAACAAAATAATTTGGTTAGTTTTATCAAAATAAAATTAATAATAACCTACACTTCACAGCGACCAAACAGTCTCCAATTAAAAAATCTGAAGATTAAAAACTATCTAGTTAGGTTTCATTCTTGGAAAACGTCGTTCCGTCCGTGTTTTCAGGCAATGATAAACTCAACAAAATGTCTCTTCCTGACATCTATTGGCGAGTAGTTATACTATTATTTTTACCGACACGGCAACATTAAAGGTGCTTGACAATAGATGGCGTTGTTAAAAAAAACGAGTGAAGCTCGGTCCTCCAGGTACATTACTTAATTGATTGAAATACTAACACACACACACACACACATAGTCAGTCACTTCATTTCTCTTAAATCTTAGGCATCCAACTAAATCTGTAGTTATATTTCTTCACGTAGGTAACGATAACATCGCGATTTCAAAAATACACCTGGGACCCTATTGAGAACATTCTCGAGCGACCTCTGTCATTCGAGAGAAAAATGAACATTGACGGGTTTTGAGAGGTTAGTCAGACTTCCATACATTACTCTCTCGAATTCCATAGTCCAAAAAACTCGAGACTGTTCCTTATAAGCTCCCTGTACGCTACATTTGTTAATAAGAAAATTCTTAGGTAAACATATTAAATATCCAACACTGTTATTTTTTACCAAATCAACAGGCGTTATTAATAAGTATGAGCTCAATACGTTAAGGCTAAATTGATTTTGTTAAGAAAGCCTATATAACGTAATCATATTGTAAGCTTTCAAAAATAAATTAAATTTTCTTGGTTTATTATTACAGAAAAACATTATGAAATATCTGCTTGCCAAAAATAAAATAGCAATATTTAATTTAAGTCTACTCGCGACGATACACGAAAACTAAGAAATTACAAACAGTTTTTATTGATTTTATGACAAAAGATACCTTTTTTAGTATCGTCGCCTTAAGATCCGAAATATATAAAAATCATAAATGAGTACAGAACGCAAAAAATTGAAAGAAACTAAAAAGTGTAAGTGAAACAGGAACAGCTTGCTTGCAAAGTGAAACAGGAAACAGAGAAAGAAGATCTAATTATCTTAGATTGAATTAGTTCTTGTTCCCTTAGGTTGTTTGTTAAAGGGGCTGTTAATTTCAAGTTTTTGTAGTGACTTCTGTAAATAAACTCAGTAAAACGGGCTTTCTTTTATATGTTTCATCCTTATTAAAAGCATTCAAATTAACTTGTAATAGAAATATATATATATAAAAATAATATATATATATACATAAAATGAGATCTCGCTTATGGGGGTAGGCCATGCCCCAACAAAGGGGCCGAGCAAAGGCTGGCAAGCATACGTAAAATTAATTTGGAAAGCAACCCGCAAAAGAAGCCTAAAATGTAACAATATTTTTCTTATTTCCATCTATCTTCAATGTCTGGACATGCCCATTAGTATTGTAAGCCGGTGCTTGACCTAGCTTCAAATATTTGCCCACATGTTTAGACCTATGACTTTAAACATGTAGGCAAATATTTGAAGCTAGGTCAAGCACCGGCTTACAATTAGGCACAGGTATTAGAGCATTTGTTTATTTTCACAATATGTTCAACTTCCCGTGCCACACTATGTTTGTGTATTCAAATAAGTGTACAATTATTTGGACAAAGATCTGGCATAAGCTTTGTATTCGTTTTATTACAATAAAGCTTACAAAATCCTTTTAGAAGAATGTTAATGAAGTATGTTTTTTTACTTAATTTTCAGTAAGAAGACACACTTTATTAAAATTCGTCATGGATTCTCATAAAGTTAGCCAACTTTATAAAATCTTAAAAGTCTTAGTCGTGACCCACATGTCACTTTTACCTTTTAATCTTGCATAAGCAATAAGTATTGGTTAGATGGTCTTTGTATACTGAAATACAATAATTAAACTTGAAGAATTATGAAAAGCAATGTCAACATCTATTATAGTCGTAAAACTTTGACTTCAAGAAAGGTAAACGCTTTAATATTATTATGTCTTTGTATGATGAAAGTAACAAAATATACTAACCTTCATTCAAACGAATCAAGTCTAATGAAACTTACAAAACATAGGTACGAAGCATTTTCTTTAAATAAAAAGAGTAATGAAAGTTACAGAATGTAACCTTTCTTTTTGAACGAATCGAGATAAATGAAAGTCACAAAAATGTTCTATCCTTTCTATTCGAACGAATCGAGTCTAATAAAAGTTACAAAATATAATAACCTTCGCTTTTGAGCGAATATAGGTTAATTAATGTTATGTATGGTATTATCTAAAGGTATACCAACGTTTATTCTTGAACACATCGAACCAAATGAAAGTTTACAAATTATACTAACCTTTCTTTTTGAACGAATTGAGTCCAAAAAAGTAACAAAATTAAGATTTTTTCTTTTTGAATGAATCTAATTGAATAAAAGTCACAAAATACACTTACCTTTCTTTTTGAACGAATCGAATCTACTTGTCTTTGAGTTAGCTCTCCAATTGAACGTGACCCCCAAAGAACTTTGCCAATGGCTGAGTAAAAAAACGTCATTCCCAACATGGGGACTGCATATGTGACTACGAAGAATAGAACTTGGTACCTAAAAATAAATTTAAATTCTTTTAGGTCAAATATTTTATTATTGACATAGATTGTTTTATCCATAATCCAGCAATCCTTAACCTTAAAAAAAATATATCGACGGATTTGTACCGCCAAGACATCACAAACATGGGACAACATATCGATACCTATCCTACTGATACCAAAAAATAAATGCTTTTAACATATCACATACAGTCACTTTTTTTTATTTTTTTGACAACCACAAGTAGCTGCCAGTGTCCCAAAACGAACCTGGTTTTATCGGTCTTGAAGATAAGCTAAAATTCTCAAGCAAACTGCTTATGAGGCTTGGACTACGGCATATAATAATAAAGATCCGAAAATTTCTAAATTAAAACACAAATTAAATGCTACCTCGAGGTTCAGTAAAAACGACATAGCCAGAGCTCAATTTCAATTCATCGGCAAAATATGTAGGCGACTAGTGAGCTATCACTCTGGAGTCGTGCTTTCTGGTTGCTTGCTAAAGCTGCCGGAGGGAACTTTTGCCAGTCGTCGTTACTACCACTGCGAAAAACCGATGGTGGCTATAGTGCTAAAAATAAAGCCGATCTGCTGGGCAGCCTCTTTGCCTCATACTCGAATATTAACGACGAAACGTAGCGAAGAGAAGCAGTTCTTCACCTCGGGGCAAAGGTTGCTGCTTTACAAGTCGCTGCGCTGGGCGGGTGCACCCGAATACCATCTCGGCTCGTTTGACTTGGTTCAACGACGAGCTCTGAGAATCGTCAACGATCCCGAACTTGCAAGCCGTATCGAACTCTTAAGTCTGAAGAGAGACTACGCCTCTGTGTGTGTGTTCTACCGCTTGCGCTTGTATACTGGGGTATTCTCTAAGGCATTGTTCCAAATCATGCCCACGGCTTCTTTCTATCATCGCACGGCTCGCAATCGGCACGGAATATATCCTCACATCTTAGAACCTAAATGATCACATACAGGGCAGTAAGTAACGCTTAGTTTGTGGAACGAGCTCTCTGCCAAGGTTACCATCGCTTACCATCAGGCGGACTGCAAACTTGTTTGCCACCTTAGCTGTATAAAAAATAATAAACATAAACAATAGTAAAATGTTAAATCCTTTTATGCATTTCATCTTATTATCAATAAGAAAAACAAATTTCTAATTTTTAAATATTTTTTTAATTAAATTATAAAACCTTCCAAAAATGACAGACGTTTAGCCTATTATACTTACATAAAATCCATAAAAGAAACGTCTGGTAATCCATCCGGCCAAGCCAACAAACATGCTGTTTTCAAAGTACCTTTAGACCTAAAAATTAATAAAAGTTTAAGTAAAGAGCGAAGAACATTTATGTATTAAGGTGCTGCAGAAAACTGTCAGACCTCTGATTGCCGACTGTCTGGGCTTACCACCAAAGTAAATCTTTACTTAGATTTTCGGCTTTTCTTTAGGTGAGTACAGATTGATTAGGTTCTAAACAAATGACACTTAACTAGACATGATTAAACACAACTAATATAACTTCATCCTACTCTATACACTTATTAATTTTCTAGCTATTTGTTCAAATGTATGTATAGGTTAGTTTGTCATTAATGAAATGGTTATTTGTATATTTAACACTGAGACTCCTGTATTAAGTGTATCTTGGAATAAGGTATAACAGAAACCATAAATTGTGAAACTCATTAGTAAAGCTGCTCACGTTTGTATCTCTTACGGATTCAAAATGGCTCTTAATAGACTTCCTAATTTGCCTTAAAAGTATTCGCTAAGAATAAATTATTTTAAAGATATTCTTTGCATACTGAGTTTAAGGGTTCCTTAACCCAATGGTATAATGTGAACCCTAACCCTTATTATCAATTCTGTCCCACGCATCCGTCCGTCCGTATGTTGCAGCCTCAAAATCCTGCAATTTTTACACATAGAACTGAGGAATTTTTTTTTTAACTTCTGTTGAGGAAAGTTATTACAATAGTTCAGAAAATGGCATCGCTAAATTTGCGTTTTCTTTACGTTTTGAGACCTGAATAATCGTTTGCCATCATTTTTAGAGTGATGTCTGTGTTGTCTAAAGTTGTAGCAAACAGTCAGAAAATGTGACTACAAAACTCCGTTCAATTAGAAGTTTTAAGACGTCATTATGGTATAAACTTCTTAAGAAGTATAAATTGCGTATATTATCATGCACATTTTTAGTATTTCGTATTGGCAGCTTTCGGACATATATCGGCCTCTTAAGCAAATAAAGTGACTATTATGAAATATTTTGCCGCCGCCTACAATTGAAGAGGCAGAGAGACTACTTTGCTACACCTGCAACAAATTTAACCACCACTACCTTAATTCCAACCTTAGTTATAAAATTGTGCATTCAACAACTAACAAACAATTTTGATATTTAAGATAAGTAGGCACTTTACAAACTTTAGCAGCAACCAGTTTTTCTAGCTGCTGCAGCAATGTACAATAGAATGAAATAATATTTTTGACGTGACAACGTCTTATAAATTGGTTTGCCGGGTGACACTTCAAGAAACTGCGTTACGCTCCGCTCACGTTATGCGCTCACAATGAGAGCGAGTGAGAGGCACGCGCCCGCCTAAGAGCGAGAGAGACAGACATAAAATCATTGTCACGTAAAACTTTCGCCCGTATACCGACTTTACAGGCAACCAGTTTTTTGTCATCTTATTTATTTGTATTTTAATGGTCAGATGCAGTGATGGCATCAGCCAAAAAAAAAAGTCATAAACTTACCTATACTCTTTAGTAGTCGAAAAAAGCAAACAGGGTATAGCTAACAGCATACCACTGACCCAGATACCAGCAATCATGACAAGAGAACAAGTCTTCGACATACGAGGCTGCATTGGACGGACAATAGCTTGATACCTTCAGGAAAAATAATAAAACTTGAAATTTATACAAAACTGTGCGGTTACTCGAGGCGCTCAATTTCAATTTACAGTTATTTTTGGAATTAAGTAAACCACCTACCTATATTTAGGTTTTTTTATGCTCAAAAAGCAAATAGCATCATTAAGGTTACTTATTACCAAATGTAATTTCAGTCTTTGTATTGCAAAGAGTATTTTATCCAGTACGATTAAGTTTGGCATAAATGTCAAAAATTACCCCTTTTATTTTGGCTGGAGAATTTACAAAATACATACCCAAATTATGGGCTGGAATTTTTATGTTCCGCCTGATGGTAAGCGGGTAATTTACTAAATTGACAGACAGATTATTCAGAACGCTTTGTTTAGTAACCGGAACAAAATTCATGTGACAGGATCTTAATTTTCATCTAAATAAGTTATTGCAACATTTTTTTTTCAGCGTACATAAATAACTATTTATTTTATTTATAACTGTGTTGCAAATAGAGAAGACTACACTAATTTAAGGCAAAGTTGATTTTCATTTTGTATAAAAGAGGTAAGTATTTCACATAGAAAAATTTATATTAGGATGAACTTATAACAACTTTGTTAATTTATTGACAATAAAAGATAAAAATAATTACCATTGTTTGTCTGGTTTAAATATCAAATTATTTTTCTATTTGTTTAAAGACGTTTCATAAACTTTACCAAAAAACACAAAAATACTTGAATAAATTAACTATCTCTATTTTTTGTGTATAAAGATTGGATGCTCAATGTCAATTTTAGGTCTTTCATAATAACTTTGTTAACAGCTATTTATTTTTAATCACTTGCACGAGTAGGGTTACTGTACTCTTCTGAAATATCAAAGAGTTCGAATATCAAAGGCTATCTGCGGCTCGATTCCGTAAAATGACAGCTAACAATTCTCCTTTGAAATCCATAGAAATAAGATGTACATTGCGCATTTGAAATTACGTATGACATTCATAGATTGTCGCGAAACCGCAATGTATGTCTTATTTCTTTCAAAAAGGTTAACAATCTTTTTACGGAATCGACCCGCTGATTGGACACACACCACTTATAGTTAGTTATATGTGTGTGTGGGATGGGACTAGCATAGACTTTACCC
Organism: Apoda limacodes; assembly: GCA_946406115.1. Classification (NCBI taxonomy): domain Eukaryota; kingdom Metazoa; phylum Arthropoda; class Insecta; order Lepidoptera; family Limacodidae; genus Apoda; species Apoda limacodes. The sequence continues at coordinate 9,595,135 of OX291553.1, read as the reverse complement.
ACTGTAAAGTATTTTACTTAATTTAACCAAGACTTGAGCTGTAGTGATTGGGTGGAGACGAGCAAGTAATTTGGCTTAAAAAATATTTACCATATTTTTTCTTCAGCCATATTTCTTTTTTTTTGTTATATTATGTTCAATAAATTATATTATTATTATTATTTTTTATTCAGCCTGAAATAAAAAGTAGCAGAGTTTGTGAATGTCGTATTGATTAATTTTGATCATTTCATCATCATCAATGTGAAACATCATCAATTTTAAACTTATTTATCTGAATTAACAAGTAAAGCAAATTTTAATAATAAACCAACAGTATATTGTACACATTACCTGTCGAATGAAATCCCTGTCAGAGTAAATACGCTCGCGGCCACAGTCACGTTAGCAATGAAATTGCTGAGTTGACAATACCACACTCCGAACATCCAATCACTGAAACAAATTAAACTGAGTCAATACAACCTCTGTTATGAGTCATACAATGACAACATAGAACAACACTGCCCCCTTCCGCATCAGGGCATGACAAATAAAAAAAAACAGTTATTAAAAACCTAGAAGAACTATGCATATATATGCAGCCTTTTCTAAGATAATTGTACAAGAAAATTAAAAACAAGGCCGGAGAAACATTTTTTGTGCAAACATAATTTCTCATCTTTCCTATTTCTCTAAAAAAAATCAAAGGAAAAAGAACAACCAATTACACGAGACTACTTTCCAAAAATAGATTCTAGATATGTGGTGACTTGCTCGTAATTATGTCGACGTTATCGGACTAAAGCTACACAAGTCATGGCTCTTTTGTGACAAACTGGGGAAAAGAGGTACAGTGGAGTAGGTATGAAATAAAATGTATATATAATATAATGTTTCCAACAAGTAGTTGTGAAAAAGGTTTAAAGAAAATACTCTAACCGTATTTGCGCACAGTCAGTATTTTAGAATTCCATATTAATAACATTAATGCGAAAGTAAGTTTTTTTGGGTGAGCTTTCACGTCGCAACGGAGCTTCCAATTGAGCTGGAGTTTGGCACAAATATAGTTGAAAAGACGGAGGAGGAAGACTTATTAAGGAATTTTTACATTGTTCGGGATACTTAGAAGTTGCTGCAGGAATAACCATAGCTAAGTTTCACGTGAACAAACTATAGCTTTCTAAAGTAAACTTAAAAGAGTTCCCTTAGAAAACCCTCGACTATAACCGAATTTAGCAGTAACGAGGCCGCTGCAAAGGTTAGTATAATAATTTATCTTTAGTTGCAATAAAGTCCAGGTGCTAAAGTTACGTACACTGTCAACAATAAAACCAATAGACCAGCCAAAAAGTTTCGTGGACGTGGTCACACTCCATAAATTCGTTCCAGCGGAGCGGATAAGTTTGGCACAAAGTTTTAAAAGCCTCGTTATGGATCAAAAAGTTAGTAAACCCAAGCATTTATTTCTTTTTGAGTCAATAACTTTACAAGAATCTATGTCTCTTTAATGAAGCGTAGAAACAGTAAAGTATCACAAAATAGAATTAAAATTGCAATAATTAATGTCAGAAATTTTATTGCCGTAATTTCACATATAGTGACTATTAATCAAGTCATAGTCTATAAGCCGCTAATTTAAAATGAAGGGGAAATAGTTTTTGCTCTATAACTTGGTCATTTTAAACTTCTCACCAATAATATTGGCAACATAAGTTGTTTGAAATTTAATTTCCTACCACTTCAGTCTTTACTATTTTACTTTACGATCGACATTTTTCAAACTAAATGGAAAAATGTCGCTAAGTATTCTTATCAAATTATCACGTTTATTATTAACCTTCAACTACGTGGTATCCATATAAGCAGCAGCCGAATTTGTATTTGATTGTCTAGGTTGCGCCAAGGTTTTAGGAAAGAATTGTAACGATCAAAGTTTTAGGTAATTAAATTCTATGCAACTTAGTTTAAGTACATTTATATCCAAAGTAAACAAGATAATTGAATAATTACTTTGGAGCTATTTGATTCGAAAAATATTGATCTGGCTATAAAAATATCGAGGATTATATTTGTAGAGACTTGTGTTTCTATTATATTTATAAAAACTATAATAAGTATAATTTGCTAAAAACTTCAAATTAACCGAGTTATTAAACAAAAACTGTAACCCTTAAATTCAAAATCCGGCACACTAACCGGCGAAATTTTACCATTTTGAATATAATTTAAGAATGATAAAGAGCGATAAAATTCCCGAGGGTAATTTTTGTAACATGCAATGAATGCCCAACCTGGCTAAATAACGTTATTAAAGACACATTTAGCTTAAATTGAATACAAAGTATAAAATTTGTTCCACAGTTTTATTTAATAAACATTTTTTTTTATTCTTGACTAAATATCAAATTCGTGAGTGTCTATAAAAAGACATATAACTATTTGTTAGTTTTCATAAGAAATAAACTCAAACTCAAAGTATTTTTTAATCAAGTAGTCTTTTAAAGAGCGCTTAAATTTTTTATTTTATAGACTTTGACAATAGTTTGAAATTATTTCGCTGCCTAGAGGAGCCAACAAGAACCGCAGTAGTTAATCTTTTATATTTTTTTTAATAAGGAATCTTGTCTCCAAAACTATCATAACAACAAAAAAAAATCAAAATTGGCGAAATTTTTAAAAAACACAAATTAAGAAGTAGAAATTAAGAACAAAAACTAAGTTTTCAAAAATATATTTAATATATTTCTGTCACCAATACCGGCTTTGCTTACCTGTGTAGCATGTAAATGAAGTTAAAAAGGCAGTTCAGTGATGCCATCATCAAATCAGCACAGGACAGGTTCACCAGAAAATAGTTTGTGACTGTTCTCATCCGCCGGTGAGCTATATTATAAGTAAAAAATAATGTTTGGTTTCAGCCCAAGCAATAAAAAATCAGATTTGATGTATAAAGCTGAAGTTTATTGGTTAGGAAAAGCAAACTATATTTAATTATTGTTATATTAGGCTATAATACAATATTTTTCAACACACTTACTCGTAAACATTGTGATTACGTGCAGGTAAGGCGGGGTAACGGGCTTTTTTGTACATTTTTCTTATCTAAAAGCAAAACGCGCGTTCATAGAACTCACAGATGTAAATGACGCGCCTATTCTATCAAGTATGTATAAAAGCTATCTGTTCAAAATATGAACTACGCGCACAGTACTCCGTAAGCTTAATTAAATACAAAAAACTTTTTATTTTATAAATTTTCTAGACTATCCAACTGACAGTGGCGTTGTTTTCTCTACTTTTATTCCCGCCATTTTAATTGTGTTTTGGTGAGTTTTTTTTATTTATTTACTTTATATTTTTATTTATTTACTCGCGAATGTAATGAAAAACATTGTGTGTAAGACGGGCGGTACGGAAGTAACAATCTCAAGTCATCAAAACCTTCGGCCTTCGGCTTTAGGCTTCTACATAGCCTCTCGTTAGTAATTTTCTCCTTAGCAATCTCAATATACAGTGTACTATAAAGAACTTAAATTGCAAAATCATTTTTTTTATACCACTAAGGTGGCAAACAAGCTTGCAGTCCGCCTGATGGTAAGCGGTTACCGCAGCTTATAGACGCTTGCACCACCAGGGGTATCACTTGCGCGTTGCCGACCCTTCAGAAATCTAATAACTTCTTTCTTGAAGAACCCCATACTGCAGTCCTTAGAGAAAAAGGTAGGAAGCTCATTCCACAACCTAATAACCGTTATAATAACCGTTCGTGGGAGGAAGTTTCTCAGCAACCGCACTCTACGTGACCATTTAGGTTCTAAGACTTGAGGATGAATTACCTGCCGATGGCGAGCGGTATGATGCCGCGATGGTAGAAAGTAGCCGTGCGCATCATTTTAAACAATTCCTCAGAACATACCCTATTACACAAGCGGTAGAACACACACAGAGAGGCAAAGTCTCTCCTCAGACTTAAGGGTTCAATACGGCTTGCGAGTTTGGGATCGTTAACGATTCCCACAGCCCGTCGTTGGACCAAGTCAAACGGGCTAAGCTGGTGTCCGGGCCACCCGCCCAGAGATGGCAGCAGTACTCCATATGGGGCCGGACATTGGCACACTTCTTATTTCGTTAACCCAGAGCTATGGTACTGGTAATATTACCTATGACTATCCAGATGACAATGGCATTCCCTCCAATGGCTACGGTCAACATGGCAGAGAACAGGCACATCCAAAAGTTGTACGCCCATATTGGCATGTTGATGGTGGAAGGAGAGGTTGTCGGCATTTTCGGTACCAGCAGAGTCGACGCGCCCAACATGCTCCGGTTGAAGTCCATTTCCCAGGTATATATGACCTATAAAAAAAACCGTTAATGGCCCCGGTAGAGACACAATTGTCTACGTTGCCTAAGGCTATTGTTTATTAAAATACGGATTTACCCAAAAAAATGTCTGGGTATTAATTTGTCAGTCAAATAAATTTAATGTAACGAGTTTATTTCAAAGCATTTGTGGCTCATTGGCAACATCCACACGGAGCGCTGAGTCAGCACAACCCCAGCAATATTAAAGCATTTTATTTCAGGCCTCGTCGAAAATGTAAACAAAGTTGACTTTAAATATTGCGTTTATATACAGATATTTAAAAAAAAATTAAAAAAAAATTATTTAGTACGATTTCGCAAAATATTGACGTTATCTAATACATTGCATTACTTTATGCCTTAAATACATAGGAAGTAATGAACCAGAACTAACCATAGTTCGGTAGTGGATAACATTATGTTTTAGGATTTATTTTTCAGAAACCTTTAGTAGTTCAAATAATCTAACATGAAATAGTACAATATTACTCATAACAAAAAAACATAATGCGTTTGAAAGACCAAGAGTTTTTTTCCACTGGCTTAAAAACTTTTATACCAAAATTCTAATAAAATAGAAATAAGCAGAACGGTTAAATGTTTGAAAAAGACACAACGGCAAATTGTTTTTACAATTATATGAACTGCAATGGCAAAATATTAAATTGAAAGGTAAGTTAAAGCAAAATATTATTTGCTCTTAGTTCTGGTAAAAATAAGAGTGCATAATGTTGAATGCCTCAGGATTTTACTCTTGTACCACTCTTTATTAGAGTGCATAATGTTGAATGCCTCAGGATTTTACTCTTGAACCACTTGTACGCTCGAGATTCAACGAAAGAATCCTACACTACTCTTGGCTTTCAACTGAGGTTCTTGCATGAAATTTGCCCATTTTCCACTTGTTATGCAATGTACTACTCATATTATAATGTAGCATAACATTATATGCAGTATATAATAGTGCATTACATTATTATACAAGGCTGCTCATTACAAACAAGGTTTTAGGTTGCGTTTTTCAACCAAGTTTTACGAGTGTCATACGATTGTTTTCAACACACTTAAGGGACAGTAATTACTTATATTAGTGTACACACCCATCACAAACATACACCCATCCAAGAGTATTTTGTATCCAATATAACTTTTAAAGGCATGTTATTTAAGATTTTTAGTAAAATGCAGAACAAAACAACAAATAAAATCATTTCTAACGTTGTGGACGTTCGTTTAAACGCTTCCAATGTACAAATCCTCGTTATATCCTCACAAGGACTTATCTTTAGAAATATCTAACAATGAGCTCCCACTCGTTTTGTTCCTTTCCATTTCGAAAAAAAATAATTAGAGATACCTAACGTGAATAATCGTCAACCATCTTGAATTTATTACGTACATATCGGTAGGTACTTGCCCTTTGGTCAAAGAAGGAATAGCGTATGTTCACAAATATTTATTTTAGATTGAATTTATTCTTCATTAGTTTTTCTTAAATGTACACTGACAAGTGATATATAAATTTTTCAGTTGTCCTGTCAACTGTATACTACCGCACAAAATTTCAATACTGGCCTGGTTAACCGAACTATCACAACTGTACCACGGGCAAGGCGGGCAAAAATAACTAATCACTTACATAGACGACAATATTCACTAAATAACTCACCATAGCTCTATGAAGTCAAAAGAATATTGAGGCATATTTAACCTTAGATATAACAACACTATTTTATCACCTATTTATGGACCGTGGAGACAGAATGCAATAGTTATTTGTTCAACAAGTGGGCAAAGTAGTTTTTTGTAAAGAGTGCCAACTTTAAATCCAGAGCCAGAGATGTTAGTCTAGAATTGAATCACGAGCGTAGCGAGTGATTTTAATATTGACTACAGAGCACAAAGAGGAATTTAAAAGCACGAGCCCTAAAATAATTTGCTCTCGTGTGAAACATGCAACTTTTCACCTCTACCAGTGCAAAAAAAAGGTCTTAGGCAAGAAAAACACTACTATTAGTAGGTATTATTAATCATAAATATTAAGTACGCCAACAATGTAAATATGCAATTTAGTTATGTGTTTAGTAAAAATAAAATTGTTTCTTAACCAATCTACTCGCGTTGTTTGTTTTTTTAAGTATCCGAAAATGCCAAAAGGAAATATTCGAAAGTTGTAATACTTTGTCTCACGCTCGCAGCAAAAATTGATTTTGTCCACTGTTTTTGAACAGCAAATCCACACTTTTGGTGCTAGAGAGGTGAAATCAAAATTTATGAGTCTTTAGCTTCGCGTCTGGTTGAAGTTTCACGTGACAAAATTAATGGCCTTTGCATTCCATTGCCCAAAGAATTTGCTTTGCAATACAACGCGGCAATGCGGTCAGAATTTTGGGAACGATGCCAACTGGCAACGGTTTATTAGAATAATTTTCGATTGTTTTCGATAGAATTATTTATTTATTTTTATATAATTATTATAATTAGATAGTATTATTATTTATGTGTAAAATATACCTCTTTTTAATCTAATTTTTGTATCATTAAGCTATCTTTACTAGATTATGAAATATCCTCATTTATGTAAGTGACTAGTTATTTTTGCTTGTCAGTATTATATACATCAGTTTTTATTTAGAACCTTGAAATTATACAAAAAATATTATTTTTGAACAAAAGAACTGACAACCTTAGAATTGGCTGTTGGGTTCATATTCCTTAAAAGAGCAAAACCATTTTCTTAAATTGTGTTAAGATACCCTCTTCGAAATTATTTACATAATTTTAGGGCTTTCTGGTGATGCTGGCTTAGTACCCATAGTATGTTACACCATGTACATTATATGTATAGATTTTGGTATAGAAGATGAACCGAACAAGTGAAAATCATTACGACGACAGTGTAGTTTACGAACACTAGTCCGAAGTGAAGAAAGTTATCACTTTGGCGTTCCGCATGCAAACCGTCGTGCACAAACGGAAGTAACTTGGCAAGGTTAATATTACGAGAGTATTTTACTCACTTAATTTTAGAAAGACTACGCCATCTATGCACGATTTTGCGAGTTTAATAGCTAAAAAAAGGATTCGGTAAAACTTTGACTATTCAGAAGTGTTTGTAAAAACCTCATTTAAATAAAAAAAAATTACTTCGACTTTGAATTTGTAATGGTAAAATTGAAAGCATTTTAAAGCCCAAATCACTTAGACATCCGTGAAAAGACCGGCAAAAAACTTTTTTTTTGAAAGCAGATTTTCTAGCTGTGGTTTTTAGACATGTTTTATCAAAATAGGTTCAGCCGTTTCAAGTTTATCAGCTCTTTCGTTAGCAGCTGCAGGGATCCGCATAGGTATTAGCTGCGTCTAAACGCATTGGGTTTTACTTTACTTTTAAACATACAAGTATGTGCGACCTAAAATTTGAAACACCTGTGCATGCTAAATAACTATGCATGATTATGGAATTCTTGGCCTGATGCTGCAGCCAGCAGTAAGCTCATAAACGGGTGAACCGATTTGGATGGGTTTTTTTACCCCCGATGCGATCTGTGGTCTCATAGCTCCTTTTTTTTGTTTGATAGATTGAGATTGTTCGCAATTATGATTTATAATAATCAGCCTAGGAATTTGGAGCCCATCAGATCATTTCTTCATACGGTCTTCAACATCCTCGGCCACAACTACTGAGATAATCTTTTGCAACATTGTGTTTCATCCCGAGAAGTACCAGAATCAACGTGTACGTGGAGACGGAGCGTTGTGCGTAGGGTCAAACACTCCGCCCCCCCATTGCCAGCTCCTGACAAACTATAAGAAGTAAGTCAAGATTGGGCTTTGTGGAATAATTAAAGACTGTATATAGGTACTGGATGTAAGTATCATCAGTCACTTTTATCAGTATTTTAACATTTATAATGATTTGTCTTAGTGATTTAAAAAAAAAAAATAACCGTCGCCGTGTTTCTTTACTAACTTTTCTAATACAGTAATGATTTTTTTTTTGGTTAAAATGGGTCACGAAAAAAGCTTTCTTTGAATTTTATAAATTTGTATTACAGATAAATAAAAAAATTCTGTTGCTAACCAATATTTTAAGGCGAAGAAATCATAGCTTAATATTCTGTCAGTATGTCTGCTTTAAGGGCATTTAGGGGCGTTGGCAATCGATTTCATGGCGGACATACCATGCAGCTTTATGTTGTGTTTATAAGTGTACTTAACAGGCTTATTACTGCAAATCTTTATCATTTGACTTCAAAGCGTAAAAAACACGCAGATCAATGTTTTGTCATAATTTCAGTTTAAGGGCCTTATTTTATACTTTTTAGTCGTTTTCTTTAAAGTTTATTGCACGAAAATTTGCTTTTGAGCCCTCGTGCTATGGTATTGTGAAACTCAGCTGCGACTCGATTCACAAACTAGGTATCACTCGTGTTAAGAGATAAGTACTCACATATGCAAAAATTACATAAATAGCTGTTACCAATTTATCTATACACACACACACACAAACTCAACGCGTTTTAAAATGATATCTACTAAACAAAACAAAAGTGATATTCTACTAGATGTACTCACGGCTACACCCGCAATCAATTCGGTTATCTGCGTCGAAGTTGTTCCTGCGGGATTTTTTTAAGGTTCCGGGGCAAAAAGCCTATGTGTCGAAATATAAGCTATCTGTTTCAATCCCCATTCTTCATTTTATCCAAATCCGTCTAGCTGGTTTAAAGTGAACGAGTAATAAACTCACAAAAATTTGCATTATTAATGTGATTTACCAATTTTTCATTCTAAAGTCTTACTAAAGTAAAAATAAATTTCAGCTATAGCTATATATGATATAATTATATATCATATATATGTAAAAAAAGGCAAACGTTACTGACTGATCTGTCAACGTACAGCTCCAACCACTGGACGTATCGAGCTGAAATTTGGCATACAGTAAGCTATTGTGACGTAGGCATCTGCTAGGATTTTCCAAAATTCACCCCCTTTGAGGATGAAACGAGAGTCTCAAGTTTGTATGAAAGAGACCGATGTGGACAATTTCAGCATCAAGCGATTCAGCTGAAATTTCGCACAGGATAGTTGAAGGGACGGAGAAGGACATAGGATTCTTTTAATCCTGATCTAGTCTTTTCGATAGACTGGGTAATCAACTCAGATGACCTATTAACTATCCCGTCGAATTTCTAATTTCATTGAAACCACTGCGTCTTTCATATCATAGGCTTATTTTAAATTTTGTTTATAAAATTCTATAGAGTGAACTACTTTACTTCAAATTTAAAGCGAGCGAAGCCGCGGGCAAAAGCTAGTTACACTATGGCCCATGTTATTAAATAAATAACAACTAGCATAACCTAACAATTAGCAATTATCCTTCTGATAGACCGTAATTTTTGATTAAAATGAATTTATTATTAAAAAATCATGTAATTACTGCCTGCTTTATATTCCATTTTTGGAACTTTAAACGATACGCTTCCTCGGTGTACTTTTCGGCAATAACTCATCACAAGGACTTTTTCTATAGTAATTTTAGTTGATAATAAGCACTCACTCAACGTTCCTCCTTTCCATTACGAAAATGAAATTATAATTAATATCAAAAAGCGCCGACTTTACTGCCACAATTTCAAGGGCACACTTTACTTCAGGCTAAACAAAAAGTAGCAAAAAGAATATAAAGACCCATATTATACAAAGCGACTCTAAAGTTCTAACAAATGACAGATATTACAAAATGAGTAATGAAAAAATTTTAACTTGCCGGCGAAATATTTAAATTTTTTATGTATTTATTATGTATAAATATAAATTATATCATAGGTATATAAATAAAAAAAAGAGTCATATAACTCATAGCAGTTCGTATTATTAAAACATAATTAAAATTATATGAAGTTCTTTTTATCGAGCATCATTTTGTCACAATTCTGACACAGATTAATTCAAACAAACAACATATCAAAATCATTTGTTCTCAAGAATTGTGAGAAATGTCGCATACAAAATTCGGGGTCAATAGGTCAAAAAGTGAAAACCTATATGTTTGTGCTAAATTTTTACGATAGCTTCTTACTTAGGTTCCCTTAATAACGTAGGAGTCTGATCATTGTGACATTGAGCCATTTTTGATCTTCTAACCCTATTTCAGAATACATAGGATTTCGCGGACCCTGGCTAATGTTGTGCTGCCCTTATATTTGACAAACAATAATCCGACTCGCACTTGACATTTTCAAAGTAGTATATTTCCTTTCCCAAGGCGCAAGATCTATCACCCAAATATCATCGAGTTTGATTTAGCTAAATTCTTATTCACCCTTGCAACGCTAATCCAACTCTTGACGTATTTTAAGCAGCCCCAAGGTACAAGCTATCATTTCCTTTCCAAATTTCATCCTAATCGTATAAACGTTATGGCAGCGCGTAAAATACGAACAGAAGACAAAAAACCTTGAGTTTTATATAATTTAACTAGCTGACCGGGCAGACGTTGTCCTGCATGATATCGACTGCAGCGTCATCTGACGGGCTGATTTGTGAATCTAAAATATCCACGGCGCCACCCAAACGCATACAAAAAAAATCATTCAAATCGGTCAAGTCGTTGAAGAATAGTACAGTGACATACACACGTACAACGTAAATTCTGGATTCTATTTATAAGAACGTGGAGAAGAATGGTTTTTTTTTCTATTCCCTAAACGTGTTAAATAGTTAAATGTCGTCAGAAAAAAAATCAGTCACTAAAATATGTAAGGTACTGTTCATATTTACATGTTATAAATGCAAGGGAGGGATAAAATTAAAAAAATTAAGCTGATGTTTGTCACAGAAATAATTGAAGAGACGTAAAAGGACATTGGATACTTACTATAACCAAATTCTACGTGGACGAACTACAGCTTGCTATAGCAAACTTTCTTACTAGGCATAATTAGGGAGTAAGCATTCCTGAGGCGATAACAGAATTTATCACAGGCGGAGCCGCTGGCCAAAGCCAGTTTGATATAAATCAAAATATTTTTAAACTTTTGATTGGCTTTGTGACTCTATGCGCCGATAATCCTTGCGTTATTAGCAGTAAACATAATGTCTGCTGATTTTAGTGATACAGGCTTTTTCTTAAAGAAGGATGCTTAAACCATAGTCTGCCAAGTTGGCCTATTGCGTGTTGTCGAGTTACTCAACTCGACTGACAGTCGTCTGACCTGTCTCAGCTACTGCTGTCATAATGACATTTTAATGCGGCTCCACTACTAAATCAAATAAAAATTAAACTTATTTAATAAACCAGGTCATTATAAATATAATAAAAACAATGAACTTACTTCAACTTCCGGCATTTTGGATATGCTTTAGTCGGTTACCAATAAACTTTTAAGTATTACATTACTGGTTAAATACATGTTGATTACTAAATATATATTCTAAACTAGTGTTAATAGTTTGCACATCAACTTCAGTAAATATACACAACACAATATCTTTATTGTGTTTCATCATTTCAACATTTCACCCAACGTGTTACTCAAATTATATCAACACACAATGAGTGACAGGATCCCACGACCTCACAATACTGCGTGAGACTTAAAACCTGAAACAAAAGACACAGGAAATGAAATTTGTTATTAGTACTATAAATAGGAAATAATTCCCTTTTGGGTCGACATTTATGTAAAGTATGTTATGATTATTATTTAATGTGAAACTTCTAAATTAATAACCACGTGTTTATGTTTAACCTTGATGGCTTTTTTCATTAAACATTTCGAATAAGTAATGATAAAAATTTCATGTATTTTAAAACGTGATGAAAATAAGCCACCTTAGTGATATAAAAAATTAAACTTGATCTAATATTTGATAAAGAAATATTGAAATTATAAATTTTAATTTATGATTATAGAGTATAAGTATGAATCTTTTGATATTACACAAAATAATGTTTGTTTTTCTTAAGAGTGATTTTTTGCCCTGGTCAAAATTGGCTTTAAAATTTTATTAAAAGGAGACAGACACTTTTGTAAAAGAAAACGGCCAAGTTACGTAAAGAAACAATTTTCATAACATTCAAGAAGGTTTATAATAAAAAAAGAGATTTCTGAGGTAACAAGTATTCTAATTTAAGTCGATTATATAAACAATTTTGTAAATTTTTAATAATTTTGAAGTTTGAAAATAAAAAAGAGATAGCCATTTTAATTTTCAAACCTAACTATTTTTTTTCTAATGCGTAGGTAATTGGTGGCTTCATTATGGTACAAGATTATAATGTTTTGATATTAAAATACTTTAATTTTTTTTAAAAAAAGAAATCAAAGTACAAAAGCAGCAATTGCCAAGCAACGTTTTAGACCAAGCGGCGGCTGCTAAAAAAGCTAACAATTTAGACAAAGTGGTAGCCGCTAAAAGCTTACAATTTAGACAAAGCGGCGGCCGCTAAGAAACTTAACAATTTCTAGATGGATGAAATTTGTAAAGTGCAATCAGAGTTCATCGTGGCAATGAAGAAAAACCACGGTTTCCTAATCAGAACCTGAAAAAAGGGGCGAGAAGGCAGGAGTTACAAGAAACGAACAATAATCTTCTAAGTAGACTTTATCTTAGAAGTTCATTGGATGCAAAGTTATACAACATTGGAAGTGTTGGGTACTGGCAGCTTGGCTGGCCTCCTTTTTAATATTATTTTACTTTGAAACCTAAGAATATTGTATTGTCAAAAAAAGACTGCTTTTTGTTTATTAACAAAATTTGAAAATATACATTCTTAGAACCGAATGCGTGTCTATTTTCAACAGGAAGTAGTTAGTCATTTGGTGGATGACTGCTCTATATATGAAATCTCTGATGATCTAATGGCTACTAGTTGGTCGAAGAAGAGGTATGTGCCCCAGCAGTAGGAAGTGCAACGGCTGAGCCAACCATAACAAAAGATTTAATCATTACATTTGCAATGCTTTCAGAATGAACTCAGCACAAAATTTTAATTAAAGTACCTGAAAGCTGATTAGTGTTTACAGAAGTTTTCGTTCGACGAAGCGAGATTCAAGCTCTAATTACGTCCCCTTTTGTCTCTCAAAACGTTTCCAGAGTCAAATCAACGTCGCCTTATGAACAAAAATTACCTGAAGCATTAGAGACAATATAAAATTCGTGAAATCTCGCTAGGCATAGAGCCCAAATAGGGAGATTTTATGTCAAATAAATATGTCGCAATCAATGCATTTTGTGTTTAGTTTCATTCCATTCAATCCAACATTTCTCCTTATCCTGTGTCCTTACTGCGTGCTGATACGTTACGTTAGAAATATAATAAATAAAGAAACGCGATTTAAGTCATCAAGTAACAAAATACTTCAATATTACCGAATGCTTTAATAACTAATTTGAAACTCTAAAGTCTATAGTCTTCTGCATACATACATTTTTTTTGTTTTAAGAACTCTTTAAATTCAATGAACCTACAAAAGTTCTTAAGGTCATTTTTAGGTTAAGGATTACTCAGTACTTTTTTGTTTTTTTTTTCATTGGTCTGTTTGGCTGTTTTTAAAATTGTCTGCGTAGGTATATGTGTGACGGTGTACAGGAATATCCAGAACAAGGGATACTCAACGGTAATTATAGAAAAGAGTTTCAGAAGATTTTTGAAAGCTCAGAACATAAAAAAGCTACAAATACAAGAGAAGTTGCACGTATTTTTAGTAGTTCTGGCTGAATTAAGAAGTATTAAAGTGTCACTTGTCAATATTTTTTTGGAAATGGACTTTAATTCAATATGTGCTTCTTGACATTTTTAATCACAATACAAGAAAATCGGCTTATACGGCCTATTTTACTTTTAACACTCTCTACACTTCGTACAAATCAATTCTATTTGAAGAGTAAGTTTGTATGTTTGTTTGTCTTTATATCTGGAGTACTAGGGCTAAACCGATCGAGTCATTCAAAACTTTCACTTATTCTTTTTTAGGGTTCCGTACCTGAAAGGTAATTAGGAACCCTATTACAAAGACTTGGCTGTCCGTCCGTCCGTCCGTCTGTCACCAGGCTGTATCTTATGAACCGTTATAGTTAGACAGTTGAAATTTTCACACAACATGTGTTTCTGTTGCCGCTATAACAACAAATACTAAAAAACAGAAAAAAAAATATTTAAGGGGGCTCCCATACAACAAACGTGATGTTTTTGCTCGTTTTTGTAGATAATGGTACGGAAACCTTCGTGCGCGAGTCCGACTCGCACTTGGCCCATTTTCACTCTTTCCGGATTGCTATAGGCAATACCTTCTCGTATATGACACAAGTAAAACCACTAACTAATAAAATTCAATATATTAATTTATTATAGTGTTAATTCTTTATAGTATTGTGAAATTTCACTAAAAGATTGTCATTATTCAAAATGTTTAACACCAATAGGCGGAGACGAAGATTTTAGACATATGACAATAATAAAACTTAACTTTTAACAAAGATTACAAAATAATTTAGCTACCTATAATATTGAAAGAAAGACAAAGCGTTTTTTTTTAAAGTTGATTTGGACGAAGTTGGCTTTACGATATATAAAGCTTTTCTATTTTCATACTCAATAATTATTCATATCTGCATAAATATTTTACTTAAAAGTTTTAATTTTATTTTATTTTTATACAGGTGGCAAACAAGCTTACGGCCTGCCTGATGGTAAGCGGTCACCGTAGTCTATGGACGCTTACAACACCAGGGGTATCACTCGCGCGTTTCAGACCCTTTAGAAATCCAATAACTTCTTTCTCAAAGAACCCTATACTGTAGTCCTTAGAGAAAACCTTGGCATAATAATTTACGTAAAACATTTTTTTTAGCGGAACCTCTAAGATTTCCTTTAAATTTATTTTTAAATAAAATCTATGTTAAAATATGGTAGGTACTTACACCTCCAATTTGTAATTTATAACTTAATTTTGTATTACCCCTTTAAAATTCCAAGAAAATTGATGTCTCTTGGGGCTTATTTAGGCAAGCAAAATAATAAATCTCGCTGAAAACCGGAAGCGAGACTTAGGTAGTCTCTGGCGTTGAATTTTAAGCAATAAGGCGTTTATGTTGCCTCCCTATTGATAACGCATTTCGCCCTAAAATAAATCATAAAAATAAACGGAATAAAAAAATCGGCCAAGTGCGAGTAGGACTCGCGTACGAAGGGTTCCGTACCATTATCGATAAAAATGGGAAAAAAAATCACGTTTGTTTTATGGGAGCCCTTAAATATTTGCATTATTTTAATTTAATAATTTATTTTAACAGGTCGACGCTTAAAATATGCACAGAATATTTAGCATATTATTTATTGATATATTCTGTGCATATTTTAAGCGTCGACCTGTTGCCGTTATCAATATCGATCAAAAAAAAATCACGTTTGTTGTATGGGAGCCCCCTTAAATATTTATTTTAGCGGCAACAGAAATACATCTTCTGTGAAAATTTCTTCTGTCTTACTATCACGGTTCATGAATTACAGCCTGGTGATAGAGGGACGGACGGACGGACGAACGGACGGACAGCGGAGCCTTAGTAATAGGGTTCCGCTAATTACCCTTCGGGTACGGAACCCTAAAAATTTGATACTTTTTATGTTACGCAATTGATTTATTTATTTCTACTAACTACAACATTAGATTCAGATTCCAGGAAATTTAAGAATTATTATTATCAATATTAATTCGGAAATAGTATACCTAGATCATAATAAGGAACTTGTAATACTGAGAACAAAGCACAGTAAAAAATGAAAATTTAGAAACATAAGAAAGGATAGTCAAGGCATTTAGTCTAGTAACTTGTAATAGCAATTTCTTTTCATAAACTGTTTGGGAGTGAACCATACATAATAAAACCAAAAAATCAGGTGTCACTTCCTTTTTTGGGTCTTAACTATATTCGAAGCCCTATGAATCATACAACATGAAAGAATTTCAAGATTGCTTCAATGCATAATGAACTATAATGAACTCGTAAATTTATTATTTTAAATAACTGACATTACTTAGTTAAAGAGATACAAAAAATGTAAAGAAACAACAACAATTTTGATATCCCATTCATCTTGAAAATCATGTTAGAATCCATAACTAGGCTTTCTTTTTTTAATATAAGTCATAAAATCAGCTAGAATCCAGAAAAAAATGTTCAACGACTAAAATATAATTTAAAAGAATTAAGTGTGATGAAATCTTGTAACAGCATTTTCATAAGATCAGAATGCTTACATAAGATACATCAAAGTGAAACATAAATGGTCTTTATTTTTTTATACACCTATTATTGTACAAATGAAAACATTACAAGGAATGATTAATCTATAAAAATAGTACTTGTAAATTGTTCTGTACAATAAGTTTATACACGCTAAATATCATCAATAAAAAAAAAATTAGATTGACGTGTTTACCGGTTTTGCAAAATCATCTCCTAAGGGGCGAAATAGTGATTGAAAATTAATATAAGAATTCCGATATTTTTGTAGAAATCTAAAACGGGTTAAGCTTAATTTTTTTTAAGTCCACGCGAACAAACTAGTTAGAAAAGGCTATTCGAATATAACTGTATAATCCTGCCTGCTGCTTCATCACGACCAACCTCACAAATATCCAGGTTAACAAATATACTTGGACAACTTGATGCGATGACAAAAATTAAAATCAAACGTACCAATTATAAGAAGAACACCCTATAGCTACCAAATAGCAGTTGCATCTAAATTAAAAGATATTATACAATCATGTGTTAAGTCTAATATAACATGGCATCCTCTTTCCATTTACCATTCTGCATTTTCCTTAATAACAACAAAGGCACTTCTTTGACAAATAAAATTAAAAAAAATGTATCTAACTATGATGAGCTTGTAATGGACACGTCGTACAGAAAGCCGAATCAATACAATTTCAATAAGAAAGTACAGTCCAAAGTTGCCGATGGTGACTTAGTAAGGCTGCTAGCTTCTGAAGACGCCATGGCAGAAGATTGTTCTGAAACTTTTAACTCGCGTAAATCAAAAAATCCGTCAGCTCTAGACCCGATTCCCTTTGACTTTCTTGATGAAGACATCAATTCCTTGATAGCTATAAATGATGACGTTCTCCTCGCTGTGGTATTTTTCCCAAAACGTTCGGCAGGAGGAATTAACGGATCACGTCCCAACCATCTAAAAGAACTCTTAAATCAATCCAAGGGTGATGTATCTAAAGCCCTTCTTGATGTACAATAAAATTATGTAACTTAAAGTAAAGTAAAGTAGTAGTAAAAAAAAAGTAAAGTAATAAAGGAAGTAATGCCATACATATATGGAGTTTACGTGCTTTAAGGAAGAAAGACGACGGTATAAGACCGACTGCATCTGGATCCACTCTCAAGCGTTTCCTTTCAAAATCATGCGTTTAAAATGTATACGACAACATAAGTACATATCTTCAACGAGTTCAATTCGGCTTTGAAACGAAAGACTTTCATCGCAAAGAGTGAAGCCCAAGCTCATATCCTCAAAAAAGATTCGACATTAAATATGATTTTAATTCTTAAGATCGCTCAGCTATGTTTTTTTTTTTTATACCACTAAGGTAGCAAACAAGCCTACGGTCCGCCTGATGGTAAGCGGTCACCGTAGCCTATGGACGCTTGCAACACCAAGGGCATCACTCGCGCGTTGCCGACCCTTCAGAAATCTAATAACTTCTTTTTTGAAGAACCCCATTCTGTAGTCCTTAGAGAAAACCTTGGCAGGGAGCTCATTCCACAACCTACGCGTTCGCGGGAGGAAGTTTCTCTGAAACCGCACTGTACGCGACCATTTCGGTTCTAAATTGTGAGAATGAATTCCCTGCCGATGGCGAGCGGTGCGATGGTAGAAAGTAGCCGTGGGCATCATTTCGAACAATTCCTCAGAACACAACCCATTGTACAAGCGGTAGAACACACACAGGGAGGCAAAGTCTCTCCTCAGACTTAGGGGCTCGATATCGCAAGTGAGTTTGGGATCGTCGACAATTCTCACAGCCCGTCGTTGAACCGAGTCAAAAGGGCCAAGCTGGTATCCGGGTGCACCCGCCCAGAGATGGCAGCAGTACTCCATATGGGGCCGGACTTGCGACTTGTAAATCAGCAATCTTTGACCCGACGTGAAGTACTGCTTCGCTCTGTTGAGTACACCAAGTTTTTTGGACGCCAGCTTTACCTTGTCTAGCAAATGATCTCGGAACTGAACATCGCTGGAGATGTCAACGCCAAGGATCCCAATGCTCTTGGAGATGGAGAGGGGAGTGTTCTGGAATTGTGGGACTACAGTGAATGGGGTTTTCTTAGCGGTGAACGCGCAGACTTCTGTCTTTGAAGGGTTGAATTGGACCAAGTTTTCCCGCCCCCAGTCAGAGACCTTGGACAGACCGATCTCGATTTGAGACACAAGTTCTTCACGCTTTTCCTCCACAACGGAACGTAGGATGCTTGCACGGCCCGTGTAATAAGTGTCTCCAGTACTGTCATCTGCATAGCAATGTATGTTGTTGATGTCCAACATATCATTGATGTGCAGTAGAAACAGCGTAGGAGACAGCACAGAGCCTTGCCAACATGCTGGGACACCAGCAGTAATATCCATGCTATCAGAGCAACTACCGTCAACTACGGCTCGTATGCTTCTGCCGGACAAAAAGCTAGCCACCCATTTGCACAAACCCTCGGGCACTCCGTAAGATGGCAACTTCGATAGAAGACCCTGGTGCCAGACCCGATCGAACGCCTTCGCTATGTATAGGCTACATGCCAATGCCTCCCCCTGACTCTCAATGGCTAGTGCCCATCGGTGTGTGAGATACACTAGAAGGTCACCAGTTGAGCGACCGTGGCGAAAGCCATATTGACGGTCACTGATCAGGTCGTGTTTTTCTAGGTATCTCAAAAGCTGTGTGTTGATCACACGCTCCATCACCTTGGAGAGTAGAGAGGTTATAGCGATAGGCCTGTTATTCGATGGATCTGATCTCTCGCCCTTTTTGGGCACCGGGTGCACATTCGCAGTCTTCCATGAAGACGGAAATTGCCTAGTGTGGTAGGAAAGCGTGAAGAGGCGCGTAAGTACAGGACATAACTCAGGAGCACACTGCTTAAGCACCACTGCTGGTATGCCGTCTGGCCCACTCGACTTATGAACGTCTAGGGAAAGCAACGCCCGCCGGACCTCGCGCTGTGTTATAGAGATTTCCGGCATGGTCTTACCGCACCACGGTAAAGTAGGTGGTACAGCGCCTTCGTCGTTCACATTCGAGTTAGAGGCAAAGATACTGCCTAATAGATCGGCTTTCTCTTTTTCACTGTGGGCCAAGTCACCATCGGTCTTTCGCAGTGGTGGTAACGACGACTGGCAGAAGTTCCCCTCGGCAGCTTTAGCAAGCGACCAGAAAGCACGACTCCCAGAAGAATAGCTCGCAAGTCGCCCACTTAATTTTCCGATGAATTGGAATTTTGCTTTAGCAGTTGCTTTCTTACTGAACCTCGAGGCAGCATTTAATTTGCGTTTTAACTCAGAAATATTCGGATCCTTATTATTACGAGCCGTGGTCCAAGCCTCATACGCAGTTTGCTTAAGAATTTTAGCTTCTCTGCAAGCCCTATTAAACCACGGTCGTTTTTTGACGCCGGCAGCTACTCGCAGGTTAGGAATGAAACATTCCATACCAGCGAGGATTATCTCAGTGACTGCGGCTGCGCAGACTTAAGGATCATCTGAGCTAAAGCAGAGCTGCCTCCACGGGTACGGGTTGAAAGAAATAAAAGATCTTACGCCCACCTTGAAGATGGCTTGAGCCATGACTCTGAGATCTAGATGGCATGAATGTTATCATTTGAAAAAAGACGTAAGCATATCCGAATGGTGCCTTGGAATACTTTGGACGTTAATATCTATGACATTGAAGTTTTCAGCAAGTTTTTCAAAGGTTGAAGATAGGCGTGAGGAAAGTGTGTAATCTGATAAGTCATTATCACTACTTGTATTACTTGTTAAACATGAAAAGTATTCATTGCTACTAGATACTGAATCATTATAACTCATAAATAAAATAATATATATTTTAGATTCATAAAATGAATAAGACAAATACTATTTACAACAAACAATTACAAAAAAAAACAAAAAAAAGAAACTAAAACAATCAGTAAAAATAAAACCCACACCGCCAGTAGAAAAATTTTTTCAGGCACACCTACTATTAATTTAGCTAGGTTAAAAAAACAAAATATTAGAATAAAGATGAAACAGTATCATAGACAAAATTTGTTAAAATTAATTAAAATTTACTATTAACTGTTCTGCATTTACTGCCCTTATTACCAAACTAATAATTAAAAATCTAACTACATTATTGAACACAAAAAACAGGTCACCTACACTTTCCTTTAGAACAAATTCCACTAATAGAGAATAATCTTGAAGACATAAGACGAAAATGATTTAATACAGAATTCAAAAAAAAGGAGAAAAAAGTAAATAGACTATTGACAGAAGTTTGTTTACATTTATCAAAAGAAATCACGTTGTTAACCTTTATTTAAATAAGAGTTTGTCTTTATAAGATTTTAGTTTGGTAGAAGAATCGAGAACAAAGCTATCATGAGAATAGGAAAACAAGCACCGTGGTCTATGTTTGAATTCACATTTTATTTGGAGTTCTTGTTGGCCTTTTGCTTTTTAGGGCTTATGTTCTCCTTGTATTCTATGCGATGTTATTCAGGGCAATCTTTTAAAAGTTTAACGAGGTCCGTCATATAATTAATTTTCTGGTGCGAGTTATTATGCAGTGACACAACGAAGCGACCGCCTTGGGTCTAGCAGGGACGCATGTCTATTTTATTACGAGTTTCAAATTATAACCTGTGTTTGGATTTTGTAAGAAACTCTGTTATTGTTGATGATGAACCCTTAAGCCGAGTCTTACAACGCCATATGTTCTCACGACAATAGTAATCCTTTACCATGATAGGTCGGGTTAGGAAGACCTGGTTTCAACGTCATCTACAGCACAGACCACCAAATGAAGTTGAGTGCGTAAAATCTTTATCATATCCGTAGTATTATCTTTGAAGAGCTTAAATTCTGATGACAATGAGGGCAATTCTGGTGCAGTGGATGTGTTGCTAATGGACTTTGTAGTGACGCAAGATTCAAACGGTGCCATATCCTTGTTAAAGTGATTGCTCATGGTCTCCCTAGCTTCTTGTAATTTAATGAGTTGATTTCCAAAGTACATAGTGTTTGAGTCCAAAGGTCACTTTGTAGAACTAGGACCTTATTGGGAACAGTCTCGAGCTATTTGGACTCAGGAATTAGAGAGAAAGATGTATGCAAGTACATTGACGGTTTTCAAGAGGTAAGTCAGACTTCCATACATTTTTGTCTCAAATTCCAGAGTCCGAATAGCTCAAGACTGCTCCCAATAAGGTCCCTAGTGAAATATTAAATTGAAGCCAGTGAAAATGTTAGGTAAAAAAAATCAATTTTGCTGTCAGTTTTTTAAACACCAAAACCACCCTTTTCGAGCTGTAATAATAATTTATTAAATTATAAACAAACAAAGTTATGTCAAAACATTAAGCCTATGATTATTAAATATTAAAAATATATCTTTAATATTTCCGTCCTATACATTTAACCTGGCGTATTAAATATAAGAGATAGAATCCATTTGATAGATTTAACCCTGGTTAGGGCGACATAATCTTTTCATTTTGCAAAAGAGATATTTGTCCTTACAAAACACAACATTATCCAGTGAGCGCTCGTCTGAAACTTGATAACTTTGACAGAAGAGAGGATAAGTGGCAAAATAATCCGAGCAAGTTTGCGTAATCCTCTTAGTTTATCCAATTCAATGGTTTCCGGATTCTCCTTACAAACATATTAAATAGAAAAAGAAATAGAAAACCAGAGAAAATAGTTTGTCGAAAAATATTTCCCACCAAGCTGATAATCAGTAAGATTGTTTAAAATATGATTAAAAACAAATTTTGAAAGTTCCCCATCTATTATATAAAAAAAATATTCAAGGTCAAAGGTCAAAAACATGAGTTTTTCGCGATTTTCACCAAAATAGTAAGTATAAATACTAAATACTAAAATACTTTGACAAAAACTGTAGATCATAAAATTATTTACAAAAAATGTATCCATACTTTTTTTTCTACGAGCCACCGTTTTTGAGGTATAACGATTCAAAAAGTTGTAAAAGTTGTAATTGTCATAATATGCACACGTTTCCACGCCACCTAAAAGGTAGTGTACTTAGCGCGTTTTTTTTAACGTGGTTTAAATTAAGGGACTGGGTTTTATTTTACGACAATTATCTTAATTTCGCCACCTCAGTTTTTGCGTGCTAGTACGATATCTACCCCTTCTAATATATACACTATCCAAAGGCATTAAAGTAGCATTGACTGCCAATGATTCAAAAAATGTATGAAATCCACATCAACCAGTTTACGGGGAAGCAAGGCGGGGTAGCACTGAAAGTTGTATAAATTGGTGAATTTTAAACCAATAGCGAAGCTATGAATGAAGTATTAAAATCTCTTATGGCAATTAACTAGTGATGTACAAAATCAAATATGATGAGTATCGATACATTCACTTAGTGATGTATTATGCCGACTCCAATTATGAATATATACCGCTGCGACCTTTCATGAAATTCATTTTATTAGATACAAAAACAAATTCACATTATAATCTTAATAACTAGGTTGACAATTTATGCTTCAGTCACTGTGGACTAACATCGAGGCTACGGATTCCCTTTTTGATTTTTAAGAGCTCAATATTAACATACTACCACACTTACAGCTTTGTGTCCCATGTATTGGTCCGTATTATGACAATATGCAAATAATGCGTGAAAATAATTACGGTTCCCTCACATCTGGATCAAATAACACTACAGAGTCTATAATTCAAAGTTTTTTCAATAATTAATCAACACAGTTTAATATTTGATGTTACTTATTTTAGTATTGTTTTATTTGGCCATATCTTAGTAGGCAAAGGACTTAGTCCATTCAGCTATGTTTATTTGTATGTCAACTGCTGAAAGAAAAATCGGTTTTATTTTGTAAGTAAGGACACAGGTACTATGTATAAATTACCAAAGATTGAAAACTAAAAGGTTTAATCCCTACTAAACCTTTACCAATGGAACTTTACCAACCAATGAAAACAGACAAAATGTACGAGGCAACTTTCGATTTTTCTTGATCTGAATGTTCGAATTCGATATTTTTTTAAAGTTTTATTAATTATAATTTTGAATATAAGTTTCATAAGTTTATAAGACCGATAGTCACGTAATAGAACCCATTTCTATTGATTATAAACAGCGCTGGCCGACACAGATATAACCACCCGGAATTGAACTTGCTTCGATGCCTGTTAAAATATATCTTTCTACTTACCCACTTATTATGCTAAATGTATCATTGTTAACATTTTTAAATGTACAAACATAGCTTTCCGTACACTCTAGACTTAAGTTAAATAATTTATTTTTGTTTTTTTCAGTAAGTGATTTATAATCTTTTGAGAAATAAATGTCTAAAACCTAAAACCTATAAGATTTTTATATATTTAGAGTTTTACTGTTACACTAGTGCACGACAACCAAAAAGGTTTCTATAAAAGCTCTGTGCTATCAGCTTTATGTAGCGTCTACTTAAACTAACTAAGAGGTTTAATTATTAAATGAGTTTGGTATTGTTTTCTTTAGCAACTTATAGATAGATTAACAATTCTACTCTAATTTACCAAGAGAGCCAAGAAAACGTTTCTACTTTTTTTAAAATATTTTTACTCTATTTAGGCTGAAAATGTCATAAGTACTTTGCTGATAATCTGCTTCTTCATAAAACTCTTACACTGACTGACTGACAGATAACGCACAGCTTTGATTTGGGTTCTAGTTGGTGTATGTTTGGTAAAGTTTTTTACGGTTTTATTCTTGTTCGTAATTATTCGATATTTTTTTGTTGGTCAATCAATCAATCAATTGTTTTATCCCTGAAATATTGTGTGACGTAATAAAAGACTAAATGATAACAGTAATATAGATGGTTTTATCTATTTTTTTTCTCTCAACAAACAACACTATGAATTTTGTTTGTATCAAAATAAAAATAACTTTTATTTTAAAAAAATATTGTTTTTTGTGGAAAATCAACTAACAACGACATTTAACACTTCTTTTTGTGTGTTTTGCACGTCCAGTTCAATATATGTTACTTTCTCCGGATTTGTCCTAGTTTATAGGGCGTCCGGGGAGCCTCCGGACGGGGTTTCATTTATAGTCTGGGTTTAAAAGTTTCTCAAACTTTAAAAACCTTTTGTTTTGATAACAGAGTAAAAGACTAAATTTAGTTTATTTTTTTGATTTTTCTAAGTAACTTTTAAAAAGAAACTGTTGACATGTCCGGGTTCTAGGCTCCAAAATCCGGGGCTTTTACGCTTCTTGTCCTAGTTGCTAGATTTTAAATATGACAACCCTACTTTCAATACTACACTGACTTAATCTTTTTATTCAAAACTTGAGAACATTCTCGGTCGAACGCACAATAGGAAATGCCGCAACGAATTGCTGGATCGGATGGTCTATGCTACACTAATGTCTTTGACACTATCATTGGGCAAATCTAACTATGCCTCTTATGCTAAACAAACAAATAACAAAAAATAATTGCGAAAATTGCCTACTTTTGCCTTAGATGCATTAGGATTCAAATTAGACACCAGTGCACCGTAAAAACGTAGCTAGAATAAGTTCCATATTCACACTATCACCAAACTTAAAAAAATAGTTACATGTTATGCAAGGCTGAAAAGTTACTTTTTGGCGTGAGTGCCTATGTTGAATACCGAGCAAGTGAAGGATTCAAAGATTGAACCCACGAACGAAGCGAGTGGTTCAAATATAGAATTCTGAGCAAAACAAGGGATTCTAAGGCAGAAAAGACAAAAAAAATCTAGCCGTGCGAATCACACAATTTTTTGATGTTCGACAGGCATATTTTTTATTTATTGTCCACCGATTTCTCCGTCAATTGTGAACCGATTTCAAATATTCTTTTTTTTTTCGGAAGAGTACGTTCCTGAAGTGGCCCCATATTAATAAAGTGGATTTAAAACTTAATCGATGTTAATTTTGAAACTGGTTAAACGCGCCTTTTATGTTGATGATTGTATAAAATGTTGTTACAAGTATGGGTATTTTTAGTGTACGAGAGAAAAAAAGCAATTAGTCACACAAAAGCAAAAAATAAAAACAACTTGCATCGCGGAATCGATTTTTTTACTCAAGTTTTCTGTCACGTTGTACTCCGTCTTAATTTATCCGATCTTCGAAATATTCTGGAATAGAGACACGTGGGCCTGCTTTGCTTTTCTTATCGTAGGTGCGTCTTAGCTAACATCCGGTCCGTTGTACGTCTCTTTAGAAAGATCCAACTGAAAATCAGTGATTTAGTTTTGCCTACAATTTTGTATATGGATTGGGCATCTTTTTTAGGATTAAGTAGCACATTACTTAGAATTTATTGCTGACTTAGATATAAATTGTGTTTTATTGGTCATGTTGCTTTTACCAAATAAATATTTTTGGACACTTTGTTGTTTATGTCGTGTGTATTAAAATCAAATTTATCTTGGTCGGTTTTTATCTCTAAAACAAAATAACTCTAGTAAATTGTAGTATTTTTAAAACTAGTTTCAGCCTATATGATAGTTCTTAAAGGTATACTATATTTTTCCGACTGAGTAATCAGGCTGATATCTTGACCGATTTATAGGAGTAAAGATAAGGTACTTACCTTCATATTGTTCGAAATCTAAATTGGATCCGCTGTTACTTTCACTAAGTTTTAACAACAAATGCAATAGATAATACGGAACGTGTGATGCAAAAGAAGATATTTAAAAACTGACATGTGACCGAATCAAATTACGACAATTGTCTTAATTTTGCTGCCTCACTTTTTGCGTGTAAACTTGTACGATATCTATACAAAATTTAAAATCTTTTTATTTTTTCATTTATTAATCTTTTTTATGATATGGCTCCAGCCGACTGTTTTTTTTATTCCTAAACTCAAATTACCACTTTGTGGCTTCCGGTATCATTCGGTAGAAGACATTAGAGAGAATTAGCGGAGAGAACTCAACTCAATTCCGGAAAAAGCGTTTATCAAATGTTTTGATCATTGGACTATTCGTTGACGTAAGTGTACCGATTCTGAAGAAGCATGCTTTAAAGGCGATAATTTTTTTTTTATCCTTTCCCGGTACTTTCTTTACAGAGTAGTGTACCTTATTGAGCCGTTCAACTGTAAACAACTCTGAGCGGCAATTTTGAAAGTAGTATACGTCAAAGTTTCTAGAGTCATATTAGATTTTTTTCAAAGATGAGCTGCTAAAACAGCTTTGGTGTTTCTGTTTATTCAAGAATGTATACATATAGTATATATATATATATATATATATATATATATATATATATATATATATATATATATATATATATATATATATATATATTATAATTATACTATACTTTATATATATATTTCTACAAAAAGTACACTAAATTTTATTGATAAAAAAGTTATGTTTTTTTACATTATTTATTATTGAGTAAGTAATAGGTAAAATCCAAATTTATTTAAAGAGAATCCAATTTACTTTTTAGGGTTCCGTACCCGAAGGTTAATTAGCGGAACGCTATTACTAAGTCTCCGCTGTCCGTCCGTCCGTCCGTCTGTCACCAGGCTGTATCTCATGAACCGTGATAGCTAGACCGTTGAGATGTATTTCTATTGCCGCTATAACAACAAATAATAAAAAACAAAATAAAATAAATATTTAAGGGGGCGCCCATACAACAAACGTGATTTTTTTGCTCGATATTGATTACGGCAACAGGTAGACGCTTAAAATATGCACAGAATATTTACTTTTATAGCCACTTTAAAAATAAATAATGAAATTAAAATAAAACAATTATTTAAGGGGGGCTCCCATGAAACAAACGTGATTTTTTTGCCATTTTTGTATATAATGGTACGGAAGCCTTCGTGCGCGATTCCGACTCGCACTTGGCCGATTTTTATAGTCCCGAAGAAGACAGATTCTTGCTGGAGAAAATCAATAAGTACCTACCTACCAATCAGTGTCTCGCCAAACAGGAAAGATTTGAATTGACTCGCTAAACAAACACACACACACACAGACACAAATGTTATATATATATATATATATATATATATTTATATACCATATATCCTCGGGTAACCGGAGGGCTGGCAGCTTCCTATGCCAAAGGATCAGTTTGGCGATCCAAACAGTTAACGCTACCAGCATTGTGGGCAATGTTATGCTACATAATTTGTAGAAGACATTTTTTGTTTATAATTAGGTTTTAGTTTTAGCTAAAAATTTTATTGCATTCGTTTTACCTTGTACCTATAATAACACTTATGTTAATACAAGTAATTTTTTACATACATTACATTGAAAACTTAAAAAGTTATTTTAACAGTAAGTGAGTTTAATTTTAAGCAGCAGTAATTATATTTTATCGTTTAGATCTAGCCATCTTGATAACTACTGATTAACCGACCCATCATTTTCCTAAACGTTGTAGCAAAATATATTATGTGTAACATAATAGCATTAGAATAAATATATTATTATGAAGTGAAGCATTGTAAGCATGGCATAAAAGTACCCTCTAGATAAATATACAATAACATACATAACATATATATTTTTATACACATAACTTATTTTTTTGTCATAAATTCATTGAATTCCTTTTTATGATTATTAAAATTATCGGAGAAGTTGACAGAAGGAAAAGAAAATGATTTTAAGTACACATTGAAGTTTCAGAAAGTCAAATTTAAATTATTTAGAAAATTAGAACTTGTTTTGAATAAGTAAGAGATAGAGATAGAGATAAGAAAAATACGTAGCAGCAGAGTAGAGAAAACATTTATTTTTATATTGGCGTTAGTATAATTTTATTTTGAAATATAAAATTCTGTCAAATTCCAAAAGAACTTGTATATCTGTAGCTGTACTTTATTTTAAAATTTAAAAGTAGCATTTTAAAATTATTCTCGTTAAAAGGCTATTTTTAAAGTAGCAGTAAATAAGATAAGAATTTAAAACAATATTTTACAAAAATTAAAAGGTAAAAACTTGCCTTTATAAACGTGTGAAAAGCAGATTTAAGTATTTTTAAGCAGATTTAAGTACTACAGTATATTTTTTTACAAACTAAACTAATATTACGAAACTGCACAACTTTTTTCCAAAGTTACTTGAATTAAACATTTTTTACACAATTAACCTCAACTTTGTGTATCCACAACCATTAACTGTCTAAATTGACTAATACACATTAACTTTCAAATTCAAAGTTAAATATTTTACGTATCCGACAAGGACTTTCATGCAACCTTGTTATTTCAAGGCGTCCGCCCGCAACGGATTCCTGAATTGGACTGACTTCAGGATTCGTACTTCGTACGGCAAAGCTAAGTGGGAAATTCACAAGAAAATATTTCTTGCACTGAGAGGGCAACTTTCGTAGCAATTCTATTTCACTGAACCGATGTTTGATTTAACCTTTTAGGAGCCATTGCCACCATGAGCTTTTTATCAATATTGCCAATTTCAAACTTAAATGTAGCTGCACTTTATATTTACGTCTAGACGTATGTTTATTGAGTTTGTTGTTCGTTGTTGAAGTTAGTGAGATTCTTTATTTGTTATTTTTAAGCTGACATATTAGGCTTCAGTATTCGTTATTGAAATATTTTTTGAGTGACAATGATAAAGCCTAAAAAAGTTTTTTTTAGTTGAATAATGTTAAGTTAGAGATACCTTACTATATATAAAGCAGCTTTTTAATTCATAAGCAAAGTTATTTTATGACTTTTCCTAAAGCATCCATTTTAAAAATATAGTTTCACCTAATATAGCAAACAAAGTTTGTATGTCTGGATGTTGTTACTCAATCACGCTTCAACCACTGGACAGATCGGGATAAAACTTGGCATCCATATAGGTTAGGTCCTGGAATAGCATAAAGGCTACTTTTTATCCCTAAAAAGTTCCTGCGGGAATAACTATAACAGAGTTAAACGAACTATTGCTGCACCTATAGCATGCTATAGCAATTCATTAGTACTTAATTAAGCTTAATTTGCGGGCGGGGGCAAAGTCTAGTGTTGCATATAAGATGTAAGGTGATGATATTGACTTGATAAGTTAGCCTTCTTGTGGTTGTACTAACTTAATAATGTTAAAGCTATTAGTTAAGTTGGTTTTTTAGTCTTTACTTGTCGGATTTTAGCTTTATAGCTGTGATTTTAATTTTGATCTATGATCATCAACGCCACCGTATCAGTGGTCGTACTGCTAGATATAGGCTTTGTTTTCAGAATTCCGAAACGAGCAAATACGAGCCGCTTCACAGCATTTTTTGAAAGATGGTCTCTACTTGCGACTTTAGCTTCCTACTTATTTCGTCTACTGTTATCGTATTGTGTAGAGTCGCTGTAACGAAGTAATGTACACAATGTTACAAGCGTTCATGGGCTTCGGTTAATGCCTATTATCAGGCGGTGCGTAAGCTTGTTGGAAAGCAAAAATAGAAGAAATTTGCTTTGATTAGCTTTTGAGGAAATCCCAAGGGTAACGGGCAATTAAGTGAAGAAGGATCTTAACTGTTTACTAACCTCCCAAGCGCGACTGAATAAACAAAAGCAAACTTATTACGCCGACTATTTATGTGTTGCGATATTAAATTTATGTATATAGGTAATATTAAATAATATCAACCTATAGTAACTAATGAATTACCTTTTTAGATGTTCCTAAACTGCTATAGGTAAAGTATCCTTAGGTCATATTCTAGCTAGCTCATTATTTAGCTGCCATAGCGGTGAGAAAGATCTAGCATAACAACATAGATAATCAGGTATACATTTAGCTTTAATTGATGAAAATGTCACAATATGGTCAAAAACGTCTAAAAATTAATGCCTAGTTTGTCAATATATGTACAAAAGAAATGTTTACAAATCTGAGAAACGTTGATATTATAACTGATGTTAATTCAAAAATAGTCGGATACTAAAAATTTAGTCGCTCGTATCTTTGCTGCAAATTTTTAGCAGTCCACCATAAGGAAAAAAGAACCCTTAACTCAATGTTGTATGTGCTTGCATAATTTTTTTATTTTCAAAAACATGCCTTAAGACCAACATAAAATCACTGTGTTTGGTACTTGTCTGAGAGGAGATATCTAAAAATAAATTAAGAAGCGTTATCCTTGACCGAAAGTCTGTCTCGTTTGCTATTTTAATTTGTATTTACTGCTTTCATTAGAACACTTCAAGAAGGTGACGTCAGAACAAAATAAAGGTTTACCAAAATAAAGTCCTTTATTTGTATTTCTCATGAAAATATCTCTGCCATTACGCATTGGAGGCGGTCTTTTTAATTCCTTTAATACCTATTGTAAATGTTATATTTTGTGAATAGTTTTGGATGTTTAGTTCTGAGTTACGTATGAACCGCTACAGGAGTTTGGCTCTCAGATATATCAGAAACTGAAAATGGGTTAATGGGTTCTGAATGAAAATCAGCGCTGCTTCTGTTTGTAATTGTTTATAATGTAAATTTCACACAGCGCCACCTGGTAGCAAACTGAAAAAAGCTTGTTCTATGGATGGAGACAAGGGACACAAATACATTTATAGATATACATTTTTTTTATTTATACATATTATACATAGAAAACGCCCAGACTCAAGACAAACAAAAATATAATATTCACTTTTACTTTACGGAAATCGAACCCACGCCCCTTGGTTCAGCAGGCTGGTCATTAGTCGCTGAATTATAGCAATGATTTTTGCATATGACATGCATATCAAGAAGTGAAAAGTAACTACTCAATCAGCAATAATAAAAAAGGCAGATACTGGTTTTTACTAGACGAATCTGTCACCTAGATTCATTGATTCCATGCATAATATAATAAATAATAAATAAATATTTTTGTACATTACACACAGCGCCATCTGGCTCTTAAGAAAGCAAAGCTTGTGTTATGGGTACCAGACAACAGACACAAATAAATATATATTTATATTACTTTTTTGTAAATACATACATATCATCTATACATATAATAAAATGGTAGGAAAGTCAAAACTGTACATTGAATATTTTTTTAAAAGAATACTTGGGGTGTGATGTACAATCGATACCAAAGCCAAAAATATAGTTTTTAGAATTTTTGTCTGTTTGTCTGTATGTATGTTCGGGATAAACTCAAAAAGTACTGCATGGATTAACTTCAAATTTGGCACGAATATTATTAAGAAATCGGGTCAACATATAGGCTACATATTATCACGCTATCACCTACGGGGAACGAGTAGTGAACCTTTATTTCTTCAACGCATTCTGTAACAACGTGTAATCTAACGACGCATATTTGACTTGCTTCTTAATTATTTTCTACTCACACATAGCCATTTATTTTATGTTAAAAAAACGTGTAAAGTCATAACTTAGATGTGTTATAATTTTTCACCATATAAAAATGTTTCCTATTTGCCACCTAGATGGCGTTGGCTCTCTTCTCACTTTCAGTAATATGCGTGTATCGCTATTCGACCGCTCCGCGCCACCGACACGGGCGACACGCTCCGCTGTTTATTTGCATTAGTTCGTTCACTCACTCCCTGGATATAGGACATGTTTATTTCACGCAAAGTGAAGGAGTTGTAACATATCCGGCCTTGGATATATATCCAAAGATATAGTTATGTCCGGAGTTACCCAAGGCTAATAAATACACCCAGACTTAAGCCAAACTCAAATGTTTATATTGTGACATTAATGTTCGTCCATTGCGGGAATCGAGCTTACACCCTCTGCACAGAAGCTAGCCACACTACCAACTAAGCTGCGAGGGGGTCTATGTACAGACCGTCAACTGTGTACTAGTTTTTACCTTCCTAAAGCTAAAACAGACTAAAAGATTACTTTTTTACAACACAGCCTCCGAAAAACCTGTACCGAATTATCATCCTGAGACTATAAATAAACTTTACAGCTCTGTTGAGTCTGAAAAACCACTAAAATAACTCAGCAATAACAGTAACAGTAAACACTTTTGTTCACATAAACTTTCTTTGTATTTGCTTTAGTTGTTTTAATGATCAAACGATTTGAAAAAGAAATTTGATAAACACCACAGAAAAAAAGACAAAAAGCTGACGCGACGCTAGTTTATCCATTCTATCTTTGAAATACCAATGTTAAATTAACAATTTTATGATAATAGCATATATGATAAAGTACATATTTTTTATGTCAAATACACAAAAAAGAAGATAATGGCAGAAAACTTTCTATATTTTTTCAAAAACGATGCTTGAGAAAGTAACATTGTCGATGTTTGGACTACTGATTAATTGCCTGCATTTACAAATCATTTCGTTAAACGTTAGTCACATAGGTGATACCATAGCCCAAAACAAAAAGAACACTTCGAAACGAAACTACAAAAATGTAAAGATATTACGTGCTTCTTTTCATTGTTTCACATAAGTGAAAATGCAGAAATTCTGATCTCTGCGTCTCGTGACATGAAAGATGCAGTACTGAAAAGAAAGCTTATCTTAATGATCAGAAACATGAAACGAAAAGGTCTATTTACAGTTGAATGTGTTTTATGATAAATAAATATGTGACAATGGTCAAATATCAAAAGTTGGCTGTAAAGCTAATAAAGAGGGCAAGTTCTTGTGGTTCCTCGTTTTGGACATATTAATACATATTATAGCTACGTGTGTAGCGGGATTGAAAGGTGCCATTCACCAAATAACTCGTATAAGAGGTCAATAAACGGTTTCATTGTAATTTCACATATGTCATTTTAAAACTTTTGCAATCATCTTTTGTTAGACATAGAATCAAACCGAAAATCGTTGCTTTCTCGTTACTGTCAGCTCTAGAACTTAACATGTATATTATTATAACCGATAGGCAAACATTCGTTTTTTGATTGCTTTTATATTTTCTTAAGAATGATGGATGAGTTCCAATAATTAGAAGGTCAGTGAGTTCATACAAAGAACTTAAGTCACAGAACATTAAAACTGAATTAGTAGTGGACACGTCATCTTATTGTTTGCAGAACCGATGACTTTTTTTAAGCTATTTGAACAACCCTCTCAGCCATGCAAGTAGATTGTGGTCAACGTGGACTAGAAAACGGAATTTAATACATTATCTGAAATCAAAAGGAACATGATCCGATACTATTTCAGATGGTATTCCAAATTTCATTATATGGTAGGCTGATTTACTATGTATTTACCTGATGACAAGCCATTTGAACATGTAATCATAAACTACTACATAACTCATTCTTTTAAAATCCCTGCAGACATACAGTTTTTTAAAAATTAATAACCTTATGTTTTTAGGTATTATAAGTCTATTATTGGCATCTCAAATTGTCCTACCCCCTAAAAGTTCACAATATTTATTGCAAATTTGTTCTTTATTATAAATTTCCATTACATGTGTAACTTTCATTATATTTTTTCCTTTTTTAAAGATTCAAACTCTAATATTAGTTTTGCTTTTTTGTTTTCTATTATATGTAATATTTTATAATATAATTTTATTAAACATAAATTAAACAAACTTATATAATAAGGGGGCAGATCTAGATCTAGATAGTGGGGACAGTCTTTTGAAAGGAGGGATGTCATCGGGGCTTTAGCTTTTTGAATGCAAATGCTAACGTTTCCCGCAGACTGCTGTCGCCGACACTTAAAAAGTTGCTTGAAATAAGATTAAAATAACTATAACTATAAAATAGTATGTGACTAGCACATTTTTATATTTAGAGCAATATGTCTCAATTTGTCTAAACACTTCTGAGTAACAGTTTCCCAGTACGGTGTGACGTCATATTTCGAAATAGTATTGCAGTTTGACGTTAGACAATGCCGTCAAATTTAGGAACACAGGCAAAATGTAGATTGATCGTGCAATAAATTGCCGCACTTATTATTTATTACGTACTCACCGTCTCTTACTATTATAGTCTCGTCATCGTACTCTTGTCGATGACATTTCGCTTGAAAAGGACTGCAACGGAGGCTGTGGGGCAAATGCGTTGACTTTCCAAGCTCTATCGCGTCATTTGGCGTCATGCGTCATTTGTACCAGTATGGCAGTTCTTCAGGGGTCTAAGAACGTTATGACGAAAAAAAAATGATGGTCATAGCGCTGGTACCGGCGGCCCAATCACGTGGGCGTTAGTCGAACGTGTCGGATAAATACGAGTGTCGAACAAATTGTTCCACAAAAATCCTTGTATTTTCCGATAGTCCATCTTAAAAAAGTAGGCGGTAGCGTAATGCCATGCTTCGCAATTTTTTTTTTTATACCACTTAGGTGGCAAACAAGCACACGGTCTGCCTGATGGTAAGCGGTCACCGTGGCCTATGGACGCCAACACCAGAAGTATCACTCGCGCGTTGCCGACCCTTCAAAAATCCAATAACTTCTTTCTTGAAGAACCCCATACTGTAGTCCTTAGAGAAAACCTTGGCAGGGAGCTCATTCCACAACCCAAGCGTTTGCGGGAGGAAGTTTCACTGAAACCGCACTGTACGCGACCATTTCGGTTCTAAAGTGTGAGAATGAATTCCCTGCCGATGGCGAGCGGTGCGATGTTAGAAAGTAGCCGTGGGCATCATTTCAAATAATACCTCAGAACACATCCCATTGTACAAACGGTAGAACACACACAGGGAGGCAAAGTCACTTCTAAGACTTAAGGGTTCGATACGGCAAGTGAGTTTGGGGTAGTCGATCATTCTCACAGTCCGTCGTTGAACCTAGTCAAAAGGTCATACCGACGGGAACACATTAATTTAAAAATAAACAATTCAACCATTTGTACCAAGCTAATTTTTGCACAGCTGATCTTCGCCGAGTAGCCACTCACGAACATCACCATGCCATACTTTTCGGACGGTTCCAAATGGCCGCCATACCGGCGCAAGGGAGTACATTTTTTTTTTGCAAAACGATTTGTCGACTTTCCAAGCTCTATCGCGTCATCGTCCGGCGGCCCAATTTCGCGGTAGGCGAGTGCTAGGGGAGTTACTTACGGTTGAGGCGTATGACGTCGCCGACTGACCCTCGGTAGTAATTCCTTCAGTTTTATATTTGTTAATTCCCTCTTGCAACCCTCCAACTTGATTTTTCAAGTGACTTCAATGTGGAAATCGAAGTTTCAATTTTCATTTCAGAACCAAAAAAATAAGATTTCACTGTTTTAGCAACTTCTACGATGATCTCCATTTTCCCCCAAGTTCTCGATTTTTTTGACATATAAAACGTCGGCCTGTAATTGTGACGGACTTATCTCTTCGATTAGGTCCTACTGAACCCTACTAGATATGCATTACTTATCAAAAATGTCAAAGTCTCGTGGGGAGCCATTTCTTTTAACTTTTAGTAATGGAGTTATACATGACATTGAAAATGTCTAAAAACAGTATTTTGGTAATTCTGTCAGTCATAAAAATGTTTCAAAAAAGTATTAGGTTGCTGTAATACGTCGCGTTGGTTAAATTTTTTGACATTTTTATACATGCACTCACTCAGATCAGATTTTACCGACCAACAGATGTTAAAGTGAACCGGTTCATTAGTTTTCAATATTTTTTATTTCCAGCAGGGTTGCCAAAATACCGTTTTAGACAATCTCAGTGCTATTAATAATTCCACAACAAAAATTGACAGTTACTGCACACCTAGTCGTGTTTAATAATCTTATCTAAGAATTTCATAAGTCCTTAAAAGGCTACATGATTTTGGTCGTCTGCTTTCGTACTACCTTTCGGTTATTTTTTCAATTACAATTTTTAATGAATATTTAATGAACCTGGGACCGCATTCAGCGTTGGCTAGATTTGAGAAAATATGGCATTCAGAAATCAATCACACAATTGGGAACATGTTACTTGCATCAAAACAAACTAAGTCTATATTTTTACTGAACAATTATAATAAACTGATTTATTTGAAGTAATATTATTTTTTTATAAAGCTTACTAACATAGATTATGTACTTCATCAAAATAGATCAAATTTATTTTTAAAATTAAGCATTATTATTAGTTTACCTACTAAAAGAAAATAAAGAAAATAAACAGCTAATTTAAGAAGTGTTTTGACCCGCAATGTACTGCCGTCCGCTCGAGCGGTCAAATATGAAATTTGAAAATGGAACGAACTTTTTTAAGCCCGAACATTAATAAATAAAAAGATAACTCATCAAGTTTTATCTAAATTTTGGACTGGCACAACAAAAAGAATGCGCCATTAAATTAATTTAAAAAAATATAAAAAGAAATAGACATTTGAACGCGGCCAATTGGCGGTAAAATTACATAAACTATTTTTATTGTTGTCAATATAATTGGTTTTTTACACGCATGTTTGAGAAAAGCACTTTTCAAGCCTTGACCACAACTGAGCATAGCCGGGCTCTGTGATGCGTCATTCGGCCCGTATACTCACGATTGGCCGGTTATACTGCGTTTGCGGGCCGCAGCTGTAATGAGCGAGAAATTAGCCAGTCACTGATTTTGTCGCCAGAAGCAGCTTTAAATCGCGGCGACCTACGAACCCTATGTGCCGAGCGTTCTGCATAAGTTTAAGAGTTAATCGTCTTTACAGTAGGTTAGAGGAGGCCGGTTCCAACAGTGGCAACATACTCAACTATAAAAGATGATAGTTGATGATCACAGTCGTAGCACAGCCGAAATAATTACATATACAGTCAGTCATTGCCTTTGATAATTAACCTTATAATGATAAAATAGCCATATGTGATGACACAGGTTAGTCCGATGTCCCCCTCGGTGGGCCCTCGTCTCGTCGCACACCTTAGCTCAATATTGCCCTACCTAGATGACTTCGATGGCCGACTGAATAAAATATTGTATAAACTGTGGTGATACTTAAATCGGTTTAAGTTAATCGAGTATTTAGATACTACCTCCTCTTTGAACTTTAACCCTTGAATATCGTAATTTATGACATTACGTTAGCGGTAACATAAACTTTTATATGAGTAAAAATCGTAAACTGAGAAAATCACCTACACAATTTACAAACATTATATTCGTATGTTAAAGAACGTGCTTCAATTTTCATGTCCCTGATTTTCTACCGACTGACAGATAAGAATATTTCAAGTGGTATTTTAATCGTGTCTTTGTTTTTGGAAATAACATGATTTTTTACCAGTCTCAGCGCAATATTGTAAGAAAGTAATAGTAACGCTTTTTCACCACGTACGTCCGCATGGGAATTTTTGTTTTTAGCGGGAGTCACAAGTCGTGAAATTGTTTTCTTAATAGTATAATTAGGATTCGGTACTGATAAGTGTGAATTTCATACAAAAATTCTAAATGACTTTAGTTGAAACGCCGCTGATCTGGTTCGCCATGTAGTCCACCCACGGTCGATTGCAGTTCACTAGCTTATCTCGAAGCGAGCCAGTGTTGGAAAATAGGAGTTCGGTACGGAGTTTCATTCAAATAATCCAGAACCAGTTGAGTTAAAGCGAGGGGGTGCTGATCTATCGCCGGGACATTAAATATGTGTTAACCTTTATCAAAAACCTTAGCGCCTAGCGAGACTCAAACATATCTTTCTAGTTTCTGTCAAACACATTTGTTTACTTAGATACACACCAGGCAGTAAACTAGGCGTCCAGCCAAGCACCTAGCGTAGCGCTAAGCTTACCGCCTAGCTCGTCGCCTGATATGTAGATAGTTTAGAATTCTCTTTGAACATGTAACCATCTAATCTCTAGGCGCTAAGTAGCCACCGGCCGGTGCGGACGCGGCCTTAGTTTGGTAAATATACACAGGTGGTAATAAAAAAAGAAGTGGTATTTTCCCTGCTATTGTGATAAAACTAGTAAAACTAAACGTTTACATTTCACTTGAAAGCTATAAGAGTCTAGTTCTTAAATAAGTTTTGTTTTTCTTTTTCTTTTTTTTATTGAATTTTGTTTTTTGACGTGACAACGTCTTATAAATTGGTTTGCCGGGTGACACTTCAAGAAACTGCGTTACGCTCCGCTCACGTTATGCGCTCACAATGAGAGCGAGTGAGAGGCACGCGTCGAGGTTAGCCCGCCTAAGAGCGAGAGAGACAGACATAAAAAGTGAAAGGCACGCGTCCCTTCCACTCGAGCACAGTTAGCCCGCCTTATGACAAATTAAAATTATTTTACCACTCAAAGTCGTTGTCACGTAAAACTTTCGCCCGTATACCGACTTTACAGGCAACCAGTTTTAATAATGTTTATGAAGTTTGTGAGGACAATACCTTCTTAAGTAAGGACTTATTGTAAGAAGTATTTATTGTAAGCTTTTTAAAGATTTTTCGTCTACATTTCAAGAATAAAGAAAATGTACATGGGAACATCTATAGAGATCCAGGTATGCTTACGTTTTTAATGATAATTTAGGTGCAAATGTTTTTTTAATCATAGAAGGGTTCACCTTTGGATTTATCTTTTTACTAGCTATTTCCCGCGGTTCCATCCACTTTAAATTCGCTTATCGGAATAGGATTTCAACGGCAATTACTTGACTATAAAAAAACCTACTCACACTTGACGTTTTCAAGTAGTCTATGTCATTTGTCGGAACTAAAACTATCTCCATGCCAAATTTCATCTTCATCGGTATAGCGGTTTAAACTTTAAGAGGTAAACAGGCAGACAGAGTTACTTTCGCATTTATAATAGGAGTACGGATTTATACCTAAATTAAAATAAAAAAAGTTGGCCTTTATTATAAAAACAGTTTTCAATAAATATTCATTTTAAGTTACCGTAATTTCCATATTAACACACAAAATAAATTATAATATACGTATATCACACACCTAAAAACTTTTTATAATAATGTTGATAGCCAAAACGATGAACCTCTAAAAGATATTTAAGGTTAAGCTAAGCCTAATAATTGTAAATCAAGTCAAAAGCCGTTTCAAAACTGGATGATAAAAAGACAACGATGGCACTTAGTACGTGTGCTTATTTCCAAATCACTGGAATTAAATGCGTCACCAATAATTCGTAAATCCGAGTGTGAGTTTTTGACGCGCCTATCGCGTTCGCGTCAACGAAATAAATGTATTAAAATGAACGAGCGCCTCTATTAATGAATCCGCAAACGCGATAGTAGAGTTACTGTATTATCTGTGCCATGCTTTGGCAGTTGTAGTACCGCACCTTTTGTCCTCTAAGCTGTCTGTGCAGTGAATCCTCATTTTTAGTCTAAGTAACTTTTTTAAAAATTGTCAAAAGAACAAAAACGAAAAGAGTTTTTACAGCGACTACTCCATCCACATATAATGCTGTCCACTAACATCTCGAGACTGCGCAGCCAGACCATTCTTTTTCTAACGGAGACGCAGATATCCTGCCCGGCCGAAACATTATACCTTCATTATCCCGGCTACAAACTCGAGCACAATTTTGTGAGTCGTGCCGGTGTATGTATGTTCGACCGGGAGGATATCTGCTGTTGCCGCCTTCATAGCCTTGAAGACAGGGACCTGTCGAAATTGTGGGTGCGCGCAGACTACGGCGGCCACACTCGTACCTATGCGTGCCTATACAGGTCTCATAGCGGTGACACGGACGTAACTCGACTCTTCACCTACCTGAGTTTGACAACTGACAAAGTTCTAGAGCAATATCCCACAGCAGAACTAGTTATTTTGGAAGACTTTAACGCCCAGCATCGTGAGTGGCTCTGTTCTCGAACCAATAACTATGCTGATATCTGCTCATGAATTTGCTTTGACCTATGGATTCTCTCAGCTGGTACTTTCTCCAACGAGAATACCAGATATAGAGGACCATAAAAGCTCCTTACTGGACCTACTGCTGACAACACGTCCGGACGGATATTCCGTCTCAGTGGATGCGCCTTTAGGCTCCTTGGACCACTGTCACGTTCGGACTCAAGTGGCATGCACACAACCCGATCCATCAGGGCCAACTAATTGGCGTCGTGTGTGGCAGTCTGGGATGGATTGCGAGAGTTTTATGCATGGTACCCGTGGAGGCAGATCTGCTTTAGCTAAGAAGATCCTGACGTCTGCGCAGCCGCAGTCACTGAGACAATCCTCGCTGTTATGGAATGTTATAGTCCTAACCCGCGAGTAGCTGCCGGCGTGAAAAAACTACCGTGGTTTAATAGGTTTTGCAGAGAAGCTAAAAAAAAGCAAACTGTTACGGACGGCCAGCTGACAGCTGAACTCCGCGCTATACATACCTAGATGTATATGTAGATAGCTGCTTATCGCTAATGTGTTGTAAATGAGATAATAAAGTTTACCCTTTGTTCCCGCATAGATAGTTAGGTAGATATAAATAAGATCTCTATATCGAATAGTTTTGTATGTGAATGTTCGTTTGTTTTTATTAAATAAAGTTAATACCCTGACTTTCCTTAGGATAGTTAGATCGTAGGTAGGTAAACAAATGTGAAAATAGTTAGGTTCGCTTTTACGACCTATTGTTTACCTTTATATAAGTAAAACTTATACTGTGGGTTTTCCTGTAATAAGAAATATGTAAATGTTTATGCCGCGGTTTCGCCCGCATAAATTAGCGCAGGTTAAATTTTGATTGTATACATTGTGAGGTTTTGCAGTAATTACGTAATTAAGTAATTAATTTCTGAATGTAAAAGGTAGATACAAACACTGCACCGTAGGTTTGTCTGAGTAATTGTTCATATTCATGTACCTATGTTATAGCAAGTAGGTCTGTCTCAAGCATGCACAAACGTGTCAGTAGGTAAATAGGGAACACATGAACACTGGCAAGCGCATGAAATTGTAAGACAGAGATAGGTATAGGAATATGACAGGGATGCGTATACGATCGCGGCCAAAATAAAACGAGATGTGATTGGTCGCCGAAAATAAACTCGATTGTGATTGGTCAGCGGGTCTGCCGGGTTGGGTATATAAGCGAGCGCGAAACCTCGGTCTCGATTGCTTTGGAACGTGTTACCACTGTCGTAACCTTCGTAACCTTACTGTTCTGAGCAATCTCGATTGTATGAGCGTACCTAGCCACCGTACCCATTGCAAAGGAGACGCTCGTCACACAGTAACCATTGTAACGATCACGGATCGCGCCCGCTAACCGCGGAGGGGAAAGCCTAGCACTTTTTGCACTCGGGCAGCCGGAGCTAACCGTGGGGTCGCACATTTCCAACGCTCACTTTGAGCCGACGCCGATGCAATGACGCGGTGACGTCACGACTTAGACGCCAACGCTGTTAACGCTCGTCGAAATGAGTGACAACAGTACACCCCACCGCCCCCAACCAGCGCTTCCGACGCAGCAGTCGCGCCTCGAGGGAAAATCGCCGAGGACAGTCTATGAGAATGATTT
This sequence comes from Apoda limacodes, assembly GCA_946406115.1. Classification (NCBI taxonomy): domain Eukaryota; kingdom Metazoa; phylum Arthropoda; class Insecta; order Lepidoptera; family Limacodidae; genus Apoda; species Apoda limacodes. Next base: position 9,553,139 of record OX291553.1, on the reverse strand, counting down.
GATCATTACTCGTAGACTACAAAGTGCCGGCCTGCTCTCCGAGGGAATGCTGCGATGGATGCAGGAATACCTCAACCGGCAACGGGATGAAATAGGCACTGCCAATCCACCAGAAACGGTAGAATCGGAAGACCCCGTCGCCATTGAGTTCGCCGCCAATGCGCCGATTAGACTACCGCGCGTCGACCACCCCGGACGCCGGCCCAGACACTTTGAGATGAGGACACCTCCGCGAAGCGCCGCTGCAAGATAGGGGACACCATGGACCACTCAGACTCTGCCCCTTTCACCTCCGCCTCAGACAAGAGCGAGAGCGAACGTGCGAGCGAGACAGAAGCACAGCCCCCCCGCCCCGCCTCAGCTGCCGCTGCCGCTCCGCTCCCAAAGCCACGCCCAGTCGATGCCAAGAAGGCCGATAAACCGATCCGCGACCCCCGCCTGACTCTCTCAGGCTCCGATGCCGTTCCACGACATTCTTGCAGCGGTTCAGAGTCGGACCAAACCAAGCCAAACACCAAGCAATGGTTGAAGAAAGCGCCTATCCCGCTCCCGCAAAGGGACCCAAAAAAGAGTCGCTCAAAAGCCAACGCCGCGACGATAAAACCAACACCGACGCCGACGCCGATGTCATACGCGGCGACCACAAAGATGCCGCGGCCCACCCAACCCGCGCGGTCAAAATCATCCGCCCAACCGGCCAAGCCAGTACAGTCGACGGCGACCATCCATACGGTCCAGTCGGCTAATGCTATGGCCCAGTCTCAGCGAACAGAAGCCGCCACTGCAAGCCCGTCGACTCAACAGGACGCAGTCACAGCACAAGAGCCTAAAAAGCCACGCTACCCGCCACTTATTGTGGAACGTCTACAACAGTGGGCGGCCCACTTTAAGAAGATAGCGAACTGGGCCATAGACCGAACGCCCGACCCTTTGGTGCAGGATTAAAGTTTAGCCCAGCCAGCGCAGAGGAGTACCGCTACATACAGCACTATCTAACGAAGCTCGAACAAGTGGAGAAAATTAGCTGGTTTTCCTACTCACTGCTCGCCGAACAGAGCGTCAAGGTTGCGATACGCGGCCTCCCGGCAGACACAGACTCGGAGGAAATTGTCGCCGAGCTTAACAACGGCGGATTCGAAGTTGAATACGCCAAACGCATCCAATCGCGACAGGGAAAGCCAGGCTGCATTTTCTTCGCGCAGCTAAAGCGTACCCCAAACCTGCTGCCGGCGTTGTTTGAAGTCGACGAGCTTCTTCTGATGCCAGGAGTCATCATCGAAGCATGGAGGGGGAAAAAATAACCTGCGCAGTGCCATAGATGTCAGCAGTTTAGGCACTCCTCGCATAACTGTCATCGTCCGCTGGCCTGCGTAAGATGCGGCGACCCCCACCAAGCCCATGAATGCCCCCGACCCCGGGACGCTCCGCCGACTTGCGTCAACTACGGAGGCCCACATGCAGCCAACAACACCACCTGTCCTGTGTAAACAAGACAAGAAAGCAGGCACCGTCCTGCTTACTAAAATGGGTAAAACAATGATGCTGCAGACAACTGTGGAAGAGTCAGCTCTAGCTTCACTGATGGCCGCGACAAATGACCCACAGCCCAAGACTACCACAGCACAGCCTAAGAAAAGGAGGGGTAAAAAGGGCACAAAGCCGACTGCGGCCGAAGACACAACCGGGACCAACAAAAATTCAGCCCCTACAGCAGCCAAGAAGGATCAAAGCTACCTAACCACGTCCATCAGCGTTATCCAAGAATTGCTGCAAGCAATTAAGACAGGCGGAAACGCAGAAGCCATCGCTCTCAGAGGTATACTCCAACTCGTGGGAACCCATGGGAAGTGAGCCTCTGAGGATAATTCACTGGAACGCCTGCTCTCTACAGGATAAAAGACGCCTGCTGCAGCTTTTCCTGGAGGAACACAGCGTGGATGTTGCACGTATTAGTGAGACCCACGTCCGGGAAAACTCTTCATATGCCATCCCGAACTACATTAGCTACAGGAAAGACGAGAAGAACGAGCAAGGACGAGCCATGCGGGGCTTAGCGGTTTTCGTTAAGAGGTGCGTCGTCCATCAACCACTACCACAGATAACCCTCTCATCGATGCAAGCCCTGGGAATAGAGATCCAGATTGCTGGCAAAATAGTCAGACTCTACGCAGCATACAGACCGCCCAACACGAAACTCATAGTACAAGAGTTAGTCTGCTAGAGTCCGAATTTCCGACTATTGTTGCCGGCGATTTCAACGCCAAGCATCTCTCCTGGAACTCCAGTAGGATCTGCCCGCAAGGACAACTCCTCTTTCAAGACTCAGTGGACCACCAATATGATGTCGCTGGACCACAAGAACCGACCCATTACTGGCGAACGGGTGCGGATATCTTGGATGTCGTGGTCTACAAAGGTCTAAGAACACCGCCTACTCAAGAAGTCCTACAAGAGCTCCAATCAGACCACCGGCCCGTTCTTCTCACCCTGGATGAGCTCCCTGCAAGAGTGGTCAGGGCGTGCACGCGCCGGAAAAGAGACTGGGGGCTTTCCAGAGAATCCTACAGGACACCGCTCCTGTGGGCTCTATGACCAACGCCTAAGAGGTCAACAGAGCAGCCGCATCCTTGTCGACGAACATACGAAGCGCCCTAGATAAAGCATTGCACACCATCTCACACCGTGGTGGGAGAAACCCTATCCCGGTGTGGATACAGGAACTAATACGCGAGAAAAGGAAGCTTCGTATGCAATGGCAGCGCACAAGATGCCCCACACTGAAAACCCAGCTGAACCGCCTCATCGCTAAAGTTAAGAGAGTACTCGATGACCACGCCGGAAGATCTTGGGATAGGCACGTCGAGTCCGTGGGCGATGATATCCCCTCCGTTCATCGCCTATGCCGGCAGCCTGTCTACTAAACCCGATCCTGTCAGACCGCTGCTGGACAGCAATGGCCTACCTCATTTTGACGCGCAAGAGCGATCGGATATTTTCGCCGAGTGTTTGGAGAAACAGTTCCGACCCAACGCAGCAACGGACCAAGAGCACGTCAACGCAGTCGAGAAACACCTTCGGGATTACTTCACTGCACCCCTGCCAGCATCAGAAGACCCGATTTTCTTTTCGCCCGGCCAAGTTTTAAATTGTGTAAATAGTAATTGTTAAGAAGATAGTGTTTGTGAATATTAGGGGCCACAATAAAGGTGGTTGCATTGTTACATGACCGGGCGTTTTATTGTTTCTTTCTCAAACGTCACACTGGCCCTTCTCGGGGCCTTTTCGATCGTAACGTCGGCCCTTTTCGGGGCTAGTGTGCAAGCGCCTATACAGTCAGCTGCTCGGTCTGTAACACAAACAGCACACGAGGCAATATTTCTGAGTTAAAACGCAAATTAAATGCTGCCTCCAGGTTCAGTAAGAAAGCAACTGTCAGAGCAAAATTCCAATTCATCGGGAAAATAGGTGGGCGACCTGCGAGCTCGCAAGTCGCAAACCTATTTTGCCGATGAATTGGATCCCAAAAGCTGCCGAAGGGAACTTTTACCAGTCGTCGTTACCACCACTGCGAAAGACCGATGGTGACTTGGCCCATAGTGCTAGCCAGTAAAGGCAGTCTCTTTGCCTCAAACTCGAATATGAACGATGAAGGCGCTATACCACCTACTATACCGTGGTGCGGTAAGACAATGCCAGAAATCTCCGTAACATAGCGGGAGGTCCAGCGGGCGTTGTTCTCTAGACGTTCATAAGTCGAGTGGGCCAGACGGTATACCAACAGTGGTGCTTAAGCATTGTGCTCCTGAGTTATGTCCTGTACTTACGCGCCGCTTCGCGCTTTCCTACCATACTAGACTATTTCCGTCTTCATGGAAGAATGCGAATGTGCACCCGATGCCCAAGAAGGGTGATAGATCAGATCCATCGAATTACAGGCCTATCGCTATTGCTTCTGTCCTCTCCAAGGTGATGGACCGTGTGATCAACACACAGCTTCTAAGATACCTAGAAAAACACGACCTGGTCAGTGATCGTCAATGTGGCTTTCGCCACGGTCGCTCGACTGGTGACCTTCTAGTGTATCTCACACACCGATGGGCACTAGCCATTGAGAGTCAGGGGCAGGCATTGGCATGTAGCCTGGACATAGCGAAGGCATTCGATCGGGTCTGGCACCGGGGTCTTCTATCGAAGTTGCCATCTTAATGAGTGCTCGAGGGTTTGTGCAAATGGGTGGCTAGCTTTTTTAGTTGATGGCAGTTGCTCTGATAGCATGGACATTAATGCTGGTGTCCCACAAGGCTCTGTGCTGTCTCCTACGCTGTTTCTACTGCACATCAATGATATGTTGGAGATGAACAACATACATTGCTATGCAGATGACAGTACTGGAGACGCTTATTACACGGGCCGTGCAAGCATCCCTCGATCTGTTGTGGAGGAAAAACGTGAAGAACTTGTGTCTCAAATCGAGATCGGTCTGTCCAAGGTCTCTGACTGGGGAAAGGAAAACTTGGTCCGATTCAACCCTTCAAAGACACAAGTCTGCGCGTTCACCGCTAAGAAAACCCCATTTACTGTAGTCCTACAATTCCAAAACACTTCCCTCTCCATCTCCAACAGCATTGGGATGCTTGGTGTTGACATCTCCAGCGATGTTCAGTTCCGAGATCATTAACAAGATAAGGTGTACTCCACAGAGCGAGGCAGTAATTCACGTCGGGGCAGCGGTTGCGGCTTTACAAGTCGCAAGTTCGGCCCCATATACTACTGCCATCTCTGGGCAGGTGCTCCTGGACACCAGCTTGGACCTTTTGACTCGGTTCAACGACTGGCTGTGAGAATTGTCGAGGATCCCAAACTCACTTGCCGTATCGAACCCTTAAGTCTGAGGAGAGACTTTGCCTCCTTGTGTGTGTTCCACCTCTTGTACAATGGAATGTATTCTAAGGAATTGTTCGAAATGATGCCCACGTCTACTTCTTACCATCGCACCACTCGCCATCGGCAGGGAATTCACTCTCACACTTTAGAACCGAAATGGTCGCGTACAAGAAACTTCCTTCTGCGAACGCTTGGGTTGTGGAATGAGCTCCCTGCCAAAGTTTTCTCTAAGGACTACAGTATGGGGTTCTACAAGAAAGAAGTTATTGGATTTTTGAAGGGTCGGCAACGCGCGAGTGATACTTCTGGTGTTGCAAGCGTCCATAGGCCACGGTGACCGCTTTCCATCAGGCGGACCGTGTGCTTATTTGCCACCTTAGTTAAAAAAACTTACAAGAACGATCGAATGTGCGCATAGACAGCATTGAGCGCATTGTGTGGAAATAAAATGTTGAAATGTTTAATGCATAACATACTACTACCATGTCATACCAGAATATAATATTACAAAGGCAATTCTTTACTTACAACGGTCTGGCAATTTATGGTGCGTTACATTTTCACGCACATTCGGTAAATTACTAAACTTTAATGCTAAAATATTCCAAGTTTCATTTTCGTTTGTGCAAATACAAGTTAAATAAAGCAGCGATGTATTTTAAATTTCTGAGTCAGGCAATCATTATTTCACGATCGAAATTATTCTCCAAACACAATCCCTCTGAATTTTCATCTCGCGTACGACAGCTTTATAAAAAAATATTATGTAGAGATCAAACATTGCAGAATAATTTGTTTGTAGATAAAGCTCGTAGTTTACAGAGAGCAAACATTAATTAACTCATCGAATGCGGGTTAGTGTGCTTTCAACGTACATGCCTGATTAATTTATAATAGACATGCTCTTATGCTTAACATACACCTGACCCATATTCCTAACTGCTCATCAATAAATATGTACTTATCATACAATTGGATGACTGACTGACTGTTTCGTTGACTGTGACATACAGAAACTTAAACATTGGAAGTAGAAACTTTGATCAGTAGAAAACTATGTTTTATCAAGTCAGAAGTAAAAATATTTTTGAATACACCTACAGGGCTAGAAAAATTGTAATTTTACTTGATACGATTTACTTGAAAATTGTACATCATTAAGCTTAAAATAACAAGTAATCCTTTGCAGGCAGGCCCCTGGTGACCGTTTATGCAACTAAATTGTTATCTCTTAAGAGCGATTAGACATTTTTGAAAGTGAAAAATTAAGGTTTTTTTTTGAGTTTAAGCCACTCTGCTGGCCAGCTTAAGATGAACTGCCCTTACAGGCGGCGTTACAGTCTAACACGTAATGAAACGGAACAGATGAGTGACGCAACCTTTCTCCCTGAAAGCGCATCACGCACTTAAGATTCTATTGCACTAATGCAATTTATTTAATTATATAATAAAACTGGTTTATATTTCATAAATTTCATATTTGCTACAAATTTTTTATTTTTTTATACCACTAAGGTGGCAAACAAGCTTACGGTCCGCTTATGGTAAGCGGTCACCGAAACTTATGGACGCTTGCAACACCAGGGGTATCACTTGCGCGTTGCTGACCCTTCATAAATCTAATAACTTCTTTCTTGAAGAACTCCATACTGTAGTCCTTGCAGAAAACCTTGGCAGGGAGCTCATTCCACAACTTAAGCGTTCGCGGGTGGAAGTTTCTCTGAAACCGCACTGTACGCGACTATTTAGGTTCTAAAGTGTGAGAATGAATTCCCTGCCGATGGCGAGCGGTGCGATGGTAGAAAGTAGCCGTGGGCATCATTTCAGTGGGCAGAACACAACCCATTGTACAAGCGGTAAAACACACACGGTGAGGCAAAGTCTCTCCTCAGACTTAAGGGCTCGATACCGCAAGTGAGTTTGGAATCGTCGACAATTCTCACAGCCCGTCGTTGAACCGAGTCAAAAGGGCCAAGCTGGTATCCGGGTGCACCTGCCCAGAGATGGCAGCAGTACTCCATATGGGGCCGAACTTGCGACTTGTAGTATAGTGAAAGTAACAACCTTTGCCCCGACGTGAAGTACTGCTTCGCTCTGTTGAGTACACCATGTTTTTTGGACGCAAGCTTCAGCTTATCTTATAAATGATCTCGGAACTGAACATCGCTGGAAATGTCGACACCAAGGATTCCAATGCTGTTGGAGATGGAGAGGGGAGTGTTCGTCTCCAGTACTGTCATCTGCATCGCAATGTATGTTGTTGATGTCCAATATGTCATTGATATGCAGTAGAAACAGCGTAGGAGACAGCACTGAGCCTTGCGGGACACCAGCATTAATGTCCATGCTATCAGAGCAACTACCGTCAACTACGTTTCGTATGCGTCTGCCGGACAAAAAGCTAGCCATCCATTTGCACAAACCCTTGGGCACTCCGTAAGATGGCAACATCGATAGAAGACCCCGGTGCCAGACCCGATCGAACGCCTTCGCTATGTCCAGGCTACATGCCAATGCCTCCCCCTGACTCTCAATGGCTAGTGCCCATCGGTGTGTGAGATACACTAGAAGGTCACCAGTCGAGCGACCGTGGCGAAAGCCATATTGACGGTGACTGACCAGATCGTGTACTTCTAGGTATCTTAGAAGCTGTGTGTTGATCACACGCTCCATCACCTTAGAGAGGAGGGAGGTAATAGCGATAGGTCTGTAATTCGATGGATCTGATCTATCGCCCTTTTTAGGCACCGGGTACACATTCGCAGTCTTCCATGAAGACAGAAATTGCCTAGTGTGGTAGGAAAGCGCGAAGAGGCGCGTGAATACAGGACACAACTCAGGAGCACACTGCTTAAGTACCACTGCTGGTATATCGTCTGACCCACTCGACTTATGAACGTTTAGAGAAAGCAACGCCCGCCTGACCTCCCGCTGCATTATGGAGATTTCCGGCATGGTCTTACCGCACCACGGTATAGTAGGTGGTACAGCGCCTTCATCGTTTATTTTCGAGTTCTAGGCAAAGAGACTGCCCAGTAGATCGGCTTTCTCTTTAGCACTATGGGTCAAGTCACCATCGGTCTTTCGCAGTGGTGGTAACGACGACTGGCAAAAGTTCCCTTCGGCAGCTTTGGCAAGCGACCAGAAAGCACGACTCCCAGAAGGATAACTCGCAAGTCGCCCAACTATTTTGCCGATGAATTGGAATTTTGCTCTGGCATTTGCTTTCTTACTGAACCTCGAGGCAGCATTTAATTTGCGTTTTAACTCAGAAATATTCGGATCCTTATTATTACGAGCCGTGGTCCAAGCCTCATATGCATTTTGCTTAAGAATTTTAGCTTTTCTGCAAGACCTATTAAACCACGGTCGTTTTTTGACGCCGGCAGCTACTTATATAAAATACTGTTATAAACTATAAACTAAGTATATATACTTTTTTATAAAAGTGAACTTGTCACTTTTTACGTGTTTATAGTAGATTTTTATTGGGTCAAAATAAAAAATTAAAGGAACTGAACATCGCTGGAAATGTCGACACCAAGGATTCCAATGCTGTTGGAGATGGAGAGGGGAGTGTTCGTCTCCAGTACTGTCATCTGCATCGCAATGTATGTTGTTGATGTCCAACATGTCTGTTGATATGCAGTAGAAACAGCGTAGGAGACAGCACTGAGCCTTGCGGGACACCAGCATTAATGTCCATGCTATCAGAGCAACTACCGTCAACTACGGTTCGTATGCGTCTGCCGGACAAAAAGTCCTTCTTATTTAAATCCTTATTATTACGAGCCGTGGTCCAAGCCTCATATGCATTTTGCTTAAGAATTTTAGCTTTTCTGCAAGACCTATTAAACCACGGTCGTTTTTTGACGCCGGCAGCTACTAATATAAAATACTGTTATAAACTATAAACTAAGTATATATACTTTTTTATAATAGTGAACGTGTCACTTTTTACGTGTTTATAGTAGATTTTTATTGGGTCAAAATAAAAAATTAAATGAACTACCCTATTTTTGATAATAAGAATACCTACATTGCTAGTAGTATATATGACTATATTTAATATGTAAAATCCAAAATAAACTTTATTTTTCAAAACCAAATCGTAAATTACGATCTTCTAAAATATACATCTTCTTTTACTTAAATTATTCCCCTGATAGACAGTTGTAACATATGAGTATGCAAACACAAATCGCAGACATCTTCACATACTTCAGTACTATAAGAGTATTTGCTCAATACGCTTAAGCAAATATAAGCCAGCTCTTTTTGGCAGAAATTAACATTGTACTGACGATTCAAAAGTGTTTTTAGAAACCTATTTGAATAAATATTGTTTGATTTGATGTCATAAAATATTGAAAAATGTACAGGCCCTTAATTCAGGTCGGCAAATGTTCTAGTGTCTAGTTTTGCGATGACTATCCGTTCCATATTAGTGGTAGTTGTTTCACATGAATAGTAAGAAATATAAATATGAAACAAAAGACTCACTACATAGAAACTTCACGAAAATAAAATCCACAATTGTTTTTACTTGTGCCGGTGGCAAAATTAAAAATTAATTAATTGAAACTTACCGTTTTCATTTCAAAGAATTCTTAAAAAGCGCTTCTTGAAGCTTTTATCTTTATTAAAAAATTGTTCCGCCCGGTTTTGTATGGGTGTTTTTTTTATTTCTTTAAACTTAAATGTTGAGTTGTAGCCAATCAAACAGTTTTAACTTGACAAAAATATATGTTAATTTTTTTTCAAATCTTTCTATTATTTACAGGTAACCGCCTGCAATTTTACATAATAGTGCTTCATATCCTGCGGTATCCTTGTGCCTTATCCATTAATATAAAAAGTAATGATATGGCCAAAAAGCTTAATATAATTACTCATCCCTTTGAAACAAAAGATAATTTAATCACAGGATTACATCCTATGTTAAAATACAGATGTTAACTGATTAGGTACACTTAACCTAACAAAAAGTGGCCGTTTTTAGCAGAAATGCCAACTACAACTCACAGACATTATTTAGAAACTATATAACACCTTCTAAAAATAGCTTATGACTAGCTTTATATTTGCGTCAATTGGATTTTAGAAATTCGTTTTCTACGAAGAGAAAATTGAGGATATCTAAAGGCGGCGCTAGTTAGCTGCTATATGCGCCTTAAATACACACACAGACACAATACATATGTACGTAAACAATTACAAATTCCAAAATTGTTTTTTATTTATATATTTTTATGACTCTTTCTAAATTTATTCTTTATTTTTCACAATATATTTTCAGCTCGGACGTATATTGAATTTCTTACTTCACTCAGGATTCTACAAATTGAAATTCAAATTCAAATTCAATATAATTTATTCAGTTTATATAATTGAGCACTTATGAATGTCACTATGCCATCGGTTCGTAAGTCTACAGGGCGGGAGACCTTGTACTGAGAAGAACCGGCAAGAAACTTAGCAAGGGCATTTCTTTTCTCCCTTTCTCTTACAGCGTCCAATTAAAATATTAGAAAATGCCCTCCCTATCATAAAAGGACACTTTCCATTACAAAAATAAAAAAACATGAAATATAAAGCACAAGCACAACATAAAAAAGTATCTAATATAAACAAAAGACAATTTATGTATTTTTCACTAAGAAATAATCAATGTCTTACAGTATTAATAAACAAAACAAAAAAGTAAGACTAAATACTAATAATACAAAGAAGTTTGCAAGAGCAGACCAGCCTTCACAGGTGGCACCCGTTCACGAGTATGGCACATGAATCAGCCATCGCTTCGCTCAACCATGTTTTAGGGAACGTAACGACCCGACACACACGCCACCACCGCAGAGACACTTTGAGAGAGCATGACACTCTCAAGCAACTCCAATAAAACTTCGATTGTACTAGTTACAATGTGTGTAGTAAAGGAACAAAATATAAGAGGAGAAGATTGGAAGGTTCATAATGCTACGTTAAAATCCTTCGCTATTTTCTGGATTTAAAATTGCGTTCTAGTTATAAACTTACTAATTTCTTCCCTTGTAATAAAATCTACTATTTCATCAGAGATCGATTGTAAGTGTCTAATTAGTGTAAAAAAATCTAACTTCTGAATGAACAATCATAGAAATAGGCGTTGTGAGCTGGAGTTTTTAAAAAGTAGGCTATCGGAAGAGCGAATTTTGCCTACTTGTAGAAGAAGAAATAAATTTGAAGTTGTTTTTTTTAAAGTGACATTAATTTAGAAGCAAATAAAAGTAGTCAATATCGATTTGATTCTTTTATTTATTAATATCCATTAAAATACATAATTAAACAATAAATGTTACGCTAAGTTTGATCATAAGCAAGTTTCGTCTTTCTCATCGAAGGCTCGTCTTCAGAAGTGACCTATTATGTCTTTGAATAAGACATCAGTTCATTACGATACCTGTCAGTACGAGTTTAACAAGACCTTCAAAGGACTGTCAACATTTGTTAAGCATTCATTTATTCGGAACGGTACATGGTATTAAATATTCAGTAAAGTAATTTTGCAATTGGTTGATTTAGCGAAAATTAGTATACAACAAAACTTTGTAAGTTTTTTAAAAAGGCTGATAAGTAAGGTACCCAGCACACATCTACTTCTTTAAGCTTTGAATTGATAAATTTCTGATATTGCGTGTTTTTGGAAACTATTGCTTAGCCAATTATATATTTTAATAGATGTTAAAAAAGTTCCCTACTAATTTTCAGTTTAAAATTATAGTTCCGCTAGATTCTGACTATAATAAAGTGTGCACCTACCATCTCTCTAGGGCAGAGTTTCCCAGAGTGGCCCTTAGGAGTCGATATCGGTTTCTCAGAGGTCGACATAAAAAATCAATAAACACAAGTTCTTATTTGAAACTTGCAAGATACTGCAATTATGTTGTTTTACGTGCACCAACTTGTTACAAGAATGACTTATATTTTAATATGTTTTTAAAAAAATAATTACTTAAGTATTTTTACGTAATTTGTATTAATAATTATTGGGATTTTTAAAGTAATTTGGTAATGGGGGTGTGAGGTATCAGTTCATTTTGGAAAAGGGGTCTCTTGCCAAAAATAGTTTGGGAATCCCTCGTCTAGGGGGTTCGCACTCAGAGCATTCGTGTTACCTTGCTAACAACAATCATATCATACCTTAACTAACAACAATAGTTCGAACACAGCTTGACTGATGATGCTACAATCGAGCTATGTTCAGAAATTGCTTAAACCAGCTTAAGGTAAACGATTAAAATATAGAATTATTTCAGTAATGTTACTAAAAATAATACCTCGAAAAATATAACTTAAAAACCATAAACGCAACCTATCCAACGAAACCTTAGTGTGTGGAACATTGTGGTTTATCAAAAAGAATTATTCATCAACGATAACGTTTTACATCTTCGTCTTGGTACGAAGCCTTTTGCCTCCGAGTCCAACTCACACTTGGTCGTTTTTCAAATTTTATTTACTTTCAAATCAAAACTTCTGAACGTAGCTTACCTGGGGTGTGACGTCCATTTTGGCGTACAACCGTTACACCGCATAAGAATTGTTATCCGTTTATAAATTGATATTATGAATTCATTATTTGAATTCTTATTAATTTGCAGACGTATAAGAATGCTCATATATCTGATTTCTATACTGATTCAATATATTCAATCTTTTTTAAATATATTATATTCGTGCCTAAAACTTTTCTCCTTTCCTCACTAACCTACTACAAAATGGTTTAAATTTTTAAAATAAAATCAACAGAAAAAAATGTTATCAATTTACATACCAAAAAAGTAATAAATAAACATGAAAAATAGTGTTTTTAGCCCCCGACGTAAAAATAGAGGAGTTATAAGTTTGACGGCAATGTGTGTGTGTGTGTGTCTGTTTATCTGTCTGTGGTACCGTAGCTCTTAATCGGGAGAACCGATTTGGATGCAGTTATTTATTTGAAAGCATGATTTCTAGTGTTAATGTGTTTCATCAAAATCCGTTTAGCCGTTTTAAAGTTATGACCTCTTTTGTCAGCTACAGTAGATCTTAGATGCATAATGGGTATCTACTTTACTTTCAAACATATGAGTGACCTAAAATTTGAATCACCCATGTATGCTACTTCACTATGCAAGATTATGACATTCTTCTGATTATAATTATGATATGTAGCCATTAGTCCAAGATATTCAGCTTACCAGTACACTCTTAAAAAATAATAGCAGATATGTGGTCTATGGATTCGTTTTTTATCAGTAATTAATTCTATTTACAGTACGATGGTGGATGAACAATATAATAATCCCGGAGGCATATCATGGATATTACTATACTTATCATAACTTGTTCTGTAAATAAGTTTATTTAAAAAAAAATCAATTAAAAAACCCCCAATGCAAAATGCAAAAAATGCAAAAAAGAAAAGCAAACATTTAAAAAGTCAAAAATACCTATCGTTAAGCTATCAAATCGATTGAGTAATACCTATTTATATTTTGATTATAGAAATATAAGATGGCATTATAAGGTTCCTTCGTTGAAATGGTGCTATAATGTCGCAGCAGGGTACCGCTTAAGTAAGTCAGACCCCCCATTTGACTGACTACCTATTAATTTACTAGCATTTCCGACCAACTCGATTCGATACGATCAAATTTTTGTTGCAAATCTTGTTTATATTGGGTGTTAAATTGTTAAGTCTGGGAGCGCTAAGACTATGCAATCGCCCTATTTTAGCTATTTAGTTATTGCTGTAGTTAGCGGACAAATATTTCAGAATAATGGTAGATATATCGACAGGACATGTAGGAGAGGTCACAGGACATAGGACGTAATATAATTTTTTATTTTTTTTCTGACTGACTATGCATTTGGCTGTTGCAGCCATTACTGCTTCACTGGGCTTTTTGGAGCGAGACTCTGAAGGAGCCCCGGCCCATATAGCGCCGAACGCTCAAGGGCTTCCCAAGGCCTCGGCTTGGGTTGTCGCTCTCGGGGGCGTCCCTGCGACCGGCGTGAGCTTCAAACCCGAAGCTGAGTCACCGCCAGGAGGGAAGTTCCCCGTGACGCGGGTGCGGTTGCGATTGAGTGAGGGTGAAAAGTGCCCCGGCACTCTTTGATACCTCGTGTATCCTTTCGGGCGCCGACGAACCCGGGGACGTCGGGGTCGTGTTAGAGGGAGGCCCTATTAGGGGAGGTCGTACAGACTAATCTCGCTAACCGGAAAGTGAGATCGTCATCTGGGGCCGTTAGTAAGTGCCGAGGCCGCCTAACTATAGTTTGACAACCATGCCGAGGTCGATCGGGGGGATGAGTATAATATAAAGCCACTTAGGTACAGCTGTTGCACTGTATCCGAAGAAGTATCACAATGTTTGCCATTTGGTTTTTTTTTTCTATCTATCTAAGTAGGTGTAAAATGTATGAATTTGGAGTTACACATAGACAATACAGTAATGTTAATTGCAAAAATGTTAATTAAAATTCAAAAAACCCCAACGCAAGAAAGAATATCAAATTTTCATTCAATCTACTATTTTTAACGTTAAAGTTAGTACCTAGACTAAATATAACATAACCAACTTAGCGACATATAGCCTACCATGTTAGGGTTAGTTTTGTACTCAAGCATTTGTACGTACGTATAACGGTGTAATGGCTTTTTTATTTTTACTTCTATGGTAACAAACGTTCAGTTTAATAAGTTTTACTTCTACATAAAAATGTAAACTTCAAATGTCAAAAATGAAGTAATCAGACAGTGTATTAAATTTTATAAAAAAATTACAAAAATATATTTTTCATATTTTATCATAATGCCAAATTCAAGACGTCGTAAATTTTCTGTTCAAAATGCTGCAGGAGTACGATATAATTCTAATTCACAAAATGGATCGCAAACTAGGTAGGTCAAACATTATTTGGTTTAATTAAAGAACCTACATAAGCAAATTTTAAAAGTTTTATCCGCAGAGCTTATATGAAGATTTGCCTTATACTTATGGCGCTAGTTTCAGTTAAATTACACTTTGACTATGATGCATATTTTTCTAAACTTATTGTGTCTAAAGTCGTTTAAGTAAGTAAAAAAAAGTTATGTTCACCTCCAAAAAAATTTGTATGGGAAGTATACAAATTTTTTTGAAGGTGAACATAACTTTTTTTTTGTTCCAATACTTGTACCTAAAAGTACCAAGTTGAACGCATACTACACTCTTCGCCACCTAACAGTGGCCAGAATCTATTTGTTACTTACAGAGATCTTATGTGTTTTTGTTTTTCAAGAAACTATTGTTAGCCGCCAATTTTTTGTTTTGAATCTATTGAGATGTTCTATTACTTTAAATTTATATTATATTATAAATAAAATTAAATTTATCCTAGTTCCTTTTTGCATAATGGTTGATAAACAGTTTTTGACATCACTAAAACTCAATTAATTTTTCAACAGTTCAGTCAATTTAGTGAATGCCTCCCTTCGTTAATATAACTTGCTTAGCGTTTTGTTAAATTGTATCGTAATTATCCATTTCTCGACAACAAAAGTCTATACATTGTCTCTAGGAGGATCCTTACTTACATTTTATTCAAAAAAGATGGTTGCAAATTTACCAAAGCCAATACATAAATTTACGATATTATTATAAATATATATGAGTCGGTGCTGGCCGAGGTTCGAACCCTGGAGTCGGCGTGTACCAATGATATTTTCTTAATTTGTCATGTACACTGATTTATTTATTCACACCACTGGCTTTTCGGTGAAGGAAAACATCGTGAGGGAACCTGCATACGTCAAGAAAAAAAAAGACGTATGTGAAGTCCACAATCCGCACTGGGCCCGTGTGTGGACTATGGCTCAAATCACCCTCGCTTGTGAGGGTAGGCCGTGCCCCAACATTAGGGACGTATGAAGGCTGGTGAGATTGTAAATATAAATTAAAATTGTTCGATTTTGTTTTCAGTTCTTACACACTAAATGCCCAACCAGAAACAAAAATGTTAAAATTGTCTTCAACAAATTTATGTAGTTTACCGCAAGACAGTTGTAACAGTACAACCACTTTAAATAGCAAAATTGTTTCTTCATCAATTCTTATATCAGTTCCAAAAATACTTCAAGTCAAAACTGTCGCTACTAGCTCCACCGATATCAGTATATTTATTTCTCCAGAAACAAAAGAAGAAGTATATTTACAGTTTGTTGGATGCACCTCAGTTGAAGCAACGTCTATCAAAATCGAAGATCAAGAAATAACGACAAACAAAGAAGGAACAAAACGTGATAAACATCCTCGGCAGCATCGTGCTAAAATAAGAAGCCCCAGACGTCGTGTAACTATTATAGATAAAAATAATGAAGTAAATGCAAAAAGTGTCGGAATAAACCCTGTTCAAAGTAAAGGATCGGATTGCCAAGAACAAGAAGCTACTGCTGAACAAGTGATTAGTGAAACTGAAACCGCGGAAGCTGCTGAAGCGGAAAGAGCAAGTAATTATTCTTCAGAAGATATGTGCCGTATATGTCATGGTTGTGACACATCTTCAACTGAAGTCGGTGAATTGATATCGGCATGCACTTGCCGCGGGACTGTGGGTAGGGTACATGTGAAATGCTTAGAACGTTGGCTTACAGAATCTGGAAAATCTAGATGTGAACTTTGTGGAACTAAGTACACCACTCGACGCGTTCATCGTTACGGAGTACCAAAAGCTTTGCTTATGTGGATACTTAGTCAAAATACTAAACAGGTAGATGTGTTTGTTTATAAATCAATTTAGAGATAGAAAACTTGACTTTGTACTTGTACGCTGGTAGTTACTGGAGTGGACACGTACGTTCATTACTAGTGAATTTGATAATCTAATTACTTTCTTCTTGAAGTCTATGGGCGCCAATTTGAAAATTACGTGTTATCCTCACAGTAAAATTTTTATGTTTTATGATATTTCACGGTTTTCACTGTTGTTTATGATTTCAATAAGTGTTTTATGAGTAAACCCCCTCTCTTTACACTTTTGGTATAATTAATTTAAACGTGGATTGGTGACATTTGGTTGTAATTTAGTGTTTCTAATTAAGTGTGTTATTGCAGGTTAAAAAACGGTCAAAAAGGAAGATAAAATTATGATCATTTTAAAGTAGCATTTGATTATAAACGACTGTGATGTGAAACCGCGACCAAGACTCATTGCTTAATATGAAGGTAAAGGGTGCAAAGGGCGGTCACGAAACATTTTATGTTACAATTTAAATGTCGTATTATGTATAGTTATGTTAACTACCTTTATTTGTTGATTAAGTCGATCCTTATCCTTTTTGACGGCGGAACTACTAACATGTTAAAATAATCCTTCTCCTCCAATGCCTGCTAGATAGTTTTTTGTTTTCATTTTGTACATAAGACATCCGACTCAATTAGAAAAATTAAAGGTCGTGTAACTTGGACGCGTAAATTCAAATGAACAACACGCACCAGTTTACTATAATCGCTTGGTCGCAGTCTCGTGTCGTCTTTATTGCTAAAAACCAAATGCTGCGTTTTTCTTATCGTGGAATATGTTCCAACGCAAATACTGCAAATAATCAATAGTCATTTACTAATATTAATAAAAAAACAATATTTTGCAGTTAATGGTGGATAGTCTTGGTATCATGCTGATGTCTCCTCTAGCAGTTTTGGCAGCTTGGCTCTCGGGAAGAACTTTAGCTGGTCTAATGAATCAAGACAACCGTATAACACCCTGGCCCTTAGCCTCAACTTTCGTTTTGGCCTGTATGACGCTTGTAAGTATACTCATACTCTATAATATTAAAATGATATGCCTAAAATGATGATTGCCGGCGAAGTACTTACGTGTTGGATTAAGTTAGAATAAGAATTACTGCGGATATCTAAAAAACTTATAAAGCTATTTTGTCTTAAATAATTTGCATTGGTAGTATTTATAAAATCCTATTACTGTATTTTTTTTTTATGCGCAGATTATGCAGGTTAATATTCGCAGAGAAAAACTTCATAGGCTTTATTAAAGTCCTATCCAATGATACCCCACAATAATGGGCGAAAAATTTTTTTCATCCCTCGGTGTAATGAACGGAGAGCTACCCCTAAAAAAACTATCATAACATCAAATATGTTATAGAGGTTCATGATAATAATAATAAAATTATAGGTGAACTAAATGCCTTCAGGCATTTTCTACCGGTTAATCATTGGTAATGTTGATATAAATAAGTGGTTGCGCAGCCATTGGTAATGTTGATATAAATAAGGGGTAGCGCAGTGTTTGTTGTAACAGATCGTAGTTGCTTCAATAATGAAAATAGATTTAATGATAAAAGATAGTATATAAAAATAATATCATGAAGTATAATATGTAAATAACGAGGTGGATAAATTATATATGATTTTATACATAAACATACATGTATGTATATATTAATGCATATATATTTAGGCATAACTCACTATAAAGCACCAATACCTGAAATATGTATTTTGGATGTCGGTATAGTACTGATACAGTAAAGCTTTAAATGTGTATAAATACAAAATAAAATTTAATTACAATCTACCAAAAGGCGGCGGAATTGCCTTCTGCGTCTTACGAGCAGGCAGACGGACGGACATGCCGAAGTTAGACGGATTCCGTTTTTGCCATTTGGCTATGTACGGACTACGTAATAAAAGAATCTTCTGTATCCCAAATTGTATCAAAAATCCCTTATCACTTTGCACGTCTGGATGAAATATCCTACTCATTCATTTCTATTCTTTGGACTATATTTACGCTGTTATACCCAATTACATCTTAATCTTAAATTCGAGTTTTTAAACAGCAGTTGCCTAAAAGTAAAAATTGACATTTTACACAAAACCTAGCTGAATACTGCTTTGAATTCATAAATATGTCAACGTCGCTAACAGGCCTTCTATTTGCTGTACAGTCTGACATTTAAATAGGTCAACTATATTTAACTGAACTACTGAGTTGAAACAGTAGAACAGAAAAGCACTATTAGCTTTGCTTTGTTTGTTATGGGTCACAAATACGTCATCGTATTAATTTCAATACCAACATAAATACTATCAAATTCAGACATGTAGCTTGTGTTTGTTTGTAAATCAGTTCGAGACTTTGAAGCTTTCTTTGTCCAAACTACATTAAGCATCATCAATCAGCCTTTAATAGTCTACTACTGGATGTAGGTTTTTCCTAATTAACACCACTACATCTGATCCACCGACTTTCTTATTGATCCACTTCCAGCTACTTTTTTAGGTCATCGGTTCACCTAGCTGGAGGGCGACCTACGCTGCGTTTACCAATCCATGTTCCTTACTATAAGACTCGTCTGCCCCAACGGCCATCGGTATGACTAAAATATGAGCAAACGTCAACGTCTTACTAATATTAAAGATATCATGTTGTTGCAATTTTATGTAATTTCTAATCTAAAGATTGTTCTTTACAAATTGACATTACTCACCAGCTAAAATAGTGGAATATGTAGATACTTTGAGACTCAAAAGGCATAAACGCCAATTTGGCCAAAACTACTTTTTGATGCAGTTTTGTACAGTTTTTTTCTCTATCGATGTGTGTTGTTAAATCTACGAAATAAGCAAATTTAAGCAAAGGGTTCGGGGCGTAATTAACATACAATTTTATTCTATTCTTTATTTAGGTAATATACGCAATGACTAAAAAACTTAAAGGTAGTTTCCGAAGTCATAATCCTAGCCTAATTATATACACGCCTTCTTTATTTTCGTATAAAAATAAAGTTGACTCATACTTAATATAATTGAAGATGCAGTATCCTCTGTGCGTCCTATAGAAGCCGGAGTACCTCAGGGGAATGTGCTTTCTCCAACGTTTTACGTATGCAACATCGATGACATCCCGAAGGAGGGGGGAGCTATGCTGGCGCTATACGCTGATGACGAGGCGTACTTCACCTCCTCCATTAGACCAGATCACGCCACTAGCAAGATGCAGCGCACCCTTGACGCCTTGCCAGACTGGCTCTCTAAATTGAGGTTGTCAGTCAATATGAGTAAAACACAAGTCATTCTTCATAGAAGATTCTTCCACCACTCTAATTCTCAGAGCAACAGATAACATGGTGCTCCAACGTCAAATATCTCGATGTCACCATTGACCATGAAGGCGCTCGTGACTAGCATCGTCAATCAGAATAGTTCCACACAGGCTTTTCTCACTCTAGTGCTTAGGCAAAGCTCGGGGTCTACAAAACTTACATCAGACCCCGCCTCACGTACGCTGCGCCAGCGTGGTTCGTACTTCTAAGCGAAACACATCGGAAGCGAATACGCACGCAATAGAACAACGCTCTGCGTACAATGGTCAGTGCATCCTGCTACGCGAGGAACGCTACGATCGCAAAGGACCTCCAGATCGAGTCACTGGATGACTTCGTCGGCCGCCTCGGTTCACGCGCACTGACGAGTCCCGACAGCTGCGCATTCAAGACTTGGCACCGCAGCACGCTCGGCCACAGCAAGCAAAGCTTACCCACGGAACCTAGTCGTTGTGGAGAGCGATGCTGGTAGCGGCTCCTAGCTGAAGACCCGGGGAAGCCGATAGTCAGGAACCGACCCCAAGGACCTGCCCGTAGTGACGGGCAGCGGTTGACGACTATTTGCAGGATTTTATTTTATTACCTATCTCCTCTCCAAGGTGATGGAGCGTGTGATCAGAACACAGCTAAGATACCTAGAAGAACACGACCTGGTCAGTGATCGTCAATATGGCTTTTGCCACGGTCGCTCGACGGTGACCTTATAGTGTATCTAACTTACCGATGGGCACTACCCATTGAGAGTCAGGGGGAGGCATTGGCTTGTAGCCTGGATATAGCGAAGGCGTTTGATCGGGTCTGGCACCGGGTCTCGGGGGTGCAAATGAGTGGCTAGCTTTTTGTCCGGCAGACGCATACGAACCATAGTTGACGGTAGTTGCTCTGATAGCATGGACATTAAGGCTCCGTGCTGTCTCCTACGTTGTTTCTACTGCATATCAATGACATGTTGGACGTCTATGGAGACGCCTATTACACGGGTCGCGCAAACATCCCTCGTTCCGTTGTGGAGGAAAACCGCGGAGAACTTGTGTCTCAAATCGAGACCACACTGTCCCAGGTCTCTGACTGGGGACGGGTAAACTTGGTCCGATTCAACCCTACAAAGACACAAGTCTGCGCGTTCACCGCTAAGAAAACCCCATTCACTGTAGTCCCACAATTCCAGAACACTCCCCTCTCCATCTTATTATACGTTGTCCGATTCAACCCTACAAAGACACAATTCTGCGCGTTCACTGCTAAGAGAAATCCATTCACTGAGATCTCACGATTGTAAAAAACTCCACTTACCATCTCCAACAACACTGGGATCCTTGGTGTCGACATCTCCAGCGATGTTCAGTTCTTAGATCATTTACAAGATAAAGTAAAGCTGGCGTCCAAAAAAACTAGGTGTACTCAAGGCAGTAATTCACGTCGGGGCAGAGGTTGCTGCTTTACAAGTCGCAAGTTCGGCCCTATATGGAGTACTGCTGCCATCTCTGGGCAGCTGCACCCGGATACCAGCTCGGACCTTTTGACTCGGTTCAACGACTGTGAGAATTGTCGACGATCACAAACTCACTTGCCGTATCGAACCCTTAAGTCTGAGGAGAGACTTTGCCTCCATGTGTGTGTTTTACCGCTTATTTCAGAGAAACTTCCTCCCGCGAACGCGTAATAAGAACCCATTTTTAATTTTCTACTACTTAGTTTACTTACTTACTTTTTACTTTTGATGTCACTAAGCGTATTAATTTGTGCTAAGTTGGTAGTTTACGACGTATGGGACAGATATAAAGCAGCCTCTGTCTAGATACATCGCATCATAACCAGTATTGCGGACTAAAGTGGTTGGAAAAAAGGGCTGTCTCCCACTGTGATGTGATGAGAAAACCAGTGGCTGAATACACACCATTCAGCCACTGGTTTTCTTCTTTTCCTGGGCTTCTGGGGATAAAAACCGTCAAAATATATTTCATACATCAGATCAGATCAGTCAAATTCTATTGTACTAATTAATAATTCCTTTTTGTGTACACAGGTTTGTTACTATTGTTGGATAGTGTCGGCGGCGACTCGGCACGCTCTTGGCTGGTGGATTTGGTATAGATCCCAATACGAAGTCAGACTTCAACTACACGATGTTGAAGAATAAGTATTAAAATCCTTGCCTTTAGGTCAACTACGCAACGCAGAAAATTAAAATATTAATATGCGTATCTCAACATCATCGATGACGTAAAACTCCAACTTTTTTTTTCTCTTGAAATATGTATGTAAAAAGTCACTTTTTATAAAAAAATAAATGTTATCAAAATAATGTGAAAAAAGCTTATATATTTTCAACTATCTAATGCTAGCGCATTATATGTGTAATGAAGCAGAGACGCTGAACACTTGAATGCACCATGCCCAAGTAGCAAAAACACCTGTAATTGTTTTGAAAAAAAACATTTAATGTTTCGATGTACCTTATTATAATTTACTATAGAGATTTTGGCTATTACGGCATTGTTTCTGATAGGTTGAATAAATGTTAATATTGCAAATATAAATACAATAAAACTTCAACATGTGTTATTTAAACTAAGGGTTATTTTTAAGAGATTCGAGACATCACATCCTTTATCCCATAATTTGGTTGGACTAAGGATAATAAGAACCAATGAGATTGTCGTCCACATTGTGAGAGCTGGCTACCTTCTTCGGGGGATTGAAGCCGTGATGATACACATACGCATACATACACACATACAATTATCTCTACAATAAAACAGAAAATAAATTTTCTATATAGGGGTTGCTTCTTTTGCTTATAAGAAATATTATAGTAGTTTTATAAAGGTGTTTATAAATGTTTTCGTGAATATTACTTATTCTTATTAAAGTCATGCTTTTTTGGTAAGGAATCATTCTTTTGATTAGCACTGTTTTGACAAATTTGTCTTTAGTTAAATGGTTTTTATTTTATAAGTAAGGAACCCCAATAGCATTTAAAACACTGGAATACATTTTCAGCAAATACATATCTCGACGACCTACGACGACCTACGTTCAAGACCGTATTTTCCTAAGGGGTGAAATAGGGGTTGGCAGTTTGTATGAAAATCTGTCATTTTTTGGGTTAAAAATTAGTATATGCATAATATATGCAAGAAACAACATTTTTCGAATTTTAACCCCTAAGTTGGTGAAAAAGCGTAGCAAAATTTGTATGGGAAATAATATGGTTATTAGCAGATTAGCTTGAAAAACTCTTTTATAAATACTCCTTAGTACAGTTAACAGCATGTAAATTTAAGTTTTTTTTTATTCAGCCCCTTAGGGGGAGAATGGGTGTGGCAAAGTTTGTAAGAGAAATATCTATGTTAAAATTACTTATAAATGAATACACAGTAAATATTTGTATACATGTTCTTCAACACTGTAAATGAAATAAATATCTCTGTATTTTGCGAAACTCGGCCCTACGAGAGAAAAGGGTTAGGGCTAGCAAAGTTTAAATGAAAAGTTACAATTTGATGTCAAATTTACTTATACCTAGGTATAAATATACTTTATCACAATTAATGACACAAGTATTTCATTGTTTTCAAAAAATGTGCCCCTAAAGAGGAGAAAAGGGGTTGACAAAGTTTGTATTATACAGGGTTGGTTTGATACTGGAGGCGTCGCTCAAGAAGTAGTTTTTCGAAATTCAACCCCTATGGTGGTCTATTTTATCTCCCGGTTGGAAGTTTTTATGAAAATTTGTCATTTTTAAAACTATTTTTGAAAAATCATTCGCGAGTTTGGTAAAATAGGAAATAAAACTCGAAATTCAGTTTTGCAAATAAAACCATGAAAATTTGTATACTAAATTAAAGTAAGAAATAAAGAATGACGTGTTGCCCAAATTTTTAAAAGCCATTCCCTAGGAGGTGATATAAGACTTGGAGATTTATAGGAAAAGCCATATTTTTTCAAGTGAAATTATCGGTATTTAACATTTTGGTTGAACATTCTAAATGACGGGTTTTAAGTTTTTGGTAATGATCCCATTGCAGAAAAGTAATGTCACAAATGTCATCATCGCCCAGCTCATACCGCTGAAGACTTAAATTTGAAGAAGATGTTCACTTTATCAGGCGCTATTTAACACATTAACGCTCACCGTACACAAGCTGGTACACCAATAAAAATTTCATCATTTGGGAAATTGTCAACAAATTATAAAATTTTAATTTCAGCAGTGTTAATATTAGAACAGGTACAATTTTAACGAGAAACAGTTGAGTTGATACTTTTAATTTATGTTAGTAGACTAATTTCTTCAGTGTTAAACTGGAGTGTGCAAGGTAAGATAGATATAGATTGGTACTGTTATTATTTTTAGGTTATCAAAGATATTTTTTGTCAAATTGTTACTAAAACAATAGTTAACATACTAAATTAGCCAGTAAAAGTCACTAATCAAAATAATATAATTTGGTTGTTGAAAAGTGACGTGTTTTTCCTACTGTACCTGGTCAGGTAAATTGGGCAGATGTATGTCAAAAAAACATTTTCTGCTTCAGATTACCATCGATAGTAAATGGCTTTGTTATAAAACCACTATTTACAATTATCAGAAGCAATTATTAAATGAATTCTGTCATTGCTGAAGATGATGAAAATGAATTTGACATTCTGATTGTTCGGCCTAAGCCTGGTGCAGTAATTGACAAAGAGGAGGGTCCAGAATATGATCTTGTGACGCAAGCATTTTCAAAAGATGTTCC
The DNA here is from genome assembly GCA_946406115.1 of Apoda limacodes. Taxonomy (NCBI): domain Eukaryota; kingdom Metazoa; phylum Arthropoda; class Insecta; order Lepidoptera; family Limacodidae; genus Apoda; species Apoda limacodes. Next base: position 9,528,377 of record OX291553.1, on the reverse strand, counting down.
AGGGACAATAAAAGTAGTATGATGTGTATTGTTGTACTGTATCCTTTGGGATCTAAAGTAATAAAGTCTCTTGAGAAAATGCCAACAAATCCAAAGAAGGACATTGTGTGTGTGTGTGTGTGTTATTATCGTAGTGTGTGTACGTCAACCGTTCGTTTTGTAACCAAAAATTTAGTTACTAACGTTGCAAAGCTAAACGAATGATACAAGTCAGTGGAAAAAGTAGTGAAAAGCATCAAACGTGGAAACTTTTTAGCCCAAAATGAACATACTCAATATGATGCCTTTTCTAATAGCAGAATTAGTGCAGAAGATAAAATCGTGTGCTTATTCGCCACCTTAGTGGTATGAAAAAAAACCTGCAAAACATTATTAACTTAAACTATTCCCCACAGTGCGCTCCATTTTTTACACTTTTTATTTTCTGTAGCTGTTTATTGATTTCGACGACATTTTATGCACATCATCTCAACTAGGGTTTTTGATTTCTCGAACTATTGCACGCCTCATAAGCGGAGCGGTGAGGTAGTGCTCTACTCTCGACATGTCAAAAAACCCAGTCTTTCGAAACTTAAATGACGTTTTTTTTTTTTAATATAACACTTACAGGATAATATGAGTGCACTAATATGAAGTTAAATAATCTGTCTAGCACATATGGTACATTTTATAAACAATTAATTCGTTTAATATAATAAATAATAACATTAAAACTAATCATTCTTGGACGTCCGTGAGTCTGTGTTTATGTGACCATGTATGTGGCAGAGAAATTGGTCGAAAAATTCATCTTACCGGAATACTTTTGTTTTTAATATATAAAGTATTACACTGTGCTGATTCCTAGTATATATAAGCGTTCTAAGTACTGTCGTTTAATTATAATTTATAAAAAACTAATATACCACTGTATACTGTATATCTATATATATATTTTTTATTTTTATTTTATAGTATATTTTTTCCTCACCTTATTTGTTATTTTATTTTAAAAAACTTGAGTTTTTGTTTTAGAATTTTTTTTTAAATGTCAATGACCGCTATGAGGCGTGCACTTTTGGATTTTCCAAATTTTTTTTTCATTCTTTAGGCACGGGAATCCTCAAGGCCGAATTCTCGAGTCTTCTCCAGTATCGAGGTTTTCATAGAAGACTTATTTTAATTATTTTCTTTAACTTTTATAATTGTTTATAAAAGTTAAAGAAAAAACTCAAAATAATCACCAGAGAAACATATATTTACTACTCTCAACTGCACTTACTTAAAAGAAACGCAACATAAAAATCTTCTAACACATAATAAACAAATCCTAATACTTAGAAGAATAAGGAATGGCCAATATTTATGGATCTGTACTGCCAGGCGATCCATAACAACATGATGCTTACCAAGGCCCAAAAAATGCAACACCTTCAGACAAAACTACGAGGTGAAGCCGAACGCATTGTACAACAAATGTCTGAAAATTACGATACATGTTGGGAAATACTGACTCAGCGATGGACATACGCAATTATTGTTCACCAAACAGATTCAAACCTTCATGAGCCAACCTACAATGCATCAAAACTCATTTGAACTGAAACGTCTCTATGATACCAGTTTAGAGACAATACATGCTATTCAAAACTTAGGCATAGCGACAACCACCTAGGACTCCCTTTTAGTTCACATATAAACTGAGAAACTTGACTCTGAAACCTACACGTCATACATGGAGTCAAGAAAGCAGCCTATAGAACTTCCGTCCCTTGACGAATTTATGTCCTTTTTGCAACGTAAATTTATGGCGTTAGCCTAAAGAAAATGCAGCAACCATGTCCTACAACAAAAACTAATCTATTCAATAAAGAGTTTTCTGCACCGCCACTTAAGGATTCACATTCGAACCATTACAAAAAAATCAATTCTGAAAGAATCTGCCCTGTGTGTAAAGGTGATCATTATTTACCTTATTGAAACACATTCAAACTAATGCCACCGGAAAGAAAAATGAAAAAAATGTTGCAATTGGACATATGCAAAAATTGTATGTTTTCGAATAATGGCAATAAATGTGTGTCAATTAAACGATGCAATCATGGAGTATTGAAACCAGAATCTGAAACTACAAAACTTAGAGTGGTTTTCAAGGGCTCTGTCAAAACGTCATCAGGCCACAGCTTAAACGAGTTAATGGAATGTGGCTTCAAGTTACAACAGGAACTCCAGGCCATCATTTTGAGATGGAGAGCCTTCCAATTTGTGTATACTGCAGACATTGAGAAATTTTATAGACAAGTAATGGTACAAGAAGAGGATCAACACTCACAAAAAATCGTGTGGCGTGATCAACAATCCCAATCGAAAACATGTCCAATTACTGAATACAAGCTATGCACTGTAACTTACGGCACCAAAGCCGCTCCGTTTTTAGCCATGCGTATCATTTAACAACTTAGAATGGACGAAGGTCACCGCTACCCTCTGGCTACCACTGTTTTGCAAAATCAACTATATGTCGATAATCTCCTTGGAGCCAATTTTAGCATAAAATCAACTAATTGATATGATAAAGAGTGCTGTTAACTCCGCACGCTATATCGTGTTATCACCGCTACAAGGATGTTACACAAATTGCATCTATAAATGCATTTCAATAATTCATAATGTTTCGGAATATAACACGTTAATATTTACATAATAAAAACTATTTTCCTTATAGGGACTAATTTAGATTTAAGAAAATGTTATAACAATAACTGTAAAAATGTATTAAGTTAGGTAAAAGTAAAGTAGGTTTGTTTCATTTCCCCTCTTTACTATTTGTTGATATCAAAAATTATATTGTGTGATTACCGACATGTTGTCGACTTATTACGCACGACTATCGCCAAAAAAGCGGGAAATTTAGTTTAATATGCGTATGTAAAACATATGCCATTTGTTGTGCAAAAATGTACAGAACTACTATGTAAAGTTCTATATAGACCGTATGTACGGTTATTAAGTTACAGGTGAAAACAGTTCGCGTGTTGAGTATTGTAAATTCTTTCTCCCTCACTCCTATAACAATAAACTGAAACAGGGATACAAAAGAGATGGGTCTATTAGTAAAAAAGGGAATGACTGTCTAAAACTTTACCTGGCCAGGGTCATTACGTTCTTAGGCTATGCCTAAAAATAAGTATCACAGGTGGAATGCACACCTTTGCCCCTATACGTAGGAATCTACACCGTTACGGTAAGTAGTATGGTTAGGGCGCAAAACACATGTAAACTTACTAAATACAGTAGCTTATAACTCAGCAACCGGGCTACATAGGATAAAGGTAAATGTATCATTAGATACCACTCGTAGGTATCTACCAAGATAAATAGGTTTCATACAGGTAACTTTAAGCCCTGAAGTACAGGAGCACAAGTTAAATCCTGAAAACTTGTATCACACATTTTTTCATGATTAAACATACTAACAGACACCAAAAATACTGAAAGGTACGTCAAAATTTTAGGTCTATTTTTTGACATATCGCACAAAGTCTGTAGTCATCTATTATAGGCAGAAAGCCCTGAGAGCTAGAATTTCAGCTCTTCTCTCACTACGGCCTAACCGTAGACGATGGAACACACCACTATACGTCGTTAGGACCGCCTCCGAAAGCTCTATCTTAGGACACCTAAATCGTCATTATAACTCCCACCGTTTGGCTATAAAACCTAAAAATGTAAAACAACGTTATTTTATAGTCAAGCCGCAAATCGTTTGACTGTGATGGCAATAGCCGATAGAGACCCCAACTGTCAGTAGCGATTTATATGTTGTCTTTCACTAAGTTTTTGTGTGGGCTAGATTTTCAGTCACCACAGTAAGTACAATAAGTTAAGTACTAAATCTAGAAGGTTCTATGGAACAACCTCTCCCTCTGATGGGGTTTTTATTTCTATTATGAATATAGAACAAATTTTGTATTTGTATTCAGTCAATCAAGAAGCTTCAAGAAGTATCAATCAGATACTAATATATAATGTTTAAAGTGAAATATTTGTAAATATGTGTTAGAATTAAGTTAGAAGCATAAGTTAAATAAAAAGTAAAATCGGTCTGTTGTGTGCATATTCGCGTTTTCCTTATATCTCAAGCGCCTCAGAAGAAACTCTTATCACGGGCAAAACCTTGTGCCACAGATTTCGAAGGGTCTGTCCGCACAAGCGCAGAATTTAACCTTCGTAAATGGGCCAGCAACCATCCCACTTTACTACAAAACCTGCCTGAAGACCTTATACATCAAAAAATGCTAAGCTTTAAGCACGCAGAAACAAACAAAACAATTGGAATTAACTGGAACCCATGCACAGATCATTTTACATTCATACATAGTGCATCAAATAACAAAAATAACGTCATTACTAAGCGGTCATTACTCTCTGACGTATAAAAATTATACGATCCTCTTGGTTGGCTATCGCCCGTCACTGTTAAGGCCAAGCTTTTATTTCTAAAAACATGGACATCTCTATCACATGAGACGAGCCCCTTCCTGAATGTATCCAGAAGCAGTGGAAACAAGTTAAACTGGATCTACCCCAAAAAAATAATATAAAAATACCACGTTGGATTGGAAAGATTTGTTAGCCTATAGAATTGCATGGCTTTAGCGACGCCTCAGAAAAGGCCTATGCGTGCGCTATCTACTGTAAAGCTATCGATGTAAACGATAAATTCGTCTTCAAACTGGTAGCTGCAAGAAAAAAACTTGTCGCACTCACAGAAAACATGGAAGACATATTGATTGATTGCTTGACTCCAGCTAATTTTCTAGTTGGTGAATCTGTATTAGCACCACCGTTGTCTTCTGAAGACCACAACATAAACCTCAATACGAGATGGTAACTTACAGAAAAAAAGTTTAAGATCTTCTGGAAAAGGTGGTCTAATAAGAACCTGCAAACATTACAAACATGGACCAAGTGGCACTTTCCATCGAAAAACCTTGAGTTTGGTGACCTGGTGATAGTCAAGGAAAATAACATTCCACCCGCCAAATGGCTTCTAGGTCGAATTTTGGACACCTTCCCCGGCCCTGATGGTCGAGTGGGAGTGGCTAAATTAAAAGCCAAGACGAACACCATAAAACGACCAACTACAAAATTATCGCGTCTTCCCGTAGAAACTGGGAACCGAAATAACTTTAACACACCGGAAAATAAAAACGTATGCAAACGGCAAATGCGCTTTAAACTATAATTTTTGCACATTTTTATTGCTGCTAGTCACTTGCGTTGGACTTTCCTCTCAGCGGATAACCAACGTAACAGCGTTGAAACCTTCTCAACCTGTCCATTTTGACAAAATAGCTGATCGCTGAATAGCTGATATACTACAACATGACAACATACCGAAACAGTTTACAAAGCATTCAAAATTACGTAAGCCACTTCACATCTGTATGCAAGTCGGAACGACTTACTTAACTACATCTACACGATTTCAACACGAAACAAACGAACTTCAGCACTACAGCGGAATCTTACTCTCTGAACATGTGTACTATTACCAACAATCCAGAACAAAAAGAGAACTTGTGGACGGAATTGGATACATAGCAAACTTTCTTTTCGGCTTATTAGATGAGAGGTTTGCCAACCAAAATGAAAAGGATATCAAAACAATTCAGTCAAACGATAATCATATATTAGCTTTAAACAAAAACCATACATCAATTATTGAAAGCTAATACAACTTGCTTCAACGGAATGAAGAAGTGATGAATAAGCAGTTCAGTATCATCGAAAAATATCTACCGAGAAGTGAATAACGCATCACATTAAACCGTAACAACGATATTTACTGCAACCGCGCTAGCTATCAACTTAATCATTTCAAACATACGAAGAATACAACAAAGTATTTAGTAACAGACGTACGAGATGGGGAAATGGACATCCATCTTATTAAGCCCGACCAATTCAAGGATCAATTGAACCTAATTTCCGGGCAACTTTCAAAAGATTTATCGCTACCTTGTATAAGCACACGTGACTGTGCCCGAGAAATGTACAAATTGGCGCGAGTACATATCTGTATTTCAAGTCAAACTGCCACTTATCAACAGCGAACAGTATGAACTAAATCAAATCTTATCGATATCACAAGTAACCGAAAAGACATCGAAAATTATAAGGCCCAGGTCAGAACTCCTCGCCGTTAATCTTAAAACAGATATGATCGTGCCACTAGAATATAAAGATATGTCATCATGTATACAAGAAAGAGAAAATAAGCTTTTATGCATGATTAATCAACCTATATACAATATAAAGGTCATCAACTTAGCGAGGCCCAATTAATAAACAATGGCTACTTATCAGCCTGTCGTACAAGTGTATCAGATTGCACCAAACTATGGGTTCGGTAACAATAATCATAGCACGTGGCTATTCTCATGCTGCGAGGAATTAACGGTGCGCATTTTCTGCCCAGTTTGAATGACAACACAACATCTGACTAGAACAGGCATAATATCACTCGACCTATGATGCATGCTCGAGAAGGAAATAGTTTTAGCATTCACGCACGCGGTAATCATTACCAAAGCAGACTGGATTTAACAGAGGAGAAAATATACATGAAGGAGTCTAGTATAATCGCACCTGAAAACCACAATAAAATCCTTCAAGATCTCAAAACCAAAATTGAAACGGTAAAGGAACAGCAACAAACTCTTAATGTCCAATCGCTTACACATGAGACACACAACTATGTTCTGTTTGCTAAATCAGGAGTCATCATAATCATGCTCATTAGTTGGAGCAAACTACTATATAGAATAAAATACCAAAACTGCAGCCTGAATCTTCAACGGAAGCTGGGTTCCATCGTTACAACCGAAGTCCCTGGACCTACATCACAGCTGTCGCCCACGGACGTCGATAGCATAATGAGTGAGGTGATCGTACCTGCTGCCCGTAAACTAGATAAGGCATCACCGCCCTAAGCTTTTTCTTTTCTTTTAAATTTGGCAGCATGTACGAGCACGCTCGACATTACAACATAGCTGACGATGCGCTTTCCTACTCTATATAAACCTTATGTTGTTATACATTAATACATACTTGTAAATTAAACGCTCTACGTGGTGACGGACGTTTTTATTTAACATTTCCGTCCCCGTAAAATATAACTTATTTTTCTAACATTTAACATTAAAACTACAACCTAACTAACATTTCGTAAAGGTCCGACCTTAACAATAACAAGAAAAACTTTCTGAAGAAAATGATTAAACTCTACTAATTTGTAGTAGGTAGTATTATGTAACTAACAGTTAGTAATTCTTTAATCAGTCTTGTATTTCGCAGCTTTATCTTTAATCGATATCAAAACTTAGAAACCTGAGTATTTGATATAAATTTAAGATTGATTCCTCCACGCGTTCCTGAGAAAAAGGGTCTTGACAGGCGGACGGTCGGACAACATAGTGATCCTATAAGGGTTCCGTTTTTTCCTTTCAAGGTACGGTTCCCTAAAAACGTATAGTAACAGATCACTAAGAGTTTGATTTTATTCTGTCTATAACAAATTTAATATCAGTGGTTCAAAATTATTTTAATAGCTTTAGCACTGATTGAGATCATTAGTTAAAAATCCTAAACGCGGCGTGTTTGTGTGTGTGTGTGTGTAAGTGAAACAACTTGCTCGCAGTAGTCGCAGTGAGCGCGGACAATTTTACGCGGAAAAACCTAACTCGAATACTTTTACCTCGAGAATTCTCGAGGCAAGGGATTTTTTTTCACGTCTCGAATTAAGACGGATTTCTCGAGTCTTCTCAAGTTCTAGAATTCTCGTGCAGAAACCCTAATCTCGACATAAATTAGTCTTCGATTATTAAATGTTAAAATAGTGTCCAAATTCATTTGTATAAAGCGCGCTACGTGGTGCCACTGAGTGTTAAACACAGTCAGTTAATTAGAATATAAATGTTTTAGTTAACTACATGTATCCGGTCTGGCTTTTAAAACCTATACAATTGGCATTTCTGTATTAGCGGTTCTAGTTTTCTAAATGTATTTTACAAAGATGACGTATACGTTTAGACACCGTGGTCAGCCACACAAAACGAGTCGATCCGAGTACCTAATTTTTCAGGTACTTGCCGTCAACACTACATCAAACGTTATCAGTCCTTCGAGGCGAACTGTGCTCCCGCTAAGTTTTCATACACATTACATATTTTTCACCTAACGTCACTTACAATATTTCAAGTTGAAAGTATTTATGTATTGATGACCCCTGTGACACATTGTATCTATAGAACGTAAACCTTAACTACCAACTTCTGTAATGTTTAAATAAAAAATTAACAACAGTAAGATATAAATATCAATAGAATAAGTAGTATCATGTATTTTATGAACTACGAAATTATTGAATTACCGTATCTTAAACTACGTAAATAGTTTGAAGAAATATCTTCCCTTTGTAACGAACTGTAACGTTACACTTTGGACTATTTATATAAAATTTTAACTTTAATTACCTAATACTAGGTATTTTATTAGCAAGACGGTGTACGCACACGCGCCATTGGATGTGTAAAATTATAGGGCTGTCTTATTGTCATGTGCCAGCGAGCGCCCTCCACCTGGCCGGTCAAAGGCGCACGCACAACTACACGGGTGCATTTAATCTTGATTTTATAAATTATATTACCTTGTACGAGCACTAGGAATTATACCGAATGAAATTTGCATTTTATGAGACGTAAATTAGTAATATAAGTTATTCAATTACAACGATAGACGTATCAGGTTTAGATAGACGTATTAGTTTGATGTTCTTTGAAAACTAACAAAATGGTAAACTAAATCCTTTTAATTTCATATAATAATTTTTAAATATCATATTATATATAATTTCCTATGTAAATTGATATTAAAATACTCTATAGTTTATTGATCAAAATCCCTAATTTTTTCTTTACCCGAGGGTCCCAACGGAGCCCTATTGCTAAGCCTACGCTGATCTTTAAGAGTTCGAAGTAGGCAAGAGCCTAAAATTTTCTCAGGATATCTGTTATATAAGCGGGTTTCCTAACTAATAATAAACATATAAAAGCAAAAACTAAAAGCTTAAGCGGGCTTAAATTTTGGCAGTATCTTACAGAACACTGACGAATATGAAATTAAAATAAATATTGATTGAGAAAATTGTTCAGATTTAAATAATAGCACTGTAATCCGATTCTTGCCTTTCCACGCGGCAGCTCTAACAATATCAGCAAAATTGCTTTCGCAAAAGAAATTTAGTAATTATTCTAATATTTGCACATTAGCTCTATGCTGACTATGCGCGCATTTAATCTATCTGTTCACCAAAAATGGATGCGCTCTATGATAAATATGGTGGCACTTACGGTCCGCATTTAACGCATTGGCTGCAAAAGATCAGGAGGCAGAATAGTCGATGTTCTTTAAAAATAGTGAACAGCTATTTTGTTTGTGGACAATTGGCGAACAAAATGATTTCAATGACTCTGTGATGCGATTGATTTCTGTGTTAAAAAAAACTTGTCAACAAAACACGGCAATTGTCACATGGCGGGACCTGATAAAATACACGGTGAAGACATAAGAGAAGGACAGATTTTATTTTGTGCATCCATCTATATTTTAGCACTACAGAATACAATATTTGGAACATACTTTAAGGTTTTAACATCCATTACATGACACAGATGTAAAAATGCTAGTCCTATTACCTGATTTACACACACATTGATAGTAAAATGGCTCGCAATACTCCGTTTGATATTGCTTCGGACACAGTATCTAGACGCATAAGTCATTTTAGGATTTCGCCTCAAAAGGAAAAACAGAACCACGTTCTCTGTCTGTCTGCGTGTCAAGACCCTTTTTCTCAGGAACGCGTGAAGGTATCAAGTTGAATTTAATATCAATATGAAAAAACTCAAGCTTCTAAGCCAACCCAATAAAAGAAACGGCCATTTTTGTCGCATATTTTGGCATTCACAAATCCGAGAATCATAAAATTTGGCACGAAGCCTATATAGGAAAAAGTCCGGAATTCATTCATTTGTAGTTATAACACATTAAATAAAATTGTCTGTCTGTCAAAATTCTTTACTCAAGAACGTGTGGAGGTATCAAGTTGAAATTAATAGCCTACGGTCACTTAAAGTTCAAGTAAAAAATCAAGCTTCTAAGTCAATGTATTAAAAAAACATGCCAAAAATACGGTCGTTTTCGTTGCATATTGTGACATAAATAAATCAAAACCTATTTGGTAGATACTTTCAGTAGACCGAGAATCATGAAATTTGGCAAGAAGCAAAATGTTACATCACAAATATAGGAAAAGTCCAAAAACTGATTATTAAGGCATAAACCTGTAAGACTTTATCTTGTGATAGAAGAATTATCTGCATATAATAAGTTTGTACCGGTCCCTTGGTGCGCAGGCCAGACTCGGTCTTGGCCGGTTTTTTTAAACGTTAAACAAGCCCAACACCATTTAACAGTCTATCCACCAATATACTATAGTAAGAGTTCTAATTGCCGACGTACGCCAAGCGACAGTTATTTGATACTTGGACTGGTAATGCGAAAGTAAACTAGGTCAAAACAATAGGTAGTTCCATAATAAAAGATTGTATAAAAAATCGGCCAAGTGCGAATCGGACTCGCGCACAATGGGTACCGTACCATTATCCATAAAAACGGCAAAATATCATGTTTGCTGTATGGGAGCCCCTCTTAAATATCTTATTTATTTTAATTTAATTATTTATTTTTAATTAAATATATAACTTAATAATCTGTGAAATATTTACACATCTACTTTTTGCCGTTATCTATATCGAGCAAAAATGAGCCAAAAAATCACGTTTGTTGTATGGGAGTCCCTTTAAATATTTATTTTATTCTGTTTTTTAGTATTTGTTGTTATAGCGGCAACAGAAATACATCTTTTGTGAAAATTTCAACTTTCTAACTGTCACAGTTCATGAGATACAGCCTGGTGACAAAGGGATGTACGGACTTAGTAATAGGGCCCCGTTTGGGTCCGGACGGACCTACAATACCTACAACACAATATTTATCAATTTTAATTTTTAATTTTAGGATTATAATTAACTAATAGAGCAAGCAGAAGAAAGTATATTTTAAAACAAAAAAATGAAAAACTCGAATTTGTAACTGACTGTTAAATAAACTACAAATTAATTATAGGTTGGTGAAAATAACACAAAAAGAGATATTAAAAAAAAGCGAAACTATTTATAAAATATCTTAGGACAACTGTTATAGAAGAATAAAACAATATAAAAATAAAATAGAGAAAAAGGAATGGAGAGGAAATCAATCTTTTACCGAAATAATCACTTTGGTCAAACAGAAAACATAACTAAATATATATTTATGTTTCAGATTTTTTTTTCTACATATCAAATAGCTCGTCAATGTTTTCCAAGTCAATATCCTATGAAACAATATTGATGGCCGTATTGACAGAGTTAATAGTAACTTGTATTTTGAATCAGAACATATAAGTGAATAGGTACTCTAAATCAGCTGAACCCTTATTCCTGGAAATAATCTTGAATGATAGCAAAATCCTTATTGGAGTTTACTAGAGTCCTTCGCTCCAAATTGACTACTTTGACTCATTCGAAAGCCTTCTTGAAAACATGAGCCAGCAGTCAGATAATACTCTAATTCACGGTGATTTTAATATGTACCTTCTCAAAAACGACTCACGAACCACTAAATTAACATCTGTTATATCGTCAACTAATTAACGCATTCTCCCTCTTTCTTCTATACATCACACTTCTAACTGTACTCCCTCACATTTAGTGATTATTTTAGTGATTACTTCGGATCCTACCAAAGTTGCAACAGATGGACAGCTGAAATCCCTATTCTTATACCACAATCTCATTTACTTATCCTATAAACTTCAACGCCCTAAGGCAATGCCAAAATTTCTTACACTGCGCAGTTTCCAGAAAATTTATCTGAGCGCTCTAAAGTGAGATGAGCTAACTTAGACTGGTCGACAGTAACCAGTAGCAACCATGTTGAGGAAAAGATCCTTATATTCAATAACACTCTAAATGAACTATAACGATAAGCATGCTCCTAAAAAACGAATTAAATTAAATCACTTACCTGCCCCTTGGCTACAAAAGATATTCGTAGAGCAATGCAGTTACGTGACAGTACTCATCAGATGTAAACTTTTCTTAATATAAATGCGTAAAAAATTGAGAAATCGCTGCAATAGAATGTGTAGGGATGCAAAAAAAAATCCACATTCACACTTCTCTCGATAATTCTAATCAAGCACAGGTTTGGAAATTTCAAAAAAAATTGGGATTGGCAACTCCTCAAATGATACCTCTTACAATATTGTAGACATAAACTCTATCCATATCCTCTAAAGCAGTAGGTAACGATGAAATTTGTTCCCAGATGTTAAATTTGATCTTAGATGAAATTACGTCGATTATCAAACATTTATATATAACTACTAATTAACTAAAAAGCTTATGTGATTCTTCTGCCTAAAATTCGTGTTCCTACATCTATTGTTCACTTTCGCCCTTTCTCTATTCTACCTCATCATATCAGCTTATATTGGTCCACTGCTGGACATAAGCCTCCTCTATGGCGCGCCATTTCCCCGGTCCTCTGCGTTCCGATTCCAGCCACCTTTTTTAGATCGTCGGTCCACCGGGCTGGAGGGCATCCCACGCTTCGCCTTCCCATACGCGGTATCCACTCTAGGACACGTCTGCTCCATCGGCCTCCGACAGACATGGCCAGCCCACTGCCACTTCAGATTACTAATTCTGCGAGCTATGTCGGTAACTTTGGTTCTCTTTCGGATGTCCTCGTTTCGAATTCGATCCCTTAGAGACACTCCGAGCATAGCTCGCTCCATTGCGCGCTGTGCGACCTTGAACTTGTAGACCAGCCCTGCTGTAAGTGTCCACGTTTCAGCGGCGTAAGTCATGACCTGGTAGGACGCACTGGTCAAAGACTTTCGTCTTTAGACTTTGCGGCATAGGTGACGTGAATACTTGACGAAGTTTACCAAATGCTGCCCAACCTAGCTGGATCCTCCTGTCGGCTTCCTTCTCAAAATTTTTCCGACCCAGTTGGATTTTTTGTCCAAGGTACACATAATCCTGGACAACTTCGAGTTAGGTACCCGCGACGTATACTGGCATTTGCACGACGTGTTGGTTGAACATGACTTTTGTCTTATCCAAATTCTTGCCAAGGCCCACTCGTCCTAAGGATTCGTCTAGGGAGTGCAACATGTCGCTCAGTTCTTCCAATGACTATGCCATAATGACGATGATACGGCAAACCTTTGGTGTGTAATGTATTCGCCGTTTCTGTTTATGCCCCACCCAGCCCAGTCCAATGTTTTGAAAACTCTTCTAGCACACGGGTGAACAGTTTCGGGGATATAACGTCCCCCTGTCTTACATCTCTACGCAGCGGGATGGAACTTGTCTTATGGTCCTGGAACTGGACGGTCATCGTAGCAGCGTTGTAAAGACATCGCAGCATCTCAATATATCGCCAATCTATACGACATCGCTGCAGAGAATCTAGCATAGCCCAGGTTTTGATGGAGTCAAAGGCTTTCTCGTAGTCCACAAACTGCATACACAGCGGCTGATTATACTCTTGAGTTTTATGTATAATCTGCCGTATAGTATGAATATATCTCTATTCTACCTATCGTTTCCAAAATGCTCGGAAGTATTGTATACAATCAATTCTCAATCTTTCTTAACAAACATGAATTATTGAGTCAATATCAATCTGGTTTTCGCACTGCTCATAGCACCACCACAGCATTAGCTAATGTTATTGATGGTATTCGCACAGCGACGGAAAATCAAAATCTTACACTATTGCCACTGCTAGACTTCGGCAGTGCCGTCAGTTCTGTAGATTTTGATATACTTTTGGGCATCCGTCAGTCCTTTAACGTATCTCTACTAGTAATAAAATGGTTTGGTTCATACTGTAACTATCCATCTGTCCTTGATCTGTGTCACACAGACACAGCCATGACATTGATAAGAGAGCACGCCTCGTGTTAAGCACGCCCCGAAGAGCAGGACGCAATAAACCCCACTGAACTTTTTTTTATGAACCAATCGAACAGCCATGGAATTCACCAAGAGGGCACGCCCTATGCTTAACACACTCCGAAGAGCAAGACGCAATAAGCCCCACTGCATCCATGTAACTTCAGTCGTAGAGTATAAATGATATATTTCGGTTTTCAAGTTGGCGTCCACACCATACATGATCAACGATTCATAAATAGGTGAAATGAATGGGTATATTATCAGTTCAAGTACAAAGAATAATAGTTTAGAGTTAATTTGATCGATTAACGATAGAATAAGTGTGAGTAAGATTATTTATGTAATATTCGGTATCGCAGCTTTTCAGGAATTTACTCGCGAGCCAAATATGGTTCCATGAGTTGTTAGCAATCGCGTAGGTGAAGTATCACTGTCGCCTTCGGCTTCGCGTAATCAGCGTCCGACTCCCCCGCAACATGGCAACGGCTTATGTGTCAATTTAAATAAAACAAAAATTGCCTTCTTTCGCAGTCTTACGACACTGACAGACAGCTCGGGGCAAGGACCTTTACCCTTCTACACTGTAATCTGTTGTCGTCGTTCAAGTCTCTCGGCACTGAACTCACATTCGTGTTTGACCCAATCAACGGATCGAAACGTTAGGCGAGAGAGGTTCAAACCGTCTGTGAGCTCAGCCGAAGTAACTTGAAGCCACTAACGTATGTTAACGATAAACATTTTGAGAGATCAGTAGGTTTTAGGCTGCCCCGGGCATGCCTCCATCATCTCCTTGTCACCTCTTTACTTTACTCAGGTGAGGTCTTTTTACCTGTATTGTATATATTGCTAATACAATCAAAAGAGTCACATTCCAATATTCAGGTCACTACAACACTGACACCTTTTATAAACCATCAGTAAGGTACAAAATTCCTCTCATATTAGATTGTATTCACTCAGTAATACATTGCATTTTATATCAATTTATCGCACGTTGCATATGCCCACCTCATACGCTTTCTTAATACATTGTGGCACCGCGACGCTCGCCGCTGCCTATGTATGTCTAGTATTATATATAAGTATTCTAGTAAATTTTATTTTATTTTCGAATTTAGTTTTTTAACTACATAAATGTGTTAAGCCCGTCTTTTGAAAGTCTACAAAAATATTAAAGACCTACACCGCCACGATCCTGGCTAACTTTTTCTAAGTCCTCGATCTTCCACTATCCTATTAAATTATTATTTTGATCATTATGTTAGTTTTTTATAACAATTTTATTTTATATATTTTTTTCATTATTAAATTTTATTTTTTATAAAATTTAATAGTATGAAGGGCAAAAATGACTTGGTAGACGGGTAGGCTTGGCAGATGGGTACAATACTTTAGAGGACGACTGCAGTGTACACGAATTGGTAAAACAACATCAGAGTGGTGTACAATTACAGCAGGGTTACCTCAGGGTGCCGTTTTATCACCTCGTTAATTTTCAGTTTTCAGTATTATAGAAATTTCTTCTCGCTACCATCTTTATAAAGACGATCTCCAAGTTTATTATTACTTTCAACATCAAGATTTTACGCTGGCTCTCCGGAATTTCAACCAGGTAAACATTTCAAATTGCTCAAAATCATTTGGTCTTGTGGTTAAACCAGGTAAAACACAGTGTAATATAATTGGAAGTAACCATTCACTTGCACTCACACAACTGCATGGGAAGTACATTAGTGCCTAAGGCAACATTTGATGGGATTCTAAACATGTTAAAAACCCTAGCCTTTACATCGAGAGCAACCTGTCCTGGACAGTAAATGTCAACGAAATTCGTAGAAAGTTGTATTGCTGCACTCAGTTAAGAGACAACGTAAATTGCTACCCCTAAAACCAAAATTGCACTAGCGCAGTCTCTTTTTCTTACTCTTCTAGACTATGCGGACGTTTGCTATCCGGACACCACTGAGGAGCTATTAAATAAACTCGACCGACTTGAAAACTTGTGCATTTGTTTTGTTTACGGGTTGCGCAAATTTGATCATATAATATCTAAATTCAGACTTAAGTTGAATTGGCTCCCAAATAATTTTCGCCGTTTCTTGCACACTTTTTGTTTTCTATACTCAATTTTGAATAATACGGCTTCTCCAATTTATCTTAAAGAACATTTTGAACATATATTCCAAGGGGATAGATTAATTCGCCCCTCGACGGTACTTTTATTGAAAATACCCCAACATAACACAACAACTTCTGGTAATTCTTTCACTGTTTGTACTAGCAAAATATCGAACACTCTCGCTCATAAAATAAATGATACAATAAAGTGTGTGTGTAGTATACATGAGTCTTCCTACTTTTAAAACTAGCTTGAAAAAACATTTTTTACAATTATGCAAGCCTACAACTTAATTATACTGTTTTTTTTTATTTCTGTATCGTAATGATCTGTAATCTGAACTAGAATGATTCGTCCTTTATTTTATTATTTATGCCGTTGTAAATGTTGTTTGTATATATGTATAGATATATATTTATATATCCTAATATATATTTATAAATAAACTGATCTAAAAACTGCTACATATTTATTTATTATATTGTACTTATTTTATTTTTAATAGATTTTCTCTTTCTATCCCACTAATATTATAAATGTGAAAGTTTGTAAAATTGACTGGATGGATGTTTGTTACTCAATAACGCTTCAACCACACGACGGATCGGGATGAAACTTGGCTCACCTATAGATTAGGTCCTGGAATAGCACATAGGCTACTTTTTATCCCGAAAAATTCAAAAGTTCCCGCGAAAATAACTATTACCGAGCTAAAACGAACTATAGCTATAGCCACAGCTTGCTATAGCAAACGTCATTATTACAATTAATGAGATGAGAATGCTCGTTAAGCCAAGCCGGGCCCTGTCAGATGAATTATTGGCTGGCTTCAAAACTCAGACAGTCGAGTGGCTACTAGCTCGACAAATTACGACAACCCCTACCAGCGCGGGGACTATGGCCCATGCCCTTGCGTTGGGACGTAAAATGGCTGACAGAAAATGTTCCTAGAGAATAATATATCTATAGACTTTTGACAGACCAATATTTGAATCTGCTTCCCATGGTAACTTTTTTACTTTTTTTTTTCATTTTAAATCCACACTAATTTGGTGCTAAATAGAAGTCTTTTTGAACGTTTCTTTTTTTGTATATTATCAGTATTTTTGTACGGTGAAACCGCACAATATTCTAAATGTGCAAAATTGTCAACTTATCGATTTATGTACATTTTACCTTAGTCTTTTACAATATAGTAAAATTACTATATATACTAAAAGACTCGTTATCTACGAGCGCCATCGACATTAGACCTGATATTGAGTTACTAGACATGGCTCCCATAAACCGTATCATAAACATATATCAATACTTAAATTATCAGTCGTCAATCAATCAATCAATAATCATTTATTTGCTAAAATATGGTTTATAAAAGACGTTACAATTTATTTAGTTGATCACATATTATGCTTAATAAAGAATTTACACGAGAAAACAATATAAAAAAAAGGAGTAAATTTAGCAAAAGCATTCCAATAATAAATATAATGAGTTAATTTTTCCCTTTTAATTTAAGTTAATATAGATAATAAATAATTATGATTTAAGTCTTTATATTACTAAAAATGTCAAGCAAATTACGAATAAAACTAATGTCATAATATAATTAAAATTATCTGTCAAATAATTAAAATTAAAATTATCTGTAAAATTATATATCACAATTCATAAAAAATATTCTGATGTGGATTAATAAATTATTGTTTTACACAAAGAAAAGAAAAAAAATAAAGATTTTTTAATAGGAATTCGTATCTTGTATCTTATTTCAAGAAGTCATTAAGTGTATAGCAGCATTTTTTTTTAAGGAGTATTTGAAGTTTTGTTTGGAATCTATTCAACGGTAATTCTGTAATATCTCTGGAAATGCTATTAAATATTTTTATACACATAACTGTGCAATTTTTTTCTAGCAGGGAAGTCTTGCAGTCTGAAAATTTTAGTTTTGTGCGGTTAAATAGTATTTATCATTGATGTCTTTCAGTTTTTTAAATAGCTCGGGATATTTTTTTACGGTTCTAATTTTTTTTTTGATCAATTTTGTGTTATATATACCAATCGATTCAGTATTTTCAGTTCTGTCGTCTGCCAATATCGGTTAAACGCAGAAACTCATAGTCGCAAAGATACTCTGTGCATATAACGACTAATTTATCCGTGTCTGTAAAAAGTGACTAAACAAAAATGATTAAATTTGTTTAGTGAATGGTTTTTCGATATTATGCTTGCTAAATACAATTAAGCTCGTTTACTTGTTTTTCTCAGCTTCAGACTAAAGCAGATTCATATCTGATTTATTCTGCCATAGTATTTCAAATGCCGTTAGCTGGTTTTGAAAAGTATTTACTTATTGAAAACTTTATTAACTGGCGTATGGCCAGCAAAAAATAATGAATAAACTTTAACTTATTTTGTCTCGCACCCTTAACATGCTAGATGAAATAATGTTTTTATGGGAAAAAAAATTTAATGCATTTAATTAATTTTGGGTGAAGTAACTACGGGTTCTTTTATATAAATGTCTCTGCAGCCAAAAGTCAGTAATTGAGTATACCTAGTTTACACGTTGGCACGCGGTGCAGTTAGTTCGTTCATCACGACGCGACACGTCGTCGGCTCAACGCAACACATCTTAATAAAAAGTGCTAAAAAAGTGTACACAAGTGGTTTAATCCTAACAAAATGCGTGCAGAGCGAAAAATATCATCGGTTTGTGACATAAACTGTTCAAAACGGAGTATAAGTAAGTTCATATTCAACATTTTATAACTTACATGCGGCATTTTAAGTTTAGAATGTTTTTGATGTTGTTAATAAAATATTTTGAAATACCTATACTTTGAATGTATTTTTTAACGTATTTCAACATATTTGGTGAACGTTACATAGTTTTAACGTGTGTAGTTGTCTTGTGGTGATTAAAAACATGCTGCATTTACTGTTTCTATAAGATCCCGCCACAACAGAGAACCTTACTGCATCTACATAAAGATCATAATCGTTTGATATACGGGACATGATGGCGGGAAGTTTATGGAGGATGTAGGTACCGTCCATACACATTTGTTCTGTGGCGACATACTTATTACATTCATTATTCATTCGTTATCGCTTCTTTCGCGGGATCTAGTTAATAGTGACGCAGACGGCACAGACTTTCTGTTTTCATCCTGGTCGGCTTGTATTTGTGACGTGTTATTTTTTTTCAGGTAACATGCAGTGCTCTGAATTGACAAGCGATCACGATGATGATGATGAGTTTATCTCACTAGCTTATGATACGTTTTTAACACAAATAAAAATGAAAAAAAGTACAGGTAACATAACTTTTTTAGTTTTTTTAATACCACGATGGTGGTAAACAAGCTTACGGTCCGCCTAATAGTAAGCGGTCACCGCAGCCTATGGATGCTAGCAACATCTGGGTCGTCACTTGTGCGTTGAAGACCCTTAAAAAATCAAATAACTTCTTTCTTGAAGAACCCCATACTGTAGTCCTTAGAGAAAACCTTGGCTCCCTCTTACGTGTGGACTATGTAAGCCCAGTGCTGAATCTGGACATCACAAACGTCTTTTTAATGTCGTATGCAGGTTCCCTAACGATGTTTTCCTTCACCGTTAAAGCCAGTAATATGAATATTCAATGTTCTTGAGACATTAGAAAAAGTCTAATTGGTACATGCAGGACAGAAGGATTAATAATGCACCAGAAAAGAAATAAAAAATAGCTTTCAATACAAAGCTAGTATTTATCAAAAAAATCTACAGTAAATTTTCAAATTGATTTATTTAGATTTGCATTACTGTGCTTTTAGCTAATTTTGGCCGCATGACGACGATATGTAAAGGGAGACTAGAGTCATAATATTTAGTTTTTTAAAACATGGTTACATAATTCAAGTGGGCCAATGCCAAATATTGCCCTGATGCATTTTTTTTGTCAAAAAAACTTTTTTTATATTTGTGGAATTTACCCAAAGTAAAACACCTTATCTAAGTATGGAGCCTACGTAGCCATGATATGCTGTTTAGGCAGCGTTTTCACTAACTGTATTGCGAAGAGTTTTCAGCGCATAGATAAATCTATTTTTTTTTACATATTTCATTAATATGAGCTTTCCAATTACAGTTATTGTCTAATGTCAATCCTAAAAATTTATTCTCTATAGTATTTTTTATATTTATTTCATCGCCTACTATTTTCAGATCAGGACATTTCCTTTTGTAGTGTGAGAATTGAATATATTTGGTTTTTGATAGATTTAAATTCAGGTTATTGTATTTTAGCCAATGAAGGATCTCAACAATTGTTTAATTTACAGATTTTTCATACAGTATTGTGTCGTTATTTTTCGGTATGATTACTGCTTTGTCATTCGCGAATAATATACAAGGATTTTTAGTGGATGCTGGTAAATCGTTTATATATAAAAGGAACATTAAAGGACCCAATATATTGCCCTGTGGAACTCCTAAAGTTTACTGTTTCCAGTTTGCTGTTTGTTCTTGATATTTCAGCGGTTTGTTCTCTATCTTTTAAATAACTTTTTAACCACATAAGTGTGGGTCCTCGTATTCCATAGCACTCACATTTATGTAAAAGAAGCTCATAATTCACCATATCAAATGCCTTGCTCACATCAAAAAATACCGCTGTTGTTTCTTTGTTTTTGTCAATATTTTCAGTTATTTTTTTGAGTAACATATAATTAGCTAGTGTTGTCGATTTTCTTTTTTGAAATCCATATTGTTCGGGAATTATAATATTATTTTTTGTAAGAAATGTGTTTATACTGTCATATATAATTTTTTCAAAGATTTTGGAAAATATTGAAATTAATGTTACTGGTCTATAATTATTTATATCTAGTCGGTCTCCTTTCTTAAAAAATGGTTTAACAATTGACTTTTTTAGTATATCTGGAAACTCACCGTTGTACAGAGAAAGATTAACGAGGTATGTTAGGACATGTATTATTTCTTTGGCGCATATTTTCAAAATATGAGTAGAGATGCCATCAAATCCCACAGACTTAGTGTTGTTGAGCGATGCTATAGTTTTCAGTACTTCATTTTCTGTGCAGGGCCTCAAAAATAGGCTGTTGCATGTGTTTTTTTTTTTTTGTTTTTTTTTATTGCTTTCAGTGGGAGTGGTTAACTGCTTAAATGAATTTTCTAAATTTATAAAATGTTCATTAAATTTATTCGTAATTTCAACCGGGTTTTTGACAGAATTTCTTTATGCTTTTTATGCCTTTATGTATTTCACTATAATTACATTGACTGCTTATTATATTCCACGTAGCCTTGCAGTTATTTTTAGATCTTTGCACGAATTTATTGTTCACGTTTTTTTTAGAGTAATTTATACATGTTTTTTCAATATTTTTTCGTATTTCTTAAGAGCTTCTTTGTTATTTGTTGATTTGTTTTAATAGTACTAAAACTTTAGCTTTCTTTTGGACACACAAGATTTTTTTATTACTTTGCTAATTCACATTGACGTTTTTCGCTGTGTATTAGTTTTTATTTTATGCAAGGGGAAACACAAATTATAAAATAAACAAAACAAATCATGAAAACTCTTAAAAGCTTAATTTAGATCGCTATCATTTTCCACATATGACTACGAAAGAGATGCTAGGCATTTCTTAAATTTCTCTACATTTTCTAAACTATAATTTCTTTTAAAAGTGTACAAATGTTTTATTTTTTGGGAATCTGTTTTAATATTGAATTCTAATAGTTGGGCAGTGTTGTGATATGACAGCTGCAGTTAATGAGTTCTGAAATTTTACTTATAATGTGGTCTATGCAAAGTTTAGCCTCGTTGGGGACTTTATATGAGCTTCTAAATTGTAGTCAAGGAGTATATCGTTAAGGTCAAAAGAAGGTTTTGTCATTTTGCAAGTATCAATATTCAAATCACCAGCTAATACATTTTTTTTGTTTTGCTTTGGGCATATGTTATGCAAAATCAATATCTCTGGGTTCGAGTAAAATCACAAGGATCTATCAGATACACAAAATCAACTCAATATAGTCAAAAATAGGCACAGCACTATTAGAGGATATTTCTTACCACGACATTCACCATTAAAGCGCTATATACGGGTATATATATTATGGGTAGCGCTATATATTATGATTGTCGTAGGGATAATTGGAGCAGATTTGGCCTGTCGGTGGTTGACCTCACTCGGGTGAGGCGATGACGTCATCAGAGATGGAGACTGCCCCGCAGCCAGCAGCACAGTCTTCGAATGACAGTGTACAGTTTGAATATACGAATAATCAGATTTTTTTTTTAAATGCCGCAAGTAAGTCATAAGAATGCCCTCTTAGTGCGCATAAACTAAACAAAGCCACCTCACCTGTGCTTAAATCAGTTTTTTTATAGTAGATATTTATTAAAGACCCTAAGTGGATATTATATCTTTTGTTATGCATCCCTTCTTTCTTATATACATTATATTTTATTATCTTATGTTGACTTTTTGTTCTCTCATCCTCTTGTTGTCGTCAGGAAGCATGTACGGTAAAACCGCACATTATGTTAAATATTTTTTCAGCAATTCAGCAAATTGTCAATTTATCAATTTATGTACATTCCACCTTAGTCCATGTTATAGTAGGATCCGCAAAGCGTGTGCTCACATAGCATTAAAATATCAGTTGTTTTGTACCAATAATTTATCATTAATTTTATAAGTTTTTAAGCGTCCCTTTTTATATTATTATAATATAAATATCTATTCAACAGGAAATGAAATAAACAGCTCTATTCAACTTTAAGCATGGTTGATTTTTTATTTTATATTTTGCTTTAACAAATTTATTCTAAAACATAACTAGCTTTGCTCGCATAAACTTTAAGATTTGTACAAGTTTTTTAATCAACATACTGCAAAGACAAAAAGGGGTCACATTCTCAAGGTTAAAATTCAAAGTTTCCTTCTAAAACGATACGTACAACATAAAATGAAACAGGAATCTAAATTTTAAATTTTCATCCTTAGCTATTGGAACTGGGTGATGACTGCTTTTTGAATCTTTTTCTTTACGCTGCCTACAATACAATATCAACCCGTGCTTCAAATCCCAATTTCTAATTTGCTATCTCCTTAGGGTTAAATTATTAAAGACCGTGTTATACATAACGTTTCATCAAAATTGAGTTAAAGAATATGACCGCCACGCCGTACTGCGCTCCCGACTTTTGTTCGCGCCCGCACTATCTCTAACTCACAGTGCGGCACACGCACCCACCTACAGAGCCCTCAACTTGATCAATGCCTTGATTTCTCAAAGACCACACGTCGATATATATAATAGTAGGTTTAATGAACTAAATCTGTGTATTGTGGAATGGTTCGCGATATTGAAGTTATTAAATAAATATATTTAATCTAATGAATGACTTACCCAAAATTTTACTATCCACTTTTCTTAACAGTCATGTTTTACAATAATTTTAATTTAATGTACATATTGACATGCCTATTATTTATTTATTTTTTTGTTTTTCTCATCTAATAATTTTATTTGTAATTGTAACTGTATAATTATTGTATTTAATAATTCATAGTGCGTTTTGGTTGACGCTATAAGCACTTTGAGTAATAATTGTAAATAAATAAATACACCCAGATATAAGTAGACGATATAATTTCTAATATAAATTTTGCTACACATTTTTTCCCTATAGTGGCTTACTATTTAGAAACTTCAAAACACATAGTTTTTTTATTGTCTTGCAAAGGACATTAACCCAAATTTCAAGTAAATTGAAGATAGAAATATAGTATCCCAGAAAAGCCTTTAATTTCCTTTTCCCCGTAGGAGTTGAATTTTAAGAAACTACAAAATATCTACGTGTTTAGTATTATTTTATGATGAAAAACATAAATATTGAGATGCAATTAAATTTGACCATAAAAATATTATAATACATAACGAACTGTGTCATCACCTTTCTTACGTTAAGGGTCCAATTTTGAAAATCACAAAAACACGTTAATATTAATTGTGTTTCAGAGCATTACTGAGCTTTAGGACAATTTATCTAGAATTAATTATTTTCTGTACAAATTTTGACACCCTTTTTTCACCTTCTTGAGGGTTTAATTTTGAAAAAATTATTGAAAAATGTTTAGAAAATTTGTGTCAGAGAGCATCAATACAAATTCCTAAATAAATTTAAAAAATATTATTTCTTACCCAAATTTTGCTACCATTTTTACATATGTTAAAGCCTTTAAATTGTGTTTCTACTATATTTCTACTAAAGTTTGACTACAAACATGGTATTTTTCAATTACAAAGATATTTTGTCAGTCCTTCTTCTCATTAAGGGCTGCATTTTTTAAAAACTTTAAATG
This sequence comes from Apoda limacodes, assembly GCA_946406115.1. Lineage (NCBI taxonomy): Eukaryota > Metazoa > Arthropoda > Insecta > Lepidoptera > Limacodidae > Apoda > Apoda limacodes. The sequence continues at coordinate 9,503,754 of OX291553.1, read as the reverse complement.
ATGGCGTTCATTCATTAAAAAAAAAAAAAAGTCAAAATGGTTTATTCAAATAAGGATTTTACAATCACTTTTGAATCGTCAAAGTTATAAAATATTATTTTTTGAACCCTCCCACCTTCCCGCCGGTTCACAATGTTGTTGATTTCTACCGAGAAGAATCCGGCAAGAAACTCGATAGTTACTCTTTTAAAAACACTTAAATAAACTAAAATACAATTAATGTTTTAAATAAAAGATTTTTAGTCGTACAATTTTATGTTATTTCCATTTTAATTTGGTTTACCTATGCATCCTGTAATTGAGCATCATCAGTCCCAAGGATTTTTATCATTTACATAGTCTGAAATATTGTAATATGCCTTTTTACAAAGTGCCTGCTTGATAAAAGATTTAAATTTACTTATTGATAGATTTTGAATTTTATTGGGAACTTTGTTGTAAAAGTGTATACATTGCCCCATAAAAGAGTTACTTATTTTGTGTAGACGTGTATCATGCACCAACAGCTTATTTTTACTTCTAGTATTTACTTTGTGAACGTCACTTTTCTTGCTGAAACTATTGACATTTTTATGTACATATAAAAGATTTTCATATATGTACTGCGACACTAAAGTTAAAATTTTTACTTCCCTAAACCTATCCTTCAGAGATATCCTAGATCCTAATTTATAAATAGCACGAATTGCCCTTTTTTGTAACAAAAATATTGTATTAACATCAGCAGCGCTACCCCATAATAGTATACCATATGTCATTAAACTATGGAAATAGCTAAAATATAGTATTTTTGCAGTGTCGACATCGGTCAATTGTCTTATTTTCTTGATCGCAAACACAGCAGAGCTAAGTTTTTTGGCTAGGTTATGAATATGAGGACCCCATTGAAGTTTGGAGTCCAGCGTTATGCCAAGAAAGACTGTTGAATTAACAAGTTCTAATTGCTCGCCATTAATATTAATACATGTCTGTCACTGACTAACATTTGGTAATGTAAATTTAACACATTTGGTTTTTTTTTCATTAAGTAACAAATTATTAACGTTAAACCAATTTACAATTTTAGAAAGGGCATCATTTAATTCATTATAACATGTCTGTCGTCTCTTAACTTTAAAAAGCAAAGTGGTGTCATCAGCAAATAAGACAATGTCATGGTTTTTTACATTATATGGGAGATCATTAATGTAAATAAGAAATAGAAAAGGACCTAAAATTGAGCCCTGAGGGACTCCTATAGTGACTGCTGATCCCGGAGATCTTTCACCGTTGACATCTATTTTCTGTACTCTCCTACTCATATAGGATGTCAAAAGGTCGAGAGCTTTGCCTCTAATACCATAGTGATGTAGCTTCCTGATGAGATTTTCATGTTGAACACAGTCAAATGCCTTAGATAAATCACAAAACACTCCAAGGGCGTCATGCGAATCCTCCCAGGCGTTATATATATTTTTTAATAGTGCCACTCCTGCATCGGTTGTGGAACGGCCTTTCATAAAGCCAAACTGTTTACTACTAAGTAGCTCATTAATACAGAAATGGCTTAACATTTTACAAAGTATTATTTTTTCAAAAACTTTACTGAGTATAGGTAGTATTGAAATAGGACGAAAATTATTAGGATCTGTTGAACTACCTGATTTAAAAAGAGGTATAACTTTGCTAAGTTTCATCTCATCAGGAAACACACCACTATCAACACAACTATTAAATATAATGGCTAAAGGTTGTGCTATAACATGAATAATTGAATTTATAGTTTTTACAGAAAGTCCCCAAAGGTCTGTGGTGTTTTTAATTTCTAATGTTTTAAATGTATTAATGATATCCGTAGGACTAATGTTTTTAAATACAAAGGGAACGTTACATTCAGGAACACTAGTTTTTAATAATTTTTCTGCTAAGATTGGACTTGAGTTTAGATGTTCAGTTGTTTTGAATGGGATATTCCTAAAAAACTGTTCAAAGGCAACTGCTACCTCAGAATTTGTTTTAAAACTAGCATCATCTACAATCAACTCAAAGTCCTGACAAGAATTCCTAGCTTTACCAGTTTCATTATTTATTATGTTCCATGTAGTTTTTATTTTATTTGTTGAATTTTTTACTTTATGTCTGAGGTGAATTGCTTTTGCAACAAGACAGACCTTTTTAAAGGTTTTTGAGTATTTTTTTAAATATTCCCTAAATATTTGGCTATTATTATATGTTTTTTCTTTATATAATTCATACAGTTTACGCCTACTTTTATGAATACCTGGGGTAGCCCATTCACTAAAACTAAAGCGACTGGAAATAAGTTTCTTTTTTGCAGAAAATATTTTATTATACTCTGTAGTAATAGTGTCAAGAACAGTATTGTACATATCATTTGGGTTGCCATTATAAAGCAAATCTGGAAGTTTATGCATTAAGTTAGATTTAAATGATTCAACCCGTTTAGTTGTTATTGGTATAAATTTAATTTCCTTTTTAGTAATACTATTCTTTCTTTCTAAAACCACTAACTGTCCACAATGATCTGACTCTAGATTGCTTATAATTGATTTTTGAATTGGTTTTATGTCAGTAAATATATTGTCGATGCAAGTGGCACTGGATACAGCAATTCTAGTTGGTTCACAAAACAAATTATTTAAATTAAAAGACTGAAATAAGGCAAGCAATCTGGTGCTTAATGAGCTATTTTCCAAAATGTTTATATTGAAGTCTCCACAAACAATGATTTGTTTATTAGAATTGCTGATTTTATTCAGCACTTCTTCCATAACTAATTCAAAATTATCATAAATTGCACAAGGCGGCTTGTATACACTCACAACAATGAGATGCTCAACTTCTATACAGGACAGCTCGGCAGTTCGCTCAACTGAGAGGCTCACAATGTCTTTACGTTCCTTAAACTTTAGCTGTTTATTAACTAAAATTAAAGAGCCACCATGGATAGCATTTACTCGGCTGAACGAACTTCCCACCTGGTGATTAGTGAAATTGAACATCAACTGATGGCTGCGTAGCCAGTGTTCAGTGATACATAAAATGTCAATCTTTTGGCAGTTTATGAACAATTCAATTTCTAGTTCTTTCTGAGATATTCCTTGTATATTCTGATGCACCAGGTTCAATGGAATATTATTTTTAGTATGACAAAGTTTATTTTTTTGTTTCTGTTTGCATAAAACTTGAGTAGACATAGATTGTTTAATATAGTCATTATTAATGTTGGAGTTATATAATATGCCAAAGTGGTCCTTTGTTGTCTGAAAATTTAATTTAAATTATTACATGTCAAATTATTATACTGCTCAATAGAAGCAGGTTGTTTAGCTAAATGACTAGCTGAAATGTCAATTACACTATTATAATTGCACTGCTCAATAGAAGCAGGTTGTTTAGCCAAATACTTGGCTGAAATGTCAATTACACTACTATAATTACACTGCTCAATAAAAGCAGATTGTTTAGCCAAATTATTGGCTGTGGTATTAATATAAAATGATAGCGTCAAGGCTAACACTCTGGTACAATGGTGTGTGAGATAATATTTATGTCTTGTCCTTATATAATTATGTCTAAAAATACTGTTAGTATCTATCACATGAAAGTTATTGTTATTGCTAGACATAGTATGCAAAGCTAAATTTAACTCACATCTAAGGTTGTTTTCCTCCTGTGGCAAACCCTTACAATAGGGAAATGTAAACATTACAATTTTTTTTACTTTAAGTGCGCTTATACTATTATAATATTGTCTTAATTCACTTTAATTACATTACCCCTGTTACCGATAAATATTACTAATGTAGAGGATGGAGTGATTTTGTCAGACTTAATTAAACTTCTCATTATATTAACATAATTGGCATTTGGCATACAATTATTTAAAACTGGTTGTCCTACACTTGAGCTGAGAAAGTGTCCAAAACCTTTTCCCATTTCATCGCAAAACATTACTATATTGTCATCAACATTACATTTTTGTGAAACACTAGTTGAGTGAGAACTGTTGTGAGCATATGATTGTTGCTCGGATTCCAAACTGACACACATTGATGACTGAGGTGTTGGTAAAAGTAGTAACGAGGCTGCACAATCCGGCTGTGAATCGCTGAGGCGTTTACAATCACACATACTGTGATTGAGTTGTAATGATTCAAAACGCTCTGCATTATATTTACTCAATTCAATTAGCTCATTCATAGCCAGTGTGTGCTCCTCCATCTCTCTCAGAGACTCTTCATACTTGCAGGTCATCATCTGCAAGGATGTCTGTAAATCTTTTATTTGCAAGTCGAGTAAATGTGTATCAGTTTTATGTTGTAGCCTACTGTTTTCTAATTGCAACTTACATACTTCCAGATGTTCCACTAACTGTAATTTTTCTTTGCAGTAATTTACATTTCTACTAAATATTTTTTGCTTTTTGATCATTTTTTCATTTTTTTTTATAAATTTGTTGATTTTGATGTATTTTTTTATCTGGTTTCTAATGCACTTAGCAAGCCTCACTGGTTTAGAAGAATTAATGGTGTCATCACCTGTAAGATCTATAGTGGTGGTATTGCTAGTTGCAGCAGAAACAAGATTAGGGGCCTTACTACATAATTCGTCAAAAAGATTTTGAGTTTGATGCTGTGTGTAAGAATGGGTGGCCTCTTCAAGTTGTGAGATCTGTTGATGGGCTTCGCGTAGTTCCTCTTCAAGATATGAGATCTTATTAAGGGCCACCACATACTCCTCACTACAGCTGTCAAACGTTTCTATAATTTTCTGAAATTGGTCCCGCTCTTCTAGGACAGTACCATATTAAGTGTGCAACACTGACAACTCATTGCGGAGGCTACTATTTTTGTTTAATATTTCTAAGAGTTCTCTTTCGTTATCATCCCTTTCACTGTATAGCTGATCACACTTGTCCTTGGAAATCTTAAGTTCCTGCAAAGCCAGTTGAAGTTTGGACTCTTCCTGGCGAGCAGATGCCTTGCGAGTCATCATTTTAAGGCTGTTTGAGCGTAATAAATACAAAAGAGAGAGGTTAAAACTTACCAAGGAATAGCTTGACAGCGTAACGAAAGAGATGGTTTGTTGACAATTTGCTTCTTAATTGGTTACTTTGCCTTATAACTGTGATCTTTTATGAATACAATACTGATAAATAATAGTAAAACTCACAATCACAACTAAATAATATACAAAATATGATTGAAAAATTTGAACTTTATAACGGATGAATCGCAGTAACACTTGAAAAAAAAATGTTATCTCGCACTTATTTATGTACATTTAAACCATTATTCTAAATATATAACTAGTTATTTGTAATGTTTTGCGTGAATTTATATTAAAAAGGTACAATTTACTGATAAACAATTAAATAAAATTACGACAACTTTTACGACGATTGTAAAGAATATCATATAAAGTTTAAAGTAAATTAATAAACAATATTTAAATTAAGGCTACGTCATCCTTATTTTTCCCCAAAAAAAATGAGCATATCAAGTATGGAATTAACTGAAACATGGTTTCTCCACACAGAGTGTTATTCAGTACATCAGACTTCGCCAGCGTATTCTGTTATGGCAAAATACGCATCTTAATTGATTTTTGATCCCTTTAGGAGAATGTCCATTATTTTGTCGATCTACATCTACTACTACACTCGATGAGGACCGATTTTTTGTGGGTTTTGATCAACGCAAATAAGCCTGGGCGATGCTTCTTCTAAATGCTAACTGGTCCATAAATTTAGAACTTTCTTTGTTTTTAGCAATGCCAAGCATTTGATGCCATATTCACCCGATAGGTAAAAAATATCAACCACCATTTATAGACTTTCATTGCCACACGGTATAGACTGATTGATTGATCCATTTGATCCACACCGCCCATCTATTTGTTGTAATTCTGAAATGCTTGCGACATATTGAAATCCACTTTTTTTTTAACACCATGTATGGTTTTAGTATACGGTTTTATGTTATCAAAGTTTGTGCCAATAGTAGAAACCATATTGTCCTTCCATCGCACAAATAGTATTTCGTTATTTTTCTCGAAGTAATAAAGTCAGAGTAATAAATAGCTCTAGAATGCTTTTTCATTTATTTTACTTAATGAAGCGGGCATTTATGTTTTATTTTTTTTAACTGTCCCTGAAGCTCTGTAGCCACCCGTTTACAAGGCATTCAACAAGTTATAGCTTGTGAAAAAGTTGTCGAAGTAGACAATGTCGTTCTTCGGATTTGTGGGCATTTTTCTCAAAAGATACTCTATTTACACGTCATACTACTATGATTGTCTCTGGAACATCTCTTGGAATTGCTTGCGTCACAAGTTTTTTTTCTGGACCTTCCTCTTAGTCAGTTACTGTACCAGGTTTAGGCCGAACAATCAGAATGTCATATTCATTATCATCTTCTTCAGCAATGACAGAATTTAATTATTAATTGCTTCTTCTAATTGTAAATAGTGATTTTGTAACAGTTATCTGCGTCTTTGAGCCATTTAATATCCATGGTAAATTGAAGCAAAAAGTATTTTTAACATACATCTGCCAAATGAACCTGCTCAGTTACAGTAGGAGAAACACGTAACTTTTCACAAACCGAATTATATTTTGGTATGGTATGTTAACTATTGTTTTAGTCACAATTTAAAATAAATTATCTTTGATAAACTAAAAATAATAACAGTACCTATATTATCTTACCTTGCGCACTCCAGTTTAACACTGAAGAAATGAGTCTACTAACATAAATTAAAAGTATCAACTCAACTGTTTCTCGTGTAGATTAATTATCTGTACTTATATTTACACTGCAATAATTAAAAAAATCGATGTATTAGCAATTTCATAAAATGTTGCAATTTTTTTGTAGTGACTGCTTGTGTACGGTGAGCGCCAATGGGTTAAATAACGCCTTATAAAGTAAGCCTCTTTAAATTTTAGTCCTCAACGGTATGTTCTTGGGGATGTTGTCATTTGGGACATTGCTTTTTTATGTATAAAGGTAGGGATCACTACTAAAAACGTGAAAACCATCATTTTAAATTTTCAACCAAAATGTTAAATACCGATGAATTTCACTTGAAAATTATAGCTTTTCATATAAATCTCCAACTCCTATATTACCTCCTAGAGGATGGTTTTTGAAAATTTGGATAACACGTCATCTTTTATTTCTTACTATAATTTGTGTTCCAATTTTCATGGTTTTATTTGCAAAACCAACTGAATTCCCATACAAAGTTTTATTTCCTATTTAACCAATGTTTATGTCACGAATAATTGATTCTTATTTTTCAAAATTTTAATTTCTAATAAAGAAAATTCTGACTAGGAGGTAAAATAGACCACTTCAGGGGTTAAATTTCGAAAAACCTTCTTAAAGGTCGCCTCCAGTATAAAACTTTGCCGATCCCTTTTCTCCCCGGTAGGGGCTGATTTTTGAAAAAAACTAAAATACTTGTATCATTAATTGTGTTATATGTGAATAAGTTTACTTAGTTATAAGTAAATTTGACATCAAAAATGTAACTTTTCATCATAACTTTGCTAGCCCCTTTTCTCTCTTAGGGCCTGAGTTTTGCAAAGCACAGAAATACCTATTTTTTTTAGTGTTAATAAAATATGTATACATATATGTATTGTGTATTCATTTATAAATAATTTTGACATTAGAAATTAGTATTTCTAATATAAACTTTGCCACACACTTTCTCCCCCTTAGGGGCTGAATAAAAAAAAAACTTAAATGTACATTTCGTTAACTGTACTGAAAATTATTCATACCTAGTTTCCAGCTGATTTGCTACTAACCATATTTCCCATACAATCTTTGCTGCGCTTATCACACACTTATGGGTTAATATTGAAAAAATGCTGAAATACGTCATTATTTATTTACCTTATATGCTATACTAATTTTTATAGCATTATTTAGAAAAACAACCGAATTTCCATACAAAGTTTCATCCCTATTTTCAACAGTGGCATGATTTTTTTAAAATCAGTGTAATTTATAATTCTTGATTCTTAGTCAAAAGGCTGAATACTTATTTTTATAGATTTACTTCAAAAAATGACAGATTGATTGACTGCCGACCCCTATTGCACCCCCTTAGGAGTCGCATTTGCAAAATCCGTTCTTAAACGACCTATTCAATATATAAGGATATTGCCTTTTATAATATATATGAATAGATTACCTTATCCTTCGCCCATTTACTATATAATCAAGAACAACTTGCTAGATAAGTGATGGTATGATCAAGAAAAGGCAAGTAAGATCCTCGACATGATCATCACTAAATATTTTCAATGTAAGAGGCTAAAAACTGTGCCGTAGTAAGCTCATGAATTTTATTTAGACATGTATTACATAAAAACACCTCATCAAATATATAAATTTTAACAGTATAGAATAATAAAATAAATTGTGAATATTTTTTTGAATGTGAACATCCGTACTCGTATAGGGCCCAAATCATCCTCGCTTATGAGGGTAGGCCGTGCCCCAACAGTGAGGACGTAAGAAGGCTGGCAAGCCAAGACTCGTATATCTTAATGTCTGCAGGACTAATACAAAAAAAATATGTAATCAAACTACTCTTTCAAATAAACTATTAGTCGCCTCTGGGGGCAAACTTTGGTTCGTTTTTGGACCAATTTGACCATTTTTCTTTAAATCTTGTCACAACGAAAACGAGAATCTTTTATTTTTTCACTGTAAAATTACAATTGTCGGTTGGACCAACTATGCATAACTGTATCCAATTTATGTAATTCCGTTGCGTATAGGTGACACCTTATTAGATGTCGTGCACGTAGCCCGGGTAAGCTAGGTACTTGTTTTTTTACCTTTTTTCTTTGTGAATGACCCTTTTGATGATGACTGATAAAAATAAATAAATAAATAAATTTCTTTATTGTCACAAAAATATTAGTTATTATAACAGTTATTGCCCTGACTCCTGCGCTAGTAAAAACTGTGTTGCAGAAGCCAGTGTCTTTCCTATCTTATACAATTACAGGTTCTTACAATTTTGGGTAATCATTATAAGATAATCCGAATTAATGAAAACAATAATCTTACATTATTAGAATTTTGAGCGAGAAGAAATATATACATATATATGAATAAATAAAAATATAAATATTAAAAAAGAGAGTACCAATGTATATTTACACATTAATAATAAAAATATGTTAAATATAGGTGTATATATGTGTAGATGCATGTATGTGTGTGTATGTGTGTGTGTGTGTGTGTGTGTGTGTGTGTGTGTGTGTGTGTGTGTGTGTGTGTGTTTGCGTATGTGTGTGTATGAGCGTTTGAGGGTGTTGATTAGTTTAGATGCGGGTTTTTGTTGGTTGCAAGAACTCTGTTTAACTAATGAGTGTGAGGAGTTTCTCTACCTCACTATAGTCCAAGGGCTTTAGCCAGGCTGTTATTACTGTTTTAAATTTATAATTTGTTAGTTTTCGTATTTTATACTTTTTATTACATTTATTATACACATAAGGGGCAAGAAAATTAAAATGTTTTTGTGCAAGTGTTGATTTTATACGCGGCAGTGGACAGCGATCAATTCGGTGTGATAATACTGGTAGGTCAGGAACTATCGTTCTGTGATACCTCCTCAGTATTTCACAGATATATATCTTTCTCACTGATAGGATACCGGAGATTTCATAAACTTCTTGTGTAGGATGTCTATATGGCAAGGACATAAGTACCTTCAATACTGCACGCTGAGCCCTTTCTGCACATATAAGTGAAGTTTTGGCTGCGCCTCCCCAAGCGCAGATGCAGTACCTTATTAGGCATTCACATAACGCTTTGTATGTTTTGATCAAGAGTTTTAGGTCAGCTACAGAGCGTAGGTTTTTGAATACATAGGTCATCTTTCTAATTCTAGCAGCCGTAGACTCTTTGTGTTTGTTCCATGTAAGTTTGTCATCTACTACTATGCCTAAATACTTAATATGAGAGACTCTGGTCAAGGTTGTGCAGTCGCATTTATGTTTATCTATTCCTCTGTTACATGGAAATGTACTCTCTCCCGATACTGTCTTACTGAAGCACATGTATTTGGTTTTATTCGTATTGAGAGACAACAGACTATTTTCTATCCAGGTTGTAACTCTAGCTAAACCATTTTCAGCCAGTTGGAATGAAACATCCCATGTTTTCCCATGGAATATAAGGACGGTATCATCAGCAAACATAAGTAGGTCAATGTCCAATGGGGCAACGGCATCACATATATCATTAATATAAATGAGAAATAGGGCAGGCCCAAGTGTGCTACCTTGTAGAATTCCGTATTCACAATGTAATGAGTCACTTACTTGTCCAGCTATTCTCACTCTCTGTGACATATCTGACAAATAATCTTTGAACCACTTTAAAGCCACTCCTCTTATACCAACATTTTCCAATCGCGTTAGTAGTATTGGAATCGAAACAGTATCAAACGCCTTTTGTAGGTCCAAAAAGACTCCAACACATGTTTCGCCTCTGTCCAAGTAAGATACTAAATTAGTGGTAAGTGTCAAAACAGCGTCTTCTGTCGATGTATTTGCTCTAAAGCTAAATTAGTATTTGTTAAGTAGCTGTTTTTTTTTCAATAAAGCTTGTGATTCTTTTATTTGCAATTTTTTCCAGAACCTTTGAAAGCGTCGACAGAAGAGAAATGGGTCGATAGTTAGTTGCTTCGTTTTTATCACCAGATTTAAATATGGCACAAACTACAGCTTTTTTAAATGCTGTGGGAAATATACCTGATTCAAGACTTAAATTACAGAGGTATGTAATGGGTTGGGCAAGTGAGATCATATTTTGTTTTAGAATATTAGCAGTGATTTTATCCCATCCCGGTGCACTGTGACTTTTAAGTCCCAAAATGACACTTCTCACCTCATATGGGTCAGTAGGTGTAAACATCATAGAATTCATAGGGGCAGGGTCCGTTTTGGCTTGTCTGGCAAGATCATCTTCGCACACATTCATACGGTTCAGCAGTGTTTTGGGTAAAGAGCCTCCAATTGATGTAAAATGCTGGTTTACTGTATTAAGAGATTTAATTGCTGAATCGTCAATGTTTAGTAGGTCTTCCGATGGTTCATTATTGCGATTCATTTCAGAGACTTCTTTTATTACCTTCCAAGTGTCTTTAATATTGCCATTGGTTTTATTCAGTTTATTTCGGTAATATTGTATTTTCAGATTTTTAATGACAATATTATGGGAATTTATATATATTATGTATTATTGTTTTTTTTGTAAATTATTTGTTAATAAAGCTATTTTATGTAATCTATCTCTTTTCCTTATACATTTGACAACTCCTTTCGTTATCCAAGGTTTAACTGGTCTAAGTCAGTTAGTAATGGTTACACTTGATGTGTTTTCTACGATTGTCTTTGTTAGCTTGGTTCATATTATTTCTGCTGCATCGTTTGTATCAGTGGTGTTATAAAGGTCTTCCCATGTCATTTCAGTAAGCGTTTTATTAATTTTGATAAAGTCTATTGTAGTTTTACTAAGCTCAGGAGTGATTTTTCTAATTTTTGTTTTATTTATATATAATAATATGGGTAAATGATCAGTGATTTGCTGTTCAAATACCACTGTTCTCCAGGAGGAAGGGCATTTAATCATGAAGTGATCAATACATGTATTAATTCAAGTGGGCTTAGTAATTCCTTATCTAAGACCGTGCAACGCCATTAAATTTAGATAATCTTGAGCTGCGGATGATAGATTTTCGGGCAGGGTATCAATATTAATATCACCTGTGAAGATTATGTTTTTCGTACGTATATTTGTGAGTACTTTGTCAAGCGAATCTAGGTAAGGGCTCACATTTTTGAAACTTGGGGATCGATATGAACAAATGCTGTGAGAAGATCAAATTCTTCTATTAATGAGAGCAGGTAAGTATTTATGCACTATGTCAGATTATTGTTAGAGATTTTATTATAATTATGCAGTCCACTGAAGGCAGGAATACTAGTATTAAAGGTGTATTTTTTGTTATAGAATAATTTATAAAGTAACAAAATGCAAATGAGTAGTGTATAAATGTATACAGTTAGAGTGAAGTTTGCATTATGCAATAAAGTGTGTATTGCAAGCGAATGAAAAAAAAGTGCGCAGTAAATATTTAAAAAACATATTGTCAGAGAGATTATAGTTCGATGATCAGTTTGATAATTATAAGTAATGTTCGATGCTAGTCACTTTATTTGGCGAAGATTATTGAGGTCCACTTCGGTCTTGATAATAATGTGTTTCTGGCCTACTTCTTTTCGGAAAAAGATTTGTCCAAATGACGTTATAAGAGTTATCTTTAGCTTTAACTTTAACTGCCGGGCCAAATAGAAAAGGTGCTGTGTTTTTGGTGTGAGTTTTTCACATACAAAGATAGGTTTTACGGGTCCGTCAAAGTTAATATCATTTGTACCAAGTTTTTTGCGTATTCTTTGTATTATATTGGCGGGCTCCTCTTACAATATTCAGAATATTTTCTTTTCATATTTCACAGGTTCGATGCTCAGTTTTCCGTCTTAAATGATAAGGTTATCCTTTACTTCCCAACCTGTATTTGTTTTTGCATATTTTCATATATGAATATACGTATGTTTAATTATAAATTTAATTTTAACTTTGCTGTTGTATAAGGTTTGCGGTATAGGCGACCGAGGGACCCTGAAGGCTTGACAAATATTTCTTTTGCATACTCACAGTAATTCTTATTCTACGGAACCTAACTTAATGCGAGTACGACAAGTGCATTATATATTTTTTTTTTTTGTTATTTTTGATGTATTTTATTTTATTCTATTCTATTTTCAGGTTACAAACTAGATAATAGGACTGAAAGTTGCTATAAATTGCACTGGGAACCTTTAAGCTGGTATGAGGCTTATAATGTTTGCTACAAAGAAGGAGCATTTCTGGCAATTATCAATAATGAAGAAGAAAGTAGAGTTTTAAAAGAAATAATGGCAAATTATCCTTCTGACTCTACCGAAATAGATTTCGACAAAAATGGAAACAAGAAATTTATGTATATATTATAATTTATATATATTTAGGTTTCATAGAGTAGTATGGAGTCGGGGGTTATTTCTACAATTATGAATCAATAAACGGTAAGTATATATATATATATATATATATATCGCGCGGGCCGATTGAAAATTCGTTAGACGGAAACCATAATGCCACGCCATATTTTTGTATATGGCGATTATGAGTAGTACAGGGAGGTTGGATATGGGATTTGAATTCTATGACTGATTGAGATGTCAAATATACTACTTCAAAAAGTGAATCCTTGCCAGCCTTTATACGTCCCCACGGTTGGGGCACGGCCTACCCTCATAAGCGAGGGTGATTTGGGAAATAGTCCACACGCGGGCCCAGTGCGGATTGTGGACTTCACAAACTTCTTTTTTTTTTTGAAGTATGCATACTAATGCTTACTAAATTAATAACAATATTTACGTTTAAATTCGGGCGCGGCGCTTGGCGGTACAGGGTGCAAAATTAATAATCTAGTTGCTCTATCGTAAAAACTGTAACACTTATTAGCTTTAATCTTGCAGTGATCATAGTGTGTGTGTGAGCTGTAAAGTATAACAACAAATAATAAAAACCGGCCAAGTGTGCGACGGGCCCAAGCCATTTACGCCACTAGCGCAATCTAGCTATTAATAAGCAAAACAGTAACCAACACATTTGTTTATTGGAAACGATATTGGAAATTATGCAACATCGGGCTAGGTTAGTAATTGGATGGGTGACCAATTAACAGCACATTCCATTTGTATTTGTAAATTACGTAAGTGTACAGAACCCCTCGATGTGCGAGTCCGACTCGCACTTGGCCCGTTTTTTATTAAACTGATTTTAGTGAGAGCGCTCGAGTTTAAGTTACTATATAATATAATTTATCTCGAAAGAGGATTTCAAAATAATGATTGCAGTTTTGAAGTTAAAACCATTGCATGAAAATAAAATACATTAGGTGTTGTTTATCTTGCTTGTTTTAGGTAATTCAATATGGAATGGCTATTATGATTGGAAGGAAGGACAACCACCGAAATCTAACAAGGCAATATGTGGAAATATTTACCGAGACGGCAAGCTTGACACTTTTGACTGCCGTGAAAAACATTCATTTATTTGTGAAAAGCTAAATTTGTAGTAAACTATCTATTTTTTACAAGTTTTTTCCAGATTTGCAACTACCAGCACAACGATTAATAGAATTTCACCAGAGCCTCTACTATGAATCTAAACGATAAATTCGAATGTTTAAATTTTAACACATTTTTCCTTTGCTACAATCCCTGCACCTTTTCTTCTACATTCTACATCTCTACATTTAGTTCGTAAGTCATGCAAGCAATATACGCACTAAGACCGGTATTAATAGACGACATTATTTTTTTGATTCAATCTCCGACTGTTACACTATTTCTCCGACAAGTTGTATTTGTATATTATTTGCTTTAATTAGGCTCTTAGCTAATTTTTCCGGTTACAAAATCAAGATAGAAACAACCCAGCTCAAGAGGAAAAAACCCTCGCAACCGCGATATCTTTCTATTCCAACACGGAAAAATTCGCATAAACTGAAAACTTACGACAATATCACTAAATAATTATAGGACCGATAGTGAAATGGAGACAATTTACTATATAGCGAGAGTTTACGCAATAAACTCTCGCTGGCCGTAACTAGGTATCTTGGTTCATAAATCAAAAATAATGAAATAAATTATTATACCTCCTGGGTTGCGTTCAAAAACGAGTAACTTTAGTAAAAAATGACGTCATCGGGTTCCTAACTCTACCCTATAGTTTTTGAACGGCTAGCCGAGTTACATCTGTCAAGTTTTAATCAATGTTTCCACTTTTAGGAATTTCGCCCTTGTAGGGGCATTTTTTTAAATTGAAATACCTTTGTAAGGCCTACGGAACACTAAAATTCAAATAAAGTTTTAGGCTATTTTTTTGACTTTGAGTGAGAACAAACTAATAATTTCCTTCTTGCTTTTTTGAATTAAGTTTTCATAAACTAGGTGGGAACTTGGTGAATTCTTTTGTTTTGATTATACATATATTTTAATAAAACTTACCATTATTATTAAGTATATTATAATACTATTTATTTATCAGTATGTTAACAATGTTTACCTTTTTGTAGTTGTAACGTTGTGTTTGCATTCTAAACACTTGAATCGCGGTTTATTTTATTGTTAGATTTTATGTTGACAAAAAATAAAATGAAACTAGGAGTATTTCTAAACAGCTAAAATTTACGGCTAAAATCAATATTTTAAAACTATTTTAAGGCATTTAGGGTTATTCACTAAAGATTCTAAGAAAAAACTGAACCCTAGTAGTGGAGTGGAAATACTTAAAAATCTTTTATTACTAAAAAAACTCCAAATACAAAAGTCATACAAAAATACTTAAATACAAAAACAAACAACAAAATAATTTACTAATTTTCTTAATACGGAAACATTGCTTTGACCATTTTAATGAAATATGGCCGCCTACTCCGACGAACCCGCGTCGAGTACGGTTCACTTGAGCCAACCCTAGGGTAACAACTCTACGCGTTTTTGAACGGATTAGGGTTGGAACTCAGTTAGTTTATGAACGGTTCGAGTCATAACTCTACTCGACTCAGTCGGTTTTTGAACGGCCCCCTGTAGGGTAAGGTCTAAGGAATCACGATGTTCGCAAAAGTGCTTCGAATAACGCACGAACCTACTTACCTTGTTTCACCCCCGCAAAAACCTAATGTGTCTAAACTGACCTCACGTTTACCTAAATGAACATTTTATATGGATTTAAAATAACAATGAATGCACTATTCCGAACATTAAGTATCAATTTAATAAATGATTATTTGTTTGGATTATTGATTGCTGACTATGAATACCGGCCTCATCCTTGTCACAGAATAATTAACCTTGTCAACAATCTTGACGGTGCTTGAAATTTGAAAAATATTAAAATGTTGGTTTTCAATCACGCATTTTTGTTTATTTTCTGTTGTTTTAATAATTAAACCCATACAAGGTAAGTTGTAGTGTATAAACATTTGCAAGTATAATTTACTATTTATTTGAATTACGGCTAAACTAATGTGGCTAATTTTTGGCACAATATATAACCTATACATAACGTTAAAACTAGTATTTGAAATTAATCTAATAAACAGTTCCCAGTTGGCCAAATGGTCGCCGCATTGCCGCGTTGTATTGCAATGCAAAGGTGTATTGCAAGGTAAAGGCCAGCATTTTTGTCGCGAGAAACTTTAACGCGAAGCTTATAATATTTTTTTGCACTCGTGGGGACAGAATGTTTCGACCCCAAAAAGCTCAAATTTATATCCACTATCTATGGTTAGTATATTTGCACCTTTTGTTGTTTTCTGCAAAATAAGCCGCTACACCAGCCCTATTCTATGTTCCTTGAAGATGTGACGTCGCAAGGGTATCTACGCAAGTAGCGTCCCAAACTAGAGGCCGCCCCATTCTACAAAGAATCAAAGTCATGCCGTCCGGTCTCTAATCATGGTCACGTACGCGACCATTCGGTTTAAGAACAACCGCGCAGTTGACGGTGGCAAGAGCTCGGCGTATTAAATCGTTAAAGCTGGCGTAACGAGAAAACCTGCCCGCACACTTTGTGCAAGACAGCACGGATGCATAGAATAATGTTATTTTTCTCGGTTATTTTGTCTTGGACCCATTAAATCGTCTTATTAATGGGACCACGAGGGAGAATTAATCCTCTTGGTCCCATCGCAGTTTACCTACACCCTGTATATTGCTAGTGATGTTATTTTTTTTTTATTAGATTTTATACATTTACTAGCTTCTGCCTGCAACTACTTCCGCGTGAAATTTTGAAAAAAAAAAAGGTTTTGAACGTTAACGGTTTTACCGACAATATTATCGAAATTAAGCATACAAATTCTCACCACCTATTTCGCCTTCTAGGGGATAATTTTTCAGAAACTTTAAAATATCTCAATCTTTTAATTTGTCAATCCAGCTCAGAGAGCGCGACAAGATAATATTAAAAACTCACGCTCATGGAATTCGAATGAAGCATTTATTTCATAATTAAGATGATAGCATACCCAAACGAGTTTAGTTTGCAAGAATTTTATTAATTTTGTTATAGTCCTGAGAACAATTTTTGAAGTGATATTTTTGGGCTTTAACTGAAATTTTTTGGAAAACTAAGAGACATTCTCTTCATTCTCACCGCATTTAGTGTATATTTATCCAGTATTTGTAAAGAATATTAAAAAATATCATTTTTTATCGGAGAAAAACCTTATGTTGGACTCAAAATATTTAGATTTTACGGTCAGTCGCTATAAGGTATTGACTAGTGTAAGCAATCTATACTACTATCGAACTTGCACTAAAATGAGTCCCGCCTGCTTATAGTTAAATATTTGATTAAGTACTATATCATCATGAAGTCAAAATATGAAGTCAAAATATATTTAAATTCATACAAAATGTCATTAAACGATACTGTGACAGTTTATTATTATTTTTATTTCTGGTTCTGGTCAACAAAATACAGTCATAAAAAGCAAATGTTTTTAATTATTTTTCACTAGCTTTACTCGCATATTTACACAATTTGAATAAATTGGCAGTAAAAATTTTATATCCTGAACAAACTTTCTCAAACCCTTTCAACTCTCTAAAAAACACCGAAATAGTAAATTTTATTTAGTTTATTGAAGATCTAATATACTGAGTTTAAAGTATATTTCACCATTAAAATATTATTTTCTTTACAAACTTTTTCATTCTTTTTATACTTCAAAGGGTTGAATATTAAAACTTCCTAAAATACATGTTGTAAATTCTACTGTAAAATATAATTTTCCTTAGCAATTTACACTTCATCCCGTGCGGATTCGATGGTGCAGGTTAAATTTGAAAAAAAACCTCAAAGGCGTGTTTTTATTTATTGTGTTAAACAGCATTTAAACAAAGTTTCTTGACAATTTGACTGTAAAAATCATATTTTATTCTTAGAAATTCTTGAAACACGATGTTCAATAACTATGTTTTAAAGAAAATGACATATCAAAAACCTTTATAACAAAAACAAGAACGATCTTCAAAAGATGCACTAAAAAGGTAAAAATAATTGTTTCAAAAAATCTGGTCATAATAACAGTTTGAATTTTCAAGTGGTGTCTTGCAACTTCAAACTATAATTTTGATTAGATTTTTTGAAACAATTATTTTTACTTTTTTAGTGCAACTTTTTGAAGTCGGTTTTTATTTTTGTTTAATTTATTTTTTAAGTGACCTATTGGCTTATTTATTCGTAAAATAAAAAAACGTTAATGATCCCAAATTCACAAGCCGTATCTTACATAAGGGGGCTGAGGAGAGACTTTGCCTTACCGCTAAACTTCAGGTAGACCGCAAGCTTGTTAAAAAAAAAACTTAATCGCTTTTAGTCTTGATTTCTCCAGGATCCCATCAATATATCCTGACCTTATGACCAAAGAACCATTTGTTGTAATCCAAAACCTTCTGCAGAACTGTAGCAAATACTTTTCTGAAAATCGCATCAAAATCGGTTCAGCCAAACGCGAGATCATCGCGGGGAAACATACATACATACATACATACAAGCATAAGGGTCAAACTGCGAACCTCCTTTTTTTTAAGAAGGCCTGTAAACCATATTATACAAATTACAAATTAATTGATCATAGAAATATTTTTTTTATATATACTTATATCGGATTTCAAAAAATCGGAGTAGCATTTTTATAGATTTAACTCAAGAACTGACAGATTTTCATACAAACGCCAACCCCTATTACCTAAACCCAACTCTTTTCTTAAATTTCAAATCCTTAACGATTTGGGCTGGGGACTCGTGCTTTTAAACGCTGCCGAAAGAAACTTGCCAGTCGTCGCTGAAAAACCGGTGGTGAGTTGGCTCATTGTGCTAAAGAGGAAGCCCGTCTAGTTGGAAGTCTCTTTGCCTCAAACTCGAATTTGAACGACGAAACTGCTGTACAATCTACTACCGTGTTGCGGTAAGACCATGCCAGAAATCTCCATAACACAGCAGGAGGTCCAGTACGCGTTGTTTTATGTAGACGTTCATATATCAAGTGGGACAAGTCAAGTCAAGTTAAAAAGTGTGATTCTGAGTTGTATCATGTACTCACGCGTCTCTTTGCACTCTCATACAACACTAGACAATTTCGGTCTTTATAAGTCTGCAAATGTGCACTCGGTGCCCAAAAAGGGCGATAGATCAGATCCATCGATTTACAGGCCTATCGCTATTACCTCTCTCTTCTCTTAGGTGATAGAGCGTGTGATCGCCAGACAGCTTTTAAGATAACTAGAAAAACACAACCTAGTCAATATGGCTATCGCCACGGTTGCTCGATCTTACACACCAATGAAGAACCCACCAGCACCGCAACCGTAACATAAATTTCTTATATTAGTAGAACTATCTTTTTCTGAACCTTAGTTGAGACTATATCAATATTTATTGACACTGCCACTTTCAGGCAAATTTTGCGTCAAAAGTCCGTACCGTATAACTCTATACAGAGTTATTTTTTAAATACAGAGTTACTTTAAAGAGTTAGTTAACTCTCCACCTGGTGTAAAATGGTTGCAGTAATTAAGACACCTTCTTCAGCGTGCGCACATCTCACCAAAGTTTTTATTGCACCCGGCAAACGCATAGAATAACATGGTTTAGAAAATACACTCTCTTTTAATTAACTCGACAGCAGCGCCACCTATCGGATCTAATCTTCGCGATTTTCTTCTTCGGCACTTAATATTTTTTTTATTTTCACATTTATTGTGAATATGAATAATTTTGTTCCTTAAATTCTCACTCTGTGAATCTAAACTATTCAGAGACCCATTGAAACACATACAAAAAAAACATCAGAACCGGTGCAGCCATTTCCCACGAGAGAATGACATCGAGAGAGTATATGCGAAGATTCAGGTAAATTTGTGAGCTGCGCAACTTTGTGGGCAGTCAGCAGTTGTCTTAATGATAAATAGAAGTAAATGGTGGTAATAGCAAACAAAGAGTAATAAAGGCTGAATTAATGAGAAAATTTGGGCTATCAAATGCAAAATAAATTCTTAAATGTGACTGGCAGTTCTAGAGATTAACGCGTTTAATCCAACAAAAAATCGGCCCAGTGCGGGTCGAACTCGCGCACTAAGGGTTCTAAACCGATATCTATAAAAGTAAGGGAGCCGCCTTAAATATTTATTTTATTTTAATTCGATTATTTATTTTTAAAGTGAGTATATTCTGTGAATATTTCAAGTGTCTACCTCTTGCCGTTGTCAATATCGAGCAAAAACAAGCTAAAAAAACGAGTTGGCTCGCGCACCGAGGGTTCCGTACCTACCTCCATTTATGTAATCTACAAACACAAACAAACATATTTTTTTATTTGAATTGATTGAATTATATGTAAATTGCGGTTTACGATTTATGACGTATAAAAAAAAACTACTTACTAGATCCCGTTCAAACCAATTTTCGGTGGAAGTTTGTATGGTAATGTACATCATATATTTTTTTTAGTTTTATCATTTTCTTATTTCAGAAGCTACAGGGGGTGGGACACACATGTCTCTTGCGCAAACTATTCAGTTTAGAAAAAAATGATATTAGAAACCTCAATATAATTTTTGAAAACCTATCCATAGACACTTCACACGTATCGGTTTGATGAAAAAAAAATTTTTGAGTTTCAGTTCTAAGTATGGGGAACCCCAAAAATTTATTGTTTTTTTTTTCGATTTTTGTGTGAAAATCTTAATGCGGTTCACAGAATACATCTACTTACCAAGTTTCAACACTTACAAAAAAGTGGCTGTGACATACGGACGGAGAGACAGACGGACATGATGAATCTATAAGGGTTCCGTTTTTTGCCATTTGGCTACGGAACCCTAAAAATCACGTTTATTGTATGGAAGCCCCCTTAAATATTTATTTTATTCTGTTTTTTAGTATTTGTTGTTATAGCGGCAACAGAAATAAATCTTCTGCGATAATTTTTTTAACTATCTAACCATCACGGTTCATGAGATACAGCCTGGTGACACAGTACAGACGGACGGACGGACAGCGGAGTCTTAGTAATAGGGTCCCGTTTTTTACGCTTTGTGTACGGAACCCTAAAAACTAACAAAATCGTTAGGTTTACACGAGTATTATTAGAAAAGTGAGTTTTGCGACTATGGTGAATACACGTTTTGCGTAACTCGTGTTGAGAAATGTTTACAGTTAAATATATTTAGTTTAATGAGATTTGTTTGGCGTTCACGTTAAGGGGATAAATAGAAGATGCACGAAACTTTATGAAGCAAAAGTAAAAAGTCGGTGCAGGTAATCCTTGTCTAGTGTATCTGGATTAAATTGATTCCGTTCCCAGAAAGGGCGAGATGAACAATACTCTTAACTGTGGAACGTGTATGAAAGCATTGATGCGAGAGGATGAAGCGAAAGAAGATTGCCAGGATCGTCAAGTAGAAGTCTCTGGCCTCTGCCTACCCCTTTGGTAAACAGTCGTTTACGAAAGTTACGGACCTACGTATGTATGATGACAGAGATAGGTCTAGACGCGAACTTACTAACAATGTTTTTACTATGGGCGGACACCAGGTAACGCCTACGAATAATTATGCACTTACCTACTTTTTTTTCTAAATACATACATATACAATAGGCCTTCAGTTTTAGGAGAGACTTTGCCCCCCTGTGTGTGTTCTACCGCTTGTACAGTAGGATGTGTTCTGAAGAATTGTTCGAAATGATGTCTACGGCTTCTTTCTACCATCGCACCGCACGCCATCGGCAGGGAACTCATTCTCACACTTTAGAACCTAAATGGTCGCGTTCAGTCCGGTTTCAGAGAAACTTCCTCCCACAAACTCTTGGGGATCAGCAATCAGGCGGACCGTAAGCTTGTTTGCCACCGTGCATGTGCAGTATGCAACCTTAAGAGGCAATACTACCTAAATTACATTTTTAGCTGAGCAGATCCGACTAAAATTTAATGACTGTTCGTCGGGATATGGGTCAACCCCTGAAAAACGTAAAAACACGATTAATGAACTTTTGTTCGATAAAAAAAAATCCTAAACTAACCGATTTTATTTCATTTTATTATAAAGTTGAGAGGAGAGGCGGAATAAAATTTGTTTTTTTGGGAATTATCATTATAATATATAAAAATAATAAAGGTAGGGAGATAAAATAACAATATGAAGTAATAGAAAGAAGGTATATAGTAAATAAAATAATGTAATAAGTATAATTATAAGGAGATATTATGATTAATATATTGTATATTGAAAAGGTTAATTTTAGTTTATCAATTTTTGTTTTTTTTTCTCTCTTATTTCTTTCTTTTTGTCTAAGGTTAATTAGGGCGAAGGATAATACTTATGCAGCTGTTTTTCTTTTCGTTTTATGTAAATTATTTTTTTTGTATTATTTTGTATTTACAATTACAGTTATTGTAGTGTAGTTAGTTAACTGTAATAATTAATAATTAAGTATCTTTTTATTTCCTATTGTCAAACGAGTCGCAAACGAAAGGTTCTCTCTGAAAATCACTGAGAAACCTTTTTGGCGTACAACTCACATTACAAAAGCATTTTTTTCGTAGCTGTTCATTTATTTAGATAAAATTTTATAGAAATAATGTATTACCGCTTGTAAAATGGCTGAATTATGAGGAACTTTTCGATATAATGCACACGGCTATTTTCGACCATCACAAAACTTGAAATCGGTAGGAAAGTATCCTCACACCTCAGAACCTAAATAGTCACGTAGAGTGTGGTGTCAGAGGAACTTCCTTCCGCGAACGCTTAAGTTGTGGAACGAACTCGCTGCCAAGGTTTTCTCTAGGGACTACAATTTGAGGTTCCTCAAGAGAGGAGGTTCGGCAATGCGCGAGTTATGCCTTTGGTGCGTGATCAAGCGTCCATAGGTAACCGCTAAATTGTGTACCAGTTTTCAATTTAATTGTATAAGTTAAAACAGGATTCTGGTTGGTCATAAAAAATATTTTAAATAATATTTCAACGCGATAAAAATATTATACAGAAGTTCCGGAAAATTACGAACATAATTTTATGGTGTTTAATTAGTGAATGTCAAAAACAGGATCAACGTTTGTTTGTTCTCATAATACGTGGCGTCGCGCAGTTTGTTGAACACAGTAAAGTAATTAGAATTTATATGTTCTAATTGATAACAGGCATCCGGTCTAACTCATGAAGCCGTGACATAGATGAATTTTAAATACTGTAACCTTATTTATAATGGTCTTTTACTAAATGAATTGTACTGCTAATACTCACAGATAGGTAAATGAACAAGCAATAATAATGGAACGCGAATTTAATGAAGTCCGAAGATATGAAGATTTGAATAAAAAGTTGTATTTCACATAAAATCGAGTTTATTTTTTTCTTCTTAAAATAATTGCAGCAAATAAGGATTTATAAATCCTTATGTAAATAAATGTAAAGAAGTGGTTAGATAAAAAATCAGGTTAAGACCGAGTCTAAAATAAAATGTCCATCTGACAGTTATACTAATTTATAAATTAAAAGTAATAATTTTGAGTGACGTTCAAAAAGTTATAACCTAATGAGGTTATATATGTTACAGCTTAGCTTCGCTACAGAGCAGTGGAGCTTAGCTTCGCTACAGAGCAGCTTAAAGCTGACAGAGATTGTTAAGAGGACAGAAAAAAACATACTTCTTTATGTCTGAAAAGTAAGTTGAGAGGATGGAGAAGGACATACATTTATGCCAGAAAAGTTACCACAGTAATACCTATAACCTAATTTCAGATGAGCAATCTATAGCTATAGCTTGCAGTATCGAACTTTCTTACTGTCAATTATAGTATTGTAATGTAATGGGTACTATAATCAAAGACTTACCGTAGAAATCCTACGCCGATAACCGAAAAGCTAGTTTTTTTTTCTGGTTTTTTAAGGACACATAAAATAAACTTATTTAATATGCAACAAACTTTTTTGACCTTCTGACCTTGGGTGTTTGGTCGCTAGTGTCGTTGTAATTTCCCACTATTTCAATACAGCGATTGTAGGTTTGATTTTTGACCATCGGGACAGAAAAATGATTTGCACTATACAACTACATACTAAACTATAACAACACTATACTGTGTAATTTGTACTTCAGTGTACCAAATTCTAAGTCTCCTGGTATTTAGCTCATATTTTTAATTATTTAGTTATGCTAAACAATAATGAGGAATTGTAATGTATTTATATTTCATTGTGTTGCATGATATTACTTTTTTTTGTAGCATGCTATTAAATATTATAGAATTGTTATAAGTATGAGTGTTTATTACATTAATTTATTATTTTTTTTCTCTATTGGTAAAAGTTGTGACTATCCTGATCTGTGCGAATGGATAAAACTACATTTAGTTCCTGCGCCATACATTGCAAGGGAAGTGTGGAAGAACGAACGTCTGAACAACCATAAGTTTTATTGCATAGACCTTACTATACGTTCTAAAGGGCAGATCACTCTTAAGTTGGCAACAACAAAACTTGTTTTTAATACTTAGAGTAAAATGGATAATTTACCGAAAATTATCCGTAAATAAAAAAAATTGCCGCAATTCGGAAACATGTGATTTTGCTGGTCCAACTTGATAAAAATACTTAATTGGTCTTGTTTAATCAGTGAACATTGAAAAATTGAGACCTAAGTTATTGAGATTAAAAAGATTTCTTTTATTTTATTTTTTTCAGTTTCTTCTTTTGTCTTTTTAATTTTTTTTGAAAAAGTTTTTTTTTTTTTTTAATTTTTTGTGTCGAATAGATTTGGGTAGACTTGCGAAAAATGCTGCCCGAATAAGAAAACAAAAATTAAGTAAGGGTAAAATCGATGATCCACTATTGGACACCTTTAGGCATGTTTTTTTTCCAAACTTAAATGGAATGAACTTTAAAGTATACATTATCTAACAAAAGAAGAATCATCAAAATCGGACGACAGTGTAAAAAGTTTAGCTTGGTCATAAATAAATAACATAGACAAACTTCGTCTCGCGAACGCTTGGCTTGTAGTGTGAGCTCCCTGCCAAGGTATTCTCTAAGGACTACAGTAAGTAGTTCTAGGGTTCGTCAAAAAAAAAGAAAGAAGTTATTAGATTTTTGAAGAGTCGGCAACACGAAAATGATGCCGCAAATGTTGCGAGCGTCCATAGTCTGCGGTGACTGCTTACTATCAGGCGGACCGCAAGCTTATTAGCCACCTCAGTGGTATAAAAAACATTAAGTATGACGCGTCGACTAGAGAAACTCATTCTTTTGTTTTGTGTCAGTTGAAAAATAAATCATAGATATGATAGATGTTAGATAGACTATATTAATATATAATAATAAACCTTTTTAGAGTTCCGTATTCCAACACCACGGATGTTGGTGTATTTTAGTCAGACTACAGCAATGTTTTTTTGTACACGTAGATAACAATTAGATATTGTACCTGCTATAATAGTTATTTATGATACAAGTGCGGTAAATAGTTTATTAGAAATAAGTGCCAAATTTAAAACACGAGCGCATTGTTTTTAAAGGCACGCATTCGGAATAACCCTTTTCATTTGTTGTATCATACAACCTTTTTTCAATGCATTCTTCAAAGAAGTAAAAGTTAGGCATAAATATAAATCATTTTTATTTATTCTCCACTCAAGTAAATATTCATATTCTTTTAGGTACTTAATCTTTATCTCTTGTTTTTTGAGGCAGAGTACCCTAATTTGCTATTTGGGCTTCTTTTACGATATATGTATGAGTTAAATCTATAATTTCTTCATTAGAACTCATTTTTAGGGTTCCATACCCAAAGGGTAATTAGCGAAACCCTATTACTAATACTCCGCTGTCCGTGCGTCCGTCTGTATTTTTTTGCTCGTTTTTGCTCGATATTGATAAAGGCAACAGGCAGACGCTTAAAATATTCACAGAATTTTATAGATAATGGTACGGAACCAAAAAAAATACATTATTGCACGCATACAATAATGGATTTCAGTAGTGTTTTATTTAAGGCATGCTCTTAAGAGACTCTTTCCGGATAATTTTTACACATATTAAAGAAGTATGCAGTGTAGCAGTCGGGTTTTTAAATTATGTAATTTTTATTTTAATAAACATAAACAAACAAAATCGGGGGCGTTGAAAGAACGAAACCACAGGTTTGTTTTGTCTCTTTCTAAAGGATGGTCAATTTTGTGAGTCTATTGCGCAGTCCATAGGACAGAAGAAAGAACTCGAAGTCTATGGACGCTTGCATCACCTAGGACACTTCCGCGATGCCGACTGAACTCCATGCTGAAGTCCTTAGAGAAAACCTTGGCTCATTCTATATCCAAAGCGTTCGCGGGAACAAGTTTCTCTAAAACCTCACTGTGCATGACCGTTTATGAATTCAGATTCTTAAGTTAACAATTTTGTACTACACGTCACAGACTTTGCTGCTTGACAAACTAAAGACGTGGTGACGTGGCATAGCACGGACGCTAAGCAGTAAGAATTCCGTTCAATGACCGGACACTATTAGTCTCTGTTGCACGCGCATAATTATTTGCCGTCACGCTCGCACAGATGCAATGGCCGACCGCTGTCATCAAAAATTACTACTATTTGGACAATTGACGCAGGCTAAAAAGTAAATGGTTAATGTATGAAATTATAGTAATAGTTAGGCCGGTAAATCGACAATTCTATAGTAATTAAAAAGATAACTTGAATGTAACATTCCAAGTTGAAGTATCTATGCTAATACTTAAAATACACGAATACTTGCACACCATTTCATTATATTCTACATCTACAGTATTGTATTTTAATTTAAAGTAATCGTACCTAAATGTTAATGTATTTTGCGATAGGCTAACAGCAGGTACACGTACTTTATTGCCATAAAAGAAGTCAACCTCATTCTTTGGCGAATTAGATGTACATAAATTTTATACGGTTAATTTGCATATTGCCTTAAATTGAATCTCTTACATTAAGTATATTCTGTTTTAAATCAACTTGGGCACGAATAACCGTCGTAATGATTTTAGTGTGTACATTAACCATCCAATTTTTATTTTTTTTACTTAATCCAACAAAAGGTATGTTTTGTTTAATTAAAGATAGTCTTCATGATCAAAAACATTTTTATTATTTTTTTGTTAAATATGTTTCAAATATTTTTTTATATGTAAAAAAGAAAGTTATTTTTAATGTCCTTAGTAAGCCCTTGTGGCCTGACAGAATTTTTATTTTATTTACTTATTATATATTTTTCTTTCATAAATTCAAATAAATGAAATCAATAACAATAAAAAAAATCAGTCCTATTTTTATTATTTTTCCGATATGTAAACAGTTTTTGATTGACATTGTAATAAATTACAAGATTCTTACTTATCCATAAATAAATAATTAAAAATATTATAAAATAAAAATACTTAACAGCTTAGTAATAAAAAATACTAAAAACGAATAAATCTACTACAAATAAAACTTATACCGAAAGAACATATACTAAACTATTTTATAATAAAAAACTTTTAAACCAGGTGTTAATGAGTATAGAAGGCTGGCAACATTTTTTAATAAAATAATTTTTATTTTACTATAGGTGTACATATAAAACCTTATTAGCGTATGTCGTTTGTCAGGAAACAAACTTATTTCGATAATTTTTTTTCGCAGCTGAAAACCAATTCAGATGTGATTACGAAAGCTTTGATAAGATCCGCCCAGCAGTAATATTAGGCAAAGTTATGGAGAAGGTAAAGAAAACAACTGAATGTACACTTTTAGGTAAGTCAACTAATGTGCTACTAGGAAATACATCTAAGAAACACACACAACTACAAGGTATAGGATTTGTTTATTCTACATATCTATTATTTTTATAATAAAATATAAATTAAATTATACGTACTAAACGTATAATTTTAAAAGGACCCGATTTTTTTAATTTATATTTTACTATAAATATTATTATATTATAAACTTTTATTATAAATTTTTATTTAAGATATTATTGATCAGTTCAAAATTGTTTTGATAAAAAAACAACAAGTTTTTCAGATATCCATAATAATTCTTATTAGTTCTATGGAACTATTAGTGACTTAGGTAAGGGAGTAAGCGATCCTTAGTCTGCGGAGAGTTTTGTGAGTATGAGTGTTTATAAAATTTCTTTTATATTTTTTCATAATTAGGTAAGAATTGTGGCGTTCCTGATCTAAAGGGATGGATGAAATTTCACGAAATTCCTACCACGTGGCACAAGGCTAGGGAAATATGTAAAAACGAAGGTATGAACAATGTATAAATTCTGTTAAAAAAAATCAACCCGTATTTTTTTTACTTTGACACCAAATCTCTAAGACTTATCCTTCAGCTGTTTTTAAATTTAAAACTATTTATTCTCATAAATTTTAATTAAACATAAGTAAGTCTTTTTTCATCTATCTAAAATCTTAAGATCTTTTATTAAAAGAGATAAGGGAATTCATACAGAGGTTCGGTGTTGTAGTGATATTTGTCCATGGTCAACTTACCAACAAGCTAATTACAAAGTTTCCTGAATGCTTAGCTATAAAAAGTCAAAAAGTCTACGATACTGTAAGATAATGTGTATATAAGTATTGTCTTTTTCTTGATATACATATCTTAAAAATGAACCTTATAAGGCTTCCTTTAAGCCGGGTTGTTTTTTGTGTATTATGTGATAAAAGTATATATATTTTACAATATTCAAAATGCGTTACTTTGATTATTGCTGCATTGCAATTGATAAAATTATTTTCTAGGAAAAGTAATATTTTTGAAATACAGAGCAAGAAAATTTTACTTTTTTTTTAGGAGCAATGTTAGCCTCTCCCACTCCCGGTATAAAGGAAATGATGCTTGCCCTTTTACAAGCTAAAAAAATTCCATCTGGAGAGGTGTTTACAGGGATTGCTTCAACATGGACTAAAACCAATTACCGCACCGTGGATGGTATGTCTTATAATAGTTAACTGATTTTTACTGTATTTAAATGATTGTTTTTAAATCTTGTCTAAATATATCGTTATTTTCTGCTTTAAAGTTAGAACAGTATCTTTGCTGATTTCCTTGTACTACGCCAAGACTTCATCACTTTACAAATCCGAAATAAGTAAATTCACATGAACCAGGATTACCGACATAGCTCAAATACGAGTATGTAAAGTTAACAAACTAGGGCAGGCCACGTCACTCGTTAAACCGTCAGCCAATAGGTATAAGAAAGTTTCTCGAGTCTCGACCACGGATCGGAATACGCAGTGTAGGACGGTCTCCTCTAGGTGGACAAATCACACATGTGTTTAGTCACGGGAACACTTTGGAAGCGGGCAGCTTAGGACGGAATAAGGGGGCCTACGTTCAAGATTGGATGCCTTCCCGCTGAGATAACGACGGCATAAAGGTTTTGATAAGTCTCTTTTTTTTTATACATTTTTTAAAATCTGACGACAGGGCTTTGCTTCGGAATCTTTATTGGAGATTATTCGAAGAACATTCAGTTTACTAGTTATCTTTTTATAAATTCGCAAGCCTGCTTAATATTTACCGAGCCGTCCATTCTCCTTCCAAATAATAAACTGGTAAGTACTATCCTAATGTTACATCATAAAATTGGTATCGTTTCTGGATCTTGGAATTGCTCCACTTTATTTACCTATTTTTTAACAAAACTCGGCTAAAACAGTATTTTCAAGGTTTTGACCGTGAGGACAAAAACTGCTGCAGTTGACATCAAAATGACTTTTTACAGGTATTCCTTATCGCAATGTTAAGATTGATTGGGCAGTAGATCAACCAAGACCCATCAATGATGGACAAGGCTGTTTAACCATGAATGAGGTCGGCACGATGTCTAATGTCAATTGTTGGGAAAGCTATCCATACATGTGTGTCGCTATAGACCCAAACATGGAGATAAGCCCTGACTGTGGAACTTCTGATAAGGGTAAGTGCCTTATTTGCGTTCAAAGTCGCGCAGTGGTCTTGATTTGTTTTAGTAAGTTGCTACTCTGTCTGCAGAGTTGAAAGTCTTGGGTTCAATGCCTGGTTAAAGGGCTAAATGGAATCTGTTGTGCACCGTAAGAAGTAGCCTTAAGTCTGTATAAAATCATAAACACACTTAAAATAACCAACATTGTATGTATGCAATGGCGCGAAATTGTTACATTGACGGCCTTTTTCGACTTTGTCGACGTATAACTCACTCCCACTGCGGCCTCCGCTGGACTAATGTGTTGCTTCCAACATGTAGAAACATTCAACAGCTCCAGCTACTGAGAAGAATGGCAACGTCACACGTGTAGTAACCGAAAGTAAGCAAAAACAAAATAGATCTCACAGACCCTACCTGGACTCTGGGTTAACAAATTGTGTTTGTGACTAAACGGCACTTTTGTTTTTTTTTTGGAAATCTTAAACCAACCTGCTGCAAACAGAACTCCTACTTTTTTTTAGGGTTCCGTACTTCAAAAGAAAAAAAATAAAGGATCACTTTGTAGTCCGGCCGTCCGTCTGTACGCGGCCTAAGGGTAGTTTAATGGATCAAGAATAACAAAAAACCTAACAATTGAAGTTCCTTATATCGGACTATCTTTAGAATAATAGTACCTACGAGAAAAAGTGTTAAATGTGTCACAAAAAACATGTCACCTCATTGCTAAGCTGTACCTAATGTAAAATGTAAAGATTTGTGCATAAAAAAGAGCGAAAAATTCTATCCGCAAGCACTCTCGATAGAGATTAAAAGACAAGTGTTCTATGTCCTTCTGCATACTTCTAATTATCCCTGTGTAAAAATTCAGCTAAAGTAGTTGCTCAATTGCGACACGTTAAGTAATAACAAACATATTTTAGCTCCTTCTATACCTAAACTAGGATTGTGCAATACTTTTTACTTATAATCCTGGC
The DNA here is from genome assembly GCA_946406115.1 of Apoda limacodes. Lineage (NCBI taxonomy): Eukaryota > Metazoa > Arthropoda > Insecta > Lepidoptera > Limacodidae > Apoda > Apoda limacodes. The sequence goes on along the minus strand of OX291553.1, from coordinate 9,472,622 downwards.
ACTCCGAAGAGGGTGTACTTACTTACGTTCTTTTTTTGTCTCTTCAGTTTTCCAAGTAATACTTACCCATGTCTTTAAAATTGACAAATGACAAAGTTGTAACTCCCACATCCTCAGTGACCACACTCCCTTTGCCAACGTGACAAAAACTTTTTGCTTGAATGCACCCTAGGCCAAATGTCAAAACGATATTTGACTATCATTGTATTACTAGCTTTGGAACTTAGCTTTGCCGGCGCTGAATCCAATTAATTGAATAGCTGGGATAGAAAGTTTGTTTGTTTGATTGTTATTCTTAGTCCCTCCAGCCTCCCCATGCGCTTAAAAATTAAGTCCACCATAGCACGGCGTATCGGCGTGAACGATTACATTTCGGTACCGTATACCACGTATACCGAGGGTATTACACGAAGACAAATAAACCCAGGGTTATTTACCTCTTTGAATATCTCTGTGCTAAAATTCAGGTCGATCAGTGGTTTCAAAGCCACCTTAAATAATAAATATAAAAGCAAACAGACTTTCGCATTTACCTATTAAGGAATTAGTAGGTTAGAATTAGCTAAAGCTTAGTTCACCAGACACTTTGACGTTAATAATATTAATTTGATCATATGATTTAAATTTTTTGAAACTGTGGTTGCTAAATAAGCGCATGTGGCTTGGATGAAGAAAATTGTTAGTATCTTAATAAACAATCCATACTTGCATATTAATACTATAAATGCAAAAGTAACTCTGTCTGTCTGTCTCACACTAGACCTCTTCAAGTAGCCTATGTCCTTGCCCGAGACTCAAACTATCTTCATTCCAAATTTGCCCGCGGTTCCACCCGCCCTAAATTCCATTATCGGATTTTTGCTGTAGTATTTCAACGACTACTCCTCAATTATAGAAGAAAACCGACTTACACTTGACGTTTTTAAGTAGCCTATGTCCTTGAGACTCAAACTATCTATTGGATTTCGGCTGAAACGAACGAACGAACGAATAGCTTGATTCTAAAGTTTTTTGTTTTTAGATGATTAAGACGCACGCAAATTTTAAGTGTTCCTTATTCTTCTAAGTATTAAAATTTGTTTATTATGTGTAAGAAGCTTTTTATGTTTCGTTTCTTTTAAGTAAGTGCTAGCCATGGGCTAAGTAGCTCCGGATAAAGATTAGATATGTCACATATCATTCCGATTAAAGATATATATCCGCTTAGTATATCCATATCCGCTTAATATATCCGCGGAAATATGCAATTTTATAGCACACCGCGGTCAAATGAATCCTCGGATCGATTTCGTACCTTTCAATCACGAGTGCACAAATCGTTAGTGTATCTCTCGTTTGTTCGGAACGAAAAAATTTTTGGTGATGATTTGTGATAGGTATGAACCGGGCTTTGTTTGACTAGTCATTTCTCAGGTTAGGATACAATTTCAGACTATGACTGTAACATCTATAAACTATTTTTTTATTCACAATACGCAATTTTAACACTTTTATAGGTGTAAATATTTACACAGTCTAGTACTTATACACAAACAAATCCTACCAGGAAAGTAAACGATTATTATTATTTATAAACAACACACATCAAATACACTTGTAATCATTGACACTTATATTATATTTTATTATATTTAACAGATATTTACGCGCACGTCACAAAGCAGAGGTGATACTAAGAACTATTGTAGTAATAACTAATCTATAGTATGTACATACTTACGTGAACAAACAATTAAATTGAAGACAAAAAACGTCCACTTAATAAGCGGTTTAAGTGCTTCAAAGCATATTGCACGGAATATCATATCCCAATGCATGTACATTGGGTTTAGCAGGCGTGATTTTAAAAAGCGCTAAGATCGATTAGTTATAAGCAAGACACGATAACGTTACTATTTCGCTTTCAACGCTAGCTGTCTCTCTCTCACTTTCAGTGATATGCGTGCATCGCTATTAGGCCGCTTCAATGAACCGATTTTGATAAAATTTGGCAGGTGATAGCTTGTACCTTGAGAAAGAACATAGACTACGTTAAAACGCCAAGGTGTGTCGGGTTAAGTTGCCTTAGAAATTTAGTCGCGAAATAAGCCCTTAGTAGGTGTTTAAAGAGCCAAGAAAGACAATAAAAATAGCTTACTATGGACACGTCTATAAATACAAATAGTACAATATAAGTGAATAATATAGAGGGGAAAGAAAAATTAGAGGCCATAGACGTCTGATGTTATGACAACTTCAAGGCATGGACTTCGCCTACATCCGCTGAGACACCGCACAGACAAAAAAAAAGATCCAAAAAAAACTAATCTAAGAAACAGAAGTATCTATAGTACCAAAAAAAATATTAACTGGTATATCTACGAGTGCATAATAATTTTAATACATACCGACAGCTAAATTTTTTTGCTATTTTCAGATTACAAGCTAGACAAACGGACTGGAAATTTAAATCTTTTGGCTATTTTCAGATTACAAGCTAGACAAACGAACTGGAAATTTAAATCTTTTGGCTATTTTCAGATTACAAGCTAGACAAACGAACTGGAAATTTAAATCTTTTGGCTATTTTCAGATTACAAGCTAGACAAACGAACTGGAAATTGCTATAAATTTCACAATCATCCTCGTACCTGGTATGATGCCTATAGTGTTTGCTACAATGAAGGAGGATATTTGATGATTCCCAATAATGTTACCGAAATGGATGTTGTAAAAGATATAATGTCAAATTATCCCCCTGAATCTATAAAACTGGATGATGGTAAAGGTGTCATCATGGCAGGTTTCGTAGTATGGCATGAAGATGGAGGGTTTCCTCATAATTTTGAGACAATAGACGGTAAGTTCCGTTTCTGTTTTGTATAAGATCCGTTGTTTTTTAATCATCATACACATAAGTACTACGTAGCTATTTAATTTTCCTAAATATTTACTTTTCTGAAACATGCTACGATATGCGACTATATCTTGCACAAGCTTCTTTGAGATAAATCGTTCTTACACTACAGTATCAGTGAGCGACCCGCAATGTTTTATATTTGACTGCTCGAGGGTTTTCATCAAGTTTTATTTAAATTTCGTACTGGCTCAACAATAAGAATGCGCCATTAAATTAATTTAAAAAAGTAACAAAAGAAATCGACATTTGAACGCGGCGAATTGGCGGCAAAATGACCTGGTCTATTTTTATTATTGTCAATACAGTTAACAAAATAATTAGTTATTTTACACGCATGTTTGAGAAAAGCACTATATAAGCCTTGGCCACAACTGAGCATATCCGGACTCTGGGATGCGTGCCTCGGCTTTGCCTTGTCCCGCATACTCACGATCGCCCGGTTATGCTGCGTTTGCGGGCCTCAGCAGTAATGTACTATTACTGAAAAATGCTTGTAATGTTTTAATTGTTTTGAAAACCTTTTTTGAGCAAAGTTGACCTTTCCGCGCTACTCGAATCGGCGCTAGCAAAGTTGTATAAAATTACGTTGCATATAAGCTATAGCCGCTAGCAATTTCCTTTGACATTTATTATTGTCGAGTTTGTTTTAAAAATAGTTAAGTGTAAAAAGATGTTACTTGACAATGCTTGTAATGTGATCATTATTTTGACCACTTTCTTTAAGCAAAGAGCAGATTTTTACAAGCCTCAGTAATAATATATAATGACTGAATGCTACTGGCCACGCTAAGATGACCTCAAGCTAAGCATAGCTACGCTCTCAGCCTTCAAGCTTGGTTATTATTGCAGCCCTTGAAAAAGGCTCAAAGGCCCATTATATTTATGTATGTTTATTTTATTGTAGAAAAAAATCTGTAGATTACTTGACGCTACGGCGTACCTACGTTCGTCGTTCTGTCGTAAAATCAATGATTTCTGTACGTTATCTCAATGCGTAAAATACAATATGTAGTTCATAATATTTCAGGTTAGTAATACTAGTAAAACACTAACTTTTAGAAAACATACCGTGTTAAATTTTTCCTTTTTCTTGTCCATTTTTTTTTTCTTGGCGAGATTTTTTAGGGTTCCGTCGACAAATGGCAGAAACGGAAGCCTCATAAATAAGTCATGTCCGTCCGTCCATATGTCTCATAGTCTTATAATTCTGCTAGTAGTCTAGCAAAGTCTTTGCATAGATTCTAATGCAATTTCACAAAAATATGCCTTGTGTAAACCACCATTACAACCGTAATGAAAATTGTAAAAAATATTTTTTAGGGGTAGCACTCCGTATTCTCCTACATTAAACTAAGGGATGAAAAACTCTATCGTGTTCGATTACGCTTGATAGGTTTAAAAAATGCTGAGTTATTGGCTTCCAGTATAGCAATTCCTATATAGCAAAAAAAATTACGATACTAAAGTATTATGAAAATACCATAGGTTGTTGAATGAGCTCCCTGCCAGGGTTTACTACAATATAGGGTTCTCCAGACAGAATAAATAGATAGATAGATAAATACTTTATTCAACACCAACATGTTTCCATTTACATAAAGATAATAAAAGAAGACAAAAGTATAAAATTATAGCCGGTCTTATCGCTTAAAAGTGATTTCTACCAGACAATCTTAGGATAGAGGATATAAAATAATCAGTTATTAGATTTTGATGAGTCAGCAACGCGAGAACGATGCCCCAGATTTTGCCTACGCCCATAGACTCGGTAACCGCTTACCATCAGGCGGACCTCAAGCTTGTTTGCTACCTTAGTGGTATAAAAAAAACCATCAATAAAAATTGTTTTCGACACAAAGAGTTTATAAGTTTTATAAATATTCACAATAATTATCATTCTACGGATACGGAAAAAAAAAGAAACAAAAAGGAAACCGTTTTTTTTTACACGCAACGTTTTTTAAGCGCCACAATGCCAGCCAGTGTTTATGAGTAGTTAGCATGATAGATAACTTATTATTGGTTGCATGATAACTTTATACATGATAACTTATTACTACCTAGATTATTTCAAATTAATGTCAATGATCTACCTACATTGATTTAGACGCAGCTTCAGGTGGTGTAATCGGTAAATTAAATAACTTTTAACATCACAAATAAATAGATAGTTAAAATAGATAAATCTTTAGTCAGCTTTCAAATTATGAAAAATAAAAATCAATATCTTACTAAGATATTGTTAACTTACCTGTTTTAGGTGTTTCGATATGCAAATCAAAAATTGATTGGGATGATGACAAAACATCCAAGTCCGATATGGCGTTATGTGGAAACGTTTACCGCAACGGCAAACTCGGTAGTTTCGAGTGCAAAGAAAAACATCCATTTATTTGTGAAAAAGACCCAAAAAGCCTGTTATCTTGTAATGGTCCATCGTTGTTTAGTCTACAACCAACTAAGAAGAGTCCTAAGAAAAGCGGTTAAACAAATTTACCAGGGCCCGTACCACAAAAGCGAACGGCCAATGCGACTTTCAACTTAAATTTCTAGATCCGTCGCATTATTCATAGAGTTCTTAGTAGGTAAAAGTTCTGTATTCATTAACATTTACATCACACCTATGTTAATGACCTATGATTTATTGTAAAAAAATTAAAATTGTAAATCCAATTTTAACTTGTTTATTTATATTTCCTTATATGTCTATGTATTATACGTTTAACCTTATGGATTTTACTCTCCAAAGACAAACAAACCCACATCGAGATATACAGTCTCTTTTAACCTATCACTTTTGTCCTGCGTGACAGGTGGTAAACAAGTATTAAACATATTGCCTCAACACTGCATCTGACTGATGCAATGTTTCTAAATTAAGGTGGCTTTATAAATCCTACTAATATTATAAATGTGAAAGTTTGTATGTCTGGATGGATGTTTGTTAATCGAACACGCTTCAATCACTTGACGGATTGAGATAAAACTTGGCATACATATAGGTTAGGTCCCGGAATAGCATACTACATACATTTTTATCCCTAAAAATTCAAATTCCGGCGGATATAACTATAACAGAGTTAAACGAACTATTGCTGCACCTATAGCATGCTATAGCAATTCATTGGTAATTAATTAATTAATTGGAGTCAATTAAGGAGTTCCATGCCGATAACCGAATTTAGGGCATGCGGAGCCGGTGGCAAAGTCTAGTGTCTTCTAAATATTATATATACAAAATTAACTCAGTCTGTTACTACCGCTTTAACTGCAGTACCGATTAAAATGAAATTTGGCATGGAGATAGTTTGAGTCACAGAGGACAAAAGCTACTTGAAAACATCGAGTAAGAGTCGGATTTTTTCTGTAATTGAGAAATTGCCGTTGAAATCCTACACCGATAACCGAATTTAGGGCGGGTGGAACCGCGGGCAAAAGCTAATGTCCTATAAATAATATAGACCTTTACTAATTCTAGATAAACTATCATAAGTAAGTCCAGAATGAATACGTGAGAAAGCAGTCTTACCTATTCGCCTAAAATATATCTACAGAATGTCATTCAAATAATTATGCTTAAATATAATAGAAAACAATAAAAACCTAATAATAAAATTTGAGGTAGCCTCAGCCGTAACGATATGACATAAAGTTTTTTTTTATAATTTAAGAACCGGCAAGGCGATGGTCTAACTAAAATAGTAATCGTTTTTATGTCCATTGCCATCACCATGCCACGTGGATAGGAATTTAATGGTACACAATAAATACATACTCACGTGGCATTAGAAATGGTATAAGATTATGAATTAATTCCCACTCTCATTTGAGTTAGACTATCAAGGAGCGGGCTAATTATGGCTAAGTTGGGGCCAACGTTATATAAATTAACGATTTTTCTGGACACACAATTATCAATTTCTAAAAGCCGGGTGATTATTAATATTGGGGGCGGGGGCTCAAGTGGCGTTGCAGAAGGCAGCAGAATGCGGGGCGCGGGCTGCGGGAATCACCAAAGTCTCAACGTACCCACTCACTGTCACCTGTTGACGTTAACTCAACTCAAATCAACTCAAATTGTGTCTAAAATCGAGAACTTGGTCAGATTCAATACTGCAAAGACACATGTTTGCGCGTTCACCGCTAAGTATACCCCATTTGCTGCGGTCCCATTAATTCCAGAATACACCAAATGGTATGAGCATTGGGATCCTGGGTGTTGAAATCACCAGCGGTGTCCAGTTCCAAGATCATTTGGAAGACAATATGAAGCTGGCGTCCAAAAAACTTGCGAGTACTTAATAGTGCGAAGTAGTAGTTCACCTTGGGTTTTAAAAGTCTGAAGTGCGGCCCCATATGGAGTACGGCTGCCATCTATGGGTGGATGCACCCAAGTGTACAAATTCGACTCTTTTGACTCGGTTCAACAACAGGCTAAGAGAATCGTCTCAAACTCACAAGCCGTAAGTCTGAGGGGAATAGTCAAAATGATGCCCACGCCTTAGAAACATTAAGGTCAGGTACAGTGCGGTTTTAAAAGAACTTTTTCACGCGAACGCTAAGGTAATGGTATAAGTCCCCTGCCAAGATTTTCTCTAAGAACTACAGTAGGAGGTTTCTTTAAGATTAATTACTATCGTCGCTGCACGATAAGAAGTTCCTAGCGACAAAAATACACTAAACTGTATTTCTTTCAGTTTGCCAATATTTTAAAATAAAAAAAAAAATATTATAAAAATTTTGTAGCGACGTATTTAAAATATTTTATTTTGAGCTGTGACGGATACCAAAAATAAACAAAATAAAAAGGGATAGACCAAATGAAAATAGATCTTATTGCAATCGTACTCAGTAGAGTCTAAGCGCAAAGTAAAAAACGACTTATGCAGCAGATTATCGTCAAAAGATTTAAATATGCTCTGTTTATTAAAAAAATATCAAAACTTAATTTTAATTTCTTTCAATATTTTCAAACTTATTCATTAAGCTTTCAGATTATTAAAGAATTCTTTCATAGTCATTAATTTATTAAATTAACTTAGGTTCTTATACCACCATATCGGTATCGGTATCAGCATCGCCGATTTTATTATATTTGCTACAATAATCGGTATTGGTTTTGTATCGTTCAAATCAAGTGTCAAAATGTCCAATGTCGACCTAAAATTGCACGTTTTCAAATTTGCAGCTATCAATTAGAACATCCTGTGGAGTTAGAAAACAAACAGGTAAATATAATTAACACTTTGTGAACACATTTTTTAATGTGTAAAATTAAGTGAATTCGAAGAATCCAGTGACGTGTGTGACAGATCCTGGTTCGATAATCATTCGATGTAGAAATCATCGAATTCAAGAAAAATCTTATGGTAGTAGCCCGACTCCTACCCTCCCCTTTTTTTGTACTAACAACTTAAGAAACTGTCTAACTGATGACTGATTAATTCCGATGGTTTCATAATTCTGCATTTAGTCAGCGTTATCTAATTAAAAGCAGTAAATAAAATAAATTAAAGAAAACAAACGTGTTTTTTGATTTTTGATTTGAAATTTTCGATATCGCTTACATCTTCTTACCATTCCGGCCACTTTCTTATTATGTTGTACAATTTCCTTCCTGGGCTTTCGGTTGCCTTGAGCTGACGATGCCCAACCACGTGGTAGTGCTTTGTTAAGCGTCCCCTTTTTACTCCACAAGCTAAAAGATTCTTCACTGCTGTCATGGCTTGAGGTATTACTTCATCATCTAGAAACAAGAAGATGATAAAATGCAGATTTAAAATTATTACTAACTTTTTATAATGAATGGTTGTTGATTAAAGACAGATGATCGGCTTATGTTCAGCAGGGAACCGAAATAAGCTGGTATGTATGTTCTTACATACGACAGGCCTATGACATAGTGTGAAACATTAAAAGTGGCAAAATAAAAAGGAATACAGGGACGAAGAAATAAAATGAAAATGTCTATAGGGGCAGACCTCTAAAGCTCATCAGCCTCATACGTCGCCACTTTTGGAGTACGGCCTACCCTCACTGAGGGTGATTCGGTTTGTAATCCACACGCGGGTCCAGTGCGGATAGTGGACTTCATAACATACCTATGTCTTTTTTGTACATATATTTAAGTTTCCTCACGATTTTTTTGTTCACCGCTAAGCCAGTGGTGTGAATAATCAATGTACTTGAGATTTTAAGAAAAACGCTCACCTCCTCCACTCAGGTTGCAAATTGAAATCGAAACCCCTAGGCCGCTCCGTTCTTAGAAAAGAAAATAATGAAATAACATTGAACAGACAAACACGTATGAAATCAATGAAACAATTTAGTGAAGCAAAAGTGTGTCAGAATTGCAGCTCTGCCTATCGCTATAGGAAGCAGGCGTCTATGATATACAACTTAATTTTTCGTCCGTTGAATAGTTTTTAAGTTTTGCTGAGTCGATGACAAGCGCCTAGGCAAAAAAGATGCTGCAAACTTTGAATGTGTGTAATTTAATAGCCGACGCTAAAAATCTTTAGCTACTTGATTTGATCTACATTAATTTTCTTGAGCTGTTTTATTCTTCACAGGGTAGCAGCGATCCCTCTTCGCACCCAAAAGTGATTTTGGTGGATCGCTAATAGATAAGTGCCTTTTAATAATGGCGTCATTCGTTATTAATTTTATTGTTAAACGCTAATGTTTATGTATTATCATCAGTTAGATCTTTTAAAGTGCATAAGTTTTATTTTGCAACCTGTTATTCTGTAGCCGTAAGAATATGTCAAAAGTACTTGATTTTCGTCTGATTATTTTTCCCCTAAACAAAACATAAGAATCACGTAAAAATATGTGATTTTACATAAGGTAAGTATATGAAAGTGTTTATCTATCTTCTTAATTTTTTGCTACTTTATCACGTTTGTTAGTGTTAGGACAAGGTTTTTATGAAAAAAAAAACACGGTCAAGTGCGAGTCGGACTCGCGCACTAAGGGTAAACCGATTGTTATTAAATTTTGGTAAGTTGTTATACACACGCCGGGGAATGTTTCTGAGAAAGAGTCGGACTCGCGCAATAAGGGGAAACCAATTGTAATGAAATTTTGGCAAGTTTTTATGCACATGCCGGGGAAGTTTTCTGAATTAGTACCACGCTAGGTTGGTGCGGCAGTTGTTTTAAAAAAACAAACAACGTTCGCTGGGTCAGCTAGTTTTCTATAAAAATATAATATGTTCCTATGATATTTAATAGGAAACTAAAAACAATAAATTATAATTTATTTATAACGATAACTTTTGTATCGTTTATCTGATCTTTATGATCTTTGATAAACTAGTGGTTTACTTAGCAGAGAAGCGGAACTCGAAATGATTCTTAGGAAGACCAAACTCATGTCAAACTCTACTACCCCATAAGCCTTGACAACACACCTCTATTGATGTTATGTGTTTTCCAAATTTATATTTTTCTTACATAGGAAACAATAAAAATTATTTTGATATCTAGAGGAGTAGATGTTATTTGCCATCCTCAAACAAGAGTAGAAAATATTTTTTCCCCTTTGTACGTTTTTAATATATTTGAAATACAATCAAGGGTTATGCCAGGTCTAAGTTACATGTTACATAAGACAACATAAAAAATATTCAGATATCTAGGGTACTAGATGCCTGCTGCCATCCTCAAACATGAGTAGTAAGTAATTTTCCCTATTGTTCGTTTTTAATTTATTTCAAATGCAATCAATTGTTAAGCCAGGTTAATGATATGTGTCCGGCCCCATATGGAGTACTGCTGCCATCTCTGGGCGGGTGCACCCGGATACCAGCTTGGCCCTTTTGACTCGGTTCAACGACGGGCTGTGAGAATTGTCGACGATCCTAAACTCACTTGCGGTATCGAGCCCCTAAGTCTGAGGAGAGACTTTGCCTCCCTGTGTGTGTTCTACCGCTTGTACAATGGGTTGTGTTCTGAGGAATTGTTCGAAATGATGCTCACGGCTACTTTCTACCATCGTACCGCTCGCCATCGGCAGGGAATTCATTTTCACACTTTAGAACCGAAATGGTCGCGTACAGTGAGGTTTCAGAGAAACTTCCTCCCGCGAACGCTTAGGTTGTGGAATGAGCTCACTGCCAAGGTTTTCTCTAAGGACTACAGTATGGGGTTCTTCAAAAAAGAAGTTATTAGATTTCTGAAGGGTTGGCAACGCGCGAGTGATGCCCTTGGTGTTGCAAGCGTCCATAGTATACGGTGACCGCTTACCATCAGGCGGACCGTAGGCTTGTTTGCCACCTTAGTGGTATATAAAAAAAAAAAACATGAGTAGAAAGTAATTTTTTACCTTTGTTCGTTTTTATTTTATTTAAATACAATCAATTGTTAAGCCAGGTTAAAGTTATGTGTTTTCCAAAGCTATATATTGCATAAGACAACATAAATATAAACAGATATCTAGGGGAATAGATGCCTGCTTCCATCCTCAAACATGAGTAGTAAGTATTTTTTCCCTATTTTTCGTTTTAAAATTTATTATAAACACAATCAAGTGCTAAGCCAGGTTAATCTTATGTGTTTTCCAAATTTATATTTTTATTACACAAGAAAACTGAAATTTTTTTTAGATATCCAGGGGAGTAGATGCCATCTGCCATCCTCAAACATGAGTAAAAGGTAATTTTTCCCATTTGTTCGTTTTAATTTTATTCTAAATACAATCAAATGTTAAGTCAGGTTAAAATTATGTGTTTTCCAAAGCTATATATTACATAAGACAACATAAAAAATATACAGATATCTAGGGGACTAAATACCTTCTTCCGTCCTCAACCATGAGTAGTGAGTAATTTTCCCCCATAATCATTTTTAATTTATTTTAAATACAAACAAGTGTTAAGCCAGGTTCATGTTATGTGTTTTCCAAATTTATATTTTTATTTCATAAGAAAACTTAAAAATTATTTACATATCCAGGGGAGTAGATGCCATCTGCCATCCTCAAACATAAGTAGAAAGTAATTTTTCCCCTTTGTACGTTTTTATTTTATTTTTACCTCCTTACGGCTTGGGTCTTAATGGCGCTTCAACGGTAATCACCAATATTACACACTTGTACCATAATGTACTATTAACATTGTAAGCAGTTGGGTAAAAAAACAGTAAAAACTACTTACATACTCGCTTCCATTTCTCAGTGGCATTTGTTTACTTGATATACCTATTGCATACATAAGTACATAGGTCGGTGAAAACAATAATTTCATAACAAACTTATGCTAACAATTTAAGCTCTATTTAGCACTGTATACACTTTACTGTTTAAAGTAGTCGGATAAGTTGCCTTTTACACGAACTTTACGCGGTATTTTATCGACTGAAATGAAACTCGACAAATAGCTTAGCTCATACGGATTCGCAGTATATCGAGGAAACTTTTCTATGTTAGCATTTTGATGCTTACTCCACTTGAAACAAATTCCTGCGCTTTTACAAAATAGCATCTCAGTTCACAATATAGGTACATTATGTATAAGCTATTTGGTAAATTTCGGTATGATTTAACGAGCAGTTCTCATATTTGCCGCGGTTTGGCTTATCGAAACTTATAGTTTTTCTTGAAAGTCTGTTTGACTGTTTGTCATTGACTCATTTTTCATTGAAACATTAAAACCCAATGAAGTCCGAAGAGATTAAGATTTGAATAATTAATAATAATTTTGTATTGACATAAAATTTAGTTTATTGTTTTCTTCTTAAAATAAGTACAGCAAATAAGAATTTATAAATCCTTATGTAAATAAATGTCAAGAAGTGGTTTGATAAAAAATTTCGCTAGAGAGCAGCTTGAAGCTGACACACTTTTGGCACAGAAATTGTTAAGAGGACAAAGAAGGACACACTTTTATGCCGGAAAAGTTAGTTGACAGGACGGAGAAGGACATAGTTTTGATGCCTGAAAAGTTAGTTGAGAAGACGGAGAAGGACATACTTTTTATGCCGGAAAAGTAAGATGAGAGAGCAGAAAAGGACATACATTTTTAATCCGGAAAAGTAAGGTGAGAAGACGGGAAAGGACATACATTTATGCCAGAAAAGTAACCGCAGAAATAACTATAACATAATTTCAGGTAAGCAAACTATAGCTATAGCTTGCAGTATCAAACTTTCTTACTGTCAATTATAGAATTGTAATATAATCGGTACTATAATTAAAGTCTTGTCGTAGAAATCCCACGCGGATAACTGAAAAGCGCGGGCAAAAGCTAGTTTTTTTTCATTGACATATGTATGAGTGTCTATTACATTACTATATTCCTCTTTTTCTCAATTGGTAAAAGTTGTGACTTTCTTGGTCTGTGCGAATGGATGAAACTACATAAAGTTACTGCGCCGTACATTGCAAGGAAAGTGTGGAAGAACGAAGGTCTAAACAAACATAAGTTTTATTGCATTAAGACCTTGACATGCGAGAAGTCATTTGATTCGTCGTGTGTGAGTGACTCATAAAGTACTAAACTTGCATATCTATGAGTGACACTAGGTATATTAAAATTTCAAAAAAATCGAAATGGTAGATTTTAAGCGCTTTAGTGTGCAAGTTAAAAAAGTTTTTTCAAGACCCTCAAGTTGGGTACCAAAATAAAGGGCGTTAAAGTCGAATACGAAAATATATAACTCTTACAGTAAAATAGTCAAGCGCGAGTAAAAATAATTGGAAAAAAAATAACACTAACTAAGTAACTACGGTAGTAACTAGTAACTTAAAGTTTATTGACATTAAAAAAGTGATATGATATCCTATTTTTGTAAAATAAAGCATTTGATTTTGAATTTTACTGCAAGAACTAAAAAGAAGTAAACAAGTGCCTCTAAAACATACCAAATATTTAACAATAAGCAGGCGAGGTTCATGTTTAAATAGTAGTATAGATTGGTGTAATGAGTACCGCCTGCTTATAGTTAAATATATGGTATATTTAGAGGCACATGTTTACTTTTTTACGGGATTTTTATTTATTTAATTTTTATTTTAATAAACATAAGCAAACAAAATGGTGGACGTTGATAGAAAGCAACCACATTTTTGCTTTGTCTCTTTCTAAAGGATGGCTAATTTTGTGAGTCTACTACACAGTACATAGGACAGAATACAGAATTCGAAGTCTATACACGTGTGTTATAACTGTATAAGCTCTTTCTCTTTCATCTGTATAAGCGGTCGCCGCAGCCTGTGGACGCTTGCAAACCTTGGCCGATGCCGACTGAACCCCATATTGAAGTCCTTAGAGAAAACCTTGGCAGGGAGCTCATTCCATAACCTAAGCGTTATGCTATGCTATGCATAAACCGCACTGTGCATGACCATTTAGGTTCTAAGGCGGGAGGATGAATTCCCTGCCAATGGCTATGATATATGATACTTTTCTTTCAGAAGCCATAAATTCAGATTCTTATGTTAACAATTTTGTACTACACGTCACGGACTTTGCTCAAGAGAAACGCTGCTTGACAAACTAAAGACGGAGTGACGTGGAACTTAAAGCGCGGACGCTAATCAGGAAGAATTTCGTTTAATGACCGGGCACTATTTGTCTCTGTTGCACGCGCATAATTATTTGCCGTCACGCTCGCACGGATGCAATGACCGACCGCTAACATCAGAAATTACTACTATTTCGACAACTGACACATGCTAAAAAGTAAAAGGTACGAAATTCTTCCTGCTTAGCATCCGTGCTATAGTAATAATTAGGTAGGTAAATCGACTATTCTACAGTAATTAAAAAGATAACTTGAATGTTACATTCTAAGTTGAACTACCTATGCTCATACTTAGAATACATGAATACCTTCACACCTGTGGAGAACTGGCCACATTGTGATGGACCTTTTCTTCACGTTTAAAGAAGTTTTTATATATTTAAATTTGTAAATAGTTCGTAACGTCAATGTCAGTTGCTTTTGCTTGATATAACTTTTACCTGTACTATTTTACCTGTCTTTTTGTTAATTTATTTGAAATTCTCTTTTGCTCATTACAATTCTATTAGTTACCTTGCGACTGTGTTTATTTATACAGTTCACAGCTCCGGTCTGCTACATTTGGTCCTTCTACGCACAAAAAGAACCTGCTCAAAAATGGTTCGTACCCGGTCGCAAGCGAAAGTGAGCATTTCAAGTAACGCGGAAAGTCAGTTGCCTAAACCAGGCACACCACACAGTGCGCCAAGTAATCATTCCGCACCCCCTACCATGTCGGTGGACACAAGTGTCCGCGATTTTAGCTCTGTTTCAGGTTCCATCCGTCCACGTACGCTCGCTATCCAAGCTAAGTACGCGAGGAAGCTAGCCGATGTACAACGCAACGCGTTAGAGATGGAAATGCATGCTAAAATTGCAGCGGAAAAAAAACGCGGTAGCTATCGCGGCAGCCACCGTAGCTTATCAAAAAAGCATATACATGTTTGGTTAGACAGTGTAAGTGACAAAGTGTTAGAGACGGACTATATCACTGGACTTCATCGCGATACTGTCACAGTGGCCGATGCATCGTCGATACATGATGCACGGCCCGGCAGTTCTATCACGGAAACCGTTCAGACTAGGTTGTTACCCGTCCACACTGCCACTGCTGCAATGAATGCGGAGGCACTTTCCGCTAATAAAGTATGCCAGCGTGAACTTCCCGGTGGATCAACCACAGCGGATGTCACAGAGTTTTCTGTGAATCCCGGTAACCCCATCTAGCGGACATACCGCGGGCGACATATCCTATTAGCATTACCACAGCGAATAATGTCTTAACAGTTTTACATTCTTGTTATCCCAAAGAGGCGGTTGCGCAGTCAAATTATTACTCTTTTATTATAGCAAAAAAAAAATTTCCGATCAAAACAGACTGAAATTCTATTTTTTTTCGAAATAGACCCACACGCAGCATCTTCCTGCGGAGCCGAGAACATTATCTACAAAAAATAATATGCATCAGCGTACAACGGAGCCACGCACCTTTACTACGAATGTCGGGACACAGCCGTTTATTACAGCGCCTTCAACGCTTCCTACGTCTGTCTACTGTTCAGCAGCTATTAATTTATATATGCAACAAAACGCAGGTGACATCAATTCTTCCTTTCAAAACATAGGGGATGAAAAATGTAACCAGAATTATGACATAGCGCAGTTACCTAAAGCGATTACATCGTTAGCCAGTAGTAGTTCTCCTAAAAATTGATTTGGGGACAGTCGTCTTCCTTTGTTTGACGGGAAACCAATGGATTGGTTTTCATTTAAGCGAATTTTCGAGGATACTCAGTCGCTTTAATCACCCTCTGAAAACCTTGCACGAATTAAGATGGCTTTGCGCGGACCAGCACCCGAGGCTGTCGCCGTGCTGTTAGTATCTGCGCGTGATCCTTACGAAGTAATAACCGCGCTAGAGTTAAGGTTTGCTAGACCAAACTAATTGTTATTCAGGAGGTATCTTCAATTCGTTCCCTTTCTAAATTAAATTCAGAAGGAAAGGAACTAAATATTTTTACTTGCCGTGTTCGTAACTGTGTGTCTGTGATGAAACTTCTAAACCACAAAGCCTATGTAGAATCGCCAGAACTTTTTAACACACTTTTGTAAAAACTTACACCTTTGATGCGAACACGTTGGACCGATTATGCAGCCTTTCATTTTAATTTATATTCTGATACCAAATTGGAGTTACTAGCCGATTTTTTGATTCGGGAAGTAGAACTACAGCTCCAGTATGGCTTGACTTGTAACGTTTTTGATAACACTGATAGCCGGGTTAAGAAATAAGAAAAAGTAAATCTAAGTGTAGTGACATCTACTGGTTGCACACAACATCAAGTAGGCAAGTCGAAGTCCTTCAAAAACCCTTTTTCACACAGTTCAAGTACGACATCTGTGTCTAATGACCCAAAAGTCAATTGTCTCTACTGTGGGCAAAATCATACAATTGATTGTTGTAAAAAATTTATCGATCTTAATTCCATGGAAAGATGGAATTGGGCTCGTGAACATAGAGTATGTAATAGATGTTTGAAAAAAGGTTCACATCGGTATAAAACATGTAATGCCAAAGACTTATGCCGCGTAGTAGGTTGTAGGTATAAGCATCATAAGTTATTGCATGTTTACGATTTTGTGGACAATATTCATTTAAGTACAGAATCAGAGTCAACTAGTGGAAAGTTACTCGTACAAACGGAATCTAACTCTAAACCTTCGGTCGTCGCTAACCCCATTAACGAGACCGTAGCCCACTCAATTTCGCGAAACTGCCTAAGTACTATTTTGAAAATTATTGCAGTCACAGTAAGTGGTCCAAAGGGATCAGTAGATACTCACGCTTTACTGGACGATGGTTCTTCAAGCACCTATATTGACTCTGAGATTTCTAGTAAAATAGGGCTTTCAGGTCCTAAATACTTTGTACAAGTAAATTGTGTTGGTGGGTTGTCTAAAACTGTTCAATTAGAGTACATAGATTTTAAGATAAAGGGTCGCTTCGACAGTAAGTCTTACGATGTTGTCAGAGCTCGGTCCATGTCAGGATTAGGAATTAGGTGTCAATCAGTGAGAGTACCACCAACAGAGGTGACGTAAAACATTTATCGAATCTGAATGAAATTTTATCCTATACAAATGCGGAGCCTAAAATTATTATTGGAATTGATAACTGGCAACTTAGTGTTCCTACGGAAATACGTAAGGGTTTGCGATCTCAACCAGTTGCATGTCTAACTGCTTTAGGCTGGGTTGTTTTTGGATTTTCTAATAGTAGAACGACACCTGTTGAAATCGTTAATCATAGCATAACCACAGATAAAATAGACGACATCGAGATCATTGTTAAAGACTATTATAAATTAGATTCAGTAGGTATTGTCAAAAGAGATATAAATTCAACGGCGGATGAATATGCTATAAAAGTTATTGAAAATAAAGTACATCGATTGAGTGATGGTCAGTTTAATGTAGGGTTACTGTGGAAAAAGGATACTCTTAACATTCCTAATAATTACAGTTTCGCTTTAACCAGATTTATTAGCTTAGAGAAAAAGTTTGCTAAGAACAAAGTTCATACTGATTTATATCGTAACCAAATTCATGCAATGATTGATAAAGGATATGCTGTACAATGTGTTAATCGTCAGGGTCCCGAAACTTCATCTAGGATTTGGTACCTTCCTCATTTTGGGGTTTCCAATCCTAATAAACCTGGGAAACTCCGTGTGGTTCATGATGCGGCTGCAAAATACCAGGGAGTTAGCTTAAATTCATTATTGTTGACAGGGCCTGATTTACTTCAACCTCTCCTTGATTTATTGTTGCGCTTCCGTGAAGGAAAAGTTGGTCTTATAGCCGATATTCAGGAGATGTTCCCACAGATTAAAATCATACCCGAAGATAGAGATGCACAGCGTTTTCTATGGCGCGATTTTCCTGATTCACCGATATTGACATATAGAATGTCCTCTATGATTTTTGGAGCCGCGTCCAGTCCATTTACTGCGCTGTATTTAAAGAATAAAAATGCTTTAGAAAATCACAGTTGTTATCCAGATGTTGCTCACGCGATAATAAATAATACTAACATGGACGATTTTATTGGCAGCATGGATGACGTTTCGGAGACTGCGCTTCTTCCGATAAACATTGTTAACGTAAATAAAAAAGCTCATTTTATTACTCGTGGATGGGTTTCTAATGACTTAAAAGCCCTTAAACATGTTTCTCCTGAACTGCTGTTTGCCAATCCTGATGACGTTGATTTGGGTTATTTTCCTCAGAGTGTTCGAACATTAGGCTTAATATGGAATCCGTCAAAAGACACTCTAGGTTTCAATATAAAATGTTTTAAAACTCTGCCCAAATAATTAACAAAACGCGTTGCCTTATCGAGTATGATGCGTGTTTCTGATCCGCTTGGAATACTCGCTCCTCTATCCATTCAAGCACGCATTATATTCCAAGAAATTAGGCGACGTGGAGTAGATTGGGATCAGGAGCTTCCTGAAGATCTAATTGTCAGATGGTAGAAATGGTAATCTGACATGACTTTTGCTGAAACTAGACCTATAGAATGTGAGTTACAGTGACTCAAGTGAATATGCTTTCGCTGCTGTTGCCCTTTGGCGTAATTTATATCCCAATGGAAACGTGAGACTCTCACGTATCTGTAGTAAATCACGTGTAACTTCATTATCACCAACATCCATACCACGTTTAGAGTTACAAGCGGCCTTGATTGCAGCTCGTCTAAGTTCAACTGTCTCTGGTGCTCATAAATATAAAACGATAAAACGATTTTTTTGGACTGACTCAAAAAATGTGCTAGGTTGGCTACGTAATGACGCCCGGTCATTTAAACCTTTTGTAGCTCATAGATTGGCCGAGATTCACGAGCTCATCAATCTGAATGAGTGGCGTTGGATCCCGATAGCTTTAAATGTCGCTGATGATGCTACACGTTCGTATTCGGAAAGCTTAGAAACTGTTAGCAGATGGATTTCTGGGCCAAAGTTTTATTTTTGCCTCCAGATGAGTGGCCACTTGAAGTACGTAGTTCTGAGCAAATAGGTGTAGAGGAGCTGAAACCAAGCGCAAAAATAAACTTACAAACCTTTCACATCGCCATCATAGATCCACCAATTGTAGATCCCATTTGCCCCGATCCAACCAGATTTAGTAGCTGGTTACTGTTTTTGAGAGCTACAGCTCGAGCTATACATTACATTAGATTGTTAAAAGATCGCGGTCGTGCTGAGCGAAACTTAGCATGTCCTCAAGTTTCTCAAGCACAGCATGATTTACGACGTGTACAAAGTGTCGGTGGTATTCGCACTCAGGTTATTCCTCTATCTGCAGTAGATTTATGTTTAGCTGAGACTCACATTTTGTTAAAAGTACAAATGAATGCCTTTGCTGAAGAATTCGCAGCTTTACGTTTGAGAGAACCTCTGCCCTGTTGCAGCAAATTGCGAAAATATGAAGTTTTGCTTGGAGACGACGGACTGATTCGTTTATGTGGACGCATCTCGGTAGCTACAGATATTTGCTTATCTACCAAATATCCAGTTGTTCTTGATGGCAAATACGACGCGGTAAAATTACTGATTGCACATTACCACCAACAGGCAGCTCATAGTAGTAATGAAATGGTGGTCAACGAATTAAGACAAAAATATTGGATATTGAAGCTAAGAAGCTCCTTCAGATCTGTTGCTCACTCATGTCAATTTTGTCGGATCCGAAAATCTGTCCCACTTCAACCATCGATCGGAAACTTACCTGCTCCTAGGCTGGCACATCACTGTTGACCTTTTACATTTGTTGGCATTGACTACTTTGGTCCTGTACTAGTATCTATTGGTCGAAGAAACGAGAAACGTTACGTCGCCTTGTTCACTTGCTTAACGACAAGAGCTGTGCACTTGGAAGTTGTTCATAGTTTAACTGCTGACGCAGCAATAATGTGCATACGGCGATTTATTTCTAGAAGAGGAACCCCAACGGAAATTTTGAGTGACAACGGCACAGCATTTGTTGGTGCAGCTAAACAATTAAAAGATTTTTTTAACCCATCTGTTGCAGACTTTGCTGCAAATAAAGGAATTCACTGGAAATTTATACCAACATCTGCCCCATCGATGGGAGGGGCTTGGGAGAGGCTTTTCAAAACCGTTAAGACTGCGTTTAAAGTTCCGTTGGCGGAGAGATGTCTAAAAGAAGAAGTTCTCCTGACTTTACTGGCGGAAGCGGAAGCTCTTGTGAATTCCAGACCTTTGACCCATGTTTCAACAAAACCAAATTATCCTGAAGCCTTAAAACACCCTTTCATTTTCTTCTGGGGTCGTCATCAAATGCCGTCGTCTCCACAGACCTTGAAGATAGAGATTTACATAGCCGCAGCAATTGAAAGAAAGCTTTACGTCTCGCAGACTATTTTTGGCGTAGGTGGGTTCTCGAATACCTTCCGAGTTTAGTTCTAAGACGAAATGAGGGCGACAAAGGATGCAACCTTTCTGTTGGAGATTTAGTTATGGTAGCGGATGGAAATCTTCCGCGTGGCTCTTGGCCACGAGGTCGTGTTACAGCAGTATTCCCTGGTAATGATGGGGTAGTCCGAGTAGCAGAGGTATCAACGAAAGGTGGAGTCCTTCGCCGTCCCTCAAAAAAGCTGGTGCGACTACCACATTCTCCTGTATAGCTCCTTTTGACAGGAGAATTTTCCTTTATAAAAAAAAGAGGAGCATGTGAAGAACTGGCCACATTGTGATGGACCTTTTCTTCACGTTTAAAGAAGTTTTTATATATTTAAAATCGTAACGTCAATGTCAGTTGCTTTTGGTTGATATAACTTTTTCCTGTCTTTTTGTTAATAAACTTGAAATTCTCTTTTGCTCATTACAATTCTATTGGTTACCTTGCGACTGTGGTTTTATTTATACAGTTCACAGCTCCGGTCTGCTACAACACCATTTCGTTACATTTTTTATTTACAGTATTGTATTTTAATTTAAAGTAATCGTACCTACATGTTAATATGTATTTTGCGATAGGCTAAGAATAGGTACACGTACTTTATTGCCATAAAAGAAGTCAACCTCATTCTTTGGCGAATTAGGTGTACATAAATTTGATACGGTTGATTTGCATATTGCCTTAAATTCAGACACTTACTGGGTATATTCTGTTTTTAATTAACGGGCACGAATAACTGTCGTAATGATTTTAGTGTCTGCATTAAACATCCAATTTTTATTTTTTTCACTTAATCCGACACAAGGTTTGTTTTGTTTAATTAAAGATAGTCTTCATGATCAAAAACATTTTTATTATTTTTTTGTTAATTTAAAGCCAGTTCAAAATATTTCAAATATTTTTTTATGTGTAAAAAAGAAAGTTATTTTTAATGTCCCTAGTAAGCCCTTATGGTCAGACAGAATTATTATTTTATTTTCATATTATATATTTTTATTTTATAAATTCAAATAAATGAAATCAATAACTATAAAAAAAACAGTCTTATTTGGATCTATTTTTCCGATATGTAATTATAAAACAGTTTTTGATTGTCTTTATTTTAAATAACAAGATTCTTAAATACTTATTCATAAATAAATATAAAACTAATCTTAAGAGCTAATAGAATAAAAAAATACTAAAAACAAATAAACCTACTACAAATAAAACTTAAGCCGAACAAACATATACTACACTATTTTATAAAAAAAATCTTTCAAACCAGGTTAATGACTATAGAAGGCTGGCAACATTTCATAATAAAATAAAATTTATTTTACTATAGATGTACATATAAAAACTTATTATCGTATGTCGTTTGTCAGGAAACAAACTAATTTTGATAATTTGTTTTCGCAGCTGAAAACCAATTCAGATGTGATTACGAAAGCTTTGATAAGATCCGCCCAGCAGTAATATTAGGCAAAGTTGTGGAGAAGGTAAAGAAAACAACTGAATGTACACTTTTAGGTAAGTCAACTAATGTGCTACTAGTAAATACATCTAAGAAACACACACACAACTACAAGGTATAGGATTTGTGTATTCTACATATCTATTATTTTTATAATAAAATATAAATTTTAAAATTATACGTACTAAATAAACCAAACAACAAAAAACAATTTCAACGAAAAAAAAATTATTTTTAAAACACTTTATAATTTCACTAAAAAAAGAAAATAATTAGTCCTGACCGACAGAACGTAGTGATTTATGTTGTTACTGGATTTTTATTTATTTTAATTTAAGATATTATTGGTTATAAACTGCAAGTTTTTCAGATATTCGCAATATTTCTTATTAGTTCTATGGAACCATTAGTGATTTAGGTAAGGGAGTAAGGGATCTTATAACGTGTCCGCGGATATAATTTTAATGGTGAAATTTTATGCACTGGATAGCGGATACCAGTGTTATTTTGAGTATGAGTGTTAATAATTTCTTTTATATTTTTTTCATAATAAGGTAAGAATTGTGGCGTTCCTAATCTAAAAGGATGGATGAAATTTCATGAAATTCCAACTACGTGGGAAGTCGCTAGGGAAGTATGTAAAAACGAAGGTATGAACAATCATAAGTTATATTAAGTCAGTCATTTTTAAACGAATTAAAGGAGATCTTTCATATTAGGTACAAAAATCAAAATACCCAACGCCCGTTAACAGATAAAAAATGTTTAAATTCTGTTAAAAACATCAACCTGTATTTTTTACTTTGACACAAAATCTCAAAGACTTTTCCTACAGCTGTGTTAAAATTCAAAAATATTTATTATCATAAATTTTACTTAAATATAAATAAAATCTAGTCTGTCTACATCTATGGAAATCTATGTAAAATGTTAATAACAGATAAGGATATTTGTCCATGGTCAACTTACCAACAAGCTAATTACAAAGTTTCCTGAATGCTTAGCTATGAAAAGTCAAAAAGTCTACAATACTGATTTATAAGTGTTGTCTTTTTCTTCGTATACATATCTCAGGGCACATTTTCCAAAAGTATAGATGTATTGGAAAATTAACCTGATAATGCTTCCTTTAAGCCGGGTAGTAAATTAATAATAAATAATAATAATAAATATTTTTGGACATTACACACAGCGTCGTCTGGCCCCAAAGTAAGCAGAGCTTGTGTTATGGGTGTCAGACAACGGATACAGATACATATATATTACTTTTTTTTATTTGTTAATACATACACCCAGACTCAAGACAAACACAAATGTTATTAATCACATAAATGTTTGTCCAATGCGGGAATCGAACCCACACCCTCTGCGCAGCAGTCGGCAACACTACCAACTAGGCTGCGAGGGAGCCTCAAAATTGTGTGTGTATGTACCAATATTTTCGTTCAATTGTTATTTTTTTGTATGATGTGATAAAAGTATGGTTATTTTACAATATTCAAAATTCGTTACTTTGATTATTGGTGCATTGCAATTGATAAAATTATTTTCTAAGAAAAGTAATATTTTTCAAACACAGAGCAAGAAAATTTTATTTCTTAATTATTATTTTTTTAGGAGCAGTTTTAGCCTCTCCCACTCCCGGTATAAAGGAAATGATGCTTGCCCTTTTACAAGCTAAAAAAATTCCATCTGGAGAGGTGTTTACAGGGATTGCTTCAACATGGACTACAACCAATTACCGCACCGTGGATGGTATGTATAATAATAGTAAGCTGATTTTTACTGTATTTAAATGATTGTTTTTAAATCTTGTTATAAAATTGTCGTAATTTTCTGCTTTAAAGTTAGAACAGTACCTTTGCTAAAAGGCAAAAAGGCAAGCGTACAATTACGATACCTAATGCCATAACCTGCTGAAGGCTTAAGAAATATTAAAGCTAATAGGTGTGCTGTGATTCCCTTGTACTACGACAAGACTTCATCACTTTACAAATCCGAAATAAGTAAATTCACATGAACCAGGATTACAAACATAGCTCAAATACGAATATGTAAAGTTAACAAACTAGGGCAGGTCACGTCACTCGTTAAACCGTCAGCCAATAGGTATAAGAAAGTTTCTCGAGTCTCGACCACGGATCGAAATACGCAGCGTAGGACGGTCTCCTCTAGGTAGACAAATTACACATGTGTTTAGTCACGGTCAGCCTTTGGAAGCGGGCGGCCTAGGACGGAATAAGGGGGCCTACGTTCAAGATTGGATGCCTTCCCGCTGAGATGACGACGGCATAAAGGTTTTGATAAGTCTCTTTTATACATTTTTTTAAATCTGACGACGGGACTATGCATCGGAATCTTTATTGGAGATTGGAGCTGTCCTTTCTCCTTCCAAATAATAAACTGGTAAGTACTGTCCTAATATTACATCATAAAATTGGTAGCATTTCTTGGAATTGCTCAACTTTATTTAAGTAAATAAATTTAACAAAAGCTCGGCTAAAACAGTATTTTCAAGGTTTTGACTGTGAGGACAAAAACTGCTGCAGTTGACATCAAAATGACTTTTTACAGGTATTCCTTATCGCAATGTTAAGATTGATTGGGCAGTAGATCAACCAAAACCCATCAATGATGGACAAGGCTGTTTAACCATGAATGAGGTCGGAACGATGTCTAATGTCAATTGTTGGGAAAGCTATCCATACATGTGTGTCACTATAGACCCAAACATGGAGATAAGCCCTGACTGTGGAACTTCTGATAAGGGTAAGTGCCTTATACGCGTTCAAAGTAGTGCAGTGGTTTTGATTTGTTTTAGTAAATTACTACTCTGTCTGCAGAGCTGAAAGTCTTGGGTTCAATTCCCGGTTAAAGGGCTCAAAGGAATCTATTGTGTACCTTAAGAAGAAGCCTTAAGTCTGCCGGTCTAGCTAGAACACACTATAAAAGCATTAACACACTTAAAATAATCAACATCGTATGTATGCAATGGCGCGAAATTATTACATTGACTGCGGGAGTGGGTCTCACGTACCTTTTTCAACTTTGTCGACGTATTACTCCCACTGTGGTCTCCGCTGGAATAATGTGTTGCTTCCAACATGTAGAACAATTCAACAACTACAGCTATACCTACCTACGAGAAAAAGTGTTAAAAGTGTCAAAAAACATGTTACCTCAATGCTGTACCTGTAAAATGTAACTATTTGTGCACAAAAAAAGGCGAAAAATAATATCCGTGTGCATTCCTCGATAGGGATAAAAAGACAAGTGTTCTATGTCCTTCTGCATCCGTCTATCAACTATTCCTGTGTAAAAATCAGCGAAATCAGTTGCTCCACTGCGACACGTTCAGCAATAACACACATATTTTTGCTTCTTCTACACCTAAACTAGGATTGTGTAATACTTTTTGTTTATAATTCTGGCACTCCGAATTGGATATAGTGACCATTCTTTTTTGTTTTGTTAGTTTTGCAAGTAATACCCATGTCTTTAAAAATGACAAATGACATCCTCCGTGACCACACTCCCTTTGTCACCGGGACAAAACTTTTTTGCTTGCATGTGCCCTATGCCAAGTGTCAAAATGGTATTTGATTATCATTATATTACTAGCTTTTGCACTTAGCTTCGCCGGCGCCGAATCCAATTAATTGAATTGCTGAGATAGAAAGATTTGTTATTCTCAGTCCCTCCAGCCTCCCCATGCGTCAAAAATTAAGTCCACCGTAGCACCGTATCGGCGTGAACGATTACATATACCGTATACCACGTTTACCGAGGGGTATTACACGCAGGCAAAATAAACCCAGGGTTATTTTACCTCTTTGAATATCTCTCTGCTTAAAATAGGGTCGATCAGCGGTTTCGTAGCCACCTTTAATAATAAATATAAAAACCAACAGACTTTCGCATTTATTAAGGAATTAGTATATTAGCTAAAGCTTAGGTCAAACTTTGACGTTAATAGTACTAATTTGAACATATGTTTTTGTTGAAACTGTGGTTGCTAAATAAGCGCATGTGGCTTGGATGAAGAAAATCATAAGCATCTTAATAAACAATCCATACTTCCATACTAATATTATAAATGCGAAAGTGACTCTGTCTCACACTCGACGTTTTCAAGTAGCCTATGTCCTTCCTCAAGACTGAAACTATCTCCATTTCAAATTTGCCCGCAATTTACCCACCCTAAATTCCGTGATATTTAAAAGTACACTTGACTAATAAATACTTTGAGTTTGAATTTGAGATGTGGCTGTACATACATGCTAAAAATATCATGAAAAGACAAAAACCATACTAACATTATAAATTCGAAAGTGTGAACCGAACCGACCGAAAGTGTGTGTCTCAATGAACCGATTTTGATAAAATTTCCTGTCAAAAGCTAGTAACAAATAAATAAGTCCTTAGCAGGTTGCAAAAGAGCAAAAAACCAATAAATATAGCTTACTAGGCGCAAGTCTATAAAAACCCAAAAACACAATATAATTGAATATCATCAAAGGGGAATAAAAAAGGGAAAGAAAAATTAGAGGCCATAGACCTATGGTGTTATGACAACCTCAAGGCATGGAGAGGTATCCGAGAGATGATCGCCTAAATCCGCGAGGAGACCGCACAGACAGAAGAAGAAAAACGAAAAAAACCTCATCTGAGAAACTGAAGTATCTATAGCACCAAAAAAATATGTACTGGTATATCTACGAATACATAATAATTTTAATACAAATGCTATTTTCAGATTACAAGCTAGACAAACGGACTGGAAATTATAATCTTTTGGCTATTTTCAGATTACAAGCTAGACAAACGGACTGGAAATTGAAATCTTTTGGCTATTTTCAGATTACAAGCTAGACAAGCGGACTGGAAATTGCTATAAATTTCACAAGCATCCTCGTACCTGATATGACGCCTATAGTGTTTGCTACAATGAAGGAGGATATTTGATGATTCCCAATAATGTTACCGAAATGGACGTTGTAAAAGATATCATGTCAAATTATCCACCTGAATCTATAACATTGGATGATGGTAAAGGTGTCATCATGACAGGTTTCGTAGCATGTCATCAAGATGGAGGGTTTCCTCATAAGTATGAGACAATAGACGGTAAGTTCGGCTATTACAAACCTTTTCAGGAACATATGTATTTTGATTTTTATAAGATTCGCTGTTTTATAATCATGATACGAATAAGTATTACATAGCTACTTAATTTTCCTTTACTTTTCTCAAACATGCTACGATATGCGACCATGTCTTGCACAAGCTTCTTTGGGATGAATCGTACCTACTTACAGTACAGTATCAGAGAGCGATCCGCAATGTTTTATATTGGACTGCTCGAGCATTTTCATCAAGTTTTATTTAAATTTCGGACTGGCACAATAAAAAGAATGCGTCATTAAATTAATTTAAAAAAGTAAAAAAAGAAATCGACAATCAACGCGACGAACCCAATGGCAAAATTACTTAAACTATTTTTATTATTGTCAATACAGTTGACAATATAATTAGTTTTTTTTAACACGCATGTTTGAGAAAAGCACTATAAAGCCTTGGACACAGTTGAGCATAACCGGACTCTGAGATGCGTGCCTCGGCTTTGCCTCGTCCCGCATATTCACGATCGCCCGGTTATGTTGCGTTTGCGGACCGCAGCATTAATGTACTATTACTGAAAAATGCTTGTAATGTGATAATTGTTTTGACAACCTTCTTTGAGCAAAGTTGACCTTTCCGCGCTACTCGAATCGGCGCTAAAAAAAAAAAAAGAAAGTTGTATAAAATTACGTTGCATATGAGCTACAGCCACTAGCAATTTCCTTTGACATTTATTTCGTTCGAGTTTGTTTTAAAAATAGTAAAGTGTAAAAAATTTTTACGCAACAATGTTTGTAATGTGATAATTATTTTGACAACTTTCTTTAAGCAAAGTCGTCCTTCTGAGCTGTTTTTCTTTGAATTACTCGCATTATTTGAGTAAAGCACTACACAAGCCTTGGTAATAAAATATAATGGCTGCGCTGCTGTCTACACTAATAGTTTAGCTAAGCTCTAAGCTTTCAAGCTTGGTCATTATTGCAGTCTTTGCTGGCAGGGCTTATAGGCCTATTATATTAATGTATGTTTATTTTATTGTAAAAAAAACTGTATACGCTACGTACCTACGTTTGTCTTTCTTTCGTAAAATCAATGATTTCTGTACGTTATCACAACGACTTAATGTTTAAATAGTTGATGATATCTCAGCTTAGTAGTAATTCTAGTAAAACACAAACTTTTAGAAAACATACCGTATCAAATTTTTGTTTTTTTTATCCATTTTTTTTTCTTGGCGAGAAGTTTTAGGGTTCCGTAGACAAATGGCAGAAACGGAAGCCCTATAAATTAGTCATGTCCGTCCGTCCATATGCCCTCATAGCCTTATAATTCCGCCGTCTTTGCGTAGATTCTAATGTAATTTTACAAAAATGTGTCTTTTGTAAACCGCGATTACAACCGTAATGAAAATTGTAAAAAAATATTTTTTCTGGGGTAGCTCTCCGTTTACTTTAAACTGATGCTTATGCAGTTTTTAACAAACTTTTTCTTTAAGATATATATTTTGTGAGTTGGCTTCCAAAGTTAAAAATTTATGCCGCAGCCCTCCCTCCCCCTCTAACTTTTAAGCCGCGTGATCTAAATATCTGAAAAAATTGCGATATAAAAACACCTTAGGTTGTGGAATGAGCTCCCTGCCAAGGTTTACTTTAATACCTATATAGGGTTCTCCAGACAGAATAGATAGATAGTAAGATAAATACTTTATGAACACCAACATGTTTTCATTTACATAAAGAGAATAAAAGTATACAAAAGTAATAATAGGCGGTCTTATCGCTTATGAGTGATTTCTACCAGACAAGGGCAGAGGATAATAAAAATGATCAATTATGAGGTTTTTGAAGGGTCGGTGACGCGCGAGCGATGCCCCAAGAGTTGCCCACGTCCATAGACTACGGTAACCGCTTACCATCAGGCTTGCCTCAAGCTTGTGTGCCACGTTAGTGGTATAAAAAAACGGTTCAATCTCACGTCTCTCAATCTCCGTTGTCCAGATCCATCATGGATCTAGTGAGATATTATTTTCTCAATAGATCCATTTTTGAAAGTATCTACTGAGAAGAATTTGTCTCGCTAGATCCGTTAACCAGATCCAGATTTAAAAGTGTGGGTCTTCTACGGAATTTCTTTCGAATGCATCTAAAACTATTAACGAAACGTAGATATAGACCTTTCTAGTTTGACAGCTGTCATCCGAAATAACGATCTTGATGAGAGCTATCATTTCTACTAGGGAAACTACTAGTCTACGATCAGTAGTTATAGAAATATAGACCTGTCTAGTTTGACAGCTGTCTTTTTTAATAAATATTTTAATGAGATCTATCATTTCTACTAGGGAAACTACTAGTCTACAATCAATAGTTATGGATATATAGACCTTTCTAGTTGGACAGCTGTCATTTGAAATAAAGATCTTAATGAGATCTATCATTTCTACTAAGGAAACTACTAGTCTACGATCAATAGTTACGGAGATATACCTTTCTAGTTTGACAGCTGTCATTCGAAATAACGATCTGAATGAGATATATCGTTTGTATGGATAAACTATCAGTCTACTTTTTCTTTTACCTCTAAATCTATTATCATTATTTAAGCTATAACATGTATTAGACCAAACACTGTACAACCCCTTATTTATGTCTACATTACCAAAGGTTAACTGTTAGAAAATTCCATTAGACATTAGGTTCGCCTGTGTAGAAACCCTAGTGCAATAAAGAATTTTAATTTCATTATTATTTTCGCCCCAGGTAAAGTTGGCTCAGTTCAATTACATATTTTTTCAAACATAATTTGTTTTTAAAATAATTGTAATAACATTCTATCTAACGAGACAATTAATTAATCATTAGATCTAATTTATTTTAACATTATTTTTAAAATAGATCTATTGGCAATAAAATTTGTCACTAGATCCAGTTTATTAGAAAACAGATCTACTGAGAAAAAAATATCTCACTAGATCCATGATGGATCTAGACAATGGACCTACTGAGATTAAACGAAAAAAATCATCAATGAAAATTGTTTTAGTTTTTTAGATATTCGCAATAATTCTCATTCTACGGATACGGAACAAAAACAGAAGAAAAAAAAATCTTTTTTTTTTACACGCAAGGTTTTTCAAGCGCCACAATGCCAGCCAGTGTTTATGAGTAGCTAGCATGATAACTTATTATTAGTTGCATGATAACTTGATACATGATAACATAATAACTTAGGTGTAGTAATACCTAGATTATTTCCAATTTATGTCAATGATCTACCTACATTGATTTAGATGCGTCTTCAGGTGGTCTGATCGGTAAATTAACTTAACATCTCCAATAAAAATTTCTACGAAGTTAATCTATATCTATAAAAAACTTTACAAAATGTTCTAATTAATTACAAATTAACTTATTATTTTTAAACAATGGTTGAAATGGGTTTTAATTAATCACCAGAAGCATGACTGTGCTCAAATTTTTACTGAATAACTAGGAATTCAGAAAAAAGAAAAATATTGGTTTAATAGGTAAACAAATAATGATGAAATCTATTTTGATA
Source organism: Apoda limacodes (assembly GCA_946406115.1). NCBI lineage: Eukaryota > Metazoa > Arthropoda > Insecta > Lepidoptera > Limacodidae > Apoda > Apoda limacodes. The sequence continues at coordinate 9,441,601 of OX291553.1, read as the reverse complement.
AATTTCAAAGAATATTAAAATTACATTTTATAATATATGCAGACTTTGTAGCTCATTAAAAACCCGTCGCCTATTGTATCCCTGATCCATCGAAGTCATATACGTAAACAATACATGAACATGTAGTTTGTTCTTATGGATACTATATAAAATGTTCATATGATGATAAACTGTCTATATACAGAACATACTCAGAGCCTAATTGTACAAAAATGTTTTGAAAAATGATATTAGCAATATACATAGGATAAATTGTTTTCAAAAATGTCCACTTTCTTTAACTAATGAAGAGAAGGATAAGACAATCGCAATTATGTTATATTAGGTGATGAAATCACAGTAGACTATGACTGGAATACTAGTAATTTTAGAGGTGTTAGTCACGAATTATTTAGTAGCACAAAGTATCGTGTTCCATTTTTCATTCCTATTCTATTTCACAATCTAAACAATTATGATGCTCATTTTATTGTTCATGCTTTGAATTTTAAAGATTGAGAAATAAAAATAATTCCGCAAAATAAGTAAAAATATATTTCATTCTCATATAAACCTAATATGTCGTATAGTTCATTTGCGGTTTTCAGATTATTTTTAATTTATGATCTACTAGAGTTTAGATATATAGATGTTATATAAAGACCAATTTGCAGAATTAAGAAATCAATGACAAACGAATTTTAATAAACTTATTAGGAAAGGTGTTTTTCTTCATGAATTTGTTAATTCTTATGAGTCCTTAAAAATTACATCTCTTCAAAATCAAGACGCTTTCTTTAAATCTTTAATACCAGTGTATCTAATTATAATAATAAACATGCTCAAAACGATGTCAGCTCAATTTAAATGTAAAAATATGTTGGAATATTCCAATCTATATTTAAGAACTTATGTAATGCTACTCACTGATATTTCTGATAACTTTAGAATTTTTTATATCTAATGTGATATAATTGTAATTATTTATTTTCTTCTTTTTACACTAAGCTGTACACCTATCTATAATATATTTTTGCCACGCAAAATGAGCTCTATTTTAAAATTAACCTGTAACCTTAAGTACCCTGAACATTTACATGATCTTAATTCAGATTTACCTTTATGCCTGAAAAACATTGTAAACGGTTATAGTAAAGATAAGAAATTAGTATCAAATTTTTATAATAAAACTAAAATATAATTTACTATAGAAATCTCAAACAATGTTTACAACTTACTATGAAGTAAATTAGGGTTCATAGAATTTTACAGTTTAAGCATAGTCCTTAGTTGAAATATATATATACATTTAAATACACAAGTAAGAACTACAGCTAAAAGTGACTGAAAAAAGATTTTTATAAATAATACATTCTTTGGTAAAACTATGGAAAATGTTAAAAACGTGAATTTGTGAAAAAAAAGATATTTATTTGGAGAATTATAAGTCGTGTCTATGTATCACAAATGTAAATATTTCACGTGCAGAATTCGAAGTGTGAAACACACTATATTACACAAAAAAATAAATAAACTTGTTGTAGACTTATATAAATACTTAACCATTGTTTTTTATCTTTATAATATCCAAGTTTCGTTTTATTAAAATTTAATAATAAAGTAACTATAAATGTTATCACTAGGATAGTCTGAAGTATCGAAAAAAAAGTGCATGGTATAATAATGAAAGTTATACATCAAAATTTTTTATATTTTCAATATACAAAATCGTAACAAGTATTTCGAGAGTCCTACAGACTTCACAAAAATTAATAAAACTTATTGTAGATTTATAATTGCTTGATGTAATTGCCGAATCTAAAGTTTTCAAGAAAATTGTGACAAAAAAAGAGATTTATTTGGAGAACTATAAGTCGTGTCTATGTATCACAAATGTAAATATTTCACGTGCAGAATTCGAAGTGTGAAACACACTATATTACACAAAAAAATAAATAAACTTGTTGTAGACTTATATAAATACTTAACCATTGTTTTATATCTTTATAATATCCAAGTTTCGTTTTATTAAAGTTTAATAATAAAGTAACTATAAATGTTATCACTAGGATAGTCTGAAGTATCGAAAAAAAAGTGCATGGTATAATAATGAAAGTTATACATCAAAATTTTTTATATTTTCAATATACAAAATCGTAACAAGTATTTCGAGAGTCCTACAGACTTCACAAATATTAATAAAACTTGTTGTAGATTTATAATTGCTTGATGTAATTGCCGAATCTAAAGTTTTCAAGAAAATTGTGACAAAAAAAGAGATTTATTTGGAGAACTATAAGTCGTGTCTATGTATCACAAATGTAAATATTTCACGTGCAGAATTCGAAGTGTGAAACACACTATATTACACAAAAAAATAAATAAACTTGTTGTAGACTTATATAAATACTTAACCATTGTTTTTTATCTTTATAATATCCAAGTTTCGTTTTATTAAAGTTTAATAATAAAGTAACTATAAATGTTATCACTAGGATAGTCTGAAGTATCGAAAAAAAAGTGCATGGTATAATAATGAAAGTTATACATCAAAATTTTTTATATTTTCAATATACAAAATCGTAACAAGTATTTCGAGAGTCCTACAGACTTCACAAAAATTAATAAAACTTGTTGTAGATTTATAATTGCTTGATGTAATTGCCGAATCTAAAGTTTTCAAGAAAATTGTGACAAAAAAAGAGATTTATTTGGAGAACTATAAGTCGTGTCTATGTATCACAAATGTAAATATTTCACGTGCAGAATTCGAAGTGTGAAACACACTATATTACACAAAAAAATAAATAAACTTGTTGTAGACTTATATAAATACTTAACCATTGTTTTTTATCTTTATAATATCCAAGTTTCGTTTTATTAAAGTTTAATAATAAAGTAACTATAAATGTTATCACTAGGATAGTCTGAAGTATAAGAAGAACTAAACTACTAAATAATGTATTATTTATAAAAATCTTTTTTCAGTCACTTTTAGCTGTAGTTCTTACTTGTGTATTTAAATGTATATATATATTTCAACTAAGGACTATGCTTAAACTGTAAAATTCTATGAACCCTAATTTACTTCATAGTAAGTTGTAAACATTGTTTGAGATTTCTATAGTAAATTATATTTTAGTTTTATTATAAAAATTTGATACTAATTTCTTATCTTTACTATAACCGTTTACAATGTTTTTCAGGCATAAAGGTAAATCTGAATTAAGATCATGTAAATGTTCAGGGTACTTAAGGTTACAGGTTAATTTTAAAATAGAGCTCATTTTGCGTGGCAAAAATATATTATAGATAGGTGTACAGCTTAGTGTAAAAGGAAGAAAATAAATAATTACAATTATATCACATTAGATATAAAAAATTCTAAAGTTATCAGAAATATCAGTGAGTAGCATTACATAAGTTCTTAAATATAGATTGGAATATTCCAACATATTTTTACATTTAAATTGAGCTGACATCGTTTTGAGCATGTTTATTATTATAATTAGATACACTGGTATTAAAGAGTTAAAGAAAGCGTCTTGATTTTGAAGAGATGTAATTTTTAAGGACTCATAAGAATTAACAAATTCATGAAGAAAAACACCTTTCCTAATAAGTTTATTAAAATTCGTTTGTCATTGATTTCTTAATTCTGCAAATTGGTCTTTATATAACATCTATATATCTAAACTCTAGTAGATCATAAATTAAAAATAATCTAAAAACCGCAAATGAACTATACGACATATTAGGTTTATATGAGAATGAAATATATTTTTACTTATTTTGCGGAATTATTTTTATTTCTCAATCTTTAAAATTCAAAGCATGAACAATAAAATGAGCATCATAATTGTTTAGATTGTGAAATAGAATAGGAATGAAAAATGGAACACGATACTTTGTGCTACTAAATAATTCGTGACTAACACCTCTAAAATTACTAGTATTCCAGTCATAGTCTACTGTGATTTCATCACCTAATATAACATAATTGCGATTGTCTTATCCTTCTCTTCATTAGTTAAAGAAAGTGGACATTTTTGAAAACAATTTATCCTATGTATATTGCTAATATCATTTTTCAAAACATTTTTGTACAATTAGGCTCTGAGTATGTTCTGTATATAGACAGTTTATCATCATATGAACATTTTATATAGTATCCATAAGAACAAACTACATGTTCATGTATTGTTTACGTATATGACTTCGATGGATCAGGGATACAATAGGCGACGGGTTTTTAATGAGCTACAAAGTCTGCATATATTATAAAATGTAATTTTAATATTCTTTGAAATTTATCAAAATAGATTTCATCATTATTTGTTTACCTATTAAACCAATATTTTTCTTTTTTCTGAATTCCTAGTTATTCAGTAAAAATTTGAGCACAGTCATGCTTCTGGTGATTAATTAAAACCCATTTCAACCATTGTTTAAAAATAATAAGTTAATTTGTAATTAATTAGAACATTTTGTAAAGTTTTTTTTTTCTTTGTTAAACTCTAATTCAAACATATTAATGCTAATGTCATTTTGTTTTTCTACCTTGGGTATATCAGATAATTTGATTGGGAACTGAATATTATTAAACGTTAGTTTATTTTGATGGCTAAAGTATGATGATACACTATCGGAATGTGTATTTGCAGGATATAGTCCACTTAAAACATTGTTGATCGTTCTTTTTTACGAATATACGAAGATCCCCGTAAGGGATTGAACTTATTAACATGCATTTCTAAGAACTGTTTTTTTAAAAAGGTCTACCATTTTCTTTTTTTTTTCTAAATCACTATGTGACATTACACATTTTATTTTTAATGTCATCACTTAAAGGTTCTGAATAATTTTCTAATTCACCAATTTTTATCCAATTCCTAATAGACAAATTTAAAAATTCAAAAGAATTTTTTAAATCTTTTGTTTCCTGATCAAAATCTGCATGAATAATAAAATAGTATTGATTCTTCAATTGATGCTATAAATACTTCACAAGTGATATAACAGACACATAAAGTAAATTATGATTAAGAATAAGACATTTCTATTTGTGTTTCTTAGATCGTAAGTGCTGAGCATAGAATCTTTGGTTAACCTGTAAATCACATATTTAACACATCATGTTGACGTCGATGCTAGTTGTAAATCTTTAACACTATTATCAGCTTTTCTCTTTAAACTTCGACCGACTTGAATTGAAGGTTTTCTGTAGGTATAACATGTCAAGTCATATCAAGCGTGAACCGACACGTCTCCAGGTTAAGTTTTTGTAAAGCGTGAGTGGACACACCCCTAAAATCTTGAGATACACCCTCGGGGGACTAGTTTTTGGAATGTCACCACCAACATCATTGTAATTAAATAGGAATAACTTTATTATGAACGGGGAAAAACATGATAACCCATTACGATAATGATGAAATTACATAACAAAACTAGAGACAAGTTATACACAGGAGCCACTGTGACGTCACGCAGTAGTTTTGGCCAAGCGTGAGTCGACATAGCCCCAGACACAGGGAGTGGTTTTGAGAGTGATCAAGCGCGAGTAGCCACACCCCAGACACAGGGGGTGGTTTTGAGAGTGGTCAAGCGCGAGGCGTACAAAGCAGAAAATTTAGGCGAGGGGTTGGGGTTGGAGGTTGGAGTAGGTTGGGGGGTAGTGCGCCAGAACCAACGATGTTTTGAGAGTGGTCAAGCGCGAGTCGTGCGGGGGGGCAGAAAATTTTTTAGGCGAGGGGTTGGGGTTGGAGGGTAGCGCGCCAGAACCAACGATGTTTTGAGAGTGGTCAAGCGCGAGTCGTGCGGGGGGGCAGAAAATTTTTTAGGCGAGGGGTTGGGGTTGGAGGGTAGCGCGCCAGAATCAAGGATGTTTTGAGAGTGGTCAAGCGCGAGTCGTGCGGGGGGCAGAAAAGTTTTTAGGCGAGGGGTTGAGGTTGGGGGAAGTGCGCCAGAACCAACGAATCCCCTCTACTTACAGAATGCGTTGAAGAAATAAAGGTTCACTGCTCGTTCCCCGTAGGTGATAGCGTGATAATATGTAGCCTATATGTTGACCCGACTTCTAAATAATATTCGTGCCAAATTTGAAGTAAATCCATGCAGTACTTTTTGAGTTTATCCCGAACATACATACAGACAAACAGAAAAACAAACAGACAAAAATTCTAAAAACTATATTTTTGGCTTCGGTATTGATTGTAGATCACACCCCAAGGATTCTTTAAAAAAAATATTCAATGTACATTTTTGACTTTCCTACAATTTTATTATATGTATAGATAATGGAAATCAATAAGAACCTAATAATAAAATTTGAAGTAGCCTCAGCCGTAACGATATGACATATAGTTTTTTTTTTAGAATTTTAGGACCAGCAAGGCGATGGTCTAACTTAAATGGTAATCGTTATCATGTCCATTGTCATCACCATGCTACGTGGATAGGAATTTAATGGTATATAATAAATACATACGCGCGTTCCATTTAAAAAAGGAAAACATTAAATTTAGAATTTGGAATATATTTCCATTCTCATTATAGTTAGACAACCAAGGAGCCGCTAAGTTCGGACCAACGGTATATAAGTTAACGATTTTTCTGGGCACCTTGTCAAAAAAAATTATAAATTTTCTGGTTAAATGGATCAACTGCGATACAAACATCATATACCAAATACAATTTGTTCCATGTTATAAATGCAAGCGAAGTATACAATTTACTAAAGTCCCAGTCAGCCGGGTAATTGTTGAGAATTGGGGGCGGGAGCTGAAACGGCGGTGCAGGAGGCAGGAGAATGCGAGGCGCGGGCTGCGGGAATCACCAAAGTCTCAACGTACCCACTCACTGTCACCTGTTGACGTTAACTCAACTCAACTCAACTCAAATTGTGTCTTAAATCGAGAGCTTGGTCAGATTCAATACTGCAAAGACACACTTTTGAATGAATACCCCATTTACTGAGGTCCCAAAATTCCAGAACACACCAGTTGGTAAGAGCATTGGGATCCTTGGTGTTAACATCATCAGCGATATCCAGTTCCAAGATCATTTGGAAGACAAAGTGAAGCTGGTGTCAAAAAACTTGAAGTACTCAACAGTGCGGAGCAGTAGTTCACCTCGGGTTTTAAAATTCGCAAGCCGTAAGTCTGAAGAGAATATTCAAAATGATGCCTACACCTTAGAAACATTTAGCTCACGTACAGTGCGGTTTTAAACTTCTTCTCGCGAACGCTTAGGTTATGGAATAAGACCCTGCCAAGGTTTTCCCTAAGGACTACAATAGGAGGTTACTTTAAGAAACGCGTGGGTGATGCTCCTGGTGTTGCAAGTGTCCATAGGTTGCAGTAATCGCTTACCATCAGGCTGACCGTTAGCTTGTATTAAAAAAAAATGTTAATAACCATTCACGTCATACTCTTCAGATGACTAAATAATCTTAAAAATTGTCGCTGCTCGCTATGAAGATACCAAGCGACAAAAATACACGACTAAGTAAACTAAACTGTATTTCTTAGAGTTTGCCAATATTGTAACATAAAAAAATATAATAAATACTTTGTAGCGACGTTTGTAAAATATTTTATTTTCAGCTTAGACCGATTAAAAAAAAACAAAATACACTGCAAAGTAAACTCAACTGTATTTTTTAGAGTTTGCTAATATTTTCACATCAAAAAAATATAATGAAAACTTTGTAGCGACGTTTGTATAATATTTTATTTTGAGATATGACCGATTAAAAAAAAAGGGATAACCCATTAGCGATCGACCAAATCACTATTGATGATAGACCAAATGAAAATAGATCTTATTGCAATCATACTCAGTAAAGTCCTAGCGCCTAGTAAAGAACGACTTATGCAGCAGATTTTCATCAAATTTTTTAAATGTGCTCTGTTTGTTAAAAAAAATTGATAATTAATTTCAATACCTTTCAATAATTTCAAACTTATTCATCAATCTTTCAGATTTTTTCAGAATTATTAATTTATTAAAATTGACTTAGGTGAATAATAAAATTCTGAAAGAATCTGAACCATATCGGCTATAATCGGTAATAATATTAAGCATCGGTAATTATTTATTACAGTAATTGGTATTGGTACTGTATCGGCAAAATCATGTATCGTTCAAATCAAGTATCAACATGTCCAATGTCGAACTTCAATCAATTGCCTATGCGCTTATTGATAGACTCGAATTTAGTGTCTGTGGATGTGAACAATCCTGTGGAGTTAGAATACAAACACTTGAATGTAATAAACACTTTGTGAAAACATTTTTTTATATTAATTTATTGTGTAAAATTAAGTGAATTCGGAGTATCCAGTGACTTGTGTTCAGTAATTATCCGATGTTGAAATCATCGAATTCGAGAAAAATCTTATGGTAGTAGCCCGACTTCTACCCTCCCCCTTTTTTTACTAACATCTTAAAAAACTGACTCATTAGTTCTGATGGTTCCATAGTTATACATTTAGTCAATTTTATCTAATAATTAAGGGCAGTAAATAAAATAAATTAAAGAAAAAAAAACGTGTATTCAATTTTTGATTCCGCTTACATCTTCTAACCATTCCGGCCACTTTCGTATGATGTTGTACAATTTCCTTCCTGGGCTTTCGGTTGCCTTGAGCTGACGATGACCAACCACGTGGTAGTCCTTTGTTAAGTGCCCCCTTTTTACTCCACAAGCTAAAAGATTCTTCACTGCTGTCAAGGCTTGAGGTGTGACTTCATCATCTAGAAACAAGTAGATCATAAAATGCTGATTGAAAATTATTTTTAACTTTATATATAGACTGATCGGCTATGACAGACAGCTGATTGGCTTATGTTCAGCTGGAGACTAAAATAAGCTGATGTGTATCTTCTTACATATGACATAGTGTGGAACACTAAAAGTTGAAAAATAAAAGGAAATGCAGAAATACAGATACGAAGAAATTAATTGGAATTGTCTGTACGGATAGACCACTTATGCTTGTCAGCCTCACACGTCCCTACTTTTGGGTCACGGCCTACCCCCACCGAAGGTGATTCGGGCCGTAGTCCACATGCGGGCCCAGTGCTGATAGTGGACTTCACCTGCCTGTGTCTTTTTTTACATATGCAAGTTTCCTTACGATGTTTTCCTTCACCGCTAAGCCGGTGGTGTGAATAATCAATATACTTGAGAGATGAAGAAAAAAGCTTATTCAGCTTAGAAAAATGCCTATCGCTGTAGGAAGAAGGCGTCTATGATATACAACTTAATTTTTCGTCCGTTGGATAGTATTTGAGTTTTGCTCAGTCGATCACAAGCGCCTCTATATAATAAATAAATAATAGCCGACGCTAAAAATTTAACTAATCTAATGTAAACTATCTAACTTCTGGATTTGATCTGCATTGGTTTTCTTGAGCTAATTTATTCTTCACATGGTAGCAGCGATCCCTCTCTCCAAAAGTGAATTTGGTGGCTCACTAATACCTTTATGCCTTTTATTTTGATTTTCTCTATTATCGGTTTGGGTATTTTATTTTACAAACGTTGATAATTTTTTTTTCTTCTTGGTGTCACAATATCTGAAAACTCTGTTTACTTTGTCGTTAATAGACAAACAGTTTGGTTGGTCAGTCTTCTGGTTTTGCGGTAAAAATTTTTAGAATGATCTCTTCTGAAGGGTAATGGCATCATTCGTTATTAATTTTATCGATAAACGCTTATGTTTATTAATTGTAATCAGTTGGATCTTTTGAAGTGGTGATAAGTGAAATGAACATAAACTGATGGCTGCGTAGCCAGTGTTCAGTGATACATAAAATGTCAACCTTTTGGTAGTTTATAAACAATACAATTTCTAGTTCTTTCTGAGACATTCCTAGTATATTCTGATGCACCAGGTTCAATGGGATATTATTTTTAGTATGACAAAGTTTATTTTTTTGTTTCTGTTTGCATAAAACTTGAGTAGACATAGATTGCTTAATATGGAAACAACAAGAACATACAAGTGGCCCTTTGTTGTATGAAAATTAATTTTAAATTATTATATGTCAAATTATTATACTGCTCAATAGGAGCAGGTTGTTTAGCTAAGTGAGTAGCTGAAATGTCAATTACACTATTATAATTGCACTGCTCAATAGAAGCAGGTTGTTTAGCTAAGTGATTAGCTGAAATGTCAATTACACTACTATAATTACACTGCTCAATAAAAGCAGATTGTTTAGCCAAATTATTGGCTGTGGTATTAATATAAAATGATAGCGACAAGGCAAACACTCTGGTACAATGGTGTGTGAGATAATATTTATGTCTTGTCCTTATATAATTATGTCTAAAAACACTGTTAGTATCTATCACATGAAAGTTATTGTTATTGCTATACATAGTATGCAAAGCTAAATTTAACTCACATCTAAGGTTGTTTTCCTCCTGTGGCAAACCCTTACAACGTTACAATTTTTTTTTACTTTAAGTGCGCTTATCCTACTAATATTATAAATGTGAAAAATTTAATGTCTGGATGGATGTTTGTTACTCAATCACGCTTCAACCACTGGACGGATCGGGATAAAACTTGACATACATATAGGTTAGGTCCTGGAATAGCATATAGGCTTTTTTTATCCCTAAAAATTTAAAAGTTCCCGATCTGTTATAGTTATTCCCAACTATAACAGAGTAAAATGAACTATTGCTGCACGCTAAACCAATTCATTAGAATAACTAATTAATAATTTAATTGTAGTCAATTAAGGAGTTCCACGCTGATAAACGAATTAAGGGTGGGCGGAGCCGCTGGCAAAGTCTAATAAATTATAATTTATTTATAACGATAACAATTTGTATCATTGATCCAATCTTTATGATCTTTGATATACTAGTGGTTTACCTAGCAGAGAAGCGGAACTCGAAATGATTCTTAGGAAGACCAAACTCATGTCAAACTCTACTACCCCATAAGCCTTGACACCACACCTCTAGAGTATGTAAACTTCTACATATACTTAAGAAAAATAAATAATAATAAATAAATTTTAATCTTAAGAAAACAAATTTCCTTTCAGAAACAAAATAGCGAGCAAGAAGTCCAAATGAGGATAATAGGTACGTGGAAGAAATACTTGAACCTTAAATAAATTAAAAAGCCACGTGCCCACAAAAATAAAGAAAAAGGCTATAGATACCTGCCTGCTACCCTTACTAAATTACGCATGCTAAACATGTAAATTTATTCGGCAATTAAGAAGTAAAACTACATCCTGTCAGCGAAGCATCGAAAGAAGTATAATGAGCATTAGACCATAAAATACGCCACATGAATATTAGGAAAAAAACGACACACGATCGTCAGACACTCTTTATGACGTTTTGGACAGGACCCTGAGGTAGTAGAATGAAAGAGGGAGACCTGCAGCGAGATGGGCAGAGGACATAGTACGTATTTCGAGATGCAAAGATTAGATGCAAACAGCTAAAGATAGAGACAATTGGTCTTCACTGGAGGAGGAATTAAGAAACATATAATCACGAATCTGTAATAAACTACATTTCATTGAAAATACTAACTTGTTAATTTATATTTTTTAAGATTACTGTAATAACTATTTCTATATTAATTTGAAAAAATATTTTTTTATTTATTTTAAGTTTACCAATCGACATATATCAACAAAAACATTAAATATTTGTATGAAAAACGAATGGAATTTTAACATAAAAATGCATGTTCTAAGCATATTTGTTATTCTTTTCTTTTCACTATGTAAAATCCAAGGAATGAAAAGGCTTGTTTTATTTATTAATTTAGTAGTTTAGGCCAACAAATTGCTTGAGTTTGAACATAAGCAGGATTGGTTGAGGGATTCCGAAGATATGGGGTGCAAGGGATGAAAAGTATAAGCAAAACTGTAAGCAAATATACCCAACTGGGACATCAAATGAAAAGATGTACCTTCGGTGATAGTAATTGGGTACCGTAGAACTGATCAAATATGCATTTTTGGATGAATCAAATATGAATTTTTGAAAGAAATTTGATAAAGTATGTTTGTACTGTAAGCTTGTATTAATGGTTAAAAAATGGACAATCGCGAGGTATTAGTTTGCTGCGATCAACTAGTTTAGTATTGTTTAATACTAGTCTCTACTACTCACCATTAAAGTTTCCAATAAAGGTGATTCCAATGGATTTGTTATTGTATCCAGTGGTATGAGTACCCACGTGCAGCCAGCCCGTGCCTTCGTACACCCCGCCATGACTTCCAATCAGGAACCTGTTATAGTATAATAAGTACAGTGGTTGGTACGTAAGCTAGAGTGATATTGGCTTACCAGAGCCTTAGTGTCACATCTCTGGTGTTAGCTACGCAACGAATACCAATTTCTTCAGGTTTCTAACAAAACACAACACTTCTTGTGTTATGTTTGACAGTACAGCGTAGGATTAGCGTAAGAAACTGTAAAATTAAGAGTGTGTTCATTTTGGAATAAATAGTTAAGATAAAAAAATTATTTAGCGCCATTGTTGCCAGATTACACCAAACCCCCACCTCCAGGTATAAGTCTAAAATTTCATTTTTCAGTGACAAAAGTAGTAACAAAAATATCGTAAACGAACACCTGATAGTTTGTGTCGAATGATAATAAAATTTTGATAATTTTGATACCAATACCAAAGGAACGAATGACAGGTGAAGCAAACAATTTAAAAGAAATAATTCATCATTTCAGCCTATATTGGTCCACTGCCGGACATAGGACTCCTCTATGGCGCGCCATTAACCGCGGTCCTCTACCTTCCGTATGAAGCCACCAACGGCCAGCCTTTAAAGGTCGTCGGTCTACCGGGCTGTAGGGCGTGTCACGCTTCACCCGTACAGGGTCTCTACTCTAGGTTACGTCTGCTCCATAATGATTACTTATCCCAAACCGAACACACCCTAAATATATTTTTAATTTCCTGATATGAATACATACATACATATGGCATTAAGGCGTATAGACCGCGAAATATCGCACCCACATCAAAAATTCATACTTACGAAGGTCCAATATCCCAATACTTTAAGGAATCCATGTGCCTTGTCTGTATATTTCTGACGATTGCAGCACATTTTTTGTCAGTTTCACACGTTCGAGTGACCGTATGCTGTATGATGACCAGGTCTACCGGCCTAGGAAGGTACTCTATGTGGACAGGATCCAATCCATCCCATTCCTTCTTTGATATCACACCACAATCTGTAATTTGAAGTAATACATTATAGGTAAGCCATCTACGTAATGAAAATGTATTTTTTTTAACAAGACGACATATGTACTTGTCCCCTTAAACAAACCCTTTTTGAATCAGAGATAACATACTTTGCCACTATTTTTTTAGATTAATATTTTTTACCACCAACAAAAACATTCATGCCAAAGACTAGGTTAAAATAAAAAAAGTGACCAAGCGTGAATCGGACTTGTGCAGCAAGGGTTCCGTATCTATCAACACAAAAAATCTAAAAACACAATTTTTCGTAATCGAAGGATAATAAGCGGGACCCTATTACTAAGACTCTGCTGTCCGTTCGTCCGTCCGTCTGTCACCAGGCTGTAGCTTATGAACCCTGATAGTCAGGCAGTTGAAATTTTCACCGAAGATGTATTTCTATTGCCGCTATTACAACAAATACTAAAAATATTCACAGAATGTTTAGTTATATTGTCACTTGAAAAATAAATAATTAAATAAAATAAAACAAATATTTAAGGGGGCTCCCATACAACAAACGTGATCTTATTGCAGTTTTTAGAGATAACGGTACGGAACACTTCGTGCGCGTGTCCGATTCGCACTTGGCCGATTTTTTTTTTCTATTTAAACTCAAAGTCATTCTTCGCCCAAAGTACATAACTAACTCAGTTAGCCGCAAAGCTCATAGAAAAAGAGTTCTCGGACCAATAACTACGCAGGGATATCTCTCGTGAATTTGCTCTACTTATGTATATATATATATTTGATAGAATACCAGATATAGAGGATAATACGAGCCCCTTACTGGCCCTTCTGCTGACTACATATCCGAACGGATATTCCGTGTCATTGGGTGCGCCTTTAGGCTCTTCAGACCACTGTCTTGTTCGAACTCAAGTGTAATGCACACAACCTGATCCATCTGGGCCCACTTACTAGCGTCGTGTGTAGCATTATAAGTCAGCACACTGGGATGGATTGCGTGAAATTTATGCATCGTACTCGTGGAGGCAGATCTGCTTTAGCTCAGAAGACCTTGACGTCTGAGCAGCCGCAGTCACTGAAACAATCCTCGCTGGTATGGAATGTTTTTTTTCTAACCTGCAAGTATCTGCCGGTGTCAAAAAATGACCGTGGCTAAATCGGTCTTGCAGAGAAGCTAAAATTCTCAAGCAAACTGCGTATGAGGCTAGGACCACGGCTCTTAATAATAAGAATCCGAATATTTCTGAGTCAAAACGAAAATTAAATGCTGCCTCGAGGTTCAGTAAAAAAACAAATGTCTGGCGGTTGCTAAATTTCAATTCATCGGCAAAATAGGTGGGTAACTAGCGAGCTAGCCCTCTGGGGTCATTCTGATTGGTCACTTGATAAAGCTGCAAGTCATCGTTAGCACCACATCGAAATAACGATGGTGACTTGGCCCATAATACTAATCAAAAACCGATATACTGGGCAATATCTTTGCCTGAAACTCAATTATGATCGACGAAGGTGCTGTTCCACCTATTATACCGTGGTGCAGTAAAACCATGCTAAAAATATCTAAAGCAAAGCGGGAGGTCCACCAGGCGTTGCTTTCTCTAGACGTTTATGAGTTGAGTAGGCCAGACGGTATACCATCAGTTGTGCGTTAATGTGTTTCTAAGTTGTGTCCTGTTCTAACGCATCTCTTCGCGCTTTCCTACCATACTAGGCTATTTCCGTCTTCATGGCAGACTGCGAATGTGCATTCGAAGCCTAAAAAGGGCAAGAAATCAGATCTATGGAATTACAAGACAATTGCTATTACCTCCCTCCGCTCCAAGAATATACAGCGTGTGTTCAACACATAGCTTCTAAGATACCTACCTAGAAAAACACGAACTGGTCAGCAATCGTCAATGTGGCTATCGCCACGGTCGCTCAACTAATGTCTTTCTAGTGGGTCTATTTAAAAGCGTGACGACTTCCAAATGGGGACGCGGGCACTCTCTTCTATTGCACTTAGAATTGGAAATCATGTCAAAAACATGCTCCGTTACGTTGACTCTTCTTATAACAAGTGTGTGAAGACATTTTTTTTAAATAAAATATATAAAATAAAATAAAATGTTTTGGGCAATAATACCATTATTTCCAGCATTTCTAGTTTTGACCCCTCTTCTAATGTATCACACACATCGATGAGCAAATGCCATTGAGAGTCAGGGGGAGGCATTGGCATAAAGCCTGAACAATGGACATATCGAAGGCGTTCTATTTGATCTGGCACCGGGGTTTTTTATTGAAGTTGTGAAGTGCCCGAGGGTTTGTGAAAATGGGTGGCTAACTTTTTGTCCGGTAGACGTATAGGAACCGCAGTTGACGGTAGTTGCTCTGATAGCATGGACATTAATGCTAGTGACCCGCAAGCCTCTGTGTTGTCTTCTACGCTGTTTCTACTGCACATCAGTGATATGTTGCAGATGACAGTACTGGAGACGCTTATTATACGTTGTCCGATTCAACCCTACAAAGACACAATTCTTCGTTCACTGCTAAGAGAAACCCATTCACTGAGATCTCACGATTGTAAAACACTCCACTTACCATCTCCAACAACACTGGGGTTCTTGGTGTTGACATCTCCAGCAATGTTCAGTTCCGAGATAATTAACGAGCAAAGGTGAAGCTGGCGTCAAAAAACTTGGTGTACTCAACAGAGCAAAGCAATACTTCACGTCAGGGCAAGGGTTGCTGCTTTACAAGTCGCAAATACGGCCCCATAGAAAGTACTGGTGCAATCTCTGGGCGGGTGCACACGGATACCAGCTTGGCCCTTTTGACTCGGTTCAACGACGGGAGTGAGAATTGTCGAAGATTCCAAACTCACTAACCGTATCGAGCCCTTAAGTCTGAGGAGACACTTTGCTTTCCTGTGTGTGATCTGCCACTTGTACAATGGTTCTGTACAACTTACCTTACCACTAGGCGGAAGCTTGGTTAACACCTTAGTGGTACAAAAAAAATATCTGGAGGGAGCCGCAGACAAATGAATAGAGATCTGAGACTAACGTGGCTTACATCATAATCGTTTTATGTGTAAAGCTTGTGTGTATTACCGGTTTTATGATTAAGCCAAAACAAACAGAATCATATTCCTTGTATGGAGATTTCAATTTTTTACTTTTTGTTTTTTTTTTATTATTTATTAGGAAATCCGCTATGACCTTCTTAGAAGATTGGAAATCCGCTGTAATACAATTAATAACACATATCTAAAGAGCAACACGGCCAACATATAGGGCGTTAGGAGGCAATGTTGCTGTATGGACATGTCCTGTAAAAATTTCAGACTTCTGCCATAAATATAAGAAATATTACAGACTTTTTCTACCTTAATCTAAGTTAAAAAGATAAAGCCTTTTAAAAATCGGGCAGACACACAAAAAACGTAGGTTTATTTAGAGGGTTCTGTCGTCATCTCGGGTATGGAGCTCAAAAACCTAAAACTGTAGATAACAGACGAGAAGATAGAGGCCAAAGTCATTTTATAAGCGTGGCATCTTGAGTGTTCGTACGTACATATTCACATATCAATAAAATCGTTTACTAATGCTTTAATTAATATTATAAAGTGAGTTTGTTTGTTTGCCTTTTCCTCATATCACAATGAAGTATCCAATTGAGCTGAATTTGGTAGAAAGATAGTTGAAGAGATAAAGGACTACATAGGCTACCTATATCCCGTATAATTCAAAAGTTCCCATAGAAATAACTAAAGCCAAAGTCCCTGTGGACGAATTTTAGCTTACTATAGCAAACTTACTAACTATATATTGTACGGTAATATTTCTGGTACCTACTAGATAACTGGTGCAAATAGTTATACGCTTGTTTTTTGGTAAAAATACTATACTAGTCCAGTCAAATTAGAAAATTCGAAAACATTAATTGGTAAAGTTTTGAATGTTTGTGTACATGATCATTAAGACCTCCGTTGTGCATACTAAAAGTCCCCATCGATACCTGTTGCGCTCGTGCCGTTTTGCTTATATCTCGGCAATAATTATTAATACTATAAATTCGTGTATACAAAAACTGTAACTTATTAAATTTCCTATAAAAAGCTAAGATATTTTTTTTTTGAATCTCTAATACTTTAGCTGCAATCCGACATTGAAAAGTTTTTTTTATACTTTTGCTATCGATATACAGTTTTGTTTCTGTTTACTTTTGACCTCATTTCTCTTATTAGATCTCTAATATTGATGTGGTCATCGAATCTGTCACCCAACAGTCACTCGCAAGCTACTATTAGCAAGTGCATAAAATAAAAACGATCTCAGTGTATGTGGAACAGCTTATAAATGCAACAGCTTAAAAACCGTTGTGTAGTATCTAATGAACGCTGTCGCCACGTCGAAAAATGGCGCTTCTACAGGTATAAATGTGCTCCGTGAAATCTGTGACGCAGTGACCCTGTTCTATTGCCCAAATTCCGAAATGACTTTGATGAAGAAGTCTATACCTAGTGTCTATAAAATAACGTAACCTTGGTAGTAGTAACCGTTAATCAAGTTAGCTCAAAGCGTTTAGTGAACTAAATTATCTATATGACGAGGGCTTAGGACGTTTTTACCCTAACTACGTCGCGAAAAAATGTAGTAATGTAGAAAATACTTTTTAATAAATAAATCAAAGGTAAACTTAATTTTGATAGTCTGCAGAACTTGGTCTACAATGACAGGAGGCAGAGAGGTAAGCGGCGGGAGAGCACATCTACTTTTGACCTCATTGTCTACCTAGCGGTCATGATTGGTGTCTACTGGTTTTGTGCTAAGCAAGCATTACGACTCTAGGTTTTTTCTAAGCAGTCTGCCTTTAAGTCGTCGTCACAGCGATTAATTTCGTTTTTGGAAGGAAAGCATGGCGCTCAGGGTGTCGACTTCAATAGATTTATAAATCCAGTAAATCTGGAGGCCATGCTACACCCCTTCCATCGCGTTTTCGTGACTGCTTTCTCGACATTTTTGTAGAAGGAGTCTAGTCTTCTGCAGAGGGACAATTGTTACGTTGTCGTCGTGTGACGTTGGGCTATAGTATAGTAAAGTATTGCAGTACTATAAACGGTGCTTGGTAACTATATACATTTACATACAAAGTCACGTAAATCGGAATACGTTGCCAAAGTCTTTATGGGAAGTGAGGCACACGGTCTACGAGACGATAATCAGCTGATGGCTGGTCATGGCTTTTCGGTATTGATAGCCAGTTGATGATGCGGTTTTCTTCTCGCTCTACTTTTAAATAGAGTGGGGAAACTGTGTCAGAGTTGTGGCTCTTTTGCAGTGGTTTCTTCCGCTGTCCGCTACGGCGAACAGGATGTTGGTTTCGTTTTCACGTGGCAGAGGTTGATTGAGTGGCACCTTGCCCGGCTGTCCGTTGGACCGTAGACTCTTCTAATAAGTCCCGGGGCGTCTTTTTGTATTTGGGTTGCTTATTGCTTCGACGATCTGGCGGTCGCGCATGCAGCGGAGCCATGCCACGGAGGTGTTCGTGACGCGACTCGTCCGCTCGCGCAAACATTGATGTGGCCAGCCGTCGAACGAAATTATCCAGGCTTTCCCACTTGAGGTCCCTCTGGATGATCGCGTTCCTCACGTACCGCGGGGCATCGACGATGGTCCTTAGGGCCTGGTTTTCTTGGGTTCAGAGTTTTTTCTGCAGGGACTCCGAGGCTAGGGCATACCACGCCGAAGCTGCGTAGGTGAGGCGGGATCTAACGTAGGACTTATAGATCCCGAGTTTCGATCGCAGAGGGAGCCTCGAAGAAAGAAGTGGGCGTAGTTTGGCTCGCGCCACCTTCGATTTCTCGATAGTGCTAGCAATATGGTTTTCCATAGTGAGTCCACGGTCAATTGTAAGGCCAAGGTATTTGACCTTATGTTGCCACTCAATCTCCTGGCCCTGCAGTTGAAGACGAGGTGGTGGGTGCTTGACTCTTCCAATGAGAATGGCCTGCGTTTTCCCGACATTGACCGATAGCCGCCATCTTGATAGCCATAAAGGCAGGTCATCCAGTGCTCTTTGCGTCTTGTGTGCAGCGTAATATTTTTTAGTTGACGCGGCATAGAATGCCGCATCATCTGCGAATAGTGCCAACTGGACGTCCTTCGGCACCGGTATGTCATCGGTGTATCGGGCGTAGCAGGCAGGGGAGAGGCAGCTTCCTTGAGGAACACCGGCTTCCACACAGCGTTCTCTTGATTTAGTATTTTCAACTACCACGTGAAAACGGCGGTTGTGCAGAAAAGAGGCCACAACTCTTATGATGCGTCGTGGGGCTGTAGACGTCGATAGTTTGTATAGCAGCCCCTCGTGCCATACCCTATCGAAGGCCTTTTCCATGTCCAGGAATACTGCAACTGTCTGCTGTCTCATGTTGTGGCTGGTCGTCATTTAGTGCAGTACCCTGGTTAATTGGAGCGTTGTCGAGTGTTCGGATCTGAAGCCGAACTGTTCCGACCGGGAACTAATGTGTGGCAGCAATTTCGTCAGCAGGAGCTTTTCGAACACCTTCGAGATCATGCTGAGCAGTTGTATGGGCCTGTAGCTATCTGGTTTTCTCCAGTCTTTGCCCGGCTTCGGCAGCATAATGACAGCGCCGAGCTTCCATTCATCGGGGAACTGACCGGTGCGCATGATGGCATTAAACAAACTTGTCACTGCTGCTATGGTTTTGCGTGGTAAGTGACGTAGGGCCGAGTTTGTTACGCCATCTGCGCCCGGGGCCTTCTTCGGCTTGGTTCTCTGTAACACCCGTAAAACTTAGCCGGGCGAAAAGAAAATCGGGTCTTCTGATGCTGGCAGGGGTGCAGTGAAGTAATCCCGAAGGTGTTGCTCAACTGCGTTGACATGCTCTTGGTTCGTTGCTGCGTTGGGTCGGAACTGTTTCTCCAAACACTCGGCGAAAATGTCCGATCGCTCTTGCGCGCCAAAATGAGGTAGGCCATCGCTGTCCAGCAGCGGTCTGACAGGATCGGGTTTAGTAGACAGCTGCCGGCATAGGCGATGAACGGAGGGGATATTATCGCCCACGGACTCGACGTGCCTATCCCAAGACCTACCGGCGTGGTCATCGAGTACTCTCTTGACTTTAGCTATGAGGCGGTTCAGCTGGGTTTTCAGTGTGGGGCATCTTGTGCGCTGCCATTGCATACGAAGCTTCCTTTTCTCGCGTATTAGTTCCTGTATCCACACCGGGATAGGGTTTCTCCCACCACAGTGTGAGGTGGTGTGCGATGCTTTATCTAAGGCGCTTCGTATGTTCGTCGACAAGGATGCGGCTGCTCTGTTGACCTCTTCGGCGTTGGTCATAGAGCCGAGAGGAGCGGTGTCCTGTAGGATTCCCTGGAAAATCCCCCAGTCTGTTTTCCGGCGCGTGCACGCCCTGACCACTCTTGCAGGGAGCTCATCCAGGGTGAGAAGAACGGGCCGGTGGTCTGATTGGAGCTCATGTAGGACTTCTTGAGTAGGCGGTGTTCTTAGACCTTTGTAGACCACGACATCCAAAATATCCGCACCCGTTCGCCAGTAATGGGTCGGTTCTTGTGGTCCAGCGACATCATATTGGTGGTCTACTGAGTCTTGGAGGAGGAGACGTCCTTGCGGGCAGATCCTACTGGAGTTCCAGGAGAGATGCTTGGCGTTGAGATCGCCGGCAACAATAGTCGGAAATTCGGACTCTAGCAGACTTCTTAGCTCTTGTACTCTGAGTTTCGTGTTGGGCGGTCTGTATGCTGCGTAGAGTCTGACTATTTTGCCAGCAATCTGGATCTCTATTCCTAGGGCTTGCATCGATGAGAGGGTTTTCTGTGGTAGTGGTTGATGGACGACGCACCTCTTAACGAACACCGCTAAGCCCCGCATGGCTCGTCCTTGCTCGTTCCTCTCATCCTTTCTGTAGCTAATGTAGTTCGGGATGGCATATGGAGAGTTTTCCCGGAGGTGGGTCTCACTAATAAGTGCAACATCCACGCTGTGTTCCTCCAGGAAAAGCTGCAGCAGGCGTCTTTTACCCTGTAGAGAGCTGGCGTTCCAGTGAATTATCCTTAGAGGCTCACTTCCCATGGGTTCCCACGAGTTGGAGTACACCTCTGAGAGCGATGGCTTCTGCGTTTCCGCCTGTCTTAATTGCTTGCAGCAATTCTTGGATAACGCTGATGGACGTGGTCAGGTAGCTTTGATCCTTCTTGGCTGCTGTAGTGGCTGAAGTTTTGTTGGTCCCGATTATGTCTTCGGCCGTAGTGAGCTTTCTGCCCTTTTTTCCCCTCCTTTTCTTAGGCTGTGCTGTGGTATTCTTGGGTTGCGGGTCGTTTGCCGGGGCCATCAGTGAAGCGGGCGCTGACTCTTCCACAGTTGTCTGCACCATCGTTGATTTACCCATTTTAGTGAGCGGGACGGTGCCTGCTTTCTTGTTCCGCATCTCACGGCGAAACACAGGACAGGTAGTGTTGTTGGCTGCGTGTGGGCCTCCGTAGTTGACGCAAGTCGGCGGAGCGTCCCGGGGTCGGGGGCATTCGTGGGCTTGGTGGGGGTCGCCGCATCTAACGCAGGCCAGTGGACGACGGCAGTTATGCGAGGAGTGCCTAAACTGCTGACATCTATGGCACTGCGCAGGTCCTTTTTTCCCCCTCCATGCTTCGATGATGACTCCCGGCATCAGAAGAAGCTCGTCGACTTCAAACAACGCCGGCAGCAGGTTTGGGGTACGCTTTAGCTGCGCGAAGAAAATGCAGCCTGGCTTTCCTTGTCGCGCTTGGATACGTTTGGCGAATTCATCGAATCCGCGGTTGTTAAGCTCGGCGACAATTTCCTCCGGCTGCCTTATTAACAATGAGTTAGCAAGAAATTGTTAACGCGCGTTGCCTGCGCCAGCAGTTCGCGGTATCGCTCAAGACATCGAATTATGTACGGAAATCGCGTACTGATGGCTACGAAAACGCTCAGCGATCAGCTTTGTTCCAAAATTGATAATATTTTGTTGAAGTATCGCACTATCTCTTTCTGTCGTACACAAAATCGTATTTCCCATCTCTACTGTTACGTTACATATCTCTACATCATATTAAATGTTTGAACACAGGTTGAAAGTGCATTTTCAAAGTACAGAACTAACACCATCTATTAGGCAGTAGCGGTATTAACTAAAAATGTTGGCAGTGTTCCTTCTTTCTGATTTTGCCCTTTAATGTTGGAATTTGTAAACTGTTATGATCGTTTTACACATAGTTTTTTATTAATAAAACTAAAAGAACTTCATATTTTGAGAAACTTGATATGTAATGTCCATTTTTAAATGACTGTTATAAACAAACAATATTACATATTAATATTGTAGATAGTTTTTAGAAACAATAAATTTTATATATTTTACATTTTGGGATATTATGAAATTTTTGATTGGTAATTGGTAACACTGCTTTGTTTACGTTGAAATTGAAATCTTTAAAGTAAGGTTATTTAGAAATTCAAAAAGTAATTTCCTGAGACTGTGCCAGTGTGAAAAAAGGTACATTGATTCGTCGTCTTGTATTACTTTTGCTTTACCTAGTACCTACCTTCAAAGTAAACAATTCGAAGGAGGAAGGTTGGTGTACTAGCAGATGTAGAAGGTGTTATTCTATCAATCTAAAAATGTAATCTTTGTGGTATCTTCCAAAAAACCACGTCGTACCTGAGGGCATAGGTACTCTGGAAAACAGTTCAAATTCCAATCGCAGGTATGTAATCAAATCTTAGTTATTGTCACGCTTTAAAGCCAATACCTACCCTAGATCCCTACATACGCTGCAAATACAAGTGATAAATAGGTAATCTCATGATTTTGTGGCATTAAAATAAGCCTGCCTCTATACTGCTGTTTATCTAATGCCAGTTTTATACTGAAATTGTATTCTAAGCATTGAGAGCTACTCATCTGTAGTACTCACATAACATGATTCTTCGTACAGCGATGACCTATTTAACAGGATGCCAAAATATCTATCTTAGTTTAAGTTTGATTAAACCTAATATATGCATAGTTGCACTTATTTGATTGACAAGTCTTAAGAAAACAGCGCTAAATAATAGGTATTAAAATTGTATCTTTTAATATCTTGCCCACACTTAAAAGATACTTCATTATGTAATTTATCCAGTAAAGAATAGTTTCTGTTGCTGAGTATAATGTGTAATGCATATTTTAAGTCTGTGCACAAATAAAGTCAGTACTAAAGAATTCTTGAAAAATCAATCCACCGATATCTTATTATTTTTTGTTGTTTCAATATTAAAGAGATAATGTTGATGTTTTATTTCAGGTTGGCTGTCACTATCACAACCAGTTAAGTAATGTTTTTTATATTGTTTCAGTAATTTTGGAAATGCAAGTTTAAGAATGTGAACTGAAGACGCACTATTAGTAAAAGTATTACAAAAGTCAAGTACTGAAAACATCAACAAAAAGATCATTCCTGCTTTAAATGGATCAAATATTGTAGCGGGATACCACAGTAGAATTAAATTAAGTATAAGAATTGAAATAATGTAATAAAAATTTTAATTAAAATTCTTCTCAATTTATTTTGTGCTATTATTTAACTAAAACCTATTACTTCATAACTGTTTATCTTTAACAAAATGTCTTATGCATATTATTTCAGTGAACTGCTGAACCATTTGATGATTTTCTTAACATATCAGCCTTACAAACACTGCTAGACATAGGCATATACCATGTATTTCTTAAACAAATCCATCTGTACCACTTAAATTCATCTAGGACAAGCCTCTAGGTTGTTAGTCCACTTGGTCCTACCACATTGAGTTGGAATTGATGGTGGCATGAGGATGAAGAAGTTTTCATTATTCTTATGCCTACGGTCTCTAATCAAGAACCTTCTTTCTCCTTTGTTAATAAGTTCTACAAGCACTCTTATTACTCTGTAAAGGATCTCCAAGTGTTGCACTTTCTATTGCCTGCAGAGCAGTTTTGAGCTTATGAGGTGAATAGTCCTGAGCACTAGTCACGGTTTTATAAAATTTCGCACTTTTGACCTATACACTTGGCGAAAAAGCTGCAGCTGGTTGACAAAAGTTTATCATGGTTGAAGATGATCTAGCAGCTAGAGTAAGGCTTGCTTTTTACTAAGGCTATAATCTCTTGTAGAAGTAAGTGTTGACTGCCATCTTTGAATATTGATTTCCTACACTTAAAATTTAACCTGAGCACTTACAGGTTCTAGATGTGGTTACACAACAAAAACTTGTGTATTCATTATATTAAGTGTATGGTTTGTTCATACAATTTTTAAGTCATCATCAACCAACAATGATGACCTTTTGTTTGTAAATAAGTTGTTGGTAAGTGATAGGTCGATAGTTTTATTACAAGTGATGCCCTAGTTGTTGCAAGTATCCATAGGCTGCGGTGACCGTTTACCATCAGGTGGACCCCAAGCTTGTTTGCCGACTTAGTGGTATAAAAAAAAATGCTGGTTTGTTTTTATAGTTTAATGTATTATGGTAACAATTATATTTCATTCCATGTGTGCTTGTTCAGTGTAGTCAGTAAAATATATTTCATTTATTCCGTAGTAACATTTATTTATTAATATATAGATACTACTGCTGACTACACTTTGTCCTTTCTTATTCGCAGAAAAGTTGCAGTATTCGCAAATTCAGGTGTTGATTCCATTTTGTTATCATGACAGCATAGGTTTATCAAACTTGTAACATATCTTCATCATATTATCTGCAAAATAATTTAGAAAATTAGCTATAGACGATATGGTATTAAGGTAAACGGTAAGTTATAAAAAGTAGGTCCTAAAGCTGAGCAGCATATTCTAGGGTTTGAATAGAGTAATGGAAGAAATCCTACTAATGCTTTATACAGTATGTTTATGTTTGTGACAATGATGAAATGAAATTTGGCACACACAGATTATTATTAGAATTGACCAACAAATATTTTATAATGATTATTCTGTTGAGTAATAATCAGCTGATAAGTTTGTTCCAAAACTACTTTTTAATTGCAATATGGTGTTTAAGAACACCTGTAGGCTATGCTGTAGGACAGTATTTGCCCTCTGCCTTATAGAAATATATAAATTGGTAGATTTCTTCTAATTCACTTTGATTACCTATGTTTACAGTATAATTCTTAGTCTGTTTTTTTTGTGTTGCCCTAATGATTAAATACTATTGTTGTGAGCGTTGGGTACAAACATAAAAGAAAGGGTAGTTAGGTATGTGAATTCAAACATATACCACATCAATTGTTTGGTATATTTTAGGTTATAGGTTTTAACTGCAAGTTCTTCTACTTCATTTATGGTGTAATGAATAGGTTAGTCCCAGTATCTTGCCGTTAAATACATACAATTTTCTTCGATTTTAGTAATCTTATGTTGTCAACTTTCTAGATTCCTTCATTAGTAGGTAACAGTATTTTATAGGCAATTTTGGGTTTTAAATCAGCACAGACAGTTTCTCTGGTATTCTTTTCACTATTTTTAGCGAGTTAAAATTCACAAACACACACAAAATTAACCAAAACACTAGTTTAAACAGAAAATTGTATTAGGTACAACGAAGCGTATTCTGACCTCGCACACTGGTTGCTGTTTTGTTACTTAACTTTTATTCATTTCTTGCGGATATCTGCTTTAACAATCAATGTTTTGAAAATGTCTAAAGTATTTTATTTAATAAATATTAGCTTTGCAATCAGAAAGCGATCAGTTTGCAGCCATTAAAAAGGTAAACGCAAACTTGACAGTTCATATGGCTTGCTAACCGCTCGCTTATCGTGATTGTTGTCATTCATAATTCCGATTTTGAAGTTTTCTATGACGCGTAGCGATTGAAAATGCATTTTTAACTCCTAAATCGCCTGATAGAGGCGCTAGCGTCGACTTATCGCTACTTGCATCGCGGACGCTGCTTCATAATTCGAAATTGGTGTTTGACAGCCATTATTGTGAAATATTAGGCTCTTGCACTGCTCACGCAAGATTGGTGATAACCCTGCGGGTCTGTGTCTGCCGGAAGGCCGCGTATCGCAACCTTAACGCTCTGTTCGGCGGGCAGTGAGTAGGAAAACCAGCTGATTTTCTCCTCTTGTTCAAGCTTCGTTAGGTAGTGCTGTATCTAGCGGTATTCCTCTGCGCTGGCTGGGCTAAACTTTACTCCTGCACCAAATGGTCGGGCGTTCGGTCTATGGCCCAGTTCCTTCGCTATTTTCTTAAAGTGGGCCGCCCACTGTGGTAGACGTTTCACAATAAGTGGCGGGTAGCGTGGCTTCTTAGTCTCTTGTGCTGTGACTGCGTCCTGTTGAGTCGACGAGCTTGCAGTGGCGGCTTCTGTTCGCTGTGACTGGGCCATAGCGTTAGCCGACTGGGCCGTATGGACGGTCGCCGTCGACTGTACTGGCTTGGCCGGTTGGGCGGATGATTTTGACCGCGCGGGTTGGCGGGCGGCGGCATCTTTGTGGTCGCCGCGTATGACGTCGGCGTCGGCGTCGGTGTTGGTTTCTGTGTCGCGACGGTGGCTTTTGAGCGACTCTATTTTGAGTCCCTTTGCGGGAGCGGGATCGGTGCTTTCTTCAACCATTGCTTGGTTTGGCTTGGTTTGTTCCGACTCTGAACCGCTGCACGAATGTCGTGGAACGGCATCGGAGCGTGAGCGAGTCATGCGGGGGTCGCGGATCAGCTTATCGGCCTTCTTGGCATCGACTGCGCGTGGCTTTGGGGGCGGGGCGGCAGCGGCAGCTGAGGCGGGGCGGGGGGGCTGTGTTTCTGTCTCGCTCGCACGTTCGTTCTCGCTCTTGTCTGAGGCGGAGGTGATAGGGGCAGAGTCAGAGTGGTCCACGGTGTCCACTATCTTGCAGCGGCGCTTCGTGGGGGTGTCCTCGTCTTCAGAGGGTCTGGGCCGGCGTCCAGGGTGGTCGACGCGCGGTAGTAAATTCGGCGCATTGGCGGCGAACTCAATGGCGACGGGGTCTTCCGATTCTACCATTTCTGGTGGATTGGTAGTGCCTTTTTCATCCCGTTGCCGGGTGAGGTATTCCTGCATCCATCGCAGCATTCCCTCGGAGAGCAGGCCGGCACTTTGAAGTCTACGAGTAATGATCAAATCATTCTCATAGACTGTCCTCGGCGATTTTCCCTCGAGGCGCGACTGCTGCGTCGGAAGCACTGGTTGGGGTCGGTGGGGTGTACTGTTGTCACTCATTTCGACGAGCGTTAACAGCGTCGGCGTCTAAGTCGTGACGTCACCGCGTCATTGCATCGGCGTCGGCTCAAGGTGAGCGTTGGAAATGTGCGACCCCACAGACAGCTCCGGCTGCCCGAGTGCAGAAAGCGCTGGGCTTTCCCCTCCGCGGTTAGCGGGCGCGATCCCAATGAAAACGTCGCGGAGTCAGCAATGTTCCTTTGGGTCCGTACACTATTGCGTCCACTGCCTGTACCTAACGTTACAATGGTTACTGTGTGACGAGCGTCTCCTATGCAATGCTTACGGTGGCTAGGTACGCTCATACAACCGAGATTGCTCAGAACAGTAAGGTTACGAAGGTTACGACAATGGTCACGTTCCAAGGCAATCCACTGTAGTCGATAGCCAGTTGCGGCTATTTCGTGGTACTTATACCCACCAAGAGGCCCACACACACAAACACATTCCGACCCAGCCATACACATCATGTCACATAATGCATTTCTCTCTTTCCCACCCTTTCATATCTCTCTCTCTTTCTTTTCCTATTTTGGTAGTTTCGCGGAATAAATCTAAAAATATATTTGAACCATTTTGGAGTAAACATAAAACAAACGGTATATCGGCAGCAAAAAATTAAATAATTTTCCTCTTCAACGCCGGATTACTGCTAAAATACTAGAGATACAACAGTAGCTTCTTTATAGGATATTTAATAACCTATAGTTTTTACTTACACATTTTTTCCGTATCAGCAATAATTGCCGAGATATAAGGCAAAAAACTAAAAAAAGGGTACCTTTTTTCCAATATGGAGGCGAGAGCGCAACAGCTATCGATGGGGACTTTTAGTATGTTCAATGGGATTAATGAACAACTATATCAAAATTCTAAACTCTACCAATTAATGTTTTTTTAGCCTAAAAATGTATATAATTTAATGGTCTATACATAGAAAGTACTCAGACTCAAGCCAAACACATTTTTTTATGCCATACACGTGTGTCCAGTGTGAAATTGAAACCGCGCCCTTCAGTTCGGTAAGCTGTCACTACTATACTATTACTGAGCACTCTAAGGTCAAAATGATTTCGGCGATTCCCAAGTACATTCTGGTTAGAATATTATTCTTCATAAAGGTACCGATCGATTATCATACCTGATTTAACGTAGCGCCGCAGAACACACAATAACCAAAAGCTCAATATTAAAAACCTCATTTTATTTCATAACATACACGTAGTCACACTTTTTTACACAACTGCCAAGATACTACTAAAGTAAAGACTTCAATGTAGGTACCAACATTACCAATATTTATTATTTCTGCATATGCAAATGTATATTTCTGATTCTTATCTATTTTTACGAAACTTGTTTGCCTCTGCCTCTAAATACTAAGTTCACTTCGATATTTTGGAATTCTTTTAAAAAAAGTCTAGCTTAATCTAGATAAGATATTACCTACCTACAAATATCTTTAACATGTTTAAAAGTAGCAGAAAATAGAAACAAATTAAAACACAATCAGAATCACAACAAACCCTCTTTACATTTCTGATCCGGCACCGTGTGACTTCTTTTTATACCCTAAAATAAAAAATCAGCTGAACGGGTTACAGTTTTCATAGCCGGAAGACGCGCTAGCAGCGATCGAGAAGGTCGTGGAAGAGGTGTCTGCGGCGGACTGGAGAAAACGTTTCGAAAATTGGTTCAGACGCATGAAACTTTGTATACAGGCTGTTGAAGAGTTCTTTGACAAGATTCAATCAAAATATTTTATCCAAAAGTTAGTTTTTAGGGTTCCGTACCCAAAGGGTAAAAAGGGGACCCTATTACTAAGACCCCGGTGTCCGTCCGTCCGTCCGTCTGTGACCAAGCTGTATCTCATGAACCGCGATAGTACGAACAGCAACAGGTAGACGCTTGAAACATTCACAGAATATTTAGTTATATATATATACACTTCACACTAATAAATAATTAAATTAAAATAAGACAAATATTTAAGGGGCCCCATTTCACTTGGCCGATTCTTTAGTTTCTCGATATTTTCTTAGTGTCCCCGTGTAAGAAGACTACTCTATCGATGAAATATTTACCAATCAAAAATGGAACAAATATCTATATGCTTAAAAATATGTATGATTCTGAACGATATTTCTTGAAATCGTTATGTTGAAGAACTATATAAACACAAATATTAATAATATTTATGTTGAATGACATTATGAATATAAGTAATTGCGAATTACGATTACTTTGTAAATCTATCATACATATTAAAATGATAGGTATACTCCGAAAATTCATGGTGGAAACAAGGTTTGTATTAGTAAAAGCTACCTGATATATCCTCTTAAACCTGAGAATTAAACAAATCAACGCATTTGTGCGATAATTTCAAATGAAACGCGCTGCATTATAAACTCAAAAGTGTTTATATAAGACCCACTTTACAAGTAAGTGTTATAAAAATTTTATTATAATAATTGGTAAATATTCTTCGAAGTAATATGTTAGATTTTCCATGTTTATGATAGAACTTTTATTGCTTTTGATTTTGAAATTGTTATCAATCCTTCTATATTTTAATTAATAGTACGCCAGTGCATTATTAAAAGAGCGGGCTGAATAAATACAATAATGAGTGCACAAGACAGGGACAAGTGAATTTCCTATTTCCAAGAGAGCGCATTTCATTTTTTTTACTATCAAGTATATCCAACCATGTATTAGGGTTTCAGCACGATCTATATGTATCTATGTATTCTTTCTTATTGTGTCGTTATTTTAGGCAAATACGATTAATGTTTTTGGGAAAACTGACGACTTCTTTGGGAGTCAAATTCACCTCAATTCTAAATATATAGATTATGACGATACCATAATTATGCCTTAACATTTTGTAATACAATGTTTGTTTTTATTCAAGTTTTAGCGCGAAGATTTTCATAAGTAAACAATTTTCAATAAACGTACTACCTATAGCAAAATGCATCTTTAAATTAGAATGGCGCGTTCAAATATTCAAGTTCAGTATTTTTATACATTAGATGAGAAGTTATGATTTATTTTATGAAAGGTTTAAAGCTAACAAAATATAAGTACAAATGACTTATGAATCATAAACATCAACACGGAATTAATTTACGGAGTACGAAATGAAGTTAACTGTAGGTAGTAATTTAACTTTAATTCGGACTCTAGACAAAATAAAGTTGCGTAAAATTTTGAACCTGTGGCGCGAGAATGTATGGTTTGAAGCTAACTATGGTTGAGTGTTTGATTGGAACTAAAGTTAATTGAAGAATGTTTTAAAAGCGTTGATTGGTGGTTTGTTTGAACGTATGTGATTGTGGCGCTGATTGGGAGTTTTATAATGTTGAATATAAACGCGAAATTTTAAGTTACTTAGAACTTCTATAATATTGAAAACACCCTCGAAACTTACCTTAGTGAGTCGCTTAACAACCATTAGGGTAGCCTCGTACAATAAATATTCTAACAATAATAAAGGGTAGTTGTCTTAGTTTTCACGTATTCTGTATAATGGAATGACGTGTTAGTTTATTTAAAACGGGGTTTGTTAGAACTTCACGATCAGTTAGAACATAATATTAATATTTTAATAGTTTAGGATAATTAGGCCGTTTTATCTAGACCGTTCATATTAATCTAGGACTCTATAATAGTACCCCAACCAACATGACTAGAATTATACTTAAAAGAAATATTTTTTACTTTGCTAAAATTAATTAGGGTCGGAATCAAAAAAGATAGGATGGGGGGGGGGGTTGAAATGTGGAGTGGTATAAGTACAAATGACTTATGAATTATAAACATCAACACGGAATTAATTTACGGAGTACGAAATGAAGTTAACTGTAGGTAGTAATTTAACTTTAATTCGGACTCTAGACAAAATAAAGTTGCGTAAAATTTTGAACCTGTGGCGCGAGAATGTATGGTTTGAAGCTAACTATGGTTGAGTGTTTGATTGGAACTAAAGTTAATTGAAGAATGTTTTAAAAGCGTTGATTGGTGGTTTGTTTGAACGTATGTGATTGTGGCGCTGATTGGGAGTTTTATAATGTTGAATATAAACGCGAAATTTTAAGTTACTTAGAACTTCTATAATATTGAAAACACCCTCGAAACTTACCTTAGTGAGTCGCTTAACAACCATTAGGGTAGCCTCGTACAATAAATATTCTAACAATAATAAAGGGTAGTTGTCTTAGTTTTCACGTATTCTGTATAATGGAATGACGTGTTAGTTTATTTAAAACGGGGTTTGTTAGAACTTCACGATCAGTTAGAACATAATATTAATATTTTAATAGTTTAGGATAATTAGGCCGTTTTATCTAGACCGTTCATATTAATCTAGGACTCTATAATAGTACCCCAACCAACATGACTAGAATTATACTTAAAAGAAATATTTTTTACTTTGCTAAAATTAATTAGGGTCGGAATCAAAAAAGATAGGATGGGGGGGGGGGTTGAAATGTGGAGTAAGAAGGTTGCTAGAGAGGGGTTAGTGGTGATAAAAGTGCTTGGTTCTATACATACAGAACATTCAATTGCCGTCGTTTAAATTGTCGAAACGCTGCCCGACCAATAGTCCATAGTCTACGATTGTGGGTCACTAAAAGCTAGGAACCACGTGGGGTTAAACTACAGCTGGATCGTGCCACCATTACTGGTTAGTAAATACTTTTGACGTGACAACGTCTTATAAATTGGTTTGCCGGGTGACACTTCAAGAAACTGCGTTACGCTCCGCTCACGTTATGCGCTCACAATGAGAGCGAGTGAGAGGCACGCGGCATGGTTAGCCCGCCTAAGAGCGAGAGAGACAGACATAAAAAGTGAAAGGCACAAGTTGTCACGTAAAACTTTCGCCCGTATACCGACTTTACAGGCAACCAGTTTTTTTTATATTAGAAGTTACAGTGAAAATATTGTGTGTCCGTTGTGAAATTTTTTAGGTTGTGTTATTAAAATATGTTAATTAAATACTTCTCCACTATTATTATTAATTATTAGATTCTTTTGATTTCTCTCTGAGTGAGTGTTGATGCTTCAGACGTTTCTTAGACAACGTCTTATAAATTGGTTTGCCGGGTGACACTTCAAGAAACTGCGTTACGCTCCGCTCACGTTATGCGCTCACAATGAGAGCGAGTGAGAGGCACGCGGCATGGTTAGCCCGCCTAAGAGCGAGAGAGACAGACATAAAAAGTGAAAGGCACAAGTTGTCACGTAAAACTTTCGCCCGTATACCGACTTTACAGGCAACCAGTTTTTTTTATATTAGAAGTTACAGTGAAAATATTGTGTGTCCGTTGTGAAATTTTTTAGGTTGTGTTATTAAAATATTTTAATTAAATACTTCTCCACTATTATTATTAATTATTAGATTCTTTTGATTTCTCTCTGAGTGAGTGTTGATGCTTCAGACGTTTCTTAGAACAGTTTATTATTTTATTAAAATATTAATAATGAATAAGGGGGGACGTTACAAGATGAATAATACTTCATTTTAAAGTTCATCTCTTTTAGAATGAAGAGCAAATCAAACATTTGTCTAGTTGTAGTGATCTAGACCCCACCACAGGGGGTTGGCATGCTAATTTGGGTTTTAAGAGGAAAGGTTAAGTAAAGATCAATTTTATCAAATAATAATAGGAATTAGGTTAATTACATTTATAATTCATACCAATCGAATACTCTTAATAAGTAGACAGAAATAAGATCGTTAAAGTATTAAATTAATGAATAACTCAGATGTCCTCACCGGACAGATGTCTTCTTTTAATATGTCTAGGCCTATGTGATAAGGCGTCAATCGCGGTAGAATCTTAAACATCAACACAAAATTAATTGCAAAATGTAGGTAGGAACTCCCGACAGTAGGTCATAAAAACCAACCAACTATCATAAAACCAGAAAAATTAAAATTTCATTACAATTAGTTCTTAACTATGTATTTAAATATTTTATTGAAGTTGATGTGGAATTATATTTTATATCCATAATTTTATATGTATAAATTATATTTTATTTTAATGAAATTATAGTATAATTAGTCATTATTATCTTTCATACAGCCTTACAACTTTTAGCAAGATCCTGATGTTGTCTTCGAAATGCCAAAGTTATAAAATCTGAGTGTGTGCGACTAGTGTTTTTAAAAGCTTTTACTTTATAACTTGTAATGTATGTATGTATGTTTGTTCGAGTGGTATCTTGCTACTCAATTTTGAAGCAGATATCTTCAACCGATTGAGCTGAAATTTTGTATACACGTTTTGTTTGGATGACAATACACGATTAGGTATGTGACGTCATTCTAAATTCAATATGGCGGTCCATCCACGATGGCGGGATAGTTATTTCAAGTGCATTTCTACAATATGGGTATCAAATGAAAGGGCTTGTTAAGAGTAACTCTAGAAATAATGTGACGTCATTCTAAATCCAATACGGCGGATTATCCAATATGGCGGAATGGTTTTTTATGCACTTCTGCAATATGGGTATCAAATGAAAGGGCTTGCCGAGAATAATTAGAAAATAACTAAAAAGTAAAAATAAATTAAGAGCTTAAAAACCTTTTTTAAAAAAAGCTATTGCTTAAATGCTCTAAAATAAGAAAATAAAATTTTCCTTTAAAATTTTTACTATCAACTTATAACCTCATAATACACAATTTATATGATCATAAAAGCTTGTCGCGAAGATTGCGTAAGTACCTATAAGAATTTAATTTAACTGAAATTAAAAAAAAAAAACACATAGCAGGTTAAGTTACTCAATTCAATAGGTACTAGTTTCTTTACCCAAGTAAATTTATTCTATGATGGAATATGAATAATGGATCCGATCTGACTTGACTTTTGGACTTAAATGATTTAGTTTTATAGGCCACGGCATCTAAGTCTAGCGGTGAGCGAAACATGGAGGGGATGTTTGCGCATGTGTACTGTCGGGCAGGAAATATTAATAATTAATCTTTTATATTTTTTTAACTTCCAAAATACAATAAAGCCTTATAACATAATATAATATACAATGTTTTATTAAAAAAAAATTATTTGCACCAATACCGATACAAATTAATAAGTTCTAATTCTCCCAAGCATTTAAATCGTTAATGTATTCATCAACTTTGTAATAGCTTTTTTCATTAAACTTCCTTTGACATATATTTTAAATTTATTTGGAGATAAATAAACATGTTCTGGGATTTATTGTAAAAATATTTACATTGTATTGCAAAAGAGTACTTTCTCTATATCTCTCTCTATGTACATTCTGAAGACGACATTTTGGAAATACCAATTTATCCTAATTCCTTGTATTCACACCTTGTAAGTAGGTCACTATTTTTAGCAAGGAAGTGATAATTTTTGCGTATGTTCATTTGCTAAGCTGCATGCATAGTGTAAAGGTTAAAATTGCGTGAAGAGAACTGTCAATAATATTAACCTTAAATCGACAAAATTAGGTTTAGTTTTCTTTATACTAACCAGTTCATTTAAACCGTTCTTCTATCTTTTGGTTTATAACCTAACAAATTTATTAGGTGTAAACTGCCGTGTTGTTCCACATACGTATTGTTTATTTCGCATTTAATGATATCTGCCCGGTGGTGTAGTGGTAATGTAGGTAGACGCTGCGACTTAATCCAGCGAGCCTATGGTTCAGATCATGCTTTTTCCGTATTGATATTTTTGTTGGAACAACATTTTTTTTATGTTTTGACATCTAGTTCTCTCTGAAAAGGACCAGTTGGTATGAGAACTTTTTGTTTTGTTTGCCAGAATTAAAACCTATGCAAACAAAAATGGTTTTTATTGAAATTTTATAAATCATAAATAATGTTTTTGATAAATGTCTCTTTTTTCTATATATATATTTCCTATGGTTATAGCTTAAGTATTCGTTTTCATAATGAAAAGAAATTGAATATATTTTGAAAAACAACAAAGTAAAATAAAATATGTTATATCTTAGATATATTGAAATGTTAAAAAATATCTGTAAGAGAAATGGTACTTTATTTTTAGGCTTCCGTATAAATGTCGCTTTTTTCTTTATATATTTCCTATGGTTATAGCTTAAGTATTCGTTTTCGTAATGAAAAGAAAATTGAAACTTAACCATAAGAATAAAAAAATACAAGTCACCATTCATTCGGTAACGCTGCTGTATTTTGAAAAACAACAAAGTAAAAAAATATGTTATTTCTTAAATATATTGAAATGTAAAATAATATCTGTAACAAAAATAGTACTTTATTTTTAGGGTTCCGTACCCAAAGGGTAATTAGCGGAACCCTATCACTAAGGCTCCGGCTGTGTCTCAAGAACCGTGATAGTTACACAGTTGAAATTTTCACAGAAGATATATTTCTGTTGCCGCTATAACAACAAATACTAAAAAATAGAATAAAATAAATATTTAAGATCCGATACAAAAAATATGATTTTTATGCTCGATTTTGCTCGATATTGATAACGGCAACAGATAGACGCCTAAAATATTTACAAAATTTTTAGTTATATAGTTAGTTACTTTAAAAATAAATAATTAAATTAAAATAAAACAAAAATTTAAGGAGGGCTCCGATCTCCTCTAATGACTCTGTAGTTCTTTCAATTCGCATGTCCCATCTTTGCACCATCAAACCCCATAGGTTATCTATGGGATTTAAATCTGGTGATTTTGCAGGCCAAGGAATAACATTAATGTCCGGGTGTTCAGTAAACCAATCCTGCACTATATGCGCTCGATGCACAGGACAGTTATCATGCATAAACTGTTTTTGTGGCATATCAGCTAATGGATAAACACACCGCGCTGTTGGCAAACTGATCTCGTCTAACACTTCCACATAATGTGAAGCTCTAGCGCGCCCTGCTATCGAGACTAATTCACCAGGACCAGCTGCAGCCATCCATCCCCACATATTTAGTGATATCCGTCCAGATTCCATATTTGGGACAACATTGTGTGCATAACGGGTTCCATTTCTGCGCCACAAATGAAGCCTCCCGTTTTCAGATGATACGAACGACTTCTCATCGGTGAATAATGTGTGCTCCCAGTCAAAATCTAAATACTCCCTTGCAAACAACAATCTATTTTGTTTATGGGTATTAGTTAAATATGGTTTTTAGCTGGCTTTCTATGATGCAATCCTTCAATATGCAGAGCTCAACGAACTGTGTGTGAAGATGTATGAAACATGTGTCCAAACATAGCAGTCGGTATGAAACCATTGTTCTCGTATTGTTCCACCATGAATCTTCTTTGAGTCGCATCAATGTGCCGCGGCCATCCACTTCGAGGTCGAGTTGATAAACTCCCCTCCTCTTGGTTGCGCGAGACCCAACGCTTTACGGTAACACTAAAAACCAAATAGCCAGATTAAAATAAACATTTTTCAAACTACTGAAATTATATTTAAATTTTTATTTTGAAATTTACTAACAAAAAAGTGTGGTATTAAAAAATTATGATATAACATTTACATCAAATAAAAATACTTAGGGTAAAACCAGTGTCATTGCAAATTAGAGATATATTGTAACCCATATTATGTAGTTCTATAATACGCATCCTTGAATATTAATATTGGCCTGCATACTCATTTTTAGCAAAGAAAATTAATAAAAACACAAAACAACCTTATCAACACAACCACCTTCAGTAACACATCCACAACGACGAAATGGCTACTTAAGTAATAACAGAATCTAACTTAATAGCTAAATGAAAACACCAAACAAACTTGTCAGCACATACCCCCAGAAACAAATGGGCAACGACCGAGAAATATTAAATGTCTACCTACGTAGAACTTAATAGCTATTACAAAATTGGTCTAAGCTGATTAACTAAACAAAATATTCATAATTCGTAAAATGTAACAAAAACAAAAAGAAAGGCATAAGGTGAAATTCGAATCCACAACCACTGAGTACACGTATTAAAATCTGATACGTCTATCCACTAGGCTACGGATATGATAATTTTCTTAGTGAAATTATTATATACAATATTAAATGAAACCAATATTACTCAGGTTCTACAAGACATTACTTTATTTCTTAAGGTGTGTGAGTGACTACGCCTCGCTGCCATTCTATTTTGTTTTGAAACATATGCAGTTCAGCAACTTACCGTACATTATACAAGTGAAGATATATTGGCAAGGAACAGTTAAAATATCAATTTCCCTAAATAGTTCCGTAAGAGAAATACGAGGTCCTAATAAATAGATTGGCCATACTGCTCTCTTTTGCAAATAAAGCTGCTGTATTAATATTAGCTGCCTAACCCCAAAGCGAGCTATGCAACATCTGTAAGCTGCTCAAACTTTTCTAACTGCATAAGCAGCTGAACTAAGTTTCCCTGCAATATCTGAGATGTGAGGGTTCCACTGCAGCCTATTGTCTAATGTAAAACCTAGAAACACTGTTTAGTCGAAAAGTTCTATTTCTTCTCCGTTTAAGCATAATTTTGTACTTATATTTTTGACATTTGGAGATGTGGAATGAGGTCCCTGCCAAGGTTTTCTCTAAGGACTAAAGTATGGGGTTCTTCAAGAAAGAAGTTATTGGATTTTTGAACGGTCGGCAACGCGTGAGTGATACCCCTGGTGTTGCAAGCGTCCATAGGCTACAGTGACCGCTTACCGTCAAGCGGACCGTAAGCTTGTTTGCCACCTTAGTGGTATAAACAACGGAATTGGGTGGTAGGTGAGGCATTAACTGTGTTCTGAGCCATTTTTCAGTTATTATAGTTTATATTGTCATGGTAGTCTTCTGATTTAGTACCTGTTTTAAAAGTAAGTAAAACATTTGGTATAAAACCATTTTCGGATCCTGCGTGAACAATGACAATTTTAGAGTACTTTTTCCCGGCTTTTATGTCCGTAGTAGTGCGAAGAAACTACTTAGGATTCATCGGTGTATACTGTTTTCCCTCTCGTCGATATTTTTTTAATTTACTGAAATACTCAATTTGTTGTAAACGTATATTGGAAGATTGTATTAGTAATTTACGCTTATTTTCAGCTATTTTCCACTGAAAACCTAAGTTCTTGATAATTTAATTTTAAATTGAAAGTTCACATCTTCCTCTAATTTTCTTTTCAGCTTTCCAATGGTAGGAAGTTCATAATTTGTTTTGTGGAAATAACGTATACATCTCTTTACAACTCCTTAATCAAAATAATTGATGTTGGTAACCAGTTTAGTTCTAGAACCTTTTTTTTTCAGCCGTTCTGAAAGCTGAAATTAAATCGATTTTTTTGGCTACAGTAGAGATATTCCTTACCGTTGCAATTGAGGTATTTGTAGCCTCTGCAGTATGTTTATGGAGTTTACCCGAATCACTCAATAAACAGCTAAATTTCATATTTTCAGTCTTAATAACTTGCGCAGAATGTTGAATCTGGTTTTGACTCTCAGCAGTGATGTTTGTGTGATTGAGTAGCATATTCAAGCTTGGTCGATCTGACTTTTAATTTTTTTCAAGCAATCAACTACTTCAAAAGTCTCTCTTTAAAAAGCAATGCACGTCGTACACCATTTTCCATGCCTGTCTTTTCAAAACACAATGTTTTCTAGGAATATTCACCGTTAAAAAATAACCTAAAGAAAAGAAACAAAATAACTAACAAATTAATTATCAACCATAATAATATAATTCTGATGAATGCGACTGTGTCAGAAGCTAAATATAAAGACAATTATATTTTTTTTTGACATATTGTGATTTTTAAATGACATGTAACCATTCAACCTAAAAATCTATGTTTTTACATGGAATGGAAGTAATATAATGTTTTTACTGGATATTCACAATTTCGCATGGTGCAGAAAATACCAGGCAAATACAAATGCGTTAGTAACGTAAATGAAAAAAATTACCTAGTATTTTTACCACATATTATATGTAGTAAAATTAATAGTAGAGTGAATTAACATAACATTAATACTATATTTCTCATTTATTCAACATTACATTTTACGCTAAACGAATACAAATTTTGTTTATGACACAATAGTACAGTATTTAATTTTATTTATTGTAATAGTACCTACATATAAACAACTAAAAGCATTTTTATCGGAAGTATTTTCCCATTTCAAGGGTACATAGACCATTTGATCACGAACGCATTCTCTGAGCTGGAAAGCACAATATGTACAACACACAATACTAAATAAAATATTTAGACTACAATTCTCTGGCATGAGAACTTTATGTGAAAGAATTTGTTTCCTCGACAGTACTCATAATGATGAGGTCTATACCGCTTCATAACTAGAGGTCATAAAACCGGAGGTAATTTAAAAAACGGTTGCACGATTTTAATGCAGTGAATCAGGATTTAGTTTCTTTGGTAAATTTGTCATATACACTAAAATTCACCAAAGTTTCAGGGCAGTTAGATAAATATTGTAAAAATAAACAAACAAAAAAAAATACATTTTTATATCCATGTAGAAAAAAATTTGGAATGTAATGTACGATAGAATAATATACGATTCTGACAAATCCAAAACATAATAAATGATTCAAAATAAAAGAAATAAAAAGAAAAATGTGTGTAAACCCGGTGTACCCACTTTTTCAATTTCGGTAAAACCAGTTTTGTGACCCCTAGTGGTGATGATTTGAAAGAAAGTGCACCCCTCGCACCCCGCGTCCCTGCAGCAAACACATCTAAAAAATAAATTCTGCGCATTCAAGGTCATCGCTAATCTTAGGTGCCGACATGTATACTATTTATTCCTTTCTAACTTGTAAATGTAATTTTTTTTGTTTAACGGCTTATATGGAGTTTATACTTGAAAAAACACAATTAATCTGTATTAGTCATTCATTTTTCTATGAAAATAATGTATGTTTGTAAATCTTCACAGTTTATATACCCAGAACGGGGTAATCAATCGCTGACACACAATCTCATCATAATGCGAGTAGCAGTCTCTTTGCACCGATTACTTTAACCCTGTGGGTTACTCTATCGCCGCAACACTACTTCTAATGCTGTGTTTCTGGGCTATGATGGCTTCATATATGTCTCCTGTAACAGATTTTTTCTGCTACAGAGTTGATTTCGCAAAACGAGTGTATGGTTGTACTATATACTTAAAATATTAACTTCTAATTTAACCAAAGTACAAAACTTTGTACTTTTTAAAATAAACACTTCTCAGTAATTTGAACAGATAGCACTCTCATTGTACCCTTTGTTTTAAAAAAATTGAGTCGGGAGTGTTTATTTCTTATTGTTCCCAGAGGTATGAAGTGTACACGAACTTATGTTTATATTAAGATTGGTGCCCTCGTGTGGGATTTGTTCCTGTTCTATTTCACACTTGCATAACGCTTATATGACAAAATGGTGTGAACCATACGCTACGCTACGCTACATAGAAATGAATTTACTTTGTTATAGCTATGTCTTTTCTACAAATTCAAACCTTATATAAATAGAGTTATTTTTCTGTGCGGTGGTGTTGACCATGTCAGTGGTAAATATTGTTTATATTTGGAGGAACGGAGGAAAGAAGGGTACAGGGGTGTATTAAGCTAGGTGGCTGCTTAAAACAAGGCCTTATTGTTCTCAAAATATTTCCTGTGTTTGTAGACGAGTTAGGGGAGAGAAGGGAGTGAGGCGTATAACAGTGGATAGACCAATTTATACTGGTTGTAAAATTGGGAACGTTGGAATTACCACACGTATATGTCTTCTGTTTTAAATGTGTGGGATTGTAATGTTGTGATTGTAAAAACTACATTTGCTTATGGTTACATGGTGAGATAATTTTCTGGCGGGCTTTTATATAAACAAAGACCAGAATTTAATATTGAACCCGGAAACAAAGAATTTACTTGTATGATGTTCAGTATTTTTTCATGGTATTACAGTGGGGATTGACTCCAAAGGCTTTGTGGAAGATTGAGAAGAGAACTTCGGGACAGAGACTGTCAGACTATCGATGAGTTTAGATGTAGTTATAATACGGGAAATTGTCGAGCTATCGTAGAGCTTGCACGTTGAACGATTCGAGAAATCAGCCTGTCCGTCAAGGCTTGAAAAGTGTCTTTTTATTAATTTAAAACAGTGAAAACGTAACAAATTGTGTAAGTTACATAGAACCAAAAAAGGTTTAATTAATTTATTTATTTTTCAGAGGTAGGTTTTTTTTTTTTTATTTCAGATTTAGATTTACAAGAGCTCTGAAATCCCCGTTTTACCGGGTAATTTTCTGAAACACAAGGGTTTCGTCTTTCTTTGTCTAATTCTTCGGACAAGAAAGAATTTAGCTGAATTTCTTTTATTTTGTTGTCTAATAGATTGTTAGGAGAACTAGATAACCTAGACTTTCTAAGTCTGGCTATTAATATTTTTTTCAGCTGGGTTTATTTTTATGGGAAAATTTTGTAAAACAAGGGTGATAGAGCAATATTTCTTGATTTTCTTTTATGCTAAGGAGAGTTTTTAAATTTTGTGAAATTTTTGAGTGTTATGTGTGTTTAAAACTTATTTATTGTAAAACTTTACTTTTAAAATTAACATAACCGAAAGCCTACAGAAATAAGCTAGATTTTAATAAGCTAAAAAATACTTATAGCATATGTTCCTCAATTTTGACTGAGTTGTTACACAAACAATTTATCTACAGCTCAGCCTAATATTTTTCGTTTAAGATTAAACCTTGTCTTCATCAACTATCTCTATGAGAGTTGAATTTTGATCTGAGTTAAATTTATAATTGTCACTGAAAATAACATGAAACTTATTTTTACTCTTTTAATTTTATTACATGAAATTTCTTAAAACTACACTTCACAACACCAATTTACACGCCAAAATCTGTGTGTTCAGTGGAGTTTGAGTCGGAAGGAAGATCTAGACCAGATCTTCGCTAACGGTCCTTCGCTACAGATTCACGGCATACTATATCTGGACTTAGTCTAGATCAACACATATCAAACATTTAGGACACATTCTGGAAATGGTGCTTGGTATTTTTGTACCTGTAGTTTATTTATCGTCGACTACTTAAACGAGGAGGTTTAATTATATCGAGGCAACCTAATTTCTAGAACACACTTAATCTACAACCAAAAATTATTAGATTACCTAAAATAAGTCTTAAAACTAAGATTCATGCAGGATTGATTGGTTGTAAGAAAGTTGATTTGAGACTAGTAAGTGCGCCAAAATCTGTGTGTTCAGTGGAGTTTGAGTCGGAAGGAAGATCTAGACCAGATCTTCGCTAACGGTCCTTCGCTACAGATTCACGGCATACTATATCTGGACTAAGTCTAGATCAACACATATCAAACATTTAGGACACATTCTGGAAATGGTGCTTGGTATTTTTGTACCTGTAGTTTATTTATCGTCGACTACTTAAACGAGGAGGTTTAATTATATCGAGGCAACCTAATTTCTAGAACACACTTAATCTACAACCAAAAATTATTAGATTACCTAAAATAAGTCTTCAAACTAAGATTCATGCAGGATTGATTGGTTGTAAGAAAGTTGATTTGAGACTAGTATGTGCTTAAGGACAAGTAAATGAGATATTTGGACGCTTAGACTTATTTCCAGTATGGAGGGATGGTTTGATTGTCTAGATTTTTTTTGTGCTGCTAGCTGGTTCTGATGGGGAAGTCTTTTCTTCTGACTTCCGAAAGGGTTTGGTAATATGGAGTGCTGGTGTGACCAAACAAGTTCGGTTAGAGTAAAAACTTCTATATCTAGTTATAACTAGATATATCTTGGTAAATGAATCGCTTAGATCTTATTTCATGTCTAAAATCAGAGAAGCACAAAATGGTTTCGGCGTTTGCCGGTTCCTGTTTCGACATGTTGACTTCGTATTATGTTAAATATCCTTAATTTAAAAATATTTATATATGTCAACTATAACAATTCTTTCCCGAAACTATACAGGTACCTTTAATCTTTTTAACGCGTCGCGAGTGTTGTAATTCACTTTTATGGACTTTGAAAGTGACAGTGACAAAAGACATAAAATAGTGTGAGAGCTACAGTGTCATTCACGAGGGAACCCTGTTGTGTTGAACAACAGCCTGATGACGGCCGAGGATCTCGAGAGTTGTCTATTCCTGAAAGTATCCGAGGTCCCTGCTAAAGGAGGACTGCAGTTCTTTAGAGGGAGGTAACAACCACATCGACTCTCAGTAAGTGGATACTACTTAGTCATGCAAGAATAAATTTAAGTTTATTAATTAAGTTTTAATTTGATGTTTTTAATTTAAATTTAAGAATTTTGTTTTTTTTGCGTTTTTTTTAATCCTTGGAAAATTTAACACACAAACAACTAAACTATTTATATAAAAATAACTTTTACATTCCCCATTCATCGCTAATTACCAGCTTTACAGTAAAAAGACCAGGCACAAAAATAATATTCCCCGATTGCCAGTTTCTGACGAACAATGATAAGTCAGAATTGGGCATTTTACGATATATCATCGTTGAATCGTTCTTCGATTTTTAGCATAATAAAATGTAATGGGATTTTTTAACTTGTTTTTAAATTGTAAATACCTATAATAAAACTTAACAGTTGATATCGACATATAAAATTTTTATCACTATAGTATCATAGCAATTTTTTTTTAA
Source organism: Apoda limacodes (assembly GCA_946406115.1). Taxonomy (NCBI): domain Eukaryota; kingdom Metazoa; phylum Arthropoda; class Insecta; order Lepidoptera; family Limacodidae; genus Apoda; species Apoda limacodes. Next base: position 9,397,441 of record OX291553.1, on the reverse strand, counting down.
TTCCCGTGCAACTAATTTCAGAGCATTTGCGCGTCTATATTTTCTTCCCTGGTAGCACAGGAACTAGCCCATCTTTCTTCTGTTTCAATGTATAAAGTCGGCCTGGCCTGGATTGGAGGTTGTTTAAGAAGTATAGTAGCATAGTAATGGCGTCACGCCCTTTAAAAGTAGTTTTATAACTTTTACCCGAATGAAATACTATTCAGAAATCAAACGTTTTAAAATTGAAATAGCTTACAGTAAATCAGTAACATTTTTTATAGTATCAGCCATATACTTTGATTATTTTATTTTATTTTTAATGACGAACAAGTAATTCAAAAATTAGGCTTTGACGAATCTAATGTAAACACAAATAAAATTAATATTTTATGTGGTATCACACATTATTTGCACTTTCATATTTCTTTTTGAAAACCCATTTGCACTGCACTATAGTAGAGTCTTGGGGTCTATCAACAACTTCCCATACATAATTTTCCTGAAACGATTCCAACTCTTCCTCCATGCTTCGTCTCCAAAACTGACTCTTAGGCCCATTCAAGCTTCTTCGAGCGTAAAATCTTCATTATAGACTTCGGACTCTGCCATACATATATAATTATAGCCAAAACGATCGGATTCTTTACTTTTTTGCTTGGATGGAGTTCCTTTCTTATTTGCCTGCTGGCTCTATCTGGGCCTGATGCTGTATCAAAGAATCTTCCATTTCAGCCACTCACTGAAGAAGCCTATGGAATATATGTACTGTCTTTATCATCCTGTTCGAATTCGGTGTCTGTGCTATCTGTATCTTTATTTTCTTCTTCTTCTGATTTCCATTCCCTAACAGGAATATTTACTGTAGTTCCAGTTAATGTTTCCATTATCTTTGCTTGTAGTAACTGAGTTTTTTTTCTGGGTCATAAACCCTATAGCCCTTGATATTGTCAGCATAGCCAACTAAAATCAGTTCTTAAACCATCATATCCCTCTTATCCCACCATTCAGGCGTTTCTGTTTGGGGATATGAATTATCACCTTACTTCCAAAAATATGTATATGACTTACGTTGGGCTTTCTGCCTGTCCGAATTTCATACGGAGTCATATTTTTAGTCCAGAAGCAATTGATCGATTCCTTAAGTTAACTGAGGTATTTACGGCCTCTGCCAAGAAACTTGTTAGGTATCCCAGCATTGAAAATCAAGCATCTGGCCTTTTCAACTAATGACCTATTCATACTTTTGCTCAAGCCATTTTGTTGAGGTGTGTAGGCATTAGATTTTTTATTTATAATTTGTTACTTTAAACATCACTCAAAGTCCTGAATGCAAAATTCACCGCCGTTGGCTGTCCATAAAATTTTGATTTTTTTGTCTTTCTGTTTCTCAACCATGGACTAAAATTAGTTTTTATAAAATAATATAAAAATAAATTACAAAATAAATGAAATCCATTCTGCTGTAGTCATGCACGAACAAACCATAGTATCTGGATCCTCTAATGGATATGTTTTCCATGGGACCGCACACATGTAAGTGGATCACTTCTAACACATCCTTAGTGTTAGTGGAACTCGGCTGAAACTGTTGTCTAGCACACTTGAAAGTGTGCACTTAGATTTGTCTATGTTTGCCAAATCTGTGAATAAAATACCTTCTGTAGCTCCATACTTCATTTTGTTCAGACTATTAATGTGCCCCAAAAGTCGATGCCAACTATTGCCAACTTTCGCTCGATGTCTTAGCTTTTGCTGCCAATAACTGATCTGTTTTCTTAGTGTATAATCCGTACACGTCTTCAAATAATTCCCCTTTCTCGTCAAGGTCCTTTTTTCGATTGTAAAGGATGACGTTAGGTTTTATCTGTCATGTCATAGTGTGACCGCATCTAGTATTTTAATACTTTTTAGTATATTTTGGTTATAATTTTTTTTTATGCTTATATGTATTTTTTGTATATTTTAAGTAAAATTACAAATTTATGATAATACAGCAGCCTGTATATTATTCGATTATTTAGTCTGTGACCCTAGTAAGCTATCGTTCCCTGCTAAAATATTTATAAGTTATTAGAAAGTCTGCAATACGAAATAAATTAACTTTGTTTTGACCAAAATGGGAAATTTACTTTACGTACTCAATTAATAATTTTTTTTTAACTTAAAATGAGTACAACTGTTCTTAATACTATATATGCCACACAAAAGGCCACAATTATTCGCAATATTATGTTTTAATTAAATTTATCTTAAGTCTTTCCTTATTCAAAGCGCACGGGAGTGCACGTCTCAAGTTCTTAAAACAACAGCCATATGCATGTCGTACTCACATTATTTTGCACGATTCGAGCTGCTTCAATCTTTTTTTTGACGCCCACTTATCCATATAAAAGCTGATTTTAGATTTTAGTCACTCACGTACTTGTGAATATTTAGGCCCGGATTAATAGTCGTTGCTAAGTAATTTCCTAAGTAATACTTCTGAAAGTCTTATTGGAAAATTCTATACAATACTTACTAAACCTGACTCAAAATCTCTATGCAAATCTTGTAAACATAACCTCACTTTACTTAATGTTAACTTTTTCTTGTGATTGGTGACATGATTACCTTTATTGTCACATTCTTTAACTGGTTTTCAAATCACGACACTGATTAAACCTAAAATCTACAAAATTTCAAATTTACAATGATAAATATTATACTTATTTATGTATATGTTGCATAGACTAACAAAGCGAAAGACGCACGTCAAGGTCATTTTTGTTTACACGAATTGCAAACAAATTCTGAGTTCGGTTTACTGCTATTAGTCATATTTACCACATTTTCAAAAAACAAAAAGCGATTTATGATAGCCATGGAAAAAATAATTTCCGTGGTTATCATAAATAGCTTCTGGGTTTTTTGTACATAAAAAAAAACAGTGATTTTGTATATAGGCTTGTAACCTGTACTTGCGTGCATCTCATGCCATAAGGAGCAAAATACCGGCTGAGTGCGAGATTAAACTTGCGCACCGACGACGGTACCGTAGGTGCTTATGCAATAGAATTATTTTCCCACCCCTCACACCTCTCCTCTTTGGTTATGGTACCCTTAAATGAGACGACGTACTCAGATAGAAAAATTCTTCATGAATATGTGAGCATTGGAATCCATGTTTTATTATTATAAACACATCACGTGCTTAGACTGTCCCAAGTGAAGGTAATTCGTTACTCAGTCTTAGCTAAGAATAATAGCATGCTTAGCAACTTGTGTGTGTTTAAGCAGTGTTTATTATAACGTTATTCAAGCTAAGCCTATGTCTTAGCAATAAGTAAAACTATGTCTAAGCAACGACTGTTATAACGGGCCTCAGTTTTGTTTATTGTTGCATTTAATTACATAGCGCTTACTAAACCTCTGTCTTAGAATGTTTCTTTGTCTCAGCCACTATTAATCCGGGCCTTAGTGACAAATAAAATTTCTTCACACATTACAAAACATAAGCTAGGACAGCTTCAATGCCGACGCCTTGGCAAATATAATAAAAAAATGTCATTTATGGGCAGGATAATACATACATTGATCATGAAAGAAATTAAGAAATGTCAGGATAAGCCACTTCATATGAAACTTCATTGAGGTTCCTGTAATAGACAATTTGAATTTGATACTCATGAAGTGTGTGTTACATGAAACATGTTTCATGCAATCATAGCAGTTGTCTGAAAAACGTGTTGACACTTAGTTTAAAATATTTTTATCAATTATTCTTTTGACTCGAATTGTATTATTTAGAATTAAGAATCAAAGAGTTTCATCTTTAGTCAATTTCTAAAAAGATTTGGCTTTTATTTTTATTTATGAAAGAAATTAAGTTGGCGAAGTGATAAATTAAAAAAAAAGTTTGCTCAACCCTATAAATGTATTTAAGTTTTAGCGTGTATTTAACAATAGTACATTATGATACAAGAAAGCTAGGTAGCTCATTACAGACGAGGTTGTGGGTTGCAGCTGAAGTCCACGGCGAGGAAACAATTCAGCCGAAAGTGTATTGAGTACAGCTCATGAGTGTCACAGGACTGTTTTCAACGCACTCGAAGGACAGTTAAGTTAAAACAATCAAGTTAATACTTATATTAGTGTTGAAACGTTGTTGATGTTTAATAAAATATAGTAGTTTGGATATGTTTTTAACAAATACGTAAGATTTCTTTTTCTAAAATAAGAACTGTACTAAGTTCTAGCTTTTAAAAAAAATTGTAAAGTGAAAGACACTAATGCGGATTGTCATTACCGCACAAATACGTAACGGTGCAGTAAAAGCTGTTTTATTAGCAAGTATATTAAAAACTTCATTAAAAGAATCAGAAATCAGTAAAGTGATCGTTAAGTAAGCAATAACTTTATATGTATTAGCTTCTTGATTAATCTCATAAAAAATAAAAATATTAAAATGGTCGTGTTTTTTTTTAAATAAGTTTATTAAAGAGATACGTAAAGTTACACTTGGCACTGATTTGGAATATTATCTTTCGGTCCAATTGCCGAAACAGTACTTGGCTCCTTTTTACACTCGTATTTTACAAAAATAAGTATTATGCCCATGTTTAGTTTACATCACACAACCACAGAGTGTTGTTGCGTGCAACATGTTCCGTGTTTTAATATTTCTTTTGTTATTGGAGCTCCGCTTTAACTTTGCCCGCTCGGGTAAGTACCGAAATCTAAGTAATTAGCTTATCTATAAATCAACTTATGTAGTAAATACTGATACTTAACTACTATAATTTTAAAAAGCTCTGTTTCAAAATTTTAATTTTTGTTTCTATTTGTATTGCATTATAATTTTATATAAGGAAAAAGTAATGACATTGTATTATGACTTCTTTTGTGTTGTCATATCAGCAGTCGCCAACCAAGTGTTTGTGTTTAGATAGCTTGACAATTCTAACTGTCATCGTCGAGTGGCCAGTAGCTCAACAACGTCGGCCAATTCGCACTGAGTTAAAGTGGTGGACTGTGGCCTAAGCCCTCTTTCTCTGAGGCAATGCCTGTGGCTCTGTTGTGGGGAAAAAAATGCTTAAAACAATGACCTATTTATCTGAGTTCTGTACATAAATGTTTCTACACATTAAATATGTTCACTTTTGTACATTATCACGTAAATGGTCAGGCTGGGTGTGTGTAACACTAGAGGCATTACATGCGGCTAGCAGACACTTTAATAATTTAATTACTAATTACTTGTAGAATCTTAATTCCCTAAAGAACTCCTTACCCTAAAGCTTTCTTGCAAACTTCTTATTGCTCTATTATTGTAGAAAATTGGTTTCAAGAGCAAGCTGCGACCCATGCTAAGATTACACACCACTCAATGCGATTGCAAAGAAAATACTTAAAATTACTATACCAGATAATTTAAGATTGACATACGATCGAAATTGAAATTGTCGTCGAGAGTCTGCCCCCTGATCGATGCTAACATTTATTGTAAGACAGCTTGGATAAACAACTAATTATACAAGTTTGCTAACTTGGCCGGTTTTTTTATTAACAGTACAAGGTCATTGCACTAAAAAGTCCCCAGGGCATTGACATTTTGCTCCCGCGCTTCAGAAGTTGTGATTCGCTTAAATTATCTGTAAGTTGTGTTGGGGGTAAACAACTAGTGACGGATCTTTTGAAAGTACCTCATACATTCTATTATTTTACAGTCACCTGGCACACTGAAGTTCAAGGTGTAAAACACTGATTTCAGCCTGTCAAGTTATCCCTTTATAGGCATTTTTGAAGGTGGCTTTTTAATACCACTAACTAGGAAACAAGGTAATGGTCCTCCTGATGGTAAGCAGTCACTGTAGCGTATGGCCGCTTACAACACCTGAAGCTCACTCGCGCGTTGCCGACACTGCAAAGATCTAATAACGTCCTTCTTGAAGAACCCCATATTATAGTCCTTAGAAAAGAACCTTGGCAGCATATTCCATAACATAAGCGTTCGCGGGAGGAAGTTACTCTTAACCCGTACTGTACAGGACCATTTGGGTTCTAAGGTGTGAGGATAAATAGCCGTGGGCATATTTCGAACAATTCCTCAGAACATATCCCAGTATACAAGAGGTAGAATACACACAGGGAGACAAACTCTCTCATCAGACTTAAGGGTTCGATTCGGCTTGTGTGTTTGGGATGGTCAACGATTCTCTTAACCCCTCGGTAAACCCAGTTTAAAAGGGTGAAGCTGGTGGTGCACCCACCCAGAGATGGCAATAGTACTCCATACGGGGCCGTACTTGCGTCTTGTAAAGCAGCAGCAGCAGCAGCCTTTGCCTCGAGGTAACGTACTGCTTCGCTCTTAAGCTTAACGTACTCCAAGTGTTTTGGACGCCAGCTTCACCATGTCTTGCCAATCTTGGAACTGAACATCGCTGGAGATTTCAAAACCAAGAATGCCAATGCTCTTGAAAATAATTGTGTGTGTTTTGGAATTGTGTGACTTCAGTAAATGGGGTTTTCTTAGCGGTAAACGCGCAAACTTCTGTCTTCATAGGGTTGAATCGGACTAAGGTTTCCCATCCCCAGTCGCCGATGCATTAGGCTGGTCACTTTACAGATACGCCTGTAAGGCTTATTCAACCTTATCTAGTCATTTGAGCGGCTTGCTCGTTGAAAAAACCAAAAGGAGTCATGCTCAAAAACGTCTAAGCGCTCTTAATCGTATTTTATACCATTTAGAAATGGTATTCCTAATAAATTTATGCTAAAACTGACGCATGTAACAATAATTTTATGATCTGATTAGTCACAAACTAATTTTTATAACATTTTTTTTAGTCACAAACCAAAATTCGTCCCCAAAAAATATTTTTCCAGCCCTGACATATTCCATTAATTATTTTTTTCCCTATCTTTCCAGACTGCAACGTAGTCTCCAAGAAAGACTGGGACGGCCTAGACCCAGTACACATAGAATATCTTCCTCGACCTATCAACTTGGTTGTCATACAGCATACTGCAACAGCCACATGTGACACCGATGAGCAATGCGCTGACATAGTTAGAAGCATACAAAATACTCATATGGAAATTTTGGACTACTGGGATATTGGACCTTCGTAAGTATTAACACTTTCTTTTTGGGACAAAACATTTAACACAAATTAACCGCTTTGCTTTTAACATGAGAGTTCTGTAGTAAAATTTTTAGCTAAAACGCAAGGTTAGTTTTTAATTTCTAGGTTTAATAACTTGGTAAATATTCATCAGTTTGGGTTATATAATTATGCTATGCGCTAAGAGATTAATTAATGTTTTACTGATTTAGGTCATACAACTATATCTGCTTTCTTTATCAATCCAGAAACCGTTATTTATTTAAAAAAAATTATTAGTACTCGTTTTCTACATTAGAGCTATCAAACTAAAAACTAAGAAAATTTATAAGATATTTTTATATTCTTTGCCACCTGTATGCCTTGTAGCAAAGCCGTCACTGGATAATACTTCTGCATAATAATTCATTACATTACCACAAATTACTTTGACGGATACAAAAGCTTTCGTAATTAGATACTGCAAACGATAATCTATCTCCCAAATATGGCAATTATAGCAAACAATTAACTCAAAGGTAGCTTTTAATGACAATCGATAGCTCTTATTTTTTGGACTGCTATAGGGTCTAGATAACGGCGGAGCAGGGGGTGCAAAGTATCTCAGACGGAGATTCGTCAACAACTTACTGGCATTTCAAATACAATCTTTAGCCTATTTTGATCACTTTTTACCTTTTTACCCAAACAATTCATCAACTGTGTCTCCTTACCAAAAATAACAGCAGCATTACGTACTGACGATGAAAGATTGTTGACTTTTCCAGATTTCTTGTTGGCGGAAACGGGAAGGTGTACGAAGGATCGGGGTGGCTTCATGTTGGTGCCCACACATACGGATATAACAGAAAATCTATAGGGATATCTTTTATTGGAAATTTCAATAGTAAGTTGATACACAGGTAAGAAAAAATGGTTTTTTAAATCAAGCTAAGAGTGGAAAACAATGTTTCTACATAATCTGGGTGACAACCTCTTTTCCCCAACCACTTTTAGCCCTGGGTGACTAAAGAGGCTATCGCCGCAACACTGCCTCTGATTCAGAGCCTATAGGTACACAGTATATTGTACCCCCATTGATAGTTCCTAGCTAACTGAACGAAGTAAGTCAGTATTTGGTAGGGTAAAACAGTAAAGAAAACAAATACCCTTAAATTTAACTTTGTGTTCGCTAGGATATTTGCAATGCTTATATATATTCTGTAAAACTTTAGCCTTTAACATGTTATTGTAAGTGAGGCGGTCCTCACTTCTACAAGGAGAACGAACGCCAGTGGGACCCCCGCAGCAAGCCGATGGGCTCGGGTGACTAAAGACCAACCATAATGGAGACATATGGGGGAGGCCCATAAACTTCGAATTCTGTAATCTGTCATTTAGACTGCGCAATAGCCTCACAAAATTGGCCATCATAATAGAAAGTAAATCTGTGGTCTATCAACTTCAGCCATTTTGTTTTTTGATATTAATTTAAACCAAGTTAGAAAAAGGCAAAAGATACCACAGTTTCGCTTTCTCTCACACGTTTACAACCATTTTTTTCACATCTGGCTAGAAAATGCGCTAGCCATTTCTCCATGTCTATGGAGAGGCCTACGTTCAGCAATGGACGTCTTTCGGTTGAGATAAAGACAACGATGACGACTACATATTATAGTTGAAAATAAAGAGCTCATTAAAGGTAGTACCTACAGACAGACAGATGGCGACAACGTAGGCCTTTCCTATCGAATCCGATGTGTAAAATTAAGCAACGTCGGGTATGGTCACTACCTGGATGGGTGATCGCAGGATTCGTTAAGCCAAATCAGGGGCCTTATAGATGACATAAAAATCCTGTGCCCTGCAGTGGAAAATATATCAGCTGAGGCATCCGACATAAACTACTTAAAATCTCCAAATTTAAATATACACTAAGAGACAGACTACAAAAACAGATGTTTCATTCAATCATAAAAATCTAAATCCATCTATAACCTAAAATAGTATGATTTTCATTCCAGAACAAGATTTTGTTATGTACAATAAATACTTATTAAAATTCCAATTAAACATCGGTGCAACGCGGATATTATGAGCTTATGAGCTCGTTATATTGTTATATTATAACTATTTTAAGTAAGTATACTCAGATGCGAAAAAAAAATATGTTTCTATGAATTTTCAGAAGATCAACCCAAACCTGAATCTATAAAGGCTGTAAAGGACCTTCTTAATTGTGGTGTGACCAGCGGCCATTTGACTTCTAACTACCACGTGGTGGCCCATAAGCAACTTATAGCAACAGAAAGTCCGGGAAGAAAATTATATAATTTAATCAGGAAGTGGCCTGAATGGCTCGAAGATGTCAGTGCTATAAAAACTTGAGAAAAAAATGTTTTATTTTTTTTAATGTGTAAAAATACTTTTTCTAATTTTTAAAATGTCACATCTCAAATACTGAATGTTGTTCAAAACTTTAAAAAAAATCTTTATTTTAATACCGTATTTGAAATTTCCGTTTTAACGCTCTGGCCATACTTTGAATAATAAATAAAACCTGCATAGTGCCAGATTTCAGAGTGAAACTTTTTTCACACGAAAACTATAACATTTTTGATTAAAAAAATGACCTCATATGTTTTACATTTTATTGTTTTAACATTCTGCTTTTAACGTGAAGATGGATACAGCGAAAATCAGAGTAATGATTGAGTAACCGGTGTGAAGTTAGCTGAAAAAGTTAGCTGCAAATTATAACCCGACCAAATTACGAATACTCCGATAAAAAATATTTTAATATAACGATATAGCTTTTTATGGTTTATTTTAATTCGTAATTAACGTTCAAATACGCATAAAAATCAATGAGAGATCGTGTAAGTTTTTTATAAATAAAATAAATTTAAAAAATAATTTTGTAAAAATAGCATTTTATATGAAGCTGGCAGCTAGTATGTCAGACCTGATCTGCTAAACCAAAACTATGTAAGATGTCAAGGTAACTCAATAGTGTATCGAAAAAATCAGTTCTCATCAAGTAAGATAATATATCTATAAGGTTCTCCTTCAAAATATTTTCATTTTTTTCGTTTAACTGGGGTAAATTGATTTTCTGCAGTGAGGGGAAGAACGGAAGATGTATTAGGACTCGATATATTTTAAATATTCTTGGGAACTACCGGAGCTTTAGGAAATACTTTTTTATATCAGTACTATGTAATTTTTCGATATGATCTACTTGAGCTTGGAGGGTTAAATCCGATTTACTATATTTGAGATTAAAATCAGTAGACAACGATTTGCGTTTTAATGGCTTATTACCGTTGGTCTGTGAATTATAGCATAATTGCAATGGAGAAATATTGCCCTTTTTACTATTTAAAATATTTTACCAATGTTCATATTTTTTTTTTTTTTTTTTTAGATTATTAAAAAGGCCTTTTTTTTCAAAATGTTTTCATAAATATTGTAGATATCGTTCCTGTAATTTAATTCAGGTGTTTTAGCATTTAAGTTCAATTCTTTTAACTAGATAATCTTTTTAATTTTGCTATTTTAGGTTTATTATTTAATTAGTAAAAAGAAGCATTAAACCGCTAATATAAAATTCAGTTATTCTAATTAGAAGAAGTTCTCAGCTCTCAACAGAATTAAATCAGACATTGATAACACATATATTTAACAATACTTTTGTTTTACACGCAATTTTACAAGCACAAAATTAAATAGAAATAATAAATAAAAATTTAGTTGAGTATATTTTAAAAGTGAAAATAATTACAGATTTTTTTATATAAACACTTACCCTTAGTACATACCTACCTATCCTTTATTTAATCGTAACATTTGCATGGATACTTAAACATATTTATACATATACGAATATATTATATTTTTTTTCTAAGAGACTTGAACTTTTTAAATAAAAGAAAAATTTGAGACACTGTATTATTAAATAAAAAACTAAATTAAAATAAAATACCTACAAAAATTGTCCTTTAACATACTAAATCTTCTTTGCTATGAATTTACACAACAAGTTGAACAATTTTTTTTTAAATAATAATAAAACTGCACGAGTATTGATTTAAAAATCTCCGGTGAAATTCAAAAAGGAGGCCTACTTTTCCTCCTTTTTGGATGTAATACCGCCTGAGGCGATATTATTAATGGAGATAAATTAAAAACGGGATTAGGCGTCAAAAGTAAAAACAAAAAATTAAGTAGAAGATCAAAATGAAAAATAAAATAAAACAAAAACGAAGCAGAAACAATAAACAAAAAGTAACCAAAAAATAAAAGCGAAATAAAAACGAAATAAAGCAAAATGAAAACGAAATAAAAACGAAATAAAAGCGAAATAAAAACAAAACAAAACGAAAAATAAAACAGAAATAAAAGCGAGAATAGGCAGTAAAAACGAAATGAAATAAGGAAAGTAGGTGAGTAGGTAGGAGGGTGAATAAATAAACTTATTCACCCACAGGATTAAGCTCTCGGGGGAGAGCCCTGCCTTCCGGCGGACGGGCGTGTAAGGGCGCTATGCCCCTGAGGTGTGTATGGTGGCTGTTATCAGCGCGGGTGAATAGTCGTTTCGACAAACCAGATATGAACTCTGCGAGTGGCTCGGTTTCGGTGTCTCTACCAATGGTGGAGTTGCGGACGTAGCGTCTCGCGCCGGTAATTAATCTCAGCAACCTATTTTGGACAACCTGGAGCTTACGTTTGCTGGTAGAAGATAGAAGACCGTACCAAGCAAGGGCTGCGTAGGTCAGTCTCGACCGTATGTACAACTTGTACAGGCGAATTTTGGTTCTGAGTGGCAAGTCAGAGGAAAGTACCGGTCTAAGGCACGCCTGTGATGCGACCGCGCCTGCTGACACATGGTCTAGCATTTTGCGCATGCGCAAGGGGCGGTCTATAATACAGCCAAGGTACTTTACGCTGGGTTTCCACTCAATAACTTGACCTGGAAACACGAGTTTCGGTGGGAGAAACTTTTGCAGGCCGGTCAGTATTGCTGATGTCTTGCTGGCATTAACGGCTATTCTCCACTTGTCCAGCCAGCCAGGCAAAGTGTCCAATAGTCGCTGCATTTTTTTGGCTGCTAAACTAGCTTTGCAGGAGGAGGACATATAGGCGCTGTCGTCCGCGTAAAGGGCTAGGAGAACGTCTTCAACACCTTCCGCTAAACCTGAGTCACTGAGAGTGGGGATTTTGTTGGTGAATAACGCATTTAGCAGTGGCGATAGGCAGCTGCCTTGAGGTACCCCTGCTCTGATGGGTTTACATGCTGACTGGTTGTTCTCGACCGAGACAAAGAAGCTCCGTTTGTCCAGAAACGAGGCAATTACTCGCCCGAGCATCGGAGGGATGTCCGTCTATATCAGCTTGTGTAATATGCCCTCGTGCCAAACTCGGTCGAAAGCCTTCTCCATGTCGAGAAAGACTCCGACTGTGCGTCTGCCCTTGTTTAGCTCGAAGGCCATGTAATGGTGTACAAGCTGAAGAGTGGTACTATGGCTGTCTTTGAAACCAAACTGTTCAAGCCTAAGCTGGATATGCGGGGATATCCTAAGTAGAAGCAGGCGTTCGAGCAGCTTGGCTAGATTGGACAGCAGTGTTATCGGTCGGTAATGTTCTGGGCGATGACGACCTTTCCCCGGTTTCGGGAGAACAATGATTTTACCAATCTTCCATGAAGATGGGAAATGTCCAGTGCGCAGTATCCCATTAAAGATTCGGGTGAGTGCCACCAGACCCTTCCTAGGCAGCATGATAATCGCTGTGTTTGGAATCTCGTCGGGACCGGGTGATTTGCGCTTATTAAGCTTAGAGGCCTCCTTCCTAACCTCTTTAGGCGAGATAAAATAATCACCTCTGAGTGGTGGGGCTGGGGCCGCGAGAAACTGCTCTACGCGTTCTGTAACTCCTAACGTGTGGACTGGGTCGACCATTGGGTTCGGCTTAAATTGGTCCTCAAAGTGGTCCGCAAAAAGTTTAATTAATACAGCCGTACCCCTGAAGGCCATATTAGCAGGGGAAATTTCGTCTCGCCTATAGGTGATGAAATTTGGAATGCGGAGCTCATTCTCACCTCGGAGTTTCGTTTCGCCCAGTAACACAATGTGAACATCGTGTTCCTGGACTAACGTTCTGAGGGCGGCTGTCTTGCCGTTTATGCCCCCAGGGTTCCAGTACACAATTCTCAATTTAAGGGCCCGATGAGGTCCCATTAAATTCCCACGTGAGAATTGTGGTGAGTTGTGCCAATCCATTAAAAAGGGCTGGCAACGGATTTTGGCCGGCAGCTATGGCCTCTATGGCCGCGTTTAGTGCCGCTATTGCGGCTCTGGCTACATTAAGGGCACCAGCTTGCATACGAGGTGGGCCCTGAGTATGATGAATGCCACTGTGGCGGCTAGTCGCGGGCGGCTGAGACTGCCGAGCAGCGACTGCACGTGGTTGCGGTGTAATGGGTGGCTGAGACGTTTTGGAGGGTCTGCGAACTGGGGGGGTGGCATAAAAAATATTGGGCATAAAAGAATATGTGTCCAGTGCTACCGGAACAGTAGCCGGAACGGTTGTGGTGGGCTAAGGTGCGGTTTTTTTCTGACGTGGCATCCTTTTTTTCCCGAGAGCTTGGGTTCTATCTGTTGGAGGATTGGCGGCGGGCATTAAATTTGCGCCTGCAGTTAAGTCGTACTCCTGCCGCTGCAATTGTGGTAAGGGAGTGGGCGATGGCAGGGGTAAATTTGTTACCCGCTGGGCTTTGTTACGGGGTAGCGGAGGATTGATAGTCACCCCCTACGCCTCGCTTCACGCCTGAAAACCGGACAAGAGCGGTTGTTGGGCCTTACTGCAGTTGGCGCATTTTAATGCGACCCTTTGTCGGTCGCATTCAGACGCCGCCGCAGCGCACACACTTTATTGGCCGGTGGCAGTTTGTGGAGGCGTGACCAAATGCCTGGCATCTATGGCATTGCGCTGGGCCAGGGCAAGAATGCCAGGCTTCAATAGATATGCCAGGCATGCTGAGCAGCTCGTTGACTGCATATAGTACTTGCAGCTCGGCATGAGTGTGCCTGTGCTGCAATTGTGCGTAGTAAATAGAGTTAGGTCGGCCCCTAACTGCTGGGATTTGCCGCACATGCGACACTGGAAAGCTGGCGAGAGCGAGGTCCTCTGCTAGCTCATCAAGCGAGGTGCCCCTTGATGGCGATCTTCTGTAGTCGATCGCTGTCTAAGCTGTAGCAGTACCAGGATACTGCATGGTCCTGCTCAGACAGCTCGTCTATATAGGCCACTACCGTACGATATTCCGTGGGCGACTTTGGGAAAAATCGTACCCCTTTGCCAAACGGCCGGGCGTTGGGGGCGTGGCCTAATATAGAATGCAACTTTTTCAAGTGCGTTGACCACTGGGGGAGGGACTCTACAACTATCGGGGGGTGTCTGTCTTTGTCCTTGTCTTTGGCATTGTCACTGACATTGGTTGGCTGAGCAATTGAGTGTGTTGGGGGGACTTTTGCTGTCTGGGCGCTCGTTACTTGCGCATAAGAATATCCGCTAGGCGGCGCTGCCGTTGGGGGTGCAGCAGGGTAAGGGGGGGTAATTTCAGCGATTTCCATCCCTTCGAGCGGGGTGGGGTGATGGTGAGCCTCTTCGGTGACCTTTGAAGTGGACGCTTGGCCGGCCAGTGACTTATGCCGGTCGGCAATGGCCTCTCGGGCCTCTAAGCGTGCTAGCTCGGCGGGGTCCTTAGATGGGCTGAGGGAAAAAGGTCTCGGCGTTGTATCTCTGCTGCTTACCCTAGGGTCTCTCTGCGGCAGAGGGATTGAGGGCGGGTTTAAGTTCCGCGGGACTGACATAGGGGGCGTTACCTTAGTTGTACTGCCCTGTTTGGACGATGACGAGTTCGGGTCTGGCCGGGGCGGGGTGTCCTCAATTGGAGAGAGCATTGTTGGAAGGGTGGGGAGGTCTTCATCCCTGAACATTTCGTCGCCGGTGTCTAAAGCCGAGTAAATCGACGACTGGGATATGGCCGAGGCCATAGAAACCCTAGATGGGGGCCGAGAAGGTGGGAACGCGACCGAAAAGGGCCGGTCCGCGGCAGAAATTTTGCCGGTAAACAAATTACGCGCCTCGACGGCGGCTGAGGGCTGGGAGCGTAACCATACGCCCCGTTTACGTACGCCTCCTCTACGTACCGGTGGTGGGAGTCCTGGAGGTGGCATTCCGCTAGATGGCTGCTGTGCTGACCATGTATATAAAAGCGAATTACCACTCACTGAATAATTACATAATCTTAAAACTACCTGACCTACGAGGCTGAAATGAAAAGTGCCGACATTTATTTAAAAGATTTTATGACAGGGACAGATTAAAAGGGTTTTAAGTAGGTTTAAAATTAATATGAAATTCTTATGTTTTTGGTGGTACTACATTTAATGTAAATAATACTGTTTAAAAAAAAAAAAAACAGCCTAAATTTCCAGCGTTTTCTATGTAACGCGCATGAAATTTGGTATTGCGTGTAAAGATTTAGTATAAATAAATGTTTTTTAAAATTTTTACAACAGGTAAAGGTAGTTAAAAGTTTATATAAAAGTCTTATGTTTTTGATGTTCATGGAATAAAATTTGTAGACATTAATATTGCTGTGAGATTTTTACTACAGGGACGGATTAAGGAAGACCTACTGTTAGAGGTATTGAGTTTAAATATTTGATATAAATAAATGTTTTTTAAGATTTTTACAACAGAAACGTATTAAGAGGTTTAAAGGTAGATAAAAGTTTAAACGAAAGCCGTTTGTTTTTGATGTTGATGGAATAATATTCGTATACATAAATATTTCTATGAGAAATACAGGCACGGCTTAGGCTTCCCGCACACGAGTCACTTTTGTGGCCGCGATAATCGCTGTGCGGAAAAAGAACATTAAGAGTTAAATATTGAAACGGACACGAGCTACAAAAAGTCACCCATAATTTGTATGAGAGCAACTTTTAGTGGCTCAGCGATTAGCGCTCGTGTGTGGGAAGCCTTAGAGGTATGAAATTTAGTATAGGGGTAAAAGATATATATAAATAGTTTTTCAATATTTTTACGTAAGACACGGAATAAGTGTGCCACAGGTGATTGAATTTGATATAAACAAAGTATGTTTTTGATGTTAAGGGCCTGGATTTTTTGTGTTGTTTTTATTATTTGAGCTGCATTTCGTTAATATTTAACAATTACAATAAAAAAAAAATTACTTAAGACATGCGAAAAATCGGATTGCGTGCTTAGAAAAATAAGACCCGAATGTTTGACATCATAGTATATCAGGGTGATCATTCTGGGTTTGTTAAAGAAGTTTGCATACATTTAATTATTTAGTAAAAAACAGGCAACAGTCCTAAAAAAAGAGAAAATAAACAATCCAGTTGTACACTTTGACGCTACAGGTAGTGTAGCGCGGCAGTTAATAGTTATTTGTTATACAAGTGAGTATTAGCGTTTTTTGGTAGAAGTTCCGACTTTAAATCCTGAGCTAGCGAAGAAGCATTAAAAAAGTAGGATTAAAAATTAAAGTCTCATTACAAAAGCACATAAGGTGTCATATGAACGGGATTTGTATGAACATTTCAAAACAATTTTTTTAACCTAATTGTTTCGATAGACTATTAAGTTACCTTGACATCTTACATAGTTTTGTTTTGGCAGATTAGGTCTGACATACTAGCTGCCAGCTTCATATAAACCGCTATTTTCGCAAAATTATTTTTTAAATATTTTTTTCATAAAAAAATAACACTATTTCTCATTGATTTTTATGCGTAATAAAACGTTAATTGATTGATTACGAATACTTAATTTACTGAAATCCCAAAAACTGCATCGTTGATTTTTGTTTTCCCAGTTAATTATGCCGTTTTAAAAAAATCAATACGGAACCCTTCTAATATATCAAACTTGATGAGACCTAATTTTATCGATAGACTATTGAGTCACCTTGACGTCTTACATAGTTTTGTTTTGGCAGATTAGGTCTGACATACTAGCTGCCAGCTTCATATAAACCGCTATTTTCGCAAAGTTATTTTATAAATATATTTATTTTATAATAAAATTACACGATTTCTTATTGATTTTTATGCGTATATAAACGTTAATTTATTGATTTCGAATTAAAATAAACCATAAAAAGCTATATCGTTATAATTTTAAATATTATTTATCGGAGTATTCGTAATTTTGTCGGGTTATAATTTGCAGCTAACTTTTTCAGCTAACTTCACACCGGTGTCTTAGTACGAGTTCCGACGTGGGACTAACGCAGCAGAAACTGCTCTCAATGTCATTGCTGTGCTTGGCGAGGCTACGGCTAACGAACGCACCATGCGTCATTAGCCGGGTCCTGACTGAGCGAGAAGCCTCGGATGTTTGCCGCGCAACCTTCGCCGCGCGAGGCAGCCTCGGTCTGTAAATTTTTTGCCCAAAGCTGCAACGCGCGGCAAGGTCGAGCCAGTTTCGATCAGATCATCATGAAGCACCACGCGTGGAAAGCTGCCGCCACTACTGATGCATTTATATTCTTTCTCTGACACATACAATAAAATAAAAAGAAAAATAAGCTATTAGTCGTCTGTATTCACCATACCATTGTATCGACTTGATAAAGAATTCTTTATCCATATTAGCCACGTACTAACTGAGCGACTGAGGCAAACGTACTGAGGCGCCTTTGAGCATCGACAAAAACCGACAAAGTTTGGCTCAGCCCGCGGCACGTTCGGCTGAGGCAGCGCGTTCGTTTGCCGCGGAAGAGTGACTGAGCGAGCATTTGCCTCTAGTATAGGCGACTCGCTGAGTCAGTAGTCAGTACGCAGTTCTCAGTATATAATGTACTCTGTGGTACGCGGCTATTGGTTCAACCGCTTTCGTAGTGGAAACCTCCGACCTGAATAATGAACCACGACGGAAAATAAAGAAATTCCAAGTTCTACTCAACCAAGTAATTTGCATTCAGTCCAGCAATATTATTTCATAGTAAAAATTTTACTTTATCAATCGAAATGGATAAACTTCTTTTCCTATAAACTATTTTTTTTTTAACCAAATAAATATCACGTTTTGGATTAACGCAACTTAAATCAATTACCCTGAAACAGTGAATTTTCTTTTAGGTATAGAATAAATACATTTTTATATGCAACATATTATGTTTCTTCGTTAGAAACAAAAAAATATTTTTAATATCAGAATTTGTTGGATTCTTGACTTAAAATCTGATTTTTTAAGATAAAGCTCTTGTCTTAGTCGAATCAAATAAAATAACTGTTTTAAAATATTAAACATTTTCGTTGAAATTAATCAGCCAGTATCGTTTTAAACGAATTTTATTTTAGTTTAAGTAAATGCATGCATTTTAAAAACTGAATAAACCTCATCATTGTTTTTCATAGAGTTATTGTAATGTTTAATGCGTCAAATTAGTATCATTTTATGCAAGAAACCTAAAGTTAAGTATTATGTGAGAATTGAAAAGCTCGTGGCTCAGTCGCATTCGTCTATCGGAAACGTTAAGCGAAGTTCAGCAATGTCGAGCGAAGTCAGTACACGAATGGGTGACCGCTTTAGTGGCACATTTTTATTGATTTCTTCCGTGTTTCAGAAGGCTTATTAAACCGTCGGTTTTGCGTGTGTTTTTTTGTTTATTTTTCACATAACCGTGCAGTATGGCGGTTTAGAAACACTGTATAGTCAGCTTAAAGCGATAATAGCTACTAGCTACAGAAGTCCACCAATTAACAGCTAGGCAGTACGGTAGACCCCTATAAGTCCCAAACCTTCAGAAAAAGAGCCCTGTGCCCTCTGTGGCTTAGAACAGCAATTAAAAAAAAATAATTTAATAATGCTTATATGTTGACGATAACTACTAGTATGTGATTTTTTACCGAAACCTTTTTTTTTCGAGAAAAATATATTTTTATTATATTTAAGAGATGCAGAAGTTAAGCACTTGTGTTGTGTAAACTACAAATTTCTTCCATCCAATAACACACGAAGTTCTTCGCCCAAGAAAACAAAGTGTATTAAACAAAGAAACATATTTATCTTCAATAAATTAAATATTGTTTTAAACTGATACAGTTTAATTTACTGGTTCAACGAAATTTGATTTCGTGATAACTTCATATTATTTCAAATATTTAAGAGAAAAAATGTCTTAGATGAAACAAATATTCGTTGGTGCATAGGTATATGAAACGATATTCTTTTGGATCAAGTAATTCTTTATTACCGTGAGGGAAAACAAGGATTAATTCAAGGTGATGGTAGAATTATTGCTCCATGACACTGCTTGTGAAACAGTTTTAACACTACAAGAACTGCAGCTAGAAACCAACCGACTACTATTTTTTTCACGGTTTGCATATTTTTTTCCACGAAAAAAAAATCGTTCCAGAAAGTAGAACAAAACGCATCCAGGGACCTTATTGGGAACAGTTTCGTGCTATCCGGACTCTGGAATTCGAGAGAGAATGTATGCAAGTACGTTCTCGATTTTCGAGAGGTAAGTTACACTTCCATACATTTTCGTATCAAATTCCAGAGTCCGAATAGCTCGACACTGTTCGCAATAAGGTACCAGGTTCACAGCGTTTTATCGGAAAGGTTTGTATAATCGTTTTGTTACGTGACAGGAATGTATTGACAACGATGGTAGATACTTTGATTCAAACTTCTTTCAATAATTAATCAAGATAATTTAATATTTGTTGTTATTTATTTTAGTATTGTTTTATTTTGCAATATCTTGGTAGGCAACGGACTTAGTCCATTCACCTGTTAATTCGTATGTTATCTCCTAAAAAAATGGTTTATTTTGTTAGTTTGAATCTCACAATAGGTATTTAATTACCAAAGATTAAAAACCCGAAAATTCAATCCCGAAACCTATTTCAATGAAATCCACAGAAAACTAAATGTCTGAACTACCGATTTTACTTGATCGTCATCTTCATGTACTTCTGGTTGCAATTCGATATCTTTTTGAGTTTGATAAATTATTTATTTGAATAAATAAGTTTATAAAATTATTTATGTACTTATTTAAAGTTTTACTATTACACTGGTACGTGACAATCCAAAAAGGTTCGTATAGAAAATTAGTGCTGTTTTTTTTATAGCAATTATTAAACGAGTTTGGGATTATTTTCTTTAGTAACTTATATGTAGATTAATAATACTTCTCTAATTTATATCATTGCTTTTAAGTTAATGATTTGAAAGCCAAACAAATGTTTTTACTTCTTTTATATTAAAATAGTTTTGCTCTATCTTGGCTGAAAATGTCATGAGTTAGTAGTACTTTATTCGTAAACCGCTACTTCATAAAACTCTTACACTGAATAGGTAAGTATAAAAGCACACGAGTAAGAAATATGAAGTAATAAGTAATATGTCTAGCTTAATCACAGTAGAGTAAAGTGTTTAAGAACAAGTAAAATTAGTCATAATGTTATGCTTTATAAACATAGGTTTAAAAAACATTAAACTATTATTTATAATTGTTGCTATCCGAGACAGCGTTCGTATGAACCTCGGAAACTATAAGGCGAAACAAAAAGAAATTCTGTTTTCCTTTAACATATTCTTACTCTTAAGAATCACGATACATAATATAAAATAACAAAATTTCCAAAAGCGGCTAAAGAGGCAAATAAACCAAACAATTTTTCGTAAGGTCCAACATCTATATTTAATTTTTACTTATTTAAAAATAATAGAAAGAGAAGTAACTAGTATATTGTTTGTAACATGTACCCAGAGTGCGAGCAAATCTGGAAAATTTGTAAGTATTATAATCCTATGAATATAATGATACATAATATTATATTAGTATCTACATTTGTCTGTGAGAACTAGACAGCGCATTTCTTAGCCACATGTAAAAAAAGTTTGAAAAAGTGTGACAGAGATGAAGCGACACCATAGTGTATTGTCGATGTGATTTAAGATACCTTCGGTTAATTTTGTCTCTTTCTAAAATGTGGCCAATTTTGTGTCTATAGGACAAATTACAGAACTTGGATTATGGTATCTAATAAATTAAAACGTTTTATGACAAGTCCTATTTATAAACAGAAACCTGAAACAATAAAATAAATTCGCGCGTATTAAAAGAAATCGGCCAAGTGCGAGTCGGCCTTGAGCACGAAGGGTTCCGTATTATTATCTATAAAAAAGGCAAAAAAATCGCGATTGTTGTATCGGAGCCCCCTCAAATATTAATTTTAATCTGTTTTTTAGTATTTGTTGTTATAGCGGCAACATAAATACATCTATGAAAATTTTGACTGTCTAACTATAACGATGACGGACGGACTGCGAATTCTTACTAATTCCTAATTACTCTTTGACTACGGAACCCTATATATGGATGCCGATAGACGGTGAGCGGGGGTTCATTAATTTTCGCCCACTTTAGTCTATGCTACTACTATGCTACTCTAATATCTTTGTAAGTATCATTGAGAAAATTCCGATGGTCGCGTGTGGTTTTTATCAATATCAAATGCATGATTTGATACTGAAAAATGCTAAAAACGCAATGTGTATATCTCTCTAATATTTGCGGTGTTCCCTCAATTTATCACGGATTTAATCATCAGAACTGATTTTAATCCTGAATTGACCGTTTCAATGCTTAAAATCCTGAAGAATGTAGTCCGACGATATCAAAAATGGCAGTATCCTACTATCTTGCAGCCTGTTATTACTCAAGCAGTAATTTATGTAGGAAAACTGCAAACCGATATAAAATTAAAACATGATAAAATGCTGATAAAAGTCCACCACTACGATACTAATTACATTTATAATATGTAGGTAGGTATTTATTCAAATGAGTAACAAAGTGTCAAATAAACCGGATCTAATGAGTGCAGGTGAAGGTACCTAAAAGTGCAAACACAATAATAGCATTTGATGCGAAACTGCCAACAATTTTATGATACTGTGATGTGAGTTATACATGTATACTATTATTAGTATACCCAGTATAGTAGGTAAGTAAAGAATAGTTTGATTCTGTGGCTCAGTGGGAAATGAGCTGCCTTCTGAACTAAGGGATGTAGGTTCAATTCCCGCACGAGCCAAGTTTTTATGAGATGAACTTTGTGTTTGTATATATCTGTATCCGTGTTCTGGTATCCATAGTACACCTTTGCTTAGTTTGATACCAGATGGCGTTGCGTTGTGTAAAACGTTCAAAAATTTTAACAATAGACCTTACAGTATAAGTACCCACGACACAAATTTTTGTCTCGTAGCAATACGGCCAAAACGTTATAAAGCGTATAGATTTTATACTATTTTCATAAAATTTAGAAGACCTTTACAAATATCATGACTCTACCTTTCCACTTAAAAATTGTTCGATATGAAAAAATGATGTTACGCAAATTTACCCTGCTGATCCTACAAATTTTCGATAGGTATTATTTAAAGAATAGTAAATTGTAAATTACAAAACAGTAATTACATACTAACTACAACGATATTTGGAGACGATATTTAAATTTAAGCAATTCGACACTTTGCGGCACACTTTTTGTTCGGGTATTTTTTCGTAAAATACGAAATATTTGAGTATTACATCTTTTTTTTTTCTCAAGGCTTTGCTTACTAGAAAAAGATACAAGTTATCTTATTTTATAGGATACTTACAATTAGGCAAGCAAGAGAAACGGAAAAGAATAGAATAGTAATATTTTTACATTTGACTTACATTAATTAATATACAAAAAGAAAAGAAAGATAGACTTTTATCCAGAACGAATACAGTTTTAGGTATTTTTTTAAGGTATGTAGTAAATACTTAGTGACGATTTAACAATTATCTAATCTATGTATGATAAAACAATACATATACAAACAGAAACACCTTAGAAAAATACATTTCATAAGGTAGTCGCGTTGTTATTAACAAAAAATTCTCGCCTAAACACGGTAATGTGAGTATGTTGATTGCGTAGTAAATTTTCATATTCTAAATATATTTGTAAGTGTGTTTAGGTAAGTGATAAGGAAGTGATTGTGAGTGTTGAGTGTCCATAGATTTTTCTTAATAATTTATTTGATTGGTGGGTAGGTACTTTTCATGCACTAGTAAGTAAGTTGTAGTGATGGAAAAATAAAAACTTTTAAAAAAAAAAACAATCTTCAAAAGTTTTTTTTTTGTTTTTTGAAGCCGGTTTTGTTAAAAAGTTTTTGGTTTTTACTTTTCTGTGACGAATTGCTTTTTTCGTACATTAAAAACATTCATTACTCGCAACAAAATTTTATACAATCATCAACATAAAATCTTTTTAACAAAAAACACAACCGGTTTCAAAAAGATGCACTAAAGCGGTAAAAATAATAACTGATTTCCAAAAATCTGATCAGAATTACAGTTTGAAGTCGGATTTATGCAAGTAAAGTGTGTTATAAACTGTTTGACACAAACTTCAAACTGTATTCAGATCAGAGTATTGGAAATAAGTAATCATTTTTACCTCTTTAGTGTATCTTTTTGAAGCCGTTTTTTTTTTTGTTAAATAGTTTTTGTTTTTTACTTTTAAGCAACAAATTGCTTTTTTCGTACACTTAAAACATTCATTATCCGTAACAAAATTTTATACAATCATCATCATAAAAGGCGTTTCACCAGTTCAAAATTAACACCAATATTTTTTTTAACCTAAAGTTTAACTTTTAAATTCACTACATTAATATGGAATCACTTCGTAATTATACCCTTTTAAATAAAAAAAGAATATTGCAAATCCATTTATAAATGACGGAGTTATGCCCGAACATACTTAAAAAAAATATATATAAACATGCAAATTGAGAACCTCCTACTTTTTTGAAGTCGGATAATAATAGTAAACACGGTTTCAATTACGAGTCGTTTGCAGTCTCAGTGGATAATGATCGGCACTTTAATAAAGTAATGTACACATTATTCGTAGAATAGTTTTGATTTAAATATTTGTGATGTAGCTGAACTGTTTGATTGGTTTTCCTAATTGGGTTTTACATTTATGTGTATGAAATGTTTTAATGTCTTTTTGAGTAATGAAAATGATTGGATGACTTTTTTTACAGTGTAAGTAATAGTCGAGTGTATATCTTTTCTTAAAGATCGTGTTTGGACTTGGGACTTTACAGTGTAAGTAATATTCGAGTGTATATCTCTTCTTAAAGATCGTGTTTGAAGTCAAAGTCAAAGTCAAAGTCAAAATGGTTTATTCAAATAAGGATTTTACAATCACTTTTGAATCGTCAAAGTTATAAAATATTATTTTTTGAACCCTCCCACCTTCCCGCCGGTTCACAATGTTGTTGATTGATTTTGTTGATTGGACTTGGACTCCCATACTCCCAAAGTCTTAGCGAAGCGAAGAACGAAGTTTTGAAGAACGCTGTGTTTGCTGCGTTTCAATTTCCTAGCCTGGGCCGCGGCTTCACCGGCTGCCCGAGCAGAGACTTCCAAATGACGGGGGTAAAGTGTCCACACATGTTGCGTACCAGACCAAAGCCCTCCCCCCGGTTAGCTACAATATAAAAGTATTTTTATAATTAATTACAAATTCAGACAGCAATATAAAATCTCTCTAAAACGTCTCGTAGATAAATTAAAGGTGAGCTGGTCTACGCACAACTGTTAAAAATTACAATTTAACGTATGTATGTATATCATTAAGAAATACCTTTGACAATTACAAAGTTCTTTCTTATTCTGTAATTATGTAAATACCGTTTTCCTGTGTTAACATCAAGCATACCTAATTTTTGGATGATTTTGTACTAATGTTAATACCTTTGTTCTTTTCTCATCAGTTCTTGATTAGAGAGAAACATGAATTTAAATTATTTACAAATTCAAATCCTATGACAATTACGTACAAATTTCTATTCTATACGTTAAAATACTATTCGTTTTAAAATGTAAAATATGTTTCTACCTGCTTTGTTGCTTAGTATCATCTCTGCTTTTGGGCACAAAATAATCTTAGAAACAAAATAAATAGGTTAAGAAGGACCACTTCATACTAATTGCGTCAAACCCTATCTTCTTACAAATTTCTTGTTTTACTTACGAAATCCTAAAAACGTTAAATTATTGTTAATTATTATTTCAATAAATGCGCACGTGTTAAATCAAATGACGTTATTAACAACCCATGTTCATTCTATTGACGTCATATTAATACGTTGTATATATCTAAGAAGACGTCAGCAATCGAAGCAAAACTGTTTTTTACCAATTATGTAGGTATATGCCAAAATCAAAACCGATTACTTACTTATCTTTACCGAAAATAATAATAATAAACGTGTTATGTAATGCAGCATTGATACGCTTAGTCTATTATAAATCATTGGCTTAGATAAAACAAGAAACTTTCGGTGTACAAATTTAAATTAAGACTTTTTAATTTGAAAGTAAGACAAAATTAAACATTTAATATTTTAAACAATTCATTTTAGTTTTTGTATTATAATTTGTTTTTATTGAACTCAGATATGCACGTAACACTCACTTAATAACAATGTCTATTATTTTTAATATATTTTACAGCTAAAAACCTGGACGGCTACAAGAATAGATACCTACAGAGTCAAAACAACAGTACATACTGTTTACGCATAATGAATATTTTTTACCGTGTGTACCTACCGAAAAAAGTAAAATTTTAAAAAAATATTATCAGTATCGTAAAATTAAAATTATGCCTACTTTGATGGTTGTATAATAACTAAGCTGACCGGCCAAGTGCGAGTCGGGCACGCGCACGAAGGGTTCCGTACCATATATTCTATAAAAACGGCAAAAAAATCACGTTTAAATATTTGTTTTATTTTGATTTAATTATTTATTTTTAAAATGAATATGTAACTAAATATTCTGTTTTTAATCTTCAATGGTTTTACAATAGCAAAACAACGGTATGATTGCTGACCATTAATTATAAGGCTTGCAAATTCAAAAGATTCTGTATTTTATTATATCGTACGGAACCCTATGCGCGAGTCCGATTAGTACTTGACTAGATTTAATCGCTAACTCGCAGGTACTTGGTAGGTATTGGAGTTAAACAAATAAACAATTGAAAGAAAACCTAATGGAAAAATATATTCTTTATAAAAAATACAAAACACGCAATAACCTATTGCACTCTAATCAATTTATTCGCAAAACCATTTATTTAAACTTATTCGTATGCAGCACATTGACGTAAATTAAATTCCACAAATGATGTTTTAACTCATTGTGTTTTGATATATCTTTAAAACATTTTAAGGTTGTGAAGTTTTTTTGTTAGTAAGTACCTACAGTTATTTATTGTCAAACAAGTATATATAAAAGGTTTAGTTCGTAGAATAGTGTGATGATTTGTTATTACTAGTTATTTGTGATCAATAGTACATAGTACATTGTAGTATTCCAGTTGTTAATTATCTCCTAAAGATCTTAATTCTCATTTTTCTAGGACACCATTTTTCGATAGATACTCTAAATCACTTACTATCTCATTTATTAATTCTTTGTCACCTCTTGAAATTGATCCATTATCTTTCTTGCCAGTTATTACTAATGAGATGGCAACAGTATTCCATATGTGGCCTGTCTTGCGACTTGTAAGGCAACAACCTTTGTCCCGAGGTGATGTACTGCTTCGCTCTGTTAAGTACTTCAAGGTTTTTGGACGTCAGCTTCACCTTAAAATTTTAAATTCTATGGGTGACTGCCTTGTAGCACAATTTACAAAGCTTTCTCTGTACTTTGGAGGACATGTTGAACAGTCGACAGCATTCGATAAGCAAAGACAGTTGCCTATTTTTTGTACCACTGCGGTGACAAACAAGCTTACGTTCCGCCTGAAGCTAAACGGTAACCGCAGCCTTATGCAAATCCAACAAGTAGCACGTACTTTGTGGTCTGCAAGGAATTCTAAAGGACCTTTCAGTAGTACGGTGATCTTGATTTTAAAAACTTACTTGCCAGAAATTGTAACATATGATTAGGGTACACACAATAAAATAAGGTATGGACAATTATAACAATCCCAAAACAAAAGGAAATAAGCTTCAATAAAGCGGATGCTATGCTGAATATGGTGATTTGTTACTTATTGCTTAAAACTCTAAAAGAAATATTTAGCAAAACATAATATATAATATATGCTAAAGTACAAATCAACTGCTACTGCAAGATAAATAATTTTACTAAAGTGGGTACTAAAAATAGTTATTTGTTCAATAAGTGAACAAAGTGGTTTTTGGTGATGAGTGCCTACTATAAATCCCGAGCTAATGAAGTAGATTTAAATATAATCACGAGCGTAGCGAGT
The DNA here is from genome assembly GCA_946406115.1 of Apoda limacodes. Classification (NCBI taxonomy): domain Eukaryota; kingdom Metazoa; phylum Arthropoda; class Insecta; order Lepidoptera; family Limacodidae; genus Apoda; species Apoda limacodes. The sequence goes on along the minus strand of OX291553.1, from coordinate 9,369,972 downwards.
GATTCTAATATAGACTACTGAGTACAGCGAGGGATTTAAAGGCACAAGACCTAAAAGAATTTGCTCTCGTTTGAATAATACAACTTTTCACCCCTACAGGTGCGAAAAAATAGGCAAGGAACACAGTGAAGAATTTACAAATACTACCCACTATACTCTGCTCCTATCAAAAAATAAACAAAAGGTACTAACTATTCTTTTAACCATTAGCAAGAAGCCCAGACATGTACCTCATTGAACACTTATGGGACGAATTCAAGAGGTATGTTTCGGGTCGCTAGCCAGCTCCACAGACAATGCAAAGATATGGTTCCACAGAATTTCAAAGTGAAACAAATTTTTCTATGGCTAATCGCATGAAATTTGTTGTACAGATGATTTTGGAGGCAACACTTTTGTTTTCAGTATTCTGTATTCGATTTTAAACAATAGAATACCAAAAATATGTCGTAATATACCAGCTTCATAATTGCATAAAAACTTTTGCTCATCCTAATCGGAGGTCCGGCGGGCATTGCTTTCTCTAGACGTTCATAAGTCGAGTGGGCCAGACGGTATACCAGCAGTGGTGCTTAAGGAGTGTGCTCCTGAGTAATGTCCTGTTCTCACGCGCCTCTTCGCGCTTTCCTACCACACTAGGCAATTTCTGTCTTCATGGAACACTGCGAATGTGCACCCGGTGCCCAAAAAGGGCGATAGATCAGATCCATAGAATTACAGGCCTATCGCTATTACCTCTCTCCTCTCCAAGGTGATAGAGCGTGCGATCAACACACAGCTTCTAAGATACCTAGAAGTACACGACCTGGTCAGTGGCCGTCAATATGGCTTTCGCCACGGTCGCTCGACTGGTGACCTTCTAGTGTATCTCACACACCGATGGGCACTAGCATTTGAGAGTCAGGGGGAGGCATTGGTATGTAGTATCCCTCGTTCCGTTGTGGAGGAAAACCGCGGAGAACTTTTGTCTCAAATCGAGACCACACTGTCCAAGGTCTGTGACTGGGGACGTGAATACTTGGTCCGATTCAACCCTACAAAGACACACCGCAGGGATCCTTGGTGTCGAAATCTCCAGCGATGTTCAGTTCAACATTTTCAACGCGCAAGTGATACCCCTGGTGTTGCAAGCGTCCATAGGCTACGATGACCGCTTACCATCAGGCGGGCCGTAAGCTTGTTTGCCACCTTAGTGGTATAAAAACAAAAAAAAAAAAAAAGTTCCGAGATCATTTACAATATAAGGTAAAGCTGGCGTCCAAAAAACTTGGTGTACTCAACAGAGCGAGGCAGTACTTCACATCGGGGCATAGGTTCTTGCTTTACAAGTCGCAGGTTCGGCCCCATATGGAGTACTGCTGCCATCTCTGGGTGGGTGCACCCGGATACCAGCTTGGACCTTTTGACTCGGTTCAACGACGGGTTGTGAGAATTGTCGACGTTCCCAAACTCACTAGCCGTATCTTACCCTTAAGTCTGAGGAGAGATTTTGTCTCCCTGTGTGTGTTCTGCCGCTTGTACAATGGGATGTGTTCTGAGGAAATGTTCGAAACACGGCTACTTTCAACCATAGCACCGCTCGCCATAGGCAGGGAATTTATTCTCAAACTTTAGAACCGAAATGGTCGCGTACAGTGCGGTTTCAGAGAAAGTTTCTCCCGCGTACGCTTGGGTTGTGGAATGAGCTCCCTACCAAGGGTTTCTCTAAGGACTACAGTATGGGGTTCTTCAAGAAAGAAGTTATTGGATTTTGAAGGGTCGGCAACGTGCGAGTGATACTCTTGGTATTGCAAGCGTCCGTAGGCCATGGTGACCGCTTACCATAAGCCGAACCGTGTGCTTGTTTGCCAATTTCGTGGTATAAAAAATTCTAACATTTATTTTTATTTATGGCCGATCAAAACTTAAAACACAAGATTTAGATGCTATGGGCCAAAAGATGTGTCCGAGAGTGTATATCTAAAAAATGCATTGTAAACAGCGAAATGTTTATTGTATGGATGGATGGATATATGGATGGTATGGAAGATTGTATGGTTAAAAAATCTAATTCGGATCCACCTTAATATATTTGCGTAGTATACCGTACCGTAAGTCTACTACTACACTTAACATTATTAATTTATGTTTTAATGATTTCTTCTTATACGTTATAACATTTTTAATCCAGCTACTTATAATGAAATCATAAATAATGCAATGCCTGTGGAAAGCAATATATTAAGTGAGCATCTGAAGCAAACTCATGAATTGATTTATTTTATGTAGATCTTGTTATGATTGCATAATAAATCGCTTTTTTTATTTAACCCTTAGCTGGTATCGCTAAAAGGTCAACACGATTGGTAATAAGTGACTCTTATTGGATTAAAAAAAATTATATACATATAAACATTATAGTTTTATACATCATTTACATTATTATACAAAATTTTGTACAATATATACATACCTTGCAGAATATAGAAATCAACTTTTATAATGAATCTTACAACTCATATTACTCACTACTATTTATACCGTTTGACTTGAGGTAACTTTTTTAGTCTGTAAGAACCTACTTGAGACGTCTAAAAAATTTAAAAGTTAAAAGAAAAATTATACCTATCTAATTTTAATCTTCAAGTTAATAACAGAAAAATCTCTTTAAATTAATATTAAATAAAAAAAAATACTAGCCTTATTTTAATTCTTTGACAAAATGGGTCTCATCTACACTGCCGCAGGTGACGTAATGATATTACTTAGGTTAGGTTTTAAAACTATAATGAAAATTTCTATGATCTGGGGTTATTTTTGACCCCGAATACCAGCTAATGGTTAAAATGGTCTTGCTCTGGATCAGAGACTTCAGAAGAGTTTCGCAAAACGAGGATTTGGAGCCAAAGTACTATAAAGAATACCAGTCAAGAGATAAAAATAGTTACCTATAGGCAAAACTTTATTATTATTCTTACCCTAACAGAAATTGCTATTTATCTAGGAATATAAACAAAAAAGAATATTCAATTGATGTTTAAAGAATCTTATTTATTTACTCATCAACAAAAATAACTTCAATAACATCTGAGAAAAATAAGTTTTAAGAAAAGTGTAAAAGGTACGATTGAGGTTTATTTGTTCCTAAATGTCTTTCGTATCCGTATATTCCTATATCATACCCGTATCCATATGTCGAACTTGACATCCTATAATTAATAGCTCATAATCCCAGCAATTGACATATATGTATGTATAAGTAATAGCAATTATTATTATGTAACTAATCTGATGAAATTGTTTACTCCTGAGCCTGACTCATATCCATTAAAATGTTTATCAAAAATCGGCTAAATGCGAGTCCGACTCCCGCACGAAGGGTTCCGTACTATTTATTACCAATAAAAACGGCAAAAAAATCTCATTTGTTGTATGGGAGCTCCCCTTAAATATTTGTTTTGTTTTAATTTTTTTTTTAAAATTGAATATGTTATTAATATTCTATAAATATTCCAAGCGTCTATCTGTTGCCGTTATCAATATCGAGTAAAAATTACTTTTGTTTTATGAGAGCCCCCTTAAATATTTATTCTGTTTTTTTGTAATTTTTGTTATAGCGGCAACAGAAATACATCATCTGTGAAAATTTCAACTGTCTAACTATCACGATTCATGACGAACGGACTGCAATCATTACAATTCCAAAACATTGTTAACTAGCTCGTCTTCTATTGTTATTGCTACATATTTCGGACGTCCAATTTTTTGGTTCAAATGTGGGTTTTGGAATATTAAATACACGACCAGCTTTATTAAATTTTATACTTCCATTTTTATACCCACTGAGGGCTTTTTCCAAATCGTCACTGGATCAAGTATTGTATTGTCGCTTGGCCATGTCGACCTTAAAAAAAATAAACAATTATTCCTAATTCATACCATACGAAATACGACAAAATTAGAGTACGAATTAGGCACAAGATAGCCAACGATTTCAAAATTGCTGCCAAGCTGGCGTGTGTATATTTAGTAATTTAAAACGAAAATAAGTATAAAATGGAGCAAGAAACTTCTAATTTACATAATATAGCAATAACAACATTGAAAACCTTAACCAAGAAAAAATACTTTAAATCAGCAAAATTACTTACTTTTTTAATAATTTTTAACGGAGCGGTAACGTACTCCACGTTATCACTCGGGTGACGTATAACATGGTGAAGTAGTTGTTTCATTTAGTAGCACTTGCGTACCTATTACATTTTCAGGATACGAGAACCAGATAGGGTACGTTTGAACCCCTATGTATCACTAATAACTCAACTCTACCAACTGATTAAAAAAATTGTATTTGTGTTAACAATTATTTATATTATGATGTTTAACGACTGTATGTTACCATAATAATAAACACAAATGTTTGCCCAGTGCGGGAATCGAACGCACACCCCCTGCACAGAAGTCGGCCACAGTACTAACTAGGCTGTGAGGAATTAGTTTTAAACATATTTTTAACGATTGTTTTAAAATATTGGTAAAACCAAAACATGTAAAACCTGAAATAGGACTAGGTATCGTATTTAAACGAATGCACCAATTGTGATTGCATTTAAATTTGTAATATTTTAAATGTCTGAACATTTGCGGCGGAAGAACCGACAACTGTCAATCACGAATATACTCTGTAAACACGAAAATTAACATTCAGCAGCATATGAAAAAAACTCTTATAATGTTTAGTACTGGCACCTACAGGTTAATGTTTAAAATGGAGGGCAATTAAAACGAAATCATAATTTATGTTGAAAAAATTGCGACAGACAAACATGCAAAGGTACTTTCCAGATAATGACGAATCAAGGATTGTTGTTAATGGTAAAAAAAAAAATTAGACTTTCCTTTTCTCTTTATATTATAGTTTAATGATAATTAAACAATGAACTACGTTATATTTAGTAAATTATCGACTAATAACGAACGTAAGTTTGAAATTATGTACAACCCAAATAGCAAATTATTATTATTCTATTATTTATTATTATTAAAATTATTATTATTATTTATTCCTAGCTAAACTTGTTAAACAAACTAGTGGGAATTTAAAAAAAACCAGAGCCAATCAATTTTACTAACAATTTTTAAGCCGTCGTTAACTACTGTAGCGAATCTAATAAAAGAGAAACTTCGTTTACACTTAGATTTTCTTTATTCAAAGCGAACTGTTTTACAGCTTAAAACAAACCTATCGAATTATCTGAAAGTATTCCAGGTACGAGTACGAGTATGATAATAATATGAGGGCTAAGGTAACTTAAAATAGAGATAGAGAGAGATAGAATAGAGTTAGGACATACTTGAATGCCCATACGTATTAGCCCATGCTATCAGACAACCAGATAACGAATAATACTGAAGAATATATTTTTTTTACTTTACTAATATACGCCGTATATAAATTTTTTGACCCCAAACACAGTTTTTCAGAAATGCCCAAAAAAATATAATATTTTCTTACGGAACCATTAGGGCGCATGATCAACTCTCACTGGACAAATAATACCAGGAGCTTGCTTCGTTTGATTTTTGTATTTAGCCATAAAAATATTTTTTTTTGCGATTTACTTAATTTAGGGTCTGATGCAAAGTAAATTGTAAAATTATTATATTTTTGGACATTACCCATATAATAACGACCGTACATGTGATACCTACTGTGTGACCTTAGATAAATTTTAGTTATTTCAGTATCGGTGATTCCCCTTAGACAGTCAGTAGACATAAACCAGTTAAGTTATATAAATAGCTTTGGCCCCTGGTTTTATTTGCTTAGAAAATACACATGTTTATTATTCATATGCTATTAAAAAAAAGTATTTGTAGGAGAAAGAAAAAGTTTCATGCTATCTGTCAAAAAATCGTTATTAAAGTAAGTATCATTTATAAGATCCTACAGCAGAGGAACTATTTACTTTCTAAGTTGAATTTCCTTATATACCTATATTATATGCATAGTCAAACACCGAATAGGCTTTAAATTAGATATTTACGTACATTAACTGTTTCAACTTACCTATAATAATATTAAATATCATCACGACAATTATATCCGAAGGGGTGGTTAGAGACGTTACTTAACGTATAGACAATAACTAACCACCTAAATTAAATAATTTTTGACAAGATACTAAATCTCTAAATAAAATGTATATACATTAAAAAAAAAGTGTTTATAAAATTCAAAATTATAATTGAACTAGGTTTCTAGGAACACGTGAATAATCAAGAGAAAAAAACACACTGCTTTATTCAGTACTCTTTGTAGGATTACGAAACTTTTACTAAATAATAAAGATTGGAAGGAAAGGACAGACGCACAAATTTTACTTATTGTATGTAGATATGTACTTATTTAGGTATATTTATATATTATCTTTGTCCATTGCCTTATTTTGTTAACAAGCAATAACATAAATTAGCTCTGTTGCCCCCTCTGACGGACCAATTCGTAAATTAATGGGTTCGATAACACTTAAAACGCTTTAAATTCACTCAGATCAGTATAACAGTCATATAATATCGTATGTCAAACGGTCGAGTATGAAAAAGACAACAAAAATAGTATGCGTATTTAACGATGTGCACATAGGTAGATAATTATATATCAAAAAACGGCCAAGAGCGAGTCGGACTCGCGCACCGAGGATTTCGCACCACCACAGAATCTACGAACCCGACTCGCTTTTTAGGGTTTTTCATTATTTCCTGTTTTAGTAAAGACCTTACACTATAATAGTTTGAAGCTTGTGTGTATTACTTTTTTCACGATAAAGCAAAGACAACAAAAAACATTCTTGTATGAAAAACGCCAAAAATTTTTTTTTGTGTTTTTGATCTATAAAATATTAAGGTATTATACATATTATTTCAGTCTACTCGTAAAACATAGAACCCATTAAAAGGTCGGACGGGCGGACAGACAGCTTTAGGCTAGTATTAGGACTTCGTTCGCACACGTAAGTTAAGAGTAATCGGTAGTAACTTACATATAATTTGTGGTAATACTTACCATATTATTGCACTTTTCTAAAGTATAAAATTGAATGTTTTTGAAGTGAAAACTTCTTTAGCGGCGTTGTGCACTTTTTTTGGTATGGGTAAAAAATGATAAACTCGCGTCAGGTCACGTGTCCTAATCGTGGAAATTCGTAAGACGGAAAGCGTAATGCCACGCCTATTATAATTTTTATTTTTAGTATTCGCGATTATGAGTAGTACAGGGAGGTTGGATATGGAATTTTAATTCTATGACAGATTGCGATGTCAAATATACTACGTCAAAAAAGTAAATAAACAAACATTATTATTTCTTGACAATGTCAAAGACATGTCTTGTGACATATTTGAGTGTTAAGCGCGAATCGTGTGTAAAGGTTTTCACTTCTGCCGGCACTCCCGGGGTGCAACTCGTTTTTTTTTTCTTATACCACTGAAGTGGGAAACAAGCTAGCGGGCCGCCTGATGGTAAGCGTTTACCGCAGCCTATGGACACTTGCAAAACCAGGAGCGTCACTCGCGCGGTGCTGACTCTTTAAAAATCTAAAATCTTCTTCCTTGAAGAACCCCATATTGTATCATGTCCGTTACCTTTCCTCCACATACTTATAAAGTTGTAAATAAATATTTTTTATGTAGTTTACTAATTCCACTGTGTTGTTCTGTGGCACGATTTCCCCCTCCACCCACTGGTTGGATACAGTGGGTGTACGGGTAAGTAAGTATTGCCCCATCACCCACTGGTGGGTAGATCAGTGGGTGCACGGGTCGTAAGCCGAAATAAGTATGTTTTGTAAAATTTATGACATACTGCATTTTAATATAAGCAGTTATGTTTACAATTTTTAACAGATATTATTGTAAATAGTACGTAGGTACCTACATCGAAATATTTATGGCTAGTCTAGCAAGGAATAACAGATTGAATTAGTTTTTAAAAATCCTAAATGTCCATGTTTCCTAAGTGATCATTAGCTATATAGAAATACACAAATGATTTCTAAATTACTATATCTCAAATGCAATTTGTTAAACTTAAAGTACCTACACACTTTTTAAATTACTTTTATTTGGGTTTCAATTGACTACAATTTCTTTGAAGTCATATTGGGACTGTTTTGCATGCAAATTATTCCCGTGAATTCTGTAAATGACGTTTTGACTTACGATAGGCAAAATGAGACTGAAATGACTTGTACATTTCATAAGAATCCAGCGCACGTCTCTACGTGCATTAAAATGTCTTGTATACATGTTATTGGTATTCATAAACACATTTATGTACGCAGTTATTTCTGTTTTTTAAAATTAAAACACTCTTTTCTGAGAATGTCTCTGTCATACTCAATAAAAATTTCCAATCACCATGAAATCTACGAACTTTTACTACACGGCGCAGATGGTTTATTCGTTCACGTGTTAGTTACGAAAGGATTTTCAAACCTTATTGACGTGTTTGGTCCGGTTCGTGATTCGTCACATAGACGCATTGGGTCCGGAGCCAATTCTCACGCGATCGAATTGATCACGAATTCAAATTTTTCTCGAACGAAAATGTAGTTTAGCAATTCTGGTAATGTCGAATCCAACATTTCTCTAACGCAAACCGCTTGAACTGCTTCGAGTGGTCGGGACCGTTCGAGACTACATCTCGCATTCGAATCATGACAAATTTAGTTCAAAATGATTGGGTTCTAAACATTGATTCTACTCTTAGCGTGAACTATATGTTCTAAAATCTAAAATATAAGTCTAAAATGTAGGTCAGAGTAATTAAAAGGGCGGAAAAATTACTTATATTACCAAATATCATATTTTTTTACCTTAATTACTTTCATAATACTCTACTAGTCTTTTCTCAATTGATTGATTGGCCGATTCTTGCAATTATCAAAGTCGCCCATGACAATAATATTCTTCTATTTCTATTGATTTCCATCATAACAATCACTAGTTTACATCACATACACAAAAATGTTTGAGGTGCGGCACCGCCATCTTTAGTGCTGCGTAGTATTTTGATAATTCTAGGTGGTAATTTCATGTGAAAAACATTTAATAAACATAATTACACCGTTGAAAAATAAGAATAGCCTAAAATTCTCAACCAAATAAACAAATAAAACACACAACAAAAACAAACAGAGTTTTTTTTTTATGTTATGTCCAAATACGTTACGTTTAAAGATGAAAGCAATTTCTCGAAATAGTGATTTAATTTACAAACATAGTTATACTTATTATTTCCTCATTAATATTGATGAAAAACAAGTAAAATTTTGCTTCAAACATTTTGTAGTCACCGAACCCTTTTTTAATATATCAAAAGAAGTATATTAGAATAGGCGTTTTTAAAAACGCTCTACAACTGTGCAACGGAACGTACCTCATAGCCTAACCGGTTTACAATGGCAACATTCCACCGCTTCGAACGACATTTTGTTCGAAGGTTGTTTCGATTGATAGTGAGAATACGCGAAAATGATGTCGGCGATCGAAATTTTACAGTCGAGATAGTGCCTTCCAGATAATCTCTAATACGAGATTATCTCGAATGAAGTGAGAATTAGGTCCCTGTTCGCGATTCGTCCAATTCGCGATTCGTTCCGTTCATTCTAGTCTACATTCAAAATTTGTCGCCTGTGTGCTTATTGTGAGATATTTTGCGAGTTCGTAACGTTAATCTAGTAGCGATTTCGCGTATTCATTAATAGTCCTGTAAAAGAAAAGGGTTTTCTAGAGACGGTCCTTCATTTTCATACATTTATTTCGTTGATGCGTACGCGATAGTAGAGTTAAAAGCTCACACTATAAGCACTCTGAAGTAAAACAAGCAGGTGGAAAAGATGCAACGAACAATTATTTTATAAGGTATCTGTTTACTGTATATTCGGTGAAAAATTGTTTAACAGGATCATCGAGACAGTTTTTAGGGTTCCGTACCCAAAGGGTAAAAAACTCGACCCTATTACTAAGACTCCGCTGTCCTTCCGTCCGTCTGTCACCAGGCTGTATCCCATGAACCGTGATAGACAGTTGAAATTTTCACAGAAGATGTAATTCTGTTGCCGCTATAACAACAAATACTGAAAAATAGAATGAAATAAATATTTAAGGGGACTCCCATACAACAAACGTGATTTTTGTGCTCGTTTTGATCGATATCGATAATGGCAACAGGTAGACGCTTGAAATATTTAGTTATGTATTCACTTAAAAATTAATACTTAAATTAAAAGAAAACAAATATTTATGGGGGGCTCCCATACAACAAACGTGATTTTTTTGCCGTTTTTTATAGATAATGGTACGGAACCCTTCATGTGCGAATCCGACTCGCACTTGGCCGGTCAACTTAGTTATAATACAATCATCAAAGTGGGCATTATTTTAATTTTAAGATACTGATAATATTTTTTGATAAAGTAGATTAAAGATGTGTGTAAAAAATTCAAGATGCTAGAAAACACTTCATTACCCGAAGGTATATGTTTTTTAATCGGTATATATGTATGTTCATCTGTTCCCTCATATTTTCTACACTACCTAACACAATTTGACAACAAAGGTATGGTTAGAAGTATCTTGGTGGAACGGTTGTTTTACGTTATGTGTGTGGTGTCACACTTAATTAAATATGGCGCCCTCTATCTAGAAGACACAAATTCCTGTACTAATTTCTTTTTAATGTGCCGTTTGGGATATTAACAAACAAACGAACACCAAAGTATTTAGAGGTATGTACCGCTGTCACGCGCGCTATACGTGTTCTTTGCTTACACACAGACACTAACAAATATTCGCTTTTATTATATTTACGAAACTTGGCCACTCTCTGTATAACCATGAAAATATTATTTTATCCGTCGAAAAAAAATCCTTCTATGTTCTAATATTATAGCCATTTCTGTGCCAAAAATAATTGTAATAGAAGAATAGTATCCCGCGGAAATAAATAAAACCTATGTAACTCTTAGGCCTATAAACCATCTCTGGGTAAAATTACGTCGTCCGTTAGTAGAGGGGATTCGTTGGTTTCGTTCTGGCGCACTTCCCCCCAACCTCAACCCCTCTCCTAAAAAAAAGCTCACCAACTTTGTCCTGCTTTGTACGACTCGCGCTTGACCACTCTCAGTACATCGTTGGTTCTGGCGCACTACCCGACCGATCTCAACACCTCGCCTAAAAACTTTTCTGCCCCCCGCACGACTCGCGCTTGACCACTCTCAAAACCACCCCTGCGTCTGGGGTGTGGCGACTCGCGCTTGACCACTCTCAAAACCACCCCTGTGTCTGGGGTGTGGCGACTCTCGCGGTTGACCACTATCAAAACCACTCCCTGTGTCTGGGCTATGTCGACTCACGCTTGACCAAAACTACTGCGTGACGTCACAGTGGCTCCTGTGTATAACTTGTTTCTTTGTATCATTATCGTAATGGGTCTATCATGTTTTTCCCGTTCAAAATTAAGTTATTCTTATTTAATTACAATGATGTTGGTGGTGACATTCCAAAAACTAGTCCCCCGAGGGTGTATCTCAAGATTTTAGGGGTGTGTCCACTTACGCTTTACAAAAAATTAACCTGGAGACGTGTCGGTTCACGCTTGACATGACTTGACATGTTATACCTACAGAAAATCTTAAATTCAAGTCGGTCGAAGTTTAAAGGGAAAAGCTGATAATAGTGTTAAAGATTTACAACTAGCATCGACGTCAACATGATGTGTCAAATATGTGATTTACAGGTTAACCAAAGATTCTATGCTCAGCACTTACGATCTAAGTAACACAAATAGAAATGTCTTATTCTTAATCATAATTTACTTTATGTGTCTGTTATATCACTTGTGAAGTATTTTTAGCATCAATTGAAGAATCAATACTATTTTATTATTCATGCAGATTTTGATCAGGAAACAAAAGATTTAAAAAATTCTTTTGAATTTTTAAATTTGTCTATTAGGAATTGGATAAAAATTGGTGAATTAGAAAATTATTCAGAACCTTTAAGTGATGACATTAAAAATAAAATGTGTAATGTCACATAGTGATTTAGAAAAAAAAAAGAAAATGGTAGACCTTTAAAAAAAAACAGTTCTTAGAAATGCATGTTAATAAGTTCAATCCCTTACGGGGATCTTCGTATATTCGTAAAAAAGAACGATCAACAATGTTTTAAGTGGACTATATCCTGCAAATACACATTCCGATAGTGTATCATCATACTTTAGCCATCAAAATAAACTAACCTTTAATAATATTCAGTTCCCAATCAAATTATCTGATATACCCAAGGTAGAAAAACAAAATGACATTAGCATTAATATGTTTGAATTAGAGTTTAACAAAGAAAAAAAAACTTTACAAAATGTTCTAATTAATTACAAATTAACTTATTATTTTTAAACAATGGTTGAAATGGGTTTTTAATTAATCACCAGAAGCATGACTGTGCTCAAATTTTTACTGAATAACTAGGAATTCATAAAAAAGAAAAATATTGGTTTAATAGGGAAACAAATAATGATGAAATCTATTTTGATAAATTTCAAAGAATATTAAAATTACATTTTATAATATATGCAGACTTTGTAGCTCATTTAAAACCCGTCGCCTATTGTATCCCTGATCCATCGAAGTCATATACGTAAACAATACATGAACATGTACTTTGTTCTTATGGATACTATATAAAATGTTCATATGATGATAAACTGTCTATATACAGAACATACTCAGAGCCTAATTGTACAAAAATGTTTTGAAAAATGATATTAGCAATATACATAGGATAAATTGTTTTCAAAAATGTCCACTTTCTTTAACTAATGAAGAGAAGGATAAGACAATCGCAATTATGTTATATTAGGTGATGAAATCACAGTAGACTATGACTGGAATACTAGTAATTTTAGAGGTGTTAGTCACGAATTATTTAGTAGCACAAAGTATCGTGTTCCATTTTTCATTCCTATTTTATTTCACAATCTAAACAATTATGATGCTCATTTTATTGTTCATGCTTTGAATTTTAAAGATTGAGAAATAAAAATAATTCCACAAAATAAGTAAAAATATATTTCATTCTCATATAAACCTAATATGTCGTATAGTTCATTTGCGGTTTTTAGATTATTTTTAATTTATGATCTACTAGAGTTTAGATATATAGATGTTATATAAAGACCAATTTGCAGAATTAAGAAATCAATTACAAACGAATTTTAATAAACTTATTAGGAAAGGTGTTTTTCTTCATGAATTTGTTAATTCTTATGAGTCCTTAAAAATTACATCTCTTCCAAATCAAGACGCTTTCTTTAACTCTTTAATACCAGTGTATCTAATTATAATAATAAACATGCTCAAAACGATGTCAGCCCAATTTAAATGTAAAAATATGTTGGAATATTCCAATCTATATTTAAGAACTTATGTTATGCTACTCACTGATATTTCTGAAAACTTTAGAATTTTTTATATCTAATGTGATATAATTGTAATTATTTATTTTCTTCTTTTTACACTAAGCTGTACACCTATCTATAATATATTTTTGCCATGCAAAATGAGCTCTATTTTAAAATTAACCTGTAACCTTAAGTACCCTGAACATTTACATGATCTTAATTCAGATTTACTTTTATGCCTGAAAAACATTGTAAACGGTTATAGTAAAGATAAGAAATTAGTATCAAATTTTTATAATAAAACTAAAATATAATTTACTATAGAAATCTCAAACAATGTTTACAACTTACTATGAAGTAAATTAGGGTTCATAGAATTTTACAGTTTAAGCATAGTCCTTAGTTGAAATATATATATACATTTAAATACACAAGTAAGAACTACAGCTAAAAGTGACTGAAAAAAGATTTTTATAAATAATACATTCTTTGGTAAATCTATGGAAAATGTTAAAAACGTGAATTTGTGAAAAAAAAGATATTTATTTGGAGAATTATAAGTCAGTCTATGTATCACAAATGTAAATATTTCACGTGCAGAATTCGAAGTGTGAAACACACTATATTACACAAAAAAATAAATAAACTTGTTGTAGACTTATATAAATACTTTACCATTGTTTTTTATCTTTATAATATCCAAGTTTCGTTTTATTAAAGTTTAATAATAAAGTAACTATAAATGTTATCACTAGGATAGTCTGAAGTATCGAAAAAAGTATTTATATAAGTCTACAACAAGTTTATTTATTTTTTTGTGTAATATAGTGTGTTTCACACTTCGAATTCTGCACGTGAAATATTTACATTTGTGATACATAGATACGACTTATAGTTCTCCAAATAAATCTCTTTTTTTTTTTGTCACAATTTTCTTGAAAACTTTAGATTCGGCAATTACATCAAGCAATTATAAATCTACAACAAGTTTTATTTATTTTTGTGAAGTCTGTAGGACTCTCGAAATACTTGTTACGATTTTGTATATTGGAAATATAAAAATTTTGATGTATAACTTTCATTATTATACCATGCACTTTTTTTCGATACTTCAGACTATCCTAGTGATAACATTTATAGTTACTTTATTATTAAACTTTAATAAAACGAAACTTGGATATTATAAAGATAAAAAACAATGGTAAAGTATTTATATAAGTCTACAACAAGTTTATTTATTTTTTTGTGTAATATAGTGTGTTTCACACTTCGAATTCTGCACGTGAAATATTTACATTTGTGATACATAGACTGACTTATAATTCTCCAAATAAATATCTTTTTTTTCACAAATTCACGTTTTTAACATTTTCCATAGATTTACCAAAGAATGTATTATTTATAAAAATCTTTTTTCAGTCACTTTTAGCTGTAGTTCTTACTTGTGTATTTAAATGTATATATATATTTCAACTAAGGACTATGCTTAAACTGTAAAATTCTATGAACCCTAATTTACTTCATAGTAAGTTGTAAACATTGTTTGAGATTTCTATAGTAAATTATATTTTAGTTTTATTATAAAAATTTGATACTAATTTCTTATCTTTACTATAACCGTTTACAATGTTTTTCAGGCATAAAGGTAAATCTGAATTAAGATCATGTAAATGTTCAGGGTACTTAAGGTTACAGGTTAATTTTAAAATAGAGCTCATTTTGCATGGCAAAAATATATTATAGATAGGTGTACAGCTTAGTGTAAAAAGAAGAAAATAAATAATTACAATTATATCACATTAGATATAAAAAATTCTAAAGTTTTCAGAAATATCAGTGAGTAGCATAACATAAGTTCTTAAATATAGATTGGAATATTCCAACATATTTTTACATTTAAATTGGGCTGACATCGTTTTGAGCATGTTTATTATTATAATTAGATACACTGGTATTAAAGAGTTAAAGAAAGCGTCTTGATTTGGAAGAGATGTAATTTTTAAGGACTCATAAGAATTAACAAATTCATGAAGAAAAACACCTTTCCTAATAAGTTTATTAAAATTCGTTTGTAATTGATTTCTTAATTCTGCAAATTGGTCTTTATATAACATCTATATATCTAAACTCTAGTAGATCATAAATTAAAAATAATCTAAAAACCGCAAATGAACTATACGACATATTAGGTTTATATGAGAATGAAATATATTTTTACTTATTTTGTGGAATTATTTTTATTTCTCAATCTTTAAAATTCAAAGCATGAACAATAAAATGAGCATCATAATTGTTTAGATTGTGAAATAAAATAGGAATGAAAAATGGAACACGATACTTTGTGCTACTAAATAATTCGTGACTAACACCTCTAAAATTACTAGTATTCCAGTCATAGTCTACTGTGATTTCATCACCTAATATAACATAATTGCGATTGTCTTATCCTTCTCTTCATTAGTTAAAGAAAGTGGACATTTTTGAAAACAATTTATCCTATGTATATTGCTAATATCATTTTTCAAAACATTTTTGTACAATTAGGCTCTGAGTATGTTCTGTATATAGACAGTTTATCATCATATGAACATTTTATATAGTATCCATAAGAACAAAGTACATGTTCATGTATTGTTTACGTATATGACTTCGATGGATCAGGGATACAATAGGCGACGGGTTTTAAATGAGCTACAAAGTCTGCATATATTATAAAATGTAATTTTAATATTCTTTGAAATTTATCAAAATAGATTTCATCATTATTTGTTTCCCTATTAAACCAATATTTTTCTTTTTTATGAATTCCTAGTTATTCAGTAAAAATTTGAGCACAGTCATGCTTCTGGTGATTAATTAAAAACCCATTTCAACCATTGTTTAAAAATAATAAGTTAATTTGTAATTAATTAGAACATTTTGTAAAGTTTTTTTTTCTTTGTTAAACTCTAATTCAAACATATTAATGCTAATGTCATTTTGTTTTTCTACCTTGGGTATATCAGATAATTTGATTGGGAACTGAATATTATTAAAGGTTAGTTTATTTTGATGGCTAAAGTATGATGATACACTATCGGAATGTGTATTTGCAGGATATAGTCCACTTAAAACATTGTTGATCGTTCTTTTTTACGAATATACGAAGATCCCCGTAAGGGATTGAACTTATTAACATGCATTTCTAAGAACTGTTTTTTTTTAAAGGTCTACCATTTTCTTTTTTTTTTCTAAATCACTATGTGACATTACACATTTTATTTTTAATGTCATCACTTAAAGGTTCTGAATAATTTTCTAATTCACCAATTTTTATCCAATTCCTAATAGACAAATTTAAAAATTCAAAAGAATTTTTTAAATCTTTTGTTTCCTGATCAAAATCTGCATGAATAATAAAATAGTATTGATTCTTCAATTGATGCTAAAAATACTTCACAAGTGATATAACAGACACATAAAGTAAATTATGATTAAGAATAAGACATTTCTATTTGTGTTACTTAGATCGTAAGTGCTGAGCATAGAATCTTTGGTTAACCTGTAAATCACATATTTGACACATCATGTTGACGTCGATGCTAGTTGTAAATCTTTAACACTATTATCAGCTTTTCCCTTTAAACTTCGACCGACTTGAATTTAAGATTTTCTGTAGGTATAACATGTCAAGTCATGTCAAGCGTGAACCGACACGTCTCCAGGTTAATTTTTTGTAAAGCGTAAGTGGACACACCCCTAAAATCTTGAGATACACCCTCGGGGGACTAGTTTTTGGAATGTCACCACCAACATCATTGTAATTAAATAAGAATAACTTAATTTTGAACGGGAAAAACATGATAGACCCATTACGATAATGATACAAAGAAACAAGTTATACACAGGAGCCACTGTGACGTCACGCAGTAGTTTTGGTCAAGCGTGAGTCGACATAGCCCAGACACAGGGAGTGGTTTTGATAGTGGTCAACCGCGAGAGTCGCCACACCCCAGACACAGGGGTGGTTTTGAGAGTGGTCAAGCGCGAGTCGCCACACCCCAGACGCAGGGGTGGTTTTGAGAGTGGTCAAGCGCGAGTCGTGCGGGGGGCAGAAAAGTTTTTAGGCGAGGGGTTGAGGTTGGAGGGTACTGCGCCAGAACCAACGAATCCCCTCTACTTCCGTTGCTTCGATAAGCACCCCAATATACCTACTTGTTATATTGTATATTCTAGTACGGAATTTGAAATTTTTTCTTCTTAATTTCTTTTGCACTTTAATTTTTATGTTGTACATAGCCAAACTTTTAAAATTCCTATTAAGTACGGAACCCTTGATGCACGAGTCTAACTCGTGCTGGAACGGTTTTTCAGTAATAATTTCATTAACTTCATCTATAATGTGATTTTGGTTCAAAAATATCTATACAGTACTTCCTGCCTCGTCCAGTTCTTTCATTCAAAAGAAAATTTTATTTGTTTTGTTTTTATAAAACAGAGTAACGAAGAAAATGCAAAATAAATGACATCCGGTCGCTTTATACGCCAACATATGCTCCATTCCTTGTATATCTGCACAACAAACTGCGTTGGATTAAAAATACAAATAACGTTGCATTAGAATTTTCTCGATTTTATTTGAAACTTGCACGTTTCTCGTATGCATCTCGTTAAGTGCAAAGGATTATTATTGACATTTTACGTAAATGAAAAAGAAAAGTCTGAAAATACTGGCAGTTATAAATTAAAGACATGCTCGAATTATATTTTTTTTAAGAATGTGAAATTGTATTTTGCCAATTTTATACTCACACTTCGCACCTTATCTTGAATTCAACGAAACAGACGTTTTAGGAATAGTTAATTCAATTTCGAATTCGCCAGGTCGATGACACCTTTGAATTTTAAGGTTAGCCACTGATTTTTCAAGAAGAGACTTAACCACTAAATTTTCAGTTTCCCAGGAAAGCGGTACGGACACATATGAAGCTTCTACAATATCACATATGCAAGTAAAACGACGACAGTCTTCGGTTATGTCACGTGGAAATTTCCGACACCATTAACATGGCTGAATAAAATAGATCAATTTCTGATAGTATATTTTGGTGATTGTGAGCACAAAGTACGCTATCCTTGTTGACTCACTTTTGACGGTCGTATTGTTTTAGATGAGGGACTTGTAGACGATAAACCCGACACCGCCTTGAAATAGTTTCTCGCCCTCGCAATTAAAGAACTTTGCCGGGTTTGAGCAATATCGCTCTATCTTCGGACTTCAGAAAACCCTATGATGGGTGATTTGTTTATGGTTCCAAATTCAATTTTTTGTTGTTAGATTGGTACAACTAACTGTTTTCCATTTTGGCGCGGAGTTTGAGTTTCATCTGTTATTAAGATTAAATACAGTTCTGTTTTTAGTTACATCATATCTAGTGAGTATTGCGAATTTTATAATGGACAAAAATATCGAACAAAAAGTTTGTTTTTAATTTGCCTCACCAATGGAATTTTGTTTTCGTCACTGAAAATGTTACAGAAGGCTTCCAGTGAATCGATTTTATCAAAAACACGTGCTTATGGGTGGTACAAAGCTTTCAAAAGCGGTAGAGATGTGATGAAAAATTTGCCTCGCTCTCGTAGGCCATCACCGTCTTCAAATTAAATTAATTCCACAAAAGAGAAGGAAATAGTGACTGTCAATCGTCATTCAAGTTTGAGAGCCGCTGAACTTTCTGACTCTCACGAGTCGATCTGTATCATTTTTAACCGACTTCGAGGAGGTTCTCAATTCGGATGTTTATTTTTTTTTATTTATGTTCGGGCATAACTCCATCATATATAGACGGATTTTCAAAATCTTTTTTTTCATTTAAAAGGGTATATTTCGAAGGTGGTCCCGTATTAATGTAGTGAATTTAAAACTTAAGCTTTTGGTAAAAAAAAATGGTGTTTATTTGAAACTGGTGAAACGCTTTTTATGTTTATGACTGTATAATATTTTGTTACGAGTATAGGTGTTTTTAGTGTACGAGAAAAAAAGCAATTTATCACTGAAAAGTAAAAAAATAAAAACTTTTTACCAAAAAACAACAACCGGCTTCAAAAGGATGCACTAAAAATACTTATTTCCAGAAATCTGAATCTGCTTTTTGGAAATTGGAATCTATTTTTAGTGCATCTTTTTGAGGCCGGTTTTTTTTTGGTAAAAAGTTTTTGTCATTAATCACTTGAGCATTTGAGTATGAAACATGCCGCTCGGCTAGTCCAAAAGACCTGAATTTATTCCTCAAAAACTCAATAGCATAAGAGTCACTGAGGACATGCTAGAACGAGTTAATTCCGACCCTACATTTATAAAAGGCACTACAGGTGACGAGACGTAGGCTTACGAGTTTGACGCAAACTAGTCAACAAGATTCAGAGTGGCGCCTTCCAACTGAACCGAAACCGGAAAAACCACGCTAATATCGATTAAAAGACAAGTCATGTTGACTGTTTTCTTTGACTATCGCGGTGTTGTGCGCTCGGAATTCTTGCCGTAAGGACAAACGGTAAATAAAGCATATAATTTAAGCGTTATGCGTCGCTTAAGCGAGTAAATTCTACGAAGAAGGCCAGATTTGTGGAAAGAAAATTCTTTTAATTTGTACCATGATAATGCGCCTTCACTCAAGGCCATCATTGCAAGCGAATTTTTGACCTAAAACTCAACAAATACCATCGAGCAACCATCTTATTCACCAGATATGCCTCCAGCCACGCGAATTCTTTCTTTTTCCTAAACTTAATTACCACTCCGTGGCACCCGTTTTCATTCGGTAGAATACATAAAGGAGAATTTGCGGCCAGAACTAAACTCAATTCCAGAAAAAGCGTTTACCAAATGTTTCGATGATTAGACTATTCGTTGACGTAACTGTATCGTTTCTGAAGGAGCATACTTTGAAAGCGATGAAATAAATTTGAATGAATAAGTAACATTTTGTGTATTACTGATCTTTTCCCGGTACTTTCTTGACAGAGTAGTATAATCAAGGAGTTAATTAAGGAGTTCCACGCCGATAACCGAATTTAGGGCTGGTGGAGCCTCTGGCAAAATCTTTCGGGTTTAAGTCTTTTAGTTGCCTCTTATGACACTCATGGGAGCATTCGAAGTGAGCATGTTATGACGCAGCCATAGAATATTAGACATTACCAGCGTCCTGTTAGAACCCTTAGGATACGTAGTCCCTAAAATATACCTAATAAAGATTGCAAAATTAATTGCAAACTAAAATTATCGTCTTCAATAGCATTACATTATTTTCCCTTCAACAGTTAATCAATATTCATAAGGTGTGAGCGTAAATTATAAGGTTGAATACCTTCATTGAAACAGTGGCGAGTCAATAGACTCTCTAAATGCACCTCGTCTATGTGATATCATTTATCACGCCTGGACAATTAACGCCGTTATTATTGTTTATTTCAAGATATGATACGAAAGATATGAAATTTAAAAACAAAATGGTCTTTATTATTCAGGGTTCATTGCCGTAGATTTGGTCAGGGGTCGGCATTGTACTTGATAAGTAATTACTAAGTTGAATTTAACAAAAACTAAAATGATATACAAAGTGGAATGTAAACTATTGTTGGATTGACTATGTTGTATTAAGAGGGTGTCCAGAGATAAATTTCAGGTACCACAATGTTAAGGTTTTAATTCTATGTGTGTTTTTAGATATATCTACGACCTACGAAACCTAAAGAATGACATAGAAATATTTCCAAGAGTTAAGTTAAGAATAGCTAACAAGGTTGGCGACGCCTATGCTTAATTGCCACCGTTATTTACAAAAGTGGACTATGCGGATAGAATATATTAAATTAAAGAAACAAAAAAATGATCTCACAATAAAATTAGAGGGGCGTAGGAAGAATATCATGCACTCACCAGTGAATAATGTATTTTCAATCCACTCAATGTTCGTGGGCACGCACTGCTCTGGGGCACTGAGATCCCAAAAAAGTCCTTCAGGAGCCGTGGGACACACACGACGTTTCAGCGACAACGGGCACAGGTTTCTGTCCAATTGTAAGCGGGTAGCGAGGAAATATTTAATTATGTTTAGTATTGGCGATTAGAACACTTATTCGTGGGTTCAGACTGATATGTCATCGCGGTACGATCGGTTGACCAGAACTGTTTTTAAAACATAGTGCATGAGATGGGATGGAAGGATGGTAAGGCGGTGAGATTGTAGTTAAAATTAAAAAAAAGTTATACATAATTAAGAAAAACCCACTACAAACACATTACCTTTATAATTAAAAATCGATTTGACATAAAAATCATATTAAAGCACTTTCACGAAGTGCGTCGCGTAAATCTTCAATGACGTCAGGCGCGCGTTTATTTTGCAAAACCTACGCAGCATACACAACAAAAGATATAGTTTAGATTAAGGAACGCGCAAAGAAAGGAGGAATCTACTGTTTTGGGTTCACAATTAACCAATAAGAGGTTACTAAAATTTGCAAACATGTTTCTCGCGATTATACGAATTTATAACCTAAAATATGTCTACTGCGGTCTATTCAACGCCGAGCGACTGCTTGAAGGTTAATAAAATAAAAAATTTAAAGCGATACATTATTACCCTGAGTACTCGTTATTTATCATTATTACTACCCGTTGCGTACTTTTTTTTCCTAATCACGCATTAGTGGCTAAATGGATACAGATAGGTAATGAAGATTATGTCCATCTGGACTTTTTTTATTAAATATTAAAATTTGTCATTGGTAAATCAAGAAAAGTTTATTTTTAATGGTGGTGTTTTACTTCGTATTCCATATCAAGGCAAGGGCTCCTTGCCTTCACATTCTTTAGGCCCTGGACTAGCTTAAACCGCCAACGCTTTGTGTACTGCACGTGAGCGCCCTTTTGAGCTACGTCACAGAACTATATTATCGACGCATCTGAGTAGTTGACGTTTGGTTAGTAACGTCATTGAGCTATACATTTGTGTATAGAGTGTCCGTGTGGATGATTCCGCCTACTTTTTCATATATGGCGAATCAAGTACACGTTTTTATATACAAGCTTACGGTCCGCCTGATGGTAAGCGGTCACCGCAGCCTATGGACGCTTGCACCGCCCTTTTTGGGCACCGGGTTCACATTCGCAGACTTCCATGAAGACGAAAATTGCCTGGTGTGGTAGGAAAACGCAAAGAGAGGACACAATTCAAGACAGGAGCACACTGTTTTGATTTTTTTCCTTAACACTTGAAAATATATAAAAATAAATAACAATGAAAAACCTACTATTTTCTTTTCAACAGATTTGTGAGTTTGTGAATTAAGATTTTATTTTGTATAATTTCTAAGAACTTGTTTTATACCGCAAACAAGTTGTCTCTACTGGCAGCCCTGGCTACAGTGCCTTTGTCGTTCACGTTCGAGTTTGAGGCAAAAAGACTGCCCAGTAGATCGGCTTTCTCTTTAGCACTATGGGCCAAGTCACTATCAGTCTTACGCAGTGGTGGTAACGACGACTGGCAAAAGTTCCCTTCGACCGCCTCTGCGTACGCCGCAATGGATTCTCGCCATCATTTACTTTCAGATGTGAATGGTTGGAGGGATATGAAAGGAAATCATAATATCATAATATATCATAACATAATATATTTTCTCTGTCTAAAGATATTTGAGTATTAGCTTTGTTAAGGTGTAACGTTGTATAGTTATGAGAAAGGAGATTACGTTATGTCACAAATATCGAAATACTGAAAATTCAAAATGTACCTACTTAATTTATGACAATATATTTGGCTGTTAGGATATTTATTTCTGGTTATTTTTATGCCTATTTTGTAAACTATTGTTTGCTAAATTACTCTGACTTACCTCCAAAAGATCTGGGTTTACTACTAAATTGACACAATGGTTTTCAAGTCCTACCACTTTGGACGATCACACTTGGCCAAATAAAAGTATTTATATACCTAAATATTAAATGTTAGAAATATTAGATTTATTTATTCTCCCACTCGTATTCCTACAAATTAGTAAAAGTGTGGAGATCAGTCTTCAGAAGTCTCATGGAATATTATTTTTATAAAATAAATATGGGGGATGTTACAGTGGTAGTAATTTAGTTAAAAAAAAAACTTGAATTTAACATTTTATTTTCTACATTTATAGTGGGTATCATATTTAAATTTGAAGATAACGTAATGTTAAATGAGGTATTTTGAAATAGGCTAAGAGCGGTACGTATCTACTTTATGGCCATAAAAGAAGTCAACCTACTTCTTTCGCGAATAAGAATACATACCTTTGATAAGGTTGATTTGCATATTGCCTTAAATTGAGACACTTACATTAAATATATTCCGTTTTTACTCAACTTTTGTGCTACCAACGTAATGATTTTATTGTCTGTACTTACCATCCCACTTTTATTATTTTCACTAAATCCGACACAAGGTATGTTTTATTTGATTAAACAGCAAAGATTTCATTATATTAGTTAATTTTTATTTTTAATTTCTAATAATTTTTTTAATTTTTAATTTTGTTAAAATGTTTTTAATATTTTTTCATGTGAAAATAAATTAAGTTATTTTTAATATCCCTTTTTTATTATAATTGCATTCTGCAATATATATATATTTAACAAGTAAAAGAAACAGTGTTGTAGAATAGAGGCACTCTTTTTGTTAATTAGTTAAATAATTGATAAAACTATAAAAAAAAGAGAAAAGGAAAGTCTTTAGGTTGATTACCTGTAACTCTACAATGGTTAAATGCATTGACTAGAACCTTTCAGTTGATTCGCCATTATCTAAAAATCGGCGAAGTACGAGTCGGACTCGCGCACGAAGGGTTCCGTACCATTATCTATAAAAACGGCAAAAAAAACTCGTTTGTTATATGGGAACCACCCTTAAAATTTGTTTTATTTTAATTTAATTATTTATTTTTAAAGTGAATATATATCTTAATATTCTGTGAATATCTTTAGCGGATAACTGTTGCCGTTATCAATATCGAGCAAAAAATTTATTTAATATTATTAATTATTATTTAAAAAAAAATTTGAAACCATTATTGAGTATAGAAGTCTGGCAACATTACAAAATAAAATAAAATTTTATTTAGGTATGCATATAAAATCTTACAAATGTATGTTTGTCAGGAAACAAAGTAATTTTAATATTTTTGCCGCAGCTGAAAAACCATTCAGATGTGATTACCATGGCTTTAATGAGATCCGCCCATTAATACAATTTAACAAAGCTGTGGCGAAGGCAGCGAAAATAGCTCAATGCACAATTACAGGTAAGTTAACCTAATATCATACCATTCACTGTCAATTTATGTGTTCCTAGTATATTAATCTTAACACACACAATAACAAGGTATACCTATAGTATTTGTTTACGAAAATTTGTTCAACATATCTATTAAATTTTATGATAACATATAAATTTCAGAATTCAGGTCCTTTTAAAAGTACAACTAACTAAACAACAAAAAAATTTTTTAATGAAAAACTAATTATAAATATAATAAAAAGTCATTAAAACACACAAACCCAACACAAAATATAAATATATCTATTTTTTTTTTGTTTACTTTAACAAGTTTATAGCTAGTAGTGTCTCTGTCGCGTCTTTACTAAATATACCTTGTAGGGACGCCCGCATCGGTGACGTCACGGAGCTGGCCGACGGCTGGCGATCTAATTTGTCAAGTGACCACCGCAAAATATACCTCAACTAGACGCCCCAGCTCGCTTACATTTAGGAGCACCATTTAAAATAAAGCACTACTAAATATACCCTATTTCGAGACGATAACTTACTTGGCCAAAATTGGGTATTAATAGTTTGTAACTAATTAAGAAATTAATGCTGTACTTAGTATACCCGAACAGGATTCGTCACTAGTCTTATGTTCTGTGATAACGACAAAAACATAATTTATTTGTGATTTGTGTTTTGCCGTTTTATTGAACAGAACAGACAAAAGTTAGGTGAATTGTGACAATCTTAGACGTGATTACTACAGAAAAGTATAAGATGAGTAAGAAAGTGATTTGAAGAAGTTTGAAGACTTACAAGATTATCAAAATTCTTTAACTGATTTCAATCGAGAGTTTACACGGTTAAGTAGTTAATCGGTGACAATCCTACTTCTTTTAAAATAAAGGCAATACAAAAATTAACAGGCTACATAGAAGATATAAGTAAATACAACATTCAGAACACAGCAGTTTTTTAATATAAACTTTAATAGAAAACGTTCTCAAAAAATACTAGTTCAGCCTACGTCAGGTAGTCGTCGTTCGTTGAAAGGGTAAGAAATCAACATTAGTATCTTGATTTATTATCTCAATACGAGTAAATAGTTCTTATATAAATTAACTTTTTTTTTATTATTATTTACTAGCATTGTAAAGGAAAGTTCTATTTAAATTGTTATCTTTTATAAATATTAGTTTAGCGTGATGATGAATCTGTCAGTTGACACTCTGTCCATATACATATATTTAGTAGTAAGCAATTACAAAACGTTAACTCCTAAATATACCCGATTATGACACCCCAAATCAGGTTGATTTAGTAGTCAGTTTTCTTTTAAGTTTAGTTCTTACTATACCCGACCAAAACCCTATGGGGAGTTTCCAAAAGGTACGTTTAGCAAGGACGTGTCTCTGTCTCATTGTAGCACTGTTTATTTTCAAATGTACTATTACCCAGTGTTTTAGCCAGTAACAGTCGAGTTTGTTAGCTATAACAAAATTGACCATCCTTTAGCTTTCTAAAGCACCAAGCGAAAGAGACCACAGGGGTATCTTGTCTCATTCTATCGAGGACCGCCATCGTGTTTAATTATGTTTGATAAAACAAGTTACAAAGAAAAAGAGACCACAGGATCGCTTCGTCTCTGTCATACTTTTGTGATCATTTTTTTTTTCACAGCTAGCTAGGGAATGAGTTATAACTATAACTATGTCTATAACTAAACTTTAAAGATTTCCGGTTTTAGTTTTTGGCGAACGTGCGAAACCTTGAAAGAATCAAACGAAGGACATTATGAAACTATAAAACTGTACATTGGGTACTTTAAAATTCGTCAACGGGATACACATGGCACAGACAATAGAATACTGTATGGTAAAAATAACAAGAGAGGTTCAGTTTTGGCTACGGAACCCTAAAAATTAAAACCGTCAAAATAAACTGATTTTTGATACTATCCTTAGTCAATCCGCAGGTGAACGCTTCCACATCCTACGTCACCTGTTGTTAGCCGACTTTGACGAATTCGTCTCTCAGCGTGAAAATCAGTTAACATCCGGCGAGGAAATCGCGTAACATACATACAAAAACAAATGAGCAAATGCGACAGAATAACACTTTCAGAACTACATACATACATACCTATGTTTTTCTTCTGTTGTATATGGCTAAAGTAAAATAAGAATAAAAAGTTAACACTTTAAAAGTGCCCACTTACAGCAGAAATACCAATAAATTCTTAAAAATGTATTTTAGTATACATACATATTTCTCTGTATAGTAGTAGTACATTTATAGGGTTCTGTAGCTAAATAGCAAAATAAAGCCCTTATAATTCCGTCATGTCCGTCCATCCGTATACCTTAGCCGTATATTTATTATTTTGCAGTAGTTACATCGAATTTGATGAAATTAATAAAAATGTGTCTTATGTTTACCGCCACTCAGGACTTAGGCAATGCAATGCCCTGTACGAAATTTTATCGCTAAAAAAGTGATGGTCATTGTTTGGTAGTACAGTGCCGGCTACTTTGGGGCGTTCATTTATTACGTGAGACGAATTTGGCGATTTTCGACGACCCCTCCCCCCTTGGTGAGATGTCGTGGGATTTAGCTCAAACCCCTCACTTAATCTCACATGAAATTTTTCAAAATGCGAATTGTTTTTAGTGTAAATGCGTTAATCTTTGCTTAATTGCTTTTAATTTATTTTTAAAACATAATTTGCTACATTGTGGCGTTCGCATAGCCGCGATTAATATTATTGTATAGGATTTAGTCATATTTTATTAAAGAAACATGTTTTACTTAATTTAACCCTTCTCCCCCTCTCCGCCACGTAAGATTTAGTGAAATTTGGCTCGACCCTATAAACGCCTCACGTAATTAATGGACGCCCCCTAATACTTAATCGCAAGAGCATTACAGTGCATTTGTACTGGGAAGAACTGAACACAAAGATGGATAACATGAGAAATAAAAAAGATGTAAAAAACAAAACGGCATTTTCAAAGGAACACAAACCTGTTTGGCGGTATTAACTTTCAAAGTTGAAAAAAATCAACATTTGGACGCGGCGAATTGGCGGCAAAATTACCTAAACTATTTTTATTATTGTCAATACGGTTGTCAATATAATTAGTTTTTTTACACGCATGTTTGAGAAAAGCACTATACTAGCGTTAGTCACAATTAAGCATATCCGGACTCTGGAATTGTCGGCCCGCATACTCACGATCGCCCGGTTATGCTGCATTTGCGGGCCGCGGCAGTAATAAACTATATTTACAGGTTTTTTCATAATTTTGTAGAATTTAAGGCCTGCAATTTCTCTAACATACTATATTTTTGTGACTTAGGTAAGTGAGTAAGGAGTCCTACTGTGTCTGTGGGCATAATTTTAATGATAATCTTTTATGTAGGTACCAGATAGCGGATACAGTGTTTTTTGAGTATGAGTGTTAAAAAAATCTTTTTTTTTTTATTTTTGACAATAAGGTAAAAATTGTGACGTTCCTGATCTATCCGGATGGATGAAAATTCATGACATGCCTGCGCCGTGGCACGTCGCTAGGGAAATGTGTAAAAATGAAGGTATGAACAACTATGAGTTATATTGTCAGTCCTTAATAAACGAATAAAAGGAGATCATTCATATTGGGCCCAGAAATTAAAATATTTGGTGGGTGCCAATGAAAAAATTGTTTGCATATTGTTTAAAATATCATTCCGGACATTTTTCTACTTTGATACTATGACTTTAAATCTCTTAAGCCTATCATTCAGCTGTTTTGTTTTAATAAAAACTTTTTTTTACTTATACATTTTACTGAAAAATAGATAAAATCTTATTAACAGGTAAACAGAACCCACAGAAGTTTGGTGTCATAGTAATATTTGTCGATGGTAACCTTACTAGCAAGCTTAGTTAATTTTTTTCACGGATCGTTATTTTAAAAATATTTGTGCTGATGTTCTAAACAGGTTTTTTTTGCTGGCCAGACCTTAGAGATTTTGGGCCAATTTAGTATAAAATAAAATATAAAATTTCGCTTACTCATGGTTTAAATGAAAAAAATAAAATTTAAAACCTCCACCATTTGCACTAAAGTCTTGTGGGATACCAATTTCAATGTTAATAAATTAGGTAATGAGTAAGTAAAAAAGGTTTAATACGTCAATAATAGCACCAAACCATGGATAAATAAGCGTAATATTGTTTTCATCACACTTACAAGCGGGTGCTAAGACCTTAATTACTCCGACGTGCTTTTACTTTTAAATTTTACTTTTCCATAGCAAAGCGTGCGTTTATAGAACTCACGGACAGTAATGACGCGTCTATTCTATCAAATATGAATAAAATCTGTCTGTTCAAAATATGAACTACATGCACAATACAAGGGAACAAATACAAGTTTTAACTTCAGACAAAACTTTCTAATTTATAAATTCCCTAGATAGCGCCATCTGGCGGTGATATTGTGTTTTCTCTAATTATATTCCAGCCATTTCAATTGCGTTTTGGTGAGATTATTATATTCATCTTATATTTTTACTTTTTACTCGTAAATGTAATGAAAAATGCGGTACGGAAATTACAAACTCGATTCAATAAAGCTAAAGGCCGATTTTCTCCTTACTACCTCATTATTCTTTGAACAAACCTATGTACCACAGCTTAAATGTACGAATAAATTACCAATAATAAATGTAAAATTCTGTATTAACATAAAATCAAAACATAGGACCAAGTTTACCTTGCCCATAGATAAAACATAGGATTGGAAATTGATGAAATTATTTTTAAAAGAAATAAATATTTTTTTAAATACAGAGCAAGACAATTTTACCTCTCAATTTATAGGAGCAGTATTAGCCTCTCCCACTCCCGGTATCAAGAATCTGATGATGGCTCTTATGCAAACTTTAAAAATTTCACCTCGAGAGGTGTTTACAGGAATGGCTTCGACATGGACCAAAACCAATTACCGCACTGTGGATGGTATGTTTATTAATCTCTAACTGATGTTTACTGTATTTAAATGACAGCTTCAAGTCTTGTTACAAATATAAATATGTCGTAATTTTCTGCTTTTAAGTTAGAACAGAACCTTTGCTTAACAGAGGCAAGTATAAAAATAAGATACCAAATGCCACAACCTGCCAAAAGCTTATGAAATATTAAAGCTAATAGGAGTACAGTCAATCCCTTATACTTCCGTGCGCTTCACCACTTTACAAATTAGGAATAAGAAAACTCACATGACCCAAAATTACCGACACAGCTCAATTAGATATAGAAAATGCCTTATGGCAAGAAACTCGCCATTGTAGACATGTCTGTGCAGATAGATTAAATAAATAAATATAGATAACAAACTGGGGCAAGCCACGTCGCTCGTCAAACCGCCTCAAAGATCCTCGAATGACGACCACAGATCAAGAACGTTTTTAGAGCAACAAGAAGCCTTTGGAGCGGGCGGCCTAGGACTGGCCGTATTGTAGACATTTGGAGCGGGCGGCCTAGGACTGGCCGTATTGTAGACATAAGGAGGAGGCCTACGTTTAACACTGAATGCTTTCCCGCTGAGTTGACAAGCGCATAAGAGTTTTGATTAATCTTTTTTTTTCTTTGATACAAGTGCAAAAAAAAAAACCCCGACGACGGCACTCTCCATATAGTAGATAAGTCTGAAGGAGATTTAAACAATCCGAAATCTTTATTGAGAGTTATTGCAAGAACATTCGGTTAACTATTTTTTTATTAATTCGTAAACCTGCTTAATACTAGCTGAGCCGTCCATTCTACTTCCAAATAGTAACCTGGTAAGTAATATTACATCTCAAAATTGTTACCATTTCTGGATCTTGGAATTGCTTTACTCAATTTATTTTAAATTATAATTATTATTATAATACATACATATACTTCAACACAAACATGACTAAAATAGTACTTCCAAGGAAATGACCAGTGACCATGGGGTCAAAAACTGTTGCAGTTGACATCAAAATGACTTTTTACAGGTATTCCTTATCGCAATGTTGAGATAAATTGGGCAGTAGGACAACCAAAACCAATCAATGATGGACAAGGCTGTTTAACCATGAATGAGGTCGGCACGATGTCTAATGTCAA
Organism: Apoda limacodes; assembly: GCA_946406115.1. Taxonomy (NCBI): domain Eukaryota; kingdom Metazoa; phylum Arthropoda; class Insecta; order Lepidoptera; family Limacodidae; genus Apoda; species Apoda limacodes. The sequence goes on along the minus strand of OX291553.1, from coordinate 9,339,107 downwards.
TTGTTGGGAAAGTTATCCATACATCTGTGTCACTATAGACCCAAACATGGAGATAAGCCCTGACTGTGGAACTTCTGATAAGAGTAAGTGACTTATACGCAATCAAAATGGTGCAGTAGTTTTGTTTTGTTTTATTAACATGCTACTCTGTCTGCAGAGGCGATGGTCTTGGGAACAATTCCCGGTTTAAAGGTTAAAAAAAATCACAAGTTGTGTACACTGGCGGCCTAATGTCAAGTTTCATTTTGAAGTTTATTACCGTTACTAAAATCACTAAAATCAAACTACGCGGAAAAAAAGAGTTTCCAAGTTCTATTCCACCAAAATAATTTGCATTCAGTCAAGAAATCCAACTATTTTGGACATATTTTGTTCACAGAAGGCAATATTATTTACCAGAAAAAAAATCATTTTATCAATCGAAATTGATAAACTTCTTTTCGTATGAACAAATTTTTTTTAACCAAATAAATGTACGTTTTAGATCAACCAAACTTAAATTAATTACCCTAAGACAGTTAATGTTCTTGTATAAAATAAATACACTTTTATATGCAACATTTTATTTTTCTTCGTTTGAAACAAAAAATAATTTTGCTTTGATTTAATTTATTTTGCGCCAAAATCATGGTTTTCTTAATTCTGCGACGTCACTTATTAAAAACAGAAACAAAATTTTTCGATGAAAATAATTGTATCTAAAATCAAAGCCAGTGAAATGTTCAGTTAAGATAATATTGTTTTGAATTAGAGAAAATAATAATTTTAACAGAATTTGTTAGATTCTTGACGCAAAATCTGATATTTTAAGCTGAAACTCTTGTTTTAGTCGAAACAAATAAAATACCTGCTTTAAAATATTAAACATTTTCGTTGAAATTAATCAGCTAGTATCGCTATGAACGAATTTTCTTTTCTTTAAGCAAATACCTGCATTTTCAAAATTGAATGAATCTCATCACTGACCTTCATAGGATTTCGTGTTGGCTTTTAATTTTAAATAATTGTTTATTGTAGGGTTTTGTGCGTCAAATTAGTATCAGTTTATGCGAGAAACCTACAGTTAATTATTTTCTGAGAATTGAAAAGCTTGTGGCCCAGTCGCATTCGTCTATCTGAAACGATAAGCGAAGTTAAGCAACGTTTACCGTGGTCAGTACTTGGATGGGTGACCGCTTTATCTTCTATGTCTAAGAAGGATCGTTAAATAGTCATAACAATTATAATTAAACATAACGCTGTATAATCAGCTAAAGGCGAGAATAGCTACTAAGCTCGACAAAGTCCATATAAAGGCAGTGCGGGGTAGACTGCCTATATGGCCCAGGTATCCAGAAAAGAGGCCTGTGCCTCTGCAGTAGGGCACTACTAGCTCGACAAACGTCCGCTAAGACACACACTAAGTCAGTGCGGTAGACTGACTCTATATGGCCCAAGCCTCCAGAAAAGAGGCGTAGGGCTTTTTAAAAAACTTTATTTAATCTTGACGGATAACTATGTCATTTTGGACCGGAACATTTTTTGTTTTAAACTAAAATATAATGTTATTAATTTAAGAGCTGATGTAGTCAAGTTTAGAGCACTATTCTCTTGTGTGAACTAGAAATTTCTTCCGTGCAATAACGCACGAAGTTCTACGCCCAAGAAAACTAAGTGTTTCAAATAAAGAAGCATATTTTTCTTCAATGAATTAAATATTGTTTCAAATTGATAGATTTTTATTTACTGGTTCAAAGAAATTTGATCTTGTGATAACTTCATATTATTTTAAATATTTAAGAGAAATAATATCTTAGATGAAGTAAATATTCGTTGGTGCATATATGAAACGATATTCTCTTGGCTCAACTAATTCTTTTTAAATCTAACTACAACACATTGATATTTTCAGGTTACAAACTAGACAAAAGGACTGGAAGTTGCTATAAATTACACGAGGAACCTCGTACCTGGTATGACGCTTACGGTGTTTGCCAGAAGGAAGGAGGATATTTGATGATTCCCAATAATGTTACCGAAATGGATGTTGTAAAAGATATCATGACAAATTATCCCCCGGAATCTATAAAAATGGATTTTGACAAAGATGTCATCATGGCAGGTTTCTTAGCATGGCATGAGGATGGAGGATATCCTTATTATTTTGAGACAATCGACGGTAATTTCAGCTATAACAAACCTTTTCAGGGCGATATTATCGTCACCTGTAATATGAATTAATGTAACTACCGAATGTCAACTTTACAGAACAGGGTAAAATACAAAAAAAAATATTAGGAAATGATATAACTTTTTATACACTTATCCTATTGTCATTATGGAAATAGAAAAGTTTTTTGGAATCTAAAAATATATTAGTCGTAAAAGACCATATGAATTCTGCATCTAAAGTTTCGAAGATAGCGTGCCACTTACGTTAGTTGTTTCAGAAAAAATGCCTGTTACGTCAATAATATTTTAAAAATAAAACAAAAATTAAAAACAACGACAACGTAACTCACAAACAATATTTTTATTGTTACGTATATAACAAAATATAAAATACATTGTATCGTATGTCACACATTTTTGAAATTTGGACTTATGTTGTTATAGATATATCAAAGGATTACCATACTTATTCTTTGATACTAAGGTTCAATAAGAAAAAAAAATTAGCAGCCTATATTGTTACATTTAAGTTCAGTACTAGGTCATCGTAATTATGATATTAAATAGTAAAGACTTCGTTAAGTACGAGTTCATCAGTGTGGACTTACCGTGGGGGAGCAGAGTTCATCGTAATAGATTTAGATTTAAGGAGTCCCTAGCTTGTATAACTCAGCTTCACTGACTGATTTACTCAGTGTTGCCTAGCCAAATTGGTTAGATCCTTCTAAGGCTACTTTGGGTACTTGTTATAATACAGAACTTACTGTATTTTTTGCCAGGACCTGTTCCTTTAATAGGATATACTGAGTTTTTTACTAGTTTACCTCCCGCTACTACTTCTTCTGCATAAAAAATAACTTAGGTTTATCCTTTTCAGATTATTTCTCATAAGGTCGTAGTTGTTATTTATTTTACGCAGTCTTTAATTTTTTGGAAACATATTACGCATTTTTTGACCTTGATATTGTTTATATTACATTTGTTTGACTTTCCTTCACTTTTTTCTCTCCCTTTAAAACTTGTCTGTCTTTCATTAGTGGGATTTAGTACAAAAGTAAGAGTTAGTCATGATTAACGTAAGAGTCATTTTTATTTATATGTTAGTAATAAAGTTAACGTGCCAGTCTGACGCTGACAATGGTAAAATAAAATTAATAGTGTAAGAGTCATTTCATTCAATATCCGCGGCTAAATGAAAGTCATCTGTCGTTACTTCAACCTAAAAAGTGTACGTCTCATGAAATGTACCATACATTAAAAAAGTAAGAAAGTAATGTGATTTTTACTAACGTAAGGGACCTTTTTTCAAGATAACGTTTTTTTAAAAACAACAATCGATGGACAGGAAAATTTGCAGTCGAACTGTGTATATAACTCAATTTTGCCAATTTGGCGGTTACATAAATTCATATTACAGGTGACGTTATGTATTTAGATTTTTATAACATTTGCTGTTTTATAGTCCGTACCAGGGCGACAGAGCTTTGCTTTACTCTTTTATTTTGTTTTTAAATCCCGCTTTGACAAAAAATAGTAAATATATAGCGTCGTTGCAAAATTGAAACCTCCTATATGACACTTTGCGTAAAAACGACTTTTAACACATTTCGGTTTTCCTTTTTAACTACGCGTCGAATTTGAAAAACACCTATTGGATATTTTAATAATATCTTACGTTCTATTGAATAAAAAATATATCTTATGTGCGGTCTAGAATTTTATGGAAATTAAAATCTCCGATGTGCGAAATGACACATAAGAGGTCTTGGCTACCACATTTTTCACAAAATATTGCAATGAAAACCTCTTATGTGCACGCAAACAGCATATTCTATAGGTACTTACGCTCGGTTTCGAGCCTAATTTCGTAGGTAAAATATGATAGTTACAACAATGCGTAAATGAGATCCAATAAAAAAAATACTTTCGACACTTCTGCCTAGTTCAAAGACAGTGCAATTTTACCTCTGCACGTAAACACGATGGCGGGATGCCGCCGTGGTTTACTTATGGTAAATTTAGTATTAAAACCGCAGTGTGGTGTTAAACATGTAATTTATGTTAACCATATTTGGAATCTTCGGTGCCTAATGATGACTTAATTACTCTGAAAAAATATCTAGGATATATTAGCGAAAGTTCATGTCTAGTTTCGTCAAGTCGACTCCAGATAAACGGTCATTTCGAAGTAGACGTCGCCCATCCAGGTTCATTACCAGATTCTTTAGATAGTAATTATGAAAAAACACAAACTCCTATCTCCACTGAAGCGATCGTGCACCATACAGCCTGTTATAATTCCAATGAAAAGGGCACTAGTAAAGAAGCAACTCCAGAACGAACTTCAATTTGGCCATCCATTTCAATCACCAACCGAAGACATAAATGATAGACATATGATAGTGATGATAGCGTGATAGACCCATACTGGATTCCACAGTTGAGGCCTACAAAGAGTTTCTTCATCATCATCTGAGAGTAACTCGGAAACTGACGACGATATACCCTCACTCGCGTTAGAAAGGGGCCCAACAAATTCCCTTTGAGAATGCTGATCTGTATGATACTACTGACAAAGAAAAAAAAGATACCCACAAAAAATTTGGGCTTAAGAAAAGACAATGATAACAAACTTCTGCGTTGAGAAACCTGACCGTGTGATCAAACCACGTTGCTCGCATAAGAATACTAAGATTGATTTATCCCATTCCTTTCTGTGTGCGCTCATTTCCGATGAAGAACGTCGAGCCATTCGATGTTTGTCATTCGATGTTTTGGAATCTCAAGAGTTAGTCAGAGAAAAAAGCTTTTGTGCAAGGTTCTGCTGTCTGCAGGTAGATGAAACGACGCCAAAAGAGTCAGTACTCATCAAAAAAAGGAAGTAGCTATGATATTTACCTAAACAAGAGGGCCGAGAAATGTACTAAACTCGGTTTTTTTTTAATACACTAAGTCTGGGAAGGAGGCTGCTAAAGAAGGTGACGTCGAAAATACTTTCACTCAGAAAACAGAAAATCCTCCAAATTCACTAGGTCCAGTAGCAACTAATTATTCAAATGTTACCAGAAGTGTTAAAACTTGGCTTGATGCAATACCGATAGTACCACGACACAGACCAACATTTCTAAAGGTTTTGAAGCAACAGAATCATCTATCGCTGATGATGAAACAGTAGAAGTAACTGTGGACATTCAAAGCGTCTTACTTGCACCTAAGCTATAACTCCTCGGCTAGAACCGTGACGGACTAGGATACATTCGGGCAATTGCTCGAAAATCCCAGCTCGCCATATCTAGATCGCGTTCCTAATGTAATCTCTTCCGCGACCAACTTAAACGTAGCTATTGACTCACTCACTAGACACATGGCCGCAACCGTTGGCGAGTGCTTAAGACAAGTGACGGTTGGTGATTATCACCACCTAATCCTGCCTCAGCACATCTGGTCGCTAATGACTGAGCGTAACGCGGCCCGCCGCAGACGCGATCGCGCTCCCACTATCGAAAATAAAGCTCGCTTCAACGACTTACACCGCCGTGTAAGAACCGCTGTAGCGGAGCTTCGCGCCCAACGTTTCGATGATCTGATGGAGAAAATTTCTCCTTCTCACCAAGCTTATTGGCACTTAGCCAGAGCTTTAAAATCAGACACCGCCAACTCTCTCCCTCCGTTTACTCGTCCCAACAACGTTCCCGCGTTCAATGACGACGAAAAAGCGGATTGCCTAGCGTCTAGCCTCCAAGCCCAATCTGCCTTAAGCACACAGCTCTTCGATCCCGACCACGTGCGCGAGGTAGACGGCGAAGTGGAGCGCAGAACTTCTATGCCTCCACAAGACCCCCTGCCCCCAGTCACTGTCGACGAAGTCAAACAAGTCATCAAAGACCTACGCCCCCGTAAAGCCCCCGGTGCGGACGGTATCTCTAACGATATACTAAAGCGCCTCACTCTTCCCCTTCACTGCCTTCTAGTAGCGATTTTTAACGCTGCTATCGAAAATTGCACCTTTCCTTCTCAATGGAAAGATGCAATTGTTATAGGCATCGACAAGCCAGGCAAAGCTCGTACTGAGCCGCCCTCCTACCGCCCCATAAGTTTACAAAGGCCCTTGGTAAACTCTACGAACGTCTCCTCCTCACTCGCCTACGGAACGCTATATACTCCAGAGGCATTTTAATAGACGAGCAGTATATCTGTACACTAACGACATCCCTTAAACGATAGGTACTCAAGTAGCCCTCTTTTCGGACGATACCCTTAATAAACAATATATTATTACCTCTTTTAGGTGATTCAATATGCCAATCAAAAATTGATTGGAATGATAACCAGCCAACCAAATCCGATACGGCATTTTGTGGAAACGTTTACCGCAATGGCAAACTTGGTAGTTTCAAGTGCACAGAAAAACATTTATTTATTTGTGAAAAAGACCCAAAAAGCCTGATATCTTGTGATGGAACAGCGTTGTTAAGTCTATCACCAACAAACAAGAACCTTAAGAAAAAAGGTTAAAGAAATTTACCAGGGCCCGTACTACAAATGCACACGACAGATGCAAATGTTTCAAGTTCAATTTCTAGTTATGTTGCAATATTCATAGTGTTCTTAGTTACAAGTTCTGTATACATTGCATACATCACGCTTATATAAATGTCTAACTAATGATTTACTATCAAAACAATTAAAATATAAATTACTATGTACTTTTTCATTTATTTTCCTATATGCCTATTTTTTTTTATACCACTAAGGTGGCAAACAAGCTTGCGGTCTGCCTAATGGTAAGCGGTCACCGCAGCCTATGGACGCTTGCAACACCAGGGGCATCGAGTGTTGCTAACGCTCCAAATATCTCATGACTTCGTTTTTGAAGTACCCCATACTGTAGTCCTTAGAGAAAACCTTGGCAGAGAACTCATCCCACTACCTTAGTGTTCGCAGAAGAAAATTTCTCTGAAACCGCACTGTACGTGACCATTTAGGTTTTAAGGTATGAGGATGAATTCCCTGCCATCACTTCGAGCAATTCCTCAGAACACATCCCACTGTACAAGCGATAGAACACACACAGGGAGGCGAAGTCTCACCTCAGACTAAGGGTTTCGATACGGCTAGTGAGTTTGGGATTGTCGACGATTCTCACCGCCCGTCGTTGAACCGAGTCAAAAGGGCCAAGCTGGTATCCAGGTGCACCCACCCTGAGATGGCAGCAGTACTCCAGATGGGGCCGAACTTGCGACTTGTAAAACAGCAACCTTTGCCCCGGCGTGAAGTACTGGTTCGCTCTGTTGAGTACACAGTTTTTTAGACGCCAGCTTCACTTTGGCTTGCAAATGTTCTCGGAACTAAACATCAGTGGAGATGTCAACACCAAGGATCCCAATGCTCTTGGAGATGGTGGAAGGAGTGTTTTGGAATTGTCGGACCTCAGTTAATGGGGTTTTCTTAGCGGTAAACATGCAGACTTGTATCTTCTTTGAATCGAACCAAGTTTTCCCGTCTCCAGTCAGAGATCTTGGACAGAATGGTCTTGATTTGAGACACTAGTTCTTCACGCTTTTCCTCCACATTCATAATAGTACGGAACCCTTCGTGCGCGAGTCCAACTCGCACTTGGCCGATTTTTACTGACTTTAATAAGGGGGCTGGGACAGAATAATATACCCCTTGCTAATTCTAGATAATTTGTAAGAAGTAAATAAAACGTTCAGTGTTTGTTTACAGACCATAAAATGACTGGATTTTTTAAATTATAAAAATTTATAAACACACACCGCTCAAAAACCAAAAATCATCTCTAAGTATACTGAATCTCTAAAAACTCTACAGTTTTATGTGCGTAGAGCATCCCTACGAAATGATTTCTAAAACAGTTGATATAATTACTAAATCCCTGCCTTTAAATACTTAAATTATTATCAAAGTCCCTTACAGTAAAAAAATAATAAAACGTGTCTATCAAGCTGGCTTAGTCAAGTCATAAGGCCACGATAAAAAAAAAAGAAAAAAAAATATTTATTTAGCACTCATTAACAATATGTACTTAAAAATAATAAAAACCTAATCCTAAAAAAAATATGTGCGACAGTATCAAATTAAATAAAGTTAAAGCAACTAAATACTTAGGAATAATCATAGACCAGAACCTTTCTTGGTACCAACAGCTTGAAGTAACTGCAAGCAGGGCTAGAAAACTCATTTGGGTTTTCAAACATCAACGTAACATACCGGATAAGCAATTAATTACTTATACATATATTTATATATAAAACACTTGTCCAGTCAATTTTACTATACTGCATAACTATTTGGGGAGGAACCTTTAAATCCATATTGATCAGCCTCGAACGTGCGCAAAGACCAATTTTAAAAGTAATGCTACATATAAAAGACAATTGTACTAAACCGCTAAATATTTTAACAGTGAGACAGTTATATATATTACAAAACTCATTTCCTCGGCTAATCACGGTAAGAACCCTGTTAAATTTAATACTGTTTAATAATGATATTAACCGTAAATCTTTAAAACAATACTTATAACAAATAATTTTAAAAACTCATAACAAAATAATTAAAACTTACGTATAGGATTTAATAGGCAGAGATCGCGGTCAAAATAATCCCGTATTAAATTATCGATGAATAGCTTACTGTATATAATTGCTTGATCAGAAACTGGCAAAAATATTATATTGGCTCAGTACAGACACTGGAAACAAATTACCAAATGGCCAGTCGGTTATCGATCCGTCAGAGTGGAATCTAAAAAAAAAATTAAGTTTTCGAGCGGTGGACGAGAACTTAGGAAAAATGCAATTAAAACCATTGAAATCGGATGTCACTTGTTTTCTGAATCTTATATGATGTGAAAATTGATATGCACAAACTCCATCAAACAAGAAACAAAATACAAATGCCATCCGATTTCAACGATTTTAAGTGCATTTTGATAAGTTCTCGTCCACCGCTTAAAAAATTTAATATTTTCCTGTCCGTATTGTGATGAAGAACAGGCATGCTAATTTTCAAGCGGCTGGCTGACAACTTTTTTTATATTTTATTCATCGCCCGCGTACAGGGCGTCGGTCGCATCAGGAGGGATAGCATTCATATTTCATTATATAAACAGCGTACACACATTCGGGTAACCGCTGTTTCCATTGGCTGCCTCGCGACAAATTTTTATTTTCACACCCACTCTCTATTTCCGCCCCAGGTCAAGTTTGCTCAGTTCGGGTAGCACAAGGCAGATCCGCCACACTTCAGGAGATCAAATAATGCAAGCCATCCGGCTGCCTTTTGGATACTGCAACTACGCGTCATTGGTTTAACTAATGAGCTTGGAACGACTTATTTGTATAGGAGTTTTAAATATTATTTTTAATTCATTAGCTGCGCTGTGCAAAGGCGTAACCTTTGCAGCTAATGAATTAACCTCTCTACTGTCAATTTTACTAGATATATAGAGAAAAAACTAGATAATTGTGTCACTTACGTTAGTACATTTGCCTAGTATTTTTCGCATCACGCGAAATTGTAATTGCGAGTTATAAAACTTTGTATGACCTGACCTTCATAGGACTGGTCGGGCGACGGCTCGCTGCCAGGTGTGCAAATCTAGTTCATAGGGAAGCGCGGCCGACATTAGACGCATACACACGGTTGCGCGGCTCTGCCATTCGCAAACCTATCTACGGACTGCTGTGATCGGTGATTATTGATTTATATTAACATCTCGTCCACAAGGACAATAGACTTTGGGAGTGCTAGTGGACAGCTTCTACTTCTCAGCTTCTATACCGCGTCGGTGTTGACCGGTTTTATTCGGATTCCAGCAACGGCGGCTAACAGCAGCAGGTCTGGTGACTAAGACATAACATTTTGATTATTTTTTACCTATCCCCCTTTTGTATTGATTCCCTTAAAGTAAATTCCCGCTGTGCAAGCTAGGCCCCTACTGACGAAAGGACGAACGGACAGTCAAGACCCAGTCGAGACGGCTATCACATAAGGTCGGTATCCAACAATATTACTGTCATGTAAATACATAGATTTTTAGGTTGTATGGTTACATGTTTTCAAAAAATAACAATATGTATCACAACTGAAAAAAGCAAACTCATTAGCGATTGACCAAAAGCACTCAAGCGCTCATTCAGGGATCGCTGCTACCATGTAAAGAATAAAGTAGCCCTAGCAAAATCAATGCAGCTCAAATCCCTGCCCAACTCATCTTCACACTGCTCTGTCACATAAGTGTGCTGGTTAGGAAATAATTTTACTAACCTAAACACTGTTAGTAAAGCAGTGTGACAGGCAGGATAACTATTTCCTAACCACCACACTAGTGTCAACTTTGGGTAACCAATGTCCTTACCTTCACTATGTTTACACTACTTACCTATACAATAGTTTACAATTAAAACCTCTTTTATACAATAATCTCTAGATAATTCTATATATGATCTAGAATCTATAAGAGCGTGTGTGTCCTTAATTATTTCTTTGACTTGACAGTTGTACTTATATTGAGCCTTAAATACACTGGGCTGCAAAGAAAGCTGGTCGGTAACAACATCAATAACTTTGGAGCTAGCTTTATGAAATAAAGACTGTATTATAGACAATTTTATAATGGTTAAATCAAAGTCATAAAAGTTTAAGATTTAGAAAGTTTATTTTAAATAAAAGTAAGTTAAAGTGAAAATAAAAAAATTTCACTTTGAGGGTTAGTGGCATGTTGTAATTAAATTTGATCAGAATAATTAATTTCTAACCAAGAAATGCCATATTTATATAAAAGAACATAAACAAAAGTAAAATAAATGGTTTCAAATTTGTTACTTGTTAAAATTTTTAAAAATCGTCTTTTTTGGTTTTTTATATAATTATCGAAAAATAAAAAAAAAATACTTCTTCCTATATCTGTAATGAAATAAACATTAATTCAGTTTTTATTTTAACTTGCTCAAATATTTTAACAATTATTGCATTTTTTATAACCTTACTGACCCGCTTTCCTTGCGGCCCAGTGTATATTTTATGTTCATAAACCTTTACATGTAAAATTGTGTGTTGGTTGTGTTTGTATTTGATGTTAAATTAATATGGAGTTTGTGCCTTCGTTTAAATTTCCTCAACTTCTGGATCATTAAATTACCTTTTTCTTGTGAGACCTTGAGGGGTAAAAGGATTTTTACGTAAAATTAGTAGGGCTTAGGCTTAAAGAAATATCGTGAAATTGAGCCCATAAATTTACTCATTATACAACAACGAAAGAGTATAAATGGAATTATGGCATAATTTTTTTTTTAATTTGGGTCAAGGCTGCGCCCTGTGCAGCCCTAACTTGTTTTACCACCGATTCCACTGTCCTGTGTCAAGTTTCAAACTGAAAAAGTAACATATTTGCTTTTATAATCTGGTACTTTTTTAAACTTCTTTTCTTTTCCATATAAATAAAGTTTCAAAAGAAATATATTTTTTTAAGCAGAATATAAAGCAGCAGATAACGGGTATAAATAATACCTATAATTAATGTGATATAATTTTAATAAATAATTTTTAATATATTTTAGTCAACACGTGCTGTTTTGTTTAACTTTTATCTGCAGTATCGGAAAATATGGATGAGGTTTTATTCTATTCGGAATCGCGTCTAGATAATTTTTTAAGATAATTAAGTTCCACTCGAAAGTATTGCAAAGGTTATAAACAATTACTGAAAAAGAGAGGGAGGGGGGGGTTGGTTTTCTGGAAATACCTCAAATCCGACTCCCGAAACTGTAGGACCAATATTTACCGGAAGAGTATTTTCATACGGCTGAAAACGGGTACTCTGACTTTTGCAATTTGGGCACTTTAACAATAAAGTTTATTTAAACATAAAATATGAAAATTAAGAAATAAAAAATTCAGTCACTTACATACTGGATAGATTGTTCATTTGATGTGTTTAAGAAAAAATCGAACAAAATCATTGCAATAGGAAATTTGGATTCTTAACGACTTTTAATTGAATTGTTTATCAAAACGCACACATATATTTACATGAATACGGGAACACTGAATAATGAAACTTGTTACAAAATATCTAAAATATAATTAAATCGCTTACAATTGAAAATTAATGCCAAAAACGATGCCGTTATGAGTTTGTTAAATATTCTTGAATCTTAACATTACCAAATCGTAATTTGGCAAAAATCTGATCTGAATTAAAGTTTAAAGTTGGTAAATGTACCTCACAGTTTATAAAACACTTCACTTGCATGATACCAACTTCAAACTGTAATTCAGATCAGATTTTTGGAATTAAGTAATTAGTTTTAGCTTTTTAGTGCAACTTTTGGAAGCAGGTTGTTTTTTTTTGTTAACAAGTTTTTATAAGATCTAGCTAAAGCTTTTGATAATGTCTCCATTTTTATTTTTGTGCTCAAGCCATAAGAGGCAACACAGTTTCGAATTCTGAATTTTATTTAAGAATGTGATATACGGCCCGTTTTGTGGTTTTTTTTGGGGGCTACAGTATGGGCCAGGGTTCTTCAAGAAAGAAGAAAATAGATTCAGTAAGATTCAGTAAAACGTTAGTAATAATGCTTCTAGTGTGTGTTGTTGTCAAGCGTCCAAATTGTTATACGTATTAGGACGTATATTTGTTTGCCACGCTAGTGGTAAAAAGCCAATATTATCAAATTATAATGTGACTTTGACTTACCTACTGTAATTGATTTTTAGGTCATTTTGATGTGACCCTGAAGTTTAGAATTGATTATAACTCTTATTCAAAATATAAAGTACCTCAATCGCTATGAATTAACAAAAAAAAAACAAAAAAGGTTCAAAAACTAACAAAAAGTTTGTATATAATAGCTCAACGCAAAAAATACAGGTTTTTATGCAACGTAAAAGACGTTTGTAGTTTTTGTGTATATTTTTGACTTTTTGACCTCTAAGTTTAAAAGAAAAACAAGGAACATGTTGTGACCGGGAAAACAAGACATTGACTCGTAATTTTTGTTAATTAGGTACCTACGTAATGGAAAAGATCACGTTTTTTTGCTAAGCTAACATTGTACTTATGAAACTTATGGTAATATACTGAAACCATAATAGCTTCCCCGTAGAGCAAAAATTAACTAAGTGACACTTTTTACGAAAATGTGTTTTGAATGTCACTCTGTTCACATTTTTTTTCTTTATTATTCTATCTTACCACCATGGCTTTAGCTCTTCGTATAACTGAGATAGGAAATGTCAAAACTCACCAAATGCAACGATTATACCCTACACATAAGAGGACAAAATAACTAAATGACTTTAGTGATTATCATTTTTATGACAGATGATATTTCAATTGCCTAAGGGGGCTTAGTTAGTTTTACTCGGAAACATTTGATTAAAAAAAATCGCTACTGGACTCAAAAAGAAAAAGAAAATTCACTAAATGATTTTGGTGACCCAAAAATCACCATTACATTCACGCAAATTTAAAGCTATATTTCATTACATTAGGTAAAAATTCTAAATCATAACATTTCACGAGGGAGAAAACTAATTAACTTGTATTTGTATAATTTACTCCAAAGTTACAAGGTTTTTCTAAAATTTTGATTTCACCAGATAAAAAGACAGGTAATTGCGATTCAAAACCATTAAACAGTTATTAATAAAACACCAAATTTAAAAGTTACGATTTTTATTTATTTTTTATATTTCGAATTACAAAATCTCAAAACGCACTGCGCGTTAGTTAGTTAATATTGGTGTACGGAGACAAATTAGGTATATCTACAAGATGGAATTGTGGAACGATAGAAATTAAAAAAATTAGGTGTACCTTGAGACTTAGAAAGTAAAAAATTTAAACTTATAAGACTAACTTGAGGACATTTCACCGGACTGCTGATACTATAGGGTAAAAATATGTTCTGATTCTAGAATAATGTAACATAATTCCTGATGATTTGCAAGTTATTTAATATGTCAACTATCTCTTTTATCTCTTAAAAATTAAGCTAAGCAAATATTATCAAATTGATGTAAGTATTAAAATTTTTTTTTTGAAATAGTTTACCAACATTTCCAACATAGTAACTTTTAAATAAAACATTGTTTTTCTACAAAAAGGAAATTACCTTTAAGAGGATCGGATTTGCGGCGCCTCGCAGCGTGTGGCAGAAAAACGAATTTTCTACTTGTTTTGGACATTTACTTGTCGAATACTATTCAATTTTGTAGGCATGATCTTAAACCGAATATCTATATCTGTGGTTTTCCAAAATTCTAAAAAAATCTAATATTAAGTTTTAATCTTACTCGAGATCATTTTTATGAAAAACTAAATTCCTGCGTAAATTTTAAACTTTATAATTTAATAGAAAACTGGCATACTGCAGACCTAGATATTTAAATCTAGAGCACGTCTTTAAAATTTCATGGTGTTTGATTTGTGTCAAAAATATTTCAATCTTATCTATTTCAATTTATCATAATTAATCTTCTTGTTAGTCGTATCAAATATGATCTAATTAGGTATGAATACATAGCAATAAAATGAAGTCAAACGTGATCAGATATGAATAAATAGCGTCAATTTACTTGACGATTCGAAAGTGTTCTTAGTAACCCATTTGAATAAAAAGATTTTGTTTTTTTTTTTTGATTGAAATGAAGTCAAACGTGGTCAGGTATGAATAGTTTGCCATATAAAATAGGGTCAAGCATGGTCAGGTTTGAATAGTTTGCCATATAAAGTCGGTTCAAGCGTGTTCAGTTATGAGTATTTAGCTATATAAAATAGGGTCAAACGTGATCAGTGTCAAGTATGATCAGGTGAAAATAGGAATAGGATTTTATTTCTTTTATAACATACAATTTTTTTTTTTATGGGACTGGAGTCAAGTTATAATTTTTCTATTTTTTAATACTATCCTTAATGTAGGGTCAAACGGAACATTTTTTTATTCGCTTATGAATATCTTAGTAGTTAGTTAAGAGGAGAAATAGGATTATTAAAAAAAAGTACACATCCGAGATTCTTTTTATTTTCTTTAAGGGTAACTTTACCAAAAAGTAAAAGGTCAATGTAACACACATACATACTTACAAACATAATTTTAAACAATGTAAATATTAATTAATTGAAAACATGCGCAGAAGAAAAAAAATCCTAAAGTAACCCCTTTTCTACTGTTTTTTTTTTAAGTTTTGGATTAGAAATCTTCAAAGTTTTCAAATTGCTTTAGCCCCTGAAAAAACTACTTACGCACGCTCAGTTACATATTGCGTTATCCTTGTTCTAACTCAAGATTCCTTTACGTAGTATTGCCTCTGGCACATCTTTTATATTGAAATTATTATATATATTTAAATAATACAACCTCACATTTTTGTAGCCTCTAATTATATTTAGTGTTTTAATGACACTAAAACTGTAATGTCGTTAGTATTAAATACTTCGCGTATACTATAAAAAAAAGATATAACGATATAAGAGGGCGTACTTAACCACTACTGTACGTATATTTTGATACTATGAACTATATTTAAAAAAAAAACTTGGTAACTATCTGAAATATAGATTACCTACGTTGACTGAATTTCGAATAGCAATTTTTCTATGCTATGCTATCATACAGTTTTATTTAACTTTTTTGGCAAGACCAATGTTTGGTTTACGTTACAGTTTTGTCAAAAAACGCTTGCTTCAAATTCCACTGATACCATATAGTCAAATATCTTACTGTGTAGTTTGGACAGGACGACTTGCTTTTAAAGTAACAAAGTTGACTTTTTGCATAGTTATATTAAGGGTTTCAACTTCGGGAAATTTCAATTAAATTTGGTAAGGATTGGACCTCGGAAACTAATGAGACAATCTACTGAAATATTTAGCCCAAGTAATAAACGCTAATTATGATGCTGTTGTGAGTTCACGCGGAAATAAAAAAAACTGTTATATACTCAGGTAACATCAGGAAACCAACACCACGAGCGTCTGACCGTGAATAACAAGGGCCAACAAGGGCCAACTAAAAATCAGCGCCGTGACCCTTACAGGTCGCAGCATAATTATGCTAAGTTGGCACTATTTTGACTAATCTGAATTGTATTTGCATTTTGTATTTTATTTGTTTTTTTTTTTTGTTTACGTCAAATAAAGTTTTTCTTCTTTTTTCATTTCGAAACAAAGTCGTAGTGAAATTAAATAAAAAAATGAACAAAACCATTGTTTTATAATCTTTGAACATCTTGTAGCCAGTGTGGCCATTTCCGTAGCTCATCTTGAAGAGTTGCCCCAGGGCTGAGAGTTTTAGATAACTGTTGATGTCCCACGAGGAAATAGTCACCAGTTAGATGATGGTGTTCCACACCACACGCTATGAGATCCTGAGCTGCTTTGAGAGCCTCTTTGGTTGGCAGCTTGTCTAAAACAAAATATACGTAAAGGGTTAAAATTATAAACACTGAAAGAGATGAAGTAAGAGATTGAATTAGGATGTCTGCCCTTCTATCTGACTAACAACACTTCACAGCTTCATTGACATGAATTTTATGTTTCCATAAATGTCACACAGAGAATGTAAAATAATAACCCAGAATTGGTGGCCAATGGCCTTCAAAGTTAGAAGAAAATTTTTGGAAGCGTAAAAACGTCACATAGATATTTTCAAAAACCGGCCAAGTGTGAGTTGGACTCGCGCACAAAGGGTTCTGTACCATTATCTATAAAAACGGCAAAAAAATGTTGTATGGGAACCCCCTTGAATATTTGTTTTATTTAAATTTAATTATTCTTTATTAAATTGACAATATAACTAAATATTCTGTGAATATTTTAAGCGTCTACCTGTTGCCGTTATCAATATCGACCAAAATCGCACAAAAAATCACGTTTGTTGTAAAGGAGCCCCCTTAAATATTTATTTTATTCTGTTTTTTAGTATTTGTTGTTATAGCGGCAACAGAAATACATCTTCTGTGAAAATTTCAACTGCCTAACTATCACGGTTCATGAGATACAGCCTGGTGACAGACGGACGGACAGACGGACAGCGAAGTCTTAGTAATAGGGTTCCGCTAATTACCCTTTGGGTACAGAACCCTAAAAATATCCTCTCTTGTCTTTCTTGTTAAATTTCAGTTCTTACTTGTAACTAGCTTATGCTCGCGGTTCCACGGTTATCGATGTAGAATTTCAACGGCAACTCCTTAATTATATAAACAAATAAATTATTCACACTTGACGTTTTCATGTAGCCTATTTCCTTCCCCGGGGCTCAAACTATCTGCATGCCAATTTCATCTTAATCGGTACATCAGTTTAAGCGTAAAGAGACAGAAATTAGGGTCATGAATGTGAAGTGTGTTATAAATTGTTACATAGACACCAACTACAAACTGTTATTCAGATCAGATTTTGCGGAAATAAGTAATTATTTTTAGTGCATCTTTTTAAAAGTTTTTATTTTTTTTCATTTTTGACGAATTGCTTTTTTTCTCATACACAAAAAACATCGATACTCGTAACAAAATTTTATACAATCAACATAAAAGGCGTTGTACCACTTCCAAATTAACAACATTTTTCAGTTTTTAAGTTTCAGTTTTAAATTAACTACATCAATATGGGACCACCTCGGAAGGAAGGAATACCCTTTTAAATAAAAAAAGAATTTTGAAAATCGGTATATATGAAGAAGTTATGCCGGAACAAACATAAAAAAATACAAACATCCGAATTGAGAACCTCCTCCTTTTTTAGAGTCGGTTAAAAATAAATGAAAAGCAGTGAAAAATCTGTTTTTTCAAGCAAGTTTCATTTACACTTTGCCGATTTCAAAAAGAATTTTTTGTCAAATCTGAAGCCATCATTACATTGTATTGTATGAGCCAAAGATAAAGTAATGAGATGATATTATTTATGCTGTTAATGAGCATTTAAGTTCAAAGACTTGACTAAATTTAAAAAAATCCACGTATCCATTTTACAACGACCTTCTGCATGTCAAACAATATTCCCAACGTCAATAAAAATATTTTGAAATCGACATTTTCTTATCTTATTTAGACACTTTCCTAATTTCCCGAGGGAGGGAATAACCACGAATAGAGTAATCTAGTTTTCTTTGTCATTTTTTTAACTATAAAAAGGTTACGATTTGTATTTTATATTTCTTGTTCAGAATAACAAGTCGCATTTACACAAATTTTAAATATCACAAAATTCCTTACTAAATTTTTATTTATACTTACTAAACCAATTTGGTTATCGGCTAGGGATTCTGCCATTTCAGGATGTTTACAATAAAAAGCTGAGCGGATAGTGACCTTTTAGAGTATTGTAAATATTAGCAGGTATGTAGATCAGGAAATAAAATAATAAGCAGAATTGCAAGGCCTGACTACAACCTTCACTACTGCATCACAGACAGATGATGACAGAGATATGTACGTAGTAAGATATTCGCACGCACTATTATATATGTATTTAAGACACAGTTAATTTATTATTCAGTTGCTTCTGCACTCCTTAATTAACCCGAAACTCCTGAACGCTGTCAACTCAGTAAACTCCTTGTTAAGACAAGCTGTTATTCTGTAAGTTACTCTCTAAATACTTTATTCTAACTTTGCTAAAATATATAACAATATTAGGTTGTTCTGTGATTATTATGTACTTTAACCTGCTGCTGGGAACAATAACGACCATTGTTGTTACAACCTGACTCCTGAATCGAGGGTTCGATTTCTGCTCAAGACAAACATATATATATATATTTGTATGAAAAATATTTATTCTTATTTATTTTATTATATAGTTCGTACACGTGGTATTTGATTATAGTTATCCATAAGGGGAATTTTAATTTTCAGGGATAAAGAGTAACTTATGCCCTTCTCCGTCTTTTCAAATATCCAAAAAGAGTAACTTATGCCAAGTTTCAGCTCAGTCGGTTGCTCCTTCACGATGTGAAGGAACGACAAACAAATAAACTCAACTGCGCATTCGTGATATTAAATTATGGTTTGATGAGTAAAATGCAAAAACCAAATCTGTATCTGTTGCATAAGGCGTAATTTGGTTTAACTATCACCATCGTTTACAGTGCAACAAACTTTTCTGACCCGGTGTATGGCCGCTAGTGTCGGTAAAGTGCACTCACAACTTTTCGATATGGCGACTATAGTTTTGATTTTTAACCACCAGGTCAGAAAAGTTTGTTGCACCGTACATTATGGACCGTCTATAAAATTAGTCATCTCTCCACTGGTTACATAGAGAACAGTTTGTATGTATGTATGTATGTATGTATGAATATATGTATGTATGTATGTAATATTCTTATAGTTCGTTGTTTGCTATCAGTTTTGTATCATCTGTACTTACTTATTGTTGTTTTTTTAAGATCTGCCAAGATTTTATAGATGTACTTCACCTATTTTTCCATTAAAGTTTTTGTACAAAAACTAGCCTTAATTCGCGTCTCTGCCTACTCGATAATTACGTGGTGCTACAAACTCATCGTGTCTCACAAGCCCATACCTCTAAAATCTCCAATGAATGAGATACCAATAGATCTGGCATTGTATTTGAACGTGTGTGCCCCAACGTGAAACCATCCGGCACCTTCGTACACCTTCCCGTTTCCTCCTATCAGAAATCTGTAACAAAATTAATATTATTATTGGGATTATATACGATCAGTATGAGTTGCTGGTGTGTCTATATCAAGTAATAGTATTTATAACTTTAACGCATAATTATTATCCGAACAGACATACTGCGCAATACAAACTCTTTAGTGAGATCGTAATAAATTTATCACAGCACTCTTTTTTTATAAAAAAAAAATTATTAATTGTTTGACAATTTATAATGAAATGTCAACTCTAAATATTAAATTTCCACAATTGAATTGTTGAAAATTACTACAATGAAAGACAGTGAAATTAAATTTATCGAAATAAATGGTGGTACTGCCCTTCTTTACGGCAAATATCAAATCTTCATCATCGCCATAAAACATATATAGACGGATCTCTCTTATGGCGGTGTTCTTCGTATAAGAAAAAAAAATGTTGTGGAAATGTAACAATTGGAAAGGTAGGTAGTTCACTTCTTCCTGACAACGAGATTCAAAATGGCTTGCAGTATGTAAAATCTGAATCGAATGACTTAGTGCAAATGGAAAGGTTTATTAAATACTTAGAAATTTTTTGGTTTAAGATGCATTCGTGTACTGTGATAAGCGTATTTAATAAGCAAAATTAATAAGCGCATCAACAAAAATACTGTAACAATTATGAGATTACTCAAAGTTCTGGAAAACATTCATACGATGGAGATGGTTCCAAAAAAGAGAAGGATCAAATTATTAATGACGATTTCATAACCAGCGTGTAATTAGAACTAGTAAATAAAAAAATTTCAATTGGTCACGCATTAGAAAAATTGCGTACATGCCACACAGACGGCAAGTACTTTAAATATTGTATAAAGGAAATTTAACTGGAAGAAGACTAAGACTATAATTTGATTTTTTTTTTTTGTAAACATAAAATTCAAGAGATGATAAAGCTCTTATTAATTAGTGTCGCAACACTATTTGTTGGGGGGTATCGTTTGATTTTAAAAGACCCACGATACCACCAGGGGTATCGCCAGGAGTATCGTGGGTCCGTAGTGGAAAAATGTCAATAGTAAAAAATAAAAACTTTTAACAAAAAAACAACCGGCTTCAAAAAGTTGCACTAAAAGGGGAAAAGTAATTTCTTATTTCCGAAAATTTGATCTGAATTACAGTTTGAAGTTTGTGTCTATGTAGCATTTATACTGGAATGCCCGGTACGCGCCGCGTTACGACGAGGAAGATGTTCATCAAATATACATCAAAAGATTAAAATTTTCAAGGTTTTAATAAAGTTCATTAAAATCAAGTCATAAAATAGTCTTCATCTTTCCTTTAAGCTCCGAGCGCTGTTAGCCCGATCTCAGCACATAATGTAAGATTTTACAGTATTGTCTTTTCAATTTATTGACAGTCGTTATTCATTCGACGCTGTAATTTTACTGTAATCCTCAAAAAGGTTCTTGAAATCATAGTTGTGAACTGTAATAAATATTAAAATTAATTGATTAATTTTGTAAAAGGAGGTTTGGGCCCAAACGCTTTTAGTATTAGTAGCCACTCTATTGATAGACAATCATAAACATTATAATTATGTGCACAGTGGTGTTAAAAATATTTAGTTCTTAGTTCCCTTCTTTGAAATAACTTAAATAAGCTAATTTAAAGACTTTCAACAGGTCTCCTACGTTCACGTTTCATTGTTAGCAAGTCTAGGGCCAGCTTTATCATATGATCGTCTGGACGTATTTGGATGTGGACGTACCATCTTAGGCTTTTTGCTTACCTAATCCTTATCGGTTTATCGGAGCAACTTTGAAACTCTGTCTTTTGTTTTGGTGTATGCTTCGAACACAATTTTTTTATACGAAACAACACTCCCTAATAAAATAATAATAATATTGATTAAACATGAAAAAAATGTTACGAGCTATGTATGGGTTCAATTCAAAAAATATCATTTTATTGCAAACATTTTTAGTGTAAATTCATGCACATCTTAACTAAAACTTCTTGTAAACATATGTTTTTCTTCGACTGTCATCGAAATAGTGACACAATATGATTTGTAACTGAAATCACTTGTGAAATTTTTTTTCGAGAAACAGTAATAAACTAGAATAAAATTATAAAAACCTATAATGGTCCCCGAAACCTTATCTATATTTCAATCTACACAGACAGACAGAAAAACTAACTTTCGCATTTATAATGTTATCGTACACGTAAGAGCGATATAGCTCGCCTTTATAACAAACCGGTTCATCTGTCGAGCTAGTATGAGAAATGATATTCTTAGATACCCAAGCAACAACTGATTCACACGACTGAGTTCATCGGTGCATTTTACTCATAATATTCAATTCATTTATTCTTTATACCTTTTGTTCAACTATTTGCTACGTTAAGCAATGATTGATTAATAGTTTTCACAAAAGCGTTTTCTCAATTTCGAGTCTGAATACTCAAATATTATACTTTTATGTAGTAAAAATATTTACGTGGGGTATAAAATATTTAATACAATATATATAAGGTATAAAATTACTTATTAGCGATATTTTTAACTAAAGTGTAAATACAGGAAGGGTCCGAAATAGTAGGGCGTTTCCAAGAATCTGCCAGGGGCGCATTCAGGTATCTGCGGGGGGCGCACAGTTCTTAGTTACGCCACTGCTGACGATGCAAAATAACAAAGATGTATACAGTACCGCTACATAGTACGGTATAGAAGCGCGCTACCTTTTTTTTCTGAACTGATGCAGTTGGCTGATGCAACCATTATTGCTCCACCAGACTTTGAAGAAGTCTCAGCCCATATAGCGCCCAACGCTCAAGGACCCCCATGTTGGGTTGTCACTCTTGGGATAGTCCCTTTGTAATTCGATGAGCGTGAGCCTCGAACTCGAAGGTGAGTCAGCGCCAGCTCTTTAATACCTCGTGTATGAGATGGGTCCGTGCGTTCACCGATGAACCTGGGGCCGTCGGCGTCGTGTGAAGGGGGGGGGGGCTATTACGGGAGGTCGTTGAGGCTAGTCTTGCTATCCGGATAGCGAGATCGTCGTCTGGGGGAGCGCTACCTTAGGGCTCTTTGGCCTATACATAAAGTCGCCCATACATTACACGAAAACAGAAAATGGGACCGTTTATTGACAACTCACAACGATTCAAACTAACATGGTTAATAATATAATTATGGGGTTCACCAAAGTCGAAAGTGCTTTTTACCTTTAAATGATTTTGAATGTATGTCCTTTTGAATAGAAGTGTAACAGTTGTATTAGAGTTCAAATGTACAGAAACTATGTAGGTACTTATTTTGTTGCTACTAAAACCATAATACCTAACATTATAAAAATATGGCTGTAAAGCCTTTTAGTTTGAAATGCAATAAGCCAATGTTTTTGTGGTACTCGATATCGTAAAGTTTTATATTTATATTTTGATGAAAATTAATTCTAAGCAATTGAAGTATAAGATGAAATAATAATTGTTAAAATAAGTAAAGTATTAGAACTCACGATTGTCCAATATCAGTAAACTTTAAATTTTTAGTATGGTAATTCCGGATGCCACGTACAATTTTTGCGCATTCTTCATCAGTGGTACATTCTTTTGAAGCAGTGTGTTGTATGACCACAAGGTCTACGGGTTGAGGAAGATTTTCAACTCGCTGGGGACCTACTCCAGCCCATTCATTGATGGGTACCTCACCACATGTAAGATCTGCAAAATCAAGTCAAGTTTTTAAAATTGCGTTACTACAGCAATAACGCTTAGAGGTAGTACTTTACTTAGCTGCAAAGGAATAACAACTTTATGCTAGACTCATTAGAAATATATTTGCACGCAGCCATCGGCGACGTCAAAGATAAGCCTATCAAATAACAGGTGTAAAATATTAAATAGGGGGAGAATTATCTGGTAAACTTATTTTGTAATCGGTTGTAGATGATTGTGCAGAAATCTAAAACCGGATTTTAAATAAACCGGTTTGAAGTTGTCAAAACCTTTCAGTAACTACACAACTTCGGAACCACGCCCTTACCTCATCAGGAACCCACACATTTGCATTTCTAAGCTACGAACGACATCTTATACCATGTCTATATTTTTAAATATAGATAGATACATATATATGTGTGTGTGTGTGTGTTTGTGTGTGTGTTTAAATGAATGTTTGTATATATAAGATCAATGATCTCTGCTACCGTTTGATCGATCATCAAGAAAGTTGGCACCTGCGAAAAAACTAAATGGTTTTACTTTGACGTATGTAACTATATTTCACTGATAAAATTCAGAAAAAAATGTTAATAGTGGATACAAAATTATTAGAGACACATTGTTTTTTTACAATTATTGCATTAGTAACCTACTACGACCAACAACTTTTACTTAAAATATAATAAAGGCAACATAATTTATATTAACGGTAAAAGTGTTAAAACTTGTAAAAACAAGGTTTATTATACATCACTGTCATCAAAAAATGCTTTTTCTCAAGGTTTAAAGCACTATCACTGCAATACCTTAGCAACTTTGTAAACTAATAGCGCTATTAAATTGGGACCATATACCTTGTCTTCGATTGTAATTGAAAAGGTGTGTTATGCGCTGTGCCTCAATGCCTCCGTATAAAATAAATTACCCTAGGGACCTATTCAAAATCGGAGATGTAATTAAAGTAACAGATTTTGATGTTAGGCTCTACCATAGATATAAAAAATCCTAGGTTTGTCGGCTCATCTGATCTTATCTAGTCCATAGATATAAGAACTTTTATATCTATTTATATCCACTTACTTTCAACAGTATTATGAATCATAAAAATATAATATATTAAAAGAAAATATTTACTTTTGATATACTTCGCTCGGTTGGTTGGCTTGGTTTTTTTATTATATTATATTTTTATTTTTATATAAAGGTTAAACTTGATAAATATAAATAAACAATAATATTAATCATAGGTACATATATTTAAAATGTTTGAAAAGAAATAAACAACCCGTTTCATAAGGGCAAAGATTAGGTTACCTAACCCCTTGTCTAATCCTGACTTACTTCTTATCAGGAACTGACAATGGGGTATATAAGTAATTCTTTTATTTTATCGCTTTTTACTATAAAGCTGGTAATAATTGACGTATGGAACATATATTAAGCCACCTTAGTCCAGGTACACTTCTTCAAATTTAGTGTTGCGAGGATGGGCATACCCCCTGTCACGCAGGACTAAAGTGGTTGCTAAAACAAGGCTGCCCCCTTACATTATCCCCTTCTGGAGATAGGAACCGTGAAGATATACAAGTACGTATGTATGTATATAGAACAGCTTAGATTTAGGAATAAGTAAGTAGGTATATATCAAAACTAAATACTATTACTTACCATTTCCTTCAACAATAAATATTTTAATTAACACTATAAATATAATATAACAGTACATTATGATATTATTTTCTGGAATAAATAACATTATACGTAATAAGTAAACAAGTATCTTCAGACTAATGATGTCATTTGGAGCGTTGCAGCGGTATTTGTAAGCTACAGCTGCGATTAGGTGAATCCCCGTTTTTAATCCCGGAAAATTGACCGACTTATAATAATGAGTAACCTTTCGCTGAATCTATTGTTTAAAGTATGGCTTTGATTGATATTGCAAAGAAAAATACAATAATTATTTTACCTTTTGGACGCAAGGTTAAAAATTCATAGCCTTCGATGTTGTTAAAAACTGAAAAATATCTTAGTAATTAATTAACTTAAGTTGTTAGATACCTACATAAATAAGCTAATGTATATATAATCTTAATGTACTTTTTATAATAATCACAATTAAAAAAAATATCTTTAAATAATGTTTCTAAGTTTAAAGGGCATAAAAAGGTGTGGAAAAACGAAATGTCTGGTTTATAGCTTTCGTCATCTATATGTAGGTATTATTGAGCAAAGAAGTAAACATTGTTAACGACGTTACAAGTGTACTTTTTGATAAACAGTTAACTATTAATCATAAACCGATATTAAATATATGCAAGAATGCAAAGCATGAACTCGATTTGATAAAGCCTTTTGACCTTAAAATGTTAAGATTTATTGCCTTTCAAATAAACCAACTTAAAGTCACTTAGTCTTACTTGGAACCTTTTGAAATAAATAAAACGCACATATTTTATTTCTCAAATTTGCAGAAGAACCAAAATACAGCGTTTGATGTAATAAAAGGCACGCCACGAATTTCGCAGAAAAGATTACCATTAAAGTTCAAAGGTTGTGAGACTGTTATATTTTATGTGTAAACAGACATGGTTAAACTGCATGAAACACAGAAAATGAAATGGTAAATAATCAGTCATTTTCGAAACAAATTGCATAAAAGTGTTTTACCGTCTCTTAAAAATCATTGCCTCGAGGAAAATAGGTTTTGCACATTTGAATAAGCATCATGATATATTTGTGGATAAAACCATTTTAAAATCCACGAGGACGAAGCCGCGGGAATAAGCTAATCATACAGAACAATACAGAATAACTGTAGGGAAAATTTTGATTACCTCAACCATATTAAAGCCATTTATATTCGGTTTTTTTTTTATCAGAGACATTCATTGCCTACATTGACAGAGCTTGCGTGATGTCGTTATCAGGCAACCAACAAAGACTAGTAATCAAATTTTGCAGCTATATTATTCCTATTTCAGTGGCTTGTTAAGCAAAAGTTATTGTTGTTGTTTTTATATGTATATTTAAATAAAATTATGTAGGTACATAAAATTCACACAAAAACACGATTTAAATATGGTTCATACTTAAAAGTCCTAAAGGTCCTGTTATAAAATGGGACTCACAAAGTTTACGTTTGATCGATAGAAGTTAGCTCCTTACTAGATTGCCTGTGTGTAGGATATATATAGGTCAATATATCGCAGCGACATGTGTACGATATTTTAGGTTACTTTGTTTGCGACTTGCTTAGAACTACTATTTCCAAAGCTAATTAAGAAAACGTTTCCTCAGCTAGTGAAAACTGATTTAAAAAAAAAACCGGCCAAGTGCAAGTCTGGCTCGTGCACCGGGGGTTCCGTAAACTTTTTATTTATTGTTGTATATTATTGAAAACATTTTTCATTATATGATGTAACTAAAAATTTACGGTTTTCGCAATTTTTCTTTTTCTGTCCTATAAGACATTGCTTCATACCAAATTTCAAGAGTTCACGGGAAGGTTTTGATTCCCTTCCCAGTTTCGAAAATTTGCGGCATAAACGGCTGTATCTTTTGATTGCGTTGGCTTAGAAGTTTGATTTTTCACAGCTTTAAAGGACAGCAGACCTGATTATTTGATATAAATTTTAGCTTGACACCTCCTCGCGTTCCTGAGAAAAAGGGTCTTGACAGACGGACGGAGGGACGGACGGACAACAAAGTGATCCTATAAGGGTAAAATTTTTTCCTTTCGAGGTACGAAACCCTAAAAAGTAGAAAATAAAATCATACCCTAGTTAATTAGATAAAGAAGTTATTACTTGACTTGTTAATTTATTTAAGTATATAAATGATCACCAAATTGATGGTGGAAATTTGGATGTCACTTTATAATAATGAAGAAGGAAAAATAAATAAACAATAATATACAAATTCTTTTTTCATTTTTAATTTTAAGATAACATATTATATATCTTATATATATGGTTTTTATCTTAGACCAAAGTTGGGCATTTTTCGTATTAACAGCCCTTGAGTATCACTATCCTCAAGCCAACGTGACCCTGAAACTATGGGAATTTTCCCGTTGGTCCAACTATTATGTCCAACTGGTTGTCCGAACAAGGTTTTTTTTCCCCATGGACCAACTAAATAGTTTAACATTAAAAAACCGAAATTTACATGGCTCTTCCTGCGTAATATTAAACTATTACGTAAGTTATATACGTTTTTATGGTCTTAGATAAATAACACAAATAAAAGCCACTAAAATACTAATAATATATAGATGCAAAAGTTAATAACTATATTTTCTAATGATTGGTTGTGTCGTAGGTCACTACTGATTGGTTGTGTCATACGTCACAAGTCTGTAGTGCTTTTATGACGATACAGGTTGTTCAAAAATAATAGTTTGGCAAAAAATGGGATAGCACCTGCAAACACAAATTTTATGACTTGAAAATGACGTCTTGTTTTGATTTATATTTAATTATCTCTTTTACAAACTGCCATATTGCGGGTAATAAATTCTTGAAACTAACAATATAAAAACTAAAACCTGACTACCAAAGTTATTTAAAAAACGACATGTTAAAAATAAATTAAGAATGTGCTCATCGAGGTTGAATAATGAAAGGTCACATTTTAACTAGTTTTTTTTTTCGAGCTCTTAATTATATTTTTATGCGCCAATTTGGATTTTATGAAACGTAGCCTATAACACGTGGACCGCTCGAAACCAGCGACACCTTATTTGTCAAAATATAATTAGTAGCTTCACAGAAACATACCAATATCCTAGCAAACATACATAGCCTTCTAGATAATACATTTATTACATACA
Source organism: Apoda limacodes (assembly GCA_946406115.1). Taxonomy (NCBI): domain Eukaryota; kingdom Metazoa; phylum Arthropoda; class Insecta; order Lepidoptera; family Limacodidae; genus Apoda; species Apoda limacodes. The sequence goes on along the minus strand of OX291553.1, from coordinate 9,310,757 downwards.
AATTACACAGTTTCAGAATCTCAGAATCAATGAAAACCTTTTTATTTGGTACCAAACTCGTTATGTTTGTAAAACAAAATATTAGAGTACCTATTATGCAAGTCATATCGGCTACTGTGGGTGTAATAGGATGTCGCATAGCCTATGGCTACTAAGGGGCCATCCATTTAATACGTCACGCGCTTTAGGGTGGAGGGGGGGGGGGGTGCGGTCATACAAAGTGTGACCAAGACAAATTGTATCAATTTAGTAGCATGAGATTGTGAGGTAAATGTCACGATACCCGACTTAGTGTGTGAATCCGACTCGCGCTTGGTCGGTATTTTTGTACGATTTTCATTTGTAACAATTTAATATAGAACTTTTCTCTTAATTATTGACTCGTCCTAACTTTTTAGTTGCAACCAAAAAGTAAAAAACTGCAAATATCAATTCTGCAATCTCGAGATCATCACAACTTAAAGTGACTTTTAAAAGAGCTAGAAACTAGAAAGAATGACAATTAAGCACTGAATTCGAAATGAGGACTTTGCTGATCTGAAACAAAGACAAGGTGAGAATAGAAATTCAGTTTTCTTAACAACAACAAAGTCTTAATCAAATTAAATAAATAGTTATTACTTGATTATTTACTAATCGAAATCAAAGTTCTGCAAAAACTTGGAAAATTTTATTACCTTCTTAGGGATCCGTAGCTAACAATTCTTTATTGTTCGAAATTCGTGGGCAATAGTCTATTTCATCTGCTGGCGAAAAGTTCTTCTAAGGTCAAAAAGTTTATCGCTAAGTGTGGGTCGGCTTAATGTTCTTTGTCTAGAATTCTCTTTGATGTATTGAGATAAAACAGGGCCTATTTGTAAACAGGGCTCTCACTTAGAATATACAAACTACAGACCTATAGCTGTATTGAACACTATTAATAAAATAGTTGAAAAAGTAATAGTGAATCAGATAATACAATTTTTGGAAACTAACAATGCTTTAAAAGATATACAATATGGCATTAGACCATTAAAAAGTATTGCAGCAGCCCTTGAAATATTTAAAGATGATGTTAATAACTCGCTTGATAAGTAAAAGGTTGTAGTTGCTTTATTTATTGATTTAAAAAGGCATTTGCTAACATAGATTATGGCGGCTTGTTACAATCAATAAATAAATGCGGAATCAGAGGACCAATAGATAATTGGTTTTCTGAATATTTTACTAATAAATCCATAAAAGTTCGTATCTATGGCAATGATAGTACCAAGGGTAATATGGTGTACCAATCGGGTATATAATTTATATTAATGGCTTGTGTAATTTTGTAAAAAATAGTAAGATATATATATATATATTCGTGGCTGACACGTGCCTTATGTACAGTGACAAAAACCCACAAAAAATACAGAAAATAATACAGGGAGATTTTGAGAACATAATAAGATGGGCGCACGATAATAGTATCTCAGCACCGCTGTGGCATGTCGCCAGCTTGACATGGTTGGCAAGCTAAACTGTTGCGATGCTACTGGAACGGGTACGAACCGTCGCACTTGCTTCATTGCGGTCTTTAAACACGACATTCCACGGGACTCCGCGGATCTCTAGAGAATAGTCTATTTCGAAAGCGTTTTCTTAAAAACACTTTATTCTAAACTAATACCAATATTTTAATACCGTAACCGATTATAATTAGCAAGGCAGAACCGATGCCGACAAAATCCAACGACGCAATGACGAAAAGAAATGGTGCACGCTGGTAAGTATACGGTGAGCGGGAGCATTCGTTTGACTTAACCACGTGTACGCGACAGTAGCGCCAGGAAATGAACAGAATTGAGGCAGAAATGCATCAAATTCACAACCAAGCTCTCTCAGAACCCGGAGAGGACGTAGGGGCCACAAAACATTTTTGTTTATTTACTAGTTTACTCTGCAAAAACAAAAGTGTACGGCGAACCTCTACCAGCATACCCTTTGCTATTGACGATGCATTAAAACTTAGTTAAGAAAAAAATTGTGAAAGAGAAAAAAAGTTACACAAATTTGCGTTACAGGATTTTTTTTCTATTTTTGGAATGTTAAAATTTCCGTACTTCCGATGACGCTTTGAGTGTTAAAAGGATTTTTATGTCGAACGCAGTAGGCTTAACTTACGCCATGATGATATTCAAATTCTATGTAAATCGGTTATATTAAATCGCGTCACGTAAGTGTATCAGCGTCATGGATACAGATTACATGACACATTTACATACAAAACGTAACCTGCCTGCTCAAAACAGAAGAGGCAATGCATCATGCGTGCTACATTAATTAAATTGTGCTCTTTTTCTCTTTTGCTACGTGCTTACCGTTCCGTTGAGATCTAAATTGTAGAATTATTTTTAGTTTAAGGTTTTCTTAAAGTACATTTTTATGATAAAACAACTTCTAGTGACTTATAAAGTCCTAGTACATCATGTACTTACAATTGCACAAATCTTAATAGAATCCTTCCCACCGTCTGTCCCTCCCTGTTTTATCTTAGATCTTTTAAACTACGCAACGGAGTTTTATGCGGGTTACATTAATAAATAGATATGTATGTATGTATGTATGAGAGTACCTATTTGTTTTGGTTTCGTTTTGTGTAGTACATTTTTATGATAAAACAACTTCTAGTGACTTATAAAGTCCTAGTACATCATGTACTTACAATTGCACAAATCTTAATAGAATCCTTCCCACCGTCTGTCCCTCCCTGTTTTATCTTAGATCTTTTAAACTACGCAACGGAGTTCTATGCGGGTTTCATTAATAAATAGAGTGATTAAAAAGGAACGTTTATACGTATAGCTTAAAATATTGTTTTGTGTTAAGTCATACAAAAATTCAGCGATGGCAAATTTATATTTATCTCCTAAGGTTTACTCACTATAACCGTTTTTAGGGTTCTGTTCCCAAAGGGTAATTAGCGGAACCCTATTACTAAGACTCCGCTGTCCGTCCGTCCGTCCGTCTATCACCAGGCTGTATCTCATGAACCGTGACAGTTAGACAGTTGAAATTTTCACAGAAGATGTATGGCTATTGCTGCTATAACTGGGGGCTGACTGTTAAAATGCTGTGAACTTACGCGACACTACCGAAAAACAACGGTAGGAGAAGTTTATGAAATTGTACAGTAGTAGGTAGGCAGAAAATCTTACTTTTTGAATTAAATTTTTTTTAAGTGCATGTTAGAGGAGGTTGCAATTAAACTGATTTTGTTACACGCAGTTAATCATTTGTTATCTTTAGGTAAAAGGTAAGCAGGTATTAGGTACTTATATTCGAAGGTCATTGCGCATGCGATACATAAATATACCTATGTAAAATTGATTTTTGGGTATGTACTTTTGTACTTGAGTAAATTTTATCGAAGGTCATTTGTTCTGGTTTCATTTAACCTAGGTGTTGAATAATTTCAAAGGTCATTTCAAGGTCGCATTTTGATAATACTTTTTTCTGTAGATAAATAGATACTTATTTTAAAATTAATTTGTTGTAAATAGTTTTCATGTAATTAATTAAATAAAATACTTTTGTTTCGGTAAGTAAATTGTATGAGAGTACCTATTTGTTTTGGTTTCGTTTTGTGTAGTGAATCATTTCAAAGTTATTTTAAAGTTCGCATTTTTAATGTGTTTTATCATTAGATATATACCTACTTATTTAAAAATTGATTTTTGTAAGAAGGATTTTTGTAAGTACATCATAACATATTTTATCGGAGTTCTGAGGTCATTATTATTGGTTATTTGTTTGTTGTTGTTTTACAGTGCTGTTGATCGTTTTTACTTAGTTATATTAGTTTCATTTCTTCAAACTGATTTTTGTATGCTATGCATATGTTAGTAAAAAGTTATATTTTATTTCCTTTTTTTGCGCCTCACAAATTTTGTAGTTTTACTATAAAATTGCCACAAAAACTGCGTATTTAGGTGAGCCTGCTATACCGCTTTCTGTAAAATAACCTAACAATATACCTACTGCAAGGACGCTATAACGTCCTTGACCTAGTGCCATTTTTAATGTAGCATTTTTGCTTCATTTCAAAAGATTCGTAAGCGACACACTTTCAATTATAATTATATAAATTTAACTTTATAAGGGCACGTTCGTTCTGGGATTAAGAGTTCCCACGAATGATACTTTTCACACTTTTGATAACGCCAGTTTTGCCACCGACACCTACCGTTCGTTTAGCTTTGAAACGTTACTTACAAAATCTTTGGTTACAAAACTTGCAAAACGAACGCTTGACGTACACACACTACAATAAAACACACACACACTACCATAAACAATGAATATGTATAGGCAGTTTGACAGATTAACACAAAAACCCCACCTCCAGACATGGGTCTAAAGTTTCATTTTTCGGTGGCAAAAGTGACAAAAATAACAAAAATATCGTAAACGAACGCATGACAGTTTATCACAGATGATACTAAAATTTTGATATTTTTGATACCAATGCTAAACGAACGGATGACAGGTGGCAAAAGTAATGAAAATAATGATTCTGCATCCCAGAACGAACGCGCCCTAAGGCATTCCTATTCACTATGTATGATTTTCATGGTTCTGTAGTCTAACATGAAAGCCTTATAATTTCACCATCCATCTGTAGGTAGGTACATACATACCTATGTATCTCACAGCCATATTATTTATAGATTATAAAAACTACAAAGCTAAAATTTAGCACTTTGGAGACTTGTATTACCTATGTTTCAAATAACTAAGAAGAATTATTGTAATGAAAGGCTAAAATGGCTTTGTGAAAAACGGCATCTTTTCATCGATTCTGGTGAAATACAAGATTGAGGGACCAAAGCCATATCTTTGGTGTGCATGTACAGTACAGTGGTAGGCAAAAGGTAGTTGAATATTATAATGTATGTTATCTTTACAGGTTTTTATCCACAAAAGGGGGTAACAAAGGCTGGATACACACACACATCATAATTTGGAGGAAAGCCTCTTTTTATACCAACGACTTTAGTCCTGACAGGGGATGAGCCTATCGTCGCAACACTGCTTCTAATGTAGTGTATCTGGACTTAGAAGTCCTTATATATTATGTTCCATACGTTGTAAATTACCAGCTTTAAATTCATAAGCGCTAAAGAAACTAAACTTACCAGATTCCCATACAAAGTTTCATCACCTATTTTATCCCCTATGGGATAACTCCTTCCCCAAATTTTAAATTTCTATCCCTAGCGGTTTGGGCTGGGTGGTGATGAGACAGTCAGGACATTATGTATTATATATATACTAACTTATTCCCGCAACTTCGTCTGCGTAAACTTTTTTTTAAAAAAACAGCTTTTGACTGTTTACTGTTTTACATACAATAACATCGGAATTCTCATACACATTTTCATCCTCTATTTTGCCGTCTAGAGAATAATTTTTCAAAAACGGTGAATCACGTGAATCTTAATTTTTAACGTTTAAACCAAGTTTTAGCCATTTCCATGCAAACTTCCAACCCATATTTTACCCCCTTAGGGGATTAATTTCGAAAAATCCCTTCTTAGTGCACACTTACGTCATTTAAGGAACGTTTGTGCAAAATGTCATGCTTCTAGACACAGCGGTTTCAGCTGTTCATTGATCGATTAGTCAGTCAGCCAGTCAGTTTCTTCTTTTGAACCGGCGAACGTTCTTTCTTTATTTAAAACAACCTAATAGAATTATACTAATTCAGAAAATTTCCCCGGCGTGTACATAACAACTTACCAAATTTCATTACAACCGGTTTACCCCTATTGCGCGAGTCCGACTTGCACTTGACCCTTTTTTTCTCAGGAACCTTGCCCGGCGTGTGCATGACAACTTACCAAAATTTCATTAAAATCGGTTTCCCTTATTGCGCGAGTCCGACTTGCACTTGACCATTTTTTCTTTCTTAGAAACATTCCCCGGCGTGTGCATAAAAATTTACCAAAATTTCAATACAATCGGTTTGCCCTTATTACGCGAGTTCGACTCGCACTTGACCCTGTCTCACTCGCACTTGGCTTTTTTTTCTTTCTCAGAAACATTCCCCGGCGTGTGTATAACACCTTGACAAAATTTCATTACAATCGGTTTACCCTTATTGCGTGAATCCGACTCGCACTTCACCCTTTCTGAAACCTCATCGAATGCCTACGTCATACAAAGAACACACCCTCCAAGTTTCAGGTCTCTACGATTAGCGGTTTAGGCTGTGCGTTAATCCGTCAGTCATTTAGGACAAAGCATTTTATATGTATATGAGATAAGATAGGTAGAAAAAGAAAACTTTAAGTTTTATTATACACAAAAATCAAACTTCTTTGAGCTTAAAAACCCCTCAAATAAGGTACTAATTAGTACGGTGACATTCGGAACATTCCAATTTTAAAGAGTATTGAAGTTGTTTATGTTTTTAAGTAAGTTCAACCTTTTTTGAATAAAATCGGATTGAGTTTTCAAATATGTGTCAAAATTAAATGTAATTTAAATCAAAAACACTAAGAAGTATTGATATCAACTTCGAAGCAAATAACCACCAAATAACTGTCTACCCCTTTTTAACCCCGTTAGGGGATGAATTTCAATAAAATACGAAACACGTCTTCCATCAATTCTGTTAAAAAAGGTTTATGCAAAATTTGAAGTAGATTGGACCAAGAAATCACGTTGTCCCATACAAACTTTGCCCCTCTTTTTCACCCCCTTAGGGGTAGAATTCCGGAAAATCCTTTCTTATCGGATGCCCGCGTTATACAAAGAACACACCCTCCAAGTTTCAGGTCTCTACGATCAGCGGCTTAGGCTGTGCGTTGATCCATCAGTCATTCAGGACAAAGCCTTTTATATGTATAGATAGATTTAAAATCATTGGTCAATAATATTGGTCGTTGTTGATCAACTGACATATTTACAAGCTGCCCGTGAACTTCTTATGTCTTCTTGTAAATATAAACAAACTAAAACACTGTTTATAAATGATTTATCTTATTACAAACAAATCAGGCCAAGTGTTTTTTGTGTGATAAAACTATTTTTAACTTACTTCAAAAAAGGAGGAGGTTATGTACGACGGATATATTTTTTTTATGTATGTATCATTTCTCCGTCTATTGTGAACTGATTTCAAAAATTCTTTTTGAGTATGCTCCTATGAGGTTGTCCAATGTTAATGAAGTGGATTTAAAACTTAAACTTTTGGAAAATAAAAATTATTGATGTTAATTTGAAACTTAATTAGATTTTGTTACAAGTATGGATATATTTTAGTAGACGATAAAAAAAACAATTCGTCACTCAACAACCGGCTTCAAAAAGATGGACTAAAAAGGTAAAAATAGTTAGTTATTGCCAAAAATCTGATCTGGATTACCGTTTGAAGTTGGTGTCATGCAAGAGAAGTGTAATAAACTGTTAGGTTTTGAAACTTGAAACTGTAATTCCTTTACTATATTTTTACCTTTTTAGTGCATCTTTTGGAAGCCGGTTTATTTTTTTGTGAAAAAGTTGTTTTGTCTCATAGACTTCTTGTTTTGTAATCTGTCCTGTGGACTTCTCCAGCAATAGCCTCATAAAATTGGCCAAACTTTAGAAAAAGACAAAGCTAATGTGCTACCTGTCTCTTTTCTGTAAAATAAAAACAAAACCCAAGTGAGAGACAAGCGATCTCAGATTTGCTTCGTCTCTTTCACACTTTTGCGAACGTTTTTACTTCACAGATGTCTGAAATATCGCTGGCTAATCTCTGTCTTATGTTTTCCCTTCTACTCTTAGTTACCGACTTAAAAAAGGAGGTTATCAGTTCGACCCATATGCATGTAGATATCTTAGATAATTTGCGTAATTTTTATTTTTGTTAGTCTGTGTGGGCCTATAAACAGATGTGTATGTATGTATGTATGTACGTATATTTGTTTACGTATTCCTCAGAATCCAGGGCTTGAATTTTTATCGTTCTTTTTTATTGAAATAGGTACCGCGCAACTTAGGCACAGTGCAAAGTTCATCAAATTAGGTTCATTAGTTTTCAAGATATATATAAGTTTTCGAGTTATTTATGTGCATACCAATCTCTAGAAAATTACCTGTTCGCTATGGCGCAATTCTAACGCGGAACATTGTGTGTTTGTTACCTTATATTTTCGATAACTACTAAGGTGGCAAACAAGCAGACGGCTCGCTTGATGTTAAGCAGTCACCAACGATATCGTAGCCTATGGAAGTATGCAATACGCATACCAGAGGCATTACTCCGGTATTGACAACCCTTTAAAACTATAATCACTCACTTCTTGAAGAAGCCAATACACCTACTAGTTTTTATGTGTTCGGAGTAGATCGGACGCTGAATCCACAGAGTACATTCTTATTTACTGATCGAACTTCTGAAACGCAACTTAATCAGCGGCTGCTACGATGTGTACCCACGCAGAATCTATCAATCATTGATTTAGGGCTCTGTAGAATAAAAACAACTCGCAATGCATACACTTAAAAGAAAAGACCTCTCCAGTTATACCCCTCTCGCTGGGAGACATGGATAAGAATGATTTGTCAGCTTAATGTACTTGTTTGTACATATCCATGGTGTAAGATGTACATTTCATAACTCCAAAAACAACGTTTTTCGATACAGGTAGTTAATGTTTTATATTAATATAATAAGAAAGTAATACAAATAATCAGGTTTTGTTTCGGTTTCGCACGCACTTAACGTAGTGACTTAACTGAAAAATACCGATTTTGGAGTTATCAAATGTCAACAAGACACCAGGGATATAAAGAGCAGAGATCGGACTCGGCGGTATAGGGTCAATAGTCTCAAACGTACATGGACATAAATTTAAAAGAAATATCAGCCAAGTGCGAGTCGGACTCGCACACGAAGGGTTCTGTACCATTATCTATAAAAACGCCAATCACGTTTATTGTATGAGAGCCCCCCTTAAATGTTTGTTTTATTTTAATTCAATTAATTATAACTAGATATTCTGTGAATATTTCAAGCGTCTACCAGTTGCCGTTATCAATATCGAGCAAAAACGAGCAATAAAATCACGTTTGTTGTATGGGAGCCCCCTCAAATATTTATTTTATTTATTTAATATTTGTTTTAGTATTTGTTGTTATAGCGGTAACAGAAATATATCTTCTGTAAAATTTCAACTGTTGTTTGGGTACGGAACCCTTAAAATGACCTTAGTATATTTCTTTGTTTGTAAAAAAGTGATTTTTCCTACAAATAACAATGATGGGTAAAAAATTGTTGCATAAGTAGAAGATATAATACGCGGGCCAAAAGATCCTTGTTATAAGTGTTTGCGTAAATAATACATACCGACATAAACATATAGGTAAATCAGGCTTATTTATTAAATACAACAAATACATTTTACTTGTATGAAGATCCCTCAAATTTTTTATTATCTATTTCATATTATTCTTAGATAATCTGCCTTAATAATACATATTTAGGTACGGAACCCTAAAACCGGATAACAATGGACGTCGGAACAATAATTGGAAGTGTAGATAGAGCTGAATAAAATAAATAAATAAACGAAGTTAAGGTTAATAAAACTGTTAAACAATAGAACTAAGAAATTTCCACTTGCTGTCTCGTGCACTTGATTGCACTTCTTCTTCTTACACTATAGTGATATTCTTGTATATAGTATTGCTATAATAAAAGTGCAATGAACCTAACACTGAGTCAATGACAATTGATCTAATGTATATACTCCTTTATAATCCTTATTTATATACGATTACTTAATTGTGTAAATATTTGTGTATTTGTTTAAATAAATCTATCTGTTTTTCATTAGATTAATCAGTCAATATATATAATTTAATCATCGGTCTTCTTAAGCACTACTTGATTACATCGCAATCCTCGTACATAAAAGTATTACTATTAAGCCGGCTTAGATCTTTGAACATATATTTCATGATCAATTCATTTCTTCATTCCATCCAATTAGACACGTTTTCCTCGCTGCCAAACGTGTTATAAACATAAGCAATATCAATACTACACCTAATACCAAAAAAAAAACTTATAATAAACATAATAACACAGAATGTGGAAGCAAATGTTGTGTTTATTAAATAGAGTATAACAATTGCCGTTGCTTTTATATCGACAAACTTCAAATCTTCTTCATATTCACATGAACGGTTTTAGTACTAATCATTCCATCACAAAGTGCGCGTTATTCAATCATTTCTGCCACCTGTCACTCTATATATTAAAAATGGGAAACCTTTACGTAAATGTAAGTATTATAATATTGCCATGGTTTTACATGGGTATGGAGTTTTAGAAGTACATTTATTCAAACCGCAAAACCTATTCCTTGGTGTATATTTTATATTATATCTTGATGTATATTTTATATTTTATTGCGTAGCATAAGTTACACATGTTTTTTAGGCTTTTAGATTACAATTATGTTGTGCTTTAAAATTTTATTAGTTTTAATTAAACCATTTACAATTTGTTTGCCAAATGTCGTGGTTTATTTAAAATTGTTTATCTCCTCTTTTCCATAGTTGCGGCACCGGGAACGTAACAAGTGTATATGTCACCGTAAAATTGTAAATACCGTTACGTTACATAATAATCTATCTTGCAAGATTTAAAACAGTCAAAAAATTGTGGACCGTAACATACTGCTTACAAAAAAGATTGTAAGTGTTTAGATTATACAAATGAAACTTGATTTGGTCGCTTTACTCGCTCCGCATCTACGTTAGGAGAACTTGAACCTTACGCAAAAACAGTATGTTACGATTCACAATCTTTCGGCAGTTTACAATCTCGCGAGATAGATTTTATCTAACGGTATTTACAATTTTATGGTGACATATATACACACCGGCACAATTAGCGGAACAGAAAAAAAGTGAGACTATGAGATAATAACGCATATATTTGAAGTTCATTCAGATTGTTGGGGGGTGGCATTCTGGATTTAACCCTTCTTTTTAGCAAGTCCCAGACATGCTCTATCGGATTCATATCGGGGGAATTTGCTGGCCACTGCATCACCGGTATACCTACGTGGCTCAGATATGCCTGTACCGATTGTGCACTATGAGCACGAGCATTATCTTGCATTAGAATAAAGTCGTCACCAATAAATGGGGCAAATGGTACAACATGTTCTTCTAAAATATCTCTGATGTATCGATCTGCTGTCATGGTCCCTCCTGTGACTATCACTAACTCCGTGCGAGCTCCCAAACATATCCCTCCCCAAACCATAATCGAGCCGCCACCATAAGCCAATGTGTGTTCAAAATTAGACTGTATGTGGCGTTCTCCTTTGCGTCTCCATATTCGCTGTCTCCCATCGATCTGTTTTGAAAGAACTCTGCACTCATCAGTAAAGAGAACCTGCTGCCATTCGTTCAAATCCTTTTTTTTTGTTCCGCTAATTGTGCCGGTGTGTTTATAATTCAAAGAACGTATGCTATTATTACTTTACTTTCTTTCTGTAGTTATTTCGATAGGGAACATAAGCTTTAAAATACATACTCAAATATGTTATTTATACAAGGTTTTATTTCGATTGGCAATGCAACTTTTTTCCTGGACATCCACTACCATCTTGTTCCACAAACACAAATATGATACCTATAGAATAGAAGAAAATGGCTACCCTTAAAGACTTTTAACAATAAAAACTGATCTTCCCCTGAAAAAGATTTTGCGGTCTCACATAACCAATAAACCATTAAAAGCGATGGAACTTCATGTACCTACTAGGACACCTCGGTAGAAGACCGTTCTATTTTTCACTTTCAGAAGGGACGCGTCGTATGTTATTTTAATATTTTTTTTTACTATCTTTTTAGTTTTCATGAATCATGTGACGTGAATAGCGCGGCATTACAGCTTCGCAAAGGCGTTCGAGTAAGAAACGTTTTTCCACCTCCCAATTGAGTAAAGCGACAGGTTTTTAAGCTGTATAGATAGATGAGTACTCGGTGGTTCTAAGCCTTTATAGTAGATAAACCCCCAAATTACAACTCAGTTTTTCTTGTAGAATGTTAGATTTAGTATATGTATGTCGGCCAGCAGACTAGCTTGTTGGTTTTGTAGCTGATCCAATTTTAGTGACATTAAGTTTAACTGTGAAAAAAAATATTTGTATCAGATAAAGGAAAAAAGTAAGCATTGGTTCAATAAATAAATAAATAGATTGTACGTTTAGCAGTAACAATGAAAATAATTAAAATAATATTAAAACAGCAGAACCGGGTTCAGAAGTAAAAAATACAACGGAACCCCTTAGTTCATGCGTATGCAACACGCACTTAGTCGGTTTTTATAATTCTGTACCAAAATTGTTAAAAGCACACCATTTAACTTAACTTTAACTTTTATATTTGACTGTCACAGCTGTATCTTAACAACAATAACAAAATGAATGCTAACGATTTGTTTGTGTATCTTTTTAAGGTAGGTAATAAGAATTATTTTACTAGGTATTGCAATCAAGGTTTGAAAATAAGGTACTTTAGCTTATAGGCAAGTTGTGCAATATAATTGTTTATCTTAAGGAAAAAAAAATAAGAAACAGTTGAATAAACTTTATAATAGTACAATAGTGAAAAAAGTACAAAGAGTTTAAAAATATCTTTATCTTCTCAAAGAAGATCGCAGGTTATATTATTGTTATACTAGAAACTGTACCTACGTACAATGAACTTAGAATTGGATGGCAATTAGGGTTGCCACCTGTCGAAAAATACGGGATTTCGATCATTTTTTATGGGAGACAAATTAATGAGGAGTGAAAGTGCTTATGAGTTATCATGAGCGCAAAATGGAACGTAGCCTCCGTTGCCCTACTCCAATGGCAAGCAACATCCTTGCATAAGGGCGTAGATAATGCGCAGTGACTACGTGACGCACCGCGTCAAATTCAAAAGCCACGCACAGCACGCTAGATAGAATGTCGGTTTTTGACCGCGACACCTCCGACCGTAAATACATTAGTTTTGTTAACCCCGTAAATTGTTTTGTTAATTACGAATTTCTATTTTGTTTAGGCCTCAAAAACGGGTTAACCCGTAAAATACGGGGTATCTGGCAAGCCTAGATGCCATTACACAATTAACTACATTCATATGTGTTTATTTTAAGAGTCTGGTTTTTTAAGGTACCTATCTAACGGGATTTTTTAATTACTTTACCTCATAATAGTTTGGTAGTAATAGCTTAATATTAATTACTCATTTATGTATCAGAAAATTCTCAAGCAGGTAAATCAAAGGGGTACTTCACAATTTTGTTAACGTGATTATAAAAGGGATAACCGCTCGCGCTAAATTTGGTTCAGTTAAAGTAATAAAGTTTGTTATAGCAAGCTTTACTAACCTTTAGCTCTAATTTGTCTACATGAAATTCAATTAGAGTTTTTCATAGAATAGAATAGAATAGAATATCTTTATTTTGTAATTCATTCTATGAATTTTGGAATTCTCAGGGATAAAACTTTTTGAATTTTTCAGATGTCCGTTTCTACTTTCTTTGTGCCAATTTTTACATAATTTGGATACTCCGTTGCGGTGTAGAGGAAAGACAAACAAAGAAACTTACTATTTAATTTTTTAATATTAGTATAAATACTATAAATAAAAAGTAAAAGTAAATTTTTCTTCCGATTACTACTTTTTGTGATATTGAAATTTGGCACTTACCACTTTTTTAAAACCTATGCATAGATAACCTTAATTTTATAAACTTCAACAACTTCAAACCACTGATAAAATTATGTTATATTATTTAGTTATTATTTGTAAATAAACAAATCTAATTTGACGAAGGTTAATTTGTGTGTTGTGTTGTTTACGTGATTACGTGACCAACAGCATGAACTCGAGTGCAACCCCCGGTATACCTATGACCTAAATTAATATTGATTAGTCTACGAAATTTGTATTGTATTAAGCAATTGTTTACAAATTGTTATCTTTGTTTACTAGAATTTTTCATGCTAAGGTACCTATTTGTTTATTGAGATAGTATAAAACGATTTATAATGCAAAATCCGGGTTGGAACAATAGGCCACAAATAACAGTAGGAAAACTCGTACCATGTCAACTCAATTTGACTTACTGCTAATGGAAAAAAAAAAAATCCAATGGCAAATTTATTTATAATTAAAGCCAATCAAAATTACTTAAATAGGGTTTTTCAACTTATAGATATTTCATTGTGGGCAATTAATGGGATAATAGTAAAACTTCAAACAGTTCAAAATCCAAATGGTGTAGATACCTACTGTAGCAAGTGGCCAAGCGTACATGTAATATATAAGTCTCCTTATTGTATTTTTTAGGAAGTGTATGGATCAGAACCTTGGGCTTTGCAGAATATTAATGGCGCCATAAAGTATGTGCATGCACGGTGTTTGTTTATGGCCAAATAACATACCGTTTTAAGCACTGTAAAGTACAAAGTATCCTCCGATATGTATTGCGATGATTTTCTTGTTTGTTTTGGTTGAGTGTTGAAGATAATTTGCAATTTGACTGCGAAAAGCTAAGCGCCTTACATTAAATGTACAATCGAGACAAAAGTTATTTTCAAACAATCGAATCGTGTAAAACACCTTATATCACTGAATTAAACGAAAAAGTTACTGAAAATACACGGGTCAAGGTCATAGTTGTGCACCCGAATTTCAAAGGTATCCAAGTCCGGTTTAAACTAGTAGCAGCTTCGGCCACAGGATCACATAACACTTTTAAAAACTCTTGCATAGGATACCTACATGAAATCATTAATGAACTTATTCTGTCCTTCTAGCTAGCTAGTTAGAAAACAAGTCACTCATTTGCAACGTAACTCACCCATAAAATAAGATATTCCCGTGGGAACTCAAGATCGGGATATAAGTATTCTTTGTTCTTCTCTGTCCCTACAGCTGCCTATGTGCCAAGAATCAAGTTAATTGTATGCAAATAATAGGGAGTACGAAAGGTAATGAGCATCTGTAAGCTTAAGACTGAATAGCATAATCCTGTTTACTGACCCTTGTACCTTATCAGTTTTCACACAAGGGTAGATTAGAAGACAACCAATATCCATATACTTAAAGGCAAACTAGGTAGCGTTTGCCACAAAGCCTATGGTTCTTTAAGTGATAGCGATAAAGTGCCGCTAGCGGTTCTCTGTACACTTCCTATTTTTTAATAAGTACCTAAAATATGTATGTTAATAAAGTTAAAATGCGAGCTAGTTATACCTTTTCCTTCTGTAGAAATGGTACATTTTTGCGCTTTATGAGAAGGTTGTTATTTTTAGCATTAACCTATTTACATACTTGTTTAGAAGTTTATTGCAATGCCTATTTAAAATATTGCCAAGTCACTGTTTTTATTAATTTACCTACCTATTTTACATAAATTCACAGAAGATTGCTAATTAAGAATGGTGCGTTCCAAATCGCAACGAGGAAGTTAGAAAACTGTTTTTGAACATCGCCGGGTAATTATTTAAATGTCAAGTTGATTAATTTACACTGCCATAGATAGGTACGGTTGATTTACTCCCCTATTGGTGTTAAAATTAACTGTCAAACACTCGTTCCGAATCGGTTGGAAAATCATCTTTACCGGGCGGTAACTTATTCGACAGAGAAATTAAAAAAGAATTTGCGAAAGACTACCAATGTCATGCACCAAAATCACGTTGATTAATTTTTGTTTTATTATAGAAGACTATTAAACACAAATTTGAACATTTTCACCTAGTGTAGTAGTTTTATTTACTAATAAAAAAGTTTTGTAGGTACAAGCGTCAATCTCCTAATAATTTTTGGGTTGGTAGAACTTCATAGAAAAATTATGGGTTTACGTCATATACATCATATTAACTTTGTCGCTGTCAACGAAATGAAATATGAAGTGCTTTTTTTATTTTTTGACATTTTATTATTTCGTTAGTCTTTCGAGTGAAAATGAATATCGACCTGAAACTGTGAAAGAATTCAATTATGAATATCTGCACATAGTAAATCTTTCTTAAATAAGACAATAGAATTTTTAATAATATGTAATGTATATGATAATCCCTCGCAGCCTAGTTGGTAGTGTGGCCGACTGCTGTTATGACTGCTAATATCGGACCTTGGAATTATAATTTAGTATCTACATGTTTTTTAATTATTTATTAAGATTTGATTTACTCACTTAGTATTCAATTTAACCGGGGTTCTTTTGCTTTATACCCTCTCTTAAGGTAACGTGGCAAACATGTCAATGCATTCATTATTATGGCCTTTGACACTCATGAACATGATAAAGCTGGTCACGTGTACGCAATCGTGTACGACACAACATTTAATATCAATATCGCACACTTTTCATTAATTAAATTATAGATAAACTCAGATCTGTCTAGCTGTGCATTGTGGTTTTTTAGTGATACGTACCAAACGAAATTTATAGGATATCGTTGAAATATTTCATGACCTTTAGTCTTGTTTTATGATGTATTATGAATATATACGGCATACGGCGACGGCTACCGGCTGGGGCTGGGGCATAGCCGCCCCGGCTGCCCCGCTATATGCTACGCCAAAGTCGCTATATACACATAATCAACTACAAGGGAAAAAAATATATCTAAACTACTTCTCACTTAATAAAATTGTAGACTTAAAAAACCATTGAAATGATTTATTTATATAAAAAAGTGCTTATTATTCAAAGTATTTTTTCTCTGCATCGAGTGTCACGTAGGAAATGATACAACAACACAGCATCATGACACGTCCCAAAGAAAATAATTCATTCAACGTACGTATTCATACCGTACAATAAAAAATCACACTTTAGGGAAAAAGTTACTTGTATAAAGATTTTTTTTTTAATTAGGAAAGATTTCATAATTGTAGGTATTTTAAAAAATAATTTACAAGTCAAGTAGGTACAAATTATATGTAAAGCTTTAGAACTTAACACAGGTAAAGCCCCAGGCATTTAGTAGTCATAATAATCTTTTACAATCGCTTGAAAAAACTGTTTTAAATATAGTTGTCGTCTTCTTTGCATGACATGATAGAATTTTTGTAGTTGCATGACTAAAAACATTGCGACCTGCATAGATAAATAAATTTTCTTATCTGTTAACTAGGTATCATGTTTTTTATCTATATGGAAACTTATTTTCGTGACAAAGTGTAATAATGGTTAACTTTTACTGCTATGGATAGTATACTAAGGATATTTTACTTGTTAGTTATGGGGTTTTTATGACACAAATAAGGCAAAGTATGATATCGTGATTACCTAATGTGCCAAATTAGGTTACAGATGGCCTGCTCATCATTTATCTATCGTCGTGTGACTCGGTGACGCAGCAGTCACGTACGACTGACTGCTTTTTGTGACTTCTTTTTGAAATTGACCAATCTCGCCTTTAACTAACGCCGCCGGGGTAGGCCTTGGTACACTTAGTATGAAGTGGTCCTTCAGTAACCATTTATTTGTGTAATACCCAGTTGTTACGATATATACTTATTTAAAAACAATTTTTGAAAACCTCCCTCTTACCTTACCTCTTTGAATTGAACGTTAGGGTTCGAAAACCTGAAAATCTGTCAATTCCCATTTCCTTCGGGACTGCAGTCTCTCTAGTTTCCCTAGTCGGACGCAGCAACTCAGCTAATATCAAGTGAAGTCCTGCAAAAACTAAGGTTTTCAATAATGTTACAAAATAAATAGCATTTTGAAGATATCCATATTCCCGTTTACATCTCCATCCAACCCCTACTACATTGTCTGTTAATTTTTGCTATTTAAAAAAAATCTAGGAAACATCCGCACATCACTGCCAAGTATACTTACTACAAACATTTTACCATCGTATTTGCCTATCTTCGCCGGTCCGTATAAAAAGTGATTATTACAGAACTTAAATTAAATATTTGTATCCGGATCAAACCGGTTAATTTTTATTACGTCTTTAGTACGTAAAAAAATCGCCAATTATATAACATAATTGCAACCACGCTAACAAAATACTATTGATTTATTATTTAATAAATCTGATTTATTTTCCACAGTGTCTGTAAGAAACAACTAATATTAAAATACTAGTTAACTGTTGTGAATTATGTTGTATAAAATGATTTTCTTATTTTCTATGGCAACTTGTGCTTGTATTTTGATAACAGTACCTTAATCAATATTCTTTATTCCGTGCCGGAACTTTTGTAAAATTGTAGAGTTGTTGAGTACTACGCTAAATTGTTGCTCAATTATTAAGGTACTGTAAATTGTAACTCAATTAGTTAATAACTATGCTAAATTTGAATCTCAATTAGTTAAGTACTTTAATGCTAAATTGTAGCTTAATTAGTTAAGTACTACGCTAAATTGTAGTTTCAGTAGTACAGTACTATGCTAAATTGTAGCTCAATTCATTATTTACTTCAATGCTAAATTTGAATCTCAATTAGTTAAGTACTTTAATGCTAAATTGTGGCTTAATTAGTTAAGTACTACTTCAATGATTGCTGAATTGAGATTCAATTTATAACTGTTCTGTGCTACTTCTAGGTAACATATTTTTTTATTAGTTAAAAAATTGTTGAATTGTGTAAAAATTGTAGTTAAAATTTATCGGTAGATTAAATAATATTTCAAAAATATGGATTGGAATCAATTATTTATACTATCTCTTTTTTATGGCATTTTGCAAAGACCGTAGTTTATGAAGAGTCACGTGCCCACGGGTACTAAGTATTTACCATCGTATCACTTTCTATCGGCCGAGAGTCACTCAGATCATTCTCACTTTAAAATCTAAATGGTCACGTACAGTGCGGTTTCAGAGAAACTTCCTCTGGTGAATACTTGGTTTGTAGAATTATCTACCTAGCTCTTTGCTAAGGTTTTCTATAATAACTACAGTATGGGGTTCTTCAAGAAAGAAATTATTATATTTTCGAACCGTTGTGCCCCAGGTGTTGCAAGCGTCCATAGGCTGCGGTGACCGCTTGCTATCAGGCGGACTGTAAGCTTGTTTGCTACCTTATTGGTATTCAAAATGGGTGATTCATGTGGACAGAGTCGCCGGCAAAAGCTACTAGTTCAAGATTTAAGTCTTTTATAAGGTCTTCAAAATTTTAGGAACTGGTTTTTTTTTAAATATTATAACTTTTAATACTTACTTAATTAAATCTAAAATTGATATTATTATCTACTATATAAATTTATTTTTAAAGTTACTACGGTAATCAATCAAAAATAATTGACTGTCGACAAAGGTTCGATAACTTTACTTTTTCTTACTAAGTAAGTAATTGCAATATTCAAACAATTCGACGTCAAAGAAACTTAATTATTAATAGTAGGTATGTTTTAATTTTTCTTTTTAACATAAGCCCGTACATAAGTTTTTCTCATAATACCAAAAACAAGCTACAAGCTACGTTTTTCATTATTGTTTTTTAATCTAAATAGAAAATGAAACTGAGAGACTATTGGAGATCTGGGGGCACGGTAGTGCTCCCGCCAAGACGAGTCAAGCGAAGCTCAAGGGAACTACCTACCTTTTGCTCAAAGCTCTGTGTCGTTTGTTTGAACCCTTGGGTTTAGATTATACCAGATAAACAAAATTGAGATGATGTCAATAGTGAACTTTAAACAAATAAAGTTTTAATTTCACAGCTCTTATACTTTAGGTTTTATTGATATCTAAGAAAACCCCAATTCCGTCACTCACTCACTGATGATCACGATGTTAAGGTACTTCCAGAAGTGCTAACCCCTTAAACTAGGGGATGGAAGTTTGTATGAGAATTCCGCAAATGTTGATTGATATCTAGATATCTAAAAATTGATATAGAGTTTATTATCATAAATAATAAAATAAAATATTAATTTACAAAATTTAGGCTTTTTAGTATATCACCCCCCATTCTTTAACTTAGGGGATGGAAGTTTGTATGGCTTTTCCCATACAAACTTAATTTCATGCTAAAAGATGTAAAAATTATACAAGTACACAGACTTCTTATTGCAAATTAAAAAAAAAAGTTTCAGGTTTTTAAAAAACTTATTCTCTCAACCCCTTAAATTAGGGGATAAAAGTATATATGGGGCTTACGTCAGGTTTCAGAATATTACTACATTATTACACTTATATTATACGAATAATATTACTATACCTATTTCCTTCGTTAAAAATTAAAAGTTGGTGACAAGTATTTACAAAATAAAACTTCTATGGTAATAGGAAATCACAATGGTGTAGACCCTGATTGTTGTCAAATAAAAAAATTGTAATCTGCTGTACCAGAGGTCGGACTTGAAAATCTGATGTCATAGTAAACCAATGGACTTATGCAAAAATAGTTTTTTATAATTTAACCCTTTATAATCAACGAAAAAACACAATAAGTGTTTGATATTTAAATTAATGAAAATGGCACCTTTGATCTGCGAGAAATACACCCCAAAAACAGAAAGAAAAAAATAAAAAAAATTTGTCATAAGCAACTTACATAAATCAGTGAAATCCAACAAAAAACAATAATATGTAAAATGTAAAATGATGCCAAAACGAGACCATATGGCTCGCACTGCCAAAAAGTTATCAGATCTCATGTAGAGCCAAGCTTCTCATTCTAAACGCCCTGACTCTACGAGCCCTACCTTCACAAACACTACACCTTAGTCAAAATATGTGGCTTGGCCGCTTAGCTACCGTCTCATGGGGTTCTTTTCTATTTAAGACCCGGTATTCCTACTAGAAATTTCAGGATTTACCCGCCCACTTCATATGACAGTTTGAAACACAGCTATCTAATATCACGTGCACTTGAGCAAGACAAAAGCCCACAGCGCTTTTCAATATAAGTAAACGTGAGCGTCAAATCGGTTTTTAGGTATTTACTTGAAAACTAACTCGATTTTTTAGATTTCAGTAGAAGTAGCCATATACTTTCTAGTTAGCTAGCCATTTATATGAATTTTATTGTTATATGTTAAAGAATAGCGGTTAAAAACCGAAAAAAAAAAAATTTAGAGGTCTTTTCCAGATTTTTTTCTATCGAGGCAGCTAAATGCTATCGTGTTTTTGGTAGAACAAAACATTAGGTATATGTTCTTCTATATAGGGTTAAATTTTTAACCTAAAATATTTACTACAAGTATTGATTTTTTCCATTTTAAAAAGTGTCACTTGGCGTTGGTCAGCCTCTTAACAATAGTTCTTGTAGTGACGACATGACCAAGCCACATATATTGACTAAGGTGTAGAGTTTGACGAAGACTTTTTGATAGTGCGAGCCATATAGTCTCGTCTTGGCCAAAATGTTTTTGGTGGGATTTATCTATTTTGTCACGGTTTCCAGCGATAAGTAAAAAAATTAACTACATGGTTATTATAATGATGTGGCCTTAAGAAGAATTGATCTTTTATATCTACAATGTTAAATATTCATTGACATATCTATGTATAATTTACCTTCATTTGCATGTAATAATGTATTATCAACTGAAGATAAATGGGACAATTACGAAACCTTATGCTTATTCATTATTATCAATGTAGGTACAATATAAAAGGGATACGGTTTGACACAACTATAGTGACATAGCCACAAATACAATAAATAAATTAAAATGTGTTCATCATTATCATCATCATAGCAGCTAATATTAGTCCACTGCTGGACATAAGCTTTCTCTGTGGCGCGCCATTTTTCCCAATCCTCTGCCTTTCGCATCCAGCCACCACCAGCCAACCCTTTTAAGGTCATCGGTCCACCCCGGAGGGCATCCCACTCTTTGCCTTTCCATACGCGGTCTCCACTCTAGGAAACGTCTGCTCCACCGGCCATCAGTCCTCCGACAGACGTGGCCAGATCAATTCCACTTCTGCTTGCTAATTCTGCAAGCTATGTCGGTGACTTTAGTTCTCTTCCGGATGTCCTCATTTCGGATTTGATCCCTCAGAGACGCTCCGAGCATAGCACGCTACAACGCGCGCTGTGCGACTATGAATTTTTGGACCAGCCCTGATATAAGTGTCCACGTTTCGGTGGCGTAAGTTATGGCAGATATATAGGCTGCACTGATCACACTGACTTTTGTCTTCAGACTTTGTAGTATTGGCTTCGTGAATACTTGACGAAGATACCAAATGTGACATAACCTCCTTCCTGTTTCTTTTATGTATGGCTTCTTCCCCCGTCGGACCGTCGCTCATCCGCGCTATTTTTCGTTTTCTGGTATCAGTGTCACAACCTGTCACGCAGGATTAAAGTTGTTGGTCAAAAGAGGATGTCCACCACATTCTGATGTGGAAGCGTGTCTAGCCAAAAAAAAAATACCAAATCCAACTGGCTAATTCGTTTAGAAGCTCTAGTTCTATATATTTGTATGCTGTTTGGATGTGGTTTCATGTTCTGTAATGGATGGCTGACGCTGGTTTAACTCGCACTTGGGTATACCATTAATATTTTCATAGAATGATATTGAGGTAAGAGTTCATTGAAAGATCCATTTAATATCTTAGTTATTTATGGCTTTATCACTTAGTAAATTACTCTAAGGGTATGACTTCATACATCCAAAACTCTTCGGAGCCGCTTAAAACGGCCGCAGATAAGTTGCGATCTAATTCGTCGCTTAAGCAAACGAGTGCGGGGACTTTCAGTAACGTATGTAGTTGTATGCAACTGACGATACCATCCGGGCGCTTCCGGACCTATTTTTCAGTGTGGACGTCAATACTAGTGGTGCATCCACTAGTTATTTTTCACTTTCTATTTATTTAGCTTGAATTGTGAAATGAGCTCCCTGCTATGGTTCTCTTTAAGAACTACAGTATGAGGTTCGTCAAGAAAGAAGTCATTAGATTTTTGTAAGGTCGGCAACGCGCGAGTAATAACCCTGGTGTTGCAAGCGTCCATAGGCTACGGTGACCGTTTACCATCAGGCAGACCGTAAGCTTGTTTGTCACGCTAGTGGTATAAAAAAAAATCATTTTGTGTTTTACTAACAGCAACATTAAGAATCTCAACTAAAGATATTTTTTTCATTTAAACCAAAAAGTATCGCGACAACTATCCGACGCAAGTGCTAGCGGCCGTCTGAGTTGATTTCTCTCCGGATCCAAACTGGCCAGTTTTTTTCGCAGAAAGGGGTGATTCGGGATCCATGAAGTCCCAGCCTAAAACGCAAAGTTACTTGTGCGTTAGTATTAAAACTACCAAATTACAACACTCACAAGTATACATTATTACTGGCCTTCCCTACGTACTGTAGGTCCTTTTAGGTAGGTATATTGAGGTTGGTTCGTTGAGGTTCGTACCAAAAATCAGCAAAGCGAGATCCATTAGGAAACTTTTGATTTAGGAGTATTTTTCGTAGTCTTAGTAGTAAGTAGTAAAGTAAGTAAAGTAAAATATAAAGAATCAGCATTCTTATACGAGTACACACGTAACAAACAATAGTAATAATATTAAAAACTTTTACACGCTTGCATGGGAGTAAAACTGTTAAATCTGCTTACTATATCGGCTGTAACTATAAAATTCTTAAATTATTAAGAGAGTTGGTACCCAATTTCCTACTCTAATAGCTTGGGCAGTTTTTGTTACTGTGTGAAATTTATAATGTTTTTATGTCGATACTCGATTTTTTTATTTACTGCGAAACCAAATAACACCTGGTGCAGATATTAAAGTAACCCCTGGGTTCGTGAACCCGTTCAACTTGTGGCCGGCCAGCGATCAGCCATTTAACCGGGTCTCCCTGACCGCCGCACCAGCACGCTGCGTCTACACTGAGCACTTACAGTAACGAGCACCATCGATCCTCCGCTGTCCGCGCAGCAGATCCATCCATCATGAGCTCCACCTCACTGACCGCCACTCCACCAATCTGCACGGGACCAGCACAGTGGACATAGATTGCATACAAAACAACAAACAAAAGGCGTACCTACTTTATACGTGGGCCTGTGTAAAATCCAGAGAGTAGCGAAGGATTCTATTATTAAACAGTAGGTAAGGTACAATAATGAGCAGAGCGAGGATTTCAAAGGTGCCACGCCAGATAAAATTATTCTTTCAGTAGGTATGCATTCGGAACGTTCTATTTATATGGATTATATTATATTGACTGAGAGCAAAGTAATACAACACAAACACACGAAATTAAAATCTTCTACCCCGAATTAAAACAAATCAAAGTAAAGTAAGTTATTCTACACATTTTGGACTATTTTGATGTAGTTTGTACAAACTTTAGCCGAATTGATATTACCTCTTTTGGTTTTCAGCGTGGGATTGCTACACAACCCCTTAAATATACTGAAGTTTTCTACAAGCTATTGTTAGTTTAAGTTAATTTCCTCGCAGACTAGTTGGTAGAGTGGCCGACTGCTGTGCAGAGGGTGTGGGTTCGATTCCTGCACTGGACAAAATTTATGTGATAAACATTTGTGTTTGTCTTGAGTCTGGGTGTATTTACATAAATGTATGATATATATAAGTAATATAGTAGGATTACGTCCTTGTTTCTTGAAGTAGTTTCTTATTCAAAAACAAAGCCTGCTAAACGTCTTTAAATGAATTTACTATAAAATATGTCTTCTAAGTCTAAATAAATTATATTCCATAAACCTAAACATATCAAAGAGATGAAAACCATATATAAAACTTCTTAACTTCGCTAAATTGTTACAAAAACGCTCACGCACACATAATAAAGTTTGTGCGTCAAGTAATAAAAATACTACGTTGGTACGTCATTCAAGATTAATGAGAGTTTCTAGAACATTTTAATGTGCAAAAAAACTTAGAAATTCTACTTTGGTACGTGACCGTTTGAGACGTAATTTACAGCTTAAGTGAATAACAATCAATTATCTTTAGGGAATAAGGAAAAAGACTAATTCGTACACGCCGGGTTTGAATCTCCGTCACTTAGGAGACGAGGTTAAATCGAAACCCATGGGCCACCACTGACAAAAAAGGAAATATGCCGCTATTTGTCTCCTTACGAAAAACAAACGTATTTCCCGATTTTAGCATCAGAGCTTTTATCAAAAAAGCGTCTCTTATTTGTGATATTTCAGACATGCACTGTACTACAATATGTGAACTAGTTTTTAAGAAAACAAAACTAACAGACACAAAGTAATTTATAAACTTTCAGGTAGAGTAATTATAGTATATTCAGTTTAGATTTGTAGAAGAAAAGTGGGGAATAAGAAACTCCGATTTTAATTTCAGTGTAATGTATTCAAATTCAAATTCAAATTCAATTTATTCAGATTAGGCTACAATAATTGAGCACTTATGAATGTCACTACGCCATCGGTTCGTAAGTCTACAGGGCGGGAGACCTTGTACTGAGAAGAACCGGCAAGAAACTCAGCAAGGGCATTTCTTTTCTCCCTTTCTCTTACAGCGTCCAATTAAAATATTGGAAAATGCCCTCCCTATCATAAAAGGACACTTTCCATTACAAACATAAAAAACATGAAATATAAAGCACAAGCACAACATAAAAAAGTATCTAATATAAACAAAAGACAGTTTATGTATTCATCACTAAGAAATAATCAATGTCTTACAGTATTAATAAACAAAACAAAAAAGTAAGACTAAATACTAAGAATACAAAGAAGTTTGCAAGAGCAGACCAGCCTCCACAGGCGGCACCCGTTCACGAGTATGCATGTTTTAGGGAACGTAACGACCCAACACACACGCCACCACCGCAGAGACACTTTGAGAGAGCATGACACACTCAAGCAACTCCAATAAAACTTCGATTGTACTAGTTACAATGTGTGTAGTAAAGGAACAAAATATAAGAGGAGAAATTGGAAGGTTCGTAATGCTTTACTACCGAGAAGATATATATTATCAGCCCAATGCGCATTTCCTATCGCACACCGGTATCTTGGCTGGGGTTTAAGTGCAACAACAAATCTTTTTCAAATACCTATTTCTGTATTCGTTTGATTCTGATAATTTCTCTTAAGGGGCTGACAATAGCTAACTGGTGGTGTTAGTTGATATTTTGTATTTATTTTAATACAGACCTGGTAAGCCCCTGAAATCAAGGGACGAATTGAATTTGATTTCTAGGCTAACGGGTGCAGGCGGCTTAAAGACGACCAGCCATGTTGTGTAAACAGTTTACGATAAAACGTGTGAGTGACAACGGGCTTAATGAAGATGATGTTGATATAAAACCAAAATAATTATATATTGGCACAACTAACGGTACAAAATGGCTACTCGTCTTTTCAAGGCATGATAATTTAGTTCCTTCTACGAATATATAGATAATTCTAAGTGTAGTTCCACTTTTGAATGAAAAATAAAATAATTTTAGCAATTTTATTTTTGTTATGAACATAATGTACTTAATCTACGGAAAATTTGAATGGATATATCCCAAAAAGGAATATTCACCGTAGACCACATTATCTTAATGTCTTTGAAATAGTTTCACCTCATGTTATTTGTGTATAAATTACAATAGAGAAAGTAACTTTTACAAAAACTTGGGACTTTCCAGAATTAATGAGTTAAAGATTTATATGAACGTCTAAGTAATAAAATAATTGACGTCATCATGAGTATGAAAGTTTAAGTAAGTGACATTTGGGTCGTCTTAATGTATAAGGCAACAAAATTTTCTGACCCGGTGGTCAAAATGCAGAACTGCAGTCGCTATACTGAAATTGTGTGAACTTACAACGACAGAGGCGACCAAATACTCAAGGGCAGAAGGTCAGAAAGAAAATTTTGTTGCAATGTACTATTGTTAATAACAATTATATTAAGAAAGGAGCATGATAATTCAACCGTTATAATAATGTAAAGAATAAGCTGTGCCCTGCGGAATACCAGGGGTATAAAAAATATCCTATGTAGGTATTAAACAATAATAATGAAGTTTAAGGTTGTATTTAGCAGAAGTCCAAATCCAAAACTAATAGATATCCTGTAGAAACAACACCAAACGTTTAAGCAAATAGCTAGTTAATGATATGTTTAACTTTTTGTTCCAGTACATTTTTAAATCGCTTCGTACGAACTAAATATAATCCGCGGGCGGTAATGACGCGCCTTTTCTATCAAGTATGTTTAAAATATGTTTCGTAGGTTTGAGTATGTTTTAACTTCAGGCAAAAACTTTTAATTCATAAATTCTCTAGATAACTAGCGCCAATTGGCGGTAGCGTAATTTTCTCTACTTCTATTACCGCCATTTCAATTTTGTTTTGGTGAATTTATTTATTCACTGTATATTTTTATTTATAAACACGCAAATGTGGTGAAAATCATTGTGTGTAACACGGGTGGTACGGAAATTACAAACTCGAGTTATTAAAGCCTTCTGGCTTAGGCTTCTAAATACCGTTAGTAATTTTTTTCCTAAATGAAAAATTTACAATTTCATAACACTTACTTGTAAACAGTGTCGTAATGTGCAGCCAAAGCGGTTAAGACCTTAATTTATTACTATCTTTTTTTCTTTGTAAATTTTACTTTTCTCAAAACAAATTGCGCGTTCATAGAACGCACGGGCGGTAACAACGTGCTTATATATATGTATAAAAACTGTCTGTTCAAAATATGAAGTACGCGCACACTACAAGGAAGCAATTACAATTGCGGACGCAACTGAAAATAAACAAGTCAATAAATTTTTTGTCACATAATTTCATAGAAATAGACTTTCAAGATTTTACCGATTGACGTAACAAGTAGACGAAATTTGATGTTTCTATGAATTATTCTGCAGTTTAGATAAAAACAAATACGTTTTATCGAATCGGTTCGAAATTTTCTTTCAAACTGCCTAATTGTTTGGCACTTGGTTACAATCATGAAAAGAAAAGAAAAGAGCATGTCCTTCAGATTTCCGATTTACAAAAAAATAACAAGGAATATTTTTAGACGCTTTAAAGTAGGGACCTAGTAATTTCATTAATATTTATCTTTTTTTAGCTGAGAGAAGAGAACTTTTAATGAATAAAAGATATCTTTTAAATAAGTACTTATTTTAGTCTTTTTTGTTTTGCATCATGACAAAGTGCACGTTTGTTTTTCCCCAAATGTTAACAATCGCCATTTGAGACATAACACCTTCGCGATCTATTTTCCTATTTTCCGAGCAACTATCTTTATTTATCTTACCCTTAAAACCTTATTCGGATTATTACGGGTTTTTTTCAGGTAGCCAGATGAGTCCACCTGTTCTCAAGTAAAATTCTAAACCAAAGAAGTATTTGATTTTTATTTATGTACCCAGAAAAAAGATATATCAGGATGTTGTTTGCCTACAGTAAATAGTAAAAGGTTAATTTGTAAATTAAGATTTTATCATAGATTTAAAGCGCATGCCTTACTGTGTTCTGTTTAGTTTTAATTAAGATACTAATAGCTTAATTTATTGGAAAATTGCTTCGCCCCGCTAAATAATCGTTTTTTTTTTTTTATACGCGTGGACGTTTATGGTTACTACAGATTTATTAAAAAAGATAACCCTTGAGACGGCTAAAAAAACTTTATTTATGAGGATAAATACTTATTAATGGTGGGATCCCTGAGTGCATTAACATTATCTTAAACCAAGAAATATCAACATATTAAATAAAAAAATTTCGTAGTTGTGGAGACAAGTTCTAAATCAATCCTTTAAAAACATTTTGTTTTGGCAAAAGTTATTAGATGGATTTCTACTTACAAATTTCGGTGAATAAAAGAGAATAAATGTATTTGATTTAAAAAAAACAATTCAATTAACAAGTTATGAATCCATCACTCACAAACCTTTGTCAGATAAGGAGACTAGCGTAAGCAATAAATTGAAAACACTATGTTTTTCATTTTAAATAAATACTGCAACTAGGATCCTCTTTTGATGGATTTTACGCGTAATTAATGTTTTAAAAACAAATAGACATAGAAAAATAACCCCGTGCGTACGTCATGGATAGTGCCATTATTGATTGGAATCTAAATGAACATGGTTCGATAATGATAACTAGCTAATCTATGACGCAGATTGTATCTTTGTTTTCTCGTATCTGCGTCTGCGCATCGATGTGATATAAGCAAGCGGTTGCCACACCTCCGCAGATACAACTGAACGCTCACCGCGAACGGACGTTTCTTGTGTTAAGTGTTGTGATTGTGATTTTGAAACATGTTTACTAATCCTTTTGAAAGAAAGCACTCCGCTTTGAGGCAAGCCCTCGACCGCATCCTTGGAGGAGAGACAAGGTTGAGTTTTAGAAGAAAGGGTAACTCTTCAAAGAGCAGCACGAGTTCTTTAAACTCTATCAGGAGTTCCACATCAGAAGTCAGGTCGAGATCCACCGAGAAGAGATGAAGTGTGGAGTAAACACATGCTAGTGATCTACTTTTAATCAGGTCAGTATTAAAATTATTATTTTTTTCAATGTTTGAATTCTAGTCGTTTATTGGCCCGTCTTAAATATTTTTTTTAATCAAATTTCATAAATTATTTAGTATTCATTATAAATAAGTACAATACTTTTTCTGTTTAAAAACAAAATAATATCAATGCCAGATGTATTGCCTTAATTTTAAATTAGAACTTGCCCTTTTATATGACTAATATATGAATAATAAGTAGTTCATTATTACAATTTCTGTGTTCTGTTTGCCGTTATATGTATCGACCCACAAATATCAAAACAATCTTAATTCCTTAATTTCATTTCAATTCAAAGTAAAATGATCGTATAGGTAAGAAACATACTCGAATGTTTTAAATCCATTTCTGTCGAATTCCAAAAATCTGAAAACCTAGACAATTTCTCTTCTCTTTTTAAATTTTGGTCAATAATAATGATAATAAAAGTTTATTTTCAACATATGCATACAATTTTAATAGACAGAATCTATACTATTTTTACATAATAAGGTTGGTATAAGGGACAAGATTTCTAGGCAATTCCTATTTTATAGGTATTGTGGGTAAAACTTTCGGGAAGATAGTAAAGATACAAATATTGAACAACACTGTAGTATAGTAAATAGTGTAATTTGTAAATATTTTATCTAAATATTTGTTTCTTTTGTCCTCAGATCCAACGTTCGGAACGTGATCTCTAAGTGAGCCAGTTCAAGTTTGACGTCAGTACAACACTATGTCTCATGGAACCTGTTACAACGACGCAGCACCATGTCTCTCTAAACCTGTTCCAAGACAATAATTATGTGTAGACTGTACGGCTCATGGTTGAAAATTTTTAAATTAAAAATGTCCTATGATATGTTATTGGTGAATAAAGATTTATAAGAGAGCATATTCCGTTTTATTTATTTTTTCGCCAAAAAAATGTTTATTTGTAAATTTGTTACTAAAAAATCTTGCTGCAAGAATACCATAGTTAGCGAACCTATTATTTCTTCTGTTGTGGTATGATATAATATGAAATAAGATCAATTATCATATAGTTCCATTAACAGTAAATATGGTATACCATACCCTATCTTGAAATATGCTGGGTAGGTTTAGGTCCTAGATTGTTTGTTTGTTTGTTTACGACCGTTTAATTGTTCAATTGATGCAGAGACAACATTGATCCCTGAGAGGACTTACGTATTTATAATTAAATAACTCTTTGTGGCTTACATTTGATTAAAAGCTATAGATTGTACTGCTTTGGTACATTCAGACTCGTACACGATGCTATAGAAATCAACTATAGCAACATTACTTACATAATTCTTACAATTTGTACAATATAAAAATATATGAATTGATAATTGTATGGAAAAGATCGTCAATATATCATTACATATTAATCCATTCAATTATTTATACATTTACAGCTGTATCTACCACGGCTGTTAATGATCTTGCTGCCTGTTGATACTTTGCAATAACAGTTCCCCTACCTATTTTGTGAATTTGAATTACTAACTTAAATGTGACTAACAAGTGCGTGTATTAGCTATAATTCATCTTTGCTAACATTTTTGTATGTGACATGATAAATAAATAAATAAATTCCCAACAAATTTGAAGGTTAGGTAAAGAACACACAGACCGTGAAAATCTTCCAAATTTGGCCGAAGTTCCGGATTATGTTTTCCGCAATACAATTTGCAGCGAAATATTTCTCGTTATATTTATTTATATTTATTTTACTAACGGTTAAATTTTTTTAACCGTTAGTAAAATAAAAAATTAATAGCAACATCCCCATCAAAATAGGATAAGTAGTTTTTTGAGAACATCACGAATATACAAACATAGAAAACGTACAGGTCAGATAGAGAACACCCTTTTTTGAAGCCGGTTAAAAATAGATACTGTATCCCTCTTATCTTGAAAAATAATTTAGAAAGATAGCAAAATGCTTTAGTTTACTTACTGCAATCGACAAAATGATGATTGACAGATAGTATTTATTCTATCATTTTCGAATTCCTATTGTAACTACGAGTATTTTGCAATAAAAATTGGTATCAAGAGTAAGCACACCGATATAGGCCTACCTACATGCCCACCAGAATATGAAGATCCCCATTGAAGTTTCCCCAACAAGTTCTAATCTAAATCTAACTATCATTTGGTAATTTACATTACACATTCGGTTTTTTTTTCATTAAGTAATTAATTTTTGGCGTTAAACCAATTCACAATCTCAGAAAGAGCATTATTTAATCAATCATAACATGTCTGTCGTCTCTTAACATAAATAAGTAATGAGGTGTCGTCATCAAATAAAACAATTTCATGGTTTTTGACATGATATAGGAGATCATTAATGTAAATGAGAAATAAAAAAAGGGCCAAGAATTGAGCCCTGAGAGACTCCCATGGTGTCTGCTGATCCCGGAGATCTTTCGTTATTCATATCTATTGTCTGTACACTGCCACAAATGTAGGAGTTCAAAAAGGTCGAGAGCTTTGCCTCTAACACCATAGAATTGTAGCTTCCTGATAGAATTTACAGATTGGGCACAGTCAAATGCCTTAGATAAATCACAAAACACTCTCAGAGCAACATGCGAATCATCCCAGGCTTTAAATATATTTTAATAGCTCCAGTGATGCATCGCTTGTAAAACGGCCTTTCATAAAGCCAAACTATTTACTACTGAATAAATTATGCATACAGATATGGCTTGAAAACCTTACGGTAGTATTAAAATAGTGCTCAAAATATTAGGATCTGTTGAACTAGTCGTACCTGATTAATAAAAATAACAATTAAAAAAATAAAGAAACCCGACTGCAAAAACATTAAGAATTTAAAAGCAATTAACAAGTAAACCTAAAATATATTTACTCCTGTACATGTTAAATCACGGTCACAATGTCGTTTAATGGCATTTTGTATAAATTTAAATATATTGTTACTTCATGATGATATAGTACTTAACCAAATATTTAACTATAAGCAGATGGGACTCATTTTAGTACAAGTGTTAATAGTAGCACATTTGTAGTAACGACAACAGGCACTCGCTATAAGGTATTGACTAGTGTAAGCAATCTGTACTACTATTTAACTTGTACTTAAATTAGTCCCGCCTACTTATAGTTAAATATTTGGGTAAGAAATATATTATCATAAAGTCACAATATATTTAAATTTATACAAAATGTCATTATACGACATTGTGACCGTGATTTAACATGTACAGGAGTAAATATATTTTAGGTTTACTTGTTAATTGCTTTTAAATTCTTAATGTTTTTGCAGTCGGGTTTTTTTTATTTTTTTTAATTATTATTTTTATTTATAGCTTTTTAGTTTTAGCATTTCAGGAAACCGAATCTCACAACTACACAAACGACGTATAGATCCGTACTATAGAGGATCCCTTTGTCGTAGGCTCCGTGAACGCTTCAACTCATCAGAAGAATACTGGTCGTGAGGTTTTTTAAGCGGTTTTCGTGGATCTAGAGCTCCAATAGCAAGTCCATCCAGCGTTTTTACACGGCTTAGCACTAGATAGGCTTGCCCTTTTGCGAATAGTTTTGGCCCCAGATCCACTACGGTTTCCAAAGTTGTGCCTTACAGCTTGTGGACTATAACTGCCCAACAAAGAATCACTGGCAGCATCTTACGTTCTATCTTCCCTGCCCTTGAAGCGAATCGAACTCTGTGATAGTAGGAATTCCGGTTTCCGTTGTGTTGCCTTGGACAGAGAAATCATCGGACTCCGCACATAAAGCCTGGAAAAGCTTTCCAGGCTCCAATTTGTCTCTCATCAGAGCAGGCCACTGCAAGCGGCGGACCACACCCATAGCTCCATCAACCAAACCATGGTTGATGTCAATATTGCGGCTTAGAGATAAATATTGAGAATTAATTCTGTAATAATTGAGGGTAACAATATTAATTATGCCCTAAGTTTTTGTGGCTTGAGACAAGGGTACGTCAATGTTTATGAATTTTTCGAGTCTGTAAATAATAAATTGGTAACTTAGAGATAATAAGGTTGCCAATGGGTTATTTTTGCATTTGATAGCCCAATTTTCGAGGAAGGTTATAGTCTTCTAGCTGTGCCCGCTGTTTCACCCACTTTTAAATTTCAAGAAATAAAAATATTAAAAATGCTTAAACGGCGCCGGATTAAATCGCGAGTCATAGATAATAAATAATAAGTGTTATATTCAAATAGTTTCAGAACAGACTTTTCTAGCACTTTGTTTTTTTTTATTTGATAAAAAAAAACGGTAGACGTAAGTATAGGTACTTACGATATTGTTCAAGTATTATCTGAAGTTGGTTTTTGCAAATTTCCGACTCGTGCTTGAAAATTTTTGTGTAAGCGTTATATATCTCCGGTATTGCCTCTTCAAGCTCTTTATTTTGATACCAAACATGATACGGTTGCAGCAAAAAAACAATGACAAAATTGAATGTTGTGCCATATTGGTCTAATAGATCACCCTCTAAAAGTGAACAAAAAAAACTACATACATGCATACAACCATCGCGCAAAAAACATTACCCTCGCTTACGCAGTTGGGTAGAAGAGGTATTACTTCGGAAATTTAAATCTCATGAGACAATATACCACTACCGACTCAATTATTAAAAATTATGGCTAACTGTTAAGTTAAGTCCCCAAAGGTCTTTTTCTTTTCTCTCTATATATAACTCATACAGTTTACGCATGCCTTTATAAAAACTTATCCTAATCACTGAAACTAAAGCGACTGGAGATAAGTTTCTTTTTTTAAGTAAATCGTCATCGTTTTCGACAACTCAATGATTTTGAATAATTCCGAAAAAGGTAGCTAAGTATATATATCCCTACACTATAAATATCTATATCATTTGAATAGATTTTTTATACAAATGCTATTATCAAGAATTCCCGAAAAAAATTCAAGCCAATGACCGAATTTAGCGCAGGCAGAGCCGCTGGCAAAAGCCAGTACAAATAAATTATGGTATGTAGTTACCTAAGTCTGTATTATATATATTTTGTTATTCTGTATTATACAATCCACATCTCTGATATTTAATAAAGCTTTTATTCATTGATACATCTAAATCGTAATAATTCCATATCTCGCCAGGCAGTCGCATTAGCAGGACGAGGTCTCTCGATACGTGAAGTGCTCAGCAGATACCTCCATCTACTCAACATTATGCACTCCAGAGGAACAACCAAACACCCCACTGCACTGCTATAGCAACGGTGTACTTACTTAAGTGTAGTGTATTCAACAAAGATTGAATTTTAAATAATCGTGTAATGCTTATAAAATATAGGTATCTACCAGTGGCCTCGTGGCCTAGTTGGCACAAAACAAACATTTACGAGGAGGACATTTAATTTGTGTCTTGTCTTAATTCTGAGAATTTTCTATCCTATCCTACTAATATTATAATTCTGAAAGTTTGTTTGTGGTATTTTAATTTTTTGTTTGTTTAGTTATTGAGTGGTTGGTTTGTTTGTTTGTATGTTGGTTAGTATGTATGTTACTCTGAAACTTAAATTTGGCATAAAGATTATAATTGAAGAGACGGAAAACGACAAAGGCTACTTTTTATTCTGGAAAATTCAAAAGTTACCGTGGGAATAACTGTAACTGAATTCCACTTTAGTGAACTATAATTACAGCTATAGATTACTATAGAAAACTTCTTTAGAATAAAAATCAAGGAGCTGTCGTAGGAATCTCACGCCGATAACTGTGTGGGAAGAGCTGCTGGCAACAGCTAGTGTATAATATGTATAATATAATATGTTGACAAAAAAAACTGGTTGCCTGTAAAGTCGGTATACGGGCGAAAGTTTTACGTGACAATGATTTTATGTCTGTCTCTCTCGCTCTTAGGCGGGCGCGTGCCTCTCACTCGCTCTCATTGTGAGCGCATAACGTGAGCGGAGGAACGCAGTTTCTTGAAGTGTCACCCGGCAAACCAATTTATAAGACGTTGTCACGTCAAAAATTTTACAATATTGACAAAAAAGTATCCAAAGTACAAGCTTTGCTTAGTTTGCGACCAGATGACGCTGTGTAAAATGTCCTGGAATATGAGGAATGTTAGCATTCGTGCGCGAGTCATTGTCCCTTAACTGTAACTGAAATATTAATGAAAACTGATTTTGAAAAAAAGGCGAACAATGACAAAAGTTTACAATACACAGTAATTTACAATGTCAATGGTTCAGCAAATAGAAGCAACAACAGAATATGTAATGCGAACAAAAAAAATACAAATCTTAAGCTTCAGAAAGAAATAAAGCTCACACAACAACCTACCTAACGGTCCGGTCACTGGCACAAGTGCCTTTCGCCAAGTTCAACAGCCATGACATCGCTAATGGAATAATAATAAATATATTTCAACGAGTATATGAAGCATATATGAAGGACCATAGACTTCGAGTTTTGTAATATGTCCTATGGACTGCGCAATACCCTCAAAAACTTGGCTAATCTATAGAAAGAAACATAGTTAATCTGTGGTGTCTTTTTTCTTTGAGTAGACACCACAATTTTGCTTCGGTTCTGTCACACTTCTGCGGCCATTTTTGGCTATGTGACGGACTTTCGATGCACAGATAATCAATAAATAGACTCTCAAAAATGATGAATACAGTAGTTGTGAGCCAACACACAGACACACAAACACAGTTCCGAGGGTGGCTGTACTTCAAATTACCACTTTGCACTGTCCATCATCTTTTGTTTATTTTAGATAGATGAAAATCAGTTATAGGCCGTTATTTACCGTATTAATCAGCTTAACAATTAAAGGGAATAATATTTGGTTTCCAATTTGAAGGCTTTAAGAATTCTTTGTCTGGACCGCTATATACAGAAAGGTGATTCCTCGCGCGAACTATGTCGTAGTATGAACTTTCTGCCGAGACTTTATATCTAAAGGCTGCAGTAACCGCTCAACATCAGGCGGCCCAAAAGCTTGTTTGCCACCTTGCTTGTATAAAAAAAATG
Source organism: Apoda limacodes (assembly GCA_946406115.1). Taxonomy (NCBI): domain Eukaryota; kingdom Metazoa; phylum Arthropoda; class Insecta; order Lepidoptera; family Limacodidae; genus Apoda; species Apoda limacodes. The sequence continues at coordinate 9,274,261 of OX291553.1, read as the reverse complement.
GTTTTCTACGATCAAAATAGGGTCAAGTGAAAAAAACCCCTTCGGCTAGCCCAATATTTAAGCAACTTTAAATCTTTGGGACATTACCAGTTTCACAGGTTTTTTAGGATATCATCGTTAGCCGACTAAAGACCTCATGGGGATTTTTTTAGAGCTAAAATGTCGAGTATTTTAACCTATCATAGAACAACGAAAATAAAGGGAAAATCTTGGGAAAATCACGCATAGTTTTCTTTGGTTTAGATGGCTTTCTTCGTTGCAGATTACAAATTTGACACAAAATTATATAATTTGTTTTAGATTGTAAAATATGAACACATAAAATATGCAAGAAATCTTACCATTTTGAAAATTATACAAAATTTTGTAAGGTCATCTTATTATGACCTCTCACCTTAAACACTTAGTTACCTACCTACTTTACGTAAGTCAACGTAAAAAAGAACGGAACTAATATGGCCACCAACAAGTTTCTTTTGTCGGATACATGAAAGCAATATTTGTACAAAGTTGTTTGTTCTTCATTTCTATGGATGAAGCGACGTCTACGTCAATTACGTAGAACATGGTAGACAATATCAATCATAGTCAAGGTCCGCTAGACCATGACATGATGGCTGGAAATTACGGCAGCAAAAAAATACGTTCTATCATCTCCTAATCAAAAAAAAAACAATTGCGTCGACGGCTTGGTAATAGAGTACATTACAAAACCCGCGTGATTTTTTTTTTACATAACGGTAAAAGTGGATGTCCCTTTTACCGTCGTAGGATGAATTTGAAAAAATAGTCGTATAAAAAACCTACAAAGTTTCTAAAACCTAACGCCTTGGACTGTACGGTTATGTGTCCGTCTGTCTTTTTTATCGTTTTTTTAGGAATGAAGTAACTCCGATAAATTACTAATCATTCACTTATTCGTTCTGATTATTTAAAAAAATGCTGAAAAACCTCATAATTAATTGTTACCAGAAGGCTACAAGTATTTGTTAAGGTTTAACTATAAAAATAACTTTGTTAATAACATTTTGTCTTGATACACTGCGAATCTGACAAGGTCCCACGCGAATAGTACATTAATTAAATAAAATTGCTACATTATGGTAAGGTACCCGTATATTAGCAACACTTCATAAAACCGGAAAAATCATACGCTTAGATAAATCGAAAACTTGTTCCATGAAACACCGGTTTTTGATAAAATTAATTTGAACAAAAAGTCATCTTCCCTTTACTATCATTATAGATCACATTTAAATGTATGTACATTATTACAATTTTAAATAAATCATTATTTGCATATTTTAATCAAGACTTTATTATTAATTAACAATAAAAGGAAATTTATTATTTTATGTTTGTATATTCGTGATCTAAGTATACCTATACTAACAAATGTACGTTCATTATTCGGGGCTTGGTAGTCAGTGAGCATACGAATCTGGCTTGCAACTAGCTTTTCTGACCCGGTGGTCAAAAACCAAAACTACAGTCACCTCGTCGAAATGATGTGAACTTACAATGTTTATCGTATTTAGTATTTAGTATTTAGTATCTTGAAAGTTGGAATTAGGCCTCCATTATATACCACCACAAGTGTTAAGATAAACGGTACATCGGCAGGAAATTCATCATTACACCTTAGAATCTTAGAACTGCCTCTTATGAACGCTTAGATTGTAGAACTAGAAACTACAGTTAGGGGTTCTTTAAGCAAGGAGTGAATTGATTTTAAAACGGCACCGGGCAAGGGCTTGTCATCAGGCGGACCGTTAACTTGTTTGCCACCTTAGTGGTATATAAAAACCAAAATATCACATGCTTCAAAATTACTACTTTAATGGTCACATTAATGCCCTGTATTGACTTTCATTAAATAAATACTAGAGAGCGACAGTTCTATCCTCTAGCAATATTGTCTAGTCTATATCCAGAAGCAAAAAAAAATTGGAAAATATTTTTCAATAGGGAAGAGATAGTTCAAACAAAAAACTAGCTAAATTATACAGTTCCTAAAATAATATAGATACATAAATATCATCTAACCTTACATGAATATTAAAGACTAAAATATTGAATCACATCTCTCTTCTGGCCTCTGGCGGGCGTCTGGTAATTTTAATGTATGTGATTGCCGCATAAGAATTCTGGCATTTGCGAATTAAAATGGTTTTTTTTTTTGGAACTATCCAAAAAAATGCGGAAATTTAAATGTATGTATTACTTCACTTTTACTCTAACGGACTTTTCACTAACCACTTTAGTCTTGCGTAACAGGAAGTTAGCCTATCGCAACTTCTGATGTAGTTTATTTGGACTAAGGTGGCTTAGGTCCCTTTACGTTAGCAAATTCGTCAAAAATTTTGTGAAAAATCATCCCCAAAGGAGGTGAAATATGGGTTGAAAGATTGTTTGGAAATTAGCTATACATATTTTTAATCGAATTCAATCAATGAAATTTTTTTATTTAGTGTTTCGTTGAAAAATAAGAATCAAGTATTTCACTGTTTTTGGAAAATCATGCCCTAAGTAGGGTAAAACAATGATAAGACAATTTGACTATAGATTTTCAATTACAAAAAAGAAACAATATGTTGCCGCATTTTACGGGGTTTTCTCTACTTAGTGCGTCAAGTAGAGTCCATTTTCTAAGCTAAATCCATAAAAAAATAGTAGACTTTTCACATAAAAATGTTTCGCTATTTTTGGAAAATTATTCTAGGACGTGAAATAGGAGTTGAAACTTTGTACTAAAATCCGTCAGTATTGCAGATAATTTCATGAAAATTTGTATTGATTTCAAATAAATGACGTATTCCACTATGCCTAAAAATCATTTCAAACGTGAAATGAAATATAGAACGAAACTTTGTATGAGAATTTGATTATTTTTGAAAATTAAGAGATAGTAATATTTTTTTTTTTTTTTTTTATACCACTAAGGTGGCAAACAAGCTTACGGCCCGCCTGATGGTAAGCGGTCACCGTAGCCTATGGACGCTTGCAACACCAGGGGTATCACTTGCGCGTTGCCGACCCTTCAAAAATCTAATAACTTCTTTCTTGAAGAACTCCATAATAATAGCACTGAATTCTTATGGGACAGAAAAAACAATAAATATTTTTAACCAGGTCAATCAAGAAATTTTGCGTAAGTATCCGATTTTGCGCTAGCGAAGCCACGGAAAACATATGTACATAATACATTTAATATTATGTAATAAACTAGGCCGAGGAGATCGCTGAACATAAGGGGTTCAGAGCCGTTTATTGAAAATCTAAGGAGGTGGCGTATTTCCAATCAAAATTCCTCCTTTGACGAATAGGTTCTTAAGGGCCATGAGTATTATTGGGCTTTCAAATATTATCGGAGAGTTCGTTCGTTTCAGCGCATCAAAAATTTGAGGGAGATCCATAATATAACAAATGTAGTAATTTTACGACGTTATTTGTCATTTTTACTAAAAGTTTAGGTGCAACAACCTAGTTTTCAGTACAAACATTTTGTGAACCTGTGTAGGAATAATACGCCAGTTAGTTATGACGCCGCCTATAAAAACTAAATATTGATTTCGTAATAAAATTGACCAAATGATATCCAAGCAGAAAGTTTTAAAGAAAGATCGTGAGCAAAAAACAAGGTCAACTTTTATAAAACTCGATTTCCTGAACTCTCTGCCAAAAACACGTTTAAAATAAATGTTTTTGCCATTGCAACTGCGGAACCTTGAAGTATTAGGTATGTTACAAAAGTGACAAAGTGACACTGAAATGTTGCACTAAGAATATTTTTGTTGTTGTGTAGTGGACAATGGATGTCCAAAAAGTAATGTTTATATGAAAGTTAACACGACCATGTTAATAAATAATACGTATTTTCAATTTCACAATTGTTATATTGTGCCCACTCTTAGACAACGAGTTATTTCTGTTAGACTTTTTTTTTTTTTAATAACAAAGCAAGGTGCTTAACTTTTTTAGAAGAAGAAAGTTAAATAGCTCTTATGCCTTTTTATACTACTAAGGTGGCAAACAAGCTAACAGTCCGCCTCGTGGTAAGCGGTCGCCGCAGCCTATGGACGCTTCTAACACCAGGGGCGTTACTCTCGCAACGCCGACCCCTTAAAGATCGAATAACTTCTTACTTGCAGGACTGCATAATGTTGTCCTGAAGAAAACCTCGGCACCTCAGCTGTTTCAGGGAGGAAGTTTCTCTGAAGCCGCACTGTGCGAGACCATTGAGGTTCTAAAGTGTTAGGATAAATTCCCTGGCGATCAATATATGAAGATTTGTAACGCTAAGAGGATATAATGTTTTTCTGTATATTGTTGTTAACCTAATTATTTCTAATGTACCCACTCAGAGTGTGGTATTTCGAATCAAGTCATTGTTAATCACTACATGAAATGATTTTGATTTGAATTTAATTGTTTTTTAATTGTAATTTAATTATTGTTTATGGAAAAATAGTAAATAATTTGCGTCACGGTCAAACCTGTAACAAAATCGTTACTACTATTAATTATTCTGTGTCATTGCCTCCAGTACTAGTTGGACATTCTTCCTAGGCTTGGAGTATTGTTTTTATTAAATACTGCCTCGCCCACCTGCGTTGTCGGTTGTGGGCATAACTGCTCGGTGCAAATAAGTCTGCTATAGCAAGCCTTTGCTTTTAACGAGAAAGTCGGTGACAGTTATTCTTGCGGGAATTTAAATTCTGTGCCCTTCGCCTCTTCAACTTAGTGGTAACACATATAGAATTTACATCTCTCCGGTCCGTTTTTTCCATAAACTCCGAGTTCTGTAATCGGTCCTGTGGTCTTTAGAAAGAGACAAAGCAAGCCTGTGGACCCTTTTCCCTTTATATCAAAATCCGCCATTTTGTTTGTTTATGTTCTTCAAAATAAGTAAGAAAGAGAAAAGAGACCTCAGTTTCGCTTAGTCTTTATCACACTTTCGCGACTATTTTTTTTTTGACACCTGGCTAGGAAATGCGCTGTACAGTTCTCTATGTCTATGTTATTTGCTAATAGACCATACAATGCACAACACACTATGAGTTTACTATTTATAGGACATCATATGAAGCCACCTTGGTCCAGACAGAGACAGGGAAATAATAAACGTGACGTACAAACATACGTATCTACATCTGGCATACACTTTAAGAATAAAACTTATTACAAGTGGCGTTATTTATTTCTGTTTCAAAGTACTTCCAAATAAATCAAACTTTTGTGTTTAAGTAATTAACTATTTAACATAGCAGTATTTAGTTATCTTATAATACGAGTCTGAACTGACTTAAAAAATGTAGTAATGAATGAAATCGTAGAGATGAGCCAATCGTAAACAGGAATCTTAATTCTTATCTAGATACGAATTTGTATGATTTTCCTGATCCGGTCACCGTATCCCTATCGCCGACGCGTATCATGATAACTTACTTGTAGACGGGTAGTGATACGCAACCATGATATGCAGTCTCAGTATGGTTGATATGATACGCGATACGGCCTGTTTTATCTAGAATCAGTTTCCGTCCTATCATTAAAGATAAAACAGATACGATGGATCGAGTCGAGCTCGTACAGAACTGCTAACAATTTGATACGGGATCATGATGATGAAACGAATTAAACCGAGGCTTCCACAACTAAAACTAGGAAATGGAGCTTGATACGTGACGATGATGATACAATGATACGGATACTTTAGAAAAAGATGAACAAATACACAAACGAATGTCGTGAAAAGCTCACGTAGTCCGCCTGACGACTGACCCCCTGAAAATTTGTAGTTTTGGGCGATTGTTTAAATCCAGTGGTAGGTAACCGTTTTAAAGTCCTAATACCATTACTAATACCATTAATATACTAATACCATTGCCATGCCCGTAAGTATTGTGTTCTATTGTAATACCTACGTACAGGGCAGTGTATCGTGTGCGTAAGGAAAGGCATATCTATCTACGTATGTATGGTGTATTATAAACGAATTTACAAAGTATTGTGTGAAAAAGATTGGATCAGGAAACAACTTGTTCGTAAGTAACGGTTTTGAAAGTCACAATAATTATAAACAATACTCAAAGTAAATAGATTAAAACCTGAAAATCTAGCGATTACAAAGCAATTTACAATTGCCTTATTAATTTATTGTTTGCAATACCTTTCGACAGCAAATATAAATTAGATTGGTTTAATATACTTCATTCTTAAATGGAAAAGCACAATATTTAATTATGTTTCCATAAATATAATTAATAAATTGATCGTTAGAAACTGATTTAGCCGCCCCATTACACGAATTTTAGTAATTCACTTACCGCAACAAATTCTTTTGTCGCCCTATGTAATTGTTGGTATAATTTAAATCTAAATTAATAATATGGTAATATCGAGACTAATGAATATTACGATCAAATACTAATAATACTTAATATTTTTGGACATTACACACAGCGTCATCTGACCCCAAAGTAAGCAAAGCTTGTATTATGGATATCAGAAAACGGATACAAATACATATATAATTACACCCAGACTCAAGACAAACACAAATGTTTATCATATAATTTTTTGTCCAGTGCAGAAATCAAACCCACACCCTTTGCACAGCCGTCGGCCACACTAACAACTAGGCTGCGAGGGAGTCAATCAACAATCAATATCTGAGTAGATTTTATTTTTCTACATATTAAAACTGTTAAGTGAATACGATTCGCGGCGTCTTACAGCGTGCTTCATACAAACGAATTTTCCATTTATTTTTGAGACTTACAAATCAAACAATATGATATTTTGAAGACGTGCTCTAAGATTAAATATCTAGGTCTGCAGTGTGCCAGTTTTCTTATAAATAAAAAAAATAAAATTAACTATAAAAGCCATACAGGATTTTAGTTTTTCATACTCTCGAATATGATTAAAAGTTAATAAAAACTTTTTTTTGGATTTTGGAAAAACCACAGACATAGGTAATCGGCTTTAGATGATGCCTTCAAAAATTTCAATCAGTAAATGTCCAAAACAAGTAGGAAATTTGTTTGCATGAAACACGCTGCGAGGCGCCGCGAATCGTATCCTCTTAATGCACTGTTTAGAGCAGTGGTGTCCATATTTTGTTCTATGAAGATCTACCTATAAAACTTTTTATTAGTAAATAAAACTACTGCACTAGGTGAAATGTTTAAATTTGTGTTTAATAGTCATTTATAATCAAACAAAAATTAATTAACGTGATTTTGGCGCATGAAATTGGTGGTCTTCCGCTAAATTTTCGAATTCGGGAATATTTTCAATTAAAGCTAAACGCATGCAGGCTGTAACTTGCAACATCTAACACTTAAACCCCGAGCACTCCCGCGGCTTTTTTCCGTTGTTTCCCAGGGACCTTAACTGCTTTCTAAACCATGGTGATGCCATTGATATTATTTTATATGGAAAAAAAAAATCCCAAATAATATACGGTGATCGGCCTCAAAAACTCTTGCGATCGACCGTTCGGGACCTCTGGTTTAGAGGAATAATGCCTGAAAAGGTTCATTTGATCAGTTAGAGATCTATGACTATCAAAGCGATATTTATAAATATATATCTTTTGCGTTTGATATTGACACAGATTTACTGTTTTATTGTTTAGGGCCAATAATAGGTTCCGAATTTTCATCGCAAAACATGATAAATAAAAGTTTTTAGTGTAATTTAATAGAATAGTGGGATATAAATAAAAAATATAATGTAAATTTAATAGAATAGTATGAAATAAAAAGAATATAATGTAAATTTAATAGAATAGTATGAAATAAATAAAGAATATAATGTTAATTCAAGGAATAAGGATAAATTGGTTGTAATTCCAAGATGTGGCATATATTGATTTACATAGCTCTTTTGCAAAACAAAGCATAAAGGTATTTTTACAATAACATTCCTAAATATATGGATAAATTAGCTCCAAATAAATTTAAAACGTATGTCACAGATAGTTTAATTAAAAAAGCTAATACACATTATGTACAAACCCAAAATACCAAGCTTATTTTCATTGAACCTATATTTTTTGACTGCGTCAGGAGACGTGACTTGATCGAAAATTCGTAAGACGGAACTCGCGTCAGGACACGTGACCAGATTGAAAATTCGTAAGACGGAACTAGTTTTTATTTTTAGTATATGGCGATTATGAGTAGTACAGGGAGGTTGGATATGGGATTTTAATTCTATGAGAGACTGAGATGTCAAATATACTACGTCAAAAAAGTATATAAATAAACATTATTATTTATAATTAAGTATAGGAAAAAATAAATAAAAAAAATATTAACATATTCAAGTTTACACCTTTGCTGGCACTACCGGAGTGCAACCCGTTTTTTGTTAGGTTTTAATTTAAGCTTTTAACAATGCAGTCGAAAAATATTTATGAAGATTAATTGACTTTACCTGGATTCCGAGATTTTAAAAGTTTCAAGCTTATCGGCACTTCACTAATAACCTAGTATTTATTCATATGCAACACGTATAATATACTACTGCAGAAAATCAAAGAAACCATAAAAAAAATCAATTAATAACATTAACAGTATTGAAACTTGTCTAAAAACTCGTTATTAATGTAAAAGTAAAAAAAGAATCCAATCAGGTTGACTATTTCATTTTATTATTAACTATTTTATCACGTTTGTCATTAATCGACATCGACCTCATTTTATACATTTTTTGCTAACCAAGCTAGATCTAATTTATTTTTCTAGATTTGATTAAAACTTACAAATTTCAATAATTTTCTTTGCTTTGACAACACTTTTGTTAATAGGTACTATTCTAACTGTAGACAAATATTATTTACAATATGGCATAGCTGGCCAGCTCACAAAGAATAGAAATTGTTACCCGTTTTCAATATAATATGGGCCTGGCACCTTGATTTTTTTTTATTATTAGGTCATTTAATATTCATAGTTGACTACATTTATTGATTGTTCTTTTATTTTGTTGCATTTGAATATTTCAGTGTGTACCTGCATGACTATCTTTTAATATGGCTTAAATAATTATTTGTTTAAATTAAAAGTAATTTATGAGGTTATACGATTATATTATGACAAAAAGAAATATTTAAAAGAATTTAAATACAATCAATTGTGGACCGATGATGCATTATCATCACACAATAGAAGAGATAGATAACCAGTAATTACGTAATATTTTTCCATAATCGCATAAAACGTGCAGTGTGGAAATTTTCCATGACATACAATTACAACATACAATTTTTAAACTTAAGTTGTTATTATTAACAACAAGCTGACAAAATACAGAATAATGAATACAGTTTTAAGAAAATAACCTTTTAAACTTGTTATAAAAGCACCTGAGTTTGATAGGTAGGTACCCAACACTGCCACATGTGATTTTCCAGTTTCTAATTGGTTTCACTGCATCGTGCGAGAAAATGGGTTTTTCCTAATTCCTTAACACTCATGTAAAGTAATCTGCAAGCTAAGATGACAAGTGCAGTTTTATGTAAACAGAAGCACATCCATAACTACACAGTGGTTTAGTATTTACTGCAAAGTCCATAGTAATTAATGCCATAAATATTTCTTACAATTTATCTTAGACTTCTGTGGGGCTGGAATTAATCCCTCTAATAAACCATCTTCCCTAGCTACATCTCTGTACAGTGCAACAAATTTATCTGACCCGGTGTTTGGCCGCTAGTGTCGTTGTTAGTCATATCACATCGTAGTGTAGTGTAATTTTCATATTTGACTAACAGGTCAAATTTGACCCTAATTTGTTTCACTATAACTGCACAGGCAGAAAGAAAAAACCAAGTATATGTTGTTTACCACGAATCTTGAATGCAATTTAAAGAATTGTCATATCACTTTTAAGGTGAGTACAGTGTACGTGGATGTTTTGTAATTTTCCATAACTTGTGTCATATAACCAGGTTGTGATTTTATAGTGCTGTTAAAATGCAAAACTGTTTTCCGTGTCATTTGCTTTATTGGGCAGTTAGTAGATTTTTGCACGCAGTGCGTAGGTTCCGAGCGCACTTTGTACCTGGCCACTATCAAATTATGGTCATTATGTAAGCATATTATCAAATGTTCCAACGCATAAATAGAGGTCGAGCATTAATAAAGAGAACTAAATTGTTACTTCGATGATTCAATTACGCCATTTGTGAGTAAACGCTCGAAGTGTACGGACGTTACTTGTGTTAAGTGTTGTGACTGGAATTTTAAAATGTTTACCAATCCTTTTGAGAGGAAGCATTCTGCCTTAAGGCAGGCTCTTGATCGTTTAATAGGAGGTGAAGCTAGACTCAGTTTCAGGAGGATTAAGAGCAGCACATCAAAGTGCAGTAGTAATTCTGTTCGTTCATATTCGGAACATTGCCAAAATTTCAATAAAAAATGAAGAGAAGGAAGCACAACTTGGTTACAATGAAAAGGCAGAGGAGATCTTAATGAATGAAGGTTGGTTTCCGTTATTTTTTTAGCTTCATGAGTCTATGTTTTTTATTATTTATATTTGGCATTTCATAAACTTCCTTTATACTTACGTACAACATTTTCTTTATTTTACCACTACATTATTAATTAATTTTATAGTTTTTGCCATCCGTTAAACAAAATAAAACTATTTAGTTCATATAGGTTACCTATCCTTCCCGAATTTAATAAAGATAATTATCGCATATTTTTTTTTATTGAATAAACATTGGAGAAAAATGATTTAAGCACTTTTGATAAATAAATTGTCCAAGACTTTACAATTACAAGTCTACAACCTAACTAGCTTGACAATATAGGGTCTGTCCGTTTCGGGATAAAGTATCATTACTTCCGTTAATTTTGTCACCTGTCATCCTTTAGTATAATTTGTAACAAACGTTCGTTTATGATATTTTTGTTATTTTTGTCACTTTTGCCACCGAAAAATAAAACTTTAGACCTATGCCTGGAGGTGGTTGAGTTTTGGTGTAAATCTGTCGAACTGCCTAAACATATTCATTGGTTCGTTTTGCAACCAAAAATTTTGTTAGTTACGTTTCAAAGCCGAACAAACGATAGGTGTCGATGAGGCATAGCTATGGCTTTGTCAAAAATGTGACAAGTATCAAACGTGGGAAAGTTCTTATCCCAAAACAATCACCCTGGACCTAGAATCTGACAATTCGAATAAATGTATGCAAAAGGCAAACGCTGCATTGCTTGAATATTGACGTAATACCCTGCTTAAGAACCTACCCAACGCAAAAATAGTGTAATTTATTTAATAGAGCCAGTTTTAGATATAAAATATTTACATAAGACAACGTTCGGTGTCTCCGGCATTCGAATTTGATACTAGTATGTACAAGAATTGAGCTTGAATAAATACGTTATTAGCAAAATTTACACCCGTTTCGAACTGTCTAATTTCTCGCAGGTCGTAGGTTGTAAGGCTTTCATTATTTTATTTATCAAGTCACACACAATTTGAACTTTGAACATTATTGTAATAAAATTACAGTTCTGAAGCAATTGAATAAATAAATAACGAATAAACATTGTTCCCTAGTATTCAACTCGTCAACGGATTTTGTCTAAAATAATTTTCGGGATGACACACATTTATGGATGTATAATATTAGCAAAATTGTGTTTTTAAAGACTTATACCCTTAAAATATGTATGAGTTAGGAGACCAGTGCCCGTAGCCCAGTGTGCCCAACATCAAGAACGATTAAAGAAACTTTATTAACCGACCATAAATGCAAGTTGCCCATTACTTGTGGTAAAGTTTTACATTAAATATTCTTTCTAAACTTGGTTAGATATTAGCATTTCTACGATCGTTATCGCTTTTATGCACCCTTGGTTAAAACTCCTGTCTGGATGATGTCAAAATCGTTCGAAAGATGGCAGAACTGTGAAGCTGTGGCATACAAATGTGGATGGATGGACGGACGATACTATGTATAAAGGTTTAGTTTTTGCCATTTGCCTACAGAAACGAAAGACAGCTAAAGTTTCTATTTCTCTTCTCATGGCACTACATAAATTTAGCCTCGGTATTTATTTGTTCTTAAGTACTTACTTCAAATAGTACTCATTCTCTAGTCTAGGGCATCTAGGAGAGATCAATAAGTATGGCTAATGCTAAGATAGCCATTTGTACATTATTTTTATTAAATGTTTCTTTCTTTGCAATTTATTCTAAAGCACTACCTGCAAAAAAATAAATAATAAAACCCGACTACAAAACATTAAGAACTCGACAATAATTAAAACTAAGATATCATATATATAACTATAAGCAGGCGGAACTCATTTTAAGGTAACTACTATAGTGTGAGCGAGCAATCTGTACCTGTACACTATTTAAGGCGGGACTCATTTCAGTGCAAGTACTGAAATGAGTCCCGCCTGCTTATAGTTAAATATTTGGTATTTTTTAATTTCTGTTTAGGTCTTAATGTATTTGCAGTCGGGTTTTTTATTTATTTAATTATTTATTACCTCCAAGGTATCTAGAAGAAATTGCTTAGTATCAATAGTGATAAGATCGCCTCTTTTATATAATTGTTGTAATTTTTTTTTCTTTGTTCTCAGATCTTACCAAATTGTGGATGGACATCAGATATGGTTGACCACTGATAGCTGGATAAGGAAGAAAATGTTTGAAATACATAATTAAATTTGTTATCCAGCAATTTCTTTAGTTATGTTTAAATTAAGTTTTCTTTTCTTAATACATTTAGTTTATTATTATTAAATAAATATATTCGTTTTTAAAATATTGGTTTTTTTAATAAATTACATGAGTCTCACAAAAGCTCTTAGGTATAAGGTACTCTCACTGGCGACGTAGCTAATAAATAGCTTGGCGTCATAGGAACACGCTTTGATAGGAAGCGAGAAACACTTAGAGAATAACACATAATACATTTCACAATCATGCTTATTATACATAGAATAAAAAGTATAGTACTAGTAAATACAGAATTTGAACTAAAACAACCTTCAAAGCTTGATTAAAGTGTCATTAGCGCAATAGCCAAGAAGCAACAATTTTCGCCCGGCTCGTTGACCCAGTATATTTGGTGGCACGGCACTGCTTCCGTACGTCTCAAACGCAGGGGAAACTACCGAACCATACTTTCCTAAAATCATTTCGGCGTATTTTCACACCTCTGTCTAGCACTAGGTCATCTATCACAAGGCTGAAATAATTTTACTACTTTTTTATAGACAAATGAACTCAATCGATACTTGGGACGTTTTTTACAGCATCTTTTTTTTGGGATACATGGACCGGTGCGACGTAATGTTCCTCATACAAGATCCGTGTCAAGATTTGATGTGGCACAGAAATTTTGCAGTTTTTTTTATTATATTCCATCCCCTCACACCCCCGCCCGACCGCTTAAAGTTTATCGAATGAAGAAGTTGAACGGACAAAAAAGTTGCGTCTTAATAAGGGTAACAGAATCGATAAAAAATCCATATAATTATCGAACCTGCTCAAAAATTTCGTAGGATCGGTTGAGAAATGCGATCTATAAAGGAGAACATCCGGATAGACATATATTCATTCAATCAAAAATTATCGAAAATGGATGGTTCGTTTATGGTTTTTTTTTGTTGTTAAGAAGGCACAAAAGCTGTTTTGCCATTTTGGCGCGGAGTTTTAGTTGCATCTGTTATTTAGATTAAATGCAGTTCTGTTTTAAGTTAGATCATATGACATGTCTAGTGCGTATTGCGAATTTCATCATGGACAAAAACGTCGAACAAAAAGTTTGTTTTTAAATTTTGCATCGCCAATGGAATTTCGTATTTGGAGTCACTGAAAATGTTACAGAAGAATTACGGTGAATTGACTTTATCAAAAACACGTGCTTATGATTGGTACAAAGCTTTTAAAAGCGGTTGAGATGTCATGAGAGATTTGCCTGGCTCTGGTAGGCCATCAACGTCTTTAACTGTAGTTAATATCGCGAAAGTGAAGGAAATAGTGACTAAAAATCCTTATTCAAGTTTGAGAGAGATAGCCGCTGAATTTTGTGCCTCACCAGCATGGTACGGACCATTTTAAATAACCACTTATGATATGAAACATGCTGCCGCTCGGCTAGTCCCAAACCTGGATTTCCAACAAAAACTCAATCGTATAGGAGTCGCTGTCGACATGCTAAAACCAGTCAATTCCGACCCAAATTCATGAAACGCATTGTTACTAGTGACGAGACTTGGGTTTATGAGTTTGAAATACAAACTAGTCAACAAGCTTCGGAGTGGCGCTTTCCAACTGAACCGAAAAAAACACGCCAAAGTCGATGAAAATTCAAAGTCATCTTATCTGTTTTCTTTGACAATCGCGGTGTTGTGCGCTCGGAATTCTTGCCGAAAGGTCAAACGGTTTACAGCCCTCGAACCTTCTTCGCCAATTAGGACACAAACGATGAGAATACTAAACTTAAAACCTATTCGTCTGGATCAAAGTATAAATAACTATAACTTTCAAAAGAAAAATATTTTTTAACCGTAGATTATCTTGACGTAAATTTACAAAAATACATAATGTCTTCCTCTTTATAATTTTAGCACAGAACCTACATACATTAATTTAAAATCACAATTTGATCAGTTAAAAATTAATGACGTTACCAATACGATCGATGACTTTAAAAGAAAATTTCAATAAGTAATAAAAGTTCTTAAAACTGCATCATAAAATTCACATAAATTTTAGTGCCTTTAAATTTACGAGAATTTTAAAAGATAAACTTTGTGTACCAAATGAATTTCATTCGATTAAAAGTATTGACTGCGACTAAAAAAAAAACGTTAGAGTTCGAGAAGCACTTACGCACCGAGGGTTCCCTACCATATATAATACAGAAGCGTGACTCGCATTTGCCTGTTCTTATTATTTGTTTACTTTAGAGCTTACCATAGACATAAAAAACTGGACATGGACATGAAGAACATTTCCTATACAGCTGTGAAAAAAAATTGGTTGCAAAAGTATGACAGAGACGAAGCGAACCTGTGGTCTCTTTTCCTTTCTAACTTGTTCTAATAAACATAAATAAACAAAATGGCGGACGTTGATAGAAAGAGAAAAGGGACCTCAGGCACGCTTTGTCTCTTTCTAAAGAATGGTCAATTTTGTAAGGCTATTGCGCAGTCCATAGAACAGATTACAGAACTCAAAGTCTATTGGGCTTACACTGTAATCACTTTAATTTCAAAGCTTTAATGTATTCCCGTTGATAGAGCAAAAACTATAACAACATGCTTCTTATGTACCTATATAAGGACCCTCTTCATTATTTTTCATTTTATTCTAGTCACACTTAGAACACATAGTCTGTGAATATTTCAAGCAAATAAACCATTTACGGGTCGGGCTGACAAACTATTCCTATACTGTGGTATGGTCTAGTTGGCACCCTTGAGACACCCTTAAATTAAAAATTAGAAACAAGAAAGTCTTCTTGAAGGGAGAAAGGTTGTTTTTATGGCTAGTAAATAGCAAAAATGTTTATTTTACTACAGTTATTAACGAAATCAACATAGCAACTAAAAGATATAGCAGTTGTCGAACGATTCTATTAGCAATAAACTGGACCTATTAGCAATAAAGTCGTTTTTATTTTCGGATGAATTTCTGAGGTCAGTTCCTTCTTAATAGCCGTATTCATAGCGGCAATATTAAAAATTACTTTTTTAAAATGTATTCAAAAACACAAGGTAGGTACCTAATTCAGCAGAATCTTGATCAACGGAATATCCAAAATTTGTAACCTGTATAGATCAACCGCAGAAACCAAGACAAGGCAAGCCAACTGCAATGCCTTCTTTACAGACCGAAGTTTCGAATTGGCAGTTTACAACCATTACAAGAATTATTATGACTCATTACTATTAAAACCTTTCATTGCTTTTGAATATTTTTTTAATTTCAAATCATTTCAAAATAGTTTTAGGATATTTCTACGTCCACGTAATAAAATATAAACAAAAATGGCTTAACTTTACTTTACCCGAGATCAAAAACATTCAGTGACATATACGATCAGAAACAATTTCAATTGTAATAAATAAAAAACATTCTAAGCCATAATAAACAAGTAGAACTAAAAGCATCTGAAAATATTTGTAGTTTGATTCGGAAGATAAGTTAAAAAGAATGACAAAGAGAATATCTAAATTTAAAGAAATACAGATGAGAGTCAGGTCCAAAAATAAGACAGTCTTAGATAGGTATGATATGTACAAATGATGAATGAGGTACCTAAGTGTAATAAACGGAAAAGGTTGACCTAATCGTACTTGATATGATTGAATCGAGAATATTCTAAAAAAAATCATCACGCTCTTCAACGTTTAAGGGTAGGTCCTTAAACAGACGAGAAATAAATAAACTAATAAAACCAGTTTTTTTTTCGTGTAAAAGCATTGTCGAGTCGATCTTTAGATACCCTCAGAACCCGAGATTCTTTTACGGACTAATTTGGGGTAATTTATCGTTGGTACCTAACTTGTAATATGTAGATTTGATACCCCGTTAGCATTCTAAAGCGTCTATCCCCTGCTACAAAGATCAGCTGTAATTACATATTTTTAACCGACTTCCAAAAAAAAGGAGTTTCTCAATTCGTCTGTATGTTCTTTTTTTGCGGATTAAGAATAGAGAGTAACATGTTTACGTATATGAATGGGTTAACCCGCGGATTGGTCCCATTTTAAATTGTTAAAGATCGCACCAAAGAAACCAGAGTTAGATAATAATAATAAATGTCTGAAATTGTTTCATTACAGACGACCCGTAAATTTCGGTGTGGCAGAGGTACCACTGTGAACGTGGGGAACAAAATAATAATGACAAAGTAATATAGGTCGTACTCTAGTTGACGAATCACCATACTTAGAATTCGATGCTCCTTATCATTGTTGACAATCTTGAAGTCATTCAAACTGCTGACTCTGACAACTGAGATTTGACCATACAACTTTGTCAGTTGAAAGTTTCATTAGAAAACAGTCAATTCATTCAAATTCAATTCAGTCATACAGGAAGTATTTTTATACACAACTTACTTGACAAAAGCACTGCAGAAAGTGAATGTCGATTTAGTAAATTCGTGCTGTCATACAAACACAGACAAACACATGAGATGACGGTAAGTTTGCGATCCTTTTTGAAGAGGCAAAAGGACTATGATCTAAGGGTGAAATAGTGGCTCCACGGACTACTGAAATCTATTATCGACGCAATGTGTACTATCCTTTCTTCGAACACCTTAGTTAATAAATTAGACGCTATATTTAAGCCTCATGAGAATACTATTAAAACATTACAGATAATTTTGCCTCCAAATACAGATATTGATAATGCCACAAAAAAAGTCACTAAGACGTTTCTCGGCAAAATAGAAGAAAAAAATCAATTGAGAATATGAATTGAGAATGGTACTACCTCTGGTCATTCCTAGAGGCAGAAAGGAAACCCACGCCCGCAATTGAGGCGTTTATCGGTGTGACCCGAAATTTCCCACCTAATAAGAAAGTTGCTGTTGTTACTGGCCACGTTGCCAGTATCAACTGCCGAATGAAGTTTTTCAACTTTGAAGAGGTTGAAGACCAACCTGCATAACCGAAGAGATGAGCGCCTCACTGGTCTAGCACTATTGTCAATACATATAGAGTTCGTCTCATCAATAAACGCCCAAGAAACAGTTAGTCAATTAATTTTAAGAAGAAAACGCTTATTCATATAAGTATATAAATAAACTTTGCCTTTCAATTTGCGTTTTTTTTTTTTTATATTATAATGGGCTCGCACAGTCTTAGCAGACCATTTATGCATTTGCCAGAGTCAAAGTCAATTATATTATATCGTATCGTGGCGCGGGCGTTACCGCGCGTCCTCGTTTTCAAGTCCCAAGATTGGGCGGGAGATTTGGTGTGGACCCTCAGACATTGCGCGTCATGTCCTGCTTATTTCTTCATAATTCACTATTCATGAGCCTTCGCTGCACAATTCTTAACACGCTTTCGTAAAACTTTGCTAAAATATATACATCGAAAGTCACTAAATGAATTTAGAAAAATTAAACAGAAAAAAACACCACTCTTTCTTAAGATTCGCGCCAAAACTCCTTCAATTTGCGTTATTGCTTTAAAATATTTATTCTTTTTTTTCTTTTTTTAAAAAAAAATGGCGATTCCTTTCGTCACTTGTTTTCTTCAAATGTCATTGTCGCAGCTAATTAGCACGTTAAGCTACAATTACCACAAAAAAAAATAATAAAATTAAGACATTTTCACAAAAAAAACCGAATTCAAATCTTGATAATCTTAAACTAAAAAGTTAAAAATAACTTTTTTGTATTAGTTTAAAGGAAAGAACATTAAATGACAGAACACAAAATTACTAATACTTAAGTAGCCAGCCATAGTCATAGAGAACTTGACGGCGCATTTCCTAGCCAGATGTGAAAAAAATGGTCGCCAAAAGTGTGACAGAGACAAAGTAAAACTGTAATGTCTCTTGTCTCTTTCTAACTTGTTTTAATAAACATCAACAAACAAAATGACAGGCGTCGATAGGAAGAGAAAAGAGACTACAGGTTCGCTTTGTCTCTTTCTAAAGTGTTGCCAATTTTCATTGCTTTGCTTTGCTATTGCGCAGTCCATAGGACAGATTACCGAACTCAAAGTCTATGGTGCCAACCAAGGCAGAGAAACAAACTTAATATATCAAAACAAGCGATGGAGTACATTAAATCCTCCGATAACTTGAAAAAAATGAAAACTTTCTTGGAGTCAGTGCTAGCTTGCTTAGGCAAAAAAACAAAGAAATACCCTATAATACTTTCATAGATACCTATTTTTATGAGAACTATATACCTAAATCAATATAACTGTAGGTTTCTAAACTAAGGGTTAGATATTGATACTACTTAAATATTACCTAGTAATTTTGTGTTTTGTCATTTAATGTTCTATCCTTTGAACTAATAAAAAAAAGTTAGTTTAAGTTTGTCAAGATTAGAAGTCAGTTTTTTTTGTTAAAATCTCTTTATTTAGAAACCACTTTTTAGTGACAACGTTTAAAGTGAATCATTTGGCAAGGACTTGCAAACGAAGTATTTGAAAGGTTACCTTACCAGTCTATTTGAATTTTATAAGTAATTAATTAATAATTAAATACAATTAATAAATTTAAGTCGAGGCCGCGATAACCTCATCCTTATTTTATTTTTTACAAACTGAAACTTTATATTTGCCTTTTTTTTAATTATACATTAAATATGTAGGTACCTGTCTTGAGTTTTTAGTTTTGATGACAATATTTCGTCTTAATCGTTGGATCCGTTTTCGAGATAGACTAACAACAGCGACGGATATTTTTTTCAGGAGAACGAAGTTAAAAAGAGTTTAAAAAAATATATCTCTTTATTGAATCAAGACACATTCTTTGAAAAAGTTTACAACAAAACAATGTCCCTTTATAATTTTACCCTAAAATAGATCTGAGATTAAAAGTTTCAAAGATAGATGTCGTTTGAACCCATGTTTTCAACATCTAAGTGTGAGTGGTCAAGTAACAAATATTCAATGTTGCAATATTTTGTTTTTGGCTTAAGCTACATGTAAATAAAGTAATAATTTGATATATGCGGCACAACAGGTTAAGGAACTATGCATCTTTAAATAATAACAGTACAAGGAACAAAATTGAGACAAATGTACTGCGGACTCAACAAAGTACTATAATCTATCTTGGGTACCAATTAATGCAAAATAAAACATCAGTTACCTTAATCTAAGTAGCACACCATGTTTATCACATCACTTAAGGAAATAAGGAATAGCTGCAAATAAACTTTCTAGAAATATACTTTTTAGAGCATATTGTCTGTTGCTTGTGGGCAATTTCTAGTGGCAATCTTGGATGTCTTAAAGAAATTTATAACATATACTGTTGCAAACTCTTAAGGCGGGTTTGCTAAACAGAAAGGGCGTGGAAAGCATATTCCTGCTAACAAAACAAGCATACAAGCAACTAAATATGCTAAAATAGTAGATTGTATCACAATGGATCAGATTAATATTTTACGGCGAGGGTGCTATTTTGAATCCAGAGAGAAGCGAAGGATACACTCTACTTTTTATCACCCTCTATAAGAAAAGAGGTAAGGGTAGCTTATAAATAAGAATAGAACATTTATTTATTTCATTGTCACTACTTGAGGAAAACGCACTATTTTTTATAAAAGTATCATGATAAATACGTTTGAGTAACAATTACAAAGGCGGAATACATTTCGCGCGGCCAGCTAAATTTATATTATACAGCTAGTTACTTGTTAATACAATATTCCTGATCGATCTTTTTGGTTATTGGAACATTTACTTCCGATATCCACATTCCAACTTGAAATCACTTGGTGTCCCTAGGGATTAAAGAAGTTTAAAAATTTTAAAAATATGAGAAAGTTATAACCACGTGAATTGTATTTTATGTAAATAATTGTATGAATTGTATTCCGCCTTTGTAATTGTTTACTCAAATTCGTTTTTATGATGATACATTTATGATGATACTTTTATTAAAAAATAGTGCGTATTCCTCAAGTTGTAATAATAAAATAAATAAGTGTACTATTAACTTCTCTTGAGGGAATTTATTATAATAGGTCCCAAAATCGAAATCGCTTTTGCGTTTTCTTTACGTTTTGAGACCAGGAAAATCGTTTGCTATATTTTTGGAGTGATTTCTGTATGTGTATATGTATGTACGTAGGTTAGTTTTTTTTTGCTCCTTGACATCTCAAGAACCAATGGACCTTTTTGTCTTGGGACCATTTCAATCCATACGACACGTCATGACTTAGCGGTATATTTTTTATCGCTAAAAACTTAATTTTTTTTTCAAAGATGCAAAGAATATTCTCAAGAGTCGTTGCTCGTGCGATACTTACTACCGAACTAATTTTTCCTATTTATAACTTACACTTATCTCTTCCCTCATAGAGGGTAATAATAAGTAGAGTGTATCACTCGGTCGCAAAATTATTTCACCTCGTTCGCCGTAATGTGTGATCTTCCAAAAGTCCTGTCCACCCCACGTCGAAAGCCTGCTGTTATACTACAGCAGAAAATACGCCTACTATAATTTTACTGTATTATATATATATATTTGGGGTGAGTGTGATGGAAAAAGGAGTATCTTTGCAATTGGTTCAAGCCAAGCAAATAATATTAATAAGGACATAAACAACAAATTTGTAAATCATTTATTTTTTTAGTAATGCTAAATGACAAGTTGGTACAAAAACATAATAAAAAAAAGGTATATTAACCAAATAAGGTAAGTCCGTGTCGCTTGAACACCTCTGAGAAGTATGGATTTTGCAATATAGTACAAACAATTCAATGGGGCAAGCGATTTTTTTTAGATAGAAAAATGAAACTAAGAACATAATATCTGGGCGGGTGCACCCGGATACCAACTTGGCCCTTTTGACTCGGTTCAACGACGGGCTGTCAGAATTTTTGACGATCTCAAAGCCATTCGCCATATCGAGCCCTGAATTCTGAGGAGAGACTGTGCCTTCCTGTGTGTGTTCAACCG
Organism: Apoda limacodes; assembly: GCA_946406115.1. NCBI lineage: Eukaryota > Metazoa > Arthropoda > Insecta > Lepidoptera > Limacodidae > Apoda > Apoda limacodes. The sequence continues at coordinate 9,252,604 of OX291553.1, read as the reverse complement.
CTTGTATAATGGGATATATTCTGATGGATTGTTCGAAATGATGCCCACGGCTACATTCTACCATCGCTCCGCTCGCCATAGGCAGGGAACTTGTCTCACACATTAGAGCCGAAATGGTCGCGTACATGGGGAGCTCATGTAAGCTCATAAATGCCAAGGTTTTCTCTAAGGACTACAGTATGGGGTTGTGCAAGAAAGAAGTTATTAGATTTGTTGCTGGTGTTGCAAGCGTCCATAGGCTACGGTGACAACTTACCATCAGGCGGACCGGTGGCTTGTTTGTCACCTTAATGGTATAAAAAAATTCAAAAGAGAAAACATAATGGAACTGGGATCAATGCAAAAACAAACATCACGAAATGTAGCTGTTGGCCCCATTTGCCTTTTCATCGTCGATATACAAAAATTGCTCGCTTTGATACAACACATTTGTGTTACAAAAGAGGTCGATTTACGCTATTTACAGACTAGGATCAATAGTTTTAAGGGGATTAAGATATTTATTTTAACTATAACGTCGCAGCGATAGTTTATAATACTAGCTGGCCCTGCAGACGTTGTGCTGCCCTTAACAGCGTTATCTCTGCTAACTACCGCCTCCAATTAATATTTTTGTTTTCCTCTTAATACAAAGCTAATTTCAAAAATGTGCTTCTACAGAAATATATAACTAGTTATAAGCTATTTTAAAAACGTTTTTATTGTTTTTAGAATAAATCTTCGAATTAATCCTAAAAACAATACAAAATTCGTCATAAATAGCTTGCAACTAGGTATATATATATATCTGTAGAAGTACGTTTTTGAAATTCGCTTTGATCAAATAGGAAATTATAAATAACCTATGGTGGCACTAGTGGACGTCAGAAACCCTCTTAAGACACCTTCCGGCTTTTAATCACCAGACCCTGGATATCATCTAAGACCAGAGAGCTGTATATCAGTGTGTACGACATTTAATTTTTATCGTAAGTAATGATTTCAGATAGTTTTTAACACTTTTTTCTTTTTATTACATATGTACAGTAAGAAGCAACTGCCAGAGCTAAGTTCCAATTAATCGGCAAAATAGGTGGGTGACTAGCGAGCTTTTCCGCTAGGAGTCGTGCTTTCTGGTCGCTTGCTAAAGCTGCCGAAGGAAACTTTTGCCAGTCATCGCTACCACAACTGCGAAACACTGGTGGTGACTTGGCCCATAGCGCTAAAGGGGTAGCCGATATACTTGGTAGTATCTTTGCCTCAAACTCAAATATGAACGACGAAGGTGCTATACCACTTACTATACCGTGGTGCGGTAAGACCATGCCAGAAATCTCCGTAACAAAGTGGGAGCTCCGGCGGGCGTTGCTTTCTCTAGACGTTCATAAATCGAGTGGGCCAGACGGTATACCAGCAGTGGTGCCTAAATAGTGTGCTTCTGAGTTGTGTACTGTACTCACGCGCCTTTTCACGCTCTCTTACCGCACTATAGGCAATTTCTGTCCCGGTGCCCAAAAAGGGCGATAGATGAGATCCATCGAATAACAGGCCAATCGCTATTATCTCTCTCCTCTCCAAGGTGATAAATAACAATAATTGTTCAATATTTTTGGACATCACACAGCGCCGTCGGATCCTAAAGTAAGCAAAGCTTGTGTTATGAATACCAGATAACGCATACAAATACATATATATACCTTTCCTTTTTTAAATACATACATATTATTGTACATAAATACACTTTGCCTCAAGACAAACATAAATGTTTTCATCACATAGGTGTTTGTCCAGTGCGGGAATCGAACCCACTCCCTCTGCGCAGCAGTCAACCACATTACCTACTAAGCCTATGACCTACATTGCTGAATAAATCGTTATTTCATCAAAACGTAAAGTAAATGGACAATGCATGTCACACAGTCGTCTCGGAACCAGATAGTTTTTACTGACCTGAATAAGGGAGCTTAAATTATAATAATATGATTATAGTCTCTCTTTACAAGTCTGATGCGTCTTACACACGTTCAATCTGATCATTTTATCTCGTTTTGTATATACTCGTAACGTATGTGTGTGTGTGTGTGTGTGTGCGTGTGAGGGTGTGTGTGTGTATGTGTGTAGCCTCTATCTCGCAGGCTTTTGTAACTGTCTCACACATTCTTAAAGCGTTTTTTCAAGGCTTAGATGACGTTGTTTTGACCATAATTCGTGTAAAAAAGTTGCTATTAAGGTCACGTCCAGTAATTTCAAATCATTTACCTAAGTTATATAAATTGAACTTCTTTAGGAATAAACTTAAAATCCATACTAACATTGTAAATGCAAAAGTGAGTTTGTTTGTTCTAACTTCACGTCGGAAAGGAGCAACCACTTGAGCTGAAATTCGGCATTGAGATAGTTAAAGAGACAGAGAGGGACATAGCCTATTTTTTATCCCCAAAAGTTTTTGGGTCAAGTTTTTGCAGGAATAACTTTAACCTCATTCCACGTTAACGAACTATAGTTTCAGCTAGTATAGCTTGCTATAGCAAACTTACTTACTTTAATAATTAATGAGTTGCTATAAAATTCCCACGCCGATAACTGAATTTAGCGCAGGCGAAGCCACTGACAACAAGAAGTTGAAAATAATATGTATTCTTAGCTACTTAAAATATTTATTTATTAATTACACGCATTTTTTTTCTTATTTATAATTTTTTTTTTTTACAAAATTAGAAATAATAGTAGAAATATCCGTCGAACATAGAACCTCCTTCCTTTTTGAAGTCGGTTAGAAGGAAATTTAATTCTCGGTCTTTTGTAACCCTCGCTTCGCTCAGGATTCCACTCTTTAATCCTTCGCTGCTCTTGGGATCAAACTTAGTCCCTCGAATTAAATTCCCTTATTAACCGACCGAAGAGATTTTGAAAAAAAATAATATAAACCTGAAAAAAAATCTAGTAATTAATAAATAAACATTTTAAACGTGGTTGAACAAAAGCAAACATAAAATACATTTAGATCATACTACTGTGCGTCACTATGTTAAATAAACAAAATTGGTTTTGTTTACCAAAAAATTTAATTACAGAAACAAGAAAATAGTCTTGGCTAATTCCATTGCAATTTTATGCGATGTACAACTGAATAATAGTAAATGTTAACACTTGTTAGATTTTTTGCGTCACGTTTTCAATATACGGGCTTCTGTGTACAAAAACAATTTGGATCGTAATGTCGTGAACGAAAAACTTATTGCAAAACCGTGCGTGCTGTTGTCTATTTCGAATTATTTTCCCACATGTCAGTGACCTCTACTAGTATTTATATACAACTGGTTGTTGCCCTGACTTTGTCTACATGAATATCGTTTTAGCTAGGTACTTAGGTTAATGAGGATTGTTTTTTTTCTATACTACTAAAGTGGCAAACAAGCTTGCGGTCCGCCTTATGGTAAGCGGTTACAGCAGCCGTTGGACGCTTGCAACACCTGGGGTATCACTCGCGCGCTTCCGACCCTTAAAAAATATAATACCTTCTTTCTTGAAGAACCCATACAGTAGTCCTTAAAGAAAACCTTGACAGGACATTGTTTTAACAAACTACCACAGTAAGTCAGTAGAGCGTAATTAGTCAGGTAGTCCTTACCCTAACTTAAAAATTATAGGATTCACCCGTTTACCGCATATGAAAGTATAAAACATAGCCATTTATTATCAAGTGCGCGTGAGCGAGACGAAAGACCACAGGGCTTATTAGTCAACATGAGATTCGAATCGGTTTGTTGTATTTACTTAAAAACTAAGAATTTAGTACTTAGTTGTATCCATGTGCTATTCAGTTATTTAGCCATTCATATAAATTTAAATGTTATACGGTAAAGACAGGCGGTTAAAATCCAATAAAAGGTATTCAAAGCCATTAGGATAAAATGTTAAGTTGAAAATATAATCCTAAATAGAAGAATAATACGTTGTCTATATAGGTTTCAACTTTCAACCTATGATAGTGACTACAAATATTATTTCTTTTTATTTTAAAAAGTGTCACTTTGCATTGGTCACTTTTTAGGCAACATATCACGATAAATCGATAAACCTTAAACAATTACTATATTACTAATTGTAAAGCAAGAGTTTAATTGATAAAGAAGTTTTGAAAACACTAATCGATATTAAAAGAAACCGACATTTACATAAAAAAAACACCCAATTAGTAGCACAGTAGGTGAACAGAATTTAACTTTGGATGTTAATGGTAAAAATAAATAACCGGTTTAAATTTTTATTTAGTTTTTATTTGTTTGTTAAGATATTAAAATTTATATTTATTCAAATCTGTAATAAAGATAAACTTGCATATTTTTTATTTTAAAAAAAAACAGCAGTTTATTATTTCTCGTGACTTAAAACAAAAAAAAATATTGCTGAAAAAATTAAAAATTGTGGAATTTCTCAGCAATTGCTTACAGAAATAAATTTTCATATCAAAAAACTGGTTGCCTGTAAAGTCGGTATACGGGCGAAAGTTTTACGTGACAATGATTTTATGTCTGTCTCTCTCGCTCTTAGGCGGGCGCGTGCCTCTCACTCGCTCTCATTGTGAGCGCATAACGTGAGCGGAGCGTAACGCAGTTTCTTGAAGTGTCACCCGGCAAACCAATTTATAAGACGTTGTCACGTCAAAACGAATTCTACGTTATTGATTAATCCGAAAATTATACCAAATTTAACCTACAAGCTAATCATTACGTATTTTAGAATGAAGCCGGGCAGAGCGCTACTTTGGAACCCCGCCTCCAGTGCCGCCCGTACAGTGCAGTAGGATCGCGTGTGCTACCGATCTTAATCAACACCTACAGACAGTGGCTTACTTGTGTCAAGAAAAAAAAGGTTAGCCCAAGAACGTTGCGTGCGTTCATATCATCATTATATAAGAGGGTTTGCCTTGAGGAAAGTAATTTTTTTTATAAAAAAAACCCGTTATAGTAATTAAGGTCTTAGCACCCGCTTTACCTGCACGTAAAGACACTGATTAAGCGTAAGTGTGATGAAAAGTTTCTTGCACTGTACTTATTCTGAAAAAAGATTCTGTACAACACGAGAACGAAGTTAAGGTTTAGTGTTATTCGTTACTTTAAAAAAAAACTATACCCATACCATATAATATGGGCTATGTATGAGTACCTATAACTAAAATATGGTCGAGCTACAAAAAAAATATCTACTTTAAAATATCCGTTATGTTTAATTAAATAGGCTTAAATATCAAGATCAGGGAAATTGCTTATTGAAACCGAATCTTGCTACAAAACCTTGCGCAAAATGTGTTATAAAACTAAGATAGGTAGATATTTAAAAAAAAAAACATTAAAAACGACACGCGGAACAACAACAATGTCAAGTGAACGACTAATACCGTGCGAGTTATTTTAGTAGGAAACGGTAATTATTATTTATTATAGTTAGGTAATTCACAGTTGTAACGAGTTACATATGTATATAAAACCGGTCTTCGTTTGTTTATATGTGTTAAATCACGAACAAACAGTTTGATTGGTTTGACGACATCCTTTATCGAGCGACGAGACGATTTTATGACTTTCTGGAACTTTTAACGATTGCAACGATTCTTTTGTTGTTTACATTGCTGGCTGGAATGGAAAGAAAAAAAATAATTTTAGCTACATAATATATATATATTTACACCATTCTTATAAAAAAAAACATTTATTATCTTTTTGTTATATATTTAGGCCGGAATCAAAATCAAATCAAATCAAAATCAATATCTTTTTATTGAAATGGGTTACTAAGAACACTTTCGAATCGTCAAGTAAATTAACTACAACTAGCTTTACAAACTAATTACAATACTGTTTTATTGCGTGCGTCCAACAGGTAATCTTTGTAAAATCACAAACGAATCATAAAATTATAGTGTATCAACTAATAAATACATGTTTTGTATTGAAACATTAAATAAACAAGATTTACAATGTAAATAGTTTGATTTAAAAAAAAAAAAACAATATTTATGTAATATTTCAATTGCCTATTGTTTTTCAGATTGCATAGGGAGGGGGGCACCATGTGATGCGTTAAAAGTTTCAATTATTCTGTGACGGGATTTAAAGTAACTCCCGAGAAAAATATATTCATATAACATATAATATTATATATATATATATATATATTAAGAATACAAAGAAAAGAGCAGACCAGCCTCCACAGGCGGCATCCGTTCACAAGTATGACACATAAATCAGCCATCGCTTCGCTCAACCATGTTTTAGGGAACGTAACGACCCGACGCACATGCCACCACCGCAGAGACTTTGAGAGAGCATGACACACTCAATAAAACTCCAACTCCAACTCCAATAAAACTTCGATTGTACTATATTCATATAACATAAAATATTACACAGCAGACGTACATATACATATATATATACACATCCATACATATTGACATTTTATAAAAATGCAAATAAACAAATAAATAGGTATTCATAAACATATTAAGGATAATATAAGATACACATACATGCACATATTCATATATACACATACAGACAAAATATTATTACATATATATAAATATACAAATATATACTCACCGGCACAATAAGCGGAACAGAAAAAAAAGTGAGACTATGAGATAATAACGCATATATTTGACGAAAATGTAATTAGACACAAAATAACAAATTGATTAACATCTTTTAACAACGACTTTGAAAAGTCTTCGTTATTTTTTATTGAAAAATAAAGAAATTTGAAATAAGTGAAATTTTTAGGATGATTAAGAACCATCACAAAAAATAAAAAAAAGTAAGCATTAAATGATTTAACAATAAAATTAAAGCAAAATTAATAACGAGTGTTTCCCCCTCTTGCTCTGATTACAGTTTCCATTCGTCTGGGCATGCTACAGATTATGTTATCGATGATTTCTTGAGGCAACCGCTCCCACTCCTCAAGTAATGCGTTTCCAAGTTCACTCAGATTGTTGGGGGGTGGCATTCTGGATTTTACCCTTCTTTTTAGCAAGTCCCAGACATGCTCTATCGGATTCATATCGGGGGAATTTGCTGGCCACTGCATCACCGGTATACCTACGTGGCTCAGATATGCCTGTACCGATTGTGCACTATGAGCACGAGCATTATCTTGCATTAGAATAAAGTCGTCACCAATAAATGGGGCAAATGGTACAACATGTTCTTCTAAAATGTCTCTGATGTATCGATCTGCTGTCATGGTCCCTCCTGTGACTATCACTAACTCCGTGCGAGCTCCCAAACATATCCCTCCCCAAACCATAATCGAGCCGCCACCATAAGCCACTGTGTGTTCAAAATTAGACTGTATGTGGCGAACTTTGCGTCTCCATATTCGCTGTCTCCCATCGATCTGTTTTAAAAGATCTCTGCACTCATAAGTAAAGAGAACCTGCTGCCATTCGTTCAAATACTTTTTTTGTGTTCCGCTGATTGTGCCGGTGTGTATATATCAAAGAAAAAATAAAACTATACGTAAAAGAACTTATAGTTCCTATCTGATTCAATCCTCGTTCGGCCGCCCGATAGCGGCAGGGCTCCGAACACGAGCGGGTGCTACACACAAACACGCACATATACATAAATGCACACACATATTCAAACAGACATTGCACACCTGAAAGTGGCCCAGCCCCTACACAACAGCCCGGCAACAAATGCACATCATTTAAACTACCATCACTTCGGAAACTAGCCTAAGGGGAGAAGAAGTGACAAAAAACTCCCGGATGTACACCTGTTACCAATCAGTCATGCAGGAACCAAGCCATCAAGTACACAATATCTATCCAAACATGTATATACACACATACATATACGTACTCGTGCGCCACACCCCTACACATCCAAAGCCCCACCAAAACCAGGCAACCAAAGGCGGATTGCACATGGTGCAGCCCCTGGTAGCTCGCCACCAACCACTATAAAGTAAACAGCATAGACATAACATCGTTACTTAGCTTGGTCTTTAGAGTGCTCCTTTAACTTATCAAACCAAAATTATTTAAGTTTGAGTAGAAAACCTAGAATAAATTTTGTGTGATACTAGGCCATACAATTTTGTCATTCAAATATTCATCTACATTATAATATGCTTTCTAACATAGCAGATGTTTAATATAAAATTTAAACTGTTTGACACCTAAGTTAATAATTTCTACAGTTAACTTATAAAATTTCACACCGCTTCCCATGAATGATTTGTTGGCTTTAGTAAGCCTAAACTTTTGCATAGCAAGTTTATTTTTATTTCTCGTATTTAAGTTGTGCTTATCACTGTTCCTCGGAAATTGGGATATATTTTTACGGACAAACATAATATTTTCATAGATTTATTGACACGGTACCGTTAGAATATTTATTTCTTTAAAAACATCCCCGATGCTGTTGATTCGAACCAGAGTTCAATATAAAAAAAAGATGCAGAGATGCGACAGATATTGTTAAACATAGATTTATTTAGCACTTGTGACTTTTATGATAAACCTAAAAAACCCGGCCTAGTGCGAGTAGATTTTTTTACAGCTTCAAAGGTGTTCCTGAAAAATAGTGTCTTGATAGACTGACCGACGGACAGACGGACGGAAAGTGATCGTATAAGGGTTCCTTTTTTTCTTTTGATGTACGGAATCCTAAAAATATTATAAAGACTTTTTCCTCAGGGGAAAATAAATGAAAAGATTTTGATGAGTCACTTAATAAAATTTATTACAATTTATAATGCTGCCACTTTTTACAATGAATTATTACGATTTTCTAAATATCCGTACGCAATTTTAATATTCAGTAATTATCCTAAATTACCGAACTTTTGTATTTGGTTGACGACTGTACTGCAAATGTTTTTCAGATAATTTCCTTGAAATGGTGTAAATATGCTCACAATCTCACATATTATTCTAGGTTAAATTGTTCTTGCTGTGGTCTAGCCAATACGGTGAAATTTACGATCCCGTCGTAGAAGAAAACATCCTCACGATAATAAAGTTTAAATCGCTACCTGAAGATAAGGGTTTGAGGATAACCCCTAAACCCCAAAAAATATAAGTATTGGTATCAATCAATAATATCTTGGTGATCGTTATTCTTGCTTCAAAAAGTTAACATCTTTCTATTTTACGGTACGCTTCGTACGTACTCACTCAATTTTTTCAGTTTCAAACTGATTTTTTATCTTAACATTTTTTTATGTCAGTTTTTCCAAATCAAATTTTAAAGTCAACCGGTATGTCAAAGTAAATAGGTCTGACATTTCTTCCATGGATATAGAAATTACAATAAAATTTTGGAATCAATCACGCAAAAGGGACAGACTAAAAATATATAACTAAACAAATCACTTGCTACAATATAAGGATTAACAGACCCACCACTAATTAATAGTTTGCACAATGAATCCCTGTTACGTAGGTACATCCCCCTGTTCTGTCCGTGCACGATTTTCTCTATAAATACCGGATGAATTTTGTTCGGGTTGTTTATTCAAATACATAGTGTTTTATGACTATTATTTTGGTTATATGAATTTATGGATATTTCCAAATGTAAACTTTAAGTAGCGAAATCACATTCGCCAGTTCGGCACAGGTAGTGTGGCATCTATAGGTCAATTTACGTCTATGTTTTTGTCGTTAAGTAAATCAAATTGTGTTTTGTAATGTATAGTAGTACATTATTAGTAATATAGTAGTTACATATCGATTTTCTTATTGTCTTATCTTCTCATTGTCTGATGAACAATGGACAGTTGACGCTGATTAGTCATACATACATAAGTTGTCTTTACTCGACCAACTGGCTCAGAAGCACCTGAACTATGAGACAGGTTTTGTGATAAGATAATGTATTAATTCAAGCGTTAGACAGATATGTTACATGGTTAAGCACAAAGACATATAAATTCCTTTGGTTAAGTATATTGGCTGAATATTAATTCGGTAATTTATACAACACAATCCATCGTTTACTTTACATGTGATATGCGAAAGTGATTCTTCAATATACTTTCTCATTAAACAGCCTATACTGCACCGTTTTCTGCACTTTAATAGCGCCCACCACACGCTAGTGCAGTAATGACAGTTACCGCACAAGTACAGTTTTTTTTTATACTTTTAGCAAGAAAAGAGCCTATGAACTTAGTTCTTATTTTTGAAAGAATAAATCCGTGATTAAAAAACATAATATCAAAACTATTAGATTTCATTCAATATCAACTCTTTAACACTAATACAAGTATTTACTGTCCTTCAAGTTCAAGTGTGTTGAATACTGTCGTATGACACTCGTGAGCTCTGCCTAATACATACTCAGCTGAATTACGGCCTTAACCAGTTTGCAAGTTGCAGCCTAGCTCACTTGTATCATAATGTACTATTATTTGTTTGCTTTTGCTTTAATCATATCTACAATTTTGGCGTAGAAGATATGGATCGAGGCGGTCTGCTCGCATGGTGTTGGTGCGTTCGGTAGATACAGCTGTTCATAGTGGGGTTATGGTAACAAAAATGTTACAATCGCCGGGAAGGCTGACAATAATATGTATTATAATATGCACGGTGCCTAAGTGAACTGTACAAAAACTGACAAGATTCAGTGGTGCGTTTAGTAGCTACAGCCGTTCAAAGTGGGGTTATGGTAACAAAAATGTTACCATCGCAGGATAGCATTATAATATGTACAGTACCTATGTAAACTGTAAAAAAACTGACAAGAGTTGGTGGTGCGTTTAATAGTAACAGCCAATCTAAAAAAACCTTTCGTAAAAATTCAAAGTTGCAGTAACATGGTTTTTCTAGAGTTGTTTTGTTGTTTTATTGCATATATATATAATCTATAGTTTTTTATCATCATCATCACTCTATCAGCCTATTTCGAACCACTGCTGGACATAAGCCTCCTTTAAGACACGTCATTTCTTCCGGGCCTCTGAAGTCCAACTGCTGCTGGCAACCTTCTAAAATTCATCGGTCGATCCGGCTGGAGGCTTTGACTTGCGGTACGTGGTCTTCACATAACCGCTCCATCGGCCATCGGTCCTCCGACAGATGTGAATAGCCTTCTCACATCAGCTTGCTGATTTTATGAGCTATGTCGGTGACTTTACTCCACTTTCTGATGTCCTTATTTTGAATTCAATCTTTTAGAGATTTTACAAGCATAGCTAGCTGTATTGCAACATTTAACTTGTGAACTAGCCCCGCTGTAAGTATTCACGATTGGGTAAAATACTTTATTTATTAAAGAATTTTGTTTGTTTGTTGGTAACAGGTAATAATAAATCGATTATACTTATACAGAAATGTATTAATCGATTTCTGTGACTTACATACAGGCAAATTTATTTTAAAAAAATATGGAATTTTAGGACTACATCATCTCAAGGAGTTAAAATAAAACACCGACTTGGTATTTTAAAGTTAACTTTAATTCATTGATATAGAAACGGTAAGGAAATTCTTCACGGTCCGTCAACTACTGCATCCGCTGAAGGGCTCTTAAAATAGAGTTCATTCGATGTTTCAGAGCAGCCTATCGGCACAGTCTGGCCTGGCTGTAAAGGCTCCACTCCGTACGACCTCTACCATCGGCTGGTCGCACTTAGATGTTTCATAGGTACACGATGGGTTAGCTTGTCTGACGTTACTGAGCTCCGTCGCCACAGCAAGGTGTACACCACTCGAGGGGATATAATTGAATTCAGACCACTGAAGTGAAGCAACTGTAGTGCATTATGCTACTGAATTACTTACTACCGAGAAGAACTGGCAAGAAACTCAGCAGTTAATCTTTTATATTTTTCAACCTTATACTAAAATACAATCTAGCCTTATAACATAATATAATATACAATGTTTTACTTTAAAAAAAATAATTTCAAATGCACCCATTCCAATACAAATTAATAAGGTCTAATTCTCCCAAGCATTTTAATCGTTAATGTATTTATCAACTTTGTAATAGCTTTTTTCATTAAACTTTCTTTGACATATATTTTAAATTTATTTGGAGATAAATTAACTACATGTTTTGAAATTTATTGTAAAAATATTTTCATTGTATTGCAAAATAGCTATGTACCTTCTAAAGACGACATTTTGGAAATACCAATTTATCCTGATTTCTTGTATTAACACTGTCTAGGTAACTATTTTTAGCGAATAAGTGATACTTTTTGGGTACGTACATAATACAAGTGAAGATATATTGGCAAAGAACGGTTAAAATATCAATTTCTCTAAATAGTTCCTGAAGAGAAATTCGAAGTCCTAATTTATAGATTGGCCAAACTGCCCTCTTTTGTTAAATAAAGCTGCTGTATTAATATCAGCTGCCTTACCCCAAAGCGCGCTGTATAACATCTGTAAGCTGCCTAACTTTTCTAACTGCATAAGCAGCTGAACTAAGTTTCCCTGCAAGATTTGAGATTTGAGGGTTCCACTGCAGCCTATTGTCTAATATAATACCTAGAAACACTGTTTAGTCTAATAGTTCTATTTCTTCTCCGTTTAAGCATATTTTTTTACTTATATTTCTGACATTTGGACATGTGGAATGAGTTATCCCTGCCAAGGTTTTCTCTATGGACTGCAGTCTGAGGTTCTTCAAGAAAGATGTTATTGGATTTTTTAAGTGTGAGTGATAACCCTGATGTTACAAGCGTCCATAGGCTAACCGTAAGCATGTTTGCTACCTTAGCGGTATAAAAAAAAAGAACGGAATTGGGTGGTAGGTGAGGCATTAACTGTGTTCTGACCCATTTCTCATAGTTATTATAGTTCATATTGTCATGGTAGTCTCCTGATTTAGTACCAGCTTTAAAAGTAAGTAAAACGTTTGGTATAAAACCATTTTCAGATCCTGCGTGAACAATGACAATTTGTTGGCCCTTTGAAATGGATTTTTTATGCTCTTAGTGGTCCCATCAGTGCAGGCTTTTGGAGAAGAGTGCGAAAAATCTACGTAGGATTCATCGGTGTATACAATAGGTTTTCCCTCCTGTCGATTTTTTTTTATTTTACTTAAATAATTCTTTGTAAACGTATATTGGAAGATTCTATGAGTACTTTACGGTTATTTTTAGCCATTTTCCACTGAAAACCTAAGTTCTTGATAATTCGCCTAAGACTTCGTTCTGAGCCTCGAAAGTTCATATCTTCCTCTAATTTTCTTTTCAGCTTTCCAATGGTAGGAAGTTCATAATTTGTTTTGTGGAAATTGTGTATACATCTCTTTACAACTCCTTGATCAAAATAATCGATATTGGTAACCGGTTTGGTTCTAGAACCTTTTTTTCCAGCCGTTCTGAAAACTGAAATCAAATAGGAATTTTTGGCTTCAGTAGAGATATTCCTTGCCGTTGATATTGAGGTATTTGTAGCCTCTGCAGTACGATTTTGGACTTTACCTGAATCACTCAATAAACAGCTAAATTTCATATTTTCTGTCTTATTTACTTGCGCAGAATGTTGAATTTGGTTTTGACTCTCAGCAGTGATGTTTGTGTGATTTAGCTTGGTCGATCTGACTTTTAATTTTTTCAAGCAATCAACTACTTCACAAGTCTCTCTTTAAAAAGCAATGCACGTCCTACACCATTTCACGTGCCTGTCTGCTCAAAACACTATGTTTTCTAGGAATATTAAAATACAACTTAAAGAAAGAAACAAAACCACTAACAAATTAATTATCAACCATAATAATACAATTCTAATGAATGCGACTGTGACAGAAGTTAAGTAGAAAGACAATAATATTTTTTTTGACATATTGTTATTTTTTTAAGTCATGTAACCATTCAAACTCAAAATCTTTGTATTTACATGGAAGTAATATGATGTTTTTACTGGATATTCACAATTTTGCATGGTGCTGAAAATACCAGGCCAATACAAATGCGTTAGAAACGTAAATGAACACACAGATCGAAGCTGGGGCTCTGTAAGGGGACAAGACTGATAGCATATTACCTATTCGTTATAGGTTTTGATGAGATTTTAATGAAGTAATAAATATTATTTTATTACTTTTTATGACATATTGAATTAAACCCAACCGCGTGTCGAGCAACGTGACTCTGACTACCATGTTTAGTCTAATCAACAAGTGCTTTAGTCTCGATCTTCGGAATTGCGTCTAGATCATTTTGAAAAAAATTAAGTTCCGCTCGAATTTATTTGCAAAAGTTATAAGCAAGTTATTAAGAAAAGGGGGTTTGGTTTTATTGCAAATATCGCAAAAACTAATCAAGATTTTTGAAATCAAAAAAAAATAATCGAAAAGAAGATGAAATTTCCTAAAAATAAGTTTGCACTTTCAGAACTGTAGGACCAATGTTTACAATCTCACAAGAGGCGTGAAAATATGGCTGAAAACGGGTACTCTAGCTTGCGCAAGCCCCACCCGCTTCGCGCACTTTAACAATAAAATTTATTTAAACATATTAAATAAGAAAATTAAGAAATGAAAAACTTCACGCACTTATAAATTACTTACCTTTATGGTTCAAAAGTTTATGGAGATCTGACTGACTGATCAAATTAAACAAAATGTATTTTGTGGCCAGCACCAAAAGTAGTCCAAATTAATAGAAATCTTGAATTGCAATGGGGTCCACAATTACAGTTCTTATAGTTCTACTGCTTTTGCATTGAGAAAAATCAGGCAACAGACTGACGTAACCACATCGAGACTTGTGAGGTTCTGCTGCTGATTGAGACCACATATAATACATAAAAAAAATATATAAAACATACACAGCTTTTGAAAACCTATCAAAAAGTAGAAAATAAACCTTACGCGCGAACACATGGAACATTTAGCTCTGTGTTTTTTCCTCTCGACGCATATTGACCAATACGCTGACGACACATTTGTGTAAACAAAAAAATACGTAAAATGGCTACTCGCAAAATGACATACTCGTACTTTTTTACTGACACATTATTGTAATTTACGTAAACAAAAAAAAATTGCCCTTTAAGTCGAATGCCATAACATAATTGTCTAGTATCTTTGCTGCAAGTTTTGTTTATTTATTAGTTGTTGGTAGTTATTTCTCTTGACGATTCAAAAGTGTTCTTAATGACCCATTTCAATAAAAAGATTATGATCTTGAATTTGAATTTGACGTAACACACCTTTCTCTAAAATTTCATCACATACGATAGAAATAAATATGGCAGTTCTCTGAGATTACCTACTGTCGGTTGTAATAAAATTTTATGTATGAACCACCTTCGGGTGTACAAAAAAAATTAAGAATGCCTTTCCTCTTCTCTCTTCTTCCCGAAATATTTTTTCCGCACTTTATTCGCACAGAAAACAGACTAACTCTGCGGGATAAACTTAAAGATGATAATTAAAATCGCCTTAAGTGACAAAGAGTGGGGTATTGCTTGGGAAAAACTGAATAAAACAATTGAGTACTGTAGTTCTCTGGCTCTCTCTCGAGCACCCGCAACCGTGCTTAGAAAAACCTATATTTAGAGAATGTACCAAGTTGTACCCAATGTAACCAAGTAAATAGGTAAAAGTCATTCTGTATTATTTTCTTTTTTATGAGAACAAAGCTATAAAATATCAATCCTAACACTATCTCGAAATAACATAACAGAATACGTAACATTGTGTGGGTTTCCTCCTTTTGTGTATATAAGGACGGCTACTCCTCAGTCATCCTTACATCCTTCATGGTAACTTGGTATATGAATTATGAACATATATTCATATCTATATAGGTACTGAGATAAATTGACATGAAAGTAGTGATATCACGTGCACTGATAGGTGTTTGATGAAATGAAACTTGCAAAAGAAGTTTATTGTCGTTATTTTTAAACTGACCCGCAATAGGTCTTGCAAATTAACTGAAATTCTTAAGCAAACTGCATATGAGGCTTGGACCACGGCTCGTAATAATAAGGATCCGAATATTTCTGAGGTGAAACGCAGGTTAAATGCTGCCGCGAGTTTCAGTAAGAAAGCAACTGCCAGAGCAAAATTCCAATTCATCGGCAAAATAGGTGGGCGACTTGCGAGCTATCCTTCTGGGAGTCGTGCTTTCTGGTCGCTTGCCAAAGCTGCCGAAGGGAACTTCTGCCAGTCGTCGTTACCACCACTGCGAAAGACCGATGGTGACTTGGCCCATAGTGCTAAAGAGAAAGCCGATCTACTGGGCAGTCTCTTTGCCTCAAACTCGAATATGAACGATGAAGGCGCTGTACCACCTACTATACCGTGGTGCGGTAAGACCATGCCGGAAATCTTCATAACACAGCGGGAGGTCCGGCGGGCGTTGCTTTCTCAATACGTTCATAAGTCGATGGGCCGGACGGTATACCAGCAGTGGTGCTTAAGCAGTGTGCTCCTGAGTTATGTCCTGTACTTACGCGCCTCTTCGCGCTTTCCTACCATACTAGGCAATTTCCGTCTTCATGGAAGACTGCGAATGTGCACCTGGTGCCCAAAAAGGGCGATAGATCAGATCCATCGAATAACAGGCCTATCGCTATTACCTCTCTTCTCTCCAAGGTGATGGAGCGTGTGATCAACACACAGCTTCTAAGATACCTAGAAGTACACGACCTGGTCAGTGACCGTCAATATGGCTTTCGCCACGGACGCTCGACTGGTGACCTTCTAGTGTATCTCACATACCGATGGGCAGTAGCCATTGAGAGTCAGGGGGAGGCATTGGCATGTAGCCTGGACATAATGAAGGCGTTGGATCGGGTCTGGCAACGGAGTCTTCTATCGAAGTTGCCATCTTACGGAGTGCCCGAGGGTTTGTGCAAATGGGTGGCTAGCTTTTTGTCCGGCAGACGCATACGAACCGTAGTTGACGGTAGTTGCTCTGATAGCATGGACATTAATGCTGGTGTCTCGCTAGGCTCTGTGCTGTCTCCGACGCTGTTTCTACTGCATATCAATTACATGTTATCCATCAACAACATACATTGCTATGCAGATGACAGTACTGGAGACACTTATTACACAGGTCGTGCAAACATCCCTCGTTCCGTTGTGGAGGAAAACCGCGGAGAACTTTTGTCTCAAATCGAGACCACACTGTCCAAGGACTGGGGATGGGTAAGCTTTCCGATTCAACCCTACAAAGACACAAGTCTGCGCGTTCACCGCTAAGAAAACCCCATTTACTGTAGTCCCACAATTCCAGAACACTCCCCTCTCCATCTACAAGAGCATTAGGATCCTTGGTGTCGACATCTCCAGCGATGTTTAGTTCCAAGATCATTTACAAGATAAGGTGAAGCTGGCGTCCAAAAAACTAGGTGTACTCAACAGAGCGAAGCAGTTTTTCACGTCGGGGCAGAGGTTGCTGCTTTACAAGTCGCAGGTTCGGCCCAATATGGAGTACTGCTGCCATCTCTGGGCGGGTGCACCCGGATACCAGCTTGGACCTTTTGACTCGGTTCTACGACGGGCTGTGAGAATTGTCGACGATCCCAAACTCACTTGCCGTATCGAGCCCTTAAGTCTGAGGAGAGACATTGCCTCCGTGTGTGTTCTACCGCTTGTACAATGGGATGTGTTCTGAGGAATTGTTCGAAATGATGCCCACGGCTACTTTCTACCATAGCACCGCTCGCAATAGGCAGGGAATTCATGCTCATACTTTAGAACCGAAATGGTCGCGTACAGTGCGGTTTCACAGAAACTTTCTCCCACGAACGCTTGGGTTGTGGAATGAGCTCCCTGCCAAGGTTTTCTCTAAGGACTACAGTATGGGGTTCTTCAAGAAAGAAGTTATTGGATTTTTGAAGGGTCGGCAACGCGCGAGTGATACCCCTGGTGTTGCAAGCGTCCATAGGCCACGGTGACCGCTTACCATCAGATGGACCGTGCGCTTGTTTGCCACCTTAGTGGTATAAAAAAAAATAAAAAAAAAAACTTTATTTAGACCAAGGGTCAACTAATACCGAGACGCGACTCAAGGTAAAGAGTAACGTCTCAGTATGAGCCGACCCTATGATTAAATCTTGTCTATGAACAAATAATTTTATGGATACTGTCTTACTGAAAACTATCTATATTATGATTAAAAGCAATCTTGGTAAAAAAAATATCGGTCTTCATTGGCGTATTTTAGTCTGACATTAACCTACATTATAGCATGAATTGCTATTACCCTTTCTGTGATCATAGTATCTGTTACCGTTGCCGACATTAAATCCTTTATTAAATCATTAAATCCTTTATTACATACTACAAAGTTACCTTCATTAGCTTACTTACAAATGGTTTCAGTTTGTTATATTTGAGCTCCTTAATAAAGGCAATTTTCAGAATACATTATTATCTGTGCCCCATTAATATCGTCTCAAGGTTTACTTTGAGTTTTATTATAACTTGTTTTAATCTAATTATTTTCTTTGCATCTGTAATTTTCAAAAAATAAGACATATCCTACTAACATAACAACCATTCCTCGAAAAAAAAGTAATCTTCGTTGTTTATTTGATGTTAAAAACCTGAATTGATTGAGAACCCCTCCTATCAACGATGTAATTCGATGCCTGCTTTTTAATAAGTCAGAACCAGATAGACATAGAGTCGATAGTGACCGAGGGGTTTCAGTTTCACCTTGTATCCTAAGTAGCGGAGGTTTTATACCATCGTGTACCGACTTGGTTTCTCAAGTAGGTACATTGATTATTCACACCACTGGCTTTTCGGTTAAGGAAAACATCGTGAGCATACGTCAAAAAAAAAGTAGTATGTGAAGTTTACAATCCGCATTGGGCCCCTATATATGCCCTAATAGTAGGGACGTATGAGGGTGATACGGATAAAGAAAGATAGATATAATAGGTTAATGTCTTAACAGGAAAAAAAACCAAAAACTGTTGTAGACATATTCTCAAGCCGAGTATCTGTCTAGTTTTCAAAACCCTGAAAAATGATGTTTTAACTAAATATCTTATTTGAGGTCATTTGCATGAGTAACCTAAATTTTCTATAATTTTTAACCCATTAAATATAATAGAAACCTGGCTCACCGCAGACATTTATTCCTAATACATGTCTTCCAAATTTTGTGGTGTTTGATTAGAAAGTGTCAAAAATCAATGAGTAATTCGTTTCTATGAAGCACACTGCGAATCGTATTGTCTTAAGATTAAGATATAGCAGCAGTAAATTCGCAGTTTTGGCGCAAAAAGATTAAAAGAAATATATATGCTTTTGTCTACTACATTACCTTATTGAGTAAATTGTATTTAGTTCTAAAAATGCAAATCATAAAAACGTGTACTTTGTGGAGACTCAATTCCCCAGGGGAAGATAAATGAAAAGAGGTGTAGTTCGTAAATACAATTTAATTATAGTTCCCTATACGATCGCACTTTACAAAAATTAATTAATTACAATCCCTATTATGCCATACACAATTTTACTTCTTCGTTTCGGAAATTATTCATTTTGCCGTCTTTTCTTATTTTGACGACCGTATTACATTTTTTACCCCAGTCGACTCTATTATCGCCAAAGTTGGCAAATCGTGGTACGACGTGATTAATCCAATGGTTTACGACAATCTATGTCAACTCCATATATTTCCCGAATTTTCAGGATACGGAAAAGGGCAAAAAAAGGCGATAAAGGCAAAAAGGCCCAATCCACAAAAATCAAGGTCTTCGTAGACCCTACTAATAAAACAGAATTATGGTACCTTCTGTGTGATTTATGGGGTAACTCACAAACCGTCGACAGATAATCCAGGAAATCAAATCTCCTTATGTGCTTTCCTTTTGATCGAATCTATTCCCAAGCACAGGTTCTTATATATGGTCCACGCCGATAAGATTGCACTAGGTAAAATAATAAATTATCTGTATCTATTTAAAATTTCAAATTTCTCTTTTTTATATCTTACTTTGAGAAAATCTTAACCAGACTGCATTTGAATATTTTTCGATCTGTCATCTTTTTAAAAATCAGATTTAAAAGACTGTTAACGTAAATGAGTATGGCATTCCATGCCTGTATGGATATAGAATTTTACAATGATTTTGACATAACACGCAAAAGGGTAATTTTAAAGCTAATTACACACTACATATAGAAAATAAAATACTTCACTCGCTACAACTTGTTGCATTCGGTTGGCAGTAAAGTCAATAAAGTCGTTAGAATTTGTTTTTATCTAGTGCAACACCTATAATTTTTAGCCAAAAGTCAAAAAATAGGACAAAACAACAGTAAAAACGTTTAATTCCATAAAAAAAATAGAAAAATTCATGTCATTACAGTACAAATTGCTTTAGGGCCTATATAGCCCTCTTAATTATAGTATCTACCTACCTACCTATAGATTTACAAACCTTTACCATTAACTAATATTAGATACATAACATAACTTTATTCCTTGTATGAAAAATATGTATGTATTATTATGTTTTTTTAAATGAGCACATACCTACACACAGTAGTACAAGTAAATATTTGTGTTGGAACAATCATTAGTAAACAAAATAATAATCAATAAATATTGAATAAAAACACACCAATGGGATTAAAAAACAAAAGATATGTCGAGATATTGATACAAGTGCGTGTCTGAATAGAAAACTATAGTGATGAATTTAATTTTATTTTTACTAGCTTTCGCCCGCGGTTTCACCTGCCCTAAATTTAGTTATCGGTGTAAGATTCCTACGGCAACTTCTCAATTATAGAAAAATACCGACTCACACTAGACGTTTTCAAGTAGCCTATGTCCTTTCCTGGAACTCAAACTATCTCCATACCAAATTTCATCTAAAACAGCTGAACCTGTTTAAACGTGAAGAGTTAATAGACAGACAGACAGAGTTACTTTTTCTATTATAATATTAGTATGGATTAGAAACACAATTTATGCAACCTAATTGCATAAAAATGGTATTTGGCTTGTAGTTAAAAAAATAAGATTGACATTTGTGAAAAATCATTACCTAAAGGGCAATATAGTGGATGAAAATATATGAGAGTAGTTAGATATTTTTATGTCTACATACGTACATACATAACATCACGCCTGTTTCCCAGAGGGGTAGGCAGAAACCAAAGACTGCCACTTGCTACGATCCTGGCATAACTCTCTTGTCTCATCTATACGCATCTATTTTTATGTCTAGAGTCTCAAAATTTAGTGCAGAGGTTCCTGTTATGATGTACGCCAACACTTAGAACAGATTTTGCGAAATTCATCCCCTAAGAGGATAAAATGGGGGTTGGAAGTTTGTATGGAAATACATCACTTTTGAAGTTTAATGCACAGGACTTGGTATTTCGCCTTCAGATAAAGCATCCCCTAGGGGGTCAAATAGAGGATGAAAATTTGTTTGAGATTCCGACGGTTTTGTGTCTAGAAACTTGATATTTTGCACAGTTTTCTAGTTTTCTGTTAAAAGGTAAGCGAGCACTAAAGAAGGATTTTGCAAAATCATCCCCTAAGAGCGTAAAATATGGGTTACAAATATGTAGGTCTGGAAATCCGTAATTTTAGAACTTAAGAAGCAGTACTACGTGACAGTTAAAACATGGATGACGCAATATGTAACTAAGAGTGCATGAATAGTGCAGTTACATCTCAACTTACTGATTTTTTCATTGAAATACATAAAATTAATTAATAGTTTATTACACGTCATTCTTATAAAAATGCGTTTTTTAAGGTCTAAAGCACTATTACGGCTATGCTTTGACAAATTTATAATCTAATAGCACTTGGGACTTTGGAGATTTATTTGCCAAAACTTTAAATGAAAACAGTGAAAAGGGGTAACTTTAGGATATTTTTCTATCAAACAAAAGTTCATTAACCGTGTTTTCACGTTGTTCAGGGTCTGGACCATATACCAAAAAACACAGACATAAAATTTTAGTCGGTTCTGCTCAGCGGATCCGGAAAACTTTTGCCAAAAAAATTAAGTTTAGGTAGTACTGCCTCTTAAATGCATAACAATGGCTTGAAGTTAAAAAATTACAAATGACGTTTTATCGTTTTTATGTAAAATTATCCCCAGACGGCAAAATTTGTAGACAAAACCGTTTCGTAACAAAAGCTGTCTTTTTTTTAATCCACGCGGACGAAATCACGGGCAGAAGCTAGTACATATATATTATGATAACTTATCGCTCGTATTAGCATATCAGCTTAACTTGTACTTGTTGCCTGAGCCACAGACTATATAATACTCCTCAGGAATTGTTTGTCACTACTACAAGGGCAAAGGCCTTTACGCGCTGGCGCAATGCGAATGTGCACTGTCTAGGCTGCGATTTTTAAGCTGTATAAAAGGCTTAACGATTGCTGTTATATGACAACAGCCCTAACGACGACAGCTGCAAAGTCAAAAATGTGCCATTATATGCCGTCACCCATCGTATGACTGACCATGACCATACCTGACGTTGGTCACTTATAAAATATTGAACAAATGACTCACATTGTAATATGTAAATTTTTAGTACTTATAGGTTTTTTCAAAGTATTTTATTGTTAGGGTTCCGTGCCTAAAGGGTAATTAGCGGAACCTCATTACTAAGACTCCGCTGTCCGTCCGTTCGTCCGTCTGTCTCCAGGCTGTATCTCATGAACCGTGATAGTTAGACAATTGAAATTTTCACAGAAGATGTATTTCTATTGCCGCTACAAAAACAAATTCTATGAAACAGAATAAAATAAATATTGCCGGGGCCCTCATACAACCTAACGTGATTTTTTTGCTCGATTTGCTCCAAATAGATAACGGCAACAGGTAGAACCTTTAAATATTCACAGAATATTAAGTTATATAGTCACTTTAAAAATAAATAATTAAATTAAAATAAAACAAATATTTAAGGGGAGCATTACATCCCCATACAACAAACGTGTTTTTTTTGCCGTTTTTATAGATAATGGTACAGAACCCTTCGTGCGCGAGTCCGACTCGCACTTGGCTGATTTTTTAGTATTAGAATATTGAGCATTTATGTCCATACTCGCCGAATTAAAACTAATACAAGCCTTGATCTAATCAATAGGAATCTAAGTAAAGCAGCAAAAAAATATATGCTCTAACTATAAGTAAGTAAATAGGTAAACCACAGATTTACAATTTTAGGGCGTTCCAAAATGCTTTCGCGACAAATTGTAATATTACGTGAGCTGTAAAAGTAATAATAATGGCCTCTTCGGGTAAAATAACCGAAATTTTATTGATATTTGTAATTAATAGAGAGGAATAATACCAGTAGTGTTTGGGTCGTAAACGATAAAAGCAATCGTAGAGGACTATTTCGAGCGACCTCGCTTACGCTGTCTCTAGGGACGGTGATATAACGTCGCGTTATATAACACCCTATAATAATTAATTGTAGCTAAGTGGAATATTTTCGTTAGTGCTGTAACTAGCTTTGCTACAAGACAAGTAAAGTTTGTGACAAGGGTCTTTTAGCTACTAAAATTTATTTTTTTAATAAAACACATCTTGTAATTTTGAGGTTATTTTGTTTTTGTCAAGCAACGGCCGCAAAAAAAGGTTGACAATTACCGTAAAGATGAAATTTTCAGAAAAACTACAGTTAATCAAGACAATGAAGCAAAACCGGCCAAATGCGTGTCGGACTTCGTACATTTGCCAAATGTAGAATATTATAAGCCGTCCGAAAGGCAGCATTATTCTTTAGCAGTAGGTAAGTGAATCCCTTCTATGCTACGCATTTGACTGTAAAATCAAGTTGGTGGTATGTAATAGGAAAAATGAGGGAGTTTCAAATAAAAAAATCTGATTTATAAAATATATTGGTATTTGTTAATAATATATACGTAATAATAAACCAATTTTCCGTTTCCATATATTTAAACCCAAAAAATACAGTATTTATCTACTCAACGAGTTCTAAACATTTCACCTACCCCCTTAGGCTATACTATTTGTAGTATAATATTAGGGCTGCCTTGCCCTGCACACTAGAGACGCTGCTTCTTTAAGCATAGTTGCTTAAGAACAGCTGAAAATACGCAAACATACCTGACGAAATGTAGGTGTCATAGATATAGTTAACAATAGTTATCACGCTATAATATTATATAGGCGAAAGTTTGTAACTTCGTTACGCTCAAACGGCTGAAGCAATTTTGATTAAAATTGATATAGAGGTAGCTGATACTATGGATTACTTTTCATGTCGAAAAATTCCCCGCTGGGATAACTATAACTGAACCTAAACGAACCATAGCTTGCTATAGCAAACTTGATCGGTTTAATTAAGGAGATCCACGCCTAAAACGAAATTTAGGGCGGGTGGAGCCACTAGTAATATTCATTATTTACCAGCTATCCCATTAATATTATTAATACGAAAGGTTTGATGTTTGGTTGCTTGTTACTCAAACACGCCTCAACCAGTGGATGAACCGCTGAATCGATTTAGATGAAATTTGTTAAGAAGATAGTTTGAGATCCGGGGAAGGATATAGGTTATTTTTTATCCTGGAAAATTCAAAAGTAAAAACTATTACCGAATTTCACGAACAAACCATAGCTGTAACTATAGCTTGCTATAACAAAAGTCTTAATCAAGGAGTTCTCAATCGTATAATCGAGAAATTGCCGTAAGAATCACAAGCCAATAACGAAGTTTTATTATTAACTGTCATAATAACTCTCTTTGTGCGATAAAATCTGTAGGTATTAAGTTAATCAGCCAAAGAACCAAAATCACCGAAAAAGCTCGAATAATTAACCTAGTGAGATTACAATGCGCATGGTACATCACTAGTCGCACCGATAAACAATGATAAATACAAGTTCATAGCAAGCCGCTATTAGCAACTGGAAAACTGGGAGAGGAAACATGGAACAGCCCCCGAGCAGATGTACAGACTAGCCAGTAAGGGTTACAAGAAGCCAATGGATGGGAGCGGCTTGGGAGTGGCTGTTATGGAAACATTAGGTATGCGGAAGGGCTATATATAGCAGTGAACTTCTGCCGGTTAAAAAAAAATAATAACGTGTAATTTGTGGCGATAAAAATTATTTATCAATTTTTTTTTTTTAAATAATGTTTAACTATATAAGTAATAGTGATGATGTTAGCTGTTGATAATAAGAAAGAGACACGCATCTACTAGGGGAATGACGCTTATGCACTTTTTGTATAAAATTTTAAAAATTGCCATAGATATAGAATTTACAAGATCAACAATGCCAAATAAAAAATTAAACCGAAGAAAAATTGCAAATATGTGAGTAGAATAGTGTTGTCAAACAACACTATCGATAATTTTACCTGCACAAAATTATTGCAAACTAGCGTGCTGGTGAAATTAAATATTACCTATGTCGCGTTTACACTCGTGCCACGCAGCCGTCGGAACTGTTTATACACTTGTGCTCGTACATGTACCCAATAACATAGCGTTGAATGCAAGAGTGTAAACATACCATTAGAACCTAAACTATTAGGACTAAAATCACGTTTTAAATCTAATCACTTTCTTCTTAAAGAACCCCATATCGTAGTCCCTGGAGAAAACCTCAGCAGGGAGCTCATTTCACAGCTCCCTTAGCGTTCACGCGAGAAAGTTCATGTCAAACCGCACTGTTCGTGACCACTTAGGTTACAAAGAATGAGAATGAATTCGCTTTCGATGGCGTTCGGAGCGATGGTAGAAAGTAGCTGTGGAAATTATTTCAAACAATTCCTCAAAACACATCCCATTGTACAAGAGGTAGAACACACACAGGGAGGCAAAGTCTCTCTTCAGACTTGAGGGCTCGATACGGCAAGTAAGTTTGGGATTTTCAAAAATTCTCACAGCCCGTCAATGAACCGAGTCAAAAGGGCCAAGCTGGTATTCGGGTGCATCCGCCCAGAGATGGCAGCAGTACTCCATATGAGGCTGAACTTGCGATTTGTAAGTACTGCTTTGCTCTGTTGAGTAAATCTTGTTTTTTGGACGCCAGCTTCACCTTGTCTTGCAAATGATTGTCTCGGAACTGAACATTGCTGCAGATGTCAACATCAAGGATTACAATGCTCTTGGAGATGGGGAGGGGTGTGTTATGGAATTGTGGGACTACAGTGAATAGGATTTTCTTAGCGGTGAACGCGCAGACTTTTGTCTTTGTAGGATTGAATCGGACCAAGTTTTCCCGTCCCCAGTCAGAGACCTTGGACAGTGTGGTCTCGATTTGAGACATAAGTTCTCCGCAATTTTCCTCTACAACGGAACGAGGGATGTTTACACGACCCTTATACATTAGTGTCTCCAGTTCTGTAATCTGCAAAGCAATGCATGTTGTTGATGTCCAACATGTCATTGATATGCAATAGAAACAGCGTAGGAGACAGCATAAAGCCTTGCGGGACACCAGCATTAATGTCCATGCTATCAGAGCAAATATCATTAACTATCGTCTGCCGGACGAAAAGCTTGCCAACTATTTGCACAAACCCTCGGGCATTCTGTTAGATGGCAACTTTGATAGGCAACCCCAGTCTTATTATAATTACGTCCTTATTATAACGAGCCGTGGTCCAAGCCTTATATGTAGTTTGCTTAAGGATTTTTGCTTCTCTGCAAGACCTATTAAACCACGGTCGTTTTTTGAAGCCGGCAGCTACTCGCGGGTTAGGCATATAACATTTCATGCCAGCGAGGATTGTCTCAGTGCAGAGCAGTCGCTGCGCAGACGTCAGGATCTTCTGAGCTAAGGCAGATCTGCCTCCACGGGCACGATGCATAAAATTTTCGCAATCCATCCCAGTCTGCCGACTTATAATGCCACACACAACGCCAATTAGTTGGCCCAGATGGATGGTGTGCATGACACTTGAGTCCGCAGGATATCTGCGTCTCCGTTAGCAAAAGAATGGATGGCAGCGAAGTCTCCAGATGGCGATGGACTGCGTTAAGGTTTGCGTTAAAACCCCTTATGTTACAAAAATCCACATTAAATGTAGATGGAGGAGCCGCTGTAGAAACCTTTTTTCTGGCCTTTTTTTGAAGTTACTCAGACTAAATATGAGGATTCATTGCACAGACAGCTAATAGGACGAAAAGGTGCGGTACTAGACCTGTGTAAGCTCGGCATACATAATGGGGTTGTCGGCCGGCGGGCGGAACGGCTCTTGATCCCTCTCTGTTGTAGTAGCCGGGTGTACCCCGGTATCCTTCTCTGGCACGACTACCACTTCAGAGACTTTCCACAGGTTCCCTGGGTGCGGGAACCCGTACAACCTGCGGGCGGCCAGCGGTCAGCCGTTTCATCAGGTCTCCCTGACCGCCGGACCAGCAAGCAACGTCTACGCCAAACAATGACAGCAACAAGCACCGTTGGTCCTCCGTTGTCCGCACAGCGTATCCTCAAAAAGCTCTGGCAACCTTACTCACCGCCAGGAACACAACACTACTTAATGTTAGTATTAATATGGCCGGGGTTTTCTGTAAGATGGAGTTACTTCCCCAGTTCAGGCTGCTCATTACGGCTACATTATCAATATAAACTACATAAAATATTTGTTTATACTGAAAATAAAAAAGTCGTATTAAGCTCTTACATAGAAACCGTCCTATTTACTTTGTCAAAATAAACACCCAAAAGTTAAACGAATCGCTCGAGCGTCATTAATCACGTTTGAATACAACGATTAGGTACACGAAAGTCAGAAAAAGTATATCTTACAAAATATAAAAGCCTTTTTGTTTGTGGACCATACAAATAGGCATACCTTTTTCTTTTAAGTAACATAATAATTGCTTATAATTATCAAATACCTTACATTAATTTAGTTTCTTCAGAATTCAGTAATTCAGAGCACTAGTTCAGTTTAACTTCAACTTTGTACGCTTTTAAACACCGTAAAAAAATATACAAATTTGATTTTCCAAAAGTTCCCTACATTTTAGTACCTACATTATATTTTGATAGCTCGGCGTTTTTAGTTGTATGACATTCTGTTAAGTCATTATTTATTTTTAATTTTTGTCAATATTCTATAATTTCTTATATGAGGGTAAAAAGCTCGTAAAAGACATTGACTGCATTTAATGAGGAAAATAACTTAAAATAGATAATTAGCCGGCAACATCAAATCTCACGTCCTCATAGCGGAATTGAATAAAAAGTCATACGAACAAAATAAACTTGGTTTTACACAGTGAAAAAATATTAAATTATGGTTTAATTAAATCATATGAAAATAACTTTAAGTACGGTTAAGTTAAAAAATATATTTTTGCCTGTAATACCTAGTCATACCAATATTATTTCGTTTGTATGCCTTTTTTATGTTGATTTAAAAAAAAATTAATTTCGCGATGACGGGAGATCTTATGTTACCGGCTGTGTCTAATATCTTTTTTTTTTGTTTCCGTAAATAGAGCATTATTAATATAAAGAACTACAAAATATTATCTGCTACTGTTTTGTTTTAAATTACCAGTGAGCTATTTCCTGCATATTTTCCTGTATAAACAGGTACGACAGACTGTTGCCAAAAATAATTTTAGCAAGGAAATCAGCTTGGTGCGAGGTCATTTTATCTTGTTCGAAAACGACTTTTATACATTAGCTATAAACTCAATCATGTTCCGTACTTTTGATTGATAAGTTTATTCTCTACTAATAAATTTAATCTGTTGATTTGTTTTAATTATGGCAACAAAACGATATACCAATAACTAGATTTTACCTGATATTCTACTCAGCTTTAAAAAAAAACGGCAAAGTGCGAGTCGTACTCCGTCCGCAGAATAAGAAAGTTTTGCGGCTGTCTGAAAAACTGATTTTGTTCAAAATAATTATAGTTGGAAAAGGACATATAATAATATCTATTGTCAGGATTCTTATCAGAGGGGAATATTTTTTAAATAAAATCCGCAAAGTTCATTTTAGAGAAGAAAAAGCTCAGATGCATTTTTAATGACTTATTCAACGATACCGCACACAACTGCACTGAAAAAAAAGGATAACTAAACTGGTTTAGCTATTCAAAATTTACTATTAGTATTAACCAAACCTTTGTTATAATTACCTAAACAACTGATTCGTTGCATATAACTTTTTTCAACATTTAATCTACTATTAGCAATTTAGTTGAGCAGTCCCCAAATTATGTTACCAGTAGATAAAATAGTGTTATTGTTAGCTAATCTTTTATTTTTCAGTGTGGGTGCGCGAAGAAAATTCTTTCTACAGTTTATTATATAGAGAGTTAGCCATGATAAAAGTATTCTTAATTTATTTCATTCATCTTTAAGCGGTATTGGGGATACTTTTTGTTAAATTTCATCAAAATCGATGCAACGACAAACGACAAAAAAAACAGTATATACTATAATATTTCCTTTAGACGTACAATAAAGCTTGCTTCTGATGGGTAACCTTTATCTTCATACAAAAATCATTTTAGTAGCTTTAACGTGGATGGAGATACAGTGGGGTCGAAATGATCTCGAAATAGATCGTGTAAAAGTGCACAGTGCTTATATGATAAAAATTCTTTACGCATATATAAATAATGCGACTAAGACAACAAAATTATCGAGTTTCAATTGTAC
Organism: Apoda limacodes; assembly: GCA_946406115.1. Taxonomy (NCBI): domain Eukaryota; kingdom Metazoa; phylum Arthropoda; class Insecta; order Lepidoptera; family Limacodidae; genus Apoda; species Apoda limacodes. The sequence goes on along the minus strand of OX291553.1, from coordinate 9,223,018 downwards.
CTATATTAGTATGTTATCTTGATAAAAAAAATTAGTGTCGGACAACCGTCCGGAATCGTGACAACTTGTGCCTTTCACTTTTTATGTCTGTCTCTCTCGCTCTTAGGCGGGCTAACCATGCCGCGTGCCTCTCACTCGCTCTCATTGTGAGCGCATAACGTGAGCGGAGCGTAACGCAGTTTCTTGAAGTGTCACCCGGCAAACCAATTTATAAGACGTTGTCACGTCAAAAAAATATATCTACGATTGAACTAAAAAAGTAAACTTCACATACGTAAAACTGAAAGTGAGACTGATATTTTTATAAACTACATTGGCTACATCTAAAATATCGTCAAGATTTTTGAATGATACACCATTAACTACTAAGCCGAATATCTATGTCTGTGGTTTCTCAAAATCTTTTAATAAAATGTTTTTATTAACTAGGAATCTTTTTTGTTACCATTTGTATGAAAAACTAGAATCCTGTATAACTTTTGAACTATAAAATTTAATAGAAAACTGGTTCACTGCAGACCTAGATATTTAAACCTTGATTTTTAATTATATAGACTAAAGTGACATTTGGTGGGTTGCCACCTTATGCTAACGTAAAAATAGTGTTGTACCTGAATAATTCAATCTTTTGTTTGGTTCAACTATTTTTTGATTCATTATTTATATAAGAAATGAGGGGTCAAACAAAGTCCTAAGTGTTATAGGGTACATAAAATAGTCAAGCGCGGTTATAAAAACCGACCCTATATACACATAGGATTCATTTAATTTTTAATTTCTTAATTATAACAAGAACAGCTTATATGTTAAGGTCGTCACAGACGTAGCTATAATCGTTATATTAATACGTAAAACAAAAAATTTGTACCCCTTTCTACAAAAATTACGTGAACGTACGAGTACCTATGAAAGGCACAGTTAAAGTTCATATGGAGAAGAGTGCAAAAAGCTAATATTTTTGTATAATATGCATTAGAAATAAATTAAATTCATAAAAAAACATTGCACACACTACCATGCCTTCGACACACACACACCAAATGTGAAAGTTTGTATGTCTGGATGGATGTTTGTTTCTCAATAACGCTTCAGCCACTAAATGGATCGGAATTAAACTTGGCACACCTATAGATTAGGTCCTGGGACCTAATTCTCACTTCATCCGAGATAATCTCGTTTTATATGTATAGATGGTAATGGCCGTCAAAACTGTTCCTATTCCTTAAAAGGAAACTATAATCATATAACCGCCTAATATTCTTTAAAGAAATCCATACTGTAATCCTTAGATAAAACTTCCACAACCTAGACTTTCGGGGCAGGAAGTTCTACTAAAACCGCTTTGTGCGTACCTAACCATGAATTTCCTGCCTATGAAGAGCAGCGCTGTCTACCCACAGGCGGGTGAGACCTGCCATGGCCTGTTGTGGTTAGACAGGCCGTTGGAACCTTGAATCAGAACAGCAGTAAAGTAGTAATTTTGGATCACTCATCCCCTCAAAACATGGATATGTACATTGCTATTTTTTTATTTTATATGTTTTAAGTGTCCTATAATTGTGTACATGAAATAAATAAATAAAAATAAAATAAAAATAGATACTTTTCGTTTCTGTTTTTATCATTAATAATATAGGTATGAAAGTGATAGCCTTAACCTTTATTAAGTATTCGAATGCTTCCTTATCAAGAACAACAAGATACTTTTTTAATCAAGTTCTTATCTTAATTTGAAATAGTTACGTAATTGACATTTAAATTTTTATAGTTTATATTTATGATTTATGAACAGGAATATTTACAAAAAATTCTCGTTGCTTAACGTAATAGACTAAGTAAAGTTTTACCGTTTTGAGTTTTTTTTTAACAATAGTCAAAAATGTAACAAACATACAGGTACACAGAGACACTTTTACATCTATAATTTTAGTGTGGAGTCTAGATCAGTCTAAACGGTTTTGAAAGTAGGAGCCGTAGACATAGAGAACTGTAAAGCGCGTTTCCTAGCCAGATGTGAATAAAAAACCGGCCAAGTACGAGTCTGGCTCGCGCACCGGGGTTCGGTGCAAACTTTATTTTTTATAATATGATGTAACTAAAACTTTACGGTTTTCGCAAATTTTCCTTATAACGGGACAGGTTAAAGCAGTATTGCCCTGTTACCGAATGCACCGGCTAGGTGCTCAGTAGGAGGAGAAAAGATAGAGGGAGTTCAAAGGCGAGTAAAGAAACACTTTTCAAGGGTAAGGCAGGTTATATTAGTATACTCTTTCATTATATAGCAACAGCTTTTAATGCACAAAATCCTAATCACATAGGGTGATTCGTAACACTTAAATATCTAGATCACAGCTACCTAATTCACAATCATAAAGGACTACCTAAATAAATAGAAAGATAGCCAAACGCAAGCCTGCCTACACAGATTTTAAGTGTAGTTTTTAAAAGCTTTTATTAGGGAACTAATACACTCAGGTCTCTTCGGCCTAGAGCCCGATTTGATGTCTTGCTCGCTGTGGGCACCCCTCAGGTCAGCACCGCCGTAGAAAGAAGACGCGGATGGGACTGATGTAACGTGGCCTAACAGCGTGTGGTGAGTAGTGAATATGCCGTCCGTGGCAGGCACAAGGTAAGGCCGCACGTGGACGTAGTTCGCCAGTAGCTTTGGCGTAGAGGAGGTCGCCCCATAGCCTTGGTGTGTAGCGATGTTTTAGATAGCACCACTACTGCACAGGCCGAAGTTTTGGAGTCAAGGAGACTCCGGACAGGCCGAGGATTTGGAGTTCAGTAGACTCCGGCCTCCCACAGTATAAGGACAGCAAAGCAGCTGCGGTGCGCCGTCGTTAGAAGACAAACGTGCACCAGCCCACAGAGAAGTCTTCTCGCGGACCTCAGTTACGGCGTAGAGCCGTAGTAGAGTAATATATATACGTTGTATATATAATCTAAGAACCGTACTGTCAAGGAGAAAGATAAATGGATTAGTGACTTACCAATAACTCACAAAACACAGAACGAGAACAAATAAATATATAAAATTACCGAGGACGGTTTTCATTTATAGAAGTGAAGTGGATATGCAATTAATTTGCAGTTTAGAAGAAGATCGCACAGTTTACTATCCGTAAAAATAATTAGTAGTAGAATTTTTACAACCACGTCAAGCAGAACGTAAAGTAATCTGTTTTTTGACTTACCGATGTCAAACATCTAGAGATTCTTTGATCTCTAAATTTAAATTACCACAGTGGTAATGGACCTAAGAGCGAATGCCCAGAAATTTCTATCGTTTCCTAAATCATCCAGTCCTTTACCGGAGACGGACCACCGGAAACGGTCGTTCCGTTACAGTGTCCCCTCCCGTGTTTCAAAAATTTTCCATGAGACCAAGTCTCGTTGAAAATTTTTCTCCTGAAGACACTTTTCTTCAATGATAAGAGATGGCTGATGAGTATGTCCAACTTCTGGTATCACTCACTTTCATTCAAACAAACAGCAACATTCAAAATCCTTTCAAAGTTCGCTTTTAAATTGTCTGAAAGTCTCATCATGAACTTTCAGACCCTTACGTACGTTGGTGCTGAGCTACAATCGCCAGTCCACCAAGTGAACCCAAAATATTTAATTTATAATTAGTCTCTTTGTTAAGTTTCAAAGACACTATTTAAATATTTACCGACAGAGTTACGAGTAGCCACTGTATTAACAACAAGTAGAATTAGTTGTTCTAAAGTTCAAAGCTTCAGATTGCAGATTATGTTCATATTTGACATAAGCATTATAGAGTAGTAGTATCTTATGTCAATGAACATTCTACCATAGATAGGTAAAATGATTGACAGGACATGACATTAACTACACTTAAAATCTGTGTAGGCAGGCTTGCGTTTGGCTATCTTTCTATTTATTTAGGTAGTCCTTTATGATTGTGAATTAGGTAGCTGTGATCTAGATATTTAAGTGTTACGAATCACCCTATGTGATTAGGATTTTGTGCATTAAAAGCTGTTACTATATAATGAAAGAGTATACTAATATAACCTGTATTTATTTACAAGGGACAGTAGACCTGAGTATTTGATATAAATTTTAGCTTGATACCTCCACCTCCTGAGAAAAAGACGGCCAGATTTTTTCCTTTTGAGGTACGGAACCCTAATGTGTCGCAAACAGAGACGAAGCGAACCTGTGCTCTCTTTTCTCTTTCTAATAAAAAACAAACAAATAAAATAGCGGCCATTGATTACAAGAGAAAAGAGACCACAGGTTTGCTTTGTCTCTTTTGAAAGTGTGGCCAATTTTGTGAGGTTATTGAGCAGTCCATAGAACAGATTGCAGAACTCGAAGTCTATGGTAAGAAAGACGCGTAGTGGACGATGGCTTAAGCCTCCTTCTTCAAATTTAAAGTCAAAGTAATTTTTTTTTTATTCAAATTAGGTTTTCACAAACACTTTTAAATCTTCAAAGTTATGAAATACTATTTTTTTGTAATCCGATTCGCAATCTTGATTTCTACCATGAAGAATCCGGCAAGAAACTCGAAAGTTAGTCTTTTAAAAAAATATCACTATTATCATAAAAACAAATACGAATATTATCAATGTTTTAAATATAAAATTTAAGCCAAACAATTTTATATTGTTTTCATTTTAATTTGGTTTACCTATGCCTCATGTAATTAAGCATCTTTAAGGAGAGGTCTGTGCCACTGCTGTAGGATGTACTGCTGAGGCGAGTAGTACAAAAATAAACATTTAAATTCAGTACAAAACTATAAATAACATTGATTTGACCTTTGGACAAATCCTACGAATTCTACTCAGAAAGGATATTGTATTGGTATTATACCACACCCTACGGCGGTAAATAATACATGTTTTATATTTCTAGTTTGGACACGGAAACACATCAAAGCTACCCAAGTATTCTGATTCTAACATTTTTAACTCAAAAAAACTATCTTTTGTGGCAATGATGCTCAATATAGGTAGGTATAAAAAATCTCAAAGCTTTGTGTCCGCACATTTTAAGCTCTTGAGCTTTAAGCTCATTAAGTAAATAGGTTTAAAAATTTTTCGTGGAAGCGTCGTCGGTCGTAATACTCGAAAATAAAAGCACGCCAGTTGTTTCAACTCATTACATAAATGAGGGAAGTTCGACAGAATTTCGAGAAGACATACATAATTTAGAAGCAAAAAATATTTAAAAAATTTTCCTTTTGTCCATTGTCTTTGCATCCTCTCCTTTGTTAAAATTTAAATGAGAAAACCCTTCGCATCGTCTTTGACCTATCACTATAAATTTAATGTAAGACCAAGTGTATAATTTTATGTACTTACCTGTGTAAAATTAGTCCACCGGAACTACGTAAAAACCGGACAAGTTTGTGTTAGACATTAAGTAAGTTTTCCGAAGAGCGAGATTTGTTTTTGTTTTTTTTTTATTTTAAACATTGCAGAAGTCCGGTAGAAGGTTTACGTTCTATAGATATACAATGTGTATGTCACATGGGTCATCAATATACTAGGGATTTTAATCAATAAACTGTAGAGTATTTTGATATCAATTTATATAGGAAATGTAAAGATTATATATGTTAACTATGTTATTTAGAATTTTAGTATAACAAATAGTTTTCTACAAGAAAATTAAACAAAAATCATTAAACATAAAACATTATAAGTACATTATATTTGTTTTTCTTAAGACCTAATTAGTCTATAGTTGTAATTGAATAACTTATATTACTGATTGACGTCTCAGAACATTAAACAAACAATGTAAGTTGCACTCGGTTTAAATCGTAGTGCTCGTACAAAGTACTTTAATTCATGAAATCAAGATTAAATGCACCCGTGTAGATGTGCGCGCGCGCCTTTGATTCGCCGCTGCCGGCCGACCAGGTAGGGGGCGCTGGCACCACGGCAGCGTCACATGACAAAGACAGCCCTATAATTTTACACACCCAATCGAACATGTGCGTACACCATCTTGCTAATATAGTATCTAATATTAGGTTATTAAAGTTAAAATTTTATATATAGTCTGTATTCGTATTTTTAATTAGACGTTATCAACTGACGTTTATTTTGTTGTCAGTTTTTGATGACAACTGTCAGTTGATATCGTGTAATTAAAAATACGACTATTGAGTCCAAAGTGTGACGTTACAGTTTGTTGTAAAGAAGAAGTTATTTTTTCAAACTATTTATGTATTTTAAGATACGGTTAATTAATTTCGTAGTTCATCTATAGATATTTACATCTAACTGTTTTGTTATTTAAATATTGCTGAAGTCTGATATAAGGTTTACGTTCTATAGATACAATGCGTCACAAGGGTCATCAATACATAAATACTTTATCAACCTGAAATAATATAATGTAAGTGACCTTAGGTGAAAAATATGTATTGGCGTTTCAGTGTTCGCCTTACTACACTAGGGAAATGAAGTACTTGAAGACTTGGCAACACAGGCAGAAAAACACTTATTGTTTGTTTTGCGACTATTGTAATTATTTTAAAAACTTAGTTTGTAACTCCAATGTAGCAAGCAGATTAGTGTAATAACTTGTGAAAAGTGATTTTTTTTTTCATCAACCCTGTTTTTTCAATTGTTTCAACACTAATTATTTTGCACAAACGGTAAATACCTGAAAAGTCAGGTACTCGAAATTGGCTCATTTCGTGTACCACAACACGGAATCTAGACGTATAAATAAGTCATCTTGGCTACGGTCATATTCCGCGTTGTATGCAGAATTTGTCTTCATTTATGCCTCTTAACTAAATTAGTTTTTGGTAATTGTGAATTTGGTGTCAACAGACTACTGCAATAGACAAATTTAGAAGGAAAAAACACTTTGAAAGAGTTTATCCTAGACTACTCCTTATATTCATAATCTCAACCTGTCTCACTGCTGAACACTGACCTCCTCCTCATGGTACTACTACAGCTGGTCTGCATAACCAACCGTCTAATCAATCAATGATAACCACTCCATAACGTATCTTAATTATATACATTCCCCGAGTTTAGAGTAAGTTTACACTCGTGTACCACAGTTACCGGCTAATATATTAAAAAAAACGTGATAGTGATATACACTGGTCACGTTTCGTTATTATTAATAAAATAACACGTACTAAAATCGACATATTGATGTTTTTTTTTGTGATGTACAAATCCGCTTAGCGGCCCGTATTTCACTGTCAGTATATATAATGATAGTCATAAGATTAACGAATGGACTTTAACTGTACTGTAACTAATTTCTTAAAAGAACTTGCGTGTTCGTAAGATAGATAATGTTGAACAATGTCAAAAACGTTCGAGCTAAAATATATAAATTGTCATATATATGCAGACAGACGATTGCAAAGCCTCATCCTAAAAGGGAACCGAAAAAAACGATTTATAAATCGAGGTAAATATTTCAAGATTCCATCTCTCGTTATTTTGAAATTCTGAAAACACCGACCAAGTGATGGTCGTACGAGCATTAACTTGTATTTAAACCGATTTTGTTAAAGCGTTTTATTAAGCGTTTTAAACGAGAAATCTTGTATATATATATATATATATATATATATATACCGATAATATTTTTACATATATATTTTACCTAACAATTTCGGTTTCGGGGGCGATAAATCGATCTAGCTAGGTTTCATTATATATTATATCATGTAAGATAGACAAGCATTAGATATATTATGTGAGTGAACAATTGAAATAAGATCCTTAATTTGGTGATGTTACGGAGTTGAACACAAATCGTAATTCAATTTATTTAGTGTGTGTTATAAAACAAAGACAAATTCGGTAAAGTATTTTATATTTTACATTAAAATGCCTCAGTTTGGTTGCTAATGTTAATAAAACAATTATATGACTTCAATGACCATCATTCAGATTCATTTAAATTTAAAATAAATTTATAAATATTTTTTGGACATTACACACTGCGCCGTTGGGTCTGGTATGGATACCAGACAACGGATACAAATACATTTATAAATACTTGTTTAGAAATACATACATAATAAACATAGAAAACTCCCAGGCTCAAGATAAACATAAATGTTTGTCTTATGCGGAAATCGAACTCACGTCCCGCGATTTCGCAGTCGGGTCATTACCTACTCAGCCACGGAGCCGACATGACTTTTGTGTTATTATTGCATGCCTTCTATTAATAAAAATGTAGTTATTGTATTTCAATAAAATTGAGTGGTTAAAAACAACAAATCTATGCTGAAAAAAATCGTGAATACTTATTTAATATAACTGTATTATTACTTATATATAACTTTCTTTGTATAATAGTGTCTGTTTAATAAACGTTAAAAATTTACCTACTGATATTTTAGTAGGTGTAGTGTAGTAGTGCGATTATAAGATATAAGAAAATATAAGATTTTGTTGTATATTGAAATATACTTCTTAATTTTTAAATATTATTTATAATTTTACCAAATATAACTTCCGGATTTACCTTAGAAATTGTTTTATAGAATAAAATATTAAAAATGACTCAATAACTTATTCTAGGTATTTCAAACATTATTTAACTTAAAGACAACCGGCATCTTAAGTATACACATTAAGTAAATGTCATGCCAATAAGTGCGAATTACATATTTGTCCATCGTTCGCCAACTCGGGTTTTCCCTGGTTTGACTCAGCACGAGTCAACAACAAGGCTGATTCTAATAAAAATCAGTGGAAACGTACTGACCGACGTAACTCTTAGTCTATAGTTAACAAGGTTATAAATAACCTTTTAAGCAACACTTAGTTACAGTTTGAATTTCCTGTTTCTTAAAAAGCAAAATGTCACGAAACTTCTATTTTTAGTTTGCTGATACCAATAACTGTGTTTTACGTTTGCGTGTCCATTTGTATAATTAACTTTTAAAATATACTGCAAGGTCTTTTTGTCAATTTGAAAAGGCCAACAGGAATTTTATCTATAATTGATTGCTCGTCATAATGTTTTCAGAAGTGAGACATTAGGTTTTTTTGATGCATGACGAACGATTATTTTTTGGCGCGTCTGCTTGCTGTAGGTTCGATCCTCGTTTGAAGCGATAAAAATCACAATATTCATTTATTTATAAAAAGTTGTCGAGTCCGCATTGTTCCCGGTTCCCGGCAATAGGCTCACCACGTAGCACGTTCGCAATAGTTTGTCTTTAGCAAATAAAAAAAAAGAAAGTTATTCAACCATTTATGTTTAATAAATCGATTGTCAAAATTATCGATTTTTCAATTGTTATTCGTCCACGGATCCAACGGATTATTTTACTTGAACAATGTTAACTTTAGAGAGATAAAACAAACATTTTGCATGCTAAAACCGTTAGACCGTTTAGTAATGGAACTAACTGTTCTATAAATAAATAAACTTACCGTTTGTCCCATGCTTTGGACTCAAAGATATATTATCGTACAGGCTACATATTAGTCCAGTCGGTAAAGTTTAAAATATGGCGCACCATTTATCCCAGTCCTTTGTCTCGGAGAAAGCTCGATTAATTTAAATACATCCTGTTCCGCAGGTTTTTCTTACAACTACGTCAGCTATACGTATTACATTGACGTTAAATATGAACGTCTTTTTTTTTTTTTATACCACTAAGGTGGCAAACAAGCCTACGGTCCGCCTGATGGTAAGCGGTCACCGTAGCCTATGGACGCTTGCAACACTAGGGGCATCACTCGCGCGTTGCCGACCCTTCAGAAATTTAATAACTTCTTTTTTGAAGAATCCCATACTGTATTCCTTAGAGAAAACCTTGGCAGGGAGCTCATTCCACAACCCAAGGGTTCGCGGGAGGAAGTTTCTCTGAAACCGCACTGTACGCGACTATTTTGCTTCCAAAGTGTGAGAATGAATTCCCTATTAATCCTACTAATATTATAAATGTAAAAGTTTGAATGTCTGGATGTTGTTACTCAATCACGCTTCAACCACTGGATAAATCAGGATAAAACTGGGCATACTTATAGGTTAGGTCCTGGAATAGCATACCTTTTTATCCCTAAAAATTCAAAAGTTCCTGCGGGAATAACTATAACAGAGTTAAACGAACTATTGCTGTACCTATAATATGCTATAGCAATTCGGTGGTATATCTTATTAATTAATTGGAGTTAATTAAGGAGTTCCACGCCGATAACCGAATTTAGGGCGGGCGGAGCCGCTAGCAAAGTCGAGTTATTCTATAAAAACTAAGTCATTTACTAGAATCGAAGAGCCTATGTCGTCTTTAATTTTGTAAAATCAATGCAAATTTTGTCACGACGTCACGCGCTGTAAGAGTGACTCGAGTACCTAATGTCGTGTTTTGATAAAAATAGCCTGCACGGAATTAGCAGAGCCAAAAAGTGCATAAAAACGAAATACACGGTAGTAAAGCCCATGAACCTTCGCCTCGGCGGCAGGCAACCTTTAGATAGGGTCATTGCCAATGGCAACTGGGCGGTCAATAACAGCTGTGCAATCTCCGCACTCGTCACCTAAAACATAAAAAAAGCAGCGAACACAACCGGCCATATTTGTGTCGTACAACAAGTTAGGGATCCGTAGTATAAGTATTGTGGATATCTAAAAAACTTGTTTACCTATTTATTTACTAACAACGAACCGATTTCCGTTGAACGTCACTTAGAAACTAAATACTTTTAGTAGTCCTATTCGCACATTGGGGTAGGTAAGGGAAATACTAGAGTGTTCACCAAGAGACTAAATCGACCGATTACATACGGGGCAAAATCGGTCAAAAAGTTTTTTCATATACTTATCCGCAAGAAATCTTATTTTACAGAGACCTAATCCTTAATCTATCGTCTATCGTATCGTAATCTATCGTCACATAAATAAATAATTTAATTTGACAGAAAGATTGATAATTAAGTTTCTTTGAATACAGGGAGCATAAGCATTTTTAAGCATCCTTTCGATACGTCATTTTCTAGTTATTCTTACTTCAGATTCTGTAGAATTAGGTAGATTATCAAATTTCCCATAAAACAATGTTCCTTACTATAAATTGTTATATAATTTCGAATAAATTTCCAATATCAACATTACCGAACAGCCTTTCGACGCGTCTCATCTAATTTGCAGCTCAGTTTTCAACTCACTGGATACGTCTTTTCGATTAAGTTTCGAATCAGCCTACGAAGAAGTTGTGTGATTGTGTAGATGATACAAATAATAACTTACCTCATCATAAATGTCATTCATCAAGATCATACCTTTATGTACCCTTTTTGGTTCAGGTAGATACAGATACGATATTTTAGTACAAGGACACAAATTATAGTACCTTTTAATCGTAGTTCTTTGTACTTAAAAAAGTGTATTGACTTTAGAAAATATTTTTAATTGATAAAAAACTCATTCCGTTTCATTTAAAGTAAATAAAAATAGTTAAACAGATTTCAGAAATCTATTTATATGAGTTTTTTACCTTTTAAATTATCTCGAAATTTAACGTGTCGTTGGAAATGCCAACATCAAGGATTCCAATGGTATGTATATGATAAGGGTCGTGTCGTGCAATTATGCGAGCTCAGAGAATAATTTTTTTAGCGCTAAACGCGCAGACTTGTGTGTTGGTTGGGTGGAATCCCGATTTTTGACACGTTCTCCATAACAACATCTCGTTCCAGTAGATTACTGTAACAGATGAACAGGACAGACAAACACACACAAACACAACTATAAGTGTTCCGTATTGCATTTAGACGTACGGGACCTTAATAAACCAATATAACTATAAACTTGTAAGATTTATGTTATGTATGTAATGTTAAATGTATGTCAAACGAACGCTTTACTTAGTCATTGGGAAACGGTAAAGTCCGCACGTTAGTTAAACTAAAAAGTTAGCCCAGAATGTAAGTAGTTAGGGAGATATAGCTCTTTCCAGTTTGGCAGCTGTCATTGAAAATAAAGACCTTGATGAGATCTATCATTGCTGCAAGGAAACTGCTAGTCTAAGATCAATAGTTAGGGAGATATAGCTCTTTCTAGTTTGACAGCTGTCATCAAAAATAAAGATCTTGATGAGATCTATCATTTCTCCAAGGAAACTGCTAGTCTAAGATCAATATTTAGGGAGGTATAGCCCTTTCAAGTTTAACAGCTGTCATCAGATATAAATAATGATTAAAAATTTAGTTAAAAAAATAATAAAAAATTCAAAAAATGAAATAAATATCTATTTTCTACGATGCGAGTTTTGCGGTAACGAGACAAATTTTTCGTCATCGATAACTGCCTAATCCAAGAACCATCAAACAAATCAACCCTGGCACAATGAGTATAACTATTTTTTGTTCACGACTGTACTTGAAAATATTTTAATGATTGGTAGTGCGGCTGGTAGTGCTATCTGCAATAAACGTTCTAAGCAAAGTGGCTACAGGACTGTGTAGGTATAGTAGGGTGTCCACACGTCCCGTATATACAAGACTGCCACGATATTTTTGAGAACCATGTCCCGTATTCCTATCTTGTTCCTTTTTCATTAAAATACGTGTATGCATCGACAATCGTCAATTTAATAGAATTTTTCATTAAATGGCACTAAAATACAGTTTTTTTTAAACATATTTCTAATCTCAAGAGATATCGCCTTAAACATCCCGTGTCAGTTTCCAATAATTATTGCAACCCTGAGTATAGGTAATAGCAGTACATGGCTAAATTAAATTAGCTGTAATGAAAAAAGTTTGTATTTCGATACACTTACTAAATAATTCTTCTAAGAAAAAAAGTTTTCAGACGCTTTAAGTGCTTACATCAAATCAACATTACTAAAAAAACAAGTCCAAAAAAATAATATACAGTAGATCTCCATCGGGACATCCAAGACGATGATTACTTTTAGGATACAAAAATAAATCATTAAAAGATTGATTATTTGGAAACAATGAACTAATAAATTATATATAGAATAAAATAATCAGAATAGGCACTTAATCATTCAGCCAAGTCAAGGATATGAGAAAATTTTGGCTGAAATCTTCTACTCGTCAAATTCCAAACTTCAGAATCCACTGTGCCTAATTTTATGAGCCTAAAACATTTTAATTAATAACAATACAATCAAATAAATATATTTATATTAAGTATACAGGGTTAAAGGTTAAGTCGACCCTTATTCTTAAAAGGATGTAGTTTCCAGCATTTTTGTCTGATTTGACTATGAAACACTGTACCCTAAACTTAACCATTCTTAGTACTTTGAAGTATTTTTTGTCTATTGTCCCCTTTTTGTGTTTTGCGTCTCCCACTTATTTAGTTTTGATATTTTTGTGTAGTAGATTAGTTGCCTATATATTCTGATCTCTAAATTTGCAAGTACTCGTACCAACTGAGTCGTAGTAGACGTTCATCGTTCATTTACTCGGTTTGCTTTACGACATACCACTAAACCTCATTCGAGACATGTGGTTTCAGCATGACGGGGGCCCTGCGCACAATAGAAGAAGTGTCAGAGAGTGGCTGGACACTAATTATGCAAATAAGTGGATCGGAAGAGGAGGACCAACACCGTGGCCAGACTTGACCCCCACGGATTTTTATGTGTAGGGACACATGAAAAGTTTGGTGTATGATGAACCAAATCCAATATCATCTGTTGATGTTTTGCGGCAGAAAACAATAAATGCCGCAAACGAAATAATAAGAGGTTTAACAACTGGCGTAGTAAAATGTTGCTTAAGACACAGAATGCGAGTTTATGCACGAAAAAGAGGCAGACATGTGGAACGTGTATTGTAGAATATAAGTTAAAAAGATTAATTAACATAATTTGATATCTATTTGATTGTTTTATTATGTTTTCTGAACCATGTTATGAATTTGAACCTCTATTACCATTATTTTTTAATACTACCTAGTAGCGTTTCATCAAAGTTTTTTCTGAGCGTTGTTGCACACTCTGCCCGCACACAGCTCTACTCGCGCAATTAATCGCGACGCTCCTTTCTAGGTCTTTTGACTCACGTTAAAACACCGACAAAACTGGGAGCGGTGGTCATGACGACGAACATGACGTGCGGCATAACGAGTAATGTGGCTACACTACGTCTCTAGCTCCTTTTCTCCCTACTTCCTATGCCACTCGACTAGTGTTTATTTACCTTTACTTGGCCAGCTAGGTGAGCATCGAAAAGCAATGGCAAGGCAAGAAGGCTTGGTGTTTGCCTTCAGCCTCACAAATTAAACCCTACTTAGTATTTTTTATTTCTTAAAGTTTTTTTTTATACCACTAAGGTGGTAAGCAATCTTATGGTCCGCCTGATAGTAAGCGGTCACCGTAGCCTATGGACCCTTCTAACACCAGGCGTATTACTCGTGCTTTTTTTTTTTATACCACTAAGGTGGCAAACAAGCTTTCGGTCCGCCTGATGGTAAGCGGTCACCGTAGCCTATGGACGCTTGCAACACCAGGGGTATCAGTCGGGTTGCCGACCCTTCAAAAATTTAATAACTTCTTTCTTGATTAACCCCATACTGTTTCTTTGCACGATAAAATCCGAAACGAGGAAATTCGTCGAAGAACTAAGGTTACCGACATAAATCAAACAGTTAGCAAGCTGAAGTGGCAATGGGCAGGCCTCATCGCTCGTCGAACCGATAACCGATTGTGATATAGGTACTTATTTTATAGTTTACAAGAAAATAGCTTTTGCAAAATTTCTAATTTGTAAAATAAACTTGAAACCGACCGAAAATGTTCCTATACCACAGACTATAATCAATACTTAGCCCATGCAAACTTTATTGTAGTAAAGAAATAGTACGGTAAACCATGTTATTTTGACGATTTTAACGGTTCTAGAACCTTACATCTCCAAGTGTTTCAAAGTGAAGTGTCGAAGAAAATAAAAGTTGCATTCCAACAGTAATTTAGTGTTTTATTTTTTAAAACAGATTATGAGTAATACCAGATAATAAGCACCGCTGTCCTCGATGGTAAATAGAGTATGTAACGACGACGTTAGCGTACGAGTTCAACACGAAAACAACTCCTGATACAAGTAAAACAGATTTAGCAGTGCTTAATTTTTGCTAAAAACGACTTTTTGAATTACAACAGAGCGGTTCAGACGGATCGAGCCGTTAGAATTATGTCCCGTGGGTCCCTTACTATTTCGTCGACACCCCTACGTTTACAAATTTTCTGGTGGTGTCTAGAAATCACCGAAAACTTTCAGAAAAGTAACATTATCTTGTAAGTTCCCAAAATCAGAATGAATCAGAATCAAAAAGATGTAATTTAAAAAGCCGTTTGGCAACTTTCCTTAAGCTTACGAATTTCACAGCTAGCTCATAAGTTTACGCATGTTGCATTTTTTCTACGACATATATAAATTACTTTGGGGGTACTGCTCTATTCAAAAATCAAGCTACAACTAACTTGAAAAAGAAACTATTTTAAAAATTATTCAAAATATTAAAAATAATAATTTAGAGTATATTTCGCCACTAAAAATACGTTCATAATGTTATTATTTTATAAGGATCGCTATTTCTCAAAGTCGGAAAAAGCATATTATATTTATCTTCATATAATTCTCGTGAATTTTTAAAAATTTGTTGAATTCATACGCAAAATTAATTTGAAAATAATTAAAACTTACTTATTTGACTTACTACTTATAAGTAGTTAGTCAGGAACTGGCAATGGGTATCGTTATTCTGTCATAGGTCTTTTATTTTTCAGCTTGTTACCTAAAGCAGGAAACTAACGACGTCTGAAACATATAAAGCTACCCTACACCAGATACTCAGTATTAAAAGCAGTGTTGCGTCAATAGGTTCACCCCCTGTCACGCAGGACTGAAGTAGTTGGTGAAAAAGAGGCTGTCCTCTACATTATGATGCATAATGTGTGTGTGGTGGTACACACACACAGGTAGGTTCATTACCAATTTACAAAGAACTAATAACTAATAAATTACCAACAATAAAAAACTGGTAAAAATTACTTCAGTTCAGTCGTATATCATCGTATATATCTTCTTAAGCAGTCAATACTCTCTAGTTTAACCTTCATAGAAATATATCTAGCTAGTTTTTGTGATAGATATAAAAATAAAGATTTTTTTTAAATAAGCTTATTTCACTTGTTAATATTGTTGTTAAAACATAATTTATGCCCTCAATTAATAAGTCGTTTCAGCCTGTCCTGAGCCGCCCGCGCCCATCCGCTTCCTGCGGCACTGACCAGATCGTCTGTCTACCTGGCAGGAGGCCGACCCACGCTGCGTCTTCCGATCCGTGGTCGCCACTCGAGAACCTTTCCTCCCCATCGGTTATCGGTTCGACGATAACTTTTTAGGAAAAAACCTTTTTTATAATAAAAATGTTATTGATATCTTAAACGATTTAAGAATTACTAGCGAAATAACGAAATAAGGCTTCTTACTTGTTTCACCACATTAGTGTCGTTAAGTAATTAGAACTGATTTTTGAGGTTATATAATACATAAATAATATTACAAATAAATAAAAAAAAAATAATAACTCCGGATGCAGTTTATAAAGAAAAAATTCTGAGTAAGGTTTTTGATAGCTTTTTATTTATTTTGAACTTTGCCGACTGGATTATACTATACTTGTCTAGTGTTTTGCTTAAACCACTTGAAAAATATGTATTGTTAAAAAGAAAGCTTTTCAGCAAATATAATACAATATCCTTCTACAAAATTAACCAGGACCTTTAAAGTACAAATAGGTATTTGAAGCAAATAAAAATCAAAAAAATATCACCATCACATTTATAAATACACAGACCACTTGTCTTGGTTATAGAGAAAATATTCGACTTAATTCCGTCCGACAAAGTCACTCCAAATAAATTGTGTTGCGAGATTGCTGGAAAAACACCACGTAAACATTTACCTTTCGGACTCAGTGATGCCCAAAACTCTTTCCCTTGGGATGAAATTAACGTAGGTTCAACAAAACATTGTTTTTAATGTACGTGGTGTTAGGATAGGATCTTAAGTCGAATAGCTGTACGCACTTCTTGTTTATTTGGGTAGGTACCTACCTACCTAACTATCTAAGTTGTTTACTTATGATAAGATAGAATGGACTAGCGTCACAAAACTAAAATTTTATTTATAATTCTATAATTTGTACCTACTTTAGCGTGTTATTGGAAAACCATCTTTTATTGTTTATTGTAGCATTATATGAAAACTGTAAATTGCAATTTGTTGATGCACAGATAAAAAGAATTTCTATATAAGGTAGAGAGAAATATTTAGTTATTGCAAAAATATATTTTCTAAGATTAAAAATATATTTTTGTTACAAAATTACCAACTTAACATTATTTTAAATTAAAATTTTAAATAAAATTGTTATCTTAAGATAAATATGCTTATTTAAATTTAAATACTTTATTTAGAACAGGGATATCAGATTTGTTTTAAAGAATATCAGTAGATAGCATGGTACAGTTAATGCTGGAACGTGCTATTTAGAATTACTATGGTTTAATTATTTAATTACCACTTTCAAAATGTTAACGCGATGGGTTTCTGCCAAAGGTTTTTGCGCGATAGATGGGATCTAACAAGACTCTAAAGCTCTACAAAACCTCAAATGTCAGAGTCTCTATTCTCTGAGGAACAGTGTTCTTGTAACAATTTTTTATTTTTTTATTTAAAATATAAATAAATATAAATATATTTGGACATTACACACAGCACCGTCTGGCCCCAAAGTAAGCAAAGCTTGTGTTATGGATACCAGACAACAGATACAAATACATATATTACTTTTTTTTTATAAATACATACATATCATACATAATTACACCCAGACTCAAGACAAACACAAATGTTTACTACATAAATGTTTGTCCTGTGCGGGAATCGAACCCACACCCTCTGGACAGCAGTCGGCCACACTACCAACTAGGCTGCGAGGGAGTCAATGTTCGTTATATACGTCTTTTCATTTGTTTTTACATAATCTCAAACAGAATAAATATAATGTTCTTGTATGAATAAATTATCTTTAAGACAGTGATTTTTTATATGTGCCTATACAGATATATTAATAATAAATATCTACACATGTATGTACATATATAAAAAAATCAGAATATATATAAGGTACTCTTACCAATCAAATATTTGCGAAATCAAGAATACCATGCCTTATTCTAATTTAAAATTTCCTTAATGGTAATCAAACCCCTTTTCAATTGACGACTAACATAGGTAAGTTAGTTTTTTTACTTTTATTAAGTAAATATTCTCTATCGTCTCTAGGGAGGGTATAATTTTCTTGGAGTTAATGAATTTGCTTAAATTTAAAGCGATTTTCTGATTTTCTAAGAAATCTATTTTTACCACGTGGAAACCTAAGACCAGATAATGACATCACGGAGTGAGTCCCGAAAGTGAATAATTCAGCCATGGTAATTTAATATAAACTTTTGTTAAGTTAAAATTTTAAGGCGGTTTCCGTACAAAAATCAGTTTTTCGTTGCAGAAGAAAACCCAAGCTTCAAAATTGCATTGATTATAGTGTCAGCTTTACAGTATAACAAATAATAAAAATCGACCATCAAGTGTGCGACAGGCTCGTGGCATTACCATATAATGGCAGGAAAAATAGAAATTGTTTGATATTAAGATTTAAACGATCGTACTTATGTTCATTCATTTATGATATTTGAGATTTTAGTTTATTGGGGGTGCATATAAAAGACATACAATATTGCAAACGTGCAGGTCAAATACTTTTTTTTACTGTACTGGGTCGTTGATCATGATAAGAACTGTTATATTAAATATAACAGCTGCAAAAGCTTAAATAAGAGTCCAATTCACCTTAAATCGTAAGATCCTGCTTAATCGGGTCACACTGCTTAACAGGCATACAAGATTATAACATTCTATAATATAGAAATTAGTTCTACAAATGGAATTGGTTATATTTTCCTGCTAAATACATTGAGGTTATGTTTAGTTTTGAAAATAATTTAAGAATATACATACTGATTTAATGCACGTTAGTTTAAACATGACCTTGAAAGCGCGGAATTTATTTTTAGGTGTGTTTGATCTAAGGGCGTGGAGTGCGAGAGGTGCACTACTACCATTCAAATCATCACCGCTAGTGGTCACAAAACTGTTTTTACTTCAATAGAAAAAACGCGGGTAAACCGGGTTTACACACATTTTTCTTTTTATTTATTTTATTTTGAATCAATTTTATGTTTTAGATTTGTAAGAATCGAATTTTATTCTATCATGATAAAATTTCTATTCTAAAAAATATTTTAAATATAGGGATTAAAAGTGTTTTTTTTTGTTTTTTTCTACAACATTAATCTACTTTCCCTGAAACTTTGGTGAGTGTGCTCATGACCAAATTAAAGAAAACTTTTTTTTTTGTGCTCATGACCAAATTAAAGAAAACTTTTTTTTTTGTGTTTCCACTCCACTTTTAAGTTTTAGTTTTTCTTTGGATTCTCTAATAAATCGCCCTAAATTCTTCAAAATAATCTTAAAATTCTTATTCAGTATGTAAAGTTTAGCTGTGTAGAAACTACTATTTTTTAATTATTTTCCTGTCAAAAACATCCAGCAATAAAAAAAAGAGCAATTCAAGTGTTTTAAAATAAAACGCTAAATACGTCCTGTACAAAAAGGCAAAAAAAGTTATAAATGGAAAGTAATGGAACAATAATAATAATGTTTATTAAAATAATGAATTAAACAAATTAATTCACCATGTAGGTACCTAACTCATATGTGAAAACTTAACTGAAAAAACTGAAAAAAGATGGTATTTAATATCTTATTCATACTTAAATATCGTCAAGAAAAGACTACAGCTTCAAATTAAAATATGGCCCGTTAAAAAGAGGGAAATTCCTAAAAGAGTAACTCTGTTACCTATTCAAAAACTTAAAGGATTGGGATAGGGTTGCCAACCGTACTATAATATTGTACTGTATTTCGGGTCTCCGTACTATATACTGTTGAAGAAACATATAGTACGCAAAAATACTATATTTTCAACACCGAAATCTTACAAACAAATCTTTTATTTTAAAATTGTATGAACGTGCCTTTTTATTAACTTTTGACTAATGCAATAGCCTGTAGCGTATCCGAACGTATCTATCTCACTGCGTTCCGAACTTCTAAATGTCAAAGTAACAAAGTCAAACGAATGTGCGTTTCTTTTTTTTTGGGATTTTGGGAATTATTTAAATATATGTCATTCCTGCTCTCTATTCCTGCCACTTCGTCATTCACAGAAAGGATATTTTCGGTTATGAATTGGAAGTGGCGAACAAGAAACAAACAGATGAAGTATCTCATTAATAAAAAACTTTTGATTTACATTAATTTTATTTTATTTTAGACAAAAAATGGATAAAAATGCAAGACATATCAATTAATATAGTTTTTATTAAAATAAATAAGTAACAAATATATATTCGTCTACTTTCTGCGTTTTTCATAAAATACTAATATTTTTTTAGGTGTACTATATTTTTAATTAAATATTATATTTCACTGAAGAAATGTTGGCAGCCTTACGACGTAATTTTTAACTCAAGTTACCTACTCGTTTTTGAATGCAAACCATGTATCAAAAAAGTGTGGTCAGAGTATAATAGAGTGACCAAATAAAATTTATTTTCTACGCTTTTTGCAAAGAATAGAATCTTAGGCCGTAAAATTTGTGAAAAAAAACACCTAATAAAAACATGTGCTTGTGTATGTGTATTTTTATTAATAAATAATTAATAGGACAATATTCGCTTTCTTAATAGATGAAGTTGCTTACAAAATGAGTAACCCTAATCAACAGATCAAAGATCTGCCAGGGTTTGATGCGTCTGTGGAAGAAACTAGCTCACAAGATGATTTACAAGGCAAAAAGAAAAAGAAGAAAGCATCTGGGGGTTTCCAGGCCATGGGATTCAATTTTCCAGTCCTCAAAGGCATCACTAAAAGAGGTTACAAGCAACCCACTCCAATACAACGTAAGGTAATACAAGAACAACAAACTCATTCTAACCTTAAAGCTGAATTGTTCATCATGACCAAATCTCCTTTTCGAATTCCTAGAAAGATGACAGCGCTTTGTTAAAAGGTACTAAACTTGGGTTTTTTTTCTTACGAAACAACTTTCTGCCCCATTGTGATGAGAGGTCAGCGGAACTGAAGGGAGATCCAAGGGGCAAAAAGCTGGTCTTCAGTAGTTTTGCTGCAAATATTAGTATTAAAGTATTTTTTCAACACAAGTGAAAATACTCTAAGTCCAGTTGTCTTTTCCCTTGCGCCCCCTTTTAGTTACTCTGACCAATCCAATGCCGCAGCCGTAAAGATAATCAAGGCTAAATCAAATTTAATGAACTTGCCTACTAAGAGTGTTATTGCTCAGTTTTACAGTCTTATAAAATTGTTTTATAAAGCTTAAACAATATAATTTTGGCAACTGCAAATTAGCTGGATCCAACAAAGCAATAATTAGATAGTTATAATCTTTAATTTAATAACTCATCCCATGTCACCATACAAACACTAAAATACCTGATTTTTTTGTAAAAATCTCACATAAATGAATATATTTTTTATTTTCCAAGGTGTACATATGTTTTTTTGCAATACGAAATTTATCCACAAATAGCACTTAATTAAAAGTTTTCAATAATATACAACTCAAGAGCTGTGGTTCGCTGACAATGAATTTTGAGGTTGATCAATTGCATGTGTTGTTGTAGCAAAAATGTCAAAGACAACAAACTTCCTGTAATCTGATTAGACTTTTGGATGCCTTAGAGGTTAACATTTAACTAAAAATTTTCAGCAATTAAAATTATTGCCAACAAACTGATTGTTAAACATGGTTTTGTCAATTAAACTTGAAATTCAATACAATGTGGGGTTGTGAATACTAAACTTAAAATTTCTTTCTTCTTCCTTTCTTTAGACAATACCACTTGCACTTGCTGGCAAAGATGTGGTTGCTATGGCTCGAACAGGGTCAGGCAAAACAGCGTGCTTTGTACTACCAATATTAGAGAAACTGACTGCCCCTGCAAGTAAAACTACATCAGGCAACAACCTCAGAGCTTTAATATTGTCACCTACCAGAGAATTGGCTTTACAGGTAATATGTCATCATTATTTTACCCTCTTTTAATTTTTACTGCTAAATGTAAACTTAATGTACAGTCCTGTGTACCCACTAGTACCCACTAGATATATGTAGTAAGATTTTTAGAAAATCATAGAGCTATAGCTCAATCTTGTGGTGGCTGGTCATTGACAATCAAAATTGATTGTATTAATCAGCATTTGAAAAGTGATATTTGATAATTTCAGCAACCTTATCTCTTTGTAATAAATTTTGCCAATGCTGATTTAATCCAATTTGTGGGATAACTCCCAATTTTCACATCAAATAAGTATTATTAAAATTTCTCATTATTTGTGAGTTTAAGAGAATGTGAGTATTTAAAAGTTATTTTAAAGAATTAGGATTGTCGTCTTTAGTCAGGCCCTGTTTTAATGTAAATAGCCAGTTAACTACACTCGCTAGCAAGCATCCACTGTGCAAACTTATGGAAGGTACACCAAGCTGTTAGTATCCAGTATTTTTCTATATCACCTGTGGACTACTTTTAACAACAAAACATCTGAAAGCCAACACTTTTAAATAGCAGTTGTTTTTTATTTAGTTCATAATGCAGTTTTGCTATGTAAATTTTTATTTTAATAATTTGGTTTAAAATTATGCTGAAAGTACTGTAAAGCTGTATTAATATTTCGCCAAATATAAATTATGCGTTGCAACGAACCGATCATGCAGATCATATTTTATGTAAGGAGAATTTTGTCTTACATAAATGGCAAAAACTTCTGTTGATTGGAATAAGATTGATGATCTTTGCATTAAATGATTAACATAGACAAACATTAACATATATAAGAATAATTTTGATAGCAATTATTCTGTTAAGACAATAAAATATTATATTTTGAGAAATTATTCACACTTTATTTATGTGCACCCTAATACTATAAAAATTATAATGTAATAATAAATAAAACTGCTTTTTTCAGACTTTGAGATTTGTTCGGGAACTGGGCAAGTTTACTGGCCTATCATCAGCAGCTATACTAGGTGGAGAATCCATAGAACAGCAATTCAGTGTGATGTCTGGAACTGCTCCCAATATTGTTGTGGCAACTCCTGGACGCTTTCTACACATTTGCATTGAGATGAACTTGAAGCTTGATAATATAAGTAGGAATATTAATCAAAACGGTTTTGACTGTTGCTTGAAGTATTTGTTTACCAAGGTACCATAAGCTCTACATGTACCACAAGTTTCCATCTACTTGAGTAGAGAAATATGTCAGGTCTGGATGGTGGGACACAATTTTCGGTGCGTTTACTTCTCACAGGCTGTCCACTTTCTGGAAAGTCAGGATAGCTAAAAGTGGTCAGGGAAAGTCAGGAAAGCTTATGGTAAGGTCAGGGAAAAAAATGGTATTTACAAAAATATTAGGTGAAACAAAAATGCTACTATCCCAGTGATTGATTATGAGGGATATTTTTATGCTCCAGCTGACCCTAATCTAGTTTATAGAAGCATTTTTATATTCAGGCTATTGGAGGGATATATAATATATAACATATGTTTCTTTGTGACATAATTAGATTTCTCCGTTTTAGTAAACTACTTAGTAAAAATTTTTTGTAGTTTTTAAAATTCATCACAAAACTTAGGCTGGTGCCTGGGTTGCACCAGTTGGTGGTTTTCCGAACTTTGACGAATCGGTTTACGTTAAAAATAGGTGATTATGGAATTTCTCATTTTTGGCGTCTGGTTAACGTCAAAGTCAGTTAGTACAACCCAGCCTTAAGTTTTCTAAAATGGAGTTCCAGTATACTCGTATTTTTAATTAGACGATATCATATGACAGTAGCTAGTACTCTTTCAACAAACATTGACAACAAAATAAACGTCAGTTAATATCGTCTAATTAAAAATAAGACTATATGTACCAACTTTCAAACTCACTACTTAGTTTTTTTTTGTTTAAGATAAGACTTATATTCATTAAAGAAGAGTATATTTTTTTATGTCAAAGATTTGACGTAAAATGCTTCAATACGACATAAATAATTGTGACATCTGACATTTACTACTTCAGTTGATTCATAGGGCCCACTATCTACGTTATATTGAGAATTTTTCTCAGCTGATCTATTTGGCCAAATTAATAATAATTATCTCGTGATTAAAGCATAAATATTATAATTTTTGGTCAGGGAATTTTGAAGAAATGGTCAGGGAATAGTCAGGGGTTTTTTTTTGGCAATTAGAGTAGACACCCTGGTCTCACTAAATTTTGTTCTCTGGTGCAGGAAGGGACTAAATAAAGACGTTAAGATAAAAACATTATAGGGCAGGAGACCAATCAAATTGTATGTGTCCTACTTTAGTGCTAACGAGATTCAGAACTTCCCTAGGGCTAACCACTTCCTTTGCATTCCTAATGTATAATAGTCTCTGGAACTACTAAACCAATTTTGAAAATTCACTGCGTTGGTTCACTGTTAAAAGCTACATTACTCCAGATGGATATAAACCATGTTTATTTTTTTAAAGTCTAGTTTTGTGCGAGATATGAAGACGAAATTCTGGCAAGGTACAAGTTATTTATTATATCCACCATTTTCAGTTTTATTTTTCTTACAGAAATGATGGTGTTTGATGAGGCAGATAGACTGTTTGAATTGGGTTTTGGAGAGCAACTAAAAGAGATTGTTGCCCGTTTACCTTCCAGTCGTCAAACCCTTCTTTTTTCGGCAACATTGCCAAAAATGTTGGTAGAATTTGCTAGAGCTGGCCTATCAGATCCTGTTTTGATAAGACTTGATGTAGATTGGAAACTGCCATCCACTTTGTGGCTAGGATGGATATCAGTAAGAGCAGAATTGAAAACAGCCGCATTGTTACTTCTACTAGATAAGGTTTTAACTAGTAACACCCCACAAGCTGTTGTATTTGCAGCCACAAAGCACCATGTTGAATATTTACATATGGTAATTGTATAATAATGCTAATATTCCTTTATAATTTCCTCTACACAAAGATTTGCCTGGAAGAGATCGCTCTTTAGCGATAAGGCCGCCTATCTGTTCCTCATTTGTCAACTTACTTTTCTTGTTTTTATTATTTTATATGCAATAAAGTATATTCATATTCATACTCCTAATTGGTTTTTAAATAATGAATCTAGATATACATAAAAGTAAGTGTATTATACCTATTAGTTTAGTAAAAATATTATTTATCAATAATTATTTTCAGTATAAAATAAATCCTAATCCAAAAAATAAGTCAAATCTTTAGGCTTATAATTCCGACTAAACTATGTCATAGTAAATATAATGCAGTAGAAACTCTTCAATATCTATGATTTTTTCGTTACATCACATTATTTTAATAAGTTAAGTAAATATCAAGACAGATAGGTAATATACCATATTATAGTTATGATATACTTTGTTCTATTCAGATATTGCAACAAGCAGGCATATCGTCCACTTACGCCTACTCTGGACTAGACCCCTCTGCCCGAAAGATTGCTTTAGGTCGGTTCACGAACAAGAAATGTTCAGTTCTGTTGGTTACTGATGTAGCTGCTCGAGGGCTGGACTTACCTGCTTTGGATACAGTGATTAACTATAACTTTCCAGCCAAACCAAAACTGTTTGTACATAGAGTTGGTGAGTGTATTAAATTTCATAAAGTTATTCACGCTTTAACAGATGGTAGTACAGCAGCTAAAAGCTGCTTGGATTTTTATATAATTAGGTTTAAAAGTTAAATTAGCTAATTAAGATATTGTACATTGACATGTCATAAATTATTGAATTTTTGACTAAAATCGCTTTGAGTGTATTAATAGAGTGACCATGAGAAATTACGATAAAGACATGTTTTTCACGTTTTTTTAAAACTTTAGTAGGTACATAGTTATTTAATATTTTTAGGGTTGTGCACCATAAAAGGAAAAACAGAACCTTTCTGAGATCACTCTCATGTCCGTCCATCCGTCCCTCACAGAGTAGGGAGAGGAAAATTTGATGAAATTTTTCAACTATTGAAATCATTCAAAAAAAATCGTGTTTGGAAATTTCAAGTTTGATGTGAAGAATATTCAAGTACCAATTTTATTTTTAATCATTGCTCAAAAAATTGTTCGTACTATAGGTCCTTTAGATGTTAATGAGCATTATTTTATTTTCTTGTCATTTATAAATAAAAAAGTGTAGTTTTATAACAGACTCATCACAAATTATATATATTTAATTTTTAATATAGTATATGTGGTTTACAATTGAATTTATTATCAATATATATACAATATACATAACATAGATGATCATGGCTCCAATGGCTGACTTGGTAAAATATTTTAAATGTGTTGAGTGTATGTGTATAAGCTTGGTTTTTTTGGCATTGTTAGCCAGACGAATGTTGTGTGCCCATTAACATAAGATGTTGTAGTTATGTTGCAGCATACCGTGTGCTTTCTGAACCATTTAAAGTTGGGCCCTGTATTCCATTTTTTTCTTATCTTGAAAAGATAGTTTCATAAATGAAATAACCTAATGCCTAACAAAAGTCTATAAACATGGTTTTTCTCATTTAAGTATTTGTTTATATCATAACTAAACACGTTTAAAAGTTGAGAGGTACTCCGGTTTTTCTGAAAACCGTACTGTTTGTCATTGATAATATTGTTATCTATTAAATATTTATTTATTTCGTTGCTGAAATACCTCTCAATTATTTTATATAAACATCACAATATGGTTATTGGCCTGAAGTTATGTCGCTGAGACTGCCATTTTTATAAATGGGTCTTATTATTTCTAATTTTAGTTTGTCCGGGTAATTTGATTTTGAAATACATACATGTGCGTGACGACAGGTTGAGTAGCGTAGTTATTAATAAGGGAAATTATCCGGAATGTTGGTAACCCACAACCCACTAAGAAAGGTCAAAAAGGTAAAAAAAAATTGGCTTCAACTATTTGTTCGTAGTGCACTCTCCAGTGACATCGATATATAGCTTCTTGCGGCAAAATTACCTAACCTATTTTTATTATTGTATAATATAATATATTTTTTTTTACTCGCATATCTAAATATCATTGATTATAAATAGCCTTGCGAAATGCCTAATAATCATAGTATCAAAAAGAGTTTGCATTCATGTATTGCCAGTGAGTTATCGGTAACCAAAGTTTTTGTGGAAATCATAACCTTTATTTAATGAAAACTTTGATCAGTTAATAAATTCACTCGCATTTTATGGGTGAAGATGATATTTTTAACCGACTTCAAGAAAGGAGGGGGTTCTCAGTTCGGATGTTTGTATTTTTTTTTTTTTATGTGTGTTCGGTCATAACTCCGTCAAACATAGACGGATTTTCAAAATTCTTTCTTTATTTAAAAGGGTATACCTCCGAGGTTATCCCGTATTAGAGATCTGCCTCACCGAGATGCCATGGCGACGTCGCCAGCTACTTATCCAAATAATTCATATAGAAATGTATCGGCTCTCACTCACTTGGCGACGCTTTGGCAACGTCGCTAATTTGGAAGCGTAGTCACGATTTATGGCTCCCTACGTGGCGACTGGATGCTCGGCCCTGTTTAATAAACGTTACAAATTGTAATTGTATTTTACAAGCTACAATTCTACAAATTTCTGTTTAATAAAAAATACAAGTTACAAGTTTACCATGGTGGAAAACTTACAAAATAGTAGAATTGTAACTACAATTTAACATATTTCCGTTTAATAAATATTTTCTCTTTACAGGTGACAATTTACAAATTTGTAAGAAAAACTGTTTTATTAAACGCATAATTGTAACTACAAGCTTACCTATTATGTAAATTGTATTGTCAGAACTTTACAATGTTGTGCTAAATGGTTACAATGGTCCTTTTCCTAAAATAGTGCCTTGTTGTGTCACGTAGGTATTTCCAGTCTTTGTTATAGATGCTAAAAGATCTCAACTGTTCCGCAATATCTTTCCACTTTTTTAATTTTATATCGTGTGTTAATTTATCACTAAACCGTCCGAACAAAACATCTTTATTCTCATATGTTAGAGAAAGAATCGTGATTATGTTATTGTGGTCCATAACTTTCGTAATGAATCAAACAAATAGAAAAGAAGGAACTTTATTTAAGAATACCCTACATTATTTAAGAATCTACAATAAAATCTTACAATTATATGTAACTTGTAACTTACAAGTACAAATTTGTAGATACAATTTTGTCATCGAAATCTACAGGCGTTTTCGGCACTTGTAAATGTTTATTAAACATCACTTGTAATGGTAATATTTGTATTGTTTTTACTTGTAAAATTCTTACATAATTGTAGTGTTTATTAAACAGCTCTTGTCATAAAACTCTACAAATATGTCACTTATTTACAAAATTGTAGAATTGTAACTTTTATTGAACAGGGCCTGGCAGCCAAGGTGGTGTTTTTTTTTAAACTATATACAGATCTAAGAAAATATTCTGATAATGTCGGAATAATCATTCGATGCACTATCCCATGAGCACGGACGGTTTTTAATTTTTACGATACATCTTTCGGCATCGAAATTAATTTTTTCAACGTTACACAAATATACTACAATATAGGCGAGCGTCCAAAATGGCATTCGGTTGGCGACTAAGTGAGTGAGGTGCAGCTTATGCGCATACATTTTAGTGGCGACGTAGCCAGGCTGCAAGAGCATCCAGTCGCCACATAGGGAGCCGTAAATCGTGGCTACGCTTCCAAATTAGCGACGTCGCCAAAGCGTCGTCAAGTGAGTGAGAGCCGATACATTTCTGTATGAATTATTTCGATCCGTAGCTGGCGACGTCGCCATGGCATTACGGTGAGGCAGAGCTCTTAATGTCGTGAGTGTAAAACTTAAATTTTTGGAAAAAAAAATATTTAAAAATTGTTTTTAATTTGGAACTGGTGAAACGCCTTTTATTTTGATGATTGTATAAAATTTTGTTACGAGTATCGATGTTTTTAGTGTACGAAACCAAAAAAAGCAATTCGTCATTCAAAAGTCAAAAATGAAAACTTTTTAATGATCAGTGATAAAAAAACTACCTACGTCATAAATAGTTTTTGCGACAGGCGACATAACTTTTTTTTATACAAATTGCATAATACCAAATTTCTTTATCTATAAATATCTGACTACCCAAAATGCGTCAGTATGATATATCATAATTATTATAGTCAATAAAAACTTTTTAACAAAAATGAAACAACCAGCTTCAAACAGATGCACTAAAAAGGTAAACATAATTACTTATTTCCAAAAATCTGATCTGAATTACAGTTTAAAGTTGGTGTCATGAAAGTAAAGTGTGTTATAAGCTTTAGGTACAAAGACAAAGTAGTCAAATATTTATAGATGAAAAAAATTTGGTGTAATGCAATTTGTATAAAAGAAGTTATGTCGGCTGTCGCTAAAACTATTTATAACGTAAGTAAAAAGTTTTTCCGTGAGGCGAATTTAATCACTGAATAAGATCAATGTAATGGGTACAACTTAATTAATCAATGATGTAAATAGTAGATTGTTCCAGCTAGTGTTAGCTTAGATCCCGGATGCTAGTGAGGGCACTAAAAATATGTGTGCACCAAAAAGTCACTCTAAGCTAATGTTATTATCGTACAGACTCTTAAAAGTCATTAAATTATCGTACGACGTAAATATCTGACTATTGATTTTTCTATGTACTACAATGTTCGGCTCGTTTTTAATTTCTTCAACCATTAAAGAAAACTAATTTCCACTACATTTAAAATTATATGCAATTTTCAGTCGCATTAAAAAGTATATGTATTTATGCATTTGGAACAGTGATAAATCAGTGTGAGGGTCAGCTCTTACCGAGACGCGACGCGACGTTAAGCAGCTTGAAGATGCAACAAGCTATACGCGATACCTCGAGCTGCGCCGCGCGGGGACTTTTGTGCTCTCACTATAATATGTATATTTTTGTCTAGTAAACAAGGTCCATAATGTGTTGCTATTTCAAAAATGTCATGTCGCGTCTCGGTATGAGCTGACCCTAAGGCACAAATATGTTTTGTGTACTTTATTACTGCTATACTACTTAACCACTATTTACCAACAGGTCGCAGCGCACGTGCTGGTAGGGCTGGCAGAGCATTTTCACTAGTAGCTGCAGATGACGTAGCTCATCTTCTGGACTTGCACCTTTTCCTGGGAGCAGACATCGTGTCTCCTTTACAAGTTACAACACCTGGACCGACTTGCCCCAGTGGAGTGTGGGGTACAATGCCTACGGGGCAACTTGAACTGAGGCATCAAGATATCATGGCGTGGGAAAGAACCTATTCAGACATTGTAAGTTGTAATTTGTACAATATTTTGGTTCTATGCCTAAATATTCGTTCAGTCCGTTGCTAAAGTTGTTCTCTAGTCTAATTATGAGGTTAAGTGCAATAGCACGGACGCGAAGCAGAAAGAATTTGTCACTATTTGTCTCTGTTGCAAGCGCATAATTATTTGCCGTCGCGCTCGCACAGATGCAATGACCGACCACTGTCATCAGAAATAACTACTATTTTGACCACTGAACACAGGCTAAAAAGTAAAAGGTCAATGTACGAAATTCTTTATGCTTCGCGATCTGCAAGTATTTTTAAAAGGCACGATCTCTAATTTTTTAGAGGACCAATGTTATGAAAACTCCATAATAAGAATCTCTCCTCCATAATTTATATTATGTTATCAATAAGTGTAAAGAAACTTGCTTGTTTATCTTCGATTTAACTTAATTTTTGTTTTTTGCAGACCGATGCGGCCCGCGTATGTTCTCGCGGTTGGCAACAGTATATCAAGTGGAGAGAGCCCGCTTCGGCCGAAGCCAACAAAAGGGCCAAGGTTACGCCCTTACCGACATTGACACACCCTTTCCTCCTCGATGCGACTGATGAAATAACTGAAGATCTCGCGGATCAAATAAAAAAATATACGCCTAAAGGGGTAAGTCAAAGCAGTTTTAAATACCGTAGTTTATCTATTTTCCCTTCATTGCCCACAATTTAATAGAAAGACCAAGGTTATATACTGCCCTTGACTTGAAAAATAAAATTGTACTTAAATAGTCAAGTCATTTAAAGAAATGTTTGAATGTGTGTAATAAAATACTTGATATAGGTACTTAACCTATCACTGTAATTTTGCCTTATAGTGATAAGACCGCCATTTTTACACTATGTTTTATTACCAGTGGCTAGATACACACACCCACAACATAATATGCAGGACAGCCTCTTTTTTCTTCAGCCAACCATTTTAGTCCTGCGTAACAAATGGTGAACCCGTCACTCCAAAACTTTCTGAAACAATGTATATGGACTAAAGCGGCTTCATATATGGCCCATATCGTGAATTACCAACTTTAAAGTAATAAGTGTATGTATGTATGTTTCCCCATGCCCAATCTTGACTTCTTATAGTTCGTCAGGAACTGGCAATATATTATTCTGTCCTTGGTCCTTTATTTTACCGCTTATTTAAAACTGGTCATATTAATGACTTATGGGACATATATGAAGCTACCATAGTCCAGATTTACAACAGCCTAGTTGGTAGTGTGGCCAGCTGCTGTGCAGAGGGTGTGGGTTCGATTCCCGCACTAGACAAACATTTATGCCATAATATAAACATTTGTGTTTGTCTTCAGTCTGGATGTATTTATGTATGATATGTATGTATTTACAAAAAAAAAAAGGAAAATTTATGAATTTGTATCCGTTGTCTGGTACCCATAACACTAGCTTTGCTTACTTTTTTATACCAGTTTTTGACTATTATAATTATTTAATTATTATTGATTATTATTGCTATAGCTGACTTATACATTATATTGTTTTATTTTTCAGACTATATTAGAACTAGGTCGTAAAAACGATTCGCCGATGTACATAGCAATGAAAGCGAAGAAACTCAAACACGGAGCTACTGTGCAGAAAACTCGAAATAATAAGAAGTTACAGGTTATTATATAGTTTATATATAGACTTTTTTTATTGTTAGGGTTTCGAACTACAAACCGACTGGATTTTTAGATTCTCTATAATTATCTATTATTTGTAGTCTCTAAAACAGACAAATTTTTAATATTAATATAAACGTAAGTCTAGAAAAAGGTATTAACTTACAAAATTCATTCTAGGCAGAGGGAGTTCTAACTGAAAACTATGAGACGTTAAATAAAACACCGCGAAACGTAGATAATGTTAAGAAAAAGAAGAAAGAAGTATTTAGAGATGAGAATTACATACCGCACCACGCCAGCGACCAGCATACCGAAACTGGGTAAGACAATATATCTAATATATCTATAGGCATACATTTCTAGGTGAAGGAAACTTGATACGTCTAAGAGGTTCAAAAGACATGTGAGGTCTGCCAATCCATACAGGTCCCTCGTGGTGGAGGCTTAAATAGGCCTCGGCCGAGGTTTGTGAGGTTAGGCCGGTGCCTCAATGAGGAGTGCGCACGCTGATTGATGATAACTCAATATGTAGGGGTAGTCAAACATAGGGTCAACATCGCTAAGTATTCTTTATATCCTCTATTCATCTGTGGTACATGCATGGTGTTTTACAGTCTCTTCAGTCATCTATTTTTACTCATAAATTTCTAAATACAGAATGGCGGTAAACTTCAGCTTGGGTGCAGAATCCGCTGAATTGGACGTAGGTTTGGACAGTGGCGAAGGTGCAAGGAAACAGCGTAACCAGATGCGCTGGGACCGTAAGCGAAAGAAGATGGTGCACGTTGATCCAGTAAGTAAACTGGCCTCAGTAACAGTCTGCTTTTACTGATTGTTGAATACTTTGCTCTGATTACTAGGATTTGATAAACTGTCGAGCAATGTAGTTTGATTCGGCGTTGACAATAGGTGATTTGATTCACTGTTGAGCAATACACTGTAATTCAATGTTGATTATTACAATTTGATTCACTGTTGACTGTTACACTTTACTTTACCTTGGGGGGACCAGGTGTGATTTAACGATCCAGAGATCGGGTATGATTTAGAGTGACTTCGATTCATTTTAATTCACTTATTTATTTCCGTTTCACATATGAAAATTCGATCAAAATAAAAGTATATATGTCCTCGGCTATCTCCCCTACGCAATACACTACTGGACTTCTCTGCAATTTTAGTATAATCTATTATATTTATTTCAAAGGACGGAGGCCGAAAGATGATCCGCACGGAGAGTGGAGGCCGCGTGCCGGCCTCGTATCGCAGTGGACGGTACGAAGAATGGCGCAAACGGAACGCAGCCGTGTACCAGGAGGATGACGAAGACAACGGTCCGAAGCAACACACTTCCTACAAGAAACCAGGTAAGTTGTAGATAAATTAAAATTCGATAAAGGTTTGTTTGATATCATGTCGCTGTATAAATACCTATATAAATTTACAACAGTTTTGAAAGATAAAATCTTGTCACTAGATTTCTTGTAATATTGTGATAGGTAAATTATGGGTTTGCCTAGTGTCTACCCCATGATTACCTCAAGACCTCGAATTACCTTCTCTTTAGCTGTGTCTCTACCTATTGTCTACATCATATCCACCTTCCTTGTGTCTACCCCTTATGCCTACCTTGTGTCTCCCTAATGTTAACTTGTATTTACCTAATGTATACCTTGTGTTACCTCAATATATGTGCCCACCCCAGGTCTACCTTAAGTCTGCTACGGGTCTGCCTAAATCTACTTTGTGTCTACCCCGGGCTACCTAGTGTCTATATTATGCCTACCTTATGTTCCCGGTATAGACGTCGTGTCTCCCCTGGATCTACCTTGTGCGTTCCTTGTCAGTGTCCAAACTATTATGGAAATATCCGTTTCTACCGTTAGTTATACAATTTTACGAGATGATTCGCGGTAAAAAAATTTTGGAACTGATTACCAGAAGTCGGAATTAGGTAGTCCATAAAATCATGGACTTGCAAACCGGAATTTTCTGAATTATGTTAACCGTAGTTTATGGCCAATAATATTTTTATTTACTAACAACTTAAGTACCAAAATGGTTTTTAGAGTTGTATTGATATCTCAGATGAATAAAACAAAACTATTCAATAGAAACTGAAATCCTGAGATTTGAGGAATTATTCTTTTCAAAATGACGCTACCTATTTCCGACCTCTGCTAATGACTACGTAAAATATTTTCAGTATCGGAGTTCCGTCCACACTGGGTAAAGCACAACGAACGCCTCTCGCAAAAGAAAGCGACCGCCCCTGGTAAAGAGTTCCGGAACAAACAACAGATAGTGAAGGAACGCCTCAGGAGAGATAAGATCAAACAAAAGCTAAAGTTTAAATCAGGAAACAAAAAGAAAAAGAAGAAATAAATGTTTCAGCACTAGGTTTTTATTGTATGCAATAAAATGTTTATACAAACTGTTTTTTTCCTTTCGATTTCTAGTAAAAAATGGTCGGATACATTAAAAAACAGACAGAGAAGCAACGAACCACGACCACTGTTGCGCGTAAAACCCATAGCTGTATGAAATAACTTCTACAGTGACTTTTTAAGCCCAACTCGAGTTAACCGGGTAGCTTGTGGTTAGCCGGTAGAGAATGCCGTATGGCATTAAGCTCGCCACTGTTCATCTTGTGCAAAAAGAATAAATGAAATAAAAAAAAAAGAACTGTCGTCTAACAGATTTTCGAATCGTGGTAAAAATATATCAGTGCTCTGATAATTTGTCAAAACCGGAAAATGTT
The DNA here is from genome assembly GCA_946406115.1 of Apoda limacodes. NCBI lineage: Eukaryota > Metazoa > Arthropoda > Insecta > Lepidoptera > Limacodidae > Apoda > Apoda limacodes. The sequence goes on along the minus strand of OX291553.1, from coordinate 9,188,080 downwards.
CTTACTAATAATAAAAGACAAAACAAAAAATCCATGATATATATTTTAAAAAATTAAGATTAACATTAGAGTACTTACAATTATCTGTACAGGCTGATAAATAACTCGAATCAATTTTTAGGAAAAGATTATCAATTTTGGACTTTGGATTTTAATGGTTACTTAACATTAACAATTAACGAATGCTAAAAGCGAGAACATTCTATTTACAAATTTAAATTTAACTAATAAAGTATAAGGTACACACTTGAGATATACGTATAAGTATACAAATGAAATGAATTATCTAACTACATTTTCACACAATACAATTTCAATCGAAGAATAGTAATTTTGAGAAAGAAAACTGAAGCACACAAGGTAAATTAAAAAGAAGGTACTAAACTAAAAAGATCTAAATATGGTAATGAAAGTACCGAGGTTCTTTAAAAAAATTATATATGTGATATAATCCAGTAAAAGACACAAATCTGGATATCAAAACTTGTGTTCTTTATCTATAATCTTTATATAAGTAGATGAACACATTTTACCTTACACAGGTAACATAAACAATATTTAATCAAAAAAACGTTGCCTCCATACTAATTTGATTTATTTTTAATTTTTTAAGAAAGGAAAAAATGCTCTGAGGGATAGTACCTTCCTCCTGCCTCATATTAATAAAACAAGATAAAAAAATCTTGTAATCGCAAATATTTCGACATATTTTTTAATAAAAAAATCGGTATAAGACAATAATTATAAATTCTAAACAATATAATATGTATTTCAGACGAAATATTAATTTGTATTAAGATAAAAGCTAATATTTATTTTAAATATTGGATATATTCAGGTGAATAGATCGTAAAATAAAGCATTTATTACTTTGCAAATTGTATTACAGATTAATTAAAATTTGGCAACATTATAGCTCCTTACAAAATAAGCATTATTATTATTGGAATTTTTGCTGTAAATTTAATCACTATACACAATAACTTCATACTCACATCACAACAAAGAATTTTATAGCTAAGGGTCCAAGTTCCCGACAACATCTCTATTTTGCCATTTTACCAACTTCAATTTAAACAGTATTTTGTTAACTATTCAGAAACAAAAAGAAAAAGCCAGGCCAACACGTACAGTAACGGTAAAAACCACGGAATGCGAATATAAGTATATTTCGGAAGTTCCTAATGATTTGTGGTAAAAAAAATTAAATATATTACCACTCATCACTGCATTGTGACCGAGTCGTTATTTTGTACAAAAAGATTTTTTTTTCACATTAAACTAATATAAACTGGAAAAAATGGCGGCAGTAAAGTACTTACATATACCTGTTTCACTACTAAAACAAAAAATATTAAAAATCTGCATAAACCTACTCATTTTGTTGTCGACTGGTGTAACAGGTCCTAAAAAGTTTTTTTAGCAACAGATAAACCTAACTAATGACAACCCCGTAACAATATCTTACATTGCGAACAACAAATTTGTTTACACAACTTTACTAAGATTCCATTCACAACATTTATATAAAACTGATAATTTTGCTGCCAAATACGCCACGCGCCATCTTGTTTTAACGTTTTAATAATATATTTATCTAATATGCCCCTCATTCATTTCAACCTTTGGCAATTTTTCGACCATGAACAATTTCCATTATAAACTCTTCTCCACATACAAACTAATTTTAATACACGTTTAGTTTTTACTAAATCTGTGAATATGAAAACTAGATCTACACCATTTTATGCCAGAACATCAGTCTTCTCTTAACGAACGATTTTTTATTTACATCTATCTCTCAGAAATTGCGTGCAGATTTTTTTTTTATAACAATTTTATTTTAAACATATTATACAAAGAACTAACGGGTTATACATTAACGGGACTAAAATGGACGGGTTATAAGGATGCAAAGTGAATCTTTCTGAAAATATTTGAGCAAATTATAATTTTTTTTTTCAAAGGTACAGAGTTATACAAGGTTATGGCACAAATCGTTTACAACACTAAGTGACTTTTGACGACATAATTTTGTTGCAATTTTCTATAACTTTATGATAGCAATTTAACTTTATTTTTTTGTCTTAAACGGCATCTTAAGTTATATGTGAAGAAAATAAAACAGCAAAACACATTTTGTTTTGACAATGTTTAGACACAAAACAGATTTCAAAATAATTACAATTTATTTTGAGACAATGTCATTGGTTTGGTTAGAAAAGTAAGCTAAAGTAAGGCCAAAGACAATGAATACAAAATTGTAAAGCGACAGAATATTGTTATCTCTTTCTTGCGAATAGGTGAACGCAAAAGTGCAAGTCGACGAGGCTGTTACATTTAGTATATCTGCTCTTTGACCTTAATTTAATATCCTTTCTTTCGGTAATATTTTTGTCACATGACATCTTTACATTTTGTTCACACAATAAATTTGTTTAGTTAACACCTAACCTACGAATATGATAGATAACTAATAAATAGTTTAAAGAAATCTCCATATATTAGCATGCTTACTTCTCTCGAACAAATTTTTTAACCATAATCTTTTTAAATCTATTTTTTTATATAAGTATAGATCGTCCTAGGAGTATGCAATTTAAATTGGTTTCAAGAGTAAAATAGCTAAAGAAGGCTATTAATAGTATAATAACCAGTAGAATTGAAAATTCAATCTACTCTTGCTAGAATATAGAGTTATATATCTCAAGTCTGCTTAGACTTTTCAATACTTAAGTGAAGTAGGGCTTTGAAAAAGGTGGCTTTCATTGTTAATACTAACTTTGCCTTTCAATACAATTGTTATAGCAGATTTTGGACAGAGGGTGACCAAATATAATAAGTCGGGAAAAAAGTCTTCACATATAGTATGTATAAACTTTTAATAAAATCTCTTTGGTTGTACTATTTGTATCTGCTGGCTGGTTTTGATGACATTAAAAAAGTTACATTTCAAAAAAACAAAGAAAAAAGAACAAAATTGTTGATCTATTTTTGACAAATGCGATAGTTAGATTCTGTATTCAAAATATTAATATCATTTTTGTATATTTGTATGTATAACAAGAAATCAACATGTAGATACAGCCCAAATTGTGTTGTTACCTTAATTTTATACAATTATCTTGGTCAACAATTTGGGTATCCTTAGAAAAGTCATTTGAAGACGTCATTGACATGTGTTATTTATTGAAACGGATAACAATTTTATTTACTTAGTCTATTCAGAAGTTAGAACAATAAATAAAGACTAATAAAATTCGAAAAAAATATACAATCAAAAATATCAATATAAAATAACATCACAATGTAAGATTAACATTTTGATTTCTATGAGAATTTCATAACAAATTAATAATTTCGAATACAGACGATTTTCTTACAAATTTTAACATTGTTGCTGAAACACGAATCATCAAGGTAAATACATAAATTATGTACTTGTAACAGATCATATCATTTCTCTATAGGCACGGCCGCGAAGTACGAAGAATTTCGAACATTGACCTTTTACTTTTTAGCCTGTGGTCAGTGGTCAAATAGTAGTAATTTGTGATGACAGCGATCGGTCATCGCATGTGTGCGAGCGCGACGGCAAATAATTATGCACGTGCAACAGGGACAAAGAGTGACCGGTCATTGAACGCGTCCTGCTTCGCGTCCGTGCTATAAAATATTAAAATTATATGGACATAGTTGCGGATTGCTTCATATAGGTACGTATTTCCACTGACAAATTTCTAGGTCCAACTACTTCTAGAAACGATAAATAAAACAATAATAATTGTGTAGTCGTTCCTAAATTTATATGGCGATATTTACTAATTTGTAGTCATCAGTGTGTAGATACTAACAGTTTACAGTATCCCGTTAGTATAATACTGGTAGTTGTCATAGAGCCGGGTTGAGAGGGAGTGCAGGGCGTCTCGGACGAGCCGGTCCACTAATGCTTGTAGCTGTGTCTCTGTCTTGCCTGTGTGGAACCGGGCGCGGAAGGAAGAGACAGAGCTACTACTGCGGAGGCAGGACAGCTGACCACCTGTAGAATTTTTAAAGTTAACTCTTCAACAAACGATTTATTGATAGTAACTGTTGACATTAGAAATAGTTTTTATTAAATTGACAGTGTTTTTCTGAATTAATGGCGGTCCCAGCGAACGTCGTTAATAAAGTCCTCCTAAAATTTGACCCGGCTAACTTAGTTTCTCCTTTATTGAAACGACTGTCGCGCCAGCTACTGGCAAAGGGTTCTTTCTACCTTCTAAAAAATTTCATTATAAATCTTAAAAATTTCAATATAACCCGATTAACAAATTAACCTTAGTGCCTAAGTAAGACTTGCACTCGACAGGTTTTTTATCATACAAACCTTGTCATGACAATTACGAACACATCTAAAAAAGAAATCATCCAAATCGGTCGAGCCGTTGTAAGTGATGCTGCGCCATACATGTGGCAATTGATTTTTATTTATATAGATAGATAACAACGCTATACGCATAAATTAAAGATAAGTACTTAGTTTTAATTCCCCTTTTATTTATTTATTTAACCCAGTGTCCAACATTTTGTTTTTTCTATACCACAAAGCAAACAAGCTAACGCTCCGCCTGATACTAAAGTGGTCACCCCATTTCCACGTTACCGAGTCAATAACTAAAAAATCTTCGTATTTACTGTTTACATATATTAAAATCAGAGTCTACTCCTATCTATAATTGTAGATACTGACCCATCCGCATGAGTTCTACAATGTGTATTATCTGATCGCAATGTTTCCTGGCAGCGACAAGCCCCTGTAATATCAGGATCTTGAAGTACTGGAACATGTCGGAGCTGTCGCCGTCCATAACGTCCACCAACTCTTGAGTCAGCTGGAAACATCAGAAATGATATATTTGTAGTTCTTCTCTCTGGTTAGACCGAAAAAGGTTTACTTTGTTTTTAAAACAATATAAAATGTTGATAAAAATTATATCCAAAGTATTTTTTGATCATGGTAGATGATAATAGATGATCTGCCTTTATCATAGTACAAATATTAGAAATAATAAGAGTTCTTTACACAAACAACGGTTTCGCGTTAATACAAGGAGCTGGTGGCCTAGTGACATTTGTTTATCGGAAGCGATATGCTAAGTTAAGCATCATATGGCGTGGTAATTACTTGGATGTGTGACCTTCTAATGGCACATTTTTCTGAGCTCCTCCGTGTTTCGACGGGCATGTGAAACCGTCAGTACTGGCCAAGTCAAAGGCCTTATTTGCGGCTTGAAAACTCTAACAGTGGAGTGGCCACTATTTTGACAACGTCCGCCAACCCGCACTAGGCGAACGGGGTGGTATAGCCTTAGCTTCCGTCTTCAAGGAAAGGCCTGTGCCCCTGTAATGAGTCGAACAAAGCACTCGCTGGATGACGTTATCTATCCTACTCGTACATTACAAACTGCACACACTATAAGCCCTTTTCTATTTCACTTTTAAGTGACTTGAAATCGGCTCGGCACTCTGTATCAGCTACGAACGCACGTACCTTTGTATAGATAGTTATTTTCAAGAACGAGCCGAGTTACAATACTCTAGTAACGTATACATACTCGACAATATTTACTCACTTTGAATGGTGAACTTTCGAATCCTAGATTTTTAGGAGATATCGAGAAGATAAATCCGAAGTCAATGTGTATGATGTGGCCAGTACTGTCCAACAAAATGTTCCCATTGTGCCTGAAAAAAAAATGATTATTCAATTGAATAGGTATTTAACGCGCCGCCTGATAAGAGAAGATTCAGAGACTGGCATTGAAGCTGTGATACTTTTACTAGGTTACTACAACCGAAGGTGAGTTCACTTTTGCTCACCTCATTGCAAAAATCGAGGCGTACCGCCACCTTTTACCGTTGTTAGTTTGATAAATGTGCATATATTGTTTCGCTCGTGTATTAAAAAATCGGCCAAGTGCGAGCCGAACTCGCACACGGAGGGTTCCGTACCATCTATAAAAACGGCAAAAAAATCACGTTTGTTGTATGGGAGCCTCCCTCAAATATTTGTTTTATTTTAATTTAATGATTTATTTTTAAAGAGAATATGTAACTCAATATTCTGTGAATAATTTAAACGTCTACCTGTTGCTGTTAACAATATCGAGCAAAAAAATCACGTTTGTTGTTTTAGTATTTGTTATAGCGGCAACAGAAATGATGTAGGGTCCCGTTATAAAAGGTTGTGAGTAGAACCTGCTAAATGAACTTTTTAAAATAGTTTTCAAAATAAAAATCAATAGTATAAAATATATGGCATCACGTTTTGGACTACATTACGACCTCCAGTATGGGCATACTCTATTTTATTGTTTCTTTTTTCAGACAAATACGTTATTTTTTAAGGAATATCTCTGATGAAAAAGCAAATTTCTCGCAATACACCCTCTAATACCTGTCTTTTAGCTGGAGCAAGTAGCTGGTGAGCGAATAAGCGGCGCAAGACTCGACGAAGTTTCGCTGAGCGAGCAGGAACTGTTCGCTCGTCGCTGGTCCGTGCTCGAGTTCCATCCAAGCGCGGAGAGACTTGCCAGATTGCTTCTTTATTTGATGTAGCGACACTGAGTTCAGAACCTGGCGGCAACAATTTTTTTACTATATTTTGTTGATTTTATAAATGAGTAAACTAATATTATTACACCAAATATAATGAAAAATCATGTGGTAAATATGAGGAAAAAACAAAATTTAAAAGCATAAATTGATACTACATACATAGCGTTATTAATTTCATAAGAGGAGACTCAGACAAAGTCCAGGGCAGCTAGTAGGTAGTTGCTTAATTTTTATAAAGACTTATCAATAACTTATCAGTGTCCTTCCTCATCGAGAGCAAAGCAAAGCGTCTAGCGCGATGCATAGTCACATTTACATTACATGTGTCGTGATGTATCAGAATTTTATCGAATTCATATATTTTGTATGAAGGTGTCCACACTTTTCTGACGAATTATCACGACACAAGAATGTGCACGCCTTCATACAAAATATATTGATTTGATAACACTCTGATACATAACGACCACGACAAAATCAAATTCTTAAACAAATTTAGAAAAATATCATGACAGAGGGAGGATCTAATATTACGAAAATTTGCGAGATGTAGGTAATGTTTGGACGGTCCCAAAGGGTTTTATCGTGGAATACCGAATAAACCAGGTATTCCAAACCAACGCAATCTACTACTTAAATAAAATATATAATCGAAAGCAAGCATATAAATTACCGGTTCAATGAATCCAGATTCCTTGTCCAGACAGATGATCTCATAGGGATGCAGTTTGAGCGGGACTCGTTCCTGCGACCAAACAGCTTGTAGTCTTCTCAACAACTGCGCCGCCAACATTTCCTGTCGCAAATCGTCCCCAACTTTGACAATGCACCCCAGTAACCGCCACCCCGCCAGCGACCCGTAAGGCGAACACGTCCGCATTCTAGACAATTTGCTTTCCCATGATTCCTGAAAAAAATGGCAGTATTATAGCACTAGGTTCTGTAGTAAATAAAATAAATATATAAAAAATACAATGTAATAGAAAGTCCAGTCGTTTGTCGCCGCCCGATATACCTACAACTTCGCATAATCGATGCTTGTGCATTGCTCGTGGATTAGGAGTGGTGAGAGTACCAAATGCACTGAAGAAAGTCAGCTGTGTAAGTCGCAAGCACGTCAGTAAAGGCTCATATGCACTTTGTTAAGTGGCAAGTGTAAAGTATGTTATGAGTAGTGCCTACGTATGAAAGAACAAGCACATAACTATTTTCTATTCTATCTCTTTAATTACAAAATGCATTTTTAAAAGAACAAAATATTTATGTTGACGATTTTATTACATATTTGAAATTTGTATTATAGTAATTAAAGAGAAGGGTAATAGTGTTCGTTACCTTGAGAGCAAGAGCGGAGGGATCAGCAGGATCGTGTCGGAATGCGTTGGGGGGGTGATCAGCGGTCGCGTCCGCTAGCCGACGGCGCACCTCACCCGCGACCACCGCTAGGGCCTCGCGGGACCCGCAAGACGATGCAGACACACCAGATAGAGCGGACACCTGCAATACAATACAAAAAATCACGTGTAATTTTTTATAAATTTCTAAAGCCTCCGTGATATCTAAGAAGCTTTTACTAGTGGCACCGCCCGACTTAAGTTTGGTAATCGGCATGAGATTCCTACGGCAACTCCTAGATTATGTGATTCATATCTTTGTCAACTTTAATATTATTGTAGGTCTGTAATTTGACATCTTTATTTCTTATGACTTTTTATATTATTTTTAATTGCTATTTTCTTATATATTATATATTATATCTTATATATTATATATTTTATTATATATTATTTTATTTTTGTGTTCCAATTTTTACCTACATTTCATTCTGCATATGAGTAAATTAAAAAGAAATAATATATATATATATAATCACAATACGCATAACTACTTGCCCACCTCCCAGATTAGCAACCTAATTTGTTTTTACTGTTTCATTACTTTTAACTATGTGCAAACACTATATTTAAAATTTATTCTTAATAGGTCAAACACAAAATAATATAGTATATTTATCATATGTATCACTTTATATTAAGGTACATATATATTTATTTATATCCACGTATACGTCATTTATTAAAATTTTCAACCCAAATCATATTTACAGCAACACACACACTGAGTGAGTGATTAACAACTAATTCAATCATACATTAACCCCCAACTCAACGCATATCAACCAAAAAATCACATACAACACTAAAACTTCTTATCATAATTCAAACACACTTACTAGCAAATTAGCACTTAGTATCCCATTGGCGAGGTGCTACTCAACTCAAGTAGAAGGGGTTTTAGTCGCTGTGAGTCCGACACTACCCAGTTCACCTTTTAGTGTCCATAATGGGTTTTCCCTCCGGCACGAAAAAGAAAAAAAAAGATCCTAGATTATACTAAAGAAGTACTATAGGTGTAGCTATAGTTTGTTCTAGTGGAATTCGGTTATAGTTATTCCTCGCGGAAACTTTTGAATTTTCCTGAAAAAAAGGACCCTTTATCCTTCTCCGTCTCTTCAACCATTTCTGTGCCAAAATTCAGCTCCACTGGATTCTCCATTGCGGAATGATGTTACAAAGAAGCTTACAAACTTTCACATTTATAGTATTAGTCGGATTTCATAAGAAAAATACACATTGAGTAGAATACTAGCTGGCCCGGCAGATGTTGTTCTGCCGTTAAAGTTGATGCGCTATAGCGCCATCTGTTGCAACAAAACGCGCTTTTGAGTCGTGGTAAAAAAAAACTTTAGGAACCCCTGTTCTAGGACTTCATTAATCCCTAGTAGTTGTATGTTCTCGTAGAAAAAAAAGTTATCTAATGAAAGTTATTATGTACTTATATAATTCACAGTCTTATCACGACGTTAAAACCGTTTTATAAGTTAGTTATAAATATTATCAGCTTCGGTCACGTTGGATATAATGTACTAAATGTTATAAACTATACGTTATTATACCTCTTTTGCAATACAAATTATATATTTCTACAATAAAAATCCTGAATAAGTAGTTAATTTACCTCCACAAAATTCATGTTAAACAATTTTAATAAACAAACGCTACCTACCTACGACCGAACTTCCGAACGAATAAAAACAGTATATAATGCAATTTAAATTAATAAGCTAAAAAGTTTCTTGTCGGCTCTTCTCGATAGTAAATCCATACCGCGCCGGTAAAAAGGTAAAATGAAATTCTATTAATTAAATTCATTTGTTGAATTAGAGGTGATATGAAATATTTTGATTTACCTACCTTAATTGCTCCGTCGCAAAATCAATTAATACCATATATTCTGGGTTAATGTAATGATAACAGTTGAAAAATAACACATGGCAATAGATTAGGAGCTCTGCAATGTCTGAGTACATTGATCTTATAACCTTCAGTAAGTAGGTCCACGTATTGTGACACGATAAGTGAACCGCCTTATGGCTGCCTGCCAAAAGTTTCGCACAAACGGTGTTTAAGAGGGTGAGTATGGGACAAAGAGCACAATTTTCTTTTGAAAGCCTGCGATATGCACGTGTACACTTAAAATGACTACACAATGTCATACACACGAGGATAAAATGTATTTGTGCCATAACTAACGTAACATAAGTAACGACTTGAAACTTTCCATTTTTTTAAAGAATTTAATTTACTGTTTTTTAGTCATATACAATCGGCGTTACAAAAATCGCACCCTTTAAGAAAATATTTTAACCCTATTTCAGTTTAAGACGGTAGTGGCCTAGGGGTTTTTGCCATGCATTCTGAGGGACAGAGGTTCGAGCCCGACGTAAACCAAAAGGTAAATTTTTTAATTTTTCAAGTACATTTATTATTTATTCCATTGACTTTTTGGTGAAGGAAAAGATCGTGAGGCAACTTGAGTCTAAAAAAGATGTATATGAAATTCACATAAGGACTTTAGCCCAAATCCCCTTCGGTCAGTAGGGACATATAAAATTGGCTAGAAAGAAATTACTGAAAGTTATTCAAGTTTCAAAAAATAATACAGTTGTTGTTTACCAATTCATGTGAAAAACAAGTCTATTGTGAATTAATGAAAAAAATACACTTTTATTTCGTGAGCAAAAATAACAGTAAAATGCTTAAAACGACCTTTAGTGTTAAAGGGGGGTTATTTAATTCCTATTTTTTTTAACTATTCAAAAAATTAACTAGGTTGTCTTTTCATTAATTGGTTTTTTTTTCTGGAATTGTCGTCTTAATGATACCTTATAGTCTGATTAGGGTTAAAAGCGTTTTAAGAGGTCGATTTTTGTGACGCCAAGTGTATTTTTAGTATTCCATTTAAATTACAAATGCTGGGCTGGATAACAATAAATTCTTATCGTTTAACCGACTCTCATTAAAACCGAGTGCAATACACGCTTTAGAAATTTGCGCAAGTGTTGGAACAATATGATTATTATTTTTTGCATTTAGTGTAAATATTGTGACATATATTTTTTTTAATTCCTGAAATGCTATTTTGCCAGATTTGCACAAAAATTCCACATTCAGCAATTTTTCCACATTTGCCCCTTTAGTGCACAACATTCCCTATTACACCACCAAAACCCAAAGCCCCAAGATCGAATGTCTCCTGCTCTCTTGATAATAGTGGCTTACGTCACCTCGTAACCTGAAAGACACAGAAACGAGTAGAGTTTTGGAGACGCACATGTGAAATGGGTAAACCCAGGTATCGCACAGAACAATTGAACCTACCACATTATCCTCTACCATACATCCTCTTGTCTTGTTATCAAACAAAACCGACGATATCATATCGTCATTTTATAGATTATGTACATCGTTATATACGTAACGCACATAGACAAGCATCATATATATCGTAATAACTAGAATAGCCATAAAATATTCAATAATTAAAAGTCAAGAATGTCGTAAATTAAACGCGAAACTATCACACAAAACACAAAATTATACAACCGGTGTTTGAAGATAAATCGTACGTACCTATTTAATTTTTAATGACCCATTAAATTACACTAAATATAATAGAATAATAGAATTCTATTTTATATACAGCAGCAAATTTAATAGTTAAAAACAGGATACACCGCAAAGCACCGTTATTTATTAATAATTATAAAATGAAAGCAAACATTTAATAATTTATATAATACTTATGAGTACTAAGACTATATTACTATATAATCATTGATACCACAAAAAATTGCAAGATAGAATAGTCTATTTGTATTTTGCATATTATGCACATTGTACAGTAAATAGTTCACAAGATTCTGTAATATTATGTAAGTACGTACTATGAACGTAGAACCATGGATTTTTAGCCTTTTACATCTGACTAAAATTATCTGGTTATGTGCGTGCTGGTGTTCCACAAGGAGTTCTGTCGCCTTTGCTGTTCTCTCTTTTAATAAATTCATTGACGATTCAACTGACTACACAATTTCACTTATATGCTGATGATCTCCAATTATATACAGGTTCAACGTTAGACCAAATTGACAATGCTATCAATATCATTAATCATAACCTTGAAATTATATCAGATTGGGCAAAGTCTTTTGGACTGATTCTTAACCCCAGCAAATCCCAGGCTATAATAGTAGGCAGCAAACGTCAGATGGCCAACCTGGACATAGATAAAGTAGCACAGATTGCATACAATAGTGTACCAATTCCTTATGTTGAAAAGGTAAATAACATCGTTTGAGCAATATAATTTTATAGACAAGCAAGACATACTATCTACCTTTTTTTCCATCTCCGGACCTTGTCCAGTTGATTGGGGTGGGCCTTACTTGTCAGTTTGAAGACAACCACGAGGTTTTAAGCCATATTTGGCTTGAACTATACTTCCAAAAATATGGGACAAGCAACAGCAGATTTGAATCCTCGGACTAGTACCGAACGGCCTACTAATTTATTAAGTAAGTGAACAATGGAAATGAAGCAGCGATCCTAGCGGATGTATTATAAAACATTCTTTTTCATAGGAATACTGATATGATATGCGAAGATAAGTACTTAAAAAATCATTATTAAAACCAGTGTAATACAACACTTAAATGTAAAATGTCCAATTAGAATAATTTTTCAATCGTTTTGTTTACTGTGATCTGTGAAACTTAACGCGGGTAGCGCTGACAGCAGGATAGCAACAACATTTTTCTGCAGGACAAAAAGAGACATCACCAAACTGCACCATTATGAGTACCAGTATGAGACGAGCTATGAATGTCACGTGTTAGTGTTTGCATGTATCTGCATATAAACACAAGATATGCCCGTTCCATAGTTTCGGCGCACCAAAACGTGTTCACATCGAAATAAGATAGAAGGACTCATTCCAAACCAGTGACACGCTTAGACACAACGTAAGCTAAGTTAGAAAGAGAGCAATGCATTCTAAGATAGTGACACAAAATTCGATATAGGACATATTTGGTCGTTTATATCTATAACAATTTCTCTATAAGTCTTAATACCCTAGGCACCCTAGCACTGAGAATCCTAGTTGAAACTATTGAGTATAGCCAGCTTAGATTTAAGGATGTAACTTATTTTTAATGCTAAAAATTGTATGACGTATGATTAGCATATAAGCATAATGTTTACATATTCTATATCGAAATTATTTAAGTAAATTCTAGGAACACTTTTGAATCGTCAAAAGTATTAATAATAATTTGCTTTGCAAACTAATTATAATACTGATTTATTGCCAGCATAAAATAGTGAGTTGCTATTTAAGTATAGTAACTATTTGAGAGTAAAACTACAAACGAAACATTATATTAAAGTAAATCAACTAACAATACATATTTTGTATTGAAACACTTAACAAACAACCTTTACAATATAAACAGTTTATAAAAATCACAATTCAAGTCAAATTTAATTGTTTCTCAGATTACATATGGTGTCAACAATGTGGAAAGTCCTCAATTCTGCGACGGGATTTCAATATCGGTAGTGACTATAATATATATAAATATAAAAATATCTATAATCTTTCATGTTCATATATATCTCTCTCTACACAAACACATACACTTAAAAATATATACACGCACAGAGACACATACATACATACATATAATATATAAATTTACAAATACATTTCAAAAATCCTTTATGTTGCAATACTTGATAAGCTATCAGGGCTCCGAACGCAAGCGGGTGCATCACACAAATACGCACATATACATGTATGCATACACACATTTAGACAGTTAATTTTGTGTTTAACTAGACCATAAAATTTTTCAATAACACGAAGAAGCAGAATAGCACAAATAAAAGTAAATGATAACCAGAGCAAATGTATTTTTAGTGTTTATGATAAGATAATATTGTGTATTTATTGTTTTTGCATGAAATATATAACCTAAAATTTAAGCGTCACGTTCTGGTTCAGTTTTTGCCGGGTAAACTAACCTATTTACGTAAGACTAAACTAAATATAATAAAAACTGGTCAAGTGCTAGTCGGACTCCTGCACCGAGGGTTCCGTAGAAGAAATGTATTCCAAATTTGACATCACACTGCAACACCTATGTTATTTCATATATTGTGTGTCCTCATTTTGTTTATGTACTTATTTTTTTTTAGTGTTGTTTTGTGAGTCAAATAAATTCTATTCTATTCTATTCTATTGAAGGATAAACTTAACTTTGCCGTTGGACAACTGTTGTCCCCATACTTACATTACATATTGCTTCTTGTTAAATTTCATGATTCTAGGTCAACGGGAAGTATCCCATAGGTTTTGATTCATTTGTGTAACAATATGCGTCAAAAATAACCGTATTTTAGGCATATTTTTTTATTGCATTGACTTAGAAGCTTGATTATTATTATTACAAGTAGACTTTGGCATTTGATATTAATTTCAACTTGATACCTCCCCGCGTTCTTGAGTAAAAGGGTCTTGTCAGAAAGACAGACAGACAGACGGACAGCAAAGTGAACCTATAAGGGTTCCTTTTTTCCTTTAGAGTTACGGAACCCTAAAAATACAACAAACTAGGTTGGTTAATATTAACATGCATCGCCATTTTTACAGGATATTCATATATAGACGATAAGTTTGCGGATGAAAGTATAGGATGATAAAAAACGACGTGTATGGTACAAATATTTCTGACGATAACTCAATTATGACCGTGCAATGACGTAAGAGATGTCCAGCCGTGGAGTGCAGTAGGCTGTTGTTGATTATGATGATGATATTACTATAATATGCACCATTTCGCATGATTAATTAAAGCCTAAACGATAACTTCTCAACCACAATGTAGTACCATAGCCTAAATACTCGTTAAATTCATGTAGTAGGTCATCACGCTACGATGTTCAAGAAAAATCAGACAGTTTATGGACACTCATGGCGCCGCCCAACCAAATATATGACTGGTTGAACAGGTCCTGGTAGCCATATGTGAACACATAGGCTATTCAGGGGCAAGCAGTCCCACTTGCCGCGCACCGCACCTTACGATTGCTCTGTGTGGGTGGCCGACTGTAGGTTTTTTTTTTTAACGGACCATGCAGTTGGCCGATGCAGCCATTACTGCTCCACCGGGCGAGTTTGGAGTGAGACTCTTAGTGATTCGACTCACTTGCCTGTCGGTGAAGCCGACTCTATGAATAAAATGTAATGTATGTTTAAGCTGTGATAGGACGTTGTAACCACGGATGTGCGACTGGTGCAAACGATTGTCGCTCTTAGCGTGTTATGGTGTAAGGCCCTGAACTCATGTCTTAGGACTGATTTATATTTTAATGGTACCCCTCATTGCTTAACCAGTATACAAATCTTACCTGCGATAGGCTATCCGGCTGCGGCGCGCGCGGTGCATACTGCGAACTCAGTTCATCATCATCATGGCTCCAACAATCCTTCACATCGACATCTTCCAGACCACAGTACGACAAAGTCGGCCACTCCGGTACTAAGTTTTCTTCGCTCTTAGTGTGTCGGATTGGAGGAGAGTGGGGCGCTGGTGGCGCGGGGGGGAGTAACCGAGGGGGGAGAGACTCGTGACCGTCTGTCTCTAATACTTCCACGTACATTATGTATGGTGCCTATAAAAGACAAAATAGTTATTGTTTCTTGGTTTCATACAACACAAAATCAGAGTTGCCATAATTTCAATTTTGCCATAATCTCCGAAGTTTTCTAAATTTTACTTTATATTTTGATTTTAAGAAAATGAACAAACATTTAAGAGCTCGCGTTTTTTGTTTCAAGAGATTCTGATAAGTAATTAATTAATAGTAAGTTAATAGTAAGTAAGTAAGTAAGTAATTTACGAAATTTCTATTATGACAAAGCGATTTTGTATGAAAAACAATCTACGGCGTTTACCCTTAATCGACGTTTTTTAATTACACTTGGACAAAAAAACTGATAGAAAAAAAAGTAAAAATTCACTCCAGTACGATTAAACTAATTAAATATGAAGCGATTGACCTATAATCTTTTTCACAAAAACACAGCAAATAGGTCAGTAGATAATAATACGAGGCCGCTGCAACTTGCTGTTGTGCAACAGGGATGGCTAATTGCTTAGCCGTGAACTTACTAGAACTGTTATTAAGAATCTAGTTTAATGAACGCAAGCATCCTTTATAATGTGTACCAACACTACCGACATACTTTCATTCATAGAAAATTAAAATCAATTAATATCTTTTATAAATCCTGTACTTTTCGTTAAGTCTATAGAAAAAATTATAGTTCTTAATTATGGTACAAAAGTAGAAAATTAATAAGCTCTTGATTTAATTAATAAGTGCTCTAGACACATGTAAGTAGGTAACTAAAAAAATCTTTTTTTATGTAAAAATATTTGATTAATTGTAGTACCTACAATACTTAAAACGCTGACCACTGAGTGCCGTGTATTATTACTACTAAGTTAGTAGTTATTTTATTACGCTATGCTATCGCTATCTCGTTCGAAAGAAGGTATGTTATGGATATTTTGAGACACTTTTTTCTAATAGTCTCTAATTCAAAAACTCACACTCTGATGAGAAGAAATATAATACAACAAATCGAAAAGCACAATATATAACAATAATAGCAAAGTGGTTTTTTTTAAAAAAAGTGTTTTAATGGAAAGCAAATAGTATAAAAGTAAATAAAAGTGAACTGTACAGTTTGTATTCAAACAACCAACGTTTTGTTTTGTTATCAGTTAGTTCCGTTACAGTTGGAGCTAATGCAAATGTGTGACCTGAAATAACCGCTTTCCTCTTGTTCAGTGATTGTAGCTATACAAGAAATTAAGATTTTTAGACTATATCGTTTTAAAAAACCCGGCCAATAGTTCGTTTAAGGTCGGTTTGAGATGAGAAGTAGCCGATGTCCTATTCCAGTACCTAACCTTTACGACAGGGTTTATCCCGATCCGTCTAGTGGTTGAAACGTAATTGAATTCGCCGGGTCTTATGCTCGTGTTTTTCCGAAACATTACACATCTAAACAAAAAAAAAAATTTTTTGTCGTCAAATTTGAATTGTCGTCAAAAATATCAAAATTGTATATCATCTATTCTAATACGGTCTGACTCGACATCTGTGTCTTCATGTCGATACCGAATTTACTAAATCTACTATTTCTAAAACTGAAAATGCGTATTCTACGTTTGAATTTATTTTTTGACGGTAAATGTTAAAAAACAACAATACCAAAGCAGGAGACAACATGTACATAAACAAAACATGTTTTGTGTAGATGTTTTTGTGTAAACACGAGCAACAGACCCGGCTTAACGACCATCCAAACTCTCACATTTATAATATTAGTAGGATAAATCTTTTCACATTATTATAAATAGAGCATTTGGAGTACCTACTGCTGCCATCTCTGAGTGGGTACACCCGGATACCAGCTCGGCCCTTTCGACTCGGTTCAACGACGGGCTGATAGAATCGTCGACGATCCCAAACTCGCAAGCCTTTATTGAACCCTAAAGTTTGAGAAGAACTTTGCCTTCGTTTGTGGGTTTTACCGCTTGTATTATGGGATGTGTTTTGAAGAATTGTTTGAAATGATGCCAACGGCTACTTTCTACCATCGCACCGCTCACCATCGGCAGGGAATTCATCCTCACACCTTAGAACTAAACTTCCTCCCGCGAACGCTAAGGTTGTGAAATGAGCTCTTTGCCAAGGTTTTCTCTACGGACTACAGTACAGGGTTCTTCAAGAAAAATGTTATTAGATATTTGAAGTTTCGGCAACGCGGGAGTAATGCCCCAGGTGTTGCAAGCGTCCATATAATAGGCTGCGGTGACCGCTTACCATCAGGCGGATATTTGGATTAGGAGGGCACACAAAATTTGGACTTTCGATGCTAGCCAAATATATTTTAGAAAATAAAATACTTAAGTGTCTCGGATGCATTTTAAAGGTCTACACAATACCCCACGAAAATGATGCACGAAAAAAAATATTTATACCTTAGTCCAATGTATAAAGATACCATAAAAAATCATTTTTTATAGACTGTATAACTATAGGGCGGTATACATTTCTTCATTTCATTCTTACCTTATCCTTACTATTGAGTACGGCGGCCGCATACGGCGGTATCCGTAGTACGTAGTGAGTTTTATTGTGTAAGGGTAGCCACACACGGGACGGCAGGTTCAGGTCTAGTGTTGCCAGCTCAGCACGAAGTAGACAGTTCCGCCTTTCCTTGTCAGCCACGCCCGTTAGCCGCCTTCCGATATTCGTTAATGCCGTCAGGAACTGAAAAAAGGAAATCGGTTAGTTTTTAATAAGATTTTTTTATTAGTGTTGAATAATGGCTAATTTGATACCATTTTTTTGAACAAGCTTTTTAAAAATGGCTCATTAAGATTCCAATCTATATAAGAATTAAACTTTAATCTACATTCTAATGCACTATGCAATGAGCTGAAAGAAAACCTTGAAGGCTATCAAAGCAGTTTTGACCAGTCCACAAACTAAATTCTACTTAATATTATAAATGTGAGAGTTTGGATGTTTGTTACTCAATCGCGCTTCAACCGCTGGACGGATCGGGATGACACTTGGCACACATACGGTTTAGGTCCTGGAATAGGACATGTCCTTTTGCGTTTTGGTCTTAATGCGTCGATATGGGATATAGGCTTCTTTTTATTCCGGAAAAATTTAAAATTTCCCTCGGGCATAACTATAACCGAGCGATATAGCTACAGCTATATCTTGCTATAGCAAACTTCATTAGTATAATAATTAAGGCGTTGACGTTTATTAAAATTCAGCGCCGATAACCGAATTTGGGGCGGGCGGAGCCGCTTTCAAAATCTAGTATACTATATATTATACCGAGGTATCAAACAGCTAATGTATTATCAATTTCCTTTATAATTCTTAAACGTTCAGTAACATTCTTCAATCAATCCTATAATATGTAAAACTAGCAGTCATTCGAGGTGTACCAAATTTATGAAAAGTAAAACTATTACATACAGCATTTAGAGCAGCAACAAATAAATAAAGAGTATAAAATTAGTTAACCAAGGGGCTTCATTTAAGTCCATCGAAAAGTTTTTTCTCAAGATTTACCCATACAAACTAGTTCAAAGCTAGTTTTAATTATCATATTTCGCTATTTAACATAATTAATCCATTTAAAAAATTGTCATATATGTCTGAATATGGCAACTAAAAATAACGACACACCACTTGCTTACATCGATTTTGAAACATGTTTTGCTTTTTTTTTTGCTAATAATTAAATACTATCAGCACACTCAGACATAATAAAAGCTCAGCAAGATATGCAGACCAACTATGACCTCGTCTGTAAATGGGCTCATGAAGTTGGGCTTGTGATAAACGCAACTAAAACTAAAATGATGCACTTGCGATCACCATATAAAAAAGTCACACCAACAGCTGTTGCTCACGAACACCAATGTCTACACAAAAAAAAAGGTATCGATGCCTGTACGTGCAGCTCACTCGAGCTGGTCAGTCAATATACTTACCTAGGACTCGTAATAGACAGCCACATAAATTGGCAAAAACATATTTATCACGTATGTGATAAGCTACGCGTACTGTTGTCAAAACTATCTATACTAAAATATAAGCTACCGTATAATACACTTGTCTTATCCCGTACTTAGCCCTAGGAGACTCAATAACTTCATATGGCTTAGGAAGCTACGGACAAACTTATAAATCATATATAGAAGAAGTGTATAACCTTCAATTATTAATATTAAAAACCATTGCACCTAAAAAAATTAAAAGCTTGTATAACGATAATTATAATAATCTATTTGGCTACTGCAATTTATTAAGTATACATGATAAAATAACACTAGAATTTGTTTGTGAAAATTTTAATGTAATTATTACATTACAAGAAAAAGTAAGATCTTGCAACCTACGTTTACCTTTACTTTAACATACTTATCACATTATAAATTACCTAGCTATAATAATGTATATGGACAGCGCATAAAAAAATATATGCTCTCCGATATACTAAATAAGTTACCTAAAGATATATTATAGATAAAATAAGGAAAAGAAGAAATATTGAAAATTTAAAAAATACACTTAAGTCACATTTCATCATACAAAATAGGGTATATAATACAGCACAACAAATAAAAAATATTGCAATACATGACAGCAGCGACTGAAGCCCCTGCATATAATCCTCAATAAAAAAGGATTGACAGTAGGAAGGTTAAGAATAATTTTGTAATTTTATTATATTGTAAATGTGTTGGGAAATAAATGGAAAAAAAAAAATTAAAAAACTGGCCAAGTTAGTGTCTTACACGCATTTAGTTATGGCCATCCACATTAGATTCATAAATTCAGCATCTTACACAAAAATCAATCAGTTTAAACTATTAAAAATATATGATAAATCTAATAATAGCATTAGTCTAATCTACAGAAAAATATTAATTGGTCCAGTCATTAATCTAGTCAGTTACTTAATGGCATTATCACCGGATGTTGACGCCGAAGCTTGTAAACAGGGAGGCGCGCGGCGGCAGGGGCATCGCCCCGTAAATTCTGTTAAAGGGTAAACGCCGCGGGCCCGTTAATTTTTTTTTTGAAGTTCGCTTTGTATTTTCATTTTAAAAAAGAGAATAATAAATTAAGAACTCAGCGTGTTTGGTTTTATGCGATTTTAAAAAGCAATTTTTTTAAAAAGTTACTTCATACAAGAAATTCAACGAATTTGCAAAAAAAATTAAAAAATAATATGTAAATATAATCAATAAAATAAATTCAAAGCATATATACACTCGCGAGCAACCAAATCGACTCAAGCGCTATCTCTACATTCAAACACTTCATCCAAATGCACGACAATGCTCGGTGCCACACTGCGCCCGTTAATCAGCAGTTTCTTCGAGAAGTCGATTTGCTCACAATGGACTGGCCTGCGCTCAGTCCAGACATAAATCCCATTGAGCATTTATGGGATGAGCTCAAACGAAGGGTACAAGCAAGAAATCCAGCCCCTTCGAGCCTTGAAGAATTGAAGGCAGCTTTGTTAAAGGAGTGGGAAGGTATTCCTCAAGACACCGTCAAAAAATTTAATAAGGTCGATGAAGAACCGACTACGGGCTGTAATTAGGGCTAGGGGGGGGCAATACCAAATACTGAACCAATAAATTTTATACTTCTTAAAAAAAAACGTGTTTTATTTGTGTCAATTCTGAACACAACTTCTTTACCCAAATCCCATTTTTCGCCCATTTAAGTTCAGACACCAATAATAAAAAAAAGTAATGTATACTTAATGGATATTAATAATGATGACATCTCATAAAAGCTGAAGTTTTAAGCTTTCAAATGACATATCATTTTTATTAAAATGTTGTATACTTTCACTTAAAACAATGTTTCAATGCAAAGGTAGCTCTTGAGTAGATTTGGTTGATCGCGAGTGTATATGTATAGTACAATTAAGGTAACTTCGGAGATCGCGGAAAAGTTCATTTTGTATAAAAAAATTGACGGCGTTCAACGTTAACATAATCCGATCGAATTATTTGTCGAGCAAACAAAAAGACAATTTAACTCGAAGTAAGGTACTGGCACATTACAAGTGTGGTGTCGTAATAGTATTAGAACGTTGTTGAAGCCATATTATAACTCACTTAAAATTCAATTGTACTTAGGGCTATTTTGCTTTATACCCCCTCTTAACATGATGTTTACATTTTCTATAAATTTTTTTATCGACGCGCCACGTACTACTACGGTGCGCGGTTGTACGGAAGGCTGACACATATTTTACACATATTCGTATGAATGCACTTCCGTTCGTCATTATGGTGTCGGATTGTAATGTCGACATTCGAACACATCCTGCCCACCACCTGTAGACGGCCCAGTGACTGTGACCTTAAAAAATTAAGTAGTAGAGCTAAAATGCAAGAACAGTACACTTTTCTGAAATCCACTAAGTCTGTCTTTTCAGAAATGCGTGTCAGTCGCACTCGTAGTAAAATAAGATTTATTGCGGATGTCTGTAAAAATTATGAATCGATTTTGTTAATATGGTAACCCTCCAAACAATGAACTTAGGATGATTTTTTTTTTCTTGCACCGTTCGTGTTGTAATAGGTCTACGTGTTAAAAATAATCTTAAATAGATTTATAATTTTCTTTCCTAGACGTATATTGACGTCCCCCAATTTTGAATTTAAAATCACACGTTCTAAAAAAACTCAGTATAAAAGACTTTTTATAAATACTCCAAACAAAAATGGATTTGAAAAATCGGCCAAGTGCGAGTCAGATTCGCGCACGAAGGGTTCCGTACCATTATCTATAAAAACCGAAAAAAAATCACGATTGTAGTATGGGAGCCCCCCTTTAATATTTGTTTTATTTTAATTCTGTGAATATTTTCAGCGTCTCCCTGTTGCCGTTATCAAAATCGATCAAAACCAAGCAAAACATCACGTTTGTTGTATGGGAGCCCCCTTAAATACTTATTTTATTCTGTTTTTTAGAATTTGTTGTTATAACGGCAACAGAAATACATCTGTGAAAATTTCAACTGTCTAACTATCACGTATCATGGGATACAGCCTGGTAACAGACAGACGGACGGACAGACAGCGGAGTCTTAGTAATAGGGTTCCGCTAACTACGCTTTGGGTACGGAACCCTAAAAAAATCGACCAAGTGCGAGTCGGACTCGCCCAGAAGGGTCTCGTACCATTATCTGTAAAAATGGCAAAAAAAATCACGATTGAAGTATGGGAGCCCCCCATCAATATTAGTTTTATTTTAATTCTGTGAATATTTTAAGCGTCTACCTGTTGCTGTTATCAAAATCGAGCACAAAAAATCACGTTTGTTTTATGGGAGGCCCCTTAAATATTTATTTTATTCTGTTTTTTAGTATTTGTTATTATAACGGCAACAGAAATACCTACATCTTCTGTAAAAATTTCAACTGTCTAACTATCACGTATCATGAGATACAGCCTGGTGATAGACGGACGAACAGACGGACAGCGCAGTCTTAGAAATACAGTTCCGCTAATTACCCTTTTGGTACGGAACCCTAAAAATCGATTTACATGCTTACGCCATTGAATCAACACCCGCCCATAAAACAAGAAGGTTACACCCACATCAATATCCCAGGGCGATAAAAGACAAAGTCAACGAAAGAAGACATCTACGAAAGATATAGCATAACCCTGGTTACCCAAGTAACAAAAGGAACTTTAACAAAGCCTCTGACGATTTGAAATGTATGATCAACAAAATGAAAAACGACAACTTACAGCATTTCTTGGGCAATCTTTCAGCAAATAAAGACACAAATTACTCTCTATGGAAAGCCACTAAAAAACTTACTAGACCAAAAAACCAAATACTACCCATTAGAGCATATAATGCATTATGGGCTAGAACACACCTGGAAAAAGCCAAGGTTTATGCAGGATACCTCAAAACTGTATTTCAACCACATCAGTGTTAACCAGGAACATGATGAAAAAGTATTTAACTATCTAAACACACCACTACAGTTATGTCTGCCGATAAAAAGTGCTACTCCAAAAGAGATTTATTGTCAAATAATGAGTCTCCAAGAAAGCAAATCCCCGGATATGATTCAATTGATGCTACACTACTGAAACAACTCCCAAAGAAAGGTATCATGTTACTTACGGCTATCTTTAATGCCTGTCTAAGATTATCGATATATCCCTCCCAATGGAAAATTGCGTAGGTAATCATGATTCTGAAACCAAGCAAGCAACCTAATGAAACAGGCTCCTACAGACCTATAAGCCTCTTGCCTGAAGTTGGAAAACTTTTTGAAAGATACTGCTAAACAGAATAAAGCCCCATCTGTCAGAAATAATCCCGTCACACCAGTTTGGCTTTCGTGAGCTACATGAAACCATAGAGCAAGTTCACCGCCTCACAGATGTAATCGGTAGAGCAATGAAAAATAAACAGTACTGTTCTGCTGTTTTCTTAGATATTAGCCAGGCATTCGACAAAGTATGGCATCCGGGCCTATTATATAAGATAAAAAAGTCTCTCCCTCATTCCTTTTTCAACATACTGAAGTCTTACCTACATGCAAGATGCTTCGAATTCAAACAAAATGAAGAAACTTCTCAGCTGTGTGAAATATCATCAGGAGTACCACAAGGAAGCATCATAGGTTCCGTGCTGTATTTCATATACACTGCTGAACTTCCCACGAATACTAACGACACAACTGCTACATATGCGGATGACACCGCCTTCGTCTCAGTACACAGAGATCCAACGACAGCATCAGCTAACCTACAAAAACACCTAGCAGAAGTTGAGAAATCGTTAAATAAATTGCACTTTAAAGTTAACCAATACAAGTCAACGCATGTGACATTAACGCTGGCAAGGCAGACCTGCCCACCGGTCAAACTATATAATCATGTAATTCCTCAAACCGAACATGCAAAATACTTAGGTATGCACCTGGACCATCGCCTAACTTGGCAGAAACACATTTGGACCAAACGCAAGCAATTAGATACTAAGTTCAGAAATATGTATTGGTTGACTGGACGGAAATCTAAGCTTTCCCCAGAAAAGCTCATTGTATATAAAGCCATTCTCAAACCCATATGGACATACGGAATCCAGCTGTGGGGAACTGCAAGCAATAGTAATATTAAAATACTGCAAAGATTCCAAAATAATACTTTAAGAACTATGCTTAACATACCATACTAAACTACCAAACAAATACATACATATGGATTTGAAAATCAATACCATCAAGGAGGAAATTTCTCAGTTTAGTGAAAGATACCAGACTAGATTGTCGAACCACACTAACACACTAGCATCAAAACTGAAAAGACCTGGAAGTGTAACCCACTCTCGTCTCAAGAGATTCAGTATACCTACTTTAAAAAACAGATTTGCACCAAATTGACAAATGTCAACCTGTGATTGAGAAAACTCACTGGAGCTTTTCTCGCTGGAATAAAGTCAGAATCAATTCAAACAATATACTGGCTTATTGTGATACCCACAGATTGCCAGGTACAATACAGTAATCAAAAGAAAAAAAACATGCTTATGATACCCGCAATAATTCTCATTCTACGGAACCCTAATTTTTAACGAGCACGAAACGTACTTTCTTTAATTTTATAGTTTTTATTAAATCATAAATATAGATAAATGTGAATTAAAGTTAAACATAATCTTTTAATATAAGTTCTTTTTAAACTTTTTTTATAATTTGGAAGGTATTTTTTTTAAATCTTAGGCTTGATTAAACATATATTTTTTAAATTATGTTATACTTTCAATTAAATTAAATTTGAATAAGCTATTAATTAAATTAAACTAGGTTAGATAAAGGCGATAAGATAAAATCATTCTGTATGTTATTGATTAAATAAAATCTAATCCAATAAGACCTAAGAAAACCTTGTTCATTTACTGTGGACCAGAATGTCGGTATTTGACCACTTTTAAAGGGAACCCTTATACTTTTATCATGTCTTGAGTAAGGCTGTTTTCTATGTTTAATATGAAGGTATATATGTATTTACAAAAAACAGTATGAAAAAATTGCGCTGTGTAAGATGCCCAATAACATGCATTTATTTATTGTTTGTTAATTTATTCATTATTATCTATAAAATTATTAATTTTTTTTTTTTTTTGCTGGATATTCTAATAATAAAACCAGATATCGTAACATTAAAATCATAAAAATTTTAGTACTTGCTTAATTAATTCTCTAAAAATATCATAAAATATACACCACGCTACACCAATATTGCACAAAAAAATATATACAACTTGGCCTTGCGTGGACTGGCCTAGTGGAAATTGTAAATATGTTAATCTGTACAATAAAAGAATTACACAAGCCCAATGTAAATTGTGACATCCGTTTATCAGTATTTCCGCTATAAAAACCATGATCTTTTTACGTTTTGTCGTTTGTAGGAGGCTGTAACTTAATGTATGTTGTAACTTAAGACACTCTTTTTCGAATTATGATCGCCCAACAGGTGGCAGTCAACATATAGATTTAGAACGGGGCTTTGATATATTATTATATCATACAAACTTTTAAACACTGAATATTTATAACTTTAAACACTTGTTATTTCATATAGTCGCAAAAAGCATATCTATCAGGCTATAACAGTCAACTGCTGGACATGGCCTGTAATGAACACCACCGCACCGACTTTCTCATCTATCCACTTCCGGCTACCTTTTTGAGGTCATCAGTCAACCTGGATGGAGGGCAGGGCGACCCACGCTGCGTTTACGAATCCGTAATCTCCACTCTAAGACTCGTCGGTCATCGGTTCTGCGACAAATACGACCTGCGGACTATGTCGGTGACTTTAGTTCTTCGTCGGATCTCTTCATTCTCATCATATCCTTTAAAGAAACTCCGAGCATAGATTTTTCCATAGTTAACTGTCTGTGTCCACATTTCCGCGCCAAAGGTTATATCCGTTGAAACTTTCGAACGTCAAAACAACGTTCCACCGGCTCTTAACAGCTCTGCTGTGATACCGTATTCACCTGGCGCTTTGTTGTTCTTGAGTTGCTATGTCCTCCCCTTGGCACGCCTTGTGCTTGACTATCACCTGTATGTTGTGCTGCGGGCTTAAGTGCTTGTAAAAGCATATACCTAATTACACTTATGTAATGCCAGTGAATGTTATTTTCAATAATTAACAGGCATTTTATGGATACGCCTTATGCTTTTTGAGAATATTATGATAATAATGCGTGTTGAGTGGCGAATTGTTTATATAGTTACAGATATTTAGTGTAAGGCAGTTTGTAAGAAAGAAAACGTCGGATTCTCTTAATATGAGATTAAAGAATATTCAACAAAAATTAAAAGAGAAAGATTAATAGGAGTTACTTAAATAAATTTGATTTGATGAGTAGGCACATCATAGAATCAAAAAGAAAGAAATGAAAAGGTTTGCAAATGTTTGTATCTATACATCTTCACATACATACATACATAACATTACGCCTGTTTCCCAGAGGGGTAGGCAGAGACCAAAGACTGCCACTTGCTACGATCCTGGCATACCTCTCTTTCCTCATCTATACGCATCAATGCTTTCATACATTTCCTACGGTTCCGAGTACTCCTAACCTGGCCTTTTCTGAGAACATACTCAATTTGATTTACATACGTTTGCCGAGGTCTACCTCTACCGACCCTACCATTTGCTTCAGATTTATAAATCTGTTTCGTGCATCTATTTCCGTTCATTCTTTCAACATGTCCAAACCACCTTAACATACCTTTCTCAATCTTTGTCACCACACTTTCTTTCGCACCGCAACACTCTCGTATCACACTATTTTTTATCCTGTCATTTAGAGTCAAACCACACATACTTCTCAATGCTCTCATCTCCACGGCATTAATTATACTTTCGTGCTTCTTTT
The DNA here is from genome assembly GCA_946406115.1 of Apoda limacodes. Lineage (NCBI taxonomy): Eukaryota > Metazoa > Arthropoda > Insecta > Lepidoptera > Limacodidae > Apoda > Apoda limacodes. Next base: position 9,160,511 of record OX291553.1, on the reverse strand, counting down.
GCCATACCCAACATTCACTTCCATACATCAGTGTTGGAACCAACACACCCTCATGTACAGCCAAACGTGCCCTTTCCGACAATTTTTGACTGCTCATAAAGGTGTGCATCGCCCCATTTACCTGATTTCCTTACATCTTACCTTAATACATCTTCACCTGTTTAAAATAACATCCTACCTAAAGGACGAACTAGTCCTTTCCGACGCCTTACCCTACTACACGCTAACCTTCAGGGTACATCATAGCCCTTTTAAAATAACATTATTAAGGACTAATAAATCATTTGTAAGATTTGTGTGGTTTTTATAAGAAAAGAATCGATGAACCACCATCGATTCGTCTTTTCTGACGCCTACATCTACCTACTACAAGTTATAACCTTTTCGAAATAACATTATTAATGAAGAATCACATTTGATGAATCATTTGCAAGATTTGTATAAATTTGTAATTATAGTAAACACCGATATATGATATCTAAATTAATTAAAAATTGACGGGTACCTTGTAAAATACTTTTTGATCTAATTCAACGTGCACTATTAATGTAGCCCAAATACAAACCCAATGCATTGTGATCCTAAAATTAAACACACAAATCTATTAGATCATTACGTGTTTGAGAACAACATCCCACGCGAAGTCCGAATGCGACAAATGTCTTTAGTCACAATCGCTGCTCAATTCTGTGAAGTGAATCATTTTAAGGAAGTTACTGTTCACATACGGTTAGTTGTTTACGGATTGAGGGCATACATAATTACGACTAAATGGTAAATGAGTTACGTTACGGCTATTAATACGCCTACGCGGGGATAAAATAAACAAAACAACTTAATAATCTATTTATTGACGTAGGTATTATTTACTGGTGCAAAGCGGTTAACTGTTCCGTTTGCCGTTATTATGTGATTATTGTTCACTTGAAAATAGATAATTAATAACGATGTGTTTACTTAATCACAAAACACAATATTTAAGGTAAATGATGCGTCAACACTGACCAAATAGATTTTGATTTTGTAATAACTGTTTTAGGGTTTAGTTTTATTACAAATAATAATATTAGTGTTATTAATATTTTAATTTAAAATAATATGACTTCACTCTAAACCCAATATGGCGGGCTAGTCTTTTTAACACCCCCATAATAGGGGTATCAAATGGAAGGGTTTACTGAAAATAATACGAATAGACTGACGTCTGTGTTCAACCCTTTGAGGAGATGGTGTGCCCGACTTAACGGTAAGACTTAGCGGGGTCGTGTCTTAAGTAATATAAACCTAAACCCTAGACAAATTCTAGCGGTGGCAAATGAATCGAAATGGTGAAAAACAAGATGGCCACCACACCAATTTTAAAGAGTTATACTTGGCATAGGTTTGGAAAAGTTTGGTGGTGCTCAAACAAATGTTGTAGGAACCGACAAGGGTTGACTGTTGGCTTTAAACTTTTACTAAAAGTCAACTAAAAAATAAATTAATAATAAAAAATATTTTTAAAACACAAGCTTTTATATAAATGTTCAAAAAAGAAGAAAATAAACTTTAAATTGGATCAAACCTATCAATTTATTACGTTACACAATTTATATGTTGTAAAACCTTGTCGCGAAATTTACCTGTATAAATAAACAAGATTAAATGTAACTGATTTGATAAAATTGTCGACGATTCCAAACTCACTTGCGGTATCGAGCCCTTAAGTCTGAGGAGAGACTTTTCCTCACTGTGTGTGTTCTACCGCTTGTACAATGGGTTGTGTTCTGAGGAATTGTTCGAAATGATGCCCACGGCTACTTTCTACCATCGCACCGCTCGCCATCGGCAGGGAATTCATTCTCACACTTTAGAACCTAAATGGTCGCGTACAGTGCGGTTTCAGAGAAACTTCCTCCCGCGAACGCTTAAGTTGTGGAATGAGCTCCCTGCCAAGGTTTTCTGCAAGGACTACAGTATGGAGTTCTTCAAGAAAGAAGTTATTAGATTTCTGAAGGGTCGGCAACCCGCAAGTGATACCCCTGGTATTGCAAGCGTCCATAGGCTACGGTGACCGCTTACCATCAGGCGGGCCGTAAGCTTGTTTGCCACCTTAGTGGTATAAAAAAAAAAAAAAAAAAAAAAAACAATATAATAACAATGTAACAATGTAATTATAAGAAAAAAATGTATGTAATTCATAAAATCTCGGGACAAGCTTTTAAATCATATATATTGTGTAAAATACATTGATGCCTTTGATTTAAAGTTTGTTTTCTTCTATTTAGAGCATTTAAAAAAAAAAAGATTGTTTTTTTTTAAATATTTTTCTATTATTAATTTAAATCAAAATTTATACCGTATTTCAAAACAAGAGATGGAACCAGGTTCTACAAATCATGGAACTGGTACTTACTGGTTCTACATGCCCTAGGCACACGTAAAAAACTTTCAATAACTACTTTGACATAAGTACATTGACTATTTTAGTTTAGTGGCCAAACTCTAAAAAGCTTTGTAAGAAAAATATAAAAAAATATATAGACAACTAACTTTGTTTGGAAGGTTCTCATTATTTTTTTGCTAGCGCTGTTGTAATGTAACTTTCATTAAATAAGCAAAATTTAACAGTTTGTAGAATATAATTCTTAATATGTTTTTTTACCACAATATACAAAAATTGTGACGGGATTTTTGCGACTAATATAACTCTGTTTTTAGGGTTCCGTACTGAAAGGGTAATTAGCGAACCCAATTACTAAGACTCCGCTGTCCGTCCGTCCGTCCGTCTGTCACCACGCTATATCTCATGAACCGTGATAGTAAGGCAGTTGAAATTTTCACAGATGATGTATTTCTGTTGCTGCTATAACAACAAATACTAAAAACAGAATAAAGTAAATAGTTCATGGGGGTTCCCATATAAAAAACGTGATTTTTTTGTTAGATTTTGCTCGATATTGATAACGGCAACAGGTAGACACTTGAAATATTCACAGAATAATTAGTTACTTTAAAAATAAATAAATTAAAATAAAACAAATATTTAAGGGGGGTTCCCATACAGCAAACATAATTTTTTGCCGTTTATATAGATAATATTACGGAATCCTTCGTGCGCGAATCCGTCTCGCACTAGGCCCATTTTTAATTTACTCTTGTTGAGCCAATGCTACTAAATAGCAACTAAGAACTAAACAAAATAAGTAATAGCTATTGAAATAAACAAAGATTTATTAAACCAAATTCAAACTTTATGATTAATGATTCATTAACGTTTAACAAATCATTAGTCATTGTGGACATATATATAGTCACACTTACAACTTTGAACTGGTCACTCTGATATAAACAAACATTACTGCGTCATAGTTATTGAATCAATAGGTACTTTACTTACATCTATGTACTTGTTATATATAGAACAAACTTGTTTTACATAATAAACTATCCCACTGCGATATAGGCTTTCCCTTCGTACGGAGGGGTGTGCACTGTGGTCTACCACACTGTCCCAATATGACTTCTTAACATGCAATTGTTTTTCATGTGGTATATGCCCATTGCCCATCTGGGATCGAGCCTCGGCCCGATTTTTGCGTGACAGCTTAACTTTCTAACCACGACTAGTATAGACTGAATAAATGGTACTTAATTATTTCGTTGTTGGTGTTTCATTTACCATTTATTACTATAAAAGTGATGAATTATGACATGGAACAACACAATATTAAGATACCTTAGTTCAGATACATCGTATCAAAAGCATTGCGGGCCTGATTAGGGACTGACGATTTAGACGATATAATAAAGGAAAACCGCATGTTAGACATTACATACCACAATCTCTAATATGATCTATATCGGAAAAGGACTATCAAACACTACTAGATAAAAAGAATTAAAACAATAGTTATTTATGATATTTGCTTATTACAAACGAATAGAGAAATATAAGCCCGAGACGAAGTCAAGGGCTTTTCATAGTCACGAGTTTATGAATACCGATTTCGCACGAATGCCAAAGTTTTTCAACATATTTTCGAAAAAACAGTACAATTTATAGGTAATTAACTAAACTCTTTCATTCGAATGTTTTTAATAGCCAATAAGAAATTTACAGGTCTTTAATTTTGGAAAATAAAAGTGAAATTATTGAAATTAAGTGAAATTTTTAATTTCACATATGTTTTACATTAGGCGTAAAGAACTACATCTTTCGTTTCTTTTTATTTTAGTATTAAAGTGAGTCAGTCGTATAGATCAAAAGCGCTTCCTAGGAGGTACGATCGAAATTAAAAAAAAAACCGTAAAGAATACGCACGGCGTCATACAACGGAGCGTGAGGTAAAACGAGTAATTATGTGAGAGTACCTATTTTACCGCACGTTCCGTTGTATTGTGCGTAATTTTGAACTTTCGAACAATGTTTACAAGCTTCGTAAAAGCATTTTTTGAGCAAATGTGTTGAAAATATCTATGATTATTTCCTAGAAATACTAACTTTCTGACACAATTGGAAACACACATGCAAGTTTCATCAATTAAAAAGTGTTTCTGACATAAGACGCTGGAAGCGGACCGGTGTGAAGTTAGCGGCCTAAGTTAGCGGCCTTTTATAATCCGACCAAATTAAAAAGTAAAGGATTTTAATGAAATAATTTACTGAATAAAACGGATATAACAATAAATAGACCAAAATAATGAGAAACCGGTCAAAAATTAAACAAATATATATATAATTTAAATAATAAAAAATTTAAGTAAAAGAAAATTTCACAATGTGATACTTATCGGCCTAAAAGGTCATCACAAAAATGCGGTAACACTTAGTGACGCATATCAAATTGAGCCTCTTTAAACCAGAAACCATATTAAGTTTTCAAATTACACCTATCTCGGGGTTAAGTGTGAGAAAAATGGTTAGCGGCCTAAAAATAATTGTCTTTCAAAATTTCAAACACACCGTAAATCTGTTGGTTAAGGAAAAAGTAACAATCAAAGGCTGTTGTAACAAGCATTTTGTATTGTTCTTATTGATAAATATTACTACATGTGTAACACCTCTTCAATTTAAATAATAAAAATATTAAAGTTGAAGAAAATTTCACAATGTGATACTTATTGGCCTAAAAAGTCATCATAAAAAATGCGGTAACACTTAGTGACGCATATCAAATTGAGCCTCTTTAAACCAGAAACCACATGAAGTTTTCAAATCACACCTATCTCGGGGTTAAGTGTGAGAAAAATGGTTAGCGGCCTAAAAATAATTGTCTTTCAAAATTTCAAACACACCGTAAATCTGTTGGTTAAGGAAAAAGTAACAATCAAATGCTGTTGAAACAAAGATTTTGTATTGTTCTTATTAATAAATATTGCTACATGTGTAATACCTCTTCTATTTAAATAATAAAAAAATAAAAGTTGAAGAAAATTTCACAATGTGATACTTATTGGCATAAAAAGTCATCATGAAAATGCGGTAACACTTAGTGACGCATATCAAATTGAGCCTCTTTAAACCAGAAAGCATATAAAGTTTTCAAATCACACCTATCTCGGGGTTAACTGTAAGAAAAATAGTTAGCGGCCTAAAAATTATTTTCTTTCAAAATTTCAAACACACCGTAAATCTGTTGGTTAAGGAAAAAGTACCAATCAAAGGCTGTTGAATCAAGCATTTTGTATTGTTCTTATTGATAAATATTACTACATGTGTAACACCTATTCAATTTAAATAATAAAAAATTAAAAGTTGAAGAAAATTTCACAATGTGATACTTATTGGCATAAAAAGTCATCATGAAAATGCGGTAACACTTAGTGACGCATATCAAATTGAGCCTCTTTAAACCAGAAACCACATGAAGTTTTCAAATCACACCTATCTCGGGGATAACTGTGAGAAAAATGGTTAGCGGCCTAAAAATTATTTTCTTTCCAAATTTCAAACACACCGTAAATGTGTTAGTTGAGGAAAAAGTTACAATCAAATGCTGTTGAAACAAAGATTTTGTATTGTTCTTATTAATAAATATTGCTACATGTGTAATACCTCTACTATTTAAATAATAAAAAAATAAAAGTTGAAGAAAATTTCACAATGTGATAATTATTGGCATAAAAAGTCATCATGGAAATGCGGTAACACTTAGTGACGCATATCAAATTGAGCCTCTTTAAACCAGAAAGCATATAAAGTTTTCAAATCACACCTATCTCGGGGTTCACTGTGAGAAAAATGGTTAGCGGCCTAAAAATTATTTTCTTTCAAAATTTCAAACACACCGTAAATCTGTTGGTTAAGGAAAAAGTTACAATCAAATGCTGTTGAAACAAAGATTTTGTATTGTTCTTATTAATAAATATTACTACATGTGTAACACCTATTTAATTTAAATAATAAAAAATTAAAAGTTGAAGAAAATTTCACAATGTGATACTTATTGGCATAAAAAGTCATCATGAAAATGCGGTAACACTTAGTGACGCATATCAAATTGAGCCTCTTTAAACCAGAAAGCATATAAAGTTTTCAAATCACACCTATCTCGGGGTTAACTGTAAGAAAAATAGTTAGCGGCCTAAAAATTATTTTCTTTCAAAATTTCAAACACACCGTAAATCTGTTGGTTAAGGAAAAAGTACCAATCAAAGGCTGTTGAATCAAGCATTTTGTATTGTTCTTATTGATAAATATTACTACATGTGTAACACCTATTTAATTTAAATAATAAAAAATTAAAAGTTGAAGAAAATTTCACAATGTGATACTTATTGGCATAAAAAGTCATCATGAAAATGCGGTAACACTTAGTGACGCATATCAAATTGAGCCTCTTTAAACCAGAAAGCATATTAAGTTTTCAAATCACACCTATCTCGGGGATAACTGTGAGAAAAATGGTTAGCGGCCTAAAAATTATTTTCTTTCCAAATTTCAAACACACCGTAAATCTGTTAGTTGAGGAAAAGTTACAATCAAATGCTGTTGAAACAAAGATTTTGTATTGTTCTTATTAATAAATATTGCTACATGTGTAACACCTATTCAATTTAAATAATAAAAAATTAAAAGTTGAAGAAAATTTCACAATGTGATACTTATTGGCATAAAAAGTCATCATGAAAATGCGGTAACTCTTAGTGATGCATATCAAATTGAGCCTCTTTAAACCAGAAAGCATATAAAGTTTTCAAATCACACCTATCTCGGGGTTAACTGTAAGAAAAATAGTTAGCGGCCTAAAAATTATTTTCTTTCAAAATTTCAAACACACCGTAAATCTGTTGGTTAAGGAAAAAGTACCAATCAAAGGCTGTTGAATCAAGCATTTTGTATTGTTCTTATTGATAAATATTACTACATGTGTAACACCTATTCAATTTAAATAATAAAAAATTAAAAGTTGAAGAAAATTTCACAATGTGATACTTATTGGCATAAAAAGTCATCATGAAAATGCGGTAACACTTAGTGACACATATCAAATTGAGCCTCTTTAAACCAGAAAGCATATAAAGTTTTCAAATCACACCTATCTCGGGGTTAACTGTAAGAAAAATAGTTAGCGGCCTAAAAATTATTTTCTTTCAAAATTTCAAACACACCGTAAATCTGTTGGTTAAGGAAAAAGTACCAATCAAAGGCTGTTGAATCAAGCATTTTGTATTGTTCTTATTGATAAATATTACTACATGTGTAACACCTATTTAATTTAAATAATAAAAAATTTAAAGTTGAAGAAAATTTCACAATGTGATACTTATTGGCATAAAAAGTCATCATGAAAATGCGGTAACACTTAGTGACGCATATCAAATTGAGCCTCTTTAAACCAGAAAGCATATAAAGTTTTCAAATCACACCTATCTCGGGGATAACTGTGAGAAAAATGGTTAGCGGCCTAAAAATTATTTTCTTTCCAAATTTCAAACACACCGTAAATCTGTTAGTTGAGGAAAAGTTACAATCAAATGCTGTTGAAACAAAGATTTTGTATTGTTCTTATTAATAAATATTGCTACATGTGTAACACCTATTCAATTTAAATAATAAAAAATTTAAAGTTGAAGAAAATTTCACAATGTGATACTTATTGGCATAAAAAGTCATCATGAAAATGCGGTAACACTTAGTGACGCATATCAAATTGAGCCTCTTTAAACCAGAAAGCATATAAAGTTTTCAAATTACACCTATCTCGGGGTTAACTGTAAGAAAAATAGTTAGCGGCCTAAAAATTATTTTCTTTCAAAATTTCAAACACACCGTAAATCTGTTGGTTAAGGAAAAAGTACCAATCAAAGGCTGTTGAATCAAGCATTTTGTATTGTTCTTATTGATAAATATTACTACATGTGTAACACCTATTTAATTTAAATAATAAAAAATTTAAAGTTGAAGAAAATTTCACAATGTGATACTTATTGGCATAAAAAGTCATCATGAAAATGCGGTAACACTTAGTGACGCATATCAAATTGAGCCTCTTTAAACCAGAAAGCATATATAGTTTTCAAATCACACCTATCTCGGGGATAACTGTGAGAAAAATGGTTAGCGGCCTAAAAATTATTTTCTTTCCAAATTTCAAACACACCGTAAATCTGTTAGTTGAGGAAAAGTTACAATCAAATGCTGTTGAAACAAAGATTTTGTATTGTTCTTATTAATAAATATTGCTACATGTGTAACACCTATTCAATTTAAATAATAAAAAATTAAAAGTTGAAGAAAATTTCACAATGTGATACTTATTGGCATAAAAAGTCATCATGAAAATGCGGTAACACTTAGTGACGCATATCAAATTGAGCCTCTTTAAACCAGAAAGCATATAAAGTTTTCAAATCACACCTATCTCGGGGATAACTGTAAGAAAAATAGTTAGCGGCCTAAAAATTATTTTCTTTCAAAATTTCAAACACACCGTAAATCTGTTGGTTAAGGAAAAAGTACCAATCAAAGGCTGTTGAATCAAGCATTTTGTATTGTTCTTATTGATAAATATTACTACATGTGTAACACCTATTCAATTTAAATAATAAAAAATTTAAAGTTGAAGAAAATTTCACAATGTGATACTTATTGGCATAAAAAGTCATCATGAAAATGCGGTAACACTTAGTGACGCATATCAAATTGAGCCTCTTTAAACCAGAAAGCATATAAAGTTTTCAAATCACACCTATCTCGGGGTTAACTGTGAGAAAAATGGTTAGCGGCGTAAAAAAAGATTTTCTGACAAAATATCAAACACACCGTTAATCTGTTAGTTGAGGAAAAAGTTACAATCAAATGCTGTTGAAACAAGCATTTTGTATTGTTCTTATTGATAAATATTACTAAATGTGTAACACCTATTCAATTTAAATAATAAAAAATTAAAAGTTGAAGAAAATTTCACAATCTGATACTTATTGGCATAAAAAGTCATCATGAAAATGCGGTAACTCTTAGTGACGCATATCAAATTGAGCCTCTTTAAACCAGAAAGCATATAAAGTTTTCAAATCACACCTGTCTCGGGGATAACTGTGAGAAAAATGGTTAGCGGCCTAAAAATTATTTTCTTTCAAAATTTTAAGCACACCGTAAATCTGTTAGTTGAGGAAAAAGTTACAATCAAATGCTGAAGAAACAAACATTTTGTATTGTTCTTATTATTAATTATATTTCTACATGTGTAATACCTCTTCTATTTTAATAATAAACAAATAAAAGTTGAAGAAAATTTCACAATGTGATACTTATCGGCCTAAAGGGTTATCATAAAAATGCGGTAACACTTAGTGACGCATATCAAATTGAGCCTCTTTAAACCAGAAAGCATATAAAGTTTTCAAATCACACCTATCTCGGGGTAAACTGTGAGAAAAATGGTTAGCGGCCTAAAAATTATTTTCTTTCAAAATTTCAAACACACCGTAAATCTGTTGGTTAAGGAAAAAGTACCAATCAAAGGCTGTTGAATCAAGCATTTTGTATTGTTCTTATTGATAAATATTACTACATATGTAACACCTATTCAATTTAAATAATAAAAAATTAAAAGTTGAAGAAAATTTCACAATCTGATACTTATTGGCATAAAAAGTCATCATGAAAATGCGGTAACACTTAGTGACGCATATCAAATTGAGCCTCTTTAAACCAGAAAGCATATAAAGTTTTCAAATCACACCTGTCTCGGGGATAACTGTGAGAAAAATAGTTAGCGGCCTAAAAATTATTTTCTTTCAAAATTTCAAACACACCGTAAATCTGTTGGTTAAGGAAAAAGTACCAATCAAAGGCTGTTGAATCAAGCATTTTGTATTGTTCTTATTGATAAATATTACTACATGTGTAACACCTATTCAATTTAAATAATAAAAAATTTAAAGTTGAAGAAAATTTCACAATGTGATACTTATTGGCATAAAAAGTCATCATGAAAATGCGGTAACACTTAGTGACGCATATCAAATTGAGCCTCTTTAAACCAGAAAGCATATAAAGTTTTCAAATCACACCTATCTCGGGGTTAACTGTGAGAAAAATGGTTAGCGGCGTAAAAAAAGATTTTCTGACAAAATATCAAACACACCGTTAATCTGTTAGTTGAGGAAAAAGTTACAATCAAATGCTGTTGAAACAAGCATTTTGTATTGTTCTTATTGATAAATATTACTAAATGTGTAACACCTATTCAATTTAAATAATAAAAAATTAAAAGTTGAAGAAAATTTCACAATCTGATACTTATTGGCATAAAAAGTCATCATGAAAATGCGGTAACACTTAGTGACGCATATCAAATTGAGCCTCTTTAAACCAGAAACCACATGAAGTTTTCAAATCACACCTATCTCGGGGATAACTGTGAGAAAAATGGTTAGCGGTGTGTTTGAAATTTTGAAAGAAAATAATTTTTAGGCCGCTAACCATTTTTCTCACAGTTAACCCCGAGATAGGTGTGATTTGAAAACTTCATATGCTTTCTGGTTTAAAGAGGCTCAATTTGATATGCGTCACTAAGTGTTACCGCATTTCCATGATGACTTTTTATGCCAATAATTATCACATTGTGAAATTTTCTTCAACTTTTATTTTTTTATTATTTAAATTGAAGAGGTGTTACACATGTAGTAATATTTATTAAAAAGAACAATACAAAATGCTTGTTTCAACAGCCTTTGATTGTTACTTTTTCCTTAACCAACAGATTTACGGTGTGTTTGAAATTCTGAAAGAAAATAATTTTTAGGCCGCTAACCATTTTTCTCACAGTTAACCCCGAGATAGGTGTGATTTGAAAACTTCATATGCTTTCTGGTTTAAAGAGGCTCAATTTGATATGCGTCACTAAGTGTTACCGCATTTTCATGATGACTTTTTATGCCAATAAGTATCACATTGTGAAATTTTCTTCAACTTTTATTTTTTTATTATTTAAATAGAAGATGTATTACACATGTAGCAATATTTATTAATAAGAACAATACAAAATCTTTGTTTCAACAGCATTTGATTGTAACTTTTTCCTTAACCAACAGATTTACGGTGTGTTTGAAATTTTGAAAGAAAATAATTTTTAGGCCGCTAACCATTTTTCTCACAGTGAACCCCGAGATAGGTGTGATTTGAAAACTTTATATGCTTTCTGGTTTAAAGAGGCTCAATTTGATATGCGTCACTAAGTGTTACCGCATTTCCATGATGACTTTTTATGCCAATAATTATCACATTGTGAAATTTTCTTCAACTTTTATTTTTTTATTATTTAAATAGTAGAGGTATTACACATGTAGCAATATTTATTAATAAGAACAATACAAAATCTTTGTTTCAACAGCATTTGATTGTAACTTTTTCCTCAACTAACAGATTTACGGTGTGTTTGAAATTTGGAAAGAAAATAATTTTTAGGCCGCTAACCATTTTTCTCACAGTTATCCCCGAGATAGGTGTGATTTGAAAACTTCATGTGGTTTCTGGTTTAAAGAGGCTCAATTTGATATGCGTCACTAAGTGTTACCGCATTTTCATGATGACTTTTTATGCCAATAAGTATCACATTGTGAAATTTTCTTCAACTTTTAATTTTTTATTATTTAAATTGAATAGGTGTTACACATTTAGTAATATTTATCAATAAGAACAATACAAAATGCTTGTTACAACAGCCTTTAATTGTTACTTTTTCCTTAACCAACAGATTTACGGTGTATTTGAAATTTTGAAAGAAAATAGTTTTTACGCCGCTAACCATTTTACACACAGTTAACCCCGATATAGGTATGTTTTGAAAACTTCATATGGTTTCTTGTTCAAAGAGGCTCAATTTGATATGTGTCACTAAGTGTTACCGCATTTTTATGATAACCCTTTAGGCCGATAAGTATCACATTGTGAAATTTTCTTCAACTTTTATTTGTTTATTATTTAAATAGAAGAGGTATTACACGTGTAGCAATATTTTTTAACAAGAACAATACAAAATGCTTGTTTCAACAGCATTTGATTGTAACTTTTTCCTTAACCAACAGATTTACGGTGTGTTTGAAATTTTGAAAGACAATTATTTTTAGGCCGCTAACCATTTTTCTCACACTTAACCCCGAGATAGGTGTAATTTGAAAACTTAATATGGTTTCTGGTTTAAAGAGGCTCAATTTGATATGCGTCACTAAGTGTTACCGCATTTTTATGATAACCCTTTAGGCCGATAAGTATCACATTGTGAAATTTTCTTCAACTTTTATTTGTTTATTATTTTAATAGAAGAGGTATTACACGTGTAGCAATATTTATTAATAAGAACAATATAAAATGCTTGTTTCAACAGCATTTGATTGTAACTTTTTCCTTAACCAACAGATTTACGGTGTGTTTGAAATTTTGAAAGAAAATTATTTTTAGGCCGCTAACCATTTTTCTTACACTTAACCCCGAGATAGGTGTAATTTGAAAACTTAATATGGTTTCTGGTTTAAAGAGGCTCAATTTGATATGCGTCACTAAGTGTTACCGCATTTTTATGATGACCTTTTAGGCCGATAAGTATCACATTGTGAAATTTTCTTTTACTTAAATTTTTTATTATTTAAATTATATATATATTTGTTTAATTTTTGACCGGTTTCTCATTATTTTGGTCTATTTATTGTTATATCCGTTTAATTCAGTAAATTATTTCATTAAAATCCTTTACTTTTTAATTTGGTCGGATTATAAAAGGCCGCTTACTTAGGCCGCTAACTTCACACCGGTGGAAGCGGGCGTCCAAAAAACTTAGTGTACTCAACAGAGCGAAGCAGTACTTCTCGTCGGAGAAAAGATTGCTGCTTTCGAGTCGCAAGTCCGGCCCCATATGGAGTACTGCTGCCATCTCTGGACGGGTGCACCCGGATACCAGCTTCGCCCATTTGACTCGGTTCAACAACTGGCCGTGAGCCCAAACTCACTTGCCGTATCGAGCCCTTAAGTCTGAGAAGAGACTTTGCCTCCCTGTGTGTTCTGCCGCTTGTACAACGGGATGTGTTCCACAGCTACTTTCTACCATCGCACCGCTCGCCATCGGCAGGGAATTCATTCTCACAATTTAGAGCCGAAATGGTCGCGTACAGTGCGATTTCAGAGAAACTTCCTCCCGCGAACGCTCGGGTTGTGGAGTTCCCTGCTAAGGTTTTGTCTTAAGACTACAGTATGGGGTTCTATGAAGTTATACGAGTGATACCCTGGTGTTACAAGCGTCCATAGGCTACGGTAACTGCTTACCATCAGGCGGACCGTAAGCTTTTTTGCCACCTTAGTGGTATAAAAAAAATATGGAATCGCCCATATATGTATAAATGTAAAAATATATACACATATACTATTAATTATACATGTATTTTATAAGAATTTATAAACTGTAATAGACATTGGTTTGTAAACCAAAGATGTTATTTAAGAATGTTCTAAAACTTCACGCAGACTACAAGTTCTATATTTTAAAATCGTGTCCATTCCATATAACTAGTCTTTTATAAAGCAAAATAAATTTATCTGCCATTTTGACCTTCGTCGCGTCAACTGACAGTACTTTGACAGTACATAATAATCTCATATTTCAATTACTCCATCCACCTACTCATGCTTTGGCAACTGAATACAGATATTGAATAACGATCATATTAAAATTCAACACACCATGTTGCAATCGCATCGCTGGACTCTGCTTGACTGCTACATTTTTGTTACGATTGCATTGCCCATTGCGCACCTGTTTACATAATACCCCTTCACGAGGGAACAAAACGTATAGGCATGACGCTTTACACCAAAAATCCTCTTCTATTATTTAATAGTGAACCAATTGATTGACCGATTTTAGAGGTATATATATTTTGATATTACTGTACCTAGCTATGATTTTAGCTTTGATTTTTGTCGATTGTGAAGTATTTTTTTTTTTGTTTGAACGCGTTAATGTCTGGAACTTACAGTCGGATTTCATAAATTCTTTTTGCATTTGATAACCGAATTCTTGGCGCAGGTTACATACAAAGGTTATCAATATATATATATAATAGGATATTCAACAGCACGCTTTGACCAAGAGCGATGCAACGGGGGATGGACAGCTATTTCTTTATAACCGGATTCCATTCAATTTATAACCGGACGAAGATACAGTTAGAATAGGTTCCTTTAGCTAGCTACTTTCACAGCATGTACGGTGTTTCATTATATGGTGTCACGCAACTGATATTTAAACAATCTTCGGGATGCAGAAGACAGCTTTTTAGAACTGGTCCCATGGACAGTCTTTATGAGATCAATTTAATGTATTAAACAATTCGTCTCAGTATATTTTAGATAATTTAATCTATGTCCACATGAATATTTATCGTTTTAAAAAGAAATTCATATTTCTAATACACACAATAGACACTTACTCTCTGGTCCACACAAGGCTGAAGAAGTAAGAAGGAAAGTAGAGGGGATTCGTTGGTTCTGGCGCACTTCCCCCCAACCTCAACCCCTCGCCTAAAAAAAAGCTCACCAACTTTTCTGCTTTGTACGACTCGCACTTGACCACTCTCAAAACATTGTTGGTTCTGGCTCACTACCCTCCCACCCAACCAACTTGACCAAAACTACCGTGTGACGTCACAGTGACTCCTGTGTATAAACTTGTCTCTAGTTTTGTTATGTAATTACATCATTATCGTAATGGGTTATCATGTTTTTCCCCGTTCATAATTAAGTTATTCCTATTTAATTACAATGATGTTGGTGGTGACATTCCAAAAACTAGTCCCCCGAGGGTGTATCTCAAGATTTTAGGGGTGTGTCCACTCACGCTTTACAAAAACTTAACCTGGAGACGTGTCGGTTCACGCTTGATATGACTTGACATGTTATACCTACAAAAATCTTCAATTCAAGTCGGTCGAAGTTTAAAGAGAAAAGCTGATAAATTGTGTTAAAGATTTACAACTAGCATCGACGTCAACATGATGTGTCAAATATGTGATTTACAGGTTAACCAAAGATTCTATGCTCAGCACTTACGAACTAAGAAACACAAATAGAAATGTCTTATTCTTAATCATAATTTACTTTATGTGTCTTATATCACTCGTGAAGTATTTATAGCATCAATTGAAGAATCAATACTATTTTATTATTCATGCAGATTTTGATCAGGAAACAAAAGATTTAAAAAAATCTTTTGAATTTTAAAAAATGACTATTAGGAATTGGATAAAAATTGGTGAATTAGAAAATTATTCAGAACCTTTAAGTGATGACACATAGTGATTCAGAAAAAAAAGAAAATGGTAGACCTTAAAAAAAAAACAGTTCTTAGAAATGCATGTTAATAAGTTCAATCCCTTACGTGGATCTTCGTATATTCGTAAAAAAGAACGATCAACAATGTTTTAAGTGGACTATATCCTACAAATACACATTCCGATAGGGTATCATCATACTTGAGGCATCAAAATAAACTAACGTTTAATAATATTTAGTTCCCAATCAAATTATCTGATATACCCAAGATAGAAAAACAAAATGACATTAGCATTAATATGTTTTAATTAGAGTTTAACAAAGAAAAAAAAACTTTACAAAATGTTCTAATTAATTACAAATTAACTTATTATTTTTAAACAATGGTTGAAATGGTCATTATTGTATTTATCACGCTTGTTAAATAAACAAATAACAAATCAAAATGACGCTATTCAAATCTGGGCCGGTTGCCGTATCTATTTTTAATCTAAAGTTAATTTAATTAATCACCAGAAACATGACTGTGCTCAAATTGTTACTGAATAACTAGGAATTCATAAAAAAGAAAAATATTGGTTTAATAGGGAAACAAATAATGATGAAATCTATTTTGATAAATTTCAAAGAATATTAAAATTACATTTTATAATATATGCAGACTTTGTAGCTCATTTAAAACCAGTCACCTATTGTGTCCCTGATCCATCGAAGTCATATACGTAAACAATACATGAACATGTAGTTTGTTCTTATGGATACTATATTAAATGTTCATATGATGATAAACTGTCTATATACAGAACATACTCAGAGCCTAATTGTACAAAAATGTTTATGGAAAGCATTGACAAAGATATTAGCAATATACATAGGATAAATTGTTTTCAAAAATGTCCACTTTCTTTAACTAATGAAGAGAAGGAATCTATAAGACAATCGCAATTATGTTATATTAGGTGATGAAATCACAGTAGACTATGACTGGAATACTAGTAATTTTAGAGGTGTTAGTCACGAATTATTTAGTAGCACAAAGTATCGTGTTCCATTTTTCATTCCTATTCTATTTCACAATCTAAACAATTATGATGCTCATTTTATTGTTCATGCTTTGAATTTTAAATATTGAGAAATAAAAATAATTCCGCAAAATAAGTAAAAATATATTTCATTCTCATATAAATCTAATATGTCGTATAGTTCATTTGCGGTTTTTAGATTATTTTTAATTTATGATCTACTAGAGTTTAGATATATTGAATATTATATAAAGACCAATTTACAGAATTAAGAAATCAATTACAAACGAAAATGATTTTAATAAACTTATTAGGAAAGGTGTTTTTCTTCATGAATTTGTTAATTCTTATGAGTCCTTCAAAATTACATCTCTTCCAAATTAAGACGCTTTCTTTAACTCTTTAATACCAGTGTATCAAATAATAATTATAAACATGCTCTAAACGATGTCAGCCCAATTTAAATGTAAAAATATGTTGGCATATTCCAATCTATATTTAAGAACTTATGTAATGCTACTCACTGATATTTCTGATAACTTTAGATTTTTTTATATCTAATGTGATATAATTGTAATTATTTATTTTCTTCTTTTTACACTAAGCTGTACACCTATCTATAATATATTTTTGCCACGGAAAATGAGCTCTATTTTAAAATTAACCTGTAACCTTAAGTACCCTGAACATTTACATGATATTAATTCAGATTTACCTTTATGCCCTGAAAAACATTGTAAAAGGTTACAGTAAAGATAAGAAATTATTATCAATTTTTTATAATAAAACTAAAATATAATTTACTATAGAAATCTCAAACAATGTTTACAACTTACTATGAAGTTAATTAGGGTTCATAGAGTTTTACAGTTTAAGCATAGTCCTTAGTTGAAATATATATAGATTTAAATACACAAGTAAGAACTACAGCTAAAAGTGACTGAAAAAGATTTTTATAAATAATACATTCTTTGGTAAAACTATGGAAAATGTTGAAAAACGTGTATTTGTGAAAAAAAATAAGATATTTATTTGGAGAATTATAAGTCGTGTCTATGTATCACAAATGTAAATATTTCACGTGCAGAATTCGAAGTGTGAAACATACTATTTTACACAAAAAAATAAATATATTCTTTTTTTGTCACACTTTTCTTGAAAACTTTAGATTCGGCTTCACAAAACTTAATAAAACTTGTTGTAGACTTATAATTGCTTGAAGTAATTGCCGAATCTAAAGTTTTCAAGAAAAGTGTGACAAAAAAAGAAATTTATTTGGAGAACTATAAGTCTACAAATAGTTTATTATTTTTTTTTTTTTGTGTAAAATAGTATGTTTCACACTTCGAATTCTGCACGTGAAATATTTACATTTGTGATACATAGACACGACTTATAATTCTCCAAATAAATATCTTATTTTTTTTCACAAATACACGTTTTTCAACATTTTCCATAGTTTTACCAAAGAATGTATTATTTATAAAAATCTTTTTCAGTCACTTTTAGCTGTAGTTCTTACTTGTGTATTTAAATCTATATATATTTCAACTAAGGACTATGCTTAAACTGTAAAACTCTATGAACCCTAATTAACTTCATAGTAAGTTGTAAACATTGTTTGAGATTTCTATAGTAAATTATATTTTAGTTTTATTATAAAAAATTGATAATAATTTCTTATCTTTACTGTAACCTTTTACAATGTTTTTCAGGGCATAAAGGTAAATCTGAATTAATATCATGTAAATGTTCAGGGTACTTAAGGTTACAGGTTAATTTTAAAATAGAGCTCATTTTCCGTGGCAAAAATATATTATAGATAGGTGTACAGCTTAGTGTAAAAAGAAGAAAATAAATAATTACAATTATATCACATTAGATATAAAAAAATCTAAAGTTATCAGAAATATCAGTGAGTAGCATTACATAAGTTCTTAAATATAGATTGGAATATGCCAACATATTTTTACATTTAAATTTGGCTGACATCGTTTAGAGCATGTTTATAATTATTATTTGATACACTGGTATTAAAGAGTTAAAGAAAGCGTCTTAATTTGGAAGAGATGTAATTTTGAAGGACTCATAAGAATTAACAAATTCATGAAGAAAAACACCTTTCCTAATAAGTTTATTAAAATCATTTTCGTTTGTAATTGATTTCTTAATTCTGTAAATTGGTCTTTATATAATATTCAATATATCTAAACTCTAGTAGATCATAAATTAAAAATAATCTAAAAACCGCAAATGAACTATACGACATATTAGATTTATATGAGAATGAAATATATTTTTACTTATTTTGCGGAATTATTTTTATTTCTCAATATTTAAAATTCAAAGCATGAACAATAAAATGAGCATCATAATTGTTTAGATTGTGAAATAGAATAGGAATGAAAAATGGAACACGATACTTTGTGCTACTAAATAATTCGTGACTAACACCTCTAAAATTACTAGTATTCCAGTCATAGTCTACTGTGATTTCATCACCTAATATAACATAATTGCGATTGTCTTATAGATTCCTTCTCTTCATTAGTTAAAGAAAGTGGACATTTTTGAAAACAATTTATCCTATGTATATTGCTAATATCTTTGTCAATGCTTTCCATAAACATTTTTGTACAATTAGGCTCTGAGTATGTTCTGTATATAGACAGTTTATCATCATATGAACATTTAATATAGTATCCATAAGAACAAACTACATGTTCATGTATTGTTTACGTATATGACTTCGATGGATCAGGGACACAATAGGTGACTGGTTTTAAATGAGCTACAAAGTCTGCATATATTATAAAATGTAATTTTAATATTCTTTGAAATTTATCAAAATAGATTTCATCATTATTTGTTTCCCTATTAAACCAATATTTTTCTTTTTTATGAATTCCTAGTTATTCAGTAACAATTTGAGCACAGTCATGTTTCTGGTGATTAATTAAATTAACTTTAGATTAAAAATAGATACGGCAACCGGCCCAGATTTGAATAGCGTCATTTTGATTTGTTATTTGTTTATTTAACAAGCGTGATAAATACAATAATGACCATTTCAGAACCAACGAATCCCCTCTACTAAGGAAGGAAGGAAGGCTTAAAGGAAAATGTGTCCGTTATTAAAAAAAAAAAAAATATGCAATTAAAGATTACCTTGATTGATACTGAAAATGTGTGGGATTATATATTTCGTTGTTAACATAAATTAGTGGATAAACGTAATACTAATTAAAATTTAAAAGAGCGAGTCCTATAAAAACTGAAACTGCCAGAACGCCATTTTAATTCTGAAACGGTAGTAACTAATAACTTTTTGTCATCAAAAAGTGATATTATACCCTATTTTCGAGAAATAAAGCATTCATTCATTCATTTTTATCACATTTCTGTAACAGCGAAATATGATAATTACGTGCGTCGCGCGCTGCAGGCTAACCAACAAACAAACGTTCACAATCGGACTTGTACTTTGTATCACGAGAATAATTCTTAGGTACTTGACACGTTTGCGTGATGCAAACGGTTGTCTAAAATGATAAGTTAAACACATAGATAGTTAAAAAACTAAAACGCCAGCAATCAAAGGAAATATCCCGCTGTTTCTCCCAATAGAAACGTATTCCCCTGTTTCCTTACTAGATTTTGTATCTGTGTTAGAGCTATAATTTTTCCCATGCTATTCCCATTGGGGCCCGGCAAATGTCAAAAAAAATGCCTCTTTTTATGACATCTTCAAACGTTCGCTGTACGAATAAGTAAACTGGTGAAGAATTATTTCTATATTAAATTTGAGATTTGGAAGAGAAAAGTAGTATAATATCCCTGGTTTTAGGCACTGTGGCTATAAAAATCCCTATCCCTAAACCCTCCTTCATCATCACATCAGCTTGATGGTGGTATCACATTATTGTATTGTCACCATCACAATTTCAAACTTTCAAAGTATCAGTATTCATAGCCTTGAAGACAGGGACCTGTCGATATTGTGGGTGCGCGTAGATTACGGCGGCCACACTCGTATCTATGCGTGCCTATACAGGTCTCATAGCGGTGACACGGACGTAACTCGACTCTTCACGCACCTGAGTTTGACGACTGACAAAGTTCTAGAGCAATATCCCACAGCAGAACTAGTTATTTTGGGAGACTTTAACGCCCACCATCGCGAGTGGCTCAGTTCTCGAACCAATAACTATGCTGGGATATCTGCTCATGAATTTGCTCTGACCTATGGATTCTCTCAGCTGGTACTTTCTCCAACGAGAATACCAGATATAGAGGAACATACGAGCTCCTTACTGGACCTTCTGCTGACTACTCGTCCGGACGGGTACTCCGTCTCAGTGGATGCGCCTCTTGGCTCCTCGGACCACTGTCTCGTTCGGACTCAAGTGTCATGCACACAACCTGATCCTTCTGGGCCAACTAACTGGCGTCGTGTGTGGCACTATAAGTCGGCAGACTGGGATGGATTGCGTGAATTTTACGCATCGTACCCGTGGACGCAGATCTGCTTTAACTCAGAAGATCCTGACGTCTGCGCAGCCGCAGTCACTGAGACAATCCTTGCTGGTATGGAATGCTATATTCCTAACCCGCGAGTAGCTGCCGGCGTCAAAAAACGACCGTGGTTTAATAGGTCTTGCAGAAAAGCTAAAATTCTTAAGCAAAATGCATATGAGGCTTGGACCACGGCTCGTTATAATAAGGATCCGAATATTTCTGAGTTAAAACGCAAATTAAATGCTGCCTCGAGGTTCAGTAAGAAAACAACTGCCAGAGCAAAATTCCAATTCATCGGCAAAATAGGTGGGCGACTTGCGAGCTATCCTTCTGGGAGTCGTGCTTTCTGGTCGCTTGCCAAAGCTGCCGAAGGGAACTTCTGCCAGTCGTCGTTACCACCACTGCGAAAGACCGATGGTGACTTGGCCCATAGTGCTAAAGAGAAAGCCGATCTACTGGGCAGTCTCTTTGCCTCGAACTCGAATATGAACGATGAAGGCGCTGTACCACCTACTATACCGTGGTGCGGTAAGTCCATGCCGGAAATCTCCATAACGCAGCGGGAGGTCAGGCGGGCGTTGCTTTCTCTAGACGTTCATAAGTCGAGTGGGCCAGACGGTATACCAGCAGTGGTGCTTAAGCAGTGTGCTCCTGAGTTATGTCCTGTACTCACGCGCCTCTTCGCGCTTTCCTACCACACTAGGCAATTTCCGTCTACATGGAAGACTGCGAATGTGCACCCGGTGCCCAAAAAGGGCGATAGATCAGATCCATCGAATTACAGGCCTATCGCTATTACCTCTCTCCTCTCTAAGGTGATGGAGCGTGTGATCAACACACAGCTTCTAAGATACCTAGAAGTACACGATCTGGTCAGTGACCGTCAATATGGCTTTCGCCACGGTCGCTCGACTGGTGACCTTCTAGTGTATCTCACACACCGATGGGCACTAGCCATTGAGAGTCAGGGGGAGGCATTGGCATGTAGCCTGGACATAGCGAAGGCGTTCGATCGGGTCTGGCACCGCGGTCTTCTATCGAAGTTGCCATCTTACGGAGTGCCCGAGGGTTTGTGCAAATGGGTGGCTAGCTTTTTGTCCGGCAGACGCATACGAACTGTAGTTGACGGTAGTTGCTCTGATAGCATGGACATTAATGCTGGTGTCCCGCAAGGCTCTGTGCTGTCTCCTACGCTGTTTCTACTGCATATCAATGACATGTTGGACATCAACAACATACATTGCTATGCAGATGACAGTACTGGAGACACTTTTTACACGGGTCGTGCAAACATCCCTCGTTCCCTTGTGGAGGAAAACCGCGGAGAACTTGTGTCTCAAATCGAGACCACACTGTCCCAGGTCTCTGACTGGGGACGGGTAAACTTGGTCCGATTCAACCCTACAAAGACACAAGTGTGCGCGTTCACCGCTAAGAAAACTCCATTCACTGTGGTCCCACAATTCCAGAACACTCCCCTCTCCATCTCCAAGAGCATTGGGATCCTTGGTGTCGACATCTCCAGCGATGTTCAGTTCCGAGATCATTTACAAGATAAGGTAAAGCTGGCGTCCAAAAAACTTGGTGTACTCAACAGAGCGAAGCAGTACTTCACGTCGGGGCAAAGGTTGTTACTTTACAAGTCGCAAGTTCGGCCCCATATGGAGTACTGCTGCCATCTCTGGGCAGGTGCACCCGGATACCAGCTTGACCCTTTTGACTCGGTTCAACGACGGGCTGTGAGAATTGTCGACGATCCCAAACTCACTTGCGGTATCGAGCCCTTAAGTCTGAGGAGAGACTTTTCCTCACTGTGTGTGTTCTACCGCTTGTACAATGGGTTGTGTTCTGAGGAATTGTTCGAAATGATGCCCACGGCTACTTTCTACCATCGCACCGCTCGCCATCGGCAGGGAATTCATTCTCACACTTTAGAACCTAAATGGTCGCGTACAGTGCGGTTTCAGAGAAACTTCCTCCCGCGAACGCTTAAGTTGTGGAATGAGCTCCCTGCCAAGGTTTTCTGCAAGGACTACAGTATGGAGTTCTTCAAGAAAGAAGTTATTAGATTTCTGAAGGGTCGGCAACGCGCAAGTGATACCCCTGGTGTTGCAAGCGTCCATAGGCTTTCATTTATTTAAATTTTAGGTACTTTATGCGTCAGAATTTTTAAAAAATTAATGTTTATAAAGAAACAATCAAAAATGAACTGAGTGAGTTTTATCGCCTTATGAAATAGTGCAATAAGTGATAAATAAATCATTAGTAGGCATTATTTGTAAACATTTAAAATATTGTAAATATTTACTGTACATATTCTATGTATACCTATATAAGTAGGTATATATAACTGACTAATTACTAGAAATAGAATAACTGATTAATAACTATAAATTTAGGTGAGTTTTGCCTTTAAAAACATTGAAAAATAAATGATCTCCTATACGTATAAGAGTCCTCGAATTAGGGTTGCCAACTTTTTGAGAATGAAATAAATATAGGTATATTTGGTTTTAAGGTTGGTTAAAATAATTATTGAGCACATTGTTGGCGTGATTAATATGTATACCCATGCCAAATGAGTTCTAGTACTAAGAGTTTCTGAGTTAAGCCGCGGACAAACAGACAGACTGACATGAGCGAAATTTGAGGGTTCGTTTTTGACTGCAGAACCATAAAAAACATTAATAGTATTATTAATCAATTTACAAGTGATGTTCGCAGCTGCACTGCACACGTAGCATACGCGCCGCCAGGTGCAAGCTTATCGCCGCGCCATCACTAAACTTCCCAAAAATCGCACGGATGCATTTTCTGTTGGCAACATTTGATTTCAATACATCGGCGATTATATCTTGTAAATAGAAAAGAAAAATTTTTCACTTAAGTACATACTTAGTTAATTTTTTTATTAACACTTGAATTAATGTTTTGACTACCTATTTTTCCATCGTACAATTTCAGTATTTCATATAAAAATTGCACCTATGGGTACTTGAATACAAATCTAAGTGGCGTTTTGTTAACAAGCATTATATATATGTATACGCATTGAATGCGCTATATGCTCTCTATGCGCACTTTCGTTAGTTCTGTGCAACAAAAATGAATGCGCTTTATGGTATATTCAGCAATACTTCCGGTTCACATTCAACACATTGGCTGCACAGCACATGCTCGGAAGGTAGAGCAGTGGGTGTGCTGTCAAAATTGTGAACGACCATATTGTTTGTTTACATTTAGTAAAGAGAAAAAATACCATATTACAAAAATAAATACATAATTGTTTGAGGCGATTTTATAGATGAGAGATCAACTTATTGAAGTGTTGATTTATATAGATGTGAGTAACAGTGCTATTTATTTCGGCACTAAGATCGTTAAAAATGAAAAACTGACTTCCGGTGTTCATATAGATAGTATCCCAGTTAAAATAATCAATTCCATAGCGGATTGTATTGCTCCATACTTGGCAGTAATATTCAATGTATGTGTTGTCAAAAGTGTGTTTCCTGACGTCATGAAGCAGAGTAAAGTCATTCCGTTATTTAAAGCCGGTAACACTTTAGACTCCATACTAATAATACTTTTTTGCAGCAACTATTGTAGCATTATTATTTATTGTAACAATTTAATGAATTCTATACAATTTGGATTAACACGACTGATGCTGATGTTGTGGTTATACATACAATTTTTGAAACCTGGGATGACTCACAGGATTCCTTGGGCATCTTTTGTGACATATCCAATACTTTTGACTTTTTTTTCTTATTCAGTAACTTGTATTTTAATGTCTATGCGATGCCATAGCCCTCAATGCCGTCAACAAACGCAGCTCCAATGCAATCTGAATATTTATACAAAATTGTCAACATACCAAGTGACATTGAAGATCGCCTTCGTTTACATAGCCACGTGACATCTCTACATAAGCATCGAAGTACAGAGCACTATACTTACGTACAATAAGTAGAGTACGTACGTACATTATCATGATTCATTATAGCCGAGAAGAAATATAATATTTACCTGAGATTGCACGTTATTTACATTTAGCAAATTGTATGGTTGAAGTATTTGGGTCGTTTTTAAGATAAAAAGTGTAAAATAGCTATATTTTTCAAGGTATAGTATTTACAAAAAACTCTGAATATAAAATCGTTTGTTAACTTATAAAGAATACACAGCCCGTAAACCACGAAGCCATACTTTTCTCATGCAGATTCTGGAGCCTATTCCACGATGCAACTCTGCAAATCTGCACTTATTTTTTCTTCACAACAAGCAAAGTGCAATGCAAAGAATTGGCAACTGTACTATTTGAGTGTACAAAAAATTGACGGATATGAAAACTGCGTTTTGTTGAAAAGCATTATACGCATTGAATGCTCTCAATGCTGTCTAAGCGCACATACGATCGTTCTGTTGACCAAAAATGAATGCGCTATGACGTCACTTTAATTAACGCATTGACACATGGTCGGGAGGTAGAGTAGTGGATGCACTGTCAAAATAGTAAACGGCCATATTGTTTATTTACATTTGGTGAACAGAACGATTTCAATGCCTATGCGATGTCATCGCTCTCAATGCCGTCAATAAAACGCACCTTATAACTGAATGGGTGTTGCGTGAAGAGTTTGCAGACCCCTTGTATCATGATTTTTTTTTCTGTGTCAATATTAACAAAAACTGTCTTCTCTCCCCGTGAAATGTAGACGTTTTAACCACTGGGCTATATAAATTTAATTTCATCCAAAAACCGAACCATTGAGTGGTAAAGAGGAACTCTTAACTTCAATGTGAGCCTAGCAGCAATAGAGGATTGAAGAATAATGGATATATCTAATCTGTGCGACAGTTTAAAGGGTGTCTGATGACAATCAAAGTTGGTGTATTGCAAATCCAATACGTTTTAATTAAATTTTAACTTTCTAGCTGAAACTTTATACTGTCATCTTACATATATTTAAGGTTCCATATTATAGGATCACTTTGTTATCCATCTGTCTGTCTCACTGTCTGTCAAGACCTTTTTTCTCAGAAACGCGTGAAGTTTCAAGTATCAAGTTGAAATTAATATTTGTTATTGTTATATTATTTTACTGTTAGAGAACTAACCACATACGTACTGTAGTGCAACAAAGTTTTCTGACCCCGTGGTCAAAAATCAAAACTGCACTCGACATATTTATATTGTGAGAATTTACACAAAACTAGCGACCATACAGCGGGTCAGAAAAGTAAATTGCGCTGCAACCATAATCTTAGTAACTGGAAAGCGGAAAAGTAATTTGACGCCAAAAATTCACCATTTTGATTTCCAATAATGCCTATGACACTCTAGTGGTTAAAACGAATCTAACTACGTATACTTTATTAAAATCGGTTTAGTAGTTACGAGGGAACATAGAGTCCCACACACATACAGGTCAAACACATATACCCTCCTTTTGGGCTTTGCCGCAGTCGGGTAAAAAGCAAAAAGTTAAGTAGTTAAGCAGTGACATGCCTCACAACACAATTTAAAAATAAATCAATATAAAATTGATTTATTTAAAATTGTAATTATAAAAAATTCATAAAACTTACTTTTAGTACTTACATAAAAATGGTCACGCATAGTTAGTTATTTTATAAAATATTCCACAGCTCTTGTACTTACTGCAACCTTATCTATAAGTTATTAACTTAAACTACGTACATTTGCAGAACAACCTAATGAGTTGATGAGATGTGGTTTTCACAAAATGACGTAAGCAACATCTTCAAGACAAATCTCATTAAGACATATATGACCACGATCTGCCGGTTTCTGGGCAAAAAGATAAATCAAACAAGTATACAAGCTGACCGCATCCTCTAAAGAAAATACGATTTTAATAATGAAATCTTTGATCTTTTGTAAGAAATCTTATCTTATTTTACTAGAGATTATCCGTGCGCAAAAACAAGTAGTAGTTTATTTTTTTAATACCACTAAGGTGGCAAACAAGCTTACGGTCCGCCTGATTTTAAGCGGTCAGCGTAGCCTATGGACGCTTGCAACACCAGGGGTATCACTCGCGCGTTGCCGACCCTTCAGAAATCTAATGACATCTCTCTTGAAGAACCAGTCCTTAGAGAAAACCTTAGCTCATTTCACCACCCAAGCGTTCGCGGGAGTAAGTTTATCTGAAGATATTATATATTTAAGACCTTACGTTTGATACCCATATTAAGGGTATTTTAAGCCGCCATATTGAAGCGGCGGCCATATTGAATTTAGTGTGATGCCACTAACTTTATCGTTTTCTACTATTCAAGCCCTTTCATTTGATACTCATATTAAGAGGGTTAATTCGCCATCTTGGAGCGGCGGCCATATTGAAATTATTACAATATTGAGTATTGCACATTATATTGTCATCATAACTAAAGGTGTATGCAAAATTTCAGCTCAATCGGATACCAACAAATGGTCGAAAAATGGTTTGCAAATATTGAACAGACAACTCACATACGGACAGAGCAAGTTAATATAAAGCTTGTAAAAATAAACACCGCCCGCGCCAGGCCGCCGCGGCGGCTCATACGCGCGGTCGGCTCCCTGCTTATCCCTAAACAGCGGTCGCAACCAACATTGAATAGGTATTTAAATTTTTTTCAAAGAATAAAAAACTTTGAGAATGATAATAGGTTTATGGATAAAAATATAAATTGTAATTTGAAAAAAAAACTACTTATGTCATGCAGATACATTTAGTCTACGTTTATCCCAAAATGTTTATAAAATAAAAGTCCACCTGTGCGAAGTCAGGACGGGCCGCTAGTATATTCGAGTATTATAACTCCATGTGTAATGGACCTGATATTATGTTTGGTGGAAATAGGTTGTCCACCAAATTATGGTGTAGGTGTGTATAAACTAATTACTACTTCCGCCGGGAAATACAACATACACACATACATATAACATATTCTATAACTTTTCTGAACTTTCTTTCTTCTTTCTGGACTTTTTTTTCTACATATTTTTACTTTCAGCTTTCTTTAACCTTCTAGCAGACTGAAAAATATGATGATGGTGAAGTCTATGGTTCCTCCAAGATCCCCGATGCGTAAGAGATTGCTTGGCTAGAGAACTTTATACATGTCACTGACTCATACTATTGGGTATACTACTACTATACGGAACGGATGTCCTAAAAACGATAATGTAGTTATGCGTTTCGTATCTATACATCCAATAACAAGTTTATCTTATCTAGAGGATAACCAAAGATTAATGGCGGACTACCAATAGCATCGGTACATATCACCTAATAGATTTACAGTAGCCATTTTAAACACATTCGAATTTCGAAGGAAATTGAGAAAAAACTCGGTGTAACAGACGAAAGCCAGGTGCAAGCGACAGATATGTATTTTGGTTGAAAACTTTGAAAATTATATTGAAATGTGTTGAAATATTTCTATACAATTTTGTACCTACTCACCAATTTCAGGATAAGGTAAAACGAGTTGTATAATTACTTAGGTATTTATAGGTATACATATATGACCCAGAATATGTATATATTTTTATAATAATATTCCTGTTTTTAATACAATGCGGTTATAGGTATTGGCCATATATATGTAATTTATTTATATCCAACATCGATTCGATAATAGTTATCGATATTGTGGTTTAAATAATAATATTCCAAAATTCAAAGATTTATCACTACATGTAACTTAGAAAACATAAAAGTTTTAAATGTAGTGTAGTACGTCAACCGTTCGTTTTGCAAGTTTTGCAACCAAAAATTTTGTTAGTAACGTTTGAAAGCTACACGAACGATAGGTGTCGGTGGCAAAATTGGCGTTATCAAAAGTGTGAAAAGTATCAATCGTGGGAACCCGTTATCTCAAAACGAACCCGCCCTTTGGCGTCACTTACGGTCCAAATTTAACGCGTTGGATTGGAGCAGAGGATGTCAAATTAGTGAACGGCCATATTTTTTGTTTACATTCGGTAAACACAAGGGTTTTCAATGCCTATGCCATAGCTCTCAATGCCGTCAGCAAAACACAGCTTTTATTTCAATGTTCTTGGTGAAATCTCCACCGCAAACTAAAAAAGTAAATGAACTAAGAACCCCATGTTTCTGTATCTATAGAAAACAAGCTGTTTCAATACCTTTTATGTAATGTTATGTTGTTATGTACCTACATGTTCTTTGCATAACGTAGGTACTAAATCTGATATACTAAATCCTTAATCTATGATTGACATAATTCTAATGTTCTTGGGGAAATCTTCACCCCAAACGAAGTCCCTTAATGATTCAATTTGCAGATGTGTTCTTTTTTTAATATGTATATATGTAGATATTAAAATTTGAAGTTACTTTGACTTTGTTATTCCACACAAATCTGTATGTTAATGTTAGCATGTACTCATATTTATGGGTATAAAGATAACTGTTTCATTGATTGTCCTACATGCGTCCCTTAACCATTCATCATATTGCGATTTCGTAAACACCAGGTGGCTCGCGAGTTGTTTACCAAAATCAGTGAACTTCGTATAGTTTTACGACAGTTTGTGTTTTTTGTATAGAAGAAAGAAGAGGGGGTTGGGGGTTATAGCGCAACAACGTTTACCAAGTCACCTAGTATTATTTAATGCAAAATATAACTGACCTGTATCTGAGGCGCCAGTCTCGGAGCTCCACATGAACACTGTTCCCCACAAACACAGCCATTGTCAAAGGCACGGCCTGACGCTAGATCCCCGAGGTGCCTACCCGACGGTGCAGCCACCCTCAGCGCAGAGGCATCCGAGTGAGATCGATGATGTCCTCGTCTCGCAGCCGGCCTAATCTCCTCCGCCAATATAGAGTCCCTTAACTTTGTAGCTTTACACCTCTTGCAATCACCACAAAATGCGTTCAACAGCCACGTAAGCCGTAGAGAGAACTCCGCGCTTTGTTTACACCTGTGCACAAAGTACGGCTTAAGCACGTCCGCGATATCACCCACTTCTATGTACATAGTCGCTAATTGGGGAAGGTAGAAATCCACATCTTCGTATGGGAACGAAAACAGTTTGTTCGCCAAGTACGTCTGCACGCCCGGCTCTTTGGAGTTGAACAGATATGTGATCGCCATACTCATGTCGAACAATTTGCTTTCGAATAGCCTTAGTAGAAAGTCTTTGTTTTTCGCTGCGTCGACGCTTGTTTCGGATGGCGGTTCGATACTATCAGGTGGATCGGGAGGTTTGTCTGTGTCTTCTGGGTTTCCGGAGTCTAAACTTTCCCTGGATCTGGCTGCGGCGGGCTGTGGTGGTCGTATATCATCGTTACTGTCCGGTGGTGTATGAATGCCCGAATCGTCGGATCCCGTTGGGACTTCGGGTGGGAGCGCCAGACGGGGCGCGGACGCTTCGATCGGCAACCGTAGCGGCGCACCCTCTGGCGAAGTCGGTGTCATGTCCTCCGGTATCCGCTGGAGGACCGAATCCAGGGATCTGTTCCTCTGGTGGCCGCATCCCGCCGGCGGCCCGTTGCCACCCGTCACATGTCTACGGACAAAGAAATACTCACGTGAGAAAATATATCACAATAGAGAAATAATTAACATAAGTCACTACATAAAATTCCCACGTACTTATAAAACGGATCTTCATAATGCCGTATACCAACAACAATTATCTTTCTAACCATTTTATTAATTGCACTAACTACGCTTTGGAATTCAATCACTGTTTACACACAGCATATTGCTGTTATAACTAACTCGTCCACAAACATTCGCTTTACGCTTGAGCACTAGTGTAAAAACAATGTGAACGGTGTACCAACACGACACTGTAAACGAGAACTAAAAACGACAGTGGTTTTCCATCGCAGAGAACGCGCACGTCTAACGCTGCGAGCGCCGAGCGGCAAACTGCTTTACGCAACTCAAAGAATGAATAGAAACAGACTCGCCACGGTGCTCCGCATACCATTCGAAATTCGTAGGATATTGGCTCGAAGCGCAGACCAAACAACGATAGGTACATGGACGCAAGCAAAGATGTTAGCGGGGCATAGACTTCAGTTTCCCCGACCGACTTTGTGATGTCGAAAAACTTGTTTCGCACTTTTATTATGTATTTTTAGAGGCTATAGCGAGCCACTTGAGCAAACATATGTTGTACGTAACCGGCGACGCGCGACGACATCGTGAACAATTCAACATGTTTCTCTTAACAAATTATATTCCGCATACGCAAGTCTTGTTTTTACGCATTGATGAAAACAAAAACAGTTTTTACGTCCTCGTTTTTGTACTGACGCTTGCAAAATTCATATCTTTAGTATTTCAACAATGTCAATTTAAAAGAAAAACATTACTTTAACAATAATTTGTATGCCATGTGGAATGTCAAACACTTCCTCGTTTGCATCCAACAGTGAGGTGTAGAATATGAACTGAACACAACGGTTATTTATATTCATAAAGTAAACAGCGGCTACTGAACCACTTTCGTGCATCGATTGTAAAATTTGTAAAGCTCAGTGTATTTACGATGAACAGACAACGTGACATAACAAAGATTTATGATTGTACTAACACCTTGAGGTAAGTAAGAGAAAGCGGTCGATGACCCCTAAAGGTTTATCGGCGATTAGGCTATCAGTTTAAAAAGAAGATACTCATGGGTGAGTGCCCGAAGCGTATTTATCGCGGCCGTGCATGGGTTCAATCAAGTAAGAGGGGGAAGTGGAAGTATAGTAGCACCATTGATTGAAAATTCCACTCGAAACTGCGTGGAGTCGTTTATTTTTAGATTTATCGGAGTGCAGCAGATGTAGCGTCATGTGAGAACACATGTGTCGATGACGAACTAACGGTACTTGATAATGCGGTAAAGGATCAATTTATTTATTTAAATTAACTTCTATTTCGTTCGCGTGCTAGCCCTCCTTGCAGTTGCAGTTAAAGGGTTAATTGGATTAATGATGTGGGAAATGAAAGATAGAAACTCATTATAATGTCAAATGAACCATATTGCATATTATGTTTCGGTATTATGTACAAAAAAAGTAATTTAGGAAAATATAATAATGTCGAATGAACTATTGTACATTATGTTTCTAGATTTTGTACAAAAAGTAAGATAGAAACTTATTACAATGTCGAATGAACCATATTGCATATTATGGTCCGGTATTATGTACAAAAAAAGTAATTTAGGAACATATAGTTATGTCGAATGAACTATTGTACATTATGTTTCTAGATTTTGTACAAACAGTAAGATAGAAACTTATTACAATGTCGAATGAACCATATTGCATATTATGTTTCGGTATTATGTACAAAAAATTAGTGTCGGACAACCGTCCGGAATCGTGACAACTTGTGCCTTTCCTTTTTATGTCTGTCTCTCTCGCTCTTAGGCGGGCTAACCATGCCGCGTGCCTCTCACTCGCTCTCATTGTGAGCGCATAACGTGAGCGGAGCGTAACGCAGTTTCTTGAAGTGTCACCCGGCAAACCAATTTATAAGACGTTGTCACGTCAAAAAGTAATTTAGGAACATATAGTAATGTCGAATGAACTATTGTACATTATGTTTCTAGATTTTGTACAATAAGTAAGATAGAAACTTATTACAATGTCGAATGAACCATATTGCATATTATGTTTCGGTATTATGTACAAAAAAAGTAATTTAGGAACATATAGTAATGTCGAATGAACTATTGTACATTATGTTTCTAGATTTTGTACAATAAGTAATATAGAAACTTATGACAATGTCGAATGAACCATATTGTACATTATGTTTCTGGATTTTGTACAAAAAAGTAAGATAGAAACTTATTATAGTGTCGAATGAACCATATTGTACATTATGTTTCTGTGTAATGTACAAATAAAAGGAAGTTACAAACTTATTGTAATGTCAAATGAACTACATTATAATACATAAAGGTAATGCTGTTATAATTTACAGATTTTTTTATGGTCAAATTAATATTC
Source organism: Apoda limacodes (assembly GCA_946406115.1). Taxonomy (NCBI): domain Eukaryota; kingdom Metazoa; phylum Arthropoda; class Insecta; order Lepidoptera; family Limacodidae; genus Apoda; species Apoda limacodes. The sequence continues at coordinate 9,127,212 of OX291553.1, read as the reverse complement.
TTTGAAAATAGTAGAAAACTCTGACAATTTATTGATAGTAATAAACTAACACGACATTTTACCCGAAGGGGTAATAGTATTAGCTAACACAGTTCAGCATAGGGTCGTTTATATGATAATTTGAGAATGCACTTTATTACAAAAGATCACTCAAATTTGAAAATTCCTTTAATAAACGCTTTATTTCTATTTCACAAGGTGTTATTAACATCGGAGTTATAACGTATGTAAATAATGTAAGTAAATATAATCAATTTATAAACCTATTAAGTTAATGTCATCTCATAAATTATTAATCTTGAGACATTCTCAAAAATTGCTAACGACGCTATTTGTATAAGTACCTATATTATATACAGCAAACATACCTAGATGTAAAGTGAAACTCTTTTACATAACCGTGTCTATTTGATGATCAATTGGTTTCTGTGAATATAAAGTAAGTAGGTACACTACATGATATTAGATGATCATAAAAATGTAAGACATTAGTCATTAGTCAGAAAATAAATTATGACAGAATCAATAAAGTTTCAAAATTCATACATACCTACTCCTTAGTGAGGAGTCCTTACGTACTTAACCACAGACGAAGTACAAACTACAAAAGTTGCCAAATTTATTTGGTAAAAATAATGTATTAATTGGTTTAGAACCTTGCCGCTTAACCGCACGTCGAAAGTTTTTTATATCAAATTAGTTTTGACATAATCTCGTTTGTATTTAACTTTTAAAAAAAGTTGAGTTATCTGTGCATTAGGCTGTAATTTAGCTAATCCAAGTTTTTAATTATTACAACGCCGTCCGTTTGCTTTGTTTGCCGTCTGTCACCAGGCTGTATCTCATAAAACGTGATAGTAAAACAGTTAAAATTTTCACAGAAGATTTATTTCAATTGCCGCTATAACAACAAATACTCCCATATAACAAACATGATTGACGCTCGATATTGATAACGGCAACAGGTAGACGCCTCAAATATGCACATATTTAGTTATATAGTCACTTTAAAAATAAATAATTAAATTAAAATAAAACAAATATTTAAGTGGGGCTCCCATACAATAAACGTGATTTTTTTTTGCCTTTTTAATGATATTGGTAGGGAACCCTTCGTGCGCGAGTCCGACTCGCACTTGGCCGATGTTTTTAGTTTTACCTCTTTGTTGTTTGTTTGGGTCAAATCTCGCAATTGTAATTTCGATCACTTCCCGACTACCTAGAACTCACACATTTTTAGGCTAGCCCAGAACTCGGTGACAACGCAATAATCAATTGCGAGTAACGCCATAATATCAATATTTACCGCCAATCAGAAAATTTTGATTTTGTATGAAAATTTAGTACACAAAATCGTAATTCTTAAGTTTATGCCAAAACCTATCAAGCCTTAAAATTATTTTTGTTAACTGATGATAATTTCCAATAACGAAACGAAATAGCTTGCGAAGTAATAATTGATCTGGTTGAATAAAAATGCGGATGCTAAAGAAGATTCATTTATGACAAAGACTTTCTATGAACAGGCTCGCTCGAGAAACGCTCTGAAATAATAAATAGATATAGAATAGATAGAAGAGTATAGAAATAATTAGGTACTTATCGAAAAAAACGTAAATTGTTACATATTATTTTCATTATAGCCATTTGAAACAGTGATTAATTTTTTAATGGAAATGTGGCCGGTGGCCATGAAAATTAAACACTATAAATTTTACTACAAAAGCAAACTTCTCAGCGCACGCAATACTTTCATACTAGTCGTGTGGAACAGTGCCAAATTGGCGCTTACTTTTATTTCTCGCCATTACCTTCTTAATGTTATTTCCAAAGCCATTATGATCATCAAGTATTTTTGAGGTGGCCATAAAATTACGCAGGCGATGCGAGTGTAAAATGGACATTAAAAAACGACAAATTTATCGAGCATCGTACAAATTTATAAATATGCTAGTTTTTCTGCTGGTGTGACGAGAAAACAACGCATTTACGGATTTCATTATGTAGAGTATAAAATTTTAATAAAAAGACTAGCCGACTTTAAATATCCACATAAAATAGCCCTTTTAGCACATATTGGGTCAAGTTATTTGTTCCCTTCTCCTAAATTCTTCAAAATTTCTACAAATTGGACTTTTTTCTGGAAAAAACATTAACATTTTCTAGTGTCGATTCTGTGTTAATAAATCAGATCCTCACCAAATATCCATAAAAAAATTACATTTAGATATAGGTGTACGTTGCAATAATTTTAAAGGTAAATAAAAAAAAACGATTATTTTCTTCAACGTAGGTACTTATGCAGAAAACACATAACCTATTATTATTAAAGTTTGTTGTAGTTTCAGATTAAGGAACGAATCAAATTTTCTATTCGGTAAATTGATACACTGGGTTAAAAATTTAAAATAGGGCTAAATTCAATTGCATATAGCAAGCTTGAATTATCTCATAAAAAGCTAATATTATTTATTTTATTATTTATAATTCATTTCATACTAAATTAGTATGTATATTAATACAGCGGGATTGAAATTGAGCGTCAAGGGTATAATATAACCCTACTTGTTTTGTGCTTAGGTTACTGACTATTAATTTTGTAATTAATATGAGGTGCAATGCAATACCTTCGTAACAAGAGACGGTACAAACTCCAACACGGTCATCGGCCAAACTACGAATAGACACAATGTCGTCATAACCGATAATTGGGTCGTAGGCACAATCGATGGCTCATAACGGCGCCTAAGTGCTCGAAGCGGCCTTGCATGCCGACACCTAATTGTGAATCGATTCAACAATTGTATTAGATTTTTGCATAACTGCCAGGAATCACGCATCGATAATCATTTTTATCAATTACTATCAATCAATTAATCAATTAAGTAAGCAAGACACTGGCAGTTTTTCAACTCCAAATTAACGAACGAAACAATATTTTTGTTTTTCAGTGGCAATGACGCCAGCACTAATTACAGTCAATAAATATTACTGAAATAAACGAAGTGTAACTGCCGATCTATTGTCTTCAATAAAATTCTGCGATTTGGATTGGACGCGTCTGACATTACTCTATTACATATACCTAAACATATAAACGCTCAATTAGACATAATTAACTACATTAAATTGGAGATCCAATAGAGCTTTGAATTTTAGAAAATATTTTAGAAGGTGTAACTATAATTCAATCTTAATTAAAAAATAAAAACTACCTACCTAGTCATATGAAAAATAAATAAACTGATATTTTTTTCCTGATCCATACTAATATTATAAATGCGAAAGTGAGTTTTTTTGTTTGTTTGACCCTTCACGTCGCGTCGGAACGGAGCATCCAATTGAACTAATATTTGGCACAAGGATAGTTGAAGAGACGAAGGACATAGGTTAATAAAATAGGTCATAGTAATATATCTAAACTTAACCATTGTTAGGGTACCGTACCCAAAGGGTAAAAAAACGGGACCCTATTAATAAGACTGCGCTGTCCGTCCGTCTGTCACCAGGCTGTATCTCATTAACCGTGATTGATTAGACGGTAAAAATTTTGAAAGATGTATTTCGCAAAATATTTAGTTATATATTCACTTTAAAAATAAATAATTAAATTAAAACAAACAAATATTTAAGGGGCATATAACAGACGTGATTTTTTTGCCGTTTTTTTCTGAACTGACATTGCAGTTGGCTGTTGCAGCCATTACTGCTTCACCGGACTTTTTGGAGCGAGACTCTGAGGGAGCCTCTGTTATAGACTGAATTAGATAAGTTGCTTTTTGTAAAATATGATTTACTAACTTGTAAGTCTGATTTTGCAATATTTTCTTAATATGAAGATAAAACAAAAACAAGAACCGACTTCAAAAAATACACAAATACTTTTTTAACGCGGTTATTAAGAACCTTTTATTGGATTGGATAAATCCAATCAAAGTTGTAAACTCCCAGTTTACCTCCGAATAAACAATCTCCTTTACATACGTAATCGCATGCTCAAAGATTTATAGAATGTGTTAGCATGTGCATCTATTTCGCCTTGCCTGCTATTGGCAAGTTAGAATTAGTCGGAATTTAGCTTATTTTCAACGCAATCCACTACTTGCGAACTTAAGAAACATTACGAAACAGTATCCTTTTCTGACGTTGTTCCAATTTCCAGATTTAAGCACGGACGTGGACTGTTATAGATAAATGCACTACGAAAAGATTGCAAATTGAAGACTTAAATTTCATGTTTCTTGCTAATATCTACTATGCTTTCGAAATATTAAATGCAGGCAAATTTTGTAGATTTAAACAAAATACCTACTTACATACTTAGTTTCAACAAAATTTTAAAAAAATACTACTCACCTCAGTAAAAGTAATAAACTTTTGAAAACGGAGTTGTGTTCTAGTAAGAAAGACAGAAGACGAAAGAGAAATGGTATTTAATATCTTATATTAAGAATATCCTATTATGTTCTTTCTCTTTTTATGAAAGTTGCTTTGTGAATAAAGTTCAAATTATGCATGTTACTTTGCATTAAGAGGATACACTTCGCGGCGCCTCGCAGCGGGCTTCATACAAACGAATTTCTGATTTGTTTTTGACATTTACTGATCAATTACTGTGAAATATAAGGTGCGTTTTGTAATCCTGCCAAGTTAAAAAGACATAAATTCTGTATAACACAGTACAAATCTTGGTTAATTGTCTTTGGTAGGATTATCGCATTATGTACTAACGTCGGTTAACAAAACGACACTTTTCTAGTCATAATTCCAAGACGAATACCAATGTCTGTGGTTTTCCAAAATCTTGTAAAATGTTTTAATTAACACGAAATCTTTTTTGAAACTATTTGTATGAATAACTATAATACTGTATGACTTTTGAACTATAAAATTTAATAGAAAACTAGCACACTGCAGACCTAGATATTTATTACTAGAACATGTCTTAAAAATTTCGTGTTTTACGTATTTTAAATCCATACTCCATCTGTGTATGCTGGCGTTCCGATTTGCGTCAGCGATTCAGACAATGAGAGACTGATTCTGCGTAATACAAGTGTGGCCTATTGTGGTGATACCGACGCCAGTGAAAGCCTTCTGGAGACTTCTACAATTACCAAGTACCGCGGTTCGGACAAACAGATGGTTTAATGTTATGGCATACCCTAGCAAAAGCGTGCGTCGACCAGTTTACAAAGACATATGTCACTATTGAAGCATACAAAGAAATAGTTCCAAATAGTTCCACGTACGACAGGCGTTAGCACGTGACCGCATGTTGAAAATCTTGATTTTCTTGGTTTTTAGAATATAATAATTATTTTTATTCTAAATATTTGAACTATATATATAATGAGGTATATATATTTTACAGTCAAAAACTCTCCTCAGGACTGTAACAAAATTAATCAAATTCTAGCAAACTTAACTCATTTGGGTATGCCATCATCTTAAGTTTAATACACAAAGAGAAAAGATATTGTTCGAATTAAAAACCTGTTTTTTAAAATGCGTTAATACCAAATTTTATTAATTTTAACATTTTTTTTCTGGCAATTACAAAACAATATAATTTTAAGCACGTCTTTTAATTTCATAAACTAATAACTACGACATAGTTTTATTACTTTCCAAAAATAAAATATTTGTACTTCGGATTACAAAATTTTACAAATCCTATAAAACTTTTTTCGAATTTATGAGTGAAGTAATTAATATCAACATATAAATCTTACTAAAGATTACAAAAAGTTTTATTAAAGTGGGAAGATTAATAAATAAATTAAAACACTACTTCTCATTACAATAAAGGCCAATTAACGTTTACAAACACCTTTCTAAGAATTAGTGAAGTTTACTAATAACAAACATCATATAGTACCGCTACGAATCAAGGTTGACGTCACACGTCCTACATCGCGCTAGTGAAATTTCTTCGATAGTTCGAATATATACAAACCGAATCGCAAGTGAAGTAGACCAAGGCGTTCTCGAGGCATAACTTCCACCTGGCGGGATATTCCCGTTTACCGCCGCTTCACAGTTGGTGACCATATAAGCTGAACAAATTTGACGCACCTACCGCCCGCAGCCCTTCATCTACCAGGTACACGTGTTGTCAACCGTATGCCTGTATCACAGAGGTTCTTAAACGCTTATTGTAAGCGTGAAACGTTAATTCATTCCAATAATTTTTACTTGTTTTTAATAAACAACACTGTTATTCCAACAAGACTAGTTTTATTTCAGTTAGTAAATACAATAAGTAAAACTCATTGGTAATCGTCAGTGTAATTTACTTGTCCTCGGAATTCCTAATATTATAGGGATTACTAGTATTATTTACTTGTGGCTACTAAAGTTTTTTCTCCGTGTACAACCAATTTTACCACCATTAAAATTACCATGTAAAGATTTCTAAGAAAGAGTCAACGGCTTTCGATAAGCTTAAATTCTAGAATCGAAACGCGGCAAAGGCGCCAAGTCACGTCGTCGTGTAGTAAAAGTTGTTGAGGCGGTGAAGTAATTATTCTAAAAGCCATGTTTTTTAAGTGCCCGGCTAGTATGAAACGCGTGTTACGCGAGCTTGCCAAATCGCAATCGAAAGTAAAAACCTCTTCCGACCTTGTTGTTTTTATGTGTCAAGTAAATATGAGCTCTGTATTGTTGAAGTTTAAACTTTCTCATGGCCACTGCACACTGTACTATGATTAGAGTTAACAGTTATATAAAAGATTTAATATGAGCGAATAGGTAATATATGTTGGTGTAGTAGCATATTATTGGTCGGTCACGCAGTCTTTTAAGATGATGTTTAAGCCTAATAAGATGTTCCTAAGAATAGCATACCTACACAAAACATCACGATTACCTGAAATGATGGAAAAAACCTATACGTTATATTAGCAAAGCTTGGAAAAGTAGGATTATTATTTTGGGTAAGCAGATCAACGCTAAACGTTAAATTGATTGTAGTACAATGATAGGACTATTTTTTTAAAACTATGATGAATAATAAGAAGTGCGCCAGGGTCGTAGTAAGTGACAGTCTTTGGTGTTTGTCTGACTACCCCTCTGGGAAACGGGCGTGATGTTTATGTATATGTACTAGCTCGGGAATTGAATTGGTTTAATGTCGCAAAAACTTGTTGTGTAAAAAAGTTTATGGTCGTGACGTGTAAGAACTGTATTCCGAACTTGGCGTTTTCCATATTCATGTTTTGGAAATATATATTTTTATACCAGCTTTTGCCCGCGGTTTCATCCGCCCTAAATTTGGTTATCGGTGTAGAATTTCAAAGGCAACTCATCAATTATAGAAAAAAAAACAGACTCACACTTCACGTTTTCAAGTAGCCTATGTCCTTCCCAGGGACTCAAATTTTCTCCATGCAAAATTTCATCTTAATCGGTACAACGGTTGAAACGTGAAGAGGTAACAGACAGACAGACAGAGTTACATTCACATTTATAATAGTTATATGGATGTAAATTCTGTCATACAATGTCTAATAATTTATCCCATGTTATGGGTCGATACTCGATAGGCGTGATAAATAACTCGATCGTAATCGGCAATCCACTTCGCCGAATACATCACAAACACAACTGCCTGCTGCCTGTCCCCGCGCGAGTCTCGTATACGAGAAACCAGTTTGTCCGTGTGAACGAATCAACGTAAACATAAACGCCACTGAGCATCGCATTCGATAAATTCGTATCGAGAATCTCGCGTTCCCGGTGGCAAAACCTTACGGTATACGGGAAAAAATATGTCTCGAATACGAGATTTTCTCGCATAGATGCCGTGTGATCGATTTTCAGAGTTGCCATACAAATTTTGTTGTCACTACGATATACGATAAAATCTCGTATACGGTATACGAGAAAAATTGCGCCGTGTGAACGTAGCCTCAATGTTACAAAACCTTTTTAAGAAAAAAAAAATCACACAGCGATGAAAACTAGATCAAGCTATTTGAAGTAAAACTCGAGTTACAATGTTAGCTATTAAACAGATGTTGCGTTTTAATATGGAGATATATATAAGTACGTATGTATGTGTATGTAGAATTGAAAACAGTTGTGTAAATAGTGTGCGAATAATTACACAAGATATTGGTAAACGAACATATTATCAAAGGCCTTTAAACCGTAATGATGTAATTCCGTACCTACTTCGCAATGTGAGTCGTATTTCTTCTTATTTTGTTAACCAACAAGTAGAAACCACTAAAACTTGCGAATTAAATCGAAACATTTCAAAGCAGCCCATTCTCTAGAGCGTTGCAAACTGCATTGTATCAGCTAGCTGCTCGAAAGAATACGGCTTGCGGCTTACATCATGCATTACTTCCCTTAGCGGGGGATCCATATATATTTTTCTTTTTCATCAAACTTAATCAAAAACAGTGGCATTACGTGCAGGCAAAGCGGGTGCCGACCTTAATTAATTCCACGGGCTTTTTCTTTATAAGTTTTATTTTCTTAAAGCAAAGTAGTCGTTTATTAGAACCCATGGGCGGTAATGATGCGCCTATTCTATTAAATATGTATTAAGCGCATTTAACACATAGAAGTGTATTTAGTGTAGTTAGTTAGTTAGTGTAGTTAAAAGGCGTGAAAGAATATGCGTCATGTCACTTTTATTATATAGACCTAGGATTTTTACAATGACTTTTATCATAAAAAGATTAAATCCAGAGGGCTAGTTATAGCATCATTTTATTAAGGAAAAGGGGGGAAATACGTAGTCAAGTATGTATCTGGCGAAAAATATATGATGACTGAGATACTAAGAGCAAGATCGAGTGCACAAAAAAGGGACAAGTATATTTCATATGACCAAGATAATGCAAAAATATTGAAAAACAATTGTTTAAAGATTAAGAGCAAAAGTTTTCACCAATAGCTTTACGTCACGACCTCGACTTAAATTATAAAAATCCTTGGGACTGATGATGCTCAATTACAGGATGCATAGGTAAACCAAATTAAAATGGAAATAACATAAAATTGTACGACTAAATTTTTTTTATTTAAAACATTAATTGTATTTTAGTTTATTTGTATTATTGATAGTGTTTTTAAAAGAGTAACTATCGAGTTTCTTGCCGGATTCTTCTCGGTAGAAATCAACAACATTGTGAACCGGCGGGAAGGTGGGAGGGTTCAAAAAATAATATTTTATAACTTTGACGATTCAAAAGTGATTGTAAAATCCTTATTTGAATAAACCATTTTGACTTTGACTTTGACTGACTATGTTATAATATGTGACCATGTTTTTCAATAATTTGAAGCGTAAATACTTTAATATGTTACTTTAATTTAGCTGTAAAACCAGCTAAATTAGTTATTTTAATACGAGCATAACTTTCGCCAAAATACCATGGTGCGACTATTTAAATAAACAATTTCGTGCAGTTGCATACTAGATTTAATCAACGACTGAGAAAATAAAACACATAATAATGAAAATAAGTTTATTGAGAAAAATGAATAATTTGAGCAATTTGATGCATTATATTGAGTAACGGGACGATAACGTAAAATTTAACGGAAAATCAGGGAATAGCCGGGGCACCAATATAATTGATACATTTATTGATAAGCCAGAGGCACAGGCATCCCGGGCAAGGATTTTGCAGGGAGGTTAAGTATATGGTCATAGATAGTTCTTTAAGACAATTTAACATTCGTCGTTTATAAATACAGTTATATATAGTTACTAGTACTGAGAATTGTCTACGAAATCAATCTTAAAAGCTTGTTCAATCAATGTCATGTTTGAGAATATATAGTACGTAGTCTGAAAGTTGTTAACATATACATGTAAATAACTTTGTTTCACATTGTAGCACTTACTTACAACACACGTTAAACCTGTTACTATAAAATACTTAGAGCACTTTTTAAATATAAAAAAAAACTATCCTATAGTTTAAGTTTGAAGAATATGTTTTAATTAGGACATTAAATACAGTCACATGAGAACCAAAGATAAAATAAAATGATATATACATAGTAATTATAACATTTATCTATAACGTCATCACCTTACGCATTATATCAGTGTTTATTTATGGTTCCTAAGTTTGAGTACCTACTATGTATAACCTATATGATAAAGAAATTATAACTACTAAATATAATTTGGTTAGAATAAAAAATTACAATCAAATTGACATGCGCATGCAACAACTGTATGCCATAAGAAAAACAAAACTATGCTTACATTATTTTCTAACATGGCTGCATTTAGAGAACACGCTCCGCATATTTTTGTGACTTTACCCTTAGCGACAGAACTCTTAGCACAATAAAGCTTGAATCATAATATTATAATTGGATTTAATTAAACCCAGCGGACAACCCGACAAACAAACAAAATCGAGTCAGGGAAGCCTAAAAATCCTCCCTTTTTAGGGTTCCGTACCCAAAGGGTAAAAAACGGGACCCTGTTACTAAGACTCCGCTGTCCGTCCGTCCGTCTGACACCAGGCTGTATCTCATGAACCGTGGTAGTTAGACAGTTGAAATTTTCACAGATGATGTATTTCTTTTGCTGCTATAAAAACAAATACTAAACAGTAGAATAAAATAAATATTTAAGAGGGCTCCAATAAAACAAACGTGATTTTTTTGCCGTTTTTATATATAATGATACGGAACCCTTCGTGAGCAAGTCCGATTCGCACTTGGCCGATTTTAGATACAGATTTCGTAATAGAATGTTTAGATATAGATTTAGTATACATTTATGGTATATACATACACACCTTTAGTTAATATACAATTAACCTAATTTGTGCTGTCAGCGTGTAAAGAAACAATTTGACGAGGTTTTCCCCGACCATTATGACACCGGTCAATTATTTACTAGGGACTTAACGTTTATGATAAGACATATAATATCACCACTAAATTGAAATTAACGTCAAAAATAGTAGATAACGAAACACAAAAATTGTTTTGACTAGTACCTAATAATAACGCTCAAATTAAAGGGATTAGTTAAATATATCTAAACATATGATGAAATGTAATTTCTTGATCAAAAATCTAGCTACATATATATTATTAACTGATTTTATTATTTTATTTAAAATTGGAGGTAGGTACACCTTAGAAAAAAAAACTAAACCCTACATATTACCACCCAGTGCAATGTATGCGGAGCTATCTGTAAGTTTTTTTTATTTTATTATAAAACTTAGTCGTTTACATAAGATAGCCTACTGTAAAATTTAATAAAAAAAAATTGCAGAATTGAGGCTGTGAGTAAATCAGTCAATTTTGGCAATTTGATAATAGAAGTACAAAAAGGCGCACATATTTTGACCCAGGCAAGGGTAGGAATAGTTATAGAGAGAAAAAAGAGTAAAAAGGAGACTTGTACTGTATTATCTAAGGATTACAGTATGGGGTTTTTCAAGAAAGAAGTTATTAGATATTTAAAGGGTCGGCAACACGGGCGAGTAATGCCCCAGGTGTTGCAAGCGTCCATAGGCTACGGTGACCGCTTACCATCAGGCGGACCGTAAGCTTGTTTGCCACCGTAGTGATATAAAAAAACCTCGAAGTTATCTTTGATATTTTAACTACTCCTTCCCAATAGGATCAAAACAATATACATATATATCTACACTGGCATAATTTACGTACGCAAAAATTTAATTAATTTGCTAAGTATAAAACCTAGACAGTGTTAACACAAGGAATAAGGATATATTGGTAGTTCCAAAATATTGTCTTCAGAAGACACAAAGAAGTTTTGCAATACAAAATATATGTTTTTACAATAAAAGTCCTAAACATGTGGTTGATTTGATTAATGATCAAAATGCTTGGAAGAATTAGAACTTAATTAATTGGGAGTTACATATGCCATGTAACTAATATTCTCGATTTAAGACATTGTGTAATATGTTATTACCTAGTGTAAGGCTACATTGTATTACTTTTTAATAGGAAGTTGAAAAAATATAAAAGATTCCCGACTCTTATCGGCAGCAAAATCATTCCGAACCGGTATTTATAAAATTAATAATTAAACTGAAGATTCAAAAGTGCTTTTAAAAATCTACTTAAATAAATTTCAATACATAATTTAGATTACTACTTAATAATGTACAAAAATAGCAATATTTACAAAGTTATAGTTAGTTAAATTGTTTTATCTGCATTTTTTCTTTTAACATAATTGCTGACATCTGTGTCTTTTAAGAAACAATGTTGCAAGTGACAATTTATATTTTGTACTACTTATAAATTTTTTTGTACCACTAAGGTGGCAAGCAAGCAATCGGTCCGCCTGATGATAGGCGGTTACCGTAGCCTATGGACGCTTCAAAAATCTAATAACTTTTTTCTTGAAGATCCTCATACTGTAGCTCATTCCACAACCCAAGCGTTCGCGGGAGGAAGTTTCTCTGAAACCGTACGCGGCCATTTCGGTTCTAAAGTGTGAGAATAAATTCTCTGCCGATGGCGAGCGGTGCGATGGTAGAAAGTAGCGGTGGGCATCATTTCGAATCATTCTTAAATACACATCCCATTGTACAAGCGGAGAGATTGTAGAACACAGAGGGAGGCAAAGTCTCTTAGGGGTCGCCCTTAGTTTCTCCTCAGACTAAGGGCGACCCCTAAGAGACTTTGCACTTTCCGGCAAGTGAGTTTGGGTGCGCCGAGAAATCTCAGAACCCGTCGTTGAACTGAGTCAAAAGGGCCAAGCAAGCCGAGTGCACCCGCCCAGAGATGGCAGCAGTACTCCATACCATTTATCATAGCCCTTAGTTCGCTCATCTCGAGACGTAGGCGTCCTTAATAGACTTCCATGACTTCCTGTTCATGTTACACATAATATTTAATTAATATAAACTACAAATACAAAACATACATATTACAATTAAGTATAGATAGACTAAGTTTTTAAATTTACGCGTTCCATTACTCATTTAAATATAATAAAACGGGATTAAACGCGTCATTTGGCAAGATACCTTTTTCCCGAAGTTTCGGCTATTTCACCGCTATTTCATTAATTTGCGTTATAGTTCAACGAAATAAACCCTGATTAAACACTACAAAACCATACGATTTAAAAAAAAAACAATTAAGCAAACGCATCAAAGCTAATATGCATGAGATCATTCCTACTAAGAGCAAGTATATTTCTAAATAAAAACTCACATCCAACAATCCAAGATGGTGAAACTGTTCTGACAGCAATGTCAACAAGCCAAAAACCTCATTACGAAAAAAATGACGTTCGACATTAGGGTTGCCATATTTTTGTATCGTCTTTATATGAGACAAATTGGTGAAAATTAAGAATACAGGATTTATCTTTTCATGCAATGAGAAGGAACAGCATAGCTCATGTATGAGTGTGCAAAGAATTTGTTTTGCTTTAAGAAAAAAACCCTTGTGTTTCCTACAACCAAAGAAGTAAAATGTAGTAGTAAGGGCGAGATTATTTATCTACAGTATGTTAAATGAAAAGAATAGATTCGCTATGCACACCCTAAATTTACAACTTCTTTTTAAATAATAGTTTCCTACCTACTAGTAAAAATACGGAATGTTCAAAGAAATAAGAGATAATTATCTGGCAATACAATCAAAAATATGAGCCCCTATAACTAACAAGGTCGATTAATTTAACAACAGTCAGTCGCAGTAGGTGTCCAGGGAAGCTAATTTAATAAATATCTAAGCCTATTCAACCTATTTACCGGAGCTCGATTCTACTTCATTGGCTTCCTCGACATACATATATTTTGTCTTATTTCAACTCGTAAATCGATTTCATTATTATTACGAACGTTATTATTACGAATTGTAATTAGTAATATATTTTTTACTAAAAAAGTACAATCTCTCTGTTTTTGTCTGATTGTGAATTTTGCTGTTTTATGTTTTAAGGCTAAATCATAGCTTTCTTGATTTTAAGTTTACAGAATAAGGCAAGTAAGTAAAAAATAGGGTATGAAAATGCAAAAGTCCACGCGAACGAAGTTCCGGGCAGAGATTATTACCACCTTTAAACAATAAATTACCACAAAAAAACTCCCTGAGGCTTTGACTTTGTCTTTGCCATTTGTAGACAGCCTATTGGTAAAAAAGTATTTTTTTTAACTATAAATCAACAATATGTTGATATGTAACAATGGGGGAACAGCAACAAAGAGCCAACACTTCAATCCAAGACTTAATAACTCTCAATAATGACTGGTTTACATGCATTTAGTAGTAAAGTAAATTTTAACTTAATTCTAAGTAAATAATGAGGGCTTGGGCGTTCGGACTTGAATTTTGTTATGATTTAGTAAACCGCACAAAATGGACGACCAAATACGCATCGTATTGAATTTCGTCATAAGTTGCATGTTAAATGAGGTAAATGATGAAATAATGAAGATAAAAATAGGTCTCATAACTGTCTGTGGAACTTTAAAAGTGTTAACGTGTGTTTAATCATTTACCTAATTTAAAATGCAACTTATGACGGAATTTAATTCGATGCGTATTTGGTCGACCATTTTGTGCCATGTTTTAAATCCTTACACAATTGAAATGCGAACGCCGAAGTCCTCATCATTTATTTAAGATTAAGTTAAAATTTACTTATCTTTAATCACTAAATGTACGTAAGCCAGCCGCAACAGAAAAACGAATCACATAAAAATTTGTTAAGAGAAGCGTCAACAAACTGCATCTGGCTCTATGCTACCACAGGAATAATAGGCGCTGGCGCTACTCGGCTGAGCCCACGCGAGCGCAACATGGTTCAGAATCAGAACTCTGTGTACGCAGCTGTAGGGAGACCCCCGCCGATTGGCCCAAACCAACATCTGTCCACAGACCACGGTCAACACTCGACAGATGAGGAAATACAAAACAGATAGGATATAAAACGAGCATGTTATTGTTCGACCCTTATCTCACACATAATGGGAGTTAGCAGTTTATTTTAACATTTATTAATATGCGTGTTTTACCGTGTGTGAATGTATGTGTGAGGGTGTATGTCCGTGTGTAACATCATTAATTCGTTTCAATTATAAAAAAAAATCATGATATATAGTTAAAAAATAATTAAACCGCCTTCAAAACCCCACAAAAAAATAAACTTTACGCAAAGCACATGGACCATTGAGCTAAGTGTTTTTTTCTCCTTGAAGTTGAATGCTAAAGATTTGCAGCGAAGATACAAGACAAATTTTTTTTAGCATTCAACTTCAGGGAGATAAAAACATATTATTGTATTGTCATTAGTATTACATACATTCGCAAAGTTTCAGAACGATACAATTAAAAGTTGCCATTTGTTTATATAAATAGTTAGTTAGTAACAGGTTTATCTAATAAAAACGTGATAAAAAGACCAATTTTTTTTCATAAATGGCGAATGACTTTCGAAATGGCAGATGCAAGACAAACAAATTGCGATCCGTTTTCACCTTATATTTAGGTAAGCATGGATGCGCGTTAGGTATTGACTATATACAATAGAGGTCATTAAACAACTTGTTCATGCAGTTGATGCAGTGAGCGAGTAAACAATAACGTGGTTTCAAGTCATAAAGACGATATTGTTTCAACTCATTCCATGCAAATCTAACTCGGCCACGTGAGTTGATAAACATTTTATTGCTTCGAAGGATGCTGGTTTAATACAGATTTTTAAAAAGAAATAACAAATAAATAACACAGGTGAGTAACTAACGTAATCAGAACCACACCTGTCGTGCACTGCATAGGGTTTTCCCCAGGGTGTGGATTTCCCCACGTAATACAGCAGTAGGAAGACACAGAATGTAGGAAAAGGAAAAGAAAGGACACTGATTGTCTACCTCTGAAGCTTTAGTTAAATCAATAAACATTACTTCTTACTACATAAGTTACCCTTCGAGTCTGTCTGTCTTTATGTGCCCGATTTTCTCTGTTGATATACTAACTGGATTTATTTATGTTTTTATTTAGGTCTCAGGAATATTTCAGATGAAGGTTTAGATGGGAAAACTTGTACTATAATTTATGAGGTAAATGCTAAAATCATAACAACAAGGTATTGGTAGTGTACCTATGTCATTTAATCATTTTTCCTACACAAATATCGCTTCTCTCTTTCAGCACTAACTGGGAAGAATTTTAGAAAATCCTTGCTTAGCTACCTGTGTTGAAGAAAGAAGCTACATGTCTAGTGTAAGTTGCTAAGTAAAAAGGTTTGAGTTTTTTTTTTTTTATCCACTAAAGTGGCAAACTAGCACTCGGTCCGCCTGATGGTAAGCGGTCACCGTGGCCTATGGACGCTTGTAACACCAAGGGTATCCACTCGTGCGTTGCCCACCCTTCAGAAATCCAATAACTTCTTTCTTGAAGAACCCCATACTGTAGTACTAGACAAAACCTTGGCAGGGAGCTCAGTCCACAACCCAAGCGTTCGCGGGAGGAAGTTTCTCCGCACTGTACGATCTAGAGTTCTAATCTTCTCATAATTTAAATCAGCAATAATCATAATGGTACGTACCGAAGTGATAATATAATCATTGCTCGTTTGCTTAATGTTTTTGAATCAACAAATAGTAAACTAACGATGTAAACCAGTAATGTAAGTCATAATCACTTTAGACCCCTATAAATTTAACTTACGGAATGAAGGAGCTATATTTGTCAGTAATTTCAGTCAAGATCAGTGTTTTTATTTAGATATATTGACTAAAGTTATTATACAGAACCTGATAGTTCTCCCTTGTAACTTCTTGTAAGCTGTGAGTTAATTCACACCTAAACCACTTCCTTTCAGCACAATGGGGGCAATTAGATTGCTTCCTACGCTCACAATGGGAGGCGTAAAGCCAGCTGCCGTGACACGACAACGATTAGGAGGGGAGGAAAGAGCCGCAGGAGAATACAGCGACCCACTTATAGTTCTAACCAGTTTTTTTTTTTTATATTTATAAGAATTAAAACCCAATTCTAAATAAAAAATAAAAACTATGAATCGCATAAAATTCAAGAAACATTTTAGCGAGCACATTCCACATTATATTATACACATGGCCTATTTCTCATTTCCTTAGGCAAAGAGGTTTTTTTTTATACCACTAAGGTGGCAAACAACCCTACGGTCAACCTGATGCTAAGCGGTCACCGTAGTCTATGCCTTTATGCCTATGCTTTTTATGTCGACCCATAAAAATACTAACTTTCCTTACTTCTTATCCTACTATAGATATTGTTTGTCATTTTCTCTTCGCGACTCTGTGCTATAATTCATCTCGCCCCGAACCATAAACGTCTGAGCTGAGCGAGGGCCGCGCCTGACGACCTGACCCAAGCATATTGTGCTACTAAAATTTGTGACCTTTGTGGATGATAACAATAAACAGGGATTTATCCGGCCAGATAAAGCAATATTGTGAGTGAATATAGATCATCAATTTTTATTTTCAAAAATGTTTACGAAATGAAAAACGATTCACAAGATAAAAAAGAACTTATAGTGATTATAGTCAATGGCAAAAAAAAAGTTAATAAAGTATAGATATTTTGTTCTGTTAAATACAAAATCCCGAGACAGTTTTTTTTTTATATACCAATCAGGTGGCAAACAAGCATACGGTTCGCTCTGAAAGTAAGCGTTCACCGTAGCCTAAGGACGCTTGTAATACCAGGAGTATCACTCGCGCGTTGCGGACCCTTCAAAATGCCAATAACTTCTTTCTTGAAGAACCCCATGCTGTAGTCCTTAGAGAAAACCTTGGCAGGGAACTCATTCCATAACCCAAGCGTTCGCGGGAGGAAGTTTCTCTGAAACCGGACTGTACGAGACCATTTCGGTTCTAAAGTGAAATGATTAACAATAAATTAATAATTTTAAAATGATCTTGATTCCGCAGTCATTTCTGACTTGGAAGGATGTTCAGAAGCACAATAATACGAAGATACAAACGCAATAATGTGTCATACATATATAATTACACACATAAAATTGAATAAATTTCATATTAAACTTCTCATAAATCTCAAGAGCATCAAATTTGCAACCGTACCAACGTCTAATGATCAAAAATGTGATAATTAAAAACATAGGTCTAGTGAAAATGTGCATAGAGAAAGCAAGCACACTTTCATTTAAATGTCTCGTTTAACTTAATTATTTCTTTATTAGAAATTTTAAAGGCAATTCGAGCCTTTCATTTGTGTATGAACGAATTCCACGTTTTCATACAGTTTCGCACGGAATTCGGTTATCGCGATGAAATATCGACGCGAGGGAATTCTTCTATTATTCGGATACCAAAGAATAACCACTAAGAATACACATACATTTCTTTCATGGAGCAACCAAACCTAAAGCTACAATTTTAATACGAAAGGCGATAACGTTCTCTACCTAAACCTGGGACCTTATTGGGAGCAGTCTCGAGCTATTCGAACTCTGGAATTCCAGAGAAAATGTATGCAAGTACATTTACGGGTTTCGAGAGGTAATTCATACTTCCATGCGTTTTTCTCTCGAATTCCATAGTCCGAATGGCTCGAGACTGTTCCAATAAGGTCCCTAGTCAGATTTGGTAATGTATTGTAGATTTTATTAAAAACCAGATTTATTCGTTTCCATTTTAAAAGAAATATTGTATACGATTGAAATTATTAAAAAAAATTCATGATCATTTGTATCCCAAATTCTTGAATTATATTTTGATATATTTTCCCATTCTGATGTAATAACACACACACTCCTCTCCAAGGGTTCCAGATTGACCTAAATAAGTAAAAAAGATCAGACGGCATTTATTACACAAATAAAATAAAACAAAGTGTGGAAGCGAGCGGATTTACTTTTTACACAGCGACAAAATGTCATTGTAATTTGGCAATGACAAAACAAAACCTACTTGGTTGGAGCTCGCCTGCGGACGATCCACGGACGACAGGCGTGACCTTGTTTTTGTGTTCGATGAGCTAACACTTGCCGATTCTAAACTGAACGAGATATTGTTACTGGACAAACTTATCTTTACAGTTGCCTGAAATGGTAATAATGATGGTACTCATAGGATTGTACGTCAACACAAGTCTATTGTGGCGCCTTCAAACATAGGTCGAACTGAAACATTACCAAGTTACCTTTTCAGATGCCTTAAATATAAAAAATTCGTTGCACTTACGAATGTGCGACCATACACATCTATTGTAGCGCCTTCATACATAATTGGTAAGCTAAATAATAACATTTATCATAGTGCCTCGCCGGAAATTAGTTAACCAGTTATTTAATACTCTTTTGTATTATTAAATCATCCGGTAAGGACATTTCGACCAAATCAAAGTAATTAATCTAGGCAAGTTATCAATGAAGAAAAATTAATTTAATTTTAAGTATTTTTTTCGATTTGTAGCTGGCAAAGTGTAAAAGACATTTTTCGTGAATTTGTCAAAATCAAAACAGTTAAAGTTTTAACTTACTTAAGTTAGGCAGATAAGTTCACAAAGCAATTTAAAAATCAGAAAAAATTATCAAAGCCGTCTGAAAAGTTTTAAAATATTTCAAATTCAAAAATTCAAAAAAGGAAAATATTGGAAAAGTGTTCACATTTAATTTGAAACATTGTCGTATCCAGATTGTCGTTTAGAAGCTACCGAATCACAAGACAGTTGAGGCTGAGCCCACCGCCCCTCCATAGCAGCTCTGTTAAAAAATAGCCGGTATATTTATATAGCCTAGCAACTTTAACCTTATACCTAGTGACCCAGTAACTACCAATCAATACCATCAATGAAGAAACACAACAGTTATAATAATGCATGCAGACCACCAAAATTGAAGCAGTGTCTTTTCTTTCTTGTAAGTATATCACACACCAAGTACAATATCCACCCTTCCGCTGGATCGAGGGTGCTGGTTCCGGTCAGCTCTATGACCTTGCCTTCTCCTTCCACGCCCTAGACCGCGAATTCCAACACACTATTTTCTTGATTTGCGTTTCTGAGTACAGTTCTTTTAAAAGTCTCAGGTTTGAGGCCATTGCTGGATTCGTATTATTGATGAACTCACCTCACGGTTCGTCCTTCAAACTCTACATATCCAGCAAAGGCTTAGTTTCATGGCCTCGACAGTAATGTACTATTACAATCCAAACAGTCTCGGCAAACTGTTTAGTAGGGCAATAAACTTAAAGAACAACACTATAATATAAAATGTCGGTTGTTAAGAACAAAGGGCACCTAAGCAGACCTTCACATGGGTCAAACTGGAATTTGGCTGGTTTCCATTATCGAAATGATCAACCTTCACGAGAGGCCGTGGGCAATGAACATTCTATGACCTTCCACCGTAACTAGAAACAATAGTTAATGCTGCCTACCTACAAACTATATGTGGCTACACCAATTAATTAGTAACGCTTATGGCCGAGTTTATGAAGTAAGACACTAACTGCTATCCGCTTGAAATAAATCGGTAGCTGCTTCAGAGGATTCATCACATTCATAATAGCTGTGTTCTTAAAAAAAGGCCTTTTGGTTTAAATAAAAAATTACCTATTTTACCGTTTTTCAGGGTAAAGTTTCTATGGGAAATCCGATATTTTTTAAGGCAAATCTTTAAGCGACTTTTTAACGTTTTGGGAAATCAGTCTCTAAAGAGGTGTCCCGAGAGTATTTAGATACCTATATTTCTGCTAACAATAATT
The DNA here is from genome assembly GCA_946406115.1 of Apoda limacodes. Taxonomy (NCBI): domain Eukaryota; kingdom Metazoa; phylum Arthropoda; class Insecta; order Lepidoptera; family Limacodidae; genus Apoda; species Apoda limacodes. Next base: position 9,106,504 of record OX291553.1, on the reverse strand, counting down.
GAAAAAAACTTTATTTTTTAGATGTCGCACGAAGAAGCTTCTAATGGATAAATATATAATGCAGCGCTAGTCAAGTTGTCAAATATTTACTTAAGTATATTATCATACGTATATTTGCGGAATGAAGTTAGCACCCCATTTTTTTTTTTAAATTCAGCCCCCCGGCAGTATCTTACTATCATTGCACTCAATCGGGAACTCTAGAACTATTGTAAAAGGACCCAGAACTCACCCTAAATTCGGTGGTGCTGCGAATTGGGGTGCTAACTTCACAGACATTTGATTTGTTTGTCTTTTTTTTCTATTATTAAGGAGTTGCCGTAAGAACCTACGCCAAAAACGAAATTTAGGGCGGGCGAAGCCGCTAGCAGAAGCTATTAAAAATAAACCGGCTAATTCAGAGTCGGTCTCGCGCACCTAGAGTTCCGCACCATTAGATAATGCTATGCTTTGGACTACAGCCGCCAGCGCGCAGCGGTTTGTTTAATGAATTTCCATAAACCCCCTGGTCTGATTTTATTATTTTCGCCAATCGAAAGCGACGACTTATCTCTGCAGATGTAAGTGCGGGTGTTCAGTCACAAATGACCTGTGTTGCATTTGCAGTCTTTTTCCCTGGTCTCAAAAGACGACACATGGGTATCTTGTTTTGGCAAGGCGGAATAACTAAGTTTAAGTTGCTTTAACTCACCTGCCATATCTCTTTTATTTCTGCGATCTAAGCCGCTAAAAGTACCTAATCTGCCGTTTAAAGACGTTCAATCAAATTCACGTCAAAAGTAGCCTACGTTACCCTCCGTCCGTGTAGCTCCGTTACGACGACCGACATGTAAAAAGAGCCATCAAGTACTCAGCCAACAAACAAAGAAGATATAGAATATCATAATGGGATTAAGCTTACGTTGGTATAGGCACAATATGACCGGACAGGAAAATGACGTAAGTAATAAGATGAACCCGTGTCCATTTACTCCTATCACAACTATTATTATTATTATATTGCCCCTTCACCTTTGATACGTATCAAAATCGGTGGGCGACAGTCATTACAGCTCGTGGACCTCGCACCGTGAGGGTGTCTGATTGATCATTTCCGTCCATTGTGGAACGACTACCTACTATCCACCCCGAGTGAGGCCAAAGTAACGCAATATACTGTCTCGTTTACCGTGACAAATGTTACCAATTGACCAACAAGAACCAGTATAAAAAGAACTTTCAGGGTTGTCTCTAAATATAGAACACCTAATACGTTTCAAAATCGATTGCGTCTTAGTCCGCACGAATTGAAATAGGAACGGTGCCCCTAAATTAGGGCTTTGACCTACTCTGGTCGAAGTGTCGACTACTCCCTTTATAGGGGTGTGTCTGACAATAAATATTTTATAGGTGGACACCTTCCATTTCACCCGGTGATATCGAATGAGGTTTTTGGGACGATACCATTCTTTGGAGCAATTTATCTTGACAGCACACAAAGGAAGATGGATGTTACAAGAAATAAAGAAAATGTAAAATTTAGTTTAGAGGTTAAATAATTATAATAAATGTTTATTTTTCTAAAATAAAGCTTCTGTAAACCAATTTACAGAAAATAGATTAGGTCAAAAAGTTTTCCCTTTTCTTTGCGCGTAACTTGTAAAGTTGGTTGTATTTTTTGTTTTTGTATATTTATGTAAGTAAATAAGTACTAAAATACTGATAACTGAACCTAATAAACATTGATGTATGATCACAGATTTGTAATAATATTATTATTATCGTGCAATAGGACTTTAGGAATCTGGAGATTGTTTATTGACTTCAATAACCTATAAATACCAACAGCAACTAACTAGATACGCTATTAGATATATATTTTTTTCGTAAAAAGCATATTTCAAAAATATTATGTTATTAATTAATTATGTGTTAGTTATAATTTCAATGTAGTACATTTTTAAAATTAGCTTTGTACAAAGAGGAAATAAATAATATCTAATAGCAGGAGCGCTATCAAGTTTCTAAAAAATGTTTATAATCTACAATGCTCATGTCAGTAACTTCTACAATGCTCATTTCAGTAGCTTCTACAATGCTCATTTCAGTAGCTTCTACAATGCTTATTTCAGTAGCTTCTACAATGCTCATTTCAGTAACTTCTACAATGCTCATTTCAGTAACTTCTACAATGGTCATTTCAGTAACTTCTACAATGCTCATTTCAGTAACTTCTATATTACAATGTTCATTTCCTAAATGCTTTTAACCATATATATAGGTTTTTAATCCATGGATGGAGTTACTCACTAACGAAGGAACAGGAATGTAGAATGTACCATTAGGAGGTCGTATTTATGTGTACCTTATATAACAAAAAGGTTAGTAAGGCTACTTACTTACATTTTAAAAGGATCACAATACACATAATATCACGACGTCCCGAGGCTCGATTCCGTAAAATGATTGCTAACAATTCTAGTTTGAAATCCATAGAAAAAAGATATACATTGCGCATTTGAAATTACGTATGAAATCCATCGATTGTCGCGAAACCGCAATGTGTATCTTATTTCTTTCAAAAAAGGTAAGCAATCTTTTTACGGAATCGACCCGCTGTTAATATCACAACGAGAATCGTTCTCCATACAGAATGGCAGCTGTTTTGTGTAAACGTTGCATATAATTTCTATTTGCGTATCGAGCGGTCGATTCGCTGCGGTTTAACCGCAGTCATTGTATGTATCAAGTATACAACATTTAAGATATTTTTAATCTCTTAGATAAAAGAATAGAGAAAAAATCAATTATCTTTCTCGTTTCTTTAATTACTATTGGCAACTCTTCGTTGGTTGGAGTTGATTACATCCAATCAGTGAATCCAACTAGGTACATCGCATTTTGATTACTTGATGTAATAATCACCGGTTAATTAGCAATTTGCGGAAATAGAGTCTAAAAGTTTATCTTTTAAGTGTATCTAAATACACCTTAAAACGATTTAGCACTTTATTTTGAACTAGCTTTTGTCCTCGGTTTCACTTACCCTAAATTCAGTTTATCGGTGTAGAATTTCAACGGCAGCATTTCAATAATATAAAAAAACTGTCTTACGCTTGTCGTTCTCAGGTAGCCTATGTCCGACCGGCGGTTGCCCGCCCGGAATTCGGTTATCGCTGTAGGATTTCAACGGCAGCACCTCAGTTATAGAAACAAAACAGACTCACACTTGACGTTTGCCCTTTCTCAGGACTCAAACTATCTACATGCCAAATTTCATTTTGATCGGTTTAAGCGTGAAGAAGTAATAGACAGACAAACGGAGACAGTTACTTGCGCATTTAAAATATAAGTAGGTATGAATTATTTTCAAATGTGCTTTGGTAACTTCTGTCACTCAAATGCACGTGCTCATAAATAGCTGTGTTTCAAACTGTCACATGTCATGGGCGGAGAATACTGTAATTTATAATGCCACATCATTTCTACTTACCGCACTGGGGTTTTTCCTATTGTGCGAATAAGCAAAGAAAAGTAACTTTAAAATATGATATTTTATACAAATATGGAAAGGAATATGCCTGAAACAGCAATGGTCTCTTATTACACAAAATAAAATTGTTTTTTTTTAATAAATGGAAAAAGACTCAAATTCTACAGGAAGTTCCAAAAAAATGTTAAAAATGTGCTGTTTTTAAAAACGTACATAGCATTTTAACCACTGTAACTATACCTAAAATAAAAGTATGAAATAAAAATTATGCCTATTGAATTAAAATCTATTCTTATACGAACTGCTATGTCAATGATAATCCTGTGATTAATTTATGGAATAACAAGGCTAGATATATTTAGGCTCGCTTCACCGCAAAATAATAAATATTTTAGTAGCTAAATATACACATATAGTATTGTTAATAAATATTACTAATGTGTCATTTTGTTAATATTACACTTTGAAAATAGACATAAAGCACCTAACTAGTGCCGATAAGGCTTAATTTTTCCAGGCTCCAACTCAATTTTATAATTTTATACAAACAATATGGGGTTTCGTTATTGAATGATAGTCTAATAATAATATAAGGACCACTTACTTACCTATTTGTTTTTGACGTGACAACGTCTTATAAATTGGTTTGCCGGGTGACACTTCAAGAAACTGCGTTACGCTCCGCTCACGTTATGCGCTCACAATGAGAGCGAGTGAGAGGCACGCGGCATCGTTAGCCCGCCTAAGAGCGAGAGAGACAGACATAAAAAGTGAAAGGCACAAGTTGTCACGTTACAATGTTAATAATATTACGATTAATAGCAATGGTTTTTTTAACACTACTTTTTTCTATATTTTGCCCATATTCTGCCCTGCTTTCTAAAATATGACCTGTTTATGGAAGAGAAACAAAATCGTTAAGCAACAGTTGCTGCTCTACTTTCTCGCATAATAACTGGTATCAATGCATCCTTTTTCACAGACTAGTACACCAGTACTAACATAAGGGGCGTTTTGTTGACAAGCATTATACGCATTGCATGCGCTCAATGCTGTTTATGCGCACATTCGATTGTTCTTATGACCAAAAATTAATGTGCTATGACTTCCGGACCGCATTCAACGCATTGGCTGCACATGCTCGTAGAGTAGTGGATGCGCTGTCAAATAGTGAACGGCCATATTGTTTGTTTACATTTGGTGAATAGAACGATTTCAATGGCTATGCGATGTCATAGCTCTCAATGCCGTCAATAGAACGCACCTTAATACTTAAAAAGATACAGATACAGATACAAATCGTACGTAAGACAAGTCAATGCTTTTTGCGTGTGCTTCCCACGGATATGTATCGGGGCCATAAACGCGCCTACGTCGCTTAACAAAGGTCACACAACACAACATTGCTGATAGCCGTCTGATTCCAGCAGGTTTATTGACTAGCGGAATTAATTTTGTAAGAGGTAGGCATTTTATTTGGTAGGTACATAAAACACAAGGTTAAGGATATATGTATAACAGATAAGTTCGATGGTTTGACTTGAGTCTTAAAGAACTATTTAATTTGATTGGGTAATAGATACGTGCTTAACTGAAGCGCAAAAATTTACATAGGTAATATGTCACAAGAATTATTGAACTTACCTTACCTACTTACTTACCTACGGCTATGAACAATTCTGCAAAAAAAATACCTAAATTGTACACATTATAAATGACTACCAGCAAAAAAAAAATTTATTATAATATTTAGAAAGTAATAAAATGGTACCCTGAGCCATGATTGAAAATTTGGTTAAAAAAATTATTTAGAATCGGCATTAGGGCCAACTTTCATACATATTTGACAACTTCCATAAATACTGAATTTTTTTTAATCCACACAAGAAAGATTTTTTACCAATACCTAAAAATACTAATATAGTATATTATGAATACTGGGGGTAATGTACGCACATCATAAAAGCATTTATAAGTGTATTTTTAGACGTTCTATATATTGGTACTCATAACAAAAGACCTGGCTTTCCGTACCAACCTACGTAACCTCAATTCGGACAGGACATAACTAAAGAGTAAAAGTGAACATAAACAGGTATGAGGGGTGCCAGACATCTATGTTATTGTGATGATAAATTATTTAAAATTCGTGCAAACAAATCTAGATGGACTTGTACGTAAATGAGGGTTTTATTGTTATAAGCCTTTTTTTGTTCTATGTCGTGATAGACGCGTGGTTTAATAACATGCCTGTGGTCATTGCCGGCGAATATTTATGTCTTTTTCGAGATTATTGCTACACAGAAAACAAAAAACATAAGCTGTCTTGTTTGCTCTTGCAATGCTGTAGGATTGAGTTTAGAATTTGAATAACAACATTATTTATTACAATACGAACAAAATTATTTCTATTGTTTGTTGTACGATGAACTTGGTATATACCAAATTTGGTGTACTCAAAAAGTATCTACGCACACTGTCTACTATTATCTGTTAAAGTAATTAGCATTCACGTTAACAGTCACCGAAATAGGTATGTACATTGTATGAGTCAGCCACGATCAAGACTTTAAGACCGATGGTAATTAGCTGTAACCTCTTTTTTTTTTTAGCAAATTTTCTCGGTTTCTCATACACGATATAGACCAGGAAACGAAGGACTCAACTTCTTCTGGACTGTTGAACGTGTTTTAATGAAGCCGGTTGCATTCAACCCGTACATGTGCTTCTAAAAAAATACATCTCTAAAATGCAATTTATTGTTTAATGATGAATAAATAAGAAAAATCACGTTGTGTACATTAAGGTTTAAAATACCATATTAAAGTACTTATTACAAAATTTTAAAGTTTTGAAATATTGATTCTGACATGACTTTTTGATGATGCTCATTTCTTAAAATAAATTTTGACACTTTAGATTTTGACGCAGAGATTTTTTCCACCGTTGCATTTGTTCAAGTGTCATATTAACATGAATCACGGTCTCAAATGGTTTATAGTCACACCTATTTGACCATAGGAGTAATTCAGGACGATGGTTAAATAAAAAATAAATAAAATACTAACAAAATATTTCTAAAAATCAATTCGCCATAAAAACAGTAACTAAACGGAAATCTTTTACAAGCTTTTATTTCGGTCACATTACATGCAACATTTTCGATGGTGCACAAATTTCAAACTTATTTCCAACAAGTTACTAGTTATATACAATATAATGTCTGTTACTATAAGTAATTTTGACGCACTAAAATACTTTTGTAAAGATATTAATACTAATATATTATTGTGTGAACATTAAAGAAAGGCTACGATAAGGCTATCAAGATACAGACGAGACAGGAAACTACTTAACCAAGAGAATTGACAAGCCCAATAGTCACAACTCGAGTACTGCATTCCTCACGCTCTTGACAGGGCAAGCGAGCACAAGGGTCAAAACAATTACTACACAAATTGACCAACTAAGGGCCTCGTTCCACCGATTAACACCAAACGAGTCATAACGAAAGGCAAAGAAAAGAAAGAGCCGACACGAATTGAATTGACAATGATGGATAGCAACTACTTTTTGCAACATCAGGAAATCCGGCGACAAGGTAACTCACCGAAGTCAACGAATCAGGGAAGGTGATCATCGGTCATAAAAAGAACAAAACGACTTTAAAATAAATAAATAAGGTTATCGCATAACTATTTTTAGTGTAAGACGACATCGAAGTAGATGTTGATGATTCAGTCGATGGAGAATACCCGATGTCTAGCAAATCCGATTTGTTTACTTTACTGGCGGCTATGTTTGCTGTTTTTAAGGATCCTTGAGCAAGAACGAACGAAAAAGTGTTTTGTTTAGGATTGCGAGTCAAAATAATCCACTGACCTAATAACTAAGTCTATATTTTCTTATACAGCTCCAAGGTAAAGAATGTAATTCGTTCAAGGCATATTGCGCTTGTTCATGTTGCCCAAACAACTTTAGTTTGAACGACTACAACAATATGTACAATGAAGGGTAAAATAATATGGCACACATATATAATTGAATACAATTTGAGTGAATAGTGACGACAGTAGTCATTGGTACGAATTTTTGTACTTTCTTTGGAGTATCCACCACCACGAAAAGTGGCTATATTTAGGCGAAACTGTAACATTAACCAGTTTGTGAAGAGGACGAAGTGGAACCCAATCTTTTTCTTGATTCTCTTCAATCACTAAAGGTAGCACCGGGGTTGAACTCGTCTCTGCTGAGGTGAAACGGTTTCGCGGCGTACGCTTTAAAACGAGGTCTTTTTCTACCAGCCAATTTCCCGTTTTCCCACAGTTTTGCCCGTCATAATTAGTTCATTTAATCATATGTCTCATGTCTAAAAACAAGACCAAGGAAAGCAACATTATTTGTCAAGACAATGGTATGCTCAAACATGCGATTTTAAGCAAAAAAAATCGTCTTGAAACTACAGTATTAGTATTATACAGTAAAGTGGGTTTGAGACGCCCGACTCATTAACATTTTTTTGAATCCTATTAAATACAGAACCCTCGGTGACTTACATTGAATTAATATTATGATTGTACTAAAAAAACTTTCAATAAGCAAATAAAATTACACTTCCTACACAAGTTAAAATAAAAGACAAATAATTTTAGACCTAAGACGGATCTACCTACTCAGTTTTTTTGTGCAGCATATGACCTCAATAAAGAATTTGTTACACACCACCGACGATCTCAATAGGAAGTAGCACATTACGTCTCAATTCTACACAAGCAATTTATTCATAACTGATGAAGATAGATTGATATAATAAACTTTTTTATCTATTATAATTTTACTATTTGTACGTCTCTGCAGGTTCGTCTGCGGACAAACCAATTTTTCATATCGATAACCAAAACTCAAGATACAAAGTACCTCTCCTACGTGTAATTCTATCTGTGTGTAAAATTTCATTTAAATCTGTCTCGCTATTTATGCGTGAAACTAAACATATATCCTAAACCTATTTGCACACTTTCACATATAAAGAACTAGCGTTTGCCCGCGGCCCCGCCCGCCGTAAATTTGGTTATCGGCGTGGAATTCTTACGAAAAATCCTTCATTATACTAAAGTTCGTTATAGCAAGCTATGGTTCGTTCGTTGAATTCGGTTATAGTTACTCCTGTGGGAACTTTTGAATTTTCCGGGATAAAAAATAGCCTATGTCCTACTTGAGGACCTAACCTATATATGTGCGCCAAGTTTCATCCCGATCCATCAATGGCGACATGATTAAGATTGAGTGCGTGATTGAGTAACAAACAGCCAAACATCTAACCTTTTGCATTTATAATATTAATGGGATAGTTGGTAATTAATTAATTTTGCCCGCGGCTCCACCCGCCCTAAATTTGGTTATCGGCGTGGGATTCTTACGTCAACTGCCTAATTATACTAATGACGCCTTTGTCCTTCCCCGGAACTCAAACTATCTCCATACCAAATTTCATTTAAATGCCTTTATTAATTCTTATCCAATGACATCCCACAATAAGACACGGACTTAACGTAATGATGAGTCATCGCCAACTACCTTAGGTCGCGAACTTATCAGCCACCCCTCGTATAATCTGATGATTGGATTACTTATGCAGTAAGCGCGTTGTATACCACTTTTACGTACGCATTGTGTAAGTTTTCAAGTTGTCTGTCGGAAGTAGTTAAGAATTAATCAATAGCATTCTTTCGGATACCGAATAAGACGAAACTTAATCACATCACGATATCTTAGAGTACTTACTATGCTGTAGACAGGTGAATGGACCCAGAAGCGAAAGTAAAAGTGTACACAAGCTTTATCTGTTGGCAACGGAAAGCCGTTCGACACGTGAAGTTTCCCGACAGTTAGTGCTTAGCACAGTAGGGTTGTCAGTAAAAAATAAGTTGCATGGTGCAACAACCTTTTCTGACCCAGTGGATAAAAAAAAAAGGTAAGTGCGAGTCGGACTCGCGCACGAAGGATTCCGTACCATAATCTATAAAAACGGCAAAAAAATCACGTTTGTTGCATGGGATTGCCCCCCTTAATTTTAAAGTGACTTTATAAATAAATAATTTGTAAATATTTTAAGCGTCTACCTGTTGCCGTTATCAATATCGAGCAAAAAAATCACGTTTGTTGTATGGGAGCCCCCTTAAAAAAATTTTTATTCTGTTTTTTAGTATTTGTTGTTATAGCGGCAACAGAAATACATCTTCTGTGAAAATTTCAACTGTCTAACTATCACGGTTCATGAGATACAGCCTTACCCTAAAAACAGTCGCCATATTGAAATGTTGTGAACTTACAACGACATTAGCGACCAACGACCCAAGGTCAGAAAAGTTTTTTGCACTGCAAGTTGATTAATTGGAACAATGCCTGCATGTTACTTTACTTCGGAAAATAATAAAATTATCGCATGGTTGCAACCAATTCGCGATTGTCAGCTACTGTAATCTGTTACTGCTATTTTCACTACTAACGACTAATAGCTTACTAGCTTTTGCCCGCGACTTTACCCACCCTAAATTCGGTTATCATTCGTCAAAGTTTACAAGGCAACACCCACGAACAAGGCGCGCGGGGCGGGGACGCAGTTACTTAAGAGGGTTATGACGTGCACTAGCGCCGACAATGGTTTTTTTGATTTTCTATTAAACAAAGCAAATTTCAAAAATATGCTTCAACTAGTTAAAAGCTTTATTTGGAAAATTTTGTGTTGTGTCCAGGATAAGTCTGCGAGTTGTTTCAAGGTTTAGAAGGAACCTTACAAATCTTTCCTGCTTTTGATTATTTTGACTATTAAAAAAGTAATCAATTTGTCATAGTAAATTGTTCTAAACGTTAACATAAGACTCAGCACATTATAAAAGAGTACCTCAACTCTAACAATTTTTTAAAGATGGCTAAATTGGAATATCTATCAAAAAACTTTGACATTTTTACGAACATATTTATGGAAGCAAACATGTTTTAAAAGTCACCAAACAATTTGGTACTTACGTAGAAATAAGTTGATGAATAATGTAAATAAAATAATAAACTTAAAACAATAACTAATTAAGAGGTTTAAATTTAATGCGCCATTTGAACCTAGATTATCCCTATTGTCAATCCGCTAGTATACTAGTATTGTTGTTGTTGTTGTAGTTACAAGTTTTGTGTTTACTTACGAATTATAAGAATACAACATGCCTATAATGCGAAAACATAGACTATATAATGGTAAATAACCATGTTGGTGTCCCACATTGTAAATAGGTCGGTCAACAATCAATTGATGGATTGATAGAGAAATGACCGGCAAACAAGCAATAACTTACTAAAAGTAAGGTAGCTACTATTTTTTTTTTTTAATTATTGTTTTTTGTACGTATGTATAATGTTTATCAGGTATACAGAAGTTTAGTATTAGTTAGTATCATATATCATTCATATATTATTGTATTATATTGTATTAATATTCTATTTTTATATATGTATTGTAGAATTTTATAAGAATCTTGTATTATATTTTAGATTTAGACTTTTTCCTTTTTCAATTTTTTTTTTGTGAATTATTGTTATAATTAGTTAAATAAGCTATTTTGTGCACCACCTACTTTTTTGTTACTTTTAGTTTTAAGATAGGTTGACTGGTAGATAATGCTACTAGGCATTAAGTCCAACTATTGTACCATTTTTGTGCAATAAAGTTTTTAAAATAAATAAATTGTTTACTTGACGTGTTTTCAAATTACTTAAAACTTATGTTCTTTTTTTTAAGATCTTGTGTGTAAAAGGAGTACTTTACAAACTAATGGACGAATGGTATTCGCTTTTAGCCAAGTGGCGTAAGCACAATAAAAAACTATTGTACAGCATAATTAGTGCTTAGTACTAAGTTCAACAGTGTTTTTTTTTTCCTTATTCCTAGTACAATAGCAAACAAGTTCGTCTGCACTCAAGGTGAACTGCTGCACTATATGTTGCTCTTCAAAATCAGAATATATCTACAGCTAGCACAGCCTACCTTACCTGCCTTACCTAAACAATCATTTCACGAAGGCATTATCTAGATCTAGCAATCGTGGCGAGCCGGTGTGGCGAGTGCACCCGACTAGCCTATGTCGTCACATAGGTGGTTTACCCAAAGAGTGCCAACGGAGCCCTATGACTAAGCCTACGCTTTTTGTCTGTCCGACCATTAAAAGGCTCTATCTTTTAGACCGAAATAGGTAGAAAGCCTGAAATGTTCACAGAATGTGTGTAATAATAGGGGATTATCTAACAAATAATAAAAAGTTAAAATTTTAGGGGGCCCTATACAAGAACTAATTTTCGTTGTTTTTGCTCTATCGTAAAAACAGTAATACATACAAACTTCAAACTTGCAGTGAAAAATAATGCGAACTCTAAAGTATAACAACAAATAATATAAACCGGCCAAGCGTGAAACGGGTCCAAGCCATTACTATTAAATTACAGATACAGCGCCATCAAATCATATCAAATCAAAATCCTTTTATTCAAATGGGTTACTTAGAACACTTGCGAATCGTCAAGTAAAGTAACTACAACTAGCTTTACAAACTAATTACAATACTGTTTTATTGCGTGCGTTCAATAAGTAATCTTTGTAAAATCACGACACGCACTTTACAGATCGAGATAAAAACTATCCTATCTTTTATGTTGGATCAAATAACAAATAGCTGACCCGAAGAACGTTGTTTCTCTTTTTTAAAACAACTGGCGCGTCATCTATTTTAAACCCCAGCGTATGCTTGACCATTTTTTTTTTCTCAAATACCTTCCCCGGCGGTGTCTACAACCATTTACCAAAATTTCATTACAATAGGTTTACCAGTAGTGCGCAGGTCCCACTTGACCCTTTTTTATTTCATGTAAACCTTGCCCTAATAATCATAAACACAACTTAAATTACCTAATTCGGTGCAATAGTTTATATATATATATATATTGCACGTATGCAAGTACATTCAAGGGTTTCGGGAGGTAAGTCAGACTTCCATACATATCAGTCACGAATTCCAGAGTCCGAATAGCTTGAGACTGTTCACAATAAGCTCCCTAAGCATCGATCGCCTCTCCGAATCCAGGAAAGTATCCATATTATATTTTTTTCCATTTGTCTTATTCTAAAAGACTAGTTTTGAGTCATGCAGACACAAGATAAGACCTATCCAAGAAGACCCTTTTAGCTGACTTCTCATACAGTAAAATTATTTTAAAATTAGCGGATTGGTGGGGATAAATTTATTATATGAACGATTTTGGCGTATATTTTTTAAAAATTCTAGTGCTAATCACCTCTCATAATCATTTTAATTTAGTTTTAGTTACAATATTTGTGTTTAATCTTTAAAAATATATAAAAATATAAAATAAATATATAAAAAAATACATTGCTTTTCATAATTTATCACTAAATTTAAATTTGACCAAGTAATTGTCTTATAAAAATTATTTATATACAGAAGACATTCCTTATAATGGTAAGCAACCTGTAACTGAGCATCTTCAGTCTCATGGAATTTCAGTTTATATGCTAGTATACTGGGCACTACTGGACAGTGTGTTCAGGGTCACAGCTTTAGAACTAAATTATAAATCGTCATTAATCATTATCAATATTTAGTCCATACAGGGGTCAAAAAAATCCTTAGAAGCTTAGTTTTTGCGGTTATATAGTTTGTAAAAATGGTCTAATTAACTTTGCAGGCTGTTTCTTTATTTTTTAAGATAAAGAAGAATATATATTTAAGAAAGTGTTCTTAAACACAATAAGCGATTGTATTACCTCGTACATTTATGTTATAATATTTTTGGATTTGCTACAAAGTATCCGTTTAGTCAGAGAAGTTAATTATTTCAGTTAAAATCAAAATAAAAAAGTTCTATAAAATAAGTCAATAAAGAATAAGACGTTTCGGCTGGGTTACACCAGCCTTGGTCACGGGTAGACAAATAACGACGCGTTTAAACCCGTATTATTTTTTAATTAGTAATGGAACGGAAAGATTTAAAAACTTGTACATAATAAGGTTCATAATCTATAAATTTTAAATAAAAGTTGAATATATAGGTATGGAAAGTAGCTTGGTTGTGATAACTATGTTGCTTGAAACAGGGCTCCACTTACTATGAGACACTTTATATTGTTCAAGAGGAAGATAGGATGGCAGATCACTGATACGACATGTTCCTTCTGTGGTGCAGTTTTATCAATATCTTTCCAATAGTGTTCTTTAAGGCAACAAAATTTGCTTGCTCTCACTTTAAAGTGCTTATACTATAAAGAGATTGAGGGTCCAAAGAAGAAAATTTTTGTGTTATAGGTTTCAAATAGCTTGTTTTATTATATATAGGTACATTGTTTTATTCTTCAATTAAAAATATTGAAAATAAATACATCTAGAGTATAAAAAAAAATTATATATTTTGTCTCTATGGTGAAAACACCCTTATATTACAATTACCTAAGTGTGTATTTATTTTTATACTTCTAACGTTTTTCAATACAGTTGCCCAAAAGTTTAACTTTCAAAAGCATTAAACATGTCTGAGAGTTGCACATTATGTACTCGTAAAAAAAAAGACAAAAGTATTTATCTAGACAAATTCGGAAAAGTATCATATACTTAAGCAAATGACTGAATAAGATGCCAATATCATTAAATTTTAATATTGCTCATCTTTTACTATTAATGGACAGCATTTCCTTTTTCATTATTAAAAAAATGTTTGATTCTTGTTTACTACTCCATTTAATTTACCCATGTTTTCTCGTAACTATATTGAAAAACTTTACTAGGTACTGCGGTAAATGGGTGTTGATGTTAAAGCAAATGAAGTTAATGATTTAAACCTCGCTCACACTTAGTTTTAATATTATTTAGTAACTATATAAAACCTTCTAAAAATAGCTTATGACTAGCTTTATATTTGCGACATTTGGATTTTGGAAATTCGTTTTCTGCGAAGAGAAAATTGAGGATATCTAATGGCGGCGCTACTGAGCTGCTATATGCGCCTTAACAACAACAAGAAAATAACTGCATCAATGTAAACAGCTTACTTTCATTTCAGCATTAACCTTCAGAAGTTATTGACAATGTATTTATAATAGAAATATGCCGTAGTAGCTGTATGTAGTAGAAGTATGTAGAAGCTGACTGTACCAACGAAAATGTTTTATCTAGTATTATTTTTTTTCAAAGATAAATAATCTTATTTCTAAAAATTACATAATACTTTGACACGGATTGTTAAATTAGTAATAGAAGTCACTTTCAACCAGAAGATAAAATTTTTGTTGATTTATCTAATTTATTTTATTTATCTAATATAATTTTTCTAGAAAAGCTCTAATAACATAAATAAAACTTATTATTATGTGATACTTTTTTTTTTTTTTACTTACATATATAGCAAAAGAGATATACCTACTTACAAAAATTTACTTATATATCAATGTAATAATAATAATAATCATTTAGCCTTTATAACTTTTAACATATATACATTAATTAAGTTCAATAAATTAAAAATTCAATGGTCTTCTCCAAGGCTCTCCACTCAATCCTGCACCTTGCTATGCGTAACTACATTTTTCCCACTGTTCTTTTTATATCACTTGGATGTTTCCTCTCCAACATGTGGCCCATCCATTTCCATTTCAGTGTTCTAATAGTTTTCTTTGGTGTCTTTGAATTTTGTTTTACTTTTTATAGTATGTAATTTACCTTGTCTCTTAGTTTAGCTCTGGTAACACTTCTTTTGAATTCAAATTTTGGCATACTCTTAGTTTATTATTTTTTTTTTTCTGTAAGTGCCCAAGTGTGGCATTAATATGTGAGACAAGGCAAAATACAGGTGTTAAATACTTTTCTTTTGTCTTCCACCGGGATGTCTTTGTTTTTTATGACTTCACTCAGGGACCAGTACCTTTTCCATGAGTTCATGACTTTTCTGTCTAGTTTCTTCTCAATGACATTTTTAGTTGCTTTTACTTGACCCCGATAAATGTATTCCTCTATGTAAGCTATTGGTTCTTGATTAACTAATATAGGTACTTTATCAGAGTTAGTTATAACTTTTGATATTGTGGTTTTCATAGAAAGTCCTACCTTGAAGCTTGTGCTAATTGTCGGAGCATTATTTCTAACTATTCACTTTTTTCTGATAACAGTACTATGTCATCTGCGAAATGTAGGTTATTGTGTGTTAATTTCTAATGTCCTTCTTATCTCTGATTTTTAATATCAATACTATTATAGTTTTAGTCCATTCAATTAGTATGTTTTCTGATTCTAGAATGTTGTTAAAGATGTCTGTCAATCTGGGTGCAGTCCCTCTATTATTGCTTTTAACAGTTCATTTGTTATTTGATCTGCCCCCAGCGCTTTGTGGTCTTTTTGCGTTTTTATAGCTCTTATTGTTTCCTTGGGTAAAATTTTTGGTATAGGATCTTCCATTGCTTGTGTTTCTTGCCCAGTAATGTCTCGAAACTCGATTTGGTTGGTTTATGCATATAGATTGCGGTAAAATTCAGCTGCAACTTTTACGATATCCTCTCTTTTCCTAGCCTCATTATTGCTTTTATCTTTTATACTTGGTATCCATTCTTCTGTATCTAATAATTGTTAAAATGGTGTCTTGCCTTCTGTTTTTTCTATATCAATGTAGTTCTTATTTAATTTAAATCTAAAAAGCGGATCTGCATTATCCATCCCCGCTGTCTGTGTAACAGCTTTCCACCCCCATGACGGCGGTTTAATAAACAATTCAGAATTTAAAACATACAGTCAATTAACACTACAGTACACGCGCCCCTTTTTTTTACTTGAGTACACAGGTGGCCTTCCTATTCCTAACTATCTGATTAAAACAACAAATGGAAAGGAAAATGTATTTATTTTACTTAGTTTTACAAACTTATTCTTTAGGTAAATTACTAAGAAAGCATTAATAAGTTTTAAATAAATTTAGAAAATATAAAAAAAAAGTAACAAAAATGGCACTTCCGACATCAAAGTATTTTTTTTTAACTTTAAACTAAACTACATTACTATTTTCTTTGCTTTTGTAGCATTCAGGACACACTACTACTTGGTGATCAGGACAAATTCATTTGTTGCAAGTCTTGCACCACTTTTTAGTCGACCGATTTTGGGCTCTTGAGCAGAGTGCACATCGACCAACTCGTCCTATCTTTGAAGACAAATCGTGTTGAGACTCTTGGGGTTGTTGAACTGTGTGGCACGAGAGTGCTTTTATCCTGAATTTAAGTTGTCGTGGAAGTGTTTCAATGGATACCCGGCGAGTCATAAGTAGTTTTATCAAATTGAAGGATAATTCGTGCAAAAAGTTACGCCTCACAATTTTTTCGGCAGTGGCGTTCATTTGGTTGATTACTAGAGCGTTGATTCCAACAATGTTCATCAAATCAAAAAATATTACTAGCGGCCATCGAAGACAGTTACTTGCACATTTTGTCTAGAATGCCTACACCACATTTAGTATGATTATAAAAAGTAACAATTTCCAGCTTGCATTCCTCATTTGTATTGGAATTGACAGCTGCATCATGATGCATTGTAGACAGCAAATTAAATGCCTTGTTTATTTTTGGAACATAAGAAACAAGGGTAGCTTCTTTTTGAAATCCAAATAGAGAACTTTTGCTAGTCCTAGCCTTCGAAGCTTTGAACTCCTTAGGAATTTCGGGTCTATTTGCTTTCATAGTACCAACAATTGTTACTTTCTTCTGCAACAGCTGTTTAGCTAGAGGTAGATTTCAATTCATAAAGTGGCTCCAGCAATCTATGGACAACGTCCTTTACCTTATTGGATTTTTGATAAGGACCTACTAACATATATCTCAAAAATGTAGACATATGGAAATTTCCTATCAACCACCATGAAAATCTTGATTCTGAACTTATCTGGCTTATTCGGTATATACATTATGAAGCTACAACGTCCTCAAAAGCCGACAAGTTGTTCGTCTAGTGTCACATAATAACTAGAAACATAGTTGTTGCGACAATTGTTGGTAACTAACTCTACAACTTGTCAAATTGGTGCCACTTTGTCAAGTTCTCGGCGCTGTTCTCTGACGGTAACGTCATCGATTATTAGGGCACATATCAAAAACCGGAATCTATTTATTGCCATTGTGGCATATACAATTTCCAAAGCAGTACCTTTAGAGTTATCCCAAAAATCTTTTATATTACGCCGTCCATTTCGCGACACTCCCATGACATATAGTATTCCCAGAAATGCTATCATTTCTACCACGTCAGTAGGTTTGGCATCCCTGTTTCTTTGAAAATTGACTTTTATTTTATCTATATAGATATTTGTGCACCTCACCAAAATGTCCAAGATATCTTCCGTGAAAAATAGTTCGAAACATAAAAACGGATCCTTAGCATTCCTAGCCGCATCTCATAGGGTCTTGTTCGCGTTGCTGGTGTAACATCTTTATGCCAAATAGTTCCGTTTGTCGATTTATAGACTGGACCGCGTCTGGTTGCTACTTGAGAGAGTGGAATGTCTTCTGAACCGGATGTTTCGTCAGATTCACTCAATCTTTCCTCTTCAGTCACAGAGTTCTGACTCCTGGACTAGGGCCTGTAAGTATGGTTCTGGCTGAACTTCATCATCTACACTCTCAATTAATTCTGCATCTTCAGTATCTAGCTCATGCAGCCACCTTTCCACTTGTGAATCATTCATAATGAAACCGGATATATTAATCTGTAAAAAATACTAAAATATGAAAAAATATGCATTATATACATACATGAAAAAAAATTGTTAATAATTAGAGAATATTATAATAGTGTTATAAATCCATAATACATCAAAAATTACATACCTGACTTTGGTACACCAATACACGCGCGGACTACTTTAGTAGGCCAACGCTTTTGGCGCCAAATTTCTTGTGTGTGCATTCGTGCTGGGTTTGCGCGGGGTACTGAGGTTGTAACAAATATACTAGACGAGGCTTACCTGGAATCACGAGTTTCAAGTGTGCTAAACTAAAAAGTTATTGCAAAAAAGTTACCCTGGTCGACTATAGTAGGCCACACCTGTACTCTAGTGTTAAGATACAAAAATATGCACTTTCAATTCAATTTTAAAATAGCAGGAAATTCAGAAATTGCTATTAAAAGGCCAAAGCAAACTGTAAACACAGCAAACAGCAATTCACCTTTCACTTTGTCTTAACTTTAAAATAAATAGATTTGTTTTCAACATTTAATATTTCAGTGAACATTATTTCTATTTATTCGCTTTTGAATACACGATTATAAAATTTAAACAAATAATAAAAATATGTACCTGAAGTCAAGGCTGAAATTTCTTTGATGCAGGGCGACCTTCGACGTCTTATCATCATTACGGTTGCCGTGCACGGGTACATCTTCTAACAAACTCATACCCTAGTTGTCACTTCACTATTCACAACCAATTTCATATCAAAATTGCACTATCTGTTCTGAATATAACAGCGACAACATTTTTGATTGTATAGAATGTCCGAAACTAAAACAACGTCGGAATGTCAATACAAATCAAAATACATCGAACTACTCACAGCCATAAACACACTAATTTGGAAAGTTAAGTAGTATGGACAACTATTGAAAGTTCTATCACCGTGATATAAAACACTTATCTTATACTAAAAAGTACAAAATAAAATAACAAAGGATTTATAGTAAATAATAAGCAAAGTACTAAGTATGTAATCAAAAATTATAAATCGATCTTTCAGCCAGTAAGTGTTGCCTACAAATTAAGGACAGATGCTATATCAGGCATGTTTTTTTAGCTTACAATTTCTCGCAAATTTGGCATTCGTGTCACATTGACAGTAGGATAGCAAATAGATTTTTAACAAAACAGTAAGATACAGCATGAAAGCAAATGCAATCGTAATAGCTAAACAAACATGCCCTATAGATGAACACCTGCCCTAGTATACCTACTAGAGTGTTCCTTCTGAGCCGCTATGCAATTTAATAGTCAAACCTCATTTTAGCACCGTTCATTTTAGCGCAGTTCCGTCTCAGTGCACGATAATTTTAGCGGCGCTATTATTGTTGAAACGAAACTAGTGTCGCGTCATTTTTTGACATTTCTGTGTGTGTATACATTTGAGTATTTTATTTTATTTTTGAAGTGAAAAGTTCTTAAGCGGCGTTTTGCACATCTTTTGTGATGGATAAAAAAAATGTTAAGCTCGCGTCAGGACACGTGACCTGATCGAAAATTCGTAAGACGGAACTCGCGTCAGGACACGTGACATTTATTTACATTAGGTTAGTTTTTAATTTTACTATATGGCGATTATGAGTAGTACAGGGAGGTTGAATTTAGGATTTTAATTCTATGACAGATTATTTCAAAAGTAAATAAACAAACATTATTATTTATAATAAATAAATATATATACGAAGTGATGGGAAGTAAATAGCTAGTATGTTTTCACTCCTGCTGGCACTCCCGGAGTGCAACCTGTTTTTTTGTAGACATAGTGTTTATATTCAATACCCAGCGACGTATAGGGCATTCCATCCATCTAACTACTTTTCAGCAGATATTGGGGGTCATCCATTTTAATACGTCACGCGCTCAGGGGGGAGGGGGACATGCAAAGTGTGACAAACTGACCTTTTCCATACTAAAATTGGGAAAAAAGTGTGACAAGGGGGGAGGGGGAAGTCTAAAATTACGAAAATTAAATGGATGGCCCCCAATATCTGCTAGATAAATGGAATTCCCTATATGTCGTTGGGTATTATAAGTTTTTTTTTCTAATTCGTTTTTGTCGGCAGCAAAATTTTGTTTTTTTTTGAAATAGTATTGAGGATTTTGAGTAGCTTGTAGCCTACATTTTTTTTATTTTAATATTTGATTTAAGGTTCATAACATACCTAATAAAATAAAACTAAAGTTTAAAAATGATTCTTTCGATTTCAGATTGACAGAGACCCGCTCCGGATGAACGGTGTGATAGGCATTTTACCAGGCTACTGCACGCTTAACCTACATTTTTTTTTTTATACCACTAAGGCATGCATGAGGCAGAAGAAACACCATCCTACGTTATGCTACATTGTGTATTGGTCACTTGTTGTGGAGTGAACTAGGCTGGCTGCCAGCCGTCCGCTACGCACAAAGCCTCCATGTACAAGTGGCAAGTGCGGAAATTAGTTCGTCTCAAGAAGAAGAAACACACGGCCGCGAGTCCGACTCGCACTTGACCGATTTTACCGCAACAAAAAGTGGGAACTCTTAATCCCAAAACGAACGCGCCCTTAATCTTAAATCGCTCGAACGTCAAAAGACGATTTTTGATATTTCTTCTGAGAAAAACTGTCGCACACATTTTTTGTTGAATCTTTAAAACGAAAGGCTATTTCGCGATTATTTTAAAAATGGTTGATAGGCAAAAACTAACAATATCTTAATATGCTCAAACCAGTTTTTTGATAACTATAGTAGTAGTTTTTTATAAACGACTAGCTGTCCCGGCGAACGTTGTTCCGCTGCCGTCCCTCTGTACCCGGCGAAAGTTGGTTTTTACCTATAGTGCCAGAGTCCGGCTCGCACTTGACATATCGAGATAAAAACTATCCTATCTTTTAAGTTGGATCAAATAACAGATATTTACGAAGTTTGATCAAACTCGGTTCAGTAGTTTAGGAGTCCATTGAGGACAAACATTGTGACACGAGATTTATATATATTAAGATAAGATAAGATGTTTTAATGATTTTCCACTAGATTTACGCTTTTTAACAAAAAAACAACCGGCTTCAAAAAAAGGTAAAAATAATTACTAATTTCCAAAAATCTGATCTGAATTACAGTTTGAAGTTGGCGTCTATGTACCGATGTAACAGTTTATAACACACTTTGTTTGCATGACACCAATTTTAAACTGTAATACAATCAGATTTTTGGAAATTAGTCATTATTTTTACCTTTTTTTGAAGCCGGTTGTTTTTTTGTTAAAAAGTTTTTATATTTTTCTTTTCAGTGACGAATTCCTTTTTTTTAGATTAAATAATCAATCACATTTATATTTACATAATAGCTTATTTTCCAATTGCAGACGTTGATATTAAGACCTTTTGTCTATTGCCGCCACCATCTTGTGATTTGATTCCAAGGTTTCTTTTTTATAACCAGGGTTTTCAAAATGCAGAGAAACAAAAATAAATTAGACATAATATTTTATTTAAGATTTAAACATTTAATTTAGGTAGCAAGACATTATGGCCATGGAATGAAAGTAAATGACAGATCAAACTAAACAGATTACCATCATTGAGTTTTTTTTCAAATTTCTGTAATGTTCTTTAGTTGTCTTTGATGCCAACTTTCATGTCAACTTTTCTATGACATTTGACCATATTTGATGCTGATGGAAATCTTGTGTTGAGGTCTTTTTTTAACACTAGCGTAAAAGTATGACTACACTTTTTTCTAAATATGTAAAATTGCCACCTCTGATCCTATAGTACAAATTAAAGTACAAAGACCACTGGTTATCTTATTAGTTTTTTTTATTTTCGCTTAACATATCTTCTTCAGGCTTCTTCTAAACGGTAATAAGGATTTATTGGCAATTTGATCATAAAAAAATTTAAAAGGCCCAACTTAATTATGAATGTGAAAAGCTAGCATGGTAGCTAGTTATATATAAAATATATTTTGATTACTAAATTATGCAAATTTTTATTATTTCACATTTAGTGATTGCAGTTCAGTAACCTATATTATGTGCCATAAATAAGTATTGATTAATATTATTATTTTACTTAAATAAAAATAAGTATCTAAGATTTTGGAGAAGAATCTTGAGATTGTCTAGTGGAAGGCTGTCGTTTATGAACATTCGGCTTCCTTAATCTGTGGTAATTGGGCATCACTTTGCTTAGGAAATCTAATTGGAGAAGTTGTGAAGGTTGTTTCTCCAAGGCCTCTCTGGTGTGATGCTCTGAGCCCCATATCACAGTGTTGTCTACTAATGTCTGTGGAGCTGTTAATTGGCAGGCCGCACCTAAAACATATATTGAATTAAATGACACAAACATTTAAATTAACTATCTCTTTAAGGGTATAGATTGCCTATGTGAGGATGCTAATTCTTAAAACTGATTTAATCGCATAATCCGACGACAATCCATAAATTTTTGTTGTATATTGTTAAAGAACATAAAGGTGTCACCAAAGTTTTCATTTTTAATTTTTTCTACGATTTTAGTTACTAAATTAAAACTCAATCAAGCACTGTTCTGCTGTATGACAATTGAACAAAAATTGCTTTATTGCCCACCAAGCACACAAAACAAATTAAAAAAAATAGGACATCAAAACTTATAGTAGGTAATCTGCCTGATTATATTATCTTATTGGTTAAAAGCTACGATGGGAGTTCAAAGTACTGTCAGTATCGGAACTTTTTTGTTAGTAATAAGGGTAGTTTTTATCTATGATTCCTATGATGAGCACCACACTGTTATTAAATTTCTAATGAAACAAGGAATAACTCAAAAAAGAATAAATTATGACTCCTTTGTTGTCTACCATGTAAAAGTAAATAAATTTGTAAGGGGCAGAAAAAACATTAAAGATGACACAGAAAAAAACATAAAAAAGGCCAAGTAACTTGTACTTTAAGATGCTTGAATAAAAATCATTTTTTTAACAGAGATGATCAAGTTATCTGTAGGTACCATACATTTAATACATCATGACTTTTTGAACCCAAAAAGTCAGTGCAAAATGGGTACCACAAATGCTTACACCACTGCAGAAACAAGCACCAATTGAATGTTGTAAAGAATTTTTGGCGCTTTGTGGTGAAAATCCTAAAATTGCTTTTGATCGCATCGCTATCGGAACCTGTATTCCTCACTACGACCCTGAGAACAAACAAGTCAATGCAGTGAGTAAAAAGCAAAGAAGTTCAAAGTCACAAAATGGGTTGGAAAGCTTATAGCTACAGTATTCTGGGACTCGAAAGGGAGTTTGCTTATTGAATTTACCAAAAAGGCCTAAGTATAACTGCAACAGCTTACGCAACCACTATGAGTATTTTGTAGAAAGCAATTAAAGACCTAAAAGAGCACTGTGCAGATTTAGTGATTGAAATTGATTTCAAATGTAAGTATGCTGGACTATAGACAACCAAATTAAAACACTGAGCTTTCAATATTTCCTTTGCAGATGGCTTGTTTAAATTTTGTACAAAAATTATAATACAATATTTGATTGACTTTAGTTGTAATTGCCATGGGGTCCTAGCACTCACTCTAAGAATTGTAAAACTAATTAAAGTAAGTAATTGTTACTTACCAACAACACAACCACTTCCAACTTTAACATTAACACCAACAAAACATTTACATTCAAATACATTGCTCTCTCCAATATGTCCACACAGAGACTCTAATTTGCATCCAACTTCAAATACATTATGAGCACCAATGAATAGTGGTTTTGGAGGTTCATTGGTTGGTTTATCATCTTTTCTAAAAAAAATCAGTATTTAATTAGTTAGGTTATTAATAAAGTTTCAAGTTTAGATTTAAAATGAACCAGATAGCACGGAAAACAAAACTATATTTTTGTAAGAGATATTGGATTGGTGTATCATGCAGAAAGTCACTCTGAGCAAGCTTATCAACAGTAAGAAAAGTTGATCCAATCAAATTATATTTGTGAAAGTCTATTTGAATGTTTAACATCACTATGGAGCCATTAATGTAGATTAAAACCAGACATAGACATTTTCCTGTTTTTGCATGTTGGTCGCTTAGTTGCAAAAATTTTTGGGTTACATCTTAAATAAAGTCCCCTGAATTTGAGAATTCTGTCACTGTGGAAGGGTCAAGGGGGTTTAACTCAAGCCCCTCCATGCAATTTTAGTTCCCAAAACCAAATCAAAATTTAAAAAAAAAAAATCTAAAAATATCAAAATAATAGTTATTACCATAGAAGAATGCTTACCAATACTAGAAAAACATAATTCATAAACTAGGTAGGGAGGAGCTGAAGTTGTATATTAAGAATAGTGCATGAGCCAAACGAAGCGTGCCGCGGCAGCAGCCAGCAAAGTTCCACAAACAAATTGCACATGTGCCACTAAGTTTTTCTGTCTTTATTCCCCAACGTCCACTTTTGTACACCCCAAACAAGAGTTGACAAGAGCAAGTCAGGTGCTGACAAATGACACAAAATAATCATAATTGCTCAAGTCAATTCGACGTATGTTATCCTTGTACGATTATGTCGGTACTTACTTGTGAATTATAGTAGAATACTCTTCAATAATACAGTATTCAGCTATAATAATAGGGCCCCCTTCAGCAATAATAGTCACTCTTGGATGTATTACAGTTCCACCGCCAATTGTAATGTCGCCTTCTAATGTGCAGTCTTCGCAAACTGTGGCTCCTGGTAAAATTTTAACACTGAAAAAAAATACTTGTTGTCAATCTACGATAGTAGCTGTTGGGTAATTATTATTTTATATTAAGTACACATACTTATGCGACATTGTGCGTGCTACCAGAGGATTGTATTCACATAAAACTTAAAAATATGTGGTATAAAATCATAAATGTAATAGTACAAATTATTGGTAGTAATAGATGATTGATAACAAAAAGAAAATTTGTAATTCCAATAGGAGTATTGTTTTGCCAACTTTTTTTCTTTTCTTAATGAATGGTAGTCATTCTACTTCTAAGTATATTTTGCCAGTGCCAGGTCTATAAACTAGATAAACTATATCAGTTCGCTTTAACGGTAGCGTGCTAAATTGACTTTGAAAAAGCGCCATAATAACGTTATTTTCGAAGTAAAAAAACTTAAGAAATTACCAGCCAATGTTCCTCCTCAGAATCTTGTTCTGATTTAATGTTTTGGCTCCGCTTCCATTGAGGCAGATTTGGTTATAAATTTGAACATCTTTTGGAATTTCAAAGGTAGTGCATGTTTTTTTAGTCTTCTTAAAATTTGAACGTACTGAATACGTGTTGAATACTTTAGAGATCACTTTCTTAAATAAATATGTATATAAATTTTTTTTTTAAATACTTACAAAACGAAATATAAACAAATGTCTCGGAATGATATTTATTTTTAGGAACTTATATTTTGTATGTTAATTGAAATTAGCTATGGAATACCGACTATCTTGGGAAAATCCTCTTCCCGAAACGATATTAGCAAGTTTCATAGCAGTTTATAGTAACAATAAGTCTATGACTTGTTTATTTGTAATAACTATTATCTTGTTTGCGCTGTAAGCATAGGACTTTTTGGCAAGTAACTACTGTGAACTGCGGGTCGATTCCGTAAAAAGATTGCTAACCTTTTTGAAAGAAATAAGATATACATTGCGGTTTCGCGACAATCGACGAATGTTATACGTAATTTCAAATGCGCAATGTACATCTTATTTCTATAGATTTCAAACGTGAATTGTCAGCTGTCATTTTACGGAATCGAGCCCCTGTATGTCACTAATATATTACTATTAATCTTTGAACAATAACTAAATTTAAGCAGCGCTTATTACGTTGTTACACAGAAGATAATGAAACTGCTCAACCGAAAGAAGAGTAAATACACTAGAAATTAAAGTTTGTTTTCTACAATTAAGTAATTATATCGAAAAGTGGTAGAACAGCAAAAGAATATAAGTCGCATATCGATTATTTGGCGATCTTTGTTTATATTTCTTGACGCTGCCGACAGCGCCTGGCAGAGACGGTTGTAGTTTCAATAGTCGGAAAGAACAATATGATGTGATTAATGTGAATGTTTTTTTCCAAATAGTTAGTTCATTTATTGTTCATATCTATCTATACTCTAGAAGGTATTATATCTACACTGATATAATTATGCTAATGTTAAAAAGACGTCCTGTGTGTTTATTTATTTTAAGTGCGGGGTAACCTTAGGAACTACTGGACTTATACACATTCTTTTATTGTTTGAGTGCTAAATTCTATCATATTTTTTTATATCTGGGCTATGTTTTATTTCAATTGCTTTAAGGTTTCGTAAGATATACGAATTCATTATGTCACGAAATACTGCTAAATTTAAATATCTTGATTTTATGTAGGTAATTCAAATAATCAATCATACACGTACCTTATAATATAAACTATAATAAGGCGTACCTACTACGATATATCTTCTTATCTTAATATATATAAATCTCGTGTCACAATGTTTGTCCTCAATGGACTCCTAAACTACTGAACCGATTTTGATCAAACTTCGTAAATATCTGTTATTTGATCCAACTTAAAAGATAGGATAGTTTTTATCTCGATATGTCAAGTGCGAGCCGGACTCTGGCACTATAGGTAAAAACCAACTTTCGCCGGGTACAGAGGGACGGCAGTGGAACAACGTTCGCCGGGACAGCTAGTTTTCTTTAAAATAACGGATTTCTATAGTTACAAAATTCCTATCCCCATTTTAAAATAAAAATTCTATCTTAATTAAAGTTATGACAAAAACCTTTGTTCAAAATTTCAAGTTCATGCTTAAGCTGTTTTAAGTTTAAGCTGTGCTTTGATATATGAGACAATCAGTTAGATAGTCACTTTACTTTTTTTCATATATTAATATGAATGAAAACACAGTTTATAAAATATTTTACAGATTTCTTTATACGTCATCAGTATATTTCAAAACTATGTTTTTATTTATTTTATTATACATATTTATTAAAAAAAACGAAACAAATCTTTATTATTCTCAGCGTCATATATTTTAACTATAAGTACTTTTTTATATAAATACACTAGCTTATTCCTGCGACTACATTCATTGTCAAACTACTAGGTAATTATAATACCTAATCAAATGCTATGTAAACTAAGTTATGATTTTAGCTACAGAAATATCGGAATTATCAAACAAGTTTTCATTTTATATTCAAGATATGAAATCTTGAATTGTTGGGTATATAGCAAATTTGTGTATCTTTTATCTACGTGTGTAAACTGTGTGAACGACCCACTTGTTTCATCTAGGTTGATTTTCCTAAAACAGTGAGTGTGAAACATGTTAATCTTTATTTTCAACCTAAAGGCGAAATACCAATTTTTATGTATTTATTATTATATTTAAGGTTCCGTACCTCAACAGGAAAAAAAAGAACCCTTATAGGATCACATTGATGTCCGTCTGTCTGTCTCCTTTTTCTTAGGAACGCGTGAAAGTATCAAGTTGAAATTAGTATCAAATACTAAGGTATAAGGTCCCTTGAAGCTGTAAAGAAAGAAGAAAGAAGATGAAAGTTTAGTAAACTAAAGTCTTGTATACGATTTTACAGTTGTGAGCGTCTTTTTTAAGAGTCCAAGACCAAGAATTCCATATTCTTGCATAATTATGTAGCTAATTATATTAGCTAAGTAATTATGTAGTGTCTTGTGTTTTTGGTAACTAAGTTATTTTTAGTTTTGTTCTATTTTCATTTGGAATTTGTTTATGTTACGGAACCCTGAAGATAGAAAGAATAAATCGAAGCCTACAAATAAATTATCGAAATAATGTAGCTCACAAACGAATTAAGAATTTTTAAACTCGGTTCAGAAGCGCCACGGATGACCCCTCAAATATACACAATAAAATGAATAAACACACATGAGGTCTTTTTAACATTTGCACAATTATATCAGTAAATATCTAGAATATAGATAGATATGAACAATAAATGTATAAAATATTTGGAAAAAAGCCGGAAAAGCATTCGCATTAATCGCATCATATTGTTCTTTATGCTATGACTATTGATACTACTACCGTCTCTGCCAGACGCTGCCGGCAGAATGAAGAATTATGAACAAAGATCGCCAAATAACGATCGATGTGACTTATATTCTGTCGTTATCATTCGATATCATTACTTACTCAATTTTAAAATACAAACTTTAAGCTTTAGTGTATTAACTCTTCTTTCGGTTGAGCAGTTTCATTAACTTCCGTGTAACAACGTAATAAGTGCTGCTTAAAACAAGATAGAAGTAGTTATTAGAAATATACAAGATATAGACTTATTGTTACTATAAACTGCTATGAAACTTGCTAATATCGTTTCGGGAAGACCGGGTATCTATCTTTTGATGATTAACCCGATACAATAGGAAGGTATAGCGTAGAAAATGTAAATATTAACTATTTGGTAGGTATCTAAATAAACACTTACGTCGAAATTGTTTCTGTAGAGAGCTCATCCCTTCTTATGACTCTTACCCGTTACGGTTCCGTACCTCAAAAGGAAAAAAGAAACCCTTATAGCATCTTTTTATTGTCCGTCCGTCTGTCTGTCTGTCAGGACCCTATTTCACAGGAACGCGTAAAGGTATCAAGTTAAAATTTATATCAAATACTAAAGTCGACGGTCAGTAAAAAAATATGGTGCACAAGCGGCAATTTTTGTCGCATATTTCGGCATTCACAAACAAATAAAAACCTATGGGGTACTTCCCGCTGTCCTAGAATCATGAAATTTGACATGAAGCAAGGTCTTACATCACAGATATTGAAAAAAATCCGAAAATCGTTAATTAGTAGTTATAACACATTTAAAAAAAAGTTTGTCTGTCTATCTGCCAAGACTCTTTTACTTAAGAACGCGTGAAGTTATCAAGTTGAAATTAATATCAAATTCAAGATCTATGGTCCCTTATACTGTAAAATAATAGATCTTCTATGTCACCGCAATAAAAGTACACCGATTTTTGGATATTTAGGTATTCAGTTATTCACAAATAAATCAAAACCTCTAAAGCTCACGCTGGTTGAAGGGACGACTCCAAGAGCGACAACCCAACCCGAGGCTCTCCCCACTCCTTCAGAGTCTCGCCCCAAAAGCCCCGTGGAGCAGTAATGGCGGCATCAGCCAACTGCATAGTTCGTTCAGAAAAAAAAAAAAAAATAATAAAGATAAAATAAAAAGATAGTATACATAAAAATCGTTGGTTAGGGTTCCGTAGAGCAAAAATTATTGCGGATATATCAAAAAATTATAAAACCAATTTTGTTCAAAACAAATTTCGTGAGTAGTATTTGTAAATTTTAAGATCTCGCGATTTAAAAGCTAGAAGGGGAGGACACGAATTCAGCTTTGGAAGCCAATAACTCTCACTATTTTAAGCATTTTTAAAGTCCTATCAATTATATTGCGAACGAAAGTAAATGTTTTCATCCTTTAATGTATGATAAGCTACACCTCAAATTTTTTTTCTCATTTTTTATAATTTATCTGTATGCCGCGCTGGTTCACAAACGGTTCTCTGTAAACATTAAAATCTACCTAAAGACGGTGGAATATGACATACAGATGGACGAACGGACGGACATGATAAATTTATGTGTGGGTTATTATTGCCCTTAAGCTACGGAACCATAAAAAATTGACACCAGACAAGGATGTGTGGAGTAAGTACATTGCTTGCTGTATTGGCAAAAAAACAACAAAAATACGGTAAGTGCCCACTGACCTCTAGTACTACTATTAGCTTACCTTTTTTCAACTGGATTCGATATAAAAAACAATAACTTTACATGGTATAATTTATAACAAGAAACATACATCAGACAAGGCTGTATGGACTAAGTTCATTGCCTGCCAAATAAAAACAACAACAACGACATAAACAAACTGCTTGTTTTTGTTTATATGTTTATACTTAAAACTTAAATACTAAATAGACAGAAAACAAATACTACACAAGTTATTCGTAGTCTAATAAGTAAAGGTACTATAAGCCTTCGTACCAATCCTAAATTATTTTTGGCGGCTATAACTTCGCTTCGCAATATGGACCCGAATTTCAACTTCCCTTTCAAACCGTATAAAATTCAGCAAAGGTTTATGTATGAACTTTACTCAACAGTGGAAGACTCGCATTTGGGTATATTTGAAAGTCCTACAGGAACAGTAAGTGTATCAAACTAGTGTTTGATTTGTTTTAAAGTTAAGTTCGAACCTAAAACACAGCGAGAAAACGAGTAACTTGAGTAAAACATTACGTCATCGGGTTCCGAACTCTACCCTACAGTATTTGAACAGCTAACCGGATTGCATCTGTAAGATCGAATTAGTGTTCCTACTTTAAGAAATTTTGCCTTTCGGGGCCAAATTGTTGTGTTGTGAGTATGTAAGGCTTGGGGCTATTTTATGTTTTTGCGAATTAAGTGGAAATATTTCACTGTATTAAGTATTGCATGTTACAGGTAAACAATATAGGGGTTGTTTAAATACAGTTTGTTTCGTACAAACAAGGTAGTTACTTGCCGAATAAAGCCTGTCAAACATATAGCTATAATATAGGTATATAAATATGCCAAAATATACTTTTCAAACAAATCTGAAATATATTTATATATGTATTTGTGGCCATTTGAAGACCTATATAGAAAATATATTGTAATATGCCTTGTTATAATTATTAAAAATATATATTGTAGCTCTCTGTGTGATGGGCTTTATGTTTTTTTTATTGTCGTGTCTCAAACCAACTATTTTTGTTTTTTATTACATCGTCTCCCTCTTTTTAGTTTGTAAAATTCATTTTAAAAGGGTCAATATACACTAAATGTTATTGCTTTCAATCATTTCAATTTAATCATTTTCACGGAAAAAAATAAAAAATAGCTAACAGCTAAACATTACATCCTGAACCTTGGCTATTTAAAGACTAATTTGAGGCATTCAGATTTATACTAGAATATTTTACTCAAAACTAGAATCTAATAGTGAATTAGAAACACTGTTTAAAATCCTTTTAATTTTCTAAGGTTCATTATAAATAATAAACAGATTTAAAACCCTTACCACACAAAAGTCATAAAAATATTAAAAAATAAAACCTATTTACAAGACAATAATTCATTTAATTGCTAAATTCCATTACATTTTGATATTTCTGTAC
Source organism: Apoda limacodes (assembly GCA_946406115.1). Lineage (NCBI taxonomy): Eukaryota > Metazoa > Arthropoda > Insecta > Lepidoptera > Limacodidae > Apoda > Apoda limacodes. The sequence continues at coordinate 9,075,004 of OX291553.1, read as the reverse complement.
AAATATGGCTGCCAACTCCGTTGTACCCACGTTGAGTACAGTTCACTTAAGTCAACACTAGGGTAACAACTCTACACGTTTTTGAGTGATATCGTTAGTTAGTTAGTTAGTTGGACTTATGTTTTCCGCACTTAGCCTCATAATAGGGCCATTGTACGTAGGTAACCAATACCTGTCATTGGTTACCCATACCATCCCAGCTCCGTCCAAAAGTTAAGGAGGCATCTGATGTTATTCAGTGCCTCTCTCATGGTTTGTGGATTCTTAAGGAGCTTTGTCCGTTGGTCGCTCACGCTTTTGCAATGAAGAACCACGTGAGACGGTGTCTCCTCGGCTTCCATACAGCCCCTGCATAGAGGACTGTCAGTAACGCCGATATTGAAAAAGTGCCTGTTTAGAGGGCAGTGACCTGTTATTATGCCAACTATGTAGCGTAGGTTTTTCCTGCTGAGTTTTAACAGTTTGTGCGACAGACTAGCGTCCACGGATGTAAGAACATTCTTGGTTTGTTTGCAATCTGTCTGTTCTGCCCACTGTTTGTTGTGTTGTTGTAAGGTTCTGTCACGTAACCATGTTTTGAGTTGGATAAATGGTATCGGTACAATTGGTTCAGGTCCCATTATTTTAGTGCCCGATCCTCTCTTTGCCAATTCATCTGCCGCATCATTGCCTAGAGACCCACTATGACCACGTATCCATTGAAGAGTAACCCGGTTCTTCAATGCAATTTTTTGCAGTTCACAGTGACACTCCAGGATTAGTCCACTGTTGATGCGGTTGTTGTTGAGAGCTTGTAGCACAGCGGCACTGTCGGAGATGATGCGTATCGATGCATTACTTATGCCTTTAGACAAGACCGCTGTTGCAGCTCGGGTAATCCCAACACATTCTGCTTGGAAGATGGTGTTGAGTGCACCCAAGCTCGTTGACATGTTGATGTTCAGGTCATGGGAGAATACTCCTGCGCCCGTTCCTGATTCCGTTTTGGAGCCATCGGTGTAGATCCTGACTTCATGGATGCCGGAGCTATCTTTTTCTTCCTCATGAAGCTGGATACGGTATTTTTTGTCAAAGACAAAGGTTTTTGGGATGATATCACATGTCGCCTCTATCATCGGAAGCTCGTTTCCCACCGCCTCCTTGAGCCGTGCATGAGTGATTCTGCCGTCCCGTTTCCAGAGCCCTACTTTCTCAAGTCGTATGGCTGCAGCGGCAGCTTCTTGTTGTATAACAAGATGAAGGGGTCTGAGGTTGAGGATGACTTCTAATGCTGTTGTGGGAGTCGTTTTCATACTGCCTGTGGTTGCTAGGCAGCCAAGACGCTGCAGGCTTTGTAGTTTGTTTTTTACCGTGCTTAACTGAGTTCGAGGCCACCAAACTACTGCACCATATGTGATATCGTGTTGGAACATTATTGACTCAGTGGGTTTTTGAACGGCCCCCAGATAAAACCTGAAAGTCGAGTAAAACACAGGCTTTGTTTTGTGTAATTTTAGGCTGCACAGCACTTTATCTGCTATTTTTTTAGGTATTGAACTCACTGTCATTAAGTGGAAGTAAAGGCTCTATTATTATAATTATTATTTTTAATCAATCTTATAATTCTTTTATGGATTGATTATTAGGGTCTGTACTTTAAATCTTGTTTTACGACCATTACAAAGAATAGATCTGATTCAACATGGTTTTTTGGTGGAAATGAATTTTCAATGATTCTAAGAAATTACTCAAAAGATTGTCAATAATACATTGTCAATAATATAAAATAATGGTTAAGTATTTTTCATTTATTTAAACTTACTGCATAAACATATGTACGTACAATGGCAGACTTAATGCGATTCGGCATACTCTACCTGCCAACCATGGAGCCAAGCAGATAATTTACTGGCGGTAATTTAGTAAAAAAAAAGAAGAAAAAATATCAAATGCTTTGCAAAATATTAGTATGTAGTATAATAAATGATATGAATGATATATAATAAAAATAAAACCTAATGTTTGTGGCGTGGGATCTTCGCTACACAATGGCACATCACTTTTAACTAGAAAATAGGTTATTTTTAATTCGTGCAGGCTAATGACAACCATCCATAGAGTGTGTTGCCAGAAAAAACAGGTTGTGTTCGGAACGTAAGCGCCGCCCCGATAACAACAGTAGAAAACAATGACCCCCCAGGCAGATCGGATCTGACTAAGACACTGTATACTCTAAGAAATCGGCAGTCGCAGAGTAGCAACAGCTCTCGTAAGAATTGACTCGCTTACTAAAACTTCATCAATGCGAGGAACGCCATCCGAGTCGGGGAAGAGTCGAAGGATGCGGCCATGCCTCTAGAGAAGAGATGTTGAGGGTATGCACTTAAAGAGCACACTGCTAATAACCCTTCAAGCCGAGACATTCCAAACTCCCGTTGGAGTATGGCAAGAAGACTGCTAAGTCCCGCATGAGAGTTTCTCAAATGGCGGTCCTGAATTAACAGCAAGGTCAAGTGGCTATCCTTCTGCAAAAGTAGCGGATGCCGAGCTCCGTTAGGCAGCAGTGCACGACGTAATCGGCCGCCTTCACGAATCAGTCCGCGACCGTCGAGAAATGGGTTAAGTCTGACCAAAGCTCCTTTGATCTTGAAGCTATCAGCTTGAAAATCCCGAATAAAGTCCTATAATGCTCTCGTTGTACATTGCACACTAAAATATGGAGCGCTTGTTGACGTTCTGACGGCGATAAGACCACATCAGAATCCCGAATCTTTGGTTGTTGTTGGCAAATCGGTAAATGCAGCCAATCACTCCGACCAATTTTACAAGAGAGCTGAACCTAGTCAACAAAGAATCTGAATAAAGTCGAGGGTCAATCTTTGCCGCCAGGCCGCGTAAACCAGGATCCACCAAGTTCAAACTTGAAGAACGCCCTAACTCTGGTCCAAAAAGCCATTCAGGTCCCTACGGGCTGTATTCAATTCCCCTGGGACGTATAGAGATCCTGAATGGACGAGACATAACGCATCTAGGATGCAAATAAATCACTAGTAAGAGTGGTGTACCAGGAAATTCTCTCCAGCCACAGCTTTTGTAAATGACACTTGGCCCAAAAAACAATAGGAGCAAGCCAACCAAGGGTCGAAGATCCGGGCTATTGTAGACAACACAGTGCGCTTAGTCCAGGTCTTGGGAGCTGAAAGAGAAACAATCCGCAATTATTTTCGAAGCATATATCCGCCGGCATTGAGGATTCCAATTAGCTCGTCGCGGAGAATCAATGCCTCTTCAATTGTAGAGGCCCCCGTGAAAATATCGTCGACGTAGATGTCGCTGGACAAAACAGTAGTAGCGCGAGAGAAGTGAACACGTTCCTTTTCAGCAAGCTCTAACAAGGCCCCGAATAGTGACGAACGGAGCGAAGACCGTAAGTATTAGTGTTTGACTCAAAGACGGTCATGGGTACACAGGATCTTATCGTCAGAGAATCAATTGATACCTGCGATCTTTCTAATGGATCACCGTTTGACGAAACATCATACGAATATCAGCGACCAGAATATGCTTCCGAAAATCAAGATGTCATGAATATCCCGGTGCACTTTGGTTCCCATGTAAAGACACTGATTAAGGGAAACACCGTTTGAACTTGGAGCCATGAAGAAGTGTACCTCCCTTGTCCAGTCAAGAAACCGAAATATGACCACAAGCTTATTACTCCTCCATGAACTCCAAACACGAAAGGTAGGGAGAATGGTGGCCGATTTACCACCACAAAAAAACTCAAAACGGCTCCTTAATTCCAGTGTAAGACGGTAGAGGGCCAAATGGACAAGTAAAAAGGAACAATCCTTATCTAATTGAAGCCCTAATCCCTTTAGTCCATCAAGTGCAACCAACATAGGATTAAGCAGCTCTCGCCGCAGTTTTTCCACCTCTGATATGTTAGGCAATTGCAATAATGCGCTAACATAGGTATCAGCAATTTGCCTGTCTGTATAACAAATCCCGGGCAGTTTTATTACCGGCCTCATCCTGAGACAAATGCCGGATATGGCTCTCCAGCAGTTGATCCCAACAAATAGTAGAATTTTTGAAAACAGGTTACATCTTACCGATTGTGAACTAAACCGTCAAACCTATTTATGAACGACCACCACTCTGCTAAATCGCCATAAAATTTGGGTAGGTCCAAATTAGGCAAAGAAGAAGGAACCACTGACTGGCCACCAGAGTTTGCACATTCATCCTTAGGGGCACATGTCTTAGCCTCAGCCCGACGAATCTGTGCAACCCTGACCACAATTTGGTCTAGTGTAAGCTTCGCCACGTCTTCCTCCTGCAAGCCTACAATGGCTTGCTCATATTAATATCGAATAGCGTTCATTCTACAATTTAGCTGTTCAAATTGATATTGTAGGGCTTCGTTTTTGTCCGGCCTTGTGATGAAGGCTGAAGCCGTTGCTAACCAACGTAAGCCTCCAGCCAAAACAGTTCTAGGTGTGGCCATTTAACATGAATAAACAAAGAAATTAAATAACTATTTAACTAACTTAACTTTAACACAAATATTTAAAAACAAAGTATGAATAGTGAAAACAAAACGCTATTAATTATTACAAAAGAAAACTAATTTTACCTAAAAGCTACTCAGAAATAGTTTTATGTTTTTGTGTAACCCAGTAAAAAGACTAGTTAAAAAACAATATCAAAGATTACTCTGGGTTGGAAAAGTGCAAAAAATCAAGTTCAGTTTGAACAAATATAATATGTAGGTAAGTAACAAGGTGTTGCTCTGTACCTAAATGGACCTCGTCTGTCCGTCCTATGTCTTCTAAGAAGACCTAAAGGAGCCCTAAATTATAGCTTAAACTGTGAGAGAACATAAAAGGTAGGACAAGATCTAACTTAAAGTATTATAATACAAATAGAAAAATGCAACCCAATGTTCGTGGCGTGGGATTCTCACTAAACAATGGAACAACACTTTTACTCTTAACACCTATTTATATAATTAACAAAACACTTCTCTGAGAAAATAGGTTATATTTAATTTGTGCAGACTAATGACACCCATAGAGTGTGTTGCCAGAAACAACAGGTTGCGTTCGGACCCTAAGTGCGGCCCCGATAGCAACTGTAGAAAACAGCCACACTTAAGTAAGATACAATAAACAGTTGTTAATTAACACAATGTGTTTATTTTTATGACTTTTTGAAATTTCAAAGGATTATTCTACCTGTATTAGATGTTAAAAAAATCCAGAAACAATTGTTCTCGAATAATGGTCTCTAGGTTTCCTATGTGTTTCGCTCAGTGGTCTTCCACTTCTTCACAATGAAGCATTACGTGAGATAGCGATTCTTTTTTTTTACGATTATTACTTACTTATAAAGTTTTTGTGATTTTTTTAATTACAGGGCAAGTCTTTGAGTATATGTTGTGGGGCACTTCAATGGTACAAAGATAGTAATCAGAGAATTTTAGAATATCTTCAGGAAGAAATAGCTAATTTAAAATCTGTGATATCGAATGAATCGAGTATGTATTGACACATCTAGACCTTCTTCTGATTATTTAATTTGGTACTTAAAGTAATATTAAACATTGCGGAAGTGGCTTTGTCTGCCTTTATATTTGTAACTTTGTTATACAACATGTATCCGATCATGTGAGCTGTAATTTGACAGGCATAAACATAGTCATTTATTTTGGAAAAGCTAATTTACATTAAATTTTTTAATAAATTATAAGTTGTAACATTAAATTATAACAATGATGATCCTAAATTGATGAATTGTTGTCACCGTAGCCTATGGACGCTTGCAACACCAGGGGCATCACTCGCGCGTTGCCGACCCTTCAGAAATCTAATAACTTCTTTTTTGAAGAACCCCAAACTGTAGTCCTTAGAGAAAACCTTGGCAGGGAGCTCATTCCACAACCCAAGCGTTCGCGGGAGGAAGTTTCTCTGAAACCGCACTGTACGCGACCATTTCGGTTCCAAAGTGTGAGAATCACAACCTGTCGATGGCGAGCGGTGCGATGGTAGCAAGTAGCCGTGGGCATCATTTCGAACAATTCCTCAGAACACAATCCATTGTACAAGCAGTAGAACACACATAGGGAGGCAATGTCTCTCCTCAGACTTAAGGGCTCGATACCGCAAGTGAGTTTGGGATCGTCGACAATTCTCACAGCCCGTCGTTGAACCGAGTCAAAAGGGCCAAGCTGGTATCCGGGTGCACCCGCCCAGAGATGGCAGCAGTACTCCATATGGGGCCGGACTTGCGACTTGTAAAGTAGCAACCTTTGCCCCGACGTGAAGTACTGCTTCGCTCTGTTGAGTACACTAAGTTTTTTGGACGCCAGCTTTACCTTGTCTAGCAAATGATCTCGGAACTGAACATCGCTGGAGATGTCAACGCCAAGGATCCCAATGCTCTTGGAGATGGAGAGGGGAGTGTTCTGAAATTGTGGGACTACAGTGAATGGGGTTTTCTTAGCGGTGAACGCGCAGACTTGTGTCTTTGAAGGGTTGAATCGGACCAAGTTTTCCCGCCCCCAGTCAGAGACCTTGGACAGACCGATCTCGATTTGAGACACAAGTTCTTCGCGGTTTTCCTCCACAACGGAACGAGGGATGTTTGCACGACCCGTGTAATAAATATCTCCAGTACTGTCATCTGCATAGCAATGTATGTTGTTGATGGATAACATGTAATTGATATGCAGTAGAAAGAGCGTAGGAGACAGCACAGAGCCTTGCGGGACACCAGCATTAATGTCCATGCTATCAGAGCAACTACCGTCAACTACGGTTCGTATGCGTCTGCCGGATAAAAAGCTAGCCACCCATTTGCACAAACCCTCGGGCACTCCGTAAGATGGCAACTTCGGTAGAAGACCCCGGTGCCAGACCCGATCGAACGCCCTCACTATTTCCAGGCTACATGCCAATGCCTCCCCCTGACACTCAATGGCTAGTGCCCATCGGTGTATGAGATACACTAGAAGGTCACCAGTCGAGCGACCGTGGCGAAAGCCATATTGACGGTCACTGACCAGGTCGTGTACTTCTAGATATCTTAGAAGCTGTGTGATGATCACACGCTCCATCACCTTGGAGAGGAGAGAGGTAATAGCGATAGGCCTGTAATTCGATGGATCTGATCTATCGCCCTTTTTGGGCACCGGGTGCACATTCGCAGTCTTCCATGAAGACGGAAATTGCCTAGTATCGTAGGAAAGCGCGAAGAGGCGCGTGAGTACAGGAAATAACTCAGGAGCACACTGCTTAAGCACCACTACTGGTATACCGTCTGGCCCACTCGACTTATGAACGTCTAGAGAAAGCAACGCCCGCCGGACCTACCGCTGTGTTATGGAGATTTCCGGCATGGTCTTACCGCACCACGGTATAGTAGGTGGTACAGCGCCTTCATCGTTCGTGTTCGAGTTCGAGGCAAAGAGACTGCCCAGTAGATCGGCTTTCTCTTAAGCACTATGGGCCAAGTCACCATCGGTCTTTCGCAGTGGTGGTATCGACGACTGTCAAAAATTCCCTTCGACAGTTTTGGCAAGCGACCAGAAAGCACGACTCCCAGAAGGATAGCTCGCAAATCGCCCACCTATTTTGCCGGTGAATTGGAATTTTGCTCTGTCTGTTGCTTTCTTACTGAACCTCGGGGCAGCATTTAATTTGCGTTTTAACTCAGAAATATTCGGATCCTTATTATTACGAGCCGTGGTCCAAGCCTCATATGCAGTTTGCTTAAGAATTTTAGCTTCTCTGCAAGACCTATTAAACCACGATCGTTTTTTGACGCCGGCAGCAACTCGCGGGTTGGGGATATAGCATTCCATACCAGCGAGGATTGTCTCAGTGACTGCGGCTGCGCAGACGTCTGGACCTTCTGAGCTAAAGCAGAGCAGTTCGCCTCCACAGGTACGAGGCATAAAATTCTCGCAATCCATCCCAGTCTGCCGACTTATAGTGCCACACACGACGTCAATTAGTTGTCCCAGATAGATCGGGTTGTGTGCATGACACTTGAGTCCGAACTAGACAGTGGTCCGAGGAGCCTAAAGGCGCATCCACTGAGACGGAATATCCGTCCGGACGTGTCAGTCAGCAGAAGGTGCAGTAAGGAGCTCGTATGTTCCTCTATATCTGGTATTCTCGTTGGAGAAAGTACCAGCTGAGAGAATCCATAGGTCAGAGCAAATTTATGAGCAGATATCCCAGCATAGTTATTGGTTCGAGAACTGAGCCACTCACGGTGGTGGGCGTTAAAGTCTCCCAAAATAACTAGTTCTGCTGTGGGATATTGCTCTAGAACTTTGTCAGTCGTCAAACTCAAGTGCATGAAGAGTCTAGTTTCGTCCGCGCCACCGCTATGAGACCTGTATAGGCACGCATAGATTCGAGTGTGGCCGCCGTAATCTACGCGCACCCATAATATCGACAGGTCCATAACACAAGCTTTGCTTACTTTGGAGCCAGACGGCGCTGTGTGTTATTTGCGTGGTGTAGTCTTTCAAATTGGTTCTTGCAAATGATGCCACTTGAAGACAACAATGGATGGCAAGGTGGTAATTCTAAGCTTTTTAAAATAAGTTCTATCACTATCACAGTCCTGCTCCATATTCAATGTACTGTGGTAAATTAGCAGGCGCGCGCCAACGACTCCGTGACTGCACGTGCAAAGCATGCACTGCCTATTTTCGTGCATAGGCTGCCAATGTGCTCGCCCCATTTAAGGCCAGATTTTTAGTAGCACCATTTGTTGCAAGTTCATATCATTGGCTGAGAAGTCGAGGCCTCTATCTATACGGATGACCTATCAGATTAAAATGTAAGAAGTGTGTTTAATCTAAATTAAATGTGAACCATTGTGTTGTTATCTAGCCCCACCTCTTCTAATACTAACTATGTCAATTCTGTTAGACGTGAGCCCTTATTATTATTCCTAATTTTGTTTTAGGTACAGGCAACTGGCTTGAAGAGGAATACGAGAAAATAAAAAAGAACCAAACCCTCGTTACATTGCAATTCAAATTTGATAAAATTAAAAGAAGAGCTGAGATGTTTGATGAAATGGCCAAGCGTGTTGCTAGACAAAAATGCAATGTTACAAACAAAAGTTTTCAGAACAAAGATAGTAAAAATTATAAAAAAGCGATTGAAGAAAAGGAGAATGAATCTGAAGGAATTCATAATGAGGATGATAAAGATTTCCTTGTAGAAGATTTTGATGAAAAAGAAGATTCTGCATCTGATAGTGAAGAGGTTGATGACAATGACGATGATTTTTCTAAGGTACAGGAACTCATGAAACACTGAGTTTTTGTCACATTATTAAAATGGGACTTTACTTCTTTCTTTAGGCAAGAACTGCCCAAAACTAGAGTGGAACTACAGCTTAAAGACAATTTCATTATAAACATTTAACTTTTCACTTGTAGGTATTACTGAACCCAGTGTACTTAGTTATTTGATAAACATAAATATAGAATGACACTCCACCAACTCACACATATTTGGCGCAAGAAAATAATTTACTGACACGACAATGAACAAACTGAGGGGCAATCAAACCACTCTAATGTGTATTCCACGATTCCTCAAAATTAAGCTTAGGAGAAAAAAATAGTTTTGTGAAGGAAATCTGTCACACATTCACCTGATATCGATTCTGAGTTCTTTTTTCCTCTATACCATGGAAGGTTTTTTTCTTTTGTCATCTACAATGATTCCATTTTAAAAATCATGATTTGCTTATCTACAGTGTCATGTCACTGCCTAAGGAAAATTATTCGTACATTTTATAGAGAAATGCCATTGTACCTATTGTAAATGTGCAGTCGGAATTTCTAAGAAGTTATGCCAAATATTGGTTACAAAAACTCAAAGTGATCTAGGCGAAAATAAATTTTGTAACCTTTTTTTAGATATATATAAGTAGCAGAACCCATAGTCAATTGTCACAATTTGTAGGAGAGATAAAGAAAACAGTGTTTAAGGATAATACAAGATTAGTTACTCTAGCTTCTCGACAACATTACTGCATCAACGCGGAAGTTACAAAACTCAAGAACGTCAATCTAATCAATGAAAGGTAAGCTAAGAGCGGGTACAACTCAGAATAGATTGAAGATAGGTAATATTATATCTACTACAACTGTTGAAAAGCTGTAATTTGTTAAGGGTTCCGTACCCAAAGGGTAAAAAACGGGACCCTATTACTAAGACTTCGCTGTCCGTCCGTCTGTCCGTCTGTCAGCAGGCTGTATCTCATGAACCGTGATAGTTAGAATTTTCAGTGAAATGCTTGAAATATTAACAGAATATTTAGTTATATATTCAGTTTTAAAATAAATAATGAAATTAAAATAAAATAAATATTTAAGGGCGGCTCTCATACAACAAACGTGATTTTTTGCCGTTTAAATAGATAATGGTACCGAACCCCTCGTGCGCAAGTCCGACTCGCACTTGGCCAGTTTTTTTAATTAAAGTTGCTAGTGCCCTAGTAGTTGCGAAGTCAACCTAGTGTTATGAAAAGGTAAGAGGTAGAAATCCCAAGTACAGTCGTGGTCGCAGACTGCAAGCACATTGTTGGTCAATTCAAACTACTGGCGTTTCGTTGAAGGAAAACATCGCAAAGAAACCTGCATACGTGAAAAAAGTCTACATATACGGACTAACTAAAATTAACATTGAAGTGACAGATAAAGCACACAAAACATTTCAATCGAGTCTACTTACACTAGTTTCTATATATCCACAGATGTTTAGACATGCAGAAATCTAAGACAAAATCGACATCTGTTGGCGATGATGGCAAAGTACTAAAAAAGACCAAAACCAATTCATGCAATTCTTGTCCATATTATAACCAGTCAAACATAACAAAGTTAAAAGAGAGGATGCTTGTTGACATCATGGATATGGAGGACCTGGTCAACTGTGGCAAAGAGCTGAAGGCGTGTCCTTATTACGCTTCCAGAATAGCTTTGGATGATGCCGAGGTATTTTGTAAAACTGGATGCAAATCATATTTGCGTTTGTCCGTTTTTTTAGGGTTCTGTCGTCAATCAAGAAACCTTTTTATGTCTGCCGGCGGCCTTCGTTGATCCGTTATGCAATTTTTATTATAATTTGGAGTTTTACAACTTTCTTGTCTTGGCGCACGTAACTATACGGTATAGACAACAAGTTGTAAATTAATATATATATATATATATATATATCTGTTTTTTTTAATTCTAAAACAGTTGGTTCTAAAGATATAAAAATATTTACAATAGCATGTAAGCTACTTGTGATGAAAACTTTTATGACATTTTTTTTTATTTCAACAATGTTTTTGTTTTAAACTTTTGTTTACTAGTTTTGTTTTTACTTAAACATAGTATAGTAGCTAGATCGATTTTTATTTTTTTCCTGTGATAAAGTAATCTTAATAATAATTTTGCTATCGGTGTCGGCAAAGGATATGTAGGAAAACATATACATACAACTTTAACAATATTAGTGCACTAAATGCACAAGTGTAAAAGATTAAGGTGACCCCTTTTTTATTTTTAAGTAAATAAATGAATTATATGTTATATTTTTATTATTTTAGGTAGTACTAATAAGTCACGCCGGTATAGTTAGTTCAGGCGCTAGATCTGGTATATCATTGAAGCTAACCAATAATGTGCTGATACTAGACGAAGCACATGGTCTCACAGCAGCCTTAGAAAATGCACACTCAGCACCCGTTTCAGTAAAACAATTGATCTCTGTTAAGACATATTTGCAGTTCTATATTAATAAGTATAGAACACGACTGAGCAGTATGAATTTGTTAACTTTAAATCAACTTAATTTTGTTGTTAAAAACTTATTAGGTAAGTTATCATTGGGTCCGTGCATGTTTGGTTAATGTTATTATTTTAAGTCACCGAACCTCGGTAGCTCAGTTGGACGAGCACCTGGACGTAAACCAGGGGTCACAAGTTCTAGTCCTGGCCTAAGGTCAAATGTCTTTGCTCTAACATTTTTTATTAAATTTTATTAAGATTTTATGAATTCTATAACATATGATATCTAGTGTTTTTATTATTATAAATTGTAAATATTGTTGTGAGGAAACAGAGTAAATATAAAACAACTAAATTTAGTGTATTTTTGTATACATGAAAAAAAAACTAGTTTTTACACATATTTTTATAGTTTTAATATAATATATTTTTGTTATATATCAATTTATGCATAACTGGATGATTAATTTACTTTTAAGGTCTTATAGCTCCTAAGGCTGGAACTGAAACGAGACAAGATACCACTATATTTACATTAGAAGATTTTCTCATTAAAGCAGAAATAGATCACCTCAACCTTAGACCTTTGGTAGAGTTTTGTAGAAAAACAAGGTTAGCAAGAAAAATGCATGGTTTTTCTATGAGGTACGGTCAAGCCATGCTTGAAGATGAAATGAAAAAGTGTACAGTCAAGAAGAAGAATTCGCTCGAATTGTTTCTTAATAATATTTCTAAGAAAAAGACTGAAGATGTGGATGAAAGTAAATTAGAAGTGAAGCAAAATGTTCAGGTTAGTTTTTAATATACACATTTTGCAGATGTGATCTAAAGGAAAACGCTCGAAAAAAAATTCGTCCTCAGACCACACCTTAAAACCTAAATGGTCATGCCCTTGTGGTTACAGAAAAGCTTCTTTACCCGGTTGTATGACCATTAAACAGCATAGAATGGACTAACTCTCAATTGTCTAGTTAGGGTTCCGTACCTAAAAGATGCCGACGGAGCCCTTTTACTCAGCCTACACTTATGTCTGTTTGTCCAACCATTTAAAGGCTCTATTTTTAAGACCGAAGCGAAGTAGGTAGAAGCCTAAATTTTTTTACAGAATATGTGTTATAATGGCGTATTGCCTAACAAATCAAAAAGTATTTTTTTAGAGGGGTGCCATAAAAAAACGCGTTTTCGCTCTACCGTAAAAATAGGCTTCAGACTTGTAGTGCTTATCGTATGAGCTCTAAAGAATAACAATACATATTAAGTCTGAGACGGGCTCGAGTTATCTTAAATCACTCTATCAGCGCCATCTAGCCAAAATAATCTACATTATTAAGAGAAAAAGTTTCACATTTGTTTAAAGGAAACGATATTCGAAGTAAGTAATGTCGAGCTTGGTTAGTTATTGGACAGGTGACCGCTTAGCGAGACACTTTTTGTTTTTGTTTGTGTTCGTAAATTACGTAAATGGTGGTACGGAACCCACACAGTGTGCTAGTCACACATTAGAAACTTTATACATTAATCGCATTTTTCATGACTACTGATACTACAAAAAGAAATGCCGTATGTATACGCACAAATGTGTGCGTGTTGCATTCGAGCGGTAACGGGATAGCAATAGAGGGGAGGTGAGGTCGGCATTAAAGAGCAGCGGACATTACGTACTGCATGAAGTGTTATTACCTGTACCTACTTTGCATCTGTAGTAATGATGAATTTACCATAATTTTTTGTAACATAAATAATTCTGAAGAAGTGATTTAGGCTAAAAATATTGTTTCAGACTACAACAGAAATATCGGCAGGTAGTAGCCTGTACGCATTGTTAGATTTTCTTGAGATGCTATGTGAGCGCAGTGAGAACGGGCGAGTGTTAGCGCAAACCGGGAGCGAAAATAGTGGATTGCTAAAATATTTGTTGCTAAATCCAGCTGAACGTTTTGCGAAAGTTGTTAAGCAGTGCCGATCTGTGAGTATGCGTATACAACTTTTTGATTTTTATTTTTTATACCACTAAGGTGGCAAACAAGTTATTGATAGAATCAGGCGTTACTTTGCGGAAACAAGCTTACGGCCCACCTGATGGTTAGCGGTCACCGTATGGACGCTTGCAACCCCAGGGGTATGACTCGCGCGTTGCCGACCCTTCAAAAATCTAATAACTTCTTTCTTGAAGAACCCCATACTGTAGTCCTTAGAGAAAACCTTGGCAGGGAGCTCATTCCACAACCCAAGTGTTCGCAGGAAGAAGTTTCTCTGAAACCGCACTGTACGCTAACATTTCTGTTCTAAAGTGTGAGAATGAATTTCCTGCCGATGGCGAGCGGTGCGATGGTAGAAAGTAGCCGTGGGCATCATTTCAACAACATGTTAGTTTCAAATTTAAGGAAACACTTATACACTGCTGTTAAAGATACAGTATGGCTGTAATGAGATTTAATCTTTGGGTGTATGCTGTCTTTCAATTGATGCAAACCTAGTGTATTGCTTAAGGTTGAGCTAGAACTGTAGAAACTATTAAGTACTATATTCCATTTTGCAAAGCATGGTGCGTGTATCATTTTTATATTTTGTTTCTGGAAATAGAATAAATCTGTAAAATATTATTAAATTAATCACTAGCTGTTTCCAGCAGTTTAACTCGCGTTAATTTACTGCTCCGTTCCTAAGGGTTATAGCGTAAATTTGTATAACCTATGAAATGCAAAAATATTTCAACAAATCCGACTGGTAGTTCCAAATATATAAAAAGGCCAATATCGCCTTTAAACAAACCACCCGCTTAGCAGTGTTTAAGAACTCACCCGGTGTAGAGTTTTTTGCCGTCTCTGTCCTGCAGTGATTAAAATTGTAAATGAGCATAAATCCTCCATTTATGTAATTTGCTGTTAAATTGTGAGTATAAGCGTAATTTGTCAATAATTAGTTGTACTAGGTACTTTATTTAAATTTAATACTTTGACATACTAGATATATTTTACTTCTAATAGTTCTGTAATCATTACATGAGCTGTATCATTGTTATTAATAAAAATCTGTATCTCTTAAAATATTCCAACTTGGCTAGAGGATAGTACTGTTAATAAATTCACATCATTTAAGAAGTAAAGACACTGTCGAGCAAATGTTTACGATCACCCTGTTTCATACTCGAAAGAACAACCCCATCTATTAGTTATTATGTAATAATTATCTATCTTACCCATCTATATCTATTAATTTCTTACTTTTAAATATATTTTTTAGTAACTGATATCACATTGATCTAATTTAGAACCATCATACCATTTACCCACCCCACTGGGCAGTGTTCGAGAACTCACCCTGACGGGTGTAGTTTTTTACTGTCTCTGTCCTGCAAGAAAATATATTTGCTATCTAGCTAACACACGCGTTTAGTTTTCGGACACGGACCTTTAACCCTATTCTTACTTAATACTAAATAATAAAATTACGGTATGTTGTTTGTGAATAAGAAATTTGAAATTTACAGGTGATAGTAGCAGGAGGCACAATGGAGCCTATAAGTGAATTTCAAGCATTATTGTCCCAAGGAGGGGAACGTAAAGTGACTGTAGTGAGGTGTGACCATGTGGTCCCACCCGAAAATGTAGTAGCTATCTGTTTATCCAAAGGACCTTCTAATGTTAATCTCAATTTTTCATATGAAAATCGTATGTCTAGCGAACTGGTAAGAATTTAATATATAACTAGCTGTGCCCAGCAATATTATTCATGTATTTTTGCTACGGAAATTATAACTTTATGGAGGATAAATGATACCATTTTAGAGCCATATTAGAACCTATAATTAACTCCAAGATAGTTCAAAGGAGAAGAACGCTGTAAGTACGTGCAGAAAATTACACTGAATTTTGCAATTAAGTATTTGAACGCCAAGAACATGATAAAAACACTTTATATGTTGTTTCATTACTAAATTTTATCATTAGTAGACGAGATCAAAACAAAAATTGAGAAAAGCCATATATACCTTTTGTCAAGTCTTTAAAAAAAGGTGCGTTTTGTTGACTGCTTCAATGCGTTTAATGTCATAATCCTGCCAAGTTAAAAAGACATAAATTCTGTATAACACAGTGCAAATATTGGTTAATTCTCTTTGGTAGGATTACCGCATTATGAACATTATGTCGGTCAACAAAACGCCACTATAGTAGTTTGAGCTGGGCGTTGATATTATCAGTCAATCAGTTTACTCTTTCATATTATAAGATTTTAAATACATTAAAAGTGTGAAATACAATCAGGCAAGTTGGCGGTGTTACATTCAAGAAAATTATTCCGTAAACAAGTCTTAGGGTTAAGACAGTGTAAGCCACACCCCGTAATTGTTCGACCAATTGTAATATTTAGAGTACGTAATATTTATTTTTAAATAAAAAGAAACAACTCATGCCTGCGCGGCGTGAGCACATTAACTTCTGCCGGTTACACGTTTATGCAAGTTTTTCCCGTGGGCAGAGCTAGGGCAGCCGGCGAGTGCACAGGTGCATCCAATTTTGTCCTTGGTGTTGGCACATTATAAACTTGGCGATTGTACATTAATTTGAAAAACTATAAACTGTCCTAACTAATATTTCAAAGACATGTCAGCATTGTAACTTGAAGAAGGAGCAAACTGACAAATTTCTCTTATAGTAAAATTTTATTTTTCAGCTTAACGAAGTTGGTCGTATATTACGTAATATTTGCAGCATTGTGCCAGGGGGCGTTGTTTGTTTTCTACCCTCATACTCGTACGAACAGACTGTTTACGACCATATGACAAACAGTAAAGTTATAGAGACGATAAGCAAAAAGAAAGCTGTGTTTAGAGAACCGAAGTCAGCGGCTGAAGTTGATCAAGTAAGTTGTAGTCTCAAACTAATAAGAGTCCCCCGTCTAGCTGACCACACCCAACGTTGCTTAATTTCGCATATGTTTCCGATATACGAATGTAACTAGGCCTCCCATCCAAGCATTATATATGTATAAATAATCTATATTACACTAGTTAAAAGAAACGACTTCACTCTAAGTAACATGTCTCATTCCAGTACTTAGAGGGGAAGAGCGAAGAAGAACACTAAATTAACGATAACATGTATTTGCGAAGTACATATAATACAATTACGTCTTTAACCGAATCCTACTTAATGCAATATACCTGTCATCATCATCATCATCTAATCAGCTTATACAGGTCTACTGCTGGACACAAGCCTCTTCTATGGCGCGCCATTTCTCCCGGTCCTCTGCGGCATAAGTCATGAAAAGTAGGACGCACTCGTCAAAGATTTGACGAAGTTTACCAAATGCTGCCCAAACTGTCGGCAAATCTTAGGTGTGTGATGTGTTCGCCGTTTATGTTACGCCCCGCCCAGCCCAGTCCAAGGTTTGGAAGACATCTTCTAGCGCGTTGGTGAAAATGACGTCCCCCTGTCTTACACTCTACGCTCTGTCCTATGGTTCTGGAACTGGACGGTCATCGTAGCAGCGTTGTAAAGACATCGCGGCACCTCAATATATCGCCAGTCTATAGACATCGCTGTAGAGAATCCAGCACGGCCCAGGTTCCGATGGAGTCAAAGGCTTTCTCGTAGTCCACAAACGCCATACACAGCGGCAGATTATACTCTTGAGTTTTTTGTATAATCTGCCGTACAGTATGAATGTGATCTACGGTACTGAAGCCTTTCCGATACCCAGCCTCTTCTAGTGGCTGCAACTCGTCAAGTCTTCCAGCGAATATACCTGTGCTTTTAAAAAAAATGTACAAAAATGAGGAGGTTGCACACACAGAG
The DNA here is from genome assembly GCA_946406115.1 of Apoda limacodes. Classification (NCBI taxonomy): domain Eukaryota; kingdom Metazoa; phylum Arthropoda; class Insecta; order Lepidoptera; family Limacodidae; genus Apoda; species Apoda limacodes. Next base: position 9,057,409 of record OX291553.1, on the reverse strand, counting down.
CAAAATCACAATTTGTGACATAGTATGTGTAGCCGATAATGCTAAGAAATTTTGGGTCACAAGTTAAATTTACAAGAACTTACCCCTTTTGGCGTCAGATGTTTTTTGTAATAACGTTTTTAGTGTACGATTCTATGTAGTGTGTATGTGAATGTCTGTATTGTGGTTCTATGTTCACTATAACTATAAAATATAGAATTAGATCTAAAACAAAACAGCCGCGTCCTTTCAACCAAAGATTACATGACTGGCTGGCGTGCGCACGCTCACAGAGTATGCAAAGAATGAACTAGCTCGACCGATCCGAATTCCAACTAGATGGTTCATTCTTTCCTAAACAAAGCCCCGCCCCAGCCAGACCGTGTCTGGATGAGGATAAACCGAGCCAGAGCCATCAATCATCTGGCAATCGGAAAAGCGTCGCGACGGCACGCTTTAGTACTGAATCCCCTACCAAGACTTCTGCGACCCGCGGAATACCGTCCGAACCGGGGAATAATTGCACGATGCGACCTAAACACTATTGCAAGGGCGGTAAATTTGAGTCCTTTAAGAGGACAAGGTCTTCGACGCGCAGGGGGTTGGTTTTATCCGTCCACCGAACCCGTTGCTGTAACAAATGTAAATATTCTGAGGACCACCGACGGTGGAACAATTGCGTAATTTGTTGAAGCAACTGAAAACGCGATAACCTATTTACTGACACATCGATGAAAGGGTATTCAGGCAAGGAGGTTAAAGGACTACCGATCAAGAAATGGCCTGGAGTAAGCGCTTCCAGGTCATTAGGATACGACGAGATCGAACAAAGCGGTCGAGAGTTCAATACCGCCTCGACGTTGAAAAATACTGTTTGTAAATCCTTAAACGTGAGGACCGTTTCTCCAATCACACGACGGAGGTGAGTTTTGGCGACCTTGACAGCTGCTTCGAAAATACTGCCCCACGAAGGATAGCCGGGAGGATCAAAAATCCAAGTCACGCCCCGGTTGGACAACTCCGAGTCAATATACGTGTGATTGTCCGACGAAAACTGAAAGACTTCCTTCAGATAGCGATCTGCACCCTTGAAATTGGTACCACAGTCCGAGCGAATTAAATGAGGGAGACCACGCCGACTGACAAACCGCGACAGACATGCGACAAAGGCCTCCGTAGACAAGACTGAAACGAGCTCCAGATGCACAGACTTGGAAAACAAACAGACGAAGACGCATAAATAGGCCTTAACCTGTCGGGCATTGCGAACACTTGACGTCTTCACCAAAAACGGACCCGCGAAATTCAACCCAACCTTAGCGAAAGGTCGAACGGGCCGGACACGATCGGACGGCAAGTCACCCATTTGTGGCTGGGTAAGGGTTCCCTTTAACCTATAACAAGGGATACATTTAAAGATGACGCTCCGAGCTGCTCGTCTGGCGGACAAAATTCAGAACTCTCGCTGCAGACAAGCCAGCAAAGCTTTGAGACCGGCATGACAGTTCTTAACATGGCGTTCCCTGATCAGTAACTCAACAAAATGACCGCTCTTGGGCAACAAGAGAGGATGCCGAGCCCCATAGGGCGATTATGAGTTACGAAGCCTACCACCCACTCGCAAAAACTCACTCGTCCAGAAACAAATTAAGACGAGAAAGACTTCCCCGCAATTTCCCGTTGTCTGAACGTAGAAAACGAATTTCCTTTCGAAACGATCCTGACGCTCTTCAGGAGACAAGACTGAAGATGTCCTTGGCTGTGACCTGTTCCGTAAGTTGTGGAGAAACCTCCTAATCCAACCGGTGACACCAACGAGCTTGTTAAAGAGAACTGAACCGAATAAGTAAGAAGTTCGGTGAAGTGTCCACAGTCTGCTCAACAGCAAAGACCTTTAACCCCGGCAGAGGATTCACAAACTCCACAACTGTGTGTTCAGGAGAGGCTAGCCAGTCAGTACACCACCAGAGCGGGTGATAAATAACTTGCGAGGCAATCAGGCCCCATGAAGCGCAATCTGAGGGATTCAAGGACCCTGGCACGTGACGCCAATTCAGTGGTACCGCAGAAGACTGGATTTGGGAGACACGATTGGCCACGAAGGTCTCGAGGGCATGAAAGGACGCCTTGAGCCAAGACAACACGATTTGGCTGTCTGTCCATGCCGTGACGGAGTCAAATTGGACCCATTGACCCAAGGTGGAGAAGACATGGTTGAGGAGCTTATGGATCGTCAACTTGATACGCAAAGGTGCAACATTACTCTTTGCGACCACCAGACTGACGCGGACATGACCATTGCTGGCAACGATGCGGAGATAAACTATAGCCGCATAACCGAATTCCGACGCGTCAGAAAAACCGCAGTCTTCACGGTTATAACCACCTGGGGGTAAGATCGACCGAGGCACGGAGACATGTTGAAGGTCCGAAAGTGTCTCATAAAAACTTTGCCAATAAGACAACAAGTCTCCGGTCAACGGGGTATTCCAGTCAAGACCAGAAATCCAAAGCCCAAAAGACTGCAGGAGCCACCCAACCATTGGGATCAAAGACACGCGCTACTGTGGACAGAACCAGCCTCTTAGTCCACCTCTTCATTGTGTCTGACGGTTCAACCGAGTAGGTGAAGATGTTCTGAACTGGCCGATACTGAACTCTGAGGACCGAGATGGAGTCAGGATTCTCAGGATTCTGGAAGAGGTGGGGTGTTCTGACGGCAAGTCTTCTAAGACGGCAGGTGAATTGGAAATCCATATCCTCAATTCATAACCACCTGCACGTAACAAGCTGATTAGCTCATCCCTCAGGACTAACGCCTCCTTCACAGACAAAGCACCCGTACAAATATCGTCTACGTAAGCGTCAGAAGGGAAGACAGCAGCTGCGCGTGGGAACTTCAGACGCTCACGATCAGCCAAATGTAGCAACGAGCGAATTGCTATAAACGGGCTCGACTTTAGCCCGTAGGTGTTGGGCTCATAAACAACCAATGGAGAGGCTGGATCCTCTCTCCACATAATGAGCTGAAACCGCCTATCTTCAGGGTGTATCATGACCTGACGGAACATCATCTTAATGTCAGCCACAAATACAACCTGGTGGCGACGAAACCCAGTCAAGATGTCCGAGATGTCTACCTGAAGCTTAGGCCCCGACATCAGGCAGTCGTTCAAGGAAACACCTGAAGACGTAGGCGCCGACCCATCAAACACCACCCGTATCTTACTATTTTTAAAGACGGCGTGATGTGGAACAAATAATGTTCGTTGCCTTCCCACTCGTACTGCGAAACCAACATGTGACCGAGAGATTCGTATTCGCGCATAAAACGCTCTTCGATTTCCCAAAAGCACTGAAGGGAGTCAGCGAGTGAGAGTCCCACCTGCACCGACGAAGCCGTAGACGCCTGCGCGGCGAGAGAATGTGCTGGGCCCATTATAACAGATCCGAGATCAGTCGGAACAGCGACCAACCCACCTGGCTGAAGTAACATGGCCTTGTCCAGTCCGAGCAATCCAAGGACATCAGCGCCAAGCAGAAGCTCCACAGGACCAGGTAGGTGGAACCTTTCATCGGCCAACTGCAGACCAGACGAGAGATCCAGCACGTCCGTCGGCAGGGGCACCTGAGGGTGATGACCTAAAATATCCCTCAGGACAGCAGCTCCTAGATGATAATGCATGCTAGGATGGAGCACGGAGGAAAAGGAAAACGAGACTGTACCCACGACGTTGTCCACCCGTACACCCCCTACTCCAGAAATCCCTTGACTCCGCGAACTTACCTGTAAGCGGAGACGCTTCACCAGCCACAGCGACATAAGACACCCCTGAGTGCCAGAGTCCAAAATGGCGCGCACAACTACATAAGGTCCGCGCGGTGAATGTCCTAGAACCTGCACGGTGGATAAAACAGTTGTGACAGGTGGTGGTGAGACTGGTGAAGCGGCTGCCACGAGTCAACAGGCGTCGGCCCGACCCGAGCACCGAACTTGGCCCTGGGGCTCCTGTGGCTCATAATGCACTACGCTTGAACCCGTATAAGCATACGGGTCCCACGCGGGCATAAGTGGCTGCCGAGACACGCGTGCCATCGGCGGCGCGCGATAGCCACCCGATCTCGCCCTCAACTCGCGAGTAACGCGAGGACGCTCCGCGATAGGGAGGGGCAGAGGCTCATACTCCGCGTAATGTGCCCTTGCGAGCCGTAGACACACCTCCATGAGTCATCCGAGGACCATGCTCTCGGATGGGCATAAATAAGTCGGGTGGTGACCCCCACCACACTTAATACAAGGTCGCGGCTGTCGACAATCCTTGGCTAGGTGCTCCCCCAAACAATAATAACAAAGGCCTAGCCTACGGGTCAGAAATCGTTTTCGGGCCACCCCAGACTTCCTGAACTGATGGCAATCCCGAATGGTGTGTCCCGGTTCGTAACACACCCCACACCATTCAACTGTCAAAATTCTGGGGGGCCGAAACGACCCGGTACCTCGCGATGTCCCGGGACGAGGTTGTTGACGGGGTCCAGACGGGGCCAAAAATCGAGACGGTCCCGATTGTGGCTGGGCGGGTAAATTCTCCAGCTTCCTACTCTGGTCTTCCAAAAACGACACTTAAGTGTCAAAAGTAGGTATGTGTGACGCCGAGTCACCTCCGTGAAATTGTTCGAAACGAGCCCTGACGTCATTGGGCAATTTGTTCAAAACAATGTGTAACAGCAAAAATGACCACTAGGTGACAGAGAATTTTAGACCTCTTAACGCATTCGTCGCTACCGAAATAGGGTTAAGCAGGTCCGACCGCAGCTGCCGACAGTTGTGGAATACCTAAAATGGCAGCTACATGTGTATCCGCAATGCGACGGTTATTTTGGTACCGCTTCACTAATAACTCCCTGGCAATATTATAATTGACATCGGTGATGTCCAAATGTTTCACTAAACAGAGAGGCTTACCCCTGATCGACGTCAAAAGGTAACTTAATTTTTGTGAGTCAGATACCGCTTCACTAATAACTCCCTGGCAATATTATAATTGACATCGGTGATGTCCAAATGTTTCACTAAACAGAGAGGCTTACCCCTGATCGACGTCAAAAGGTAACTTAATTTTTGTGAGTCAGATACCGCTTCACTAATAACTCCCTGGCAATATTATAATTGACATCGGTGATGTCCAAATGTTTCACTAAACAGAGAGGCCTACCCCTGATCGACGTCAAAAGGTAACTTAATTTTTGTGAGTCAGATAAGTCAGTCCGTCGGTGCACAATGCTATCAAAAAGTGTGATAAAATTAGTCCACTCATCCAATGATCCGCTAAAATGAGGAATATCCAAAGTTGGCAACAGTTCGTTGCATTTTTGTTCCGAAATCTCCTTCCTGCTTCCCGGCTGCGGTGTAGCCTCTAATTTCAACACAGCCTCGTTAACTTCGTCCACTACTGACATCAGAATTTGCCGCCTTTAGAATGTGTCATCATCCGTGGACGATAAGATACCCTGGTATGCCTGTTCCAGCTCAATGACTCTTGTCGGAAACTGTGTTGGTCTTTGCTTTAATGCAAACATCCTATCTTCCCGTTTTACCAATCCTCCACAACACAATACCATCTCACTAGATTCGCTGAAATAGCCCTGAACTCCTTGACCGATGACGTCATATTTTATAACTTAATTAACAAAAAATCCAAAGACTAAACCAGACAAACAAACAAAGGACTCTGTTTATATATACAGTTTGTTACAGCAACCAATTTGATAGCGTAAAAGTATGAACCCCAAAGAAACCCAACTACAATGTACAAAAACCCCGACTACACAATTACACAAATAAATACGATATCTTACAATCCGTCATAAAACAACAATATCTGAAACCTATTTATTCCAATCTATTTTAACCGCAACAAAAAAAAAAGTGGGTAATTAGCTACACTGTGCGAATAACCGACGAACAATGCGATAAGACCGGTTAACTATGCCTATCAACGACGCGACCCAACGTCACGAATCGTAACGTAATTCACTGTAAATCCGACGTAATATGACCCAAATACGAAAACAAACTAACAAAACCGTTTATTACGTTACAAAGGGTAGTCCGAAAAACCACGAAATTTTGGGTCACTAGTTAAATTTACAAGAACTTACCCCTTTTGGCGTCAGATGTTTTTTGTAATAACGTTTTTAGTGTAAGATTGTATCTAGTGTATGTCTGTATTGTGTTTCTCTGTTCATTATAACTATAAAGTATAGAATTAGATCTAAAAACAACAGCCGCGATCTTTCAACCAAAGATTATATGACTGGCTGGCTGCACAGAGTATGCAAAGAATGAACTAGCTCGACCGATCCGAATACCAACTAGATGGTTCATTCTTTCCTAATTATAGTATAATACATACTATTATAACACAAGGTGTGTTTAATTTATTTTTTATAATTATTGGCACTTATTTCAGGTTCTAAATAAATTTGCTTCGGCCGTTCGAAACAAAGATCGTAATGGTGCTTTATTGTTGAGCGTGGTGGGAGGGAAACTCAGCGAAGGCTTGAATTTTAGGTTGGTAATGAAACTCTTTATTGTTCTGATTCTGTTCTTTACCGGAATGATCTGGGCATCTGTCCGTCCGCCCGTCCGTTAATCATGCGGGTCTTCTCAGAGACAGACATAGAATGCTGCAATTCTGCGTCATTTTAGCAATAGCACATCCCAAACATTTAGTCATACAGTCACCATCGAAAGCTTCTAGACAGAGCAAGCGTGAGGTGAGGTGCGCGGCGAGACGAGACTTCCCCTAGTCACATATGGCTAGTTGGCTAGGGTGCTGTCCAGCCAGTGACTCAACTCTTTCACGACTTTTTTGTGTAGAATGACTGTCTTTCTTTAGTTTATGGGTACAGCAGATTTAGTACATATATTTATATTTGTGTGCAGTGTCCATAAATCTTATGTATGCATTATTTTTTATCCAGCGATGATCTCGGTCGCTGCGTGATTGTAATCGGGATGCCGTATCCAAACGTGAAATCAGCGGAACTCCAAGAAAAAATGAAGCACCTGAACAGAAATGGTGGCAATGCGGGCAATATTTATTATGAAAATTTATGTATGAAAGCAGTTAACCAGTGCATTGGTATGTAAATATGACCATATTCTGTTTCTGTATATAAAGTTATCCATAAATTTGATTTGACTTTGAATTTGTGGATCGGAGGGGTTATACGCGCTGATTTTTGTGGACCGATATTAAATTAGAGTATGTTTTTGTCAAAATAACCTTCATATGATATGCTTAACCGAGGTAAATCTCAAAAACGAAGAAACATGCTTATACAACATAGATAGGTTTAATATGCATACAGTAACCAGGAAGCAGCAAAGAGGTGGTGGAATTATTATATATATTAAAAACACTGTCCAGTTTCTACCCGAAAGCGAAAAAAAACAAACTTGTGAAATGATGCACGGATACGGAGAGGTAGGACACTGCAAGTACTCGCTCGAATAAGCCACCCGAACAACTAAAGCAGGGCATAGCGAGTACTTGCTCGAATGAGCGGCCTGAACTGGGGAAGTACCTCCACCTTACAGAAAACCGCGGACATAATAACACTAACATTGAGTAGTGTTGTGTTCCTGGCGGTGAGTAAGGTTGCCAGAGCTCTTTGAGGATTCGCTGCGCGGACAGCGGAGGACCGGCGGTGCTCGGCGTAGACGCGGCGTGCTGTTTCGGCGGTCAGGGAGACCTGATGAAACGGCTGACCGCTGGCCGCCCGCAGGTTGAACAGGATCCCGAACCCAGGGATTACTTAATCTCCGCCCTGGGAGGCTGATCCGCCAGCCTGTGTAAAGTATCTGAAGTGGTAGTCGTGCCGGAGAAGGAGACCGGAGTGTACTCGGCTACTACTACAACAGAGGTTGTTCTGCTCGCCGTGCCAGCAACCGTATCATCTGTGGCGAGCTTCGGCCGTCTTAGAACCGCACCTTTATTGCTCTAAGCTGTCTGTGCAGTGAATCCTCATCCTTAGTCTTAGTAACTTTTTTTATATATAATGGCCATGAGAACGAAAAAGAAAAGAGTTTGTACAGCGGCTACTCCATCCACATATAATGTAGATTTTTGCAACATTAGGGGTATTCACGCAAATCTTGACGCAGTCCACCACCATCTCGAGACTGCACAGCCGACCATTCTTTTTCTAACGGAGATGCAGATATCCTTCCCGGCCGACACATCATACCTACTACTACTATCCCGGCTACAAACTCGAACACAATTTTATGAGTCGTGCCGGTGTATGTATGTTCGTCCGGGAGGATATCTGCGTCTCCGTTAGAAAAAGAATGGTCGCCGCCTTCATATCCTTGAAGACAGGGACCTGTCGATATTGTGGGTGCGCGTAGATTACGGCGGCCACTCGTATCTTTGCGTGCCTATACAGGTCTCATAGCGGTGACACGTACGTAACTCGACTCTTCACGCACCTGAGTTTGACGACTGACAAAGTTCTAGAGCAATAACCCACAGCAGAACTAGTTATTTTGGGAGACTTTAACGCCCACCATCGTGAGTAGCTCAGTTCTCGAACCAATAACTATGCTGGGATATCTGCTCATGAATTTGCTCTGACCTATGGATTCTCTCAGCTGATACTTTCTCCAACGAGAATACCAGATATAGAAAACCATGCAAGCTCCTTACTGGATCTGCTGACTACACATCCGGACGGATATTCCGTCTCAGTGGATGCACTTTTAGGCTCCTTGGACCACTGTCTCGTTCGGACTCAAGTGTCATGCACACAACCCGATCCATCTGGGACAACTAATTGGCGTTGTGTGTGGCACTATAAGTCGGCAGACTGGGATGGATTGCGAGAATTTTACGCATCGTACCCGTGGAGGCAGATCTGCTTTAACTCAGAAGATCCTGACGTCTGCGCAGCCGCAGTCACTGAGACAATCCTTGCTGGTATGGAATGCTATATTCCTAACCCGCGAGTAGCTGCCGGCGTCAAAAAACGACCGTGGTTTAATAGGTCTTGCAGAAAAGCTAAAATTCTTAAGCAAACTGCATATGAGGCTTGGACCACTGCTCGTAATAATAAGGATCCGAATATTTCTGAGTTAAAACGCAAATTAAATGCTGCCTCGAGGTTCAGTAAGAAAGCAACTGCCGGAGCAAAATTCCAATTCATCGGCAAAATAGGTGGGCGACTTGCGAGCTATCCTTCTGGGAGTCGTGCTTTCTGGTCGCTTGCTAAAGCTGCCGAAGGAAACTCTTGCCAGTCGTATTTACCACCACTGCGAAAGATCGATAGTGACTTGGCCCATAGTGCTAAAGAGAAAGCCGATCTACTGGGCAGTCTCTTTGCCTCGAACTCGAACATGAACGATGAAGGCGCTGTACCACCTACTATACCGTGGTGCGGTAAGACCATGCCGGAAATCTCAATAACGCAGCGGGAGGTCCGGCGGGCGTTGCTTTCTCTAGACGTTCATAAGTCGAGTGGGCCAGACGGTATACCAGCAGTGGTGCTTAAGCAGTGTGCTCCTGAGTTATGTCCTGTACTCACGCGCCTCTTCGCGCTTTCCTACCATACTAGGCAATTTTCGTCTTCATGGAAGACTGCGAATGTGCACCCGGTGCCCAAAAAGGGCGATAGATCAAATCCATCGAATTACAGGCCTATCGCTATTACCTCTCTCCTCTCCAAGGTGATGGAGCGTGTGATCAACACACAGCTTCTAAGATACCTAGAAGAACACGACCTGGTCAGTGACCGTCAATATGGCTTTCGCCACGGTCGCTCGACTGGTGACCTTCTAGTGTATCTCATACACCGATGGGCACTAGCCATTGAGTGTCAGGGGGAGGCATTGGCATGTAGCCTGGACATAGTGAGGGCGTTCGATCGGGTCTGGAACCGGGGTCTTCTATCGAAGTTGCCATCTTACGGAGTGCTCGAGGGTTTTTGCAAATGGGTGGCTAGCTTTTTGTCCGGCAGACGCATACGAACCGTAGTTGACGGTAGTTGCTCTGATAGCATGGACATTAATGCTGGTGTCCTGCAAGGCTCTGTGCTGTCTCCTACGCTGTTTCTACTGCATATATATGACATTTTAGACATCAACAACATACATTGCTATGCAGATGACAGTACTGGAGACGCTTTTTACACGGGTCGTGCGAACATCCCTCGTTCCGTTGTGGAGGAAAACCGCGGAGAACTTGTGTCTCAAATCGAGACCACACTGTCCGAGGTCTCTGACTGGGGACGAGTAAACTTGGTCCGATTCAACCCTACAAAGACACAAGTGTGCGCGTTTACCGCTAAGAAAACTCCATTCACTGTAGTCCCACAATTCCAGAACACTCCCCTCACCATCTCCAAGAGCATTGGGAGCCTTGGTATCGACATCTCCAGCGATGTTCAATTTCGAGATCATTTACAAGATAAGGTGAAGCTGGCGTCCAAAAAACTTGGTGTACTCAACAGGGCGAAGCAGTACTTCACGTCGGGGCAAAGGTTGTTACTTTACAAGTCGCAAGTTCGGCCTCATATGGAGTGCTGCTGCCATCTCTGGGCGGGTGCACCCGGATACCAGCTTGGCCCTTTTGACTCGGTGCAACGACGGGCTGTGAGAATTGTCAACGATTCCAAACTCACTTGCGATATCGAGCCCTTAAGTCTGAGGAGAGACTTAGCCTCCCTGTGTGTGTTCTACCGCTGGTACAATGGGATTTGTTCTGAGGAATTGTTCGAAATGATGCCCACGGCTACTTTCTACCATCGCACCGCTCGCCATCGGCAGGGAATTTATTCTCACACTTTAGAACCTAAATGGTCGCGTACAGTGCGGTTTCAGAGAAACTTCCTCCCGCGAACGCTTAAGTTGTGGAATGAGGTCCCTGCCAAGGTTTTCTGCAAGGACTACAGTATCGAGTTCTTCAAGAAAGAAGTTATTAGATTTCTGAAGGGTCGGCAACGCGCAAGTGACACCCCTGGTGTTGCAAGTGTCCATAGGCTACGGTGACCGCTTACCATCAGGCAGACGTACCGACCACCATACTACAAAATATACCGCAAAACCAAAATATAATTTTAATTGGAGACTATAATATAAACATACCGGCAGATCAACTGGATTTAAGCGCGAATAAATATTTGGACACATTATCGTAGCTTGGACTAGTTTGGCATAAGGGACGTGACTCGGGAGGTCGTGGCAGCGGAACGTCGGCAGGCGTCGTGCATTGACCACGTGTTTGTGCGTAATGCGAATGCAGGCCGCGCTGATCTACATGCGTACACGGTCACTGCGAGACTGGCCGATCATTATCTTATCGGCTTGACTATAGAACTCGACAAGCAAGTTTGCTATGCACCAGCGGTTAAATGTGTTTACAATAATGAACTGATAAGGAAAAAAATACAGGATGTTGACTGGCTACAATTATTAAAATACAATGACCCTATAAGGTTATATAATAAAATATTTAAAATTTTTGGCAATATTTATGAATCTTCTAAAATTGATGTATCGGAAAAATCTAAACGCAAAAACAAAGAATGGATTACGAAACAGTTATTACATATGATAGAATACAGAGACTTTTTATTAAGGCAATGGAAATCAAATCCGAAAAGTGAGGCTCTTCGATTACAATATACCAAATATAGAAACAAAGTACAGAAATCAATAAATGCTGCCAAAAATAAAAATAGACTAGACACAATAAACAGCTGTTGATATAGAAGAGATTATTGAGAAATTAGATTGCAACAAGTCGCCCGAATCGGATGGTATCAGAGTGCAGGACTTAAAACTGATAAAAAGCAAAATATCTACCGTTATTGCACATTTTATTAACTTAAGTATAAAGGAAGGGAAATACCCGGAAGAACTAAAAATTTCAATAATTAGGCCGATATACGAACAAGGATCACATGCACTATATACTAATTATAGACCGATAGCCATTCTTAACACTATAAACAAAATAACCGAGAAAGCCATAGTTGGACAATTAGTAACCGTTTTTGGGAAAATACTATCAAATACCCAACACGGATTTAGACCAAACCGAAGCACAACGAGCGCCTTAACGTCTTTCTCGGATGAAGTTAATAGCTATCTTAATGATCAAAAATTGACAGTAGCAGTATATATAGATTTTAAAAAAGACTTTGATTATGACGACTTGCTGCAAGCTATGGATAAGTGTGGAATTAGGGGCCCTGTAAAAAATGGTTCCACAACTATTTAAGAAACAGGTTAAAGGTTCGAGTTCTAGGAACAGAGAGTGACTTAGGAAAATTCTGTATGGAGTTCCAATCGGCTCTGTGTATGGTCCCCTAGGATATATTATTCACGTAAACAGTATGTCTAATGTTATAAAAAAATGTAATATGTACATGTATGCTGATGACACTTGTCTGTTATACAGTCGCAAGGATACAACGCTAATACAAGAGGTAATACAAGAAGATTTTCATACTATAATCCAATGGGCCCATGAAAATGGCATTATAATCAACATTGATTAGACAAAATGCATGCCTATATATTCCCCTTATAGTCAATATAAAGATGTGAAAGTCGAAATAAAAGGACATACATACGACTGCCTACACAGGATAAGACAAGTATGTCATTGTAAGCCCCTAGAACAGGTAACGTCGTATAAATACCTAGGGTTAACCATAGACAGACACATCAACTGGACATCACACGTAGAAGCAGTCTGTGCTAAACTGAGATCAATCTTAGGCAAATTATGTGATCTGCAATACTCAGTCACAAAAAGAATTATGCACATCCTGTATTATTGGCGGAGGCAAGTATAACATACGGCTTATGCAGTTATGGACTAACATTTGCTACACACATTAATAAGATTAAATTATTGCAAAAAAGACTACTTAAACTTTTGATCAACAGGAATATTAAAGATAAATTAAACAAAAATTATGAGAAATAATATAAATTATGTAAAATTTTGCCAATCGACAAAAAAAATTAAATTATGTCACTGATTGAACAATTCGGTAAAATGGAGTACACAATAAAAAGGCTCCATAACTATCCAACCCGTCTAGAAAATAAAAATATGTCAATTTTAACAAAAGTAAATAATTATTATGGTATACATACGTACTAAAAAGTGGTTAATACCCAAAATAATAAATGAGCTGCCATTAGACTTAAAAAAATCTTATAACAATTGTACCTCCAGAATGCAATCAAAGAAAACCCTAAAAAAATATTTTTTATCACTATGTCCGTGAATCCAACTATAAATTTTTATTCAATTAGGTTAAGAAAATAATTATTTTAAAGTAAAATTTTCTATTATTTCCTTTCCTTAGTGGTGTCGTGATCTATAACAGCTATGCTATGTATCTTTATTATTAACTCCATTCTATGTATCTATCAGTACAACCGTCTGCAGATCGAGGTAGGTAGGTAAAACTATTGCGGAACAGATTTACGACCATCGGTTACCGAACACGAAGGTACACGTATGTACGATGTTAATGAAATGTTATTAGTAGTTATGTGGCAATAAATTACATTCGAATATTAAAAGCGTATAAATATAAGTATATGGGAATTGTATTACAGGTATTACATACATTATGATGTATGTATTACATGTGATGCTGCATGTTGTGTGTGTGTGGTTGCTTGTGCGTGCGCGTGTGTGTATGTGTGTGTCTGTGTATGTTTAAGTGTACGTGTGTGTAATAGCACATATCTGCATGTAATTAATTCTATACCTAACTATATTCACTGTAAATATAAAACGAGAACTACTGCCGACCAACTGTTGCACAGTTTGGCAGATTATATCTATATGTATTGTGTTTGTTACAGTAAATAAGTGAAAAAAAAAAACAATGAACGTTGATTGAAAGTTTTTGAAATTGAAATATTAAGTTCCCGATGTCCCAACAGGTCTACTGTCAGTTTTTAGTTTCGAACAAATCAAAGCAAAGTACTGCTAGGTGCTAAAACATGAAAAAAAGCAATGAGTAGATGTCCCTCGTCATTGCCAAAGCGGGTTTTGTGCATTTACTGATCTGTAAGTCTAAATTAAGTTTTTTACGCACATTTTTTAATACTTTTTCAGGCAGAGCAGTTCGTCACGCAAATGACTACGCGTGCGTGTTGTTAGTGGACGAGAGGTACTCGCGTCCGCAGACCGTATCCGCACTACCCTCGTTCGTTCAAGTGAGTTTTATCAAATTCTGCTAAATGAGCTCATATGCATGAATTTTTGAAACTTGATGATTTTATAGATATAAGCTGCTAAAATTCAATTCATCTCACTTCGCGTTTAGGATCGAGAGTAACAAAGTTTGAAGGCGTTGAATAAACTCTTTCAGCAAGAATAAACGGGACAGGAAAAAGGGCGAAGCTCTACTGCTATATTTCTATCTGACCGGTCACGAGTCCCTAGCTCTAAAACGAATGAGTTACAAATAATATGTGGAAATTTTGTGTAGAATTTTGATCTAAAATCAATAAAAATGTAATAAAACTACTTTCCAGGGCTATGGAACATGAAAAAGTAGCCGATTTTTTTTTCTACCCTAGTATGACTAGAATTCATTGAGTAACGTAAAATAACATTAGTTAGTAATTTTTTACCTTCAAAGATAAATGAGAGCGTGTCGATGTTGTAATTTGATAACCGATGTTACCAGGTCTATACAAAAAACGCTAGTGAAGAATTGGACTTTTCGATATTAATTCGATTCGATTTCGAAATTACTATTAATGCTGTATTCAAACAACAAATAATAAAAACGCCGATTTATTTAGTACTAGCTTTTGCCTGCGGTCCCACCTCCATAAATTCGGTCATCGGTGTAGGTTTTAACGGTAACTCTTCAATCAATCCTTAAAGAGTCCCGGAACTCCAACTATTTCCATGCCAAATTTCATCTTAATCTGTGTAGCGGTTTAAGCGTGGAGAGGTAACAGACAGACAGAGTTACTTTTGCATTTATAATATTAATTTGGATTTAGTGAGGTGTAACCCAAACTGTTTCACTTCCTATTGACTCGCAATTCACTGGTTTTTCTTATATTTTCTCTTTGGCAACGGAATCCTTAAATGATGAAGATACAACATGCTCATCTTAAATATTTCCTGTTATGCATTAATTTACAATTCAGACATTTTATTGTGTATCATGTGAATGATAATAATTTTGCGTATTTCAGAAATCATTACTATCTAACTACACATTTGGACCAACCATTGGCAGCATAGCAAAGTTCTTTTCAAGACACAAGGAGAAACATGTAAACAATAATTGATTTATTTTTTACATTATAATAAATAAAGTGTACACCATGTGATAAATAGATAATAATATACTTATTTTTTACATTATATACATTTTTTTCTTAAAAACCTTATAGGATATACATGAAATATAAAGAATACTTTAAAATATTCAGCTATGTGATTTAATTAAAGGCTAATATCACAATGCATCAACTTAGACAAATACTCATAACACAACTTAACAAACAACAGTCTAATAAAAATAAGTTAATACTTTTCCTAAAAGAAAGTTACAAATAGGTAATGAAAAGCATAAGAGAAGTATATTTACTTTATTTTAATTATATGTAGGATATTTCATGTCAGGTCTGCTTTTTTTGCCCTGTGAAACGGCCAAGCTATACATTATGTTAAGTAAGTAAAGTCAGGGTTTAGGGGCTTAGCTTTGCCTGGGATCTTTTTTTACAGCGAAAGCGTTATGAGTTTGTGCGACTTGGCCGCCAATTTTACACGAAATGTTTTTGGTAATATTTTACTATATAAAAGTTAACGAAGTGAAGTGAAGTTTCGACGTATGTTTCTGACAGAGACAAATAATTTTTTTTGAGGGTATAAATAGTTAATTAAAAGATCTAAAACATGTAATAGGGTAGCAGGTGAAAATATTAAAAAAGGGAAAAAACTTTGGATTTTTATTTACACTCCTTACCTCCTTTTCCGCGAACTTAAAAACGTCCCCTCGTATAATATATACTACAGGTACAGTATGGTAGACAGAACTCTCATAGCTCAAGTCCAGTATATAAATTATTCACACAATTAATGATTGGGTACATTATCTATATATATTTTAGGTAATAGTGTAGTCATGCAATTTTTTTTCCTGACCTTTATTAAATTTCCCAGACAATTCCGTGACACTTCCCGGTTTTCCAAAAAGTGGGTACCCTGACAAAGTTGATCACACTTGAACCCATTCTTTGAAATATTACATTAGTCTCATTCCTCAGCTAAGGCCAGTGGTAAGGTAATGCCACAAGGACCTTCAAAGTAATAATGAAAGTCAGGTGTGGCTGGTGTTGGCTCCAAGTTAAATTCAGCGACAATGGCTCCACGCTCAGCTGCTTGCGGAGCAAACATGGCCGCTGGGTATACGACAGATGAAGTGCCCACTACGAGACACACTTCGCAATTCCACATTGTATCATCTGGTACATAATAAAATATTAAGTGTCTTTGACAATCATTAAGGCAAAATGGATCTCTAGGAGTTTTTAAAATGTTTGATCTGATGATATTGAGTTTTTTTTTTATAGATTGATTCTTCTGGCTGATATAGCATTTACATTTTCCATCTGGCTTTTTGATACTACACTGAAGGCATTTCAGTAGCCATCAGCAACTAAGTACTTTAAAACATTCCTACTGGGCTTAGTAACATGGATGTTGTTTAAAAATACTGACTGTGTAAATTGTATAAAATTAAATAAATGAGCAAATTCAATTATCTTGAGAAAACTTGAGTAAAAACAAGAATGATACATTATGTAACTGAGCATGCGTGAGTAGTGCAGCTACATCTCAACTCACTGCAATTTTTGGAAAAATTGAAATACACAAAATAAATTATTATTTAGTTACACATCACTGTTATCAAAAAATCAGGGTTTATCACGGCTATGCTACCCAAAGTTGTTAACTAATTGCACATAAAATTAAAATGTTTTTATTGCCAAAACTTAAAAAAAAGGTTTCAGTTTAGGATTTTTTTATCAAACAAAAGTTCATTAATCGTGTTTTCAGGGTCTGAACCATATCCCGAAGAATACAGTCATTAAATTTGAGTCGGATCTGCTCAACGGATCCGAAAAAATCTTTGCCCAAAAAAAATATATAAATATGATAACATCAATAAATCACCCAAATATTGTTAGCAAATTTCAAAACTTGTGCAGATTCTACCTTACTTAAGCAGCTTAATATGTAATTTCTGCTGCAACTGCAAAATTACTCCATGTTATATCATCCACTGTATTCATGTATAGGTACCAAACGCAAGATTTTGTTACAGGCCGATTTGATTAAATTGAGATTTGCGTAGTGACGTGCACATGAACTCGCGCTATTGATTATAACCACGTGGCGACTGACGTTCATAAATACTGATTAATTAATTTATTTATATTTTGAAAATATTTAATATTTTACCCTCAAATTCTTCTCAAGATAATCATAGTATGCAGGCTAATTCAGATTTGAAAAAAATATCTTCCTTTTTATTTTAGATAGAAAATTGTCCTTATTAAAACAACGTTTAAAAAAGAAACTAAATATAACTTACATGCTTTTTCCAATACATTTTCTTCTAACCCTTCACCAAACCAGACAATGTGTGGTCTCAGTAACCCTCCACAGCTAGGTTTCTTGCAATGAGGTAAAGATTTGATAGGAATATCGGAGCCCACAATATCAGCATCTGGAGCACCTCGGTCTGCTAAAGCCTATAAATAAAATAATATTCTATTGCATTAACAATTTAGGTACTGTAGAGGTTACGACCTCTTGTTAAGTGTAAAGGAAGTAAATATGCTAGTGAACGTTTTCACGCAGCAAATACTTCGTAGTGGTTTTATGAAAATATAATAGATGGTGTCAGTCCGTTTTTAAATAAAAACAATTGGAATTTAGAGTTTGTCAGTATTTTTACATTGGTTGACATTCCAGTGAAAATTATAGATCAGACAAGTCTATATAAATTTGGAGGGTCGATTCCTGTCTCTATCAGGGAGCCCTAGAATTTGTAGAATGGCCTAATATTGCCAGTAGTCTTAGGGTAAGATACTCCAGTATCCAAAATGCACTAAGCATCGCCACCATTGCGATTAAATTTAGATATTACCCAATGTACCGAGACGACGACCCGAGGCCTATTGAAGGATGGCCTAATGAAAGAAGACGTACTGCAGATAAGTTTTAAATTGTATAATAAATCTCCTAGGTAGTAGATGAGTCTAAAGGATGTATACTCTTGTGGCGATTGAAAAGAACATCTGAATACATAAAAGAACTCCCGATGTCGTCTTTTAATAGCAGAGACCCCGATACCTAATAAGAAATAGGTAGAAGCAGCTTCTTTACGCCCCCGCACGCTGCAGTACCTTAAATTTCTAATAGGCCTGCAGGCCACTTATCTGTTAGGCTATCAAATCATCCCTTTTCCTCATTTATGCTATTACAGAATTATAAGTAAAACCTTCACTTCAAACCAATTTGGAGACATTTCAACGAAACTGTGTAGGAAACCATAATTTTTTTGGATTTGCAGAGGTAGGTAAAAAAACATTTTTTTGTTATACACAGTTAATACATAAACACAAAAAAACAGAAAAGATATGGGAAACTTAAGCTGGCAATGTAAAATGCTAAAAAGCATTCTGACTCAGCTCTACTCTGTGATCAAGGGCAAGTAATGAACTGCCGAAATATCACGCGAGCGGAGTTAAAGTTATCGTCAAAAATAAAATCATAAGTAATCAATTCAATCTTGAAACATTACAATAGTCGCAATGAGTAAATAACTGAGATTGAGTTTCCAAACAGTTAAAACAATAGGTATATCATAAAATGTATATCTAAATCATGATTGTGACTACCAATAACTACATACTACAATATTTTAAGGAATAATACACAGACTTTTCTTATACTACTACTAATTAACACTGATAATCAGTACATACATAGTTTAAAATGCTGTCTTCCTGCCAGTTCCGTATGTTTGTGCATGATTTTATATATTAATAAAAAAATATTTGGGTTTTCATATAGAACAGACTTTAACAAGGGATGTGTATAAAAAAATTGATATGTGGGTGCCCAAGTAGAGTTCACTAAAAGTGGTAAGAATGATGCTATTATTATCTCTTAATATTTTGTCATCTCTACCGGAACATCCACTTTTAAACGTATGCTTCCCCATTGGTCTCCACAAAACCGACAGTTTTGAATCACCTGCATCCAGTTGCTCTTACCCAGTCTGTCAACCTGGTAGAGAGCCGTCCCACCCATGTAGCGTCTTCCAGTCCATGGTCGCCATCGGGGAACCTTACATTCCTATCTGGTAAAATATTTTAATATTGTACAAGATAGGGATGTAAGGTAATATATGTTTTTTATGTATTTATATTTTTTTTATATATGTGTTTTTTATATTTTTATCTAAGTATAATGTTCAAAACCTGTGAAGATATTCTGGGTCT
The DNA here is from genome assembly GCA_946406115.1 of Apoda limacodes. Taxonomy (NCBI): domain Eukaryota; kingdom Metazoa; phylum Arthropoda; class Insecta; order Lepidoptera; family Limacodidae; genus Apoda; species Apoda limacodes. The sequence continues at coordinate 9,037,854 of OX291553.1, read as the reverse complement.
ACAAAATCTTGGCACATCCTAAAAATACCACAGCGGATACAAGTGTGTGTGTTTTTCTTTCCACATTATTTTGAGAGCCAAATTAAATTATCGTGTCTCATTTTAACATGGATCTGCATCGCGAACATTTTCGTGTGATGATTTTCTACGATTTTAAATGTGGCCTAAAACCTGATGAGTCATTTGAACGACTTCAAATGGCTTTATGGATGAAAGCAACCATCTACGGTAAGCATAGCGAGTTCAAGCACGGTCGCCGTACTTGGCGCGATAAACAAAGGAGTGGTCTCCTATGACGGCTATCACGGAAAAAAGTGTGCTGGCAGTAATAAAATAATTTTTAAGAAAACAGGCGAATTAAATACGCAGGTATTCAGCATTCAGTGCAGATTGGTTCGGGAAGCGTTAACAAGATTCTATGCGAGCACCTTTGAGTGAGGAGGTTAGGTTCGCGCTGGGTGCTGCACAACCTCACCGAAGCTCAGAAGCAGGCTCATCTCGACGCGTTTACGACATTGTAACAGGTGACGAATCCTGGATTTATCAAAACGATCTAGAAACAAAGCAGCAGTCGACAGTTAGGCTAGGTCAAAACGAACCAATGCCTACGAAAGTGAAGATATCAAAAAGCGCAGGGAAAATTTTGATTGCTAGTTTCTTTAATGGGTATCAAGTTTCAATTCCATTACAAGACCAAAGCAGCATCAACGCCGAATGGTATACCACAAAATGCCTGCCCGAAGTTTTGTCTGCAGTGGGCAACAAGCAACCAAACTAGTACTGCTTCACCATGACATCACACATTCACATCACAACATGCCCAAAATGAGGGACTTCTTGGACACCACACCAATCAAACTACAGTCTCATGAAGTACAGTGAAGGGGTGTGTAGATTTTGTAGACAGCTACACCTATATATTATTTTTTCAAATTACCTCACATATAGGACTATCTGTGTTGACCAAGACTTCTTTACATTTAGTACAACGAGTTTTGTATAGATTTCCATGTAACTCTGTCAAATTCTTGGTACCAGCTCTAGCATGTAATCCGTCTACATTTTGTGTTATAACTGTAATTTTTTTTTTTGAACTGTGTTTTTCTTCATACTTTGCTATAGCTTTGTGTCCCTGAAAATAGAAATTTAATAGCAATATGAATTTTCATAAGACACAATAAATTCAGGCTGGATTTACAATTGGGGTTTTGTATTTCTAGGGGTAGCATTATATAGGGATTGGTGTTATCTTCCTAAAAATACAACTATCACTCTATCACAAAATTTTAAGTGTATGTACGAGTATGACAAAATTTTTTGTGTTTTTTTTCTGTAGCCATGAATATGTTAGTATTTTTGTTGGAAATACTGCACCACAAGAATTTTTTTTATAGGATTTAATAATAGCAATTACATATGTTTAATTTGTATTAAAGAATCCTGATTATTCAGACCAATAGCTCTCAGGGGTAGTCCGGATAAACCAAAATCCAGATGATGGGGTAATCAAGGTAATATTAGAGCAATTCTCTAAATATAATAGATTCAGTATGCCTTTAGAAGGTCAACAAAGTAGGTTTGAAGTGTTTTTGTTTTTAGGTAGGAAGGTTATCTAAGTAGACATACATCTATGCTAGTATAATAAGCTACATAATTTTAAGAATGTACCAGGGGCAGCATTCTTCCTCTGCCTCAATGTAAATACTCCCATACATTCTATAAAACGAGTCAGAAAAACTAGAAGAAAAATCTTTCCTGAGCATTTAGCCACCTCAATCAAGTTATATAGTAGCCAAATTTAATAATTCAAGCAGTAATTGTACAATGTAATAATGAATTTACTTTATTGGGTTCTGATTTAGCTGCTACTTCTCTTCTATAGTGATAAAATTCCCAAACCAAACTTGGATTATTTCTAAAGGCTTCTGGTGTAGCAAGAGATGTAGCTTGATACTTTCTCCAGCCAGCTCCTCTAAATGTAGGAATGCCAGATTCAGCACTCATACCGGCTCCAGACAATATTACAATTTGTTTTGAAGCTTTCAAAACTTCTTTGAATTTTGCCATGTCACTTGATTGTCTTACAGCCATGATTTTAAGTAAACTACGACCTGTTGTTGCGTAACTGAATTTACATAATAAAGAAGTGCACATAATTAAACAGCTACAACCTATAAAATATATGATTTTTACTTTTCATCAAAACAAAACATAACCTTTAAAACTTAACACTTGTCTATTTCAAAGAGCATTTTTTTTTAATTTTTCTATAGTTTTTTGGCTTGAATCTTTGGTTTATTTGCATTAAACTAGTCCTGCCTTAGAATAAGTAGGTCATTGATTAGCATCATAGATTTCGAGCCAAATGCCTCACAAAATTGGCCTCATCTCAGAAAAAGATAAAGCGAACCTGCGGTTTCTTTTCTCTTTCTGTCAACGTTTGCCATTTTGTTTGTCTATGTTTATTGAAGCAAGTAAGAAAGAGACAACACAAAGACCAGTCGGTGGTGGCCTATTCAATTTCACCTTGCGTCCTGAGTGGCGAAGGGTCGAGCCCCACGTGTTCCAATGAGTTCCAACGTGTTCAAATTTTAATTGTGCAAGTACATTGATTATTTACACCTCAAAACATCGTGAGGAAACCTGTATACGTCAAAAACAGGCATATGTGAAGTCCACAATCCGAACTTTATTTATTGGACTTTACTTATCTATATTAATGTATAGATCCCCCGGTGTGACGAGTAGTCAAATCAAGCGTTTACGAAAAATGTTACGACCGTCTGAAAGTCTGATTCTGATTCTGTAAAAACAAATAGGTAGGTATCAGAACGTCGTGGCGCCCACAAAAATATTTGCCTCATTACACTCACTGAAAAGTTTGCAAAACTTTCTACCATTCCAAACTAAGGTTAGGCTTGCGCAGTCACTACTGCTTCCTCTCCTCGATTACGCAGACGTAAGCTATCTTGACCTCAACGAGTAGCTACTCGACAAACTTGACCGTCTCCAAAATCTATACATCCGATTTATTTTCGGATTGCGTAAATATGATCATATTTCTGAGTTTCATACTCAACTTAAGTGGCTCCCAATTCGACTTCGCAGGAATACTCATATTCTTACCCTTTTGTTTTACGTCCTTAACAATCCCTCTGCACCCCATTAACTACAGCAGTTCTTTAACTACATTCAAATATAATCCGTTGTAAAGTATGTCATTAAGATCAAATGTAGAAAGCACTCTAACTATACCCTCTCACTCTACTACATTCTAAGGTAAATCATTTGCTGTAGAAGCAAATTTACTGTGGAACAACCTACCTTCTGATATTTGTTTGTCACCGTCTATTACTTATTTAAAACAAAACTGAAATCCTATTTTCTCCAATCGTTGCAAAACTGATACTCATATATTTATAACTGCTGAAGTTGTTCTCATAAAGCTATATATGTTTATTCTTATTTTGTTCATAACTGTGTATATATGTGTATAAATATGCTAACGTATTATTTGTGGTTATGTATATGTATGTATATGATGTTTATATATATATATATATATTATAATATATTGAATATGTGTATTTTATCTATCAAACTAGTATTATTAAATTTTGTTTGTACTACATAAATGTGAAATTTATTTGCTCTTATAAACACCCTAAGGTTGGCTGGAAGAAATCGCATCATGCGATAAGTACGCCTTAGTGCATTAAAACTTATAAGTTGTACTTACGTAATATAGTTTTGTTAAATGTTCTGTAAGATTTAAATAAATAAATATTGTATTCGCTTTAATAAATAACTTTTCATTAGGTAAATGCTTGTGATGTAACAATTATTTTGACAACCTTTGAAAAAAGTCGATCTTTCCGGGCTACTCGAATAGGCGAATACTCAAAGTTGTATGAAATTTCATTGCTGGTGAGTTTTATAGCTACCAGCAATTTCCATCATAGAGTATCTTTTTATATACTAACAATTTCATTGAAATTCCTTTATTGTCGAGATTTGTTTCAAAAATAGTTCGACGCAAAAGATTTTACTCAAAAAATTTTAACATTTGAGCATAGTCGGCCTTATAAGTAGATTCTATTTAAATTACTCGGATCGTTTGAGAAAATCACTATCTACCTATACAAGCCTTGGTATGCTATGACTGGGCTGCTGGCTTCGTTATGATGGCCTCGACTATTCCTTATTCTGTGGCTTAGCTACACTCTCAGCCTTCAAGCTTTGTCATCAGTCAGCGGCGTCACCGCTGCCAGCAACGCAGTCATTCATTGCATACCGTGGCAGTAATGAACGATTAAATTGGTATTTTTATTTGTATTTATCCACACCTATCATACATATACAAAATAATATTTAAACCAAGGGCTGATCCAGAACAAAAGTTTAGGGGGGGCGATCATAAGATCTAAAGATATTTTTTGAACTTTGAATCTGCAAACGTAAGCTACCCAATCGACCCAGCTGGTGCAGTTTTTGAATAATTAAATATACAAACCCAAGTATTTTTTATATGTAATAAGAAGTTATATATTTAAAAAAAAAATTACAATTCATTTCTTCCTCGGCCGTCATTAGGGGGGGGGCGATCGCCCCAATCGCCCCCAGCTGGATGCGCCCCTGATTTAAACCAATTATTTAATAAAATTATAAATGCGAAAGAGGATTTTATTAGTTGTATTAGTAGTAGTTGTAACTTTGTAACGCAGCTGCTGAGAAACGTATCGACATGATATTCACATAGAATCAGGTAGTAATGAGAGCGGTATAGGCCAGAAATAGTTTGAAATTTTCACGACTAAGTGTTATTATGGCGGATTTTCTAACAAATAATAAAGAAAAAAAAGTAAATATTGAAAAGGGATTTCTGAACAAGAAACATGTTTTTGTAGTTTTTGCTCGATTGTAAACAAGGTTTAAACTTAAAACAATTGTAGTGTAAGCTCTACAGTAGAACAACCAATAACCAAAACCGGTCAAGTGCGAGTCGGGCTCGTAAAACAGTAATACACACCAATTTCAAAACTAAGAAAACAAATCAAATCCGGCCAAATGCTGCACACGCATTAAGTTAGGGTAGAAAAATAATTATTGCGAATATCTAAAAACTTATGAACCTATTTTGTCCAAAACAATATTTGTAACTTTTTTTTATTCTTTAGATCACGTGGTGTAAAAGTGGGGGGGATACAAATTACTTAACTTTGGAATTTTATAATTCATTTCCGGGTTCAAAATTTATTTACATATATATTATATAACCCTCAGTGCGCGAGTCAAACTCGTCCATCGTGTATGTTTGTTCATACTTGTTTGGATAGATGTTGTGTACTTGATTGCTTCCTGTAGTTCTGTTTGGTAATAGATGTACATCCTGGATTATTTTGTAACTTCTTTTCCCATTAGGCTTGCTTCCGAAGTGGTGATAGTATAAATTGTGTTTAAATGTACATTTATTGTCAAGCTATTGTGCGATAACTAGGTCACTTCCAGTTGTACCATGTCTACCTGAATGTGTGTATGCATACATATAATATATGCGCGTGTTTGTGTGATGCACCCGTTCGTGTTCGGACCAATTGAGGAGGAGGGGGACCTATCTAAGTTAATAGTCCCCTAACATGATTGTGGTCTTTTATTGCATCATACGATGTGCTCTCTATGCAATCTGAAAAACAATAGGTAATTAAAATATAACATGATTTTTTTTAAAATATTAAACTTCTTACATTGTAAAGCTTGTTTGTTAAGTGTTTATATAAAAATACAATACATCATCATCATCAATGAATACATCATTACTTGCTCCACTATAATATGTTTCGTATGTAGTTTTACACAGGGTAACTATAGGATGCTGGCAATAAACCAGTGTTATAATTAGTTTGTAAAGCAAATGATTCAAAAGTGTTCCTAGAAACCCATTTGAATAAAAAGATTTTGTATTGGAATTTGGTTAAAAACCATTATGTTAACTCAAATTCATATTATTAGTCTTGCATTTGATACTCTGGTTTGTTAATATAATATCCATATGAACTTTTAGTGTATGTAGGTATGTATGTATTTTTTTTATATACCATTATTTAAGTATTTTGTATGTTTTCCCTTTTGACATTTCTCTTCTTGCGTTATCTACTTGCTTCTATCTCTTACTTGTAACCCAAGGTTGCTTTTAGCGATAATGCTGCCTAGTTTATTCTGAATATTATATATTGTTTAAATGTTTTGTTTTATGTTCTTTAGTGTGCAATACAGTAAATTCTAATCTAAAGATTATCGTAAAAAATGTTTCTGTAGTTCTGTTTGGTAATAGATGTACATCCTGGATTATTTTGTAACTTCTTTTCCCATTAGGCTTGCTTCCGAAGTGGTGATAGTATAAATTGTGTTTAAATGTACATTTATTGTCAAGCTATTGTGCGATAACTAGGTCACTTCCAGTTGTACCATGTCTACCTGAATGTGTGTATGCATACATATAATATATGCGCGTGTTTGTGTGATGCACCCGTTCGTGTTCGGACCAATTGAGGAGGAGGGGGACCTATCTAAGTTAATAGTCCCCTAACATGATTGTGGTCTTTTATTGCATCATACGATGTGCTCTCTATGCAATCTGAAAAACAATAGGTAATTAAAATATAACATGATTTTTTTTAAAATATTAAACTTCTTACATTGTAAAGCTTGTTTGTTAAGTGTTTATATAAAAATACAATACATCATCATCATCAATGAATACATCATTACTTGCTCCACTATAATATGTTTCGTATGTAGTTTTACACAGGGTAACTATAGGATGCTGGCAATAAACCAGTGTTATAATTAGTTTGTAAAGCAAATGATTCAAAAGTGTTCCTAGAAACCCATTTGAATAAAAAGATTTTGTATTGGAATTTGGTTAAAAACCATTATGTTAACTCAAATTCATATTATTAGTCTTGCATTTGATACTCTGGTTTGTTAATATAATATCCATATGAACTTTTAGTGTATGTAGGTATGTATGTATTTTTTTTATATACCATTATTTAAGTATTTTGTATGTTTTCCCTTTTGACATTTCTCTTCTTGCGTTATCTACTTGCTTCTATCTCTTACTTGTAACCCAAGGTTGCTTTTAGCGATAATGCTGCCTAGTTTATTCTGAATATTATATATTGTTTAAATGTTTTGTTTTATGTTCTTTAGTGTGCAATACAGTAAATTCTAATCTAAAGATTATCGTAAAAAATGTTTGGTTTTTTTTCTGACTGACTGATGCAGCCATTATTGCTCCACCGGGCTTTTGGGGCGAGACTCTAATGGAGTATCTACTGCAGGGGGAGCCTCGGCTTGGGTTGTCGCTCTTGGGGTCGTCCCTTCGACCCGCGTGAGCCTCGAACCCAAAGGTCAGTCAGCGCCAGGAGGGAATTTCCCCATTATGCGGTTGCGATTGCGATTGAGAGGGGGCGAGAAGCGCCCCGGCACTTTTTGATATCTCGTATATGATGTAGGTCCGTGCGTTCGCCGACGAACGCGGGGACGTTGGCGTCGTGTGAGGGGGAGGTCCTAATAGGGCAGGTCGTTGATACTAATCTCGCTATCCGGATAGCGAGATCGTCATCTGGGAAAAAAATGAATTAAAATCTTACGACTCACTCGACTGAACACCACATCTTCATTACCAATTTCGTTCGTAGTTTTCTTTACATTTAAATGTTACTGTAAAATATTGTCAAATATATTTTGACTTTAATTTTTTTTACTAATTACCTAGACTAAGTTATTTTATTACTCATCGTCATATTATTACTACTTGTACACAAGTACCTTTTCAGCACAAATTCTAAACTCGTGATATCGGTAAAAAAAATATAATAACGCATATACGCTTCTAGCTACAATAGTTAATTCTGTTAGTTTAATCCCAAAAAACATGCTGTACAAAACGCGCCAAGTTTCGATTGATATGATTAATGTATAAAAAGTAGTGAAATCTCATTACTAGCCACGTCTAGAAGGTGGATATAAAAAGACGAGTAATTTTGTCAAAAATCTGAGCTATCTATCCTTTTTCGGAATCTAGAATCTCTTTAGAATCAACTGTGCCTAATTTATGACCTCAAAAATATTTAATGACAAGGCAATAAGGTTCATATGTTTTTATTATATGTTTTGGAATTTTATAGCTAATGGAGTCGAAATGTAAAATCTAACCATTCAATTAGCTTCCGAGTAAGAAACAACTTCACCAATAATTTCCTCTATCGATTTGAAATTGATATCGAAATTCAAAAGCATCTATCCCCAGTTTCTTACCTAGCAACTGTTCATGAGACATTATACGAGATCCAATTTGCTGGCTAAAACTTGTGTTTATCTAAATGTAGTGGTTAACTATGTTATAAATCTGGTCACCCTTAATTCTGGAAAGGAAGCTGAACAAAATATTGGGTACACGGTAGTATACCGCAGAACCAGGCAGGAGCTGTTTCTATACTCTCTAATTTAGAACATTTAGCTTTTAGTCCTGAAGTGTGTTGGCTTAAAAAAAATAAAACGAGACAAAAACACAAATACTTATTACGTTATTATACAAAAGGCCAATTAATACATTAAGTTTTTTTATTTATGTCAACAATTACCATCAATGACCAATACTACAAAAAACGAAAATGAGCATGAATGAAATGTCGATATTTCTACGTCCCGCTTCGGAACCCTTTGTATAAATCTCTCCCTTTAAAACACGATTGCAAAGGCAGTAATAATTAAATGAAATGCTGCGTTTATATGCGAATGGGTAGAGATAGTATGATTTCTACTCCGTATAATTGCGACATGGTGTGTAGATATGTTATTATGAACACCTGTTTATGAACGAAACCATTGACGTCAGAGGGTTTATTTAAGCGCATGCGTAGAACTTGGCGTCTCTGCGTATCGCACTTAGAACGCGGCACGCTTTTTTAGCGGGCAGACGATTCACGCTATTCGCGATTCAAGCGTCAGCGAAGCGTGGTAAATCACTTAAAGGTAAGTAACTACTTAACGTATACATAGTTAAGCACGTGGCATCTTCTAATGATTGAAACATTTGAAAGGTTTTTGAGATTATTATAATCTTCTTCATACAACTTATTTATTAATATTTTTTGATTATTGCGCTTGGTTAATATATTATTTTTCGACTTTGTAATGCTGAAAGTTTGCTGCGTCACAAACTTGCCAGTTTGTTTGCTGTTTGTTTAAATGAAGCTTAGTAGAAAATAAAACACACACAAATATGTTTCTGCTTTAAGCTTTTCTATGAGTACTACGTATAAGTAGGTACCTAGAAATTTAAAGTTAATTAATTGCGATTATGTTAATTTTCAACCAAGCGTAATTTTGTTTTTGTGGCATTTTTTAAATTGTGCTTTGATTTGTTATAAAATGAGATGTGGTTTTTTTCATACCTGAAGTAAAGATTACGTAGGTATATGAAAAGCCGCATTTTAAATACCAATTTCACTATTTTCTTACATATCTTTTAAAGAATTAAGAAAGCTGAAATGTTTATCTATTTTAAAAAAACATTTGAGTTTATTTTTTATTATTCTGTATGTTAGAAATTAGCACTAAATATCATCAACTATGACAAAAATATAAAAAACTCAAAACAAGTAATGGTAAGTTTGTGAATACGTATTACATCGAAAAGGATATTTCTGAACCTTTTATTACCCCAAGTTTTGGATATACTGGTGTCATAAATGTTTTTATTTTGCCAAAAAAAACAAACCAACTTCAAAAATCTACTACTAACAATAAAAGATAATCTACCAAAGCAAACACAACACAATAAGTATTATTCTTTACCATGCCGCAAGCCGTTTTGAATGCTAATAAATAATTTTCCTATAGCTTGGCTGGGTTTTTAGTTGATAACTTCATGGAAATGAAAACACTCAGATCCTAACCAAATTTAAATAAAATATCTGTGTAATGGAACAGTTCTCTTTGTATGAAATTTAAATTCAGCACCTACCGTCTACAGTATTTATAAAAACTGAAATTTAAATTTCATTTCTCAAAAACCAATGGTACTAAAATCTTTTTTAAAAAAAGGCACTCCAAATTGGATTCGCCATTTTGAATTAAAAACAGTATTATAAAAACAACAATTCAGAAGCCTATTCAAATTCGATATCCAAATAGAACTTTGTGTTTTTACAATAGAAATATTTACGCAGCACATATAAAAAAAACCTTTTTTCTTGTAAATTACAGAATATTTTAAGAGAAAACTTTGAAATATGATTTTATCTTTAAATTAGTATAAAAAGAAATTCACAATATGTCATTTCGAAAAAAAAATTCAAGCACGAAAAAAAAAAATGATAAAATAACGCAACGTGCGTTACATGTCGTTATTATCTTACGAATTTTAAGCTTTTTATCGTTTGTTGCGTCCCACGTAGGGAGCCTTCTTTCCGCGAAAAGCTTTCTTGACCGGTTAAAGATTAGTATAAAACATCGTAACACTCGCACATGTACACAGGTGAGAAAAAAATATTATTAAAATTACTATTGTGCAGTAATGCTCCTGAATGGCGTCGAAAGCGTCCCTAAGCTACTGTAACCGCTTAGCAACAGGTGGTCCTTGTTTGCCACCTTATTGGTATAAAATCGGCTATTACTGCACTGGTCGAAAATATCGGTTAACATGGTAACATACAAATTAGTTCCCTGTTACAATTGCGCCATCTAACCGACACGACGTTATATATATATATATATGTATAAAATATTGTACAAAGAGGAAATAAATATTATCTGTTGGAGGCGTTAGTTAGGTAGTAACTGCGCCTTAAGGTTGAAAATTAAAAATGATGTGTTCCACGAAAATCCGCTAGAGTGCAAACTAGAGGATGAAGATTTATATGAGAATTCCGATATTTTTGTAGCTTTCTTTTTTTTAAAACTTCACGCGGACGAAGTCGCGGGAATAAACTAAAATTATAATATTTTCAGACAGAGAAAATATAACCGTTTCCACAACCTATTGAATAATCTATAATTAAGATCGGCTATTGTAAATAACAAAGGCCATTAATGTTTCAGAACAAGTTTTAACTAACTTTCCTCTAATAATTTGTTTCAAATGTCACTCAATGTCGCTTTATATTTCACTAGATTTTTCAAGCGGCTTCGCCCGCCCTAAATTTTGTTATTAGCGTGGAATTTCTAATTCAACTTCTTATACTAATGAAGTTTGCTATAGCAAGCTATAGAGCTGCAGCTTTAGTTCGTTCAAGCTTGGGTATAGATATATTATATCGATAAAAACGATACTATGTCCTTCCTCGAGACTCAAACTATCACCATACCGAGATTTACATCTAAATCGGTTCGGCGGTTGAAGCGTTAAGTGAACAGACAGACAGAGTTACTTTTGCATTTATAATATGAGTATGGATTTCGTTGCTTTAGCTTTACTTACGTACGTATACTAGTACTTTGGTATAATAATATACAAAGTATAACCGAAGCCGACAAATTAATACAGTCAGTCATCGCCTTTGATAAATCTGACTACGTCTAGAAGTCCTGGCTCTGCAACAAAATGTATGACCATCTGGTCAGCACAAGACTAGACAAATTAAGAGACGACATAGGCTTGGCGGGTGCACTCGACGTCCACAGTCACCAGTTTCGTCGAACTTTGCCTCACAAATGCGTCTGTCTCGCCATCGATGGGCGACTGAATAAAAGATTGTTTAGACCGCGTTATCTATACTAGTAATATTATAAATGCGATAATAACTTTGTCTGTTACCTTTTTACGCCTCAACCGCTGAACCGATTGAAATTAAATTAGGTATGGAGATAGTTTTAGTCTCGGGAAAGGACATAGGATAGTTTATATCCCGAAGAATTTAAAAGTTCCCTCGGTTATAACTATAACCGAGCTTAAACGAACTATAGCTACCGCTATAGCTTGCTTTAGCAAACCTTATTAGTATAATTAAGGAGTTGACGTAGACATTTCACGCCAATAACCAAATTTAGGGTAGGTGGAGCCCTTGGCAAAATCTAGTAACTCTAAAAAGCTATTTTAATCATTTGAATATCTCATCTCACTTTTATTCAGTATAGACATTTATAATTATTCAGGATAATGTTAAACAAAGATAGGACGCCACACAAAATGTGCAAAAGCTTTTAGGCAACGTGTTAATGACGGTATTGCTAGTTAAGCATACGGGTCTGGACTGCAAGCTCTACGTCAAATGAATATTTGCGAAAATAAATGAGAACAGGGTATTTGACAAAGTAGTGATAGTTTGTTAAAAATAGATAATATATGTAGATACTTGTAATAAATAGTTTTTTACCTCCACTAACGGTACGAAATCGGTATTTTTTAAATTTAACTTTTATACCGCAATTCGACTCCCTCGCAGCCTGGTTGGTAGTGAGAACCCTCCCATCAGTATGGGTTCGATTCCCACACTGGACAAACATTTGTGTTTGTCTTGAATCTGAGTCTTTTTATTATTGATATGTATGTTTACAAAAAAAAGTAATATATATGTATTTGCATACGTTGTCTGGTATCCACAACACAAGCTTTACATTGGGGCCAGATGGCGCTAACGCTGTGTGTATTGTTCAAAAACATTTATTTTTATATATTTATTATAAAGAATTAAAATATTTACGAACTCGTGGATTAAACCAACTAAAGTCGCTCCGAGGATCCATTTCTTTGGTGTTACCTACACCTACATAGCTTTGCGATATACTACTCAAGCGTTTCTTAAAAATTAACTTGAAGGATATGTAACATAATACAATCTTCTAACACAATACAGTTGTAACACAACGTAGAGGGAGAAACGGATGTTCCAAATCAAAACGTGTCGTAGCGGCCTGCTACGCCGTAGCTACTTAACTAGGGGTAGTTGTAGCAAATATACTACGGACACAATAAATTGACTTGTACTTTTTTAAATTGGAAAAGCTGACTATTATACATTTTGAAACAGACTAAGATTATAAAACTTTAGGGTATGAATAACCTAAATAATCTAAATTTAGCGGTATACTATACTTACTATACAGCGCCAAGTTTCTCGCAGTGTATTGTTAATATCAGCTACAACATTCAATATTGCGTCACTTACAATAAGACACATGCGTCAGTCGTCACTCACAATAAGACACATGCGTCGGCCGTCACTCTCGATAAAACACATGCGTCAGTCGTCACTCACAATAAGACACATGCGTCGGTCGTCACCCACAATGAGACACATGCATCAGTCGTCACTCACAATAAGACACATGCGTCAGTCGTTACTCACAAATGCAACACTTTTGATTGTGCTGTAGTCTGATATTGTTATAACGTAAAAGCAATTAATAAATAAAATAAAATAGTAAAAAAAAAAAGTATATTAGTTACAAATATCTTGCTTAATACTGATAAAAATACGTAGCCGAAAAGACACAAGCCAACGTCACTAACCAGCCAGATAATCGTTTATCTTTGACTCCCTCGCAGCCAAATTGGTAGTGTGGCCGGCTGCTGTGCAGAGGGTATGGGTTGGATTCCCACACTAAACAATCATTTATGTGATAAAAATATGTTCTTGTACTAATAAAAAAATATGTATGTATTTTAAAAAAAAGTAGGTTATAACATGAATTTTTATCCGTTTTTTGGTATCCCTAACACAAGCTTTGCTTACTTTGTGACCAGACGGCGCTGTGTGTAATGTCCAAAAATATTTATTATTATTATTTGTCGAATGCGTTTAAATTGCATATCCTGCTTTCGCTCTGTGTCGGCTGATGACTTGGTAGTGTATTCAATTTATACTATGGTTTAAACTTCGTTAGTTATCTTTGCAAATCCCTTTATTGGTAATATAACAATATTTTAACAAACCCCGAACTTTTGCTATTGTAGTTGCGAACAAAACAAACAGTTGTTTTGATCTCGTTTAAAACAAATTTGATCAATAACATGTTTCGTACACTATGTTTTAAATCCCTAATTTAAAACTTTACGTTTTAATACAATGTTTTAAGCTATTCGTGGAACATAGAACTTTTCAGAATACGTTGCGTAACTTTAAACGTATACCGTCGGTTGTCGGTTTCGAAACCTCAAGTCGTGACCGTAAAGAAACTCAGCCTCCGAATGTGCCTGCCCTGCATACTACATGTGCCCGCATCATCATGGTGGTTTCATCCGCAGAAAAATCCACTTCCTACTGTGAGAACTCTGGATTGGGATAAAAGTATTATTTGTACTTTACTTACTTACTTTTTTGACCCTACAGCAATCTCTGTGTCAAAAATAAAGTCATTGTATGCACCAATATGTAGAAAAAACTTTTCCAGTGGGAACTCTCGATGGGAATAGAATTTATTCTATAACCTTTTACGTTGCTCCAGCTATTCTTCTATCAAAAATCAGGTCGTTGCAATCTGAAGGTATAGTGCCCTGTTTTTTCGATTCGATTTCTTAATATTTAATTTTCGAACTAGAAAGTTATTATAATTAAAACAAAATATAGCATTGATTTCTCAGGGATAGTATACTTCTCTATTAATAACATAATTTTTAGAATTAGGTTTGGACTTGCGGAAATTACCTCCACATACAAACAAACAAACAAATTTTACCTCTTTATAGTACATAAAAATAGAAGTGACTAAGTGTTTTCAGAGGTTTCATCCGCTCTCACAGCTGTTCACTGTACTGTTCCTATGTATATATAATAATAAATCTCGTGTCACAATGTTTGTCCTCAATGGACTCCTAAACTACTGAACCGATTTTGATCAAACTTCGTAAATATCTGTTATTTGATCCAACTTAAAAGATAGGATAGTTTTTATCTCGATATGTCAAGTGCGAGCCGGACTCGGGCACTATAGGTAAAAACCAACTTTCGCCGGGTACAGAGGGACGGCAGCGGAACAACGTTCGCCGGGACAGCTAGTGTATATATATATCTATGTTTAAGTCACGGTTTAATCCAAATCCAAATGATATATTAAAGGTTTATCCCAAAACCACCAATTTTTTGCACTACTAAGTTCAATTATTATAAAAATTTTCTTACTCTTCAGCTACTTTTAAGCATATTTTAAGTATTTAGGACCTCGGCTTACTATTGGAGACAGCTTTTTTTACCAACCATCTAAAAAGGTGTAGCGTACAAAAGGTTTTTTTGTAATACCAACAAGGTGACAAACCAGCTTACTATCCGCCTGATGGTAAGCGGTCACCGCAGCCTATGGACCCTTCATAAATCATAAATCAAATAACTACTTTCTTGAAGAACCCCATACTGTAGTCCTTAGAGAAAACCTTGGTATAACAGATGGTAAGCCCATCTCCGCGACACCGCTTCCAATACACGGTATTTGTTTTAAGGTTCCTTTATGTGTCCCATAAGTCGTAAATCTGAGCTATGGCGATAACTCATAAAGTTAAAAACTAGGAACAGTATATATAATATACCTCTTTCTTTTTACCAATTATCTACGATCTATATATAAAAAGTAATTCAAAATTGCTAATATTGACTTTTTATAATATATTCTTGTAAACCCTATCAATTTTATACACGACTGAAATCGAAAACCTTATTTTTAACGTCGAGAAGACGCTTTCGAAGGGTATTATATTCGTGCAGGGTAAGGTAACTACGTGGATGTGGTAGACGCACTTCCCACGCACGGCTCTTAAACCGTCTTTTACGTAAGCATAGCAGGAATTCGTATCTATTTGTAATATAGAACATTTTATGAAACAAGCATTTTAGGACCAGCTTTAGAAGTAATTTAGCTTTTGAACTCGACATGTGACTCGGTATTAATTTAGCATTATTTGTTGTACTTAAGTAAAATAAGAAATTCATAAAACTTACTTTACTTCCAAAACTTTTCAAACCTTTACAAAAAAGGTTTTGTATGAACGAATTAGAAAACTGTAATGTATATAAAAAAAAATTAAAAAACATTCGCAATGTCTCAAGGCGATGCGACATCTAGAAGTGGTTTTATTTGAATTCTAACATATACATAGTAAGTTAGTTACAGGTGTAGCTAATAATAAGAGTGATGTCCCAGGTGTAGAATCCATAGGCTGCGGTGACCGTTTACCATCAGGTGGGCCGTAAGCTTGTTTGCCATCTTAGTGGTAAAAAAAAAAGTTAAAAAAACCACATCGATTATACTAGCCTGATCGCTACGACGCCACAGACACACAAACACACAGACGAGGCATTAAACCTATACGAGTAACATACGTTATTTTTTGCGGTTAGAAGGGATTAAAAACTAAACAGATTATGAAATTTTTTGTATTATCATTGGAGCTGAATGTTTTAATCAATTGCTTAAAAAAATAATAAACTTATTTTTTAGACAGTTAGTTCTAACCGCGTTATCTGCACTGTTTTGGGGGTTCCTGTAGATGCAGATAACTTATAGAGTCAGGCAGTTTATTTACCGTGATCGGGACTGTTTTAATACACGTATTCTTAGATTCTCAGGCAGGATTTTTACTGCGTTAACAGGTATGAACGCAAATAAAAAGTAGCCTAGATATCTGTATGGCTGTTTCAGTAAGAACAGTCAAAGTTAAGTGTCAAAAAATACGATAGGTTAAAAATCATTTTACAAATTTATTTATAAGTAAATCAATAAATTCACCCAATTTAATCTAATTAATACTTAAAACTTGCTTATAAGTAGCTGAAGTGTAAGAAAAACCAAAGTTTTATAATAATGGAACTTAGGGGTAGTTCTTGTGATTGGTGGCTTTAGACTAAAGTAGCTTTTATGTTTACTGTGGCGTAGCAGTTATACTTATTTGGCGTTAATATTGCCAGGTGAAAAGTGAAAACTAGCCTTCAAAACAATTAAGTATGATGGATTGCTTTTTTAGTATAATGTAAGTATTGGGATAAATAACAAAATTTTCAATACCGCCGACCGTCGGCAAAAGCGTAGCACCGCTGCTACGTTTTAGCGTAGCGACGCCTACGCGGCTACAACTCTGTATTCTTACTCTTAATCTGTACAAAAATTCTATTTGTAAAGCAGTTTAAAGAACCACGTGTATAAAATTACAAAAAGAGAATGTGAGTTTGTTAGTTTGTGTATGTAAGTGCGACCCGCTGTACATTTCTGACTTTTTTTCTTAGAGTTAGTCAAGAACTGTCCCAAGGTTCATTTTACCACATATTACTTTAGAGCTGCTAACTGATGATGTGTGGGACAAATATGAAGCCACTTTAGTCCAGGTACACTGCAGAAGAAGTAGTGTTGCGGCGAAAAGATCTCAACCTGTCACGTAGGACTCAAAAACGTAGCCACTGGTTACTCCCTTATGGGGTTTAGATAAACATATATACATACATAATCTCCGGACTAACTTCATTGATTTAAAAAATTCTTTAACTATTAGAGAACTACATTATTCCAGATAGTTAGCCGAATATAGGTCAAATTTTATTATGGAAACTTTAGGGCTTCGTAATAAACGAAGATAGAATCTTCTAGACTTCTAGCTAAACGGAAAGTAATAACTTAATTACCGAAAACAAAAACTATAACAAAAACAAATGAATTTAGACAATTCTTTACATGGTTTAATATAAATAAATAAAAAAAAAAATCTTCATCATAGTAGCTACAAGTAAATAATACTAATAACCACTAAAATATTAGTAATTCCGAGGACAAGTAAACTACACTGACGGTTTCCAATGAGTTTTACTTATTGTATTTATTAACAGAAATAAAACTAGTCTTGTTGGAATAACAGTGTTGTTTACTAAAAACAAGTAAAATTTAATGGAATGCAAAAAACGTGTAACACGCTTACAATCAGTGATTAATTTACACCTATAGGTATGACAGACACCACTCAGAAACAATCCCGATTAAAAATATATATTTTATGTCATGCTAATGAATTATACGTTTTTAAATCATAAAATAAAGTCTATTATTTCAGGTTCCAGGCTATGTTTTATTTTTAAGAAGTTTACCATCCCGCAAGAAACGGAGATGAAGTCGCGGCAGAGTGCTAGTATTGTATGAATAGATTTAGATTTATGTGTAACCAGCTGTAGCCACTTCGTCTACGGAAATGTTATTTTAAAATATTTATTTGACCGCATGTCTGTCGGTATACAAATAATACTAAGCTAAGCGGTCATCCGTCCAATAACTGACAAAGATCGACGTAGCTTAGCTTTGAATATTGTTTCCAACAAAAAAATGTGTTTTTATTTGTTGTTATACTATAAAGCTCACACTAAAATCTCAGCAACTTTGAAGCTTGAATGTATTACTGTTATTTATATATATATATATATATATATATATATATATATATATATATATATATATATATATAGATATATTCGTAATAGAGCAAAAACAACGAAATCTCGTTTCTTGTATGGGGACTCGCCTTAAATTTTTACTTTTTGTTAGAATATCCGCCATTATAAAATTATATTCCGCAAAACTTCAACTTTATAGCGATTTTGGTCTAAAAGATAGAGCCTTTTAATTTTCGGACAAACAGACAGACAGCGTAGGCGTAGACAACAGTCTCCGTTGGCACCCTTTGGGTATGCAACCCCCATTAAAATATGTTATAAATTATTAAATAAAAAACCGAATGTATTTAAACAAGTACCTATCTGCTACCTAGGGAGATAGATAACACGCGGCGTAAAAGTAGGACTTAATGCGTCATATTCATAAACAATATCTATACTATAACAGGACAGGTTAAAGCAATAGTGCCCTGTTACCGAATGCACCGGCTAGGTGCTCAGAAGGAGGAGAAAAGATAAAGGGAGTTCAAAGGCGAGTAAAGAAACACTTTTCAAGGGTAAGGCAGGTTATATTAGTATACTCTTTCATTATATAGTAACAGCTTTTAATGTACAATATCCTAATCACATAGGGTGATTCTTAACACTTAAATATCTAGACCACAGCTACCTAATTCACAATCATATAGGACTACCTAAATAAATAGAAAGATAGCCAAACGCAAGCCTGCCTACACAGATTTTAAGTGTAGTTTTTATAGCTTTTATTAGGGCACTAGTACACTCTGGTCTCTTCGGCCTAGAGCCCGATTCGATGTCTTGCTCGCTGTATGCACCCCTCAGGTCAGCACCGCCGTAGAAAGAAGACGCGGACGGGACTGATTTTACGTGGCCTAACAGCGTGTGGTGAGTAGTGAATATGCCGTCCGTGGCAGGCACAAGGTAAGGCCGCACGTGGCTAGCACAGTGCAAGACCGCACGTGAACGTAGCTCGCCAGTAGCTTCGGCGTAGAGCAGGTCGTCCCGTAACCTTCGTGTGTAGCGGTGTTCAAGATAGCACCCCTACTGCACAGGCTGAAGGTTTGGAGTCAAGGAGACTCCGGGCAGGCCGAGGATTTGGAGTTTAGCAGACTCCGGCCTTCCCCAATAAAAGAACAGCAAAGCGGCTGCCGTGCGCCGTCGTTAGACAACAAACGTGCACCCGCATACAAAGGCGTCTTCTCACGGACCTCAGTTTAGGCGTAGAGCCGTAGTAAAGCAATATATATACGTAGTATATATATACTAAGAACCGTACGAGGCCGGTTTTCTTTTATAGCATAGAAGTAGATATGCAGCAATTTGTAATTTAATAATAGAATCCGTGAAAATAATTATCAACAGAATTTTTTCACGACTACGTCAAGTATCTACATAAAGTGAACTGTTTTGACTTAGCGATGTCAAACATCTATAGATTCTTTGATCTCTAAATTTAAATTACCACAGTGGTAATGGACCTAAGAGCGAATGCCCAGAAACTTCTATCGTTTCCTACATCATCCGGTACTTTACCGGAGACGGACCACCGGAAACGGTCGTTCCGTTATATTGTCCCCCTACCGTGTTTCAAAAAATTTCCATGAGACCAAGTCTCGTTGAAAATTTTTCTCCTGAAGACACTTTTCTTCGATGATAAGAGATGGCTGATGAGTATGTACAACTCACTCACTTTCATTCAAACAAACAGCAAAATTCAAAATCCTTTCAAAGTTCGCTTTTAAATTGTCTGAAAGTCTCATCATGAACTTTCAGACCCTTACGTACGTTGGTGCTGAGCTACAATCGCCAGACCACCAAGTGAACCCAAAATATTTAACTTATAATTAGTCTCTTTGTTAAGTTTCAAAGACACTATTTAAATATTTACCGACAGAGTTACGAGTAGCCTCTGTATTAACAACAAGTAGAATTAGTTGTTCTAAAGTTCAAAACTTCAGATTGTAGATTATGTTCATATTTGACATAAGCATTATAGAGTAGTAGTATCTTATGTCAATGAACATTCTACCATAGATAGGTAAAATGATTGACAGGACAGTCAACCTTATTACAGCTTACGAGTCGCTGAAAAAGAAAATCAGACTTGACAGTTGTCAATCTGACAGCTGACCATTGTTTACAAACAAACCAAAGGTCACGAGCGAATATTTTTCACTTTACGTGAACACGTCTTCAATCTTTTGCTCAATTAGCAACGCTTTGTGATGAGAAAATGAATGTGATGAATAACTACGTTATCCTGACCTAATATGAACTTTGTACAAGTAAAACAATACTATATTACAAATAACCATATAAATGACTAATGCCGGTAATTTAGATTACCTATGCATTTAAAATCTTTTATATGCCAGCGGCCAATGTTTTTGTTATTCTCATCGACCAGTTCGTAAATTAGAGGAGATATTTTATTTACGACTTTGCAACGAGAAAACTTTTTAGCCAACTTAGCCGAATGGAATTTATGTCCAACACTTTGGTTGTAACACCTTTTCCAGACATAGTCACCGACGTTGAATGACATGTCTCTACGACGTAAGTTGTAATAAGCAGCATTACGCTCGTGGGCGTTCCACAATCTTTCCTGCACCTCGTCGAAGATAGGGGAAAGAAAACCAACGTTATCTGCGAACTCGTCCCTTGGAGACATAATGACTTCGTCAGAATTTTCGTTGTTTTTATAAATAGAGCCACAAGATACCAGCTCTCTCCCGAACAAAAAGAATGCCGGAGTGTATTTAGCAACCTCATTTACAGATGAGTTAATAGCGAACTGAATCTTGTGCATATTCACGTCCCATGTTCTATGGTCTTCCTCCACGAAACATGCGACTGCCGTACCAATGGTCTTATTTGTCTGTTCAGTAGTATTCACTTGAGGAGTATAAGGAGTAGTAAAGTGAATTTTCGGAACATTGTACCTTTTAAGCATGTCCACGAACTCAGTACTAGCATACTGGGGACCGTTATCCATGATAACCGTTTCAGGTACACCATACACAAGAAAAACTAAGTTTTCCATGACATGATTTAAGACAGAAGAAGTTGCCTTTTTAATCGGAAATAGGACAGTGTATTTAGAGAAATGACACATCACTACCAAAATATACCGATCAAGCTTTCGAGATAAAGGTAATGGGCCTATTAAATCAGTTGTAATACACTGAAATGGTCTACAACATTGTTTAGGTTTACCCACTAAACCAATAGTTTTAGAGTTTTGATGTTTGTAAGCAATACAAACATTACATCTTGCTATAAACTTAGCAACGTCAGAGTACATACCATTCCAAAAATAACGTAGGCGTATTCTTTGTTAAGTTTTTTGTATCCCAAAATGAGCACAAGTAGGAGGAGAGAGATTTTCAGAGATCACTTGTTCTCTCACTTCGTTTGGTATGACTTCTTTCCAGTCATATTCAGAGCACAAAATAGAGTTAGTGCGACAATGTTTATACAATTTGCTATCCCTTATTAGGTATTGACGATATGCACTGGGGTTAGCTTGAATATTAGCCTTAAGAGCATTATACCAGGCATCAGTAGACGATGTGCTGTTATAAGTGATTGCTTTCACCATTTTAGCACGAGACAAGAAGTCAAGTATCACATTGTCGGAACCTTTTTTGTGGCAATCCTCAAAGTTAAATGCCGACAACCTAATACACCAGCAAGCTAAACGACCGGTAGGATTGTCTAGTTTTAAAAACCATAACAACGATGAGTGGTCTGGGTAAACTTTGAACTTTTGGCCATTGTCTAAGTAGTAAGACCAGTGTTCTAGAGCAGTAATTACACTAAGTAACTCACTTTCCGTTGTTGAGTAATTTTTCTGAGGAGCAGAGAGTGATTTACTCATGAAAGCAATTGGTTTTTCAACACCATCTAATTCTTGTGTCAACATAGCACCGATCCCATGACTTGACGCGTCGCAGTGTACAGCGAACGGCTTAGAAAAGTCAGGACAAGAGAGAATAGGTGACGAAATAAGGAGTTCTTTTAAAGTTTTAAAAGCTTTGTACGCCTCGTTATTCCAAGAGAATTTAGGCGTTCCTTTTTTAGTAAAAGTTAGCTTATTTAAAGGAGCAGCAATAGAACTAAAGTTCGGTATGAACCTACTGTACCAGCTAGCAGTACCAAGGAATATTTTTAAATCCTTTACAGATTTTGGGGGTTGGATTTTTAGAATAGAATCGACTTTTTCGGGATCAGTATGTAGACCGTGTTTGTCAACTATGTAACCCAAGTATTTAAGCTGTTTACGAAAGAAACAAGACTTTTTAAAGTTTACTGTGATGTTGGCTGACACAATTTTGTCACATAATCTATTAAGTAGACGAATATGGTCATCAAAATTGTCTGTCACGAAAATTATTATCACAATACGCGAACACCTTGTTTTGAAGTTCTGGATCGCTATAGAAAAGGCGATCCATAAGACGCTATTGGGCAGCACCAGAATTAACCATACCAAATGGCATTACGTTAAAAACGAAGCTGTTTCTACCCGGAACTTGAAAACAAGTCTTGATTTTGTCCTCTTTTCTCAAAGGAACATTCCAGTAGGCCTTCGCAATATCAACAGAAGATAGATATTTAGCATACCGAAGACTATCTAGAATCTCAGAAATCAAAGGTGGATTATAAGCATCTTTGACAGTTACAGAGTTTAGTTTTTGACTATCGATACAGAACCTCTACTGACCATCTTTTTAAGGAGTGATAATCACTGGGCTACGCCATGGACTTTCACCAGGCTCGATGACACCAAGTTCTAGCATCTTATCACTCTCAACATTAAGAGCTTTGACTTTTTCAGGAGATAGTCTATAGCATTTTTGTTAGACTGGAGGACTATCGCCAGTATCAATACAATGCTCGATAAGTTGAGTCCTACCAAGGGGTTGACGTTCATCAGATATTTTGTGGAATCGATCTATGATTGCATCCGCAGTAATCTTTTGAACCTCACTCAACTCATCATAGTGAGAAAGGTTTCTTATCAGAAGATACGTTCGCAACAAAGGAAATTTAGTATCCAAATGCACTAAGTTAGCGTTTATGCAAGAAGGCATAATTTGGAAAGCTTTTCAGAAGTCAACACCAAGTAGTAGAGACTGCTTCACTTCTAGTTTAACGTAGAAAGTTAAAAGCTTTCGAATTCCATTGAATTCGACAGGTAATTCAATCAATCCGATAGAAGACATTTTTGTTCCGTTTGCTACGGAACACTGAATGTTATCGCAACGATTTACACTTAACCCATTCTCGCAGAGTACAAGATGTGAATTATTACCTAAAATAGAGATTGCGCTACCGCTATCTAACAAACCACATAAAGTAAGATTATGTACAGAGATACATAAGGACGTACAAATCATTTTCTTTAAAGAGAACCGAATCGACTTTGTGCGATTTCGAAAAGATTTTTGCCGTTTTAAGCCATGCATCCTACTCGCCTTTATCAAAGAAGTTGATATGTCGAGTGACAGATTGCATTCAAGATTTCAAATTTTTGTGTGTACTATCTTTAGCACAAAAATCGATTTTCTTAGGGACCAACCTTTCATTTTTCAAGTTTGAAAAACCTTTCTTTGAAAAGTGAGTTGGCTTAAAATCAGTATTAGAAGTAGGGTTCTCTCTTACAAGTTTTTTGGATTTGAACCTTTAGTAAAAGTGACTTTTTTTCCACCACTTTGTGGTTAAAAATGGTTATAGTTTCGAGCAGGTCTAGATGCACTAATTGTCGAAGTAGGAGAACAATTAGGACAATCGATCACACGTACGTCTTTAAGGCCACAGCCGAAACATACAATGTCACGAGAGTTACATTGTAACGTCGTGTGCGATTCAGAGTTATATCTAAAACATAGGTTTCTCGTGTCAGTTTTAGGAGTAGACTGTACAAGACTAACCTTGTTTTCTATAGAAGTAGAAAGAATATTATTAGAAGTATTAAGAGAGCTAGTGCTAGGAATAGAAGTATTCATCGCAATAGACGTTTCTAACCATTTACAAGCTTCAAACAAAGAGTCAATTGAAACAACGTCCGATTGTCGCAACTGTATTGCAAAATTAGGGATTAAGTTTCTGCGCAAAATAGAAACAATCTCTGATTCTGACATTGGGGACCTTAGTTTTCTGCAAAGAGTTTGCACCTCAGTAATAAAAATTATGGCCTTTGCATTAGATTTTTGTTTTCTGGCCTCAATTTTTTTTCTTAATAAATAGTCAGCATCAGGAACCTCAAAATCCTTAAGAAAATCGGTTTTGAATAAATTCCAATTTATTAGTACATCTTTGTTGTTACGGAACCATTCGAGTGCTGGACTGCTCAACATTTCAAACAAAAGTGAATACAATTTGTCATCCGAAACAGACTTAAATAAATCCATTTCAGTAACGTTTCTTAAGAATTCAATTGGACAAGATTGACCATCGTATTTGAACTTTTTAAAATCTAGAAAAGGAGAGCGTTCAATTATAACTATTTTTTCAGTATTAGTAGGAGAAGAAATACAAGGCTTAGGATCAACATTTTCGACAATGCCCTTGCAAAAATTCAAATAACCTTGAGAAATCTTTGTATAGTCTGACGAAAGGTCTGAGAACTTATCTAAAAGAGATTCATCCTCATCTTCGTCAATATTGATCCTAGAAAATCTAAGCATTAAGTGCTGAAAAATAGCTTCAAGATCAGCTTTAGATACATTTCCACTAGAAATTGTTAAATCAACTTGGCTTTCCAGATTTTAAGCAATTTAGATATCTGATCGATATCTTCGTCACATTCCAATGGGCTTAGATCAGAAACAACAGTAGTAGAAGGTAGTTTTTTGTACTGATCGCGCATCAGATCGATTTTAGAAGCAGGTTCTACACCTCTGAGTAGCAACTCATACTGTAGAGCCTTTTTAGGCAGAAACCTAATTAAATCGCCTCCCATCTGGAATGCCTCTGTTACACAAAGATATCAGATAGATTAGATTTAGTAGTAGTAATCAGTTAAATACAATGAAATAATAAGCAAAAGACGTTAGTAACCTAGTATATGGTACTCGGCTTACCACCGACACGTTCTAAAGAAATTATTAACACCTTACCTAGAGTTAGATAAACAATGAATGAGTATACCGCTATGCTAAAATACAATTTCATAACAAGCTGAAAAAAATAAGGATTAGACACCCTAAAATCTCTGAACCTTGCCTTCAAAAATCTCTTTACTTTAATGAAAGTAGAATACCTCTAAAACCCACGTGAAAGGGCGCCACTATAACAGGACAGGTTAAAGCAGTAGTGCCCTGTTACCGAATGCACCGGCTAGGTGCTCAGAAGGAGGAGAAAAGATAAAGGGAGTTCAAAGGCGAGTAAAGAAACACTTTTCAAGGGTAAGGCAGGTTATATTAGTATACTCTTTCATTATATAGTAACAGCTTTTAATGCACAATATCCTAATCACATAGGGTGATTCTTAACACTTAAATATCTAGATCACAGCTACCTAATTCACAATCATATAGGACTACCTAAATAAATAGAAAGATAGCCAAACGCAAGCCTGCCTACACAGATTTTAAGTGTAGTTTTTAAAGCTTTTATTGGGGAACTAATAAAAATAAAAAATCGGGCAGGCCGAGGATTTGGTGTTTAGTAGACTCCGGCCTTCCCCAGTAAAAGAACAGCAAAGCAGCTGCCGTGCGCCGTCGTTAGACAACAACGTGACCCGCATACAAAGACGTCTTCTCACGGACCTCAGTTTAGGCGTAGAGCCGTAGTAAAGCAATATATATACGTAGTATATATATACTAAGAACCGTACGAGGACGGTTTTCTTTTATAGCATAGAAGTAGATATGCAGCAATTTGTAATTTATTAATAGAATCCGTGAAAATAATTATCAACAGAATTTTTTCACGACTACTATACGTCAAGTATCTACATAAAGTTAGCGATGTCAAACATCTATAGATTCTTTGATCTCTAAATTTAAATTACCACAGTGGTAATGGACCTAAAAGCGAATGCCCAGAAACTTCTATCGTTTCCTACATCAGCCGGTCCTTTACCGGAGACGGATCACCGGAAACGGTCGTTCCGTTATAATACCATAGTTATACCTACTTATATAATGCTACGACGAAAGCAAGTCTATAAATTTTGGTAAGTTGTTGTGCACACGCCGGGGAAGGTTTCTGAATTAGTACAACCCTTTTACAATAGGTGGCGCGCCAGTTGTCAACGTTCACCGGGTCAGCTAGTATGTATATAACAATAAATCTCTGTTTCCCTTGGTCATGCCATTACTTTCGAACGACTGCACCAAATTGGATAATTTTTTTTTTGCTGTCTTCATTATTATTAGGGAAAGGTTTCTATAAAATAAAAAAGGGTAAAGTGCGACTCGGACTCGCGCACTAAGGGTAAACCGATTGTAAAGAAATTTAGGTAAGTCGTTGTGCACACGCCGGTGAAGATGCAGTTTTTTTAAAAAACTGAAATAACGTTCGCGGGGTCAGCTAGTAAATTATAAATATACACACGTAAAAATAATCTCAAAGTTGGGATTTTCATTGGCCGTTCAATTGGTAATACACGGACTGTAAGGATTGTTGCAGGTTCAGGTCCTGGCTCGAGGTTAATCTTTGGCCATAATTGTTATAATTTTTTTTATGTGTTTTTTTACCAACCTTATAATTTAATGCTAAAATTACGCCCTAAGACTTGCTGTATTTTTACAATTTTATTGTAATATTTTCATAACGCAGGCCTTAAACTTTAACATTGTAAATTTTAGATATTGCAGAAGAGAACACCTCATTCCGATTTTACAATCTTTATAACCAAGTATTAATAAACGCTTATAATATTCGCACACGTTAACACGTATAGTATATAATAGGTAGATATATTTTTAAGGCTCTATTATTTAACAAATAAACCGGTTAGTGCGGAAATAAGTATTGTGAATTTTAAAGAACGTTTAAAATCAGTCTTTTCGCAGAGGTAGGTAGGTAGAGGGTAGAGGTAGGTTCGTCTTTCTAATTATCCTATTGCACGACAAGTTATACAAGTAATAGCTTTTAACCAACCACCGGGCGCAAGGATGAACAAGGCTCTTATACAAGCTCTTATAAAATAAATATATCGCAACAAGATTTATCAAGAGTATTGTATTTCAATTTACAATTTATTTGGCCGTATCGTTCATAAAATTCAATAAACTGGAGGCACTGGCTCTGTCAAGTTGTCTATAGCTGATTTATCAGAGTATTTGACATGTAATTAAGCTGTGATGGTTGAAGTATTTAGGTTAGACCGCAGCCTAATTTATTTCAAAAATGATTAATGAGTTTGTTGACCTACTAAGTCTAAATGTAAAGAATAAATGAGGTGACCTTAATAGTTAATGAACGTTAAGGAAAAAATGCCGTAAGAAATTTTTATTTTCTGTAATTTTTATTTTAAAATATTAGGGGTATTGTGATAAATGTTGTTAGGGAAGAAAGTGTTGAAATCGTCAAGAAGAGGAAATGAGTATAGTATATGTGTCAGGGGTATTCATTTCCGAATACGCGGGTACGCGACCCCAGCCTCTCGAGCTACTACTAATTCTCCTCATTTTCTTCCAACAGTAGTATCCCCCCCCCCTTCGACGTATCCCACTCATTATACAATTTCCATTAAGAAATCATCACACCCCAACCCTACTCCTTGTTCCCTTCTATTATCCGATAGGAGATGTTGGGCAGCATCGACCCCCTATAACACTACTGCGCTCGCCAACCCGCTTGCCAGGCGTGGCGAGTATGGCAAACCCACCAACAGAAAATGAACGGCAAAAAAACAAACGGCCCCTAGTCCCCGGCAGCCCTGCTAGTCCAGGCTACGGTAGCGGCCTTGGTAACGGCGGGGCAGGGGGTGCGAAGAATCCCCGGCAGAGATCCGGCTACCAACACCGACGACTAGACCTGGCAACCTACAATGCACGAACGCTGAGGGCCGACGAGAAAATAGTAGAACTGCAAGAAGCTACAAGCAAGTTACGCTGGGACATTTTAGGGCTGTTGGAGGTGCGAAGACAGGGACAGGACACGATAGTTCTCAACTCAGGTAACTTGCTGTACTACCTGGGGGGTGACCAGCTATCCCAACCTTGGGTTTATCATCCGCAAGTCCCTCGTCAACAATATCATTAAAGTTGACAGTGTGTCGACCAGGGTAGCGTACCTGATACTCAGAATATCAAAACAATATTCGTTGAAGGCCATACAGGCTTACGCGCCGACTTCGACACACCCAGACGACGTAGTGGAGGAGATGTATGAGGATATTTCTAAAGCCATACACTCCTCCAAAACACACTATAACGTCGTGATGGGTGACTTCAACGCGAAACTAGGCAAACGAAGTGGTAATGAACTGAGAGTGGGGCAATTTGGATATGGACAACGGAACTCCAGAGGGCAGATGCTGGCCGACTTCATGGAAAAGGAAGGCCTCTTTATGATGAATTCCTTTTCATGAAGCGCCCCCACAGGAAGTGGACCTGGATGTGTCCGGATGGTTGCACGAAGAATGAGATTGACTTTATCATGTCAACGGAAAAGCAAGTGTTCAACGATGTCTCTTTGATCCACACGGTCAAAACCGGGAGTGATCACCGTATGGTAAGAGGCACATTCAACATAAGGCTTGATAGGTCTCGACTAATAAAGTCCACGCTCCGACCCACAACCATCCAAATACAAAACCCAGAAAACTTTCAGCTCAAACCCAAAAATCGCTTTAAGCATTTAAAGGAAGACGCATCTGTGGACGATACCAACGACATGTTTGTGGAAACTGTCCATATGGTTGGGTTAAAACCCACCGTTCGAATAGAACAAAAAGACTCTCGGACCAGACTCTAAGACTTATGGACGAGAGACGAAACCTTGCAGTCTTCTCATGATGCAGTGTCATATCGTCGGCTTAATAGACAGATCTCAAAATCATTTGCACGCGACAAATGCCACTTTAATACTTTGCGTATTTAAGAGGCAATAGAACGGAACAAGGTTCCAAAGTGTTCGCGAGAGATCTGGCTATTGGGCGAAGCCGTCTGGCAAGGCTGAAGACGGAGGACGGCAGCATTGTTTCGTCTGGACCAGAGGTCTTGGAGGAGATCGAGAAATTCTATGGACAGTTATACACGTCAACATCGAAACCAGTTGGCAGTCCAGCTAAAGGCCCTAGAGCTAGACTGACTCGACACTATACCGAGGACATACCGGACGTCAGCTTGTACGAGATTAGTCTATCGCCGCTATCGGGCGGCCGAACGAGGATGGAATCAGATAGGACCTATAAGTTCTTTTACGTATAGTTTTATTTTATATCTTTTATATATATTTGTATATATATATATGTATTAATATTTGTCTGTATGTGTATATATGAATATGTGCATGTTTGTGTATTTTATATTATCTTTAATATGTTTATGAATACCTATTTATTTATTTATTTGCAATTTTGTAAAATGTAAATATGTTTGTATGTGTATATATATATATATGTATATGTACGTCTATATATGTTATATGAATATAGTATAATCGAATTTTTATTGGAGTTGCTTGAGTGTGTCATGCTCTCTCAAAGTCTCTGCGGTGGTGGCATGTGTGTGTTGCCAGTGATGACTTATACGGCACTGAGAAATTGTTCGAAATGATGCCCACGGCTACTTTCTACCATCGCACCGCTCGCACTCGGCAGGGAATTCATTCTCACACTTTAGAACCTAAATGGTCGCGTACAGTGCGGTTTCAGAGAAATTTCCTCCCGCGAACGCTTAAGTTGTGGAATGAGCTCCCTGCCAAGGTTTTCTGCAAGGACTACAGTGTAGAGTTCTTCAAGAAAGAAGTTATTAGATTTCTGAAGGGTCGGCAACACGCAAGTGATAAGCATATCTCGGCGAAAGTTTTCAAGACTTTTACAGTCTTTTCCTCATAGATACATTAGTAGTTGGCTTGTCATGTCACCCCATCATGTCTGTGAATTCAGGCGATTGAAAAGAATTAAAAACGTCTTG
The DNA here is from genome assembly GCA_946406115.1 of Apoda limacodes. NCBI lineage: Eukaryota > Metazoa > Arthropoda > Insecta > Lepidoptera > Limacodidae > Apoda > Apoda limacodes. Next base: position 9,007,367 of record OX291553.1, on the reverse strand, counting down.
CTCTTTTAACTCCAAACTATTATGGTGTGGAATTCTTTATCCTCTCCTTAATTTCCCAACTCACTTCTTAATTTGCTTAAAAATTATTCGGTAAATCTCACGTCAGGGATAGATGTCTACCACATCTCACCAAATCTTACCAAGGGGAGGGGGTCCAAACAATAAAAAAAAACACCTCATGTAATAAATGAATGCCCCCTAACAATAATCAAGGATCTGCCTTTGGCACTGCCACAGGTACAGCTTGTATTTAGTAAAGTAAATGATTAATCGCTTAAATCTTTTTTAAATGTACCTATTTAAAGTGCGTTGTGTATTACGAACGGAATAAATAAAACAGACTCATAGCGACGTAGGCATCGCTACGTTAATGCGTAGCAGCGGTGCTACGCTTTTGACGACAACGGTGGTATTAAAATTTTATTACTGTATGCATAATTTTATGATCATGTTCTAAAGTAAATGGGCTATCTTTGTACTTTTACCAGCTTTCATACGTCCTTACAGTTAGGGTACCACCTTGGATGATGGCGATTTGGGCCACAGTCCATCACGCAGGCCCAGTGCGGCTTGCGGACTTCAGATACCTACTTACGACATTCGCAGATTTTCTCATGATCGTTTCTTCCACTAAAAAGCCAGAAATAGTGTGATTGAATGAACAATGTACTATAGAAATTAAGGAAAAGATTCATTGGTACATTCCGGTCTCGATCCTCCGCCCCTCAGAACACGAAGAACACTAGGCCTCCACCGATTGCCGAACAATCGAAATGGTGGTACAATTGTAGCGTGATATGCCACACAACAAGTAGATAAACTAATTTTCGGAATAATAAAAGACTCAGGAAAATACAAATTGTCCTGGTATGTTAGTACCTACGTTGTAAACGTTCAAGAACGATATCTTTTGTTGTTCGTGATTGGTTTCTTTTCACTTGCACAACCTTTGTGTATTCGAAAATGATTAGACCCGCAGATGCTCGCTCTGCCTTAATTAACTGAAGCATCTGGGTCGACGCACTACGGGCCGACATTAACCGACATGCAAAAAAATGCAATAGTAACAGTTACATAAAAAAATATAAACATACAAAGATTTTGATGAATTAATATTTATAACGGTTGATTAGGTCTTCGAAAAATTCACATTAACAGATTAACAACAAACAAAGCAAAGTTTCTACTATGGATACCAGAATACATATAAATACTTATTTTCTTTTTTTGTAAATATGTACATATTATACATAGAAGACAAACACAAATATTCATCACATAAATGTTTGTTCTGTGCGGGAATCGAACCCACGCGCCTTGGTTGGGCAATACTTTTTTTATTATAAATATGATAGTAAATATAAACATAAACCGTGTGTTTTCTTAAATAATTCTACGTACTTATATAAAGAGTCTAACGTAGTAAAGTATGTTGGGAATTATAGCTTTATTCCTACATCTTGTGGCTTGGAAAATATTCAATTATAAATAGAGAAAGTGGTATTTGTTAATAAATTCTAAAATATAGCCTTTATCCTTATTTCAGATAGCGTTACTCACAGTTCAGTATCGACCCGTAACGTATTTAAGCGAGTCCGTTTTAGACCCGCTCAGAGCGGCTTATCCGTCCGATTTACGCTTCGCTTCCTTTGTGACGCAATTTGCCGTGTAAATTACGTTCCAGAAAATTCCGTCACTGCTCTTATGCTTTATATACTTACCTATTTATACTTAGTATCATGATTCTTTTATGAACACCTTAAAAAAATTTGTTGATTTTCTTTTGCGAATAACACATAAATGCATTACTTTTTCTGTTCACAATAATATACTATTGTGAACAGAAAAAGTAATGCATTTATGTGTTTTGCTATCGCAACAATAGTTTTCATTTATATATTTTAAATATATGTATAGAAAAAAAAATATAAAATATTAAGTACTGAGTTCCTTTCTGGCTCTTCTCAGCAGTAAAATAATTCTTAACCGGGGATAAAGTTTATAATTAATAATAAAACTGCCGATTCAAAAGTAATCTTTAAAAGTCTACTTGAATAAAACATTTTTTAGTTTAAGTTTTTATGTTCAAAACGACCTTGCTTTTAGGAAGTCCTGCATCATGATACAAACGTTTCTTCTTCTAAATTCCCTGGCATGAGTTATAAAGGAAATGTCCTTGAGATCGGGAAATTACCCAACATATATCTATTATAAGGCGTATTTTTTTTTTAAATTGATTGTAAATCTTAGACACTTGTGTTAAAATAATTTAAGCACCTTTAAATAAAAGACTTGTTCTTTAAGACTCATAAAGTAGGAAAATCCATTAGAAAGACGAAAACTACACTTTGCCTAAAACTGTTTTTAGTACAGTTTCTTCTTTCTAGTATCAAAGATACTGTACCTGTACTTTCCATCTGTAAACAGACTGATAACTATTTTGACTAACAAGTTTGTTACCTACTAAAATGACATACTTAAAAATTATCATAAAAATAAATCACATCAATAATTTAGTTTTTATTGAATTCTAGCATATTGAAAAAAGTGGATATGTGACGTTTATATCCTTATCTCCTCAATTATTACTTTTATATTTTATTTATTGCTATTTTTATTTAAGTTTCGACTCAGCATAAATCCTTTTGTTGTACAAAATTTATTGTAATCCTTGTTGAATTTTCTCTCTGCTTGTGATACATATATTAGAAAAAAATAACAAAATTAAACCTATTTAAGTTTTTAAGTGGCAAGTTTTTACGATGTTTACTTTGTGAATTGTTACATCAAACCTGTCAAAACAAGCAAGTTATTACTACATTATTAAGGTCACCGAAGTAGAAAAACTTGAAAATTAAATGCATAATTTTGATAACAGTTGTGGGAAATAACCTTGACTCGACAATAACTTCAGGTAAATGTTCGTGGAACTTATCTAAACTGCCACTTAGCGCTAAACAAAGGTTAAAATGAACACTTACAAAGTTTTGCCTTATTACAATTTCTACAAAAAGCCTTTTTTTCAAGCCTCGTAAAAACGTTGGTATTTTTACTGTGTAGGTAGTTATAATGAGTTTGATTTTCTAACACGTTAATAGATATTTAAAATATAATCTTCAATTAAATTATAAATTGAGTTAAAGATAAAAATCTATACTACTCACTCATTCACTTAAGGACTAATCATGAAATGTCCGGAACTACAAAGCCTACAAACTTGAATTTAAGTTTTCTTGGATTCTCTAGGCTTACTAAAGAATTTGAGTTCGAAGGGTTAAAAGCCTTTCGAAGATGCGGAAAATTTAATACCCATGAGAAGGATTCTTTTTAACTTTATATTTGAGATATCGTTGTACGTATTTTTTTATTGTGCATATGTCTATTGGTATTATGGTCCTTCTGTTTTTAGTGTTAAATCTATTTAATTTCTATTGTAACTAAGCACATAATGTACAAATAAATGATATAAATAGAAAAATGAATGTACAGAATGGAAAAGAGAAGCCGTGGTTTGAGGAAAAGTACTCCAAATATTGAAGATGCCAAATTTTACTGAAAGGAAACATACTATTCTTTTCTAAAAATAGCATAGGTATTCACAGAGTTTTGGTAAAATCATCCATTTAAGCCGGGAATCAAACCTGAGTAATAATAAAAATATATTTTTTATTTTATGACACGGCCTTTCTTTTCCACCCTCTATAACAAAACAATACTTATAACAGGAAAAGGAACGACATGGACTGCAATTTACTAGTTGCCTGTCTGTGGCATATTTCTGACTTGAACAGCTGTCTGTACAGGTTTTTCCGTCGATGCCTTTATTGACATCCGTAGGTCACCGTGAAAGGGTAACGTTTTCCCTGTTTCTCTATTTATTTCTTTTTTTTAATCTTGAATAGTATATATATTTTTTTTGTTGTTTACTCGGTTCAAAGAAAATACTTCTTCCGCCCAGAAACTTTCCAAGTAGGAAAAAGGTCCCATTGCTTATTTAATTGTTTATTAATATATTCCTCCTTTTCGTCTCGGTTGATTTGGCTGATATCAGGCGTTGAAAAAACTTTTTTAGAATGATACAGGTATCAATTGTTGCTTGTTTTTGGATAATTTCATTTCTTATATCAGCATCTAAAATTTTGATACATTTTTCAAATCTCTTCGATATCATTCCAGTTGTTCCAACAAACTATATATATATATATATATATATATATATATATGCGAGTGACACTTCTGATGTTGCAAGCGTCCATAGGCCACGGTGACCGCTTACCATCAGACGGACCGTGTGCTTGTGGTATAAAAAAAAAGGATTACACAAAAAACTTATATTTTTGAAGAAAAAGGTTATTAAAGAAAAGGTTTGCCGACGATATTGTGGTCATGGCAGAATCGATGGAGGACCTTAGCACAATGCTCGAAAGCCTCAGTAGAGCTTTCCAACGAGTGGGCCTCAAGATGAACATGGACAAGACGAAAATCATGTCGAATGGCCATGTAGCACCCACTCCAATAACTGTTGGGAACTCTACACTCGAAGTTGTTGACGAATACGTATACCTGGGACAAACTGTTCGATTAGGTTGGTCCAATTTCGAGAAAGAGGTTAGTCGCCGAATCCAACTCGGTTGGGCAGCGTTCGTAAAACTGCGTACTATTTTCTCGTCCCAAATACCCCAGTGCTTGAAGACAAAAGTCTTCAACCAGTGTGTGTTGCCAGTGATGACCTATGGCACTGAGACGTGGCCGCTAACTATGGGCCTTATACGAAAGGTCAAGGTCGCTCAGCGGGCGATGGAAAGAGCTATGCTTGGAGTTTCCCTACGTGGTCGAATCAGGAATGAGGAAGTCTGTAGGAGAACTAAAGTCACGACATAGCTCACCGAATCGCAAAGCTGAAGTGGCAATGGGCAGTGCACATAGCTCGAAGAACCGATGGCCGATGGGGGAAGAAGGTTCTCGAGTGGCGGCCACGAACCGGAAAGTGCAGCGTGGGACGGCCCCCCGCTAGATGGACAGATGCCCTCGTAAAGGTAGCGGGGAGCCGTTGGTTACAGGCGGCATAGAGTTGCACGCTGTGGAAAAAGTTAGGTGAGGCATATGTCCAGCAGTGGACGTCAATGGGCTGATATGATGATGATGAAAAAAATATTGTATTATTATTGCAATTGTTGCTGATATTTTAGCACTCCCACATATACATACTATTATTGTAAGAGTAAAATTTCATGATTCAATAAATTTTTGCGACTACAAATAACACCGTTTTCAAGAGTTTCGAAACATATTTAATTTCGTTGTACATCTTAATAATACTTTTATTTGTAATTAAAATTACAGGGCTTCAACATTTCTAAAATACATTTACAATGCATAATATTATATAAACCAATGGTCTTGTGTTCGTGCACATGTTCATCAATAAAAACAAAGGCAGTGATTCCAACAAAAACAGGAAAAGTCATTAAATAAATATAAGCATTATAATCCTCGTGTTTGCTTCGTGGCTCAGTGGGTAATGACCCAACTGCTGGATTGAGGGGCGTGGTTGCGATTCCCGCACAAGACAAACATTTATGTGATGAACATTAGTTGACTGGGTGTTTTCTATGTATTAATATTTACAAAAAAAAGTATCTACCTACATGTATTTGTATCCGTTTTCTGGTATCCATAGTTCAAGCTTGGCTTAGTTTGGGACCAGATGGCGCTGTATGTGTGATGTCCAAAAATATTTATTATTATTATTTATTATGTTAAATTTAAGATCAACCTATTGGGATGTGGGATGCTTTACTAACTGTAAACACATTTTACATATTTCTATATATATGGTAAGTAGGTATAATGCATCTTAGAAGTTAGGACAAGTAAAAAGTTAAGAAGATTTGTCTTTGTCAAGTATGATACATTGTACTTAACTTTTAAGATTATTCTCAGTATATAACTGAAAGTTATTATGGCAATCTATTTTGGCTCACGTTTCAACTAAAATAAGCAATTAAACTACTACTACTTGAAACATAAAAAAATATGAATGCTTCGAGGTTACCAAGTAATTACAAAGCTACTTAAAATCTTTGGCTTATATTATTATTTCCATCAGTTTGTAGGTTATTTGTTCAATCTGCCTGTATAGTAATTTTAACGTATCACTCCTCGTCCTCACTTTGGGGCACGACCTACCCTCTACGAGTGCAATTTAGGCCACAGTCCACAGGCAGGCCGAATGCGGATTGTGGACATCATAAACGTCTTTTTTGACGTATGTTTTTCTTCACTTTATAAAGCCAAAGCAGTAAGTTATGAACATATTTAAATAAGGAGAAAGTTTCATGCCGGGATCGAAACTTCTTCCGTTCTTGTCGTGAAGCTATTTTTATTTATTATTTTTTTGTATATATCGCTAAGGTGGCAAACAAGCACACGGTCCGCCTGATGGTAAGCGGTCACCGTGGCCTATAGACGCTTGTAACACCAGGAGTATCACTCGCGCGTTGCCGACCCTTCAAAAATCCAATAACTTCTTTCTTGAAGAACCCCATACTGTGGTCCTTGGAGAAAACCTTGGCAGGGAGCTCATTCCACAACCCAAGCATTCAATATAAATATATGAGTATTTTTGTAATATATACGAGTGTAGATATATATTAAGCTATGCGTCTGCGGTTACAACATAAAACAAGTGAGCAATGTAGGTAATAATTGTTTTGAAACCAGTGAGTTTTAATCTGATTAAGTGAGCTGGAGTGTAATTGTAGTTAATTAAAATCATCTGGTTTCAAGATGGCTATGACTTGCATTTACTTTATCGTTACTTTTAATATGGCGAACAGCTAGTAGGTACATTGGGAACAGTAGAAATGTAAAGGAGCGGGTATCGTGATAAGGGCATGTAATAACGAAAGGTTTTTAATTCCAATATTGATTTCCGATATTAGCATTTAATATCGGAATTCCGATACTAATATCGGAATTGAACATATTTTTCATAAAGTTGCATTAGATACAAGATGTTTTAAGTTAATTTCTTTTTGTAATCAATATAAAAATAAAAACACTTCTGTGATGATTATACTCTAAAAAAACATAAAACTAAAATCAATTTTGGTAAATATATTTAAAAATAGCACAACCTTTGAACAAAATCTAAATTAAAAATTCCTTCTGAAATAACTTCACTAAAATTCATGATCAAAAATTGAAAAAAAAAATTAACAAGAGAATAAAACTACTGATTCTGTACTATTTATTTATTTTTTAGAACACCACCTCTTTGTGTGATGTGTTCATAGAAACTCCTCTACTCTTTTGCTACTAATTAAATAAAAAACTCATCATCTTTCAAAAAAAAAAAAAACAATTGGTAACAAATAGAACGAAACTACTTATTTACGAACATCATGTATATGTTTTTAAGAGAGAAACTTGATAGTACATTCTCAATAAATTAAAGGCTTCTAGCATTTCAGCAAAAGCAAACTTCGGACAATGAATCAAAAATATCCAGCTGACGGAAAACACGCTTACTTTCAATACTAAGGCAAAACTTATGTAAAATACAAACGCTCTGTACGCATGTTATATATACACTAATCCCTCCTTCCGTTTAAGTCGCATACAAGTTAATAAGCTATTATAATTTCAAAAAGGTTAAAAATTGGCGTTCACAGGCAAGGCCTTCCTGTTTTTTTTTTCAGATTTTCTCAAATTCTTGGTAAAAAGTTATATCACACCTTGTAGTGGTTGGGTAGTTACTTTAATAGAACTATCTTTACATAGTCTTTGTTTCTGTGATAGCTCCAGTGCTTGCATTATATTTGAGGTTAAGGACATGCATACGCATTAAATACTTTTTACTCGTTGGTTTGAAAAAATTGTCGCCTTTTGAAGCCAATAGAAACTTTAAGAATTTTAAAGGTAGGAATGGTACTATTGCTATTAATTGTCATCTTTTGTATTAAGCTTTGCAAATTCATAGCGAGACATGATTTAAGATAATGTGTTTTTCTTCTCAAGTTTACTGAACACGAATTTCAATATTGTGTCTACTATATACTATATATAATTTAGTAAGTCTTATTCGCGACACCAGTCAAAAAATCTAGAGACTGCCTCTCTTTGACTCGGGGACAATAACTAACAAAGTTCGGAAGTCGTTCAAGGCGAGGCGACGTTGTACGGAGTGTAGATTTATCTTTCAATCTTCTTGTTATCACCCTTCTTTAGCAGAAGCGCCGACTCTACGGTGCCTAAGGGTGCTCGTGCCTCCAAATGTTAAGTGTCTGCGGCGCTGAGCCCTAATATTTTATAGTTTTACTATTATTTCGGGGACCTGGGACTGTTTGTGGATAGTGTACTGGGTGCTTTATGGCAGTTTCTAGGGCTTTGGTGGAAGAAAGTACGAAAGCTGTAATAGCATTCTTTAACTATTAGACAACATCGACAACGGAGCGCCCGCAGACACCGTTTACGTCTTATTTTAAAATTTAAATATTTGACTAATTCCGATATTACGATATTGGACTACTCAGTATCGGAATTATAATATCGGACTTAACGTTCCGAGATTCCGGGATTTCGATATTCCGAGATTCCGATATTCATGCCCTAATCGTGATGCGTAATAATATAAAACTATTGAACTATACCTGTATACTTGGTTTACCGCGCTAACATCTCGCATAATCATTATGTATTTAGGTCACAAGATGCCTTGTTTTTCATATATGTTGAATATGTAAATTAGACTTTAACAACATTGACAGATTAAAGCAAGTAGCGTCAGTGTGTATATTATTCGTGTGTTAAGTGTTTGTGTGAAATCAGTGGGTATTTCAAATGCAGAATATAGATGTAAAGGGTAATCCCAGGAATCATGGGACCGATTTCAAAAATCCTTCCACGAAAGCTATATCTATTATTGCAGATGGTTAAAAGCTAAGTCTTGTTTGAATATAATAAGATTAGGCCTATTTTGAACTAACATATGCATGTGGAGGGAGAAAATACTAAAGACTTTGATCCATTCCAGTTATTCAGAAAGTTCCGTCGGTATCCCACAGCTATAATTGAAAGTCATGCAATGCCGCGGGCAAAAATTAGTAGCTATTATGATAATTTAATTATTAACAAAACAAAATAACAGGTAGGTAGATTATAATTCCAGGAGAGTTATTTATTTATGTTTTTACAGTTTTGAAGGTTTTATTTATTGTATTCTTAATCCTCTACTTTGGAATACCATTCAAATATTTTCTGAGAATATATCTTTTACGACAGTTTTTTTTCCAGATCTTTTATAAGATATATGATTATTTCTTGTATATTTTCTTTTGTAGTCTCTTTGAGGATAATAAATCTTCACTTATATCTGGCGACATCCCTGAGGCGACGGAGATCACGGAATTCACGACGGTGACATTACAGTAGTCTTGACAAATTGAATACTTCAGTAAAAAGCGATATGATACATAACGTTGCTATGAAACTGCCAATAAACTTATACTATTCGTATTTTTTTTACATAAACGACATAATATAGACGTATAATAGTTTCAAAGTTTTGTTCTAGTTTCGTTTTAGTATTTTTAGGGTTCTGTACCTCAAAAGGAATAAGAAACCTTTATAGGATCACTTTGTTGTCCGTCTGTCTGTCTGTCAAGACCCTTTTTCTCAGAATCGCGTGAAGGTATCAAGTTAAATGCAATATCAAATACTATAAGGTTTACGGTAACTTGAAGCTGTAAAAATAATCAAGCTTCTAAGTCAACGCAAGTATAAAATACGGCCGAAAGACGGCCATTTTCGTCGCATATTTTTGCATTCACAAATGAATCAAAACCTATGGGGGGGTCTTACCGATGTCCTAGGATCATGAAATTTAACACGAAGCAAGGTCTTACATCACAAATATAGGGAAAAATCCGAAATTAAAAATAACACATTAAAAAAAGATTTGTCTGTCTATCAAGACCCTTTTACTCAAGAACGCGTGGAGGTATCAAGTTGAAATTAATATCAAATACTAAAGTCGACGGTCACTTAAAGCTGTAAAAAAACCTAGGTTCTTAGTAAATGCAAAAAAAAAAATATGCCCAAAAATGGTAAATTTTTTTTGCATATTGTGACACAAATAAATTAAATCCTAGAATTCCCTTCGAATCATGAAATTATGAAAAAACAAGAAGCAAGATGTTATATTAAAAATATAGGAAAAATACGAAACACTGAACATAAACCTTTGAGATCTCATGATGGAACTTTTCCGTACAAAATATAATAAGTTGTACAAACCCTCGGTGCGCGAGCCAGACTCGCACTTGGTCAGTGTTTTTGGCAATAGCAAACATTTGCGCAGCTTAACCACTAAACCGACCTTTGGCTCCTAGGAAGATAACTTTCATCTTAAAAAAGAATAAAGATTACCGTTGGTATCAATCGATATAATATTTCCAGTTCTATGCGGGTGGGACAGCAGGTACTACCTAAGTATAATATAAATATGAATTCTGCTTACTCTTAAATATTGTAGAAGTTTGAGTGTCGTTGGCTCATGACAGACTTATCCAATTTACCGGTACGCTGACGATACTTCCCTGACAAGCGTTTTAGGTACTTAATCTGGAAATCATAGATATTAGAAAAGTAAAATTATATATCATTTTGTCAGCCGATTCTTATTTGTGCATTCTATAATAAAAAATCATTGGCAAGATAAAATGAACACTGCACTTTGGGCCGTTATATTTGTATATAGGTAAATATCCCTATAACAAGTACGCAAGTTCGTTTAAAATCTTAGTATAATAATCATAATCCAGCTAATTTAGAAATACTTAAAACTGTATGATATAGCTCTACAAATCTTGGCCCATCGTTATAGTTGGATTATTGATATTAAGTGCATAATGCACGACCTACCGACCATATCTGACCTATAAACCATCCTCAATAAATAGGCTATTTAACGCAAAAAAAATTAAAACATACAAACTACAAGTATAGAAGATAGCTTTTGCCCGCGGTTAATTCGGTTAACAGCGTGGGATTCCTGGGGCAACTCCATGAAAGAAAGAAAGTTTGCTATAGTACGTCAAAGTGTAATTCTGCTATAGTTATTACTGTAGCATTTTTTTGTGATGGTAGCCTATGTTCTTCTAGGTCTTTTCATGCCTGTGCCAAATTTTTGTTTAATTGGAGACTCCGTTCCCCAAATTCCAAAATTTCCCAAATTCCGACATAAACTGTTTTTTTTTATCTGACTATTCTAAAGCTCAGATGAGAGAAACATATAGCAACAGCTTGTACATACATATGTATATACATACATAATTAATAATCTCCTTTTGAAAACAGAAAACAGAAGTTCTGGAAATTATTCTCGAAGACGTACGCGAAGGAAATTGAATTGCGAATAAACTAGAGAGGCAATTTGTTTCACGGAAGTTTTCGAAACATAGTTTGCATTGCGTTGTTGGTAGTTTCGAAGCGGTGTTTCATACTGAAGTATGTGACAGTTCTTTTTTAGTGACTTCTAAAAACGTCAAACGTCGATCTTCACGATAATAAAGGTTCTTAAAAATAAAGCCGCATTACATACACACGCGTCTTTTTTAGGGTCCCGTACCTCAAAACGAAAAAACAGAACCCGTATTGGATCACTTTGTTGTCCGTCCGTCTGTTCATCTGTCAAGACTCTTTTTCTCAGGAACGCGTAGAGGTATCAAACTTAAATTTGTATCAAAAACCCAAGTGTGTTGTCCCTTGTAGTAGTGAAAAAATCAAACTTCTAAGCCAAAGAAATCAAACGATATAGCCGTTTATGCTGCAAATTTCCGCAAATTTTCCCGTGAACTCAGAATCTTAAAATTTGGTACGAAGCAACGTCTTATAGCACAGATAAAGGAAACAATCAACATATATTAAAAATATTTTTATTAATATACAACAACATATGATAAGTTTGCACGGAACCCTCGGTGCGCGAGCCAGACCCGGTTTTTTTACATCATCTTTAACCACAAAGAAGGAAACTCAGTTGTATGGAGACAGAAAAAAAACCACGTCAAACCGCGTTTTCAGCTTAATGCTTTTGCGTCGGTGCTTCAGAGTGTACAGGTCAGCACAAGGATGAATCGTATTAAAAACAGCAAAAGCAGCCCATGTTATCCTCTTGATACAGGGCTCTTTCTTAGACTACCTTCTAGTGAATTAGTAGAGGATTTTCCTGACGACTAAACTGGGTTGTCAGTCTGCTTAGTTGGTGGCTGACCCACACAGCTTTTTCCGAATCATGGCCGGCACTAATAGCTTCCTCTTACACTATTGTACATCGGTGCCGCGAGTTAAGTTTCTTGCTTTTAGCTCGTCTACATGAATCCTTTCAAGGCGTTCAATCGGGTCTGGCACCGGGGTCTTCTATCGTAGTTGCCATCTTACGGAGTGCCCGAGGGTTTGTGCAGTCGCGTACAGTTTCCTCCCGCGAACGCTTAAGTTGTAGAATAAGCTCCCTGCCAAGGTTTTCTCCAAGGACTACAGTATAGAGTTCTTCAAGAAAGTAGTTATTAGATTTCTGAAGGGTCGGCAACGCGCGTGACTTCTTACCATCAGGCGGACCGTAAGCTTGTTTGACACGTTAGTGGTATAAAAAAAATCTTTTCGTATCTTTCCTCTTATAGAACTAGGCATAGGCCTTTTCATAGTCCGTCGAGCAACTTTGAGCCCACAAAAACTATGGAACTTAGTTTCGTAGCGTATTTCCCTTTCCGTGTTCAACTGGCGACACCGGTCTCGCGAAATCTGCACGCTTTTGTATTACTTAACAATTCAACCAGCACGTACACAGCTGGCGTTAACTGAGCTCGCTTTTGCGATCAAGTGGCGATGGGGGAGGTTTTACAAAATAGTGTGCATTTAAACAAAACATGTAAGTAAGTCACCCCTGATAAAATGCATCAATTAACTTTTGTCTTTAAGCACTGAGATATGTGGGATTAGGTGATCCTTTAGCTCATAAGATTTTTTTCAGGACGATTTGTTTAAACACTATTAGTTTGGCAACGTGGTTCAGGTAAGAGATAGGACTATAATTCTTGAAAAACGTTTTATAACCCTTTTTTAAGGACACTACTACGCAACTGATCCACGTTCTGGTGTGCTGGCCTTTGAATGACAATTTTAAACAGCTTGCGAAGGAACTGGCTTTCGTAAGCGCTGACGTAACGTCGTTGGCACCAGGTCCAGGTACTTTTTTTATTGTTTTTGACCTGTTTGAGAGCCATACTAATCTTGTAGATGCTGACGCTCGATGATATTATAGTAGTAGTATAGAGATGGGTGAGGTCGGTGCAAGTGTCGTTGGCTGTGCTGGTAACTGGTTTTTGTGAAAATCTGTATACTCCAACTCAGTTTTGGTAAAAACATAGTACCGTAATTGGTCGACAGATGGCTTTGTCTCATAAGTAGTTACCTTGCCTGTAAGTTTATGTTACATCAGAATTTTGTCTTTGTCACCGTGCAAGTGGAATGAAATGATAATGTAAATGTGACATTAATTTTATATGGTCTGATGATTTTAAAAGTTATATTTAGTTACATAGGTGTATTTAGTTTGAATAAATTCATAGCTTGTTTACATAAGTAAATGCTATACATATTTTTATGTGTGTATAACATTACGGTCTTAATCCTCCGAAGGGCATTAGTTTCTACAAGATCTGTAAAATAGTTCCATATAGCTGACGACAATACCTACTTGTCTTTACAAATTACGTATTTAATAAAACTCACTCCTTCTGCATGTCCGTTTATGTTCTTTTCATGGCTAAACCGCTGAACCAGTCTCGATGACATTTAGTAGTATGATAGTTTGCACCTTGGGGAATTATATAGGCTACATAAAAATGTCAAGTGTGAGTCGGATTAGCGCACAGAGGGTTAAAAGGAATAAGGTTGAAACCTTTTGCTTATGATGGGAGGGTATGAATCGGGCTACTTAGAAAACGTCAAGTGCGATTCGGAATAATGCAGTGTAGTGCAGAGAGGATAACCAAAACTACAGCAAACTTCCGTACTAAATCAAGGCGTAGGAATTCCTCGCCGATAATCGAATTAAGCACTTAGGCGGAGTCGCGGGCAAAAGATTGTATATTATTCTAATCAAATTCTGCGTATAAAATTTTCCACATTTGTAAATAGTCATGTTAAACATTGCGTACAACTTTAAAATTTTCAGACATATATAAAAGCCGGCAAAATGGATAAATGGCCAGTTATGATAGGATTTCTATCCGATTCCTTCTATTCAATTTTGTCATTTGCACACTAAAAAACTTTTTCTGAACTATCAATGTGGTGAAAACCTTCAACATCAAAAAAAATTACTAACAAGATTGTAAGTCTGTGAAATACCGTTAGTTTATAGTCAATTTTATTTATTACTGTCCAACTCACACTGCTTATAAATAAGTCCTGTTTGTGACAAGTTCTTAGAAGTTTCATTACAGTTGATTCGTGACAAAATCATCCAATTTCTCGATACGTCATCGTTTCTCTCTCTTTTTCAGAGAGATGAGGTTCTGAAAATTATTATAGATATGACGATTAACAAGAAAATGTACTTGTCTGTAAGCGACTATTATTAACTATGCTTACCTATAGTTCTTAACTCTGTTTGTTTGACCTTTAGACAGATTATAATGATATTTTACAGAAAGATAGCTTGCATCTTAACTAAGAACACAGACTGCCGCAGGAATAGATTTTAGTGTTAGACTTCCAATTCTACGCGGAGAACAGTTAGTATAAAATTAGGTTCGAATGAACCGATTTCAATGAGATTTCTTTGTCTGGACTAATTGAGATGGTTCACAGACCTGTTTGGTGGAAATCCATTTAGTTGTTTTCAAGATAATCAGCTATTTTCTTGGTAGGCAAATAGATAGCATTAATACAAAACTTTCACTCGTCTTATCGACTGGAAAGTTAATATAAAACGTAAGTTAAAACGATGATATTGAACAATATTACACCCTTGATGTGATGTTGCAACCTGAACTCTGAAGACATCTTACAGCACAGCTTATACTTTGTATTTGGGCTCATTGTGTTGGTCGCCTCAATTTCCACTTTTTTATAAAGTATCGTTTTTAAGGTTAAGAGCAAAACACGGGACTACTACTAAGACTTCGCTGTCCGTCCGTCCGTCCGTCTGTCACCAGGCTGAATCTCATGAAGCGTGATAGTTAGACAGTTGAAATTTTCACAGATGATGTATGGTTATTGATGAATTAAATAAATATTTTAGGTGGTTTCCAATACAACAAACGTGATTTTTTTGGTTGTTTTTGCTCGATATTGATAACGGCAGCAGGTAGACGCTTAAAATATTAACAGAATATTTAGTTATATATTCAGTATAAAAATAAATAATTAAATTAAAATAAAACAAATATGTAAGGGGGGCTCCCATACAACGTGATTTTTTATATGGCATGGTACGGAACCCTTCGTGCGCGAGTCCGACTTGCACTTAGCCGGTTTTTTAAATTTAATATATACAAAATACTTTGATAGCAAGTAGATTTATGTATTTATTATGTATATATGTGTGTGTGTATATGTGTAGTGCCATAACCAAGATCCATTAATAAGCTTTGTGGCTTACCTACCTATTATGAAAAATCCCTGCATTTCATCGTAAAAATACGATCCCTAAGTCAGAACCCTCGGGAGGTACAGTACCTATACAGATAGAGGTATTTGCACAGAGTTTTGTACATGGAATTGTACAAAATCTTAAGTACGCCAGTCATCTCGCGATCACGATGCTTGGCAACAGCATCGAAATATCTTGAGCTCAAATCTATGAATTTTAGTAAGAACCCTGTAAATGTGTCAAATAGAAATATAGTTGAGTTTTCGAATTTCACACATTTTGAGTACTTAAAATAAAACATTTAAAAAGTCTTATTTGGTTTGGACTCCCAGTGCGAAGACGCACTTATACTTGACCCTATATTTTAATTTATCTGTTTATAAGTACCTACAAAGGACATACGCAGAAATTAAATAACTTTCGAAGTCCCCGAATTTTCCTCAGTAGTTCAAAGGAAATTACAGCCAGACTTCAAAAGCTAAATTCTTTTACAGAATGTTTTCTTGAAGCACTTTTGTAATCTCCGTAGCTGTTTAAATATTTTACACGATTTTGTGCAATAACTAATTGCTAAAAACGCTGGACTAATAATTAATCGCTCAATACGTTTTCAATTAATCGATTATTACTCACGCCCTAATTGACTGTTCTTAAACATACTAACATACATAACAAGTATGTATTCTGTATCTATATATTTTAACTGTTCTACAGAATAAGTCAAAATTCAAAATCTTTTTATTTAAATGGGTTTCTAAGAACACTTTCGAATCGTCAGGTGAATTAACTACAACTAGCTTTACAAACTAATTACAATACTGTTTTATTGCGTGCGTCCAATAGATACTCTTTGTAAAACTACAAACGAAACATATTATTATAGTGAATCAACTAATAAATAAATGTTTTTCATAAACAAGATTTACAATGTAAATAGTTTGATTTAAAAAAAAAAACAATATTCAGGTAATATTTCAATTGCCTATTGTTTTTCAAATTGCGTAGGGAGTGTGTGTCCAACCATGTGTTCTAAAACTCTTGAAAAAAATGACTATTGTAATAGAAAATTATAAAAAACTATTGATAAAAACTGTGTCCACAGGTTTTTTGGATACCTCACCGACACAATTTTCATACTACAGAACCCTTAGTTGATACGAGAACGGCACGCTTAGCCGGTTTCATTTATAAAGTAAATTCAAGTTCGATTTCTTCCGAAGCAATATGCCGAAAGAAAAAAAATCCATATTATTTCTGTTCACATCGCTTTCAGATTTCAACTGCAAAAAAGATAATAAAAGTTCAACTAGACAAAGCAAATATAAAAAAATCGATAAAGTGTGAATCGTATTTACTGACGAGATTTTATTCACTTAGCATACATTGGTATAGTAACTAAGAGATGCCTATATCCACAAAATTTCTGAGTTATCTTTTTTATTCACTTTATATCTAAGTAGGTATCAATTTTTTGTAATTGTTAGGATAACATTACCCATTTATACAAATATGTTTCATATCATAAGTATTCAACGATCAGGCTAATAAGTAATATTTGTTGATAATAATATATCTCTGTCCCAAGTCTTTTTTTTTTATACCACTAAGATGGCAAACAAACATACGGTCCGCCTGATGGTAAGCGGTCACCGTAGCCTTTGGACGCTTGTAACACAAGGAATATAACTCGCGCGTTGCCAACCCTTCAAAAATCCAATAACTTCTTTCTTGAAGCACCCCATACTTAGACTGACTGACTGACCGGCTGATTCAATTTGTGCTGCTTGGTCTAGGAATTTGACATTTAGCATGTGGATTTATTATGTCACGTAGAGCTCCACTAGAAACAAAATTCATTCCCTATGAGGGCAAAATGTTGTTTGGCTAATGGCAAAACTTTTATTGTGTGGAAATCCGTCAGTTCTGAAGCTAAATACGTAAAATTTGGCCTAAAGGTCGAAAATAAAGATTGACGCATTGTATAGATATTTGAAAATTATCCCCTAGGCGGTGAATTGAGGAAGAAAATTTGAATAAAGTTTTAAAAAACTAAAACGGTCTAGTAGGTAGATACCGCCTGTGTTTCTGTGACGTCATTATCTTACGTCAAACTGCTCTACTGTTCCGAAATATGTATAGTTTTAAATCCGCCATGTTTGATTTAATGAATACCCTATAATACGCGTATTGTTAATAAGACAATTGTATATTATAGTCTACGATTGGATAATTAGGAGTTATTATACGAACACACTAACTTACAAACATGCATTTTAATTTTTGACGTATATAAATAACTTACGAAAATATATATTTGGAGTGCTAATCAACACCGGGGCTCTTTCGCAGTATTAAGAATAAGCTAAAAATATGCACCACTACAGAAAATAATCATAAAATAAAAGTTTTTGCATCACTTACCTTGAGTCTGTAAACGATATTTTGGTAATGAATATATCTACTATCACTTCTCGCCAGAAACGGTAAATCCATACTTAAATTACAAATGCGGAAGTAATTCTGTCTGTCTGTTACTTCTTCACACTTAAACCGGTGTACGGATTAAGATGAAATTTGGCATGTGGTTGATAGTTTGAGTCCCGAGAAAGGACATAGGCTACTTGAAAATGACAAGTGTGTGTCAGTTTTTACTTATGATTGACGAGTTGCCGTATAAATACTACACCGATAACCGTATTCAGGGTAGGTGGATGGAACCGCGGGCAAATATGACATGGAAATAGTTTGAGTCGCGGAGAAGGATATAGGCTACTTGAAAACAGTGTGAGTCGGTTTTTTTTCTGTAATAGAGGACCACACTGGTAACTGAATTTAGGACGGGAGGATCCACGGGAAAAAGCTAGTGTTTTATTTATATTTATTTTTCAAATTGAATTCAAACATAACATTTTTAAAAAATGTTGTCGAAACTCGTACATGAACAGCTCCACTCAATTTCTAACTCAAAAACATAAAACATATTGTTATAAATACCCTATAACACACGAATTAAAATGCATTACAAAGTTATTCAGGAGCTATGAGGTAACAGCTAACACACTTGCAAAACGAACGGTTTACGTACACACACTACGATAAAACACACACACACTACCATAAACAATGAATATGTAAAGGCAGTTTGACAGATTAACACAAAAACCCCACCTCCAGACTCCTCCTGGGTCTAAAGTTTCATTTTTCGGTGGCAAAAGTGACAAAAAAAACAAAAATATCGTAAACACAGATGATACTAAAATTTTGTTATTTTTGATACCAATGCTAAACGAACGGATGATGGCAGGTGGCAATAGTAATGAAAATAATGATTCTGCATCCCAGAACGAACGCGCCCAATATCAGACATTTTTTATCTTCACTTCTTACCCGGATTATAACAAAATGGCGAAATAAAGCTTAATCTATAATGACGCGATGTCACTCGCCTCCTTTCGTGCCACAAGGTGCACACTGAATTGAGGATACTGAGGGAGAATATCCAGGTGGAAGGGGAGGAGGGTAGAGGAGGGTCGATGAACTAGGTCACCGGAGCAGGCACTCGCTGAACCTACTAACACAAAAACGGGAGTGCACAATGGAATGGCTCACCACTGAAGTTTCTACGCTGCTGCTACCCGACCGGGCTACCTAGTTTCTAGATTAAAATGTAAGAGCTTTTACTACGTTGTTTCGTTTAAATGTACATAAATCTACAAACTACTACTACAAAATCTAGTGCTATGTAGGTACTGATATTCACACACAGTTTTTTATGGACTCAAGAAAGTTGTGATAAATATTCATTCATAGATGTATCCTACCTGCTTACGTATAGACTATCATCTCTGATTCTTCTTATAATTAATATAAACATGACGTATTTACATCTATGGATCACACGTTAGTAGTAAACCTAATTTATGACAGTTACAGGAGTTAACCACTGTAAAATTATAATAAAATGTAACATAAAGATAGTTTTTTTTGTCAGAATATTTAATAGTTTATACTGAGGGCAATTAACTCGTATCCACCCTCTATTACGATTATGACAGATAAAAACTTTTTATCTCGCGTTTCATTCGTTATGTGACAGTGATTTTTCGCTACAGACAATAGTTTCGCTATTATAATACCAAGGGTGTAAAATGCAAGTTAAAAAATCGGCCAAGTGCGAGTTGGACTCACGCACGAAGTTGTCTATTAAAACCATAAAACGGCAAAAAAATCACGTATGTTGTATCGGAGCCCCCCTTTAATATTTGTTTTATTTTAATTTAATTACTTATTTTTAAAGTGAATATATAACTAAATATTCTGTGAATGTTTCAAGCGTCTACCTGTTGCCGTTATGAATATCAAGCAAAAGATCACGTTTGTTGTATGGGAGCCCCCTAAATATTTATTTAATTCTGTTTTTAAGTATTTGTTGTTAAAGCGGCAACAGAAATACATCATCTGTGAAAATTTCAACTGTCTAACTATCACGGTTCATGAGATACAGCCTGGTGACAGACGGACGGACGGACAGCGGAGTCGTAGTAATAGGGTCCCGTTTTTTACCCTTGGCTACGGAACCCCAAAAAGGAATTTTGTGAACGCCCGGCTTAGGGTAATTATTCAACTATCAAATCGAATTATTTACACTGCCGTAGATTCGGCTGAAATTCAAAATTCAAATGGGGTTAAAAATCCACAGATTACTTAATAGGTAACAATGGTAAGTAGTGCCAAAGTACTATGTAAAAGAATCCTAGTGGTAGATTAAAGCATTGTTAACACGATCCGCTAAGGTTCTCTTATCAACTAATTTGGCGCAACTTACGACTGGTACCTAATTAGTGATCTGTGGATTTTTGACCCCATTCATTAAAAATTAACTTACAAACTCTGGTTCTGAATCGGTTAGAAAATCCACTTTACAAGGCGATAATCAGTAGGTTGTAAAAGTAAATTGAAACGTAACCTAATAGTCTGAGAGAAGTTAGAAAAATAGTTGCGACCATTGGCAGACTTAGGTACATAGAGGACGATCTACATAATAGACGTGGGGCTCTTGTCACCGAGCACGCGTTGGGCGAACTGAAAATTAATTACTGGCCGCTACTTCAAATAAAGGGTGGTTCTGCTATGTCCCTGCGGTCAGATGATAAATAAAGTACCCTTAACAATTTTATGAGTAGTTTGTACCTATGGTTTAAGACAATATACTATATGTCTCAAAACTGTAAATCTTACTAATTATAAGCAAAGGTAACACAACACGTGCAAAGTTGAACTTTTTGAGAACTTACTTTATTCTCATCCAAGGTCACTAGAGTATATCCACTCCTAAAAGATCTTCAAATGAATTTTATTAATTAGTACCAATTGTCGAGAGGAAGATTAAACTTGACACATAATTATCTAGATCACAATTTAGGTATACTTTCAAACTAATACTTCGTTTCTAAAGTTTTGGCAAAATTTTGAAATAATCGTGTTAAGAAAATTATAAAATTTAATTAAGTCATTTAACCCGAGTTAATACTGATAAGATGTATTCTCGCATGCAATTTAGAACCCTATACCTTCGACAGTGAGAATTCAAAACTAAACAGCATGAGTGCTTAGCATATGCGCCACCTGTCGCCCTGTGTATGCCGGTTTAGTAAATACTGCTTGCAGTAAGCTGTATTTTCTCAAACCTCTATGTTTAATTCAAAGGGTAGACAGACAGACAGACGGATAACAAAAAGAAAGAGGGTTCATATTTTCTTATGAGTTACGGAACCGTAAAAAAGTGATTCTTTATCTTGTTGTTTTTTACATAGCTCTCTGAACGTCAGCATTACAAAAACGGTTATTTTATATCGGTAGATGCATAATATACAAATATATATAATTAGTAAGGATCAAGGTTTGGGCAGAGACGTTTCGGTGAACTTGGTGAAGCACCAAATTTCAACTGTAGAATAATAAGGTTTTTTTGAAGAAGCCG
This sequence comes from Apoda limacodes, assembly GCA_946406115.1. Lineage (NCBI taxonomy): Eukaryota > Metazoa > Arthropoda > Insecta > Lepidoptera > Limacodidae > Apoda > Apoda limacodes. The sequence continues at coordinate 8,985,726 of OX291553.1, read as the reverse complement.
TTTTTTTAAGAACCCTGTTTTTAGAAAAAGAAGTAGGTAAGTATATGCAATAAGCAATTTAAAAACTGGCTGTACAGACAGACAATATAATTAGTAAGGATCAAGGTTTGGGCAGGGAAGTTTCGGTGAACTTGGTGAAGCACCAAATTTCAACTGTAGAATAATAAGGTTTTTTTGAAGAAGCCGTTTTTTTAAGAACCCTGTTTTTAGAAAAAGAAGTAGGTAAGTATATGCAATAAGCAATTTAAAAACTGGCTGTACAGACAGACAGTCAATGGGTGTTTAGGTAATAATTATGTCGATTAAAATAGGTTTAACATGGCACTGTACTTTTTCGAGTTGGTAAAATAATTCAATGTAATGCTTATCGTAATTTTGGGGTAAATACTGTAATATCCGGGTTTTTACGTCACAAGTCTTTTTTTATGATCACAACCTTACTAAAATGACTCCATAGCATACTGTTATGTAAAGGTTAAGTTACTGATCGATAAGTGGAAGTGTAAGTGCACTTGTGGGTCTTGAAGCTGTCAATGATTTGGACTTATATTAGTGTAGGAAGGTAAAATGTTTATAGATAGCTATAATTTGGTACGTATATTGCTATAAGCCATAATCCTCAAATCCTAATCTAAAATACTAAAAATAACAAAAAGCAGAATATATTTAAACTAAAAACGCCAAGCTTTTAATTTTTTATACTTAAAGTACAAAGTAAATTTAGGACACTTCGGGATTTACCTATGCATTTGACAAAAATATTATATAGATGTGATTACAAGTGTGTATATAGGTATGCAAGTTGCAAATTTATTTATTAAAATAATATTAAATTTACAAATTTTAATCACAAATTAGTCTGACCCCATATTAAGTACTGCTGCCAATTCTGGGCGGGTGCAAGCGGATACCAGCATGGCACTTTTGACTCAGTTCAATGACGGGCTTAGAAAATAGTCGACGATCCTAAACTCACAATCCGTATCGTATAAGTCTGAGGTGAGAGTTTGCCTCCCTGTGTGTGTTTTACCGCTTGTATAATGGGATATGTTCAGAAGAATTGTTCTAAATTATGCCTACTTTCTACCATCCGCTACCGCTCGCCATATCGGCAGGGAATTCATCCCCACACCTTAGAACATAAATGATCACGGACGTGCGGTTTCAGAGAAACTCCCTGTCGCGAACGCTTAGGTTGTGGAATGAGCTCCCTGTCAAGGTTATCTCTTAAAGAACTACAATATGGGGTTCTTCAAGAAAGAAGTTATTAGATTTTTAAAGGGACGGCAACGTGCGAATGTCGTCCCTGGTGTTGCAATGCTTGCAACACTTGCTAGGCTGCGGTGACCGCTTACCATCAGGTTGGATCGTTAGCTTGTTTGCCATCTTAGAAGTATTAAGAAATAATATACCTAACTCACAGCTTGAATAACTTTAAAGTGATATCAAACCAAGGTATATCTATCTAATTTAATTAAAATAATAGAGAAAGCTTTTTACTTTATCTGCATATAAAGTTTATTAAAGAAACTTTTGAAAGTTTTGTTTCTTTACCTTAAGCAAAATCTTAATTGGAATACATATTCAATATGAATTCATTAATCTCGAACTTATATTTTTCGGATCTGATTGCTCTCAGGGAATCTTACTTAGAGAAGTCATGTTCGAGATTTAAATTTCCCAGGTTTGACAAAACCCTTGCGTAGTCTAAAGTTAATGTTTAAAGAAATTATTCAGGTGTCACAAACATTTTTGTCGTTTTAAACATTATTTTGTGGCAAAATCGGCGAGCGAATTTGATTGACCTGTCGTGGGTAACACCTCGGCGCGGTAATTGTTTTTTTTTTAATAAGTTTGTCGAAAACGATAAATTTTCTTCAAAAAACAACATGAATGCTGGTTGATTTCCTGATTTCCTGTTTAAATCCTTTCATTTCTTGGAAAGTCCTTGTAGGTTTGACCACACTCTCTAAACGACTATTATAAATGCCAATTATAAGGCTAAGTGCGAGTCGGGCTCACGCATGAAGGGTTCCGTACCATTATCAATAGAAACGGCAAAAAATCACGTTTGTTATATGGGGGGCTCCCCCTTGAATATTTGTTTTATTTTAATTTAATAATTTATTTTTAAAGTGAATATATAACTAAATATTCTGTGAATATTATAAGCGTTTACCTGTTGCCGTTATATATATCGAGCAAAAAAAATCACGTTTGTTGTATGGGAGCCCCATTAAATATTTGTTTTAAAGTATTTATGTTATAGCGGCAATAGAAATGCATCATCTGTAAAAATTTCAACTGTATAACTATAACGGTTACTTTAAGTGATTATTTTCACAACTAATATGATGAACTTCAATAATAGTAATTTGTGTTTGTTGTCAAAACTATTGTAAAATTATTGTATAACCAACGTGATATTTTACTTACGAATAGAAAAAAAACGACGACAGGTTTGACATCAACCAATCATATTTTACTTCTCGAGGGATTGGAAAATAATGTGTACAGGGAGCTTATTGGGAACGGTCTGGAGCTATTCGGACTCTGGAATTCGTGACTAAAATGTATCAAAGACTGACTTTCCTCTCGAAAGCCGTAAATTTACTTGCATACATTTTTCTTTTGGATTCCACAGTCCGAATAGCTCGAGACTGTTCGCAATAAGGTCCCTTGATTTACTCAGCTTCGCAAACCATTTATTTCACGGATCGTCGCGGGCGGCATTATACCTATATGCATTATAAATATATGGTTAGAGTTTGACTTAGTTTGACCCCGACAACTTTGTTTTGCTTACCGTGAAATTACGTATAGTGCAAGAAAACCTTCGCACGCAACCTTAACTAACTAAATTTTAATTATTAGGAATTTAAAGTGAAATATAATAATCTAGCTAAGTAGCCCTTAAAATATGTACCATCTTTTGAGTGGCCTATTTCCAAAGTTAACGCTGAGAGCTAAAACGATCTGTTAGCGATGGCAATTCGCACCTAGTATTCCGTCAATAAATTACTGAACGTCGACAAATCCGGAATCTTGTTTCTGAAAAGGGTTACTAAAATTTATTGTTTAAGGTGAAGAGGGACGACGCTTCACTATAGAATCATCGAACATTATTTTCGGTTAATAAAGTTAATAAAGAAGGTCTAACTGCTGTGAAATACCCATTTGATAACAAAAAAATTGGCCAAGTGCGAGTCGGATACGCGCACGAAGGGTTTCATACCATTATCTATAAAAACGGCAAAAAAAATCACTTTTGTTGTATGGGATTAAATATTTGTTTAATTTTATTTTAATTTTTTTTTTAAAGTGAATATATATAACTAAATATTCCGTGAATATTTTAAGCGTCTACGTTATCAATTTCGGGCAATAACGAGCAGAAGAAATCACGTTTGTTGTATGGGAGCCCCCTTAATATTTAATATTTTATTCTGTTTTTAAGTATTTGTTGTTATAGCGGCAACAGAAATACATCATCTGTGAAAATTTCAACTGTGTAACTATCACGGTTCATGCGATACAGACGGACAGCGGAGCGGAGTCTTAGTAATAGGGTCCCGTCTTTTACGCTTTGGGTACGGAACCCTAAAAAACCTTTTTAAATGTATCTATATTATGCCGCTTTAAAAATTTCAAAAGAAAAACTTTTACACGTTTTTTTTTAAAAAAAGAATGAATTTAGGCTTCGTTAGTTTTTCAAGGTTTTTATCATATGTGACTATTGTCGAAAAGGCATAAACCTAATTTAAAATATATGAAATTATATGAAATATATATGACATTTCTCTGTGATACCATTGATATTTATTTTCATTTTACCACTTACGGTGGTGATTAGCAACTTATGGGACACATATAGGTACTTTAGTCCACATAAACTTTTTCAGGAAATCACTCACCACCAGGATGAGTCCCTACTCATCATAGTTAAAAGAAGCTGTTCCTCACATTAAAATTTGGGTTTTGGGGTTTGGTAGTATGTGTTAGTGTCGAGCTGTTCATAGAATAAATCTATAAAAGGCATGAAAAGGTGCGTGTGGCTACTATAGGAGCTTATAAACATACTAGCTGGCCTGGTAGACGTTGCTCTGTTCCTTTCTGTTACTTTTGCGGTGAAGCACCACCCCTCAAGTTTAATTTCCTCGGCTCCTAAGGGTAGAAGCGTGATGTGCCTATTATTACCTTCCTCAAAAATTAAGCTATCAAATGCAAATATAATTTCAAATCTGATTGGCATTTCTAAAGCTTTGCGCTTTTAAACAAAACAAAAAAAAACTTTTAATTTGTATAGATAAACTTATGAAGAAACGTAAGCTACCGGTAACTGATATTGAAGTGAAGTTGGAAGCCAAACTTTTAAAGCTCCGTTTTTCAATAAGCTTTATTGGAAGTTTCAAGTTCGAAGAAGGGATTAAGAAAACCTTTAAGTATTGTTATGACTTTTTGACCGACTTCAAATAAAGAGGAGGTTGTCAATTCGTCGAAATCTTTTTTTATGTATGTTCCCTGATTACTCGAAGACGCCTGGACCGATTTCTTTTTGTTTTTAAAAGAGTATAATAATTGCGTAGGTAGTCCCATATTGATGGAGTGAATTTAAATCTAATATAATAAAAAATAAATAAAAAAAAAAAAATTTAATGTGGAAATGAAATTTTATGTTACCTAATAGTTTGTACAAAATTTTTTTACGAGTATGGATATTTTTAGTGTTCAAGAGAAAAGGGCACTCAAAAGTAAAAAATAAAAACTTTTTACCAAAAAAAACAACTGGTTTAAAAAGATGCACAAAAGTTAAAAATAATTACTTATTTCCAAAAATCTGATCTGAATTACAATTTGAAGTTGGTTTCATGGAAGTGTGTTATAAACTGTTAGGTACAAAGACACTAACTTCAAACTGTAATTCAGATCAGATTTATGGAAGTTAGCATTAGCAATTTTACTTTTTTAGTGCATCTTTTGAAGCCGGTTTTTTTTGTTAAAAAGTTTTTATTTTTTACTTTTGAGTGACGAATTTTTTTTTTCTGGTAAGTACACTAAAATCATCATTTCTCGTAACAAAATTTTTACCAACCATCAACACAAAAGACGTTTTATTTGGCCTTAAAAAAATAAAAGTGACATGTTTCACTGTTTTTGAAAATTCATACCCTAGGTGGCAAAATATGGGATGAAAAATTTTTATTTAAATTAAAAGAATAATAAATAATTTATTTTTAAACAATTAGTATTTTTTTATAATAATTTTAATTAAGTTTTTTGTAGGTAAAATATAAACAAAGCTTTATTTTTTTATAAGACAACGTGGATGAGGTCGCAGGAAGATGCTAGTATAGAATAACAATATGCTTAAATAGCCGCTTCAATATTATTGTAATGATATTGTTTTTCATCATAAGTATTAGCATAATATTAGTAAAAGCCTCGAAATTATATTTCATTAGGCAAACTTTAACGTCAGTAGTAGATCCCCCTTTTGGAATCCAAACTGCTGACTGTGTAGTCGATTGAGTTTTTAAAATAAAAATGATTAAGGATTATTTTCTCAAAATCTTAGTTGAAATTGGTAATACCAAAAATGATCTAACATTCGTAGATTTATTTTACTCCCAGATCGGAACTTTGTTATAATTTTACTTTGTTTCATTTAGTAAGGAAACAGTCCCTCATCTACACATTTTTTATAAAAGATTGCTAAAATAGGTTATGATACATAGGTACGTACGGTGATTAGTTTCACACATAAATTTTACTGAAGTTACCCAAAGATCCGTTTTATTTTTAGAATTAGCTATAGCAAGAATATCAGTGACAATTGAATACATTTTGTACATATGAATAAACAATGTCATTCCCAAAATATACAATAACGATTGTCACTTGCTTTAAGTTTTTCAGTTTCACTTTTATTTACACTTCTTCGCATTTTTTTTCGTCGACCATTCCCTTTTATTTTCATTTAGACAAGACCTTAACGTGTATTTTTTGTGCAGGTAGAAGATGGCCACACCATCACTATATACGTTCTTCTGTGGACTTTTACTTGTTGGCTCAACACACGTGCTAGCAGCACCAGTGGCTCAAATTGATGGTAAGTAGTAAGTTTTTATTAACTCTACTGCGTAGTACCGCATACAGTTCGAACCACGGATCTTGCGGTTTCCAAACCACCTGCGCAGATCGCAATTTTGTATTCACGTAATGGTCGCTCACTGTGCATGCGTTTTCCTGCGTTCACCGATTGGTTTTCATTTGACTAAAAATCAGGATTGGCTAATTGGCGAATTTATAAGTACATTTGAGTAATAAATGACAAAAAAATGGAAATAATAAATCATATAATCGTATAAACCAAATTTGAAACACTCATGTGACTCAATGTACATGCGCTTCACATGACATTGAAACTCCTAGATCCGTGATTTGAACTATAGTATTGAGCTGGAAAATTCTTGCGGCAAGGCTATTGCGTGGCTGCTATTTCAATGATGAACAATAGAATTCATTGGACAACCGTTGACATAAATGGGAAGCGCTCCCCTGGATCAAACATTACAATTGGTGTTCCACAGGTTTCCATTCTTGGGCCATTCCTATTTCTTATATGCATTAATGATCTGGAAATGGTTGTAAAATATAGTCATAAGGTAGTGTTGTTTGCAGACAACACATGACTTTTATTTAAACTTAAAAGACTCGAAACTATTTTAAATAATTTGACCAACTGTCTGAGTAAAAATGTAAAAATTCAACATAAATAATTTACTCTTTAATAGAAAGAAAACCAAATGAATACAATTTTTAACACCAAATGTCAGTCAGGGAAGAACCAGTGTATTAGTTAAAAAAATCTGTTTTTATTTTTTTTAAGATATACCTACTTATAATAGGTAATAATAATTAAAAAAAAATGTGCTGGAGTGAAATTTTCAATACTATGCCTATCAGTATTTCAGTTTTTTATTCTGATGTAAGCATTTTTTATAATGTTCTGTTCGAAGAGCCAGATCATTTTTTATTTGAAATGTATAAAAGTGGGATATTGTTGAAATTTCTAATACATATTGTAACGGAACGACCGTTTCCGGTGGTCCGTCTCCGGTAAAGGACCGGATGATGTAGGAAACGATAGAAGTTTCTGGACATTCGCTCTTAGGTCCATTACCACTGTGGTAATTTAAATTTAGAGATCAAAGAATCTCTAGATGTTTGACATCGGTAAGTCAAAAACAGATTACTTTACGTTCTGCTTGACGTGGTTGTAAAAATTCTACTATTAATTATTTTTACGGATAGTAAACTGTGCGATCTTCTTCTAAACTGCAAATTAATTGCATATCCACTTCTCTTCTATAAATGAAAACCGTCCTCGTACGGTTCTTAGTTTATATATACAACGTATATATATTACTCTACTACGGCTCTACGCCGTAACTGAGGTCCGCGAGAAGACTTCTCTGTGGGCTGGTACACGTTTGTCTTCTAACGACGGCGCACCGCAGCTGCTTTGCTGTCCTTATACTGTGGGAGGCCGGAGTCTACTGAACTCCAAATCCTCGGCCTGTCCGGAGTCTCCTTGACTCCAAAACTTCGGCCTGTGCAGTAGTGGTGCTATCTGAAACATCGCTACACACCAAGGCTACGGGGCGACCTGCTCTACGCCGAAGCTACTGGCGAGCTACGTCCACGTGCGGCCTTACCTTGTGCCTGCCACGGGCGGCATATTCACTACTCACCACACGCTGTTAGGCCACGTAACATCAGTCCCATCCGCGTCTTCTTTCTACGGCGGTGCTGACCTGAGGGGTGCCCACAGCGAGCAAGACATCAAATCGGGCTCTAGGCCGAAGAGACCTGAGTGTACTAGTTCCCTAATAAAAGCTTTTAAAAACTACACTTAAAATCTGTGTAGGCAGGCTTGCGTTTGGCTATCTTTCTATTTATTTAGGTAGTCCTTTATGATTGTGAATTAGGTAGCTATGATCTAGATATTTAAGTGTTACGAATCACCCTATGTGATTAGGATTTTGTGCATTAAAAGCTGTTACTATATAATGAAAGAGTATACTAATATAACCTGCCTTACCCTTGAAAAGTGTTTCTTTACTCGCCTTTGAACTCCCTCTATCTTTTCTCCTCCTACTGAGCACTTAGCCGGTGCATTCGGTAACAGGGCACTACTGCTTTAACCTGTCCTGTTATAATATTTTAAAATATTTAAATTACAGAACGAGTTATAAATCTGCAATAATAAATTCTTCATTTATAATATTTTTTTTCTAGCGCTGCTAGAGACAAGTCACTCTTATCCTCCGCTTCTAATATATTTACTGTCAGCGGCCGCGGTATTCAATTACGTGTTGATTGTTGCAGTCATGTTTCACCAACTCCATTTTATAATGGATTGCTTTAACAATGAGCTCCCTGCCAAGGTTTTCTCTACGGACTACAGTATGGGGTTCTTCAAAAAATAAGTTATTAGATTTCTGAAAGGTTGGCAACGCGCGAGTGATGCCCCTGGTGTTGCAAGCGTCCATAAGCTACGGTGACCGCTTACCATCAGGCGGACCGTAGGCTGGTTTGCCACCTTAGTGGTATAAAAAAAAAAACAAGTTACTTTTTTTAAATATCGTTTGAAAAGTAACAGTGAGAATTAAAGAAAATGCTATGTATCCCCTTATTTTAGTCAGGAAGATTGGTATTGCAAGCTGTTATAGCTCTGACTATAGTACAATTGCTTTATTTAGCCCACTTCGACTAGATAAAAAGCGAACAGAAACCAACTACTAAGCCTTCTAAGGACAGCATTACTATCGTCTGTCTGTCACAGTGCTATATGCACATACTACTCTATCATTGTCGCATTTTGTATGAAAATTTGCAGCTTCAGTCATCTTAAGTAGTTTACAAGAAGCGTCTGACACATGGGCAAAGAGGGATGTCAGAGCAATAGGAGTATAGAACTCTTCAAAATAGCTATAACATTTAAAGTGGTCGTATAAAAAGCTTACTTCTGTACTTATATCGCTCTTTGACACACCTATTGTCATGTGAGTAATAAAAACTTTATCCGACGCTGCGTTGTTCGTTAAGGTTAACCATATACTTAACTGCTTGGTTCTAGTTACGGTTTTATGTTAAGTACTTAATATAAAAGCAATGCCGACCTCAGAGAAAGCCATTGCTTGCTCTGTGGTCGAGATTCCATTATGTAGGTTAAACAAGGGTTCAAACTTGGACATTGGTTGTGGATTGGTGGAGTAAACAAATGTTTGCACATAAATTAAATGGATTACGCAATTAAGAGGCAGTACGATCTAAATTTAATTTTTTTAGCAAATGTTTCTCCGGATCCTCCGAGCAGCTCTGACTAAAATTTAATGTCCGTGTTCTTCGGGATATGGTTCAGACCCTGAAAAAAGGGGAAAACACGATTAAGGAACTTTTGTTCTATAGAAATAAAATCTAAAATGACCCCTTCACTTTTTTTTTAAAGTTTTGGCTTAGAAATCTTTAAAGTGCTTAGTGCTATTAGTTTAAAACGTTGCTAAAGCATAGCCGTAACAGTGCTTTACCCGGAAAAAACGCATTTTTTGATAACAATCATGTGTAATGAACTATTAATTATTTCATGTATTTCAATGAAATCCTAAGTGAGTTGAGATATAGCTGCACTACTCACGCACGCTCATATTACATATTGAGTTATCCTTGTTTTTACTCAAGTTTACTTAAGGTTTTGCATAAGTAGATTTTATTTTTTACTACTTCTACTCGAAAATAGTTATTTGGTCAACAAGTGAGCTATTTTGTTTTTTGGTTCAAGTGCTTAATAAGTAACGACTGATTCTTATATCTGTGGACTACTGAGCACAGTGAGCCGCAGAACTACACGACATCTTGCCGCTGCCGTGGGGCGAGTTACTCTATGCAGGCGCATGACCTAAAAATAAAATAAAACTACCAACAATTTTTACCTTTACTAGCGAGAAAATTTTCAGGTTCATGTATGAAGGTCATTTTTAAATTTAAAACATAAGAAATAAACTATTTTCCTTCAAAAATATTAACCTGATTTTAGTTCCACTAAAAAGTACTTAAATCAGACTTATTTATAGAACATTAAGCTACAGTCATGTTTTATTCGCCATGAAGTTGATTGTCAATTTTTCTTGGTTTATAATAACAAAGTTCAGAGGTAACAAAGATTGAAAAAATACTTCCCAATAGAAAAACCTCCTCTTTTTTTTTGAAACCTCCTCTGGTTAAAAAACGAAAACTTTTGTTTTATTTTTGTTAAGAAAATGGTTATTATTGTTTTTAATGGGTAATTTTTAATGTATGTATTATATTATAGCAACATTAGTTAGTTGGAAACGATATGCGAAGCTAAACAACGTCGGGCGTGGTCAGTCATTAGATGGGTAATCGCGTACAGGTACTTTTTTATTGTTTGTGTTTCTAAATTTTATGCTACTCGCACATGATCAATTTTTAAACCAAACGAAGTATGGTTGTTTTTTAACTTAGTCAAAATTCTCGTAGCAGGCAACCAAAACTTTAATTAATTTTTCTTGTTAATTTGGGTACAGAAGTCTAAAAATATGTATTGATATGGTTTCCTGTTACGGCACTGTCACAGCGGCACAATATTTTAATTAAATCTTCTTGTTTACCTATTTGTACTTCCTACATACTAACAACGAACATTTATTTTTTAAGCATTTTAAATCCTGGTTTCGTGAATATATTTTAGTGGCCGTTTTAATATTTTCATAAAGATCTTGCCAACTTAACCTATTTTTCGATTAAGCTTTTATATTATTTATTTCAAGTGAAAAATAAGTACCGCATATTTTACAAGTTTCACACATACAGTGAACCCGCAAAAGTCCGAATTATGACTAAAAGTGAAACTAAAAGCTCTAACAATATCTTTGAAAAATAAATGGCCCGTAGGCCCCGCTTTGCTTGCTTTATTTTTAGAGTGGGTATAGAAACAAAACTTTGGATTTGGTGTAGAGCTAGGAGGTTGATTATGTCTTCGAATGAAGCGACTCACATAATAGTGATAGAATTTCACTTGGAGATAAATTTTACTGTAATAATTACCATTTTGTTTTTGTAATGCAAGAAATTTTTGTCTTTTTAAGATTTTTGTGCATGAAAAACCGTATTTAATAGCAAGATAAGCTGCGACCAGTACCTATTAGGTGAGCATAATCCCGAATAGAACATCTTGGGAGGCTTAAAAAACTGCAAGATGGCGCCTTCCCCACTTAACATCTTTTTGTATTACTTTAAAAAGTGCGAAGTTAAAAATACTTGAAAGGACTACCTGTTAAAACAATATTTTAAGAATGAAGCGACGAAATATAATAAATATAAAATCTAAATTCACGAAATAAATACCCGTTAGTAAAATGTTCGTGGCTAAGATTTTAAGGCTCAGTTTTAGTCACTTTGTGAATACAAATCAAATAAAACTGATATGACAAAATTAGAAATAAAAATAAGTAAGTAATTTAAAAAAAAAAATAGCTTTTGTAATTAGTGAAAGTATAACTTGACAGTAAAAAATAATAAATACTTCCGATAATAAGCAACGTAAAAACGTACCTATTGTTAATCAGGTAAATCGGTTGGTTCCACTCGATAACTCAACAAATTAGACTGACATTCAACTTAACCCATTAAAGCGACCATATTATTTTATTCGTGGGAAGTAAGCTAAACTTTTACCGTCCAATCACATTTAATTACCGCTAAAAAGTTTAATACTGCGTAGGTACTTAAAAACCGCTTAATTTTTTTTTCTTATCTAATCAAATTTTGTGTCTGGGTGACTCAACTGCGTATTATTTTTTTTTTTATTAATACTGTTCTTGACAACGAGATATAAGATTACCTATGAGTTTGCTTAAACTATCATACAATAAACTTTCATTATGCATGAGTATTATACAAAACAGTTCGTTATTATAAAGTACAGGGTGGTAAGTCTATACCTAGGGTTGCCATCCGTCCGGGTTTCTCCGGATTTGTCCTAGTTTAGAGGGCGTCCGGGTTGCGTCCGGACGGGGTTTCATTTATAGTCCGGGTTAAAAGTTCCTAAAAACTGTAAGAACCTTTTGTTTTGATAACAAGTAAAAAATGTAAAACTGCTTACAGTTTCTTAAAACGTTTTGTTTCTTAAGAAGATTAAATTTAGTTTATTTTTTCATTTTTCTAAGTAACTTTTAAAAAGAAACTGTTGACATGCCCGGGTTCTAAGAATTTCGTACAAATTTATTTGAAATTTACTTAGATTAACTTGTAAGTTGTGTAAAGCAGGTAGTAAAAATAAGTTTATAAACCATTATAGAAAAATTTATAATGTAACGCATTGTAGTGGGCAGCGCTTTTACTACCGGGTGTTTGACACGAATCGGTTGATAATATTTTCAAATATCAGTTATAATTCTCAGTATACGGAATCCTAACTTAATGCGTGTACACGTACTTGGCCGGTTTTTTTTTCTGTTGCTTTTTATCTATCTTGAAAGTGCTACATTCAAGCTCCGAACTCTAAACAATTTTAGAGTAAGCTTTTAAAACAGGTTAAGTGCGAGTCGTGTTCGTGAAATGGAAAATACCGGTACGCGGGTCCGACTTGCACTTTGCCGTTTTATTTCACAAAATGTAATAACATAATTCTTTTTACCTTTTGATCTACTTTTCCATTAGGTTATACGAACAAATAAAATATTATTAAAAGTTATTTTCGTCTAACAGAAAGATGTAAGCAGATTTTGCTTCATTAGTTACGGGGACGAGGACAATTTCCTGAGTGGCTTTAATATCAAAAAGCGAGTGGCGCTCTGTTGATGCAACATTTTTTTTTCAAATAGTTTGAACAGCTCAATAATTATACACTGATCTCATTACGTTAATTATTATATTATTTGATTTTTGGAGGGTTGTCAACGCGCGAGTGAAGCCCAAGGTGTTGCAAGCGTCCATATAGGCTGCGGTGACCGCTTACCATAAGGTGAACCGCAAACTTGTTTGCCACCGTAATAGTAAAACCTGACTACAGAGGAGCCTTAAAGGTGGGTTATGTTGTTTACCCATAAGAATGTACAAAGGTATGTCTTATTTCTACATTCCCAGTCTCCGACATTTTTCAACTTTTTATCCATGAAAATTAGTAACTCACTTATATGATTTTGTAGCTGAACAAAAATAATTGTTATTTTGGAAGTTAGGTATATTCATTAAAAATTAATTAAAGCTTTTGGGATGAAAATTACGTTTTAGCGGTTTTGGAAAACCATACCCTTAAGTTGTGCAAAAAGTAAAAAGTAAGGATATCCTGTCTTGAAGTTTTGAAGGACTTTCAGATATCCGTTTGAGACGATTGTGAGAAGTAACTGTGTATGTAACGACTTTTAGCTACTATTATCTGGTTGCATCTATTCCTAATTTTTTTTATAGGCAAGCAAATTGTCATTTAATCAACTCTTTTTATCTCTACGAAATGCTCTTTTTCGTTTGGCCATAGTATCACGTATGTAAGTTGATAACCAAGGTGCAAGTATGGCCTCAGCCGTTCTGAAAGACGTTAAACTAGTGGCCCTTTGTCATATGAACACAGGAAAAAACGGTTTGCCGTGACCGAAAAAGCACAAAGCGGCTTAGAGAAAATCCAATCCAATTACTGAGCAAGCCCATCGTTAACTAACTTTTCCGATAGACGTCTTAAATAAGCCATGAGTTTCTAACTTTGACTTTTAGTGAATTAGAATTGAAATTTATTTGTTGTTCTTTCTGGGCTTGTAATATTAATATTAATAAGTGTTCAGAAACCCTAAAGGCCGTTAATTAGAACTGGAGAAGCTATTTATCGAGCCTTGAACTTTATGCTCACAATTGCTTGTTAAGGCCAAAGTTTAGTAAACAAACCAGAAGTCAGTTACGTAGTAAATACAGGGCCTAATCCACATTTTGTAATGTTATAGATATTTGCATTAATTTCCGCATTCAAAGTTATATGACCATGTTTTTAGTCTTATTTTTATCTAAAAATACAGCTCAAAAAGGCACAAAAAAACTTATTGGCTACTAAAAATATATGGGACAAAACAAGTATTGTCCTTGTAGGTTGTGCAAGTAGGACCGATTGGCGCAGTGGTAGAGCGTGCGGCTGCCTTGTTGAAGATCCCGGGGTCCGAATTTCAGTTATTGTTGGATTTTGTTAATTGTAAAGTTGTCTCCACTCTGATTTGAGCATGGTTTGTGCCCGGCATGGCGATAGGCTCACCACCTATTATGTTTGTGGGACAGTAAACCATCGATGAAACTGGCACAGGTTTGTAACATCTCTGACCGCCCCTTCAGGGATAAGTGTCGTGATGGTATATAGTCAATTCGGATTGTTTTTTTTTATTCTTTTCGGTCATGCATTGCATAGATAATTTTGTTAATTACTCGATAACACGTTTGTAACATCTCTGACCACCCTGTCAGGGATAAGTGTCATATATAATGGTATATATTCCTGTGGATATTCAATTTTGAAGATTTTCTTTTGTTGCTTTCCGAATATATGTGCAATGTGTAGATAATTATGTTAAATACTCGTTAACTTTGTTAATATATAACCTGCACGATAGATCGTAAACAAGAAGGCTGTCGTAGGTTTATATTTATTTTAGTATGCATTTTCATAAGTGGTTCCGTTTTTGGCCCTTGGCTACGGAACCCTGAAAACTATGAAGTACTTACAATTACAATTTCTTTAGAAACGTTTTTAAAAATCATTTTTATCTCTACAAACACAGTACGTTAAGTAAAATATCTAAATAATTTATTATTAAGCTTTTATCTAGCTGTGTCAAATTACCGTAAGCATGGTTTAATTAAAAGACATGTACCGAATTAGTATGGAGCTTGGTATTTTATTACCGACTACATTTAACCAGCCTACACTTTTGTATTTAGGTAAAGCCTGAGGTAAAGAACCTAGCGATATAATAAAAATAATATTTAAAACCTGAATTTTTTTAAAATTGATTTTCAAAAATGTAAGCTTATTCATAATCAATTATTAGCACAGGCCAAAACATTATAAAAAAACTGTTACTGATAGTGATTGAAAAACATTTTCATATCGGTTTAAAACCGGTCTTATAAAAAAAAAAACCTTTACACACGATTCGCGCTTAACATTCAAATACGTTACAAGACAACTCATACGTCATATTTAATTGTACAGAACCAATGTCCTTAACACGAAATTCGCGCTGAACACTCAAATATGTCACAACACATGTCTTTGACACTGTCAACAAATAATAATGTTTGTTTATTTACTTTTTTGACGTAGTATATTTGACATCTCAATCTGTCATAGAATTAAAATCCCATTTCCAACCTCCCTAAAATAGCCATGTACTAAAAATAAAAATTATAGGCGTGGCATTATGGTTTCCGTCCTGCCAATTTTTTATGGCGTGGCATTATGGTTTCCGTCTTACGATCAGTCTGACGCGAGCTAATCATTTTTTACCCACCACAAAAACTAACCTAATGAAAATAACTCTGACGCGAGTTCCGTCTTACGAATTTTCTATGAATTTTCGATCAGGACACGTGACCTGACGCGAGTTTAACATTTATATACCTATACTAAAAAAAGTGCACAACGCCGCTAAAGAAGTTTTCACTTCAAAAATCCTTTTAAAAGTGTAGTAGTAAGTATTTTCTTGTCAATTTGGGAGCAGTCTTTTAAAACCCAACAACAGATCCAAAAAAAAATGTTTTTATATCATAATTTCTTGATTTTAATTGCTCTTAAAAAAACATCTACTGATAAGCCAGTTAATTTTAAAATTTATTTTAGTACCAAAACCAAACAACTCTTTTGATTAAAATTGATTAAATTTAAGGTATCAATGACACAAAAATTATAGAAGAAAGGAATATAATATTATATAGAAAATATATAAGGAATTTCATTCGGTACTTCAGGTTGAAATTTGAGGTAAAATATTGAGGCAAGATTGCGCAATCTTATTGACTAGATAGATTGAATCATGTTTATTAGCGAGAAAAGTTAAATTCAAGGTAAATAAAATGAATGGTATAAAGAAGCCGACAAATGAAATTATATTCCGCACGTGTATTTACTCGCAAATGACTCACAATACAAAATAAAAAAGTTTACTTAGTTATGTTATTGATTACATAAAAAATTCAGTAAAAAGCTGCAAATATATAGCATAGCATTTAATTCTTTAGGTCTTAATTCGTGGTATTGCCACAGCCTTTAATTATTTTTTTTCATTTTTTTAATTTATTTACTGTAACAAATAAATATATTTAATCAATAAATATGTACAACAGGTTGTCGGCAGTAGTTCTCGATTCATGCAGTTTTTATTTTTATAATACTTAACAGACATGCAAATATGTGCTATACACACACACACACACACACACAACAAGTGAAGTTTATTTGACTCATTAATCGCCTTTGATAAATCGTCATCACGGCATGATAGTCATGCCGCCGTATGTTACAAACATAGACTATTATTGCTCTAGCTAAATGCCTTCGATTGCCGACTGTATGAATGAAATGAATGTCTAGGCTGTGTATTACCGTTTAGAAATGCGTAAGTAAATACTATCTCACATCACAACTTTACTATTGGATGTACAGTACAATTAAGGCTTTAAAGAAATGCCTGAGTTGAGTATGGTCTAACGGTAGTAACTAATTTATTATTATTCGTGGCTACGCGCTCTTTTTTTTTCTGACTACAATTGAGTAATTCGTTTGTATAAATCCCGCTGCCAGACGTCGCGAATAGTATCCTCATAATATTGGTTTGTGAGTGTTATTTTTGGTTTCAATAAATGTAGAAGACTATACCATTGGTAGGTAATATCCCGATAATGCATTCGTAGAATTTTATTCTAAAATACAGTAGCCAAAAATAATTAGGCCACTACAAAAAAATACTAGCCGATTTGTAGGTACGTGACTTTTTGCAGTGCCTAAATTTGTATGCATATATTGGGCACGTAATTTTTTATTTAAAATGGAAAGTTGACAACAAACTCCCCTGATTTCAAATGGTATTAAACGCTACGTTTTAAACGAATACGATATTCGAATTGAAGTGACCCATAATACGTAGCGAAAATAATAACAAAATCAAGAGTGGGTCAATTTACTTGCTCTCAAATGTATATAAAATGTGCCAGTAATTTTATTGTGTTCTTTTACAGTTTGGATGCTGGATATAGGCTTTTCCTTACTTTCTGCACAACTTGCGGCTCTATGCTGCCTGTAGCCAACGGTTTCTCACAATTTCCACTAGATCATCTGTTCTTTACGAATAAAACTGGTTCAAGAGCCAAGCCACTCTAATGGTTGTATTGAATGGACCCATCTATTGATATGAACGAGCGAAGTCACCCAAAGTATCTGTTGTAATCAGAATAACAGCAAACGGAGTACTGCGAGCCATTTTGCTATCAATGTGTGTGTAAATCAGCTAATACGACCATTTTTACATCTGTGTGCGTAGTTTCTGTGTAACCAATCTTAAAGTGATTACCCCAAATCGAGGAGTTCTTACTTTTATTCGATACTACTATTTATTTTCACTTGATGACCCCTGTGGTGACACATTGCATTTATTGAGATAGAACGTAAACCTTTCTATGAAGGTAGCAATCCGTTGACCATGGCCATGTAATGGATGTTAAAACCTTAAAGTAGGTTCAAAATATTGTATACTGTAGTGCTAAAATATAGATGGATGCACTAAATAAAACTAACTCCTTCATTCATCTGACAACAGCCGTGTTTTGTTAACAAGATTTTTTTTATAGAAAGCTATCGCATCACAGAGCTATTGATATCGTTTTGTTTGCCAAATGTCAATAAAATAGCTGTTTAATTTTTTTAAAGAACATCCACTGCTCTTCCTCCTAAGCTTGTGCAGCCAATGCGTTAGAGCTAGAGATTGCAATCCGGTATGTTTTTCAACCCGGCCGGGTCTGGCAACATTCGCCGCCAACCGGGTTGATGTGTTAGGTTGAAACCTTTAAAGAGAAAGACCTGCTTGCTTAAAGTAATTACTAATACTAATGTAACTATTTGAAAACAAAGTATTAGAATAAGAAACTAATAACGCAGCCTAATGTACTAAACTTGTCTTATCAACTTAGATAGATAAACTTTGGTAGCTTTAGTAAAAACAAATTCTTAAGAGAAATAACAATTTCTTTCTTTTGATAATAACAACAGTATTATGACTATTGAGTGTTAATATACTTAACTATAATTGAGCAAATAGCAAAATCTTATAACTACTGGCTGGGCCGCAATGTGACTGTAACTGTAAACAATCAAACATTTATAGGCATACATGGTCTTAACTAACAAAATGTAATGTAAAATTGGTTATTTTATGTAGCCTTAGTAATAATATAAGAAAAAAGCATATTTTAGCTTGCATAAAGCAAAACAATTATTTTTCAGTCTGAAAGAATGATCTCAAAAAACAAATTGTATTAATAGTTTTATCACCTAGCCTGGTGCGTAACTTACTGCAGATATACCTCGCCGCCGAAAAAGCCCTCTCCGCTTTATCACTGGTTGGTTTTATGGACATCATGTAATCTTGAATAAGAGTTAAATACTGACCTTTCTTGCCTTCGGCTTCATACTGACTCATCTCTTTTTTTAACATCTTTTCTAAGTCTTTGCTTTGTCCCGGACTTATTTTTTTACAAAATTCTTCTTTTTCTTCTAGAATTTGCTTTTCTAATTCTTCTTTTAGAGTCAGTGATGATTGTGATTGAAGCGACTTGTTTGTCCCGGACTTATTTTTTTACAAAATTCTTCTTTTTCTTCTAGAATTTGCTTTTCTAATTCTTCTTTTAGAGTCAGTGATGATTGTGATTGAAGCGACTTGTTTTCAGCATTTAGACCATCATTTTCAACATCAAGTACTGCCTCAATATCATTTTCGGGGACTTCACTTATTATGTTTTTTATTTCCTGTCTGATAACATTTTTCTTTGGCATAGGAAACGTTTCATCGGCTTGCCTCATGTATAGATCGTACTTTTTGGGATTGCACAGATAAACTAATATAGCTGTCATCACCGTAGAACGACGTTCTTTTATTCTGATACGCAAAGCTTCGGATAATTGCACGCTTAGGCATGAACTTTGATTGTCTAGTTTTTCTAAAATGAATTTTAAAGTGGTCTCTGCAGTAAGAAGACTAGCTTCCCTTCTACACAGAGCCTCTACTGCTAATTTGAATGGCTCCAAACATTCTACGAGGTTTTTAATCGACAACCACTCTAAGTCGGAAAACTTGATCTCAGATTTCACATCGATTTGCGCTTTATCCACGCAGTTTTTGAGTTTGTAGAAGCGCTCTAACATGTTAAGTAAGCTGTTCCACCTTGTGCGACAGTCTAAAAGAAGGGTTAGCTCCTTTCCTGTCTCTTCAATAACATATTTCTGTAGGTAAGTATCGTATTTTGTCGGCGACTTCCTAAGCAATTTGACCACTTTCCGAACTTTTTCTAGAAGTCCTCTGAATCCAGGTATTTCTTCAGCGCGTGGAAGATCATTTATATCTACTGTCATTATTAAGTCTGTATTAACGTCCGTCTCAATCTCACAGTCTTCATCTGCATCGTCGGTATCGGACTGAAATAAATATACGTCTTCGATTTCAATCTCTCGGTTTTGATCTTTCGATTTTTTGTATATTACATCGACAACGGCTAACTGAATGCCATGCGCAAAACATAATTGTTGGAAACAAGGCACAAGCTTACCAATTTTGACCATAACACTGGCACCGTCCGTTGTCATCTCAATAACGTCAGTTTCTAAATTAATACCAAAACTTTGTAAGCAGTCCTTCACCAAACCGATCGCGTGCTCTGCAGTACATGACCCATGAATTCTTACTAATCCCAGATTGTAGTGTTTTTCTTTATTATGTAAGTTTATGTTTAAGTATCGGTGGTTACGCTGTGAAGTCCACTCATCGAAGGAAATAGAAAATTTTTGCCATTCCAGCTTGACGGTGTTTTTAAAAGTCGTCACTATAGATCTTATTGCGTTTGGTGATTTGAGGAGTTGAAACCCGGCATTTGCAAATAAAAACCTCATATCTGGGTCAGCACAAAAACTGTTAAGAGAGTAACCACCTCTCGAAACCATTCTTGAAACCATCGTCTCCATAGACCTTTCATTTTTGAAAAAAGAATCAATTTTCTCTGTTTTTTTGGAGGTATTTAATTCACTGAAGTCTTATTTTTGTCTGGTTTTGATGCAGAAGTAGATGCCGTGGGAATGAAATTCGTTGCAGTACGTTTTAATTGAGTTTCTGCAGAAACTATGGTAATGTTGTGCTTTGATGCTAAATGTGTTTTAACACCTTTGTAAGATCCATTTGTTAGTTTGTATGTATTATTGCACATTGAACATTTTGCACCTTTTTCATCGTGCACTTTGGTAAAGTAATTCCATATTGGATGTTGATTAATGTTTTTCTTGACTTGGACCTGGTCGTGATGGTTTTGCAAGTGACATGATAGATAAAAACGTACGACCTGCAAGTTAAGAAAAAAATAAATGCATTTTTTTTTATTTATTTATTCAAACAAGTACCTACACACAAAACACCTTTTTTTAAAATAACAAATGAATTTACAATTAGATTTAAAAAAACAACATTTGTTTACTTACGGTGCGGCGGCGACGGAATGACACAGCAACACACACACTTCGTCAACCAAGGACAAACGTCGACTAAGTGAAGAAAAGAAAACACGCATACAGCGAGCGGGGGTGAGAGGTGCGCGGGAGGAATGGAGAGCGGCCATTGGCGCGTCAGAACGGCAACATCGCGGTTCGCAGCGCTAGCCATGCCAATTTTCTACAAGTCGGAGCTTCCTTGCCGCAGTTTTCGTACCTACCGGGCCCGGTATGAATGGCCGGGCCCGGTAGATGTCTCGCATTCATTTTTGGTCAACAGATAGATCGAATGCGCGCATAGAGAGCATAGAGCAAATTCAATGTGTAAATAATAGTCTATTTACTAAATTCCTTTTACGAAAGCGATATTGCTGATATTGTAAGAGCGGCCGCGCGGAACCGCAAGAATCGAATCACAGTGCAATTATTTAAATGTGTACAATTTTCATAATTAATATTTATTATAAATTGTCAGTGTTCTGTAAGTTACAGCCAAAATTTAGGCCCTCTTAAATTTTTAGCCTATATAACGCATATTCTGAGAAAATTTGACGCTTTTGTCTACTTCGAGCTCTTTAAAGGTCAGTGTAGGGTAAGGAAAAGGTTAGGGATTTTAATCAATAAACTATAAAGTATTTTAATCACAATTTACATAGGCAATGTAAAGATTATACATAATATGATATTTAAAAAATTATTAATAAAATTAAAAGGGTTTAGTGTAACATTTTCTTAGTTTTCAAAAGAAAATAAACCAAAAATCATTATAAGTAAATTATATTTGTTTTTCTTAAGACCTAATAAGTCTATCGTTGTAATTGAATAACTTATATTACTGAATGACGTCTTAGAATATTACACAAACAATGCAAATTACACTAGGTTAAACTCGTAGTGCTCGTACAAAGTAATTTAATTCATAAAATCAAAATTAAATGCACCCGTATAGCTGTGCGTGCGACTTCGACCGACCAGGTAGGGGGCGCTGGCACATGACAATAAGGTAGCCCTATAATAAGGTGCTAATAAAGCACCTAGTATTACGTAATCAAAGTTGAAATTTTATATAAATAGTCCAAAGTGTAACATTACAGTTCGTTGCAAAGAGATGATATTTTTACAAACTATTTACGTATTTTAAGATACGGTAATCAATTAATTTGGTAGTTCATAAAATACATGAAACTACTTATTCTATTGATATTTACATCTAACTGTTATGTTTTTTTTTACTTAAACATTGCAGAAGTTCGGGGTAAAGGTTTACGTTCTATAGATACAATGTGTGATCATCAATACATAAATAATTTATCACCCTGAAATAATGTAATGTACAAACAGTGATATTAGGTGAAAAATATATATTGTCGTTTCAGTGTTCGCTCGCTTTACTAAACTTGGGAAATTAATGTACCTTCAGACGTGGCAACACAGGCAGAAAAATATTTGTTGTTTGTTTTGCGAATAATTATTTTGATAACTTAGTTTGTAACTCAAACATAGCAAGCAGATTAGTGTAATAACTTAGAGAAAGTGATTTTTTATCATTAACCTTTTTTTTTGTCAATAGTTTAGCACGATTCTATTGCACAAATCGACATTTTTATTACTTTACGCGGGAGCACAGTTCGCGTCGACGCACAGATTACGTATGATGTAGTATTGACGGCAAGTACCTAAAAATTCAGGTACTCGGATCGCCTCGTTTTGTGTGCCTCAACACGGTATCTAGACGTATAAGTCATCTTTGATTGAATCATTTTGATTCAATTACGTTACCCGTGGGTCGCGATCGACCCGGTCCACAAGAAATAGTCGATTGATCCAGGTCTAAAAGAAACATAGAGCTGCAGCAAAAACAAGAACATTCTTTCGTATTATTTTGGTGAAAATCATAATTCTTAATAACTGTTTACACCAAAATAATACTAGCGAGAAAAAGCTAGAACAATAGAACTATAATCCTTACTTATGCTCTACAAATATCTAATTTCTATGTGGATATATGAAAGAACGCTCTGGGCAAAGAGGCAAACTGTTCGCATAAGATAAACCATTGTTTACATCAAGCTAACAAGCATTCTATAGAATCCCCACGAACATAGATAGAGCAACGAAAGAACGCTGTGTCTATTTTGATTAGTTTGATTGGAGAATGAGCATTCGTTCGTTTGTTCTAAACCCACCTTTACATATATTTTTTTATACCACTAAATTGGCAAACTAGCTTACGGTCCGGCTGGTGACCGCTTAGGTCACCGTAGCCTATGGACGCTTGCCATACCAGGGGTAACACTCGCGCGTTGTCGACCCTTCATAAATCTAATAACTTCTTTCTTGAAGAACCCCATACTGTAGTCTTTGGAGAAAGCCTTGACAGGGAGCAAAAAAAAAGTATAAGTGCACTAACTTGACTGATCGTAGCTCAATAAACGAACGAACATGTATTAGTATCGTACCACCACGAGTATGTATACGTGTGTGTAGTTTTCATTAGTTCACGTTAACGGGCGTTTGAACAGGAGCTGTCGGATCGTAAATCTCTTTGATCTGAGATTACGTGAACCGACGGCTCTCGATACACGCAGACAGGTGGACACGAGGTGAGCCAATATTGAACCACATCACAGAGTATTATTTTGGTATTATACGGATCGTTGAGTTCGTTAGTATGATTGGGCTTGTTTATTATATTTAGTGTAAAAACAGTCACCCGTGTGCGGGTGCGTCTAGTTTTAAAATATCAAATCGCGCTTCACAAACTCACCGATGATGACGCAACTGGCTGTTCGTGCCCAAGCAGACACAAAGCGGATGCGGGTGCTTGTGCGTGTGCGGTTTGGGCATTTAGAAATCTGTAAAAGAGCATTTTCATATTGTAAATCCTTTTAAAGGTTTTGTAGCTGAAGCGCTGAAGGCTATAGTGGAAAACCATTGCTCCCGCGCGGTTGTTTAAGATCGCAACATCCACAAGTAGTACCTTATCTAGTTTTGATTAAGTGATCTAAGTGGTCTCTAAATGGCATCGCAGCCTAATAATTCCATTTTTCAATTTGCGAGCCAGAAAAGCCAGGGTATTCAGGGGCTAGGATTGCCACTGTTACCGAAAGTATTCTAAAGGAAGAACATGGCCTATAAGAACATTAATTAAGTTGTTTGCAATTAACGGCTCCATAAAACCTAGTAATTATTTCACATTTGCTGTTTTTAGTACTATAATAATGTTATAATTAGTAAATTGTACTCTAATTAGGGCCTGGTTTCACGATGCACAACCAAAATAAAGCTATCAGCATCATCATCATTAAAAGCCAAATCCTTGATTATAAGGTATAAGGAGACATTCATTAGACCTTATAAATCCAGCAATTTCTAAGCCTAATAATGTTTTTCCTGTGTTTATGAGCAAAAAAGCACTTTTCTAGAAAAATTGTTCTGGTATTGTTTGCGAGCAAAATCTTGTACAACAATATATTGGTGATATTGGGGCCAGTGTTTGTTAATACCATATTTTGTTAATATTATGTTTATCGATATTGGAACCAATATTTGTATGCTATCACATGTTAACGATAGAAAGGGCGCCGAGCAA
The DNA here is from genome assembly GCA_946406115.1 of Apoda limacodes. NCBI lineage: Eukaryota > Metazoa > Arthropoda > Insecta > Lepidoptera > Limacodidae > Apoda > Apoda limacodes. Next base: position 8,961,331 of record OX291553.1, on the reverse strand, counting down.
CAGGCGCTAACAGCTAAATAAATATTCTGCCATATAAACGTGACACCCGCCCCGACGACGCCCTATGTCTGTACTTTCTACCAATACTAATTTTATGGAGGTGTTATAAACTTAATGGCGAATTTTGTTAGTGATACTTGGTTGAGACAATATGAGAATAAATGGCGAAAATTTGTTTTACACTACACATGCTCTGAAAGAACCTTCATGCATAGTCAAAAATAGGGTTGAAAGTACGTGTTTGCAGAGATCATTACTTTCTTGCCCGTTTAGATGCAAGGAAGTAATAATTTTTTTTTTTTTTTCTGAACTGACATTGCATTTGGCTGTTGCAGCCATTACTACTTCATCGGACTTTATTTGGGCGAGTCTCTGAAGGAGCCTTAGCCCGTATAGCGCCCAACGCTCAAGGTGTCCCCACGGGGGGATCCTCGGCTTGTGTTGTCGCTCTCGGGGGCGTCCCTTCGACCGGCGTGAGTCTCGAACCCGAAGGTGAGTCACCGCCAGGAGGGAAGTTCACCGTTACACGGGTGCGGTTGCGATTGAGTGGGGGCGAGAAGCGCCCCGGCACTCTTTGATACCTCGAGTATCCGTTCGGGCGCCGATGAACCCGGGGACGTCGGCGTCGTGATTGGAGGGAGGCCCTATTGCGGGAGGTCGTTGAGACTAATTTCGCTATCCGGATAGCGAGATCGTCATCTGGGCCATTAGTACGTGCCCAGGCCGCCTAACTATAGTTTTACGACCGTGCCAAGGTCGACCGGGGGGATGGAAGTAAGGAAGTAAAAATTAAAAAGCACTTTCTATTTTAAAGCTGATGAAAAAACTTAACAGCTTATTTTTATTTAGTACAGTGCCATCTGTGATTATAAAAGCGAACCAGTTTCAATTTGCAAAAAAAACTCACTATTTACAAACAAACTACACCCTCATCGGTAATTGCTGACTTTCACCTCTCGGTGAACAATGTACTATTACCTAACATTTGGCTCCAAGTTTGTTTTCGCTTGGATCTTTCTAGATTTTATAGCAATGAAGGAATTTGCATCGGTGGTGGCGTAGGGGTTGAGGGGCGGAGATTCGAGCATGGTATGTACCAGTAAAATTATTACTGATTTTTGGGTCGCAAATTCGGGGTTAAGGGTAAGCAGGTGGAATGGAAATTTTTTGGACACTTGGCCATAAGTGAAATATTATGTCACATAAAATACGAAAAAAATTATTTTGCTATGCGCAAACAAAAAAGGAGGTTAGCCATTTGACCCGATTGTATATAATATTGTTACAATTGCAGAGTATTTAAAAATGTTAGACTATGTGCGCTTCTAAACAGATGGTATTACCACGTATTTCTCGGAAACTAGTGATTGGATTTAAATAATTCTTTTTCATTGAATTAATTACCGTTAAACTTAGGGAACAGTGCAAGCAAGTTTCATCAAAATCGTTTTATTGTTTAATAAGATGTGTACCAGTCACTAGTAAAACACGTCGTTAGTTTAATGGCGACGTGATTTTCGTTTTTGAACAAAACTTATTGTGTGTATGCTTCCCGATATCTTCGCTTGTTTCATGTGCGTAAAGTTTTTTTTCACTTTTTAGTTTAAAAAGGTGGTGTAATTTTTTTTATTAAATTTAAATTAATCGTAGATACAATATATAAACTTGACAGCATTTGTGATTTCTGAAAAAAAAAAACAGCAGTAGGTATCAGAGAAACGGATGGCCAAAAACAGCAGTAGGTATCAGAGAAACGGATGGCCAAAAACAGCAGTAGGTATCAGAGAAACGGATGGCCATACACCGAAGTATGACAACAAAACAAATAGACATACACAATGTTATTTAATTACATAGATTACCATTCGTTAAATGCTAATTGCACCGACAAATTTTTGGATTATTTATGTATGAATACTAATTAGAGAACCTAATCATAACGGCCCTTTATGTCCCTCTCAGATATTCTGTGTACTGAACGTTGCCCGACTCTTAAATATTTGAGTCGCAATTGGGTTAAAAATTCACAGATAAATTATTAGGTACCAATCGTAGGTAGCGCCAAATTAGTATGCAAAAGAACCCTAGTGGTAAAATAAAGGATTTTTACACTATCCGCCCTAGTACTTTTACCAACTAATTTGGCGCCACTAACGACTGGTACCTGATTAGTGATCTATGGATTTTTAACCCCATTGGAGTGAACTCTAAAATTCATTTAGGCAATTATGACATATGTATTTGCATTGATATAGAAATTACAATAAATTTTGGAATTAATACGCAAAAGGAGAACTAAAGCTATTTACAGACTAAAAAATATATAACTAAACAAATCACTTGCTACATGTGGGGCCATTTTGTCAAAGTGAATAAGTTTGACATTTCTTGCATGGATATAGAACTTACAATAAATTTTGGAATTTATCAAGCAAAAGGAGAACTAAAGCTTGCTACAAAGTATATATGTGACAATGACTATTACCGCAGAATATACATATTAATAGCATCAGTCAGTCATCGCCTATGATAAATTGACAACTTCGAGACAGTCATGGCGGCGCCGCGACACGATGCATGACTAGCCGACCTACCCGAACTACCCGACTAGCCATATGTGACGATGTAAAGTAGTCGGGTGCGAAGGGGTTCTCGTCGTGCACCTTACTTTACCCTGTCTAGACAAAGTAGTGAAATGTCTAGTAATAGAAATTAAAAAATCAATTCGATATCCTACATAATATGTATGTTCAAGAGAGAATGTTCAATCCAATCTAATTTCAGATACTTATTCGTAAAATTACTGAACTCTTCACTCCTCGTGGCAAACCATATTGAAACGGAATTAAATTTTTAGGGAACATCCTTTGAGATAAAATATTTATTGATTGATAACATCTTTTGAGATAAAATATTTGTTGAACATTACCCTGGGGACAAAAGTACGAAAGGGTAAAAGAGACGTCATTATGGATGTTACTATGCGTTTTACTATTTGTCAGCGAAGGTCATGGCATAAAGAGATTTAGAGGCGCAGAGGGATTAAGTAGGACGGTCAAACTCATAAAGCTGTCTTAATTGAGTTTATACAATTTACTTTGTGGATTCGATCAAATGTCTAATTTATTGCTCGAGAACGTAAATGTTTTATGTCCAAAGTTCTCCTAAATCAACTCTCAGTGGGGAATGAGTAGGTATATTTAAAGTTTTATTCCATACAACAGCGTCATGTTGTCTACTGGTATTAAAACTTTTTACATGAATGCTAAACTGTTTTAAGTATACAAAAACGGGTTGCACTCCGGCAGTTCCGGCAGAAGTCAAAACTTGAATATTAACGTTGTGCATTTTTGATATTTTGGAATGGTTAGGGTATATTTTGCACGAATTGCTTTAATTATCAGCATAAAAGTACTATCATTTATGTGGTAAAATACAATATTCTTTTATTTCGCTATCGTACACAAACATGACAATTTATCTTAAGAACATTAAAATTTAACTCTTCAGAACTTTCGCCGCACGGTAGAAAGAGAGGGGGATACTTCCTCTCCTACTCTCCCTCCGTCTTACGAATTTTCGATCAGGTCACGTGTCCTGACACGAGTTTAACATTTTTCACCCATCACAAAGAAAGTGCACAACGCAGCTAAAGAAGTTTTAACTTCAAAATAATATATGTATACATATATTCATTGCAAATATTTCCAGACTTCGTTCGCCAGATTGATAAAACATTTATACGTCGGTATATAATCAAGCCATTTTCTCGTCGGTTTTGATAAAATTTTATAGGCTAGTGTTTTATGTGAACCGTCACACAGTTTGAAAAAATAATAATAAAGTCTTCATAACGTACAACCTGAAGGGTTATTAATTTTTTTACACATCTCAAACATAACGCATGACAAAAAATAATAAAGGATAGCTCTCTCTCTAGAAATGTTTTGAGATAGGTCATAGTGCAAATGCATCTAAATCTAATAGATCGATCGTTAGGAGGTCGGCACACCAGACGGCATACAAAATGCGCCTGCCACATCTGGTGTGCGGAGCTCCTTACTCCAGTATAGTTTTAAAGACTTAATAAAGAATATCATTGAAGTTAGAAAATTGCCCAGTTTTTTGCACATAGTCTTTTTCCACGAACTTCACTACACTCACGGAAGAAGAGGCCTTAATTAGTAGTGCTAGTGAAGTGTAGTTAATAAAAGTTTTTCGGTACGTGATTACCTTTCAAAACCTCTGTTCCCGTATATTTATCAGTTTTTCTAGCTAAGCAGACTGCCCGTTAGATTTTTTTTTAAAATAACTGTTATATTTATTTAAAATATTGGCATCAATTTGAAAACCTTTATGGCTTGAGGGTTCAATTTATCTTTAATCCAATTTAAATTCAAAAACCTTTGTAGAAATACGTTCATAATACTTCATAAGAAATTTTCAATATGAAACAAAATTATATTTCATTAGTAAATAATAGCTTTTAGATTGGTAGGTGACATAGTGGCTTCAGCGGCTGCTTCGGTTTCTAATGGGCGGAGGTACAAGCTCGGCTGAGTCGTTTTCTTAACTCTTTAAGTACATTGTGTTAATTGAATTATTTATTATTCTATTGTAATTGCTAATAACTTAATATGTGAGTAGGTATAGGTACTACCTTTGAAAACTTTTTTATGATGTTCTTCTATACATATACCTAACCTAACTGCATACTATGTGCTAAGTCAAAGCAAATCACTTAAACTGTGCAATTACTTTTGTTTAAAATTCTAATAAAAAACGTATTAATACCTAAATAGCTTTTATTTCATTCAGCCTGTATGCCCACTTGATCTCTTACGTTGTTTATTCATCCCACAGTCTTTTCGGTGAAGGAGAAAGACAGAAAAAACTGGACTTGCGCACCGTTTTTTTTTTAACTATGCGAAAACTATTGATTTTGTAAGTGTGTGTCTACCCCCAATGTTAAGAGATTTAATTGCCATGTTATTTTAAGACCCTAATATATATACTTCTGGGTACTAAATTACAAATTTATCGATCCAGTAGATTTGCAGCAAATTGGCTGTGACAGACGGACAGACAGACACATGAGTGATCCTATAAGGGTTCTGTTGATTCATTCGGACGCACGGAACCCTAAAAATACGTATCTGAAGTCCACAATAGGCACTGGGCCCGCGTGTGGACTAAGCTATGGCTCAAATCGCCCTCGCCCAAGATAAGGGGAGGGCGTGCTCTAGAAGTGAGGACGTATGAGGTCTGTAAAAAATAGCTTTAAAAAAAGCATAAAAAAGACGTTACATATTGTTTATGCGACTTCTCTACTATCTCTTTCATCCGTTTGTTAACCGTGGTACACCCAGTGGTAGGTACCACGGCTACTTTTTCCTAACCGTGGTACACCAGTGGTACCACGGTTAGTTTTTTCTAACCGTGGTACACCAGTGGTTGCATTTATGCGATAAATACACATGTTTTCTTAACCGACTTCAAAAAAAGAGGAGGTACTCAGTTTGACATGTATGTATGAATGAATGTATGTTTGTATGAATGTATGTATGAATGTATGTATGTATGTTTGTATGAATGTATGTTTGTCCGCAATTATCTCGCGTTTGGCTTAACCGATTTTGGTGCGGTTTTCTTTCTTCTATTTTTTAACCGACTTAAAAAATGGAGGTTCTCTGTTTGACCGGTATGTATGAATGACAACATACATTCATACAAACATACATTTATTCACACATACAGGTCAAACTGAGAACCTCCTCTTCTTTTGAAGTCTGTTAAAAAGTAGAAAGAAAGAAAGAAAACACGTGTACTTATCGCATACATGCAACCACTGGTGTACCACGGTTACGAAAAAGTAACCGTGGTACCACTGGGTGTACCACGGTTAACAAACGATATTATCTATGTTCTATATAGTGTCGAGCCACATAAATGCCGTTCATTAACGCATTAATGGAAACTAAAAATAGCTTTAGCCATAATTTAGCGCTTATTTCATATCGGCATGCATGTTGTCGTTAGGGGCCGGACGATTTTAGCCTTTAAGCCTTTTGGCCTGTAAGCCACAAATTCTTTATTCAGTTAGCAATGCTGTAAATGCCAAAAGATAAACAGGCTAAGTTATGTAGCTAAACCTATTTTTAGTTTCTATTGTCGCGACAATTAACGGCAATAGGTCTGAATGTGGTCCGACTATAAAAATAAACATTTTCAAACCACTTTATAGACAGGTCGCTGCAATGTTCTGTAGATGGAAGCTTTCTGCAGTTTCACTGTTAAAGTCACTTACGACTAAGGAATGCTTTTAAACGTTAATGACATAAGCCGGAACTGGTTTTATTTCTTTTAAGATGCCGTATGGCAAACAGTATACGCTTAGGTTAACTACATAAGATATAAAAATCTCACGAGACAAAGTCAAATAACAATAAGTTATACTTTTCGGTAGAAAAATTAAATAAGCTTAATTAAGCTTATTAAGACTTCGACTCCTCATTTCAGATCCCAATTTTCTACAACCCATAAAATCATTTTTATATATTTTTACCTAACATAGATTCGAAAAGGCAAATTCTAAAACGGTATCTATTTTTAAGATGACTGAAAAAGACGGTAGTTTATACAGATAAGATAGAAATAAAGACATAAGATAGAGATAAGATAGAAGAAAAATCAACGGAGTCTCATTAAAAGTAATTTTAGTATGCCACAAGGGTTTCTCTTGATCATTTTAATACGTTACCCTTATTATGAGTAATTTGTAAAATTAAACTATCGAGATTTGATACCAAGCTTTTATAGGTAGGTAGTCATTCAAAACGAAAAGGGAGGAAGATAAACAATTATTGACCTTATGTTGACCTTTGTGACCTCAACAAATGTAATAAAATGTGCTACTTACAACCCTTTTAGTATATAAACATTTGCTATGCACTGGACCTTTTTCTTCGAGTTGTTATAACCTTTATAATCCGAGAATAGGAAGAAGTGATTTTAATGAAATATAATCAAAATGTAGATATAGTACCTACCTACATAACTAAATGCGGGGCCATTAGAGCTAAATTAAATTTTTTTTGGCATTGATTTATTTGGATATGCTTAGTAGATTCGGCTGAAATTTAAAGTATTATACGATCTTTACAGCGCTGCAGCGGTGGAAAAGGGTTGTCAAACAACATAAGAACTGATAATTGTTCTTTTGTTTAATGAAAAATCCTGCTTTGACCACTTTTCACTCGTAAATTTAAACCGTTTTTAAAAAAAACCTTTAAAGGTTAAAAAAAAAAAAATTATAATCAAGGCGTCAGAATTAATGCTTAGAATTAGAACAAGTTAAAATTGAATTTTTAAAACTAATTATATATAATTTAATCATTTTAAATTAAAACATTTGCGTTGTTATTTTTTTTCAAGACCAAAGTTTATTTTTTTTTTAAAGCAGAGCCATAAAACGATGGCATTCAGTCAGAGTACCACGTCAATATTTTTAAATAAAAGCGTATGTTAATGAAATGGGAAGTTTTATGTTTATTATCGGTGTTCATTTCAAAGTTTAAATCATAATGTTTTAAATTGTCAGGAGTAAATGTTTATTTTTTAAAATCTTAGTTTATATATTAGATGGTTCCGTAGCTCAATGGGAAATAGCCTGCCTGCTGAATCGAGGGAGGTGGGTTCGATTCCCGCAAAGGACAAACATTTATGTGGTTGTGTTTGTCTTGAGTCTGAGTTTTTTTATATAATATTTATGTATTTAAAAAAGGAGTATCTTATATAATATAGTAGGTAACTATGTATTTGTATACCTTGTTAGGTGTCCATAGTACTAGCTTTGCTGAGGTGGGGACCAGATAGCGCTGTATGTAATGTCTAATTTATTTATTTATTATATTGCGGAAATAAACGCATCTTGTCTAAATTTGAAACCTGAGAAAGAATAAGAAGACATAACTTTCGTAACTTTCTGTAAGAAAATACACTACTAACGTGTTGGAAATAAATGTATATTGCGTTTGTTTGTTCTGAGTACCAATTTATGATTGTTTTTTTTTCGCTTTAATTCTTAAAGTTTAGGAAGGCTGTTGGGAGCTAGACCCAAACAGCCTGGTTACAATCGTTGTATTTCATAGTTTCGACTGTTTTGTTTTAGTAGAACGTGAAATCCCAACTTGTAAAAATATACAGAGTATACTTTTATTACACCTGCTTAAAGATATTTTCTTGCAAACTCAAAGTAGATTTTTTTATTTATATATTTTATAAAAAATGGCGTCCCCCCGTCTTACACATCTATGCAGCGGAATGGCACGTCTTATGGTCCTGGAACCATTAATTCTGTGTATGTACTTTGGATTCTCTTTGTGTGTTTAGGAATCAATCGTTTAAGCTTCGTTTTTCTCTTTAAAATATTAATAATATAGATAAACCAAAAATACGGTCATCAAAATGGATGAAATTGTATATCACAAAATAAGGAATAGTGTATTACCTAAATAAACTTTTTTTATCTACTATGCCCTTACAAATAGCCCTTGACTTTGCATAAATTATTAGTTGCACTTTTGCAGTACATACCGCAGAAATAAAAAAAAATGTTGTCTAAAAGTTTATCTACATCCTTATGAAACAAAGACCTGGATCTTCGGTAAATAGATTTTGACGCGGCCTGCCAATTTCTTTTATTGATTCAACGCACAATGAAATTCGAGTTACTTTCTTTTGTAACTTTTCTTCATTGGCAATCGAATTGTAAAAGGCAAAAGCAATTTCATTTATGGTGGCGCTGCCTCGACTTTTTATTGGTATTCTAGGTCGAAGCCAAAAAAGTCTTTAAAATACTTCTATATTCAGGCTTTATAACATATCAAGATTATTGTTGTTTGACTATATAAATCATATCTTATTATATTTCTGGAAACCTAAGGTACGGTAGACTGGGTATTGAAACAACATATGATTGAATTTAAAGGGCTTTGAAGATTTTGGCCTTAATGTCATCTACCACTTTTTGTTTGTGTAAGTGTCCCCTATCCAAATATAAGTTTGTTATAGAAAATATGCCATAATAAGTAACACATATTATGTAAAAAATTTCACAAACATTGCTCTACCGTAAGTCAGTTTGCCCCCAAAACCTGACGCTTTAGGGCGTTATGTTGTGATACTTTTTTAGTTTGTGCAACTGTCCCCTATCCAAATATAAGTTTCCTTGTGTTCCATATAAGATTTTGTTAGAAAATATGCCATAAGAAGTTGCACAAAATTGCCCTATAGCATTCACAGTTCAAAAAAAAGAGTTCTTAAAAGGTCGGACAGACAGAAAGACAGACAGTGTAGGCTTAGTGATAGGGTCCCGTTGGCAGGACGGGTACGACCTAAAGACGACTAAAAATACAAACAAAAAAATGATTCAAAGCTACAGCTCAAATTGCTTAATAATATTTTTAGTAGATAGATTTTACATTTGTAATGGTACCAGTAACTGCCCGCTGTTTCACCCGTAATAAAAAGAGCCACCTATGGCACAAAACATTTGTACTGCAGACCATAGTCTCTGGATTATAATATATTTTCTGAATTTATCGAACTTTTACCACCATGATATTTGCTAGAATAATTTATAAGATGAGAAATGAATTTCGGACAACCTTCTGCTTCTAATGTCTATTAAACACAATTTACCCTAGTAAAATGTATTGGTTGCCTTTCCTGAAGTTGACCTCTAAGACTTTTTACTAACTAGGGATAAAACACGTTTTACCCTTAGTGTACGCGTGCTCCTTTCAACCCTTAAAATTCTTGCATCTTCTAATTTGTTTATGTATATTCACAAGACATTCAACTGACCTTTTTGTTTAATCTTTTGGACCTTAATACCTACTAACAATTTATATTACACATTTTCTAAAACTTTTTTCTCGTTTTATACCACTAGCTGACCCGTTATTCTGCTCTTCCCGTTGAGAGGCGCGATGGGTTAATATCTCTGTATAACTGTATAAGAAATTCTATACAAGAGGTCTTTGTCAAGGAAACCAAAAAATACGCACTAGTATAATGATCAAATGCATACAGATATGATAGAAGCAAGGAAGCATGCATGAATATTTTATAAATAATTCTACCACATCGCCATCTATCCGGATAAGGTCCAGGTTTTGTGATTTTTTTAGACTAAACCACCGCTTAATTTCAGGCAGGCCAGGCTATATGTTTTCTTGCCATTTTGGTGATAAAAGGATATTGCAATATTGTGACATTTTTTTACCAATAATTTAATTTGTATTGTCACTAAAAATAGGGTACCAAAATGTTGGTAAGTGAATTTGTTGAGTCATTTATAAACTCAATTTAAGGGCAATGGTTCACGTTAAACGTTAAAATGGACGTGTGAAACGGGGACAAATACGTGACGCGAACTTTTGCAAGAAAGAATGTTTTTGCCGCGTACACTATACCACACGGTATCGTTGGATAGGTCTTGATTATTTATAATCGAGGTTTTTAAGTATTTTTTTCTATTAAGTGCATATTTTGCGAGTTATTAGCTTCCAAAGCTAAAAAAACGTGTCCCCCTCACAAATAAAATCATTATGATAGAAATTCATAAATACTTTCGAAAAAAAATATTTTGAACAGAATCGGTCCGCAAGTTTTTCAGATATCTGCAATAATTTTAATTCTAGGGTACCCAACTTATGGCGTGATTTTTTTTATTATTGCCTTGTTTTTATTTATTTTAAACATGCGCAAAGAAGCTTGCAGTCCACCTGATGGTAAGCGGTTACAGTAGCCTATGGAGAGTTGCAACACCTGCGGCATAACTCGCGCGTTGCCGACCCTTCAAAAATCTAATAACTTCTATCTTAAAGAACTACATACTGTATTCCTTAGACGAAACCTTGGCAGGGAGCTCATTCCACAACCTAAGCGTCTTTCACATTCATTCTTTACTTATATTATTTTTAAACGGCGTTCATTTGGTGCAGAGGCATTCTACGAAGCGCGTTCAAAGACGTAATCTCCACAAAAGAACTCTTCCGCTTGTAAAAGGACTTGTAACATGTGACTTCCAACTTCATCTTAATAATTCGCTGAACTAAAAACAACTCGGACCTAGCCGTATGTCCACATTCCAAATCATCCATATCCATATAAATATTATAAATGCAACTCAGTCTGTCTGTCTGTCTGTTGATTCTTAAGCTGCTTCGTACCGATTAAGATGAAAGGACAACCCAAAAGTCGCCCTATGTAATAAAAACATTGGACATACGTGATAATTTATAGTCTTTTTTTCTATATTAGTTGCAATTATTTTTATGAGACGGACTAGCTGCGTACGTTATAAATATAAAAAAAAGTATTTTCTGCTACTCACTAGTCGCCATCTTAATGTTTAAATAAATGTCATATCGGCGGGGTGGGTTCCGAAGCTACAACCGAACCGAGTCGTACGTGAAAACTATGATAAGATTCACAATCACAGATAACTACAGAGCCGTCAAAGTCATTGATTTAAGGTGAAATGGTGAAAGTATATCTAGCCAGAATCTTTTACCTTATTAATACCATATGGTATAATAATAATATATAAGATTCTTGATATCGAGAGTAAACTGTTATTGCACTTTAAGCGTTGTTAAAACTCGGCGTGTAGCTTCTAAACGCGGCCTCGTCTTGAAGTAGGTAGATTAGGGATGCCCAAACGATTATAATCGATGTTTTGAATGAATTATGTAAGTACGCTAAAACATATTTTTTATCACAAAAATTCAATCCTCATTCCATTACTATTATTTGCACTTAGCTTATAGTACATAAACTGCTATCTACAATAGGTTGGTAGTTATTAGTTTTTCAGTTTTTAAAGGTATTACTATCTTAAAAACCTCTAGAAATCTATAACAAAACGATTTTTACTGGATTAAAACAGTTCAACCGACCCGTGGAAAATACACTAATGATTAAAAATACAACACATGATTTTCCTTTGTCCTTGGTTGTAAGGCTAACAGTGTATGGACGCAGAACAATGTTCTTAGGCATGGAGATTCCCGAGATTCAAACTAACTCTATATTTTTATATAGAGATAGTTTGAATCTCGGGAAAACATAGGATACTTGAAAACGTCAATTTTGAGTCGATTGTTTTTCTATAATTGAGGAGTTGTCGTTGAAATCCTAAAGGCGGATGGAACTGCGGCCGCGCGGGCAATTGCTAGTATTCTATTAATACATTTTAAGGTGTTTTCTTCCAAAATCGTATTTTGTCCGTGCAAACGATGTCATAACAAAAAAACGCTTTGCTTTTTAATTAAATACTAAGGCCAATACCTCAGGAGGATTTTTGACCCGACGTAACATTCCAAATGCTTTTCACCCAAACCTAATTTTTTCTCTTAGGCTCTTCCGAAGCTATATAATCGGAGAGCCTGTCAGACAGCTATAGAAAAGCAAAAGCTTAGCCTGTCAAGCTTTTCTTCATGCACTTCGTTGACTACTGTAACAAATTTCACATTAACTTAACATGAGGTGTGATTAATCAGGGATCACTTTTGAACAGTCTACATTCATCCAAGATCTATAAAAAAATATTTTACGAGCTTAATTATCTACTTAAAATATTTGATATTTATCATTTAAATTATAGTTACATAGCGTAGATGGAATTTAGTTACCCTTTCCCACCCTCTCCCTCCATATAACCAAAAAGCCGGGTATGCCCGTGGGTGTAATATTGTGACATAAATATGTATTGTGATATACGTATACTACATTATGCGCGTCACCGATGTCACCCCGAGGGAAAACCTGTCATACAAACAGTTAATCGTTGTGCCTAAAATGTAATTTAATTAAGCTCATAATTCTACTTTGTACTGTATATAATCAATATAAAAAAAACTTTCATAGCAAAGATGGGGTCAAAAGATTAACCTCGAGCCAGGACTTGAACCTGCGAGCCTTTCATTCCGTGTAATTGCTCTACCACTGATCTACCGAGGCACAAGTCTGTCTGATGAAAATCCTAACTACATCTTTGCTCTGGAAATACGCTCGTAACGAGCATCAAATACAACTAAGTTATACTGTATATAAGTTAAGGAGCTCTTGGCCCAGTAACATTTGTTTTTCAGAAACTATATGGGAAGCTAGGCAACGTCGGGCATGGCAATGGAAGTAATGGGTAACCTTTTTTGCTTCAGATGATGTTTAGCCGGTATTGGCTGATGTTATCTTGTCTTATGACAGCATTAAGTTAAACAAAGTCAGGAACCTTGAAAATTCAGACAAAACTGTTAGTAATGAATATTTACTGAGCCCTGTCAAGATTCTGTTTTTTCAAAAGTACAATGTGAAATCGTTAAATCTTATCCGAAATCACAGTTAAGACGCATATTTGCAAAAACTGATAAGGCATCTCTTTCAATTATGACTAGTTAATAAAGCACTATAAACGTAACAACAAAAGTGGTAGGGGTATATAATCTATTAAATAAGTTAAAGTTGGAAATTAAAACTTGGGGTAAGTAAAAGGTACCTTAAAAGCGATATTTAGATATACTTATTTATATATTAACTGTTGTTGTGTTAATGAATGGATAGACATTAGGAATCGACAAGAGTTAAGTTTTTATCAAGGAAAGATATGCTTAAACTATATAAGGTGTGGTATTGGATAGCGTTTTTTACCATAAAATTGACAAATAAAACGGACGGCCATTATGAAAATAAAATTACTTTAAAAATTAAACCGTCAAAATATTTTTTCTTTGGTTTTAGACAGTCAAAATAGCCAATTTTAAATGCATAAATGTCATAACCATAGCAGTCATCGGATTCGTTAGGTATACCGTGCACTTCAGTAAAATTCCGTGCGTTTTCGCAAAAACGAAAGTAGTGCGCGCACTGCGAGAAAGAATCGCATGCGGATTAAAATTCTTTAAATTTTCGCACGGAAGTTTTGCCCCCTTTAGGCTTATATGTAACCTCACATACGACGCAAAAAAAAAATCTACAGATCGCCGCAATAGTGTGCGGAACACGGAGGTGAAGGAATTTTGTCACTACGCGTTACAGATGAAGCCTTTTTTTTCATTTTTACTAATATTGTCCAACTCGCATGCTTTTAGTATATAACGAGGCTAATTATTCCTATCAAATTCTTCGTAATTCAAATTCAAAGCGCTAAATCTGATGCGTAGCTATCTTGATACCCTACCGCGACTCGCCGCACCGCAGTGCAACCTGAGCCTTAGAATGTTGAATTGTCAACTAGAGTACGCGTGATATAAAGTTTGCACGGTTTCAAATGCGCAGCGATCCTTCTATCTCTAGTAATGCCTCCGCTACGCAGAAATTTATGTGGAGCGCAATGTATCTAAAATAAAGGCTAGACGCCTACATGATGCAACTATTTTTTAGTTGTTTTCTCACCTAACTTTGGTTTCCTTAGTCTTATCCTCACCAAATGGAACCTATGTTACATACACTCTGTTCTCAATCCGCAAAGATATCGCGTAACAAACATACAAAGATCATACAAAAGATTTTAGAACTCTCTCCATTTTCAAAGTCGGTTAAAATAGCGGAGCGGAGAGTTTAGATGTATCGAAGAAAACCTTTATGCAAAAAATATAACTTACCACAAACAAACATACATTGCCTCAGACTGATACGCCCCAGGGGTACAGGCCTCTATCTATCTCTCTCTATATATATATCTTGTTAAAGAATGATTAGACCACAGTATAGAATAATAAGTAGTACCGCCACAGTCCGCCGTGCTGACCTAATGCAGATGCTGACCTAGTAGCCATTCGAATGTCAGAATTTTTAAGCCACCTTTAACGCCTCTGAGTTAAGGACTGTTATATGACAACAGCCAGCCAGACTGCTTAAATCATAACCCTCCGGATAGTCCGTCCATCCTAGTCGAGTAAAAAATAGCATTTATAATGAAAAGCTTATATATTGCGAACAGTCAGCATGTAGGTTAATGTAGATAAATTGTCTTTACGAATACAATACAGGGCTTCAGTCCATTTTGCGCTAATGTAAGCTACCATCACTCACTGACAGCTCCAGTTTTGCGGGTGACCGATTTTAAACCTAAATTTTACGCAACAAGGCCTGGAGAAATTGCTGAGGGGTGTTAAATGAAGCGGCCACAATGAGGGGTGTTTGTCACAGATTAGGCTTTCTAATTAAAATTACTCGCTTGTCCTTGCTTAAGATATGACTTTTTGTTAGTTTAAGAAAATGGAATTTCTGCCGCAGCAAGATAATGTTGCAAGCGTTTTTGTGATTTTACTATATTTTTTTTTTAATGTATAAAGTTCGTTTTTTTTTTCTAGATTTTTGGAATAAATGGTTGTGAACTAAAATTAAGAAGGGTTGGGGACACAAAATTATCGACTTTGAAAGCTTGTTTAAAATGTGCTTAATTAACGACTCAGGAGAAACTTAGTTCCTTATGAACCCTTTTTGCAATTTTGAAGACATTTCCAACGACCCCATTTTAGGGTTTCTTAGTTATCAAAAAACACTTATAGATTTACCATAGAAATATTTTAAGTGCCAATTTTTTGTTTGTCAGATCTAGGAAAACTTAGTTTAACCGTTAAATTCAGGACAGTAGTATTTATAACAAACTTAAAAGAAATCCTATCGCAGCTAAGTTGGCTTTACAAGTTACCGAATAACAAAAAATAAAAAAAAAAGACCGGCAACTACGGATTGGCCGATTTCATATTTATTTTCATTTCATTACAAGACTGTATGGTGGTTCACATAAGACACCTTTGAGTTATATGTGAAATACGGACGGACGGACGGATAGGCATAACGAATCTATAAGGGTTCCGTTTTTCCGTAAAAGCGGGATTATTGCGACTAGACTAGAAGGTTCCGAAATATCCTGTTTAATGTAAATAAAAAATGTTAATTCGAGTATCCTTCACTTCACTTCACTCCTTCAATGGTGCCAAAAAACTCCCTTCCTCCCAAATTTCAAGATTATAGGTCACCGGGAGGTAGGAAACAGGTTCTTATAAGATTTTCATGATCAGCCACCAAGCGCTACTTACATGCAGCATTTACATTTATGCTCTGAACTGTCATATTTTTATAGCATTAAACTAAAAACTTGTTTTTTTACAGCAGCATTATGTACTAAGGCTGTCTAATGTAGTTTAGAGGTGGGGACATAATTTCGATTCCATGTCAAGCGGCAGCGGGCCACCTATTATATAATATTTAAATACATGCAGTTACACATTACATACATATTAAATTATTTAAAGAAACTGATGGAGGGAAAATTCAAATACGTTGGCGGGAAGTTTGGGAAGCTCTAGACTTGAGTTCAAAATTATTTTAGGTTTGATACCTACATACCTGTGTTTCAAGAAAAGAGACCCTTACAAACGCCATTCAAACAGAATCCAAAGCTTAAAAAATATAGTTTGAGAAGTCCAAAAAGATAATCCCAGTATTTCTTCTCAACAATAGTTTTTACGTAAGAACGCCTATTAGTATATGCAACCACTGAATAAAAAATAGTTACTAGTTTATATTAGGGTCATAAATTTTATGAAATTAATAAAAAATAAATAAAGAAAAAGTGTTTCTTTTAATTATTTTAACGCCATAATCTTATGCAGAAGGAAAGAGAACCAGGCATTTCTAATATCTATTTTATTACTTTATTATAATTAAAACAAGCCCTCATATCAACAAAGCACAAATGAAACTAAAGGTCAACGGTCACTCAACATAACATTAGAGCAAGTAGGTAAGTGCACATAAGGAAACAATCAAACTAAACAGTAAACACGGCAGGGTGCCTCCGCCTGAAGGCACTTCCAGGGCCGGTGACCGCCCTTGAATATATTAATTGAAAAAAATAACGCTAAGATCAATGTTCGGTCAGTGTTAGAAATTATTTTTTTGTTTATTTTGACGTCTAGTGAAATATTAAAAGAAAAAACATACCTTCCATACCATAAAAAACTTTGATCATTTTTTGATTGGAAATCTACGAAAAATATGGGTAATTTTGTGTGTATTTGTGTGAGCTTTTATTAATTCGGACCATAATTTATTATGGTCGGTGGTGGCCGAGGGGTTTTGATTTCACCTTGTGTCCTAAGTGGCGGAGGTTTGAGGCTGGCGTTTACCAATTAGTCTTTTTCTTAATTTCTCAAGTACAATACAAAGTCTTAAGTACAAATAAGTAAAGATTTTTTCACGTGTGATATTTCGGTGCACTATTTGTTTAATATATTAACAGGGTTAACTTTTTTTACAACGGGTGTAGCTTGAAGGATGAAAAAGGATAAAGAATACTTTTTATTCCAATCGAGACACCACGGAAATATTTTTTCTCGGGGGAACTATTTCTTAACTTCGCAACGGTGCAACGGTGGTGCTCCTTGATTTTTGGTTGGCACAGCGGTGTCTGAGGAGGGACAAAGAGTAACAACAATAATATGAAAATGTCATAAAAAAGGTATATTTTGGATCTTTGCAGGGTTATTTATGGGTATGGCATAATAAAAAAGCATAGCATACATACATGGTGATTGTGTATATCTATCACACATTGAACTGATAGATTCAATAGCAAAATCCAAGGAGGAACGAATGCATTTGTATGGGGAAAGCAATTCACAAAAAAAAAAAACAAATGGTCCACGCGGTCTTACGTGACGTCGGTGGCGCGATTCTTCTTTCATGTATTCGCGCTATTTTATGTACATATGTGTGTACATCGTTACCGCGTTTACATCCAATCCAAAATGCGTTGAAGAGATATTTAAAAATGTCCTTGTGAAGATATTTCCAGGAGTTACCTAACTATTATTGTGTCAAAGTTTAGCTAGGAAAAATTTTCTAAACTTTCCTTAACCTAAATATTGGCTAAACAAACAGTTAATAATTACAAAAACTTATTGAGAAAAAGGAAGCGAGGAACGACCTTTGGTATTCTCTTTATATAATATCAAATAAAATAGTAGTGTATGTTTGGACATATTGGTTCTGCGGAAAACGTCTTTTCGTATATATTCAGCTCACGTTTCGTCAGAAGCTCGTAAAGTTGTTGTAATAAGCGCCAGCCCGGCGCTCCGTGGTGCCTGTGCTACATTACTTATACGTAAATTGAATTTACTTGTATGTATTTTAAATTGTAAAATTTAATTGGCATCTATTTAAAACTGGACCATGAGGTTAAGAGGTTCTTAGAAAATGTTTTATATACGTATATAAAACATTTTACGTACGTACGTAGTCGCCCGGTCAGGTTTATATCTATGAATGCGTATGAATGCGTACGGGCCGCGCGTGTGAATGAAATTGATCCTTATTGCGTTTAACGAAGGAGTAGTTAATAGCTAACACAAATACAGCAGCCAGACTGCCGAATGGATTTCAAATATATAATACAATATGTATGTATTTACTATTCAAACTACAATATTATCTTTTATTTTTAAGAATGTGTTTTAGAGAAGGGATATTGAAGCGATAACTTTAATATCATGTACCGCAAAAAGGCTAGGCGTAGGCATTCATATTTACATGAAGTAAACAATACTACAGTAAAAATAGATAACGGGATGGGTGGCGCTGGCATAACAGATTTGTAACGAACGACCACATAACTGAATATAGATTGTTTTCAGTTTCATTTATATTTAAGGGATGCTTAAAGCATTCAATATAGGTTTTGTAGATCGGATTTATTAACAAAACGAATTAATTTAGGAATTATCTTTATTAACAAGTATGGAAAAGAGTGAAAATAGTGAAAGAAACTACAAGTGTCTAATTGGAAAACAGCAATGCGCCAAGTAACTATTGGAAAGGAAACAAAAACATTAAACAAGCTAATTGACATAAAATAATAAACGAAAATATTTTTAAAATAAAGTAATATTTACTCAAACTGAAACTCAAAACTTTTTTATTTAAATAGACTTTTAAACAGCACTTTTGAATCGTCAGTTTATTATTAATTAAAAAAAAAAATGCCACCGGTTCGGAATGATTTACTACCGAGAAGAACCGGCAACAAACTCAGGAGTTAATCTTTTATATTTTTTCAACTTCATATTAAAATATAATATATATAGCCTTTCACTAGGGAAATAACATAACATAAAATGTTTTAATTTAAAAATATATATTACAAATGCACCAATACCAATACAAATCAATTAAGTTCTAAGCAAGCATTTTGATCATATATGTATTCATTAGCTTTGTAGTAGCTTTTTTTAATTAAACTATCTTTGACATATATTTTAAATATATTTGGAGGTAAATTATCCACATCTTCTGAAATTTTACTGTAGAAATAAATACTTTTTATTGCGAAAGAGTATGTACTCCCTGAAGACGACATTCCTTGTATTAACACTATTTTGGTTAATACATTATTAGGTCATTATTTTTAGCAAATAAGTGACAATTTTTGCGTTCATACATTACACAAGCGAAGATTTATTGACAGGAAACAGTTAAAATATCAATTTCCCTGAATAGTTCCCAAGCATCAAATATATGTTGTATGAGGGCAACACCTGCGTCACATGTGAAACGCCCTTTTGTAAAACCAAACTGTTAAGGATGATGTAATCCATTTAAGTCAAAATATTTAAGCATCTAAAAGAAGATAAATTTTTCAAAAATTTTACTTAAGGTATAGAGATAGGTCTAAAATTATTAGGGTCATATTTACTTCCACTTTTAAAAAGTTTAATTATTGTTAAGATTGGTGCTACAATATCAATAATTCCGCTAAAGACTTTAACTGATTTATTTATTTTTATGGTTTTCGTAATTTGTGTAAGATACAAATTTTTTTTTTTCTATAAGCTTTTTTAAAAAGTTTATTAATCGTGTTTTCACGTGTTTCAGGGTCTGAATTATAGTCCAAAGAACACAGACATTAAATTTTAGTCAGAGCTGTTCAGCGAATCCGAAGAAACATTTGCCCAAAGTATGAAATTAGGTAGTACTGCCTCTTAATTATGCCGGTCTCACAATTTAAATGGCGGTCAATAGTTTGACGGCATAATCTTCGTCTTAGTTTTCTGACACCCCTTATATCTACGAAACTTAATACCATATTAAATATATATTTTCAAACAGCGCAAAGATCTCATAGAAGTCATTCCGTTACGTTCCGTGTCAAGCGTCTTACCAGCCAGCATTAATTAGGAAATATACTCATCTGCATATCTATGATTTTATTTTCCGGAAACTCAAACCATTTCTTTCTCAAAAATATCTTCTTATTAATAACGACTCGGGTCCGTTACACAGCTTTATTGTGATAAATACGTGGAAAACCTCCGCCTTATTTCTATAAAGCTTCAAAAGCGTGGGCGGCTCTTGAAATGCGGTATTTGTGAACCTCAGTTATTTCACCGTTTGTGTTAACAAAGACTGTAGAATTCTTTCGCTGTTTTGTTGTAAAAGATTATTTTTTATAATAATTAATAGAAAATAATCAAAAAGTTGTTGACGAATGTTACAGAGTAATGAAAGTTCCATACCTACCTTTTTCTTTAGCCTTCCGAAAAAAATAGCCATTCCATATAGTGAAACGACGGATATCTGGTGTACCTAAACCTTGTACAATTTCTATAATAACTCGTTGTTTTGAAAGTTATTTACCTGTATGACAAAAGAAACAGTTTACATTGAAATTCCGCTTTTTTACTTTTTTTAGTAAATATTTGAAGTCGGACTAATCTAATTATCATTTTTATTTTATGTTAACACGATCTACAAAATATATTTTATTACATTTCTGGGTACAAATCGATTGTTAAACTTACGTGAAACTATAATTTTAACTTTACTTTTACGAAAAGGAAGTTAAAAACTTG
The DNA here is from genome assembly GCA_946406115.1 of Apoda limacodes. Lineage (NCBI taxonomy): Eukaryota > Metazoa > Arthropoda > Insecta > Lepidoptera > Limacodidae > Apoda > Apoda limacodes. The sequence continues at coordinate 8,940,407 of OX291553.1, read as the reverse complement.
TAATGGCGCCGCTACAATAGACTATTCCACTAAGTTTAAAAGTATCAATTTAATAAGCGATTTGCGTTGACAGCGTTCGTATCTAAACAAAACTTTTTAAATTATCAAAAACTGTCAGTAAAGGCAATCAAAGGTTTTGGTAAAATGCCTGACCTGCAAAACGAGCTTAACGGATGACCTTCGCTCGGCTGACGTCACTTCATGTCATTTTTTTGCCAGGTTTTAGCCATTTTTGTCAAGTTATAAACTTAACCTGAGTCCAAGACATTTTAGTCTTGCGCTACTACTTAACCCGCATCCATCGGAGGGCTAAGTCACTAACTCCGCCAAATTACGCCATATTTTGAATTTAAATTCGTGTTGATATCGGTTTTCTGGTTCAATTTATATTATTTTTCAACTATGAGTAGGCACCTATAACTATAAATTCGTAGGTAGGTAGATTACATTAAATTTTTTGAGTAAAATGAAGAAATATCAGAATACTTTTACTCAAACCATTTTATAGAACTGTGTAAGAACAAATTGATTAGGTATTTTAAAGTATAAGAGACAGAAAAACTTTCTACTCACTATTCTTATTACATTCCACTATAATAATTAGATGTAATAATAGAAATATTCTTCAATATGCTTTTCTTTTTTGTAGAGATTTGTCTTGTCAACGGGCAAAAAAATACATACTTTGTTTATTTTTCTTACTTATTTGATTTCGAGTCTGACTAGCATGACAAGTTTTAAATTACAAAAAGTTGGTAACCTTAATCTTGGGTTCTTTACCTTTCTTCGTGTAAAAGAAAAAGGGTAAAGGTTTTGCGTAGGCGGAAGAGTTAACAAAGTAGATCCAAACTTAAGCCTGAAAATGTTCCGATGGGAAATAATTATTCGTAGAATTTCTGCATAATCGCGCTTTTAAGGCAGTGGAGTCTTAAAATAACAAGAAGATCCGTCTTTACCGTTTCTTTTTACAAAGTTAGGTTTCTCGTCTTAATTACGCCTTTGTTTTGCTGAATGTCTATTGACATATTTTTGCATACTTTACTTAGTTTATCAATCCATACTAATATTATAAATGCAAAATTTAGTTTGCTTGAAATTTGGCACATAGATAGGTAGAGGAGTGGAGAAGGATGTAGGCTTTTATCCCGGATATAATTTAGTTTTCCAGAAGGAATAACTATCAAACATGCTATTGCAAATTCTCTCATTATAATTAAGACGTTGAAGCAGAAAATTTAGCTGAGTCGAAGCCGCTGGCAAACGATAATATTCTAATAGATCCTTCTGGGAAAGAGCAATACCGACTAAAATTCGAAAAGATTATTTCTAGAATAATTTAGAATACTTATTACTACGATTTTCTTTTTTGTTTCAGAGGGAAAAGGAACTGTTGGATTGGCAAATAAGTCGGTGAGTACATGTGATGGTATGGTAGAACTTTATACATAATGATTAATGGTAGAAGTCACAACTTACTGTCTGTGTTATTAAGTACTAGCTTTTTTCGCTAAGTTAACCCGCGTGGACTTTTTTAAAAAAAAATTGCTGTTATTTCGTTATGGTTTTATCTACAAAATATTTCATACAAATTTTCGTCCCCTATTTTGTCCTCTAGGGGATTATTTTCCAAAAGCGTCAATGTTAATTTACAATCTAAAGGCCAAATACCAATTTTTATTCTTTTTTTAGCTTTAAAAATGACGTATTTTCATACAAACTTCCATCCTGCATATAGTAATATAATTTTTCTGAATTCTTTCTTAGTGCTCGTCTCGGGTAATAACATGTTTACTCTCTGTGCACAATTTCTAGTCTCTAGATTCAGTAGTTTAGGCTAAATATTAGTACGTTAATATATTAGTCAGTTTAGTAAGAGCAGAATATGCAACTCAAACGCGTTCGAAAAAGATGACAATAAACGGCAATGTGGCTGGTTAGTGACATAGGATTGTGTCACTCTCTAAAAACAGAGACATTGTTTTCTAAAATAATGGTATTAACTAGTGGAATCACCAGACGTTGCCCTTTTCTGCGATGTACTTACGAAATAACAATGTAACTCAAAATAAACACCTGAATCATTTTTTCTTCAATTTGTTACCGATTGGCAAATCTGATACAATTTTTTTGTCACTATGTGTTCATACAAATATTTTCCAGTAAATAAAACCTTTAGATTTTCCAAATTTAACCAATTTTTTCTTTATTATAATCTTTAAAAAATAAAGCCAAATAGTAGCGAACAGAGCAGTCTTTTTATATTCAAATAGTTAGGTATGTTTGGTTTTAGATAAAATACTTAAAAATAAAAACTTTTAAACAAAAAATTAAATCGTCAAAAACAATTATTTCATTTTTCCTTTTTCAGTTTCTTTTTTTGGCCGTTTAATTTTGCACAAAAAGTTTTTTTTAATGCCTCATATAAATAGTCGGCCTTAAAAATGCTGCTCAAATAGGAAAACAAAAAAATTATTGGTGTAAAATCAGTCATCCACTGTTTTTATACCCTAAGCGTTTCAGTTTTTTTCCTAACTAAAATGGGAACAACTTTGAGTTAGACCCTACTTTACGTTAGTTAGACGAAACTCAAGTCAAATCAATGCTAAGCACAAACACATAAACTTATCTAGGTATAGGTATTCGAATCTAAAGTCTAAACAACATGCGCTTATATGAGCGCAGCTGCCACTCAGTAGATTTTTTATTTCGAACAAATTTAAAGCTTCAAAATCTAAAAATGGTTTTCACATACCCTCAATATTTTTAAATGAGCTATCCAACGACACCTTACATTATGTGGTATGTGAACCTTTGTTTAATGGTTCAATAATGAAAAACAAATATCCATGAACCATTTTATGTTGTTTAGTACTAACATTAGCTCTTAAGATATATGTTGATACTAACAAATGTGTATTTGTATAGACTTATGATCCTAGTTGGTCGAAATAAAAATCATTTTATAATTTATTTATTTTATTATTACATAAGAAGGTTACGAGAGCCTTGACTAGTGATTACTTTATTTTTTCTTCGATATCAAAGATAGTCTCTTAAAGGACGGACAGTTAGACAGACAGGCAGGCAGACGGGCAAACAGCCACTTCTTCATTTGCACCCTTTGTATACTCTGTATATTGGAACCCTAAAAATTTGGCTAGGCTATATTTTGCAATTATAATTACCTATTTTATAAGCCCTAAACAGTGACCACTTTTATAAGAGTAAAGGTCATTAGCAGCTTTAATATTCTGCTGACAAAGTTCTGCCATCTAAATATGCAAATCAAATTACTTTAAAAATATGTTTATTTTTCCTCACTCTGTCACCGTGGTCATTTTATGAATTTTTTACGTCCGTTTTTTGATATTAGCTTTTTTATATAAATGTGTATTTATAGCACTCATATGGCAAACAACCTTATGATACGCCTAATGCCAAGCGGTCACTGCATCGTTGGCTTTACTTTTGCGTTGTCGATCCTATCAAATTTAATATTTATTAAACAAAAATAATATTTGGGCTATCTCAGCTGGGATTTCGTAGGTGATTTTTCTAACGACCTATCGAGTTCTTCAAACGCATAGGAAAAAGTCCCACATAGTTATTTTAAACACCCAGGTTGAAAGTGAGCTAAATGCATTTGACAAATACTAATAACTATGTATAATCTTAAATCTACACGAGTTAATAAACCACTGGTATCATCTACTCATGACAATGGGTATCTAGAAATAGTTTTGTTTGTTCATAACCGCATCACGCTTTACTACGCACTAAGTACCTACCAACATGTCGATTGCAACGTTATGAAACTTGTGTATTTTGTGAAAACGAAGTAAGTACATGCCGGCACGTAAGTCTAGCGATGGCCTTGAATGCGCAGAATTCTAAATCGAACTGTGATATAATTTTTTGCGGGGATACCCCCCGAATAAGAATAATTTAATTTAATTTTTTATCGTGAGTTCTAAGAATCTGAAACATTATTAAATGAAAAATTTCAAATACGTTACGATCAGGTGTATTTTCGTCACACTTCTCGTTATTTAAATTAAAATCACGTCTTCAATCTTTTTGTATTTTGTATGGAAATTGACGTTTTTACTGCTTTGAAGTCATGTTCAATTCATTTATGCTTAAAATTTGTGGTATTACAAATTCCAAAGATTTGCCTAACTTTTATGTTATAACTCAATGTTATTTTATACTTAATTATAGCGTTGAAAATATGCACAAGTGTTGAAACAATAATTACTGCCAGATTTTTTAACACTGAATACAATAAATAAACTCAGAGAAACTTCCTCCTGCGAACGCTTAGGTTGTGGAATGAGCTCCCTGCCAAGGTTTTCTCTAAGGACTACTGTATGGGGTTCTTCAAAAAAGAAGTTATTAGATTTCTGAAAGGTCAGCAACGTGCGAGTGATGCCCTTGGTGTTGCAAGCGTCCATAGGCTACGGTGACCGCTTACCATCAGGCGGACCGTAGGCTTTTTTGCCATCTTAGTGGTATATAAAAAAAAAAACTTGATAAAGTTATGCACTAAACAATAGCAAGTTTTACAACATATATATTTTCTACAATCCTTCAGATGCTTTTTTCAATTGTGTTATAAAATTTGCACAAAAATGCGTATTTACGCTATCTAGCCTAATGTTTAGTATGTTTTTACAACTTATCAATTAGAGTCAGAGTAAAAGATTATAACAAAAATATCTGCTATCATAAATTAATAACTATTGCGTGCGCGACAGTACTCATGCACAAACACCCCTTCCACGTTTCTCTCACTGCTGGACTTATGTGCCGCGACGTATATTTGGGATAAGTAAAATCTTGATATAGTACAAAATTTTACTAGTGTCATTTCTGTTTCACCTTCATTACCTACATATTTAATTAAGTTAAAAAAATACTGTAATTTTGTTTAATTAACTACAGTATTTTTAGAATAATGTGTGTTCAAAAATAGCAATTTTTACGTTTTCAATTGAAATTGAATACTATCATCGTCTTAATTTAAAATAAGTCAGCAATTAAATTGTTGAGAACTTTTTTACAAATAGCTTCAGAATAATTATTTTATTACTATCGCAGTACAAAGTTATTTACTAACAATTAAAAAAATACTAGGTATCTATAAATATAAGTTTTTATTTATAATTAAGTAACAACTGTTGATTGACCATAAATAATAAATAAATAAAAAAATCATAACTTGTGAGAGATTTCAAATAAAAATGCAAACTCATAGAACGTTACTGTTAGAACTAACTCTTTTTATAAAAAATATTACTGAAGATTTTCAACAGTTCTAACTAATGCAGGTACAGTGAAACACTGTAAATGTCTAGTTTCCTTATTAGTTCGAGCAAATTTTTACGATGGTCGGCGTGAATTTGTCCAGCGGCACTGAAAGTCTATTTGCTAGGAACACTACGAAAACCAAATAAAATGCTGTGATTTCTGCGTGAGTAAAAATACTCTTAACAAATAAACGCCAGCCAGGAGTGAATCCATGTCGGGCATGTAAACTTTAACCTACAGCTTACTAATGTTAGTTTTGGAAACCGAAACTAAGGCTGAAACTAGCATTATTGGCCAAAACTCGGTCGGTCTCTAATAAATATGTATAGATTAGAGATAGACATAGATTGTTCCGTTTGTTTCCCAAGGCTCAACGAAACCAAATAAGGATTGTGTCCTTTGATAAGAGGCCATGCAAAGAAAATAGTAAAGGAATTTTTAGTAGCCTTTTCCTGTTCTGAAAAGTGTTTTTTTGAATTTATTAGCAATCCAGAATCGATTGCGGGTTTATCTTTATTAACGGCCATGCAAAGAAAATAGTAGGTATAGGAATTTGCTGAAGCATTTTCGGTCCAGAAATATGTTTTTTTTTTAATTTTTTAGCGTCCTTCCTGTAATCCTTAATTTAGACCACAGAGTAAAACGTGCCCAATAATTAATCAGTCACCGTTCCAGTAATATAGTCCTTGCTATATGCTAACTGCCTACTGTGTCTACCTCATAGTATGTCTGTTTAATCCTGCACAACCAACTTCATATGTGACTGATTAATATAGATTTGTTAACATAGGAATTATATTAACATTGTACATAATAAGTAACCCTAGCAGTAATACAAGATATAATGTATTTAAATAAGAAGGTGAATACGAGAACTACTGCCGAAATACTGCTTCGCAGTTAAGCAGAAATAAGTATTCATAATATTCTATTAATTATTTATGCATTCTAATTTAAAATAAATAAATTTAAAAAAAAACTGGATCAATAATCACCGTTTTATCACAGGTACCATGAATAATAACATTCTACCCATACTCACTCAAAACCATCTCCATGACACTAAATTAAATGACAGCTTTACTGCACGCATCTTTAGATCTTTCATTCCAACTATACCAGAAATAGATAAAAAAATTGAAAATGGCATAATATATAGGCCTAATAAGTTGAGGTCAATGATAACCCCACGGCACATTGGTAAAGATTCCATTAGATGGTGATCATCATGGCGTTTAACGTGTTAAAAACAAAAGGTTTTAAATTCATGTCCAAAAGTCGACCCGGGTAAAGTCACAGCGCGAGAATAACTTAATATATATATGTATATATTATGAGTACTTATACAAATACATAATCATTGCCTAAACCAGCTCTATTTTTGGCGAGGGTTTTATTTAATATCCATAAATTTCGCAGAGCTTTGGCTTTGACATTCGTCACGTCCGACGACAAACGAGAAAACTTTCAACATTCCGAAAATGTTTGTCGCTGAGATGTTGTTCAAATTAAATGTTGTACGTTATTATATATTTTAACGAAAATAACGAAGTTTTCCTTGTACGGATATACATGTATACCTTTCCATCTATCTACACTAATACTATAAATGCGTTTGGATGGATGGATGTTTATTACTCAATCACGCTAGAACGGATAAACAGATCTGCCTGTAATTCTCTTCTTATCCCGGAAATCGCAAAAGTTTTTTAGAATAATTAAGGAACTAGCCTAGAAGTCCTACGCCGATAACAACATTTGGGGCGAGTGAAGCTATTGGCAAAAGCTAGTCTGTCTATATATATATAAGTGTATGATTATGATAAGTTAACAATTTCATTCCACAGTTCAATATACCTATACCTACCTTTTAATGTTTTACCTCAAATAAAACAACATATTATAAAACATATATCAAATAATTTATTAAAGTTTTTTTTGTTTATTTGCAGGACTTACCAGTGGAGGAATTAGAAAAATTAAAAATTGGTAATAACACAAACACTTAATTTTAGGTCAAATTTAGGTTATTTATCAATGTATTATTTCCATCAGTGTAATTTCACCAATTATTTCATCGGTCTGTATTTATATTAAATTCTTTCTATGTAAAGAACCAGCAGCGGGGTAATCTTGACGCTCGATTGCAATTCCAATGTGGAATTGCCACCAGAAAATAAAACATTTTTTGTGTAACAAATCAAATATTATTATATTATTAGTATGATTGATAACTTACCATCAAATCGAATTGTAATGTGAGTATAGACAAGGTTATTTAACATTTACATACGATTAGAATCATTGCGATTGTTGTCAAAAGTAAGCCCGCTGTAAATGTCACCCAAGAAAATATAAAACCATGAAAGTTTATTTAGAATTTTAATAGCATAATGTAAAATTCTGTTTTATCACCTAAGTTTATGCAAAAATAATGATCTTAAACAAAATTTCGTTGCTAATCTTCATTTTTATGCTCTCTGGGCATTAATAAAACCGTAATAAAATTCTTACAAAAGAATTGTAAAAACTTTTTTTTTATTATTTTAGCACCGGCAGGTAAAGAAGAAGGATCGGAATTGAACAGAGAACACGTAGAGTTTCACACGCTTGGTAAGTGTCTATGGTACTTTCTAGGTGTTAGTCCTTATACCTTCTTTTTCCACTAATTTTATAATACCAAGTGTGACATAGTCGTTAACTGTCAGGCAAATTAGCTGACAAGTGTTATTGACAGCTGTCTATGACTTCCATAAAAACGTCAATATCATATAGTATAATTGCGTTGACAATTAATAAAAAACCCCAGACCACTTTTAAACGATACCTAAAATGTTACATAAGCTTCGACAATAATAAAAGTATTAGGTAGGTAAATAAATAGAACCCCAGTTGTTTCCTAATACTAGAAAAGTGAACCACAGAATACAGGATATAAGGTACATCAAGTAAAGGTTACACAGAATAAAGATATATCTTCGTAAAGGACTGACTGACTGACTGCTCCTACAATTAGTTTTGGATTTTCTTCATAAAGTACTTACTACCAGATTATTGCGCATTTTAATTTTTGGCTTTTGTCATGTAAGTATATTTATTTTAGAAATAACTTTGCTTCGCCCACACTATTTATTTAAGTATTCGGCAGCTCCTTGATTATAGTGAGGAAGTTTGTTTCAGCAAGCTATAGTTCGTTGACGTGGAATACAGTTTTAGTTGCTTCTGCGGGAACTTTTAAGTTTTCTGTGATGTCAACAATTCTCACAGCCCGTTTTCCGGGTTTTTTTTCTTTAATTACTATTATTACTACGACAGATGCAGTAAAGGCAGATGGGGAGCTTATCTCTCGGCTAGAGCAGCACGCTTCGGCTGACTCCTCACCAGGACAAAAACCAGTGATGCACGCGCAAGCTCAGCTGGATGTGCCGAGAGCCGGAGTGCATCGCGAGATCGTACAGGACGGTGCGCACCTCAACGTACACGATGAGCATACCGCACCCACTACGCCGGCCAGCGAAGAGACAACTCCCAAGGTGTGGATAAATCTTCTACTAATTTTCATGACAATATTATTTGGTTGTGGTGGCTTTTTGCTAGACTTCCCTGAGCTGGTACTATCGTTGTCTTTATAATCGTTAGGCTCGTCATTTCAAAGGCAGTCCCACTGTGTAATAAAATATTATTACCTTGCAAATCCGCTAAAACCAATTCAGTAGCAGTCACGTGCAGAAGTACACCATCCACATGTAGGAGTGCACCTCCCTCCCTTCCTCCTTATGTGGACGATGCCAACTTCACCACAATACCACCACCAAATCGATACAAAAACTCGACACGTGTTTCGCCTCAACACGAGGCATCTTCAGGAGACGCAAGTTAGTCGTTTTTTTTTTGGTGAAGGTATAGCGCACGACTAACTTTCGTTCTTAATAACATTGATTAATGACGGAGATTCTTAGCAAAATAGTTTATAAAAATGTGCTACTAGGCGGTAACCTGCCCAATGACTGTCCACGCCCGAAGTTGCTTAACTTCTATGCATATCAAACCCAACAGACAAACACAACTGGGAAACGATGTCCTCAAATACTTATGCAATGCTTACTACCTGCTAGTTTTTCTGTGCAGGTTTTCCACGGCGCCGCTCGACTGGTGCAGCCTGGCTCAGCAACTAATGTTCCTCAAGGGACACACACTGCCGCTCGCCGCGCTTTTAACGCCGACATCACAAAGGAGACCAACAACAATGTTAGTGATCAATGCACCTACTCTACTATAGACCTCATATTTATACGTACAATCCGGTAGTGTATGCAGTTGCAGTTTGACAAATAAATGACTATTGGAGAAAAGATCACGCAAAGAAACTGTACAATTGCTTGCAGCTTCACGTGGTACCGCGCGGCCCACTAATACAAAAGAGATTTTAGATATAGAACGCTCACTCTACAACTAATCACTTTAAATCTAGCAGCTGCCTTTGAAATACCTTTAACTCGGATGTATGGGACGTATGTGTGCGGGAGAAGGGTTTAAGGTGCTTAGTAGGGAGAAAGCATTGTGTATTATTTATCTATTTTGTGGGACGACACCTCGCAGAACTGCAAGTGATTCTCGCTCGCCTAAGACTAAAGAAGCTACGTGGCGATTCCATCAGCATCCTGAACCTGTTGTTAAACTGTACATTTCGCTAATCTACGCACCAGCATATTGCATTTACTGCCAATGCCCTACGTTCTCGCTCTATATCGAAGTCATCAGAAAGGTCTTCAGTAATCCAGTGGCCTAAATACTTAAATTTGGTGACTCTTTTTAATTTGTACTGTATTGCTGAGTTTGACAGACGGTACATATTTTGGTTTCTTGGTTCCAGCCTTGCATATAAATATCACTCTTATAGCATTGTACCGTAGGCCATGTGTCAGCGCATATCTTTTGCAGGTCCTAATAAGACCTTCCAAAACTTTGACCGATGGGCTCAGCAGGACCATGTCATCCGCGTAACTGATTTTATTTACAATTTTGCCGTCAATTAAACAGCCAATATGAGTCATACTGAGATCCTCGATCAACCCATTTATGTACAGGTCAAAGAGTCTCGGAGACGATAGGCCGCCTTGTCGTACCCCACATTGAAGCATGTAATCTTTAGAACTCGCACCTTGCCTCTACATTGGTTGTTTTATGATACCAATATTTGTAAAAAATCAATAAAAAATCAATAAAGAGAGGTAGGGCACTGCAAGTACTCGCTCGAATAAGCCACCCGAACAACTAAAGCAGGGCATAGCGAGTACTTGCTCGAATGAGCGGCCCGAACTGGGGAAGTACCTCCACCTTACAGAAAACCGCGGCCATAATAACACTAACATTGAGTAGTGTTGTGTTCCTGGCGGTGAATAAGGTTGCCAGAGCTCTTTGAGGATTCGCTGCGCGGACAGCGGAGGACCGGCGGTGCTTGTTGCTGTCATGCTCGGCGTAGACGCGGCGTGCTGGTTCGGCGGTCAGGGAGACCTGATGAAACGGCTGACCGCTGGCCGCCCGCAGGTTGAACGGGATCCCGAACCCAGGGATCACTTAATCTCTGGGAGGCTGATCCGCCAGCCTGTGTAAAGTATCTGAAGTGGTAGTCGTGCCGGAGAAGGAGACCGGAGTGGACCCGGCTACTACAACAGAGGGGGATCAGGGGCCCTTCCGCCCGCCGTGCCAGCAACCGTATCATCTGTGGCGAGCTTCGGCAGTCTTAGAACCGCACCTTTTGTCCTCTAAGCTGTCTGTGCAGTGAATCCTCATCCTTAGTCTTGGTAACTTTTTTATATATTATGGCCATGAGAAGGAAAAAGAAAAGAGTTTGTACAGCGGCTACTCCATCCACATATAATGTGGATTTTTGCAACCTCAGGGGTATTCTCGCAAATCTTAACGCAGTCCACCACCATCTCGAAACTGCGCAGCCGACCTTTCTTTTTCTAACGGAGACGCAGATATTCTGCCCGGCCGACACATCATACCTTCACTATCCCGGCTACAAACTCGAACACAATTTTATGAGTCGTGCCGGTGTATGTATGTTCGTCCGGGAGGATATCTGCTGTCGCCGCCTTCATAGCCTTGAAGGTCCCTGCCTGTCGATATTGTGGGTGCGCGTAGATTACGGCGGCCACACTCGTATCTATGCGTGCCTATACAGGTCTCATAGCGGTGACACGGACGTAACTCGACTCTTCACGCACCTGAGTTTGACGACTGACAAAGTTCTAGAGCAATATCCCACAGCAGAACTAGTTATTTTGGGAGACTTTAACGCCCACCATCGCGAGTGGCTCAGTTCTCGAACCAATAACTATGCAGGGATATCTGCTCATGAATTTGCTCTGACCTATGGATTCTCTCAGCTGGTACTTTCTCCAACGAGAATACCAGATATAGAGGAACATACGAGCTCCTTACTGGACTTTCTGCTGACTACTCGTCCGGACGGATACTCCGTCGCAGTGGATGCGCCTCTTGGCTCCTCGGACCACTGTCTCGTTCGGACACAAGTGTCATGCACACAGTCCGATCCTTCTGGGCCAACTAATTGGCGTCGTGTGTGGCACTATAAGTCGGCAGACTGGGATGGATTGCGAGAATATTACGCATCGTAGCCGTGGAGGCAGATCTGCTTTAACTCGGAAAATCCTGACGTTTGCGCAGCCGCAGTCACTGAGACAATCCTTGCTGGTATATTCCTAACCCGCGAGTAGCTGCCGGCGTCAAAAAACGACCGTGGTTTAATAGGTCTTGCAGAAAAGCTAAAATTCTTAAGCAAAATGCATATGAGGCTTGGACCACGGCTCGTTATAATAAGGATCCGATTTTTTCTGAGTTAAAACGCAAATTAAATGCTACCTCGAGGTTCAGTAAGAAAGCAAAATTCCAATTCATCGGCAAAATAGGTGGGCGACTTGCGAGCTATCCTTCTCGGAGTCGTGCTTTCTGGTCGCTTGCCAAAGCTGCCGAAGGGAACTTTTGCCAGTCGTTGTTACCACCACTGCGAAAGACCGACGGTGACTTGGCCCATAGTGCTAAAGAGAAAGCCGATCTACTGGGCAGTCTCTTTGCCTCGAACTCGAAAATGAACGATGAAGGCGCTGTTCCACCGTGGTGCGGTAAGACCATGCCGGAAATCTCCATAACACAGCGGGAGGTCAGGCGGGCGTTGCTTTTTTTGCTTAAGCAGTGTGCTCCTGAGTTATGTCCTGTACTCACGCGCCTCTTCGCGCTTTCCTACCCCACTAGGCAATTTCCGTCTTCATGGAAGACTGCGAATGTGCACCCGGTGCCCAAAAAGGGCGATAGATCAGATCCATCGAATTACAGGCCTATCGCTATTACCTCTCTCCTCTCTAAGGTGATGGAGCGTGTGATCAACACACAGCTTCTAAGATACCTAGAAGTACACGATCTGGTCAGTGACCGTCAATATGGCTTTCGCCACGGTCGCTCGACTGGTGACCTTCTAGTGTATCTCACACACCGATGGGCACTAGCCATTGGCATGTAGCATGGACATAGCGAAGGCTCGATCGGGTCTGGCACCGGGGTCTTCTATCGAAGTTGCCATCTTACGGAGTGCCCGAGGGTTTGTGCAAATGGGTGGCTAGCTTTTTGTCCGGCAGACGGATACGAACCGTAGTTGACGGTAGTTGCTCTGATAGCATGGACATTAATGCTGGTGTCCCGCATGTGCTGTCTCCTACGCTGTTTCTACTGCATATCAATGACATGTTGGACATCACAACATACATTGCTATGCAGATGACAGTACTGGAGACGCTTTTTACACGTGTCGTGCAAACATCCCTCGTTCCGTTGTGGAGGAAAACCGCGGAGAACTTGTGTCTCAAATCGAGACCACACTGTCCCAGGTCTCTGACTGGGGACGGGTAAACTTGGTCCGATTCAACCCTACAAAGACACAAGTGTGCGCGTTCACCGCTAAGAAAACTCCATTCACTGTAGTCCCACAATTCCAGAACACTCCCCTCTCCATCTCCAAGAGCATTGGGATCCTTGGTGTCGACATCTCCAGCGATGTTCAGTTCCGAGATCATTTACAAGATAAGGTGAAGCTTGCGTCCAAAAAACTTGGTGTACTCAACAGAGCGAAGCAGTACTTCACGTCGGGGCAAAGGTTGTTACTTTACAAGTCGCAAGTTCGGCCCCATATGGAGTACTGCTGCCATCTCTGGGCAGGTGCACCCGGATACCAGCTTGGCCCTTTTGACTCGGTTCAACGACGGGCTGTGAGAATTGTCGACGATTACTCCAGTATGGAGTTCTTCAAGAAAGAAGTTATTAGATTTCTGAAGGGTCGGCAACGCGCAAGTGATACCCCTGGTGTTGCAAGCGTCCAACCGTAACCGCTTACCATCAGGCGGACCGTAAGCTTTTTTGCCACCCTAGTGGTATAAAAAAAAAAAGCTCTTTAGGTGTGCTCTCTCAAAATCTTATCCAAAAATAGAAATACACTGTTTAATAGCTTTTTCCAGCGGTTTCACCTGCGTTAAGTTACGGCTGTTATGTAGTCTAAAACCCTCCACAAACACCTATATTACGCCAAAAATATTTAATAAGAATTTAGTTGTTGTTATTGTTGTGTGTGAATGTTGCTGAGATAAAAGTTCAAGCATACAAACTCATCGGTCGTATTGTCGTGTTTCCTGTTCACTGTTAACGATAATGAAGTGTCATCCCCAAATAATATTATCTCTGTAAACTTTTGCACCATAAAGGGTAGTCATATACTAAAAACAAAAAAGGACCTAATATTGACCCTTGTGGTATATCTAATTTTACTAGAGATTCCTGAGATTCAGCACCATTTATAACAACTTTTTGAATTCTATTGCTTAAATATGATTCTACAAGTTTAAGAATTTTATTCCTAACATCATAATATTTTAATTTGGCTAAAAATGTATGGTGATCGACACAATCAAACGCCTTCGATAACTCGCAAAAAACGCCAATTACATCTTGGGAACTCTCTCATGCCGCGATAATATACTTCATAACATAAGCAAGGCTCGAGCATCAGTAGTTAAGCGTCCCTTGGTAAAACCGAATTAACTGTCATGTAAAAGTTCCTGTTCACAATGTGAAAGCAATTAATTTAATTATTTTTTTTAAATATCTTACTACAAACAAAGGTAAAACAAATATTGATCTCAAATTTGAGGGAGTTTCTTTGATTTAATTTTTTTATGTATTTATAAAATTTAAAAAAGTGATATCAATTTACATTATTTTATAAGGTCTGGAAACATACCATTTAATGCGTGCATTAAATATATCAGCAAGATAGGGAGCAACAACTGAAATGATTCCCCCACAAATCTTCAGTATTTTTCAAATTAAGTGTTTTTAGTGTTTTAAATGTTTTGATAAGTATTTGGGGATCCACATGTTTAAATTTAAAGTTAACATTACCCTCAGTAACATTGTCTTTAAGAATAGATTCAGCAGCTTGGCACGATGAAGTTAAGAATTCAGTTAATTTAGATGGTTTTTAACCAAAGAAATTTTCAAATATTTGGGCAATTTTTTCCTTATAACAATTAAACCAGAGTCTGTTTTGATATTAAAGTTCTGTTCACAGGCTTTGTTCACAGTTAAGGTGGCCTATAGACACAGACAATTATATATTTTTCAAGTTCAACTCTAGACAGTTCAATTATTTTTTCAACTGATAGTGCAATAACATCTCTACGTTCTTCTATTTTGAATTTACTATTTACTAGAATTAATGACTCTTCTCGAATATTTGTTTACTGTAACAGATTGAAACTTGAAAATTTTTGACATTTAACAACATCGTATGTGATTAATGTAACATGTAACCAGTGTTCTGTTATACATAAGATGTCTTTATTGAATTTCTTAACAAATAATTCAATTTGTAATTCTTTGCCAAGGAAGTCTTGAATATTTTGATGAAATAATTTAAGTACATTATGCTTCCTCTTTGTCACTGAAGTCAGTTTAAAGCATTAAGAGCCACCTCACTATTAGTAACACTACTAACAGTATCAGTGTTGTCCAAGTAGATATCTACAGATGAGTTAAAAATATTATACGCTAACAAAGTAGCAAGTCCTTGCTTACAATACTATACTAGATACAATGTACTTTTTGTCAATATAAAACTAGATATAAAATTGTTAATGTAAAATTACACACGCTATTTAATTTATGAATATGTTGGTTCTGTTTATATGGTCTTTTTGAAAAAGGAAAAGTGCAAGTAACAGATTTTTGACTTTGAAATTTGAGAGTAAGTCATAAGATTTAATTAAGTCCCGCTTTGTAACTCAAAAACTATTGCCTACAAATAATAATATAATAGTGCAGTCCTTATCATATTTTCTGCCAGCTATCGAGTTCACAATTCGCCTGTATTTAGTATCGGGGGACATATGTTTAAAACAGTATGGTTTGATATATCATTCAAAATATGACCTAACCCTTTACCAACTCTATCGGAGAACATTATAGTTTTTTTTATCTTTATTGTGACACTGAGGTAAGTCCTGGTCCACAATAACAACTGCCTGAAGTGAGAGGGATGCACATGAGTTATACAAGTACGCACAAAACTAGTTTGACTCTGCTCTTTATTTGGTGATAAGCATTATTTTTAATCTATACCTACCCTAATTTTCGGCAACTTACTATTCAACTGGCTGGCTCAGTGGTTATATATGGAATGTATGTTTAACACCAGAAATCCTGCGATCGATTCCCACATGAATAATCAAAAAGAACTTTTTAAGAATTTGTTGAGAATCACTCATAAAACGAAGGGTACATTTTTCTCAGTGTAGGGTCAGAATAATATATCCCATTGCCAATTATGGACAACTATAACAAGTGAGTCTCGATAATGGTATATTACACATTTATTTAATACACGTTTATCGTATTAGAGGCAGATTTAATCCCGATCAGCATTTTCTCCCACGCTGTTTGATTCCATTGCAAATATTACTATTCTCGGAGTAGCGCATTACTGAAGTAACATTTTCTGAGCGTATAAAGCTATTCAGACAGTGCTTATATAGTATATTTTAGTAGGAGAACTTGCCATTTTATGACCCGCTTTAGCTTTTCGCTTACTCACGACGTCTCGCTGTCGGAGAAAGATAGAATTTAATGATTATAATGGTCTGATTGCAATGTTTTGTCATAATATAAAAATTATACGCAGATCTAAAGTACATTTTGACGTGACAACGTCTTTTAAATTGGTTTGCCGGGTGACACTTCAAGAAACTGCGTTACGCTCCGCTCACGTTATGCGCTCACAATGAGAGCGAGTGAGAGGCACGCGGCATGGTTAGCCCGCCTAAGAGCGAGAGAGACAGACATAAAAAGTGAAAGGCACAAGTTGTCACGATTCCGGACGGTTGTCCGACACTATTTTTTCTTACACTTCAGTTCTAGCACAGTATCGGCATAGATTTTAGGCCTGCGTACTTTATTTATTTATTGCGTATATATTTATAGAAATTTTGTAAGAAAAGTTATTCGGTTCATGGTAAAATAATCGTGATTATTTTAACATGAACATTACAAGGCTTGAAATTTGTATCAAATATAAAAAAATACTAATATAATAAAGTTTCTTTATTTTTTTGTTTGAAAGCGCTTATTTTTAGAAATTACCGATCGGATTTGAAAGATTTTTTTCGAATTTAATAGCCCAATTCTTGAGGTAGGTTATAATTTATACAACATGATGCTACGACTGATCTTAGTAGCCAAGCGAAAAGAAAAAAGTCAGAAAGAACCCCTCAGCGAAAACGAGGTATAAGCGGGCTAGCGATGCGACGATAGGGGATGACAGTACCGCAAAGGGCAGTACAATGTCTACCAGGTCAGCCAATAATAAAATAAAACGATATTTTGATAATACCTAGGTCAAACAAAATAAAAAATAAAAACAATATAAAATGTAATCGGAATATTTTATCTGAAGCACACCTGATAACCGAAACGATTGATAAGCAACTGCAAATTTTTTTTTTTCTAATATTGAGCTCACGTTCCGCAGCATGAGAATGAGCATGAGCCTTAAGAGGACTGTGTACCTGTAGATACGTTTTCATACAAAATGCGATAACATTTCTACCCCCTTAAACCTATAGTCCGTTTTTTACAATTTTTAATATCTTGTAGATATTGTGAAAAGCTAAGTTTTTGGCTACGTGTTAATTGTAAAGTAATATTGTTTAGTATTTATAATATGCGCAATTTAACAGTTCAATAAAAATGTTTTTTTGTAAATATTTATAATCGTTGTCGTTTTAGCCGGAAGAAGTCCACTGCTGAACGTAGCCCTACCCCATATGTCTATACAACTGCCGGTTGGCCACCCGCGCCAAAGCCAGGAGAGACAGTCCTTCTCACGCTGCATCTTTCGATCTATGGTCGCCAGTCGAGTACCTTTACTTTCTATCGGTTTGACGAGCAATGTGGCCTGCCCATTGCCACTTCAGTTTGCTAATTGTTTATGATATGTCAGCAACTTTGATTCTTAGGCAAATTTCCGCGTTCTGGATTTTATCGCGCAAACACCAAGCATATAGCTTTCTGCATAGCTCGCTGAGTGACTCTGAGCTTATTTATGAGGCCAAGAGTTAGAGACCACGTTTCTGTACCGATTCATCACTGGCAACACACATTCGTCTTTAGGCACTGAGGTTTTTTAGAGAATAAGATGTTGTGCAGTTTCCCAATAACCTACCAGCTAGATTCTTCGATTAATCTCCTTCTTAAAGTTGGACTACTTACCTAACTAGACAACTTGCCCTAGGAATGTGTATTTGTTGATATGTGGATTAGGTTTATGGTGGAAAAAATGTCATCGCATTTTGTATTAAAAGGTACAGGTTCACAGTGCTCTTAATATGACTACGCAAATCCCAAATAAAAGTGAGTCAATCAATTTCGTATATTTTCCCAGTCGTCCGTGCCCATGTTTGTTATGTAAATAAACGGAATAACTCATTAATATTTCGGAGTAGAGAACGTGGGTGGACGAGTAGGAATGTTAAATATGGAGATAACTTCAATTTTGTTTGGAGCCTTTTTCTCATTCCATCGCGTTTAATTTTGGTTGGTGGAACTTTAAGTCATAAATGTGTAATATGTATTTAACTGTTACGTAAAATATCATTTAAGAGAATTTC
Source organism: Apoda limacodes (assembly GCA_946406115.1). Classification (NCBI taxonomy): domain Eukaryota; kingdom Metazoa; phylum Arthropoda; class Insecta; order Lepidoptera; family Limacodidae; genus Apoda; species Apoda limacodes. Next base: position 8,921,862 of record OX291553.1, on the reverse strand, counting down.
ATTATAAAATAGATTGTTATTTAAAAGATAAATTGTTGAAAGGAAAAAGAAAAAAAATATTACATTTTATACATTTAGTTCGTTTATTAACCACGTGCAATCATAACAATATTAACCATAAATATATAATCTATTTATCTACGCTGTCTGTATGATACAACGGCGCGGCGCCGCCGCCACACTCTAAGTAGGTAGGTACTTTGTTTATATTTAGAATGTAAGCAATTCAATCTCTTATCTAATCAAAATGAATTACGGAAAGTTATGGCTTTTATTTATGAGTACAATAGGCGTAAGAATACAGACCCTTCCCCAGTCGAAACATGTCGAAGCCTACCCATATCATGATATTTTGGCTATAACATGCTTACCCAAAAACCAATTAAAATTTTTGTCAAACAAATTTCATTACATTTGATACCTATGAATTATTCTTATTTCGCTACTCATAATGCGTATTATCATAATATTATCGCTATTTACCATAAGCGTAAAGCGTTCAAAATGCCAGTGCAATATTGCAGAACCGGACTTTTCATTGAAATAAGGTAAATTATTTGAATGAAAATTCTAGTTATTTAACAATTTATTAGCATTTTTTGAATGTAGGTATAATGCTTTTTGCGACAGTGTGTGAAGTGATATTACCTACACTGTGCCTATGGTTAAAAGCGATACCTATATAACCATTTTCAAATTTTTCAGTAGCGAAATGTTAATTGTTATAAATAATCGCGCCGCTCGCCATCGGCAGGGTATCATCCTCACACCTTATTATAACCTAAATGGTCACGTTCAGAGAAACTGCATCCCGCAAACGAGGTCCGAATGAGCTCCCTGCCAAGGTTTTCTCTTAGGACTACAGTACCCCCGTACTTCAAGTAAGAAGTTATTAGATTTTTGAAAGGAGTTGCAAGCGTCCATAGGCCACGGTGACCGCTTACCATCAGGCGGACCGTGTGCTTGTTTGCCACCTTGTGTAAAAAAATATACTGTGTATTAACTTTAGTTCATTAATAATAATTTCATTCGTACATATATTATTCACCAATGCTATAGATATAATTAATTTTTTTTAAGTAATTATACTTCGCACTAAATTATAGGTAGTACGGCACGCAGTAAGGATTGGTAGCCGTTTTCTAAATCATATTTATGAATAAAAATGATTTAAAAAAGTTTCATATCTGTGTCAATAAGAAGTTTTTGAATGACAAGAAAATAAATAAAGTAAATACACAAATCCTTTCCACTTTGATCCTGGACCCGAGCGCCAACGCTTGAACCAAATCAAAAACAAAATTACAGTACAAATTGGTACTCTTGACTTAACGGAATTTATTAGTCGTTTTTAAAACTAAAATTTACTGGACTGGAATCGGTACCTACTCTTGACCCCTTTTTTACGTCATCAGAATTGCCAACTGTTGAAACTAATCGATCAGCTAAGGGGTTGAGATGTATATTATGTGCTTTTAAAATTTGGTTTTTTAATGATTAATAATGATAACTAAATTAATTCTTCACGAATTATTATTACTTGACCGTAACCTTAATTTGGATTCTATTAAATTTAGTTTAGGAGTATCTATCAACACGGGCGTAGTGAGGTAAAGACAGGGGGGGGGGGGGGCAGCTGCCCCCACTAGATGCCCATTACCTGAAGGAATTGGCTCAAAATGAACAAGTTTACTATATTAAAATGACATTTTCTATCAGGTCGCCCCCCCCTAATCCAAAAGCTGGCTACGCCCATGTCTACCGATAGACATCAAGTTTAACTTCCCGAGGAACTAAATTTAAACTGGTTTAGGATTGAAACGGATTTCAAGAGTTACATCCGTACACGGTTTTTTTTTTTTTTTACAGATGGACCATTATTCTTCGTACTCGGGGGTGCAATACTCACCTCTGGACATGGCAGAGTATGTCTTTTGGACCGGCGATGAACGTGGAGTCACTACTGCTATTGAGGATTTTCTTCAAGAAGGCATAGTGAGTCACAGAGTAACACTAGATAACTAGATAAACTATGAATAAAATATAAAAGGATGTTTAACTTTGTTATTAAAGCTTTTTATAGCCAGACAGAACTCACTTCATACTAGGTATACCGTGCTTCAGAAGGTAAATTAAGGGGCATATAGCAGCTAACTAGCACCGCCATTAGATATCTTTAATTTTCTCTCTATGTAATTTGTGAGTTGCAGTTGGCATTTCTGCTAAAAAGGCCGTTTTTAGCAGAAATGCCAACTATAACTCACAGATATTATTTAGAAACTAAATAAAACCTTCTAAAAATAGCTTACGACTAGTTTTATATTTCCAACATTTGGATTTTAGAAATTCGTTTTCTACGAAAAGTAAATTGAGGATATCTAATGGCGGCACTAGTGGGCTATACGAGAGCCTTTAAACTCTATCCTGGGCGAGGCAAGGCAAGTTGACTATGGCCTATTCCTCTATAACCCAGGACAAACCTAGCGGCTAAGGCAACAACATAGTATAGGTACCAAAGGGTAGTAAAGTATACTTTAACTATACATAGGCATGGGTATACAACTTAGGTTAAATTATTACCGTTTGCGACGATCAGTGAAGTGTATTGACTAGGTTTTGCGTCCTTGATTCCTACAGGAATTGTATTGTTGTCGAAATGAAAAGTATCCTTTGTACCTGCCTAATAGTACAAGATATGTGCTTTGTACTTAACAACTTTAATTCAAACTGTTCAGAAAAATCATCAAGAATATTCCAGATACATAGTGTCAGAAGCAGTATTGGAGCAATGGGCTTTTCAAATGTTACTGTATCCAACATTGAGATGTGGGTATCATAAGTTACCATTTTTGGGGGATTGGAACCGTGACGTAAAGTATGTAATATCATTAATCAATATTGTGCTTACTTAATTACTAAAGAAAAATCCTCTTTGACAATTTTAGATGACAAAAGAAGAAGCCATAGCGTTTCTCCAAGAGATCAAGTTCAACATAGACTACCTCCGAGCACACTACGCGCAGAACCTAAGGGCTGCTGAAGAGAATGCTCAGCAAGAGAAGTTAAGGAGCATGCTGATGGAACAGGCTAATGCTAGGGTAAGAGACTTTCCACTTTGTTATTTTTAATAACCAATACTGTGTACTTCCTAATTTTTCGGTTAGGGGAGCTAGTGGTTCTACTGCATTTGTCAATTGGAAACGATACTTGACTAGTGCCTAACGTTAGGCGTGGTTAGTGAGTGTATAGCATATTATCGGAACTCTTATGTGCTTCTAAGGGGTCGTTATGCGTCGTTCCTGGTTTTTGTCGTTAATGGAAGTCATAGGCAACTTAAAACCTCTAACAGACGAGTGGCAACTAGCTGGCTAACGTCTGACATATGAACATATGACAAGTATTTTGGAGATAAGTGTGTGCGTAAAGAATATTTTATCCAAATTAGGAGTATAGTAAGAAAAGATTATCACCATTCTGTCTTTTTAAATATTCATCCAAGCACATTTGACACTTTACCACTAGTCCGTGTAGAGATTTAAGAATACCCCGCCTCCCTCGGGACCTTTCCGTAATCAAAGAATGACCCCTTATAGGATCACTCGTGTGTCTGTCTGTGCGTGTGTCACAGCCAATTTGCTCAGAATCTATTGGACCGATTACGGGCGTGTAATGAAAATAAATACATTTTGAATATGCTCCCATATCACTATTTGTAGGCGAATCAGAAAATTAAAAATAAGAGTTTGCAAACTGTACCGTGTGACATATCAAATAACAAATATTATAGTATATTTTAGCTATTTCCATAGTTTAATGACATATGGTATCCTATTGTGGGATAGCGCTGCTGATGTAAATACAATATTTTTGTTACAAAAAAGGGCAATTCGTGCTATTTATAAATTAGGATCTAGGATATCTCTGAGGGATAGGTTTAGGAAAGTAAAAATTTTAACTTTAGTGTCGCAGTACATATATGAAAATCTTTTATATGTACATTAAAATATCAATAGTTTCAGCAAGAAAAGTGACGTTCACAAAGTAAATACTAGAAGTAAAAATAAGCTGTTGGTGCATGATACACGTCTACACAAAATAAGTAACTCTTTTATGGGGCAATGTATACACTTTTACAACAAAGTTCCCAATAAAATTCAAAATCTATCAATAAGTAGATTTAAATCTTTTATCAAGCAGGTACTTTGTAAAAAGGCATACTACAATATTTCAGACTATGTAAATGATAAAAATCCTTGGGACTGATGATGCTCAATTACAGGATGCATAGGTAAACCAAACTAAAATGGAAATAATATAAAATTGTACGACTAAAAATTTTTTATTTAAAACATTAATTGTATTTTAGTTTATTTGTATTATTGATAGTGTTTTTAAAAGAGTAACTATCGAGTTTCTTGCCGGATTCTTCTCGGTAGAAATCAACAACATTGTGAACCGGCGGGAAGGTGGGAGGGTTCAAAAAATAATATTTTATAACTTTGACGATTCAAAAGTGATTGTAAAATCCTTATTTGAATAAACCATTTTGACTTTGACTTTGACTTTAAGTAATTAACGCAAAACTAACAAGATAATAATTAAATTTAAATAAAACAAATAAAATAAAGGTGTTTGGGAGTCACGCTAAATGACGCAAGTGGTCGGGACATGATATTACATTATTTTTTACAATCTTAAGTAATGTAAAACAATTTTTTATTCGAAAAAAAATACATCGCGTAAGCTGAAAGTGGACTATTCATATTTAACTAAGTATACCTGCAATCTTTTAGATAAGCAAGTAATCGGCTAAACGATTTTGAAGCAGGCGTTAACAACTGATGTAAAGACTTCCACGTTTTTTTCGGCAAACCAGCGGCCTAAAGGCGGGCTTGTTGGCTCACTTTTGCCATCGTATAATTATATTATAAGTAATAATTTATAAGCTATTAAACTTAAAAAAACTTACATTGAATTCTAACTGGAATCATAATTAAAGATAAAAAGTCTTTAATTTTGTTTCCTGACTTACCTTCTACCTTTGGACTGTATAGGGAAACTGTTTACAATAGACATATACAGCATGACAAAATTTTCTAAACTTCTGACCTTGGGTGTATGGTCTGTCACGACACTCAAGACACGAAGTGAAACCCCTCGGCCACCACCGACTTATATACATTGTGGTGTTTTTAAAATGTGCCAATATTTAGTAAACGGTGACTCCGTGTACTTATGTATTGCCAAATACAGTTTACCGACTTTATTAACCTGTTCAAATATATACGGTTTTGAAGGAAAGCGCGTGAAATGCTAAAATAATAACTTCATGTTCAAAATGTAGGTACTCTACAGTCCTAGGAATTAATTCCACATAAAATATCAGTACAAAATCGCCACGTTTATCTTTTGAATTCCCAATACGGGAGATAAAGATGTCAATTTTAAAACTTACTTATTTGGTAAAACAATATAAATTATTAGTGATCGTTCAAAAAATTTAAGTTACCTAAGTGTTGGATAACAATAATTATGCTCCACAATGGACTAAAAATACATAAATATACATTGTTTGGACTATTTTACATTATTTGCAAATGATGCAAGCCTTTCCTGCACTCTACACTCGTGGATTCTTAACTCTACATACCATCAAAGTTAGTGGAAACACGAATAGAAAAATAAAAACCCTTTTACTTATGAGGTCATTGTATCAAAAGAAGCAATAAAAAACCGGTGAAAATTAAATTGGACAGCTCAATCGCCTTGATGTATGCATAAAAATAAAACAAAAATATCCTTTTATATAAAAAAAGTTTCGTATTTTAATTTTTAATTCAAATTAGGAACAAATCAATAGATTTCTATGTTAATTTTGTTTTATTTCAAAAATATAATGTACTTTTTTTATTCCAAAAATATTCTTCTAAGTGAACACCATTTTGTTTAATCGCAAAAAGTTTTATTCCAAAAATATTCACTCAAATAAACACAAATTTTATTTTATGACAAAAGGTCAAGGTATGAAAAAAACCATGATCACCAATAAATGATTACAAAATAGACGTCTCCGATCTTTTAAAGTCAATACTACCTCGACTAATCGGAATCAGCAGTGACAGGAATGCAGGCTGCTATTTTGCTCAAAGGATTAGCTTAGCCGTCCAAAGAGGAAACGCAGCCTGCATTCTTGCCACAATGCCACGCGGACCGGGTTTATTTGATTGTTTTTAAGTTTGTTTTATTATAGTTTGTTATTTTTTGTGCGTAATTAGCTTCAATTTTGAAATATCTCCGATCTGGAGCATTCTTTTACCACAGAATAGGTAATAGTAATATTTTACTCTTGTTTCTCTCTATGTGTATCAGCTACACCATAGATATAAATTTAGGGTGAACTACCTTATCATGTAGTTAAAAACAAATATAGACACGAACACAGCAATTACTGGCATTGCTCTCTTTCTAACTTAGTTTGCCTTGTATTGTTGTCCTTTGCGTCACTGGTTTGGAATGAGTCCGTCTAGCTTATTTCGATGTGAACAGGTTGCGGTGCGGCGCATGGAACGGGTGTATCTTTACACCGATAGTTTACAATTCGAAGGAAGGATTTTCATGACTATATGTAGCGTCAATCTTCTGTTTAGAAAATGGCATTTCAAACATCTTTGAATTTTTTATCAAATTGTCAGCATCACCAAAAGTCTGAGGCATTTCTTTCCTTGCAGTTTCTGGTAGGCCCAATGAAAGGAGTGCACCCAACGCTGCCAGACAACCTATTATAGTTAAAGGAAGCCAATAGGCAAACTTCTCCAAGTAAACTATAAAAGGTGATATCACGATCGCCACATAACCACAGATGTGAACTATGGACACGCATGATCCTCTTACTGAAGTAGGAAACACTTCGGCAGCCCATTGCATTGAAGCATTACAAGCGATGTTAATAGCAAATCGGGCAACCACGGCACACGCAACGGATGGCAAACCTCCTCCAACAAAAACTGCTAAGATACTAAATAAACAACTACCAACAAGTACGACAATTGAAAGCGATTTTCTTCCAGTCCAGTCCAATACAAATGAAACTAAAACTAAAGAAGGAAACTCAGTGAAGGATACAACAGTGAATGATACGAAAAAATCAAAATTTAACTGATCTATCGTCCTGATCAATCCATCGAAAACAATCATACAGCACATGTACTCTAAGCATATACATACGAACACTCTTCGTAGCAGTGGCCTTTTTAGTACTTGAAGTAAACCTTTATCTTTTTCTTCTTTTTTACTGGAATGTGATATTTTAAACTGTTCGATCATTTTCGTAGGAATTTCTTTTTTGTTGACTCTACCAATCTTTAACAGTTTTCCTATAGCTTCATCAACACGTCCTCTTGAGAGTAACCACCTTGGGCTCTCAGGCATAATGAATGGAGCCAACACTGCTAACCCTAAAGGAATACTAGTAACTAAAGAAAATACCTTCCAATGTTGACATGCAATAGCAATCCATGGTATCGCACATATTCCTAAAGTCCAAAATATTGCAAATGGCAAATTCGCAATAACGGTTCTGTACTTTGGTGCTACGTATTCTAAGACTAGAAGATATACCATCATCATACAATTGTCATAGGACATACCCATGAGGAAACGACTAGCAGAAAATTCACTGAAGTTTCTTGCAAAAGTACTCAGAACTCCTCCAATACATCCCAATAAGTTTCCGACAATAGCACCTGGTAGTCTACCGAATTGGTCACCGATCCATCCAATGAAAACGCCTCCAATAATAGATCCAACAAAGAAGATCGATTGTGCTGTAGCTTGATAACTATCTCTTTCACACACCCAACCCATTTCACTTGATATCGTAGGGTATGGTATTTCAGTTTTATTGAATTCCCACCCATATTTACAAGTTTCTGTTTCCCATGAATTATTAGGTTTCAAACCAATTTCTAATACTTCGCTCCAATTAGCGACATAAACGCTGCACCTTGAATATCCAAAACGTGAATTATCCAGAGGTATTGCTAAATTACGCCTTTCAATATCACTTAAAACGGCAAGTTCTGGAACCCAACACCAATGATTTGGGGATATTTCAGTCATAAAAAGCTGAGAGAAATACGAGAAAACTCCAAACATATAGAACGGAAATGTGGAAAGAAAAAGAAGTTTTTGATACAGTCCAAATTCACCAGCCGATGATAGCAAATCGTCAAAATCCACATTGTTTGAATCATCTTGTCGTGTCACAATATCATTTTTCTTTGTTTTATCTTCTGTAATCATGATATTACTGTGATATCTTTATGTAAAATAATTTTTCTTCTTTTAGCGGAATGAAAATGTACTATTTTACACTGTATTGGTTTACAATTGAACTACATCATGTGTTACTGAACTGCGTAACGTATTATATAAAGGTAGTTGTATATTATAAAGTAAACAGTGTAAAGATACGGGCGTATCAAATAATTATACTTGAATCCTTTGTTTGTCTTAATGTCATAATATAAAATTTGTGCTTGCAGATTTCCTGACAATAAATTACTTAACTACATCAGAATTTTCAAATTATAAAAGAATAGGTACCTACTACTTTTTTTCTTTTTTTTTGTTAGTTTGTGCATTTTCAATACAAGGTAATTAAATCATTTTTATGATAAATCTTTTTTTTTTATACCACTAAGGTGGCAAACAAACTCGCAGTCCGCCTAGTGGTATGGTAAGCGGTCACCTTAGCCTATGAACGCTTGTAACACATAGGGTATCCCTCAGGCATTGCCGACCCTTCAAAAATCTAATAACTTCTTCCTTGAAGAACCCTATACTGTAGTCCTTAGAGAAAACCTTGGCAGGGAGCTCATTTCACAACCTAAGCGTTCGCGGGAGGAACTTTCTCTGAAACCGCACTGTACGAGACTGTTTAGGTTCTAAGGTGTGAGTGATGGTAGCGAGTAGCTAGAGATAGAAGCTCAGAACATCCCACACACACGGGGAGGCAAAGTCTCTCCTCAGACTTAAGGGTTCGATACGGCATGTGAGTTTGGGATCGTCGACGATTCTTATGGCTCGCCGTTGAACCGGGTCAAAAGGGCCAAGCTGGTATCCGGATGCACCTTCCCACAGATGGCGGCAGTACTTCATATGAGGCCGGACTTGCAGCTTGTACTTGTTGCCCCGACGTGAAGTACTGCTTTGCCCTTTTGAGTACATCAAGGTTTTTGGACGCCAGCCTTACCTTGTCTTGTAAATGATCTCGGAACATCGCTGGAGATGTCAGCACTAAGGATCCCAATGCTCTTGGAGTTTTTATAGGTATCTTAGAAGCTGTGTGTTGATCACATTTTTGGGCACCGGGTGCACATTCACAGTCTTAAATGAAGACGGAAATTGCCTTGTATGGTAGGAAAGCGCGAGGAGGCGCGTGAGTACATGACATAACTCAGGACCACACTGTTTAAGCACAACTGCCAATCTACAATATACACCTAATTTTCTATAATCTACATCTACTTAAGTATTATGCCACATGTATGCTCTACCGATTTGGCTGATTACTTTTTGTTGTATTCATGATGCGCATAGCAAATATAAGAACGTGAAAATTACTTTATTAGGCCATCAATGTCTACACAAAACAACGAAACAATCATGTCTATGTCGTAACCTATAACAGGTCACCTTGTTCAAATATCTAGGATTAACCACAGATAAACATTTTTCTTAGAATCTGCATGTAGATGCTGTGTCTACTAAGATAAGAGCCGTTTGAGGTAAATTTTATCATTTAAGAAATTCACTGTCAACAAATATGCTATTATTATTGTATCATTCCCTTGCAGAGGCGACCGGCGATCGTTAGCTACGGGTTGAGTATTTGCGGACAAACATGTGATGTATACAAAAACAAAATTAAGTCGTTACAAATTAGATTATTAAAATTGTTAATGAATAAAAAATCTAAAAACGAGATTGATAAGGAATATGAAAAACTATTTAAAATATGCAAAGCATTTCAAAAACAAAAAAAAAGTTTAAACTTTTATATATGTTAGAAAATTAGAAGGATAAAGAAGATTTAATCAAAAGAGTGCATAAATACCCAACACGTTTAGCTAAAAAAACGCTATTCTTTGTACCGAAAATGAGTGACCAGTACGGCAGACGCACTAATTAATGGCTGATACCTACCTTAATTAATGAATAATCATCGGAGTTGAAAGAAAAATATATACAATCAAAGAAACAATTAAAAAATTTGCTAAAACGACACTGGCAGTCAACATGTCCCTAAAGAGTTAAAAAATAAAAATACAAAATGCATCAAGGTATTATTCAAAATAGGGTTCTTACCATAGTGAAAAAATTCTATGTCTATGGTTCTTACAAATACTCTTAAATCGATAAAATTATTTAATGCATTTTTTTTTTTTTTGCTAATGGACTGGATATAGGTACTTATAACGTTAAATGACTAATAATACACTTTATTGCACATGAAATAACATAAAATAGCATTCACAAAAACACATTACAAATGGCGATCTTAATAATAATTTACAATCTTAATAATAATAATTAATTTAAGCGATGATATATTTTATTAGACTATATATTACGTAGTATGTAATTAAAAGTTTTAAATATTCTCAATGACTATACAACGTTAAAATAATATACAACGTTAGTATATAATTGCCTCGAAACCAATTTAGATTACCTACTTTACAACAGAGGAAAAAGAAAGTTTAACTCCAAAATACTTAGTTACCTACTATATACATTAATAGAATATTGTTCTAATATAATATAACAATATTGTTTTGCTTTATTATATCATAGGATAGATGATTGTATAGGTACCTATGATGCTATTTATAATGAATGGATATAAAATAATGTATGATAAATGTATAAAGGGGATAAAGTGAGGTGTAGTGTAAAATGATATTATGGTAATTTACTAAGTAACAAAAGTTTTAAGTAAAAACGCAAATAATGTAAATTAAGGCGAGACAAACTGCAATGCAGTTTGGCAGACTGTGTGAATTTAGATTATATGTAATTATTTGTGATGATTAACTAAAAAAAAAATAGGTTTAGGTAATTTCTGAAAAATCTTATCCTATTTAAAAAAAAATCACATTTGGAACAGTCTTTCAGAGTGGTCATAGGCTATATTTTGTTCCCAATAACATAAGTTTTTGGTTCAAAATATACTAATAATAATAACGATAAGATCTGATTTTTGACGCAGGGATAGATACTTGTAGCTACCGAGGGTCAGAAAAGAATATAGAATACGTTTTAAAACCTGCTGAAAAACCGTGAGACGGACGCGACGACGCGTGTCAATACCTACCAGAAAGATAAGAAAAGATAGTCCAGATTATTAGGAGAAAATGCTCGTGGCCCAGCAATATTTGATTACTTATTTAAAGTGATATGCGAAGTATTGAGAAGTAAAGCAACGTAGGCATTGGATAGGTAGCCGCCTCGAGTAACTTTTTTGTATTTCGCAGGACACTATTTGTGACTTCGTAATGGTGCTTACAATTACATTAGAATCCCGATTATCCGGATCAAATAAAACCAGGGGTATTCCGTATGATCAAAAATCCGGATAATCGATTTCAAAGCCCAATTAAACAAATCATATGGAAAAAATTCGATATGGAAAAAAATCCGCGCTATAACGGTTATAAATTACATAGTGCATGTAGGTAAGTTAAAATTTCTTTATGGAATCGGAATTCTTTTTAATGTCTAATATTGTAGAAGTTCCAACACCATATATTTGTGCCAACTTACTGCCGGATTCACAATTTTTTATAAGGTGCGTTTTATTCACTGCTTCAACGCGGTTAATGTCATAATCCAGCCATGATAAAAATACATGAATTATGTATAGCAAACTTTAAATCTTGGCTCATTCACTTTAGTTGGATTATTGACATTAAGCGCATAATGAACATTATGTAGGTAAACAAAACACCACTATACTCTTAATTATCTTCTCTTTGTCTTTAAGAGACACCACTACTCTTTTTCGCTTGGACATTTTAGATTTTCATTGCAAAATATAAACTTAAATAAGAGACAACCTATCAGTTGAATTCTATCAAATAAAATGAAACAATAAAAAACACTATCGCGAAAATAAATGAGAGCGGGAGTACACAGTCAGAAGCGGGAATAAACTCGTAGTAACATGTCTTGTTACGTAGTCAAAATCTTTTTTAAATCGGTAATTATAGCCGTGACGAATGAGTTCGGATAATCGGATGTTCAGATTAAGATTCTACTGTAACTTCATTTTTTGTCATGAGATAACTGTAGGGAACGAGATTAACAAAGAATACGCAAAACAACCAAACTTCAAATGTTTGCTTGAGCGACAGATTGTATTCAGGCTTATCCGGGCCGATTTTTATTTCGGAGAATTCTGAATTAAGGCTGGGACATAAATTCTTATGCAACAGGATTGATACAATGCCGAATACGTTAATAATTAATAGTCAGCAAACATTTTGCTGCAGAATTTATTTACGTTCAGTTGACTATTTGATTTTTTTTTACTTAAGGCTTATCAATAAAATCATTCTAAGTTTGAAACTCTTCTGTAACACCGTTTCACAATAGTTTTTTTAAATAATTACACAAAAATTTCAGCCTGATAGCTATTACGGTTTTAAACGTATGGGTATATATGCATATACATACGCACATATAAGTATAATTTTGAAAGGGGCAAACAGATATACAGCATTGGTAGGCTTAGCGATAGGTCCCATTGGCACACTTTTGTCACGGAACCCTAAAAACAGTCTGTATAAATGCTCAAGTAGCCTCGCTTTGCTTTAATGTATGTATATGCATATATTTATATGTCTAGTATATAGTTATGCATGTACCTACATACAAAAGACTAGCTGTTACCCGCGACTTGGTCCGCGTGGACTTTTAAGACAAAAAGACAACTTTGATTATTTACGGTTTTTTTTAGGTACACATAATATCGGAATTGTCATAAAATATTTAATTTCCTATTTTACTGTCTATGGGATAATTTTCCAAAAACAGTGTAACACGGTAATCGTAATTTATACCCTAAATGCCAAATATTTAGCATTTATGTATGCATTTAGCTTAAAAATGTACCTTCAAACCTCATATTACCTTCTTAGAAGGTCAATTTTGCAAAATTATTTATTTAAAACAAAAACATAGTAAAAAAAATCGAAATATTTATACAAATTTTTATCCCCTATTCTAACCTTTATATGATGATGATAGCGGGGATGATCCATGAACAGTGAAATACGCGATTCTTAATTTTTAATCTGACGGCGTAATACTAAGTTTTGCGCATTTAACTTCAAAAGTGACGGATTTCCATACAAACTTTCAACCTCCATTTCAGCCTCTTAAGGAATGAATTTCGCATAACCCTTATAAGTGTTCATTTATGTCATAACAGCAGCCTCTGCGCTAAACTTTAAATATCTAAAATCAAAAATTTCAAAATTCTCATACAAATTTTGGCTTTTCGGGGATGATTTTCTAAAAATAATGAAGCACTTTTACATCTTAATTTTAAATCTCAAGGATCAATTATCAACCAATCTCAAATATTCATTATTATTTATTAAGTAAGCTTCAAAAATGATGGATTCCCATAACTGACAACTCCTATTTTACCCCTTTAGGGGATGATTTTTTAAAAATTGTGAAATACAACTATAAGATCAAATACCAAGTTTTATGCATTTAGCTCTAAAATTGACCAAGTTTCATGCAACTTTTAACCCCTTTTTTACCCTCTTAGGTAATGATTTTTGCAAAATCCTTTCTTAGTGCACACTCATGTCATTTCAGGAACGTTTGTGCGTTGATCGATCCGTCAATCAGCCAGTCAATATCTTCTTTTATATATAAAAATATATCCTATAGATAATAGTAACTTTACAACCACAAGATTGTAGGTAAATATAAACCTACAAAAAACCATAATATTACTCTCATGTACTAGTTTAAATTTAACAGTAATTAGGTTTTATTCACAGGCTTTTCCGCATGTAAAACGTACAGTAACGAAATAAATTAACAGGAAAACAATTTGACAGCTTTACGAGACTACAGTCTAAATAAAATAAGCAATGTTTCATTATTACTAATAACTGATTTCTTACTTTCTTCTACATACAAAGTATGTCGCTATTAATTTATTTAGTGCCACCAAAAGCACTAATACAGGTGCGTTCTGTTGACGGCATTGAGAGCTATGACATCGCATAGGCATTGAAATCGTTCTGTTCACCAAATGTTATTAAACAATATGGCCGTTCACTATTTGACAGCGCATCCACTAGGTACTCTACCTACCGACCATGTGCAGCCAATGCTTTGAATGCAGCCGGAAGTAACGTCACAGCGCATTCATTTTTGTTCAACAGAACGATGAAATGTGCACATTAGACAGCATTGAGCGCATTCAATGCGTATAATGCTTGTCAAAGAAACGCCCCTGTTATCGTTTAGGGTAACAGTTTTTATACATCTACGTACTTTTCAACACCAGTTTGCAGTAAACGGGACGTGTGGGTCGGATATTGTAATTAACTCAGAAACAAGATAAGGAATATAATATCCTACTGCTACAATATTTGCTTTATTACAATAGACAAGTACTTTGTTATGTTTATTTATACAGCAATTATAAATGTAAAGGACAGATGTTTGTTACAACATATTATTCCTGTATTGAAATAAATATTCATTACCTATAGCATTTATAATCACATAAATACGTCCGCTTTTTAATAACAGTTAAAATGATATATCCGCTTTTTGTAAATAGATACTTAAAAGATTTTAACACCGTGTTTCCAAAGCTAGATGTTATTCCAAGATCAATAGTTACCTACACTTACTCACTACTCACTTATGTGCCTCTATGAAATTCCTGATTATTGGTTATGTTACCTAATAAAGTATTTGAAAGATAATATTTTGCATTATCTACTTTGGTATATACATAGTACTTAAATCCCTTCAATGCGAGTAAGATGGCTCGGCGCTGTGTTTTGGAAATGCTAAATGAGTTGGCTTATTTACTCTCTTTTATCTTTGTAAATGAAAAATCCCTGAATCCGCTTCATTTCTTAATTTAGAACTTTTCATTAGAACTGCACTTATTTTTAATTTGCTATTTACTTTGTACGCGACTGTACTTGGTTAAGAGGTGATTGCAATTCCGCTAAACAAACACAGTGATTGTTTGTACAAACACTTACGAACACGTAATGATAACAAAACCAAAATGTATCATGCATCTTGCAACAATTACATAGGCAATTGTAAAAAAACCCACCTAAAATTTAGTTTTCGTGGATATGTCTAACGCATTAAAAATTGCAGTTTTTAGCACAGTGTTGATTCATCCGCCTATACGTCATAGACCATGGTTGTCGACTGGGCCCGAGGCCCTAAAAGAGGCCTCTGCCATATCTTCTGACTTAAACCCCTAAACTAGTGTACAAATAAAACAGTCCTCGGACCTTATTAGAAACAGTCTCGAGCTATTCTGACTCTGGAATTCGAGAGAAAAATGTATGGAAGTCTGACTTACCTCGTATCACGTGAATAAACTTGCATACATTTTTCTCTCGAATTCCAGAGTCAGAATAACTCGTAACCTTTTACTAAAGGTATATGTTTAGCTAGCAGGTAGTACAATATATTAATTATATTGAATTGTGCATTTATATCGACTCCCTCGCGGCCTAGTTGGAAGTGGCTACCGTGCAGAGGGTGTAAGATCGATTCCCGCACTGGGCAAAAATATATGTGATAAACATTTGCATTTGTCTTAAGTCTGGGTGCATTTATGTATGATATGTATGTATTTACAAAAAAAGTAATATATATGTATTTGTATCCGTTGTCTGGTATCCATAAAACAAGCTTTGCTTACTTTGGGGCCAGGCGGCGCTGTGTGTAATGACTAAAAAAAATTAATTATTATTATTATTTATTGATAAAAATAATAATGAATTGTAAATAAATAAATTATCTACTCGCTTTTGCCTGTGCTTAATTCGATTATCGGCGTGGGATTCCTACGGCAACGCCTTGATTATAGTAGGTATACGTATAATAAACTCTATTATACGTATTTTGTATTATTTGATAGAACAATAACTGTAGGCTGAAGCAACAGTTCGTCGGAATTATACTCGTAGTTTCTCCCGCGAAAACTTTTTAATTTTTGAAATAAAATTATATCCACTTATGTCCCAATCTATTTATTCAATTATCTCTGTGCCAAATGTTTCAGCTCAATTGGGTGCTCTGTTGCGGCGCGTAGACAGAATAAACTGACTTTTGCATTTATAATATTAAAGTATGGTACTTAGTAGGAATTCATTCAGTATAGGTACCCATTCCAACCCCAACCCCAACCAAAGTCTATTTTATTACAGGACTATCAGTACCGCAGTCCGTCTCTTCAATCATTTCCATTCGGTGGCAGCCCTGACATCGTGAGGACTATCGCCACCAAAAACTGGGACATGAGCAACAACCTGTCGCTCTTCCCGTCACTATCGGCTCCCAATGACTTGCGCCCTGAACCTGTCAAGAAAACCTACGACCCTATGTTACAGTCAAATATTATAAGTAAGTAAGCCTTTATATTACATGGGTATGGCTGTTATTAGTAATGATTGTAGGTACTGAGATCTCGTCCTCAACCTATGGCGTTCTACCAACCTACCCAAGTAATTTGAAAGTCTCTCAGGGGGCTGTGAAAAAATTAAGATATACCTACATACATATAAGAGCTAGAGTGAATGACAATTGCATACTTTTTAAATGATACAGCAAAGGTAATTGACATAGGTACTATCCAATAAAGAGATTGTGACGAATGCTATATACAGCTTAATATGCATAATACGTACTATAGTATATACCTAAGTAGATAAGACTTCGTCCGCGTAGACTTTTGAAAAAAAAAAGGTTGAGTTTTCCCTCTAGGGATTTTTTTTTCAAAAATGGCGAAACACGTCAATCTTTACTTTCAACCAATTTTTATACCTTTAGTTTCAAAATTGGCGGATTGTCATGGTTTTGGATGTGCGGTGATTTGATACGTCATTGAATAGGGAATCAGTCGGACAGTCAGTCAGTTTCTTCTTTTATGTATAGAGATTGTAAGTGTGTGCACACGTTACACCGTATTTTCTCGTTTTGTAAACCCAATATCAAGAAAACCATTAGGTATGTAGGCTCAATTAGAATGGTCACTAGGAAAAATAGGTAAAGTTGAATCTCTCTGTTTTCATCTGACTGTGCATTGAGACTTTTTCATATTTTAAGGCCCAAAAAACAGTTTTCTTGATTTTTTGTTTACAAAAAAACGAGTAAGAACGAAAAGGCCGTGTATTTTTATTCAACAAGGAGAATGTCGCTTGCAGGCACGTCGGACTACGACCGCGATGGACCTCTTCTCAGCGAGGAAGAATATGAGGAGATGATGGACAAGATGAAGGCGGCTGACACACTCTATACCGAGTATACGCTGGAGGAGATCATCTACCAGCTGGCTAAGGTTATCATTAACGATTTTTCACGCTGATATCATGCTCCATTACAGCTCCTTAGCTGTGCTAATACCAGACCCAATTTTTAAGGTTCCGTACACAAAGGGTGACATGCCAATGGAGCCCTGTTAGGTATAGTCTACGGTATCTGTCTGTTTTTGTCCTAAGATTCTTTCATAAAAACTTTACTGTTAATTTTTAGGGTTCCGTACCCAAAGGGTAAAAAACGGGACCCTATTACTACGACTTCGCTGTCCGTCCGTCTGTCACCAGGCTGTATCTCATGAACCGTGTTGTTAAACGGTTGAAATGACACAGATGATGTATTTCTGTTGCCGCTATAACATCAAAATACTAAAAAACAGAATAAATTAAATATTTTATTCTCCCATACAACAAATGTGATTTTTTTTTTCTAAATATTGATAGCGGCAACAGGCAGCCGATTGGAATATTTACAGAATATTTAGAAACATATTAACTTTAAAAATAATAATTAAATTAAAATAAAACAAATATTTAAGGGGGGGCTCCCATACAACAAACGTGATTTATTTGCCGTTTCTATATATGTAAGTACGGAACTCTCGTGCGCGAGTCCGACTCGCACTTGGCCAGTTGTTTTATAATTGCGGGTACTTTTTAATTTAAGACAGTTTAAGTTTTAGTAACAGTGCAAAAATTTAACAATAATACGACTAATTTAAAAACTCCTATAATAATGAGACTATTATAAACACATCATTCAACATAACGTCAATCCAAACCAAGCACCTGTCGGTATAGGGCCTTGGACTATAGGTAAACGCTCTTGAAAACGCCAGCCTCATGGATTCGGGAGTATAATGTTTGCTATTATAGCTAGCAGGTAGTTTCTCGGGTCTCGAGAGGCAAGGCCAACTTGCATGCATCTTGAATTCCCAAGTCTGAGTGGTCGAGACTTTACGCAATAAGCCCCCGAATCTATATATAGCTGTGGCGTGGTGAAACATGTTAATGTCGTTGCTCTCTTCTCACACATACAAACGTTTGCAGATGATGTTCTCTGTGTCCCTGTCTCGCGAGCCTGGGGCGGCGCGTGCGTCTACACAAAGACTGCTCGCCTTCCTCGAGCTAGAAGCGCAGCGTGGCCAGCTCTCGCGTTCCATCGAGAAGAGAGTATTAGGTACGTATTAACTATACCTAGTCCAGAGAATTATATATTCATACCAATGTTATTAATGTAAATGTTACCATAATATAATTTTGAGAAGCTGCATTCCCTGCTTCATGTACTTGTCTTACCTAATACTTTTAGACATTCGGGGTTCATTCGTACACAATAATTTTGAATTCATCGGGTCTATTTAGCTTGTGATTCTCGACTTTCCAGCCAGTTTGTACTGGCCGTTGCTGTAGTGGTCACGAAAGGCTTTTCTAGTCTTGCAACCTGGCAAAACTTCAAGAACGAAAGGGTTATTGCTGTTCCATGAAAAGGACCCGATAAATTAAAAAAAAATTGTCTTGCCTAACTACAGGAAAAAACTAACACCCAATGAAAACCTTTTTATGTCCATCTGCGGGTTAGCTGTAGTTGCCTGCCCGTCTACCATCTTTTATTAAAATTGGTGTAGTACCTATACGTCGTTTAACCGTGAAAACGTATCAAGGATTCAAGCTCACATATAGACCATACGAACTCACGTACAATGTAGCGCTTATATGGCTCCTGACTGCGGCAACTCAATTAAAACGCATTTTATATCTAGGTAGTAAGTACCTAATATATGAATAGAAATATTTTTCCTTGCAGATATAATGATGGCAGCACTGTCGGACACTATTGGCGACCACCCAGAGCTGCTGCAGGCTCGCGACGGACTCGCAATCAGTTCCGCCAACCGGTAAGCTCATTTCTTTAACACTTCGTCATCTCATACCTCTAACATACGTTGTCAGCATATAGGAACTAATTTCTACAACAAAATAATCCTGAGCTATATGAATCCAGCAAAGCTAGACCGACTGTGGAGGCCTATAAATAATACATACACTTATACGGGAAACTTCTATATGGCGCTATATGGGCTGAGACTCCTTCAGTCCAGTGAAGCACTAATGTCTGCATCAGCCAACTGCAATGGACAGTTCAAAAAAAAATTATAAAAATTATGTGCACCTGCTATATAATCTATATTCCTTCAGACTCCTTGGGTATCCTTAAGGTAGAAGGTGTCTACTTAGAAATAAATCCTGCATACAAGGAAGCTAAACGAGGAGAAATTAATTTTTCTATAGGAATTATTCTTTGAATTTATGAAGGAATATGTATTTAATTTAATAGGATTGAAGTACTAGGAACGCATAAATAACAATTCACATATAGGTACCGAAATCTTTACAGATTGATGCACCAGTTTCTTGAAGCGAGTTCTTCAGAGGGCGGAGTACCGCGTGCATTCCTGTCCACGTACAAAGAAGATTTACTGAAAGGATCCCCCTTGCACAAACTAAACTTCTCCGAGAGGAACTAAGTCTCCGCTACAGTAATTGCTGTTATTTTTTATTATATTTTATCATTTAGTCGGTTATCAATGCAGTTTTTTTTATACTTTAATGGTTATAACAATTATTTGAATTTGTACCTTCTAACTATTTTTTGTTAAATAAAAGTTATAGATAGGGTAGCGTAGGGATAAGCCGGTTATGGGTTAGATTTTATTTATCTTTTCTAATACAATTTGTATTTATATATTTTTTATCAAACTAGGTCACGTGTTGAGCTCTGCAGTCATGCCTTGACTACAAAAGAAGCCGATATTTATAATGTTTTCTATATATTAAAATAATGCTACAGACTTTCTGTAGGTACCTACCTACTGTATTTTTGACCTGAATTTTATAGTAGGGTATAATACTTTTAGTAAAAAATATTTATTAAGTATAAATTATTTAACTATAGGGAAGGGGAAACACTACACCTTTACTTAAAAAAAACTTATCTAACATTTGCAATCTATGTCTGAGCTTACGTTATAAACAATTGATGTAATATGTAGGTAGGTATAAGTGTAATATTAGGTTCTATATCTGAAAAAAAAACCAATTAGTATTTTCTGTACCATTAGATCTTTGTAAATAATTATATTTAAGCGTAGTTTTAGATATTCTTATGGAAATCAAAATGATTCTTATTGAATTTCCAAAAATCTAAAGTGCGAAAGCTATGTGTTTTTCATTGCTGTTTAGTTTACATATTGCTTGATTTTTTTGCATATGTAATGCAGTATTGTAATACTTGTTTGTATTATGTTTGGAAGCGAAAATAATAATAATAATATAAATGATGACAGCAAAGTGTTCCTTCAAAACACTATCTATAAGTATAGAAATTTTTTGTTCCCCTAGCTGGTTTGCTTCTATGCCATAATTTACAGGGCTTAATTTGGTTCCACGTAGTAGTTATTAAATTGTATGGCTGAAAACTAAATGTATTGCTTCATAAATGTTCGATAAACTTTACATTTAGATACCATGAGTTATTTAGATGGCTTTTTGTAACACGAATGAAAACGCGAAGCGTAAGCACGTAGTTTTATTAAACTTAGCTACCTAATATTTAAGTTTTCCCATAAATTAGGTTAGTTACTTGCATAGCACTTAAGCGAAAACCAAATATATTAATGATTATCTAGCTAGTCCAATAAAATTAATTACAGAAATTGCTAAATCTTTTGAAGCATATGTAGGTAGGTATCTAGCTTGGCAAATTTTACCCAGAATTAGCTAATTAAATATGCTATTTATATGTGTTGATTCACTGGAGAAATCAATATTAAAAACTAGGCTTTTAAATTTATTTATAATGTTATTAGAAAATTTTTAAAAATATTAAACAGTAAACAAATATAACACACCTATTAAAAACTTACTACTTAAGTACGGGAATTTTGATGTTGCGCCTCATATACCTAGGCTAGGCTTTTAAAAATAGGTATTTCGGCGAGCACTGGGACTTTAAAAATACACTATTTCGAGAGAGAAAAGGAAAAAAGACATATAACCATCAAAAAAATATTTTTAAATATAGGCAGAAATATCCTATTTTGTTATTCCTTTCACTTATACTTGCATAGAAAGGAACGACATGATTGTGTATTGATTGTTTGATGTCCTGTTAAACGTTTAATATATCCTTTCTGAACATATAATATCGATATTGAAGATATTTTTAAAAATATATTATTTAAAAAATATTTCACATATATATCCAAATGAATTTTTAAACCTACATTATAGTTATTCACATTCTGTCAACGTAAGAATATAAATATCATATATAAAAAAATACTAGATAGGTAAATATTCCTAATATTTTTCTACAAAAACCTTTGAAATAGTGATGTGCAATTGCATGTTGAAATAAACAAAATCACTAATATGCAATAAAAATAAAATTTTAAGAAAAACGTCTTCCTATTGCATATTATAAAAATACTCATCAAGCACGTCTTTTAGTATGCATATCAAAATCTTTTGCGCATAGGAACATATCTAAAACTAAAAAATAATGTTTATCTATAGTTTCGGTCTTTTGGCTTTTTAAAATCAAGATTTCAAAAATATACAACATTAAATTGCATATCACATAAAATTTGTATTCTCTATTTTCAAACTTTCTAACTTTAAACCTTGCCCTTTTATTATAGAGTACATATTTGTATAAATAGATTAAAATTTCTATTGGAATTATGTGTAAGGCTCAAAATTGAATGCATTCCAACATTGTGCGGAATAATGCTATATTATTAGTAAACAGCAAAATTTATAATATTTATATTATTCTTTGAAATACCTATATTTAATAAAAAAGTTACATGGCATGGATGTTTAAATTATATACCCTGCAATAGTGGCGTAGATACCTTTCTGCGATGGGGAATTTTACTTTTTTTTTATTTGCAGGGATCCCCTTTATCCCCTCCCCTATCTACACCACTGCCCTAAACTGTCCTAACAAACGTTGTTAAGTGAACAAAATAGCCTTAAATTCAAAAACTCTAATCTTTAAACAATTTACACTGAACAAACTTGAGAATAAACTATATGTAGCAAAAGACATAAGTTTTAGGATTAGTTAGAATATAGACATAACTTTGAGTTTGTTTTATGTCTATTTATTAACAGACTTCCAAAAAGAGGAGGTTCTCAATTGTGTAAAAAAATGTAGTGAATGTAAGACACTGTAAAAATTTTGTTGTCGCTCAATCACATATAAACAGTGAAACAAATTTGGTTGTAATTTGGAACACAGGCATACTATTTTCCGGAATAACACTTTAGTAGTATAATATTGGGCACTCTAGACCACCTCCGTGTCATCAGGCTCACTCCGTTCGCCTGCACTCCGGTGGCTTAGCGTGCCCAATATTATGTTTTTGAGATCAGTCATCGTTCGCCTTTTGAAACACGTTGTCCTTAACACGATTACAGAGAGCCCGTGGTAAGATCACTCTGTGAACCGTGTATATCCTAAACCTTTCAGTTGGAAGACCCGTGGTAAGTTCTTCCTGGGGTGCCCGTGGTAAGATCAACCCCACCGAAAGGAATTCCTAACACGTTCAACTTGGAGCCCATGGTAAGATCACCTTATTGAACGCGATACCTAAAACACGATTACAGAGAGCCCGTGGTAAGATCACTCTGTGAACCGTGTATATCCTAAACCTTTCAGTTGGAAGACCCGTGGTAAGTTCTTCCTGGGGTGCCCGTGGTAAGATCAACCCCACCGAAAGGAATTCCTAACGCGTTCAACTTGGAGCCCATGGTAAGATCACCTTATTGAACGCGATACCTAAAACACGATTACAGAGAGCCCGTGGTAAGATCACTCTGTGAACCGTGTATATCCTTAACCTTTCAGTTGGAAGACCCGTGGTAAGTTCTTCCTGGGGTGCCCGTGGTAAGATCAACCCCACCGAAAGGAATTCCTAACACGTTCCACTTGGAGCCTATGGTAAGATCACCTTATTGAACGCGACACCTAAAACACGATTACAGAGAGCCCGTGGTAAGATCACTCTGTGAACCGTGTATATCCTAAACCTTTCAGTTGGAAGACCCGTGGTAAGTTCTTCCTGGGGTGCCCGTGGTAAGATCAACCCCACCGAAAGGAATTCCTAACACGTTCGACTTGGAGCCCATGGTAAGATCACCTTATTGAACGCGATACCTAAAACACGATTACAGAGAGCCCGTGGTAAGATCACTCTGTGAACCGTGTATATCCTAAACCTTTCAGTTGGAAGACCCGTGGTAAGTTCTTCCTGGGGTGCCCGTGGTAAGATCAACCCCACCGAAAGGAATTCCTAACACGTTCAACTTGGAGCCCATGGTAAGATCACCTTATTGAACGCGACACCTAAAACACGATTACAGAGAGCCCGTGGTAAGATCACTCTGTGAACCGTGTATGTCCTAAACCTTTCAGTTGGAAGACCCGTGGTAAGTTCTTCCTGGGGTGCCCGTGGTAAGATCAACCCCACCGAAAGGAATTCCTAACACGTTCAACTTGGAGCCCATGGTAAGATCACCTTATTGAACGCGATACCTAAAACACGATTACAGAGAGCCCGTGGTAAGATCACTCTGTGAACCGTGTATATCCTAAACCTTTCAGTTGGAAGACCCGTGGTAAGTTCTTCCTGGGGTGCCCGTGGTAAGATCAACCCCACCGAAAGGAATTCCTAACACGTTCAACTTGGAGCCCATGGTAAGATCACCTTATTGAACGTGATACCTAAACACGATTACAGAGAGCCCGTGGTAAGATCACTCTGTAAACCGTGTATATTCTAAACCTTTCAGTTGGAAGACCCGTGGTAAGTTCTTCCTGGGGTGCCCGTGGTAAGATCAACCCCACCGAAAGGAATTCCTAACACGTTCAACTTGGAGCCCATGGTAAGATCACCTTATTGAACGCGACACCTAAAACACGATTACAGAGAGCCCGTGGTAAGATCACTCTGTGAACCGTGTATATCCTAAACCTTTCAGTTGGAAGACCCGTGGTAAGTTCTTCCTGGGGAGCCCGTGGTAAGATCAACCCCGCTGAAAGGAATTCCTAACACAATCGCAATTGGTTGACAGACCCATGGTAAGATTCCGCCCGGGGAGCCCGTGGTAAGATCACCCCACGCCAACCGCGATTGTTTAATGTTCCAAATTAGTGAACAGATCGAACGATCGAATTCATAATAAATAAAAGAAAAAAATTAAAAAAAAAAAAAAAATCACCTTTACCTTTTGAAAAACCAAATACCTTTTACCATTTACCTTTTACCATTTTACCATAGAAGAATTACCTGCAGGTGTATAAAAAATAAAACAATGTTGGAAATAAAACAATGTGGAAATATCTACAGCTCAATCAAAGTTCATTACTGCTTTGAGTGAACTATAGAGTTTTGGTAGGATAGGTTTTTTTTAATTTGAACAGGTTACAAAAGTAAATACTTTTCTTTATAGTGTAGTGAAGTCTGGTCTGGTAAGAAGCATAGTACCTGCGAACAATAAAATATATTAGCACTGACAAGGTTCTTTTACAGTTATTAAAAATATTGAAAACCAGCGAGTTACCTGAATGTCCCATGTAGGTACTTGGGTCTTAAATACTTGAAAGCTGACAGTTCTTAAAGTCGCAGCACTGTCTTCTCTGTAAACAATTTAAAAAAATATAATTATTATAGTTTTACGGTGTTTTTCTATACAAATTTTATACCTTGAACACAGGTACCTACAGTTTTGACTAATAAAAAGGAAACTAGCAGTAAGATAACAGGGATTTTTATTTTTAAGATGAAATAATAAATTAGATTAAGGCATTGAATCCGTACTAAGGAAGATCTAGTGCAGATCTAAAAAAAATATAAAAAAAAATAAACTGTTGCATTAATTAAATATAAATAAAATCATGATAATTGCAACAGTGTTATAATACTGAGAGCTGAGCTGAGCAAAAACCATTGTGAAAACGTTAATTACATGTCTAATAATTTTATCAGCATATTTTTTATTTTATCCTAATATAATCAGAATATTTCCAATGAGCAATAAAATGTTACATTAAAAAAATCTCTATTTACTTGACAAAATGAACAACTAAAAATTATATATTATTTATTTTTAATTTTACAATAAATAAATAAGTAACACACTTTACTTACAGTATATAAATAAGTAAGTACTGCTTGATCACTTTTCTTGATTTTGGTAATTGCACTTTCACTAATTAAAGTTTTGAGACGTGTTCACAGCGCTACAAGTTTCTATGAGAAATGAGTTATAATAATTATTATAGAAATAATTCTCACGGTTTGCTTATACTCCGACCAATGAATCTTGAACACTTCGGAATTTAGAGCAATTCAATCGTGTTTAGTATACGTTTTAACACCAGTATCTTATTGTTTTGTAGTATAATATCTAGGTTATATTAATATATTCTCACATACTTACAAATATGAGTGATTAATTTAACTGAAAAAAAAACAATTTGTTTTCACATTCATTGAGAAAATAAGTTTTATTATTTTTAAGCAAATTTTATATTATGCAAAATTTTAGATGATTTGTTCATAATAGCGAATTTAGGTTATTTGTCCCTACCACAGAAGCAAAGCCTTCGTTAGATAAAGGAGGCTTAGGCTATTGGCCACCGCACCGGCCGGCCGCAAATTGGTGGATTAATTTAAGTACATAAATATATTATAAATACATTTTAGTTAATATAGTTCTATGTGGGTTCGTAACCGATTTGTCTTTTTTATAATTTGGTATTTCATTAATGTAATATTTTAAAGTATCATGTATAGTTCAGCGACAAATACATAAACAAAGAGCCTTGCAAGCATAAAATAGTATCACGAACATAATATGAGAAGTTCATCTATTGCGAAATGTTACAGTCAAGTTAAAAAACATACGATAGTAAATATATCCGTATTGCTTATTTTTATATAAAGTTTTTGTAATCTTTGTTGTATAGCGAGTCATATAAGAAAAGTACTACTTAGTGTTTTTTTCCCTCTTTTTATGAAAAAAATCATACAACGTCTCAAAATTAAATTATTGAAGTTATAAGTACAATAACTAACGAATCCAGTTTTCGAAAACATAAGTTTAAATCTAAGTTTTTGTTTATGATTTTTAAGTGTGGTATTTTGCCGAAATATGTGTTGAGAGGGGTGCAATTCGCGAAGCATTAATTTTATTTGACAATTAGTATTTTATAATATATGAAGGAGTTAATAAAGGATAATTTTAATAAGAAATGTAACTTAGATTTTTAACCATTTGGTCAAATGTCTACAGTGCGACATTTTCAACATTTTACCGCGACCTAATATCAATTTACTACACATCCTTTGACGCAAGGCGACAAAGAATACCTAAGCGTGATAATTGCAAAGTATGCAATATTATTGATTTAGGGTTCGATTGGGTTCAATTTAAAAAAATCAAACGGTACATTTTATCTAGTCATGAGCTGTTTGAGTAAAATTGAAAACTTCGTTATAGACGTTATTAACTTTAGACATATTTCAATTTTAAACAACTGAATAGTATAGAGAAGGTATAAAGTTATGTGTTAAGATGATTTTTAATGTTTGTCTATGTGTAATTACATCTGCAGGAATTATTTGTAATTATTACCTAGTACATGTCAAATTATTTCAAACCTCTAATGATAAAAAATAGGAGTTTTAAAAGGTAGATATCGTAGTAATAAAAATTAGGTGTTGTTATGACTCGCTCTTGACCGGTTTTTCTATTTTTGCTGACGAATCTATATTCAATAGCTTATAAGCTCACACAGGCTACAAGTAATTACATATTTTTTTGAAAATTTGTGCATTAAATACAGTTGCTTCCGGTGTTAAATCCAGTTATTCTGATATTGAAAAATGTAAGTAAGTACCTACTTATAACAAAAAATTTTTTTTGTTTTTAAATGTTTTTTTCTTATAGTTGATTTTATTATTTCTATTTATTTCACAGGTCTGACTCAGAGTTCGAATCCAGCCAAGAAATCCTTGCGGTGGCGCCTACACCTCCGGTGTCTTCTAGAAAACTCTGCACATCCTCAATCGGTGCAAAAGCAGTGAAACCCAAAAACATCGCCTCATCCCGTAAGCGCCTTACATCGGATACGCTAAACGAAAAGACAAGGTACTTATATAGTTGTGTTTCTATTTTAAAAATCTTTTGCTAAACTTAATGTAAAATTTGAAATAGGTATACATATACTTTACCTTTTCTGTGGTGTTTGCTTTGTAGTAGCACGAGCGATGATGTGACGTATGTGATGATTCATCATATCATAACGCGTGCAGGCAAATACATGTTTGATGATCGTATATAATTTGTATAATAGATTGTTATCAAAATAGATTATTTTTTTAAAATGTTTTTATTATTTGTTATATTAAATTGTTTTTATGATAGTACCTATTCATTACCGATTGATAGAATGTGACCCTTATTACGCAACCATAAATAATGCTATTTTATTTTATTTCTTTTTGCACCACCAAGGTGGCAAACAAGCTTACGGTCCACCTAATCTTAAGTAGTTACTTCATGTCAATAAGAAGATAACTTTATTTGTTGTTTTGTTCCCAGTTCAAAAAAGAAGAACCGAAAAGACCTCTTCACAATTTTAAATTTTGAGGAAAAAGCATCGAGCAGCAAGAAGAGTGTTCACAGTACAACATCCTCTTTTACATCGCGCGTTTCAACAGGTCAGACTCGTCGCGTTGGGAACTTTCAAGGAGACTTCTTCATTGATTTGAAGATTTACAACACGGGTGACGTTCAGGACGCTCCACCAGAGGAACGGTACAAGAAAGCCCTCGCAGCGGTAAAGCTACAGTGTGAGAGCTCTTCCAATGAATGGGGGGCTATACAGGAATTTCTCGCTATAGCCTTCAACTTGTTTAAGGATAGTGAGCCTACGCATTTTAATAATAAGTTAAAATTTACCTAAAAAATATATTAACAATGGATTTATCTACATTATTTTATTTTTGAACTCACGCATTATACATTAAATATTCATGAGGTTAATATAAGTATTTCATAACAACTTTCTGATATTTTGGTTTTCGTTAATTCATTAAAAAATGCCTTTCTGTTCTGTTTGTAGCGTATCTGTCAATAATAAGTCATGGACTGGTCACGTAAGGAGCAATACTCATAAAAAAAATGATAAAACTCAACGCCATAGCGATGGGGTTGAAATTATTAGCTCGGCGTTTCGTCGACGCATTATTTCCTATAGACTAGTGGCTTTTGAACCTATTCCAAATAATTTATCTATGTTTTTAAACTCTCTTCGTAGTAAAATAATGTTACTTTTGAGTGAAAACTTACAAAAACATACCTGTCTAAAGGTAAATTTGGAGTTATTTTCAATTTTTGTTTTGTTTAAAAATAACAAGCAAGAAATTAAGTCCTTCAGTACAAAAAACATACCAATTTATTATAATTACGATTTTAATAAGTTTTTTTCAAAAGTTGTTAATACTTTAACAAAGAAAGTTGAAGAGTTTGAGCAACGTGAAAGCGGTTGGGCCTTCCTAAGTGCTTCACATTTGGAGGTAAATGTAAACCGTTACCAACCGTTGCGGGGTGGGGAGGGGTCCACATTTATACAACTGCCGAGAGTCATAAAGAATAAAAAGGCTTGTCTTAACATTCAGAATAACGATGAGTTTTGTTTTTTATGGAGTGTTATGGCAAACCTTTACCCAGCAAAATATCATTCTGAAAGAGTAACATCTTATCCTCATTTTCGTGATGTTTTGAACATAGATGGCATGTCTTTTCCCGTTACGTTTACAGATATCCACATTTTTGAAAAAAATAATCCACAGCTTAAATTCATAATTTTTGGTTTGCAAAACAATAAGACCATAACGGGACCATTGTATAAGTCTGAAAATATAAGTAATAAAAAAATCATACATTTGTTGTTTTTTGAAAATAATGGTAAATCGCATTACTGTCTCATTAAGGATTTGTCACGGCTTGTTCGTAAACAAATAACAAACCATCACGGGAAACTGTATTTTTGCGACACGTGTTTAGTATTTTTTAAAACACAAATCGAAGTTGATAATCACGTTTGTGGTGGAATAGTGACTTTATTACCGGAAAAGGGTTCAGTAATCAAATTCAAAAATTATGACCGTAAACAAAATGTCCCCGTCGTAATTTACGCGGACATGGAAACTTTATTGAAGCCGTGCTATAAAGAACCATCAGGCACTTCGAATACAGAAACGTTACAACATCATATTCCAGCAGCGTTTGCTTATCAAATTGTTTGTACAGCGGACCCGAACCATAATCGATATGTGTCTTACCGCGGCGTTGACTGTATTGAAACATTTATCGATTATCTTTATAGAGACGCGCGTAAAATACACCAAATTCTATCTCAAAATGTTCCTATTATTTTTAATGAAAATGATGCAAAAGATTTTAAAAATGCTACCCTTTGCCATATTTGCCGGAATTTTTTATTTGGTGACAAAGTGAAAGATCATTGTCATATATCAGGCCGTTATCGTGGTGCAGCTCATAACTATTGTAATTTACAATACAAAATTCCCAAATTTGTACCGATATTTTTCCACAATCTGGCAGGCTATGACAGCCATCTGTTTATCAAAAATCTAGGAGAAGCTCCAGGAGCGATAAAAATCATTCCTAAAACTAAAGAGAACTATATCTCATTTACTAAATTCATTCCAGTTTCCGATGAAGAATTCATTCAGCTACGATTTGTAGATTCTTATAAATTTTTAGGCACCAGTTTAGAAAAGTTGGCTAAAACTTTAAAAAAAGAACATTTTATACATCTTCGTAGATGTTTTTTAAATCCAACTCAATTCGATTTAGTTACACGTAAAGGAGTTTATCCTTACGAATATATGGATAAATGGGATCGTTACAATGAACAGAAACTTCCTAAAAAAGAATGTTTTTACAGTTCTCTTACTAATGAAACTATTTCGGATGAGGATTACGAACACGCGCAAACAGTTTGGCGCGCATTTGATATTTTAAATCTCGGTCAGTACACTGATTTATATTTGCAAATTGATGTGCTTTTGCTGACGGATATTTTCGAAAATTTTAGGCAAACATGCAAACGTCACTATCTTCTCGATCCAGCATATTACTTAACAGCAAGTAGCTTATCATGGGATAGCATGCTTTTTAAAACAGGTGTCGAGCTTGAACTCATTGGAGATTTAGAAATAATTAGAATGATTCAAGCCGGTATAAGGGGCGGTGTTTGTATGTGTTCGCACAGATATGCAGAAGCTAACAATAAACACGTTTTACACTATGATCCTTTGTTAACTGACTCATATATAGTCTACATAGATTGTAATAATCTTTATGGATACAGCATGTGCCAAGCTTTGCCTTTTTCAAACTTTCGTTTTTTGAGTCAATCTGAAATAGTTAATTTTAATGTTAACAATGTATCAAATGATGCTGATTACGGGTTTATACTCGAAGTCGATTTGATTTATCCTAAAGAATTGCATGGAAAACATAACGAGTTACCGTTTTGTCCAGAAAAAAGTATTCCTCCCGGAGGGAAAACTTCTAAACTTATTCCGAATTTATTCGACAAATATTTTTACGTAATTCACTATGTGAATTTAAAAACTTGTATAAAACACGGTTTAATCCTTGAAAAAGTGCATC
Source organism: Apoda limacodes (assembly GCA_946406115.1). Classification (NCBI taxonomy): domain Eukaryota; kingdom Metazoa; phylum Arthropoda; class Insecta; order Lepidoptera; family Limacodidae; genus Apoda; species Apoda limacodes. Next base: position 8,890,474 of record OX291553.1, on the reverse strand, counting down.
GCGTTATTACGTTTAGGCAGAGCTCTTACCTAAAACAATACATCGATCTAAATACAAGTTTAAGACAAAACGCAAAATCGTAATTTGAACAAGACTTTTTTAAATTGTTAAACAATAGTATCTTTGGTAAAACATTAGAAAACAACGAACGAAGGGTTAAGGTACAGTTAGTGAATCAATGGTCTGACACCCAAAATAAAACTAAAAAGAAAAATAGCGCAGACAAATTAATAGCAAGTCCGAGTTTTCATAGTGTTTCAGTCTTTACTGAAAATTTGGTTGCTATACAAACCAAGCCTGAACAGATAATTTTAGATAAGCCTCTATACATAGGGTTTACAGTGCTCGAGCTATCTAAAGCTCACATGTACGATTTTCATTACTCTATTGTTCAACCATTTTATGGTAAACGCGTACGCATGTGCTATACTGATACAGACAGTTTCATATATCACATAAAAACACATGACTTTTATAAAGACCTAAAAAAACATTTTATACAGTACTTCGATACTAGCAATTATGGTTTACAAAATGACTATGACTTGCCACTAATAAATAAAAAAGTTCCAGGTCTTTTTAAAGACGAAATGGGAGGGGATATTATTACAAAGTTTGTAGGCCTACGTTCTAAATTGTACTGCGTTAAAACTGCAAACAGTATTATTAAAAAAGCTAAAGGTGTAAAGACATGTGTTGTACGAAATTTAAGTTTTTCAAATTATAGAAAAACATTGTTTAAAGGCGGTGTCATAAAAAAAAAAATATTTTATTCAAATCTATAAAACACGAAGTGTTCACGCGTAGCGTTAAAAAGATTGCCTTGTCAAGCAACGACGATAAGCGATTGGTGTCAGGAGATAAAGTGTCTACGACAGCATGGGGTCACGTGTCTATTTTAGGGGTATAAGTTACTTGTCAACCATATGTGTCTTAAAACATACATACGAATATAACGGTCTACAGTTAATAATTGCACTATGGGGCGACATCGATTTCAAACCAAAAGTCAAGATATTGCAAAGTGATTGTGAAATAGTAACATTAACCTCAAGTGATTTTGGTTATATTAAAAATATTCTAAATTTAAATACTTGTGATATGCATGAATTATATGTCTTTTTATACTGTGTAAAACTGTGTGATTACGAAATTGTTACAAAAGTACTAGGTATCTTAAAAAAATTTTACCGTTGTATGTGTATATATTTCGATTATCTTTTAAGTTTAGATGAATATGTGTCTGAATGCATTACACGTTTTAAAAAAATTATTAAACAAGACACACTTTCTTCCGTTGAAAACATTTACTATAGACTATTGTGTAATTGTAATACCGAGTCTTTGGTTGAAAATGAAATAGTGACTATTGGGTTTGATTATTTTTTACCTTTTGTAATTTTCAACTTATAAATATTTTAAAAAATTGTTTAATAATTGTATAGTGCATGATTATTGAAAATAAATTTATGTATGTAGAATTTGTATTTTTTATTTATTTTCTACCACTATACTTGGAAGATACCATTATACCTGCTATTAGTCTATCTAGAGCAACAATTAACCAGTCCAGACATGATTTTTAATGACGCATGCGTATTACGTTGCATTGTTGCATAGCGTGCGAGCGCGGGGAGCGGGGCGCGTTGTCTAGTATATGGTGCATGGCATATGCCTAGCTCTTAGCTCATTACGTTCTTCGCGTTAAGTGCGGTCACATCTATATCAGTATACACGAAATCATGTCTGAAGTTCGATCAATGCAAGCTAGTATGGTGGCAGTTATGGACTCAAAAATACCAAAGTATTTAGTAAAAGTTGAAATTTTTGATGCAGTTGATAAAGCAAATGATGTGCATTTACGATCACGTATTAAAACTCAATATATAGTTTATGATGAAAAGGATAATATTCTATACAAGGCATCCCAATTAATATACCAAATAACGTCTGAGCTAGGAGAGCGCAACGAAAATCTGTGCAACGTAAATCTTTTCAGGTATGTAGATATGTTTTTATATAATAGCTAATTTTTACTTCTCCTTACTTTTAAGTCTTTGAAATGGTATTATTTCCTTTTACAGAAGCAATACACTAATCATTTTTTGTTTTGTTACAGATAATAACGCTTTGTTTCATGTCAAGACAAGATACGGATGTCAAAATAGCCTGCGCTGCGACAATATCTTAGTAGATAAATATGAAATCTATTTAGAAATATAAAATGTACAAATTGAAAATAAAAAAGTATATTTAAAAAAAGTGTATTATTTAAAGTCTCACTCACATTTCATTATTAGCATTTTACTCTGTAGATGTCCACCCCATAGTTAAAATTATCCTTTCACATTACCTTTCTTGTATCCGTTTCATAAATATAATAAAATTATAAGTGATGGATTGGTTAAGGTTCAAAAATAATACAAAAAAATATTAAACTATTTATTTATTTAGTAAACAAGTAAAAAATTTACACATTTTCAAAGTACCATTTCTTAATACATAAAACATTTTTTAAAGCGCATTCTTTTTTATGATTTTTACAACTTGTTACAGAACCTACACTACTATATTTATCGTACAGATTACCAAAGCTAGGACAACCTATCTCCTCAATATTTGAAGACTGACACTTTTCACAGAGTAAATTAATCCATTTTTTCTTTTCGTCTCCTTTCGTTATGACTTCCTTATTTTTCAAAAATGATTTCATTAGTCTTAAGAATTTATAATAATCTATGTAACCTTCGCTCCAATAGATACCTCTGTTTCGTTCAATCCATGATACTGTTTTCTTTTCTTCATCAGTTAATTTCGTGTACGGGTAAGGAGGCTTAATCAAAAATACCCGAGTGTTGTTATATTTGTCAGAAATTGCAAATTCTTTTATGATAAAATCATTTTTGTAATTTTTAAATCCTTGAACATCGACAAAATAAGAATTCATGATATTTTACGAACGATGTTACTTAAAGGTTTATATTCAACTATACAATCGTTTAGTATTAAACAGTAAGCAGATGTCTGATCAGGAATTTCTACATCACTTTCTAACTCTAATCGAATGTTTACTACAGGCCCACTCTTTAGTGATTCTGGCTGACGAGCACAATCAATGACAAATAGCGGCGCTTTTTCTTTAAATTCTTTCGTGCTTAGCAACGGTTCAGCTCTACGACCATAATAAGACTGTTGAAACTTAACGTATTGTTCATATATTAAAACAAATCTATCTTCAGAAAAGTTTGCATTTAGACATTCATAAGGAAAATATGTTGAATTCAGAAAAACTTTAACATCACGTAAATTACAATGATCAAAGTGCGACATATCTTTCAAAGCATCATTTTTTCTACCAGTTTGCAAGCCTACAATAACATATCTAGGTTTTTCTATTTGAGATGAAGTTTTGATGGTCCAGGTATGCTTGGTGGTTTTAGCTAACGTATTTTCATATAGGTCCCAATTTCTAAACGTTAATTGAATGGTGCGATCCTTTTCTAATAGTTTAAGAAAATTTATTCGTTCTCGGTCGGAGACCTTAATATGCGGAACACGCCAGATTATTTTATGTATTTCAATATCGTCTATAACTTCTCCAGTATTTAATTTGACCGCGTTTAGATTTGTGTTACTGCGCAACATGACAAGTTCATGTTTACAATTAATTACAACTTTCTTGTAATCCTCAGCAAAACCTAAAATATTGCTCAACGGTATAGATGCTGAAAATCTTCCACCATGCATATTTTTTGTACCATCAATGTCCCAACCCCAAGCTTTTGAAATTTTTGATTCAGTTTCATTCATTGATAATAAACTTTTCATTGTTGTGGTAACGCCAGCATTTTTCACTTTATCAATTTCGACTCCATTTAATTCATATCGAATATCTTGAAATAAATATAGAAGGGGATTGTTTGTAAATTGAACACTAGATACTTTTTCTTTTGTATCTCTTTTTATTACATTTACTATTCCTTCTAAGTACAAGGTACTTGCGGAGGGCAATATGTATACATCTTGCTGATTAATCGGAATTCTAATTTCATCGTTTTTGTTAAAACTTGTGACATAAGGTTTATACGAATGAGTTTCGATAGCCTCGATAGAATTATCGTGAACAGGAGGATTGATAATGTTTAAAATACTCATTTTAATAGGCCAACTAATTTTAAAAAGTTTATGTTTTCAACGCTTAATTTTTTTTTCTTGGTATGTGTTGTTTTACGAACACCACTATTATTACTACGCGTTTTAACTGGACGTTGTTCGTTTTTATAGTAATCAATCATTTCTTCTTGATATGTAAATACAACTGAATTTCTTCACCTCTTAAATTTATCAAGTTATTCTTTATATCCAATATTCTTATGTCTATATTGTTAATGGTATTCCTATTTACAGGAAAATAAATAATGTTTTTTGGTATTTCTATTATTCTATAACCTGGAGGAACATTCGGAGAAAACTCGTGGATGATGTGACTGGAAACTCCGTTTATGTATGAACCACTGACTATGTCACATTCGACTCTGATCACAGTTGTTGATAAAATGTTAACTGGAAAGCGGGACTCGTGCAATTTATTAGCTTTTAACAATACTTCACCAAAACCTAACAGGTTACCAAGTGATGACCGTTTTTCAAAATGAATATCTTTAGTACAAAATATTGTTGTCTTTAAAGTGTTATTGTTACAATATAATTTTAAGTCACATTTTTTTATTTTCGATTTTAAATAGTCACAAATATCTTGAAGTTCGTATGCACCTTCAGGGATTTCTATTAGTTCATTAGTCCCATAATGAAATTTTTTATTTCTGCCATCAATATTCGGTAAGGAATTAAATGTAGATAAATGTAGCAAGGCACACTCATATTCACCATCAAGTTGTAATGTAGGAAAATAGTTCGTCGTCAGAACAGAGGTGTTACCTGTTATAGACAGCGTGAAGGACATATTGCTATTGGTAACAGCAGAACTAATCAGTCCGAATTTATACTACCGTTTTTACCTTTATCGTACATTGTTTCCAGAAATTGTGCAAAAACTTTAAACATAGATGTCCGCAATTATATGAATTAAATTTTTGGAACTTTGTGTAATTGTAAGTTATATTGTTTGTGTCTAAATATTTTACTAATTCAATCGGTGGTTTTAAATCTCCAAAACTGTCAAAATACTGACAATATTTATCAATCTTTGCATAGGCTACCCAATGAGTTCCTTGATTCTTGTAACTATCCAAATTAACTATGCCACATTCAACTTTTTTCACCTTTCCAGGTAATCTGTCTTTCATATATACTCCTCTAAACTCTGGTATTTTTGTTTTTTTGGCATGTTCTAAGATGTCATAATTTGTAAGTGCTCTCTCAGGCAGCTTGGTTCTCAGTTTTTTGATGAATTTAAAAATATGCCATTGCCTTTTTTATATGGTTTAATATACAATCCTTTACCTAATGCTACAGATTCCATAATTTTATTATGTCGTTCAGACTCCTTAAAATTTTGTTGAGCCATTTTATAATCATTTATTGATTTAGCTATACCTGCCGCACCTCCAGCTAAACTACCTAAGGCTGACAGCCCCGCAAATATTGGGATCAAAGGTAGAATGCCTCCTGATTTCGGAAGTGGTATAATACGTGGTAAGTGCACACGGCATTTTTTAGGAAATAATTTCTTGGCTGCTAAATATGCATATTTAATAGCAGTATTACTATCTTTATGTTTAAATTTCTTAATTTTTGATCGTATTTTGGATATAATTTTTTTGAACTTCTTGACTCCTGCACCTGTTTTAATTTTGGCTTTCATAACTTTGCTAACAAGCCATGATGCAAGTTTTTCACCTTTTCCAGAGTCTTTTGATTTGAGACGTTTTCTTGCCATATTTAGTAATTGATTATCTGCTTTGTGCCGGTTCGACAGATCTGAGAAATTAGAGTATGCAATATCGTGATGCATACAAGCTTCATCTAATTTGTTTACCCCCTTATCACCCTTTAATAACCGTTCTCTTAGTCGTGTTCCCGGACCGCAATAGTTATATCCTGGTAAATGTAACTCAAAAGGAAGATTATTAATTAAATTATTTACAAGTCCTTCTCCTTTCATTTCTGAAAAGAAAGTGATAAGTACCGAAAACTGTAGATAGTATAAGTACGTTAAATTATTTAACAAGTTCATTTCTTCTAATCCAGCAATTTTCGTTATCATTAAGACCCAACCATTTAACAAACAACTTATCTCTGTTTTTTCTAATAACTTTTTCTACTAAATACACGTTAGGACAGTTTGTTTTTTGAAGTTCTTGCTCATAAAATGATCCCATTATTATTTGTTTTTTGCAATCTTCAATAAGATAAGTTGGTGGGTTAGTGTTATTAACTTTTCTAATAACAAAAAGTTCAGTAGTCCAGTTAGGAGTATATCCCTTTTGAAATATTGTTTTATATTTACTAATGCGAACAATATCTCCTACTTGAAATTTATTTTTATACGACGTAAATGACTGTTTCTGGGACTTGTTGATATTATTTAAAACCATCATTTCATTTTCTTTGTCAACTTCGCATGGTTTATATTGGGTGATGCGATGTTTGGTATTATTATATGAAAGCATAACGTCTTTTATAGTATTTCCAATCCATCTTTTATTTCCATTGAAAGTAAAACATTTAAATAACTGATTTTTAATAGTTTTAATCAGTCTTTCGACAATAGAAGCTTTTTTAACTGAATATGATGAATAATGATTTATTTTAAAAGCATTCATAACTTTTTTGAAAGATTCATTGTAAAATTCTGAACCCATATCAGTTTGTAAATTATTTGGACAACGACCACTTAAACGTAAAATGTTTTCAAAGGCTGTACTGACCTCTTTCTTACTTTTCGTTTTTAATGGTACAGACCAAGCATACTTCGAAAAACAATCAATAATAATCAAAATAAAACTGTAGCACTTATTATATTTTTTAAGATTATTAAAATCTATGAGATCTGCTTGCCATAAATCATCAATCCTTCTTAAAATAACGTGACGCCGAGGAAAATTTTTTCGTGCTGGTTTGTGGATTTCATTTACCACTTGATGTTTGCTCATTTTTAATCTTAATTACTATTTTATCCAAGTAGTCTTTCGTACAAAACCTTTCTTCAAACTGTTTTAAATACATTTTTATATCGGTTTTTAAAGTTTCTGTAAGAGTTTCAAAATCTTTCTTGCTACAAAAATTTTTACATGTGTGATCTACATATTCCTTGTTGACAGCATCATCAGACTTTATAGGTGACTTCACACCTACTAGTCTTGCTGATTGTAAGTCAAAACTCCCACTATCTGACTTTAACAGTGCTTTATCAGCAAATTCAAATATTTCTGAAAAACGCATTCTTTTATGCACATGGTGACCAAATTTATCAATATTCATTATGAAATATAGAACGTTGCTTTTATGTTGAAAGGTAAACGTAAAGTAATAAAAACCAATACATATTTATCTAATTTATAATACCACTTTCTCGCAATTCTTCTATAATAGATATTATTTCGTTATCCAAACCCGAATTTCCAGCATTTCTAGAAGCTGTCAATAACTTTAGTCTATCAACTAATTCATTAGGATCGTCCCAGTAAACATAATCAGTATTCTTTTTTAATCTTTTCATCAATGGCAACCCTTGTCCGACAAAATCTTCGTCAATATTGTCATCAGTACTGACGGATTGTTTTCGTAATTTGAACAATGGTTTTATAACAGTTAGATATTTTCGTCCTTTGTTTGATTTTAATGGCTTATGGGGATCAAAGTCCCTACGATGAGCATTTGTGTTCAGAAGCATTGATTTATAATTTTGCAAATCTTCACTTGTCACTAAATCTAAATCAGGCATTTTCTTGAAAAGTAACTCTACCAACCCTGGTGTAGAACTATATACTCTTCCAGCAACTGAAATCTCTCTATCGGTAACATTTATGCGAACTGATCCCATCATAAGTTTTCCGCGCTCTCTTCGAACACCGAAGGGGACATCGCAAAAGGCTTCTGAAGATAGGGACCATGATGATGTATTCTGTTCAGGAGTTGATACTGATTCAATTGTTTTAAAGGATTCATCGCCCTCATCGGAAATGTTATTAATGTCGGAACTATCGTCTTCATCAGATGAGCGTTTAGGTGTTGAGACCATAGAATTTCTATTTACAACAGTTTTATCCATTATTGTTGATTGCGGAGATGCATTGATACCAATTATATTATTATAACTATTTTCTAATGTATCATTAGCTAAATTTAGTTTTTCACTCCCTATCATTTTATTAAGCGGATTGATGATAGGTTTGAAAACTGTTTGTAAAATTTCATGGTTATCAGTCTCCATTGTACGCATATTTTTTACTTTCCGCTTAACTGCTTCCGCTGCTTTTACGATTTGTGTTTTTAATTCCTTTTCCATATTAATGTTGTCTGTATACTTATATATTATATCTCTCAATAGTTTACGTATATAACCTTCAATAGTAAGTAGCAATGAAATAATGAATATAAAATACAATTTTATAGACATTTATAATATCACTAATCAAATATTACAAAGGTATCAAATTTTTTTCTATAACACCCGTTACTTTTTGAACAATCTTTGTTTATAACTAGATAGTTATACGCTTCACTCCATATTTTGGAACACATTTCACGAAATTCAATCCACTTCATATCTGTGTTGACGTGCTCATCATATATGTGTCTTAAGTTGATATCATCCTGCTTAAATAAAACTAAAAGATTTGCATTGTCTCGAATAAGCTGTTTAGGAATTTTGCTATACGTTTGATTTAAATAAAAACAATCTATATTCTTATGACGACCCATAGCAAAATAATCTCGAATGTTTGTTTGACTTTCGCATGCTACGTCATCAAATATTATTACCGAATTCGGTTTTGCGTCCTGAGGACTAAGCACATCTTCATTATCACTGTATTTTGCGTAAGACACGGCTGGAACAAGATGCAAAACTCTTTCTAAGAAGACATATTTCGGTTGATGAAGTGTTTTCGAATAGACATATACGTTTTTAAAACGTAAACCATTTTGATGTAATAGAAGACCGATAACCAAATTAGTTTTTCCACTATTTGACGGTCCACAAATTATACAACGAACGGTATCAGGTAAGAGATTTCCATGGCGATGAGTTGTGTTTATAGTATCTGGACAAATTTTGTCGAGCTGCAGGGATTGACTTTGTTTAACAAACTTCATTGTGAACTAAATCAACAGAGCATTTTGCCTTGAATGACATTAATGAAAGCACTCTTTTCGTTTTATAGCAGAAAATAACAAAACAACTCCAGTCACTCAAGGTAAACAGAAGATCTCAAAAACATAATATTGGGCACGCTAAGCCACCGGAGTGCAGGCGAACGGAGTGAGCCTGATGACACGGAGGTGGTCTAGAGTGCCCAATATTATACTACTCACTTTTTATCCAGATCAACGGATCCCACGGAAAAAATCAACAGGTTGTAAAAAAATAGAAAGGTTTACAGCATTTCCGTATACTTATCATTATTATATTTAATGTCAAACATTTACATTACTTAGTACAAACTAGACAAAGGCGGGAAAGCGTTCTGTTTGCTTACAACTACTTTCTTATGTTGATATGAGATGTAACCCTTGATTTTCCCATCATAAATTAAATTGGCAACTAGACATTGGGTCTCGTCTGAATCGACATCTTCTTGACCCATTATTTGTAAAGCAGCCTGAAAACTCGCTATATCGATCTGGTGAGAATTTTCAACTAAATAAACCTTCCTAAACAAATTTCTATAAGCAATAATTTTTAACTTTTCCACAATTAAATAAATACCAGCTTTTATAAAGAAAATTTCATGCTCTTCCATAACTTTATCTATCCCTCTCAAATCACCATTTTTAACCGCTGATACTAAGTTCCAAAACTGCATTAGGTCATATTTTTGTAGTAAATGCTTAGCTGGCATGAAACCTAAAAGCATTTTTACTGGAACTAAATATGTTAATATCAGTCTCTTGTTTTTATCACTTTCCTTATGACAATTTTGGAATGCAAAAGATAAAAATTCATCCGCCAATCTATAATCAGAATCGAACATGGCTTTTCGTCCAACAAAATATCTGTACGTAATTTGCTGGGCTAATGTGAACTGGTCCATATAAGGCGATGAATCTATAGCTCTGATCAGTGGTCTGCACAGGTGGAGTTTGTTTATCCGAAAGTAGACCTTAAGAAGCTGATTAACAAGGTTCAACATTCCAAGTTTTTTGGTGTCAACATCAGAAGATCTGTTGTCTGCTGCACATACTCTGAAGCAGGCAAGTAGACTTTCTGCAGCTTTTTCCATTATCTTTCCATTGCTTTGAGCTGAAATAATAAATGTAATCCATTTATAAATCTACAACAGAATTTTGAGTAAAGGGTTGTAGTAATTCTGAAACCTTCCCCAGCATGAGCACAAACATTTAGTTACCAAATTTAATTACAATTGGTTACCCTTAGTACACAAGTCCGATTGCATTTTACCAGTTTTTGCTTTCTCAGAAACCTTACCCAGCATGTGCAAAACAGCTTACCAATTTCAATACAATTACTTTGCCCTTAGTAACGGACCTGCACTTGACCCTTTCATAAAAACCTTGCCTTAACACTAACAAATACAACAAAAATAGAATTATCCATTCGGAACTTAGGACCAAGTGAAACAGGGATTCATTTTTATATAGATATGTAAGTGGTAGTATATATGTATAATATTACTTATATAAGTACCGGGCCAACTACATCTTCAAGTAAAAAGAAACAGCCTGTGGCATAGCTCACATGATTTAATTCACCATGTATGCAAGTTCATAATGTTAGAGTAGTTTTTAAATGTAGTAACAGAGCTATTTTTTAATACTATGACAAGTTTCTCTGCCACATCTCTACTTTTTATATCAATGATTAAGGTAATATTTCTTCATATTAATATTTAAAATTTCAATACCTACTCCATCACTTTATTAATGGCATAACTACTTCTCAGTTTCTATTTACTTGTGAAGAGTAATTAATAGCTTAATAGAAACCCACATTGCCTCATTCCACCAGCAAGGTTGTGTCTGATACGGCGACAGGCTTGCCCCCTATTATGTTTGTGATAGAATACTATCAGTCAAAGTTCGATGTTATGATCAGTATAATATTTTCACTGTAACAGTCTATTGATTTTTTTAATAAACCTGTACACCTTTTTGAGAATAAGCATTGTGATTGTATTTTTTTTATACTTACGGTCACATCCTTCAGCTTTTTGGGCAACTAGCCGTAGGTCAAGACAGACAGTATACATTAATGGTAGGCTCCAGTTTTCCTCCTTTTGGTTTTGCATTAACCTTATGATTGATGCAACACAAGCACTCTGGTGACTAAATGCTTCTAAGAAATCTCCCGAATATAGAGCCTATGACATAAAATGCAGACATTATATTATGTATCCAGTGATTCAGATATGAGTAGCAAAATTATTTACAAATAGAATATTATTTGGAGACTGTGTTGGTTGCCAACTCTAGAACTGTATACAAATTAACATAAATTAAGCAGCATTAATAATATTTAAAGGATTTATCATAAATAAAATGCTTTCATAAGAACCAAATGAAAAATTTTATAGTTTTGTTTTCATTAAAAAAAAAGTTGCTTTCATTTTATGTCTGCAGTAATAATATTCAGAATCTTTCAACAAGAATTTTGGGATAAGGCCAGTGGCGGCCAAAACTCATCGAGCCAGTTATCTAGCATGCTAATTACAGCAAAACAATGGTGACATTTGAAGGAGCAGCACTTTACAATAGTTGATGCTGGCATATAAAAAACGCAGAATCTTTTGATGATTTCAAAAAACAACTTGCGCTTATGCTTATACAACTAAAACTATAGCTATATGAATAATACCAGTCTATAAATGATAGGTTAGTGTTAAAGTTTGACAAGTTTAGCTCAGACTTGTATATTTATTCTCCTGTTTTTTTTTTTATAAAGATACTTACCCAAATAATCTAATTAATAAAATAAAAATAGCCTTCTCTGACATTCATACAATATTAAATCTTATTACTAGGTTGTTAGTCTCATATTTTTCCTATATCTATTAAGTAGTAGACAATGCATATTAAATCTTATTACTAGGTTAATAGTTTCATAATTTTTCTTACATCTATTGTTAGTAATAATCTTATTACCTACTTATAAATAAAAATCTGTTCTATATTGTGACAACAAATGGAACAATGTTTTTTTTGATGTTCTCATGTAAGTGATGTAATCTTTATGAGAATAAATGTCTTTAAACCTAAACCTAATAAAGAGGGGAGGAGGGTGAAGCTTTCTGCACCCCTGGCCTGTGAAGACACCTCTTCGTTTTTTAAATACTTGGTGCAACAACAAGTCCAAAATTGTTTAAATCAAGTAATATGATTTCATAACAAACAGATATATAGCTATCACCATCATTCAATGAATCTTAAGTGCTAACTAGGGATGTTATGGACATGATATTTTGGATCTGGATACGGATACGAATATAGAGATAATATTATATCGGTTTCGGATATGGTTAAGTATATGAATTTTTTTCAGATTATCCATTAGTTTCGGATAGTTTCAGTTATGTTTATTGAATTTTTCAGGAATTTCAAAAGTAGAGAGTGATTAATTTATCATATTAGATCCTCTGTCGTGTAAAATACAATGAACTGCTTCAGTGCTTAAGCTCCAATCTCACAAAATATTGTTTAGATTATTCGCTATAATTTCAACTGTGTGCCGACCTTCTCATTGTTCACACTTGAGTATTATAGAAACACTTAATTATTTGTGATGCCATGCGCAGTAAGACTAAGTAATGAGACATTGCGGGCTGGGCTCGGACCCTACATCTGTAGTAAATGATATCTTTTTAAGTTGTTTACGTAATAAAGTTTATCAAACTAAGTATTCGTAAATATAAAACTGCTGACTAGTTATGACTAAATAACAGAAGAAAACAAATAATGCAAGCAATGGAAGTGCACTGATCAAATACAATGTGTCTCATTTATATTCCGCCCCTACCCAAAACTATCCAAATTTTTTATATTGGATTTGGTTACAGTTATGGATAGATTTTTATATCGGATATCCGATAGTTTCCGTTACGGTTATGGAGCTCCATAACATCACTAGTGCTAGCTAATGACAATTGAATTTCTGGACACTGCAGTGACTCGCCTTGTTAGGCCTTAACTGCTTGCCTCTAGGATAGGTTGGCTTTTTGAATATGTGTGTAATAGCCAAGTGACCATCCCACAGCAGGTAAATTCTTACCCTTATGTTTCATGAGTAAAACGTCAATGATGGTCAGAAACGGAAAGCATTTATTTCTTTTTATTATGTCAATTCTTAACAGTAATAGTGGTTCAGATTAACTAAAAGGGGGCGCAAGTCTCTAGTCCTGCCAAATGATTCTATATTATTACCTTCAAGCGGCATCATTACTTGTGCCCCCTTTCAGTTACTCTGACCCCTCCAAACCCTCGAATCCAGCGCCCCAATAGTAAAGTTTTCCCTTACCTGTACACAAAGTAAATGGGCAATTATTATTTCATCTAGCGGAGCCACACAGTTGCCCTCCACAAGTGTTGCAATGTCACTGGAGCGCAAATTTCTGTTAACCACGTGTTCATCCCTTAGAGACAACAATCGAGCTAAAATACAGCCCTCAGCTGTTCTAAAAGCTCGTTCAACAGACTGAATGTAGTAATTTAGGGTTACGGTTGTCATACTTAGTACTTCCAAAAAATTGTTGCTAATAAGTTGAGAATTGAGAATTGAAGATAAACAAAGGTTATTATAAATCGGTAATAAACAACATACTTTTTACAATTTGTGAATGCATAAACAGAACAAGGAGAATGAAATATACTAAGTTTTAAACGAATAGTAGGTACATAAAATTCCAAAACAAAAACAAAACAAACATAGACATACATCAGTGTTGCCAATTCGGGAGAGATTGCCACAAATTATACTAGAATATATTTTTAGTACAATTAGTAAAAACCATAGCCTTCAAGTTCAGTAATCTGTACTACAGACTGACTGAGCCTAACGTGTTTTTAAAGCCCCATTTACGCCAAAGCAACATCGTGCGATAGTATGGCATGCATGCCACAGGGCCGCAAGCCACAATCGTAAAAATGACGCATGTTGTGCGTCATAACATCACGTTGTATCATGTGTCATACTGTCGACTTGTTTCCGAACTCAATGGGTTCCATGCGACATTTTTATGCGTCAAACCGTTTGAAGGCTTATCGTCAAGCTATTTGGGGCTCGCAACAGCCTTTCTAATTTCGAAATCAAAGAAGTCAAAGAAAGTAATAATAAAAAAAAATTATAAGATTTTTAATTTTTATTTTGGTGGTTTTAGTTGGTCATTATTACAGTACTATGGCTATAGCCATGTTGGTGATAGCTATATATCTGTTTGTTATGCAATCATATTACTTGTCTAATGATTTAAACAATTTTGGACTTGTTATTGCTCCAAGTATTTAAAAAAGGAAGAGGTCTCTGCACAGGCCAGGGGTGCAGAAAGATTCACAATACTCCATATCCTATGCTATGCTATTTTAGACTATATCTATCTTGCCCATTTCGGCTCAATTGGTTGCTCTGTTGCGACGTTATGGTGTAACAAACCTTCATCCATCCAAACTTTCCCATTTATAATATTAGTATAGATTTTACTTTGTTTTTTCGAGTTTTGTTTTATTTGTACACACTTTAATTTATATGGTTTTATTTATAGGGTATGTGTGATGAACATTGAGAACTTGCCGATTGGGGAACTATGCATGTTGAATGTGGCGGCAGCATGGCCGATGATGATCGCTCTTTGAACCCCTATACGACTCCAATCATGTTCATCCAAAGGGACGAGAATCAAAAATTTCAGAAAATTGGAGAATTTCAGTCGACATGCCACCCTCATCTGCTTTGTATGTTGAATGTGGCAGCAGCATGACAAGCACACCCTCAACAAGCAGTGTTTACCACTTTTGATGTTGACAGCAGCCTTTCGCCTGGCAAATGTGTCCATTCTGGCAAGCGTGTGCGCCGGTTAAGTGAGAATGGCCCCGAAAGCTCAAGCACGCGCAAATGCGTACGTCGATCGCTTTGTATCGAGCAACAGCCAACTATAAGCCCTATTGCAACATCATTAAAAAAGAAAAAATCGGCACCTTTACGGCGTACGCCTCCGCTTCGTGCGCATGAAATTGAGAACGCATTAGATTATGGAAGTGACAGCAACGAGGTTGACGAAATTGAAGTTGCAGCATTCATTCCGAGAGTTCGGATGTTTTTGGAAACACCTACGGATCAAGATGAAGAGGTTTCGAATGCTGAAGTTGCTGCTCTATCTATTGTTTCGGTTGCAACGCAATCTATTGTTTCGGCTGCAACTACATCTATTGATGCTATCTCGCGGGATGCGGCGACTGCCTCGGGTGTCATCTCAGCGGCCATTTCAAATGATGGGCCAGTTTTTTTTCCGAATGATTTTTTAGACTTTCAATAGCAAGCCTTTCCCAATCCTCCAATAGCGAAAAGAAAACCATTTTTAAATACAAACTGTGGTCCCACTGTCCCTCTAAGTGATCCATATATGTTATAAATTGCCATATGGGATCGGCAGTTCATAGAAACTATTGTCATTGAAACAAATACATACGCCCAAAAAATGGCCGCTGAGATGATACTCAAAGGTGATCTATGCGTTAACAGCAGAATCGTGAATCGGAAAGACACGCAGTCGACGAGTTATATGTTTAATTTGCAATAACTCTGCAATGTGAGTTGTTGTAAAATCAAGAGTTGATGAGTACTGAGACATAAATCAGGACATATTTTGTACATCAGGCTTTCGTGCGCACATGACTTTGAGAAGGTTCCAAGCTCCTTAACAGATGTCTACACTTTAATATTAGTGAGCGTTTTAACGGGCTAAACCTTAATCCTTCAGAAGCGAAATTGTTCAAAGTGCAGCCTGTAATAAATCACTTAAATTCTAAGTTTTCGTCCTTGTACAAGATGGAACCAAATATAGCTTTTGATGAATCACTGCTTCAGTGGAAAGGGTGGCTGGATATCAATCAATTTATCCTAAATAAAGCTGCAGCAGTGGGCATCAAAAGTTATGAGTTTTGTGAGTCGCAATCTGGATATTAGTGGCGATTTTTAATCCACGCGCTTAAGCCAGCATCTCAACCTACACCACAAACCGATCCAGTTACAGCGAGTACAACGGCGCTTGTTTTAAACCTAATCAAAGGTTTGGTACATACCGGAACACGTTGTGGATGGACAACTTTTATAATTCAACCGCTCTTGCCCGAAAATTAAAGTCTTCAGGTTTTGATTGTTTGGCACATTGTGAACAAATCGAAAATTGAACTAACTAACATGACGAAAGCTAGCATGAGGCCGGGAAAAATTGTAGGCTGTACCAGTGGTGAAGTCGATGTCATGGTCTGAAGAGATCAAAACCGCGTGGCAACGATCTCTACTTACTATGGCAATGCCGTGTCCACTGTAAACGGAGTAGTAAAGCCCATACTAATAAGCGACTACAATATTCTCATGGGTGGCGTTGACAAAAAAGATCAGATGCTGGCAATTTGGCAACCTACCAAATTGAACGTAAACGGACCTGTTTTTGGTAAAAAAAAATATTTCGCCGCTTACTTAACGTATCAGTCTTAAAATTTCTTTATTATTATATATACTGCAAAACTGACATTTCGGAAAACAACTTATATTATCCATTTTACAAAAAATGCCCAACCCAAAAGTTTTCATCCTGTACCTAATATTGGTTCAGACATATTTGAAGCAAAATACCGTTACCCTGCTGAGTATCCTTTTTAACCACACTTAAAATTCTTTATAGATTAATTAATTGTCGTTAGCTTATAATATACTACTAATAAAACTAATCATTGTCCGTGATTATGCAATAGTCCGTGTCCCTTGATTTTTATTTCTATAATTAATTGTCTGTAAGTCCGTGTCCATGTCCGTGTTTGGTTTAAAGATTTGTAGATTTTTATTCCTGTAATTATTTGTTTGTTAATCTTATAATATATATAAAAAAAAAATTACTAATCATTTTTCGTGTCATTGTCCATGTCTTTGCCTTTGCATTTATGTTTGGATTTGGATTAGTTCTACTTCTAGTCGCTTACGCAGTATGTTAGTATTACATTGTAGTCGGCCCCGCTTGTTTTTTGCACGCGTTGATTCACAAGTCCACTATGTAGTTTATCCCCATTTTCAAGTTCCTATTGTAGTAAATTTTGTTTATCGTTGTCCTGTCCTTTCTTTGTGGTTGTGTTAGTGTTCAGTCTCGTCTTTCTATCCGTGGTCGCATCTTATTTGTTTCTATATTTATGCTCGTGATAAAGTTTGTTTTCGGATTCGTAGTTATATTAATGATATTTTGTGTTTATGTTTGGATTCGTTTACGTGTTTATATTTGAGTTCGCGTTAGGGTAAAATTGTTGTTAGTTATCCTATTCTCGTTACCGTGGTTGTGTCAGTGTTCGGTCTCATCTTTGCATCCGTAGTCGTAGATCGTATGTTTCTTTATTCATGCTCGTGATTAAGTATATTTTCGCATTCGTATTTATATTAATGATTTTTTTTATGTTTATGTTTGGATTCGTTGTCTTGTTCATGTTTAAGTTTGTCTTCCGGTTCGAATTAATCAAAGTCAAGGTCAGTCAAAGTCAATTTTTTTTAATACAAATTAAGATTTTGCAAACACTTTTAAATCGTCAAAGTTACGAAATACTATTTTTTTTAACCTATTCAATCCTTATATGCATTCGAATTTATATTGATAATTGTATACTCATGTTTGCATTAATGATCATATTTCTATTATTACTCATTTTCATTGCTCATTTCGCAAATTGTTACGTTTGTGCATTCAAAGGGAATTGTTGAAATGTAATTCTTCTAACTTAATGTAATAAATTAAAAGTGGCACAGTATCGTTTTTTTTTTGCAAATTCTTATTTAATTGTCTTTCATAGCCAATGAAATAAGAATTTCCGGGGCGATTGTGACGATACCAATATTTATGCCTTAACATTTTTGTAATGCAATGTTTTTATTCAAGTTTTAGCGTGAAGATTTACATTAGTTAACAATTCTCAATTAACCTACTACCTAAAGCAAAATGCATCTTTAAATTAGAATGGCGCGTTTAAATATACAAGTTCAGTAATTTTACACATTAGCTGAGAAATTATGATTTATTTTATGAAAGGTTAGAAGCTAACAAAAAGTTGAATACCGATGACTTTTTTTTGGCTTCGGAAATCCGTCCGGAATAAAAAATATGATGGAGGGGATTGAAATGTGGGGTGAGAATGTTATTAGAGAGGGGTTAGTGGTGATAAAAGTGCGTGGTCCTTTACATACAGAACATTCAATTGCCGTCGTTTAAATTGTCGAAACCCTGCCATAGTCCATAGTCTACGCTTGTGGGTCACTAGAAGCTAGGAACCACGTGGGGTTAAACTACAGCTAGATCGTGCCACCATTACTGGTTAGTAAATACTTTTATATTAGAAATTACAGTGAAAATATTGTGTGTTCGTTGTGAAATTCTTTAGGTTGTGTTTTAAAAATATCTAAATTAATGTTAAGACATCCAAATGATGAAAAACATGGTTGAGCGAAGCGATGGCTGATTCATGTGTCATACTCGTGAACGGGTGCCGCCTGTGGAGGCTGGTCTGCTCTTGCAAACTTCTTTGTATTCTTAGTATTTAGTCTTACTTTTTTGTTTTGTTAATTAATACTGTAAGACATTGATTATTTCTTAGTGATGAATTCATAAACTGTCTTTTGTTTATATTAGATACTTTTTTATGTTGTGCTTGTGCTTTATATTTCATGTGTTTTTATGTTTGTAATGGAAAGTGTCCTTTTATGATAGGGAGGGCATTTTCCAATATTTTAATTGGACGCTGTAAAAGAAAGGGAGAAAAGAAATGCCCTTGCTGAGTTTCTTGCCGGTTCTTCTCAGTACAAGGTCTCCCGCCCTGTAGACTTACGAACCGATGGCGTAGTGACATTCATAAGTGCTCAATTATTGTAGCCTAATCTGAATAAAATTATATTGAATTGAATTGACGGGCCCGCTTTTGCCAGTTAGAAATTTATGGTAGAAAGAAACCTCTAAATCACCTCAGTAGGAAGGAATATATTAACGGACCTTGTTTCTAGGACATTTTCAGCTAGGTAAAGATAAATCTTATATAAAAGTAGAAGTGGGAACAAAGATTTTTTTTTTTTTTTTTTTTTACCACTAAGGTGGCAAACAAGCTTACGGCCCGCCTGATGGTAAGCGGTCACCGTAGCCTATGGACGCTTGCAACACCAGGGGTATCACTTGTGCGTTGCCGACCCTTCAGAAATCTAATAACTTCTTTCTTGAAGAACTCCATACTGTAGTCCTTGCAGAATACCTTGGCAGGGAGCTCATTCCACAACTTAAGCGTTCGCGGGAGGAAGTTTCTCTGAAACCGCACTGTACGCGACCATTTAGGTTCTAAAGTGTGAGAATGGATTCCCTGCCGAAGGCGAGCGGTGCGATGGTAGAAAGTAGCCGTGGGCATCATTTCGAACAATTCCTCAGAACACAACCCATTGTACAAGCGGTAGAACACACACAGTGAGGCAAAGTCTCTCCTCAGACTTAAGGGCTCGATACCGCAAGTGAGTTTGGAATCGTCGACAATTCTCACAGCCCGTCGTTGAACCGAGTCAAAAGGGCCAAGCTGGTATCCGGGTGCACCTGCCCAGAGATGGCAGCAGTACTCCATATGGGGCCGAACCTGCGACTTGTAAAGTAACAACCTTTGCCCCGACGTGAAGCACTGCTTCGCTCTGTTGAGTACACCAAGTTTTTTGGACGCCAGCTTCACCTTATCTTGTAAATGATCTCGGAACTGAACATCGCTGGAGATGTCGACACCAAGGATCCCAATGCTCTTGGAGATGGAGAGGGGAGTGTTCTGGAATTGTGGGACTACAGTGAATGGAGTTTTCTTAGCGGTGAACGCGCACACTTGTGTCTTTGTAGGGTTGAATCGGACCAAGTTTACCCGTCCCCAGTCAGAGACCTGGGACAGTGTGGTCTCGATTTGAGACACAAGTTCTCCGCGGTTTTCCTCTACAACGGAACGAGGGATGTTTGCACGACACGTGTAAAAAGCGTCTCCAGTACTGTCATCTGCATAGCAATGTATGTTGTGATGTCCAACATGTCATTGATATGCAGTAGAAACAGCGTAGGAGACAGCACATGCGGGACACCAGCATTAATGTCCATGCTATCAGAGCAACTACCGTCAACTACGGTTCGTATCCGTCTGCCGGACAAAAAGCTAGCCACCCATTTGCACAAACCCTCGGGCACTCCGTAAGATGGCAACTTCGATAGAAGACCCCGGTGCCAGACCCGATCGAGCCTTCGCTATGTCCATGCTACATGCCAATGGCTAGTGCCCATCGGTGTGTGAGATACACTAGAAGGTCACCAGTCGAGCGACCGTGGCGAAAGCCATATTGACGGTCACTGACCAGATCGTGTACTTCTAGGTATCTTAGAAGCTGTGTGTTGATCACACGCTCCATCACCTTAGAGAGGAGAGAGGTAATAGCGATAGGCCTGTAATTCGATGGATCTGATCTATCGCCCTTTTTGGGCACCGGTTGCACATTCGCAGTCTTCCATGAAGACGGAAATTGCCTAGTGTGGTAGGAAAGCGCGAAGAGGCGCGTGAGTACAGGACATAACTCAGGAGCACACTGCTTAAGCACCACTGCTGGTATACCGTCTGGCCCACTCGACTTATGAACGTCTAGAGAAAGTAACGCCCGCCTGACCTCCCGCTGCGTTATGGAGATTTCCGGCATGGTCTTACCGCACCACGGTATAGTAGGTGGTACAGCGCCTTCATCGTTCATATTCGAGTTCGAGGCAAAGAGACTGCCCAGTAGATCGGCTTTCTCTTTAGCACTATGGGCCAAGTCACCATCGGTCTTTCGCAGTGGTGGTAACGACGACTGGCAGAAGTTCCCTTCGGCAGCTTTGGCAAGCGACCAGAAAGCACGACTCCCAGAAGGATAGCTCGCAAGTCGCCCACCTATTTTGCCGATGAATTGGAATTTTGCTCTGGCAGTTGCTTTCTTACTGAACCTCGAGGCAGCATTTAATTTGCGTTTTAACTCAGAAATATTCGGATCCTTATTAAAACGAGCCGTGGTCCAAGCCTCATATGCATTTTGCTTAAGAATTTAAGCTTTTCTGAAAGACCTATTAAACCACGGTCGTTTTTTGACGCCGGCAGCTACTCGCGGGTTAGGAATATAGCATTCCATACCAGCAAGGATTGTCTCAGTGACTGCGGCTGCGCAGACGTCAGGATCTTCTGAGTTAAAGCAGATCTGCCTCCACGGGTACGATGCGTAAAATTCTCGCAATCCATCCCAGTCTGCCGACTTATAGTGCCACACACGACGCCAATTAGTTGGCCCAGAAGGATCAGGTTGTGTGCATGACACTTGAGTCCGAACGAGACAGTGGTCCGAGGAGCCAAGAGGCGCATCCACTGAGACGGAGTATCCCTCCGGACGAGTAGTCAGCAGAAGGTCCAGTAAGGAGCTCGTATGTTCCTCTATATCTGGTATTCTCGTTGGAGAAAGTACCAGCTGAGAGAATCCATAGGTCAGAGCAAATTCATGAGCAGATATCCCAGCATAGTTATTGGTTCGAGAACTGAGACACTCGCGATGGTGGGCGTTAAAGTCTCCCAAAATAACTAGTTCTGCTGTGGGATATTGCCCTAGAACTTTGTCAGTCGTCAAACTCAGGTGCGTGAAGAGTCGAGTTACGTCCGTGTCACCGCTATGAGACCTGTATAGGCACGCATAGATACGAGTGTGGCCGCCGTAATCTACGCGCACCCACAATATCGACAGGTCCCTGTCTTCAAGGCTATGAAGGCGGCGACAGCAGATATCCTCCCGGACGAACATACATACACCGGCACGACTCACAAAATTGTGCTCAAGTTTGTAACCGGGATAATGAAGGTATGATGTATCGGCCGGGCAGGATATCTGCGTCTCCGTTAGAAAAAGAATGGTCGGCTGCGCAGTCTCCAGATGGAGGTGGACTGCGTTAAGATTTGCGTGAATACCCCTAATGTTGCAAAAGTCCACATTAAATGTGGATGGAGCGGCCGCTGAATAAACTCTTTTTCTTTTATTTCTTGCCATATTTTTTTTTTTTTTTTTTTGAAAGGGTTATTTAGATTAAAGATGAGGATTCACTGCACTGACAGCTTAGAGGACAAAAGGTGCGGTACAAGAACTGCCCAAGCTCGCCACAGATGATACGGTTGCTGGCACGGCGGGCGGAAGGGCCCCTGATCCCCCTCTGTTGTAGTAGCCGGGTCCACTCCGGGCTCCTTCTCCGGCACGACTACCACTTCAGATACTTTACACCGGCTGGCGAATCAGCCTCCCAGGGCGGAGATTAAGTGATCCCTGGGTTCGGGATCCCGTTCAACCTGCGGGCGGCCAGCGGTCAGCCGTTTCATCAGGTTTCCCTGACCGCCGAACCAGCACGCCGCTTCTACGCCGAGCATGACAGCAACAAGAACCGCCGGTCCTCCGCTGTCCGCGCAGCGAATCCTCAAAGAGCTCTGGCAACCTTACTCACCGCCCTGAACACAACACTACTCAATGTTAGTGTTATTACGGCCGCGTTTTTCTGTAAGGTGGAGGTACTTCCCCAGTTCGGGCCGCTCATTCGAGCAAGTACTCGCTATGCCCTGCTTTAGTTGTTCGGGTGGCTTATTCGAGCGAGTACTTGCAGGGCCCTACCTCTATTCTACTCTAGCGTGGCGACATATGCAGACGACGTTACCTATTTAGCAAGTGACAAAGACCCTTTAGTTGCTAATCTCAACCTTTAATCAGTGTTGGTCAAAACGGATACATGGCTGCACAAATGGAGAATCCGTGGTAGCGCTCAAAAATCCCTACACATTTACTTCACTCTAAATGAAGGCATTTGTCCGGCAGTTAAATTTGGAAATGACGTCCTCCCATACAAAAACTGCGTCAAATGCCTCGGCTTTCACCTGGACAAAAAACTTAATTGGAAAAACATATAAAGCAAAAACGCGATCAGATAAACATTAGATACAAAAACTTATACAGGCTGATCTGTTGGAACTCAGTCCTTTCCGTAGACAACAAGCTGTAGCAAACTATTCTAAAACCCATTTGGAGTTATGGCATCCAACTCTGAGGAGTAGCTAGAAATAGTAACATGTACCTCCAAAGGGCTCATAATGCTATTCTTAGAAACATAGTTAATGCACCATGGTTCACACGTAACACAGAAATTCGCGAATACCTTAACAGTCCCACCGTTTTAGTAGAGTCATCCAAACCAGCTAGCTGCAAAATTATAATTACTTGACAGAATGGATACACTCAATCGTCTTAAAAGAAGCAATGTGATATAAAAAGGGAGCAGTGACGCTGGGCCCTGCGCTTTTAACGTCAATTTGTCGCACGCCCCAGCGATGTAAATTAAGGGAAATAAAGTTTTGCTTTGTCTCTTTCTAAATTATGGTCAATTTTGTACTCTGATACATGACTATGATTTTGTGATTTGCTTAGTAAAATGCATTTTAAGTATGAGCTGTTGTAGATTTAAAAAAAATAGATGGTTATACGGTTACGACGCTTGGGAGCATATACTATATAATTTGTGCTGGGGAGCTGGCAACACTAAACATAACCTCAAATTACAAACACAGTGGAAACGAGACAAGTTTTTGAAGATAAATACCATTGTAACAAAACATTAAAAATGGAGGAAATTGTTGCATTGGATTCTAGTAAACAAAAAGATTTCGTTAAATCTATAAAAGGAATAAAAAAATTGTTGAAGGTAATATTCCTTTTGCAAGCAAGATCAGGTTATAAATATATAGTTACAAGTTATTAATTTGAAAACTTTTTTGCAGGAAAATGATACAGAACTAAAGCTTGACAAGCAAAAAGATAAAGGTGGCAAATTAAAAAAAAATCCCAAGAAACGTGGACTTGTTTATTTGTCTCATATTCCTCACGGTTTTTACGAGGTTAGAATAATGTTACTTTCCCTTAATCAGTCAGCAACAATCAACAGTCAACAATATTTATTTAGATTCGGTTGGGGTGTACAAAAAGGGGCGCTCAGAAAAAAAACTTAGAAATTTTTTCGCGACGAAGCAACCGAAACAAAAATTCATGAAAATTTCCCAAGTCCGTTAATTTTTTCCCTTGCGCCTCCTTTTAGTTACTCTGGCCCTTTACATGAAAGTTTATGGTGTCCTCATAACCATAATTTTGTTCATGTCAATCATCTCATGATGAAAGATTTTTTGGTGTTTTCATATAGTCCTTTTGTTTCATAAACATGCTTAAAAAAAAACTTTTTTTTAGCACCCCCATTTATAGACCCTAAATTGGAACCAAACCAAATTCCCAAAGGGGGTGCACACTTAAACAATTGTTTGGCAAAAATTGTGCTGTCCCTATAACACCCTATTTTTATTACTGTTAACGTTAGAAGGCATCTCTACAAGCAATTCTTGTAAGAGATAGTTTTGACTGGGGTCCCTAGTTTTGCAGCTATGGAACCCTGAATTATTTAATTTTTATTTAGATTTCTATTCATAACAGTTCAGGGAATGAAA
This sequence comes from Apoda limacodes, assembly GCA_946406115.1. NCBI lineage: Eukaryota > Metazoa > Arthropoda > Insecta > Lepidoptera > Limacodidae > Apoda > Apoda limacodes. The sequence continues at coordinate 8,865,550 of OX291553.1, read as the reverse complement.
AACGATGCTCCTGGAGAAAAAATATATTTATTTGGCCACCATAAATTCATATTCATTATATTGACATACTGTAAACCCTTACTTTAGCTCGACTAAGCCTCAAAATAAACCTCAGTAGTGTGTATTTTTCACCTAATATATTTAGGGTAAATATTTACTTTGGCGACGGATAACTTTTTGAGCTGAAAATAAGTTCTAAATTTGTCTTATAATTTTAGAAACGTATTTCAATAAAAATTTTGCGGCGGAAACTTAAATAACAATGATAAAGATAAAAAAAACGTTAAATTGATATTTACGAGACTTGTAAATAACAGATCACAAATGTAGTTTTTTTTTTAATAACAATGTTGCTAGCTTTAAAAAAAGTTGTGAAAAAAACGTCTAAAAAAACTAGTTGCGCCAGAAATCAAGTTAGCGGAGTAAAATATGATAAAAAAATCAAATTCGTTACCCCAACTTTACAAAACGAATAGACCGGGTTATATTTTTCTACCCAGTCATCTTGTCAGGGCACCCCAACACGGCTGGGTTAGGTTAGAAGGGTAAGGCAGGAGCGAAGCGAAGCAAGCTCCTGCCTTAGCCTTCGTGGTTATTTTTTTTATTTCTACCCAGTAATCTTGTTAGGGCACCCCAACGCGGCCGGGTTAGGTTAGAAGGTTAAGGCAGGAGCGAAGCGAAGCAAGCTCCTGCCTTAGCCTTCGTGGTTATTTTTTTTATTTCTACCCAGTAATCTTGTTAGGGCATCCCAACAAACTAAAAACAGAATTCGTTACAACCCTAAAAAAATCTTTTCAACTAAAAAACATTAAGAGTGAAATTCGTTTAGGGTAGCAACATTGTAGAGCTATTTCCGGTTGGTTGTTGGTTGTGAGATTTGTGAGTAAAGTTTTTAGTTTCCGTTATGGCTTCAACCTCGCGCGAAACTTTCAGTTGCAACGGCTGTAATTTGAAGTGTAGAGAAATAGGACATATTAGTTTTGTTGGTTCTGCAGGAGACTCTCAACTTCTATTTGATTTTTTAAAAAAACACGGTGTCCTATTGTTTAATAGGAATTGTGGAAAGTGCGGGAAAGAGTGCAATTTTAGTGCAGTCACAAATTTATTTAGGTGTGACAAGGCCAACTTGGAGTTAGCCAAGAAAACTAAACGCAAAGCGGTTCCTTGTACATTTAAATCGTCTTTGTTCAAAGGCACTTTTTTTGAAAACTCGAGCTTGCCGGTGTGGAAAGTGTTTGAATTTGTTCATCTCTATTTAAGCATACCGCGTAGTCGCAGTTCGTATATAATTAGTGATTTGGACATTTCCACCAGAACTTATACGGACTGGGCAAGTTTTGTGCGCGAAGTAGCTGTCGATTGGAGTGTTCGTCATTCGCAAAAAATTGGTGGTGAAGGCGTTATCGTTGAAATTGACGAAGCTAAATTCGGTCGCCGGAAGTATAATCGCGGGCGTATTGTGCAAGGACAGTGGGTTTTTGGCGGAGTAGAAAGACTAGACAAGTCAAAACAGTTTTTTGTGCCTGTCCAAAAACGTGATAAGGACACACTTATTCAATTAGTGAAAGACTATATTAAGCCGGGGTCGATTATATATAGTGACTGCTGGAAAGCCTATGAAACTTTGACGGAAGAAGGCTTCCAGCACTTGTGTGTGAATCACAGCGTGCATTTTGTTGATCCCGTAACAGGTGCACACACGCAAAATATAGAAAGACTTTGGCGGGATTTGCGTGCGAATGTTCCACAATATGGCCGCCGTGAGGCCTTTTTCGTGGGATATTTAGCTGAAGCGCGATTCCGACAAACTTTTAAAGTGGCTGGTGAACGTTTTCACCAATTCTGGACTGCAGCTGGGATTCTCTATCCTCCGCAGACGTAATACTATGTAAGTTTATTGTAATTATTAATTTTGTAGCGTATAAATTAGTAAAAAACAATTTTTTTTTCAACATTTTTTTTACGAAAAAATAGTCGTTTCCGCCGATTTTTGCGTTTCATCTGTGCATAAGGGGATGCCTTTCTATCGATTAAAATTTTTTTTACGTAAAAATACGATCCGTCGACAAAGTAAAAAATTACCATATTTAGTACCAAAATAGTTAAAATCTCTCTCTGTTGGATGTCACAGATGTGTTTATCATCAAATGCAAATGCTATAGACCTAAAATTTAGTTCAGGTGTACAACTTACTTGCCTGCATCTGCTTAACATAAATGAAATACAATTCTTAGTTTTTAGAATGAAATGAAATATAAAAATAAAATTCTTAGTTTTCAGAATTAAGTTGTAAGTATTTGAAAGTAGAAAGAAGAATGATACAATGAATCGTCATATAAACAAGCTTTGTTTGCACATTCTTAGAGTTTTTATTATGGTTATTTTACAATATAATTATATAAATAAAATTCTTGTTTTAAAAAGTAGGGGATAAGTATTTGCAAGTTGAAGGAAGAATGGAACAATGGGGAATGAGTTGTCATATAAACCGGCTTTGTTTGCACAATCTCAAAGATTTTTTTTTAATTTTATGCAAAATAGATGATAATTACAACCAAAAATTACCTTTTCCCCCTTTATCTCTGAAATGTCTAGCTTGTCATGTGCACTAATTTGTATTTGAATAATAAATGAATGGTTCAATATGTGTTATTCATGAAAACAAAAAAAGGTAGAATTGGAAAAAAATAGTATCAATATAATAGTAGGATTTATATGTTTTCAGAATGAGATGACACAGTACTTCAAACAGTTTGGTGTTGTCACCAATGTTCGTGTAATCAGATCCAAACGCACAGGGAACTCTAAGGGACATGCCTTTGTTGAGTTTAAAGAACCTGCTGTGGGTCAGATTGTTGCAGAAACAATGAACAATTATCTAATGGGAAAGCGATTGATCAAGGGTGTGTAAACAAATTTACAACTTTTTTTTTATTTATTAATGATGTAAATTGAACATAACCATAAGTAATATATAATATCTCAGCTAAACTGATTAAACTTCCTGCATGAATTAATAGGCAAATATTCCAAAATTGATATTGATTGATTCTGGTAATTTTTTTCTGGTTTAGAATTGTAGACACAGTTTTTATTTGAGTTCTTAAAAAAGATGTAGGTTCTGTGTTTGGTATGATTTTTAAAACTGTATTTGGCTGGACTATATCCTAAGGTAGTATAGTCATATAAATTTTTGTATGACTATACAAGTCGGGATTTAGGAACTTTTTGAGTGAAAAATGCGGGATTATTTTGTCAAAAGCGGGACATAGTAAAAAAAACCTATATAATCAAAAGTTTTTGAATATTTATCTTTTGAGTTCAAATTACTTGTAATAGATAGGTAACTAGTAAAAATATCCATAGAAAATGTATTTTAATAAAATATAATATTTTAAATCAGATTTACCCTATTGTTAAATAGTTGAGTCAGTACGCTGCACGCGCGGTCGAGTTATTACCGAAAAGCGGTATTGAGCCTGTCCCGCGCGAGACATTTAATTTTAATTTAAAAATCGCTATATATTATAAATACATACATATTATACAAAAAATCACCAAATAGTTGACAATGATTGTAATCTCATTCTGAAATATGGCTTAGTACACAACTAAAAATTACAGTAATTTCACTAATTCATCCCTATTGTATACCCCATAAGAAATTAAACTGCTTAAATTAAGCTTTGTATGCAAAGTAGTGTTTAAGATTTTTGTTTGTGATTTTATATAATAGCATAAAGATCTAATAAATAGGAATATATATTTTCAGCTGTTTATATACCACCTGAAGAGCAGAAACGGAATGCTATGAGAAAACGCTGGAACTCTAAAAATAATCCAGGAAATAACTATAGGCTCAAAATGAAGAAGGTAAATAAGTTAAAGTATTTAATTTTTGAATGGCCAATAGTTTCAAATTAAGTGTTGAGCATCGAGACTGTAGGCAGAATTGGTTTGTCTTTAGTCATAAAGCAAATATTATAACGTCTGTAAAAACATCTAACATCTATCAATATTGTGTACAACATAAATTTTGTTCACAGGCATATAATGAGACTAAAGATAAATTGGGAGAGTTAAAGAGGGCACGGAAATTGCTAACAAAGTAAGTAAATATTTTTACTATTTTGAAGAGCAGTTGATTAATGGTATGATTGCAGTTATGATGTGATTGAACTAGGGTTTCTGCTCGAGAAATTCGTCTTTAGTGGAGACGGGATGAAACAATTTAACGCCTCGTAAACATCAGAAATCAATACCGTGCGGAAGGACACTAAGTAGAGAAAACCACGCCACCGCCAGATATCTATAGGTAGATACTAGAGAACTTATGAATTAAAAAGTTTTAGCTGAATTTCAAATAATTACTTGCTTGTAATGTGCACATAGTTCACAAACAGACAGCTTTTATACTTGATGGAATAGGCGCGTCATTATCGCCCGTGGGTTCTATGAATGCGCGCTTTTCTTTGAAAAAAGTAATTTACAAAGAAAAAGCTTGTGGGTCTAATTAAGGTTTCAGCACCCGCTTTGACTGCACATAATGACACTGCTTACAAGTAAGTGTGATAAAGAAATATAAAAGACATTTTCTTTAAATATGTACTAGTAATTTAGTTTATTTAATTTTACTATTTTAGTTTAATTAAAGACTGTGGTACATTTGGGAACTGATAGGGACCCAATAATTATAAAAAGTTAAGTACTAACCTGCTCTTTACTTTTTTATAGATTAGTCGAATATAGTTTTTTTAGTTTATTATTTTTTGTTGATTTGTTAATGAATAGGTGAAATTTGTGGTAACTAGAAATCGGCCAAGTGCGAGTCGGACTCGCGCACGAAGGGTTCCGTACCATAATCTAGAAAAACGGCAAAAAAATCACGTTTGTTGTATGGGAGCCCCCTTAAATATTTGTTTTAATTTAATTATTTATTTGTAAAGTGACTATACATGTATAACTAATTATTCTGTGAATATTTTAAGCGTCTACTTGTTGCCGTTATCAACACCGAAAAAAAATCGAACAAAAAAATCACGTTTTTTGTATGGGAGCCCCTTTAAATATTTATTTTATTCTGTTTTTTAGTATTTTTTGTTATAGCGGCAACAGAAATACATCTATAAAAATTTTCAACTGTCTAATTATCACGGTTCATGAGATACAGCGTGGTGTCGGATGGACGGACAGCGAAGTCTTAGTAATAGGGTTCCGCTGATTACCCTTTGGGTACGGAACCCTAAAAATTAACTATTTGATTTAATTAATCGCATCTATCAGTCTAATTTGTTATAAAACATTTTTTTTTAATTTCTCGAGGTACTCGAGAATTCTCGAGAATTCCTTGTCGAGAATTCTCGTGCCTCGAGAAATAAAAAAGGTTGAAATCCTAGATTGAACATAACTGAAAATATTATTTCATGCAGTTGTTGCGAATGCGAGTACTTTTTGAAACGAGTGTTAGTTTGTAATGTTCAAAAATTGTTCACAATAGCATGGCACGACTTTAAAAACGCTTATTTCGTGCATTGCATAAAATGCTTTTTAAAGGACCAGAAAAAACGACTGCTTTTGTGACAAGACGCGAATAGTATTGGTTGGCCCGTTCACGACTATCGTCCACGCCTTGTAACTCCCAGGAACTTGACAGTAAATAAACAAGCCAAGTGCGAGACCGACTCGTGCACTGAGGGTTCTATATCACCACAGACTGCACTACAAATTGAACGGTTCTTGTTATTTGTTGTTTTGCTATAGTGTTTACACTATAATCCTCTTAAGTTTGAAACTTGTATGTATTACTGTTTTTATGACAGAGCAAAGACAACATAAACATATTTCCTTTAAATTTCTACATTTTGTATTTTATAATTTTTTAGTAAATCTGCCACAATAACACATATTCTATGAAAATTTCAGATTTCTATTTACTTCAGTCCAAAAGATAGCCTTTTAAGTTCGGACAGTGTAGGCGTAGTAATAGGGCTGCCGTGGTGGGATTTAAAACTAAAAAAAAGATTGTGTGAAAAACGTTTACAGCCTCAAATTAGTGCACATAGTGATAACATCAGTTTAGTATGTAATGGGTTAAGTTCTCGAGTGACGACCACGGATTAAAAGACGCTGCGCGGGACGGGCCCACACTGATGGTTGCGCGCTTTAGATCGATATATCGCCCTATTTTTAAGCACCTACAAAATAATGTAGAATAATAATGATAAGGTTTTTTTTTTCAGTCTTTTAAGCACAAAGAAGAAGCTAAGTGAACTGGGGATTAACTATGATTTTTTCATGCCAGTAGATGTCCCAGAACAATTACTAAATAAAATTATAAAGCAAGAAAAAGATGAAGATGAAAGTGTAAAAGTAAAAAAAGAAAATGCTAAATCCCAAGATACTGTGGTAGAGATTAAAGATAAAAAACTAATGGATAAAAAAGGTATAAAAACAATCAAGAGTGAAACCCAAATAAAAAACAAAAAGAATGCTGTTAAAATAGAAAATGTTAAACAAGTAACACCTATTAATAGTGATAGCAGATATAATAAAAAAGCAAGATCAGAAAAAGAAAGTAATAACATAAAAACAAAACAAAAAATGCTTGTGCAAAAGGGAGTGAAACCCCTTGAAGATTTCATTAAAATTCAGCAAGAAGCAGGTAGTGATGCTGACAGCGCCTATGAATTCGATTCTGACGAATATGAAAAAATGATAAAGAATGATGATGAGTATGACTCACATCCATCGTCTGGTGATGAGACTGATGAGGAGGAGTATGAAAATTCTGCAGACAACATTGATGCAGTTGTTAGTCAAAATCGTGATAGCGACAATAGGTTAGTCCTATATCATTATTTATAATAAAAAATCTTTTTTTTTAAAGTTATTTGAATAGTAAGTACGTGACATGACTAACCGCAACATAATATTAATATCAACAACATGGAATTACTTCTATAGCATGCAGAAATCAAATAAAGGTTCCTATCTTACAAAAATTATTGCACACTTTTATAGAAGCAATAGATTTCACTTTGGTTTTTTCCTAACTAATTATAAATCTCTTTCAGTGATGAAGAAGTTACTAAGCCTATTTCAAAATCAAAAGTGAGTAAAATTTATACCATGAAAGCTAATAACAACGAAAACAATTCAATAAGCAAGGCAGAGATCAAAAGGAAGGCTCTACAAAGTAAGTTTTTTGTTTTGCAAATGTGTATCTGAATGGCATGATTGATTTATAGTGTCAGCAACCTTCAGAAATCGTCATAATTTCTGGTGTAGAATTGCTCACGAGCTGTCCAAGGTATTAGTGATGGGACAGTATGAAGACGTCTTGGAAAACGTGATTTGAAACCATTCACACCTGCAAAAGGTCCCCAACTCACCACAGCTCATAAGGCAGCAAGATTACATTTTTTTTTTCCCATATGTGTCTCTGTTTCTGGCCTAACACGTGCAACCTTTGTTATTTTACGTCGACTGCTTCCTGTTCGTTGCTTAAGTCTTAGCATAGGTAAATAAATTCTGATTTTTGTTCCAGAGAGTTCAGTTCCGCCGAAGGTGAAGTTTGAAAAAGCTACTGGGGTGAAAAAAGCTAATAAAAAGAAAATGAGAAAATAAATAATGTTTTAATTTAAGCAAATTTTTATTTTTATAAGTGCTCAATAAAGGACTATACCATTTTATAGTTTATGTATCTATGGGTGTGTTTGAGTTTCGTTATTTCACTATAAGATGCACTCAAAAAAAAATGTTTTTTAATTAATTTATATTTTAGGGTTTTGTATCCAAAAGGAAAAAAAGAAACCTTATAGGAGCACTTTGTTGTCTTTCTGTCTGCCTGTCAAGACCCCTTTTCTCAGGAAAGGTATCAAGGTTAAAATAAATATCAAATAAAAGGTCTACGGTCCCCTTGAAGCTGTACAATTATCAAGCTTCTAAGTTAACGCAATAAAAAAAAAATTCAAAGATTAATTATATAATGTATAAATATATTATAATCAGTGATCTGAATCAGGTGAGCTAATTTACCTAAACTTCAAAGAACACAGAGAAAAAGCGGAGACTTCCTTACCACGACCTTTTTTTTTTTTGGGACTCAGTGTTATAAATGCAGTAAAACATTTAAACTCATTTCCTGTCAAGAAAAACAAGTAGGTACGTCTTTTTTGTAACTTTTAATACCATTTGTTTATTTTATACATAAAGGGTTTCCAATTTTGTTTTGTTTTATAATACGGAACAAACATACCTACAAACTTTTTTATGATTTGTCAAAGTCAAAACGATGGTCAAGGCGTGGGTTTTTATCGCGGTAAATTTCACGAACAAGCAACGTTTAGAAATTATTAATACATACTACTACAATTTTAAGTCTGTAGTCGCAACTTTAGAGCACTTACTCCAAATGTTGGTAATCGGATAATCTCGAGAAATAGTCCTGTCGTCTGGCCACCTCGCTCATGCGATTTGACGCTGTTGGGTTTTTTTTGCGAGCTCGCCTCCTTTCCTCGCTACTTCTCATGCCAGTCGACGAGTGTGCGGCAGGGCTATTAGACTATTTTTAGAGTTTCGTAGCCAAATAGCAAAAACGAAAGTCTTATAGTTTCGTCATGTCCGTCCGTATAGAAAAATCAGAATAAAATGGCTTTGCAAATATGTCTAGGGAAATTAATTTAAACAAAATCCATATAAGTATAGATTTATAATCAGAATTCTACGGAATGCTTGAAATAGTGTAGTACATGCACTTGGCCGGTTTTTCTTCAGATGATTCTGTTCTATAACGGAGTAGAACCATCTATGCAAGCCTTAGTTTGGCCATGGCATACCCTAGCAAAATCTTGCCGTTTCGACCAGTGTACAAAGACATATTACTCTATTCAAGCATACAAACAAAACGGTTCCGGATAGGCGCTAGCACGGCACTGCACGTTGGAAATCTCGAATTTTTTCGGTATAAAATTGAAATTATTTAGAAATATTAATTTTGCAAAATCGCTTGAAATCAAGAGAATATCACTCTTAGATTTCCAAATAATTTGAATTAAAGCGCAAATGTTTTAATAGCCAAATTATTTTAATATTAGCAAATCTACTTAGCTAAGGTTTGAACTATAACATATATTTTTTCCATGTCAAAAACTGTACCTAGTAAAAATGTATCTGTAAAAAAATTTATCAAATTCTTGCAAACTTAACTCGTTTGGGTATGCCATCACCTTAACGCAGACTGCCCGAGATCTTTACAAAATATGGATTACATGCAGACAGATGCAGATTTTTATTAAAAAAAATATTTATCAACATACATATTTTTTGTTATATAAACATACAGACCGCGCGTGAAGTTCGAGGCATCGGAAGGCCGGATTGTGGGCTGTAAGGCCTTGATACAGAATTTTATTTTTGAATTACATTTGGGTTAAAATAAAATTAAGCTGCTACATAACACAATGTATATACTATAAATGTATAGGTATATAACAACTGCACTTTAAATTCTTTGAAATGCCTCAGAGCTCGCGTACGGACTGTACTAAATTACTAAAACAATATTTACAAAGCTTACATGTAAAACATAAAGCTTGTCACAAATGAGGCCTATAATATACTAAGTATTTGGTCTGCGAGCGTAGCATATTTTGATTTCTAATGGCAGCTATCAAACTGTAGATAAGTTGGTAGTTTCTCTACAGGAATGAAATATCTTATGAAGATTTTCATTTCTGATGACAGCTGTCGAATTAGAAAGGGCTATATCTCCATAACTATTGATCGTAGACTAGTTGTTTCTATACCGAAATGATAATCTCATCAAGTCCTTTATTTTGGATGATAGCTGTCAAATTAGTAAGGGCTATATCTCCATAACTATTGATCGTAGACTAGTTATTTCTATACCGAAATGATAGATGTCATCAAAACCTTTATTTCGGATGTTAGCTGTCAAATTAGTAAGGGCTATATCTTTGTAACTATTAATCGTAGACTAGTAGTTTCTTCACAGAAATTATAGATCTCAAGATCTTTATTTCGGATAACAATCAAATTAGAAAGGGCTGAATATCTAAAACTGTTAAAAAAATGACACCTCGTGACATTCAAATGTCTAAATAGGTAGATATATGTAGATTGCCCTTTCTAGTTTGACAGCTTTCATCCAAAATAACGACTTGATGAGACCTATCATTTCTGTGGAGAAACTACTAGTCTACGATCAATAGTTATAGCCCTTTCTAGTTTATATATAGCCTTTTCTAGTTTGACAGTTGTCATCCGTTTTTTTAGGTAGTCTTGTCTTTTACATATTAACTTAAAACTTTACATATTGATAGACAGACAGACAGACACCGACACTTTCGAATATAGCAGTTTAACGTAAAAACTTTGAAAATTATATAAAAAAGGCAATAAACCCTTAAAAAAAATTATACCTTGCTATAGCAAACTTTCTGTCTATAATTAAAGAGTTGCCATAGGAATCCCACGCTGATAACCGCATAATTCACAATAATAAAGAAAATGCCAAACAATAATCTTCTAACAATATTTTATACAGAATAATTAAAAATATAAGTGTGAAATTGAAAATTATGGACCGCGAATAGGGTTGATCTAAGAGGGCTGATAGAACTTTCCTGTAAAGGGAAAAGCGCAAAACCCCCTTTTAGGGTTCCCTTTATAGCCAGATGAAGAAATAGTAAAATTTATTATACACTCGCGCGCTCAAAAAAACACAAAACCTTCTTTTTTGACGTTGGTTGAAAATAAATGGTAATTATTGACACACCCGCGCGGTCAATTAATGCATCACTCTGTATTTACTTGCGAAAAACTGATACAGAGCCTGTCAATATCGCTCAGCAGACGCGGATGCTTGAAAATGAAATATATATTATCTGCCCCGTGTGTGCACCCATTGATTTATATGTAGAGCGATATTGGTAGATGGCGATACGGCGTCGCTGCGGTGTAATATATTTTTTTGATTATATCTGCCTCGTATGTGACAACCTTAAGACAGACATACACACATATCTATTTATGACATTTAGAAATTGTCATGTTAGTCAGAAAAAAATTACTAAGGTTAAGTAAATAAATGATGTTAATAGTTAGGTACCTTCTACTAATGTAGCAACTACTGGAAAAAATTTATATTTTCAATTCTTTTACAAACTTCACTTATTTATATTAAAATTTACGTGTTATTCAATTTAGCCTGATAATGTTATATTTACAGAGCTTCGTGTTCCCTTAAATCGTACTTTTATATTAATGTCTTGATTTAAAAAAAAACTCATTATATTTGTATGATTTATGGACATTAACACTTTTTAGCTGTAAAAAAGTAAACCCAAATAGATCTGTATACTTTCATACCAGCACCGCTATAACTATGGAAAAATGCTGGAATTGTTTTTTAAAAGTACCTACTGTAAGTACTATGTTCAATCATTTAAATTAGTATCCTGACAAATATCAGTGATAGAAACTTTAATGGCTGACATTAGAGTTCGCAAATATAACTTATTCATCTCCTTCTAAACCAACAATAACGGGTCTCTCATCGTCTTCATCTGTATCAAGTCCTGTAAAATCCCACTGAAGTTTCTCTGACAAATTTTCTTTAAACCTCTCGATCATTGTTAAAAGTCTGCCGTCTACTTTGCTGACATATGCCGTTCGAAAGAAGTCACGGAGTTTCTTGTAAACTAAGTTCTTGTTCATCACAATGTCTGCTAGAAATTCTTCTGGCATTTCTTCTATTTGTATTTCAATTGTTCGTATAAAATGAAAGAAAACGCTTCTGTACTTGTGAATGGCAGCATCACAAGAACACATTAGAATTGTTAGATTTTTCCAATGCTCAAATGCTTCAAGAGAATGTCCAATAAGGAAACAGAGATATGCGAATTGTAGTTCTCCAATTATGTGAAGAGGCCTGAAAAAAATGTCTCAATATAGTATCTAGCTACTTTAGAAACATTGAAAAACCAAATGAGATTATATTTACAAACTATGCTTATGCCTTCAAACTAATAAATATATAAACAATCGGCAATGATTAGCATAAAACGTAACTTATACCTACAAAGTAAGTTTCAAATCCAGGCGTAAAAAGAACATTGGGTCAATGAACGCGTCTATAGGGAATACAAACCTTTTGTAGAGTGTTGTAAATAGTAGCACGTAGGTATTTATGTAGATCAGGAAATAAAATAATAAGCAATATTACAAGGCCTGACTACAACCTTCACTACTGCATCACAGACAGATATTAGCACGTAGTGAGAGAATCGCATGTACTATTAGCAATGTATTTAAGATTTAATTTATTATTTAGTTGATTCTCAGATGCTTAACTACTCAGCCATGTAGCATCTTAACTTGTTTATGCCTTAATACTGGCACCTCCTAATTAAGACAAGCTGTTACTAAGTACTGTACTTACACATAAGTATCTATTGTAACTTTACTAAAATATACAACAATATTACGTTGTTCAGAGAATATTATTTTCATCAACCTGCTGCTGGAAACGATAACGACCCCTGTCGTTACACTTTTATGGTACGCTTCTAAACTGTACGCGTTCTAATGTGTATACTAAACATATAAAACTGGTTTGTTATCTCTGAATGACCGCGCCGCTCAACCCACCCCGTACCATAAACGCGGTACTGAGTGTAAGCAATAAATAAATGTATGGAGAGCAATACCTATGTATCGTTCTCTTTCGATGCTAACATAATTATCCGAGTTATTGTCCGTTATTCCGCCTGGATTTGAAACATACTTAGTAAGGATTTAGCGTCTTTATTATAATTACATTTACATTAAGAATTATACAATAAATTTTGCAATCTTACTCTGCATGTTGTGCAATCATAAGTTCCAATGTGTAGGATTGGTCCAGGTAATGTTTGGTTATCTCCTCTGGTGTGGATCCAGGTGGATATTTGTCTTCTGGAATTTCTGTAAACCTCATTGACATTCCTGCAAATACAATTTGGTACATAATTGACAACACAAAACAGACTACAATAGCAAAAAAAAAAAGACTTGAGAGAAATGTACCTTGCCATATTTTTTTACAAGTTGGTGAGTACCTATAATGATTAATTATACTAACATGGTACAATTAAAACATTCCTGCAATTGCATACAATGCTTTTTATACGACCATAAGAAACATAATTATAATAAATGATGTACCTAGTCTATATTTGTTTGACGTATGTGCCTATTAGAATTGGTGGCAATGCATGGTATTAAATCAGGGGACGTGAGAATATCCTCTTTGATGAACTAATCACTGTTACATGGCGTTGTTAATTTTGTGAATATGAATCTTAACTCAAGCAAATTACGCGGGAAACACGAAGCGCGACCTATATATGAATAAGCGCCATCTAGCTCTAGTGTCGCAACTGTTTTGAGTAAGGTTTACTCATTGCTCATCCTTAATGTTGCAAGTACATATACTTTACACAACAAGTTGCTGAAAAGGCTACGAATATGATACTAGTTTTGATTGCTTAGCTTTAAAATCAAAGTTTCCTCTTGCCCAGTCGTGACTTTACTTTTTAGGGTTCATCAGGACCTGGCAATGAGGGTTATTATTACTCTGCCTCTGGTCTTTTATTTTACCGCTTATTACTTTAGAGCTGGTAATTTACTACGTATGGGACATATTTAAAGCCACGTTAGTCCAGATACACAGCACCAGAGGCAGTGTTTAGGCAACCTCTTATCACGCACTAAATATAATTCAGCAAATTATAATTGCCACAGTATGTAATACACACAGCGCCGTCTGGCCCTAAAGGTAAGCAAAGCTTGTGTTATGGATACCAGACAATATGATACAAAAACATAAATTTTTCTTTTTTGTAAATACATACATAGGTATCTTACATACACCCAGACTCAAGACAAACATTAGTGTTTATATTATGACATAAATGTTTGTCTAGTGCGGGAGTCGAACCCACACTATCTGCACTGCAGCTGGACACACTAGCTACTAGGATAATTTATTTAAAGTATGGGTGTAGGCGACACGATATAACATTACTTATAGGATTATTTATTATTTTTTATGTATATTAATTTATGATCAAATTGCTAGTATTGGTACCTGGCTATGTAATGTACCTTTGAAACAATTTTTAAGTTATGTATGTAGTTGCAAGGTGGCGCTGCAGCGCCCGCCAGCAACCTATTGGTTAGATTTGAGCCAATAGGAACAGCTTTGCTTTGAACCGAATTTGAATGGCAGGCTGTTAGCTAACTTCCACGTTGACAGTGTTGAATTTTACTAAAATAGTTTTCAAGTGTGTGAAAATACACAAAATATCTTCTTAAAACCTTTTTTCACTGCAAGGAACCCTGATTCCAATGGGAGTAAAAAAAGCATCTTCTCAACACATGCTTTAGTCAAATCTTTGTATTGTTTGCAATCCTGATTTTAAGTCAAAGGTTTGCAGACTACTAGTCTACAAACATACAAGTCTAGCTAAAACCATGTTATTACAGGCATTAGTCATGCCTGTAAAATAAAAAATGGAGTTTATTAGAATGATAAGTAAGGTGTTTAAGAACCTGGTGCTGGTTTCAAATTTGGTAACATAGAATTCTCTTTTTCTTCCCTTGTAACTCTTTTCACTCTTTTTGCATTAGACTGTCCAGGTGTCGAAGCTTCAATATCTTTTTCTGGTGAATTTTTTGCTGAAATTGATTCATTTTGACTTTCTATGGATTGTTGTGTAGGCTTAACACCCCTAGGTCTTTCTTCATCAGTCATTGACAACAGCTCCACAGATGCTCTAATAATGCCATTTTCAGGTGATAATCTTTCTGAAAGCTCAGCTGAAATATAAAAAAAAAATTAAAACCAACTAAATTAGGACAGTGATATCTAAAGGTTTCAGTTTTTAGACAGTTTTAGTAAAATTTGGTCAAGAAATTATTGACATCAGCAGCCTTACGCACAATTTAATTTGTAACTCTATACATCATTTTTGCAAAATGTATTTGTATGTTTTAAATGTTATTTACTTCACAATCATTGACAAGTTGGTATAGTTAAATACTGTAGTAAAAGTAAGGCTCCTTTTATCCTGCTTAAATGTTCAGCAGAAAAAAAAGATAATTTTATCAGTAAAATCACTAACATTACGTAGCAGGCTAAGGGACAATGATTTTAAATTCTAAAGAATCATATTTCCAAAATGTAATTTGATTTCCAGCTAGCACACTAGTTAAAATTGCAGTTTTATAGCTCCAATGTCTATAGGGGTGGTATGAGGAAGTCAGAATTGGGCACGAGTTCGATAACAGCCAATATTACAGGTTATCACCACAGCAGATACCTAAGATATTTTTGTGACACCTTATGGCACCATTTACTGTACAATAGTTAGGTTTGTATCTCTTTTGCCACTTTCAGCTGCATAATGGTTTTGCATGGCAATTTAGACGACTTTTGCTCCAATGTGCTGCATAGGATAGGAAATTGTGACTAATTTCAGCTCTTTAGCTTGTAACATTCATTTTTGTAGAACTATTATGAAGTTTAAAGTGCTTAATTAAGGCAGGGATTTCTAGCATTGTTTTGCAGATCCCTAAACTTTATACGTTGGATGTGCAGATGCAATGTATGATATAAAATTCACACTTGAGGTTATAATATTCACTCTATTAGACACTGAATGTAGGTTGAAGTTCTAGAACCAAGAATTTATAGAACTAGGAGCTTTTGAACACTGATTTTTTTCACCCGATTCTGCAAAAAGGGGTTACATTTGTGAAAATTAGAACCCAAGGCTGTAATAACATTGATGCCCTTTTCTGGGACAATTTCCTTGTTTATTAATATATTCTTGTTTATTTAAACACTTGGTTTAGTTACTAAACTAAATAAAAAAAAACAATTTTGGATGTACAGCTCAAAATTTTCAAAAGATCTCCAATTAATTCAGGGTTCAATATTTGTTTTCCTAAATAACCATACATGTTTCACTGTAAATGTTTTTCACCTAAATATAACTGAAGCCCCGCATAACTGAAATTGTCTGAAACTGAAAATCTACCAGAACCTCAATTATTTATAAACTTCATACACAACTACAAGATAAATATAGTCCTTGTAGCTGCAATTAACGAATCAG
This sequence comes from Apoda limacodes, assembly GCA_946406115.1. Taxonomy (NCBI): domain Eukaryota; kingdom Metazoa; phylum Arthropoda; class Insecta; order Lepidoptera; family Limacodidae; genus Apoda; species Apoda limacodes. The sequence continues at coordinate 8,849,366 of OX291553.1, read as the reverse complement.
GAGTGAACAAAATAATGAGTGATGTGTGACATTCATTCACAAAAGATTGTTGAAACAGAAAACTGATTGAAGAGTGGGATTTGTGTTATGAAGAGTTTGTAGAGCTTTCAGGAATAGACCCCAGACTATAGTGTGGCATATCATCACTGGTTACACCCCTCACTACCTAATCCAACTATTTAATTATTTTTTTTAATTTTATTATTTTTTATTTTTTTAAAAGTTGTAATTACAATAATACAAAATACAGATAATCAGGTGATTGTTTATTTGACTACATGTATGTTTAAGAACAAATAAAGATTTGTCATAATTTTAATACTTAGCAGAAATACTGTGTTTTGTGTATTATACTACTACCATTTAATCATGAGTGAATTTCCCAGATCTCTCTTGTCCTGCAAAATTGTTATAGCCCATTACTAATCACACAGGTACAATGAATTTCATCAAAACCTTACAAATTATAGTTGCATTCAAGCATCTTTATTTCAGTTCAAGACACAAAACATGCACTAATAATAATAGGCAATTTCAACAGTTGCTGGTTTTATACCAGTCACTTCCCTGGTCATATTGTGATTGATATTCAGTTAGCAACTTAACTTATATTCTGTTTTCTTTTATTAGTAACATAGGCATACCTTTATAGAGGAAATGGTTACTGGTAGTTTATTGTAAATACCTGATATTTGTGAAGTCAAAAGTTTCCATTTTTGCCAAATATCATAAGGATATGGAGCCAAGTGTTTGTCCAAATTCAACAAGTTATCTTTTAAACGCTGTAAACTTTCATCACTTATTTCATCCTTACTTATGTCTTCTACTTTCTTGTCCCAAAGTTTGACCAGAAATTCTTTCTTGTGAAAATAATGCATGAAGCCTGATCTGTGACAACGAAAAACAAATATAAATTGGTTTACTACACAGTAGGTGCCTAATGTTTAAGTTAGAAAAAGTGAAGAATATCACTCGCTAGCCATTGCTTACCGTGGTGATACATCACCAGTGCCTTTGCTTACTCCTGAATAATGAATGTAGTGCAAACCTGGAGGAATCATTTTTATTCCACGAAAATCTTCATCAGTATTCCAACACTGCATATCGATGCCAAATTGTGTCTCTTGAGGTACTCCAAGGAATACAAAAGTTCCTCCTTCAATAAAAAGCTTTTTTACAGTCTCTTGATCCATTTTGTATTTTATAATAATAGTAAATATAGATTTAGTAAGAAGTTAATTATTTTTAAAGGTTATGTTTGTTATGATGTTTTTTTTATAATTCAACAAAGCTGTGGCCGTTTGACCGTCAGCTTAATGTTAACATTTTGATTGTGGTTTAACACAAGAGAGATAGAGATAGGTACCTACAGATATGTCCAATACATCTGAGCTCAAGGAAATCCAAAGATTCCTGTGAAATACTTTGAGTACCCAGTAAGCAAGTCAAACTTGCAAAACCATTGCTCAACATTACATTTGGGGGCTTGTAAGTTTCAAATGCAAGGCTGCAACATTCCAGTAAGCTTCCAGCAAACCGAAGACGGAGCCATAACAGCACCAGAAGTATCCCCTGTAACTTGCCCAGTACTGAACACTGAAATTTATCATAACTTTAGAATTAAATGTTATATTGATATGGCAATTGTAGCCTTTTAGTAAGTTACTACGTAAAGTTTCCGTAAGTTTGAATTAAAAATTTGACACAACTTAAAATTTGTAATGTTACAGAATTTTATGGTGCAAATATATAAACCTTACAAATGAAACTTTACGGTATAAATTATTGAAAAAATTTACTTCTATCAAAATATATATTGCTGGAGGCTATGTACAGTAGGCGACACATCAAGTTACCCAAGAAAACATATCTATAACAAAATGTTCCGCTATAGATAAATCGTAGGAAAGAGACTGAACACAGCTGCGTCTGCGAACATATCTATAGGTATATGTATATTACAAACATGAATGAAAGCCGGCACGGCGGGCGGAGCGGCGCGGCGGGACGGCGGCGTAAGTACCGAGGTAAAATCAAATAAATCAAAATTTAGTGTTGTCCGTGACGTTGACATGGTTAGGCGTGCGCTTACTCGTTTGTTACATCGCTACCTATCTAAATAAAAAATGGCACCTCAACTTATCCAAGGGCAGCGGAGAAGCGGGCTACAGAATAAAAGATATTGAGCGACTGATTGGGGATGTCAAATGTCGTCGGTTTTATATAAAAAAAATAGACATGACCCGGTAATCGGCGTGCTTATTTTGTAATTTCAAGGGAATTGATGTTAAAAATCCTTTGTTTAGCCTTTACGTATTATTTCTTATGCCTTTTACCATTGCTGCTCGCGTAGATATGTTGTGGTATTGCGTGACAACCAACACATACTCGCGCGGCAATAGTAACTGTTTGGATTTAAACACTGTTCCTATTATTGGTAGTTACTAAATATGCACGCCGCGTCGGTTAGTGTTAAAAAAAAACTTTTGTTATTATATAATGTTACTAGCTATCCCCGCGGTTCCATCCGCGCTATATTCAGTTATCGAGCCATATCTGATTCCTTGCTTATCCCTCGAAAACACTATATTTTTTCAGGATAAAAAGTAGTATACCTATATGTTGGTCCAGCCGTTTGAGCGTGAAGAAAAAACAAATATACAAACACATTCACAAACTTTCGCCTTTATAATATTATAGTGTGATTCATTATCTAGGTAATAGATAACAGGGAGCATTTTTTAATGGGTAAAAAAATGGTGACTTTGAGCATAACAAGCCGCCTGTTGGTTGAGGCTACTGCGACCTATGATAAACGTGCTTGTTTTGCGTCTCTGAGTAACTGAACTAAGTCGGCTGAGCCCGATTGAGGCCGAAAAATCAAAAAATCACAGAATTCTACTTACGAATTAGAAATGTATTCTTAAATTTAAGATTTTAAAGTCTAAATAAAACCCTGTAAAAAATTTACCTACCTAGGTATGTGTGCAATTAGATTTCTGTGTGACCGATCGCTAAGAGTATTAGGGTTATGGGTTAAGGTGAGTAATGACGACTGCCGGGAAATAATTTTAATTCACGATAAGAGCTCACCCTTATATGTAAAGAATAGACATCGCGAACATTATTATAAATATTTATTTTATTCAACTGTCTAACTATCACGGTTCATGAGATACAGCCTAGTGATAGACGGACGGACAGTGAAGTCTTAATAATAGGGTCTCGTTTTTTTCCCTTTGGGTACAGAACCCTAAAAATTTATTAAGAATTTTAGTTGAAATTCATTAGATACAGCCTAGTGACAGAAGGACGGATGTACAGCGGAGTGTAAGTAATAGGGTTACGTTTTTTACCCTTTGGGTACAGAACCCTAAAAGTTTATTAAGATTTTTAGTTGAAATTCAGTTATTAATAATAATTACATTGTTTAAATAAATTTGTGTATAGGTATTATTTACTCTCTCTATAGGTATGTTAATAACACCGTCATATTTATTGACGAGAAAACTTTTCAATCGCATAAGGACGGCAGAAAACTTTTATGAAGACGAAAGAATGTCAATGTAATTTCGGTCGTCCTTAACAGATGGAAAATGTTTGTCTTCCTTCGTATCTCGAAAGTCAACTTCAGTAATACCTATCTAGGCGTTTAACAAGCAATTCTTATATTGTTTTTGACATAAGACATGATTCCTACTCAGTCAAAATTATAATAATTACCTGCAGGTTATTTTAGCTGAACTTGCTTTTCTGTTAGCTGAATATTCAAAGATTATGATAAATACAGTAATGAATTATGGTCACAATAATACGAGTGTGTTTAATTTTTCTTTTCTAATAAACTAACCCAAATACTAACACTTTTGTTAGGTAAAACTCCAGTAGCTCGCTCGCTCAAAATTTTCTATGTTGATATTTAGCTCTATACCTAAAGTTTTGGGTATTTTACTTTCGTATAATACCATGGGTATGTCGACATTTTAAGAGACAGCATAATATAATAAATTAGAGATTACATTTAATAAGGGTTTTAGTATTCGGACGTCAGATGTAAGATTAATATTAATACTGAGTAGCTGTTGATTTTTTTATATTTTTGGTGTGACGTGTAATAAAAAGGTAGTAATAGATAATAAAGATAAGACGAGCTCACACGTTTAGGCAATAAAGGTTAAGGGTTTAGGTAAATAGTTTTAATTTATGATTATTATTTTTTTGATATAGGTTCCTATGATCTGGATTACCTAATTGTGGAATTGTTGTAGTTAAAAAAGTCTATTATATTCAAAAAGTTTTAGGATTGATTGATGGAAATACTTTATATTAAATTCCACTCCATTTGCACTAAGATCCGTTGTGGCTATTCACACTATTGTAAATAACTTTACTGTCAAATAATGTCTATTAAAATTTTATTTTTATTGTTGTTATTTTTAGTTTATCCTCATTATTATTTTTAATTTAAATTGTCATGTAATTAAATGTCGTTACTACGACTTCTGAAATTTCATTTTACTTTTCCTAAAAGGCCAGTCTCAACCAAATTACTAAAGACTCTGCCAACTGATGACTTTTGCCAATACTAGTCGAAATAAAATCAAGATTAACTTGATGTTTGTTAACCATTGTGTATATCTGAGTAATTGTTAAAAACTATGCACACGTCCAGTCCCCTCTCTACCATCGCATCGCTAGCCACCGTGAGGGAGTCCGTCCTCACACCTCAAGCCTAGTTAGTCACGCACAAGTGTCAGCATCACGCCAGTAATGCCTCTGGAGTAGCAAGCGTCCATAGGCTGCGGTGACTGCTGAACACGAGGCGGACCGTATGCTTATTTGTCACCTTAGTATATTAAAACACAGAACTAAACGAATGAGTATATCAACCCACACTTTCCACTTTTGGGCACAAGTCTATACCTACTTACTGAGGAGAATGTTTGCGCTTACGCACTAGGCACCCACACGGGCCTAGTGCGCGTTAATTATAGAGGACACTGGGTGCGAAATAGGCTTAAAAGCCAATTCTGTAATACTAACGATGATGGTTAGTAAAAATACTAAAAAGTTATTACAATTTATAGTAAATTACAGTGAGACGAATTTTTTCCATACTTCATCAATGTTTTTTACCGAAATTACTACATTATGACTATTACAGTATCTCTCAAATCCTACTTTTGAATGGTAGGGACAAATATTACGGCGACACAAAAACCAAATCTAAATAGAACAATATATATAAAAACAATAAATGACCGAGTAGATTTTTCTAGAAGATTGTTATAAAATAAGCAAAAAAAATATAAGTAAATAAAGGTTTTCAAGGGCGATCACCTTTTTGTATGCCTCTTTGCTATCGTAGGTAAGAAAAATTGGAACCCAATAATAATTACGCACGCACACTTATATATTCATTCATAATTTACGGTTGCGACGCGATGCAGTGGGAATACTACGTAAGAAGCAGCCAGTGTGAGACGAAATAATAAATTACGACTATCTCTCTTTCACAACTTTTTCGCTCTGCCTCACTTTGCGCCTTGGGTTGAAAGTCCATTATGGTTAGGTTGATGTGTCGCCTACTGTACTAACACGGTTTTATTTGTTATATACCTAACCTCATTGTTAATAATAATATAATAATAGCCTTTATTCAGACAAGTAACAGTAAACGATTGTTTATAATAAAAAAGATTTTCCAATACACTTTTTATCATGCATCAACTGCCTGTCTGTATGTCACTGATTGACAAAGGCCTCCTCCAACTGTCGCCATTTTTCTTTGTCCTTAGCTACTCTTGTCCATATGCCGCCTGCTATGGCTTTAATGTCATCAACCAACCGTCTAAATGGTCTACCACGTTTTACATTCTTGTCACTTGTGTACTATTACAAGATCCCAGAGCGATCTGACATAACTTATTTCGACATAGATGAAACCTTAGGTTCTCGTAAATTTCGTCAGACGCTTTAAAGCTCCACAAAAAATAAATTTTGTGTTTAGGAGATGTTAGGTCACTACAATTTGTCTCACTAATGAAATATAACTTTGTAATAGTTACCTTATAACATATTTAAAAATCAAACATGGAAAAATAAGTAAAGTTCATTTATTTTTTGTGGAGCTTAGGAGGACCTGCCCAGATGTCACAAGGGGAGTTCCACAAGCACACAGGAATTCAAAGAACATGAGACGCTACTGAGAACCTAAGGTTTCATCTATGTGAAAATAAGTTATGTCAGATCGCTCTGGGATCTTTATTTTTTGTGGAGCTTTAAAGCGTCTGACAAAAGTTTTGGCCCATGGAAAGTGACTGAAACTTATAATACTAATTTTAGAATAATATTCTACAAAACATATATAAAAATCAGCCATTTAAATTTTAGTTAAGTAACTCTTATTTTTAGTTACCTTTCTTACCTGGTACCTGCCCAGGTGTCACAAGGGTAGCTCCACAAGCACGCAGGTATTCAAATAACATGACGCGCTACTGAGAACCTAAGGTTTCATCTATTTGAAAAGAAGTTATGTCAGATCGCTCTAGGATCTTGGACTATACCAGTATTTTAACCATTTTTCACTACCTCTGAGTATGTGACCTGACCGCTTCCACTTTAACTTTTTTATTGTTTTTATGACATCTTTTGTTCTTATTTGTTTTTTAATGGTAGCAATTTTAATTCTATCGGACAGTCTTTTCCCTATCATACTTCTTTCCGTGAAGTTCTGACATGTTTTGAGCCTTTTTTTGTGATTTTTTCTGAACGCCCAAGTTTGGCAAACATAAGTTAGTACAGGCAGTATGCAAGTATCAAAAAGCTTCCGTTTAATAGTTATCCTTGTTTCACTGTTTTTCTTTATTTTTTCAAACTCCAATATGGTTTCCAGGCATTTCCAATACGTCTGTCAATTTCTTTTGCGGTTAGATCTAAAGGAGAAATGATTTAACCTAGGTATGTATATTCTTTAACATATTCGATTAGGTTGTTATTGATCCTGATAGGTTCTTGCTTCCCATTTGTCATCTTACATACGCAACTTGCGTGAAAACATGTATTCAATTATTACCACTAAGTCCTAACCGTCTTAAACAAAGTCGAATTTCCTACTTACTTATCGACAATATCTCTTACATATAATAATACTACTACATACTCTACTTAAATCTATTAAAACGAAATAAGAAAATATCGTGATCGATGAGAGATCTTCCGAGATTAGAACCTGCGACCCCGTGCACGCAGCTGGCTGCTCTACGAATGAGCCATAAAACTTACTTCTAGTGCTATTGAATAAATTAATTAGTTGTTATCTTCCCGAAAGCTAAACAAAACCGATGTTGGCCAAAGAACTTCGATCGTGCTTCATCGGAGTTTTATCTTTTAATATTTCGAAATCTATCTTCTATATAGGTAGGTACATAAAAATTAATCCCTAATTCCCTTGGTCACTCCATAACTTCCGTTCGACTGCATCAAATTGGATAATTTTGTTTTGTTGTGTTGGTTATTGTTAGGGCAAGTTTTTATGAAGTCAAAATGCAAAATTGGTAAATTTGTTATGCACATGCCGGGAAAGGTTTCTGAGAAAGAAAAATTGGTCAAGTGCGAGTCAGACTCGTGCACTGTGGGTAAACCAAGTGTAATGACATTTTGGTAAGTTGTTGTGTATACACCAGGGAAGGTTCTTGAGAAAGAAAGAACTGGTCAAGTGCGTGTCGGACTCGCGTACTAAGGGTACACCGTTTGTTATCTAATCTCCTGCGCGGCAGCCAACCAAGTAACGGAGCCCATGCCTAATTGCTTTTGGAATTCTTGCCAAATGTTGTGATTCAGTTTTCTAACATAACAAGCACTTTCAAGAAAATATTCTGCAACTTCACGAAAGTGATATGCATAACCTTTCTAAAAAGAAGATAAGGTTGCTGTAAATCATTTTAACCCAATTAGTTAGCAAAATAAAAAATAGTAACGATGTAGATAAGTCAAAATAATAATATTGCGATAACTAAGTTGTGGTTATTTTTGTATACAACATTACAGTAACTTTAGTTAGCAAAGTGACTTTAGTTTAATACAATGAAGTTTTAAACAACATCTAACATCACATTTACTATATTGCAACATTGTAAATAGTAACATCTCAATAAGTTTGTCAGTGATATTGCTGCAAAGTTCACTTTATAAACTTTCATATGTATCATTGCAGTAACAAGTTTTAAGTTTTTGAGGTTCAAAGTAGAAATGAGATGCCATAGAGCAACACGGCCTCTATATAGGAGGAGAAGCAATACGCAGGCGTTCCCCTCGGTAAAGTACTAACCCAGATGGCCATGCCATATGCGTGTGATAAAACTATTTGAAATCGGATTTTTCACTAGTAATCTAGTTGCGCAACTGTGAGGTTATCCTTTAATATTGTCAAAATGATCAGTATTTTGCTTTAAGAAGTCTGTATTACAGATAGATGGAAGTACCGTTTATATGATTTTTATGTTTTATATGTTTTTATAGTTTTTGGTAATTTAAGTCGGGATTAAATATATTGACCACCAAAAAATATTTCGACACCCTAAGCTCTCTTACCAAAAAACTGTACTAAACACCAAAAAATGAAACATGTACCAAAAAAGAAAGTCTAAAATTACAATGGTTCTAGCTGTTTTAGTCATGATTGCACTTTAAATTGTTTTCAAAGACCGAATGTTGTAAATGATCACCAAATCTTAGTGAGGAAATTAATGCGCTATTACTACCTAAATAAACTACTATGATTGCCATAAAATGTAGACATGTTACCAAATAAAGTATAATGACGCCAAATTAAGTTAAATCTCGCGTCTTAGAAGCCCTTGCCGCTTGACTACCGGACACCTCAGCCGCCCGAATCGGGGCCTTATTGGGAACAATCTCGAGCTGTCCGAACTCTGGAATCGTTACAAAAATGTACGGAAGTCTGACGTACCTCTCGTAACTCGTGAATGTACCGGCATAAATTTTTATCACGAATTCCAGAGTCTGAATAGCTATAGACTGTTCCCAATAAGGTCCCATATCTCCTGAAGTTTATTTACTCGTTGGTATCTTTTAACAATTGCGAATGAAAACTTAGCGGGACCAAGTTCATGTGTTTCGTTGTTGAGTGCTTTACCGGAATCGGAGGCGGACGGTGATAAAATTCCAGAGAATACGAAAAAACGTCGAAGGTAATGTGAAAATTGGGTTTTCGGAAGAAAATTTATGATTATGCAAAGCGCACAGGAATTTATCAAAACTAAGAAAACTGGTCAGTACAAAAAGTTATTACAAATTTTCCAAATTTCAATAAAGGATTATTGAAATTGTAGGAGTTTAATTTTTGGACCTTATCAGCAATTGATTGAATAAACGCTCAAGAGAAATAATGGTTTTTGGTAGTGGTTTATTAATTTAGACTTTAAATCTCAGATTTTAGTTAACATTTTACCATAGTATAGTGTTAAACTTTAGGACTTCATTTACTATGTTTGGATAAACAATGATTTATCGAGAGTAATTTTCTTTTATAGGATAGCGAGATGTTAAATATTTGGATGGTATTTTAAATTAAAATATACTTAGTAAACATTTTGGTGGTCATTTACTATTTTTAGGTTAACAATGATTAGTTTGGTAATGTTTGCTTTAAAAGAATAGCTAGATGTAAAATTTTTGTATATAATTTCACTCTTAAATGGGATTTAATTTTTGGTGATCATTTACTATATTTGGCAGTAAAAAAGTTTTTTTTTGTCGTTATATTTTACTATATCTGGTGATAAGTTAAACATAAGCTATTTAATTTAAAAGAGGTTTTAATATTGTCACGTTAATTTGTGATATAAATAATGATATAAAAAAGAACACAATATAAACTTTGTAATACAAAAGTTTAATAATCGTAAATAAAAATAGATTTTAAATACTTGGCTAGAAGAGCCTTAAAAGATAGTATAATTATAAACCGCACCGCACCGCCTAGCCCTCCGATAGCTTTGCCACTGTTTGTCGCCCATGGCGGATAACTCAAAAAATTTAGGAAAATAAAGAAGTACACATTTTGGAGAGATAAGTAGGCAAAAAGCATGATTTTTTTAAACGTATTTTATTTTTGCTTTATTGTAAAAACGATAGGTAAACTTATTTCCGTGGGAATTCCAGTGAGATACCAATTATCCTATGTCCTTCTCAGTCTCTCTAGCTTTTTTGCAACGTGAAAAAATAGTTCCCTGCGGTAGGCACCACCCAATATCAATTTCCGTGGGAACTCTTGATCGGGATAAGTAGTAAATATACCAAGCCAATAATAAGGTAGTCAGAAGTACTTGAAAGAATTGCCTTATAATACTACTACTAGTACACTTAAAAACTTTTTTCTACTACCTGAAATAAAAAGGTCCATAGTTCCATGCATACTCAGTTTCGAAAATCGAAGTTTTTGGGACCCCAGTGCCAAATAACTCCCAGGTCAGTTCGAAAAACCGTATAAAATTGCATTTCGCACTCGATGTGGCCAGTTATATTTTAGCGCGGCCGTAGCAGAAATATATGATGTCGCCAGCGGACGGCCGATAGACCAGCGAGAATAATGCTGGCCGCTTTGTGCCGCGCTGCGTCGCATGGTCATTCATTCTTATAAAAGACATAAATTTTGGCGGAAAACATGTCGATTTTTTCTATCTACTTTTTTAATTCTATATAGGACTTTCAGGGAGCAGAAAAAGTAACGTTCGTACCAACCGAGTACAAAATGGCTTTTCTTACCCTCGGAATAAAAGCTTTCGATGTTCGCCTTTCTCGGGTAAGAAAAAGTGTCATTATGTACTCGGTACTTCTAAAGGCACAAAGTCTAACAAGAAGATCCTCTGTACTATTAAAAAACTTTGAAACCTAAGCTCCTTAAAAATAAAATGTTTATTACATTACTGAATAGTACAAAAAATCTGACCTGTCTGTTACCTCAAGAATGGCTCTCTCTCCGATATGTTGAATCAAAACCTCTTTTTAGACACTGTGTATTCTCTAATATATTTCTTCGCCATGACTTTGTCTCTGTACCTACTTTACAGAACACTAACTCTTCTCTGAACTGATATGATATGCTAAAGACTGATTTTTTAGCTTTTTTAATATGCTAGCTATATTTTTTTGAATAAATAATAAAGGCAATTATTTGGGCCAAATATCAAATAATAACCTGGCTTAACTTATATTCTGGTTTTTTTATTTCAATGATAACCGCTGGAGCAGGCAAAGCCTGGAATTGATGATGCAGGTAGGAAAGCAGAATCCCGGGCGAGCTTAAAATGTAGTCTGTGTGTAGTGTAATGTAATGTGTAGTCCCTAAATAAGAAGATATGAAAGGTAAAAAATACTGTGTGTATTGGTTTAGGTGTATAATATTATGGCTTACGCAGACATACTAGCTGACAAATATTAAATGGTTACCTTAATTTTATTTCGCTTTAAATTATAAACTTTGGTTTAAATTCTTTGTTTCTAGGTTTACTTCAAGGGATTCCATGGCGACTGTTCAAAGACATTTTTAGTTGGTAATGTTGATGACCGAGGAATGCAGATCGTGAAAGTGACTGAGGAAAGTCTTTATGTATTAAGTATTACTATGAAGTTCAGTACCTATTTATAAGAAACTTCCAATCTACAAAATATAAAAAGTATTAATAGTCCAATACTTTACGAGGATCTTAAACAAAATATCCTTGTCACGAGGAGACGTTTATTTGTTTGCTGAATGGGGAAAGAGTGGAAATAAAAATCCAATTTAATATTTCCTTTTTAATATATTCACCTGCTACCCTTATATTCGGATCTTTCAATTAACTTATGTATACCAAAAGAAATAATTGGTCTTTGTCTAAAAAATACGTTCTTCATCACTTGAAAACTGTTTACCACGAAGTTCTTTAATCAAGTTGGGAAATGGGTAATAATCACTGGAAGCCAGGTAAGGGCTGTGGCTGTAGCAAAATTTCGAAGTCCACCTTCTGCAGGGCAGCCATTGCAACACGGCTCTTGTGAACAGGCGCGTTGTCGTGCAGAAGGAAGATATTTTTAAAGTTTTCTTTTCTCCTTGATGGCTTCTTTTAATTGCTCTAGGATTGAAGTGTGGTAATCTCCGGTTATGAAGACACCTTTCTCTGTGTAATCTATCAACAGGATTCCTTCTGAGTCCCAAAAGACTGTCGCCATGATTTTGCCAGCTGATTGTGAAAGCTTAATCTTCTTGTGTGGTGGTGTGCCATTTGAGTGCATAGAGCCCTGTTTAGACTCAGGTTCATGATGATGAACCGAAGTTTCATCACCAGTAACAATTTAAGCCAATACTAAATGTCTCTTCGTCTTCCCTACAGAGGTCCAAAACCGGATAACATCTTTACAAGTATGGTCTGACCCGAGTTGCTTGGTAAAAAGCTTTATAACAGTGCGGAACTCGATTTTCGTCATTTTTTATAACATTTATTCAATACTTTATTAGCGTGATTAAAATGTTTATACCCATGCCAAATTACAGTTTCTACTAGGTACTAAGCCTAGCCACGTACAGACTGGCATGAAAAGGAATTATAAAAACGGACGACATGACATTGCGTAGGTAACTCTAAAGGTTTTTACTTTTAGGTTAGGTATTTACGGAACCCAACACAATAGGTAAATAAGTTTTTGTATGCGTTGTCTGGTATCCCTAGTGCAAGCTTTGGTTAGTTTGGGCCAGAATGGCTCTGTATAATGTCTAGGAATATTTATTTATTTACTATTTATGCCCGTGACTCTGCCTGTGCTGAATTCCGTTATCGGCGTGGGATTCCTACGGCAAGTCCTTGATTTATAATAAGGAAGTTTGCTATATCAAGCTTTCCCGATTCGACTCTCGTGTTGTGCGGTCGTGTTTTCGAGCGTCAAGTGCTCTTAGTGTGCTCCGTGCAGTGGTGACTCAGCTGGTGCGCATTCCTGTGTGGTGTTTTGCCTCAGCGCTGACGACCTCGAATTGTTGTTTGGATTATTGCCCGCAATTCCTGGAAAATCGGCCTGAGTGTTGAAGCGCTGCTCGGCAGTGTGTATTGGCTGGGAAATTGCTTCTCGGCCCGCTCTGAGTGTGTTTGTGCGTTCTTCAACGCGCCCATAACCGAGTGTTTATCGAAGCGATACTGTGTGTTTTTGTGCGTGAGTGTGTGTTCTCGTAGTCGCGGAACTACTACGCATAGCGGTGACCCTCGCTTGCCTCTTTGACTGTTACCGGTTCGCCCGGTCTGAGTCCGGCTTTGTGTTAAATCGCTAGCGTAGTATTTCCGCTTCAGCGGTTCGCCGCTCCGTGCATTCTCGCGTTTTAAGTATCGATTGCGTTTTAGTTTGTAGAAATCCAGTTCCGAGTGCTCAAGGGCTGGTGGGTGAGATCGTATAGCTCTTTTCAGAGTTGCGGTCTACCTAACGTTTCTCGTTCATAAACGTCTCGTTGCTGGGGGGAAACCTAACGGTGACAACGTAACCCCGGCCGTAGGACTAGGAGTTAGGTACACACCAGGCAATTCGTAGCACTGCGGGGCGCCTGGCCACATTTAGGTATTCTTGCTCCTCGCCAGCAATGGTGGGGAGTCACTAGGTACTCACAAGCGACACCTCGGCTACTCCCGCGCGATGGCCGAATTACTCACCGGCATGTCCCGGGACCAGATAGGGGCGTTCATAAGGGCATGCCTTTGTGAACACTCAGATCTGGTCCAATCCTGCATTTCAGAGGATGTGGCTGCCCACATTGCGTACGACAAATCGATACCCTCCCTGTTGTCGCCGCGTTCCGCGTTTCGCTCGCTGTCTCGCTCGCGCTCTCGCTCGCGCACTCGTTCGCGCTCTCTCTCCCGCGAACCCCGCTGTCGCGACCCGCGTGTCGCTCGCCGCGCTCTTCGGGCCCCTGTGCCCAATCGCCCCCCCACTCCGGTAGCCGATGAGACCCTTTCTCGGTCTCTCGCTACCCCGCCCCTCGCAACCTCCGAAACCGCACCCCGGTCTCCAGCAGCCGTAATGTCCGCTGAGTCGGCGTTGTCCGAGGACGACGAAGGCTTCAAAGTGGTTGGCCTGGGAACCAAAAAGGGTAAAAAGCGGAAGAAGTCCGCCAAGTCCAAAAAGGCTTCGGCGGCATCCGCTCTGGAGTCTTCTACTCCTCCTCCCTCCGACTCTGAGGCTAAACGCCTCAAAGCGCCTAGCGCTTCACCGTCCCCGTCCACCTCGGCAGCCAGCCCTGAGCTAGCCGCCATGGACACAACTCCCCCCGCCGCCACCTCTTCGCAGGCCGCCTGTCCCACTTCGGGACGGACGGAAAAAACTCCGCCGCCCATTGTCATCAAAGACAAAGGGGCCTGGCCAAATATAGCGAACGCTATGAAGGCCAAGCGGATAAATTATACGCACGCCCGAAATGATGCCGAGCGCGGCATCAAAGTGCAGGTCCCGACACCGTCAGATTTCCGAAATCTGACGGCTTTCCTTACGGCCCAAAAGTATGAGTACCATACTTACTCGCTGGCCGAGGAACGCGTGCTCCTAGCAGTCATAAGGGGAGTTCCTAAGGCATTCTCCACAAAGACCGTTCAGGACGACCTTATCGTTCAAGGCCTCCCAGTTCGGGAAGTACATAGAATGTACAATGGCCGTAACAAGTCAGAGTGCTACGACATGGTGCTCGTAGTGCTCGATCTGACAAAAGAAGGCAAGGCCATCTTTAACATTAAAGATGTGTGCAGCCTCAAGGGCGTCCGGGTCGAGACTCCGCACAAGCGGTCGAACCCGGCTCAATGCCACCGATGCCAGCTTTATGGCCACGCACAGCGCAACTGCAGACGCAGACCGCGCTGTGTGAAATGTTTGCGCGATCACGCCACTCCTGACTGTGATCGCGATCGCTCTAACGCATCCGACCTGGTCGCTTGCGTACTCTGTGGGAGTGAAGGCCACCCAGCGAATTACCGCGGGTGCCCCAAAGCTCCCAAACAGAGCTCGCGTAAACCCAAACAGGGTAAATCGCGTCCCGCCGCCCCCCGCCAACAGGCTCCGCTCGTGCCTGCACCTCTCCCCGCTGTCAACGCCTGGAGCCGTCCTCCAGCGCTAGTTCACGCGTCCAAATCGAAGGAGACAGACAAACTTTTGTCTGCTCTCCCCGGGCCCGTCTCTGTCACGGGTATTCCCTACCCCGCCCCTCTTATGTCCCGGGACATTCCGCGTCCAGCGCCTATGAGAAGTGCTCCCGCACCTCTCGCGCATACGCGCCTTGCCCCCCCGCGCCCCTCTTTCGCGCTGCCCTGCAACGCCGTTCACGCGGACGAGCAGCAGCAGCACCTCGGCATTCTCGCCGAGATTTCTTGGGCCTTCGACGCGGCCAATTTCGAGATCGTGTACGCCGAATACGTACAGATCACCGATTTCACTCAAATGCTCAGCTTCATGGCTAAGCATCGCGATTTCTTCGCCGCCCTCCGCAGGGTAGCTCCAAAACCTTAGAACCAAAATGGATTGCACAACCGCGCGCGAAAAACCCCGGTCCGTCTCCATAGGCTATTTTAACGCCAACGGTCTCCGCAACCAAAGAGAGGAATTATCGCAATTCCTCTCGTCCCAAAAACCGGACGTCTTCCTCATCCAGGAAACGTTCCTAAAGCCCGCTGTCCGTACCCCTTCGATCGCGAACTATCGCACCGTCCGTAATGATAGAACTGTCTCCAATCTCGGAGGCACTCTCATCTATTACAGGCGCTCCCTGCATTGCTCCCCTATCGATCCTCCACCACTTACGAATTTAGAAGCATCCGTCTGCCGGCCATCAGCCGATCATCATTGCATCGGTTTATCTCTCTCCCCTAAATTGCAAGCATCGCCGCTGGAACTCTTCTGTAACTTCACGGAGAGGCAGACTCCTTGACGATTTAGTTGACAGACTAAACTTTGACATTATCGCTCCCATGACGCCCACTTTCTTTCCCCACAATACTAGGAACAACCCCGACGTACTGGACATAGCACTTCTAAAGAATTTAAGGCTAAGCTTTCGTTCTATAGAGGCGCTTGACGAACTTGACTCGGACCACCACCCTGTCATCCTCCGATTAGGTTCCCCTTCGGACTCTCCTCCCGACACTAGAACCGTGACGGACTGGGATAAATTTGGGCAATTGCTCGAAAATCCCAGCTCGCCACATTCCCAACGTAATCTCTTCCGCGACCGATCTAAACGTAGCTATCGACTCTCTCACTAGCCACCTGACCGCCACCGTAGGCGAGTGCTCACGACAGGTGCCGGTTGGTGATTATCACCACCTAATCCTGCCTCAGCACATCAGGTCGCTAATGACTGAGCGTAACGCGGCCCGCCGCGCACGCGATCGCGCTCCCACTATCGAAAATAAAGCTCGCTTCAACGACTTACACCGCCGTGTAAGAACCGCTGTAGCTGAGCTCCGCGCCCAACGTTTCGGTGATCTTATGGAGAACATTTCTCCTTCTCACCAAGCTTATTGGCACTTAGCTAGAGCTCTAAAATCCGAAACCGCAAACTCTCTCCCTCCGTTATCTCGTCCCAACAACGTTCCCGCGTTCAACGACGACGAAAAAGCGGATTGCCTAGCGTCTATCCTCCAAGCCCAATGTGCCTTAAGCACACAGCCCTTCGATCCCGACCACGTGCGCGAGGTAGACGGCGAAGTGGAGCGCAGAACTTCTCTGCCTCCACAAGACCCCCTGCCCCCTGTCACTGTCGACGAAGTCGTACAGGTCATCAAAGACCTACGCCCCCGTAAAGCCCCCGGTGCGGACGGTATCTCTAACGATATCCTAAAGCGCCTCACTCTGCCCCTTGTCTGCCTCCTAGTAGCAATCTTTAACGCTGCTATGGAACATTGCATCTTTCCATCTCAATGGAAAGATGCAATTGTTATAGGCATCCATAAGCCAGGTAAAGCTCGTACCGAGCCGTCCTCCTATCGCCCCATAAGTTTACTAAAGGCCCTTGGTAAACTCTATGAACGCCTCCTCCTCGCCCGCCTACGGAACGCTATAGTCTCCAGAGGCATTTTAATAGACGAGCAGTTCGGCTTCCGTGCCAAACACTCATGCGTCCATCAAGTCCTCCGCATAACGGAACATATTCTCACTGGCTTTCAGCCAGCGTTAGGTAAGACCCGTCACACGGGCGCTGTCTTCTTCGATGTAGCGAAAGCTTTCGACAAAGTCTGGCACAACGGTTTAATTTTTAAACTGTACAACTTTCAGTTGCCAGATCGTCTCGTGCTCATCATACGAGACTATTTGTCGAATCGTAGCTTTCGCTACAAAGTCGAAGGCACTCTCTCTTCCCCCCGTCCCATAGAAGCAGGAGTCCCGCAAGGGTCCGTGCTCGCCCCCATCTTGTACCTTCTGTACACAAACGATATCCCTAAAACGATAGGTACCAATCTAGCCCTCTTTGCGGACGATACCGCTCTCTATACCACAGATAGGCAAGTGAGTCGAATCACTGAGAGACTCCAACCCGCTATCACCGCCCTAGGCGAGTGGTTTCGGAAATGGAGAATCGAGGTGAATCCCGACAAAAGCTCTGCCGTCCTTTTTACCCTAGGCCGCCCTCCGCGGCCTTCTCCCCTTTCTCTTTTCGGTCGTGCCATTCCCTGGCAAAATAAGACCAAATATCTCGGTGTGACCATGGATAGTCGTTTGAACTTCCAAGCTCACACCAAAATAGTCAGAGACCGAGCCGCTTTTGTCCTCGGCCGTCTCTATCCCATGATAGGCAAGTATAGCAAGATGTCGCGTAGAAATAAGCTAAATCTTTACACAACTTGTATCCGTCCCATACTAGCTTATGCTAGCGTAGTCTTTGCGTTGTCCAAGCGCAATCTCCACAAACTCCAGACCCTCCAAAACCGCTTTCTCAGAGCGGCCACTGGAGCCTCTTGGTACGTTCGCAATGCGGACCTACACAGAGACTTCGAACTTCCTACGATACCCCAATACTTTAAAGACTTGGCAGTCCGCTTTTTCGAGCGTACGCAAAATCACCCGAACCGATTAATTGTGCAATCCACAACGTATCGTCCCCCCGATCGACCCGGTCACGGTCGTAAAACTATTGTTAGGCGGCCTCGGCACGTACTAACGTCCCCAGATGACGATCTCGCTGTCCGGATCGCGAGATTAGTCTCTACGACCTCCCCGAATAGGGCCTCCCTCCAAACACGACGCCGACGTCCCCGGGTTCGTCGGCGCCCACAAGGATACACTAGGTATCAAAGAGTGCCGGGGCGCTTCTCGCCCCCACTCAATCGTAATCGTACCCGCGTAACGGGGAACTCCCCTCCTGGCGGTGACTCACCTTCGGGTTCGAGACTCACGCCAGTCGAAGGGACGCCCCCGAGAGCGACAACCCAAGCCGAGGCTTCCCCCGCGGGAAGCCCTTGAGCGTTAGGCGCTATATGGGCTGAGGCTCCTTCAGAGTCTCGCCCTAAAAGCCCGGTGAAGCAGTAATGGCTGCAACAGCCAACTGCATAGTCAGCTCAGAAAAAAAAAATATATATATCAAGCTCTACACTTGTAGATATAAGTAGATGTTCCGTTATTACTGTGGGAACTTTTGGATTTCCGGGATATTATTTTTCATATTCTTTTCAGTTTCTTTAACTACTCCTGTGCTAAGTTTCAGCTCAAGTGGATGCTCCATCGGAACACAAAGGAAGGACAAACATATAAACTAATAATTATTTAAGTAGATTTTTTTTTTAATATTAGTTCATAATTACTTTTCATGTAGAAATTCATTTTAAATTCAAATATTGTTTGTAAATTGTTTAAAAATATATAAAAAAAATTAGGCAGAAAAAAAAACATTCTCACTTTTGCGTTTATAATATTAGGAAGTAGGTATGGATTTATTTTTATGATAGAACTTTAATATTACTAAACGTAGTTTAATACTTAACTTAAAATTAAGTTAATATAATTATTGGCAACGAACTTAACACGAATCCACAACTATTGTGACACTTAGGTAATACAGAGTGGTTACGGCCAAGTTACATAGTATTGCAATAGTCAACATGGCCATCGAAGTATCTACTGCAAACAATTCTTCTCCCATAGAACAAAATGATAGAAGTACCAGAAAATTGCTGGATGACATACGTACGACATAGATCCTCCGATCGGTTGTGTTGGCGTTTATGTGAACGCATGCCGCTGATAATGTTGATGACTTCACACGGCGACTATTCGATTCGATATTTTCTCGCAAACTGTTTTACATAGGTAAAAATAAGCGCTACTGAGCATCGCATTTTTCGCATCGAGGAAAATTGTGCCGTGTGAACGTAGCCTGAGGCTATTTTCTCGTATACCGTATACGAGATTTTATCGAATATCGTAGTGACAATAAAATTTGTATGGCAACTCTGAAAATGGAATGTCTTTGGCGAAGTGGATTGCCGATTACGATCGAGTTATTTATCACGCTTATCGAGGATCGACCCATAATATGTGATAAATCATTAGAAAACTAAAAAAAAAATAGGCATGCTCTCAACGACTGGCGGTGTGGCGGCTGGCAAAGCCTATCGAATAGATGCTGTGTGAACGGCGGCGGCCACTTATACGGAAAGACCGCATACGTGAAAAAACCGAATGTGCCTCGCACAGTGTGAACAGCCGTCTCGTATACGGTAAAACAGTTTGAGAGAAAATATCGAATCGAATAGTCACCGTATCAACGTAGCCTCATTGTATTTGAGGGCGTGACTTGACAAAATTAAAAATCTTCTTAACAAAAAAAAAAAAACCGTTTTAAAAAAGATGCACTAAAAAGGTAAAAATAATTACTTATTTCAAAAATCTGATCTGAACTACAGTTTAAAGTGTGGGGTCATGCTAGTAAAGCGTGTTATTAACTGTTAGGTACAACTTTTAGATCAGATTTTTGGAAGTAGTAATTATTTTTACCTTTTATGTGCATCTATTTGAAGTCGGTTGTTCTTTTTGTAAAAAAAATATCATTTTTTTCTTTTTAATTGAAGAATTGCTTTCAAGTGTACAGGCGTGATGTTATGTTGTGTGATTGCATAAATAATGCGATAGCAGCAATCGCGGTTGATTTGCTGTAATTTTTTAAAAAGTTCCGTTGTCTGTCTTGGAAACTTATCATCAGATGTATATGAAATTTTAATTGCACCATTTCAGAATAAACCCCTTACGAACAAAAAAATAATTTTGCAAATCCGTCTATATATGACGAAGTTATGCCCGAACATACATAAAAAAAATATATAAACATCCGAATTAAGTACCTTTTCCTTTTTGAAGTCGGCTAAAAACTGTTAAATATTACTTAAATAATAATTTATACAGACGCAATAAGCGCAACGATGACATTGGTGTAGGAATTTAGTTACACGCAGTCCACGATGACGCGCAAAATAGCATTTCCAGGACAAAACGTCACAATTAGGGAATTGAATGGCTAGTCAGTAGTCATTACGTATTCCAGTGTACAGGATTAATGGATGACGTGTCCATTTGAGAACATTATTTTGTACTAGTTATTGCTCGCGACTTTACATATATGCTTAAGTAACTCTCCAGGATTTCACGATTTCAGGCGTCATCTATACTCATATAGTAAATTTGTAAGTACCTAATGTCCCAAAATTACCGTACAACTAAATACAAGTAAATTCTAGTAACGACGTGGGTTTTTTTATTCATTTAAACAGCACTTTTGAATCATTAGTTCATTTATTAATTTTAAAAAATTGCCACCAGTTCGGAATGATTTACTACCGCGAAGAGCCGGCACGGAACTCAGCAGTTAATCTTTTATATTTTTATATACACTAGGTAATAACATAACATACAGTGTTTTAATTTAAAAAATATTACAAATACAGCAATACCAATACAAATTAATTCAGTTCTAATTCAGCCAAGCATTTTTATAATTTATGTATTCATCAACTTTGTCTATCACACATTTTTTCATTAAACTGTCTTTGACATATATTTTAAGTTTATTTCGAGGTAAATTAACCACATATTCTAGAATTTTGTTTTAGAAATATATATTTTGTATTGCGAAAGAGCTATGTACATTGTAAATACGACATTTTGGAACTACAATTTATCCTTATTCCTTGTATTAACACTGTGTAGATCACTATTTTTCAGCAAATAAGTGTCATTTTTTGCGCACATACATTATACGAGCGAAGATATATTGGCAAGGAACATTTAAAATATAGTTCCCTAAGAGAAATTCTAGGTCCCAATTTATAGATTGACCGTACTACTTAACCCCAAAGCAAAATTTCATAAGACATAAGGGAATGGAAATAGCTAAAGTAGACCAAGCGAGCAGTGTCTTAGCAGCTGAACTAAGTTTCCCTGCAAGGATTTGAGGATATTTAAACACTTAGTTTTCGTATTAAGAAGTAAGTTATTTGCCGTAAACCACTGAAGAACTTGAGAAAATCAGTAACTAGTCTCAGTAACTAGTTACGTCGTCAAAATTAGTTTTATTTCTGTCTACTTTAAAGGAAAGAGAAGTATCACCTGCAAATAGTACAATCTTGCACAGCATCTCCACAAAGAAAGGCGAGTCATTTTTTATCCATACTAATATATAAAGGTAAAGAGTTTGTTTGTTTGAACGCGCTAATCTTAGGAACTAGTAGTCCGATTTGAAAAATTCAGTGTTGGATAGCCCATTCATCGAGGAAGGCTATAGGCTATATATCATCACGCTAACACCAATAGGAGCGGAGCACCAGTGAAGAATGTTTCAAAATCGGGGGTTTTATATCCTTTTGAGAGCTTCCGCTGCGTGCGCTGCGTAAACGGTTAAAGTTTCACAAAAATCATGTATGACAGAATTATTTTCCTTTAAAAGTTCTAAAAAATAGTCCGCAACAGTATATGTCTATCTTTTAAGGTTGGTTTACTATAACCTCATTATGCTTACCAAATTTGTTCTAAAATAATGCATTATTAGCGAAGGTGTTTTTATAAACATGATATTAATCCTTATCCAAATAAAAACGTTATTCATCTCAAGTATTAAATTTAAAACAAAATTGCCCTTTGCATCATTTTATTTCAATGAATATCTTAGGAGATATTCCAGTTTTAAAATAACGTCGCAGCAAAATAATTATCAAATACTGCGCGCGCATTTATGATGTGCGAGGCCAGCGGCGGGCAGTCATAAGGGGGAAGGGCGGTACGTACCTACAATTAAAAAATATTTTTAACTTCTGTGTTTTTTTATAATTGAGGAGTTGTCGTAAGAATCCTATGCCGATAACCAAATTTAAGGCGAGCGAAGCCGCTGGCAAAAGCTAGTTATTTATGTTTATCAAGTAGTATAGAAATATATTTTTTTAAATATAGAAATTTATTTAAAGAATATTTATTTTTATTATTATAATCTAGTAAACTTATTTTTAGAGCCGACCAGGATCACAGCTTCAACGTCAACCTGTCTTGATAATATTTTTACTAATATTGGACCACAGTCAAAATCAATCACAAATAAATTAGAATCTGATCACTGTGGCCAACTAGCTACTTTCAAAATTGATAGCAATTAAAATAAGAAATATCATTCTAAATATGTACTTGTGATCAGCAGTCATCTTGCACAATTAAGATTCAACACATTATTTAGGTTACCCAATTGAGGATTCCAATGAACCAAAGAGAATATAATATACTACGTCAATGAACCACATAAGTCTCTCTTTGGTGTCATCAAAAATGAATATGAGATGGTATTCAAACCAAAGAAAACTCAAAAAAAGAATTGTCTATTGTTTAGTGATTAGATAATATTATCATACAATCAAATTTGTTAAGTATGTTAGTAATAATTAAAAAAAATTTAAACGCATCAACTTTGTGAACAAACGAAATAAATACTTATTATAAACATAATTTAAAATATCTCTGCTAAAATCAACATGGAAAATAATTAACAGTGAAACTGGACGAGCTAAACCTCTTAGCAACTTAAAATTATTAAAAGTTGATGATAAAATTTTGGATAAAGACCAGGATGTTGCTGATGCTTTAAAACAAAATTAACAGATATCCTAGTTTTAACTACTTACTAAGTTCTTTTATTCAGCTCCCACTCTCACTAAATCCTTTTTTTTAAAATATAATGTAAATAAATGCGAAATAGAGTTTAAATTTACTTATGTTGATTATAATGATATTGTAAAGGCATTCAGATTTTTAAAAAAGGCTTGACTTCTGATATTCATGGTCTCTGAATTGAAATAATTAATTACATAGTTGTATTTCTCCATTCTTCGAAGTAATATTCAATTCATGTGTTAATAAAAGTGTGTTTCCTGACCTAATGAAGTGAAATAATTCCGTTATTTAAAACCGGAAACACTTTAGACCCCACTAACTTTACACCTATATCCAAATATTAAAATAAAATATTTGAAAAACTAATTTTGCAGCATTTATAACAGCATTTTATTGTAACAATGTAATGAATTCGAAATAATTTGGATTTATACGGGATCTTTTAACAATTGATGATGGTGATGAGTTTATTCAAAAAATATTTGAAGCATGGAATGATTCACAGAATGAATTTGTCATTTTTTGTGACTTGCCTAAGGCTTTTGATTGCGTCCATCATTATGGCATCAAAGTTGAAGCTTTTATGAGTACTCGCTCGAATAAGCCAACCGAACTGGGGACGTATCTCTGCCTTACAGAAAACCACTGCCACAATAACGCTAACATTGAGTAGTGTTGTGTTGCTGGTGGTGAGTAAGGTTGCCAGAGCTCTTGTTGATTCGCTGTGTGGACAGCGGAGGATCGGCGATGCTTATTGCTTTCATTGCTAGAGACCTGATGAAATGGCTGATCGTTGACCGCGCGAAGGTTGAGCGCGTTCCCGAACCCAGGGATTACTTAATATCCGCCCTGGGAGGCTGAACCGCCAACCTGTGTGAAGTCTCTAAAATAGTAGTGGTGTCGGAGAAGGAGACCGGGGTCGACCCGGCTACTACAACAGGGGGAATCAGGGGCCCTTCCACCCACCGTGCCAGCAACGGTATTATCTGTGCCGTGGTTTTTCCTCTAAGCTGTCTGTGCAGTAAATCCTCATCTTTAGTCTAAGTGTCTTTTTTAAAAAAGGCTAGAAAAAACAGAAAAAGAGTTTTTTCAGCGGCTACTTCATCCACATATGTGGATTTTAACGCAGTTCACCATTACCTAGTAACTAAGCAGCCGACCATTCTTTTTTTACCGGAGATGCAGATATCCTGCCCGGCCGATACATCTTACCTACATTATGTCTGATACAAACTCGAACACCATTTTGTGAGTCGTGCCGGTGTATGTTCGTCTGGTAGGATATCTGCTGTAGCCGCCTTCATAGTCTTGAAGACAGGGACCTGTCGATATAATGAGTGTGCTTAGATCGTGACAGCCACACTCTTATCTATGCCTGCCTTTACAGGACCCATAGCAGTGACAAGAACGTAGCTCGACTCTTCACGCACCTGAGTTTGACGACTGACAAAGTTCTAGAAATAGCTATTTTGCGAGACTTCAACGCTCACCATCGTGAGTGGCTCAGTTCTCGATCCAATAACTACGCAGAATTATCTGCTGATGAATTTGCTCTATGGATTCTCTCAGATGGTACTTTCTCTAACGAGAATATATTTCTGGGTTAAAACGCAAATTAAATGTTGCCTCGGGGTACATTAAGATAGCAAATGCCAGAGCTAAATTCCAGTTCATCGGCAAAATGGGTGCTTGCGAGCTATCCCTCTGGAAGTAGAGCTTTCTGGCAGCTTGATAAAGCTGCCGAAGGGAACTTTTGTCAGTCGTCGTTACCACCACTGCGAAAAACAGATAGATGGTGACTTGACATATGGTGCTAAAGAGAAAGCCGACTGAATGCAGAAGGTGCTGTACCACCTACTAAATCGTGGTGCGGTAAGACCATGCCGGAAATCTCCTTAACACAGCGGGAGGTCTCAGATAGGGATAATCTCAGAGTTCCCTAATTTTTATTTTACATTTTAATATAAAAACAAAAAATTAAGAGCTCGGTGTTTTTTGGTTCATAGAATTTTGATAAGCAATTATTTTTCAATATTTTTGCAAGGGTGCCAAAATTTCTTGTATGTAGCAACTTAAAAAAAGTATAAAAAATAATGGATTATCAGAATCTCATGAAACCAAAAAAGCTGAGCATTTCATTTTTTTTTAATCAAAATACAAAGTGTAATTCAAAAGAGCGACTGCTGAAAAGTAGAGAGTCTCTCCGTTTCTTCTTAATAAAACGCCATTTTGTTTCCGGAATGGTATTTTGTTGTCTATTTACTTCTGAAAAGATATACGTTTTCTTGTTTTTAAGAAATAAAGCATGAATTCATCTTAACCAATCCTGTGCCCTACACTAGCAAAAGGATTGCCTGAAACAATTATAAGTTGCATTTAATTTCTTGCTACTACTCACGCAGTGTTATTTATTTGCAATCAGGTTCAAAATATACTTCATAGCACAAATACATCGATACGTTTTCCAATAGTATTGAGTATACAAACCCTATAGAAGTAGATTCGATATAGAAATGTTTGTTTTCGGTACGAATCCCGCTATTGGTATCGCGTTCGAGCGGATTGCAGACAAATTCAATTTTCTCTGTGTCGTTTTTACTGTATTATAATCCGGCTTTGTTGTTTCAATATTAAACCTTATTATATAGACTTTTTTTATTTTTTAGTTATACATGAAGTGAAAATTGTTGTTAATGTTTTGGTAAACATTGAAAAGAAAATAAAGATGTAAAAATAACTGTAGATAACATTGTTTTTTAACTTGCACAGTAACCAGCAGCAGTTTTGAAGCGCTTAGTAGGTTGAGCGTTCTGTATCTATCCTCTGTCTATCTATATTCTGTTTCTTTGTTCTTGGACAAAGACATGGAAGTAGACTCAGTGACTTATATCGCAACCTATTTACAGACCTTTTTAGGAATATACATACCTATATAGATATATGTGTTTATACTTATATAAGAATTTATGTATTTATCTTCACTGAACATAGAATACGTATTGTTTAGAGCAGCCTTCTCTCATGACATCATTTTACTTCTTTGGATTAAAATAAAATTTCTTTTTTTGTATTGACAGCTGTGACGAACATAATGGTTTATATTTTCTTTGGTGATAAAATGCAGTTACTCTAAATATAAGTAACTATTTGATATATCAACTTAACCACTATATCGTAATCACGTGTATATTTGTATTTTTTATATAGAATTTTTGTTTACAATGGTGTGGCCGACAAAATACGATGTGAAACTCGGATTAGTAAGTTTATCATCAGTTTATCGTCAAATCAGCATAATAATTAAAGAATTTAAGTGTGTGTCGTACACGTATTAAGTTAGGGTTCCGTAAAATGAGATTTATTGCGGATATCTGAAAAACATTTCGCTGAAAATATATACGAAGTTCTATTATCGTAATTTTAGTATTTTATAACAAGTAGTCAATCAATCAATTTCAATAATTAGCAAATTAATTTTATTGTATATTTTTCACGGCTTATTTCAGAAGAATGAAGTAATAAGTGGCTAAACACACCCACATCATAATGTAGAGAATAGCCTGTTTTTTACCTTCTACTTTAGTCCTGCGTACACTGATTCTTATGCAGTGTATCTAGACTAAAGTGTAAATAGTAAAATTAACAGGGGACAGTAAATCATACCCCTTTGCCAGTGCTGTCAAACATTAAAAAGTTGAACATTTAATTTTGGAAAGTTCCGATCTTATAGATGAAGCTACTTAAAAAAAATATATGCATTTTTAGGACCTAGGTATCCAACGAATTGCTAAATAAAAAAATTAATATCTAGTTTCAATACGAACATAAATATCTCAATTTGATTACATAAATGTATGGTTTTACATAAGAAACCTTCCTTTGAAATTACATCAGAAATGTAAGTGTTATTTTAATCATCCATATAGGACCCCTAATCATATTTTGACTTCAAAGATAGCTTTCCTTTATGGATAAAAACAACATTTCTTACTTAATATCTTTTTTTAATTAAAAATATATTCTTCCTATAATATCGATTTATCGAATCGTAAGTTTATATTTGTAGTAAAAGCTCAATGTTTATATGGTGTGGCCTACACTGTTTTACAATACTGTATTCCTAATATTGATAGGCAAAGCAATCGAAAAGCAATATAAGCCTACTATTCTTATAAGGCGCGCAATGTAAAACTATAAACTTTGCTAGTTAGGACCTTCGGGTATTTGGGAATGACAAGGATAGTTTTCCTAGAATAAACTGGACCAATTTACACCGAGTAAAAATTCTAATTGACTTATATAGAATAAACCGGCCAAGTGCGATTTGGCCTCGCTCACCGAGGGTTCCGTACTTACCACCATTTAGGTAATTTACACAAACAAAAACAAAAAGTGTGCCGGGCACTGGGCTCTAACAAAAGTTTGTACTTTAGCACCTAATATTTCACCGAATCGAGAAATGGTTTTAGCAGACCCTCAATATTTTTTAACGAGATCCAACGACACCCCACACTATGGAGTAAATGAGAAAGATAAATCTTTCCCACTGTACTTGTAGGGGAAAAAAATCTAATTAATATGTGTATCTTGCCGAATTACAGCTTTCTAGTACTTATGGTCTCTGAGCTTAGCCGTGGACTCACAGACATACAGACGGATAGACGAACGGAAATGGCGAAACTATAAGGGTAACGAAACGATAAGAACCCTAAATAAAATTAATGTACCAAAGTACTTGGATCACCTTGGTAAAAATACATTGCGTTTATGAAATTTTGCATCGTTTATGCGTTATGAAAAATAACCTTTTCCATAGATGTTGGTTGGATCATTGTGTATAACACGGCGCTACTGTAGATACGTATCTGGTAGTGTTTTTGGTCCTACTGAGCTCTTTGAATTCGTTTATTCAAAAATGACTAGAGTGTGGGTTGGAATTCAACAGAAAATGAATAAATTGAAAAAAAAATGTATGAGCGATAAAATTAGTGATATATATATTTTTGCATAAATCGGTCCAATTATCACAAGTTCTATCGGTAACAAAATTTTATTCAATTAATTCTATTTCTGTTGATCAACCAGGCAACGACGAAATAATCTTACTGTGAATTGTACATATCGTAAACATAAGATTCTGATCTGATCTAAGTTTTGGGTTTGCTGTGGATCACCTCTCACCTTGACCAGTTTTTAACATTTAATCTGCAGTATGACTCAATGCAGTTACCAGGCCAACAGGTCAAAGCGACCTATGCCAATGCTGAGCTCGACCAAATGTTGAACTTGGATATGTACGCACCAGCGGGATGTCAGAGGCTCACAGGAATTATGGCAACTATGGGTAATATTGGAAGATATTTGTATAGATTATACGGAGAGCCAAACAAAGTTTCATCAAAATCGATCTAGTCGTTTTAGCGTGATGCTCGAACAAACATACACAAAGCGGCCAAGTGCGTGTTGGGCATATAAGGTTCCGCAGTTGCCCGTCAGTCTCATCACTATTCTCCAAGTACATTTTATAAGTTATTTTTAACTTGTAAAGCATACTAGGCTTACTAACCTAACTTTCGTTAATTTTACACATATCCATTAACAGACAATAATTAGTACTTTAAAGCTGAATACTTTGCAAATAGATTAATTATATATTTTGCAAATATTTAGATTTTATTTCAACCACTTTGTCACTTTATGCCTAATTACAGTTTTCTAGTACAAAGAGTATCTGAGCTAAGCCGCGAAGAGACAGACGGACGGACATGGCAAAACTATAAGGGTTCCTTGTTGACTATGAACCCCACAAAATCGGTAATTTGTGGTCAGCTAAACCGTTCCACCATATTATTGTGCCTTTTTTTTAAAATTAGACAGTATAATGATATAGAAGTAGATTAGCAGCAGTTATTGTTTGGGTAACTGGCAACATTGGTGACTATAATACCACATGTTGCCAATTACAAATATGTAAGTAGGTACTGAAATTGTCAACAGGTCCCTCTACGAATAACATTGAAGTTATGCATAAGATGATGGAGGCTGGAATGAACATAGCACTACTCAATTTTGAATTTGGTTCTACACAAGACCATATTAAGACTATAAAAAACCTTCGACAAGCTGCCAAGGACTATGGTTCCAAAATGGGCAAGATTTATCCTTTAGCAATAGCAGCGCGGCTGGCAGGGTTCAAACTTTATACTGGAAGAATTGCAAATGTATAAATCATTTGGTTCTTATATATTTAAGGACTTTCGGACTCGCGCACCGTGGGTTCCGTACCACCAATTAGCTACATCATTTACGAACACAATCAGAAATAAGCGGTCACCCATCAAATGACTGACCAAGCCCGACGTTGCTTAATTCTGAATAACATTTTCAACAAACAGATGTGATAATGTTTCTCTTATAATATTCGCTAGATGGCGCTGTAACGGTAATTTAAAATGTTAATATCTCAGGCCTATCTCACACTTTGCCGGTTTTTAGGGTTCCCAACCCAAAGGTTAAAAAACGGGACCCTTTTACTAAGACTCCGCTGTCCGTCCGTCCGTCTGTCACCAGGCTGTATCTCATGAACCGTGATAGTTAGACAGTTGAAATTTTTCTTATTATACTTTGGAGCTCAGTCTGTAATAATCAAGAACAACGAAAACGTGTCTCTTGTATAGGGAACCTCCTTAATTTTAACTTTTTATTATTTTGTAGATAATCCATCATTGTTCCGTGAAAATTTGAGGCTTTTACCACCGTAAATAGCTACCATCAAAATGTTTTAGGCTCAGTAGCTTCTAAAGAGTGAAATTTAAAAGAGAGAACGTTTTCTTGTATTCCTTTATTACTTAATATAATTAGGTACTAGCTTCTGTCCGCGCTTTCACCCGCCCTAAATTCAGTTATCGGTGTAGGATTTTAACGGTAACTCGGCATTTATAAAAAAACCGACTCACACTTTTCAAGTAGCTTATGTCATTTCTCGGGACTCCGATCTCCATGCCAAATTTCATCTTAATCGGTACAGCGGATTTAGCGTGAAGAGTCAACAGACAGATAGACAAAGTTACTTTTGCATTTATAATATTAGTATGGATTACAATACTTGGATACATATTATACTTTTTTTGTATCATTATGGTCACAGACTATATGTTATATGGTAATGTTTTCGAGGATGCTGATTTTTATATAAGTTTTTTAACCTTAGGTAAAAATAAAGTGATCTAACATTTTTCGAAAAATTTATTCGTATTTATGAAATAAGAGAAAGTTCTGAATTTAATTTATACAAATAAAAGTTGCATGTGTAGTTGATACCACACTAAATTTGTTTTTTTTTTAAACCTTTTATTTTTATATTAAAATTAAACATAATCCTTATTTCTTTTTGACAGTACATTGGCGAGTCAGTTGAATTGAAAACGGGAGCGGAAGTCAATTTATCGTCAAACGAATATTATAGAAGTATGTGTACTCAGTTCACAATATTTGTTAACTACAAAAATCAAGTAGAGAGAATTACAAAGGACACACAGATTTTCTTAGATGAAGACAATATTATTTTAAAAGTAGAAATGATATCTGCTGAAAATATCAGATGTTTAATAGAAAAAGGGGGTACATTAGGATCCTATAAAGACATTTTCATACCAAATCCTATTTTTAACGAAACAAGTTTGTCTAAACAAGATAAACATGATCTAGAAATACTCCTAGAACACGAGGTAGGTCTGCGTATATATGTTATTAAGAGGTAACTATCGAATATCAGTGGTGTGTCAAGGAAGATACATTCTTGGCACTAATTTAACCAATTAGAGTTTCAAATATATAATTAGGTAATAATAAATAATTTAGGTCACAGCGCCACCTTGTCGCAATTTCAGCAAAGTTTGAACTATGGATACCAGACAAGGGATACAAATACATATATTAATCTTATCATTAGGCACACCGCTCGCATGTTTGCCACTATACTTTTTTTTGTAAATACGTACAACCCGGCCACGCTAAAAGTATTGCGAAAAAAAGTTTTTATGTATTAGGCACTCGCAACTAGCCATTTTGAAAAATTTGGTTATTTAAAAGTAGAAATACCATTGTTCGAATTTTGAATTTCCTTCCTCATTTTTTGAGAGCCAAATTAAATTGTCGTGTCTCATTTAAAAATGGATCTGCATCGAAACATTTTCGTGCGATGTTTTGTACGATTTTAAATGTGGTCTAAAAAGAGACTTTAAATGGCTTTTATGGATGAAGGACCTTCAAAAGCAACCATCTACCGAAGGCATAGCGAGTTCAAGCGCGGTCGCCTTACTTTGGACGATGAACATCGTCTTACGACGACTGTCACGGAAGAAATTGTGCTGGCAGTAAAACATTTAATTGAAGAAAATAGGCGAATAACATACGAAGAGATTCAGCATACACTGCAGATTAGTTCGGGAAGCGTTCACAAGATTCTACACGAGCACCTTCGCGTAAGGCGGATAGTCTCCCGCTGGGTGCACAACGTCACCGAAGCTCAGAAGCAGACCTGTGTGGAGTGGTGCCGTGATATGATTCAAAAATTTGAAGCAGGCTCGTCTTGGCGCGTTAACGACATTGTGACAGGTGACGAATCCTGGATTTATTAATGCGATCCAGAAACAGAAGCGTCAGTCGACAGTTTAGCTGTTTCAAAACGAACTAACGCCTACGAAAGTGAAGTGATCGAAAAGCGCAGGGAAAAATTTTGATCGCTAGTTTCTTCACTTTGACTGGGTATCTGGTTTTAATTCCATTACGAGACCAAAGCAGCATCAACGCCGAATAGTATACCACAATATGCCTGCTAGAAATTTTGTCTGCAATGAGCAAGAAGCGACCGAACACCGGGCTCCGCGGGGTACTGCTTCACCATGACAACGCGCCCGCGCACTCAGCGCTCAAAACGAGGGACTTCCTGGACACCACACCGGTCAGAGTCTTTGGTCACCCTCCTGATCTAGCACCTTGCGACTTCTTTTTATTCCCTAAAAGCTGAAAGGGATACATTTTTCATCGCCGGAAGACGTGCTAGCAGCGTTCTAGAAGGCCCACACTTTTCGTTTCAGCAGACAAGGCATTACGCACTCCGGCATTCCAGTCACGGACCCACCAAATGTTTTCTTTTTTTCTTTTCTATTGCTGTAATTTCCTGTTATCGCAAATATACTTCATAATTTCAAGTTACTTTCGTACTTTCAGGTGGATATACTGATTATGGCATCCGTTCAAGCGAAAAAATGTGTGAAAGATCTTAAACAAGTATTAGGGGAAAAGGGAAAGTCAATATGTATTGTTGCCAAGATTACTACAGTCGAAGGGTTTCTCAACTTCAAAGATATATTACTCGTAAACAACTATTTTATATGTTAACCTACTAAGTTTATTAGAGTTATTTATATTCAGTTGCTGTCGATCTAATAAAATTTATTTTAAAACGCTTTAGTAGGTACATTGTGTGTTAAGTGTGGTAAGGATAAAATTACTGACGAGAGGCTATTTAGAAGCCTAAGGCCCGAAGGCTTTAATGACTCTTGTTTGTCATTTCTGTTCCGCCCGTTTTACTCAAAGTGTTTTTCATAACATTTGCAACTGTCAAATATAGTATTTATATAATACTAGATATTAAGAGAATTCATGAATTAAAAAGTTTTAGCTTCAAATAAAACTTGTAGTTGCTCGCTTGTTGTGTGCTCATAGTTCATATTTTGAACAGACAGCTTTTATACATACTTGAAGGAATAGGCGCGTCATTAGCGCCCGTGAGTTCTATAAAAGCGCGCTTTGCTTTGCGAAAAATAAATAACCTTGGGCCTATAGCCTCGCGTTAGTAATTTCTTCTGACCACCCATAATATACAATGTACTAGTATGAAATAAAATCATTGTTTGAAAATTTTAAATAAATAAATTAAAAATAAAAAGCTTATATTGCCAATACTTAATAGCAAACACCACCAAAATCTCAACTTTGATTTTGTGAACTATCACCATCACGTTCGGCAGAAATAAGCAATTATTTTTCACTAGCTGGCCCGGCAGACGTTGTTATAATGCACTGTAGCGTCAACTGTTACAACAGAGATGTAGCTATTACCCACGGCGCTATTCGCCCGTATTTCTCAAACTAACTTACACCGCCATCTGTTAGTAATGTATGGAACCCGGACATGCTTATGACGATAAACTAACTTACACCGCCATCTGTTAGAAATTTATGCGTATGTGTATGCCATGTGTAATAAAGCTCCCAGTCGGCAAATATACATTGCTAAAGACGGCGGAAAGTGACTTTGTTTAGTTTGTAAGCCTTAAAAGGATACACTTCGCGGCGCCTTGCAGCGGGCTTCATACAAACGAATTTCTCATTTGTTTTTGACATTTACTGATTAATCTTTTTTAAAACCATTTGTATGAAAAACTAGAATCCTGTATAACTTTGGAACTATAAAATTTTATAGAAAACTGGCACACTGCAGACCTAGATATTTATTATTAGAATATGCATTAAAAATTTCGTGTTGTTTGATCAACAAGTGTCAAAATAAGTGTAAAATTCGTTTGTATCAAACCCGCTGCAAGACGCCGCGAAGTGTATCCTCTTAACGCACAATAAGAGCAATTGTCAGTTCAGCAAGATGATTGAAAATTTGTTTTTTTTTATGAGGTGCCTGTACCTAAGCAATATAGATCAATTTCTACTTCACCTTTTGTAGTGCAAAAACCCTTGTAGCTTAGACTGCTTAATTACTATACTTAGTACCGTTAGAAATACGTAAAAATGAACCGTTTAATAGAGTAGTAGAAATAGAAAAATCTATTTAATTTAAAAGTATAGAAGGAAACTTTTTGTTAATTAGAAATAAACAAAATTAAGTTTTGTTGTTAACTGTTAATATTTTGTTATAACAATAATAAATCAACAGGAAGCTGATGCTGTAGCAATATCCAGACCTGAACTAGCAGAAGAAATCTCTTGTAAAGACCTAATCTTAATACAAAAGAATATGATATCGCAAGCTAACAAGGTAAATTATATAAAAAAATATGTGTTTTTAGTTTGAGTACAACAGATTCTATAACTAATAGCTTTTGCCCGTGGCTCTGATTGCGCTAAATTTGGTTATTATATAAATAAGATAAAAATATGTGTTTTTTTTGAGTTCAACGTAATCAAAATTTATTATTTTGTATCCTTCACATTGCAGGCCAACATTCCAGTCATTATTTTAGCCAGACTGCTTAGCAGTATGAAAAAGAAGAAAAACCCAGCGAGATGTGAGCTAGCTGACATCTGGAATTGTATCATTGATGGAGCTGATTGTCTTGCACTTTCATCTGAAACTGCTATTGGATCCTATCCTGTAGAAACTGTCGCTTGTCTAGCTAGTATGTGTAAAGAAGCCGAAGCTGTAATTTGGACAAAGGATGTATTTTATAAGCTTTTAGAAAGGGTATGGCGGGGTTTTAATATTATATTATCGTATACTAGGGTATTTACTGTCCATTATTATAGAAAGGTGTCGAGTTGACTTGCATTAAATTAGGTTTTGTAGGGTTCTTATCGTGAAGTCTTTGGTAACACTGCCACCAGCCGAATATTTCATAAACAGTTTTCTCGACGCTCAATTTCATTGCGGTTGTAAATATAGCATCAACTACTTTTTATAACATAATTAATTAATAAATAAAAACAAACTTTAATCACATAATTTGATCAATTTCTGATAAAAATAAAATGCGAACTGCGTCTTTGTTATCTGCTCTTTTCGACGATATTTCATAAAATATAACATTTCAAAACTGACGAAATGTTTCACATGTAAATATATATTTTTTTAATAAATCTTTTTACTTTAAACATTATTTATTAATTTAATTTTTTTTTCATGTGTTTTATCTACAAGCGCCTTTTATTTCTTTTTTTATAGAGGGGGATGAAAAGTAAAGTGTATCACTCGGTCACAAAATATTTTTTAGTTCGGGTGACGTATATATCGCTATGCTCGGGATTCTAATCTAGAATATTAGAATAGTAAAAAATCATTTTGCACCCTTGTAATAAATACAATCTACAATTTCATCTCATTCGCTCGGAAAGGCTTTCTTTATCGTTCTGCGTGGAAAAGCCGCGTGTTTCCAAGTGTGCAAAAGGGTTTTTTTTCACTAAAAAAAATTCAGAAACGTGGATTGTTCTTACAACTTAGTAGTCACAATACATTATTAGTGATACGTCGGTACACTTTATTTTTTATACCAGTCAATAATAAATAATGCTCCCATTTAGTTTTAATACAAAGATAATATAAGTATTGAAGTTCGCAAAATTATAAAAACACAACAAGACTAAATAAATTCAAAGTATAGTTTTTGTTATAAGAATTTTTTAATTGGAATGGTGCATATTCCGAACGAACCTGAAAAAAACTATTTGATTATGTTTTTGAAAAAGAAGTAGGTATTCTTTTTTAATAGTAGTGTGTAGTGTTTTAAAAATATATTGTTAAGAGTTCTTTATTTTTAGGGTTCCGTAGCCAAGTGCCATCCAATAACATGCCCATTATGATTTCATCCTGTCCATCCATACCGTCCATCTGCCTGCGTCAACGATATTATTTTTTTATTTGGATGGCCTGCTTCCGCTTCTTGTCAATCTCAGCTGTTGCCCTCCTCTGCCCATACCTGGTTCACCCTCGCCAGTTTGTCAGGAACTGACAATGAGGGTGTAGTATTTCGTCCCTGGTCTTATATTTAACAGCTTATTACTTTAAAACTTGAATATAATGACATATGGGACATATGTATTTATGAAGCCACTTTAGTTCAGATTCACTGCATCAGAAGCAGCATTACCCCCTGTCAGAACTCAAGTGTTTAGTAAAAAGCGGCTGCCTATACCACGTTATGATGTGGTCGGATATCCAGCATAGGCATATCCAAGCAAGAGGGAGGGAGGTTTAAGGGTTCTTTTATATAAACTTTTCCGAAACCTATGGCCTATGAATTTTTAATAACACTAAGGTTGAAAATAAGCTTACAGTCAGCCTGATGTAAAGCATTCGTCGCAGCCAATAGCTGGTGTATATTTTGAAGGTTATCAGCTTCCAAAGTCATTAATTTTGTGTATCCTCTATTTCACTAGGTACCTATGTGTCCTGAAAATCTAAAAAAAAACACCATAAAAGCTTTATAAACAATGGAAAAATGATTTGAAAAAAAAAATTTTTAAATTTTTAAATATCTGCAACAATTCTTATACTGCGAAATGATGTAGCTATATATATGTTATATAGCTGTATATGGTAAAATAGTGATGGTAGGTACTATATATGTGCTATAGCTAGCTTCATTACGAATCGCGGTGCATCGCATCCTGTTTTTCGATGAACGAACGAATTTCTCACTTATTTTTGACACTCACTAATCAAACACTATGGAATTTTCAAGGCGTGTTCTAGGAATAATATCTAGGTATGCAGTGCGACAGCTTTCTATTAAAATGTATAGTTTAAAGGTTTAAATAAGAGGTTCCTAGATATTTTTTCTCATAGACCACTTTCAAATTAAGCTGGTTTCGGTGGACTCCCTGCAGCTACATTTCTACCATATTCCCAAAACTCGACAAAAAATGTGAAGATTAGATCTAACTATGGAAATTTGCGCTGCGGCTGAATTCCAACCACAAATTTATATATGAATTGATTGTGCTGTGAGTGAATGTCAAAAAAGTAAAGTTTGCCAAAATGCCAGTGTAATTTTGTAAATTGCATTAATCAAAAATTAAAGCGAATGGTGCTATCTTTCACTCAAATTTTTGGCTAGGTGTCGTCGGTGGAGGACACAGGAAATTGCAGTTACCTCTGGTATAACTCTTTAAGATGGCTTATAAACCCACAATTTCGCCCGACTATGGCAGGCGCTCCATCTGTTGCCACCGAAATAACGTTTGTGAATGAAATCAATTTTTTCTTAAAAAAATACTCACGACATTAAATATTGATTTACCTTTAGTGTCCGTCTCCAAAGTTTTAGTAAAGTAGCTCTTCATGAATTTGTTCGTCCATAACAAATCGAACACATGCCAATAATAATGCTTTATTATCAGGTTAACTTGTTTTGTCCCGTTGAATAGAAAAATGAGTTGTTTGCAGATAATTACACAAGAAACTTTCAATATCAGAGCGCATTTCATCAATACGTCTTTGTTGTTACTCAAAGGAATTCTTTTGAGTATGTCAAATGAAGATTTGTGCAGAACATTTTAAAACCTCTTCAAAAGCGGGTAAAATTCACTGTTCTCTTATTAGACTTATTAGACACTATTGTGTGCGGTTTTGTGAGATGCCCGCAAGCCATCTTCGTTACTTTCAGATGTTAAAGCGAACATACTGTGCACAGTCTCTTTTCATATTTTTCCTTCAATGCTTGAAAATATTTCAAATCCTTAACTTTTTCAAGGATGACCTTCTTAGATGGTCTTTGAGCTTCGATGGTTTCATAGAGATATTGCTGAAAACTTTGTTGCATAAAAGGCAAATCCAAATTTTAAATAATCAACACTATACGGTTGTCATTTCTTCTTAGATTCAGCCATGTTTCGTATCAGTTACCTAGCTGTAAATAAAAAAAAACATTGTTTTAGTAATCATAAGGTGGTGTTACTCAACAATACGTAGCTATTTCAACAGAATAAGATTACCTAATTAATTATTGCAATGAAATAAACAAAGTACCGACGGCAAACTGATTCTAATTATTGAATGCAATAAAAACTCTATTAATGTTATAAGTAACGTTTATCCTTGGCAAACGTATTTATATTGGTAAAGAATCAAACAAGTTTACGCCAGATTGTGTGCAAGTCTCGACACGTTGTTGTACTGAATATGGAATATACAAGTTTTTTACAAGTAACAGTCGCTGAGCTTCTTATATCTGCCTACATTGATAGGTGAAGTCAAGACAACGTTTTAGTTCTTGATTATCGAAAACAGATAGATTTTCGTGGATCCCCGCTTAAGAATTGTGAACCCTCATTTTTTTGTCACGCCAACGTACCCGTCGAGTCTCCCGTGGAGCCCTGAGCGTAATTTGGGAACTACTGGTTTAAAGGATTAAAATGATTCTAGCTTTTCATACAAAGGGCTCAAATACGATTAAAAGCTTATTACTTTTTTTAGGATTTTGAAAAACCACTGTCATGAACGGCTTGAGATCATATCTACAAATTTTTTTAGTGT
The DNA here is from genome assembly GCA_946406115.1 of Apoda limacodes. NCBI lineage: Eukaryota > Metazoa > Arthropoda > Insecta > Lepidoptera > Limacodidae > Apoda > Apoda limacodes. The sequence continues at coordinate 8,810,935 of OX291553.1, read as the reverse complement.
TTGATCTGTAAACGTCAAAAATAAGGGAGACATTCGATTGTATGAAGCCGCGAATCTTATCTATTTCAAAGCTAACCTTTTACAACTTTTATTTTAGACACCGATGCCTTGCGATAATTTAACGGGAACTATATTGGGGGCAGTTCTAGCTGTCCAAAGGGTGACGGCAGCAGCCATGATAGTGGGTACTAAAGACGGCAAATCTGTACAACTTATATCTAAATACAGACCCAAGTGTCCTATCATAGCTGTCACTAGATACCCTGCAGTTGCCAAAAAACTTCATTTGTGGAGAGGAGTCATACCCTTGCTTTATTTGGGTAAGTTTTTATTTTTTGGATTTCATTGGGTATTAAGGGTGATGGTGGGATCTTATTACTCAGCCTACGTTGTAAAACAGTCTGCGTCCTGTTCCAGTGCTACAAAATTTTCTGACCCGATATTTGTATTTGTTCGCTAGTGTCGTAAGTTTATACCATTTCCATACGGAGAAATTTTTTAAAGAGAGGCATTGATAGGTATTGCACAGTGAAGTGCAATAATCATTTTAATGCCTATAGACGTAAGGAGGAAAATTCATTGCGCTCGAACTTTAAATTGTATTACAATAAGAGAAAATACTTTTATTTCTGTGTCGTAATTAAACTATATTTTCTTAGATACACCCGAAAAAGAATGGACGATCGATATCAGGAAGCGGTTCAACTTTTGTATGAAATGGGCAATTGAACAAGGATTTGTCAGGGTGAATGATCCATTGGTCCTGATCTACCAACATCGGGATTCCATATATACTATGAATATTGTCTACATTGGTCCCGATGCGACTATACATTAAATATGCAGATTTTATAAGATTTTACGTGATTTTTTTAGACTTATAAATGTAGCGCTTTTAATAGATAAATATTGTATTGACTAAGAAAATGTCTGAAATGTTTTTTTGTCAATCACATGTAATATCATACATACAGTCGGCAGCACGCGCCCTTCGGCAGACTAAGGCGGCCCACTGCCGAAGTGTTCGTTCACGTCAACTCGCAGGTGTGGTGGCGGGCGTGGTCATGAAATATCAAACATAGCATAATTTGTGAGTGTTCATGCACGGCAGACTTGGTACAAAATATTGTTTTTATACGGTAAAAATGGCATTGTAGGCACTTTACTCTATTATTATTCATATGGTAAAACTATTTGGCGAAGTAGTAGATTCTGATTCATGATATTTTGATCCTATTTTTCAATAAGGGAGAGCACAGCCAGCTGAAAAATTATTGCCAGATCTGGCCACGTTTATAAGCTATTTCGAGGGTAATTATCACGAATAGATAAGAAATATTCTTGCCAGTCTTGAACGATTTTTAACCACCTAAATAGGCTGGGTTTGGGGGGTTACGGAAACATAGCACATCCTAGCAGTGAGGCAGACTATTCAGAAGACATCCTCGGACAGCAGCCCATGTGTCAAGACTATAAGAAAGTTGACTGGCAATACGTCGAGGTTTGCGAGATGTCTGTGTGATCGACAACGAAATCAGTTCTATAAAACAGTCAAACATGACCTATCCAGCTACTAAAAGGAGTGAAACGGGGGATGTCATGTCCTCAAAACTGTACAATCGCACTGATGACTTTAAGTCTTGTAACTGGAAAGGACAAGGCATAAGTAAATGTAAACAGCGAATAAATTTCACACACACCATTTTTTGACGATGATATTATAGTGCAGTTGGGTAAAAATCATTTCGAAATGGAAGCTGATAGAAGGGTCCATTTAGGTTGGGCAGGATTTAGGAAGCTTCGTCACGTCTTTACGTCATCTATACTGCAGTGCTCTTACCTGATCTTTCTGAGACAAATAGCCCATACTAATATAATTAATGCAAAAGTAACCCTGTCTGTCTGTCTATTTGTCTGACATACCTGTATATTATACAAGTATAATTTTCAGATCTCTAGCGTGAAATTAATTTTGCATGGGAAAACCTGGTCAAACTTCGATCCCCTAATTTAAAGGGTGGGGGCTATTAATAAAAATCCTGAACTATGTATTTTATTATTTATAACTTTATCAATTTTCAGACCTGTAGCATAAAATTTGCGGAAGTCTCAAACAAACTTCCATCCCTTAATTTCATTGGTTGGTGGTAAGAGTTAAGTAAGGTAAAAGTTTTAGAATCTTTTAGTACTTACTAGCTTACATAAAGTTTAGCTTTCTAGGATTTCAAGAAGTACCCTGAGTATTTTGATGATCGTCTAAATAAAATCTAAAGTATAATATAAATCTATATAAATCTAAGTTATATATAAATCTATAGAGCTATGAAATTAAAACTTTATACGTTTAATAAGTTCACTATTATGTCTCGAGAATTTAGTTTATCTGGTATAATACAAACCCAAGTTATGGGGATTCAAAAAAAAACGACGAAGCACTTCCAGAAAAAGGTAGGTAGTGCCTTTGCGCTTCACTTGGCTCGTCTTGCCAGATTTATATTACTCATAAATTTTATACTTATTTTTTAATTTTAATATTTTTGTTACAATATTTAAACGAATAAAACGATTTTACGAGATTTAATTACTCTTATTGTGTAACAGTCGTTAAAATTTAAAAGGGCTGAATAGAATACATTAAATGAACTGAATAAAATGAAACTGAAATGAATGAACTAATTGTACATAAAATATCCTAAAATAATATATTATAATAACTATATTGATTAAGTATTAACAACGAATAATAAACGTTGAAATATCTACAGTACCTAATTTCGTTTTATTTATTTGTAAATTATAACAAAATAAAAAGCACAAAACTGTAAAAATATTTTATTTGAAATTAATTTTATATAAAATTTATATTTATATTAATATCATGTAATTTTATTTTTAATATAAATATTTTAACAAAATATTTAAAATAGAATTGTTTTCCCCGCAGTTCAACCTATATCAATTCACTTTTACATGTTCATTTTTAGGGTTCCTTATCCAAAGGGTAGTTAGCGGAACCCTATTTTTAAGACTCCGCTGTCGGTCCGACCGTCTGTCACCAGGCTGTATCTCATGAACCGTGATAGTTAGACAGTTGAAATTTTCAAAGAAGATGTATTGTTGTCGCTATAGCATTAAATACTTAAAAACAGAATAAAATAAATATTTAAGGGTGCTCCCATACAACAAACGTGATTTTTTTTGCTCGATATTTATAACGGCAACAGGTAGACGATTAAAATATTGATAGAATATTTCGTTATATAGTCACTTTAAAAATAAATAATTAAATTAAAATAAAACAAATATTTAAGGGGAGCTCCCATACAACAAACGTGATTTTTTTGCCGTGTTTATAGATAATGATACGGAACCCTTCGTGCGCGAGTCCGACTCGCACTTGGCCGATTTCAAACTACTGTTTTTTAAATTGCGGTATATTATAATTAATAATATAATATGTATTAGCAAATACACAGGTTTAAAAACAAAGCTAAAACATTTTCGTCATAAAAATCGTGTTTTCTTGTGAAGTGCAGTACGACTGTTCACTTCCATGGCGTCTGGTTTTTTGTTTTTGCGCTGTCGTTTTTTGCCTAATTATTTTCTACAGGTGACGGAATCCGTCTCACGAGTTCCACTAACTGCGGCGAGACGGCTCGCAACGGCAATCACTAAAACGCTTTAGTTTTTTTCTTCGTTTGTAATTAGTGAAGCTGGAAGTTGTTGTAATGAGTTTTATAATTATTTTAATCATTAAAGTAATTAATAAAATAGAGGAGCTCCTGGCCAGTAACATTCGTCTATCGATAGGTTGAAAGATATGCAAAGTTAAGCAACTTCGGGCATGGTCAGTCAGTTGAAATTTTTCCTAAGGCTTTCCGTGCTTCGAAGGGCACATTTAACTTTTGGTCCTGGATGCTGTCACATTACAGCAGTAGTTAAATTTTGAGCTCCTATCATAAGTATCTACTTTATGGATATACGAGTGTGTTAAAAATTGCCATAGATGAATGATTAATTACTGGGATATTTATTTTGAATATGGAATGGATATTGGAAGTATTTTTTTAAATTTGCGAACAAACTACACATTTTCAAATGATTCTCCTCTAGACTAGGAGTCGGGATTTCCCTCTTATCTAATTAACAACTAAGCATATTTTACTAAGTAGTTATTAAGAGGCATACATTTTTTTCAGGATACCACTTTCATAAAAATATCCTTATGAGCACCTAATCTGTAATCCTCATGAAGTCTCTGTACATTGGTGTCTTTTCAACTTTGTCGTTTCAGTTTCAGCGTCTACGGGATTTGAATACTGCACTTAAAATAATGTCACTTTTATATAACTGTGCTGATGTTCTTTGATTCATAAATAACTTACTTATTTACATATTTATTCTTTTTGCACCAACAAAATAATAATAATAATATACTTTATTGCGCATATAGAATACAAGACAATTAAACAATAAAAGTAATAACAAATTGGCGGTCTTATCGCAAATGAGCGATCTCTTCCAGACAACCTTTGGGTAGAGAAGACTTTATAAAATTATTGAGAAGAATGTGCTAACTGAAACTTAACAATATAAGAAAAAAAAGGCAACAGTAAAATAATATAAATAATACTAATACGTACAAAAGTGTACATTGGCGAGCTTAATGTTATACAGCATTCTTTACCAGCTAACCACAGGCTAAATAGAGGGGTATAATGGCGGTGTATTAGCACTACCTAAGGGTAAGTAAAAGATAAATAAAACATCTCTTTGAAGACCAGTTTCGATTAAGCGTTGCGGATATCTTGGGGAAGTGCCTTCCAGGGTCCTATAGCACGGATAGTCAAAGAATTGTAAACAAATCCAAAGCGGCGAGGATATAATAATTCTCGTTTCCAAATATATTATAACTATTTACGATCACATATAGAAATAAAAATCCTATATATTTACATTATAAGCTATTGTTCCATTTCAAACAATAAACATGGGAGATATTTCGGAAGCTTTGCGACAAATTGAAAGCAAATATCTGGCGCTATTTTGCTACAAAAACCTTGATCTTTTTCTCAAAGGGTTACTCTAAATCTTAGCTTTTGTTTATTTCTTGAGCTTTATTTATATTCGCGCCCTCAGCAACAGACGTGCCCTTGTTTATGTTTGCGTTTACTTTGCGCGAGCTGATGCCTGTCGTGATTCATGAGACCAATTTACAAACCTATATTCATCGAGTAATTTTTCGGTCGGTCAACGAATGTAATTTGTTGAAAACTCAAAAGTGAATATGAATCTATATGGAGCCTGACATCCGTAAAGGAGTTGGAAGACCTGGCACGTTTTTATATTGAATATTTTAAGGGGATGTTTATATTCGTCGACGTTTCTAAGAAATTACAATTTGGTTTGACATTTTGATTTTCCTTAAAATCGAGATGGAAGAAATCTCGCAGAATTCACTTGGGAAATTCGAATGTAAATTTGCGTTTTTCCGTTCTTTCTTTCCTATACCTTAAGTTTGTTTTTTTTCACGAATAAAGAGAAAAAAGTAAAACGGAATCACTATTTTAAACGTTATTCGAGTAGTATTTTTCGATCAACTAATGAAAAAAGTGATCCAAATTGTCGTTATACATGTTCGGTCGCTTTCTTGGTAATTATAAATTGCATTAATTTTCATGTGATGTAATCCGGTTCAATCAAGCACCTGGTCACGTACAATATGGGTTTATAGGAGCTTTCAAACAAAAACGGAATGGAGTTAAGTGATTTATAAACTAATTTGTTGCCTCAATTTAGAATGTTTCACAGTGAAATATAGGAAATTTGTTTTTTTAATAATGGTTTAATATGCAGCTAATATGAATTAATTACTCGTACTCAAAGGATACTATACGTATATACCTTAGTATCCTATAATAAAAGATTCCTGTTTAAAAGACATATCATCTTCCTAGCTTAGATATTTTGTTTAAGAGAATACGATTCGCGGCGCTTAACAGCGTTTTCATACAAACGAATTTCCCACTTATTTTTGAGACTTACAAATCAAACACCATGAAATTTTAAAGTCGTGCCCTGAGGTTAAGTATATAGGTCTGCAGTGCGTCAGTTTTCTATTAAATCATAAAGTACAGCTTATAAAGGATTATAGCTTAAGATCATGTCTACAAAATGTAGTAAAGTATTTGTTCAGTAAATGTCCAAAACAAGTAGGAAATTCGTTTCCTATCCTCTTAAAAATGTATCCTTAGCATATTTGTCGTTAGTATATTGTCTATATTTCAAATTGGAAACTGTATACTAACGACACATTGTGACACCGGTACTATAAGAGTCATCGTCACACTTGTTTCCTTGTTACTTTGATACTGCGTCTAGTAAGTAACAAAACCATTTCAATTAGTATAACCCAGTTGAAATTGTCAAAAGTATCGATACATTTTATTCCACATTCTAGTATCGATATATCTTAATCGACTGCATTAATAATGTTTTTACAAAACTTTTAGAAGGGTTGTTGTTTTTTTTTGGGGTATGTATGTGTGTATTTTAGAACTCTTTCTTACCCTAGTATATTGGCAACATACTTGTTACTGTATGCGGTTTTTCTTTTTGTTTAGAATGTTGGTAATAACTTGGAATAGCTTACCTACTCTTGTTTTGAGTGTCAATACGTAAATCTGCATATGCATTGATCTGCATAAATAATCAAAAACTTGAGAAACTTCAAATGAACTGTCTTGAAACAATTACTAAAATATAAAATATTTTTTCTAACAAAAAATTACCTGGCATGGCGAACTTGAAAATAAACTCAAATAAAGCAATCTTTAAATTTTATTTAATCAGGTATCGCTATGGGATTGATTTGATTAATTGATCAACTTGGATAAAAAGTTTTTCTTATTCTGTTCCTTCAGCTACCCTTATTTTAAAACAATAAGTCATAAGTAACACTGTTGTGACGCGAAGAAATAGTGCACCGTATAAACTGCAGAAAAATATATGTCCGTGGGAACTCCCGATCGGAATAAGAAGTATTTTTTGTCCGTCTGTCTGCGTCACCGTATGTTTCATAAAAGAAGAGCTCCTGTCCTAACCTATATATATTCTACTCTATAGTCCTAACGCAGCTATTATAAATGCCACAGCTGTTATATATATTCTACTCTATGGTCCTAACGCAGCTATTATAAATGCCACAGCTGTTATATATATTCTACTCTATGGTCCTAACGCAGCTATTATAAATGCCACAGCTGTTATATATATTCTACTCTATGGTCCTAACGCAGCTATTATAAATGCCACAGCTGTTATATATATTCTACTCTATGGTCCTAACGCAGCTATTATAAATGCCACAGCTGTTATATATATTCTACTCTATGGTCCTAACGCAGCTATTATAAATGCCACAGCTGTTATATATATTCTACTCTATGGTCCTAACGCAGCTATTATAAATGCCACAGCTGTTATATATATTCTACTCTATGGTCCTAACGCAGCTATTATAAATGCCACAGCTGTTATATATATTCTACTCTATGGTCCTAACGCAGCTATTATAAATGCCACAGCTGTTATATATATTCTACTCTATGGTCCTAACGCAGCTATTATAAATGCCATAGCTGTTATATAGACCACTGTAGGGCACACGCCTCTCCTTGATTTTTAGGGTTTCGTTATTAAAGGGTACCAAAGAGACTAACTCAGCCTAGGTCACCCGTCTTTCTGTCCGATCTGTCCAGCTGTTTAACTACAACCGTTATGCGTCGTATCAAATTTTAACTGATTGTAGTGCGTATCTATAGGTATGCTTACTAAATTAATTAATAATAATAACTAGCCAAGTGCTAGTCGGACTCTTGCACTAAAATTATACTGGCATTTAGTTTTTTTACAGAATTGTTTTGCTTTAACCCGAATCCAACTTGCACTTACGGGACGTAACATATAGGCATTGTTGATTACTGAATTATTTTTGTAATAAAATTTATATTGGAAAGGCTAGATGGGTATAGGTATTGGTGACAACTGACAACCCTAGCTTCCATATCGCCTAACTACATATTTACTCGGCGGCGGGGAGTCTGTTAATAAAAGGAAGTTTTACTACTGTAAGTATATTGTTATCTGTGATTCTAGTAAAGAAGTAAATTGTTATCTGTGGTTCTAGTAAGAAGCTTGCTATAGCTACTATAGCTGTAGTTCGTCCACGTAGAATTCAAGTTTAGTTGTTACTGCGAAAACTTTTAAATTTTCCAGGAAAAATACCCTGTGACTTTTTAATTTTTGTGGAAAATTTTAGCTCAATTGTTTGCTCTGCTGCGACGCGAAGGACTATCAAACACACTCACTGTTGCATTCTACAATAAGTACTTATTGTTTGTTAGCGTTCCGTACCCAAAGGGTCTCGTGAGCACCCTTTTACTAATCCTAATACTCCCCGTGTAGGTCTATCTCTTCTAAGAATTCTACAGGCATTATCTTTTAACATGAGTAAAATTAAGAGGACCACCTAAGAATAAATAAAAATGAAGAACATACATTTTTTTTCATTAACATTGTGTTCATACTATAACGGAACGACCGTTTCCGGTGGTCCGTCTCCGGTAAAGGACCGGATGATGTAGGAAACAATAGAAGTTTCTGGGCATTCGCTCTTAGGTCCATTACCACTGTGGTAATTTAAATTTAGAGATCAAAGAATCTCTAGATGTTTGACATCGCTAAGTCAAAACAGTTCACTTTACGTTATACTTGACGTAGTCATGAATAAATTCTGTTGATAATTATTTCACGGATTCTATTATTAAATTACAAATTGCTGCATATCTACTTCTATGCTATAAAAGAAAACCGTCCTCGGTAAGTTTGTATATTTATTTTCTCTCATTCTGTGTTTTGTGAGTTATTGGTAAGTCGCTAATCCATTTCTCTTTCTCCTTGACAGTACGGTTCTTAGTATATATACTACGTATATATATTGCTTTACTTCGGCTCTACGCCTAAACTGAGGTCCGTGAGAAGACGTCTTTGTATGCGGGTGCACATTTGTTGTCTAACGACGGCGCACGGCAGCTACTTTGCTGTTCTTATACTGGGGAAGGCCGGAGTCTACTAAACTCCAAATCCTCGGCCTGCCCGGAGTCTCCTTGACTCCAAACCTTCGGCCTGTGCAGTAGGGGTGCTACCTTGAACACCGCTACACACGAAGGTTACGGGGCGACCTACTCTACGCCGAAGCTACTGGCGAGCTACGTTCACGTGCGGTCTTGCACTGTGCTAGCCACGTGCGGCCTTACCTTGTGCCTGCCACGGGCGGCATATTCACTACTCACCACACGCTGTTAGGTCACGTAAAATCAGTCCCATCCGCGTCTTCTTTCTACGGCGGTGCTGACCTGAGGGATGCCTACAGCGAGCAAGACATCGAATCGGGCATTAGGCCGAAGAGACCTGAGTGTACTAGTTCCCTAATAAAAGCTTTAAAAACTACACTTAAAATCTGTGTAGGCAGGCTTGCGTTTGACTATCTTTCTATTTATTTAGGTAGTCCTATATGATTGTGAATTAGGTAGCTGAGATCTAGATATTTAAGTGTTAAGAATCACCCTATGTGATTAGGATATTGTACAATAAAAGCTGTTACTATATAATGAAAGAGTATACTAATATAACCTGCCTTACCCTTGAAAAGTGTTTCTTTACTCGCCTTTGAACTCCCTCTATCTTTTCTCCTCCTTCTGAGCACCTAGCCGGTGCATTCGGTAACAGGGCACTACTGCTTTAACCTGTTCTGTTATAATACAATGTATTTATTTTCTAGCTAAAAAAACAATAAAACAATCTAATAATCTAGTAGGTATTTGTTACTGTAATAAACTTTTCAGTTTTACACTTCAGTGGTGAAATTTGAGGTTGCTGACGAGACGGCTAAGCGAAAGCGGTCCCCAGGAGAGTTCGTATCCTTTTTACGACGGAAACAAAAGAATTCGCAAATATAGAATGAGATCGACGAACTGAAATTTACATCCTAATTTCCCAAGTGAATGCTATTCTAGCAACTTTTCTCGACAGATATATCACTACAGAATATCCTGGAGATATTTCCAAAAATGTTTGATTTATGGTTTTTAACAAAATAATAGTTTATGTCGTGAATTTAACTAAATTACACACGGGCGGCGGTATTAGACAAAAAGTAGCGACACGTAGATTATGTACTTTAGATGCCTTAGATCTCAGAAACTAAAAGAGATATAGCAAGGTCATGTACTTTAAACTTAGTACTTCCAACTTGCCAAAATAAGACACCAGAGAATCGGTTTTTGAGACCTTCGAAATTACGACCGAGGAACAAGGGCTGCAGAATCCACACAGGCCGTTTGCAACTTAACTCCCGCGCTCATGCGAAGAAGTATTATAATTATTATTATTTCAAATTATTATAGGGAAATTCTTCATGAATAAGAAAAAATAACAAAATATAAATAATATAATGTAAGGTGTCTCCACAAAAAAAAAACATGAAAAGAAAAACCGGTAACACATACAAGCTTCAAACTTAAAACTATTATATTCTAAGCTCCGTAGTAAAAAAAACAAATTGACGGCGAGTTAGGCTCGTGCATTATTATCTGATGTTACGTAACCCACGATGCGCGAGTCTGACGCACTTAGCCGGTTTATTTTTTATTTTTTTACATACATTTAATTGCGGCCTTAAATTCAGGAATATCTTTTATCTTTTATATTCAGGAATATAAAAGTTATTTTCCCCATTTTTTATAGATCTTAATCTCTTAATAGATATTCTTTACTTTATTAATACTTTTTTATAATTTCCCGATATTTTCGCTCTGTTAAGAGCGTTGTGGTCATTCTTGGATTGCAGTGATACGGCACTGGTAGATATGCTTGTAAATTCAATAAACGTCTTAGGTTTTTCCGGAGGGGTCGTTCGGAAAAATCATCAGACGAAATTTGTGTACTTTTGTTGTGTCCATACGGCTAAACTATAACAGATTGAAAAAAAAAACTTATACAGCCTAAATATCTATTGGTATACAATACAGAAATATGTGCTTTTATCAATAATATTGTAGACGTCATTCCCCCTAGAAGTTTAAAATTGATAAGGCGCGTTAGTCACTCGCTAAGAATATAGCTAGCGACCAAACTTCTTGTCAATTTACTACATAATATATTGTATTTAGAGAGACGATTTACATTTTACATAACCAGCTACTTATGTAAAAAAACATCCAAGACAAAGTAAATCAAAAACCACAACTCGACGTCTAGTGTAAAAGTGGTGTATATCGCATCGTATGGCTCTCGAGATTTATTGTATAATATGTATTGAGCTGCGTGTATTCGGACCTATCAGACAAAGACTGTAATTTGGTTTCTCGCCGCACTTTCATAAGATTGAGAGGCTGATCATAGTGTTTCTATGTTTTCTTTTGCGACGAGCTTTTAAGAACTAAATGAACTGCTTGGACAGTTTCCACCAGCCTGTCATATAGATCCATCATTAACCATATTTTTGTAATCTGTTAGGCACTGAAAGCGATTTTGAAGTTGAAAATGTTCGGGGTTCTGTAGGCATTCGTTAAACGGAGCGTAGACTTTACCAAACGAATTCTTTCAAATTCGAGGTTAATATTCAGTGTATCAAACGTACCATGCATATTATCGCTGCCAATTTTGGCAGTTTTTCAGTATTGATTACAGAGACATCGCTGTATATTTGCCCATTAAAAGTCAGCATAAAGTCTGGACTTTTGGACAACCCATCAAGGCTTATTCAGACCGTTCCAGGCCTGTTGCCAGTAAGGTGACTTTTTGAAGAAATAATTCATCATAAAGGATCTTCTTTGTCTTTGCTTTGTCAAATATCCTCATACATAGCCTCAACCTGATTATCTAAGTGAGCCCATGTCGGGCTCAATATATCGGCCACAATATTTTATTGTATGTAACATGTTTATGTCTCATGTTATAATATTCACCTACATATCCACAAAATATTGTCACCACAGGCTTCCCAGTGAAGGAAAACATCGTGAGGAAACTTGCATAAGTTGAAAAAAAACCGTATGGTTGAAATGGTTGAAGGTAGGCCGTGCCCCAGCAGTGGTGACCTACGAGGGTTCATTAATTAGCAAGGATATATGAAATCGATTGCTTTTTGTTTACTTCTGAACAATCTGTGTGTCGATTATGTAAGTTATTGCCAACAATTTTCGATAGAAATAAGACATACATTGCGGTTTCGCGACAATCGATGAATTTCATACGTTATTTGAAATGCGCAATGTATATCTTATTTCTATGGATTTCAAACGAGAATTTTTAGCAACAACTATACGTAATCCACACATTGGTTAATATTTTGCGATCTATTTGTGAACATCATATATCTTTAAACGTAATATAAGGTATATTTATTTATTTATAAAAGTCTTTTTTGTGGCTTTAATTGAGTCAGCAGACTCATATATTTGCCAATGTCAGTTTACACGAATTTAACAGAATAAAATTTAATATTTCTTTTCTGTGGTCTGTAAGGTTGAATCTATTGGTAAAATATATGACATTTTTGTATTGTCATTTTTGAGAACTAAAACTTGTTCACGATTTTGAAATATTTACACATTTTTTTATTATTTACTTGAATTAGAATCAGCAATAAAATTATACTTATATTTATATTGTAAACAATTGATTTACGTTCGCTAGTTTCGCTGAAGGATTAAGTAATCAATTTCTTAGCGCCTAATCATGCCAAATTCTCACGTGGTAAGTTCTGATTGCAAGTGTAAGACTATTAAAAGTGAATTATAATAACACTAAAATATACCCGCGGCTCCACCCGCTTTTAATTCGGTTATCAGCGTAGGGTTCCTACAAAAACTCCTTGTAAGAAAGTTTCCTATGGCAAGCTAGACCCGGAGCCTGGTTCGACCACCTGGATTTTGGTTAGTACATAAAGAAAGTCAAAAACAAACTCACTTCCTCATATTAGTATGGAATATGGATGGATAAACAAGAATGTAATAATTATTAATTCTTTGTATAAATTATTATATCTCTATATAAAAAAAAACAATCAAGTAAAATTGCTCAAATGTTTGTTATAATTTAAGATCGCAATGAAGAATACAATTAACCTGAGTTTTGGCGCAGGGATACTTTTAGTATAGTTATATAGCCCTGGTTTGTTTGCGTGAATGAAACAGCGGTGCCAAAAAAAAAAGGATTAGGATTAATTTTAGTGACTTTGTTTTTTTCGTCGGAATAGCAGAAGCATCCCTAGGAAATAACTAAGGACACTTTCTCCGTTTCCATATTTGATTCCCAGTTTTTATTGCAACGTTTTGGCTCAGGGAGGAGATTTCTGTTAAGATGGAGAAGGGCATTAGACTTTTTATCTGAATTATTTTCAATAATATTAACGTTTTTCGTAAGTGAAATCGCGAGGCATTATTTCCTACACGTCACAACGTAGCACTTATACCAGGCCACGCAGAAAGTTTCACGAAAAAAAGTTTTTATGTTTAACGCACTGGCCACTTGTAATTATTTTGAAAAAAATTGGTCATTTAAAAATAAAAATACCAGTTTTCGAATTTCGAATTTCCCTTCACATTTTTTTGAGAGCTATTATCGAATCTCATTAAAAAATGGATTTCCATCGTGAACATTTTCGTGCGATGATTTTCTACGAATTTAAATGTGGCCAAAACCTGATAAGTCATTTGATCGACTTCAAATGGCTTTTATGGATGTAGGACCTTCAAGAGCAACCATCTACCGAAGGCATAGCGAGTTCAAGCGCGGTCGCCTTACTTTGGGCGAAGAAAAAAGGAGTGGTCGTCCTTCGACGGCTGTCATGGAAGAAAGTGTGCTAGCAGTAAAAAGTAAATTCAAGAAAACAGGTGAAACATACGAAGATATTCAGCATACATTGCAGATTGGTTCGGGAAGCGTTCACACGCGTTTCATTTTACACGAGCATCTTCGCGTGAGGAGGATATTTATAGCTATTTCCTTGGACCACTGAATGATTTTGAGCCATTCGTAATGGGCCATCAGCTGTGGAACAGTTCTCAGTTTCACTGTACCACTCATGCGCGCGCCGTGCGTAGTCACGCGGAACAAGGAGCCGCGCGTCTTCAAACCGGTTAGGTGTGTCATCTAATAGGGAAAGCCAAAGTTTACAAAGTCATCACTGTACGTGCCAATGTGATGTTGTCGTTCCGCTATCCGCGGGTACGCAGCCGTTTTGTCTCATAAGAGCTGCATTGCGTGACGTTACGCATTACGCGTACGAGCACGTGCACGTCACGCAAGCACTGTGCCCTGTCTCGTACTGTTCCATACATTACAACGCAGGGTAACGTGCACGCACACGTGTAGGCATACGATATTTAAGAGCTAGAGCTATGCCTATGATGTATGGAAATGGAGAATCGCAGTGAATCCCGAAAAAAGCTCTGCCGTTCTCTTCATCGTAGGCCGCTCTCTGTGACCATCTTCTCCCTCACTCTTCAGCCGTGCCATTCTTTGGCAAAACAAGGCCAAATATCTTGGTGTGACCCTGGAAAGACGTTTGAACTTCCGCGATCACACCAAAATAGTTAGAGACCAAGCCGCTTTTGTCCTCGGTCGTCTATATCCCATGATAGGCAAGTACAGAAAGATGTCGCTTAGAAATAAGCTGACTCTTTACGTCACCTGCATTCGCCCCATATAAGCTAATGCTAGCGTCCTCTATGCGTTATCCAAACGCAATCTCCATGAACTCCAGACCCTCCAAAACCGCTTTCCGAGCGGTGGGCGCTATATGGGCTGAGACTCCTTCAGAGTCTCGCCCCAAAGCCCGGTGAAGCAGTAATGGCTGCAACAGCCAACTGCATAGTCAGTTCAGAAAAAATAAATTATGTTTATTTTTTATCGCCACATAGTAAGCATTATAATTTTGCAAAGTGGATTCACATCTTTTAAAAGATCTGTCATTTAAAGCTGTCATATTTATTAAGACTTCTCAATACAATTTGTACTATAATTTCTATCTGTTTTGTATATGTATGTGATTATTTTATAATAATATAGGAAAGCTTAATCATGGTATGGTTTATAGACGCTGATCCAGGGTTCCCGATTGTACATTCATATTTACGTAAGGCTACTTCTACGTTTTTTTTAATTATGTTTCTATTATTAATAAACAAAGCATTTTATTTGGAGCGCGATGGTGCGGCTCATAGAGAAAAGCTCTAAAGGACGTTGGCGACTGGAGAAAGTTATACAGGATGCTAGTTTTTCATAAAAATCGTCTCAAATAAGATAACTTAATAAAAAAAACATTTCTTTGGGATTTTGGAAAAGCACTGACATATACATTCGGCTTGATATTATGTCTACAAAATTTCACAGTATTTGATCAGTAAATGACAAAAACAAGTGAAAAATTAATTTGTATGAAGCACGCTGCGAATATTCTCTTAAGGTTGTCGTTTGAGAACTTTAATAGTTTTAAGGATTCCGTACCCAAAGGTTAAAAAACGGGACCCTATTACTCAGACTCCGCTGTCCATCCGTCCGTCTGTCACCAGGCTGTATTTCATGAACCGTGATAGTAAGACAATTGAAATTTTCACAAAAGATGTATTTCTGTTGCCGCTATAACAACACATACTAAAAAACAGAATAAAATAAATATTTGAGGGGGCTCCCATACAATAAACATGATTTTTTTGCTCGTATTTGCTCGATATTGATACCGGCAAGACGCTTGAAATATTCACAGATTATTTAAAAAATCTGTGTTTGAAACATCTAATCAATAATTAAATTAAAATAAAACAAATATTTAAGGCGGGCTCCCATACAACAAACGTGATGTTTTTGCCGTTT
Source organism: Apoda limacodes (assembly GCA_946406115.1). Classification (NCBI taxonomy): domain Eukaryota; kingdom Metazoa; phylum Arthropoda; class Insecta; order Lepidoptera; family Limacodidae; genus Apoda; species Apoda limacodes. The sequence continues at coordinate 8,794,996 of OX291553.1, read as the reverse complement.
TTATAGATAATGGTATGGAACCCTTCGTGCGCGAGTCCGACTCGCACTGGGCCGATTTTTACTTAACACAGTATTTTTTAATTATTAGTCACAATGTTTTTTGGATAATTTATATATTTATGCCTCAGTAGTTATAAGCCCCACTGGCCTTTTCTTGGAGAAGAAGGCTAAGGCCATATAGTCCACCACGCTGGCCTAGTGCAGGTTACCGGACGTTATATAGCTGGTGGCCACTGGATTTTCAAAATTTTCAAACCTCCCTTATGGCCTCTGACTTTGCTTATCGACTGCTGATATATGACAACTGCCTGGATCGGTTAAATTAGATTTTGTAGCAGCTCTTAAAAAAAAAGGAATCAATAATGTGTTTCCTTTATAGTCAGATTCCAAAAGTTTACTGATACAGTTGGAATCTATATGTTTTTGGTATCCAGTTGACTATATTTTTTATTATGAACAATGATTACTGGCTTAGTTATTATATCATATAAATAGATAAAACACAATTTGCACATAACTCGGGTTCCTGAACCTAAAGGGGTTGTTGACTCTTGACGATAAACTCAATTCCAATCGTAAGTCAATCTTCTCGTATAAAAGCTAATACTTTTAAATACATTTATTGGTGAGAATACTAATTGATTCTGTGGCATAAATGGAAGTCTAAATTGATTTTTTTGATTTTTTTTAAAATAATTTCCAGGCCTATAAGGTTTTTTTTTATACCATTAAGGTAGCAAACAAGCTTACAAGCTATTTTGCTTGATGGTTGCTGTCATATACTTATTATGTATACAGGTTGTCAAAGAATAGGGGTATTATTCAGCATTACTAGAAAGTATTTCAATATTTAGAAAAGAATATTTTATCAGGATTCAAGAAAAGGGGAATTACTCTTTCGGGGAATATGGACTCAAACAGCTGCTTTTAGAGTTATCACTTATCTTATACAACTTTTAAAAGAATTTAAGTTTTTGTATATTTTAAAAGGTCGCAATTTTAACTTTAGACCTTTGTTAAATGCTCCTATACTTATGATACTAGTTTATAGTCCTATTTTGTTGCGCCCGGTATACAGGTTGAAAATATAACATCAAATATTTTTTTATCAACGACTTTTTATTTTTAAATAGTTAGAAGCTGAAGATCAACCTCCTCAACTGAGAGCAAATTTTGCTCAATCACATTTGGATCATTTGCTAAAATTAGAACTAAAGGGCTTTCAGGCGCAGGATCGTCTCACAGGCATTGTTGCATCGATGGGTAATTAACATCATGTTATTTTATTAATTACTAGTCAAAGCCTAGATGTGGAATTGCTTCATGGATAGGTAATTTATATCGTGAAACTTTATTAATTACTAGTCAAAGCCCAAATTAATTGTTGGGTAGATGCGTATATGTCTTCATAATATTTTATTAATTACTGGTCAAAGCCTCATGTTAATTGTTGCAGTGATAGATAGTTAACATTATATTATTATTTTTTATTCAAGCCGCGAGTTGATTGCTGCTTAGATGAATATATTTTTTTTAGTCATAGCCCGAGTTAATTGTTGAATCGATGGATAAAATTATGATGTTATAATAATTACTAGTTATAGCCCGAGTTGATTGTTGCATTGAGTTGCAAAAAATTGTTGTATCGATGGGTATTTTACATCGTGATATTTTATTATTTACTAGTCAATGCCTTAGTTAATTGTTGCATCGATGGGTTAGTTATTTAATGATATTTTTAGAAATTACCAGTCGAAGCCCTAGTTATTTCCCTCATAAAAAGTAGGGATCTTCCGTGCCACTCCCATACCCTTAGGAGGAAACGAGGAGGAAAATTCGGAGGATCAATGCAAAGGATGTCAGTTCCTTGCAGTGTACTAATAAGTCGCTAAGAATATGAGTTTATTGTACCCTGATATCTAATATTCTGTACATTAGCTACAGTTGTATGAATATCTAATTTATTTACATACATAGGTCTGTTAGAGGTTTATGATATTTTAGGTACAGACAAGCATAGCTCTACTGTTTTATAATAGCAGATACCTAAACATTAAATAATACTTAATGTTATATGAAAGGTATCTTTAAGTGGCTGTGAATTTTCCGTGAGATTTCTGTTTAAAGAGTTTAGTTTTTTTTTAATTTATTTTATGGGCGATTTAAAATTACCATAAAATTCCTTTGAATGAGGACGTAGGTAAATATTTTTGCATTCTGTAAGCATATAGTATTAAATGTTATGTTTTACAATAAGCTTAATGCTAAAAGGAGGTAAGTGCTTTTATTATGTAAAAACCATAATTATGTAAGTACCAAAGCATAATTTTTTTATTTTGAAAATCAATATTCTTTTACTATTTTACCTCAACTTCCTACAAGATAGCAAAAGTTATGTTAAATATTTATATAAAAATGTTTATCCCAAAGTATACACCTATGATAAGGAAAACCAAATGCAAATACTTATCCAACAAATTCACTGATAAAAAAAATCACTCAAAAAACTAGTTAACACCTTCTATTGCACAGCTGACTATTTCTGATTACACACAGGACCGTCCACTAACAATGTCGAAGTTATGGAGAAGATGTTGAGTGCGGGAATGAATGTGGCTCTCCTAAATATGACCTTTGGGACAAGAGAAGACCATCTTGAGACCATAAAGAATCTGCGAGTAGCGTGCAAAAACTACAGCGAAAGTATAGGTAGAACTTACCCGCTGGGTATAGCAGCTCTGCTGTCTGGAGGCAAAATAAGAACGGGAAATTTGGCTGACGTGTGTATTATTTTTACTGTCTTTAGTTAGTTGGATTTATGTCTTCCGCACTTAGCCTCATGATAGGACTGGTGCGGAACAAGTCACCAGCATGGTAGAGCACAGATTTAGAACCTCAACTCTTCTTTAAAAAGTGTTCAATAATAAAAACCCAAATAAAATGAAAATTTGTTTAGCAATCCCGGAGAAAATCATGCGGAGATGTATTTATAGACGCGATGGAAAATTTATTGTTATATTAATTGGTTACTTACTTACTTATATATATATGATATATATATATATATATATATATATATATATATATATATATATATATATGTGTTCTATCGCTTGTATAATGGTATGTTTTCTGAGGAATTGTTCGAAATGATGCCCAAAGGTACTTTCTACCATCGCACCGCTCGCCATCGGCAGGGAATTCATCCTCATACTTTAGAACAGTGCGGTTTCAGAGAAACTTCTTCCCGCTTAGGTTGTGGAATGAGCTCCCTGCCAAGTTTTTCTCTAAGGACTACAGTATAGGGTACTTCAAGCAAGAAGTTATTTAGATTTTTGAAGAGTCGGCAATTTTAAAAACATATGTCCAAATGTCCAATAATTAAAAACATTTATTTTTTCACAGGTGTACGGAGACACTGTAGACTTAAGACCAGATGATATAGTAAAACTAACAGCAGACGAAACGTACAAAGAGAGATGTTCCAAATACACCATATACGTTGACTATGCAAATCTTGCTGAACAATTAAAGAAAGGCGACATGGTTCTATTGGACAATGAAACAATTATGTTGAAAGTAGAAATAATTTCGTCGACCACTGTAACATGTAAGGTTGTAAGAGGAGGTTTACTAGGATCAAGTAGAGATGTATTCGTACCTAATGTCCCATTAGAAATGCCTTGTTTTTCTGAAAAAGATGTGATAGACATTGAGATACTAGTAAAACAACAGGTAATAGCTAAACCTTTTATTTTAAAGATTATTAATTAACTCCTAGTGATTTGTAAAGTCCTAATACATCAAGCTTAAAATACACAAAATCTTTATAGAATTAAGAAATACAATATGAATATACATAGAAAGAAGTAATCTTTCTTCGTTTATAGGTAGGTTAGAGTCTTTGAAGAAAATATATCATACATGCCAGATCTATGGCTACATAACCGATGTAAATAAATATTTTCATAGCAAAGATGCAGTCAAAAGACTAATGGTACATAGAAACTTTAAAATTATTTCAGATTGATATAGTTATCGTTCCATTTGTGAAGTCAGGAAGTAACATAGTAGAATTAAAGCAATTGTTGGGGCCTAAAGGAAAGAAAATTGCTGTTGTTGCTCAAATACAAACATTTGAAGGATATAAAAATATTGATGAAATCCTTTCTGTGAGTAATCAATCTTTGCAAAACAAGTAGATGAAACTTATATGAAAATAAAAGATGGAGAAGGAAGTGAGCGAGGCAGAGAAACACACTGTACGGCTCCGAAAAATCACAGTGAAAAATAAACAAACTGTGCCACATGGTTTAGTCAAGACGCGCGCAATATATGTACTTTGCCTATGGACTACGCAATAGCCTTACAAAATTGACTGTGCTTTAGAAAGAAACAAATCGAACCTGCAGTCTCTTTTTTCCTTCTGTCAACGTCCGCCATTTTGTTTGTTTATGTTTATTAAGAAAAGATAGAAAGAGTCAAGAGACCACAGTTTCGCTTCGTCTCTATCACATGTTTTTCTCCATTTTTTTCACATATGGCTAGGAAATGCTCTGCACTATTTGTCCATGGTTCATCCCCTGTTTTTCCCAGTGTTTTTATTATTTTTTTAAACGTTAAAACACTTAAATCTTTGTATTAAAATAATTAAAATACATTTAGCATTTAGCCTTAAAATTGACAGATTTTCATACAAACTTTCAACCCCCATTTTACCCCTTTAGGGGATAAATTTTGCAAGATCCTTAGTGGAGCCAAACGTAAAGTAAGAACCCACATGCCAAATTTTAAGGTAACGGCATACCCTAACGAGTTAAGTTTGCAAGAATTTGATTTGATCATTATTTTATTGCAGTCCTGAGTACACTTATTGACGTGTAACAAATAAATGTTATAGTTCAAACCTTAATTCACTTAGAATTTGCTAATATTATAATAATTTGCCTATTTTTAGAAAAAAAAAAATCTGACACTCTATTTTTGGGCTTTATTTGGAATTGTTTGAAAAACAAAAAATGATATTCTCTTTATTCTTATCCCATATAATATATATTAATATGACCAAGTAAATTTGCTAACTTCATAGCGGTTTGAGCTGTGCTTTGATATGTCATTGAATCAGTCAGTTTCTTCTTTTATATATACATATAGTCTTCATGACATTGTCAATTTAGCACGTGTATTTTCATGATTTTAAAATTTATATGGATGTTTTTTTTTTTCAGATTGCAAATGGGATAGTTATATCAAGACAAGAATTAGGGTCCGACATCAACGCAAAGAGATTAGTGGTCGCTCAAAAGAATATGATCGCTCGTGCTAATTTGGTAAATTTTAATAAAATTTTCATCACACTTACTAGTAAACAGTGTCATTGCGTTTACGCAAAGCAGATGCTAAGTCCTTCATTACTCCCACGGGCTTTTTATTTGTAATTTTTGAGGGATCAAGGCAAAGCGCGCGTTCATACAACTTACAGGCGCCTATTTTATCAAGTATTTATAAAAGCTGGCTGTTCGAAATATGAACTACGTGCACACTACAAGCGATCAATTACAAGTTTTAACTTTAGCCGAAGCTCAATTGGGTTTTAGCAAATTCATTTATTTATTCATCTTATATTTTTATTTATTTACTCGCAAATATGATGAAAAACATGTGTGTAACACGGGTGGTACGGAAATTACAAACTCGAATCATCAAAGCCTTCGGCTCTCGTTAGTATTTTTACTTTACCACTCTTAATACACAATGTACTATTAAGCTGGGCCTTCCTTATTTATATAAAAGGGTAACAGAGGGACAAAAACGTTGTTTGGTTTTTTTCTCTTGAAACAGAAAATGTTTGACATTTGATTTTATGTTTATTGTTACATTTACAAGAATCGTATATTATCAATAATCTAAATTTTTAAAGTATGCATATACCTAAACATAAAAGTAAAGTTCATATTTCTCCCTTATTCCTGCCTTTTCATATAACCCCTACTTGAGCCATTTTATCCTTTTTCTATATTGGGTTTTTTTTTAATTTTGAACTTTTTTTGGTAAAAGTGTTATTTTAAATTGGCTACGATACAAACGAACAAGCATTTACTTCTATTAAATTGATTAAAGGCACTTCATTGTAACTACTCTAAATATTTTAATCAAGTATCTTGAATTTTAAACAGCCCTTATGAGTCGTCAATTTGACAATTCATTTTTAGGGTTATGTACCCAAAGGGTAATAAGCGGAACCCCATTACTAAGACGCCGCTGTCCGTCCGTCTGTCACCAAGCTGTCGAACCGTGACAGACAGTTGAAATTTTCACAGAAGATGTATTTCTGTTGCCGCTATAATAGCAAATACTGAAAATAGAATAAAATAAATATTTAATGGGGCTCCCATACAACAAAAGTGATTTTTTTTCCCGATATTGATAACGGCCACAGGTAGACGCTTAAAATATTCACAGAATATTTAGTTATATAGTCACTTTAAAAATAATTAATTAAATCAAAAGAAAACAAATATTTAAGGGGGTCTCCTAGACAACAAACGTGACTTTTTCCGTTTTTATAGATAACGGTACGGGACCCGTCGTGCGCGAGTCCGACTCGCACTTGGCCGATTTTATCTATTTTATTTCTTCATGTAATTTCTTGTAACTAACCCCCCCAAAGAACACCTATACTAGTAACCCTTAACGTACCTACCTAACTAACCAGCATGGAAAGAAAAGATTATAAGACAATATAAACATGAAACTTGAAAATTGAAGTATAAATTTAACGAAGGTTTGGCTATGTGATCGTCTAAGTGGTAGGACCTTATTGTGTAACGTAGACCGCAGGTTCTTTAAGAGAAAGACTGAAACACCGTTCTAGTAATGAAAATAGTATCCTCTACCCCTATGCGCTTTTTATTTTTCTAAAAAAAATAAAAAGGCGGGAAGCTCCACCCAGCGCTTCCCACGGTACGTGTCCATACCGAGGCTAACTTAGCGCACATCCCCCGCAGGAGTAGAGGTGTGAAATCATAAATGGTATAACCATTAAATTATCGTTGCAGCCAAAGCTGAAGACCGAAGTCTAAAATATGTAGTTTCAGGAACAAATCCTTGTGCGTGCATAGCACAAACACTCAGCCTTAGGCCAAAGAGTGTGACATCCGTTCGCACAGACACAGCCATGACATTGTCAAGAGAGCACGTCTCGTGTTAAGCACACTCCGAAGAGCAGGACGCAATAAACCCCACTGAACCATTTGTGTAGTAGGTAATAATTATGTACCAATGGAACAGCCATGGAATTCACCAAGAGGGCACGCCCCATGCTTAACACACTCCGGAGAGCAAGACGCAATAAGCCCCACTGCATCCATGTAACTTCAGTCGTAGATTATAAATGATATATTTCGGTTTTCAAGCCGGCGTCCACACCATACATGATCAAGGATTCATAAACAGGTTAAATGTATAATAGGTATATTATCAGTTCAAGTACGAAGATTTATAGTTTATAGTTTATTTAATTGATTAACGATAGAATAAGTGAGAGTTAGGTTATTAATGTAATATTCAGTATCGCAGCTTTTCAGAAATTTAGTCGCGAACCAAATATGATTCCATGAGTTGTTACCAGTCGCGTAGGTGAAGTATCACTGTCGCCTTCGCGTAATCAGCGTCCAACTCCCCACAACTTGGCAACGGTTTACGTGTCAATTCAAATAAGATACAATTGCCTTCTTTTCGCAGTTTTTCGACTCTGACAGACAGCTCGGGGCAAGGACCTTTACCCTTCTACACTGTGTAATCTGTTGTCGTCGTTCAAGTCGCTCGGCACTGAACTCACATTCGTATTTGACCCAAACAAACGGATCGAAACGTTAGGCGAGAGATGTTCAAACCGTCTGTGAGCTCAGCCGATGTAACTTGAAGCCACTAACGAATGTTAACGATAAACATTCTGAGAGACCAGTAGGTTTTAAGCTTCCGATCCCCGGGCATGCCTCCATTTCATCTCCTTGTCTCCTCTTTACTTTACTCAGGCGAGGCCTTTTTACCTGTGTAATATAGAAGCATTATAAACGATCAAACCTCAGAAGCAACGTCCATCACTAATACAAGCAAAAGAGTCGCATTCCAATATTCAAATCGCTACAAGACTTCTCCCTATTTGGTGTCACCAGTCGCGTAGGTGAAGTATCACTGTCGCCTTCGCGTAATCAGCGTCCGACTCCCCGCAACTTGGCAACGGCTTACGTGTCAATTTTAATAAAACAACAATTGCCTTCTTTCGCAGTTTTTCGACTCTGACAGACAGCTCGGGGCAAGGACCTTTACCCTTCTACACTGTGTAATCTGTTGTCGTCGTTCAAGTCTCTCGGCACTGAACTCACATTCGTATTTGACCCAAACAAACGGATCGAAACGTTAGGCGAGAGATGTTCAAACCGTCTGTGAGCTCAGCCGATGTAACTTGAAGCCACTAACGAATGTTAACGATAAACATTCTGAGAGATCAGTAGGTTTTAAGCTTCCGATCCCCGGGCATGCCTCCATTATCATCTCCTTGTCTCCTTCTTTACTTTACTCAGGCGAGGTCTTTTTACCTGTATTGTATAGCAGCAGTATAAGCAATCAAACATAAGAAGCAACATCCATCGCTAAATCAAGCAAAAGAGTCGCATTCCAATATTCAGGTCACTACAACACTGCCACCTTTATTTAGCCATCAGAAAGGTATATAATTCCTCTCATGTTATAATGTATTCACTCAATAATACATTGCATTTTATATAAATCTATCGCATTTTGCATATGCCCACTTCATACGCTTTCTTTATATTTGGTGGCACCGCGACGCTCGCCGCTGCCTATGTATGTCTACGTAAACTTATGCTATCCCGGGTGTTCTAGTAATGAAATTTATTTTATTTTCGAATTTAGGTTTTTAACTACATAAATGTGTTAAGCCCGTCTTTAGAAAGTCTACAAAAATATTAAAGACCTCCACCACCACGATCCTGGCTTACTTTTTCTAAGTCCTCGATCTTCCACGATCTTATTTAATTATTATTTTGATAACTATGTTAGATTTATATAACAATTTTATTTTATATATATATATATATTTTTTTTTTTTTTTTTTTTCTTTTTTTTATTATTAAATTTTATTTTTATAGAATTTAATATTATAAGGGACGAAGATGGCTTGGTAGACGGGTAGGCTTGGCAGATGGGTACATTCACCCCCAAAAATCTTACGGAACTTGCTGCAGGAAGATTTTTTAAAGCTAATAAAACTTACTAAACCACAAATACTTTTATTTACACCCCCCAGACTCTTTATCGTTTAATTATTTTAAACTTTCTTGTCAAAATTCGTTGAAGCCTCACAATACTTAAATACATCATACATTTTTTCTATTCAGTCAATCTCTTCCATTTCACGGACAGCAAATTGTAGGCGTAAGGCCTACGGTATATGCGTCAACCTATTTAATTTATACTTTATTTAATTGAGTTTAAAACTATTATTTAATGAATTAAGCGCTTATAGCCAATAAATAACCAAATAGACATAGGCTAGTTCCCCGCAATGCTAACAATTATTTGCATCCGCATCGCGCAGAAACCATCCATAATCACATCGGTAGTTATAACCATTTAATTAGATAGTGTTTTTTTTTTTTTTTTTGCGTGAATATTCTGTCTAGGATAGTAGTTGTAAACTAGCGCACTCCCACCCTACGCTCAAGCTAATATATTCTTAAAAATCATTGTCATAAAGTAGCCAAGCAGGCATAAACTCTCAAATAGCAACTTCAGTTTGTGATCGCGAATAAGAAACTAACAACCACTAAATAGGTTTAAGCATTTAAATACCTATTATTTATTACATCACTGTTCCCCAACATACGACTATAGCAATTTGTCTTACTTTATTCTGCCCTAAGTAATGTATCTTGTATGTTTATTGAAACCATAGCAAGCAATATTTACTAAAGGAATTTAAAGTCTACGCTACGGCTTATAGTGGTAACACATCAACCTAACAGAGGTGCGATAATTACCATTTTCCTATTGTTACTCACATACTGCCAACTGAATGAATCTCCCCCTAGACAGGTAAGTCTAAATCATAGTCTGATCCATTGTTTATGTCGACCAAGATCCCAATGTTGTGGCCAAAGGTTTCAAGATCTTAACGCGGAGCAGTATCTTAAACAGGAACACCGTTACGTGTTGGCTGTAATTAAGAAGTCTTGTCGACTTAATTTCACCCACACACTCTGGCAAGTATATGCGTCACACCAAACTTTTTGTCGCCTGGTATTCCGCACTTTAACCCTAGCTCACTCAGAAGCTCAAGGTCCTTATACGAATTATACAAGAACTTATACGCTGATAAAACTAATATATCTAGTGTAGTCATTGAGGACGACTACAAACCCAACGAAAAAATATTAATAATTTCACGGTGACTAAGTTACACACATCTCCCTATCGTGATTAATTTTCCCAGCGTGCCAGACACAGGCCTCTCAAGATATACTCATTTTTTCGAACTGGATTGCTATGTACAAACTAGTTCTGCGAATTATAACAAAATTCCTGTAAAACAGAAATAGCACATGCTCATTTTTGTGTTACATATACCTATACAATAGAGAAGCTACAAAGTTAGACTGAAATGTCTAGTAACAACTCGTTCACTATTCATCCACTCGGCAACAGTCTGCATAGGTGTATCTAGAAAGGTTTGTTTCTTTCTAAATACAATGGTTTTCACTTTAATTAAGTCATGATTGTTCCGTCGTGCCTCGATAAATTTTTGACATGCCACCAGATATAAACAACCCTAATGCCCCCTAAATATAAGTTATTATTAAACCTTTTCTTAACATAATATACTTGTGTATTTATTGTCTATACATATTTTTACTAAACAATCAAATATTTACCTTAACTGATATTTGCAAAATATGTTATATTTTCAAAATAAATATTCTATTTAGATCTTTATCTCTCTCATCATCTTATAAGTATAAGTTTAAGACTTAAAAACCCATAAGGCTAGATTGTATCACGAAATAAAATGAATCGAAAGTATTATACAGTTAATCCTAATTAATAATAAAACAATTTGATAGTTTGACCTCAAAATTTCAAAAATCATAGTAGCGTTCTATATAAAAACAGATCCTGATGTGATTGAAGCAAATGACTACAAAATGTCAAGTGTTCAATATCCTTAATCATTTTTATTTTCCTTTTATACATCAGTGTGTACATTTTAAAATTTGTTTAAATTTCATATTTATCTTTATAATATTCAACAAACAAAACAGATTTTGATGTATTTTCAGACTACGATTTTCTTATTCTTATTTTAATTTATACCTGCTGCATTCATTCATCATTTCTGTTACAAATTGATATTTTATTTCAAATTGTCTAAGCAAGCAGACTAAACTACAGTATTTAATAAAAGTTTATGATTTGGTTCTACTGATTGATGTCAGTTTACACTATGTGTTCCATAATTTTACAGTTAAGAGACCCCGCCAGAGGCTCCGCCTGGCCCGAATTCGGTTATCGACGTCGAACTCCTATAATATCTCCTTAATTATACTAATGAAGTTTGCTATAGCAAGCTATAGCTACATCTATTTTTCTTTTAACTCTCATAGTTATTCCCACGGGAACATTTAAATTTTTCGAGATAAAAAGTAGCCTATATGCTATTCCAGGACCTAAACCCTTCTGCATGCCAAATTCCATCGCGATGCGTCCAGTGGCTAAAGCGTAATTGAGTAACAAACATCCACCCAGACATACAAACTTCACATTTATAATATTAGTAGGATTGATTTAAACCCAGGCTCCAACTTGTCAAGTTTAAAGAAATAGTTTAAAATCAATAAAGGTTTACCGCAGACAACCTTTAGAAGTGCAGACGAAACAATCCTAGATCCATCGCTCGCGAACTCTTTACCGAGTTAAGAAAATCTATATTGTAGATCACGTTAACATTGTAAGGATACTGAACACAAAACTAGTTTTGTGATCATAGTGATTACGATTTTTAACTTCGTTAAACAAATTTATTTATTACATCGGCCCGTCAAAGTAAAACTTACTGTGACAACTGTTCGATCCCGAGAATTTCTTTAAAATTGTCAACCAAAATAAGACAGCTAATTCTCTTAGTAGACCTCATTTTACTTAAAATTCAATCACCTAACAAAATCGACCATGAATGGATTGGATTTTGTACAAAACTACTTTTAATAACCAAATGAAAAATATTAATTGAGAGAATGAAGTTTTCCTATAAGTAACTTAATAAACCCAAATAATACATGTAAACCTACATAAATTACATCAACATAATTTGGATAAATGGATGAGCGTTATCACCTTGCCTTACGACACAGTATACTACTTACTCAAATTCACTTTTTATCACAATTTTTTTAATAGAACATATTAAATATCTTATTAAGTTGTTGGATACGGAATATGTTTAAATTTGATTTAATTAACGATGGAGTAAAATTTTCCTATTCTCAATGTTTAAAGCTAAAAGAATAAAAACTATACCTATTTTGTTTAACCGATATAAATTATGCGAATATTAAGAAATTCTTTTCACGATTTAAGCGAACTCAAAACTTGCAATTAAAACGTTTAACGTAAATACAAAGTATCTAGAATCGTATCGCCTGTTATGATTTAAGTGAAATTTGTAAAGTATAAATCATGTATTTATTTTATTCAATAAAAAGATACTATATTACTTATTATAGGCATTTGTTTTCATAATGCCGATTCGAAATCTTAGTAATGTAAAATGAATTGACTAGTTTAATCTCAAACAAAATCTTAGTAAAGTCAAAACTAAAAATTAGTTAAAAGTCTGAATAACCAAATATTAAAAAACTTGAATTTACGATAATTCCGAAAACACTCACAGGTTCTTATACTTTTGCCAAAATTGAAATATAACATAAACTACTACATTAAATCAACTATCAAAACAACAAATATTTATTTTGACTATTTTGTCATTGATTCACATGTAACAACTTCTACTTTGTGTATGATGCAGGTATCAAAACTAAACTGCTATATATTCCTCATACAATTGACTCTCGATTATTTTTTATTTTTTTATGATTTTAAATAAAATTAAAATTTTGTATTTATTAAAATATTTATAAATGACTACGAATAAAATCAGTTCAATAGCGATTCCAAACTTTATAAAATTTTATATAAATCTAATAATCCTGGTCGAAGGCAACCAAAATGTAACTAACCCCCCCAAAGAAACATATATACTAGCTACCCTTAACGTACCTACCTAACTAACCAGCATGGAAAGAAAAGATTATAAGACAATATAAACATGAAACTTGAAAATTGAAGTATAAATTTAACGAAGGTTTGGCTATGTGATCGTCTAAGTGGTAGGACCTTATTGTGTAACGTAGACCGCAGGTTCTTTAAGAGAAAGACTGAAACACCGTTCTAGTAATGAAAATAGTATCCTCTACCCCTATGCGCTTTTTATTTTTCTAAAAAAAATAAAAAGGCGGGAAGCTCCACCCAGCGCTTCCCACGGTACGTGTCCATACCGAGGCTAACTTAGCGCACATCCCCCGCAGGAGTAGAGGTGTGAAATCATAAATGGTATAACCATTAAATTATCGTTGCAGCCAAAGCTGAAGACCGAAGTCTAAAATATGTAGTTTCAGGAACAAATCCTTGTGCGTGCATAGCACAAACACTCAGCCTTAGGCCAAAGAGTGTGACATCCGTTCGCACAGACACAGCCATGACATTGTCAAGAGAGCACGTCTCGTGTTAAGCACACTCCGAAGAGCAGGACGCAATAAACCCCACTGAACCATTTGTGTAGTAGGTAATAATTATGTACCAATGGAACAGCCATGGAATTCACCAAGAGGGCACGCCCCATGCTAAACACACTCCGGAGAGCAAGACGCAATAAGCCCCACTGCATCCATGTAACTTCAGTCGTAGATTATAAATGATATATTTCGGTTTTCAAGCCGGCGTCCACACCATACATGATCAAGGATTCATAAACAGGTTAAATGTATAATAGGTATATTATCAGTTCAAGTACGAAGATTTATAGTTTATAGTTTATTTAATTGATTAACGATAGAATAAGTGAGAGTTAGGTTATTAATGTAATATTCAGTATCGCAGCTTTTCAGAAATTTAGTCGCGAACCAAATATGATTCCATGAGTTGTTACCAGTCGCGTAGGTGAAGTATCACTGTCGCCTTCGCGTAATCAGCGTCCAACTCCCCACAACTTGGCAACGGTTTACGTGTCAATTCAAATAAGATACAATTGCCTTCTTTTCGCAGTTTTTCGACTCTGACAGACAGCTCGGGGCAAGGACCTTTACCCTTCTACACTGTGTAATCTGTTGTCGTCGTTCAAGTCGCTCGGCACTGAACTCACATTCGTATTTGACCCAAACAAACGGATCGAAACGTTAGGCGAGAGATGTTCAAACCGTCTGTGAGCTCAGCCGATGTAACTTGAAGCCACTAACGAATGTTAACGATAAACATTCTGAGAGACCAGTAGGTTTTAAGCTTCCGATCCCCGGGCATGCCTCCATTTCATCTCCTTGTCTCCTCTTTACTTTACTCAGGCGAGGCCTTTTTACCTGTGTAATATAGAAGCATTATAAACGATCAAACCTCAGAAGCAACGTCCATCACTAATACAAGCAAAAGAGTCGCATTCCAATATTCAAATCGCTACAAGACTTCTCCCTATTTGGTGTCACCAGTCGCGTAGGTGAAGTATCACTGTCGCCTTCGCGTAATCAGCGTCCGACTCCCCGCAACTTGGCAACGGCTTACGTGTCAATTTTAATAAAACAACAATTGCCTTCTTTCGCAGTTTTTCGACTCTGACAGACAGCTCGGGGCAAGGACCTTTACCCTTCTACACTGTGTAATCTGTTGTCGTCGTTCAAGTCTCTCGGCACTGAACTCACATTCGTATTTGACCCAAACAAACGGATCGAAACGTTAGGCGAGAGATGTTCAAACCGTCTGTGAGCTCAGCCGATGTAACTTGAAGCCACTAACGAATGTTAACGATAAACATTCTGAGAGATCAGTAGGTTTTAAGCTTCCGATCCCCGGGCATGCCTCCATTATCATCTCCTTGTCTCCTTCTTTACTTTACTCAGGCGAGGTCTTTTTACCTGTATTGTATAGCAGCAGTATAAGCAATCAAACATAAGAAGCAACATCCATCGCTAAATCAAGCAAAAGAGTCGCATTCCAATATTCAGGTCACTACAACACTGCCACCTTTATTTAGCCATCAGAAAGGTATATAATTCCTCTCATGTTATAATGTATTCACTCAATAATACATTGCATTTTATATAAATCTATCGCATTTTGCATATGCCCACTTCATACGCTTTCTTTATATTTGGTGGCACCGCGACGCTCGCCGCTGCCTATGTATGTCTACGTAAACTTATGCTATCCCGGGTGTTCTAGTAATGAAATTTATTTTATTTTCGAATTTAGGTTTTTAACTACATAAATGTGTTAAGCCCGTCTTTAGAAAGTCTACAAAAATATTAAAGACCTCCACCACCACGATCCTGGCTTACTTTTTCTAAGTCCTCGATCTTCCACGATCTTATTTAATTATTATTTTGATAACTATGTTAGATTTATATAACAATTTTATTTTATATATATATATATATATATATTTTTTTTTTTTTTTTCTTTTTTTTATTATTAAATTTTATTTTTATAGAATTTAATATTATAAGGGACGAAGATGGCTTGGTAGACGGGTAGGCTTGGCAGATGGGTACATTCTCAAAGGACTAAAGTATGTACAGCTCCTTAAGAAAGCAGTTATTAGTTTTTTAAGGGATCGGCAACGCGCGAGTTATATCCCTGGTGTTGCAAGCGTCCATAGGCCACGGTGTCCGCTTACCATCAGGCGGACCGTAGGCTTGTTTGCCACCTTAATGGTATAAAAAAATAATTTATAATTATAGCACCGAAACAAAATACATAGAATTACATCATAAACAATGCAATATACATCTTTTTACAGTTTTTTTCATGGTTTTGCTTTTCATTTTCCATCATCTCTTCACATATTTGTACTTAACAAAACGAATGAATGTGTTTGTTCTTACTTTCACATCGATGTGACCGTAGAATTTAAGTAAATTGAAAAAGTTAAAGAAGGAGGTCTACTAATAGAAACTATTCTATTTAGGAAATGGTAGTAGCCGATTCATTAGTAATGCAAGCTTGTGTATTTATCACATGAGACGCCTGGCCACTTACCACTGTTTTGGAATATTTTTTTTATAAAGAAAAGCCGGCAAGAAACTTAGTAGCCAAAAATGTTTAGTAAAATGATAAATTCACTACAACTGAAAACTCTTCTGCGACAGGCTGCTGTTCCTGTAATCATTTCATCTCAAATCCTGAGCAACATGCGTGATGCGAAACTTCCTCTACGATCCGAATTACTGGATATTTCAAACTGTATCCTGGACGGTGCTGACAGCCTTGTGCTATCCTCAGAAACTGCTATCGGAGAATATCCAGTTGAGGTTGTGGAGTGTTTGCAGAACGCCTGCAGAGAGGCTGAAACTTGTGTCTGGTCCACGCAGTTCTTGCGCGATATGATAGATAAGGTACGATTTTGCTATTAATAAAAATAAGACTAATAAATAAAAATCTAAAATAATTATAGTGTAAATAGAATTAAAGATATTTATTTAAAAATAATTACGATATATAATATACGCGCGACTGGATTTTACTTTTTCTGAGACCGCGGATAGATATTTTCTAAGACCTAAGTGCTTGTTACAACAAATCAAACAAACCCAAACTCGATGGGGTTGCGTTGTTTTATTACAAAGTTTCTTCCCCGGCTCCATGATCAGATCAGCTCCACGGTACCATATTGTTTCATTGACACTAAAGTTATATGAGTATACTAAATTTTAGCCTTATAGGACACTAAGAAGTCGGTCAAATCTAGCTTGCGTAACACTATGTCCGCATGGATAGTGTTATGGGTAACAAACGATTTAACTCCACATAAAATTCTCGTATCGAAGGTTATAAATGAAAAACGATTATTAAAGAGTAAAACCTAAAAATTATAGCAATAAAGAAATATAATAAAACCGGCCAAGTTCCAAATATTAATACTTAGTTCTGTTGGCCCCAATGTCTTCTGTTGAATGGGGCCAAGTTATAAAGTCTACACATCATGATTAACCGCGGGGATAGTATATTAAGAAAATTAAAATTTTCAGTTTGATTAATTCATTGTTACTTATTTTCAGAACAATGTAGGCCTAAAGTTAAACTAGGCTCACCGAGTCGAATCGGGCCGAATTCCAGTGATTCGTCTCATATACATTAACTATGAAATGCGCCGCCCCGAATTTGATTTGAATTACTTCGGCTTCGATCTTGTGGTTGTTGCCATTTAATCTTACAAAAGTGACTCAGTTCTAAATCGTAGAAGATAGGATTATATTAAATATTTCATCCACAGACTCCGATGCCTTGCGATCAAGCTACTGCCACTTCACTAGCAGCTGTCTTGGCCTCTCAAAAGTTAATGGCAAAAGCTATTATAGTGATTACATCCACGGGCAAGTCAGCCCAGATCGTTGCTAAGTACAGGCCTCGATGTCCCATCATTGCTGTAACGAGATACCCGATAATAGCAAGACAGATGCACTTGTGGAGAGGAATTATGCCTATGATTTATGAAGGTATTCTTCTTTTTCGTTACAAAGTATTAGATCCAGGTTTATACTTGCCTATAAAATAAAAGCCTTAAGCATGAATAAAAAGATAATCAGTAGGATTACAATAGAAGGTGCCCTGGTCTAATCATCTGGACCAAACATGACCTTACACTCGTTTTTCGCAGTTACTTAGAGCATTTTAAAGATCCTTGTAACTTGATTCTTAAAATGTCACCAGAATTAGTTACCGATAGTTCTTCTACTATTACTTTATGAAATACCTGAATATCATTAGATTAATATTCTTTATTGCGCATATAGAAAACAAAACAATTAAACAATAAAAGTAATAACAAATTGGCGGTCTTATCGCTAATGAGCGATCTCTTCCAGACAACCTTTGGGTAGAGGAGACTTTATAAAATTATTGAGTAGTATGTGCTAACTGAAACTTTACAATATAAGTATACATTTATAGCAATAACTAAATTTATAAACATATGAATAATAAATAATACTAATACGTACAAACATTTAAACAAAATAAATATATATATATCAAATACATAACAAAAAAAAAATACACAAACTACATACATCTTAAATAATATAGATGAATAAACAGTGTTGATGAGACAGCTTAAATTTTTAAGTAATGTATGATTACGAGATTTTTAAATATTCTTAAAGTTTGTGCTTTTTTTGACATCAAAGGGTAAACTATTCCATAGCCTTATGGCTGTGACAGTGAATGAGTCATTATATGCTTGCGAATAATGTGTTGGGGTTTTCAGCATCATGTTTGTAGTGGCGCGATGAGCTGTAGACCCTTTAAAATCAAATTACTGTTTAGTTATTTTCCATCACACCTTACTTGTAAACAGTGTCATTACGTGTAGGTAAAGCGGGTGGTAAGACCTTAATTGCTTTTACGGGCTTTTTTGGGTTAATTTTGCTTTCCTCAAGGCACAGTTTATAAAACCCACGGGCGATGATGACATATGAAACCTGTCCTGTGCACCACGCATGCTGTATGTTTTTTGTCTATTCTATTTAATATGCATAAAAGCGCCATCTGTTGTTCAATTCATGAACTACGCGCCAAGCGAGCGTTAACAGGTTTTAACTTTAGTTAAAACTTTTTAATTCATAAATTCCATACTTCTGTCCCCGCAATTGTGTTTTGGTGAGTATAAATTTTTTCATATTATAATTTTATTTATTTACTCGTAGGTGTGATGAAAAATATTGTATACGGACGGTGCAGAAATTACAAACTCGAGTCATTAAAGCCTTTGGCCTTCTGCCTTAGGCTTTTAAATAGCCTCCCGTTAGTTTTTTTTTCATACAACCCTGAATACGCAATGTACTATAATATTTACATTGCTTAATATAGGTATATTTCAATAAACTTACATAATTGAATCTTAATTAATATATATAATTGGAGGAAATAAATTTGTGAAAATAAGTCTATGTAAATTAATTTTCGATTAACTCACATCGGTTTAAAAAAGCAGTTCCATTAAAAAAAAATATCATCTAGTATTATTTTAATATGGTAATATTAAAACCTTAATATCAGCAGTGCTGCCAACCTTGTAAGTGCGATTCAGACTCTCACATTAAGGGTTTCAAACCTCGGCACAATACTAAAGCTTATGCAACGAATTTTCTAGAGTTCCTAATAAAAAAGTCAGTAATTATGCCTTTGTACGTCGCACAGACAGACAGACAGCGTAGGCTTATAGTTGGCACTCTTTGGGTACGATACCCTAAAAAGAACTAAGGTCGCATTTTCACTTTCACGAAAATAAACGGAAGTCTTGTATGAGGTCCATGCAATCCCGTTACAAATTGTATAGCTTCCTGCATTTTTTTCTGCAACAAATATTTTACGGGACGCTCTCGGGTTATACCATCGCAATTTAGCGCAGATGTATTTACAAACAACGCAATGCCTACTTAGATGTTGCAAGAGCTATGAAAAATAAGTTTCTACTGTGGAACTATATTCGTTAGTAGTATTTTTATAGCTCTATTATTGTGATTTTTTCAGAATTTCAGAACTAATGTTAATGTTGCAACTACTCGCAGGAAACGAATGACAAACTGTCACAACAGCGTTTGTTACGTGATTTACATTTGCAAGATACTGCCAGACAGACTGTCATAATTTTTCGCTGTAGATTGTTTTTCCAGGTGGTAATGCGGCCCAATGTTTACATTAAAATTAAAATAAAAAAACATATCTATTTTCATTCTTAATATCCTAAGTTACCAATAGCACTTCCACTTCACGTTATCGTTTACAAAATACCTGTAGGTATGATGGTATATCATTATCACTGTTTAACAACGTTAACTATAAACCTTCATCAAATATTATTATATTTGTTTTGAATTGAAAACGACTAATTGTGTCAAAATATATGCTTATCGTATTCTAACCGTGCCGAAATATATGCAATTTATTTGAATTAGGCCGTAATATATCTTATTCTTGTTCTGTGTTTGCGTTTATTAAAATAAAAAAAAAAAATGGTTTCATCACCATTAAGTTATTATGTATCTACATTGTTTAATATAATTAGAAAATGGTACGGTACAGCTTTCTGTTTAACTAACTTCAGATGCAGCAGAAATGGATTGGCACACCGATCTGGACAAGAGGGTTAATTTCTGTTTGAAGTGGACGCTTCAATCCGGGATGATCAAAGAAGGTAGTCCTGTAGTCATCGTCTCCGGGTGGAAACAAGGATCAGGTTCTACAAACACCATGAAGGTTGTCTACGCTGGCGGTAATAATTGACTTAGAAGGGCGGTCGTAATTCTCTTAACTTTTGACAATTTAAAGTTGAACTAGTTTTATTTAGTTTTGTATTCTCTATATTATTATTTCTTCTAGTTTTTGATTTTAAGTCCAAGCCTTTCACAAAAAGCTCTATATAATATTTAACTTGTAGTTTTATTGTTTATTAAACTGCTGAGATAAATTATTTTTTATATATCTATTACAAGATATAGCGTTTCCTCCATGATCCGTTTGTGTTGTTTTTCGATATAATTAATTTAACGGCAGTTTGCAACGTTTTGGATTTGACCCCTAAGTTTGTAGTCTTAGCGAATTGGGCGCGGCGCGCGATGGATCTTCTAGTCAGGCTGTAAATGTTTTGTATATATAATATTATGTTTATACATTTATCATCATCAACCTTACGCAGACAAGTAATGTTAGTTATTATGTAGGTTTCTATTTCCTTAAAAAAAAAAATGATTCTACCGCCATTTCCGAAGTGTCTAATTTACACGTATTTATATACTCTCTTGCAGCCTAGTTGGTAGTGCGGCCGGCTGCTGTGCAAAGAGTGTGGGTTCGATTCCCGCACTGGACAAACATTTATGTGATAAAAATTAGTGTTTTTCTTGAGTTTGGGTGTATATATGTATGTATGATACGTATGTTTTTAAAAGTTATATATATCTATTTGTATCCGTTGTCTGGTATCCATTACACAAGATTTGCTTACTATGGGGCCAGATGGCGCTGTGTGTAAGGTCCAAAAATATTTATTATTATTATTTATTTATACTTGGTAGTTACTTATGTATTCGTAGCAAAGAAGGCACACAAGCTACATAGTTACTGTTTTGAGTATAAGTAGTGTTCGACGCCTGCCACTTTAAAGAGCTACGTGAATGCGAGACTAGAAGGGTTTGTAATCAGTATCCGGCAACATTTTTTGTCGTCTAATCCATAGACTTCTTAAAGTTCTGTTATTTGTCCTGTGGACTGAGCAATAAGCTCACAGGATCGACCACACTTTAGAAAGAGACAAAGCTAATGAGTTGCAACTTCCTATTTTCTGTAAAATAAAAACAAAACGTTAGGTCTCCTTTACACTTTTCCGACCGATTTTACTTCACAGCTGTTCAGAAAATGCGCTGTCTAGTCTTTGTCTGTGATCTAATCTAACCTAAGATTTTTTTTTATTTCGGATCCTACTTCTTTTGTGATTTACTCTAACCAAAGGTTTGCCTCGTAGAGATCGCTTTTTAGCGATAATGTCGCC
This sequence comes from Apoda limacodes, assembly GCA_946406115.1. Lineage (NCBI taxonomy): Eukaryota > Metazoa > Arthropoda > Insecta > Lepidoptera > Limacodidae > Apoda > Apoda limacodes. The sequence continues at coordinate 8,773,110 of OX291553.1, read as the reverse complement.
TAGTTGTCCTTTTTTTATTGTTCAGTTCCAAAAGGAAAAAAAGGTACCCTTATAGGAACACTTTCTTGTCCGTCTGTCTATCTGTCAAGACCCTTTGTCTCAGGAACGCGTAAAGTTAATATCTAATACTAAGGTTACGGTCCCTTGAAGCTGTAAGATAATCAATTTTCTAAGTCAACTCAGTAAAAAAATACGGCGGAAAAACGGTCATTTTTGTCGCATATTTAGGTTTTCAGTTATTAAAAAATCGATCAAAACCTATAGGGTACTTCCTGTTGTCCTAGAATCATGAAAAGGGATGTTTTATATTTGTATGGAGCATGGGCCATGACATTGTACATAACGCTAAAAAATGAGAAATAATGTGTAAAACTGATTGGAACCATTAATTTTCCATATTTATGCCATAATTTCATGTACAAACTCTTTTTTAGGGTTCCGTACCCAAAGGGTAATTAGCGGAACCCTATTACTATGACTTTGCTGTCCGTCCGTCCGCCTGTCTGTGACCAGGCTGTATCTCATTAACCGTGATAGACAGTTGAAGTTTTCACAGAAGATGTATTTCTGTTGTTGCTATAACAAAAAATACTAAAAAACAGAATAAAATAAATATTTAAGAGGCTCCCATACAACAAACGTGATTTTTTTGCTCGGTTTTGCTTGATATTGATAACGGCAACAGGTAGACGCTTAAAATATTCACAGAATATTTAGTTTTATAGTCACTTTAAAAATAAATAAGAAAATTAAAATAAACCAAATATTTAAGGGGGGCTTCCATACAAAAAACGTGATTTTTTTTGCAGTTTTTATAGGTACCTATTGGCACGGAACCCTTCGTGCGCGAGTCCGACTCGCACTTGGCCGATTTTTCTGTATTGAAGAATTTCCACAGAAATAGTTATTTTTGTGTGGAACTTTTCCTTCAAGACACAACGGAGCTATACGTGACTCAATTTATGACCAAACCAAAGTCAATGTATGTTTAATCTTAAGTATTTTTATAGTTAGTAGGTACAAACTCAAAGCTTTCTCTAATAGTACAACATCCACATTAAACTTAATAATCCACAATAACACTAAAGGAAACAACTTACACGTTTATAACCGGCGTTAGGTTGCAAATCAGTGCGGTTTGTAACGGTCAGACAGTAACGGCTTGAGTAGGAACTCTTTTCAACCAAGTCGGTATTTGAACGCTGCTTCGAGGTGATCATAGATAAGATGCATTTTCTTTTCTGGCTGACTGCAGTTGGCTGTTGCAGCCATCACTGCTTCACCGGGCTTTTGGGGCGAGACTCTTAAGCAGCCTTAGCCCATATAGCACCCAACGCTCAAGGGCGGCTTCCCACGGGGGGAGCCTCGGTTTGGGTTATCGCTCTCGGGGGCGTCCCTTCCGGCGTGATTCTCGAACCCGAAGGTGAGTCAGCGCCAGTACGGGAGTTCCCCGTTACGCGGGTGTGGTTGCGATTAAGTGGGGGCGAGAAGCACCCCGGCACTCTTTGATACCTCGTGTATCTTTGCGGTCGCCGACGTCCCCGGGTTCGTCGGCGTCTTGTTGGGGGGAGGCCCTATTTAGGGGAGGTCGTTGAGACTAATCTCGCTATCCGGATCGTCGTCTGGGGCTGTTAGTACGTGCCGAGGCCGCCTCACAATAGTTTTACGACCGTGCCGAGGTTGGTCTCAGGGATGATAAGTTGTGAATAGCACAATTAGTCGATTCGGGTGATTTTGTGTACGCTCGAAAAAGCGGATTGCCAAGTCTTTGAGATATTGGGGAATCGTGGAGAGCTCGAAATCCCTGCATTGCGGACGTACCAAGAGTCTCCGGAACGGCTCGGTCTCTAACTATTTGACTGGCCAACGCAGCGTCGGAAGACCGCCCACAAGGGGGTCAGACGACTTAGCGAAGGCCGCAGGAAGACGCTGGATGCAGGCCGCTTCCAACCGTTTCCTTTGGAAATCTATAGAGGAGGTCCAGCAGTTGACTTTTTGCGGCTGAGATGATGATGACTTCGTTTCTCCATTTCCGAAACCATTCGCCTGGGGCAGTGATAGCGGATTGGAGTCTCCTAGTGATTCGACTCACTTGCCTATTGGTGATATAAATAGCGGTGTCAGCCGCGAAGAGGGCTAATTGGGTACCTATCGTTTTAGGGATGTTGTTTGTGTATAGAGTAGTGTGAGAATATGTTCCGTGATGCGGAGGACTTGGTGGATGCACGAGTGTTTGGCGCGGAAGCCGAACTGCTCTTCGATTAAGATGCCTCTGAAGACTGTGGCGTTCCGTAGGCGAGCGAGGAGAAGACGTTCGTAAAGTTTTTTTTTTAATTTTTTATTCAAATAATTCTAATGTTTTAATATAAAATACCTATATATAATTAGTGTCACTCTTTGAGGACTGACTATTACGATAGTACTGTGACTATATAAAAAAGGTTACTGGTGGTGAAGAAAATAGAATAGGAAACCGAACAAAGGCAGCCCTTCAGGTCACAATACACCATCAACCACCGATTTATACTAAAATAAGTCTTTTTCTTCGCCGAGGTTAGGACGGTGTTGGATCCGTATATTGAACAGATACCTATATATCTAAAACATTTTTTTCAGCTTAGTGATTTTCTTTTACCTACCAACTTACTAACATTTGCAATCCATATACTTGGTTGTTAGACTAATTGAACTTTGATGTTTTAACAATTGCCAAAAATATTAAAAAATAGTACGTTTTCGGTGCAAATGTTTATTTAAAAAAAAAATCCCTTACGTACTGGTTCAGTATTGAATTTATTTGTTAAATCAGTGCAGCACAAATACTTTACGCGTTTTCCGATAGTTGTATGTGTACTGACGCCATAGAAGTAGATTGGAAATAGAAATGTTTGTTTTCGGTAAGAATGCCGCTATCGGTAGCGCATTCGGGCGGATTGCGGACAAATTCAATTTTCTCCGCGTCCTTGTTACCGGATTATAATCCGACTTGTTGTTACAAAACAAATTCGGATTTATCTACATTCTTCGCGTAAAATTATGTGCGGATTACCTAAAACTTATTTTCTCATAACGCTATGAAAAGTTCGAATTACATTTGAAAAAACAACACAGGAAGAAAATTGATTCTAGATTGCTTAATGCCGAAAATAAAAAAAAATTTTTTAATAATGCTTTGCCAGGCATTATAATTGAACATTAGGATTGGCTCTAATATATTGTAACCGGTCACAGAAATGTTTTCTCGGACTATGATATTTAAAAGGGTTTACAATAAGACCATGTGTGGTATATATTAGTCACGTACTTCAGCAAAATTAGGTCTTTAACCCTGTAACTTTCGTATAATGTAATTTCACACAGTAGGTGTTTCCAAAAAAATAAAGTTTTTGAGATTGTATATCAAATAGATCATGTCAAACTTGCTACTAAATACTTGCATAATTACTGGTTTAAGAAAAGAAGGTTTCAGAAAATTTTAAATAGCTTTTGCCTTTTCTAGCTTAGATTTACATTTATTATTATATTATATATTTTCGGTAACATTCTATTTGATATTGCTGACGAGCATTCCCTCGGGGTATTAGGATGTAAATTTCAGTTCATCGGTAGTGCTCTTTGTGCTCACCGATTCTTTTGTTTTCATCGCAATCCAAGTAAAAGAATTCAGGTGGGAGTTTACCCTTTATCAGCTACTCACAAATTCACAAATGTAAAATAAGCTCTAAAAAAATTGTTAATTGATTTTTTTCCGGTTTTTAAAATTACTAGTAGGCTATATGACCACATAATAAGGCGTATAAATACGGTAACTGTATAGTTTACATTTAAGATGATTAATAAAAAAAATGTTTGGGTATAGGTGTTTATGTTTGAAATGGTAGATTTTTGTTTTTGTAATTTTTTTAGATAATTTTTTTACTACTTAGTATTGTTCAATATTTAGCGATGTAGTCCCTTGGCGTCAATTATGTTTGTATCTAACTAATGGTTACCCCACGCGCTTTGCGTTTTCTTAGTTTTCGTCTCCTAGAATATGTCTCCAGTACTGTCATCTGCATAGCAATGTATGTTATTGATGGACAACATTTCATTAATATGTAGGAGATACAGCGTAGGTTTGTTGAGGTAATTTTTTGAAAAAAAGTGATTTTTTGAGCTTAATTGCTCAGGTCTACGGATTGTCTTATTTAAGACTTTGTTCTGTATTCATTGACTCATAATTTCATAGCCCGCTGAGAAATTTATGCTTATGATTAGGCCACAGCAGCACATACTGTTTAAAGTTATTGTTCAACAAGTAGGCAAAGTTGTCTTTTGTGCCAACTTTAAATCCCGAGCTAGCGAAGTAGTCTAGAATTGAATATTAAAATAATTAAAATTCTAATATAGACTACAGAGCGCAGCGAGGGATTTAAAGGCACGAGACCTAAAATAATTTGCTCTCGTGTGAAACATACAACTTTTCACCACTACCAGTGCGAAAAATAGGTCTTCGGCAAGGAACACACTGAAGGCCATGTTTAGCTAGCAATAAGTTTATTCTAATTTAGAATTACTACCTAATATACTTTGCTCCTATTAAAAAATAAACAATAGGTAGGTACTAACTATTCTTTTTAACATTAGCAACTTTTGAAAGTCGCCAATCATTGAACAATTCGTATGCTTTAAGAAATTTTTTATTGACTTCTCTGGTAAAGAGCTTGGTTCAGCATTAGACACTTGTTGTCTTAGCTCTTCTGGTGTTAAAGAAATATCTTCGCAACTCGAGTCACTCATTTTTTCGAAAAAAATACAATATATACGATCGATATGAAAAATGATATACGTAATAAAACAATCTAAGGTAGGTGTTGTTTTTTGAATAAACGCTATTAATTATTATTAGGCATTATTGATCATAAATATTAAGTACGTCAACAATGAAAAAATGCAATGTAGTTATGCTTTTCATTAAAATAAATTTGTTTCTAAACCAATCATCGCGTTGTTTTTTTTTCAGTATCGCAAAATTCTAAAAGGTAATATTCGAATCTTGCATTACTTTGTCTCACGCTCGCAGTAAAAATCGATTTTGCCCACTGTTTTTGAACAGCAAAACCACCCTTTTGGTGCTGGAGAGGTGTAAAAGACATTTTTCTCCAAATACTGTTTTTTTTACAGCTATGCATCTAGTTTTTAATGTCAAAAAAAGGTATGTATAAAGGCAAAAACACTTTTAAAAGTGAAAAACAAAGCCTTCACTATAGCGATATTGTTCAAAGTAGCAAGGTAAATCGAGAATGAAAAACGGCAAGAAGTCGTGTCGTAGTAATCGGAACAATAAACAAGGGCGCGTCTGTCGCTGAGGGCGCGAATATAAACAAGGCTTCGGAAATAAACAAAAGCCAAGATTTAGAGTAACCATTAAAGAAAAAGATCAAAGTATTATTGTTGAAGAACGGAGTCAGATTTTGCGTTCAAAGTAAAAACTGTTTGTTTTTGAAACAAAACAAATTTCCGTATGAAAATCGTAGTCTAAATACGGTACTTGGAAGCTCAAAAAAAATTTATTGGCTTTCTTGGCTTTTCGAGTCTTTCGACTTAGTTTTTCCGCGGATATTTGTGTCCAACGTCCGTGATAAAACGGTACTTGTCTTACTCCAAACTTAAAGTCCTATCAAAATCGTTTCAGAAAATGCGAGCTGACAACAAACTAAACTGGTTTCTCACGGGGGATTCGATATGAGCAAAAAAACGTGAAATCCCCATTAAAATTATTTCAGTTCAATATCTCTTTACTAAATTGTAACCGAAATAAAAAAATAATAAAACAGGTGTTGTGAGGCACTCAGTTGGAACGTAGTTTTTACCGTATTTCTGTATGTATGTTTGTGGTTTTCTTGAAAACTACTTATCCGATTAAGATAGGGTTTTAGCTATTCGAATGCATATATTTTTGGCAAGGTTTTAAGGTATAAAACATTGTCCTAGACTAAGGTACCTGCGGGTAAGAAGAGCCAGTGTTTTGCAATGGCCACTACTAGAAAAATACACTTCTAATATATTTTTTAAATCGCCTCCTCGCACACATTTGAAGGATGAATAGAAAAGCTTATATTCAGGATTTCGTAATAATTTTGGTTCGCCATCTTGTCAGTAGGCAAGAATCCGTTTGGGCAGTTGGTTTGCGCCACTCTATAGTCAAAACGTTACAACAGAACTAATAAATTGTACGTTAAATAGACTGCTGTTTATGATATTTGCTATAATATTGTTGAATCGTTTAATCAAGGTAAGTTTATTCACTATATATAACAATTTTACATCAAAAATCAAGGAATTTTCAAAGATGATTGAGATGTCACAAGTTGCAGGTCGTGCTCTTTGGTGTAATTAGGGCCACTATATGTTTTTTTTCTTTGTTTAGTTTTAAATACTGTTACGAAAAACTTGTTCAACAATATGAATATTTTATAATTATTAATTTAGTTAACACTTTTCAATACAGATTTTTGTTTCGTTAGTCTAATAAGGCTCATCATCATGATTTTTCCTTAAATTAAGATACGTCAAAATCATGGCAATTAAATTATTATTGAAGCCAAGAAGCTTATATATTGATGTCACTGGAGCGTGCACTACGAACAAATAGTTGAACCAAATTTTTCTCGAACTTTTTGGGTGTATGTGGGTTACCAACATTCCAGATAATTTCCCTAATTAATAACAGCTACGCTACTCAACTTGTCATCACGCACATAATAAACTCAAACTCTGAAATCAACTGGACAAACTAAAATTAGAAATAATAAGACCCATTAAAATAAAAATGGCAGTCTCAGGGATATAAATAACTACAATGTATAACAAGCCAGCCATTGCGAGCCATGATCATCTATGTCTTATTTATATACCAAAATTAAAGTATACGTAATTGTAAACATTTCGAATTAGTAAAAGAGCATTTATTCTTAGGATTATATATCGATAATAAATTAAATTGATAACCACATATGTATTAGAGCTCTATTAACCAAAATATCTATTCTAAAGTGCAAATTACCAAATTGCATAAATAGGTAGAACCCATACATTTCGCTAGCCGACACTGTAATAAGCTATTGTATTCGTACACATAACATACCTTAGAAAGACTTATTGTTTGCAATTAAGAGTATTAAAAGCTGTAGTACCTTAACAAATATACAAAAACAATGATAAACGCATATTTAAACACTGCAATGTAATGTAATAAAAAATAATATACTAACAAACGAATTCACTATCACTTACGAAAAATACTACTTTTTAAGCTACCTTTTAATTTATGTTTTACCAAAAAATAACGATGTTTATGGAAAACAAACGTCAATATATATATATTACCAGAAATATTAAATGGACTGCCTCAATATATTTTGTAAAAATTAAAAATTTGTAAACTTATAGAATGTAAAAGTATTTCAAAAAAGTATTTTATCTCAGAGAAAAGCGATCTCGAATATTCGCAGATAAGCCCTACGAGGTTTCAACGGAAGGCAATGAATTTGTAAATGTAATTTAACTGTTGTATTGAATAAATAAATAAAAAAAAAAAAATACCGTACGTAGGTATGTTGAAATACATCATTCAAGTACATTAATTATTTATATCACTTGCTTAGCGGAGAAGGAAAACATCGTGAGGAAACCTGCATGTCGTCACCGTGGAAGTCAAGAAAACTATTCCACAAAAACAAAAATCTGAGAAAACAGTGCGCAAACATTTAGTCGTCAATAACAACTTCTTTGTTTGTTTGTTAGATCTATTGACTATTTTGAAGTTAAAATTAGAAATGTTTGGGGCCTAAATCCGTTGGCAACGGCATTTCTGAAGGTGTAAAAATGATTTTGTGTACTTAACTAATTTTTACAAAATGGCTTGACTCCACTATTTTCACAACAGGATTTTATGCAGAAAGATTATGGAAGCTTAACTCTGGAAACCAATTAAAAGACATCTAAGGATTCTGCAATATTGTAAAAGTTGAAAGGAACGTGTGAAACGTGATATTTTGCAGTAAGCAGCCTTATTTATCAAAAGAAACATGAAATATTCAAATGAATAAACTAAGGCCAAACCTGTGAATGTGATGCCTCGACCTGCTTTCCATACACTTCTGCAGCCACAAACTATGCAGCATTTTCCTTATTTTTATTATTAACTTTAAATTTCACACAGAAATCTACAAGAAATTTTGTAATCGAAGTAACACAATATACATCTGTAATTTTGACAGTTACAACAGTCCAGTTAGTATTACAATGAAAAAAAAATAATTACTGTACCCAAGTTTAGGGTAATATATGCACCTTATTAGTCTCATACGTCTCTACTGTTTCGGCACGGCCTAATCTCAATGAGGGTGATTTGGGCCATATGTTACCGGCCAAATCAGATTTCAGACCAAATTCGTTTGTCCTAGGGCAAACGGGATCATCCTTAGCGTGTTATGATATAATAGTTTAGCTCCGTTCAATCTAGTTTGCCCTAAATGCTTTAGGCTTAACTAATTTGGCCTAGGCTGAACTGATTTTGGATTATCATTTAAGTAAATTAATGGTTAAAATTAATAGGCAATAAATTAAATGCGCAATATTTATTAACACATAGTGTACCTAATTTAAAAAAAAAAACAGTATTGATTAACCCGCCACCGCTGACGTATATGTCTGTGAAACCGGTTATTTTGAAAATTTCTAATAACTTTTTCACCCGCCACAAAAATATGTTGTAATATTAAGAAGCTGCCGCATTACACGACCCCCACCATTAGTCCATTTTGCAACCGCTTTCGAAGTTTTGGTACCAACTCGGTGCGTGAGGCCGCCATCTCCAATCATGTAAGTCAAATTTGGCTGAAGAATATCTAAAGTACTTTATAGATTTATTTTTTTGTCTAAATTAATACCTGTTTTTGTTTATTTTATAAAAGTTTCTTGTGTCAAGGAGAGGTATTGGCATATAGCCTGGACATCGCGAAGGCGTTCGATCGAATCTGGCACCGGGGTCCTCTATCGAAGTTGCTATCATACGGAGTGCCCGAGGGTTTGTGCAAATGGGTGGCTAGCTTTTTGTCCGGCAGACGCATATGAACCGTAGTTGACGGTAGTTGCTCTGATAGCATGGACATTAATGCTGGTGTCCCGCAAAGCTCTGTCTACTACGCTGTTTCTACTGCATATCATATCAATGACATGTAGTACTGAAAACGCTGATTACACGGGTCGTGCAAACATCCCTCGTTCCGTTGTGGAGGAAACCGCGCAGAGCTTGTGTCTCAAACCGAGACAACACTGTCCAAGGTCTCTGAATGGGGACGGGTAAACTTGGTCCGGTTCAACCCTATAAAGACACAAGTGTGCGCATTCACAGCTAAGAAACCCCATTCACTGTGGTCCCACAATTCCAGAACACTCCCCTCTCCATCTCCAAGAGTATTGAGATCCTTGGTGTTTACATCTCCAGCGATGTTCGGTTCCGAGATCATTTGCATGACAAGAAGCTGGCGTCCAAAAAAATAAGTGTACTTAACAGAGCGAGGAAATACTTTACGTCGGGGCAGAGGTTGCTGCTTTACAAGTCGGAAGTTCGGTCCCATATGGAGTACTACTGCCATCTCTTGGCGGGTGCACCCGGATACCAGCTTGGCCCTTTTGACTCGGTTTAACGACGAGCTGTGAGAATTGTAGACGATCCCAAACTCACTTGTCGTATATTACTTAAGTCTAAGGAGAGACTTTGCCCTCCTGTGTGTGTTCTACCGCTTGTACAATGGGATGTGTTCCGAGAAATTGTTCGAAATGATGCCCACGACTACTTTCCACCATGGCACCGCTCACCATCGGCAGGAAATTCATTCTCACACTTTAGATCCGAAATGGTCGCGTACAGTGCGGTTTCAGAGAAACTTCCTCCCGCGAACGCTTGGGTTGTGGAATGAGCTCCCTGCCAAGGTTTTTTCTAAGGACTTCAGTATAGGGTTCTTCAAGATAAAAGTTATTGGATTTTTGAAGGGTCGGCAACGCGCGAGTGGTACCCCTGGTGTTACAAGCGTCCATAGGCCACGGTGACCGCTTACCATTAGGCGGACCGTGTGCTTGTTTGCCACCTTAGTGTTATTAAAAAAAAAAAAAATGACTGACTGTGGCTGATTTAGTTATCAGAATATATAATTTTTGAGTGATTTTAACTTTTCAGTAACTTATATGTAAAAACATGGTAATTTTTGGTGTTCTATGTAAAATATGTAATGTATGTAATAAATAATAAAATAATCGAGCTGTGATTTATGATATACCATTGTTTTATTGTCAAATATCATACGTTTTTAAAATTAAACCATATGTAAGTAAAATAATTGGGACAAGCTTTGGCTGAAAACACCGGTCCCTAGGACCGGCGTCATAAATAATGTAAGTCAATATGACTTAACCTGTGGCGGGTTAAAAGTGACACAACACTTGTACAAAAAGTATCTAAAAATCTGAAATTTAGTATGGTGGTAGCCAGTACCCTGGATTAACATATAGGCTACTTTTTATCTTAAAAATTCCAAAGTTTCTGCGGAAATAATTATAACCGGGCTTAAACGAACTATAGCTGCAGCTATAGATTGCCATAATAAACTTCATTAGTATAATTCAAAAGTTCCACGCCGATAACTGCATTTAGGGCGGGTGGAGCCACTTGCAAAATTAAGTATTAGATAAATACGAAATGAGGCGCGAAGTTTTAAATAATAGTTTCAAAGGTAAATAAATTAGAAAACTAAATTTTGTGTTGTTGATATTTTCACTAGGGTAAGCTGGATTTTCTGGGCTTGTATAAATGAACTGCCACTCCTAAAATATGACTTCTTTAGACAATTATGTGTTGAAATACAAATACTATGTTTTCAATCATTATTCAATTCAGTCATGATTATGAATGACATTTACTGGCTGAATCTATAATTGCTTTAATTTTATTATCATATTTAGCAGCTAGCTAAACGACCGTGTCAAATATCTTTCTTTATATATTTAAATACGACATAACAGAACACAATACATTGTTATTTTCAGTAATTATTGTGTACATTTTAATTTGTTCGTTATTTTCTTACTAGTTATCTATTATCAGATGTATACGCTATAAGGATAAGCCAAATGTTAATATATAATTTGTGATGAATCTGTTATAAAATGATCAAAAATAAAATTGGCACTTGCATATTATTGACATCAAACTTGAAATGTCCTAACAAAAAATGATTCAATCTCCCCTGCTCTGTGACAGACGGACGGACGTTTTATAGGGAGTTTATTAATTCCATTGGTGGAAAAATTGCGGGAGCGAGAATAAACAAAATATTTGAAGCCGTTTTGAACTGCCTCATCTGAACTGATTTTTTTTCCAATTAAGAGATTATCTAAATTCCGAAAAAAGCGGTAATCGGTTGGAGCAAGGTCCGGGGAGTATGGTGGGTGACGGAGAAATTCCTATGTTAGCTACTCTAGTTTCGCCACCGTCTGTTGTGCAGTGTGTGGTCTAGCGTTGTCCTGAAGCAGCAGTGGGCTAGAGCGGTTGACCAATCTCGGCTGTTTAACGGTTAGCTTTTCCATCATGGTTTCCAATTGTCGGCAATACAGATCTGCTGTAATCGTCTAACCAGATCTTAGGAAGCTGTAGTGGATGACACCAGAGCTGGTCCACCAGACACTAACCAGTACCTTTTTTTGAGTCAACTTTCTCTTGGGGCAGGATTTAGTCGGTGTGCACAGCGGCTTTTCTTGTTATAATTAAGAAATTAAAAATTAAATAAATGATATGTGTACGTATGGTCGGTTTCTATAATAAGCAGTGGCTCTCAAATTTAGCAATCCTGTAACACTGAGAGCAATATAGTATATTAATTTTTCAACGGTAAGAGAGTAAGAAAGCGAATGCAATTGCAAAAGCTAAGAAATCGGCCACGTGCAAGTCGGACTCGCGCACGAAGGGTTCCGTACCATTATCTACAAAAACGAGCAAAAAAATCACGTTTGTTGTATGGGAGCCCCCTTAAATATTTGTTGTTATAGCGGCAACAGAAATACATCTTTTGTGAAAATTTCAACTGTCTAACTATAACGGTTCATGAGATACAGCCTGGTGACAGATGGACGGACGGACGGACGGACGAACGGACAGCGAAGCCTTAGTAATAGGGATCCTAATTACCTTTCAGGTACGGAACCCTAAAAATGACACCCATAAGTACTATAGAATGTAATTTGACATAAATGAGCAAAAATTTAATGAGAGCGCTAGTTTTTTACGACTGTAATTTTTTACCGTGAAATACTTGTATATGGCAAAAATATTGTATGATTCCTATTTTATTAAAATTTTTTTCTTTTTCTTAAAATGTGTGTGTTCTATGGCCAGTGTAAAGAATTACTATTTTCTGGAATTATGCCGAAATTAAAAAAAGGATTCCGTTTTAATGTTAGATAATGCTCCTTACCATTCCCGTAAGGTAGAAAAAACTCCCAATACGGCGTGGCGTGATGCCTAAATTCAAGAGTGGCTGAACTCAAAGAATTTACCATTCCCGTAAGGTAGAAAAAACTTAATACGGCGTGGCGTGATGCCTAAATTCAAGAGTGGCTGAACTCAAGGAATTTAAACTTCGAAGACACAACGATTCAAGATATTGAAAATCGTTAAAAAAGAAAAGGCTAATTATCAAAAGAATGTAAAGAATGTAGTTGATGACCTTGCTGCCGAGTACAGTGTCACTATCCTAAGACTGCCTGCCACCTTGCCACTGTTAATTAAATCTAATAAAACTAGAATGGGCACAGGTAAAGGGGCAGGTCGCAAGAAATAACAAAAGTTTTAAAATGGCAGAAATTAAACAATTGCTTAGTGCAGGGCTACAGTTGTTGACACCACAACGGTGGTCGAGTTGTATCGATCATGTTATAAAAGAAGAGCTCAAAATTATGCAACTTGATCACCTTATTGATGATGAGGTTTATTATAAGTGTAACTGACTTATAACAGAACTCAATAGTGATTAAAGAAATTGGGTTTTTATTTATTTTTTCCATCTCTTCCGACTACAACTTTCGGAAATAGTTAGTTTAGCATGTTACTTATTGCATGGGTATGGGCATGAATAAATAAAAAAACCCGACTGCAAAAACATTAATAACTAAAAATAAATAAACAGGTGCACCTAAAACATACCAAATATTTAATTTTAAGCAGACGGAACTCATTTTAAGCTAACTACTATAGTTTAAGCAATACACTTTGGACTTGCATTGATTAAGTCCCGCCTGATTGTAGTTGAATATTTAGTTTGTTTTAAATGAACTCGTTTATGTCTTTTTAGTTCTTATTGTTTTTGGTTTTTTTATTATTTATTTTTAAATCAAGATCAAATCAAAATCTTTTTATTCAAATGGGTTACTAGAACACTTTCGAATCGTCACGTAAATTAACTACAACTCGCTTTACAAACTATTTACAATACTATTTTATTGCGTGCGTCCAATAGGTGATTTTTGTAAAATCACAAATGCAACATAATATTATAGTGTATCAACTAAAAAATGCATGTTTTGTATTGAAACACTAATAAACAAGATTTACAATGTAAATAGTTTGATTTTAAAAAAAATCAATCAAAATTTTGGTACTAATCTAATTACCTATTGTTTTTAGATTGCATAGGGTTACCATGTGATACGTTAAAAGTCTTCAATTACTCTGTGACGGGATTTCAATTAACTCCTGAGAAAAATATATTCATATAACATATAATATTACACAGCAGACGTTATATACATTTTATTTACACCTTTTTGTTATTTTTTCGACTCGCGCTTGACTATTTTATCTACCCCATAACACTCGGGAGATGAAAACCTTTTAATTTTAACCTCATTATAAAAAAAATGTATCAAAAAATAGTTGAACTAAACAAAAGATTGAATCATTCAGGTACAACACTATTTTTACGTTAGCATAAGGTGGCAACCCACCAAATGTCACTTTAGTCTATGTAATTCAAAATCAAGGTTTAGCTTATTAATCTTCCCCTGCTGCTGGATGTTGTTGGAATATGAGATGGTATCTCATCCACTTCGCCAGAACCAGATCCACTCTTTGAAAGTAATCTAAGCCTATCGCCACAATATCTTCCTCATCATCGGCAAATTCCTCAATTTCCTAGTCATTCCCGTCTGCTAAAATCTGAGCGACTTGGTCATCCTTGAGGGGTATACCTAAAAATTAAGTAAAAACCCTTGTTGAATGATCATACATACACGAAAATCATGTTTAGGTATAAAAAATGTATAAAGAACCATTTAGTATGTATCACCTAACCTACACGATCGTGCGTCCTCTATTTTGAGGCACAATATACGCCTAAGTAAGCGTGCTAGGTTCAAATTACATACATATGTGTATAAAACAACACTTATTTAAGAAATTCCCAAAAAAAAAACAATAAAAATTTCATTAATTAAATGGAAAACGAATTCCGTACACGGGCGAGTTCGCGCGCCAAAAAACACAGTCATTCCTCACAGGGGCCCACGCGAGTTTTTTCCAAGAAAAGGATAGCCTCACGATCGATCGAGGCCGGTTGCATCTCGAAAAGTCGATTCGCGAACGCGCCAGAATTTTTGAAAATCAAGTCTCACTATCATATCAAGTCGGTTGTAAAGGGTTAAACGCATTAAGGCTAAGTTACAATACTCTGGCATGATAATTTTATATGAAAGGTGTCATAACTAGAGGTCATAAAACCGGAGGTATGTTAAAAAACAGTTTTACGATTTGAATGCAGTGGATCAGAATTTAGTTTCTTTGGAAATTTGGTCATGACCATTAAAACTCACCAAAGTTTCAGGGCAATTAGATAAGTGTTATAGAAAAGTATGTAATGTGTGATAGAATAAAATTCGATTCTGACAAAACTAAAACGTTATAAATGTTCGAAATAAAATAAATAAATAAATAAAATTTGTGTAATCCCGGTTTACCCACTTTTTCAATTTCGGTAGTTTTGTGACTCCAGCGGGTTGATTCCGTAAAAGATTTTCATACGTCATTTTTAGCTGTCATTTTACGGAATCGAGCCGCTGGTGTTGATGATTTAAAACGCACCCCTTGCACCCCACGCCTCTACATAAACACAGCTAAAAAAGGAATTCTGCGCATTCAAGGTCATGTCTTAACATTCGTGCCGGCAAAATAAATAGTACTCGTTTTCCTTGAAAGCCCGTTACATAAAATAGTCTTTTTTAAAACCTCCATCGTATCAGTAAGAAATGTCATGAAAAAATGTAAAATCAAATAGCCGCACATAGGTAAGGTACCTACTAAAATTCTAAAATAAACAAAACCCAAAAAAAAACATTCAATGTACACATGTATAGTGCAACAAACTTTTCTGACCGTGGTCAAAAATCAAAACTATAGTAGACATATTAAAAAGGTGTAAACTTACAACTATACTAGCGACCAAACACTGGGTCGGAAAAGTTTGTTGCACTGTACACACATAGCGCCTGAACAACTTCAGATTACACAAACGACAGCACACAAAAGAGAAAAGAAAAAAAACTTAACTTGTAAGTAGTCTCTGGAGAGTTAGCTTTGAGTTTAATACCTTTATAGATAACTTAACTTTTGCGTTACTTTTCTCATTTTACTATTTCTTTTTATTATTTCAATGTCTATTTCGATTCATACCTACTAATATTATAAATGCCACAGTAACTCTGTCTGTCAATCTGTCTGACTGTTACCCCTTCAAGCTTAAACCGCTGTACCGATTAAAATGAAATTTGGCATCGAGATAGTTTGAGTTTTGGGAAATGTCATAGGCTACTTGAAAACGACAAGTTTTTTTTATACTTTCGGAGTTGCCGTTTAAATCCAACAGCGATAACCGAATTTAGTTTGATTCGGCAGCTTTTGACATCAGCTATCAGCTTGCAGCAGTTCACTCTTAGAGCCAGCCACTTCCACAATTTTGACAACGTTGTTCGATTTTGATTTTTTTCGAAGTAAAATGATAATGTGATAGTGATGAGTATTAAAACTACTACATACACTACATAATTTATATAATCAGGAATATATTGACGGTTGATCTACTTCCTTCCTTCCTTTTTCGATGTGGAGATTAGATTTCGCATTATTACATATCATTTCTCCAGAGTCATGTGTAAATATAGTCCTGTACTTATATCTAAGTCTGGCGAAGCGCCATATTCAAGTTATAGGCTCGTTATATAAGGCGGGAATCGCTACTTGTTATTTGTTTGCCATTTGTCCTCTATATGTCTTCGATTCGTATTTCTTGACAGGTCTTCGTAAACACTGCTGGAATTTGTCGTCGAATACAACAATACATTTTCTGTCATTCTAATTGTACAAAGTAAGTTCATTAGTAATCTGCTGTCTAGCTGACGACGCGACGCTCTTACAGGTAAACTATTTCAAATTAAATATAGTAAATATATATAATGATATATTATATTTATAAATATTAAGAAAATTGGTATATAAAAGTAAGGATCGATGTGTTTGATAGTATTTGGAAAACTTGTCCTTCCTTAGGGGGATTAAAATTTGTGGTTGGATTCCAATGCTTTGTAATTAAAACCATGAACGTGTTAAAAAGCTCTTTTTTCTAAAGTCCAATCAAACAAAGTCGCGGGAAGAAGCTAGTCTCTGTATAAAGAAATATAACCTGACTGATCTTATCAACGTCGAGCAGAAATATAATGAAACTAGAAACATGAATTTCTAAATGTACTAAGGTTCCTTTTATGTCACAGGGCTTTATTAAAAATGGTTTTTCCTAAATTTATCCACTGAACTGGTGAAATAGCGTTTGGAATTTTGAATGAAAATCCGTCATTTTTCGAGTTCAATACATGAAAATTGGTATTTTACTTTTCTTCAGCGTTTTTGAAAATCAATTAAAATAGAGGATAAAACCATGTATAGAAATACGGTTGTTTCGGTAAATTAAACCATGAAAATTAGTACTTTTAAAGACTCACAGGTGTAAATAAAAAATGTAGATGTTTTCGAAAATAAGGGATTTAAGGGAGGTCCAATGCTTGATACAACGGGAAAAAGTTAGACGTTGTGGGTAACCACAGAGAACGAGCTGCGTAATTTTTAAAAACGATGCTCCCTCGCACTCCCTCGCAGCCTAGTTGGTAGTGTGATGGACTGCCGTGCAGAGGTTGTGGGTTCGATTCCCGCACTGGACAAACATTTATGTGTTATACATATGTGTTTGTCTTGAGTCTGGGTGTACTTATGTATGATGTATATGTATTTACAAAAAAAAAAGTAATATATATGTATTTATATCCGTTGTCTGGTACCCATAACACAAGCTTTGCTTACTTTGGGGCTAGACGGCGCTGTGTGTAATGTCCAAAAATATATATTTAATTTAATTTAACGACGTTGATGAAGTTTAATCCCCGTTTATCTCTACGTGCCAAGGCTGTAAATGACTGTTGCCTTATTTAATTATTATTGTAGCATAGCCGTGCACTGCCCGATTTTTTATCATTAAGGTGGCAAACAAACTTACGGTCCGCCTGATGGTAAGCAGTCACCGTAGCCTATGGACGCTTGCAACACCAGGGGCATCACTAGCGCGTTGCCGACCCTTCAAAAATCTAATAACTTTTTCCTTGAAGAACCCCATAGTGTACGTGTATCTTCGAAAAAGTAAGCACATCCGGCCGATAAATAATTAGCGTGCGGTGCGCGCAGTCCCATATAATACAGTAGTCGTAGCTCACCGATTCTTTAATTGGCCGATTAGAAAACACATAAAACTGGTTAAGCACGTGTATGATAGTATGTTTTCAAAGAAAATTACAAAAAATATTGTGCGAATATGAGGCTAGATGTGTATTGATATTCTGTTCTCCGATGACATACCCATGCCCAAAATGTTTTCCTGCTGATTTTCCTTATATAAAATCGGAGCAAGCTTTATATGTCCCAATAGGTCGGCACAAGGTACTTAGACGTCGGATCGTCCACTTGGGAGAGTGGATAAATAAATCTATCCTAATAAAAGAGGCTAACAACGGACACGTAGGCAATCATTTCGTTAAGAAACTACGAGGCAACTTTTATTTCTCTAGAGTGTAGCGGGTGACGAGATGAGTGAAGATGGGGAGTTGGAGATATTTGTACCAGCACTCATATTGCACTAATGTTGTTTTTAGGGTTCCGTACCCATAGCGTTATTAGCGGAAACCTATTACTAAGACTCCGCTGTCCGTCCGTCTGTCACCAGGCTGTATCTCATGAACCTTGATAGACAGTTGAAATTTTCACAGAAGATGTATTTCTGTTGCCGCTATAACAACAAATACTAAAAATTGAATAAAATAAACATTAAAGGGGCCTCCCATACACCAAACGTGATTTTTTTGCTCTGTTTTGCTCGATATTGATAACGGCAACAGGTAGACGCTTAAAATATTTACAGAATATTTAGTTATATAGTCACAATAAAAATAAATCATCAAATTAAAATAAAACAAATGTTTAAGGGGGGCTCCCATACAACAAACGTGATTTTTTTGCCGTTTTTATAGATAATGGTACGGAACCCTTCGTGTGCGAGTCCAACTCAGTTTTTTCAGTAAGCAGGTACTGTCTCAAATACAGTGTTGCTACTGTTATTTGTAATTCGTTAATAATTATTTCGTGGTTTTATAGTTAGGGTAGGTATATGAAATAAGCTATTAAAGTATTTTTAGGGTGTCCCATTCAAACGGCAAAAACAAAACTGTTATAATTTCGTTACGTTCCCACGCCCATTCGTCCGCGGGTACGTCACAGCCTCATCTTTCTGCTATCTTTCCATCGTTTGTAATAAAATATACAGATGACTTTGTGAATTGCTGCCGTATCTACAAATAGCTATAGAGAAATCTGCCAGTGCTAGCCAGACTCGGGCACAGAGTGTTGCGTTTAAGCTTTTCTTTATCATATACAAAATTGTCCTCGCGGATCCGCCTGCCTTAAAATCGGTTTTTGGCGTAGCACTACTTAATTGTACTAATGAAGTTTGCTATAGGAAGTTATAGCTTGTAGCTATCGTTCGTTACAGTTAAAGTGAAGCAGTACCCCGCGGAGCCCGGTGTCGCTTATTGCCCATTGCAGACAAAACTTCTAGCAGGCATTTTGTTGTATACTATTCTGCGTTTATGCTGCTTTGGTCTCGTTATGGAATTGAAACCAGATACTTACCCCGTCAAAGTGAAGTAGCTAGCGATCAAAATTTTCCCTGCGCTTTTCGATCGCTTCACTTTCGTAGGCGTTGGTTCGTTTTAAACCAGAACTGTCGACTGACGCTTTGTTTCTGGATCGTATTGATAAATCCAGGATTCATCTGTCACAATGTCGTAAACGTTTTTAAAAACGCTCTAAAACCGTGTAACGGAACGTACCTTGTAGCGTTACCGGTTCACAATGGCAACATTTCACCGATTCGAACGACATTTTGTTCGAAGGTTGTTTTGATTGATAGTGAGTATACAGCGAACGAAAAAATAATGTCGATGATCGAAATTTTACAGTCGAGATGGTGTCTTCCAGATATTCTCTAAAACGAGATTATCTCGGATAAAGTGAGAATTAGGTCCCTGATCCCTTTTTAAATGAGACACGATAGTTTAATTTGGCTCTCAAAAAAATGTGGAGGGAAATTCGAAATTCGAACAATGTATTTTTACTTGTGTTTTATACATGAAAACTTTTTTTCGCAAAACTTTCTGCGTGGCCTGGTAATAACAGTTAATACTAAATACTACAAAACCGTAAAAAACGAATTAACCTACATATAAAGAAAGCTTTCCTTTTAGTCTCGCAAATTACAAAAAAAACCGGTCCCAAACTTCGGAAATCAAAGGCGGAACGATAAAAATTTTGGCTGTCCATTTTTGGTCATAAGTCATAAATATATATGCCACATTTAATAACAAAAAAAAATATAGGTACCCAAACAAAGTCTGAAGTAGACAAAGTAAAAGTTTATTTATATATTTTTTTTTTTCAAACTGTCTGGAATAACATTTTAGCCCAGCAATCAGATCACAAAATAGGTAAAGTAAGTTGTCTTGGGTCATTAGTAGTCTGGGTAGTCAGCATTCAGTTATTACCTGCATTAAGTGTCTTTCATCGTCCAAATTGCTTCTCTCGTTAATTACTGTCTGCTTGGAATTCTCTAATTGCTTAAGTTTAAGACGTTGTGAAGCATTATTATTTGATATTTACTTACGTAAAGTATTTAACTTTTAAATATATCGATTAATCTACGTTTTTAGGGTTTTGACTGTCTGTCTCATAATTTAAAAAGATTAACGTAGGTAGGAAAGCCAAAGTCAACTAGTTTTTATTTAATTTAGGTTTTATGACAAACACTTTTGAATCCGATTCGTCCGTCAAGAAACTCGATAGTTAGTCTTGTGAAACATTTAATGGGTTACCAAGAGATTCTATATCACTTTAAAAAAAATATAGGTATAACAAATTTAAACATTTTTTTGTCGCAGGTCACAGTTTGCTTATGCGGCATGACATTGAGCATCTTCAATCTTAAGGACGTTCATCTATACTAATATTATAAAGAGAAAAGATCTGTATGTAAGTATGTTTGTAACGAATTGGCTCAAAAAGTAATGGACCGATTTTAAAAATTCTTTCACCATTTGAATGCTACATTATCACTGATTAATATAGGCTACTTTTTACCGCGGGAAAATGCTTTATTCCTACGGGGAAATGGGTAATAAGACAACGGGTAGTAAGAATTATCCTTCCGTACTTATCTTTTTCACATAATTTCTAAACGGCTGAACCGATTGGGTTGAAATTTTATATGGGTATTTCGATGGTTTCCTGGATGATTTAAAAATACAATTGGACCCGGTAGGTGGCACTGCTGTCGGTATGTCAACTACTAAACGGCTTGACCGATAGGGTTGAAATTTTGTATGTGTATTTCCATGGTTTCACAGACACGAATGTTTTAGACCATTAAAGAGGAAGATTTGATTGTTTGTCTTTTTTCTAAAATTGAGGAGCTGCCGTAAGAATCTACGCCGAAACGAAATTAAAGGCGGGCGAAGCCGCTGGCAGAAGCTAGTCATTTATATACTCTGAAATTTTGTAGTACCTATACTTTGTTGCAAAGTTATTTTTTATTTCATAACAAACTGCAATAACATTATATTCATACGGTTTTTCGATTTATTTATCATTTCTAGCATCAGTGTATTAAACGACAGTTTTTAAAACAGTTGCGAAGACAATATGTTTTTTTATTTAGTAAAGTAAAAATCACTAGTGCGTAATCGTCAATTTTCCGCACGCAAACATTTAAGTATCACTTTTTGAGTAACTTTAAGGTACAAAACAGTAGAACAAAAGTAAAATACATTTGTGAGTTATCATTTCGCTTTTATTCTTCACAACTAAACGGTATTTCAGTTATTTGGAAGGAGTTACAATATCCCTCTCCGTCATCTAACGGCGACAGCACCACTATTCTGGAACCAGGCCTAATAAGAAAAACTTCTAAAGCAAAAGCTTTGCCAAAATTAATTCTATTCTTATACTCTAGATGCCAGTTTCGTGCTTGGGGCCCTAAAATGAAAAAATAATATAGAAACAACATTTTGTTCCGACACCTACTTTACAAAGGTTTTTGTTGCTTAGGCTCAATTCAATGCTATAACTATCTTACCTTTCACTGGCTTTTTTTAGTCATAATACATTATCAAATCAATCAATCAATCAATCAAATACCTTACCATATGATTTACTTGAATTTGTGAAGTGCAAAGTAAAAGCTTGCAAAAGCACGCGTTCAAAAAGATATGCCGTAAGCTTGTTTGCCACCTTACGTACGACATACTGGTCAAGACATAATATTTGTCAACGAAAAAAAAAATACAGTGTTTTACTGCATATTTGTCAAGTTCCTATTTCTGCACTTCGTCAATACTGCGTGCGTACTCAAGGTTGATAAAATCGATTATCTGCACTATCGATTAATGATTTCTACTCATCAAGTTCTTGAGAATAATATTTTGAAACTATAAAATCATCCTATGTGAAGTGGGTTAAGCCTCCTACGCAGGTAAGAGAGTTCAGCCAATTTCTTTTTTCGGAAAAGTAGTTATTAGATACTCCAAAATGATTTAAGCTACGTTAAAAAGTATAGAACCAAATGATTTATCGATGGGCAAGTTTTTACTTACTAGTATATAACACAGGTATGATTTTCCTGTACAAATGCAGCCGTCGAGCGGTAGATTTTCGTGCCGTGATGGCTACCACATGGCATGGAGGAGGGGCAAAGGAGATCAAGCGTGCTGATCTGCCACTTGTTGAAAGCACAATAATCGCACTTGCACCACATTGCACTGCTGCGAGAGATGCTGCCAATGCCACTGAATGTGGAGGGTTCACCGGTATCTTTATCTGTAATACCATGGTTAGTTTAGCACGGTAATAATAGCGGTAATATAATACCAGGGTTTCTAACGAAACAAAAACGCTTTAACAGCCAATAGTACCATAGCTTTTTTTTAGGCAAGGAATTTTTGAATCTTCTTGTGGATCCGAACGAAAATTATCATATTCAATTCAAAACCCATGACAAACGTCAAAAAATAAATAATATGCTTTTGTTCGATAAAAATACTTCTTCTTTGAGCCATTTTTTTTCCTTTATAAACTGTTTTGGCGAAATTATGTGTCCTTAATACTTTACTACTTTGGTAAAACATTTGTATGTCATCTAAGTATAATAAAAAAATATCCTAAGCTTTGGCACAGCGTCCTTACTAAAAATGAATCAATTGTTGTGATTAAAAATACCTCGAAACTCCTTTTGTAATATTGCATTGCAAAATCATCTTCTTCTTCAGAGAACTTTATAGCTTTAATCAAAGACTGAATGACATGTTTCGCAGTTGAATAAATACTTTTCGCATCAGTCACTATAACTCCTTCTATTTGATACTTAGAAATCTCTGCTCCAATCACTAGTATCCGTCTCTCATTACAATCAAGTTCATAGAAATCTTCTACAATATTCTTTGGCCAATAAAATATTGGTTTACTCTCCTAAAAAAAATTTTACAAGATATGAAATAAATTAACTTCTCAGAGTAACTTCTCTTCACATCCGATTTAATTTGGATTAAATTAAATTTGAGAGTGAAGAGAGAAATCAGACCAATTTTTTTTCATAAGCGATCTTTTTTTGGGCTGATATTAAAGAATATTGCTGAAAAAACCCCTGATAAACACCGAATGCTGTAAAAATTAAAATGAATGCTATTTTAAATTAATTAATAAAAAATATTAAATAAATAAAAAACTATTCAAAGGGTAAAAATTAGTTATAAATATTCTACAAACCATTCTGCAAGCATTTTTCTAATTGGATATTACATTTCTATTTAGAACATTACTTTCGTTGCTCGGGAGAATCACTCCATCTGAAACCTAATCAAGAAATTTGTTTGAATCATAATAAGTGTTTAACTGAATAAATGAACACAGAATTATTCTAACCTTTATTATATCTATAAAATCATCTACTTGAGCTGCATTTAATAATACAAGAATAGGAGTTGACGCAAATCTTGTGCTCATATTTATAAAGTCTGTGATACCAAATTTTCCTACAACATCTTTTAGAATAACAAAGTCCACCTGAAAACCCATGTCAGTAAAAAATTTAAATATATTTCTACTTTCTTAGGACATTACAACAGATTGTCTAACTGAGCATTGTAAGAGATGAGTATCTTATTATATTTTAAGTAGAATATTTGTGGTTCACATCGCCTCTGTGCTTCAGCCCAATGTGAATTTAATTACCTTTTGTTACTTTTTTTTTTTTAAAAAAAAAGAGGGATGAAGTTATCCATTGCTCGATCTCTGTTATTCTTTTCTTCGAAATATTATATTTCGAAGTGGGAAGTGTAGAAACAAGTACAGTAGACAGCAGATCATAATAACAGTGCCATTGTAGTGCAGTTCGCATTGGTTACCGTATATTTGCAATTTTATGGTGGTTATCTTTACTATGCGATCTTCATCTTACTACTGTAATGTACTCTTGCATATTTCTTAATTGATCGAGAGGATCGATAGGACATAAAAAGTTGCTGTCTATGAGCATAATATACATAATAATTTAACCTTACGTATCGAATCTCAAGAAGACGGCAGGAATCCTGTATAAATGTTTTGAAATAAAGAGTATAATATAAAATGAAATGCAGTAAAAGTCAAATGAACTACACAGAAAGTTTGAAAAGTCCAGTTTAAAGTTTTTGTTTCGGATATTTAAATGACGAAATAACCTTTCTGTCAACTTCCGACGGCTTGCCGACGGACATTGTTATAGCGACAGAAATGGGCGTGTAATAGGGTACATTATAATTCTTTTCCAGTTCTCTTGCATTGTTGATTGCTTCATATATTTCAGCAAATAAATTGTCATCGCAAACGGTAGTATCAATGTTAAATATGTTAACTCCGGAACTTGTTAAAGATCGAATTTCGTAGAAATTATAGGGTCGATTGTCTGAAAGTTGAAAAAATCAACTTAAGAACTCAGTATCCACTGAAATTCAAACAAGTTGGTGAAAAATAGTTGTATTTTTATTTATTTTTACTCACTGAAAGTAAACATGACGTTGGTTGTTTGGAAAATCCTGTCATATCCTATGTCTCGTTCACATCTGTCAGTCTAAGATACAAAATTTTTGCTAATATTAAATAAAAGTATGTGAGGTATGTATAATTTTGACAAATACTTACATCTATTTGGAGAAAATTACTACCGTAATTAATCCACCACACCATATTAAAAAGCTTTATTCTATGATCTCGTTTTTATAAGATTTATCCGATAGTCATGCATGCATGACCACCTAGATTTCGAGAATGAAATATGTTCAATTTTAAATGTGTATAAACATGTTGCAATCACATTTGCAAGGGTATTGGTAAATCCACCCACTTCTTGGCAGGTATCGATATTACGATAACCTTTGTCCGGGACGATACAATTGCTTCCGTAATGATTTAAAATATTTTTATCTTATACCACTAAGTTGGGAAACAAGCTCACGGTCCGCCTGATACATTCCATTTTAAAAGCGGTAGAACACGCACAGGGAGGCAAAGTCTCTCCTTAGACTTAAGGGCCCGATACGGCAAGTGAGTTTGGGATCGTTAACAATTCTCACAGCCCTTCGTTAAACCGAGTTAACAAGGCCAACCTAGTATCCGGGTGCACCTGCCAAGAGACGGCAGCAGAACTCCATATTGAGCCAAACTTGCGACTTGTGTCCAGCATGCCCGTCCTTTTATAAATTTGATCTTTAGTATTTGATAGTTAGTTTCCGCCTTACCTGCCTGAGTTTCAAAAACTTTGTCGTGTTATACTAAGACTAAAAAAATAAAGATGTCTGGTTTTTTTACTCAAATATCCGGCTAAACGACTCGTCTGTCCGGCTTTTCGGTTTTCAGACTAGCTGCATTCGTATTCTGTCTTTCTTGGAGATGTGATGGCGTGAGGGTGTCAGTCAACTCAGGTGATCAGTCCATACTTATAGATCAGTCATGCCTTTCGCTTTTCGCTAACGAGGTTTCTCGGCCGCGCAATGCTGGCGTGGCGGGAAATACTGTTCGCACTTTTGATGAGAGATCTGTTTTGGCCGAGTTTGACAGCAACGCTTCACTACTTTGGCATTGGAGTGCACAACACGCACGGTGCGCCCAAGCGGAGTAAGGTTTCAATTCTAACTACTAACGCCCCAAATTTGGTAATTACTAAATAAACTACGAAATAAGTAAGTAATGATTTATTTTGTTTTGGTACATCAATGGTTGATTTGCCTAATTACTGGTTTTCAACGTCATCAGGGCATCTGAAAACAAAAAAAATAGACTGTTCTCTCGTGTGTATATGTGACTAAATATATCTGAGTCTTTTTACCAAAAGATCTCAAGATAGAATGGATATTAAAATAGAAATATAATTTTCTGACGACATTGCTACTCTTGCCGATAGAAATGGCCATCAGTGCATAAGAGGGGCAAAGAGTGATTGTCAAAAGTCACTTCTACTTAAGCTTTGTGCTCTGAAATACACCAGGCACTTATTTCAAATACCAAAAGCAGTTCCCGACTTAAATTCTACACAAAGTTTCAAACTTGACAGCTTTTGCTAGAGTTCTATATATAAATGCTAAAGAGGTTTACCATTTTTAGCCATCCCCGCCCGTGCCTAGTAAACGTTTGTACTTAATATGCCTTCGTCAAAAATACTTACTCAAAAAATGTATTTTTTTTAACCGATGTTGTCCATATTGCAACTTTATCGCAGAAGCAACTTGTATATTTATGTTTTTGCAAAGTTACGTAAAGGTCCCCATACACCAACCATCCTCTCTGGACTGCATGTTTCACAGCAAACTCGATCCGGTGTTGCACATTATCTTCCCAGGTCACAAACTTTTCTTGATCTATAAAAACAGTTACATTATTTAAAAACTTTTTAAACACCATTTCAGTTCCGTGGATTTTGAAAACTATGAATTGATCTGATATTTATTTCCATGTAGTTGGTCTAATAATTAATTAATGTTTATTTCAGACCACGAAAGTTTGTTATTATCTCATTCTTAGTGTTCTATTATTTTAGCTAGTTTTATGACAATATAGCATTAGTACTTATAGCGATTGCAAAAAACAGTACAGCCTACTCGTTAAAAGATGCACTAAATTCCGTTATCATTTATAGCTTAAATTCGAAACTCTAGAAAAGAAAGAACGAAAAAAAGAAAGAAGTTATTAGATTTCTAAAGGGTCGGCAACGCGCGAGTGGTACCCCAGGTGTTGCAAGCGTCCATAGGCTACAGTGACGGACCGTAAGCTTGTTTGTTACCTAAGTGGTATAAAAAAATTAAAGCTGCGAACATAATATTATCGGACACATCCCTCAGGCGCGGTTACCTTGGCGATCTGGATAGTAAGTACATTGACTTGAAACTGAAACAGATACTGATGTCGCAAATGCGTTTGAAAAGTTCTTTGACAACAACAAACTCAGTAAATTCTTCGCCTTTAAAAGCCCTAACAATTTTAAAAAGACATAAACACAACATTTAAATAATATTCTATTCAAATTTAAACATGTAACGCCAATAGGCATAGTTAAAGCTTATCAATCGCTGAACTTAAAAAATACTAAAGATCTGTGGGGTTTATCAGTTAATGTTCTAAATGGCATTATAGACGCATTAGCTCCTTTTTTGGCAGTTATCTTTAATAAATGTCTAGACGATGGTGTATTTCCTGATTTAATGTAGATTAGTATGATAATACTACTTTTTAAATCTGGTAGCACAAAAGAACTTAATAATTTTAGACCCATTTCTATTTTGCCTGCACTCAGTAAGATTTTTGAAAAAATATATTGAATCAACTATTGCAATACTTCACTACAAATAAATTATTTCATAGTGAACAATATGGTTTTACAAAAGGTCGCTCAACTACTGATGCAGGTGTATCATTAATGATGCACATATTTTCAGCTTGGGAAAATCAACAAAATGCAATTAGAGTCTTTTGCGACCTATCCAAGGCTTTCGACTGCGTCGAACATGAAACTATTACTCGCAAATTAGAATATTACGGTGTTAAAGAATCTGCACTTGATCTTATATCTTCTTACCTAAGTTGTAGAACACAAATAGTTGACATAAATGGTACAAAATCCTCAGGATCAGCAGTGGTAATGGGGGTTCCACAAGGATCGATATTGGTACCATTTTGTACTTGGTATATATTAACGATTTGCCTTATTTTGCTAAAAAATTTTGTCAAGTCGTTTTGTTTGCTGATGACACGTCCTTAATATTTAATGTTGATAGGATAAAAGAAAACTATGACGATGTCAATGATGCCTTATCGGCAATACTTAATTGGTTTGAAGTAAACAATCTTTTGCTTAATTCCAAAAAAACCAAGTGCCTCAAATTGCTTTACCGAATGTTCGAGACCTTAACACTAAATTAATCTTAAATGGAGACAGTTTAGATTTGATAGATTCAACTATGTTTCTGGGCGTCACATGTGATCCCAAACTGCAATGGAATACACATATGTCTATACTTGCTGGAAAACTTAGCTCAGCTGCCTTCTCTGTTAAGAGTCAGACAATTAACTAATTCTGAAACTGCCCGCTTAGTTTATTTTAGTTATTTTCACAGCATCATGTCATATAGAATTCTGTTGTGGGGCAGAGCAGCTGATATAGAGTCAATTTTCATATTACAAAAAAGAGCTATTAGGTCTATCTATAACTTGAAACCTCGGTATTCCCTCAGAGAAGTTTTTAAGAACATCGGCATTTTAACTTTGATATCGCTATATATTTATGCAAATATAATGTATGTGTCGTAGAAAACTTGCACTTGTACTATAAAAAAAGCGATGTACACAGTGTTATTACACGAAATAAACAAAAAAATTAAAAGATGTTACTAGTCGTCATCAAAAAATTAACAATTCTTTTGCCGGGCAATGTGTACGCTTTTATAACAAGATCCCACAGACTACCCTGAACTTGCCTTTACATCAATTTAAATCTACAATTAAATGTCATTTGATAAAGGGAGGGTATTACACTGTTGACGAGTTTTTAAATGACAACAATAATTGGACTTAACAAAACTTTTTTTTTGACAGGTTTTGTGCAACATTCAAATAGATAATAGTTTTTTTTTGACATAATTTTATATTTGTAACTTGACTTAAGATTCTGCTATTTTATTTTGACATATATAATTTTACTATTTGTATTTAAACTTAAGTTTTTTTTGTGGTAGTATTACCTACTTATTTATGTTTTATTGTTCTTAGTTTTATTTGTATTGTTTTGCTTTTTAAGTACATAAATACATGTACTTTTATTTAAAAATTGACATGTAAAAGCGCCTTCTTAAGGCCTACTTACTGAATAAATAAATGAATGTACTGTGCACATTGGGGCATAAGACGTGGAAGTGACCTTTAGTGTTGGTATGTCATGTTCGTACGAAATCTGGCTCCGAAACGTCCCGACTAGCCGGTCTCGCGCACCGAGGGTCTATACCATCACACTATTTTCGACCACAAACCACAATCAAGGGTGGCATTTTCGGGAAATGTACCTCAGTTTATTTATTAGCGCCTCTAATTAACATCAGGGACACAAATTATGTTATGCATGACCTAATTAGTGCTATTTTGTAAATTTCTAACACGGGCCCAAATTACACTTGCCTATTACGTTTCAAAAGTTACAGCTCCAGGAAGGTCATAACGTGCGATAAGGAACTTCATTCCAAAGTGACAATTGATAAATCATACAACAAATCCTTTATTGACAATCATTTTTGTAAGACTGGTTACTGTTTACTTAGACCATTGATGATTTGATTTTTACCTTTGTATAAAAGCGGTATACAACAAGGGTAAATGTGCAACATCCTTGAGATTCTGACATCTCTGGTAACCGCGATGATCAGAGCTGGTGGCCTTATCCTGATCAAGGCTTTTGCTGTTTCTCCAGTAACAGTGGGTAATACAATAACATCAGCTCGTACATATTTAGCTACTGTGGCACAAGCTATTATACAAGCCACAGATGCGGTTGCTGGGGCCTTTATCTGTAAACAAATACTTAGTACTTAACGTTGTTCGGGTCAAACACAACCTTTTGGTGCAAAGAAAACTGGTAAACTTTGTTTTTTCTTATACAAATAAAATTATCTAAAATTTAAACCAGTAAAATAGCTTCTAATCCCTCACCAATATTTTTTTTACTGCTCCATCATCAGGCCTTTATTACCATATATCTAAAACCTATTTATTAAAGTCATTCTAATGAGCTAAATGATGATACCTCTGCCGTAAGTTGCAGATTCCAGGTGATGCTACAGTATCAGGTTAACGTTACTATATTCTTGCAATATTATTGAAGTAACAAGATAATAAATTTCAAATTGATCGGTCCACACGTCAAATTTTAATATCTATACAATGACTTTCTAAGTCATTAAAATCATAGTCAGTGTATAAAATTTGACGGGTATATTAATATAAAGAAGTAAGCTATTATGAGGATCATTTTATTTCGAAGGATTTATGTCGTATATACCGCAAATTTAAAGACTATAGTTTATAATCAGTACGTCATGCCGGTGATGACATAATATGGCGCCGACACGTAGAATCTGACGGTGGGGTTAGCCTATTAAGATAAAAGTTTTTCAGCAGGCAATGGAAAAGTTACCTCTGGCTCTTAAGAGAAACTCCGAGCATAGTTATGCTGTCCCTTAGAGAAAGGATCCGCAATTAGGTAATCCGACAGAATACTAGGGTCACCAACATAATCGTCTACATTAGCAGGCTAAAATGGCGATGGGGATGATTTATGCAAAATCGCTGGAAGCGATTAGATGCGCAAGGCGGAGGATTGTGAAAATTGCGCTCCTTAGGAGGGGCCTATTTCCAGTAGTGGAATAAAGAGGGCTGATGATGATAATGGTGCATAAATACAAAACATGATCTACCTTTAAAAAATCCCAAGGAAGATGGTGTTATAATTGTCACGTTTGGTTCAGAAAAAAGAAGTATTTAACTTACGGAGATAGATAGACAAATGATGGCTACAGAAATAACACGTTTTGATTACGGAGCCTAAGAAAGGATCGATTTCAACAAATAAGTGTATTAATTAACTGAGATAGATGGATAGTGGCTTTTTCAATAACACATTTTGATTACGATGTCTCAGAAATGGGTACTTTCAACATACAAGTGTATTAAAACTAACTGCGAAAAAATACAAAATTGCATACCTGAAAATTTAGTTTTAATTGAAATTTTAAACAAAACTGACATAATGATAAAGATAATTTAACAATAATTAAAAATCCAAATAAGCCTCAACTAAACAGCAGTCTGTCGCAAATGGACGCTTCAGTAATTTACCGACACGACCGATTTCATATCATGTATTTACAAGTCCATGTTTATCCAATGTCATTTATGCTACTGTATTGCTACGAACCCTTAATTTTTTGATTAATACGGGTAAGTATACAAAAAACTAAAAAGTGTTCATTTTCAGTAATAAACCGCACAAAAAAACTTTTTTTTTAAGCTGCAAAGATGTCCAGCTGACGGAATATGGGTTTCTCTGTCCCTAAAAACTAAATATTTGTTTGTGTGTTTGTTGATTTGTTGTATGAAATTTGAACCAGTATTTCACCCAAAGATAGAGAATGTACAAGATCAACCATGCCAAATGAAATACGAAACAGAAAAAAATTGCAAATGTGTGAGTGGAATAGTGTTGTCAAACAACACTATCGATAATTTTACCCGCACAAAATTATTGCAAACTAGCGCGCTGGTGAAATTAAATATTACCTATGTTGCGTTTACACTCGCGCCACGCAGCCTCGAAACGCGTTTTCGGACAAAGCAAACTGTTTACACGCTTGTGCTCGGACATGTGCCCAATGACATAGCGTTGAATGCAAGAGTGTAAACATACCATTAGAACCTAAACTATTAGGACTATAATCACGTCATATAGGACATTTAAAAATCTAATCACTTTCTTCTTAAAGAACCCCATATCGTAGTCCCTCGAGAAACCCTCAGCAGGCAGAGAAACCTAAGTTCCTCTCAAACCGCACTGTTTGTGACCATTTAGGTTACGAAGAGTGAGAATGAATTCACTGTCGATGGCTAGCGGAGCGATGGTAGAAAGTAGCTGTGGAAATTATTTCAAACAATTCCTCAAAACACAGAACATATTATACAAGCGGTAGTACACACACAGCGCAAAAATTTCTCCTCAGACCTAAAGGTTCGATAAGACTTGTGAATTTATGATCGTCAATAATTCTTACTGCTCGTCGTTGAACCGCATTAAAAGGGCTAAGCTGTTATCCAGGTGCACCCACCTAGAGATGGCAGTAGGCCGGACTTGTGATTTGTAAAGCAACAACCTTTGCCCTGAGGTGAGGTTAACGCCCGCCGGACCTCCCACTGTGTTATGAAGATTTCTGGCATAGTCTAACCGCATCACGGTAAAGTAGGTGGTACAGCTCCTTCGTTATTGATATTCGAGTTTGAGGCAATGAGACTGCCCACAGTAAATCGGCTTTCTCTCTAGCACTATGGGAGAATCGGTTTTTCGCTGTGTAGGTAACGACGACTGGCAGAAGTTCTCCTCGGCAGCTTTAGCAAGCGACCAGAAAGCACGACTCTCAGATGGATACCTCGCAACTCGCCCACCTATTTTGCCGATGAATTGGAACTTAGCTCTGGCGGTTACTTTCTTACTGAACCTCGAGGCAGCATTTAATTTGCGTTTTAACTCAGACGTATTCAGATCCTTATTGATCGAACCATGGTCCAAGCTTCATGTGCAGTTTGCTTGAGAATTTCAGCTCCTGTACAAGACCTATTAAATCTCGTGTTTTTTGACATCGGCAGCTACTCGAGGGTTAGAAATGTAACATTTCATGCCAGCGAAGATTGTCTCAGTGATTGCGGCTGCGCAGATGTCAGGATCTTCTGAGCTGAAGCAGAGCTGCCTCCACGGGTACGATGCATAAAATCCCGCAACCCATCACAATCTGCTGACTTATAATGCCACACACAACGCCAATTAATTGGCGCAGAGGAAACGGTTAGTGTGCATGACACTTGATTCCGGGCGAGAGAGTGGTCAAAGGAGCCAAGAGTCGCATCCACTGAGACGGAATATCAGTTCGGACGTGTAGTTAGCACTCCTAGCCTCTATATCAGGTATGCTCGTTGGAGAAAGTAACAGTTGAGAGAATTTCGTTTGAGTAATTGTAAAGAATAAAAACCAAATTTAATTGATACGTCTCAATTTTTTTTATTGAAAGTATCTAAATTTAACAAATTTAACATTATTTAGTAATAATACTAAAACTATAAGAACATAAAATATAGGAACTATTTATTAGTAGACTTCTGGTGAACAAAACACCGTCATAAAAACCAAGTATTTTATATTATTTTTCATCATGCAACCTCTTACAATTCACCCTCACCGTGCGCGTAATACATATTGTATTTCATACTAATTCTATAAATGTGTCTCGAACGGCGCGATCACCTTTGGATGGCTATGAATAATTATCTTATTAATATTCTATACATGTATAATTACATAATTCGATACTGAAGCCGTCGGTCGCCACCTTGTCAAGCTCTATGGTAACTAAATGTCTACATATTTTACGCAAAATACTTTCCAAATCCTCATTTAACAACGAAATAATGGTACTCAGTAAATCAACACAAAAAAAATGCAAGCTATGATTTAAATTGTTTTTTATTTCGTAAAGTTCTCAACTTAAACTGAAAAAATATGCATATGACAACAATGCAGTAAAAATTATCATAATTTACCTGTGAAATGTGTACTTATTCGAATTATTATCTGTTGTGACTTAAAATTTACTCACAGCACAAGACACCATAGTTACCTACAAAATTTAAAGTTTGTATGTTAATCCAGGATTATTTAAAAAAAAATCCATTCGCCTTAAGAGAAACGCAATGTCCTCTTGTGGTCATATAATTTTATACTTATTTTATCATAATTTTAATGAATGTGTTTCTATTTATGCCGCAGTTAGAGCTTCTCATAGACTTTATTATATATACGCATGACGTCAGCGCTATGTCAATCTCTCTCGTAATTAAATGATTACATATTTTACACAAAATATCCTCCAAATCTTGATTTAGCAATGAAATATGGTATTAAATCAAGAGAATAATATATAAACTACAATTCAAATTCATTTTACGTTAATTTTTCGGATAAATTCGATAAAATATTATTAGCAACAAAGCAGTAAAAAAATCATAAATTACCGGTAAAACGTGTATTTATTCGGATTATTACGACTTGTAACGTCACATTGGGTCACAAAATAGATACCAAATTTACAATTTAAATATTCTAAAATTAAATCAAGGATTCAAGCAGGAAAAAAGAAAATTCCAATCGCTATAAAATAGACCCGCTGATATCGCCGCTTATCAATGTAATTATTGTCACATTCAGCCATTTTCTTCTATCTCATTTTCTCATGGGCACTATGCACTTAATTTGGATTTCTCGCTCCCACGCTTTATTGGTCTTTTGAACGTAGTGAAAAAATCCTATGTCTATGATTTCAACAGTAATTGTCAATTGACATAATACAGTATGCAAATTATCAACTTACATAATTTTGTAAGTTTGACGTGTATTAATATTCTGGAAGATTATTCGTCAGATATGAAACTATCAATATAACTTATACACTTTTTTTATAATCTACAGATAAAATAACTAATAATCAGGTTATAACTTCTACTCTGGGCACGCAAAATTGTACAAAACAAAAAAAAAAAATCTAGTTACCTCATCTATCAACCTCCAAAATTTTGATTTACTAGCGAGCAGAGGTTCCACAGAAGAACAAATATCAGATATAGTTTTCAGAGCCTGTACTGTATCTTTAGTGTCACCACATTCCCCGAGCACAAAGCCCGCCACGCCATCCAACAGTGCATTAGTAACATCTGATATATCATGAGCAGTCGTAGTATTTTTTAAAAGAGTGTCACAGAAACCTCCAGAAAGAAACATCGGTTTCCCAGCCTGAAATTGTTTTGGTATTTTGAGTAGAATTGAAGTCGTATTGGGTGCACCGTTAGTTTAGATACATAAGTAACCAAGCTCTTTCTATCCAAATAATGTAGAGCCAGTGCGAAGTTACATGGAATTTATAATTATTTGTTATACAAGACTGCAAAGTTGTTATTTAGCGTGAGTACCTATATTGAATACCAAGCAAGGGAAGGATTCTAAGATTGAACTGAAGATCGGAGCAAAGCGAGGGATTCAAAGGCATAAGACCCCGAATAATTTTGCTGCCCTGCGATACACACGATTATTTATCTCACTTCTATCAATACGTCTGTTTTAGAGGCGAATATATCATGTAGCTGAGCTGCGTTTTTTTATTATGTTATTAAGTTATTAGTTTTTATATATTAAGTGTGTGACACAACCAAATTGCGCGCACTGCCAGATAGAATCGCATGCGGATTTTTATGGTTTGGAACAGATGTGTTGCGATTTGTTTTAGCACGGAATCTTTGCACATTATGCACTTCAGTATGTTAAACTCCACGAACTACGCAAAAACATCCGCAGATCGCCGCAAAAGTGTTCGAAACGCGGTAAAGAAATGTTTTTTTAACGCGTTTTACAGATAAAGGTTTTTTTTATTTTTACTGATAGCCGCCAACTCGTATGTTTTTAGTGAATTTTAAGGCCAATAATCACCATCAAATTCTCTACAATACAACTTTAAAGCAACCAATGAATACGCACCGCAACACGCGGTGCGGCACCGCCGTACATCCAGCCTTAGAATGTCGAGTTGGCAACTAGAACGCGCGTCATATAAGTTTGCATGTATTAAAATGCAGAGCGATAATTCCATCATATATTATTTTGTTAATCTCATTCACAGTGGTGCCTCCGTTATGCAGAAACTTACATGGCCAGTCTAGACGTAGAGACCGGTAAAAGCTCGTCTAAATAATCAAAATGATACAACTTGAAAACATTCTCACCTAGCTCTGGTTTTCTTGGACCAATCTTTACTAAATTAAAATGAAACCAATCAATCAATACGTAAATTTTTTTCAAATATGTTTATAAACGGCGGAGTTCTGAGGTAACAAACATTAAAAGAAAAAAAAAAAACCGAATTGAGAACTTCCTAAAAATAATTTAAATACCTTAAATATACTTTAAATTTATTTATCCTTGTGTTTTTTTATAATTTTACGAACTACAATATACTATTTATTTAAAAAATTAGAACAGAATATTATTATTTTTAACTCACTGGTATCGAAACAAAAGTGTGCTAAAGCATCACTAATATATTTCGTTGTAAAGACAAACCGCGTCTCTGAACATTGCAATTTTTTTGTGGAATTACAAAAAAAAACTATTTGGCAATAAAGTGGGCTTTTCCACGCAGATTTTAAACGATAAAAAAGCCTTCCTAAGCCAGTGAGATGAAAATATAATTAGGAGGTACTTAGTTTTTCCATGATATGATTAGATGGATAGAGATTTTAAATTTGTTTTAATCACTTTGTTGTGTGTTAATACTCTACGTCGAACAAACTTTATCTAAAAACAGACATATAGGTTTAGTTCACTATTTTGTTACAAAAGAAATCTGAATATTTATAAAATTCAATCAATTTTAATCATTAACCTTTAGACTTTTAGCTGTTAGTAATTTCTGTATCAATGATAATTTATATCTTCTCGATGGTTCCAACTCATAAGCAAGATGTTCTCTTGCTAGAAGTACACCGTCACATTCCTGCAAAAAAATTAAGCCGCAGTGACTACCTAATTAGCATGTATTATTTATTCTCTTTGTACCAAAAAAAATCAAAAATATTTCAAATCAATTATTTAGAACTAGTGTTATAAGCAACTTTTAGGATTTTATGTTATTGTATCTGGAATATACCTGTCAAGAAAAAAAAATGGCCACATCTAACAGAAACGTTATCTACAACTTGTTTTGGGTATATTCTAAAAACGACGTATAACAATCTATAAATAGCTAATTCTAATTAAGTGGTTTGTAACATTTTTGAAATATGTTTAGTGCAAACAGCATATCTTTTGGTGTCGCTAGTTAGGTAGTCACTGCGCCAAGGTAACATTGCTTAAAAAACGTACAAAATATAAAAAGTGTTCTAAGCCAGGTCTTTCTTTGCCTCAGGGCACGCTATACTGAATGCTTTTGAAAACGAATAAAATTTGAGCGGCCGACATGCCATGCTCTGCATTATCACAGCACGTAGTTGTAAGGATGTAAAAAATCTACTAAATCATTCGTTCCTGGTTCTAGTTCTTTCGTCCATTCGATTCATTAGGATTCCTTAACTACAAAAAAATGCTTTTTAATGTAATTTTGTTTTCCAATTTTTTTTTTACTCGCGCTTGACTATTTTACTGTAAGTGTCATATATTTTATTATATCGATACCCAACTTGAGGGATTGAAAAAAAAAATTCAACCTACACAAAATTCGTCATTTTGATTTCTTACAAATTTTAATATATCTAGTGTCACTCACACAATTACTACGAATCATATTACACCTCGCATGTCAAAATCCGTCCGCTGTAGTGCGTACTGGAGCAGGCTATGTCTATGTCTGTGGCTAAGAAAAGTAAAATATTTGAATTTGGAGTGGAACAGAAGCAAGCAAAGATGCGTCGCATGCATTTTTGTTCGGTATTCAGTTGTTTGACGCCCGCTTCAGATGCTAGATCAGAATTGGATAATTTTGTTTTGTACTTTGGGCAAATAAATTTAAAGAAAAAAAAATTGCACTCTTGGAGTGCCGGCAGAAGTGAAAACCTTTACACACGATTCGCGCTTAACACTCAAATATGTCACAAGACATGTCTTTGACATTGTCAAGAAATAATAATGTTTGTTTATTTACTTTTTTGACGTAGTATATTTGACATCGCAATCTGTCATAGAATAAAAATTCCATATCCAACTTCCCTGTACTACTCATAATTGCGAATACTAAAAATAAAAATTATAATAGGCGTGGCATTACGGTTTCCGAATTTTACAAAGACAAAGATGTACTTTGTTCAATTTCCATATTTTAAACACTTTATATACACGAATTTTACGAATACACAGCAGTATGGCCACTACACAGACGGTCGAGCCATCAGCTGTCACCATCCATGGATGCGCGTAGCACGCTGTAACATAAACACACACGACCATTCGCGCAAGCGCCCTGCGCCGCCTAAACGAAACAGCAGGCGCAGGCATACATTTTCGCCGCGCCGTAGAAAGAGAGGGGGATACTCCCTCTCCTACGCCGCGCCAGCTGTCTACTCTCCATCCGTCTTACGAATTTTCACGATCAGGACACGTGACCTGACGCGAGTTTATCATTTTTTACCTATACCAAAAAAAGTGCACAACGCCGCTAAAAAAGTTTTCACTTCAAAAACATCAACGTTTTGTATAAAATTAGATATATCCCGCGTGATAACAGGTGTAATATGGTGCGATACCCTCTTGTCTCGCATCCACAGCAACAGTTTGGATTGAGGCAAGATCACCATCTTGTCGCTCTCACCAAAGAGCATTAGCGTGCCCCGCGAGGTTTTAGGAAGAGTGTCAGGAGCGAACCTGAAACCGTCCCGTAGCCCCACAATGGGGCCAGTAAGGATGCTGACTAGCGTTGAGGCTGACGCTGAGTTTCGGGAACTCCATTCAGTGTAGACCGCGGAGTCAAGGCTCAGTATATGGCCGTAAAATCGTATAATTGCTATGTTATATAAGGCAGGATTTTATTCGGGCTGGTAGAATGTATGCTCAAACATGAGCAGGGATAGTCCAAATCAGTGATGATGATGACAATGAGAGGACCAGGAACTCCGACCAAACATAGAGTTAAATGGGAACATGTATATTAGTTAGATTTAAATAATTGATTTTATCCTTTATAGCCACTCTAGTATTTAAGAATATACAAAGAAAAATATACATATGATATTGACTCTCGTTGTATCCTTCATAATAACCTGGTAAGATTCCCGGGGAATTATATATACCTCAAGCAGCAAAATGAAGTATAACCCCTAAGGGAGGTGGTTGCAGTACCAAAGAAATAGGCATACATACATACGCTCGAAAAATATTACCCTCCTTTCTTCCGGCATTCGGGTAATGAAAAAACTTTCAAAATTGATTAAACTGAATTTTTCAGAGGTCTGGCTGTCTGTCTCTTCGATTTTTATCGTTGATAATAATATATACTAGCTGTTCCTAAACGGATTCACCTGCTCCAGTTATCAGCGTAATAAAGTTTGTACGTTTATACGTGTTAACCTCAGAAACAACTAATCCAATTTGAAAACTTAATGCCTGACGCAATAAGTTTGGTAGCCCACTCATTAAAGAAGGTTTTAACTGGCTTTGATTTTTCAAATTTAACCGCTTTGACAATTAATAAAAGGGAAAGTAGAAGTTTTCTGGGATAGGAAATGTTAAAACAGCTAGTCAGTTTTTTTTTGTTTTTTATACCACTATATGGCAAACAAGCGTCCGCCTGATGGTAAGCGGTTACCACAGCTTATGGACGCTTGCAACACCTGGGGTACCACTCACTCGTTGCCGACCCTTCAAAAACCTAATGTCAGGGCCACCTGAAACTATATAAAATGTTACCGTACTATAACATTCAAAAAAGTAAATCAAGGAAATACCATACGGTATTAATCCATGTTATAGCAAAAAGTTAAATTAGTAAAATACACAAAAGTCTGAATACTTCTATTAAACAGTTAAATAAGACAATTTATTCATTTTAGTTACCTGTAAAAGATCATCGAAATTGACAAGCCCACTTGTACCACTAACGCCAAAGAATATAAGAGGCCTCCTTCTATTTCCAATGTATGTCTTTATTTTTCTTATAGTGTCAGGGTGGCGGGCATGGGGTACTATAAGCACGTCTACCTTAAATAAAAATAAAATAAAAAAATGTCTTTGATTGCTTATTTTTTTTTAGCAATTACTATAATTTAAATCAAACATGAAATGCTTTTGAGGTAAACGTTGCAAATGAAAACAAAAAATTATTAATAACAGTTATTTCTTTTATTGTAAGTAATCACTTTAGAATAATGATTCTCAAAATGTACCTGAAAGTTACATATTCATTTTGAAACGTCATCTTGAGAAAGCAAATTTTTCAAAATATGATAAGGTATTTTGGCATAGACTTACTTGGCTAAATTATGGTACAAAAATGTAAGTCATGAAAATGATTTATGTATTTTTTTTATTGTCTTAGTGAAAACTACGTACAGAAAATCACATAATCATTTTTAATCGGGAATTATTAAGATGAGAAACGATATGATATTTTCAAAGCGCTATAAAATTTTAACGATTCGTTAGGATTTTACGTTTACGGTAACGTTAAAAAAAAATAAAAACTAAGGTAATTTTACATAAAAGTAACTTTTTTTACTAGCACATAAAGTTGAAAGGCTGGAAATCGGGCGTATTTATTTAAATAGTCGTTTTTAATTTTAAGTTTCAGCCATGCCAGGTGGCTTTGTAGATATTTTTTTTACATTTCATATAGCGAACGAGCCTAATATATGTACACTTTTCGGCACAGTTACGGCTCAATGTTACTAGACTATACTAGTGTCTAAACACAATTGTTTTTTACTCACTGAATAAAAAACCTACGAAGTTGTAAGCATTTAAAAAATAGTAACCTCATAATCCAAAGCAAATTGAACCAATTTTAAATCATGATTCGTGATTAAAGGTCTTGAATATTTTATACCCCTGACTGATACATTACTCATGTTACACAATCGTCCAGTTTTTTCCACAATACATCTGATGCTAGAATCATCGATTATATCTGTCACACGCAT
Source organism: Apoda limacodes (assembly GCA_946406115.1). Taxonomy (NCBI): domain Eukaryota; kingdom Metazoa; phylum Arthropoda; class Insecta; order Lepidoptera; family Limacodidae; genus Apoda; species Apoda limacodes. The sequence goes on along the minus strand of OX291553.1, from coordinate 8,732,378 downwards.
GACGATTTCTTCCACATTCATTGATACTTCCATTCCAACTTTGACGTCTATGGTCAAGTAGCGGTTATCAACAAAAATAGTTTTTTCATTGCATTTGTCGAATTCGGTTAATCTACTTGTTAAAATAACTGATGTGCCTTCTGTTATTGTAATGAACTGTTGGTCCTGAAACAAATTTGAATTATATTTGATTTATGTCCATTGGAAATTTGTTTCATGTCAGCGTCCGAACAGTGTTTTTTTTTCGTTTATTGCACTACCAGCCGCACTATTTACAAAAAAATTCATTACCAGACATTCAAATATTTTAAAGTACAGTCGTAAACTAAAATACTTATTATACTCATTGTGCCAGGGTTGATTTGTAAATCACTAGGATTTTTTTCATTTTTTGTTTTTTTTATTATTTTTTAAAACTAAATTTTTAATCATTATTTATTTCTGATTACAGCTGTCAAACTTGAAAGGGCTACACCCCCCTAACTATTGATCTTAGACTAGCAGTTTCTTGATAGCTGTCATCTGAAATAAAGATCTTGATGAGATCTATCATTTCTGCAAGGAAACTGCTAGCCTAAGATCAATAGTAAGGGAGATATAGCTATTTATAGTTTGACAGCTGTCACCTGAAAAAAGATCTTGATGAGATCTATCATTTCTGCAAGGAAACTGCTAGTCTAAGATCAATAGTTAGGGAGATATAGCTCTTTCTAGTTTGACAGCTGTCATTAAAAATAAAGATCTTGATTAGATCTATCATTTCTGCAAGGAAACTGCTAGTCTAAGATCAATAGTCAGGGAGATATAGCTCTTTCTAGTTTGACAGCTGTCATCTGAAATAAAGATATTGATGAGAGCTATCATTTCTGCAAGGAAACTGCTAGCCTAAGATCAATAGTCAGGGAGATATAGCTCTTTCTAGTTTGACAGCTGTCATCAAAAATAAAGATCTTGATGAGATCTATTATTTCTGTCTAAGATGAATAGTTACAGAGATGAAGCTTTTTCTAGTTTGACAGCTGTCATCTAAAATGAAGATCTTGATGAGATCGATGATAGCTGTCATTTGCAATAATATTGAAAATAAAAAACTAAAACGACTATAAAAGATCGACATATCGGTCGGTAGGTCGGGGGTTAATCTATCTTTTCGTCATCAATCCATCGAAATACAAACACACGTCAATCTTCTTAGATCGTACGGAACTCCTTCTCGTGCTTGGCCGGTTTCTTTTTGTATTTTTTCCCCTTGATTGTACTATAAAACATTTGAACGGTGCCATGGTAGTGCTAGCATTTGTAAACAGCATTACCAGTAGTGCGGCTGGTAGTGCTATCTGCAATAAACGTTTTTTTTGACCCAAAAAAGTGACATCTTCTGTTCATAAAACTGCTGAGATTTACTTTTTAAGCTAACGATTAGAACACCCAGGTGACCATTTCAATTACTTTTGGGTAAACGAAAAATCGATCAAATTAAATATCGTAAAAAAATCATTGCAAAAAAACTATACACAGTAAAATGTTTATTTAAAACCCGATAGGTACAGATACTCCAGAAGTATTTATGCAGCGTAATTTTTAAAAAAATCAATATTTTCGACGGCATGATGATTCCTTGATTTTAGTTTTTAATTTTTTATCACATTTCTATGCTGTAGTAGAAGGTATGTCTTAAACAAAAAAATCCCTTTATTTAGGACCATCACCCAAAATAATCTCGGGTTCTAATTCCGCAGAGGTTTCGAGAAAACTCAGAGGTCAGTATATCAATATTAGGGTTGTCACAACGCGGTCAAAATTTTATTCTATTAAATTAATTGTTCAAAAAAAATGTATAATCATCACTATGCACGGTTGTAATGTCGTCATCACCTGTATCGGGTTCGTTTATATCATGAGGAGCTATAATATCTCGAACGCTCTCTGGTAAAAGAACACTCCTTAAAAACTTTTGGCGACGATAGCGGCCATTCATTTAGATTAGATAGGATTAATTAAGACAACTTATGTTCAATGAAAAGACAACTTATGTTGAATGGTCATGCTTTTAGCCAATCCTTACGCATTTTTAAATTTGTTTAAACCTCTGCGGAGTTAAAACTTATGGAATAATAGACCTTAGTAAAGGAAATGTTTTTGTCTAAGATCTGGTGTTCGGCCGCATACTACGAGAAATTTCCGATGGCAAAATTCTCGTACGCGCCGGACGGGCACTCTGTGATATATATTATATCACGAGAAATTTTTTATAGTGTTGCGGGGTCCACTACGAAATGTATGCACGAAGTGCGCGTCCAGCGCGCGTAAGTATTTTTCTATCGGAAATTTCTGAGAAGATAATTAATACATACCACTTCAAGCAAACCTGTTTTTACATTACAAGTTTTCAAAGCAATGCAAATTCCCATTGGCCAATGAGCTACTTTATGTTTCTTGCTACATTCAGCAGCCGCTTGTACGATATTGTCTATAAGACATATCTTTTCCTGTGTAGTCGTTTGAGATATTTGAATTCGAGCCATATTCATACCAGCTTCCATCATCATCTGTAGCTCTACATTTGTAATATTAGGGTTTCCTGATTCATAAAAAGATTTGTAAATATTGGACACCGTCCCAGAAAAAAAGATATATTTTGCATTCAAGTTAGATAGTTTAAGTTAGCTTATTGAAAATATTGTATTTCGTATTTCCTGCGTAATATGCTTAAGTTGAATTCATATTCACAAAATTACTATAGTATAATTTTTTTTTTACAATAATAAACAACGTCTAACACTGATAAGTGCAGCCAAGGTGATATTCTATCACCCTATGACCTAATAACCTACGATGCCACCAAAATTTTATTACGTAATCACCATAGAAGTCAAAAAATGTAGACCGGGAACTAAATTGTTTTATAGTTATTTTATATTATTATATTTTTTTTAGACGTATAAAAAGCATTGTAAGGTATTGCACGTTTTTTTTTATACGTGTTATTAAGTACTAACATACGCAACAATTGCCCAACAGCTATTATGACATAACAGTAATCTTATTCATGTTATGCATTTGCTATATGTTTGTAGTGTAGGTATTTCATGTCTACTTGAAGCTGGACATCACAATCTTATTTCGTAACTACAAAACATTCGAAACTGATATTTATGTATGTCATCTATGATATCCTTGATTTTGTAATTGCTTTACACGATTAGATATTTTTTATAACAGAGAAAAAATTTCAAAAACAGTGAATTTGATTTTTACAATTAATGGAGAACGCTTTAACCCAAAAACAATTATATAAATTAGTCTAAACACTCACGTTAACTTTGTAATTTGACTTAAGAAACCTAGTAATATAAAGATATGACACTACTGACGAGGAAACCAGCATTCGTCAAAAAGGCGTATTTGAATTTCAAAATCCGCACCAAGGCAGAGTGGCTGATTAAAAAAAAAAACAATAAGATTTCATGTTTCGTAATTTATGTAAACACGATTAATTCTATAGTATATAATGATTATGATTATTCTATGTTTGTACCTATTGTGCCTATCAATGGCGTTCTCCGGACCTTGTAGGGGGGTCGGTTCAAAAGCGCAGGGTCGCTAAAATCGATATCTTCGAAAGCAACAGATTGAAAGTACGATTTATTTGATGAAGTTGGTAACATCATCTGACGTAAACACCTAATTTTTTCTTTAACCACACTCGGCAAACTTTGCGATTCGCTGATTACACTTTTATCTTCAAATGTCACCAGTTTAACTCTATTGTATCTTACTTGGTTAAAGATATAGTCTTTACAAAATAAATATTTCCAAAAAATGAAGGAAAATCTACTTCGAATACATAAATAATATTTTCTAAAATATTAAAAAATCCAACATAACTTAGGTGTCAAAATAATATAGTTTTTTTTAAATAAGCAAAGAAGAGTCTTTTTGTATATAGACATATAAAAAGTAAAATTTTACATGCAAGAAATCTGTTTCTGTCAGAATTTATCTTCAACGTATATACCTAAATAAAATATGAACGGGGCGCGTTCTAAGTACTTAATTAAATAGCCCAAAACATTAACCAACTAATGAATCAATCAGCCTATAGCAGTCCACTGTTGAAGGAAGGGCCATCCTACGATTAAACGTATAAACGCTACGACACTCGGTCTTCTGGGTAGCCCAAAACATGATTTTATATAATTAAAGAGGGGCACAAAAAATAAAAGCGCGATATTATAATTCCTTGAATGTGACATGGGTTTTGCATAGAGAAACACGACAGTCACGGCACCCGGCGTTGATCTATCCAACCAACAGCCCCACCATCAACCTTAAAATGATTGCGGACAGGATAAATTCCGCCTACATAATACAGTGCGGTTTCAGATCGCGAGTGGCTCAGTTCTCAAACCAATAACTATGCTGGGATATCTGCTCATGAATTTGCTCTGACCTATGGATTCTCTCAGCTGGTACTTTCTCCAACGAGAATTCCAGATGCAGAGAAACATACGAGCTCCTTACTGGACCTTCTGCTGACTACTCGTCCGGACGGATACTCCGTCTCAGTGGATGCGCCTCTTGGCTCCTCGGACCACTGTCTCGTTCGGACTCAAGTGTCATGCACACAACCCGATCCTTCTGGGCCTACTAAATGGCGTCGTGTGTGGCACTATAATTCGGCAGACTGGGGGATTGCGAGAATTTTACGCATCGTACCCGTGGAGGCAGATCTGCTTTAACTCAGAAGATCCTGACGTCTGCGCAGCCGCAGTCACTGAGACAATCCTTGCTGGTATGGAATGCTATATTCCTAACCCGCGAGTAGCTGCCGGCGTTAAAAAACGACCGTGGTTTAATAGCTCTTGCAGAAAAGCTAAAATTCTTTAGCAAAATGCATATGAGGCTTGGACCACGGCTCGTAATAATAAGGATCCGAATATTTCTGAGTTAGGATGCAAATTAAATGCTGCCTCGAGGTTCAGTAAGAAAGCAACTGGCAGAGCAAAAATCCAATTCATCGGCAAAATAGGTGGGCCACTTGCGAGCTATCCTTCTGGGAGTCGTGCTTTCTGGTCGCTTGCCAAAGCTGCCGAAGGGAACTTTTGCCAGTCGTCGTTACCACCACTGCGAAAGACCGATGGTGACTTGGCCCATAGTGCAAAAGAGAAAACCGATCTACTGGGCAGTCTCTTTGCCTCGAACTCGAACATGAACGATGAAGGCGCTGTACCACCTACTATACCGTGGTGCGGTAAGACCATGCCGGAAATCTCCATAACGCAGCGGGAGGTCCGGCGGGCGTTGCTTTCTCTAGACGTTCATAAGTCGAGTGGGCCAGACGGTATACCAGCAGTGGTGCTTAAGCAGTGTGCTCCTGAGTTATGTCCTGTGCTGCTTTCCTACCACACTAGGCAATTTCCGTCTTCATGGAAGATTGCGAATGTGCACCCGGTGCCCTAAAAGGGTGATAGATCAGATCCATTGAATTACAGGCCTATCGCTATTTCCTCTCTCCTCTCTAAGGTGATGGAGCGTGTGGTCAACACACAGCTTCTAAGATACCTAGAAGTACACGATCTGGTTAATGACCGTCAATATGGCTTTCGCCACGGTCGCTCGACTGGTGACCTTCTAGTGTATCTCGCCATTGACTGTCAGGGGGAGGCATTGGCATGTAGCCTGGACATAGCGAAGGCGTTCGATCGGGTATGGCACCGGGGTCTTCAATCGAAGTTGCCAACTTACGGAGTGCCCGAGGGTTTGTGCAAATGGGTGGCTAGCTTTTTGTCCGGCAGACGCATACGAACCGTAGTTGACGGTAGTAGCTCTGATAGCATGGAGATTAATGCTGGTGTCCCGCAAGGCTCTGTGCTGTCTCCTACGCTGTTTCTACTGCATATCAATGACATGTTGGACATCAACAACATACATTGCTATGCAGATGACAGTACTGGAGACTCGTTTTACACCCCTGGTGTTGCAAGCGTCCATAGGCTACGGTGACCGCTTACCATCAGGCGGACCGTAAGCTTGTTTGCCACCTTAGTGGTATAAAAAAAAAACATTATTTGGCAGGCAGACCACCATTGTATAATATTTTTAACCCGAGAGTTGATAGTCTGTTGATTTGCGTGGCTAGCTTATTCATTGCTATTTTGTTAGTTCAAGTTTTCCTAGTACCACAATCATGGTATTCTGTCCCACAAACGTGAGAAGTGGTAAGACTATACGCGTACCGGGGCCGGGAGTAACCGAAGTCAAGGCTATTTTACAATGTAGAGATTGTAACAATAAAGCTTGCCCCTATCGGAAATCGAATACATGATATTCGACATGACAGCCCTACAACTGTGTCACGCGGTCCTGTTACGTTTATGTAATCAAATACCTATAAGATTTTTTTTTGCTACGAATATGTAGAAGTGATATACATATAATATAACTAGACATAAAAGAACTTGACATTCTAGAAATGTAGTTATGTACGACTGTAAGAGTAATTATAATATATTGCTACCAAGTGAGCCAAGTTGGCCATTACGCATGTGGTAGGATTTCAGCCCGAGCCACCAGGCTAGGGCGTAATTGAGCCAAATGGCTAACAATGACAATAGATCACGCATGTCATACATAATTTACAACACACTTGCGCGGAAAAATAAATAAAACAAAGCAACACATTGTTTTACACAAATAATATACTTTGAAACAAGGCGCACGGATGTCTTTTTTTACTCTTGAAAGTAAAGATACACTTCATTAAAATTAACGCACTGAGCAGCGAACGCAGCAACAGCCTACATTTTGCCGAGATTAAAAAAAGTGTTAGGCACTATTGTAGCAGTATGTTAAGGTAAAGTAATAGAAAATATGTGTGTCGGCTCTGACTAACGACTGGATTTTACTCTTTAACATTTTGATGCGAACAACGTATTGGTACGTCACATATTGGTAGATGTGCTGCGGCACAACGCATTCTCACCTCTAGCGAAAAGTTGATTTATTGTGCATGACGTTATAATAGTATTTATGGCCTACTGCCACTAATGCCTAAGAGTTGGGTTTACTGTGCACCCAATCCAGCCACATCCAACTCTCAAATTTCTAGTGCTATATCGCATCGTATTTTTTGCCATTCTTGATATTTTTCGTCCTGGTTGGTACGATGTACCTTCTTTGTTTGCGCACAACTTTACTATACGTCGTTCTACTTAAGAGTGTATATGAACGTCGACTTCCTAGGACGTCAGTGAAAACCGGTAACTCGTAGGCTCGTGACTCAGTGAGTTATTTTGACCTTTACTATTTTCATGTGATTTTCTACAAACCTTCATGAACTCGTGAGTGATTTGCCTATATCAAACTTCTATGTACATTGTGACATATTTTTGCAGGAAAGCGTTTTTATAGCATATTACCTTAGTCTTTACAATTGTTTTAGATATAAGATATCTTACTTACTAGCGTCATTCCGGTCCAGACAAACAGCTCTTAACTTATCTTCTGCCCACGCACGTCCTTCTGGCTAGTCTAATACGCTGCTCGTTACAGTGAATAAGATTAACAATTAATTTTTGTACCATTACTTACTCACAATGACCAAACCGAAAGATACTCAAGCAGTAGACGAAAGAATTGAACTTAACACACTATTTAAATTCGTAAAGACCTTCGAAGGCAAAAGTCAAAAGTTGAACTCTTTTGTAAATACTTGCCAAAGCGCCTTTGACCTTGCCGACGATGACGAAATAACTCCTCTCTTAAAATATGTGCTGAGCCAACTAGAAGGAACAGCCGAACAAGCGTGTAGCATTAAAGTTTTCTACAGCTGGGAACAGCTAAGCCAATTCCTAAAGATTAAATTTGGTGTACATAAACACCACACTCACCTGCTCGCAGACTTACAAGAGAACTCCCAAAAACCAAATGAAACGGTATCCGACTATTCCCTTAGGATAGAAACTATTTTGTCACAACTACTCACAGAAATTACCCTATCAAATAAAAAGGACAATAAACTCGCTGGTAGACTAGCCTCAATGGAAGAGCTTGCGTTACACACATTCACGTTAGGACTTAATTCTAATGTTTCTGGTAAAGTTCGATTTAAAGACCCGACTAACGTAAATCAAGCCATTAACCTGGCTATAGCAGAAGAAAAAATTCAAAATATTATCCGAAAACACACTCCACCAGCCCCAATTCGCATTTCACCTTCACCCCGCTACCCTCGCACACGAAATAACTTTCAATACCAAAACAACGCCTACAACACAAGACAGCAACGACAATCTAATAACGATACGTGTCGATACTGCAAAAATGTAGGGCACACCATCGACAAGTGTAGGAAAAGGGAGTATAACAATAAAATGCGAGATAATGTGAATAGCAATAATACATTCCAGAGTAACACATTCCCAAATAATAATAGAAATATCAATCGCGACGGCCAGCCTTTCAATCCAAATCGGATTTACTATACGCAACAAGAAGAACAACCTTCTACGTCTTACGCTTTCCAAGACGACGCCCACACTGGAGATCCTTAGGAAGATTTAAACGCCTAAAGGTCTGACGGCGGTGTCACGCGAGACCAATTACACACTTTTCTACTTCCAGAGATGCCAACAAAACCCAAACTACTTCCATACAATACTACACGGGTAACTAGCCCCAAACAAACATCGACGCTCTCTTACTAAATCACACGGGTAATTTGCCCCGACAAACATCGACTCTCTCTTACTAAATCACACGGGTAACCAGCCCCAAACAAGCATCGACTCTCTCTTACTAAATCACACGGGTAACCAGCCCTAAACAAACACAGACTCTCTCTCACTAAATCATAAGTGTAACCAGCCCCAAACAAACATAGACTCTTTCTTACTAAATCACACTGATAATCAACCCCAAACAAGTATTTTGCTCTCTCACGGCTGAACACACGAGTAACCAACCCCCCATAAATACTAACCTATTAATATCAAACACAACAGAACCCATTTATGAAATCTGCAACCCCAATAAGAAATCCCTACCATACATCCACGCTCAAACATCAGTCAACACAACTTAATTGTGATTTTTAGTAGATACCGGATCAGCTGTCAGCCTTATCAAAAAATCTTCAATGGAAACAATACCAACGCTAATCAAAAACAAAATAAAACTGAAAGGCATAGATTGTGACAGCGACTCCACCAGTACTTTAGGTCACTTTAAAATGCGTCTTTTCCCAGATCTTACTAACAACATTAACCACGAATTCCACGTTGTCGACAAAATCAACCTGGAATACGACGGCATTATCGGAAACGATCTGCTGAATAAATTTGCATGTAAAATCGATTATTTCCATGACACTTTACAAATTACCAATATGGCTCTCCGAAAAGTTAACTGTGAACCAGTCTATTCAATTCCAGCCCGCAGCGAAGCAATTATAGAATGTACCGTTACCAATCCTGAAATAAAAGAAGGAATTATTTTCGACCAACACATATCCGATACTATTCCTGTTGCGAACTGTGTTGTTAAAGTAAAAGAGAATTACCGCATACATATCTCTGTAGTAAACACCAACGACGAACCTGTAAAAATAAAATCAAATCTAAACCTTAAACCTATCCTTTGAACTTTGTGACGAACTTACCTGAAGACACAACCACTGACGACAAATACAGCTGCCTCACACGTTCTAATGAAGTCCTGAAACTACTAAGAACCTACTACCTAAACTCCGAAGAAAAACACCAACTCTATGAAACATGTGAGGAGCGGCGGCAAAGAGGAGATCTCCTGCCAGGCGAGATGTTATGCCTGGGGACCGCTGTGGTCCACTTAACTTGTACTTCGGTTTCTTTATATACTGAACTGTGAAGGAAACTTTGATAGCGCGATATAGGACGCGTGACGTCAGCCTTGCTTGTAGCGGTACGATATAGGCTACTACACATGTTCGAAATTCTCTGACGTGTTCAACCTTCCGAATGAAAAACTAACCTTCACACCCGTAATTCAACACGCAATCAATACTGGCGGTCCACAAACAGTCAATGTTAAATCTTATAGATTTCCTGAAGTCCAATCCCAAACAGACAAAATGCTTAAAGATGACATTATACAACCTTCAACCTCACCCTAGTCCGCGCCCATATGGATCGTCTCAAAGAAAATCGACGCGTCCGGACAACGTAAATGGCGCATCGTAATTGACTACAGAAAACTTAACGACATGACTATCGGAGATACATACCCTATACCAAACATAACTGAAATCCTAGACCAACTAGGCAACTCGAAATACTTTTCTCCACTAGACTTAACATCTGGGTTTCACCAAATTAAGATGTCTGAACAGGACGCATGCAAGACAGCTTTCTCAGTCCCTCAAGGGCATTTCGAATTCAACAGGATGCCTTTTGGCCTGAAAAATGCTCCATCGACATTTCAGCGACTTATGAACACCGTCTTGACAGGCCTGCAAAGTGAACGTTGCTTTGTCTACTTAGATGACATTGTCATTTACTCCCGACCTCAAAATCCATATCCATAACCTCCAATCTGTATTCCAAAAGCTTAGAGCCTCTAACCTTAAACTCCAGCCCGACAAATGTGAATTTTTGAGAAAGGAAGTCGGTTATCTTGGTCACATAATAACGGAAGATGGCGTCAAACCAGATCCTCAAAAAATTATCGCAGTTCAGAATTTTCCAACTCCAAAAACTCCAAAAGATATTAAATCCTTCCTAGGATTAGTCTCTTATTACCGCCGTTTCGTTTCAGACTTTTCAAAACTTTCAAAGCCCTTAACTTTACTTCTAAAAAAGGGATACTCCATTTTTGTGGGCCAATGAGCAACAATTAGCATTTGAAACACTGAAAAACAAATTGATCACTGCCCCAGTACTAATCTATCCTGACTTCAGTATGCCTTTCACTCTTACAAGCAATGCGTCAAACTTTGCAATTTCCGCCATTCTCTCTCAGGGTCCTCCTGGTAAAGATCAGCCCATTGCTTTTGCTTCTAGAACCTTAAATAAAAACGAGTGCAACTACAGCACTACAGAAAAGGAACTTTTAGCTGTTTTATTCGGATGTAAAATTTTTAGACCATATTTATTCGGTAGGAGATTCAAAATCATCACTGATCACCGTCCCTTAAAGTGTTGTTTAACCACCACGATCCCAGTATCAAACTCCAAACATGGCGTCTACAACTAGAAGAATACGACTACGAAATTACTTACCAAAAAGAGAAATTGAACTCTGCGGCCGATGCTCTTTCCCGTCATCCCGTAAACCCTGTTCACTACAACGATCCAAATCCTGAAAATGTCAATAAACCTACTGAAGAATTAGCACCAAACCTGGAACCTACTACTGAAACTTTCGCTGACATACTAGATTTTGACAATCTGATGAACCTGCCAAGTATACCTGCTGACGACATAGATCCCTTTGCTGAACACGTCTTAATAAACCCAAACCAACTAGATCCGACTCTAGAAGACTTAAACCTACGACCTTACCCAACAGATATCGACCCAATTAATAACCACACAGAAGTTGACATACCTATCGAAGATCTAGACGGTTTGCTTTATCCTACAGACACTGACCGACCTAACGAAAGGACGGAAATAAACCTACCTAGAGAAAATCCTAATCCCTTACCCAACCAGATGAACCCGCACCAAACTGACAATCCGACGGAAATATAAAACACAGAATCCGAAATACCCAACCGATCTAGACAAAACGTTACCAATAACTCCTATTCTGAATTCCTAAAATCTTCAATGACTGAATAAAACAGCAGCTTACTGAAAGGAAACCAAAACATAATCGTGGTTCCCGCTTCAATTGACCTAGACGACTGTATACCTTATGTCCAAGATATCATAAATAATCACCCAAATTCAAAAGAATTCACTGATGCCGAAAGGTACCTTTACTCATTTCTGCCATTAGTGTTTGACCAAAAAACATTTCTATTCCTATTCGTTAAGGTTCACCATTTTGACGAATGCTATTATCCCGAAATATTTAACTCCTTGAAATCTCTGAAAGGCTACTTAATGGACAAAGACAAAACTCCAAACGCGATAGCAATAACAGATTTCAGGAATCCATTTGATAAACATTCTTACACAAAAATCTATAACATCGTTACACACCTTTTTCATAACACTAATATCGAAATAAACATCTACCGTAACAAAATATACTACCCATCTTTGAACGAAATACCCAAAATCTTAAAGGAAAATCACGATATCCCAAAAGCAGGACACTTAGGTTCCTCTAGGATGTACAATATGAACAATATTATTGGAAGTCAATGCGCAATAGTATAGAAACCTATGTAAAAAACTGTACTTCTTGTCAGACCAATAAAGCACTGCGTAAAGTTAACAGAGCTCCTATGCAAATAACTACCACCTCTACTTCTCCATTTCAACGTCTTGCACTAGATATAGTAGGACCTCTACCCAAATCCGGAAGTGCAAAACTAAAATACATACTTACCTTACAAGATGACCTCACAAAATATACCGTAGCCTATCCTATCCGTAGCACAATCGCTGAAGAAACTAGCGAATGCCTCGTCCATTTTATTTCATTATTCGGAATACCCAAGACCATATTAACCGACCAAGGAACAAACTTCACATCCGACTTATTCAAAAAAACATGCGTACATAAACATAAATATAGCTCTGGTCCTCTCCGTATCACCCACAAACCCAAGGTTCATTAGAGCGCAGTCATTCGACACTAAAAGAATACTTGAAATCCTACACTAATGAAAATCAAGATAATTGGGCTAAATACGTCTATACTGCAATCCTATCTTACTTAACTCTTCAATCCATACCACAACAAATTACAGCCCATATGAACTACTCTTTGGTCACAAACCTCACCTACCTAACTCCATTTACGAAACAAACACAGACGCCACCTACCCTGACTACGTCAAAATGCTACAGCATCGCCTCGCACATAGCCGTGAAAAGCTGTAGAAAACATGTAAAAATCAAAAAAACTACTATGACCGTCAAACCAGACCAATAAAGTACCAAATTGGTTTACCTCAAAACCCACCTCAGACTTCGAAAAGCCTTATCCCTGATCTGGAAAGGAGCGTACAAAGTAATAAAAGTAAACGGTAGAAATACACTTACCTTGCTAATAAATCGGCGACACGTAACCCATCACTACGATCAAGTTAAGCTAACCGCCAAAAGAAATACATCCTGAAATAAAATAAAATAAATAAATATATACATATAAATAGAATAAATACATAGATCATAAAATGTTTATATACTCGTAGATATAAGAAATTATAAATAATAAGTTTAAATATACAACAAAAACATTTCTTGTTTCCAGTGCTACTACAAATGCACAAAAGGACTTTATACAGCCTGTTAATAGCGCCCAGGTATATACTTCGACGCAGTTGGAACCTTAAAACTAATTAACGGAGACCTTAGTGTTATAATCCCAGTAGACATATCCTTTATAAAACCACACTTAGTGAATATATATAGTACCATAGCAAAAACAAAACATGTTTGCATGGAAAGCAAAGCTTTCAACGTATTAGAATGCCGGAATCTACTACAGCCATTTGAGACTAGACTTCTCGACGCAGTTAGAGACTATGAAGCAGTATTTCACCTAACCTCAAACAAATCCAAACGATCAGCCTGGTTTTCTGGAATCGGGACAGTTGTTAAACATTTGTTTGGTAACTTAGATGAAGAAGACGCTATTAAGTACAACAACGCTATTCAAACGTTACAGTCGGATCAAAAGCAATTAGCTAATTATATGAAACAAAATATCCTCCTGACAAAATCTGTTATAGCAGAATTTAATGAAACTTTAAATAATATTATGATAAATGAGCAACGTTTGGATAGCGCCATTGAAAACCTTTCGATGTATCTGAAAAACTTAACTGTAGTATCTAATAAGTTAGAAATTAAGTCCAAAGTAATGGAACTGTTTAGTGTAATAGAAGATAACATACTTACCTTAAATAGAAGACGTTGTGAATGCTGTAATGTTCAGCAAGAATAACATTTTGCATCTTTCTGTCATGTCACCAAAACAGTTGTACCTAGAATTAATTGATAATTATAGATTCCTGTCTAGCTCTAAGCAACTCCCTATACCACTAGATCTAAGTCACGTTCATATATTGATAAATATATCTGACCTATTACTCAGACAATAAAATTATATTTGTGTTAAAAATACCATTAGTTAGTTCTTCCGAATATAATGTATACCATAGCTTACCTTTTCCTATGCCACACGATGTCCAAAATCCCACAACATATGTAACTGTCATCCCTTCCAGCGAATATATTGGCTTCACCAGTGATAAAAGCCATTTCTGCCTCATTGACAACCTAACACCTTGTAAAACTATTAGCAATCAATTTTACCTGTGTGAAATGACCAACCTGTATGCTAGTTCCGCTAACCCAACTTGTGAAAGCGAACTTGTGTTCGTGAACCTTTGACATCAATTCCGAAACAGTGTGAAACCAGGTTTTTACATGGGGAAGTCGAAATTTGGCAGCGATTAGAAAATGGCAATTGGATCTTCATAATCTCTAAAAGATTTAAGATTTCCATAGACTGTCCTGGCAGCAACGTTTTTGAAACTGACATCTTAGGTGCAGGTGTACTTAGCATACCTTCAGATTGTGTCGCCTATTAAATACACACAGCTGTTGCCTAAATCTAATGTTAAACTAAATTTAAGTACTATTGCCACAAATTTTAATTTAATAAATGACCAATGTTGCGATATCTCAAAATTTAGTTATGTAAAGGAAAGTATTCCTAGTATTAACCTTGAAAACATAGATTTGGACTCTCTAAAACTATATAATGAACATTTTCAAAGTCTTGAAAATAATATTGACTCCTTTGTAAATAAACCTTATATCTAAGAATACGGTAATGCTAATCATATACAACTATCTGTATCGTCATAACTATTACATTATTTATAATATATAAAGTGTACAAATCTGTTAAATGTAACCGCTATACTAAGTACTTTATTAAACCTCACAACTCTGAGCCAGAACCCGAAAGTTCTGACCCAGACCGAGAATCCCCAATACCGCTACCCCGAATTAAAACTATGACGTAAACTTCACCAAGGGTGTAAGTTTAGTCTAAAAGGGGGAAGCTGTTATACCTATGATATGTATAGAAATGGCGTGACATCGCGCCACCCACCCACGACATCACGGCACCAGTTATTGCGCTGATGCAGCGGTTCTCAAGCCCGGCACGGGACGAGCCGAGACAGCTCCCCATACAAGCCAGTTCATCCTCTGCCTCAATCCGCGATGGTCATATTTGCCAGATTCATTTCAGAATTGTGTTTAGTTTTAGTGTATTAAATAAAGTTTGTTTTTAAAAAGCCATTCGTGTTTTCTCGGCTAACAGTTCGCTCGGGTGCAACCCACAACTTAGTCTGAAGTCTGAAGCTAACTTGTATCATAATTTGCTATTAAAAAAATCCGATCCTGGGACCTCATAGCCCCTGTTTTTACGATGCGCTTTTCCTCAACTAAGGACTAAGCCCCCATACTTATTAAATTAAATTAAATTCCATAAAAAGTAAAAATACAAAAAAAAATAATAATAAGTTATCTTTAAAACACAATTGATCTTAGAGTTTTAAATTCCCTCTGTAAGTTCTTGTAAGAAACAACTACCTTATTTTACTAATCTTACCTTTAAATAATTTAAACGAATGCCTAGTGCCAATCGATATAAAATTTTTATATTTTACCATTTTTCTTGTCTAGACTTAGCTATTTTTAAATCTAACATTTTTAAAGACACTCCTCAGGTAATATTCTATTTGATATTGCTGACGAGCATTCCCTCGGGGTATTAGGATGTAAATTTCAGTTCATCGGGTGTGTTCTTTGTGTTCACCGATTCTTTTGTTTTCATCAACTTGCAACTTTAGAAGAAGAATTCAGACGGGAATCGCACCAGTTTCTCCGTCAGTAGCAACCTCGAAAATCATGAATAAAAATACGTTTATTTCTTATGCCTTCTTATTTATTTTTTTAAGCGTAAACCACACTTAAAGTACTACAAATAGTGCCAGATTAATATTGAAACCGGACGGCATATTAAATTTATGTTGTACCTGGGGAATCAAGCTTCACTTAGCTTCTTTATTTTTTTTTAATGTAATGATGATAAATTTTTGTTGCGTATATAATAATTATAAAATAAATAAATTTATTGTTGAGTAGGAAATATCAATGCCTCCTTTTTTATTTATTTAAACTTTCTGCACAATGCCTACTTTTTTTATTTATTTAAACTATCTGCACAAACTACTGTACAACGGCGGAGTTAATGTCCTATGGCTTTCTCTACCAGACAAACTTAAAGCCTAGTTGATAATTTATATATATTTGATAATAGTTATTATAGTTAATAATAGTTATTTGTTATGCAAGTCTGCAAAGTTGTTATTTGGCGCGATTGCTGAATTGAATCCTAACCTATTCGAGTTCAATTACGAATAAGCATTAAATTGATCATAGCATTAATTAAGCATACCTTCAAAATGAAACTTTAAGTAAGTATACCTACGTATACTTGCTTTGGATATTTCAATATTATACTTAGTTTCTGAATAACTTTAGGCACCTTTTGAATGCCTGTTGGTATACAACTAACTTGGCCCGTAGACAATGATAAGTACCTAAGTAAAATGGCAAAAGTTAGAAATCCCATAGAAAAAAGCATGTAAAGTGTTTCCCGATTTTTATAATTTTCCTGGCATTGTTTTAAATTACTCATTTTTTAAAAACCTAATTCAATGGTCAAAAATTGGTCAACAACAAACTTTTCTGACTAGGTGATCATAAATCGTCCCCATATTAAAGTAGTGTGAACTTAAAACGACACTAGCGACCAAACACCCAAAGTCAGCCGATCAGAAAAGTTTGTTGCACTATACGAACGATCATTATTTCATTAATTACAAATAGATATAGATAAATTGCCCAGATTTTGTTAATCAACAAAATAAATAAGCTAAACTCTTGAATTCTTTGAAAAGAAAATCTAGTCCTCAACAACAATACTTTGATCTTTTTCTTTAATGGTTACTCTGAATCTTAGCTATTGTTGATTTTATATTCGCGCCCTCAGCTACAGACGCGCCCTTGTTTATTGTTCCGATTACTTAGACAATTGCCCGATTCCATTCGCGATTTGTTTTGTTTCTACTTAAAATGATGTCGCTTGTTTTGTACTTCATGTAGTATTTGCGACTTTAACTAATTTAACCTTTTGCTCCGTTAACATATTATTAATATGTATAGTAACATATGTAGTTTAAATATTTTTATGTTTATTATTTAACATAAAATTAATTTAAGTTAGGTACGTTAAAATAATCTCATACTTACAAAACTTATAAAAATTGTTTGTAGCGTGGTAGTAATTGATTTATCTTTGTCACTGAAAAATAATTCAGGACGATAATTTTATCCATTAAATCTAAGGCAATGGGATGTGATGATATTAATAAAACCTTCACTCTTCATAGTCTGGATGCTGTTCTTTACAAATTACACACATCATAAATGTCTCATTGTATGCAGGTGATTATCCTGATATAAAGCGTAAACGTATCTTACTTAACCTTGCTTAAATTTCAAATCCCGTTACTCTTAATCGTTTTAGGCCGATCTCTATTTTACCTTTTTTTTCTAAAATTCTCAAAGCATTAGTGCATCAGCAACTATCAAATAACATTTAAAAATCAGCTTCTAAACTTTGATCAGTCCGGTATTCGCTCAGTAGGTACACAGTACTTGCTGAAAGTAACCGAGGACATTAGCGACGGTATAGAAAATGAATTGGTTACTAGTTCTGACTGATTTTTCCAATGGTTTTTATACCTTTGATCATGATATTTTAATATATAGAAAAGAATTTAGCTGGTTTTTATCGCATGTACGAGGTGGCCAGCAAGCTGTCCGTATCAACAGACAATTCTCCTAATGGCGTAATCTTGATTCCGGCGTACCTCAGGCTAAGATATAATATTATATCACCGCTACTATTCTTAATTTTCATTATTTTTTTCTGTGTATCTCAACTGTCCTTACTATTGTTATGCTGATTTAAAGCTGTATGTTAAAACCAGAGTTGAAGACCTATATTCAGCAGTTAAAATAATTAATTATGAACGGATATAAATAATATAACTGATTAAAACTCAAACTTGATTTTGTTCAATCAAATTAGGATTTTATAAACACTTTTGAATCGTCAAAGTTATTAAATACTATTTTATTTTTTGATTACTACTAAGGAATACGGTAAAATGGAATTATTTATTGTATTGATATTTGGTATCGTATTAACAATGCTTGCACCAGTATGACCTATTTTATAGTCTACATTAAATAATCATAATTATCAATCGTGTGAAGCAAACAGAAAAACGAAAACATACTAACAATGACAGGGAAATAGTCCTATACTCAAGCAAGCGCGCGTTTGTGTGACGAAATACCATCGGTGAAATGTAAATTTACTTACCGGCATACATTTGTTACATCTTTGGCTACCCCTTCGTAACAAGTGGAGTGGTGATAATAATTACTTGATTTCAAATTATAATATACTTATAACTGTAACACTACAAAAAATTAGTTCTACTCTCCTTTTTCAGACTTTTCCAATTAAAATGTCCAGTTGAGGTTGTGCTGTACAATCCCATTGCAATTTATCTCAATTCAAGACGGAAAAAAAAAGAAAACTGCCTGCCAGTCTTTTATGAAACTCCTTAAGATTTATGCCCGCCATAAAACCCGTTGAAAACATTTGTACGAAGTAGGACACAGATGTTGTTTGCACAGCTTAAGACCTGCTGCTTACGGAAATTGTACTACCATTCATCATTGTTGCTATGCTTGGTCTTGCAGCTTTCATCTTTGCTTGAGACAGATTTTTAAATATCTTAAAATTGATTACAACCCGACAGCAGTTACATTTTTATTAATACATATTGTATTTAATGCGTAGTAAAAAAATACTATCTCGACACTTTACATTTTAATTCCAATTTAATTTTCTACATACCCAAAATAAAAAAATCAGAGAGGGTTAAAAGTTATTAATAAAACAAGGCCAGTTGTGAAATTTTTGTCTTTTAGTTAAGTATAAGTATCTAGAGTTTATAACATACTAATCTTTGATTTAATTTAACCAAAATTTAACAATAATAAAGACGACGTAGTTTTGTTTATTATGTGTACCTTCAGTATGTAGGAGACTTCTTAAAGCAGATACGCAAAATCGTGTGGAAATGGGGCTTAGTGTTAAATTTATTGTGAAACTATAACATTTGGGGGCTTGAAAAGCCCATGCTGCAGTGTTGCCCAAAATAGGGCTATAAATAACTTAATTTGTGTTTACAAATATTACATAAATCCGTCACTATAACTCCTCACAACAGTGTGACCACAAGAAATTTTTTTCTTAGTGGTCACACCGCAACTAATGATATAATGTTAAAATTAAAGTTAAATTACACCGCCACAAGTTTACATTTTCTTATTATACATGGTTAATTCCATTTATGAATATTTTTTTTTGGCAAACAAGCTTACGGTCCGCCTGATGGTAAGCGGTCACCGTAGCCTATGGACGCTTGCAACACCATGGGTATCACTCGCCCGTTGCTGACCCTTCAGAAACCTAATAACTTCTTTCTTGAAGAACCCCATACTGTAGTCCTTGGATAACACCTTGGCAGGGAGCTCATTCAACAACCCAAGCGTTGGCGGAAGGAAGTTTCTCTGAAAACTTAATAGGAATCATACCAAGAACATCTTAAAAAAAAACCTAAAACTAAGGCAAGTAAAGAAATTACATAGAATAACTTGAACAGTTGTGAAACCGTGATATCAGCGGCTTACCTTGGTATAAGAGCGATACAGCACATGGAAAGATATGTAACAGTCTTGAAACTCGGATATTGGTGCTGACTGTAATTATCAAGGCAGGTGGCCTTATTCTGATTAAGGCCCTTGCCGTATTTCCCGTTACCGTTGGCAGAATAATGACGTTCGCTTGGATATAATTAGCTGTTGATGCGCAGGATATTATACATGCCTCAGCTGCATTTACAGGAGCTTTAATCTGTGAATAATATTTGTTATTCAATCTGATGGTACAAACCATGCAAAAATGATTATTAAAAAAATATTAATATTAACTACTTAATATGCGCATAGAAAATTTTAGAAAAAAATATTAGCTGAAAAAGGGGCGTCCATTAATGACACACCCTCTCCTAATACCTTCGGCCGCTTTTGAAACCAAGTTTCGAAACCAGTTACCAAAAAAAAAAAATTATTCTTCGTCCGAAACCAAGTTCCCTAATAATACATATATCCGTCACTATAACTCCTCACAACAGTGTGACCACAAGAAATTTTTTTCTTAGTGGTCACACCGCAACTAATGATATAATGTTAAAATTAAAGTTAAATTACAATGCTAAGGAATATTTCACAGTTATACCACACCGCGAGGAGCGTGAAGAACTAATTTTAATCCTCATTTCAATGTATGAAAAGTTACCCTATTACATAGAATTACCTTATTTATTTAAAATATCTGTGGCGGTTCACATTAGGCACTTTTCTGTGATATTGTTATCAGAATTAATAGAAAGATGAACAATTTTTAAGACTTTAACAAAAGATTAAAGGTAAAATTTTTGCCATTTGAAATTTAAATTTACTAAGGCTTCTTATATTTTACCACTTTAGATTCTATTATTTCGTTATAATTTTTGATGAATATTTGATTTAAGTGTGTGAGGTTGTTTTACACACTCGTATAACTACAAAAAATGTAAATTATGTTGGAAAGTTTCACTTTTTATACATAATTGAAAGAATTGATAGAGAGTACTTTATTTCATTTTAAGGGCATTACTTTAGTAAATAACTAATAAATTGCACATGTAAGTAATAATTAAAATATGGTCAAATATTATTTTCAAGTTTACAAGATTAAATAAAATTCAGATTTCAACTTCATGAGGGCATCTGAAAAAGAAACAAAATAAATAAATAAATACCTACCACAAGGCTTAGAGAGAGAGCGAGAGAGAGAGAGAGAGCGAGAGAGAGAGAGAGAATTGAGAATCTCGTTCTCCGGACCATTATAAGCATTTTCTTAGAGGTCACTCATCCTCAGCGAAAAATTCCCACCGGGCCGTAATTTGTCAGAGAGTCAACTAACTAGCAGTGAACATAGCTAAAAACGAAAAAATCCCAACATAGCCCTAATTTATCAAAGATAGAGTCCATTAGCAGTGAACATCGCTTAAAACAAAAATATCCTAACCTAGCTCTAATTAGTCAAAGATACAGTCCACTAGCACTGAACATCGCTTAAAACAAAATAAATCCTAACCTAGTTCTAATTTGTCTAAAATAAAGTCCACTAGTAGTGAACATCGATTAAATACTTACTCGATATAAGTATTCTTTTGAATCGATACCGTCGACACTGATACTTTATCACAGTAGTTACTAGTATATTTGTCTTTTTGCAGAGTTACATAAAGATCTCCATACGTCAACCATCCTCTCTGAACTGCGTGTTCCACAGCAAATTGTACCCGAGCTTTAACAGTTTCTTCATGTGTCGTGTAACGTTCGTTATCTGTTACAACTAATGCATTAAATTCCTATCCACTAAAATCAGAGTCAATTTTAAAATGTAGTGTTTGAATTATACAATTTAAATAAATAAATAATACAATCTATAGTAGGCATGCTATATTACGTCTTGAACATTTTACCTGATCTACAAATCCTATACAATTATATGCAAGGCATACCAGGAGTAGGATATTTCCTGTGTGACACTCTGAAGTCTAAAGTAGGTACCTGTAATTTGGGGTCACCAGGCCTCCACCGCCACAAGTTTACATTTTCTTATTATACATGGTTAATTCCATTTATGAATATTTTTTTTTGGCAAACAAGCTTACGGTCCGCCTGATGGTAAGCGGTCACCGTAGCCTATGGACGCTTGCAACACCATGGGTATCACTCGCCCGTTGCTGACCCTTCAGAAACCTAATAACTTCTTTCTTGAAGAACCCCATACTGTAGTCCTTGGATAACACCTTGGCAGGGAGCTCATTCAACAACCCAAGCGTTGGCGGAAGGAAGTTTCTCTGAAAACTTAATAGGAATCATACCAAGAACATCTTAAAAAAAAACCTAAAACTAAGGCAAGTAAAGAAATTACATAGAATAACTTGAACAGTTGTGAAACCGTGATATCAGCGGCTTACCTTGGTATAAGAGCGATACAGCACATGGAAAGATATGTAACAGTCTTGAAACTCGGATATTGGTGCTGACTGTAATTATCAAGGCAGGTGGCCTTATTCTGATTAAGGCCCTTGCCGTATTTCCCGTTACCGTTGGCAGAATAATGACGTTCGCTTGGATATAATTAGCTGTTGATGCGCAGGATATTATACATGCCTCAGCTGCATTTACAGGAGCTTTAATCTGTGAATAATATTTGTTATTCAATCTGATGGTACAAACCATGCAAAAATGATTATTAAAAAAATATTAATATTAACTACTTAATATGCGCATAGAAAATTTTAGAAAAAAATATTAGCTGAAAAAGGGGCGTCCATTAATGACACACCCTCTCCTAATACCTTCGGCCGCTTTTGAAACCAAGTTTCGAAACCAGTTACCAAAAAAAAAAAATTATTCTTCGTCCGAAACCAAGTTCCCTAATAAGAACGTTAATTCTTTTTTCGAAACCAGTTACCGATTGAACCAAAAAAATCCTGTTTCGAAACTATTTTTGAAACTCGAAATTCCTCAATATAATACAATTAAGATGGTCCCTTTTTTAATTAAAAAGGATTCATAGTAGTAGGTACTTTTTAATTTAAATTTTTTGTATCAGTTTTAGTTAGAATAGATTTTTAGTTTATTAAGTTTACTTTTTTTAAAAAAGTTAAAATCATGTTACTATTATTTTTTTTTTATTAAAAATGGACAATATTTATCGTTTTATATTGAGGAATTTTGAGTATCGGAAATAGTTTCGAAACAAGATATTTTTGTTTTAATTGGTAACTGGTTTCGAAAAAAGAAGTAATATTCTTATTTGGAAACCGGGGTCGGTAAAACAATTATTTTTCGTTTTTGGAAACTGGTTTCGAAACATGGTTTCGAAAGCGGCCGAAGGGCTCCTAATCTTACGTGAGTGTGTAATAGCCGCGATAAGTATTATTGTGTAGGATTTAGTCATATTTTAGTGAAAAGACACGTTTTACTTAATTTAACTAATTTTTCTCGCAATTTTACAGTGTTTATTAAAAAGAAAAATTGACGGCCAAGTGCAAGTCGGACTCGCGCCACTATCTATAAAAACGGCAAAAAAACACGTTTGTTGAATGGAAGCTCCCCTTAAGTATTTGTTTTATTTTAATATAATTATTTATTTTTAAAGTGATTATATAACTAAATATTATGTGAATATTTCGAGAGTCTACCTGTTGCCGTTTTCAATATCGAGCAAAAACGAGCAAAAATAATTACGTTTGTTGTATGGGAGCCCTATTAAATATTTATTTTATTCTGTTTTTTTCATTTGATGGTATAGCGGCAACAGAAAAACACCATCTGTGAAAATTCAATTGTCTAACTATAACGGTTCATGAGAAACGGCCTGGTGACAGACAGACGGACAGCGAAGTCTTAGTAATAGGGTCCCGTTTTTTATCCTTTGGGTACGGAACCCTAAAACATGACGTGATATGTGAGCAGAGTGAGATTCAGCTCGACTGCCTCCTCCCCATAAACGCCTTACGTAATTAATGGACGCCCAAAAAGCTCATAATATTTATCAATGAATGAAAGGTCTTTATTCAAATTGTATGCGTGAGGGCAAATTACAGTACGGAAGAATAAATATAACTTTACTGGTTACCTTATCTATCAAAGCCCAGAATTTTGATTTACTGTTGAGCAGAGGTTCTACAGAAGAACAAACATCGGCTATAGTTCTCAAAGCTTGCACTGCAAAGTTGGTTTCGCCACATTCTCCTACGAAAAACCCAGCCACGCCGTCCAACAGGGCATTTGTAACATCTGATATATCGTGGGCGGTCAAATTGTCATTCAAAAGAGTGTCGCAGAAACCTCCAGAGATATACATTGGCTTTCCAGCCTGCAATAACTTTGTTTAATTTTAGGATTTCTATTATTAAGCTTATGGCTCCTATCTGACATATATCGACGTACAGTGTAACAAACCTTTCTGACTCGACTCTCTTACTTTTTGGTTTTTTGGTTCCTGGTGTCGTTATAAGTTCATTTCATTTAATTATGTCGACTGTAGTTTTTTTTAATTTTTAACCACCGGGTCAGAAAAAATTGTTGCACTATTTCGTTCGTTCATTGTTAACAGCACGATCTTACAGTACATATAGGAATCTCTCTAGTAAGTTGACTACCTTCGTCAATATGGACTATGTGTTATTACACACATGCTGTCAATATGGCCAAAGTGGACGTATTGTTATCTTTTTTGAATGGAACTAAAGTATTTTTTGTATTATTGTAATACAAATTATTATGATTGAGAACGTGATCCTAATTTATGTTCATTTAAAGAGGTAAATTCTTTTTTTATAATAATTGTAAGTACAATGAGTAATTACAATACAATATTATACAATACAAATTACAATAGAGGAAATAGCACAATAAGGCGGCCTATAATTACTGTTATATTAGTCAATTTATTTATTTTAAAACGAAAATCGAAAAGCCCAAAGTGGCTGAACAAAGGGCTCATTCAAAATATGTCACAATAAAAAATACTAAATTTTAAGATTATTTAAAAAACTCTTAGAATCTGTTGATCTTCTTTCGTCCGTCTGTTTATCTTGCAGCATCGTTAGTGTATTTCTTATCATTATGAAATGTCAAATGAAATCTTTACTAAAATTATAAATTCGAAATAATCTCTGTCTGTCTGTCTGCTACCTCTTTATGTTTAAACCGCTGTACCGATTAAGTTGAAATTTGGAATGGAAATAGTTTGAGTCCCAAGGAAGGACACAGGCTACTTGAAAATTACAAGCATGAGTCGATTTTTTTACCTATAATTGAGGAGTTGTCGTTGAAATACTACACCGATAACCGAATTTAGGGCTGGTACACAGGTAGTATAATATAAATATAATTCATTTTTTTAAAAAAACAAGTGAAGGATTGATTATCGACAAAAAAATAAAAGATATTGTATATTTAGTATTAATAATGTAAGTAATGGAATTTTGAATGTGGAATTAAGGGGAAAAAAGATTAACTTCCCCTGTAAGTTTTTACCCTGCTCTTAAAATGTTTAAATTCGATACGATAAAAACAGCAAACCAGCAAATTTGTTGCACGTAAATCCAGTGGTTGAACAAGTTTTGATTGCTTGAAGATTCATAGCCGCAGTGACGAGTGGTCACATAAAACTTGCCTAAACGGTTTAAAAGTTATTAAATCGCGTGTATGATGGGCCAAAATCTAGTTTTCAGTAAATAGGTGTTAAAATTACACATCAAGGAAAAATATTTAGACATCATATAAAATAGGTACTAATATTATAAATGCGACACTGAGTTTGTTTATTTGTGTGACCTTTCTTCACGTCGGAACGGAGCCACTAATAGTGCTGAAATTTGGCACAGGGATCCTGCCAAAAATGAAATTTACGCGCGGGTGGAGCCTTTGGCAAAAGCTAGTATTTCATATAAAAACTAACTCAACCATTTAGTACCTCACGCATTTAAAATAAGTTTCTTTAAATTACTCAATTTATCTTCTATTTACTTTCAAAATCAGGATTCGACGATTCACACAGCAAGTCTGTTATTGAGATAAGTACTAATTGTATCCGTGCCATACATTACGCAGTGTATACCTACATTCGAATAATAATCTACAAACGTACTCACGCAAAAGAGTGGTCATGTATGGGTTGTGCTAATTATAAAAAGCAAACGTTTTTAATTGTACTAAAAAGTCTGCTATAGCATGGTTTAGCTGTAGCTATAGTTAGTCCACGTGAAGAACCTTCTTTTTCCTGTGGGAACTTTTCCGCAATAAAAAGTAGCCCAGGTCCTTCTCCATTCCCTCAATAGTCTTTGGGCCAAAGATCAGCTCAATTAGTTGCTCCATAGTGACGTTAAGGAACAACAAACAAACAGGCTTACACAATAATATAATAGTTTTGATGGATTTGAATACCGGTTTGAACTACTAACTACTATTTCTAACTTTCCATTAACTGATGCCGTAGCGTTGCCGGTGGATGTTCTACTTAAAACTTATAAAAAAAAAAATATATACCTCTAGACATTTTGCAGTTAACAACTTCTGTATCAATGATAATTTATATTTTCTCCACGGTTCCAATTCATAAGCAAGACGTTCCCTTACAAGAATAACACCGTCACATTCCTTGCAAAAAATAAATTCTTCTAAAAAAAAATCGTAAGTGTGAAAATCAACAACAGAAAGGACAGATAAACAAAAGTAAAAAAATTATGAACTTGATCGTGGGTCGCGAGGTATTGCAATCTTTGGCTCAGTGGGTGGCTAATGATCTGCCTGTTAAATCAGAGGCGTGAGTTCGATACCGCACATTGTATTGATTCTGGGTGTTTTATATGTATATTTTAACAAAAAAAAACAACGGGTTGCACTCCGGGAGTGCCGGCAGAAGTGAAAACATACTCGCTATTTACTTCCCATCACTTCTTATCCATATTTATTTATTAAAAATAATAACTTTTGTTTATTTACTTTTTTGGCGTTGTATATTTGACAGCTCAATCTCTCATAGAATTAAAATCCCATATCCAACCTCCCTGTACTACTCATAATCGCAATATACTAAAAATTAAAACTAACCTAATGTAAATAAAGGTCACGTGTCCTAACGCGAGTGACATCTTACGAATTTTCGATCAGGACACGTGACCTGACGCGAGTTTAACAGTTTTTACCCATCACTAAAAAAGTGCACAGCGCCGCTAAAGAAGTTTTCACTTCAAAAATAATAATAAATAACCCGACTGCAAAACATAAAGAACTAAAAAGAAATAACAACGGGTAAAACCGCGAGTCAATGATAATTAATAATAGGTGTTATGTAAAAAATAGTTTCAGAACAGACCTTTCATCCAGATCTTTTTTTTTATACAAATTACGGTGCATATACCTGGAGTGAGAGAATCTATAGTTCGAGTATTCTCTGAACTAAATTTTTTCGACTTTTCGACCCGTGCTTGACTATTTTACTGTATATCTTCGGTTCCCTAAGCTTTTTATTTTGATACCATACATGATACGGTTGGAGTAAAAGAACAATAGAAAAAAAATTGAGTTTAATGCAATATGCTGCCGCCATATTGTTTTTTTCACTAATGTTATGGACCCTATAACACTCGGGGGATCGATAACATTGATTTGTCTCATTGAAATAGGTCTACCCGTTCGGCCTCTATAGGAAGTAACAAAGAAAACTACACACATACGCAAGAAACACAACTTTCGCACTTGGGTAAAAACACAAATCAATAAAATACCTATGTGTATTTCATATACATATATACATTTAAGATAATTGCACATTAAGTTGCAAATGGGCCAGAGCAGCAAATTTTCAGCCGGTTAAATAATCTTTTTATCTTCTATTTTAATCTTTTCTTTGCTATAATAAGCAGTCACCCATCACATCACTGACCAAGCCCGACGTTGCTTAACTTTGAATATAGTTTCCAACAAATACGTTACTATTTTTGTTAACTTCTCTTGAGAAGTTATTGGAATAGGTCCGAAAATTTTGTGTTTTCTTTACGTTTCAAGACTTGGAGAATCATTTGCAATCATTTTTAGAGTGATGTCTGTGTGTGTGTGTGTGTGTGTGTGTATTTAGACATATTTTGGCTTTCGCCACGAATCGATCAATCGATACGCCACGTCATGACTTAGATCTGAAAGGAGTCTGAAATAAATAGGTCCAGCGGTTCGTTTTTTATCCGTAAAAAACTGACTTTTTTATGCACGCAACATAAATTTCATGTATAATTTCATGTATCGAGGGGTAGTAAAGAGTTTTCGAGGGTGCTGATTTCGATTTTTTTATCAGTTTTTTTTAATTCTAAATGGCGGATTTTTTCTCAAGAGAAGTTGCATGTACGGTACTTGCTGCCGAACCAATTTTTTAAAATAAGCTTGATAGCGCTGTAACGGTAATTCAGGACGGTAGATGACACATTTTTTTGTTGGAAACGATATTCGAAGTTAAGGCGCATATAGCAGCTAACTAGCGCCGCCATTAGATATCCTCAATTTTCTCTTCGTAGAAAACGAACGGCCACTTTTAGCAAAAATGCCAACTACAACTCACAGATATTATTTAGAAACTATATGAAACCTTCTAAAAATAGCTTATGACTAGTTTTATATTTGCGACATTTGGATTTTAGAAATTCGTTTTCTACGAAGAGAAAATTGAGGATATCTAATGGCGGCGCTAGTGGGGTGTAAGGGTTTGGACAGTGATTGAATGGGTTACCGCTTAGCGGCACAGACCCACGGTGCGCTAGTCAGACTTGCATTTGACCGATGTTAATAATACGCATGTTAGTTGTTACGTTATTGACAATCACAAACAGAAACAAAAACAAGAATTACTGACCAAGCCCAACGTTGCTTAACTTTGAATGGATGTTTTCAACTATTTTGGGTTTCGATTATTGGAGATAATTTAAGTGAATTTAGTTTTTTATTCATACAAGTCAGCCGTTTCAATAGCATAGACCAGTGTAGACTATAACAACTAGTTAAGTGTGGCTATCACTTCTCTTTGTTTTAATATTAACTTGTAGGTACTCTCCTTAATTCTGTCCTAAAATTCCGCAGCAAATGTAGATACATTAATTACCTTCAAGATATCATCAAAGTTGGAAAGTCCACTCGTACCACAAACACCAAGAAATAACAGAGGTCTTCTTCGATCTCCTATATGTTTTTTGACCAGTCTCAGCGTGTCGGCGTGGCGAGCGTAGTTTATTATGATCACGTCCACCTTGAATATAAAAAAATATCTTTATATTATTCATTTCATAAATATCTACAGTAATCCCCCGTGTCGAATCCTGACTTACTTTTTATAGTTCGTCTACAATTGGCAAAGGGGATACATTTGTTCTTTTGAAGCTCACTATTAAGCAGTAATTTATGAATTATGGGACACTAGCTTTTACCCGCGGTCCCACCCGCCCTAAATTCGGTTATCCTGGGATATCAGGATTTCAACGGCAACTCCATAATTATAGAATGAAAACCGACTAACACTTGACGTTATCAAGTAGCCTATGCAACTCCCCGGGACTCAAACTATCTCCAAGCCAAATGTTATGTAACAGACTGACACCCATTTATGTATGGATACCAAAGCCACATCTTCAGTTCAGATCAGATCCACTGCATCAGAGACAGTGTTGCGATGATGGGCTCACAACCACTCTGCTGAAAAGAGGCTGTTCTCCACATTATGAACTGTGAAGTCATACATTCGATCCTAGTTGGTAGTTTGGTCGGCTGCAGAGGGCGTGGGTTCGATCCCCGCTTTGGACAAACATTCATGTGATAAACATTTGTGTTTGTCTTGATGCAATTACAAAAAAAGTAATATATATGTGTTTTTATCTGTTGTCTTGTATCTATAACACAAGCTTTGCTTACTTTGGGGCCAGACAGGGCTGTGTGTAATGTCCAAAAATATTTATTTATTTATTTTATTATAGTATCAAGTATTAGATTAAATATTATTTAGAATTTATTATTATAAGACATAGATTTTTTTTATCACTTTATAAATGACTTCGTGGCAGTTGACCTATAAATCAACAGAGTTTTAATAATTTTTAGCTGATTTCATGCATTAATTAATAATTTTAACCTAACGGACACTTCCTAATACCTAGAGGCTCAGAATATATTTTACTAGGCACCGAGGTATTCAAACCATTTTAAACAGTTATAAATGTATCTCCAGTCTTAATGATGACCTACGCATGACTATGGATGTTCCATTTATATAGATGTTTAAAATTTACGGAATAACAAAACGGATTGGAATAAAAAAATATTTTTCTAATTGATCGAAACTTAAACCATATGCTTAATTTTGATCAATCGATACTATGAAACTCGATTCACTACAGTACCCCTATAGTTAAGTAAATAAAGCTTTTCACCCAGGAATTCTCATTATATGACTCAGCGCAAAATGATGGTATGAATGTCCTTAACAAATGAGATAACAATAAAATTAAAATTATATGTTGGCGCTGGTCCCAATAAAAAAAAACTTCAGTTCTCATGAATATAATTTTGTTTAGGTCAAATCAAAATTAGCCTCAACTAATAAAGTAACTTTACTATAGCATAAATTTAAGTATAGTAACCTCACTTTCCAAAGCAAAGTCAATCATTTTCAAATCTTGGTTTGTGAGGTAAGGACGTGAATATTTTATACCTCTGACTGTTACTTTGCTTATGTTAGTTAATCGTCCGGTTTTTTCCAAAGTACACCTAATGCTATCTTCGCCTATGATTTCTCTCGCACATAGCTTAATCTCTTCCACATTCAGTGATATTTCCATTCCAACTTTAATGTCCTTAGTCAAGTATGGGTTATCGATAAATATCGATTTTTCGTTACATTTGTCAAACTCAGTTAGTTTGCGAGTTAATATAACTGATGACCCTTCAGTTAGTATAATGTAAGGTTGGTCCTAAAAAAAAATATTTCGGAATATAGAAATAAAAAAAAAAGTAGGCTAAACCTAAACAGCAAAAATTTAACCCTTATTTTCTTTTAGATCAATCTAAGTTCTATCTCTCTGCCCGTTTGTTTTACAAGTAGGTATAACGCGTGCCACGTAAGAGGAGACTTTGAACACCACGTGTTAATAGGTCCCAGGAGAAGTGGCAGATCGGGTTACGGCGACAGCGCATGCGCCGTAGTTGCCTCACCTTTATAATGGTATAACAAGGCAGGTAGGTAGGTACAAAAAGATAAGTATGACAGCTTGTGTATATTAATATTTTTGAGCTCGCTTCAACTTTTAAAATATATTCGACCTAATCTTCAAGTTTCGGTATGTTATAAAGTCGCATAAGGAAATCAAAATACTTATTTTCTGTATGTAGCAAAGTCTCATAAGTAAACATAAACATAGAATGATAGGGACTTATCGACGAATTTTTAGTTTTACCTATAACTGTTTGTGGTGCGGCGGCAAAGAGATCTCCTTTCAGGCGAGGTGTAATGCCTGGGGACCGCCGTGGTCCACTTATCTTGCGCTCATGGTTTCTGCATATGCTGAACTGCCGATGAAATTTTGATAGCGCGATGTAGGACGCGTGACGTCAAAACTTTGCTCGTAGCGGTACAATATGCTTCGCTAAATACTACCTAAAGCGAAAAAAATATATAATAAAACTAGTAGGTACTTACCACTTCAAGCAAACCTGTTTTAACATTACAAGTTTTTAAAGCAGTACAAATGCCCATTGGCCAGTCAGATACTTTGTGTTTCTTGCAACAAAGCGCAGCTGCTTCTGTTATCTTATCAACTAGACGTGTTTTTTCCGTTGTAGTCGTTTGAGATATTTTAATTCGAGCCATATTCATTCCAGCTTCCATCATCATCTGTATCTCAACAACTGTTATATCAGGGTTTCCTGATTCATAATAAAGATAAAAACATATTAGTCCAGTCGGCAGGAGAAAAATATGGCCACCATAAAACGTGACGCTACAGAGATCTTTTTCCACGTGAAGCGTGGTTGATCCTGATTATTGCGACAGGTATGAGTTGTCTGTATTGACTGAGTAAGCATGGCGTGGCACGGTTAGATATGTGTCTTATTTTACGACTTTTATTTTACCATTGAAAGAGAATATTCTACAATGCGTTTTCTGGCTCGCGGTTCTAGTTCGGGAAACTTCTTTCCTCATTAATTGCTGGATCTAATTATTATTAGATCTTGTAATATAGAATTGTTGTCTTTTCCTTCTCTTAGACTTCTGATAATAACAGAGCGTGCTAGCGAAGCTAGTCTATTTCCTTTACCTTCAACTAATAAAGTAGGCAGTCACTACCACCAACAGAGATACGGACGCGCCATATGGTTACGAACCTTCAACTAGTCCCGACACCCCTACTTGACCGATTCCATTTACCGATGCTTCCTATATACCTAACCGATTTAATTTACCGATGCTTCCTATATAACTAAACGATTTTATTTACCGATGCTTCCTATCAATGGTGTTCTCCGTACCTTGTAGGGTGGTCGATTTAAAAGCTTATGACCACTTAAGACCCCTTCTTTTGATACAGAATTTCTGTCGAATTTCACTTTTGATGTCGTAGGTTCTTTATGAGATGCCATCTGAGGGTAAGCACTTCTTAATTAGTAGGCATTGACTTATTTAATTCTGCAAACACTATAAGTAAACTTAATTGTATCATATCTTACTTGATTAAGACTATATGGTGCTTACAAAATAAATATTGCCTAAAACAAATTAATTATAAAATAAATATGTATATGGGATAAGTTTTATATTTATCCGTGTAGTCACACATGTATAAAACGGATTATATTGTATTCTCTTTGACATGTATCAAAGAATTATTTCACAACAGATTTTGACACCAAAGTTTTTTGTAATTGGCACAGATGTGTCTGTCTTGTATATGGAAATATTATTAGATTTTGCGCATAGACATTAAAATATTCTTTTTATGATCTGTGCTACATGCTAAGCAATATTTTCATTTAATTTACTTATTGAAAAATACACAAAGCAACTGTGCAGAGAAAATGAATGGTTGAGTGATCACTTTTTCTCTCCCACACCCCCTGAATTTATTTTAAAGCTGGATAGGAAACGCTAAGTTCATGGCTTTTCTATTGTTTTGTATTTATTGCAATACAGCAGTCGCGTTGTCTTTACACATACCGATGTCAGCCTACCCTTCAGAAATTTAACAATACTACCAAACCACGTATTAACTACAGAGAGAGGTGTACTTAAAGTATGGTGCAACAAACTTTTTTGACCTGGCGGTCAAAAATAAAAACTACAGTCGCCATATTGCAATGGTGTAAACTTACAACGAGACTAGCGAACATATACCCACAAATTACAAATACATACAAAATAAATACTGCCTCGAGGTTCAGTAAGAAAGCAACTGCCAGAGCAAAATTCCAATTCATCGGCAAAATAGGTGTACGACTTGCGAACTATCCTTCTGGGAGTCGTGCTTTCTGGTCGCTTGCCAAAGCTGCCGAAGGAAACTTTTGCCAGTCGTCGTTACCACTGCGAAAGACTTCATGGAAGACTGCGAATGTGCACCCAGTGCCCAAAAAGGGCGATAGATCAGATCCATCGAATTACAGGCCTATCGCTATTACCTCTCTCCTCTCCGAGGTGATGGAGCGTGTGATTAACACACAGCTTCTAAGATACCTAGAAGTACACGACCTGGTCAGTGACCGTTAATATGGCTTTCGTCACGGTCGCTTGACTGGTGACCTTCTAGTGTATCTCACACACCGATGGGCACTAGCCATTGAGAGTCAGGGGGAGGCATTGGCATGTAGCCTGGACATAGCGAAGTCGTTTGATCGGGTCTGGCACCGGGGTCTTCTATCGAAGTTGCCATCTTACGGAGTGCCCGAGGGTTTGTGCAAATGGGTGGCTAGCTTTTTGTCCGGCTGACGCATACGAACCGTAGTTGACGGTAGTTGCTCTGATAGCATGGACATTAATGCTGGTGTCCCGCAAGGCTCTGTGCTGTCTCCTACGCTGTTTCTACTGCATATCAATGACATGTTAGACATCAACAACATACATTGCTATGCAGATGACAGTACAGGAGACGCTTATTACACGGGTCGTGCAAACATCCCTCGTTCCGTTGTGGACGAAAACCGCGGAGAACTTATGTCTCAAATCGAGACCACACTGTCCAAGGTCTCTGACTGGTCCGATTCAACCCTAAAAAGACACAAGATAAGGTTAAACTGGCGTCCAAAAAACTTGGTGTACTCAACAGAGCGAAGCAGTACTTCACGTCGGGGCAAAGGTTGTTACTTTACAAGTCGCAAGTTCGGCCCCATATGGAGTACTGCTGCCATGTCCGGGCGAGTGAACCCGGATACCAGCTTGGCCCATTTAAATCGGTTCAACGACGGGCTGTGAGAATTGTCGACGATTCCAAACTCACTTGCGGTATCGAGCCCTTTAGTCTGAGGGGAGACTTTTTCTCCCTTTGTGTGTTCTACCGCTTGTACGATGGGATGTGTTCTGAGGAATTGTTCGAAATTATGCCCACGGCTACTTTCTACCATCGCACCGCTCGCCATCGGCAGGGAATTCATTCTCACACTTTAGAACCTAAATGGTCGCGTCCAGTGCGGTTTCAGAGAAACTTCCTCCAGCGAACGCTTAAATTGTGGAATGAGCTCCCTGCCTAGGTTTTCTCCAAGGAATACAGTATGGAGTTCTTCAAGAAAGAAGTTATTAAATTTCTGAAGGGTCGGCAACGTGCGAGTGATACCCCTGGTGTTGCAAGCGTCCATAGGCTACGGTGACCGCTTACCATCAGGTGGACCGTAAGCTTGTTTGCCACCTTAGTGGTATAAAAAAAAATGTCAGAAAGTTTGTTTTGATGTACTTTGCTACAGAGAGGCTGTCTGCAATAAGTTAACTCTCGATGAAAAGGTCGAAAGCGCCATGTAGTAGTCGGCGCTTACGCTTCTTTGTTCAATTTAGTGTAAAGTACTGCCTCTCTCGCCCACACGGCTGTCGTTCACGCGCGTTGTGTAAAATTGGTAAAGGTAAGCTAAACAATTTCGGAATACGTTTTTATGCTCTTTCTAATGAATATGTTTTTACTGTTTGGTCTCCCTGTCGCCTACAAGTAATTGATAGATAACATTGCAAAATCAAAAAACAAAATATATTAAATTTTCAATAACAAAGTGCACAGATAAACGTTTTTATTTAAAGTGTACTTGCGTTTTATTTAGAATAGCATGAATTTAGTACGTGTCCGTCTGCCATTATCAGTGTTCGTAGACTTTCAATTTGGTAGATATTATTCTCGGGTCATGTTAATTTTACTATTTAATTGGGTTTTATTTGTCATAATGGCCTTAATTTATATACAGTGCTGTTTAACTGACTACTTGCTGGATCAAGAAACTTTATTTTCCACTATAAATTTTGAGAACAAAAATACTTTTTTTGACCGGCTTACCCTTGTCATAATTCCACCCCTCGCCACTGCAATGCAACATTAATTTTAACAAAATCTAACTTTGTAATTTTTAGCATTCGCGTACTTCTGATCAGTCATTTCAAAATAGTGACCTACCCGGTTC
Organism: Apoda limacodes; assembly: GCA_946406115.1. NCBI lineage: Eukaryota > Metazoa > Arthropoda > Insecta > Lepidoptera > Limacodidae > Apoda > Apoda limacodes. The sequence goes on along the minus strand of OX291553.1, from coordinate 8,696,739 downwards.
ATCGAAAAGCCGGATAATGGTTTTGTTGTTGGGGTTTTCACTTTTGTTTCCCAATACATTGAGTTGAGGACCCGTTGAGTGACACATCTATTTATAAAAGCCTATTATCACGTTTTTTCCAGATTTGAAGATATACGTTAGAAAAAAAAATTCATTACTCAGTTTAATGTTTGGAATGCTACCCTCAAATTTTTATTTTTCTAAATTTTATCACAAACCATAATATTTAATTTTTTTTAACGGTCGATGCAAAGACGGAGTAATAATAAGGCTGTGAAATACGGACGCACAGATATGATGAAAGTATAAGGGCTCCTTTCTGCCCTTTGGCTACGATTTTCTGTCATTCGCTGATATAAATGTATGACAGTTTGGGACACACACACACATGTAAGTTTGAAAATGAAATCAAAGTTAGCGGAACAGTACTCTACTGCATGTCACTTCCACAACACACCGAATTCTCCAGAGGCACTGATAAGTCTTGAACACTATTAGAAGTTTCACTAACTTTGAGAAAGCTATGACAAAATGGATTTGTTGACATCTTTTCTTGGCACTCGCACGAAGCACTGATATAACGTAAATGAAGGCATTATTACTTTTTTATTTAATATACAAGTGTTTTTTAATCTTCGTATTTAAATCTTAGTTTTCTATATGTAATTATAGGAACTTATATTATTATATATTGTATTGTATGCTTGTTTTTAAGGATTTTATTCAACTTAGTAAAGATTGTTCTAAAATTTGTTGACATCAAAAAGCCAACTAATGTGCGCAAAATTCGTCAATCTGCGACAATTTATTAAATGAGTTAAATAAAAAAAAGAAAACTCGACATTGGTGGGTGATTGAATTACTAAAGGAGCCTCAAGCACTTCATAAGTTGAATTGGCAGAAGACGATCCAAATTCATATTTGAACCATTATTATAACCACCACCAGCGAATAACAGAGTGTTTGTTCACGTTAACTCGCGGGTCCTGTGGCGGGCGCGGTCACGAAATATCTAACATATAGAGTATTATGTGAATGTTTACGTACAAAACGCCGTCTTATATAACCAGTAATTATATTTATGAAGTGAATTCATTAATCATCATCTTTAAAGTTATTGCACTTCTTGAACTACAGTGTTGTGGGAAGTGGTCGTTAGGTATAATGAAATTAACATTAAAAAAAAATAAGAATTTCATAAATCCCTAAGGGTAAAAGTTGTAAAATTTTTTTAATCACTGTCACTCATTGGTAAAGGCATGACACCTTCTACATAATTTTGAATTGGCATAGCACCAGAAGCCAGGAGTTTCGACTTTGAAAACTTGATGAAAACTTAAGTGCGTGATTGTACTCCAGGGCCTGCGATGCTATGGTAACGCGCTGCCCCTCGCGTGCCACTGCATTCCCCACCTCAATGGACCCGAAATTGTGTTACTGCGCATGGTTCAATTTATGTGCCACGACCTATACATATTTTACATAGAAAACACCCTGACTTAAGGAAAACCCAAATGTTCATCACATGAATGTTTTGTGCTGTGCAGGAATAGAACCCAGGCCCCTTTGGTTCAGCATGTAATGAGCCACTCAGGCTATTGAACTATTAGGGTAACTGAAATTTAAAAAGTTTTGCTTTTGTTTTGGTCTTCATTTTTCAAATCAACTTATTTCACAACAATCTTCCCCGATTGTTACGGGTAAGGCCATTTAACTTCTCGATCCCGTATCTCGATAGCTTTAGGTTACAATATTAATAAACCACTTCACGATTTCTCTTCTCTTATGATCTTTGTTTAAACCTCACAACTAACACAAGTAAATACAGTTAAACATTTTCGAGATATCTACATATTTAAAAACAACTTCTAATGACTTACAAAGTCCTAGTACATTCATCCTAGAAATAAATACACAAATCTTTAAAGAATCAAAAAATACATTATAAATATCCATACATTGTAATATCTATCTTTCTTAGTTTATGACCCCCTAAAAGTTAGTATTCGAAGTAGCATATCTACATCATCAATTGAAAAAAAATATAGCTAAGATGCAGTCAAAAGGTTAACCTCGAGCCAGGACTTGAACCTGCAACAATCCTTACAGACTGTGTAAGTGCTCTACCAATTGAGCTATATAGTATATAGAGAGCTATATTTATTTCAAGGTATTTTTTTAATATTTCTTTTACCATTGATCTTTGTTATTATTTTTCAGAATATTCATCGTAAGTGAATGAAAACCATATTATGTGCAATATCAATATACTATTTACGATTCAAAAGATAGAGTCGTATAGACAGGCCGACGGCGTAAGTTAAGTAATATAGATCCTTGTGGATTGTTTCTTATTTACTGTCGCGAATCTAGAAAGTTAACTCGTATCCACCGAATTACAAACTAGCTTCGTCAGAGCTCTCGCGAAGTTGGTAAAACTTTGTACAGTGCTCTTGTCTAGTGAAAGCCTCCTCAACGTCGTTGGTGCTTGTGAGACACTATTGTGGTAATGTTAAAGCGATATAAATTAGTCTGCTCTAGTTACATTGTTAAGAGAAATTTAATTATTTAATGGAATATTTGAAGCAAGATTCAAGTACCGAAAGCATCAAAACGTTTCTTATAAAAAAATACAACCGCATGGACAAACTCCTTATTTTTCGAAGTCTGTTAAAAACCATTAAAACCGGACTAGAGTTTCAGTGCAACAAACTTTTCTGACCTTCTTGATGTTCGGTCGCTAGTGTCGTTGTAAGTTCATACCATTTCAATGTGGTGACTGTAGTTTCGACTTTTGATCACTGGGTCAGAAAAGTCTGTTGCACTATAAGTGATTTCAAAAGTCACTTAGTTCTGTCGTTCTGTAAAAACGCCGCGGAACGAGGAACTAATCCACATAAGATTGATACTACACAATAGTTCTGAAGATATTGGTTACAATAACTATATGTATAACTATATAAACGTCTACACAAAATTAGTAACTCTTTTTTGGGGCAATGTATACACTTTTACAAAAAAGTTCCCATTAATATTCAAAAGCTATCAATAAGTAAATTTAAATGTTTTATCAAACAACTACTTTGTAAAAAAGCATACTAAAATATTTCAGACTATGTAAATGATAAAAATCCATGGGACTGAAGATGCTCAATTACAGGATACATAGGTAAACCAAATTTTAATGGAAATAATATAAAATTGCGCGGCTTAAAATTTTTATTTAAAACTTTGATTGTATTTGTAGTTTTTAAGATATTTTTTTAAAAAGAGTAACTATCGAGTTTCTTGCCGGATTCTTCTCGGTAGAAATCAACAACATTGTAAACCGGACGGAGAGTGCTAGTGTTCAAAAAAATAGTATTTCATAACTTTGACGAATCAAAAGTGATTGTAAAATCCTAATTTTAATAAATAAATTTTGACTTCCTTGCACTTGACTTTTCAGTTCTTGCAGGTAATGTTTTCACTCAACTTTCTATTAATATGAATATTTTTTACATTCTTACGTTACAGATGAGTTACCCAACTAACCTTAAAAAATATCTTGTTGTCGGCTTCGTTAGGTGGCTGCAGTAGCGGGTCAACCGCTACGCACAAAGCCACCATGTACGACTGGCAAGTGTAGAAATCAGTTGATTGCTTGGCTACTAATACTTACACGTATTAGTACAAGCCATAAGGTACGGCATAGCAGTTGCGGACGTTGCGGTAGTCCATATCGCTAGATGCAGTATGAACACTCTCTGCCGCTCTGTATAGTCGACTTCACCGCCGCTCTGCAACGGACGAGCCTGTAACCGCTTGCCAACGACGTAATTTGATCTTCAAAAGGTGTTGTTAATTTTGGTCGCTTAAAAAAATCATAAACCTATTATAGACAGAACTTAAGTGTCGAAATTTAATGTAATTTTTACAATAAGATTCGTTAAAAAAGCGTTTCACATTACTTGAAAGCAAAGATCTCCCTGTACGGGAAACGATGACGTCTCATAAGATATATTTTTACCTTTTGAAATTTTTTTATGTCAATGGGCGTCTCCAGTTCCTGGGACCTTATTTTACGGAAATATTTTAAAACTCCAAGTTTTTCTTTCTGTAAATTCCGAATCTATTCTCAAAATAAAACATTCCTTACCAGCCTTTCTGTCCATCCTATTGGGCCTCTGACCTAGCCTCATCTTGCCTTAGGCGAGGGTGCTTTGGGTCATAGTTAATCATGCGGGGCCAGAGAAGTGTGGATTGTGGACTTTACACATCTACGTCTTTTTGACGTATGAGTATGAAGGTTTCCTTGCGAGATTTTCTTTCTTTCACCGAAAACTATAGTTGTGTGAACGAAAAATATAGTTGAAAAATTCAGATAATTACTTATTGGTACACGCTGGGCTCAAAAACTCACGCCTGCGAAGCAGACGTCAAGACCACTGGGCCACCACACCACTAGAGCCAAAAAAAGGCCAGGGCCAGGGCCATGTAACAGTGGAAACAGAAGTTGCGTAACAAAATACTGGGCTCATATAAGAATGAATAAAATACAAACACAAATTCACACATTCAGTAAAAAATAAAAGTAAACACATAAGCACAATTTATCTTTGTTACCTAAATATGCTTATTTTCTGTGTTATAAATCAAAAAACAAAAAACAATATGACCTCTATTTACCCCAAATAACCCCTAAAGTTAGCGATGTGCTACATCTATTTGCAATAAAGCCCAGGATGCCCGAAGCAGAATTGTTATGTGTATGTGAATTTTACATGTGCCAGTTCGAACGTCTTCTGAGAGGATATTGCCGGAGCTTGGTACGCACATAAAGGCAACGCGGCCGGCATAATTAAGTTAATGGCACGCGCAAAGCCTACCAGACAATATCTAGAGTACTAGCAACGCTATGTTATGCTACATACAGCTAATAATCGTAATATTGGAACGTGAAATAATGTACATACTTTGTATAATGTTATATCTATGTTGCTTGTTTAGATTAAATCCAATTGAATTAATTATTTTTCAAATATGATAATTGTCGGTTTTGAAGTTGTTAAAATATAGGAATATAGATTGAAATGAAAATTTATTGGGTAAGAAGGCCGTTAGAGATTATAAGATAGATCTAAATGATCTAGATCTAGATCAAATGATAATGGGCAAATGATGCCTTTCTCTCATTACTAATTTATCAAAATGAATGAAAAATGTCATATAAAATATTCAGTCAAAAGATTAAACTTTGTAATATGTTTCCTTTAAAGACTTCAACGTTCAGGGAATCTTAAACGAAGAAAGATCATTTCAATGTACATATGTACACCATGTCTCTTAATTCTATGAAGATTTGTGTATTTGTAAGTTTAATGTACTAAGACTTCTTAAGTTCTTAGTAGTTGTGTGTTTATGACGTTCGTAATTAGCGTATTTTCCATAGACATAGGATTTTTTCACTACGTGTATTTTCAGAGCAAAGATGGAGTCAGGATATTGACCAGCCTGAATTTTAGAGAATTAAGGTGAAATTATAGGGCTGCAGGTTCAAGTCCTGACACGAGGGTAATCTTTTAGCGGCTTCTTTGCTATGAAAATATTTATAAAAGGTCAACTAGGGTAATTGTGTTATATTTTTTTAATCTACATTTTAAACGAAAAGTTAAAGCCTACTTAGCCAATATTTTCACTTAAGAATTATACTCAAGTTACTAAATTTCCTATTAATCATAATATTGACTTCATTTAACTGTTACATTACAGTCGGACAAGTTATTCAAGTTTTAATACAAGTTAGTTAGTTAGTTCAAGTTTTTAGCCAGTCGGCAAAAAATCAAGGTAAAAATTTGTTTTTCATTAAATGTTTACAAACCCTGAGTGTGGCGCGAATGCGTGGCATTGATGCAATTGCTCTACTAGAGTAAGCGAAATAGCCCCAATATAGAAAAAAAATAACCCTTAATTTCTATAATTCATTTATTTTTTAAATAAGTAGATCTAATCATAAAATTTTGTTATGCTACGTGTTTTTGTAATAATAATCAGTGTACTTACGCATTAAATTGCACTATTGCCCCACCGGCGCATTTTCCCGAGTTGTCCTTATATTGATATAGATATAGCCTTTGTGAGTTGTTTTCTTCCTAGACTTCAACCGTCAGGGATTTTGAAGCGAAAAAAAATAATTGTAATTATATTTATCATGTATTTCTTAATTTTGTTAAGAACTGAATGACCATATACCAATGCAAAGCTAAGTAAATGCATAAAACTTGGCATGAGTCACACGTTTCACCTTTTAGGGGGGGTGGGGTGTAAATCCGTCATTTTTGAAGCTATATAAATTCATAAAAATTGCCAGGTTCAAAATTAAATTTGGCGTGTTTCACAGTTTTTGTGTAATCATTTCCTATTTTTAAAAGTCCACGAGGGCGAAGTCGCGTCTATAAACTAGTTCACAACAGATGGGTGTTATAACACATAAAATCAAAACGTGGTTAGTGTTTTCTAGTTTTACATTTTCAGTTAGATACGTCTTAGTAAAGAAATCACCCTGAATGCATTGTCAAAAAATCTGAAAAATTTAGATTATCTTCTAAAATAATAAAAACGGCTTACTTAGGTCGAATCGCTTGCGGGATATAGCTGAGCGAAGTTAAGTTTTGCGGATTCAAAAAACATACAGTAGGTAAGTGCTACAGAACCTTACACTAAGCATGGCCCGACATGCTCTTCGCCGGTTTTTTTTAATTAAGTACATATTGAAAAACCTTCATATATTTGACTTTATATTGAAATTCAGTAAAAAATAAAACTTCGGCTATCCTTTTCATATTATAAGGTCCCAGTAGCTGGAGACACTGAAATTTACATAAAACTTGTTTAAATGGTAATATTAGGAGACGTCACCGTTTCCCGTATAGAAAGATCTTTGCTTTTAAAAAGTCGCTTTTTTATGATCTTCGTAATAATATTAAAAGTGTTTTGTATCTTTACCAATACAAAAAAGTATTATTTAATTTTTTATACCTATTTGAGTCGTTTTTTTATTTTTATTACGGCAATTTCAAGGAAGACTTCTAATGTGCACCCGGTGCTCTAGGGCGACAGATCAGATCCATCAAATTAAAAGCCTATCGCTATTAAATCCCTCCTCTCCAAGGTGATGGAGCATATGATAAACAAACAGCTTCTAAGATACCTAGAAGAGCACGACCTGGTCAGTGACCTTCAATATGGCTTTCGCCTGAACATAACGAAGGCATTCAATCCGAGGTCTTCTACCGAAGTTCTCAACGACTCTTACGGAGTGCCCGAAGGGTTTGTGCAAATGGGTGGCTGTCTTTTTGTCCAGCAGACGCATACGAGCCGTAATTGATGTTAGTTTCTCTATTAGAATGGACATTAATGCTGGTGCAAACAAGGCTCTGTGCTGTCTCCTACGCTATTTCTACAGCATATCAATGACATGTTATACATCAACAACAAAAATTGCTATGCAGATAATAGTAATAGAGACGCTTATTACACAGGACGTGCAAGCTTCCCTCGTTCCGTTGTGGAGGAAAAGCGAGGTGAACTTTTGTCTCAAATTGAGTCAGCTGTGTCCAAGGTCTCTGACTGGGGACGGCAAAACTTGGTCCGATTCAGCCCTACCAAGAAACACATTTGCGCGTTCACTGCAAAGAAAACCTATTCGCTGTGGTCCCACAATTCCAAAACATTCCCCTCTGAATTGCGAAGAGTACTGGGATCCTTGGTTTAGGCATCTTCAGCGATGTTCAGTTCCGAGATCATTTGCAAGACAAGATGAAGCTGGCGTCCAAAAAAATTTGGTGCACTCAACAGTGCAACTCACGCCGGGGCAGACATTGCTGCTTTACAAGTTCGGCTCCATATGGAGTATTGCTGCCATTTCTGGTTGAATAACGGGCTGTGAGAATTGTCGACGATCCCAAACTCACTTGCCGTATCGAGCCCTTAAGTCCGAGGAGAGACTTTGCCTTCCTGTATGTGTTCTACCGCTTGTACAATGGGATGTGTTCTGAAGAATTCTTCGAAATGATGCCTACTTTTTACCACCGCATCGCTCGCTATCGGCAGGGAATTCATTCTTACACTTTAGAACCGAAATGGTCGCGTACAGTGCGGTTTCAGAGAAACTTCCTCCCGCGAACTCTTGGGTTAAAGAATTTTATGAACATTATTACCTACTAAACCAAATGTTACATTTATTGGAGCAACCGAAAATTATGTGAGCTTTCGCTTTTCAGGTGGAGTCCATCAATGTCCATATTTGAAAATGACAAACTTTACTATTGTGCTCTACAGCTATTTTTACCGTTTCGTTTTAGTTTTTATTAGCGAAATTGTCGAATTCATTAGTTTACCGTAGGCTGAATGGAGGTATTCCTTTGCCTTTTTGAAGTTAAAAACTTGGCCAAGTGCGAGTCGGACTCGCGCACGAAGGGTTCCGTACCATTATCTATAAAAACGGCAAAAAAAAAATCACGTTTGTTGTCCCGCTTAATAACTCAATATTTGTTTTATTTTAATTTAATTATTTATTTTTAAAGTGAGTATATAACTTAATATTCTGTGAATATTTCAAGCGTCTACCTGTTGCCGTTATCCATATCGAGCAAAACCATGCAAAAAAATCACGTTTGTTGTATGGGAGCCCCCTTAAATATATTAGGTCCTTACAAATGAAATTAATGTTTTATAGAACAGGCCACTTTCTTAAAAGATCCGGCGTATGGTTAAGAATTCCGAATTCAAATTTATTTCAATTTTAAGCTTGTCTATTTGTGTTTCGAATGTTTGAATGAATTCAATTTTGCTTTGACATCGTTCTGTGCACATTATGGAAAACATAAAATATCGTATTATTTTCGGATACGAATTCTATCGTGGCGCTAGCGCTGCAAAAACAGCTCGAAGAATTAATGATGTGTACGGAGAAGCCACTGTAAAAGAAAACACAGTACGGTTTTGGTTCCAACGCTTTCATTCTGGAAATTTTGACCACCAGAACAAACATCGTGGACGGCCGGAGACCCTAGTTGTCAATGACGAAATGAAAGTGATCGTGGAATCAGACCCATCACAAACCACGTTAAAGTTAGCTACAGCCTTTGTTGTGAGTGATAAAACCATTTCGAATCATTTGAATCAAATTGGAAAAGTGTAAAAGCTTGAAAAATGGGTACCACATGTCGACTGTTACTCAACCGTCTCAATAACGATGGGATTTTGAATCGTATCATTACTTGTGATGAAAAATAGATCCATTAAGATAATCGGAAACGCTCATCACAGTGGTTAAATCCAGGAAAACCGACTAAATCCTGCCCTAAGAGAAAGTTGACTCAAAAAAAGGTACTGGTTAGTGTCTGGTGGACCAGCTGTAAGGTCCTAGGGCCTTAATGCATTGTTAAAGAAATTCGATGCTTTAAATTACGGACGTGAAGACGCGGAGAATTGTTTATCGATAACCAATTATTAAACCTACACCTATATTGTATATAGTGCCTATGATTCCTAAACTAGATTATGGTAATTCCACTTACTGGTTTACAGTCGTGCGTAGACTCTCTCTATCTCTTTCTCTCCCTCTCGTTTCAGCTCAGCTATGTTGTGTATCTCCCTTGAAAACTCGTACTACCGGAAATTATCCACTCTTTTATCTCGTTTTATTCACCTGGAATTGGTACAAATACAAGTGTATATATTTTGAACACAAAAGACGTTGTCTGCTGCAAAAGAAGAATCTCCCTTTTGGGAAAATAGATAGTCCTTTCCTTGTCTCCAAAGTCGTAATTTCTGTTCCACGAAGTTTAGGCTTCAGAGATCAGAAAGTAAGACTTGCCCAATGGATGACCGGAGATGGTAAAAGGTCAATCACCCTCAATCCAGAAAGGCCTTTCCGAAAAGCGCTTTCCTTTTTTACACAAGGACTATCTAGACCAAACTACGTTACAGTCTGAAATTGCGACACTTAGAAACAAACAAAAGTTCTCACAAAATCACAATAAGTGTCGAGTAGTTATTTACGTTAATTAAATTACGGGTTAGGATGGGCTCTCCGAGCCTGGAGTAAATAAGAGCTGTCAGGATAAAACGTTAGTACACAAATTAAAACAATCACAATTATGAGTCAGATGAAGATCTAAGATACTTAACTCAAAAGCTGACCACTGCCAACCGTCGCCAAAAATTGACTGCCTCAACCTTCCCATTTTCTATCCTCTCTTCCTCTTTTCGCGCCATATTTTTCACTGTAGACAACTATACCAGCATACTCTGTAACTCGTTTAAAGTTTAGTAACTTCGCCTTTATTGTTCTCGCAATAAAGCCGACGACCCCTCTTCATCCTATCTCTTTGCTAGCTATCTCGACTCGTCACTCGGACTGCCCCCGCCAGCGCACGGTCGTAAGAGCGATAGGGACAACTACAGCACGCTCCGCTACTCTCGCTTACGTATCTTCGCGCGTCTTGTTTTTCGCGCCAAGATTGCGTTCCCACGCAAACTTACCCGAGTCTGACACATGTGTTTCGCATTACTCCGAAAGCGTGGCCGGTTTTCAGAATCTTCTACAAAAAATAACTTTGAACGACTGCAACAATCGCTAATTGTAGTTACAGGGGTCTTTTGGGTCGCCTATGTTTTATACCTGCTGCGTATGATGTTGGATTTTTAACCGACTTATTTTTGGAGACCTGAATAAAACATGATGTACGTAATAAGTATATAACTGAATTTTATTAGGTATCGGGGTCCTCACACAGCTCTGGTGTCATCCAGTACAGATTCGTAAGATCTGGTTAGACGATTACAGCAGATCTGTATTGCCGACAATTGGAAACCATGATGGAAAAGCTAGCCGTTAAACAGTCGAGATTGGTCAACCGCTCTAGCCCACTGCTGCTCCAGGACAACGCTAGACCACACACTGCACAACAGACGGTGGCGAAACTAGAGGAGCTAGGATTGGATTGTCTACGTCACCCACCATACTCCCCACGCCTTGCTTCAACCGATTACCACTTTTTTCGGAATTTGGATATTTTTTAATCAGAAAAAAATTCAATTCAGATTAGGCAATCCAAAACACCTTCAAAGATCCCGCAATTTTTTCAGCAAAGGAATCAATGAACTCCCTATAAAATGACAAAATAGCATAAATCACAATGGTACCTACTTTGATGTAAACTTACTTTGAAATAAAATAATGTAGTTTTGCTTTTTCGATATAAAACATCAATTTCATATGTAAGGACCTAATATTTATTTTTTTCTGATTTTTTTTATTTGATGTTATAACGGCAACAGAAATACATCTTCTGTGTAAATTTTAACTGTCTAACTATCACGGTTCATGAGATACAGCCTGGATACAGACAGACGGACGGACGGACAGCGAAGTATTAGTAATAGGTTCCGGGTTTTTACTCTTTGGGTACGAAACCTTAAAAACAGAAAAAAAGAAACTAAAAAGCGTGCAACGTTTGCAAAAGTAGATCCCTATATAGTTTGAGAATAATAATTAGTAATTTTTGTTTTCTAATCAATTAAAGCGTAATTATAAGTTTTATGTTCCTTTATTTTGTTTTAATTAATTGTGTCAATTTTTTTAAAATTTGCCACACTAACCTTGATAATTACTTGTTTCTTGTTTTTTTTTTACTTAGATCCACTGAATACAATAGACTTAAATCCACGGCTTATTTAGTTTTACTCATTGAGGAAAATAAATGTACGTTGTGACGTGTGAGTCTGTAAGATTCGCAAGTTTAAGCTGTTGCGAAATTAATAAAAGACGCATCGTTTGGGTCTTAATACGCGAAAATGTCATATTCGTAAATTTGCCTTGGTTGAATAATCACTTTGTGAATCATTTTAGATGCCGAGACAAAGTTGCGAATGTGATTTATTTTAATAGATGATTATTTAAAAATAATAATTATAATAGAACATAAAAAAGGAAAAAAAACTACTAAGTATTCAACTCACATGTGCTAGAAATTTTTTAATTTACTATTTTAAAATTAAAGGCAAAATGTATTTTTAATCCTCTATAAAAAATGTAAATAGCAGATTCGCAAGTTTTCCATGGACCTGACGATATATGTAGAGAAAACAATCCTTGAAATCCAATCCAGGATAATGACCGATATCGATTGCTGTCCAAATCCACTTGTGAAGTACTAAGTAGCTCTCGGGATAATTCATTATCTCCTTACTGACCACTCACTCAAGTACTCTCCGTCTGTACGAGAGGTCATCACGTCTGCTCTGTCAATAGCACGACTCTCTTCCAATACCTACGTCAATAGATTCTCTCACTTTTTATCTGTTTCCTATATTATTTTACTAAAAACACCTAATATATCTCTTTGTAGTTAGTAAAATGTATTACATTTAATAGATAGATAGATCCTTTATTCCATATCAATGGTTAACTTGAAACTAATTCATACATTTTATTATTAAAGCAACAATAAGGCGGCCTTATCGCTAAAGAGCGATCTCTACCCAGCGACCTTTAGGTAGAGGAAACAGAATATTCACAAAACACTATTAAACATACACATAAATAAATATATAAATAGATGCATATACATATCAATCAGTTACTGTAGCCTATGGACGCTTGCAACACCATGTGTATCACTCGCGCATTGCAGACCCTTCAAAAAACCTAATAACTTCTAATAACCCCATACTGTAGTCCTTAGAGAAAACTTTGGCAGGGAGCTCATTTCACAACCCAAGCGTTCGCAGGAGGAAGTTTCTCTGAAATCGCACTGTACGCTACCACTTCGGTTCTAAAGTGTAAGAATTGTTGAAAAAGAAAAAGTTGAATTAAAAAAAAAATACCGACCTGAAACGAAAATACATACTAACTTCCTGCCCCCTTATTCAAGTTAGTTTTAACCCTCTGTGTGACTGTGACATGTTTTAATGAAAAAATGTGTAGAATAACGATTTAATCAGCAATGTAGGTCATAAACATTAATTTATTCTACACATTTTTCATTAAAACATAAGTAAACGGACAATGCATTTCATCTCGGAACCAGATGGTTTCTATACTGACTTGAATAAGGGGCTGGTGTCCGGAAAGTCGTAACTACAAATCTTGCAAACAATTGAGCGAAGATATTTTTGTAGAAATTTCTTTTTCTGCAATAGGATTTTTAGTGACTTGGTTATTTACCGGAAAAACTTAAACCGGACTCAGAATCTGTTTGCAATTCGTGTAAACAAAAATGACCTTGACGCGCGTCTTTCGCTTTGTTAGTTTATGCAACATATACATAAATACGTATAATATTTGTCATTGCAAATTTGAAATTTTGTAGATTTTAGGTTTAATCAGTGTCGTGATTTGAAAACCAGTTAAAGAATGTGACAATAAAGGTAATCATGTAAGTATTTTAATGATTTCCGATTAAATTACCAGAAAAAGTTAATATTAAGTAAAGTGAGGTTATGTTTACAAGATTTGCATAGAAAGACTATTGTTACTATTATTGCGTAGCAGAAGTCGGTCCTTTTAAACGAGAATTTGGCACCGGCAAAATCGCGGGAAATATCTAGTTTGCCCTTTAGAACAGACAAAGCAAACCTGATTTCTCTTTTCTCCTACTATCAACTTGTTTGTTTACGTTTATTACAACAAGTTAGAAAGAGACAAGAGAACACAGGTTAATTTTTTCTCCGTCACACTTTTGCGACCATTTTTTTACAGCTGACTAGTAAGGCGACTCTATATCTATATATGGCACCAAGGATTGCAAATGGAAAAAAATTACAAAACAAAAAATATATAGGGTAAAAAATATTGAAAAAAAAACATACTTTTTACTTACCCGACTGCGAAAGCAAGGGTTATGTTTTACTTACCTGACTGCAAAAGTGAAGATAATGTTTTTCGCGCGTATGCATGTTTGTAGTTTTCTTTGTTCCCTCCTAGAGGCTAAACGGCTGGACCGATTTCAATGAATTAGGTCTCAAATGAAAGTTATTGATCCCCCGAGTGTTAAAGGATACATAAAATTAATAAAAAAAACAAGATGGCGGCAGTATATTGCATAACACCCAATTTTGTTTTTGTTTTTTTTTGCTCTAACCGTATCATATTTAGTATCAAAATAAAGAAGCCATACCGAAGATATATAACACTTATAGTTATATCTATCATATTTTGTATCAAAAATAAAGAGCTAAAAGAGTCTGTTCTGAAACTATTTTTATGTAACACTTATAACTTATTATCTATGACTCGCAGTTTTACCCGCCGCAGTGGCCTGCTTTGAGGAGAGACTGATTGGAGCCCGGAGAGCTTCCCCAGGCCATATTTGTGGAGTTCGACGATACCTCCGTCCAAGGCAACACAACGGAAAGTGGAATTAGCATAGAACCCACTATCATAGTGTTCGTTGTGCTTCGAGGACAAGGGAAGATCAAACGTAAGATGCTTGAACTTGCACTAAAATGAGTTCCGCCTACTTCTCGCCAGCCTTCATACGTCCCCACTGTGGGGGCACGGCCTATCCTCATAAGCGAGGATGATTTGGGCCATAGTCCACACGCGGGCCCAGTGCGGATTGTGGACTTCACATACGTCTTTTTTTTTTTCTTGACGTATGCAGGTTTCCTCACGATGTTTTCCTTCACCGAAAAGCCAGTGGTGTGAATATACAACTCAGTGTACTTGAGAAATTAAGAAAAGACTCATTGGTACACTTCGACCCGGGGTTCGAACCTCCGCCACTTTGGACGTGAAGTGAAATTTAAACCCCTCGACCAACACCGACTACCACTACCTACCGCCTGCTTATCCAACTATAATATTATAAATGTGAAAGTTTGTATGTCTGGATGGATGTTTGTTCACTAAATCACGCTTCAACCACTGGACGCATCGGGATGAAATTTTAGTAAAAGTTATAGCAGTTACTTTTTTGATACACTAGAGTTATAAGTATATATTTAGTTAGTGCTGTTTCAGAGTATGAAAACGTAAGAGTTGGAAATAAGTTTAAAGCACAGGTAACTTTGAATACCTCAAAATTGACATGCATATTTGAATACGCCAACCACGGACAGAGTTACATATTTGTGCCGTTTGCCGTAGAATGTCACTACTGCCTCTACCACGGGGGCCAGATGCTCATAAATTATACAAATATATATATCTAAATACACATATTATGTCCAGAGGGCTGGCTTTTGTGATTAAAGGACTAGTTTAGCTGCTCAGCGAGTGAACGTTGCCAACCTTCTAGATACTCTCCCGGCAGTTCTTTATAATTAGTTTACGAAAACCTTGTTTGTGTCTAAATGTAGAAAACGAAGTTTTGACGGTGTCAGCTATCCTAACTACGACGCACTTTTTTTTTCGCTACCTGCCATGCCATGTCCATAACTGCAAACATCTCGGGCTCCGTCTGTCGGAAGTCGTGACTTCGAGACAGTAATTTGTTGCGGTAAAATGAGTTAGAGATTTTGTTTAAGATCTCCCTTACTAAAACAACGATAACAGAGAGAGTAAACTAAGCAATAAACAATTTGTCCAAAGGTTTACAAAATATTCTTCAAAAATCCTTGTTTTATTTGTAACCACCAAGTTCTATGACTAGAAATAGGTTTGCATGGGCTGTAAAAGTTGCCGCCAATTTTGGGCAAAACTTGCCACTACCAACAGCGCTACATGTAGTGCATAATATTAAGTGACTACGAAGGTCTAAGTGTCACACCTTTCCTACGTAAATCTTTTTAGGGTTCCGTACCTGAACGGTGCCAACGGTGCCCTATTAAAGCCGGTATACACGACAATGATTTACCGTAGCGATTTGACTGCCCAGTCCATTTGTGCACAATATCCGATCACTTGCACCAACCAAAAATATCTGCGCTAATGTTTCTAGTCTGAATTTCTGCGGAAAACTGACGATCGACGAAGATATCATACACGTGTGGACACACTATGGACGTTCGACTAACTGCGCAAACGGACTGCGCAGTCAAATCGCTACGGTAAATCGTTGTCGGGTACACCGGCCTGTATTACTACGCCTGCGCTACCTTTTAGACAGAAATACGTAGAAACAGCCAAATTTAAGTTAGTCCCGAGCCATTACCACCATAATTTACCGTATCGGCACCACCTAGCGATTATTAAGAGCAACAGTAACACATTTGTTTGTTGGAAACGTCATTGAAAGTTAAGCAACGTCGAGCTTGGTCAGTCATTCGATGGGTGACTGCTTAGAGGCACAATTTTTGTTTTTGTAAACCAAGGTCCGACTTTCACTTGACCGTTTTATTTATTTATTTTATTTACTATTTTAGATGTTAACGTAAAAGTTAAACCATACAAAGTAGGTACTATCTCATTTTAAATATGAAATATTAAAGAGTGTCTTTATATTTATCGCCTTTGCCTTTCATAGAGTGATACTGACTTGCAAGAGATGGATTGATGCTTTAGCAAGACAACTTGTAGGACATGCAGTTTTCTAAAAGTAACCAGTTCACAGTCAAAATATAATTAAAAAAGTGAAGTTTCTCTCTGGTTTTTGGAGCATGATTTTGAGGATGGCACTCTGATTCCTTTCTTAACGGAACATTGAAGTTTTTGCAGCCCCTTCCCAGGCCGTGATGCAATATGTTATGACGGATTGTGCTCAAAATATAGCAGATATTTTAACTCAGTAACCAAGAGGCGAGTAATTTTTATAATTTATTGATAGTATTTGGGTACTTCTCTCCTTATTTGATCTACGTAAAATTAAGTTGAAAGTTTTTGTTATTGACTGTTTTTACCAGAACCAAGAATATATGTAAAGCAACAAATGTAATTCAGCTTTACGGCTTTTAGGCAAAGTTTAAATTAAATTGAAGTAAGAAGCGCATTTCCATTTTTACTCTTGAATATTATTAAGTAAAGTAGTTTCGGGGCTTACTACGCTGTTAGCGGCTTATCTACTTAGTTTGTTCCGAGAGCGACAACTTAAAATTGCAACTTCGCTTAACTTCTTTGATTTACCTAATATACCAAATTTTATATTTTATCGACTTCGTTTGTAACTTATTAAGAAGTTTAGAAAAAAAATGCTTTTTAACAAAAACCAGAACCGACTTCAAAAAGATGCATTAAAAAGGAAAAAATATATATTTAAAAAATCTGACCTTAATAACAGTTTAAAGGTGGTGTCTATTTCTAATGTGCAAACAGTTTAATAGTTTATATAATAATGCACTTTACTTGCACGACAACAACTTTAAATTGTAATTTAGATCAGATTTTCTACAATAATTATTTCTATCTTTTTAGCGCATCCAATCTAACATTCTCAAGTCGGTTCTTGTTTTTGTTTAAAAGTTTTTATTTTTTACTTTTAAGTGACCTATTGGGTATTTTCTTGTACACTAAAAAATACCCAAATCGCTTCAAGTGTGCCTATAAAAATTTGAATAGATTCCTCGATTTCTCCAGGATCTTATCATTGTATTTGACCTGATTGGGCCATTGTCATTAGACCTGGGAAGTATATATTCATCCTAAACCCTTTCAAACACAAAAGAATTTTCCGAATCGGACAAGGCGTTGTCGAGAAATCGGAAAACATAAATAAGAAAAGATTCCTATGAATTGAAAACCTTTCCTTTTTTTAACGCCGGTTAATTACTGATTAAGTAGGTTGATGAAGTTCCTACAGGTAGCAATTTTTTTCCTACCGCCCTTGGCTTTCTGTGCAATATAAAAATTATGAGATCACCCACTTTTCTTATAAACATGAACTACCTATTATTACTTATTATTAAAATCGTAAACTATCTTTTTAGTAAAAAAGTAAGTAGTTACATGTTGTTATAGATATATCTTAAAATCAACTTACTGGAAGATTCAGAATAAAAATATCATTTAATGGGACCAACTTGTCATAAAAATGTAAGGGTTCAGTTTCTCCTTTTAGGTTACGAAATACAACAGATTTTTTTTTCTAATAGCAACAATACTTACTATTACATACTGAACTAGCGGACCCACCAGACGGTGTTGTGCCTGAACGATGGCTTGCCTACTATTTAAGGGCTTCTACAAACGTTTTTTTTAATGTGCGTTGTCGATTAATTATCTTGAAAAAAAATATCTTAAATCCCGACTACAACGCCACCTACCGGGTCTAATTGTGAATCTTAGTCATGCAGTGGGTAACTAGATCCAATATAAACAAAAAAACCCGGTAGGTCGCAATCGGGTTCCATTAAATATTTTTTGACAGATTTTTGATGATATTTTTGTGTTATATTTCAGTGGGTCCTTAAATGGCTAAGATTCACAATAAGACCTGGTAGGTGGCGCTGTAGGCGGGTTTTAAGATATTTTTTCGATTTTTTTCAAGATTATGAATCGACAATGCATATCGAAAAAACGTTTGTAGAACGCAAAGAGCAAGCAAGCAATCGTTCAGGTAGCACAACGTTTGGTCAGTTCGCTAGTTCAGTATTTAATAGTAAGTAGATTGTTAATATAAGAAAAAAAATATTTTGTATTCCGTTACCTATAAAAAGAAACTGAACTCTTATATTTTTATTCTTTACCGTATACATGTTGTCGATCCTAAATTACCGCCAGCAAAGTTTAAAGATATATCTACAACATGTACCTATTTCCTTTTTTACTAGAAAGTAAATATTTTAAATAATAAGTAATAATATGTAGTTCATGTTTATAAAAAAAGTGGGTAATCTCATAATTCTTATATTGCACAGTAAGCCGAGGGCGATAGGAGATATTCTCAAAAAAATAACTACCTGTAGCAACTCCAACAACCTACTTAAACATTCAATAAATAGTTACGTACTACCCCAAGCCGCAGGCGACCTTGGGGATCCCAACTCTAACCACAAACCGGATGAGATATCTAGCGGAAACTCTACATACCAACGTAATGCGTTCCTCTGAGATTAGTTTTGAAATACTTAACTGACATGAAGGTTCATGTCTAATGTTACACTAGGTGAATAATAGTTTTATTTTTTGGTTTGGTTTTTATTTAGTATGATAAAAAGTATTTTAAGAGGATACGATTCGCGGCACTCCGCAGTTTATTTAAAATTTCCTACTTGTTTTGGACATTTACTGATCAAATACTGTGAAATTTTGTAAGCATGATATCAAGCCGAATATCTATGTCTGTGGTTTTTCAAAATCCTAAAAATTTTTTTTATTTACTTTCAATCTTATTCGATATTATTTGTATGAAAAACTAGAATCCTTTTTAGCTTTTAAAATTTATATTTTAATAGAAAACTGGCACACTGCAGATATTTAATCTTAGAGCACGTCTTCGAAATTTCATGGTGTTTGATTTGTAAGTGTCAATTATAAGTGGGAAATTCGTTTGTATGGAGCGCGCTCCGAGACGCCGCGAATCGATTTCTCTTAAACCCTTTTCAGTCCCTGCAAAACTTTGGGCCAAAAATCAGGTCAGGCCTGTTGCTTCATTGCAACGTAAAGATGTAGTTCATTTATCTTACAACTTTATTTACAAAACTGATAATATTTTCAACTTAAGGCCCCTTTTTAAGTGTAGTGTACACACTGGCGCCGCCACTAGATATTGTTTATTTCTTGTTCTTAAAAAACGTTGCTAAACACAAGTTAGTATTTCTAATTTTTAATTGAATAAAAAAGGAAGAAATAATATTTAGTGGCGGCGCAGTAAATAGTATGTGCAGTAAATAAGGCTTTAAGACTTTTCCAATCAAAACAAAATATAGGGATACTGTATAGAATTGTTTAGAATAGAATCGGTTGCGTAATTGTAAAGATTTCTACGTACATGCAAACCAACTAATTTTACCCCTTTTTAATATCAGTGTAGATGTAGAAGCCAAAAAACTCTCCAAATCCATATCTATTGGGAAAATCTAACATAATGCTTTCGGTTTGTCTGACTGAGTACCAGAATATTTTATTTCCTTTACCGTGTATGTGCGGCCTTACTGATGGACTCTTGATTTGATTACAACAACCTCTTTTAAATACTATTCAGCTACTATTTAACACAGTTTAAATAGCATTAATGACGTTGAGTTGCCTTAACCCATTTATCAGCAATTAGGAATCGATTTCGTGACGGTACCGCAAGTCGTTTGTTGAAACTTTGTTTGGAACTAATTTTGGCAGCTTGGTTCGAGGCCAGATGCTAACTAATAGCTTTTTCATTATTTTGTGACGTGGAAGTATTTGCTAATATACTAGTTGAAGCCAGCAGATTTGTTCGCGGGAATTCCTTTTGGGGAACTTGAAGCGGCTCAATCCGTGTTTTTATATATTTGAACCAATTTTTCAAATTCTTTGTTTGATTATCAATTAAAGGTATCAGTTTTAAATAAATTTATAGGAATAATATATAAAGCTATAGCAGTGACGTCAAAGAAAAAAAAATTAGGAGCATCAAAGTATATCCTTATATAGAATCCCTGTCATCTCAAGTATCTTCATTATTTGTTTTTTTTTAATTTTACTAAAAAAAACTTAATTTTATCTCTGGGAAAAAAATAAAGAGGTAATGAGACTGACACACATAAATTTTAGTCCAATTAACCCCGAAGTGTTTAACTAAAATTCAATTATTGTTTAATAATCCGTATTGAACACTATACAGAAGTCACGAGTTTTAGTTGCTTAAAATACTATAATTCAGAAGCAAATACTTCAATTAACAAAACTTAAATAGACATTCCCTTTTTAATTAAAAAAAAAGAAAAAGTTCTTATTTGTGACGCTACCACAGTAACTGTACATACTAATAGGATTACGCTACCGCAAATTATTTTCCAAACATAGTGCAAATCTAATTTGATAACTTGATATCGAAGCTATTTTCCAATAGCTTAATGCTAACTTTAGCCCGCTCCGTTAGCACTAAATGAGGTATCGGCAAATATTACAGCTAATATCTGTAATTATAATAGCTGTATCTATAATAATTAGGTTATAGTTATTCCTGAGAGAAATTTTGAAATGTCAGAGATAAAGTTGCTTACATATGTGTAAATTCAGGTTATAAGCTATCTCCATTCCAAATTTTAGCCAAAGTAGTTCAGTTGTTGTGATGTAAAGGAGTAAGCCACTTGCTGATAGTCATTTGAATTTACCTGGCCAGTACACCACTAATATATAGAGCCTTTTAACGTATCTAGAGGTACACCTGTATCTGGAATGCGGTGCCACCCTAATACCTAAAATATAATGCTTCGTTTGCCTGGAATTTCATTATCTTACCTTATAACCTGCAGTGTAACAATAAGGAATATAGGTGCAGTGGTAGGAGAATATGTAATATAGTCCCAAGCTGATCCTACTTGTAAGTATCCTGTCTGTTTAAAATTTAAATCCCTACCTATATAAATATACTTTAGATTTTGTTTTTATTTACAATTAAACTTATTTACGTTTGTAATAGATTGGTATTAGTAAAAACGAACAATGTTTTTTTTATATTTTACTTCATAATCGTCTTCAGTCAAGTATAGGTGTACATAGATTAATTTTATTTTCGTATCTGATTGAAAACAAGTACTCAACCCAGGGTTTGTCGTTAGGCGAATATAAAAATAAATGGTTGCTACCGGGTAAAAACGTCACTGTTTATAGCTCTCTATTTAATTAAATGATAATTAACATTGAAGTTTATTTTCTTTGTCTACTCTATAAGCTATAGATAAAAAGTAGTAATTATAATGAAACATGTACACGGTAAAAAAGGATTTCTTAAGTCAAAGCAAATTTCATCATGTCAAGAAAACAACGTTTCATATATGCGGTCAAAAATATTTACTTGCGCGTAGACAATCGTTAGCTTGAAAAAAAAAATCTAAGGAAACCAATTATTGTTTTGTTGCAAGAGAATATTCCTATTTATATTCAAGAATATTATTATTCAATGCAAGACCCAAGAGTTTTAGTACAAAACTACTGATCTACAGTTAAAATAGTTTATTAACCAAAATTTTTTTTAGTACAAGCTGAGAACCTTTTTGACCCAAAGACAAAACACTTAATTAAAAAAAATTGGCTTCAGTTCAAAAGATTTGTTTTTTTTATATCGAGAAAATATTTTTATACAACTCGCTGGAGTGTGAGTACTCGACAGGCTGGAGTGATGCTGTACAGAGGAGGAAGTGCCAACGCTGGAGGAGTGAGAAACTTCGACAGGTTGTGGTGAAATGCTGTACAGCTGCGGCGCCGCCGGAGAGGAGCTGCAGGAACTAGGAACCGCTGAAGTGCTGCGATAGGTCCTGATGAAGCTCCGAGATGCGAAGCGTGCGGTTGAAACTGGTCAAATGTTCAGCTCGGGTCTCTAATGTGCAGCGGCGGCAAAGAGGAGATCTCCTCTTTGGGACCGCCGTGGTTCACTTAATTTGCGCTTCGGTTTCCATATATACTGAACTGCAAATGAAACTTCGATAGCGCGATGTAGGACTTGCTTGTAGCGGTACGATATAATCCGCTACATTTTTTTACATTTTTAGACAAAGAAGGGTTTTTTCGTATGAAAATCATTGCTTGGAAAAGAAGAGTCTTTTTTTAAAGAAAAAAAAGACCATTTGAGACAAGTTTTACCTCAATTTGTCAAAATCGCTTGTTCTTTTCTATGAATTGCTTAATATTTTAACGCAAAACAGAAAATTTTACTTCAAAACCCTATAATTTTTAAACAAGAGAATGGTTTTTTCGTAATAATATATTTAAAATCATTGCTTCAAAAAGAAGTCTTTGCTTGAAAAAAAATAATTGAGACAACATTTTTGCTTCAATTTATTGAAATCGCTAGTTCATTTCGATTAATTGCAAAATATTTTAAGGCAAAAAAGAATATTTAATTATCATTCAAGATGTCAGGTTTTTATACTGAAAATTGCAAATTTAGTTCAAATTAATTTTATTTTCACAGTAACAAATATCCCAAGAAATTATAATCTATTAGTGTAAAGAAATTTTTAAGTTTTTTTTTTTCCGTGTATTTACTGAAACTCAAGGCACTATAATTATAAATATCTGTCTGTTATAGCCTAGTTGGTAGTGATGCCAGCTGCTGTGCAGAGGGTGGAGGTTCGATTCCCATACGAGACATTTGTGTTTGTCTTGAGTCTGGGTATATTTATGTATAATATGTATGTATATATGTATGTGTAAAAGTAATATATGTATGTGTATCCGAAGTCTGGTACATGTGTAATATAACACAAACCATTTGGAGCCTCTTTTGACCCCCTCATAACTCAAAAACTATTTCACATAAAATTTGGCTCATATATTGAGACTTGAGAGATACATATGTGCTCCAAATTTCAGAAGCACATCTCAAACGCTTCGTTAGATATTAACGTTGAAAAATCGTCATTGTTATCACTGACTGACCTATAGATCAAAACTCTAACCCAGTTCCAGATGACCTAGAAAGTTCAAATTTGGTGTGCAGATAGGTAATTAGGTGAATACAAAGGAATAAATCAGGATCTGGTAAATTTTTATCATTTTATTATAATTTTTCACTTAACCTTTAAGCAGGCGCGCGGTCCTTTGTAACGGCAGCGGTCCCGCGTAACCTTAATGACCGTCAAGGTTATTAAGAATTAAAAAGACAAATTATTGAATTATTTGACTAGCAATGTACTTAAACACATTCCCCTTAGATAGAATAAAAAAAATATTTGGCAAAAAACCTACAGAAAGTTATATTAAAGCACTTTTACAAAGTGCGTCGCGCAAATCTTCAACGACGTCAGGCGCGTGTTTACTTTGCAAAACCTATGCAGCATGCACAACGAAAGATATAATTTAGATTAAGCAATGCGCACAGAAAGGAAGAATCTAATGTTTTGAGTTCACAATGAACCTATGAGAGGCTACTAATATTGGCAAACATGAGTGATGATGATATACGAATTTATAACCGAAAATAGGGTTACCGTGGTCGATTCGACGCCGCGATAGGAATAGGAATAGGAGCGAAGCACCAATGAGGTATGTTTCAAAATCGGGGTTTTTTCCCCTGCGTGCGCTGCGTAAACGGTTAAAGTTTCGGAAAAATCATGTATGACAGAATTGTTCCCCATTAAAAGGTAAAAAAAAAAGTCCGCAACAACATATGTCTATCTTTTAAGGTTGGCTCACTATAACCCTTTTAAATTTGTTCTAAAATAATGCATTATTTGCGAAGGTGTTTTTATAAATGATATTAATCCTTATGAAAAAAAATACGTTATTCTTCACATGTATTTAATTTTAAACAAAATTGCCCTTTTCATCATTTGATTTCAATGAATATCTCCTAGATATCGCAGTTTTAAAATAACATCGCAGCAAAACAATGATTCAGTACTGCGCGAGCATTTATGATGTGCAAGTCGGCGGGAAGTCATTAGGGGAAAGGGCGGTACGTATTATCTTAAAATATTTTCACTTTCTAAGTAAACAAAGTCGCTGGTTAAAGTTAGCGTTAGCCCAAAGTAACTATAACTGACTGATCTACCAACGCACAGTTCCAACCACTGGACTGATCAAGCTGAAATTATTATGATGTAGGCGTGCGCTCAGAAACGATTTTCCAAAACTCACCCCCCAAGCGGGGGTTTAAAGTTTGTACGGAGCACCAAGATCGCGAGGTTAATTCATTAGTTAATTAATTTTTAGTAGTTAATTATTTAATATTTTTGTGAAAGAGAAAGAGAGAGAGAGAGAACGTCAAGTGTAAGTAGGTTTTTTTCTATAACTGAGAACCCGTAAGAAGGCGCGCGGTGCGATGTCCGAGCAGCGGTGTGGGAGCGCGAACCTTGACGCGAACGTGTCCGAGCGAGCGGCAGCCGCGCTCATAAGCGAACGCAGCGCCGTCTTGCTGTCCGGTTGTCTCTCGATATCTGACCTATAATGTTGCGATTTATGCTACGAAATTTATTTCAAATTTATTAAAAAATACTTATTTATTTGTGGTTATATTATTAATACAATTCTTTTAGTAAGTAGGTATGGTATAGGCAATAGTTTAAAACAAAAATTATTAATAATTTTAGCATAGTATACTTAACTCTGAATGAGTTTAAGAATGAGAACTTATTGGTAACAAATTATTTTTCTTGAGAATTCAATAGATAACAGGTAATTTGTTACGTAATCGTCTTAAATAATTATCTTTTTATTACGTATTTTGTACAATGAGTCGTACAACAGAATTACGGGTGGGTAACACACTTACCTTACACTGAATTATTCCAGTGCCTCCCAATGGAAGCTGCCTATTCCATTCGATTGCATATTCTTTGTTTTAGTATAGTAATATACAACAAACAAATAGGTTACGTGAGACTATAGTAGAGTATGTATGTCGTAAACGTAGGAAAATATAGTAGGTTAACAAAAACCATTTGGTATTAATTTTGTTATAAATAAGTATCTACTAATAATTTATGTACAAAAAGTAATGAAATCCCATCAAAAACATAAATGTGAAATGAGAGCTAAGTTCAATATTATGATACATGCCTTGGATGTTGACTTCAACGACAAAAGAAGTGAGATCTAAATTGGTGCCTAGTTCAATGGTCAGTCCTGAAATTTATTTATAACAACACATTTTTGATGGGATCCATAACACAAGCTTTGCTTACTTTGGAGCCAGACAGCGCTGTGTGTAATGTCCAAAAATATTTATTTATATTTATTATTATTTGTTTAATCCATAAATATAAACTGATATAATTTGGTATTTAATTAAAATGAGAGTGTGTTAAGATGATGGTTAAGGTTTTAAAACGCTTTTCATCCGTCGGCTACATCGAAACAACGTTCAACGGTTAAGCAATTAAATACTTATATGAATAGAAATATGGCTGTACGTATCATTTTTTTGTTCTATCGGTACAAGTAGCGAAGCAAAAGTGGCAGTGTTTACAAAGCCGTTTATATCGCAGATTCGGATATCGGATACTTCACGTTTGAATTTCCCTTTATTATTATAAATATAAAACACAAATAAACACCGTCACGGCACCAATCCATTAAGGAGTAGATCAGTGAAATTAGAAATGTTTTAAAAATATTTCAAAAATTTATCTTAGGATTGTATTATTTTTATAATTTTTACCCAGCATCATTTTTAAAAGTTTTTATAAAAATTGAAATATACTAAGTAAAGTTTTATAACCATAATCATTGAAACGAGGAGCAATAGCCGATCTTATTTGCTTAGATGTACACGTATAGCACGAGACGTGATAGCTTACATAGTTTGTAATTTTGCTTGCAGACTGTTTGTGTGGAAATAGCAAAACAATGTCGTTTACAAACTGCACCTAACTGAAAATCAACAGTGAGACACCGACCCTTAATTTAGTCCCCTGCCTTTCCACAAACAAACAAATATTGAGCAATGGCCAATGAAAACATTTTCAGCGACCACAGACCAAAATGCTCATTCAACAGAAAATATGATTTTTGTTCTTGTTTACTATTAACTAGTATGCATTAGTTTTTTAGTAAGAGAAATTAAAATTTTGCTCAGTTTTAAGGGTTTCCTACACAAAGCATGCTAACGGAGCCCTATTACTAAACCTGCGCTGTTTGTCTGTCTGTCCGGCCGTTTGTTCGCAAGACTCTAACAGTACCTTTTGCCGAAGTAAGTGAAAAAAAAACAAGTCTGAAGTTTTCATACGAAATGTGGTTTGATGGTGGATTAGGTTAAAAATAAACAAAAAAAAGTAGAATAAAACTGAAATCTTATTGAACCATTATTGACCCAAGGTATTTTTTTTGTTACTTCCACTAATCCACACTGGTCCACCATTGTGGTCTATTATAGCATTAGCATTATTTCGCTGAGGAGAAGAAGCGCCTGCAGTGAAACGTAGAACACGAAAAACTGGAATAAATGTAAATTGCAAGGTTAAAGTAAAGGATAATAAGGTACACACTGGTTTACAACATTACAAGTAGGTATGTTTTATTTACAACGCTATAAAGGTGGGTTGTTCCCCTGTGTCCAACTATTCTGTCCAACTAGTAAGGTAGCTAACGATTTTCCATAAATAATAAAAACATTAATAGCTGGATATAAAACGTTTATGAAAGAAAAGAACACCCAGGAAGAAACCAAGAGATAAGTAGTATCTGAAGTAAGTTTTAACTTAAACTTAAATAAATTTTCTAAGTTTATGCACGGGAGCATCGTTAAAAAACTTGAAAGTTCTTCGTTAAGTGCACTTCCCCTTTTTTGCGTTTACAGACATCTATAATAATTATGGTTAAACTAACTAACCAAGCACGTTATTACAGGTTGTGGAAAATACGTAGCTCTTTTTTATATTTTCTGAAATCACTTCTTAACCTTTAATGAAATTAAATTGATTTTTTTTTATTAATATACTTCTGATAGATAATAAATAATTACTATAAAAAGCCTTTTTTTTACCAGACCGCGACAAAGCCCAAAAGGAGGGTATATGTGTTTGACTTATATGTGTGGGACTCTATGTTTCCTCGTAACTACTAAACGGCTAAATCGAATTTAATAAATTATACGTGGTTAGATTCGTCTTAACCACTAGTATCAAAGTATAGAAAATCTATATTATTAAGATTACCTTTTATTTTATTTTTAAGGGGTTTTTATTTTTTTTTAATTACCTTTTACTTGTTAAATAATAATAAAATGATAACAAATTTAAACACAGCAAACAATAACAGACTGAGCTACGAGGAAAGGGTTTCGCTTTTATGATTTAAATTTAATGTATATTTCTGGAATCAAATACCAACTACATAAAAGTCAAAAGTTAGGTATAAAAAAGAAAGGAGTCGCTTATACTACAGATATTCGAAAGTAGTACTTTGGTGTCAAGATCATAGATGATACCTACTTGTGCTGTGACTAAAGCAATCGCTTAGTCCTTGTCGTACACGCGTGAAGTTAGGGTTTCGTAGAATGAGAATTATTGCGGATATCTTAACAATTTATAAACAAATTTTGTCTAAAATAATTTTCATCGTAGTATTTATAAAGCTCAAAAATATTATAGTTTTCTTTTTTTTAATTTTAAGTTAAAACCGCTTATAAAACACAAAGGGGGGGGAGGGACCATTTTTTAATTTTTTAATTTTAAATATCTAAAATTATTTAGAGAAAAGGTTCATACATGTTATAAAGCTTTATATAATGGTATTCCACATGATAGGATGCATGAAAAAAAAATAAGCTGTAAATTGGTATAAACCTTTGTTTTGTCGTTGTAAATGTTGTCTCAAAAGTCACAAGTGCTAGCTATCGTGTCCGCGTTTTAAGATATTGAAGGTTAAATGTCGTAAAAATTGGTTTTTCATGAATATCTCGCTTTCTATTGCTTGAATGAGATTTGCACCTATTTTAAATGTTGTAGAGTATAAAATTCTCTACACTTTTGATTGAACTTTTTTTCATACATTCAACCGTTTTTACGGTAGACCGCGAAGAGTGCGCCGCGTACAGTCATATATGGCCTTATGCAAGGTCAAGCGTGAGTTACGGTTATCAGTACGTTGTATAAAGTTAATTATTTATTAAAAAATTATAATTATCAAACAATGCCCATTATTTAATGCTATTTAATGCTCTGGCAAAGTCTAGTTATTTACTAGTTATATATTAGATGAATTTTTCACGACAATGAGTTGGTGAGAAAACACGTCTTAACATATTATAGTACTTTCTTTAGAGAAGATACACAAGATGTAGTTAAATATTCAACGCGTACCTCAAGTAACCTTTGGGACCCCACGTCTTACCACATACTCTTATCCAGCGGAAACTTCAAATACGAAGCGCACAATATGTTCCACAGAGATTTGTGAAGAAATTGTAAGCTCTCGATATTGAAATCTTGTTTATTATGTTGTGTAATAGAGTACACTAGTGATGGATCGTCGCTTTGTCTGCCTTTTTAGGATATAAATAGCTTCTATTTTCTATTGGCTCTATTACTATGTAGTGTTAGCAACGGGTTTTTTTCGTATCATACGTTACTTAAGCCCCCTTTTTACCTTACAGGGTAAATAAATGAGCTCCCTGCCAAGGTTTTAAGCAAGGACTACAGTTTGGGGTTCTTCAAGAAAGTAGTTATTAGATTTCTGAAGGGTCGGCGCGAGTGATACCCCTGGTGTTGCAAGCGTCCATAGGCTACCGTCCGTCCGTCAGGCGGACCGTAAGCTTGATTGCCAACTTAGCGGTATAAAAAAAAATCGAAATAGTAGATAGCATAATAAATAGTAGGAGTTATGATTGAAATCTGAAATATGATTATTTTTTCATGTGTTATCACTTACACTTACATTGATACTATCTCTGTAACGATTTATAGTTTGAATTTTAACAGTTAATTGTACGGTTGCAAGAAATATTTAAAAAAAAAATCGGCCAAGTGCGAGTCGGACCCGCGCACGAAGGGTTCCGTACCATTTATAAAAACGGCAAAAAAATCACGTTTGTTGTATATTTGCTTTATTTTAATCTAATTATTTCTTTTTAAAGTGACTACATAACTACACAATCTGTGAATATTTTAAGCGTCTACCTGTTGCCGATCATCTATATCGAGCGAAATCGAGCAAAAAAATCACGTTTGTTGTATGGGAGCCCCCTTAAATATTTATTATATTCTTATTATAGTGGCAACAGAAATACATCTTCTGTGAAAATTTCAACTGTCTAACTATAACGGTTCATGAGATACAGCCTGGTGACAGACGAAAGACGGACGAATAGGGTTCCGATAATTATCCTTCGGGTACGGAACCCTAAAAACAAACAAACAAAGATCCGTCCTCCAGGTACTCGTATATTTATCGTATATCGTTGCAGTAATATAACAGAAGGTCTTGCTAAGGCTGGTGATAGTGATATGCTATTTGCTGGAGCCGTTTGGTGGCGGCCGGCAGAACGCTGAACTGGCACTGTCGACCGCGGCCGTTTAGCTAGTAAGGCTCCGTATCAAATGAAATAAACAATCTTTATTCAAGTAGGTTTATGAAAACTTTTGAATCATCAATACAATGTAAACAATGTTAATTTTTTGCCAAAAAGAGCTAGCAAGAAGTTCTATTTAAAGTTATTACTTTGTAAATCAGCTTAGAAGTATACAATCTGTTTTGAAACACTTAGTAATATAAATAAGTTAGTAAGCTACTAAAAAAAAAGTTGTGATACACAAACATGTCTTTGTTTTTGTTTTTTATGTAGCACACATTGTCACATACAGCCGCGGCTCGTGTGAGAGAACTGCTCCGATGAACCACATAGCATTATCGCTAACCTAAGCAATTCGGGGTTTATGTATACCGGTTTCGTTTCTTTTTTTGTGGAAAACAAGCTTACGGTCCGCCTGATGGTAAGTATGGACGCTTTAACACATAACACATTTTGGATTTGTTATGTTTATTGAGCGTGTATAGGATTATTTGGTTAGGGTTATCTAGTGAGGAGAATAACAGCATGCTTTTGGATGGATCGTTACTTTAAGTCCGTTGAAAGTTCAGCTAATAGTAAAATCGACAATGGCGCTGTATGTAAAATATTAATTGTTAAAAAGCCATTATTTTCTCTTAACAGAAGGTATTGCATTAGGTGTCGAGTTCTTAGCTTTAAAGGAATTAAAACAAAATCTTAATAATCTTCTAAAGAAGCATTTGAATTTATAATACCAAAAGGAATTAAGATTTGCATTTATATTCAGATCTTGGGACAAAAGTTTCGATTTCAACTTTCATTTCTGATTGAGATACATCCTTTTATAAAAGCCTTTGCAGATTTCATAAAATAATGACTTGTATTTCTTTATTTAAATGTATTTGTTATGCTTTATATTGGATTTAAAGAGAGAAAGAAAGGAGGAAAAAGAAAAAAGTGAAAGAAAGGAGGTGTCATTATTGTGCTTTGCGATTCTAAAAAAGTTTTGAATTTTTTTCTTTTAAATATTGAACTGTGCAGCGACGAGCGAATTTTTAATATAATTTTGTATTGTATTGTATGTAGATGCAAGTAAGTAAGTTTTTACAAGCGTATCATATTGTTACTAAGCGTTTCAACTGAATTGGCGCACGGTCAGATTGTATGTGAGTTGCTATTGGTATGCTCGGGGCACTCAGTATTATTATGGAGTTCAGCCACCAACATGGCGCCTGACCAGATGCCAACTTATTCTAAACACATAGTTTACTTAGTTTATTGCTAAGCCGACAAAAGCAATTATAAATATATTTTTTATACTCTTACTTTTATATAACGAAACCTGCTTAAATAAAGATCAAGTATTGTTGAAAATTAAGCAAGTAAGCTAAAATTTTGTAAGCTAAAATATAATTCCAAATAATTGTGTCATATAAGATATACCTAAATGTTACTAAGCCTCATTAGCTACTGTAAAACTGTGTTTGCCAAATGCTCATTTTGTAAATTGGCCCATTTAGTTCCGGAGCCAAGTAAGTAGCGTTAGTAAAGTAAACAACAAAGAACAAATTTCAGGAACTAAGTTGCAGCTGAAGATGGAATTACAATTGATTTCAAAACAAGATGTATAGTTTCTTTTAATTTTTAAATAATCAAATATTTATTAATTGATTAGCTTGTCCGCGATTTCGGTTACGTATAGATGTTGCATTTCGATTTTTATTAGGATTCCGTACCGAAATGATAAAATGAAATGAAAAACGAGATGTTTTGGTATGACTTCGGTGTCTGTATACTATGTTTTTTTTAAGCAACTGCTGACTTAAACTTAAATTTGGTACTGATTGTAGAACTTGCTAGCCCAAATTCAATTATATTTAAAAAAATAAGTTACAGTTGTAATTTTCATATGGGTATTTAATTATAAAGACCATAAAAACATTGGATCCTCAAAATATTGGCTACATGACGGTAAGAATCATGTAAAAATATTTTCTAACAGTGAGTGATCCAAATTTGTTAAGGATGTTCAAAAATATTTATTTATCTAATATCTTTCAACGAGCAATGCTTGTATATATATTTATATATTTATAATCTGAATCTCGGAAATGGCTCCAACGATTTTCATGAAATTTAGTATGTATGGGTTTCGGGGGTATTTAAACAATCTAGCTAGGTTTCATTATTTAGAAAACGTCGTTTTATCCGTATTGGAAGGCAATGACAAACTGAAAAATATGACTCTTCCTGACATCTATTGGCGAGGAGTAATACTATTTTTTGTACCGACACAGCAACATTAAAGCTACTTGGCAATAGATGGCGATGTAAAAATAAGCGAAAGAAGTGCGATCCTCCAGGTACTTTTTATTATTTATGTACACAAGCTTGCTTAGTTTGAGACCAGATAGATTTAAGCTATATCGAAGTTGTTAATCTCAAATAGAGTTCCTTTTAAGTCAACGCAATAAAAAATACGGCCGAAATACGGTCATTTTTGACACATATTTTGGCATTCACATTTAAATGTGGTACTTCTCGTTGCCCTAGAATGATGAAATTCGACACGAAGCAAGGTTTTGCACCACAAATATAGGAAAAAATCCGAAAATTGTTGATTTGTAGTTATAACACATAAAAAAATTAAAGTTTGTCTGTCTGTCAAGACTCTTTTCCTCAAGAACTTTTAAGTTGGAAAAGAACAATTAAGTTGGAATTCATTTCAAATACTAAAATCTACGATCACTTAAATATATAAAATGAAAAACTATACCCAAAATAAGGTAATTTTTGTCTCAGACTTGCACTTGGCCGGTTTTTGTGTTTTAGGACAGCTTAGCGTAAAATCAGAGATTAATTTATTAATATTATATCACGTAAGCTATCTAAAATTTATATCAGATATTTGCTAGTTTTATTGTTAGTTTACTTTCTAAGTAACAAAATATATTTTCACTATAAGTAAATAAGGAGATATGGACTAAAAACAGAAAAAACGAAGGGGTCGTTTGGAAGTTATTATTTAAAGCAATATTTTTACAGAAATGTAAAATCAAAAAAAGTAATTTTCTAGCAAAATAATATGATTAATGTTATTTTTTTAATTTGAAACTTCGAAGAGGAATCGATTAAAAAAACGAGCTAAAAAATGCACATTAGGGTGGGACGCGGCCTTAACGCCGAGATATAGGCTAGATCACGTAAATACTATGACATTTTGTGGCAAATACACAGCAGCTGAAGGATTGTAAAAAATATATGTTACAAAACTTGCTTTGGTCTAGTGCATTACTTTGCTTAGTCATCAGTCACAAAACCATTTTTTTAACACTTGTGCAAATTTTTGAAGCGTGTTGTTTATAATAAAAGTCGGTAAAATATTTCAAATTGGTTAGTGCTTTGACTGCAAGTTGTAACAAAAAAAATGATTTTTAAGGCGTCATTATTGATTAAAATTACTTAAGTAGTATATAACAAACCAGTCCAATAGTAACGTATATGTCATTGTGTAATAATTTAAGCATTTTTACATTCACATCGTTAGTATTACAGAAGCCTATATCGCCCTCTTAAGATATATGGATACAAGAAACCAAACAACAAGCATAAAAATCTGATACCGCCTCGCCATCTTCGTTTTCTTTAAATTAATATGAATCCCCAATAACAGCGCACAACTTTGTATACTGTGGTGAATTGGGTTAACATCTACAAGTTAAGGGTTCTTCACAATCATCAAAAAACATGACGAATAAAGCCCATCACACACAGAGCTATAATATATAATAATATAAATTATATTTTGGCTTATTTATATATAGCTACGTGTTTAATAGGCTTTAAGAAATATACTTTTGTATACTATAATTTATATTACTTGTATGTACTACTATAAGGTATGGAACTATGACATTTGCTAACAAAGTATGTCTTAAAATTCAATCATTAAGGGAATAAAAGGGAGTGCAAATCAGCAAAGTCTGTGTGAGACAAGAAAAATTAAATCGCATTGATAACACTCCCAAGTATTACAAAGATAACATGCAGTTTTTTATACCACCAAGGTGCTTGGTGTTCCACTTAGCACCAAGCTTGCAGTCCGCCTGATGTATATCGGTCACGGCAGCCTATGGAAACTTGCAACAAAAAGGTCGATACTGAGGACAAACTCAACCGTTCATCCCTAAAAGACTGGGGATGGGTTTTACTGGTCCCTTAACTGTGATAAATCTGCCACTTCGACCTATGTAGTCTTAGACTGGGTCTAATTCTTAGTTAAGTTCTCTAGTATTCCTCGCCAATATTACAAGAGACCACTCTGTTTCTGAATGTGGCATTGATGGAGGAACTAAGGGGGCAAACAAGCTTGCAATCCGCCTGATGGTAAGCGGTCACCGCAGTCTAGGGACGCTTGCAACACCTAGGGCATAACTCGCGCGCTACCGACCCTTTAAAAAATGACAACTTCTTTTTTCTTATAGAAGAACCCCATACTGTAGTACTTAGAGAAAACCTTGGCAGGGAGCTCATTCTACAACCCAAGTGTTGGCGGAAGGAAGATTCTCTGAAACCGCACTGTACTTCTGTAGATCATAATTTTTTAAGCTGACCCATATCCCTAGCCTTATATGACGTTATTCCTTTGAATATCCTGTTAATTTGTAATACCTTCTGACCCCTTTATTAAATGTCTAGAAAAATATGTTAAAACCTTTAACATCAAGTTGTAACCCCTATACTCAATTATTTATATTCTAATTTCCCCCGCAATAATAATACTCCTTATTAATGTGAATATGATGTGTCTGCCTTATATGAAGACAGTATACTGGTTCAGGTAGTGGTTCCTACTTCAGAACTCCTCACTTAAGAGGTTTTTGAAGTATGAAAATATTCTATGCGTCAAAACCCGTTCAAACAAATTATGCTTAATTATGTTAAATTATGTGACTCCATCTTCACAGGACATTGGCAAAGTTATGTGGCTTAATCAACAAAAGAAGCTTTTAAAGAGAAGAACTTGAACTTATATAGTTCTCAAAAAATCGGCTAAGTGCGAGTCGAACTCGCGCACGAAGGGTTCCGTTCCATTATCTATAAAAACGGCAAAAAAAATCTAGTTTGTTGTATGGGAGCTTGGGAAAATTATTTATTTTTAAAGTGACTATATAACTAAACATTCTGTTAATATTTTAAGCGTTTACCTGTTGCCGTTATCAATATCGAACAAAAAAATTACGTTTGTTGTAAAGGAGCTATCTTAAATATATTTATTTTTTTTGTTTTTTAGTATTTGTTGTTATAGCGGCAACAGAAATATATCTTCTGTGAAAATTTCTATTTTCTAACTATCAAGGTTTATCACAGCCTGGTGACAGATGGACGGACGGACGGACAGCGGAGTCTTAGTAATAAGGTGCCGCTAATTACCCTTTGGGTACGGAACCCTAAAAACAAGGCGTTTTAACTCCTTGGATTTAAAAAATAATCAAAAATATTTCATTTATTGGTTATTGGATTGTTATACATTAAAAAAGAATATTTTTGTGGTCCCGACATTTTGTTTTCCGTTTGCCGTCCAATAAAATATCATTTATTAAACATTTTGAAGAATAACAGACGCTAACGTGATCAATGTTTTCGTTGCATAATAAAGGAAAATAAAGTTGTGAATCCAAATCGAGGACTTGAACAAACTACTTTCAAACAGAGAAGTCAGAAAAATCGTTGAAAAAGCACTGAATGTTTTAACAGCTTGCTACTTTCCCACGTGTGGCAAAATCTTAATTAACATTTTAACGTTGCAACGTAAAAAATCTAAAAAATACTGTTTTCAG
This sequence comes from Apoda limacodes, assembly GCA_946406115.1. Classification (NCBI taxonomy): domain Eukaryota; kingdom Metazoa; phylum Arthropoda; class Insecta; order Lepidoptera; family Limacodidae; genus Apoda; species Apoda limacodes. The sequence goes on along the minus strand of OX291553.1, from coordinate 8,660,909 downwards.
AAAACCAGCGGTTTCTGCGACTTACACTTTTGTTAAAACTACTCCACCAATAGACACGTAGGCGGTTTAACAATTTGACTATACTAAGAGCAAATAAACATTTGTATTATGACCGCTAGGCTGAAATCAAATAGAACGATTTGATATCCAATAGAGTACTTTTTCTATAATATATTTCAAATTGGTGGACAAATTATCGTAAATAACAAACATAAAATAATAATATCGATATTTTTTGTGTTCCGTAGCTTAAAAAAGAATAAGACGGATCCGTTTTATACGATCATTGCATTATCCGTCTGTCTGTCAGTCTGCCTGTACCGCAAGGCCGTTTTCTCAGAAGCTGAAAACCATTTGTGCCGCATATTTTAACACTCGTTAATAAATCTAAACCTATTGGGCGAAGTACCCCCTTAATCTAGAACTTTAAAATTGGGCCCTAAGCAAGGCGTTAAAGCTACAGCACTTCGATTTTATCCTGGGCGGTGTTACAGTCTCTCCAGCGGTATCACATTGATGCTAGGCTGAAATCAAATAGAACGATTTGATATCCAATAGAGTACTTTTTCTATAATATATTTCAAATTGGTGGACAACTTATCGTAAATAACAAACATAAAATAATAATATCGACATTTTTTGTGTTCCGTAGCTTAAAAAAGAATAAGACGGATCCGTTTTATACGATCATTGCATTATCCGTCTGTCTGTCAGTCTGCCTGTACCGCAAGGCCGTTTTCTCAGAAGCTGAAAACCATTTGTGCCGCATATTTTAACACTCGTTAATAAATCTAAACCTATTGGGCGAAGTACCCCCTTAATCTAGAACTTTAAAATTGGGCCCTAAGCAAGGCGTTAAAGCTACAGCACTTCGATTTTATCCTGGGCGGTGTTACAGTCTCTCCAGCGGTATCACATTGATTGTCGGTACATCGAAATTCGAAGTGTTTGTATAACAGAGCCACGATGTCGGTCCGACTACAAGACTAGGTCATGAAACTAATCTACAGAAAGATGTAAGACAGATAGACATGTTCCACACCATCTATTCCACTTATAGAATAGGCAAAATAATATTTTTACGTAAACTATAACTTTTAACGATTGACAAGGTTGTATGACATGGTTGGTTGGTGGTAAAAACGGATAATATAGAGATATATCGACGGATGTTCAATGTTAATGTTGCGTCTACGCCGTTTGTTGTTGGGAACGCTACTTTCGAAGTTATTGACGAATACATACCTAGGGCAAACAGTTACGCAAGTTCAACTTTGAGAAAAAGGTTACCCGAAGGATCCAGCTTGGCTGGGCAGCGTTTGGTAAATTGTGCAAGGTCTTGTCGTCCAAAGTACCTCAGTGGCTAAAAATCTACAAAAAAATTGTGTTGCCAGTGATGACTAAGTACAGAAACGTGGTCTCTAAATTTGGCCTCTTAAATAAGTTAAGAGTCGCTCAGCGAGCTATCGAGAGAGCTATGCTTGTTGTTTCTTTGCGAGATAAAATCTGGAACGAGGAATTTTGAATTAGCAATCTTAAGTGGCAATTGGCGAGCCACATCGCTCGCTGAACTGATAGCCGATGGGGAAAAAAGTTCTCGAGTGGTGACCACGGATGGGAAGATGCTTGCTGAGACTGCCTCCTACCAGGTGGACAGATGACCTGGTTAGAGCCGTTGAAAGTCGATGGGCGTGGGCGGGTTTGAAGATATACGAGGCCGGCTTTGGCAGTGGATGAGTTTCAGCTGAAACGACGACGAACGCTGACAGTACAGCACAAGCAAAAATTTTGGCTGTTTTTTTTTAGTAATTCTTTAAAATTTGCGAAAGATTCAACACATATACTTACCTATTTTAAAAAAAATATGCTATCTCACTTACAAATAAATAACCCCAGACTACGAGAAGCGTACATAAATTTTATTTATCGTTGGAAAGCGCTCGACCAACTACTGCAACGGTAATTCCACCTAATTGCTAATATAAATTGAGGATCTCTTCTTGAACACTTGAACAAGAGAAGCTACTAAATTTTGCATTGTTTTCTAAACCTCTACGGGTCTTTGTTTAGAAAATATACGACTTAAATTTAACTGAGTTTTGTTAACAATGTCAATTCCAAACAAATTCAATTTTTAATTATTTTGTATTTAAGCCAATAAATACTTTTGGAAACTTACATTGCAATTGCATTTCGTGTTAAGCCATTTCGATCATTTTAATTTAGTAGCAAAAACAAAATAAAACCAATTTGAAACAGTGTTTATAGTAACTAAGGTGGAGAATATTAGTTTGTTTGTCTGTTTTTATTTATATTACTAAGCCTACCCATAAGGCCCGCCTGATTTTGAGCGGTCACCGTAGCCTATGGAGGCTTGCAACAGCAGAAGCATTACTCGCACGTTGCCTACCGTTTACAAATTAAGTCAATTTCTTCTTGAAGGGATTACGGATAGAAAAAACTTCAGCAGGGAAGAAAACCTTATTCTACAACCAAAAAATTTCTTCAAGTCTTTGTTATTTCTATTAACTTTTATATTTAACTATGTGGTCGAATGACATTGAAATCCAGAGTTATTTAGAAATCGAATGGAAGAAGTCTTCGAGCCAAGTTATGTATTGGTGCATTACTGCCGCCCGCAAACGCACCATAAGCGGGCGGTCATGATCACGGGCCGAAGCGTAGCCGAGGCACGCATCACAGTGTCCGGTTATGCTTAGTTGTGGCCAATGATTGTTTAGTGCTTTTTTCAAACATGCGTGTAAAGAATCTAATTATATCAACAACTGTAAATATTAAAATTGAATGAATAAATAATAATAAAATTGATTGAATGAATAAAATTGAATTGAAAATAATAAAAATATATCAGATAATTTTGCCGCCATTTCGCCGCATTCAAATGAATATTTCTTTTTTTTTACTTTTTTAAATTAATTTTAATGGCGCATTCTTTTTGTTGTGCCAGTCCGAAATTTGCTAAAAATCTTGATGAGTTTAGCTATGTAGTTATCATTGTTCGGGTTTAAAAAAATCATTCCATTTTCAAATAACATATTCGACCGCACGAGCGGGCCGCTAAAACATTGCGGGTCGCTCTCAGATACTGTACTGCATGTATGATTTATCCCAAAGAAGCTTGTGCAAGATATGGTCGCATATTGTTGCATGTTTGAGAAATCAAAAAAATCTCCCTATAGATATTGTTTATTTGCCAAAATAACAATAAGATAAAATATTTCCTTTTCCACTTTTTGTTTCAACCAAATAAGACAGTTTCAGATAAAATACGGATGCTGAAGGTAAGGGGACGTGCTTTTTATACACGACAGCCGCTTTATTTATGGCTTCAATATTTTACAGCTCATAAAACCTTTTTTCTTTGAAAATGAAAAACGTTTTAAGCTATTGCGAGGGAGGTGCAGACGTATAATCCGCGTTCGAGAAAATTTGTGTCCTTAAAAAAATATATTCAATTTGACAAAATAAAAATAAAACATTTTATCCAATTAAAAAATTAAACCAAGTCGTTAAAAAAAACAGTCGAATACATTTGACAGTTTGATACAGTTTTTTACAGTAAAAATGAGTAAAAAATACTTAACAGTTAAATAAACACTCTAAAGATTAGTTTTACCTGCTATTCAACGAAATATGTCACTCGAGACATCGTCGTCGAGAAATATTTTATTACTCTTTATATATATCAGTTTTGGTGATTTTGTAGAAATCCTTTAATTTTTCGGAACAGAACGTACTCATATCATATGTTGACGAATTTTTTTTTTTATTAATTTAACACCTTAATTGTTACATTGTCGCGACATACAGTAGATTTTTCTACTGCCGCTTTCTGCAATATTATATTTGAACCTCCTTCTTAGGGTTTCGTGCCAAAAAATAGTCGGTCCGTCTGCCTGTCTGTCTTATCACAGTACAGTTTTAATTTGACTGTAGTAGGTATATATAGGTATATGTTAAAATTTTCACAATATATGCGTTAATATTACCTCTACCATATTTAATACTAAAAAAAAAACTTGCCAAAAACCCGCAGGAAATCCCAATACGAGAATTTTGATAAAAATCGCATTTTCGCAGCTTGTTTCATTGCTGGTCTAGATACACACAAACGTCGAACTTGGTCTAATTCAGGTGTATAGTACTCTATAGTCAAAAAACATTTAAAACATAATCATTAAATTGTATTTCGGTAAAATAAATTGATTAGTAGAATGCAGTTTGTATCACACATTAATAAACAGAGGCGTTTGCTTGCAATAATCATTTAGAATGAACTTACCCTATAAGTAGATGGTCATTGATTTAAAAGTGGCAAAAAGTACATAACTCTAGTACGCGAGTCCGACTCGCAAATTTTTATAAGCTTTTGTTGAACTTGTGCTTAAATTTCAAATGCGTTTTGAGTTGATTTAAGTTATCTATCTATGTCGTTTTAATAAATGTCTGTCTTTCCGTTTGCCTAAAATCTTCGAAGTTAAGGGAGGCGTTTTCTTTATGTATGGGAGATGGTTTCACATAAATTCGAAACGAATATAAATGAATATAAATACTTCACTTTAAAGTTCAAACTTCTAAGGATAAAAAGCTAATCAAATATTTGTCACGTCTAACCGAAAAAATCAGATATTTAGTAAAATGCCCACATACGTTTACTTTTGCTAGCGAGTATCGATGATTACTATGAAAAATGTAAGATATAGAGAAAGTACCACAAACTCTATGGGTAATGTAAGGTTTAACACGTCTATGGCACTGCACCTTTTTTACATAAATTATTTTAATACCAAAAACATAAACTGACTTTAAAATTCTAAAAGTTAAAATTAAATTCCCAAAGCAGGCTATGTAAGCAACTGTAGCTAAATTTTCTGTTAGGAGCAGTACGGCAATCGACTTCAGGTAGGATAAAACATGTAGCTGAATTTTCTGTTAATAAGTCTGCTTTAGGGGTTTATTTTTTATTTTTAGTTGCCCTATCGAACAAATTTAATTTAACAGTTGGTTCTTATAGTCAATATTAAAGAAACTTCTTCGAAACCATAAATTAGTCAAGCGGACGAATTATTAGAAACAAAGGATAGGAAACTACAAGGGTTCGGTTTTTACCACATATTTACGGAATCCTAAATACAAATTATTGGAAATATATGACGAAACTGAAAGCGGTCAAATTACTTTTTAACATTTGTCTACCTAGGTCTAGACATACCTACCGCTTAAGGACCTACGGACAGATATGACGAATCTGAATAATGGCTACCGTTTTTAGGGTTCCGTACCCAAAGGCGTAATTAGCGGAACCCTATTACTAAGATTTCGCTGTCCGTCCGTCTGTCTGTCACCAGGCTGTATCTTATGAACCGTGATAGTTACAGTTGAAATTTTCACAGAAAATGTATTTCTGTTGCCGCTATAACAACAAATACTAAAAATAGAATAAAATAAATATTTAGGGGGCTCTCATACATCAAACGTGATTTTTTTGGTCGATTTTGCTCGATTTTGATAACGGCAACCGGTAGACGCTTAAAATATTCACAGAATATTTAGTTATATAGTGAATATAAAAATAAATAATTAAATTAAAATAAAACAAATATTTAAGAGGGCTCCCATACAACAAACGTATTTTTTTTGCCGTTTTTTTAGATAATGGTAAGGAATCCTTCGTGCGCGAGTCCGACTCGCACTTGGCCTATTTTTATCCTAAAATTGGAAGAACGGATGGACATGACGATATGCGATTTTGGCGTGTGACTACGGAACCGTTATATTTGACAAACATATGGGCGCATAGATATAGATTACAAGCTATAGATTTATTTTATAACATTTGGTTTTAACCGTAAACATTTAAACGTCAAAATTAGTTTTTTCTTGCAATGTCAAATGTATAAAATGTCAAAAAATGGTCATCGAATTTGTTAGGCTTGCCGTGCACTTCGGTAAGATGCTGTGCTTGTTTTTTTAAAATTTGAAAGGTTAGCGTAACGTAAAAATGGTGTGAGTGACACAACGAAATTGCGCGCAATGCGAGATAGAATCGCATGCGGATTTCAGTGGTTTACTACAGATTTGTTGCTGTTTGTTGCCGCATGGAATTTTTGCACACTATGCACTTAACCCGGCGTGAATGAGGTGAAAAATTGTTGCATCAGCTGCGAGGTGAGTATGACATACCCAAATATTGACTTGTCGATTTTGATAAATGACTTTAGAAGTGCTTTAGAATAGTACTTATATATTAGGGACATAATATACATAGTAGGTTCTTCCAAATGCAGAGCAATTCTCTTTTGCGTTGCCTTAGGAAGGCTATCATTGCTCTGTCTCAGGCGAAAGCTGTCTAAAGTTGAGTAACCTATATTTGATTTTCCTCAAAGATGTTTAAGAGTTTACACACCTAAAAACAAGCTACAAACATAAAATTAAAGCATAACCAAAACCCAAAGTAGTTACGCTGATTATGAGGTCGGGTATAACGTACCCGTTCTATGTTTGGAAACGTGTAGTTCACTCTCGCCGCTGGCGCTTGTGCCTGGAAACTTCACAGATACAAACATTTGTATGGATTTGTAACCTTTGTTCGATCAATACTATAGGGTAGTAGTATTGGTCGAGTAAAGCATAGGATAGGTATAGGGTAGTAAGTACGGAATGTACTACATTCGAGAACAACTTATCTAAGCTAGCAGTGTTTTTATTTAGACCGATTATAATTTATGTCTGTTCTCATGTCTCAAAAGGCTAACTTATCCATTTTATAATTATTTCGATAAATGTTTTGTTTGTATTTAGTGCTTCCTGTACTGCAAATTAAAAATTATCGATGTATTTACTGTGATATATTAGGTCCTTATATATGAAATTATGTTTTATATGGAAAAAGCAAAACATTATTTTTTTTCATTTTTCATTTCATCAATTAAAGTAGGTACCGTTGTGATCTATGCACTTTTGCCATTTTATAGGGAGATCACTGATTCCTTTACTGAAAAATTGCGGGAGCGAGAATCAACAAAATCTTCTAGTCTAGCGTTGTCCTAAAGCAGCAGTGGGCTAGAGCGCTTGACCAATCTCAGGTGTTTAACGGCTAGCTTTTCCATCATGGTTTCCAATTGTCGGCAATACAAATCTGCTGTAATTATCTGAACAGATCTTAGGAAGCTTTAGTTGATGACACCAATGCTGGTCCACCAGACACTAACCAGTAACTTTTTTTGAGTCAACTTTGGCTTGGGGCAGGATTTAGCCGGTTCTCCTGGATTTAACCACTGCAATGAGCGTTTCCGATTATCGTATAGGATTCATTTTTCATCACAAGTAATGATACGATTCAAACGACGGTTGAGTAACGTGACGCAGCAGTCGACGCGTGTTTATTGGTTTGCTTTACTTACTTCATGCAGTACCCATTTTTCAAGCTTTTTCAATTTTCCGATTTGTTTCCAATGATTAAAAATGGTTTTATCACTCACACCGAAGCCTGCTGCTAACTCTGACGGGGTTTAAGATGGATCCGATTCCAGGATCACTTTCAATTCCTCATTGACAACTAGGGTCTTCGGCCGTCCACGAGCCGAGTTTGTTCTGGAGGTCAAAATTTCCAGAACGAAAGCTTTGAAACCAAAAACGTACTGTGTTTTCTTTTACAGTGGCTTCTCCGTACACATCAATCAATTAATCCTTCGAGCTGTTTTTACAGCGCTAGTGCCACGATGGAATTTGTATTCGAAAATAATGCGATATTTTATGTTTTCCATATTGAGCACAGAACGACGTCAAAGCAAAATTAAATGACTCGAAAACAAATGAATTATTACTTTTCAAATACAAATAGACAAGCTTAAAAATGAAATAAATTTTAATTTAGAATTTTTAACCAAACGCCGGCTTCATTAAAGTGGCCAGTTTTATAAAACAACAATTTCATATGTAAGGTCCTAATATATACACAATACTTTTCAATGTTATTACTACCCACTGCTTTGCTTGGTTGATTTTAGTTTTACACTTTTGCACTGTTTTATTATATTATTACTTAAACTTTTTCGTCCACGCAGTGGGCAATTGACTTAATTCTATACAGCCTTATCTAAGGTATATGAGTAATGTTAAGTTTTATGTTTTCATTGTTACACTGGTTCGTGACAGTCCAAGTAGGCTCTTACAGAATATCAGTGCTGTAGCTTTTGCTGGAGCTTATACTAAGTAAGAGACCTTTTTGGCATTCACTAATCAAGTTTAAGGATTATTTTTTGTTAATAAATGCTAAATAAATATTTTTCTTTCTTTCTTTTCTTTTACTAGATAGTACTTGATTGTTTAAATAAAAGTTGAACTAAAAAAACCATATCTATAATATAAGCAGTGACTATTTATCTTTATATTTTGTAGTTTCGTGTTTCGGATGTCGCGCATGGGTTAATGAAAATTTAATGTACTTACGTGTTTAAGAATTTTATAATTTAAAATTTTTCTTATGTGAAGACGTATTTGTAAATAAATATTAAATGCTTTTACTTAAAAATACTTTATTGTAAATAAAACAGCTTCACTGAAGTACACTACTTTTGTATAGCTGTAATTAATTCTTAATAAAGCAATGAATTAAATGGTTCTACTTCGGTAGTAATGGTTTTTTTATTTCATATTACTATATTTAATAATAAAAAAAAATAACTAAGGCTATGGGCATGGGTCGGTTTGTGCCACGGTTGGTTACACGTGTCTTAACGTTTTCTGTATTTCTTGAAAAATAATAAACTGTTTATTCATTGGTGATTTGTTTTAATATTGTCTACAAGGTATTTTATAAGATATAAAGCACCATATGGAGCAATTAAAATAGTATCAAAACTCCATTCTAAAAGTCTAAATGTGTCTTTAAAAAAGTGTCTGTTCTCAATATTTTAAATTCAAACAACCTAAACATGATAGTAAAAATAAAGAAACCGACACTGTAGAGATCGCACTTGCCTCTTAAAAGAAGGTTATTGTTACAATGTTATATACATACACGAATATGCATTTATCGATATTAAAATCATTACCCGTACCACCCCTGCAGCTAAAGAGCTAGCCAAGTTCCATGAATATTAAGTGTTTTACAAATCGCTGAGTATGAGATACCCGACCTCACAGGAAATAAATATATAACGTGAAATAAATTAATTAACAAATTAATTAAAATTATATTTTCAATTTATAAGAGACAATGCAATACCGATGTCTGTATGTTTGTCTGCGTCAAACTTTGAAACCATTTCAACATTGTACGGACAATAAAACAAAAGCTTTGATTTTTAACCGACTTTAAAAAGGAGGAGGTTATCAATAGCATGGACATTAATGCTGGTGTCCCGCAAGGCTCTGTGCTGTCTCCTACGCTGTTTCTACTGCATATCAATGACATGTTGGACATCAACAACATACATTACTATGCAGATGACAGTACTGGAGACGCTTTTTACACGGGTCGTGCAAACATCCCTCGTTCCGTTGTGGAGGAAAACCGCGGAGAACTTGTGTCTCAAATCGAGACCACACTGTCCCAGGTCTCTGACTGGGGACGGGTAAACTTGGTCCGATTCAACCCTACAAAGACACAAGTGTGCGCGTTCACCGCTAAGAAAACTCCATTCACTGTGGTCCCACAATTCCAGAACACTCCCCTCTCCATCTCCAAGAGCATTGGGATCCTCGGTGTCGACATCTCCAGCGATGTTCAGTTCCGAGATCATTTACAAGATAAGGTAAAGCTGGCGTCCAAAAAACTTGGTGTACTCAACAGAGCGAAGCAGTACTTCACGTCGGGGCAAAGGTTGTTACTTTACAAGTCGCAAGTTCGGCCCCATATGGAGTACTGCTGCCATCTCTGGGCAGGTGCACCCGGATACCAGCTTGACCCTTTTGACTCGGTTCAACGACGGGCTGTGAGAATTGTCGACGATCCCAAACTCACTTGCGGTATCGAGCCCTTAAGTCTGAGGAGAGACTTTGCCTCACTGTGTGTGTTCTACCGCTTGTACAATGGGTTGTGTTCTGAGGAATTGTTCGAAATGATGCCCACGGCTACTTTCTACCATCGCACCGCTCGCCATCGGCAGGGAATTCATTCTCACACTTTAGAACCTAAATGGTCGCGTACAGTGCGGTTTCAGAGAAACTTCCTCCCGCGAACGCTTAAGTTGTGGAATGAGCTCCCTGCCAAGGTTTTCTGCAAGGACTACAGTATGGAGTTCTTCAAGAAAGAAGTTATTAGATTTCTGAAGGGTCGGCAACGCGCAAGTGATACCCCTGGTGTTGCAAGCGTCCATTGGCTACGGTGACCGCTTACCATCAGGCGGGCCGTAAGCTTGTTTGCCACCTTAGTGGTATAAAAAAAAAAAAAAAAAAAAAAATTCGGATGTTTATAATTTTTTTTATGTATGTTCGGGACAACTCCGTCATACATAGACGGATTTGCAAAATCCTTTTTTTATTTAGAAGGGAATTCTTCCCAGGTGGTCCCATTAATGTAATGAAATTAAAACTTAAACTTTTGGTCAATAAAAAATATTTGGTGTTAATTTGGAACTGGTGAAACGACTTTTATGTTGATGTTCGTATCAATGTTTGTTACGAGTATGAATGTTTTTAGTGTCCGAGAAAAAAAGCAATTCTCCACTAAAAGGTAAAAATTAACTTATTTCCAAAAATCTGATCCGAATTATATTTTAAACTTGGTGTCTATGTTCCTAATGTTTATAACACACTCCACATGCATGAAACCAACTTCAAACTATAATTCAGATCAGAGCTTTGGAATAAGTAATTATTAAAAATACCTTTATAGTGCATCTTTTTAAAGCCGGTTATTTATTATGTTAAAAAGTTTTTCAATTTTCTATACTGTGTTTGTCAGTGTTTATACTATACTACTACTGCAATACTATTCGGTTATCGGCGTGGGACTTCTTAATCATACTAATGGAGTTTGCTATAGCTATAGTTGAAGCATGATTGAGTAACAGACCATCCATCAAGTCATACTTTCACGTTTATAATATTAGTAAGATATGTTTTCTATATTTAACCGAGTTTTGTTTTAGTCATTCCTACGCAAAAATCGATAAAGCTTTATGTAGGTCTTAATTATTATCATAATTAGTTAGTTACTTATATTTATGCGACTTACTTGTGAAAGGAAAACTTCTCGTGGCTTTTTAGACGTTGGCTTTCATACTTTTTTAGATTGTCAAAAAAGTCTTCAATGGAAGGAGCTGCATTCGTAAAGTGCTGAAAATAAACACTCCAAAAGTTCTGCATACATAAAAGCGTATTTAGAAAATGCAAGCTTCTCTCTTGCTTCTAAAAACTTGAAAAGATGTTGAATTCGTTTCGACGGACGTCTTTTAGCTCTTTCATGTTTTCTTATACTTTTTGACTTTTGGGTTTTTGGTAAGAAATGTACGTATAACTTTAATAAAAGCTCAGAAAGAGGTATTTGTTTTGATTTTTTAAGTTTGGGTTAACTATTTTTTATTTATTATATGTGGTAAAGTTATAAATACATAATGCAGATTACACTTATGTAAATTTCCTATTCTTGTTTACCTTTTAGGATATGAAGAAAATTTAGTCGCACAATAGGTATAAAAGGTATAAAAAATGTACGTATAACTTTAATAAAAGCTCAAAAAGAGGTATTTGTTTTGATTTTTTAAGTTTGGGTTAACTATTTTTTATTTATTATATGTGGTAAAGTTATAAATACATAATGCAGATTACACTTATGTAAATTTCCTATTATTGTTTACCTATTAGGATATGAAGAAAATTTAGTCGCACAATAGGTATAAAAGGTATAAAAAAGATACAAAAAAAAGTAAAGAAATTTCATCTTATGTACGTACGATTATTTGCAATAGTCCATGAATAGTCTAAAGGTTAAAATTGCGTGGAGCCATTCTGTGAATCTCGCACTCACATAATAACATTATCACAACTGTCAATAATATTAACCTTAAATCGACAAAATTAGGTTTAGTTTTCTTTATACTAACCAGTTTATTTAAACCGTTCTTATATCTTTTGGTTTCTTAACCTAACAAATTGATAAGGGGTAAACTACAGTGTTGTTCTACATACGAATTGTTTATTTCGCATTAAATGTTATTTGCCCGGTGGTGTGATCCATAGGCGCTGCCACTTAAGTCGGCGAGCCTATGGTTCAAATCACGATAGTGTTTTTGTTAGGAATTACTTTTATTTATGTTTTGACTCTGAAAAGGACCAGTTGGTATGAGAACTTTTTGTTTTGTTTGCAAGAATTAAAACACATGCAATCAAATGAAAATGGTTGTTAATAAAATTTTATAAATCATAAATAATGTTTTTGATAAATGTCTCTTTTTCTATATATTTATATAAATACAAGTCACCATTCATTCGGTAACGCTGCTATATTTTGAAAAACAACAAAGTAAAAAAAAATATGTTAAGTCTTAAATATATTGAAATGTAAAATAATATCTGTAAGAAAAATAGCACTTTATTTTTAGGGTTCCGTACCCAAAGGGTAATTATTTTTAATTAGAATTGTTCATACACACAGTACATGTATTTGGCATTTCTAAAAGGGTTTGCACTATTCGATAGCAAACACTAAAAGAACTATTATTTTAATCGCTCGCACTCGCACACGAAGCCCTGAGGTGCGCACGCTCACTGAGCCAGTTGAAACCGGTTTATACTCGAGCGGGCGTCGGTCCTCGCCCCGCGCGCCGTGTCAGTGACAGGCCACGCACACATACCCGTGCTTGTAGTAGTGCTCTCGCTAGCGCCGGTTGTTTGAAGCTATGAGTCTATTGGTTATTTAGTCTTGTGCCACAACTATGCGCAGACGCACATACTTACTTACAATTCCTATTTATGAGATTTTTTATCCGAGAATCAAAACTGTAGTCGAAAAAGGACGTCTTAAAATATTTAAAATATACGTAACTCACAGTATTTCTCGCAGTCGCAACTTTAAGCTTGTCTAAAGTGTAATGTATTGTAAATGGTTCTCTATTCGGATGTTCGTATTTCTTTTATGTTCGTTCGGGCTTAACTTCGTTATATATAGACGGATTTTCAAAATGATTTTTTGTTGGTGGGCCTATATTAATGTAGTGAATTTATAACTTAAACTTTTGGTCAAAAAAAAATAATTGGTGTTAATTTGGAACTGGTAAAACGCCTTTTATATTAATAATTGTATAGAATTTTAATACGAGTACCGATGTTTTTTGTGTACGAAAATAAAACAATTCGTCACTCAAAAATAAAAAACAAAAACTTTTTAACAGAAAAAAAAAACAACTGGCCTCAAAAAGATGCAGTATAAAGGCAAAAATAACCCACCTGATCCCAATCACAGTTTGAAGTTGGTGTCTATGTACATAACAGTTTATAACACACTTCACTTTCATGACACCAACTTCAAACTGTAATTCAGATCAGTCCCCCGGATATAAGTTATCACTTCCAGCCCCTTAGCGCATCCTTCCGAAGCCGGCTGCTTCTTTCGCTGAAAAGTTTTTATATCGACATGTTTTTGTAGGAATGTATTATTTAAATCAAATATAAAACACTCATAATGAGTAATCAAATGATGAAGAAGTCTAGTTGTTATCTGCTGAATACCTAATTACTTATTTATCAGTAAAAACTTAAATATTACATCAACAGTGTGAGACACCTCAATGAAATAAATAGTCGATTTTTGTGGCGTTTGATTTTCACATACACATTTTCAGAATTTGAGATATATATCTATACTTGATGTAGGAAACAAAGTCTGACTATACAAAAAACTCGGGGTACAAACATTTATCTGCTGTCAAATATAGGTACTATTGGTTTGCCGTCTGCTGACTATGTTTTTAACGTGTACCTAAATAAGTTATATTACATCACATCACAAAGACACCGGAAGTTACCTCGGTATTATTTTATTGCATATCGTGTGTAAATGTATAGGTATGATATTTAATATTAATAAATTTAATCATTTGGTACAAAATAAGATGAAAATGTAAATAGAAAAATAAATAAAAACATTATACCTAATCATACATATAAATTAATTTAATTCTTTCAACCATGCTGGCTTATTTGGAATCATGTTATATATATAACTATCTGCTTCGGCAGGTTTTATTTCGCCCTTAAAGCATCTTATTCTCCGACTTCATTCCCCCCTATGCAACAAAATACATCCCACAAGCCCACAACGTGGCCAGTAGAACAACTACAACAATTAATTAAAAAAAAACCATGTTGAATCGGATTGTTGTCCCCTCCCTAACAGACAGAGGAAAGTTGAACCCTACAATATGTACCTACTATAGACACTCAAAATAGTAACACCTTAAAATACCTATACTTTTATTAATAAGGTAAGTACCTAATGTATTCTCAGCAACTGACACTTTTAAACCTGTTATCTAGATTATTATCCTGTCTTACTATTAATGCCTAATAAAATAAGAAGATAAGATTTTATAACGTAACGCGCGGAATCACACTCGAAACACCAGGTCTATAAGGACTTTAAATGGAAGTATGGGGCTTATATCAATACTAATGTGTGGTGGTATACAAACATATACAATAGTGTACGTATGTTTTGTAAGTTTTCAGTAAATTACAGCCGTATAATCCAATCGAGAAAAACATGCAGTCTTAATTTTATACTAAGAAACGATAATTATGCCCATACAATTATCTAAAAGAAGATTTATACCTATACCTAGGATAAAATATCATCTACATAGGTACATATGATAAGTCAAATCAGTAGGTAACTATGAAACCTATATTATATATTATTCAAACATAAGAGATTAATTTGTTTTCGATATATGGACAAATGGATTATCTTTTAATTCTTCTATTGCAATAGATCGTGGTTTGCATTGTATTATCTTGCATGATATACGAATGAAATTAGTTAGTTAGTTTAGTTGGTGTTGTTAAGAAAAAACGTAATATACATCAAAAATGAATGTTAACAACGTAAAACTTTATACATATTGCGATAATATATATGTATACCTCAAAAATCGGTGCATACATCGCCTTTCGCTATTTACCAATTCCTGATGTATACTCTGTTTCCAGTCGTTTAAATAGGCACAACAATATACATAAAACTAAGACGCTTACTACTTATATGTATAACGTAAGTAACTGTACTATCGTCATCCAGATTTTATTAGTTTTGCCAGATTATCGCACATCATATCAGCTCATATTGGTCCATTGCTGGACATAAGCCTATGGCGCGCCATTTCTCCCGGTCCCCTGCCTTCTATATCCAGGCACCTTTTTAAGGTCGTTGGTTCACCGGGAATGAGGTCTTCCCACACTTCGCCTTCCCATACGCGGTCTCCACTCTAGGACACGTCTGCTCCATCGGCCATCGGTCCTCCGACAGACGTGGTCAGCTTACTGCCACTTCAGCTTGCTAATTCTGCGAGCTATGTCGGTACCTTTGGTTTTCTTACGGATGTCCTCGTTTCGGATTCGATCCCTCATACACACTCCCAACATAGCTCGCTCCATTGCGCGCTGTGCGACCTTAAACTTGTGGACCAGCCCTGCTGTAAGTGTCCACGTTTCGGCAACGTAAGGCATGACTGGTAGGACACACTGGTCAAAACTTTGGTCTTCAGACATTGCGGTATAGGCGACGTGAAGACTTGACGAAGTTTACCAAATGCTGCCCACCCTAGCTGGATTCTGCTATCGGCTTTCTTCACAAATTTTTTCGGCCCGGTTAGATTTTGTGTACAAGGTACAAATAATACAGGACAACTTCGCTTCAGGCACCCGCAACGTAAACGACGTGTTGTTTGAACATGACTTTTGTGTTATCCAAGACAACTCGTCACAAGAAAGACATCTTCCGCGTTGGTGAACAGTTTCGGTGATATGACGTCCCCCAGTCTTACACCTCTACGTAGCGGGATGGCATTTGTCCTATGGTCCTGGAACTGGACGGTCATCGTGGCAGCGTTGTAAAGACATAACAGCACCTCAATATTTCGCCAGTCTATACGACATCGCTGCAGAGAACCTAGCACAGCCCAGGTTTCGATGGAGTCAAAGGCTTTCTCGTAGTCCACAAACGCCATACACAGCAGCTAATATACTCTTGACTTTATTGTATAATCTCCCAATTTATTGTAAATTAAATAAAATATAATATGAAAGAGATGAAATTTAAAAAACTACCAATTAAAGCCACAAGCCTGCATGATAACCAACCAGTAGTATTATGTATTTTATACGTGTATGCTATTTTATTTTTGCTATTTTTTTAAGATATTTTTGATCTACATATTTAATTAATTGGTATTACCAAATCAATGAAATATCACTACTAATAATTCGTATGTACTATCTAAAGTATAGAATTCATCATTATATATATCCTTGGATGCAAAATAAGTTGCACCCCGGTCAGACTTCGGCTTTGGTATAACCTTTGTTTATAATGCACCATACTTTTGTCTCAAATTCACTTTAAGCAACGATTTTCTATATCCTTGAACATTCAAATAATCGATTGATATAAACTGATAGACGACACTAATGCACATCTTTTAATGCGTGACACACTCAAATTTAGTCAATTTTGTTAATTTTAATTAATTTTTAACCGCAGAGCGAACAAAGACGGTCTGTTCACGGCGTTGCGAGCCCCTATCTCCAATAATGATAAGATAGAGAAGCGTCGAAGAGCATAGAAAGAAAGAGAAAACAAATGCGAGTTGCAGTTTAACATAACACAGTGTTTTAATTCTTAGCTACACGCATTTCAAGCAATCGCAGAAATGTGGGATATTTTTCATTTAGACATAAGACAAGGAAGTTTTATGCCGCATAAAATATAGGGGACATAAATAAAGAAGCTGTCGTATAAAAGCACGTTGCTGTACTCAGCTCAGCTACAGCCTACTTTACTTACGATCATATTTTACCTAAGTCTTCCTATCTTAGCGTAAAAGCTCTTTACAAAATATTAACAAATTTCCATTTTTTGATATTCCAATAAAATATTATAAAAATAGTCTACAATTTGCTTCGTTCTTTATTTCCTTAGGCGTTTAAGAAAAATCACTAATGCTATTAACTTATATAATCTGAACTATAGTAATTTAATGTAATTTTCAGCTATATTTACTAGTTAGTAGAAATAAACTAGAAAGTACACGTAAAAACTAGGTCATATGCCAAATGCTAAAGGTGTGGCCACGATTCGATTAAAGCATGTCAGATAGAACAATGTGTACCCACTTGGTCCGCAACAGGGTTGTAAGATGCCAGTTCAAAAATGATAGCATCGGCTTGTCAGAATGAAAACATTCCGTTCCGTTCCAGCGTTTCACTGCAAGGACTCAAGAAACGGGTCACATAGGAAAAGAACTGTCGATGAGAGAGTTCTGTAGAGTGCCCAAAATTGCGGACTGGAACAGCACAAACGTTCAATAAATGGTAATTGAAAAAGCGGAGGGTCCTCAACCACTGGAAGGTATGCGGCGTTTAATGTACGCATTAGTAAGTAATTCTAGTACTGTACCGTCCACTGCATGGCATTCCTTTGTGTGCTTATTACCTCTGTCTAAGACACCAGTAAGACGGATTAGATAGGGCTGGTAGTGTAGGACTTCGCAGTCTAGGATGTAGCGTAGGAGGGATAGAGCCGACCGGCACCCTTGAGCCAGCAGGATGATAAATATATACATGTGTAAACATATATAAGAAAAAAATGACTGCTTTGCCGTTTGTCGTCTGCGTGCTGGCTTCTAAACTCTTCTGTGTTCTGATTCTTCTTTGATGGTATTACTTTGCTACAGCTTATTCGGTTTATATCCGAGTAGCTTTACTAGTTTCCAATAAGCATTACAATTTTTGTTTCTTTGTTGCTTTAATAGTGGTCCAACTTATGCATTTTATTAATCTTGCAATGGTATTCAGTTTACGTCGTTTTTAAGGCATTTTCGATTCGTTTCCGTTATCATTCCCCCCCGCAAGGCTATGTGCTGTATCCTATGCTGTTTCTACTGCATATCAATGACATATTAGACATCAACATGTAGTGTACTCTAGTCTACCCTAAAACAAAATTATGTCTAACTACCTATATAGCGTACCATTATGTGGGATTTAATTGAATACCTAATGCATTTATATTGAAGTAGTTATAGGTCTAATTATCTGTTGAATATACAAAACTAAGATAGTCAAACATTATAAATAGATAAACATAAATTGGGGTTCGAAATAATTGCGCGGTAAAAGATAAGACAGCGCTGCATTAGATATATGTCTATTGTAGATTTTGTTTCGATGAATGGTAAAGTAGCTTAAACAGTACGACTCGAGGTATAAAAATAATAATAAAACTGTGTGCCCAAATCGAATGATCGTCACGTGACCAGGTCATGCGGTGACGTCACAAAACCTCTTTGAAGACGAAATGAAAAATACGGGAAATAGGGATATCTCCTAATTAGTGCGTGTAAAACGGCGCTAGAGACTGTTGTGACAGAGTCCTCTCTCTCCCATTCGAAATTCAAAATTCATGAGTGACGCGCGCGGTTTTGCATAATGGTGTGTTTCCCGCCTTTTTTGAGTCAAGTAATATGGAAAGCGTCCCACCTCCCGCATTCTAAAATAGAGTTTTGACAAATATCGGTTAAAGACTGTGCTTTCCGCGTTTTTCTTAATAAATAGTGTTTGCAATTACAAAGTGCAAATGTGAATAAATAATAAAACTTTAAGTGATTATTTACATTGAATTAACATCGAACCGTGTACCCGTGTGTAACCGTGAAGTTGTTAGGAGTGTTCGAGCTTGGCGTCGTCGTCGCTGTCGGCGTCTTCCCGTCCATCGATAATTTTCCTGAGTGAGTAGATTAATTTTTATTTTCAGAGGAAATAACTATAATCGCGAAAGAAAAGAATTCCTTCTGAGTACAGCTGTTTATCTAGAAATTAAATTGAAGAGTTTCTATATGAATTGTTGTTGGGTAGGTAAACTATTAATTATAACCATTGTTTTACTTTTCTTGTGTGATCCCAAAATATGTTTCGTATGTGAAAATTGTAAATTTTGAAAAGGTACATATACCTAGAGATGAGTGATAGGGTATGTTCTAACGGTTTAGGTACACAAATCACACACTGATGTTGTGGCAAACCGTACATAGGATATCTAGAGTTCTACTATCGCATTTTAAGAATGTTATATAATCATTAAATGTAATAGATAACTATCTAAATTACTTAAAAATTAAATTAAATGTGCATAATAAAATACAAACAAAATACATGCCTTGGTTGACGATTTAAGAACATGGCGCCGGGTCTAATTATTATTCTCGAATTTTACCTAACAGTGATAACTGTGAATTACCTTTTTGTACGATTTAATTAGTGATTTTGATTGGCAAGGGCACTCAATTTAGTACTTTACAGACTGAGTAAAGATTTTCCTTTGTAGAATTATAACCTACTGTACGGTTTTTTTTGTATGACAAATATGTATTAGGTAAGTGTTTCTTCCGAAAGTAGTTAATGGGACTGTAAGGTTACAACCCTTTGATGATAACGCTTCGTCAACAGACCTAGGGATATCGCGATTAAAGTAAGATCTCTCCATTTTAATATCAGTATTAGAATAGGAATGGGTAGTAGGAAGAGCAGGTCTTCGTGTGACGGCGAAGCTCGAGTACGAGGGTGTGAGTAGAGCTTGTTTACTTTTAGGTCTTACTAGCTCAGCTCCACCCTACTCCAAGAAAGTTAAAGAGGTAGTTTAAACTTTATGAGTTCTAATCCGGATCAGAGGATATAAATGATAAAGAAGAAATTTTAATTTTGGTGTGTCTAGTAGGTAGTTGTATGAGATACCTATTCAATACTTACCTATCTGAACTGTTAGCATAAATTGGTCCGGATTAGTTTTCGTCAAAATAAGGAGTGATAAGTTGTCGGGATACAGATTACTCCTTTCTTTTGGAAAGTTCGTTTTATTAATAAATAAATCACTCATTGTGGAGACGAATAGAATAAGAATCATATATCGTTTGATTTGATGTTGCACTTACTTCTTTATCTATTTTTAATAGGTAACAATTAAGTTATGCCAAACAATGATAATAAAAAAAATATACTTTAGTATTGCTTTCTTCTTTTGATATAAAAAAAAGAAGGAAATGATTTACGGTACCTAACCTTAAGGAAACAATGACTGAAACGGGGTACGACATAAGTTAAACTTTGACCGAACATATTAAACATGGATTTGTTTAAGGTGACATTAGTTGGTCTAGGGTCTGTCCAATTCTTCTTCATAGAAAATCTTATTATCATAGGTTTCTACAAACAACATACATTGCTATGCAGATGACAGTACTGGAGACGATTATTACACGAGTCGTGCAAAAATCCCTAGTTCCGTTGAGGAGGAAAAACATGGAGAACTTGTGTTTCAAATCGAGACCACTCTATCAAAGGTCTCTGAATGGGCAAGGGAAAAATTTGTACGATTCAACACTACAAAGACACAAAACTGTGCGTTTACCGCTATGAAAACCCCAGTCACTGTGATCTTTAAATTCCAGAACACTCCCCTCACCATCTTTAAGAGCACTGGGATCCTTAGTTCCCAGATCATTTGTACAAGGTGGCGTCCAAAATACTTGGTGTCATCAATAGACCAAAGCAGTACTTTACGTCGGGCCAAAGGTTGCCTCTTTACAAATCGGAAGTTCGGCCCCACATGGAGTACTGCTGCCATATCTGGGCGGGTGTAACCGGATACCAGCTTGGCTCTTTTGATTCGGTTCAAGGACGGGCTGTCGACGATCCCAAGCTCCCTTGCCTTATCGAGCCCTTAAGTCTGAGGAGACCCTTAGCCTCTCTGTGTGTGTTCTACCGCTTTTACAACGGGATGTGTTCTGAGGAATTGTTAGAAATGATGCACACGGCTACTTTCTACCATTTTACCGCTTCTGATCAATAAATCGATAAACCAAGATTCAATAAACCGTTTTAACTTTCAGTCAGTTCTAAGATTTTTTTAAAAAAACTTTCATCGATTAAATTAAATGTGTCGGTTTATATTAACATTGTAACTTACACTTACATTGGACTATGCTACATCTATTAAAATAAAGGTATGGGTATGTACAATCATTGTGCAAAGCTGTATCACGGTATTACGTAATGCAAGTTGGTGATCCCCTAACCACCTAACTATAGGTTTGTTACTCAAAAATGTGTGGTTTTCTTTTATGGACAGAATTTCAATAATCTGTTTACTAGTTGCAGAGATTACCCCTCCATACAAAAAAAAAAACAAATTATACTTTTAATAATATAAGTTAAAAAGTATAGATTACATATAAGGTGTATACATCTGTGCTAAAACTAATTAAAAACCAATTTAAAATTTGAAAGTTTATTTCTCCGAAACGTTTAAAATTTTTAACGATCTTTTTTTCTAATAGGGACTCAGAACCTTTAACTACGATCTACTTTGTTTCTTTTAATTAAATGTTAGGTCATAGTCTTTTAATTAATGTCATTGGCAGAAGCTTTTTTACTGCATGCAATACAATGCTATTGTCTCATTAATCTTTGTTATCCCGATTTTCCTCGGGGGGGATTATATTATATTTATCAGATTAAATCTTTGTAAAGATAAGATAGATTGTATTAAAAAGGAAAATGCTAATTTTACTCCAAAGAAGGGTAAAACAATTTAACGTTTTACGTGTTGCCAGTAAAAGTAAGTACATAATAATAAAATATTTATCACTTAATTGGAATGCTTTTTGTTTGCATTTTTTTTAAACATTATGAGTGACATGGTTCTTCATATGTAATAAAACCAAAGGAAAATGTTAAAAAGCACTTAATAAAATAACAATCACAAAAAATAAGTAATTATTTGTTTCTATAAAGAAATGATGTTTTGCTTGATTGCTTGACATTTTTGTCCATGGATTTATATTATATTATCAATATATTATGCAGTCTTGTAGGCGTTTAATTGCGGCATAAGTGGAGCCATAAGCAAAATCAAGTCTCACATAAAGTAGCTACCTACTTCATGTATCATTATTTAATAGATTGTTTTAGTTAAAAAGTTTCTTCAATTTGGGTTAGCTACCACAGAGAAAAAAAATATGCACTAGTAATTAAACCGCACGTATTCAAATTTTCATTGAATAATCACATTTAAATAAAATATACCTATTTGTTAGTGTGTGATAGACGTTCGAGTATGGAAGCGTACTTGTACTTGCGGCTTAACGACCTTTTTCGACAGTGTATCAGCCTAAGTACGCGAACTTAAAATCCGCCGAGTAAGTTTGTCAGATATATCAACCGGTTAGAATTTTGCTCCACGGCGTAGTACGAGTAACTCGTTTAAGAATTATAAGGAAAGATCTTTAACCCTTAATTACTAGCGTGGAGTATATTTTACCCCACGGAGTTTTTGAAGCGTTGGAACTCCGCCACTTTTATACTTTTTAAAATTACCGTCACAGCGTTCCCAATAGCTGCCTGAATATCTCTCCCCGGTCTGGTTCAGTCAACAACGCAGCTCCATATTATATGGTCGGGTGAATGGATCGCATCTGCGGTTAAAACAATCGAAATTTCAAGTTTGCGGATTACTGAGGGGGAAGAAAGCATCACAGTTCCAATAAAGATGGATCGAAGGTTAAAGTAATTAAAAGTGACCACGACTAAGAATCTTGAGAAAGTGTCAACAAAACGGACTTGTGACGAAACAGTGATGATAATGAGCCACTGTCGGTACCATATGCCATACCACATTTGTCCCGCCTCAGCCATACAAAAACGTGATCGAGAGAAGTGCTGAAGTTCGAGATAATGGCTTCACGGCCAGAGGTGGTCCATTTTCAACTTACAAAAGATGCCATATATACCGAAGGTAGAATGATAAAAAATAGAGTTTGTGTGTGCTAAATGCTATCAGCAGGTCTGTCATGAACAGTCTATCACGATATGTAATGAATGTACTGCATTAAAAGTATCTAAATATATCGATTGATCTATCCATTAGTACATCAAAAATGTTGTTGTTATTCTTTAGCACAAAGTTGATTCTATCTGTTTCAATAATAACTTAAGGTACAGGTAAGTAAAGGTAAAAACTTAAACTAGTTTTAAATCTGAGAAAGAAGTACAAAGGAGCTATACTACATAGTACTATACTTATCATAACATACTTAATATGCAAATAAAGTTACATCTTTACCATAAGTAAGTTATTTATAGGGCATATTTACTTAGGTACTTCGGCGCGGATCAATGTCGTGATAGCACTTTTTACTAAAACTATTTTTATCTCATTATGCAATGTTATAGTCGAAAATAGTAAAAATTTGGTACAGGGTTAATTAGCATGATTTTTAAACACGTGTTCTAAACAGTTGAAAAACAATGTCTTTACATTACAGAAAACATAATTTAAAACAAAAACAACGTTTAGTTATCAAGAACAAAACAGAGTTTAAAATTACATTGAGTTGTGAATGAACCAAATATAAATGAAAATTATAATCATTTAGGACTTAAAACACGTCAAAATAAATAAAAAAGTGAAATCTATGTCATTATCAAAATTTAAATCAGAAATTAAATAAACAAAATTTAATTGAAATTTTAATTGTCACATGCACATTTGTTTTATCACTTAATTTATTCTTGCAAGCTTGAACGGTATTACCGTTTAAATAAAATAAAAATTAAGTAATATAAACAAGTAAAATAAATTTTGCTATTGTTTATTAACATTCCAAATTTTGTGTGTCAGACAAGTGTTTTATCTATTAAGATACGAGTATTTATACCTACTGTGACAAGTTTTGTAGTTTTTCAAGTACAAAGCTTATTTCGTATGTTTGATTTATAAAATTCTAAAAAAAAATGTTCTTCTCAACCCTGTTTGGATACCTACATTTAAATTCCCTCAGTTCAGCAATCGCAAGGCAAGACTCACGGAACGCCTTAGATGTTTCGTCTAATCCATATTTATTACGGTCCCGAAACAAGAGCTGCCAGCTTCGGTTTTCGTACGTAAATTTATGTCTCCATGTTTCTAAATTGTCATGATAATGTTGCTAAAAACGCTTGAATCGAACAAAAATCAAGAGTAACCAAGTATATTGGCATTTCTTTTTTTTAAGCGAACCTTTTTAACGTAAATTTCGAGATAGCAGTCAGTGTTAAGAGGGGGTATCAAAGTAACTTACCCGTAGTAGCTAAATAAATAATAAAAAAACATGTAGTACATACTACACTATAATTCTAAGTTAGTAGTTTTTGCATTCGAATCGAATTATTTCTATAACGGTTAATATGATTTATTTGAAATTTTATAACGATATTGCAAAATTCTCCTTGTTTTATAAGAAATCATAATAAATAGAATATAATTGTTACCTGCATGATATAAAATATAAATATAGAGCCAGGATCAAAGCATTCAAAAGATTACAAAAACTTGAATGCCAGTGGTAGCAGCGTATTAGTTATTTGATTTCGAAAACAATAAAATGTTAATTTAATCATAATATTACTATTTTACTAATAGTTACAGGTTAAAAAAAAAATTACTGCATAAGGCTGAAATTTATGTTTCCAAGCAGTAATAAGATTTTCTCTTTTGTCACCTGCCCGCGCCAACTGTCACATTAGTAAGAATGGATGATTCGGATATTAACATTTAATGGAAACATAATTAGCTTTTCATTCTAATGGACACCGTACTTTCTTCGTCTTTTCCTAGCTCTTTTAACATTTGCATCTTTATCAGAGGAATACGATTGATAGATTAACGAACATATCTATATCTATACTTTGTAGTATAGATATACTCGTAGTTGTAAGGTAAAATCAATTTAAAGCTTGCTTAAGAGAAATTTCACGAGATTAATTAAATTAATTTGAGAATGTGGATGCATTGTAAAAGATGAATATAGCTTTGGCTTGAAATCCTACTTACCTTAGGTATTTTGTACATTATACAGTGACACGTTAACCATCAAAAACGTACATTGCTATGCAGATGAGAGTACTGGAGACGGTTATTACTCGGGTCGTGCAAACATCCTTTGTTCCATTGTGGAGGAAAAGCGCGGAGAACTTGTGTATCGAATCGAGAACACTCTGTCCAAGGTCTCTGACTGAGGACGGGAAAACTTTGTCCGATTCAACCCCACGAAGACACAAGTCTGCGCGTTCACCGCTAAGAAAACCACTTCCCTCTCCATCTCCAAGTGCATTGGGATCCTTGGTGTTGTCATCTCCAGAGATGTCCAGTTCCGAGATCATTTGCAAGTCAAGGTGAAGCTGGCGTCCAAAAAACTAAGAGTACTCAACAGAGCGAGGCAGTACTATACGTCGAGTACTGCTGCCATCTCTGGGCGGGTACACCTGGGTACCAGCTTGGCCCTTTTCACTCGGTTTAACGACGGGCTGTAAGAATTGTCGACGATCCCAAACTCACTTGCCGTATCGAGCCCTTAAGTCTGAGGAGAGACTTTGCCTCCCTGTGTGTGTTCTACCTCTTGTACAATGGGATGTGTTTTGAGGAATTGTTTGATATGATGCCTACGGCTACTTTCTACCATCGCACTGCTCGTCATCGGCAGGGAATTCATCCTCACACTTTAGAACCGAAATCGTCGCGTACAGTGCGGTTTCAGAGAAACTTCCTCTCGCAAACGCTTGCGTTGTGGAATGAGCCAAGGTTTTTTCTAGGAGTACAGAATGGGCTTCTTCAAGAAAGAAGTTTTTAGATTTTTGATGGGTCAGCAACGTGCGATTGATCAGGGGCACATTTGTTGTGTTGTTGCAAGCGTGCATAGGCTACGGTGACCGCTTACCATTAGGCCCTGTAGTGAAAGCTGTAACTTGGCATGAGTATACATATTAACTAGACCGACAAAGTGCTAAAAGAAAATAAAATTTTGAAGTGAAAAGTTCTTTAGCGGCGTTGTGCACTTTTTTTAGTATGGGTAAAACATGATAAACTTGCGCAGGCTGATCGAAAATGCGTGAGACGAAAACCATAATGCCACGCCATACTGATCGGAAATTCGCAAAACGGAAACCATAATGCCACGCCATATTTATGTATGTATATGGCGATTGTGAGTAGTACAGGGAGGTTGGATATGGGATGTTAATTCTCTGACAGATTGAGATGTCAAATATACTATGTCAATAAAGTAAATAAACAAACATTATTATTTATAATAAAGAAATATGTATAAAAAGTGATGGGATTAAATAGCTAGTATGTTTTCAGTTCTGCCGGCACTCCTGGAATGCAACCCTTTTTTTTCTAGGTTACCTTCTCTACACCTAAAGTGGGGATGAATATTTTTTTTTCGCCTATCACGTAGTGTTGGGTGTCAATTGATAGCTCTTTTAAACCCATCTTCGATTCAGCGGTGCGTTAACAAAATATTAAGCTTTAAAGTGCAAATTTTTGTTAGAGCCCACTGCCAGCTAAATGGCTGGGTCATCATTTTTATCATCATATCAGCTCATATTGGTCCACTGCTGGACTGCTTCCGCATCCAGTCACAACTAGCCACCTTTTAAGGTCGTTGGTCCACTGGGTTGGAAAGCGTCCCACATTTCGCCTTGCTATACGCGGTCTCTAAAACATGTCTGCTCCATCGGCCATCGGTCCACCGACAGACGGCCCGCCAACTGCCGCTTTAGCTTGCTACAGAAAAACACTGAAGTTTAAGTTGTTTTTTGAGTAGTATGGAATATAGTATATGATATGATAATAGTGGCTAAGTGGGTTTTTAAACGTAATGAGTAGTAGTCAACCAACATAAAATATGTAGTCGGAAAAGTTAAAAAAGTGTACAAATTAGAATGAAGGTACTTAGACGAAGATTGTTCTTAACTTAATGAGCCATGTTTTATAATAGAAAAATAATATAAAAACATTCTGAATACATATACTTACAAAATTAATAACAATGCTAATATTCGGATAACGCATTGGACTAGGTGGCGCAGTGCTGATTGGCGCTTGGCGGTACAGTTCACAAACTTAATAATCTAGTTGCTCAATCGCAAAAACAATTACATATACAAGTGAAGCTTGCAGTGAATCAAACTAACCTTAGTGACAATGGGTAGTCCACATCACATAATATCTCATGTCAAACCGAAGCATCTATATTTTCAATTAAATACGTTTGATTCGAAAAAGTCGTAAATTTAGTTTTCTATATCCGTTTAATGTCTAAAAATAGAAAGAAAAACATTTTACTACAAAATTGTCCATAACGAATGTTTCTAACGTAACCTCAACAAGTATTCCTCAATATTACACACAGCGCCATCTGGTCCTAAACTAAGCGAAGTTACCAGAATATACCAGAAATATTCCATCCATTATCAGAAGAATACCAGATAATGGATGGAATATTTCTTCTTTAAATACATACATATTATACATAGGAATTAGCCAGGCTAGGGGCAACACATGCCAAAAATTTGATTTTTTTATAATTGATTGATTACATAAATGTTTATCTTGTGCGGGAATTAAACCCGCTGTCAGTCACTATTACCAACAGCGTAACGGAGTCGCCGACCAGGTTTTTGTCTTGAAAATGGATTTTCCCACTGCATAGGTTCGAATGAACGAGATGAGATAGATATCAAATAATAATTCCAAATATTATTTCAAAATATTCCGTGAGACCATTGATAAATCGACTAAAATAAACGCAACCATCTAATTATTTAGGGATTTATCTATGGTATTATCAGCCTTCTAAAACCAAATTCCAGCAGCGGTAAGGATCTATATTCTTACCATTTCGTACAATATTCGTTTTTTTGTTTCTTGTTTATTTTTGTAGATAGAATAATTAAACAAAAACAAACAAGGCAGTACCATATATATTTGTACAACTCACATTGTTATTATTGACTGTATTTGAAACGGCACAGTTTCAGGATATCTAAATTATTTATTTTATTTAATCGTTAGCAGTCTTTCTATATATTTTTATCGCGCGCTTTTTCGAATTAGTAGTTACGTATTCAATATAGTGATCGTAATTTTCAATTCAAGTTCAATTTAGTTATAACATGTTTTCTGAATAAGTCACTGATGTGTTAACAATGACTTACACACAAAATGTAAAGATTTTAGAAGTTTTACTGAACAGTAACGACCTTCTTAGCATGTTTCATATATTCATCGAGGTCAATATGAAGAAACTTAGCACTAAATTTTTTAAAATTTACCTACGGAACTCTAAAACCTTCCGGCTTTATCATTAGATCAGTTTTATGGTGCGATTTTTATCCGTTTTGATTTTCTTCGTCAAAGTAGCTTAGGTATCTTACTCGAAGTATCTTGCCATACTTAAAATAGATATTACTGGAAAGTTCCAGTGGCTATTTTTGGGGTTCTTTATCAGTTCCACTTCACTAAATGATACTTTCTAAATACAAATGTTTTACTTGTTAGTAAAAATAATAGAATCGCTATGTAAGTATGCCTATTATATTTGGAGAGTGCCCTCATTTCCTCATGAATTCCATTATCAGACCTGGATTTCAATAAAAATGGGACCAATATGGAATTATACCCTTTAAAAACTTGACGAATGACGAAGATCAGTCACAACAAACTTAAAAAATACACCCGAATTAAGAACCTCCCCCTCTTTTAAAAGTCATTTAAAAATTGTACATGAGGAACAAATTAAAAGATTATTTTATTTTTGAGCCACCTTTAACTCCCTCTTGGAGCAAGAAAAGTGGCATCTCGTAGCTAATGAGAATGAATTACACTTTCTGTCTGCGTCCCGCTGCGCCACGCTGTCCAAGAATTAAAGCTTTCTTAATTTCTTACAACAATTTTCCATTGTTTTAAGTTATATCCTTTGTCTGTTTAAACTGGACTTTACGAGTAATTTTGTTTACAATCTTCTTTCTTTTATATTTTTGGAGATACACAAATATTATTAGTTAAACTGTTACTTTTACTAACTTTTTTGGATCAAGCTAGAAAATTTTATTCAAAAATGTTATTAAATATATTATTAATGTCTTATATTGCTCACGATTCAGGATATTTTAACAGTTCCGTAGCAAAAACGGTAGTTTCATCAGTCCGTTTGTATCACAGCCTTATAATTCTGTGTCTTTTCCACCGATTTTGAAGTTTTGCAGACAAGGGTATAATGTAATATACCGATAAACAAATTTAAAGGATTTAAAGCTTTTGAGCTGTGTACTGGAAAACACTAATAATTCAATTATCCAAACATGGCTGTCAACGAACTTTCAGCCGTTCTTCGAGCATATCATTAGACGTAGAGATGACAATCAGAAAAGATTAATCATTCCAGGAAATTTCAATGGCAGAAGATCATATGGAATGTTACTAACCAAATGGACCAATGAAACTAAATTACCTCGATCCTCATGGTAAAACATTAAAAGGGGAACAGAAATTTAGCTTTATTTGAAACAAATCTGTAATTTTTTTATATTCGCAGTATTAAGTTTTCAAAAGAAACAATCTACTTAGTATAGTCATACTACGCAACCCAAAGTGAACACGTGTACTTAACAGTTTTTACAAATTCTCATTTACTCTCACACTACAACAGCCTCCAGGGAAATAAAACTCACCGCTCAGACATTTAATGAAACGATTGCCTACGTGTGCGTTAGATTAGAAACACGCTTTAACCTTCGTATTTAAGGCATTTGTTCAGTTATATTTATTAACCATCCTTAGTGAATAATTTAATTTAATAGATCTTAATATATGAACATGTGAGGCTTCCGTATTTTAATGCAGAAGCACGGGTAAGTAAGTTAATATATCATCACAAACCTTGTAAATGAAGTTAATGGACTATTTATGTCTATTCCACACGTTGATTTTCTATAAAGTTCAGGATTAAAAGAAAGATACACAAAAAGAGGGAAAGCTGATAGAAGTATTTGAGTTGTGGTGTTGGAGGATAATAAAAAATGTTAGCAGGACATAAAAAACAACAAATGAAGCAGTGTAGATTATAAAGAGGAAGAGAGTTTTTCTTAAAAAATGTTCAGAATGTAAGAGGGAAAAAAATTAATCATTTTATGAGACATGACCACCTCATTTAAAAAACACAGAAAGAAAACGGTGGAATAGAAAGAACACAGAAGAGTTTTATGAGCCAAAATAAGGTTGCTGTAACGACACACAAGGACTAAAAGGTGAAATCAAATGCGTTGGAAAGGAGCAAGGCTAGAGAATTTCATCAGCTACATCGAAGAGAATTAGATCATAAGCTATAAAAAAACAGACAAGTGCGAGTCGGACTCCCGTACTAAGGGTTCTGTACCACGATACGATACTAAGCTCATGCCACAAAATTGATAAAATGCCTAATTATTAATTGATTCCATTGTAATATTACTAATGCGCTATAATTTTCTATTTTACGTTTGACCTAGTTGTTTGTTAATTTAATTATATGCCACCCACAGTAACTTAAAGTTTGAAGCTTGTGATTAATACCGTTTTCATAAATTATAAACAACATTACAAAACAAAATTTTTACTTTTCGATTTTTTAAATTTTTTTGGAAATCCGCTGCAACAACACAAACAACACAATCCCGTAAAAAAATATGTATTTCAGCCTGATAGTTGCTATGGTTTACAAGATATAGTCCAAAAAAAGACAACGAAGGCTTAGCAATAGGGACCTATTGGCACCCTTTGCTTACGAGACACTAAAAAGTATGCTGTATAGTAGTTGTTTAGTTATTTAGTTATTTTCTAGATTTTATGGCAAATATTCGGATATCGACCTACTGGCAGTTTAAAAAATGCTATAATGGCCAGCATTTTAAAATTGCTTTAAATATCGGCACTGACCTATTATCTGATAGGTAGGTATGCTAGTTTAAGTAATTGCTCGTGACAAACTACACTAAAATTTACAACGGCAATAAAATTAAATTAAAATGTCACATGGTTTGAATAAAGCGTTACTGTAGCGTTTTATTTTGATCGGCTCGTAAAGAATATCAAAAGAACACTTACACTGCCATTTACTAATATTATTATTGTATAGAATGCTTAAGAGAATACAATTCTCGGCGCCTCGCACCGTGCTTTATACAAATGATTTTGCACTTGTTTTTGACATTTACTGATCAAATACTGTAAAATTTTGTAGACATGATATCAAGCCGATAATATGTCTGTTTTCCAAAACTCAAAAAAATGTTTTCATTAAGATGTAATCTTATTTGAGACCATTTGTATGAAAAACTATAATCCTGTATAACTTTTAAACTATACAATTAAATAAAAAACTGTCACGCTGCAGACCTAGTTATTTATTTCTAGAACACTTGTTTAAAATTTTATGGTATTTGAATGGTAATTGTCAAAAATAAGTGGGAAATTTGTTTGTATGAAACACGCTGGCGACGCGAATCGTATCCTCTTATTAATAAAATTCAGGCGTTTAAAAATTAATAAGATTTTCTATTTCGTTGTGTGCCTTGACGTTAACTTTAGAGAAACGTGAATATTATGGATATTAACATTTAATGGAAGCATAATTAGCACTCTGAGGAACAATTTTCGTTCGCTTCCTTGCAATTATAACGTTATCAATGGCTTTTAGCAAGAAAATCTAAAATGTGTTATGCATTTAAGTAGTAGTAAGTATTTAAGTAGACCTTTAATTATTTGAGAAGTATTTTTGTTTTAAAATTATTGTTTTATGTTTTTTTTAAAATTATTGAAGGTAGTTTTATATTATTATCACCATGGTGGCATAATAGCTTATCCATAGGTCCATGTAGTGTTAAATGGTCACCGTAGCCTATAGACGCTTGAACATCAGATTCCATTTAAGAGGCCAGTTGACCATTTAAAAATCTAATTACTTTTTTTATTTAAGAACCCTATATTATAGTCCTTAGAGAAAACCTCGGCAAGGAGCTCATTCTATAACCTCCGTTCGCGAGAGAAAGCAGCACAAATAGCAAAAGACCTCGACCAACATCCAAACTATGTTATCAAAGATTTGCCCTTTTTATAAATTTTATTAATTGTGATTCATACAATAAGTTATTTTACAATTTAAAATAAATACATTATTAATAATTTAAATACTATACATTTTTAAAACAGAAAAATCATACGAAAAATTCAATAAAAATACAATACTGAGAAACTATTTAGTTAAATGTCTAAATTACTACCAGTGGGCAACGTAGCTAGGAGGTTAGTAGCATTGCCACGCTGAATAACAATGCTGATTCGCTAACCCCGGTAATCGCCGGCTTTCCGATTGTGTGAAGTGGAGACCTTAGTTAGCTCTTTATATATAAACTATGAGCCTCTGGCCACCAAGTACCCATGGTCTCCACTTTACAAACTTTAAATATATAGGAAGTATCAAGCACTGTGTATTTGCTTTTCTTTTTACGCTCCGCCATGTCAACCCAAGACCCAGGTTTTTGACTTTGTAGCCTGAAGATGTGACGGCGCCAAAGTATCAATGCATGTTGCATCCAAAATCAGCGGTCGTCGCTTCCATTCCAGATTTCCAGGGCACCAGAGTAAAACCATCAGGTATCTGACCGTCGCGTGATCCCGAGCCAGCCCTAAGGGTTCCAAAAGAGCTGAAACCCCAGCACTGACAAGGGCCCGGCGCATTATGTCTTTGATGACTGTATGGCGGGGTATTCGACCTGCGCTTTTGCTGCATGACAGTGCATGGTGACCGAGACTATTAACCACGTTACCGCACTGGCAGCTAGCTATGTGGAACAGTACACAAAGCTCCAATTCTGTAACAAACAGCTATGCGAAATGTGGCGTTATCTAACAGTGTCCCTATTCTTGGTTTTACCTTTTCATTTGGTTTTACTACATAGTCCTCGGAGTTCCTATTTCACCCCCTTATGGCATGAATTTCCAAAAATATTTTTAAGAATTCTCAGAAGTTATAGGACATTCCTAGGCAAATTAACCGCTGCTAATTAAGAAAATGCACAGTAACAAGCAAAAACATACCATAAACGACGCACCCTTTTTTAGCAATATTTTAAATAGGTAGGTTTTTGAAGTAGTAAAAGCTAAATACGCACGTAATAAGATTCAAGTCCAGTCAAATGCTGGTTTTTAGTTAGGCTGCCGACGACATGTCTGACATTTTAATAAATATAGATAATCAAAACAAACTGTTGGTAAAATATAAGTAAAATAAAACAAAATTAAAAAGTATTTTAAAGTAAAAAATATTAGTACTTACTGAAAGTACGAGACTTCATCTTTTTTTTGAGTTTTTTTTATTACCATTCGTAAAGTTTTTTACGAAACAATTAGTCATTTGGATTTAATTTTAGTTCTGCAAAGCTTCGAGGAAAACTTGCGACTAAATTGAAATAAACGCCCGGGTCGCTGTGGGTGTCTTTTGATCTCGGAAATTATTTACCGCTTATTATGCATCTTCTTAAATTATTGATCGATGTTCTAGACCCATTGGTTTATGCTGTGCAATGTCTGACATTTAGTTATTACCAGATGATGCAATAAACTTTGCTGTACCCGCGATATTAATAAACTCTAGTATGTTTAGTTAGTTTACCAGTCACTAAACTTTTCCCCAAGGCGTATTGCGCCAGAAAAGTAAATAATTAGAATTGTGGAAAATTGGTAGTTAAAATTCTTAAATTCCAAGACAGCGTCGCGCAACAGGACGAGCAGACGGGAAATGTAATTCATTCTCATTAGCTACGAGACGCCACTTTACTGGCAACACTTGAAACTTAAATAGATATAATTTTTAGAATCGTTTACTTTAAAATTGATAGTAGTATTTTTTTTAACCGTAAATTAAAATTTGGTTTGTGTCTGCTTATTACGTATACTAACTACTCGTAGGTTATACAATAAATTTCATTTTTCATGTATTCTATTTTATTAGAATCGCAATATTACTAGAAGCCGATGCCAATAAAGAATAAAAAAACAATATCACTAATTTATTTATTATTGACATATGGCGGGAATTCTATACGTGTCCAAAATTGAAAAAATCAAAGTTCGGTCATTTTCAATTTCTGTCTAAGATTTTTTTTTTCTACAAACTTGTTTTTAAAGAACTGCAATCTACTTTGAGAGACAATGTTCCGTCTTATTATTCAGTCCATCTGGGCACCTAGCTACTCCACTAGAGACAACGCTAAAAAAAATTAAGAAATTTTTAAGACAGATGGATGTGTGACTATTCGTTATGTATCTAAAATTATTAAATTTTCATTCGAAACAATTTAGTGTGTGATGAATTAACATACCTTTAAACTTATAAAAAGGGGGCACGTTAGGTGCTTTCAATATTAACAGACGCACGAGATAAAGATTAAACGTTTCGAAGAAAATTTAGCAATTATTAATGAAAAGCCACAATCTTTTCGACTACGTGTGCTCCAGAGTCATTATTCAAAATCCAGGATCAAGCCTATTTTCAAAGAGAATTAAGAAACTTCCAAAACGCTTTTAAGGTTAGAAGGTGATTATGTTAAAATAATGCTTATACAAAATTTATATATGCCTTTCCTTAAGTAAAATTATTTTCAACACATTTGCTTAAAAAATGTATTTACGAAGCTTGTATACATTGTTCGAAAGTTTAAAATTACGCACCATACGACGGAACGTGTGGTAAAATGGGTACTCTCACATTACTACCTGTTTAACCGCATGCTCCGTTTGTATGGTGTCGTGCGTCTCCTTTACGATTTTTTTTTTAACTCCGATCGAACCTCCTCAAAATCACTTTTGATCTTTACGTTTGACTCACTTATACTAAAAGAAAAAGAGATGAAAGATATAGTTATTACGCCTCATTCTCCCGTTCAACATCATACATGTGAAATCAAAAACGTCAGACAGTCTTCAGACAGTCTTAAACTAAGAAAGATTATTCTACTCGAAGGTTTAAGTATTTGTAAGATTGATGTACTAGGACTTTAGAAGTCACAAGGACTTATTAATAAAACATTTTGGACTCATAATGTTCATAAATGTCAATTAGCAACGTTGGACGAACGTACGGTTCATCCATTATTTAGCATTGACTATAGGTTGTGAAATAGATGTTCACTCGCTCGCAGTGTTTGTCGTTATTGTTCTCTATTTCGATCACATTATTTAACTCTTTGGTTTTCTTTAAAATGTCGTGACGAATAAAAAGTATATAGTTAACGTATACATTACCGGTAGTTTCGCTGAAAGCTGTAATTTGGTTCTCCAGCTGATTTGTGTAGCTTCGCTCTCTGATAATGACGATTTACTTAAATTATTCTAGCAAAATAAATATTTTAACATTTCTATGCCTTTTTTTCTATGGGAATCCAAAAAAGTTATAGTCCACTTTCTGTTCATACGGAAATGGAATATTATATAATATCCCATTTCGAGATGAGAGCCAAGCTACAACTGCTATACTACATTCTATACAAATAAATGTTTTACACGATATTCATAGAAATACAAATTTATGTTACAAATAGGATAAAATTGATAATTATAACAAACGGTTGTTTACGCCAAACGCGAAGACTATGCAAAAATAACTTAGAAAATTGGAGAATGAGTATTTGAAATGTATACTAGCTGACCCTTACCAAAATTTCATTACAATCGGTTTACCCTTATTTTGCGATGGTAGATGGCGTGGTACCGATAATTTAAAATGGCAATGGCTTCGGCCCATCTCACACTTGGCCGATTTTTATTATTTGTTGTAACACTTTAGAGTTCACACTATTTTTCACTGTAAGTTTGAAGTCTGTATGAATTACTGATTTTACGATAGAGCAACGAAAATGTGTTTCTTATATGGAGCCGTCTATTAAATTTTAACTTTTTGTTATGTGTTAGGTAATCCTGCATTATAACACATATTCAGTGAAAAATTCAGGCTTTTACCTATTTCGGCCTAAAAGATAGAGCCTTTTGATGGTCGGACAGACGGACAGATAGACAGACATCGTAGGCTTAGTAATATGGCTCCGTTGGCAGCCTCTGGGTACGGAACCCTAAAAATAACGGTTTTTACAAATTGACGACCCCTATTTCAGCCCCTAGGGATTCGAATTACGCAAAACACGTTCTTAAACGACGCCTTCAATCTATATATGTTAAATGCTTTGTCCTGAATGACTGACGGATCAACGCATAGCTTAAACAACTGATCGTAGAGACCTGAAACTTGGTGTGTTCTTTTATGACGTAGGCATCCCATAAGAAAGGATTTTTCGAAATTCTGACTCGAATAGGTGTGAAAAAGGGGACAAACTTTGTATGGGACATCGTGATTCAATGGTCCATACTACTTCAATTTTGCATAAACCTTTTTTAACAGGATTGATGGAAGACTTGTTTCGTACTTTATTGAAATTTATCCCCTAACGGGGTTTAAAAGGGGTAGAAAGTTATCAATACTTCTTAGTTCTTTTGATTTAAATTACATTTTATTTTGACACATGTTTAAAAACTCAATCCGATTTTATTCAAAAAAGGTTGAACTCGCTTAAAAATATAAGCAAATAAAGCAATAAGGATAAACTGATTGTAATGAAATTTTGGTAAGTTGTTATACACACGTTGGGGAACGTTTCTAAAAAAGAAAAAAGGGTTAAGTGAGTGTAAGACAGGGTCAAGTGCGAGTCGAAGAGGGTCAAGTAGTATTAAGATAAACAATAACACATTTGTTTAAGGAGTCCTCATACCATAAATACATTTTCGTTGTTTTTGTTCTATTCTAAAAACAGTAACACATACAAACATGAAGAGAAAAAAAGTGTGATCTCTAAAGTATAACAACAAATAATAAAAACCGGCCTATTTTAAATTATCGGTACAGTGTCATCTAGCTTATTATTGAGAGAAACGGTTACACATTTGTTTGTTGGAAATGATATTGAAAATTAAGCAACGTCGGACTTGGTTAGTAGGTACTTGGTTGGGTGCCCGCTTAGCGGCACACTTTTCGTTTGTGTTTCTGTTTTTAA
The DNA here is from genome assembly GCA_946406115.1 of Apoda limacodes. Classification (NCBI taxonomy): domain Eukaryota; kingdom Metazoa; phylum Arthropoda; class Insecta; order Lepidoptera; family Limacodidae; genus Apoda; species Apoda limacodes. Next base: position 8,623,715 of record OX291553.1, on the reverse strand, counting down.
ATTACGTAAATGGTGGAGTCCAACTACCACTTAGCCGGTTATTTCTTAAGTTAAATCTATAAAACTTGGTATTTGAACTTTTGAGTAAAAATTAAGAATGATGTATTTATCTCTTTTTGAAAATTATCCCACAGGCGGTAAAATGAATGATGAAATTTTGTATGGGAATCATTTTATCTTGGCAAATAAAACCATAAAAAATTGTTTATTAACTTTTATTTACAAATAAAGAATGACGTGTTTCGGTATTTTTCGAAATTCAATTCCTAAATTGGGGAAAAGGGGTGGAAAAGTTTTTATGGGAAAAAATATTTTTGTTGCGAAATTAACTTTAAACTGAGTATTGCCTCTTGCTAGCTCTTCAACACAATTAAGAGGAACATGTTTCAGGATTTTTTTAACCGAACCCCTAAGGAAGACAGAACATCAGCACAGTTTGTGTTTTGTTGCTCAATTTACTTGAAATTTGGTATACATATCAAGTTTAGATATTCATAAATAAAAATTTTTTTTGGGCGTTTTTTTTTATTGAACCCCTAAGAGGAAAAAGGGTACAGCAAAGTTTGTATGCAATTTGCAATTTTAATTTTTAAAGTCTAATTTACAATTAACTTCGTATCAACGCTCTTCGATTTGAAAATTAAATTTGGAAAGTAAATCTATAAACTGGGTATATCTATACGCTTCTCAACACACTTAACAAATCATGAGTAGGGCAACCCCCTTATGTGATTTCTTATGTAATTTTTTTTATGTTTAAATTTAGTATACATATATGGTACGTGCTTTTAACACTATTAATAAAAAATACATTTCGGGATGAGAATTCAACCACAAAGGGGAGAAAAAGGATATTTTGTAAGGTGAAAAAAATTGTAAGGTGTTCCTATAATTAATTTTCTGTAGTTAATTTACTTAGGACGTGATATATATACTTTTCAACACACTAAATAAAGTAATTGAAAAAAAGTAGGACAGAAAGTATGTGTCGGAAATTATATTTTATAGTCAAAAGAATTAAAACGTCGTTTACAAGCTGTTTAACACAATTAATGAAAAATGTGTTTTAGGGTTTTTAAAAAACTGTATCAAACGTGGCGGAAAAGGATAGGTTATTGAGGCAACTTGGTATGCAAAACTTAATAGGGAGTGATTTATCCGGATACGTAAGGTATTTTTCAAAATTCACCTCTAAGAGAGTGAAGGGGTGGTAAATTCTGTTTTAATTCTTTTATACTTGGATCACTTAAGGATAAAAATTGTAAATTTCGAGAAGGGGTTAATTTTACTGTAGATTTTATAGGCATTTTTGAAATTCAAACTCTAAGGAGGTGGAAGTGGGTAATCTTTAAAGTATGTTCATTAAAGAACTGTGCAAATTTTATAGTCTATGCGGGTAAAGCCGCGGGTGAAAAGCTAGTTTAAGTATAAATAAAAAGGTCAGTTTTGTGTCAAGATTAAATATCTATTGATAGTTATAACGACAGCTATTTTTTAATCGTTGAAACCTAAGTGCAATATTTATTTTATCTTTCTTGAAAAGTAAAATAAAATTTAATAAGTTGTAAAGTTGTTGTCCATAAGAGATACTTTTCGAAGACAATAGTTTCAAAGTCCATTTCAAAGCAACACATTGACAGTCTATTTGCACTTTTATTGGATCTTTTAGAGAGCAAAAGCTGGAAAGGTTAAACTTTTGCGGTAAAGGTTCAAAAACTCATCATATTGTATCATGTATATATAATAGTAGATTGTTCACAAAGAGACTAAAACGACCCGTTATATACAAGATGTTTAGCCTCCTGAGAGAGCGATGCTTTAGAATCATGTATGATTGTAATTTTGAGGTAAATACTCTTCTTTTTACTTCGAGTGTGAAAAAAAATATATAAAATAAATAAAAAGGTATAATTTATGAAAAATTAAAATTACCTCCCGCAGCAGATACTAGTACCTACAGTTGAAACAATTTTGAATAATCAAAAAAATGTTTTCTTCTTAAATAGTCACATTTATTCAAATCAAAGTAGTTCTACTAAGTAAGGATTTATAGAAATGATTCACGACAATACATAAGGCTATCGGTAGGGTTGCAGTAATAATTGGAAACTGATACGGGACGTTTAAGGTGATATCTCTCGAGATTAGCAATAAATTAAATGAACTTTATTTTGGTCTCATTGAGTACAAGTTTTCATTAAATTGACGATTTTAACGAAACAGGAATATGGGACAAGGTTCTCAAATATGGTGGCAGTCCCGTATATTTACAGGACGTATGGTATTGTAAAAATGTTGTTAAAATAGTACTGAGTTTCGCTACAGAATATTTTATTATTATATGCATGCACCACGCATAAACTGACGATGTGGGTAATGATGCGCATTATAAAACGCTCATTTTTCTAATGCATCGCAATTTTGTGGATTCCGTTACTCAGCAGATGAAGCTGAAGTTAGTGATATGTGCGATGATTCATCCTTTCCTATGATAACGTAATTTATGTAACCCCTTTAGTAATGATAATAAATATTTTTTCTTTTGTATATTAAATATTTTTGGACATTCCTCACAACGTCATCTGATCCCAAACTAAGCAAAACTTTGCGAATACATATTATACATAGATTATGTCCAGTTTTAAGTGTTAAGACAAAAATAAATGTTCATAAAATAAATGTTTGTATTGTGCAGGAATCTAACTCACGCCCCACGATTCAGCAGTCGGATAATTACCTACTAAGCCACGGACCGACAATAATATAAAGACAGAAATGAGGGCGGTATCGTCAGCGTTGAGGGCCAGCGGCAACAGCCTCCTGGGTGTCTGTCACTTGTCACAGACCGCATGGATAGACCGTTTTTAGTACACTGTATGCCTTTGCATGAGAATAGAAATCAAACCTTAGGATAGATCTAGAGAATCTTAAAAGTAAAAAAAATACCTTGGTTGCGAAAAAACACCTAAGCGTTAAACTCGGCAATAACAAACAGACATAAGACAAAGAAAATGTCGCAGAAATTTGGATTCACTTTAAAAAAGCAATTTTAAAAACAGGAACTGAAGTCCTCGATTACTGACAGAAAAACAGTGTAATACCTTGGATTACAGATGATATTATTAGTCTCATGAAAAAAGAAAAACATAGAAAGAGACAGACTTACACAGACATAGAGAATTAGACGATCAAATAAAATATATAATATACTATAAAATATAATCAAAATACAAAGAAATAGAAGATTTAGAAAAAAACACGACACCTTTAACTTATACAAAAAAAGAAAAAGAATTCACTGAAATAAGTCAAAAAATATAAAAAGCTGAATTGCTTAACGAACACAACCAACTTATAACTGAAATAGGTGAAATAAACAAAATATGGGAGAAGTATATTCAAGATACATTTAAAGACGATATAACTGGTCAAAAGGACCCAGACAAAATAAATACATGCTAAGGGCCAACAATACTCACAAGAGAAGTCGAGAAAGCCATAACAAACATGAAATCTTGCAAGTGAAATGAAAGACATGTAAAAACATTGGCCAAATTGTTTGTCTGGGTATCTGAAAAATGCAAATATTAATACAAAAATGCTTAAAAAGGCTATTTTGTCTATATATATTTATTGACTTCTAAAAAGAATTTTATATTGTCAATCACGATAAATTTACCTCAATATTGAATTTATATTTTATTTATTATCAATAACACTTAATTTAATACAAAAAAATTAAATAAAATTAGTCATTAAATAACCCACCCCTGATCATTCCTGGTGCAAAGTTGCCCATAATGCTTGCAACATTACCTCGCTGTATAGCGATGGCAATCCTTTGCACTTAGAACGAGCCAGAGCGTGAGTCTCCTGTCACTTTATTTAGTTTGCGGCCTATTTCTCCCACTAAACACTTCGCATCCACACTCCAACTGCCCAAGGTCTCCACTGCTACAGGTACAAAATGATGAAGCGACTCCAAGCAAGCGTATTTAAGCCTTTTTGAAGTGAAAACTTCTTTAGCGGCGTTGTGCACTTTTTTTGGTATGGGTAAAAAATGATAAACTCGCGTCAGGTCACGTGTCCTAATCGTGGAAATTCGTAAGCCGGAAACCGTAATGCCACGCCTATTATAATTTTTATTTTTAGTACTTGCGATTATGAGTAGTACAGGGAGGTTGGATATGGAATTTTAATTCTAGGACAGATTGCGATGTCAGATATACTACGTCAAAAAGTAAATAAACAAACATTATTATTTCTTGACAATGTCAAAGACATGTCTTGTGACATATTTGACATATGTGTGTTAAGCGCGAATCGTGTGTAAAGGTTTTCACTTCTGCCGGCACTTCCGGAGTGCAACTCGTTTTTTTTTTTGAGCCGGCGTCTTCGGCAGCGGCAGATGCAAAGAGCATGGTGCGACTCAGGTGACTGGCGGCAACAGTGCTGACGCAAGTTGCGTCTCATATTAGGCACTTCCCATTTTTCCGTGGCACCAGAGACAGCCCGTCTGGTCTCTTTCCATTAGACCTGCTGAGACCTGGAGGCTCAAGCAAGCAGGGGACATTAGCCGATATAAGGGCTCTACGAACTATGTCATTCAAGGCATGGTGACGCGGAAATCTCCCAGTGCACCGCTGACAACTCAAGGCGTGATAACCATTGGCCTCCACCATGGAACGGCAGGTGCATATATGAGGTTCACACACCGTACAGCCCAGACGAAGAGCCACCGCAATACGCAAAAAGTCATCATCGAGAAGAGTGCCCAGGTGAGGCGAAGGAACCGCTTGTAACCAAGCCCCGGACTCAGGTTGCGTCACAGCTCGTAGACTGGCCTTATCGACTCCCAACGCACCCTCTAGCAATTGCTCTTGAAGCCTCTTTACCCCTACATCATCCCACGCCTGCTGAACATGCGACAATTCTGGGACTGTAGCACCCGAGTTAAGGGCTAACCAAGCTGACACAGAATCACGTACGTAAAAGGTATACTTCCCCCGTCACCATTAGAAGGAAGTAAAACAGTGACTAGGTTGGCAACCCCGTGCGCAGACGCCAGGAAAGCCGGCAGACCCACCTCCTTAGCGCACCGTATCCCGAGACCACCACATCGGACAGGCAGAGCTGCCTGAATCCACTGGGGACCATCTAGGAAGACATTAAGAAATGACTCAACAACCAATTTTAAACTTTATTAAAAGATGAAATTTCCTCAGGGCAGAGCCAAGTTGGGGTAGTCCGCAATAAATAGGTGACCTTCGGAAGAGCGAAGCTCATGCGCAACGAGATGATCGCCACGTGTGCGGAAAGAGCCTTAAGACGTTCGTGAGCGGAAAGGAGAAAATGTTTTGTTGCATTTATGGCCTTAGGGACTCCAGAAATAAATATTGGGGAACCTAATAAGTCAGGGGTAGAAATTTCCTTAAGGCCAGGTAAAAGAGAATGAAAAAGAGAAATGTGTGTTAGAGCCTCAGTACCACAGGCGAAGAACTCGCACTTCGAGGGATTAACCTCTAGACCCAGGTCTTTAAGGCGGGGAACTAAGGCCTCCAGATCCTGAAACACGTCTTCTGGTTTACCCCCGATTGTGCCATCGTCTAGGTACCAGACGTTAAGAGCAGATTTGAGATCACAGATTGCTTTGTGAATAGCCAGGCTATACACAAGCGGACCGAGGGGGTCTCCCTGCTGGGCTCCCACTTTTGAAAGAATAAGATTTTTTCCGAAGAAAAGGTTGGAAGGAAGTCTATAGACTTGATGTAGGAAAGGAAAGAGAGACGGGATTTTATTCTTGACCTCATTCAACAGAACGCCTCTTTCCAAAGAGTTGAATTCGTTGCGAATATCAAGTTTCATCAAAATATTGCCTTCATTCTGCGAAGCCATGACAAACGTTCGCGTTGCGTGGATAGCAGCCTCACAACCCAGACGTGTGCCAAATCCCAGTTGGTGCGGCTGCAAGTAACTGGCTATTTCTTCTTTGACAGAGCGGCAAGCTAGTTTGGCAGCCAAGCGGCGAAAAACGCTGCCCACCGCTATTGGTCTTAAACCACCATCTTTTTTGTTCAAAGCAAAAAGGGAGGCCCCGTAAAGATAAGGACACACAAACGGATTTAACTGACCACTGAGCAGAAAGTTTGCTAGCTTGGTTAAACACCCTATAAGGCGCCTCCCGTTTTCACCCGCCGACATGGAGGTCAACTCTTTAAAATGTGCCGGCCGGATCCCATCCAAGCCTACCGCTGAACCTGCGTTAAAAGATCCTAACGCTAAAATTACGCATTTTATCGTAGTAAACGTTGAGCCCGGATCAGGAGGAAAACTGAGAGGACGTGAAGGGCCCGGATGCTTTGATTCTAGCGCAGCCAGTGTGTCTGGACCCCGCCGTGCAAAGGAGTCGTCCGACATTAACAGGCGAACGGCACCTCTCAAATCCCCCACAAAGACCTTTGATTCAATATTTTTCCGAATAGAGCGAAAACTGGTAGACACAGACGACGGCATAGTTATGTCAATTTCACTAAAAAGACCCGACGACAAAACATTGGTTTTAACTTTTGACGTCAAATTCCCAGGTGACTCTTTCGTAGGCATTTTCAGAGCTGTATATGCGAAAGAAAGAATAGCCCCCCACTCATCCAAGCCATTGTTAGCGACACATGAGTCTATAACGTCACACAGCTTGCCGGCCGCCTGGTTCCGAGCACCCTTAGGAATGTGGTGGAGAACTGGTATACTTCCTTTGAAATAAGCAAGCCTGTCTAGAGAATTCTGAGCAGGTGGCGATGTTGGCGGCCCCTGTACCGTTGAAGTAGTGCTACTTGTGTCGATCGGAGAAACATGTGCGGCTGCAACTGAACAAAGCACTCGCTTGTGCATGCGCCCAATATGCACATTCAAACCATGTAAGGAGAAACCACGTGAAGACCCTGGACAGTGTGGACAAGTTAATTGTGTAGGCGTTACACTCATATTCACAAAAAATAAATAACCAGATAATACAATAGGTATCTATAAAATTATAAAACAGTAATAAATCTACAAATTCTATTCAATAAACAACACATTGATCAATAAAATTAAGTAATGCATTAAATATTAATACTAAAATGTAATAGAGTAGAGACGATAATATATCATAATAATAATAAAACACTATAATAGACTGTGGAAACAATTAAAAATCCTTAGTTTAAAAGAAATCAGCCCTCTGAAGTTCGAAGGAGGAACTTAGAAAAACCTGAGCCAATCTAAGTTCCACGACGACACGAAACGTAGTCAAGCGCCTGCGATGATCTTCCAGTTCTACTATCAAACGATAGCGAGTTCAAGTGTGACCTAGTACTGAACCTTCTGATTATAGTAGAATTTTCCACCAAACATCCAAGCACTTCCCAAGACAACGATCACCGGTCTTATATACCCTGTATTATCACTCTGTAAGTAGGGGATGTCCAAAAACTGTGCACATTATTCACTTATTCGCAGTGATTACAATGTTTTTCAATTTTTAAAACAGTTTGTTTGTCACTTTTTTAATTGCCCTTTTTTAGGATTTATTTTCTTTCATTTTTTACGAAAACGTTCATCTGGGATTATCATTAGAGATATTAACGATTTATGAATTGAAAAGGATTAGATTGAGATTTAAAATATTAAAAATACAATGAAAATATAAGAATGAAAAAAATGTCAACAACTTTGACACTTAGACTTTTTTTTCTAATTAATAGAAATACTAGATAAAACTGAAATAGACAGAAAAGCCAAAACGACTATAAAACACTTATATTGGAATCAAACAGAAACGTGAAGTAAGATTTTAGTAGCACCCAAAATATAAAAATCTGCAAGGGAATTGGACAAGGGTGTGCGTTATCTCCATCACTATTCAACTTTTACTCAGAATTTGCATTACTTTTTTACCTAGAAAGAGGAATAAAAATCAATGGAAAAAGCATCAACAACTTAAGATTTGCAGATGACACTACAATCCTAGTTAACAACAGAGAGTACCTTCAAATACTTGTCAAACAACTGAGTAACTCACATATAAATACTCTGGGATTAAAAATAAATGTAAAATAGACTAAATGTATGATAGTTTCAAAATCACCAGAAAACACAGACCAAAGACCCCTAGTAATGACAGGCGATCAACCAGTCGAAATAGTAGAGAAATTCAAATACTAAAATAAAATTCAAATAAAATTAGGAACTTTGCTAAACGAAAAATGGGATCCAGACCAAGAATTAACTAGAATTGCAATAGCAACAAGAGCTTCCATAAGAATGGAATCCCTGTTCACTAATAAAAACTTAAACGTCCGGCTAAGATGGAGGCTAGTTAAATGCTATGAAATTTACTCTAAGGTATGGAAGCTTGGACATTAAAAAAATGAACGACAGATGAACTCGTTTTATTTGAAATGTGGCTTTACCGCAGAATATTAAAAATTTCTTGGACAGAACATGTTACTAAGGAAGTGGAAAGAAGTAAAACTGCTTATCTGGGTCACATTTACAAAAATACCAAATATGATCTACTTTAAACAATTATAGAGGGCTAAATAGAGGAAAAGAGAAGAAGAAGACCGCGAACGAAATGGATAGACAACATACAAGAATAGACCAGAATAAAAGACACAGCCACACTCACAAAGATGGCCAAGACGAGAGGGCAACTAAATGTGATGTTGATCGCCGACGCCCAGCACCCCGGGCATGGCACTTAAAGAAGTAGAATGCCTTGATATTTGATACCCAAATATATATATTAAAAGATAATTTATTTTTTTCATGCAAAAACAATGATATACGACTATGTACAACCATAAACCAATAGTGTTCTAAGCAAACACAACTTCGTATAGATTAAACGTGGAAAAATTTATTGCCGTAGACGGCTGTTTAAAATTTAATTACAAACCGCAGCCTTCATTACCAGTTCACATTGTTGCTATTTTATGATTGAACCTAAACTTGATTACTAGTTTGTAACTACTTTATTGCTTAATCATAGCTTACAATTATAACAGACAATTATGTACAATGTATATATTAATGTACGGCATTAAATAATACCATTGCCACATGTAAACGGGCATTTTATTCTCGATAACAGTGAATAAAACTCACTTTTACTCATTGAGTGAATAAAAACATTTTGAATTTGGAACAATTGTTTAATTGTTATAATTGTTATTGCGGCTATTTTATGCCATTGTTCTCTAAACACCCAGTAATAATGGCTAAATGTACACCAAAATGTGATAATAGTAGTTTTTTTTTCGCAGTTAATTGTAAAAATTGAAGTAGGGTACCTGAAAAAATAATTTATCTAGGTCTTTAGTAACCCTCGCTCCGTTTAGGATTCAACTCTAGCATCCTTATCTGCTCTCGGGATCCAACTTAGTCCCTCGAAATAAATTCCCTTTTTTTCACATGTATAATGTGCTATCACATAACAAGAGATTTCAGAATAAATAAATGTTTTTTTAAAGATATATTTGTCATCATCATTCAACGTTAAAATGACACAATGTAGAAAAAAGATTATTCCTATTATATATAGCAAATATTGCATGTTTATCCCTATTTCGTGACAGAAACACTTCACGTCCGTATTATCTGAAGATGAATGAAACACCATGAAAGATATCTCAGATATACCGAGGCAGCGATTTAAAATAATATTAATTGGTAAAACTATTATGTGTCCAGTTACAGTTTTACGTGATGTACCTATTTTTTAAAGACAATCGAGGGGTGTTATAAGTTTCACCTAAAATCTGCAAGATACCCAATTCCTTACCAACTTGCAGTAGAGATCATGCTTGGACTAATTGGAATGGTCTCAAAATAGGTTAGATGGTGATCAGAGCTGATTATGGAGCAGGGAAAAAAATAATGATAAATTGCTAAGGGATTCAATGCTACTTTCACTCGTTCAATCGATATTTTTTTTTTGGGTCGGGGTTTTTAAATCACCTGTTTAAAATACTAACTTGTAAAACTCCGTTTGTTTGTTATTGCGCCTATGAATACTAACTGGTGCCACCATTAAATAATTTAAATTTTCTCTCTGTACAAAGCGTTTTTTCTAAATTTTCACAATAGAAGCTAGATAAAAGCTATTTTTATAATGTTTTGTATTGTTTGTATAATATGTTAGTGAGTTTTAATTCTTATTTCAGCTAAAAAACGGCCACTTTTAATAGCGGCGTAGTTAGCATTAATAGGCGCCTTAACGTCGTTACGGTAATGGAGCATCTAATCGAGTTGTTTTTTGGTGAAGAGAATATTGAAGGGACGGAAAAGGACATAGGTTTTATCTCGGGGAATTCTAAAGTTTCCACAGAAATAACTGTGACAGAATATCACGCGGACGAACATATAGCGAAAGGACCTGTCGTAGAAATCCTACGCCGATAACGGAATGTAGCGCAGGTGGAGTCACGAGCAAAACCTAGAGTTATGTATGTTTGGATTTTTGCAAACCTTACCAGACTTTACGATTCGGTATATAAAATAAATCGGTGCACGAAAAAATTATGGTAAAATCAAAACACAGAGAAAGTGCATCTGTTGGTTTTTATACACATTCTAGACAGAGATATCGGATGGAATAAACTAGCTTCATGCGTGGTCACTTATTTACTCATCCAATGACTGACCCCACCTGACGTTGCTTTTTTTTTTGTATACCACTAAGGCAACGGTCCGCCTGATAGCATATGGATGCTTGCAACGCCAAGGGTATCACTCGCGCGTTGCCGATTCTCCGAAAATCTAATAAATTCTTTCTCAAAGAACCCCATACTGTAGTCCTTAGAGAATACCTTGGCAGGGAGCTACTTCCACAACCCAAGTGTTTGCGGGAGGAATTTTCTCTGAAACCGCACTGTACGCGATCATTTCGGTTCTAAAGTGTGATAATTAACTCCCTGCCGATGACGAGCGGTGCGATGGTAGAAGGTTGCCATGGGAATCACTTCGAACAATTCCTCAGAACACATCCCATTTTATAAGTAGTAGAACACACACAAGGAGGCAAAGTCTCTTCTCAGACTTAAGGGCTCAATACGGCAAGGGAGTTTGGGATCGTCGACAATTCTCACAGCCCGTCGTTAAACTCCGTCCAAAAGGTCCACCTGGTATCCGTGAGCACCCGCCCAAAGATGGCAGCAGTACTCCATATGGGGCCAAATTTGCGACTTGTAAAGCCTTTAACCCTTGCCCCGCGGCTAAGTACTGCTTCGCTCTGTTGAGTACACCAAGTTTTTTTGGACGCCAGCTTCACCTTGTCGTGCAGATGATCTCGGAACTGAACATCGCTGCAGATCAAGGATCGCATGGACGGTTACTAACCAGGTCGTCTAGGTATCCTAGAAGCTGTGTGTTGATCAGTCCTTGGACAGAAGAGAGGTAATAGCGATAGCCATGTAATTCGATAGATCTGATCTATCGCCCTTTTGGGGCACCGGGTGCACATTCGCAGTCTTCCATGAAGACGGAAATTGCCTAGTGTGGTAGGAAAGCGTAAAGAGGCGCGAGTATAACTCAGGAGTACACTGTTTAAGCACCATTGCTGGTATACAGTCTGGCCCACTCGACTTATGAACGTCTAGAGAAAGCAACGCCCGCCGGACCTCCCGCTGTGTAATAGAGGTTTCCGGCATCGCAAATCATTTTCCATAACAACTGTTTTCCGAACCTCTCTTTTGCCTGTGTACTATATTACAGTCTTGCCAAGCTAGCTGTATCACGTCTTGGTTGAGACAGACGTTTGAGGGGGCGAATTTACATGAGATCGATGCTACAGGATTGCTTCGAAGATATTGGATACAATACTGTAGTAGTTATATCTACTCATATTTATTAAGTACCTTAGGTGAAGTTATATTAGGCGTTCTTTGAGAAAGGCTTATGCCCAACAATAGACGGTTACTGGCTAATTGATTGATTGAAAGAGATTAGATAGGTCAATATTATGGCTAATAAGCTATAAGATATTGTTTACTTGCTTACATTACACACAGAGCCGTCTGGCCCCAAAGTAAGCAAAGCCTGTGTTATGGATACCAGATAACGTATACAAATACATATAAATTACTGTTTCTTTTGTAAAAACATACATATCATACATAAATACACCCAGACTCAATAAACAGAAATGTTTATCATATAAATGTTTGTTCATTGCGGGAATCGAACCCACAGCAGCCGGTCACACTACCAACTAGGCTGCGAGAGAGTCATCTTTCGATATTTTATAATAATAATAATAATAATATTTATTGAGTATGTAACAAAATCATACAATAAATACTATATACTAGAAATCGACATTGACTCCTGAAACACAGGATTTATTCCTGTCTTGGCAATCAACGACTTCAATTATATATTGTTGTACATATACCTATCTAATAGAACTTTAATTGTTAAGTTTTTTTGTTTTTATGTTGGTATAACATTTGGTTACTATTATAGATGTTTTTAGTGTACGAAAAAAGCAGTTCGTCACAAAAACTAAAAAATAAAACTTATTAACACAAAAAAAATTACTTATTTCCAAAAATCCGATCTGAATTACAGTTAGAATTTGGTTTCTATGTACATTACAGTATATAACACACTTCACTTGCATGAAACCAACTTCAAAATGTAATTCAGGTAATTTTTTTGGATATAAGTAATTATTTTTACTTTTTTAGTGCATCTTTCTGAAGCCGGTTGTTTTTTTTTTTGGTAATTATTTGACAATTCACTACCTACTGTAATAATATAATGAACTACTTACGTAAAACAATCATAGAACAAAACAAAAAGTAAACGATTATGAGTATTTATCTATATTAGAACAACGCTAAATAATCTAAAACTCTACAAGGTAAGTGTGCGTAGGGAATGAGTAATAAAAACAAAAATTCACAAAAAAATTACAGAAAAGTAAAAAAGTGGAACTTGTTGAAACCTAATGTTTTACTTTAAATAAACTACATGTAATGTGTACAGTGAATATAAATTATTTACAATAGTGGGTAATCTTTGATTGGGTAATAATTTTAAATAACTTGTGTGTTGATTCATTTTAGCATTACCATAAATTCTTAGTTGTGTATATTAAGAAATAATGTCTAGGGTGTGTATGGTGTATGTGAGATAGTGTGGATATATATATATGTGGGTGTGTATTGTATTAGTGGGTGAGTTAGCATAAGTACTATATATATAATATACACAGTTACACTCCGCCCCCGCGTCATAGTTATTAAGGGCCCTCTTACAGCCCACTAGCGCTGCCATTAGATATCCTCAATTTTTTAAAATCTAAAATCTAAAAGTGACCGTTTTTAGCAGAAATGCCAACTACACTCACATTCTCACAGATATTATTTAGAAACTATATAAAACCTTCTAAAAATAGCTTATGACTAGTTTTATATTTCCAACATTTGGATTTTAGAAATTCGTTTTCTACGAAGAGAAAATTGAGGTTATCGAATGGCGGTGCTAGTTAGCTGCTAAATGTCCCTTTAAACGGTAATAAAGTTCGGAAATGCCATTGTCAGGAATAATTTCCTATAACAGAGAGTGTCAGGGGCTCTTGTAGAAATAAAGTAATTATAATAATAAATAAACCTTTTCAACATGCAGAAAACACACAATTTGTTTTTCTTTATCTTATTAGGTAACCCGCTAAGGAAGAAATTGCTCGTAAAACCTGGCATTTAAAATTTATGATCGAGAAATATTACCAGCGAAAAACTTTGTAGCTGCGCAAACTACCTAATGATGTAGAAAAATTTAACTTTAGAAGTAGTTAGCACAATTTGTTTACTTATGTTATGTATTTTAATTTACTCTTAATACTACTTTTAACAAACAAAAATAATATTGTAAACAAATAATAATAATAATAACGATTTTAATATATGCCTTACACTTCATAAAAAGTAAAAATGCATTTGTAATTTTATTTTTCGATTAAGGACCCTTATAGCATAATACACTTGGAATATCATTTTTCTAAAATTGAAATTCCTTTTTTAAAAAACTCTTCCTCCTGCACCATATATATTTCTGTACTGAAATACTGAAATATATACTGATATATATATATACTGAAATATATACTGAAATTATATACTGAAATATATACTGAAATATATCTGAAATATTCTAATATTATATACTGAAATTAATACTGAAATATATCTGAAATATATCTGAAATATATACTGAAATATATCTGAAATATATCTAAAATATAATAAATATTCCTGTACTGCAGCGACTACGGCTTCATCATTTTCGAATCTCTGTCCTTTCAAATAATCTTTCTACCTTGGAAAAATATAGAAATCACTGGGGGCAAGATAGGGTAAATATGGAGGATACTCAAATATTTCAACGGCGTAACTGTGAGCCGGGGTATTATCTTGATGGAACAAAATTATTTTTGCTAGTTTGCCTATACGTTTTTCAGGAGTTTCGTTACGTAAGTTTTTTATTTGTTCTGCATACAAAGAGCTAGTAATAGTAGCTCTATGGTCGAGATATTCATTCATGACCATCCAACCACCCCAGAAAAGAGAGCCCGTGATCTTTCCGCCGAACAACTCGCCTTAAATTTCTTAGGGGTTGGAGATGATGGACTCTAACAGTATGGACTGTAATTTTGTTTCTAGATCATAAGCCTCGTTTCATCCATGGTTATAAATCGAGGTAAGAAATATTCAGTATCTTGTATAACAGTTGCAAGCAAGTTAGAGAAATGTTCATCCTCATTTGTTTTTGTGTATCGGTAAGCATTCTGGGAACCCAGCGCGTGGCAACTCATCACTTAGCGTTCAACTTAAAATGCTATGCACACTATCAGTTGAAGTCTGTTTCTTTGGCTATAAAACTGTGTCTCGACGATTTGCTTAAACATTAAACCATTTCTTCGGTCTGTACCAATGATAGTGTATGTATTAAAATACCGTATCTTTATTTAATAACATTGGTCACTAGCATTGTTGGGCGATCCAAGCGAGGGTCATCTTTGGTGGATGTTCTTTTATGCTTAAGTTCGGCGCACCAGCGTGCAACTGTAGTATACGGTGGAGCATTTGCACTTAAAGTAACCTGTAAAACTTGATTAACCTGTTCCGTACTGACATTTTTCAAGCACAAATACTTAATAAATTCGCAAGCAAATCAATTTTATCCATGTTTACCGACTATGTGTAAAAAAGTTTTTTTTATATAATTAATATTTTATAAATAAAATAAAAAAAAAGTCGCACTCAAAAGGTCCAAATAATTACTTATTTCCAAAAATCTGATCTGAATTACAGTTTGAAGTTGGTGTTTTTTTTTTTTTATTTATTATTCAGTGCTTGTCAACAAACCGAGGTTAAAAATATTTCACAGCTATTTTCTTTTTGCTGACGTCGTTCTCATAAGGATAATGATGCTGCGGTAACAAAATAAAAAAGTCTACTCATTAGTAGTAGTAGTAGCTAGTCTCAACAGCAGAGCCACGCGAAAAAATCATTTCTGAGCGTCTTTTATCTCTAAAATTTGTGGTAGACGGATTTTGGGTCTTCTTTCTGCCGCCGTCTCCTAATTTACTAATGTTGTAGTGAAACTACTAGTTTATATTTTTTTTTATAGTTATTACTCGCGGCTTTATTTACATTTTGACTTAAATCCTTTTTAGATAATAAAGTGCGGTGTGTTAAGACCTTAAGTCATATTAATTTTACCGAATTGGATTTACTATCAACAAATTATTGAACCAGATTATAGTCATTTGGTAAAATGTGTAAATATATATACATACAATTATATAATTTATTCCTAACTACCTTTTTTCCGCGACTTTATCCGCTTCATTCATTTTTGAAAAAGAAAGCTATTTTATGGTTTTACCTATGAAAATATCGGTGTTTTCATACCCTCTAGGGCATTGAATTACAAAGCCCCTAGGGGGGCGTGACGACACGTCTAAATGGGGGCGCGGGCACTTTCATCAATTAAACCTAGAATTGGAAGTCATGTCAAAAACATGCTTCGTCATATTAACTCTTTTTATAACAAGTGTGTCAAATACTTGATTTTAAAATAAAACATTAAAAAATAAATTTGGACTTTATTAGGTAATATTATTGTATTTTATATTTTCGTGGCTAGATCACTGTCTGCCATTTGCTGCGCTGTGGGGGGCGTGGGCATTTCCATTCCTGGCAGTAGGAAGGCGTCATAAAAAATCTTTGGGAACCTCTGCTCTAGGGCATGCTTTGCTAAAAAGGTAAAAAAACATCAATCTGAATTTTGCTAGATTTTTAAACTATCCTAAAACCCTACGGGCAAAGTATCTAGAATGAACTGTATAAAGTAGATCAACTCACGCCAAACGTGGGGGAGCGGGTGTCTCCCACCGCACAACTCGCAATTGGTGGAGTTCTAATCGTGTTTGGCGATTTTCCGTATATTATATACTGCTCTATGTTGCCGGTCGGCAGGTGTTTGCGTTTGCGGCGTCGGCAGTCATGCGCAGAGGTCGTGCAGATTTTATTTGTAAAATGTCATAGGCATCGCGTGCAGTGTTTATGAGTTCAAACATTACATAGTTACTATATAGGTATTATTGGTTACGTACTACACATTTATTGAGATTTGTATACCTGATTTTTGATTTTCCTTTTGCTATTAGTATAACACAATACCTAACCTACATCTTTAAAGTAGAAATAGGTACTCAGGTATAATCTTAAAATACCTATTTTGTAGAGTGTACAGGCCTCTTTGTAACTACCTACCTATAATAGTAATATCCTTAAAATCTTGGTAACTAAACTTCGGGTACCAGGTGGAGTGTGACATACCCCAATCCTTAAAAAACCGCAATAATTTTAAAACTGCGAAAGCGCCGAAGATCGGATTTTTAGTAGCTGGAATTGTGAGGTTGCTACTCTGATCAGTGTTGCTCAGTCGGTCAGGCGGCGACTACCAAGTAAGCAACAGGGCCCTAAAGTGCGTGTGGGTATCACACACCTAGCTCACCTCGTACGGTGTGATGGTAAAAAGGTATGAGTTTTATTTGATGTTTTTTGTTTTAATTTATGTACTTATTTTTAGCATCTTTAACGAAATAAAATTGATAACAGTTTATAATTTATGTAAAGTATGTTTTATCTTAAGGAATCTGAACTATCAGAAGCATTTTAGCCGAAGAAGACGACTTTTAGTTAGAATCTGGAAGTGCCTGACCGAGATCTGAAGATAAATCTGATCATTTAATCATTTAGAGTGATACAAACAGTGAAGTTGTTGCTGAAACGACGATGCATGTACTGCTTCCAGAGCTATGCCAGTCTAGGAAAGTATTATAATGGCAAAGTTAGGACCATTATATGAAAATCACAAACTGTAATTAATTAAGAACTTCTAGTTACATTGTTTGTGCTTGAGTGATAACAAAATATTGATATTAACATAAGCAAAAGCGTGAAGAACTTGTGTCTCAAATCAAGATCGGTCTGTCCAAGGTCTCTGACTGGGGGCGGGAAAACTTGGTCCGATTCCTTCAAAGACACAAGTCTGCGCGTTCACCGCTAAGAAAACCCCATTCACTGTAGTCCCACAATTCCAGAACACTCCCCTCTCCATCTCCAAGAGCATTGGGATCCTTGGCGTTGACATCTCCAGCGATGTTCAGTTCCGAGATCATTTGCTAGACAAGGTAAAGCTGGCGTCCAAAAAACTTGGTGTACTCAACAGAGCGAAGCAGTACTTCACGTCGGGGCAAAGGTTGCTACTTTACAAGTCGCAAGTCCGGCCCCATATGGAGTACTGCTGCCATCTCTGGGCGGGTGCACCCGGATACCAGCTTGACCCTTTTGACTCGGTTCAACGACGGGCTGTGAGAATTGTCGACGATCCCAAACTCACTTGCGGTATCGAGCCCTTAAGTCTGAGGAGAGACTTTGCCTCCCTGTGTGTGTTCTACCGCTTGTACAATGGATTGTGTTCTGAGGAATTGTTCGAAATGATGCCCACGGCTACTTTCTACCATCGCACCGCTCGCCATCGACAGGGAATTCATTCTCACACTTTGGAACCAAAATGGTCGCGTACAGTGCGGTTTCAGAGAAACTTCCTCCCGCGAACCCTTGGGTTGTGGAATGAGCTCCCTGCCAAGAGGCACCACCTTAGTGGTATAAAAAAAAAATATGACACAATTTAAACACGTTTGCTTTTTTTGCGCCATACAAATGGCTTTTTTGCGTATCAATATCATTTTATTTATTTATTTACACTTCTGAACACATTGGTGTACATGGCGGGCTTAGTGATATATAGCATTTTCTACCAGCCAACCATAGGGCTAAACAGAGAAACTGTTGGCGGTGTAAATATTTAATTTAAATGTATTTAAAAAAATAATTAAATAACATATACATGAACACATAGAAAATATATTTAAGTATAATATAACATAATACTTATAGATACATAAAAACACAAAGATTAGCATATACAAATATAAATAATATATAACTTTATATATAAATATATACATAATCATATATGTCACATACCGAACATCTTAATTGTGGATGGTTGGAGAGTCAGTTTTATGTAATCTGTTTAAGATGAAATTCTTTGACTTTAAGCTTAAACAAGTTTTTACTCTGTGCTCTGCGAATTTCTGTAGAAAGCGCGTTCCAGAGTCCTATTGCCTGGACGGTGTAAGAATTTGAGACGAAACCCGTGCGGTGACGAGGAGTGGACAGAAGGAGAGTTTGAGAAAAGCGAAGTGAACGTTCGTGAAGTGAGCTGATAAACTGGAATCGAGACTTCAAATAGCTTGGGGATAAAGGATCGTTTAGAATGGAGTAGAGGGTATTGGGAATTCTAGCACTTCTGCGTTGGCGTATCGGCAACCATTTAAGTTGTTTGCGAAAATAGGAAATGTGGTCATATTTACGTAAGCCGAAGATGAAACGTATACAGTTATTTTCAAGTCGATCCAGTTTATTAAGGAAATCAGAATGTAAGTCAGGGTAACACACGTCCGCATAATTAATGAGTGGTAAGATGAGGGCTTGCACTAACATAAGTTTTGTACATGTTGGGAGAAAATTCCTAAATGTGTAAAATTGCCGCAATGCACTAGTTACTTTACGGCAAACTTATTTTATTTGGACGTTCCATTTCAGATGAGGATCAATACGAAGCCCTAGATCCTTAACGCTGTCGCAAAAAGGTACCGTTGCCCCATCAAATAAAACAGGTGGCAAAATATTATAATCGATTTTGATAGTCTGACGGGTGCTGCAGATAATTATGGTTTGACATTTTGACGGATTGACTACCACTCCATAACGTCTCGACCATTCTCTAATGCGACTTAGCACACTGTGATTTCTTGTATGGCTGGAGTGAGATCTTCAATTTTGGCTTGTACACATAGCTGCAGATCGTCAGCATACAGATGGTGAGGACAGTTTAGTATGGATGAAATTTGGTTGATAAAAATAGAAAAGAGAAGAGGTGATAGTATTCCACCCTCAGGCACGCCAGGAACAAGGTCACACGAGTTTGAGGTGGCATGATTGGAACGAACTGATTGTTGGCGGCCACAGATATAAGAAGAAAACCAATTTAGAGCTGTAGGTGAGAAATTGATCTTTTTGAGAATGGAAAGTAAGATGTCATGGTCAACTGTGTTGCAGGCATTAGAAAAATCAATTAGAACGAGAATTGTGACCAATCCATCCTCCATGCCACCTCTTATATCTTCTGTTACTTTTAAAAGGGCTGTAGAAGTACTGTAACCAGAACGATAACCAGACTGAAAGGTATTTAATAGTTGATTTTTGTAAACATAATTAGAAAGTTGCTTATGTACTACCGCTTCCAAAATTTAAGACATAAATGATAATATAGAAATAGGCCTAAAGTTATTAATTGAAATAGGATTTAGGATTTTTGCCAAGGGAATTACAAATGCTTTACGCCACAGGGTTGGGAAGTCACTATAAAACAAGGAGAAATTAATAATATGTGTAATGATTGGTAAGGTAGAATCTAAAATATGGAGGATCATATTTCTATTTACATCAAAACAGCCCACTGCTTTGGATTTAATTGATATTATCTTTTTAACTTCGTCTACAGAAACTAGTAAGAAGGAGAAAGGTTCGGTTCAACGTGGAGTCATGGAATGAATAAATGAAATAGTTGAGAGTTTGATTTTATTGTCTAATATAGATGAGGTGGAAAAGTGAAGGTTAAAGTCATTGGGAGAAGAGCTAGAGTTAGTCAAATCATATTTAGGTTTAGGCCACTAGATTTAAGGAGGTTCCAGATTTCTGCCGGTGATGAGTTAGAAATATATTCGTGAAAATATCTGCGTTTTGCTGTTCTTACCATCTGGTTGCACTTGGCTTAGAAGGATACAAGGCACATAGTTTCCGGTAATTTTGTTCTTAAATAGTTGCTGATTGAATTAAATGTGCTCAAAAGTTACGCAAACACTAAATTTTTGTATATTTTACAACATCCTTGCTATACATTTTGACACAAATTACTCTAGACCACAATGACAGCGCGTGAAACACTGACAGAACCAGTTACGAAGGTACTATGAAGCAGAGAACATGGGTACAACGCGAACTTTGAATTTTCTGTAAATAGTGATTTTGCCGTCGTAATTTTTACTATAGTTTAGTAATCTAGGGTTTAAAATGACGGATTTCCATACAAACTTCCACACCTCGTTGTACTTCCCTATAAATCGATTAGGTACATACTGAAAACACATAAGATCATGTCTTTTAAATATACTAAACAATAAGAAAAATAATATATATGTAACTTAATTAAACTTATTACGGTCCTTTATTATTTACTGTAAAAAATAATACAAGAATATAAAAAGTTTAACTGTCTTTCTTAATTATCAACTTTTTATCAATTTTCAACCTTTTTACTTTAACTTTGCCTTTCGAAGTCACGATAAATATAACTATAGAAATAGAATAGAAACTTCCAAATTAAGCTTTTCTCACAACAAGTTGAAATTGAAAAACTTTTCAGCTTATTTGTAATGATTTGCAATATCGGAGAGTATTATTTTAAAACTTCAGAAAGTTTTCCTTTAAAGAGTAAGTATTTTATTTGAAATGTCTTAAATTGTTTTTAATAAGTCGCGGATAGAGTCAATAAAATCAACTTAATTAGTAATGATAAAGACAACCGTGCAGTAACTGCTCTTTTTACAATTTTGTTATCGTTATTATATGTACACATACTTACAAGCAAATAAACATTTACACACAGTTTCAAATTTTAAAAAAATATTAGAAAAAGTAATTTATTATAATAAATTATAAAGTTGGGCTAGTTTTGTCTATCTACACTAATATTATAAAGATGAAAGTTTTGTATTTTTATATGTTTGTAAAATAAAAAAATAAACCTCAAAAACTGCTAAACCGATTTCAAAAATTCTTTTACCATTAGAATGCTACATTAGCCTTGAGTAACATAGCCTATATTTATAAAAAGGAAAATAAGGGATCCCTACTTTAATAATGTAACTAAGGTGTAAAAAAATTAGTCAAAAAATGTCTTTTATCGCATGCGCTGTGGAAACTATTGATGTTAGAACAAAAAAATGGTGTACAAGAACTATAAAAAACTTCGCCATACCATATGTCCCACTATTGTAGTTATGTCACTATGACTACTTTTTTACATTTAAAAAGGTTATAGAAATGCCGACCAAAATCAGACCATGTTATCCATACCTTTTTAAATAAATGAATCAATCAATTTTTAAATTGAAGACTTTTTCAATACCTGTAGAATACTTTTTAAATCATTCAAATCGGACATTCCATTCAAAAGATATTACGAATTTAAAAATGACAATAAAATACTTATTTATAGGTCTAGGTTCTTCCCTCCCTACGCAGCGGACGCAATCGACATTAAATATTTTGACTTTTTTGGAGAAAAAACTTTGAGAATAAAAATAGGTTTATGGATAAAAAATTTGATCGTAAGTAAATGGCATGGGGTTTCTACGTAACCTCCCAGATTATAGTAAGGAAGTTTGTTGTAGTTTTGTTAATACACTTAACGTGTTTCTAAGCACCTACATGTCCTTCCCTTCTCTTCATAAAATTTTATTAAAATCAACTCAGGGATCAGACCAATTCCTTTTAACCCTCTGTGTTATAACACATTTAAAAAAAAAAGTTTGTCTGTCTGTCAAGACCTTTTTACTTAAGAACGACTGGAGGTATCAAATTGAAATTAATATCAAATACTAAGGTCTACTACTTGAAGCAGTAAAAAAATCAATCTTCTATGTCAACCCAATAAGAAATTACGGCCATTTGTGACGGATATTTAGGTATTAAGTCAATCACAAATAAATCAAAATCTATGGAGTACTTCCCGTTGTCCTAGAATCGTGAAAATTGACATAAAGTAAGGTCTTTACATGACAAATATAGGCAAAAAACCGAATTTTGTTAATTTGTAGTTATTACACATAAATAACAAATTCTGTCTGTCTGTAAAGACCCTTTTACGCAAGAACGCGTGAAGGTATCAAGTTAAAATGATATCAAATAGTAAAATCTATGGGCACTTAATGTTGTAAAACAATCAAACGTCTAAGTCAATGTCAAAAAAAAATGACACAAAATGTTAATTTTTATCGCATATTGTGACACAAATAATCTATAGGGTACCTCCAGTTGAACTAAGAGACTTGATCTCATGATGAAAGAGACATCTATATATAATTAGTTTGTACGGAATCCTCGGTGCGTGAGCCAGACATGCACTTGGCCTGTTTTTTCAATTTATATTACTAATCGCGTTCTATTACTAATTTAAAAATAAAATGGGATTAAACGCGTCGTATTTTGGCAAAATACCCTTTCCCCGACGTCTCGGCTGGGCTACACAAACCTTGGTCACGGGTAGACTGGCGGTGCACGGTGTCTTAGGCTTCGAGTGAAGGCGTCCTGTTGAACTACCCTCACTTCGTCTTATACTTGTCATAATTACTATACACTCTTACTTGTCACTAACGGTGTCCTCGGGTGCTTTCGTTAGTGAAACTCGATGGCTGTATTTCCCTATGACTGGATTCCATGGAGGCGACAAATATTGGTTTATCGAATTTGAACTTTTAATGAAAAACTGTGTGTTAGTTGGTAATCCAAGCTTAAGTTACATTCATATTTATACCCAATGTTACTAAACTTTGTTTAAATCTCTAAAAAGTTAGTAGAGTGTGCAGTCCACCTGGAACCTAAGACAAAGTTTCAAGAGTAGTTTCTCTTAGTTAATTAAAGTTTGCCTCAGATAGCACCCTGCCTTTTCAAACATAGTACTTAGAATGTAACATACGAAGTACACCTATAAACTCCTACCTCCTTTACAATAATGTATTGTTTAAGGGGTAAAGTTTTAAATAAGTAATTGAGCTGCTGAATTTGCTAAGTATTTAAGCATTTTATTTCATTTGTATTCGATTTATTGGTATAATTTTAAAAGTCCTCTCTCAATGCTTGCCACCGTTCAGCAAATATTAGGACTAATTTAAAATCGGCGAATATACCACGAATTTTTTTAATACTACTAAGGTGGCAAACAATCTTACGGTCCGCCTGATGGTTAGGGCTCATCGTAGCTTATGGACGTTTGCAACACCAGGGGTATAACTCGCGCGTTGCCAACCTTTAGAAAATCTAATAACTTCTTTCTCGAAGAACCCCATACCGTAGTCTTTTAAGAAAATCTTTGCAGGAAGCTCATTCCACAACCCAAGCGTACGCAGAAGGAAGTTTCTCTGAAACCGCACTGTACGCGATCATTTCGGTTCTAACGTGTGAGAATGAATCTCCTGCCAATGGCGAGCGGTGCGATGGTAGAAAGTAGCCGTGACATCATTCCATTGTACAAGACGTAGAACACACACAGGGAGGCGTCTGTACTAAATGTACTTTGTAGAGGCTCCACAAATGGTTTTGGTCGGATATAGTTAGGAGTAAAGTTTAAAAAAACATACTACAAAATATAACCAATTTTAGGATTATATATTATAGTATATTGAGGAGTTAACGTTTTATTATTACGTACTACTAAATATAACTAAAGAGAGCGTCGACTGACTAATTGCTCATCGCGCTAAACTACTTTAGCTGTAAAATAACCATTTTTCTTCATAATGCTAGGAAATAATAATAAAAAACAGTTCATTTAAAAAAGTACTATTTGTTGAGATCAGAAAGCATTGGTGTATTTCGAATAAACTTGTATCATTTATAATTTGGTACATTCACATTAATATTTGCAGACTGTGTGGCCTTTTACATTTATTGATTTTTCCAGTTTAGAGGGAGGGGTGGATTGTATTCAATTTTTAGTTTTCACGAGACGTCTCGACGAGTGACGACTGACTGACGTAGGTTGAACTAGTATTTTTTGCAAACGTTTTATATTAAAAAAAATACACTGTTATGTTACAGATGTATTTATATTTTATATGTAGCCTGTTAATATTTGTATTGCCTTCATTTTTAAAACAGAAGGATTCTTACTGAATAATTACTTTACCGTGTAAACTCTCGATCGAAATCAGTTAAAGAGTTTTAGTAATCTTCTTCATCAAATTGTAAGTATTTACACTTTTCTGGAGCAATCACATCTAAGATTGTCACAATCGACATAACTTTTGACAAAGACAATAGGTGCGCAGAGTGACGAATCCTGTGTCACTTGACAAATTTGATCTCCAAACTATATCTGAAGCCGGCCAGCTACGTGACGTGACTGGCTTCCCCAAAATGTACATTTAGTAAAGGCCGCACAGGGAGGCAAAGTCTCTCATCAGACCTAAGGGCTCAGTGAGTTTGGAATCGTCGACAATTCTCACAGCCCGTCGGTGAACGGAGTCAGAAGGGCCAAGTTGGTATCCAGGTGCACCCGCACAGAGATGGCAGCAGTACTGTATATGGGGCTGAACTTTCGACTTGTAAAGCAGCAACCTTTGCCCCAACGTAAAGTAGTGCTTCACTCTTCCGAGTAAACTCAGTTTTTTGGAACTTGTCTTGCAAATAATCTCGGAACTGAACGTCGCTGGAGATATCAACACCAAGAATCCCAATGCTCTTGGAGATGGAGAGGGAAGTGTTCTGGAATTGTGTGGCCACAGTGAATGGGGTTTTCTTAGCAGTGAACGCGCAGATTTGTGTCTTTATGGGGTTGAATCGGAGCAAGCTTTCCCGTACACAGTTTGAAACCTTAGACAGTAGAGTGGTCTCGATTAGAGACACAAGTTCTCTCCGCTTTTCCGTCACAATAAGCGTCTTCAGTACTGTCATCTGCACAGCATGTCCAACATGTCATTGGTATGCAGTAAAAACAGCGTAGGAGACAGCACAGAGCCTTGCGAAACACCAGCAGTAATGTCCATGCTATCAGAGCAACTACGGTCAACTACGGCTCGTATGCGTATTTCGGACAAAAAGCCAATCACCCATTTGCACAATCCCTTGGGAACTCCGTAAGAATTTTTGTTATTTTTTGTCCGTATTTTTTGTTATGGCAGAGCCGTAGTAGTTTGCTAGACTATACGCTCTATGTTCGAAACGGCACGAGCCGCTCGGTGCAAAAAATTTCGGTCGCACGGGTGGACGTTCAGCGCACTAATAGATGTCGAACTCAGACATTTGAGTATAAATAATAGATAAATTTATATAATTTTGGACCAATGTCGATTTATAGCATAAGTTTACACCGTAAGTTTTCGTATTGGCTCCATGGTTGGCTGGTAGAGAATGCCGAACGGCATTAAGTTCGCCATTATAGACATTTGTTTACTCTTTTAAAAAATACTACCTCGTGTTTTTCATAAGAATTCAATGCATTAAATTAATTTGAGCTAATTTATTAAATAAATTAATTTGAGTTTCCAATAAACTGAAAGTCGATTGCGGGCTAAATTCACTTGCCGGTTCGAATAAACAAGACAATTCGCTCTGTTAATTGCCTTGAAATTCCACTTCGAAAATTTAATTAATGTTCTGTGAGTTAATACGGTGAAAGTTTTATTACTTGTTGCTTGGAGTGTTAAATACAATAAAAACAAATTCGAATAAATGGATACTTCGCTGAAAGTGAAGATTGTAATAAAAAGAACAATTTTTAGGAACCTTTGCCTATAAAAGTGCCTAATGGATGGATTTACAATAATTGTAGGTATTTATGACTGAATAATAATACAGACGGTTTTGCGTTTGCATTTTATTGAATTCATATAGTTACTGTTTGGATACAGATGAAATTTCAGAGGAAATAAAGGGTGATTTCATCAGTGTGACTTCAATTTAGAATACGGACCCTGAGGCGGCTCCTTGGCTCATAGGTAATGACCTGCCTACTGAACTGAGGGGCGTGGGTTCGATCTCTGCACAGGAAAAGCATTTATGTGATGAAAATTAAAATTTGTGTTTGTCTTGAATGTGGCCAATTTCTGTGTCGATATGTATTTACGAAACAAAGTATATATAAGGTGAAAGGATATTGTTTGCCCTAACTAAAATGGGAAGAAGTATCAAGAATATTAATTAAGAAAATAATGAAATGAAATTTATTTGCTAGGAACATGGTATGTTAAAAAGTTGTTCTAATAATTACTAGAGATTTCACATGATTCCGCCTTAAGAGGGCATGCAAACATTTATAAGTTAAATTCATGATGACAATTAATTACATAAGACATATTAAAATTCAATACTTAGTTACATATTTCACATTTATATTTTACGTTATGTCTACTTTCTTCAACATAAGTTATTTATTTATAGAGTAAAAACATTTGGTAATTCTTTACTTTCCAAGAACGCTTGGTTTTTACAGAATAAAAATTTCTATTGATAGAATACAACATTCATATACGAAGATG
The DNA here is from genome assembly GCA_946406115.1 of Apoda limacodes. Taxonomy (NCBI): domain Eukaryota; kingdom Metazoa; phylum Arthropoda; class Insecta; order Lepidoptera; family Limacodidae; genus Apoda; species Apoda limacodes. The sequence continues at coordinate 8,596,714 of OX291553.1, read as the reverse complement.
AAATTCAGAAACTCTCGGAGGACACTAGTTTTTCCAGAAAAAAATAAATAAATATCTACAAAAACAAAACACATGAGAAAATAAAATAACAAGTTTTTTTTAAAAAAAAGCAATGTTGTCAGTATTTAACAACTTATTTAGTCTTACTTACTTACTCTGTACAGTAATAATCGATAAAAAAAGGCCGGCGAAGTGCCAGAAACAAATTGTTCTAATTTAGAATTGTTTAGCAGGAGTATACAAAATCAGCCATTACACAACATTAAATATCTACAAAAACAAAACACACTATTCAACAATCGAGTATTTACTCTATCAAGTAATAATCGATAAAAAAAAAAAAAGTAAAATTTTAAGAATTTTAAGTAAGTAAGAATCTAACAATAAATTAAAAAGTAGTCGCAGGGTACAGTATTCCAGCTGCTATCCAAAATTTATGAAAACGTTCACCAACACTTCTGTAGGTTTGGCGCATTCTTGCTTTTGCCAAATACCCTACGAAAAATTCTGGTCTACGGCCATACTGAGGAACATTGGAACGCAAATCCCGCCATAATCTTTCGATGTTTTGAGTATGAGCACCAGTGATTGGATCTATAAAGTTGAGACAGTGGTTGACAGACAAATGGTTAAAACCTTCTTCTGTAAGCGTGTCGTATGATTTCCAGCAATCGCTGTAGATTGTAGTATCCGGTTTAATATAGTCTTTAATTAATTTAATTAAAGTGTCTTTATCTCGTTTATCCACTGGCACAAAAAATTGCTTTGTTTTGTCACATCTCTGAACCCCGCCGAAAATCCATTGGCCCTGTAAAATACGTCCTCGATTGTATTTTCGTCGTCCGAACTTAGCCTCGTCGATTTCTACAATAATTCCTTCGCCTCCTATTTTTTGCGAATGACGAATACTCCAATCAATACACAATTCTCTTACGAAACTAGCCCAATCATTGTATGTTTTGGAAGATATATTCAGTTCATTTATAATATAGAAATTTCGGCTTCGTGGATAACTGAGATATAAATAACAAAATGAACGATTTTCCAATGTGGTAGGTGGACATTGTTTAAAAAAGTACCTTCAAACATCGAAATCTTATAGTTACAACCTTGATGTTTAGTTTTTTGTTTTTTTGCCAGTTCTTTATTCCTTTTATTACATTGAAAATGTTTACTAGTGAAATTGTAATTACATGGTTGTTTACATTTTGGACACTTGTGTTTAATAACATGGTGTCTAACTAAAAACTCATACATAGGTTTCGGATAGTTACATTTTGAACATAAATGAATCATATATCCTATTTCACTATTTTTAACTTCACAACCAGAACAGTTATCATTATGTACTGCTGATGTAGACGCTATATCTTTTTCGTTGGTTTTTCTGGTATTTATGTTCATAAATTTTCTATTTTTTCTTTTGTTTTTAAAAAAACAACTTTGACAATACTTACCAGCCTAAAGAAAAATACCCATACGATTCATTTGATTATACCTACTTTTATTTAATTTTAATCGATAGAAAAGTATATTTATATATTCGAACCAATTTTTACTTATTTAGTATAGTCACGGCAACCCACTTTGGAACATGAAAACTTGCGCGCGAAACTATTTAGAATTGTATCTGTGTACCTGTGTCACTTTGATCAATAAACCGGTGTGTACCCTGCCCCCCCCCCCCAACCCTGTCAAACGATTTTAAATTAGAACAATTTGTTTCTGGCACTTCGCCAGCCGCTGCCGCGGCACGCTTCGCTCGGCTAGTGCGGTGTTCACCATGTAACCTAACGGCTCGTCGGTTCGGTTTGGTATGGATTCGCTGCCAGTTTTTTGATTTTAATTGAGTATACATATAAATATGCTTTTCTATCGATTAAAATTAGAGAAAAGTAAAATCGATTGAATCTTGTGTTTATTTTTTCCTAAGGCTGGCAATTATTTTTTTGAAAAAAAAGTTTTGTATTTTTAAATGTTGGTGTGTAATGGCGGGTTTTGTATGAAATCAATTTAGTTTTTTTTCGTGAAAATCTAGTGTCCTTCGAGAGTTTTTAAATTTTATCCGTGTATATAAATGTAGTGTTCTATCAGTTGAAACCATCGTTACGTAAAAACCAAGCGTTCTTGGAAAGTAAAGAATTACCAAACATTTTTGTACCAACCATTTAAAACATTTTCAACATTTTTGTACCAACCATTTAAAACATTTTCTTTTAAATATATTTATTGGTAATTCTTTAATTCGCGGTGGAAGTTTATTATATACTTTTATGGCCTTACAATAGCTGTTTTTCGAAAAATTTGTTATCTTGTATTGTTATTACATTTAATAGAAATGGATATGTCATCTGCATATAATTTCACGTGATAATAAAGGTCCAAGAATACTTCGTTGTGGCACGCCTGTATGTTTACACAACCTTGCCTAATGTGTTCGATCGCAAGTGTTTAATATAGTGCGTGTTGCTTTCTTTTTTGAACACACCGTAGCAGAAAAGTTTGTGACACTGTACCTTATTTTTACCTAACGAGGCTTTGTTATGTAAAACTACCATCTGTAGCTGTTCTATTGTAGCAAGGTCAAAACTTTCCATCACACTTGACACAGGCTTGACTGACAAATTAGTGTAGCAACAGCACTAGATGTTATTGTCAAAACTTGTTTTTAATTTAAATCAAAAATACTAAAAAGTATGCTGCAATGCGGATTACAGTATTTGGCGTGTTTCAAAGTTTACCATATTATCTAAACAATTATTCTTTATTTACATTAATTTACTGAAATATTTTTTGCATAAACCCATTCTAGACGGCCCGGTCTATTCACATTACACTTAAGACAGCGTTTAGATATTTGCGCACACTGGTCGGGCAGAATGATTTTGTGTTCCATGATGCTGATAATATAGTCTGGTTTGAAACAGTTGGAGATATGTATCCGTAGTTAGTCTATTTAAGAACACTGGTTCAAACACAATTTTACTGTTTATTTATTTACTAATGGCGCTGACACATTGGTGACGTCACGTCGCATTGTTTTTTTTTCTACTTGATAGTTTAAATCCTCATGGCGATTTTCTACTTCAATGAGATTTGTTTTGATGTTCATTACCGATACCATTGCCGCGCGCATAGGTATTGAATAGTTCACAACACAGTAATGGAAATGTTAGGTAATGGGCTCATCGCCTAGCCAGTGTCAGTGTGATTCGTGAGGGTGGCGGGAAAAGGAAGTTTGACATTGCCCATTGTTTAAAATCAAACAATTACTACAGACTACTACGGGGCTTAACGGGGTTATTTAAGGCGACGTCTATGTTATCTGTATAATTTTAACGCGTTTTTATTTAGTATGAAAAAAATAATCACGTTAAGGACAAAAAATATATTCACCACCCTTATCTATATTCTTGATACTCCCATCCGTTACAGTTCAGGCACATAATATACTAACACTCTATATCTCTATATACATTTTTTTTCCATAGTCTAGAATCCAAAGTTTGCTTTGCTCACTTTGGGATCACATGGCGCTGCGTGTAATATCTAAAAATATTTATGATTATTTATTTATTCAGGTTGTCAAAGGTTTTTTATTTGCTCTTTTTGATCAATATCAGCTTTGGAATCCGATAAGTATAAAGACTTTTCATAGTTTTTGATGATATTTTAAATTAAATCTAGTAAAATGAAAATATTTTGATTTTGAAACGAAGCACAAAAGGTCCAAACTTTAGATTTTCCGATTTATTCTAGATAGATTTTGATGAAACTGTTTGAATTCGACTCAAAAAAACAATACTGTTAATGTGCATTTATGGAAATTTGAGTCGAATAATAAAACCGGTTTATTGAAGTTCATTTAGCAGTGCAAAAATCTAAAGTTGAGTGTTTCGTTTTTTAATTTAAACACAAATTTGTAGAAAAAAATGTATATTGGCTCAAATATCTCTCGGGCAGCTGTTATCTTTAGCAGAAATACGGCCTCTTTCATACTGTTTTTCATTATGATCCTTGTTTATTTTGTTATTATACAATAAAGAATTACAAGACAAAAATTAGTATACGCCTGTGAATATTATTGTTACGACGTCTAAACAAATACTAGGTATTTTCTTACACGTGTCAGAACCTTTCGATTTTTTTTTAAATAGTCGTTGAATATTACATCATATTTAGAAAATTAACTTGTCTCTGCCCGCGGTATAATAGGTTTTTGGCGTGGGATTTCTAGATCAAATCCTTAATCATATTTAATCATATTAAAGTGCATATTAAAATGCTATACCTATATTTTTTCATTAATTGACTCCCACGCAGTCTAGTTGGTAGTGCGGCCGACTGCTGAGCAGAGGGCGTGGGTTTGATTCCCGCACTCGACAAACATTTATGTGAGAAACTTTTGCGTTTTGTCCTGATTCTGGGTGTATTGTTATGTAAATAATAAATAAATAGATATTTTTGGACATTACTACAGCGCCGTCTGTGTTTTTTTCGCACATAGATTGTTGAAGATGGAGAAGAATAAGCAAATAACAACAAACACAAGTATGGATACCAAAAAACAGATACAAATATACTTTATTTTGTAAATAAATACATATACATATAAATGTTTGTCCAGTGCGGGAATCGAACCCACCTCTGCACAGCAGCCAGCCACACTACCAGCTATATAGGCTGCAAGGGCGTTAAGTACAAAGTCGGTATCCATAATACAAGCTTTTCTTACTTTCGGGCCAGATGGCGCTGTGTGTAATGTCCAGAAATATTTATTTATATACACACCGGCACAATTAGCGGAACACAAAAAAAGGATTTGAACGAATGGCAGCAGGTTCTCTTTACTGATGAGTGCAGAGTTCTTTTAAAACAGATCGATGGGAGACAGCGAATATGGAGACGCAAAGGAGAACGCCACATACAGTCTAATTTTGAACACACAGTGGCTTATGGTGGCGGCTCGATTATGGTTTGGGGAGGGATATGTTTGGGAGCTCGCACGGAGTTAGTGATAGTCACAGGAGGGACCATGACAGCAGATCGATACATCAGAGACATTTTAGAAGAACATGTTGTACCATTTGCCCCATTTATTGGTGACGACTTTATTCTAATGCAAGATAATGCTCGTGCTCATAGTGCACAATCGGTACAGGCATATCTGAGCCATGTAGGTATACCGGTGATGCAGTGGCCAGCAAATTCCCCCGATATGAATCCGATAGAGCATGTCTGGGACTTGCTAAAAAGAAGGGTTAGATCCAGAATGCCACCCCCCAACAATCTGAATGATTTCGTCAAATATATGCGTTATTATCTCATAGTCTCACTTTTTTTCTGTTCCGCTAATTGTGCCGGTGTGTATATTTATTTGTAAATCGTCCATGGTATTCGTTTACAGTTATTGCTGTGGGAAATTTTAAAGAGATTAAAGGTTTATATTTTTCTCCATCTTTTCGACAATCTTTGTGCGTAAAATTAGCTCAATTAGTTACTTCGCAGCAACGTTAAGCATAAACAAACAAACATACTTTCCTAAATATTATTAAATAAATGCTGTGCTCATTCCATTCCATGAATATCTAAGAAGCAATTAAATTTTCAAAATATAAGATAAAACACCACAAAGATTGACTGAGTTTGTTTACTCGAAGAGATTATTTGGATGAAATTACAATAATCTTCCAAAAGAAGCCGTAAGATACAAAGTTTTCAGTGGAATTAAAATTTGCATTTGCGTTTATCCCCCGAAGCAAAAGTTGCCAACTGATGGTGACTTAGCTTCGGATTAGCAACTGAATAAACTACGTTAATATTGCTTAAATAATATACTAGTAGGTTTCCCGTGGTATGACTCGCGTTATTTAACTTCTTCAGTCGTAGAAGCTGTTGATACTCTTATCCTATTTTTATTACCTGGAAACAAGGATTAAAGGATAATTTTTCAAAAATACTGAAACATCTCATACCGCCATACCTTTTGCAACTCAAACTCAAGCAGAGTTGCTTGATCTATAGGGTTTTATTAGCGAAAGATAATATAAATTTTTATGCATTGGACCTTAAAAGGAAAATGTTTTTAGGGTTCCGTACCCGAAGGGTAATTAGCGGAACCCTATTACTAAGGCTCCTCTGTCGTCCGTCCGTCTGTAACCATGCTGTATCTCATGAACCGTGATAGTTAGACAGTTGACATTTTCACAGAACATGTATTTCTGTTGCCGCTATAACAACAAATAATTAAAAACAGAAAAAAAAAAATTTAAGGGGGCTCCCATACAACATACGTAATTTTTTTTTTAAGATTTTGCTCGATATTAATAACGGCATCAAGTAGACGCTTAAAACATGCACATAATATTGAGTTATATAGTCACTTTAAAAATAAATAATTAAATTAAAATAAAACAAATATTTAAGGGGGGCTCCTTTATAACAAACGTGATTTTTTTTGCCATTTATAGATAATGGTACGGAACCCTTTGTGCGCGATTCCGACTCGCACTTGGCCCATTTTTAATACTTTCGATCCCAGTTAACCCACTTTATAAGATTTATATACAAACTAGATTTTGCCAACGGCTCCGCCCGCCCTAAATTATACTAGCAAGCTATAGCTGCAGATATAGTTCGTTTAAGCTTGGTTATAGTTATATCCACAGGAACTTTTGAATTTTTCTGGACAGAAAGTCTATATGTTAATCCAGGGTGTCAAACAAAAACTTTCGCCTTGATAGTATTAGTGTGATGCACTAGGAGCACATAAGTTCCAAAGATATTGTGTTCATGATAATTTAAAAGTCTACATGTATTCATTTTAGTCAGCAGCAAATTAAGCTTTGTTGGTCGTAAAATTAGTTCTCTAATATAAAGATGCTCAGGTGCAAGCTCTTTCTACGGCAAATTACGTTGGGCTCATAAGCCTTTCAATTTCAGCTAAGCACAAGCCTAAATAAATTGAAGAATTTTCAGCATTTTTGTAATACAGCTGAGATTTTACAAAAATAAATTTAAAAAAAAACACTTGAACGTGAGAAAATACTTATGTCAGTGTTAAAATGTTGATATTTAATGAAATCTAATAGGTAGTGTTGATATGTTTTTAACAAACACGTTGTATTTATTTTTAATGTAACTAAGTTCATAGGTAGGTTTTTCTTAATAAAAATAAAAAAAACTGCAAAGCCACTTGTGCGGTAATTGTCACTGGACGCTATCAAGATGCTGAAAACGGTGAAGTAAAGGCTGCCTTATGAGCAAGTGTATTGAAAACTAATATTTTCGTGGTTGTGTAACATTATTCTTAAATTAAACATGTCTTACCACGATTCATTTCGTTTTTTTCTGATATTTCGGCCCGTAAAATAAATCCAGGGTACATAAAAGTATGAGGTTATCAAAAATACAAAAAATTTAACTTTATATTGTGAGTAACTTTTAAATATCTTCTCTATCTAAATTTGTTACATGAGATAAGCTTTTCAGCGTTCATGTTGAAAGATGAAAAATAAAAATCTGGTGTATGCGACGCGTTAACTTCTGTCCTTCGATAAATGAAAAGATCATATATCACAGATTTTGATACGTCATAGATGTATCTTAAAGCATATTATTCTTTATATCTACCTGTGTTTCATTCTCATAAGCTTTCAAAAATACTGCAAAGGTTTTTGGGCATTCGTATCCCATGAAAGAGATGAGAGTTATGTCAATACGTTTGGATCGAACGATATTTGCTAATCTCTGACAAGCCGTTCACACAATATTTGTTTTCTTCACTTTGAAAACTAGATTTCAACCTTTTCCGATTTTTGTTAAAAATAATATTCCTCTGTATCCCGCTGAGGAACTACATTTTTTGATCAAGTCAGGTCTTTTGTCTTACACCTTTAAAATCAGTTACTTAGGTAATCTTTAATATTCATACTCAATGCATTAGCAAAATTATCTACAATGCTGTTTAGTTTGGCTTTTAACTGGGTTGCTGTCATTCATTTTTAAGCGTAAATTTTATCACCGTACGAATTTTGCTTCTTTACATTGTAGAGAAAATTCATGACAGAAACAGTTCTAGGTCGTCTCTTGGGAATTCCAAAATTTCAATTAAATTGACGTCGTATGAAAAAAAAAATGGGATTACAAATTTTTTTTTTTTATATATCTTTTAAGTGTGTCGTTTAGGCTGCTTGTCAATCGGCCCAGGTAGCTTTACCGCACGTTTTCAGAAACTCCGATGTTAATGCCATCACCAGGCGCCTTATTTTTCTATTCAGAGATTTATTTTATTTTTATATTTTATGTTTTATTTTATATTATTATATTATTAAGAGCCTATCGTTAAAAATATTTTTGATACCTATTATAGTCCCGGATTATCACGGCTGTACAGCTTCGTCAAAAATTTTTATCTCCTTGTAATATTAGTATAGAATACGTAGTGTTTATTTGTTTAATAAAAATTTTGGGATCACATTAATCATGTAATAAAGCTATACATAATATTGCAGTTGTTTGATAAAAAAATAATTATATAGTACTTCTTTAATACTAATTTGCTGAAAAAATACAATTAAGTTACAACAATTGAGTACTTTGAAAATAATTTTGCTTCATAAATATTTCTACTTTATTAAAGTTATTAAATGAACACAATTAAATTTTGAAATCAAAAATATTTTTCGGATATTTTATTCAATATTTAGGTATATATATGTTGTAGTACAGTTTTATTTGAGTTGACTTCGCACACAACACCCTCGAGAAATAAATCTTGTCTCGCACTTTCTTAACGAGGGATTGCCTACGTTTGCGCTTTAAGTTGTAAGCTCATTTACTTGGAAATGAACTTTATTTATTATCTACTTTATAAAATGGACTTCATTTAGTAGATTTTTATATTTTTTGTGTAACATTTATATCTATATATACCTACATATGAGCTTGTGGTCTTGTTACATTTGGGTACTGATAAGTGTTAATCTTGTGTATAGTGCAGTCAAATTCAAGAGTTCTATTTTTATTGTGTAGGTTCCTAGTAATGTACAAATGTTTACATGAAATGTAGTATAAATTTACAAATGTATATAAGAATTACCAAGTAGCAGCTGTAACATAGGCTCGACCTAGCACAGCTGCTAATGTTACTATCTCTACTGCACATCTTTATTATATTAGTAGGTTATACCTACTATGAGTACCTTACCCTTTTATTTAGCCTTTGTACTCCTAGTTTATATTTGTGATTTTATGATTTTTGATGAATAAATTATTATTATTATTATTATTATATAAACCGGCTTAAAATTATTTAGTCGCAGCCATCTGGTTAAATTAGCCAATTAAATTATACAGTAAATTGGGCGCCTAGGCAGATCGTTAAATATGGAAAATAAATGATCATATAACTGAACAGGTTAGAGTATGAAACTTGTCTGGAACGATCCGCTCGTTTTGCTCGCTCCGCATCTACGTTCACACAAGAGAAACTGAACCTAACCTAACATACATGACTTATACAGTGCTATTTCGCAAAACGTTTCTTAGCTTTATTTGTTTTCTTTAGTTGTAAAAATAAAAGTCTTCGGTCACACAATATGTAGGTACTCAGTGGATAACCAAAACTGTAAGTGAAAATCTACGTTAATAAAGAATAAATAAACAAAATCATATTTTTTCTTGTAATTCTTGTCAGTTTACTACAAAAATGCTGATAACAAAAACCGAACTCTTTACAAATATAAAAGTTCATTACGATTCAAGACATGTACACGATACAAGATCTAAGGAAGAATGAACGACGACCCTCGTTTCTTGAAAAAGTGAGATTCACTGCTTAATATTCAATCGGTGTTTCATGTGATTGAAAAAGAATGTAAGTATCGTACCAAAGCGTGAAACTGTTGTGCTAGATAAAGCTGGTTATCACGAAATTCTGTTATTAGATCATTATCTTGATTGCTCTGTAGATGAATCAATGAAATTTTCAAAAGCTGGCTATCATTTTAACGGTTAGCTAATTAAAATGGTTTTGGTCAGGCCTAAAATGTGAATTGAGCTGCTTCTAGTAGTCAGCAAAAATAATTACATTGAGCAGCAAGTATGGTGATATTGGGCAGTCTTAAAATTGATGTTGTAAGGAAATTAAATATATCTGCAGCAATATTAGTGATAGAGCAGTAAATCGTGATTCTTGTTTTATCGAATTTTGGCAACCAGTAAATAAATTATGATTTGGCAATCATACAAAATGTACCTTGGGTACGATTTGATTCTGTTTATAAAATACAACCTGTACTTCCTTAGCCGTTAACCAATAATCCTGCTAACAACGAAATATATGGTTATTTTCTGATAATCATTGATTTAGTTGCTGACTAGGTATGACCGGTGTGTTTTTTACTGTTGTGAAAAACATTGTGCTGTCAAAATACCGTTTTAGCTGATTTTTTTTCCGGACTAAATATAAAAAAATAAAAACCATTTTTTTAGTTGCCTAGATAATTTAACAGTGGCAGGAACAAGAAAATAAGTTTACGTATGTAAGGGTATGGTTCATCGTTTGATAAAACCAACTAATATTTGCAAGTGGATTCTTCTCGCGGCAGAGCTCAGTTATCATCGTCAGATTCCTACAGGGACTCCTTAATTACATTGCAATAAAATTATTCTATAATACATCATATTAGCATATAACATTTTTTCCTATCTTTTTAGCCTCATACGTCCCGACTATTAGGGCACGGCCTACCCTCATCGAGAGCGATTTGGGCCACAGTGCACACGCTTATATTTTCTATGATTAACCTTCATACGGTACAGGACGTTTATAAAAAAAAAAATATTTTATATTCTTTTAATTTGGGATTTTTCAATTTTCCACCAGATATTAATAATTTTTTTCATTTTTTTTATTTGCAACCCTGGTCAAAATAATTTCAAGAAGCTTATTTTAATGATAGCTAATACTAAGATATTTTACTTTTAAATGAAACTGAAGAACAATATTTTTTAACCAAAAATACTGTCGGTAAGTATGGACACCAATAGCCACTTTAAAAGGAAAAAACAGATTTCCCTTCAATGACAGCCAACTTCTCGAAAAACACTTACGAAAAATTGATAGGGCACATACTCCATTTGAGCGTCGCACTGCCAATCAATGTTACTTGAGTCCGTCTATTGTTCTCTTTTGTTCTGTCTTATTAGCAGCTAATTTTGTATACCTTCACTTTTTTTGCAAGTAAATAAAAAAAAATTACATTAAGTTTTACATTTCTTTTCACCAACTCTATCAAAGAGACGAAGAGATGACGCATGTATTCTTGAAGAAAAACGGCATGTAAGTCCAGGGCATTATATTGAGCCTATGTAAAGGACTACACAAAGGAAGGCATTCATTCTACTAGTGTAATAAGAAAATCTCTGTAATAGAAACAACTGTGTAAAGAGAAGAAAATAAACAGTTGAATTGTATGATTTCGGTGTTTTTTGTTCAGAATATGTAAAGTAAAAAGATTTTTAAAGTTGGCAAAAGATACACACGTAATGTACCAAACACTTTAGCTATTGTGAATATTGAAACAATCTCTGATGTTCGTTATCCTTCTCTAACAGAAGTTTACGAGATATCTTATACTTTATTGCTCGTCCCAGCAGCTTTGAGCTCACAATGTTCTCACCATAATCTGTAGGTAGGTATATTAATACAGAACTCTAATTTCGACGCCGCACGTGGTGCAGACACATAACTTTACAAATTAGGCTTAATTGGATAAGTGTACGCGCGGAACACAGTTAGGCAAATGGTAGTGTGAATCTTGCAAAATCGTAGGTAAGTTTTGTTTAATCATAATCGCCAGCGAAAAGTAGACACCTTGCTCAAAACATTATTTTTTTTTTCAGTTTACTATTTATTGATCCTCATTCACGTAGGATTTATTGCTTATTTTCGCTATCAGTGTTTTTCGGAAACTATCGAAAATTATTTGTACGAACAAGTTACATAAACACATATAATTACGTATTCCTAGTATCAATATTTAGGTATTTATTATGTGTGTCAAGCAGTTTTGATAGCTGTAATTATTTGATTTGTAAGCTAAATGTATGCATATATAATTCACAATACTCATATTTTTTTGGTAATCCTGTGCCTGATTCCGTCCAAGAGGTAGACTTTAAATTTGATTTGCTAGGACTACAAATATAGTACTTACTACATTGTTGCCACTTCACAAGTGTTAATGTCGCCCATAAGTTTATTTATAATAGGAGCAGCTCCATTGCTTTCAAAACATAATGCAACATTAGGAGTGGGCGAAAGAAATAATGTGGAACAAATGAAAGACTTTATAAACTTATTTAAAGAAGATCGAATACAGGAAATTAGAACCAAGTTCTAGTACAAGTGGCACCGTTTTCTATAGTTTAGCTCGAGCCGTAAGGCCAAAAATTGATGTTTAAACATTTATATTTTTTTGTAAGTTCCGTAGTTCTTGTAGGTAAGCTTGTTTGCCACCTATGTAGTATAAAAAAAAAAAAAAAAGTTCTAATTAATTAAATTAAATCATACTAATGTAGATTGAGATGTATACACACCTACAACGTGCCCCCCTGTTTATTTATGACCACTGCATAGCTTTTAGCCAATTTCACCCCCTTCCGGCTGAATTAGATTCGTTTTATTCATACAAAAAAATCACAAATCAAAAATGTTTTAGTTAGTTCTCAGACTTATTTTAAGACTTTATAATTTGACTATGCTATATAGTCAGTATCACAAATGGAATTTTGTGTACTACATACATAGGTACATCATGTACGTCATCAAATTCCATGTAAGTCAATATCAAACATGTCTAAACCAGTGAAAATTTAATTTGTAACTAAGATTTTAAGACTTTAAATTTCGAACGTGATTTTAGCAACGGGTTTCGTCCACAGCTTGCGTCAGTTAAATGGGTGGCTGCAGCAAAATTCATGAGACATTCCGCTGAACAAACTCGCACCAGTTGGTTAGTTCACAGAACAATGTCGACATTTCACAGCATTGTATTTTTGCATTGTCTGCAACTATTTTGTGCAAGTGAGCATTTTAGTTTGAATTTTAGATATATATCAAACTAGCTTTTGCCTGCGGTTTCACACCATCCTCAATTATAGAAAAAACAGACTTACACTTGACGTTTTCAAGTATCCTATGTACTTTTTCGGGACTCAAACTATCTCCACGCAAATTTCATCTTAATCGGTAAGGCGGTTTAAGCGTGAAGAGATTACAGACAGACAGATGTACTTTCGCATTTATAATATTAGTATTGATAGCGTTATGTTAAATATTATCAAATTAAATCCATTCTAGGGGTTTAAATCGTTTGTAGTTAAGGGGTTATAGAAGTATAGAAATGCGGAAATATATCAAATAAAATAAAGTATATTTCCTAAATTGTAAATCGTTGAATAAAATCATGTTTAATATTCTCGAACCGACCTTTCGAAAATATCCGTAGTCATCACAATATATATTACTAGTAATCCTGTATAACTCTCAGGCCCATAAACTATCTCTGTGCTAAAAATCACGTCGATCCGTTGCTCTGTTGCTGATTTATGGTAGGAAAAACCAACAAACGTACAAACACACTTTTTTCATTTGTTATATTAGTAAGTAAAAATAATTTAGGACGTAATCTTTGTTTTACCGACACTTTAAATGAACATAATTAATATGTTATGCAAATGAATGACCTTAAATTATATCTTAACCCTCTGTGCGCTAATCCGACTCACAGTTGACGTTTTCAAGTAGCCTTCTTCGGGACTCAAACTATCTCCGTGCCAAATTTCATCTTTATTGGTACAGCGGTTTAAGACAGAGTTAGTTTCGAATTTATAATAATAAAAATGTATAATAAAATATTATAAATTCATTTAAAAAAGGAAAAAAAACACAGGTTGGCAGAAATTAATTCTAGCAAAAACTTAGCAACTTGCACGTTCAGTGAATATCCTTGTGAGTTGAACTACGGCCAACGAAATGAAAACTATGGACAAAATTTCGTCTGAAACTTAAACCTTGTTATGAAACTATTGTTGCATTGTACTTTTTAGAATATAAAAATTGTTTCCTACAGGATATAATGGATACTGCAGTATTCAAAATATGTAAAATTGAATTCATTAACGCTATAATATAATAAATAAATCCATATACATACTAATAATACTTATTACTAATTTTCTTATATTTAATGTTTACTAATACTAATATAAAAATACTATCTATATAAATAAAAATGAATCGCAAAATTTGTTGCTAAGCGCGAAACTCGAAGACCGCTGGACCAATTCGGGTATTTTTTTTTGTTGTGTTTATTAGTGTAAGGGCAAGGTTTTATGAAAGAAAAAAACGGTCAAGTGCGAGTCGGACTCGCGCACTAAGAGTAAACCGATTTCAATGAAATTTTGGTAAGTTGTTATGCACACGCCGGGGAAGGTTTCCGAGAACGAAAAAAAAGGGCAAGTGCGAGTCTGACAGGGTCAAGTGCAAGTCAGGCTCGCGCAAAAAGGGGAAAACGGTTTTAATGAAATTTTGGAAAGTTGTTATGCACATGTCGGGGAAGGTTTCTGAATTAGTACAAACCCTTCACAATAGGTTGGTGCGGCAGTTGATTATAAAAAAGAAACACGGTTCAGCGGGTCAGCTAGTTACTAATATAATAATGCTAATTTACAAATTTTATAATAATTTATAAAGTAAGTAGTAAATAAACTAATTAATGTAAGCAATAAAAAAATTCTAACATACCAATCCTTTCTACTAATATTATAAATGTGAAAATATGTGTGGATGGATAGATGTTTGTTACTCAGTCACGCTTCAACCACTGGACGGATTGCAATCAAACTTGGCATACATGAAAGTACGAGTATAAGTTAGATCCTGCAATAGGACATAGGCTATTTTTTATCCCGAAAAATTCAAAAGTTCCCACGGAAATAACTATAACAGAGCTTAAATGAACTATAGCTACAGCTATAACCTGCTTTAGTTAGTTAATTAAGAATAATTAAGGAGTTGACGTAAGAATCCCACGCCGATAACCAAATTTAGGGCGGGTGAAGCCGCTGCCAAAAGCTAGTGATAAATCTTCTGCATCCAGAATTTTTTTTTATTCTATGTTCCTGCTGTCATTATTACACTTCGCGAGCTTCGTAGGACACAGTCCAGGCGCACTAATAGGAAAATTTGAATGTTTTAAACTTTTTAGGGTTTTGATGCTAAAATTTTCATGCAATAAGTGTCATTGTAGCGGATGTCCTAACAAATAATAAAAGAGTATGTATATGTTTTGGTTTATTGTAAAAACGGTTACACATTCACACCTAAAACCATTTTTTTATGTAAACTCTATAGTAAAATAACAGAACATTTGACTTATTTCGTAGAATGACTCAATAAAATAAAAAAATCCATGGTAAAAAACCTTAAATACATCAGTCAGAGAGATTATAAAAAAATGCAGTATTTAACTTGCACTTCGGAAAAAAGGTTTGTTCTTTCGTGAGGTAGAGATGTCGCAGCCATCTGGTTAAATAAGCCAGTTAATTGGACACCTAGGCAGATCTTTAACAAATTTTGCGATTCATTTTTATATAGATAGTATTTTTATATTAGTATTAGTAAACATTAAATATTAGAAAATTAGTAATAAGTATTATTAGTGTATTAGTATGTATATGGATTTATTGATAATATTATAGCGTTAATGAATTTAATTTTACATATTTATATTTATAATACTGCAGTATCCATTATATCCTGTAGGAAATTATTGTAATATTCTAAAAAGTACAATGCAACAATAGTTTCATAACAAGGTTTAAGTTTCAGACGAAATTTTGTCCATAGTTTTCATTTCGGTGACCGTAGTTCAACTCACAAGGATATTTACTGAACGTGCAAGTTGCTAAAATTTTGCTAGAATTAATTTCTGCCAACTTGAGTTTTTTTTTCCTTTTTATGTTCACTTGCAAATATTAGTTGGTTTTATCAACGATGAACTATACCCTTACATACGAAAAACGTATTTTCATGTTCCTGCCACTGTTAAATTATCCATAAACTTTAAAGGCAATTAAAAAAATGGCATTTTTTTTAATATTTAGTCCGGAAAAAAAAATCAGCTATAACGGTATTTTGACAGCACAATGTTTTTGACAACCGCACGTAAAAAACACACCGGTCATACCTAGTCAGCAACTAAATCAATGATTATCAGAAAATAACAATATATTTCGTTGTTAGCAGGATTATTGGTCAACGGCTAAGGAAGTACAGGTTGTATTTTATAAACAGAATCAAATCGTACCCAAGGTACATTTTGTATGATTACCAAATCATAATTTATTTTACTGGTTGCCAAAATTTGATAAAACCCGAATCACGATTTACTGCTCTATTACTTATATTGCTGCAGATATATTTAATTCCCTAACAACATCAATTCTAAGACTGCCCAATATCACCATACTTGCTGCTCAATGTAATTATTTTTGCTGACAACTAGAAGCAGCTCAATTCACATTTTAGGCCTGACCAAAACCATTTTAATTAGCTAACCGTTAAAATGATAGCCAGCTTTTGAGAATTTCATTGATTCATCTACAGAGCAATCAAGATAATGATCTAATAACAGAATTTCGTGATAACCAGCTTTATCTAGCACAACAGTTTCACGCTTTGGTACGATACTTACATTCTTTTTCAATCACATGAAACACCGATTGAATATTAAGCAGTGAATCTCACTTTTTCAAGAAACGAGGGTCGTCGTTCTTTCTTCCTTAGATCTTGTATCGTGTACATGTCTTGAATCGTAATGAACTTTTATATTTGTAAAGAGTTCGGTTTTTGTTATCAGCATTTTTGTAGTAAACTGACAAGAATTACAAGAAAAAATATGATTTTGTTTATTTATTCTTTATTAACTTAGATTTTCACTTACAGTTTTGGTTATCCACTGAGTACCTACATATTGTGTTACCGAAGTTTTATTTTTACAACTAAAGAAAACAAATAAAGCTACGAAACGTTTTGCGAATTTTTAATTTTCCAATGATTCGCTAAGCTCAAAAGTAATAATATTAATAATTACAATACAACTTTCTAAATATTTTTGGACATAACACACAGCGCTGTCTGGCCCCAAAGTAAGCAAAGTTTGTGTGATGGGTACCAGACAACGGATACATACATATCATACATAAATACACCCAGACATAGATTCATTACATTAAGAGGCTAATATACTACCTAAATTATTTTTTTTGGCAAAGGTTTCTCCAGAATCTCGAGCAGATCCGACATAAATTTATTCACAGTGTTCTTTCGAAAATTATTAAAAACCTGAAAAACGTTAAAACACGATTAATGAACTTTTGTTCGATTAAAAACAAACCTATTCTGACTTCTTTTCAGTGAAAATCTAAGTGAGTTGAAATGTAGCTGCACTACTCACGCACGCTCAGTTACATATCGCGTCATCCTTGTTTTAACTCAAGTTTTCTGCCACGTAAATTCATTCAGTCTACCGCTTAAATTCATTGAAAAACAATGGTTTTTTTTACATATCATAAAATCGCTTTTAGTTCTAATGGTATACCACTATACAATAGTTTATTTTACAATTATAACTATAGTTTTGTGGATCCAGGATCCGGGCGTTGTATGGCCAAATCAGTAAAGTAGTAAACTTCATAATGCCAGTTCATAATGAACTAATCAAGTTGACAAAATAATCTAGTTTCGAGATGATGATTGTGATCGTTGTCACTTTTTTTGGGCTATTTTGAATAAATATTGTGACTAGAACAATGTGATTCAAAGAATGGACCACACATTACAAATCTCAGTGGATACTTTGCCATTTTTGAAAAAAATAAGACTGTTTATTATATATCTTACAATACGGCTAATTTGGAGTGGGAAAAAGGATCCACTGATCCCCATGTTTTACCTTAATATGTTTTTTTTTTAATGTTTATACACGTTTTGTACGGCTTATGGTTATATGTATGGCTATATCTCAGCACTGAACTACAATAGTCTCTGAGTAAATTGGCTTCGACATGCAAACATGGTCAAACTATAAGGGTTCCTTGTTTGACTATGGAACCCTAAAAACTGTTATTTTCTACAATAACCGAAACTAGAAATTGACTAGTAATCTTGACTATAGTCGTTAGTAAATATCAACTGCTAAATCCTAATCTTGTTAGCTACAGTGTATAGTTTTTATTTCCGGTACTTTTTACCAATATACTTGCTTTAATGCAAATAGATACTTACGTGTTATTACCGTGTACACAATTGCAAGAAACTTTAGGAACTTACTCCAATGAGGGGCTTATCTCGCGTACACAGTGCAAGAACAGCATTGCAGTATTAAAATTGTAAGATAAGCGAAACTAGTGGCTGGAGTGCACAAATTAGTTTCTGAAACTAAAATACCTATCATTAAGGAGAGCTAACAAATAGAAACATTTAGTTTAGTTGGAATGTAAGTTACAAAAAAAATACGCTCAACGATCTCAGTTGAAACTAATGATCCTTATATTATATATCGAAGTATATCTTTACGGTTTTTTTCCAGAAGCGGGTAACCAGTGGCTGGATACACAACTCACTTAACACACTCATTTGTCAGCAACTTTATCAAGGATTAACGGAAAATAAGTAGATATCGGTAGATAGCGCGAGCATAAACAAAGTTAGGTAGCGACGAGCTGTTAGGTTGAATTTTACAAACAGAATCAAATCGCGTCTGTGGAACTTGGTACTTCTTGTATGATTCGTCGTTTCAGCCGGAAGACGTCCATTGCTGAACGTAGGCCTCCCACATATGACTCCACAACGGCCGGTCATGAGCCGCCCGCGCAGTGGACAGTGCAAGAACAGCATTGCAGTATTAAAGTTGCGAAACTAGTTGTTGAAGTGTACAAATTATTTTCTGAAACTAAAATACCTATATTATTAAGGAAAGCAAACAAATAGAAACATTTACTCTATTTGAAATTCAAGTCACAAAGAATATTCGCTCAACGATCTATGTTTAAACTATCTTTATATTATATATGTAAGTATATTTTTAAGGTTTTTTTTCATAAGAGGGTAACCATTGGCTGGACACACACCTACACCATAATTTGGGGGATAGTCCTGCGTTGCAGGGCGTAAGTCTCTCGCCCCAACACTGTAATGAAATTAATTAGGACAGTTATGACTGATCTACCATATTTTATATAAAAAAAAAGATGCTTGTTTTACACGAATTAAGTTAGGATAGGGTTCCGTAGAATGAGAATCTAAAAAACTTATGAACCAATTTTATTAACTCAATATTCATCGGTAGTATTTTTCTAACTATGGAAGCCAATTTTAGAGAAATCAGAGAAATTTTTATTTCTCTGTTTAGCCTTCAAGTTTAGCCCCTAAAATGCATTTTTAAAATCCTATCCAATGATACTGCGTATGATGTACTACGCGTGATGGGTTGGAATTGTATGTTTTTTTTTTCAATTTTCAAAACATATTTGCGGTGGTTCACATAATTGTTACATTTTATTAAAACTAAATGACTGAAATGGGTAGACCAGAGACGACGGAATAATAGTGCTGTGACATACGGACGAATATGATGAATTAATAAGAGTTCCGTTTTTGCCATTTGGCTACGGAACCTTAAAAATAAATTTGATGATCGCTTGCGCCTTTTATCTTCTGTACAGTTATATGTATATTGTATTTGTTGGTTACGTAGACTGTATGAATTAAACCATACAAAGAACAAGATATGGTTTCATATAAACTTGTATGTAAATATTCAAGGACAAATTTAACTTTTACATATTCTCCCATACATCGATATCACAGATATTTTTCCAACTACTTTTACTTTTTGCTGTATTTCATTTCATTCTAAGACAACGGGAAGTACTTAACCAATAGGTTTTGATACCCTGTAGATGTATATCATTTTAGACAAGACAAAAAAAAAATTATCTTGATGTACGGAATACACAGACGGACAGATTTTTGAGTACGGATCTAAAGAAAAAAAATATATCTAATAGTACCTTCTGTACCTCAGTGTTGAATCACAGACAAACATTTCAAGTGTCACTAAAGGTAAAAATCATAATTTAGTTACAATATAGCCGGAAAACTTATATAATCATATTTTCCGCGTACACTTATCCAATTAAGCCTAATTTGGAAAGTTATGTGTCGTCAGCACGTGCGACGCACATAGGAGTATTTGCTTGTAAAATCCGGTCATAAATCAAATTTTTCAAGTACGATTAAAAGTATCAAGAACTGAAGCCACACATTTTTAAAGCTCAATAACCGGTAAATCGAATGGGAGTAATATTTAAATTAAACCACGAAGGACTTTTTAAAACCCAGTGGTCTATGTATATGATCTTTTTAACTAAAAATTTAGATAATAATATGTCTGTAATGTTCAATCAATAGTGTTTTTTTATTTAACAAGGCTTGTCAAGCCCTTTTGCTACTAAAGTTATTTAGCATATATTTTAGTAGATACAATTAAAAATCCTCCGGCCGAGTATTGATTTTTAATAGGTAAAATTTGACTTTATAGTTTTTATTTTTATTTTCAGGTATTGTAGAACTAAATTATTTCTACTGCACAAGTTTTGTATGTTATATAACAATAAAAAAAAAGTTGCTTAAATATAGAGGAAGACGATAAAAATTAAAAAGACTGTTAAACTCAAAAGTTTTAAAAAGTTTGATTCTTGAGGGAAAAATAAAAATCGTGTATTTGGGTGTTTCTTAATGTAAACCTGAAATATTACATTATACATAAATGACGTTTATTAAAGAGCTAGTAAATAATTTTGACTGGATTTTATATGAAAATACTGAAATGTGCGACTTTGAAATTAGAGACACATCATAATTTGCAGATATTATAGTGGAAGCATTTCGAGCTCAAAGTTGCTAGGAAGAGCAGTTAAATGAGAGGTAAGTTGTAAAATTCAGTGTATTTTAACTAAAACGTATTGTAGTAAAAAGAGGTCTCACACTATTTTGTACAATCCTGGTGTGAATGAAAGTATTGCTTTTACATTATTCTGAATTCGAAATTTAATCTGCAAGTATTAAAACTAAGTTGTTGCACTTTAACGTAGGTGTAAAATTATCATAGTAAAGCGATTACTACTGCGTTTAAGTATTGAGGATGTAAACGAGTATAAATATGAAACTTAATTAACTAATGTTTACTACAACTACTATTGCGATAAAATTTGCACTGAAATTCAACTTTGTGGCTGTTTTGACTTCTTAACTTTCTATTTTTTGTCATGTTTATTGTGAACTAGCTTTTGCCAGTGGCTTCGTCCGCAAAAGATTTGGTTCGCGGTGTGGGATTCTTACGGCAACTTCTTGATGTAAGAAGAAAGAAGTTTGTTAGAGCAAGCTATAGCTGCAGCTATAGTTCGTTTATTTCGTGAAATTTGGTTATTGTTACTCCGCGGGAGCTTTTGAATTTTCTAGGGTAAAAAGTAGCCTTTGTCCTTTTCAATCAATTCAATTTCAATCTTCAACTATCTGTGTTCAAAATTTCAGCTCAATTGGATGCTCCTATCGCGGCAAGATTGAGTAATAAACGTTATAGTTCTCACGGGAACTTTTGAATTTTCTGAGATGAAAAATAGCCTATGTCCTATTCAAGGACCTAACCTATATGTGCCAAGTTTCGTCTAGTGTTAAAAGCGTGATTAAGTAACAAACATCCAAACATCCGAATTTTCACATTAATAATATTAGTGAGATCGGTTGGGATAATAATATAATATATGCCAGCGGCCCGTCCGCCCTAAATTCGGTTATCGATGCGGAACTTCTTAAATTATGTTTAAACTAATGAAGTTTGCTACAGCAAGATATAGCTATAGCTATAGCTCTTTTTTAGCTCGGTTACAGTTATTCCCGTGGAAGCTTTTGAATTGTCGGGATTAAAATATTCTCCATAGTCTATGTGTTAATCCAGGGTGTCGGCTATCTTATACCAAATGTCATCAAAATTGATTAAGCCATATGAGATTGTAGAAGTAACAAACATACAAACACACTTACTCACAAACTTTCGCATTTATAATATTGGTAGGATTGATAAAGTTAATTATTTATTGATAATTCTTTTTTATATGTTAATTTAGTAAGTCTAATAAAAATTACAAAGAAAACAAAGATAATCACAATTCAAGAAACTTTAGTTTTAATTGTGGGTTTTACAATAAAAAAAGTAGCTACTTTCTGGCGCCATTACAACAGTATTTTTTTACACAAATGTATTCTAATAATTATTCTTTTAAACATTTTCTTTGCAATTATAATAATTTTATAGTTTTGTCGTAACTATTTACATTGTTAGTGATGTATTTTAGAAATCATTGTGTACAATTGTTGTAGCAGTACCAAGAACATTCAAAATGTAGTAGGCAGGCACCTCATAAATCAACCTATTTATATCATATTATTCATTTAATGCACAACCAAACTGTCTTTTATATTTTAGATAATAATTACAAGGCATTTTATTCCATAGTATAATAATATAAAATGTGAATCTACCAAATCTGCACTCTTTCTTACAACTTATGATTTGATGGTAGTTTTTAAAACAAATAGGTACCTTAATTTCTTGAAACCGAGCATAGTCGTCTCGACCACCCTTTTCCCGTACATTACATTACATTTGTAGACTAAAAGCCTAGCAATGTGGTCTCATTTAAAAGGTAATGCGGAGAATTTTATTTTCAATTATATTAATAATATTCTGCCTCTATCAATCACTCACATTACTTTACATACAATGGCAACATTTTGGGTAAAACAGAAAACAGTCAAAAAAGTAACCATAATAAAAATATAACTAATAAAGTTTCGGACTGTTGGTAAATATTTTCATCTAATTTTTTTTATGTGTATTTTGAGCAGAATTTATAAATTTATGTTAAATATTTTTACTTTATTTTAATACAGACAAAATATAAAAAATAGCTATTTATAATTATTAGTTTTTAAAGCTCTCTTAAAGGCTTAAGTTAGATGTGTGTTTAAGTCGATAGCTAAAGTTAGTGAAGTTTCAACTACAGATTTATGTTAGGACTTTTAAGACTTATTTATTTTTCTAAACTCTAAAAACAAAGCTTTTATATATGTGCATGTACAATATGTACTATATTATGTCCAACTTGAAACTTACTTTAATATTTTGTAGCAGCAAATCGCTGTTATCTCATGACTCAATCGTAATCTTAAGATATTTTCGAAGGGTAGAGGCGTACGTAAATTTCATTTACCGCTGGAAAGTGCTCGGCCGGCTCTGACGCAAACTCCACTTAATTACGCACATAAATTGAAGTGCTCTTCCTATGCCAGAGACGCTGCAACATTTTAACCCGTAAAGTATCGTCTCTTAGACATAAGTGTGGGGGAAAATAACTTTCAATTGACCGAGTAACACTATTTGTAACCTTTAGTCCTCTTAAAGAACGTGAAATTTCGTCAGTTCTGGAATATTTTTTCTGGAAAATTGGGTATTTTAAACTGAAAATAGTTTTTTTTTGTAATTAATCTACATCTACACCTAACTTGCTGTACGCTGTACCTAAGGCATTTTCTGGAACACCATCGTATATGTATATACTAACCCGTATTTCTTACTTTTGAAGTTACTTTTTAACGAAGGAAACACATCAAGTGTTTGCTAATCATTAGCTACAATTTTCCTTTTCTGAACCGGCGCGCGGTGGTCAAAACTAAAGTCGCCATATTAAAATGGCATGAACTAACAGCGACACTAGCGACCATACACATAAGGTCCAAAAAAGTTTGGTTGACTGTAATTTTTTATTTTACTGAGAAATTACCCAAGTAAATGCCTTGATTTAGAAGCATTGAGATAGTACACATAAGTAGATTGGTTTCACATCATAACGAAGGTTTTTGAAGTTTGGTGGAGGCACGTTGTTAGTTCTGGTGATCGTAGTAAGTATGGCGTTCCGTTGAATAACAGGATGCTGCTAACTGTCCTCCGGTAAAAATCTCCATGTGTTGGAAGAAACAGGGTTAAAAATAAAGGATGTTCCCATTCATAGTAAAAACTATAAACACACAACACATTCACATACAGTAATCTTAGAGTGGAGAATCTTTAGTATATAGTATACCCTAGCAAAAGCGTGCCGTTTCGACCATACAAAAACATATAAGGCTACTGAACCATACACAGTTCCACGATAGGCGCTAACACGTGACCGCACGTTGAAAATCTCGATTTTCTCGGTTTTTTGTCGGTATAAAATTTAAATTTTTATTTAGGACTATGAAATAAGCAAATCGGCTTTGTCATATTAATATATATTTTTTGAAATAAATACTAAGAGAATATTACTCTTAGTTTTCCAAACAATTTAAATTAAAGTCCAAAATTAGAGTTTCCGATTTTGTTTTTCTAACTGTTTTAATAGGCAAATTATTATAATATTAGCAAATTCGCTTAATAAAGGTTTGAACTATATAACATATATTTTTTTCACTTAAAAAACTGTACTCGGAACTGTAACAAAGTTAATCAAATTCTTGAAAACTTAACTTGTTTGGGTATGCCATCACCATTTAGCAAGAGCTCATGAGCTAATTATTCCTCTTGCACTAAACGAGCATGTTACAAGAGTTTTCTACCGTACTCTAAAATAGAGTGTACTTTATAACTCTTGTTACGTAAACTATGACTTTTCACTATTGACAACTCCCAACCTTTGACTCTCGGAATCGGGCCAGCTAAAGAAACATTTTTAAATTAAACTCTGCACTCTATTATATATTTTTATGAGTCTGTACTCTCCCTTATTTACCCTCTTTAAAGCAGATATTTTTTTTTCATAAAAAAAAGATGGCGACTCTATGTTTTAGTGTTGAAAGTCATGACTTCTCGTTTAGGTTAGTACAAAATAATTTTGGAAAAGATAACAAGCCAAATCGTAAAGATATCCACTGACTTCTTCCTTATTTTCGCAATAAAACCGAAATACAGTTCACAAAAATAATAGTAAGTACAAAGAGACAAAGTTCAGGCAAGTATTTGTTTTTAATTTTTAATAATTTGTTGTCTTACTGTGCTTTCTATACAAAAATTATAAACTAAATTAATATAAAATTTTACAGTTTATTTTTACTCAAAAAACTATTCGAAAACAGTTTTCGCAACGATACAGATAATAGTTTGTACAGGCTGTATTTTTATTGAGACATGATTAATTAATTATTAATATAGCCGCTTGTCTAGAGGCAGATTTATTAGTATAGATACACTTTTTGGTTTTAAGAGCCAATTGTACATTTTAAAAACAAACCCTATTGTACCAGTGAGGAGCCAGGGTAGATCGCTGGTTTATCAGATATAAACATATCCTTAAATAAAGCAACTTTGAGAAAATAAATAAAATAGCTATACATAAATGCGGGTAGTAAATTCTGTTTCCTATATCTATGGGCAATACATTTTGGTCTACGCTACCGACAGTGTTCTAAATTACGTTAAATTCAATTAAAATGTTCATGCTTAATGAACTCTTAATTGACTGCCTCGCTGACTAATTGACAATTTAGTGTATAGATACAATTTAACAATTTACTTGGTAGCTATAGACTACGGGATACATTTAATGTATCCTGGCATAACTGAGGTAACCATTGCTCTTGTAGATGTACTGCGAAAAATAGTTTGTTTTTTGGTATCCGCAATAGTTCTCTCCATAGACTTCGCGTTTTGTAATTTGTAGCCTTACAACCTGCGGTTTCATTTCTCTTTCTGTCAATGTTCGTCATTTTGTTGTTTGCAACTATTTTTTTTTCACAGCTGGCTAATGAATGCGCTGTCCATATCTCTGTGTCTATGGTTTTTACATTTAATCCATTAATAAAAGAAAAGGAACATTAATTCAATGTCTTTACTGCTAAAGTAATAAATGTACATATATATATGTACATACGTATATTAGTTACGTTACTTAGATAATTAATATTATGCTACCTAATTATGACAATGAACATTAACAATTTACTATAAATAAGAGGTAGATTTCTTTTTGACTTTATCAATGAAAATCGAAATTGACTGTATTAGAATTCTTAATATTAAATATTAAAAAAGCCAGCCACCACTTTAAAATTATTCTACGCATCTCTCCTCAAGATGATTACGTGTTAAATGTTATCGTCTTCGGTGGAGACGTTCGTATATTAGATATAAAACTTCACAAGATAAGTTTTTTTGATTCTTAAGTAAATTAAGAAAAAGGACCATACTGGTTAAAACACAGAGCTCGTAAAATGTAGAACACATTATGTTTTAAAATTCTGTATCCTAAGATCCTATAAAAAATTCATCGACAGACTGAATCTCTGAGTATGGCTTAGGCTTTTACTTAGAATGTAATCTTGTTGAAAGCTCAAAAGAAATTCAATCGTACACTTGTATTTTTTTAAACAGAAAATGTACATTTACATAAAACTAGGTATGTATATTGAATACAATGGAGACTGAATAATGTTTATCTATGATAATAACCACTGGAAAACCAAAATAATAAAATAAGAGATATTCTTAAATGTGCAAAGAAGTATGTTCTTATGTTTTCTTATGTCGGGTCACAAAACAATATATAAAACATTCGTACACGAACTAAGTTTGGGTTTCTAAGAATGATAATTATTGAGAATCTCTAAAAAAGATTGATAACCAGTTTTGTCCAAAATAAAATATTTATAAAGTTCTACTCGTATTATCGTAATTTATTTCAGGTTTAGGACCACGTGGCTTAAAAGTAAGAGGGGGGAGGGGCAAAATTTAAATATCTAAAAAAATGTATTCAAAGTATATATATATATACGTTAATTTTTCATATTTTTAGAACAAGGGGCGTAATAGTTATAGAAACCCCAAGCTTAAAAGCCCTATTTAACGATACTCCACACGAAAAAAAAATTCAAACCTCGGATAAATTTATGGAGAGTTCCGCTAAAAAAAATTTTTATAACAAAAGACACCTTTTGTATAAAATATCATCTAAATCGATGCAAAGACGGCGGAATTATAAGATTGTGACATGTCTAGAGACAGACGGACATGACGAACTTCGACCTTCGAACGAAGGGTTCCGTTTTTGTCATATGGCTAGTTTTTTATTAATCATCATAATTTTAAAACGATATAGTCTAAAAGTGCTCGAAATTGTTTATTGAATTGAAATTGCGATTACTCTACCAATAAAGTTTTGTTTTAAAAATTTCCACCACATCAACATTTTTAGAAATTTCTGGTCCTTTGATACCTTTAATATATGAACACACTTTACAGAAATTTGATAAAGAAAACGTCTTGTCACCACCAATTGATCGTCATCAATATCGTTTCGTATAAGCTGAGACCTTCGTCAGGACTACACCTGACTATTCACAATATACATTTCAACAGGTTAAAGGACGTCCTCAAAATGAAATTTTATATTAGATTCAAATTTTGACGGCGTTATTGAAGGTTGGTGGGTGCCGCGTAGTTTGATTTAATGTTTCCCCCATTTCTCTAATCTTTAAGGTTAGAATGTTGCTTACCCATATACCAGACTACTCCGAGCTTGATGATCTTTCCATTGCTATTTTCCACCACGTTCACTTTATGAACTTCGAGCTACCTCAGTTACTCTGGATCTACTATGGATCACGTCCCTACAAATTCTATAACTTCAAGCTTAATATATAGCACTTGTGTGACTCTTAACTTGCTTATTCGACCATCAGTTAACAAACATGTTTCGGTTAAGTACACTCACTTCGGGCAACGTACACTGATTAAGAGATTCGTTAGTAGATGGACGACGGTTTCTTCCATTAATTGGAGCGAATACGAGAAACAGTTTGTAGTCCTTGATGTATGATTAACTTTTTATCTAAAACATTAAAAAATGTTATTTTCTTTATACCTAAGCTTAAAGAAACGAGTGTTGGTTATTTTACATATAATAAAGGTATCTGTTAAAAGCTGAAAAAATAATATAGTCCAGCAATTTGAGCAAAAATTTAGGCGTACCTTAAAATAAATAACCTACTTTTGATTTTTGGCACAATTGGTCCTTAGTACCATATATGTATCCCCTCAAAAGTCCGCACTCCGGTGCTGGCTTTCAAACCTCCCCCCCTGCAAATGTCTCTCCGGTCGTGGTTTTCTGGTATTTTCACAAAAACTATAAGAGCTACAAAAAGATTGCTAAGTCGTAAATAAACTCTAATAAATTATCTACATACAGTTTCGAAAAATATGTATACATGTTGTGCATAAAAAATATTTTTTTTGCAAAAATTACGGATATTTTATGTTTGTCTTTTTTTATTACATTAAAATATATTTAAATAAAAAACAGAAAATCAAAATTTTTCGACAATATTATATTGTCGTCATCAATCAAAATATGGATGATAAATTTATGTTTGTTGTTGTTTGTTATATAAATAATCTATGATAATAATTATTTATAAATGTGTCTCTGTGTGTGTGTTGTTAAGTGTGTAAGTAGAATGTGTGACGGTGTATCTGTGTGCGTTTAAGTGTCGTACCTATTTTAATTATTTATTATTAGGGGCCGGGGGATATAAAAATGAATTTTAAGAAATTTTAGAAATGAAATGGTATATTTAAAAAAAAAATATTTAGGCTATCTCCAAAATAAGCACCAAGGGTCCATATAAACGATGCTTCCCAAATTCTTAATTCAAAGTCAGTGTTTTGTCAATGATGACAGGTACAATATAATGAAAATATGAGACGACTTGACTTACCTCCATAGGTGTTGTTCTGTACCTTAATGGACCTCGTCTGTCTGTCCTATGTTTTTTAAGGGGGGAAATTGTAATTTATCATAAAATCAGTGCACTGTAACACTTACACTTTTATAACGGAATGGCCGTTTCAGGTCGACCGGAGGATGCAAGATACTATGAAAGTTTCAAGATATCCATTCCTAGTTCTATATATACGTACGTGGTTTCAAATATAGAAACCGTAGAATCGTTTTTAGGTATGATATGTTGTTTCATGCCACACTTTTACAATTTTCTCCTTTGCGTGGAGTGAAAAAATTCTCCTGTGAATTATTTTCAATACTATTAAACTGATTATTTTGCTAATAGTTATAGCTCCTAAACTGCATCATAGTTGCCTAATATCTATGATAATTTAAAACCGATAAGGTATTCTTATTTATTTTATGTTGTGTTGTGTATTAGTAAAACTTAGGTAAGTAACTAATAGATGTATTTTCTTTACTCACAGTACTAAGGGTCCATATAACCTACGGCTATTCGCCGTTTATACTATATTGGACAAGGTTGCCCTTCTCAATCGCTCTCTGGGCCGTTGCGCGTCCGCTCTCGAGGGACGTCCGCACTGAGGAGGAATCTGCGAGTTGAGCTATACTTCAGAACCTCGGCCTAAACGTCAGCAGAGTCTCGGCCTGAGCAACACTGCTCACCTAACCTTCGGGGCGAGCATCAGCTTACCCGCGACCTGAGCAATACTGCTCACCTAACCTTCGGGGCGATCAGCCACGTGCGGCATATCATCGTGCCAGCCACGTGCGGCCTAGCATTGTGTGTCTGCTCATCAAGGCCCTGGTCTAACAGTACTCACCACACGTCCTCGTCCACGTCCACGTCCACAGGTCACATAAAGTCAGTCCCGTCCGTTTAAACCTACTCTGGCGGCGGATACCTACTGGATGTGGATCTCGAGGAAGACATCGTCGATCAGGCTTTAGGCCGAAGAATTTAATTGTACTTACTGTCCTAATATATATTTGCAAACCTTATACCTAGAAATCTGTGTAGGTAGGCTTACGGTTTTCTGTTTTTCTGTTTGGATAGGTAGTTTTTAATATTGTTAAATAGATAGCTCTAATTTCTATAGGTTAAGGGTCACCTTATGTGATTAGGCTACTTCTAACCATTAAATATTGTTAATATAACTTTCCTTAACCTTGAAAAGTGATTTTCTTTACTTGCCTCTGAACCCACTCTCCCTGAATCTCTATCTTTTGAGCACCTAGCCGGTGCATCGGTAACAAAATACTCCTTTTTGTTATACTTTTTAGTTAAGTAGTTTTTTGTCAAGTTAAATTATTATTATTATTGAAACAATAGACTAAAAAAAACTTTTTCCTTTACTATTGCCCAAACCATTGCCCAAACCATTGAGAAAGCAAGCAAGAAGTTTCTTATATCTAGTACAAAATTATGTAAAAAAAATATATATATCCTAAAAACCTATCAACGAATTATAATAAATTCTTACCGCAGGAAGGTACATCTAGCTTAAAATAAATCTAATCCTTTAAAGCCAATTCAAACCCCTATAATTCCTTAGCAAGAACTTCAATAAAAATGGAAAGTAGATCTCAATGTGTTGTCTACAAATTGAGTTTAAAACTACGTCAACGTTTATATTGCTAAGGTTTATTTTAGTCGAACACTGTAATTTCCAAGTTTTCTTTTAAGGCAAAGTTCAAACAACGATTGAGTTCGATAGTTTTTTTCTGTTGTGAATTTATTATCAATTGTAAGTAGGAGTAATGTAAGCTGGCTAGTGAACACATGAATGGTACTTTACCACTAAATTCTGCTCATTATGTGTGATTTGTGAACGAAACACAAACAAAACTTTTAACTGTTTTTATCAGTCGTATTATAAGAAGTATCGTTTTATAAGTAGTTGTATCGTTTATAAGAAGTATCGTCGTTAATAATATACTCCTATTTTGATAACATTATTCTAATTTTAATTGTGTCGATATACATGATAGTATTTTAAAATTCACAATATTAAGATTTTAAAACGTGAAAGAAGTCGTAACTGGAAGTTTACTTACTTTTACTTACCTACTTTGTTTTATTTTTATCATGTACATAAGTTTATTTGCAATTTATGGAAACGTTTGATTACAATTTCAAAATCAAGTTGCAAATGAGATCTTACAGCGCAACGCACGTATCTTGTGGTTTTTGCAGACGGAATCCTGAAAGTCTAAAAGCGTATTCACTAAATGCTCGACTTTCTTTACAATCCTTTTTGCTGTGTCTGAATTCATTTCGACTGGAATGCTTTACCCTAACGATTCTCCGTTTTCACTACTCCAAAAAAGAAAAACTCCCAAAGGAGTGAAATAAAAATAGGAAATCAGAAGAAAATATGTAAAGACGTTCTTAAAACGTTATCAATTTAGCAAGAGTGAAACCACTGTACGGATCGGGATGAAACTTGGCATACATATCGATTAAGTCCTGGAATAGCACAGAGGCTACTTTTTGTCCTGAAAAAAATCAAAAGTTCCCACGGGAATACCTATAACCGAGCCTTAACGAACTATAGCTTTGGCTACAGCTTCTAGAGCAAACGTCATAAGTATAATAATTAATGATTTCCACGCCGATAACCGATTAAGGGTGGGCAGAGCTGCTGGCAAAATCTACTTTTCTTACTAAATTTGCAATAAACGTAACAAAGTTTCTAAAGTAGTCTGAGCATAATTTTGGGGATTGTCTGCATAAAGATGGTAAAGACAATATATTTATAAAGTGAGTAAGTTATTGAAAATTCCAAAGAGGAGAGGACACAACACGCCACCTTGTGGGACGCCAGCAGAGTTGGTGCAGCAACCAGGTGGAACAGGAATCCTTAACCTATGCACTGTCAACGTCCGTACAAGTAGCTATGAAACTAGTCAATTACTGTTGGATACAACATATCGTAAGCCGTGGTGTTAAACTAAAAGTCGAAATGTTCAAAATCTTGTCAACGAATCTGAAAAGACCTATTTTACATGTCCCGTTTTGTATTCGACTCCAAACCGTCGACTAAACTCAACAACCCGTCAAATAAACGCACCTACCTATTATTTATGATAAAACCTTTTTATTTAATACTCTTATCTAAGAATGGTATACTTACTTATGTATATTACCTTTGAAATGCGAAATAACACCAAAGTGTAAAATTCAAGTTAAAAATGCATTGAACCTGAACGCAATTGTTACAGCAACGAGTGGAGTAAGTGTTTTCAAACTCAATTTCCAGCTAGCACATTGACAGTCCATTTGCATTTTTATTGGTGCTCCTCAGGAACAACGGATACCTGAAACGGCTTTGAAACGTAAACTCTTTTCTATTTCTTGCTTACGTTTACTAAACAGCCTTCAAATTCTTATTTTCTCAACTACAACACAGTACTGAATAGCAAGTTTAGTGTAACTTTATTTTTATTACGATATTTTGGTTGCAGATACGAGATTTTTGAAGAGAAAACTTCTTTAGCGGCGTTGTGCACTTTTTTTGGTATGGGTAAAAAATGATAAACTCGCGTCAGGTCACGTGTCCTAATCGTGGAAATTCGTAAGACGGAAACCGTAATGCCACGCCTATTATAATTTATATTGAAGTGAAAACTTCTTTAGCGGCGTTATGCACTTTTTTTGGTATGGGTAAAAAATGATAAACTCGCGTCAGGTCACGTGTCTTAATCGTGAAAATTCGTAAGACGGAAACCGTAAGCCACGCCTTTTATAATTTTTATTTTAAGTATTCGCGATTATGAGTAGTTACAGGGAGGTTGGATATGGAATTTTAATTCTATGACAGATTGCGATGTCAAATATAATACGTCAAAAAAGTAAATAAACAAACATTATTATTTCTTGACAATGTCAAAGACATGTCTTGTGACATATTTGAGTGTTAAGCGCGAATCGTGTGTAAAGGTTTTTACTTCTGCCGGCACTTTCTAATATAATCTGATGATGACAATGCAGAATACCTTATATGAGATTAACTAGCTTATTATAAGTAAATTGATTGTAAACATGTTTACAGCATGACAAGACTCGATATAAAATTCATATATGAATGAATCCCAATAAAAATTCAACTTGGTATTTGAAAATTTCTACCGTAACAGAATCTATTTCACGTATCTATAAATATATTCTATCTCTTTCTCCAATAACCTACATAAAACCTGAATGTCAATATCGAACTTCCATTAAGTATGTCCTTGAACAATCTTGTGTCGTCAGAATATGTAAAAGTCAAGTGAGGTTTGGGTGAAAATCTCAGATTTAGAGCTTTGCATGTCATATTTATTATCTATCATTCTAATATTGATACTGATACGATATAAATGCTATGTCGAAAGAAAAATACTTTCAAGTAGAAATAGTTTGAAAATCATTTAATGAGAAGAGAAGAAGTTATTAGATTTTTAAAGGGTCCGCAACGCGCGGGTAAAGCGCTAGGTGTTGCAAGCGTCAATAGGTTGCGGTAACCGCTTACCATCAGGTGGATTTATACAAAATATGCAGATTTTTTTGTATTTTTGTAACACAATATAGGTTATTAATATAAATTATAACCCGAAAAAATTAAACTGGTTTTTTTTGCCGCAACTTTTTTTGTTTGTGTTTGTAAATTACGTAAATGGTGGTAGGTACGGAACCTTGGGTGCGCGAATCCAACTTGCACTTGGTCCGTTTTTATTTCTCTTTTCGGTCAGTTTCTAAGGGTTGTAGAATAGCTAGCCTTCCTCAAGAATTCGGCTATCTAATGCAATTTTATTTTAAGTTCGACAATCAATTCTAGAGATAAGCCCATTTAAACAAAAAAAAAACAAAATCTTCAGCTTTATATTATTAGTGTAAATATAATTTTATATAATTATTCCTAAAATACTATATATTTATAAATATTATGTATCTATTTATAATTTTTTAAATCCTATACTTGAAATGACAAAATATATGAACACCTTACTTAATTTTATTCTTTTCATTATTTATCTGCCCGAAGGTTGTATAGAAAAATTCGTTTAGTTTCTGATAAGACCACTATTTTTTCTTTTATATTTCAAAATATAATGATTTGTCTTACTAACAGACTAACTAAACGTAAAAAGTTGTTTTTTTTTATAGGTTTCAATATATATTACGAAGCTAGTACGTGTTAGGAGTTCCAAATTTTGCCGCAACGCGAAGCTCGTGTTTATATCATGGGCTGTTAAAAGTCTTTTTTTTACTTTTAATTGGATATTTTAAGTTGGTTTAATCTTTCTTACTTAAAAATTAATGTTATGCCAAAACACAAATATTTTTTTTATAATTTAGTTACATTAATTTACTAAATTACATAATACTTATACGTAAACTATATACATATTACGTTGTACATGCATACATTATAACAAAGTACCTACATATATTTTTTAATTGTAACCACAAAATTAATGTTAAACGTGGGAAGATGTGACAGGCAGGACACCGGTCGAGGTACAGGGGTTGACAGTGTTAGAGTGTAACTCGTGTTCTAGTTTAATTTTGCTGATACGAGGTAAGCCGTGTAATTAATTTTATGCGGGTTTTCAAATAAACACCGCTGTTTGTGAAACAAGGGAACAACTTAGGTAAATGTAATTCTAAATTTCGAAATATTGTTAGAAGGTATAACTTTTTCTGAAATAGAATTTATTAAATTTTCCTATATGATTTTATAATCCATCACGACTATTATGAGAATTGTGTTAATACAATAAAATTAGCGTGGCGATGCATGCCGTATATAGTCTATATGTAGTAAATTATCATTTTTACGTTTATTAATGAGCTAATTATTAACTAGATAAGAGTGTTTTCCTTTCAATTTTATTAATTTTAGTGAAGTTTAGTTTAAGGAAACAATAATTACCATTTATTACGTATTATTATATTTATTATTAATATATGATATGTTTTATTGTTTACTCATTCATATGATATTAGTACGGCTTGTGCATTAGCCGGTGTCAGTGACTTTATACTTGTCAAAATATTACCATTACCATGTATTCTGTCGAAAACACTATTCTGCCGATTGATTACATTTGCCAACAAATCTCTTTGTATACCTAATACATTCTGCACGGGTCCACGTGAAAAAAAAACGCTGGCAGCGGTCAATTCATTTTTTAAAATTATAGTGAAAAATAAAAGACACAAAGTCACACATATATTCGTTTCTCTTAAGTTTATAGCTAATCAGGAGCGTGCAAATATAACAACATTAAAACAGGGTACATAGCTATTTAATAAGCTAATACAAAGTTAAGCTTGAGAAAGTTCAGTAATTTACGAGAACATACGAACCAAAAGCGTAGGTTGCTGGTAATTAATTTTAAAGGGATTACAGAGCAAACAGAGGGAGATAAGGGAAGCTTTTCCTTTCTCTTTGACATCAGTCTAAAATAAAAACTAATAAACAAAGATTTTTGGTCTGAGTGTAAGATTTTCTGTAGATAAAGATATTTATAAACGTCAAACAGACTTCAAATCTACATAAAAAAAGAAATTGACGGTCTGACTAATTCAAACTTGATGGACCGATGACCTCAGGAGGTTGGCTGGTATTGTTGGATGCAGAAGGCGGAGAAGACTTATATCTAGTAGTAGACCAAAATTTTGTTTTTGTGTAACTTACATATTGATTGGAGTTAATATACAATACAATGTTTAGGTATATTATGTCGTAGGATTATCGTCAAAATCGGATTATTGCGAAAATCCTAGGACGTTTGTAAATGACCGGATAATTGGAAAATTAGGACAAATTTTGCAATCTTCCGAGATACTTTCCGCACATGACTAAATAACCTACAGACTGATAGCTTCAAACAACCGGCGCTAGCGAGAGCACTACTACAAGCACGGGTATGTGTGCGTGGCTTGTCACCGACACGGCTACACATGTGCGAGTGCGAGCGATTAAAATTATAGTTCTTTTAGTGTTTGCTATCGATTAGTGCTTAGCCTTTTAGAAATTCCAAATACATGTACTGTGTGTATAAACAATTCTAATAAAAATAAGGAGATTTCCCTTTTTTACATACATAAAAGATCTTGACAGGTAGATCTGGACCTATATTTTTTTATTCTAAGTTGGCAAAATAATTACAATAGGAATGTGAATCTTAAAAAACGTAGGTACGTAGGTAGGTACCTACGATAATAATGATTCATATAAACATGCATATATTAATGAATACGCATAAATATGCATAATTATATTATTAGTACTGAATACTGAATACAAATAAAATCAGAGATCTTTGTTAGGGTTCCATAGCCAAATGGCAAAAAGTCCGTATGCCACAGCGTTATATTTCCGCTATCTTTGCATATGTAGATTGTGATGAATTTTTACAGGAAAGTCTTATGTGAACCGCCAAACAGATTTTTAATGAAATTAAGAAAAAATATTTAGGGTAGCTCCATACATTGAACTGAGGGACGAACTCGATATCAGCTAGCTATCTATTGATTTCATTTTCCAAATGTGTTTTGTTTTGACAACCCCACAATTGACAACCCTACCAGTTTAGGTATGATTCTTGAAACATTGTTCTAAGCTTTCGGTCTGTTGGTTATTTAGTCATGTGCTTTTCGAATCGTTGCAAAGAATAAAGTTTATTTTAGGATAATCGCAAACAACTATTCACGTTTCGTAGATCATGAGCGCTGATTGGCTGATATGAAAGTAATAAACTAACAAAAGCGCCTATTGGCTAACGACTACATTCCTGGTTTATTTTTTTTGACTTATTTTATTGACAAATTATTCTCTAAAGTTTAGTGTTTATGGTTCTTCAATGTTATTTTAGAAAGAAAAATAGTAGCTGCAACCGTAAATCTTGCCTCCGGTGTTCATTGACGCCACTCACTACTATAGTAAACCGCACTAACTCAGTGCAAATTGGCAGATGCTGTCGAGCTAGTGGCCTTACTCTGACTTCGCTTAACTAGGTACTGCTGTAATATGACATGTGACATGATGATAAAAATATGATGTTAGGGGTTCACACAACCCCCCACCCTATCTATGGCTGCTTTTTCCGACAGATGCCTAACTTCGGATGTCGTATGGGCATAAGCAAATGTTATTATGGGCCCCGCTATACTATATTTATTTAATGATAATATTTTAACATTCAAATTCTTTCATCAGCGATCAAATTTCGATCCGTTCTAAATTAAACTCGGTTTTTTGCATTGATCCTGAAAATAACTCAGAAGATTACAAAACACAGTCATATTTTCTAATTATGCGGTCGTTTGCAAATGTCCAAGGATTTTCGCAAGTATCCGTTGTATCCGATTATCCTAAGACATATATAATAAAGTAGTTGATACTTGTTCATACATACATACATACATACTAGGGATGGTGTTGAAAAAACATCGATGATGATATCAATGTTTGATGTTTACCGGACACAAAACATCGATAATCGCTATCATCGATGTTTTTTGCACACATTGACAGAACTACTTCCCTAAATAAAACACAGTGAAATTGAAACGTTGTCGTCGTAGGCAGGTAGAAAGTAGAGTTTTACTATTTTGACTGGTTAGTCCGTGTAGGTAAGCTCTGATGTACATCGGAAGGGGGCGCCTCGTAAACCTACCTTCAGGTCGCAAGTCCTGAACACTTAGCTATTCCTACCTAGTTCCTACTCTACAAAACAAAATATTTAGCAATCGTTCGTTTTTGTTATAAGTATAACAGCTTTTAGATGTGGGAGTAGCTAAATTAGGCTTCTTTTTCATTCTTGAGATTTCTCTAGGTTTCTCTATCTATATATATTCGAGTATTGCTTTGATTTGTT
The DNA here is from genome assembly GCA_946406115.1 of Apoda limacodes. NCBI lineage: Eukaryota > Metazoa > Arthropoda > Insecta > Lepidoptera > Limacodidae > Apoda > Apoda limacodes. The sequence goes on along the minus strand of OX291553.1, from coordinate 8,558,878 downwards.
GTTGTTGTAATAGTATAAGGGACCTTATTTAGAACAGTCTCGAGTTATTCGGACTCTGGGATTCGAGATAAAAAGGTATGAAAGTCTGACGTACCTCTCGAAACCCGTGAATAACCCGAAGAAGTGTACTTGCTTACATGTTTTTCTCGAATTCCTGAGTCCGAATAGCTCGCATGACTGTTCCCAATAAGGTTTTAGAAAGATTCATTATGTCGCGAATTAGAAAATAATAAAATTTCAAATTGTAAGTATTTCATGATTGTAGATTTAGTTAAATAAAAAATATTTTATTACAAGTATTAGCTACCTATCCAAAAGAACTGGGTTTACTACTAAATTGACACAACGGTTCTAAGATTCTACCACTTTCAACGATCACATTTGGCCAAGAATATTGTAATATTTCAATAAAAATATATTATTATAAATTTCGACTCTCTTACTCGGGCAATTTAAGTGACTGTATGTCAGGCAGACGGACGGACGGACGGACAGCGGAGTCTTAGTAATAGGGTTCCGCTAATTACCCTTTGGGTACGGAACCCTAAAAAGTACTCAGAAGATCACAAGCACAGACTTCATCATCATGTGAACGTCGAGGGAATCCAGCTCCTCGACAACACGTAGATAGCGAGAAGGCTTAAAAGAACTAAATCCTTTGAGTTATTGTAGTGATATAAATAGTGTGATGTAGTGAAAGTAATACTGCAACCAATACAAAAAACAAGAACGAAGTGTCTTCCCCTTAACTAGAGTCTGTAAGAAAAATGCCATTGGACACATTCTTAACTGTTAAATAGTATTATATAAAACGAAGGTAAAAATATTTAGCCTTTCCGACTAGATTGTAATAAAATTAGGGTACAATACTTTAATTGTAAACAAGGTACCTAAACAAAGAAAAACAAAGAAAAAACATATGACCCACAGAACTTTTTTCAATTATATATAAGAAAAATAATTATTATTATTCTTATATCGATACTGAGGCCTTATATTCTATTTTGGTTCTAAGATAACAGATGGCGCTGTATATTTTCTAAGCGCGTTATGGTTTTGTTGTCATTGCTTCGATGAAATGCGATGCAAGCTGTAGCACAGACGAACAATCCTTATGAACACATATATTTTTGAAGTCTCACTTCGACAGTGAGATTATAAATATTTGTACCTATGCTACTGACGTTCACAAGTGAAGTGAAAGCTTTTAATTTAAAGCGAAGCTAATTTTAAATATGTGCGTCTTTATAAACAAATATGTTATTAGTTATAAGCTATTGTATGAACGTTAGTTACTGATAACTAATACGGCCACCTTTAGCAGAAGTGCCATCTACAACTCGCAGTTTTATCTTAGAAACATAACAATACATTCTAAAATAGCCTAGTTAAGTGTAATGTACTAGTTACATATTTCTGTAGACGCAATTTTTTGAGATTTGCTTTGCACTAAGAGGAAAATAAAAATATCAATTGGCGGAGCTGGGGTAGCGCTCTTAAGTCTACGATCTAGCTGGCGGATTGAAGCAATTCAATTTACAGGGTGTCGATATCACAAACAATAAACTTAGTTATATTTCAATAAAAGTGTTTTATTGTGCTGTTGCGGAAAATTGTATATTGAATTCGCACCTAAATATTTAATTAATACGCAAATTTACTACGTAAATTTTCCTTCACACATTGAACTATTTTGTTATTATAACAAAAATGTAAGACAATTCAATAAAGACATGACGACTTAAATATATATTTGTCATTGTGGACAGAGAAGGCAATTAAAAACCGGTGAGTATATTAATCCGATTTCTAATCCACTAACAAGTAAAAAATAGGCTTATAAAGTAGACTTTATGAACTTAAGAGGGAGGGTGCTGGTAGTTGGATGCGGAAGGTAGAGGTCCGTCAGAAATCGACCATGAAGGAGGCTGGTGTCTAGCAGCGGACCAAAATAAGCTGATATGATGATAATCATGACGAGTTATTGTAACTAAAAGTAATTGAATACTTAATAATTTTTTGTTGTCGTGTAACTTATTGATTGGAGTTAAAATGTTTGTATTTGGGTCAGAAGCTAACATCAAGTCGACGATCTGGCGGATTGAAGCAATTCAATTTTCTCGGTGTCGATATCACAAACAATAAACTTGGTTATGTTTCAACAAGATTGTTATATTGTACTGTTTCGGGAAATTGTAAACTGAATTCGCACCTAAATATTTAATTAACACCTTCAGTTATTAAATAAATATTTCCGTTTACACATTGAAGTATTTCGTTATTATAACAAAAATGTAAGTTATTTCAGTAAATACACGATTGTCTTTGTGGTCAGAGAATGCACTAACAGAACCGTTTAGTATAAACTATTTTTAAACGTTAATCCGACTTCAAAAAATCCATTAAAAAGTAAAAAATCAGCTAATAGAGCAGACTTATCGACAGAACATTTATGTACATGTTTTAGAAATTTTATAACTACGTGTTTAAAAAATTTTATGCCGAAGAATTTTTTAACATCCCATTGCCACATAATTTGAAATTTAGTTAAAGTATTTATTATTATGTATATTTCAGTAATAAATAGCAAAATAATGATAAATCAAATTTTTGCTTTCAATTTTCTCAGTTTTGCTATTACAACCAAATTGTTTTTGCGGTGAAATACGTAGCACAGAAGGGTTTCGCTCACCTACTGCTGATGAATAATTTAATTATTATATTCTACTTTTGGTACGAAACTCTTAATGCGCAAAGTCTGAAACGCACTTGCCCGGTTATTATTAAGGCTTTCCTATGTATATTTAAAAATTTTTAGTACCTATGTACCATTTCTTCAATCTAAAACAAGTAATATATACAGTTTTAATATATTAAGGTATATTGTCGCCTTAACTTAGATAGATATAAAGGTGAAAAATGAAAAATGAAAAATATTTTATTTCGTAAATTACATGTGGTAGTAGTCTATAATATTGAAACATCCTTTTAAGTAAACAATACTTGTGCCAGGATGTCCAGCTCTTTCATAACTTTAATTACAAGATAATTCACAGAATACAGAATACACATTTGATATTTATATAATTTGTATTATTGATATTAATATTTTGATAAAATTAGTAGAGTTTAGTAAAATTATTAATATTTTATTCTCTTGTTAAAATGTGTTTGTTCGAGTATGTGTGAGTCACGTGTGTCTGCGTGTGTGTTTGTGTGTGTAAATGTGTCAGTGTGAGTTTTGGTGGATATGAATGAGATAATTTGCGTATGAATGTGTATTTGTGTTTTATGCTCTTTTTATTTAGTTAGATAGTATTTTTGTTATCATATAAGTGATGACTTGCATTAATGTTGCTTGTTTTTTCAGTTCATACGGTTCTAATGGGTATATATTTAGAATTTTATTTATTTTATTGTATATACAGACTGACTGTCTATTGTATTGACAACTAGCTAATGTTTTTTTGACTACACATTAATCTACTTAGTCCCTTCGTCTTTAACTAATGTAAATAAATGGTGGAGATTTTTGTTTTTTAACAATAAATTCCGTATATAAAGTTTTTTAACTGTAAGTAGTTTACGGATTTCATATAGGTTTTCTGTAGGAAATCGATAAAGCTTATGGTAAATTATTTTAATAGATATATTGTCGTCTTAACTTAGATAGATATAAGGGTATGTTATCGTCTTAACTTAGATAGATATGAAGGTAAATTGTCGTCTTAACTGTGACTTAGCCACGAGCTTCTATGTGGAAATTACATTTTTATTCAACATAATTTATTTCTCAAGTAACATTTCCATGGAATTTGTTTTGCTCAGCTCAGCTTTTTAACACAATGTTTTCTTCCTTCTTACTTTCAGGGACCACAGGAAACGTTTCTTAAACCATGTAGTCTTATTTTTATTTGTATAGGTAAAGACAAACATTAATATAAAAAAAATCAAGTCGTTTTCCGAAAAATCGTGAATTAGAACACAAAGATTTAAAACATGCTTTAAGCATTGATACTTTTTGTTACTATAAAGGTACGTTCCTTCATACGTACTGACTATGAGTTATTATGTATACATACAAATAATACAGTAATCACTTATTTTATTCTTTCTTATTTGGGTTTTTCAAGTATCGTTTGCACTTATAAAAGTTCCGTACATCATCATTAAAAAAAGGTTAAAGTAAAACCAGTTTTCTAAGAGAAGCTGCACGTACTACATAAAGCTTTCTTTTAATAGCTTTCAGTCTTAGAAAGCTCAATGAACCAAAACCACAGTAGGTACACAGAATTAAGTTAGTATTTACTTTACGAGTTTTTATTTGTATATACTTTCACTTACACAAAATATGTTGAAGATTGTAGTGTCAGTGACAGTGGCTATCACTTAACCAATTTTTAAGCATGTTTTAATCAGTATTAGTATTAGTTCTATTATATATAAGTAGTTATTATAGTTCTTCATAAATAAATTTAAGGAGAGCTTGATCAAAAATTAATAGATGGATCAAGACTACTATTTTTTTTTTTATCTCAGCCTCACATTTCTGAAAGGTTTATTTTTTATTCCACAAGGCTACACGACTTTATAGCGGTAGTTATTATAAATACGTGTTTAACATTACAGCGCTGTATTCTATGAATACAATGTGTATTCATTTTTTATTCCGAAAAGTTACCGCGGGAATAACTATAACCATTAGTATAACTAAGGAGTAATTACTATAATAAGGGAGTTGACGTAAGAATCCCACCCCGATAACCAAATTCAGGAACCAAATAAGGCAAAATTCATAATAAGTGTAAATGTCAAAGTTTGGATGTTTGGTTGCTTATTACTCAATCACGCTTCAACCACTGGATCGATCATATAAAAATGCGCTATTTTTAATCCCAGAAAATTTAAAAGCTACCACAGGAGTAACTATAACCAAATTTCGCGAAAGAACCATAGCTGCAGCTGTAGCTTGCTATTGCAAACTTCTTTAGTATAATCAAGGAGTTGCTCAAAGAATCTCACGCCGATAACTAAATTTCGGGTGGGCGGCGCCGCGGGCCAAAGCTAGTAATTAGATATATCAGGAAAGAATATTAATATAACAAATTGCCATGACACTATATCCATTGCTTTTATACTTTTATCAGATCAGGACATTCTGATGAAACAATAATATAAATTCATAATGATACAACATGACTATTTGTTATATGGGATTGCCTCTAATATAAGATTATTATTTACTAATATTTTTTAATACTAAGTACATGACTCAATTACCTATTATACCAATGGCAGTCATCATTCAGTTTGAGACATAAGATCGGTTTTCTGTTTAAATATACGTTAGTTGATATATATATATGTTTGGACGCATAGTCGCTACTTATAAGGATAAATAAAATATAAATTTTATATAAATAGATTAAAATTCCTATTATAACCAGGCGTACATTTTTTATCTATACATTACTCGTTTATCCTACCTCTACCTTTTTCGTAGTCTTCAGAGACTAGACCTTTTATTTTATTTTAACGACGCATTGAATTCATTAATAAGAAAATGGATTGAAATGAAGTTAAACTAATCTTCTTGTAAGGATTCGTGCCAATTTCAATGCTTTAAAGGAACGACGGCGTAGAAAGTATCAAAGGGAATTAAACATTTGCATTTGTATCCAAAGTATTTCAGAGTCTGAAGAAAGTTGCTCGATTTCTCGGCTGTGGCTTACCAACTGTTTATACACGGCGACGTTTGAATGGAAATCCAATTCGGCATTAGTTTATTTTTTGACTGACTTCCAAAAAGAATAATTTACTAAATTATAGTTTATTTTTTGTAAATGGTTTTTAAAAAAGGCAAGTGCGCGTCGGACTTACGTACCGTGGGTTCCATAACATTTGACGAACACAAACGAAAAGTGTCCTGCTATGCGGTCACCCATCCAATGACTAACCAAGCCCGACGTTACTTGACTTTGAATATAGTTTCTAACAAACAAATGTGTTATTGTGTCTTTTAATAATCGCAAGATGGCGCTGGTAATTTAAGATGGTAATGGCTCGGGCCCGGTTTTTACACACTGTAAGTTTGAAGCTTTAATGTATTACTTTTTTTAACGATAGAGCAAAAACAACGTAAACTTGTTTTATACCCCCTTACATTTTTCCTTTTTTAATTTTTTATTATTTGAAGATAATCCGCCATTGTAAAACATGTTCTGTAATAATTGTAGGCTTCTACCTATTTCGGTCTAAAATATAGAGCCCTTTAATGGTCGGACGGATAGACAGACAGACAAACAGACAACGAACCGTTCTGTTAGCACCCTTTGGGTACGGAACCCTAAAAATCAGTTATCAGATTAAAAAAAATGTGGTTTCGCATTTATGAAAGCTGTACAGCTGTAGAAAATGTATGAAAGCATTGATGCGTATAGATGAGGCAAGAGAGGTATGCCAGGATCGTAGCATGTGGCAGTCTTTGGTCTCTGCCTACCCGTCTGGGAAACAGGCGTGATGATAAAATATTATTACTTTGCAAATCCGCTAAAAACAATACAGTAGCACTCACATGCAGAAGCAGACCATCCACATGTAGGAGTACACCTACCTCCCTCCCTCCTTATTTGGACGATGCCAACTTCACCACAACACCACCACCAAATTGATAAAAAAACTCGACACGTGTTTCGCCACAAGAGAACCAGGTAAAATTAGGCTTGTATTGGTTAAAAAATATCTACCCACATTATTGCTGAAATATCAGATGAAGCCAAAGTATGTCTAGAAATCATGACTTGATAGTAGGTACTCAAACTTCATATTTTCTTTATCTTCAAGCAGTCGCGCAGCGTCGAATCGATAAACATATTATATTTTCGGTTAAAAATTCGTATATTCTCATCACACGTGTTTGCCAATTTTAGTAGCCTCTCATAGGTTCATGGTGAACTCAAAACAATAGATTACTTCTTTCTGTGCGCATTACTTTATCTTTCGTTGTGCATGCTGCGTAGGTTTTGCAAAGTAAACGCGCGCCTGAAGTCGTTAAAGATTCGCGTGACGCACTTCGTAAAAGTGCTTTAATATAATTTTTTGTATTTTATGGCAAATATTTTTATTTATAAAAGTAATGTGTTTAAGTACATTTAAGTTTAAGAATATAATATTAGAATATATGTATAAATTCTTTTCAAAAAGTTATATCCGTTAATTCTCCACATGTTTTCAGTTTTTTTTCGGTTTTGCCTATGACTTTGTTTTCGCAGATAGTGCCTTTATCTGCAAAACAAAAAAAAAAAAAAAAACAATTGAAAAACGTCTCAGTGTACTGTAAGTTATGTACAAATTTAAAATTTTTCTTACAGATTACAGACATTACAGATAGACAGAAAGCTACAATAAAAAAAAATGAGTTTTGATTCTATGGCCTTTATTCCACCATAAAATTTATTTCACTACAAAGTTAAACATATACTTATTTCTTAACATGGCCGAAACAGACAATCATTAGAAAAAACATTTAAGACAAAATTAATTCAAACTCAGCAAAAAGAGATTGTGAATAAAGTTGCGCATTTAATGAATACGCTTTCAGACTTTCAGAGATTCCGTCTACAAAAACCACAATTAACGTGCGCCTGTAGATTTTATTTGTATCTTGAGGCTAAAGTTTTCATACGTTTTAAAGGAAAAATATAGATTTAAGAAATATATATTCACAGTTTTTATCCCCGCTAACCTTAGGTTAACCAGCGGCTGGACACACATCCACATCATAATGTGGTGGACAGCCTCTTTTTACCAACCACTTAGTCCTGCGTGACAGGAGGAAGTCTATCGTTACAACACTGCTTGTGATGCAGTGTTTCTGGACTAAGGTAAGTCCCATGCATCGCAAATTACCAGCTTTAAGGCCGGTGCAGACCAGATGCGTGGCGTGACGCGACGTGCACCATTTGTAATGCATGAAACTGTTAGAAAGTTGCCAGATAAAATGCGTGACGTACGCACGCACGACACGCATCTACTGACAAACCAAGTCCGTGCGCGTGTGTAGCGGAACTGCAACGTCGTACTTGCGCGTGCTGTTATGACGTTGTATAATATAATGCTCCCTGTAAGATGCCACAAACGCATCGGTCAGTCCTGCCCGTTCGCACGCACGGCAGGCTATATTTATTGACAAAAGTAATTCATAGACATAGTTTGCAAATATGAATGTTTTTTCAACGCCAAATATGAAGACTACAAAAATAAAAATTGCGGTTATGGCGACATCGCTATACAAGCAATTGTGCTGACATAGCACTGAGTCCCGCACCTCGCCAAGACCACTAGCCTGTGACGCCAGTCACCGCCTCGCATACGTACTGGCTACTAGCTTCCTAGCTCTAAGCTAAACTTGTAACTTCATTTCCATTTTGCTTATAGCAAAATAAAATCCAATTACCTCAAGTGAACCCTTTTCATTTAATTATCTTCGCCAAGTCACAACACCTTAGCTACACTAGATAACTAATTGACAATGCCACGAAAGGAGCTAAACGGTCAACTGCTCTCAACTTCACTATGACTGACGCTTGCAGAAGTTACCTGCGTGACGTGTGCTGTACCGCTTTTGCCGGTGTGGCCGGACTTGCACGCGCGTGCGCACGTCATAACACGCCTCACATCTGGTCTGCTCCGGCCTTTAAAGTGATAAGCGGTAAAATAAAATAATATACCCCATTGACAGTTCCAAAAGAACTTTGAGAAGTAAGTCAGGATTGGGCAAGGAAAAGCAAATAAATAATTCAAAGTTTACAGCGGAGCAGCTAACAACAAAATAAAATTACGTTTTGGAACTATAAATTTGTTACTTAGTTTTTGTTTTTTACATTTTTAAATATTTTATTTTCATACAGTTTCAAATATAAAGCTGCTTTAAATGAAGAGCAATTGGTTGCAGCGACGGTCCTTCAAGCTGAAATAAACCTTGTTTTTAAGCGCAGTAAATTTTTTAAATACTGACATTTATTATGTGCACCGACAATGATGTGAAAAATATACATCGACGCAAAGTTTAATTTATGTGTTTTTACAATTTTCCATAGAAGTATTTATCCTAACTAATATTGAATGCGAAAGTTTGTTTGTATGATATTTAGGATATATTTTATTGTGATAGTGTATAGTAGTAATATAGTATTATTTTACCCCGGGTATACTCTGTGTCGGGGGGCACTATTGTGCAATATAATTTTTGGCACATTGACAGTTGGAAGGACTGAAAAGGTCATAGGATACATTTCATTCCGATAAAAAGATCCCACGGAAAAATATTTTTCCACGGGTAATACCGCAGGCCATACTTGTTCATGTCGCAACGGTGTAACGTCACAGCGGTAGCTTAAGTGCAAGAAAATATAATATTTTTTTTCCAGTAAAATGCGGGCGAAAACGCGAGTAAAAGCTAGTTACTTAATGAATTCTAATTTATTCTCTACGCTGTCCTGTTGTCAGGCATATATCCTTGAGGGTATTCCAGCGGTTGTGTCAAGTGGTCGCCGGGGTGGAGACCTGGCTCTCTTAAATTCGGGAAGGGTTTCATCAGCACGCTCAACTTTATTATTCTTGCACTTGCGTTACGTGTATTGTATCTTTCGTAAAAGCTCAAGACTAGTTTTTTACCTTTAGATTAACACTATTTTTTGTTGTCACAGAGAGGTAAATCCTAAAGAAGCTTAGATATCTGATACAAACTTATATCAAAAACTCAATGTAAGTAGTACGGTATCTGTACTATGAAAAAACAATAAAAGAACCATGTGGTTTAAACATATTCGTTGTAGGGAGCTTAGGAACGTCTTATTTTTTTTTATCTTTTCGTCTGTTAATGAACCATTTTTGAAGCAATTTTCGTTGTTCGACAGCCTACCATTAACCCAAAAACTGCTATACTTTTTCACGCACTATAATTTATAACTGCGAAATCGACTTCATGTGAATGACGCTTGGACCAACGCTAGTAATGCATACTAGTTTTTTTTAACCTCTAATGTGGAAAACAAACTTACGGCTTTAGCTTTTCGATCACCGTAGCCAATGGACCACTGCATCACCAGAAAAATACCTTTGCCGACCCCTTCAAAATTTAATCACTTCTTTCTAAAGAAACATCATGCTGTAGTCTCTATAGAAAACCTTGGCAGATAGCTTATTTCATCGAAGCGTTCGCGGGAGAAATATTCATTGAAACCGCACTGTGCTTGGCCATTTAGGTTTTTGGGTGCCCATGGTGAACGGTGAAATGGTTGGCACTGATATCATTTCGAAAAATACCTCAGAAAACAGCTGACAGACAATCTATACATTTTTACAATCAATAAATTATTACGTCGAAAATATGTTCGAAAACTTTTTAGGGAAATTTATATCTTAAATATTCTTTCCCAATATAATGAAACTTGTATAAATCTGATTGCAGAAATATACACAAGAATTAAGATCTTTCTCCTTAAGTTTGAAATCGGTAATAAAAATTCAATTTAAAAAAGCATTTATTTACTAATAGAAAATAGTATTTTTTTTTTTAAACTTGCTTTTCTTAAACATTAGAATCATATAAAAACTCTATGTAACAGAAAATTGTACTAAAAAGTAAAAAATATTTTTTTCAAAATGATTATTAAATGTTTTATATCCACGTACGACTGCAAGAAAAGCAAGGCGTTGCCACACACGAATATTTGAGCTGCTAGAGTTTTATTTGAGAGTTTAAAACGTGATTGTATGTAAGTGCGCACGCCTTACTTTTCTGGCAGTCGTACGTTGAAATAATTTTTTTTTATTAATTTTGAAAAAAATATTTTTTACTTTTTAGTACAATTTTCTGTTAGATTGATTTTTTAATTAATTTTTTTTAGTTTTTTTTATTTTATACTATTTGGTGATAGTTTAATTGACTTTTTATAGTTTATTGCCCAAGTTTCATAAGTTAAGTGATGAGAACTTGGAGAACGATATTATGTTCAATATAAATAAGTAATTAAATTTTCACGTTCCACCCTAATGTACACCTTCAGGTGCACTTTCTGCATCTGCTAAGAGGTGATAATCAAAATGAACATAAAATTGTGATCTGCGACCCTTTAAAGCCCACGGATTCCCATTTTGAACATTTTTAAATTTTTCACCTCCACCTCTAGGTTGTACCCCTGGTATTGTATTGTCATCCGAGCTTAGTAACTATGAAAAATTTCATTGAAGGGTGATAACAGGAAGTATGTTTAATTAAGCTTGCAAGATTCCACCACAAGATTGAAGAAAAAAAAAGTAAACATTGTGAGTGAAATAAAAGCAAGTAATAAAAATAGTGACTTATGTACACTGTGTCAAAACCAGAAATGAGAATAAATTAGTACTTAGTCTTAATAGTAATATAATTTCAGAAGATAATTTATTGAAAAAAAACTATCACAAAGTTGATAAATACATCTAGGATAAAAATGCTTAGAAGAATTAAAATTTAATTTCCTTGGTCATAACTTATAAACGACTCTACCGATTTGAATATTTTTATATTTTCATTTTCTGTGTTCGGTATTGTCAGAACTAAGTTAACAAGCTAGATAATTGTATTGTATTTTTCGTTCGATGGCTATTATAGCTAGTTCATATATAGCCTCAAGTAAATCATATTTTATTTTGTGTGTTAATTTTCATAACCTTATGTGCGTTATGCAAACAGAAAATATTAATGTTATTATTATCGAATAGTCAGAAATAATATAGTAATAAATAAATAAATAAAAATAATAATATCTCAAAAACAATCACATACCATACCCATAAACACACACACTACATCTACTACATATAAACACAATACACATATATCACTATGTACAAGTACATCCACATAAGCACCTACATAGCAATTGCTACATATTTCTGCAGATAGTAATAATTGAATTAAAATATTGTGTATTCCTAAATTCTTAACATTAACTGTATTTTTTTTACCAATTTTATTCTTATACATCATATAATTTAAAAATACAAATAGTGAAGAGATAATTCTCACCCACATATGTAAAAGTAATTTATGAAAACCTGTTATTGGCTTGTGTTTAATAATTATTAGTTTAAGCTTATTTTTTTGGTTATTGGTTTACTAAAAAAATAAACAATCCTTAAAACATTTTTAAGGCTTTAAAGCAAACGTACGTAACAGATGTTCTCAAATTTAACAAAATTTAAAGAGATATTAAAATTTTACTGTCACTTTAAATTTTGTAAGTGCTTTATTTTAGCTAATTTTGGCAATAGCTAATGCATAACCTTAGGTGTATGTAATTTATACTATGTATTTTATTCAAACCTGCATGTGTTGTACATTCGTAATAAAATTTGCTCAAAAACTGCGCTTTTAACTTTTTTCGGTAATATCTAAGTCTATAGGGGCGTGTAAAGAAACTAAAAGACGCGCTGATTTTTTAATTATTGCTTAGGACCTATAAGACCGCTACTTATAACTTGAAACACCCCTTGAAAAGTTATATAAAAGCAATCTTAGTAGCTACGTTACTACAACTTTATATTTACAAAATCTTTGTAAGTATATTTTTTAAAACTAATGCAAAACCACGAAACATATTATGAAATTTTAAATTACACCGATATTATTTTTATAAAAATCAGTTTTCGAAATAAAATACATATTATTACAGCCAAATAAACTACCAATAAAAATGTTGTCTAAATTTATAATCAAGAACTACTAAAAAGTGTGAACACACATAGTCCGTATCGAAAAGCCGATGATAATTAGACCATTGTTACCGGTCCGCTTGTTCACTAACTGCATCCAATATTCCAGTGACAGCTCCCAGTAATTGAACCGGGAACAATCAGCCACTGACTGAGTGGTTATATCCGCCATGTTGACACGTGACGCCGTTTGACATACAAATTTGAGTGGATATCGATTTACAAAAGCGACCTAATTTGGTTATGCTTACATTTTTTTTCTAATGTAAATATCGTTGACAAATTAATTAAATATTTTGAAATCCTACTAATATTATGAATGTGACAGTATGTCTGGATGTTTGTTACTCTACACCGCTTCAACCATTGGACGAATCGAGATGAAACTTGGCACTCATATAGGTTAAAATGAGTTAATTTTTATCTCGAGAAATTCAAAAGTTCCCGCTGGATTAACTAACGCATAAACGAACTATACTTACAGCTATAGATTGATATAGCAAACTCAATCAGTTTAATTACATTTAACAAAATTCCACAACGATAACCGAATTAAGGGCGGGCAGAGCCCTCTAGTATAAAAATAAAATTGTACTGAATTGAATATCTCAGAGATTCATTATTATAACGACTGTTAAAATATTACTATATTCACAGTTTTAAGGTAATTTATTCTGCTTCTCATCAGGAGAATCATGTACCTATGACCCCTAAATCACGAATATCATCTGCTTTAACTTTTTCGATATTGATTTATTTATTGATAGCATTTTAATCCATGTTTTCTGCGCAGAGTAGGATTTGTGAATTTAATTAAACAAGAAATGATGACATTAATAAAAAATGTGAACAAAAGTGGGCCAAACGAGGTGCCTGGCGGTACTACAGATGAAATAGCCTCCGAAGCCGAGGAGAAGCCATTTAGCGCTACTGTTTGTGTCCTCTTCTCAAAATACCTAAGATTTAAACCACCTAACAAATATTTCGCGGCTAGATGTTTTTGAAGAAGGATCAAATTATCTAAACCATCGAAACATTAACTGTAGTCGGTAAACACTGCGTCAACCTGCCCTCCATCATCCACAACACCAAGCCACACACTCACCAAGATTGGATCGATAGGATGCAGTTGATCGCTTCTCTAGTGATCCACGTTGCTAAGGTATAAATAAAGAAATAAGTGCACTTTTGTGTACTGGTTTAACAAAAGCAGTTTTCCAAATATTTAGTTCTTTACCATCTATACTCTTTTTTTTACCAATTTCGGTAGCAGACGTTAATAAAAGGAGGTTAGGAGAGTTGGTAGTAGAACTTCAAATTACAAATAAAAAGTTGGATACTATGAGAAACTACTTGACACACATAGCATAAAACCTTTCCTTATGTCAAACATCAACATTTTCAAACAACCAGAAGAACTATGTTTGTAGAATTTTATGTGGAAATAAACTAATAAACTCACCTTAAGTTTAAAATACGCTTCATTATTAGAATACACTGCATAAACTATATATGAATAGGTAGCCATACCTCTCATAAATCATCTTACACATCAAAAAGATACATGAGAAATTAATAAGTCCCATCTTTGTGGAATGTTAGGTCAACCTCTGAGGGTCGACGTTTGCGAAATATTTCACGGTCTTTTCACAAATTTAACGAGATCCCCCAGTCATAGCACGCATCGAAAGGATTTTGTATTATATAAATATGTGTATCAAAATGTGAATTTGTCACTTAGTAGCCTTTTCTCGCGGCTTCACCCAAGCCAAATTTGGTCACTGCCGTGGGATTCCATGGGATACATATTTCAATATGTATTTTTTTGTTATTTTCTGTCTTTCTACCTACCCGCAAATATCTAATTTCATAGCATTGAAGATCTATTTTTCATCAGCATCATCTTCCGAACTATCCAGTGGTAATAATAAAAAATAATAAAAAGTAGTAGTGTAGTAACTTTAGTTCACTCATCTGACTCATCTTTAATCACAATTGAACAGTTTTTAACATTTCTGCACTGATGCAATGCAAAAAATTGAGTAAAGTGATCTGAACCAACCTAACATTGCCTTACTAGTTTTACTATTATCTGCTATTTAATAGCTTAGCTATGAGTATTACTGGCACATGCTAGTGAGTGTGTCCTCGCTTAACTACTACACTAGTTATAAAAGCTGAGCGGGAATCTCGATAGTTCGTAATGTGAACCATAAACAATTGAGCTACTACATTTTTTTTCTTGATTAAGAACAACCAAAAGTTATCACAATAAAACTAAATTAACACATAGACTATATATATAGTATATAGTTGAATAAATTGTTGTGCAACACACACCGTTATCACACCGTTATCCACGGATTTATAGATTGCGTCACTCGAAATACTAACAAAATTATTTTTATAGCATTTAAAAATAAAACTAAAGCGTGTTACAAAGTATTGATATAAGATATCTTAAGTACATAACAAAGAGATAAGGTACATACAGTTCAAGTATATACATATATATATAATTAAAGTACCTAGCTTACTATTGCAGAGTACAAAGTTTACAGAAAAAGTTAAGCAGTAAATTTTTGCTGCTTTTTATAATTTTAAGTTTTTATTGCGTCTATTATTTGTTTTTTAAGTTTTTGCTCTGAAAAAGCGAAAATATCTAGGTACGGAAAGGTGTTGTTAAAGGTCTCAGAGAGGTCGACCAACTAATAACATAGATTGGCACTAAGTCCAGTACAGTCAAATTTTATATAAAGTCTATACGCACGAACAACTTGCGTTACCTCAAGATGCCTCGTGTTGAGTCGAAACACGTGTCGAGTTTTGTTAGCAATTTAGTGGTGTAGTGTTATAGTGAAATTGGCATTTTCCACATAAGGAGGGAGGGAGGGAGGGAGGTGCACTCATACACATGTGGATGGTGTTCTTCTGTACGTGAGTGTACTGAATTTTTAAGCTGACATGCAAGGTAATAATATTTTATCATTTGTGCTGTTTGTTATCAGCGGACGGCAGAGTGATAAAAACTTGTTCAAGGGCAGCGAGAGAAAGGGCCGGAACTGTTACACTCATCGATCGCAATTATGCGGGTCGATTCCGTAAAACATTGCTAACCTTTTTTGAAAGAAATAAGATATACATTGCGGTTTCGCGACAATCGATGAATTTCATACGTCATTTCAAATGCGCAATGTATATCTTACTTCTATGGATTTCAAACGAGAATTGTTAGCTGTCATTTTACGGAATCGAGCCGCTGGTCTGACAGCAATTAAAACGCCACCTCCGTTTTGTTTACCTGTTAGGAACTGGTCGCGCGCGCACCTGAACAACAAATATATAGATATTTGTTGTTCAGGTGTATCAGTTAACATATTGTCGGAAATAGATGGTGTGAGCCTAGTTTCTGTCAGGATAATTATATCATATGATGAGGCAAGTATGTTTATATAGTGTTTGTAGCTTAGTACGGTTCTGATTCTATAAGGATATTGTGAACTACTAAATATCTACTAGCTAATAGTTCGAAGCTCTCAGTCTGACCCCGCCCTTACTGCTCTGTGTTAAAAGTCATAACGCAAATCTTTACAAATAACTTATTACTACGGCAGGTTTACTAAAAAAAAGCTGTTTATATTGTCCGGTACGAAACCCTTAGTGTGCAAGTCCGACTTGCAGTGGCAAATAACATTATCATATACCTATAGCCATCGTATTCCTATAGATAGATAATACAAAAATATACTCGGAAATCTATTAAAGAATTCACTTCTCTTTTAGACTTTTGTCTCTGGTTTCAACTTTACTGGTCGTTTATATCAATTTCAACAAATAGGAAACCGATTTCAGCGGTCTTAAAAGTCTAAGATCTTATGTTTGTCCAAGAAATCTATTTTTTATTTAATTTTTGTTTTTAAAAACTATAGCTACAATATGTAGAGGTACCAAGATAAGAGACCTGTTGGCGTAGTTGTTAGGCTGCTTGTTATAAAATTCCGGTAATAAATATAGATATATTATAGATACATTTCTAGCTTTTAATAGTGGCTTAGAGTATGTTTTTGTGTATGTGCCGCTTTTCTCGTTGTTGTTGGTTACGTTATATTGTACTGTCTTCCCATTTTGGGTCTGGTTCCAGACTATGAAACCCTATATGCATATGCATATATTCCTTTTTTTATTATTAATAATTATGCTCAATATCATTATTTTTTGTCAGTGCAAACATTTGAGCACTATCATTAGCGCGGAAAATGAAAAAAAAGCTGTACTAGCAGAGTCACCTGCAAGAAGAATTTAGCAAGTCTTTGTATATTTTCAAATAAATTAGCTACTTTCTTGCAAACGTTTAAAACACGTTACCCAAAACCAGCTTGTGCATGCGGCTTTATCCTTTTGGTAACAGATGTATAAATATTTACATAATATATACAAATGGGCATTCAGAGCGAACTTTACAACCATAATTTATAATTATTTTAACGTTAATAGTAACGTTCCACAATATTGTTTTTTACTGACCACGATTCTGTTATAATATTCAAAGTTCGACTTCCCATAGTACCCGAATGGTTACGTTAATAGATGTAAAACAAACTATTTTGTATGAAAACAATTGACAGCGCCATCTCTGAGCGTAAGTAGTTATTTTCGACACACAAAATCATTGCTTTATGTCACTCCTCAGTTCCGTCAAATTTACTTTTTGTTTTTTTTTTAAATGAATAGCAAAAACTTATGAACTCGGCGTGATTGGCTTTATGAGCTTTCAGCTAAGCTTTACTGGGGACAGTTACCGGAATTGATTCTAATATTGCAACTTAAAAAAATATATAAGCAATGGCTAAGAAGAATCTCATAAAACTTAAATTGCCACGCACTTGTTTTTTATTAATTTCTTTTTGAAGTAAAATTCAGGGAACTTCGAAGATTATAATAGATATTTTAACGCCGTTTACCCTTAACTATTCGAAAAACAATACGATAGTAACTCGTGCCAAGTCCTCTGTACTTATCTTTTTATGAATACATACTACTATTTAACGGTCAAAAAGTTGCGCCCGTGTATACCGTACCGTACCGTGTGTACCGGTCCAAACATTACCGTAGGTACATACGTAGTCCTTTCATCTCCGAAAATGCATTTTTGCAAGTTTTCCAACACTTTAGTCCCTTACATCTCAATAGATTCAAGGGCTCCCCTAGATACGATCTAAATTACCCTGAAGCAATAAGCTTTCAAGGATAAAAGGGGTGTCTGAAGCCCTAAGTGTAAAATAAATATAACTCTCAAAGCTTTTCAGTTTAAAATTGAGATTGAGAAAGATATATTGTTAAGAAATCGAGCCTTTAAAATGCCTCTAAAATGTATGTAAAATATTCAACTAATTATATGTTAGTCAGATAGGGGGCTTAGAGACTTAAATAGACAGAAAAGGACATAGGCTCCATTCAAAAGATCCCGCATGAATAACAATAACGAAATTCCACGAAAACGAACTACACCTATAGCTTGGTTTAGTAAACATTGTTACTATATTTTGTGACACAGTGCTATAGGTAACAAAGGAGTTGCTGTAGAAAACCTTACGCTGCTAACCAAATTTAACGCGGGCAGAGCCACTGGTAAAGCTAGTAGTAAAACGGTCATAATGTTTATTGTCAGGACCATCGATTTACTACCACTGGTTACCAATCAGTACGAACTAAAATCCCAGAAATGAACCTTCGTTTGTAATGTAAAATTGCTATTATTATATCACAGGTCAACGAGGATTTTGGTGCTCCCAAAATATGCCTCATTTTGTATTTGTTTTGTAGTCCATATTTTACAATAAACACCAAGAATATCGTCAGCTCATAATTTTAAGGTAAATGGGATCCGATATTTAAAAACTGGCAGTTTTGGTTATTATCAATATAAAGTAAAACTTTTATATTTCTTAATGACTTATATTGGTACAGTTTCTTTTATTTTTACCAAAGTTATCAAATTTTTACTAAAGTGTTTTCTTTTCCATACAAATCACTTTAGGTTCCATAATACTATTTTGAAGATAGAACTCTATTTTTAAAAAAATTTGAAGCACTTATGTTTAAACTTTATTTTGACGGTTATATGATAAAAAGAAAGAAAGAACTTTGTTTAAAAATAAATCGTTAATATGACTAAGGTCGTACTTTTTGCACTATTTAACCTAATTTTCATTAAAAACTGTACCTGATGAGAAAATTTCGAGGCTGGATTCCTATTTCAAATGTAAAATTGTATAAATATCCATGCTTAAGCGGCCGGCACCTAATAAATCTCTTTACTTTGTTGTATTTTAATCATTTTAAGTCTATGCGAATTGTAATAAAAGTTATTGAAAAACATAATTTAGCATACAGAAATTGAAATAATTTCAATCCTATCTTTGTTCCCAAAATTTTTGTTTTTTCGACGTTTATTTAAAAACAAGTGTCATTTATGTTACGCTCAATTAGCACCTCATATTAATTGCATTAATAATGAACTAATCTGTTTGTCACTGCAGGATTTACATTAACCCAATAAAAATAAAAAGACTTTAGTTAAACAGCCCATGGTGACCTTAATATGTTTACAACACCTCAGTGTGCAGAATATAATATATGAACAAAAACAAGTAGTGTAGATAACATGAATAAACAAAAAAAAAACTTAATTTATTATTACTTAACTATAAAAAATAATACATATTTACTAAAAATAACTTCTGTAGATGACAAATGACAAAAGATTGAGGAAACGTCTTGAAAAAGTATGTTGTGAAGAAATAGTTATTTATTTTGACCACTTTATCAAGACTAACTTTGTAATATAGAACAATATATTACGGAACGGTTGATTTTTGGAGTAAAATTCAACACTGGCACGACCTCCCCTTGTTTGTCCATTAGAAATCTCCTCACTGAGTAAATACTGCAGAAAAGTTGTCGCGAGGCCAGTAAGAGAATTTAGCTTTGTGCTGCTCTGTATTGATTTTGCTTTCAGAATTAGCTTGTTGTCAACACTATTTCTAAATAAATGTATTCTAACTTGGTAACATCTTTAGTTCTGAAAACGTAGCATTGAGAATTCACATGTCCGTCCGTCTGCATGTCACAGTTACTATTATATATTCAGCGACTAATAAGACAACGGCACTGAAATACACACGTAAAGATAATTTATACAGGCCAAAAAAATATATATCAACATTTTCAAAAGAAAATACTTATGTAAAGATACAAATTATTCACCAATTTTATTTTTTAATATAGATGTGAGTTGAAGTCAAAGTATTTTTTTAGGTACTAATAATAGTGTGTAAGATCATACTTTGTCGCATAATCCATTTCTAAATTCAACTTGAATTAAAACCAACAATTTTTTTATACCACATAGGTGACAAACAAGCTTAAGGTCCGCCTGATGGTAAGCGGTCACCGCAGCCTATGGACGTTTGCAAAACCTGGGGCATGACTCGCGCGTTTAGAAATACTTTTGAATCTTGAAAATTATTAAATGTTAATGAAATTGTCTTATTTCCTTTTTTGCATGCACAGAGCTAAGTTTTCTCAAGGTTGTTCATTAAAAATATAAACTAACATTTTCCTTTGACTTCGTCACCGTGGACTTTTGCAAAAAGAAAGCTTTTAACTGTTGATGGTTTTACTTACAAATAATCACGTAATTCTCATAAACATTTTCATCCTCTGTTTTGTCTCCTAGAAAATGACATTCAAAAACAGTGAAATACGTCAATCTTAATTTCGCAAAATCCTTTCTTAGTGGAGCCCTACCTCAAGTAAGAAACCGTCATCCCAAATTTCAAGTTTCTAGACCTAGCAATTTGGGTTGTGCGTTAATATGACATTCAATCAGCCAATCGATTTATTCTTTCATATAAACAGATGAGATTTACTCGAAAATTATTAAAACAGCTAAACTTCAAAAGGTACTTAATAAATAACCCGACCTATACTTTAAATGTTAAATATTTAGAATTTACCGACAAAAATCCTTTACTTCGTCTCATATATCACGTGAATTTATTTTTACCTTTTGCTCTTTGCTCGATTTTCACCTAACGTGTAAATTTAATATAACATTTTGCTCTTTTCTCGTTTTCAAATAGAATGTAAGCAGCTGTCTCAACACGGTTTGTTATTCGAATTTCACTTAAAATTATGAATGTAGATTCTGAAGATAATTTAATTATCAGGATTATAAAAGCGTTTTGATTAGATAACCTTTTATATAAAAGAATCTGTAAGTAAAATATTGTATATGATACGTATTGTTTTAAGTCTTACATTGGTATTGATTGAAGTATTTATTATTGTGTAATTTCCAAACCTCAAATTACTGCAAATTAGTGTTTTTGTTGTTGTGTTGTTTAATATGTTGCTGCTTTAACTCAGAAGATCCTGACGTCTGCGCAGCCGCAGTCACTGAGACAATCCTTGCTGGTATGGAATGCTATATTCCTAACCCGCGAGTAGCTGCCGGCGTCAAAAAACGACCGTGGTTTAATAGGTCTTGCAGAAAAGCTAAAATTCTTAAGCAAAATGCATATGAGGCTTGGACCACGGCTCGTTATAATAAGGATCCGAATATTTCTGAGTTAAAACGCAAATTAAATGCTGCCTCGAGGTTCAGTAAGAAAGCAACTGCCAGAGCAAAATTCCAATTCATCGGCAAAATAGGTGGGCGACTTGCGAGCTATCCTTCTGGGAGTCGTGCTTTCTGGTCGCTTGCCAAAGCTGCCGAAGGGAACTTCTGCCAGTCGTCGTTACCACCACTGCGAAAGACCGATGGTGACTTGGCCCATAGTGCTAAAGAGAAAGCCGATCTACTGGGCAGTCTCTTTGCCTCGAACTCGAATATGAACGATGAAGGCGCTGTACCACCTACTATACCGTGGTGCGGTAAGACCATGCCGGAAATCTCCATAACGCAGCGGGAGGTCAGGCGGGCGTTGCTTTCTCTAGACGTTCATAAGTCGAGTGGGCCAGACGGTATACCAGCAGTGGTGCTTAAGCAGTGTGCTCCTGAGTTATGTCCTGTACTCACGCGCCTCTTCGCGCTTTCCTACCATACTAGGCAATTTCCGTCTTCATGGAAGACTGCGAATGTGCACCCTGTGCCCAAAAAGGGCGATAGATCAGATCCATCGAATTACAGGCCTATCGCTATTACCTCTCTCCTCTCTAAGGTGATGGAGCGTGTGATCAACACACAGCTTCTAAGATACCTAGAAGTACACGATCTGGTCAGTGACCGTCAATATGGCTTTCGCCACGGTCGCTCGACTGGTGACCTTCTAGTGTATCTCACACACCGATGGGCACTAGCCATTGAGAGTCAGGGGGAGGCATTGGCATGTAGCCTGGACATAGCGAAGGCGTTCGATCGGGTCTGGCACCGCGGTCTTCTATCGAAGTTGCCATCTTACGGAGTGCCCGAGGGTTTGTGCAAATGGGTGGCTAGCTTTTTGTCCGGCAGACGCATACGAACCGTAGTTGACGGTAGTTGCTCTGATAGCATGGACATTAATGCTGGTGTCCCGCAAGGCTCTGTGCTGTCTCCTACGCTGTTTCTACTGCATATCAATGACATGTTGGACATCAACAACATACATTGCTATGCAGATGACAGTACTGGAGACACTTTTTACACGGGTCGTGCAAACATCCCTCGTTCCCTTGTGGAGGAAAACCGCGGAGAACTTGTGTCTCAAATCGAGACCACACTGTCCCTCCCTGTCTCTGACTGGGGACGGGTAAACTTGGTCCGATTCAACCCTACAAAGACACAAGTGTGCGCGTTCACCGCTAAGAAAACTCCATTCACTGTGGTCCCACAATTCCAGAACACTCCCCTCTCCATCTCCAAGAGCATTGGGATCCTTGGTGTCGACATCTCCAGCGATGTTCAGTTCCGAGATCATTTACAAGATAAGGTAAAGCTGGCGTCCAAAAAACTTGGTGTACTCAACAGAGCGAAGCAGTACTTCACGTCGGGGCAAAGGTTGTTACTTTACAAGTCGCAAGTTCGGCCCCATATGGAGTACTGCTGCCATCTCTGGGCAGGTGCACCCGGATACCAGCTTGACCCTTTTGACTCGGTTCAACGACGGGCTGTGAGAATTGTCGACGATCCCAAACTCACTTGCGGTATCGAGCCCTTAAGTCTGAGGAGAGACTTTGCCTCACTGTGTGTGTTCTACCGCTTGTACAATGGGTTGTGTTCTGAGGAATTGTTCGAAATGATGCCCACGGCTACTTTCTACCATCGCACCGCTCGCCATCGGCAGGGAATTCATTCTCACACTTTAGAACCTAAATGGTCGCGTACAGTGCGGTTTCAGAGAAACTTCCTCCCGCGAACGCTTAAGTTGTGGAATGAGCTCCCTGCCAAGGTTTTCTGCAAGGACTACAGTATAGAGTTCTTCAAGAAAGAAGTTATTAGATTTCTGAAGGGTCGGCAACGCGCAAGTGATACCCCTGGTGTTGCAAGCGTCCATAGGCTACGGTGACCGCTTACCATCAGGCGGGCCGTAAGCTTGTTTGCCACCTTAGTGGTATAAAAAAAAAAAAAAAAAAAAATAATATGTTGTGGTCATTTAGCTTAATTAAATGGCAGATAATAAAAATACCATTTAATACTTTAAAATTTTTCTCTTTTCTTGTAAATACATAAGTAGTTTACTTAATATATCGGGGTATTGGATAAAAAAATATATGGATCTTCCATCCCAATTATCAGACCAGTTTAATAATAACATAATTTTCATAATTGCGTCATCGGGAATCAAATTTCAATGCGATCTGAAATTTAACAAATAAACAAAATACAAAGTAGAGTACATGATTAAGCACACACACAAACACACATCCACTATAACTTACACAGCAACACACTCTCACAGAGAAAGTGTATATATGTATTATAACTGAAAATAATGGTATACGGTTAGGTAAATGTTATGTATCATTGTCTCCATAAACTGTGATTCGATAAACCCGAAGTCACTTTGATCGGTGTAGTTTATCCATAGTTAACAAAAAAAAACTGCTGCTGTACATCTTTATTTAAAAAATAAAGCGAGGACATTAAAATAAAGCAGTTCTAAAAATTCGTGGGCGATTCTAACAAATTCCTTCAGGACTTTTGAATTAGACTCTGGAATATTCTCATTCAGAAACCTTTGTAACTAGTAATGGCTTTCAAAAACGTTATAATAAGTATCTCAGGCATGTCAAAAAATCTAAGTTTTAAGTTTCAAAGTCTACTACAATATTATTTTGTTTTTCAATATTTGACTTTAGTACCATAGAAGTACCATAGGTACTTTTTACTGGCTGAATATAAAAATAGAAGAAAAATACGAAAGTATGTAATAAAAAAAAAGAAAATGCTAAAAGTTACGGGGTTGTTTAATATTAAAGTAACAAGAATGAAACGGGGTTACGGTGAGTCGTTGTTTGCCTTAAGGCGCATATAGCAGCTAACTAGCGCCGCTATTAGATTAGAAAAACGGCCACTTTTAGCAAAAATGCCAACTGCAACTCACAGATATTATTTAGAAACTATATAAAACCTTCTAAAAATAGCTTATGACTAGCTTTATATTTGCGACATTTGGATTTAAGAAATTCGTTTACTACGAAGAGAAAATTGAGGATATATAATGGCGGTGCTAGTGGGGTGTAAGAGGGCCCTTAATGCGAACAACAAATGCGATGCTATCGTTATGTGTAATTGAATCTTGTCCTAATTCTGACTGAACACTTTGGTAGAAATAACTTTCTCGTGGGAATCGTGGCATTAGAACTAACACAAAAAACACGTGTTTTATTAATTTGTATATTAGGTCAGAAATTAATTATGAATCTTTTGTTCAGTTGATGTTGTTGCCTCAGGCTTGGTCTGTTTCCAATATAGGGCTACTTACTGGCCTCTCCGAAAAAGGGGTTGAGGCTACAGTCCAAAAGGAATGTAACCACTACTTTTAAACTTTCGTGGTTGTTATCATTACGTTTACAATCAAGCTTAATTAATTATACACTTACTTACTAATTACATTAAATAATATATATATATATATATATATATATATATATATATATATATATATATATATATATATTTATTATACGTTGCATGCGCCATCTTTACGGGTGAATTGATGAAGCAAAAGCTGTGTACTGAGGGGCAGTATTTTCTTACTACCCTCGTTCTTTTACGACAACTGCATCCTAAGTTAGACTAAAGTTGCATAGTCTTGTTCAAGCTGTTCACTACTATTGTCCACACTCTATAACTTGCCACACTACGGTGTCACTAGTCATTTTAGGCTGCCAACGTTTTTTGCACAATCTAACCAAATTTAATTGTCATGCAAGTACGTGGAAATGTAACCACTATGTTTTAATATAGTTGAAAAAACGGAAACCGTCAGACGTTGTGGAGCCACTAACTGTCAGAATTTTCAAGCCGATGCCAATAAGGTTTCTGACTTGTTAACGACTGTTGTTATACGAGTATGAAAACATTCAGGACCGACGATTAAATGTGTAGCACAGAAAAATGTGCCACTAGATTGTTACTCATTCAATAACTGACTACACCCAACTTTGCTTAATGTTAGACGCTGTAAAAAATGAATTTCGTGATAATTCTTCCGAACTTTCCTTAGGTTATATTTTGAATTTTACAAAACATTTTTTAGTTTAAAGAGATTCTGGTAAGCCATTTTATTTATATTTTTGCAAAATTGCTAAAAATTAATTCTAGTATGAAGCAATCTCTAAATAAATATAAAAAAAATAATGGCTTATCAGAATCTCATGGAACTGAAAACCCAAACTTTTTAAAATAAAATAAAAAATGTGAAATTCACGAAACATTCATACAACAACAACAAATGTAAAAAACGTAAACAGTCCTACTGTATATAATGATGTAAACATTCCTAATATATGTATGATATATGACCCACACAGCTCATTCTTTTCAATTATAGGATAAATTATCTTTTACAGTCTCTAGTCCTGCTCCACACTCCAGGGATCTGCAGCAGTTCCGCAGTGAGATAAGTAAATTGCAACGAGCACTGCATACGTGCTTCTTCCTATTTTAACAAACTGGGTTTCTTACATGCCCGACTATTCTATTTAGGTCCACCGTGTCGTCAGAAATGTGCCAAATATCTTTCCATAGCTCTTTGTTCATTTGGTCAAAATAGTTACTGTAATTCAGAAATTAAATTTATAGTGCGATTCAAAAATGACAACCATCCCATTGAACCATTTGTCAAATTTGGAATCAATCCTCTATCCTGCGAGGTCTATAAAATATTTGTTTATATTGATTATATAGCCAAGCATATGGCTTTTGTGATATGTTTTCTTCGAAGACTCCTAACTTTTAGAAGTCTTAAACGAAGAAAGATTATTTCTTGTATGTATACCTATTAATCATATTACAGTTACAGTTAACAAATCTTATAAGTAACCACAATTTATTCATGGAATTACTAGGTTTATTTTTATGTATATTATACATATCATGTCTTTCTTAAGATCTATCAAGATTTATGTATTTGGAAGATTGATGTACTAGGACTTCAAAAGTTCATAGTAGTTGTGGATGTTTATGTATGTAAATTTAAAATCATATACATAGTTTATGCTAGTTCAATACTTGGTTCCATTACATTTTGAAGTACATAAGCTAACCTCGCTTGTCTACTAAATAATGCTTTGTGGTTGGCGTGTAACAGGCATCATTAAATTCACTCAGATACCATTTCAAACTGATTGTTTTTAAAAATTCAATTTAATGTTAGCTGATTCATTTGTGTGTTAAATTGTAATATTGAATATTCTTATAGTGCCAAATATTGTTGATTTGAAGAAAAAAAACGGTTGAGGTTGTTATTCTTAGTTTTGACGTCTATCGTTTTACAGGTACAGTAAAACAAAGAGATATTTAGCATAAAATAAGACAAACGAACATTAAAAGACCAAATATACTACGTATGTTTTTTCTTAGTTACGTTCTACTCGCTTGGTTATCAGGGATTTCTATCAGAAAAACACTGAACGTGAATATAAATTTCGTTTGGTGTTAAGTTAAATCTAATCAAATAAACTTCTCTACTGTATGTCAAAATAATTCTTGTAAAACTAGGAATTTCCTATCGACAACATCTGACTTTTTCTCGAACGTTAAAGTTTCAAATTCTAGAGTTTCTAACTTCAAACATGATTCGCTTTCCATACACACGTTTATTCCTTATTTTGAATTTCTAAAAACGCTTATACAACTTAATTGCATTTATAAACACAATTCAAAAAAAACAATTTCTTATTTATATATTCATATTATAATTATTATTATATAACATTAGATTATCTACTGTAGGCATCTAACAGGACAAGAAATTATAACACATCAAAGAGATATATGAGAAATTGATAAGTCTCATCGTTAGGATATGTTGAACCAATCCCAGAGGGTTCAACTTTGCGAAATATTTCACGGTCTTTTCACAAATTTAACGAGCTATTCCGGTAACAGCACGAGCCCATTCGGCGATGTGCCGAGCTAGTAAGTACCTACTGTGTGTGTAGGTTTTCATCTACATTTTTTTATTTCTTTGATTTAAAAAAATCTGGTTCGTTTTTTATTTAAATATTACTGAAATTAAACATTCTTGGACTAAATTTTTTTTTTATTTTTCATTTTAGTATTTCAGCTAAACATAAGTGCACAGGTAGAACAGGTCTTTTATCAACATGTAAAATAATTTAACTTCTCGGTTGCTCTGGAGGTAGAAACAACTGCCTATCGAACCGAGGAGAACGGGCTCGATGCCGGCACAAGACGAAAATTTATGTGATGAACATTTGTGTTACTGTGTTTATCTGATTGTTTTCTATGTAAATTATGTATGCATTTACAAAAAAAGCAGTACATAGGTATTTGTATCCTTTAGGATAAGATAGATCTGTGTGTTCTGTCAAAGAATATTTATTTATTTTATCTTAAAATAAGGATACAATTTGTCGATTTTGTGTAGTCGTTTATCTTTAAGATCGAGGTTTAAGTAAAAGAGCCACAATTTGATTCACGTTTTAGTTTAATCTTGTCGCTTCAGCCTGAACTCTGGTAATTAATATTATGTCTGTAATTTAATACAAACACGTTGATGAGACTGGGGAAGAAGTTTTGTTTGTCTTCAACATTGAACATACATACTCGTTCATACAGCATATATCGTTTAAATGTATCGTTCCTGTTTAATTTAGTGCTTAGTTTAATTTTTGTAATAATACAAAAAGTCATATTGTAAATGAAAAAAACACCCAAGTGCAAAACGGACTTGTGATCCGTATTCGGTACCACCAATTAAAAGGTGTTAACCATATAACTGGACAGCGCATTTCCTAGCTACTTTTAAAAAAACGGCCAAGTGCTAGTCGGACTCGCGCACGAAGGGTTCCGTACCATTATCTATAAAAACAGAAAAAAAATAAATCACGTTTATTGTATGGGAGCCCCCATTAAATATTTGTTTTATGTTAATTTAATTATTTATTTTTAAAGTGAATAGATAACTTAATATTCTGTGAATGACTTTTGTGTTTTTGTAACTTGTTTTATTAACATTAACAAAATGGAGGACGTTGAAAGAAAAAGAAAAAAGGTCAAAGGTTTGCTTTGTCGTTTTCTAAAGTGTGGCCAGTTATGTGAAGCTATTGCACAGTCAATAGAACAGATTACAGAACTCAAAGTCTATGGTATTTACTCAAATAGCATATCAACAAGTTCTTTGTAAAATACTTTATGAGACGTAAAATATATTTTACAAAACGTAGTTTTTGCGTAATGCTTAAAGAAACAGACAAAAATTACAAAAATCGTTTTGAACCCTAACCCAGGTATTCTTTTGAAAAACATTTTATAAACTGACATATTATGTACCTAATTTACACTTGTATCATCCATAAAAATTAAGATAAATATCAGATCAAAACTTGGAAGCAATCAATCTCACTTATGAATTGGCAAGATTATCATTACTCAGACCTGCTTATAGGTAAGCAGGTCTGAGTGATAATTTATTAAGAATTTAATTAAGAGTTACTGGGGTATAAAATGGTGGTTTAAAAATTTGTCACATGCATGTTTATATACCCTGCATACGAGTATGTAAACAGTTAGTCAAATTTTAACCGAAGCTGTTTTTTGTTGTTTTTTTGAACGAAGTTCCGTATCACACGTGACAATTAAGACGATACGGATGAGGGCTAAAGTGAAAATTTAAAAAATGTTTAGGTATAAAAAAGATAGTTATTAAAGAAAATGAGACAACATATCCCTTGTGAAATACTGTAACGTAGTAGTTAGATACCTACCTGTAAGGGTGTGAAGTAAGAGGTCATTCGTTTAGAACCCTTGAGACCAGTTCCACAAATGACACAATTTGCGCTTTGACGAGGGTGTTTGTCTATACACCTGAGCCGAATAAATTTACTAATCTCTTTTTATCCGACTACAGCGTAGCTAAAAAGTAAGATAGGTAATGTGTTTAGCCTGCATGTATGTAAATATGTTTAAGTTTTTTCATACAGATTGCTTTTACTCTCACACGTCATATTGCTTACATTCGTCTTGAAACTGCAAGTGTTTATGCACTGCAAATATTAATTTAAAAACCGGTAAGAGGTAAACTTTGTTGAGAGACAAACTTATTATTGCATTGATTCGGAAGCTTGATTTTTTTTCAACTTTAAGTTGTCGTAGGCTATATAGTATTTGATATTAATTTCAACTTGATACCTTCACGCGTTCTTGAGTTAAAGGGTCTTGTCAGACAGACAGACAAACTTTTTTTTTAAATGTGTTATAACTACAAATTCACGAATTCGGATTTGTTCCTATATTTGTAATGTAAGACCTTGCTTCGTCTGAAATTTCATGATCATAGGACAACAGAAAGTACCCTATAGGTTTTGATTTAATTGTGAATGCCAAAATATGCGACAAAAATGGCCGTATTTGAGCCGTATATTTTTATGCCATTGCTTTGAAGCTTGGTTAGAATTAGGCTTTTTTTTTTCCTTTTGAGGTACGGAATCCTAAAAAAACAAAAGGTATAGACAATGTCCGCCATCTGTTCATAGTGTTTTTATGTCTCGAAACATGCAACTCGAACAAAATATTTAAACAATTTGTACTTACAGTTTTCTTGTTTCCAATAAACTATGGATGGGTTGTTAATGACGGTCGGTACGATTTCGATTGGTTTCACGGCGAGGAATGCCCCCAAAAAGTCTGTGACATAACGGAACCGGATGAGGAATCAGGCGAAGAAGATGATGACGTCATAGGTAAATAAATAAATAAATCTTTACATCTTTAATTTGTACGTAAGACTTTGATTTTGACAAATACATATTTATGTTTCAGAAAATAATAGAGAAGATAATTCGGACGTCGATGAAGACGTTGATTCCGATAACAACTCAGCAACTGATTCCGATACTGAATAAATTTATCGAATTTTTCTAAAAAATGACATTTTTTTTTATTATTATCATAAAATATATAGAATTTTTTCACATTGTTTTATTTATTCACATCATAACAATGAAACAAATCAATTATATGTATGTATCAATAATGTTTGAAGTATATATTAAACCAAAAAGTATATAAAACTGTTGATACTGGGATTGACAGTTTCAATTCTTGGTGTATATTATATACACACCGTTTCAGTTCAGTTACACGTCATAGTGATTTTATCATATTATCAATTGTTCTCTTCAAAAATATGTTAATACCGTACTGTATCAGATGGCCATAAAGTACCCTTAAAATTGTAGCGTCACTTTCATCAGCCTAAAAGATATGGTCTGCATAAAAATGTACGGCATCATTTTTTCCTAATTTATCTATGTTAATACTATTTAAAACAAGGGATAAAATGTAAAAAACTGCTATATTTCATTAATCTATGATATTTAAACTTTTACAATAATTTGCAAAATTTCAGTTTATGTATTTCTCTATAATTCTTTTAAGAACGGTTTCTTTTGAACGGCAATACTATGTAACAATTGTATTTTACAATATCATGTTAAAAAAAAAGTTCCCGTACAGGATCAAATGATTATACAGCTCTAAAAATCAAGGATACAATGAAATGAAGATAATTATTGATATACATTCAAATGAACAATCATTTTTTGACGGCATTATTTTTAATAGTACTTTTGAGTGCTAGATAATGTTTTGGAACCGAAGCCGTACTTTTTCAAATCACCCCCTGGACCACGGAAAGAGAGGGGATTGCAACCCTCGATTTTTTTCCCTTGTCGCATGATTTTTGTACGGCGTTGCGGAATAATGGATTAGAAGCAGTATTGAAATAGTATGACACAGATGCCGTACAAAATCAAATGACCAAATTTACCCTGGTGATTGTCGGAAAATAAAAAAAAAATCCGACTTTGTGGCGCACCATTTTTTTACGGCACTGTGCGTTTTCTTATTATTTTTCATGGATCTATTATCGGTGTTAAGAATGCCGTACAAAAATATGTGACCAAAATGTACTCACTCTACCTGTACTTTCGAATTCTCACCTGCACTCAGTTGGACAGCTTACAAGTGACGGCATAGTGCTGAATCTTATTATTTTATGCTCTTATATCGTTCTAGGTGGTTCAAATGACCCATAATTTTATCAGCATGGGCCAGTTGTCTATAATTATAAGTGACGTATATAGCAGCATACACATTATTCATGAAGTCATTTGGCATCCGACTGTAAGGAAACATGAAAATACAGCGTTTACTCCTTTTCAGTTTCATGTAGTCTGTTTTTTTTATTATGATTTTAGAGAAGAATTTTCGAGAAAAAATTATATAATAAATTATGTGACTGATAAATTATACATAACCAAAGATGTAGATGTTTGGTATTCTAAAGACAGTCTGGAAACCGAAAGCGAGTATCAAAAGGGTTAAGGGGCACAGTAAACAAATCCTCATTTCTCATTCAGGGTTTCTTACCCTTGGGAAAATTTTATTGCAAAAGCATGGTATTGGTAAGGTTGTAAAAAAGCATAAAATACGTCACAAAGTTCACATAGTTTGATGGTTGGACAATTTAGTTTGTTTTCGTTCATTGCGTTAGGCGATAAACAATGAATTGTTTCCACACATCCAAGTTTTTTTTAAATAAATAAAAACTCTTGTTGTCATGAAATTACTAATTAAGTTTTTTTTGTGTTAATGATATAAAAGTCCTAAAAAATATAAAATATTTGACTATAAAATGGTAATTTTTTGTTATAATTTATAATATAATTGGAGAATACCCAACAAGTAAATTTCAAAATATAATCTGGTATTTAACAAATTTGTACAGGTATTTTTGTAATTGATGATTTAGTATCGTTTGTCGTTGGTGTTAGTTATTATGTAATTATTATCAGTATTTTTTATTATTTAGGTATTTCGTAATTTACGAATAAATCAAAACCTATGGGATACTTCTCGTTGACCTAGGAGACTTGCTCTCATAATGGACAAGCTATCTACGTATAATAAGTTTGCACGAAACCCTCGGCCTAGGTTTGCAATTGTCCGTATCAGTTTATTGGTATCCATAGCACAAGCTTTGCTTAGTTTAACACCAGACGGCGCTGTGTGTCAGGTCCCAAAATATTTATTTTTATCACTATTATAAGAATTACTTGAGTAATATACCTACCTATTTATCAGAAATATAATTATATGTAGGTACACCAGATGCAATAAATCTGAATATTAAAACCACTTTCAGTGTTTCGTTGCGGCGATCACTAATTAATATAAGCCGAAGAGGATTTTCAGTATTTTACTTATTTTTAGTAAGAACCTTTTATGGTCGATGGACCCGTTAGACAGTTATGAATAGCTAAGAAAAAATGACAACAATAAAGGAATAACAGAGTTCAAGTAATGGATAACAAATAACTTCTTTTCTAAAAAAAAGGCGACAAGAATGTGTTTAGATCCACCTAGCTTATTTACAGCAAGAACATTCATTTTAAGTAAGATGTTAGAATGTAGTAAGAATCCTTTGACATTATATGTTTTTATAGCTAACACAAAAAAAACTAGACAAGGGTTTACAGGAATTACTTGCATTTATTGTAAACACACTGAAATATAATTTATGTGGCTGGAAAAGTTTTGAAATTTTATACTTCTTATATTAAAATATGGCTCATAGTCGAGGTTCTTGAAAAATATTAGCTAAAATCAACTAAAAGAATATCACGTTCTACTGCTCTCTCGGGGGATCCGCAGTTCCGCAGCGAGATAAGTGAATTGTAGTGAGCGCTGCATACGTGCTCCTTCTTTGTTTAACACTGACGCTAATACACGCCAGTCTTAGTTTACCACTGACGCTAATACACGCCAGTCTTAGTTTAACACTGACGCTAATACACGCCGGTCTTAGTTTTAAAATACAAAAAGCATTTTAAAATCTGCATGTGTCATTAATTCATCACAATGATTCAACTGTATTTAGTTCATATTTAGATTTTTAATAAGAAAATTTCTAACTTCTAAGGCTGTACTTAATGTACTAACTTCGAACTCAGCGGATGCGGAGTGAAAAGACGTTAATATGAAAGTCTCAGTCGGTACCTATATCTAGAATCAAGTAGGATTGTTACTTCACGGTTTCGAACTTACTTGACTGAAGGGAGCGTTATCGCAAACTTCTTAGACAAAGTTCGATCCAGCTTTTATTAGTTGAATCATTCGGTTTAAGTTCAGAAAGCTAACATTAGGAGTCATGGTTATGGCGAGCTTGTTACTCAAGTTACGTAAGATCAACATATGTAGGCAATATTCTTGTTCGTCTCGCAAGAGTTTCATATTTACATATAATATTTCTTTATTAAGTAACTTTGTGCCCCGCTGTGTTTCCCTTGTTGCCAGTTCTTTGTAATTTTTTGTTTTATTAAATATTTGAAAAGTATTGTTTTTTGCAGGTATTTATTTACCTTATGGAATTGCTTCGTTTTACATCTTTTATAGCTTTCGTTTTACAACTAAGCTAGCTGTGCTGCGCGGATTCATACGTGTTAAAGCAATTCGGAAGGAAAGCCGCGAGTAGGTGAAAGTTTTAAATCCATCAGTCATCTTTATTAAATTATAGCTTTTGCCAGCGACTTCTCCTGCCCTAAATTTGGTTATTGGCATGGGATTCCTAGTGCCCAAAATAAATTGCCATAGCACTATTACGCCACTGGAGCGGATAGTTTATAGTGTTAAATTTGTGGGTGACTAAATCGTCAAACAGTGTTTTTTTGGTTAATTCTAAATGAACTTTTGCAACTTACTGTACGAATGACTTACTTTTTAAGGAACAGGCAGTTCGATGTTTTGAATCTTCAGCTGCAGAATCGGATCTTCTTATTTTCGAAGCATCCAAATACGTCCTCAAGACATAAATATCTTGAAGTTGCAGACATAAAATTACGTGTAGAACAACGTCTGCTTAGATGACTGCTTACCGCACATAACCGGTATTTAAAAACACCGTCAAACACAAACCGAACGATACAAACCATCACGACACAGGCGTCAAGAACGTCACAATCACGACTCTTTACGTATTGGATTGGGATTTTAATATTTGAGTTGATTGAATGAAAAGTAAATTGCGGTTTACGATTTATGACGTATTAAAAAAAATCTACTTACTAAATCTCAAACCAATTTTCGGTGGAAGTTTGCATGGTAATGTACATCATATATTTTTTTTGTTTTATCATTCTCTTATTTTAGAAATTACAGGGGGGGACAGACCCACATTTTACCACTTTGGAAGTGTCTCTCGCGCAAACTATTCTTAGTTTAGAAAAAAATGATGTTTGAAACCTAAATATCATTTTTGAAGACCTATCCATAGACACACGTCCCATACGTAGGACTTTGATGAAAAAAAATATTTGAGTTTCAGTTCTAAGTATGGGGTTTTTTTTTTTTTTCTATTTTTGTGTGAAAATCTTAATGCGGTTCACAGAATTCATCTACTCACCAAGTTTCAATAGTATAGTTCTTATAGTTTCGGAAAAAAGCGACTGTGACATACGGACGGACAGACAGACAGACATGACGAATCTATAAGGGTTCCGTGTTTTGCCATTTGGCTACGGAACCCTAATAAGTGTCTAAATAAGAATTTACAGCAGGAGACATTATGTGATAAACATTTGTGTTTGTCTTGAGCCTGGGTGTATTTATGTATGTAATATTTAAGTATTTGTAAGTAAGTTTTTGTATCCGTTGTCTGGTATCCATAACACAAGCTTTGCTTACTTTAGGCCAGACGGCGCTATGTGTAATGTCCAAAAATATTTATTTAATAGCAAACTGTAAACAGTAATACAAAAATATTTTATCCATTACACGCTACGGAACATTAGGTACCCACTCGTACTGAACCTTACTTGTCCACCACATACATATTTGCGGTCAGGCTGTCAAAGCACTAGAGAGAGAGATATATTTAATTTGACGCGTTGGAAATTAATAGTCAAAATTTTGAAACAATAACATGGTATTGAAAAACGGGCTAAAGATGTTCTTCGAGAAATTAATTGGTTATTTTAAAAATATAGTTTGGCAATGAAAAATAATTAAGAATTTTAATATAAAAGTTTGTATTGTAACAATTGGCAATGAATTGTTTGCTTTTAGGAAATAGTTTTAAGCGAATGTGTTATTTGGTAATAATAAAAATACACATAAACAAAATTAGACTAAATGTATTATTTTAAACATATGTATAGGAAATAAATTAAATACAACAACAATCCCAGTCTTAACTTATTCGTTCGAAATCACGAAATGGACTGATTAAGATCTAGATGCTTTAAACATAGATATATCCTAGATAGATATATCCTACATAAATATATCACAATGCTTACCACATCAGGAATTCCTCTACAATTTATTGATAAACAATATAAATCTGTAGTTGAAATAATTGACATAAAGCGATGATAGAAACCTGGGGGTCTACTCTAAAATTAGACTTAGAATTAGAATCTTCGGATTCGACCGATACTCGACCGAAATTTATATTACGACCCTTCTCTGATTTTAGTTTGGATTCGTATAAAACGGTCGGAACTCAAGACAATGTTCGATAGGCATAAAGTGAGGTACTAGTGCATTTAACATTATCGATATTTTTATTTCCTATTTATTCGTGAAATATTTTGGTCGTATTACATATTGAAACGTATTTATAAATATAGAAATTTAATATTTTGTTTTTACTTTAATTATTTCAATAAGAATAACTTTATATTTTACATAAAATTTTAACATCAACCAAAACTAAATCTGTATACGTTTGTACCTTAGCCTTGTGCCATTGTAGAAGAAAATTTCAATAGAACTTTTCCTCCCGAAATTTGACTTAATATTATTATTTATAATTAGGTAAGTATAACCCCTTTTTAACATATTAGAAACATTATATGTGATAAAGTGAGCTCTTGGTTTATCATACACGTGTTTTCGAAGTTTGGAAATAAAAGTATAAGTGGATTTCCATATTCATATTTTGTAATTTTAATAATGACATTTAAATTAAATTTTGAACATTACCAAAAACATACGGAAGTACTGCCATTTCACTGCAATTTTTAACACCTTCTTTTCTACATTTAATAAATATAACATTTGTATTTTTTTCTTCTATGTAACTATTGTTTTTGTTATATTATGTGCAATAAAGTATATTATTATTATTATTATTCTATGATAAATTCAGGCTTCTACCTATTCCGGTCTAAAACATAGAGCCTTTTAATGGTCGGACAGACAGACAGACAGACAGCGCAGTTTAAGTAATAGGGCTGGCTCCATTGGCACCCTCTGGGTAGGGAATATAAAAAAGAAAACATTAAATAAATACATGACAATGTTGCAAAGCAAATCGACATTTTCATCCCAAACACGGAGAATATAAAAGAAAAAAACTTAAAAATATACGCCACTTGCTGAAAGTAAAAAAAATACTTTACGTCATACGGTTATCCATGTTACTGTTATAACAGAAATGATTCCGAAATCACTGCATAAAGAAAAATAATATAAATGACATAAGGGTACATTTATACAAATACACAATCCATACTATAATCCGTCCGTCTGTCACCAGACTGTATCTCATGAACCGTGATAGTTAGACAATTAAAATTTTCACAGAAGATGTATTTCTGTTGCTGCTATAACAACAAATACTAAAACACAGAGTAAAATAAATATTTGAGGAGGCTCTCATTCAACAAACGTGATTTTTTTGCTCGATATTGATAACGGCAACAGGTAGACGCTTGAAATATCATTTATACAAATTAAGAATAAATAATTAAATTAAAATAAAATAAATATTTGAGGTGGGCTCCCATACAACAAACGTGATTTTTTTGCCGTCTTTATAGATAATGGTACGGAACCCTTCGTGCGCAAGTCCGACTCGCACTTGGCCGATTTTAAAATTAGCTCCGCACTATGAGGTAGAAGATATTTAAAGTTTTAATTGGCGGCGCTAGTGTGTATACATCAGGAAGGAACCCTCTTTAAATAGGGCGATATAGGCCTGATAGCTAATTTCTGTAATAGTAACGTTCTGTATGTTAATGTACTAAAAATCACTACACAATGACAAATAAATTACTATTCCATAAAGACGCCTTGAAACTTAATTTTTTTGTATCGGATTTAACGTTTTTACCGTTTTGTAGTCACATTTTTTTAGTTTTTGCAACAACTTAGAGTCAATGCACTAGATAACGAGCTACTATTCTAATGATTACACTAACTAACTTACATTACAACAAAATTCAATACACGCTTTAAAAATTTGCTCAAGCGTTGAAACAATGGTTACTTCCAGATTTTTTATTGCATTTAATACAATAAATGAAAATCACTCATTAAGTTAATGCACTAGACAAAAGCAAGTTTTATAATTATCTAACCTATACCAGTTACCTTAACTCAGTTTTTGGCACAAATATTAACAATTAAAATCTCATTGTCGAAGTGAGACTGCCAAAATACATGTGTCCACAAGGTTTGTCATCTATTACATGGCTTGCTTTGCATTTCATCGTTGCAACAAAAACAAAACCATAACACGCTAAAAGAATAAATAGCGCCATCTGTTATCTTATAACAAAAATAGAATAGAAGACCACAGTACAGACATAAAAATAATAAATAATTATTTTTCTTATTTATAATTGCAAAAGGTTATATTTTAGGTTTTTTTAGGTACCTAGTTTACAATTAAAATATTGTACCCTAATTTTATTACATTCTAGCCGGAAAGGCTTAATTTTTTTACCTTAGTTTTATAAAATAGTATATAACAGTTCAAGAATGTGTCCAATGGCAATTTCCTTACAGTGTCTAGATAAGAGAAAGACACTTTGTTCTTGTTTTTTTTATTGGTAGCAGTATTACTTTGACTACATCACACTATTTATATCACTACAATAACTCAAAAGGTTTATTAGTTCTTCTCACTATGTCCGTGTTGTCGAGGAGCTGGATTTCCTCGAAATTCACATGATAATGAAGTCTGTGCTAGCCGCTATAATAACAAATACTAAAAAACAGAATAAAATGAATATTTCAGGGATATCCCATACAACAAACGTGATTTTTTGCTCGATATTCATAACGGCAACAGGTAAACGCTTAAAATATTCACAAAATATTGAGTTACGTATTCACTTTAAAAATAAAAATTTAAAATAAAACGAATATTTGGGCTCCCATTCAACAAACGTGATTTTATTGCCGTTTTTATAGATAACGGATCGGAACCCTTCGTGTGCGAGTCCGACTCACAGTAGGCCGATTTTTTTTCTATAATTGAGCAGTTGAAAAAGCTAGTCTTCTGTAATAGACACGTGCTCTATGGTCCGAATATTATTATATATTTTTACCCAAACACAGTAAATTTAACAAGTTAGATAGATGTTAATTTGCTGGTGCCCGTCCTTGGAAACTTTAAAATTCCTGCAATGTCGCCAAGATACAAAATTGTATAAATAAATTAATAATTATAATGAGCAGAATATAAAATAATTTAATCAAATTCTGTAAATATTCTAAACCTCTTGCGAAATCTCTTGGAAAAATTTCACCTGTAAAATATCCATTGCCGTTTCTAAATATGGGATCCAACAGCGTTTACTCTTCAATAATTTAAAAAAAAATTTGCAGTATTTACAGTATTAGCATTTGTACCACTGACCAAAATATAGGAAGTTTACTGTAAGAAAAGAAAACAAGACATTTTTTTCGGTGTTACCTGTTTGTTATGATAGAAATGTTGTAAGATTGTTGCAAATGTCAAAAAACGAAAGCAGTAAATGATACTTATTGTATTTAAACCCTAGTAAAAGTAAATCACATTATAAATTTATGTTACGTTTTTGACGAGCATATGTATATATAACAACTTTTCATTTACTGTAATGAATAAATAAAGTTATAAAATAAATATACCTACTTAGCAAAATAAAGTAAGTAATGTTTGTGTTTTAGAATCAAGAATAAATATCAAAGCTATTACCTACAAGGACGAGTACCTATAGGCAATAAAAAAAACATGTACACTGTATTGTCCGCCTAATTAAATCCAGCGTCTAATAATAATCTAAAACTCCGATGTGTGCTACGTATTTTTCAACTATCTAACTAATATTCGCTAAACTAACGTTTGAATAAAAATGTGTTTCATAGTTTAAACAATTTTATAAAAAAATCTGTTATCCCTTTTGATAGTGACATTCTAAACAATAATCGAAATATTAGTTTGTCAGTTTTGGTTGGTTATTATTATTTGAGCAATGAAAATAAAATGTAGAAATATTGCAATATAGCATTTTTATTTGGTTGAAATAAAAATTTCCAAAAACTAAAATCTATAAATCTATAAAAGCCAAAAAAAAATCTTTGTAAAGTGTATGTCTTTGCCGCTTTGTTTGTCTTAGGCGACGGCGGAAAAATTTTATTTCATATTTTCTTATTCTTAAAATAGTAGTATAAATCTATCAAGTTTTATTTCAGTAAATGTAGTATTTTAAAATAGTTTTACGGAATTAAATTTTCTTTGAATGCTTGCATTTCATTAAAAAAACAAATTAAAAGACAAACGCTTTATATACGGTTAGAAATATAAGGTTATTTATCTATATAACTAGAAATATAAAGTTATGTTTGGCAAAAGCGTTTACAATCCAACCTGAGTGTCAAAGCAATCAACTGCAGCTGTGCAATAAAAGATACAGCCCGTATCGTCCATGAAACTAGTCCCAGGGGTCTTATATTGATGACCTATGATTCCTCAAACTATTTGTCGGTAAATTGCTTTCAACATATTTCATAAAATAAAGCAATATCCTTTAATG
Source organism: Apoda limacodes (assembly GCA_946406115.1). Lineage (NCBI taxonomy): Eukaryota > Metazoa > Arthropoda > Insecta > Lepidoptera > Limacodidae > Apoda > Apoda limacodes. The sequence continues at coordinate 8,518,582 of OX291553.1, read as the reverse complement.
TTTATTACTTCGTTATATAACTTGATAAAGCTTAGATTTGCTTCTTGAGTTCAAATGAATGGAATTTAATATTTAATGTATTGCTTCCTCATCATTTTTAAGTATTACCTATACTTTTTATAAACTTAAAGACCGGATAAAATAACAATTAGAGGCTACAAATCTGAAATCAGCAAAATCGTAATTTTAATTAATTCTGCCACATAAAAACTAATTAGACAAAAAGTGCTTCAGGTATAGAATGTCTAGAAAATCTTGGCAGCCCATGGCTGTACTTTATAAGACTGTATTGTTTAAATAAACGAACTGTTTTGTATGTATGTGTAATATTAGCATAGTTTGTTGTTTACTAAGACATACCTTTATTTTATTTTTCTTTGTTCAGAATATCAAACGGTTATACAATATGACTTACTAAATAATACTTTAGTTTAGTTACTAAAAATTGCAAATTATTTTTACAAGAAAGCACTATTGAAAACACAATTGAGTTCGAGTAAAAATATGATTATAAGGTGAGATGGTACACAATTTGGAAAGTAATGAGCAGCATCAAGGGGCAGTATTTTCATATTGCAAGCTCGTATAATTGATTGAAGTCAGAAGGACCGACTATTATTTTTGAGGACACATGTTTTGAATGGGTGATCATAATATCTTAACCCATGATGATATTATGGTTATAAAGTGGTGTATGAAGTTCTAAAAGGTTTGCAAATGTATTAAAATAATTACCATGCAGAGAAGGACTATAAAAGACTCCAAGAAAGTGTTTTGTATGGGACAGATAAATTTCAATTAACAGGTGTTTGAAGTTTGTTTTTAGTAACGTTTTTTTGACTTATGTTAATTATTCTGTGCCCTTAACTAAGAAATCCGTAGAGACAGGACACAACACACAGGTATTATAAATGAAGGAGCGTACTGACGGAACCCCTTTAACCGAACTTGAGAGCGTCGAGAGCCGGAAGTCTCATCTTTGTTAGTCTCTTGATACTATCGTAGCATAGATATAAATTGTAAATAGATTTGTAACTATGACAGGCACGTAGTTGTTTTTTTTTAATTATTTTGAATTACTGAGTTGAAGTCGGTGTGGCCAAGAGGTTTCAATTTTATTTTGCGACCTACGTGGCGGAGCTTCGAGACCAGCGTGTACCAATGACTCTTTTTTTTATTTCTTGAATAAATTATTTACAACACTGGCTTTTTGGTGAAGGAAAACATCGTAAGGAAAACTGCATACGTCCAAAAAAAAACAAAAACGTATGTGAAGTCTAAAATCCGCAATGGACCTGTGTGTGGTCTATGGCACAAATCGCCTCAGTGAGGGTAGTCCGCGTCCCAGTAGTGAAGACGTATGAAGCTGATAAGATGCTGCGTTAAAAAATTAAATTAAAATAACTCTCAAGGTTTTTTAACCGAAACTCACTGTGCCGGTTAAATATGCAAGTTAAAATTTTTACTTACCTAATCTTAATTAATTGGATTTTTTTAATCAATTCAAATAAATGAATCTGCTTAAAAGTATGTAAAACAACACTCCGATTTCATAAATAAGATAAATTTGTCATAGTCTTAAAACACGAACATTATACTTAACAACTCCCAAATAAATAACAATAAACTAAGAGCTCAACCTTTTTTCCCGGCTTTTTAACAACTTTTAGTTATACATTTTAAGAGTGTCCATACCTATTATGTGACAAAATTATAATATTATATTATAAACTATTCTGAGACAATATAATAAAATTCAAATGTAGCCATGTTAACTTGAAGTTAACATTTTCAGTTACACTGTAGTGCGGTAGCTTATTTTCTAAAGTCAAGACTCGTGAAATTTAACGAATACATTGGCTAATACGTTGGGTAGTCTTTGTTTACAAATAATGAGGAAATACCTTGGTATAGCAAGTTTCAGTGTCAAATTCTTCAATTTTTAATTAAAGTTTATCTTTGTAATATAATTGAACCTACGGTTAAAATTTCTGAGACCGAGTCATCTACGATAAGACGAAGCGCATCTTATGAGAACTTGGAAGCCACAAATTGCTCAAAGGACATACCTTTGTCTCCTTTAGTGATGGAACTTTCAGTTTGTAACTTTCTTAAGTTCTGACGTTTAACTTAATGAGCAAGTCCGTGGGTAGCAAAGCTTTGTTCTCTAATGAATTATTTAGATATTTTATTACAGGATTTGTTTTAGAGTTTTTATCGCTTAGTTTTAAGTGTCAAATTGGAATCAGAAATATTTTTGATTTCACCGTTTTAAAAATATCCAATTAAAAATTATTGCTTGGAAATTTTAAATTTTACATCGTTTAAATATTTTTTGTTTTAATATTTAAAATAAAATATCTTAAAACCTTTATTCTCCTCATCAAATACATTCATAGCACAATACTGGTATCAAATATACTAATACCAGTAAGTTAATTGGAAACAACAATCGACTTAAATGTTTATTTATTATTTATTCATATTTCCTAATTAATCCTCATTTCTCTCTTCTTCGTAACAGAATTTTTTCCTTCACCTGCAAAATCTCAATAAAGTTTTGTAATAATTTACATAATTTATATATAAAGAAAAACAGTCAATGTTTTCTTAGGTTTACCCACTAAGTTATCAAAAGTATGCCTATATAGTCTCCTTGCCATCCCACTATTGCTTTGTCTCGCACTAGACTTGTAATCCATTATTTCAGACGCCCTTTTAGCTTGGAAAGTGGGGTTGGCGCGATACTTTTATACGCAACTCTGGGTATATTTACGTAAGTGATTAATGTGTATCCTTTTTGTCACCGTCTGTTTTCAAGACGTAAATGAAACTGTTGCATTTTTCTTTTGCTAAAGATAAGGGACAGGAGAAATCGGTGTTTCTAAGTTTTGAAGCAGATCGCTTTCTTTTGACTTTTGTTTGTTTTCTTCGGCTTGGCAAAACGCTTGCTAGTCTGCCCCAAAAATCATGGAATTTATTAAAGTTTCCCCTTTAATAATTACGGAGGAATTATAATGTTTTTGCTAAGACCTCATTCTCTGAATATCAATAAAAACCTTTTTAAATGTTTGTAACAAGTTCAATTTATCTCACAATCACAATATCCCATTAAATATAAAATAAAATACTAAAATAGTTTTACTAAATGTAAATTACTAACTACTTTTGATTTTAAAGGTTCGAATGTTTGTTCTGTTCAAAAATTATAATCCACTTATCAAACATTTGTGGTCATAAAATCTGCGTTAGCTGCAGGTCAAATCGTAACTTAAGCACTTGAACCAGAGCTGCAAGCTAGCTTACAGCTCAGCTTAAGAGTATACGATTCAGAGCGCCTCTCAGCATGCTTCATACATACGGATTTCTCACTTATTTTTGACACCTGCTGATCAAACACCACGAAATTTTGAACACGTGTTCTAGTAATAAATATCTAGGTTTGTAGTGTGCCAGTTTTCTAATAAATTTTATAGATCAATAGTTATACAGGATTCTAGTTTTTCATGTAAATGGTTTCAAAAAAGAGTTTAAGTTATTAAAAACATTTTACAAGATTTTGGAGAATCATAGATATGATCGGGTTGTGATCAAGAAATTTCACAGTAATTGATTAGTAAATGTCAAAAACAATTGAGAAATTCGTTTGTATGAAGCCCGCTATGAGGCGCCGCGACTAGTATCCTCTTAAGTTAAATAAGATATGTAAAAAAAATTTAGAAAATCCAAAAGTGCACGCCTCATAGCGGTCATTTACATTTAAAAAAAAAATTCTAAAACAAAAACTCAAATTTTTTTAAATAAAATAACAAATAAGGTAAGGAAAAAATATACTATAAAATAAAAATAAAATATATATATATAGATATACAGTATACAGTGGTATATTAGTTTTTTTTATAATTATAATTAAACAACAGTACTTAGAACGCTAATATTAACTAGGAATCAGCGCAGTGTAATACTTTATATATTAAAAACAAAAGTATTCCGGTAAGATGAATTTTTCGACCAATTTCTCTGCCACATACATGGCCACATAAACACAGACTCACGGACGTCCAAGAATGATTAGTTTTAATGTTATTATTTATTATATTAAACAAATTAATTGTTTATAAAATGTACCATATGTGCTAGACAGATTATTTAACTTCATATTAGTGCACTCATATTATCCTGTAAGTGTTATATTGAAAAAAAAAACGTCATTTAAGTTTCGAAAGACTGGGTTTTTTGACATGTCGAGAGTAGAGCACTACCTCACCGCTCCGCTTATGAGGCGTGCAATATAGTGATTCAAGTTGTAAACTTTTTGCGGCTCGGTGCGGTTTTGAGCAGTGCATTTTTACGGCTAGCGAATCGACTCATTTTGGCTCACTCTCGACTTCTGTGACACCGTGACTCAGTCGAGTTTATACTCTGTGAATTTTCCTTTTGAAAATTTTAAGAAGAATATGTTATGTTCTATTTTTGCGAACCGTGAGCTGCCTAATTTGCATTTGAGCTGCAGATCAACAACTCATTTGTTCAGAGATGCATATTTAAGCCGGCTCACAGCCGAGTTACCCATCTTTACCATTTTCCCCCTAGTTAGTTATGTTTACTGATGTTGGCCCCGAAGGTCGTCATAGGAATCCCTGAACTTAACCAACCTTTTTTTTTCTTATCATGTCTTATATATACTTATATGTACAAGACTACAGGAGGTTAAGATTATTCTTATGTTATTTAATAAGATTCAAGTTGGTACATGGCTCTTATACGTATTTGACACATTGACACTCCCTTAGTAAACTTTTCTGTACACCTTTATATACAGATAAATTGGTTATACATTTAAACTATAGAGGTAATAAACATTCGGCTATTTGTTGATCCATTTAATTACAAGAAACGTTGAGTAGGTGCGTTTTACGGTAATTTGGAATCATTTATCTGAGTTTAGTGTCCCTGATTAATCTTTCCTTTTAGTTTAATTACTATTACCTCCCCGAACGATGTTTTCGTACATTTATTCCCTTTCATTAAAGTGTTTCCCTTATCCGTTTAACTTTGTCATTTTGTGTTTTTGTGATGTGCCATTAAGATAAGAGGCTTTTAATTTAGTGAGTTTGCCACTAGTATTGTGATAATATTTGTAGATGAGAAATAATAAATATTTCTTATGATTTGTTTTAGCATGAAGTTAGTCCAGCCATTTTGATTTTAAATAAAAAATAGTTGTGTTGCTATGTGCCCGGACTGTATTTTGTGCCGCCTAAGAAAAAAACGTGCAGAGAAACCTTTTAAGATAAAAATATATTTTGTGTCTAGGGATAGATATAATTTTTTTTTTTTTTACGTTACTCAATTCCTGCCAAATATGATCCAAATATGACGTGCACTGTCATAATATTACTATTTGTAGTAATTTACATAGGTATTCGTATGCGATCTTTTCTGTAATGAAGTTTAATACTCGTGTTGCTTTGAATCATAATTTTAATGACCGTGACGCGTTCATAATAATAGGGCCCTCTTACAGCCTACTAGCGCCGCCATTAGATATCCTCAATTTTCTCTTCGTAGTAACGAATTTCTAAAATGTATATGTTGTAAATATAAAACTAGTTATAAGCTATTTTTAGAAGGTTTTATATAGTTTCTTAATAATATCTGTGAGTTGTAGTTGTCATTTCTGTTAAAAGTGGCCGTTTTTCGCATCTCACGGCTTACAACTAGACCTTATGCGACTTATGAATAAAATTTCTGATAATGAATAATTTGATAATTAATCTTATGCAATTAATGGTAATAAAGGGTTGCGCACTTAAAATATTTTTGTATCTTGACCGAGTTCTAATAGGAAAATATTATTTAGAAAGCGATGAAGCCAAAAAAAAAATTATTTTCTTAATTTTCATTACAATTTTGTTTGGCGGTACACAAAATACACCTTAGTGTAAAATATCATTTGAATCGATACAAACACGGCAGAAATGAGGCTATGATACATGGACGGGACTGACGAAATTTATAAGAGTTCCTTTTTTGCCATGTGGCCACGGAACCCCAAAAATTTGGTCACTACATGTACCGATAATGAATTATTCATAAAACTTAAATTAGGTACGTATTCTGCAAGCGTGCCACGTTCTCAACATTCGGACGATTCATTAACAAAGTTAGATTAATTACTAAATTTGCAAATGTGGCTTGATTGAGTTACGTCAACTCGGAAAGATAAATGAGACTGTTATAAGAGGAACATAATAAAAGAAACATCCACTGCGAATTTAACTAATGTGCCGAGTTCTACATTAATAATAAAAATACATTTATAGGTATGATCACTACTTAAAATAATTACAATAAAATAAAAAAAATGTTTTAAGATGTAAAACAAACAAACAAATTATTAATGAAAAAAATTTAGAATTTAAAATCAATCTTTAATAATGCGTCTTTTTTATTTAATGTGGTATCTATTCTCCTCGGCATGCTAAAAAAGATGTTATCAATTGCTACTTGAGGTAGATTTGCCTATACTTCAGTACTCCATTCTGCATTTTACTAACTTCAAGGGCAGCGGGGAAGCATCCTTTATCATGACAAGGGGCCGCATTATCTTTGATTTCCTAAAAATCTAAAGTACAAGTCCCTAAAAATCTATCCGGGAGGAATATCGATATATTGGTGTATACGTCACCACCATTTGCAGATTTCACCATATTTTCTGTCTCAATTTGACAAAGAAATGAAATCGTCACTAAATAATACTTAACTTCTCTACTCCCTTTTCCAAAAACCTTTTCGGTTCCTGCGGAGATGAATCTCATGTTTGGTAGTTTTTAGTATAAATGAACCTTAATCAGCTTTTTCAACCTTTTTTGTGGCGTGCTCTCCTGCTGCCCATTTGCCAATCTTCAAAGTGATTTCTGGCTTCCATAAGATCACGGTTATTGTGAAAGTATTAAAGCTTTTATTGAAATTTTTCATTAATATACAGACAAAATATTTTTAGAACGTTGACCTCCCAAGCTGAATTCTGTTGAGTGGAACGCAATGTTGTAAAACCCGTGTCTACCGAGTTACTGCTACCCCCATATAAATTTTAATAATCTTATTCCTTTCTTAAGAAATGAATTTTCCAATTCAGAAATTTATTTGGATTTACGTCATTTACGTCATAAAAAAAGTCCAAGTTCCAAGGTTTAAAATTTGGGCTTAGTATTTATCTATCAGGTTACATTTCATACATAAATATCCGTAGAGCAATGTGAATTACATGTACCGACAGATATTCTTGTGTTAATTTTAGGACTAAAATCATTTATAAATCTTCTCAGTTAATAAACCACGGTGTGCTAAATTGTATTTGATTTATTTAAGACTGGCTCGAGTTTCTCTTTCATGTCGGAGCTTATTTCGCAAGATCTGCAAATTAATATTCATTACAAGTCTTATCCAATTGGTGTTGGTTTCGTTATTGATGAGATAATTTTACGAGTTGGCAGCAAACATTTACTAGAAAAGGCCGGAAAATATTCTTGATTGACACGGTGATAGTAATGGTACATTGCTGTGGCCCGCATGCAGCATAACCGGGCGATTGTGAGTAGCCGAGGCACGCATCGCAGAGTCTGGTTATGCTCAGTTGTTGCCAAGTCTTGTATAGTGCTTTTCTCAAACATGCACGTAAAAAAATAATTAAATTAACAATAATAAAATTAGTTTAAGTAATTGTGCCGCCAATGCGCCGCGTTCAATTGTCGATTTCTTTTTTCACTTTTCAAACTAATTTAATGGCGCATTGTTTTTATTGTGCCAGTTCTCAATTTAAATAAAAATTTATGAGTTATCTCTTTAGTTATCAATGTTTGGGTTTAAAAAAGTTTGTTCTATTTTCAAATTACATATTCGACCGCTCGAGCGGACGGCTAAACTATTGCGGGTCGCTCTCTGTTACTGTACTGCAATTTATTCTAAAGAAGCTTGTGCAAGATATGGTCGTAGCATGTATGAGAAAAACTTATTTTTCCATGTTTAGATTATTTTTATACAGTAGCGGAATTCAATGGTAATTCTGTTTTACATTAATTTTTTTAACATCTTTTGATTATGCCACAAATTATTTAATGTTCATAATCATACCCGCGCCGACAGTTCATATTACTTAGATATGCTCTGCAGCATGCTTGATAGCATCAAAAGCTTACGATCCATAACAGACTAAATAAATTCATGTTATCGACACTTTGTTGTGCTCCGCATACAAAGCAATTGAAATGTATCTTTACCAGTGCCCTAAATAGGCAGGGATTTGTTATTTTCTTAACTATTTTACTAACCTGGTTTAGTATGGCGTTTAACTTATTTATTCATCAGCATTCTGTGACTCAGCGGGTAAGACCTGTCTGGTGAATCAAGGGACGTGGGTTTGTTCCCCACACAGGATACACATTTGTGTGTGTCTTGAGTGTGAGTTTTGTTAAATATGTATTAAAAAAAGGTTTAAGTATTTTTATCCATTATCTGGTATCCATAGTTAAAGCTTTGCTTAGCTTGGTACTTGATGGCGCTTATAATGCCTTGAAATATTTATTTATTCATTATTAATAATATGTGCCATGGCTACAGAATCTGACACCAAAGATAAGTAAGTAGTTTAAATCTAATTAATACCTTTGTCTGTCTAATCCACGAAAAATAGATATTTATATTAGTACAAATTTTTTACATAATTTTTTTTTAAATCTAACACACAAATATAAAAAAATATTATATACGAAAATAGAAAATATTTAATACTCACAGCCATGCGAGATGTGAAAGCAGAGAGCATAAACAGGGGTTACTGTGAATAGCTATTTATTTTAATGCAGCTTCAGCGCGACGTTATCGTTCTGTAATTGAATTCAGTCCGCTTGTTCCACCAGATGTCTTTAAAACAGTAGATGTGGAATAAAATTCAGTTATTAACTTAAATTTTCACACTTTATTTTTTGTTAAAATATGCAAGAGAACGCAAATAAATATTATTAAAAAATAGTCGAAAACGAGTTGGAGTCGCGCGTCTATGGCTCCCTTTCAACATTTAATTTTTAATTGAATTTTTACTTCCATGTGAATAGAAAAATGGAATTTAATTTTATAATCTTTTGGTCTTTATCGTACAATAAATGATATGAGAATGAATAGTTGAACCATGGATATAAGCTTCGTTAGTGGTTACTTAGACACACTGAAAGTTTTTAGAAAACTATTTTTCGAAATATTTTCCTTTTTATTTATTCGATGGAACCACTGAGAGAAGCAGTAGGCCCACTCTTTTTTTGAAATCTCTTCGCAATCTTCAGGGTTCGGAAAGCATATACCTCGATGTTTATGGCTTTGATTTTTGGGAATAAATAAAAGTAAAAGATCGCACTTTTCAAATTGCCGCCAATATATAGAAATAAATGACAGATGAATTCAATATACATCATCAGGTTACCAAACAGTTCTAGATTCGAAATCTAAATAATTTTTAATTGGATTTGTTGTTTATTATTTGTTTTAACTAGCCAGTTCTAAGAAATTTCAGTGTTACCCTTGTATACTATATAAAAACACATAGTCTGTTTAAACTAAAACTAATATATGATTATAATGAATAAATAGTTTTGTTAAGTAGGTATTAGTAGTAAAAAGGTGACTTTAAAACTTTGATCTATCTATCTATTTGATTATTTAAAACACAACTTTGTCCAAAGACTCAATAAGTACTTGGTTTAAACGGCGCTTTCATTCAGTATGCCTAACTACTTTTCTAATCATTTTGTTGAATTGTTTAAAAAATACCTTTCAGTTGCATTACGTCAAGTATTACTTAATAAACGAAATAGAACTAAGCATATCGTTACAACAATGAACTGTAATTTAATTAAAAGACCTGGAGTTTGTAAAGCTTGGTATGTAAAGATCGACTTTGTTAAATGCTAAAACGTCTGTTTGTTTACATTGTATTTTGTATAATTTTGTAATGTTTAACGCTTTAGTATTTGTTATGTATACTAACAGGATATTAAATTTTTTAAACGATAAGATATAGATATTTTATCTTACCACTGTTAATGGAAAAATCTACAAAGTACTCAAATAGTACTCAATAGTGCTATACTAAAATGAGCGACTTTTATTCCTGTCCGTTATTTCCGTCGTAAGTTAAAAATTTTAAGTAAAATATCAGATGAATTATGCATTTCGGAAGAACCAAACATTGCCTCTACTTTTCTTTAATAATTTGAACCTTAGATCACAGAACTTTGGTAGGAAAACAGACAAAAATATGTCTGACTACTTAATTCTCCGGTATGACGCCGATTCTTTTTAGCTCCCAGACGAAAGGCTCACATACGGCGTCGTCAAGGCCTCTCAAAAATTCATCGCCCGTCTGCCAGCCTTGAATAGGTTTGGGCGCAGACGGCATTTTCTAACATCCCCTTTGTTCCTTTAATATGCTTATTAAGTGGGTTTGGGCTGTAGTTATAGGATTCAGAACATAGGATCTTGGCTTTTTTGATAGTAAAAATTCAAGAACGTTGCAAACAAACTGTCATCAACAAAAGATGGAGCATAGCAGAAATTGTAAGTATAGCTACAGTGCCAACAAGCATAGTGCAAATAGAATAGATTGTGACTTACTACCTAGACATGTATCATAAGTGATTGAGTAGTGCGATTGCAGGAAGAGCCATATACATACGGATATGAAGATCGTTGAACCTTCCAAATTGTACTATGTTTACTATTGTTTTGAATCCGTGCTTTTACGAGTGCAAACACATGATGGGATTATATTGAGATACTTCAGTTTTTGAACAAGACACTTTATCTTTTCTCAAAATATTAAGGTTACAAAGATAGCAAAAGGAAATTGTTATCAAATTGCGTTAATGTTGTGTGTAGTTTTTCTCACTCGTTAATTAGATACTAAAAATTTTTTCAATTCCTGTGATACACTTAAATAATATAAATAGTAAATAAATAATAAGAAATTTTTTTTCGACATTACATACAACGCCGCCTGGCTACAAAGTAAGCAAGCCTTGTGTTATGGATACCATACAATGGATACAAATACATTTATATTCCTTTTTTTTTGTAAATAATTATATATCATACATAAATATACCCAGACTCAAGACAAACACAAATGTTTGTCCAATGCGGAAATCGAACCACCCTCTGAGAACCCTCTGCACAGCAGTCGGCCACACTACCAACTAGGCTGTGGGGGAGTATATGTATGTATGTATATCTAAACGCATTAACTTAGAACGCGTAAAACGAAAAAGTTTGTCTGCCTACTTAATTATGAAGTAGGCATGTCGCGGATACTTTCATTTCAAGTCTCTTGTGTCACAATGCAACGTCAAGAACTCTCAAAAATTCATCGCCCGTCTGCGACGTTTGAAACCTTTCCGCCCAGACGTTTTCGCTTTGTTCCTGTAATCTGCCTATTAACATGACTTTTTAATGGCTGTGACATGTTGCTGGGATTAAAGTCTGGCTTTGCAAGTGCGAGACGGATAGCCGTACTCTTGTATAGAAAGTTGGTACTGACAGAGGAAAGATAAAATATACACGGCTTATTTTGTAGTTGTAAATATTATACACTTTTATACATTAAGGGAGGAGGGAGGGGAACATACAAAGGTGTCGTTTGTGGGTGTGTTTATTGATGCACAGTTAACATGTCTAATTTTAATAAACAAAAATTAGCTCGGTAGCCATACAAGTCACAGCTCTTGTCCACTGTAAGAATTTTGCCGGATCAGCATCGGAAATTAATATGACGGCTTAGTTCACGATAATATTTTTGACGGACGTTACTGCGTAGAGAAAGTATTACAATTTTTTTGATTTTTGTACATACAGACGTGTTTTATTAATGTTTATTGCTTAATATGGCATGTTTGAAGACAAAAAACTTGTGACTGTATATTATTGGTACAAGAAGATAATAAAGAAAGAAATTACTTACTTGGCACACAAAATTATAATGTAAAGAGTATATTTTGGTCTAGAGTACATCGAAGTTAGTAGGTACACCACCGTCATTCTTAACGTACATCGGGTGTTTCTACCGGATTTAAGACGTCACTGTGGACAACATGTCTTGCTTTTCTTTGTAAGTAGACTTATGTCAAAACAATACGCGCCGCATTATATCGCCATCTTGGATTTTGAAACATTATACATACAAAAATATAAATTCAGAACACTTAAAATATATATCCAACAAATATCGTTTCATCAAAAACAAACATTTTTTGAAATAAATGGACGCTATATTAGATTCGCCATCTTAATTGTTTTTTAAACTGATCAAATATTTGAATCTAGTAGCCTCTAAAACCCAACATAACTTAGTTTCATAGAAATCAAAGATTTTTAGGTGCACTTTGAGATGGGAAGGAATGAATGGTTCCAAGAATCGTAATTACATACTAAATTTGTGTTTTCTTTACGTTTGAGACCTGGAGAATGATTTGAGACTATTTCACAGTGATGTGTATCGCGTCATAGCTTCATAAACGTCTTAAACGATCCTCTAAATCTGGAATGTAACTGATGAGTTATTGATTAAGATAATACTAAAATTATTACGAGACTATAAAATAAGTAGGAAAAATTTATTTAGGGTTTGGGTTTATTTGCAGAGCTATAACTTTCACGTCTAATCAATTTTACGATCTTATATTATTGGCTTCGTCAATTCCGAGATTGAAATAAATAAGAAGCTGCCAAGTAGCCAAAAACAAACCAACCAAAAGCAAATTAAGGCGTAGCATTAAACAGATCAATATTTAAGGTTAGGATTAAGCTAGACGTGAACTCCGTGAACAAAACTGAAATTGATATATACACATTTCTTGTGCATATTAAGTTTACATGATTTTAAACATACGTAGGTGTTTTACTATACAATAAAGGAGCTATTGTAAACATTGATAAGTATACTGTATATTGATTCGCTTTTAATGGGCCAACATTAAAATGGTATGGTAAGGTATACAATATATTTGATTAAAATTCAAAATATCAATTTTGTTTCTATGAACAGAAAAGAACCCATTTTTTCATGAGGATAAAAACGTGTTATATGTTCTATAAACTTTAATCCGTCATATTTTAATTTGATGACGTATTAAGAAAAATAACCACATGGAAGTCTAAAGGTACATTAACAAATAAAAACCAAATAACCAATAAGAAAAAAATATTCCGATCTGAAATTTTAAGTGAGTCACGTTACTTTGTATCAGAAACTAAAAGTTAAGGCTGCTCTTAACGATGATAATTTATATATAAATTAATTATATCCAAGCCATAAATAATCTATTAACATTTAAATATTACTGCTTATTACGTATATACGTTATTAAATATTATTATAGTACGGCTATTACCTACACTTAAAAACTGTTACTTTTTAAACTTAATATACTAACAGGGTACGGAAATAAATAGTTTACGCTATTAACACTACTAGAGTCTAGCAATACTTTTAATACGATTCGATTCAATTCGATATTTTCCTAAATTGTCTTCGTTCCCTTAACATATCTCCAACAGTTATCGATTGGTTTCATAGTTACTTGCGTGGACGCTGGCAACGAAAAGGCCGATGATGCGTTCTCTGCCTATTGTAACACTACTCGTATTGCTGGCGTTCCGCAAGGTGGAGTATTGTTACCACTTCTCTTTACTATTTCCATCAATTTAAGAAATATCTTCTCTCTACCACCTTATGCAGACGATCTTTAAATATACACACAAGCGGAATACTTATGTCTTATTTCTACTTTCTCACATCACGTTTAATTCGAAATCACTACACCTACACAATATGTAGGTATTTAAAAAAAAAATTTTTTCATTAGTTCTCCTTCCCTTTCCCTCAAAACTCACCATTCACAAATGTTTAACTATTTATTTATTGTAAAAGCAATATACATACATTTTAGAAATGTTTTTCATAAAGAAATCTTTTATTACACTAATACAACTAAAGAATCATTGCTCATATTATTTCTAATAAGTATTGATGTACTTGAAGTCTGTATATATAAAAAATTTTTTTTTTGAAAATCCGTCAATTGGTTTTAGGTTGAAAATTAAGATTAACGTGTTTCACCGTTTTTGAAAAACAGCGGATGAAAAATTTGAGTGATGCATGAGAATTCTATTTTTGTAGGCAAAACCATAAAAGCGTCTTTTTCAAAAAAACCCACGCGGCCAAAGTCACTGGAAAATACTAGTTATTTTATAATTTACATAAGTTAATATTAGTAATTGTTAGTATTCGCATTTTTTTTATGATAAATATTCAGATTTTTAAAGGGTATGTGGGAGAGTTTGCTCATAGCGATTAGATCGCCATTTGTGTAAAAAAACACTTTGATCCTTGCTATGTAGTTTATTTCGTGCATTAAATATAATCATAATATATTTTATAATTTACAAGCAATTCATGTACAAATGTCTTGTACATACGAGTATATTAAATCTATCAGGAAAGATAATTCAAAAAGCCATTTGACAACTTTCTGTAATCTTACAAGTTTCTTAAATTTCTTATAAATGTACGCATTTTTCAATTTTCCTGCGACATATGTATTTGCGTATCTCTAAGGAACGGAAACGGCTCTAAAGAATTAGATGAAATTTTTACTTACTATTATTGCTTCTATATAGCCATGATATATTCAAAATTCAAATTCAAATAGTTTATTTCTCAAAAATAGGATACAATATCACTTTTTTGACGTCAGTATAATATGCAAGGAATTCATAAAGTACTACCGTTTCGGAATCAAGATGGCGTTCTGGGGAGAAGAAACGGCGAAAGAAACTCTCCAGTTGTCGCTCTTTCAATTTTAATTATAACGATTGGTACATTTTCAAATATAAGTACTATGATAACATCATTTTAGTTGTTCCCAGGCGTTTTTACGTATAAGATAGTCTTTAATTGAATAGTAAGTTTTATTGACCAGTTTCTGTTTAACAAAATGTTTAAACTTTTTTAAATTCAGTTTATATACTTTTGCAGGGATTTTGTTGCAAAAACGGAAACATTGTCCTTTATCCATTGTTTATCAATTTTTTCAAGCCTTGTGTGGATCAGAGCCAGTTTGTGTCTATTTCTTGTACTTAGATTATGAACATCACTATTTTTTTAAAAAAAGATTAATATTCTTATGAACATACATTAAATTATCAAATATATATTGACCAGGTAAAGTTAGTATATTGATCTCTTTAAATTTATCCCTTAAAGAGTGTCTGTTAGATAAATTGTATATTGCTCGAATAGACCTCTACTGCAGTACAAATATTGTCTGTATATCAGCTGCGTGTCCCCATAATAAGATACCATAGGACATCACGCTATGAAAGTAACTAAAATATACTAGCCGGGCTGTGGCTTCGTCTGTAAGTTGACGAATGTTTTTAACCGCAAAAGCTGCAAAACTAAGTCTATTCGCCAATCCAGTTATGTGTGGGCCCCATTGAAGTTTTGCATCTAAAGTAATGCATAAGAATACAGCGCTATCTACAATATCTAATTGCTCCCCATTTATAATACCCTGGTTCTTACTTGACTAACATTTGGCGTTTAAAAGCAAATTATTCATATTGAACCAGTGGACAACTTTAGACAGACAGTTGTTAACATTATCTAGAACTGTTTCGCGTCTTTTAACTCTAAACAAAAGTGATGTGTCATCTGCGAACAACACTATCTCGTGATTGTTTTTAACGACCTCCGGCAGATCATTAATGTATATAAGAAATAGGAATGGCCCCAGGATGGAGCCCTGTGGAACGCCCATTTTAATTTTAGATCCAGGGGCGCGCATCCCATTTATATCAACAGCCTATCTTATTTTTTTGAGAAGAATGAAAACTGTCACACTGAGGAGAAACAGAAGACTCTTTGTCATGTTGTGACATGCCCAACATCTGCTGACATTCACAGGTTTGTTGATGGTTGTTAAGTGATTCAAACCTGTCAGCGTTGTATTTACAGAGGTCAAGCAGGCATCCATGGCTCTAGTGTGTTCTTCAATTTCTTCTTGGGCTGAACTGTATTTTGCCATTATTTGGTCTAAGTCTGCTTGCAGGGAATTGACCTCTGACTTAAGTCGTAGTGTATCAGTTCTATACTTGTCATTACTTAATACTAATTCTTGAGACAAAATGTTTAATTTATCCATTAAATTAATCTATCTATCTCGTTTGTGTTTCATATATTTAACAATATTTTGTTGCCTTCTAATTACATTTTTAGTTTTCGAAATAAATCTATTTATTTTTAAATACTTCTTCAGCTTGTTTCTGCTGCATCCTACCCCCTGTGTTTTTATCATCACAAACTGTTGTTGTTGTTGTGCAACTGCCAGATGCAGCAGAGGCCAAGTTTGGACTAACATCGACTAACTCATCGAACAAACTCTGGTTTTGCACAACTGTGAAGACAAGCTTAGCTGACTCCAGACAGGATATCTGACTGTGTGCTTCATGAAACTCCTATTCCAACAAAGAAGTGCGCTTCAGAGTCCGTTCGTACTCAATACAACACTTATCAAAATTGTCAACTATTTGTTTGAGCTCATTTCGTTCAACGGTTAAATCTACACATTCTTGCTTAAATTTTGACAGATCAAATTTTAGTTGTTTATTTTCATTTAATACTGATAACATTTCTTTTTCATTTTCCTCCTTTTCTACAAGTAGTTTGTTACACTCTTCCTTGCATTTTTTTAGCTCCTGCAGGGCCTATTGGAGTTCCTGTTGGCGAGCAATAGCTGAACACCCGTTGGTCGTCATAATTATTTATTAAAGAATGCAGGGAAGTTGTGTAGACTAAGGAGTATTTAAAATTAAAAGAGGTAAGAGTATGTTCGTGACAATGTCTAGTTAAGTGTACCTGTAACAATTTATCTTATTTTCGACTATATTTTAACATTCGGAACAATATTCGGAAAGTACCAAAACAAACAAATTTAAATCAGTGTCGTTGACCGTTGTTTTACTGTCATTAGGCAATCACATATATTTGCACATTTGCACTTATAAAATTACTTTAAAACTTATTATTACAACTTTTATTGGCACTAATTGGATACAACAGTTTGGATGTCATTTGGGTTTAATTACAGTTAAATTTAACAATTGATTTAAATTAATAATTACGAAAAACTTGGATTAGCCGTTGCCGGCAGTATTGCCAGTTTAAAAAGATACAGAATATTTATTACAGCTAAACCATAGAACTATTTAAACTTGAATAACTAGCTTAAATCATGGCTTAATAGAGACTTAAGCCTTATGAATTATGTTTACTTAGTAAATAACAGGTTGTTTTAAGGTAGTGAATTTATTACAGGATCCATTTTACACTCATTAGTCCTTCAAAAAAGAGAAAGTCAGTGAGTTAAGCAAAAACAACATTCATCACGTAGATTTTGTTTCGCTAAAAGATTTTTTCCCTTTCACTTCAAAGCGATTACATTTTAAACGAGTGTCACTCAAGAGTAATACTTTGTGATCAAAATAAAATGGATAGAAAAGTAAATAAAGTGAGTGTTACATAAAGAAGAACTCGTTATTCTGATAAATTGCTTTGCTCACTTCGTTCGTGAGGCATCTTCCCTTCAGTCACTATGTGTGGGGGCAAATTCATATATTCTCGAATTACACTCTTAAGGAAAATACTAACATAAATAGCCTTTTCTTAGAAATGCGTTTTGTTTACAGTTTGAATGAACCAAGTTACAACAATTATGTTGTTGATAGATGGTGGAACTCTAGTAAATATCTGTTGTTAATAGTTCGTTAAATATAAGTAAACATCTGTTGTTGATAGCAATTGGAACATTAGTAAACATTTGTCGTTCATAGCTGGTGGGACCTAAGTTTTACACCTGTTATTGATAGCTATTGGAACATTAGTAATCATTTGTTGTTGATAGCTGGTGGAACATTAGTAAATATCGGTTGTTCATAGCTAGTGGGACTTAAGTAAACATCTGTTGTTAATAGCTAGTGGAACATTGGTACACATATATTGTTGACAGCTGGTGCAACATTACTAAACATCTATTTATATTACATATTTTACTAATGTTGCAATGTTCTAAATGCAGAAATGAGGCTATCTATCGATCTATGTACAACATGTAGTTTAATCCATACCGCTTGGAATAAAATATCGTTTTTTTTTCACTTCTCTATTTTGAGTATCTCCAACTTACAACTGATTTCATCTGTAATTTGATAACTTTCTAAATTTGTCAGCAATATTGTGACGTTTATCTAATTGAGATATAGCTTGCTTACTTTCTATGTTTTTAATAGCCATAATAATTAACCAGCTAGGTTGGTAAATTAAAAAAAACCCGTAATGGAGGTGGTAAAGTTCCCCTTTTAAGGGGCTAACATAAGTGAAAGTGGCGCCCTCACTACATTTTTTATTTCCATTAAATAAAAAAGTCATTTGCAAAAAAGTGCTCAAATAAAAAGTTTTATATACAAGTAAGCAATTTTTAGAAAGTTTTATTTACTAGATATCATTGACGTGCTGGAAAGTTCATTTATGCTAAAAGTGGCAACTTTTAATGTAAAAGAATAGAGCCCTACGGTAAAAAAATATTTCTGTGAGAACTCTTAAACGGTAAAAAAAGCATTAGAAAATATAAGATCTTTAGAAGGAAACTGAGACACACGTCCAGTAAATCCTCGTCCTAACTGATATTTGGCCTTAGGTTCTTTTCCGTCTCAACAGATTTCTTTGTGCTAAAGGTCGGGTCAGTTTGTTGCTTCGTTGTGATGTTAATAACGAACAAAAAAACAGACCGTTACATTTATACATTAGTTAGGATTAAGATTTTGTCGACGTTTGACTCAGCTTCCGTCTTAAGTTCATCTCCAATTGCACATGCTAGTTTATAAAACTTGACGGATACGCAAATGCTCAGACAAAGGAAAATCGATCTTTCGCCACACTTAGTTCTAAGATGGAGTACCTAGCATCCTTACTAGTTATCAAATCCTCTAGCATGAAATGCAGTTATTTTGTTTTCATATCACTAAGGTGCTTAACAAGCTAACGGTCTGCCTTATGTTAAGCGGTCACCCGTAGTCTATGGACGCTTAAAACACAAAGGGCATTACTCGCGCGTTGTTGACTCTTTAAAACTCTAATCATTCCTTTCATGAGTAACACCTATTCTATAGTCCTTAAAGAACCCTTGGCAAGAAGATCATTATACAACCTAAGCGACAAGGTCATTGTTTAGCGCGACTAACTATCGCTATTATTTAAATCGAATTCTATTGAATTCACACCTTTGATAGAATCAGGTACATCAAACAATACGTTCTGATTTGTGATGGTACAGTTTACGTTTCATTTATAAATTTTTCCACAGAGCTGATTTTTTTTTCATGCACATGCGTCCGCCGTGCAACGACCAACTCGTTACACGTCATTAAGCAATACTCTACTGCAGACGGCTCTCGAGACTGCCTACTCCTCCCGCCTACCCGGCAGCTATACTCTTTTTTGCATTTTTTAGGATATAAATTCACTAGAAAAGCTTTAACTCTAAATAATTATCTTGTCTCGCGGTTTAACCCTTAGAAAAATCTGTCTCCTTAGAAACTCATGATCAGGGTAAAAAAGTATTATTTGTTCTTTCCTGTCTATCTTTTTGCCATACATAAATTCAATTGTATCCAATATTAACGTAGAAGTGAAGAATCAATTCAGGAGTTGAAGAGACTAACAAACAAACAAACACATTTTACTTTCTTCCCTAAAGAATTAACTATTTAAGGTGGGGGAAATAAATTATTAAACTGACCAAGAAAGCTCATTTAATATTAGTGTGAAAAAAATTATATTTGTCAATTGAAATATTATTTTAGACTGATTGAAATAAAATACTTAAGACGTCTTATACTAAAAAATGGAACATTAGCTCATATATTATATCAAAAGTGTGATGAATGGTAAGATCGCCAGTGAGATCATGTTTAATCAAAGATACAAATTATGTTTTAGGAGAACTCAGGGTCCTTAGGCAGTAAATGTCTAAAACAGCAATTATTAATATTATATAGTATATATTATATTAATAATTATTAATTATTAATATAATATATACTATATAATTATTAATTATTAATTAGTTTGTGTCATATTCAGGTATGTCTTTTTCTATTAAAATAAAAATTGATGTCACATCTAGTAATTTGTATCTATGTCATCGTCATGAACTCACTAACGTGATTTTTGTCAGGAACGCATGCTACATTTTAATAAAATTCGTTCTGAGTGTAATTTTAGCGAACGGCGGGCATGTCGCTAGTTATTAATTAAGTCAAAATTCCTATCTGAAACGTACTTGAATATATTTTAAATTGGAAATGTTTTTAAGTATGGCTTAATTTTTGTCATTCTACGTAAAATAAATTGAAATGATAATTAGGTCTCGATGTGTGCCATTAAAATAAATTTATTATTAAATAATAAATAAAAACTATTCTCCTTTTAAGATTATTTAAATTTCGGGACGTAAAAAAGTTTGAAGATGGCATTTCAAAATTGCAAGTAGGACAGTCTGAAATTTTTCTTAGTTAATGCACAAGAAGTCCCTCAGTTTTAAGTACAGAGTGATAAGGCGCGTTGTTCGCGTAATATTGAAGCAGTCTGTCTAAGACCTGGGTTTTGGCCATTAGATAGATACACACTCAGATCTAATAGTAGGTGACAAATTCATTACACTAACTACTCTATCATTA
The DNA here is from genome assembly GCA_946406115.1 of Apoda limacodes. NCBI lineage: Eukaryota > Metazoa > Arthropoda > Insecta > Lepidoptera > Limacodidae > Apoda > Apoda limacodes. The sequence continues at coordinate 8,497,738 of OX291553.1, read as the reverse complement.
CATAACAGATGGTGAGCCTAGCGTCACAACTCTGATTCTGACACTTATACAGTGGATCTGATCTGTGGCGCTATAAAGTCAAAGATTTAAGTTAAGCTAATTAAAGTTAAAGATTACCACTATCTATAAAAACGGCAAAAATCACGTTTGTTGAATTGTTGTGAAAATGTTTACAAGATTTGTCATTTTGATTATTTAGACGAGCTTCTACCGGTCTCTTAGTCTGGCCGTGTTAGTTTCTGCGTGGCGGCGGCACCACTGTGCATAATATACGATAGAATTATCGCTCTGTATTTTAATACGTGCAAAATTATATGTCGCGAATTCTAGTTGTCAACTCGACATTCTAAGGCTGGGTGCGAATCAGTCTAGCGGTTTGTTTTCAAAAATAATAATAATCTTCATGTATAAATGCTCAAACATAAAAAAATATACTCAAGAGAAGTTGCTCGTGCGGTACTTGCTACCAATAATTTGCTTTTATTTTATGAAGGATTCACAGAAAATAGAAGAAAGGAAGTGTAGAAAGATTTCCAATAGCAAATTTCAGATACGTGACAACTCCGTTCTCAGTTAATTATTTCAAAACCAGATCGTGATACCTACTAGTTATATATTCGGTAATAAAGATAAAAATTCGTAATCATTTCTTGCCATTTCGTACTGGTCCAGCGCGATGGACCTATTGCCTAAGCCTTCTCTAAGGAGAAGCCTGTGCCCTTGCAGTGGGGTGTACAGCGCAACGGCTTAGGCAGCCAGCGTACAGTCCCGCGTAGTACGTAATTTTTTTATTACTTATCCAATATTTTTATTCGAGACCCTATAATAAAAAATAATTAAAAAGCTACCATTTACAAAGAACGATGAATGCAGCAAAATTAAAATTAATACAATGTAGGAGACACAAAACACACTTGCACAAGAAAATATTCAAGAAAACGTCTCACTGAAACTCCAGATTCCGTTAGAACGTGCCTTACATTTAAATAACAACATTTGTGTACAGAAATGCAACGCATAATGTTAAATACAAAAACGGTTTTAAAATTATATTACAATTATTTTATTTTAAAAGATTAGTATTTTAAGTACGATTAATCTCTCATAGTAACTTTAAGGCGTTTTGGGTACATACTTTACGTTCTGTCTAATAAATCATGTTTCTACTGTAAGTGGATAAGGATTTATAAAATAAAAATGAAAAATATTAGTAGTGGTTGAGGATATTTTTCCAAAGCATTTTTTTAAAGATATCTTGAAAACAAATTCAGTAATATTTTATATAAGGGTATGTAAGGATAATATTTTTTTAAGTTTAAGACTTGAAATAGTACAGTGAAATCAATTATGATAACAGCAAAAATATAATGTATAAAACGGTCATCCTGTAGTGATGGCACAGAGAAAGCTCGTTAAATTTAGTTTTATCTAACCTTAATATTACAACTTAGAACCCGCGAACGCTTAGGTTATGGAATGAGCTCCCTGACTAAGGACTACAGTATGGGGTTCTACAAGAAAGAAGTTATTAGATTCGTTAAGGGTCGCCACCGCGGGAGTGATGCCCCAGGTGTTGCAAGCGTATAATATAGGCCGCTGTGACCGCTTACCGTCAGGCAGAACGCAAGCTTGTTTGCCACCTTAGGGGTATTAATAATAATATACAGCTACATAATAGTAATGTGATAGACTGACAGATATATCAATGCACGGTTCAATTTACTTGGTCTAGAGACCTGAAATTGCACAAAGGTTCCTATTATGACGTAGGCGAGGCTCATGAATTTCGTAACGTTAATCCCTTAATAGGTTAAATAGGGATTAGAAGTTTGAATGGAAATCCATTTTATCTTTTAAAGTAGACATAAAGTAAAATATAAATGTGAAATGTGTAACTAAGTTTTGTATTTTAATATGTCTTATGTAATTAATTGTAATCATTAATTTACCTTATAAATGTTTGAATGCCCTGTTAAGGCGGAATCATGTGAAACCTCTAGTAATTAATAGAACACCTTTGTAACATACCATGTTCCTAGCAAATAGATTTCATTTCATTTAAGGTACTCGTATATGTGCATAAAACTTGGTATTTGGCCTTATAGTTTATAATAAAATTGACGTGCTTCACTGTTTTTAAAGCTTTAAAAATATTTGTTATTTTCAAAAGGTCACGCGGACAAATTGCGAGAATAAGGTAGTGTGTAAATAATATTCTATGTAGTCTTGTCTAGTATTGAGCAATATATTAAATAAATGAATATTCAAAAAACAATAATAAGTGCTATATACCTCTATGCATTCTACTATTTTTTAATACATTACGTATTAATATGTAAATTATTTAATTATCTCGCTTATCAGGCGGACCGTTACCTGGCTTGCCACATACAGTGGTATAATCTTTATTTATTTATCTATACATATAAAATGCTTTGTCCTGAATGACTGATGGATCAACGCACAGCCTAAACCGCTTATCGTAGAGACCTGAAACTTGGAGGGTGTGTTCTTTGTATGACGTAGGCATCCGATAAGAAAGGATTTTTGAAAATTCTACCCCTAAAGGGGTGAAAAAGGGGGGCAATGTTTGTATGGGACAACGTGATTCCTTGGTCCAATCAACTTCAAATTTTGCATAAACCTTTTTTAACAGTATTGATGGAAGACGTGTTTCGTATTTGATTGAAATTTATCCCCTAACGGGGTTAAAAAGGGGTAGAAAGTTATTTTGGCGGTTATTTGTTTCAAAGTTGATATCAATACTCCTTAGTGCTTTTGATTTAAATTACATTTTATTTTGACACACGTTTGAAAACTCAATGTTATTTAATTTAAAAAAGGTTGAACTCACTTGAAAACATAAGCAAATACTCTTTAAAATTGGAATGTTTCCAAAGTCACCGTACGGTATTAGAACTTCATTTGAAGGTTTCTAAGCTGCAAGAGGTTATGCACTTTTTAGGTGTTTTATAATAATACTTATCGTTTTCTTTTTCTTCCTTTTATATTATATACACATAAAATGCTTTGTCCTGAATGACTGATGGATCAACTCACAGTCTGAACCGCAGATCGTAGAGACCTGAAACTTGGAGGGTGTGTTCTTTGTATGAAGTAAGCATCCAATAAAAAAGGATTTTCCGAAAGAGACATGTATGAGTCGGACTCGCGCAATAAGTAAACCGATTATAATTAAATTTTTGTAGTTATACACACGCCGGGGAATGTTTCTTAGACAGAAAAAAAGAGTCAAGTGCGAGTCGCACTCGCGCAATAAGGGTAAACCGATTGTATTGAAATTTTAGTAAGTTGTTATGCACACGCCGGGGAAGGTTTCTGAATTAGTACAACTCTTTCACAATAGGTTGGTGCGGCAGTTGTTTTCAAAAAAGAAACAACGTTCGCCGAGTCAGCTAGTATACATATAAAATGCTTTGTCCTGAATGACTGACTGACGGATCAACGCACAGCCTAAACCGCTGATCATAGAGTCCTGAAACTCGGAGGATGTGTTCTTTGTATGACGTAGGCATCCGATAAGAAAGGATTTACCGAAAGGGTCAAGCGCGAGTCGGACTCGCGCAATAAGGGTAAACCGATTGTAATGAAATATTGGTAAATTGTAATGCATACGCCGGGGAAGGTTTCTGAGAAATAAAAAAATGGTAAAGTGCGAGTCGGATAGAGTCAAGTGCGAGTCGGACTCGCGCAATAAGAGCAAACCGATTGTAATAAAATTTTGGTTAGTTGTTATCCACACGCCGGGGAATGGTTCTGAAAAAAAATGGTCAAGTGCGAGTCGGACAGAGTCAAGTGCGTGTCGGACTCGCGCAATAAGGGTAAACCAGTTGTAATAAAATTTTGGTAAATTGTTATGCACATGCCGTGGAAGGTTATCGAGAAAGAAAAAAATGGTCAAGTGCGAGTCGGCTGGAGTCAAGTGCGAGTCGGACTCGCGCAATAAGGGTAAATTGATTGTAACGAAATTTTGGTAAGTTGTTATGCACACGCCGGGGAAGGTTTTTTGAATTAGTACAATTCTTTCACAATAGGTTGGTGCGGCAGTGGTTTAAAAAAAAAAAAACAACGTTTAAATACAATTTTCAACACACTTTACTGCACCGTTTTCAGCTTTTTTATAGCTTCCATTGCGCATTTGTGCAGTAATGACTGCAATTGACGCACAAGCGCCTTTTACTTTACTGATTTTTTAAATTTGTAGCAAGACGAGATGTCTATGTACTAAGTTCTTATTTTTAAAATAACTAATTCAACGCGTTTGCTAATGGCATATCAAAACTACTACTATAAATATCAACTTTTTAACACTAATATTATTTACTGTCCTTCAAATGTTTTAAAAAGGGTCGTATGACACTCGTGAGCTCTGTTCAAAATACACTGGCCCGTATAACACCCTTCGGCTCGGACTGCAACCCACAACCTCATTTTTAATGAGCAACTAGCCCACTTGTATCATAATGTGCTATTTCAAATGTTATTAGCCCATCAAAGGCTTAATATTTTATGAGTGTATTATGTAATTAAATATTGAGAGCATTACAATCGTCGAAGAGCTGCTGTTATTTTAGTTCTTTTACTAACTACAGTTTCCATTGCTGTGTGAACGAGATGTACTTGAAAAATATAGAAAAAATTGGTGCTCCCCGGTGCTCGTACACTAGCCCCTCAGAACTCAAGGCATACATCCTTAGCATTAGGTCACCTACAACTGAAAGTGGTATCTACTCTTATAAACTTAAATTCTATTAAAACGACCCATGTATAAACTTTATTCCAATACATTAACATCGGGACATTAAGTTCTCGTAATTGACCGCACAGTTTGTGGCCAGCATTTCACACGCAAGGTTAAATTTATTTCTCGTAGCATTTGTATGGAATTTAATGTTGCAAAATAAATTGGAATCCTACCCAGAATGAAATGTTTTTTTTTATTCAACGGACATTGCTTTTTTACTATTAAATTGAGTTCTGTAAATTGACATCTGAGGCAATCTATCTTATCAAAGGGAGGAGTCTTTGATGAAAACTGATAGCCTGCCTCAGATGTTGTGATGATCACTTTTCGCCTTCAATGATAACTAATAGCCTGCTTCCTCCCTCGTTGGGAAGCCTCCATCGATTCTGCCATGACCACAATATCGTCGGCAAACCGAAGGTGGGCAATGTACTCGCCATTAACATTGATGCCAAGCCCGTCCCAGTCCAGAAGCTTAAAGACATCATCCAACGCATTTGTGAACAGTTTCGGAGATATGACATCTTCCTGTCTCACACCTCTCTGCAGTTGGATCGGTTTCGAGTTCTGATCCTGGAGACGGACTGACATGGTAGCATTATCGTACAAGAATTTTAGCACCTCGATATACCGATGATCAATACGGCATGTCTGTAGAGCCTGTAGCACTGCCCATGTTTCCACCGAATCGAAGCCTTTCTCATAGTCCACAAACTTTAAGCAAAGGGCCGATTATACTCTTTTGGCTTCTGAATAATCTGCCGCAGCGTATGTATGTGGTCTACGGTACTATAGCCTCTTCGGAACATAAAAAAACATTTAATATAAAGCACAAGCCCAACATAAAAGAAGTATCTAATTGCAAAATATAAACGAAACAAAAAAGTTAGACTAAATACTAAGAATACAATGAAGTTTGCAAGAGCAGACCAGCCTCCACAGTTGGCATCCGTTCACGAGTATGACACATGAATCAGCCATCGCTTCGCTCAACCGTGTTTTAAGGAACGTAACGACCCGACGCACATGCCACCACCGCAGAGACACTTTGAGAGAGCATGACACTCCTCAGCAACTCCAATAAAACTTCGATTGTACTAGTTACAATGTGTACACGTACTATAAAAAAAAAGAACAGTGGCACTCGGGGCCTGCCGCGGTAAAGCTATTGCATGTTCTCACTCATTTTCTTGTAACACTAGTAGCAATCAAAACACTTAAGGCCGGGCCGTCACAACATCTGAGGCAGGCTATCAGTTATCATCAAAGACTCCTCCCTTTGATAAGATAGATTGCCTCAGATGTTGTGATAATCAGTTTTCGCCTTCAATGATAACTAATAGCCTGCCTCAGATGTTGTGATGATCAGTTTTTATCGAAGGGAGGAAGTCTTTGATAAATATAAGATAAATATAAAGTCTCTGCTCTACTCTCTACTCTAGACTCTAGTCTGTTTATTTATATGACAATTCAGCACACACTAAAATTTCTCATAATGTGCGGCCCGGCCTTAAGTGTTTTGATTGCTACTAGTGTTACAAGAAAATGAGTGAGAACATGCAATAGCTTTACCGCGGCAGGCCCCGAGTGCCACTGTTCTTTTTTTTTTTATAGTACGTGTACACATTGTAACTAGTACAATCGAAGTTTTATTGGAGTTGCTTAAGAGTGTCATGCTGTCTCAAAGTGTCTCTGCGGTGGTGGCATGTGCGTCGGGTCGTTACGTTCCTTAAAACACGGTTGAGCGAAGCGATGGCTGATTCATGTGTCATACTCGTGAACGGGTGCCGACTGTGGAGGCTGGTCTGCTGTTGCAAACTTCTTTGTATTCTTAGTATTTAGTCTAACTTTTTTGTTTCGTTTATATTTTGCAATTAGATACTTCTTTTATGTTGGGCTTGTGCTTTATATTTAATGTTTTTTATGTTCCGAAGAGGCTATAGTACCGTAGACCACATACATACGCTGCGGCAGATTATTCAGAAGCCAAAAGAGTATAATCGGCCCTTTGCTTAAAGTTTGTGGACTATGAGAAAGGCTTCGATTCGGTGGAAACATGGGCAGTGCTACAGGCTCTACAGAGATGCCGTATTGATCATCGGTATATCGAGGTGCTAAAATTCTTGTACGATAACGCCACCATGTCAGTCCGTCTCCAGGATCAGAACTCGAAACCGATCCAACTGCAGAGAGGTGTGAGACAGGAAGATGTCATATCTCCGAAACTGTTTACAAATGCGTTGGAAGATGTCTTTAAGCTTTTGGACTGGGACGGGCTTGGCATCAATGTTAATGGCGAGTACATTACCCACCTTCGGTTTGCCGACGATATTGTGGTCATGGCAGAATCGATGGAGACTTCCCAACGAGGGAGCCTCAAGATGACCATGGACAAAACGAAAATCATGTCAAATGGCCATGTAGCACCCACTCCAATAACTGTCGGGAACTCTACACTCGAAGTTGTTGACGAATACGTGTACCTGGGACAAACTGTTCGATTAGGTAGGTCCAATTTCGAGAAAGAGATTAATCATCCAATCCAACTCGGTTGGGCAGCGTTTGGAAAAAATCGTACTATTTTCTCGTCCTTAATACCCCAGTGCTTGAAAACAAAAGTCTTCAACCAGTGTGTGTTGCCAGTGATGACTTACGGCACTGAGACGTGGCTGCTAACTATGGGCCTTATATGCAAGCTCAAGTTCGCTCAGCGGGCGATGGAAAGTGCTATGCTCGGATTTTCCCTACGTGATCGAATCAGGAATGAGGAAATCCGTAGGAGAACTAAAGTCGGCGACATAGCTCACCGAATCGCAACGCTGCTGTGGCAATGGGCAGGGCACATAGCTCGAAAAACCGATGGCCGATGGGGTCTAGGTTCTCGAGTGGCGACCACGAACCGGAAAGCGCAGCGTGGGACGGCCTCCCGCTAGATGGACAGATGGCCTTGTAAAGGTAGCGGGGAGTCGTTGGTTACAGGCGGCACAGAGTCGCACGCTATGGAGAAAGTTAGGTGAGGCCTATGTCCAGCAGTGGACGTCGATAGGCTGATATGATGATGTTTGTAATGGAAAGTGTCCTTCTATTATAGGGAGGGCATTTTTGAATATTTTAATTAGACGCTGTAAGAGAAAGGTAGAAAAGAAATGCCTTTGCTGAGTTTCTTGCCGGTTCTTCTCAGTACAAGGTCTCCCGCCCGAAAGTCTTACGAACCGATAGCGTATTGACATTCATAAGTGCTCAATTATTGTAGCCTTGAAGAAATGATATTGATTTGATTTGATCTGATTTGAGAAAGGTTTTTAGGCTTCTCAGTAATGTTTTAAGTGGGAAGTATTTGACTGGTGACAACGATCGTAGAGTCAGTTAATATTAGTATCAAAAAGCGGACAAAACCCATAGGGGTTCTTATAAAACACTTTGGGGCCTAGTTTTACCCGCAAATAAACGTTATCGCATTGGACCTCTACATTGACGTTTATGTAAGTTTTTTACCCTGACGTTTAGTCCAAGACAACCCTTCTAAAATTTAATAACTTCTTTCTTCAAAAATCCCATACTGTAGTCCTTAAAGGAAACCCAGGCAGGGAGCTCATTTCACAACCTAAGCGTTCACGGGAGAAAGAAAAAACCATAATGTAGATGACCATTTAGGTTCCAAGGTGTGAGGTTGAATTGCCTGCCGATTAACAAAAATAAGATCCGATATCAAAAAGATGCATTATAAAGGTAAAATGTTATTTCAAAAAATCTGATCACAATTAAATTTGAAGTTGGTGCGTGCAAGTGAAGTGTGTAAAAAACTGTTAGAGAGATTGACACCAACTTTGAACTGTAATTTTGGTTGTATAATAATTATTTTTACCGTTTTAGTGCATCTTTTTGAAGTCGGTTCTTGTTTTTGTTAAAAAAAATTTATGTCATTTATAGTTATTAACAAACATGCAAACTTCGAAACTTTTACATAAATAGTAGACATTAGCATAAATTTTTTTTTTAAATTTTTAATCTAATGCGGAGTAAAATAAAATAGAATTTAAAGAGGCTTTTTAACTAACTTCTAACAAGTGTAAAAAGAATATTATTTAAATCTTCAAAGGCAGAGATGTTAGGTTAGATAACACTCATCGTTAGGGAGTGCTAAGGCACTCTCCGAGGGCCAAACTTTTGGAAATATTGCACGGTATTTTCACAAATTTAACGAGCTATCTTTGACACATCACTAAAGGGGACTTGTTTGTTAATACCTAATATCGTCGCTCTGTTATTGATTTATGTTTACCCTGTCAAAAAAAAAAGAACGAGTTGCACTCCGGGAGTGCCGGCAGAAGTGAAAACCTTTACACACGATTCGCGCTTAACACTCAAATATGTCACAAGACATGTCTTTGACATTGTCAAGAAATAATAATGTTTGTTTATTTACTTTTTTGACGTAGTATATTTGACATCGCAATCTGTCATAGAATTAAAATTCCATATCCAACCTCCCTGTACTACTCATAATCGCGAATACTAAAAATAAAAATTATAATAGGCTTGGCATTACGGTTTCCGTATTTTACAAAGACAAAGATGCACTTTGTTCAATTTCCATATTTTAAACACTTTATATACACGAATTTTACGAATACACAGCAGTATGGCCACTACACAGACGATCGAGCCATCAGCTGTCACCATCCATGGATGCGCGTAGCACGCTGTAACATGTTTATGTTACACACGACCATTCACGCAAGCGCTCTGCGCCGCCTAAATGAAATAGCAGGCGCAGGCATACATTTTCGCCGCGCTGTAGAAAGAGAGGGAGATACTCCCTCTCCTTTGCCGCGCCAGCTGCCTACTCTCCATCCGTCTTACGCATTTTCACGATTAGGACACGTGACCTGACGCGAGTTTATCATTTTTTACCCATACCAAAAAAGTGCACAACGCCGCTAAAGAAGTTTTCACTTCAAAAATTTAACTATCATAACACACCAGCCACTGGGAACACAAAAAACTGGCGAAGTGCGTTTCGTACACGCATTAAGTTAGGGCTTTGTAAAATAAGAATCCCACCAAAAACATTTTCATGTAAAATGTTGCCAAGACGAGGCTCACACTGTCAAAAAGTTATCAGATCTTATGTAGAGCCAAGCTTCTAACTCAACACACACTAACTCTACAAGCCCCTACTTTACAATCTCTACACCTTTGTCAAAATATGTGGCTTGGCCGTTTCGGTACCGTCACATGGGTGTTAGGTTCATTACTTTTCTGTTAAACAATGATTTTTGTAGTAACGAAACGGCCAAGTTAAGTTAGTTGGTTGTGTTTTTTTGTAGTTTATAAAGGGTAAGATTATAAATAACTATATTCGCATAAGTCGATTGGTTTACTATGTCATCAAATTTTGAAGTTCGACCTCTGATACAGCTTATTACGATTTTTATATTATTTATATTGTGATTTCTAATCCCTATAGAAGTTTTCTTTTTCAAATGCTTGGCACTACATTTTAATTGTTATCGAAGTACATAAGTATAATAAAATTATTCGTGTAATGTCAGTATAATAATGTAAATAATATTCTGAAACTTGACGAAAGCACAAATACACTTCTATTTCATAATTTAAGGGTTTGAGGGATATTTTCTTTAAAAAAAGTCTGTGTACTTGAATAATCTTCAGATCTTTATCATGAAATTAAATTTGTATTGGAAAATCCATACAAACTTCCATCCCCTAATATAAATTGATTTACTGAAAATTGTGAAATATGAATTTTATTATTTATTACAAGGAGTTTATATCAATTTTTGGACCTCTAGCATCAAAATTTGCGAAAGTCTCATTCAAACTTTCATTCCCTAGTTTAAGGGGTACTTGTACATGCTTTCATACCAAATTTTAGCTTTCTAGGGCTTCAAGAAGAATAAGAGTTTGATGATCATCAATGAGTGAGAGACGAAACCGGGTTTTTTAGATATCAATAAAATAAGAGTAGAATCAATAAGATAAGTATAAATCTTAATAAATGCGATTGGAACTTTATATGTTTAATAAATCTGCTATTGCAATCATATCCTGAGAATTTAATTTATCTGTTATAATCCAAACCCAAGTTATGAAAGTTCAAAAAAACGACGAAGGTGGGTAGTGCCCTTGCGCTCCGTTTGGCTTGTGTTGGCGAGGGCACTACTGTGATCCCAGATTACTGCGGGTATCTAGTCACAACAATCGGGTTATTGTACGTAAGTAACCAATTTGTCCGTTGTTGGTTACTCATAACATTTCAGCTCTGTCCAGAAATCTAGGAGGTGTCTGATGCTCCTGTTATTATGCCAGTTATGTAGCGGAGGTTATTCCTACTGAGTTGAAGTAGTTGGTGCGACAGGTGCTTGTCCAGGGATGCGAGAGCAGCCTTAGCTTGTCTGCAGTCCCTCTCTTCTACAACTATTTTTTGTGTAGTTGTTGGGTTCTGTCGCATAACCACGTTTTAATTTGGGTAAAGGGTATCGGCGTAATCGGTTCGTGTCCCATTAATTAAGTGTGTGATCCCCTCTTTGCCAGTTGATCTGCTGCATCATGATCAGTGAGCCACTGTGGCCAAGTATTCACTGAAGAGTGACTTGATTCTGTAGAGCAATTATTTGCAGCTCACTATGGCACTCCAGGATTAGTCCGCTATTAATGCAGTTGTTATTAAGAGCTTGTAGCACAGCGGCGCTGTCTGAGGCAATGCGTATCAAGAGATCGCTTATGTTCCTAGACAGGACCGCTGTTGCCACTCGGGTACTGCCAACACATTCTGCCAGGAAGATAATGTTGTGGCTACATAAGGTTGTTGAAATATTGATGTTCAGGTCATGGGGGAAGACTCCTGCTCCGGTTTTGTTCTGACTTAGTTTTGGAGCCATCGGTGTAGATCATTACTTCATGCATATCAGAGCTGTCCTTTTCTTCTTCATGAAGTTGGATACGGTATCTTTTGTCAAAGACAAATGTCGTTGGTTGAATATCACATGTCGCATCTATCATCGGGAGTTCGTCGCTTATTATCTCCTTCAGATGTGCGTGAGTGATTCTGGTGTCCTGTTTTCATAGCCCTACTTTCTCCAGTCGTATGTCTGCAATGCGGGTATCTGAAAACCTTGTGAACTGATTTCGTCTTGTACAGGTTTCGTTAGTAGTATTGAAAAAGCCCTATTATCGCGATTTTTTTAAGATTTTAGATCACTAGGTTTAAAAGTAAGAGTTGGGGGGACACAAATTTCTCAACTTAACTCGAAGTCTATGGTGTATGCTTGTACGTACTTCGGTCTAAAAAACAGTCCGTTTAAGGTCAGATGGACAGAGTAGGCTTAGTAATAGGGCTCGATCGCCACCCTTTCTGTACGGAACCGTCAAAATGTTTTTGCCTTTTCTACCACCTTCTAATATAGATGTAATTGTTTGTGTGTTTTTACTTATAAACTAACCTTACTCTCTTAATTATGTCAATCTTGTATGTCACTGAGTCTAAAGGAAACAGTTAAGTAAACAAAACACAAAGTTAGTTATTACTTACTTTTAGAACGTTATTTCCTATAAATTTGATGACAGTTTTTTTCGAATTTACAACGCGAATATCTTCTTTATATTGACCCGTATACAAGCATTTTCATTTTTATGACGCATCAAAATAAAGTGAAACTGGGAAATTTTATGGTAATGGGTGGGAGTCTCTGCGAATAAGGGAAGCTTTTAAATTTACGACGCAAGCAAAATCCCATGACGAGCAAAAGGTCTCACAGAATACACGATTAATGAAAAAACCCTTATTACTCATAACAAAACCAAATTATTACTCTGTTTAGGAACTGTAGGAACATTTTTTTTTTTAAATACACTTGACGTTAAGTCTGCGATATGTCCTAATCCCATATTGGTCTATCTTATTTTTCTAGATTAAATAAGTAGCACATACTACAAATCTAACAAAAACAGAAGTAAGGGTTACACATACTAAAAAAACAATGTAACAAAATATAAAAGAAATCGTCAGAAATATAGAAAGTAAATCATTAAAAAATCTCACAAAAAATACTTTATAATTAGAAAATCTTAATTATGTATTGTTTTATATTAAAAAAAAAAACCTCTAGAATTCTATATAAGGCCTAGTTTTTTTTTATATTAAAATCATGAATAAAACCAGCCAAAAACGTGTCACGCTGCACGTAAGTAACATGAAACATGACATGCAAAATTCAACATTATGTGAGCACGCTTAAATTTGTTTCTAGCGTCCCCTTAACAAAAACTCACTATCACACATTATGATTTGGTAAAACACTGAAAAAGCAAATAAGGAAATGATTCGACATTATTGTTATCAAACTATTAGTTTAATTTGTTGCTTTTTTAAGAAATAATTGTTATTTAAAAAAAAATTACATTGAAAAGTGCAAAATTACACGGTTTTATTATTTTAAAGTCTGTGCTCCTTTCTTAATACTATAAAATTTAATCAATCAATTTGATAGTTTTCAGGTTTTTATCAAACACAAAGACTAAAATTTAAAAAAAAAACGTGAAAACTATTTGTTTGCATTCAGAAAAACCTCTGTAGCCGAAAAACATGGAACTGTCCCAATTCTCGTATGACCAGGAGGTCAGTTCGAGGACGAACTGAGCAGATTTCGCATGCGAGTGACTAAATAAGGCATTCGACACACGTGCGGTCAGAGCCTCGCCACTCTCATCGTTTAATTCAATGAAGCCGGATTCACCACAGGATTTACAAATGTAGCTTAGCCAAGTCGTGTCGTGACTGCGTTTGTCTGCAGCGCTGATTGTAACGCGATTATAGCCCGGCGGCTTTTATATCAACTTACAATTGAATTTGAATAGCTAAAATAAACAGTGATAAGTAAAGTAATGGATTCAATTGTATAACTATATGTCTATTTTATAGTTTATATTTCAGTTTATATGTATTACTTTTATTTAAGATGGCTCGTGGCCTAGTGACATTCGTCTATAGGAAACGATAGGTAGTTAAGCAACGTCGAACGTGGTCAATAACTGGATTGGTAATCGCCTAGAGGCAAAAGTTTGTTAGCTATGTGCTTTCGGAGAGCACGTTAAACAGTCAGTTTTTGCTTTTGTCATATGACAGCATTCGGTAAGCCTTATGGGTGGTTGGAAAATCCCGACCGTCGAGGACCACTAGCTCAGCAACGTCCGCCAATTAGCATTTGGCCAGCGTGGTGAACTGTCGCCCAAGCCTCCTTTCTCTGAGGAGAGATATGTTTATGCTATTGTGGTAGGGACAAGCAACGGCTGAGGCAATCATTTCAAGTGTTGTCCTTCTTTTAAGGCCGGCCGCATACTACGAGAAATTCATTCATTCATTTTGTTACCAACATTGTTTTCTGCAGTAGGTATTTCTATTTTGGCTTCGCATTCAGGCAAGTCTTGAAAATACTTCCACCAGCATAATAAGACAAGATTCAATTACACAGAACGATAACATCGCACTCGCTGCTCGCATTAAAACAAACAGCGACTCACAATAACCCCGTTTAATTTTCCTCGTTTATATGGAACATATACGTTATTCTCTACGTTATTTTTGGAATTCCATCTCTATTTCTCCTTTTGATGGAAATTTTTAGGATTTAATCAACCAGACCCTTAGAAAATGGATCCTAGACCAAAGTCTTAGAAAAAAGGCTACTTTTTTTTTTTGCCTTACCTCTGTAAACATCAGTTAGTTTTTTATCAGGTTATTAAACAACTATCGTAGTTTTGAAAAATCTGATCATAGATATCTGACTGAACTGATGAAAGAAAAAACGTTCTTTCCGAAGCACAAGACTTCAGGAAAATATACTAGTTCCCTGACTTAACTAATGTAAGACAATGGATTAACGTTCTTTCTAAAGCACAAGACTTCAAGAAAATATACTAGTTCCCTGACTTAACTAAGGCAAGACAATGGTTTAACGTTCTTTCCGAAGCACAAGACTTAAAGAAAATATACTAGTTCCCTGACTTAACTAATGTAAGACAATGGATTAACGTTCTTTCTAAAGCACAAGACTTCAAGAAAATATACTAGTTCCCTGACTTAACTAAGGCAAGACAATGGTTTAACGTTCTTTCCGAAGCACAAGACTTAAAGAAAATATACTAGTTCCCTGACTTAACTAATGTAAGACAATGGTTTAACGTTCTTTCCGAAGCACAAGACTTCAAGAAAATATACCATAAGCCATCACTGTTAGCTAATCACTCCCTACGTTGCAAACTGTTTGGATCGCAAAATGCAGTCATGTAATGAGTTTGAATAAGTCAAATTGTGCAGCTTATATTTAAATCTTTTTCATCACACTTATGCGTAAACAGTGTCATTATGAGCAGGTAAAGCGAGTGCTAAGACCTTAATTACTCCCAAGGGCTTTTGCTTTGTAAATTTTACTTTTATCAAAGCAAAGCGCGTCCAGAGAAATATGTATAAATCTGTACTATGATTCTAATTAAGTTTTGTAGATATGTTTAAGTACGTTTTAACTTTCGCCAAAACTTTTTGATACCTAAATTATCTAGATATATTATTACTATTCCCGCCATTTCCATTATGTTTTGGTGAGTTTATTTATTTATTCATCTTATATTTTTATTTATCTTATAATTTTATTACATTACTCAACGGTATGAAAATTACAAACTTGAGTCACTAAGGCACTCGAGGCACGTTTCTGAAGGCGGAAAGCCTTAGTCTTCTAAATAGCCTCTCGTTAGTAATTTTCTACCTACCGCCAATACACAATGTACTATTATTTAGCGCTTTTATATAAAACCATGGTTTTGATATATCTTTGTTGTCCTCTTTTTGACCTTACATTTATACACTTGTTCAGGTTAATTTTAACTTCTAGTAAATTCCACAAAATGGGTCAAACTTCAAGTACAGGGCAGTAAAGTAGGAAACAGCCTTACATAGTGTGGGTTACAAACACTAGAAATAATAAAAACAAAATTATATTAGTGCATATGAAATAATGTATAAAAATGAAACGCTTCCGTTGCAGCTTCAGACAGAATAAATCTAACAATTTTAGGAGTCAAGTCAATGTACACGAGACGTTGTAGAGCGAAGGAGACTGCCTGCACGTGCGACGCATGACTTTGCTGGGGAGTGGACTGAATGAAAACTGAGGGGCTTTAAGAATAAAGGTAAAGGAACCAGAAAAGTCATGTCTTTTAATAAACTGGGTGTAGTAAAAAGTTTTATATTAAATTCTAAATATTTTAACCTATATGTATATGCGTTGTTTGTCTGGATTAAAAAAAAACAAAAGAGTAGTGTTCAGATGGTTTTGAGGTATGTACCGTACCTAATGAATTGACCCTTATTACTCTTTGCAATCTGCGTGTCTTTCTTTCAACACACTCTTCTTTAGGAGGAGTTATCGGGATTTTTACAGCAACTATTAGATTATAAACAGAAGTTCTCAATAGAAAGCTTTAGCTGTAGCTAAAAAAAAAACATATAAACAAATTAAAAAAGCTAATTAGTTTATAGGTTGTATTTAAATCTACCTTTAATTACCTTTATTCATAGAAGCGGATGAAAAGTGTATCATTCGGTCTGAAAATATTTTTAGCTTAGATTATTATTGAATTCCTCGCTGTGCTCAGGATTGTTGTTAACTACGCTACGATCTGAATACAAAATAGCGCCCTTACCGTATGAATATTGTTTTGATTTCTTGTAGTAAAATCTAGTTTTGCAACTCTACACTTTATTTGCTTTTATGCAATATAAAATGTGTCACATAGAATCATCAGAAGGCAAAACCTAGTCGGAGCTTTAACTTATAAATAAATATTTTTGGACACCTCACACAGCCACATTTGTTAAAGCAGGCAACTCCCACCGTAATAAGCCATCATTTTTATTATTATATACAAATACTAGCTTATTCCCGCAACTTTGTCTGCGTAAACTTTTTAAAAAAAAACAGCTTTTGACTCTTTACTGTTTTACATACAATAACATCGTAATTTTCAGATACATTTTCATCCTCTAATTTGCCGTCTAGAGAATAATTTTTCAAAAACGGTGAATCACGTGAATCTTAATTTTCAACGTCTAAGCCAAGTTTAAGCCATTTCCATGCAAACTGCCAAACCATATTTTAACCCCTTAGGGGATTAATTTCTAAAAATCCCTTCTTAGTGCACACTTACGTCATTTGTGCAAAACAAAAAAAGGAACGTTTGTGGAAAATGCCATGCTTCTAGACACAGCGGTTTCAGCTGTTCATTGATCGATTAGTCAGTCAGCCAGTCAATTTCTTCTTTTATATAAATATAGCTGAAACAACAACAAAACAACCTAATAGGGTTGTACTAATTCAGAAACCTTCCCCGGCGTGTGCATAACAACTAACCAAAATTTCATTACAATCGGTTTACCCCTATTGCGCGAGTCCTACTTGCACTTGACCCTTTTATTTCTCAGAAACCATCCCCGGCGTGTGCATAACAACTTACCAACATTTCATTACAATCGGTTTACCCTTATTGCGTGAATCCGACTCGCACTTCACCCTTTCAGTAAAACCTTATCTTGTCGGATGCCTACGTCATACAAAGAACACACCCTCCAAGTTTCAGGTCACTACGATCAGAGGTTTAGGCAGTGCGTTGATCCATCAGTCATTCAGGACAAAGCCTTTTATATGTATAGATATATATCCATGCACAGCTCAAACTTCTGGGTCTGACTTGAAAATTTGTACAAATTTTTCTGTTGTAATGGAAACTAGTATAAGAAAGGATTTTGCAAAATTCATCCCCTAAAATGTGTATGGAAATCCGTCATTTTTGGAGCTAAATGCATAAAATTGGTATTTCGATTTTAGTCAAAAATTAAGATTGGCGTGTTATACCGTTTTTGGTAAATCATCCTTTAGGAGACAAAATAGGGAATGAAAATTTGAATGACAATTATGACATTTTTGTATAGCTGCGTATTATTTCTTATGTAAAACCATTAACAGTTAGAAGCTTTCTTGTTTTTCGAAAGTCCACGCCGACGTATTCGCGTAGTAAACCTAGTACGTTATGTATCATAAGATTCAATCAAGATTATTTACGAATATTTTTTCAGCCATATACTGAAAACTGTAGTTCTTTATGTATAGCTGATGACTTTGCGACATTTCACCCTCTCCTCTCTCCACAGGGAGCTTTCTACTAAAATTCTTGTACAAGATGTAATCGTTTGTAAATCTTCAGTAAACTAAGTGATTTAAGTTTCTTCCCCTACGGAGTTTACTGTAGGTAAAGTTTAAATTGCTGTCGCAGAGATTTACTTTGATAGATTGACAATATCAGTATTAAGTTATTTTTTTATTTGTATTTAACGTTTTAGTATATTTTGTAAGGTGACATACAATGAAAAGTTTTATAATGTTATATATTAAACGGTTACATTACATTTTTTTTGTATCCGTAAAATAAATATCTTTGACTATGAATATTTAGCCTCTCAAAATGTAGATATATTGTTATATATTGCTTTTAATCATAGTCGCAAAAAGCATATAATAATAATAAAAATAAATATTTTTGGACATTACACACAGCGTAAAAATAAAAACTTGTACTATGTATATCAGACAACGGATATAAACACAAATATATACTTTTTTTGTAAATATACATATAAACAACATCCAGTCTAAAAAAAAACACAAATGTTTACGTAAATGTTTGTCTTTCATGGAAATCGAAACCTTGCCCCTCAAGTCAGCAGTCGGGACATAACCCACTGAGCCAAGGAACCGAGGATATAGGTAGTTACATTCATAAAATGCCAATGAATTCGAATTCATTAATTGAAATCAATTAAATGAAATCTCTTATAACTGAATATTTAATCTTTTCAACATCCAAATTCGTCTAAAATACCTCAGTGCCTAAAGACGAAAGTCTACAATCAATGTGTTTTGCCAGTAATGACTTATGGTACTGAAACGTGGTCTTACTGTTGGCCCCTTAAATAAGCTCAGAGTCGCTGAACGAGCTATGGAAAAAATATGCTTGGTGTTCCTTTGCGCGTTAAAATCCGTAATGAGGAAATTCACCGAAGAACCAAAGTTACCGACATAGCTCTAACAGTTAGCAAGCTGAAGTGGCAATGGGCATTCGGGAAGAAAGGTTCTCGAGTAGCAACCACGGATCGGAGGCCGCAGCGTGGAAATACCTCCTGCCAGGTGAACAGGCGACTTGGTTAGAGCCACAGGAAGCCGACGGACGTCGACTGCTCAGGACCTGCCGTTGTGAAGACATATGGGGGAGGCCTTCGTTCAGCATTGGACCTATTACGGCTTAAATGACGAAGACGAATATTTAATGGCATTTTATAGATGACTTTTTTGCGACTACGGTAAATAGCGATATATGATAATAGTTTGTAACTTTGATCGGGTGAGCACGATCGGTGTATTCAGTCGAAACGTCGGGTAATAAAAAGGTATTGACTAATACCTAGCTAATACCTGTAACATTTACATGACTTTGACCCGCTATATATATTAATTTCTTAACAGTAATTTTGAGTCACAAATAGATACCGATATTTTAGTTTAATTTTAGTGCACTGAAGTTTGTGTGGGAAAAAAAAGAATTAGAAAAATGAGTGGATATACCGATAGCAATATGTATATAGGTTAGATATATTTAGTGTGTTCTCATTCTAAATTTGAACTAACCATCGACGATGACCGCTGAGCATCTGACAGACCGTTAGCTTGTTTGCCACCTTGGCATGAAAAAACTAAACATTAAAATTAATCTATAATAAAGTCGTTTAATTTTGTGGCTTTAATTTTAAATAAATGACACTAGCACTTACAGAAACAATAAAGACCTGCAAAGAGACCTAAGACATAAAAGGAGCGCTATCTCTTTGTTACGCTCAGTCATTCATTTGCTAACCGTCTAAAGAATGTTATACCGGGCTTGAAGTTCTACTGAAGGATAAAAGGTATTTTCTTTGAGCAATTTATGCAGAATGATTCATTATTTCATAACTTAGTAATATTATTAAATAGATCTTGCACGTTGCTCCGCTCACGTAGTATTTCGTTGAAAAGATAATGCCATCCAATCTGAAACTAATTTACAAACACAAAAAACTTCAAATAATCGATTATAACTAAATAGTTATATAGCTTTTCATTAGATTATTAGTTTTCACCCGCATGTTTCGGAAAGCGCCTTCTGATTCTTAAAGGACCCATAATATCATAATCCACTATCAAATCCATCATATAGATTAATTCGAAAACTTTTATACACCTATGTATATATACTTTGTTATTTATGTAGTATTTCTCCTTTAGAAGATAGTCTTTTCTTTCTTAAGATTCTTAAGATAAGATTTATTCAAGCTCAAACTTAATTTTAACCCTGAAAGACTATTTCTAGACGAAGTGAAACGTGTAGCGAATGAGGGAGTGTAGTGTAGGAGACCAGATGATTGGAATAAACGTGTTATCGTGGTCTTTAAAATACGTCGCTATAATGCTATACGCCAATCTTCAAAGTCATGGAAATTAATAGGAAACAACGTTAGGAATTCTTAAAAAAGTGTCATAAGAATATGTAGTAGTTCGTAATTTACCATTATAAAAAAATTTATACAGTCGAATTGAGAACCTCCTCCTTTTTTTAAGTCGGTTAAAAAATAAAGCAAATCTCAGAAGTTTATAGTTTTTTTACTGTCATAAGTTTTATTTGACATAACAACAGTTTTGTGTCAAATAGAGTTAATATACGTCCATAAAGTTAGATGAAGTTTGCAGATTTTTTAATATGAATATACCTTTTTTTTGGGTGTGTCAGAGTGTCTTGCTTAATTTTTTTCCTAAACCCCCGAAGAAAACAGAGGGTTATTACTCGTATAAAATTGACTTGTATATCTGTTTATCTGTTTACCTGTGTGTCTGTATTTGGTATTGTAGCGCCCAAACCGGGTGAACCGTTTTTGATTTATTTATTTTTGTTTGAAAGAAGACTTGATTGAGAGTGTTGTAAATTATTATTTTAGAAAATCTGTTTAGCCGTATAAGGATTATCTTCTATCTTCTTATCTTCAGCTCTTTTCTAGCTGGTGAAAGAATATGAGCAACTTCGACAGGTCCGATCGATTCGAATTTAAATGGAAACAGTAGTCTATTTTTTGTTGATTCTGACGTCATCATTTCAGCAAGAAGACATCCACTGCTGAACGTAGGCATCCCCCTCTTTTTATCGTGTGTCTAATTCGTACTTAAAACTTTTGCTGATTTCGTAACGGTAGAAATTAGGAATTATTATTTCATTTTTGTTGAAGATTGTCATGTCTAAGTTAAAATATAATTTTTGGTTGCATGATTATATGAATTTACGGAAGAATATTAAATATTACTACCCCGATGAAATAAAGTAAAAAAACCGGCTAAGTGCGAGTTGGACTCGCGCACCGAGGGTTCCGTACCTACCACCATTTATGTAATCTACAAACACAAACAAAAATACTTTTATATTTGATTTGATTGAATGATAAGTAAAATGCGGTTTACGATTTATGACGTATTAAATAAAAATTACTTACTCTCAATCTCGTTCAAACCAACTTTCGGTGGAAGTTCGCATGGTAATGTACATCATATATTTTTTTTAGTTTTATCATTCTCTTATTTTAGAAGTTACAGGGGGGGGGGGCACACATTTTACCACTTTGGAAGTGTCTCTCGCTCTACTAGAAACCTCAATATCATTTATGAAGGCCCATCCATAGATACCCACACGTATGGGTTTGATGAAAAAAAAAAATTTGAATTTCAGTTCTAAGTATGGGGAATTCAAAATTTATTGTTTTTTTTCTATTTTTGTGTGAAAACCCTAATGCGATTCACAGAATACATCTTCTTACCAACTTTCAAGAGTATAGTTCTTTTAGTTTCGGAAAAAAGTGACTGACATACGGACGGACAGACAGACAGACATGACGAATCTATAAGGGTTCCGTTTTTCGCCATTTCGCTACGAAACCCTAAAAAGTATAAAAAGATCTAGCTGGGTGGAAATGTTCATCTTAAGGTATCGTTGTGGACTTCAAAACAAATATCAATGATTATTATAGTTTTCAAGAATAACGTCTTTTCTATTCTCTACATCTTATCTGCTTTTCCGAATATCTTGTTTTTTTCTCCAGAGGTTAATTCTTCTAATATTAGCCCTTGGGCAAGTAAAATTATAGAAATTGGGTATTTATTAAAACTACAAAATTTTAACGATATTTTTACCAGAAGAATTTATTTTCGTTAATTTGCCTCATAGATATATCGATCCTACACTAAGTAGTGAGAGCGATTTTTTTCAGCGATAAGCTGTATTCACTCTACAAAGATAGCATCAGCAATTCAATCATCCCTAATGACGTAAGATCTGCTTTGAGGATACATAGCAGGATTAAGTTTTGTTTTATTTGGATGTACCTACCTATTAAATTTGAGTCTTATAAGTGCACCTAAGTTTTTCTTTCTAAAATACTACTTAAAGCTGCGCCCTATTCATATGTGCACTTTTCTGCTCGTTCTGAAAATCGATTCCACTGTCCTATTGTAAGTTTCAGACATGAAAAAAATAACATGGCTTACATTCTTTAACTAGTAAATTACTGTATTTGTTTTAAGATATATGTTAAAACATCGCTTTAAAAAAAACGGCGTAACCTCTCGTTTTTATATTTTTAATCCATAACTCCTTATCAACTAGTAGCGGGAACTTAATTTATTTCATGAAATGTTAAGTAACTATAAAGCTAGAAAATTACTGTAATAGAATTTTTATTTGGGATTAACGCCCATAAAGCAAATGTATATGTTGTAACTAGAATGGAGTGTCGTTATCACATACACTGTACGTGATAACTTTCCCGACATAATCTTATCTACTGCCCTACGCGACAATACCACTCAATAAAATCTATATGAAGGTAGATGCCCAATTTGCGCGTGGCCCAGTAGACATTCGTTTATCAAAAACAAAAGAAAGATGCGAAGTACAGCAACATCAGGCGTGGCCACTATTTGGATGTGTGACCACCTACTGGTACATTTTCCTGAGTTCCTCCATGTTTCGGAGGGAAACGTTAAACCGTCAGTCCTGGCTGTTTGTCATATGACAGCAGTCGTTAAGAGGTCTTATGGGTGGCTTGAAAACTCAGACAATCGAGGGGCCAATAGCTCCACAATGGCCACCGACCGGCGCTAGGCCAGAGAGGTGAACTATGGCCTGAGCCTCCTACTTCAAGGAGATGCCTGTGCCCCTAACAGTGGGCATATAACAGCGGTTGCGACGGCGGCTCAATTCGTCTTAAAATAATTAATCTTAAAATTGAACCCGCTTCGTTCGTTTGTGCGCAACGTTCTAAATTTTAAGTCTATTTTTCAAGCACCTGCTGCTATGTCGCGGTGCCATTGCCATGTGCAATGATATGATGCCATCGGACTGGTCTGATGATGAATCTCGAAAGTGGCGATAGGAACATCATGTAATCTTTAAGTGTGTTAGATTTGTCATGAGTAAGTTTTATAGCTCAAAAATACATTTGTTTCTAACATTCACCTACACCGAGCTTACACTTTTCGGATAGGTTTAATTAAATATCTAAACGCATCTAGTCATCAAATAAATTAAAAAAAAAAATTGAGCAATTATATTTTAATTATGCATCAATAGCATGTAGCGTAACATAGTTTAATTTTGTTTCTGAAAAAAATTAAATTTAGTTGTATTGTTATAGGTATACCGTTTTATAAAAAAGTTAATATTTATTTTTATTTTTATTGATTATTAATGAATTCACACAGAGATACAATTTATAGTACATATTTGAGTGGTTCATTTATACAGCCCATTATTGAATTCCTTAGAAAACAAATAAGTAACAAATAAGTATCTAAATTTTCTTAATTTATAATTTTTTCACCATGATTTATCATTACATTACCCTTTCGAGAACATACCAGTCATGTAAACAACTTACTCGTAAACTTCATTGTAGTCCCAGGGCCGTAATATTGTCGAAACTCTCTAATCACCCGCACCAAATGTGTGAAATGGAGTATAACAATTATTATTTAAATATTGCAAATATTATCAACTTTGATATAAATCTCATTTGCAAAATCAGAAAAGCATTTAGACCTGGTGTTTGTTCTGTAATCCCATGAGAATTAATTACACAGGATTTAATACCTAAATTTAAGCAATTTGCTTGACTTACGTAAAATTAATTGTCTATTGCTAAGATTTCGATGGGTTACTTGATTAATATTACGTTTATTTAATTTATTATTAATAAAATCTATATACCTGAGTTGATACGAAGTTTATAGGACATTATATACAAATAGCGACTGTTACATACGTTGTATATTGTTGTTTATAGTATACACAGTTTGCTTTAATTTACAAAATAAATCTGTATTGTTCCAAAAAGCTGTTTATTTTATGTATTGTTGCTTTATTTCTTTTCAGCTATTTAAAAAAAGGTGATGACCAGAAGAGCGCAACCCTAAATTTCTAGCTTACTTTTACTTATAGTCAATGGATGTTCTAGTAAGCTAATTAATAATTTAATATTTAAATCAATTCAATCATTATTCTAATGATTAATGGGCGAGTTGATACCGCACACAAAATATTCCGTATCACACACAACTCAATAATAACAATTTCAGGCAACAAAATTATAAAATGCCTGATATTTAAATATAGCAAACAGATGCCTTTCTTGTTATTAGAATTTCATAATTAGTACGGTGACAATTAATATTTATTTAGTATGTTAAAAAGGCAGCCACAATTCTCAGTTTTCCATACAAACGTAATTAACCCGATATTTCGGTATTTCATACATTTTTTTTTTATTTATAGTAAATAGGTATCTATGCTCTTAAGTGGCTATTCCAGTGATCAATTGCGCCTACCTAATTTAGGGGCTTTAACGCCATTGTGCGACCGGTTGGGCGAATAGATGGACGGGTGGACGGAAGTACGAACAAACGTACAGGCCGACAATCACATAGTAAAAAATAGTACTAGTAATACATTTCCGATTTTTCAACTCGTCGGTTTATAAATTACCCACTATTTTTTTGTACAAAAAACCCGCTGGTATAAATTTTTATATATATATAAACTTGAATAAAAAATATTGCCATCTTATTAAATAATCAAACAATCCAGTATGGCGGCGACGACAAGCTCGTGCTGTAAATGTTCACTCATCAATAATGTATGAGTTTCAATCGACAATGTATGAAGACAAACACGTCTTTGTGATGTAGTTCACTTGCGCGTTCCAATAGAACTCGTAGACGTAGAATGTGAATTCTTCAATCACACAATTATTGGATTTCACGACTTTATATTCAGTGCGGTGAAACTGTTTAATATTGGAATTGACCATCTTGTTTATACAGCCTTTTGATGATCCATCATCAACTATTTATATAAGATAACTCTCTTTAGTGAGAGTTTTCCTTTTTGTCAGGGTCGTCTTCCGAGCCTAAAGATTTGATGAATATACTGGTTATTATACGCAACGCCTGCCATTTTATCTTTTGCAACCAAAACGCAATAACAGTTACCTATCTAACAAACAAAACCATTTGTCGTGAGTTTTGTTTGTTTTACTTTTAGTAAACAAACAACCGGACTTTTGATGCATTAAAGTAACCGTAAATATTTGTATACTATTTTCTTATAGAATTGTATAAACCGGTATAAATTAAAAAACAAACGTGCCAAATGTGATAACAATAAAGTCATCCTATTGCACTGTTGCGACGTTAAAGAAAGCTCTGTTCAGTATTCTTGCAGTACTCATCATTTAAAGGAACGTCGATCCGGATAAAGTTAGATACTACATTTCCTTTTTCGTCACTTTAGCCATCCACGTGACAAAAATTTGTCCTTTGTGACGAGAAGGAAAAGTGCATTGCGGTATCAGCCGCGAAATATTCTACTTTCGCTGGAACGCTTGATCATGATAAAAAGTTTTCCATGTCCGTCCGTCTCTAACTAAAGCTGTGAACAAATTACGAAACGCGTCCGTCAGCAAATGCTGGGAATGGCGACTGAACAGACACACAGACGTTCAGACCTATAATGTGCACAGCTTCAGGCACGGTTTCAGGTAAATTTACTTATTCAGATCGCCAAGGTCAACTGCGCCTTAGGGAATAGTGTTCTAAAGATCCTAGGGATATATTTCTGGGTGTAATAATCATAGATTAAGCCACTTTGATTCAACAAAGTAGCTGTCAATTTTGAAACCGGGGTTCCCAAATTATATTTATTCTCGTAAATTCGATAATCAAAACCTTGTCACCCCTTAACACGAAAATTACACTTCAGAATAAGTATAAGAGAGATACGAATACAAAACCTTGTTAAGCACCTGTTTACTTTTACACGAAAATAAAGAAACGGTAAAATGTAATATTAAATTTACGTGATGTGTGAAAATCGAGCGAAGAGCAGAGGTGCAAAATAAATTCACGTGATTTATGCGACGAGAATCAAGAAATGTTGTCGGTGAATTTCAAATGATATTTTTAGATTACTGCATTATTCATTTGCAAATGTGATTGAAGTACCGTGGGAATTAATTAAAATTTTCGTTAGATGAGGATGTTTCTTTTATTTTGGGAACAGTGTTTTGCTGAGTAGAACTGTAGTGTATTTTTATTCATATTTTTATTTTTATAATTTTGTAGCCGTTAAGTTCAGTAGCTTTGAAATGGATCCGTACTATTATGTTAAGGCATATAGGTTTTTCTTTTTTAAAAACTAATGTTTTACTTATAATTGTTTATAGGTGGTGCGCTAATTGTGCGTGTCAGACTATAACTTGGCTGGTTTTTTGCTATCATGGGGATAAGCACAGCTACATAGACTTTGTCTAGTTAGATGCTGTCATTTTCTTTAAACTATTATGGTGAAGGCAATGGGTGGAGGTTATAAATTAAAATATAGTCACGGAAAATCACAAGTCAAAGTAGAAAAAAGATAGTACTTACAATTTAAATAGGTTACCTACTTTTAAAGCTTTTTTGTGGTTGTAGAGATTTTAAATAAAAATAATAATATTATTTAAAAATGTATTTATAATTTAACTCTAGGCTAGGCCTTTCTGCGGGTGATATAAGATGAGTAACAGAACACGAAAAACCTTTTTTTTATATGTCTAATTACGTACAGGCCCATTTAAGTACAGGCCCATTTACGTACAGGCCCATTTACGTTCAGGCCCATTTACGTACAGGCCCATTTCCGAATCTACTGAACAAATTTTTATGTTGTTTAACTCAAGCTTAAGATTTATTTTATTAAAATCGTTCCATGTCAAAACTGTAGAACAGTAACGTCTGCAGATTAACGATATATAACCGAAAAACTGATTACGGATAATGAATAGGGAGGATAACAGAATACATTATATTACCGTCTGATTGTATACTCTCCTTTCTTCGTCAACTTAATCTGCAAAACTACTAAATGGAGTATAATGGGGTTCCCCCTGACTTGGGTCCGAATGAGACAGTGGTCCGAGGAGCCAATAGGCGGAATATCCGTCCGGATATGAAGTCCAGTAAGTCCAGTAAGGAGCTCTTATTGTCCTCTATATTTGGTATTCTCGTTGTAGAAAGTACCAGGTTTCAGAGCAAATTCATTAGCAGATATCCCTGCGTAGTAATTGGTTCGAGAACTGAGCCACTCGCGATGGTATCGGCGTTAAAGTCTCCCAAAATAACTAGTTCTGCTGTGGGATATTACTCTAGAGATTTTTCAGGCGTCAAACTCAGGTCGGTGAAGAGTCGAGCTATGTCCGTTTCACCAGGTCTCCCTGACCGCCGTACCAGCAGTCCGCGTCTACGCACAGCAATGACAGGAACAAGCACCGCCGGTCCTCCGCTACCTGCGCAGCGAATTCTCAAGAGCTCTGGCAACCTTATTCACCGCCACTACTCAATGTGAACGTTATTGTGGACGCGGTTTTCTGTAATGTGTAGGTACTTTCCAGGTTCAGGCTGCTCATTCGGGCGATTACTTGCTATACACTGCTTTTATTGTTCGGGCGGCTTATTCGAGCGAGCACTCGCTGTGCCTTACCTGTATAAAATTGATCTAATTAATAACTAAAAATAAATATAGTTTTAATAGTCTATCTATCTAATTATTTATCGGTGTAGGATTTCAATGGAAACTCCTCAATTATAGAAAAAAATACCGATTCACACTTGACGTTTTCAAGTACCTAGTCTATGTCCTTCCACGGGACTCAAACTATCTCCATGCCAAATTTCATCTTAATCGGTACAGCGATTTAAGCGTGAAGAGGTAACAGATAGACAGACATTGTTACTTTATTATTAAAATATAATTATATTATATAGCAAATTTCACTGAAAAGAAGAAAGAAACTGCATTATTGATAATTCGCGTTTTTGAAACCGAAAATCAAACACGATAAATATAAAAAAAACATCCTACTGTTTTTTGCATTCAATTGCAATCTAGAGGCTCAATTATAAAGATTAGTTTTTCTTTTAAGTTCCACAGTACCTATCTTAAGTAAAGAATAAGTGCAAGAAAGTTAGCATAAGAGATGTCCTGAATTCATTAGATAATCTCCGGATCTAACACCGTTAATTTTTTTTAGCAGGACTCTCGTTTTCATTTTGAGAAAGTATTAAGTAAATTTCCCGGCTAAAATAGGTGATTTCTTAAAATTATTTAAATGTATTTTTATGCCTTTTCTTCTTTTACCCTGTAAATATATTGTATCTATTTATTATACTGCTATAATAAAACGCTAGCACCTTTGTGTCTAAACATTGATAATATTTATCAAAACATGATTGCAAGCGATAAAGGAAGTAACAATATAAAAATAATCTAATTTTTTTTATTGTTTTTCTAACCAGGAAAATATAAAAAAAAATTAAGATTTTAGAATTTTGATTGAAACTTATAAGGATGGTTTTTTTACATAGTACCTATCTTAAATAATGAATAAGTAGAACATAAGTCGGTACTCTTGTCAACTATATTAGAATTCTCACTAAACAATGTAATTTATTTTATCAGAGATATAGTTACGAACCAGACCATTACATGTTTCACGAGATCTCCGGATCTAACATTTTAAGAAAGTCATAAGTTTTGTTATGTATACTATGTAGCTCATCATATTTTATCGTTTATATTCTGATAGTATGCTAAATTATAATTATATAACCGCAAACTCAACACAGACCGTTAAATTACGTGACGGTAAATTCGTCACTAAATTAAAAATATGTTTAGGAATTCTACGTTTTAATTTTAAGAGTATCGGATTCGCAGCGCGCTCCATACAACAGGATTTTTCTCCTCTGATGAATATAAATCCCTCAAACTCAATGTTTTTTGTATTAACAAGACCAGACAACTAATATCTAGGTCTGTGGTGTTTCAGTTTTACGTTAAATTGTGTAGTTCTAAAATTATTAGAGTGCAAAAACTTGTAATTTATGGTCGAAACAGCTGCAACTTCGTGCTTATTAATATATAACACTATAACAAAAACGTTTCAAAAAATTTTAAAGCACCACAGACCTAGATAATATAATAAATTTAATATAATAAGGTTTTTATGAAAGGTCAAGTGCGAGTCGGACTCGCGCACTAAGAGTAAACCGATTTTAATGGAATTTTGGTAAGTTGTTTTGCACACGCCGGGGAAGGTTTCTGAATTAGTACAACCCTTTCACAATAGGTTAGTGCGGCAGTTGTTTAAAAAAAAGAAACATGTTCACCGGGTCAGCTAGTAATACCTATAAAGAGCACTGCCTAGAGCGTGCAAAATAATAGTAGGTTATAAAATTAAAAGTGTACTATTTGATTTGCAATTTATTGACCCTCGATCAGACAGGATCATGAGTAAGTAACACTTATATAATACTAGCTTTTGCCCGCGTTATCGGTGTAGAATTTAAACGACAACTCCTCACTTATAGAAACAAAAACCGACTAACACTTGACGTTTTCAAGTAGCCTATGTCCTTTCTCGGGAGTCAAACTATCTCCATGCTAAATTTCATCTTAATCAGTACAGATGTTTAAGCGTGAAGAGGTACAAATAGACAGATTTACTTTCGCATTTATAATATTAGTATGCATTTTTATAATGAATACATACCTATTTAAAAATTTGCCGTATGATACCTATTTTTCAAAATAATCGTACCTCTATCTACTGTGAATAATGTGTCACTAAGATGAAAGTCTAGAAAGAGATTTCCAATTATTCCTATCCTAAGTAAAAAGAAAAGAACAGTGGGTATTTAATTTTTTTTAAATATTATATATTCAAAATCGGCAAACAAGCCGACGGTCCGCCTGATGGTAAGCGGTCACCATAGCCTATGGACGCTTGTAACATTTCCATAATAAAACCTTATTTTACTCTAATATCGGCCAGTAAAGAATGTTCTAAATCGTAAACAAAAGAAGGCATTATTAGTCATTGTTATTTAAAATTGAAAGTTGTATTAAAATAGAAATTATTTTAGGTTATATAGGTATTTTCTTATGATTTTTATGTAAAAACTGAATTTGACGAATGATAAATATAATATAATAAAATTATTAAAATTTCTATATTATTATTAAAAAATAAATTATTAATATAGCAAACTGCATTGTGTATTTGAGCAAATAATTATGAACATACTGTTCCACACAGTTACATGAATAGACTTATTTATTATTTTGAACATCCTATATTTCATCAGAACAGGTAAATGTGGCCGAGCTTAGGTTGTAAGAGTATAGCCTAATGTCGGCTGTGATTTTTATAGTCTAATAAAATAGGATAACTAACATTAAAAGGCTGCTGAACTTTGGTCATTAAATTAACGGGTATGGAACCATATGGAACGCCTTATAAACTATAAGAGCCCTAACTTAGGATACTAATAAATTATAAAATTTCTGTCATCCCCCTTGTCTCGGCCGCAGGCCAATATTAGGGTTTTGTAATAAAATAAGAATCCTATCATGGGCCCCGTTATTTCTAAGTAGCAAATTAAAGTAAACAACTAAAATAAAATAAAAATTCTTTTACATTGCTATTTTACTGTCCGGAAGCAGTAAGAAAACTATTGCAAGCTATAAAAACACCATATTGCATACATATAGCCAATTCAATGACGCATTACATAATCTTTATCATAACCTTTATTGTCTTCAGTCAAACAGTAGGCAGTGAAAACGATTTTTAAAATTATAACATAGTACTTTTTTTTTTATCCCACTAAGGTGGCAAACAAGCTTACGATCCGCCTGATGGTAAGCGGTCACCGTAGCCTATGGACGCTTGCAACACCAGGGGTATTACTCGCGCGTTGCCGACCCTCCAGCAATCTAATAACTTCTTTCTTGAAGAACCCCACCCCAATCCTTGGCTCATTCCACAACTCAAGCATTCGCAGGAGGAAGTTTCTCTGAAACAGCACTGTACGCGACCATTTCGGTTCCAAAGTATGAAAATGAATTCCCTGCCGATGGCGAGCGGTGCGATGGTAGAAAGTAGCCGTGGGCACCATTTCGAACAATTCCTCAGATCACAACCCATTGTACAAGCGGTAGAACACACACAGGGAGTCAAAGTCTCTCCTAAGACAAGGGCTCGATACCGCAAGTGAGTTTGGAAATTGAATAACCAAAGTTAGGCCGCCTCAAAATGTTAGTTATACTTTTTAATAGACTATAAAAATCACGGCCGAAATTAGGCTGCTCTAACAGAAATCCAGTATGTTAAAATACTAAATAAGTCTATTCATGTAACTGTGTAGAACAGTGTGTTTATATTTTTTTGCTGTAAAACACAATGCTGCTTATCACATTAAAACTAGTTACCGTTGGAAATTTCAACAATTTATTTTATTTTATTTATTGTTGGTAAATTTTCAAATAATAAGAAAAACAAGAATACATATATAACCTAATACGGTTTCTATTTTAAAAGGTATTATAAAAAGTTAAAGTTATGCATGGTAAAGTTTCAACACAAAAAAAATAATTTCTATTGATATATTGCCCTTTTTACGATTCAACATTAGGATAGAAGAAGGCCGTAGTTAGATAAAAGGATGAAATTTGCCGTACAAAACTTTAAACGCTTATTATTCTTTGTCACGTAATTTAAGATGTTTATTATCACTATATATACTCAATAACATAAAGTGTAAATGTCAAATAGCCCGACAATGCAAATTCAACGGTGGATAACTTCAAGGTTCAGGTATGGTTAGGACTGAAAGTTGCGTTTCATGTTAAGCGGTGTTTTACCCTACTCCATTTCAAAAAATACTTACTACGAATATTGTTTACGAATTACAACCTTTATAGATTCTTTTGGTATTATTAATTACTTTATCTATTGTCCGCCAATATTACATTGCCAAAATTTAGTCAATCAGTAGGCAGTGTACACGTTTTTTAAAAGTTACAACATTCTACTAACTTCATCAACAATTTCGTAACGTACAATTATTTTGAAAAATACTAATTAAGTCGCCTATAAGTACCTATAATATATAAGTATTAGTTTAAAGATGGTAAAAGGTAAGTAAATATTTGTACTAACATTTTACCATTATTAACACTATTATGATTTTAAAGTAAATTTTAAAAAAAGGTAAACCGTATGTGTGGGTAAGAATGTTACGAGGTACAGGTCCTTGCTGGTCCGTGAAAAGATAAATGAATGTTAGCTCAGAAACCTCCTCCTATTTCAAGTTCATTCCTGCCTATAAATAAAGAATTTTTCAAAAAAAACTCGCATAACCTTTATAAGTTTGTATAAGTAGGTACCTAGCTATTTTCTCAGAGAGCGCGCCGTACAGACGTCTTATACCTTTTCCATTACAACCAATGACATTCTTTCATGCCTTTAACTTTTGTGCAAGTGGTAGCAATAAATTAACATTATTTTATCGCAATCGGATAAACAATATGGCAGCACATTAAATACTTATTAAATTGAAAAATTAATGATGATAATTCATTTATACTTCGTTAATGCTCAAAATAGAGTATTTTTGGGTGAAAGTCAGAATACTGACGCTTATCAGAATACTGACGTTCCAGCTATACGACAAAATCATACCAGAATAAAGCGCGCGGCGCGGGAAAAGGGGGTCTCGCGCCCGCATCGTCTTCTATAGGGACAGCAACATTTTAGCAAAAATGTAAAACGCGCGCGGGCGCCGCGAAGTGTATTCTCTTAAGGGTACGTATACTGCTAGTCAGTTACAAACTTTATATAAATATTTAATATAATCTGATTTTTTAACGAGAACTTAGGTAAGTATAGGCTGAAATAAATAGAATACTTTATAACCAGGGTTCTCCAACTTACACAGATACCTACAGTATTCAATAAATATACAAGCAGATATGATTCCCAAATATTCTTGTTTTATATTCTGAAGGTAACTGTGAAAATTTTAAAAAAAGAAAACTTTCTTTTTACTATTTAAATAATAGAAACGCAAAAGGCACTAAATAAATAACAGTACCTACTAACGTACCTATGGTTCTGCTAACAATTATTTTATTTATTTCATATACACAATTATGGGACACTTAAAACATAAAAAATACAAAAATAACAATATACAAAGGTCAAGCTTATGTCTAGTTGAGATCTCTTACAGCTGACCCAAGAAAGTAAGAGCTGTACAATTATTTGTATTAGTATTAGTACAGAGTCCTAAGTCCAGAGAAGTCCAGAGTCCAGCATGCAAGTTTTACTTACTCTTGCCCGTTGTTAATGTCAATAAACACATTCAAAACTCTTAACTGATTTATCATTCTCTCAGTTCTAAACAATTTGATAGCTTTAATAAAATGGTGTCACTTGAAACCAAAACTCGTTGCGACTACTCTTCACAAAACCATAAAACTTTTTACGGCTTTTACGTAATCCTAACATAACATTGTAACTGATGCGGACTGAGTTACAAAAAATAATAAATCTTGCTTTATTAAATATTTAATAAACAGTAAAAAAAATGATGGAAAATCGTGTTGTATAATGATTTTATTTGGAGTTTTTTTTTTTAAATTTTCGTGTCTAAATTATTGCACTAAACCCGGGTGTCTGTGTCATAGGCGAGTTTTCCTAAACCATTTACCTACCTACCCAACATTGGACCGTGTCAATGATCCTGGGTTCAATTCCCGGCATCTAAAGGGCGAAATTCTTGCGTAATGTGTAACATGGAAAATTTCTTTTGAATTTGGTTTGTTACAGCAATAATTTGTTTGCGTACAGCAATAGGTCACCCGCTACTTAGGCACAGACGCAGGCTTTCCCCCCAAATGACCCGATCATATGACACTTAAACATCCCTAACGGAGACAAAAGCCACATTTCTGTAGAGTTGTTAAAATAGTTATGGCAGTATTTTTTATATACGCGACAACCACACATGTCCTATAAAATAAAGTTTTCAGTCCGCACAATTTAAAAAATTGAGTACATTCTATGTGCAATCACAGCGTATGCAATATGCATAAGCCATGCCCGCCATATTTTTGTGGGTGTGCCATACTAGGTAGGCGTAGTATCTTATCACGAGCAGTTGTCGCTTGAAATATCTCCGACCACCTTTTCAGAGATAAATGGAAATAAAATAATTACGTAATTTTGTTTTATTACACTCTCAATCGAGAGTGGCTACGGGAATATATTTTTTACTAGCGGACCTGTCAAACGTTGTCTTCACAAAAAATAAACCAAAATGCCTGGAATCCGATTGCAGCGTGATCTATCGGGTTCAATTGTGAATCTAACCATCAAAGACCCACCCATACACACACAAAATATTTTATAAGATCAGAGACAAACATTCAGAAGAAATATAAAGACAAGCGATACCGCGCGACAGCAGTTTCATGTACCTAACTACAGAGCAATACGGTATTTATATATATTATTATAATAACACACTTGTTTGTTGCTATGTATATATTTTTTTCTAGTTCCAAGTTGCACATACTCTTAAATCTTATTCTACTAGATTTCCTCTTCCCAAAGGTTGTCTGGAAGAGATCGCTAAATAGCAATAAGACCGCCTCAATTGTACTTTACCAACGAACTGTATTTACTACCTTTAATTATTTTCTTGTGCAATAAAGAATTTACTACTAAAACTTCTACTACGGTATCCTATTTTTTGGTACAACGATAGATCTGTAGAAGGACATTGTATACTTTATTTCGGAATAGCGAGTTCCCACGAAAATAGAATTTCACACTTGCAAGAGTGGTAAAACGAAATAAAATACATATAGTTTTTAATGTAACTCCTAAAAAGCAACAAAAAATCATTCCTGCGTGTAAATATAAGATAGGTATATATTTTACAGTCCAAATGTATTTAATATTCATTAATGAGACATGAAACTTTCGGCACGCGAGTTAGTCTCGCGCTTAATAATTAAATATTTTAATTTATTTCGAACTTAAACCAATCGGCAGTTTTAAATAATATGGGAACAAAGAAATGGGCTTACTTATTAAATTAAATAAATTTTAAATTTTAATCACTCTAGGTACTTTACTTTTTAAATTCTATATAATTATATAATTTAAAAAAATGTAAAAATTATTGATATATACATAATAAGTCATATTATGACGAAATATCAATAATATTTTTAAAGTTTTTTTTTATTATAAATGTCTAATAATTTTAATAGTAAAATGACAAGAAATCAAACATTTGTTTTATAGATATCAGATTGTTATTTGTAAAACGAGTTTTATTCAAATGAAGTTTAAGCAAATAAAGAAATTAAGTAATTTATTTAAATATGAGTCTTAGCAAATATAACGTATATTTATAACGAATTTGGTTGCAGAAGGAGGAATCCTACTTATCCCCGGTGTTTGTACAGTAATCCTGCGAGAATTAATTACACAGCCTTCGGGTTTGATGCGTAAGTCGACGTAAATTGCTCGACCTCGCCCTGGCTTAAATATACATTAACCTTAAATTAGTTTTCTTTAACGTTTATTTTGATACTTTGCACAATTATTAAGCTATAATAAATGCTTTTTAAATAGTTGTTTGTGAATACAGGATTTTATTTAGTTTTTTTAATATTTAATGAAGTAAAATATATGACAGTTCGCCAGTTTTAATTTACAGACATTTTAAGGCTACACTAAAGCACAGACTATAATAAAGTAATGTAAATATGAGAAAACGCCGTCCATTTCATGGTACACCTTTTGTATACCTGATATTTTACACAATATATTTTTTTTTAAAAATAACTAAAATTAGGTAATACAGTTTAATCTGTCATATGGATTTAGCTAGTTAAAATATTTATTTACAAAAGAATTTTACACATAAGTAAATAATAAACTAATATTTAAAATATTTATTTTCAAAACAATTTACACATAAGTTAGTGATAAACCTATTTCGTTTCGAAAATTAACACGTTTTAATAAATAAATTATATATATAACTATTTATCATTCTTTCATTGAGTCTGAGAGAGTTCATAATAATTTAATTGACAATTATATTCATAGTTAAATTAACGGTTGTAATGACTGATGATTTTTTTTCAAATAGTAATTTAAAAATTGTACTAGGCAAACATAGTTCTGGATTTTTAATTTAAATAACATAACTAAAATAATTTATAAAGAGGATCAGGGTTATACAACATGTTCAACAAAAATACAGTTGTAAAATGAGAAAATTAACTTTTTCCTGGTGTTTGTGCAATAATTCTGCCGGAATTAATAACGAAGTCCTCAGAATTAACGCATATATTGACGCAAATTGCTTGACCTTACCTTAGCTTTAATATACACTACCGGCGCAGGAACTTTGATATATTATAGTAAGGAAGTAGTTAAAACTATAGAATTTTGATTATAGTTATTCGTGTAGTCACTTTTGGATTAAAATGTTATTTAAAGGTATCACCATTTCAAATCGATTCAGTTCTTATGGCATAAAATAGTTACAAACATATAAGTACTAACACGCTAGCAAACTTTTTTGTCGTTTATTTTAATATGTTATGTTGTTTGTTTAATATTATTAAGTTTTATAATGGCATTTATTTCGAAGCCAAAAGTAAAAATATAGCTACATATAAAATTATGAACTAGCAAACGCTTAGTATATACACGTATTATTTTTATAGTTTTAATCAAGTGCTAAATAACGACATAAGAAAACAAAAAAAGTAAGAATCCATAAATAAAAATGGCAAATATTAGTAGAAAAATAAACATAAATGTTTTTATACCATAATTGTCTAAAAATTTACACCAAACAAATTTAGGCGGTTAAAAGGTTTTCTATGACGTCAAACTCTATGTAAATAATTCAAACTAAATAAAAATCTGAAATGTCATACCTATAATTTGTGAGTTCTCAATCTGTTCTTTAGTATCCAAGCGGCACTAGTAGGGTCTTACCAAATTTGAAACTAAAGGAGGAACGGGATTAAGGCAGAAGGTGACCGTTATTGCCCATTGTAGGGGGTCCCTTAAACCTACACCTGAAATGCAATCCCACGAACTGTTGCTATGATTACCCTGCTCCGTGACACCACAAACAGAAGGTACCTGTATCTGCTTCCATAGAATTCGCTTCTTACAAAAAGAAGACATTGCAAAGCAAAAAAATACATCCTAAAATAAATATTGTAAATTAACATATTTTTTTTATACCATTAAGGTGGCAAAAAAGCTTACGGTCCGCCTTATAGTAAGCGGTCACCGCATCCTAAGGACGCTTGCATCACCTGGGGCATCACTCGTGCGTTGCTGACCCTCCAAAAATCTCATAATTTCTTTCTTGAAGAACCCGATACTATAGTCTTTAGAGAAAACCTTGGAAGGGAGCTCATTCCCACAACCCAAGCATTTGCCGAAGAAGTTTCTCTGAAACCGCGTTGTACTCGAATATTTCGGTTCTGAAGTGTGAAAATAATTATTTATTAATTGTTATTGATTGATTGATATTGCCTAAAAAATTTCATAGATTTAAAATAAAATTTCTTGTAGTGGGAGAGAATAAAACAAATCAATGTTCAATCTCACGCTATATTCTTTTTCAATATCTTTGAACGTTGTCAAATTTACTGCTATACATTTAATTTTTCTAACTGAAAAACTTAGACTCTATTTTCTTACAACTTAAAGCGCTGACACATTTGTTTCTACGTCAAAGTTTGTATTTTTTTATTTTGCAATAATTTTCTTTTGAGATACGTAATTCTGAATACGCTTACAGCATATTTATATGCTAAACCTGTGTCTATTTTTATTTTAATGCCAATTATTTTTTGGATCATAACTCAATAAACAATAATCGTGTGAATAAAAAAGGGAAATAATCCTGAATTTTTATTTGTAATATAAAATTGTAGTCGTTAAAATCAGAATATTTTGTATGATTATTTACAACGGATTCATTTGTGAATAACGATCCATACTAAACCGTACAAGGTTAGTGTCGTCACCAACACGAGTACTCATAAATAATTCTTTTTACACATTGCATTTACGTGTGTGCTGCCATAACTAAAGTCTTTTGAAATATAAATCAGTAATATAAAGAAACAAAACATTTTTTTTTATTATTTTTAAATGAGTGTCTGTAAAATACCTGCTACATTAGCTGCGTTTGGTTGACGGCATTGAGAGCTATGACATCGCATAGACATTGACGTTATGTTCACCAAATATTTTGACCGCGCATCCACTACTCTATCTCTCGAACAGCAGCCAATACGTTGAATGCGGTCCGGAAGTGTCTTCATATTGCATTCCTTTTTGGTCAACATAACGATCGACTGTGCGCATAGACAGCATTCAATGAGTATAATGTTTGTCAATATAACGCCCCTATTCTCTATTCAGATAATTTTTAGACTACTAATGTTCTTTTAGTATGCACTACAAATCGTAATTACGAGCAGTTTCGTCAAAATCTGACGAGCTTGTCAACTTTGTCGACTACCCAATTTTCTGATTCCCTATTGACAAAAGTTCCTAAAAAGTCAAGACACATAAAAAACCCTTTTTAGTTAAACAAAATCGTAATCGTTAAAATGTGAACAAATCCAATTTTGTAAATGCAAAAGATTCGTTTGTAACCCAACCCTTACATTTTATTGCGAAATAAAAAACGGCAATTTTTTCGAAGAAACAAATGTGTCAGCGCTTTGAGTATTAAAGAAAGAGAGACGAAGTATTTCGGGCATTAAATTAAAATCTGCAGCAGTAAATTTGTCGACGTTTAAGCAGATTAAAAGAGAATGTAGCGTGAGATTGAACGGGAAATTCATTTTATCCTTCCCCACTATAAGATATTTATTGCATTACGTTTTTCTTTTAAAATTCTATCCAGGTGTTCATTGTCACTAAATTGTCGACCAACGATCTTTAAGACGACGTAACTTAATAACTGTTAAGTTAATAAATAACTGCTGAAACCGGAATTTTTCACAACAAAACAATTCATTGTTAATGGAACTCTAAATCGGGATAACGAGTCTTAATCCAAATCTATCTTAGTCTATTTTTGTACCAAATTTTATCGAAATTTCTTTTGAGCGCTATTTGGTAATTGATATCCCAACAATTAAATTAAAAAAAATATTTAAAGACATTACAGACAGCGCCGTCTCTCTTCTCTTGTGCTATGGATACCAGACAACGGAACGGATACTTTTTTTTGAAAATACATACATATTATACATAGAAAACAACCTGTCTCATGACGAACACATAAAATGAATGTTTGTCTTGAGCGCAATCGAACCCACGCTCGATTTATCAGTCGGGTTGGCATTTCCCACTAAGCCACGGAGCCGACAAAAAAAAATGTTGATAGGATTTTTATACATTTTGCAGTATTTAGAAAATATTACAATATTGCAAAAGTCATATTAGAACATTTATATACGTAGTGTGAGTATGAAAACGCTAGGCCATAAATAAAGGTTAATAAAGCCATCAGGAGGGCAGAAGCTTGTGTAGAGGGCGAGCGGTGTCATGTGAACCTACCATCAATCTTGCAGCCAGGGCTGTTGCGCGCCCCGGCTCTAGTACAATCATGGGCAAGGCTTTACTATACTGACTATTTTAACTTTATAATTGAAAAAGATAAAAGGAGGTTGATCTAATAATTAGGTTACATATCTGCTTAGAAATTAGTACAAGATTACTTATTTCTTCTGACACCACTACTGCTATATAGGTATACCTATCTCATTCAAGTCTCTCGTAATTTACAATTGATTTTTATTACATGACGAAAGTAGCGGGTTATAGCGCGTTGAAAGTACCAGTATCCAGGTTCAATTCTCGGATGAAACAACAATAAAGAAACAATTTGTAAAAGTTTTCTGGTTGATGTCTGGTAAAATTAAAAGTGGTAATAACCGGCCAATATAAACTGCAAAAATTGAGTTTATAATATCTCTAATCATCCTTCCGGGTTAGATACATGGCGGCGTGGTGTTTTGATAAATACGATCAGTTGCGAAATAAAAAAATGGAAGTGACAATAACTGACACCAGAAATTACTAGTTGAAAAACTAAACAGGGATTATTCATTATTATAACAAAAAATAGAAAATTCTTTGCAAGTATTTCGTTGTTTTGAAATGTTTCCTCATAACAAAAAAATTCAAGTCTTCTTTTAGACATAACAAAAAAATAATAGCTAGGGGGTTATGCGTGGGGCGGCGTAATAGACTTTTTATGGCACAGTATCAGCACAAAGTTGTTTTGTCTAAGTCTCCATTAGTTGGTATAATAAAGTTTGGGGAGTTTGCACAGAGGGTCCGTGCCTTAGATCAAATTATCCCACATAACTCACATCATTTTCGACTAAATTGGTCATTAAAATGTAATGTAGTTTGTTTAAATACAGCTTTCCGGTGGCATTATTAT
Source organism: Apoda limacodes (assembly GCA_946406115.1). Taxonomy (NCBI): domain Eukaryota; kingdom Metazoa; phylum Arthropoda; class Insecta; order Lepidoptera; family Limacodidae; genus Apoda; species Apoda limacodes. Next base: position 8,456,869 of record OX291553.1, on the reverse strand, counting down.
CGAGTGTATTTTTTGTACTAGGGCGAGGTAATTTATAGCTTTGAAGTGATAATGTGTAATGGAAGCTTTGCACGATATGAAGCAGTATTTTTTTGTCATATTGATAGTATTTTCTTGATTTATTATACGCTTGTCAACAGTTTCACTCGCGTGAAAGATTAGCTTTGCGTATTTTACGACGATTCTTATGGGAAATAGAAATATTTTTTTTATAGATATTGTTAAATTCCTAAAATTCTAAGTACACATAAAGTTGAATCTTAATAATTAAGTCTAGTTTGAGAAATTTAATAAAATTTTTGACATAAGATTGGTGTAAAAAAACTGTGAGCTGCATGTTGAGTCATGACTACTATAAAGTTCCGTAGCGGTTTCTACAATGTAGATTTTAATAAGTAGGTCATATTTTTTTAAGAAAAGTTTTGATTTATTACAAATAATAAATATAAATACCTAAATAATTTTGGACATTACCTTCACACAGCGGCGTCTGGTCCCAAACTAAGTAAAGTTTGTGATACGGATACCAGACAATGGAAAAAAATACATAAATACACTTTTTTTTTGTAAATACATACATATTATTACCATAAAACACCCGGTTTCAAGACAAACATAAATAATAAATTGTTTGTCTTGTGCGGGAATCGAACTTATGCCCTTCGATTTAGCAGTCGGAGCATTAACCACTGAGTCACGGAGCTGATTTGTATTATTGTAAACGTGTTAGTATTCTGGATTATTTCCGGCGATTCGTTCAGAGTAATATATTGTCCAAAACAACCCTAATGGAAAATGTCTACTTTAGAGACGAACATTTCAAAAAGGCGCATTAATTCTGAAAAAACTACTAAGGCATCACAGAATAATTTTAGATTTCCTACATAAGGGAACTTTTTATTGCAGTTATATGTAGTTAATTTAATTAGTTGTAGCTCCCTAATTTTGTCACATATGAACAGACCGAACAGACAATAAGACAAACATAAAAGAATTAAAAAAAACCCTTAAAAGCTTACCTAACAATAAAAAATCAACCCCATTGCAATCATTCAATTTTATTAAAATTCTCAAGCCAACGGACAAATACACCCACAAATTTAGGTTTTTTTTTGGCTGTATTATCGCTTTAAAAACAATTTTCATCACACTTTTTTTTATACGATCATTAAAAAAAACCTTGGATTTTAGTTCTACATTCAAAATTATTCACAAAAACTGAGCTTAAAAAGTCAGCAACACAATCAAATTACTGCGAGGTTAATGAAAGTTTTTTTTTATTTTTACTAAAGAAGAAAAAGTAACATTTCACTTAACAATGCGTGTCTAACACGCACGCAACATTCACTTTAATTGTTACTATCCTATTATATCTCTTTTACGCCTTATCCATATTATTTAACATAGTACCTACTCATATCGTAGTTCCGTAAACAAAATAATAAAAAATTCAGGATTTAATCTACGGGGAACATTGGACCATCGATCATTTTCAAGCAAGATTAAACGTCGCGCGGCAGTTGGATGCTTCTGGACTATGTCTTTGTATACGATATGGATTAACAGCTGCATTTCTATCCTAATAGTATAGGATACTAAATAACGTTTAGAAATATATAGTTAACAAACTTTTACACGCTCTTTTAAATATTAAAATCGGTAAAATTCTACATACATATTTTTCCTTTTATAACATCCTCAGGGGATGATTTGCTAATTATGCTAGAACACAGTATTTCTTTTTTGTAACTCAAGTCTTCATACCAATTTACATGGTTTTACTCCTGGATGTAGACTCTTTTGGAATATTTAAGACCAAAATCAAAAGAGTAATTGAAGTAATTACTCCTAAATAAACGTACCTGTTACAAGATGTAATTTTTATTAAATGTACTTTATTTTTATTAAAACAAGAAAAACTATTTAAATTGACTCTGCTTTTCCTGTTTTTTTTCGATTACGCAAATTAACATATTGTGATATTAATCGTACAAAAAACTAGTTTTATGTATTGTATGTTATTAAAACATAACGTAACATATGTTTTCAGGTAAAAGCAATAAATATTTAATAATAATATTAAAAATCAGTCAAGTGCGAGTCGAACTCGCGCACGAAAGGTTCCGTACCATTATCGATAAAAGCGGCAAAAAAATCACGTCGTATTGGAACCAACCTCAAATTTTTTTTTTATTTTTATTTAATTGTTTAATTTTAAATTGAATATATGACTAAATATTCTGTAAATATTTCAAGCGTAATATTTCAAGCGTCTACCTGTAGCCGTTATCAAAATCGAACAGAAAAATAACGTTTGTTGTATTCCCATACAACAAACCCCCTTAAATATTTATTTATTCTGTTTTTTTAGTATTTGTTGTTCTGTTCTGTGAAAATTTCCACTGTCGAACTATCACGGTTCATTAGATACAGCCTGGTGACAGACGGATGGACGGATAGCGGAGTCTTAATAATAGGGTGCTGAACCCAAACAACTGATTCTAAAACCGGCAAAAGCAGCATAAGCTGCCCTTAACAAATTAATTACTTCCTAATGTTTATAAACAAAAAAATTGTCGTATAAAGTTAACTATTAATATCCGTTTTTGATCTTCTTTTGATAGAAACATTGATGTGTAAATGAGTGTACTTTACATTCAAGACAACAACAAAAAAAAATCTAATATCTTAATAAAGAAAATACATTATTCTATGTCAATATAAGCGCATTGTAAATATTTCAGTTATATTTTTTATCTATAGTTGAGTGACGTGAAGGGGAGGGTTTACAGTTTTATCAATTCTCACCTCTAAATTTACAAATGGGAACAGTTCAAAAAATCATTATTCGCTTACATGCATAGTGCGCATACTTTTTTTATACATACTAAAGTATGAGAAATTAAAACTGGCAAGACCCTAGAGTAGTACAAAGTTAGTACCTTACCTTATTTTGTGGCTGTAGATGTTGTTAAGTTAAAATAGATAAGTTTATTTCGGAGCTCTATGGTCTTTTGGCATTTGGTTAGATTACGCAAATCACATGATGTATTTGCATTAACATTGAAAGAGAAAAAAGATAAACAACTGGTGAGCACAAACAGTAAAGTAATTGTTGGCTCCGTAGCTCAGTAGGTAATGACCCGACTGCTAAATCGAGGGGCGTGGGTTCGATTCCCGCACAAGACAAACATTTATTTTTTGTGATTGTCTTGAGACTGGGCGTTTTCTATGTATTTAGTGATTATTTTTTATTGAATTGTTTTTCTTCTTAAATAATATTTTAGTTCTTTATGTAGCTACATAACTTAAATAAAAAAAAATATGAAACTCCACTAAATAGTTAAAAAAAAGGTTTCTAGCAGTCAGATACTTGAACTCTGTTTTTTCGCCTTTCTCGAATGCCTTAAATTTACAGCCAACATCGAAAAAAAATGCTTTGTGCTTATCAAAGTCACTGAAGAAAGGTGTATGTACCAAAAGACAAAGCGTTGGAGGAGCACCATCTATATATGGACCTAATAAAAAAATTGGTTGGTGGTGGCAGGATGCGGAAGGCAGGAGCCCGGACAAGTGACGCGCATTAGGGGAGGCTTATATCCGCAAGTTAACCGGAAATGATGATAACTGTTCCAAATCAAAAACTGTAAAGGCAAATAATGTTATGAAGCTGTTGATTTTTGCTGTGGATACGATGCATACTATTTTGCAATAGGTTCAACAGCATTACAAAAGTAGAGTGTGAGTAGGTGCCAAAGGTTTCAAAAGAGCCTCTCAAATAAAGTGAAGTATGAGGACATTAAGGATATTAAGGATATTAAGTAAAATAGTGAGCTTTACGGCGTGAGCAATTATCTATCCAACTCATCATGTACATGTATGTATAAATTTATAATACCCATAGGGTTAAAATGACTCAGACCATTATTGTTACTGATTTTTAAGTTAAACTTACTTTTGAGCTTAAGTGAGTGAACAATTAAATCTGGTTAACTATTACTTCATAATCAATGCAATTAATTCATAACGCATAATCAGCTCAACCGATTTCAATACATTTTGGCACAGAAATAGACTATGTCTGCGATTATTACCGATTGAACAAGAAGTTATGTCCTCGCACTCCCTCAAAATTACAAATACTTAATTTAGGCTAATAAACAACAATCGTAAAGAAAGAAAAGAATAAACCTTAAGAATCACGGAGGGGAAGCGTCACAAAGTGTCAGAGAACCGGCGCCAATGAAATGGCGTGACGGACACCCCTTGCAATAACTGAGGACCAAATGGCAAGGAAACGTTAGGGCGAATTGCGCTATTAATTTGTAGCGGTGCCACAATGGTTCAAAATGTCCAAATTGTAGCAGTTACTCGCATTTCTTTTTATTTTGGCATTGATTAGTTGTAAAAGTTAAGATATATGTCGAACAGGAATATGTTTGAGTAAAATTTAAAATTTCGCACTAACAGTTACGACAGACAGTCGTTCATTTATGTTATTTATGTTAGATGCTGTGTTCCTAGAATTGCCACACAAAATTACTATAAAATGAATTTTTTATACTGATTAAATGAGATACATATCATGTCGTCGTTTCAGCCGGAAGTTGTCCACTGCTGAACACAGGCCTCTCCCAAATGTCTCTCTCTTATATCTTCCACACTATGCTATGTGAAATGGAATATGATACAATTTGAAAAATCACAAAAACTTTCGATCATATAACTTGAACAAAGGCACAAATTATTACCTTAGCCTCTAGAAGTATCTAGAAACTTGCTCAGAAGTGATTTTTCCAGATTGAACCTATGTTACCGTTTAGAATTTTTATGGAATTTTTACAGAAAAGTTAATCATGTGTGTAAATTCACAGGTTAAAACCAGCCATATTTAAGCATTTATTTGCAGTCGACGAAGTTATGCAAAGGCATATAATTTACTGTCGACAAAGTTTTGCATGAGCATATTATTTGCTGTCGACAAACTTATGTATAAGAAAATGATTTGCTGTCAATAAAGTTATGCATAAGAATAATATCACGTGTTGTATAAGCATGCGATTAGCTTCTATTTACTTAAAAAGTATTTTGACAGGAACAGACTATCGCATCCGTGATGTGACAAAGAATATATTGCGCACACGCGAACGATATCGTGTGAATTGGAGATTTACGTATACCATAAATCAGATGGGCATCAGGGTGATCCTGCCAATACGTTATCGGTCCGAGGGAGGCCACTGTCACACAATGCACCACCATAGTTGACTCTAAAAATAACTTTTAGAACCTAACGGATGGAGTTTTTTACTGTATATAGCTTCACACCATGGCTTTGATTACATAACATGACAAATCTATTGAAAGAACTTCAGGAAAATTTTGAGATTATTTTTAATTTTGAAGTTCTTAAATTTTTATTTCAAATGACAGACATATACATTCTGCAATAAACAGAAATGTATTGAAAAATCCTTGTTTGTATAAGAAAATAATAGAAATCTTTTTTAATGAATGTCCAGAATTGTCATTAACTGTGATCTTCACGAATAGCGGAGACCAGGCTACAGAAATAAATAAATTGAACCTGACAGCTACCGACCAACCATCTATTCTATCAACTTAACATGTAGATATTCGTTTGAAAACTGTAACAAAGATTAAAAATAGTGTAGGTTATTTTTACATTATAATAATGTACACCTTAATACAATACACTAGATACAGCAATACGGGTTGTATTCAACGTGAAGAAACGTCAAGATGTGATTACAGACTCGCATAGTGACATCACGCCTGTTACCAGATGGTTCTTTAGATATTTCTCATTCGAGTCTTAATGCCAACGTTTTACACGTGCCAGTTTGGACAAAATATATAAAAGCGACCACTAATGTGAAATATAACAACACGTTTAGACAACTCAAGGGCGTAAATCGGTGATGTAATGGATCACAAAATGTTCACCAATGCACGTGCGAACATAATCAATCCCATCGTAAGACACTGCACAATAACGTTTCTTGGGAGACTTGAACAGTGTAATAATAGCCTCATCAGATACCTTTATGCTCGCTTTATTTTCACCCTAATTACCATTGTTGTTAGATATTTGTTTTGTGTCATAACTATAATATATATATATATATATATATTTTAATTTGTTATGATCTAGGCATTCTGTAAATTGACTGAAATAAATTATTTTTATATATAACAGAGGAACAGGAGAAATGGCGTGCCATAAAGGAGGCTTGTGACAAGCAGTGGACCAATGTGAGCTGATATGGTGAAATAATTATTCATTTGTTAATTTAAATATTTGTACACATATTTGAAGACATAGTGCGGCACAAGGGTGTGTCACGAGCATAAATAACCGCGTAGCCAATCTTAAAATGTGTGTAAAAAGTCCAAAGATCCAGTAAGTTTGCGTCGCGGAATTCTATCGAACGTAGCTCAGTAATAAAATCAGTAACACACTTAGCTATAATGTATAGTACCTGGGGACCGAGCTTTGCACGTTTTTCTTAACAACTCCATCTATTGTCAAGAAGCTATAGTGTTGTTTTGTCGGTAAAAATAATAGTATTACTACTCGCCAATAGATGTCAAGAAGACTCATATTGTTCAGTTTATCGTTGCCTTAAAACATGGATAAAAAGATGTTTTCTAAAAATGAAACCTAGCTGATCGATTTATTGCCCCCGAAACCATCTGCATACTTAATTTCATGAAAATCGTTGGAGCCGCTTCCGAAATTCAGATTATATATATATACATATACACAAGAATTGCTGGTTTAAAGGTGTTAGATTAATATGTCAAAAAATATCCATACAAAACTGAAATATATTTAATAGCTGCGTTTGTGGTAATTTAAGTGTTACTACAGAAAACATATCATAATTTGCCTTGCTATAGTATATATGATGGGCTTGCAGCCAAATTAGTTGAACTATCGACTAAAATGCCGTTAAAAGCTGTAAGTATATTATATATTTGTACTATAAATTAAGGTACCTACTGTTGGCATTTTCTCTCAAAAGACTTTAATTTTTTTTATCATTGGGAACAACAAGTAAAAGGGTAGCTACAACATTTTGGTACCTGATAAAATATGACTTTGTAAATTTTAAAAAACTCAGCTTGTTAATTTCCATGTCCGTCAAACACATTAAACTCCATCAGCCCCATCGTGTCTGATGAAATCGGCATTTCAAAGGGAGCTTTAATCAGAGTTACAAATTCAATTTACCCAGGCCGAGGCCGATTGGGGTGATATCGGAATAATTTGCATAGTTATTATAAACACGGGTCAGTTCTGCGTAAGCCTTGGGCTATGACAGCTCCTGTCTCCCAAATGCAAATACAAACATGAGTTAGAGAAACTTGAAACGTTTTATTCACTTTAAATTATGTGGGTTTTTTTTAATTAATTAGAAATTAATTGATAAATATCTGGTCCCAACGTTTGCCCGTTTGGGGATCGAACCCGTGCCGTCTGTACAACAGGCAGCCTCTCTACCAACTGAGCCATGAGGGAGTCGAATAATATAAGTAAACTGGGTTTGTTTTATGCCTTTACGTGTAAAAAATTATCGATCGTAAAGTTCCACATTAATTTTTACACAAAAATATTAATTTTGCTTTTATTTAAGAGAAACTTACTGAAAGTTGTTGTTAGTAAGTTATGGAACAATTTGGGACTGTTCTTAGATTTTGGGGAAAAAAAAAATGTGCTCGAAAGCAATGAGTGTAAGAATTCTGTAAGTTCTTTAAGAACAGAGTTTGACCAAATATATAATTAAAAAAGTTACATTACTTATAATTACAGGATATAATTTCTCATAACACCAGAAACTATAAAAGGTAATTCGGAACAGTAATTGACTAACGATTTCAATTATGTAATTTGTATTAATAAAAGCTGAAATTGATATTTGGATTTGAATTTCTCAGTAACACAGCTTCAAATTGAAACAAAGTTACAAGTTTTTTTACTAGATAACTAGAAGGTTTGAGCTAGTTAAATAAATATAGCTAAGTATAGAAACATTGGGAGTTAAAACCTTCTAGTAATCGCAGTAAAGCCCCACTAAAATGTCTAAAAGTGATGGTTCATTGACGAATTTTTAAAATATTTCTTACTAAATTAATAGTTTTGTGGAAACTTATTTAGAGTGAAATAAGAATAATGGTAACAAAATAAAGAGTCCAAGATAACATGGAAATGTATCTGTATTTGTCGCACAGTTTGTCTTCCACCTCGAAGGCGTGTAGCGGGAACTTTAATTTATTGATTTTGTATATTGATTAATTGGTAGAGCTGATAATGTAGTAAGATAACTAAGATAGGAAGTTAAAAAATTACTGAAATTGGGGAGCCTGTCTGTATAACTTCTTATTCGTCTTCTTGTAATAATCAAATTACTGCACTAATATAAATAACTATTTTATGATTCCTTCTTCGCCGCTTATAAGTGGCCATTATGTTAGCAGGGGGCCTGAAAAGTAGGCCCTCTCTATAAAATCACCGTGGGTGCATTCACCCACGAGACTCGCCCGGGTCATAGGGTAAAACATCAAACTTTACCCCAACACCCGTACCTCTTTTTACCCGACAGGGGTAAAAGAAGATGTCCACACGTATAACTATTTTGTCACAATGCGGCTTAATTACGAGGAACTAGTATAGTATTATATAATATGTGTTACTAGGTAAATTTTTCTGACAACAAAACTATGCTTAGAATTTTTTTTTTTTTTAATTAAAATTAGATTTGCTTTGCTATCATAAAATATGAAAGCTTACGAAATAAAAGCGATAACAATTAATAATAATACTAAAAATATTAAATTAGGTAATTTACTGTCATTTCCATTTGATCTATACTTTTGGGTAAAGGTTAGTTTACAAGCATTTTATTCTAACAAGGTTTAAATTATTTAGAACCCTGGTTACGCTACCAACCGTCTCTTCTTGTTACGCTCTACGAACATCCGAATGGCGGGGAAGAGCTCCAGCAATTCTGGTTATCTTTAATTTAAAGATGGCATTCGTATTTTATAATCATGTGTAAGTTTTACAAAGATTAGGTTAAATATATTTTTTAATCGTGAAGGTAATTATAATTACCTATAACTAATTTTTTTACTTAGTTACTATATGAAACCAATGTTCAAACATTAAGTGTCAATAATCGCTGGTTAGAAATTACTGCAACAATTATAAAACAAACTACAATTAACACGGGTAAACGCTTTTTTTTTATACCACTAAGGTGGCAAATAAGCTGACATTTTGCCTGATGGAAAGCGGTCACCGCAGCCTATGGACGCTTGCAACACCAGGAGTTCCATGACTCGCGCGTTGCCGACCCCTTAAAAAAACTTCTTTCTTGAAGAACCCCATATATATAAATATATACGCGGCCATTTAGGTTCTAAGGTGTAGGGGTAAATACCCTGCCAATGGCAAGCGGTGCGATGGTAGAAAGAAGCCGTGAGCATCATTTCGAGCGCAGGGTACTTAGTATCGAAGACTTTCACGCCAAAATACCAATCAACTGTTTACGAATTGAATTTTAAACTCATTAATAACCAAGAAACAATAAGTGTTAATGTTATAAGTGAACCAGAACTGTCAAGTTAGTGTGTGATATACGCCGCGACGTTACACGGAATTCCACTCCCAAGCTCATTACCGTTTGCAAACTTGTTACACGGCCACTTATTACTAAGTTTCAGTCGTAAACTTTCCTGGACTGAAGAAAATATTGCATTAATATTCTTGGAACACACTTGCAACATGTTTAAGTAACAAGTTCATTATTTATGGGGTAGTACGGCGAAAAACTAATTGATTATGAGAAAATAAAATTGCTAACTAGCAAATGCAGGAAGATCTGGGTTTGCGGGAAGAAAATCTTGCAGAGATACGTACGCCCTTTGTACTATTTTTCTAGAATTATAATTTCTTGTCATGTTTTTTTTGTACAATAAAGGATAAAAATAAATAATAAATAAATGTCTGTGCCATTTGAGTTGAGTTACCTATGTTCCAGCTATTGATTTATCGAAATGGACTTAGAACTTTCAAAGTGTCACAGTCTGCAGGGCCAGCGAATCTATACTAATATAATGTAGCTAAAGTGTATGTATGTTTCTTTTCTTTATGGAAGGCTAAAGAACATAACCGCAGGCGAACGATGCGACGGGGGATGGCGCTACAGCACTAAAGTAACGCAAAGGGCAGAACCACATCTGCCAGGTCAGTCAGCTGGTATTTAATAAAATTGTCAAATCAAATGATCGCCGATGACCTTATGTGAAACGGCGAACGTCTGTCTGTTAAGAGTTGAGATTTAGAATAGTTTTAGCCAGTGTCTTTGCCTGCTAAAAATTCGAGTATCGGCATATAATTCTAGATTTATGGCAACTCCTTGATTATAAGTAAAATAAATTGCTATAACAAGATATTGCTATAGATATAGTAATTTCTGAGAAATAAAACAGTAGCACATAGACTTTTCGGTTTTTTCAACTATCTCAGCACCAAATTTTAACTCAAGTGGAGGTTTCGTTGCGACACGATCATGAAAGGTCCTAACCTGATATCTAGGTGAATAAAGTCGCGTGCAGGATCTTGTACGTACCTAATGTTTACAAAATTATATACACGAGTTGAATTAATTGCTTATGTTAGAAACTCTTATCGGTAGATGTAACGAGCTAATTTCGAGTAATAATGTCCTATCTCATCGGCTATTAACCAAATTAAGGCTCTTTGTAAGCTGTTAGTCAACTACAGTTTGTTATGAGAATATCCTGATTCTGTAATAGCTTTAGGGCAGTTGGGACCATTGTTAAGTGTTTATGAGTAAGGATCTGAGATCAAGTTGTTAGTACATGATATGCATGGTTGTGAATGTTTAGATTAGTTAAGCTATTCTGAACATTTCCTATTAAAGTGACAGAGTATGTTTAATTTTTAGTACAAGTTTATTGCGAATATTTAGCATAAATCAGAAACGGAAAAATATATTACAAATAATACTTTTGCGTTGTTTATTTAATTTATTGTTTTTACCATTAAAAATCTAAAAATAGGAATTGTGCAAATTTTACACATAATTATTATAAACGTTGTCACTCTAGCTGTTGGCATCCTTATTAATTTCAAAGTATCTTAGCCGGCTATGGAGATAATTCCTATTAATTACAAAGTAGCTTAGCAGGTTATGGAGATATTTCCTATTAATTACAAGGTAGCTTAGCAGGTTATAGAGATAATTCCTATTAATAACAGAGTAGCTTAGCAGGTTAAGGAGTTAATTCCTATTAATTACAAAGTAGCTTAGCAGGTTATGGAGATAACTCTTACTAAGGCAATTCACTGAAAAAACTTATGTGACCTAGATAGCTACAATTATACCTAAGCAAGTAGTAACAATGTGCAGGTCACATCGCTCGCCGAACTGTTTTTAACAACTGTGCCTGAAATTAGCTCATCATGTAAAAAATTATGTAACAAAAGACACTATATGATTTTTAATTACTTTAATCCGTAGCTCTGTTAGTAATAATCTGTTTGCTGAGCCAAGAGGCATGGGTTCGATTCCTGAACAGTACGAACCTTTATGTGATGAATATTTATGTTTGTCTTAAGTCTGTGTCTGTGTGTGTTCTATGTATAATATGTATGTATTTACAAAAAGTTTTTTATAGGATCTTATTAGACACATAGTGACTAGTATTAGATATAGAAGGGTTTAAGTATGACAGAGAGAGTACTGCCGTCGTATATGTGATGCAGCGTCATTAAATAACTTGACAGATAAATATATGATACACACAAAGATAGGCTATCCATATCTACTTGTTAAACTTCCTAGTTTTGTTCCGGAACGACCTAGGATAAGTTTCTCTTTAGAAGACTTGGTAAACATACAAATATTTTGATCTATCACCCAATAAGACACGCAGTGAAAAGAATGTAATTAAAAATATGAACATTTCGTTTATTTAATGCAATACATTTAAAGTTTCCATATTAATATGTAAAACTGATTTGTTACTTCTTCGTATTTCTAAATTTAAAGGGACTCCAGAATGAGTATGTTTAAGCAGGAGTTTGTCGCAACGCTATAGGCCCAAAAATAATTCTTGTAGGTAGCTTTTTGTGTTAGTTTTTAGGGTTCAGTACCCAAAGGGTAATTAGCGGAACCGTATTATTAAGACTCCGCTGTCCGTCCGTCCGTCGGTCACCAGGCTGTTGAAATTTTTGCAGAAGATGTATTTCTGTTGCCGCTATAACAACAAATACTAAAAAAACAGAATAAAATAAATATTTAAGGGGGCTTCCATACAACAAACGTGATTTTTTTGTTCAATTTTGCTCGATATTGGTAACGGCAACAGGTAGACGCTTAAAATATTGACAAAATATTTAGTTATATAGTCACTTTATAAACAAATAATTAAATTAAAATAAAACAAATATTTAAGGCGGTAATATTCAAACGTGATTTTTTTGCCGTTTTTATAGATAATCGCGTGCGCGAGTCCGACTCGCACTTGGCCGATTGTTTTCAAATAGGCCTGTCTGCGGATATACCTCTGCGTTTTATGGGTATATACAACATGTTACAACACGTTACGTACGTGTGCACCATGTATCATTCGTTTTGCAGCTATCATAATATTAAATTCCTGTGAAGATTTGCTACAATTTTACGTGTATGTATGTAACTTGCGGAGAGCATATAAATATTGAGGCGTTTGCAAATTTTGCGCATTCTACTGCAGAAATGTATTAGGTACATGCTTGCGAGTTTCCACAAACTTTCACTGAAGTAACAAAATACTTTAATATTATAATTGTAATTATAATATTATAATGTAAATTTTAAATTATAAGGGTAATTGGCTCAGAAGCATCTGAAGCCAGAAATAAAGACTTCACGTCACGTTTTTGTCATTAGATCGTCAGATCCCTATACCTATCCAGCATAATACCTGTTTAGAGAAAACCTGTAGAAACAGCTATGACTGATGATATAAAACCTCTTCTCAGTCCCATTTCACAGAGAATGTCACAGATTATAAATTATTAAAAATAATATGCGCTACGTCATCCTATCTACAAAATATATTTTCTTTATAGAAAAACTACTTATATTGATCTATTCGGTAAAAATGTATAATGTCGGTAAATATTTTTCCATACTGAAACAACAATGTTTAACTTTTTGTGTCACGGTATCGATTCCGATACGATTTCTATAAATATTAATACAACACCTACATGGTTTAACGTCAGTTACGGAACATTATCCTGTCATAAACTCATTGATTATTTACTATCTGCGTCATTATCTATCACCGGTTGTTAAACACAAATAGTAGGTAAATGCCTCAAGAAGTTAAAAATAAAGTTAACTTTTATGTACAAAAATAAATCATAAAGCTTTTGGTAAAGTCCTTATTATTTAAAACAGATGGCAACCGTCAAGGTAACAAGTATTTTTATCCATCATTACGAAATAAGGGCCAATGTCGCGCAGTAGTACGTTGGGCTGCTAATTCAACGGTCCCAGTTTCAATTCCTGCAAGCAAGCAAAACTGTTATAGGTTGTATCGTCTCTGGATTGTTGCCAGTACGGCGGCGATAGGTTCCACCACCTTATCATGTTTGTAGGACGGAATACCATCGGTGAAACGTGGATTTTACTAAGACATCCTCATAACCTGACCATACCCTTTGGAAGTAAGAGTCGCGGTGGTTTGTCATTATTATAATTATTACAAAACAAATTATCTTAAAGTTGGATGTAAATTATAATAAAAACCAAAATAAATCCGCCGAAACTGACGCAAATATTTAAGTTTATAAGTTTACAAAAAATAAGGATAAGAAATTTTTAAATATGCAAGTTAAACAATATAGTGTAATGAGTAAAATATTTTGAGATATTATTTTTACCTTGATATGTCTACTGATTTGAACGGAATAATTAAAATTTCCGCAAATCAATATTTTCATTGAGATGGTTGGTTGGTTAAATAGAAATGTATAAATATATGAAATATTATTAGGCCACAAGCAAGTAGTTTTTCAAAATATGTAAGTACTGCAAATATTGTCAAACAAGTAGGCAAATCTTTTTTTTTAGTTGTCTGCAGAAATCGTTTGATATTTTTACAATGCGAACGGTAAACGGTGGAAGTTGAAAATACACACAGCGCCGTCTAGTCCTAACCTAAGCAGTGAATACCAAACAACGAACACAAATACACAAAATATATACTTTTGTTTGAAAGAACATACATATTACACATAGAAAACGGCCCAGACTAAAGTCAAACACAAATGTTTACCATATAAATATTTGCATTGTGCGTAAATCGAACCCATGCACCTCAGTTTAGTAAACAGGTCACCAATGAGTCACGAAGCCGCCAAATTCAATTGCTTTCACGAAAAAAACCCATTGCAAGTTAATGTTTGTTAATTAAATTTGAAAAATAATGATCTCTCTCTAGGCATAATAACATTTTATTAATTTCTATCTTCTGTATGCTCATAGTATATAATACTCAGAAGTTATGTCACTAACAAATCAGCTACCTTGAACAATAAGGAGATAATTCACTTGTTAATATTCAGCGATAAATTCACATAAAAACTTTGTAACATAAAACAAAAAACAACCGGCTTGAAAAACATGTACTAAAAATGAAAAATTAATAACTTATTTTGAAAAATCTGATCTGAATTACAGTTTGAAGTTGGTGTCATGAAAGTGAAGTATGTTTTAAACCTTAGGTACATAGACATTAACTTCAAACTGTAAATTTAATAACTAAGTAATTATTTTTACCTTTTTAGCACATCTTTTGTGAACGGGTTGTTTTTTTTTGATAAATTTTATTTATTTTTGACTTTTGAGTGACAAATTGCCTTTTTTTCTCTCAAACTGAAAACATCGATACTCGTAAAAAAAATTTATTCAATCATCAACATCAAAGGCGTTTCACCAGTTCCAAATTAACACCAATAATTTTTTTTTGCCCAAAAATCTAACTCTTAAATTCACAACATTAATATAGGGCCACCTCGGAAGAATACCATTTTTAATAAAAAAATAATATATGACGAAGTTATGGCGGAACATACATAATAAATAAATACAAACATCCGGATTGAGAACCTCTTTCTTTATTTAAGTCGGTTAAAAAAAAACTACCGTATAGTGTGAAAGTATAATATGAGATTCGCAGACTAGAGGGGAAGTGTTGCAAAGTACAACAGACTACATTGATTCGGTGCCCATGAAATAGCAAGGCTGACACCCCATGCAATAAGCAAAGAAATAGCACGGAAACATTGGGGGAAACAGTATAATACTCATAGTTAATTGTAGCGGGGCACCAGGTGCTTAAGATGCTGCTTTATTCAATGCATATTTGACTTAGTCGTAGATTTACATATAAGATAGGCTGCGGTGACTACTTAACATTGGGCGGAACGTTAGCTTGTTTGCCTCCTTGGTGGTATAAAAAAAAAATATTTTTGTTAGATAACCACTGTTATCCGCGAGAAGGATCATTTCTTTCCTCGAGCCTAAACTACCGCTGTACCAAATTTTCAAAAAAATAAATAATAAGGTTGTATAGAAAAACAGAGTTACGAGGTGATATTATTTATCATACTACAAGTATGTTTGAGATTAAAATGATATGTTTAATATCAGCATCATCGACTGACAGGGATAGAAATATATAAAAGTCAAACTAAAAGATTCTTTTAACAGCTTTTACAAAAATAACTCATATTGCAATTGTGTTCTAAGAATTTTTATTTCAAAACTTAAATGTAAATATTTTACATGTTAAAATCAATTTCTAAACTAGATATCTATACATGTACCTATAGAAATGTTAATTATAAAATAATAATATAAACTAACTAAAATATATTTAATATAAATCCTTAAAACTAATTAACCAATGCAGCTAAACTAAGACACTTATTAAAAGAAGTCCCTGGAAGTTGCTGCTAGGTGATAAAGTGGCCAGAATGCTTAATGTTTTTTTGAAGTAAAAACTTCTTTAGCGGCGTTGTGCACCTCTTTTTTGTGATGGTTAAAAAATGTTAAACTCGCGTCAGGACACGTGACCTGATCGAAAATTCGTAAGACGGAGGGATTGTAGACCGCCGGCGCGGCATTGGAGAGAAAGTATCCCCCTCTCTCTACCGTGTGGCGAAAGTTCTAAATAAAAGAATGTTGTATTTTACCACATAAATGATAGTACTTTTATACAGATAATTAAAGCAATTCGTGCAAAATTATTCCCTAAACAATTCAAAATATCAAAAATGCACAACGGTAATATTTAAGTTTTAAATTTTGCCGGCACTCCCGGAGTGCAACACCCCTTTTTTTTCATTTATTAAGCTTAACAAACAGTTACACAGTAAGCATAAAATTTGTTATCAGTGTAGAAATTTTACTAAATATTTTTTATATGTAAACGACATTGCTAAATGACATCTTACTAATAGACCATTAAATCGTAAAGTCTTTAAATTCCATTCAATTGTTTTTATTATATTATTTCATATAATAAATAACCAGTAACTTCATTTCAGCAGCATTTTAATACAGCCTCAATTTGGGAAGAGTCTACTATTCGAACCCCAAGGAACGTGTTTGGACTTAAGAATTACTGTCTGAGGTGAGATTTAAGGGATCTTCGAAACCTAAAGTGAGTCACAAAATATCGAAATTATTACTCATCATAAAATTACTTGAATAATAACATCAACGATCAAAAGAGACAATGCTATCTCGTTTTTTTCCTCGTTCCGTAGGTATTAGGGAAATACGCAAAAACCGACACTAGATTCATCATCATGATTTCAGTCTATATGTAGAGGTCCACTACCTAACGTAGGTCTCGGCGTTTAGCTTAGATCAATATATAGAAGCTTTGTTGTATAAATACTTGTGTTAGTTATTTCAGTGATGTACGGTCCATAATATTTGGCATCTTTTACTTATTTTTCATAAATAGGGCCTTACTACCATAACTTTAGTTTGTACGCATGAGTACGTACTTACGTGTATGTATATTCATATTTGGATAGATATTGTGTAATTGATGGCTTGGTTCCTGCATGACTGTTTGGTAACAGGTGTACATCCGTGAGTTTCTTGTCACTTCTTCTCCCCTAAGGCTAGTTTCCAAAGTGATGGTAGTTTAAATGATGTGCATTTGTTGCCGGGCTGTTGTGTAGGAGCTGGGCCACTTTCGGGTGTGCGATGTCTGTTTGAATGTGTGTGTGCATATAGGTATTAATATATGTCTGTGTGTGTATATATGAATATGAGTATTTTATTTTATGTTTAATATGTATATGAATACCTATTTATTTATTAATTTATTTACAAGTTTGTGAAATGTAAATATGGACGTGTATATATATATATATATATATATATATATATATATATATATATATTTATGTATATATGTATATGTACGTCTGCTGTGTAATATTATATGTTATATGAATATATTTTTCTCGGGAGTTACTTTAAATCCCGTCACAGAATAATAACATGGTGCCCCCCCTATGCAATCTGAAAAACAATAGGCAATTGAAATATTACCTAAATTTTGATTGTTTTTTTATAAATCAAACTATTTATATTGTAAATCTGGTTTATTAAGTGTTCCAATACAAAACATGTATATTTTAGTTGATACACTATAATATTATGTTTCGTTTGTGATTTTACAAAGAGTAACTATTGGACGCACTGTAGTGTATCCAAGCCTTAGGTAAAGAATTGTGGTAACTAGTGAATTTAAACTATGGCCGAGAGAGCTTAGAGGGAAATCAATAATATACAGCGTTGTATGGGGAGAAGATAACCAGGAGGTTAAACTATATAAAGAGTATCGATCGATTATTCATTAGTTACCTGATATAAACGCTGTAGGGTGCAAAAAGGATAGTAGAGTAGACTCAGCGCCGTTCACGACGCGACTCCATTATGTAAACTAATCGAATCTGTGTAATCGAGCCATGGAAAAAGGGAGAATCTTGATCTGGATGGATAAAGAAATTAGTAAAATCGGTTTAAGCTTTCGATTCAATTATGCGATTATGACTATAAAGTAACTAAAGAAAAAATTAATTGGCGTAGCGAAACCTAGACGGAATAGCGTGGTCAGGCCGCGTCTATCGTGGGGGAGGGGAAAACGTTTATAAGCGATTGGCGTCAGTTGCCTGACCCTTTTTCACTGACATCGCGGCTTGAGACTGGTTATACTCGGGTTCCTAATTTGAAGAAATCTAATACCGTCGCCTTCATTGGACCGCTTCTCAGAGATAAATTTTTAGTAAGTGTCTTTTTGTGAGGATTGAGACTAGCAATGTCAGTTATTATTGATGGTTTTGTACGTTGGGGTTTTGTGAGGGACTTTCCTTATACGATTATGTTAAGACAGTGTAAAGGGGTTAGGTTGTCGCGTCTTAAAAGGGGTAAAGGGTCAGTAGGGGTAGATTTAAAATGATTGTCCGTTGGGTTGGGTTTTGTCCGGGATGTTAAATGTGATTTTGGGGTAACTTAAAACATTACTTATTAAAAATACGGAGATTATTTGCTGACATTGTTGGTTGTGTACACTCTCTAATAAAAAGGGACTGCCGATTTTTGTAGAGAACCTAGTGGAGTAAAAGGTTCCTACGGGGATCGGTGTATTTTGACATGATGTTGTTAATTTTGTGTTTCTTTGTAAACGAGCCCTGATTTTATCAGGTTAATTATGTTTAGGGTTGGGACTAGTTACTAAGTTGGTGGGAGGGGGGGGTAGTAAATTGTTACCAGGCCTACGCAAATAAAGGTTGACGCCCAGTGGAGTAGGCTCCCCTTTTTGAACAGATAGTGCTGATCTGGTTGATTGCCTTTTGATGTGTTTTAGTAGGATAAACCTTGGTGTAAATTCTGTCCTGTGTATATATATTTTATTGATGAAAGCCCTACACGAGCCCTGGGTACCAATTCCTCGCTTTGATCGGATTTGTGGTGAAGGGGTTTGCCCATACGACTCGGTAGGCAAACCTTGGTGTAAATCCTGTCCTGTGTATATATATTTTATTGATAAAAGCCCTACACGAGCCCTGGCTAGCAATTCCTTGCTTTGATCGGATTTGAAGTGAGAGGTTTGCCCATACGACTCGGTAGGCAAACCTTGGTGTAAATCCTGTCCTGTGTATTGATGTGTATTTTATTGATGAAAGCCCTACACTAATCCTGGGAAGCAATTCCTCGGGTTGATCGGGTTCGCGGTGAATGGGACTTTCCCATACTATTCGGTAGGAGCCTGTTAGAATGTTACGATTTTGTTGCATATAATTGACAATTATGTTAATGGTATCTCTTTATTTGTTTTTTACTATCATAATAATTTTGTTCCGAAATCCTGCTGCTCTGCAGTATGATAACTAAGACGAGAGGAAACGCTCGGTAGGCCGAGGCGTGAACAAGGACAGGGGCAGACACAGTAAGGGTTATTCAAGCGGGATCTGACTTGTTAGAAGATTAGGGAAAATCAGGGCTTGACGTTAGAAATAGATTAGGGTAACTGCAAGCCTCGAGAATTTGAGGGTGTGAGGAGGGGCTGACCAAATTTAGATCTAAGTTGGCTCCATTTCCACCCTTCGCCGGTGACAAGCGAAAAAACTAAACTTGTAGAAAAATCTGACCCGGATCTAAAAGAAATGTATATATATATATATATATAATTTATATGTTTTATGTGTCAGGTATTTAATCTCATAAGATAAAGAAATTAATTGAGTAATATTTAGATAACAAAATTGGTTGTGTGAGATCCGGATTAGATTCCGTCTAGGTAATGGTTGGCTAAAAATTAATGGGGGATTTTTTTAACCCAATCTCCTTAGCGAATTCATAGATAAATAAAAACCTCCACCCCACCCATTGCTGCAACGGATACATTTAGAAACTTAATTATTGTGTCAACCTTTAAATATTTAATACCTGTGTGAATATAAACGTAAACTTCCCATGTCATTCATGGCATCGACATTAATCTAACGAGTCTAATTTTAATTATACTTTCTAGGCGTTATTTTATCGTTTTATACTGTTTAAATTGTGTCTTTGACTGAACCATTTAAGATGGAAATGACAGGAAAGCAACCTTGACTAAACTTTATTAACAGGCTATGAGGTGACGCTAGTGGGTCAGGATTTGTTTTATTCTTAAACGAATTAGTATAACCATACACAATTCTCTACTAACTGACGAGACTCGGAATTGTTGTATGGATGGCCGAAACGTTAAGTTCTAAACACTCAGAAAAGGGCAAGCCCTAATTTGACTCGGCTAATGCGCTAGGTCCTGAGTGTGGATATACCTTCCTTAAAGATTACCTTAAGCATGGTAAGGTCCTCTTTAAAGAGCCATTTTTCACGCATTCTATTATTTCTTTGTGCATTTAGTCTACACGGCATGCGTTTTGAGTGAGTATAACCCCTCCAGACTGGGGGTGTGATTTAAGCTTAGGGGCTAACAATCCGGTTGTAGTACGTATTTAAATAGTAAAGCAATGTTCCCCTTAATCCCGTAGTTAGTTACTGTAGTATGGTTGAACCTAAGGTCGCCTACTTGTTTGTCATCCCTGTGGGGTTATAAATGTAGGAGTTGGTAGTGAGCCCTACTTTCCTATTTTAAAGAACAGTTTAGGACATGAGTATATGGTCAACGTTCAATTACCTATTTAATTACTAATCGATAGGAAAGGGCAAAGTCACAAGGCAAGCTAGTCTGACTAAACCTTACTATGAGCCAGTCAAAATTTGGTTTTATATACATATTCCTTGAAAGGTTCAATGTGTTCGTCAGATAATAGGTACAGTACATTTGATACCTGTTTAAAGGCTGGACAGTACTCAAGGTCTTCAGGATAGTTCAAAACCAAGCTATAGACCATTTACTTTCAATATTAATCACAGTAATAAGGTAGGAACAATTGTGCGTACAATTTAGACAACCTTTAGGCTTTGTCTTGATTCTATTGTATGCTTTCCATAAGCTCTTATATCCGAGTGTAGATAATCCCCTTAGGTTGTAATTATAAACTCAATCCTAGATCTAATAGCGAAATTCGTATCGACCGGGTTGCGAGATACTAAACAAAACCGAACCAACGTAAATTTAGTTTAAGGATGGTCGAGAAACACGATTAGACTCTGTATCAGAGATGAAGGCTAATATGTGAACTTTGCGCACCCACGTGGCCACGAGACGACAGCTGGGCACTTCGCCGCACAGATAAATGTATGGAAGGTCTGGACATTCAGTCATTAATCGACCGAGTAGATAATTCTGCGGCGGGCCCAGCAATTCTGACTGGAACAACTTACGAACCTTTAAGGTATGGTTGTACATGTGCATTTTCCTGGATGATTCCCAGTTAGGGTTCCACGTATTCCTGGATCTATGATTAATAAATTTGGATAGAATTCAATACTAAAATGACTCTGTCAACAGCGCCCTTTATAAGGCCTTCTCCATATCTCCAAGATTATTAGACAGCTAGCTAAGATATCGATCGACCGAGTAGTTCAACGATTGTTACACAGATGGCGTTGGCCACAGTAGTAAAATAATAATTATGATTGTATGAGGTTTTCCAGATACGGTTAGAACAATGTTATAACTTTACTTAAGGGGTAGGCTGTAGTTGCATTTCAGGTGTACATTTATATCTAATCCGTTAGTCCGTCTTTACGATGATTCTCCATATACTATTATAAGGTTACTTAAGGGCAGTCGAATGGATCGCCGTAGGTTCCTTGTGTATTTAATCTATCTCAATGGTTTTGAGGTGATTTCTCATATAACATTTTAGTTTATAATTTCACTTAAGGAGCCTGTCAACAGATTATTCCATGTACTTAGTATGTCCGTCTGTTTCCATAATGGGTTCTTATTTACTATTTTACATTCGTCATTCCACTTAATGGTAAGCGAAAGAATCTATTGATAGATACTTACGTAGTCTTGATATGTACTTAAGGGGGAGTCTGCGAGTATATTTGTGGGTTGTCTCGTATTTAATCTGTTAGTTCGTCTTTACGCTGATTCTCCATATATTAGTATAAGATTATAAAGTCAGCTAAGGGAAGCCTGTAAGGATAGTGGTAGGCACTTTATATACTTAGATTGTCTATCCGCCTTTGGGGTGGCTTCTCAAATACTATTACGATTTTATAATTTTACTTAAGGGGTCGTTAACGGGTTGTCAACAGATTATTTATATAAATACTAAACCTGTCGGTCTGTCCGTAGGTACACTTTCAAGTGCTATTATGTGGGTTATAGGTTACTTAAGGGGTCGATAGCGAGTCTGCTAATAATTTAATTATGTTCTTAATGGGTTCGTCTGTCTCTTTAATGATTTCTATATACCATTATATGTTCATCCTTTCACTTAAGGGGAAACTAGAGAACCGTTGATAGGTTAGCTATGTAGGTCATAGGTTACTTAAGGGGCGATAATGAGTCTGCTAATAATTTATCTATGTACTTGATAGGTCCGTCTGTCTCTCTAATGATTTTCTATATACTATTATAAGTTCATACGTTCACTTAAGGGGAAGCTAGAGAACTGTTGATAGGTTAGCTATGTAGGTTATAGGTTACTTAAGGGGTCGTTAGTCGATTATTTATGTAAATACTAGACCCATCGGTCCGTCCGTAGGTGAAATATCAAGGGCTATTATGATGGTTTTATAATTTACTTAAGGGCAGCCAGCGAGTATATTTGTGAATTATCCTTATATATTCAATCTGTTAGTTCATCTGTACGGTGACTTCTCATAACACATTACAATTTTATAACTTCATTTAAGGGCGATAACGAGTCTGCTAATAAATTAATTATGTACTTTATAGGATCGTCTGTTCTTTAATGTTTGTCTATATACTATTATAAGTTCATACTTTTACTTAAGGGGAAGCTAGTGAGTTTATTAGTGGACTTTTATATGTCTAAGGGTTCTTCTTTAAAGCGATTTTCATATATTACTATAAAGTTACTACTTTACTTAAGGGGAGGCAGTGACTTTATTAACAGTTTACTCATGTATCTAATAGTCCTTCCTTAGGGCTACTTCTCACCTACTACCATAAGTATATAACTTTGCCTGAGGGGTAACTAGTGAGCTTATCGTCGGACCATCTAGGTATTGAGCTCATCGGTCCGTCTTCTTAGGAATTTCTCATAGGTCTTTACTAGAATACAACGGTACTTATAGGGAGACTAGCGACATTACCGCTGGATTAATCGGATACGCGGTTTTGTGGGTTCGTCCTTGCAGTGAGATTTCATATACTATCATAGTGTAACAACTTCATGACGTCTCGTGTTTAGGGGGTAGCCGTGTTATTACGAGACATGTTCGGAGTTGTAAGGAGGTAGCTAGACTGGTGAACAGGGCGGCTTAGACTTAGGTACTCCGACTACGGGGCTACGTTAGGATAACAAATTGCATATATTTTAATTAGAAACTCGATTTTAGTAATTTAAATTCCGTTCTAACACTAATTAGGACTTAGTGGCTCTGCGGTTAAGGATTAGTTATAGGCCCATGTCTTTAATGTAGGTATAAAGTAAGATTAGGGTTTTGATTTTATTCTTTCATACCTGGGACTGACCGAATCCATACCTCTTAGGATCTTGGGTTATTATCGGTCACAACGAGGGGTCCAAATTGGCGATCACGCCATTTTACTCCTCTCCACTCGACGAGATTTTATCTTTTGTAGGGGGGGGGGTTTCTACAGCACGCAATAAAACAGTCTTGTAATTAGTTTGTAAAGCTAGTTGTATTTGATTCACTTGACGATTCGCAATTGTTCTTAGTAACCCATTTGAATAAAAAGATTTTTAATTTGAATTTGAATTTGTAAAGCGACGTTTATTTTGCATCAATCGATGACGAAAAATGTAATAGTCTACTAATGGTACAAGAGATTCATTAAAGTATTTCGAGACTGACAAACAGAGATCTTGACAGCTCTATGTTGTTGTTAACTCAGACGTCGTTCGTTTTTGCTACAGGGGCACAGGTCTCTCCCTAGATTAAGTAGGCATAGGTCATATTTCAGCAGAGCTTTAGTGTGTAATAGTCATGTGCCTTAGCGTATCGACCACGAGCGTCTTTGTAATATCTCCAGGTTTGTAGGTCTATATGATTATACATATTTATATTATATTATTACCATCCGATTCCTGGGTTCAGTTTCTGCTGAAATAAGTGTCGTATAAGTGTTAGACGCGTTGTAGATAGACGTTTGGCGTCACAGTGGAGATGTTCCTTTAACCTTTCTCATAATCATTTATAGCACTACACACCCTGCAAGGTAAATTAGAGTCGTAGAGCCAAGGAGCGCCGTAAATAATCAGCTTGTAAATTTTCTTGCCAAGAGAAAAAGCGCAGCCGAAACCTTTACGCCCTGAAGACGATTCTTGAAATATGCGATATCAGCACGAGTTAATAAAGCTGAAGAGTTTGTTTTTTTGTTTGAACGCGCTGAGCTCTTAATGGCCCATTTATTGAAAACGTCCTCTTAGAGCCAAGCAAGACCAAAGAAAACAGAAATAACGGGCAAGCGATGCGGGATACCAGCAACGGAAAGGGTAGAACTTCTCTCTCTCTCTTCTCGTCTCTAAGTCAGCTAGTTAATAAAAAAAAATAAACCAATAACATACTCATAGCAGCAAGGCCCCAGATTGCCACTCTGTTCTGAGTTTTTTTGTAAATGTTTTCTGCTCCGCAATCTTAATTTAACGTATGTTACTTTTTATTTATAGCAATAATATGGACCGATTAAAATGTTATTTTAGTTTATATTAAAATGTCAAACAAAATTAACTTTAAAATTAAGGTTCCTCCCGTACAGAAACAAAAATTTACTTCTATTCCTTTAGGTGTTCCTTATTACCGCTCGGAATTAAATGACGTACCTGTTTGTTTCTTCTATATGGAGCTGACTAGTTGTTAGAATGCATTTATACGTATGTACGATATTTGAAAGCGCAGCAGAATATAAATTGATTGCAGAAACAGTGTTTAAAAAATATAAATATTTTTTGTGTTATCAAAACCTCGATATTAATATACAAATGAGAATTTCATAATTTTTGCAATAACTCTAAATATTACGGCATTTCAGATGACTTTACGTAAGCTTCAGTTATAGCTGGTATTATAATGACCTTGTATTATTTTAAATCCCTAAACATTATCACAGCTTAATGTTAATCTAATTTTATTTACTGTTCTCACGTGTATTGCGTCATATGTTTGTCGTAAATAGAAATAAATTTAACAGTTGCCGACTGAGTTACGATTGGACATTATGAGAAAAGTAGGCAAATACTAGGTAGTTGCGACAAAATAATTTTTTTTCTTTCAAAAAAGTTCAATTTTCACAAGGAAATAATTTACATTTTGAATGTGTTTAATTGTAATTCCTATGACTACTCGATTGTTTTTTTAATGTTTTATTTCATACTTTGACCATTTGTAAAGAAAAGCAAACATTTGTAACAATCACATTTTCAAACTACAGACCAATAGCTATGAAATATAAAAAACAACGCGATGATTGGTTTAGAAACAAATTTATTTTAATGATACGCATTACTACATTGTATTTTTCATTGTTGATGTACTTAATATTTATGATTCCTAATACCTACTAATAATTGATAATGTTTGTTTTAAAAAAATATGCTTTGTTTTTGTTAAAAGTGTTATAAAGTAAATTTCTGAGCGCACGTCTGAAAAATAAAGGAAGTGAAATGCCGCGTAATTAATCAGTTATTTTAACTTTAGATTGCTTATTTACGTATATGTTGTACTTTTTTTTTGAAAAAAATTTGTGACTCGAATTACGAAGATATTTCTTTAACACCAGAAGAGCTTAGACAACACGTGTCTAATGCTGAACTAAGAAGAGACGACCAGAGAAGTCACGTGAAAAATATCTTAAACCATACGAATTGTTCAATAATTAGCAACGTTCAAAAGGTGCTAATGTTAAAAATAATAGTTAGTACCTACCTTTTGTTTATTTTTTGATAGGAGCAGAGTATAGTAGGTATTTGTAAATTAGAATAAACTTATTGCTTAATATGGCCTTCAGTGTGTTCCCTGCCTAAGACCTATATTTTCGCTCTGATAGAGGTGAAAAGTTGTATGTTTCACTCTCTCTCGCTACGCTCGTGATTCAATTCTAGACTACTGGCTGACTAATCTAGCTGGGGATTTAAAGTTGGCACTTTTCACCAAAAAACCACGTTGCCTTCTTGTTGAACAAATAACTATTGTTTTTAAAACAATCATCGCGTTTTTTTTTCAGTATCGCAAAATTCCAAAAGGTAATATTCGAACATTGTTTTCCTTTGATTCACGCTCCCAGCAAAAATCGATTTTGCCCACTGTTTTTGAATAGGGTGGTTCCCTTTTGGTGCTAGAGAGGTAAAAATAAATTTTAGAGAGAGTGGCAAATGTTTTCAAACTCCTCGCAACATGTAACTAATTGAGGCGTAACTTTGCTCCCAGCTGTCAGTCTAAATTTTACTCGTCGCTGCACAAATCACGATGCCTTATTACGTTCAGTATAATTTATCACACCTCCTTGTATGGGTACTGACATATCATTTAATGTTGCCTATTGATATATTTTATTTTGTTCTGCAAAACTGATATAAATTTAATATATAGCTAACTGGCTTATTCTCAAAACTTAGTCCACGTAAACTGTTTACGATTTTACCGACAAAAATATGTTAATCAAATCAATCAAATTAAATTTTCGTCACTTCTTTTGAAAACAGTAAGTTGCGTTAGTTTTACTTTTAACCAATTTGAAAAAGCATTACTAGATTTACTACAAATTTTACGTCAAAAATTTTATAGCTGACGAATATTTTTTAATTTGTAAGACTATTATAGAAACAAGAAATAGACAAATATAAGTTTCAGACAATTCAATGAATTTTACGGTTTCGAAATGCATATCGATGAATCACAAAACACAATTTTTTTTTTGAAGTCGTAAAAATATATAATCAACAAACTCTTCATAAGGATTTATTAAAAAACATTAAAAGCACCATCTTTATTTATAACAGACTCATCTAAAAATGAAACGATATGCGAAGTTAAGCAACGTCACGCGTGGTCACAACTTGGATGGGTGGCAACCCATAGGAAAACCAGCGATGGTAAATTTAAACCAACTTATGTCCGATTTTTTTTTAATTTTCAACCCCTTTTCAGTCACATTACTAATTGACTTGTCGAATGCTTGCAATACCATTAATCATGATATGTATTTTTATGTTTCCTATTAGAAGTTACCGATTCTATATGAGTTGGCCTGTTAATTCCGGTTGAGAATACTATTTTTTTATCTTTTTTCCGACACTCGTTTTATATTTATTTTCCGTTTCTGATTTTAAAACGTTAAAACCGTTATAAAATAGTTTTTAAAAACAGAATATAGGCTGGGCCTGAAATTTGTTTATGGAACCTAGGTCGGCCGTAGAATTTTATTGATTCTGCCACAATACAGACAGCACACACTCAACATTTAGTAACGTGTGTAATATAACTAAAGATATAAAGATACTCTAACCATAAATCAGTCAGCCAGGGATCAAGGTAAGCTTGGTAATGCGTTATCGGCTCGGGGTAACCGCGCTCTGTTACGTGTATGGTTTGAGATTGATCAATATATTTTTTTTTCAAATCCAATTTAATATACATTTGTGAAATTGCTTTTTTTGTTTGTTCTTCGGTGCACAGAGCTTAAGTGAAGGAACGAACAAAGACATAGACTACTTTTTATCTTGGAAAATTCAAATATTTTCAAAGGAAAATAAACTAATTCCAAGTGGATGAACTATGGTTGTGGCTATAATTATAGAAATAACATTTTCGAATACAATCAATAACTTGGCGTAAAAATCATAAGCCGATAACCGAAATTAGTGCGGGTGGAGCTTTGTATTTTTGTAAATATTTCCTTAAATTTTTTCAGCTATTTCATAATTTTACACTGCAAGCATGTGGCCACTACGAGTAAGCTACTTTAACTTAACAATCAAAAAGATTTTGATAATGTGTGTATGAATCTATATATGTACCTATGTAAACTTCACGGTATTATCCCCAGAAGGGGTAAACATCGGCTGGATCACAATATTTAGTCCTCCCAATCCAATATCTAGTCCTGCGTGACAGGGGGGAATGTATCTGGACTACGGTGGATTTATGTGTCCCATACTATTATACCCCCCCCCCCTCCCCATTGCCAGTGCCTGGCGAACTATAAGAAGTTAGTTTATATGTGAATTAAAATTGTAAAACCCATGTAATATTTACATTAGCATTTTTAATTTAGTATTCGTTCCTACTGGAATTTTACCAATTAAAAGTTTCATTACCAAATTCGCTGTTTTTCGCATATAGTTAAGACTTCAACATTCAACTAAAACAAAATTAAACTGAAAAATACGATTTTAATTAGCATTTGCTTTAGCAGTTGAGTGCAGCAGCAGAATGATAATACTGGAATTAATGTACCTACAATGCTAAAATCGCAGACTATAGTCTAAAGATAAATAAAAAAAAATAGTTCGGTAGCAAGTTCCGCACGAGCAACTTCTCCTGAGAATATTTTTTGCGTCTTATAAAAAAACGGTTTTTTAGCGATACAAACAAACCACTGGACCGATTTTTCAGATCTAAGTTATGGCGTGGCGTAGGTATCGATTGATATGGTCACGAAACAAATTGGTCCATGGTTCTTGAGATATCAAGTAGCAAAAAAAAAGCTAACCTACATACATACCCACACACACATACAGACATAACCTTAAAAATTATTGCAAACGATTTTTGAAGTCTCAAAACGTTAAGAACGGTCCTAATTTTTTCAAGAGAAGTTCAAAGTGAAAAATACTTAAGGTGCATATAGCAGCTACCTAGTGCCGCCATTAGATATTTCAAATTTCGATCCCTTCAATCTGGATTAAGATTTTCACGTGTGTTTCTCTTTCAATCGATTTGTGTGAATAAGAGTTAATAAATAATGTTTATTGTAGACCAATATCTCAATTAATTTAAACAAGTAAGGTTGTGTTCGAAACTGAACAATTTCTTCTTACATTATAGTTTTACATAGACTTCGACTTCTGTAATCTGACTCCGCCACACCTTCACAAAATTGACTATCCTTTAGTTACACAGATACAAAGCGAACCTGTGGTCTATTTCTTTTCCTATTAACGTCCGTCATTTTGTTTGTTTATATTAACTAAAAAAATTAAGAAAGAGACAAGAGACTGCAGGTTACCTATGTCTCTGTCTAACTAAAGGATAGTCAATTTTGTGAGGGTGACCACTTTTTTTCACAGCTGGCTAGGCTACTGCGCTGTCCTATTTTCTATGTCTATTAGCCTTGGCGCTAGCAAATGTCTTGTGTGCAGTTGTACGTCCCTAAGTTTTGTTGCGGGGCATTGTTAAACACCTATAGAGTATAAAAAAAAATTGCTTACGTGGTCCAGATCCTGGTCGTTTGGTCGCCATATTGTAAAATGGCCACCATTCTGCTAGACTACTCCGCATCCAGTGCTTTTTTTATTTATTTCTGATTTAATATTTTACAACATCTTTTAACTGCTTGTTTGTAGGCAAACAAATTTTGTCACTATACATTTCTTGTTAAATCACGTAGTTACTAATGTATAAAAAAAATTTAACAATGCCATATTTTTGTGGTAAAAGTAAAAAAACGAATTCAAAGACCTAAACGGCTGTTTAAAAATACACATTTACTATAAACCACTAGCATAGTCTTAAAAAAATGTTGCAAATCTTACAGAGAAAAATAATAACAAAATTATGTATGAGGGTTCTTGCACTGGTCCGAAACACTACTTTTACATTTACAAAAGTCACAACAGCACATTATTTTCAATCTTCTACAGGCACTTACAGTTACTCTGAAGCACGTCTGGTTACATGGCTTAGGGAGATCTTCGGGGTCCTTTGAATCATCTGTCAATTGTATGCTCCTATAGATGTTTAACAAAGCCGCAGGGAGTTATGAAACATACAACTGCACAGGAGACATGTGTTAGCTGCATGCACTATATAAGGTTTCCAAAAAATATCTGAGTCTATTAAGAAATACATAAAAACTGTATATTTAATTCCTTAACATAAATAAATTAAATAACATATATTTTATTAAAAACAATAACAGATGAATAACATATTAGAAAATATTTCAAAATTAATCACTAACTGGAACTTTTAAATGAATAAAAATTTTATCTTAAACATTTTGAGTATTTTAAAATTTATGACTTAGAGTATATAACTGTAACAATACCTTAATCCTGTTTTACTACCAAAATCGTAATAAAAACACTACTGTTTCACGTAGATAAATAAAAGTATGTTATGAAAACTCTGATTTACGATATTTTTTGAGTTCGTCCTCACGTAACGCACCCATTTACAATTTTATGTCCGGATTATGCTAAGGTCTTTAAAGGTTTAACGGTTCAATAAATATCATCATTCTGGTTAAAAATTAACTTGACTCAATTCAGATAGAAGTGTTTATAATGTTGTTTTTAAATAGATTTGATAAATAAATAAAAAAATTATGAACCTTAAAATTTAAATAAAGTTGTGGGCGGGATTGTTTATAAAATGTAGGTAGGGCACATTTGCAAACTTCACAAACTGTTTAAATACCCGCTAGTTAATCAAGTTGTACGAAACATTACTAGGTAAACTTTTATAAATAAGTTTAAATTTTTTGAACCATACCAGGGACCTAATTCTCACTTCATCCGAGATAATCTCGTATTAGAGATTATCTGGAAGGCACTATCTCGACTGTAAAATTTGGATCGTCGACATCATTTTCGCGTTGGCTGTATTCTCACTATCATTCGAAACAACCTTCGAACAAAATGTCGTTCGAAGCGGTGGAATGTTGCCATTGTAAACCGGTTAGGCTATGAAGTACGTTCCGTTGCACAGTTGTAGAGCGTTTTTAAAAACGCCTATTCTAATATGCTTCTTTTGATATATTAAAAAAGGGTTCGGTGACTACAAAATGTTTGAAGCAACATTTTACTTGTGTTTCATCATTATTAATGAGGAAATAATAAGTATAACTAAGTTTGTAAACGAAATCCCTATTTCGAGAAATTGCTTTCATCTATAAACGGAACGTACATGGACATAAATAAAAAAAACTCTTTGTTTTTGTTGTGTGTTTTATTTGTTTTTGTTGTGTATTTTATTTGTTTATTTGGTTGAGAATTTTAGGTTATTCTTATTTTTCAACGGTGTAATTATGTTTATTAAATGTTTTTCACATGAAATTACCACCTAGTATTATCAAAATACTACGCAGCACTAAAGATGGCGGTGCTGGACCTCAAACATTTTTGTGTATGTGATGTAATCTAGTGTTTGTTATGATGGAAATCAATAGAAGAATATTATTTTCATGGACGAATTTGATAATTGGAAAAAACGGCCAATCAATCAATTGAGAAAAGACTAGTAATGTATTATGAAAGTAATAAAGGTAAAAAAAATATCATATTTGGTAATATAAGTCATTTTTTCCGCCCTTTTAATTACTCTGACCTACAATTTAGACATTCACTTTAGATTTTAGAACATATAGTTCACGCTAAGAGTAGAATTAATGTTTAGAACCCAATCATTTTGAACTAAATTTGTCATGATTCGAATGCGAGATGTAGTCTCGAACGGTCCCGACCACTCGAAGCAGTTCGAGCGCCTTGCGTTCGAGAAAGGTCGGATTCGACATTACCAGAATTGCTTAACTACATTTTCGTTCGAGAAAAGTTTAAATTCGTACTTTATTTCGAATTCGTGATCAATTCGATCGTGTGAGAATTGGCTCGTAGACTAAAAAATAATAATATTTCACTATTTACTATACCTATGAATTCAAGTTTAATAAATTATTCGATTTTAATTTATGTTGTTTAAAACTGTCTGTAGTTGCTTAAGCAAGTAGTAAAATAAAGTAGTACAAAAGCAGCACAAAAATTTAATTTTTTTTTTAAGTTAAGTTAAGTTTAACGGTTTTATTATAAAAAATTATAATAATGATGACGATAATATACTTAAAGTTAAAAAATAGTTTAGATAGGTACTAGGTACCAGTCATCACACCACTCTCCTCATCAATATAGGCCATTAATCAAACTAAAAATTATAAAAGTGGGACGCCTGAAATTTCTATTTACAGTCATTATAAATACTTTACGGCTACACCCCACAGTGATTTTTTTTCATTATCATTCTTTTTAATAAACCGTTGAACTTAACCATATTTTTTTCAAGTTATTAATTATTTTTTTCGTTACTTAATTACCATTTTCATCACTTCGCTTTGAGAAAAAGTAGAATTTTAAAAAAAAGAGTAATTAAGGTGTTAGCACCCGCTTTTGTCTGTATGGTGTGACACTGTTTTCGAATTTCTGTTTGTGATGAAAAACATGTTTTTTTTAAAAAAACGTATGGCAAAGTGTTCATTTACAAACGATCCTAGAAAGAAAATCTTTTTCAGACCATCTGTTTTGGAATTAATCAAAACTCCTGACATTCGTCACAGTACACGTTCAATTTTGTTAGGAAATGATTGATGGGCAATTACAATATGCTCTAGTTACTTCTTTTGTATGTCGACTATCTATGCTCTCGGTTTTGTTTATCTAGGTACAAAAAATTTATTGATACTGACCTTAATCGCAACATTTTGTTTATAAAGCGGTTTTATTAGTGACTTCACTGGTTTTATTATTTCGGAAATAGTGTTGTGTTATGATTACTATTGTACTTTAATCGAAATCACCTGTTTATTATTATCTACTACTACTCACGTGTCGAAAATAAAAACTGCCTTTGGTTTTTATAGTAGTAAAAGGTAAAAACGTTGCGAAGTTAGATCTTGCGATGTCTCTAAGACTGTTCTGATTTTCTCTTACATACATTTATATTTTAAAACACAAAACTAACCAAAAGCAATTACATGACTACAAACAATGGAAAGTTTTAAAGAGGTTTAGCATGTGCAGTGGGAAAATTGCTCAGGGAAATAAGCGACAAGCTCTGTGAAATAATAGGAGTATAATCAAAAGAAAGCGCTTTGTTCTAAACTTACTTTGAAACCTGCATAGGTAAGCTCTTTTATTAAAAACTTTTAAATCTTATTTGGAACGTTGCAAAGTTTTATGTTGTCTCGTAATTTTTCAGTAGCTATTTTTACAATATAAAAATAACTACTATGCACTTTTAAACTTTCTAACCGACGGAAAAATTATTTATCTACAAATTTCTGTCATTATTTTCTTTAATAATTTTAAAAATTATTTTGAAATACTTAGTAGTTCCACAGCGCAACAACTGCAAGTACTCTCTACTACTTGTTCGAAATAGAATTAAAAATTACGATATACCTAAAATTATATTTTTTTTAGAAAATTAAGTCAAATCCTTTAGGCTTAATACATTATTTAAAAAGAAATAGGAAGCTAGCAAAAAATAAACCATGTTAATAAGTAGTTAGCACCCTATAGACAGAAAAATAATTAGTTTTCTGGTTTCAAAATACATATGATCTACGTATACACTAGTTAGCGTAGTATTTTTAACTTAGACTATAGAATAGTGATGGGCATCATAATCATTTTAATCGACAGTTATTTGCCTTCATATGCTTGTATCTTGGGCAAGGCCGGCTTTGGCTATAGTACATCACGCTGCTACCTCACAGGACCAGTGGAGATTTTGGACTTCACATGTCTTTTTGACGTCCACAGGTTACTTCACGATTTTCCTCTCCAGATAATTAGGCTTGTGGTGTATCTAAATCTAATTTAATCTAAAAAAGGAGAAACTTAAATAATGAAAAGACTAATTAATACACGCCCGGGATTGAACCTAAAAAACCTGGGCCATACAACGAAACTACTAGGCTACCGACGGCCATAATCATATCACATAGTACCAGATGATATTTACCTACTTGAATAGAGACTTACTTCAATAAACTGAATTAGTTTATTCGAAAGCCATCATACTAAAAGTATTTTCTAATTACATTTCAAAGTTCTGTTTGTTTCCAGCAAAAACAAATTTTAGAGAGTGGCAAATGTTTTCAAACTTCTCGCAACATGTTACTAATTGAGGCGTAACTTTGCTCCCAGCTGTCAGTCTAAATTTTACTCGTCGCTGCACAAATCACGATGCCTTATTACGTTCAGTATAATTTATCACGTCAACTTATATGGATACTGACACATTATTTAATGTTGTCTATTGATATATTTTATTTTGATGCTGACAAAAGAAAAATTATTAAAATACTAACGAATATTAACAATTTTCGTAGCTTGTTTTTCCCTTTAAGCTTGTTCACATGATGCGTTCTGGCCGCTGTAATATCTGGACTATCACATAATCCACAGAAAAAAATGGCATCTAGGCTTGTCACAAATTCTTGTCGGAATCGAATAGTCACTTACTTATTAAATTCTACACGTGCGAAACTACGTTAAACGTCTAGTTCTACCTATTTCTACATAACATAAAATGTGCAATTATTTTCTTATTTAACAGATCAACCTTAATGTAGGTACACTCTGGGAAACAACAGAACACCACAGTTGAATATACCACAAGGTCACCTACCAATGACCAATCCTGAAGTTGTCTATCTTTACGTAACGTTTTCGATCCCTCAAAAACGAAGGAGTCCAGAAAAATATAGCACAAGGTTACTTACCAAAGATCACGCCTGATTTTGTTTATGTTTACGTACGTTTCTGATACACGAATGTAACTGCTGGTGTATTATAAGAAAAAGTTTAAATAACCTACATATCATTTGTAGAATATGTGTCAGAATTAAAGTTAAACAACACGAGTAATCAATCAGGTTAACGTCTTAACTTTAAATACAGTTATAAACTTGGTTGATGTGACTTAGGTATATAGATTTATGTTATGTGTCTTAAGTGATTAATCAGCTTATTGTGAACCCATGTCGGACCCAATTTAAGAAAGTTAAGGCTTGTATGAAACTAACTAAATAATAACTTAAAGTACTATTCATAAAAAAAAAAAAATTTTAAAGCATAAATGTTACTAATAGCTAATCTACTCAAATAAAGGAATGAAGTCTTTATTTGGATTAATTTCTGTACCAATTTATCCATACGTCTCATGAATAAGTCATAAATCTGTCAATCATTTCCTGCATCGTTGTCCACTAATTTTAAAAATACTTTATTTTTGATTAAGAGAAACGCATATTTGAATATAAAATGGTGCATAAATATAATATTTATTTTTTTGTACTAGAAGTAGCGGCTGGTCTCATTGATTTTGTGACCATAGGACAGTAGGTTGATTTGTTTTTGGACAACACATCAACCAAGGGATTTTGCATTTGTTGTACAAAGGAAACTGCGTCACCAATTGATTTGAAAATTGTTTTGTTTTGGTTAAAGGTTATGGTTTTTTTTTAAACCACTAAGGTGGTAAACAAGCTTATGCTAAGCGTTCACCGTAGCCTCTGGATGCATGCATTACTCGCACGTTGCTGACCGTTTAAAAAAATTATCACTTATTTCTTGAAGAACCCCATACTGTATGGGTAGTACCAAGAGGGTAGTACCCTTGTTCGGGACTTCGGGGGCTTATTCCGCAACTTGAGCTTGTGAATTTGGAATTGTCTACAATTTTCTTAGCTCGTCATTAAATCGAGTCAAAATATGCCCGGAGATGGCAGCAGTATACTTTATATATAACGGAACGACCGTTTCAGGTGCTCCATCTCCGGCAAAGGATCGGAGGATGCAGGAAACTATGAAAGTTTCTAGGCAACCTTCCCTAGTTCCATAAACTTTACATGGTGGCAAACAAAGAGATCTGAGAATGTTGTGATTTATGACACAAGGCGTCATTACTACTAAGAGTCTCTACTTATTAGCGTACGTCTTAGCGTAAAGACAAACTTTGTCCTAAAGAACATTCCATTCCAACATATATTCTATGCTTAAAGAAGCAAATAACCTTTACTAAAACTACTCTAAGTGCTCACAGAAAACCGTCTAGTACTCACAAGAGTCGCGGTTTTCTTGTACGACTATTTTACGGCTCCTTGCCGTTACAAAAATCTGGAAAAGGCTACCCTTCTTTATCGCTCTCCGTGCCGGTGCGTGTCCTATATCGAGGGACATACGCACTAAAGCAGATTCTGGGGTTTCTCTCGACTCCAGAACCTCGGCCCGAACGGTAGCAGTGCTTCAGCCTGAGCAACGCTGGTAACGGTAACTACGGGGCTAACATCTGCCACGTGCATCAGAGCATCGTGACAGCCACGTGCGGCATTGCATTATGCCAGCCACGTGCGGCATATCATTGTGCCGGCTCACTAAAGCCTTGGCCTTACATTACTCACCTCACGTTGTAAGGTCACCTAAAGTCAATCCCGTCACCGTAATCCTACTCTGGTGGCGGAGATCTACGGGGTGCAGACGTCGTGGAAGACAGCTTCAATCGGGCTCTAGGCCGAAGAACTAAAGAGAACTTTCTATCTTAATTTTTAATAACTTAGACTTAGAAATCTGTATAGTATACGGTTTTCTATCTTTCTGTATAGTTAGGTAGTTTTCTTATACTGTAAAATAGATAGTTCTTATTTATATACTTTAAGGGTTACGAATCACCTTATGTAGTTAGGCTACTACTGACCATTAAATATTGTTAATACAAACTGTGAATGAATATACATTATAACCTTTCTTACCCTTGAAAAGTTTTCTTTACTTGCCTCTGAATCCGCCCTTCCTAAATTTCTATCTCCTGAGCACCTAGCCGGTGCATCGCTAACAGAATACTTCTATCCTGATATACATATGGAGCTAAATTTGCATCATAAAGCAGCAATATTTGCCCTAAAGTAAAACATTAAGGTTTTTGATTCCAGCTTCACCTATTCAAATAATTTAAACTAAGCATTGCTAGGGATGGGAACCTAAGATTTTTTGTGCTCTTGGAGATGACAAAGACTGTGTTCTAAAATTGAGGGACCTCTCAGTGCCTGGGGTTTTCTTGGCGGTGAACGCACATACTTGTGCTTCGTTTAGTTGAACCGGACCAATTTTTTCCATCAACATTCAAAGAACATGATCAGAGTGGTCTCAATTTCCAACACACATTCAAATTCAAATTCAAATTCAATATAATTTATTTAGTTTAGGCTACAATAATTGAGCACTTGTGAATGTCACTACGCCATCGGTTCGTAAGTCTACAGGGCGGGAGACCTTGTACTGAGAAGAACCGGCAAGAAACTCAGCAAGGGCATTTCTTTTCTCCCTTTCTCTTACAGCGTCCAATTAAAATATTGGAAAATGCCCTCCCTATCATAAAAGGACACTTTCCATTACAAACATAAAAAAACATGAAATATAAAGCACAAGCACAACATAAAAAAGTATCTAATATAAACAAAAGACAGTTTATGTATTCATCACTAAGAAATAATCAATGTCTTACAGTATTAATAAACAAAACAAAAAAGACTAAATACTAAGAATACAAAGAAGTTTGCAAGAGCAGACCAGCCTTCACAGGCGGCACCCGTTCACGAGTATGACACATGAATCAGCCATCGCTTCGCTCAACCATGTTTTAGGGAACGTAACAATCCGACACACACGCCACCACCGCAGAGACACTTTGAGAGAGCATGACACACTCAAGCAACTCCAATAAAACTTCTATTGTACTAGTTACAATGTGTGTAGTAAAGGAACAAAATATAAGAGGAGAAGATTAGAAGGTTCGTAATGCTTTACTACCGAGAAGCAAATAAACTCACTAGTTAATCTTTTATACATCATATAAAAATACAATATAGCCTTACACTAGGTAATAACATAATAAAGAATGTTTTAATTTAAAAAAAATATTTCAAATGCCCCAATACAAATCAATTAAGTTCTAATTTTTCCAAGCATTTTTATCATTTATGTATTCATCAACTTTGTAATAGCTTTTTTTCATTAAACTATCTTTGACATATATTTTAAATTTATTTGAGGGTAAATTAACCACATGTTCTGGAATTTTATTGTATAAAAATATACTTTGTATTGCGAAAGAGCTATGTACCTTCTGAAGACGACATTTTGGAACTACCAATTTATCCTTATTCCTTGTATTAACACTGTGGAGGTCACTATTTTTAGCAAATAAGTGACAATTTTGGCGTACATACATTATACAAGCGAAGATATATTGGCAAGGAACAGTTAAAATATCAATTTCCCTAAATAGTTCCCTAAGAGAAATTCGAGGTCCTAATTTATAAATTGACCGTACTGCTCTCTTTTGCAAAATAAAGACTGTATCAATATCAGCTGCCTTACCCCAAAGCAAAATGCCATAAGACATGACCGAATGGAAATAGCTAAAGTAGACCAAGCGAGCAGTGTCAACATCTGTAAGCTGCCTTACTTTCCTAACTGCATAGGCAGCTGAACTGAGTTCTCCTGCAAGAACTGAAATGTGAGGGTTCCACTGCAGCCTATTGTCTAATGTAATACCTAGAAACACTGTTGAGTCTAATAGTTCTATTTCTTCTCCGTTTAGGGATAATTTTGTACTTATGTTTCTGACATTTGGCATCATAAATTTTAAACACTTAGTCTTTTTCGCATTAAGAAGTAAATTATTTGCCGTAAACCACTGAAGAACCTGAGAAAGCGCACTACTTACGTCGTCAAAATTAGTTTTATTTCTGGCAACTTTAAATAAAAGAGATGTGTCATCAGCAAATAGTACAATCTTGCACAGCTTCTCCACAAAGAAAGGCAAGTCATTTATGTAAATAAAAAATACTTGAACCTTGAGGAACTCCTAATTTTACTTCAGAGCCATTGGATTTTACTTCATTGATTTGAACCTTCTGCATTCTACTACTCAAATATGAACGAATAAGCTCAAGAGCCAAATCTGCAATACCATAATGACTCAGTTTCCGTATAAGAGTTTCATGTTGCACTCAGTCGAATGCCTTTGATAGATCACAGAAGATACCAATAGCATTTTGTGACTGTTCCCAAGCAGCAAATATATGCTGCGTCAGTTGTGGAACGCCCTTTTGTAAAACCAAACTGTTGAGGATGAAGTAATCCATTTAAGTTAAAATGTTTAAGCATCTGATTGAACATAATTTTTTCAAAAATTTTGCTTAAGGTAGGCAATATAGAGATAGGTCTAAAATTATTAGGATCATCTTTACTTCCACTTTTAAAATAATTAGAATATCCCTTCGTCAACACACTTATTAAATATTATGGCTAAGATTGGTGCTATAATATCAATAATTCCGCTAAGGACTTTGACTGATATACCCCATAGGTCACAAGTTTTTTTCTGAGTTAGTAATTTAAATGTCTTTATGATGTCTTCAGAGGTAACATGCTCAAATTTAAATATAGCCTTGCATTTGAATTTAATGCATTAGTTGTAATTGTAGGCATTTCAGTAAAATATTTCTCAAAAGAGTTAGCGACATCAAGATCTGAATCAATTATTTTTGAATTTACAGTAAGTAAATAATGATTGTCACGCGGTTTATTTTTCCTGTTTCACTATTTATTACATTCCATGTGGCCTTTATTTTATTATCAGAATTTTTAAATTCATTACTTAAATGTGTTGATTTTGCAACCCTGCATACTTTTTTAAATATTTTTGAATACATTTTGACATAGTTGGTGAATGTGGGACTGTGGTTATATTGTTTCATTTCATACAACTTAGTTCGACTACGGTGTATTCCTACAGTAGCCCAGTTCTTGAATTTCATTTTATTATTTGGCCTAAAAGTTTTTACTTTAAACACTTGTTCGAACTCATTACTACATTCTTTGCGGTTTTCGTCTACTACAGAACGAGGGGAGCGTCTTCGTATCTATATAGCAATGTACGTTGTTTAAGGTCATCATATTATAGACACCTACTACAAACACGTAGGAGTCAACACAGAGTTTTGCGGGATACCAGCATTAATTTACAATGTCAGTTTAATTACTGTCAACTATGGCTTGTATGCGTCTGCTGAAAAGAAAGCTAGCCACCCATTTGCAAAAACCCTCGGACAGTCCGTAAGATGGCGAACTTCGATAGATCACCCTGTGCCAGATCCGATCGAGCACTTCTGCTATTTCTAGTCTACATACCAATAATTTTGCCATGGCTAGTGCCCATCGAAGTGTGAGATACTCTAGGTCAGCGGTCGAGCGACGACGGTGAAAGCCGTACTAGCAGTGACTGTCCAAATCGTGTTTCTCCTGGTATATTACAATCTGTATGTTTATAAACCTAGTAATAGCACTTGGAATTGTCCGTACTCCCAAAACTCTTTTAAAATACTTTAACTAAATATTAATTTACCTTTAAACATAAAAAAGTATTATCAAAATACTGGTAGTACACTCTTATGGTTTGGAAATGTGTGGAATGTAATGCTCATACCATAAATCAGTCAGCCAGGGATCAAGGTAAGCTTGGTAATGCGTTATCGGTTCAGGGCAACCGATCTACGTGTGTGATGTGAGGGTTTCCAAATATATCCATACTTTCGTAACTTTTCCTTTAGGACGTTTCTGTTGAATTTTATGTTACTTATGAGTAATGTTTATTTGAAGTAAATTTTGACCACAAATTATATAAAAAAATTGATCTACGTGTCCATGATCAAAGAACTAGAAGTTACTTTGCACAAACAATTTCTATTCCCATCAAACTTGGAAACGCTGACAGCCTTATGTTATATTATTGATAAATATATATATGTCTATATATATATATATATATATATATATATATATATATATAAAAGGCAATATCCTGACTGACTAATCACCGCCCAGCCTAAACCGCTAAGGTTAGAAATTTGAAATTTGTAGAATATGTTTGTTATGAAGGCGTCGTTAAAGTACGGATTTTGCAAAATTCGGCTCCTAAGCGGGTGAAATAGAGGATGGAAGTATGAAAAACCTTAAATTTTTAAGTTATGTCTATGGAACTTGGTATTCGTTTTGAGTAAAAATCAAGAACTATGTATCTAATTTTTTTTTGAAAAATCATCCTACTATTATCACAGTAATAAACGAGAATTTTTGAGGTGTCGGTTTTTAATTGAATTCAACCCCTAAGAGGAAAAAGGGGAAATTAAGAGTTTGTATGCAATTGGGAAATTTTATTTTTGTTGCTTAATTTACAAAAACTTCGTATCAACGCTCTTCAGTATAAATCAAAAACACTTTTCGTGCGTTTTCTTAGAAGGAGTGAAAGTGGTGGCAAAATTTAAATATGAAACAAATTTATTTATTTTTAAATTTGCTTGAAACTTAGAAGTTTTTTAGAACTTTTTTTAAATTCAGCCCCTAAGAGGAGAAAAAGGTAAGGATTTTTTTCTGATAGAAAATATTTTATATAGCCAATTCATTGTGAACTCAGTAAGTACCTATATATGTATTTCAACACAGATAATGAACAAAGTGTTACGGGTAGTTTCAAAATTTAACCGTGAAAAAAAGAAAATGTGTTCCTCATTTTGTATGAGATTAGCAAATATTATTTTTGCGGTAAGATTTCTATGAAACTTGAAATAAAACAGATATTTCAGCATTTTTACAAAATTCAATATTATATGTTAAAATATGGCTTTGATCAATTAATTTGGAATTTGATATTTTATGCTGACAATATTTTATTTGCTTTTAAATACAATTATTGAACCCCGTGTTTCAGGGTTTTTCTAAATTTACCCCTAAGAGAAAAAACCCTTTATTCCACACCCTTAGATTTTATGGATTAGAAAATATTATTTTTACAGTCCAATTGACACGAAAATTGGTGTTAATGCTCTTTAATACAATAAATTCAAACACACATTTCCGGGTTTTTACAGATTCAACGTGCACCATCGAACCCTCACAGGGGCGAAGTGTAAATTTGTGGGAAAAACAATATTTTATATTGAAATTTAATTCATAATTAATGTGAATTCTCTACAACAAAATTAATAAAATATGTATTTCAGGAAATTTGAATATTAAACCCCTTAAAGTGTAAAAAAAATAACAAAGTTTCTAAGGTAAATAATATTTTTATTGTTAAGTTTACTTAAAGTCAATTTTAATACTGCAGTAATAAGACACTAAATAAAATATGTATTTTGTTGTTCTTCTTGATTCTATTATCTTTATCTGTTATGGGCTTGAGAAAGTCGGTAAGTGATTTTTCAAAATTCAGCACTAAGTAAGTGAAGAGGGTGGTAAATTTTATTTTTATTGTTTTACGCTTAAATCACGCAGAAATCATAATTTTTGAGATGGCATTATTTTTTTTGTAGGTTCTGTGGACACTATGAAATTCAAACTATAAGATGGTGAAAGGATTCTATTATAGCCTACTGACCACAGCGAGGGATTTAAGGCACGAGACCTATAAACTTTCAGTTTTACTGTATGACACTTTTATCGAAAACAAAGCATATTTTTTTGAAATAAACGCTATTAATTATTAGTAGGCATTATTAATCATAAATATTTAGTAAGTCAACAATGGAAAAATACAATGTAGTTTTCTTTTCATTATAGGCTTTTCATTATAAATTTGTTTCTTTTTTCAGTATCGCAAAATTCCAAAAGGTGATATTCGAACGTTGCATAACTTTTTCTCACGCTCGCAGGTATGTATGGAGAAGGCGGCGACCGCGTATGCTGGCCGTACCGCGGGGCCGCACCGCGCTGGTGAACGAGGCGCCGTTTACTAAATTCGCACTATGAAGCTCATAGCGGACGAGTTGGACCTATTCTGTTGTAAGTGAATTCACAAAGAAAACATAATTTAATATTTGTTACTGTTATTAGTAAAAAGTAGAATAAGTTAGTTTTATCTACAACTTCGCATTGGGGATATAAAACAGATATAAAAAGATAGTTGTAAGTTTGGATGCATATATAAAAATAAAAAATTAAGAAAATATATGATACGTTTTATTAAATAATTCGCTTCGATAAATAATATTATATCGTTTTCTATAAAAACTTGTTATGTTTTAAGAATTAAATTTTTTACTACATTTATTTTTGGTACGAATTCGAGTAAATTTTATATAAAGAGTCGTAATTTAACCCTTAATTTGGGAGTATATGTTGCTTTTTTTCAAAAATAACGCAATTAGTTTTTTTTTAATTTTTTTCATTATTCACTAGAGTTATGTAAGTTCGTAAAAAAAAGCTAAATATAAATTATCAATTTTTGTTTGCCTGCCAAATTAAGGGTTAAATTACGACTCTCTTTATAAAATTACTCGAATTCGTATTAGAAATAAATGTAGTAGAATTATTAAATTAAATTCTACATATTAAGGACGTTAAATTTTACATATTAAGGACTTTGCATTTTACAGTAATAAGTGGTTACTTTGTGTTATAAATTGTAAAACCTCATTTACCGCAACATTTTTTTTGATTTCACTTAGTTATTTAAACGAAAATATATTTTTCAGAAATAATATTTCAGTTGAATTCCAAAGTGACCCATTAACTATTCGTCTAGTCTATCCAAGCTATAAACAAGAATACCATGTCAAAGGATAGTTCAATTATTGAGTTCAGATCTAAAACAGTAACATATTGATTATTGATTGAGGTCAACCGAACGCTGAACCGTACTCAAAATAGAATTCCGTATTGGTATACCAAACATAATGGTTTCGGAGTGGAAATGGACAAAATAGTAATTTTAACATGTTTAGATATTTAGAAGAATTCGTAATGGTCCAAGATCTCAGGGCCCCCAGACACACTACACAAATACCATGTATGGAAAAAAAGTAATGTTAGATCTTTCTCTATAACCAGGTTGAAAGTTACACAATCGCTACTTTTGAGACCTGGGGAATCAGAGTGATCTCTCTTCTCTCTCTCTCTCTCTCTCTCTGTGTGAGTGTATGGGTATGGGAGCATTTTTTGGAATCGCATAACTTGATAAGTAATAGACCGATTTGCTTCTTTAAAATCGATTTCTATACGCCTGGAATTGAACTAATTTGTTAATCAGATTTTAAATATTAGACCAGCGCGGTCCATTTTTTAACGATAAAAATCATTTTTACCGTCCATATTTTTGCAATAAATAGTTCGATGTCTATGAAAAATAGTTTTGTTGGGTTATAAGGGTGCTAATTGCAAATCTTATATAAGTTTTCAAAAATTAAAGCAGCAAGATCCCATATGACGTTGATTTTTTTAAATGAATATTTGATTTCTATGATATTAAAAGTTCTTTTGTATTTTTGTGGGTGCTTAAATCACCTAGAGGTAGGTATTGTGAATACCCCTAGTGTCACTTTGCACCGGCGAGGTGTTCAGAGACAGGGTTTAAAAATGAAAAAGGGTTTGCAAGGTTCAGTTATAGTACACTCATTCAAGCTCACTCAACAAGTTATGTATTAATTAGTATTACCAAATCACTTAAGGTGATTCCTTGCCAAGCCAAGCTCAAATACAGAAACAATGATAAAATATTTTTAAAAATTTCCCTACCTAGCTAACAAGAAAGAAAGAAACCGTAAGCCTAC
The DNA here is from genome assembly GCA_946406115.1 of Apoda limacodes. NCBI lineage: Eukaryota > Metazoa > Arthropoda > Insecta > Lepidoptera > Limacodidae > Apoda > Apoda limacodes. The sequence continues at coordinate 8,412,007 of OX291553.1, read as the reverse complement.
CTAAGCGAATGCGATGAGAGGTTTTACAAAGGTTTATATGTTTAGGAGCAGAATTACAGTGGTACCCTCACTGAACCTCCCAGTGGTCAAGAAAAAAATGTTGCACCATAATTGCTCGATTGGTGCGTTGTTCATATCTTTAATTACAGATGGCACTTTTGGAAATACTAAATAGAATAGATAAAACAGTACGTAAAGTTTTAGTTGCCATATTGAAATGGTGTGAACTTAATCCGACAGTAGCGACCAAAAAGTTTTACCTTTAGCCAAAAATTTTTAATTAATGAATTCTCTAGATATCGCTAGATGGCTATAAGTCTGTTCCCACCTTTTTTATTTTGTTAAGTTTCTTTATTTACAACTTACAAAAGAAATAAAATATGTCTTCGTCGTCAGATGAGTTAATTATAAATGCGAACCTGTTACCACCAAAGTCTAAAGACAAGTGGTACTTAGCCGCCTACCTGTAGAAAAAAGAAAAAAACTAGTTCGTTTTAAGAGAATTTCCTATTACCTTACTTAAGGGACATTGCCGACAAATACAAACCGTCTTCTGCCTACCTATGGGATATTACCGCCATGTTGAAGAGCATTCTCAAGTCTGAAAATTCTATCAATATTGAACAGTATATAAAATTAGATGCATTTCTAAAAACAAAGTCAGATGGGTAAAAAATCGAAAGTTCTTACGGAAGAAAATGTGGGAAATATTGTTAATGTAGCTCTTGATATATTTACAAGGTAACGTCACCTGAAAAACTTTTTTTGTGTTTTCAAAAAGTAAATTTTTAAGTAAGTTTTTCACTTCATTTTTTTTTTTTTTTTTTCGCAAATGTGATAAAAAATTGTGTGTAACATGGGCGGTACGGAAATTACAAACTCCAGTCATTAAAGCATCGGCCTTCGGCCTTTGGCTTCTAAATAACCTCTCGTTAGTAATTTTCTCCTTACCGCCCTTAATACACATTTTAATATATTTATCAATTGGAAACTTTAAAAATTTAAGGTAAAAGTTAAAGTAAACATACTCCACAGGTTTACTTTACAAGTTAAAGTGGTCTGTGAAAACTGAAAAAACGGCCAGACACTGGTTATCCTCCTTTAAAAATTAAAGCAGTCATAATACAGAGATACTTTTTGAAAATATTTATTTATTTATTTTTATTTATTTATTTATTTATTTATTTCCAATTTATAACATGACAGCATACAATTATACCAAAGCGTTACAAATGTTAAATTAAAATTAGTAAATCATCGCTTAAAAATAAATACAACATTATTATTTTCATAATTAAACAATTCATCAAATTAATTAAAAAAATCCAATAATAATACATGTATTTATTTCAATCATAATCTTAGTTTATATTTACGCTAGTTTCTCTAGCATCCATCTCGTATATTCTCTTGCACTCACTCATCAGTCTTGCTATTCCACTCGCAAATAGATCACATTGTGGTGCTGTGGCGAGAACCGAGCTGAGAAGGGCGCGCGCGCGCTCCGCCGGGCTCTGCCTGCGTTGCACCGTACGCCCCAATGCAGGACCTACCACGCAGTGGGTTCTTTCGCGTAGTCTACCTGTTGTATGAGCATTGGGCACAACAAGTCTTAGAAACGCTTCGACGAGTGCCGGACAGTCTATTTTGTTTCTCATGATACCAAGACCAAATTTCGTCAGTGTTAGAGACCTCCTAAGCTCTAAGGAGTCGTAACCTAATTGACCCTGTATAAAAAGAGTAGGATACAGGTAGGGGTAATAATTATAGACCTTTTTGTACAGGTGTCGTAAAAACCTCTTTTGTATTTTTTCCAGCATTAGAATATATTTGTCCTCATGCGGGCTCCATACTACTGCACTCGTCTCTAGTACGCTACGCACAAGGGCTCCATAGAGTGCTCGAGTTGCAGCTGTTGAGAGCGAGGCGGCATTCCTCATAACGAAACCCAGCCGATGGTGTGCGGAGTTCGCGACGTGCTGCGCGTGGTCTCGTAGCGTCAGCGCCGGATCGAACCACACGCCTAGGTCACGGACACGCTGCACGCGCAACACAGGCGCGTCGCCCACCACATACTGGTGCTGTCGCGGGCTGTGCCCACGCGTGAACGTCATCGTCTCGCATTTACTAGGATTGAAGTGAAGTCGATTAGCCACACTCCACTCGTACACTGCATCCATATCACGTTGAAGTAGTTCGTGGTCTATTTATGTTCTACATGCTTTCAGAAGTTTGACGTCATCAGCGAAGATTAGCACGGTTGACTCATGAACAACTTTTGGTAGGTCATTAATCAGGAGCACGAACAGAAAAGGTCCTAGGTTCGAACCTTGACTTATACCAGACGGCGTAAGGTAATGGTCGGATACGTGCGTCCCATATTTTACAAATTGCTTTCGGTTAGATAGGTAGTTGGCAAATAATTTTAAGAGTCTGGGAGTAAAGCCTATCGCCCCCAACTTAAGAAGAAGCGTGTCATTATCTACTCTGTCAAACGCTTTTTGGAAATCGAGATAGATAACGTCTACCTGACTTCCCCTATCCATCTCTAGAGAAACCTTATCTACGAACGTGACTAAATTTGTATCTACAGAACGTCGCGGCAAGAAGGCGTGCTGCGCGCTCGTTATATAAGGTGGGCACTGCGGCATTAGTCGACCATGGAGGGCAGTCTCGAATACCTTAGCTAATGCACATAATATTGCCACTGGGCGGTAATTTTCGACCTTAGATTTAGAACCCGATTTAGGTATCGGTGTCACCCTTGATATTTTCCATAGTGTTGGGTAGTAGCCGGTCTCCAGAATAAGATTAAAAATATAAGTAATTGGCGCAATCAATTCCTCCAAACAACCCTTAATGATGTATGCTGGGATATTATCTGGTCCGGGTGACGTACCTGGTTTCAACCTTTTGACGGCTGCGCGTACGTCATCTGGGTGGAATGCGTGCAAGTGCACGCGGCGGCAATCAGCGGGGGGCGCGCGCGTGGCGGCGGCGGGGTCCAGCGCAGGCGGCCGCGGCAGGAACACGGAGCTAAAGTGCCCAGCGAAGGCGGCCGCCGCCTCGCGCCCCGTGCACTCCACGTCCCCACGCGTCACCTTAGTCTCTAATCCCCCTGTCCTTCGGAGACTGTTTACGTATTGCCAAAATTCTTTGGGATTTGCACTTAAATTTCTCGAAATCATTCTCGTGTACGTTGAATGGGCAATTTTAACGTCGGCCTTAATTTTGTTACGCAATAGTTTAAATTGTTCGTGATATTTGTTATCGCCAGTACTTTTCCACATACGGTGGACATAAGCTTTGTGTTGAATATCGCGAATGATACTGGAGTTGTAATAAACCGGATAAATACGACTACTCCCCGACCGATTTCTTATTTTTTTGGGTACACTATAGTCAAATATATTATAAATTTCTTGATAAAAATAATTAATTGCATTATCAAAATAATATAATATATTAATTAAGGGTTAAATTACGACTCTCTTTATAAAATTACTCGAATTCGTATTAGAAATAAATGTAGTAGAATTATTTATTCTAAAAATACAAAATGCTCAGTTACATTTGCAAATGCCTGAAGTTCAGCAGTCCGTTAGTATTAAAATCTGTTATGAAGCTTAGAAAACCATCATCAACTTAATAACTACATAATATAAATACCTTTTCTCCAACATGGTATAATATGCGACCATATCTTGCACAAGCTTCTTTGGGATAAATCGTACTTGCAGTACAGTATCAGAGAGCGACCCGCAATGTTTTAGCCGTCCGCTCGAGCGGTCAAATACGTAAGTTAAAAATGAAACGAACTTTTATTTAAATTACCTAAAATATTTTTAGTTTTTGTCAGTACAGTGTTTGAGAAAAGCACTATACAAGCCTTGAACATAACTGAGCACAACCGGACTATGTGATGCGTGCCTCTGCTACGCCTCGGCCTGCATACTTACGATCGCCCGGTAATTCATTGTTTGCGGGCCGCGGCTGTAATGTGCTATAATGTTAAATCTGTTCCATGTGTAACAATACTAAACAACCTATTTTAAACCAAGCCAGTCTTAGAGTTTTCCGCACCAAAATCTTTACAAACACTTACATTTTTATGTAAGAATAATATAATACATGAATGATACGATATTTACTCAAACGTAAAACCTTTTACGACCTTAGCATAATGTGAACATAAAATTGTAAAAGGTTGCGTTACGTTACGAACACCCCAAAAATATGAAAATCAGAATTTTTATAACATACTTTTATTTACATGCCGCCGCATACTGTAATTATACATATTTTCAAAAAGTATCTCTGTATTATGACTGCTTTAATTTTTAAAGGAGGATAACCAGTGTCTGGCCGTTTTTTCAGTTTTCACAGACCACTTTAACTTGTAAAGTAAACCTGTGGAGTATGTTTACTTTAACTTTTACCCTAAATTTTTAAAGTTTCCAATTGATAAATATATTAAAATGTGTATTAAGGGCGGTAAGGAGAAAATTACTAACGAGAGGTTATTTAGAAGCCAAAGGCCGAAGGCCGATGCTTTAATGACTGGAGTTTGTAATTTCCGTACCGCCCATGTGACACACAATTTTTTATCACATTTGCGAAAAAAAAAAAAAAATGAAGTGAAAAACTTACTTAAAAATTTACTTTTTGAAAACACAAAAAAAGTTTTTCAGGTGACGTTACCTTGTAAATATATCAAGAGCTACATTAACAATATTTCCCACATTTTCTTCCGTAAGAACTTTCGATTTTTTACCCATCTGACTTTGTTTTTAGAAATGCATCTAATTTTATATACTGTTCAATATTGATAGAATTTTCGGACTTGAGAATGCTCTTCAACATGGCGTAAATCTCCCATAGGTAGGCAGAAGACGGTTTGTATTTGTCGGCAATGTCCCTTAAGTAAGGTAATAGGATATTCTCTTAAAACGAACTCGTTTTTTTTCTTTTTTCTACAGGTAGGCGGCTAAGTACCACTTGTCTTTAGACTTTGGTGGTAACAGGTTCGCATTTATATTAAACTCATCTGACGACTAAGACATATTTTATTTCTTTTGTAAGTTGTAAATAAAGAAACTCAACAAAATAAAAAAGGTGGGAACAGACTGACTAGTGATATCTAGAGAATTCATTATTTAAAAATTTTTGGCTAAAGGTAAAACTTTTTGGTCGCTACTGTCGGATTAAGTTCACACCATTTCAATATGGCAACTTAAACTTTACGTACTGTTTTATCTATTCTATTTAGTATTTCCAAAAGTGCCATCTGTTATTAAAGATATGAACAACGCACCAATCGAGCAATTATAGTGCATCATTTTTTTCTTGACCACTGGGAGGTTCAGTGAGGGTACCACTGTAATTCTGCTCCTAAACATATAAACATTTGTAAAACCTCTCATCGCATTCGCTTAGGTAGGCTTACGGTTTCTTTCTTTCTTGTTAGCTAGGTAGGGAAATTTTTTAAAATATTTTATCAATTTTTCTGTATTTGAGCTTGGCTTGGCAAGGAAACACCTTAAGTGATTTGGTAATACTAATTAATACATAACTTGTTGAGTGAGCTTGAATGAGTGTACTATAACTAAACCTTGCAAACCCTTTTTCTTTTTTAAACCCTGTCTCTGAACACCTCGCCGGTGCAAAGTAACCCTAGGGGTATTCACAATACCTACCTCTAGGTGATTTAAGCACCCTCAAAAATACAAAAGAACTTTTAATATCATAGAAATCAAATATTCATTTAAAAAAATCAACGTCATATGGGATCTTGCTGCTTTAATTTTTGAAATTTTATATAAGATTTGCAATTAGCACCCTTTAAACCCAACAAAACTATTTTTCATAGACATCGAACTATTTATTGCAAAAATATGGACGGTAAAAATGATTTTTATCGTTAAAAAATGGACCGCGCTGGTCTAATATTTAAAATCTGATTAACAAATTAGTTCAATTCCAGGCGTATAGAAATCGATTTTAAAGAAGCAAATCGGTCTATTACTTATCAAGTTATGCGATTCCAAAAAATGCTCCCATACCCATACACTCACACAGAGAGAGAGAGAGAGAAGAGAGATCACTCTGATTCCCCAGGTCTCAAAAGAAGCAATTGTGTAACTTTCAACCTGGTTATAGAGAAAGCTCTAACATTACTTTTATTCCATACATGGTATTTGTGTAGTGTGTCTGGGGGCCCTGAGATCTTGGACCATCAAGAATTCTTGTAAATATCTAAACATGTTAAAATTACTATTTTGTCCATTTACACTCCGAAACCATTATGTTTGGTATACCAATACGGAATTCTATATTGAGTACGGTTCAGCGTTCGCTTGACCTCAATCAATAATCAATATGTTACTGTTTTAGATCTGAACTCAATAATTGAACTATCCTTTGACATGGTATTCTTGTTTATAGCTTGGATAGACTAGACGAATAGTTAATGGGTCACTTTGGAATTCAACTGAAATATTATTTCTGAAAAATATATTTTCGTTTAAATAACTAAGTATAATCAAAAAAAATGTTGCGGTAAATGAGGTTTTACAATTTATAACACAAAGTAACCACTTATTACTGTAAAATGCAAAGTCCTTAATATGTAAAATTTAACGTCCTTAATATGTAGAATTTAACTTTGTGATTCGTTTGTAATGTATTTTCTAATTGTAAGCAAACACAGTAACATAGTAATCAGACAAACAGACAACCAAAAAAAATTAACGATAAATTATTTATAATTACCACTAAAGTTTTACTACTTAAATGGTAAATCTATGTCTTGAAAATATACGTGAAAATGCATTGCAAGCATACAATACTCAATACACATTATACTGCATCCTGGTCAGTCTTGGTTTTTCAAGGAAGTTATCAGGTGTTTAAAATCAGGCTAACCTATAGTATAGCAACCTATGCTGCGATATAAATAAATGATGCCCTGCGTTATCAACTACGGAAAATCTATTACCGTGGGAACTCTCGGTTGTATTAAAATGTAGGTATCCCATGCCGGAAGAGTAGACCTATCAATGTGCTAAAAGTTTGTGAGGATGTTCCGTTGCGACAGGTTAAGAAATTATTATCTAAAATTATTATATAAAATTAGGGCAGACCGGGACCAAAAGTAACGTTTAAAAATAATTGAGGACAAAAGCAACATGCTTTTAATGTAAACACTTACATAACTTTTTTGTTTTCTTGTATTTAAATACTCAAAGAGAAGCGCTGCTGGTCGTGAAAAAAAAAAGTTGCCGGTGACAATTTTATCAAAAAAAAAGCTAAAGCACTAAAGAAAACTGAATGTTAACCATATTATATTTATTAAACTATTTGCTGTTAGTACTTGTACTGGTCTTTTCCAATAGAAACATTTGGTGGTTATTGCAACAGCGATGCTAAAACTTCTTTCCACTTTCAACAAAATTGTCAAAGCTAAGTAGATCCTTTAAGCTTAAATCACAATAGTTGTAACAGGCACACAAACTGATGTTGCAATTTTTTTCAATGAGTAACATTTTTTCGCTTTTATCGAAAATACAAAAGGTGACAACTGCTTTCTAAACCTAAGATGTAAGGCCTATCGAAAGTAACAACAAAAGTGGTTTATGCCTTGTATCCCTAAAGCTTCTTAGTAATCTTATAATCCATATCGCTCGTCCAACCAGTAACCAATGGAGAAGAAAGGTTCTCTAGTGACAATCATAGATTAAAAGACGCAGTACAGGACAACTTCCTGCCAGGTGAACAGATTAACAAGTTAGAGCCACAAGGATATACTGGGTGCAAGCAACTCAAGACCGGCCGTTGTAGAAACATATGGAGAAGGGGAGGCCTACTTTCACATGGACGTCTACAAGCTGAGATGACGATGAAGCAGACAGTAGATAGATGTTACAAAAATGGTTGTGCTTTTATGTTATGTATGCGAAAAAATATTATTTTGAGCTTATTACAATTATTGATAAAAACAAACAATTTGTCAATCTGTCAATGCGCATAATATGTTACTTGATATGTGGCGTGTTACTTTCAAGTGACCATCAGGATGCAAGTTACAAATGACTTAGCGTTTTTAAAACTTGGGTAAAAACAGCTGTTTATAGCAGTTTAATCGGTAATAAAAATTTACTTTTTCGAGTTGCAGTGGTTTTTCAAATCGGGCCAGTAGTCTCAGAGTTGCTCGTTTAAATGTATAGAAACTCTATGGAGCAGAGGGAATGAAACGGATTGTAACAGCTAGTCTATAATCTAAGCGGCTCAGTGGGTAATGATCTGAACCGAGCGTGTGTTCGATTCCCGCACAAACAAACATTTATATTATGATCATTTGTGTTTGTCTTGACTTTGGGTGTTTTTTATCTATCTATAGATATGCATAAGTGTATATTTGTATTTATTTTCTGGAACCACAGTACAAAATTTGCTTAGTTTGGGATCAGATGGCGCTCGATGTGTGTAATGTCTTAAAAATGAAATTCATTATATTATTAACAATGGTCAAAATTTTACTAACTACTTTTCCATAACAAAGAAACAGTATTTACTTACATGGCCGTTTTTATTTTAAACTATAGCTGATCCCGCGTACGTATTTTCTCTTTTTTAAAACAACTGGCACGCCACCTATTCTGAATGGGTTGCACTTATTCAGAAACCTTCACCGGCATGGGCTGTGCAGCAATTTACCAAAATTTCATTACAATCGGTTTACCCCTAGTGCGCGAGTCCAACTCGCACTAGACTCTTTTTTTCTTTAATAGAAAACCTTGACCTAATAATAACGAACACAAAAAGAAAGAATTATCCAATTTAGTGCAGTAGTTTGGAAGTTAGGGTGGGACCAAGGGAAACAGGGATTAATTTTTATACTATAATAATATATAATAGATTTGTTAATGTGTAGTTTGTTTAAATACGAGTATGTATTTGACTTTAGCAAACACGCCATCGAATACAGTCAATAAAAAAGTTATATATTGTATTGCAATTGAAATATTATTTTTTTAACTATAGCTCATAACATAAACTGTTAACAATAACATTGGTGTAACAAGCCAGCATACGGGTCTCTCCATCAACTGTCTTATTGAATGGTCAATGAAGGCCAAAGGAATCAATGATTAATAATAAATTCATCCTTATTTATTTCTTATCCTTTACAAAATTAGGTTCTTGTGTGTTTTTTTTCTGACAATATTATTTAATATAGACTATTTTCATCAATTAGAAATATTTTTTTTTAATTTTCAACAAAGTTTAAATAATAAGAAAAAAAAAATATTTATGAACTAAGTTAAATTTTGGTTGATAAAATAAAGTGTTTAGACTTTTTTTAAAGAGTATATTTTGCAAAAGCAAAAAGTAAAATGTTCTGTCAATGTCTAAAAGTGATTTTTAAGATAGTATTATATAGTCTGTGTTTTAACAAAGCGTAGTGTTAATAGTTTTACTACTTGTGATTTCGACATATATTTATTCCATGGGCTTAGCTAAGACGTACGTGTCCCTGCGGAGTGAGGGATTTTTCACATAGGTATCGGTTTTCCCAAAGGAGATGATGTCGACATAGGGTCGAAGGGTAACGCGTTTCACTAATGATGGTACGTCAAGAAAATAACATACCTACCATGTGCCTAAATACTTAAATATAGGGACCTACCTACACTGAGAAAATAATACGCCTACAAAGTGTTAAAGCTTTTTAGCTTGAATGAGCTTGGCCGGTTTTTAAAACGGAAGCTTATTTTCTGCTTATCAGTTTCGGAACGGTCTTATGAAAACTTAAAGTTTTAATATTTTAGCATCTGTAAGTTACCAACTTAAAACATTTAAAGCCAAATTACTTGTCCATAGTCATATAAAGATTATTTATTTATTTTTTCATACATAAAACAGAAAAACAGCTGTTTTCAAGCATACTTATATTCTTTATAAAAATTGCTCCTTGCAATCAGGGTTGCAAAATAAAAAAATAAATAAATAGTCTAGCTGTCACAACATAACGAACATCTTCCCCTTGTTTGTAATGATACTAAAGATTTTTCACCAAAAATGAACATCATACTGAATCCGCCAACTCTAATATCAAAAACTACCCAATAAAATTAGGCAAACTCAAAAACGAAACAGAACATAAAGAAAATGTTTTTTATTTCGATTTGATTGGGATGTCCAAAAAGAAAATTTGTTTAATCGTTCTTAACCTCTATTATCCCAAAAAACAGATACATTCACACCTATCACTCTAAAAAATGTCGTAAATGATTTCCCAGGTAACTTTAATCAAATTCTTTTTACCAAAATCATGCCTTAAATTCTTAAATCTTTCTATTTTTTGTATGAAATAACACGTTTACTATTAGTATTGGTATTTTTGCTAGAAAATTAAGGTGCTAGTAAACAACTAGGTAATTCTAATGTTTTTATGAACATTTATAACAACCAAATGCAAAATACGAACAAGTAGGTATTAGAACTATAGTACAGAGTGCTATACACATTGTGACAGAAGTAGTCATTTCCAAATTTTTTTAAAATGTACCTAAAATGTGTAAACGCCGTAGATTGTTTTTTATACAAATTTATTTGCCAAAAAAAGTTCCGTGAATTCGATTTGTATTTTGTTTTGAAACAAAAGAACCTTGGCAATATGCCTCTGCCAACATGTGCAGTTTTTAGGGTTACGTACCCAAAGGGTTCAAAACGTCTGTGAACAGGCTGTATCTCATGAACCGTGATAGATAGTTGAAAGTCAGATAGTTCACAGGTGATGTATTTCTGTTATTGCTATAACAACACATATTAAAAAACAGAATAAATTTTTTAACGGGGCTCCCATACAACAAACTTGATTTTTTTGCTCGATATTGATAACGGCCACAGGTAGACGCTAGAAATATTCACAGAATATTTAATTATATATTCACCTAAAAAATAAATAAATTATAATAAAACAAATCCAATACAACAAACGTATTTTTTTTGCCATTTTTGAGTCCGACTCGCACTTGGCTGGTTTTTTCGAATTTCGGTGCGAAATGATAAAAGTTATAAACAGCTTTTATTTTTCTTTTCCCGAAGTAATTAAAAAAACAATCGCGATTGGCGTAAAAAAGATTTGCAAAGACGCTGAAATAAGTAATTGAAATCAATTTAACAAAAGAAAGAATTTTACTAAAATACCAGTGGAACCATAAAATCGCATCTTCTGATAACTTAGTAGAATTTATTCTCTACACTTTTGTGCTTTAATAGACATTTAAACTGAGATTTATGAGCCTTTTTCTTCCACAAAGCTAAAGTTCTGGGATGAAAGTTTTTTCCCATCCTGGTCTGCTCTTATCGGAAATGAAAACTAACAACAACTACGTACCTTTTAATATAGCTTTGAATTTATTAGTATTTACGTTTACAAATAATGAATTTTTTTACATTTATGTCAGCTACGTGTAACTATAAAACTTTAGCCTATTTGCAACAACATGCAACATATAGTAAAAATAAAGTTATAGGAATTAAGTAGATTAAGTATAGTAGGTTAAGTTTCTTGAGGCTACGTGACAAAAAAAAATTAGGAAAAACAAGGGTGAAGCGATATGTAACTGGGTGTGCGTGAGTAGTGCAGCCACATCTCAACTCGCTAAGATTTCATTGAAATACAAGAAATAAATTAATAGCTTATTATACATAATTGATATAAAACAAATGCTTTTTGTAAGGGTTCAGAGCACTATTATGGCTATGTTTTAGCAAAGTTTAAGTGTGAAGGGGTAACAGACAGACAGATAGAGTTACTTTCGCATTTATGATATATATATGGATTTTATAAAACTTACACACTGAGTATAGTTTAAGAAAAACAAAATTTTTTTTTATGTAATTCTACATAAGTGTTCTGAAAATGAGTACTCCATTTTAAGACACCTTTCGTTACCATTTTCAAAGCAGTTTTCTAAGTGTTATTTCAGTGATAGAACTCTTATATTTTTTTATGTGGTTCTGTAGTAACTCTGACTGAACACATGAAATATAATGTAGCTATTGTATGGAAAGAACTTAAAACATCAGACTTCAATGAATTTTTCATTGAAAGTTTTGTTGATAATGTTATAAAAAAATTATAGTATTTAAACTAATTGGTAGTTATTTTTTTCACTATATCATTTTGGGAAGTTTTATAAATTCATCCACTGTCCATTTGCAAGTCTATATCAACATCCTGTTAAAACAATACGTTATTTAATATACGGTAGAGTTCAGTATTCGCTTTTCCCCTGCATTAACTTAATCAATATACCACTATGTCAGATCGGAATTGTGATTTGTCAGGCTTGTCTTATTTATAGCTCGGGTAAAGTCAATGTATAGTTAGGGGTCTTTTTACTTCGCAGTTTGTTTGAAATGTGGCTCTTGCGTTCAAATATGTTTTTTCATTTTTAAAGCAAACGGCAAAAATTGAAAATTTAATATTGATTAACATTTTTATATACCACTTAGGTGGTAGACAAGCATAAGGCCAGTTATTGTAGCTTGTAGTTAATTCATAACAATTAATGATTATAAAATATACTATTAACGCCTCTGTTATTTAACCTGACTGGCAAAAGGAGGGTGAGGCTCACGTTTTTCTGGGGTATGAATGTTGTATAAAACAATATCAAGGTTATATAATTATTATTGTTCATGGTGAGTATGAAATTACAAGAACAGTAGTAGATGTAGATGTCATAATGAACCAGAATAATATATTGAGGGCAAGAGAGATTCTTTGAATCCAGAGCGAAGCGAAAGATTCTAGAGTAAAATCCTAAGCGTAGCGAGGGATTCTGGAATAGAATCCTAAGCGTCACACGGTTCAAAGTAAGTAGCTCGAGGTTAAATAATTTTGGTACCGTGTGGCACACTCTGCTTTTCATCCTCTTCTAAGTGAAAAATAAATAAGAGATGCTTTTAGTAGTGACGAATATTTATATTTACATCGGTAACATTACAAAGTTATGTAAGTATTCAATGCGTGTGAATCAAATTAAAATTATCTGTAATATTATGATAAAAAGTAATAAAAAAACGAATGAGAAGTTACCGCGTTTTTTTTTAATTCGGTCAACCGATGCCGCGTTGGCAGGCGCGCTTTTTTTATTACCGGCCAGAATTTCTAGGCGAATTGTGTTCAAACTTTTTAATTAAATAGTGTTCCAAATTCAAAAGTCATTACGTCACGTTGGAATGATCCACTTTACTCGCACTTACCGACGAACCTTTCGCCACTTTTCGAAAAGATGGGACTCAAAGTAAATTTGATCATTTCTGTCTGTTGCAAAGAACTTAATATTTATTACATGGTTTTAAAAACGATATAAAATATTAACTTTAAGAGATCTGTAACACTTTCGGACGCAACATATAAATAACTTTTCTTCAAATTCTTTCAAATTTATAATATTAGTATGGATGGAGTTATATATCAAACTGTAAGCACCAACTCGTATATGTATGTAGTAATTGAGTTTTATTGTGATCAACTTCTATTTCGTCGCCCATTAAACAATTAAAGCGTTTTGTTAGCTTAATGAACAACAGTTTAGTTATCGGATGGTCAACTTACAGCCCCGTTGCCGTTTAATCGATTAATTAGTGGTTATGGGCAAGGATATTCATTCTATTGGCTCTAAAATGATATCATTGTAACAATAGAATTAATGTTGAATAAAAATATAGAACATAAAACTCTCTATTTTACATTATAATTTTTTCATGATGAAATCACTTTCTTTTACTTACATATACAGATTAATTTGCGTTAGTATCGTTTTTTCAAAATTTTACGTTAAATAATTTTTCCATATTTTAATTGAATAGGAAAGAAATTAGAATAAACTTTTTTAAGTTTTAAGAGACAGCAACAAAAGGAAGTGTAATTGTTGGGAAATGTGATTTTTTTGTCGGAGGGGCGATTGCCGATGAAGAAATTGTATCCTAGATTTGAAACCGCGTAGCAGAAGGTCCAGCTCTAGCCAAATAAACCGATGACTTTAAAAGCTGGTGGTAGCTGGATGCGGAAGACGAGGTCTGTATCCAGCAGTGGACTAAAATACGCTGATTTAATGATGATGATGGCGGACAGAAGCTTCAAAAGTTTCATTTTATTACATATATACATATATACATATATTCATACATAAATACATTGATAAGAACCGGATAATTTGGAAGCAAGTTATTCAACAAGACTTAATTTCAAGTCAATAAGCATTTATAGTTTCTGCAATAAAATGCCACAACACAAAATGCCAAATACTAAAATCCTTATTTACCATTTTGGTATATATAACCTAATAATTGATAGATATATGTGCGCGTGCGTCGTGTTTGTTAAATAACAACTGCAGGTGACAAGTGCGACTGTAATTTGAATAATTATAATAGCATTTATAGTTTAGTTATTTAAGTAGGTACCTATATATAAAAAGATGTAAAAAAGTATAGGTAGGTATATAATTAGCATATTAACGGACACGTTTCTTAGTATTATGGCGAATGCACTTATTAGCGTGTCCATTTAATCTTGTTTTTATCCAAACGTGATAACGCTTCTTTAAAACCTAATCTGATTCCCATATTCTTTAAAACTTTAGGTATAGATATAACCGAACACTAAGTTTGTATGTTTTCGTTGTGAAAAAATAATACAAAATAATTGCTTTTTAATATTTGTTTGAAGGGAAAAGAAACTTCATTGCCTGTTGTATGAAAATTTGAATGTCTTTACTTGCATTTCCCACCAGTAGTCTCTTCTACTGCGGTACATAAGTCTACTACAAACTATTTTGTCAAAAGGTAAAAGTTTCGTCCACAACGTAAAAGCATTTACATAAAAATCACGATGAATTTCCGTTGTTGTATTTTTAAGAATAAAACTGTCTATTTACATGTTACAGTTTTTTTGTAACAGGGGTATTTTTTGCAGAGTAAATACTGTAAATATTTACAGACACGGGGGCAAAGCAATTCTGTCCTTGCCTGTAGCAACTGGATAATATTTACGATGTCAACAGTGGTATTGTAGGGATTTCGAGTTTTGTACAAACAAACAAAGCGATAAAATACGCGAGGGTGGCTTTATCATAAGGAACGTGATATTTTTCGCGTAAAAATTAAACTAGAAGGATATATTTATTTATTTTACAATTTTCGTTATTTTTAATGATTAAGTTTTTCGTAATATTACAACAATGTTGTTTAACAGTTATTAAAATACATACATTAATAACAAGATAAGTATTATCACAAAGTATCTTCTTTCCCCTAGTACCACTTTTACAACGAGCTATATGACTCTTTAGTGAATACAATAGTTTTAGGTTATTTAAATCCATCAAAAACGATATTTTATTCTAAGAAATGTTATATGTGTCTCTGCGCTATCGAAGAAAGTTAATCTACTTATCTTAGGCACTAAAGAAAATGTTAGGCAGTAAATTTGTCGTCGTTAGGCCGAGATTAAAAGAGAATGTAGCGTGAGATTGAATAGCAAAATGAATTCCTTGGCCACTTTGCGGAATTTATTACTTAAATTTAGTTTTCCGATATGTTCACGGATAAAGTGTATTTTACGCGTTACAATCTAAGTTTGTTTTCACGCTAAATTTATGGTTTGAATGTTAGATAACCAATCTGAATTGTCTGAACAGACAGACAGACAGATAGATGGCGTAATAGTGCTGGCACTCGATGCTTACGGAACCCTAAATATAGTGAAACGTGTAATCAGTCGGTACGTAAATTTTTCGTTTGAATTTGTATAGCACGGACGCTAAGCAGGAAGAATTGACCTTTCATTTTTTAGCTTGTGTCAGATGTCAAAATAGTAGTAATTTATGATGACAGCGGTCGTTTGTTGCATCTGTGCGAGCGTGACGGCAAATAATTATGCGCGTGCAACAGAGACAAATAGTGTCCGGTCATTGAACGAAATTTTTTCTGCTTAGCGTCGGTGGTATAGATAACTTGTTATTAAACATACGAGTAAACAACTAATATAATTATGACAGATGACCTATAATATTATTATGAAAGTACTGGTTTGCTTACACACATACACATACACACACACACATAATAAATATATATATATATTTGGGTTCACCACTATTAATTTTTCACTGTAACTAACAACATACTTCTGGTCATTTACAGTATAGGTTTTTTTCTAACATTTACATTTATTTAGCAATTTTGTAATAACAAATTAAAAATGAAACAGTCGAACTTATTTTTATACCACCAAGGTGGTACACAAGCTTACAGTCCGTCTGATGATAAGCGGTCACCGTACCCTATGGACGCTTGCAACACCAGGACATTACTTGCGCATTGCTGACCCTTTAAAAATCTAATCACTTATTTCTTCAAGAAACTCAAAGGGAAAATTCTAGTCATAGGTAGACATTTATAAGTGTGAGAGGTTTATTCTATGTATTACATTTTCGGAAACTAGTCAATAAATTATTATTAATCCTGTCTTAAATCCCATGTTTCTAAACATAAAATGAATAGCATATTAAAAAAAAGATTTTTACAACTGCAGCAAATTTAAAGTCCAAATAGTCTCACCTTAAGGTAGGTCAAGTATCAAAGGAAAATATTACTTTCATAATTTCACAAAAACCGACCAAGCCACAAAATACACGAGCCTTTTTCTATTATTTGTTATTTTACTTTATAACTTACTGTTTCTACGATAGGGCAAAAATATCAAAAACTTATTTCTTTTATGCGGACCCCTTAAATTAATTAAATTTTGTTAATTTTTTTAATTTGCTGTGGTTAAAATTTGAGATTTCTACCTACTAAGAACCGAACAGACAGATGGCGTAGGCTTAGTGATAGGGTTTTGTTGGCACCCGATATTTACGGAACCCTAAAAATAGCCAAACTTGTATATGTGTAGGTACGACACGATAATATAATCAAATAATAGTAGTCAATATTGTCTGACTCAAAATAGTATTAGAATCACAATTGGAATTAAGTATGGTAATTTGATCAGGTGTACAAAACCCTCGTCGAGTGCCCCCTTGCTAACTCGATACCTGAACTGCATCTTAATACGTGTAGTGGGACTCGTCTCCTCGGCGGCCTCTTTAATTAAGCACTCACCATGTAAGTTGACAATTGCGAATCTGAAATGAAAAACGAAATGACAAACTGCGCGAATAAATGTTTGAAAGAAATTAGCTGGTAGATGAAAAAAAAAAAAATGGGTGGCATAAACGGTAAAAAAATTTGGTTTCAGTCAGGAAAGTGCCGGTGGAAGACGATCGCGAACAGAGAGCTTATTGAAAAATGTATTCAAGAACTTTACGGGTCTCAAGAGTTATGCAGTGCTCGAGATTTTTTACAATAAGCTTGGCAGTTTGGCAAAAATATCTAGTGGTAGACGTGCGGTAGTCATGTTAAAGGATCCGGGTTCGACTTTCGGTAAGAAGAAAACCAATATTGCTTCAAATTGTAAATCGTAAAGTTGTCTTGACTCTGGTTTGTGTTTTCCTTAACGGTAGAGCTAATGTTTGACCATTCTTTCTTTACCATTTAATGTCAAGCTAAATGTTAAAGTTTGAAATATATTAGGAAATAACACGAAAAATAACGTTCAACTTCAAGGGGGTAAAATAATACAATGTTTTTTTTTATTATTTTTTTATTAAACTCAAATTTATTAGTGGACAAGTCAATGATTCGTAGATTTTTTGTATTTATTGAAAAGCTAGAAATTTTAAATATATTAGTAATATTTCCACATCACAAATGTAACTTATTTTTTTTTTATTATAAAGCTCCTGTGTGAGAGAGAATCAAAGCGAGGAATTAGAAGCTTCAGGTTAATAAGGAAATAGGAACGGAATGTCACAGGTAAAAAGGTCAATTTTATACTTACAAAATGCTAATAAGCTTATGAGCTTATTCGAGTAGTCAGGGCTTACGTGGAAGTTTGCTAATGTATTTTGTTCTTGGTATGATTTTTGTTTGTGCTTTAGAATTTGTTTGAAATAGCCTAAAGCTTGTAATCCAGTTCAAATATGATATGAAAACTTTCTATAAAAAAATAAAATAAACGTAACGAGCCATTTGCAGTTGCAATATGTTGCAATTCGATTTCCTGAGCGGTCTATTAACGTACTATGCTTTTCAAACGAGTTAGCATCCGGTCAGGCGCCATCTTGGTGGCCAAAGTGCGTAACTAGTACTGAACACTATGCACACCGTAGCAACTAACGTACAATGTGGCGCCAGTGTGGCGCCAATATGGCACCTGACCGTATGCCAACTCAGTTGAAACGCATAGTTACATTGTTTTTTGTTTATTATTTATTTGGTAAGGTAGAAGTAAATTAAGCTAGTGATTCCTGCGATTGGATGAATGGTTCTGCTGCCTACTTCATGGTATGTGTCTGTTAGTCATCACTTACGACACCCTAGGGAGGATTACGGATAACGCGATTGTATACTTTACGGCCACCTCAATGCAGTAGTTCTGTAGTTACATTATTTCAGCAAATATATTTACTTATGAGTGTATGTTAAAAGGTTTTGTTGGCAGTGTTAAATTATATTCGCACATAGGTAGGTGTAATTATGAAAAAAAAATTTTGGAGCACGGCCTGCCCTTACCTTCAGTTAGGACGATTTTAGCCATAGTCCACAGGCAGTTATCAATTTCATATACGTCTTTCTTTCGACGTTGTAATGTTATTACATTCAACGGCACTGCTCGCCCCCATGGCCATAGGCTGTGGCATCTACGTTGCCTTGGTGGCAATTCTCCAATTCGTCCCAACGTGATATCAGTCTAATCTAGGCTGACCTAAAACTCCAATATATAGTGAGTGCCATATAAAAAAGTTACAGTGCCAATAGGTATACAGTGAATATAAAAAAAAGGTAATAAACAATTGTAAAGTGTTAGGTTAGTTAGTTCTAGGTCGTATAATAGAACTATAGTTCAGATAAATTTGTTATTAGGAAAACATTTAATAAATATTATTTTACCTAAACAATAGTTTTATAAAGTGTCGGTTCCAAAATATTAGCAACTTGTATATAGGCAAGAATCGAACCCACTATTATCTCATTCCTATATTCAAATTTGACGGCCATGGGGTTGAGTCATGCTGACTAAGTGATAGCTAGCCGAGGCTTAGGTTCGAATCCCAAACAGAACCGTTACAGCGTTTGGAAGTTACTTCACCATGTTTTTGTTTACCAAGAAGCCAGTGCAGTGGTGTGAATAAATATACCACTTAAGAAAACAAGAAAAAGTCCAATTGGTGACGATAGTCAGAACGGGAGCAAACACCAAAACCACTCTGCCACTACAGACTGTTCCTATCATACTAATTTCATAAATGTGAAAATAACTTATTTACTAACAACAAATAAACCGATTTCGATAAAATTTGGAATGGCCATGGCTAAATTAATTGATAGTTAGTTTGGCCACATTTTTATTTGGAAAAAATTACAGTAATACCTATTAGCGAATTACTATGGCTAGCAAATTTCCCTACTATAATTGAGGAGTTACCGTAGGAACCCCATGCTGATGATTTAATTAACGCGGGTAGAGCCGCGGGCAAAGCTTGTTGTGAAAATAATTTATGGACCCTTTTTTAATGCATGTCCGACACGCTTTTGAATGGTTTTTATTTAGTAAGTGCAATATGAGGACCTACCTTCTACCAATATTTTTTTTTTTCAATTAAATTAGTTGAGAATCTTAAATACCTAGACTCAAGATTTGAGCATTATTGGAAACCCAAAATGATTTTCGTTGTAAGTTTTTATTTAGTCATTAAAAAATTATAAATAGCGGGAGGAGGAGGGGTATTCAAAGTATATAAGAATTTAATGAGTTTTATCTAACGTAGGTACGGTATTCCTAATTGGGATTTAATTTTTTTTTATTTTTATTCCAAAATATCTAATGCTCACCCACACAAAAAGGAGTGCTAAAAAAAAATAGGTTTATTCAATTGCAGGTAGCATAATGGGTAGCGTGATGTAATTTTGTTTCTGAAAATAGATTGTATGATATTATTATATTAATCATATAGATATATATACTCATCAATTTCATTGTGGTCACCAAGAACTGCAATTTCGTATCTCACGTAAAATGCTATGTTAAAAGGAATATAGTTAGCATGTATATGATGTTGCCTTAGACTTGCCTTAGAACTACGCTTTAGACTAAAAGATTCCATAGTAGCACATTAAAAGCATATTTTTGATAAATGTAGCAAATTAAGCTTCGACAGTCTAGGATGCAGAGACAGACTGTAGCGTTTTATAAGAGATTTAGAGAACCCTAAAAAGTAACATATTGAATAAATAGATTATTGCAAAAATAAAGTATTAAGCTTAATTTAATTCCTTAAAAGTTAATTAAATTTATCTTACTTTCAACAAGTCAATAGTGTGAAGTAAATATCTCTTTCATTAAGAAAGTCGTGGCCGGTTAATTTGTGTGTCTCGTGCGAGAATCAGTAAATCACGAAAGAGCTTTCTCCCCACCCCTCGGCGTACGCGCAACGCGTCCTGATATGTACCTACTGCAAAGATTAGTAATATGTAGAAAGGTTGCTTTTAAACTGTCATAAAATTACCTACTGCTACAAATTCACTCTATTTCAAATATATGCTACAAAAATGCAATAAAATATCACAGTAATAAAAGTAGTCAATGATATTTGAATTGTATACCTTTTTTCCACTATGTATGAATGAACTTTGTAAAGTTATTGGGACTTATTTAAATACCCTAACCATTAAAATATAATTAATCATTGAAACATACATACAAAATTTTTATTACTTAGCAACATTTAATTGCAATGTCCTTAAGAACCCTACTAATATTATTAATGTGAAAGTTTGTATGTCGGGATAGATGTTTGTTACTCAATAACGCTTTAACCACTGGACGGATCGGAATAAAATATGGCATACATATAGGTTAGGTCCTGGAATAGCATATAAGCTACTTTTTATCCCTAAAAATTCTAAAGTTCCTGCGAGAATTACTATAGCAAAGTTAAAAGAACTATTGCTGCACCTATAGCATGCTATAACAATTCATTGGTATAACTAATTACTTCATAAATAGGAGTTAATTAAGGAGTTCCACGCCGAAAACCGAATTTAGGGCGGGTGGAGCCGCTGGAAAAGCATTTTATGAATCACATTAAATATAAAAGAAAATTAGATATTATCTTATAATATTGATACATTTTTCACGTCACTACATGAATAAAATAAAATATATTACAGATGATCTCTTCTGTATTAATACATATTCTTTGGACTCATAATGATTTATTAGGGTTCATTTAGCACCCGCACACGCACAATCCAAATATTTCATCGTTCTCCCGCTGCATGGTGGCGTGACAGACAAACAATCTTCACTTTTATTGCTCATAAGTAGTTAAGCTACAAATAAGTTACAGTTATACAGCTGCAAATTGTTATAATTATACCTACAACGAAAATTTTCTTTCTAATCTATACATATAAAATGCTTTGTCCTGAATGACTGATGGATCAACGCACAGCCTAAACCGCTGATCCTAGAAACCTGAAACTTGGAGGGTGTGTTCTTTGTAGGACGTAGGCATCCTATAAGAAAGAATTTTTCAAAATTCTATCTCTAAGGGGGTGAAAAGGGGGGGCAATGTTTGTATGGGACAACGTGATTCCTTGGTGCAATCTACTTCAAATTTTGCATAAACCTTTTTTGACAGAATTGATGGAAGACGTGTTTCGTATTTTATTAAAATTCATCCCCAAACGGGGTTAAAAAGGGGAAGAAAGTTATTTTGGCGGTGATTTGCTTCGAAGTTGATATCATTACCCCTTAGTGCTTTTGATTTAAATTACATTTTATTTTGACACATGTTTGGAAACTCAATTCGATTTTACTCAAAAAAGGTTAAACTCTTTATAAACATAAGCAAATTTCCTTCTATACTAATATTATAAATCTAAAGAGTTTGTTTGTTTGTTTGCTTAAACGCGCTAATCTTAGTAACGACGGGTCCGATTTGAAAAATTCTTTCAGTATTAGGTAGATCATTTATCGAGGAAGGCTATATATTATTACGCTCAGACCAATAGGAGCGGAGCACCAATGAAGAATGTTTTAATTTTTTTTTTCTTTTGAGAGCTACATTAAAGTTTCGCAAAATCATGTATGACAGAATTGTTCCCATTTAAAAGTTCAAAAAAAAGTCCGCGACAGCGTATTTATAATTTTTAAGGTTGGCTCCCTGTAACCTTTTTTTATGCTTACCAAATTTGTTCTAAAATAATGCATTATTTGCGTTTTTATAAATATGATAATAATCCTTATCCAAATAAACAAGTATTTAATTTAAATCAAAATTGCCCTTAACATTATTCGATTTCAATGAATATCTTAGGAGATATCGCAGTTTTAAAATAACATCGCAGCAAAAAAATGATCATGTGCTGCGCGCGCGTGAACGATGTGCAAGGCCGGGTCATGAGGGGGAAGGGCGGTACGTATTATTAAAAAAATATTTTCACTTTCTAAGTAAACAAAGTCGCGGGTTAAAGTTAGCGTTAGGCCAAAGTAACTATTACTGACTAACTGACTGACTGAACTATCAACGCACAGCTCCAACTACTGGACGGATCGAGCTGAATTTTAGCACACATAAAAAACGAGGGTTCAAAGTTTGTATGATGCTCGCGATGTTAATACATTAGTTTATTAGTTTTTAGTAGTTATTTATTTATTATTTTTGAGAAAGAGAGAGAGAGAACGTCAAGTGTGAGTAGGTTTTTTTCTATACTTTAAGTATGCCGTAAGAATCTTACGCAGATAATTTGATTATATATTTTTAAAGTTACTATATATATAAATATTCTGTGAATATTTTAAGCATCTAATTTTAATTTGCCGTTACCAAAATCGAGCAAAAAAATCACGTTTGTTGTATGGGAGCCCACTTTAATATTTAGATAATTCTGTTTGTTAGCTATTATAGCGGCAACAGAAATACATGTTCTGTGAAAATTTGAACAGTCTAACTATCACGGTTCATGAGATACAGCCTGATGACAGACGGACGGACGGACGGACGGCGGAGTCTAAGTAATAGGGTTCGGCTAATTACCCTTTGTGCACGGAACCCTAAAAACGGTCTGTTTGATTATGATGTCAAAGTCTGCGATAGCCAACACATTACCAGGTGCATTTCTTATAATATTCTTACACTTTGCTACTTATAGGTATAGGTTTGGTCTTTTACTATGGTATGGTTTTATTACAGAATAAAAGGAATAAAACCTAAAATGATGTAGGTATATCCACATGGACATTCACGTCACAAAAAACGCGCTACAAAGGCAGCAATAGAGCCCCTTTGATCAGTTTGATATTTAAAAAAAAATGTGTACCAAAAATTGCTGTTTTCTTTTGTGGTTTATTTTTTATCGTTTAACAGTAGTGTTGGCAATCGATTAAAAAAAATCCTATTGAATGCTACTTCATAGTTTATGTAATAATAAACAAACAGATTAACTTAATATAGATATAAGTTAGGATATATTAGGTTCACTCTAATTACATTTATAGGTAATTTAATTTTCACCTTTAATTTATATAAAATAAAGTATGCTATTTATAAGTCATTATTATACTTTCATAATATTCATACTCTTCATTCCTATAAATATTATTATATTATAAATACGAAAGTTTGCATGTTCGGTTATTTGTTACTAAATCACGCTTCAATTACTGAATTGATTGGGCTGAAACTTTGCACACATATAGGTTAGGTCCTGAAATAGGATATAGGCTTTTTGTATCCTATCCATGAAAATTCAAAAGTTTCTGCGGGAATAACTATAACGTTTTTTACTCAATCCTGCCGCAACGGAGCATCCAATTGAGCTGAAATTTGCACAGAGATAGTTGAAGATACCGACAAAGGCTACTTTTTATGTTCCCACGGAAGTAACTATAACCTAATTCCACAAACGATTAATAGCTGCAGCTAAAGCTTGCTATAGCAAACTTCTTTTGTATAATCAAGGAGTTGCCGTAAGACTCTCAGGCTGATAACCAAATTAAGGGCGGGCGGAGCTGCGGGCAAAAGCTAGTTTTTTATATTTATAAATCTACAAATAAAAATTACGTTCTTTTTGACTTTATAATGTAATAGAGTCATTTGAAATTATATTGAAACTTGAGGAAAAGAGTCTTTTGATTTACATAAATGTTATTAAAATATTTGAATGAGACCGAACGATCTCAAATATTTGAAATTGTACTAGATTGAATTAAAGATTAAGTTAAAAGAAAAAGCTTATGTACATTTGACGTTATCAGGACCTTATTGTCGATATGGATTTATTGATGTTCCTTTAATCTATAAACATTTATCTAACGGAATGTGTATTAATCTTATACGTGTAGGTCTTATAGATCCTAAAAAATAATGAAAACTCAAAGGTGAAAAAGGGGGATTTTGTGAAAAATCCAATGTAAACTTATAAACTCCCAAAAAGTGTGTTACTGTTGGAAGTTATATAGGTGACATACTTTTTGAGAAATACGTCATATAATGCTCTCAAGTACAATCTCCTAACTTTAAAGTTGAATCATGATAGAAAATATTTTTAAAATCGTTTATCAAAATATACTGCAAATAGCAAAAAAGCTAATCTGTATAAGTTATTACTAAGGGATTCAATCGTGTCACAGAATCTCAATCTTGGTATTTGCGGGACTGAAAGTCTTTAGTCTTGCGGGATCCAGGTATTTGCGAAACCCCGCAAACGTTACTGCGATACCACAGTTATCCAGTATTTCGACTACTTCTTTATCCAACACATGCCGCCACCGCGTAGGTATCTACCTCCTAGTTCGTCCGGAATGCGGACCTTCATAGCGACTTCGAGCTCCCCACGATTCCCCAATATTTTAAAGACTTGGCAGTCCGCTTTTTCGAGCGTACACAAAATCACCCGAACCGATTAATTGTGCAACCCACAAGCTACCATCCCCCGACCGACCACGGCACGTTCGAAAAACTATTGTTAGGCGGCCTCAGCACGTACTAACGGCCCCAGGCGAAGATCTCGCTATCCGGATAGCGACTCCATCAGAGTCTCGCCCAAAAAGTCAGGTGAAGCAGTAATGGCAGCATCAGCCAACTGCAGTTGTTCAGAAATAAAAATCGGCTGAGTGCGAGTCGGACTCGCGCACGAACCATTATCTATAAAAACGGCAAAAAAATCAATCACGTTTGTTGTATGGGGGCTCCCCTTAGTATTTGTTTTATTTTTAGAATGTTATTAAATAATATTATACATCGTTCATTTACTTATATTTTATACCTGTTTTACAGATAACTTTAGATAAGTATCTTTTAATGGAATTTGTATGAAAATTTCACTTTTCCACCTACATTTTATAACTTGGTCGACTATTACTTATTAGCCTGTAAAGTGTACTTACCCTTGATAGTTTTCCTTTGAAATTTATTATATGTACTACCATCGTAATTTTTTTTACAGTTCCACATACTATATTTTTGCTGGTAGTGGGGGGGGACAGTTGACTCTAACAAAAATTAGTACTTTAAAGCTAAATGTTTCGCAAATCGAGCCCTAAATCAAAAAATGATCTGTTCTTACCGCCAATGTTTTTGGGATTCCTATCCAACGATACACCACACAATGTGGTAGGCGAGAAAAAGAATTACGTCCCTTCTTCACATATAGGGGAGGTACCCAAAAAAAAATATTTCCCAAAGATTTTATTCTACCACTTTGTCGACTTGATCAATGTGTATATCCCTGCCAAATTGCAGCATTCTCGTATAAGTAGTTTTTGAACTAAGCCGCAGACAGACAGACGGACGGACGAACATGGCGAAACTATAAGGGTTTCTTGTTAACTACGGAACCCTAAAAAAGCGTAGGCATCAGCACAGAAACTCCATAAAGAGACAGGGTTGTCACAAGTATTAAAAAAGTTTTTCAGTATTTTATACTTATTTTAGAATTACAAATTACAGTTTGTCAAAAGCGAGACCATAACTGATAGTTGATAGACTGCCTTTGTGGCTCAGTTGGGAGTAATACTGCACTGATTGCTAAATTATGGAAGTGGTTTCGGTTCCCTATAGAGGAATGCGAATTTTATGCTTATTTTAAATTTTTCACCAACAGCTATGTGACAAACATTTGTTTTCGTCTCAAATCTGGGTGTTTTCTAAGTATAATATTGTGTTATGTATTTATGTATTTTAAAAAAAGTATATAGGTATTTGTATTCATTGTATGGTAGTAGGTGCAAACTTTTCGACTTTGATGTTTTTAACGTTCTGTTATTGAATTTGTATTAGTATGTAGTAGATTATCATCCTAATAAATAACTTGAATAGGAACACTTATGACAAATAAGTGCAGGGTCGGTATTTAAACTCGACTGTTTTCAAAGAATCATACAGTTTTACAGCAATATTATTTCCAAAAAAAATGGTCTAAAATGTTACATAAATTTTGCTTCCAGTTCTTCACAATAAATAACAAAATCAGCAGGGGGCACATACAATTATATTATAAACAGAACATATTCTGTAAGCCATTGCCATTTCGAATTTACGAGAGTTACGTAACACCCCTGCCAAACAGAGCGCAAACTAACTAAGATTGCCTGCCCTACCCTGCCGCTCGCTTCCCCGCGGGCCCTTTATCTTTAGTCTGCGCAAATACATAAGTCGGAATAGTGGTAGGTAGTAATATTAATACTGTTTCGACACTAAGTGCTTAAATTAAAATGTCAAAATATAACATTACAAGATACGATACTTACATAGAAAAATTTATTTGCCTTTCTGTGATTAGTACTCGGCAGAGAGTATTTTAGATTGGGATATGCAACTAATCACAACAAACAGACCGCCATCCTAATTAAAAAATAATTTTGTTTTGAAAATGATGTCTGTTTTCAAAATCTTGTTTTGGAATACTTAGTAGAAACAAGTATTTTGATGATTAACATTATTTCCTAATGTATCTTACGTCATATATAATAATATTTGCATTAACAAGTATAATGTGAGTAAATTATTTTCTCATAGTAAATTATAAAAGAAGAGTGCATAACTGGTAAAAAAAAATTATCGCAAATTTCACCTTCCTACTCGAGGTTCAACTGTGGAACCCTGTGAAACTCTTTAGATTCATCTTAGGTCCTCGCATGAAATTTATCTCATTTTTTTTGTTGTGCAATCTTCAATTGAAAGAAACTGTGCAAGAAAGACTAAGCATTAATATTTTATTTGTTCGCTTTCCCGCTGCTTCTAACGTCCTGCGTTTTAGTAATAGCTAAATTGGAGGTACATACCTTACATATCTTTTTATTTAATCTAAATTAAAAATATTATCTCTTCTTTCCTTTAGAGAATAATAGGAGATATAAAGTATAAATAAGCATTATTACATATTTCAATGGTAGGACATCTACATTAAGGTTTGCGGCCAACGTGTTTGCGTGATTTTTCTGTATCAACTGTTAATTTCTATTTTATTTTCTTGTGCAAATAAAAAAAATGTTATAAGTAGCCCAACAGTTTCATAGTTCATAAATCCAGTATAGTCAACTTCGTACTTGAACGGAGCTACGTCAATCTGATCTCCAATAATTCATTCTTTCAATTAGGTAAAAGGTTTTGTGATAAATGGTTTATTTATATATTTTAATTTGCGAATCACTTTAAAAGAGATTCCGAACTAAGTAACACGTTGAATTAATTCTTGTATAATCCCGCAAAATCCTGCGGGATCCTGCTTAATTTACGGGATTAGGCCCGCAAAAATAAAGTGGGATTCCGGTATTTCGAGATCCTCGTATTCCGGTATTGAATTTCACAGTTCTTCGCATACTATAAATCAGTCAGTCAAGGATCTCCGTAAGATTGGGTATACGTTATCGTGGTAAAGGCAACCTTTACTTTTACTACTTAGTACATACGTCGCCCCTGTACCTTTTCTTATAATATATATAGCTGATATAAATATATATATATATATATATATATATATTATTTATATATATATATCAGCTTATATTTTTTCTTATAATCTGTATACCTTATTCTATATTTTATAAATATTTTATTATTTAAAGTTGGTAGTCCAACAGAGAACTATTGTATTAGAAAAACTACAAAATACAATGACAAATGGTTAAAATTGCTCAAGTGAGTATTTAAGTTCCTAATAAAAATATAAAATAATATTTTCATAGCAAAGATGCAGTCAAAGGATTAATCTTGAGCCAGGACTTGAACTTGAATAAGTAATTTGTCTTCGTTTATGACTCCCTAAAGGTTAGTCTTAGAAGAAAATAAATTGTAAAATGGCATGTATAAGCAGACCTTCGGGGAGTCATAAACGAAGAAAGATTATTTCTAGGTATGTTTATTTATGCTAGCTTTTTGCCCGCGACTTTGCTCGCATAAACTTATAGATTTGTACAGTTTTTTATATGCAACAAACTGTAAAGTGTTCCTTCTAAAACAAGGCTTACAACTATACTTTATGAAAACTTACAACGATAATGAAAATTAAAATTTATTGGAGCAGGGAGATGATAGCAGTCAACAAAACATTTGTTATGCCCTTTCATGCTCTTAGGAGTTGAATTTTTGAAAAACCTTTACAGAAACAAATGTTTTACATCATTCCGTACAATGCTTACGGGTTGATTTACAACTTTTTTTACGAAGCCTGCGATACAAAATCAACCCGTGCTCCAAATCCCAAATTTCTAACCTTAGCAATATAGTCATCATCACATTCAGTCAGTACTGTGATTCTTTTTTGCACTCAAAGTTTTCTACCACTTTCTCCACTTTAGACATGTCTCTTCTACCCTTAAGGCTTCAATTTTAAAAACCCCGAAAGACATGTTTGATTAATTGCGTTGGATAGCATTAATACAGAATTTTCAGTAAATGTAAACATGAAGATAAAATAATTACTTTGTTTGCCATCTTTTTAGGGGTTAAAGTTTTATTCCTTATTTTGCCAACCTTTCGGATGATTTTCAAAAAGATATCATTTATGAAATTCCAAAAACTTTTTTACCTCCTCAGGGGTTAAATTCCGTAAAATGTCTTCGTAAACGACACCTCCAGTATAAAACCATCCCAGTATAATACAAATTTTGCCGATTCCTTTCTACCCTTTAGTGCCTGATTTTTGGGAAACACTGAAATACTTGCGACATTAATTGTGTTGAAGAATATGTATATAATTGTAAGTAACTTTGACATTAAAAATAAATATTTCTCATACAATTTTTGCCACCTACTTTCTACCCCTTATGGGTTGAATTTAAAGAAAAGCTGAAATGTGTGTTGTTTTAACTGCACTGAAGAGCATTTAGTTAAGAGTAGCTTTAAGTTAATTTGCTAATAACCATATAATTTTCCAAAACAATTTTGCCATGCTTTTTCATCCACTTAGGGGTTGAAATTTGAAAAATGCAGAAATGCGTCCTTCTTAATTTGCTTCCTAATGTGTATACACTAATTTGTATAGGTTTATTTAGAAAAATAACCGAATTCCCATACAAAGTTTCATCCCCTATTTTAACCCTTTTTTTTCAAAAACAGCGTAATACATAATTCTTGATTCTTGATTTCCAGGTGGTGCAGATTTTAGTTTTCTTACAATCTTCGCCGTACTATGATTGTTAATAAAAAAATTAAATTTTAGTAGGAAACATCTGAAGCCCGGTTTATTTTATGTTCGAGACATTTACATATTTCTGACTATTATTAGACTAATAAAAGAATATTTCTGAATATTTTAAATTCATAAATTTATTTTATAGGTACCCAGTCCTCACGGCTCACACCTATTTGTTCGCGACGATCAAAATTTAAAAATTCTAAGTTGGTGGGCCAGAAGTACCGGGAACGATATTAATCGATTTCCATTACCTCTCTGAACGCACTCTTTAAAGTACCGCTACTCCACACGATATAGCACCAGCATGAATGGGATGAACTTACGTGGGTCTCTTCTCTATCACCCTACTGGGTGTTGAGGTGCGGGTGTCGGGGGAGGGGAATTTACCTCCCACCATGACCCGGGATGAACTTAACAGAGAAAGCGCAATACAGTTTCTAAGCAGTGCGAAAGAGACCGACTCTTGTCAAAGTTAATCGCGAATTAACTAGAAAGTTCATAAATGTGAAAGAGACACAGATTATAGATGACAGGGACAGAGTTACGTTCGATAACGTTTGGAAATCTGGAAACTTCCTTACATTTTCATATTTAAGGGGGCTAGGTCGCGTTCGGTCGGTCAGGTTTCGATTGAAGTTCGAACAGTTCGTTCCGTGTGAACTAATCGCGAGTAGTGACTAATAGTTATCTTCAGTGCACAGTGCATTCGTTTGAAAAATTAATAGTTCCCGCCATATTCGTTTCCATAGATTAGTGTTTTTAGTGTTGTTATAGTGTTGCCGTATTTTAATTTTGAAAATATATAGATAGTTAGTTCATACAGTCCAGTAGGTCAAGAATGATTGCTTGACTTGATTACATGTGCAAGAGCGAGCTAATTAGTCACTGTCAGTGCGCGCCGTAATTAATTAGTGCAAGCAAGCAGTGACAAGTGTGTTTCTTTTCTTTATTTTCAAAGTAAAAATAATTATAATTTTAAAGTGTTAAAGTAATTTTAAGTGACATAAGGCAATTTTTCTGCAAGAGAAAAGGTTGAAAATGAACAGTTTAATGCTAAAGATTGTCCAAGTACTTCGGCACAGCAAAGTACTAGTAAAAATGAATTAAGAACACAACAAACTTTAGTTAATATTTATGCTGTGGGTTTATTTCTGGATTCTAACGTACCTATCAGTGATGAAATACGGTTTAAAGTGCTCGAAACAGCGTGGAAACCTCCGCAAGATTATGATTTCAAGCAGGACATCGATCATAAAAACGTAACACAACAACGTGCATTTCGCCACGAGTGGCTCACAGCATACCCTGGGTTAGCCTATTCTGCTCAGGCTAAAGGACCACTTTGCCGTACATGTGTATTATTTCCCGCACAAATTCATCGAGGCAGTACTCAGGGGCCATTTATCGTTCGGCCATGCAAAAAATTTCAAAAATTTCCTGATTTCTCATTCTCATGCAAATAGCCAGTAGCATCGTGAATCGGTTATGCGTTCTTAAAATTTTCTGGAAATCATGCAAAGAAAAAAAATGACGTTTATGAACAGATTGATATTGAATTTCACAGGGAAATTTTAGAAAACAGAAAAAAACTTTAACCCATTATATCTTCGGTCTTATTTTGTGCTACGCATGATTTACCCCTTCGAGGAAAAACAGAAGATGGGTCAGTTTTCAAAGACTTACTACATTTCCGAGTTGAGGCAGGAGATACGGTTTTAAAAGACCACTTTGCGACTGGTTCGAAAAATGCCCTCTATGTATCCCATCAAGTACAACACGAAATTATTGAAACCTGTGCTGATGTTCTTCGTGAAACCATTACTGATGAAGCAAAAGAAGCGGCATACTTTTCAATCTTGGCTAACGAGACAGCGGATATAAGCGGGACTGAACAGCTTTCAATGGGCATAAGATACGTCAAGTTTGACCAAACGAAACACAGTTACGTAATACTTGAAGAATTTTTGGGGTACAGACCACTTCAAAAATTAAATGCTGCATCGATTTCTGAAGTTATAAAAACTATCTTTTTTGACATCTTGTGGTTTAGATCTCAACAAAATGGTTGGGCAAGGGTATGATGGTTGCTCCACGATGGCTGGACCTGTTGGTGGAGTTGAGAAAATAATTAATGATAAATATCCCAAAGCAAAGTATTTCCACTGTGCTAGTCACAAATTTAATCTTGTTGTCAATGATTTAAATAATTTGAGTGAAATAAGAAATACTGCTGGAGTGATTAGGGAAACAATAACTTTTTTTAGATAGAGCATTTTACGGCAAAAAAAAATCCAAATATTCCCTTGTTTTGCGAAACCAGATGGTCTGCAAAGTACAAAAGTATTCGAATTTTCGCTTAAAATTTCACCCAAATTGTAGAAGCATTACAAGACCTCTCAGAAGATCAAGCCACTAATTCTAAGACAAAGGTTAGAGCTTACCAACTGCGCTTGCTTTGACCACCACAAATTTTATTGTGGCATTGCATATTATTGCTACTTACTCGGCAAAGCTTGAGCCTGTCTGCAACCAGCTTCAACAAGTGGATTCTGACATTAATTCAGTGAATGACTACATTTGCAAACTCACTAAAATAATAGATGGTCACAGACGAAACGCATCGCAGGAATTTATTGCTATATTTGGAGAAGCTAAACAAAGTTGCGAAGAACTTAATATTGAGATTAAATGCCAACGAGTTACGAAACGACAGGCTCATCAATACAACCACCCATCCGAAAACGTTGAAGAATTTTACAGAAGAGCTTTATACATCCCTTACCTTGATTCGATCATTTCTTCTTTATAAGACAGATTTTCTGAAACACATAAACAATCATTTTCTATGTTACAGCTACACCCAAAATTAATAAAAGGCCTCAGTAAAGAAGAATTTCTTAGAGCTGCAAAAGACATTGAAAATTTGTACGGCGATCTTTTACCTAATTCTATTTCAGAAATCACGACTTGGTTTGAAATGTGGAAATATACACAGCCAGCGGTAAATGATATCAGTGGAGTTGATCTGAAAAACATCTTATAGACTACATCGACGAGGCAAAAGATTTCTTTTCTTCGGTAGCAGAAGCGATCAAGATTGGCCTTAGTTTACCCGTCACAACGTGCACAATAGAAAGATCTTTTAGCACACTAAGAAGAGTTAAAACTTGGAATAGTTCCACAACAGGTGACGTGCGACTAGACAGCGATTATGCTTGTTAAGTGTCCACCGAGGCAAGATAACCAAGGACAATAAAGACAACTTTATAGAAAACGTCATTAATAAGTTCGGTCAAAAACCCCGCCGGCTGCAGTTGCTTTTTAAATGAGAATTGTGTAATAACTGCCTACTAATTATTGTGAATAAAAAAATGATTACAAACAGACGGCTTTTTATTTGAATAATTCCTGTTGATTCCGAGATTCCCAAGCGGTGCAAGTGCACCACCTGGCACCCCCCTGCCGGCGCCTATGAAAGGCTAATTACAATTTTTAATAGTTTTACTAAAAAGTTTCAGATTTTCATACAAACTATTTCACCCCCTTAGGAGTCGAATTTTGCAAAATCCGTTCTGAAACGATCTATTCAAATACAAACCATTTGTGCTTGGTGGTGATGAGTTAGTCAGGACATTGCCTTTTATGTTTATAGATAGAATGTATTTCTTAATTATATGAAGATTTGTGTTTGTAAGATTTGTGTACTAGGACTTTATAAGTCTCTAGGAATTGTATATAGTAAAAATGTAAGTATTTGTAGTATCTATCCAATGTTAAATGGATGGATATGAACTTGCAATTTTCATTGGATAAGTCGGAATATACATAGTTATATACCGACTATCCGGTTCAGTACACATATATGAAAAGACATACGAAGCGATATATGACACTTCAATACATCACGTGTTGAAGAGACAATAAAGGAAAATAAGGTCTTGATTGATGTGAACGATCTACTTATTGGGTAACGGCAGTTGACAAAGCTGAAGAGCAAAACTGGCGAAATCGTTTTTTCTATCCTTAAATATTAAAAGAGATTAAAAATCTCAATAGATCAACCAACCAGCGGAAATCCCAGAACCAAAACACTTAATTGAAAATATACAGTAGTGTATGAGACTAGGATAGCCTTGAGACAGCGTAGTAGCGTGACAACGAAATGACGCCAGAGCTTCCGAAAGTGGGTAGAAAACTGATAATTCAAGTCATAAATAACCATAGACCGGAAAAATTGATATCCTTTTCTTTACAAAAGGAGTTATCTTTTTTAAAGAACTATAGACCCAACTTGCTTCTGCCCCATTAAAAATTCCAGGATCAATATCAATCGCCTCATTCACATGTTTGGCGTTTTTTCGAAAAAGCCTATTTTCTATGAAGATATGAAGTCCAAGCGTTCAAAAGACTATAGTCAAATATTTGGTATGTTTAGGGTGCACTTGTTTATTTATTTTTAGTTCTTTATGTTTTTGCAGTCTAGTTTTTAATTCTTTTAATTATATATCGTTTACTTGTATCTTACTTGTATGTATACTATGATTTTGATTCGAAATATGAAAAGAGCGGATAAAAGAAAAGATATTTAACTATATTTCTCATTTAAATCTCAATCATAGTTTTCTTGAAGTTTACAAAATGGGACAAGTAAGAAAACCAGGTTCTAGGTATGCACTTTCATCACAATATTTACATATAGTGCAACAAAGTTTTCTGATCCGGTGGTTAAAAATCAAAACCACAGTCGCCATAATGAAATGGTGTGAACTTACAACGAAACTAGCGACTACATACCCAGGGTCAGACGGTCAGAAAAGTTTAATGCAGTTTACATACATAAAAGTACCTACTGTTGTAAACTTTCTATTAAAATTAATGAAAGTGAGAAATGGAAAGTATATTAAGGATAAAAATTGAGTAGGAAAATAAATTTTCTTTTCAATAAAGATAAAACTATATCGTTTAGTTATTTGGGTTTGAACTATCAAATACAAACGAACCAGTTCGATTCAATATTGCGTGTATTCTAGTTCAGTGCATTTTAATCAAAATAGCATTAACTTAATCGCGTAGGAATGTGCGTTACGAACTGACACACGAACCGTAAGGTCCTACAACAAACTTTTGTTCCCCGTACCTTAATTTGTTTTTGTTAGACTTAGCGGTGTTTTCCGTATTTTATGTTTTTTTCTTAAAACACTTAAATTTTTAAGAAGGTAAGCCTTAGCCTTAAATGATAAAGGTACGTCTTAAAAAAAGAAAATCGATGTTTGCTCTGCTTTACAGTTATAATTTAAAACCGGAAATAAAAAAAGAGAATCGATGTTTGCTCTGCTTTACAGTTATAATTTAAAACCGGAAATAAAAAAAGAGAATCGATGTTTGCTCTGCTTTACAATTATAATTTAAAACCGGAAATAAAAAAAGAGAATCGATGTTTGCTCTGCTTTACAGTTATAATTTAAAACCGGAAATTAAAAACATATAAAAGTAGACCAATATTATGAAAAAAAAACTTATGAACAGATTAAAAAACGTTTGATTTAAAAATATATTTTCCTAAAATCTTTTCAATTACTCTGTACGTGTGTATCAAAAAAATACCAGGGGTGACTGTAGCATATCATGTTGACATAATGAAATATGAACCAATTTTAAGCCCCTAGATTTAATTCTTAAATCCTTGAAGAATGAGGTAGGTATTTTTGGGCATGAAAATGCAAGAGCGCATAAGGCCACTATTGTCCAAAAATATCTTTGAGGTAAGTTATGGACTGGCCAGCATAAAGCCCAGACATGAACCCGATTGAACACTTATGGGACGAGTTAAAAAGGCGTTTTCGGGGTCAGACAGTGCAGAAACTTAAAGGAGAATGGCATATGATTCCGAAGAATTTCATAGTGAAACTGGTTAATTATTTGTCTAATCGCATGAAAGTTGTCGTATTTCCGGTTTTCCGGTTATTTTATTAGAACAAAACCATTTGCTTTCTTCAAAAATGCAGCACTTGTCTTATCCTTCATCAAGGCGGATACTCTATTGGTGCAACTCTTTATTTTTCAGTATTCTGAATTCGATTTCTAAACAATAGCATACGAAAAAGATGACAAAATGTGCCAGCTTCATAACTGCATAAAAACTTTTTGCTCATCTAAACATTTATTTTTAGCTGTGGGCGATCAAAACTTAAAACACAAGGTGGACCGATACATGTGTCCGGGAGTAGGTACATTGTGTTCGACCTAATCTTATCACGCTGCTAATATTTAAGTGGTACACAGAAAACAAGAAGCAAATAGTTTTAAAAATTCTTAAAAACTGGCAAATTGTAATTTATCCACGCATCATGTTAAAAAGGGTATTTTAAAATGACATGTTTTGCGGATATTTAAAAAATCTTGGCTGTATTTATTATATTAATTAATTACAGTGGCTTTTTTACAGATTTTTAATAACACGTTTTAAAAATATTAGATTTTTTTCAAATTTAAAAGCTTAAACCTCGAAAAATATACATTTAACTGGAAGAACAGTTAGACAATTCGGAAATTATATACGTAATAACAGACATTTTGTAAATTATGTAAAGTCTTTTACCAATGAACATTAGAAGGGTAAGGTGATAAGATCACGATTTATCTGTTAAAATTTTAAATTTTGGTTTGCAGCGACAGATCTAAATTTAAATCTAAGAATTATATATATATTTACAATTTTCCTTCAGACACTTGTGCTTTTCAGTAAAGGTAGGTTATTCAATACAAGCATGCTCTGATATCTACTGAATCGTAAAACATTTTACGACCTCAGGATAAATCGGATCATAAAATTTGTAAATAGCTGCTTGTCGTGACGAAGTATATAAAAAATCAAAACAGTATTTTCGTAAAACATATTTGTCTACCTACTGAATGGTTTATTACAACATATATTTGTATTGCGATAAACAATTTTCATTTCCATTACGGAGGGGTTTGTACAATTTTATTTTATGTACGATACAAAAAATTAAATTTAGAGTATTAATTTATGTATAAGTTTTTCAAATGTAAGGTGTAATAATAAAGAACTTTCCGTAAGAATCCCACGCTGGTAACCAAATTTAGGGCAAGCGGAACCGCTAGCAAAAACTTGTTTATATATGTAGATTTATAAATAGCTATCTATATTTTCATAAATCTACATATACTAATTAGTGTTTGCGAGCGGTTCCGCTTGCCCTAAATTTGGTTACCAGCGTGGGATTCTTACGGCAAGTCCTTGATTATAAATACTAAAGGATTTTGCTATAGTTGTAGCTATAGTTTGTTTAAGTAGAATTCGGTTATAATTATTCCAGCTGAAAGTTTTGAACTTTACGGGATATAAAATATTTGGTTATTTGAGTCTGATAAACAAATTTTACTTTCAGAAAAACTGTTTATCAAGCACAATTTTGATTCCTTTACAAATCGAAGGTTTATACTCTTATTAGATTGTTGGTAAATTTGTGATTTATTTGTAACTAGCTTTTACTAGCGGCGGTGAATTCAGTTATCAGCGTGGAATTCCTAAGACAATTCCCTAATTAGTAAGGAAACTTGCTGTAGTAAGCAACGGAGTAGATCGTTTTTACGTGAAATTTGGTTATAGTTATTTCTGCGGGAACTTTTGAATTTTTCGGTAAAAAAATAACCATTTTCTTTTTCCGTCCCTTTACTATCTTTGTACTGAGCTTTAGCTCAATTAGATGCTCGGTTGCGGTGTGATTGAGTTACAAAGAAACAAACTCACGTAGCTGTGAAAATTGGTATTTGACCAAATAAATTGAAAAATAATAATAATTTTAGTTACGGGTTTTAAAAAATCATGTCTTGAAGGTCAAAATAGTAAATGAAACTTTGTATAGGGATCCCGATTTTGTAGATAAATACATAAAAATTGTATATAGACACTTAATTGCTAATAAAGAATGCAATGTTTCAGCATTCTCGTAAAATTATCCCGTAAAATAGGTAAAATAAAAAAAATGTATTTAATAACTCTGACGATTCAAAAGTGGTTTTGATTGTTTTTTCTGAAAAGTTTATGCAGTTGGCTGTTGCAACCATTACTGCTTCACCGGGCTTTTTGGGGAGAGACTGTGAAGGTGTCTCAGCCCATATAGCGCCCAACGCTCAAGCTCCCCGCGAGCCTCGGCTTGGGTTGTCGCTCTCTCGGGCGTCCCTTCGACCAGTGTGAGCCTTGAACCCGAAGGTGAATCAGCGCCAGGAGGGGAGTTCCCCGTTATGCGGTTGCGGTTGCGATTGAGTGGGGGCGAGAAGCGCCCCGGCACTCTTTGATACCTCGTGTATCCTTGTGGCTGCCGACAAACCCGGGGACGTCAGCGTCGTGTTAGGGGGGAGGCCCTATTAGGGGAGGTCGTTGAGACTAATCTTGCTATCCGGATAGCGAGATAGTCATTTGAGGCCGTTAGTATGTGCCGAGGCCGCCTAACAATAGTTTTACGACCTTGCCGAGGTCCGTGAGGGGGATGATGTTGAAGTTGTGAATTGCACAATTAATCGATTCGGGAGATTTTGTGTACACTCGAAAAAGCGGACTGCCAGGTTCAAACCTTATTTTAATAAAAAAAAAATGATTTTGCTTTTGACTTATATAATTTGCAAGTCTTATTTTTTTAGTTTCTAGTACCTTACTATACAGTTGTGTGCCCCTTTACTTATTTTCAACCGTGTGGTTTAAAACTAATCATAATCAAAAAAACTAAAATAAAAAAAAATCATATCAATGGAACTAAAACTAAAAGTTTACCAATATTTATTATAAAATCTTGATAGATTTCAACCGAATCGGTTCCCAATTTTTTAAGATATCCGCAGTATGTTTACTCTACGGTATATTCCGTTACATACATACATAGATATATTCACATTTCATTAGGGAACGTAGTTTTCGCTATCGCGTAGAACGAAGTCATTCGTCTCCCCACCCCATAGGTGCAGGTATCCCCCAGGGCTCGAGCTTTCCCCTTTACTCTATTCTCTGTTCACTAACGACATACCTCGTCCCTCTTAAGTCAATGTGGCGCTCTTCGCGGACGATACGGCGCTCTACTGTTCTCACCGACACGTCCGTCGAATAAGCCTGGCCCTCCAGTCTGCCGCCAACGCCTTAGGCGATTGGTTTCGGAAGTGGAGAATCGAGGTTAACCCCGAGAAATGTGCAGCAGTGCACTTCGCCCGGGGCAAAAAATCGGTAAAGGCCACAAGGCAACTCACCCCAGTCCACCTATATGGCCAACCCATTCCGTGGGTTAAAAAGGTCAAATACTTAGGGGTCACTTTTGACTCTCGTCTTAATTTCAGAGCCCACATTAAAAGAGTAAGAGATCGAGCAGCCTTCGTTATCGGTCGCCTTAAGCCAATGTTAAACAAGTACAGTAAAATGACTCTTAGAAATAAGGTGACGCTTTACAAAACTTGTATTCGGCCCATACTCACATATGCGAGCGTAGCGTTTAGTCACACCAACACTACTTCCTTGCAAGTCTTACAAAATCGCTTTATGCGAGGCGCAATCGGCGCCCCGTACTATATGCGTAACATCGATCTCCATAGCGATTTCGAGCTACCGACCATAAAAGCCTTCATCAAAGATGCGTCTAAACGCTACTTTGAGTCGGCATCCCTCCACCCCAATCCCCTAATTAGGCAATCTATAAACTACGCCCCCAATAGAGGGGCCTTAGGACCTTTTAGATATCCGAGGCACGTTTTAATAGATTCTGATGATGAGATCACCAGTAGGCTCAGAGCTCAAGCGCCTTCTGCGCCCGCATCCGCGAACACAGATTACTCAATTATATACAGAATACGTCGCCGCCGGCGGCGACGGAACACTAGACAGTTTAGTTTTCACACACACACACACACTCGAGCGCGCGGGTATACTAGGTTCACTAATATACCCGGGCGCTTCGACTGAAGGCTGAAGAGTTTCTTGCCGTTTCTTCTCTTCAGAACGCCTTTGCTATTTTCCGAAACGGCGGTAAATTTTAGTTAGATACAAATTTTAGTTTCTAAGAGCGGTTGCCGAGGTTCGTGTCTAGGACACCCTTGCGCAAACCCCCCCAACTTTTCGCTCAAGAGTGCAAGCAGCACCGCAGCAAAAGTTAGTCCGCGTGTAGTTGTAAAGGCCATCTGCGGCCAACAACAGTAGACAGTAGTTAGAAAAAAGAAAAATAAGTAAACGTTATTAAAAAAAGGAACTTACTGAGTTTAAATTATTGTGATGAGGTATCTGATGTGAAATATTTGATGTTTATCCATCCTTCACGTCGTAACTGAGCTTCCAATTGAGATAAAATTTGGCACAGATATAGTTGAAGAGACGAAGAAGGGCATAGGTTTTATCCCGGAAAATTGTAAAGTTTCTACAGACTAAATGAACTACTCCGTTGCTTGCTATAGCTAATTTCTTTACTAATTAAGGAGTTGCAGTAGAAATCTCACAACGAAACCCAAATTTTGCGCTAGCAGAGCCGCTGGCAAATGCGAGTAACAAATAAATCGCAAATTTACAAAGTATATAATAAAAATATATCTTGGAGTTGTTAAAATAATCTAAATTGTGCTCGATTAAAAAATTTGTCCTAAAATAAAGTTTGTTTATCAGATACAATTCCTCTTAAAGTGTATTTTAAATGGGCACTACGGCTAAAAGTATTCTGCAAAGCCAAATGTACATAAATAAAATGTTCAAAACGTGATCCATCTGTGCTTTAATTCAGTAAATAAATCTCGATATGGGCGGTTCACAACAATGGTATTTGTGCACATTGTCGGAGTCACGCGCCCATGCGTCAATGTGACACATTCGCGTTAATACGGTTATGGTTCTACGCATCTGCTTTTCGAAATGGCAAATTGCATTATTTATGACATTAATGGCGCTGCATTTAGTGGTATTTATTGGGATAATGTTCATTCGTGCAGGTGACTTGTAACTACGTTTATTTGAAAAAAATATGATGGCG
Organism: Apoda limacodes; assembly: GCA_946406115.1. Taxonomy (NCBI): domain Eukaryota; kingdom Metazoa; phylum Arthropoda; class Insecta; order Lepidoptera; family Limacodidae; genus Apoda; species Apoda limacodes. Next base: position 8,371,160 of record OX291553.1, on the reverse strand, counting down.
GTGTACGGTTCCAGCTTCTACCAATACACAGCACCGCACAGTATGGGATTCCTGTGACAACTTCTTGAATATAGTAAATATAGTAAATCCATTTCGAGTGTTGTTTTGTGTTGATTAGTTTATAAAGCCCAATCAAATTAATAACGTACTGAATGCAAGCAGTGCTGTAAGTATATGGAGAAAACACCCACTGATGCAGATACTCCAAGGGGAGCATAATCTTGATTTACGAACTTTAACAAACATCGCACAGATCTATTACCCAGCTTATTTATTAATCGGCCATATTTGTCGCTCACGATTTATTTTCAAGTATATGTAAACAGTAAAATATAATTATTTGTATATTGAATCGTATAACAATAATATAAGAAATGATGAGTAAACCTGTGTAAACTTTTACGTCCCATATTTTAAATATCGAATAGCCTATACCGTTTTTAGGGTTCCGTACTCAAAGGGTAATTAGCGGAACCCTATTACTAAGACTCCGCTGTCCGTCCGTCTGTCCGTCTGTCACCAGGCTGTATCTCACGAACCGTGATAGTTAGACAGTTAAAATTTTACACAAGATGTATTTTTGTTGCCGCTATAAGAAAAATACTAAAAATACAATAAAATAAATATTTAAGAGGGCTTCCATACAACAAACGTGATTTCTCTGCTCGATTTTGCTCGATATAGATAACGGCAACAGGTTGCCGCTTAAAACATTCACAGAATATTTTGTTATATAGTCACTTTAAAAATAAATAAATAATGAAATCAAATACAACAAATATTTAAGGGGGGGCCATTCAACAACAGTTTTTTTTTTTTTTGCAGTTTTTATAGATAATGGTACGGAACCCTTCGTGCGCAAGTCCGACTCGCACTTTGCCGATGTTTTTAGGGTTCCGTACTCAAAGAGTAATTAGCGGAACCTTATTACTAAGGATTCGCTGTCCGTCCGTCCGTCTGCCACCAGGCTGTATCTCATGAACCGTGATAGTTATACAGTTGAAATTTTCATAGAAGATGTATTTCTGTTGCCGCTATAACAACAAATACTAAAAACAGAATAAAATTAATATTTAGGGGGGCTCCTATACAACAAACGTGATTTTTTTGACGTATTTATAGATAATGGGACGGAACCCTTCGTGCGCGAGTCCGACTCGCACATGGCCGTTTTTTACTTTATTCTTAACTATAATTATTCCTTCCTTAAAAGGAAACATCACAACCTAATGTAGAAATAGGTATTTAAAAACACTTGCTGTCGCGCTAGGACCTGGTCCAAGATATGGATGTGCGATAGGGTCAACTGTACCTTAAGCTGTTTTACTTAGTCGTTATCATCAATATCGTATTCCCCGCTTTCCTCTTCCAAATCTCAACCAAATTAAATAAACATTACTCTTATCTAAAGGTAATAAAATGTATAGTGTATGTTTTGTTTTCTTAAAAATTAGTTTTCATATTTGTATAGCACACGTCTAAAGATGTCATAAAAAAGAAGATTTTTTTGGACTTTTGCAGGGCCTCAGTTTTTTTAGCAATGGCATATCAAAAAGAGCAAAACATACAGACAAAGTGATTGTATAAATCTATCATACATAAAAAAAAATAACAGCTCTAATGCCAAAATCCAGAGAAGAAACAGGGGAATAAGTTTGTATGGGCAAAGCAGCGAGATATTTCCTTTTAAGGTTTTAATTCTAAATATAATCTAAACTTATAGTTAAAATAATAGAAGCTAATTATAATGATAATATCCCTACCAAAACGAAACTTATGGTCTTCAAAGTTATTACGAAATATATGCTCGAGAGATTTTTTTTTTATACCACTAAGGTGGCAAACAAGCTTACGGTCCGCCTGATGGTAAGCGGTCACCGTAGCCTATGGACGCTTACAACACCAGGGGTATCACTTGCGCGTTGCCGAGTTGCTTCAGAAATCTAATAACTTCTTTCTTGAAGAACTCTGTACTGTAGTCCTTGCAGAAAACCTTGGCAGGGAGCTCATTCCACAACTTAAGCGTTCGCAGGAGGAAGTTTCTCTGAAACCGCACTGTACGCGACCATTTAGGTTGTAAAGTGTGAGAATGAATTGTACAAGCGGTAAAGTCTCTCCTCAGACTTAAGGGCTTGATACCGCAAGTGAGTTTGGAATCGTCGACAATTCTCACAGCCGGTCGTTGAACCGAGTCAAAAGGACCAAGCTGGTACCCGGGTGCACCTGCCCAGAGATGGCAGCAGTACTCCATATGGGACCGAACTTGCGATTTGTAAGGTAAGAACCTTTGCCCCAACGTGAAGTACTGCTTCGCTCTGTTGAGTACACCAAGTTTTTTGGACGCCAGCTTCACCTTATCTTGTAAATGATCTCGGAACTGAACATCGCTGGAGATGTCGACACCAAGGATCCCAATGCTCTTGGAGATGGAGAGGGGAGTGTTCTGGAATTGTGGGACTACAGTGAATGGAGTTTTCTTAGCGGTGAACGCGCACACTTATGTCTTTGTAGGGTTGAATCGGACCAAGTTTACCCGGATTGAAATATGTATGATAATGTACTTACTACTTTTATCATACATTGGTACAGTGTTACTAATTAATTTATCGAGGATGAAAGACCACGTCTTACATGTCTTAAATCAATATTAAGACCCTTAACCTTATTTGAGGATTGTTATTTGTTAAATCAATATAGTTAAATGTAAGAAAACATTCACAAATCGACAAACATAACCTTATTCAGTAATTCACGTATATTTAAGTTCCTATTTAATTTTTTTCCATATCACAAACTATTCATAATATCTGTGACCGATCCCTTATTATAATATTGGATAGGATTATAATAATGCTGTACGATTATAAAAATTTTGGATAGATAAAATAATAAAAGGTTTTATACGGGTTTATTCTAACTTCATAGTAATCGTTGAGAATATGAAAAAGTTAGTATTTGCTTTCAAGAATAAATCAGGCATTTTTATTAATTTTAATTGTTTTTGGGTGTTTTTGTTGTTATGTTTGCACTTGTTAATTAATGTGTGAATTAGGTTTGTTTAAAGTAAAAAGTTTGCTATTGTTTATTTATTCTTTATTTGCATCAAGAAACCAAGCTTGCTTTAACTTGAATAAATTGGTAAAAAAACAGTCATAAAAAGATTTAGAAAATCACATAAAACTTTCATTAACACTGTTATGGTTTTTGCGGTTGAGTTACACTACCAACTTCAAAAATAAAATAACATAAGCATTACAATAATATAGTATAAGGTAATCGCAAATATACTGAATTAGTGACCACAAGACTTGTAAAACTTATGAATTTAATGACGTAAGTAATGCAAAATAATAAAAACACAAATTACATACTAGCAACTGCAGACCACAAAGACTAATCAATGTTCATAGTTTAACAGTAACAATACATATTAAGGTATGTCTGTTATTAGAGTATAAAAACCAGCCAAGTGCGTGTCGGTCTTTGCAAATTTAGGGTTCCATACCAAATGAAGAATAGCACAATCCGAATGGCATAATTATTCATAAGCAGTAGGTGTGTGAATCCCTTCTGTGCTACGCATTTGACCGCAACATCAAGTAAGGGAATTTCAAAGAATAAATCTGATTTATCAATATATTGGTGTTTGTTGGTAAAATATATGTTATAATAAACATTATCACCAAATTTCAAGTTAATAGGTCACGGGAATTTAAATAATTCTTTGGAACAAAATTAAATAAAAAAGCCGACTTTGGTGTTCTCTTCTCATTTCTTTGTTTTTCAATTATTTCAAAACAATAAATACATTATTTTTCTACTTAATGAGCACAGAAAAAAGTATCCCACTCGATGGGGTAGGTCAAAAATGATTTTTGCGCCCCCTTTAGCTGTATAGGCCATAAAAGCATTTAAAAAAAAATTGACAATTTGCGTGGCTTTGGGTCGACAAGATGCATCTACTGTGAAAATTTGACTGTTGTTCCAATCGTTTGGCTGTGAAACCTGTGTGACAGATGACGGACGGACAGACCGCCACGTGAGCGACACCAATAGGGCTCCATTTGGCCCTTCGGGTACGGAACCCTAGCAGCTTTAACGAAATAGAAAATTTCATATATCAATAAAGTATCTAGTAAGAACCTATTTGAGTTTCTAAAACTTATCATGTTACCGGCTTAAATGTCAAATCTAATCCATCCCATTATGTTTCTACGTATTCCGGGCTTATAAATTTCGATAGTAGTCTTTACAATTAGCCCAATATAAACTAAAAACATAATTAACATAATGATTTAAAACCACAGAGTTGTTTACATTAATACTAAATTACATCTAAAACACGTAGCAAGAACTTAAGAAAGCTTTAATAGCGTATATTTTTTATAAAACGTCAGAGTGTATGATAACATGAGCTTAAAAATAAGTGGCCATATAACAAGCTTTCACCGATAATGAGCTTTGGAGTGCATTTCTGTGTTTCTTGTGTAGAAATACTAGTATATCACACATTAGCGTGACAGATTCTTTATAAGAATTTTCATACCTGCACTATTTTTCGTGGCTACTTAAATTTTAACAAGAACTTAGATAAGAATTTAAGTTACAACTGCCTTTGTTAAGTTTTTGAAAATAAGGTTTTAGAGGATATTTTTAGATAAGAGTAAAATATAATACTTGTAATTGTACATTTTTTAACCTTCTTTAAAAAAAGGAGACGGGTAAATTTTTTTTTTATGTATGCCCACCGATTTCTCCGTCAATTGTGAACCGATTTTTCTAATCCAAAGAGTACTTTCTTGAGGTGGCCCCAAATTATTGAAGTGGATTGAAAACTTAAATTCTTGGGAAAAAAATAATTAATGTTAATTTTGAACTGGTCGAACGCACCTTTTATGTTGATGATTGTATAAAATTTTGATACAAGTATGGATGTTTTTAGTGTACGAATATTAAAGCTTATAAGAATTTAAGAATTAACAGATAATTAAAAAAAATACTATAAATGTATGTGTAGTGTAAAATAAATGTTGTCGCGACTAATTTGCGAACCCTGCGAAAAGTTAGGAATCTAGAAGGAGCGCTGGCACACTCCCTATTAGAGTGTAACAGATATTTTTTTTATTTAAAATTGTGTTGACCTCATTCGCGTAGTTAAGGGTTATAAGAATATTTTATTTCTATTCTTCACCTAAAATCAAAGAAAAATGTACAGAAGACTTAGTGCCAGTAGCATTTTCTGTCACCAGATCTATTATACAGGAAAGAGGTTGGTTGGTACACAAATATTAAAAAATAAAATCAAATATATATAAATAAATAAATATCGTAATGTAAATACAAAGTAACTCATATAAATAATTAATTTTAAAATGTACCTAATAATAATACTTGAATTGTTTCTATATGAAGTCAGTTACAGTATTGTTGCACTTTTTCTTACTTTTTCGTTACAAAATTAGGTTTAGTAGCTAAAATCTCGAAAGTTTTACCTTATTTCTTGTTTTGTGTTATTTGTGGCTTCTTTAGCTTCCTATTTTCTACTGAAACTCTTTAATTGGATTAGGATATCACGTTTCTGCGCGGTATTTCTTTCAAATTATTTGGATTTAATTAAATTTCTTCAATGAAGAATTTTCAAGCAGTGGGTTTTGTTTTATTTTGAAGGTGTTTTCTCGCAGATTTACATTTAAGTTTAACTAATAATACAGTTTTTTAAATTGATAATGTTTATTTATACCACTTAGGTGGCAAATAAGCGGTCCGCCTGATGGTAAGCGGTCAACGTAGTCTATTGACGCTCGCAACACTAGGTCACAGATTATATAATACTATACTAGTAACCAGGTGTATCACTCACGCGTGGCTGACCCTTCAAAAATCTAATAACTTCTCTTTTGAAGAACCCCATACTGTAGTGTACTGTAAACCTTGGCAGGGAGCTCATTCCCCAATCCGAGTGTTCGCGGGTGGAAGGCTTTCTGAAACCGCACTGTACGCGACCATTTCGGTTCTTAAGTGTGAGAATGAATTTCCTGCCAATGGCAAGCGTTGCGACGGTAGAAAGTAGCCGTGGGCATAATTTCGAACAATTCCTCAGAACACAAGCGGTCGGACAGCTCGAAGAGCTCGATACGACAAGTGAGTTTTGGATCGTCGACAATTCTTACAGCTGGGTGCACCCGCCCAAAGATGGCAGCAGTTCTCCACATGGGGCCGAAATTGCGACTTGTAAAGCAGCAATCTTTGCCCCGACGTAAACTAGTGATTCGCTCTATTGAGTACACCATGTTTTTTGAGTACGCCAGCTTCACCTTTGTCTTGCAAATGATCTCGGAACTAAATATGGCTGGAGATGTCAACACTAAGGATCTCAATGTCCTTGGAGATGGAGAGGGAAGTGTTCTGGAATTGTTGTCATGTAGTAGTTAACTTTTACTAGGGTTTGTAAGTTTTAAATACATTTTGTTACCTCAAGTTATGCAACTGTCACGAAATGAAGGTAATCTTAATATGAGCGCCGAGTTTGGGGAGTAACGAAATATCATGGAGCGAGTATTAAAATACCAATTTTGTGCAGTTGCGAAAAAGATTTTATCTACGACTGAGAAAATAAGTCATAGGAGGCTATCCATTTAATACGTCACGTAAATTTTCGTAATTTTAGACCTTTTTAACACTTTTTCTTTTGGAGAAAGCCCGCATAAAGGTGCGCCATTTTTAGATATTTTGACTGTACTTACTAGTATTAGGGCATTAAAATCAAGATCACTTCAATGCACTTGACAGTTTTATATTTGAAATTTATTTCGATTCAACCACGAAAATCTCCTTCCAAATTGAATTCTATTTTTTTTCAACTTATGTCCTTCTATTCGTTGTCAGATTGGGTAAGAAGGAGTAATAGTTAAATAATTATGAAAATGTAAATTCCATTGATAGCATATCCATAGATTTTTTAATTTACCAGGGTGGTTCCCAAGATAAAAAAAAACCTGTGTTTCAGGCGGGAGTGATATTAGTAACGTCTAGGTACTGTTTCGGGAACAGGTAATATGGCTTCTAACATGTTGAGCTTTTTGTTTTGTCATTAAGAAGGTTTGAGAATAATAGCAGCAGCAGCAAATTTCAAACTAAAATTCAAAGTATTTTTTATACAAGTTGACTTCTTAATCGTCAGTTTAATGATATTTTTTTATAAACCATCGGTTCAGAATGATTGATTGTTTGAAAGAAAATGTTAGTTGGAATGAAATTGCTTCTTACGGTGAGATAAATTAAAAATATTATTGTGAAGTAGGTTTCTAATAAGGTACCTATAACCTACATAGGGTTATACTTGTCACAAACATACTATATCCTAACCGATGACATTCAGTAGAAACGTTTTAGCTGGTGGGCTTATCGCCGTTCCACTAAGTAAAATATATAAACTTTAAAATACTGAACTAAATTTGGTAAGCTTTAATTTCGTTATTTATGACATAAATGGTCAGCAAAATACCTTCGCCAAACACAACTCCGATCCAACGCTTGTCCAATACAACGTTGACAGCTGCTTGGTAATTGAACCGGGAACAATTAGCCATCGAGTGGTCCATGTCCGCTCGCTGTCACGGCAAGGTTGTCTCCCTTGGCAATTGACACTCCACATTGTCAAGAGTAAATCGATTCCCGGTCGCAATATAATCTCCCATCATACGGAATTCTGCACCGACCTTTCGGGTATTTGCTGAGTTGGGGAAAGAGAACAATTTTTGTAATTTACAATAGATTGCTGATATTAGGATGTTGAAGAGCATGTGAAGAGATTCCACTTTCCTGGGGCTTGTCATTAATTCCATGGTGATATTGATATCAAAGCTATGTAGATAATTACGTCGAAGAGTTGTAAGCCATAACATTTTGCAAGTTGATATATGTTAAATATGTATACGAATGAAAACTCATTATTTCACTACTGACTGAATATAAAATAGTATTTCACAAATATTTTCCCCACAACTAATGAAATATATAATAGACATTCGAACTACAGTTTACGAACAGTGAATTACCGTAATATTGACATATTATTTTAATTACAATTACATCAAGCAATCAGCCTATAACATTCACTCCTGGAGCTAGTCATAGGCATTTTTAATGAACCACCACCACATTTGGTCCCCTACCTTTCTCATACATCCACTTCCTGCAATCTTTCTCAGGTCATCGATCCACCTGGCTGGAGGGCTAAACACGCTCTGCGCTTACTAATCCGTGGTCTCCACTCTAAGACTCGTCTGCCCAAACAGCCACCGTTTCTACTATATTCTTCATATAATTTTCAGTGACTTCGAGAATAGACCTTTCCTTAAAAGTTCAAATGATTAAAAAACACATGGTTTAGAATTCAGTAGAAACGAAGTGCCATTATTTTGAAACATTTTTTTTTCTATATTTACGTTTTATTTATCTTGGAAATATACTTGTCCCCTTTCTTGTGTGCTTGATTCTGTGTTTATACACCCCTTTTACTGTGTCATGCATCTGCACGCTCTTAGTTTTTTAACCTAGTTGCAGAAACTATGGAAAAATAAAATAAAAACATCTTTCCAATCGAGCTTTAAAAAATCACAAAGTTAAGTTGTAAGTCTTTGATACAAACATCGATTAGACACACACACTGATATACCAACTTATGTTTTATAACTTTGTGTCAATAGGTGAAATAATTCGTTATTTTCAAAAAGAAGTACAAAGATGTTCTTAATTGAGAATATTAAAACAGAATAGAATAGAAATAAAATAGGTAAAATCAAAGTAATATAAATAGTACAGTGCAACATTTTTTTCTGACTCGGTGGTCGAAAATTAAAACTACATTCGCCATATTGAAATGATGTGAACTTACACGACACTAGCGACATACACACATAAACATATACACAAGTAAACGAAGTTGTATTCTCTTAAGGTGAGGCATTAAAAAAAGGTACCTTTTTTTTTGTTTAAAAATAAAAATCAACAATAAAAGCTACGGACCTAAAACTTTGTCAGCTCAGAAACATGATTTAATGATTATGTCTCGATAGTTTTTTTTTAATGGAAATCCCCTCTTCAAAATCATTAAATTTGAGATTAACCTAATAATGTAAAGGCTAAATTTTCCGAATAGCTTGATTATGTAGCAAACATTAATACTTAAACTTTAAAAGCTGGGAATTTTGATATTCGTAATAGTTAATTTTAAAGAAATAAATAAGAATATTTTTAGCTTCCGATTTACATGTTTTGGAAGCGTTGTGCGCAACGAATTTTCAACCTTGCGTCAAAGCAATTCATATTAATATTGCACTTTACTGTGCAATGCTCATCAATGTCTCGCCTTAACAAGACTATTTTGCTTGTTTTCGCGAATATTTACAAAAGAATCGCAATGATTTTCAAAGCGGAATATTAAATAAGATAAATAAAGTTTTTTTCGATAAAAGAAAAATATCCAAAACGGATAATATGTCCGTCGAACAAACTTCATCATACTGGACATTGTAGCTTAAAATGTGAAAAAGTGTGTTTCTGACCATAATATCCACAAATTAGCTAACGAAAGCTAAATTACTAATTAACCTTTAATTAAATGGGCAGTTTTCTTTCCAAAAGCGCTTTAGTTGATTAATAAACCAAATTTGCTTTGCAATAAAAAATATAAATGTTCCACTTAATCATGGCTTAACTGCTCAATTTACGGGAGCTTTAAACATTGATTATTAAAACTGGCAACATGGGTTGAAATTATGGCACTCTCAGTACATTAACGTTTCCTCTGGACCACCGCAGCTGCGAGGAATGCGGGCACTACAATTATCCTGTCCTTGGCAAATATAAACTTGCCATTAAATATATTTATCAAACAAGTTTGCTTAAGGTGTTTTTTTGTATAATTATTTTTTATAGTTTTCAAAGGTTCCGTAGCTAACAAGAGACTATTTTTGACATTGTGTCAGTCAGCCTGACCTCTTGTCAATCTCGCTGTAATTTTAATTCCAACTATCGAAAAAGACTCGATCAATAGTTTTAAGTAGACATGCTACGAGACCTCTAACTATTTGACTGCTATTGTAGTAGAAAAAAATAAAATATGAGTAGGTATTTCATCTGAACTGACTATCAATAATTTCGGTTAACTTTCACATTTTTAATCAAAGCTCAAGATTATCTTAATATCCTAAATCCTATTTATCCTTCACTATCTGTTTACTTACTCCGTTGTTATTTAACAATTCGGTGATTAAGTATCTAACGTTAACAGATGATCGGTTGCTTATGGTAGTATAGCTACGGAAAGAAAAAATAAGAACTAAAAATGTAGGACGTAATAACGTATGTATTCTTTTTTTACCAAAACATTAGAGACGTGTAATACTCAGATTCAATGGTTCAAAAATGAGAAACTACGTAAAGTGGGCGAGTAGGTGACAAAAGATTTTAAGACACTGACGATGAATACGTAAATATGTTGGTACCTATACTTATAATCATTAAAACAATGTCAATAAGCATTATTTAGACGTTTAGAGATGTATTTTCTATTAATACCACAGTCACTCCTTTCGTCTTCACAGTTTCCCTTTTTTGCACCGAATTAAATGTTTTTACCGTTTTATATTTACAATTATTTATTTTGACTATAAATTTTTAGTAATTTTAAAGCTAAATCTAAAATAAGTTTTTTTGAACTTAAGATATAAGAAAAAAAAAACAGAAGAGCTAATCTACAACACAAAAATAAATATTTTTACTTCAAATGCTATTGCTTTCCAGCATATATAAAATACGTCACACATATGTATTACTAAAAATTCGAGCATCTTGTTCGAATTGGATAGACCTGAAAACCTGATATATGTTATAACAGTCTCAGATTAGAAGGTCAAGGGGAAATTGTCTAATATTTTAAAAATCTATCTAATCTAGGCCATGTCCTGACTGACTCATCACCGCCCAGCCCAAACCACTAAGGATAGATATTTGAAATTTAGGGAAAGAGTATCTTATATATTGAATAGGTCGTTTCAGAAAGGATTTTGCAAAATTCCTAAGGGGGTAAAATAGGGGTAGGCAGATCGTATAAAATCTGTCATTTTTTGAGATAAATCTATAAAAATAAGTAATTAACCTTCTGACTAAAAATCAAGAATGATACATTACACTGATTTTGAATATGCATCCCACATGGGGTAAAATAGGTGATGAAACTTTTTATGGAAATCCGTTTATTTTTCTTAACAATGCTATAAAATGAGTATATACATATAAGGTAGTAAATAAAGAATGACGTCTTTCAGCATTTTTCCAATTTTAACTCCTAAGTGGGTGCAAAAGCGTAGCAAAGTTTGTATAGAAAATAATATGGTTATTAGCAAATTAGCTTGAATCTAGGGATGATTGCTCTTCAGTGCAGTTAACAGAGCATACATTTCAGCGTTTATTTAAAGAGGGAGAAAGGGTGTGGCAACGTTTGTATGAGAAATATATATTTTTAATGTCATAATTACTTACAAAGTTTAATTGAAAAGTTACATTTTTGATGTAAAATTTACTTATAACTAGGTAAAAATATTTTTTAACACAGTTAAAAGTATTCCTAAAGGGGAAAAATGGGTCAGCAAAGTTTGTATTATACAGGGTTGGTTTTATATTGGAGGCGTCATTTATGTAGGGGGTATTTCGAAATTTAACTCCTGAAGAGGTCTATTTCACCTCTCAGTTGGAAGTTTTTATGAAAATTTGTCATTTTTATAACTTAGAATCAATTGGTTGTAACAAAAAATGACATGTTTTTAAAAAATCATTCGCAATGTTGGTAAAGTAGGTTTTAAAACTTTGTATGGGAATTCGGTTGGTTTTGCAAATAAAACCATGAAAACAAGTAAACGAAATTATGTCTCTGTCCCAAAAATGTCCCTGAAAAACTAAAATTCGAAGAGGGTGTTCACTTTATAAGGCGTTATTTAAACTATCAAACTATATGCATATCAAACTATTATACTATCAAAGATTAATTAAGTAAATAATATTAAGTATATAGCTCTTGGCTGCTGATTTCGATCAGCGTGGAATTCCTATGACAAAGAAAGAAAGTTTGGTGTAGAAAGCTATAGTTTGTCGACATGGAATTCGGTTATAGTTATTCTGTCGGAAACCTAGCTATATATTTAGCACTGAACTTACTACTAATTACTTCTAGAGCTACTACTACAAACCCTGGTTAACTATCCCTGTACCAAATTCGAGTTTGATTGGATGCTCCGTTGCATCTTGAAAGAAGAAAGAACAATCAAACATACTAACTCATTTTCCCATTTAAAATAATATTATAAATCCAAAATTTATTAAATAAACACATATCTATTACATAAATGTAAGAGTACCTACTACATTTATTTTGTAGTAAGTACTCTTAATAAGGCCATTGTTTCTATGAGCCGTTATGTTAAACGGTCAGTTCTTACGCCGGGAACGTAATGCTCCACATAAGAGGCGCTGTAAAGTGCCCGTATACAAACTGTTATGGAAACAAACACTTTGTCCGTAAAATTATGTGTGTTCTTGTATGCACTAATATATTTGATAAATCAATTTTTGTTACCTCAACATACAGTTCGAAGTATTTAGAACTATGTTTATACATATATTTTGACTGCTTTCATAGTATGGTAAAACCTCAAGTTTTGGTTGTTTTCCTATAATTGAGGAGTTGCCGTTGAAATCCTACAAAGATAATCAATTTAGGGAGAGTGGAGCTGCAGGCACAAGCTAGTTCATAGTATAGTCGACAAAACATTAATACAAATGTCGGAACAATGTTTATATAACATGGAAAAAGTGTAAAAAGTAACCATGGTACCACTGGTGGTACTACTGGGTGTACTACGGTTAACAAACGCATATTTGGAATAAGTGTATTTATTATTTCAATTTATAAGCTTTGCTATGCAGTTTTCGTAAACAAACCTGAGAAATAATGTGTTATTACTAAAATGAAACTCCGTTAGGCAGATAATAATGTTAGTGTATTTAATATACAAACAATTTTTCTCCCTACATTTAATTAAAGTCAAATATATGGCCAAATAGACTATTACTAATGACTTCATTATTTCTGAACTCGCGAGCATACAGGTTGTCTTTCCAAACAGTTAATCTTTCAGACACGCGCCCACGCGAACTGGCAACATTTCAACATGTACTCGGACCGTTGTGAACTGGACAGAGTTAAAATAAAAAGTTAATTACATACCTCGCGTACCATCAGGTAAACATGCCGGGACACCCGCGTCGACCGCGGGTGCCGCTGCATTTTCCACTAACCTATAAAAAACTATATTGTTGGCACGTAAAGCTAGTCTCTAAATTAAATTCTTTTCTAGTAGGTGCTGTGTCACATAAAAACATTTAGTAGGTATATCGTACATACTTTTTTTCGTTTTAATTTATATATAGTACTATACACACCGGCATAATTAGCGGAACAGAAAAAAAAGTGAGACTATGAGATAATATATGCGTATATATTAGACGTAAATGTAATTAGACACAAAATAACAAATTGATTAATAAATTTTAACAACGACTTTGAAAAGTCTTCGTTATTTTTTATTGAAAAATAAAGAAATTTGAAATTTTTAGATGATTATGAACCATCACAAAAAATAAAAAAAAGTAAGCATTAAATGATTTAACAATAAAATTAAAGCAAAATTGATAACGAGTGTTTCCCCCTCTTGCTCTGATTACGGTTTCCATTCGTCTGGGCATGCTACAGATTATGTTATCGATGATTTCTTGAGGCAGCCACTCCCACTCCTCAAGTAATGCGTTTCCAAGTTCATTCAGATTGTTGGGGGGTGGCATTCTGGATTTAACCCTTCTTTTTAGCAAGTCCCAGACATGCTCTATCGGATTCATATCGGGGGAATTTGCTGGCCACTGCATCACCGGTATACCTACGTGGCTCAGATATGCCTGTACCGATTGTGCACTATGAGCACGAGCATTATCTTGCATTAGAATAAAGTCGTCACCAAAAAATGGGGCAAACTGTACATCATGTTCTTCTAAAATGTCTCTGATGTATCGATCTGCTGTCATGGTCCCTCCTGTGACTATCACTAACTCCGTGCGAGCTCCCAAACATATCCCTCCCCAAACCATAATCGAGCCGCCACCATAAGCCACTGTGTGTTCAAAATTCGACTGTATGTGGCGTTCTCCTTTGCGTCTCCATATTCGCTGTCTCCCATCGATCTGTTTTAAAAGAACTCTGCACTCATCAGTAAAGAGAACCTGCTGCCTTTCGTTCAAATGCTTTTTTTGTGTTCCGCTAATTGTGCCGGTGTGTATATAATTGATTTTATTTAATCACCTGTGTACTTTTGATCAACAAAAAAATGTTTCAGTAGCATAAAAATATATTGTTTTAGTTTAAGTAGGTACCGAGATAGTAAGTTTAAGTAGGTACCGAGATAGTAACTTTAAGTTATTTTTAGTTTTATAAATTAGCTCAGTTTGTTGCTTCAAATTAAAAAAAATTAACACTTTTGTCTTTTTTATACTTTAAAATATACATTTAATAAATTAATCTACATTGCTTTTTTTAAAAATATTTTAAAAATTTAAATGACATGATTATCTCTTTTTAAAGATTTACTTTGCACATTTTTTACAATATATTTATGTTATTTTAAAAATTGGCGTGTACAATAAAAACTAAATATTTTTATGCAAGTCAAGGACTCCAACAGTAAATAAATAATGACTAGACGTCACACTTAAGGCACAGCCGCACGCATGAACTTGTTCAAAATGAATTGCTATAAAATATTATAACTTGTTTTAATATTAGCGTTCAGAGTAACCGCTCGTACGCCATACTTTTACTGTTCGGGCTATGCAGAGTGACTTTTATGCACTCTATAAATATTGCAGACACGGCTCGTAACTTCACTTCTGTTCTAAAGCAAAATATGCTTCATAATTCCTGAGAATTGCAATGTCAACTGCGTATTTTCATTAAATAGTTCAGTTGCATAGTTAAAGATTTTAATCAAATTACATTTTTTGTAGATTATATATAAAAGAAAAAACTGTTTTCAATATAGAAAGAACATTAACTATTATGTTTACGCCTAAGAAAAACATCCTAGATTACTAAACTATTGTAAAAATTACGACGGCAAAATCACGCAATCCATTGTTGTCATTGTGGTCCAGAGTAATTTGTGAATAGCAAGTATATCGTAAAATATACGAAAATTTAGTTTTTGTGTAACTTTCGAGCAAAGGTAAATGTGTTTACTTATAAAGATTTTTGTGCTGATTACGACTAATTATACCTGTTTTTTAAACAGCAACTATCTTAAAACCAAATCCCCGAAAACTATGTGCCTAGTGTCTATTTATGTCAAGTAAAACGAAACAAACTTTTGTGACTTTCATATTAATTGCTGATTTATTTCGATGTCGTAAGTTTTACGAACAACTTCACACTTAGAATAGTTTCATAATCTTGGGTTAAGAGCTTATTAGCTTAAAGATCGACTCCTCAACATACCACGCAGCTTTAGAAAAATTTACAACCATAGAATTTCCAGTAAAGCAAGTCCCATATCTAAGACTTATAGGCTCACAAAGTGAAAAATGATCGCAGATATATGATAAAGTAGTCCCAAAGAACGGACATAAGTCATCGTTGTGGATAATTATTTGCACACAGTCCTCGTACATAGAGGTATTGCACATTTTATACGAAACGAAAATTGTACAATTTCTAGATGACGTAAACTATATTTTATTCGACACAAATTATTTTTTTCTAACTATTCAATCATTGTACTGCACCGCTATTTGTAATTGGGGACAATACACTTTGGGTCGCGCTCTAAGTACTATGGGTATGATTTTTCAGCTTTTGCGATAACATTGCCTTCGTGCTAACTGTCAGTGTTTGAGACTAAGAATGCTCACAAGTTTTAATAGCAGAATCCTTCCTGTAGTTTTTTTAGGTACAAAAATTGATCTGGACGTTTAAGAAACACAAAAATAGGTATTAAATGTTAGTGCTAGATGTTTTTCCACAAAAAGTAATATTATTTTTTTATCATTTTTTTATATAGGTAAGGTCAGGTGGGGGAAGTGAAACATACTTTATTTTTCATGTGATACTATTGTGTTTATTTACAATATGTTTTGGGATTGTAATAGTTTTTAACTTGCTTATGTATCTGAGCTTGCTGAAAAAGAGCGTTTTTTTTTAACTTCCTGTAATACTTTTAATAAGAAAAACAATAAATCATTAGGCTTGTCTCGTTGTTCCCCTTTCCTGGTTTTTGGGGTAAGGGAAACTGCTTCCATATATGTGTTAATAACAATACCAATGCTACGTACACCTGCAATGTTTTGTATATTAACTTTTCATCAATCAAATGTGAACTTTAATTCAATAACACAAGGTTAAAAAATAAATAAAAAAAATAAAAGATATTAATCAAAAACGGAATTCGGGGTAAGGGAAACATAGGAGGTGGAGACAGGGATAGTCAACCTACTAAGTGTTTGTTTTTTATAATATTATTGTACTTAATTAACAATGAAAGAAGAAACAGCATGGTAAATAATAGTATGGCAATGATAATATAACAAAAAATGTATTACTTCTAGATCAATTTAAGGAATTGTAATAAGACACGCGTGAAGTTGTCTTTAGTTCACAAGTTCAAAGCTTAACACATCAACACTGCCCAATACGTACACAAAGATATGATTGTACTCATCACCATTTACCACCTTTCCACACAAGGATATAATTGCACTCCTCATTACAAACAACCTTTACCTTTAAACCCACAAACCGTAAAAAAAACAGCTGTTCCATACCCTTTTTCGGGTGTGAATGTGATTTTTCTATGAATGAGCTAATTTTTATCAGGATGTCATGGTGGGTCCCGTAGTAAAAGCTTTTTACAACGACGACTACCACAATGACATCATTGAGTATGTACAGTGGTCAACCAGTCAAGTTATATTCTGTCACTCGTAATGAAACTAAAGAAATAAAACAAATGTTTTGGCTTTTACTAAAATTATTCTGTTTTTTTATTTCTTTACATTTAATCAAACATCAATCAGTACTATAAATATAACGATAAAACTATGTATGTTCAGCATTGTTCAGTTTAGCACATTATTGAATATTTATTGAACATTAAAATAATTAAATAGCATTTTAAAAATACTTTGACCATTTCGGCCAATAGTAGGCTTAGGCAATTTAATGGCGATGTCCTCAGTGTGTCTTACTTAGGAGATATCATCTATAAGATGAAAAGTGAATGTAGTTTCACCTCCCACTTTTGCTATTTTTCTACAGTATTTTACTAAGGGAGCATTGTCATCATTAATACGTAACATGTTTTTTAACACTATCGCAAGAGCCCCGGTCGAAAACCATCGAAGCTTGTACCGGATCCAAAAATGTTTATTGCTCCTGAAATCGGGAAAGAGGAACATATGTTCTCCTTTCCCCGGTCATAGTAGTTCCCCTTGCCCCACTTGTGAATTTTTAGGTAATGCTTCGAAATACATCGAATTTTAATATTTGTTGCAGAGTTTTTGTACATTAAAAATCTAATTATAGGCATAAAGGAATACTGACAGACATTTTTACACCTTATAGCAAAACTTTTTAACATATTAATCATCACTCCCAAAAGTTTCCACTAGCTCACGTTATCGCAATTTTCCAACTGATTTTTTGTTTGTGTCAAATTCGTATGTCACGGCCTGTTTCCCTTGCCCCATAGTTCCCCTTTCCCCACCTGACCTTAGGTACAAACTTCATAGTGGTGTCGATTGAGAAAAAAAACGACAAAACCATTTCCTTTATATTTTTAATGTTAAGTTTTTCACTTTCATTCAAGGATAAAATAATTGGGAATCATGGTACTATTATACATCTGAATATATTCTAATAACTAGTAAGTATTCAGATAAACCGACAAATAACGAATAATAACGAACAAGAATACAACCGTATAAAAACTTTACCAAACATACACAAACTTCCAAATACATTTGTACGCGCAAAATATTACTTATATTGCCAAACAATAAAAGAACTTTGCGTGTATTTAAAAACATATTAGGTATCTACAATAATAGGGCCAAAGGAACAATATTATACAACGGAATTTGATGTTCTATTAAAATTCACTGTAGATACTTACGATTTGCATTCAAATTATAAAATTATTTGGATTGTGCATCCATGGCAAAGAAGGATACATCTTTATTTTTCTAGTTTTTAATTAGGTAAATACTAATTATAATCTCACCATTATTTTGGAGTATAATACTTTATTATAATTATAATACATATAAGTAACTAAACAAAACAATACCGCTCGTTTAATCATAATTGCCATAAAAACCTCTTAGTTCAAGTTAAGGCTAGTTAGAGCCGTAGCACTGATATTATATACGAACCTTTTTTTGGTTGTCACGAACCAGTGTTACAGTTAAATTTTGGATAGGTACATAAATAATGATCTTATAAACTTATGAAACTTATCTACCTATTCAAATACTAAATAGGTTGTATGGACTAAGTCCTTTGCCTACCAAGATATTGTTTAATAAAACAATACTGAAAAAACAGGCCAAGTGCTAGTTGGTCTCGCGCACCAAGGGTTTCGTACCTACCACCATTTACGTAATTTGCAAACACAAACAAAAACAAAGTTTGACGCTAAGCGGTCACCAATCTGAGTACTGACCAAGCCCAACGTTGCTTAACTTTGAATATCGTTTCCTACAAACAAATGCAATAATAAGCTAGATTGCGCTGTAACTTTATTACTTGTTGTTATACTTTAGAGCTTACACACACTATAACTGCAACATTGAATCTAGTATTTGTTACTGTTTCTACGATAAAACAACTATGTTATTAAGTGCTTATAAACAGTTACACATATTTTATAAAATTACTAGTTAACTGTCATAAGAGACTCTGATTGATCGCAACTACTTCGCCATAGGTTAAAATTTCATCAATTGAATAACTTTGAGTGCTTACACCCCCCCCCCCCCCCCCCGCCCCGGTTTTTCGTAAGCTGGTTGATATGGTTTTCATTCATTCTCCAAATCATCAGCAGTCTATGCTACTCCAATGTCTTTGCTTAATGCATAATGCAAGTTAATATAAGTATGATACTTATATTTGGGAAAACCAACAACTAACGCCCTAGGGGATTGTTTTAGGGAATGATTTTCCAAAAATAGTATAAAAAATATTAAAATAGTATCAATAATAGGCATTTGGGAAGCTAAATATAGATTTAACTTTAAAAATAATAGATTTTCCAATAATAATATAAAATAATAGATTTTTAAATAATAAACTTCCAACTTTTATTTTATTACTTTAGAAGAGAAAATTCGCATAATCCTCAATTAATAGACGCTTAAAACATACAAATAATTAATATTAAATAACCAAGACATCTGTGTATAAATTAAATTAAATTTTTACATAAATAAAATTACTACTAGTGGTATATGTTCAATTTATATTTAATATTTATATAAAATTCTGCACGATTACCTAAATATTTATTAAATAGCAAATCTAAACAAAGAACTTTGTAGGGTTTTAGTTTAATAGTAGTTTGGCGACAGATTTATAAAAAAAAAATTAAGTCATAAGTTTCTTCTTTAAAGCCAATAAGACAATCTGACATTTTCTTATGATGTGCATAAGTCCACTTTTTTTGTTAACCATTTTGGTGTACGTTGACTCGTATTGATTTTTTTCTAACACTTCCATTATTTGCTTTTATACAATGTGGTAAATTATAGACGTGTTTTATTAGTAATTAAAGATCGGTAATTTTCTTCGAGCAAGAACAAAATTTTACGACTTCAGTCATTAAATTTGACGTTTACGGTCCTTCCTTTAGTAGAAAAGATCAGAACTGTTTAGACGTACTAATAGTCTATTTTTTCTTTTCTTTTGAAATTAAAAAAAAAAAATGTTTAAACAATCGTACTGATGATTGAAAATACTAATCGTGGAATCTATTTTATTGGCCTTGCGAAAAACCTGGTTACTTTAATCAAAGATCTTAGGTTCATTTTATAGTGCTATTACAACTTTTTCTTAATGACTTAAAACTAACTCAGAATTTGTAAACACTCAACTGTGTATACAATTGCATTCATATTCTTTTGATAGTTTTCGCAATATTTAAAAAATCGGCCAGGTGCGAGTTGGACTCTCTCATTAAGGGTACCATTATCAATAAAACCTGCAAAAAAACTGGTTGCCTGTAAAGTCGGTATACGGGCGAAAGTTTTACGTGACAACGACTTTGAGTGGTAAAATAATTTTAATTTGTCATAAGGCGGGCTAACTGTGCTCGAGTGGAAGGGACGCGTGCCTTTCACTTTTTATGTCTGTCTCTCTCGCTCTTAGGCGGGCTAACCTCGACGCGTGCCTCTCACTCGCTCTCATTGTGAGCGCATAACGTGAGCGGAGCGTAACGCAGTTTCTTGAAGTGTCACCCGGCAAACCAATTTATAAGACGTTGTCACGTCAAAATCACATTTGTTATATGGGAGACCCTTTAATATTTGTTTTATTTTACTTTAACAATTTATTTTTAAGTAAATATATAAGTAAATATTCTGTTAAATATTTCAAGCATATACCTTTTGCCGTTTTCTATATCGCGCAAAAAGGAGCAAAAGAATCACGTTTGTTGTCTAACTATCACGGTTCATGAGATACGGCCTGGTGACAGACGGACGGGCAAACAGCGGAGTCTTAGTAATAGGGTCCCGTTTTTTACCCGTTAGGTTCGGAACCCTAAAAACTAAATTGCACATTTTTTACGTTTTGCAGATACTTCGTTTGTAACGTAATTACGGCCCAAAGTCAGTCAAAGTCAGTAGGACTTATAGCTCTGTTGCAGTATAATAACAAAATGGATTAACTATATTTGCTTAGTGGGTCAGTTGGCACAGGTGAGAGTGACCCTGCGTGATGCTGAACAGAAGGCACGGGTTCAATCCGCACGCAGAGCAAACATTTATATGATAAACATTTGTGTTTTTCTGCGTGTTCTCCTTATATTATGTATACATAAATTCTTACATGGACCTATGTAAGTATTTATATTAAATTATTGGAACCTATCGTAGGCCTCTGTCACTCTATGTGCTTTCGACATTTATTCACCTACCGGCACCCAGGGAGAGCGGCTTAAAGCTGGATTTTCATTATGGTATGTCATACACCTACTTTTTATCCAAAAATATAAATAACATCCCGTTATTAGCCTTAACATTATAGGTTTTTTTATTTAATAATTCTGTCCCAGTACACTTAATACCACTATATGCAGTACGCCCACTTGACCACTCTTTGCTGATATCTAGAGTTGACTCCACCAGGATGGTGTTTGTTAAGATCCTGTCACCGCTAGCACCATGACAATTTTTAATAAGTTTATAAATAAGTAATTATTTTATCGTGTATTTAAAAAAAAAATATAATAACAACAAAGCATGTCCCTAATGGACGCGGTTTCATAGTAAATGTTATACCATTTATTATATATATTGGTAATCCTTACATCTTAGAACGTAAATGATCGCGTACAGTCCAGTTTCAGAGAAACTTCCTCCCGCTAACGCTTAGGTTGTGGTATGAGCTCCCTGCCAATGTTTTCTCTAAGGACTACAGTATGAGGTTCTTCAAGAGAGAAGTTATAAGATTTTTGAAGAGTCGGCAACGCGTGAGTGTCCCAGTTGTTGCAAGCGTCCATAAGCTGCGGTGACCGCTTACCATCAGGTGGACCGTTGGCTTACCTTAGTGCCGAACTCTGCAGTCATATTCATTATTTTCGGTAGTTAAACTATCATATTCCATGTAAAAGTATTTTCATGGTCTTAAATTATTAATATTTTTAAAGAAAGAAAAAACAATTGTGTACATGTAAAATGTACTTGCTTTAGATACGTGAATAAAATATTCAAATATTTTTTCATAGATTTATTTATAATTCTTGTTTGTAAACAGATTTGTAAACTTATCCATAAGGTCGGTCTTAGAAAATATAAATATGGCTACAAAAAGTACATTTACTGTTAACATGACTATAATAACTCAAATTGAATGGAATTTCATCTTAATTATTATTTAATCACAATCATTTAATATAAGTTACTATTTTCACAAAATTTAAGGAGAAGGTGTAGCATTTTCTACTGAGCATGTCAAATCAATCTAATTATAAATAAATAATTATACTCATTAACGTATTGTTAATAAGGAATTAATTGTCGAATGTACACTAATTTAAATTAAAAGAAATATATTCTATCTATAATATACAAGTAACAAACATTTATCTATATACAGTAAAATAGTTCGGACTAGTTCATAATTGTAGTCGAAAATATCATTATATAATGTACAAAAACCAATCAAGTTTAAAATATTATTTTAATGACTTTAAATAAGGCATCACTATTGACATGAAGATATATTGAAAGTTGTATTTCAATACAACGTAATTTTAATATTTCTGGAATATATTCAGTCATTTGTATAGTCCACAAAATGAAATGGAAATTATGATAACTCGGAAGATCAGATGTGAAATTCTAAATTTCACGCACAGGTTTTTCTACAGACTACTATGTACAAGCGGCATTCCGCATAAAGCTCTCTTAAAAATTACAAAAAGTTTTAACACATAATAATTAACCTATCTAGTTATTATTTACAATTATTGCTATTGAATTAATTTGCGCTTTGAACGCTCTAAATTGCTTATTAACTTTTTAAGGTCAGCACTTTTCATACTCATACCAAAAATATTAATATTTCAACAATATTAAATGTACGTTTTTAATATACAAAAATTTTAAAGAAATTTTAAAAATAGACAAAAAAGCTTATAACAAAACTTAAATTATTATAGCGTCATGTATGATATGCTTTTTACTTCGCTAACGGAATGACAACAAGCAAATTCATTTAAATTATCCGTTATTTCCTAAAAACAATAAATCAAAATTCAAATAAATGCAAAAAGATGTCTACATAAAATAAATGACTCTTTGTTTTGAATGACGGGTGGTTATTTTAGTAGCGCTCAAAGATGTTATTGAAAGGAAAGATAATTTATGAGTAGTCAACAAATACAATTGTAAATAGTAGAAATTAATCATCGATTACTTATTTTTGACATTGACAGTCAAATAATCCAAATCAGTTCACGTTATAATTTAGTTAGTGAGATTGATGGAAAAATATTTTTTTCTCTATTTACATGCATAAAAACCGGCTTTCAAACTCAGCTTTACGTGAAGGGGTATTTAAAGACATTTATTTTATTTTTTATACGATGAATACTCTTTCAATATAGTCATTGTCGTTGAGTTAAAAAATGCGTTAGAAAGTTATATCTTCATTAAAAATGTTTCAAAATATTAGCAGCTAATTCATCAAATAAAATTTCACAGGGTGTCTTTCATACACATATCTTAACATATAACCTTATGTTTTCCTTTTTTCAATAATCTAGGTCCGTACTGAAAAATATACCGGATGAATATGTATATAACACAATCAAAAGTTTCAACATTATTACAATAAAGTGAGGCATATAAATTAGCTTTGAAAAGCATGAACAAAATTACATTACTAGGAATCAGTATAGCGGTCAGTTTTATCTGAAGTCAAATCAAACTAAATTTATATGTTTGGGACACTTTCCCATTAGGGGGACTACGCCACTATTTATTCAGTTACATTATTTAGGCATTGAACAAGTAAATTGAACATCCATAGAAACAACACATCTAATTTGTAACACCCCTGTCAAACTTTCAGCCACTGCCTTTATCATATATAAATATAAAATATTAGAAAGCATTAATTTGATTTTTTTTGATATTAAAACAAAAAAGAATTTTAGAGACATATAAAATTAATAAAACAACTATCAGTCTTATTAAAATTAACTAGCCTGTGTGTTTTTATATTACAAAGTTAAAATAAAATATTGTGCTTCAATTTCACATGTTTCTAAAAATCCCTTTGTACGTAAATAAAGTCAAATATAACTTTATAAATGAAAAATTCAGAGGTAAAATTAAAGTAACTTAAAAACACATTAATTTTTTTTCCTAGCCTTTTAAATATCAAGTTTTTTTCACCATCACTGATATTTTATTTTGTGATATTTGCTACAAATCACGATTGAGCATAGACGGTAGAAAATCTTACGTAGCTTCTTCACTTTCAGGTGGTGCAGAAGGCTTGGCATGAATCGGGGGTGCGGGCGGCAAAGCTTTCTGGTCTCGCGCCCGCGCCAGCGCCTAGGCAAGTACAGGCGCGGCCGCCCGCGCTCAGGGACGATGGGGATGTGCTGAACTCAACGAAGAACTACTCACACCGGAATCACTACTCTTCTCTGAGGCACAAGGTTCACCACCAGCAACAAACTTAACAACGTTGAGTCTATGATCTGATTCACAAGTATCATCTCTAGCGCCGCCAGGTAGACCAGTGCTGCGAGACATAATTCTATCACCACAAGTTCCTGGATAGCGCTCGATTCTGTCACATTCAGCGTCGTCAGGCTGCCGTCGACGAATGGAACGTTTAACCTGTGGAGCTGGTTCAGGTGGTCGATGAACCGGTTCGTCGGTTCTGTGGACTAAGGGTGAAGTGCGTACCCGGACTCCACCGACGCTGACGCTTGCCTCGTAGCACCCGGAATCACGTGGAAATTGACAACGGCCAAAAGGAGAGTCACCACCTTCTGAACTAGAGCCACCCCCATCACCGTCACCATCAGCTTCTCCACCTACGTATAAAAAAATAGTATGTAGCTATATAAAAAAAAATATGCTTAAATTTATTTATCAAATAATAAATGTTATTACGACAAGGCCAACCCGATTTAATATATAATATTTTATATATTATATTTATTGATTTACAATAGTTGGTATTCTTATTTAATATTTTGTACAACAAAAATTAAAAACAGAATCGTAACCAGATTTACGTATCAATTAATCTGTCCATTTATTACGACACTTTTTCTGAGAAACCGTTAAGTACCGTAACCGCCGATAAACAAAACTAAAATTGAGAATAGCAAAAAAGAAAATAATTTTATTTTAATTTCTAAAAGTGACCACAAAAAAATCATCAAAAAATTCGAGTTCCGGTTTTTTGTATTTATGTACGAATGTCATGTATCCTATATGAAAATGAGATGTAGAAATTAAAAATTCACACTAGGCACCTAAAAACGTTATAACGAATATGTCGAATTACTTCAGTCATTTCATAGTTGTAAGTTTAATTATTAAAAATTAAAAAACATATATATCTTACATTCTAATTGATGCAACAGTTGTACGGCTGCAAGAATTCGGGTACGATGCTCAGGAGTCATAATCCCTAAGTAATCCAAATCAGATGGCTCAATTTCTTTAAACAACTCTATATCTTCATATCCATTTCTAGCAAAGGCCACAATATATTCAGGTAAGTCTATTCTTCTCAATAATTCTTCAACCGTCCTTGGCCTCGTTTCCCAAAGTCTCTCGCGACTTTTACACCATTTCAATGACCTCGAACGATTCGTTTCCCTCTCAGATAAAACTTCGACATTTGCAAATTTGAAATTTCCTACTTTGTTGTTAAGTACTCCTCGCCAAATCCCTGATGCATTCATGTTTATGACTTCTATGATGTCGCCTTTCTGTTAAAAAGATTAATATTGTTTTGAAAATTCGAGTTTTATGAAGATATTGTAGATAGAGGCAGTTATAATAAAACCTTACCTTGTATCTTAGAGCATCTTTTTCATAAATATTGGGTAGGTAATCGACGAGCGCTCGAGCACGGCACAGCATTTGCGGGGCCAGTAGGCTTCGCCCGGCCGGACTTAATTCTATATTTTCTTCTGCCGACAGAGATGAATGATTACTACCTGCTCGAACCAGAGCTTGTGTACCTGTTGATGTGTAAACATTTACAGACTTAGGCGTTTCAATATTTTTCTTATAATCATTTGAGGAGTGTCTTTTCAAAAGGACATCAATAATTTTCAATTAGGGTCTGGGTTGAAGTCTTTTTCTGTAGAAAATTGACTGCAGAAAGTGTCTTCTATTCCAGAAAAAAAAAATCTAGCTATTTGTCCACACAATTCCAAACAATATTTTTTCCAAAGATTCTAATTCTAAATAAGTAATTGTTTCCTACTAGTATATGTTCAGATAAATTACAGTACGGATATATTTTTTATTATTTAAATGCTTAGTTAAGCAATGTTACTTTATAAACTTAGGTTCCTATACGTTACGCTTGGTTGTATAACTTAAAGGCTCTTCCATTCAGGAATGAATAAAAAAAATCACAATTTAAACAAAGGGAAAATTTTAGCAAATTCAAAACGAAACGTCAAAAGTTCTTATTAAATATATATTTATGTGGGTGAGTAGGTAACAATATAATCATGTCCGTAATATGAATGTCATGAATATCAATTTTAAATACAAGAATCATTTAAATCAATAACGCTTTTAATGGAAGTTTTGTTGACTTTGTTGAAAAAAATGTTGGAGTGAAAAATATCTAGGTCCGTTTGAAAAACACTCCTCCAATCCAAAATTGCTAATACCTGTAGATCATCTTTGTATGACTGTGAATAGGCAATGTATCATTATTTAAACAACATAAACACTTATTATTAGTAGAGAGATTTACAGGACGTAAGTGATACACAAATCTACAAATTATCAACAAGGTTTTGTAAGTAATTCTTGGGGTGTTATGGTAAAGAGAAAGGAAAGACAAACGTATTTACAACACATCTTTATATTAACACAAACAAGAACTCAATAAATCCACTCACTACTGCCTGATCCGCTGGGAAGACTTTCAAATGAACTATTGGAGCATGGAAATGCGTGATCGCCACTCGTCCGCCTGTCAATTGCCTCCGGGCCCCTTTCTTGTCTTAGCCTTGATATTTTCCTTTGAACATCTTGCCTCAGGCCTCTGACTTTTCCAGCCAGGTTCGACACTCCATCACAGTCTTCGGCTGACTGAAATAAAAAAAAAAATATAAAAATAATATTATGTAAAATATTAAAAGAAAATCATAATAATGTATCTGCTTTTCCCAGTTGATATAAATCTTTGCAATGTAATTAAAATATTACCTTATGAACTGTAGCTATGTGTTGCGAATCTGTTTCACTTTCTTGATCTTCATAGTCTGAGGATGCGGGCGATAGAGGATCAGCACCTATCCGATAACCTGTCATTTGTTTATAGCCTCTTATAGATTCAAATTCTGATCGACTAGACTCTAAAGAGATACCAGACATTCTTGAGCCTATGGATTGTATGTCCGATGTAGCATAATCTCCGCTTTCTCTGTCCCTAGCTGTTCGCAGGGGTATCACAGTAGTAGGGTAAGGACCGCTTTGTGGGATTATCAAACCTCTTCGAGGGGCTCTCGTTAAGCTTATATCACCGGCGCTTCTGAGAGATATTACGCCTTCGCCCCTTGGCTCGTTACGGATATTTAGTGTGAAGCAAACACGTCCGTTCTGAAACGTTGCTGCTGGAGCTCCTCCGCCCATCAGAAAATCCTCAGGATCACTTTCGTATGGAGGTTCGTCGTACCAGTGACCTCTCCCTGATAGACCTCTAGCTTCGTCATCGTACATGTATGTATCGTCTGCAAACGAGTCCTAAATTAGTCTTCCTTGTGATTATATACCCCGCAGCAGTTGTGCAAATAAAAAAAATCGTGCATAAAATTATGATAAAAATTACCGTTTAATGCCATTTGAAAAATTTTCACTGACAACACTGAGTTTGAAGCTGTGTACGAACATCGTAAAGCCGTGCTTGATTCTTGCAAAATATGTCATAACAACATGCATTTAGCGTTTAGCCGCAAATCAAATATGATTCGATGAAATCGTGATGTGACGTTAATGTATTTCTGAACCTTCACGCCTGACACCATCTCACGGAAGACGCATAGCAGCAAACTTAACTTTTAAAAATAAAATAATGATACATCAAAAGCACACCGATTTTTGATGACAATGGAATTATTGTATGATTTCAGATGATCTTATATGAATCAATTTTCTCCAGTCAATTAACGTGTACATTAAGAAGCCACATGCAGATAATATAGACTTGTTCATTCCTTAATGCGCCTGTTTTAAAAGTTTTGATTTTCTGTTACAAAATAAAAAATGACAGTAAAGCTAAACGCCGTTAAAAATCATGCATAATTATTTTAAACAATTTAACCAAAAAACATACGAACTGAATTTTTGGTTATTTTTCTAAAGTCAAAATAATGGGAATTGCACAGGTTACGACAAAACTAATTTGATATGATTTTTTCATGACGTTTAACCTTAACAATAAATACCAGCTTTTACAGTAGCAGAAAATCATTTTTAAAATATTAATGAACATGAATTAAATAACAGATATAAATTGGACAAAAAATAGAAAAGCTCATTTAAATAGAGCCGACTCAAAATCTTTTTAACCATAACTACGTTACAAAAAATTTAACATATTTTTGCTATAGGGTATGAAATAGTTAACTATATAAATTTGAATAGCAAAATCAAATTGATCCTCAATTGAAACATTATGAAGCCGAATCTTATAGATAAGTTTTAGACATTTCTTAACACATTTGAAACTACTACATAAGAAGTTTAACCAAGGATTTTTTAAAAATCAATATTTCTATTTATTAACAAAATAAATTATAGTTAACACCATATAACAAAGCGGCGCAATTGTAAGTGATATCGATTTGGTAATCTACAATTTATAACCAAAAAACTTATTAACAGCAAACTGAAGACAGCTTAAAAATATTGCGACATTTTAAACTATAATTTACCTCCAAACGGACCTCTGACCCCATCTCTTCCCATATTCATAAGGCCATGTCTTATATCTCGTAAAATCTGAAAGAAATTTTTCATTTTATCATATCGTTAATGCTTGTGAAACACGTATGGCTTAAGTTGTATTCTTAACACAGAGTACAATTTATCCATTATAATCTACATATCTAGAATACACCAGCGTTACGGTAAGAATACTTAAGTATAAAACGTGAATAACATAAAATGTGAATTTAAAAAGGCCACTAAAACAAAACGCACGCCTCTGTACGACTTTAGTATAATTTGAAAGGTGAAGTTTAAAGAGAGAGAATAAGAAAATACATTAACATTTTCTTTCAAGTTTTACGTTCATAAAAATGTGAAAAATATACTTAGTAAAATTTTTACTAAATCAATATTAATGTTTGTAATAAAAATTAAAAAAGTGGTATATATAATTTTTTTTAACAAGTTTGCAGTGTATGTGTATAACTTAATTTTATATTTGAATAAACCAAATGCATACCACCCACCTCGAATCAGATTTTTTTTATTTATCAGGCTATCACACGCTGGTATGATAGCCCAGTAATCATTCTGTCACAAACTAAGATACTATCTACTCAAATTGATCGTTTCGAAGATAAATCGATGACAAAAAGACCGAGCATCGATATGCAATGACACCTCCTACGATCGTAACCGTGATTATGTCTAACAATAATCTCTGAGAGGGATTTTAACGATCACAGTGTTTCGAGATAGTAAACTCTTTAAAAGCCAACCAAAAACATAAATTTTTTATGATCAAAATATCAACAGTGCAATAAACTATTCTGACCCGGTGTATGGTCGCTAGTGTCGTGTAAGTTTCCACCATCTTAGTATAGCGACTGTAGTTTTGATTTTCAAACACCGGGTCAGAAAAATTTGCTGCACTGCATCTTATACATTCTACTTATTTTTTTGATCGAAAGGCTTAGCAAAAGTTACCGTCGTATTCAAATAGGTGACGTAAAGTGATCTAAATCAACAATTTTGTATAGAGTAGGTATAATATAGATAGAGATAGAGAAAATAGAGTTTTACTGACGTTTACAGACGGCACTGTTCATTGATTTCTTTATGGCACTTAATGTAAATATTTGAGTACGATAGCAATTCGTGCTAAACCTATCATTATGTATTGATTTCAAAGATAAAGATCGGCTTGTACACCGCGTTACTACTGATGTGTTACAGATTTCGGCCTTAATCAAATTATTGATTTCATACAAAGCTATTTCGACATTTAATATAATAATGTCATTATTAAGACATAGTAAAACTACAGTTTTAGTCAATTTATTAATATTTTGGTAGCCTATCATAAGGGCTGAAAGGCGTGGGAAGATGCTCAGATAGATGATTCAAATTAAATCCTTATTGATAATTTAATTCATAGATAATGTTTCCGAAACTTAGTGTGTTTATAAATGTTTTATTAATATCTCAATCCAAAATCTCTGCTTTGCTAGTTTGGACCGCTTTACAGGTTACTTCTATAGGCATGAAATTTGACTTTAACGCTATACTATCTAATATAAACGATTTTAAAGTAACTTATCCTAAATAAACTGAATGAAGGATAAAAAGTAAAAATATATAAATTTCAACTCCGATTTTGTTGACTGCACAAAATTTAGAAGATTTTATAATAAAATTATACTAACGAGCGACCGACACCTGTAAAAAATTCTTGCATTTTCAATAAAGAATTAGGAGTTATATTTTTCATCACACCTTCTCGTAAAAAGTGTCAAAGTGGGAGCTAAGACCTTTATTACTCCCATGGACTTTTTTTTTTGTAAATTTTACTTTCCTCAACAAAGCGCGCGCTATTCTTTCAAGTATGAATAAAAGACAAAAAGCTGACTGTTCAAAATATGAACTACGCGCACACTACAAGCGAACAATTATAAGTTATAATGTACTTTTAAGTATTTATACCGTATTTGTGTGTACAAAAATAATTTATCAATTAAAAAAATGCACAATATAAGCATTAAATAGTCAAAATTATATATTGTAAGATATTTTCTTTTAAATAATTTGGCTAGTTAAGTTACATAAAATATATTTATTCATATATTCAAAACTTTATTTTACATAATTCCAATTTTAACCTACTGAGCTCTGTTTCCGGATGTAGTAAAATATTAAAATTTTCGTTGGTACCGGACCGTGTCAGTCAAATTCATGGAGCCACCAGTTTATTACAGTAGTAAAATTTCAATGTTCGATATTCCAAAGTACCAGGGTACTGAGGAAGGGGCTTCCGAAGTTTCGTAGGGAAGCGATACAACTGCCTGTAATAGGCTTAGCTTAAGATTAGGGCACGATTAGCCCCACGGCTTGCTTCGCGCGTCGAATGCTCGAGCCAGTTGGGAGATTACGAGTTCCTTCTCTCGCATCAGATTAATTTCATTGTATGCGTGAGTCGGGGAAGAGAATTATTGTCTTGTAACTTCACTAAGTACCTTAAAGTATTAATTTATCTCGGAAATGTTACGCGCTAAAGTTAATACTGAATTATTTTTCGTGGTAAGCCTTTATTAAGCTTAATTTAAACTAGTGGATTTATTACATATTTAGTATGCCAATTTAATGAATTACCTCTTCCTGTTCCCTCGCTATTTTGTCCTTTTTCTTCATAGCTTCTTGAACCTTTAACTGTAACAATTGGAAAATAAGTTTATCGTAAAAAATGTAACAAATATGTAACGATAGATTAATATTTTTTAAATATATATTTAATTTTATTTATTTGATTATTATATGAATTTTTCACGATAAGTTTTATTTAAAAATATTACCAAACCTTTTTGGGCCCTAAATCTAATAAGATAAAAATACCAACATACAAAGATATATAGGTTTTTTTACCAAAATTTTATGTTTGTCATATAAATCTTAGGTTATTGCAAATACTTAATATTTTATACTCAGGTACCTTCCTATGAAATACGAAGCAATAAATTTATATGTAGATCCACCTCCAGTTCTTTAAATAGGCCAATAAAAGTAACCAAAAATATAGGACCAATAATTTTGAATTTTGCTTTTTTCTGTTATAACTCTGTCGGCAAAATAGATAAATAGTGTTTTTTTTAAAATTTTATAAATATTACAAAATTTTGCCGAACAGAGTAACAGAGTATGGGCCCATTTTCTTGCTACCTCTTGACATAGTTTTATGTTGTAATTTCATAAATTTATACTCGAAAAATTATATTTCACACTAGAAAAAAGAGGCAATAAGGTTTAGTTTTTACACTTTTCAATTAATGTAAACGAATTGAAAATGGTATTGATATTGTTTTTGTTTTGTGATCTAATTTGTAGCAAGAAAATCAGCCTGTAGGAGGCTCACCCTATGTATAGTTTCTTCGAAGGTGTTGGGATGGGCGGCACTCATTTGTAAGAAGCGGAGGCGGTCATAATCTCGAGGGTCTACCATGGACCTCAAGGCAGTGTCTGGACCCGGTCCAAGGCCCAGACCGCTTTGTAGCACGCTGTCCGGTGTGTCGACCTGAAGGAGAGTTTAAAAGATCAAGTTTGGTGTAAAGGCTTTTTTGTTTTACCGTTCGTTGTCATATCGCATTTGTCGAATGTGTAATTTGTTAATGAATTTCATTAGTCAAAAGAAGTTATTATCAGTAGAAAACATAAACGCAAATAACTCATATTATAAACGCAATTCACTACATGAATTTAGTAGATATTTACATGGCTAAAGTTTAGATATTATAGTAAGTACGGACAGAGGCAAAAGGAGTATAAAACTTTTAGTTAATCTGTAGGGAGGCGCAGTGGTTCTCAACCCCAATGTCAGTTTATTGTAGCTAGTAGCAAATAATTTTGAGACTCCTTTATTTTTTTAACATGTCTGTCATGTCAATCTGTATGTCAAATGTCAATGTCAACGTAAATCTAATATTGGTTATACGTGGCTTGATTTAAGAAAGTTTAAGGCGGTAGTCACATTACAAATTTTTTTTTGTTGTGGTCCTATGATATTTTTTAATATCTCTTAACTTCAAGTAGTTGTTTTTTGTGCGTATATACACGTAATTGTTATACACAAATGTTTTTTTTTATTAATATAATATTGGAATCCCTACTGGAGTACAAAATCCTGAAATGAAACGTAAGCGACGTAATACTTTTCTTTTAAATTTAAACCGCCTATTAGCATTGCTATAAAAAGTGTTTTAATAGTAATGAATGTAAATTTGAAACCTCTATAAGAATATTAATGATTAGCTTCAAGAAGTGAAACTTACTGAAGAAAACAAATTTTCATCATTTATCATATCAATCGCTAGTCATTTTTCTCGACCAGATTATACTGAAATAAACTGCAAACTTTCGTGAAAATTTTCCAAACTTTCTCACGAATCACTTCGGCTTTATGATAAATTAACTTTGCGGAATGAGGAAGATTATGTTGTTTACTTTTTTATTATTTTTTCATATTACTGTATACAGCTGACAATAATAATTTTAAGGGTGCTTTCATATAACTGACAATATCGTTAATAAGATATATTACTAAAGATAAATTATTTATTATAAGATATACATTAACAATACGTTAAGGATTGATGCTGCTGGGTTTTATTTAAGGTATAAGTGTTGTTTTAGTGGTTTATAGGCACACTATAAATATTCAGAGACCACCTTATGCGCACATACATACATAGTAGTTTGTTTAATAGGCATTAAATCTAAAGTCGACGATTTTGATCTCAAATAGAGTTATTTTTTCTGTGACAAAAATAATTATACAGTTACACATTAGTTACAGAAAATCTATTACAGCAATTTTCTAGCTTTGTAGTTACTTAATATTTTATGTAATATATTATTTTACAGCCACTAGTTAATAATGAAAGATGATTTTCAAGGTAAAAGAATATGTAAGGATGCGTAATTTGTCTCATTCTAAAACTTGAAAAAGGACAGTGACATGAATTATAAAAATCGGCCAAGAGCGAGTTGGACTCGCACACGAAGCACATACCATTATCTATAAAAACAGCGAAAAGGTTTGTTGTATGGGAGCCCCACTTAAATATTTGTTTTATTTTAATTTAATTATTTATTTTTAAAGTCAATATATAACTAAATTTTCTGTAAATATTTCAAGCGTATACCTGTTGCCGTTATTAATATCGAGCAAAAAATCACGTTTGTTGTACCGGAGCACCCTTAAATATTTATTTTATTCTGTTTTTAGTATTTGTTGTTATAGCGGCAACGGAAATACATCTTCTGTGAAAATTTCAACTTTCTAACTATCACAGTTCATGAGATACTTGACAGCGGAGTCTTAGTAATAGGGTCCCATTTTAGATAGGGTTCAACCTTGAAGGCTTACAAAAATCAGAATCATATCGCGCGCGCAGCCGAGTAGCTCTGGTAGCGCCCAATGTTCCTTGTTGGCTTACTCAAACAATCATTGAATACATGTCTTATAAGACCTAGGCTGTGATGTCATAGCCCTGTCATATCAGTGCTTATGTTTATAATTAAAATAGTCAATCTGTGAAAAGTAATACGATTATAGGTGTAATTAACTTTTTGAACGTACACTGTATCCGATTGAAAAATATTCGATATTTATTTAAAAGGCAATATAAAAACAAACTATACTGGCATAAAGCAGACAAACAAATATTCATCTGATTCACATGTACGTAAGTTAGATATAAATGTCGTGGCCCGATCATAAAATTGATCACTTCATAATGACACATTGTGTCCGAACATTTCATGGAATTATCATATTTCATGATATAGAACGGTGTCCACTGGCCACTTCATGATATGTTCAAGCCAGGTCAATGATGACTCAGCGTTTAACGATGTGAACAGCTAATGTTTGACTATATCATGACATCTTCATGATATAGTCAAACATTAGTTATCATATCGTAAAATAGTTAAATTATCCACCGGTAGAGGCGCGAATATCGCTTTGTTTTTGTAATGCATCATGGCGGCAGAACATTATTCTGTATTAAAAGCTCAATTTTCAAATCTATACCTGCTAATAATATAAAGAGGTTAAGTTTGGATTTATAACGTAATTCCGAAACTAGGTACTCATCCTATTTCAAAAATTTTGTTACAGTATTTAAAATGGATTTTTTTGGGCATATGCTTTTTTTGTAGCCTGATAAAAAGTTCCCATGGAAATATTTTTTCTTTGAGGCAATATTTACCTTACGACGTAACGTAACGTAACGTTACAATAACTTGATATCAGTAATAGGTTTATACCGATATCGAGAGTTAACACAGGAATAGGTTTTTCCACGGACGGGTTAAACCGCAGGAATCGTCTAGTGAATGCTAAAAGTATAATGAAATATCGTCACGATACTGCAGTTTAAGTGCAGGTATGTCAACTACATCCACACTGCATGAATTGCAATTGTCTATTTATTTGAGTGCATACTATAAATACTATTATAAGTGCTACGTACATTTTTAAGCTAATCTTTGTACGTACAAGAGCAATATTTTTTTAATATTAAGGAAAGACTAATGATATCTTTAAACGTTGACGTTTATATAATATGGTCAGTTTTAGCTGACTATATCATAAAATACGATCATTTCATGAAATGGTCGGACATATGCTGAAGTGATCAATTCTAAGATCTAGCTACAACATAAACACAACACCGCGAGATAATCAACTAACAATCATTCAAAACCTCTGAAGGCTCATTACCATACGCCTAAGCTGGAATAAAAACTAAACAAACAGCCTCACAGACAAAACATTTCATTTATCATATCCACTATGAGTATCTTTGGAAAAAGCTGAGGATATCTGCATTACAAAGAGGCTATGTACGGAAGGACCAATTAATCATAAGAGGCACAATGGTCGCCCATTAACTTCGCACTTGATAAGGGAATAATGCGTCTGGTCGACAATAGGCTTCGTTGTAATGCGACAACCCTAGCGGAACTGAAAGTCGAACCATTTCAAAATTTATTGTTAGGTTACAAAGTTAGCACACATCACATCATTTTTTCTCAGATTAAATTTAGGTTTTCTCTTTTTATAATTTTTTATTTATTCTATATTGATAGGTTTCTTTTTCTGTCTGACTGAGATATCTAATACATATACGACAGTGTGGCTAGGATACATTCAAAGTTATGTCCGAAATAACATAAGTTATATTATTGTATATTCCTATGGTTACTCGCATATCTACTATTAACATTTAAATAGTTACTTATATTATATTTATTCTTTTCTTGATGTCAAATATGGAAAATCTTTTATAATCTTAGTTTCAGTCCACATTTTTTTGCTTTTATTAAAACTTTATTTAAGATGAAAGACTATCAATCTTACATTGTTAGTTTAGATTGATTAAGGTGAAGTTTTCAAGCAATAAAACAATTTGACTATTGTTCCAAATTCAAAATGTTTTTATTCACTCAGTGAGTAAAAGAGGGTTTTATTCACTGTTATCAATGAATAAAACGCCCTTTTTCGAGTGGCAATGTTAAAAGAAATTTAGCTATTAAATTGACATGACACATTTAAGAATGTAATTAAGATTATATTGAAATAGATTAAATGAAATTGATCAATACTAAAATTATGAATGTGAAAGTAAGTTTGTTTGTCCTTCTTTCTCACAACAGAGCATCCAATTATGTTGCGAATTGGCACAGGGATAGTTGAATGACGGTGATGGACATAGGCTGTTTTTATCTCGGAAAATCAAAAAATTCCCGCATACAGCTACAGCTTCAATCAGTGGTACAGTACAATTTTAGTCACTTCAGTTAGCTACGTCGAGAATAAAAATATTAATTGTTCAGTAAGTGACACAGTATAATTTAAGTCACTCGAGTAGTCTACGTCACGAATAAAATTTATTCATTGTTCAGTAAGTTAAACACTATAGTAGGTCACTTCAGTATGCTACGTCAAGAATAAAAATATTACTTATCCAGTAAGAGAAACACTATAATTTTATTATTAGTAGGCCATAGTAGGCAGTAAGTGACACAGTATAATTTAAGTCATGTCAGTAGGTTACGTTAAGAATAAAAATATTAATTGTTCAGTAAATATATTATTTTTTTAGTGGCACAGTATATTAAAATAAACTACTAACTATTATAAAAAAAATAACATAATAACAAGAATACGAATAGTAAGTTTCGCGATGAGTATTTTTATTTTTATGCATACACATTTTATTTAAGTATACAAGTGGTGTGCGACTTTATATACACAAAGCACACGTTTTCGAACTAAGCGACGCTTTTGTTATAGCTAGAGCTACAACTTACAAAACATAATATTGGCACCTTGCCTGTAAACGTCTTTGTAGCTTGAACTATTATACCACTACTATTTGGGCATTATAGTCCTGCAGTTTCTCGACAACGGCAATAAAACGATATGGTTGCACAACACCAGCACCACCGTAGCTTACGACAATATATATTGTATATCGTAAACACGTAAAGCAGCTTGTATCGATATTATCGTTTAGAGCTCGTATTTACGTTGAGTTTGAATATTACTTTAGAGTTTTAACTTACGAATTCGGTAAAAATATGTAGGTAACCATAATTTTTTGAGTTAGTAGGTACCTGCTACTTCTAAAGTACTGAGAACAGCGTAAATGCTGTTTTTTGCTTTAGTTATAATTATAGTATATTCGTAATAAAAAATATAGATGAAAAACTTAAAAGATAATAAAAACTGGTTTGAAGCAAAAAAGTCTTTAAACTAGTAGTAAATTTATTAATTAATGCTTTTTGATAAGTTGACTCA
Source organism: Apoda limacodes (assembly GCA_946406115.1). Lineage (NCBI taxonomy): Eukaryota > Metazoa > Arthropoda > Insecta > Lepidoptera > Limacodidae > Apoda > Apoda limacodes. Next base: position 8,333,278 of record OX291553.1, on the reverse strand, counting down.
AAAGCAAAATTATAGTAGGTTCTAAGGTGACTTAATATATGTCCTATAAGCCGTAAGCTGGTGGTTTTGGAGTAATAAGCAATAAAATGAAAAACATAGACAGAATAATGTTCTTCCTTTGCCAGTTCGAGACGAAGTATAAAAAAAAGTCAGGATTGTGCAGGAGGAAAACAGTTTTTCAATAGGGCAACACTATTCCACTTATCTCGTATAACATCTCAAAGGAAACACACAATAAAACCAATTCCAATAAAAATACTGCTTCCAATACTGCTCCCAAAAATATAGCCCCAACCCCTGATCCCCTAATCACAGCTGGACACAACTCTGCCCGAAAAAAAGTAACTTCTGACAGAACTAATCCTAAGTGCAAGTTGCCTGATAAGGATTATCCTTACACCCTAATGGTCTTTATCCTTTGGCTCAACAAACGGCCATAACTCAAGCGCCCCGTCGCCTTGGCTCAACCGACTTAACTTTGGCAGGCGTCATTTCTCAAAAGGCATGCGGTGATGTTACCCCTCCCCCCTCTTTCTTACTCAGGAGATTAATAAATATTATACGTGGACGTGGAAAAATGTAGCACTTAATTTAGCTGGGATGAGTTGCGTATCTAAGGCGAACTTGGCACGACTTAGAATAAATTGACTGTCATGATAAAAGTTGGGTAGGTACTTATTAAGCGAGAGCCGTTTGTTACGTGAATTACATTATAATAAAAGTTCGGGCGTCTATTCTGCATACTTAATGCGGCTCAGTTACAGTCAAGTTACGCCTCACTTTATAGCGTTATATTTCACGATTAAAGCTTTTCGCCTGCGCTCAGTTGAAACAGTATAAAAACTTAAAAGTCAAAGAAAATGTAACTACACTTCTGCAAATAATTGAAAAAAAAAACTGTTTTGATAGTTAGAGTTATCGGTCATTTCATTACCTCTTATAAGCAATGTTACCTACTGCATCAAGAATAAAATTACTACGGGTTATTATGATAACGATATACTTAATGTTTATATTAAGATAACCTACTAAAATAGAATATAAGTAGTTAATGATATAATAATTAATTATTCATTACTACTTTTTTTTTTTTTTTTTTTATTCCATTAAAGTGGCAAACAAGCACACGGTCCGCCTGATAGTAAGCGGTCACCGTGGCCTATGGACGCCTGCAACACCAGGGGTATCACTCGCACGTTGCCGACTCTTCAAACACCCAATAACTTATTTCTTGAAGAACCCCATACTGTAGTCCTTAGAGAAAACCTTGGCAGGGAGCTCATTCCACAAACCAAACGTTCGCGGGAGAAAGTTTCTCTGAAACCGCACTGTACGCGACCATTTCGGTTCTAAAGTATGATAATGAATTCTCTGCCCATGGCGAGCGGTGCGATGGTAGAAAGTAGCCGTGGGCATCATTTCGAACAATTCCTTAGAACACATCCCATTGTACAAGCGGTAGAACACACACAGGGAGGCAAAATCTCTCCTCAGACTTAAGGGTTCGATACGGCAAGTGAGTTTGGGATCGTCGACAATTCTCACAGCCCGTCGTTGAATCGAGTCAAAAGGTCCGAGCTGGTATCCGGGTGCACCCGCCCAGAGAGAGGGAAGTGTTCTGGAATTGTGGGCCTACAGTAAATGGGGTTTTCTTAGCGGTGAACGCGCAGACTTGTGTCTTTGTAGGGTTGACCAGGACCAAGTTTACCCGTCCCCAGTCAGAGACCTTGGACAGTGTGGTCTCGATTTGAGACACAAGTTCTCCGCGGTTTTCCTCCACAACGGAACGAGGGATGTTTGCACGACCCGTGTAATAAGCGTCTCCAGTACTGTCATCTGCATAGCAATGTATGTTGTTGATGGATAACATTCTTCATAAGATTTAGGAACAATAATACTATACCTGTGATGCAGGTAATTTCTAAGACATAATTCTACTATTACAAGTTATTAGATTTCTGAAGGGTCGGCAACGCGCAAGTGATACCTCTGGTGTTGCAAGCGTCCATAGGCTACGGTGACCGCTTACCATCAGCGGACCGTTAGCTTGTTTGCCAACTTAGTGGTATAAAAAAAAAAAAAAAAAACTCGCCAAACATCTTGGCCGATCTGAATTCGAAGTTCATAAGATCTTACACACGTTGTGTACTGTATTCACGAGCGTACCCAGCTCTGGTCGGAGGGTGTGAATTTTTTAATTATCTAGTCATGGGCGAGTTTTTTTACGGAGTGGATAAATATAAGTTATTGGAGTTGTCTTTGCCTATCTTTGGTGGTAGCTGTTACACATAGTTTATTACAGAAAAATATAAATAAAAAAAAATTAATAAAATTAAAATACGATCCTAATGCATAGGGTATTATATAATCGTTTTTAAATAACTATTTTTTTATAAAAAGTATTGACCTGAAATTTTAAATTTTATACCTGTGCCTAGGAAGTACGTCTGTGTTTCCACGACGTTATGTACACACGATTCGTATGCGACGCGTCATACTAATTGCACCAAATGCATGTCAAAGAAGGACCGGCGTCGCGCCGGAACTGTATAATGGCGGATGGGGGTGGGAAAAAAGAATAAATGGAAAAAAAGGAAAGGCAGACACCACGGGCATGTGTGAGCTTACTGGGATTCTGTTACAGAACTACTGTTAAGCTTAGTTAAAATTGACATTTGGAAAAGCTCTTATTCGGAACTAAAAGTTTTAACTCCATTGAGAGTGAGCACCCTAACTAATCGTAACAACAACGTAGTTTGTAGAATTTTAAAAGTTTCTAAGGATTTTGTTACTTTCTATCTCTAAGTAATTCTACTGTTGTGAGTTGAGCTAAATAATACTGTTGATTTTTGTTGGTGTAAGAAAATAACTTTACTTGAACGCATAATATTTACTTTCTACTTTATTTACTTAGACGTTTTAACTTGTCTTTAGTAGAGATTATAATATTTTACTATTGCTATCGGGATGGCTTTAATTTGGAACACTATTTTAATCGTGTATCAAATCGAATGAAAGTGAGAAAGTAATGTTGAAAACTAATTAATCTTTTTAAATAATTAGGGTGGAGTTATCTGAAGAATAAATGTTGTTAAAGAACGATGTTTTTCAGAGAGGAGGGGGAGGGGTAAAAAGATAAATTTCCTATCGTAGACTGATATAAGGCAAACATAATGCAATAAAATTTTGTCTATAGAAAAATATCACAATGTTACCTCTACTTTTTGCTAATTTTTATAACGGTACTTAAAATTTACCTAAAATTTCATTATAATATTGCTTAATACAAGTTATATTTATTTTTAATGTTTTTCGCCCATACTACATTCATATTCCACGTCGTATACATTTACGTACGTAGGTTACGTTTAAAATCACATAAGAAAGATGAAATATATTGTGACAAAGTATGAATTGTTTAATTTACATTGTTGGTAACGGAAATCAACTATTTTAATTAATACCAATTTAAGATATAATTATTCGTACTTAATATTAATAGCAAGTAACTCTTATTGCAACGTTTACGTTAAATGTATTTTCAATTTGCATTTTGAAATTGGAGTTCTGCGGGATTCATTAATATTTGCATAGGTTTGTACATTTATATTTCAAGTCGACATACAGTTATCCTCTCGGCCCAATGGATGTTTATGAATTTAAAATCATAATCTGCAGAATGTTACTGTTTGTTCTAAATGTTCATTTTTAGGGGATCAAGTTAGTTAATTTTAAATTCTTTTCATAAAATATGCACGAAGCTCAACAATTTAATTGATGTTTTTAGTAACTTTAACATGAAAGGATAATTCACATGTTGTGTTGCGTATCTGTCAGTGTTTCACATTATTATTTTTTTTTTCATCACACATACTCGTAAACAGTGTCATTTCGTGCAGGCGGAGCGGATGCTAAGGCTTTAATTACTCTGACGGGCTTTTTCTTTGTAAATTTTGTTTTCTCTAAAAGCGCGCGTTCATAGAACTCATGGGCGATAATGACGCGCCTATTCTATCAAGTATGTATAAAAGCTGTGCTGTTATTTAAAAATATGTTTTAACTTCAACCAAAATTTTTTTGTTTATAAATTCTCTAGATATCATCTAGCGATGGCGTTGTTTTCTCTACTTCTATTCTCGCCATTTCAATCGTGTTTGGTAAGTTTATTTATTTATTCATCTTAAATTTTATTGACTTACTCGCAAATGTGATGAAAAACATTGTGTGTAACCAGGGCGATACGGAAATTACAAACTCGAGTCATTAAAGCCTTCGGGCCTTAGGCTTCTAAATAGCCTCTCGTTAGTAATTTCCTCCTTGCCACCCTACACACATACACAATGTACTATTTTCTAGAACCATCTGACATTTTAAGAAACGAATAATTTAGAATTTTATTGTTGTACAAGCAAACTGTATAAAAATCGCATATGGCAAATCTGCACATTGTGACATATTCATTTGGCGATTTCTAAAAATTCCTTGTGATCGAGAAAACGATTTTCGCTCAGAACTAATAAAAATATGGCCACTACACAGTCTAGGTTTAAAACTTGCTACAACGCGATTCACACCTTATGTTGTCCAAAAAATAAGTCCATCCCATGATTATTATTCGTTTCAAATGTACTATAATAATATTTAATAATAATTTATTCGAAAGGTAAAAAACCGGGAGTTCATGTCCAGCAGAAGACCTAAAAATGATTATTCCATAATGATTATGAATCTTATTATGCCATATTCATAACGATATCAGGGACAAAACTTTGTTAGTCTTTTACCAAATATATCTAAAGCAAGTATAATAGGAAATAAAATTTAAATATATTATACTTTTTTTTTATCGCAAGATCCTATGATGACCGAATCAAACGTAAGCCATAATTCTTGGTTATCGTTGAAATTTGCTATTGCAATTTGTTTCAAGAATACCTACTGTAGCAATCGTAAGAACATATACTATTTATACTATTTAATTGTGGAATAAAGCTAAAAAAAACTGCAATATTTCTATTTGTTTATCGATATAGGAATTGACGAATAAAGTTGATGTCAAGAATAAGCATGCAGGTCTTATAGTTCGCGGCACGTAAGTTAAACCAAAATGGCGGTCGTCTGCGCAGGTTCAGTAAGACAAATCTACTAAAAAAATGATTTATATCACGCTTTTCTATATAATTTGCATCAGAAGTAATTCAATGCAAATAAAGTGTTATTAATGTTTTTAAAAATGGCAATAAACAAATGCAACATTGCAATTTAAAGATGTGGTTTTTATATTTATTTTTAAATTTGATTTCAAAATAAAACCTGCCATAGTTTTTGGCATTTAACCATTTTGTGTTAAAGTAGATTAAATCATTTTTATTTAGAAAAAAGTAACTTAAAATCTAGAATTTACTTACCCTTTGTGGTGGCAACATTTGTCTTGGACTATGCATATGTTTCGGCGAACATGAGCCATGTTTCTCTTTTCTATGAGACTTCAATCCTCTAAGCAGTCTTGAAAATGTTGTCACTTTTTTCTTTGCGGTGCCAAGGCAGTTGTCTGCAAAATGGTCTATTAATTTTATTATGCTGATACTAAAATTTAACTCATTAATACTAATTTGTGTTCTTTCCTTAGGAAAAAAAAAACAAAATTTTATTACGTAATCGAGCATGTCTCGTTGTAGCAAGCCAAGCGTCGGCCGCCAAAAGAAGCTGTCAATTTCGGAAAGGATGACATTTCCAGAAAACTTAGGGTTTATCACGAATACAACGATCCACCAGGGTTGTCTTAGTCAGAACTGTTAAATTTAAACTCTATTTTATTTTTTCTGTAAACTACACCTAAGCTAAAGTTTTTTTTTTATTATGTTAATTCCCATTTATAATTAGATAAGTTTAAGGGTAATTTTTCGGCTTACCAACTTAGGAGATAATAGGGTAAACCATTTTTGTGACGGTCATTTATAGCAATAAGTCAAAAACTATATTTTATAAAATTGTAAAGATAAATTATTTTGAATGTGCAATTACAGCGCTTTAATACGGCATATTTTCTTGATCTCCTCAGTGCTTTAAGGATTAGAGGATAATTAAATCACCAGTACTGTTTGTGTTATAGCAATCTTTTAGCTGTGTCATATCACTCGTTTGGCTGTCGTCTTGTGCAAAAACCAGACCCTTCATTATTTCGTTGGGTTAGAAAGCTGAACTCGAGAGAAACGGGATAAGGGCATGATATACACGTCTCAATGTTTTGTCAACACATGCATGTCTGCACGCATTACCCACCAACTATAGACTAAAGATTATTTTTTTAAATATTGGAATACCTACATTATTTGTGGTTCTTAGTTTAAAATATGTTTTGTTTGTTTGTAATATAACAAGATGTATGACAGATAAACTAAAGTATAATTGAATTTGTGTATTGCATAGGGGTTATATACATTATTATTAAATATTATATACTTACCACTGGGTGGAAATTCATAAAAATATGCGGATCGTGGACTGAGACAACTGAAACAATGAAAAAATCAAATTACTACGGAATTTGTAACAAAAAACTGATTTTTTTAAATTCAATATTGTAGTAGTGATAGTTTTGTAGTACTAAAACGTAAATAATATTTTAAATACAACAGTTAGTAGTGTGATTTTCGAACAATTCTTGAAACCACAAACCATAAAAAAAAACTATAAGGATCGGTTTTACGGTTTTATCCTTTGGCCACAAAACCTGAATAAGCTGCGCATTTTATTTAAGAAAAGGTAAAGATAATATTAAACCAATGATAGATAAACCTCAAAAACATAAATATTAACCTCTTCAAACACTTTGATGATCAAAAGAATTTCCAGATATTTGGAATTCGTTATTAAATGAGAAATTTATTCCAGATAGCATTAATACAGACCCACTAATGATGATTACGGGCTTAATGAGAAGCTTTAATAACGAAATTAATATTAATATTGCAAGTAACTGATGTAAATGTCTTAATAAGAGATTATAAGAAGTAAATGACTACCTAAGACTGCGTTAAAAGGACAAATGAGAAGGAAAATTTAACTGTTTTGTGATATTAACAATATTTATAACAATAATAATTCATTACAAGGTATAAACAATCCTGCACATACAAACCGTCATGATTCCATATCGGTTCTAAAACTTTTAACTTATAGGCTTTTAAGCAAGTAATATATAGATATGAAAAGATGATATGATATTTATAGACAAATGAAAGAGAAAAATGTTTTCACCCAAAACATAAAAAGCGGGAAAATCTGTATACGTAGCTGGTATGTAAGTATGGGGTTCTTTAGGAGGGCGATATAGGCCAGAAAGCTTCTTAAGTAATTTATACCGTAATGACGCCTTGAAACTTTAAATTTTTTGTATTGAATTTAACGTTATTACCGTTTTATAGTCACATTTATTGACTTTTTGCTTAGAGTCCAGGCACTAGATAATAAGCTATTCTAATTATTTAACCAACTTTCATTACAAACAAATGCAAAACACGCTTTAAAAATTTGCACAAGTGTTGAAACAACGGTCACTTTCAGATTTTTTATTGCATTAAATACAATAAATGAAAATCATTCAGTAAGGTAATGCACTAGACAAAAGCCAGTTGTATGACATATATATTTTTTTCAATCCTTTAGATGCAGTAGTTTAGCCACAAAATTTGCCCAAAAATGGCGTATTTTCGCGCTCTAGCCTATACCGCAGCCTTAAGAAAGAAGTTATTAGATTTTTAAGGGTCGGCAACGCGTGAGTGATACCCCTGGTGTTACAAGCGTCCGCTTAATATCAGGCGGACCTTAAGCTTGTTCGCCACCTTAGTGGTATAAAAAATAAAATAGTATGTTTCACACTAAATCCTTTTCAGAACTGTGCCTACAGATTTAAGAATTATGGACAATCAGCGCAGAAGTTGCTTATAGAGCAGACGCTAAGAGGAGAAGTGAGTTTGGAAATATGAGGAACGAGATTTGTTGGCTGATACTTATAGGTACCTAAGACTTTAGGCAACCTAAAAATGCATGTTGCCAGTTGCTGTGTTACATCTTCTTTGTCATAATTTATCTCATTTTTGTTTTTATTTCAGAAATTGCCATTAGCAGATAACTTAGAAATGCTTTGTACTTCTATGTTTGACGTACCTACTTTATTATTACAATTTTTCATTCAAAGTCCTTATTTTGGTTATTTTACTGTGAAAATCAAAACCGTGTTGACTACTCCACGAAAACGAATTAAAAGATTTAAAAATTATCAGACACTACATAGCTTATAAAAGTAAACCTGACTATATCAGCTAAAAGTCAAATAACTTACGTAACTGCAACAAAAGTTTTTCTGCAAAAATTTGGTACAGAGCTATAAATCAATAGATATGAACGGCGTAATATCGGCAACACGCAATGCCGCGAATGCAATGAATATTGATTTTAAACCAATTTGTGTTCGCAAATATTCATAGTGAAAACAAATAACCTTCCTTATGGAAAAAACACAAAAACTGTTGGTGCTACAATCGGTACATATTGCAACTTCTATCTTTATATAGCAAATCAAATTAGCAAAAATATTTTAATGCTCAAAACTTTTGGGTACTTATTCTAATTTTATAAGCATACGTCAATTAAACTTCATATTCCATAGTTTCCCTTGCTGTGAAGACTCCTTACTTCCGGGTAGAAAGATTTTTAAATATGTATAATACTATACTACCGAAGTACTCAGAGAGCATTCGTTAGTACCTACTTTTATACTACTTACGAGTACTTTAACAAGTGGCGTAAGTGCCATGACGAAGGTACTAGGTTCGATTCATATTACAGGAAACCAATATTGTTTTGTTCCAATCAGCCCATAATCAACTTGTTATAACTTTCTTGGTAACAAACGTATACTTGATAAATGATGCAAATGGTATTGAAGAAGACAAGAATTCTAGATCATTTTATATAAGGTTTTGGGATCCAACAGTAAAATGACATCGATCTGATGACGATAATCTGATAGTGAATAAGGGCTTACCTTGCCCCTAAAATGGATCATTAAATCCTAAAAGGGAGCAATTCACCCCTCCAGTTACAATAACCATCAAGCAAACCAGGATTGTGTAGTTTAAAATTGTTTCTATTCTGTAAAGAAGATATTCTTTGGAATCCTTGCTAGCACGCTGATGGACTCGCCGTCAGCTATTAGGTACATTTTTGGCACACAATACGATTGGTATATATTTGTAATATCTCTGACCACCCCTTCGGAGATGAAGTATTTAGTTGCTATATTATTGTATTAATATGATTATTACTATAACAACAGTATGTTTGTATTTCATTATCTCTTAATATGACATAAATATAAACACAATCTGTAAACCTATCTATACCTATCTGTATCTATTAAATATGGCATTGATTGTTATCAATTTTAAATTTATATCTGTTTTCGAAGTATAGCTATAAAAGTAAGTACTTCCAATGCCGCCTCGCCGCTATAAAATATTAATAAAATAGCAGTAAAAAATAAATTACCGAAGCTTAACAGCTTTTTTCCGATCTGATGGATTAACTGACTAACAGCTGACATTTTGTACTTAAAATAAGAATTAAAACCAATATTGCTCAATACCATCCATACTAATATTATTAATGTGAACGTTTGTTTGATTGCCCGTACTTCACGTAGCAATTTAGCATTCAATTGTTACAGAGGACGGATGGAGGAGGACATATGCTAATATTTTTATCCTTAGGAACATTCCTAAGTTTCCTCAGAAATAACTATAACCAAAATCTAAGTTAATACACTATAGTTACAGCTGCCTATAGCTTGCTATAGCAAATATTCTAACCATAATCAAAGAGTTCCCATAGGAATCCTACGCTGATAACTGAATTAAACGCCAGCGGAGCCATGGGCAGAAGCTTGTGGTTTAAATAACTTTCAATATATAAAGTTAAAACCTCAAAGATGCAAACCAATGATGCAAAAACACTTGTCAAATAAGAGTATTAAGAAACAGGTTCTAATTTAAACTGCTCCTGAACTGAGTCCAACAAGAAAACAGATAAGCATGAACGTAACGAAGTATTGCGCATTTATACTGGCACTTAGATAAATCCCGTTGAGCCGAACGTGCATCCCGTGTCTCGTATCTCGCCCCCTTTGGGTTGTTTCTCGCTATTACCCACTGTTTCTCATATAAACGAGAGTTTGCTATCTCTTGTACCTTGTTAGTTGGATCTCGTTGCGACGCGGTGTTAATTGAGTAACGAGTCTATATTTTGAATTGTATTAAATTAATGAGCTTTTACTATGTTTCTTGCGTGCGATATATTTAATATATTATTGTAAATTTTTTGTGTATAGGTATTGTTTATTTGTCAAATGTTATAAGCAAGATGAATATGGTTTTTTATGATAAACACACATATAAATTAATGTTAAAAGATTTTAAAAATATAGTATCATTTAACAGAAAACGATGCATTGTAACTATTAACAGTAATCAAATACTTCTCTTCAATGAAATTGAATCAATATTTTTACATTAAGTTAGTAAATATCAAGTAGTGAGTTAAATGTAACCGCCGAAATAAATTGAAAAATAAATTAATCTTTATAGCCTTACTAAGCTCCTTAACGAATGTTTAGTTTTAACTATCTTTGAATCGGCGCAATTCGCCTATAAATTAAATTCCCTATGTATTGTTCCCTATGAATAATTAAATTATATTTTTGGACTATTCTTAGCGCCGACTCAAAATTAGGTAATACAACTCGTTTAGGAGCTTAGAAAGACTAATAAGCAATGATAGTGTATGTATGAAAAGAGGTAGATATCGTACTAGCACGCAAAAACTGAGGCAGCGAAATTAAGACAATTGTCGTTATTTGATTCAGTCACATGTCAGCAGCGAGTGAGTGGAGTTATTTGTTCAACAAGTGGGCAAAGTTGTTTATTGTGAAAAGTGCCAACTTTAAATTCCGAGCTAGCAAAGTAGTTAAAGGTAAGGTTAAAATAATTAATTAGTTCGCGCCATTTCGCTTTCTTTTTTTTAGACATGCGTTCAGAAATTTACTCTACACTTTTATCAAATACAAAGCTTAATTTAGTTTTTAATAACCGCTATTAATAATTATTAGGTATTATTAATCATAAATATTAAGTACTTCAACAATGAAAAAATGCAATTTAGTATTTTGCATTACTTTGTCTCAAGCTTGAAACAAAAATCGATTTTGCCCACTGTTTTTGAACAGCATAGCGTTTTGGTGCCTGAGATGTGAACAAATAGTTAACTACTTCTGTTTCACACGTTCCGTATTAAAGGCTATGTTTTCTAAGGGTTTCTATCTAAGGGTTTAAAGTTAAAATCCACATTAATCAGTAATTGTAACATTTACACGAATAAAATAGTTATTTGCTATACAAGTGAGTAACAGCGTTTTTTGGTTAAAGTGGCGACTTTAAATCCTGAGCTAGCGAAATATAGATTACTATATATAGACTACTGAGCATAGAGAGGGATTTAAAGGCACGAGACCGAAAAAATTTGCTTACGCGTCCAACATACAACTTTTCACCTCCACCAGCGAGAAAAATATTTTCACGTGACTTTTTTGGTAAAAGTTAAGTTGCGCATTGGAGACTCGTTGTCTTAATTCTTCGGGTGTCAGAGAAATAGCTTCGTAGCTTGTATCGCTCATTTTTCAAACAAAACAGAATTACTAATTAAATAAAAAATCTTATGTTCAAAAAACTAACTTGCCGCCATTTTTTTTTTAAATTGAGGTTGCGTTTTGGCATCCACCTAACCAGTCATTGTATTGTTTTTTTTTTGATCATCGGGTTAATTCCAAAAGTCAATGTTCGAACAGTGAATTACTTTGCCTCACTAGTGAGCAAAATTCGATTTTGCTCACTGAATTTGGACAGCAAAAGTATCCTTTTCGTGCTGGTGAGGTGAAAACGAATATTCCTACGCCATTTAACCTAGTATGGTGCGGGTAATACGAGCGAAACGATTAATAAAAATGAATATACCTATAATACAAGTTGTAAAGAAGCTAATTAGCATGTAGTTTTGAAGAAGTTAATTATAACTTTATTATTTATATTTTGTATTACCAAATTATACAATTGTATTTTTATTTTCCGAAACAAAATTACACTATTCCATGCACCATACAATGAGAAATGGTTATTGTAAGGCAGGAAAATTCTTCTCATCTGCCTTATTCCATCATAAAGTAAATAATAAATTCTTAAGTTAACTTGCTTACTTGCATAGTCTTGTAAATTTAATGAACCTTCGTAAGCCCTGTTTGTATAATTTACATATGTGTTGGTTCGTTAATATTTCGACGTTTTGACTTTAATTTATGCTATTTGTACGAACACTGCAAGATGAATGGAGATGTAGATTACCTACTGATTAATTTAGTAGGGAAATTTAAATATGTAAAGTGTTAATAATATTATAAATTTTATAAACTTAAGCAAGTTTTAATGTTATCAAATTATTTAACCAATTCATTGTGCCAACTTTAAAATTTCATAAGGTTGAGTTGGTGTTATTTTATAAGTTCATTACTTACCTATGACAATACGAGTTTTAATCACTTTAGAAGGCTTTAAAATCTATTAATTTTACACATACTATACTAATATTTTTAATTTGTCAATAAAAATATAACTTTATATTGAAAGAACACGAATACGACCTGTTTACCCTTTTAGCAAAAATGATAACAAATACAAAATTTTCATACAAATGTATAAATTTACAATCTTTATAATCTTTAATCAAATACAACAATAACAAATAAAATACAATCCTTAAGGTTTTTATCTTCAGAAGGGGGTAAACAGTGGTAAGAATAGAATATAATTTATTTGACTCACAAAACAAAACTAAAAAGATAAGTGCCTAAAACCACTCAGCATAATAATAAATAAATGCTGTGAGGAATCACGGCGCTGACTGTCAGGGCAACCAGCAAGTAGGTAATATACGGGCGAAGACGGAACGCATTGCAGGATAATCACGTGTATAAATTTAACTAATATCTTATCACAAACACAAAAGTATTCAAAATAAAATGAAAATTTATATTACCTATGTATAAATAAATAAATTAAAACAATGAAGAGGATTTCACTATATTTTTTATTTTTTTTTAGGTTGCAGCTGCTATTTAATTTTCTTTTCATACTCCCGTACTTTATTTTTGAAATTATGAAATCAAAACTCGTGTCATATTAGTAGTCTTTTCACCAGCTCGTTGCATATAGTATGTTCTTGTAACATTCATGTGCAAAGATTAACATTAAAGTTAGAACGCAAGTAAACTGTTCCTACGCCACAGAATAAAGAATACTAACCACAGGTGTAGCACGCTTTCGCTAGATGGCATTGTATTAAAAATAAATGGGATATTTTTGCCTCGTAATTTGCTTGGCAGATATTCATATTGATAGAATTACTTACTAACATAGGTATTTAAAATTGCATAATATAGGGAAAACGATAGCTAGCTATCCTTATCTGCCTAATCCAGAATTGTATACAGGGCACTGCTTTCGCATTTACTTATTAGTTGATGCTATGGCGGTGACTTAACAACATTAAAAAGACAAGTAGAGTGGAAATCATCATCTGTAGCAGAAGGTTACATCGACGACTCTATACAGAAAAAAAGTTTCTAACAAAATATTAAATGCCATCGAAAATAAAAACATTAATGAAGTAAATATAAATATACCCCCGTCCTCCTCAACCAGTAGTAACCTCCCCCCTGTAATTCATTTTAATAGCTGTAATTCATTTTAATAGCTGTAATATCCAAAATATAAGTAAAAATTACTATTATAAGTGAATACTTATTTGGATAAATTTAATTTTTTATTAATTATTATATTTTTTTTTGTGGTCGTATAGAAACCTGTGTAAGCAATTAAGCAATTATAAGCATGAAGTTTGTGTGTTTAAATCTAATCAGCACTCGTTTTAAAAAGTACTTACTTCCGCAACAATTGCATGAACTACTTTTTTGTAAAGTAATCAAATAATATGTATATTTTTTTTAAAGTTGTTTACAGTTTGAATATTGCGCAACGGCGGTGGTGGTAAGTCGTTCAGGAGGTAAATAAATCTAGGTACAATTAAATGTTATTGGTATGATAGTGCCACCGATTAAACAATAGGCCAATAGTAACAAGGTTGTTGTCGATAATCAGCGCTCCTGGTGTGGCCCAATCCTAAATGATAAACCCACCTAACCTAAAGTACAATACTATCCATATTTTATTTGTATTTAAAAGAAATCACTTTTGTTGGTTGCCGCGGATTAAATCTAAACGTAAACTAATTATATTGTACATTTTTTTTTATTATTTTTACTATAAAGAAACCAAAAGGGTCATTCCAATTGTATTAATAACAGCTGATGTAACTTGCGAATTATGTAAATATTTTTATATGTTCAATGGGTTTGTTGCGTGTCCAAAGTTAAATAGATTTATCAGCCATATCTTATTCGGTGATCGAGCTCAAACAGCTTTTACGTTGTAATTCATTAGGTAAACTAGCAAGTAGTAAATACCTAATTAGCATCTTACGACACGCTAGATTAGGTGCGTGGGCGATATTGTACTCAACAATCTAATGCATTAAGTAGAAACAAGCAAGAAAACTTAAAAGAGTAGGAGGTGTATAAGTGACTGGGAATTTAAATATTTTAATTGGTTCTTTAAGCGAGCTTTACGGTTAAAATCTGTATGTGCTTTGTTAACGCGCGGCTATATTATTTTTTCATGTGTTATTGTTTTAAGGTTAAGGACGTTATTGATTTATTTGTAACAATTTTTTTATTTTCTTTTTTAAAATTTTAATGCATTTTCATATGGTTTACTGGTCATCTAAAAAGACTTATTAGATTGCGTAAATAAGATAAAATCCATACTTATTATTGTAACTGCGAAAGTCTGCTTGTCTCTCTGTTACCTCTTTAAGCTTAAACCACTGTACCGATTAAGATGAAATTTGGCATCGAGATGCTTTGAGTCCTGGGGAAGGATATAGGTTACTTGAAAACGGCAAGTGTGAGTTGGATTAGCACACAGAGGGTTACGAGGAACTAGGCAATACTGCTAACTTTAAAAAAAAATATATAGGGAAGCACATAACGTCTTAAAAAAACCCGCCAAGTGCGAGTCGGACTCGCGCACGAAGGGTACCTTATCTATAAAAACGGCAAAAAAAGCACGTTTGTTGTATGGGAGCCCCACTTAAAAAAAAAATTGTTTTATTTTAATTTAATTATTTATCTTCAAAGTGACTATATAACTAAATATTCTGTAAGTATTTTAAGCGTCTACCTGTTGCCGTTATCAATATCGAGCAACAACGAGCAAAAAATTCACGTTTTTTGTATGGGAGCCCCCCATTTATTTTATTCTTTCTATAAGAAATACATCATCTTCCTCATCATACTTTAACTGTCTAACTATCACGGTCTAACTATCACGGACAGCGGAGTCTTAGTAATAGGGTTCCGCTAATTATCCTTTGTATACGGCACCCTGAAAACGCCAAGTGAGAGTTGGATAAGCACAGAGAGGAATAATAATAAAAAAGCAGTTGAATGAATCAATTTTGCGTAAATTAGAAATGGATAGCTTATACACTGAACGAGCACACAGGCTAAATTTTTTTTAGGAAATCCTCGCAGAAATTACTATGCCAGAATTGCTATAGCTTGCCATAAAAAAAAAACTTCCTTCTTATAATCAAGGAGTTGCGGTAAGTTGGAATCCCACACCGATTACCGAATGCAGCGCGAGCGAAGTCTCGGGCTAAAACTAGTGCATAACAAATACTTTATAACAAGGCAATATTTTATGAAGTGAAAGCTCCAACGCTAAATGATGCAGTATTCAATATTTGAAAACAATTTGTAACTAATATTTTTTTCCAATTTTAATAAGAACTGTTAACATGTAACCAGATGATTAGAAAATACAAGCAAATCACAAGTTTTTACCAATATTAATATCGCAAATATTGAAAGCTATCGGGCGGCGACTACTGTATCCAACCGAATGTCCGATTTCAATTTAGATTACATTAAACATGCAGCGTAAAAGCTTATCTAACAAGTACACCTGTTGAAGTCAATATAATTTATAGGTACGACCCATGCCATTCTCGTTTAATCGCGAATAAGCCCATTGCAGCTTTCCATAGTTAAATAGGAAAATAGTCGTATATCTCCAAAAGGCTTCGCTGCGGTGTCGTAATTCTATTATGGATAATTTATGTCGTGTTGTAAATATAAGGATGGTGTTTTTTTTCTTCTTACACCAAAATGAACACATTTGGTAGATTAAGATTGTATATACGTTTTTATATTTTTCATTTGCTTCTTAGTGTTTTAGAATTTTACTAGGTATAATTGTAACATATATAACTTGAATCAAAATATATATTGTTTCAGAAAAGTATAATAATAATAACGTCATAATAAATTAAGCAAAGTCGGGCGTGGTCTGTCATTGGATGGGTGACCGCCTAGTGGTTTATTTTTCTATATTCTTGCTTGCGTCGGTGGGCATGTCTACCTGTCAGTCCTGGTCGTTAAGCTAAGTCAAAGGCCTTGTGGGTGGCTTGAACATTCTGATAATCGAGAGGCCACTAGCTTAACAACATCTGCCAATTTGCACAGAATATTGTATGCTAAATTGAACATTTACTACGGAACAAAAAGACATTAACCTCAAAATTAATAAGCTAATTTTGATTTTTAGCACAAGTGGACCTTAAAGTATCCCCTTAAAAGGCCTTACCTCTAAGATGCATGCTTCCCTGCCCTTTAATGTCTTCCTGGACATATTTTTTGGAATTTAACCAAAATTTGCTAAGGCTATAAAAATACTTCCAAAGGCAGAAATAAACTGATAATGTAAATTATCATAATATTACAGGTTGATGTTTAATTTATTTTGAAACTAATATATGTAGTTAGTAGTTGGACTAATAGTTTCGGAAATATGCCTATCCAATTTGCAATAAATAAAATTGCAAAAGATAGGTTTTTTTTGTGATTTCCACAAAAACAATAAGAGTAATAAATAAACTCTCATGGATAAAGATAAACTTCAATAAATTTTTACAAAATACTTTTTAATCGATTTTAATAGGAATTATAGTTTTGGAAATACTTGTATGAAATTTCAAATCTTTGGTTGATGAGTTTGGCGTCATTCCAGTTTTGCTAATAAATACACGTGTTTGTCGAAATAAAAACATTACAATATCTTGTACAGCAATTTTAAGCATTATTACACACATAATTTAAACGATAATTAGGCACTTAATTTACTAAATTTTAATTATTCTGAAAACTACACTGGAAGCGGTTAGTGTTGCGAGCTCCTCTAAGTCAATCGATTCTAATGCTCTTTCTCATACCTCTAAGTAATATTTTTGCAAATATTATCAATGTACAGACACAACACTTTTACTATATATATTTGCGTAAAAGAAATGTACTTATATTGAAAATTAAAGACACCAGGGTCAATACTTGCGCGTTACGGACCGTTTAAAAATCTATAACTTTCTTTATTTAATCTATTCGAAACAATATGAAGCCAATACGAAATACATAATACGTTAGGTCAGGTTATTATTATATTTGACATTCAGCTCCTTTTTACGTTACCGGCTTGGCGCTTGACTTGGATATAAATTACTTTAAAATTAAACTTAAATAGTCTGAAACTGTTACAATATATATGGAACTTCAAAAAGCTAGTTCAGGGAAACCGCTATTGAACATAGTTGCTGTGAAACCGATTGAATACTTATATTTTTTCAAGTTTCCATCTGCAGGATGATTGATTGATGACCTACTGGGCAACACAGGGAATTCTTTCTCACACTTCAGAACCGAAATGGTCGCGTACAGTGCGGTTTCAGAGAAACTTCCTCCCGCGAACGTTTGGGTTGTGGAATGAGCTCCCTGCGAAGGTTTTTTCTAAGGACTACAGTTTGCGGTTCTATTGGATTTTTGAAGGGTCGGCAACGCGCGAGTGATACCCCTGGTGTAACAGGCGTCCATAGGCCACGATGATCGCTTGCCATCAAGCGGACCGTGTGCTTGTTTGTGTATGTATAAAAAAGAAAAAAGAAACAAAGAATATTTAGTAAAATTCGTTTTTAGATTTTAAGAAGGTAGGGGAAAAGCCGGCATCCTAGGGATTGGGACTTCTAAGGGGATAAGCACTTCTAAGGTCTTCAGGACCATTTGTGGCAAAAATCAAAAGCAGGTTATTTATTTATTTTGAATTTTTACCAAATTTTCGCTTAAATAGCCAGGGCTTATTTTAAAAGTCGCTCAGCTAATAAAATCGGGTAATATTCAAATAAGCAACTTACCTTTGATAATTATGTTGTTGATTGTGAACCAGGGGTTGCGTGGGCTGCGCCAAGAGCAGTTGCTTCTGCTGCTGTTGGCGTTGCAGCATCTGTTTCCCAAATACACCATACCCAAACCCGTAAATCTCATCTTCTTCCTTGTCTGTGAGGCAACTTGATGGCTGTTGAACAAAAAAATATATCTGCAGCGATTCTATAAAATATGACAACTTATCCTTACCAATATTGTAAATGTGATTGTTTTTGCCGGTCTGTCTATTCGTCCGTATGTCTGTTTTTCTCTTTGCTTCTTCATCGTGCTTCTAGTAAGTAACCTCTTTTACTAAGAAATACCTTACGTCTTGGAATGTACCTTTAATTTCAGTCTGTAATAGTTTAACCTTAAGTTCGGTGTTACGGTACCGAACTGCAAATTTGGGTCAAATTCGATGTTGCATAAAGTAAGATAAAGAATATGTTTTTATCCTTTTCTATTACTAATATAAAAAAGGTATTGTACATAGTACACTACCAATACTATATAAAACTAAAAAAATAAAAATGGAATTAAAAAACGGTCAGGATTATTTTTATACTTGAAAGACCAAAAACAGTTTGTTATGTTATGTTTGCTAAGCTGTGTTAATCATAATGCTGGGATATTATAACTAATGCACTAAAATAAAATTTAAAAAGGTGAACATACGCTATACACAAACTAATCGTCAAAACGTATAAGCCAGGCGATACCTATAGATACGCCATGTTTGTTAATACGCTAACAAACAGATCAAAAATAGCATATAATTATTTTGAAGATTCAAAAGTTTTTGTGAAAAATCTAATTTAAATATAGGTTTATTGAGTTTGACTTTGAATGTGAAATTAATATTGTAAAACACTCAAGCAAGCGTTTCTGCATCAATATAAATGTTAAAACAACATTATTATAATTTGATGTTGTTGATGATACTTCCACAATGTCAATTTACTAGCTCACATTTTAAATTTTATTCTAAGCCAATGCTTTATGTATTCAATTCCAATATACGTCTCATACCGAAATCCTCGAAGGTCAATTAGCTTTAACCACAAATAAAATAACTGTCACAATAAAGATTAAAGATAAATAAATATTTTATGCTGTGTAAAAATTACTTTAACTTCCTCTTAATTAACATTCTGCCTAGCAGTTGCTTGGGTACTAGAAACAATACACACGATACGTAACACACTGTTTTTATTTATCCACAGCTACTTACTTAAATCGCAGCTGCCTGAAGCAATCTTATACAATCGTGTGACACGTAGTGATTATATTCTCTATGGTGTGACACATTTATTTTTTGACTCAAGATGGTGACTTGTTTTTTACATGCCAACCGGGATTAACTGCTTTCTTTTTTTAAATCTTATACATAGAGCTACTAACTTATTATTATAAAATTCTAATTAAACAAGACAGGTAAAATATAAAATTTTCAATATTTTAATAAAAAATATTGGTGACAAAAGTACACCCAGTCCAATATTGTAATCACCTTGGTCTTACCCTGACCACAATAGGTGTCAGTCGGTCAGTATAGAATATTTACGCGATTTAAGTATCATTAAATATATGTTTTTATCAAATCACTATACAGTTTAATAATATTGTAAAAAAAAAAGTACCTATAGAGTTTTCTAGTTCATATGTAATATTTTTTTAAAAAAAAAACGACTTGTAAATAACAAATAAAAATATAAGTAATACTTACTGAATATTTTCCAGGCACATAAATAGGCTGCGAGTGTGACGTTGTCAAATTATTCAATGTCAGGGACCCAGGACTCGCTGAAGGAGGGGTCTGAGGTGTCCCAGGTCCACCAAGAACCCTCATCCGGGGAGACATTTCTTCCCATTCGTGCCTCCTCAGTTCCTCTAGATGGTCCAGCACATCGCCGTAGTGTGTTGAAAATAAATCAGCATAACGTGACGCCAAGCCTTCTAGGTAGCCTCTATCACCATCCTAAAAAAGAATAAAGAAGATTAAGTATACAAATATTTTCCAGATTAATATATCAATTTATGGATAAAAAAACGTACATAGTTATACACAATTAATTTTTATACGTATATTTATATCGAAACACGCAAAATAATTGAGCTTTAAAGTGCCAAAGGTGACACCACACTTGCCGCCGCTCTGTCTCGAAAATTGCAGTGTATGGACCTCACGTTATTCAGTCACTGGCTGAAACAGAACTTGTGACGCAGTAGCAAGTATTGTATTCGTTACGTGATGTTTGTTTGTAGCGTCTCCTCAAGTAACAACATAATATAAATATCAATGCACAAAAACAACTTTATAATATATGTAAAATGTTGTAGAGCTTTCACTTTACCTGGCCCTCAAAAGTAAAATGTACCTATGGAAGTCGTCCTGGGAATCGTTGACAAGTAATAAATATCGGGATAGCCCTTATTTTGGAGACAATTCTACAGCATCAATGGAGCCGTAAATCAATGGTGTCATTTTTCTTACTTTGTCTAGTACATTGATTATTCTTGCCACCGGCTTTTCTATGGGTGAAGATAAACAACGTATGCGAAGTCTATAATCTACACTGGGCCTGCGTGTGGACTATGGCCCAAAAAAGCTTTGGTGAGGGTAGGCAGAACCCCCACAGTAGGGACGTCTTACGTCTTACAAAAAAGGAAGAAAGGAAGAAGTGTATCCGTAAACTTTGTTTACAATAGAAAACATTTATACAAAGTATTATTTATGCCAATTTCAAGACTATTTTAAATAAACTCTTGAAATTGATTTTATCAAAAAATCTACTTAGTCTAAAGTTCTAAACTGTAGACTGATATTTTTCCCTAGCCATCACAGATCAATTACCCAAGTAACAGCTTCCGTAACTTCTGAATTAACAAAATGAATAAAAAAGTAATTAACCATACCTAGAGACCTATTTGGTCGAAGAGATCTCTTCCTTCCGCACAATTTCCGTTAAACTTGGAGGGTAAGAGGAAAAAATATACGCAAAAGAGGCAATTAAGATCAGCAGCCTCGAATTTTATTTCAAAAGTTTTTGGGAATGTTTTATTTTAAGTCGAACAATATTTCAAGTGTTTGAATCGAAGGTACTGAAACTAAATTTTAAAATTAGTCTTTAGATAAAAAAAACGTTAAAAGCGTCATAAATCTTATTTATTTAAATATTGCAATAAATTGATATTAAAACTACTCAAGTACAGAAGGCATTACAATACAAATAAATTTATTTAAGAATCTAAAGACAATTTATTTATTTATTTAAATATTGCAGTAAATTGATATTATCAAGTACTGAAGGCATTACAATATAAACAAATTTATTTAAAAATCTAAAGACACCAGGCTAAGCTTCATCACCCAGATATTAGTTAAAACAGGGGTTTTTCCCGTTTGTCCAACTATTAACGGTACATAATTCCTTTTACTATGAAGGTATTCTCATTGTAATCGAATGTCAACTAGCACATTTTTTTTATTTTAATTTTTGATCTTTGAACTCAAGAGGCAAACTTACTAGAATATTACTTTAGCTCTTTCCACATTTGTTTTTTTTTTTTAAAAAAAGTTACCGCATATATTCTATGTCTATTGCTAAATAAGGTCAATTTTGAGAGGTTGTTGCGCAGTCCAAAAGACAGATAGATATTTATTATAGGACTCGTTTAGATTCTATTTTAAATAATTTTTTAGTCCTAAGAATTTTATTGTAATAACTTTACAACTATTTATTACAATATACAAACTATAAAACATCACAATTACTAAGCTTGGTGTACTCGAAAATGCATGACCGGATTTATTCAGAGATTTTTTGCCGAATATTAAGAACGCAGTGGAAGTTCGTAAACCTAAAAACAATCTAAATTAATTCTAAAATTTCGAAGAATACAGACACTATCCAAAACAGTTCAAGAGCATGTCGGACCACGCTCAGTGTAGGGTAAGTCGTTACTACAGTCTTTGTGTGAGTCCGAAAACAATAACTTGGTCCGCTATATCTTGCGAAGAAATTTACTTTAGTCTGTTGTGCTTATAGGTACTGTGGTTTTTTTTCAGGGTTATATCTTAAATGACACGAACCGAACCGAAATGGCTACTTAAGTGCAGAATATTTCAACTTTAAAAAACTTTTAACCTTATGACATTTTGAAATCCTCTATTCAATCATATGCCACTTCTTGACTTTACAAAAAAGCAAACATCATTCCCACTTTACACTTTTTAACTTTTTTTGCAAAATGTAAATCTGTGGGCACGGAAGTGCCTTCGCTAAGTCGAGCAAAAGAGCATAAAAGGCACGCCCGTACCATCATTTCTCGAAACCATTTGGACCATTTTCGACCCCCCTGTAACTTCGTCGTGGAAAAAACTAGAAGTCTAAATTTTCAGTGACCAAGATGGCATTACAAAGCTATAAAATTATATTACAAAGATATAAAAATATTTTCAAATTACATTAAATTTAACCAGAAGTTTGATAATTAAGTTTACTGACATTATTTGCTGTCAATCTGGATGTTCTTTGGTTAACTTTGGTGTATTTTAGGTAGATGCTGTGCTTAAATTTAAATAAACTCATTTTAAGTAATAGGTAGGTATATTATTGGTTTGATGATTGAAAGGCTTAGTAATTTATTTACCGATATATTATTGACTATAGCGATAAGATGTAAAGATAATTTAAGTGTATTTTACACGATGTCCTTGAACTTCTTAAATTAATCTTAAGTGTACCTACGCTTACTCATCGTATTATTTTGCACTTAAAACAAGTTCGTGCGTTTAAGTACGTGGCCATCGCTCAACTATTTATTCGGAATAAAACAAAAACAACATACCTACCTATACACGAAATATTGACGTAAGTCTTGTACTTGTTATCGGATAAATCGGTATAGTACAAGGATTAAAGCTTGATCATGAAAATACATACATAATTAAAAAATACATATTAGATTTAATTTTGTCATGAATTGATACCTTGTTAGTTAGCTAACAAAATTTTAAAGTAACCAAGACCTCCCAAGACGAGCAAAGCGCAAGGACACTACCTACCTGTACTCGAAACGCTTTGTCGGTTTTTTGAACCCTTATAACTTGGGTTTGGATTATAACAGATCAATAAAATTTTCAGGATATGATGTCAATAGTAGACTTACTAAACATATGAAGTTTCAATTGCAGAGCTCTTATAGTATAGATTTTATTAATATCTAAAAAACCCCGAATACGTCACTCACTCACTGATGATCATCGAAATTCTTAGGGTACTTTCTGAAGTCCTAGAAAGTTGAAATATAATACGTAAGCTAGTATAAGTACAAAAATAACAATAAAATTCTAAAACTTGGAACTTTAACTCCCCAACCCCTTAATCTAGGGGATGAAGGTTTGTATGAGACTTTCGCAAATTTTGATGCTAGAGGCCTGGAAATTAAAATCAATCAAGCTCAAACTCGATAGGGCAGCGCCATTTCGTTACAGAGTTCCTTTGGCCACTTTCTGTCTCCATCATCAGACCAGCTCTATGATATCATTAGATTGCATTGTCATTTGACAAGATTTGATTACAGACAAAGGACAGGTGAAACTAAAAAAAGCTTGTAAAAAGACACTTCGTTGCCAAATTAAATATGGTAGGAACTAGATGTCAGATTTTTATGTTCTGATTTACTTACTCTTACTAGACTGTAATCATACTCATAATATAGTAGATACCCAATGAGAAGAATAAATTATAACTTATTATTAAACGTTTATCATCACGTCATTTTTTAAATTAAAAAGCAAAGCGTCAGGTTTTGTAAATAAATAAATTTTATCACCTATTTAAAATAGATTTTATCAAAAACATTAAAGCTGATATAAAGGGGAAAACTTGTCGAATATCATGTTTACATTTAAATGTTACCAAATATCTTTAGTTAATTTATCAAAATCTCGTTTGTGATGTGTTGTGTAAAACTGGAAGCAGATTATAACTATAATCATGCTAATTTTAGAAATAATACGTTCGTTGGAAGCAGCTAACATTTTTTTTTATTTCCTATGTTCAATTTGCTCACTCGTAATTGTCGCTGAGGCAAACGCATTGAAACATTTAGACACGTTTAAGGCTTTTCCTATTTACTTAAAAACAGTTGCAGCATAGTTTATCTAAATAAGATAAGATTGTGACTAAAGCCTCCGTATACGTATTTAGATGGATTTAAAAACCTAACGTTACACTTTTTGATACTGGGTGTGAAATAATCCTATGATTACAATAAATTATCTAAGAATATTTTTTTAGTATCAAAATTAAAACTTTATAACAGTTTCGATTATGGATAAAAACACCATCTATACATGTAAACAAATATTTACATGTATAGATGGTGTTTTCTTCATTAAAATGACTTACATTTAATTCTTTTACAATCCAAAAAATAAATAATCCTAGTAAAAGTGTAAAAATAATATATTTTTGCTACAAAATATTTGTTTAGTTATTGAATACAAATATAAGTTACTAATAACTAACTAACGTAGGAATCATGCATTTAAAAAATGGTGTCGTAGTATTGATGCAATCGCTTTTATTACAGATGAGCCCTATTGACTTCGGAATGAAACGAACCTGAAATTTAAAGTGAGTAAAAATACTTTCTTCCACAGCTAGTTCCATCCTGCGTAACGCAGCTCTCGTACGCGCTCATGATAATTACATATAATTACTGTCGTCACGAAATCGAAAGTACGTACGTACCTACATAAACTATCCAACTAGATATATGTAGGTTAGTATAAGGCAACGTAACTTGGTCCCCTTTCAAGATTTTGATCACGCGTCTATTGTAACTGTATAACTAAACTTAATTACTTACCTTAGCAACTATCGAAAATAATAGTCACTAATTTCTTGTGTTAAGGTATCGTTTAAAAAGTGATTTGATTTAGAAAATTTATTTTACTGCAAATAGATTACTGTACTTAATTGACCCCTTTTTATAAATAATAAAATACATATTTCAGGATAAATTTTAAAATAAAGATCTGAAAATTATACAAGTACACAGACTTCTTATTACAAAAAAAAAATATATGTATCAGGTTTTTTAAAAAAAATCTCTCAACCCCTGAGATCAGGGGATAAAGTGTATATGGGGCTTTTGTCAGGTTTCAGAATATTACTACATTATTATACTTATATTATACGAATATTTAAATAATAATTATGTAGGTACTTCGATAAAAATTAAAATGTGGTGGCATGTATTTACAAAAGAAAACTTCCATGGGCATGGGGGAAATCACAATGGTGTGGGCTCCGGTTGTTGTAATATAAAAATTGTAATAAGCTGCATCAGAAGGTCGAACTACAAAATTTTATTACATAGTAAAACAATCGACTTATGCGAATATAGTTATTATAATCTAATCCTTTATAAAAAACACAATCGTCATAAGCAACTTACAAAAAGAAGTGAAATCCCATTAAAAACATTTTCATGTAACATGTTGCCAAGACGAGGCTCGCACTGTCAAAAAGTTATCAGATCACATCTAGAGCCAAGATACTAATTCTACACGCCTTAACTCTACAAGGCTGGTCGTTTCGCTAGCGTCACATGGGCGTTAAGTGGAAAAATTATTCACTGTTCATTACTTTTCTGTAATACAATAGTTCTTGTAGTACCAAAATGGCCAAGTGCCACATGAGATCTGATAACTCTTTAGAGCAGTAAGAGCCTCGTCTTGGCAACATTATACATGAAAATATTTTTGATAGGATACATTTTTAAAGCGAGTGTCTTTAATATGTGTACCAAAGATATAACTTCAACATATCAAACAATATTATCTTAAGACATCTGAAGTGGTTAAAATAGTATAAAAGTATTAATTAGAAATAAAGATATTCTAACTAGATGAGAACCACAAAATAAACATAGTTAGAATTTCTAGGTAAAAACCTCCAGCAGCTTAAACAAAAAAGAGTTTTAAAATTATCTCGAGACGAATTAACTCTTTAATTAAGACTTCGAGACCAAAAACTAGAGCAACTGAGCTGGCGAGGGAATAATATCTTTCGCTTTCAGTAGGTATATCTGATGTCACGTTTTAGAACCTTTTAAGGCTTTGTTCTACGGTCCCAATGTCACCAAAGGTGAAATGAAAATCTTATTGTGACAATGTTATATCTGACTTCAGACGTTTACGTCATACCTGTTTTTGACCAACTGTTTATTTTTATTACAGTCGATTAACAGATAGTTACAGTGACTGTATAGACCTTAAAGTAGTAAATAACGTCAATAAATACATGTGCACACTTTGAACGATGTTCTTCTTAATCTGATAAGTTAATCCATACTAATATTACAAATGCGAGAATAACTCTGTATGTCAGACTAACTGTCTGTCTGTCCGTTACCTCTTCACCCCCGTAACCCCAAGCGGGCGAAAAAGCTCATAAGAAATAAATCATTAAAGTTTAGCACACCCAAAAATATCTCACTCTTTAATTTTGTGTTTTAATTACTTAGCTAGCGGAATTGGTGCAATCCGAAGATTTTGTTGTACAATTTTTATTTAACATATTATTAAAATAATTATTTCACACTTTTCCGCCAAGGAAAGCACGATATTTATATGATAAAAAAAAATGGAGTGGAAACTAAAAAAAAAATTAGCTAACAATAACACAAATTTTATCTACTGGTAACATAACTGGGGGACTGCTAAACTAAATTGCTAATAGTAGACACAGTGTTGAGTTATGTGCAGCAAATCAGTTGTATAACAAAAGTTTGGTTATTACTAAGTAAATTTCGAATAGCTAAACCAGTTTAGTTATCCTTTTTTTTCCAGTGGATTGTATGAAAATCCATTCCGAATAATCAGTGCAGAAATGTTGTATGAAAGTCCATTTCATTGCAACTTCTTATATTCATGTCAAAAGACTTAAAAGATAGCTATGACTAATGTTATATTTATAGTAGTAAAATTCTATTAATAGTTGTAACTTACTTCGCTACAGTTTTTTTTTATAGAAAAATCATAATTTATTTATTATTCGATTGTTAAAATATTCAGTTTATGGCCTAACCTCTTTTATTCCGTTTCTAACCTTTTTTTTAAATAAAATACTAATTAATATTAAATATATTAAATTATTAATTAAATAAATTTAATATTTATTAAATGTTAATTTTATTTCACATTTTCATTAAATGTTTTGCAAGGTAGATATATTTTTAGGTGTTATAAATAAAAATAAAAAAATTGGCCAAGTACGAGTTGGACTCGCGCACTGAGGGTTCCGTACCATTACATACTACCATTTACGTAATTTACAAACACAAACAAAAAAATGTGTGCCGCTAAGCGGTCAACCATTTTTGGGGCTCCATTTGCACCCTCTGAGTACGGAACCCTAACAACGGAGTTATATAAACTATTAAGTATGAAAATAGTTAAAATTTAAAATGTAATGACATTACGCTACAAAAAGAGACGCCGCAAAATGAAAAGTGAATTGAAACAGCATCATTGGAAAACCTTAGAATTCAACCAGAGCGGTCGCGCGTCGAATCAAAGATGGCCGAGAGTTTATTTCCATTTTTAAATGAGAGCGGCTGAGAGCTTTGTCGGCTCAGAGTTTGTGCTTTGCGTTTTAAGTGGATTAAATCGCTCTACGCTCGTAAAACCGACAAGTGCTTGGCCAAGAATTAAAGTAACTCTTCGACTTTTGCATGGGAAAACCCCCGGCCGGAACTCACTTCGCACTCAATGCGAACTGAACAGTTTGTTGCGGGTTGGTTTATTGTTTCGGTGAAAATTCTGTTTGATTAGGGTTTAAGAGAGTGGAGCTCTTAGAGATGCTTTCTGAATAAGTGATGAAATGAATCTGTCAGGACTGTTGATTGGTTAATTTTATTTAAATTCTACAAACGTTGCAACTATTAAGTTTATTAAGATGCCACATTGTGAATCGAAATGTTGCCACCTAATTTGAGTGTGATATTGAACTTGTGTTTTGGTTCCGAGTATAAGTAAATTAAATAATGGGTACTGGGATTATGATATGGAGACAAGTGTTTGGCAAAATAAATTGCAATTAAAATTAGTTAATTTGACTGCAGTAATGACAATCACACCAAATGTTTGTAAATAACCTTTTAAATCAGCAGTTAAAGTTTACTTTATGAGAAAATGGTAAAAGTCTTTAGCTCTTAACATTGGGTAGATTAAAGTAAATTGCCGCTATAAAACCAACAGCAAATAGATCAAGATGTTAAAGTATCGGGAAAATATCTGCTCTTGAATTTAAATAGTATATTTATACCACATCCTCTCGTTTAGAGAATAGAAACGACTTCATTGGATAATGCGCCAGCGACAGATGGAATGTTCGGGATAAATAAACTAAAGGAAATGTCTTTGTTTTGAGATAATTCTTTACACAAATGTCCCAGTAACGGTGTCTTCATGAATATAACGATACCGTTTTGGAACACTTAATCGTCTAGTTTCGAATGGGCAATATTTGATTATGGATAGAGTTAATTGGTTAATTTTATGATAATGTGTAGACTCATTTGCGTCATCTAGAGGTGTCTCAACATATCTTTCTTTATATAAAAAAATAAACTAACTAACTGATTCAATGACATATCATTGCATAGCCCAGTGGTTTGGGCTATGCGTCTAGAAACTTGAAATTAGACATATGGGTTCCTTACTTGACATATAAATCTACTAAGAAAGGATTTTTCGGGATGGGATATTTGAAGTTTGAATTAAAAATCTGACAATTTTAAAGCTATCCGTGAATGTATAAAAATTTGTTTTTGGTCTTCACGTTGAAAAATAAGATTTATGTTTTTGACCGTTTTTGAAGAATCATCCCCTAAGGAGCAAAACAGTGGATGAAAATTTGTAGGTGAATTAAGATATTTGTATAAGTAAAATCATGAACAGTTAAAAGCTTTTTTTAAAATTTTTAAGCGGACGAAGTCGCGGTTAATTCTTCGTCTTGTACAAAGATAATAATGGCGAAGGTGACGTCTGTACATTAAACCAAACTATGTGTAAACTACTAATAATATTTTATTTTTTTGATATATCACAAATCTAGTCTATAGGTAAGTCTTTTTCTGCAAGTTCTGGAAGTCTCGTTTGAGCAAGTGAGTAGAAGCTTAAGACTAAAATATGTCCAGATTAAATATTAAATGTTTAGAAATATTTAGTTAATAATATCTCTGTATTTGACACTAAATTTTCAATAAATAAGTAAAAAAAATATATAAAACACATTTTCTTTAACACTCCAACGTGTATTTCTTTCCAAGCTTCATATTTGTATCTTTTGTAGGTCTGAAAATATGTGTGATTAGAATATTAATTAATAAATAAAAAATAAAAAACACATTTGTTTATCGCCTTGCCTTATAATGAAATCTTTAACACCACCACGTGTTTTTATTTCCAAGTTTCATGTCTGTATCTTTTGTAGGCCTGAAAATATTTGACAAAAAGTTTTAAGATAAATAAAAAATTGTTATCGCTTTGCCTTACAAGAAACACTTTCAAAGCCAATTGAAGCCCAGATGAACGTCTTAAAAGAACAAAATAAGGAAAGTTATAGCTGTCCTTGCTAAAAGTTTCGGGCACTGAAATAATCAATTCTGATTTCAGATCCCTGCCGAAATGTTTTTAACATCGAACTTTTATTTAAAATAAGTATAAATTGCGGAACTTGGAAGTTATTTGCGTCCCGCTTCATGGTAATTTACTCCGTTTTTCCAGAGTTTCATTATAACAAGTTAAATCGAAGACCGAGTCCGGCGGGTTCGTAAATTTAAACTTTCAGCATGCATTTTAATCCGGTTACTGTAGTTAGTTGCTAACAAATTAATGGCCGCCAAATGAGTTTCTAGCTCACTTTAAATTGTTGAGCGCTGTTAATGAATTTAGTTACAAGTGTTTACATGCTGAATACTTGCAATTGTTTCTTAAAGTTGGCTTCTAATTGTGTTTGCAGCAGTTAAATTAAAAATATCAAACATTTTTTTTCCAACTTTTAACATTAGCATTGAGACCGGTTTGAATCAGCAGCAACGTTTAGTTAGGTATACTTACAGTCGATTCATTTTAGTTAGGTATTCTTACAGTCGATTCAGTTTTACTGAGTATCAAAAGCAATAAAAAAATGGCACTCGTTACGTAAGACATACTGGATTATCAACACACAGAAGTATATAATGTTATACATAAAAGCTATGCATAGAATTAAAAATATAGTTACACTTACATAGATACTTAACTAATTTATAAAAAGGACATTCTCAAGACTCTCCAATTTCATATGGACCATTAATTAAAAAGGAATTATAAAACCAATTACACGTTTTCCGTCACTAATCTCCCAAGGGGTAGTCGGAGATGTTAGAACTTAGGTACGCCTGTGATATCCACGTTGCACCGATGGTATTCCGTCCAACAACAATATAGGTGGTGAGCCTATGGCCGTCCCGGGCACAAACCAAAGTCGAGACAACTTTACAATTAACGAACTGTAACAGTATGATTGTCCCTGACTGGAAATCGAACCAGAGACCTTTTACATGGCAGACGCACACTCTATCTCTGCGCCACTTACTCCTCCCGTTTTACTTTTAATATCCAAATATTTCTTAATTTAATCTATAAATCAATAATTCATAGATTCCATATATATTTTTTTTTTTAGCCAAGGACATGTTTGAAATGAAAAAAACGTTGAAGTTGACATGTTCTTAATTTGTAATTAAAGTAATATTTCAATAACATAAACTTAAGGACATATCAAATCGTAGCATTAAGAGTAAGCAATAAGAATAAAATTAAATATCGCATACATACAGCATGATTAATGCACAGAAATGAATATAATGAGCAATAAAATGCTGGTTTCAATCGTTATTTATGCTCATCAAGCGGACAGATGCGGACAGGCTAGGAGTTGCCATGAAGGCTGTGTCATAAAACTAGTCTGAGATGTATATCAGTAAGTATCTGCCAAAGTATCAGCCATATTGAATTTATTGTTAAAAGGATTAATATCTAATCATGGACAGTAATAAATATAACCTTATTTTTTTGATTAAATGATTAAAATTAGGCATTTTTTGTTTGTTTAACGAAAAGTAAGTCGAACTTTCACAAAATAAGGTTTGTTTATCATCTATGTAAAAACTAAAAGTATGGTCAAATAACACACTAGAAAAATTAGTGGCATCTGTTAGTATTACTTTGATAAATAAGTAAAAAAAAAATTAAGCCTTAATGTGCACTTATTTTTTTATCAATTTTATGAATTATCATATAATTTAGTATAAAAGAGCCGCTGCCAATATATGATGTTGCTAAACAGGCTGTCCTACGCACGCGTTATTATGTGGGGGTGATTAAAGCCACTGGGTTACCCCTACGGAGAATAAGAACTGTGACGTCACACATACATCTAATCCTATAGACTTACGAAATAATATAAGTCTATATTCATAACTTAGACAGTATTACGTCTCCGGGATTCAAAAGCAGCTTAGGTCTGTACAAATTAATTAAGATTTTTTACTATAACATTTTTGTGTTGTCATCATGAATGACAAATCTATAAATATTATTTATTTATATTTAAAAAAATATCATAATAACTTAAATTTACTATTACATGGCAGTTACTTACACTCGCGCTTACCGCCACGGCGCTCTGTGACAGCCCGGTCCTTTGTGAGAGAGACGCCTGTCCATTTGACGTTGTATCATTACCTTTTTCCATTGTATGCAGAGGGGTTCAACGCACCTAAGGTAATCATGGGTGTCTAATTTGATCGACGCAGCAGTATGAAATTCGTAGACATTATCAATCCGAATGACATGTAAAAAACACCAACCAATAGCCTTTTTTTGTTTTCGTAAATGCCAAGTAATAGCAATAGCATGGCGGATCCGCATTCTCAGTATTTTTTACAACTAAAATAAAAACTAAAAGAGAAAATTTGCTGAACAAAAAAAAGGTAAAAACACCTTTTAAAATATTAAATATGTAACAAAATAAAAAAAATACTTAAAACACAATTAAGCAAGACTTATTTACACTACTTATTTAAAAGTTTTTAAGATTTTCAGGTAATAAAAATAACAGGGAGGTGTTTATGTTAGTTATTCGGCTATAAAACCTCAAAGACTGTACAGGCTTTTATTTTTGATG
Source organism: Apoda limacodes (assembly GCA_946406115.1). NCBI lineage: Eukaryota > Metazoa > Arthropoda > Insecta > Lepidoptera > Limacodidae > Apoda > Apoda limacodes. The sequence goes on along the minus strand of OX291553.1, from coordinate 8,300,551 downwards.
GCAATGGTAAAGAGTGAAGACAGTTATTTTTTAGTTGTGGTAGTTAAAACTGAAATTGTTTATACACGGTTGTACCAAAATTTCCAATAATTCTAAAAACAATTTAACATAGCCTCTAACTATTTTTGAATAATTAAGTTTTCAAAAACTAAAAGATTTTTTTAAATTCGCTCTCAAAAAAATGCTTTATATTAGATAGATCAGGCATGTCAAATTTGAAGTCTTTGTTGGGCCAAATGTGTAATTATCAGCATCAGCGGGCCGCAAAGCTTATATAAAGTCATTGCACCAATCTTATAATTTTTTTTTACTTCTTTCATATACGAAATAAATGTATGAAAAATAAACAGTCTCAAAGGACATATACGAGCGATTCTTAAGATAACAGCGGGCTACAACTAGATGCATAAGGGGCGGCATGAGGCCTACAAGCGGCTATGTTCATATGACTGGCAAAGATATAGTCGGGATTAAGTATGCGAAAAGTATTTTTACTTTAGCCAATTACATGTATAAAAAGGTAGCAATATTACGTCATAAGTACTCGTACAAATTTCTCTTTATAAATAAACGAAATATTATAGTGTTGTAAATTACATTTTTTATTCAAACTACTTTTTATAATACTCAAACATTTCTTTAATTATTTAAAAAGAATTTTAACCAAAAATTTTAATTTTCTAAAACGTGAAGGTGTGAAAATTAAAAACCAGACACTTTAACAAGAGCTCGTGTTTGTGAATAAATTATCATATATTTATTCCTCCAATTAAATAAAAAATACTCCATTTAAGAGGTACTAATTTATTCACATTATGACATCTATAACGGAATACATTAAGTGTTACAAAATTCATTCACAGATTAAGAAATTCATAGTTATTTATTATTTATATGAAAACTGGTCTCTTAATACTGTTTTTTGTAAGCTGATTCTTTTTGTAACTAATTATCGATACCGATTCAAACTTGGACAGTGAAATTAAGGTTGTCTTAAAAAAATATTAAAACCTTTATGTTTTCATGTCCTTCGTCCGTCCGTAAATATGTAATAGCCGTATAATTCCGCCGCCTCAATATCGTTATGTGAAGTAGCATAAAAGAAAAGTTACCTTTTCTCTGAAATGTATATTTTACCAATATATATTACACCTGTTAATGGCTTTCGAAGTTTAAAAATAAGTAGAGAATCTAACTTTAACACCGTTCTCCACCGAATTGCTAAACCAATTATTTATTTTCATTTCTTTCTTGTTTTCTCTAATAGAGCCTTATAAACATTTTTCCTTAATTTTCCTTATTTTTTTCGAACAAAATAGGTTTACAATTATTTAGATATTTGCAAATATTACGTCTTAAAAGTACTTCGTTGGTTTTCATTATTTTACAGGAAGTAATTGTGGAGGATATTTGTAAATTTAGCTGAACTTGCTCTAAGTTTTTAACTCTTCTAGCATGTGCTGTAAAGACATTCAAAATAGCAAGATTTATTCGTCAAAAACATCAACATTGGCTTAAAACACTTAGTTTAAAAAGAAATGCTTTTCCCGTTAAAAAAGCTTTAGAACACTTGAGAAATACAAACACGTATAATTCAAAGTCACAATGAATTCCAAGTTTAAATCAGAATCGCTTCTGCTACTGAATCGCTTCTATAAAGAGATCGCAAATCTAAAATAGCCCATCCCGTTGCATGCTGAACAAAACAAATGGCACCACAATAAGACGAGGTTCCGCGTGCCTCCTCGGAGGCGAAGCGACACCCGTAGTTGGATTTATGTGCGACATGTAACCTGCCCTTAGTCCGTTAAATCTAAAACAAAATAGAACCTACTTACTCTCCATTCATGCTATCCTAGTTTCGTGATAGAAGCAATGTCAAGCGCTATTTGATCCACCTATGTAACAAATAAAAACAAAAGTAAAACAAAAATGTAAGTAATAAAATTTACTAAGTCTTGGTTCAAATTTATTATTTTATGTTATGTGTATATCTTTTTACATACAAAATTAATTGAAAAATACGAATTACAATAAGAATAAAAAAAAAATATGTTATATAAATTGTAATATATTTTCATAACCTACGTAAATCATACTAATGTAATCCATTTATTTTCATAAAAACCCTAGACATAAAACAAGCATGTTTAGTAAACATATTTTATGTTCAAAATATGAGAAATAAAAATTACACAATCAAATGAAACAGGTTGATTTTACTGTTACACCTACTGACTTTTCTTATTTCAGCCTAAACAATGGTTTTCTTTATTTTGAGGTTAGAATTTTGTTAACAGAATAAAACAATTAATAAAAAATAGGGTTTAAAAATAAACACTTGACACGATGAAGGTTGAAATGAAAAACGATTAGTAAATTCTTAACTACAAACAATCACATAAACAGAAAGGCAGACAGACGTTGTGTTTAATAAATATAGATACAATAAAAACAAATATTATGTGAGACAACGAGCAATACTCATAAAAGTTAATGCCGCAACAAATATTGAAAAGTCGATTTAAGTACATATAATATTTCAAAATATTATCCAAGCAAATAGCATAGCAGAGCACTTTAACCGAGAGAAATGTAAAATCTATAACAAATGTATCGGATGGATATTGAGTTTTGATGTCGTAGATGATGCGTGTCTGGAACATTTTCACGATAATAAAATAATACACCCGTCTCATACAGTCGTCTATGTTCCGTATGATATTGCGAGAATATCACTTCAAAAACAAATAAAACTCCTCGAGCCTTAAAATCAAAAAGAGAAATATCCTTACGTCTGGGAAATATGTCTTCAAAATATTCATTGGTACGTTTGCATATGAAAATTCTACAATAACTGAGTTAGAAGTATTGAAATATATCACAGATAGATTTAATCTAAAACTGGCCAAATTGCGGCTATAATTTCAATATTTTTTCGACAAATGTATGGTGTTTTCTCACTATAGTGGTCACGAAACAACTTTAAAAGAAGCCATAATCCTTAATCAACACTTGTACTTAATTAACCGCCGCGATCATCCTAAAAACAAACATGATGTTGATTACCCGTATAATGAATGACCAAATTTCAACCAATTACTCATCACATAATATAACACTGGTGAATTCAAAGAAATTCAAGGAACGAGCAGACGATCATTTGTATAATTGGGCATTCCAACGGATTGACAATGACGAATTGTTTCCTGAAACGGTCTAAGCTCGACGCAGCATAAACCACGTACTGAATTTTAATGTAAACGTGGGTGCCTAACACTGTTCGTGATAATATCGGTGAAGTATAACGCGCTGGTGAAATGGCATGGGATTACGTGTCATGAGTCACGGAGTTCAGACTTTGATAGACGATGCCTTTGCAAGGTATTGAAACTTTTGAGATATTGGAACGAAACTAATATTTTATTTTGTAGTTACTTTTATAAACTTATGATTTCACCATGATTCAGAACTTCACATGTGAAATAATATACGTAAGTACTCGTTTATAAAGTGTAACGAAACCTTTAATTTTGTTGTGTGTACCAACATAAACCAAAATATGGAGGTATTCTATGTCTATGTTCTAAATACATTTATACTTTCCTGGTTACACAAATACACAAAACTGACAACGGATTTTCTGATAAATTTTATAACCTATTTTCATATTTATAAACTAAGCCCTGTTATTTATAGTATATAATATTATACTAATATCCTTTTGTTTTCTTTTCCAGACATATCCTACATAAGTCGTGAAACCGCGGGCGTATAGTGTTACCCATAAACCACGAAGTGCATAAACAAATGCATTTGAATATCGCACGTGGGTCGACACTAACACTGATGCGTGCTACACATTTAACCGAACACAGTGCACTCTCATAAATATTAAATTCGTAATATTTTACTACGAAAACTCTGTCAGTAGTAAAGCAGATCTCGGAATCGATAAAATGACACGGTCACAGATTGCGAAAGTTATCTCTTTGCCTTGTGAAATATAACTTTGTTCAGACATTGACATATTTCATATTTCTCTTATTTTTACTTGGGTACAGAGAATATTTTGCAAAAGTTAGTTTTCTAGAACATTTTCAACGTTTTTATAAGTATATTTATGTTTCTAAAATAAAAAAATGTGTTTTTATTGAGTTAATAAAAAACATAATAACATATAAAAAATACAGTTTCTCTTTATTAAATGATAACACACAACGGTTATTATCAGATACGTTTTAATAAAATTCTTTTTTTATATCACTATATTATAAAACTAATCAGCACTCGCTTTAAAAAGTACTCATTTTCGCAACAATTGCATAAACTACTATTTTGTAAACTAATCAATCTGTATTTCTATATATTTTTTTTTAAGTTTTTTGTCTTTATACCACTAAGGTGGCAAAAAAGCTAACGGTCCGCCTGATGGTAAGCGGTTACCGCACCCAATGGACGCTTGCAACACCAATGGCGTCACTCGCGCGTTACCGACCCTTCAAAAATCTAATAACTTCTTTCTTGAAGAAACCCATATTGTAGTCCTTAGAGGAAACCTTGGCAGGGAGCTTATTTTACAACGTTCGGTTCGGTGGAAAAAGTTTTTCTGAACCCACTCTGTACCTGATTATTTAGGATCTAAAGTGTGAGGATGAATTCTCTGCCGATGGCGAACGGTGCGATGGTAGAAAGTAGCCGTGGGCATTACTTTGAAATTTTCTCAGAACACATCCCATTACACAAGCGGTTAAGAAATTTCTATCCAATAATGAAAACACTTGTCGATCTACAATAAAACCTACAAAACCAGATAATAAAAACATTTAAATTATTTTATTTCTATTACCAATTTATATGTCCGCATAAGGATATCTAAAACTGAGAGAAACATTAAAGTACAAAACTAATATAGTTTTATTGACTTCGCAACAGACAGCTTTTCTAAAAATAGAACTGTATTTAATGTTGCTGTGAAACAAAACGTGAAACACAAATCGACAGATGATATTTCATTTAAAATCCCAAATAAAGGATGAAAGCTCTAAATTTAAAACGTCCAATCTGTCAACGGTCGAGCGCTCGCGTTGTGCGACGACGAACGGTTGCAAACGACACCTACATCTGCTGTCTATTTTCAGATTTGTCACTATTGAGACAACTGTCTTTCTGCACCGGAACTTATGAGACAAATTCTTTTATGTTAAAAGGAAACAGCAAAAGTGACAAGTTAACATTATTTAATTGTAGAAAACACTATGATCGTTTGTCTTGCAGGCACACGTCCAACTATTGATTTGATTACAATCAAGGACACTTGACGCTCTCTTGTTGTCAGTTTTGCCCTTACGGTTTCAATTCCGAAAAGGTAGTAACCAGTGGCTAGATACCACTTACATCATAATGTGGGAAGCAGCTTTTTCCACTATCCAATCGTTTAATGTTACAATCGTTTATTACATCCAAAAAGTATGTTTGTGTTATTAATTTTGTTAATAAGTAATTCTAAATAAATGTTTTCATTTTATTTCTATTTATTCTGACCCAAATAAAGGCAAACATTTTTGATTTGTTGTAATTGAAAAGTTTCGTTGAAAGTTCGAAGCAATCAGTCGAAAGTGGAACGGGCAGCTTCCCGCCTTCCTTGCTTATCGCAATCCTTTGTGTTCAACGCATTAAGCTAATTTGAATGGTGGAGGGCTCAAAAAGCTGTTGTTCGAATTCTTTGCTTTCGTCGAACGGTTGTCGGCATGACTGTGGGAGCCGGCGCGTTGCATGGATTGCATTCTGTTCGTCGCACAAGAAGACAGACGTATTGACGGCGGCTTTCTGATTCAACCCAAGCTTTACAATCTCTTTTTGTTGTTTTATATTTCGTATGTTCTGTACATTTATTTTTATTCATTAAAAGCCAATTACAAGATCGCAATCGTGATTCTTTTGATTGTAACTGTGAGTTTCTTTTCAATTATTAAAAACAAAATAAAAATCATTTATAAAGTGCTTCAAAAGATTGGTGTCAGATGATATCCCGATTTACGTCTATTTAAATAAACCTAAAAATAATTCTCTTGGGAAGATGAAATCAGATAAGCGAGAATCTCAAAGTGTCATCACATTAGCTGGCGATTGACACTTACAGCATTTTATAGCTTGAAACCTTTGAATTAAGGTTTAAATTGATGATGAATAACTGACCTGACATGATGTGACGAATGTCTAAGAAGTGACACCGTGGGCGAAACCAGTGATAAACGATCTGTGGCTTCGGGTGATAAATAACTGATTATGTTACACTGCATTTTGCCTTCATAATTAATTGACATCAGCTATCTCCACAACATTACGGTTCCAACTGACTTTGATAGCTAACCGAGCTGTTCGAATTATAATTCATAATATTTCTCTGTCCAATATAAAATATCTGGCAATTATTGTCGGTAATGGCTGAAATGGATACGGCAATTTAAAGCTATCCACGCTTGAAACATGCACCCTGCAGAGCCGAGTTTAATTTTTTATAGCTTTATTATTTTATTGGTATTGCAAAAGCAGACTACCTCTCGTTTAACGGTTTACTTTTCAACCGATTTTAAATGATAATAAATTTCAATATGCTTAACGAACAATTGCCTGAAGCAAATATTAAATTTATCACATTAACAGCAGTAATTGTTCATATAACCTGAAAAAGCTCATATTTGACGTGTATGCCACACATAAAAAGTCAATATTTTATTTACTTTGACAAAAGCAATCACACCAGTGATGAAAATGAAAAAGGAGTTGACAAAATAAATGTATCCATCCGTCCGACATATTTGTTTAATTTGTCAAGTTGTACTTAAAAAGTATTTGTTGACAAAAAAGTGTAAACAACCAAAAATAACGAACGTAATGATCGTTTACGAAAATAGTGACGGTTATTCTGGTGTCGTTTGACTTGTAGTTAATTGCCGCATTTTTTCCGCGCTCGGCTGCCATGGATTCCGTAATTTGTCTTCACAGAAATGAGTCGCGTCGACGAAGGTAAGCGACATGTAGATGCGCCTCGTTTTTTGTAGTCTCCCTCGGATTTCAACTCGTATAAATTACGTTCTAGGAGAGTGCCCTGGGGAAACGTTAGACGGGTTCTTTCTTAATTACCGTTTTAGCTGTTGAGACAAACAATGTCAAACCCTATTTTTCTGGGCTTTTTAGGTGTGTTTTCTTTAAGTCTGATTTAAATATATTTGGAAGAATTAAATTATGCTATAGCAAGATTTCATTTATTTATAAATATTTCTACCGCTTAGAACAACTGCTTGCTTTCTACTGTGTTTGTAATAGAAACCTATAAAATTATCAACCAAAATTATGAGTAGAGTTGTTATTTCTAACAGAGTTATGATAAAAAGTAAATATATTAAATGCTCTAGGAATTGGTAGAATTCTATGTCCGCTATATCGAGCTACATACGTACAAATAAGCGATTTTGTAGTACAGTGGAGCGTCGATTATCCGAATGTCGATCAACCGAACGACCGCTTAACCGAACTACTACTACGCCCGCCCGTATTTAAGTTAAGACATAGCATTCATGACCTTATGGCTCATCGCAGAATCGAAAAATGTATTTTGCACACACCCTTGTTGCCTACGGAACCCTAAAAAACTCGCATAAAATATTCTACGTTCATTAAGTTTCTATGTAATAATGCTGGTACTTTTTATTTTTTTCTAAATTATAATTTTCTTAGACAAATATTATCTAAGCAAATTTTGAGTGATAGAGAGACAGGCGGGAATATAACGAAGTAATTTTATAATTTTTGCAATGTGCATGCCGATGTGAAATATGTACTAAAACCTCTTTGAATTGTTTTACTTGTTGTGTGGTTGGTACACAATAGATGTTTTTAAATAAGTAGTTCATGTTATGTAAAAACAAACTAATTTTAAGGTTAACTGGAAGAGATCACTTTTAGCGATATATCCGCCTTCGGTATAATAATTTTAGTCTAGTTTTCTGTTTTGAGTTTGTTTTTTTAACTTTATACAAAAGAATAATAATGATTAAAATACAGTACGTATGGGTTCTGTCAGAAGGGTTTGATAAAATTTTCAGGGAGTCGGTAACGTGTGAATAATTCTTGTGTGTGCATAGTGTAAGTTTTAAATACTGTTATCGCGTTCACGTCAACGAAATGCATGTATGGCAATGAAGAAGCGCCTCCAGCAGACGCGTTTTCAGGAGGTATTTTCTCCTACGACTTTTAATGAATACGCGAACGCGAAAGTAGAGTTAGAAACACGCAAAAACTCACACTAGGCACACTAGAAAAGCTGCGATGGCCGCTTAACAGAAGACAAGCCGTAACCCTATTTGCCGCATTGGTTGTATAAGAAGAATTCAATTGTATTTTCAACATCGATAATAGGCATGTACCCTAAGTCGGTATTATAACCCATCAAAGATGTGCTTAAATTTAAACAAAACTATACAGATGCCTTTAATCGTTTATTAGATAGGTAAATAAATAATCTTTGCCCACATTAGCACTTGGTAGTAAATGTTAATAAACAAAAAGCAACCTAAATACAGTTCCAGTACTGATCCAGTAAGAAACCTATATGTTGAAATAATAAATTATTACGTTAGTTCTAATAATCGCGAGTAAAACATTAACTAGTTTCTATCTTTGAAGTGGGTCTGGCTTTATTTCGTTTGCTGGTACTTGAGAATCATAAATTATTGCAGCTATTTCAAGTGGCAGTGCAATCTGCTTGTTGGAGTCGATGTTATCAGAAGACCATTAGACAAAAATAAATCTTATATAGCACAAATACAACATTAAGAGCTTATTACGACTTGTTCTTGCATCATTTCCTAAGTTTATTAATTAATTTATATTAAGTAGGAACTAAATTGGAATTGTGTGTGTATGGGAAAAATATTATTTAAAAAAAAAATATGTACCGTGTTTGAACTTAGCAACTAAACAGCAAGAGAATAGCAATTATTCTTGACATCGTCAATTATATTATTAGCAAAAAACAGAAAAAATAGTTTACATTTTTTTTATTACTACAGTATTTACTATTTTCATTAAATTGTCAAAATAAATATTTAATTTCGAACCTAGCTCCGAAACCCTGAAATAAATACCTTGAAAAACAAATTGAAATGTAAACAGGTACCAAAATGACGGTAAAGTTACTTTTTGGCCAGCGGCTTTGCCCGTACCTAATTTGAATATCGACGGCAACTCCTTGATTAATAAGTTTCCTATAGCAAGCTATGGTTCGTTCAAGTGAAATTTGGTTATAGTTATTGCTGCGGAAACTTAATTATATATTTATTATGTATCTATAATTTTCCAGAATGAAAAGTAGCCAATACCTTTCTTTGTCTCTTCAACTAGGTTCTAATGCGGCGTGAAGGCATGACTAACAAACAAACAAACTTTCACATTCATTATATTTGTAGGATTCTTTTAAAATATTACAAAACATTTGCGAAGTGCGTGTAGTACACGCATTAAGTGAAGAGGTTATAAAAAAAGTTATTAACCGATTTTGTCAAAACAATTTTTATTGGCAATTTTATAAAGCCCTATTATAGTGATATTTTTTAGATTCCTAGATCACGCGGTTCATAAGTTGGAGATTTTTCCATAACTAGCAAAATATAAATTTAAAAGAAAAAATTAAAAACCTGAAATGTAATTTTAAAGCCCTATTCAATGATGCCCCACATCATGAGATATGCAAAAAAATATCCCTTGTTTCAATGTATTGAAAGCTACCCCTAATGAACACCCACAAAAGACACATTTCTATTAAATTTTATTAGAATTTACTCCCAGACAGAATTATACGGCTGCGGCATTAGGACGGACGGACGGATAGATGGACATGGCGATTTTATAAGGATTCCGCTTTTGCCATTTGACTAAGGGACACTAAAAACATTTAAATATAGAACTTCGTCCTTTTTTAAGTCGGTATAGAATAGATCATCACACTATTGATAATAATGTGTCAAACCATTAAACATTTTCTCAAATTCAGGAATCAATTACAATATTAATTTCAAAACTTAATTGCAACTTATTTTTATCTTAAAAACAGTAAAATTTTTAATTATCATTTCAGCATTATTACCCAGTTCATTTTAATAACTATTCGCCAGTATTTTTAATTCCATTTTCTCAGCTTACCATTGCTAGGAGCCTTAAACTAAGATTAACTTCTTAAGAGAATTGCAGCAAAACGTAAAACAAGACGTTCCATTATTTTAACTGCACCGTCTGTACGGGAGCTAACTTTAGCTAGTTCAATTTATTACCAGCTCGAACTGGAGTAGGTACTATGCAGTTCAGGAGGCCTACAACTGATATCAGTTTCAATCCCAATCCAATTCCGTGGCAAGCTTAAACTCGATCTCTATCGGTACACCTAAACCAAATTGCGATTAGATTGAAATTGGGATTGCACACATTTCGAAATCACAAATCACAAAATATAAAAATAATACTAAAACTAATAAAAATAAAAGTGAAAGTTAAATGTTCGTAGCGATAGTTTTGTTTTGTTGATTTAAAATTTTGACATTTCTTTTCACAGATCATCGTACCAAATTTCACTCTCGGTCCGATGGCTCGAAGAGTACAGATTCTTAATATTTGTATAGGATTTTAGTTCCGAAATTGGCCACCAGATTCCATTCTCGATTGAACACTACAAAAACGTTCAAGAGTACCAATTTAGTCGATTTCTCGACCGCCGTAGGATTTTACGATTGAAACTGATATTAGTTGTAGGCCTCCTGGTACAAGGACATATTGATTATTATTGCTCCCTTTACAAAATTATAGTTTGTGTTGTACAGCCACTAATTACAGTCGATTCGTTCGCTATCTTGGTTCACAATCTTTATGTTTGTCTGTTAAAATTGTTTTGTTATCTATTTTGTATGATAGAATGTTAAAAACGTTTTACCTGTGAAGGTAATGGAATGTTTTCCATTACTGAAAGTAGTATTCTTAAAAATCGTTTCTAATTTCTTATAAAAACGTATGTAGGTGTTGTCTTTTTCACTTTATTAGCTTTTTTGATATCAAAAAAGAAATTGATTATTTTATCACTTTACCAGTTTTGTACTGAAAAGGTTAAACCATTTGTATTGCAAATGACCCTTTCTATATCATTGTCTTAATAGGTAATTCTCTGGAAGTTGCTTCCGGTACTTCGACTATTTCCAGGGTTTCAGGTGTTCAATATCTTACATTTTCAAATAGTGTAAGTAGTTTGTCTTTATAATTTAACAATACGTTCTCCTAAATTTCCCTTTTATCCAATGATATTTATGAATATTTAACGACTAAATATAGTGTTTTCTTTACTTATATAGATAAAGCGGTACGATTTGTTTGTTTGTATATAGGGAAAAATGACTGCAATAGAAAGCTGTCTTCACTAATAGAAAGCTACAATGACTAAGTAACAAATGCTATATATTCTGTTAAGATTAAAAAAAGTTTTTAGTTTTCTGTATCAATTTTTAAATCAATCCAGAAATAAAAGGCACAATTTCTATTTTGTTCATACTTAACATGTAGTCTTTTATAAAGATAGACCAATATTAAAAACAAGATATAGGAAAAGAGAAAACAAGAAAAGTAGCAAGCTAGACGTCAAGTATTAAATATTAAACGCTTAGCATACAGGAGCGAAGGACAAGAGCACATGCAATATTCAAGTTATACTTGGCAAACACCTCGGTTGGCGTTGTACTCTTTATCTATTTATACCTACACGAAACGTTGCTTCAACGGAAATCGTTTTCCAGGTAACAAGGAAAACGATATAAGATTGAACTTATAAATAAAAGAAGCGAAAGTTTCAAAGAGAATTTCGAGTATTTACCATAATAATAAGACGCTACGTCCTTACAGAATAGGGAAATAATAAGTGGAAGGGAAGTAAATTCTAAGAATAATGAAAGGGTAATCTATAAGATCTTAAAGATATTGCAAATAAAAGAGATATGAAATGTTTAATATTTTCAATAAACAATTTCGTACGCCTTTTATTCTTTTCAGACATTTTTCCTAGGTTTATTAGACTTCATTTATCGGCATAAATGTACGTAAATAAATTACATAAGAACCAAATTATTATAGTCTTAGCTAAATAAACCTAAAAGAATAAATTATAAGAACGCTTAATAACATTTACTACCGTTAATTATAAACATTTATTTTAAATTTTTACACAGGATAATGGGCAATTATATAGTACTATTAGTCTACTTTCTCTACAGTAATGCAAAGAGGTAGGTATTGGGGTTTAAGATATTTTGAGAAAAATAAGTACAAAAAATGGTTCTCCCAATACTGGTACAACATGAACGATCTAACACAATATACAACTCTCGTCTGTTTACTTACTTTTATGCTGCCAAGTCAGTTTGCTCTGACCCGGTACGTAAAATAGATTAAAAGATAATTCTGACACTGGCCAGGGAGTCCAATCAAAGCACAATAAAAATTAAACCCTTATCGTTAGATTGCCTCTATAACTTTACTTTCTAGCCTGTTCAAGATTAACTGAAAAACCTCTACTCCAAAACACCCCCCGCACTTTTCCACTTCTTGATTCAATATACCACAATGTATAATTTAGCCATTATTGGTATTGTTTTTGTTGATTATTTATCGAGCCCTGCTCCCTATATCTTCACATCTATATAATATAATTAATTACCAACATTAACCGTTTCTGTGAAGAAAATTTCATTACTGTTGTGTAGGTACCATCTTGCCCAGTCTCCTTTGTGAGGTCATCAAAATCAAAGTTCGACTGTGTTAAAGTTTTCAAAATTTGATAATATCCAAAATATAGGGATATGTTGTATTAAAATATGAATATGGGTAGATTTTTTGTAAAAAATTTGACCATCGTTAGAGCTTCAAGTGAATTGCACACGTTCTATCCGCGCTTGCAAAATATTAAAAAAAAAATAACAATATTGCAATTGCCACTTCCAATTTCATAAATATTAAAGTAATATATTATAAGTACACTGTGTATTAAGTGCGGTAAGAAGAAAATTACTAACGTGAGGCTATTTAGAAGCCTTAGGCCGAAGGCTTTAATGGCTCGAGGTTGTTATTTCCGTATCGCCTGTGTTACACACAATGTTTTGTAGCACATTTGCGAATTAATAAATAAAAATATGAGGCTTAAACGTACATACTTAAAAATTTACTGTACAAATTTTGAAAACACAATTAAAGTTTTTTGAGTGACCTTAGTGTGTCAGGAGCTTCGTCAACAGTTTTGCCCAAATTTTCTCCCGTAAGTACCTTCGATTTTTTACTCACATATCCATCTGACTTCCTTTTCAGAAATGTTGTTAATTTTATATACTGTTCAATATTGATAGAACAAAGAGTCAATTGCTTGTAGGGAATTTACCCTAAGTTAGTTAATAGGAGCTTCGGTGGCAACAGGATTATATTTATTTCTTGAACCCCATTAACAATATATGGCGATGTGACATTAATATAAAACTCATCTGACGACAAAAATATTTTTTAACTTTTTGTAAGTTATAAATAAAAAAACTCACCAAAATAAAAATTATGTGAACAGAAGTGTAGCCATCTAGCGATATCTAGATAATTTATGAATTAAAAAGTTTTGCGAAAGCTAAAACTTTTTGGTCGCCAGTGTCATTATAAGTTCACACCATTTCGATATGGACTGTAGTTTCGATTTTTGACCACTGGGTCAGAAAAAAATATTGCACTATAATTGCTAGCTTGGCGCGTAGTTCATATCTTAAGCTACAGATGGCACTTTTATACATACTTGATGGAATAGATAAAATAGTACGTAAAGTCTATCCGTTTTATCGTACAAGAAGAGCGCGCGCGGTGCATTCAATGACATAAGGAATCATATCGCCCGTTGGTTTTAAAACTCCCGCTTTGCCTGGAAAATTTACAAAGCCAGTGGGAGTAATTAAGGTCTTAGCACCCACATTAGCAGCACGTAATGACACTGTTTACGAGTAAGTGTGAAAAAAAATGTTTTATCTAATCACTATTATATTACTTACCTTTCTACTAAACTATTCTTTATTACCTAATGCTAAACTTTGGCATTTAGATCCAAATTCTAATATAACCTTTCTCTCAAAATTCCTTTTCTTACACATTTATTATGCCTTTGCCGAGATGTGGACTAACATTTTGGCAACATTCTATGTTTGTTTGGCTCCAACCATTTTAGTAATGCCAATCGAAACTCAGCGGAAGGCTTGCCAAATCTCTTTAACTTGTTTTGACAACGTCTAAATTTGCGAAATTTTGTGGCATATAATACTTAAGTGTCTCTAAAAACGGAGGTTATATTTGTAATAAAGACTTCCTAAATCGCAGTATTTCATAAATTCAGAGGAAACTTAAAACATTAACACGAGTATTTATAAAATAAATTTGATAAGAGCATTTTTAATGTCGTGACAATGAAAACTTATATATTTTTTTGATTTGAGAACATTGGAGTACCTATTAATAACGATGGACTAGTAATGTAAGAAAAATCTTAAATTTTGAGTTTCTCGTCTTCTAAAAAGAAAAGCCAAAATACAGAAGTATTTTTAGAGTGTGTAAATATCAGCATTTAAAATGTCCAGTCAATAAAAATTTACTTACGCTTTGTTTTGAATAATGCCTTCTTTCCCTTCAATTCCAATCACAATTACCAGTTTTTAAATAATTGTTTCAATGAGAACATACCCATACAGTATAAAAACGATGGGAATATTAGGTAGGTATTAAAAATCGTTGTTTTTTATTTACTTTTTTTTTAGTTTGTACTGATTTTCTGTGACACTTTAGTATTGTATAAAATATGGCATCGGGAACATTCAAACTGAAATAATCATAAATAATAGTCAAAGTCAAAATGTTTTATTCAAATAAGGATTTTACAATCAGTTTTGAATCATCAAAGTTATGAAATATAATTTTTAGAAACCTCCCACCCTCCCTCCGGTTCACAATGTTGTTGATTTCTACCGAGAAGAATCCGGAAAGAAACTCGATAGTAGTAGAAAAATCATAAAAACTAAAAATACAATCAATGTTTTAAATAAAAAATTTAAGCTGTATAATTTTATATTATTTCCATTTTAATTTGGTTTACCTATGCATCCTGTAATTGAGCATCTTCAGTCCCAAGGAATTTTATCATTAACATAGCCGAAATATTGTAGTATGCTTTTTTAAAAAGTACATGTTTGATAAAAGATTTAAATTTACTTATTGATAGCTTTTGAATATTATTGGGAACTTTGTTGTTAAAGTGTATACATTGCCCTATAAAAGAGTTACTTATTTTGTGTAGACGTGTATCATGCACCAACAATAGTTTTCAGTTATTTTTTGTAGAATATATCTCCGACTTTATGTAGAATTAGCATGACTTTTTCTCAAATGCATTCTCTCTCAGAAACAGTTAAGAATTTAAATTGTACTGTTATTGTATCTTTATTCATTGAATACACTTAGGTCAACTTTTTGGGAATATTATCTCTCATTGGTAGTCAAAAAAGGCACATCTATTTTATGATATCTGTCATGAAAATTACTAAAAACATCGAATTTTTTAATACACTTTTTGATTTCCATACTTGCTGTGTATTACTTGGCACATATTTTTTTATACATATCTATATATAAACATAAAATATATTTTTCTTATTTGTAAGCCGTTTATTCGGAGATATTAAGTTCACAATTTCAGAGATAACGATCAGTTATAGCCAGTTTAGGCTATATGTCAAAAACCATGTTTATAGGACCCTGAAAATAAAAAAGGGCCTACTATAAATGTGTTGAATAATTTAACAACTTATATGATTTTACTACTTCATTCTCGCTTACGTTTACGAGGTACTCCGAAAAATATATTATAAAATAGTGTAGTATGGGCATAAATAATATTGTGTAATATTATAGAACAAAAACCGGTCAAGTGCGAGTCGGACTCCCGCACATTGGCTTCCATACTACTATTTACGTAATTTACGAATACAAACAAAAACAACAAGTGTGCCGGTAACCGATCAGATATCCATTGAATGACCAAGCCTAAAGTTGCCTAACATTGAACATCATTTTCAATATACCAATTTGTAACGTTTTCTCTTAATAATCTAGACTATTTGCACTAGATTGCGCTAAAATGGTAATTTAATATGGTAATAGCTCGGTCCCTTCACACTCTTGGCCGGTTTGTTATTATTTCTTGTTATACTTTAGAACTCACAATATAACTACGCCAAGTTTGAAGCTTCAATGTACAACTGTTATTACGATAGTGCAAAAACAACGAAAACGTTTTTTTTATGGCCCCCTCCTCTTTAAATTTTAACTTATCTGTAAGATTATTTGCAATTATAACACATATTTTGTGAAAATTTTAAGCTTCTACGTATTTTGGTCTTAAAGATAAAGCCCTTTAATGATCGGACAGACAGACAGCATTGGCTTAGTAATAGGATTCCGTTGACACTTTTTGGGTACGGTACCCTAAAAAGCATCTACACAATCCTGGAGATTGGAAAGAGTTTGCATCTTGGGAATAAAATCAGTATAAGAATTATTAGTTCTATTAATCTAAAGATTTTGCTATTCTTTTAATTCTAACTATATGTGAATTATACAAGGGTTTCCAAACTGCACAAGCTATTACTGTACCAAATTTTATAGGTTTTTATACAAACTGTTATAATCAATTAAATATTTTATTTATAAAAATGATTATGTATATATGGGAATACATTTATCGGGGTTTAAAAATGAGAAATTATCAATACAAAACATAACAAAGTTATGTAGATCTGATTGTAACTAAATATTAGTTTGGATCATATAGTTTAAGTGAAGGCAGACATCTAGTAAAGCGTTGGTAAACTCAATAGAAAAAAAAATTAAATTTAAATTTAATTTATTTGCCTAAATTCAAATAACAAAAATAATTTTACCCGATTACTAAGTTACAGATGACGTTTACTAAAATTGCAATCCGTTTCAATGATATTTTCGCTGAAACAGCTATCTTCTTGCCGTAAACCGAGAAAGGAATTCTTGCCAAATTGCTGCAAGTTGTTTTCCACGCGTCATTTACCATGCCGCTTATACCTAGACGGTCTAAAATGGCACAATGCTTAGGAGAAGGCGATTATATTCTCGTAGCATAACTATTATGAGTAAGCTACGTTTATTGTTACTGGAAGTAGTAAAAGTATATCTACTAATGTTACAAGACCCATTTAAAGAAGTATTTAAATCTGTCGTTTCAAATGCATAGCATTGTGTGTTTTTACGTCTAAGAAGTGTTTAATGTAGTTTATATTTTTATTGTTCAAACAAAAATACATATTAACCATCAGCTTTAAAAATGTATGTATGTATTTCACATTTAACCGAGCTTTTTTCATATATTTGCATATCTCGGAAACGGCTCCAACGATTTGGATAAAATTTTATATTTAGATAGGGTTTTGCATTTTAAGTTTATTGATATATATGGAGTTGTATTTTATTAACACGCCATTTTTTATCAAACACGATTTAAATAAAAAAACCCCTGGTACTTTCATATAATGCAAAAAACTGTATTCGTCCCTATATTATTTTTCATAAATAATTCACTGACTTAAAGAAATCAATTTTGTTTAGGTCAACTTGGTATAGGTATATAGAAGTTATGAATACTCAAATTGTTTTGTGTAATTAAAGTATGTGTTGTAAAATGTTTATACATGTAAAATGAAATATTGTTTAAATAAAACCTTTTTAGAATTATTATTTTCAAATTTTTTCGCTTTTTTTAATAATTTGTACCAAGTAATTCACATATTACCACAACACTATTATTTTGTTATCAAATATGTAGTTAGTTGATGCATCACTAGAATATTGTCTGCAACATAATTAATTTCTAAATAACATTTGCTAATAAAAAATAGATATAATACAAGAGCGGAAAAATAGGTTATTTCAAACACGTGAACATGTTTAATAATAAATGAGAGCCTTTGTGGTACACAATATTTTTATAAGCAAGAAACATTATTCCTTAATATGTATCTTTTATAATAAAATATGGTTCGTATTTATGTATCCCACTATGTGGAAGTTTGTAAGTTCGTATATTACTCAATTATACCGCAACCACACAACCAATTTAGCTGGGCACAAAGAAAGTTGAAGTAACTGAGAAGGATAATTTAATTCCGGTAAATTCAAAAGAACCTGCAGGAACAATTTATACATACAACTTAACTTTATAGCTACAGCTATAGCTTGCTGTAGCAAACTTCTTTTATATTTAAGAAGTTGCCATAGGAAGTCTACGCCAGTAAATGAACTTAGCAAAAGCTGGTAAGAGGGAGGCCTACGAACAGCAGTCGACGTCTTCAAGCTAAGAAAGCGATGGTAACTATATGCAGAAAGTCGAATTCCGAAATGTTGCAGGAGATATACGAGAAAATTGTTGATGGTAGCAGAAAAGGACTACGACTAGGTACACTTTTGGGCTTAACTTTAAACGCCGAAATTTATTAATATAGTTTTGTTTATATTTTTTTAAATTGGGTTTGACTTATTATACATTTATACTTTAAACTAAGACGGCTTAAGATTTTTTTTTATAATCTTATTTTGTGAGTAACTATTTTCATTACTTATCAGAGATATAACCGGAGAATGTTATACGCTGATTTTGAATTATAGGATTTTATTGGTGGACTTTATTCAAATGCTACTAGAGTATGTTTTCAAACAATAAACCCTTAACCAAAGCTTATATTTAAAGTTTTCGATTAACCGACTACATTTTTATAACTTACCATCGTCAACTTTTCTCGTAGTATGGAGTATGTCGAGTATTTATAACGACAACATAAACTAGAAAGTCGAATACGATGAGAATTACTATACGATAAAAGGTGATTAATAATCGTTAAAGAAAATAATTAATTAAGTACAATGTAACCGGATTTGCGCTCCATCGAAAGTTTTCTCAGCCAGACTATTCTATAACAAAGCTACCTTATTGAAAATTGGGTTTAATCGTCCCTATATTACATTTTATTAGTATAATGGAAAATAGAAGTAACAATTTATATACAAACATATTAATTAGCATTGCCTCGCGGTCTCGCCCGCGGAACATCCTTGTTTCGTGGTAATTTTTTTGATGAGGGTACAAAGTATCTTTTGTTAGCGCAGGTCAGTCTATCTGTGATAAAATTCATCCACACAAGTTTAGCCGCTAATATATGATTAAGTAACAAATATTCTTACATTCTTACAAACCTTATACATATTGCTAAGTAAATGCAAATAAATCATTTACAGTCCAAAATAAAAGAGAATTCTTAATTTTATACACCTATGTAAAGAAATATATCAAAAAAAAAACGGGTTGCACTCCGGGAGTGCCGGCAGAAATGAAAACATAGTAGCTATTAACTTCCCATCACTTTGTATACATATTTATTTATTATAAATAATAATGTTTGTTTATTTACTTTTTTGACGTTGTATATTTGACATATCAATCTGTCACAGAATTAAAATCCCATATCCAACCTCCCTGTACTACTCATAATCGCCATATACTTAAAATACAAACTAACCTAATGTAAATAAAGGTCACGTATCCTGACGCGAGTTCCGTCTTACGAATTTTCGATCAGGTCACGTGTCCTGACGCGAGTTTAACATTTTTACCCATCACAAAGTGCACACCGCCGCTAAAGAAGTTTTCACCTTAAATATACTATTGTTGCCCAATCAATTATTTTTGTTACTGTTAATTTGATTTCGGAGTAAACCAGTTATTCAGCGAAAGTTTAAAACAATAACTATCACTCGGCTGTCAGCTGTGAAGAGGGTCTATCGGTAATATATCTAACGTTTGGGAAGTTGTAGACGGATTTTGCTCGAAGGATGCGGAGTCAAATAAATTACAATTCTTTTTTGTAACTTTATCTACTTCCTTTGCCAAGTCGTTTAACTAGCTAAGTAAAATAATTGTTGTAATAGACTGTTTCATATACTTATAGACGTATATATTACAAAAGATCTAATTGAATTGGAAATATCAGTCGAAGTGAATTTATGCCACAAATAAATAAAATATATGTAAGTCTGTTTGACAAGACTAAGATTTATATTTTCTTCATTATTTTTAAATTACAATAATTCTGTAGATATTCTATTAAGTTCTCAAAATATTTACTCTCGAATATATTTTTTTTGTATTAGATACGCATTCAATTAATCACAAGTAGAGAATTCTAGTAAGACTAAAACTTTAATGGATTTTTGTAGAAGTAGGTACTTAAACATAAAGTGGTCCTGATTTGGTATACCTCTTGCCCTAAAGCAGTTTGTTTTAATTATACATGGACTGGTAATGATAATGAGACGTATACCAAACGTCTTGCCCTAAAGTTGGTTATTTTAATTTTATATAAAGTGGTATAAAGTGGTGTACCTATTGCCTAAACGTAGGTTGCATTACTTAAACATAGACTAATACTGATTTGGTATAACTCTTGCCCTAATGGAGGTGTTTTTACTTTTGTGTAAAGTGGTACTAATTTAGAATGAATGTTGCCTTAAAGTAGATTGTTTTACCCCGCTGAACCTAAGCTGTTACCATATTATGTGTAATAATTTCTGTAACTGTATGCCAAATCTTAGATCGAACGGCAAAACAGAGCATAGTGGAATAAAAATTTAAAACAAAGAAACTCACTTTGAGACTTAATAGTTAGAAAGGATGTACACAATTGAGAAAGGTAAAGGAATAGCACTCGAAAATATCAAAGTCCGCAGAACGTGTGAACGCTTTGTTAAGCAGAATTTGGACAAAGGCGTCAATGAGCTCCCGCCTGCTCTTCAGCAATACCGTGCTTATAACGAGCCCGTACGTGCCTGCTGAAGGATCAATGCGGGCATCAAAGTAAATGACAATGAATGGCCAGTTCGAGGCACGTTCACTCGGACTAAGTCTAGGATTTGTTACTAGCATTTCTAGCTTAACGAGGTTTCTAGTTTGCGTCGAAATTTATACTAGGATCTATTCTATTTATATCAGAAGATGGTGGATTTGATCGACAGACTGCTAAGGTCTGTTAATGGTCTCTTTGATGTTATTTGGGATGTAGCGTAGCAAGCTGCTTTTAAAATGACATGTCGAATCTTGCTCAATAGTATTTAAAGATAAATTTGACATGACAAAATTGACTTTTAGAAAAAAGAATTAAAGATGCGCCGCGCGTGATTTAATAAAAAAGAATTTTGCGATGCTTATCATCATCTTAGCCACAAGAAGTCCTTTGCTGAACAAAGGGCTCCCTCATAGATTTTCAAAGAAAACGGTTGGAAGCGGCTTGCAACCAGCGTCTTCCTGCGGCCTTCGCTATGTCGTCTGACCACCTTGTGGGCGGTCTTATAGTTTGTATTTTTTTTTATTTTAAATAATCGTATTTCTTATTAGTTGAAACAAAACAACAAAAATGTTTGAATTAAAATACAAATAAAATAATCAAAGTTTCGAATAAAAGAAATAATAATTAAAATTTAGTATAGTATTGAGCTTGAACGCAATACCGTTTTAAGTGAATTCAATACATACAATATATTGAAATTAACAAAACGCTGGCTAATGTTACTCCTACTGTAAATATGGTAAATGCTTCGAACCTAATCAACATAATATGCCAATCGCATCCATTATTTGCAACACAGAAGCGTAAATATACGAGCGTAACGTCGGTGAAATTAAAGGCAGTGAGTGTAATATTACATATCGCGAATACGGTTACACTGATACGCAATTTACTATCGGAAGTAGGATGTAATGGTGTACTTAATGCTTTTCGTTGTGTCGGGAATTCGTAAATGTGTGTTATTGATGCTGTACACGTGCGTAATTTGTCACGGATTTCTATATTAGAAGTGTGTTCTTGTTTAATGAATTGCTGTACTTTGCTTTTTAGTTTTCCTAAAAAGGAGGCCACGTCTCTGTCGGGTTCAAACAGTAGAATACTAAGAAGCTTAGTTATAGTAATAACAGCATTTTTATCATTACTCTGAAGTGTTTATGGTGCATCTTACATGATTTAATTTTTAAATTAAAGTGTTTTTAAAAGTAATTTTATGTAAATACTTTACACTAGCTGTTTCGCTTCAATATTGAATACATTGTAATTAAAGTAAAGATATGCATCATGTGTCAAAATTAGATAAATAAGTAAAGACTTTACTTAATCTTATATATCATTTAAGCAAACCAGATAATTTAACAATGGATTTTGAATATACGTACCCCCTAGTATTTAATCGAAATCAATACGAGCATCTGATTTGATTTTACGACCGCTGTTATATAAACACAGATAGAATCAGCGGTTTAACATGCCTGGTAGTGCACGGAGGAGCTTAAAAAATGTGCTACTAGGCGGTCACCCATTAAATGGCCATAACAGGCACGAAGTTGCTTAACTTTTCGTACAGTTTCCGAGTAACTGGGTAACGAGATTAACAAAATAATATCATCTGAAGAAAAAAATACTCAATTACCAATTAGTATTCGCCATCAGTCTATTATATCTAAAATCTATCAAACGTCTAGTTCAATTGAAAATGTTTTGAAGATGAGGCACTAACGATAACGTATTAGAAGAAATAACTCTAACGGCACCAACAAGGTCACTGACACTATTTTTAACTGATCACTGAGACATAATGACTATTTTGTTTTTGACTAAAGATATTGTTATGCATTAGCAGAAAACAAATTGAGTTTTTCAATAATAAATTGAGTAATTTATTAAATCTTTAAAGTTCATTTCGTTCATGAAAACGAATAAGCATTAACTCATTATTTCTAATTGTTGTCATTAAATAGCGAAATATCAAAAAAGATTTGTAAGTTTTTTTTGCTGTTATAATGTTATTTGATTTTAAACTATTAATTCTTCAACTTGTATTTTTTTATATAGATTAAGATAAATTTTAAATAAGAATTTAAAAAAAAAAATTAGGTATTACTACACATATAAAAGTTTTTTCAATCAAAGTAGAAAATGAAGTAGTTGAAAAAAAAAACCTTACTTATGAAAATATTTGTCATACATAGTACTATAGAAATCGTAAATCAACTTGATTACCTATTGTAATAATAACTTGCCATTAAAATAAACTATGTTGTGTTTATTATAAGAATAAGAAAATAGGCAAAAATATACAGTTATATTTTACAAGTCACGCTTGTATGGTGTCCCTCAAAATGTTAGTATAATATTTTAATATTTTGTCATCACACTTAGTCGCAAACAGTGTAATTACATAAAAACAAAGCGCTAAGACCTTAATTACTCCCACGGGCTTTTTTTTGTAAATTTTCATTTCCCAAAGCAAAGCACGCGCTCATAGAACTACACCTATAGTAACGTAATGACACGCCTATTCTATCGAGTCTGTATAATAGCTGTCTGTTCCTTTGGCCTGAGGCTTCTAAATAGCCTCAAGTTAGTAATCACTTACCACCCTTAATACACAATGTTCCAGATAGCAGCTGGCCACACAACATCTTGTGACGTACTTGGTGCGCATCGTGCTCCTTCGTGGGTTTATTTCCTTGTTCCTTATTCATGAAATTGTTTCCAGACTTTCAATGTTTTATTTAAATTTTGTAATACATGTCGTTATAATAACCAAAATACATACAATTTTAATCATTTAATAAGTGGCAATTAAACACCGTTTACTAGATTTTTGTCCGTGAAATTAAAGACAAAATTCCCTTTGCGTCAATGTTATTTTTCCACGGTACGCTGGTCATGAATAATCTATAAACGAACAACGACAAATAAAAAGACAAGCCTGTGACATGGCACTATTGACCCAACCCGCTTCCCACATTTATACCAATCATAATAATTACCTCAGTTTTATAGTGCCTCGTTTCTGTTCGCCCGTATACTAAAGGACATAAAATATTTTGACAATAAGATAAGAACAAAGGGGCCGAAACAACGTCTTATCTTATCGTCTTTGAGTGTTGAAGCACTAATGAGTGACCAAACCTGCTGTTACCCATTACTTACTTCCGTACATTACAACTTAATTTTAATAGCTTTGCACTTTGAGACGTTTAAATTAAGAAAGTCAATTATATGAGTCCATTAAGTAGTAATGTTTCTAGTATTTTATGACCAACTAATTTTTTTTAAGTAAGTCGTCACACAAATGGCATTTCCCCTGTTCGAATTATTTTAAAACTTCAGTAACAAAAGTATTGTTTCAATTTGAGCACTTTCTTTGACTTTATGGTATAATATGCACTAACGTTTAAATTGCATATGTTATGTGGTAAAATATTTTATTTTCTCAAAAGAATTATTACAAAATTTACTTACTGAGAAAAAAATATTAAAACTAATTAGGTAGGTAAATATTTTGCCATTTAGCGTTGCACAATTTTGTGTTAAATGAATACTAAAACTGTAAAACTTTATTATTATTAGCTACTTATATACTTACATTATAAAGAATAAAAAACACACATTGCTTACATCTAAGAGAAATTAAGTGTATTAGTGAGTAGATTTGTGCAAATAAATATTGAATATGTAAAAATAAATATGTATAGTGACTTATTCTTTGCCCTTACAAACACCTCGTAGTAAGTTTCATACAAATTGTGTTGTACCAAACAATACCAAACAATTCAAACCAAAACAATAAGATTAATTAATAAAAAAAAACATTACCTACCAGTACCTACTTATTTAATAAGTTTCTTGCCTTTTTGTATTTGATTTCAATTAAATTCTTTTATAACAAATCATCGACTAAATATCATAATCGCTAACCGTGTAGGTTTCGGTAACGACAACAAAGTATTAGTCTAGTGTTTTTGAGCATTAGTTTAGTTTGAGAAATGTTCGATTTACTAGAAATTCCAATTTGTTTTTCGTCTAGTATAACAAGTTTTAATCTCTATAGCATATATTATGCAAATATACGTATTTTTGAATTCTTATTTTTTTATTATTAGCAGTTTCCTGAGGTTGTCGCCGTATGATTCTTACGGGAACACTCGATTGAGAAAAAGTGTTTTGTATCAGTTTCGGTCACTTTCAGTTTCTCCGTTCTCTCTTGTGCTAAAATTTGGTTAATTCAATGCTCCGCTTCTATGCGACATCAAATAAAAATATGCTTTTATATACAAATACATACTAGCTTTTTCCTGCTAAAGTCCCACCCGGCTTAATTCGGTTATCAGTGTAGAATTTCAACGGCAACACCTCAATTATAGAAACAAAACTGACTCACACTTGACGTTCGACCTATGTTATTCCCCGGGACTCAAACTATCTCCATACCAAATTTCATCTTAATCAATAAAGCTTAAGCGTAAAGAGGTAACAAAGATACAGACTGGGTTAGTTTCGCATTTATAATATTTATATAGATTAGCTAGCAGTTCCGTATTTTGTGAAATCAGTAAAGACTTGCAACTACATTCACTAAAAACGATCAGAAATCAACTTCCTGAGTTAGATAGGTATGATCATTTTTCATCGGCTAAAGCGATATATAGTCTTCTACATCTGTGGGCTAAAATGAGAGCTTGTCAGCATCGTTTGATGTCAATTTGAATTTCACAAACCAAACTTCGAACTGTCAACGTCATTAAAACAATGTCTGTTTAATCTAAAACCGCATATGTCCAAAGGACGAGGTTTGCTCTAAGACGTCTGGAATTAGCTCCGCTATAAATGGATATCTCAGGTTGTCAGAGTTTAGATACAAGCTAGCTATAAGTAATGAGTAAGATTAAACTAAGAGATATATGGCTAGTAGAGATAGCGAATACATGACAAAGTTAGTGAGATACTAGATCCCATACTATATATAATGCTTATGTGAGATCCAAAAAGATGGTTTGGTTAAACAACAGTCGTGATTTGACAACTAAGATACTAAGGTATTTTTAATGCAATGCAATTTGTACACATTTTTAATTTGTTACTATCAGCCAAAAATCTGAGTATTGTCCTTAGTTATGACTTTGGCTTACAGGAACCGATGATATCCTTTATATCAACTAATTAATTAATTTTATATCCTATATATTTTATTAATATTAAATTTATTAAAAAATCTAAAGTGGATACCCAAGTTTCTGGCTGATAGTACTTACTTACGGTTTGTTAATCGCGATGAAGTTTTACTCGATAGCTCGTTTAGTTTCAAACTACAATATTTTACAAGATATTGCCAACTAAGACCAAGAAAGTGGAAGCGGGTCTGCACGATCATTTACAACATTTGATGGTAGATAGCTGAAAAGTACCTTATTTGCGGGATTTAACCCGATTACCACATTTCACATAATCTCACATTTTTAATTCCGATCACAGGCATTAGTATTATAGTCCCCATAATCTTGCGCATCTCATATGGTATTCTCTATTCTCAGGGAATTAAAGGAAATTATTCAAAACAAATATAATTGATACCAGTATTGGAATAAGACCTATACCTAATGTGTATAATTATATAATAAACCATTACCATTTTTTTTTAAACAAATAAGTAAATTTCAAGCTTAAGGCGTAAGGTTGCAAACAAGCTTATGGTCCGCCTGATGCTAAGCGGTCACCGGCCTAATATGCTTGCAACACCAGGGGCATTACTCGAAGATTTATTTAAAGTTTAAAAAATATTTGTGCTATAAGCCACTTCCTACCTGTGCGAACTTACATAATCTTTAATAATGACGATAAAAACTAAAAGATAGAAGAGAAAAGAAAAAATAGGGTTCCAATTAGACAATGATTTAGTTATTTGTGTGACAAAAGTAAAAATAAAACTGTGTATTTTGTTGTAGTTTAGAACATACAACTCTTCCGTTCTTCGTTCACTCTTCTCGCCACCGTGAACCCCTGAGCAAGAGTCAAAGGTTAAAAAACACTGCCCTAAAGCAAACCTAGACAGGGCTCTTTATATTAGATTATGGGAGTTCGCGGGAGGTAGCTTCTTCGAAACCGCACTGTAAATTCCGTGCTTAACTTGTTATTATTATTTTATAATTATGGTACTGTAATATAATAATTTACATATTATTATGATAGCCTCAGTTAAAAAAATGAAACTAAAAATAGAAATTATGAAATGGCGCTTGTTTATATGACAAACAAAGTACCTAACATAATATTTTGCTTTCATTATATTACTAATGTGCTGACAACTAAAATGTATGTACATGATATTGTAAAACAGCACAATAAAACTAGTTCATATTATGCTTAAGTATTTGAAGAAGCTTGCGGCATAAAATTGGTTTAATAATGTATACCAAAAAAAAAAAAAATACACGTTAGTAAATTTTACTAAGGACTTAAAAATCGATTCTGATTTAAAATTGACGGATTTCGTTTGTAAGGACAGTTATAACATTCACACAGTACAGTATTCACACTTACTTTGAATAATGATCATATATCAAAACAAGAAAAAAATGGCAGCGAAAAATATACATACTCCATTACACTAATCTTCAGATTCTAACCCACCCAACAAAGTAATCGGAATGAAGAACAGAATCCTATACAACTGAGGTAGGTAGCTTTAATAGATAACTCAGTCTCTCATCCCAGTAGATTCATGATTCAAACAACGTAAGTCACTCCTCTGACATGTTATTTATTCCTTTTATCTTTGCATAGGCGAGATTTCATAGGAGATAAGACCTTTACCTTCTTAAATCAAATCCATGGGAGATTGTTCGGGCGATGAAATTGCAATGCAGCTTATTGTTCATCGTATTTTCGAATCGCTCCGGGAATATTTGATGCGGCAGTGTACAAGAGGATAATATTATAATCTTTGGAACTTATAAAGGCGGTAGATATTGTCAATTTTTACAGTGTTACAATACAATAATATGAATTGTTTGTTTATTGATTGATTTAGAATTTCATAAACTTTAAATACCAGAGCTAATTGGGGGACATTTGTCCCTTAAATTTTTTTACCAGTCAACCATTAAGTAGGACAGAAAAAATTAAACAATAAAGCTTTATTTATGTTTATAATATCTATTAGAGTTTCTACTTCCAAAGGCATGAATATATAGTCTATTTCATAACCTATAAACGTTTTAACTAAGCTTACACATTTATGTTCTTTTTCTTTATTA
Organism: Apoda limacodes; assembly: GCA_946406115.1. NCBI lineage: Eukaryota > Metazoa > Arthropoda > Insecta > Lepidoptera > Limacodidae > Apoda > Apoda limacodes. The sequence goes on along the minus strand of OX291553.1, from coordinate 8,272,257 downwards.
TAATGATTCCTCACGTGTCCTAAAATATGTTTAGTCATAATTCTTTTTTACAACTTATCAACTTCGGTCTACATAAGAAGAGCTTTTAATACAGTCATAAAACGGCAATTAGAATACGCTCAAGCCTGCTAATAAATCTTATAATCTCCTTACAATATTTCAAATGCACCGCAAGGTTTTAGGGGTCCTTATTTATTATATCAATTAAGGAATTATCAACACACATAAAAATTAGTTTCTCAGAATAAACCTACGTAAGAAAAAAAAATGATATATTTAACTTGAAATTTATCAAAAGTATGGTCTAATAATAAAGCTATCAGTATAAAACTTCAGACAGCAAGATTGATTGGTAGATTTTCTGCTGCATTGTTAATTTGTCACCCGATACAAAACCAAATCGCTACCACTAATATAAACTTACCATTTATTTAGTCTATCAAGTTTGTTTATTCGACAGTTAAGGGGAACTAATTCACTGCCACATTAAGTCCCTGGTACGTTGACAACTGCGTTCGCATCACTTTTTATGAGTTCCAAGTATAGTATTTATAGCGTTTGTCATTCTCATAGAAGGGCTAATAAAGTTTAACGTGTAAGCTACTGTGATCAAATGAAATTGTTTACAAAACTTTTGATTACCTTTTATTTGATACGGATTTAATTTAATTATGAAGATGATTTGCGGTCAGTAAATTTAACACTATTAAATCATTTATAATCCTTACAATTTATTTAATTCCGTGTATTTACCGACTTGATGATTTTATTAATATTGAGGAATAGTCCGGCTCGCACTTGACCTTTTTTTTCATTTATGTAAATTATCAACATTAAAATGTATGGAATAACCGGTCAAGAGCGAGTTAGACTTGTGCTCCAACCAAACGTTCCGTATTAAAAAGGGGCTTGAAAAGTCAAGTCCTTATTTAAACTTTAAAAACTAGATAAAAGCTTATTTTGTAGATAAAGGTACATATTTTTTTCATACTAAGATGTGGCAAACAAGTTTACTATCCGCCTGATGGTAAGCGGTCACAGCGTAATATGAACGCTTGCAATACCAGGAGAATCGCTTGCGTGTCGCCGACCGACTAATAACCCCTTTCTCAAGAACACATCATTGTAGTTCTTAGAAAAAAACCTTGGTAGGGATGCTCATTCCACAACCTAAAAATTATATTATTTTATAATAATACACAAATAATAATATTATTACCTACGTACAATTTGTAGTTACAAAAAGTTAATTCGACAACGACCAGAAAAAAATATTTCATAAATAAACCCATTAAAATAATCCTATTGTCGGTAAGTATATACTTGCGATACAAGATGAAAAGAATTTCGCAATACAAATACACTTAGAGGACTTGTAAGTGATATTATGTTGACTCGTAGTTGTGGAGGGCCTCACAACCTGTTTGCTCTTGCCACAATCTGAGATTGGTAATAAGATGCGACATATGTATTATCCCGATTAAATCCCCTCTGAAAAGGGGCTCAGACATAGTGATGTACAGATGACATGACAGTTCGTGTTGTGATGTTCTGTATTGATTATTATTTCACTCACTGAGAGAAATATTACATTTGTGGAGGATATGTTACTATTCTCTGAGCAGAGGAAAATGGTTTTATATTAAATTTTGTGATTTCGTTGAATAATAATATAGGTTTGAACTATTTACTTATTTAACAGATACCGTATAAAAATTTAAAATATGAGATGATATTGAGATTTCAATGGATATAAATGTACTTCAAAACTAAATTCAACTCATTGTTGTTGTTTTTTTCTAATCGATGAATAAAGTACGATAAGGGATGTTCCAACTAGTCGGTAAAGCCAACTATTAAGCTACTTTCGAAGTCGGCAACTATTCGGCAAAGAGCGCCGACTAGGGCTGGGATTGGGAGGAATCATCTGTGGTTGATCATTTGATCACAGAAGCTAACTGAGGTATAAGGGTTGGATGGCTGTATATGATATGGTTGTTTAAACACGTACTATTTGCTATTTTCCCCAGCCCACCACGAGAAACTATCATTAAGCCCTGCGCACTCTTAACTTTACGGTAAAAGGGGTCAAGAAAACGAGACTTTCTTTTTAACATGATTAAATTTTTATTGGTCTCTTTAATAAACAATAATAGTTTTGCCTTTATTTTTTACACTAAAACACCACTGTGACCCGTGCAATAGCAAAAATCAAGAAACAATGCGAAGTAAACTAAACATATATGGACACGCTCGCAGGCTGCGGTAGCGACTTGTGCGCAAATCTTTTATACTGTAAGCGAAGGGTCACGGAAATTGCCGAAAATCTCCGAAACCATTATTGGTATGGACGATTAGCCGGCCGCTTTACAACCGACTAATCGGCTATATATATAGTCATAGTCGGCACATCTCTAACGATAATGTTACTTATAATGTAGACCATCAATATTTATATTATCGAAAACTAGATAATTCCCGTGACTTCATCTGCGTGAGCCTTAACAAAAGACAACTTTTAACGGTTTATGGTAAAATATAAACAAAAATATCGAAATTGTCACACAAATTTACATCCCCTGTTTTGTTCTCTAGGTGATTATTTTCCACAAACGATAAAACATGTCTATCATAATTTTCAACCTAACGGCCAAAACACAATTTTTATACATTCCTTCAGACACACTTCCAACCCCTATTTTGCAAAATCGTTTCTCAGTAATTTAAAAACAAAACGGGATTTTAAAATTAGACATGGAACGCGAAAATTTAAAAACTTATATCGTTTCTTAGTGTTCGCCTACATTATAACAGGACTCTCTAAACAACATTTTAAGTATCTAGACTTGCTTTGCTTGCTTTACGTTGATATATCATTCCGTAAGTCTATACTTCTATATAAATAGATAATACAATTACGAAAATGTTTATCGCACAGGTTACTATCAGGTTACAACAAATCGATTAGTCGATATCCAATTTGGGACAACACTAGAACATGATTGATCACTCCGCTTTCCGTCGGTGAGCTCGTCAGGACGAAGAATAACATTGTTACAGCTACACAATCCTCTTAACGACATACCTAAGGCTTACCCAAGGTTTGTGTCCAGGAAGTAACATAAAAATTAGGTAATACATGTTACTTAGAATGATATTACTCAGGGATTAGTGATAAATATGTGCACCGCTCAAATAGCATCTAATCTTATTTGCAAAATTAAATAAATATCTATTCGAGCTTTAAGACGAGCGGAAAGACCGAACTGGTTGCATTGAGTCGCTTGCTGACTTGACTAGTGCAGCCAAAACGCGCAGACACAAACCGTAAATAAGCGGTGGGCAGGCAGGCCACGTTGCTCGTCGAACCAATGCAGGGTGATGAAGGAAGGTTTTAGAGTGGAGACTAAGAGACGGAAAACGAGGTATGGGAAGGCCACGTATTGTTTAAACAATAATAACAAATAATGACCTAATTGTTTAGTCGTTTAGTGTTTTAGTTGTAAGCAAAAATAAATTTTCTGTATTGTTTATTGTACGCAATAAAAGTATTTTGTGTAATTCTCCAAAGGCTCTTTTATGAAAAAACCAATAAAACAATCACTAAAAAGAAATATTTCAAAGCCTTCATTTTCTTTTCATCTAAATAAAGCAAAATATTACCTTTACCAATAACAATAACTGGGACGATAAAGCAATAAAGCGTTCAACAATCGTTTAGCATAATGGTAGTTTGCTATGATCTCGTAATGGGTGAAATGAATGGGACGGAAGCCATATGCGTGGCGACGTCGGAATAAGAGGAGGAAACTATATCTGTTGGACCACCGACCACGAACGGTTAACATCAAAGGTGCCCTGCTCTTCCCACCTCGTCGCGCATCGTTCACGCGTGCAGTATAATCAACGTGACAAACATGGAAATATTCAATCTTGTGAGTGTGGCTCACGCACACAATAGTTTCATAATCAGTCACGTAATTGTTTTCATTGGACTTAATATATTTATCATTCGGCTGTCGAACTTTGGCTAGGTTGATTTTCGAGCGTGTGTGTGCATGTACGTCTATTTCTACGGCAAGTTCTGTTGTCATAATTGTTGACGGATGGACTTATGAGTTGTCATTAGATTCTTTTTAATTGTGGGAGTGATATACATAGGGTATTTAAAGATGCCCACCGTAAAAACTATCGAATCTATTTTAAATATTACGTTTCATTTTTTGATATTTTATAACGCAATTAGATTTTGATTTTCTGTAATAATCTTATAAATATCTTATCTATATAATATCTAAATACTCGAAAAACTATAAAATGATCCTATTATATTAATCAATGTTATTAAAAAAATCAATTTCAATTAAGTCTTATAGCTGCTTATTTAACAAGGTAAGCTAGGTAATTTTTATATCAAAATTATGTTAGGGTATTTACATGCAAATAAAAATAAACATAATTCATATACATATACCACACACAGCATTGCTTCTTTTCTTTGTAGACTAGAAAAGCTTTTAAGCTGTTCAAGTATAAAGACTAGACAAAGTGTCCACCTCGTGGTATACTTTGTTACTTTAAACAATGTATTAATGCTTTGCATCCCTTGATGTTAGTATCAAAGGAAATGACATGCTGTTGTTGTTGTTGCGAGGGTTTTCATTTACATGACAGTTTTACCCCTTTAGTTTCATTTTATGACAGTTTTACCTCTTTGTATGTTCGCGTTGTTTTACTGCATAAGAGTCCTTAATTCTTACCTGTAACAAAAATAATTTATTTTTAAATACATCGTGAATTAACACATTATTATGTTTGTAATTTAACACTTTAAAAGCGTTTCCCTTTGCGTGAAAAGTGTAACATGATCTAGCTGTGGTGATTTTTGCTATTTAGAGTGCCTTTAAGATGATGAATTCAGAGTAAGGAATTAGGAAATTTTCGACACTTAATAATTGAGGTTAAAGCTTAAATTTGAACAGGATACTATATATATGAGTACTATAATATATGCCAGGTTATTAGGTGATAAAAGTTGCAACCCTGAAATAAAATTTATTAATGATTTTTTTTTCTAATACTTTCGATTAAAAGTTCCATTATGTACTTGAAATTAGTTTTGAAAATCGAAGATTTTGGACATTGGTGCTGAATAACTCAAAGGTCAGTAAGGAATGGTGGTTGAAATTTATAACAGGGGGTGAGCCTATCGCCGCAACACGCTGCAAATGCAGAGTCTCTGGACTAAGTTCTCTTCAAATGTGTATGTTTCATACGTCGTACATAAAGTAATTATCGGTGGAGAAAAAAAACAGGGACAAACAATATAACCCCCCTCCCATTTCTGATGAATAATAAGATGTAGGTTAGTGTGTGTGTTAGTGTAGGGTTGGGCAGGGGACTGACAGAATGATAATAAATTATATTTAATTATAAAATAATTAAAGATGTGTTTTAAACTATTTTTTTTTGTTTGGTTTTATTTTGAAAATATATTTTTATTTCCATGTATCTTTGGTAGGGTTTTATTTTATTTTATTATTTTTTTTATATAGAATGGCCCTAGGTAAATAAATTCTATTAACCGTAATACTAATTTCTAATTCTAAACTCGTGTAAATCAGTTAAAGTTATTTCTGTAGGAACTTTTGTTTTTTTCTGGATAAATACTAATAGCCTATGTCCTTCTCCGTGTCTTTAACAAATTTTGTTCCAAATTTCAGCTCAATTGCATGCTCCGCGAAGTAAGGGCAAACAAACAAACTAACCTTTAAATTTATAATATAGATAAATTTGAAATAATAATAACGAAACGCTTTATACATCTTCGTATCGACGAAACACGAGATTTCAAATAATTTCTTTCTATTTTCGTATCTAATAAACGGTCACTACTCAATGGCACATGGTCACAGTTCCAAACTGAACATATGCAATAAATATTTTGATATACCAAGTAATGATATAACATTCATATTATGAACTACTAACGGAACGATATTTTAGATTCTATCGTCTAAGAATAGACACAATACTCTCATACAATTTTACTAGGTACTAGAACTAAAAGTCCATAAAATCTTTAAAAGATTCAGTTGGTAGCGCACTTAAACGACGGGACAATCAACTTTATACACTCATATCTATTCAATATTGGTTTCGATCACATTCCGAACCAGCCCACAGATTCCACACAAAGATTTTTACGAGCCGTGTCTTTCTTACTGTCACGTGATATTTGTAATGGAGCTTATCTGAAGGCGTAGTATTGAATTGTCAGGTCGGTATCAAGATGTATCCAGGTATGGAAGAGTGGACGTTGGACTAGGTCTCAAACGATTCGCCGCTAAATAAAACTTAAGAGAATAATATTCGCGGCGTGCTTTATACAAAATCATTTTCCACTTATTTTAGATACTTACTAATCAAACATTACGAAATTTTGAAGCCATGTTCTAGGGATAAATATCTAGGTCTGCAGTACCAGTTTTCTATTAAATAGTATACGTTAATATTTATAGAGCATTCTAGTTTTTCATACAAACTGTGAGACTATTTGGAGTTGGTAAAAACATTTTTCAGGATTTTGGAAAACCATAGACATAGATTATGTTAAACAAAATTTTACAGTGTTTGATTAGTAAATGACAAAAAAAAAAATATTATATATCTTATATCCATCTTAAATAATGCAACTTTCAAACAGTGAAAGAAATTTTTCAAATAGGTGCCGCGATTTCGGAAATTACAGCCTACATATAAATAAACCTAGAATATCCGTTCTTTCTCTGTACCTAATAATAAGTAATAGAGTTATTTTTTACCCCAAAAGTGGGTACATTTAAGTCAAATAAATATTAAAAAAAAAATGTATAGTAATGCTGTAAAATAATGTTTCAGGTGACCTACAGGTATGTATTGTATGTAGAAAATGCAATTATAGTGATGCTATAAAAGTCTGACTTAAATAAGTTATTTATTAATCAATAATATTCAAGTGTGTTTCGTGAAATTCGTCGTAAAACAGCAGTTGTTCACGAAACTGGACATGTTCGTACTAGGCATCGAAATAAAAATTTTATAGCACCTTATTTTGGATCGTTCGAAGCCAGGCAAGGTAGTTTGCTCGCGTTACGTATGCAAATCGCTGATTCCCAGAATATCAACCGAACACATTTCGCCTTTTTTGTCAGTATCAATTTAAAACTGTTGCTTTTATGCAATTTATTAGGGTATTTAAAATTTTATTAAAAGTAAAAATGTTAAAAGTTGTAAAACATGTAATAAGCTAAGATAAAACTTTTCAATTATATAATTAAAAGGATAAAAGTTGAGTTGAAATATATACAAATATAATTTTATTCAAATTAACAAGGCCTTTTTTTATTTTATGTGTTATTGATCTACCCTTTTTATTCATTTTTATATTCCTATTGTGAATATGTATATCTATAAATTTATTACTATATAAATGTATAGATATATATACTATTTTATATGTAGCCAAAATATGTATACAATGTAAAGCAGCAAAAAAAAAGCGAAGAAGAAATTTGACAGTTATTTCTGTTTTAGCTGACCTTGATTTTCTAATTTTATATTTTACTACGTTACCATAAGTAAGTCTACTTACTGAACTACTTAAAATTACCACAACTTTTAACACAATTTGCAATAACAAATTTAAGGCAACCTGCAAAACTTATGAGTTTTCATTATTTAAATCTGTATTGATATATATTAAAGTTGGATTGCGCTTGTCTGGGTGATTTCTTTAAGCTTTTATTTACTCTGGATGAAAAGCTATCCGAGTAACCTGATATCGACCAATCCAGATGTAAAACACAAAGAAATAACAAAGGTGTGGTTTATACCCTCCACGATAATCTAAGGAGCGGCCATCATTGCGAAGACGCGACAAGGCTAATAAAACAATTTCTGTGTAATGTTATAATGGAATATGATATTCGTGCGGGCAGAATATCAAAAACACTCACTGCGAAATTGGTTATTTCATTTTAAATTAAGCTTTCGTATGCATGCTTCAAAATGATTTTTTTTTTGTTTATCGTATTTCGATCACGTACCTACTGCTAATCTTTAAATGTTGTTTTGTTTTTTTTTTTGTTGGCGAATTAAGATATTTAAATTGGATTTTTTAAAGCTCGATTCATTGTTTGAATTATGTCGAGAATGAACGTGTTTAAAGCGAGTGTGTTGCATAAATACAAAAGAGAAATAAAAAGGAGAACAGGGTTTAATTGGGAATGCGGTTCGAGAGTATGTAACGTGGTCAATGCTTCTGCGAAACGCCTTCGCATTCTCGTTGTGAAAATATTGCGCTTTGTGTACAGCAACATTGGCAATCTAAAGGCTAGTTAAGGTTTAGTTTTTAATTGAGTTACACATTAATACCCAGTTATGTTTTAATAATAACTAGGCTTGTATGTATAACATATCGGTGTTAATGGCTAGATACACCCCCGAAATATAATGTAGGGACCTTGTAGGGCCTTTTTTTCAACCAATTTACTCTGTGTAGATTGTGAGCCTTGTGTCATAGCACTGCTTCTGTTAAAGAATATCTGGATAAAAGTCGCTTCAATTAAATTCTATAAGTAGAAAAGATTAGGGACATAAAAATATAACCTCTTTGCCAGTTCCTGACGACTTATAAGAAGTTAGACGGTATTTTCCTCGAATTATTTGTTTTGGCGATTAAAAGAAATATTTACATTTTTTTTTATTGAGTTTATTTACTTAAATTGTTCTTTTTAGTAGTTTTTAATAATATCTTGTAAAAATAATTTTATATTGTTATTACTTAAATAAATAAAATTTTGAATAAAATAAATGAATAACAAAATTTTTTTTTAAATTATAAACTTTAAAATAGTTGTTCTTTTTCTGCAGTTTTGGCCAAAATTGTAACCGTAGAAAGTAAAAATTTGACTTCAAGTTGGGGACAGGATACTAGGTACAAATTCAGACTTGAAGCTAGTCTTACAAATATTCTAAATTTCCTTACACGATTTTTGAAAAAGATTGGAAGGAATAACGGAAGTTCAGTAAAAGTAACTTCGAAGTCGATCGACTGGGGTAGTTTCGAACAGCACATAAGGACAAAAATAAAAAAAAAATGTCCATATTTTTACTATCAGTGTAAACAGCAACAACCGGTCGCATGCGTACTCTGTGGGAGCGAAGGCCACCCTGCGAATTACAGCGCCTGCTCCCCTCCCTGCCGTCAACGCCTGGAGCCGTCCTCCAGCGCTAGTCGACGGGAAGTCTGAAGAGACCGTCTCAGTCACGGGTATTCCCTACCCCGCCCCCTTCATGTCCCGGGACATCCCGCGTCCAGCGCCTATGCGAAGTGCTCTCGCACCTCTCGAGCAAACGCGCCTTGGCCCCCCGCGCCGAGTACGTACAAATTTCCGACCTCAATCAAATGGTCAGCTTCATGGCTAAGCATCGCGAGTTATTCGCTGCCCTCCGCAGGGTGGCCCCCAAACCTTAAAAACCAAAATGGATTGCACAACCACGCGCGAAAAACCCCGGTCCGTCTCCATCGGCTATTTTAACGCCAAAGGTCTTCGAAACCAAAGAGAGGAATTATCGCAATTCCTCTCGTCCCAGAAACCGGACGTCTTCCTCGTCCAGGAAACGTTCCTAAAACCCGCCGTCGGCACCCCTTCGATCGCGAACTATCGCACCGTCCGTAATGATAGAACTGCCTCCAATCTCGAAGGCACTCTCATCTATTACAGGCGCTCCCTGCATTGCTCCCCTATCGATCCTCCACCACTTACGAACTTAGAAGCATCAGTCTGCCGCTTAGCGATGACCGGCCATCAGCCGATCATCATTGCATCGGTTTATCTCTCTCCCTAAAAAGACTTGCTGGAGTGGAGTCTTGCCGGCGACCTAAATTGCAAGCATCGCCGCTGGAACTCTTCTGTAACTTCACGGAGAGGCAGACTCCTCGACGATTTAGTTGAAAGACTAAACTTTGACATCATCGCTCCCATGACGCCCACTTACTTTCCCCACAATATTCGGAACAACCCTGACGTACTCTACATAGCACTTCTAAAGAATGTAAGGGTAAGATTTCGCTCTATAGAGGTGCTTGACGAACTTGACTTGGACCACCGCCCTGTCCTCCTCCGATTAGGTTCCCCTTCAGACTCTCCTCCCGACATTAGAACCATGACGGACTAGGATAAATTCGGGCAATTGCTCGAAAATCCCAGCTCGCCACATCTAGCTCGCGTTTCCGATATAATCTCTTCCGCGACCGACTCACTCACTAGCCATCTGACCGCCACCGTTGGCCAGTGCTCAAGACAAGTGCCGGTTGGTGATTATCACCACCTAATCCTGCTTCAGCACATAAGGTCGCTAATGACTGAGCGTAACGCGGCCCGCCGCAGACGCGATCGCGCTCCCACTATCGAAAATAAAGCTCGCTTCAACGACTTACACCGCCATGTAAGAACCGCTATAGCTGAGCTTCGGTTATCTGATGGAGAACATTTCTCCTTCTCACCAAGCTTATTGGCACTTAACCAGAGCTTTAAAATCAGACACCGCCAACTCTCGCTCCGTTAACTCGTCCCAACAACGTTGTCGCGTTCGATGACGACGAAAAAGCGGATTACCTAGCGTCTAGCCTCAAAGCCCAATGTGCCTTAAGCACACAGCCGTTCGATTCCGACCACGTGCGTGAGGTAGACGGCGAAGTTGAGCGCAGAACTTCTCTGCCCTCACAAGACAGGGGGTCTTAAAGACCTACGACCCCATAAAGCCCCCGGTGCGGACGGTATCTCTTACGATATCCTAAAGCGCTTTACTCTTCCCCTTCTCTGCCTTCTAGTAGCGATTTTTAACGCTGTTATAAAAAATTGCACCTTTCCTTCTCAATTTAAAGATGCAATTGTTATAGGCCAAGCCAGGCAAAGCTCGCACGGAGCCGCCCTCCTACCGCCCCATAAGTTTACTAAAGGCCTCTACGAACGTCTCCTCCTCGCTCGCCTACGGAACGCTATAGTCTTCAGAGGCATTTTAATAGACGAGCAGTTCGGCTTCCGTGCCAAACACTCATGCGTCCATCAAGTCCACAACACAACATATTCTCACTGGCTTTCAACCAGTATTAGTTAAGCCTCGGCACACGGGTGCTGTCTTCTTCGATGTAGCGAAAGCCTTCGACAAAGTCTGGCACAACGGTTTAATTTATAATATATATACTAGCTTATGCTAGCGTAGCCTTTGCGTTATCCAAGCGCAATCTCCACAAACTTCAGACCCTCCAAAACCGCTTTCTCAGAGCGGCCTCCGGAGCCTCTTGGTACGTCCGCAATGCGGACCTACACAGAGATTCTGAACTCCCCACGACTCCCCAATTTCAAAGACCTGGCAGTCCGTTTTTTCGAGCGTACACAAAATCACCCGAATTGATTAATTGTGCAATCCACAACGTACCAACCCCCCGATCGACCTCGGCACCGTCGTAAAACTATAGTTAGGCGGCCTCGGCACGTACTAACGGCCCCAGATGACGATCTCGCTGTCCGGATAGCGAGATTAGTCTCAACGACTTCCCCCAATAGGGCCTCCCTCCAAACACGACGCCGACGTCCCCGGGTTCGTCGGCGCCCACAAGGATACACGAGGTATCAAAGAGTACCAGGGCCACACTCTCACCCACAGTGAATCGCAACCGCACCGGCCGAACGGGGAACTCCCTCCTGGCGCTGACTCACCTTCGGGTTCGAGACTCACGCCGGTTGAAGGGACGCCCCCGAGAGCGACAACCCAAGCCGAGGATCCCCCCGCGGGGAGCCCTTGAGCGTTGGGCGCTATACGGGCTGAGGCTCCTTCAGAGACTCGCCCAAAAAAAGTCCGGTGAAGCAGTAACTGCATTGTCAGTTCAGAAAAAAAAAACAGCATCACCAAAAAAAAATTAAAATCTTTTTATATACGTCTTTTAAAGAAATTTAAGTATTTTTGCGGCTTGCAACGTTGAACGTAACGTACTTAAGGCTATGGCATACCCTACCAAAAGCGTGTCGTTTCGACCAGTGTACAAAGGCATATTACGAGTACACTATTGAAGGATACAAAGAGTCACAGTTCCACGTACGATGGGCGGCTAGCAAGTGACCGCAATTTATTGGTTTATTGTCGGTATAGAATTTAAATCTTTATTGAGAACCATGAAATTAGGAAATGCACTTGGTCATATTAATTTATTTTTGAAGAAATAAAAATCAAGAGAATACTCTTAGTTTTCGTAACAATTTGAATTAAAGCCCAAAAACAGAGAGTCAGAATTAAAAAAAATCCAACTGTTTGAATAGCTAAATTATTATAATATTAGCATCTGCTTACCACTTAATTATTGTTTTGAATTATATAATATATATTTTATTCACGTCAGAAAGTGTACTTAGGACTGTAAGAAAATTAATCAATTTCTCACAATATCGTTTGGGTATGTATGCTTTCATCACCTTAACAACTAATTGCGTAGCTGCCATCATAGAAGAGGACACACTATATTTAATTTAATTTTTAATTTAATTTAATTTAACTGTATTTATTTAGATGTCGCTACAGGGCTTCAATACAAAGCTTCATATTCACTTATGATCTTAAATCTAAATTAAAGTTAATAAAATCAAAGCCTCTAATCATCTAATCGACGGGTCCATACACACGCAACTTATTAAAAAACAAACAACTATGTGTATATTGGCACCTAAATTTTTATTTTGAGACAAAGCCTTTCGGGCGTTATTTCAAAACGTTCACTTCTACTGGGGAAATCCACGAAAAACATTCTACAAAAACACACCATGGAGAAAAGCGACGTGGCGAACAAAAGGCGAATGGGACGCGTTTAATCCTGTCCGGTCGACATTTCGACGGTTCGAAAGAGAAAATTGAATTTATTATCGAATGTATTTGAGTGACGTGTTATTTCGCACGCTGGTAAAGGAAAGCGACGGAGCGTCGGAATCCAATCAGTCAGACGACGGGTACGATATCCTCCATATACTCTGTCTATGAGTGAAGTGGGGACCTGAAAATGCCATTTTCTATTCAGATTCACAGTGCGTGGTTTTACAAAATACAGTACATGTATCTATCTGGTATATTGGAGTAAGTAAAGGCTTGTAAGGCTTGCTACATATTACAAGCTTGAATTATTGGTTTTTTTATGTTTTACTTACGTGATCGTTTTTTATAGAATTGGGGTACACCAAGAATAGCCTTTGCAAAGTTGTTAAATCCAGCTATATGTTTCTGATGCAGTGATTTTAATGTTGAATTATTGACATACTTAAATGAGAATTTCAGTTATCGCAAAGACTAGTGCCATCAACGGGACTTTATGCCCTTCTTATTGAAGCTCAGACGGTCTGTCATATGAGCCATGCTAGCCAGGTCTTTACATCTTTTTTATAATCATACTGTATGTAAAGAAATTCTTTACCATATCGACCATTTAAAAAACATGGGGTGCAAAATTACAACTTGAAGCTAAAACAATAGCAGTCCTCCAATGTTATTTATTTAAAAGGGTATAAAAGGTTGGGAGGGGTTAGTGCAAAGGGGTGGTTCCTATATTGGAAGCTAATTGGATAGGATATGGAAGCAATAAAGCTATAGACTTTTATGTGTTTTATGGTAATGTTCCAGTTCAACGTGAATAATGGCGTCGGTTTTATAGTTCATTGCACTATAATAAAATGCAAAATGTTTAAGTACACATTCAAGAGCAGAAATTACCAAAACAACAAACTGAAGCAAAGCAATGAGACATAGTAAAGAACTAAAATTTAATGTATATGATTAAGATATAAATGACTAATTTACATTTAATAGGTAATTTATATCTTAATTATTACATTACATAATATTTCAATTTAAATATACAATTATATAAATCCTATGTACCGTAACTACGACAGCCTTTTCTAGCTTATAATTCAAAAACATACGCTATAAGTAAATATTTATGTTTTCTTACTGAATATTTTTGTATCTTAAGTTTTGGATTCTAATTTTTTTATGTATTATTTTATGTTTTTTTACTAATGTTTGCATATAAAAACTGGGATTTTTTATTTTATTCTTTATTTTGTAAATATATATAAAGAAAATTGTAACTAGTAAATTACTTTTTTTTTGTCCAATTTTTTATTTTCTTTGTTTATAGTTTTTACATTGCACGAGCTACATCGGTCGGCCCACTCGCATCCACACAAGCGAAAATCGACTAATACTAATCCTAGTATCATTTCAGCCTTGTAGCTGATCCTAGCGGCTATGTCTGTGGCTCTAGCCTTCTGTCTATCGGATTGCCTCGTTGCTAATATGGTCTCTTTCCATAGCCCACTGAGAATCTTTAAGCTTTTGGCCTAGTCTCACTGTCAGTGGATTAAGTTTGTTAATAGTTTCGGGAACATGACATAGGGGATAAGTATTGTTTATGTGTTTTGTACTTAAATTGACATCGTTCCCGTTTTGTACAGGCATCTCAACACCTCGAAGTATTGTAAATAAGAATAATAATAATAATAAAAATATTTTTGGACATTAATACATAGCAAGTTGTCTGGTCCCAAACTACTGAGCAAAGCTTGTGATATGGATACCAGACAACGGATACAAATACATGTAAATATACATTTATTTTGTAAATACATATAATATATAGAAAACACCTAGTCTTCCCGCCCAGTCAGACAAATAAAAATAATAAATGTTTGTCATGTCTCGGAGCCGACAGTCAATTCGGCCGACCGAGTATTGCCAGTCAACTTGGCAGTGTTGCAGTGATTCAAACACATCCCAGGTTTGTTTGCAGTAAGTTTGCAATCTTGCCATTTACCTTTTTTTTAAAAAAACTTCTTTTTCTATAAAATGTGATGATTGACACAATAATTGATAACCATTCTATACCAGTGAAAAGAGAACAAACCAGCCAAACAAACTCCCAATGTTTTTTTGACGTGACAACGTCTTATAAATTGGTTTGCCGGGTGACACTTCAAGAAACTGCGTTACGCTCCGCTCACGTTATGCGCTCACAATGAGAGCGAGTGAGAGGCACGCGCCCGCCTAAGAGCGAGAGAGACAGACATAAAATCATTGTCACGTAAAACTTTCGCCCGTATACCGACTTTACAGGCAACCAGTTTTTTTTATTTTTATAATTTGTCTTTTGCATAATCAAAACCTATCAACATTACATTGCGGTACACAGCTTGAGCAATCGTTTTTATAATTTATAAAAATTAAAAATAGATATAAATAAAACTAAACACCTTTAAGGTCATGAAATATTTCGTTTCATTTAAAGCGTCAGCAGTCAATTTTTTATTTAAGTATTAGAGTTTGTGTATGTGTGAGTGTGTATGTACAAGCGTGAGAGAAATAATGTGATAGGTAGTGGTAAGTTTTTCTTTTGTTTTATTTATATTATATGAGTAAGTATAAGTATTAACTAACGTATACTGCGAAATACAATCAATACAAACTTTGACAGGATCCCATGGTGGTAGATTTTTGGTATTTTTTTTAAATAACATGCAATAAAATCTACAGGCATTAGTCTTTTATATTTATCACTTAAAAGATTGTAAGAAAGCGATCGTCCTATAAAACAGGAAAATTACATTCCCTTACCTTTGTGAGAAAGGTCATGACGACGTTTTGATGGTGAAATACCCTTAATGTCACATATAATTTAGATCAGAGCGATATACGTAAGTCGACAATGGGCCCGGAAATGAAAGCAACGTTTTCATAATTCCAGTAAGATCAGTACCTACGTGGAGAGAATAATATGTCAGTGGACATGTTGAAGCGACAATAAGAGGATATCCTTAAATTGGGACAATATTTATATTTATTGTATACCGTCTTCTATTTGAAATTTTATTTTTGGGGATTCAATAGCTCTTAATATTAAGTAAATTATTTTTCAACACTACAGCAGGTTAGGTTATTAAAACAGGCAATTTAGATGATTATTGCAAGAATCGACAAGTGTTATTAAAAAAAAATTAGAATGTCAGATATCAAAAAATTAAGCCATGTACCTTACACCAGTAATTAGGCATTTAATAGATAAAATTATCGAATGTTCTATTTATCCGGATCAACTAAAAATTGTTATTATACGCCTTATTTATAAAAAAGGTTGTCATTCTAAGTTTAATAACTACAGGCCCATTAATATACTACCGTCTATTGACAAAATTATTGAAAGATATCTTTCGAATGAGGTTCATTCGTATTTACAAAAATACAATGTTATAAATGCTAAACAGTTTGGCTTTCAAAAATATAGAAGTACTTCTTAACTATTGTTGAAATTCACCAATGAAATTAACAATTACATGAAAGTTAAAATGCATGTAATTGCTATTTTCATTGATTTTAGTAAAGCCTTCGATACCTTAAAATTTGAAACTTTATTCAGTAAGTTAAAGCAAATAGGTATACAGGGTCCTCTGTTAAAATTGTTTGAAAATTATCATCAAAACCGTTTTACGACTGTAAGGATTGGTAACACATATAGTGATAAAGTAAAAAAAACACAAGGAACAGCGCAAGGATCCATAATTGGTCCCTGTGAGTACTTAATATATGTCAATGACATGTGTAATATTTTTACAGAGGGTTCTGTATATTAGTTTGCTGACGACACTAGTTTATTAGTAGCACATAAGGACTTACATCAAGCGACAATTACGATGCAGCGCAATTTTGATCTTTTGTGCAAATGGGCCCACGATGTCGGTTTGATAATCAACAGATTAAAAACTAAACCTATGCACATACATACAGTACAAAATAAAACAAACTTTACACCAAGGATTTTAGCCCATGAGCATTTATGTATGCATAAAAAACAAATATGTAATTGTGAATGTTTAGAATTTGTAAACCAACATATGTATTTAGGCCTAATTATTGATCATCGGTTTAACTGGGGCCCCCATATCGACTATGTCTGTGGTAAGATAAGAGCACTAATCTGTAAATTTGCTATTATTAAATACAAAGTACCTTATAATATACTTAGACTCTTATACTTATCGCTGGCGGAATCGATCATCTCATATCGAATCAGTAGTTACGGAAGAACATTTAAAACATACATTAAAAAATATACAATCTACAAATTACGTTATTAAAAATTATAGTGCCAAAAAAACCTAGACTTAAGTTAGGATTAGAGAATAACTTACTACTAAAACATTGCAATGTTCTAAATGTATGCGACTTATTTAAGTTAGCAGTATTAGTGGACGGAAATGATCTAAAAAACGAACTTCCAATAAAAAGTAGGTTACCTAACTTACGTAAGTTACCTTATCTGCCTACATATAAAAAAACAAAATACAATAATGTACATGGCTCAAGAGTATGGCAATATATGTTGGTGGATATTTTAAATCATTTACCTAAGAACATACAAGAACTTTATTGTAATAAAAAAAATTATAAACGTAAGCTCAAGATGTACTTTGTTAACGAACAATAATTCATATAGGTAAATTGTAAATAATATGTATGTATATGTCTGTGTGTTGGTAGGCATGTATATGTGTATGTTTGTATATATAGGTATTTATGTGTATATGTATGCGTGTGTGTATGTGTATATATAGATATATACTTACTGTAATATATGATATTATGGATTATTAAGTTATAATAGTAAATAATGTTATGATTGTAATAACCGTATTAACTCAACTGTATACTCAAATATAGTAATATACCTATTGTAAAGAGCCACTTCCTGACTACATAAACCTAGAAAGGTTTCAAGTCGGGAAAACTATATTAATGTTGTGGTGTAAAATTGTTTTGGAAATTAATAAAAAAAAAAAATGTTTATAATTTTTTAGATATCTGCAATAATTCTCATTCAACGGTAACCTAACCTAATTTTTCGTAAAATATTTAAATTCAGCAACTTACTACAGGCATGTATAATGAAGTTTAGGTAACATTCACTAGACAACTAACTTACAATTTATATTTAGTTGTCCAATAAAAAAAAATGTAGTTGTACTCCAAACAATTTATATGCTGCATATAAAGTAATTGAAATATTACACAAGTCAACAAAAATTTGGTGCCTGAGTTCTGAGTACCCGATTTTGATTACTTATACCTAATTTATAAAAGAAATAATATTTTTATCTCATAAAGTTCGCTTAATAAGAATGGTAACCTCTAAGCATTTGGCAAAATTCGTGTATTTTATTCATCATCGTATAAAGTATAAAAGCAAACTTTTTTTTTATAAATTGAGTTTCTGGTTATTTTTCAATGTAAAAAATCTGACAATAGTCGTTTCACAAAAAAAGGATTTTTTTTGACTTGTGTTATATATCCTCTTACTGTGTAGAAGTAAAATCGCGTTTTTTTATATGAAACTAGCTACAAAACCCTAGACTTTTATGTTACAGACAAGCTATTTTTATTTATTTTTAAATTAAATGAATCCGTTGTTATTACAAAAAAGTGTTTTTTATTTTAAAAGTACGTTGGTAGTTCCATCAGAGAAATTTACATAAAACTTGTTTAAATGTTAATCACACAGTTGGCTAAAGGATTATGACGTGCCCTCTGACATGCGGGGTGACTCACCCTGCATTCTTAATAAAGTGCATACGTATTTTAAATTCACTTCACATACCTCTGAGTATTTACAAAAAAATGTGGAAGTATTTACATAACATTTTGTACATTTGTTTCTTATTGCAATCAATTGTTCATTTGGCTTACTAATTTAATTCTGTTTCAAGAAGAAATCAAGACAAGTAAAAAAAGGAACTTAAGAAAATAACTATAATGATGTTGATGATTTATGTCTTATTTTTGTTGGTTTATATTATTTACATAAATAAAAAAATATTTAATAATAAAAATAATTTAGTGGGGATTAAAGTTGTTTCAATATAAAAAAAGTATATTTATAGTATTTACATATACATATTATATATATTCTTTCTTTTTATTTTGTTTTAATGTTTTGATTTATCTTATATTTTACTTTTATAAATAAAAAGCTTTTAGCTCACGCAACAATAAAGGCTATTTTATTTGTTTATTTTACACTTGTGCTGAAAATTTATAAATTTATGGTATAATAATTTATATAATAATATATCAATACTTATCCGTACCAATATAAATTTTATGTAGCTGTATATTATTTGACAAGTAAAAATAAAAAATACGCCAAGTGCGAGTCAGACTCGCGCACGAAGGGTTCCGCACCATTATCTATAATAATTGCAAAAAAATCGCGTTTGTTGTATTGGAGCCCCCTTAAATATTAATTTTATTCCGTTTTTTATTATTTGTTGTTATAGCGGCAACAGTAATACATCTTCTGTGAAAATTTCAACTGTCTTACTATCACGGTTCATGAGATACATCCTGGTGACAGATGGACGGACGGACAGCGGAGCCTTAGTAATAGGGTTCCGCTAATTACCCTTCGGGTACGGAACCCTAAAAATGAAGTACCAAGTAAACTGAAAAGGGCGAAATAATGTATTAGGCTAATTACATACTTATTTAAAATATGGACAATGTAGCAGACATTTGAATAATGCGTCATTTACCCTATTAAGCGACCTATGACCTGACATAGCACGTGCATTAAAATGAATACGTTAATATTAATAGAGTGTGAAGCTCCAAAGTGCATAATAATTGTATGATAATAAACTTGTTTGCACTTTAATTTAATACCATTATAAGTTTATCAACGGAATGGTGGTATTTACATAATTTAATTCAGTTTTCGACCCAACTGCCTTGTTAAAACAGATTTAAATTTTAAATTTGACGATTAAATCGTTTAATTTTGACCATTTCAAGGAAAAATAAGAAATTTCAAAGGCTTGAATATACATATTGTGTATAATCCATTATCTATTCATATGAAAATAATGATGTACATTCATAATTTAACTTACGTTATAAATTAGGTTAATTACAAAGAGATACGAGACAGGTATTAAACGAAAGTATTAAATCTTGATAATAAAAACAGATTTCAATATGTGTTATAAAAAAAAAAAACTATATGAAAAACACCCTTTTTTTATTGAAGTATTTAAAATATATTTAAAAACATATATTTCACAGTCAAATAAGTTCCCAAAATATCCGAATTAATAAAACTGTATTCGCATTTGGAATACACTGACCAATAAAGTTTGTGCCGATAAATTTTCATACGCAGTTTTATTCAATGCAATCCGGATCTCTTGTGAACAGATTTCGTAAGAGCGAAAGTTTTTAAATTGTGAGGTTTCAAATAAGATTTTATTTATCCTGATTTACAGTGAAAATCTTATTGTAAAAAACTGTATTAAAACAGTTTTGTGTTTATATATTATGGTGCCTAAATTTCATTTGATTATTCAAGAAGATTTTTTTTTTTATTTCTGATTCTCATGGGACCAGTTATTGTTATATCATATATGTATATTTGTAATTACTAGACTTAAACATTTCAAATATCATACGAATGAAATCAATCACACCTAGGTGCGTTTAAATATGTCAAAATAAAGAAAAAAAGTGTTCAAGCGGCGTTACTAAGTTCATAATAATTGGATACGTAATGTGTGTCCCCTGTAATTTACAATTCCCGTGAGTCACGCAGGCCGCTACTTATAATGGAATATGTATTAAGAATACACGATCACAGTGATCTCAGTCAAATTATGGCGACGAACAACGCTTTTCGGTGTAATTGGATCTCTGTCAGACAGAACACAAGTTACAAGAGAATAGTTATTCAAAATACGCATACGACTATTTTTTAAGGAATATATTTAATTTTATTTGTGCCAATATAATACAATAGCTACAATTAAATTATTGTAAAAAACACTTCATTAAAATAACTAAAAAAAATTTTTTAATAACAAACTAAACTGAAAAATAAACTATTCTATAACTTTAAGTACCGCAAAGAAGAATGTCCCAAGGTTTAAGGATGGTAAAGCTTAAAGCCAAAAACCGGACTCTTTTACAGGGGCTGCTTTAAGGCGTGCTTTGTCACGAACACTAACAAAATTGCATTAAATCTTCGTGTATTGCCTGTACCATGTTATGCGATGGAAAAGAAACCTTCAACTTTTCCGTAGCTTCTACTATGTATGCAATATTAAGGTTATTGACTTATAACATGTTCTTACATAAAAAATAAACGCTATTAACATAAGAGAGGAATACAAGCATTGCTCCTAACACCAAATTTTATCAGTTAACATCATTGCCCAAGCTGATTGAGTTAGCGATAAATTGTTTTTTTTTTGAATATTCTACTGTAATTGATCCAATAAAATAGAAAATTTAGAATTTGGTTTGAACGCAAAAAGTACACGAATTTTGGTACATAACTAAATGAATGCGAATGCGAAATGCGAAAAAATGTGAATTTAATATGCGTAATTTTTGGGAATAGCTGATAAATTTTTGGAACTGCTTTGCAAAAAAGGGTTCTTTCTATACGACATCGAAAGTGATTGTGCCGAAGTGGTGCAATGATTACTTTATAAGTTTTAAATTTGGAGCAAGGGGTTAGAATTCCTGTAAAATATTTTTTTCGTTCTTCAATTAATTTATCTAAAACATAAAATTTGAATTTGGAATGATTTTGAGAAAGATTAATTCTTTAAATATACCACAATATGTAAGAGATCAAGTTTCACATAAATTACTGTAACCTCATAGGTTGCCGTCATTTAAATACCAAATTTTTAATTTTGAATTTAAGTCTGTAATAATAGGATGAATACCCACACTAAATAGAGCTGGTCCGAAAGGATCACCTTGCTGGACGCCACTTCTGACTCTAATATGTTATTTTGATAAAATAATTATGAAGATTTGTTGGAACTAAGCCAAATATAATAGTAGTAGTAGAATAAATGAAATTGTTTTTTTAAATTCGCCTGATTCGATATTATTATTTTAAATTCATTTTTAGTTTAATATTTAGGAATTAAATCAAAAAGTTTACCCCCCAGTTGTAGGTATATCAATCAATCAACCGAGATAAGTCCATAGCTGGACATAAGCCTTTTCTAGTCAATGCCACCCCACCCGGTCCTCATCCATCCACTTATGGCTACTTTTTCAGGTGATCGGTAACATGGCTGAAGGGTGACCCACGCTGCGCTTACCAATCTGTTGTTTCTACTCTTAGACCCATCTGCCCTAACGACCATTGGTTCTACGACAAATATGACCTGCCCATTGCCACTTTGGTTTGCTTTTTCTATATATATCGTTTGTATTTACTTCTAAATATTTTTGCCCATTAGATACCACAAAAAAATAGCAAACCAATATTCTGCTGGAAAATTTATGTAGAATTTATTAAATCTACCTTGATAAATAAGATTCTCTTCTAATCTTTATTACATTATTAGAAATCATTCAAAGCAAAAAAGTCCTGATTAAATTATTTTCAAGCTTTGAAAAATACTTTTCTTTCAAATAACCTCTCCAATCTTTCTTTCGATTTATCTTTTTAGTTAAATAGTCTTTCTTTTAATCATAACCAATTAATAGAAAAATATAATAAAATGTACTTAAGGACTTTGAAACAAATACGGATTAGCTTTACTAGCTGTATTTTAATTGTATTTTAAACTTTGACGTTAACCAGACGCCAAAAATGGGAGATTGTATGGAAATTTCTATCGTCAGCTATTTTTAATGTTAACCAGCTATTAGTGCCGAAATTTGACAGGCCGGTTAAGTTTAAAAATAGCTATGCAAATCTTTTTTAATTAACGGTAAAATAAGTTGGTGCAACCCAGCCTTAGAAGTCCATTTTGTTAAACCAACTTTTCGTCATCTGATCGTGCTATAATTTAGCGTGCACTTTGGGTTTACGTTATCACGTGTTATATACACAATACACAATATGTTTTCTGGCTGCCCGTCTGACTGGGTCAAATTATAAGTCATTTCTTCTACTCCTTCACCATAACAAATATGCGGCGTTATTAATAACTTTTTATTTAGTTCACCTGTCTTAAAGATAACACTGTGTGACAAATTTTTTTTTTTGTGCTCTAACATTTAATGAAACGGCTATTTTTTATCAAAATAAACCTGCTGAACAGAAAAACTTAAATAGATTTTTTGTAACACGTATCATTTTAAAGTTATGATAAATTGATGTACTATAAATAAATAAAGACAGTATCAAAATTGTATATCATATTTTTTATTTAAATTATTAATTTTACACAAAAAAAATGTTATATATATTGACAAGTGACAACGAATCAAAATAGCTGAGGTTTAAGTGGTCAATATAAAAAATGAGCCAAATATTCCAAAAGAAAACTTTGCCTCTTGTGAAGAGTAGAATCCTCTTTCATTACAAACAAATGATTTAAACACTTGCGGTGGTTACTTTTCTTCATGACTTTCGAAAAAAATGTTATGATTACCCAAATAAACTGTTAGAATTATCTTAAGACCACTAAAACTTTTAATTTATAGTCGTACAGACTTCAGTATTAAAAGAAATCTGCAATTAACAACGTTTGATCTTTTGTTTTTTACAAGGGTACACGTAAATAGTATTGACACTATAACTTAGAAACGTGACGTGTTAGACAACCATATCAATTGACAATGTTTTCAACAATGGAATAAGGAATTCAAATCACGTAATCTTATTTATGTTAGAAAAATCGTGTCACACAGTGTTATTTTTTTTTTAAAAAGGCCTATAATTTACAATTATATCTAGATAGTTTCAACAATCGGTCTAGAAACTATAAAGAACCTTAAAGTTCATTTTTAATGCAAATACATACTTATAAAAAATACGTAAACTACACATGTAGACATAACTTGTATAAGACATAGCACACATTGATCAAATTGGAAATTTTCCGGTGTTCAGTGTGTCCTATCGTCAGTAGAGGCCTCGCTTTCACAGAGAAAATTTACTTTAAGGGTATCAAACAGAAGAAAAATAAGAAAAATAAATAATAAACCGTGAGGTCGCCGCCAGCCGCCGCAGCCTAAATCCGAAATAAAGAAGAAGTAGAAACTGCCCGAAAAGTATGCAACTGATGCACTGTCCTATCACTTCACAAAACCGTTGTCCCCGTGACCGAGATGTTCAATATAATATAAAACTCCGATCACAGCAGTCTGTAAATAGAAATTCTGCGTTCGGTATAGCGAGATCCTAGACCGTGTGTGTGCGTTTAACGCCGACCACGCCAACATGCGATCCGTGCGATCCTACACTAAGATCAATGTCACAGCAAGAGAATGACGTAACACACTTATCTTTACCGAACAATTACCTCCCGATAAGAAGTTTAGTACTTAAATTACAATTGCTCTAGCAAGGATTTCTTTGGATCTGTTTAGTAGATCTGACTGAAATTTTATGTTCGTATTCTTCAGAACAGGTATAGCACAAATTTTTACAAAAGATTAAAAAAAAATTAACGTACTAATGTCATCTGACATGAATCTAGTAGTTACGTCAACATATTTACATGCAAGTTTCATTCAACATGTAATTAATACGTTGGTAAACATATTTCATCGCTTATTTCTTATTACGTCAGGCACCAGAAACTTCACAGGAGCCGTGTAATGATGATGATTGTTGCTAAATAAATAATGACCTTATTTCGACGAGGCAGTTATTATTTGCGATGATGGATGAATTGTGACGACAAATCGTCTGACCTGTCATTTTGTGCAAAATAATCTTACATGGAACCGGAATAACGAAAAGAATAATAGATAGGTAGGTACATATATATATGTAAAATATAGACGTATTAAAACGATATAGTAGAAAGCAAAAACCATTGGAAACCACCATAGATCAATCAATACAAGACTAAAAAAAAGGCAAACTAAGCAGAGTTTTATTTATGGGCCCTTTAGTTTTAGTACATATTAATTTTCGTGTAGTTGAAGAACTATTTCGTGCATGTTCTTGCTTTTTTGTATTATGTAAGAGTGGGAAATTAATAATTTAATTTTTATAATAAAATACCCTTTTTTTTTCAAAAGTTAATTTATATACCCGTTGGTAAATGATTTAAAGTCAAGACAAGAAAACGCATTTTTACAAATTTTATATCAATAGCAGTACCTCTTAAAAATAGAAACCTACTTAATTTGATGATAAAAAAAAAAAAACAAACCTAAATAACACAAAATTATTTTTTTAAAAAGAAAATGGACAAGGAGCCAAACTGAGTATAACCTTGGGGCTTTGTAGATATTTATTCGTTGGAGTAGAAATATATTGTTTGACCTTGAGGTATTGAATAGATATTGAGGTATCCGAATGGTTAGAATAGAAATAAGCCACAGTCTTTTGTATTGAAACTTAATGAAAAATACAACTCAAAGAAGCTTTCCGCTCCAACACAAAGGGAACAATTTGAATATAAATATAATATTCTTACAAGTTTTTGAATAGTTCAGTTGATTAGTTTCATAGTAAACTGTTAATGTTAATGTAAAATAACTAATAATGCACCAGTCCACGATTTTACTTTAGAAGCTTTTCGGATATTAGGCTGAGCTTTACTCTATGTAGGGAATTATTAGTCAAGAAGATTTTACACATTGTAAAACATAAATAATTGATTAATACAATTCTGACTCTTAACCCCGAAGGTCTTCAGAGAAATAAGAACATCAACTCTTCTGTGTAATGTATACCTTTTACCCATGGCATTCCATTTCCGTCCCAAACGTAAGAGGGAGCTTATATATGGATATAGCATAGTCTATAAAACAATCCTGATAATGTATAACAGCATTCGCAATAGGGGCAGACCTTGTTATAGTATGTTTCCCTCACCCGGAATCAAACTCAGGGCTAGGTATTATTTTGGTCATCCAATGCACTACCACTGTGCAACTTAGGTCATTTATGGATTTTTCATTATTATTACTCGTAATCAGTATCATTATTTGCAGGTAAAGCGGGTGCTAAGATCTTAATTACTCCCACGGGCTTTTTCTTCTTAACGTTTACTTTCCTCAAGGGAAAGCGAGAGTTTATAGAACCTACGGATGAAAATGGATGACATATAAAAGCACCGCTTTACGTACTTTCGATTTTTACAAAGTACATATAAAAACGCCATCTGTGGTTCAAGATATGAACTTTGCGACAAGCGAGCAATTACAAGTTTTAACTTCAGTCAAAACGTTTTGAATAATGAATTTCCTAAACTAGATATCTAGGAAATTTAACAGTAGCGTTGTCTATAGGTACTTCAGTCTCAGCCATTTCTATTGTGTTTTTTGTGTGAGTTTATTTATTGTTTTACATTATATTTGTATTTATTTAGTAGTAAATGAGAAGAAAATGCTTGTATCACGGTTGGTACAGAAATAAAAAAACTTCTAAACAGCCTATTTCAGTTCTTATTATTATATTATACAAGGCTTATAACTTATAACAAAAGTAAATTGAAAAAAGCTTAACTTCTTCTAGCAAAAATATTTTGTTAGCAAGAACTGATGGAATTCTAAACCGGTATTTGAACCGTTGTAAGTCAATCATATCGATGGGAAACAATAATTCCATTATGTTTCCAACCAGATTACTTATACGTGTATCAGTTTCTTTATTGAATTCTATAATGGAATCTAAAATTCTTTGGAAAATTGCGTTTAAAATATGTGTATAAAGTGTTCGTAAATTGGAACATGTACCTATCAAATGAAATAAATCTATTCAAATATTTGGAATAAGTAGATTTAATAAAATTTAAGCTTCAATGTCAATAAGGAAAATGTTATTCTGATAGAATAAGCCTTTGAATGAAATTACAGATTAGGGAAAAAGATCACAGATTAAGAATATTGAAAAATAAAAAAGAATACGATTCACGGCGCTATGCGGCGTGCTTAGCAAATTACTAAGCTTTGACATTTAGTAATCAAATACTACGAAATTTTTAAGACATGTTCTTTCTTACACTTTAGAACCGAAATGGTCGCGTACAGTACGGTTTCGGAGAACGCCCGGGTTGTGAGTGGAATGAGCTTCTTGCCAAGTTTATAGGGTTTTTCAATAAAGAAGTTATTAGATTTTAGATTTTTAAAGGGTCGGGCAACGCGCGAGTTATACCCCTGGTGTCGCAAGCGTTCATAGGTCACTGAAGACTGCTTACCATCAGGCGGACCGTAAGCTTGTTTGCCACCTTAGTGGAAAAAATAGGAATAAATGTCTAGGTCTGCAGTTTTCCGGTTTTCTTTTAAATTGTAATGATTAAAAATAATAGAGGATTCTAGTTTTTTTGACAAATGACCTCAACTAAGATTTAAGCTAATAAAAACATTTTTCAGGATTTTGATAAACTACTGACATAGATATTTAGCATAAGATTATGTGTACAAAATTTCACAATGTTTAATCAGATGATATCAAAAATAAGTTAGTAATTCGTTCCTTAAGCACGCCACGATCGTATCCTCTTAGGATCTTGGTATCAACTTAATTTTTTTTCACCGAAAAGTGTACAACAAGCATATTGTAATTTATACACAGAATTATTTTGTCGAATTCGATACCTTTATCATACATATTCATCGAAAGAAGGCAAAATAAGAATTCAATTAAAATATTTTACTTTATCTAAGATCATGTAATGAAGTGCGTGTAAATTAGACCTAATAATTATGTAATATATTAGTGGTTATTTAAAGAAATACGTATATTCTAAACATATTACGCAATTGAAAATAAAGTTAGCATTTTTTTTTCAACTGTAACGCGCCCCAATAGCAATTTGTCAGTAGGCAAAGTAATTTATCCCCATAATGAACACCTAGCGGCTTATCTCGACGCAACGCAATAGTTTTGACGTCGCCCCGGCGCGGCGCGAGTTCTGATTTATTTGTTCTATGTTGAGTCAAAGGTTGCGACCTACATAGTTAAAATTGGCATGACTGTAAGCACTACTGTCAAACAAACATTACAATAAAGGAACCAATCCTAGACTGTTTTCTCAGTTTTCTTTTCGCGCCACCGGTAACGCTATTTTGTATTTGCTTACTCTGAACTGTGGCCAGTGGCGGAATGTTGTTCAAAACGCTCATGTTTTAATTAAGTTGTTCGTTTGCTTTTTTTTTAATCTAATTTTAAATGAACAATAACTCATGAGGTAAATTAGTTTATTTTTAATAGCATTTATAAATATTGTAAGCAAATGCGTAGGCCACAGACTTTACGCTTTAATCAAAATAATAATTAATAACCGATTGATTCATTTCATTTTACTGTTAGATATGTTTATAAAATATCAGAATGGGACTCATAACTTCATTAGAAAGAAGAAATATTACAAAGAATGGTTTCTACATTCACTATTAATTTTAATTTACCTTAAGGCGTTATTGACAACAACGGTTTGAGACCCCGATAGTCAGACAGACGGGCTACAAAGAAATTGGTACTTATTACTATCCTATGTCCTAAAAAAAATAACATTGATTGAGTAAATATGAGAACAAACTGTTAACAATTCATATTGAGTTTAATGATTAACACAGATAACAATAAATATTGGTGAAAATTATTTTGCAAATATTACGGCGAGAAATATCCACTTATAATCAAATAAAATACAACGCATGTGACCAGTTAAAGTACACACAATGATAAACAAATATACAAAGTACGTCAACATCGCAAAATGAAATGCTAAAACTTTTCCCAATGTAATTAGGTTCCGCGAAGTTCGTGAACAAAGGGCGAACTCTGGAAAGAGACCACAAAAACTCGAACCCTTTGCAACGAAACGCATATATAAAGAATTTGCTGATCTCACTTCGTGTATTAAGCAGTATATTTCTGTTAGGGAACATCGTACAAAACCATAATGTATATGTATATAAGAAATGTATGCATCCCTCGGGAACATAATGTGGGGTAAAATGGTACCAGATGTTTTTGGGACGGGGTACCCTAAATTAGTGAAAATTCATTAGAATAAAAAATGTTTACTGTACTACCTTTAGGTATACTTGCTACAGTTTTCTCATAAAACATATTATTTCGACAGAAAGGTAATGTAGGCGTATGTAAGTTTAGGAAGAAAAATCCTAGCAAAAAATTGCAATCCCATAAGTTTAAAATTTACTTTAATGCAAAAATACAAAATTCTGGGGCAACCGGAAATACCATATAGTAAGTTATAGTTTTTGATTATGAGTCAATACCTCACAGTCCGTTAGTTAGATACCACAGTCTTCTTCTTATTCTTAACAATGAAAATCGATTTTAAGGTCGTCGGGATACGCATAGTGTATATGTCGCAAGCAAATTGTATATCTCGCCATTTTGCAATATGCCTAGGGAGATTGTATATTATGTAACAAATAATATTGTAAGTTTTTGGAAAATTATATACTTAAACCTTGATAACTACTTGATCACAAGAGAACCCTAACCTTTCTAATCGACATGACTTATACAGTGCCATTTCTGCACCATCTTGTTCCATAGTATACAATCTGCCTAAGGCATATTGTAAAACGGTGAATTATAAGATTTGCATGTGACATTGTAGGGTTCCATAGTTACTTTCATGAAAATATTAAAAGTTACCAATATTACTGATCTTTAAAAATTTTACCAACTTATTGGATACCAAAAAAGTGATAAAATGTGAATAATTTATATCAATTTTCAGAAATTCAGTTATCGTTGAAACAGTAACATTGTCATAGGTCAAAGCACTATTTATGGCAAATATGTTGACTCTTGTCAATATGTTATTTAATAAGTGTAATATTTTGTTGTTATTGTCACAACATCGTCAGTTCAGTACCTAGTCTAGTAATTGTCAGAACTATATTATAAGGTTAGAACTATAGTTTTGGAATTTTAGGAAAGTGTAATTTTTTTTTGACAAATTTTGTGAAAATTAGCAGCTACATTAACATATTTGCTATGTTGATCATCTAAAAGGTTTTGATTCTATATACCTACTATTTGATTCCATAAATGTATACACACATATTATGTAAAAATAACTTCACAAATCAAATTTAACACTATAAATTTTAAAAAGGAGGACACTTTCCATTTTGGGTATGTTATTGGCCCCTGATTTTTTAAATTTTGAATTTGAGAGACAATTTGAGATTTGAAATTTGGATTTAGATGTTTTTTTTTTCTGTGCAAGTATTCAAATTCATGGTGATCCAAATTCAATTTGGTAACGATATCAACTTAAGCCCAGAGTTAAGTTAAAAAAGTTAAGTAGGTATTAAAGTAGAACAATTTAATATGAAAAAGTATGATTTTTTTTTTAATTAGATAAAAAAGCCTCTATACCTGACAAAATATTGAACTAAGTGACGTCTTTGAGTTGAATGCCAAAATTTTTACCTATGAGAAATATTTAAGGTCGGTTCAATATTATTAAAATCACATGTTTTTCAGTTATTGCACATCGCGAATGCGTGCATTTTGTTTGTTATAAAATTTGCCTGCACAAAACAACAACAATAAATGTTTACAGCACAAGGTGAATCAATCGATTTACTCAGAATGTGGTTCGGCAAGATGCTCGATTTCGTATTACATATTCACTCAGCTTATTGCTAACGACGCACAACCACGAAGGCTTTGTCATTCCATTTTATTTTCCAAGCAGTATGAAGGATGTCACGACAACAAAACAAAAACCTCTATAGAACTAAAGATGGAAGTCTAGGCTGGCTACAATATTTGATTTGCATTAAACATGACACGAATACTCAAGCTATAAAGCTCAAAATTGAGATTGCACGATATTTTGGGGTTGTAAAAAAGTATACGTGCTTCGAAAATCAAGTGCGTTCAAGTATGGGTCGGAGAATGATGTCTATGAAAAATCGAGACGAGGGCGACACAATAAGTGAGGAAAGGAAAGGAAGGGGAGACACAAGGTGCTTAGTCGGAAATGCGTAGTGTTTGTACCTGCCCCTGCCTACCCCTTTGTACCGGGTGGTGAACGTATCAAAACAGAGTTCTTGTTGTTACACCGCAGTTTTTTTTTTATATTTCTTTATAACTTACACAAATTTCAAGTTTTATGAAATTAAAAAAAACTGGTTGCCTGTAAAGTCGGTATACGGGCGAAAGTTTTACGTGACAATGATTTTATGTCTGTCTCTCTCGCTCTTAGGCGGGCGCGTGCCTCTCACTCGCTCTCATTGTGAGCGCATAACGTGAGCGGAGCGTAACGCAGTTTCTTGAAGTGTCACCCGGCAAACCAATTTATAAGACGTTGTCACGTCAAAAAAAAAATTAATAATTGGTTAACTACAAAGTTTTACATAAGTACTTTTACGTGTGAGAATTTCTAATATCGAAATTTATGGAAAACTGAAATGGAATATTTTTTCCACTTAGTTTTGATTATTGTAAAGTATTTTGCTAAATGTTTACATGACACATAATACTTTTATTTTAATTTTGCAATAAAAAAATAAGAAAATGATCATAATTAAAAATAAAAGTTTAGGTTGAACTTAAGTCATAAAACTTAAATACGGTGTCAGAGTTTCTTTCCAGATTGTCCAAGTTCAAATATATATTTCCAATTTCAAATCTTTCCAATTTCTAATTTTTACATATTCTGAAATTTCCGAATTATCATGTCGATACATACACACACATGATAAAATCTCACAGTATGGTGTAACAGACAGTCAACTCAATAATATATTTTTTCTTTCCAGATTGTCCAATTCAAAAGGTCGTAAATCCTTTGATACAATAAACATTTAATTTTAAAGTCTAGTAAAATTGAACTTGTAGGACCCCAACTAACTAATGAATTAGCCCGTCAATAATATCAAAGCACAGCGACAGCTGTCAATCGTAGTGACGCCTATAGGAGGGTTATTCCCAATACACAAGAAAAGACTTGACAATATTTAACCCTAATTACTTATCTCCAAGGAATAAGACTGAAAATTGAATAGCAGATTCAGAAGGAGGTGTGATTTTTATTTTGACTGATTACAAGTTTAATGTGTCAATAGCGTGAGCTTTGAATAAATTACGTATTGCATTTCACGACATTGGAACGTATATTTTTCTAATAAAAATAGTGCAAGGTACAAATTACACTAACGTTTGTTGCGTGGATAAGTGGAAATATCGACTGTCATTAAGACCCCCATGCCACATTGTTATATTAAATTTAGTATTGAAACATGTTGGTCAGAGTTTACCACTATTTATTCATATGCGAAATTCGGTAAAATGTTGGTACGATTACAAACTTATTTTGAAATAATCATGTTACTTTTTCAAACAAAATATTATAAGTGCAGGTATTTTGTAATAAATTAACAATAACAGATTTTAATAATTGTTAATTATATATTAAAAACTGGTTGCCTGTAAAGTCGGTATACGGGCGAAAGTTTTACGTGACAATGATTTTATGTCTGTCTCTCTCGCTCTTAGGCGGGCGCGTGCCTCTCACTCGCTCTCATTGTGAGCGCATAACGTGAGCGGAGCGTAACGCAGTTTCTTGAAGTGTCACCCGGCAAACCAATTTATAAGACGTTGTCACGTCAAAATCAAATTCTTCCTACTTCTTGTCAATGTTAACATAACAAACAAACCTTAAAGTAATTAGTATTAAGTTATTTAGTATACATTTCGTCGTACGTGTATATGTATTTACAAAGTCGCGGTTTTAATTCCCCAAACCAGTTGTTCGAAACGTATCTTCGGAAGGCATCTTTTAATGTGGGAAACTGCGTCTTTTTACCAACTCCTTCAGTTATACGTGACAGGTGATGAGTCACGCAGAACTAAGTGGTCTGCACTAGTGAGCTCATGCACAAAATAAGTAATAAGTAGTACGAAGCCCGTGGCCACAAACCAGTTTCTACAGAATATCAACTAAAATGGTATTATTTTTATTACTGTTATATATTTTTTTCTTTAAGTTTTGATCAGAAAGTTCTATTTCCAGCTCCAGGAAGGACAGGATATCTTAAATATTTTATCCGTCGGAAATATTGGTTAAAATTTAAATATTATATATTAAGCTTGATAAAATGGGTATGTTAACCTATTAAATTGCCTTATGTGACTTGTGAACTTACAAATTGCCAGTAAACAGAAAATAGGTACTAAATTCAAACATAATATTTTGTATCAAAGTTCTTTAGCATCTTTGATACGACATAAGATAAAAATCGAAACAATACGAGAATTCTTTCAAAAAAAGTAGTATTCAGATAAAATTTGAAAGACGGTTCCTAGTAAAACTGCTAGCTAGTAATATACTTATAAAAGGTACATTGTTCCTGACATATTTTCGAAGTTACTTAAGTTAATGTTAGTCAAAGTATGTATAGCATTAAGCTCCCATTAATAGTTACCAGCTTTGTCACTTAAGTTTCAAATGGCATTGCTGTGTTTCAGCGTCGTATCTCTCTGCGGGAGTGCCTAATTAATTTTAAAGGATTTAATCGATAAAGTAATATCATTATACCAATAGGGTATTGTTTGTATCGGATACGTTTATTATTATCTTTTATCTCTATATTCATAACTTATTTTCATATATTCAATTATGTTTTTTTAATAATTTTGTATATTAACTTTTTTAACGTCTAATTGTAACTACCTTGGTTTTCTAATGTAGAATTTATAAGATAGGTGTGTATATGTTTGAGGTAGATGTTACAGCATTCTATAAAAAAAGCTCTTAGGACATGTCTGATACACTATTTCTATCTGGAAATTTAGTGAGAAGGAACACGTTTTTCCATGTAAGTCGTATCTTCATTTTGATGATAATGTCGAAAGAAATGAAAAAAAACACAATTACAAACCGTTTGAAAATTGTATTTATTAAACAGATTTCGAAGGAAAAATTCTCAAATCTTATTTTATCTAATTATTGTATTCGCCTATCAAATACAATCAAATATAAATTAATATAAAATCTGAAAAATAACTCCAACAAATCTGTTTGTGGATCTACCCAATGTTTGTCTATCAAATATAAACATCAAAGTAAGTTATTCTCTTTGAAAAACAAACTTCTATCGTAACAGATCTTATCGAATCGAAAACAGATGTCGTGTTCTGAAACCATTCAACTGAGTCTGCAGAAGCTTTCAAGGACTTCACAAGTCAACAAGTTTACCAATTTTTCGGTCGACTTATCAATGTACAGCTACAGGCCACATTGGGTTGTGGCGAGAGTGGCAAACGCCACATGTTGCTTGTCCACGAACATTTACATATCAAAGCACGCTCCAACTCTCAATTACAACGCTGGAAGCCCGCGTGACAGACGGTTAGACACACTGCAATAATGCTCTGTAGGTGTGCACTATAATGTAGACAGAACCAACACAAACTACTAGCTACTACTGACTTGCATATATTAAAATGTTGCAATTTGCATAGTAAACACGCTAACAGCATTTAGTTTGCACAAAGACCTGACTTTCATACTATTTTCTTTTCAAAATTCTCGCGTTTCATTTCAAAGCTTTCTCATTAAGTACAGTTAATTTAATCAATTTTAAGTAATTGAAGCACCAACATTAAAGACACAATATATTTCCTATCCAAAAATTCATATTTTGGTGATAAGATTTTATTTAAGTTAAATATGGTTTTTAGGGTTCCGTACCTCAAAAGGAAAAAACGGAACCTCTATAGGATCACTTTGTTTTCCGTCCGTCTGTCAAGACCCGTTTTGTCAGGAACCTCAGGTATCAAGCTAAAATTTATATCAAATTTTTCAGGTCTACTGTCCCTTGGAATAATAAACAGTAATAATAAGTTTACGGAACTCTCGGTGCGCGAGCCAGACTCGCACTTGGCCGGTTTTCTTAGACTAAAACTATGTATTATCAGGCCTTTTTTTAGGTTTCTTGAATATTTGTTATCCTTTCTTTTAATTTGTATATAGCTTTGTTATTGGCCATGCGCTGTTATAAGATAATTATCAAGTCAAATATTTTATCTTTGATAAGTATAAGTATTCAATTTAAACACAACGGGAATTTTATTCTTGACACAACATCCAAAGAGTTCTCTTCACGGTGTTTTCCTTTACCGAAAAGCCAGTAGAGTAAAATTAAGAAAAGACCTTGATAGATACCGGGCTCGAACTTCTGCCATTTAAGACACGAGGCGAAAACGAAAACCTTAGGACAAAATCGACTTTACTGCCTAATATAGTACTAAATATTACTAAGTTTGTGCTAATAGTGGATGTACCTAGCGTTAAGTACCATATGCATGTAGTATTTTTTTATGTCAGTTCACAGTAAGTCCTATTATTTTTTAGTAGCTATATATAAGTTAGGACGTCAGTAAATAATAAGAACATGCTACTTTATATCTACATGGCGGTCGTAAATTCAATTTAAGTCTTCAACTAACCAACAAGGATCCACAAATGTACGCAAAATAATACCTTTTGCCTGCCAAAAGTTGTAAACTAGTCATAAATCAGAGTACACGTAGGACCTGCATACAGTCGGCGGCAGACGCAGCGGCCCGCAAACCGCTCGGCTGGCAGCTTGCCACGCCGCCGCCGCTCGCGGTCGAATTATCAGGCCGTAGACTAGACTAATGTAGTAAACAGGGTAGATACGACACAACTTAGCTAATGGCTCTAACTTTAGCTATAAGTTGGCACCAGTACAAGTTACTACTTTTGAATAGAGTTACTTATTTGTTTCTGTAAGACGTAAAACTATTTAAAAAAATCGTAATTCGCATTTATATTACAAAAACCGTTTAACAATAAAGTGGTGCTATTGGTTTAATTAAAATATTATCTTCGTAGTCCAATTCAATCAGTTTTTTTTATTCAATGGTGGTCGTTATTATTAGAATTGTAAATTACATTAAAAAAAACAACATACTACCTTCTACCTAGTACCGGACGCAACATTTGACAGACTCCTACCAGGCGGACAGACGACCTGATTAAAACCACAGGTAGCGAGTGGAGAACCAGAGTCGAAATTGGCCGTTGTGTAGATAAATAGAGGCCTAAGTCCAGCATTAGACGTAACTACTCCGGCTGAGACGATGACATTGTACCTACTAGGTTTTTTATTTTAATATGTTTTCTCGTGTTCATTAACTCACATAAAAATGATAATACGCTTATTTTAATATTTAAAAAAACTGGTTGCCTGTAAAGTCGGTATACGGGCGAAAGTTTTACGTGACAACTTGTGCCTTTCACTTTTTATGTCTGTCTCTCTCGCTCTTAGGCGGGCTAACCATGCCGCGTGCCTCTCACTCGCTCTCATTGTGAGCGCATAACGTGAGCGGAGCGTAACGCAGTTTCTTGAAGTGTCACCCGGCAAACCAATTTATAAGACGTTGTCACGTCAAAATAAACATTCGAATTTCTATGTAACAAGATTTAGAATTTTGTAAAAAAATTGGTAGAACTTCCATAGTTTACTAAATTTCATTAAGACAATCAATAACTCTACTGTACCGGTAACGAAAAACTTAGGTAAGTATATTATCCTTGCCTGTGAGATTCAATCAGCTAATAATCAACTTTTAATTATACTTTTAATTTTGAAAGCTTATGTTAGAAGGTATATCTAATGACAAATCGAACGCACAATTGAACTTAATCAGTAGATAAACCGTTGTTATACCCAAATCATAACCAGCCAGGGATGCCGAATTAACGACTTGTAGATCAATATTGTTTATCTTCGGAGTTAAATGGAGCAAATCTTGTCGCTTCTGATTTAATTACGGATTTAGCAACTCATTACGTAATTATCCATTCAGTAGTAATGACTAGTAATTTAATCTTACAACTTTATTGAGTAGGAGGGAGGGATATCGTAAGTTTATTATGTTAATTAAAACTACAAGGCGCGCAATATTTTTATTTTTATTTTACAAACAAATTTTATTTTATTATTTAATTATTTTATAATGAAATTTAAATATTAATAACTAGCTTTTATTATTTTAAACCCCGAAGTAATACAGACTTACTTGGCTTCAAGAACAACTAAATACTAGTGGTTCGCGCCAACCTAAGAACTAGGAATGTTTCGTTTCGTAACCCTAATTAACCCTGTTCTCCACTTATCCCCTAAGGGATATTTCAAATTCACATTGATACTTTCAAGCAATTAGAGCGAAACTGAATTACTTTAAAACTTTATTTTACTTTTTTTGAGTTTTAAATGAAAACTATTTAAATTGGTTGTGGGATGAGCTTCCCTGCCAAAGTTTTCTCTAAGGACTACAGTATGAGGTTCTTTGGCATCGCGCGAGTAGCCCAGGTGTTGCGAGCGTCCATAGGCTGCGGTGACCGCTTACCATCAGGCGGACCATAAGCTTGTTTCCTACCTTAGTGGTATAAAAAAACGTAGTTTCGTAATGTGCAACGCTTCATTTGATTCGCGACTCGGGCATATTCCTGCTCATTTTCGAAATTAAAAACCTACCTCCTACCAAATTTCATAAAATGTACATCAACAAATTTCAAGTTATCGTCGAACTAACATACCTACATAATACACACGAGTACAAAAGCCTATTCGTAATCGCTCGCTTCATTCCCTCTTTCAATCAAAGTATGCATCTTCCTGTGCATAATTTACTTTACAAAACTCAACAAGTTTCTATATTAAAGAATTGTAATGTAAGCCACACACGACCTGACAGGATGGAAAGACCCACCCGCATCAGTTGTGCGTCTTGGCGAAAGTTATTATATCGCCAAGCTCAGCGAATCCGCGACCTGTCGCCACGTCACACCGCATCAGTTGTTCACTGCAAACCGTTCTGCTGGAAAATTGGACCTGCACGGACGCAGCAGGGGCGATTCGATAGCGAAATACACACGTTCCGACTAGCGAATATCGCCTTTCCTCTGTTATTGATGGTTGACGTATGTTGGTACCATTTTGTACTACAAGTATAAATGTGCTGAGCTTATTATATATAGCTTGGTAATTTAAAAAAAAAATATTATTGTAAATAAAAAATTTATACAAATTGTCTCAAATAAGATATGAAGTTAATAGGCCAACTCGAACAACCTTTTTTCCCCTTTTTTTTTTTGAAACAGAGAAAGAAACTACTAACTATGATAAACAGCCATAACAAACGTTCACCTAATGGTCAATAAAAGCACCGTAACACAAACATTTCGTAACAAAATATTAGTAGTAACATTTGTAAAGGACAATACAGACGTTCCTGATATATTAACCATTCACGCAAAATTTATATAGTATTGTTGGTCGCCAGTAATAAGAATTAAATTGGAATATATCTCCATCGTTTTGTTATTCATATTACATTACCGTATTTTCCTTTTCCAGACATTTTAAGCGTTGATTATTCAGCGCTATCGGTGGGTACCATCTGGTTTTATTTAGCGAACGAATTTGCATCTTTATTTAGTGGACTAAGGTTCTGTTTCGTTTGTGAATTGAGCTGAAAGAAGGTTATAGTGAAGAGACATTATTTTGTCACAATGGTGGGTGCCGCCCACTCCGCGGGCACCAGAGCAGTCTTCGGTGATGCACTGCTTTAGGGAAGGAATAAATTACACAGAACGTTCTTAAGAAATACAGTGCATGCAGCAAAATCTTTATGGACGGTTTATTTAAGACATGCTCCAGGACGTTATTTGACCTGCAGCGTAACGCAGCTTCTAAAGTAAACGTCTGTGTTTTGTTATTTACTGTATAATTATTTTATTAATTTTGTTTATTCTTTGCATAACAACTAATTTTGAATGGATGGGTAGGGCATGCAGACCCGATACCGGTTCCATGATCTCTAATACCCGGTTCCATTTAGGAACTGAACCGTGTAACCCCTTGTGTACCCGGTTCCATCACTTGATTTTAGAATACGGTTTAAATATTGACACTCGCGATAACCTTTTATACCATATACATTGTGTAATATAATAAATTGATGGGTTTGATGCAATTTAGAGTTTTTATTAATATTTTTTTATCGTTAATTATTTCTAATTTATTTTTTTAGTAAAAGTTTATCGCCAACAGTTGACCCTTGTCGGTTCCTACAGTATTTGTTGGAGCACCAGCAAACTTTTTCTAACCTATGCCAACTTATAACTCTTTAAAATTGGTGTGGCGGCTATCTTGTTTTCCACCATTATAGTGTGCTAAAAATAACCATTCCGCCATTTTGGGCTGTCTACCGTATAAGATTAGAATAACGTTACTTAGCTAACCATGCATTGTCAGCCAAACTGAAAGTGTATGAAAACTCTTTTTCTCGGGAGAAAGTTTCTCTCAAACTGCACTGTACGCATGTATTTCGGTTCTAGCGTGTTTTTTTTCTGAACTCACAATGCAGTTGGCTGTTGCAGCCATTACTGCTTTACCAAGCGTTTTCGGGCAAGACTTTGAAGGAGCCTCACGGGTGTTTTTCTAGACTTTGAGAATGAATGCCCTTCCGATGGCGAGCGGTACGATGGTAGAAAGTAGCCGTGGGCATCATTTCGAACAATTCCTCAGAACACATCCCATCGGACAAGCGGTAGAACACACACAGGGAGGCAAAGTCTCTCCTCAGACTTAACGGCTCGAAACGGCAAATGACTTTGGAACCGAATCAAAAGGGCCAATCCGGTATCCAGGTGGGTGCATCAGAGATGGCAGCAGTACTCCATGTGGGGCTGGACTTGCGACTTGTAAAGCAGCAACCTATGCCCCGACGTGAACATTCGGAACCGGTTCCATCCAATGTACTCCAGAACCGGGTATACCTGGGTCCATGCCCTAATACGGAGCTAAAAGCGCTGAAGCCATAGGTTCTGTATACTAATTGTAAAATATTAAACATTGTTATATTTTTATTTAATCCCTAAAAATGATGCGGAGGGGGTTTAAAGTTTCTGTGGGAAGATGTTAATTACATCACGGACATACGATGAGATACGGTTCAGGTGCGAGTCGGAGTTGCCTACCGGGGTTGCATAAGAAGAATTAAATACCTATATTGGTGTTAAAATTTTGTAAAATTTTGATATTTAATAAAATAATATATATTAATTTTTCTAATATAGACGTTGGATTTATGTTTCCAAAAATAAGAAATTAGTTTATGGCTTTCCTCTTGATACAAAAAAATTAAAGTCAATGCACTTGTGTGGTAATTGACAGTACCACACAAGTGCATAATGGACGCTATTAAGAAGCTGAAAACGGTGCAGTAAAGGCTGCTTTACGGGCATACTAATTTCTATGCATTACAAAAAAAATGTTTTGCATGGAATTACATGTATGTACATTCCGAAACGAACGTCAGTTGTAATCAAAATTAAAGGTAGAAACAGCTCGTACCGTGAGAAGGTCCGTTACCTCAATGCTCTTGGCGTTTCCACAAACCGCAAAGAGTAGATACGTAGTAATATAATACGCAAAGCTCAGCGACACTGGCTTTCATGGCCACCAGTTTCATATTACTAGTCGACTATCCAATTTTCCTTCATATTTAAATAAAATAGCCCTATTGTTAACTGCATGTCTTCGCTTTTAGTAAGGCTTGTCAGTTAAATTGCGGCAAAGTTATTGTGGTCAGCGGTAGAATGGTAGATTGCTTTTTATGCATTCTATGTATAAAAAGAGGTAAAAAGTCCAGTCTGTTCCACAACGTTGTCTGATATCGAATAGCCCGTGCAGTAAAAATGCTTACAAGGATTCCAATCAGTTAATTGAATTTTTCTATGGCTTATAATAAATTGAATGTTTCCTTGCTTACACAGTATTAATGTAAATATTAATAATCATTAGATATATTGTGCATTATAGATTTCGTACAATTTGTTTCTGTTTAATTTTGTTTTGCTTTCATATATGTATCTTATGATAAAATTTTAAACAAAAAATCATCAGGCGGACCGTAAGCTTGTTTGTCACCTTAGTAGTATCAAAAAAACTAAACTAAACGTAACTCTAGCAGTCACGTAAAAATACCCAGCTTACTATTTACACTTTCAACACTAACCAATCTGTATATATAAAGATTTCATGACATATCACCTCACAGCCCACCGCAGTATTTTGGTGTGGGGAACCACTAAAAAAAGAATTTTGCAAAATTCATCCCCTATAGGGGGTTGGAAGTATGTATTAAAATCTGTAAATTTTAAAAATGTATTAAAATTGGTATGTGGTCTTTAGGTTTAAAACTAAGATTGACATATTTCAACGTTTTAAACAAAAAACACCCGTAAGGGGCAAAACAGGGGACGAAAACTTGTATGAAAATTCAGATATTCTTTTGATGTTATGAAATGCTAGATTATAAAATCAAAAATATATATAAAGAAAGTATAAGTTCATAATATAGCTCTTAAAAGTTCCAAGATCATCGACTACATTTCGAAATAAAGTATTTTAATATAACCAAATGTAGCTGGCAAATGTTTCTGATTTCATAAATATTTACATAATGGAAAAAGTCGTCGAGGTTTTTAGGTTAATAACTTCTTTAGATATGAATGAATATATTCGCTCATTCATTCGATAAATTTTATTTATTATTTGACCTCGGTCACTAATAGTTTTAGGTTGCCCATAAAAGAGTTAAATGATTTTGTTCACGCGAAAAAAAACAAGTTATAGCAGTTATAATGCAATGTTAAAATCAATATTTTATTAAAGAAATCATTTGGAATCCAAAATGGTGTTGAAGCTTTTACTTATACTAAAACAGCAAACAAGCTATTGGTCCGCCTGATGGTACAAGCTGTCATCGCAGTCTAAGGACGCTTGAAACTCATTCCATGACCTAAGCGTTCTTTGATACCTCACTCGGGCCTATGTGCTTAGAGAATAAAAGTTTTTATTCCACCTGTACCGTATATCACCGTAACCCCATTATACTTCAAATTCTGTATTCAGTGTATGGACTACGCGATAGCCTCACAAAATTGTCTAACTTTTAGAAAGAGACAACCTTACTACCTACGGTTTCTCTTCGCTTTCTATCAACAACAATGGCAAGGAGTATATTCTGCTCACAGGTTTGTTAACAGATATTTTTTGCTTTGTAATGGATATGTCAGTCGATTTCATTTTGTATTCTGGTTTCTTTAAAGGTTAGGAATTGTTCTTTAAACAGTCAGAAACAACTAAGGAACAGGTATCGAAAAAACTTTCGTCATTCGTTAGGTTAAAGCTTCTGTAATACATATTTATTTTAGTCACAGGTTACCGTGTGGTTAGATAGATGGTTTGCCATATAGAGAGACTAGACCTGTTAATTCAAATACCTACACATTTCTTTTTCTATTTAAAATTTTCCTAGCCGAAATGTTACCACGACGGTGGTAATTAAACAAAGTAAAACAAGTTAAAGAGAGTCAGATCATTTAAAAACGAAGCTTATGCCTTTGGTGCCATGAAGTTTTAAAGATTTAAGTCCTCAGGAAGGCAGTTCTTGCCACAAGCTTACCACGAAGGGACAACAAAGAGCCAGGGATTAAATGTACTAATCTGGAAAGGGTCGTAAAGCTGACAGTGGTCACACGGGACAAAGTTTTTCCATTAAAACATCCCAAGCACTATCAGAAGAGGAACTTCCATTCTAGAGACAGAGTTTTGTAAGTACTTAAGTAATTTTAATAAATAAGTTAGCAATTTAATAACATAAGAAAGGTATGACAGGTTATTCGGCCTATGGATGCAAACGCATTTCACAAGCACAGTGTAAATTATTGAACAATCAAGATTTTTCATCGATTCTTTGCTGAAATTTTGTTCTACTGTTTGTCAATCGATCAAAATCAAGTCATGCTGGAAAAGCAGAAGCGAGTGATCAGTGTGAATGCAACGTGACATAAATAAATAGCGCTCCAATCAATTTTGTATTTAGTGCAAGTACTGAATTTTTTTTGTACCTCTAAGATGGCAAACAAGCTTACGGTCTGCCTGACGGTAAGCGGTAATCGTAGCCTGTGGACGCTTGCAACACCAGCGGTATTACTCCGACGTTGCCGACCGGTCAAAAAGCTCATTCCACAACCTTTGCGTTCGCGGGAGGAAGTTTCTCTGAAACCGCACTGTACGCGACAATTTCGGTTCTAAAGTGTGAGATGAATTCCCTGCCGATGGTGAGCGGTGCATTGATAGAAAGTAGCCGTGGGCATAATTTCAAACAATTCCTTACAACACGTTGAAGCAGTAGATAAAACACAGGGAGGCAAAGTCTCTCCTCAAACAACGGCTCGGTACGACAAGTGAGTTTGGGATCGTCGACAATTCTGACAGCCTGTCATTGAACCGAGTCAAAAGGGCCAAGCTTAGAGATGGCAGCAGTACTCCATATGGGGACATAACTACGATAGACTGTCATAATAACATATAAATGGTTTATCGTTACTACGTATACGTACCGAAACCCTAGACTTCGAATTCTGTAATCTGTCCTATGAACTGCGCAATAGGCTCACGAAACTCGACTTTAGAAAGAGACAAAGTTAACCGGTGGTGTCTTTTCTTATAGACAAGAAAGACGCCACACGTTCGCTTCATCCCTGTCACACTTTACGACCATATTTTTATCACAGCTGGCTAGGAAATTCGCTGTCCAGTTATCTATGTATATGACCCAAACATAATGATTAGACAATATAAAAAGTTTTCTACATTTAGTTTTCTTATGTGTTTTAGTTTTTTTTAAAAAAATTAACATATAAGCGATACCACAAATAAAGTACCCTTTTAAAACGTATTTGTACGTTTTATTAGCATTGAAACTAATTTATAATGTAGAGTATTAAAAACAACAAAATATATATACAATCTAAATCCTCAGCACTAAAGTACAGTAACGATAAACACATAAAGGTGTTTAAACACATAAAAGTAATTTCAACCACTCATCATAATTGTCTGCCTGATCATATTATACTTTATAACAACAATATCAAAGAATAGAATATAAAGATACGAAAAGTAAACCAAAAACCGTACAAAACTGTAAACTGTACTATACATTGCTTACTTTATAAGGTAACTTACTTGAAATGGACCTAGATAACAGTAGAAATATACTGCAAACTGTCGTTATGTTTTATAATGAAGCGTCCCTGGGTAGGTTGTTAAAGTCTGTAGATGAAATAACTCACCCAGGGGTGCAGTTTCATAACAAATTTTGATAGAACGGTCAAGAGAACAATGTGAGAGTGTAAGATCAAAGGGATGTTTTCACAGCTTACCGGCAAAGGGTGGACCTCGTAAAAAGACGAAATGTAATTGTGTCCCAAAATTATGTAGGGTTGTTATCTCAGGA
This sequence comes from Apoda limacodes, assembly GCA_946406115.1. Taxonomy (NCBI): domain Eukaryota; kingdom Metazoa; phylum Arthropoda; class Insecta; order Lepidoptera; family Limacodidae; genus Apoda; species Apoda limacodes. Next base: position 8,227,853 of record OX291553.1, on the reverse strand, counting down.
CGATTTTAACAATTTCAAACAGCAAGTATCCGCTTTGATGATGAGTTTGATACGTGTTATTGTATTGTTTAATTATTACTGTGCAGTGAAACTTAAATGTATTGTCGAGTGTTAGCTTAAAATGGCTTTTGCAACTTTTTTTTTGATCAGAGACCATAAAGTACTTAAATTTTATTAGATCAAGAAATAATAACCAAAGTGTATTCGAGTAAACACAGGTAGAACCAAGTAATGAATCACATTTTCATGCCTGAAACTATATGATGCGATTGAATAAGTTGTTTTGGTTTAGTTAGTTTAATACGAGGTAGTTTGACTACTGTGTTTCAAGTTAAGGTGTACATTTATTTTTGTGGACTGTTACAAGGTCATATTACTATTCTTATACTTATTTGTACTGAACTCAATTCAGATCTCGGTTTTGCCCGAGCACTCAAGTTTTATATATACACATAATATATATAATACTACTTTAGTTGTCTAAAACTATAACTAAAAGTTCAAAATTTAAAGCCAGGAATCCTTCATAGTAAGGTTCCATTCACGTTTCTTTTTTTTCTATTATATTTGATAACCCTATAGTGCAACAAACTTTTCTGACCTGGTTGTCAACAATTACACTAAAGTTGCCATGTTGAAATAGTGTGAACTTACAACGACAATAGCGACCAAGTACCCAAGGTCAGATAAGTTTGTTGCATTGTGCTTTTGTAGTTTTTCGATTTTCTCATTTTATTTGACAACCCTAATTTAGTAAAAAAAAGCAATGGCAGGTAGGTAATACATGTATATGTATAGCGTAAAGGGATTCGTTAAAAGGGGGCAAAGAGCGGTCTCGTCACATTGTTTATTCAGTCCATCCGTCGGTTGGACTCCGAATGCCGGACTCTAATCCGAATCGATCGTTTGTCGGAATGCTACGTTCACTCTTTGAGTGTAGCGATGGTATCTACACATGGAATGTTTTAGGTTTTACATATATATTCTCACAACAAGAAATCAAAGGTAGAATAAAATTCGGTCACGGAAAAAGCTTAGTATAGACTTTGCGCTTTTAATTTTCTGATTTTGTTTATATTTGAGAAGTTTTTCAAATTTTAGAACTTTATGCATAACTAGCTTATTCTCGTGACTTCGTCGCGTGGACATATTAAGAAATAGTAGATTTGTATCACTAGGGATCAAAATAATATTTTTACGGTGAGGGTGGTGGTACTATTTTGAATCCAGAGTAGAGCGAAGGTTATTCTAAGGAAGAACCCGGAGCGCAGCGATACCCACTACTTTTTATCACACTCTATGAGAAAAGAGATAAGTGTAACTTATAAATTTATTTATTTTATTAATACTTCTTGAGGAAAATGCACTATTTTTTATAAAAGTACATATCATCATAAATACGAATTTGAGTAAACAATTGCAATGGCGGAATACATTTTACGCGGTTTTTACTTATTCACAAACTTTTTTTTTAAATGGTCCACGCGCTGCCAGCCAGTTTTATTATACAGCTAGTTACTTGTTCGTACAATGTTCTTGATCGATCTCTTTAATTCACATTCCAAATTGAAATCACTTTGCGTCCCTAGGGATTCAAAGTGCACCTTTAATCCCTGTCTACGAGGAACCAGCTCTTTTTAAACAGATATGATAAAAGAGCTTTTCACTGTTTATGATTTTCAACAACAAATTTGAAACTTGTCAACCTTGAGGATGAATTTTGCTAAATCTTTCTTAGTGCTCGCTTACAGGTACCTACTTGTGTGCAAATTTCAGTTCCCTAGACTCAGGAGTTTTGACTGTGCTTTGACTAAGTCAATCAGTCAGTCTGTTTACTCTTTTATGTAGGGGAGAAGTGGCATGAAAGAGCCAGTTTTCTTTACGGAGGAAAAAATACTACATGTAATGAAAAAGAAGTAATTTTTTATTTTAAAAATTATTCTTTATTTATTTGAGTACGTAATTTCGTACAAAAAAATCTTAAACAATAAATAAAAATCAACGAAATATGCATTTCAAAAAAATGTGTCATTCGGCTCTTTCATCACAGCTCGGTATTGAAAGAGCTGCCATAAGTTTTGAAAGAGCCGGTTAGTATAACAACGCGTAATTATGAAAATTATCAAAAAAAAAATAACTGCGACATAAAAAAAACTTAAATACAATTCTAGCAATATTTTTTAAGTAATTGCTAACATTTCTTAACAAAAAAAAAAACAATTCTATCAGTCATTTTAAGTACTCGTTTTTAACGCTTTCTTAATCTTAACATATTAATCAGTCAGAGGTACATATACGTTCTACAGAACTTAACATATTATAGGCGGTTTTTTTATTAATAACAGTCTCTAAATAAAAACAAATCTATCAAATCCAACATCATTAAATCTCCAAGAACTTCAAAAATAATATTGCTATATTTGAGCCTAAATATCTATCTATTCATTAAAGATAATTATCAGATTGTTAGGAACATCAAATGTATGTTTTTTTAAGCTTAAAAACATTTCTTACAAAAAAAATTCAATTGCCCCTTAATGCCACAAGACTCATGAGCCCAACCAAAACAAATTTTGCATTGAAACCAATCTTGATCACTGTTTGCTTGCTACAAACTGTGCAATCATCACTGTTTGTGTTTGTTTTGGAGTTTTTTTTGCTTGGAACAACCCTTTTTTTTACTTCAGCTAATACGATAGAATCGGACGAATCAGATGAGTCACTTTGAATAGAAAATTTTTCCGGATTTTTTCTTGAATTTCTATTAAGAGTTTTTATGGTTTTTTTTGTAGTCATTTTCTTAACATTTTCTTTTGTTTTTTTTGCATTAACTTCTTTCTCTTCTAATTTATTTTTTTCCGGGGTATCAGTTACTATGGTAGATGCCATTTTTCTACTCTTTCGTGTAGTGTTTAGTCTTGGGCCCGCTTTGGAGAATGGTCTTATTGTTGCCGGTGATATTATTTGTTGGCCAGAAGAACTCGGAATCGCATCAACTATAGGAGTAGATGTTACACTGGGAGATGGTATGATATTCTGGTCAGGTATATCATTTTCTTTGCCATCTATACGTGCGTTTGTACGAGTACAAGGCGGAGGTGTTGCTCTTAAATTACCTTCAATATTTTCTTCCTCCATGTTCAACTCTTTAGCTTCATTTGACTTTAATGGATCCGGTCTATCAGTAACATATGAAGATAAGAATTCTTCTTCATTAAATATATTCGAATTCAAGGGGTAAATTCCTGTTTTTAAAAAACCTTGTGTTATATTCTGGGGGCTAAAAGCTGTCAGATATGCTTCCTTTACGAATTGCCCAACTTCATAAATAGTCACAATTTTACCAGGGTTCGATAACATCCATTCGTTCATGGAAATGCGATATCTAGTTTTGAAAGGCCCATATACTGTGACATCTAGTGGTTGCAGTTTATGGCTGCAGTGCGGTGGAAATGTGACTATGATGATTGAGTTTTGTCTGGCAAATTCGACCACTCTGAGATTCACATGAGAGCTGTGATTGTCCATTAATATCAATGCTGGATTCTCCTTGGATGGCTTTATGTGCAACAAAAAGTGTTCAAGTGCTTTAACAAAACAGTCTTCGGTCATCCATCCAGAAGCTTGAGCCAAACCTAGAGCTCCAGGCGGACCACGACTTAACATAATATCCTTGTAGTTTACTCTAGGAAACACAAAAATGGGCGGTAAAAAACCACCAGCAGCATTAATAAAGAACAGAGTTGTCACCAACGTTCCTCGTTCGGCTGAAGATACTTTTCCAATTTGTTTGGTACCTTTTTCAGCTATGATTTTAGGGGGATTGGTGACTGTACTGCAGCCTGTTTCGTCGCCGTTAAAAATCATATGCGGAGGAAAATTGTGTTTGCGTAAAACAATGCTTAATTTCTCAAAAAACATTCCTACATTTGTTTTGTTAAAGGATGTTGCACGGGATAGAGAAGTGCTTTCAGGTTTTCTCACACTTAAATCTTTGTGTCTGCTCATAAATCCTTTGAGCCAATCATCACTAGCAGTTTCGGCTTCTTTCCATTTATCTGGGCAAATATCATTGGCTTTGGCATAATCAAATGCCAGTTTCTTAGTTTGATGCCTTGTTAAGCCATAGCACATTTTAGAAGCAGTCTTTAAATAATCCGCAAGCATGTTTTCCTGCTCCGATGTGAAAATACGCTTATTTCCTATATAAGGACAGTGTTTATACGGTAATTCACCAGTATTCTTTGCTTTTTTTACTATTTTTGCTAAATAAGCCCGCGATATATTTAAGGCAAGTGCAGTTTTATTTATAGACTGGCGCTTGTCTAAAACTTCAGCAACTGCCTCTTCAATTACCGATTTATTGGGTCTTTTTCGTTTTTTTGGACCAACTTTCTCCATATTGAAATATCTGAAGCAATTAATTTAATAATATTATGAAAAAATGTACGTATATTATACGTACATTGTACGTATATTAGTATAATTTTATATTATTTACAATAAACAATTTCAAGGTTATGAAGGAGCCAGTTATGAAAGAGCCGGCTTTTTCAATGCCCACTGACCCGGCTCTTTCACGACTTGTTCCAAAAAAATATATAATCTTCAAAATAACAACAATATCAGACCTTTAGCAGATAAGTTTTTATGCAACTGCAAAGCCAAATATATGCACCAACTGAGTCTATAACCCATTTGCCTATAATTGTTAACAAAAAAATACCAAAAAACAACTAAAATGAAACAAAAAACTTACTTTTGAGTGCCTAAAACTTCGACTCGATGCACCGATGGCGGTTGGTTTCGGCGAACTGTCAAATGTTTGTGGGTGACGGGAAATCAGTGTTGCCACCTAAAAATACTATTGCCAACCAAATCTGTTCTAAAACTACCGAAATAATGCAAGTGGCTCTTTCAAAACCTGGCTCTTTCATGCCACTTCTCCCCTATGTATACAGATCAAAATGACAAACAGAATTTTCGTACCCGTGACTGTTTTCGTTAAGCTCCCAGAACTGTAATCTTTTATCACATTCTTATATAGTTAAACATAGTATTCAATAATTCAAAAGTGTTCGTAAAAACCTAATTTGAATAAAACATTTTGACTTTGACTGCTTCATCAAGGTCAAAGACAAATCCAGACCAATAGTTCTTAAGTTTTCTGATGTGACCCTTAGAGATAAAGTGTGGTCTGCCAAAACTGGGCTTAAAAATTCTGGAATCACGCTTTCTGAATTCCTCACGAAGTCTAGGCACGAGTTATTCATGGCAGCACGGCAAAAATTTGGAATCTCCAAGTGCTGGACGCAAGGAGGATCGATAATTGCAATTGGCATTGATGGCAAAAGGCATAAGATTGTTAGCCGCAGTGAGCTTAATGCTGCCCCAAACACGACTGCAAATGCCGTGGCAGTTTCTTCTATTGACAGTGGTACTGAAAATTCCTCTATAGAAGCTAAAACTGGCCGACCCAAGAGAACAGCAGCGAAGAAATAGGTGACATTCAAGTTCAAATGTTTACGAACGATTGAAAGCCGTTATGCAGTCTTGCTCTCTCCTGTTATCTTGGAAATATTTTTTTTCTACCTTCAATTTTCTCTTTTAACCACTTGAGTTAAGTTTAATCACATTTCGTTATTTTATTTATCACCGTTTATCACTTAACCTTCAAAAATATTTTTATTTAGTATTTTTTTTTAAGAATTTTACGGCTCTAGAAACTACGTTTTAGGTATTTTAATTTGTACGGCTGTGGTAAAAGCATATTAGGACAACTTTAATTTGTTGTTGTTTTTTTTAATGTTTCATGTTTTAAATGATAATGATATTAACTATTGTATTTATTTTACCAGAATCTAGCTGTTATGTTCCGTGTAACATACCTGAATACTTATTTTTTTTTTTGTTTCAGTAATACTTTTTGTTTTGTTGTTTATGTTTTCGATTGTATGTAATTTGTACTTTTTCTAAACTAGACTGCTGGCATGTAGAGCACACATACTTACATATTTCTATTTTATTGTATATCAAACATATTAATAGTCTTTATATTATATTATACGTATATATAAAATAAATATTTTATTGTAATATATGAATAGTGACAGCGACAGTAATAATTCTTTCCCTTGTTCTTCAGATGGATTGAACAGTGACGACAGTTCTTTTAATGCTTCTCCTTCTCTCAGCGCTACTTTAACATCCACTTTTTCAGACTCACTGAAACATTTCAATATCGTACATATAAAGGCACAGAGTATTCCAGCTCATTACTCCGATATGCTAGCATCTTTTGATAACAAAAACATTCACGCCGTCCTTGTTTCGGAGTCTTGGTTAAAACCTTGCTTACCTTCTACATCTTTTTCATTGCCAGGCTTTCAGTTAGTTCGAAACGACCGTAAAGATAGAGGTGGTGGTGGTGTGGCTATATATCTTAGGTCTAACTTTTCCTTCTCTATTATTAACATTTCTGATCAAATTTCCTCTAATACCTCCGAACATATTTTTATTGAGGTAAAACTTGCAAGCTGCAAAATTCTTCTTGGAGTTTTCTATAGTCCCAATTTACATATTAATTACTTTTCTTCTTTTGAAAGCCTTTTAGAAAATTTAACACCCCTCTACGACCACACAATTGTTATGGGTGACTTTAACACTTGTTTGTTAAAAAAAGATAGACGTTCTCATCTGCTCAACAGTATTGTAGAGGGATGCAACCTACAAATATTACCCCTTAAAGCTACACATTTCTTTCCTAATTGTACACCCTCCCTTTTAGATTTAATTATAGTTTCCTCCCCAACACATGTGTACAAACATGGTCAGTGCGCTGCTGATGCCTTTTCTTACCACGATTTGATTTATCTATCCTACAAATTACGTCCTCCTAAAGCTAAGTCAAGAATACTTCAGCAACGCAATTTTAGTGGAATGGATGTGAACCATCTGTGCGATGACGCTAGTAAGTTAAATTGGGACGCTGTTATCAAAGCATCTTCAGTTGATGAGAAAATTTTATTATTTAACAAAGTCATTACTGACCTTTATGACACCCATGCCCCATTTGAATGATTAAAAAAAAACATCTACCCGCACAGTGGCTTACCGATGAAATTAAACAGATGATGGTTAAAAGAAATCGTGCTAAAGTCAAATATAAAAATTTAAAACCAACCCTTGTGAAAGCAACCTTGCTAAGTATAAACTCCTGAGAAATCGCTGCAATAGAATGTGTAGAGATGCACAACGACGCTATATCCATAAATCCGTTGAAAACGGTGATCCAGCAAAAATCTGGAAATTTCTCAAGTCATTAGGAGTTGGTAAGACTAATAGTATTCCCCTTTCACATGATATTGATGTCAATCTTCTTAATCAACACTTTTCTTCCAATGTTGCTATTGAAGGCAACAAAAAAATAAATACGCTGAACTCACTTTCCTTAAAACCAACTCCTGACTTTCCTCCGTTTTTACTAAGTCGATTTTCTGATTGTGATGTTAAGAAGAGCATTATCGCTATATCTTCTAACGCTGTGGGGAGTGACTGCATTAGCCGTAACATGATCCTTCCTATCCTTGACATTATTATTCCTATCATCACAAATATCCTTAATCACTCTATTGCCTCTGGCGAATTTCCAGGTTCCTGGAAAGATTCATTAATTATTCCCTTGCCGAAAAAAGCAAATCCTGTCTGTTATTCCAATTATCGTCCCATATCCATCTTACCATTCCTTTCTAAAGATCTTGAACGTCTTGTTCATGAACAGCTGTGTCATTTTCTCACTAAAAATAACTTACTAAATCCCCTTCAATCTGGTTTTCGTCCTGGACATAGTACGGTTACTGCACTTGTCAAAATCTCTGATGACATTCGGCTCGGTATAGAAAACAGAAAAGTCACAGTGCTAACACTATTAGATTTTAGCAACGCCTTTAACACTGTTGACTTTGATATACTACTTTCACTTTTAAGTTCTCTTAACATATCTCCAACAGCAATCGACTGGTTTCAAAGTTACTTGCGTGGGCGCCGGCAGCGGATCAAGGTTGATGATTCCTTCTCCACTTGGTGCTACACCAATGCAAGGTGGCGTGTTGTCTCCACTTCTCTTTTTATTAATAGTATAACATCTAATTTATCTTCTCTCTACCATCTATATGCAGACGATCTTCAAATATATACTCAGGCTCCAGTTAGTGAACTAAGAAGTGCAGTTGCGATTATAAATAACGATCTTGCTCGCATTATGGATTGGAGTACCTCTTACGGTCTAAACGTAAATCCAAATAAAACGCAACTTATCATTGTGGGTACTTCAAGAATGATATCTAAGATTAATTTACAAAATCTTCCTAAAGTGAGTATTAATGGAACAGTCATTCCATATAGCGAGGCTGTAAAAAACTTGGGCATCATCATAGACCAGACATTTTCGTGGGAACCACAATTAAAAGAAGTTAGCAGAAAAATATTTGCTACAGCTAAATCCATTAGCAGATTGCGTAACTTCTTGCCCATTGCCACTAAAATTGCACTGTCTAAATCACTACTGCTACCTGTCCTTGATTATGCGGATGCTAGCTATCTTGACCTTACTGAGGAGCAATTAAATAAGCTTGAGCGACTCCAGAACCTATGTATTAGATACATATTTGTTTTACGTAAATATGATCATATATCCGAATTTCGATTAAAACTCAAGTGGCTCCCAATTCGCCTTCGCCGGAATACTCATTTTCTGTTTCTTCTCTACAACGTACTGTTCAATCCGTCTACTCCGTTATACTTGAAAGAGCGTTTCAATTTTATAGGGTCTACAGCTCATCGCGCCACTACAAACATGATGCTGAAAACCCCAACACATTATTCGCAAGCCTATAATGACTCATTCACTGTCACAGCCATAAGGCTATGTAATAGTTTACCCTTTGATGTCAAAAAAGCACAAACTTTAAGAATATTTAAAAATCTCGTAATCACACATTACTTAAAAATTTAAGCTGTCTCATCAACACTGTTTATTCATCTATATTATTTAAGATGTATGTAGTTTGTGTATTTATTTTTATTTTTTGTTTTGTATTTGATATATATATATATATATATATATATATTGTACGTATTAGTATTATTTATTATTCATATGTATATAAATTTAGCTATTGCTATAAATGTATACTTATATTGTAAAGTTTCAGTTAGCACATTCTACTCAATAATTTTATAAAGTCTCCTCTACCCAAAGGTTGTCTGGAAGAGATCGATCATTAGCGATAAGACCGCCATTTTGTTATTACTTTTATTGTTTAATTGTTTTGTTTTCTATATGCGCAATAAAGTATATTATTATTATTATTATTAAAGAAAGAAAAATTACAACTCTAAATGTAAATTCAAATTTTAATAATTTCGTACACAACACTGCCAATCACACATTAAGTTTATTGTTTTTTGTTTTCACTTTCAAAAATATTAATGAATCACGTTATAATATGTAAGTAACTAGACATTGTACTTAACTGGGAACGTTATGTTAGTATTTGAAACATCAGATAAGCGACCCTTTCTGTGATATTCATTATAATATATGTAGTGTTAATTAAAATAATTATCTTTGTAATCGTTCACAACGTCACAGTTACGCAATCATTATTAAAGTGTCAAACTTAGAAAGAACCGTTTGAATTTGTCATTATATCCGACGGGCCTTTCAAAAAGTAGAACTTTCGAGTCTGATTATTCTGGTCACCTGGAAAATGACAGGAGGGTAGAGTTTATTCGCTATCTCTTTTCCTTTTTTTTTGAATGTATTTATATGTCCTTTTTCATCTTTCGCCTGCGAACCTCGGGATTATAATAACTATGCAAATTGGACGATTTCAATAAACCGCTTCAACGAAGGTACACCAAGCACTTATTGTAATTTGAGGTGAGGTGCTTGCTGACTTTAAATTTTTTTTTTTTTTATTTAAAAGTACTGCCAGTGACAGATTTGTCATAGATTGACAAAATCTTGCTTTTATTTTAATGATTACTTGGGTACTAGTAAATTCATATTTTTAGAATATGTTTTTCAAATTTAAAAAGGGCTTTTATTTCGTAATCCTAATACATATATGTAATGTATTTGGAGTATTTTATAATGTTTATATACATATATTAACTTAAATAGGCAAGTTTAAGTTAACTAACTTGTAAAAAAAATTATTCTTCTTTTAACAATGGAGGAGAAGGTTTTAAATTCCAATCAAGTCTTTTTTATTATTAAAGCATTTTTTTATATTTACACCTTTGGCCGATATAATTAAATGATACTTGTAGGTTATAGTTTCAATGTATCCTAAATATGGCATGTTTAAATTAGGATACGAAATGGGGGGAGAAAAATCAATGCATAATAGTAATATTACATAAGCTATTGTTATTATTACGTAATTAGAACAAGCTAATTTATTATGTCCTTTTATAAATAGTCGAGTAATCAAGTTGTTGAGTTTTGAACTCTCAGCAATAAATGTTATCACAATTACAGCTATCGGGAGGACAATAAATTAGATATCCTTTTAATCATAGAATAAGTAATGATGCTATCTCAAAGACGTTATACTCGTTACAAATAGGTAAAACTGTCATACATTTATTTATTAAAAACTTTATGGGTATCAGAGATACGTCAGACTAGTTTTGAAATATAATCAAATTGTATTTAACTGACTTTAAAGAAAATAAGAAGTTTTTCATACGACTGTTTTGTTGTGTGATCTCATATAGATTTAGTGATCATGCAATCGTAAGTTACATTAAATATTATTTTAAGTGTTTCAGTGTGTGAGATTCTAAAAATAATGATAAAAATCAAACTTTAAAAAAAATACTAAACCAACTTTGAATATCTACAAATAAGTAAACAATAAGCCTCCAAAGCAGAGTGAAGTAACTAATTGAGCTAAATGTTTAAAAAAATAAATTCTCAATTTTTTTAGCATAAGTACAGAGAAACGTTTGTTGGCATCCGACAGCAAATAAATCACTTAGTTAAATTTTTTTATTATTGTGGTTCAATTTAGTTTAAACGATTATTTAAAGTTAGTTTGGGTAGATCTTGCAGATTAAAATAGACACAGCTTCAGATACATAGATGTATACAAATATATACTATAAACAATGTTAATCTTTTTACCACTACATAAAATAATGATCCAGTATCAAATTAGGTTAGATTTTTATTTAAATTTTTGCCCTATAAAACATTACCACTAAATGAATTTATCCAACGTTAGTAACAAAGATACGACACTTCTATTTCAAATCTTTATAATCTATGTCAACGTTCCATGAAACAATTTATTGTGTAACTAACAATGGCCGAAATGCAACTTGCGTTAGTTGTTTATTAAGATTTATTGCCTAAGAGTTAATAATTATTGCGCAGTACTAGGGACTAGATTCTGTTTATTTTGTAGATATAATTTAGCGATTGATAGAGTTCCTTGTCAGAAATTATAGCTGTCGATAGATAAACTTTGAAACGTTCTACATTTACAAAGTTCAATTTATGCTTGAAGATATATTCCTGAATAGAAACTACAAGAGCTTTTGAAACGCTTTTAGTAATGGCTCTATTAAATAAAGTATTCACAGAGTAGAATTTACGAGATTAAAAGGCGACATAAACTTTAAACATAAAATCACAAGTATCTAGATAAAATTTATCTAGCACTTACTACTGAATAGTATAACAGAAATGCTGAGAATCTACGTATAAATGAACTTATAATAGCATTTGTCACATGAGCAGTCGTTAAGTTAAGTCAGGGGCGTTATGGGAAGCCTGAAAACTCTAAAACTCGAGTGGCCAATATCCACAAAACCGCAATAGAATGAAACCACTAAATTGCACACAGGATTACATATATAAAGATAACTAAAACACAATATTATGAATGAATAAATTGTCGGCCTTATCGCTTTGAAGTGAACTATATACCAATACGTTTATTCAAATGTGTCTTTTATGCATAAATATAATTATAATAATGACTTATATTGACAGAAAATTTAGATATCTGGATTTAAAGATAGGCACTTACAATGGTTTGCAGAGTAATTGGTTCACAAACTTACCTGAAAAAAAAATATTTAAGATTAGTATTTTAATTAATTTAGATTAACGATTTTAAAAATATATGTAATTATTTGCATGACTATGTTTTGCTAATCTAAAATTTAAAAAAAATATGCAACTAAAATATTATGTCAGAAATTTTGTAATTATTAATGACATTTTGAATTTCATAAAAAGCGGCCGAGTGCGTGTTCCTTGACATGAGGATAGTCTGTATTTTGTAAGAAAATGCATTTGCCTTTCTGTGTGTTTAACCGCTTGTATAATGGGCTGTGTTATAATGGAGTGTTCCAAATGATGCCCACAGCTTTCTACCATCATACTGTGCAGTACGATGTACCTTAACCTAACTAAATGGTATCGCATAATGTGGTTTGACAGGAACTCCATCCCATGAAAGCATCCCTATATTTCTGCAAGTTCTTCAAGAAAGGAGTATCGGTTTTAAAGGGTCGGACAATTCCTTGACTTTCCTTGACTTGAACAATTCCCCTGGTGTTACAAGCGTCTATAGACTACGGTGACGGCTTAACATCAGGCAGGTCAGCTTGTTTATATGTTATATGAAAAAAAATCTTGTAGAATGTCTAGTTCTATTTTGTTCTAGGAACAGTCGGGGTAACGCTCGGCCTAAAACGAAGCGACAAGATCGTGACTTTACATTAATATCAAAAACTGAAAATTTCAATATTCAAAATATGAGAGCATATTTTGTTAAATATTCACATATTTTTTTTTTAAAGTATGAAGAAAAATAATTAAATACACATGTTAGACGGGCAGGAGGACATTAAGTATACGATATTGTAGGCTAAAGTCCGTTACACACGGATTTATAAAATATATTAATATAAATCATAGCAAGGCATATCACGATATATTTTCTATGGTAATTTTTGAATGATTACACACGCAGCTATAAATAAATTTCAGTTTTGTATGGTATATTTTGATTAATATATATTGCGTGTGTAACGGGCTTAATAACTTCTAAAACATACTAGTGCACTTGAGAATAAGTCACCTAAGAAAAAAATTGCTTGATTACAAATATATTATAAAGCCACCATGAACATAAGAATATTTTATTCAACAATGGGATACTTTCGCCAACTTAAATCTTAAATATTTTAGAGATTTCAGTCCAAATTTTGGGAATTATTGCTTAAGCTCCTTGGTACATGACCAATTGACCAACGAGAGATTCGTTAGACCATGATCTCACGATTCCCAATATAAAACAGGAAATTAAGGTCAAAATGCAAAAATACAAAAATTGCTATCCATCCATAGAAAATGAACTTGCAAATGAGCAAATGAAGACAAAAGCAATATTTTTAAACCCCAAAGGAAGTTTAAATCCCTAAGGAAAAATTCCCTTAGAACTATGCCAATGATGCACACACACCTTCATGAGAAAACACTGTCCTGATGAAGTGACGCAGTCACTGGACCTAACCACAAACTTTTGCTAGAAATTAATCAACATAATGCTAAATATTTAAATGAGTCAGATTGAAGTAGGAAAGAAATATAAATATTTATAAAAAAACGTAGTACAGACCTATCCAAAAAAAAAGGTGGGAACCTAAAGGAATGCGCGCAAAACAATTAAATATCTCAGTTTTAAGGATAGCTACCCTTAATAAGTTTTTTTGCACATAAGGCACCTGTTTTCAGTCATTAAATATATTGCAGAGTTATACGTAAGGCTAAACTACGAACTTAAAGAAAAATTGTAGCCGTTTGGCTGAATATTAACAGAAGTTCTGAACATTTGTTTAGAACTTAATTATTCGCTGAAAAAAAAATGTTAGATTTACGTATTTAACAATTAATTTCGGTCCTACGAAGTGAATTCGGTTCTGTATACTAAACAAAACGGTATAATTTACCTTAAATTTAATTGAATTAACCATTCTATCAGTAATGTCTACAAAACTTTTATGTAGTACCTGTAAGTATGTAAATTCAACTAAAGTATTTTTTTAGTGTTATTTCAAGGTTTAAAGGGAACTAATACATACAACGAAAAGGAATATACCGTATTCTACGAGTATTTACAGAGCAATGAATTAGAATTTGCATACCAAACACGTTAGCTCACGTAACGTACTACCTACATGCAATGAATTAGAATTTTTAATACAATTTCTAAAAATAGATAGTAGAATAAATTGTAGGCGGTTTTGTAAATTAATGTATTAAAAAGTGCAATACCTCAGAATGTGAATCTTGTAAAATAGACCATTTACATATACCTATGTATATGACTACTAAGAAAATTAATAATTAATTATCTTAGTCGCTTAGTTTTAAAGATTTTTAAGATAATTATTATCTTGAAAATGGTTCACAACGAAATTTTTCCTATTAACTTATCCTAATAGCTAAGTAAGCGAGAACATAGTACTAGATAGAACTAGCTTATGCCCATGGCTGCGCCCGCGCTAAATTATGATATCGGCCTAGAATTCTTGCGACAACTCCTTGAGAATAGCTGGTTGGGAAAATTAGATAGTGTCCTCTGTTTCTGTAACTATTCCTGTGCCATATTTCAGATCAATAGGATGCCCTGTTGCGACGTGACGGAAATACAAATAAACAAACTCCCTTTCGCATTTATTACATAAGCATGGATTGCAAATTAACTATAGTATAGTAATTAGTATGATTTGCAATTTTGTATTATTTTATATGACTATACCTACCACAGTTTGTACCTACATACTACAAAGGGTATAAGCTGATGTAGGTATAGTCATACACAATAATATATTAACTTCATCACTATTTAATACAAATAAAATACAATGAAGATGGATCAAATTGATGATCTTCCCCAATGTCATTAATGGTAAAATAAATAGGTACTTTTCTTGCCGGTTGGTGTAAGATAAGACATGTTGTAACAAAATTATTTCCTGTTTCAAACAAATTCTTGCTAGTTTAAAAACAATCTTCATTTTTATCTTCATAATATCTTCAAATATTTCTTCATTTTTATACAGCAGGAAGTGTGGAAAATATCTTAGCAAAAGATTTCCTTATTTACATATCTTCTAAATCTTCAATAAAGATACAATTCAAATGCTTGAGATATCCTAATAGCGGCATTAACTTCATCTTTCCATCCGATCGAGGAAAAGAAATAAGGTCGGTGCACATTATCGCGGGCTGAATGAGGAGTAACACGGAGACAATCGTATTTTACAATTTAGGTACTGGAAGTGACAAAAAGATATTTTTAATGTTATATTTTTATGAGCGTGGTTAACTAAACAAATGTTATGTAAGGATTTATGATTGCAATCATTAAAAGCGACGTACTTTATCAGTCCACTAACTAAAAATAATGAAAAAAATCTATTAGTCATTGTAAATGTCAATGCTTCCATTTTTTTTTATTACAGACCTCTGGAAACAATCACAAGGCTCTTGTACCGCATAATCCATACTTATATTATATATATGCGCACGGAATTTTGTTTGTCTGTCTGTTTCCTCTTCACGCATAAACCGCTGTACCGATAAATATGAAATTTGGTATGGAGATAGTTTCACCTGGGGAAGGCCATAGGCAACTCATCAATATGTGTCATTCATTACTATTCATTCAATTAATTGATTGTTTTATTTTAATTTCTGTTTCGTTTTTAGTCTCCTCATAAAATAAAATACTGCCAACGTTTTCGTACACAATAAATTTAACTTCATTTCGTTCCCGATTTAATATCGCTATAAAATTCAAATAATCTTAATGCTGCGCTTCCTGAAATAAATTTTACGAATCCTAAAATCGAGGTCAGCTTAACCCTAATAGCGAAAACATCAATACAACATGTTTAAGTAGAAATGGAACAGAAGTTATGAAATAAAATAGCGATTAGTGAAAGAAAGAATGTATGGATACAATTTTATGTTATCACTAGACTTTGACAGCGGCTCCGCCCGCCCTGAATTCGGTTATCGGCGTGGAACTCCTTAATTATACTAATGACGTTTGCTATAGTAAGTTATAGCTACATCTATTGTAATATCTCTTTAAACTCTGTTATAGTTATTCCCGCGGGAACTTTTGAATTTTTCGAGATAAAAAGTAGCCTATATGCTATTCCAAGATCTAACCTATCTGTGTGCCAAGTTTCATCCCGATGCGCCCAATGGTTAAAGCGTGATTAAGTAACAAACATTCATCCAGACATACAAACTTTTACATTTATAGTATTAGTAGGATTATTTTTATTGTAATTTGTGTGTCAAAATAGTAACAGTAGAATGAGGAACTTTTTGTGAATTGGTTTGTTTTTATCAACAAGTTGTACAGAAATAACTAATCCTAATGACATGAATTTTTTATTGCAGTTTAAAATTCGTATTAGACATAATAAATGTTCTTAAAAGCCGTGTTTTTGTGTGTCAAAATTATTGAGGTTCAATTAAATTTAGTATTTAAAAGCTAACATTTTGTTACTGTCCCAGTTCATATAATTGAATGAGATGAAAAAGGTTTTGTTGTGTATAGGTTTAGTATGTAAAAATACTATTGCAAGTCAGTATTGTGCACTAGGTATATACTGTATAAACTACTGTACAATATAAACATAATATTGTAAATAACAAGATCCCACACCACAGCAATACAAAATTTGAGAAATGATTTTTTTGAGTTTTTTCTTTATTTGCCAGGTCATGATAGTAATATGCCATAGTAATATGAATTTATTTTTAACTAGGTACCTATAAAAGTTAAAATCTAAAGCCCTGTCACATACAGACAAAGTATTGGCTTTGACTTAGTAAGTAGGCTGCAATGACTGCTCTGTGGCTATGTTGATTGGCAATAGTAATTGCCTGCCTAACTGAGGGACGTGGGTTCGATTCCTGTACAGGAAAACATTTATGATTAAGCTTAGTTTGGGACCAGGTGGAGGTGGGACCAGGTGGAGGTGTATTATCCAGGAATAATAATTAATCAATTTCAAATACTATTATTGGCACTTTTTACGTACGAAACCTTCAAACCTTCAAACGACTTTATTCAAACATTGAAATTATAAAATAAAGATGTGCAATACGTCACAGAATAAAGAGAAAAATATCTTTATATAACGAAACGTATAAATATAATATCACTTAATCCGGAAATATCATATTTAGTTAACTTTATGTCTTTGTTGGATGCTTTTTATGCCATTTCTTGTGATAGCCCACACATTTTGCAATTCAAAAGCTTCCCAAGTGACTTGGAATACGTTCGTCTAGTACATTTTGTCGGAATATAAACGAGTGGTCATAACATTTAACACACGGTGTTCGCCGAGGGCTGCTTTTAGATCTTTGTCCATTTTGTTGTTTGTTTTTCTGTTCCTACAATAATAAAGAGTACCCGATAATATTTATACTTTACAAAAAATGGTTGTTTTTGTTGTTGACGCTTTATGATATTTATGATATTGTTTAAACATATAGGTAGTTTACGATACAGCTTATATTTGTTTTAGTTACAATATTTTTTACAATCAAAACTTTAGCAATGATTTTTAAAGGAAGATTACCTTAGATTTTAATTCAAACAGAAGTTAAGTTTAAACTTTTCTATTTAAAGATGGTTTTTCTTAAAAAGTCGCTGATTTTGACGCAATGTGAGAATAATATTTTCCGGGTACAGACTTTTAACATGTTAGTGACCTAACCACCAAGACTGAAAGAGTCAGTATAGCAATATCGACATACCTAGCATTTTCGCTTTCAGTTTTTATACATGTATGTATAGAGTCACGCCGCAAAGCATCAAAGTACCTAAACCACAAGAGTTTTATCTGTATGTTTAGTATTATAGATATTCATGAAAAACAAAAGAGCAAAATACGATAAAATTTTCATACTCATATATTATTGAAAGTTTGAACAAACAACCCTTATAATCACAACAACAAAACACTCAAACGATAACAGCCTCAAAAACAATGGCTTGTAATAATTAAAGTATAACAAATCACCAAAATTTTCTTCCTTCAACCATAGATACCTACTTGACGCAGAACTTGGGCCGTTAGCAGAAGATATGCCTTCCATCTTTTACAAAATATTATAGAGTTCATGTAGCCTGGCTACGTTCAGTGGCATGTTTATACTCACATCGCGTGTACAATACGATGATCCTGGGCCTATTTACAACTTTAGATCAAATAATTATAACTCCAAAAGAAACTCTACTTGCACGGCTTATGGTTAAGTTTTGTATAAAGCTGGATTGTGATATCTGTTACCTAACACTGGTATAAACAGGAGAGTACGGTAAATTTACTGATTGAGTTCGTTTTTATGGATAATGAAAAATATTACTAAACATTATATAAAGGATGAATTTTGTTTGACTGGCAATTTGTTACCTACTCTGTTTTTGGACTACATTGTTTTACGAGACTTATGTTAAGGGTTATGTTCCAAAAAGGCGTTAAGTGGAATTTACTTCGAAGCCTGCACCATCTATCTGTCTGTCTATCGCAGGGCTGTCTTTTAATTGTAATAGTTATCCTATTATTTTTTTTCATTCTAGGTGTTTAGCTTCTATTTGTAACACAAGCGTCAACCTTGGTCTGATTCTAGAGATAACTCTGTAAAACAACAAGGAATTAAAAATAGCTAAGCTTTTTGGTTTAAAAGTCTAGTAAACTTAGTACCCTATCATAATTTACAATGGTCTACAAGTCTGCAGCAGTAGGTAGGTATACCTAACAAAAGAAGTTGTTGGTTTTCACATGATTATTGATAAGGCTCTGTCATAAAATCTAAAAATTTTGCTTTTTATTTAAAAAAAAAAAAGTACAAAAGCCAACCGCTAGGCTTTTGGTGTCATAAAATTCTTATAATAATAATTATTGGATATTCCTGCAAAATTGCCGGTATAATATTACATTACTTCTTTCTTGTATGACACAATATGGCTTAATAAAATAACTAGGTAAGTAAAATCTCATTAAAAGAAAACGCAGTGAAATTCAAAGAACTTCGAAGATTATGGCAAATCACAAATTGAAATGTTTTTAGTTATAGATATTTGTATCAAGTATACAGCTGTTTGTATATAAACAAGTTTACATCCGACTCACTTTGTGTACCTACTTTATATGTTGTGGTGTGATTTCGTATATTCTTTTCTGCTAGATTCGTATTTTTAATACCTATAAATCTACCAGAAGATAAATAAACAGTTTTGGACACATTACTTGCAGAACCCACTGCAGTAAATAGCATAGGTAATGAAAACTAATGACAAGTAAACCGTATGTCCATATTTCAAAATAAATAATGAATGTGAAATTGAAACGGATATGGGCGTGTACGGAGAGCGGCGAGGCTTTGATCCTACATTGACTTGGCCAATGGCCTCAAATTGAGGATTAAATTGTATGAATGTATTATTAAAATGTAACTTTAATAGATTTGGAATAAGCTTTTTAATAACTGCTTATAGATTAGAATACGATAGTACAAGGATACATTTTAGAAAACGATGAAAAAAAAATATCGCTTTAAAAATCCTGAAAAACAGTATTGTAAAGAAACATGGTTTGCGATAAAAATCAAGGCTAAGTTGCAATTCTTCAATCTTAACAGGATTTAAAAATCGTAGTAATATTTAAAAACCACTACAAAAATCCAGAAAAAAAAGTTTATAATATAGTAATCTGTAACGGCATTAACGCGCGAATTTACTTGGCATATAATTTAGGTCTTATTTTGGTGAAACTATTCATATTAGGTAAACTAAACATTATGTCTAAGTCACCTTTGAAACTATTAAATAAGAATTTTGCTACCCCTAAGGCTTAAAGCATATATGGTAGCTATAGCTGCTTATTAAAAACATAAAATCCAAACTAATATATATTTGTGAAAGTTTGTTAGTTTGTTGTACAGAGCATCCAATTTAGGTTATTACTTTTATTTGGTACCGAAATAGTTAGAAAAAAGAAAAAGGATATAGGCTTAGCTTATTGTCCTGGAAAACTCAAAAGATCTCGTGTATAACTATTATTTATTTTCCACGTAGACGAAATTTACTTAACTACAGTTTGTATAGCAAACTGTCTTAATATAATCAAGAATTTTGATGACCTTCTTATGATATTCCCTTTAAATATTGAAACTTTTAATCTTAATTATGAGGTCTAACAACCAGACCATTAATAATTATAATCAATAATAAAAAAAGATACCAATTCAAAGTGTTAACTCTAGTCAATAAACAATACGTTTTCTTGCTTGCTATTAAATATCTACTCACTACAACGCCATATTTAAAGTACGTACTTGTTTCGAACTTTCACCACCTCTTGCATGTAATGTATATTTTAAAAACCAGTATTGTACTCTACACCTTACTATAATCTTCACTAATATCTTCTTTGGCACTCCTAAAAATACACTTACAACCAGCTTAAAACCACATGCTTATAAACTAGTAAATCAGGTCAATAAACAACTCTATAACAATCTTTATTATCGTACCATAATTAAGACGTATAATTTATTATATACCTTCGACTAGTTACATTATACAAATATTTAAATAAAACTAGTGAGTGTAGTATTATTTATACTTTGCTTTAGTGAATGAAGGTCAGATTAGAATATTTTTTTTTGTTTGTACACAAATCTTTCATATCAAAATATAACACCTTACTGAGCCACAAGTATCTTTAAAATATGAAATTAGTTGAAATGTATAAAAAAAATTACTGATTTGGATGAAATTTGACAAAGAAGTAATCAATTTATTCGGAGGAGCGCGCGGTTAAGTGACACTCGTCTATCGGAAACGATGCGAAGTTTAAGCAACGTCAGGCGTAGTCACTGCTTGGATCTTTCGGAGAGCACCTTAAAACGATGGTACTCACTAATTGTCATATGCAGCAGTTGTCAAACCAAGTCAGAGGAAGGCATTTCCTTAGACAGTCGAGTGGCCACTAGCTCGACATCGTCCACCAACCCGCATTAGGCCAGCATAGTGTAAATAAAATAAATAAACTATAGCCTAAGCTTCCTTCCTCAAGTAAAGGTATGTACCTCAGCAGTGTGGCATACAATGTCAAAGGCGAATCAATTTCCTTAATAGTCGAAACCGTGAGCTACCTAGTACTTTATATTATAACTTAAAACTTATATCAAACGCGATTTAGATAAGCAGTTTTATTACGTGACACAAATACCTTAAGAAATAGACAGTGATTTTAAAAACATTTTCGTAATTCTAAACAGTCTATACAAATCTTCAATGCATAGACACGCGTCCATTACGGCTTTGTGATAGTATAATAGATATATTAAGCGTAGTACGAGAACCTAAGCTGGTAGTAGTGTTGTAAATCATAAAGTAGGGCGGCGCCGCGTGAGCGGCTGTATGCTGACGGGTTATGTTATAGCAACATGTAAGAACCCGATTGGAAGGTTCGCAACCTCAAGATAAGTTTCTGTGTGACTGTGAATTGTAATAATCTCGATAGTGTTGACACAGTTGCCTTTTGGTACAAAGAGATCTAAGTTATGGCCGTTAGAAGTGTTGATAATGTTAAGTACAGAAATGAAATATTCAAGGTGGCTTATTCGTTTTAGAATGGTAACTTAATTTTATGTTCCGTGTTAAGTCACTTTTAATAATATGAGGTATTTCATAAATTAAGTTGCCTTTATTGAACTAGATTGTTGTTTCTTTATCGGTCCAAGTTTACATAATACTCCATAGTAAAACTATCAACAATCTATCTTGCATTATAGATACGAATGTGAGTCTATCTTTTTAATAAGTTTTGTAACTGAAAAAACGGCTGTCAAGTTGCACATTTCCATACAAAATACGTAAACGTTTTCCACCCAAACCTCAGTCCCATTTTCACCTATTTATTATTAATTTTTGCAAATATTTTTAATTCTATACAACACCTATATCTTCAAAATTAAAACATATATATTGTTTTTACTTTTACTTGACCAAATAGTAAACAAACACGGAGTTCAATAAAATATGGTTTATTTGCGACGCGAGTAATTAGGTCGCAAAAACTTGTAAACTTGTAAGTAATCAAAAGCGATAATTAACATTTGACACCAAACTAAACGGCGAGTGTCTAATGCGAGAGAAGTATTAAAACCAAATGACAGCACTCAAGTCGTTAATATCATTAGTCACGAATCTGTCGCCCATTTATCATTTATTTATCGCACTTATGCTATTAATAAAACTTTGACATTAAAAAGTAGTACATTGACACCTGTAAATGAAATGATATTGAAATATAAAATGTACTTTTTTATGTCAATTTGAATGGTTATTTCGAGTCCTGCTTTTTTTACCATTATTAATAGAGACGTAATTATTTGTACGTTTAAGACCAAAGTTTTACAATTAATTATAACTAATGAACTTTCTGGTTGATCAAAATACACAAAACAGTAAAAACATTTCGAATCCGGCCATAGTGCGTGTAATCCGTAATATGATAATAAATCATGGAATTTTTAAAATAGTTTGTGAACAGATTTGATTCTTAATCATTTTCGTTACAAGTATTTAGCAGGTTTTATTACTGTTATTCTTGTCAGGTTGAAAAACACCATGGCTAAAAAGATATAAGTCTCTCCTCTTATGAGAGGAGAGACAATCAATCATCAATCATCATCAATTTATTTCATCGATCTACTCCTTTATCGCTATTTTCCCAATTTTTTTATAAAAATTTGCTTTTGTCACGCTTTACGTGACATAACCCCCCATACACGTTTATTGAAAAAATAATAAAATCACTAAAAGGCTTCGATTATAACAGCTAAACATTGCTTTTTCCAACACAACTAGATTAGAATAGAACAGAAGTAAGGAAGTAAACCTATACATAATAATAGAAGTATCTTACTACATAGTAAATCAACTCCGAAAAGGCAGAGACATACACAAAAAAATGTCTGACACAAATTTAAAAAAGAAAAAAGCTATTAAATTTTGTAAACAAAATAAAACATCTAACATTTCCATTAATAGCAAATGTAACAAGTGTCATCGATTTTATCAAATCACTCTGTATAATGAATTTAATGCAATCTTAATCTAACATATACATTGCTGTACAAACTGCACGAAGTTTTCGTACAGAAACAATTCGTCAAAGACTTAACCACCCCACATTTAGCACTCGCAAGGAAACAATTTTCGCCCAAACAAGCGAGCAACGAGTTAGGCCGTAACAAAAATCCAACAAAGGAATGATTAACGATTTTCTACCCCAAGCTCATTCAAGTTGTGCCGATATTGAATCCGCTAGGCGGCGTAAAAATGAAAGTTTTCTTTCTTTTGCTAACACAACTCAAGGTATCTGATACACGGTCTTTGCGGTCACAAAGCCTTAAAGAAAAACGACTAGAGAGACTTTCTTAAACGTAGAACCTCAAAGATCTTGTTTCTTTCATAATATAAGTAATTATTAAAAGCTGTTACGTAATTATCAAGATAAAAGTATTCCTTAGAATGATTAAATTACAGAAACACAACTGAAGTTAGCAACGTGTCGTTGATTAAATATAATATTTACATAATATACTTTTCAGTGCGTCAAATTTAATTTATACTCATGATATAAACATAGACGTACTATTACAAATCACTTAAATAAAAGCTTATTATTTAGGTTAAACGTTCACAGCGCTGTTGGCGCATTAGAAGTTATTCTAATTCCGCTCAAAATGCTTAGGTAATCGTTAATAAAATTGAGACAATTAATGAAGTACTGGCGTAGACTGTGTTTACTTTGTGCTTGTACTATTTATTAACAAGGTGTAAAAAGTGTTAGAGCCAGTATTATTTTGAAAAGTGTTTCGAATTATATTTAGCCTTTCACAGACCCTCGTTACATTTCGTGTTGGGCTTATGTTCACTCGCACGTCACGTAAGCATTAAAAGTTCAACTTGAAACGCACCCTTATAAAGCTGCCGTGTGTCACCGTCATAAGTCAGACGACACACTTATATAGCGTGACGTAAGTAACTAATAGTAACACTTTTACTCTAGCTTGGCTTTGGTTGTTTCAAAATTAATGTCTGCCATTTCAACAAAGTGAGAAGTAATGCTAAGTTAAAGTCGTTACAAATTTTATATTGTACCCAGAATACTCCTGAAAAGAGCAAAAGTTTTTATTTCATTATTGCTGTATAAAACTTGGACATCGTCTTCTTTAATAATGTAAATTTTTAACCAAATTTTAGTGTAAAATTTTGGAACTCCATTACACAATGGAATTGGATAAAAACTTTTTTAGAGTAGGTATAATGGAAAAAAGCGATAATCTAATGATTTTGTATGAGAAAAATAACAGCCTATTTTTTATTGAATCAAAAGTAACTAATAGTAACACTTTTTATTTATCATTGACGTTCAGTAAAAAAAATATTTTAAAAAAATCGAAAAAAATGAAGATTGGACCCGCGCTGCTTGATGAACATTTTCATATTTCTCAGTATAGGTATATTATTTTACCAAAAATAAGATTTTTATTTACTATCCGTTTAATACTTACCTGAAACCAACTTTAAAACGCCTTAAAAAACTTACTAAAAACAATAGACTTCGAGTTCTGTTTCTCTCCTATGGACTGTGCAATAACCTCACAAAATTAAGTACACTTTAGAAAGAGACAAAGTAAAACTGTGTTTTTTTAATAAAATATTAGTATTACTACTCGCCAATAGATGTCAGAAAGAGTCAGATTTTTCAGTTTATCATTGCCTAAATAGACGGATAAAACGACGTTTTCTGAAAATGAAACCTAGCTAGATCGATTTATCGCCCCCGAAACCCTCTAGATACTAAATTAATAAATATATATATATGTATATTAATATATATATATATATATATATATATATATATGTATACAAGAATTGCTCGTTTAAAAGTATTAGATTCACGTGAACTAACTATAGCCACAGCTATAGCTTGCTATAGAAAACTTTCTTACTATCCTATCTTTTACCTAACTAAGCAAGGTTAGAGCCGCGGGAAAAGGCTAGTGTATTATAAATGTCACAGTTAATTTGTGTGTTTATCCCTCTTTCACTTTGCTACGGAACAAAAGAATCTAATTGAACATAGGCATTAGACATATTATCATTGTAAACAGACATTATTTTTACGCCGAACCCTAAAATTTCAAAAGTTCCCGCGGGAATAACCATAACCGAATTCTACGGAGAAGAACTATGATTAAAACTCTTGCTTGTTACAAAAAACTTTCTTTCTACAATCAAGAAATTTCCCTATAGAAATCGCTCGCCGATAACTGGATTTAGCGTAGACGAAGCTGCAGGGAAATGCTTGTATTAGATTCTAATTAGATATTGATAAACATTTTTAATATTAAATATTCTCATCGCGTTGCAATTAACTGAATCTGCTATTCTAAGAACTAAACGAACGTCAATTCTGTGAAAATCCTACAGAGAATAGGTCTCAACTGTCGCTTGTGAAAACTGGTAAAAGTTCTCATGTTGCAAAATAAAAATAGGGAATTTAAAACCGTCGATATTAAGTTTCGCAAATAAAGAACGAATTAACCAAGGCAGGTGTATTAAGTTCACCTGGCCAGCATATGTTCCAGGAATGCTTACTCAATTATCTTTACATAAAAGTCACTGAATAAGGTTGGACGTAAGTTACTTTACTGATCAAAATGGACACCAAAACTTAAATACATCGTCAGAATTTTGTAAATGACGTTCAGAGAGTTTACAATTAAAACGTGTTTTAACTAACATCAAAAAAGGATGTTATCAATTTGACCGATATGCATGTAATATTGAAAGAATAAAATTATAAAAAATAATAGCACCGAAATGGTCGCGTACAGTGCGGTATCAAAGAAACCTCCTTCTGCGAACGCTTGGGTTGTGGAATGAGCTCCCTGCCAATGTTGACTACAGTATGGGGTTCTTCAAGAAAGAAGTTATTATATTTTGAAGGGTCGGCAACGGGCAAGTGATACCCCTGTATCGCAATCGTCTGGAGGATGCGGTGACCGCTTATAAGGCGGACCATAAGCTTGTTTGCCACCGTAGTGGTATTAAAAAAAAAAAGAATGGCACAATATTTATTTATGTTATACATCTATGTGGGCTTACAAACAGATGTGCTATTTTCATACATGTGTATGTATGTTTGTCCACATATTTCTCAGAAATTCGTGATCTGATTTAATTTAATTAGGTAGTGTTCAACTTAGGGAACACTGCAAGTTTTATCAAAATCGGTTCAGTAGTTTTTAAAATATGGACCGTTACCCGATATCTTCGCTGATCGTGAGCCGATTTTTTACTACCTAGGTGGCAAATAAACACGTTACAATTGTAACGCCATCCAGGGGACATTACTGATGCATACGCGACATTATCAAACTCCAATCATATTTTATACTTTTTAATTAATAAGAGTGATATCCTAGTAATACCTTTTTATGTTTGTATGTCCAAGTACTAACTTAAAATTATAAACAAAATATACAAGGCCTTTAAAAAAACATCTAAAAAGTAAAAAAAAAATCAATCTAAGGGTTTTCTTATCCTTGAAGTCGAAAGCCAAAAAAAATACGGATCATTATTCCTCGTTTTTAAACGATTAAACATTAATAAATATTTATTCCTCAAAAATGTTTATCCAAAGATTTTATTATGACACCGATCGATTCGATTCGTAACATGAATGGCATTTAAATTTAAATTCCCGTTTCTTAAATATATAAATAAAATAACAATGGTCTTACACTTATCTATGGTCATTAAAAAAGAAAAGAATAAAATTATCAAATGGCTCTAGATAAACTGACAATTATATCATGAGCAATGAATTAAGTAACTTAGATAACAAATTTAAAAGCTTTAAGATACTTACGAGAATACTTAATCCGATTAAATAATACTTACTGAGATTTGTAACTGATCTCACTTAGAACCAGTATTAAATCTGTAACTTAACGATGATCACAGATACATTTACAGACACTACCTTTTTACTTATAATCACTAACTAAATATATTCATAAGCGCCGTAAAGGTGTGAACAAACATGTCCTTATTTGGAACAATATCCAAAAAAAAAAATTGTTTTAATTTTATTCTTCTAACATCCTAGGAGCTAAATTTGGTTTCATTTTATGTTGTTGTATGTACTAGTTAATTTTTTAAAAGTTAAAACCATCCAATCATATACCTATATAAGTACCTATATACCTACTTAGATGCAACCACATAAAAATCATTCTGCTAGCACCTATGACTACAAATACAAATAGTCACAGAATTACCGAAAAATGTCACGCATCTATGTTGGCAAAAATATTTGAGAAGGGACTTAGATCCGAGCTGTCACGTACAGGTAAATCTAATTCATGCTCGTTCGTGTAACATACTAATGATGGACCCATACACATTTCCATCACATTATCCTCATCTACGCGTATTAAATTTTCATACGACAAGAGCGCTATGCACTAAATCTCCTTACAAATTACATTAAAAGCGAGCCTTTTGAACGATACAGCTGCTTCACGCACGCGCGGTGGGTCAGTTAAATGACATAATTAAAAATCCCCAGTCCTTAGGTAGCAGAAAGTTCACCGGGGCCTTAGTGGCCTAGCTTATCCGTAAAGTAAACTTATTCGGTACAAGTTGCACCGCTTACTAATCTTCTAAGCTCAGTAAATGAACGACGTAAGTAAGAAACTTTTGTGATATTATTTGTTTTCGCTTGATATATTTATTTATACTTTTTGGGAATAGCTGGGGTCCAGCGTAAGATATATTCTCGAATTTCTTAACTTAGAACCCACTGGATTTCAGGTTTCATCATCTAATATTGCATCTTTATTTTCATTTAAACTAAAAAAAAAAATTTTTTTACGAATTTTTCACATAATTCTTACCTATAATCAATATAGGGACAAAAATATCGCTGTCCAGAAATTGCAGTTTCGATAATATAGGGACAAAAATATCGCTGTCCAGAAATTACAGTTTCGATAATAATTATTATCGATGAAGAGTAATAGATACATAATTACCTTCTATATGTGGCGATAATTTATTTATTAAATGGAATACTGATTACCTATTTATGTTTAGGTTTTAAAATGTTGATGATTTCAGGCTTCTAAAGTAGTTACTAATTTCAATCTAGGAACTTGTTAATTGCTTACTCGATATTCAAATTCATGTAAAGATATACCGACATTTTATCTTCAATTTGTATAACATCTAGTTTTACCTGATATCATTTATCTAATAATATTTATTCTTCACAATATTGACTTCCACTCCATTTCCTTAGCTAAATTAAAACAATCTTTTAACTTGTACCGTAAATAAAAGCCCGGGCAAGCCAGGTACACCCGCAAATAGTTCCAAGTAATGAGTTTTGTTGTACAGTAGTTACTGTTTGGATTAAGGACATACAAACGATATACGACCACACAAACTGCAGGCCTGATGAAAATTGCAAGTAATGGCAACACTGTTGTCAGAAGCTTTGCCAAATTCACATGTGTACGCGTTTAACGCTTATTAATATTACGAACGACACAAGCTACATACAATGCGGTGTTCCTCGCTCCCTCTTTATTATTGAACATTGTGTGGTTTTGGCTGGACAGTGAATTTGGGTTGGGTAAATGACGCAGGAAGTTATCGGAGTTATTTTGTTTTTTATCGTGTATAATAAGCCCTTAGTTGAAAATTCACGTAAAAGTTGATGACGAATTATTAGATATAAAAAATAAATAAAAAAGAACCGGCCAAGTGCGGTTCCGTACAAACTTATTATATATAGATATTTCTTCCTTCATGAGATCAAGTCTTCAGGGTTATGCTTTAATTATCAGTTTTTAGATTATTTCCTATGCTAAATATCATGATTCTAGACCAACGAAAAGCACCCCATTATTTTGATTTATTTCTAAATGCCAAAATATGCAACGAAAATGGAAATATTTTGCCTGAATTTGTTTTATGGTGTTGACTTAGAAGCATGATTTTTTTACATCTTCAAAAGACGTAGACCTCAGTATTTTAGACCGTAGACAGTCAGACAGACAGACAACAAAGCAATCCTATAAGGGTTCCTTTTTCCTTTTGAGGTACGGAACCCTAAAAAAGTTCAGTGACTGCCTAATTGCATGTGTAAGATCGAGGTAACGTCAAAGATATGTAAGCACTAGATCAAAAGCACTATTTCATCGCTCATATATTCTTTGGGATTCGGGATTTATGTTTTGTTGATTGAATACCATGTTATTGCTGTCACCTATTATTATTAAAACATAAGAGTAAAAATATATCGTATCATTAACTAAATTATATTTTATTATTAATTAAAGAAAATATGCTAATTTATATGATTATTTAATTCACTTGTTATTATTTTATTGTCATTATTGTATTTTTCATATTTATTATTTTACATTACATTGCCATTTGACATGCATACATTATAAAATACATATTATTTTGAGACTAATTTGTTATGTTTTGTACTTTTTGTTCGTTGTTCGTGATAGATGTTGTCTTCTGTCACGTTGTCACCTAAATTATTGTATTGTCATTTCATTTAGCTTATGAATAAAAAATTGCACTCTATGTTGATATAATCAGCTAAATTAATTAATAATTGTATGTATGCAAGTTTGAATTCACAGTTTTATTCCTGAAGGGGGTAACCAGTGACTGAGCACACAGACACATCATAATGTTGGGGACAGTCTCGTTTCACCAACCGCCTCAGTCCTGCGTGACAATTGGTGAGCCTTAACTCACCAGCAACACTGCTTCTGATGCGGTGTATCTGGACTTCAGTGGCTTTATATATATCCCATACGTTATTAATTACAAGTTTTAAAGAAATAAGTGGTAAAATAAAAGACCAGGGAAAAAATAAAAAAAATAAAAGACCAATATACCCCCCTAGCTACCAATATGCCTACTGACTAGGTATAAAAAGTAAGTCAGGTTTAAGCAAAAAAGAAATTCATTTATATTATACATAAAACTTAAAAGGTTATACGACATACGATTATATAAAAAAAAACATCAAAAAGTTTATTGTAATCAGAAATTATTTATGCGTGGGACAAACATATAATATCACTTTACGTATAAAAAGTAGACTGATGATAGAAATATATAGCAGCGAGAACGATATTTATAACCATTAAACACTTTTTGACAAGTTCTGCAAGTTAGGAATTTAGTGACACCGGTATTCGTTAAAACTTTATTGGAGTCGAAATCTACTTCGAGAAACGGTCGTTTGATGTCAAGAATGATAAAAGTTGTAACTTAACTATGACTTGTAGTAATGGAACACGTTTTTTATTGTACATAATGTAAATAGGATTTTATTTACGTAATTCATACAAAGTTGTATTTTTATATATTAAAATGGATTTTTAAATGTTACTGAAATAACAAATGATTTATGTTTTGGATGTTATTGAGTTTAAGTCACCATATTTATGATAAACTGAAAATATCATCGCCAAAGTAAATACCGTCATACGTTCACACATTGGATATATTTGGCTACAGAAATTCAAGCAATGCAATACTAATAACTAAAACTTTTACTACTTCTACTGTATCACGATGATAACACAATATAAGTATTATGTATATTGTATTATACAATATAATATGTAATGTTAAAAAACAAGCTTACGGTTCGCCTGATGGTAAGCGGTTACCGTAGGTTATTGTGAAATAAGCTCCCTGCCAAGGACTGAAGTTTATACATAAATAAGATATATGTACAATACTTATATATTATTATATAAGTATATATTATACTTATAATACCACCCTCCAAGCACAAAATTTATTTATTCTCAATAAGAACAGGGTTGTCTGGAAGAAATCGCTAAACAGTGACAAGGCCGCCTAAATTGTTCACTATATTAAATATTTACTTTTGTTAATAACTATTAAATACTGGTGATTAATAAAGAGTTATCTATCTATCTATGGAGTTCTTCAAGAAAGCTGTTATAAGATTTTTGAAGGGTCGGCAACGTGATACCCCTGGTGTTGCAAGGGTCCATAGGTTACGGTGACCGCCTACCATCAGGCAGACCCTAAGCCGTCGCGACTTTTATTTGCCACCATAATGAAATAAAAAATCGACGATATATATATGTATATATATATATATATATATATATAATATACAATATATACATAATATACAAAAATCTACAGTGAAAATCAATAATAAAAAGAAAAGTAGACAAATAATCGTTCGAAGTTCACAGAATTGATTGTCAGTGCCAAAAATATAACGAAGAAAAGCGATTTCTATTTGTTAAACGAATTCCGGTCCCTTTTGGGAAGAAAAGGGGTTAAATATTTCACGAATTCATTTTGAAATTTCTTTTTAATTTTATTTACTATTGAAGTTTTTATTTATACAAAATCATTTGCAGATGTTAAATAAAAAATAAATAAATATTTTTGGACATTACACACAGCGGTCTGGCCCCAAAGTAAGCAGAGTTTGTGTTATGGGTGTCGGACAACGGATACAGATACATATATATTACTTTTTTTTTGTAAATACATACACATTATACATAAATACACCCAGACTCAAGACAAACACAAATGTTAGATCACATAAATGTTTGTCCAATGCGGGAATCGAACCCACACCCTTTGCGCAGCAGCCGGCCACACTACCAATTAGGCTGCGAGGGAGTCAGTTGAAGGAAATGTTTCAACGCCGGTATTAAATATTGGTATTCCATTTTAAAGTTACATGTATAATTGTTTGAAAACTATATTCAAGATTAGGATTTAGGATCAACCTCACCAGGTTAACTAAGTTTGCAAGTAACGTATTTCCTATCCCTAGGGTTGGCATAATGATTGGGAACTGATATGGGTGATATCTCTCGAAACTAGCTATAAGTTTAAAGATCTATATTTTGGTGCAACTTAATACAATTTCATTAAATTGACAATTTGAAAAGAGCAATACGGGATAGTGTTCTCAAATATAGTGACAGTCCTATATATTCGGGACTTTTGGAATTAGCGTCAATATCGAATAGCCAGTATTTAATCATCTCACAGAAAAACACAAAATCAAATAATATAAACGACATAAATAAATTATTTCTAATAATTAAATAAGAATATATTTCCTAGCTTTCGAATAATAATTAATTTTATAAACTAAGTTACTCGGAAAACGTAAGCACAACAGCCTTGCACGCAACGAAATATTTAGTCCTTCAACCACAGCTACCGGCATGCAAAGCCCCGTTGAACCACATTTCTCACTTGTTTATTTCATTTTAATGTGAATGCATAGAATTCCTTTTCAACTCTAAGGAGTTTTCTCCATTCGTTATTCAAATAAACATAGGATACTAAGCTCGGTTTTAACTTTAATGATAAAACAGTAATGAACTTACAAAAACAGTAAAAGTCGCAAAAAGTGAAACAAAATAAGCTTTTCTGTTTAATTTAGCAGGGATTGTTGACAAAAACGGCAGGCTCTTGTTGAGCCTTTTTGTTAAAGGAATGTAACAAACAGCACAGGAATGCATTGTTACCGTTATTCCGTCCCTGGCTCCCGGACTAGCTGTAAAAAGCTAATTTTTTTTCCTTTCTCCTGATTCACTGCGGCTCTGCGGCGATATTGTTAAACGCATCACTTAGACGTAAAAGAATTAAATGTAAGCTTACTGATAGATAAAGATAACCTTTGGAGTCAGCTTTATTGGAATATTAAATATGGACACCTTAATAGATTGAGCAGCCATTAAATGGTTTATGATTTCATTAGATATTTAGAAGCCAAATGCGTGAAATATGGACTTTCAAGTAATTTTGGTTGTGTTGATTTATGTTATGTTTTCAAATTTCCTTATGCCTGAGGCTAGTCTAAGGTATTTTTGAGGCAGTTTAAGTAAAGTTTGTTGGTTTTGGGCGGATAGTTAAGTTAATCATCCTCGTTTAATTACATTCACCAAAAGTTTCAATATAATATTAATATTAACTAGCAAAAATGATTATCGTCAATTTTATTATTTTTAATAAAACGACCTTTCCACCATTATTTGTTCTCTTATTTTTAGCTATAACTGACTGGCAGAAAACGCCCAATAGCATAAAGTTCACCATTTGTACAAGTGTACAATAAAGTTTGTTAAATAAAATAAAATAAAATAAATTCACCAGTAATTAAACCTAAAGCCATCAAAATATATCCATACAATTCTAAAATATATTAAATATGAATAACTTATTGTGGGTTGTTTTTGACACAATTACAACGTTCTTTTCAGTTACATTCTATTGGAAATATAAATTACTTATTGTTCGTATTATAAAATGAATATATAATGAATGCAAATAACTTAAAGTTCACTGTTGAAAAGTTATCGTAATATGATTTTAACTTTCCATCCGCTAAGCCTGGGCCTGCAAGCTCCTATATTATACGGACATTAATTGAGTATGGTGACATAAGTAGGAAAATTAATAATCTTGATATATTTCAGCAATCATTACCGATATTCAAAAATGTTATACTAAAAACTATGACTCCAAAGTTTACTCTTTGTTTATTTATTATGTTCTATTCTTGTGTATAATTTTTTTTTGTAATTGTTTAATGTGTAAATGTTTTGTAATTTGTCTAAGTGATTTGCATTATATTATTGTGAATGCTTTGTACGCCAGTATTGTCAGGCATATCAGATATAAACTGTAATGTGAGTTTGGTATTCTGTATGTTTTATATGTTTGATGTAGCTGTACTATAAAATAAATAAATAGTTTCAAAAACTACCCACAATAAATAATTTACGGTTATTGGTATAAAAATAACGGGTATTGGTGTCAAAAGCTACGCACAATAAGTCATTTATATTTTCAATAGACTGTAACTAAAAGAAACGTTGTAATAGTGTCAAAAACTACCCACTGTAAGTCATTTATATTTCCAATAGACTGTAACTAAAAGGAACGGTGTTATAGTGTCAAAAACTACGCACAATACGTAATTGAATAAACAAAGTTCGCAAAACTCTGTCCGTTCACTCGTATTGGAATGGCTAAAACTTATTTGATCAAAACCTATACTTACAAAATAGTCTATTAGAGATAAACTTCTACACAAAGTTCCAATTTCGTTACATAAATACAGTTGCTTTAGAGGCTACAAATCTAAGTTAACGAAAAGTTAGCTATAAATGGAATCCGAATTCCATTTTCGCCTAATCAATTTTCAGCAAACTAAGCAAAAGTTTCAATTTAGAATCCATTACGCAGTCTGAACACTGAAGCGAAATTTAAAGGTAATCTATTTATGTTTTTTTCAATTTTATGTAGATACTTTGAATTCTTATTAAAAGGAAAAGAGCTTAAATAAATACTGTCAAAGTTTATTGTGTGAAAAAGAAATAAAAAGGGTTCTAAATCAATAAAGGGAATCAAAAACGAATTGAAATTATTGTAACAAAAGGAGATTCTGGCCACGAAGCCAGCCAGCCGAATAAATTTAGTGAATCGCGGCGACCTGTGGACGAAGCCTATATACCCCACTGGGAGATGTATCACACAACAGGCGCCTTCCTTGACGTATATGAACATAAAAAACCTGTCTAAGCGTGTATGGTCAGCCCACGCCAGCTATCAAACGAACGCAGTTTATCGGCCCATTCATAGCTATGACATTAAACTTTAGAAGTTTAACCTCACGAAGTTTATATTTGATTCCAAAAATCATATCACCTTACTTGAACAAAATGTTTACGAAGTTTAAGGCCCAAGATATTAGGTCATTATTTTGTTTCTTTTTAACTTTTTACGATAGAATTATGTTAAGTTACACTTTCCCGGGTATAGGTTTTTTTTTTCATAATTTCAGACATTACTCAAGAGTTGCGGTGAGGGTAACTTTTTCTTTGTGATTATTATTCACATCTTGCTCTTAAAATACATCTAGCTTTCCGAATTTTTTTGCATTCTATAATAATTTTGTCTAAAGCTTGCTGTGAGTACTTAATTAACCCCTGAAAATAAATTTAACTTCTCTCTGCCCCTTCCGATACCCGTGTATTAAAAATAAAGACGAAGCAGCCTGTACCAGTTGTACCCTGGGAGCTTATTGGGAGGTGTCTCGAGTATGCTAGACTCTGGAATTCAAGAGAAAATGTATGCAAACTTTCACGGGTCACGAGAGGTAAGAACTACTTCCATATATTTTTCTCTTGAATTCCAATTCGAATGTCTGGCGTACGTACTCGAGGCTGTTCCCAATACGGTCCCTGGTTGAATCTATTTCTATGGAAACTTTTAAACGGGATGAAAATTGTATCCATTACCATCTTTACCAATTTTTTTATGACTATCGAGACAAATTCAGTAAGAAAAATAAGTTTGTTGTAAACCGTACTTACTCTCTGGCTGTAATTTAACATTGAAGTAGTAAATAGCATATTTCTTATAATAAACCGGTTTTCTTATATTATTTCAAAATAAATAAAAAAATAAAACAAATATTTCAGGGGGGCTCCCATACAACAAACGTGATTTTTTGCCGTTTTTATAGATAATGGTTCGTGCACGAGTCCGAGTCGCACTTGGCCGATTTTTGATATAAGTAAATATCAAAATTTTTAAAAAAAAAACTTTATTCACTACTTTAAAAACACCATACAAGTGGTTTCCGAAAACTTTTTAGTTAATAAATAAGACCTAACAACTAACAAAGACCAATCACCTGTTAATAAAATAATAACTAGCAACTTCCGAAAATCAACAACTTGTTAAGTTATTATCATAAAGCAAATATACTATGAAAAACTTAAAGAAAAATACCTTCATGTGAAAATCACTCCCATGAATATTTATTGAAAAAAAAAATGGTAATAAAAAACGGTTTTATTGGAGACCTGCGCACGCAGCTCAAAAAATACATAAAAAATTAAAAAAAAATATCTATCACACAATAATATAAAGCTCGCAATTGCCTTTATAAGTGCCAAAAAAAATTTCAGTGGTAAAAGGTTTATCAGGAAAATACCCTTTCTAACAGAATAACTAACACATAGTATTCTAATTTCCATTTTTGCTTCGTAAAAGGTTAACAACAGAAATAAATATTTTTTAAAGATTATTTTAGATCATCTCAGGTACAAGAATAAAACCCGTTTTATGATAGTTTACAAGGCCTGTCATTATTTACCAATTTGATGCAGGATATTGTTTTTTATAAGCGATCCAGTGGTCAAAACCAATCAAGACTTAATGTGAAAATAATATGATATTGGATCATTATGAACAGAGATATAATGATACCTTAAGTGTTATGGCTGGCTGAGATCGAAATTATAAAATTTTGATAAACTTATTGTTTGAACCACAAAACACTTATCACATCTTTACACATGTGTTCATATATTTTTATGTGTATAACATTTAATGTCATAAGATTGTATGTAGACAAATAAAAAATATTGATGTCTTAAATATTTTTTGTATATTTTATATTTGACTCTGTCTCGACTTTATAAGTGCCTAGTGGATATAGGAATGCAGTCTTATATATTAAAGCATATATAAATATGTGTACAAGTCTATGCCGCCCAACTTAAAAAAGCTACAAAGAGTATTCCATCTATCTAACATACAACCTAAAATACCTAACGGTAAGTGTGACTGGGCAGGCGATGCAAATTGATTATTGGCAAAATATGACGTCATGATCAACAGCACAGGTACGCACACAGTAAAAACTTGCTTTGTAAGTCATTATGATTATTTTTCATATTGTTTCTACCTAAAGGTTGTCTGGTAGAGATCGCTTAAACTAATTAATTAACGCGATCTAGCCTATATCGCAATCTGAAGAAGTATGTAACAAGTATATGTCATAGTAATGTATATGACATTGTATAGTTAATTTTTAACAGTTCCTTTAACCTCGCGAACAGGTTGAAAATAAATTTATTGTTTATTTCCACATACCTATATTAAAATCTAATGTAATAGTAGAATGTTTTCTACCGGATGAAAGGCACCCACATCTGACGAGATATTTTGGCCTGAAAATGGCCTTTTACCCGAATTAAACACTACTTTTTATTTCGAATATGAGGAAAGTAAACACAAGCCAAATATGAAAAAGAGGTAACTATTACATAACTTGTCATGATCTATCTGAATAAATTTAAACGCGGTTTTTCGATAGTATTAAACTACATAGTAATCTGGTTTAAACAAGTGTCTTAATAAATAACATAACAAACAAAAAATCTACAACCAAGTTAAGAATAAATATACGTAGTATTAATCAAAGTGTGGCTGTATAGTGAATGCCATTGCCTAATGTGACTGAGTTTTTCTTTGTTTACTGTTCACACATTTACTACTTCCCAACCGCTTTTTAGATAGTATATGGTCTACTTTCAGAGTATGAGAGATGAAAATCATATTTCATTATGTAGGTAATAAACAAACAAAAAAACTAAACAACAAACATTTGAATGAGTATTATAAGCGTGTCTATTATTTTAATAAAACAAGATCTATAATAAATACGTATAAAGGCATTTGAATGGCTGAAAAAATTAACACCTAGATACAGGTTGTTGGTAAATGAATGTTTGAGTACTGCCGCCACGTAGAACGTTAAAATGTAAAAGCCAACACCAAAGTGTGAAACGCTGTGCAAATGAAAATTTCCACCACGTTTATTGCGCTATTGTTACAAATTTGTTATGCTCTCCGTAGCTTTTTACTTTAAAATTTTATAGATGACTACGGCTGGGCTTAATGTAAAATAGTATTTATCATGTTTGCGTTTTATACATTTTATAAAGTTTTGGTTTATTAGTATATGTATATATAATTCAAGTTCTCTCAGCAACTTTCTTTAGGTCCATTTTATTTGGGAAAAGTAATAAATAATTCACATTGACTCCTACATTTTCAGCATGTCAAAAATAATTTCAAACACAAATTATATACAGATAGCCGTTTTTATTTTTATGAGGTAAGTAAGTCTTAAAATATGATTATGCATAAAAGTGATCCTAAATCCTATACTTTAAAAAATATGTAAGTAGGTATAAAGATATAGACTAGGACTAGAAAATTGAATTGTTTGTACTAAACACTATCTGTATGTTAGATAACTTTTTATTTCTCGGAGACGTGCGGAAGCTACAGTTATTGCGTTATTCACAATTGCTTTATTTAATGTCCTAATTCTCATACTTAAATAATACAATTTTACTTCCCATAAATACAATAGATACATAAATAAACTATCTATTAATATTGACTCTTGTATTCAAGCTACTTAAGCTTCACAAAATGACTGACCAAAATAAACAAAACAGATAGCCAAGTCACCGAGAAGACAAAACAAAAATTCCTACAGTTTATTTTCAAGCACACCTTCTTGGAAGGTTCTTGTAGATTTGAATTTGATTGAGAACTCTTATAAATAAATATTCGATACCGGTCAGTTCTGCCTCTGTTATTTGGTTGAAAATATTTAAAAAAATATAACGCCTTTTCTTTTAATTAAAAGGCAAAGGTATTGTTTATCCATAGGTATCAAAACAATAGAACGAAGGTCTCAAGACCGTGATCTTACTAATATTATAAATGACAAGGTTTTTGTGTAAGTTTCTTACCACTTAGTTAGTTACCTTTGTGCGGAGCTATACAGCTTAAAATGACATTTAGTTTATTGTTAGTCTATGAAAAAGACATATTTTCCTTTTTCCGGATTTCTCCTTTTCTTGGAAAAATTTGATATTTCTTGCAGAAATAACTAAAAACTAAATTTCACATGAACAAAACTACAGCAGGGCGCTTGAGGCGCTCTGTATGGGTCCTATTTTGAGGCCTATGTTGTGGATTTTGACTTTTTATGAGAATGCTGATTATGATTACCTATTTTTTGTGCAGCATTTTAGGGGCCTTAAATATTGTGAATTTTGACTTATTATGAGACAGCCGATTATGATTACTATTGAATTACTGACTTTAAACCAATCTGCCTGTGTCACGGGCCCCAGACTAATATATTTATTCTGTTTTCAAGACAGATGTAGAACCAAAGTAGTTATCTAAGTATTTATGAGTATTATAGTTTAAGTTAATTAAACTATAATACTCTTAAACTTTTTAAAGCCTCATCTTCAAAACTAAGTAACGAAATACGAAATTGTGAGGAATCAAACACTTATAGACTTAAATTCAAAAAAAATATACAGTAAAATTAATACCTACTACTTGTAACGAATTTTGTTTGACACAATTTATCGCGTAAGTAATTACTTACCACTATTTTACCACGATGTATGGCCACTTCTGCCTACGCTATCGAGAAACTAATAATAACTATAGTGGTTACTTAAAGTCACAAATATTCAACGCCTACGTATATTCACAAGCCACCGGTTATTTTCTTAGTGATGTGATGAGTAGACATTTCAAGAGCTTATGATAAAGTGTTGGCCATATGAGTGAAAGCTTGTTTAATGGTTTTTATTGCTTTGGAATTACTATTTATAAATTCTTTTTTCTATTCGCCGCTATGAATTAATTTTGAAATTCAAGTTGTATTCGATAAGGTTAAGACATTTTTATTTTTATTTTTTGAATATTTGGACACAGTATCTTTTTTTCACTTTAGTTTAATTACATAAGACATTTATCCATAGGTACCTACATACGTCCCTCTAGTTTTTTTTTAATTAGTATGTACAATGACCCATATTTTTGTTATACTTCATACACAATAAACAATAATAAACATGTACAAAACGTTTTAGAAAAAAAAAAACTTTTAACTAAGTGTATATTTATATACTTTTAATAATCCACCCAACAATCACAGATGCTAATCTCCCTGCTAAGTTCAATCTGGTGAAGTTTACTAAATTTAGGCTTCCGCCTCTGTGTGTCAAAGACAAACAAGTAAACAAGCCCAAACTGCCACGTCTTACACCTCGCAAACTTCGGGCTCAATCTTGAAGCTGCTGTAGCTACAAGAACACCTGGCTGAGTTTATGTAACAGATTCCATACTTATTTATTCAGGCGCTGCGTTCAATATTGTCGTATTTGTGACACGTGAGGTTTTATTGTTATGTGTGCTATTCGATATAGGACAGATTCTTATTAGTTTTCTGCTTACAATAATAAATTGTTACCATCTCTTTAAGCATCAGATGTATCAACCAGAAATACTTTGCAACCCTCAACAGGTGAAGAAGTGGAAGCTGACACGTCTACCCCACCCTCTTCGGGTACGGTATTGATGCTGATTTCGCTGTAAGAATTTTATTTATGCAATGTAACTGATTCGATATTCAGTTATTCAGTCGCTACGTTCAATATTGTCGTATTTGGTAGATGTGCAGGTTTCTTATGATTCGTGCTTTACTTTACTTTAGTAGATTTTTATATTAGTTTTCTGTTAAGTTACTTTACTGTACCTAATTGTAAGCTACTCAGGTATCTTTATTCAGATGTGTATATAATAAGTATAATTTATACATAATGTCACTTTATGAGAACTTACATCTACAACTTCAGTATCGCACTACATTCACTGTCACTCATTGTCACATAGGTCACTGTTCCTATCGGAAATGCGTTGTCAACTCCAACATCTGTCAACAACATCAAACTGCAAACA
This sequence comes from Apoda limacodes, assembly GCA_946406115.1. Lineage (NCBI taxonomy): Eukaryota > Metazoa > Arthropoda > Insecta > Lepidoptera > Limacodidae > Apoda > Apoda limacodes. Next base: position 8,186,952 of record OX291553.1, on the reverse strand, counting down.
ACTTGTCAAACTTTAAAGTTGATTTGGCTACAAAGACTCTTATCCAAGCTTATGTAAAATGATTCCATTGTAATTTATTTATTTAAATGCAATACTCATATCATATTTTGCATGTTGGTCACATTTTGTGGGTTAACTTTAATTTAATTTTCATCTATAATTAAAGGAAAATTAGAAAGCTATAACCTAAAAGCTTGTCACATCTTACAACTTGACACTTTTCATAGCTTCAGTCATAAAGTTAATGTTACTAAAAAACACCTGGTTAAATGTGTGTAACTGATTCCATATTTCCATATTTTATCAACCAGTAAGTTCAACAATAAACAGATAAACCACATTTACGTTACTTATATCAATTATCTTTAGTATCTTTAGATAGATTCTAAGTTTTTTAACCGACTTCAAAAAAGGAGGAGGTTCTTAATTCTGATGTTAATATTTTTTGTCCAACAATTTTTTACAGTTATATATTGCGTAAAAGGATGCCTTCCAAATTATTAGTAAAAATTAGCCAGTCGTGACCAAGGGGTTTGAATTTCACTTCACGTCCCAAGTGGCGAAGGTTTGAACCCCGGAGTCGACGTGTACCAATGAATCTTTTCTTTATTTCTCAAGTACACTGATTTATTTATTCATACCACTGGCTTTTCGTTGTAGGAAAACATGATGAGAAAACCTGCATACTTCAAGAAAAAAAAACGTATGTGAAGTCCACAATCCGCACTGGGCCTTCGTGTGGACTATACCCCAAATCACTCTCGATTATGAGGGTAGGCGGGGCCCGTGCGAAGTACTAAAACAACATATTTATATCGTTTACTGTTTTCTTCGAACCATTGGACAAACTCAATGAGTTTGAAATTGTTAATGAACAAATTATATTGTTATGATTTATATTCCAAAGTAGTTCCTAGTCTGCTAGTAGTAGTCCTAGCTGATGGTCTGAATCTGTTCAATATTATATTTGTATAAAGCTGAAGGAACAGAGGGTGACATTGCTAGGCGTTTCCACAAAGTGTAATATTCCAAACTAAAGGGCATTTTTAAACGTTGTTTCTTTGCTGTTTTTTTTAAAAGGCATTTTGTTTGGAATTTTGATTTATTTATTATTTGAATTCATAGAAGCCTTTCAATTGCTTATCAATTACTATTTATAGAGAGTAGATCTGCGTGACAGACACACAGCATAAGTTTAGTTAATTTTCGTTTCGTTACTACCTTTTGCCAGAAAAATAAGAAATCTTTAGAATCACTCACATAATGAGTCACAGTCATCTATCAGGCTGTCTGTCTCTTGCAGTTTTTGTACGCAATACCTAAAGTTCTTTTGATACAAACTAAGAAAATGGTGAACTAACGATAGAATATAGTTATCTAAGGTTAATCTCAGAAAAGTAAAAAAGTGATTTCTATTTGTGAAGTACCAAACAAATCTTGTAAAAGCTCTAAGCAATATATTCTGCCTTGAACACTCAAATAATAGAAGGTGAAAACGTTATACAACAAAAATAATATCATCGGGTGTAAACATATAAAATGTAAAACGGACGACGAATACCAAGAAGCTCAGGGTTCGGAATGCGTGACTTCGCACACATACACATAACATATGCGACGACACAGGTAGAAAAAGGCAACACCGACATAAAAACCTTGTTTCTGAATAAACGAAACTTTTGTATGCGAGCACAGTTTTAATCAACGTAAATATTTTTTTAACTTGGTCTGTAACAAACATTACGTTAAAACAAACAAAAGAAGAAACAACAAAATATTTGAAACGATTAAAATTTGTAAATACAGCAGTGTAGACATTTGTAAATACAGCAGTGTAAACATTTGTTACCACAAATAAGTTCCAATGTGAGCAACATATGTATGTGATTTTCTTTGATCAATCAAAATACATGTTAGGTACATATCTACATAATTCACTCTTGTCTCCGAGGTAGAAATTAAAGAGATATGTTGGTAGGTATATATTAATAATATTCTTCGTAGCACAAAAAAACATATGATTCCTTAAATTTTAAACATATAGAAAATTACAACAGAGTCTTATCTCGAAAATGTGATCTCTTCGAAAGAACCTTCGTCGAGCACATTATGAAGAAAATCTAAAAGTTTTTCTGCAATGTATAGACTTTTATATCGATATCGATAAATGCAGATACCTGTATACCCATAGCCTTAAAGCCCAGCATTAAATACAACTTTTTCTAGAGTAAGTATAACTATTTAATTCATGACCTTATTAAGAGTAAAAAACAGCTATACTAAAGAAGTGTACTTTAGTAAAATAGTTTTTTCTACCAATATGATTTGAATTTCTATATATATAAAATACTAGTGTATATATAATGTCTGTGTAGTCTCAATTTAATAACTGTTTTAAATTTTTGTGTAAAATTCGCATAGTTTATAGCATATATACTCGTTCATTTTCCAACTCTTAAATAAAATAATAATACAGTGTGGTTTGATAGAAACTCCCTCCCGCGAACGCTTGGGTTGTGGAATGAGCCTGCCAATGGTTTATCTAAGGACTACAGTATAGGGTTCCTCAAGAAAGAAGATATTAGATTTTTGAAGGGTCGACAAATCGCAAGTGATACCCTTCGGGCCGTATGCTTGGTTGCCACGTTAATGGAATAAAAAAAAACATACTCGAAGACAATTTTCACAAAAAAATATCATATTATATAAAATATCCTCACGTAACAATATGAAATGGGATCACTTAGGAAATTGCCTACCTAATAACTGTCATTAAACAGACAAATTATTAGGCGTACAAATAATTTGCATGTTTCCTTGACTATTTTTTATTCAATCCTATTATAATGGCTGGAGGGGTAGCTAATAGGTTAGATATTTTAACCCTGAAATCATCATATTAATATCACAAGATTAATACCATCCCGCAAATCCTACTAATATTATAAATGTGAAAGTATGTCTGTATGGATGGATGTTTGTTACTCAATAACGCTTCAGACACTAGACGGATCGGAATGAAACTTGGCACACCTATAGATTAGGTCCTGGAAAAGCACATAGGCTATTTTTTTTTGCCGCAGGAATAACTTTAACTGAGCTTAAACAAACTATAGCTATAGCTACAGCTTGATATAGCAAACTTTTTTTTACTGTAATTAAGGAGTAAAGCACAGTATCAATACTGTGATTAAATACCCCTGATATTAATTATAATATTAAAAAAATAAATAATACGGGCGAGTGTTGGTGTTGCAAGCGTCCATAGGTCACGGTGACCGCTTACAATCAGGCGGACCGTGTGCTTGTTTGCCACCTTAGTGGTATAAAAATAAATAAACAAAGGAGTCCCACGCCGATAACCGATTTTAGGGGAGTCTAGTACAAAATAATATACAAATAAACGCCTAGCTTATTGATTGGCAATGTTAATTATTTCAGAGTAGGTAATTCAAACACACTCAAAACCAAACGCAGAGAAAGTTAAGGGGTTATTAATTATGAAATATTGCTAAGTTACTATATTTAATTTCAATGAGATTACTGTAATTTAATTATACTCGAAAGTAATATTTTAAATTATCCAAAGTTAATCGTATTGTAAACAACGTTTTTAAATCAAAAAACACCAATTAAAAAAATACTTATATTCAATGTAATTATCTGAGAGACGTTAATGAGACAATAATCCGTCACATCCGCAGTTTAAACCCCTCTATAATAAAATCAACGAAATGAATGAACGATATTGATCACAATAGCACACTGCCACAGAAAGCCGTAGATCAGTTACGGATGTGCTAATGCCATAAGATTAATTTGATCTACAGCCCCCATGAATGTGCCTTATTGTTTAGCTGCCATGCTAATGTTAAAATTGTTGTCATTAATTCACTGTCCATCCATAATTTAATGTTATTAATGCGAAAGTAAGTTTGTTTGTCTTTCCTTCGAATGAAGCATCCAATTAAGCTAAAATTTGGCACAGGGATAGTTAAAGAGACGGAGACTTAGTCTTCTTTTTAACCCGAAAAATTTAGAAGTTCTTGCGGCAATAACTATACCTGAATTCCACTTTTACGAACTATAGCTACAGCTAAAGCAAACTTCCTTCCTTCAAGTAGTTTCCGCAGGAACTTCAAGTCGGTAACCAAATTTAGCACGGGCAGAGTCACGGGGAACATCTAGGTTAAATGTATGGATAAAATACAACATAGTTATGCGGTGTTACTTACAACTAGAGAACGTGACGTGTAAAACGGATGCAGAATACAACAAAAGGTGCCAACTTAACATAAATATTGGCCTATTAGTCGGAACTGCGATATTGATACCCCTACGAAATTTGTTGAAGCTTTTATGCGGAGTTCCGCCGGTAATCGTTTAACAAATGGCTTATAGGCTGTAGACAAAAAATCTGTAACCGAAGGAATTGTTCGTCCTGTGAACGGATGAAAGGGATTCCCTCAGGTAGTTGCGGGGGTGGATCGATCATGTCGTGTACTACAAGCTCGTGCTGGATTTTAGATAAATTGAAACGTGAAATAAATAATAACTGGATAAAAAATAATAATGAAAACTGAAGAACAAAAAATGTTGATTAGACCAATACAAGAATAAGACAAACATATTTACTTAGAATGGTTGCTTTAAAACAAGATTTCCCTTAGATGGTAAATATGATAATCTTATTGAATTACAATCTTAAAAACCAATTACAGTTTATACAAGCTATGTGATGTCAATACATTCTTTTAAACGTGTTTTTGCTTAAAAGTCAACAATCAACAATGTTGTTGGGACGATGGAATTCTTAGCTTGGTCACTTACAGCGACGTAGATACCAGTAAAAAACTACACTAATTGCGACTGGACCCATCGCCTTCCAATCCCATAATGAAGTTTAATTGCAGTAGTTATAAAAAACGATGTTGTAGGCACCATGTTCTTTCTAGCATTTTGTTTAGAAACAGACAATGAAATGTTTGTCACAAAACATTTATCTTAGTTCTTGAATTTTACGTAATTACTTTAAGTCGATTAACTTATTGTGTGTTCTTGCCAGTTTTCGAATAAGTTACAATGTAGTGTCCATTGTGCTGTGCCATTTGCAACCGCTTGTTAGCAAAATTATTAGAAACAGTGCATTATTGTGGGACGTTGAAAACAAAGAACTTCTCTAAGTAGTAAAAAGCAAGCAATACTCGGAAAGCTTGCTGTTAAGTACTTCATAGCGGAAGTTAAAAACCAAAATCGTTTTGGAACAGTCAGTACGTGAATAGGTTTTTACTTTCTATTCATACCAGGTAAATCGTTATCAAAACACGGTTTTTCACTTAGCATTACTCAAAGTTAACCAAGATAAGGATAAGGAACGAATCATTGTACGATAACGATTTCGTCAGAAATTCATAACTCTTGAGTAGCTGACAAATGTTGAGTGTAATTTATACGGCACCAAAAGGCGTGTCTTCAGTGTAATATTCCGCCCTCTTAATCACTACCCAACCGAATAATTAATAACACCTCAATTAAAATACCAACTCCACGCCGACAACGCTTCCGCCCATGTAATGAAGACAACACTTAGATCCTCTGTATGAAGAGCTTAGCGAAGCTTAGGGTCTTTATTAAATTTAAAAATAAACTTTGGTAAAATTTTCTGTTTTTGAACTAAACCTTAAGTCACTAAGAATTAAAGTTTTGAGTTTAGTTTTTAGACAGAATTTTATTATTAACGTTTATGTGGAATTTATAGCTTGTATTGGTATTTTTATTTTTACTCGGAATTTACAATAATATATATTATGATTTTTTTAATTTTTTTGGTAACGACGGTTATATTAGTGATGACCTAAGACACACTTGTATACGTTGTATGTAACTGGTATTAGTGCAAAAAGTTTATTTAAAAGAATAAGATTTTTTTTACTTTATAGTCCTATTTATAGAATCCCAAAAATTTACTTCTTAATCATATACTTCACAAACATTATTTTTTTTAACATATTAGATAACTATCACCTGTAAGGTTTTAATGATTTTATTCCTTGCATTTACAAGTTATCAAAATCCTGAAGGTTGTTGAAAAAAAAAACATGATTTCTTTGAAGCAAGTAAAAAATGTTATGAATATATACAAAAACAAATCCCTTTTTTAATTGTGGGTTTTCTTAAATCACCAACACAATTTTTAGGCTATGTAAGTTTACTTAATATTAGTTTTAAAAAGCAACACTTGAGTCTGTGAGAAGAAACGTTAATTAGAAAGGTGTCAAAATTGTTCCTCAGATGTTAATGAATGTCATCAATTACCGTGAGAACGGATGCTGTAGCAATCTTGTGTTGCAAAATAGCTTGAGGTAAGTAAGTAATTGATAACAGCAAATTGTTTTTAGAGTACGCTTTTGTGGTTGAAATCTTTCCCTTTAAAGACGTTTCACTCACGTTTTATATGAATTATTGTTAAGGCTAAAAAGATATAGGCAATATCGCCGGTTTTATGCAATTTTTGTGGCAATACTATAGCATCTGAAGGATTTTAAAAAAAAACTTGCTTTTTTCTGGTGCATTAACTTAGCAAAGATGGCTTATGTTACTTACGTCATTTTTCATTTATTGTGTTTAATGCTAAAGAAATCTGTATGACACCAATGTTTCAACAGTTGTTCAAAATTTTAAAGCGTGTACCTATCTTTTACATTTTGGTATAATGAAAGTCGGTTTAATAATTAAAATTAATTGTTATCTAGTGCATTGACTACCTATAGGTTGTAGGAAAAAGTCAAAAAATGTGACAACAGAACGGTAAAAACGTTAAATCCATACAAAAAATTAAGTTTCAAGACGTAATTGTAGAATAAATTACTTAAGAAGTATAAAACAAATACATCTCATAGTAACATCGTTAGTATTACAGAAATAAGCTTTCTGGCCTATATTGCTCTCTCAAATAGACACCTTTTTTTTTCCTTTCTTAGTAAACTGAAAAAAATCATAGTTATAAAAAAACTATGCATAATAGAAATGTTACTTTTTGAAATGAAGCCAAGCTTACTTCTCTTAAGAAAGAAAAGAAACCTTTAATACTAATTAACGCCTAAAGCAGCTAAAGCGGGCTGGGTAATTTATCGTAAAACTCAATTTAGAGCCAGAAGGCACGCGATTACAATCTTCTCACGACAGGAAAGCGCGCAAACTCCTCATCTCGAGGGAAATCACGCACGCAACAAACTTTATGGCAACACGTCCCGAGAAGCAATCCGCCCGAGGCAGCTGAAGATGGTTCGTACCACACACAGACTTATAAAAAAATATCGTAAGGCGATAGCAGTGCCTCTATATGGCTTTGTATAATATAAGAATAAAATTTGGATACACAGAGCTAGCACCAATCACCCGTATCAGTAATCCATTCATCACATTTCTCACATCACTTTCACAATGCACGTGTCGTAACCTTAGAAGCACTGCCCGCTATTTTGATTTAACTAAGCACTGACCGTTGTTGAATAAGGTTGTAGACTCAGACGAATACCATCCTGAGCGAGGCGTTCTCGTAGTAAACGTTTCAATTGTATCCGTGGTATTTTTACTAGTTCAGCTTTCCCCTCTTCATATTCATCAGCGTATTTAGCTGGTTCAACTACCGCTATTGCTTGTTCTTTTCTAGCTTCTTCCTCACACCGGCAAGGATCACAAGTTGCAGCAGTCTCTTCTAATGTGAAGTAAACTGCTGCAGCTCCTTCTTCCCTCAAAGATCTGACGGAATGCAATAATCGCTGTCGATGGGTAGGGTTAAGGACGCCGATGGCATCAAGGTCAGGTTCTCCAACCTGTTTACATATTTCTAAATCATCGTAACCGTTGTCTATGAAACTTTCCGAGTATTGGCCCAAGTGAAGCGATCGTAGCCACTCGGTAACGATGTTGCCGCTCGTGGACGAGGCCATGTCGCGTCAGAAAGTGCGGTGCATCACAAGGCGTGCTCGCGGCGCGGTGGTCGGCGAGAAACTGGCGGCCACGCTTCCCTTTTCCCCGTTCCCCGCAAAATTCCGCGGTCGCCGCCCCAGCCTTCCAAGCTTTTGCTTTTTGACATTTTGTTTGTAGCATAATCGTTTTCATAGGAAGCTAGCTGTGTCTCGCCACGTGATCCTTTCAATAAAGTGTTTACATTTTTTGTGTTTCAGTAGCGTTATTTGAGAAGAGTGTTTTTTATTACTTTCACGCGTAGGTTGTATTTTTATCAGGCTGCCAAAATTATTTATTTAGATAAGGCTAAACACCGTAAAATAACATCATACAAAGTTAATTATATCATATTTTCCTAAACTGCAGTATTTTGACGACATTCTGCTTAGCCATAATTTTTTAATGAAAACTAAAATAATAAAAAATACATTTATTACAATAAAATAAAAATAAATAAAAATACAATTAATGCTTACTGCCACCGAAAAAAAAAAATTAAGTTCATTATGCCATAATTTCTGATGAATCAAAAAATATAAGTTTAGCAATTTTGCATAACAAAATTGCATAACTAAGTTGTTGAGATTTAACTTAGCCATAATTTAATGTTGCTGAATAATGGACAAAAAAGCTGATCTGATAATTCTTTTTTTTTTTGTGAAAATACCTACAACTTCGGAGATAGCAAATGAATTTAATATTATTATGTTTTGCAAGAAGACAAGTTAAGTTAGTGGTTTGATCAAAATCTCTTTTTTCTGTATACACAAATAACACAAATAAAAACTAAGGAAAAACTACAAGTTAATTTTAATGAGATTCTTTAACATACGAAAAAAACGTATAGTACGAAACATATCCTATCCCCTTTTGCTTGAATATTAATTTCTTCACAAACATGACTAAAATTATTAACTACTAAATAACTTTGTGTCATTATTAAAAAATACAAAAATATCAACTGATGACGCCCTAATGAAGCTAAACATTTATAAATAAAATATGCATGTTTCTATTTTGATTAATCAAACAATTTCATAGGTGATTTTATATAGACACATAAAAATCACCGAATTACTAACAACATAACTACTATTTTATAAGATTTTTATACAAACGTATAATTGTTTGTAGTTGTTACTAACAAAAGCTATATGGGTAGTCTATCAGTAAATCTTCTATGGTATTTTAAACAAACACATAATATGTAGAAAAAAAATTCTTTACTGCATTTGTATTTTTCTTCTAACATTTAAAGTCCAATTTTAGAAATAAGTATTTATTTATGTTCGCTTGTCAGTTAGATTAATTTATGGTAACCTCATTCTCATTCATTAAGCATCCTAATGAGTGAAAGCGAGTGCATCCACCCACACCGTGCAAATGGAGTAATTTTCGTGGTTTCCATATTTTTATACTGTTGCCGAGTAAAATAGGTTTATTTATGACTTCCTTAAAAAAGGGAGCAAAATACGGACACCTAAAAGTTCTATTATCTGCCAAGACGAGCCAAGCGAAGCGCAAGGGCACTATCTACCTTTTCTCGAAGCGCTTCGTCGTTTTTTTGAACCCTCATAACTTGGATTTGGATTATACCAGATTAACAAAATTCTCAGGATATGATATCAATAGTAGACTTATCAAACATATAAAGTTTCATTTGCATTCTTTGCATTCATACTTTTGATTTTATATATATGTAAAAACTCCGATTTTGTCACTCACTCAGTGATGATCATCAAAATTCTAAGGGTACTTCTTGAAGCCCTAGAAAGCTGAAATTTAGTATGGAAGCTAGTAGTACTACAATAAAAACAAAAAAAAACTCTATAACTTGGAACTTGCACCCCCCAACCCCTTAAGCTAGGGGATGGAAGTTTGCATGAGAAATTTTGATGCCAGAGGTCTGAAAATTGATATAGGGACTCCTTTTTATGTTATGAATAATAAATTAGGAAATAAGGTATTTGATGGAAGTTTCTATGGATTTTTCTATACAAACTTAATTTCATGATAAAGATCTGAAATTTATGCAATTACACAGACTTCTTATTACAAGTACATGTATCAAGTTTTCAAAAGAAATGTCTCACAACCCCTTGAATTAGGGGATGAAACTGTATATGGGGTTTCGGCAGGTTTCAGAATATTTCTACATCATTATACTTATATTATACGAATAATTTTATTATATCTATGTTCTTCATTAAAAATTAAAATAAGGTGACAAGTATTTATAAAAGAAAACTTCATCCAATCACAATGGGGTAGGCTCCGGTTGTTGTAATATGAACATCGTAATAAGTTGTATCAGAGGTCGGACTACAAAATTTGAAGACATAGGTAGTAAACCAATCGACTTCTGCAAATATAGTTTTTATAATCTAAACCTTAATAAACATCCAAAAAATCACAAAAGTAGTGAAATCCCACCAAAAACATTTTTATGTAAAATTTTGCCAAGACCATTCTTTTTAATCTTCGAGACTTGGCCGTTTCGTTACTAAAATAACTATAGAATAACAGAAAAGTAATGAACAGTAAATAATTTTTTCACCTTACGCCCATGTGACGGTAGCGAAACGGCTAAGCCACATATTTTGACCAAGGTGTAGAGTTTTTAAAGTAAGGGCTTGTAGAGTTAGGGCGTGTGGAGTTAGAAGCTTGGCTCTACATAAGATCTGATTACTGTTTGACAGTGTGAGCCATTGCAACATTTTACATGAATTTTTTTTTTTGTATACCACTAAGGTGGCAAACAAGCTTATGGTCCGCCTGATGGTAAGCGGTCACCGTAGCCTATGGACGCTTGCAACACCAGGGGTATCACTTGCGCGTTGCCGACCCTTCAGAAATCTAATAACTTCTTTCTTGAAGAACTCCATACTGTAGTCCTTGCAGAAAACCTTGGCAGGGAGCTCATTCCACAACTTAAGCGTTCGCGGGAGGAAGTTTCTCTGAAACCGTACTGTACGCGACCATTTAGATTCTAAAGTGTGAGAATGAATTCCCTGCCGATTGCGAGCGTTGCGATGGTAGAAAGAAGCCGTCGGCATCATTTCGAACAATTCCTCAGAACACAACCCATTGTACAAGCGGTAGAACACACACAGGGAGGCAAAGTCTCTCCTCAGACTTAAGGGCTCAATTCCGCCAGTGAGTTTGGAATCGTCGACAATTCTCACAGCCCGTCGTAGAACTGAATCAAAAGGGCCAAGCTGGTATCCGGGTGCACCCGCCCAGAGATGGCAGCAGTACTCCATATGGGGCCGAACTTGCGACTTGTAAAGTAACAACCTTTATAAATATTTTTGATTGGGTTCCTATTGTCTCTTACTTGTCTTAAATATGAAAAAGCTTGAAATATAATAAGGCGAACTTCACAATGAGATAAAAATAGAGATTGAACTTTACTTGACCAAGACCAAGACCTCTCCTATTTGAGTCTTAATTGTTTTCTTGGTTTTGAGATGACAAAATAAGACAAGTAAGTATTAATAATTCTTACTTACTTGTATCAACTCAGACCAAGATAATTATTTGTCTGAGTTGTTCTTACCTTTTTTCCATGTTTGTCTCCATAGCCACTGTTTGTTATACGTACGATCTAATGACTTTTTTTTAGTTACCTAACTGTCAATCTTTTTTTTTTCAAACATTAAATAAAACAACTCATTACAGTTCAAGAAGGAAAGCTTGACGTGATTTTTGTGTATAGGTGCTAATTACGTTTGAACTTTTAAGTCCTTCAAAGTTTAAAGTGGAGCAAACTTTGTATTTGCCAAAGCTGTTACTCATTTAACTTCCTAAACCTGTTTTATCTCATTTTAGAGTCTAGAGAAACTCTAAGGTTTATGTTTGTATAAAATAATAGCACGCCGAACTTGGTGATGCGGGCTTGGAATTGTTTAGGGATTTGTTTTAGTACTGTCTTTTGAACTACAAAGCTTAACGTAGTGTTGACTAAGGCGGTAATTGTATTTTACAATGTAACTTTCTATTTACTTGGATTAACGAACATAAATTTGCCTTTTCTTTTATTTCTGATTTTTTTTACCTTTGTTCGATTTGGTGTTTATTTTGTTTTTTTACATGTATACGGATAATTTTAAATTCATAATTTGTTTCTTATTAAAGGTAAAACAAAATTTTACTTGCTTTTTACAGTTTTATGTCGCTTTTTCTAAAACATAGATTTTTTTGTAGTAAAGAAGCAAACAAGCTTTTCGTAACTTTACTAAGCTGGACGCTTGTAGAATCAGGGCACAACAGCTCTAACCCTTAAAAATATGATCCCTTACCTACTCTTGAAGAACTATTCTGTAGACCTTAATAAAGCCTCGACAAAAAACGAAACGTTCGCATTCGAAAGTTTAGGTTTTAGGTTTAATGCCTTTAGGTTTTAAGTGTAAACTGAATGCCTTGCCCTTGCCGGTGTCATTTGACCGATGGCGAGCGGTAGAACTGCTAAATCAGTCTCCCCACAGATTACCTTTAATAAGTTACTAAATGCGAGCTGCTTAGACCAGTTAATTTTGGAAATCGATGATCCTCCATCCAGCAGTAGATATCTTACACCTATAATATGATGGTTATTACACACACATATATATAAATATCTATATATGTATATATACACAGTCGACTCCCGTTAATTCGAAACTATGACGAATTTTCGAGTGTTTGAAATATCAAATGGTTCGAAATTTGTGAGAGAAAATAAACAAAACCTCAAATTATTAAGTGTTGATCAATTATTACGATGACGAGACGAAGAAATTCATCTTTAGTAGTTCTTTTACGTACTCCAGGAGTTTGAGCAGCATTAATTTTCTCCTTGTGCTTTATTATGGTTGAGAGAGTACTCAGAAGAATATTAAATACTTTTGCAACATCACTTTTCTTCTCACCTTCCTCTACTTTTTCGATTTACTTCTTCTTTTCAGCAATCGTCAAACACTTTACTTTCTAGGGCTCATGACTAACACAAACTTTGAATCTGTATACCAACAAAAGAGTAACAGTAACTGAATGATAACTAAACAAACCAATTCGTGAGAACTGTGTGTCAAATACTTAACCTAATCATAACAAAAACAAAGGCTCGTGTACGTTGATACAAGTTTGAACTTGTCGCAAAATGTACTTACAATCTTTTCGCCTCTTTCGCTCTGCAACTTTGAATTGTCAAGTGTTGGACGCCGATGAGTTCGAATTAACGCGTCGTTTTTTTATATAGCAATGATTTTTTATAAATCAATGAAAATATAAAGAGATTTTGTAGGGAACTCGTGATAACTTTGAATTATAGAGAGGTTCGAATTATCGCAGGTTTGAATTAACGACAGTCGAGAGAGAGAGAGATATTTTATAAAATAGGATTTAGTTCTTATGTCTATTGTTATAACTACACAACAGTAAATTTTATTCTTATTAGATAATTTCAGGCGAGAAAAACATACACTAGATGTGGTAATAAAAGTAATATTGTGTTAAACAGCTGTGAAATAAGAAGTCGCCTCAAAAGCTCGTCTGTCTAATATAGTTGGAAAGCCTCTAAGAGGCTTTTTGTGATCTTGTAAGCGGCCTTTATTTTCTAAACGCAAAAAGGAAAAACATTAATAAAATTCAGAATAAAATTTCGAAAGAAAGACATAACTCTTGTTCCTCTTAATAGGAATAAAGGAATATTTAAAAATTACGACATTATAGTAAGCTGTGATAATTGTGTATTAAGGGCTGTAAGTAGAAAATTACTAACGAGAGGCTATTTAGAAGCCGAAGGTCGAAGGCTTTAATGACTAGAGTTTATGATTTCTGTACCGCCCGTCTTACCCACAATAATTTCCATCACATTTGCGAGTAGATAAATAAAAAAATGAGGCAAAAAACTTACCTACACACTTAAAAAATTACTTTTCTTTTTTTAAACTTTATCAAACTCCAACTTTTTTTATACACGTAGACTTTTAAGCAGCACTTTTGAATCGTCAGTTAATTTATTAATTTTATCAACTTTACCACCGGTTTGGTATGATTTACTACCTAGAAGAACCGGCAAGAAACTCAGCGGTGAATCTTTTATATTTTTTCAACTTCATATTACAATACAATATAGCCTTACAATATCATAATATACAATGTTTGAATTTAAAAATATTAAAAATGCACCAATACTAATACAAATTATTTAGTTCTAATTATTCCAAGCAATTTTATAATCAATTTATTCATCAACTTCGCAATAACTTTTTTCATTAAAATATCTTTGACATACATGTACATATTTTAAATTTATTCATGTTTGCATTTTATTAATTGCAAAAGAGCTATGTACCTTCTAAAGACGACATTTTGGAACTACCAATTTATCCTTATTTATTGTATTAACACGGCGTAGGTCACTATTTAGCAAATAACTGAAAATTTTTGCGTGCATACATTATACAAGTGAAAATATATTGGCAAGGAACAGTTAAAATATCAATTTCCCTAAATAGTTTCTTAAGAGAAATTCGAGGTTCCAATTTATAGATTGACCGTACTGCTCACTTTTGCTGTATCAATGTCAGCTGCCTCACCCCAAATCAAAATACCGTTAGACATGATGGAATGAAAATAGCTAAAGTAGACCAAGCGAGCAGTGTCAACAACTGTAAGCTGCCTAACTTTTCTGACTGCAAAAGCAGCTAAACTAAGTTTCCCTGCAAGAACTGAGATTTGAGGGTTTCAATGCAGCCTATTGTCTTATGTAATACCTAGTAACTCTGTTAAGTGCAATAGTTCTATTTTTTCTCCGGATCTGCAAATAGTACAACAGGTAACTTGAAAGTTTTTCGTCTTAAGCTTCATTAATCATTTTTTCTACATTTTCTCCCGTAAGTACGTCAGATTTTTTAGTCGCATAGTTAAGTCATCTGACTTCCTTTTAAATAAAGCTGTTAATACTGTTCGATATAACTGTAATTTTTTGACTTGAGAATGCTCTTCAACGTAGAGGAAATTGCCAATAATGAAGATGGTTCGTATTTTCGGCAATTACCCAAAGTAAGCTAATAGGAGATTCTCTGAAAATGAACTGGTTTTCTTCTCGTTTCTCCAGGTAATAAAACTGGCGTAGGGTGGTGTACTTAACCCCACGTTAAGTACCAACTTGTTTTAAGTCTTCGGTGGTAACTTCATGTTTAAATTTATTTCTTGAGCCGCATAAACAATATCTGGCGCTGTCGCATTTATATTAAACTCATCTGAAGACGAAGACAATTTTTATTTCTATTGTAAGTTGTAAATAAAGAAACTCACCAAAATAAAAATGGTGCGACCAAAGTGTAGCCACCTGGCCACAACTAGCGAAGTCTAGGTAATTTATGAATTAAAAAGTTTTTCTTAAAGTTTTGGTCGCTAGTGTCTTTGTAAGTTCTCACCATTTCAATATGGCGAATGTGGTTTTGATTTTTGACCACCGGAACAGAAAAAAATATTGCACACTAATTGTTCGCTAGGTGCGTAGTTCATATTTTGAATTACAGATAGCGCTTTTGTACATACTTGATAAAATTGATAAAACAGTGCGCAAAGTCTACGTGTTTTATTGTACAAGTAGAGAGCGCGCGGTACGTTCAATGGCATAATGAATCATATCGCCCGTTAGTTTTATGAACTCCCGCTTTGCCTTGAGGAAAAAAAAATTACAAAGAAAAAGCCCGAGTAAGTAATTTAGGACTTAGCACCCGCTTTACCTGCACGCAATGACACTGTTTACGAGTAAGAGTATAAAAAAAAGTTATGCAAACGAGTTAACATTTTTCAAGGAAGATGTTAGACTACATTTTTCAATGCAGTTAAGAGAACAGATATCTAGATAAAAAATGAATTATTAAACAAAAAGTGAACATTTTATATTCATATAATTAGCGAAAGAATCTCCGTCTCTCTGTGTGTCTGTCTGTTTGTTACCTCTTCACGTTTAAACCGCTGTACGGATTAGGCTGTGATTTGGCATGGCATTAGTTTGTGTCCCGGGAAAGGACATAGGCTACTTGAAAACGTCAAGTGGTAGTGTTTTTTTTTTCTATAACTAAGGAGTTGCCATTGTAATCCTACACCGATAACCGAATTTAGGGCGGGTGGAACCGCAGGCACATTCGGCATGGAGATAGTTTGTGTCCTGGGGAAGGGGATACGCTACTTGAAAAACTCAAGTTTAAATCGGTATTTTTCTATAATGAGGAGTTGCCGTTGAAATTCTACACCGATATCCAAATTTAGAGCTGGTTGGACCGCGGACAAAAGCAAATTAATAATTCAAATTCAAATTTAAATTCAATATAATTTATTTAGTTTAGGCTACAATAATTGAGCACTTATGAATGTCACTACGCCATCAGTTCGTAAGTCTACAGGGCGGGAGACCTTGTACTGAGAAGAACCAGCAAGAAACTCAGCAAGGGCATTTTTTTTTCTCCCTTTCTCTTACAGCGTCCAATTAAAATATTGGAAAATGCCCTCCCTATCATAAAAGGACACTTTCCATTACAAACATAAAAAAAAGGAAGTGCATATATGCTTAATTAATAACGCAATTATGGAAACGTAAGCTTCGATAATGATACTTGCTATGTAGGAAGTTTTACTTTTTGGCCTCCTTGCTTATTCTTTGATTTGGCATAGATTATTAGATCATTAAGTTTATTTATATTTTCGAACTAGTGCGAAAAAGTAAGTTCCTACATTAGTGCGCAAAGTGGTACTTTCAAGCTATGTTTACTGCCGTTTAAAGTGACACTTTTAAAGCAACTATATATAAAAAAAATATGTTATTAAATAAATCTGACTCAAACACAGGAAACAATTAAAAACATACATTGTGCAGCTTCACTAGTAGTAAATAGTGAAAATCGAAACAAGTCGAGATTTATCCGTTTTTCACGGAAGTCCTTGTTACCGTTTGTTTTATTTATATATTTTGTCTGCAAAATCAAGATTTGGAATAAAATTTTATAAGCTAGTAATAAAATCTTTTTTAATTCAGTTTAAGTAAATGCTTTTCTGATTTAAGTCAGTTCGTGATAATTATTCTCAGACCTTGGAACCTTAATGGACGTACTTGTGGAATTAGCTCCCTGCCAAAGTTTTCTAGGGTTCTTTTAAAAAAAGGGATTAGATTTTTATAGGGTCAGCATCTCGAGAGTTACTCCCTTGGTGTTGCAAGTGTCGATAGGCTGCGATGAGCGCTCCACAGCAGGCGAACTGTAAGTTTTGCCACCATAGTGGTATAAAAAAGTTATAAGTGTCCAAATACTGGGATAAAGAGAGTTACATAAACATTAATCAGCAATCAAGTGGCCTCTTAAATTCTTTAATTCAATTCATTCATTGAAGCAATGCTAACTGGTTATATCACAATAAAAATGGTTTAAATTAGAAGATTTCATGCAAATTTACCTAAAAGACATAACAAATCTCGTAGAGAAACTATCCCGGAATTGTGCCATATTTCGTTTCACGTCCAATTTCCATATTCGGTGAGCGTGAACGAGTTAATGGAGCAAAATATTGCGTAGACTCAGCCCACGAAATGATTTAAAAAAAGTTACAGTTACTAGTTTCATGTGGCTCGTTTCGCCCAAAAGTCGTAACATTGGAGACGGTTCGCTAGGAGATAAAACTACTTAAATAAAGCTTTTGCTTTATGGTACCAAGTGCACTATTTATTTTTCCGGGTTTTTGAAGATTGTAGTGCTGCTTGTGTTCTTGATGTCATTGAAGGATTTTTATGGAAAATAGTTTAATCTAATCATATATTATTTTATATCATAGTACCTACACATGAAATAATAGTCAAATATTGGCAATGACCCGATGCTGAATAGTGCGGCGTGGGATCGATTCCCGCACAAGACAAACACTTATTATTTGTGTTTATCTTGAGACTGGGTGTTTTCTATGTCTTATAATATGTATGTATTTACAAAAAAAAGGATATATTTGTATCCGTTGTCTGGAATCCATAGCACAAGATTTGCTTAAATTGGGACCAGACAGACGGCGGCGTGTGTGATGTCCAACAAAAAATATAGGTAATATTTATTTACTAAAGCATAGTCGTATAATAAATTCGTATTTTGATAGGTATTGTATCATAGAGTGACAGGCCCACACAGGTGGCTCTTCACGGTTGAATAATCGTGAGCCAGTCACAATATGGCGTTTTAAATCAATAAAACGCACGGTTGACTAAAGGGCTAAGCATCTGCCGGATATCTAAGTAGCGTACTAATTATAATTAGATACAAAAACCTGCGTAAAAAGTGTTAATTGTTTGATGTTACCTACCGCTTTGCCTTGTCAATATATAGTTTTTTTATGAATTAAATGTAATAGGGATATTCAATGTTAGTCGATGGTTACCAAAGGGTTTCGATTTCACCTTGTATTCTGAGTAGCAGAGGTTCGAGCCCGGCGTGTACGTATGAGTCTATTTCTTAATTTGTCAAACACACTGTTTATTGACACCACAAGGAAAACGTCGTGAGTAAACCTGCATATTTAAAAAATAGACGTATGTGAAGTTCAGAATCCGCAATGGGCCAGCGTGTGGACTATGGCCCAAATCACCCTCGAAGAGCGAGGCCATGCCCCAACAGTGGGGCCGTATAAGGCTGATAAGAAAGGAGGTAGTTGGGATAACTTTAAATTTTTAAAAGCAACCTACAGTCAAGTGTTGCTGTTTTTTTAGGTAAATAAAAAAAGGAATACGTTCTAAATACAACGACAGACTAAACGTAAACATGCCTAGACTGTGGTACTACAAAATTATAGGTACCTGCATTTTTACTTAGACTTTTACTTTGATCCTTCAAGTATAAAATGGGAAAAAATAAAAATAGCTGCAGTTTATATTTATTGAGTAAAGTTGATCTTTCCAAACCTCTATTTTTTAAAGTATAGATGCCCCATAGTGGATTGTTGCCTCACTCAGAAAAACCAACTGACTGTTAGATGCCCTTCCCATAAAACCTAGTTTATCATTATATATTTTACTAACTGATTTAGAAGAAGATAGAAGAAGAGAAACTGAACATATTTTAATGACACTTTTCTTTGATAAAATTTATTTTATACCTAAAAAAACCAGTAAAAAACTACGAAACTGAGTAACAAACAATCGAGATTATTGAAAATTTTAAACATGAGTATGTATGCATAGACGATCAGGATGAAAACCAGCTTTATCAAGCTTTTTTATGTGCGCCGCAAGACGTTTTTCATTTTCAAACCTAAGCACCGGATGCTTACCTAAAGCAAAGAAGGTTAATTACACATATTATTTTATTATTAATATTATTTATTATACATTAAAAAGAAGGTCATGGTAAAATCAGGTAATAAGTATACTAACCCAAGGTTTGCTTTTGAATATTTTTAACTTTGAAACGTTGTCTTACAGTTCTTAATAGGATTCCGTAAAGGCTTGAAAGTTATTTAACCCCCATAATTTTGCGTTCCGCGTCCACAAGCACTGCAGTCATTAATTGCTCCATCCGATGATTCGGGGATTTGCACCCACTTTTTTGATGCTTTCACGGCATTGCAGGTCTGAAACAATGTGAACATTAAAGTTAAATTTGGAGGATAAATGCCCCTAGGACTATACTTAAAAAAGGCAGGACATCAACCTTTTTTTAAGAGAATAGGTTAAAAAGTAGTCATAAATGGAAAACTTTTAAAAAAAATTAGTGTCGGACAACCGTCCGGAATCGTGACAACTTGTGCCTTTCACTTTTTATGTCTGTCTCTCTCGCTCTTAGGCGGGCTAACCATGCCGCGTGCCTCTCACTCGCTCTCATTGTGAGCGCATAACGTGAGCGGAGCGTAACGCAGTTTCTTGAAGTGTCACCCGGCAAACCAATTTATAAGACGTTGTCACGTCAAAACTTAACTTACTGAGCAACTACAATACCTTCTCTAACAGCTAACTGCAAAAAATATTTCTACTTACTATAGAAAAAGTGTCGATTGTTTACAAACTTCCGTAAAATATTACATACTGGTACATAGCGTCGTGGCTCGCAGTTTACTAGTTGTAGGCGGGTGCTTGATGAGACCGGTCGGTTATTTAAACGCGAAATGGCTGTAATGAAACTCGGGGCACGTATCCCGCTAGGGATAGGCATGTATCCAAGAATTACCCTATGTATACAAAATTCTATAGCTACAGCTAGCAGCTTACAAAAGCACATTCCCCTACTATGATCAAGGGTTTACCATAGGAAACCCACGCATATAACCAAGGCGGAACAGCGGGGAAAAGCTAGTAATTAATAAAAAAGTATTCTTTGTATTAAGTGTTGTATAGGTGTTTTAAATTCAAACAATATCCGTTTAGTTTTTTTTATTCATGACTGATTGACATAAATTTATTCTTAAAAATATTTAAATTTAGTGGTATTTATAAATAAATATCTTTCTACAGATTAACCCAACTACAAATTCTAGTTTAAATCCAATAAACTGAGCTTGGCAGCGTGGACTAGAACAGGAAACGTTTGTTACAGACTAATTTAATGCAGGATCATGCTCCAGTACACAGTTCGCAATGCACCGATGGTTTGCTATTGATAGGTACTGGAGTTACTTGTTGGCCTGTTCATTAATAGGTACGACTGTGATTTATGTAAGGTCACAAAATAGATAGATACGGCACTCACTCCGCAGTAAGCGCGTCACGCCCATTTGTATATACGAGCAGCTCCGTGGGTAATGATAATAGTAACTGCTGAATCGAGGGCCGTGGGTTCGAATTAATATTTTGCGTTTATATTGAGATCGGATGTTTTCTATGTATAGTATGTATTTTAAAAAAAAAGTATATATATATATATATATATATATATATATATATATGTGTGTACTTGTATCCGTTGTCTATAGGACGGGGAAAGGGTTTAAAGCGCTAAGTGTGGTAAGTGTTCTGTATCTATCTATTTTGTGGTTAGGTTAAGAAAAAGAAAACCAGCAGTTCAAGTGCATCACGCACACGCATTAAGTTCCATAAAATAAGAATTATTGCTAATACTTTTTTTGCCATAAGGTTGCGGAACTCTAAAATTGTAAGCTACATACTTTCACACACCAACACCAGGAGTTTTAAACACGTGTTTAAGGCTCGGTACCCTTAAAAAATTTAATCACTTGCTGCTTGAAGAATTCTATACTATAGTCCCCCACCTCAGCCAGAGGTGCTTCCAGGCGTAATCGCGTAATAATTAACAAAGAAAATAGATAATCACTTTTTGTTCCAATTAATACCTAGCCAAGCTTCACGTAATACGTAGGTCAGAAACAGGTCAGAAACAAAGAACAAACGATTGAGAGAATATTCCATTTGGAGGCGAGTTAACTTAATGTTACCTATTCAGGTTAAATAGGCAGCCATGTGGATCACTTTTTGTCACGAAAAGATAAGACAATGCTTTAGGTAGTCACTTGGCTGGCTTTGTTCTTCATATTACAAAACCACGACAATATTTATTTAAAATCAACGGTTACCAAGACCTTCGTTATTAAAAACAACGATTAAAAAAAAAAAATCGTTTGATAAGAGACGTTATACGTATTTTTGACAAATCACATGAATACGATATTAAAGACTCTAGAGACATCGTGACAAAGAGTGTACGTGCTTAGAACTAACTGAGGAAAAAATGTTTTACATCATATAAATGTGACACACACGTAGATATCAGTGTGAAATAATGTGTCGATTATACAAGAATAACTTAAATACTCAAACAAATTAAATTCATTAAAATATATTCTAAACAAAAATAAATAATACTTGAAGTATCCTTTAGGACCTACTACAAAATAAATATACAAATTTTAAATACAAAAACTTCCTAACAGTAAATAAATTGAATTAAATTATTTCAGCGGTATTAGCTATTTATGCAATTATTGCGAACGTAAGTACCTACTTTTTAACACTAGTGATAGTTTAAAAGAAGGCGCAGCCAAGTTTGACGATATCATAGCACTAGTGTATGCTGAAAACTCAAATTTCGTGCAATTGCGTACATGCTTTTTATACGACCTGATTATATATTTTATGTATAATAATTATAAAAAAAATCTAGGTACTGCAGCGTGCGGGGGCGTAAATATGCTGCTTCTACCTATTGTTATTTAGGTATCGGGATCTCTGCTAATAAAAAGACAACATCGGGAGTTCTTTTCTATATTCAGATGTTCTTTTCTATCGCCACAAGTGTATACAACATTTAGGTTCATCTACTACCTAGGAGAATTATTATACAATATTTAACTTATCTGCAGTACATCTTCTTCTATTAGGCCATCCTTCAATAGGCCTCGGGTCGACGTGTCGATACATTGGATAAAATATACATTAGGACATTAAATCGCGATGGTAGCGATGCTTGGAATATTTTGGATACTGGAGTATCTTACTTTAAATCCACTGGCATTATAAAGCCATTCTACCAATTCTAGGGCTCCCTGGTAAAGACAGGAATCGACCCTCCAAATTTATATAGACTTGCCCGATCTATATTTTTCACATGAATGTCAATTAATAACAAAATAATGACAAGCCCAAAATTCCGATTGTTTTTATTTAAAAACGCACTGACACCATCTATTATGTATTCATAAAACTACTACGAAGTATTTGCTGCGTGAAAAACGTTCGCTAGCCTATTTACTTCCTTTACACTCAACAAGAGGTCTTAACCTCTACAGTACCTACCTACAGTTTTTCGTGTCGTCATTGGCAATTTGTATTAAATCAGGAGGCGTGATATCCACTTCGCTGCAGTCATCACTAATACATGACGTTGTTTATTTTATAAAAAAATAATATTAAATAGGTATGTTAGAAATAATGTGAATATAAATAAATATAAATAAAAAATAAATATATTTGGACATTACACACAGCGCCGTCTGGCCCCAAAGTAAGCATAGCTTGTGTTATGGATACCAGACAACGGATACAAATACATATATTACTTTTTTTTGTAAATACATACATATCATACATAATTACACCCAGACTCAAGACAAACACAAATGTTTATTGCATAAATGTTTGTCCTGTGCGGGAATCGAACCCACACCCTCTGCACAGACGTCGGCCACACTACCAACTAGGCCGTGAGGGAGTCATATGTATCTTAACTCAAGAAAATTATGCGGGTAGCACGAAGCGTAATATATTTTTTATTAAGCCATCTAGCGGAAGCGTGTCGCAACTCTTTTCAGTACAGTTCACTCGTCGCTCGTGCTTTAATTTTGCAAGCACATACTTTATACAACGAAACATAATAACATAAAAATATGTATTGATTTCTAAATTTGAAAATTAAAGTACGGGAGTACCTACTCGTATAAAAACATTTTTTACAACTGCGAAGTCTGACTCCATCACATTTGGTGATACGAAACTGTTGCAGAACCTAAGAATGGATTTTCAATAGTGTATGTACCACAAAATGTAGAAATGGTTTTATTTTAATTTAGTATACATTTTTTCCTAATGTTGACTGTGCCTTAATTTTCAGTACTTAGGTAAAATATATCTAAGTCGCAGTGACCCTGCTCTCTACGTATCGAAATTAAAACTTTTTTATAAATCATCATCAAGGCTATATAACAGTACACTAGGTATAATTCTATGCTACCATGGTATGGTCAAATAAATGCCATTACAATTTTGGCATGCTTCGTACGTAAGGAAGTATCTTTATCTTTGCCGATTTTATGATTTTCAAGCGAAACCGCTTGTAGTCGACGGTAGAAAAATATAAATGTATTCATAACCAGGAAACTCTCGGTTCAAAAGCGTATTAGCGTAGCTCTGCCTCAGCCGCTTTCTTCATATCAAAGCTGTTTATCAGAATTCTTGCGCATTTTTTGTGAAACAAACAAGAAAATGTGAATATCATAAGCTGACAGTTGGGAAATTCGGAATCTTAATTTAGATAAGACTTAAAATTCTTATATTACCGACGTAATAGAAAAAGTTTCCAATAGAGTTTTGTTGAAAATGGACACAATATTGCAATTTTATACCTAGAAAGAACCTTCCGACCTAGTTTCGATAACTTAGAATCTATTTGATTTGATACAGATGGCTATCTATTCTCGATAACTTTAATATTTGTAAAAGTTAGGAAATTTATAACTGATACACATCTTGATCAAAATATAGTTATACCATTATATATATTATAAACTATTCACAAGAATAAAAAGAAAAACTATATATAAAGTGGTGATATAGGCTATTGGTCAGTTTAATACATACATACACTTAAAGACACATGAAATACATAAATACATATAAACTACAGAAAGATAAAAAGGAACTTAAATAATAAATATTCAAATTAGAACAACAGATGAACACAACAAAAGGTTACCTTTGTATATTACTTGTATTTTTTTTTAAAATAATGCAAAATATGATAGAGCGAGGCAGTACTTCACGTCGGGGGTGCCTATGGAACACTATAGTCTCCAGAGGCATCTTAATCGACGAGCAGTTCGGCTTCCGGGCCAAACACTCGTGCATCCACTAAGACCTCCGCATCACGGACAGAATTCTCACTGGCTTCCAACCATTACTAGGTAAGCCCCGCCACACGGACGCTGTCTTCTTCGATGTAGCGAAAGCCTTCGCTATAGTCTGGCACAACGGTATAATTTATAAACTGTTCAACTTTCAGTTGCCAGACCATCTCGTGCCCATCATACGAGACTATACTTGTCGAATCGTGGCTTTCGCTATAAAGTTGAAGGCACTCTCTCTTCCCCCGTCCCATAGAAGCTGGAGTCTCGCAAGGGCCCATTCTCGCCCCTATCTTGTACCTTCTGTACAAAAACTACATCCCTAAAACGACAGGTACCCAATTAGCCCTCTTCGCTGACGATACTGCTATTTATACCACCGATAGGCAAGTCAGTCGAATTACTAAGAGACTACAACCCGCTATCACCGCCCTAGGCGAATGGTCTCGGAAATGGAGAATCGAAGTGAATCCCGACAAAAGCTTTGCCGTTCTCTTTACCTTAGGCTGCCCTCTGCGGCCATCTCCCCTCGCACATTTCGGGCGTGCCATTCCTTGGCAAAACAAGACTAAATATCTCGGATAGGCGTTTGAACTAATAATTTCAAAAAATAATATTTCATAACTTTGACGATTCAAAAGTCATTGTAAAATCCTAATTTGAATAAAACATTTTGACTTTGACTTTAAACTTCCGAGATCACACCAAAATAGTTAGAGACCGAGCCGCTTTTGTCCTCGGTCGTCTATATATCATGATAGACAAGTACAGTAAGATGTCACTTAGAAATAAGCTGACTCTTTACACCACTTGCATCCGCGCCATACTAGCATATGCTAACGTCGTTTATGCGTTGTCTAAACGCAATCTCTACAAACTCCAGACCCTCCAAAACCGCTTTCTCAGAGCGGCCTCCGGAGCCTCATGTTACTTCCGCAATGCGGACCTACACAGGGACTTCGAGCGTACACAAAATCACCCGAACTAATTGTGCAATCCACAACGTATCATCCCCCGACCAACCTCGGCACGGTCGTAAAACTATCGTTAGGTGGCCTCAGCACATACTAACGGCCTCAAATGACGATCTCGCTATCCGGATTGGGCCTCCCCACAAACTCGACGTCGACGTCCCCGGGTTCGTCGGCGCCCGCAAGGATACACGAGGTATCAAAGATTGCCTGGGCGCTTCTCGCCCCCACTCAATCGCAACCGCATCCGCGTAACGGGGAACTCCCCTCCTGGCGGTGACTCACCTTTGGGTTCGAGACTCATGCCGATCGAAGGGACGCCCCCGAGAGCGACAACCCAAGCCGAGACTCCCCCCGCGGGGAGCCCTTGAGCGCTGGGCGCTATATGGGCTAGGCTCCTTCAAAGCCTGGTGAAGCAGTAATGGCTGTAACAGCCAACTGCATTGACAGTTCAAAAAAAAAAGACACCCGACGTGCAGAGGTTGTTGCTTTAAGAGTCGCAAGTTCGACCCCATATGGAGTGCTGCTGCTTTCTCTGGGCGGGTGCACCCGAATACCAGCTTGGCCCTTTTGACTCGGTTCAACGACGGGCTGTGAGAATTGTCGACGTCCCAAACTCACTTGCCGTATCCAACCCTTAAGTCTGAGGAGAGACTTTGCTTTTCAGTGTGTTTTCTACCGCTTGTACAATGGGATGTGTTCTGAGAAATTGTTCGAAATGCCCGCGGCTACTTTCTACCATCGCACCGCTCGCCATCGAAAGGGAATTCATTCTCACACTTTAGAACCGAAATGGTCGAGTACAGTGCTGTTTCAGAGGAACTTCCTCCCGCGAACGCTTGGGTTGTGGAATGAGCTCCCTGCCAAGGTTTTTTCCAAGGACTACAGTATCGGTTTCTTGAAGAAAAAAGTTATTGGATTTTTGAAGTGTCGGCAACGCGCGAGTAATACCCCTGGTGTTACAAGCGTCCATAGGCCACGGTGACCGCTTACCATCAGCAGACCGTGTGCTTGTTTGCCACCTTAGTGGTATAAAAAAAATCTAAAGTTAACTAGGGTTAAGAGTATGTGCTTTCACTTGTTCTTAGAATCTTGCAAGTGTACTGTTCAGTTCAAATATTTTTGGCAATTTCACAAAGCTATTTTAAAATTTAAAGATATCTAAAATATGATTTGGGTTATTAAAATAAATTATATGTTATGTTGCGATACATCGTCGATTTACAAAATATCTATTAAATTTTCTTTAAGGAAATAAACAATTACCGTTTTCTCAAAATCTTTTCGTCATTTCAAATACGGAACTTGTGTAGGTAAACAGGTATACTTGTGTTTTAGTAGCAATTACGTAAAAGACCAAAAACAAAAACAAAGTTAAAAGAGGATCCTTCTATAAGGAAACTCTCCGCGCCTTCAATATTGTATTAGCTAAGTTCTTACTTAGCTGTTTTCATATCTCAGCTGTTTATCATCGCACTTTTTATGTTTTTTGTACCAAGTATAAAGATAAATGAGAAAGTAAAAGCCAGATGTGAAATTATTTTGGATCGAAAATTAAGGGATTTATTTTTCAAAATTGACTTAGCGTCGCATCGCCCAATTTTTTAATCGGCCGATAATTTTGTGTCTGGTTTATATATAAACTATCGGCCGATAAATAATCGGGTAGTTTGCGTGCTTCTATGCAATATACAGCAGTCGTAACTCATCGATTTTTGATCGGCCGATTAAAAATATGATAGTGCGTAGCTTATTGATTTTTAATGTCTGATTTTGACAGTGTTTTACAGAGACCTCTTAATCATCACGCAGGAAAAAAAGAGAAAGAGTTCGTGTATTGAGAATAGAAATACAATATAGATCGCAAATTTTAGCAGTTTTGTGGTTGTTTTGTTTTCTGTCATATTCTCCTTGTACTAATGTAGCTCCAATTAGTTCAGTAAAACACTGAGACAGCAATGCTGGGTGTATTTTTGAGAAAAAATCAAAATTATTATATAATATATAAATAATTAGTAAACTGAAGTGGGTAATGTAAGGAGGGTTTAAATTGGGCAGTTTACAAAAAATCGTTCTCGGTTAAGTACTGCAACAATGGTCAAGAGTACAAATTTGTAGATTTTTAGATCTCCTTATTATATTTTTTGTCTATCTATTGGTTACAAGAGTTAGCCTGCAAGATTAATTTTTCGTTTAATGTTTTTAATTTTTGGGATCAAAATTATCTTCGTTTCAAACTTCGGCTCGAACAATTGCATGTAATGACAAACATTTTGGAATGTAATGAATTAACAAATAGACAGAAATTTACACTCTCGCATTTATCACATGTCAAAATTAAGTACATTCATGACATATTTGAATTAAATACATCCATAAATTATTCAAGTATATATGTTTGACGTGAGCTGAGTTTATTATAATCCTTTTCGTATATGTGATTAAGGCATGAATCCTCAGTCAGACAGAATTCCCTCTAAATTCCATTTGTCGCACGTCCTTCGCTATCGGAACTTTATCACGCCAATAGACCCCACTCAAATACTTTATTTTCCCGTCGACATCTTGGAAAAGCTTTTCCTCTTTCCTTGCGCAACATAGATAAAGTAAGTGAATTTATCTTTCCATCAAGTTTCATTATATATCTTATATATATCATGACTGTATGTATGTATGTGTAATCCCCAAAAGGGGGCCACCAGTAGCATGATACACCAAAACCACATCAGAATGTGAGGGCAGCTTCTTTTCTGTATTAGAATTATCTAAAATTGATATTGATGAACAAAAATAATTGTTATTTTTCACACGGATTTTTATATGCTTAGATAAAGTTAAATAATTCACATATCGGTAGCTATTCCAAATTCAGGAAACTATAATAGTATCTGCTTTATAAATTTATCAGCAGGCAATAGAATGAGCTAAACTTGGATTTTTTTTACGTGATAAAATCAAATAATGAGATTATTCATTAAGATGATTTTTTTTTATACCACTAAGGTGGCAAACAAGCTTACGGCCCTCCTGATGGTAAGCGGTCACCGTAGCCTATGGACGCTTGCAACACCAGGGGTATCACTTGCGCGTTGCCGACCCTTCAGAAATCTAATAACTTCTTTCTTGAAGAACTCCATACTGTAGTCCTTGCAGAAAACCTTGGCAGGGAGCTCATTCCACAACTTAAGCGTTCGCGGGAGGAAGTTTCTCTGAAACCGCACTGTACGCGACCATTTAGGTTCTAAAGTGTGAGAATGAATTCCCTGCCGATGGCGAGCGGTGCGATGGTAGAAAGTAGCCGTGGGCATCATTTCGAACAATTCTTCAGAACACAACCCATTGTACAAGCGGTAGAACACACACAGTGAGGCAAAGTCTCTCCTCAGACTTAAGGGCTCGATACCGCAAGTGAGTTTGGAATCGTCGACAATTCTCACAGCCCGTCGTTGAACCGAGTCAAAAGGGCCAAGCTGGTATCCGGGTGCACCTGCCCAGAGATGGCAGCAGTACTCCATATGGGGCCGAACTTGCGACTTGTAAAGTAACAACCTTTGCCCCGACGTGAGTACACCAAGTTTTTTGGACGCCAGCTTCACCTTATCTTGTAAATGATCTTGGAACTGAACATCGCTGGAGATGTCGACACCAAGGATCCCAATGCTCTTGGAGATGGAGAGGGGAGTGTTCTGGAATTGTGGGACCACAATGAATGGAGTTTTCTTAGCGGTGAACGCGCACACTTGCGTCTTTGTAGGGTTGAATCGGACCAAGTTTACCCGTCCCCAGTCAGAGACCTGGGACAGTGTGGTCTCGATTTGAGACACAAGTTCTCCGCGGTTTTCCACAACGGAACGAGGGATGTTTGCACGACCCGCGTAAAAAGCGTCTCCAGAACTGTCATCTGCATAGCAATGTATGTTGTTGATGTCCAACATGTCATTGATATGCAGTAGAAACAGCGTAGGAGACAGCACAGAGCCTTGCGGGACACCAGCATTAATGTCCATGCTATCAGAGCAACTACCGTCAACTACGGTTCGTATGCGTCTGCCGGACAAAAAGCTAGCCACCCATTTGCACAAACCCTCGGGCACTTCGTAAGATGGCAACTTCGATAGAAGACCGCGGTGCCAGACCCGATCGAACGCCTTCGCTATGTCCAGGCTACATGATATAGCTCAAAATCATTTGTTTTGAAAAATCGAAAGAGAAAATGCCAATGTCTGTGTAATAGCAGATGGCCAATAAAATTAGTGAAATTGTAACCATACTTAATTTACTATCGATTTAATGTTGACTAAAATATACACTTGCAAATATATGAACCAGTAAAAAAGTAAACCTTATATTATCACGTCTCTCGAAGCAAAAGAGGCAAGATAAGGAGAATATTACATTTGAAGTGGAGTTTTGTTAATGTCAGACATTTAAGGTAATATCCGTTGGTGAGGATTTCTTTTTATTATGAAAAGGTAACAAATATATTCTTACCTTTAGAACAAAAAGTAAAAAAAAACTTTCACATCAAAAAATAATTATGGAAAATTGATATTTGTTGATCTGTCTCTTGTTTATCGTTAACAAATTATTTCAATTTCGTTATTTATCCAAAAGAAAAGTAGGTACTCAAAAATAAGGTCTATTTTATATCATACAATGTAACATAACTCTGAGCCGAATTTCATGTGTGAGCAGTAACAAAAGAAAAAAGGGAGACATACATAAATTCGCATAAATTAAATAAATATAAATGAATAGAAGATACTCTTGCCCTACAACGCATAAAAAAAAAACATATATTACCAAGAAATTATGTAAAGGAGTAAAATTATTAAAACTTATACAATTTTAATTTAGAGTAGAAATTTTAATATTTCCTTTTAGTAAGTAAGTCTCGAGCTTTTTTGAATGTTTGTCAAACATTCGATATCGCAACGCCACTTTGCATGAACAATGTTCATGGTCATACCATCATTGCAAAAGATATAGCCACGGCACATCCAGGAACCCGTAGGGTTAAAAGGATTGAAATATTTTTGCTTTTTTTTTTTTTTTTTTTTTTATACCACTAAGGTGGCAAACAAGCTTACGGCCCGCCTGATGGTAAGCGGTCACCGTAGCCTATGGACGCTTGCAACACCAGGGGTATCACTTGCGCGTTGCCGACCCTTCAGAAATCTAATAACTTCTTTCTTGAAGAACTCCATACTGTAGTCCTTGCAGAAAACCTTGGCAGGGAGCTCATTCCACAACTTAAGCGTTCGCGGGAGGAAGTTTCTCTGAAACCGCACTGTACGCGACCATTTAGGTTCTAAAGTGTGAGAATGAATTCCCTGCCGATGGCGAGCGGTGCGATGGTAGAAAGTAGCCGTGGGCATCATTTCGAACAATTCCTCAGAACACAACCCATTGTACAAGCGGTTTGCTACTTTTCTTTAGTCAAAAATATAGGAAGACTCTACCCAATCTTACTATAACAATATTCTAAAAACTTTTAAATCTAAACGCCTATTGACAATGCATAAAGTGAATAAAATTTATAACATAACTATGAATGTATCTAGAACATATCGGCTTTTAACGGCTATCCAATTTTATCCGCAGCGTCAAGTGGATAATATATTTCTTCACTCGCTGATTTCCCGAAAAAACCCTTTCAGACCTAATACATCAGCTGAATCAGTGAGTTACTTGGATGTTGACAAATGTATATTCTCAGTTATGTTGACATATTTTACTTGTTACTAGAAGTATATATAGAAATATAGTGAAAACAAAATAAAAGAAAATACGAAAAACGTCATATAATAATAATGATTCACATATGTGTATATCTTCTGGCATAAATTTGCTCAAATGTAAGATATTTGAGGAAACCTCAGCATTATTCAACAATATTGGAATCTATTCAAGAATAACTAGACTACCGAACCAGTAAACGAAATGGATTATAAGCAGTCTAGAGTTAGATTATTGTGGACAGTAAGTAATTTTAGAAACAAAGAATAGTATTACTAAAAAGGAAATTAAATTCATACCAAATACAACTAAACGGATTGAATCCTTTGAATTTAACTTATTGCATAAACTTTCGGATTAACTTTATAACGGCAACCCAAATGATATGTACAATACTGTTCCTGACACTATTAGTACAGAGTATATTAAAATATTTACTGCAAAAAAGAAACTTATTTCCAGTCTCTTTAGTTTTAGTGAATGGGCTACCCCAGGTATTTATAAAAGTATGAACTGTATGAATTATATAATAATAGACAAATATATACGGAATATGTAAAAAAATACTAAAAAAACTTTAAAAAAAGTCTACCTTGTTGCAAAATCAATTCACCTTAGAAAGTAAAAAATTTAACAAATAAAATAAATACTACATGGAACATTATAAATAATGAAACTGGTTAACCTAGGAATTCTCGTCAGTATTTTGAGTTGATTGTAGATAATACTAGTTTAAAAACAAATAATGAGGTAGCAGTTGCTTTTGAAATTTTTCAGCTGTATTCCATTCAAAGCAACTGAACAGCTTAATTCAAGTCCAATTTTAGCAGAAAAAATAATAAACACAATGTTCCTGAATGTAAAGTTTCCTTTGTATTTAAAAAAAAATAGTCCTACGGATATCATAGATACATTTAAAAAATTAGAAAAAAAAACAGACCTTTGGGGACTTTCTGTAAAAACTATAGACTCAATAATTCATGTTAAAGCACAACCCTAAGCCATCATTTTTAATACTTGTGTTGATAGTAATGTGTTTCCTGATGACATGAAACTTAGCAAAGTTTTAAATCTTTTTAAATCAGGTAGTTCAACAGATCCTGATAATTTTCGGCCTGTTTCAAAAGTGCTCTGTAAAGTTTCTAAAACAATCATACTTAGTCAAATGTTAAGCCTCTTCTGTATTAATGACCTACTTAATTGTAAACAGTTTGGTTATATGAAAGTCCTTTCAACAACCGCTGCTTGTGATTTATCTAAAGCAGTTTTGACTGTGTCCAACATGAATTTTTTTATTTATTTTAGTACATTACTATGGTATTAGGGGCAACGCTCTCGGCCTTCTGACCTCCTACATGAGTAGCAGGGTATAAAAAATGGATGTACACGGTGAAAGATCTCCGCGATCAGTAATCACTATGGGAGATGTGACGATACCATAATTATGCCTTAACATTTTTGTAATACAATGTTTGTTTTATTCAAGTTTTAGCGCGAAGATTTTCATTAGTAAACAATTATCAATGAACTGAGTACCTACAGCAAAATGCATCTTTAAATTAGAATGGCGCGTTCAAATATTTAAGTTCAGTAATTTTATACATTAGAGGAGAAGTTATGATTTATTTTATGAAAGGTTTAAAGCACACAAAGGTTTAAACAAAATATAAGTACAAATGACTAAAATGTAAAATATTAGGTTATGAACTTACGAATCATAGACATCAACACATAATTAATTGTTAAATGTAGGTAGTAATTTAACTTCCGATTTATGAATTCGGACTCAGACAAAATAAAGTTGCGTAAAATTTTGAACCTGTGGTGCGAGAATAAATGGTTTAAAGCTAACTATGATTGGGTGTTTGATTGAATGTTTTAAAAGCGTTGTTTGTTAACTTCTCTTGAGAAGTTATTGGAATAGGTCCGAAAATCGAAATTTTGTGGTTTTTTTTACGTTTCAAGACTTGGAGAATGATTTGCAATCATTTTTAGAGTGATGTGTGTGTGTGTGTGTGTGTGTGTTTTTTTTAAGCTACTTAGAACTTTTATAATATTGAAAGGGTAGTTGTCTTGGTTTTCACGTGTTCTGTATAATGGTATGATGTGTCAGTTTATTTAAAATTACCCGGGTTTGTTAAAACTTTACGAACATTTAGAACATAATATTAATATTCTATTAGTTTAGGATAATAAGCCGTTTTATCTAGACCGTTCATATTAATCTAGGACTCTATAATAGTACCCCAACCAACATAACTAGAATTATACTTAAAAGATATTCATTTTCTTTGTTAAAATTAGTTAAAGCCGGACATTCGTCCGGAATATAAAATAGCATGGAGGGGTTTGAAATGTAGGAAGGAAGAAGGTTGTTAGAGAGGGGTTAGTGGTGATAAAAGTAAACAACTGGGTTACTGCTTATCTAACACAACGGTATTTGGGTCCTACCACTTTAAACGATCACGCTTGGCCAAATAAAATACTTCTCAACTATTATTATTAATTATAAGATTCTTTTGATTTCTCCCTGAGTGAGTGTTGATGCTTCAGAAGTTTCTTAGAACAATTTATTATTTTATTCAAAAATCAATAGAAAGGGAAGGGCATTACAGATTACCGCAGGGCTCAATTTTAGGTCCTTTTCTATTTATTATTCATATTAATGATCTCACATATCATGTAAAAACCATGATATTGCCTTGTTCGCGACACCTCTTTTCTTTTTAAAGTTAAGAGCCGACAGATATGTTATGATCAATTAAATAATGCCATTTTTAAGATTGTAAATTTGTTAAACGCTAATAATTTGTTACTTAATAAAAAAAATAATCAAAATCAGCCAAGTGCGAGTCGGACTCGCACACAAAGGGTTCCGTACCATTATCTAAAAAAACGGGGAAAAAATCATGTTTTTTTTATGGGAGCCCCCTTAAATATCTATTTTATTCTGTTTTTTAGTATTTGTTGTTATAGCGGCAACAAAAATACATCTTCGGTGAAAATTTCAACTGTCTAACTGTCACAATTCATGAGATACAGCCTGTTGACAGACGGACGGACGAGCAGCGGAGTCTTAGTAATAGGGTTTCGCTAATTACACTTTGGGTACGGAACCCTAAAAACCGATGTGTTAAATTTACATTACCAAATGTAAGTCAGATCCAGACATGATTAATATTAATGGCGAGTAATTGGAACGTGCTAATTCAAGACTTTTTTGGCATTACGCTGGACTTCTAACTTCAATGGGGTCCTCATATTCATAACCTAGCCAAAAAAGCTCTGCTGTGTATGCGATCAAGAAAATAAGACAATTGACCGATGACGACACTGCAAAAATAGTATATTTTAGCTATTTCCATAGTTTAATGACATATGGTATCTTATTGTGGGGTAGCGCTGCTGATGTCAATACAATTTTTGTGTTTCAATAATGGGCAATTTGTGCTATTTACAAATTAGGATCTAGTACATCTCCGAGGAATAGGTTTAGGGAAGTAACATGACCTTTCAATCCGAAATAAAGTATGGTTTGCCAAAATATCACTCAAAGGCACAGGATAAACGTTTTCGGAATTTTTGACCAAACGACGACATGATGTATTTCTGTCAGCGCGACAGCGGTTCGGGATTACAAAGTGCTGGACGAGGGCTGGTTACGTAGTCGTTATTGGAGCTGACAAATTAAAGTATCGTGTGACCTTACTAGCAGAACTTAAAAAAAATCCTGATTCGGCTACAGTCTGCCCGACTAATTCTGCTGTAAATCCCACCAAAACCTCTGACGACACAACCCAACAAAGATCCAGAAGAGTTGCTAAACATAAGTAACTAGGTATCTATTTATAATAGGCTTCTTTTTAGCAGTTTATCCATTAATATTATTGTAATCAATTTTGTTTTTTACTCGCTGTGTATATTATTATAATATGTTTTTATTTCATTATTCTCTACAGTCTATCGTCGACATCGTTGTTGATCATATACCTAAAAAAAAAAATTTTATTTTTCTTTTCTCAACAATTTAATCTCTCGTTGTGTAAACTATTTTTTTGATGTGTTTTTTATCTTATTTTTATTTTGTTACACAATAATGGCAGGTAATCGGTAATTAATTAATTTAGCAAGTTTTAAAACTTAATTTTAATATTTTATTTGTTTATATTATATTGCTTTTATTTTTGAAATATACTTAGTATAATTATATTTAATATTTAAATTGTTTACATGGATAGCAGTAATGATAGCATAAATGATTATCAGTCATTTACATCATCTTCTGAGGATTTGAACGGCAATAACAGTTTTCACAGCATTCCTTCGTTAAACGACTCTCTCC
Source organism: Apoda limacodes (assembly GCA_946406115.1). NCBI lineage: Eukaryota > Metazoa > Arthropoda > Insecta > Lepidoptera > Limacodidae > Apoda > Apoda limacodes. The sequence continues at coordinate 8,151,336 of OX291553.1, read as the reverse complement.
ATTCTCATTTCTCAGACTTAATAAAAAAATTCAATGTTGTTCATATCAATGCCCAAAGCTTTCCGGCTCATTACTCTGATATGCTGGCTACATTTGAGGGAAATAATAACATTCATGCAATCCTTGTGTCTGAATCGTGGTTTAAGCCCTGTCTGCCTTCTACTTCTTACTGCATACCAGGATTTTAGCTCATTCGCAATGATCGCACTTTTCGCACTGGAGGTGGAGTAGCAATTTATCTTCGATCATCTATCCCTTTTTCAATTGTCAGTTCTTCTGATCAATCTCCTCAATCCAATACACCTGAATATTTATTTATTGAAATTACCCTACACCATAGAAAAGCTCTTCTAGGAGTTTTCTATAGTCCATCAGTACATGTTAATTATTTTTCTACATTTCAAAAGCTCCTAGAAGACCTGACACCTACATATACACATTTTATTATCATGGGTGATTTCAACACTTGCATACTTAAAAATGATTCACGAGCTAAATATCTGAGATCTATTGTAGAAGCAAGTAATATATACATTCTACCGCTACAAGCCACTCACTTCTATCTAAATTTCTCCCCTTCTCTTTTAGATTTAATTTTTGTTTCTTCTTCTGAACACGTCGCTAAGCATGGTCAAAGTTCAGCTGATGCTTTTTCCTATCATGATTTATTATATCTTTCTTATAAAAAACGTGCCCCTAAAGCAAAATCGAGAATACTTCTTCAACGCAATTTTAGTGCCATGGATATAAAGCTTCTTCATGAAGATGCTAGGAACTTAGACTGGACTGTAATTGATAAATCTCCTATGTTAACTAAACTTTATGATGTGCATGCACCTATCCGACCAGTCAGAGTAAAACATCTTCCTGCTCCCTGGTTAACAGAGGAAATCAAAGCACTGATGGCTAAGAAAAACAATGCTTAATCCAAATATAAAAGAAATCCTACTGATGCCAATCTAGAAAATTATAGACTTTTACGGAATCGCTGCAATACAATGTGTAGAGCCGCGCAGCGACGCCACATTCACAAATCAGGTGAAAATGAAAATCCGTCTATAGTATGGAAATTTCTAAAATCAATAGGAGTTGGCAAATCATCTCAAAATTCACTTCCGCCAAACATCAATGTTAATCTCCTAAATCAACACTTCACTTCCTCTTCTATCTTTGATGGTATTGCTAAAACCAATACTTTAAATAATCTTTTCTCACTACCAACTCCTGATTTCTCTCCTTTTACTTTTACACAATTCACCGATTGTGATGTTAAGAAGAACGTTCTCGCCATTACTTCCAATGCAGTTGGTAACGACGATATAAGCCGTAACATGATAATTTATATAATTGATGATATCTGTCCTACAATTACAAAAATCCTTAATCATTCTATTTCCTCTTGTACATTTCCTATGGCATGGAAGGACGCTCACATCATTCCTTTGCCAAAAAAATCGAATCCTTCTAGTCTTTCTGATTTTCGTCCTATTTTTATTCTTCCTTTTTTATCCAAAGTCCTTGAGCGTCTTGTCCAAAAACAACTAAACCTGTTCTTGACACGAAATAACCTATTAAATCCTCTTCAATCAGCATTTCGTGCAGGACATAGTACTGTTACGACTCTAGTTAAAATCACGGATAACATTCGCATGGGAATGGACAATAAACAGCTCACAGTATTAACGTTACTTGATTTTAGTAATGCATTTAATACTGTCGATTTTGATGTGTTGTTGGAGTTATTGCGTTCTCTTAACATATCTCCAACGGTGGTTGCATGGTTTCAGAGCTACTTGCGTGAACGTAGGCAAAGTATCAAATTCAATAACATTTTTTCAGATTGGTGCCACATAGTTGCCGGTGCTCCGCAAGGTGGCGTTTTATCTCCTCTCTTATTTGCGATTTTTATTAATTCAATTACTCACCAACTTTCTTCTCTCCACCACATGTATGCGGATGATCTCCAGGTCTATAATCAACTGGGTTAGTCTCCCAAAAATTTGTGTAGACAATGTACTTATACCTTATTATGACCAGGTTAAGAATCTAGGTATTATTATAGATAGTAGTATGTCTTGGACTTCACAGATAGCCGAGGTCAGTAGGAAAATGTTTTCCGCTGTAGGTTCCCTAAGAAGGCTGCAAAATTTCCTACCCACGGACACTAAAATTATTTTTGCACACTCTCTTTTGCTTCCCATACTCGATTACGCCGATCTAGCATCTATCCTGATTTAACTGAAGACCAATTAAACAAACTTGAGCGACTTCAAAATCTCTGCGTTCGGTTTATATTTGGAATACGCAAATATGACCATATTTCCAATTTCCGCGTGAAGCTCAAGTGGCTCCCAATTCGCTTTCGCCGGAATGCTCATATTCTTTCATTTCTTTACTGTGTGCTGTTCAATCCTAGCTACCCTTCTTATCTCAAAGAGCGCTTTGGTTACTATGCCTCTTTGCGTTCCTCCTCTAATTTATTACTTAATACACCGAGTCACAACTCAAAATTTTACGATGATTCCTTCACCGTACAAGCAGTGCGATTGTGGAACTCTCTTCCAGTAGATATCCAAAAAGCACAATCACTTACAACCTTCAAAGCACAAGTGAAAAAGCATTTTTTAAATCTCGCATAACCTTGTTGTTTTGCTCCCTCTGTTCTTCTGATGTAGACACTTAAATATTTAAGTTATGATTGTTTTATTTATATGTAGTTTATGTATTTTTATGTAAGGAATTTATGTATTTTATATTTTATGTATAAGGATATTTATGTATTTTGTAGTTATTTATTTATTTGGTAATTTATACTATTCTTATACTATGTTACTTATATCTTTATTTCAGTTTTTGTACAAATTTGCACATCCTACCATTCCAATCTTTTAAATTTGTATATCAATACCAACATAGGTTATCTGGTAGAAATCGCCATCTGGCGATAAGATCGCCTGTTGTACGTGTTTTTTAATATTATTTTTTCAATAAGCTTGTGTTTTTGTTTTGTGCAATAAAGGATATTTATATTTGTTTTTTAACTTTAGCATCGCAGTACATATACTAAAATCTTTTATACGTACATAAAAATATCAATAGTTTCAGCAAGAAAAGCGACGTTTACAAAGTAAATATTAAAAGTAAAAATAAGCTGTTGGTGCATGATACACGCCTTCACAAAATTATTAACTTTTAAAGGACAATGTATACACTTTTACAAAAAAGTTCCTAATAATATTCAAAAGCTATCAATAAGTAAATTTTAATCTTTTATCAAACAACGACTTTGTAAGAAAGCATACTACAATATTTCAGACTATGTAAATAATAAAAATCTATGGGGCTAAAGATGCTCAACTTCACAGGGCTCAATGGTTAACGAAATTAAAGTGGAAATAATATATAATTGTACGGCTCAAAATTTCTATTTAAAAAACATTGATTGAATTTGTATTTTTTATGATTTTTTTAAAAGAGTATCTATCGTTTTTCTTGCTAGAATCTGTTCTACCTCTGCTACCTATTGGGGAGAAAAGAATATCAGAAGCAGTCGGTTTAGAATTATAACAGGTCCCGACTGATGCTCATTATATTTGGTATTAGCATTTATTATTAGTTTATATTGGTATTGCTTAAGGTTATGGCATACCCTAGCAAAAGCGTGCCGTTTCGACCAGTGTACGACTACATATTACACTATTAAAGCATACAATGAGTCAGTTTCACGTACAATAGGTGGTAGCGCCTACTACACTTTACAAAATCACGATTTTCTCGGTTTTTTCTCGGTATAAAATTCAAATATTTATTTGAAACTATGATTTTAGCAAATTCACTTCGTCATATTAACATATTATTTATGAAATAAGAATACAGAGAATATCACTCTTAGTTTTTCAAACTATTTAAATTAAAGTCCAAAAATAGAGTGTCAGAATTTATTTTTCTGACTGTTTTAATAGGCAAATTATTATAATATAAAATTCACTTAATTCAGGTTTGACCTATAACATATATTGATTTCACGTCAAACAGTGTGCTCATGATTGTAACAAAATTATTCAAAATTTTGCAACTCGTTATGTTCTAACCATCACCTTAAGAAATCAGTTCACATAGAGTCATTTGGCCGTCGGATAAAAATAGAATTATTTTCAATTGGTCTGTATGCAGACATTAACACTCTTGAACCAAATTTAAATAAGGTTATGCATTCTGTTCATTATTGAACAAAGTCTCTTAGTTAAGATTATCGACTAATAATTCAGTAATTTTCAAGAGCTGTTCCTTCCTGTTTTTGTTTATCTTTATTATACGCTGGAAAAATGAGAAAAGTATAACGATAAACAGCTGAAATATGAAAACGTCGAAGTAAAAAGTTAGCTAATATAATTTTGAAAGCCTGTGTGAGTTTCCTTTTGCTCAGTACACTTTTTATTTTATTTATAAGCTCTTTTTGTACTCAAAAGTTTATTAGTTCCGTGAGAATAGGTATCAAATGAATCCGTTAGAATCAATTTCTGTTTGGATTTTTTTTTATGTTTTAAGACCTTAGGACTGCTTGTATATTTTTTTTTTCGCCATTCCGTCTGTTATAGGAATTCCTATAAGAAATCTTAGGGAAATAAAGGGCGCAAAATATATATGTATATATTGTGATATAGAACTGTTTATAACGTGTATGGCGGACGTTTTCGAAGCACAGACTGATAACCAGCCAAGGTCACAATTATTTGATTATGTTTTTTGTTTTAATTTTTTAATATAATTACCCAACTATTTAAAAAAATAATTTGATATTTTAGGTAAATGTTATTTATAGACGTAACGCAGACGTAAAACTGAATCTTAATGTATAGGGGGGCGTCAAAACAAAAGCAAAAATAGTATTTTTATATAATATTTATCATAGTGTATACTTGTGTCATTATTAGTACAAGAGGTACTTACTACAACATTGGATTAAAAATCTATTCACCATATTAGCCTCATACGCCCCTACTTTAAGGGCATGGCCTACCCTTAGCAAAGGCGATTTGGGCAATATAGTCCACACGTTGCTCATGCCGAGGTTCGTGTCCAAATTTACAATTTACAAAAAATATCACAGTCATAAGGATTTGGGTTTAACACATTGCCGTCACGATTTACTGGGAAACAGTTTGTCATTTCAATATCCGAAAAAATGCTTATTGAAGAAAATGATTACAGGTAAATTATTTTTAAAAATACTATGTAGGTGAGTATCTTTTAAATGAATAAATTTCTTTTTTGAAATTATAAAAATGAAATACAATAAAAAGCTTGATTAAAAAAGGTACAAATAAGCGATTTTATTGCTAAAAAGCGATCTCTACCAGGCAAACCTTGTAAATTTAGTAAAACAGCAAACAGACATGTAGTAGATGAGAAATGAGCCGTGTGTGAGTGTACAGCGTCATTGCCAAGCTAAACTAAATCAATTAATTACCAACATAAAGTCTTTATTTTAAAGTGAAGTGCACAACGTATACAATTTTGTTTCTCTGTGTCAACTCAGTGTATGAGCTGACCATGAGTGTGCGTTGATTACCACTAAAGGTTGCAATCACGTATACTGATGGCAATCCTAAACCGATAGCATTGCACAGTACTGGATTACAACCAGGCTCAAGAACTCTCTACTCTCAAATATGTTTTGGTAACAAAATAAAGCAGCCAGAGGATGACATCCATACAAAGTTTGACCACTTCAAAAACGGTATAATGGTATTATTTAAGGATATGGCAAAAATACAAGCAAAAAACCTAAATAAAATATTTGAAGATGTTACACAAATGAAATGTCAAATAAACCGAATCAAAGCTAAGACAGATCAACTAGCACAAGAACAAAGCAAAATAAAATCGGAACTCGTAACTTTGACTAATTTCAGAGCAGACATAGAACATAAAATTGTAACTATTAAAAACAATGCTAAACCAAATTCAATATCAGTGGTTAGCCGGGAACACATGATATGTGAAATACAAGATCGCTTTGAAAGAGAAAAGAATATAATTATAACTGGCATTAAAGAAATCCATTCCAGCTATTCTCACGAACGATGGAACCACGACGAAAGTGAAGTAAAGAAAATAATAAAAATAGCTTTTCCCACTTGTTTAGATCCTATAAAAACGATCAGATCAGGAAAATACAAAGAAAATCATCGCCTCATCAAAGTTTGCTTTAATTCGACTAAAATAGCTAGATCAATTCCACGTAACAGAACCAATATTAAAAACGAAGGCATAAAAATATATAATGATGAATCTCCGCACCAGAGACAATTAATGCAAAACTTACGTAAGGAACTGAAACGTCGAACTGACAAATACATACATTTTTCGATGGCCAATTCAGCAATGTCTGATTATAAACAAGCGTACCTAGAAGATCTTAATTACAAACCAGAAAAAAAGAAGATCCACTACTAAGCAATAGACTATGAAAAACTTCACAAAATCATTAAAGCGAATATGCACTTCAATGATCAGGATCCAAGGTATGATAAACTAGAAACAAAACTTAAAGAAATGATTTATAAGTGTAAAATAATAAAAACTAAGATATAGAATCCACCTAAAAATGATTGAATAAATAAAGACATAATTACAGCTATAAATAAGAGGAGCCGACTATGGGTCATTTGTATAGAGACAGCCCACAGCAATGATAATAGCATTAAGAAAAAAATCATAGCAAATAGGAAGGAAGTACAAGACATGATCAGAAAAGCCAAGTGCTGCCATTACAAAGCGTTTAAGAATTGTGAGAAAACACCTTGGAAATGTGAAAATTAATAAACAGCTTTGCCAATAACAAAAATAACACTAGTTTTGCTCCATCAGAACTTGAAACATCATCAGGTCTATTTACAAACATCACAGATATAGTGAATGTTTTATCTCTTTTTTTAAAAAACATAGGTTTTGAACTAGCAAAACAAATGTACCCCTTATCATAACAATACGTATGTCACGCATATTTGCATAACTCATCAGACGCTACTTCTATCGAGCTTACAAACTTCAAACTTACAACTACCGATGAAATAAGTAAAATAATAGACAACCTTAAGACACAACCTAGCTCACGATTAGATGGTATTAGCTGTGAAGTAGTGAAATGTATAAAAGATAAAATTATCAACAAATTAACAACTTGTATAAACGATTGCTTAGAAAAAGGAATCTTTCCCAGTACACTAAAAGTAGCCAAAGTTACCCCAATTTGAAAATCTGGACAAAAACAGACACCGGAAATTATCGCCCCATTTCAGTACTTCGAATTTTTTCAAAAATAATTAAAAAGATTCTTTAAAGTCGGCTTGATAAACAATAATCCATCAATTTTCTTTTTGATAAACAGTATGGATTTAGACCAAAGTCAAATACTCTCTCTGCAACTATTGATCTTGTAACCTAACTAAAGAACAATATGAACGGTAAAAAGTTAGCTCTTGGGATTTACATTGATTTAAACAAAGCGTTTAACACAATATGTAACAATTTGCTATTGCAGAAACTAAATCATATTAGTGTCAAAGATGCTGCACTAAAAATATTTCGCTCTTACCTGACTGACAGATATCAAGTTGTAGAAATTGATGATTTTCAAAGTTTAAATATTTGATTACCTGTGATTACCAGGATCTATTTTTGGACTACTACTGTTCCTTATCTATATAAAATACAATAGGGATTGAAAATGTGTATATACATTGGTATTCGGCCTTTAGGGTGATAGCTTATTAATTAATATAAATTAAGATTTTTCATGGTTTTTGGTCAATCAACGCCTAGGGGACAATAGTGATGAACATTTGTATAAGAATTCCGTTATTTTGTAGGTAACACCATTGACAGTTTTTTTCTCAGAAGTTTACGCGGACAAAGTCGCGGGAATAAGCGTGTTATACATAAAAGGATAAACTTATTGATACATCAACGCACAGCGCAAACTACTTGGTCTAGAGGACTTGACATCTTGCACACAGGTTTCTGTACAACGCAGGCGAGCTAAGTAAGGATTTTAATTCAAATAGGGGTTGAAATTTTGTATTAATATCAGTCATTTTTACATGCTAAATGCTTAAAAAATTGCTGTATTTGCACGTTAGGTTGACAATTAACATTGAAGTGTATTCTTACCTTTTTAACAAATTTATCCCCTTAGGGGGTAAAACAGAGCTTGAAAATTTGTACATTTCAATTTTTTTGCAGGTTAAACCATAAATAGTTAAAAGCTTAATTTTTTTAGAGGTCCACGCAAAGGAAGTTATATGAATAAGTTAGTAACCATGTCGCCATACTGATAAATGGAAGCTAAAAACATTAAATTTTTGGACAGTTCCAATCTATTTTATAAACCAATATTGATACCATTGGAGCACTTTCATAATCAATAATCAGTATTTCGATATCGTTTATGAGTGAGATCACATATCTTTTCTACCCTGTTTTTGATTTTATTTACTTATACTTAAATATTTTTATTATATTTTTTTTCATACTTTTTTATATTTTATTATTATATCTATTTATCGTATTTATCGTTATGTATGATGATTGTTTTAATATTAGTATAAATAGGACTGATTTTCTTTCTTGTTCTGACGATGGATTGAACAGCGACGATAGTTTTCAAAGTATCTCACACTCCCTCAGCGCAAATCTAACTTCTGTTTTCTTAGGTTTTGAAAAATTTAAATGTTGTACAAATAAATGCTCAGAGTATTTCAACTCATTATTCTGACATGCTAGCATCTTTTGATATCAATAATATTTACGCTATTCTATATCAGAATCTTGGCTGAAACCTTACTTACAATCTTCTTCTTACTAATTACCAGGTTTTCAGTTGATTCGTTCTATCTATATTCCTTATTCCATAGTTAATGTCTCGGACACCGCAGCAAATACAGCCGAGCATCTTTTTATAGAAATTACTGTCTCTCATACAAAAATCTTGCTTGGCGTATTTTACAGTCCAAATCTTAATATAAATAACTTCACATCTTTTGAAAAAACCTTGAAAACCTTACACGTCAATATGATCATACAATAATAATGTGGGACTTTAATACTTGCCTTTTGAAGAATGACAGTCGTAGCAACCAATTTAAGTCACTTGTAGAGGGATGTGACTTGCATATACTTCCTCTTAAAGCTACTCATTTTTTTCTCAACTGTTTACCCTCTCTGTTAGACTTAATGATAGTCTCTTCTCCTTTACATGTTACTTAGCACGGTCAGTGTGCTGCTGACGCTTTTTCCAACCATTACTTGGTTTACCTATCATATAAAATCCACCCTCCTAAAGCTAAGTCGAGAACACTTCTGCAACGTAATTTTAGTGGGATAGATATTCATCGCTTATGTGATGATGCACAAAAAATCAACTGGGATTCGGTCATAAATGCTTCTACAGTTGACGAAGAAATTAAATTATATAACACACACATTAAGAGTCTTTATGATATACATGCTCCCATTCGTGCAGTAAAAGTAAAGCACCTTCCTGCTCCTTGGCTTACAAATGTGATTAAAACAATAATGATCAAAAGAAATCGTGCTAAGTCAAAATATAAAATTGACCATGTGATAGCAAATTCAATAAATATAAGCTTTTGAGAAATCGCTGCAATAGGATATGTAAAGATGCACAACGACGCCGTATCCATAAATCCGTAGAAAACGGTGATCCAGCAAAGCTCTGGAATTTTTTAAAGTCATTAGGAGTCGGAAAATTCAAACATTCTTCTATTGATTCAAATGAAATTAATATCAATATCCTAAATTAAAAAATTTCTTTTAATGTTATCATTGATGATAGCAAAAAAAACTGCTACATTAAATTCACTTTCGAAAACACCGACTCCTGACTTTTCACCTTTTATTCTAAGTCGATTTTCTGATTGTGATGTTAAGGAAAACATACTGTCTATTTTTTCCAACGCTGTTGGAAATGACTGCATTAGCCGTAATATGATCACTCCTATCCTCGATACTGTTGTTCCTGCTATAACAAATATCCACCTGTACTTTTCCTGAATCATGGAAAAATGCTATTATTATTAATTTCCCAAAGAAACCCAATCCTGCGACCTACTCCGATTTTAGACCTATATCTATCCTACACTTTCTGTCAAAGGTACTTGAACGTCTTGTTCAGCAGCAATTATCTTGTTTTTTGACAAAAAACAAGTTGTTAAATCCTCTCCAATCTGGTTTCCGTTCTGGTCATAGTAGGGCTACCGCACTTGTTAAAGTTACGGACTATATTCGTCTAAGCATGGAAAATAAGTAGGTCACGGTATTAACATTGTTAGACTTTAGCAATGCTTTTAATACAGTTGACTTCGATATTTTGCTACATCAACTTCGTTCTCTTAACATATCTCCAACAGTTATCGATTGGTTTCATAGTTACTTGCAGAGATGCCGGCAACGCATTAAGGTCGATGATTCATTCTCTACCTATTGTGACACTTTTGCTGGTGTTCCGCAAGGTGGCGTGTTGTCACCACTTCTCTTTGCAATTTTTATCAATCTTATTACAACTCACATATCTTCTCTGTACCATCTCTATGCAGACGATCTTCAGATATACACGCAAGCTTTTATTAATGAGTTTTCAAATGCTATTACAATCATTAATAGGGACCTGTCTTGCATTGTAAACTGGAGTGAGTCACATAGTCTTGTTGTCAATCCGAATAAAACACAAGTCATTATCGTGGGTAGTAAAAGACTAATTTCCAAGATTGATAAGCAACAGATTCCACCAGTCTGTGTAAATAAAGTTCCTGTTCCATACAGTGATACTGTAAAAAGGTTAGGTATTAATTATCGATGAAACTGTATCATGGGGTGTACAGATTAAAGAAGTGAGTAAGAAAATATTTGCTACCGCGAAATCTTTAAGTATATAACGCAAGTTTCTACCTATTCCCACCAAAATAGCTCTTGCTTAGTCACTTCTTCCTGTTCTCGACTATCCAGATGCCGGCTATCTTGATCTCACTGAGGAGCAGCAAGATAATCTTGAGCGGTTTCAAAACTTATGTATTAGATTTATATTTGGTCTGCGAAAGTACGACCACACATCCGAATTATGAACAAAGTTCAAGTGGTTCCCAATCCATGTTCGCCGGAATACTCATGTTCTATTTCTTCTTTATAACGTTCTGTTCAATCCTAAATCACCGGTATATTTCAAAGAATGCTTCAGTTTTATTGGTTCTCGATTACTTCGTAACTCCGCAAGCCTGTAATTGAAAACTCCAAGGCACAATTCACAAATGTATGATCACTCATTTACTGTAAAAGCGATCAGGTTGTGCAATACATTACCTTTGGACATAAAACGAGCGCAATCCTTTAGAACGTTAAAAAAACTAATAATTGACCATATGAGCAAATAAATAAAAAAAAAACTAGTATATTAACATCGCAAGTATGATTTCCATCCTTATGTATGTATATGTGTGTCTGATATATTTTACATATGTTTATTTAAATATGTATATGTAGGCATATAGAGTTATTTTATATTTATGCATATTATTATATTATATAAATATTTATAATATAACATTGTTTAATATTTAATCTACTCTTATTTTTGTTCATTAATTTATCTGAACACACACACACTATCCTGGAACATTTAACGTTTTTTAAATTCCTTCACCCAAAGTTTATCTGGGAGAGATCGCTATTTGTACCTGTATATTAAATACTGTTTTTATGTTTAATTTTGTGTCTTTACACTGTTCTGAGGTGGTCTTTTGACGCCATGTTTAATTTATTAGATGCTTTTTTTCGTTTTCTAATAAATACATATAAATGAACATACATATCTTGCCTAATTGATTCATCAACGCAGAGCCCTAAAGCTAATTACATAAATTGGGACAAATAGTTTTTTTTATGCCAAAAGAATACACTTTGTAGCTATGGAAATGTGGACTAGTGGTGGTTATGAGATATATATTTGAGTTATGATGATTAAAGGGAATATAGCATGTTGGTTATTGTTTGCTTGCAGCGTCAGGCTGGGCAGAGTGTTTGTGGTTTGTCAGATGTTAAAGCTTCGATTTTGATGTGATTTTACCGGATATTCAAATTCAAATTCAATATAATTTATTCAGTTAAGGCTACAATAATTGAGCACTTATGAATGTCACTACGCCATCGGTTCGTAAGTCTACAGGGCGGGAGACCTTGTACTGAGAAGAACCGGCAAGAAACTCAACAAGGGCATTTCTTTTCTCCCTTTCTCTTACAGCGTCCAATTAAAATATTGGAAAATGCCCTCCTTATCATAAAAGGACACTTTCCATTAACAAACATAAAAAAACATGAAATATAAAGCACAAGCACAACATAAAAAAGTATCTAATATAAACAAAAGACAGTTTATGTATTCATCACTAAGAAATAATCAATGTCTTACAGTATTAATAAACAAAACAAAAAAGTAAGACTAAATACTAAGAATACAAAGAAGTTTGCAAGAGCAGACCAGCCTCCACAGGTGGCACCCGTTCACGAGTATGACACATGAATCAGCCATCGCTTCGCTCAACCATGTTTTTTAGAAAGGGGCGCCTGTATCGGATCTTGTATGGTAAGTCCATTCATTGTGATGGACTCACCTGGGTTATGCAATGTATGAAGGGCTTCAGTCGGTAGAGTCAGTAGATACCATTAATCTCAAGACCAGGTCTTTTTATGGTTCAGTCCCTTGAGAAGGAGAGTGCTACATTGAGGAGAATAGTTCAAAGAAATGTTAAAGTTAAATAATAATAGAAACTTGTGTATGGAAAACTCATACTTATATGCTTGTCACGCCATCTAGCGATGTGCCTCAGCATTGACATAATTTATTTTCTCTAGTATTAACACTCGCGACACGATCAGATAATTTGGGAAATGAAAAACTCACTTTATCACTATCACACACAATGAAATGGCGTCGCACTAACGCCGCTGAATGATGAAAATAGGTACTTTCACATAAACATATGGTACTGTCAAATAAATCTTTCTTATATCCAATGCAGGCAATTTTTATTAAAAAAATTATAATGGTTCACAATGATTCTTCTTTTAAGTAATTATGCGATTGCATTTTAAATAATAATTGCATTTAAACAATGCATTGAGCGATGTAAAGTTAATTCAGTTTCTGACTCACCCACTTTGTGATTTTCATATTTGAAGACGGAAAGTATAAATAATAAAAAAATAGAAAATTATGAAACTATGAGCTTTGAAAAAAAAAAAAATTCTTCCATTTTGTAATTGGACCGGGCAGGGAGGATTCCCACCAGCGACTGCAACTCAAATAACATCCGCTGCCATCTTGATGCTTACGGGCTCGAGCAAGTAGGTAAAACGTCTTCGCAAGGCTACGGTTGGAGCAAGAAGAAAAAGTAATGGCAGGAGCCATAGGGATTGCAAAAGCCGATTATACATGGTAATAATGGAAAAAGGGGATACCATGTCGAAAATTTCTAATTATATCAAAGGGTATGTTAGTTTAAAAAAGATGCAATGCAAAGATTGATTCTTTGCATGCAGGGAATAATGCAATTATTTTGCACAGAGAAAACATTAAAATTGGTTAGCTAATTAGAAGTTTAGCGCGGGTTTTGGCGCGCATCTTAAGAAGGAGTGGTGTTTTTTTCTGTTTAATTTTTCTAAATTCATTTAGTGTGCTTCGATGTATATATTTTAGCAGTTTTTAACGGAAACGTGTTAAGAATTGTGCAGCGAAGGCTCTTGCATAGCGAATTATGAAGAAATAAGCAGGACATGACGCGCAAATTTTCGCCAAACTTAAATATAAGCACTTGACTATATTTACACATGACTATGGAGAAATGATATGCTATAATGCGAAATCTGGTCTCCACATCGAAGAAGGAAGGAAGGAAGGAAGAAGTTTAGCGCGCAAATACGTATTTGCACGCGAAGTTTAGGTTAATGGTGATATGTAGCATAAAACATGCTTCAAACTTAGTTATGATTTTACTAAAATTATCCTCTAAGAAGGTGAAAGTGTCTATTATTTTCCCAAGCTAAATACATCAAAAATAATATTTTGTGAATTGGGAATCGTACTCTCCCAATTCACCACCAGTGGTGAAGTGGTAATGGTTTTGTCCCAATTGACCGCTGGTGGTAAATTTTACTGGTGAGTTAAGCATAAGGGCTATGATAATTTGAGTGAGAGTTTTGATATTTTTTATACGGAAATTTGATAGCTGTCTGATGTATGTATAAGAACTTTTTCTTTATTAGTTTATTTATACAATATACTCTGGATAATAGCAATCCTATGAAGCGATATATGCATACATTTTAAAACATTTCATCACTCTTTAGAAAAAGCAAAACTTTACACTAGATACTGAAGATAAACAGAACTTTGAAGAAAGCTTTTAGACGAGCGTAACAAATATGCAAAAAGCTCTCACAAACACAATTGACCCAGATGTGTATAAAAGCTTAACTATTACACTTCTATTTGGATCAAAAGAAGGAAAAGAAACTCGTATCATTATTTTCTTGAAAGTTGAGATTTTTGCTTATTGGTGGAAGACAATTAATAATGCATTGTGTTTTAAGTTTGGTAAGGTGAAATTATTTATAAGTATTTAGAAGCCTAAAGCCGAAGGTCTCGAGTTTGTAATCTCAGTGTTACACACAATGTTTTTATCACATTTGCGAGTATAAACTATAAGGTAAATAAATAAATGAACTCATTTCATGCAATTGAAATGGCGGGAATAGAAGAACGGAAAACAACGCCACCGCTAGGTGGCGCTAGAGATCTACAGAATTTATGAAATAAAAAGTTTTGGCTGACATACTTAAATATACAAGACTTATTTTGACAGCGATTTTATTCATATTTCATAGAATAGGCGCGTTATTACAACCTAAAGGTTCTATGAACTTGTGCTTTGCTTTAAGAAAATAAAATTTACCAAAAAAATGCCCGTGGGACTAATTAAGATCTTAGGACCTCACTCTAAGCTTTCGCTTTGCCTGTACATAATGACACTGTTTACGAGTAAGTGTAATGAAATAGTACATTGTGTATTAAGGGCGGTAATTTCCGTTCCGCCCGTGTTACACACAATGATTTTCATTAGATTTGCGAGTATAACAATATGAGGCAAAAAAACTTACATACTTAAAAATTTACTTCACAATTTTAATTTTAAAGACACATTAAAAATTTTCAATTAATATTTGTTTTTACATTTTCTCCCATAAGTACCTACCTTCGATTTTTTAATCACACCCTGACTTCCTTTTTAAAAATGCTTCTAATTTTATATTTTGGACTTGAGAAAGCTATTCAACATAGAGTAAGTTACCTATAGGAAAGATGGTTTGTATTTTTCGGCAATTTCCCTAAAGTAAGCTAATAGGATATTCTCTGAACACGGACTCGTTTTCTTGTTTCTCGAGGCAATAAATCTGGTGTAGGTATCAATGTGGTTAAGTACCTAGGTTACTTATTTCTTGTCTTTAGACTTCGGTGGTAACAGGTTCATACATATTTCTTGAGCCCCATCAATATGTGGCGGTGTCGCATGAATATCAAACTCATTTAACAATGAAGACATTTTTTATGTTTGTAAGTTGTGAATGTAGAAACTCACTAAAATAAAAATGGTGGGAACAGAAGTGTCTATCTAGCGATATCTAGAGAATTTATGATTTAAAACAGTTTAGCTTAAGTTAAAACTTTTTGGTCGCTAGTGTCGTTATAAGTTATGGCCATATGGCTATTGTAGTTTTGTTTTTTGACCGCTGGGTCGGAAAATTATTGCACTATAATTGCTCACTTGGCGCGTAGTACATATCTTAAACTACAACACTTTTGTACATACTTGATAGAATATATAAAACAGTATGTAAAATCTACGTACTGTTTTATGATACAAGTAGAGCATGCGCGGTGCGTTGAAAGACATAATGTATCATATTGAGGAAAATAAAATTTACAAAGAAAAAGCCCTTGGGAGTAATTAAAGTCATAGCACCCATAGCACGAAATGACACTGTTTAGGAGTAAGTGAGTTGAAAAATATATTTGCTATAACTAGGTAAATAAAAAAAGTTTTGGCAGCTTATAAAATCTTTAAATAATGGTAAAGATAATATTTACTGTAGGAAACACTGTCAACTGCTACTTTTCTCCAGTACCTAGTAATATTCACATTGGCCCTAGACGTATAGTCACCTTTGTCTAATAGCTTATCTTAAAGGTCGTGGTTTTAGTTACATTTTTTATTTGTCACATGAGATATCAATGGTTAGGCCTAGCCAGACGCTTTCTGGGCGACTTAGTCTCTGATACTAGCTCGTCCACTAACTCGACTACTTTCACCTAAAGTCGGTACTTTAGGCCAGCGTGGTGAATATATGACCAAATCCTCCTTCTACAAAGAGAGGTCTGCACTCCTGCAGTGGGGCGCATAATGGTTGAGGCATAAAAATGGATTCTGATCAGGTACAGAAAATGGAATTTATAAAAGGATTTGAAATATAAATTTAAAATCGAACTTTATCTAAAATTCATTTCACGTAAGCTCCCAGTGATGAACTCTTATTATGCCAATATAATTGATTCAAATGATTTATTTGCCACTGATTCTTCGCAAAAACCCTTTCCTTTCTAATATATTTATTCTCTGCGGAATCAGTACCTCTTCAAGATGTAGATAAATGTTCGTCCTTTGTCAACGTGACACATTTCTTGAATTACGGATCGAATAATAACCTAGTCCGGGTTTCTTTTTGACCACTTCCAAAAGAGTTTCACGCCTTTTGGATTAATTGTACTAGGGGCGATCAAAAAGGAGTGAGAATGACGAAGTATTGGGGGGCACTTGAAAAAAAAAAAATATTGTCACGGAAAGATTAGGTATTTTTCATAATACCCTCAAATAATTAGTTTTCGATCTTGTCTGTGTCAGTTGTATTAACTATTTGTTTGTGACGTGTCGATAGCTCTCGCTGAAAATGGATAAAATTAAAATCCGTGCGGTGATAAAAATTTTTGCTAGAAAAATTTTACTACGGAACAAAATTTTTAAAGATTTTGGATTTTAAGACATTGGGGGAGACAGTGGTGTGCAGAGTTTAAACGTGGTAGAATATCGGTTACAGATGACCCGCGTTCAGGTCGCCCTTCGACGTCAGTCACTCAGGAAATGGTCGAAAAAGTTGAAAAAATTGTTTTGGATGATCGTCGTGTAACAGTCCTTTTTATAGCTGAAGAGTTGAAAATTTCAATTGGTAGTGTGCATAGCATTTTGCAAGATTAGGAATGAAAAAGGTATCCGCGCGTTGGGTCCCAAGAATGCTAACGGACGCAGAAAAGCAAACGCGACTCAACATTTCAAAGAGCTCATTGAAACTGTTTCAATGAGATCCTGATCTTTTTTTGGGTCGATTTGTAACAATGGATTAAACATGACTTCATCACTATGTTCCAGAAACTAAACAGCAATCAATGTCCTAGAAAAGACCGTCATCTCCCACACTAAAGAAATTCAAGAGTCGACCATCTGCTGGCAAGATCATGGGCTCAGTTTTTTGGGACAGCCAGGGGATAGTAATGATTGAATACCTTGAACATGGAGCCACTATCACAGGAAATATCTACGCAGAACAAATGAAAAAATTAGGTCAGGAAATTCTTGAAAAGCGACGAGGAAAACTCGCGAAAAAAGTTTTGTTCAATCAAGATAACGCGCCGGCGCACAAGTCTGCAGTGGCCATGGCAGCAATCCAAGATGCTGGCTTTGAGATCCTCTATCATCCACCATATTCACCTAACTTGGCCCCTAGTAATTTCTACCTAGGTATTTCCTTTTATACAGAAAGAACACTTGAAAGATTTGAGGAACAAAATTTAAGGATAACGAAGAAGTGTAGACCGCCGTAAACGTTTTTTTGAGTACTCAAGATGAAGATTTTTTTTAAAAAGGAAATTTTGGCTCTAGAAAAAAGATTTGCTAAATGTATTGACCTAAAGGCTGATTACGTCGAAAAATAAAATAATATTAAATAAATTCATTTTCTAACATAGCCATTCTCAAAACTTTTTGATCGCCCCTCATATATCAAAGTATATGTAGCGGTACTTAAGAAATACTATAGGTATATCAAAGCTATTTATTTGATACTAGCAGCCCGCACTAGCTTTGCACGGGTGGTGCACCTATTAAAAAAAATAAACTAAATCTTCCGTTTACAGTACGAACTTGTAATGAATATAATAACAATTTAATAATTCTACCAGACATTATTGTAATGCCCTGTAATCTACAATATTTTTTGTTTTTAACAACAAATAGCACAAATTGTTTGCTGACTCTCGATAGCTGAACCAGCGAACGTTTTTAATGTTTACCTTTTCACTAACTACGATAACATGAACTGCAGCTAATTTATTTTTATTTACATAGTTTAATAACTTGACTACATCGCCACCTATCGTGTCCACGTATTGTCAAGATGTTGTATTACTTTGAAAACCTATCCCCGCCTCTTATTTACCAAATTGTATTACAATCTGATGGTTTATCCTTAGTTCGCGACTTCGAATCGCACTTGACCGGTATTTTTTACCTATTGTCAAAACTTCCCCGGCGTGTGCCATCTTAACAAAATTTTAGTACAATTGCTCTTAGTGCGCGAGTCCAAGTCTCACTTGACCGGTTTTTTTTGTCATGCAAACATTGTCCTAACAATAACGAAAACTGCAAAAAAGAATTATTCAATTTGGTGCAAGTATTCTCAAGTTATTCTTAGTGCGCGAGTCCGACTCGCATTTGAACACTACAAAAAAGAATTATTTAATTTGGTGCAGTTATTGGCAAGTTTTTAGTGCGCGAATCTGTCTCGCACTTGACCGGTTATTTTCTTTCACACAAACATTGTCCTGAGAATAACTAACATTAATGCAGTCGTTCGGACGTGAATATTAGTGCGCGAGCCCGACTAGCACTTGTCCATTTTCTTTTATACAAACTTTGTCCTGACATTAACGATCACAACAAAAATAGAATTATTAAATTTGGTGCGGGTTCAGAAACTATACACGTACATACATTTCGGCGATTAATTTTTATTTATATAGAAAGGAGAGCAAGTCTATTTTTAAGAGAAATGCGTTTTGCTACACTTAATGGAATAAATAATAAAATACTGTTTGCAAAACACTTCAGCGTTAAGGGGATCTAGACAAAAACGAATTAAACTATTTTTTGCTTTCAACTACGTAGTAATGTTATCATTAATCACTACGAAACCGATCATGAAGTTCGTAGTTTTTGCTTGGAACCAAAACAGTGCAGAAATGAAATCTCATGATGTTCATATTCTGGTATTAATGAAAGTGGACTATCTTTATGGCTGGTAGGTCTTCGAAAGGAATCACAAATGAAAGCTTTGTTTTCACTGCCACAATATATATTTTAATTTAATTCGCAAGCACATCATACACATATCGAGGGAAAAAAACAGAACGAACCAACAAAAAAAAAATTTTTAATGTGTGATGTTGGTGTTGTCAACACATGGTAGCACAGCTTTTCATTAATGCACTATTTTTTATTTTAATTAAGATATAAATTTCCCCAGAGGTTTAATGTCTCCCATTAAATTTAATATAAAATTTATGCATTAGATCAGAATATACTGGCTGAAAATAAAAATCAGCTGAATAAA
Organism: Apoda limacodes; assembly: GCA_946406115.1. Taxonomy (NCBI): domain Eukaryota; kingdom Metazoa; phylum Arthropoda; class Insecta; order Lepidoptera; family Limacodidae; genus Apoda; species Apoda limacodes. The sequence goes on along the minus strand of OX291553.1, from coordinate 8,131,545 downwards.
AACGAATTGGTAAAAAAATAAAATAGCGCGCATTTTGTACCTTTGTTAAATTTTGATACTTCATATTTAGCAAGAAAAGTGTAAGAAAATGGAAATAGACAGCGATAGCGATGTGAATTAAACTCCAGAAAGTATAAAAACAGCTGCAAATGAAATTGCTAATAACCTTTTGCCGCAAAAGTCGCGGGATAAATATTTAAAAGCTTATGAAAATTATTTGAAACTGAGCCCGCGTCTACCTGTATCGTCTGATTCTAATGATAATAATTATTATTCACAAATAAACCAAACAAATACTAGAATAAATGTTCCAAGTAAAAGTGCAATTTCACTTTTAATAACTGCACGTTTAATAATTTTAAGTCATCTTTGTTGTAAGTTTAAAAAGTTTAAATGTTTGAGGAGAAGATAAATTAAACTTTGTTGTCATTAGCTTGAGTTTTTATTTTTAGTAGATATATTTTATCACGGTAGGTAAATTGGTAGTTGAATGAAAAGTAGATTACGCACCTTGCTAAACTTTGCGCTCGATGCAACAATCTACTAGTGCATTATATTTTCAGATTAGTTTTGTACAAACATGTTTGTTTCATCAATCAATTCTTTACAACAATCTATATTCGTATTCGACATATCAGCTTATTTTGATCCACTACTGAAACTGAACCTCCTCTCCCCTACCTTCCGCATCCAATCACCCTTTTAAGGTTTTCGGTCCAGCAGGCTGCTGGGCTGCTGCTCCATCGACTATTGGTCCTCCAACAGACGTGGCTAGCCCGCTGCCACTTGAGCTTGCTAATTTTTAATAAAGTATTATTCGATTTTAATAAAATTTATTTTTGTTATTTATGTCACTATAAAATTATATAAATATAGAATAAATAAATAAAAGGTTTTATTTTAAATATTTCCCCCTTCAAGGTGGAGTTTATTTGCTTGTATGTACGTAGGCGCGTGATAATGTACGCAGCTATTAGACGGATCATAAGAACAACCCCAAAGTTATATGTAGAATTATAAATAAAAAATTGCTCGATATTTTGCGCCTACATACATACCTGTACTTACTTCTAAATAAACTCTTTCTTTATATTTTTTGTATACCGAAATATAGTTACAATTTGACTCGGTATGTGAGGAAGTGGTAAACAAACTTAAGTGTATATTATATTCTTACACATCCAATTGACAAAATAGCTAGCTCCAAAATCCACAGTGATCGACTTCTCTTTTGGTGGTGTTGCAAAACACAAAACTGCACGTTGTAACAGAGTAACGAAATAACCCAATTTCGGCAAAGGTATGGCTGAAAGGACTGAGAAGGCCTTTAGGGCCGTTTTAGTTCTAAGCGGTGCTAAGGGTTTTAGTGCAAAGTGCCAGTGGCAATATAATAAAAGAATAGGTGTTTTACACAAGTATTATAAAAAAATACAATAGCAATTACATCTTTGCATTTAATTACTATACAGAATTTATCAGGCATTTCAATAAATAAAAATGCTTTAGATTCAATAGGTTAAAATATGGTGATACGAAACCCTTAGTTATTTTAACGAACTTTAACGAAATTTGACTGACAACATGTCAAATATCGAATTTATCGTAAAATGTCGACCTGAAACTCTGTCAATTTTTGATTTAATGTCCCACAAAAGTCTTCTAACTCTTAATAAATCGATTAGCCGTGCGATTGTAATCTATTCCAGTGATATTCAATAAAATTAATATGTACGCGGGCGGGCGGGAGTAAAATAGCGAAATGCCGCCGCGGAATGAGTGCTTGCGAACGTTTGACGCTTGCACCGCTAGTATGTGAACTAGGAATATACATCACACGCGCGGCGCAACTGCTCTGGCTAGCCTATTTGCTCTGTCCCGTGTGCACTTAGACGCTTCCGTTGGGGATACCATGACCACTTTTCCTTCACGCTGTAAAAAAATAACAGGTTAACCTAACGTTGACCCAGCGATACCTCGATCCCTCCAAGAATATAAATAGAATACCTTCGAAGTTCCCAAGGAAAACGATTTTTTGGCTAGTAAAAATTGTAGTTCATACACGTACGTTGCAACAACGGTGCAACGTTCAATGTCTTGATTTTTTTAATTTAAAAAAACACTTCAATACAAAGTTGAGAACTTGAAATTTATAACAGAATATGAGGAGTTAGGACATATGGAAGAAGTCTTTCTTAGTGAAATAAACAAACCTAATTTTGTGATTTTTTAGTACGTGTAGTATATGTTGCATCTGCCAAGCATCTAATGGGGTATCGTTAAATGACTAGTGTCTTATTGGGTGTTGCTTGCAGATATTACAAATTTAATTATTAACTGGCCAAAATATCGTATAATGGAGATATAAAACAGATGTACAGACAAATTTTAATAGCAAAAGAAGATTGTGATGATCAAAGAATAGTATAGAGAAAAATACTATAGAAAGCATAAAACACTATACTATATAGGCTTTTGACATTGACGATTGGTACGTGATGATAAAATTCGCTAACGATAAAACTAAAAACTATCCAAATGCGTCAGAAATTTTTTTTAAATATTTTTTTAGCATTTTTATGTCGATGACCTCTTGACAGGTTACTATGCACTTCAAGATGCTATCAACTCACAAAAACAACCAATACAATTAAAAATTACGTTACTGATTTAAAAAAAATAATCATCAAATAATCAAGACTTTTCTTAATAATAGTCCATAGGAAAATCGATATGTGTCCTACACTATTTATTAAAACAAGAGTCATTTAAAACTCTAAGAGTGCTTTTGCGTCCTAGCACTGATAAATTTAAAATAAAATTTAATATAGGAGCTACAGTAAAATTTAAAAGCGGTTATTAGTTTTAGACATAGGAAAAATATATGATCCGTTAGGCTAGCTAGCACCGATAGTCGTGACTGCAAAATCATTTTGCAAAAAGTTTGGCTGGCAGAAACAGATTGAGATTAAAATATTCCACAAGCGTTTCAAACAGAATTTTGTAATTACAATATTTATATTAAACAATTATCTGTAACTGAGTCATTCACAGTAGACAGACGGATTACAGATTACGGAAGGACAGGTAAACAGAATTGCATGGTTTTTCTGACGAGTTTTCAGTGGTATATTCTACAGTTGCTTCGAAATATTGAAGACAGTGATGTAAAAATACGTTACTAGTTGAAAGTACCAAAATTGCGCCTCTTACAACAATTCCTCTACCAAGATCAGAACTTTGTACGGTAGCGATGCTGTTCGCAAGATTAAATCAGCAAGTAAAAGTGAGTCTTGATTTACCACAAAAGGATATTTAAGCTTGGTGTCACTCCATTGCAAACTGAAGTTGATATTAACAACAGAATTATTATATGCCCGTTTTAGCGTCTATACTATTGAAACAGTGTTCACAAACTTGTTTAAAACTTTTTTAAAATAGCATATTCTTCCAAAGACTTAGTGACATTTAAAATTGTCAAATAAACATCCTGTTATATTGTATCAAAATTGTAGATTGTCTTACCTTATAATAAAAGACAATAATACATTTTAAAACTCTATATGGTGAACCACAATTGATGGTGCATGATTGTGACCAAAATTATTGGATTATATCAGGTAAACAATCAGCAAAAATTGGTGGACAACAAATGGGTAACTTACCAGAGGCCAGAGTAAGACCTTCTAGGCCGTTCTTCAATGTGGTGTTTATTATTTTGGGCCATTTTATTATAGAAAGACAGGTGTCAAAATTTCAAAAAGCATATGTTGCTTTATATGTTTGCTTACCAACTAAAGCAGTTCATATAGAACTTAATAAATGTATGACTAAAAGAGGAAAATGTTTAGAGATGTGGACTGGTATGGGAACAAATGCCGAAGATACTGCAAAAGAATTTAATAAACAACCATCAAGAATTTGAAACATGAAGGGACTTCTTGAAAGTTTATTCCTTCCTGTTCGCCACACTTTGGTGGACTTTTGGAAGCCGGAGTGACAGCTGCAAAAAATAACTTAAAAAGGGTTATTGATTGTAAAAATTTTACTTTCGAAGAACATGCAACAATCCTTGCTGATATATCTTTGAATTAAAACATTTTATACACAAAAATAGTTTATATTTTGTAATGTCTATAATGACAGACGTTCATAATATTTTTTAATATGACATTGTATGTAGGAAGTAGTATCTACTCTATGACATTCCTCCCCATTTAGTCCAATTGTTCAATGAGACGAGTTGGACGCCTAATTTGGCGATGACTACGTTGTCGTAGTGGAGTCGCTCCTAGAACTGGTGTTGAGTCTTTCACCCGATTCAGGCAGTTCCGAATTATTTTCATTCAAACATCTCATATTTGAGGCTGGCTCGGTCGTTGGTGTATTTCTAGAATTTACAGACACGTTTGGGGGTTCTATGAATGTTGCTAGATCACTTTTGAGTAAAAGATTAGGTGACATCATATCTGGTGATCTTGATATTTTTTCAATATCTTTGTTTTCAGTACCAACAGTTTGGTGAAGTTGTTCACTCATTCTTGAACGGATGTTGTCAGCATGTCTTCGTTTTGTTATACCTTTAGGAGTAGTTATAAAATAAAAAACTGGTTGCCTGTAAAGTCGGTATACGGGCGAAAGTTTTACGTGACAATGATTTTATGTCTGTCTCTCTCGCTCTTAGGCGGGCGCGTGCCTCTCACTCGCTCTCATTGTGAGCGCATAACGTGAGCGGAGCGTAACGCAGTTTCTTGAAGTGTCACCCGGCAAACCAATTTATAAGACGTTGTCACGTCAAAATATTTATTACTTCTTTCTGTGACAACCGCTGGTATCCACTTATGTTCGCATTGAGTTTTTGTAAATATTTTATCTCCCGGTCTGTAAATAGGAGAAAATTCATCGGTTTTGATATTTTCTTGAATATTTTTATACTGCAATGTTTTTCTGAGATTTGGGCGTACATTATCCAGAAGACATGGCAGTTGACGACCAAACATCATTTGAGCTGGCGATTTTCCTGTTGTACTGTAAGGAGTATTTCGGTATGAGAACAAAAAGTTACGAAGTCTGTTTTTGGTACTTAATTTGTCCCCAGTACTAGCAGCCATTCTTGTCTTTAGGGTGCGGACTAGACGTTCTGTTAACCCATTAGTCTTTGCGTGATATGGTGATGACGTAATATGTAAAATACCTTTGTTTTCACAGTATTCCTTAAATTCGTTTGATGTTAGTTGGGGTCCATTATTGGATACTTAACTTGTGGTATTCCAAAAGTCGAAAAAATACCTTTAAGTTTATCGCATAATTTTGATATGGTTATTTTTATCATAGGTTCCACTTCGATCCATTGAGACAACGCATCAGCAAGTATAAGCCAATATTTCCCTTCAAATGGTCCTGCAAAATCAATGTGAATTCTTTCCCACACTCGATTTGGAATTGACTAACTTCCTCTTTTATACTACGCCGATGTATGTTAATTGGACGCCAATGAGGAGCTATTAAACAAACTTTAAGGGCTTCAAAACCTATGAATTAGCAATATATACGGTTTACGTAAATATGACCATATCTGCAATATCAAAACAGAACTCAAGTGGCTCCCAATCAGTTTCCGACGGAATACTCATTCTTTATCCCTTCTTTATAACATTCTCAACAAGCCTTGTAGTCCTTTATATTAACGTCAAAAATTTAATTTCATGACTTCTTTAAATCTTCACAGAGAGAGACTAGTTACTTCACAATCATTGAAAATACCACGCAACGTTACGGACTTTTTAAATAATTAATTTCCTGTTCAGGCAGCTATGCTGAGGAATTCTATTCCGCATACGCTTAGAGATAGTTTTTAAAAAAAGCTTAAAGAAGCACTATTTGAAAATATAAAAAGTAATTTTATAAAACGCTATATCAGTTATTTATACGTACTTATTTTATTAATAATTTATTTTTTATCTAGTATATAATTATGTATTTATTCATGTATTTGTGTAATTATTTTATTTGTATTTGAATGTTATGTGTGTATGTATTAATTAAGTATAACGTCAAAAAGAATATAATACTACGTAAGATATAACGTAGAGAAAACCTGTTGTACAAGCCCTTGCCACCTTTTTTTGTAAATTTATTCTTTCTCTGGGTTTCTCTGGCAGAGAAACGTATGGCCTTTGTGCTATTTTTCTTGAATTATAATTTCTTGTAATCTTTTTTTTTGTAGAAGCAAGGATTAAAATAAATAAAAAAAAAAAATTTTAGTTGTAACTTACATAATTTTTGAACCTCTAGTCTATGCAATAGAATAGACAATTTTTTTTGGATCCAAGGTCATTGTTGCCAATGTAATTAAAAATTGTGTATGTCAAGCATAAATAAAATTTTGTTGTAATTTATAATGTTCTTATTGTTACTGATACAATATCTATTTCTTACTAGTTTTCACATAGATTCTTTCAGAATTTAGTCGCAGCCAGTTATTACTTAATATAAATAAAATATTTTTTTATAAATAATTTATATTTTTTTATTTATTTAAACTAACTACACAACCATGTTATGTCTACAATGGCGGAATTCTTTAAGCCATTCGGCATTCTCTACCGGCCAGTCATGTAGGCAAGCAGATAATTTACTGCCAGTAATTTGGTAAAAAAAAATGCATATAGTATAATAAATATGGTGATAGTATAAATATATAATTACTAATACACATACTAAAGGATATATATTGTAGCTGTCCCTTGTTAACTTTGAAGACTGGCAGTAGTTGCAGCCCGTTCGGCAAAGTAAGGCATTTATTTTAGTTTTGCTTATTTTTCTTACAGTCCTCTATTTAGTTTCCTAGTTCATTAAATAATAAGTAAAATATGTATTATTTTAAAATTAATTAATTTTCTAGTGTAATAAAAAAAATATTTTTAGTTACGCTATAAATCACAAACTTTTCAAGAACGAGCAGTAAATGAAAGTGCAGAGCTTTGCAGAATCACAAATTATTCGGATCGTTCCCTGTGATGACCTGACATTTGACCTCTAGGGCGGGCAGTATTAATGAAAGAGACGTCGGTTTATTATATCGATAAAAACCTTATTAAAATTTTGTTTTAAAAGCTATTCAACTGTTATTTTAAAAATAAAAAAACCACACGTTTATTTTTTTTTTACAATAAGTGAAAAAGTTCCCATTTTATATTTCTTAACATTTGATTATGTTTAATTTTAATAATTTTAAACATCAGTTATTTTATTTCAATATGTAATATGTTCAATATACTTCACAGAGTGAAGTAGGTTGGGCCGTTAGCTGTCATATATTAAGGTCAAGTCAAATGATTTTCTTTCATTTATTTCATTTTCATTTAGTATTTAAATATCTTTTTTGTTTGTAAATAACTTAACTTGAATATTTTTTTTTGTTAGTTACCACATTGGCAGTGTAAGTGCTTATGTTATGCGTTTGTTTATTTAGTGCGACCTGTGATTCTATAATATAAGATTAATTAATTAATTAATTAATTGAATATAATACATCGCAACCAACCTATTGATTTCAAAACTCTATTGATTAAAATAACTCAGTATTCGATCAAGAATATCATATGACAAGTATTATATATATATCGATAACAACATTATATCATTCTAATCAGCAAATTTATATTGTCTATCAAATTTTAAGTATAATGGCGAAAATCTCTACAATTAGTAAAAGAGCTGATTTTATTTATAAATTAATGTAAATTTAACACAATAATTTGGGAAAGTCAAAGCTGATCCAAAATTATAGATTAACTAGGTTTATATGAGTAACTAAGCGTTGAGCCCGCTCTTAAGCTATTCAATTAAGCTTAATAGTTTAAGAATTAATATTTAAAAAAAAAAACTATCGACTATTGGCAGCTCTACATTACAGCAATGCGGATGATTCGGGACTTGGACAAATGTGCTCACCGACGCTCCCTGACACGTTCATCGAGCTTTCATTTGAGGTAATTTTCGACTAAATCCCGGCCAATAGTACGCTCTGGCAGCTTAACTGCCGGCATTTGCCAGGATAAATCCTTGCTTTTATTTGAATTTAAGTCAGAAAACTGACCCAGATGTCTTTCACTGTTTGTTTTGTTATCGAGCTGAAGTGTAATGTAATGACGTCAATAAGAACATATACACATAAAAATAAAAACAGAAGCTTTATTGAATGTTCTTTTTATATTTAAAGTGGAAAGAACTGCCTTTGAGTGTTAGAAAATAGCAATAATTCTATACTATATTTTCAATTTATCCCCCTTAAATGGGTGGTCAAAATCTGAATATTTATAAAACACATATATGCATTTTTTTGTAACTTATTTTTGTGTGCCTTAGTAAAAATAATAAAATTAATTATACAAAAACGGCTATTTTACCTCCTTTGTAACCAAAGTCATAAGATGAATTGGACTTGAAGATAGATAGTTTTATCTGTAATTCATAAAATATATATTATAACTACTACTTTATTAAGAACAGTAATTTAGTAAGTCATGAAGTGGAGCATTGTAATTAATTTAAAAGTTTTTATTGGTATTTCTTAGTTCTATGAATATTTGTATGTTTGTAAGAATGATATATTAGGACTTTTTTAAAAGTTATATTTAATTGTAGTCGCTACTTCTTGAATGTCCAGTCAAGGAGCAACACATATTTGCGATTGCGAATAGTCTCGAGTATGCCACATTCTGGAATTCGAGAGCAAAATATATGTCAGTGAGGCTTACTTCCCGAGACTTTTAAAAACACTTGCCTACTTTTTACTCCCTAATTATCAACTTTAGCGCTCTTAAGACTATTCCCAATAAGCTCCCAAAACCGTAAAATACAGGAGTGGCGGGATCGACTGTAGAAAGCGGCGGGTAGCAGTACTGGCCATTTTGAATGAAGTCTTATCAATTTACGATTACTATGAATTATAGATAACATAAACCTTGTATTTAAACCAAGGACTATAGTATGGGGTTCTGCAAGAAAGAAGTTATTAGATTTCTGAAGGGTCGGCAACGCGCGAGTGATGCCTCTGGGGTTGCAAGCGTCCACGGTGACCGCTTACCATCAAGCGGACCGAAGGCTTGTTTGCCACCTTAGTGGAATATAGAGAAAACCTTTTCTATTTTCTATATGTTTGATACTGTCAGATCTGCTGCATATAAATTTTAACCTAACAAAGCATTACAACAATGACAAGTGATGCAAAGATGCACTAATTATAATTAAATTCGTCTCCGACAGCTTCACTGCTAGACGTTTGAAGATCTAGTTCATTAACTGGTAAGTCAACTTACCTGTCGATATTTCTTGTGTTTAACTTTTAATAATGTAAACAATATAAGTACGAATATAAAATTAATATACACGTAGGTACGGTGCGGTTTCAGAGAAACTCCATCCCGCGGACGCTTAGGTTGTGAAGTGATGTACGGGGTTCTTTAAGAAAAAAATAGATTTTTGAAAGGTTGGCAACGCGCGAGTGATGCCCCAGGTTGTTTAAAGCGTCCATAGGTTACGGTGACCGCTTACCGCAAGCTTGTTTACCATCTTAGTGGTATAAAAAATACTAATAATGGATAGCCCATTATAGGATAATGCTTGCAATTGAGCTTATTTCTATGATTGTATATCCATACTTCCATACTAATGTTATAAATGCAAAAGTAACTCTGTCTTTCTGTCTGTTGCACCTTTACGCTTAAACCGCTGTACCGATTAAGATGAAATTTGGCATGGAGATAGATGGTGAGTCACGGAAAAGGACGTAGGGTACTTGAAAACGTCAAGTGGGAGTCGGTTTTATTATAATTGACGAGTTGCCGTTAAAATGAATTTAGGGCGGGTGAAACCGCGGGCAAATGCTTTGTAATATACATCTTAATTCTATAAAGATTTGTGTATTTGAAATATTGATGTACTAGGACTTTATAAGTCACTTGGAGTGTTACGATAAAAAATATCACTGAACAAACAACAGATAGTTCTACAATTGAGCAAGAGGCTGACGAATGCCAAGTGACCCTTTTTTCAAGGCTGCGGTATAGGCTAGATCGCGAAAATACGCCGTTTTTGTGCAAATTTTGTGGCTAAACTATAGCATCTTAGGGATTGAAAAAAATATATGTTATAAAACTGGCTTTTGTCTAGTGTATTACCTTATTAAATGATTTTCATTTTTTGTATTTAATGCAATAAAAAATCTGGAAGTGACCATTGTTTCAACACTTGTGCAATTTTTAAAGCGTGTTGCACATTTGTTTGTATTGAAAACTGGTTAAATAATTAGAATAGCTAATTATCTAGTGCACTGACTCTAAGTTGTAGCAAAAAGTCAATAAATGTGAGTACAAAACGGTAATAACGTTAAATTCCATACAAAATATTAAAAGTTTCAAGGCGTCATTACGGTATAAATTACTTAAGAAGTATATAATATCATAGTAATGTATATGACATTATCTAATGATTTATAGTGCATTTACATACACAACGTTAGAATTACAGAAATTAGCTTTCTGGCCTATATCGCCCTCTGAACGGAAAAAATCAATACTTATAGACAGTATTCTAGATTAAAAATTTAACCCTATATAGAAGAACATATACTTAATAGCTTTTACTACCAAAAACTCGATAGCATTAATTTGCCTCGATAGAAAACAAATCTAATCTCTAAATTTTTTTTTTTTGTTTTTAACCACTATTCATAAACGTACTATCAATACTTACCATAAGTAATAAATACGTTACTTAGTACGTATAAAATATTCATGGCTAGCTAATTAAATAGTCCATGGTTTCCAAAGATAGAAAAAAACAAATCGAGTTTTAGAAAACAAAATTTATCAACGAAATGAAAGTTTTAGAATTTCTATATAATACCTACTAAAAAGGAGCTGAGAATATTATCGTGATTCGTAATACACTGTAGCTCTGGGCCGCAGATAGACTAGATTATTCCGCCCTAGTTCTCGCTGAGTAACTTACATAGATAGAGAATCTAACAAGAAAGCTTTAAGTCATTTCAACTTGCTACTTTTCTTGTTAATCTTTTATATTCTGTCGAACATAAGCTGTCACTCATCACAACTACAACATTCTGTATCAATATTTACTACGAAAATCAAGAAGCATTTTGATGCGCAATTGATATAACTTGATTCTATAACATACAGTTCAGCAATTTCAGATTAAGCGAAACTTTTAAGTCTATTATTATCATTTTATTGAACTGGGAGCCTATATTTACACCTTGCGATCTTCAATTGAAAATACTATACAGTTTTGCTTCTTTAACGCTTTGTGTGTCATAGAAATTTTAATAATAAAAACAAAGTTACGTTTGAGTGGGTTTAATTTTTGGCCACAGAGGCCAAATGTAAATAATCACCACTGTATTATCTCTGAAATAGACCATGTAAGCTATTTAATTTACTTTTAAGTTTCTAAGAAAGAAGGTACTCCAGAAACAATAAAAAGCTACTTTTACCAACATTCCTACATACAAGAGCAAACAAGGACATATACGTATGTAGGTCCTGACTCATGGTTCCTTAACATCATCCAATATATATTTGTCCACCTGGTAGGACGCCTTCCCGCGCTGCGTCTTCCCAGGTGGACAGACGACCTGGTTGAAGCCGCAGAAAGCCGAGGTGGCTCAGGACCTGCCTTTGACGAGACATGTGGAGGAGGCCAACGTTCAGCAGGAGACGTATTCCGTCTGAAACGAAATAGGCATATTTATAACTAGCTTTCACCCGTCCTAAATTCGGTTTTCTATGTAGGATTTGCAGGAAAAGCGACTCACACTTGACATTTTTGAAGTAGCCTATGTCATTCCCTGGGACTCAAACTATCTCATGCTGAATTTTCTCGCAGTTCTGCCAGAATTTCATGTCAGAATTATAGAAAAAAAAACCGACTTACAGTTGACGTTTTCGAATAGCCTATGTCCTTTCCCAGGTCTAACACTATCTCCATACCAAATTTCATCTAAACCAACAGAGTTTATAATATTATTATGGATACTGCTCATAGTTTTAAACATCCACATTCTAGGCGATTCTAGTAAAGTTACATCTATGTGTAAAGTGAACAGAAATGAAGTAGTCCATGAAATTATATTAGAATCTGCACTCCAATATTGCGTTGTCAGTTCATACATAAAATGTCGACTACAAAACGTTGTAAATTTTAAATAAGATTATGTGTGCAAATGCTAGCTTCGACTGATCGAGTTAATTAAAGCCTTAAAAGCAAATTTTGGTAATTGGTACACAGCTTGGGCAGTGAATTATATGTTAATTTACTTTCTTTATCTATTAGCTAGCTAGCTAAGCATCCTGTATCCCGTGGAATTATGGGATTTATCCCATTTATCTATTTATCCCCTGGGACTATGACTGATATTCAATAGCACCTTATTGTAACTATAATAGTTAAATCCTATCAATAGTTTATCTTTTTTCTGAAAAAAAATATTGATTATCTCTGTATATAATTTTTGTATTATGTCATTTGAAATTAATTAATTCATGAAAAGGCAGAGTTTTAAGACAAATAGAAAAAGAAGAGAGATATCGTGGGACACCGGGTTGAAACTGGTAATACTAGCTCAGTAGTAAATCCTCAAAGCACTTACCTAATAATAATTATACTTCTTATATATGTACAAAAGAAACTGGTTTTATTTGGTTAAAAAAGCTTTGAAATTGCTATTCACTATAAAACCCTCTGTGCAATTCTTCGAATAATACTTGACGTTTTTCTAACCTAAGACCTTCTCTTTTTTCTGTAGTCGGTTAAAACAGATTTAAATTTTTATTTAGTAGATACGAAACTCAGTGCGCTAATCCGGTTAACACTTGACGTTGTTTAGGTTGTTCCTTCTCCAATAAGTCAAATTACCAGTACCAAATTTCATCAAAATCTGCTCAGCGGTACAAAATTCTTATGTACCCTGTATAGAAGTTAAGAAGCTATATCCTTCCCCTTCCCTCATCAATTAACATTATAATCGGCTTATCAGTTCAGCGCAATATTTATTAACTCTCTTTGTGCTTTTCGATTCGATTTAATTCACACTTGACGTTTTTAAGTAGCCTACGATGTCCTTCCCCAAGGTGATAATCCTTTTGCCAAATTCATCGAGATCGCTGTAGCGGATTGGCTAGCTAGACTGACGGATTTATAATATAATTAGCTTGCCCGGCAGACGTTGTTCTTAAAGTTGATGCGCTGTAGCGCCATCTGTTACAAAAAAAGTGTATCTTAATAGTAACCCTTTGTTGTATATTGTATATGTTGTATTTATGGGTAATCCCACGCTAATTTCTATTAAGTTTTTACTCTGTCTGTTAGAAATGTATGGAAATCGTCATATTTTAACAAATTAAAACAATACAATGTAAAACTTTATTATCTACTGCACCTGGTAAAAAAAACCGGTCAAGTACGAGTTGGACTTCCATTCCGATATAACCACACAATTACGAAATTTTATGCATTAAATTCATATTATTTTAGACCATAGACTTCTTAAACGTTTTCCTGTGATTTATAAGTATAAAATTATTTTCTGTATTTTTTATTTAATTGTAGGCTCAGTATTTTTTGATATAAGGTAGTCAATTTTAATCTTTGCATTTTCTTAAATAACTTTTAACATTTATTTTACAATTATAAGTATTTGAGACTTACAGAACAAGTTATTTGATATCTTACTTAATAGACAAAGGTTGCGAACCTCTTTTTTTAATTTTCTGATTTATCCACCGAAAGTCTTATGCAAAAACCCTTATATTTAATTTTTTTTGCACTAAGATGGCAATCAAGCTTGCGGCCCGCCCGTTAGTGAACGGTCATCGCAGCCTATGGACGCTTGCAATACCTAGGGAATCACTCGCGCGTTGGCGACCCTTCAAAAATCTAATAATTTCTTCCTTGAAGAACACCATACTGTAGCCCTTAGATAAAACTTGGCAGGGAGCTCATTCGAGGGAGGAAGTAAGCTGGTATCCGGGCGCACCCGCCCAGAGATGGTAGCAGTACTCCATATGGGGCCGGACTTGCGACTTGTGAAGCAGCAATCTTTGTCTCGAGGTAAAGTACTGCTTCGCTCTGTTGCATACTCCAAGTTTTTTTATTGACAGCTTTGCCTTGTCTTGCAAATAAATTCGGAACTAAACATTGCTAAAGATCTCAACATCAAGGATCCCAATGCTCTTACGCGCAGACTTGTGTCTTCGTAGAGTTGAATCGAGCCAATTTTCCGGTTTCCAGACAGAGACCTTGGACAGAGTAGTCTTGATTTGAGACACAAGTTCTCCGCGCTTTTCCTCTACAACGGAACGAGGAATGTTTGCACGATTCGTGTGATAAGCGTCTTCGGTACTGTCATCTGCATAGCAATGTATGTTGTTTATGTCCAACATATCATTGTGATGCAGGAAAAACAGTGTAGGAGACAGCACAAAGCCTTGGGGATACCAGCATTAATGTCCAAACCATCACAGCAACTTTGATAGAAGGCCGCCTTCGCTAGGTTCAAGCTACATGCCAATGCCTCCCCTGACTTTCAAGGGCCCATCAGTGTAAGATAAACTAGAAGGTCACTCGTCGAGCGACCGTGACGAAAGTCATATTGATGGTCGCTGACCATGTCGTGTTTTTCTAGGTATCTTAGAAGCTGTGTGTTGATCACACGCTCTAACACCTTGGAGAGGAGAGAGGTAATAGCGATTGGCCTGTAATTCGACGGATCTGATCTATTTTTGCTCTTTTTGGGCACCGGGTGCATATTTTCAGTCTTCCATGACGACGGAAATTGCCTAGTGTGTTAGAAAAGCTCGAAAAGGCGAGTGAGTACAGGACACAACTCAGGAGCACACTGTTTAAGCACCACTGCTGGTTTGCCGTCTGACCCACTCGACTTATGAACGTCTAGTGAAAGCAACTCCCGCTGGACATCCCGCTGTGTTATGGAGATTTCCGGCATGGTCTTACTGCACCGCGGTATAGAAGGTTCATATTTGTTATTTACGTTTCGCATCTGAGTTTGTGTCAGAAATTTATATGTACTTAATTTCATCTTAATCAGTTCAGTAGATTGGGAGCAAATTGGCTGTGACAGTTGGACAGACAGACACACGAGTGATCCTATAAGGTTTTTCATTCAGACGTACGGACACGACACTACGTTATCATTCAACACGGAGCGAGAGGAACTTAAACGCGATGGCTGCAGCTACCGATTCTAGTGGCAATGAAAGATGTATGCCTCTTCAAAACTCTCCTGTAACGAAATTGTGGGCATCAATTTGTTTGTTTATTGCACCTAATTACACAACAAGACAATGTTTATGCCAGTCAACCTTTGAACGATTGTTGTGGCAGGCAAAAGAATCTATCTTCAATCTGCAGATTAGCTATTCTAAAGAAACTCAGTGGTCCAAATGTGGTGAATTTACAATGACACTAGCGACTAAACACCAAAGATCAGACCCAACAAACATTTTGGCGAAACATATAACTTAATTTAGAACCTTAAGGCAAATAACGTTTAAGTCTGCTGATGATTAAGAATAGTTGATTATATCTCTTTAACACACGATATAAAAGGTCTATAGGAAAGCGAGGATAATAAATTTAAAGTTTAAAGATGTTGTGTAGCAATTACTATTCCCACGATGCAGGCAATGGCTCTAGTCTTATAGCTTTGACTAATGCCTACAACGATAAGGTCTTTACAGGCAATAGTCAACTATTATTAACTCCTGAAGCTCTAAAATGACTAGAAGACTAGAGCTCCTAGAGCAGTAACTATGAAAGGTATTAGTTATTTAAAAGCGCTTAAGAAACCTCTTATAACACAAGATGTTTAAAAACTCACCAAACTCTTATGTATCACCAAAAACGTACAGTGTGGATAAGTGAGAGTCTTATAGATCCTAAGGTGAAAATGACCAAATAAACACCTGTTATAAATTCAGCTTTTCAATGGTGCTAATAAAACCGATCCCAATATTATTATGCTTTAAAGATTTTCCAATGTCTCTTGTGACGCCAAAGACAGTACAAACCAAATATTTGAAACGATTGTGGATCCCAATACGTTCATTACTAATTATTTATTGCCTCTGGCAGAGTTATTACAAACTTATAATTGAACTATGCTATCGTGATTTTCACTATACCAAAACAGCCCAAGCGCGAGTCTGGCTCGCGCACCGAAGATTCCGTACAAACTTATTATATGTAGTTAGTTCTTCTATCGTGAGATGAAGTCTTACAGGTTTATGATCTATTTCTGGATTTTTTCTATATTTGTGATGTAACATCTTGCTTTTTGCCAAATTTCATAATTCTATTCTTATTTTTGTCAGAATTTGCAACAAAAACGTATTTTATGATATTTTTTTATTGCATTAACTTAGAAGCTTGATCATATTACGACTGTAAGTAACAGTAGTCTTTAGTATTTGATATTAATTTTAACTTTATACCTCCACGCGTTCTTGAGTAGAAAAGTTTGACAGACAGACTTTTTTTTGATTTGTTATAACTACAAATTTACAGACCTTGTTTATGTCAAATTTCATGATTTTAGGATAGCGGGAAGTACCCCATAGGTTTTGATTTATTTGTTTTGTTCATTCATATTTATTAATGCTCACTCACTAGCTCTCTCGATTGTGTGATTAATAAGGATCCCTAAAATGCTTTTATGTTGTAATTACGTCTCTTTTATATGTATTGTCAGTAACAAACTTTAATATACCACCTTAATAGATGTTTCTAATGTAAAATAGCACTAATCACCACCGCAATGCATCTTGAGAAGATTCAATTTACTCCGTTCTAGACTTAACCTATACCGCCATTTTGGTTGCTTCAAATCTATCTTTCATTTTATTGTTTTTAATGTCATTTTCCAATTTAATAACTCAACATACTAAAAGTCAAAATAACCATCTAATAACTAAAACGATGTATATCAATACTATTTTCTCAAAATCCATAAAAAGGTGATATTTTATGGATTTTGATATATTATCATGTTAGACTATTTAAAAAAACTATATTTAGAGGGCGCTTCAATTTTTAGGGTTCCGTACTCAAAGGGTAATTAGCGGAACCCTATTACTAAGACTCCGCTGTCCGTCCGTCCGACACCAGGCTGTATCTCATGAACCGTGATAGTTAGACAGTTGAAATTTTCACAGAAGATGTATTTCTGTTGGCGCTATAACAACAAAAACTAAAAAACAGAATAAAATAAATATTTAAGGGAGCTGCCATACAACAAACGTGATTATTTTGCCGTTTTTATAGATAATGGTACGGAACCCTTCGTGCGCGAGTCCGACTCGCACTTGGCCGATTTTTTTTTTATATAAACATGTATATACATTAATAGTAAACTTATCTTCCCAATGATGATAATTGCGTATTACTTTAATGAAATGAAAAAACAACAGTAAATTTTCGTATGTATTTTTTTCAATTTTTGCGTATGTGACAGAAATAATGTGGAATGCTTAAAGCGTTGTAAGATCTAAGAATTGTCACGAGGAGTTATTATGTCCCCTAAATCAGTTTTTTGGACCACTTCAGAGCAGTATAAATATCGCTGTAGATATTCATTTGACCTATTCTAGAACTATGATGTCACCAGAAGAGATAATATTAGCGCTTGTTGATAGGTATTACCACCCGAAGATTTTGAACGTTTACAGTACAAACGCTATAAGAGAATTGCTATAAGATATTGTAATCGCTAGCTTTCTAGCTCTTTTATACCGCTTGATTAATTGTTTTACTCTTTTGTATCGTTATTGAAGAACCTAAGACAGTACGAAAGTCATGCCCAATCCGGGGGTACATCAGAGTTGTAGCACGCTCTATCGCCTTATTTTAACCCTCATACACACCTTGAAGATAATGCTATAAAGCTGGCGTAGCCAAGTCATAAGGCCACGTTGCGACTTATGCCACATTTTTTTATAAGGCATTTGGCTATAAGGACATAGCCTATTTGAAATGGTCAAGTGTGAGTCGGTTTTGTCTCTATAATTGATGAGTTGCCGTTGAAATTCTGTACCAATAATCGAATTTAGGTCGGCTCGAACTGCGGGTAAATTTGGCATAGAAATAGCTTGAGTAACGGGAAGGACATAAATTACTTGAAAACGTCAAGTGTGAGTTGGTTTTTTTCTATAATTGAGGAGTTGCCGTTGAAATCCTACACTGATAACCGAATTTAGGGCGGGTGGAACCGCGGGCAAAAGCTAGTTGTAATATATCACCGACAACGTTAAATAATAGCAAAAAAATAGGGTGCCAACCCGTGTTGATAGGTGCGATAGCTTTAGTCTAAAGCTAGCAGGACCACCAAAAATTTTTTTGTATAAGTCGCGGCGTGGCCTCATAACTTGGCTATGCCAGCTTTATAGACACCTTGAAGATCTTATTAGCGCTTAAATGCACCTCTTTTGACTCTTAATTTTATAGCTAAAAAGTATGTCGGGGGGGGGGGGGGGGGCAGAACAGTTTGTTGCTCTGTACTATAGGCAAACTGTTATATTCAGGTAATACACACACAATTTTAATACTAATAAGGCGGCAAATAAGCGGACGGTCCGCCTGATGGAAAGCGGTTACCGCAGCCCATGGTCTCTTGTAACACTAGAAGCATTATTCGCGCGTTGCCAACCCTTTTAAATAACCTAATAACTTTTTTCTGACTGACGAACTCCATTTAGTAGTCCTTAGATAAAACTTTGGCAGAGAGCTCATTACAAAACCCAGTATGTATAATTGCTGATTGACTGTTAATTGCAACCCTGCTTTGCCTTTTTTTATTATTATGTGATTAAAATGTTGTAAATTTCAGTTTTCGCAAAACCTGAAAAGAAACATATAATGGTTGTAGTTACATAGAGGATATTCGGAGGCTAGTACAATTTGATCACTAATTTCAATTGGAAACTAATAAAAACATTCATTTCGAAAATTGCATTATAAACAATTAACAGTCAGTGTATTTATGACATACCACTGCTACTGAAAAGTCTAATTTAAAAGTTTTAACCAAACTGTTATTTTAACATAAGGATAAAACAAAAACGTTTTCAGCATCACAAAAATCTTCACGCTGTTAAAGGAAATAAAGTGAATACTTTTATCATTGTCGGGGGATCAGCTGGACTTGGGCATCACGTTATCTCATTCCCGTTTTCACTGCATTCGAAGAAACATTACCTTAGGGGACGAAATATTATTTGCGCTTTTATTCCAATCATTTTCACAGTTTCTTACTTTATGTCTTATTATAAAGCATTAAGGATGTTTATTGAACAGTGACTATTGAATTACGATCCCAATTCGTCCCAATAGATTGGGGTTCGATAAATGATACTTCACACCTAAAGGCAATTTAAGGACGTAATGTCTTTAAATCCGGCGCTAATGTTTATATACTCTGAGTCTCTTAATCCTAACTAATATTTTAATTTCAAAAGTATGTCAGGTACTATACTTAGACTATAGTGAAATTTTAAGGATTTTGATATAGTAAACAGTTGTTCCCCCTGTTGTTGTTAATAAAATTTAAAGTTAATTCTTGTCACTTTTGGTTTTACTTACGGAATATAGTACTACTACCGCGGCCCGCAAACGCATGATAACAGGGCGATCGTTAGATCCGGTTATGCTCAGTTGTGGCCTAGGCTTGTATAGTGCTTTTCTGAAACATGCGTCTAAAAATCTGTTGTAGACATAGACATAGGATTTTTTTACTACGTTCAAAAGACCAATAAGGCGTGGAAGCGAGAAATCCAAATTAAGCGCATAGTGCCCATGAGAAAATGAGATAGAAGAAAATGGCCGAAAATGTCAATAATTACATCGATAAGCGGCGATATGAGCGGGTCTATTTTATAGCGATTGGAATTTTCTGTTTTCTTCCTTAAATCCTCGATTTATATTTTAGAATATTTAAATTGTAAATTTGGTATCTATTTTGTGAGCCAATGTGACGTTACATGTCTCAATAATCCGAATTAATACACGTTTTACCGGTAATTTATGATTTTTTTACTGCTTTGTTGTTAATTATATTTTATCGAATTTATCCGAAAAATTGAGGTAAAAATCAATTTGAATTGTAGTTTACATATTATTCTCTAGATTTAATACCATATTTCATTGTTAAATCAGGATTTGGGGGATATTTTGTGTAAAATATGTAAACAAAGATTGACTTGGCACTGACGTCATGCGGTCATCGATATCGATAATAAAGTCTATTAGGAGTTCTTTTTGCGGCAAAGATATATACGTTTGACGGCTCCGTGGCTCCGTTGGTAGTGAAGACTATCTACGGAAACGAGGGATGCAGGTTCGATCTCCGCACAAGAAATATTTTTTAGATAAAAAAGCTGTCTTCTAGTGTGAGCCAATGTTTATTTACAAGCCGGAATAATCAGAATTAATACACGCTAAACAGGTAATTTGTACTTTTTTTTACTGCATTGTTGATTGAATATTTTATCGAATACAGCTGAAAAATCAACGAAAAAATTAGTGTCGGACAACCGTCCGGAATCGTGACAACTTGTGCCTTTCACTTTTTATGTCTGTCTCTCTCGCTCTTAGGCGGGCTAACCATGCCGCGTGCCTCTCACTCGCTCTCATTGTGAGCGCATAACGTGAGCGGAGCGTAACGCAGTTTCTTGAAGTGTCACCCGGCAAACCAATTTATAAGACGTTGTCACGTCAAAAAAACACTTGAATCGTAGTTTACATGTTTTTCTATAGACTTGGTAAGATGGAAATTGACATAACACTGACGTCATGCGTATATATAATAAAGTCTATGAGAAGCTCTAACTGCGGCATAAATAGAAACACGTTCATTAAAATTATGATAAAAAAAGTATAAAATTATATGACTACAAGTAAGAGGACATAGTGTTTCTCGTAAGGCGAATGGTTTTTTTTAAAATAATCCCGGATTAACATACAAACTATCAATTTTTATTGGTGACTATGGTGTCTTGTGCTGTGAGTAAATGCGAAGTCACAAAATATAATAATCCAAATAAGTACACATTTCACAGATAAATTATGATAATTTTTACTGCATTGTTTTCATATGCATATTTTATCAGTTTTAGTTGAGAATTTTACGAAAAAAAAAACAATTTAAATCATAGGTTGCATTTTTTTGTCTAAATTTACTGAGTACCATTATATCGTAGTTAAATAAGGATTTGGAGAGTATTTTGCGTGAAATATGTAGACATTTCGTTACCATAGAGCTTGACAAGGTGGCGCCCGACGACATCAGTATCGATAGTAAATCGTTAGAATATGTAATTATACATGTATAGAATATCCCACCAAAAACATTCTGTAAAAAACTAGCCAAGTCTCGATGGAACTGCTTGTTTATCTCTAAAAAGTAATGAAATCTAGACAAAGTCGTGCCAAGTCTAAGGTTCCTTACTGCGATTTCTTTATTATTATAATTAATGTTGTGTGACTTGGCCGTTGAAGGGTAACCAATATATGAAATGTGCAATATGTATTGAAAACAAAATGCATAATTTACCCTTTAAGAATAACAGAAGAAGAGCGGTAGACATATTAGAGATTGTTCACACAGATGTTAATGTACCTCATAAAATAGCTGGATGTAATGGTAAAAAGTACTTTGTGAGTTTTATTGATGACTACAGTAAATTGGCAAAAGTGTATTGCATCAAGTCGAAGGATCAAGTTTCTGATTGTCTTATGGAGCATGTGAATGAAATTCAAAATTTAACTGGGAAAATGATAAAGGAATTAAGATGTGATAACGGTAAAGAATATATGAACAGTGAAATATATAAATTTGCAAGAGAAAATGGTATAATGACCTCGAGACTGCGCAGCCGACTATCCTCTTTCTAACGGAGACGCAGATATCCTGCCCGGCCGACACATCATACCTTCATTATCTCGGCTACAAACTCGAGCACAATTTTTTGAGTCGTGCCGGTGTATGTATGTTCGTCCGGGAGAATATCTGCTGTCGCCGACTTCATAGCCTTGAAGACAGGGACCTGTCGATATTGTGGGTGCGCGTAGCTCACGGCGGCCACACTCGTATCTATGCGTGCCTATACAGGTCTCATAGCGGTGAAACGGGCGTAACTCGACTCTTCACGCACCTGAGTTTGACGACTGACAAAGTTCTAGAGCAATATCCCACAGCAGAACTAGTTATTTTGGGAGACTTTTACGCCCTCCATCGTGAGTGGCTCAGTTCTCGAACCAATAACTATACAGGGATATCTGCTCATGAATTTGCTCTGACCTATGGATCCTCTCAGCTGTTACTTTCTCCAACGAGAATACCAGATATAGAGGACCATACGAGCTCCTTACTGGACCTTCTGCTGACTACACGTCCGGACGGATACTCCGTATCAGTGGATGCGCCTCTTGGCTCCTCGGACCACTGTCTCGTTCGGACTCAAATGTAATGCACACAACCCGATCCTTCTGGGCCAACTAATTTGCGTCGTGTGTGGCACTATAAGTTGGCAGACTGGGACGGATTGCGAGAATTTTATGCATCGTACCTGTGGAGGCAGCTCTGCTTTAACTCAGATGATCCTGACGTCTGCGCAGCCGCAGTCACTGAGACAATCCTCGCTGGTATGGAATGTTTCATTCCTAACCTGCGAGTAGCTGCCGGCGTCAAAAAACGACCGTGGTTTAATAGGTCTTGCAGAGAAGCTAAACTTCTTAAGCAAACTGCGTATGAGGCTTGGACCACGGCTCGTAATAATAAGGATCCGAATATTTCTAAGTTAAAACGCAAATTAAATGCTGCCTCGAGGTTCAGTAAGAAAGCAACTGCCAGAGCAATATTCCAATTCATCGGCAAAATAGGTGGGCGACTTGCGAGCTATCCTTCTGGGAGTCGTGCTTTCTGGTAGCTTGCTAAAGCTGCCGAGGGGAACTTCTGCCAGTCGTCGTTACCACCACTGCGAAAGACCGATGGTGACTTGGCCCATAGTGCAAAAGAGAAAGCCGATCTATTGGGCAGTCTCTTTGCCTCCAACTCGAATATGAACGACGAAGGCGCTGTACCACCTACTTTACCGTGGTGCGGTAAGACCATGCCGGAAATCTCTATAACACAGCGAGAGGTCCGGCGGGCGTTGTTTTCCCTAGACGTTCATAAGTCGAGTGGGCCAAACGGTATACCAGCAGTGGTGCTTAAGCAGTGTGCTCCTGAGTTATGTCCTGTACTCACGCGCCTCTTCGCGCTTTTCTACCATACTAGGCAATTTCCGTCTTCATGGAAGACTGCGAATGTGCACCCGGTGCCCAAAAAGGGCGATAGATTATAGGCCTATCGCTATTACCTCTCTCCTCTCCAAGGTGATGGAGCGTGTGATCAACACACACAGCTTTTGAGGTACCTAGAAAAACATGACCTGATCAGCAACAGTCAATATGGCTTTCGCCACGGTCGCTCCACTGGTGACCTTCTAGTGTATCTCACACACCGATGGGCACTAGCCATTGAGAGTCAGGGAGAGGCATTGCCATGTAGCCTAGACATAGCGAAGGCGTTCAATCGGGTCTGGCACCGGGGTCTTCTATCGAAGTTGCCATCTTACGGAGTGCCCGAGGGTTTGTGCAAATGGGTGGCTAGCTTTTTGTCCGGCAGACGCATACGAGCCGTAGTTGACGGTAGTTGCTCTGATAGCATGGACATTAATGCTGGTGTTCCGCAAGGCTCTGTGCTGTCTACTACGCTGTTTCTACTGCACATCAATGATATGTTAGAGATCAACAACATACATTGCTATGCAGATGACAGTATTGGAGACGCTTATTACACGGGCACGCTTATTGCAAGCATCCCTCGTTCTGTTGTGGAGGAAAAACGTGAAGAACTTGTGTCTCAAATCGAGATCGGTCTGTCCAAGGTCTCTGACTGGGGACGGGAAAACTTGGTCCGATTCAACCCTTCAAAGACACAAGTCTGCGCGTTTACCGCTAAAAAAACCCCATTCACTGTAGTCCCACAATTCCAGAACACTCTCCTCTCCATCTCCAAGAGCATTGGGATCCTTGGTGTTCACATCTCCAGCGATGTTTAGTTCCGAGATCACTTGCTAGAAAAGGTAAAGCTGGCGTCCAAAAAACTTGGTGTACAGAGCGAAGCAGTACTTCACGTCGGGGCTAAGGTTGCTGCTTTACAAGTCGCAAGTCCGGCCCCATATGGAGTACTGCTGCCATCTCGGGGCGGGTGCACCCGGATACCATCTTGGCCCTTTTGACTCGGTTCAACGACGGGCTGTGAGAATTGTCGACGATCCCAAACTCACTTGCGGTATCGAGCCCCTAAGTCTGAGGAGAGACTTTGCCTCCCTGTGTGTGTTCTACCGCTTGTACAATGGGTTGTGTTCTGAGGAATTGTTCGAAATGATGCCCACGGCTACTTTCTACCATCGCACCGCTCGCCATCGGCAGGGAATTCATTCTCACACTTTAGAACCGAAATGGTCGCGTTCAGTGCGGTTTCAGAGAAACTTCCTCCCGCGAACGCTTAGGTTGTGGAATGAGCTCCCTGCCAAGGTTTTCTCTAAGGTCTACAGTATGGGGTTCTTCAAAAAAGAAGTTATTAGATTTCTGTAGGGTCGGCAACGCGCGAGTGATGCCCTTGGTGTTGCAAGCGTCCATAGGCTACGGTGATCGCTTACCATCAGGCGGACCGTAGGCTTGTTTGCCACCTTAGTGGTATAAAAAAAAAAAAAATTTTAAATTTTTGGCTTTTGAAGTTAAACTTCAAAAATATTATACACTTATATATACACTATATTATAAAATATTAACCTACGTTAATTACACTATCACCAATTCAATATAGCAAAACAAAAGCTAATCATAATTGAACCTGTACCTTACTTTACTTTAATTTTTATCATAAAACAAAATCTCTCGTCCTCCTAACTTCCATTTACATTTATCGCTTTTAATTCGAATTAAAAACTGTAATGCAGCACAATAACTTCATACTCGCTCATACTTTTTCATCAACAATTCAAAATTAAAAACAATATTAAGATACTTATCTTAACTAGATTTGGTAGCGCATCACCATGCATTAAGTGCAATACCTACCTAACTTACTTTAACATGTTGCAATAACACAAAACCTCCTACTTTCGGCTTGCATTAGCCTTTATAAACCTCGTACCTCATATTTATTCCATTTCTAATTAACTAATAAACAACTTTACTAAATACCTATAACTCCTTAACAATTAATAATTAAAATTCATTAACTATGAGAATATTTATCTTACATCAAATACCTACCATACATCCTAAGAATCTCATAAACTTTCATTACCTAAATTATAATTAAACAAAGTTTCTTTTTCTTTAAGAAATTCAATGTATATCCTATCGCGCATATTTTCAAATTATAACACCTTTACTTTACATTTAATAAAATAACGACTTTTACACATTCCATTCCATTTACCACTTTTCTTTTCCCTTGCTAACTAATAATAAAATTCATTAACCACAATAACAATTATTTTAGGATGGAGTCATTTCCTTTAATTACCCTAACTTATTAATACAATATACTAATAAAATCATCATCATATGTCATGTTCGCATTTAAAAAAAAACAACGCACGTCGCGTTAATTACTTCCAATGAATTCTCATTCCTACTCATACTTGACCCTAATACCTAATACTTATCATATAACCTCGAACGTTAACCCGAATTCGTTTTCGATTCGAATACGAATAAAAATATTTTTTTTTCCTCAAGGTTCACCCTTGACATATTATATTTTCTTTTTTTTCAAGTTTCACACTCGACTACCTGGATAGGAATTGCTATCCTACCTGAAATAAAAACTATACACCTACGGCTCACACTTAGCCCTAATCCTACTTGGATCCTATTTGGATTATATCTAATGACTCAGATCACCTTTGACCTAAATCTCACTCGACCATAATTACTATTCCAATACCATTGGTCCGAATCACGCTTGGCACAGATCACCCTTGACCTAAATATCTTTCAACCATATATCTCATTACAATACCTTTAAAATATCAATGGTTCGCACTTGACTCTAAGCTATTTTACTCATCAATCTATCGTTAGATTATTTACCTACGGATCCCTACACATTATGCCTATTCACCCTTGAAAATATTTTATGTCATTATATATTTATAATACGCAAAAAAAGAACTGTACACAAAACCCTCTATCTCCTCCAATCAATTCACTCTTTACAATACCTTTTTATTTTTTTATTTTTTTTTATTATAAAAATCTACCTACGGAACCTTACTTAAATAAACTAAAACTTGTCTTGACTTCATCTAATCCTTTTCCTAGTGGAAACTATCCATACTAAACCCACTAACCTGGAACCCTATCTTAAGAAATCCTATCTTTATATATGTAATAATTAAATTCAATAAAATGAATCACCTTACGGAACCCGACTAACATCAATATGTCTTAGCCCTAGTCTAATGACAAATATCATCGTGACCTCTGAGTTCGTTCATCCTATACTGACTTTACTGTCATCCTACACACATCTCACAATAACATATTCCCTACGGAATCTTATCCTACATCGGATTTCTCCATGCTTGACCTATCTTCATATGACGACTTTGTATTTTTATAACAAAATCTCATATATCAAAGCCTACTAAACTTTTCAATGAAATTATTTACACCGATAAAAATTCCTACAATTCTCTACTAAATCCTACTAGTATGATTAGTTCCTACAACTATCAACTTACCAAACCCTCGTTTCCTATGAATTATTTTTATCTCAATCTATGCTCCTACAATATTTACTAACCTCCAGCATGTACTTAGTACAAGGTACAAGTTACTCATGACTTGGTGACCTTCTCTTCCTGCTTTACTCGTTTCTATACTCCGCTTTATGGCTAGGCTACAGCCTTCTTCTATCATGTTTCTTTTACTCTATCTTCTAACTATTTATTTGTAGCAAAACCTTATTTTGACATATTTACCAACCATTATAATACAACCAAAATGAAAATACCCTATTATTTTACGTTACCATGACAACTAAAATCACATTGCTCACTCCTCCAATCTTTGCTTTAGCAAACCTTTATTGCTATGACAACTTCAATAAACATCATACGCTCTACACCTATTGTATTTTATCGGATAACTTTTCATGATATCCTATAATGACATTTCATTATCACTCGACATTACCTAAGTTAGACTTTCTACCTACCTATTATTATTTTTTTTTATTACCTATTTCTCTCAAGTATTTCTTGCTTACCTTGTATAGTTTATCAAACCTACACATACCTAAATAATCTATATGTCTAAATTACAATTCAAATATTACCAATGTTCGCTACTAGACTTTCTACATTTTGAAAAAAATCTACCTAAACCATCTAAAATACCTAAATTACCATTCAAATATTAATCATGTCCGCTACTAGACCTTCTGAATTTTGAATAAATTCTACCTATACCATCTAACAAACCTAAATTACCATTCAAATATTAACAATGTCCGTTACTAGACCTTCTGAATTTTGAAAAAAATAACACTAGTCAAAAAAAAATCTACTAAAACTATCTTGACTAGCTTTATACCTTGACTTCATTATCTATATATAAATAAATCGATCTGTCCGTTTATTTATTTTACCAAGTAAGTTGGTTGATATAACCTATTTATAAGGTTAATCTCGGACGGAATACTTTTAATCTATTAAAATGTACAGGACCTACCTGTCTATCCGTACGTACATTTCTTAATAGTGCATTTTTATGCCACACTAATCTAACAATATTATACGGACCCTTATAAATTTTCTTTAATTTATATGAGAACCCTGATCGACGTTTATCGAGATGTAACAATACTGGATCTCCTAAATACATATAATACCACTAAATTTTTCGGTCTCACCCGTCGATCAAATACTAATTTATGCCACTGCTGTACTCGCACTATGCTTCGGCTTACTTTTCCTAAGGAAATATTAATATACCTTCCTAATATACCTAATTAGCGGAAGTTTTTGTAGCTCTTCCTTACCATGTAGCAAAAATTAACACACCTAATACATGTAAGCGGTAAACTTACGTGCTTGCCACTTGCCCTCGTCGGCTTCATGCGACTTTAATTCCTTACCTTTTTTTGCTGCCCAATCTTACCATAGAAGGAAATAACCAACAACAAAAGAAGATACATAAATTCTTTGTAGCTTTGCCCGGTTTTATCTTCTTTTTTAATTAATTTGATAGATTTGACCCGTTTAACTCGCGACCTTTGTCTAATCTTTCTGCTCGATACTTGCGCGCATGATTGCTTAATCTTAGAGTCCAACTCTCCTTGTTCGGCCCTATAAAATTCTTTTGAAAGGCTAATCATCTCCCTATCTTTCACCATTCCTACACCATCTACATTGTCTTTCACTACATTTGTAGCAAAAACATTGTTAACATTCTCCGACTTTGGGTCCATGACATAGGGCTTTAATTGAGGAAACGATACTATTACCTTATCGCCGATATATACATTTTGCTTCATTAAATCAATATGACAATTATACTTATGCAAAAAGTCAGGACCTAAAATTGGAAATTTGCAACCTTTAAGAACAATAAAGTCTACTTCAAAGACTTTTTCTGCAATTTTGATATCGATGCTATGCAATCGATATCCTAGGCTCAGTGTACCGTTAGCCGAAGTCATTCGCACTCCTTCTTCTTCACGTACATCTTCCTCTGCGAATAATTTGTGGAAAATACTTTCTGGCAAAATGGATATCTCTGATCCTGTATCCATGATACACGGCATCCTATTTCCACGTAAAGTAATCGGAATCTTTACGAGATTAGGTGCATTCCTAATCGTATTAAAATTAACAACACATTCTCGATTCTCAATATCGTTGTTGTCTAAGCCCCCTGCTGGTTCTGTACATAACCACATCTGCCCATGCTCCCTCTTTGCAGACTTTCTACTATTATAAAATTTTGACTTACTGAACTTGTTTCGTTGGTAGTAATCTCGGCATTTATTTACATCTCTCTTTGGTCCTTTTCCGTAAGTCTTCTTTTCATAAACACGATTATATTTTTTCCAGGGCGATGGTCTTGCCGACTTATTCCATGGATAACCAGCTTTCCGCGGGTGGCTAGAATTAATATCATGCATTACATTTTGGACAATACTATTTACCTTTCTACAACTATTCTCTACAGGACACTCTGCCATCTTCTCTACTACTCTAATAAGATTCTTTAATTTAAATATATACAACGGTATTTATTTTATGCTCTTTTATACTGCCACAAGAATATACATCATTTAGGCACACCTTCTACCTAGGAGAAATAGTATACAAAAACAACTTAGCTGATCTATTTCTTCGGTTATTAGGTCGTCCTTCGTCTTTCCATTACAATTGGTAACTTCTACATTTAGTCGCAATGGTGGCGATGCGTTATAAATATTGGATACAGGAGTATCTATTCCTTAGTCTACTGGCAATGTTAAGCCATTCTACATATTCTAGGGCTCCCTGATAGAGACAGGAATCGACCCTCCAAATTTATATAGACTTGTCCGATCTATATTTTTCACTAGAATCTCAATCAATGCAAAAATACTGACAAACTCTAAATTCCAATTGTTTTTATTTAAAAACGCACTGACACCATCTATTATATTTTCATAAAACCACTACGAAGTATTTGCTGCGTGAAAAACGTTCGCTAGCTTATTTACTTCCTTTACACTTAACAAGAGGTAACGTAACCTCTACAGTACCTATTTAATTTTGGGGCGTAAGCGTAATCATGAAGAGAAAGTACATGAGATTTCATTTTAGTCGTCTTTATTCGTATGTACTAAAAGGTAACATAGCACCCATAGATATTGCTAGAACATTATTAGTGAAGTTGATTAATACACGGAAGCACCTGCATTTTCCATTTCCCTTGGAATTGAAATAAACGAGAGGCGAGGTAGTGTTGAGGGTCAAATTCAATTTGTGAAACTCGAATTGAAAAGGGAACGTAATATGTTTCCCTGTTCCGAAATTCAAGCACGATACATTGGTATTTATAGCCCATGTACAAGTGCCTATACTAGTATAGCTGAAAACGGAAATGTTTACTACAAACTTCACTATTAGATTCCAGACATTTTTTTTCAAAGTAACTCAACCTTCTGTTCATTAATAAGACTTGTGCTTAACGTACTTTAGGTTCAAAAACTGTTTTTATTCTGTTAAAAAAGTTTGAAAATTTCCATTTAGTATAAAACGCTATGTCTTTATTTGACTCTACACAAGCGTCCTTTTAGACCTAATCTTGTAATTGAACTTGGGTTAAACAGCAGTGATTTTTTTACTTTGTAGATTGCAGTAAAGTTTGTAAGGCGGGTTCTATGATATTAATCGTGATGTAGCGAAAAGCTATTGACAGCTAGTGAATTATCTATCGCTATGTTACAAGATACGAAACTCTCAGTGCATAATCTGACGCACACTTGACGTTAACTTTAACTGTAAGTTGGTTTCCAATTATCAATTGCTGATAGATCAATCAAATATCACATTTTATTAAAACCTACTCAGCAGTTCTGCTGAATTCCTTTCAGGTTCTATTCTAAGGCTAGGTTTCACCAACTAACTTTAACGATAGCAAAAGGCCGACTGCCAAAAATTACTGATTATAGTTAAAGTTACAAATGAAAAACCGCTAAATGATCATAAAGAGAATACAATTCGCGGTGCCTCACCATATGCTTCATACAAACGAATTTCCCACTTATATTTGACACTTACAAATCAAAAACCATAAAAATAATGTTGAGGACGTGCTCTAGGATTAAATATCTAGGTCTGCAGTGTGTCAGTTTTTATAAAATTATAAAGTTTAAAAGCTAAACAGGCTACTAGTTTTTCATACAAATGTTCTCAAATAAAATTAAAAGTTAATAAAAACTTTTTTAGAATTTAAAAATCCACAGATAAAGATTTTAGGCTCGAGAACATGCTAACAAAATTATTAATGTGAAATATAACAAATTTGAATTACCTTGTGTTTCGAATATTATGTAGGTAGCATTGCTAATGAAATACATCTATTTAAATTGTATTTTTTAACAATGTAGGTATCTCACAGAATTTTTAATATACAATAGCGTTCTACAAGTAAAACAGAAAGATATGTATATGTATTTATTTCTTGATTTTCAATGAAATCATCTACAGAGCTACTATTTACCTGCACTACTCATGCACGCTTAGTTACATATCGCGTCATCCTTGTATTTACTCAAGGTTAGTGCCAAGCTACATTGGCACATTAATAACACAAATTAAGGACTGTTTTGTTCTCGGCATGCTTTGCGAGCTTTGAACAATGTATTTTATTCATTGCGAAAAGCATGGATTCAAGTCCTTTAGCAAAACACGTAACAATAGCATTTACAACCTGTAGGACGGTGCAACCCAAATTGGTGAATTATAACGGTTATAGTAAAAGTGATTGTCAAAATTATTTTTAACAATTACTTTAACGATCGTTTTGGTGTAATCCAGCCTAAAAGGTTTGAATTTTTACTCAGTACGAAACTGTATTCGACTCACACTTGACCTTTTGAAAGGAAATGTTAAGTTTACTATTCTATTTATTATTTTTGTTAAATCGGCTCAGCGGTTCAACTTAATTCTTATTTACTCTGTCTACGCTGATTTGACTCACACTCGACGTTGACGGACAAAGAATAAAAAAAACTGGTTGCCTGTAAAGTCGGTATACGGGCGAAAGTTTTACGTGACAATGATTTTATGTCTGTCTCTCTCGCTCTTAGGCGGGCGCGTGCCTCTCACTCGCTCTCATTGTGAGCGCATAACGTGAGCGGAGCGTAACGCAGTTTCTTGAAGTGTCACCCGGCAAACCAATTTATAAGACGTTGTCACGTCAAAAACCATGCTGCTTCATGCATGGCTCTGACGTAGCATGCATTATTTTGACGTAAAAACAGTCGGACACGAAATAAAAATACACATAAGAAATGATCTTTCTTCGTTTAAGACTCCCTGAAAGTTATAGTCTTAGAAGAAAATATATTATACATGCCATATCTACGGCTATATCATCAAAGTAAATAAGTACTTTCATAGCAAAGATGCAGTCAAAAGATCAACCTCGAGCCAGTACTTTAACCTGTAGCCTTCAACCTGGCTCGAGGTTAATTTTATGACTGCATCTTTGCTATGAAAATATTTATATTGATGATGTAGCCATATCTATGGCATATATAATAAAACATTTTTATAAATACTTCAAAAATTGTTTCAAATTCTTATTTCATGGAAACTTAAGGTGACGATATATCCAAACGAGTTAATTTTGCAGAATTTTGCTGAGTACACTTTTTGACGTGAAAAAAATATATTTTATAGGTCAAACTTGAATTAAGTGATTTAATATTAAAACAATTTGCCTATAAAAACTCTATTTTTGGGCTTAAATCAAAATTATTTGATTAACCAAGAGTGATATTCTCTTCATTCTTTTTTTTCCTTTTCACCTTTTTTATTTTCGTTGAAAACAATGGGCATTGTAGATTGTAGATCTAATTTTTTGAAATGATTAACCTTTTTTCATATACTAAGTATGGCTTTTTGATTAAGGTTTTCTCACTATGAAAACATCGTTATTCATTCATTCATATTTATTTTTTTATTGTGTTTCCCTAAAGTTTATAATTTGTCAGTTAATAAGTTGTCGAGTAAACCGTTGTTATGTTTTGTTTTATGAAATATCTTTAACTGAACTAGAATTCCAACATTTCGACGGAAACATATTTAAATAATTATTATATAATAGTAGTAAACAAAAGCATTCTAACAATTTAATTTAAATATTTTCAAGTCAGTCACAATATTAAATACCATTTAATTAAGTACACTAAACAATGTTGCTCTTGTATTGCAACCCAGAATGATGATACAACCAGCCATAATAAGGGGCTACATCAGTGTATACTACATAGAACTTGGGGTTGCATCCAGGGCGGTCGGTAGAAATGCCGCACTTTGAGAAAGTGGCGCGTAGGAACCAACTAATTTTGTGGTCTGGTTGAACGACCGGAAGTATTAAGCCACCACCACTGTCGCCATTATGCGGATTTATTCCTGAAAGACAAAAATAACAAAAATAATAATATTTAAAAAAACCCAAAGCGCTCTCTGGTAGTAATGTTTTATGGGTAGGTACCAGACTCGGTATAGATACAAATACTTGCACACTTTTTTTGTAAATAAATACATATTATAAATAGAAAACATTTGCGTGCTTGAGTATGCTTATACTGTTCATGTTATTCACATTAATGGTTTTCTGCTCGGGAATCGAACCCACGCCCCACGGCTAATCAACTAAGGCATCCAACACTGCAAATCTAAAAAGAAACAAAATTTTATTGTAATGCAAATATCAACTTGTGATCTTCTTCTTTTAATTAATGAGCTCGTTTTAAGGATTTATACCCAAATATGGTAACAAAAATCAGATGAAAATATAAAGATTTTAATTAGAGTCTAGAACTAAATTCGTTTTTTTTTCTGACTGACTATGCAGTTGGCTGTTGCAGCCATTACTGCTTCACCGGGCTTTTTGGGGCGAGACTCTGAAGGTGCCTCTGCCCTTATAGCGCCCAACGCTCAAGGGCTCCCCGCGGGGGAAAGCTCGGCTTGGGTTGTCGCTCTCGGGGGCGTCCCTTCGAACGCCGGTTGATTAAGTAAGTCTCGATCCCGAAAGTGAGTCAACGCCAGGAGGGGAGTTCCCCGTTACGCGGGTGCGGTTGCGATTAAGTGGGGGCGAGAAGCGCCCCGACACTCTTTGATACCTCGTGTATCCTTGCAGGCGCCGACGAACCCAGGGACGTCAGCGTCGTGTTAGCGGGGATGCCCTATTAGGGGAGGTCGTAGAGACTAATCTCGCCATCCGGACAGCGAGATCGTCATCTGGGGCCGTTAGTACGTGCCGAGGCCGCATAACGATAGTTTTACGACCGTGTGTCTGTCGCAAGTGTCGCGTAAGTTGAGTTGCATTTTGATATGGCGACTGTAGTTTTGATTTTTTACCACGCAACATAGGTTCTGTCATATAATGCTATATTCGCGGCCCGGTAATATTTGTCTATTGAAAACCATATGCAAAGCGTGGTCGGTCAATGGATGGGTGATCAAAATTTTGACCATCAAGATGCTTTATGAATAAGTACTGCCACATTTTTTTGTTTGCAATAGTATAAAAAAAAACATCCATATTACAAGATTGGGCAACAAATTTTAAGCATTTAAAAATGCTTAGGACTATCATACTAACCTGAAGTTGGTCCGTATCCAGCACACAGCGTGAATTCATTCATTAAGGGTTTATAAATATTTCGTGAATAATCTATACAGACTGAATCGTTTTGTATCATTATGTAGGTAGCCCTCAAAACGTCAGAAAACTTATTGTATTCAGTTTTTCCAAATCCAACAATCTGGATAATAATATTAAATACTATTAAAAATAAATTTAGTAAATTATAATTTACTGTCACAAATTTGTTGTTATCGACATACATTCTAATAGATTTTCCTATTTTTTATTTTATATTTTAGATTTAAATATTTTATTTTATTTTCCTGTAAATAGGTATAGATAATCAATATTTTTTGTATTATTTTTAATTATTGCAGATTTTTTGATCGCAAACTTTGGGTAGACAGAGGGACGGCCATTCATTCTCTATACATTTATGTTCGATTATATATATATTAAAAACTATGTCACATTACGTAAAAAAAAATTTAATTGAGTTTGGAATTCTCTTATCTGCTAGGTGTGTTATGAAGGCAAGTAAGTTCTAAGACCCGTGTGGATAGCATTTGTGTTTGCTATATTAAAGATGTAGATATAATAAAGTCAAAAGCGGTATTTTATATTGCTAAAGAACTCTTTTGCTTTTGTGGGTTGTGTTTGCTATTATTTTTTCTATTTCTTGACTTTGTTATACGTTTAAACACACTGTACAAATATCATATTATGACACTTACTACGCCTTGGATTCCAAAGAGTGGCTCTTTGTCATAAACGGGTCCCCAGATACAAATAGGTTGAACATGATCGGAGTAAATTAATCTATTTATTCGTATTATAGCTAAGTCTGCTGTAGCGACCGGTTCGCTGTAGCTTGGATGGAGAATTATCTTCTGAGCCTGTAAAAATAGCATAAAATTATAAATAGACAAAACATATTTAGCTAATTAAAAAACCAGCCAAGTGTCCTACTCACATTAAATGAAAAAAAATCCACCTCTCACTATATAAATTTGTGAAGTGTCAAGTTTAAATTTGTAATGTTTTAAATTACGCATAAATGGATGAACGGATAAGAATTAAAGTGAGTATCGTAGACCATAGGTCGGTAATATTGAATTTAAAAAAAAATAAATCTTTTTTCAATTTCTCACGGGAATAGGTTTTTTTGCAGACAAAGCCATGGATCACAGCTCGTACTTAATGTTCTTAAAGTGAATAATACCTACTGTTAGTGTTTGGCGACCAACTTGATCCTCTTTCAGATTGCTGGTACCGGCTATTATCACAATTCTGTTTGGTTCATAGATAACACCGTTCTTTGCTACACAATGGCCCGCTGAAATTAAGAAACGCAGAAAATTACCTTCAAAACTTATCTACGAATTGTAATATGTGATGTTGACTAAAAGACATCTGTTGAAACTATGCCGGTCTTGTATGCGACCTGCATACATTATGATTCCTACGTTTCAAACAATACATATATGCAATCTCCATGTCTTTCTAGAAGGGTTTACGCTCTCAGCTGGTTTAACGCTGCGTTTTCCGATCCGTGGTCGCCATTTGAGATCCTGTCCTCCCCATGGGTTATCAGTGCGAGGACCTGCCACTGCAGCTTGCTAACTATTTCAGCTACGTAGGTAACTTTAGTTTTTTATCGAATTTACCTATTTCGAAATTTAATTAATTATTTAATTGGGAAAACACTAAACCGATCTTATAAATGAAATTTAGCAGAGAAAAGCCGTGCATCTAATAAAAAATAAAGACTCCAGCGTGAATAGATTTTAGCAAAAATACAAATTCTCGTAGCTAAAAAGTTAGTATAAAATGTATCTACATATTATTAACTAGTGTTTTAAAGAAAAAAGGAGTGGCTGCATAAGAAAGGCAGAGTAACCGACGTAGTGGCATTCATTAGGAATGACATATCTAACTGAAGAATACTGAAGGCGGATGAAATATACTAATGAAAACCAATTTAGTAAGCAAAAGGTGCAGATTTCCTGGCCTATAACATGGCCATAAAGCTGCGAACATATTATCAGACGCGTCCGTCAGTCGCGGTTGACTTCGGCGATCTGTATAATACATTTTACTTGATACTGTGCACTCTAAAGTAGTGGACGTGTATGTATAATGCAAATTTGGCTCGAAAACCGCAAATCGATATAGAGCATAGCCGTTTGGTACACAGGTACTTAGGGGGGTATTGTGACGTCACCAATTTTTTGTATGGGATTTAATTTTTTTATGAAAGAGCTTTACAGTTCTAAAAATAAACTACACCTTTGGGCCACTTGGTTTCACAGTGATTTAAATTATTCATACCGCTACTTTTTTTGCTCCAAAAAATATTTACAAAAGACGGCGAGGACGAATTATAAAAGAAGAACTGCATACGATGCATCTTCCATCCAATTTTGAGCAACGTTCTTTAGTATGTACCACAAAAACTATATAAACTGATGAAAAGGTTTCAGAAAATTGATGACGTTATAAGGGAAATGTTTTTATGAACTGCGGTTCAAAATTATTGTTTTAACCTAAAGTACCTCTGTGCCAAACGGTTTTCCTCTACATCGATTTGCGGTTAATTTTTGCGTACACCTTCCACTATAGGTCGTAAGACGCGGAAGTGACGTTTAACGACGGGAAGTCGAACCAAAACTGGCTCTAGAACGTCTCGACCACCGTGCACACTGGTCAGTCGCCATCGGCAGCATTTGCTGACGGACGCGTCCCATAATTTGTTCACAGTTAACACTTATTTTAAAACATACCTGTGAGCACAGCTATCCTTGATATGATGTTCCCACCACATTCATATATCGTTTCATAAGTTTTTAAATTTTTGATAAAAATGGCAACATGCCATGGCCAGTCCCCTGCTTTAGCCTCTGTTCTCATAGATATAATTTGTGTATGTGCCAAAGATCGTCTACCACACACATGCTGATATTCGTCTGCATTTCTGGTTGCGTTGCACGACTCTATGGGGTGTGATGCCTGGAAATCAAAGTAGAATTTATTGAGTTTTGTTGTTTTCTATTAATATCTGATTAAATAGAATGATTTCCATCATCAAATTCGCAAATTGCAAAATTTACAATAGGTGAGTATGAAGAATAATTTGAATTGATTTTTAGGTGCCTATCATTCTTTAGAGAACAAATGTCCCATCCTAAACATGTAGTATAAAAAATAATTTAAAACCTAAGATTTTCATAAAAAACAAAGTTCTAAGACCAAACGGCTGCACTAATCAACGCAAAGTTAAATAGATATATAAAAATCCGATAAGATTTTCTTCCTTACTAACCACGCAATTAAAAAAAATTAAATACAGATTTATATTAGGAAACGAAACTTAATACGAAAAGCGCTATTGGTAGATTTATTTGAAAAACATTTTAATTCAATCCAATAAAAAATATATCGTCACGCACTGTTACAATCTCTCAAAGGCGAAGCACACTCGCACCGCAAAATTGGTGTTTTGTATTTTTTACGAGATATTTTTAATTGATTTAATTGGCTTGTTAATCGCGGTACCTGTTTTAGTCGATAGCTTGACTATTTTGAACTCGACTTGTCGAAAAAACATGGTATATATGTTTTTCAGATATCTGCAATAATTCTTATTTTACGGAACCCTAGATTAATGCGTGTATAACATGCACTTTTCTGTTTTTTACATAAAATATCACTTAACCTAAATAATGACAAATAACACCTATGGAACATACCACCTGAAACGATTTGTTTTCCCCCTTTTAATTAAAAAAAGTGAAGAAAATCAAGGATCTATATTTTAATCAATATTTGTTTTATGAAAGGCCAGTGTTAAACATATTTTATATTTCAACCCATAAAATGTGAACTCTCAATATTTGTGTAGTTTAAAACTGTTTTATTATAGCCTTTACTTTCAGGGTTCCGCAAGGAAATGCAGCATTTTATGTCTTTATTTACAAATCTATAGAAAAGTACAAAACATCAGTACAAATCTGTAATACTGTAATCAAATTTTTATACTTTACCGTACTGTGTGTAGTCCCACTACGAAACCACAGTAACACGTACACAGTAACGTGTTTCTTAAGAGTCATTGGCGATCACACAAACATTTGTTATGTCAACCACTAAAACAATCAGGATTTTGTTTACAAAGGACACATGCATAATAAAGGACTATAATCATAACCAGTGCCTAATTATTTCAACCATGAGCGAATGTAGACACTAAAAGGTTGAAATCTACTTACATAGTTAAAAATTTAAATATCTAATTGAATTTTACTAAGCAAATTAGACCGATTTTAAATATCAATTAGAAGATCTCATAAGTATTTTCTTGTCCTTGAAGTCGAATGGAAAACTATCTTCTAGTCTACCTACACAAAAATACTGTTTGTTACATTGTTGTTTATGGCTTACCTTTTATGACTAAAACATGATGAAAAGCTAATTTGCTGTCCGGTATTTCATTAAGAAAAGTAAAAGTATTCCTCTAAATAAAATTTAAATGTAGTGTTACATAACACACGCTGCGTAACAAAACAAAACAAAAATGAGTTATTTTCTTTTTTAACGACATACTTGTTATGAATTCCGCATAAAAATAAAATCAATTCAAATAAAATATTTTTATAGCAAAGATGCAGATAATAGTAGATTATGCAACAAGTGAAAAAAAAAGAGTTTCTAGTGGCTACCTTGTAGATCTCAAAAAAATTTATAACATATACTGTTAAAAAATCTAAAGACGGGTTTGCTAAGCAGGAAGGCGTGGAAACAAATATGCTCTAAAAAATAAATTTCTTCATTGCGAGCTGTTCCTAATTCTCTCAAGTGATGTGATAAACATGGTGTGCTACTTAGATTTGTGTAACTGATGTTATATTTTGCATTAATTAGTACCCAAGTAAGATTATAGTACCTTGTTGAGCCAGCAATAAATTACTATTAAACTTGTTCCTTGTACTGTTATTGTTTAAAGATGCTAGTTCCTTTACCTGTTCTGCCAAATATATCAAATTATTACTTTTTTACATGTAGTATAAGCCAAAAACTAAATATTGCAACATTGAATAATTTGTTGCTTGATCCCTCACCCATGCGAAAGACATGTTGAAAACATGGAGTCAAACGACATCTATCTTTGAAACTATTGATCTCAGACCAATTTCAGTGTAAAATTATTAAAGGACATTGTTTTATTGTTAACTTTGTCAAAGAATGTGTTTTGATTCAATAACGCAATAAAGAGATATAATTTTTTTTAAACTTTGTTGTCGTTCTCCTGCAAATATATCCGTGGCGGTTGACACCATTTTCCTTTTCACCATCAGTATATGTATATATTCATTTTAGGAAATAAAAACCATTTCAAAAAAAATTTATTTAGCGACAGAAAGAATTTCAATTGCAATTCAACGAGGAAATACTGCCAGCATTTTAGGTACACTGCCCCATCAGGTCAACTGAGAACAGGTTTTTTATTTGTAGTTTTTATTTTAGTTAATAATTATTATTATTTTGAATTTAATTTTAATTTTATAACTTCTTGACTTTGTTTAGTATTTTTAGTTGTTAAATAAATATACTTTAATATTTATAGAATATAAAAATATATTAAAAATGTTATACTTAATCAACAAAAAAATGTGGAACTAATATATGGCCTGAGCACTAGCCGACTTAATTCACAATATAACAAAATACCTAATCAATTTTAAATATCTGTTTGAGAAAAGAATTTAATCTAATGGATCTCAAAATCGAAATTGCTAAAATTGTGTTTTTTCTTTACGTTTCGGGACCTGCGGAATCATTTCATTATTTCTGAGCTGTTGTGTGTGTTTGCAAGTAGGTACGTATTTTTTTTTGGGACGCACAACTTGACAACTAATAGACCGATTTACTTCATCGACATTTCAATCGATTTCTCTCCACCTGGAATCTATATGATTGGTTTTTGAGAAATATTGAACCAGCGTAGCAGTCTAATTATTATTAATAGAAAACACTTTTTGGTATATTTTGAAACAAAACTTCTACGATTTTGATAAGATCTAAGTTCTGATTTGGATTTTCGAGGGTGCTTAATACGGATATTTTTTCAGTTTTTTTAAATTTAAGATTTCGGATTCAATTTAGCGTCCTATTTTTGGAAAAAAAATTAAAATCAAGACAAAGAAAAGTTACTCGTGCGGTAGTTGCTGTCGGAAAGTTTAAAATTACATATTGCGTAGGTGAAACTTAATTTATAATCTTTACCTTAGCTATTCCGTTGCACAATGTTATACCATTCAAAGAAACATCTCTTACGACTGGTGCACTGGTGTTGTTTTGAGACAAATAAAACACGTATATTTTTGGTGACTCAGGATAAGGTTTAATTACAAATTTGTGATCCAGTTTCCCTTTTGACTCGCTGTTATTTCGGATTAACTGAAAAAAAACATTATTCATTAAAAATGGTAAATTGATAGTTTCATTTAAATTTAGATAATATTAGCTTGAAATTATATAATGCCCATTTGATCACCTCATCTCGTCTGACAATGTATGCTTTTATTTTTTAAATATGGGGTTATTCCTCGCAGTCAGACTATGTAGTCCGATTGGTTTGACCACAAGGAAAGTCAAACTAGTCAAATGACCCATCCTGTATGTACCTCTTTTAATACAAGTATTAGAAATAAAAAGTTGAAAATCACTAGCATCTCTATTTCGCTATTTTTTTTAATTAATATGATTAAACTTTTTAGTAGCCTAAATACCTTCATGCTCTACTACGACATGCACCTTGAAGCCAGGGTGATAATTGTGGTAAAAAATTAACAAGGAATTAAAATTCTGTAAAAGCTTATATTATTCTACACGCGGAGCCATTACGGATTGTGGACTTCACATACGTATTTTTTTTGACGTGACAACGTCTTATAAATTGGTTTGCCGGGTGACACTTCAAGAAACTGCGTTACGCTCCGCTCACGTTATGCGCTCACAATGAGAGCGAGTGAGAGGCACGCGCCCGCCTAAGAGCGAGAGAGACAGACATAAAATCATTGTCACGTAAAACTTTCGCCCGTATACCGACTTTACAGGCAACCAGTTTTTTTTCTTAACGTATGCAGGTTTCCTCACGTTGTTTGCCGTCACCGAAAAGCCAGTGGTGTGAAGGGCGTTTAATAAAAAGTGAGAATGCATATGTTGCCGGAAACTTTTATTAAATGTGACTTTTTTTTCCGATATAGTAGTCGCCTTTTAGCATAATGCACTTGAAATATCTTATTTTTAAACTTAAAATTCCTTTCTTTAAAATTCTTAAAATTCCTGCACACCAAAAAAATCCTGTACTGCAGCGACTACGGCTTCATAATCCTTGAATCCCTGTCCTTTCAAATAATCCTTCAACCTTGGAAATGGATAGAAATCACTGGGGGCAAGGTTGGGTGAATATGGAGGATGTTTTATTTAAGCCAGCATCTCGAATTGCAACCATAGCAGTGGCGAACCTGTGAGTTAGGACATTATCTTCATTGAACAAAACAATGTTTGTTAGTTTGCCTCGCTAATGCTCACGAATTTCGTTAGGCAGTTTTTTTATGTATTCAGCATACAAAGAGCCCGTATAAGTAGCTCCATGGTCGAGATATTTATTCTTGACCACCCCTTTACTATCCCAGAAAAGAGAGCCTTTCCGGCCGAACGACTCGGCTTAAATTTTTTAGGGATGATGGTCATTGCTAGATGGTCACTGCTAGATGGTCACTGCTAGATGGTCACTGCTAGATGGTCACTGCTAGATGGTCACTACCTGCACACATGGACTACTACTGGACTGCAATTTTGCTTCTGGATCATGATGGTGAGCCTCGTTTCATTCATAGTTATAAATCAAGCGCATGTTACTGTTTTTACGATAGAGTAAAAATAACGAAAACGTGATTTCCTTTAATTTTTATTTTATTACAACACATATTCTGTTACAATTTTAGGCTTCTACCTTCTTCGGTCTAAAAGATAGAGCCCGTTGGTACCTACCCTTTGGGTACGAGTCCTAAAACTGTTTTGCATTGAAAATAAAGCACGAGTCATAAGCTATTTTTAGAACGGATTGTATTGTTCCTGAAAATTCTGAAATATAAAAATGTGTCCTTTCTAAAAGAGGCCACTTTTAGCAGGTATGTTAACTTAAACTCATAGATATGTTCCGAAATCAATATATAATATTTGTTATTATTAAAATATAGTGCATTTTTGAAGTACCGTTTGTGCGAAGAGAAAATAAAAAATATCCAAAGGCGGTGCTATTTAGCTGCTATACTTTTCTGACCAGGTGTTAGTCGCTAGTGTCGTTGTAAGTTCACATCATTTCAATATGGTGACTGTAGTTTTGATTTCAAGCAACCGGGTCAGAAAATTTTGTTGCACTTTACAAGTATTTTTCATATACCTACAGGTGGCTAATAAACTAACGTCCCGGTTAGTAGTACACAGTTACCGCAGCCTATAGACACTTGAAACATTCGGGGTAACCTTTTTTTTAAAAAGACCCCATATTGTAGTCGTTACAGAAAACCTTGGCAGGGAGTATATTCTGCGACCCAAACGTTTGCGGGAAGAAGTTCCTCTGAAAAAGCACTGTACGTAACCATTAAGGTTCTAAGTAGTGAGTAATGAATTCCCTGCCGTAGACGTGGCCA
Organism: Apoda limacodes; assembly: GCA_946406115.1. Classification (NCBI taxonomy): domain Eukaryota; kingdom Metazoa; phylum Arthropoda; class Insecta; order Lepidoptera; family Limacodidae; genus Apoda; species Apoda limacodes. Next base: position 8,088,331 of record OX291553.1, on the reverse strand, counting down.
TAATTTTGAACAATTTCTCAGAACACATCCCATTATACAAGCGGTAGAACACACACTGAGAGGCAAACTTTCTCCTCAGACCTAAGGCTTCGGTTACAAAATACATAGGTATATACGTTTATGTCAAAAACTTACCGTATTTGTTGTAACTGGTTTTTCAAATGATACACTTATATTAAAGTAAATCGATTTAGTGTATGAATCCAAATAAATAACACCTTTCCAAACATTGTCTGTTATTTTATCAAAAAATAAAATCCCTAGACCACACGGATTGTATCTTGTTAAAACAGGGCCCTTAATGATCATACAATTCACTTTTAAATGACATAAAACAAAAAATAAGACAAAATAATGTACATTTTTCATACTGTTATTTTTATTACCGTGAACACTGCTAGAACACAACAGTAAATATTAATATTATCTACAATTTTATATTAACTTGAAGAGCGAAAATAGGTACATCAACACTGAACTTATCATTACCTCAATAACACAGTATGTTTCAATGTACTGCGGCTTAATTCTATTTTAGTATATTTAAATAAGAACTCTTCCTTCACTTTAGGGCTCCGTACCAAATGGGTTAAAAACGGGACCCTATTACGAAGACTCCGCTGCCCGTCCGTCTGTCACCAGGCTGTGTCTTATGATCCGTGATAGATAGACAGTTGAAATTTTCACAGACGATGTATTTCTGCTGCCGCTATAACAACAAATACTAAAAAACAGAATAAAATTAATATTTAAAAAGGCTCCGATATAACAAACGTAATTGTTTTTTTGCTCAATATTGATAACGGCAACCGGTAGACGCTTGAAATATTCACAGAATATTTAGGTGCATATTAACTTTAAAAATAAATAATTAAATTAAAATTCAACAAATATTTAAGGGCCATACAACAAACGTGATTTTTTGCCGTTTTTATAGATAATGGTACGGAACCCTTCATGCGCGAGACCGACTCGCACTTGGCCGATTTTTTTAACAATGATCTAAATATAAAATACAAAGCATTTTCTGAAAAAAATCATTGTCCAATTAGAGTTTCAAGACACTTCGATTAGTCATTGCTAGACACAAAGGGTGTATGCAAATAAGGGCATCTTTACAATGTAGGTAATTAGTTTGTTTTATAGGCTGAATCATTCATAACTTCATAAAAAAAAAATTTGAAGGGGAACCATTGTCTTAACAAGTATGATCCTGAGAAATTAGCGTAGTTGCTAGAATAACATTGTCTTGTCTATGAATAGATTTCCAAAAAAATACTCATGCTAAGCCCACTGATACCTACCTTTTTTAAATGTAATGTTTCATGCAAATAAATCGTATGCGGTTCGTGCTTTGTTTCAGTTTATTAATTTTAACAGTTGCTATCTCGTTTATTATTCTTCTTTTTCAGATTTAACTATTACGCTATTTTTTACTTATAACTATTCTATAATGACTTCAACGCATTATGAGTAATTACAATTATTCTATAATGACCTCATATGCACAGTTAGGGTCAGCTCATACCGAGACGCGACGGGACATGAAGCGGCTTGAAGGTGCGTCACGCAACGTTGGGTTTCGCCGCGCGGCGTCTCTGTCACTACGGGCAAGGAGACTCGACGCGATGCAACGCGTTTCGATATGAGCTGACCCTTAGTAATTAAAATTACCTACTCCATAATGACTTCATAAGGATAATGGATAATAACCATTATTCTATAATGACCTCATACGCATAACGAGTAATCATAATTTTTCTGTGATAACTTGATACGCATTATGAGGAATCAAAATTGTTTAACAATTACTTAATACGCATAATGAGTAATCATAATAATTCTATTTAAATAACTTTATACGCATTATGAGTAATCAAATTTTTTTCGGTTTCCTCCCAAAAAATCTTTTGCATATTTTGAATAAATATACAGACGAGAAAACAAAAATGTAAAAATAGGTGTAAACAGGTCTCAAATACAAAAACATAACTTCTATACTAAGTCGACTAAGAACAGAAAATAATAATAAATAATAAATTCATGTACTTGAAACATACAACATGTATGTAGTTAGAGAAACAATAATGTGAGATAACCTCTTTTTAATATAACTGACCTTTCGGTTTGTATGAGTCACTATATTGAAATTGTCAAGAGTTGAAAACAAACAAAAGGGATGATTTAAAACCTGATACTGGTTACTGATAATGTCATCCATATGCATACTTTGTCATTCATTCCTTAGCGTCACAACTAAGCAACTAAGAAAGCTGAAATTTGGCATAGGGATAGTTGAAGGGACATATAATAAGGGGATAGAGAAGACATATGTCAACAAAAATAAAATAAAAATTAAAATTAAATATTTCACTTTATTCGTTAAGTGTCATCAGTCACGATAAAAATATAATAAACATGTATTATTTATTATTCCTTTGTTTGTACTAATAAATGTATAGATATAAATGATGTCATTATATTATCTGTTATTAGGGTTCCGTATCCAAAGGGTAATTAACGGAACCCTATTACGAAGACTTCGCTGTCTGAACCGTGATAGTAAGACAGTTGAAATTTTCACAGAAGATATATTTCTGTTGCCGCTAAAACAACTTATACTAAAAAAACAGAATAAAATAAATACAACAAAGGCTCCCATACAACAAACGTGATTTTTTTGCCGGTTTTATAGAAAATGGTACGGAACCCTTTGTGCGTGAGTCCGACACTATTTATTGACAAGCGCAATCTCTCACTTTCTGTTTTTAGTCTTGTAATAGCGCCCTAATTTTCTTTGCTAAAGTTTTAAGGGGCAGTGTATCATCTGCATACCTTAAGAGGCTGACCAATGCCAAGTGACACTTATCTAAATAGAAAAAATCAATACTTGTAGTCTGTAGTTTAGGTTAAAAATTTAACCCTATATATATATATATATATATATACCTCATGTATATACCTCATGGCCTTTACCATCAAAATAGCATTAATTTGCCTCGATAGAAAAAAAAATTGTGAAAGACCTCTAAATTATTTCCTCTACCCAAAGGTTGTCTGGAAGAGATCGCTTTAAAGCGATAAGACCGCCTGTTGTTTTTCTCTATTTGTAAATATGTTTTGTTTGTAAATTTTTTATATTGATGCAATAAAGTATAATTATAATAATAATAATAATAATAAATTTTCTATTTTTTTGGTTTTCGTTAACGTATAACATTAAAATTCATATTAATGGCTAGCTAACTAGACAGCCCATGGTTGTTACTACTCAAATCTAAAAAATCAAGTTAGTTTTCAAGTATATACCTAAAAACCGATTTGACGCTGTGGTCTTGTGTCGCGTTCAAGTGCACCTGATATTAAATAGCTGTGTTTCAAACTGTCATATGCGGTGGGTGAGTAAACCCTGAAATTTTAAGTCAGGGTACCAGATCTTAAGTTAAAAACCTTACGTCCACCAACTTTATAACTTTCGCATATTCAATATTCCGCACTACAAAACTAACAGTAGAATCTTTGTCTTGTTACTGAAAACTGGTTTACTGAGGACAGTTAAGACGCCTCGCTAGCGGGCTTCATACAAACGAATTTCTCATTTGTTTTTGACATTTACTGATCAATCACTGTAAAATTTCTTAGTAGAAATCTTTTTAAAACAATAATATGAAAAACTGGAATTCTGTATAACTTTTGAACTATAAAATTTAATAGAAAACTGGCACACTGCAGACCTAGATATTTATAACTAGAACATGTCTTCAAAATTTTGTGGTGTTTGATCAGCAAGTTTCAAAACTAAGTGAGAAATTCGTTTGTATGAAGCACGCTGAGAGGCGCCCTGAATCGTATTCTCTTAAAGCATATTATCTAGTCGGTTTTTTTCTTTTCTTTTTTTAAAATACAATGTCTTAACTAACTAAATTTACTTATGATCGATCAGCCCACACCGGTGGATAGAATTTATTTAGAGGAGTAAATTTTATGTTGAATCTGAGGAATAAGGGGGTTAATGGGGTTGGGTTGGGTATGGGATTGAGAAATATTGAACTCTTACTTGGTATTTATGCACTAGGACTCAATTGACTAAACACGTGTTTCGGGTGTTTTTAAAATTTAATTCCAAACTGTTAAATATCAATTTAAATATGAAAATAACGAACTTTAGTTTCATATTGAGGAAGTTCCCTTCTGCTACAAAATGAAACGTCGTCTTAAAATCTTCCGTCTTAAATTAAGTGACATTTAATTTTGAACATTGTTTGCCCAAAGATGTAGGATAAGTACAAAAAATTAAACAACTTTGGTTTATGATATATGGCTATATTATTGGATGTAACCCAGACATTTCGCATAACCACTCAAAAAATCGGCCAATGTCAGTGTACACCACATAATATTTTGGGTTGCAGCCGGGCATACTGACTGTTCTGACACATCTAGACAAAACCCCTCTCAAGAACCAGCTAATTTTGTGATCTGGCTGCGTAACTGGAAGAAGTAAGCCGCCTCCACTGTCACCATTTCTGGGATTTATCACTGTAGAAAAAAACACACTTAAAAAAAACTAGAAAACTAGACTGTTATAGCTAAATTTAGCTTTCTGCAGTTTAATCCTAAGATATTTATTGTTATAGATATGATATTTTTTATATTTATTGTTTTTTTGGATATATTGGATTTCATAGGATCTTCCTTCCCAACGCGATTTAACAAGTCTGTTACTTAAATGTCCGTCTCACAGCCATAAGTTTATGGAATGCTTTACCATTAGATATTAAACGTTCACAAATTCTCAACACACTTAAAAATCCTTAAGTATGTATAAGCAAAATATGACATGAATTATGATTGCAATAAGGAACTTTCATTTTATGCAAGTACTTTCTATAATGTAGTAATTAGGTATTTAATATGTGTAATTATATTTTTTATTCAAGAATCGTTTGTTTTTTGTATCATACAGACTTAATCATATAATAATAATATACTGTATTGCACACAAAAAAACAAACGATTCCTTGAATGAAAGATATATCATAGAACAGTACAAAAGGTGGTCTTATCACCAATAAGTGGTCCCACCCAGACAACCTTACCTTAACAAAAAAAACTAAAAGTATCTGCACATTATATACAATATTTATGATTTTTTCAATATTTTTCAATTTTTCAATACCTAAACTAAATATTCGTATCTCCCGAAGGGTTACCCCCTTAGCGGGGACAGCGGCTGGACACACACCCACATCATAATGTGTGAAACAGCCTCTTCTCACCCACCACTTTGGTGGTGGTGAGCCCAACGCTTCACACTGCTTCTCATACAGCGTATGTTTGATAGAACACTATTTTATCAACTTATGTACTTAAAAAAGAAAAATCTTTTTTCATACATTAAGTAGTTCTCGACTTGTGACTCTGTTTTCACGTGGAAATAACAGGTGTAAAGAATCCGTGAACTAGGATATTTACAGGGCACCTGGACTTATCATTTGCACTTTGCAAGCTTTTAAAATCTGGATGTCTAACATTTGTGGTGCTACAAACCATGGAAAGCCGAAGATGTTTCATGTGCGTTAGTGTTAACTCATTATTATCATTGTCACAAAATTTTGGTCACCACATTGTATCTTTAATTATCATTGTCATAAAATTTTGGTCACACTACGTTTTGGTCACAGCAATGTATCCTTAATGAATTAATCAGAAACATCAAATCAGTTCAAAGAAGTGAATGTTTTCGTTTACTGGATTTGCAATACGTCACTGTTTTATTTATGAATTAAGCTTACGAACTTACTATATTGAGGTCCATATCCTGCACAAAATGTAAAGTCGTATAGTAAAGTCTCATAAACTTTTGAAGAATTTATACATGTTGTATCATCTTGTATTGTGGTATAAGTTGACCTTAACACTTCAGACAGATTGCCATTTTCAGTTCTGCCAAATCCAACAATCTGTAAAATAATTATAAGAAACACTTCAAGTATTATTCAATAATTTAACTGTAATTAACTAAACAGTTTATTGTCGTAACAGTTGTATCAGTCACTGAAACCGTAGACCGTGTCACAGGTAGAACATTTTGTACAAAAAACTGTTTCGTTCGGAAGTATAATTTTCCAAGAATAAGAACTTAGTTCATATGCTCTCTGTTGCTACAAAGTCTGTAAAGTCTCACTCGTGCGGTAACTGTCATTATGGCACAAGTGTGTAATGGGCGCTACTAAGGTGCTGAAAATGGTGCAGTAAAGACTGTTTTATGAGAAAGTGTGTTGAAGAAACAGTTTTTTACTGATTGTTTAAATTTACTTAAATGATTTTTCAGTTGGTTTACCGTTAATCCTATTATGATTTGCCTTATTAAAATACTAAAACTTCTTTTAGAATATTTCTTTATTCATTTGTATGATTTTATTATTTACCGTTGCTTGTTTCCCAACAAGTTCAGTTTTATCGTAAGTTGGTCCCCATATACAAGCTGGTTGCACAAACTCAGTGTACCGAAATTTGTTGATCTTCAATACAGCTAAATCTGCGGTACCCAGGCTGTCGTTGAAAGATGGGTAGAAAATAATTTTTTCAACCTGAAATTATGACTTAGCCATAAAGGAAATATATGAACAGCCTACAGTAAATTTTACAGTTTAAGTCGGACTATTTACCGTACCGTAAAATTTTGTCTGCCAAGTTCTGTTAGATCAGAATAGTTACTTGTACCAGCCACAACTATAACTCGTTTAGCTTCGTAGGCTACATCTTTTTTACTAACGCAATGGCCAGCTACAAAAAACAAAAAGACATATTAGTATTGATATCACCTTTACATTATAACAAACTTTTCTGATGCGGTATCTGTCACTAGTGTCGGGTAAGTTAACGGCATTTTAATTTGGCAACTGTACTTTTGACGCTTGAGTACCGAATCAGAAAAGTTGGTTGCACTATTGATTATTTTTATTCAGCTCTTTAACTTTAGCCTATAGTTTTATGTAATCAGATTGTAAAGAACCTTACCTCTACTTACTACCTTAACTCAAGGAGCTTCTAAATGAGATTTCATTAGATGGATCTCTTTAAAAGTCAAAGGTCTATTAATGCTATCAGTGAGTCAAGTCGTAATTATTAGGACTATTTGGATCAAGCAATTCGTATTGTTTATATAAGTGAACGTGGCGAAAAAAAGCATATTATGTCGGGTAATAAATAATTTATTGGTCTTTATTTTTCATAATGTTTCATATACCTACCTTTTACCATGAAATTAAATTGCCAGACAGTTTTGTCGTTGCAAACCCCATGCCTGATGCGGTTTTAGTACTGGACTTTTTTCGAATTTCAATACTGCTGCTATATTAAATTTCACACATTTTACATGGCTAAATAAAAATATTTTATATTATTTAGGGTCGATGTTTCAATCGTCCTATAAGCACTTATCTGCCGTTTAATCTGTCATTTTGTATGGGTTAACTGTAACATAGGAATAACTTGTAACTAAGAATAGAAAAATCGGCCCTTAATAAAATATGACCAAATAAGGAATAACGAATGGTTTAATACCTGTTACAACAGCAGTTCTAGATACTATGGTACCACCACATTTGTACTTAGTCTTATGTGTATGAGGATCTCTTACAAATATTGCGACATGCCAAGGCCAATCGCCAGCCTCAGAATTTGCACTAACTGTGACCAATTCATCGTGTTTCAGAGATCGCCTTCCGCATATATGTTGGTAGTTATCTTCTTTATCCTTAAGAACGTATAATGCCTTAACTGTATTTGCTGCCTGAAAATTGAAAAAATATTTAAGCAAAAACCCAATGTTGTTATGCTTTGTCGACCATAAATAAATTGAAAAATCTAATACATTTAAAATAAGATACCGTCATGTAAAGAAAATGGAAGTGAAAGTTGATTTACTTCTTTTCTGATACTCAGTTAGAAGAAAAATATTTTGAAATAAGTACTAAGCGTGAAAAAGCTTTTTAAATCAAGTTTAAAAGCAACAGTTTACAGTTTCAGTTCTTACAGCAACCTCACTTGGCAAAAAACACCACAAAGGCATAGTAGAGAAAAACAATTAAAATATGATCTTGCTGTTGAAGACTTAAGAGCGTCACTCACCCCACTAACTATCTTATGTCAAGGAGCCCTAGGCACTGAATATAACAGTTTCTTAAAAAAAACTGCATCAAAACAACACGAGAAAAAGGGAAAAAGCATACTATCAAATAATTTACTGGCTGAGAGGTAAATTACAAATATCTTTGTCAGGTGCAGTCTCCATAAGGTTAAAGGCACAAAGAGACAAATTAGATCCTTTTATTGTGAAGACGGAGCCGGAATCCTATGAAGGCAATAGAGTATCAATTTGAACATATATAACTATGATTTTTTCTTAACTAATGTCTGATAACTTTAATGTTTTACTCTATATATGTAATACTTGAAGAGTTAAAATGCTCTATACAATCAAAAAAGGTGTCTAGTGAAGTCAATGACGTCATTGTAGGTATATGGCGCGATCAAGATCATTTAGATGTTTGTAACGCGCAGTATAGAAGTCAGAGAGGCGATCATGAATTTTTCAACTTTCAAACCCAATAACTCGAAAAATAATATATTTAAATATATTTTTTAAAAAACCTGAATACGTTTTAGAAGCCCTTTTCAAATATACCCCACACGATGGGGTACGCGAAAAAATATTTCACCCCTCAGTTGAATGTATGGAGAGCTAGCCCTTCTTTTTTCATCACTCTTATTCGTAAACAGTGTAATAACATGCAGGTAAAGCTTGTAGGACCTTATTTATTCCCACGGGATTTCTTTCTGTTAATTTTACTTTTCTCAAAGCAAGACGGGCGATAATGATATATGTACTGTTTTATCTGTTCTATGAAAAATGTATAAAAAAGCCATCTATGGTTCAAGATATGAACTACGCGCCAACCAAGTAAATACAAAGTTTCAATATCAGCCAGAACTTAAATAAATCATAAATCCTCCAGATATCTAACGCCATCTAGCGGTGGCGTTATCTGTACTTCTATTTCTTTCATTAAAATTTTATTGTGTTTTAGTGAGTTTATTTATTTTTCACCTTACATTTTGTTTTTTTTACTCGTAATGTTATGAAAAACATTGTGTGTAACACTGGCAGAACAGAAATTACAAAGTTGAGACATTAAAGCCTTTTCGGCCTTCGGTCTTAGGCTTCTTAATAGCCTCTCTTAAGTAATTTTCTTCTATTCACCCTTAATACACAATGTACTATTATTTCCGCATTTCAGTTTAAAATTTGTTTGGTGGTTAAAAAAAGACACCTTCCTGAAAAATTTTATAACACAAGATGCAAAAAATCGGATTTTAAGGCTGTGACATACGGACTGGTTTTCTGCTTGGCTACAGAATCCTAAAATTTGATAAAATCCAAAGCTTAAGGTATTGATCATTTTCGTCAATCATGTTCATATGCAATAAAAAAAATATTACAAGTTATGTACAAATCGGCCAAGTGTGAGTCAGACTCGTGCACGAAGGGTTCTGTATCATTATCTATAAAACGGCAAAAAAATCACGTTTGTTGTATGAGAGCTCCCCTTAAATATTTGTTATAATTTAATTTAATTACTTATTGTTAAAGTAAATATATAATTCTGTGAATATTTCAAGCGTCTACCTGTTGCCGTAATCAATATCGAGCAAAAGCGAGCAAAAAAAGCACGTTTGTTGTATGGGAGCCCCCTTAAACATTTATATTATTCTGTTTTTTAGTATTTTTTGTTATAGCGAACACAGAAATACACCATGTGTGAAAATTTCAACCGTCTAACTATCACGGTTTATGAGATACAGCCTGGTGACAGACGGACGGACAGCGGAGTCTTAGTAATAGGGTCCCGTTTTTTACCCTTTGCGGACGGAACCCTTAAAATCCGTATCTCCGCTTCCGTAAACTACTATACTAAATTCTAAATAAAAAAAAAAACAATGTAAATAGGATCAGTGCTTCTCGGGTTCTAAGTGCACCAACGGACAGTCACACTTACGTACCGTTTTTAGGGTTCCGTAACTGAAACCCTATTACTAAGGCTTCGCTGTCCGTCCGTCCGTCCGTCTGTCACCAGGCTGTTTCTCATGAACCGTCATAGTTAGACAGTTGAAATTTTCACAAAAGATGTATTTCTGTTGCCGCTATAACAACAAATACTAAAAAACAGAAAATAAATATTTAAGGGGGCTCCCATGCAAATATACGTGATTTTTTTGCTCGTTTTTGCAGTAAATGGTACGGAACCCTTCGTGCGCGAGTCCGACTCGCACTTGGCCAATTTTTGTAGATACATGAAGCCAACTTTGAGTATTCATACCTTTACAGTGTCATTGCAGAGTAAAATTTTGTTCAGCGCGAACTGTATCACAATTGGAACAGCATTTTTCACCTTATTCAAATCAGTGACTCCAACGTTAAACATAAATTGACGAGTGAAGTTGCCTGGTTTAAGCTTCAATGTAAAATTACGACTACCATTATTCATTAATTTTACCTCATGTGGTATCTGGAAAAAGAATATTTTTATAAATACATACGTATGAGACACAGGCATTACCAACACAAATATTTCTTCTACGCGGGATCGAATCAAATCAACAATGCCACATATTTATTTTTTATTTATTTTCCTTAAATTATTACATAGTTGTATATAAATACCGAGCGGCATTATAAGATGGCGTGATCAATACTGAAGTGAAGTTCAAAAATGATATGGAAATAGTCCGGTCATCAGAGTGTTTGAAAAGTATTCTTATAATGCCGTTGCATTGTTTCAGGACTGTTAGCTATTACGCTTATGCAAGAGGGGACGCTTTAAACAAACGTCACATCACAGATTAAATATTAGTTACTACGTCAGGTGCCATATGCGGCAAGGCCTGTTTCAGCCAGTAACTAAATCAACTGCATCCCATACACTGTGACAAAGTACATAATAGCTAAATTTTATATATCAGGGTACTTTTTAAAACTAGGTCCTGTTAAAATACAGTTTGGTTATTTCAACAATCTTTACATCTAGCTATGGACCAAATTAGGGATGTTAGATTTATAATAATTATTGTATCCTCACAATAGTCTGGCCTGTGACACAATATACAGTAATTTTTGGCTATTGTATTCAAAAGTACAATAATTTAGGGCTTACACTACACACAATTTTTTTGTTTAATTATAGAATTGGCTGTAGTAAACAAAATCCAAGTTAGCAAACGAAGAAACGAAACGCCTGTCAGTCTTGGCCTCGTTTTACTAAATTCACAATAAACACACAAAAATTTCGACCTTATTCTCTTCTTCTTATATTCTCTGCGACAAATACTGTGCATATTCGGACCGATCATATTTTTTTCCATCGTTGGTAGAAATTCCGTTTAAAAGTAGACAATACAATAATTTGGCTAAAAATACAATAATTCTAACCCGCCTTCACAATAATTCTACAGACGACGTCTAACATCTCTGTACCAAATACGTACAAAAAAGTTACTAGCTTTATTATATCATTTTAATATAGGCATTTAGGGACGATGGTTGAAATTATTATTTGAGTTCTTTAAACGATCTCGATTTACCCAAATAATACATAGAGTTACTTTGCTAAAAAGTTACACAATCACATTTTAAAGACAATATACTCAGTAAGTTTGTATTACTAACTTAAAATGTTTTGATTTAATAAAGTATTAATAAAAATCAATGGTAAAATTGCGTTTTATCCCAACCAACCAACCAAACCCAAAAAAACTTACTCCATAAATATCGACTTTATCTTGAAATCTGATATCTATTTCCACATCTTCCAATTTAGGGTACAACGCTAAATTTAAAAAACCTTTCCAAATTTTTGAAGAAATTTTATCAAAATGTATAACACCAATTCCACATGGATCATATCGAGTTAATGGTGGACCATTTAGAGCCACTGAACCCACTTCAACGATGAAAGGAATCATTAAAAATACAATTCTATAAAATAATTGCATTATCATAATAATTTTAATTAGTGCAATAAACAAAAGCAGAACTTTTCGAGGTGTATTGCTTTGTTTACAATTAGAATAACACTGCCACTGGCTTGTTTTGGGCAGAAAAATGAATAAACATGGTGTCGATCACCTTATTGAACGGTTTTTTTTTGCCTGTTTAATGGACAAATAAAAATTAATATATAAACATAGCTTTAAACGTGTATTTTCATTGCGGGAAAAATCAATTAGTTTAGTAAACAAATATAGCGTATTGGAGACCAGAGACAATTTTAGTGTTGGGAAATTGGCTTTTGAGCTATTTAACGAATATTTTCTCATATTAGTGTAAACTTTGAATTAATGCATACATTTCATCACGGAGATTAATTCCCTGCCGATGGAAAGTGGTAAGGTGGTAAATAAACAGTGACAATCAGGGTTACCAGATCTGTTTCAGTGTTGGGCGCTAGATCAGTTTATAAAAAGCACTAGATTCCGCTAGACAAATATTGTAAAAAAAAACGCTAGATTATAATATATTTTACAGTATATACTCAATTGTTGCAAGTTTGGTAATAAATAAAACATATCTTTGAATTAAAAATAATCTTTTTTGTTACTCGCGTATCAATAAAACTCGTTTTGATTATTAGTACCTACTTACCTACGAAACTTTTTCGTAACTTCTATTCTGTTTATATCTTCACATATTAACTTATATTCTGTTTATATCTTCACATATTAACTTCTATTCTGTTTATATCTTCACATATTAACTTTTATTCTGTTTATATCTTCACATATTAACTTCTATTCTGTTTATATCTTCACATATTAACTTCTATTCTGTTTATATCTTCACATATTAACTTCTATTCTGTTTATATCTTCACATATTATATCAGGAACACGAACATCCTCATCCTCACTGACATCGACTTTATATGGCCGAATAATATTTTCTTAATCATACGACTATACACTTCTTTAGACTGTTGAAAATATGAAAAGGGTTGGTAACACACGCAAGGAACAGAGAAAAGTAGATATTTGCGATATGTGATAAAGACGACGAATGCAAGGAACGCGAATAGACTGTTTTTTAATGACTACGATAGTTACAATGCATGATACCATTTTGTTCCAGGAATGAAATACTACTTTCCTTTGTCAAGATCTCGTATAAAATTGTACAAGACCGATAATGTCTCCGTACCTCGTACTGAAAACCACAAATCTCGTATTTGTGAGAGGAATCTCGTATGTAATTTTTTTTAAGTTACCCCATAGGTTTTGATTTATTTTTGTCACAATATGGGACAAAAATGACACCGTATTTTGGGCCTATTTTTTTATTGCTTTGACATAGAAGTTAAATCGTTTTATAACTTTAAGCGACCTTTGACTTTAGTATTTGATATTAAGTTCAACTTGATACTTGTACGAGTTCTTGAACAAAAGGGTCTTGACAAACTTTTTTGAATGTGTTATGCTGTAAGACCTTGCATCGTGTCAATTTTCATGATTATTCAAGACAACGGGTAGGTCACATAGAGTTTGCTTTATTTGTGAATGCCAAAATATGCGCCAAAAATGGTCGTATTTTTTTCTTGCGTTGACTTCTAAGTCAAGCTTGATAATTCCGACACATACGGATTATAAATTGTGGGGTCAGTGCATTAGTTTGACGTCAGTTTTACGAATAAATAGTATTTTATTTTCAAATGATTAAATAAGGTTGTCTTTAAATTATTGTTAGACCTAAAGATGTTACTCATACGGTAATGAAAGATCTAAAATCAAAAATGATTCTATTTTATTCGTACGCTCATCGCATCTCTAAGATTTATAGACAACAATAATTTACGAATATTGAATCTTTTTTTTATACTACTAAGGTGGCAAACTAGCACACGGTCCGCCTGATGGTAAGCGGTCACCGTGGCCTATGGACTCATCACTCGTGCGTTGCCGAGCCTTCAAAAATCCAATAACTTCTTTCTTGAAGAACCCCATACATACTTGGAAAAAACCTTGTCAGGGAGCTGATTCCACAACCCAAGCGTTCGAGTGACGAAGATTCTCTGAAACCGCCGAACATTATTTCCAAACTCAATTCTATTAACTAAAAGTGTTTTTACCTGTATAATGTTAACATATGCAAATAAAGTCTCCATATATTACATTTATTGCCACAATGTAATTTATTTGTTTTCTTTTATGGTTTCTTGCCTACCCCTTTATATTCATTAAAGTTTTAAGGAGCGAGTATAAGAAATGTTTTCTGTAAAAGTGAATGTTACTTTATTTCTACAAAGTACAATCATAGTAAGTTACTATTTTATTATATTTTTAATACGTTGTGTTGCGGGATACCATTGACATGAAAGACATTAAAAAAATAGCATATCCTTAAAATTATTTATGAAATACTATTAATAATTTTTCAAAATTAAATAAAAAATGTATTCAAACAACATATATAATGTAAAACATATGTGGTTTAATGGTTTAAAACAATTGGAAAAATCGGTTCTTACCTGAAATTATATTCGAATCACGGTTGAACTGACTTATCGTTAAGGCGGCTCATAAGATGTGTTTACCTTCTTTTTTACAAATTTTACGAAAATAAATAGGTAATACAATAATAAACAAAATAAAAACATACTTTATTTTCTCTTAGGTTTTTCTATCTTAGTTATATAGAACCTTATATTCTAAAAATAATAAATATTATTTAAAACCAAATAAATAAGTATATCTGAAAACTAGTTTTTTTTTTCAGCAACTGGGTTAGGTTAACTTGTCATATGTATGTTTGTCCAATGACAGTCTGTGATTAGCTTTCGTGTTAATAGCCAGATAAGACAGCCGTATGTCAGATACGGAAGAAGGATTGTACTCTTCTTTTTAGGAGATTGGTGAAGTTCTACAATTTTTATGACTTCCTTCACTGACTAGTATCTTTGCTAGCTGACTTTTATTCTTTTGTCTACTTTTTTAGTCGATTGGTCTTTTACTGCTATAACCTCTGACAAATATGTGTATTCGTCTACACATTCGGTTTCATCTTCTCTCACTTTTAGTCTTATTTGTCATTAGTTTAGTCTTACTGGTGTTCAATGACTATCTTACTTTCAGATGTTAATACTAACATAATCTAGATAAACCAATAAATAAGTTATTATGAATAAGAATAAATTAAATACGTAGTTATATATGTTTATGTTAATGCCGGCTCCGTCTTCACAACCAAGGGAACTATTTTGTCTCCTTGTGCCTTATCCTTATGGAGACTACTCTTATCAAAGATATTTGTACATTTACTCTCAGCCAGTAAATTATTCGAGAGTATGCTTTTCCCCTATTTCTAGTTTAGTTTAGATGCAGTTTTTTTTTTAAGAAACTGTTTTATTCAATGCTATGGGCTCCGTCACATGATATAATTAGAGGGGTGAGTGACGCTCTTGAGTCTTCAACAGCACGATCATATTTTTAATGTTTTTCTCTGCTAAGCCTTTGTGCTGTTTTTTCCAGGTGAGGTCGCTGGAAGAGGAAGAGTCAGCATTTACTATGCAAACGTCAAAGAACACTTTCCTTGCAGGTGCCAAATACCCTTTAATAATAAGTATCTTATCAATGCTGGTTGACTTCTATTTACATTACGCAATATAGGTTCTGTTGTACTAGGTCCCAAGGCTAATCCAACCCAATATTTGCAATCGTCTCTTTGTTGATTATACCAATAATACCTAACAATACCCTAGTGTTATTAGACCACCTTCTTTCAGTTAAGTGCGTGGTTAAGGTTAAAATCACTTTCTCCACATTCGTTGCAAGTTTGAGGATGTTAATTGTTGCAGCATAATGGAGGGATGAGATTATACATATACATACTTATATACCAAATAAAGGTACTTAAATCGGTTGAACTATGTTCGATAGGTATTTCGAATTCTCATTTAAAATTTTCGTGATTACTAATATTTAATGAACCTTAAAACAGGGTGAATAGATATCGCAGGGTGAATGGAGACAAATCTGGTAGTTTGATAAAGTTGTCTCTAGGTTTGTCTATAGTCGGTGAACGCGTTTTATTTTCACTATTTTTTTTACACAGCAACATTACTTCTTTATTCTGAAAACACATAAATAAACGTCAAGTTTGATGCCACAATGACAGTAAAATTGAACGTGTTCGTACGAGTGATGTTTACCGAGTAAAACTTATTCTAAAAAATTAGGAAACTATTTAAACCCAAAATGCACTGGTGCAGTCGGTATGATATTTGATGTACCCATTACCTACTACACGAACTTACAAGAGACAATGACCGTAATTGGCATATCTTAAATGGCAAAAACCTAAGTAAATTAACATTAACTGATTAAAATTTTGTATTTGTGTTTGATCGTAATAAAATTAAATTTCTGGATAATTTGCATATTTTATCAGTTAATAATTTCAATAATTGTTTTGTGGTTTTTATTAAATGGACTAATGTAGGTACCGTCATGAATAGTTGTTTAATATACCAAAGTGATGTTTAAAGGTACTTACAGTTGAATGAAAACATTTAAAGAGAATACGATTCGCGGCGCTTCGCAGCGTGCTCCATACAAACGAATTTCTGATCAGTACTTACTTACAATTAGTACAGTCATAGGATTTATAGTCGTGGCTTAGCCAAAGTAACATTCTAAGACAGAGCTTAGTAAGCGTAATGTAATTAAATGCAACAATGAACATAACTGAAGCCCGTTATAATAGTCGTTGCTTAGACAAAGTATTACTTATTGATAAGACATAGGCTTAGCTTAAATAATGTAATAATAAACACTGCTTAGACACACACACGTTGCTAAGCATGCTCTTGTTCTTAGCTAAGCCTGAGTAACTCATTTCCTTTACTCAGGACAGTCTAAGCACGTAATGTGTTAAAAATTCAGATGCTCAAATATCCATGAATTATTTTTTCCTAGCTTCTAACGTCGACTTCTGGAAGGGTACTTTAGGCAAATGAGAGAGGTGCGAGGGGGTAGGGAAATAATTCTGGTACATAATTACCTACGGTATCCTCGCCGCGTTCGGTGCGCAAGTTAAAACTCGCACTCGACGACTCAACAGGTTTTTTGTTCTTTATAACATTGGATGCGCGCAGGTAAAGATTACAAGCCATACAGCGTTGTCGATAAACAAAACCACTGTTTACAATAAATTGACATGAAAAAAACATAGACTTTTAGGTAGTCGTTGTTTTTGAAAATCTGGTAAAATGACTAATAGCAGTAGTATGTATTGTATAGAATTCTCCAAGTAAGACTTTCAGAAGTATTACTTAGGACCATGCTCAGCAACGTCTATTAATCCGGGCCCTAGTCTTCTTACGACGCAGTTGATCCCTTACTTACCTGTAGCCGTAGGAAAATTCAATTCATTTAGCTCTATCTGTGAAATTGATGCGCAGACCGGTGCCTTCTCGAAAAAAAGTATTTCATAACTTTGACAATTCAAAAATGTTTGTAAAATCATAATTTAAATAAAAAAAAATTGACTATGACTTTGAGTAAACCAACAGGTGGACTATTCTACAATGCATATATGTACCATCTTCTTTTATATATACAGTCTGTCATCGCCTTTTATAAATCCGACAACGCACCAAAAAGTCATGGCACACAAAATTTATGCCTGGCTGGACAGTAACTACCCGAGTAGCCATTTGTAATGACTTAGTTAGGATAATCAGGTGCCCTTGCTCATCGCCCGCTGTGTCTTACCTCACGATTTGTCGGCTCCGTGGCTTTGTGGGTAATGACCCGACTGCTGAATCAAGGGTTTTGGGTTCGATTCCTGCACAAGACAAATCATTTATTATTTGTGTTTGAGACAGGGTGTTTTTCATGTATGTAGGTATGTATTTACAAAAAAAAGGTATAGATATATATGTATTTGTATCCGTTGTCTGACATCCATACCAGACCAAACGGCGCTGTGTGTAATGTCCAAAAATATATATTTATTTAATTCACTGGTCTTTATCAAAGTGTCTTGTACATAAACTTATTTAGTTTTAGATTCCCTAAATCTAATTTTAGAAATAAGAACTAATATTCAGCTCTTAATGCTTATTTATGTTATATTTAAGTTTGCGGACTTTTAAAAAAATATCTAATTGAATGTGAGCTTTCTATATATCAATTAGTTTATTTGAGTAATAAATTAATAATACGTTTTAACTTGATGTCCTCGATGCTTTTTATTTAGTGCTTGCCTTAAAACGTGAAGGTTTCTAAGTTTGTTTGTATTTTTTGCGACGGATTTTCGTTGTTAAATGTACAATTTTTATTACATCCAGTATTTGTGAATATAGTGCCGATAATTTTTTTTACATACGTGTCAACGTAAATCTAATTAGCCAACGATGCCCACGAACCAAAAACAAAAACTAAATAAATTAATGATTTTTTTTAAATAATAATAATTTATTAAAAAAATTTATTAATTAAAAAAAAAGCACACAGAAAGTTAAACTTGTAGACCAGTGAATTATTTATTGCCCTGTCTAGACGACTTTGACGGCTGACTGAATGTAAGATTGTTTAGGTTGCGACATCACTAACAAATACATTTTTGTCCTAATCAATTGTTATATATATTAAGGCAAAAAATACTAGTTTACAGGCTCAATGTTGTCAAACCTTCTACCCAGTGCATATATAGGTAATAAAGAAATCTTTGACCGCGCCAGTAATCTTCCTAAACAACTAATATAGCAACAAATTCTTGGAAAACATACAAATAATGACAAAATAAAATATTTACCAGTGTATATCTGTTACATGTTTAAATATCAATGAGATGTATTATTTTGTAAATATACAAAGTAGGTCAAATTAAGACGTAGTGAACAAAGTATGGACACTTTTTTTTGCCTTTTTGCATTAATTAATTGTGTTGCGAACCTCAGGTTATTGATACAAGACTTTTTTTTTCTATTTTATGTAATTTTTGCGCAAATGAGCTCTGCAATTTATAAAAATAGATTTGGAATAAGAACATTGTGTTTTTATTACATACGTGATAAGAAATAGAATAACAAATTATCTGTATCTAGAAGTTGTAGTAAAATATAATCCATTGATCACTTAATGGAATCCTTATCATAATATATATCTAAATAGGAAAATCTGTTTGTCTGAAACTGTTTTACGTCGAACTTGATAGTCCAATTGACCTGTTTTTGCCACTGAATCTAATTATCAAATTATATATATAAAAATCAATTCACGTGCGTTAGTCTCACAAAAACTTGAAAACGGCTGGACCGATTTGGGTTATTCTTTTTTTCGTTCGCCGAGTCAGCTAGTGTTTTATAAAATGTATAATTTAAAAAAGTTTTATTCAAAGTTGTGTGTTAGTGGACACTTAACGAAATAAGTTTTGTGAATGTTATATTAAAACTAGAAAAACACTAGAAAAAAACATGCATTTTGCCAAGGGTAAATAAACATACAAGTAAGCAAAGTAGGTAAGTAAGCAAAGCAGATAGCAAAGTCCTTGAAGCGTCGTGTCGTTGCCTTAACCTTAGTCTTTAAATGATAAAAATAGTAAAATAGATAAGTGTAATTTAACATAATTTTTTAGTTGTATATTTTCTTATTTGTATCTGGTACATCAATTTGATTTTGAATTTAGTACATGAATTTGGTTTTTGTTCCTTAAAGATTTATGATATTATGTTACTTATGTTAACACACACCAGTAAATTGCATTAATTAGACAAAAAAAGTACAATGAAAACAAAGCAGCAGATATTTAATAGTACTGTTACTGACGAGGCTGCGAAAATAAGTCTTTGCTTGATAAGTAGAGTTTGACGGCCGTACCGTAGGTAAGGTAGGTAAGGTAACAAACAAACATTCACATTTATAATATTAGTAGGATTTCCTCAATATACGCTTCGTGTGTGCGACCGTTTGTGAAATTCTTTATATATATATATATATATATATATAGCATACGTACCTAGTGAAACCACGCGTATAATTTAGTGGCATTATAACATAAATTGTACCTCTCTGATTGCGAGCTTTTTTGCGGCTACCTACTTTACTAAAATAGTTTTAATGAAAATTTGGAGAGGAGTAGCTTAAGCCCCGATATTCGGTATTTTTTATCGTTTTCAGGATTTATCTAGAAAACGGAAGTACCTACTTCACCGGCCTCATACGTTCCCACTGTTAAGGTACGGCTTACCCTCACCGAGGACGATTTGGGACATAGTTTTTGACGTATCAGATGTTTTATTTCACTAGAAACCAATGTACTTAAGAAATTATACAAAAGACTCATTGGTACACGCCGAGACAAAAATCAGCCTCTCAGCACACAAGAATAATTGGAAACCCCTAGGCCTACACCGAAATGAAGAACCTAGTGTGTTTCGAATTGTAAGTTATCCAACTCCAAACCATGGCCATTTGCTTATTTTATAACCAAGCACTGTTTTAAAAATTAAAAAGATATTAATTAAGATTTTAAATCAGTAGGTATTTCTTATTATTTGCATGTCAAGTAAATTGCATTATTTAAATAAATAGGTGTCCTTATACGGTCCACTAGTTCGATTTGTAGCTTACAAGCTTAATAAAGACGCGTTTAAATATTTTTTGTCGAAACCTAGATCAAATTATAATCGTTGCGTTGGTGATGTCGAGACGTCTTAATATCTCCAGTTATCATCAAATACATTGAGTTAAAGATTATTTAACAGGAGCTTTGTGTGATGTTATACACTTTAATAGCGGGTAAACAAGCGGTAAATGTGTAATTGGCCTTAATTGGCGTATTAAAGGCACTCCAAAGGGACTTGGGTCCCCAACAGGCATTCATAATTGAAGTTTATTTTGTTATACTTATTGTCGTACTCAGAATACAAGACAAATATTTTTATAACAAATTCTGTCCCGCTATTTGTTGCATATAATTGTTTAAGAAATTTAAATAAATTTGATACAATATCTACTACATTGTTTACACCAATCAAATCGGGTTTTTACTATTATAGTGTAAGTACACCATCACAACATTAATCCTTGGGAGGGAAAAAAACAAAATATTACAAAACGTCAACTGTCGTGGCGGGCCATTAATTAAAAAATATTTTCTGAAATAGGCTACGGTATGCGACCATATCTTACACAAGCGTCTACGGGATAAATTGTACTTGCAGTATAGTATTAGAGAGCGACCTGCAATGTTTTAGCCGTCTACTCGAGCGGTCAAATATGAAATTTGAAAATGTAACGAACTTTTTCAAACCAGAACATTAATAACTAAAGACAAACTCGTCAAATTTTATTTGAATTTCGGACAAGCACAAAAAGAATGCGACATATAATTAATTTAAAAAAAAAAATCGACATTAAAACGCGGCGAAGTGGCAACAAAATTACTTTCATTATTAAACTATTTTCATTATTGTGAATTAGTAGTTGTGAACATAATTAGTTTTTTTACACGCATGTTTGAAGAAGCATTATAAAAGCCTTGGCCACAACTGAGCAGAACGCATGGTTATGCTGAGTTTGCGGGCCGTGGCAGTAATGTACAATAAAACATATGTTGACCAGTATGTTGATACAATAGTACATTGTGTATTAAGGGTGGAAAGAAGAAAATTTCTAACGAAAAGCTATTAAGAAGCCTAATATAAAGTTGAGTGCCGAAGGCTTTAATATCTTAACTTTGTAATTTCTGTTCTGCCGGTGTTACTAGTAAATAAATAAAAATTTAGGGTGAATAAATAAATAAACTCACCGAAACACAATCGAAATAGTAGGAAAAGAGGTGGAAAAAAAAACACTACCGCATTTTAGTGAAGATATCTAGAGATTGTATGAATCAAAAAGTATTGCATAGCTTTTTATCGCGAGCTCTGACCGCGGCGACCGAATCAAGAAATTTCGTAACGAAAAAACCTAACAACGGAAAACTTGACTGTACACAAAATCAATTTTAAGGCGAAAAAAAATCGAATTATAAATAATTTTTTGATGACAATCATAAGTTTAGGAGTTTTATTAGTAGGTTATGAGAGTCGAAACACGATTGAATAAACTTGACTTGATAAATAAAATCGCAAAGTTTCCTCTAAATCTTCATATTTACGGGGAAAACAGTTTTATTTGCTAGTTATTTAACTTTTTTCAATGAAATTTCGTCTACATGTTCCATAATAAATACTTTAGACAATTATGGTTTTATTTTATTGCGAAAGAGTGTTATTTTGTAGCAAAAAAAAAATTCATTAATAACGTCACGAGGGCCGGCCATTACGCGGCTCTCGCCTTCCATCCGTCGGCCGCAGCGCCTCGTCGAGAGCACCTGCGTATAACTTTGTTGCGCCTACCCCGCTGCCGCCAACGAAAATTTCTTAAACGATATTAACTTCTCATTTATTCAATAAAAGAAAAAAAAAATTTTTATGCAATAGCTTTACCGCGGCAGGCCCCGAGTGCCTCTGTTCTTTTTTTTTTAAGTTTATAGTTTGATAATTGCTCATTATTAGTATGTGCGTGGTTCGATTTACAACACGAAGCACACATACTTGATAAAATTGGCGCGTTATTACCGTCCGCGGGTTTTATAAAGGCGCGTTTTGCTTAGAGCAAATAAAACTTACAAGGACAAAGTTCGTGGTAGTAATTGAGGACTTAGCACCCACTTTAAATCCACATAATGGCACTGTTTACGAGTAAGGGTCAGCTCACACCGAGACGCGACGCGACGTGACGTAAAGCGGTTTTAAGATGCGTCGCGCTACGTCGCGCAGCGTGGCACAGCTCGGCCTCTCGTGTCACTACGAGCAACGAGACGCGACGCGACTTGAAGCTGCTTGAAGATGCAGCGCATCCTAAAGTCGCGCGACACATCTTCAAGCTTCACGTCGCGTCGCGTCTCGGTATGAGCTGAACCTAAGTGTGATGAAAAAATTGTTATTTTAACACAAACTTTTACTTGAGGCTCGAATTGGAAGAAATATTTAGTAACTGTATTTTTTACCATTTAATTTGCTAGATCACTGGTCAAATCTCCCTCATAAATCACGGGTAGGACGTTGTATCAAACCATTCCACCGCAATGCTCAGTACAAGTATCCAGTGATTTATCGGCTGAGATGCCTGAAAGGTAAAGCTGGTCTGTCAAATGCTTATATCGCAACGAAACTTTTGACGGAAGCAAGGATTTCTTCTAAATCCTTTTATCTACCCTCGAAATCTTTTTCAGAGCCGTTTTTGAGACAGCTAATTGTATGTACCTACATGTATAAAAATATAAATATAATAAACTAACTGTTAACATACATATTCGCAAATCTTAACGCAGTCCATCACCATCTCGAGACTGTGCAGCCAACCATTCTTTTTCTAACGGAGACGCAGATATCCTGCCCGGCCGACACATCATACCTTCGTTATCCCGGCTACAAACTCGAGCACAATTTTTTGAGTCGTGCCGGTGTATGTATGTTCGTCCGGGAGGATATCTGCTGTCGCCGACTTCATAGCCTTGAAGACAGGGACCTGTCGATATTGTGGGTGCGCGTAGATCATGGGGGCCACACTCGTATCTATGCGTGCCTATACAGGTCTCATAGCGGTGACACGGACGTAACTCGACTCTTCACGCACCTGAGTTTGACGACTGACAAAGTTCTAGAGCAATATCCTACAGCAGAAGTAGTTATTTTGGGAGACTTTAACGCCCACCATCGTGAGTGGCTCAGTTCTCGAACCAATAACTATGCAGGGATATCTGCTCATGAATTTGCTCTGACCTATGGATTCTCTCAGCTGGTACTTTCTCCAACGAGAATACCAGATATAGAGGACCATACAAGCTCCTTACTGGACCTTCTGCTGACTGTCCGGATGGATACTCCGTCTCAGTGGATGCGCCTCTTGGCTCCTCGGACCACTGTCTCATCCGGACTCGATTGTCATGCACACAACCCGATCCTTCTGGGCCAACTAATTGGCGTCGTGTGTGGCATTATAAGTCGGCAGACTGGGATGGATTGCGAGAATTTTATGCATCGTACCCGTGGAGGCAGATCTGCTATAGCTCAGAAGATCCTGACGTCTGCGCAGCCGCAGTCACTGAGACAATCCTCGCTGGTATGGAATGTTTCATTCCTAACCTGCGAGTAGCTGCCGGCGTCAAAAAACGACCGTGGTTTAATAGGCCTTGCAGAGAAGCTAAAATTCTTAAGCAAACTGCGTATGAGGCTTGGACCACGGCTCGTAATAATAAGGATCCGAATATTTCTGAGTTAAAACGCAAATTAAATGCTGCCTCGAGGTTCAGTAAGAAAGCAACTGCCAGAGCAAAATTCCAATTCATCGGCAAAATAGGTGGGCGACTTGCGAGCTATCCTTCTGGGAGTCGTGCTTTCTGGTCGCTTGCTAAAGCTGCCGAGGGGAACTTCTGCCAGTCGTCATTACCACCACTGCGAAAGACCGATGGTGACTTGGCCCACAGTGCAAAAGAGAAAGCCGATCTATTGGGCAGTCTCTTTGCCTCTAACTCGAATGTGAACGACGAAGGCGCTGTACCACCTACTTTACCGTGGTGCGGTAAGACCATGCCAGAAATCACTATAACACAGCGCGAGGTCCGGCGGGCGTTGCTTTCCCTAGACGTTCATAAGTCGAGTGGGCCAGACGGCATACCAGCAGTGGTGCTTAAGCAGTGTGCTCCTGAGTTATGTCCTGTACTCACGCGCCTCTTCACGCTTTCCTACCACACTAGGCAATTTCCGTCTTCATGGAAGACTGCAAATGTGCACCCGGTGCCCAAAAAGGGCGATAGATCAGATCCATCGAATTACAGGCCTATCGCTATAACCTCTCTCCTCTCCAAGGTGATGGAGCGTGTGATCAACACACAGCTTTTGAGATACCTAGAAAAACACGACCTGATCAGTGACCGTCAATATGGCTTCCGCCACGGTCGCTCAACTGGTGACCTTCTAGTGTATCTCACACACCGATGGGCACTAGCCATTGAGAGTCAGGGGGAGGCATTGGCATGTAGCCTAGACATAGCGAAGGCGTTCGATCGGGTCTGGCACCGGGGTCTTCTATCGAAGTTGCCTTCTTACGGAGTGCCCGAGGGTTTGTGCAAATGGGTGGCTAGCTTTTTGTCCGGCAGAAGCATACGAGCCGTAGTTGACGGTAGTTGCTCTGATAGCATGGACATTAATGCTGGTGTCCCGCAAGGCTCTGTGCTGTCTCCTACGCTGTTTCTACTGCACATCAATGATATGTTGGACATCAACAACATACATTGCTATGCAGATGACAGTACTGGAGACGCTTATTACACGGGCCGTGCAAGCATCCCACGTTCCGTTGTGGAGGAAAAGCGTGAAGAACTTGTGTCTCAAATCGAGATCGGTCTGTCCAAGGTCTCTGACTGGGGGCGGGAAAACTTGGTCCGATTCAACCCTTCAAAGACACAAGTCTGCGCGTTCACCGCTAAGAAAACCCCATTCACTGTAGTCCCACAATTCCAGAACACTCCCCTCTCCATCTCCAAGAGCATTGGGATCCTTGGCGTTGACATCTCCAGCGATGTTCAGTTCCGAGATCATTTGCTAGGCAAGGTAAAGCTGGCGTCCAAAAAACTTGGTGTACTCAACAGAGCGAAGCAGTACTTCACGTCGGGGCAAAGGTTGCTACTTTACAAGTCGCAAGTCCGGCCCCATATGGAGTACTGCTGCCATCTCTGGGCGGGTGCACCCGGATACCAGCTTGGCCCTTTTGACTCGGTTCAACGACGGGCTGTGAGAATTGTCGACGATCCCAAACTCACTTGCGGTATCGAACCCTTAAGTCTGAGGAGAGACTTTGCCTCCCTGTGTGTGTTCTACCGCTTGTACAATGGATTGTGTTCTGAGGAATTGTTCGAAATGATGCCCACGGCTACTTTCGACCATCGCACCGCTCGCCATCGACAGGGAATTCATTCTCGCACTTTGGAACCAAAATGGTCGCGAACAGTGCGGTTTCAGAGAAACTTCCTCCCGCGAACCCTTGGGTTGTGGAATGAGCTCCCTGCCAAGGTTTTCTCTAAGGACTACAGTATGGGGTTCTTCAAAAAAGAAGTTATTAGATTTCTGAAGGGTCGGCAACGCGCGAGTGATGCCCCTGGTGTTGCAAGCGTCCATAGGCTACGGTGACCGCTCACCATCAGGCGGACCGTAGGCTTGTTTGCCACCTTAGTGGTATAAAAAAAAAAAAAAATTGTATGCTATTCTTACATGTACAATAATTTAAACATATATCTATACATATAAAATGCCTTGGCCTGAATGACTGATGGATCAACGCACAGCCTAAGCCGCTGATCGTAAAGTCCTGAAACTTGGACGGTGTGTTCTTTGTATGACGTCAGCATCCAATAAGAAAGGATATTCCGAAATTCTACCCCTAAAAATGGGATGGGTGGAAAATGGGAGCAAAGTTTGTATGGGACAACGTGATTCCTTGGTTAAATTTACTTCAAATGTTGCCTAAACCTTTTTTAACAGAATTGATGGAAGACGTGTTTCGTATTTTATTGAAATTCATCACCTAACGGGGTTAAAAAGGGGTTAGAAAGTTATTTTGGCGGTGATTTGCTTCGAAGTTGAAATCAATACTCCTTAATGCTTTTGATTTAAATTACATTTTATTTTGACACATTATTAAAAACTCAATCTGATTTTATTCAAAAAAGGTTGAACTTACTTAAAAACATAAGCAAATACTCTTTAAAATTAGAATGTCTCAAAAGTCACCGTCAACAACTAGTCACTATATTAGAGCCATTTGAAGGTTTTTAAACTTAAAGATGTTATGCACTTTTAAGGTTTTTGACTTTTTGTGTATAATAATACTAATTTATAGTTTTCTTTTTCTACCTATATACTTACGTAGTATTATATTCTCTTTTGTATATAACTGAATATGGAGGGTGTGTTCTTTGTATGACGTAGGCATCCGTTAAAAAGGATTTTCTGAAAGGGTCAAGTGCGAGTCGGACTCGCGCAATAAGGGTAAACCGATTGTAATGAAATTTTTGTAAGTTGTTATACACACGCCGGGGAATGGTTCTGAGAAAGAAAAAAAGGGTCAAGTGCGAGTGAGACAGGGTCTAGTGCGAGTCGGAATCGCGCAATAAGGGTAAACCGATTGTAATGCAATTTTGGTAAGTTGTTATGCACACGCCGGGGAAGGTTTCTGAGTAAGAAAAAAAGGATCAAGTACTAGTCGGACAGGGTCAATTGCGAGTCGGACTCGCACAATAAGGGTAAGCCGATTGTAATGAAATTTTGGTAAGTTGTTTTGCATACACCGAGGAAGGTTTTTGAGAAAGAAAAAAAATGTCAAGTGCGAGTCGGACTCGCGCAATAAGGGTAAACCGATTGTAAAGAAATTTTGGTAAGTTGTTATGCACACGCCAGGGAAGGTTTCTGAGAAAGAAAAAAGGGTCAAGTGCGAACCGCACTCGCGCAATAAGGGTAAACGGATTGTAATGAAATTTTAGTTAGTTGTTATGCACACGCCGGAAAAAGTACAACCCTTTCACAATAGGTTCGTGTGGCAGTTTTTTTAAAAAAAGAAATAACGTTCGCCGGGTCAGCTAGTCATTTAATAAAATTCGACGTTCTCTGTACTATGGAGTACATTATATCATCAGGGGAGGCCTTTTTTCAGCAGTTGATGGACGTCTATTGGCTACGATGAAACGTTTAAATAAAAGTTATAAAATATTTTGTGCACCCATCATCTCATTTGTTGAAACGACTCGCGCGATACCGTTTGTTAAATGTTTGTGCTAACGAATTCCAACAAGAACAAGAGTATACCTTAAAAGTTTTTTTAACAAACAAGCTTTCAACAGAACCTTGGTATCGTTTAAGACCAGAGAACTTGTCAAGATAAATCAAACAACTCCAAACTCGATGGGGT
Organism: Apoda limacodes; assembly: GCA_946406115.1. Lineage (NCBI taxonomy): Eukaryota > Metazoa > Arthropoda > Insecta > Lepidoptera > Limacodidae > Apoda > Apoda limacodes. Next base: position 8,060,263 of record OX291553.1, on the reverse strand, counting down.
AGAATTGTTTCGTCACAGAGGTCCTATGGCCACCTTCCGGCTCCATCATCAGACCAGCTCTATGACATAATTATATTGCATTTCGTCCGATATACTTTTTATGCAAATTATCATCTCAATCAAACACCGGAAAGATTTGATTACAGATAACGGGACAGGTGAAACAAAATAAAAACTTGTAAAAAGGACAGCGTAACATTTCCTTGTGGATGTCTCGACTGTAGACCTGGAGACAAAAACAGTTTAGCATAGTGATATTGGAAAGTATTAATAAGGACGTATACTACTTTTCATCCCGAGCGTGAGTTCCTACAGGAATTTTCGTCTTTCATATCGCAACGCAGCAACGCGGTGACCTAATTTTTCGACACAGAGATAGACAGAAAAGGACTTGAGTTAGTTTTTGTTACCATGCATCGACAAATCTCATACAAAACATTATTTCGCAAGTAATATCTTGGGCACAGCTTAAACATTTATTTCATTTATACAGTCGTTATCGTGAGGCAAGTGTGTCACTGGAGAGAAAGCGAGCTTACCCAACTACCATAACATCATCACATATGGCTAGTCAGGTACAGTCCAGCCAGCCTTACATATTATTTCGACGCCATGACTGTCTTGACGCTGTCTATTTATCAAAGACTGAATTAATGAATGTTTCGGTTGTGCCTTGGGGCACCATTCTTCTTACAATAACATAAAATACTTTTTTTTTGTTTAAACAAGGATTTTATATAGGAATCCTACGGTGACGATTAAATTTTACGCAGACAAAGTCGCAGGCAAAAGCTACTGAATATATAATTATTCCTTTTGAACTATGATTTACATATTAAGTAAGCGTAAATAAGTGTGATTTATTACCTGTACTTTGTATGTATGTCTGTCACTAATTAAGAACCATCTACAAACTTACTCAAAATATAAGAAAAAAATTAAATGTAAGTTTTTTGTAACTACCATACATATATGGTGACACATCGATTTTAACATGTTTTAGCGTATTTTTATAACACGGACGCTATAAAACAGATGCTCCTAAAAAAAGTTATAAAGGTAGGAGGTATCAGACAGGTGTTAGTAGAAGTTACCTTTTAGGCATCGAGCCAATAAATCCTGACTGCTTGGTATTGCGGGTGGATTGACTCGACCGTGATTAATGGGCTGGGTTTGACCGCTCCTAAAGATTTATTGGAAAAATACAATGACTAAATAAGTCAGGATATAGTTGCATGTGAAATAGTGCAATTCTATCATGATTATTTTGAAACTAGAACATCTATTTCCGGAATTTACTTTTATGTCTATCTGTGTAGATAAACATCAATGTACCTATGCCCTACCTATGCATCTTTGCAAATATTTATTTACATTGACGATGTAGCCATAGAAATGCATGTTTACATGTTTTCTTTAAAGACAAACCACCAGGGTCATAAACGAAGAAAGATTATATCTCTATGTGTATACTTGTACTGTATTTATTAATTTGTAGATTGATTGATGTACAGTGCAACAAACTTATCTGATCTTTTGTTCTGGTCGCTAGTTTCGTTGTTAGTTCACACCATTTCAACAGGCCGACTGTAGTTCTGATCTGTGACCGCCGGGTCAAAAAAGTTTGTTGCACTGCCTTTGTATAGATAGAGTATATGGACTACAATGTTGAAGATCTGAACTTAGTTGCTGCTTTTAACACATGATCAAAAGGAACTTGTATTTTTGGTTATTTTCCACTCCATAAAATCTTCGTAACGTTTTTCTTACATTTTTATTTACTTTTGTGGCAACAATGTTTTAGTTGCGTAATTTGCTATTTGTATAATATAAGGGGGTGTTAGAATATCCCCTTCGCTACACTCACTACTATTGTCACAGAATATTTTTTATTTTTGTAAATTATTCACAACCTTTTTTTTTTTAAAACTATGTGCAGCAAAAATGTGCGATTTATTTTTAAAACAACGCCATCTATCGGAAGCGTGCTGCACCTGTGGTTCATAAACTTTATTCTGTGGTGTACAGTTTACTTATGTTCGCACTTTAATGTTATCTTTGCTCGTGATTTAATGTTTCAAGTACATACTTTATGCAACGAGTTGGTGAAAAGACTACTTGTATGATACTAGTTAAGATTTCATAATTTCTAAATTAAAGTACGGGAGAACTTCAATTCAAATGTCGATTACTTTAATTACTTTTTGAAAAATTATTTCAATGCCGCATTCTCTTTATTGTGCATCTGAAATTCAAATAAAACTTGATGAGCGTGATCTCTTTAGTTTTCAATGTAAGGGTTTAAAAAAGGTCGTTTCATTTTCAAAATACCTATTCGAAGCGGCCGGTTAGAACATTGCAATACAACTGTATTGCAAGTACGATTTGTCCAAAAGAAGCTTATGCAAGATATGGTTGCACATCGTAGCATTTTTTAGAAAAATAATTATCACTATTATTTTATTTTGATTAGACCTTATAAAATAAAATAATATGTAGCTTGAGTGTTGGTCATCATCATATCAGCCCATTGTCGTCCACTGCTGGACATAGGCGTCACCTAACTTTTTCTACAGCGTGCGACTCTGTGCCGCCTGTAACCAACGGCTCTTCGCTACCTTTACGAGGTCATCTGTCCATCTAGCGGGGGGCCGTCCCACGCTGCACTTTCCGGTTCGTGGCCGCCACTCGAGAACCTTTTTCCCCCATCGGCCATCGGTTCTTCGAGCTATGTGCCCTGCCCATTGCCACTTTAGCTTTGCGGTTCGGTGAGCTATGTCGGTGACTTTAGTTCTCCTACGGATTTCCTCATTCCTGATTCGATCACGTAGGGAAACTCCGAGCATAGCTATTTCTATCTCCCTCTGAGCGACCTTGAGCTTTCGTATATGGCCCATAGTTAGCGGCCACGTCTCAGTGCCGTAAGTCATCACTGGCAACACACACTGGTTGAAGAATTTTGTCTTCAAGCACTGGGGTATTTGGGACGAGAAAATAGAACGCAGTTTTCCGAACGCTGCCCAACCGGTCATACAGGTTTACGCGACAACTTCGACACACTCAGACGACGTAGAGAAGGAGATGTATGAGGACATTTCTTAAACCATACACTCCTCCAAAACACACTATAACGTCGTGATGGGGGACTTCAACGCGAAACTAGGCAAACGAAGTGGTAATGTGCTGAGAGTGGGGCAATTTGGATATGGACAACGGAACTCCAGAGGGCAGATGCTGGCCGACTTAATGGAAAAGGAAGGCCTATTGATCATGAATACCTTTTTCAAGAAGCGCCCCCACAAGAAGTCAATCTGGATGAGTCCGGATGGTTGCACAAAGAATGAGATTGAGTTTATCATGTCGACGGAAAAGCAAGTTTACAATGATGTCTCTGTGATCTGTGATTGGGTTTAAGTTCTTTAAAACCCACCATTCCATTTGTACAAATAGAAAAAAAAAGACTCTCGGACCAGACTCTAAGACTTATGGACGAGAGACGTAAACTTAGGCTGCAGTCTTCGGATGATACAGTGTCATATCGGCGGCTTAATAGACAGATCTCAAAATCACTTGCACGCGAGTGTTGGTAATGAAAGCAAAATCCTTAGAGAAATTGCCTGAGGAAAATTTGTTTCTATATTTAAGCAAAATAATGAAACAATTCGTAGCTTAAATAAGTTAAAATGACAAACTGGTTATAAAAGCAGAAACTTATGCAAAATTGTCTGGAGAAGTTTTTTTTTTATATTTAGGCAAAATTGTTAAATAATGGGTAGCGTAAATATCTTAAAACAATTAACTGGTTATGAAAGCAAAACACCTATGCGAAATTGCCTAAAGAAGATTTGTTTTTTAGTTTGGTGTAATAAAAATCAGCAAATAAATTACAATCTTAAAAAACTTCAATCTGAAATGGGGTTGCCTCTTCGATACTTGGCCAATAAAACTCAGTGACGTGTTTTATTATCTTTATCGCTGGGGACCATTTCCTTAAATATAATGGCGTTGTTTGTTTGAAAAGTTACAAGAACTATCTTTTAATATTTTTAAAAGGTTTGAATTATTTTATAGACAATTCAGTTCAATATCCTCGATAATATTGTTTATCGGCAGTAGTTTTTAATATTATTTAGATAGGTACTTTTAGTACTGGTAGTGTGTTAACAGAAACGTCAAATAATCTTTTTTTTTATTCTGTACAAAGATCACCAATACTTGTTGCCTATGAATATTATAGAAGCAATAACTAACTTTAATTTTTCCGCAAAAATTGCTAACAGTAATTTTAAAGGACATCTTATCAGTACTAAATTAGTATTTTATTAGTAAAAATGTAGAAGCTATAGGTTTTTTTACACTAAAGATAAAGTCTTTAATTAATGAGCATTACTCAGAGCTTTTTTTGGTGTTTTTTTGTGCGATAAAATCCGAAACGAGGAATTTCGCCGAAGAATTAAAGTTACCTACATACTTCAAACAGTTAGCAAGCTAAAGTGGCAATGGGCAGGCCACATCGCTCGTCGAACCGATAACCGATGGGGAAGAAAGTTTCTAGAGTAGCGACTACAGGTCGAGGATGTCCTCCTACCAGGGACCTAATTCTCACTTCATCCGAGATAATCTCGTATTAGAGATTATCTGGAAGGCACTATCTCGACTGTAAAATTTGGATCGTCGACATCATTTTCGCGTTTGCTGTATTCTCACTATCAATCGAAACAACCTTCGAACAAAATGTCGTTCGAAGCGGTGGAATGTTGCCATTGTAAACCGGTTAGGCTATGAAGTACGTTCCGTTGCACAGTTGTAGAGCGTTTTTAAAAACGCCTATTCTAATATGCTTCTTTTGATATATTAAAAAAGGGTTCGGTGACTACAAAATGTTTGAAGCAACATTTTACTTGTATTTCATCATTATTAATGAATAAATAATAAGTATAACTAAGTTTGTAAACTAAATCCCTATTTCGAGAAATTGCTTTCATCTATAAACGGAACGTACATGGACATAAATTAAAAAAAACTCTTTGTTTTTGTTGTGTGTTTTATTTGTTTATTTGGTTGAGAATTTTAGGTTATTCTTATTTTTCAACGGTGTAATTATGTTTATTAAATGTTTTTCACATGAAATTACCACCTAGTATTATCAAAATACTACGCAGCACTAAAGATGGCGGTGCCGGACCTCAAACATTTTTGTGTATGTGATGTAATCTAGTGTTTGTTATGATGGAAATAAATAGAAATAGAAGAATATTATTGTCATGGGTGAATTTGATAATTGGAAAAAACGGCCAATCAATCAATTGAGAAAAGACTAGTAATGTATTATGAAAGTAATAAAGGTAAAAAAATTTCATATTTGGTAATTAATATAAGTCATTTTTTCCGCCCTTTTAATTACTCTGACCTACAATTTAGACATTAACTTTAGATTTTAGAACATATAGTTCACGCTAAGAGTAGAATTAATGTTTAGAACCTAATCATTTTGAACTAAATTTGTCATGATTCGAATGCGAGATGTAGTCTCGAACGGTCCCGACCACTCGAAGCAGTTCGAGCACCTTGCGATCGAGAAATGTCGGATTCGACATTACCAGAATTGCTAAACTACATTTTCGTTCGAGAAAAGTTTAAATTCGTACTTTATTTTGAATTCGTGATCAATTCGATCGTGTGAGAATTGGCTCCCAGGTAGACAGACGACCTGGTCGGAGCCGCAGGAAGCGGATGGGCGCAGTTGGCTCAGGACTGGCCGTTGTAAAGACATATGGGAGGCCTACGTTCAGCAGTGGACGTCTTCCGGCTGAAACGAACGAATTAACACTAAAACTAAGACTACCTTATATTATTTTTATCTTACCCTGGGCTAAGAGGTGATAAATACCATGGGCAAAGAGGTGTGTGAGAGTTTTTAGAATGTCAGTGACCGTGAGTATAAAGATACTAAAGTCAGTGACATTTTTATTAAGAAAACACATTTTATTATATTTTTTTTTTATTATACTATTTACAAAGCATGAAAAACGAAAGTTTGCAAATTCATTAAAATAATCATTTAACCCAGTCATATTGAACAACTTGTTAAACAAAGGCCGGAATTCAACAACGGAACCCTTATAAAACTGGAGAAAGTGTCAAAAACTGAAGAACATCCTTCAGTTGTATATATTCTAAAGGCACGTTCTTCGCTCAAGCTGTGTCAAAAGCCGTCTTCAAGTTAAGAAGGTGCAGGTGACAGTTTCAACACGCCTGAAATCAGGGCCCGCTATCAAATATTAAAAGGTCATTACACTAATGAATCGTATCAGATTTGACGTCGTCCGACGACTTAGCTCCGGTAAAGCTTTTGGATTTCTTTAGAAAATGTTGTTGGAAAATAACTCTTTAGAATACTTTCTTAAAGTTAAGGCTTTGATCGTTTTCTTATTTTCATTTTTTAAAAGAAGTGAATTATTTATTTATATATTTGAGAATAAAAATTCTTAATGCCACCTTGCAATTGTTACCATATATTTTACTATATTTTGCCAGCGGCACCACCCGCCCTAACTTTGGTTGCCGGCATCTAGTTTCTATGTCAACCCCTTAATAATACTAATGAAGTTTGTCACAGCAAGCTATAGCATAGTACCTATTGTTCGCTTAAGCTCAGTTATAGTTATTCCCGTGGGAACTTTTTTTTTCGGGACTTTGATTTTATCGGGATAAGAACTATCCTATGTCCTTTCCTGGGACTCAAACTATCCCCATACCAAATTGGATCCAAATCGGGACAGTGGTTTATGCGTGAAAAAGTAATAGACAGGCAGTTACTTTTGCATCTATAATATTACTATGGATATTATTTATACTATTTTATTGAGTAGATTGGTCTAATTTTTTTCTTTCTTTCTTTGGTTTTTTTTCGCATTTCGCGTTCTCAATTAAGGCCAAACGGCATAATTATATATTTCACTCGCACGTTCTTTTACGATATCGTTATATTTTATAACTCTCTATAAGAAATAAAGTGGTCAATTAAAACGCCATAAAACTAGTTCGGAAACGAAGTAAAGCTTGCAATTTCATTCAGAAACTGTTTTTTTTTACAAAAAAATCATATCTCAAATCGTTTTTGCCTCTACTGTAAAAATATTGTTTAAAATTAAGCGTTGGTATAATTAAACGATGCTTATTTTATGCATAAATATTTGTTTAGGAATTCACATATACAAATATTTATGTAAGCATGGGGATCGGTAATAAATAGGGTGTATGATATGTACTACAATTAGTAAACCCTATTACTTCACACAAAAAACAAAAACTCATTATTTCAGAGTCCGACTTAAATAGAAACATTACTTAGCATTTGTGGATGGACGTTATTTCCGCATTGCTATCAAGCATCCGTTTGTTCGTTCAGTATCGTAGATTAAGCAACAACGCTACGCCGTAGCCACGTAGCTCCGTAGCAATGTAACGTAGCCAGGGAAGGAGAAAAAGTATTTTCGGAAAGGAAATTGCTTTCGGGCCGATTTCATTCTTCAATGATATTTTTATGAACACAATACAAAATGTAAAAAAAAACCTTCTTAATTATTGAGGCATTTTATTAGATGAATATTTGATATCAATATTTATTGATAAACTTAGCTAATGTAGTATTTGTTAAATATTGTTATTTTAAACAAAGTTGATTTTTCGTTTAATTTAGATCAAAAATTTTCTTTTTATATTTATATAGTATATAAATACCAGAACTGTGACAATTATATATTTTATTGTACACCTTTATCACACAGAAAGAGATCTAAGAACAGTTTACAGTTTAATATTAATAATGTATGCAGTCTTATTTAGACAGAAAAACTAAAATTATAAATAATGGTGTTGCTCAAAAAAAGTGCGATTTTCAGCACTTCTATGTACTGATAGTCAAAGTGGCGTCGCTGTTAGTCAAAGAGACTGTTACACTGCTCAGGTTTCGATAGAATCGAAGGCTTGTTCATAGTCCATGACCGCTTCACAAAAAGAGGCCAATTATACTCCTCTATCTTTTGTACATCCTGGCGGAGCGTACGTATGTGGTCCATAGTACAAAAGCCGCTTAAGGAACCAGCTTGTTCGTGAGGCTGAAATTTGCCAAATCTGCGTTCGAGATCATTCGTAATTACCCTGAAAAACAGCTTATAGACATGTCTCAAAAGCGAGATACCTAGAAAGAAAGAATAGTTCTTCAATAAAGTAGGGTCTTAGTTTTTTAAGAAAAGTATATTTACGCTTTTGCTCCACCCCTGCAGTATAGGTGTTCCACTCGCTTTCTGACGTGATTCGATCATCGCCAGTCGCCTTATGGTTCTTAAGCTGTTTCAAGGCTTAGGCTCTCAATCAGACTGACCTCCGGAAATGCACACATTGAAACTTTCAAGTTCATAATATTATTAGAATAAATACATATTATTTAGAACACTAAAACAGAAAAACTTTACAATTTTACAAGATTCTGGTTATTTATAAATTAAAAAAAAAACAATGAGCTAAATGTGCACATAAAACAATAAAACAGTTTTTTCTGTTTACTTAACAGGTATTTACAAACCTGATTTCAAAATAAGTGTTGGTGCCAAAAATGTGTCGTCAGACAGAGAGTAAGCGCTCAATGTTGGAACTCTGCCATTTAACTATTGCACTGTTACGTGAGTTTCCATCGAGAATCCAATATTTATAACTCCTGTTTACAGAGATGTCAAGATTTTCAAACTTTTAGGTGAAGTACTTTTTTCCGCAACACCAAATCTAAAAGACAGCTTTTAGTTAACTCTAATCACTTTTGTAAAACGAAATACCTACTCCTTACAATCTTCTTTAAAAATAATTTCACTAATAACTATAAATGTAAGAAATACGTTTAGGCAACTACCTCTCTGTAAGTCATTATTTGTCTGGTAAACGAAGAACAAAATCCAAACAAAAATTTCAGCAGTGCCCAGATCAAAAAGCGGTTTTATATAATTAGATAGAAACAATATGATCTTGTCAATCTATACAAGCAGGGGCAAAAGGATAAGGGGTCCGACTATTTCGTACCTAGTTTAATAATAAAATAGTAGTCATATTCAAATTTAATGTTACACGACAAGTAGCTCATATTCAACTTCAACAACTCCGCTAACTCGTTAGGGGCCGCAAGATAAGAGTGGTATTTTTCCGTTGCTAATTTTAGGTTCTTCTTTGTAACTTTCAAATAAATCCTCGAGTATCAATATAGTAAAAAAGATCGAGTACTCAAAATCGAAAATTTTGCTAATGAGTGTTTGGCCGCCACCTTAGATGCCTCACTTCCAACATAGACCTTGCGCTCCCGAAGAAGTTTCCCTTTCTCAAAAACCCGTACTTTATAGATATAAAGTTAAGAAAATGTAATTTTGTCCGCCGTCTGGTGTTCACTTCTGTCTGACGCTATAAAACAATTTTTCCTGTGTGGCTGTCCATTTATATTCTTTTCTTGCGAGAACCACTTATCCAGTTTATATGTTTTTTTTTTCAATTATGAATCCCAGGTACAACTTAAAAAAACAGACTTCATATGAATAAACTCGGTGTTTTCTCGTGGACCCATTATTATGTCCCATTAATCTATAATATATGTAGTTTAATATTAACCTCCTATGCACTACTTTTTGGGGTTCCATAGCCATTTGGCTGAAAAACTGAACCCATTTAATTTCGTAATGGCCATTCGTATGTGACTTTATAATTCTTATAATACATTGCAGCGCTTTTAAATAAATTTTGCTTCAAACGTTTTATAAAAACTACCAAATTAACCACTAAAGAACCTAGAACTGTGAATTGAAATATTTTTTTTCGGGCTTTTTTTGTATGGCTGGCTGTAGGTTTCTCATAACTGTTTAAAACGTGGCTTCCATCGCCGAACAATTTCAATACATTATATTTTACTACAATAATAGGACTTTATAAACACTTCTAACAAAAATTGTTTCGAACAAAATTCCGCAATAATTATCATACTACAAAATCCTAACGTAATACGTGGCTAATTTTATTTTTTTAAGTATACTATAATGCTCAGACTTATATATATACTGGTAAGAAATATTTGTTCACGGAACTGAGGAATAAAACCAGTTCTGATGGAAACTTCTGCCGACAGCGGAAGCAACATCGCGACAAACTAGGACTAATTAGCTCCTGCAGCTGGTCTACAAACCGGAGATGTGCGTAATTGGAGTCAGCCAAGAGTCAGCTCATCGGAAGGCAAGCACTCAGGAACTTGTTCGAAACTTATAACAACTGTTTCATTATTGCAGTTTTCTTTGATTTCAGAACTGTTAAATAAATAAAAAATTCTATATTATACAGTGGCAATTGGACCAATTTTACGATGCAACTCTGCAAATCTTCTCTCTTCATTCTTCATATGCCTATTATGTGAAGACTTTGCAAAGAGCGTTCGTGCAGCCTCTGGTCCCAAACTAAACCAGGCTCGTACCATTGGTATCAGACAACTGATACAAATACTTATATAGTTTTTTTGGAAATAAATACATATTATGCAAAGTAATCGCTCGTACTCCATAAAATGTTTGTGCTGTGGGGGGTTAAAACCCACACCCTTTGGTAAAGCAGGTAAGGTCGCTTTCATTTGACCTACCAAGACAGTCAAATCAGTCATTGATATTTACCTGCCTAAAGATTCCTATCTCACTGGGACGCCATGGCGACGTCGCATTTGACTGTCTTGGTAAATCAAATGGTTTATCATTTGAAAGCTTGTTTAGATGGTATTTCATGACGGAGAGGTGTGAGCTGTGGGTGTTGTATGATACAGTAGGTACAATCTGAATGCAGCTTTATGTTGAGTAGGGTATTTTTGAAATTGAATAACGATGCGATTATGCTTCCAAATAAATATATTAATTTCCTTTATCAAACTCACGTTTCGGCGATAGTCAGAAGCTATATACCGAGAGTAAAAAATGCACGGTTGTGAAACCTGATCACGAGACAGTTCGGACACACCGATAAAGCTTTTGACATCTGATCAGCTGGCTTTAACCAAATCCGGTAAACTATGAGATACTTGCAAAAATAAAGCAAGCAAAATAAATTGCAAAACGGTTTCTAAATGTCATTTACGTTTTTTTTTGTTAAAGGATAATGGTGTAATAGTGATTTAATGCCATAGATAACGCTGACATATTTTTTATAAAAATAAACACGAAAAAAGATGTTTTTAATCCAGCAAAATATAAATTCATATTCACAAAAACAATGACAAACGTAGCTGTTCGTCGTATTGGATTAGTTGGTCTCTTTCCAAATATTACAACCTCCAATTTAACGTTTGAAGAAACAAATTCATTATGTTTTTTTATATTCCTTGACTGTCGCCTCGTGCTGCGCTCCAATTAAGTAATTTGTTAAATGGATTAGAACCATTTGTTAAAAGAAATTAGGCCGCGATGTTTTGCATGTTTCGCTAACGAATTTGTTTTTCGGACTTTCTTTCTGTGGAGATTTGTAAAGCCTTTGTTGTTTTTTGCTGAAAGTTTAAACTTACAAAATTAAATTCTAATATTTTAAGGGCGATAGTGAATAAGATAAAACAATCAGAAAAATTATAAACCTATAATCTTTAAATATGAAAAAAAATATACTTATATACTTTACTAGCTTTTCGCTCGCATAGACTATAGACTTGCACAGTACTCTAAACAATATATGTACTTTTAATTACTTTAAATAATTGAATTTCTTGCTTTTGGCTGAAATTAACATTGCTTAGATTATATTGATGATTCAAAAATGTTTTCAGAAATCTACTTGAATATTTTTGTTTTGATTTGAATTTGTTTACGCCCATTTGATGCGCATTTGAAAAAATATATCTTTCATGACGTCTACAATATAATCATAGCCCCTTCTCCTAATTTCAAATTGCAGCAATTTGGGCTCAGTGATGATGAGTCAGTATTATTTTTTCCACAAAAACTTTGCTACCTCCTTTTCACCACAAGGTTTGAATTCTTAAAAACTCTTAACCACATTTTTCTTTCATTGTGTTGAACAGTATGTAAACGAAGTTTTAAGTAAATTTGACAATAAAATATTAATGCCAACACATGATTTCTTTCTCCAATTTTCTACTTAGGAACACAAAGTTTATTAAGTGTGTTGAGAAGCATATTTATATTAAGTTCCAAGTAAATTGACTACAAAAAATATAGATATACCTTACAACTTTTGCTACCCTTTTTCTGCCCTTTGAGGTTGAGTTTTTACCCCGAAACTCATGTTTAATAAATAGTGTTGAAGAGCATGTATATCAAGGATGTGTACTAAATTTAAACATAAAAAAATACAAAACAAATATTCCATCCCCCTTTCTTCGAAACCCATGGTTTGTTCAATGTGAGGAGGAAGTTTCAAGTTTTACTTACCAAGTTTTATTTTTTCCCATGAAAACTTTCTCACCCCCATTCTTAGGGGTTGCTTCCTTTGTCGAGAAAAACACCAAAACACATGTTTCATTTACTGGTTACAAAGATTCTTACAGAGTGCCAAGTAAATGAACATAAAACTATTATTTCCTGTTCCAATTTTGGCACAGTCTTTCTTCCTAAGGAGGATACATTTTTAAAAAAGTGTTAAACATGCTTTTTAATATTTTGTTGTAGAACGGTTGCAAGTAAATTTGACCATAAAATATTATTTCCTGCGTTAAAATTGCCTCCTGTTAGGGATTTAGTTTTCTTCAATAAATTGGCAGTAGAGTTATTATGTCCTGTACAAACTTTCTCGCCCCCTCCCTAAGGGACTGAATTTTGAAAAAATACCTAACGTAAAGTCAAGCCTTGGTTTAGTTAAAACGCTTAGTTGAAAAGTGACGTTTTCTGAAACACCAAAACACCGTCGTTTGTTAGTTGCGTTAAGCAGCATATACACCAAGTTTCAATTTAATTAACTGAAGAAATATTAAATCCTGTAGCAAATTTCTTACCCACTCTCAACACCAAAATAAATATTTTCTTTATTGTGTTGAAGAGTATTAATAGAGTTTTAAGTAAATTTTACCATAACAATAGTATTTTTCTTAAAAACTTTGCCATTCTTTTGTCACTTCAAAGGGCTGAACATTAAAATTCCCTGAAATACATGTTTTATTGATTTTGTTGTAGAACATTCACATGAATTTTTAATAAAATTTCAATACAAAATATTATTCTTTTGACATATCTACACTTCACTCCTACTGATAATGAGCATTAATACCAAGTTTTGTGTCATTTTGTCTGTAAAAATAATATTTTATAATCGCATATAAAGTAAGCCGCACCCTTCCTCCTCTTAGAGAATAAATTTTGAAAAATCCCTAAACACGGTGTTCAATAATTGTGGTTTAGAGCAAATAAAATAGTAGAAGCATTAATATACCAAATTAAAAATTAATTTATTATAGAAATAATTTCATCCCATACAAATCATCAAATCTCTGAATTTTGAATAATGTTGAATTAATTGTTTTATTGTTGTCTAAAAATGCTTTCTTATAACCAAATATCGTAGAAATTTTACCGTAAAAATAATATTTGCCATTGCCATACAAAATTCACACATCACACAGCAACATTTTTTCTTCATTTTTTAGGGGTTGAATTTTGAAAATCGCCGAAACACTTTGTATATTATTTGTGTTGAAAAGCATGTATACAAGTTAAACTGCAAAAAACTCTAGTGTTTGAATTTTCAAAATAACGAAATATGTATGTCTTTGTATTAAAGAGCAGCATTTCTAAGTTTCAAGCAAATTTGATTGAAAAAAATCGTTTCTGATTCAAACTTTGCCACTAATTTCATCCTTTAGGGGTTGAATTTTAAGGAAAACGCCAAAGTAAGTATTTTTGATTTATATTGAAGAGCGTTGATACGAAGTTTTTTGTAAATTAGACTATAAAATAGAATTTCACAACTGCCTACAAACTTTGCCTTCTCCTTTTCCTTCTTAGGGGTTGAATTGAAAAAAAATGAGCACCTCAAATTTTGTCGTTTATTAATGTTTAAACTTGGCATATTTACCAAGTTTCAAGTTAATTGTGCAAAGAAACATTTTATTTTATGCAAACTGTGTTACGTTCTTTCCCCTTTAGGTACTAAATTAAAAAAATAACCTGAAACATGCATTTAATTAATTGTGTTCAACTTCAAATGTTCAATGGCTGAGCGCTCGAGCGGTCAAATTTAAAACATTGCGGGCCGCTCGCTGATACTGTACTGTAAGATTTAACCTAAACAAGCTTGTGCAAGATATGGTCGCATGTTCGAGAAAAAATACTATTTTTGAACTAATTATGATGTCTGTGTTATGTAACTTGGAGGGTATTTTTTGATTTTTACATTAAATTTTAAGTTAAACGATTTGTAAAGCATTTACTTATTAGAATAGTAAATATTTTATTATTGTTTTTTAAAAACAAATCTTGAAGGTTTTGTTTCCCAATTTTACTAACCAGTGTTTGGATACACATCCACGTTTTAATGTGATGGTCGGTCTCCTTTTACTGACTACATAAGTCCTGTGTAACACTGCTTCTAATCTATTTAATCTATTTTACTGTAGTTTCTGAAGTTTGGTCGAAAATGGCTTTACATAAGTCGTAAATCACCAGTCTTAAAAAAGTGAGTAGTAAAACAACCATACCTTCAAACGATTTAAACTTCCTTTGGTTTTTTTCAGTCAGTCACCCAAGAAAAAGAAGCTCAGATTTTTGTTGTTGCCAAAAAGCTGTCGGCAGGTAGTAAATGTCTTGATTTTGGCAATCTGCCATTAAATCACGGTAGCTCGAAATTTTAGTAAGACTGCTACTTTTCACTTTGCCATTTATTAAAATGCCCAAGTAAAAAAAATAAAGTACTCACCGTCAAATAATGTGTGCATTGACTTTTTTCGTGTATATTTTACTTTAAATCTTATTTTTACTTGACTATGAATGATTGTAGCTGTCTAATAGTATGTATGGGTGTATGTTATGTGTACTTAGTATTCCTTGACGTATTCTAGTATTTTGGTCAAAAAGTTGTCAAATGCGAAATATCATGCCTCTTAACACATCGCATATATGACGACCCTTTTCCGATTCCCTGACTCTCCATACTAATACTATAAAAGGGAAAGTAAGTCTGTTTGTTTTTTGTTGGTTTCCTTCCTTCACGTCGAAACGGAGTTTCAATCCAGCTAAAGTTTTGCATAGGTATAGTGGAAGCGACGTTAAAAGTTGCAGGATATAGGCTACTTTTCATACCGGAAAATTGCACAGAAATAACTATAACCGAACCCTGTGCAAACTGTAGCTACAGCTAGATTGCTTTTATAAACTTTTTTTAATATAATCAAGGAGTTGCCTTAAGAATCCTACGCCGATAACCAAAATTAATGCGGACGGAGTCGCTGGCAAAATCTAGTGTCTAATATGCATGAATAAAAAAATAATAACTCGATTAACTAAATATAGATACTAATTGTTTACTCGATAAACAATTAAAAATAAAATAATAAAGAATGCATAAAATGCTTTTACTTGCTTTATTTCGTACAGTTTCCATTCCAATGATTATTTTTCTCATATGGCTTGCCTAGTTATTAATGTGCGATTAAATCCTTATATTACTTACAAAAACATATTTTTATTTCCAAGAAAAACAAATTTTTATTTTTCTTATAAGTATATGTATTTTTATGAAATAAATATTTGGTTTTACGTATACTTAAAGTCAAGAAATTTTTCTTAAGTCACAATAAACAGAACCAGGAAAACGACAGCCTCCATCGGTTTAAGGATTTCGTACTTGAAGGGTTTTAGGAAACGGATACATATCACTGCAACACTGTTTGCCTGTCTGTACGACCTTTAAATTGATTAAGATGGTCTTGATACAAAAAACCTGTAGTAGTATGTAACATTCGTTGTTCATGCTCTATCGTTAACAAGGTCATACATACAACCTTCAAACTTACAACGATTATAGGTTGTGTAAGATCTATTGTAAAAGAACAACTCATTAAAACCGGCTAAGTGCGAGTGGGACTTGTACATTCTGTTATAGCCGGTTTTTTTTATTTATAAGTGGAAGATATACCACCTGTGTCTCACTGATTGCCTCAAACGAAAACCTCTGCTTCAGTTCATCATTGGTAACGTCAGAAAAATAGTTTCGTAATTTTTTTTAAAAAAACTTTTTTTTTCACACTTTTCAGGAAAAGGAGTGTTTAAGTATGGAGAAGTTCTCGGTATATAAGCTTGTTAAAAATGTCCTACATTCGTCATTTTATATTGGCGTACCTTACATATCACATTCATTCTTCGTCTTTTAAAAGGCCATTACATTAGTAAAAACCTGGGGAAAAAAGAATTTTAGTAATTTTGAAATTAAGGATATTAGAAGTAAAATCATATTTTAAGTATATCTTCAATATGATATTTTCCTTGAGTGTTTTTCTGCAAATCTTTCAGAACATAGACAGTGTCTGAAATTTTCTTCACAACATTGCACGAAACGAGGAGCAAGCTTTGCACAGAAATAAACTTCTGCATGAGACAAAAAAAGTTACGCCGCCAAACTATGTCATTTAGTTTGTAAGAAGTATCCTTTCTATTTCTATAACAAGTCTGTGTTCTTATTGGAAGCTTTAAATAAATTTTCACAGACTTATATATTTGTGATAAATTTCTTAAATTTACGCCATATTTCTTACGACTACTTACATGTAACTGGTCTAAATTATCCAGATCCCTAATTATGTGTGGGCTACCATTATTTATTATCTGTCTTCCAAACATTAATAAGTTTGGTGTACAGTTTGTTGCTAAGTTTTAACTAGAATTTAATGCTTATTGAATTTTAACAATATTATTGGTCCAAAGTTTAAGATCGTCTTCAACACAACATGCTATTTCCGTTTGGACCGATTTGTTGTAACGTTCAATGGGGTTATTTTGGGAAGTATAAAGGAGAAGGTGTTGTAGAAAATTTTAGGTATTTTATAAGATTTAATGAAAATTGAAAATAATTTAAACGTAAAACCTGTAGCTTTATCGCATACACTTACTTAAGGTACTCCAAATTTTAAAGAGTTTTGTTAAGGTTTCGTATTATTGAAATAAGATAGAGATAAAGTAAAGAATGTGAGATGTTTTATTAAAATATCTCTTTACAAAGGAAATTTGAAAATTTGAAATATAAGATGCTGAGTGGAGGCTTATTGAGGCTACACGAAGCAGTAATACATAAAATAGGTACATGTAATATTTGTAAAATTGTTTTGCAAATTAGCGAAATTAGCGGAATGAGGTAAGGTAATTTACTTCAAAAGTGACAACAACTACTCCTTTAGAGTCAAAGAACGTACAAGAAAAAGGATTTATATCGCAAAGCATAACTTTACACAAATTATTTTTAAGTGTAAATAGTTAGTTAATTTGTCCACATACAAGACAAAATAAAGTAATTCAACTTATAAAATAATAAGTTGTTAACGCACTTCTAAAAATCTAAAAGCAAAACTTTAATTCAGAAGAATATAACCAAAACCAAAGACCAAAACTACGGCTTATATCAAATAAAAAAGTTACAAGTCAGACACAGTGACAACTACTTTCCAATTCGTAAGTAGGTACCTATGCTATCCTCAAATTATTTAAAGTTTATATCGTAACTGAATCTGAAAAATATTCTGTGACTCTTCGCCTTAACAGAAATCACAATTGTGATTTTTTTTTTATAATCTGTGCAACTATGCAAGTAAATATGACATACTATACTAATGTCAAATTTCAAGTTTATCATCAGCCTTCTAAGCTCATTACCAAATAAGTCAAGTTTGACTTATAAAAAAAAAATTGTTACAATTACACTTCACAAGCAAGGTGACACATGAAGCTTGTTTCTTAATCTTCTTAAAAAATCAATGCTAATATAGTTGCTGCTTTGTTCGTAGCGCCAAATGTAGTAATGAAAATTGGGTTTTTCGATCCTTTGGGATTCAGTCAATTCCTACTTAATTTATAAATAAGTTTTAATTTAACATATATTCTAATCAACTAGTATGCAATTTCCTTTGCAATCTTCAAAAAGGTAAAATGCGGCACATTTTCTATGAATATAGCTGAGCACAAATGCAGCTGCAGGTTAACAACGAGCTACAAAATGGAATAAATAGCGGTAGAAAGGAAATTGCTTTCATGAAAAATTATTACTTTGTTACATCTAAAACGTAAAACCGAGTAGTTTTTCACTGCGCACATTCGTTACATCCTAGAATGTATAAATTTATTTTATATTTTATATGTTGGTAAGTATATGGTGTGCCTTTATGGTTTTCTTTTCCAATTAACATTCTTCTATCAGTAACGATGTGCGAAGTTAAGCAACGTTAATCGTGGTTAGTTATTGGATAGGTGACCGCCTAGTAGCACATTCCTGAGCTTCCAATATACAAATGCTATTTAGCTACGAATGATTTAGTCTGTATGAGGGACCAAGTGAGTATACGTTGAGCGAAAATTATTTATTTTATTCAACTCATTCTTACGCAACTTGAATTAAGTGTACTGCTTGTGTGTGCTTTTAGCGCAGGCACCTTTAGGCACCATAATAAAAATGAAAACATATTCTTGCCTCCCTAGTAAATTATTTATTCAGCATTTTCACTAGGTATTATTGTTACGGTCATGGTGTGTTGTAAGACCAACTGCATGACAATAAGAATAAACAAAAGTATTTGTACATTTAGATACATTCATATTACAAGTATATGTACGAATGTATGTACTTATACACTCGTTTAGCTCCTTGTACAAGTAATATATCTTTGGAACGCGTAGAGAATTTTCAGCAAAAATTAATTACGGTACGAGTACGTTACATATTCCTCTACCTTTACTGTTTACACATGGAATATTAATTCGCTCAAGCTAGGGCAAACATACTTAGCAAATAACTTTAGTCATTGTTAACTACTTTCAAATTTCAAAATTTATTGAAATTAATTTTGGTAGAGCACTTACACAGACTGTAAGAATTGTTGCAGGTTCAAGTACTGGCTGGAGATTAAGCTGTTGACTGCATAAATACATCTAATAACTATAAGTAATAACACTAAAGTAATCAGAAAATCTTAATAGTTTAATTTCTGAAATAGATGTTTATTTGCTAAATTTTTTTTTGTCACAAAAATAGCAAAGAAATGTTGAAAATCGTCCAGATTAAACTTGTAAAGTAGATTATTTTTTTTTATGAAAAATATGTAATATATTTATACTAGATTTTTCCAGTGGCTCCACCTGCCCTAAACTCGCTTATCGGCGTGAAATTTCCACGAAAAATGCGTAATTATACTAAATAATACTGAAACTTGCTCGAGCAAACTATAGCTGTAGTTCGTTTAAGGTTATGTTAAAACCAAACGAGTTAATCTTGCAAGAATTTGATCAATTCTATTACAGTCCTGAGTACACTTTTTGACGTTAAAAAAATATATATTATAGTTCAAACCTTAATTAAGTGGATTTGCTAATATTATAATAATTGAAATAATAAAACAGTTTTCGTAAAAAATAACTATATTTAGGCTGTACAAAAAGTGTAGAAAAACTAAAAGTGATATTCTCTTGATTCTTATTTCATATAATATATATTAAAATGACCAATTGCATTTGCTAATTTCATAGTCCTAAATAAATAATTAAATTTTATACCGACAAAAAAACGAGAAAATCGAAATTTCTATCGTGCGGTGACGTGCTAGCGCCTATCGTACGTGGAACTGTGTATCTTTGTGTGCTTAAATATACACTATTTAAGCAAACAATGAGATAACACAAATGTCTTTGTACACTGGTCGAAACGGCACGAATTTGCTAGGGTATGCCATAGCCTTAAGCTCAGTTATAGTTATTCCCGCGGACAGTTTTGTATTCTTCGGGATCAAAGTAGCCTATGTCCTATTGCAGGACTTAACCTATATGTGTGCCATGTTTTATCCCGATCCGTTCAGTGGTTAAAACGCGATTAAGTAACAAGCATCCAAACTTTCACATTTTTAATATTAGTAGAATTCTCTCAGTCTCCAATATTGCCTATGCTACTTCTCATAGCTCGTCAAGAACTGGAAAAGGGAGTATATATTTCTGTCAGTGGTCTCATACTTTGACACTTATATATTTTTAAAGCTAGTGTTTAACGACATGGCACAATATAAAGTCTCCTTAGCTTAGTCTAGATACAGTACTAAGCAGGGTAGCGGCCATGGGCTCACCACAGTGGTTGGTAAAGAGAGGCTGAACCCCAATTTATAATGTGAGTTTCTGTCTTCCCTTCGAGGGGTAAGTCCGTGACGATATAGGGGAAGGAGGGGAGAAATCGAATCATAAAACCGATAGTTTACTAAGTTGCATAAAGCTGCTTATTTCAAGTAGTCTAAGCAGAGAACGTTGTCATAGGGTAGTCATCGAATGAGAATGAGAATCGAAATATATCATCAATTCTTGGATATGAGCTGAATAATTTATCGCAGAACTGGCGTTGACCATTTTTTACAATAAATTAAAACTATCTAGTATCTTTGAAACACAGAACATAATTTCAGTTTTTTTTATATTAAAGGGCCGTAGAAAGGCCTCATTAGTAAAGGATAAATAATAAAGTCTGGCATCTAATTTCTTAACCGAACTGTCTGTCAGACCACATTGGATATATTTATTGTATCAATAAATTTTCTACACAAGGTACTTATAACAAAAAAAATAAACGTGTGTTCAGAACATAAAAGGTTAAAATCATATTTAAGAAGCTGGCAGCACTAGCATATTATATTTCCTTTTTTTTTTGTTTTGTACTTCCGTTCATGTCGTCGATTAGTCTAAACCGTGTTAGCGATATTTTGTTAATTTAATAAAGCTTATAGTTTACTGAAGAAACGGTGTTTATTAAATACTCGCCCACCCTTCTACATGGTCCTTCGACAACGAGATCCAGCGCCTGGATAAACAAAATTTCGCCACACCGACTGGTTTACCTACAAGACGCCGCCATTTAATCGACACGCCAGGAAGGCATAACCTACACCGATTTTAAGCCATATAGCTACGAGGAGCGACTACTTGTTTTTCTTCGCATCGCGCCGAGGACGACGACACGTATCATTTTTGCCGCCGTGCGCCGATCACATGAAAACATCTCCAAAAGGCTGTCTGCTGTGTATGTACAAATAACAACCCAGAAGAAGAGAAAACCGCATCGATATTGTCTTTGCTACGAAGATCAAGTGGTTTCAACATTACCAGGTTTTATTTGCAAAATTATTCATATCTCGTCATCTAAGAAATAACATTACAAAGTTTCGGGTAGATAAAATACATTCATCTACCAAGCTACGTGACACCGGAACGGGTTCTACACCAGCTAGCAACACTGAGCGTAAACATCCGCCCGCTAACAACCAATGAGAAAGCGCCGTGTCTCCGCCATCTTGTCAACTAGCGCCGCTTCGCTTCGTTACTGTTAGTTATGGACTACAAAATTTTGTAGCCTTTTTTGTAGAATTTCATTTATATTTCTTTATCATCAGTATTTGTTCTTCAGTGTTAATAGTAAGAAAAGGGCACTTAGCGTTCTAATTTGCATTGTGATACTGCAGTGTATTTATTGTTTTTTAACAAGAAAACTGCCAAATTTATTAGTAATGGCGGAATCGCAGCCAAGTCAGCTATCGCTTAAGGAACTAATTGCGTCGCGTGGCTATGCCAAGGCCTCGATAACTAGATTAAAAAACTATATAAATGAGCTGAGTGCTGATGATTTTTCTCGTGATATACTATGTTTAAAACGACAAAGATTGCGCGATGCATTTTCAGAGTATAACCAATACTGTATGAAAGTTAAAATGTTCGATGACACTGACTCTGAAGATCCAGGTGAGCTAGAAGACACGTATATTGAATTGTTATGTAAATTTAACAAATTTATAGACAGTGAGAGTTACTTCAGCTGCCATCAAACTTCTACCAACATCAAATTACCTCACATTGTGATACCAAAATTCAATGGTAAATACTCAGAATTTTATGAGTTTTTCAATATGTTTGAGTCCGTCATAGGATCTGACATGTCAAAACAACCAATACAGAAATTATATTACCTTAAAAGCTTTCTAACAGACGAACCTTTAACCCTAGTCAGTAACTTACCTCTCACGGACAGCAGTTACAAGGAAGCAGTTAAGTTATTAAAGGAGAGATATGATAACAAATTCCAAATAATTAATGAACATTTAAACACTATCCTTGATATGCAATCTATCACTAAGTCTACACCATCAAACCTTCGAGCATTTGTTTCTAACAGTAAGCAACAGTTAGCTGCGTTAAAAAATCTCAAGGAGCCAGTGGACCAATGGGACAGTATTTTAGTATGTATACTCTCCAAGAAACTTGATTTAATATCAAATAGAGCTTATCAACTTGAACGGGATTCTACACTAAAGCCAACTGTCAAGGAATTATTAGCATTTCTTGAGCACCGAGCCCTAGCACTTGAAAATACTGACAGTACATACAATATGCTGGGTAACAATCCCAACCATATTAAAACCAATATTGTTGGTATTACTAATACTCAACAAACAATAACACAGTCTATAAATGTTGAAATTCATTCTCTTGTATACCCTTTCAAAACAACTGCAAATTGTCATATAGTCCCACAAATTACTTCAAAGTTACCACAAAAAAGCTTTGACATTTCACACTTAAAGCTTCCCAATGTCTGTCAACTAGCTGACGAACGCTTTAACAAGCAAGGTGATGTGCATCTTCTCTTAGGAGCTGACATATTTTTTCAGATATTACTGCCTCAGCCTAATACAACAGTTGATAGTGCCGCTTCCAGTAGTACTGAGCAGCTCAAACTAGTCAATACATCCTTCGGCTACATAATCGCTGGTCGCACACCTTCAGCTACAGATGCTAACCAGGTGGTTTCTTTATTTTGTAGAGAATGTAATAATGACATTAGTGAGTCCATGTCCAGATTTTGGAAAACTGAACAAGTAAGTGAAGTTTACCCAGACACAATACCTGAGCATGAGTATACAGAAAAACATTTTCAAAATACTGTTGTTTTAACCAATAAGCAATTTCAAGTAACAATGCCTCTCAAAGTTCCTCTTAATCAAATCAATAAAGAACTTGGAGACTCTTTTCACTTAGCATTGTGCAGATTTTTAAACTTAGAAAAAAGATTTTCTAAAGACAATCAACTATTTCAAGATTATAAAAAATTCATTGACCAGTATGTTGAATTAGGTCATGGAAAATATATAAATATAAATCAATACAACCTATCTAAAGACCCTGTGTACTTTTTACCTCACCATCCTGTAATTAAAAAAGACAGTAAAACAACAAAATTGCGAGTTGTTTTTGATGGTTCCATGTTGACAAACCTGAAAGTTTCTCTGAATCATATGTTGCTTAGCGGTCCAGTAGTACAAAAGGATCTTTTTGATATATTGATTGCATTTAGACTTGATAAATACTTTATTATCACCGATATAAAAAAGATGTTTAGATTTATAATGCTTGATTCTTCTCAATGTTCGCTTCAAAATATCTTATGGAGAGATCAACCTAATGAAGAAATTAAATGTATTCAATTGCAAACTGTCACATACGGTTTGAAAACTTCCTCTTACTTAGCAACTAGATGTCTCATTGAACTAGCTCAAAGATTTGCTACAGAGATGCCTTTAGCATCCTCTATTTTGAAAAATAATACATATATTGATGATATTTTAGCAACCCATCATTCAGAGGAACACTTAATTAATATGCAAAAAGAATTAACCCAATTAATGTGTCTTGGTGGATTTCAATTACATAAGTGGCTATCCAACAGTGAAAAGATACTAGCAGATATACCCAAAGATAAACAATATTTTGGAGAAATAGAACTTCAAAAGGACAGTATGTCTATGAAAACATTAGGAGTTAATTTTGATATACATTCAGATACTTTTAAACTACATACAGCAGAACAATGCTCAACTTCAAAACTTACTAAAAGAGAAATCCTTAGTTACATAAGTAAATTTTTTGACCCCTTAGGTTTAATGGGACCAATATTTGTCCAAGCTAAATTAATCATGCAATCTTTGTGGGCTGATAACATAGCCTGGGATGAGGCCCCACCCAAAGCTGTTAGCCAACAGTGGGTAGACTTTGCTAATAGTCTAATGAAAATGCAACCTATACATGTACCACGATGTGTGAAACCAAATAACAACCTAATTTGCCAATTGATAGGTTTTGCTGATGCTTCACTCATTGCACATGGAGCTTGTCTTTACTTAAGAATTATTGATCCCCAAGGCAATGTTACTATGAATCTCCTTTGCTCCAAGTCGAGAATAAATCCTCTTAAAAATAAATTAACTATACCTAGATTAGAATTAAATGCAGCTTTATTACTAGCTAGACTCACTGATAAAGTAATCTCAACATTAAATATAAAAATTTCTTTAAAAGACATACATCTATTCACAGACTCTCAAATAGTGTTAGCTTGGTTAAACACTGATATTGCCAAACTTAACACTTATGTTGCTAACAGAACTAGAGTTATTCAGGAACTTTCTTCTTCAAATTGTTGTAAGTGGAGCTATATAGACTCAGTCTCGAATCCAGCTGACTGCATTAGCAAAGGGTTACTTCCTCATGATTTACAAAACCACAGTTTATGGTGGCATGGACCTACATCATTGCACGAACAACATTATGAATTTAAAAGGTTTTGCAATAAATCAGTCTTTATTCCAGAGCTTAAGCCATCAATTGTAGCATGCACAGTAACTGTAAGTGACAAAAAAGATTGTATTCTTGAAAAAATTAAACAAAAATATTGTGACCTAAATAAAATGATTAGAATTTTAAGCTATATACTAAGGTTTTATAATAATTGTAAGTCAAAGTGTGTTAAACATAAAGAAAATTATTTGTCTGTTAGTGAGCTAAATAATGCCTTGTCATTGATCATTAAGTCCGAACAAAAAAAACATTACTACAATGAAATACAATCTATACAGTCTAAAACTCAAATCACAGGCAGCTTAAAACCTTTACATCCATTTTTAGACCAAGATAATATCTTGCGAGTAGGAGGCCGACTACATCACGCCTCACTACCGTATTCCATCAAACATCCCATTATTATACCCAAAAACTCAGTTATCACTGAATTGATAATAAAACGTGAACATTTAAGACTGCTACATGCAGGCCAAAGACTAGTATTGTGTTCTCTTAATCAAAAATATTGGATAATTGATGGTTTAAGAACTGTTAAGAAAGTGCTACATAAGTGTGTAACTTGTTTTAAGCTTAAAGCAACCGCTGCTAGTCAACTAATGGGCTCCTTGCCAGCAGACAGGGTGAATGCGTGCCGTCCCTTTGAGAAAGTTGGTATGGACTTCGCTGGCCCGATTTCCGTCAAGCTAAGTCGAATCAGAAAGGCAGTCATAGGCAAAGGATATATACTAGTCATGGTTTGCTTTGTTACCAAGGCCATTCACCTTGAACTTGCTTCAGACTTAACGACGAACACATTTTTAGCCTGTTTTAGGCGCTTTATAGCTAGACGGAATTTGCCCAGTGACGTCTACTGCGATAACGCGTCCACTTTCAAGGGAGCGAAGACCCGATTAGGTGATCTTTATAAATTATATGGTGGTGATTATGATCATCAAATACAAGTACAGTCCTTTGCATCAGAACTGAGTATACGATTTCATTTTATACCTAGTTATAGCCCAGTATTTGGTGGGCTTTGGGAAAGCTCTGTCAAAAGTGTTAAACACCATAGTTGTTAGTTAGTTAGTTGGACTTATGTTTTCCGCACTTAGCCTCATAATAGGGCCATTGTACGTACCAATACCTGTCATTGGTTACCCATACCATCCCAGCTCCGTCCAAAAGTTAAGGAGGCATCTGATGTTATTCAGTGCCTCTCTCATGGTTTGTGGATTCTTAAGGAGCTTTGTCCGTTGGTCGCTCACGCTTTTGCAATGAAGAACCACGTGAGACGGTGTCTCCTCGGCTTCCATACAGCCCCTGCATAGAGGACTGTCAGTAACGCCGATATTGAAAAAGTGCCTGTTTAGAGGGCAGTGACCTGTTATTATGCCAACTATGTAGCGTAGATTTTTCCTGCTGAGTTTTAACAGTTTGTGCGACAGATTAGCGTCCACGGATGTAAGAACATTCTTGGTTTGTTTGCAATCTGTCTGTTCTGCCCACTGTTTGTTGTGTTGTTGTAAGGTTCTGTCACGTAACCATGTTTTGAGTTGGATAAATGGTATCGGTACAATTGGTTCAGGTCCCATTATTTTAGTGCCCGATCCTCTCTTTGCCAATTCATCTGCCGCATCATTGCCTAGAGACCCACTATGACCACGTATCCATTGAAGAGTAACCCGGTTCTTCAATGCAATTTTTTGCAGTTCACAGTGACACTCCAGGATTAGTCCACTGTTGATGCGGTTGTTGTTGAGAGCTTGTAGCACAGCGGCACTGTCGGAGATGATGCGTATCGATGCATTACTTATGCCTTTAGACAAGACCGCTGTTGCAGCTCGGGTAATCCCAACACATTCTGCTTGGAAGATGGTGTTGAGTGCACCCAAGCTCGTTGACATGTTGATGTTCAGGTCATGGGAGAATACTCCTGCGCCCGTTCCTGATTCCGTTTTGGAGCCATCGGTGTAGATCCTGACTTCATGGATGCCGGAGCTATCTTTTTCTTCCTCATGAAGCTGGATACGGTATTTTTTGTCAAAGACAAAGGTTTTTGGGATGATATCACATGTCGCCTCTATCATCGGAAGCTCGTTTCCCACCGCCTCCTTGAGCCGTGCATGAGTGATTCTGCCGTCCCGTTTCCAGAGCCCTACTTTCTCAAGTCGTATGGCTGCAGCGGCAGCTTCTTGTTGTATAACAAGATGAAGGGGTCTGAGGTTGAGGATGACTTCTAATGCTGTTGTGGGAGTCGTTTTCATACTGCCTGTGGTTGCTAGGCAGGCAAGACGCTGCAGGCTTTGTAGTTTGTTTTTTACCGTGCTTAACTGAGTTCGAGGCCACCAAACTACTGCACCATATGTTATCATGGGTCGTATTATGGCTGTATAGAGCCATAGGGTTATGGATGGCTTAAGGCCCCATTTCTTGCCTATTAGTCTTCTGCATTGCCAGAAGGTTGTACATGCCCTGGTTATTTTTGTGCTTAGATGCTTACTCCAATTTAGTTTGTTGTCTAAAATTACCCCAAGGTATTTGACTTCACTTGAAAGGGTAAGCTCAATGTCAAATAGCTTTGGCATGGTAGTTATTTGAATTTTCCTTTTATTTGTGAAAAGGACTAATTCTGTTTTGTTAGGGTTTACCGTCAGTTCATGGTGGTGACACCACTCTTCCAAGATTCTGAGGGCTAGTTGCATGCGGGTACAGATAATATTTTCTGAGTTGCCTTTAATCAGAATGGTAATGTCATCCGCGTAACCTACTGTGTAGTAGCATCTATCGTTAAGACGTTTCAGCAGATCATCCACCACGATGTTCCATAGTAAAGGAGAGAGTACTCCTCCTTGTGGGCAGCCTTTGGCTACAATGCCTCTCGTGGTGGTGTTAACTGTAAATTGCACTGCTCTTAGCTTCAGGAGTTGATCAATCCACCCACTGATGGTTTGTTCGACTCCAAATCTACTAAGAGAGCGGCTGATGCTATTGAATTTCGTTTTGTCGAACGCTCCTTCGATGTCAATGAAAGCGCCTAGTGTCATCAGCTTATGTTTTTAAACACCATTTAAAAAGAGTCATGGGTGGAGCATTGCTGACATATGAACAACTTAATACAGTACTTGTTGAAATAGAAGCAGTATTAAACTCGCGTCCTATAAGTGCCATGTCCGCAGATCCCACTGATTTTTCATATTTAACTCCTGGACACTTTCTTACCGGATCACCAATGAAATCATATCCTGAAAAAGATGTCAGTAGATCTCCTACCAACTCATTGAAGTTTTGGTCACTATGCTCTAACATAAAACAAATATTTTGGAAGTATTGGAAAAATATGTACCTTAATACTTTGCAAAATCGCCCTAAATGGAGATCAGTCACTCCAAACATTACGGTAGGAACTTTAGTCATACTGAAGCAAGACAATGTACCACCTTTACAATGGCCTATGGCTAGAGTGAAACAAGTTTTCCCTGGCGCCGATGGCGCAGTTCGCGCTATAGAGGTCCAAACTAGTAATGGTTACACTCACCGTCGATCCATCACCAAGGTGTGCATTTTGCCCATAGATGACAATTAGATTATTTTATTATTATAGTCATTATATACTATAGTACCTATTGCTATAACATGTGTGTTAGCAAACCATAGATTTCTGGTTTTATTATTCATATTTGGAGTCCATAACTAACAGTCAACTTAGTTTTAATATCTAGTTTAGTTAAGCAAAAACTAGTAATAGTTAAGTAATTGTAATAATATATCATTATATATATACAAATGTAAACTAATATACATAACTATACCTATTAAAATGTTAAAAAGGTGTAGCTTAGTTACCTATGAGTACCTTTATTTTAATTTCAAAATTAAGAGATTTGTATTTAATTTGCCAACTTTGCTCACATGTTTAAAAAAAAAAATATCATTAATAATTTCATTTCTTGAAGCCCCAGCTATGTTCAGAACATAAAAGGTTAAAATCATATTTAAGAAGCTGGCAGCACTAGCATATTATATTTCCTTTTTTTTTTGTTTTGTACTTCCGTTCATGTCGTCGATTAGTCTAAACCGTGTTAGCGATATTTTGTTAATTTAATAAAGCTTATAGTTTACTGAAGAAACGGTGTTTATTAAATACTCGCCCACCCTTCTACAACGTGGAAATATCTTATTTAAGGGTTCCACAGCCAAAAAGAAAAAACGAAAACCTTATAGCTTAGTCATGTCCGTTCTTCCACCCGTATGTCACAACCTTCAAATTTTGCCATCTTTGAATCGATTTGATAAAATTGAACAAGAAGATGTGTCGTGTAAACAGCCATACAGTTTATGAAATTTAGAGTACTTCTATCCAAATCCAAGAGTATCCAAACTTTTCTATTCATTTGAGATTAGAAAATATTTTTCACTGAGTAGCAAGGAGAGTTCATCTCCAAAACGCTATTTTTAAACGACTTCAAAAAAGGAGGAGGTTTTCAATTCGGATGTTTGTATTTTTTTATGTATGTGCGGGCATAAATCCGTCATATATATATTCAAAATTCTTTATTTATTCAAAAAGGTATACTTACGAGATGGTCCCATATTACTGTAGTGATGTAAAACTTAAATTTTTATTAAAAAGAAATAATTGATGTTAATTTGGAACTGGTGAAACGCCTTTTTTGTTACGACTATCGACATAACAATTCCTCACTTAAAAGTAAAAAATAAAAACTTTTTAAACAAAAAAAAAACAACCGGCTTCAAAAAGATGCACTAGAAATAATTACTTATTTCTAAAAATCTGATCTGAATTACAGTTTGAAGCTAGTGTCATGAAATGAAAAATTTGGAAATAAGTAATTATTTTTACCTTTTTAGTGCATCTTTTTGAAGCCGGTTGTTTTTTTCGTTAAAAAGTTTTATGATCAAATTTAACAAGCTCTTTGTGCTGAATTTTCAAAGCTTTGTGAGTGAAATACGTAACATATTTGCGATATTTAACCACATGAGTTATTTAAGATTGGCATGCTTTGATCTGCAGGTGATCGCGTATATTATAACTAGAAATTTACATATTATCAACTAAAAATTTATATCACGTTTTTTTAAAGTAAGTATTAAGTTT
Source organism: Apoda limacodes (assembly GCA_946406115.1). NCBI lineage: Eukaryota > Metazoa > Arthropoda > Insecta > Lepidoptera > Limacodidae > Apoda > Apoda limacodes. The sequence continues at coordinate 8,030,296 of OX291553.1, read as the reverse complement.
GCTTTTATTTTATTTTATGGTCGTTTTTATTTTATTTCTTCGACTGCAGCAAACGGGTCGCCCGCCATACAAACACCTGATTTGCACGCGGCTCACACACTTTGAATATTGATTATAAAATAAAACATATTTATTTTAAAAAACTGTATTTGTTTTTGAATAGGAACCTTCTTACATATAGTGTATATTTTTGTATCTGTTGTAGATTTTTGCATGCATCAATATATATTTTCTATCTCTCTATTCTATTTCTATTCTATACAAATACTTTTGTCTTTTCAGATCTCCACAATTCACAGTTAAGTCATAATTACAGTTTAAAATTCACTCTGACTGTTAAAATTTAAAAACTTGAGTTGACTAAATAATAAAATTCACTCTGACTGTTAAAATTTAAAAACTTGAGTTGACTAAATAATAATAAGCTTTACATCTAATTAGCAATGATATTTTTCAATGTTAATTCTCTAAAAATATAATGTAAAGTTACATTTAACGTGGTTCCTATTGTAAATCAAATAGTTTGAAAATAAGTTCGGTAGCAAGTCCCTCGGTTCAACGACGGGCTGTGAGAATTTTCGACGATTCCAAACTCACTTGCAGTATCGAGCCCTTAAGTCTGAGGAGGGACTTTGCCTACCTGTGTGCTGTACCACTTGTACAATAGGTTGTATTCTGAGGAATTGTTCGAAATGATGTCCACGGCTACTTTCTACCATCGCAACGCTCGCCATCGGCAGGGAATCCACTCTTCCACTTTAGAACCGAAATGGTCGCGTACAGTGCGGTTTCAGAGAAACCTCCTCCCGCGAACGCTTGGGCTATGGAATGAGCTCCCTGCCAAGGTTTTCTTCAAGAACTACAGTATGGGGTTGTTCATGAAAGAAGTTATCAGATTTCTAAAGGGTCGGCAACGGCAACGGAATTACCTTGCCACCAGAGCCGTAAAAAAAAAGAGAAAAGAAGTAGAAGTAAATTGAATATTAATTATGCTCTGTGGTCTGTCTGCCTAACTTTTATAACCTTTAACTTCAATCAAAATTGTTTATCTGAGGGTTATAAATAAATAAAGGAACATTTTTAACAATAATAAACAATTAAGATTATAATGTATTATCTATATGTAGGTAAATATCTCTGAATTGCAAAAGGATTTCTCTTTAATGTAAGCAAGCACTTAGTACTTAAATGTGTATATTTGTACTGAACTAATGTATCTGATCTATATGTTACCTATATTAACTGTAATTATTTCTTATCAGTGCGCCGAGGTCGGCCAGCGTCAGTCTTCGGAGGAGCAGCCGGCTTAACGATTACCGGTATATTTCGTAACTGTTCTAAGCTAGTGGCTCGAACTTTGCTGCCATCATACAGTTTCATGTAAATATTGCCGTTAAAGGTCCAGCTGTTGTGCATACCATGGATTTGTCGAGCTTCCTGGAAAATTTCTCTACGCCGATCTGTCAAGAACTCAGCCAAGGAGATGCTGCTGCACTTCAACTCTTTTTTTGAAAACCATGTTTCTGTTCGCACACTACTGTTTGAAAACTGCACAAGAATAGGCCGCGGATGGTCAGTGTTTGGCTTGCCGAGCCTGAAGCAAGACTTGATATTGTCAGTGCTGAAATTCTTTAGTTTCAACTTTGTGATGGCTAAGTCAACAACAACACTATTGTATGTAGACATAGAGACTGGACAGCGTACTATTTTCTAGGCTGTGAAACAATAACGGTCGCCAAAGTATGAAAGACACAAAGTAAATCTGCGGTCTCTTGTCTCTTTCTAACGTTTTGTTTTTATTTTACAGAAAAGAGACAGGTAGTTGCAGCACATTAGCTTTTTCTTTTTAAAGTGGCCAATTATATGACGCTATTACACAGTCCATGGGACAGATTATAGAACTCGAAGTCTATGGTATTTACTGCTTAGTTCTTGTTTGTGATTTTAGTTATGGCCCAAAGAATACCAAAAGTTTAACTTTAGTTTTCTTGTATCTTGCCTCCTTTAGAAGCTAACTTTGTACACAGTATATGGTACGGTAATATGTTAAGCACTATGGCAACACTGTCATATGGTCCGTGTAAAGAATGTAATGGTATGTCTTGTCGTAGTCTTAAATAAATCTAAATTTATCAGTTATCTATTGTTTCAATCCAATAATATTACAGACACCTTCGCAAATAAGACATATCAACCCTACCTTTATGTTAACCTATGTACCTACTTTATAATATTTTATTCGTTGCGGAAATGCGATACAGTAGTACATGATGAAAAACAAATTGTATCATTTATGCAATTTATGCGAAAGTGCCTATTTTTTTACAAGCACTAGTTAATAATAGTATAATACTTTGTATATGACCAAGAAAAAAGTGAATCAGGTGGTAAATTATTGAACATCTCAAATCAGTTTCAATTTACCACGATATTTTTAGGTTTAATATAGCCGTTTATTACATTTCCTGTTGGATATATTTTAGGAACAGTGACAAAAAGGTGTTATGAAACTACACGTCTATGTCAACGCTGTGCTGGGGTTTTTTAAATTTATGTGACCAATATCCATTAACTTTTGTCCATCTTCTTTCAAGCAAAATACTTGGCAAAAGCAGACTATTATACAACACAGAGCACCATGTATATGCTAACTTGCATTAAAATACTATTGTCAATAAGCGCCATCTAGCAGTAGCATGTCAATCATAATTTTGTTTTCTATTACAGACAATGTTGCAAGTACTAACATACTTTTCACAACATGTTACTGTAATAATTACTAATATGCTACTAGTTATGATTTCTGAATGAGGAAATTAAGTACGGGAGTATAAAAAGTTACATTACAATATAAGTATATCGTACAATGACAAATATTAGCTTTTTGTAGATAAATTCGTAAATAAGATAAAGCATAATTTAGAGTGGAAAGTTTAATAATGTTTATTAATAATTTAATGTAGTCAGCAACACTGTCGGCGTACGAGGTCAAGTATAATTAAAAACTTGCTATAACAAACCCTGAAAGTTGGTAGATAATGAAGACTTTTATGACACCAAACTTTTTCATTTAATTTTTTCTCTAATGTACCTGCATACTTTAATAAGGTTTTAAATAAATCAAAAGACTGGCTTTTGAAGTAGGTCAAGCGAGTAAGAAAACTGTTTCTTTAGTTAATTTAATTTTAATTTTGCTATGATCAAATATATATTAGATATGATAACATGTGTTCCACAACAAGGGGTAACTTAGTTCTCAGTTTTGAATAGAGGCTTTTTAAGTTTACACATTACTAGCTAACCTGGTAAACGTTTTATCTCTACAGGCCCATAACTAAGTGTGCATTTTGGCGTAATAGATAGATAGATACGTTATTACCCGACCAAATACGCAAAATGGAAATTGTATGGTAGGACAACTAAATAAAAAAGACATCATACGCATTGTTGGGAGCATTTATCAACAACACTTTCTGTGTGTGTGTGTGTGTGTGTGTGTGTGTGTTTGTGTGTGCGTGTGTGTTTGTCAATAGTTTCCGCGTAGTATATTACTATATAGTCTATTGTTTGGCCGAAAGTTTAGTCACTTTACCATAATTTATTTATATCTAAACGTTGTAGTTATACAGTTGAGTAGGTTGATGTGCTGCCTTCTGTACCATAACATTACAACACTCCTATTGGTACTGTGACAGATAGATTATATCTTTCAGAGGATGAGGAGTTCATATTATATTTTATTTTTTACGTAACTGTCAAAACTTCATTAATTAATTGGCTGTCAGTGCCTACCCTCCACATACTGTGTAAATTATATGTATTTATTTCATACTTGTTACAGCATTTATGTAGTCATCTCTGTTTCTTGGCTTTTTCGTTTATGACAAATACTAATGCACTAATCAGGTCTAAGTTTTTTACTCGTATTTGCTTAAGCATTGTTTAAGCAATGCGAAAGATCATCATGAATAATGAAACATTCGAAACAAGCTCCAACCTCTCAGACCAGAGCGCTTCACTTCCGATGAGCTGGCTCCAATTATTCGCTTCTCCGCTTCAACGTCCTGTTGTAGGTGCTAATTGTGCTCGTCAGAATGTCGCTTCCGTTTCCGTAAAGTAGGCATCAATTTACGTTTACATTCCTTTTGGATTTGGTTATTTATAGTGTAATAATTAACATAATTATATCAAAAATACAATAAAGGGTTGAAATTTATAATAATATAAGAAATTACTAAAATTTAATCTTAAGCAAACAACAGAAGCTACATAAAGTATACAAATAAACAATACAAACGTACAATCCGTCGAAAATATTTGTGGACCTGAGTTTATGACGTCATGCAAACATGAGTGTCATTACGACGAAAGCGAGAATAATAATAAACGTGCGTTGACAAGAACATGGGGCGAGGTGCAGGGCAGCTGTCATTGTCTAGGTATTTAAGGCTGAAACCATGTATGATGCTTAAAAGTTAGTCAAAGATGGTAAAATATTATTTTTGAGAGGGATAGTGCTCTAGACCGAGAAGCTGACAAAGGTTGTCATAAATTTTTTGGATTCCTAATCCTCCAAAACGAATTGGAAGTGCAGTTTGTAGTCTACATTTCTTGTCAAGGTTAAAATCAACATTCACGCACACTCTAATTTTTCTGAAATTTGGATTTTACTAAAATTAAAAAGAGCAAAGGCAGTAGGTAAGCAAAATTTTGTGCAGAAAGATAGTGACGGATAATAAAGTTAGCCATATAAGAATTTTATTTTGGTAAATCTGAAAAGGAATTCAATTTTGAATATTTTTTCTACAAAAACATCAAAGAGTCTTCTAAGACAGGAAAACCTACGAGGCAAAGAGATACTTTTTCTACTATTTTAAAATAAGGCACTAAATTTCTAAAATTCTCAAGGATTGATTTTATATCAGGACTGTTATCTTAAATAAATAATAATAACAAGATAAAAAAATAAATTTAAAACCAATGGTCTAAATTTATCTTTAAGCCGCTGAGAGTCATTCAAAACTGTATCTTGTATCGCTACCTAGTGTTAAATAATCCAAAAACCAAGCAACAAATTTTAAATTCAAAATCTGGATGATAGTGTGAATTGCAAGACTGAAAATGGAAGACCCAAGAGAATGGCCTAGCTTACAACGATATAACAATTTAGATGGAGTTTTGATTTCGATTTTATATGTGTTAGTATAGCGACCCTATCATTTGTATTAAAAGTATTCTTGATATCTACCTCTATCCACCACTTTTTTGTAAATAAAAGTCCTTAATAGATAAGCAGCTGCTTCACAGCCAGACTTAAAACCAAAACCAAGCTGTATTAGTGGAAAAATTTCTGTAGGTAAGGGTACATCATTTTTCAGCATTACCTTACGCACGACGCTGATGTCCCCGGGTTCGTTGGCGAACGCACGGTCCTTCAGCCCGCACGCTCTCCTCATATACGTCGCCCCCACTCACTCGCAATCGCAACCGCGTAACGGGGAACTACCCTCGTGGCGCTGCCTCACCTTCGGGTTCGAGGCTCACGCCGGTCGAAGGGACGACCTTAAGAGCGACAACCCAAGCCGAGGCTCCCCCTCTTTCAGAGTCTCGCCCCAAAAGCCCGGTGGAGCAGTAATGGCTGCATCGGCCAACTGCAGAAGGCAGTTCAGAAAAAAGTATATATAATGCCAACTATGACCACTTTCCTTGACGGGAGAGCATAAAATTAGATAAAAATGTCAAATCTTAGATAGATCTTATTAGAGATAAAGTATTACCGCAAATATCGCAGATTAAATCTCTTTAGATGTTGTGGAGAAAGGCCATTTATTTCACCGGCAGATTTTTTTTTTATATACCACTAAGGTGGCAAACAAGCCTACGGTCCGCCTAATGGCAAGCGGTCACCGTAGCCTATGGACGCGTGCAACACCAAGGGCATCACTCGCGCGTTGCCGACCCTTCAGAAATCTAATAACTTCTTTTTTTAAGAACCCCATACTGTAGTCCTTAGAGAAAACCTTGGTAGGGAGCTCATTCCACAACCTAAGCGTTCGCGGGAGGAAGTTTCTCTGAAACCGCACTGTACGCGACCATTTAGGTTCTAAAGTGTGAAAATGAATTCCCTGCCGATGGCGAGCGGTGCGATGGTAGAAAGTAGCCGTGGGCATCATTTCGAACAATTCCTCAGAACACAACCCATTGTACAAGCGGTAGAACACACACAGGGAGGCAAAGTCTCTCCTCAGACTTAGGGGTTCGATACCGCAAGTGAGTTTAAGATCGTCGACAATTCTCACAGCCCGTCGTTGAACCGAGTCAAAAGGGCCAAGCTGGTATCCGGGTGCACCCGCCCAGAGATGGCAGCAGTACTCCATATGGGGCCGGACTTGCGACTTGTAAAGCAGCAACCTTTGCCCCGACGTTAAGTACTGCTTCGCTCTGTTGAGTACAACAAGTTTTTTGGACGCCAGCTTTACCTTGTCTAGCATGTGATCTCGGAACTGAACATCGCTGGAGATGTGAACACCAAGGATCCCAATGCTCTTGAAGACGGAGAGGGGAGTGTTCTGGAATTGTGGGACTACAGTGAATGGGGTTTTCTTAGCGGTGAACGCGCAGACTTGTGTCTTTGAAGGGTTGAATCGGACCAAGTTTTCCCGTCCCCAGTAAGAGACCTTGGACAGACCGATCTCGATTTGAGACACAAGTTCTTCACGTTTTTCCTCCACAACAGAACGAGGGATGCTTGCACGGCCCCTGTAATAAGCGTGTCCAGTACTGTCATCTGCATAGCAATGTATGTTGTTGATCTCCAACATATCATTGATGTGCAGTAGAAACAGCGTAGGAGACAGCACAGAGCCTTGCGGGACACCAACATTAATGTCCATGCTATCAGAGCAACTACCGTCAACTACGGCTCGTATGCGTCTGCCGGACAAAAAGCTAGCCACCCATTTGCACAAACCCTCGGGCACTCCGTAAGATGGCAACTTCGATAGAAGACCCCGGTGCCAGACCCGATCGAACGCCTTCGCTATGTCTAGGCTACATGCCAATGCCTCCCCCTGACTCTCAATGACTAGTGCCCATCGGTGTGTGAGATACACTAGAAGGTCATCAGTGGAGCCATATTGACGGTCGCTGATCAGGTCGTGTTTTTCTAGGTATCTCAAAAGCTGTGTGTTGATCACGCGCTCCTTCACCTTGGAGAGGAGAGAGGTAATAGCGATGCGTTACAAAAAGACATATCAGCTTTCAACAGCTCTTGAAGTTAAAAGCGGGATAGAATCACATAACTAAGGTGGATCAGCAAACGAGATAGTAAAATTTAAAGTTGGATGATTCCTTTTAAGTCCTGTTAAAGTATCTAAAGACTAAGAGGCTATTAGGTCGCTCGAGGAAAGGATACGTCCAGGCACCATGAATATGACGACTTCCAAGTTTTGATTTCGCTATATGAAATTAGTTGAAAATCAAAGTTGGTTTTGTTACAATTTAATCTCGGTAAACTAAGTTTTGTTATTAGCATCAAGCTTGACATACAAAAGTGAGAAACTGTGCCCAGTATTGTTTTGAGTTTGCGTGAGTAGCAAGATGTGAAATTTTTTAGCCACAGAAGTGTGAGCATTCCTATTGGAGGTATGCGCTTTATTACGGGTTTCCCAAAGAAAAAAACATAAGAGAAGATTTAATTCTTCTGTGATGCGGGGTAGAATATACCATCTTAATGCCGCTATTCATTCAATTTGTACTACACCCCTTCCTTCTTTTTGAAAATATTTTGCACAAAAAACAAACTTTTTTAAACGTTTAAAAAACGATATACAAAATATTATCAATATTTGCTTTGCATCAATAGTATCTATGCATGTATTTCTTCACTGTTTTTATCCTTAAAATGTGTTATCCAGCGACTGGATACATAACTACATAATAATGTGGTGGACAGTGTACTTTTATGAACATATTTTGTGCTTATACGCTTAACTTAGCCTCATAATATAAGTAAGTCATACGTTTTAAATATTAAAATGGTAACTAACGAGTTGTTCGGATTTAACTTATCTATAAAACCTACACAGCTAGACTGCTTTTCGAATTAATATTATCCCTTAAATAAAATTAGATTTAGACTATTAAAAGTAGTAAGGCTGAAAAAACTTTCATAACTTCATTATTAATTTAGTTCACAGTAATTTCATGAACGTAATTAGGGACAAGTTTTATTAGCAGGCAAACTAAAGTTGTCGAATTGGAAATACAAGTGAGGTCAATTGTAATTAAGTAACCAATATTAATGAAACAAAATGTAATGACATGGTATTTATCACCTAACCGTTATACAGGCATCAATAAAGACCTCGCCAGAACAAGGTTGTAAGCAACACAAATATCAAAAGTGATTTTTTTATGAACATGTAATAGTTGCTATATTATACTCTATCTAGCTCGATTCTACATGAAAATAGTAAGTCTTAATCCTACTATTACCCATATATTACTTACACGCTAATTTAAACGCAGCTATATGCAGCTTGACAATCTGTAAAAGGATCCCTAGACGATCAAAAATGATTGACAAGCACAATGTCTACTTAACGCTTGGCAGCAATTTCGACCGTTTAGGAAATGTTGATAAACATTATAATTATATTAATACAAATTTCTCTCAACGCTTAACAAGCATGCTTTAGGCCTTCCTAGCCGATCAGAAATGCTGGTCAAGCAGTAACTGCTTGTCTAGAGAGCCTTTAAATTTTGAAATATTTGGACGCTAAGAAAATTGTAATACCTTGTAAAACAGGACACCTACGTAAGGGGAAAAATACCATCGCGGGACGCCTGGCAGATGTAAAACATTGATTTTTTATTTTTATTTTTTCACATCAAAACAATAAAACATATCATATATTTAAAATAAATATTATCTATATATACACACCGGCACAATTAGCGGAACACAAAAAAAGGATTTGAACGAATGGCAGCAGGTTCTCTTTACTGATGAGTGCAGAGTTCTTTTAAAACAGATCGATGGGAGACAGCGAATATGGAGACGCAAAGGAGAACGCCACATACAGTCTAATTTTGAACATACAGTGGCTTATGTTGGCGGCTCGATTATGGTTTGGGGAGGGATATGTTTGGGAGCTCGCACGGAGTTAGTGATAGTCACAGGAGGGACCATGACAGCAGATCGATACATCAGAGACATTTTAGAAGAACATGTTGTACCATTTGCCCCATTTATTGGTGACGACTTTATTCTAATGCAAGATAATGCTCGTGCTCATAGTGCACAATCGTTACAGGCATATCTGAGCCACGTAGGTATATCGGTGATGCAGTGGTCAGCAAATTCCCCCGATATGAATCCGATAGAGCATGTCTGGGACTTGCTAAAAAGAAGGGTTAAATCCAGAATGCCACCCCCCAACAATCTAAATGATTTCGTCAAATATATGCGTTATCTCATAGTCTCACTTTTTTTTCTGTTCCGCTAATTGTGCCGGTGTGTATATATAGAAATTACGTGTCACGTTGTTTGTCTGCGATGGACTCCTAAACTACTGAACAGGTTTTGATCAAACTTCGTAACTACCTGTTATTTTATCCAACTTAAAAGATAGGATAGTTTTTATCTCGATCTGTTAAGTGCGAGCATGACTCGGGCACTTTAGGTAAAAACCAACGTTCGCCGGGTTGCAGAGGGACGGCAGCGAAACAACGTTCGCCGGGACCGCTAGTAATATATATAAATATAATAATACATAATAAAAGGTAGTTATTGTTTATCACTATAATTAAGAAAATTGAAAAATTAACACACTTATCTAGTTAATAATTAGGTCACTAATAAACGTCAAAGCGATTTTGTCGTATCTCGAAATATCCAATTTCACACCAAAGACAAAAAACGATTTCAAAAATTCATAACTCGTAAATTTATAACGATAGAAAATTGATATTTGGAACATATTTCTACCGACCTAAACTTAACTAGTCGTAGTTAACTCAAATAACGTTAAGTTATTCCGTCATCGATTTTTTACTAGTTACAGCAGTCGATGTTTTAATATTGAGCAGCAGACATATTGTGCACAGCAAAATGTATGACCAACTAAAATATATATAAATTGTGATAAGTCAGATCTGCTGTATCTCAAATACAAATAAAGCGAAGCATGGCCATTTTGGTATATTTAATAAAATTTGATTGGGTTCATAAAAATAAAATGCGGTATCTTTAATTTAATGCTTTTTTAATTTTTTAGGAACGTACTGACACAAAATATAATTTAAATAATAAAACAAGATAAAATAAACAGCAAGTTTCTTTTTCAACTCTTCTTCATTTGCACGCTGTAAAATTTTTAACACATTTTTAACATAAAATCATTCTAAATGCTAAATTTAGATTGGTATTTTTTATGATGTTTTTTGTTTGAACTATAACAGTTTAAATAAAAAATATTGCCCCACTCGAAAAGACAAAATTTCTCAACTAAGTATATTAACTTACTCCGGTTTACCCAGTCTACCCAGATGTCAGGTAAGTAGGTACTTAAAACTATTAGGAACTTCTTGTCTAAAATTAATTGTTAAGCAGCTATTTATTCTGCCTCCTCTTCATCAGTATCAACTAGAGTATCTTTCATTTGTTTATTGTTATTCAGTTGCAAATATTCGTGAGAATAGCATTTGGGGATTATTCCGTTTTCTACTAATTTTCTGAGATCATTATATTTTTTTAATGAAATTGAAAGTTTTGTGGGGTAAAGATTAGTTGTAGGTTGAGTATTGGTATCTTTTATTCTTAGTAAGGGTATTGATATGGTTTCTGCATCTGTAAGCATAGAATTTTTTATAAACATAATATCAAGGTTTTGTTTTTTTAAATGTTGCAATAGACAACTTTGAAATTTGAAACTTCTGGTTCTTTTTAAAAGTTTTATCCATAATTTCGTCGAATCCCATAAAGTCTTTCCCCTCCAAAATATACACACCGGCACAGTTAGCGGAACAGAAAAAAAAGTGAGACTATGAGATAATAACGCATATATTTCCAAGTTCATTCAGATTGTTGGGAGGTGGCATTCTGGATTTAACCCTTCTTTTTAGCAAGTCCCAGACATGCTCTATCGGATTTATATCGGGGGAATTTGCTGGCCACTGCATCACGGGTATACCTACGTGGCTCAGATATGCCTGTACCGATTGTGCACTATGAGCACGAGCATAATGTTGCATTAGAATAAAGTCGTCACCTATAAATGGGGCAAATGGTACAACATGTTCTTCTAAAATGTCTCTCATGTATCAATCTGCTGTCATCGTCCCTCCTGTGACTATCACTAACTCCGTGCGAGCTCCCAAACATATCCCTCCGCAAACCATAATTGAGCCGCCACCATAAGCCACTGTGTGTTCAAAATTAGACTGTATGTGGCGTTCTCCTTTGCGTCTCCATATTCGCTGTCTCCCATCGATCTGTTTTAAAAGAACTCTGCACTCATCAGTAAAGAGAACCTGTTGCCATTTGTTCAAATCCTTTTTTTGTGTTCCGCTAATTGTGCCGGTGTGTATAGATTGTACCAGTTCTACGACAGTTAGCCATTGAGAAGGTGCCCACACGGTTATTTTATTTATAGCACGTTCAATTGTAGCATGCATGCTGTCGACTGCCATGAATGTGTGGCCAGAAATTAGGTAATTTATTTGAATTACCTCTAAATTGACAGCAATCGACAGAAAATATCTAAGCATGCTCAACATAGTTTTATTTTTGTTTTGTCCGTAGCAGGAATCTGAGTATAGCAGAAGTGTTTTTACGTTTCCACGTTTGTCCACCTCTTGAAGGTTATTGTATATGCATGTGGAAATTTCATTAGCCCCACGATGGGCATCAACTTCTGTCCACAGATTAGAATATCCCATGTACACAGCTATTTTTCTAGAGTAGTACAATGCCATGTTTTCACCATATGGTGTATTCAGAATTTTTTGCATGTCAAAACTTGAGCATACTACACTGGGATCAATAGCGTTAAGTTTTTGGTGACATTGAAACTTTTTATAAGATTCCTCTTTTTCTTGTATATGGTTATCATATTTAGACATTTCATCAAAATTTTTGACGTCATATGTCTGTGTCATACACACCATGCATTTGTCTTTCTTTGGGATATGAAATCCGATATTATAATTTTCCTTTAACCAATTCGAGAAAACTTTGAAAAACATACTCTCTGCACCTTCTTCGTTGCAGTTTTTTTCGTAAATGCGGTATAAGTTTGATATATTTTTGAAATTATCAGGTAAGTAAAGCTTGTTGGAATCTTTTCTACAGTAATGTGAAGGTACTAAAGGTAAGGATTCCATAAATCGTTTTGCATGGTTTATTACATTTTCTGCAGTTCTGTTACTACCACCGTTTTTTCCTTTTGAGTCTTGTTTTGCAAAACCTTCAATTGTGTTATCAAGGGTATATAATAGAAATCGTTGCGATATATCCAACGTGTTAATTAAAATTTTTTGACACACTTGTCTCCTCCCGTCTCCTTCATTTATATAATATTCATATGTAGTATTTCTTCTTGATGATTCACCTTTATCAGTAGTATGTATAGAAATATTTTTTTTAATAGCGCATCTAGATATCCAATCTCTTTGGCGTTGGGTACTACCAAGATTCCAATAAAAAGTAAATAATTGTTGACGTCTTGTTTCTGGAATATCTACGCAGTTACGTTTACAAATAACTCCTATGCAGGGATTTGTTTTCATACATTTTGATGGAACTTCATCACCTTTTTCATTAGTATGAGGCTGGCCAAGAGCTTTTTAATTTTGTTTTCTTTGTTAATAGACTTCTTTGATTGAGGCTTTGTTGTTAAATTTTTTTCTTCTAAGCCTTGAGCCTGATCTGTTTTATTTACTTTTGACTTCAACATATACATTATTATTCAATTGTTTTTTTTAATTTTTTTTTGTCATTTCCTTTTTTTCTTTCAGTTTCTTGCCTCACTTTTTTTTTTTTTTTTTTTTTATACCACTAAGGTGGCAAACAAGCTTACGGCCCGCCTGATGGTAAGCGGTCACCGTAGCCTATGGACGCTTGCAACACCAGGGGTATCACTTGCGCGTTGCCGACCCTTCAGAAATCTAATAACTTCTTTCTTGAAGAACTCCATACTGTAGTCCTTGCAGAAAACCTTGGCAGGGAGCTCATTCCACAACTTAAGCGTTCGCGGGAGGAAGTTTCTCTGAAACCGCACTGTACGCGACCATTTAGGTTCTAAAGTGTGAGAATGAATTCCCTGCCGATGGCGAGCGGTGCGATGGTAGAAAGTAGCCGTGGGCATCATTTCGAACAATTCCTCAGAACACAACCCATTGTACAAGCGGTAGAACACACACAGTGAGGCAAAGTCTCTCCTCAGACTTAAGGGCTCGATACCGCAAGTGAGTTCGGAATCGTCGACAATTCTCACAGCCCGTCGTTGAACCGAGTCAAAAGGGCCAAGCTGGTATCCGGGTGCACCTGCCCAGAGATGGCAGCAGTACTCCATATGGGGCCTAACTTGCGACTTGTAAAGTAACAACCTTTGCCCCGACGTGAAGTACTGCTTCGCTCTGTTGAGTACACCAAGTTTTTTGGACGCTAGCTTTACCTTATCTTGTAAATGATCTCGGAACTGAACATCGCTGGAGATGTCGACACCAAGGATCCCAATGCTCTTGGAGATGGAGAGGGGAGTGTTCTGGAATTGTGGGACCACAGTGAATGGAGTTTTCTTAGCGGTGAACGCGCACACTTGTGTCTTTGTAGGGTTGAATCGGACCAAGTTTACCCGTCCCCAGTCAGAGACCTGGGACAGTGTGGTCTCGATTTGAGACACAAGTTCTCCGCGGTTTTCCTCCACAACGGAACGAGGGATGTTTGCACGACCCGTGTAAAAAGCGTCTCCAGTACTGTCATCTGCATAGCAATGTATGTTGTTGATGTCCAACATGTCATTGATATGCAGTAGAAACAGCGTAGGAGACAGCACAGAGCCTTGCGGGACACCAGCATTAATGTCCAAGCTATCAGACCAACTACCGTCAACTACGGTTCGTATGCGTCTGCCGGACAAAAAGCTAGCCACCCATTTGCACAAACCCTCGGGCACTCCGTAAGATGGCAACTTCGATAGAAGACCGCGGTGCCAGACCCGATCGAACGCCTTCGCTATGTCCAGGCTACATGCCAATGCCTCCCCCTGACTCTCAATGGCTAGTGCCCATCGGTGTGTGAGATACACTAGAAGGTCACCAGTCGAGCGACCGTGGCGAAAGCCATATTGACGGTCACTGACCAGATCGTGTACTTCTAGGTATCTTAGAAGCTGTGTGTTGATCACACGCTCCATCACCTTAGAGAGGAGAGAGGTAATAGCGATAGGCCTGTTATTGGATGGATCTGATCTATCGCCCTTTTTGGGCACATGCGCAGTCTTCCATGTGGACGGAAATTGCCTAGTGTGGTAGGAAAGCGCGAAGAGGCGCGTGAGTACAGGACATAACTCAGGAGCACACTGCTTAAGCACCACTGCTGGTATACCGTCTGGCCCACTCGACTTATGAACGTCTAGAGAAAGCAACGCCCGCCTGACCTCCCGCTGCGTTATGGAGATTTCCGGCATGGACTTACCGCACCACGGTATAGTAGGTGGTACAGCGCCTTCATCGCTCATATTCGAGTTCGAGGCAAAGAGACTGCCCAGTAGATCGGCTTTCTCTTTAGCACTATGGGCCAAGTCACCATCGGTCTTTCGCAGTGGTGGTAACGACGACTGGCAGAAGTTCCCTTCGGCAGCTTTGGCAAGCGACCAGAAAGCACGACTCCCAGAAGGATAGCTCGCAAGTCGCCCACCTATTTTGCCGATGAATTGGAATTTTGCTCTGGCAGTTGCTTTCTTACTGAACCTCGAGGCAGCATTTAATTTGCGTTTTAAATCAGAAATATTCGGATCCTTATTAAAACGAGCCGTGGTCCAAGCCTCATATGCATTTTGCTTAAGAATTTTAGCTTTTCTGCAAGACCTATTAAACCACGGTCGTTTTTTGACGCCGGCAGCTACTCGCGGATTAGGAATATAGCATTCCATACCAGCAAGGATTGTCTCAGTGACTGCGGCTGCGCAGACGTCAGGATCTTCTGAGTTAAAGCAGATCTGCCTCCACGGGTACGATGCGTAAAATTCACGCAATCCATCCCAGTCTGCCGACTTATAGTGCCACACACGACGCCAGTTAGTTGGCCCAGAAGGATCAGGTTGTGTGCATGACACTTGAGTCCGAACGAGACAGTGGTCCGAGGAGCCAAGAGGCGCATCCACTGAGACGGAGTACCCGTCCGTACGAGTAGTCAGCAGAAGGTCCAGTAAGGAGCTCGTATGTTCCTCTATATCTGGTATTCTCGTAGGAGAAAGTACCAGCTGAGAGAATCCATAGGTCAGAGCAAATTCATGAGCAGATATCCCAGCATAGTTATTGGTTCGAGAACTGAGCCACTCGCGATGGTGGGCGTTAAAGTCTCCCAAAATAACTAGTTCTGCTGTGGGATATTGCTCTAGAACTTTGTCAGTCGTCAAACTCAGGTGCGTGAAGAGTCGAGTTACGTCCGTGTCACCGCTATGAGACCTGTATAGGCACGCATAGATACGAGTGTGGCCGCCGTAATCTACGCGCACCCACAATATCGACAGGTCCCTGTCTTCAAGGCTATGAAGGCGGCGACAGCAGATATCCTCCCGGACGAACATACATACACCGGCACGACTCATAAAATTGTGCTCGAGTTTGTAGCCGGGATAATGAAGGTATGATTCTTTTTCTTGTTCCTCATTTCTTTTGTTTTGCTTGATGCTGAGCTGTCAGATGTGTCATTATAACTGAATTAACAGCTAGAATCTTCAGATGGGAATGCCTCATTAAGTAATAATGTATCAGCATCGTCATCTTCAAAAAAGTCAAGGTTTTCAACATTTTTTTTAAAAGAACTTTTGTCCTTATTTCTCCGCTAGATACATTTTCTTGCGGTTTATTGCTAGTATTCGGTTCAATAATAGCATCACTTGAAACTGGGTTAGTTTGTGAACAAGCAGTACTACACTGCTGATTAAAAACAGGTAAGCAGTTTGTTATATTAAGTACTAATGCAGCAGTGTCAAGAGACTTTTGGTATGTAGTAGCTAAGCAATTTTTATTTTCAGGAAGATTTTTAGCGGTGCTAGGAAAGTTTAAATCTCTAGCAGGTAAGCAATCTTTCTTTTTATGACTTTTAGCGGTGCAAGTAATATTTTGAGCTGAAGCAGGTAAGCAATCTTTATCTTCAGAAAGTTTTCCAGCGGTGCTGGGAATGTTTTGAGCTGTAATAGGTAAGTAATCTTCATTATCAAAAGGTTTTTCAGCGGTGTTAGGAATGTTTTGACCTTTAGCAGGTAAGCAATCTTTTTTTTCTTAATAACAAATATGATTACTCATTATCAGCGCTTACGCATCACTGTCGCTCGATTAAGAATGGCGTAATTAAGGAACACGGAGGGGGTAGGAGAAAGGGACGGGTCTGGCCAGAGTGACGTATTGATCACTGTGTACAAAACAATACTCTATTTGTATGACGTAAATACGATTTTCGCTATCAGATTACATGTTTGAAATGTTGTAACTGTTCAATGGTAACACACTAATTTGCTGTATCTCCGGCAATAAAAAAAATTCGGATGACAGAAATGCTGTATCTCTATAAAATCAATCTTAGTAATAGAAAAAGAATGTTGTAATTATTTTTTATACTGGACGATTTGCCGTATCTGTTTTATTTTCAAAAGTTTTTTTCTCTATGTACAGCAATTTTTCAAAAATTTTCGCCGCGCCGTAGAAAGAGAGGGGGATGTCTACTCTCCATCCGTCTTACGAATTTTCACGATCAGGACACGTGACCTGACGCGAGTTTATCGTTTTTTACCCATACCAAACAAAGTGCACAACGCCGCTAAAGAAGTTTTCACTTCAAAAAATAGAAAAATTTCAATACTGTATCATTTTTTTTTTTTGTCGTAGGACGACGATACGACCATTCGACGCGGCTTTTTTTTGTGATCAATGATATTGCAAAAAGTCGTTTAGACCAATTTTCGAGATACGACATTTCCGCTTTCTGCCGTCGATATAGACTGTATACATAGCGTGGCGACGCATCACACGCCACGCTAACAACCCTGATTACCCGTGCCGCGCCTATGTTTCACATCAAAAATAAGTTTAGGAAGTTTTAAGAACAAAATTGATCCAATTCTCTTAGCAACAATAAAATCCTTAAAACACTTACCATTTGCTCGATTACATAAAATATTCACTTTTCGTTCGTAAAGTTCAACAAAGGAAAAGGCATTCCATTTGACTTGAGCACTACAAAGGGCGAAGGGCTGCCGAAATTAACGCTCAGTAGGGTGTGCGCTCATAGAGCGAAGGCTTCAAAGTGAAATTGATTTTCTTATTTTCTCATAAACCAGGATCATACGTGCCTTCGCAACATTAACGAAGTTGATTACAGATTCCCTCAATCATTAGTAGTATAAATAATATAAGTACTTGGGTGTTAAAATAATAAAAAAAAAAAAAACAGAATATGCGCTTTCAAAAGTGTACTCCTCGAATTCCTTGCGCCTCAAAGCGTGCTCCGCGAAGTCCATGCGCTACAAAGCATGCTCCGCGAAGTCCATGCGCTACAAAGCATGCTCCGCGAAGTGCTTGCGCCACAAAGCGTGCCCTTCACAAACCTTGTTGTTAATAAAATTGCAACAAAAAAAATCCTACTATTATTATAAATGTGAAAGTTTGTAATAATGTCTGGATGTTTGTTACTCAAAACGCTTCAGCCCCTGGACGGATCGAAATGAAATTTTTTATTTAATTTAATTTTTTATTTTATTAAATTTAATTTTTTAAATCAGATCATACTATTAGTCTTGTGTCTTATGACATAGAATTTTATTGTCCATAGTATGGACATGTCATCACCTGATGATTAAACCACCTTGTAATGACAAACGCTCGCGTAGTGTCATTTGTGAGGTACAACACAACTTCAAGAACTCCCTGCGCAAAAGTGCCCACGATGGACTACTTAACACGTATTTTTAGTTACTCGTATGAGTAAAGCTTAGCTAGGTCCTCAAGTTCAGCTAAATTCAACCAACAATGTTACTGAACAAAATGAAACAATAGGGTACATATGACCCCGTGGGTGCATTTCAGTTATAGACGGTCTCTATTGTTTCTGTAGTAGATCGTAGCTTAGCTGCGTTTTGTTGACGGCATTAAGAGCTATGCCATCGCATAGGCATTGAAATCGTTCTGTTTACCAATTGCAAACAAACGATATAGCCGTCCACTATTGACAACAACGTTTGACAGCGCATCCACCCCTCTATCTCCCGATCACGTGCAGCCATTGCGTTGAATGCGGTCCGGAAGTGACGTCGTAGCGCATTCATTTTTGCTCAACAACGATCGAATGTGCGCATAGATAGAGCGCATTCAAGGCGTATAATGCTTGTCAACAAAACGCCCCTCTTCTATTTGTTAACTGATTAGTGAAAGCATAAGCGACACGTGGGAGTGAAACAGAAATAGATCGAGATGAATAAATTTATAGAAAAAATAATAAATTTAGTGTTTTCGAGGAGTATTATGTAGACCAAATTGAGTACGTTCTCAGAAGAGGCCAGGTCAGGGGTAGTCGGAACCGTAGGAAATGTATGAAAGCATTGATGCGTATAGATGAGGCAAGAGAGGTATGATAGCAAGTGGCAGTCTTTGGTCTCTGCCGTCCCCTCTGGGAAACAGGCGTGATGTTATGTATATATGTATGTTGCGTGTACGAAGTTTGACAACTTGACATGTGTTTGTGATATAACTATGCAAAAAAAAATCTCTCAATATTTTTTTTACAAACAAGATTTCATCAGACCTTGGTTAAAGTTTAAGATTCGATGTGGTAGCCTCGTTTTGTTACAGAGGTGCCATAGCCACCTTCCGGCTCCATCATCAGACTAGCTCTATGACATCATTATATTGGCGTTATCCTCCGATCTGCGTCTCACCGATGCTCAATTTCAATATCGAACACCGGGAAGTGGGTCAAATTTAACTTACAAGATTTGATTACAGACATGGGACAGGTAAAACAAACTAAATAAAAGCTTGTAATAAACTAAATTAGTTTCATTTTTTTTTGAATACAATTGAAAGCTTTTGAAAGCCATTGGACCAGAGTGCAACGGGGTTATGTTCTAAATCCATTTGTAATTTCATTACCGCGTAGGTACTAAAATACACAATTGGAGTTACAAAATTACCAGGGCAGGAATAGGAGATTTTCTGATTTTGAAAACAGGATCAAACCTAAAGTAATAAATTTTCTCTATTCAAGTTCATAAAAATATGAAAGCAAACCACCCTCTTTGATGATAACAAGTCAAACGGAACAAATTCTTTTGTATAACATCATATTTGAAGCGACGACGTTATTATAGAACACAATATTATTTCGCATGCATCGCTTGTCAAAGAATTTGAAGGGACATATTTTGGGAACATTATAATTTTATGTTTTTCTGGGACTGGGTCTTTTGTATATATCTATTATATTATTATGTGTATAACAAAATTATAGGTGCTTAAATTAGTAGCTTAGAAACCGTTGTACAAGTCTTGCTTAGTTTAGGGTCAGTTGCCGCTGTGCGATTTCCAGTCCTCGGGCCTCTGATCCGACCCACACTTTTTTTTAAATTTCTATGTACTTTTCCAAGCTGTACTCCATACTAACTGAGTTTGCCTTTGCTTGCCTCAGCCTTGGAGAAAGTGGCTTAGGCAATAGTCGGCCCTGATGCTCAACGCTCTTTGAGTACAAAAGCCTCCTAATTGTTTCCAAAGTCGGTAAAGAAAGTTAAAATTTTTAGATAGTACGAATTCCTTATTCCTAAGTAAAAACTAAGTAATTTCTACACGGAAAAAAATAAGCAAAATTTAATACAGTCTGCGAATGTAACGAGTATAAATTGTAGTCATAACTGCATTTGTGTAGCATTTATAGTAAGAAAGTAAAATTCAAACAGTACAAACAGTACTAGCTACGTTTAGAAAAATGTAATTGGATATATTGCAATAAGAACTTTTCTAAATGTTGACAGTAAAATATATTGTAATTAATATTAAAACTGAATGTATTATGACAAAATACACTCCTAAGTAAGTATTTCTTGACATCGTTTATTGTAACTTCAAACTTTCTAAATGTTGATAATAAAATATATTGTAATTATTATTAAATTGAATTTATGATGACAAAATACACTCCTAAATAAGTAATTCTTGATATCGTTTATTGTAACTTCGAACTTTCTAAATGTTGATAGTAAAATATATTGTAATTAATATTAAAACTGATTGTATGATGACAAAATACACTCCCAATTAAGTAATTCTTAATAGCGTTTATTTTAACTTTCAAACTTTCTAAATGTTAATAGTAAAATATATTGTAATTAATATTGAAATGAATGTATGATGACAAAATACACTCCTAAGTAAGTAATTCTTGATATCGTTTATTGTAACTTCGAACTTTCTAAATGTTGATAATAAAATATACTGTAATTAATATTAAAACTCATTGTATGATGACAAAATACACTCCCAATTTAGTAATTCTTGATATCGTTTATTGTAATTTCAAACTTTCTGAATGTTAATAGTAAAATATATTGTAATTAAGATTAAAATTGAATGCATGATG
Organism: Apoda limacodes; assembly: GCA_946406115.1. NCBI lineage: Eukaryota > Metazoa > Arthropoda > Insecta > Lepidoptera > Limacodidae > Apoda > Apoda limacodes. The sequence goes on along the minus strand of OX291553.1, from coordinate 8,009,442 downwards.
ACAAAGTACACTTCTTAGTAAGTAATTCTTGATATCGTTTATTGTAACTTCAAACTTTCTAAATTTTATAGTAAAATATATTGTAATTAATATTTAAACTGATTGTTTGATGACAAAATACACTCCCAATTAAGTAATTCTTGATATCGTTTATTTTAACTTTCAAACTTTCTAAATGTTAATAGTAAAATATATTGTAATTAATATTTAATTGAATGTATGATGACAAAATACACTCCTAAGTAAGTAATTCTTGATATCGTTTATTGTAACTTCAAACTTTCTAAATGTTGATAATAAAATACATTGTAATTAATATAAAAACTAATTGTATGATGACAAAGTACACTGCATAGTAGATAATACTTGATATCGTTTATTGTAACTTCGAACTTTCTAAATGTTGATAATAAAATATATTGTAATTAATATTAAAACTCATTGTATGATGACAAAATACACTCCCAATTAAGTAATTCTTGATATCGTTTATTGTAATTTCAAACTTTCTGAATGTTAATAGTAAAATATATTGTAATTAAGATTAAAATTGAATGCATGATGACAAAGTACACTTCTTAGTAAGTAATTCTTGATATCGTTTATTGTAACTTCAAACTTTCTAAATTTTATAGTAAAATATATTGAAATTAATTAATTGGTTAGTTTGCATTCTACTTTAGAGTTCAATAGTAGTAATAAAAATTATATGAAAACTATCGACTTGACAGAGAGAGAGAGAGATTATAATATTAGAGAGAGATAGCAATAAAAACGATATTAGGGTTCCATAATGTTGGTTGTGAAAAACCTTTATTAATGTTTGAAATATATTATAACCAATTATAATAGACATCTACTTCTTACCATCATTCATTTGATGGAGGGACCTGATATGAATTGACTGGTTAAAACCACAGCATTTTATTGAGCAGGAGAGAGATAACGATGTTAACGAACCAACTTATTAGGGTTCTATAAGATGATATTGTGCTGTAACCAAGGGCGGATCCAGAACAAAAGTTTAGGGGGGGGCGATCATAAGATTTGACGGTATTTTTTTAACTTTCAATCTGCAAACGTAGGTAACCGAATCGACCCAGCTCGCGTAGTTTCTGAATAACTAAATATACAAACCCAAGAAACCCCAAGTATTTTTTATATGTAATAAAAGTTATTTATTTAAAAAATGTTACAATTCATTTCTGCCTCGGCCGTCCTTAGGTCCTGGCTGTGACGTATGTTATAATTAAGTCATTTTTTTCATGTATACCTCGATTTTCATAGCTCTTGTAATAACGCTGTTGGTCGAGTGGTTATATGTACCGACTATGCCGCTGAAGTGTTCATGGATCGAATCCTGCTCCGACAAACAAAAAGTAGTAGGTAATCTACCTTTAACCGAACAATCCCTATGAGTAGCAGTTACAATCAGTTTACTAAGTATAACATTCTAGACAAAAAGCGTAACTACTGGACACTAAATCCTGTAATCTGGTAGGTTGTCAGTTACAATCTGTATTATAGCATTTACAATCAACTATTTGGTTAGATGTACCTTGAATAAAATAGTAACTCTAAAAGAGATCTATAAAATAACATACTATCTGATTATCTTTTGACGGTTTAACATTCCCAGATGGTAAGTCTACTGTATCGTATTTACACTATCGAGTTTGTAACAATTACACAACTATATTGCTGTCCATCTTTTACTCTCGAGAGTGTATTCCTTATCCGTATAGCGTGTAAATATTTTTTCCGTGTACAGTAGAATCCCGATTATCCGAACATCGATTATCCGAACATCCGATTATCCGGACTCATTCGTCTCGGCTCTAATTATTAATTTAAAAATGTTTTGACGGCGCAACGAGACATGTTACGACAAGTTTATTCCCGCCTCTGACAGTGTACTCCCGCTCTCATTTGTTTGCGGGATAGTGTTTGTTGTTGTTTCATTTTCTTTGATAGCGTTCAACTGAAAGGTTGTCTTTTGTTTTTGTTTACGTTTTGTGTTGGAAATTTAAAATGTCCAAGCGAAAAAGAGTAGAGTTGTCTCTTAAAGACAAAATGAAGATAATTGAGAGTATAAAAAATGGTGAATCTGGCAGTAAGTTGGCACAAATATATGGTGTCGGAACTTCTACGATATCAGACATTAAAAAGAATTCTAATTCCATTATGAAATTCAATTTAGATTTTGTATACAATGCGGACGAAACAGGTCTTAATTGGAAAGCTCTACCAAGCAGATCATTAGCATCGCGACGTGAAAATGCAGCACCGGGACACAAAGTGAGTAAGGACAGAGTTACAGTTATGGTTTGCGCAAACGCTAAAGGAACACATCGATTGCCGCTGCTACTTATTGGTAAATCAAAAAATCCGCGCTGTTTCAAAAATGTTAAAATACCCTTAATTTACGCTAACCAACAAAAAGCGTGGATGAACACAGGTATTTTTCTTACTTGGTATGAAAATACGTTTATTCCTGAGGTGAAGAAATTTCAAAAGGACGTGGGAAAAGAGGGCGATGTATTGTTGTTATTAGATAATGCGCCAACGCACCCTTCCGCTGAAACACTAAATCGAGAAAATGGGAAGTTCACGGTTAAGTTTTTGCCCCCTAAAGTAACATCGATATTGCAACCTATGGACCAAAGTGTCATTTAAACTTTAAAACGTTTATACAGAAAGCAGCTACTGCGTCGTCTTTTATCAGCAGACGACAGTGAAATAGAAACGTTGTTAAAGTTTTTTAAAGAAATTAATTTAAAATATTGTTGTTATATGCTGGTAGAAGCGTGGAATTCTGTGGAATTGCAAACATTAAAAAGGGCATGGAATAAATTATTAAAATTAACTCTATCTGATTCTTCAATTAAACCGCACGACGATTTTAAATAACCGAAGCAATGAAAATTCTTAGCATTGGTGAAGGGTGCGATGAAGAGAATATTATGGAGTGGCTGAACTGCGATAGTGAAGACCCTGGATTCCAAATATTAACTGATGAAGAAATCATTGAGGATTTAAACAGTAACGAGAGAGAAGATAAAGAAGAGACTGAAACTGGGGATGTATGTCAAGTACCATCTCACGCAGAAGCTTTTGAAGCTCTAGATGTTGCTTTTAAGTGGTTTGAAAGACAGGACAAATCGGATCCCATACAGTTGTTACAACTGAAGAGCATCAGGGGTGCGAGAAAAAGATGTGATTCATTACGTCAAAAATCTATAACAAGTTATTTCCAACCAAAATTTTAAATTACATAGGTATTATGTAATTCATTATCTATCGTTATAGCTCGTTTTTTATATATCGTATTATCTAAGTAAAACCCATTACATAATAAAAAATTATTAAAACTTAAATATTATTTGATTTGCTTTGAAATCGGTTATCCGGATTTTCGATTATACGGAATACCCCTGGTTTTAATTGATCTGGATAATCGGGATTCTACTGTACTCAGAAAGTTTCTGTGCGCTTTTTTAGTTGCTATGGACCTTCCTTAAGGTGTAAACCATCGCCTTACTACTTTACATTAAATTTGCTTCAGCGCCACCTATTAGGTCCAAATATTATTATATTATTAGCACTATCCAACATGCCTATATTTTTAATTACTAATCATTTTAGTTCATTAATAAAATTTGCAAATAACTCAACTACAGCGCTACTTATGTACAAAATGAACAACCGTCTCGACAAAACTAATAAATACTGTGACTCTAATCTGTGAAGTCATTTAAAAATTACATGACAACAAACAGATGCACCAACAATTATATTATTTATAACTAGATTTTGCCAGCGGATCCAACCACCCTTAATTCGGTTATCAGCGAGGAACTCCTAATGAAGTTTGCTTTGGCAAGCTAAAGCTGTGGCAATAGTTCAGTAAGCTCAGTCTTACTTATTCCCGCGGGATCTTTTAAATTTTTTGGGGTATAAAGTAGCCTATGTCCTATTTCAGGACCTAACCTATATGTGTGCCAAGTTTTATCTCGATCTATTTAGTGGTTGAAGTGTGACTGAGTAACAAACATCCATCCACCCACACAGACATACTTCCACATTTTTTAATATAATTAGTATAGGATTATGTTAATGAAATACATATATCGCACATATTGGCGAGACGGTGATGAGTTAAAAAAACATTGTATTCGTATCGTCCAATAGAGTTACTCACGTCACCTTGATTACAGAACTTAGTTAATTAAAACTTTGTTTCTTTCTAGTTAATTACACACAAATACTGAACTTTTTTTTTTCTGAATACATGTAGGTAGGTCATTTATTTCTCACCGAAAATTACATTATGTCATTAAAATAATAATACATAACCAATTCACAAAAAGATCGTCAAGTATATAAAAATTAAAATCGCAATGAAAAATAAAGGCTTAGAAATATTCTAAGATAAAACGTCAACAATTAAAAATAAACATATAAATAGAATCAATATTCAGTCAAAGATTTAAAAATGTCAAAATTTAAAACATAAATAAAAATTAAAAGACAAAAAAAAAGCAAAACAAGAACAAACATAAATAAAAATCAATAAAAATGTCAAAACAAAAACAAACAAATATTAAAAATGTCAAACGTGGTCACTGTATTCTTTGACAGAATACAGTGATTGAGTCAGTAAAAGCTCTTTTAGCCGGCGACCAAATTTCTGATCCGAGAGTTCGTTTTTTAGGTCGACGGGGAGGTGCTCATAATAAGCTGTGTGTAATAAGTGTGCATGTCCTGCACATTAGGTTCTGGCTCAAAGACTCTTCATTACATCTATATCAGAATTAATTTTATTGCAAATATTATGTTAATATTATTTATTTGAATACTCAGAATCTGGTTCAAGAAAAATAGAACTTGTACGAGTATGTATGTATTTCTACACGGTTTTAATCTCCAGTAAAGGGGTGACCAGTGACTGAATACACACGCATTTCATAGTGTTCATGCCCAAGCAAGGGAATATTGTGCTAAGTGATTTCTTGTGCTTGGAGGAGAATGATTGACTTAACATTTCTAATATACTCGTAGTAACAGAAAATTGAATATTGAATTCCGATGGCAAGGAAAAGAATTTACTAAGCTCAACGATTTGTCTGGTTTAGGAGACTATTTTGTTTTAGTGTAATACTGTAGGAGCCGTAAAAGTAAGCTAAGTTACTTAGCTCGATGAATAGAGTTTTAAGGATGAACCGTAAGGTAAGTCCGTTTAATAATATGAATCCAGCAATGGGCTGAGCTAGACTTATATAGGGCTTGACTAAAACCTAAAACAATAATGTGTAATTTAATCACAGATTTAATTAAAAAATAAAAAGTTAAAGAACATGATAATTTTTAAATTTAATTAATTTAATTTCATTAAATCTAGTGCCGTGACGTCTGTGTCACCGCGGTCCGTAGCCATCGGCCAGGACGAAATAAGCAAATAAGGAAACCTACTCAAGTAAGCAGTGTTCTTCTCATTTTAAAATAAATTCCAATGTTCTATTACAAATTCCAAACTGGAAAAATAACATAACTTATCACCAATAAAAAAAATGTATTTTTTTTTAAATACCTGTAAAAAACTTTGCTTTAAAACTCCCTGTCCTCTCGGTTTTCTTTTCTTAATTCATAAGTCCTTTTTTACTTATCGAAAATATAATTTATTACATAGAATAAAAAGTAACCATGAAGCTGGCAAAATCTTATATTCTATTTTATATAACTTATGTGTTATTGAAAATCAAGATTTACGTATATCACCGTTTTTGGAAAATCATCCAGTAGAGCGCTTACTAAATAGGGCATGAAATTCCTATAGCTTTGTGTGTAGACTCCTAAAATATCGCCCTGAGGTTTTCGTTACAAGCAAAACTATTTTATCATCGCACGGATTTCAATTTTATCAATTTATAGCAAGAGCTATCGACACGTCACAGACAAATAATTAATACAACTGACATTAATTATTTGAGGGTATTTTGAGAAAGACCTAATCTTTCCGTGACATTAATTATAAATACTAAAGTTTGGATGTTTAGTTGATTGTAACTCAATCACGCTTCAACCACTGGATGGATCGGGACCCGCTTCAGATTCAGATAAAATTTGGTAAGGAGATAGTTTGAGTCCCGTAAGGAAATAGGTTATTTTTCATCGCGGAAAATTTAAAAGTTCCTAGAGGAATAACTATAACGTTTTTTTACTTAATCCTGCCGCAACGGAGCATCCAATTGAGCTGAAATTTTGTACAGAGATAGTTGTAGATACGGAGAAGAAAAAATGCTACATTTTATCATGAAAAATTCAAATATTCCCGCGGGAGTAACTATAACCGAATTCCACAAACGAACCATAGCTGCAGCTATAGCTAGCTATAACAAACTTCTTTAGTATAATCAAGGAGTTGCTGTAAGAATCCCTCGCCGATAACCAAATTTAGGGCGGGTGGAGCCGCTGGCTAAAGCTAGTATTAAGTAACTACTATTTCTGTATGTTTATATCTTAATAAACATAATTAGAGTCTATGAATATTACCTACGCCTGACTTTGTAGCACCATATTCAGTAAGAATGAATGTTTTATTTTATGACGGAACCTTATCATAAAGTTTTAATATCAGGTATTATGCATTTATGTTAATGACATTTTTATTGCTTGGTCGTTAATTTCTGTACCGGCTATGAAAGAAGTCCCTAGGTTATAGCTTTCTTTAAAATTTATACACTATTTACTTGTTTTACTAATACCATACTCATTTAAATTATTTATTTTAAAGTACGTTGAATGTATAAATTGGTTTAAATTTTACAGTAAATTAATTCAATAGAGTTGTGAAATTATCTAAATTGATTAGCACTCATTTATTGCCTTCGAAAGTTCATTTCTGATTCTGTAGTAAAGGTCATTATTGGTCCTGCCTGACATAAACTGGTTTACTTCACCTCCAAATCTAGTTCAAGTTAATCCGTAGGTGTGATTATGTAACCTGTGTTTAGGTCAACTGGCGGGAGTAACCATGTGGGCCATGTTTTATTTGGCAATGATCTTTAGTATATAATAAGTAACATAAGACGCTTAACAAATTTTTTTACAACTCCTAGTGACTTATAAAGTCCTAGTACATCAATCTTATAAACACACAAAATGTTCATAGAAGTAAGAAATACAATACATATTATAGAAATAATAATAATCGAATGTAGGGTCGCAGGTTCAAGTCCTAATCTTTTGACTGCATCTTTGCTATGAAAATATTTAAAAATAATTGACAAAATTTTAAAACTTAAAGTTACAAAACATAAGTTCGCAGATACTTGTAGAACAACATCGATCTCTATTTAATTCAATAACATGTTGTAGACCCTTAGCTACCTAAGCCAAATTCTTTTATAAAATTCATCCAACGTAACGGCGAGACGGTGACCGTTCAAAAGAACATTACTACATCCACAAGTGAGTCTGTCACGTCTCACTGACTTAAGAACTAACTTTAACAAAACTTCGTTCATCAAAACTTTTCTGCTTTCAAGATTAATTTATAAAGACGCTTGTAAAAGTATTTATGCAGTTTTCGTGATATAATAAAACATTTCTATTCATAAAATCATTAACTATTATATATATATATATGTATATATTTTAGTAAGAACTTATTTAATCTCGTATCTATAAGCTATAGGTGGACAATTACAGAGAAGCTAATCTAGAAGTTTAAAGTCATTTAAAGTTTGATGGAGCGAGATATGTTCGTAGTGTCTCTTTTTTTTTTTTTCTGAGCTGACTAGGCAGTTGGCTGTTGCAGCCATTACTGCTTCACCGGACTTTTGGGGCGAGATTCTGAAGGAGCCTCAGCCCATATAGCGCCCAACGCTCAAGGGCTCCCCGCGGGGGAAGCCTCGGCTTGGGTTGTCGCTCTCGGGGGCGTCCCTTCGAAGTGTCTCTGAGGGATATAATCCGAAATAAGGAAATCCAAAAGAGAACAAATGTAATAGACATAGCTCGCATTCTCAGCAAACTGAAGTGGAAGGAGAATGGACACTACTGCTGGTGTACGTTGAAGAACGAGTAACTTGAGTAAAGAAATGACGACATCGGGTTCCTAACTCTACCCTAAAGTTTTTGAACGGCTAACCGAATTACATCAGTCAAGTCAAATCAATATCTCCTCTTTCAGGAATTTCACCCTTTTTAGAGGCCCATTTTTAGGGTTCCGTTGCCAATGTAGCTGATTTTACAAAGATTTTCTATTGGACGCACGCAATAAAACAGTATTGTAATTAGTTTGTAAAGCTAGGTGTAGTTAATTTACTTGACGATTCGAAAGTGTTCTTAGTAACCCATTTGTATAAAAAGATTTTGATTTTGATTTTGAAATAGCAAAAAACGGAACCCTTATAGATTCGTCATGTCTGTCTGTCTGTCCCTCCGTATGTCACAGCCACTTTTTTCTTAAACTATAAGAACTATACTGTTAAAACTTGGTAAGTAGATGAATTCTGTGAACCGCATTAAGATTTTCACAGAGACACTTCCAAAGTGGTAAAAGGTACCCCCCCCCCCTGTAACTTCTAAAATGAGAGAATGATAAAACTAAAAAAAATATATACCATGCAAACTTCCACCGAAAACTGATTTGAACGAGATCTAGTAAGTAGTTTTTTTAATACAATTTACTTTTCATTCAATCAACTCAAAATGGTGGTAGGTACGGAACCCTCGCTGCGTGAGTCCAACTCGCACTTGGCCGGTTTTTTATTTGAAATGACTATGTAAGTTACGGAACTGGGTTAGTTTTTGAACCGTGAGAGTCATAACTCTACTCGACTCAGTCGGTTTTGGAACGGCCCCCTGAACGACTAACAGCCGATGGAGCAGATAGATATGGAAGAGTCTTAGTCCAGCAGTAGATCATACTAGGTTTATTTATTGAAGATTATGGTATCTATAAAAGTGTATCCTAATTAACGCAGTATGCCACCCAAAATATCAACAACACGAGGCATAACATTTGGAATATAATTATTTTTACTTACTGAGCTCCACTGAGAAAGGGTTTCCGAAATAATATCCTCAAAAAGGTTTAAATGGCTGAAACTCTGGTAAACATTATTACAGTCTCGTCTGTGTATTGTAGTATATAAGTATACAAAGGCATATTTATTGAATAGCTGAATTCACGAACTCCTCATATGTTCTAAAAATTACCTGCAAGGATCCGTGAAAGTCTACTCGCTTATAACAAAGTGTTCAGAAGATAGAATCATATTATTGAATATAATGCAACTAATTAACGGAGAGCATATTTATATGGCTCAGTGCAGGCTTCGTTATTATTACTATTCATCGAACAAGAGACAAGTAATGGACAGCAGTAGTAAAAATAGTTACAGTCTAAACTGAAAAATAAAAATGTTTGCTTTGCTTTGCAAGTTGCCTTGTAAACACCCAATACTTGGTGTCGTAGACTTTGCTACATCACCAGACAGCGTAGTGCGTAGCCCGTAGGTCGCGCCGAGGCTCCATACGCGTTCAGTGTGGTTCTAATAGTTATTTTATTTATGCGTAGGTCCCATCGTAGCCACATCCTCGTTCATTATGGTTTTGATAGTTATTTTAGTTATGCATAGGTCGCGCCATAGCTTCATTAGTATGAATTTGAAAGATATTAACTTCTTTTGAGGGAAGTTATCATAATAGGCCCGAAAATCGAAATCATTAAATTTGCGTTTTCTTTACATTTTGAGACCTGGAAAATAAGAATATTACTAAAATACATGGTTGTTAGCGCAGGCTGGATCTCTGTGTTGTAACAAAACGGCAATACAGACAATTAGACTGATATTCTTTATGACACATTCTGTTCAGACCACTTTCCACTGCGTGTTAAGTGTAATATGGAGGCTATGAGTTTCAAAAATTGTGTTAAGAAGGTTCAATCAAACAATGTCATATAGGAAGAAAGAGGTTAAGATAAAATTATACCAAGTTATATCATAGTAAATTAAATTTTCCTACTGAATTAACTTATTGTCCTGATAGGTTCTGTACTGATGTCTCCCATAAGTCTAGGATAGATGACATTTTTGTTAAAATAATCAATGCACTCCTCAAAGCATCCCTAGAATCAAAGGAAACTGTGTTTGTAAATAAATTAAATAATAAAAATGTATAAGGGGTTGGAACAGGTAGGTTAAGGATGCTCACAGTCAGGCTAAACTTAAATTCAAAATGTGGGCTATATATGGACAGCCAAGTCAAGGATCAGTTTATGAAAAGATGAAAACTAGTCACAAAATATTTAAGTCAAGGCTTGAATGGTGTCTTAGCAACCAATAACAGATTAGTATGTATAGTAAGCATCAAATCACTCACAAAAAAGGTTTTGTAAGGTCACAAATTGCCTGTAAGTGTACACAGAATTAGTAATCAAGTCATGTTTGTTACCTCAGAACTCCGTAATTTATAAACCGATTTAGAAAATTTTATGGGGATGTAACAACCCACAGATTGGTCTGATTTTAATTATTAAGGGTTGGTACAATCATTTGATTATTTTGATTATTTAGACGAGTTTCTACCGGTCTCTTCGTCTAGACTGGCCATGTTAGTTTCTGCAGAGGCGCCACTGTGAATGAGATTAGTAAAACAATAAGCGATAGAATCGCTCCCGTATTAATAATACGTTCAAAATTATATGACGCGCATTCTAGTTTTCAACTCGACATTCTAACGCTAAGTGCCAATTAGTCCAGCTGTTTGTTTTTTTTTTGTTTAAAATCTGATTTCGTTTTAAAGACGCAACAATAATCTTAATGTATAAATTCTTAAATATAAAAAAATATTCTCAAGAGAAGTCACACTCAAAGATTTTTTTTTTATTTGTGTAGGTCGCACCGTTGCTCCAACCCGTTCAGTATGGTTTTGATAGTTATTTTAGTTATGCCTAGGTTACGCCGTAACTACATACCTACCAGTTAAGTATGGTTTTGATAGTTATTTTAGTCATGCGTCGTAGAGCACCGCAGCTCCATAGCAGTTAAGTACGGTTTTATTATTTATTTTAGTTTGAGGAAAAACTATATTATACTAACTACCATATTCGATGTAAACATATTCACCGATAGGCAAAGTATTTAACTGTATATTTAAAAATTAACACAATAATGAGTTAATTAATTAGTTTTACCGTATGCAGTTATAACCATACCTATTTTGAAGGAAAATTTTAAACTGTGTTCTTTTTTCAGGATCCAATCTAACACTTATTGAACGCGTATAAATCAAAGAAATTATGATAAATTAAGAAAAAGTTTATTTTTAATTACCTATTTTAAAAATTAAATTCAACATTTTTCTCAAGTTTGCCATTTCATTATTTCTTTGAATTAGATTCTTATTGAAAGGTGTAGTGATGTACTTTTTTTTCAAAATCAAGGGATTCGATTCTGTTCGTCCCGAATGCTGTATATGATAGCATCCTTTTAGAAACATCAAAACCGGAAAAAAAATCGTTACAGAAAATAGAAAATGGTGTTTTGTAATTGGTCCAGAACATAATATCAGTAACTAAATAACTAAGTAACTAAAATAATAGTATCCTCTCAGGTACATATCAGAAGTATAAAATCAACTTTGTGTATGATTGGTACAGCACGCAGTTCTGGATCCAGTGCCTAATGAGGCGCGCTATACAACACGACCTCTTGTTTTGCTCTGCCATTGAAAAACAGCTCATTAGTCAGCTCCAAGTTGACGCGCCGTGATGGTTTTGATGTTGTTTAATATTTTGTTTTCTCCGCTTTGAAGCAATTTTGTACCTATTTATTAATATATACTTAGGTGGTTAAGAGAAATAAAATTTTAACCAAAATAAAATTAGTTTAGTGCTGTAGTAAGTAAATAGTGTATTGTATAGTACTTACCTAACAGTAATTATTGGATTGTTTTTTACCTACGCCATATTTTTTATTCAAGGACGTGGTTTTGCAAAACAAGCCATTGATTAAAAAAACATTCTTTATGTTAATCCAGTAATTTAAAAGGAGCGTATAATCAAACCAATAGTATTTTTAATATCTAGAAAAAATAAGTTTATCATAAAATTTGTTTGTGCTGCAAATATTTTTTTGAAATCCATCTTGTAAATTACTGCTTCTTTGGATTTTAAATGTTCATTTTTGAAACTTATAACGTTTTTACAACCATCCATTAATTTATCCATGAACTTGTATGATAATCAAATTGTTCACATAATTATTGTTAAATTCAAAGCAAATGTAATATGTACACTGCATTTATTAAGAGTTAATACTCTAACTACAAAGTTATCTGCTATTAATTATAATTAATAGCAGATAACTTTGTATACATTTTCAAATCAGTTTATAAATGACTGATTTTCGTGGTTACAAACATTAAAAGAAAATTAACCGAATTGAGAACTGGTTTTAAACCTTTTGGAACCGGTTAAAAATACATGTATATCTACTGATATTTCCAAAAAATATATTTTGTTAGTTATGCGTTGGGGTAGGTATGTTGTAACTATTGGAGAGGTTCAGTATGCTTACTAGTGTATCTTTAGTGTACTTCATCACTCCAGCTGATTGAAAAAACCGTCCAAGTGTAAACATTGCTACTGCATATTTTCGTCTACATTTTTCTCACGTAAAATCAGAACTTACTTCTGATGCTTGCGTAAACTTTGGGTTCACATAAAAATGCATTAAAAAAACCCTTTTTCCTTCTCTCCTTTTGCCTTATATCTCGGATATCAAATTTGGCCAACTTCTCGGATTTGAATCATTTCGTTACAAGCTTTTTCATAGTATTTTCTTAAATTCACTTTATTTCAATATAGAATTATAAATTCCTAACAAGCCTAAATGTGGTGTGACAATTTCATACATTTGTAGGTAGCAGTATTGTATGATGTGAATGGCATTTTGTATCGATCTTCAAGTTATTCATATATATCTTTATATGTTTAGGTAGAAAATTCATAGTTTTATAAGTAATGTAAACTACTACTAGTAATGTAAAATTTAATATTTAATAATACATTATTTTATTTTATTTATTGTCTGAAGCGAAAACAACCGTTATGCATTTCAAATTATTAGTTTCAAGTAACTGGGCATCTTAATTTAATTATAAACTGAAAGACACTCTCATGACAAAATGGATGACTCTATATTCCTCGGTGACACATTTTAATAAAAGTTTTAATAAATTATGCATCAGTCTGTCGGTTCGAGCCAAATGGCGTCGCTCCGGGATAATGTTACCGAGATATTTGATTTTTTCCTGTGGAGAAGTTTATCGATGAAAAAAAGACAAAAACAAAATCTTCTAAAGTGGAATACTGAGAGTTTCAATCAATACAATGCATTCGTTATGTTATTGGATAGAATCTAAGTAATAATAGTTTACCTCCATTTCTTTATCCATACAGTTTTGTCACTAATGATATTGATCGGACACAAACCAGACTCATGACAAAATTTTATAAATGTGTATAAATTACATTACATTAATAAAAACACGAATATGCAATAGTATGCAAATAATACAACAATTTTGGCTGTTTTTCATAATTTTGATATGCCAAAATATCTAGACAACTTAATTTCTAAATAAGTTAATAGTGTGTTGACGAAAAAATCTTAATCGGCCTCAAGAAAGGAGGTTATCGATTTGACAGCGCCTTCAAAACTCACAATTGCTGCAAATTTTTGCCATTTGACTTCAAGGCGAAAAAACCAGCCAAGTGCAAGTCGGACTCGTGCACGATGGGTACGTACCATTATCTACAAAAACGGCAAAAAAATAACGTTAGTTGTATGGGAACCTTAAAGAAGGGGGAAGGGGGGCCCTTAAATATTTGTTTTATGTTAATTCAATTATTTATTTCTAAAGTGAATGTATAATTGAATATTCTGTGTATTTCAAGCATCTACCTGTCGCCGTTATCAATATCGAGCAAAAATGAGCGAAAAAATCACGTTAATTGTATCGGAGCCCCTTTAAATATTTATTTAACTCTGTTTTTTAGTATTCTTGGTTATAGCGCAACATCATCTGTGAAAATTTCAACTGTCGAACTGTCACAGTTCATGAGATACAGCCTGGTGACAGACGGACAGAGTGAAGTCTTAGTAATAGAGTCCCGCTTTTTAACCTTTGGGTATGAAACACTTAATAAAATTTAATTCAATGTTCCCTGAATGTTTTTTTGTTTTGTCAATTATTATGATGACGTATCATAATAAACATAATAAACAGTGTAATAGAGTAAGAAAAAAAAAAAGTTTTATTGATATGGTAAATGTTTATATATAAGCTTAGATATGGAAACACGGTAACGAAAACTGAGAGTTGACACCAGGATAGTCAAATGCTCCGAGACACCGAATACACTCTAGTTCTCATTTTTTAAGTTCTATTGATGGAACAAAAATATTAAAATATTTCAAATACGAACACGCATTACTAGCTGTTTTTGTAGATTGATCGCATCTTTGAAATCGTTAGAACCTTTTCATATGCGCAACAATCAAATGATATCAATTAAAGGATGATATGTAGCACATATGACAACCAGCATCATATATGGCGTCTTGAATAAACAAAGGTAACACGTAGGAATTGCTTTCCAATGGCTTCTACGTAATTACATTTACTACGTACGTACTCACGTAATGTACTACGTACATTTAATAAAGTCACCAAATTCTTTTAATAAAATTCATAGCTTGTAGCGGCTAGACGATGACCAATGAAAATTACATTACTTCATCTATGTACACTAGGGGTGACTTTGTAACGTCTCATTGACTTCAAAACTAACTTCAACTTTGTTCATCAAAACATTTCTCTTTTTAAAATTTTTAATTTAAAAAAAATAATTTCAAATTTTATAATTATTATATTGTAAAAGTTAGCTAAAATGAAACTATTCTTAAAGAATCAGGATACTATATACATGTGTTAAAATGATTTTTACGTGAGTCTATGGTTTTAAGTAGCAAACTAAGGGGAAGTCGCGTAGTTGGACTTGGACAAATTTTATTGAGAAAAAATTGCGCATGCTTTTGAACGTAATTTCAAACTTTGTGTATTTTCTCTGATTTCAACTAAAGGCCGTAACAGACCAGATGCGTGACGTGACGTGACGTGCGCACGCGCGTGCAAGCCCTGTCACACCGGCAAAAGCGGTATCGCACTCGTCATTTAGGTATCTTCTGTATTCGTGAAGCCATATTAAAGTTGAGAGCATTTGACCGCAACTCTTTATGTTTGGTGTTGTAGCTACAATCATATTTGTAAACTATTTCTATGAGTTTGTTTAAAAAAAACACACGTAAACATCGTAGGCATCTAACAGGGAGCGTAATATTGTACAACGTCATCACTGCACGGACTCGTTTTGTCAGTAATGCGTGTCGTGCGTGCGCGGGTCACGCGCGTGCGCACCTCACGCGTTTGATTTGGCACCTTTCTTACAGTTTACCAAATAAGAATTGTAAAACGTTAGAGTTATGTCCCGTATTAAATATATACGTAATTTACTGTCGTAATACAGAACCGTAGTCAGTGATATTTAAAGCCATTAATAATACCCATTTCATCTGGTGGCATCCTTACCTATCCCACTATGAAAAAAAGTCATGAAGGTATAAACCCTTAATAACTAATTATAATAATATCTTTATTTCGGACACAATGATCCATACAAATTATAGGTACAATAGAATAGGCAGTAATAATTAAAAATAAATAAATAAATAATTAAGTCAATCCAAAATTAAGTGGCTATCTCTACCCACCTGTCTGTTGGTTGCAGTCAGTATAAGTCTGTCGGCAAAACTCTTAATAATTGCATTGTTACAAGAGCCAACTCTGGACACAAACGACGCTATTCTGTTTCGTTGAATGGCATTTAAAGAATTGACTCTAGCCTCAGCGAACATTTTTAGAATATTTAGTCCAGAATTGACAAGTGTAAAACGTCTAGGAAAAGGAATTAAACAGTATTATTTTCACGTCAGGAGCTGACCTGAAGAATTTCCCTGCAATCATATTGCCCACTAGACACAGTGCTCTTCGCTGTCTTTCCACATCTGCATCATCCCTTAAGCTAGATGTGACAATCCGGCCAAGGTACTTGAAATTGTCAACAACCTTAATGGACTTCCCGTTTAAATAGACACCAGGCACGTTTTCTACGATAATATCCCTAACTACCCCCTAATTGTAATGAACTCAGAAGTACTAACTAATTACTGTGTTCAGAGACTCTCTATAATGTTATCCTAGTTAGACTAGGTACATTACTAATCGACTAGTAATATTGATATATTATTTATTACTAAATTACTTCGATTTGTTATTTACATATGTAAGTGAGTCTCTGAACACAGTTATTAGTTAGTACTTTACAGTTCATTACAATAAGGCGGTAGTTAGGATATTATCGCAGAAAACCTGCCAGTGGGCCTTAAGTATGAAAAGTCGTGAAGTCATAAACAAAAGTCCTAAAAGAATTGAATCAATTAACTATCCAAACGCAAGACCATAGTCGAGGATGTTATAGTTACAACCACCATTAATATCCCTAGCTA
This sequence comes from Apoda limacodes, assembly GCA_946406115.1. Taxonomy (NCBI): domain Eukaryota; kingdom Metazoa; phylum Arthropoda; class Insecta; order Lepidoptera; family Limacodidae; genus Apoda; species Apoda limacodes. The sequence goes on along the minus strand of OX291553.1, from coordinate 7,992,802 downwards.
CCCCCTTATTGTAATGAACCGTTAAGTAGTAAAAATGTACACCATGATGGATTTGCCATCTTGAATCAAAAAAAAATATAAAAAATTTAGAACTCAGGGTTTTCGACCAAATAGAAAACAGTTTAAAAAAAATTAAAGATAAAAAGTGCACAATAAAATCAAACCCATTTAAGGAACCACATCACATTTTTTTGCCTTTAAGTAAATTACTAATTTAATTTACTTAAGGCTATGGCATACCCAAGCAAAAACTTGCCGTTTCAACCAGTGTTCAAAGACATATATATTATATTGTTAAGCATACAAAGAGACACAGTTCCACGTACGATAGGCACTAGCACGTGACCGCACGTTTTTTGGCGGTATAGAAATTAAATATTTATTTAGAACTATAAAATTAGCAAATTTATTGGTCACTTCTTCTACTTCTGTATATATAAAAGGCAACCGTTACTGACTGACTGATCTTTCAACGCACAGCTCAAGCCATTAAACGTATTGCACTGAAATTTGACTCACATATAGCTATTATGATGTAGGTAAAACGGGGGTTCAAAATTTGTATGGAGCACCAAGATCGCGAGGTTAATCCTTTAACTAAATAAACAAATACCACAGAGTGAGAGTAGCTATCCATACTAATATTATAAATGCGAAAGTAACTGTGTCTGTCTGTCTGTGTGTCTGTTACCTCTTCACGCTTAAACTGCTGTACCCATTAAGATGAAATTTGCCATAGAATTAGTTTGAGTCCCGGAAAAGGCAAAAGCTGCTTGAAAACGTCAAGAGATAGACAGAGACAGAATGAAGGAGAGAAAGAAACAAAATGAAAGAGATAGAGACAGACGAGTGAGAGAGGGGGAGGAGAGAGATAGGGGGGGGGGAGATAGAGAGAGAGAGAGAGAAATTTTTTAGTTATCAGTAAACTCCAGTTGAGTATCAGCTGTCACACACACACTTTTTTTCTATAATTGAGAAGTTGCCGTTGAAATCCCACACCGATAACCGAATTTAGGGCGGGTGAAACCGCGGGCAAAATTTAGTATAATCAAGGAGAAACCTACGCCTATAACCAAATTAAAGGCGGGCAAAAGCTAGTATTAATATATATTTTATGAAATCGGTCAAGAGAATATCACTTTTGGTTTTTCTTACAATTTGAATTAAAGCCCAAAAATAGAGTGTCAGAATATTTTTATTTACTAACTGTTTTAATATCCAAATTGGTTTGAACGGTAACATAATTTTTTTCACGTCAAAAAGTGTACTCAGGACTGTTACAAAATTTGCAAACTTAACTCGTTTGGGTATGCCATCACCTTAAACCTAATTTCATTAGTATTTGAATCAAAAAATTTAAATTTTCTTTAAATAGAACACTAGCATTTTTCCAGTGGTATAGACCATAAGGTTAACATAATTTTTAATCAACATTCTGCAAAGTGTGATGTACATTTTACGTCTTTGCCGTTTGAATTTCAAATTGTATATTATAACGATGCCAACAAAACCTTCAATAAATTAACAATAAAGTGTAATTTTATAATTTCTCTCCTGAACGCTATGAGCTGGCCGATAATAGGTCAATACAAAATTTGCCAACACCTTTTACGCTGATGAGGGTAAATTTTGAAAAATTCCTTACCTTTTCAGATTAATCACTCGCTATAAAATCTTCCATGGCTACTTGCTCTATAGTAGCCTACTCTTTCCCTGTTACTAAAATGTAACTTAGCGTTTTTGCGTAAAGTTAGCATTGCTACGCATATATGTCTACAATATAAAAGAAACCCCTTCTTCGAATTTCAAATTTTGTCTTCTAGGAATTTGGGCTCAGTGATTTTCTCATACAAAAATTTTTAACACTCCCATTTCTCCAAGGCTGAATTTTCAAAAACCCTGAATCCCATTTTATTAATTGTGTTGAACAGTAAAATATACTAAGCTTGAAGTTAATTTGACAATAAAAATATTATTTCCAGTACAAAATATCTTGCCCCTTTCTCACGTTAGGGGTTCAAACTTCAAAAAAACCCGATCATATATATCAAGTTTTAAGTAAATTGACTATAATAGTCCTCACAAATTTTATGACCTTTTTCTTCCCTAGGTCAAAGTACGAAGAGTGCGCACCATGCTTTAAATATATACTGGCGACTGTTCACAAAATTTAAACTCTAAGCACACTCATTGTAAAATCGTAACGAAATAAATAGCTATCAAAAACGTGTACATAAACTATATCACGTCAACCATACGTAATCTAAACGTAAACCATTATTAGAATCACCCGGGTATGTAAGTGTCCCCTTCCAAACCACACCGACTCACCACTCTTTTGTCGCCTATTTATAAGGTTACTTACTTATAGTGTTCTAAGTACATTTTCTAGGGTAAAATTATTAGTAAACCCGGAATCTTAAGTTCATTTAGTATGTTAAGAAGTCTATATACCAAGTTTCTACCCTGTGGGGTTGAATTTTAAAAAACACCATAATACATGTTTTATTTTGTGTGTTAGAGAGCATTACTGAATATCAAGTAAAGTTACCCCAAAAAATATTATTTCCCGTTATTTTTTATTAATTGTGTTATTCTAAGTAAATTTTACTGTAAAAATATTATTTCCCGTATTAAATATGCTACCTTTTTCACTCCCGTGGCGGTTGAAGTTAAAAAAACGCCGAACTATAACAACGTTTATTGTGTTGGAAAGCATTAAAATCATCTATTTTATGAATTTGACTAAAAATATTACCCGATCCCATAAAAACTTACCCATAACATTACTCTTATAAGGGATCGAATTTTGAGAAAGTCTTAAAAGACAGTGTTTAATAATGTGTAAATTGACCATAAAAATATTTTATCTCATGTAAACTTTATGACTCCTTTATCCCCTTAGGGCCTGAATTTTGAAAAATGACAGAAAATGTGTATTATTAGAGATCATTAGTTATAAGTTTTAGGTAAATTCAACCATATAGATATTATTTCCTTTAGAAACTTTGACACTTCTTTTTACCCTTGAAGAGTTGAATTTTTGTAAATGGTAAAATAAGTATTTTCGATGTATGTTAAAGAGCATCGATGGCAAGCTTATTGTTAATTGACTAAAATAAAGTTTGCCAATTAGGAACAAACTATGCTAACCCCTTTTCCCCTTTTGGGCTCATTTATAAAAACCCCAAAATCTTCGTTCATAAAATGTTTTGAAAAGCATATATACTAAGTTTCAAGTACATTGGGCATAGAAATATCTTATCCTATACAAACTTTGCCCTCCCTAATGTATTCCCTACAATTAATATTATTAATAAATAAATAAAGTAATTCCCTATTTTCCGGCTCAGGGGTTGAATTTTAAGAAACGCCGTAATATTTGTTCCACTGACAGCGTTGAATAGCATTTATTTATACCCAGTTTTAAGTAAATTTGCTTATATATATATGTTATTTCCCATACAAACATTTCCACACATTTTCACCCATTTACGCGTTGAATTTTGGAAAAAGCTATAACACGTCATTCTTTATTTGATACTAGAATCCAAATCCCAATTTTCATTATTTTATTTACAAAAAACCAGATTTCCATACAAAGTTTCATCTTCATTTTACCCCTGTGAGACGATTTTGCAGAACCAGTAAAACGTATCATCCTTGATTATTAATCAAAAGGTCAAATACCAATTTTCATGAATTTAACTCAAAAACTAACCGATTTTCATAAAAACTTCGACCTTTAGGAGTTGAATTGTACCAAATCCGTTCTTAAACAACGCCTCCTATATATAATAAACTCCTTCCCCAAATTTCTAATTTCTATCCTTTGTGGTTTGGGCTGGGCGGTGATTAGTTAGTCAGGACATTGCCTTTTATATATAATTTAAATTGGGAAGGTTAAATTACTAGAATAAAATAACTATGCAGGTATATTGTAATAAAAACCGTTTTAAGGGGTAATACTACCAAACTACAAATGTTGTTTAATCATATCGGGTATTAAAATATATGAGGGCCCTAGGTACGCATTTTTTTACGACTAAAACTTAAAAATGCAACAGTCATATTCTTAATTAACAATTTTATTTTTATATATTTGAAAATAATGGGACATAAAAACTTTTATACCTGTAATACAGGTATAAAAGTTTTAGATAAACAATATTTTTTTCTAGTTTTTTACTTTGAAGAGTTTACTTTTAGGGTGTTTTCTTATAAATTTGGCAATAATCTGATTTTGTTAACCAAAATAAGGTAATACCATGTGGTTTTACGATTTGTTTACTCACCTTACTAATTTTTAAAAAAAAATTGTGCAATCTCAATACTTTTGATAGCAATAAAATAAATTGATATAGAACTTAAAAAATAATCCGCTACAGCAGACTGAGCTAACAGATTTCTTCTCTTGGAAGTAGAAAGCTGCCGCAAAGTTAGGACGAAAATGTTTACTGACATCCAACAGCTAGGTTTTGAAAACACGTAGCTCAATGTTCTGTCAGCTATAAGTCAGTTACAGCTTCTTTATTGTACATTTTTTTATATCGGTTATTTATTTATTTCTACATATTTTTGAAAGTTTAAGTCTATGTTTTTACTAAAGTCTTGATTTATTTTCGTTGCACCTCTGAATTGAAACAAACTTTATCATAAATTTATGAAACAGCTGTAACAAGCTAAGATAAAGTTTCGAAGTGCACTTCCAATGATCGAACTCCAATTACGCGCTTCTCCGGTTTCACCGTGCGACTGCTGGTGCTAATTGTGCTCGACACTATGCCACTTCCGATATTTTAGGAATATCGGAAACACCTCCGATACTCCGAGATGATTTTACTCTTATGGTTCAATGAATATTCTTTTTAATAAAGAGCAGTTTCTAACAACCCCTTAAGGCATTGTAGATAAACTTATAGAAGAATTTTTCTCTAGATCGGGTTGCATTTTCAGCTATGGTTTTCTGACACTTTTTTTCGACACAATTCAAACGTGTCTCAGAAAGTTTTGAAATTTCATATTTGTAACCTTAGCGTTTCAATTACTCTCACTATAGTAGCGACCATACGTAATATATACATATTGGACTCCTCCCAATAGATCCATGTAATGAAAACAATCTGATATTACGAACCGCGCAGTCGTATATATATTTGCAATATCTAAACGTTACCTTTATCCGTGTTGGACGTATTTTACGAGCACCACTGTGGATGGGTGTTGCCTTGTGGTTTTTTAATAAATTGCCATCTCAGCAAAAAAACTCTCAGCATGTAGTTATATGCATAACTCTCTTGATATTAGCAATCAAATAACACCTAAACTAGCGCCGCCATTAGATATCCTTAATTTTCTCTCTGTAGAAAACGAATTTCTAGAATGCAAATGATAGTAATAATGATAGATGAGATTAAAAACTAAATTTAAGATATACGTATGTCCAGGTTAAGAGGTATGTAGCAGCTAAATAGCGCCGCCATTAGATTTATTCAAATTATTTTTTTAAACCCAAATACTGGAAATATAAAACTAATCATAAGCTATTTTAAACAATATACATAGTTTCAAAAAACGGCCACTTTTAGCGGAAATGCCAACTAGATTATCTATAGAACATATATATTATCTAGAGACCATAAAAATTGTTTTAAAAATAGCTTATCTTTTATTTTAGGATATCTATTGGCTGTTATAAACCTTTTAATCTGGACATACATATGTCTAAAATTTAGTTTATATCATTTTGAGTCCGAGTTTTTTTTAGTTTGCGGCTGAAAGTTCTAACTACCTAATTATAAAAATTTGAAAAGTAAATACTTATTTAAATTTCATATAATAAAAGCCGGTGCAATTTTCTTCATAGATTTTATAATAAAAATTCAAAACACTGTGAGATGTTTTTGCCTACTGCTAAATATATAGATCTATATACAGTCTGCCAATAAAAGTTTTGAACACTTTAGGATAAATTACAATTACATTGAAATCCATTTCGCGCACTGTGCATGCGCTATTTAATGTATAACTTTATTGATTTGTTGTCAACAGAAAACTTTGTACTCTCTACTTTAAAATTTTATATAAATACAACATTATATAGAATGAAGTAGAGTGTGAAACTTGTCTTATTATAAATTAATCTAATTCGTTTGGTATCACATTTATATTGTTCACAGTAAAAATAGGCTTGATTACGTTATTTTAAATCACTGTTCTAATCTCCTAATACCTAATATGTAGGTACCTACTTACTATTAAAAAAAGAGGACCAGTATAAGAGATCAATTCTTTTTCTAAAGGACTTTATTAAATTTTGCGAAGAGTCAAGCGTTCCTTACATTACATTAAAAGTTTAAGATCTTATGAAATAACTTTGCCCTAAGGTATCGAAAACTTTTCCGTTTGAAGCTGTACAAAACAAAATAAGAAAAACATATGTATACAAGGAGGCTTCCGCGTATTACTGAAGTTTTACAAACTACAAAACTAATATTATAATAATAATAATATTTATTTATTTATTTAAGTAGGTATGGTACAATACATTAACATAATTTCACTGCCGAGTAAATGCATATTTCATATATCATATCATATTTTAAAATAGTCTAAAGAATCTTTTAACATGCCTTAAAATTAATCAGCCTTAAAATTATATGACATAAAAATGTGTTATTACTAAATGATTACTTAAGTATACATATTAAAATGATCGCAACACAATAATAGTGAAACACATGAAACAAAAGTTCCAAAAAACATTCTAAACACGAGTGATGATAATTATGCTGTCACTATGATACTTTCAAATTCCCCTTTATTTTAAGACACGGTGGATCAGCTATCAACAGTTTTGCCGATAAACAACAAAATTAGTTAGAGATTTATCAAATGATTTCTATTATTATAAGATAAAGTAAAATTTTGTGAATATCAATAAAGATTACCTTTCCCACCAGATATGTTAAAAGTCAGTAATGCCTATAAAAGAAAACGAAAATGACGCGAAAATATCCTCCATGCCCAGCTTGTACCGCGGTTAGTATTGAAAATATTTATGCTATGACATACTCTAGAAAAAGCGTGTGGTTTCGAATAGTATACAAAGACATATTACACTCTTGAAAAATACGAAGAGACACAGTTCCACGTACGATAGGCGCTAGCGAGTGAACGCACAGTGAAAATCTCGATTTTCTCGTTTTTCATGGGTGTAAAATTCAAATATTTATTCAGAACTATGAAATTTAGAAATTTGATCGGTTATATAATAACTTATCACTCTTATTTTTTCAAACAATTTAAATTAAATACCAAGAATAGAGTGTCAGAATTTTTTTTCTAAATGTTTTTACCTAAACAAAAAAAAACTAAATCCAGTTTGCAAGAATTTCATTAATTTTGTTACAGTCCTGAGTACACTTTTTTAAGTAAAACAAAATATATTTTGTAGTTTAAAACTTAATTAAATCGATTTGCTTATATAATAAATTCGCTATTAAAAAATTTAGAAAAAAACAACAGAGCGCTCGAATGTGCATATAGAGAGCATAGAGTGCATTCAATGCGTATAATGCTTGTCAGAAAAACGTCCGTTAAGTGTTAAGAAACACTAACTTTTTGTCCAAATTAAAAAAAAAGGTTTTGGTAATGAAAATAGCAGTCGTTTCTTAGTCTATTATTGTTACTTACTTCAATGAATTTTAATACAAATGATTCCTAAATTGAAACAAATTAGTTACTTAGTCGTGTGCTAGTTTATCGATAGTCCTCAACGGAAAAGAATATCATCTAAATAAAACACAAGTAAGGTGTTAAATTCGCTAGTTATTACATTTTGAATAAATTTTTCCATTGTAAGTACTTATATCTAACTTTACAAGTTAATTTTTTTTTTGACCAGTAACAATAATCAATTATGTTTGATTTTATTGTATTTTCAATTATTTTTGTAAGCAGTTAATGGCGTAAAACTTAAGTTAAAAAAACTATAATTTTCTCATAGTCAATGGTAAAAATTAGAATCCACACAAATCCATCTCGCACCGGGATTCTCTCGACATTTAACGCGGGTTCACCGCATGAAATTTGCCTTTTTTACATTTGTTGCGCCATCTACTATTACATATTTACTATCTTGAATCACTCAAACCTATATTTCATAACAATCTAGCAAGGACAACCGGCGAATGCAAACGGTTGTGGACTGAGCTTTATATAAAACATGCATTGATACACAGTCCACATTTTTTTTATAAATTTCAATAATTTCTCATATTTAGGGTCCGTACAGCAAAAGAAAACAAGGAACCCTTATAGGATCACATTGTTGTCAAGTGACATACACTAGCATGTTGATTTATGGTCACATTTACTTTAGTGCAGTTTTATACTGAAATTTTTATGAGGTTGTTTGACGTTTCGTATACTGCAAGTCATAGATTGGGTTTTTTCGAGGTTAAGGGTAAGTAAATTCCTATTCAGTCATTCTCTTATTGCTGAAAGTCCTAACTCAGCTATTCTTTTTACTTTTTCCCACTAATGTGCTAACTAAAATGTACGTTGTATAAAACATAGATAGGACGTAGTATAAAACGTAATCCGCAAATCTGTTTCTATTGAGAACTGACTGACTGACAAACATATGTATAGACCTGTCAGAAATGTAAAAAATATACAATATAAACTCTAAAGAATATGATAGATTTATGTTTAGAAATAAATTTGAAAAACTAATTTGTTTGTTTCTTACTACAAAGCAAAGTTAATGAAGGAAAAAATAACACTGTTAAAACTTTGTATTTGATAAAAACTGGAACCTGTGATAAATCGTCTCAGACGTTTCATTGAGAGGGTTATGGCACTTTCAATACGCGCAGAGTTTCAAAGGAAATATCAAACTCGTTACAACTACTCCGAGCGTAAAATCACTTTTACCCTGGAATGTTTCAGTCAATTTGAAAGCTACACACTATATCACCTACTAGTCACGAACAAATCGACTTCTTGTTAAACCCATTTAAAATAGTATTATAGAAGAAACTGTGACGATACCATATTTATGCCTTAACATTTTCGTAATAGAATGTGTTTATTCAAGTTTTAGTGCAAAGATTTTCATTAGTAAACAATTCTCAATGGACGTACTACCAATAGCAAAATGCATCTTTAAATTAGAATGGCGCGTTCAAATATTCAAGTTCAGTAATTTTATACATTAGGTGAGAAATTATGATTTATTTTATGAAAGGAAAGCTAACAAAATATAAGTACAAATGACTTAAATGTAAAATATTAAGTTATGAACTTACGAATCATAGACTTCAACACGGAATTAATTGTTAAATGTAGGTAGTAATCTAACTTCCGATTTATGAATTCGAACTCTAGACAAAATAAAGTTGCGTGAAATTTTGAAACTGTGGCGCAAGAATGAATGGTTTAAAGCTAACTGTTATTGGGTGTTTGTTTGGAACTAAAGAATATTAGAAAATGTTTTAAAACAAGCGTTGATTGGTTTATTTGAACGTACTGTGATTGGTGGTAGGTTTAAGAGCGCTGATTGGGAGTTTTATAATGTGGAATATAACCTCGAAAGTTTAAGTTACTTAGAACTTTTATAATGTTGAAAACGCCCGCGAGACTTACCTGAGTCAGTCGTTTAACAACCATTAGGGCAGCCTCGTACAATAAAAATGATTAAAGGTAGTTGTCTTGGTTTTCACGTATTCCGTATAATGGTATGACTTGTTAGTTTATTTGAAATTACCCGGGGTTTGTTAGAACTTTACGAACATTTAGAACATAATATTAATATTCTATTAGGATCCTATTAATTTAGGGTAATTAGGCCGTTTTATCTAGACCGTTCCTATTAATCTAGGACTCTATAATAGTAGCCCAACCAACATAACTAGTATTATACTTAAAACATATTCTTTTTTCTTTGTTAAAATTAATGAAGACTGGACATCCGTCCGGAATAAAAAATATGATGGAGGGGATTGAAATGTGGGGTGAGAAAGTTATTAGAGAGGGGTTAGTGGTGATAAAAGTGCGTGGTCCTTTACATACAGAACATTCAATTGCCGTCGTTTAAATTGTTGAAACCCGACCAATAGTCCATAGTCTACGCTTATGGGTCACTACAACCTAGGAACCACGTGGGGTTAAACTACAGCTAGATTGTGCCACCATTGCTGGTTAGTAAATACTTTTATATTACAAATTATTATATTGTATGTGCGTTGTGAAATTCTTTAGGTTGTGTTTTAAAAAATCTAAATTAATGTTAAAGCATCGTAATGAGTTCGCCTTTTTGCCGTTTAGAAATTAATGGTTGAGAGAAATCTCAATCACCTCAGTAGGAAGGATTATATTGATGGACCTTGTTTCTACGACTTTATCAGCTAGGTAAAGATAAATCTTTTATAAAAGTAGAAGTGGGAACTAAGGTTATACCAGCCATAATAATTATGTAGCCAACTAAAGAACTAGGCCTGCCAAGAGATACAGTAATTACTATGTGTAATCCATGTCCATCCTTAGCGGCGTTAGTAGGGTTTTACTATTTTGGCTGGTAAGCTAGTGTAGGTGAGCGCTAATGTACATTGTAAGGGGACGCCCCTTAAACCTACTTTCAGGTTGCAAGTCCTGATCGCTAGCTACCTGTTTCCCACTCTACAAATCGAATGGATTTAGCATTCGTATGGATTTTACTTTCAAATCTGGAAGTAGCATCAATTAGAGTTCCTTTGTGTAGGGATGACGGAAAATCATATAACTCATTATAACTTGTGTCCCTTTAGTTCTAATATTCGCGTATTTGCTTTGTTAAGGTGGGTTTGTACTGACTTTAGAAATGGTGAAAAATTAAAAGTGGACATTATATATGATTGTAGATTTAGCTATATTTATTTCTTGATTATTTTCTTTTACGCTTATTTATATACTATTGTTTGCTATATTACTCTGACGTACCACTAAAACAACTGGGTTACTACTTATTTAACACAACGGGTTCGGGTCCTACCCCTTTTGACGATCACGATTGGCCAAATAGGATAATTATCAACATCGTATTATTAGATTCATTTGATAACACTCTGAGTGAGTGTAGATGCTTCAGAAGTTTATTTGAACAATTTATTATTTTATTCAAATATTCGTAGAGCAAGGGGGGAGGGGCGTTACAAAACATTCAGAATATTTGCGACTTGCGAGTTATCCCTCTGGGTGCTTTCTGGTCGCTTGCTAAAGCTGCCAAAGGGATCTATTTCCATTTCCACCGCCCCGAAAAACCGATGTTGACTGGGCCCATAGTGCTAAAGAAAAATCCGATCTACTGGGTAGTCTTTTTGCCTCAAACTCGAATATGAACGACAAAAGCACTGTACCACCTACTATACAATGGTGAGTAAAACCATGCCGAAAATCTTCATAATACAGCGGGAGGTACAGCGGGCGTTGCTTTCTTTAGACGTAAACAAGTAGAGTGGGCCGGATGGTATCTCAGCAGTAGAGCTTAATCAGTGTGCTCCTGAGTTATGTCTTGTTTTCACGCACCTTTTTCTGGTAGGAAACTACCGCACTAGGTAATTTCCCTGGAAGACTGTGAAATGCGCACCCTTAGCCCAAAAAATAAATTACAGGCCAATCGCTATTATATCTCTCCTCTCTAAGGAGATGGAGCGTTTGATCAACACACAGCTCCTAAGATATCTAGAAAAGCACGACCGACAATATGGCTTTCGCCGCGGTCGCTCGACTGGTGACCTTTTAGTGTAGCTCACACTCCGATAGGCACTAGCCATTACTAGTCAGGAGTACTCTCTCCACTACTTCTGCATTGGAATGTAGCCTGGCGTTCGATCGGGTCGGGTCCGAGGTAGTTGCTCTAATAGCATGTACATTCATGCTGTTGTCCCCGCAAGTTGTCCCGTTGGTCATTTTCAGAGAAACTTCCTTCCGCGAACGCTTAGGTTGTGGAATGAGCTCCCTGCTAAGGTTTTCTCACAGTATGGGGTTCCTAAGAAAGAAGTTATTAGATTTTTGAAGGGTCGGCTACCCGCGCGTGATGCCCCAGGTCTTGCAAGCGTTCATAGGTTGCGCTGACCACTTACCGCAAGCTTGTTTGCAACCATAATAATAATAATAATAATAATAATAAGCCTTTTTTTCCATGACATTAAAAAAATATATATAAAAAAATATGTATAAGAAAAGTAGGTATTTCTGATCTATATATGTCATGGCCCGTGTTGTAATGCGTCTATCACTTTGGTTTTGTGCCTAATTTTTTGACTATTGACTTTGTCTATGGTCTTGATGCCGAGAATGCTTCTCTCCATAGCAGGTAAGTATTTTTGACAAGGTGTTTTTGTTAAAGATCCAGGTTTGAGCGCCGTACGATAGACAGGGCAGTAGACTTGAATCCAACTCTTTTTTCTTTAGTTTAGTTGAGTTTTGATTTTAATATTTCTTTGTAGCTCCAGTATTTTTTCCAGGTCATATTGATTCTCCTGTCTATTTCATCTAGGTGTCTTGTGTTTTTAAATGATATTGTATATTGTTTTCCGAGGTAGATATAGCTCTCTACGTATTCTATAGGTGCAACAATAGTGGTATAAAAAAAAGTAGTGGTCACATCAAATAGTACCATTGTAGTACCAGGGGCAATTTTTTTTGCTAAAAAGCTTTGATTATGTTAAGACAGACCGAGGTACGAGTAACCAATATATAACCTATATGACTATTAAAGCAAACATATATGTGACCACCTCTTTGGCATAAGTATCGTGATTGTAATTTACTACAAATTTAAATATTTCTAGACCTTCGTTACGGAACGCAAAGTTACTCAGCAGTTTTTTAGATTAGATAAGGCAAGCAATTCTATCATGAAGTAAACTAAAAATTCAACAGTTGAAAATACAATTGTGAATTCACAACAGTGAATTTTTAACTATCAATAATAAGTTGGATACATACATTTTTAATGATACGTTAAATATTCCATGTAGCTTTCATTTTAATAGATTTTCACTTACTACAAAATTTAGTTTATTTTGACAAATAGTCTGTTAGTAATTTTTGGTGTATGAAATTGAAAGCTTGGCTTGATAAGTTTACAACTTTCGAATCCGAACGTACCTTTGTTCAATTTCAGCAGTTACTAGCATGGGTGCGGATAAATGTTTTCTAATACGAACAGGTGAGGCTTTCAAAAGTGAATGAAAAAGTATTAATTAATACAAACCACTTGGTTTAAACGGTTACATTTATAGTACATCATGAGGAATTGATAATAACATCCTTTATGATTTTTTAAGAACATAGAGAGAAGAAAATTTTGGAGTAAAAAATGCTAATATTATTCAATCACCTGCAACACGTTTCGATCTCGATCGTGCTGAATCTTAAACAACCATTTATACAATCCTAAACTTGAAAGTGGATCTAGCAAACTATATCTCACGAGTAGAAGAGTTACCAAAATTTTTGTTTGATAAGTGCTGCTCTTTCAAAAAAAAAACAAGACATTTAACAATATTCAACAAAATTTATTTCTGCACTTGCTCCAAAAATTAAGAATTCATTTGTTTCATTTCAATGGTTAATTCTTGAGGAACACTTAAGACTTAACCACTCATACATTTACCATTTCATAAATTATAGAGCTGTTACAAATTGAGGCGCACAAGCAGACTGTATAATTTTAGAGAAATTTCGTGTTTGAACTACGAAACCCTTTAAAATTTGATTGCGGTATTTTGCTACACAGCTGTAAAAATCTTGGAACTTGCATCGATAATCACTTTAGCAATGAAAGTCAGTGAAATAAATCTCCAATTGAAAGGATCAAACAGATGACATGGAGCGTAAAATGGAGTTGTTTTCGTCGCCGCTTCGGACTGCTGCCAGCCGATCGCCTGAGACATCCATTGTCTTGCTCGTAAAATGTTACGTTTGAACAAATGTTGCGTTCGGATATTGCAACGGGCTTTTATACGTTCGATGCGAAGTTGTTTCCATTGGATCAACTTATTGGATGAAATCCAACACATTTTCCGAATCGTTACGTTCTGTATAACAAATAATGCTTGAGTCATCTTTCATCGGCTTGACAAATATAAAAAGATAAAAGCAGAAGTACAGTAACGTTCATAAGTCCAATCTCATTGATGTTAGTTTATAGGCATGTAGAGCTTTAACCTACACTGTGATTTAGGTTGGCAGCGTATTTTTTTATTCTCTGTTATTAGTAATTAGATTGTGTGTCTCTTGTTTTTATCTTGCGGTCCATCTGTAGGCAAGCAATTACTGCGGCCTATGGACGCTTGCAACACCTGGGGATAGTATTATATAATCTGTGCCTGGGGCATCAGCCGCGCGTTGCCCAACTAATAATTTCTTTCTTGAAGAACCTCATATTGTAGTCCACAACCTAAGCGTTCCTGGGAGGAAGTTTCTCTGAAACCACACTGTACTTGTTACTTAAGATATTTTTTCATTTGAAAATGTGATGTAATTACTAGCACTGTGTATGTTTTTTTTTCCAAATTAAGTGAGACCGGCGCGGCGGGCTGCAGCGGATGGCTGACGCCAGCGGTGCCGTCTTTATTTTCTGTCCTTCATACAGTTTTTAATCAGGGAAATCAACACATTTATTACCAAAGAGCTTTCACTTCATTCGATTATTATCAGCGTGGGAGACTGTAGCTCAATAGCAATCTGGAGCTATATTTTGTCCTATTGGAATTCGGTAATAGTTATTCCTCCAGGAGCTTTTGAATATTCCGGGGTAATATAACACTTTAAATTTAGACGTTTCAGTGTTTGAATGACAATAAAAACTGATTTGCTAGTTGGTATGTCCACAATAAAGTTAAACTACTGACGAAACTTAGCAAGTATCTGGGATGAGCCCCCATTTGTTTGGAGTTATTTTTTTTAATTGGACCGATACCTATCAGTAGAAAAGTTTGGAAAATTAAGAAATATGAAATGTATCCAAATTTTAGTTTTTTAAAGTTTGAAAATAAATACATTTTGTAGGGATTGTTATGGAAAAAAAGACCTTCTATTTTGCATCAAATGTTATATTTTAGTAAAACTAAACTAACCATTTTTGCTAATGAATTTTTCGTATCATATTATTTAGAAAAAAAATAATTAATTGATTTGTAATTAATTAACAATTAAGAAATTAATTTACAATCTAACTACTATAAAAAGAAATCTACAATTTAAAGTTGAATTCTTTTGAATGTATTTTTTTGTCATTTACCTACTGGCTAAAAAAAATATGTTAATGCTTTGTTCTGTAAAATAATATTTTTTTTTACCTACAGTTATGGTAATTTAATTAAAGGATCATTTAATTCTGACAATCCACACTAATATTATAAATGCGAAAGTAACTCCGTCTGTCTGTCACCTCTTCACGCTTAAACCGCTGTACCGATGACCTGGGACCAACTCGTGTTAGCCGACTTTATTCCATACTTACTGTTTTTTTATTACATATAAAAAAAAGTAGTTTTAAGACCTGCCTATCGAGATCACTTCACTGCAAAGCAGGTTCGTTACATTTCAATGACCTTTAGGCTTATTTTAACTTAGTTTGTACATCAAAACTTTTAAGATGAATTTTCAAAGAAACCTAAAATATATGTAGCAGTGCCTTTATTAAAATAAAAGAGGAAAAACTAGTCTTACCTCTAAAACATAAATATCGAAATTTTAATAGAAAACAAGATATTTATGTATGCTAAAATTACATTTATCTTAAAAAATGTTTAAGACTTTAAGAATAAACTTTTTGACCTTGAAAATATCCTTCAAAAGAAATCCATATTAACTTCTTTAGTATTAGCAGTACTGTACAACTTCTCCGTGTTCGAGTTTAGAGCATTTTGGTCGTCATGAACTCGAATAAATCCATGAAACTTTTACCTTTGTACCTATTTCAAAAATATTTGCAGTTTAAATTTATACTTTATTTGACTTTATTTAGCAAGAGTTTCGCGCTTAGGTTTTACCTCCAATTTTTACCCGGTCGAATGTGCTTGTGTTATTCTGTCCGATAACAAAAGAGAGCATTTTAAAAGATACTGACCGTTCAATCAGTTGTTCTGTTAACACTTCCTATTTGTAGTACCTACGTCATATGTGTCATTCTATGCAAAGTTTACTCACTCGGTCGATTTTGCAGAATGTAGGCACATTTTAAAACTATTGTTCATAATTATATCTACATTTAAATATTATATTTTCATTAGAAACACCCGTTAAAGTTCCTGCGGAAACAACATCAATTCAAAACATTAGGGCTTATCCTTCCAAAATCGCGTAAAACTAATCAAGTTTTTTTTAGTTAAATATGACATTTATAAAATGAAAAAAAAAGTAATATACAAGCTCTACGGATTAACATGCTATTACTTAAAATCTTTTTTAATTTACAGAAACGAAGAGAAATAGTCTAAACTCAGAGTGAGTTAAACACTATAAAAATATATTATCTTACGTTAAAAAGCAATAAGAAATAATAAAGTTTTCGTGTTTTATTTTAATTATTTTTTTATTATTTATAACAAATAAACAAAGTTTTTGATTCGGGGCGCGATGCTTATCTGCTTGTGGTGCGGCTCAGAAAAGTGTACTACTTAAAGGTCGTTGGCGACTGGACAAGCCTAAGAAATGTTAGAGTTTTACTTCACAATCATATTAACAGAAATGGCCTTTTTTTACACCAACCATTTTGAAATTAAATTCCATTTATCTCTTAAACCTGACCTGGCGATATCTTTTCTTAATCTATTTTGCATTATCAATATAAATAAATACTTTCATAGCAAAGATGCAGTCAAAAGATTAACGAGCCACTTGGACTTGAACCTGCGACCCTTACATTACGTGTAACCACTGAGCTACCGATGTAAGATTGATGATTGATGTACTAGGACTAGGAGTTATATATTGCACTATATCGACAAAAATACATTAAAGCAATTTTTGAAGGTACTAAAATCCTTATCCTCAAGGCCTATTATTCAACAAATAAAATGATTTAAAGTGACAAGCAGAACAATGTAGTAACTGATATATTTAAATAGGATTAGGTTACTTTGGTCACAATCGTTTTAACATATCAATCTATAGTTTTGATTTAAGCATACCAAACCAAACAGACAGTAAAGTAATGATATATTTAAAATTGGCCATGCATGTGGATAACGTTGTTTAACAAGTAAAAAATTGGCCAAGTGCGAGTCGGACTCGTTATCTATAAATATGGCAAAAAAACACGTTTGTTGTATCGGAGCCCCCCTTTAATATTAGTTTTATTTCAATTTAATTTTTTTTTAAAGTTAATATATAACTTAATATTCTGTAAATATTTCAAGCGTCTGTTGCCATTATAAATATCAAGCAAAAACGAGCAAAAAAATCACGTTTGTTGTATGGGAGCCCCCCATACAATATATATTTATTTTATATAATAAAATATATATTTTATTCTGTTTGTTAGTTTTTGTTGTTATAGCGGCATCAGAAATACATCATCTGTAAAAATTTCAACTGTCTAACTATCACAGATCATAAGACACAGCCTGGTGACAGACGGACGGACGGATAGCGGATTCTTAGTAAAAGGGTCCCGTTTATTACCCTTTGGGTACGGAACCATAAAACAACAACCTCAGAATACAACCATAATGCATCCATTATTTTTTATTAATTAGATTTTTTATTTAAATAACATTTTGAATTAAATTTGTAAGCCTAGTTCTGTTTGGAAGAAGTTACCCTACGTAACAATAAAGTGAGATGGTACTTGCCCGAGGCTGGAGCAACCCTTACTTAGCAAATGGTATGCACAAGAACTTTCTTAAATTAAAAATTGTTTTGCTTTGTTGCTTGTCTCCCGAAAACCAATTTAAAAAATAAATAAAAGCAAAATAGACTTTTTTGGGGATTTACAGGGACTATGGAATTGTTGCAGATGGTTCAGTTGGAATTTTATGGACTTTGCTATTATCACAGGATTTAATTACAAGCTGATTTACTTAGCGTTTAAATACTAATAGATTATCCTTTCTAATATATATTTGTACAGGTTTACAACTGTATTAGGTTTTTATTTTTTAATTTTAAAAATCATTACAATGGAAACCGAATAAAAACGGAAAATTTTTGGCGATAAAAATATTGTCATGGCTTAATTTTTTCCAACTGTACGGTTTACCTACGAAGAGTATAAAGGCGTGTTATTTTTGTTTCTCTTCATGTTTTGTATTATAATTTACACATATGCATATACACGATTATTCTTGACAATGGCATAGTATGATCAGCTTTTGAATTATAGAAACCAAAGCTGTTGTGGACGATTTTCATATTTTTTTATTTTAAGTGAAAAAATTAATCCAGCCAGCCGTGATCTTTTCCAACAAACAACAAATGTTTAAAAATATTGTAATTTCATGTTTAGATCAAAATCATTGTATGTTATAAGAAAATGCATTAGAACCTAGTGAAGAAATTTTGAATATAATATAATACATTTTCCTCAAAAAGGTAAGTACTATAGAAAACTAAGTCAAGCGTATGTCGAGCTTCGCTTAGTGTAAAGTTCCCTAGTTTCGTAGTCTAGGATCAAAGGTAGATTTTAAATTTTAGAGTAATATTATTTAGATCAAAAAGAATCGTTCCGAAAATGGCCACTTTCGAGCCGGATATTTCAAAACAGTGATGATTTATTTTATTATACCCTACACTGATTTTAAAGCTGACTATGCACTGATTTAAAGTACTCTACACTGATTTTATAGCTGACTCTATACTGATTTAAAGTACTCTACACTGATTTTAAAGCCGACTCTTTACTGATTTAAAGTTTCTACACTGATTTTAAAGCCGACTCTATACTGATATAGAGTCTCTGCACTGATTTGAAGCACTCTATACGAATTTAATGACTTTACACTGATTTGAAGCACTCTATACTAATATTTAAGCCGACTCTACACTGATCTAAAGTACTTTACACTGGTTTAAGGCATTCTGCACTGATTTTAAATTTCAACAATATATATATTTTTTTTTTTTATACCACTAAGGTGGCAAACAAGCCTACGGTCCGCCTGATGGTAAGCGGTCACCGTAGCCTATGGACGCTTGCAACACTAGGGGCATCACTCGCGCGTTGCCGACCCTTCAGAAATCTAATAACTTCTTTTTTGAAGAACCCCATACTGTAGTCCTTAGAGAAAACCTTGGCAGGGAGCTCATTCCACAACCCAAGGGTTCGCGGGAGGAAGTTTCTCTGAAACCGCACTGTACGCGACCATTTTGGTTCCAAAGTGTGAGAATGAATTCCCTGTCGATGGCGAGCGGTGCGATGGTAGAAAGTAGCCGTGGGCATCATTTCGAACAATTCCTCAGAACACAATCCATTGTACAAGCGGTAGAACACACACAGGGAGGCAAAGTCTCTCCTCAGACTTAAGGGCTCGATACCGCAAGTGAGTTTGGGATCGTCGACAATTCTCACAGCCCGTCGTTGAACCGAGTCAAAAGGGTCAAGCTGGTATCCGGGTGCACCCGCCCAGAGATGGCAGCAGTACTCCATATGGGGCCGGACTTGCGACTTGTAAAGTAGCAACCTTTGCCCCGACGTGAAGTACTGCTTCGCTCTGTTGAGTACACCAAGTTTTTTGGACGCCAGCTTTACCTTGTCTAGCAAATGATCTCGGAACTGAACATCGCTGGAGATGTCAACGCCAAGGATCCCAATGCTCTTGGAGATGGAGAGGGGAGTGTTCTGGAATTGTGGGACTACAGTGAATGGGGTTTTCTTAGCGGTGAACGCGCAGACTTGTGTCTTTGAAGGGTTGAATCGGACCAAGTTTTCCCGCCCCCAGTCAGAGACCTTAGACAGACCGATCTCGATTTGAGACACAAGTTCTTCACGCTTTTCCTCCAACACGGAACGTGGGATGCTTGCACGGCCCGTGTAATAAGCGTCTCCAGTACTGTCATCTGCATAGCAATGTATGTTGTTAATGTCCAACATATCATTGATGTGCAGTAGAAACAGCGTAGGAGACAGCACAGAGCCTTGCGGGACACCAGCAATAATGTCCATGCTATCAGAGCAACTACCGTCAACTACGGCTCGTATGCTTCTGCCGGACAAAAAGCTAGCCACCCATTTGCACAAACCCTCGGGCACTCCGTAAGAAGGCAACTTCGATAGAAGACCCGATCGAACGCCTTCGCTATGTCTAGGCTACATGCCAATGCCTCCCCCTGACTCTCAATGGCTAGTGCCCATCGGTGTGTGAGATACACTAGAAGGTCACCAGTTGAGCGACCGTGGCGAAAGCCATATTGACGGTCACTGAACAGGTCGTGTTTTTCTAGGTATTTCAAAAGCTGTGTGTTGATCACACGCTCCATCACCTTGGAGAGGAGAGAGGTTATAGCGATAGGCCTGTAATTCGGTGGATCTGATCTATCGCCCTTTTTGGGCACCGGGTGCACATTTGCAGTCTTCCATGAAGACGGAAATTGCCTAGTGTGGTAGGAAAGCGTGAAGAGGCGCGTGAGTACAGGACATAACTCAGGAGCACACTGCTTAAGCACCACTGCTGGTATGCCGTCTGGCCCACTTGACTTATGGACGTCTAGGGAAAGCAACGCCCGCCGGACCTCGCGCTGTGTTATAGAGATTTCCGGCATGGTCTTACCGCACCACGATAAAGTAGGTGGTACAGCGCCTTCATCGCTCATATTCGAGTTCGAGGCAAAGAGACTGCCCAGTAGATCGGCTTTCTCTTTTGCACTGTGGGCCAAGTCACCATCGGTCTTTCGCAGTGGTGGTAATGACGACTGGCAGAAGTTCCCCTCGGCAGCTTTAGCAAGCGACCAGAAAGCACGACTCCCAGAAGGATAGCTCGCAAGTCGCCCACCTATTTTGCCGATGAATTGGAATTTTGCTCTGGCAGTTGCTTTCTTACTGAACCTCGAGGCAGCATTTAATTTGCGTTTTAACTCAGAAATATTCGGATCCTTATTATTACGAGCCGTGGTCCAAGCCTCATACGCAGTTTGCTTAAGAATTTTAGCTTCTCTGCAAGGCCTATTAAACCACGGTCGTTTTTTGACGCCGGCAGCTACTCGCAGGTTAGGAATGAAACATTCCATACCAGCGAGGATTGTCTCAGTGACTGCGGCTGCGCAGACGTCAGGATCTTCTGAGCTATAGCAGATCTGCCTCCACGGGTACGATGCATAAAATTCTCGCAATCCATCCCAGTCTGCCGACTTATAATGCCACACACGACGCCAATTAGTTGGCCCAGAAGGATCAGGTTGTGTGCATGACATTTGAGTCCGGATGAGACAGTGGTCCGAGGAGCCAAGAGGCGCATCCACTGAGACGGAGTATCCATCCGGACGTGTAGTCAGCAGAAGGCCCAGTAAGGAGCTTGTATGGTCCTCAATATCTGGTATTCTCGTTGGAGAAAGTACCAGCTGAGAGAATCCATAGGTCAGAGCAAATTCATGAGCAGATATCCCTGTATAGTTATTGGTTCGAGAACTGAGCCACTCACGATGGTGGGCGTTAAAGTCTCCCAAAATAACTAATTCTGCTGTAGGATATTGGTCTAGAACTTTGTCAGTCGTCAAACTCAGGTGCGTGAAGAGTCTAGTTACGTCCGTGTCACCGCTATGAGACCTGTATAGGCACGCATAGATACGAGTGTGGCCCCCATGATCTATGCGCACCCACAATATCGACAGGTCCCTGTCTTCAAGGCTATGAAGTCGGCGACAGCAGATATCCTCCCGGACGAACATACATACACCGGCATGACTCAAAAAATTGTGCTCGAGTTTGTAGCCGGGATAACGAAGGTATGATGTGTCGGCCGGGCAGGATATCTGCGTCTCCGTTAGAAAAAGAATGGTTGGCTGCGCAGTCTCGAGATGGTGATGGACTGCGTTAAGATTTGCGTGAATACCCCTTATGTTGCAAAAATCCACATTATATGTGGATGGAGTAGCCGCTGTCAAAACTCTTTTCTTTTTTCTGTTCCTGGCCATTTTGTTTGAAGTTACTTAGACTACGGATGAGGATTCACTGCACAGACAGCTTAGAAGACAAAAAGTTGCGGTACTAAGACTGCCGAAGCTCAACACAGATGATACGGTTGCTGGCACGGCGGGCTGAAGGGCCCCTGATCCCCCTCTGTTGTAGTAGCCGGGTCCACTCCGGTCTCCTTCTCCGGCACGACTACTACTTCAGAGACTTTACACAGGTTGGCGGATCAGCCTCCTAAGGCGGAGATTAAGTGATCCCTGGGTTCGGGAACCCGTTCAACCTGCGGGCGGCCAGCGGTCAGCCGTTTCATCAGGTCTCCCTGACCGCCGAACCAGCACGCCGCGTCTACGCCGAGCAATGACAGCAACAAGCACCGTCGGTCCTCCGCTGTCCGCGCAGCGAATCCTCAAAGAGAGAGCTCTGGCAACCTTACTCACCGCCAGGAATACAACACTACTCAATGTTAGTGTTATTGTGGCCGCGGTTTTCTGTAAGGTGGAGGTACTTCCCCAGTTCGGGCCGCTCATTCGAGCAAGTACTCGCTATGCCCCGCTTTATTTGTTCGGGCAGCTTATTCGAGCGAATACTTGCAGTGCCCTACCTCTCTTAATATTCGGAGCCACTGACTGCAACAGCGACAGGTATCTTCTAACAAGATTGGTCACCAGCTCACAATAGTACTGTAGGTTGTAACAACATTACAATTTAAACAAAAATTTATATCAGACTGAAGGAATAAGTATACAAACGCACATACATTAACGTTAAAGAGATAAAAAACCCATAGTTATTATATTATACATAATTTATCGCAACTCCATACTGAAAGCTACGAGAGACTGTTTAATTTATATATTTAAGATACAACTTAGCAAAATTCTTAAGAGATTTACGCAATATATTATTCCTAAAACCATCCTTAAACTACTTTCTTTACTTACAATGCCCAGTTTGATTTGCGTAGTTTAACAAAGGGTAAAAGCTTTTCGGTTGACTTGAGCACCACAAAGAGGTAAAGGTAGAATATTCTTTCAAAAAGCGTAAGTTTTATTCTTGTAGAAAGTGAATATTTTCTTACATTTTATCTTATCTATGAATTTATATAGTTTCTTAATAAATGACAAGGAACGCAACACTTATTATTTAGACAAAGACAAAGGCTTTTCTACAACAATCTTGTTAACATATTCATTTTCACTAATATTTTCTACCTTAACAATAGCATATTTCTTGTAATCTTTTTAATTCACATTTTAAGGGCTCATGTAAGGAGTTTGGAATTCTCGACGATGGATTACATATTTGTTCACAAACTTGACTATTTGGGATTTCATAGACGCCTGATAGTCTACCACAAGCTTCAAAAACATTTATATTTTGTTTGTTAAATTCATATTTATCTTTATCAAAATTAGACTCACATTAAGAGGTTACACTATTAACTATTTTAACCAAAATTAATGACACACAACCTGGTAGTCCTAACAACATTAAATGACAATCACTAACTACAAAATATAATAGAATTGTTAAATAGAAATACAAAAGATTTTTTTTCATAGGTACATTGTTAACTTATCATGCCAATAGGTTTGACCCGTGTACCAGAAAACCACTCTAACTTTATACCCGTTTCTAAAAATGAATTTAATTTTTTTATAAATTTATTAAATACATGGTACCTGTGTCCAGCTTACACTTTACGCTCTAGTTTTCAATTCAATATTTATATACTCAAATCACTCGTCTTTCAAAGACTTGTTCTTACTTATACTTACTGCCAAATCACAATAATACTTATTTGAATAAGAATCTTCGCTAGGAGATTTACTAACCACACTACTTTTTTTTTTGATAACCACACTTATTACAAGATTTTCCGAACGCAGGGCACTGCCTTGAACCATGTTCTGTTCGGCAGCATCGTCATTGTTTGTGTTCTTCTTCAACTTGTTATGGCTGCTAGACGCAACTAGATTATAAGTGTCAGTTTGGCGGGTAAACTTCTTAACACGACTTACTTCTGCATTACTTGTATGCATTTAAGCTACTTGGTTAGAAGCCTGTTCTTTGGTTTGACAAAATTTTATAGCAGCATCCAAAGACAAATTATCTATTCCTAATAAAGCTTCCTGAGTAGACTTGTCACAAATATTTTAGACTATATGGTCCCTCATTATTTTATCTTCAATATTTTTATAGTTATATGACTTAATTAGGTGTCGGCAGCTTATTAGAAACATGTCAAACCTTTCTCCTTTTTGGTGCTTTCTCTCATCAAACTTATATCTTTGGAAGATTTTATCTTTTATTCCTATCGCCTCACAGAGCTTTACATATTTATTGCAATCAATTTAGCTTACGGGTAAAGTTAAAACTATCCGAGATGTTTCTGTACCCATCATGTTCCGCATTAGTGACAGCTTGAGTTTGTTATCAGCACCAGATTTCCCAGCGACCATAAAAAGTCTGGAGCCAAAATTTCCACTCAAATGCAGCATTTGAATTTTTTATTTTAAACTAAGAATTTAAATTAAGATCAGGAGGTAATTTAACCGTTAGAAATTCTTTTTTCGAAGAAGTATTTCCCGAAGAGGCCATCTTGAAAAATGCTTCCTTGATAATCGACTAAACTTTAAAATTTACACTATAAACTTAGTGCTCACAAGACTTACAAACAGGCTCGTTCATGTATATCTTCAATAAAACGAAATTTAATATTTTTAAATAGTTTTTATTGAATTGACTAGGCATTTACACATTAAAAAGAACCATAGACTATCTGAGCCAAAATACTTTTCAATGCCTAATTTAAGCCGCAATAATTAGAAAGAAAAGAAAATTTAAATTAATATTTTCTTATTTTTAATACTTATTATGGATTCGTATTAGTTCAATCTATAATATACATACATCTGATGTTTTGAATTATTTAAGTATACTTATGGCAATTTTAACACTAAGCGCTCGAAAAATTAAACAACTGCGTTACTTTAATATAAATTTAAGTTTTATTATTAAAATTTGTACAATTGATCTTACTAAAATGGCAGTTTTAAACTGTAGTACTAATATTAATATCCTATGATGTTAAATTACAGAAATAATCTGTTG
The DNA here is from genome assembly GCA_946406115.1 of Apoda limacodes. Taxonomy (NCBI): domain Eukaryota; kingdom Metazoa; phylum Arthropoda; class Insecta; order Lepidoptera; family Limacodidae; genus Apoda; species Apoda limacodes. The sequence goes on along the minus strand of OX291553.1, from coordinate 7,967,568 downwards.
AATGAAATATTCTAAATATTTTAGCTCACTGCGTTACCAGTCTTATTTTAAAAGTTCAACTTTTTTAATAATGACAAAAAAAATAAAATTTAATAGAAACCAGTGGTCGAAGCTTCGACTGAACATAAATAATAGCTACGTATAAAGTTAAGACGTTTTTAACAAATCTGTGTGCCGAGTGTGAGGTTTTGCGTATTTGTAACTCTACTATCGCGTTCGCGTATTCATCAAAAGTCCAATGTATAAAATGTTATCCATACATGTATTTCGTTGACGCGAACGCGATAGTAGCGTTAAAAACTCACACTAGGCACATTGAAGCCTATAATATTATTGTAAATACAATAAAAAACTAGGTCCAAAAAAGTAACGCAGTAGTAATCTTAGTAACACAGTATTTTGTGCTTTCTGTACAATATAATATAAAATAACTCAAATACAATTAAAAAGAAAAATATTCTCTCCGAGACGTACTCTTTAATATAATTGCACAGAAACTAATTTACAAAACTAAATAAATCTTAGAAACTTGAGAAATCAGTCTTATTGCCACATGATTCCTACTTTAGAAGCGCCCCAAAAGTATCTTTATTCAGACTAAATAAATCAACCAAAAACCATTATCGTCACTGCTTTTTTGCACGTTACTTTGAGTAGAAAACAAAATATAACCTATAACCTGGCCATATAACATAGCTAGAGATTAAAAAAAAACGTTTACATCGGATAGGTACGTGGTTCTCCCAAGAAAAGAACATTGATGGATAGACAGACAAGGAGACGTTGAGTTGAATAACATGTATGGATAATATACGTAACATTCTTATTAGTTTGTCTGTTTTATTTTTTGATTATTTCATTTAACTTTCTTAAATACCTTACTTTAATCATACATACGATTATTACGTACCTACATTCCACTTTCATGTTAAGATACTAGAAGTCAACGTGGGCCAAATTGTTATACAAAATTTATAACCGTAAATCCAACCAATTAAGTACTTTATTGCAAAGAGATAAAATCTAAAATTAAGTAACAGTTAAGTCTTCATATTTAAAAAGGTAGAATAAGTTACTCGAGATGAGACTAAACTTTTTACAACTTGAATATTGCGAGCGGGCCGATAAGACCGTCATAAAACCTTGGGAATGCGATTACTTGAAAAAAAAGGCAAGAGGCTACACGTCCAAGTTTGATTGTATACCTACTCTCGACCCAAGCCATATTGTTAAAGTGAATATTTGATATCGAATGTATGCTTTCCATTTAGATTGATTTTACAATTTGTCAGATGGTGCACGCCATTTCTTCTTAACCGAGTGTTTGACGAGCGGTCAGTCATTTGTTATTGTTAAATTTAAATGTTTCAGTAAAATCTTTGCAGTTTATATCTCCTAATTTAGCTGAATAAAAGTACAAGTTGAATTATAATAACTAAACGCCATATCTTTGCTTACGTAACAGCAAAGGTACACTCTTAAGAATAGGTAAATCATTAAACATGTAAATAACAATAGTGCTAAAATGTTGTAGGTATTTTGTACCCTGAAACCCATGAAAACCCATCTTAAACGGGTCAGTAAAAGGATTATGGCTGTTTTACGGCACTTTCAGACGTGCAGAGAGTTTTGGAAGGAAATATCACTCGTTACAACTAATCCGAGCGTAAAATTACTTTTACCTTAGCTTTGAATGTTGCAGTCAATTTAAAATGCTACACAATGTCACATACCTGTACTATCCTAATCTTTTAATTTTCTGATTAGTGAATTGATTAAATGAATGAAAAATAATAATGTGGCATAACTATAAAAAAAATATTTATGGTTCCAAAAAAAATTGGTATTTAACATTAAAAAGGTACCTACGTCATATAGATATCTATGTTTACTACATATATAAAACTCTAGGATAGTCGTGTCTGTAAATTGAAAATATTTATCATAAACGAATTGCGGGTGATATAGGAAGAGTAACAGGTAATCTCCGAATCTATTGAGCGGATTTTCATGGATTTCCAGTCCAATGTGAAACTAAGAGATGCCTACGTAGTCCAGATCGACGTTAGCGAGGATCTATCAGCGTGCACTCCAGATAGGCAGAAAGGCATTTCTTACCCTGTAGATTTCATCGAATTTCAATTTATGATTATAAATGCAATGATTTGAAAATAATATGATAAAGTTGTTATTAAGATTAAAATATTCTAATGCCGATTTTGCTAGGAATATAACAGCTCGATCTCACGTATACAATTAAGACTACATTAGCAAGAAGTTGGCGTTGTACTAAGTGCATGGCGCATAGGTACACGAAAAACGAGCACACCAGCGCTGCTAAAAATTTGGGTGGCTGCTATACTATTATAATAAATTGCATGCATAATAACATGTACGCATGTGTGCTATTCTGTATGTAAACTGCATACAATGATAAACATCGAGCATACAAGCGTTCAGACTGGAGGTGCGTTTTGTTCAAATGATTCAATGCGTTTAATCTCATAATCCAAGTTAAAAGGACATAAATTCTGTATAACACAGAACAAATCTTGGTTAATTCTCTTTGGTAGGATTACCGCATTATGTACTTACATTATGTCCGTCAGCAAATGCCAATTAGGCAGTGCCTCAATGCCTGATAAAGAATATTGGTTACGACTACGACACGACACTTGCCGATAATAGCCGATTGTTACCGAAGTTTTCTATGAAAGGTTTTTATTTCCATTTAGCGTGTTTTACGAGTAACATAATAAAAATGTTACAAATTAAAGTTTTTGTTAATTATTAGTTATGTTATTTTAAAGTGCATTATTATTAAATGATTTGTGAAAGCTAAAATAACTTCTTTGGCTTCGGGTTTCGAAAAATAAAGAATGGTACTTTTCATGAACTTGCTTTTGATGACGAAAAACCGTAATAACCGAAACAAAACAAGTGATAGTTGACGAAACACCAGGTTTTAGACGAACACCAAACCGCGTAGGTACTACCATAAAAAAGGTATTGTTTCTCCGTGTGAATTCTCTTCCTACTTCTGTTATTTACTATCTAATCTAATACCTTTAAACGAACAATTCTTGTAGATAATGTATATTGAGTGCTCAGGCCATGAGGAATAAACCACCACAAAAAAACTTTCGGTGGAGGAGGTTTCTTGGGCTTAAGGGAATCTTCTCCTGCTTCGACTTCTACACGCCCCATTTCTTTTTCACTACGTAAGCATATATATTGAGAAACTGCAAACCTTATAAGCTTACATAATTGACATAAACTCATAGTGAAAGAATCTCTGACAGCACCTGAGTAGAATTTTTTGAAAATATCATCAAATCATTTTCATTTATTATTTTTAAGACTTTTTTACAGAAACGAATTCAACAACGACAAAGCGACCCTGCCTGAGGCTCTTACCTCCAGAACGAGGTCTATTTGCATAGATAGCGCCTGATGTCTCCGTCATGAATCATAAATACTTCGTAACTCATACTGCAACAACGTGACTGAGAACGATATCATTTATACTAGTAACTTGTGACTTTATTGTGATCCATAATTTAATTTTTCGTTAATTTTCTCCGTTGTCAAATATCACCAAAACTGATTGTTAGTCGATCTAAAAGTGAAGTTAATTATCCTGATGGCATGCAACTGTTACATACATTTAAATATCTGGTAAAAATTACCAACGTTTGTGAGAATACTATTTGCGGCGCTTCGCTGCGTGCTTCATACAAACTTTCCCACTTGACATTTACAGATACACTCTGAACTTTTGTAGACCTAATCTCTATGTCTGTGGGTTGACCGTTTGTTTGAAAAAACTTAAACAATTAAATAGAAAACTGACACACTGCAGACGTAGATATTTATTTCTAGAAAACAGGCTTCAAAATTTCATGGTGTTTGATACTTAAGTGTCAAAAATAAGTGGAATATTACTTTGTGTGAAGCACTCTGCGAATCGTATTCTCTTAAGGATGTTCTAAACTGAAAATGATTTATATTCAGATTTTACATTTATGTATATTTCTATGCTTCAATTGGCAATTAAAGAAAAAAATCACATTTTGACGTGACAACGTCTTATAAATTGGTTTGCCGGGTGACACTTCAAGAAACTGCGTTACGCTCCGCTCACGTTATGCGCTCACAATGAGAGCGAGTGAGAGGCACGCGCCCGCCTAAGAGCGAGAGAGACAGACATAAAATCATCGTCACGTAAAACTTTCGCCCGTATACCGACTTTACAGGCAACCAGTTTTTTTTTCAATTTCCTAAAGTAAGAGCATAAAAACAGGTCGGTTTAGGCCTAATTACCCACTAACTTTAACTCGTCATACTTTTTTTTTTGAGTAATAAGGTTTTTAAAAAAGTCGGCTTCATAGAAGCCTAGGCTAATAGTATCCACTGGGAGATTACAAATTAAAAAACACCGATCCGACCCATACCGATCAGAAATGTTAGGTGAACAACGGGTGTTTGGGAAACTGACCCTTAAGGCAGCTCTTAAAAGCTTAGTTATTACAGGCAACAGAGTGCCAAGATATAACACAAGTAATGTTTGTAGTACGTTGATACGTACTAAATTTTTTGATTGTAGTGACTATATTTTTTAGCCATAAAATAATGGCTGACTCATGACTACTTGCCCCATAATATATATATATATATATATATATATATATATATATCTCTAACAACTAACTCCCTCGCAGCCTAGTTGGTGGATGGACTGCCGTGCAAAAGGTGTGGGTTCGATTCCGCACTGGACAAACATTTATGTGTTAAACATTTGTGTACTTATGTATGATGTGTATGTATTTACAAAAAAAAAAGTAATATATATGTATTTATATCCGTTGTCTGGTACCCATAACACAAGCTTTGCTTACTTTGGGGCTAGACGGCGCTGTGTGTAATGTCCAAAAATATTTATTATTATTATTATCTAACTGGTTATTTTTTACCCTAAAATAATTTATTCTGCCAGCTGTTAAGGAATTGCAAGGGTTTGGATAGAATGCTCCTGGGAGTTGCCAGAATATTCAACGAATTGTAATGCATCCCTTTTAACATTTATATTTTCTTTTGTTATAGCACTTTTACAAAATCTTCCCTAGTCATTAGAATAAAATAGGGGTTCAAAAACTCTAATTTTTAGTTAAAGCTATGAAAATTGGTTTTCAGTGAATGACGCGTTTGCATTTGTAAAATCATTCCCTATGTACCAGTTATTTTTGAAAATAAAAGCACAAAAATTAGTAAGTAGTAAGACTTTCAGTTGCAAATTAACAATGATATATTTCATAATTTTCATAAATTAAGGATGGGGAAGAGGACTAAATAAAATTTTCAAGATATTAACCCCCTATTTTATGCCTAGGTAAAATAAAGAATTTAAATTTGTTTTAAATACCTACGGATGAAAATAAATAAAAATAAATTAATAATTTCGATTTATAGCTGATTTTTATGGACTACTAGCTTCTGTCTGCGGCTCCGCCCGCCTTTAATTTGTTTACCGGCGGGGGATTCTTACGACAACACTTTGATTATACTTAAAAGTTTGTTATAGCAAGCTACCGCTCTGCAGCTATAGTTCGTTCGTGGAATTTGGTTATAGTTATTCCCTCGTAAACTTTTTAATTTTCCAGGATATAAAGTAAACTCTGTCCTTCTCCGTATCTTCAACTATCTTCGTTCAAAATTTCAGCTCAATTGGCTGCTCCTAGTGCGGCAGGATTGACTAACGAACGTCATAGTTATTCCCGCGGGAACTTTTGAATTTTCCGGGATGAACTTCTACGGGACTCAAACTATCTCCATACCAAATTTCATTTCAATCAGTTCAACAGACAGACAGACAGAGTTACTTTCGCATTTATAATATAAGTCTAAATTTAAATCAGTTCAGCAGTTAAAGCGTGAATAGCTAATAGACAGACAGACAGACAGTTACTTTCGTACATCTCGTACATTTATAATATAAGTATGGATTTTTAAAAAATGAGGCACAACTTGGGTCCCTCGCAGCCCACAGTTCCATGTGGCCGGCTGAGTGTGGGTTCGATTCCCGCACTGGAAAAACATATATGTGATAAATGTATTTATTTACAAAAAAGTAGTAATATACATGTATTTATATCCGTTGTCTGGTATCCATAATACAAGCTTTGCTTACTTTGAGGCCAGACGACGCTGTGTGTAATGTCCAAAAAATATTTATATTATATTTATATTTATATAACAGTTCTTCAAACTCTCACTGAATAAGTTTATTAACTCTGTAAGTCACAGAATATTTAAATTAACGCAGATAATATCTTTCGGTGCTCGAGTTGATAACTTTACCTTGTTAAAGTTTAACAGTTTACTTAAAATTGTTATAAGTTGGCATTGAGCCAATTTTTCAACATTTGTTGTTCATTTTAGGAAGATTTCGGTAAATTGTAATATGAATATGTTTCTATTTAACTTAAGATTATAAAAAACAATTACTGTAGTGAAGTCACATCATTTGTGTATTTATAAAATGTCATTTTTTTAAGTCTATCTACTGCCTAAAATAACTACTAAAATAATTACCATAAAATCATTTAATATGTTAAAGATTATTATTTTTTATTTTTATTGTATTTTCAACTCGGTATATAATTTTACCACGAATCACCGTCGTCTAACTTTTGAACGTTGAAATTCAATATATTAATCCGTTTTAGAGAAAAATAATTTAAGAATTTGGCATTTCAAAATTTATAACTCGGATGAACAAATGCTGTTATCAACAATATTAGGTCCATTCTTTTTTTTTTTCTAACTACTGTCTACTATTGTTGGCCGCAGATGGCCTTTACAACTACACGCGGACTAACTTTTGCTGCGGTGCTGCTTGCACTCTTCAGCGAAAAGTTGGGGCGGTTTGCGCAAGGGTGTCCTAGACACGAACCTCGGCTTGGGCAACCGCTCTTAAAACTACATTTGTATCTGACTAAAAAATTTACCGCCGTTTCGGAAAATAGCAAAGGCGTTCTGAAGAGAAGAAACGGCAAGAAACTCTTCAGCTCTCGCCTATTATTATTTAAATCTAACTAGTCGAAGCGCCCGGGTATATTATTGAACCTAGTATACCCACGCGCTCGAGTATGTGTGTGTGTGTGTGAAAACTAAACTGTCTAGGCGGCGACGTATTCTGTATAAATTTATATAAGCTGTGTTCGCGGTCGCGGGCGCGGAAGGCGCTTGAGCTTTAAGCCGGCGGGTTATCTCATCATCTGTATCTATCAATACGTGCCTCGGATATCTAAAGGGTCCTAAGGCCTCTCTATTGGGGGCGTAGTTAGTAGCTTGCCTAATTAGGCGATTGGAGTGGAGGGCTGCCGACTCAAAGTAGCGTTTTGACGCATCTTTGATGAAGGCTTTTATGGTTGGTAGCTCGAAATCACTATGGAGATCGATATTACGCATATAGTACGGGGCGCCGATTGCGCTTCGCATAAAGCGATTTTGTAAGACTTGCAAGGAAGAAGTGTTGGTGTGACCAAACGCTACGCTTACATATGTGAGTATGGGCCGAATACAAGTCTTGTAAAGCGTCACCTTATTTCTAAGAGACATTTTACTGTACTTGTTTAACATTGGCTTAAGGCGACCGAGAACGAAGGCTGCTCGGTCTCTCACTCTTTTAATGTGGGCTCTGAAATTAAGACGAGAGTCTAAAGTGACTCCTAGGTATTTGACCTTATTTACCCACGTTGGCCATATAGGTGGCCTGGGTAGACTTGCCTCTTGGCCTTTTTCGATTTTTTACCCCGAACGAAGTGCACTGCTGCACTTTTCTCGGGGTTAGCCTCGATTCTCCACTTCCGAAACCAATCGCCTAAGGCGTTGGTGGCAGACTGGAGGGCCAGGCATAATCGACGGACGTTTTGGTGAGAACAATAGAACGCCGTATCGTCCGCGAAGAACGCTACATTGACGTTAGAGGGACGAGGTAAGTCATTAGTGAACAGAGAATAGAGTAGATGGGAAAGCACGTAGCCCTGGGGAACACCTGCACCTATGGGATGGGGAGACGAATGACTTTGTTCTACCCTAAGGAAGTCTCGATGAGCACGAGACGGTACACGAGATTGTACAACTTGTAAATCAAGCCGTTATGCCAGACTTTATCGAAAGCCTTCGCTACATCGAAGAAGAGGGCTCCTGTGCTGATTGGCTTAGGAGACCTATTGAGACCTTGGAGGATGTGCTCCGTTATGCGGTGCACTTGATTGACGCACGAGTTAGCTCGAAAACCGAACTGTTCGTCAAGAATACCTTTAGACTGAACGTAGTCTTTCAGGCGAGAAAGGAGGAGTCGTTCATATAGTTTTCCTAAAGTCTTTAAGAGACTAATGGGTCTATACGACGTGGCTTCCTTACTTGGTTTTTCCGGCTTAGGGATACCTATAACGTCGGCGTCTTTCCAAGAGTCAGGAAAGATGCAATTTGCCATGGCCGCATTAAAGATGCTGACCAATAGAAGGAGGATCTGAGCGGGGAGGATTTTTAAGAGCCTATTTGAGATCCCATCGGCACCCTGGGCCTTTTTGGATTGAAAGTCTTTGATGATCTTTTCGACCTCAGATACTGTTACGGGCGGAAGTGAATCAAGTGGGGAAAGGGCCGCTCTCCGCGCTACTTCCCTGTCCACTTCATCGACGTGAGATTGTTCAGTGGGTTGTTCGCTAAGCGAACACTGACTTTCTAGCGATTTGGCTAAGCATTCGGCCTTTTTGTCCTCGTCAAATGTGATTGTCGCGTTTGCGTCGACTAACGGCGGCATAGTACTCACTACGTCGGATTTTTACGCTCTAGCCATCTGATAGTACGCTAAGTGGGAAGGCGATATCTCTTTCATGAGATTGTCCCACTTTTCGTTCCTAGCTTCGGCTATTTTTGCCTTTACAGCGCGCTGTATAGATCTGAGCGAGGCCCTGTTCACCTCGGACGGATAGTTGTCGTACCGCCGAGTAGCCGCGTTCTTAGCTCTCAATAGCAACCTTACGTCCTCCGGCAGATTCCAGCGGAGATTATTCTCTACTGTAATCCGCTTAGAGCAATCCGCTACAGCGGACTGGAGGTGGCTAGTAAGCGCTACGACCGCTAAACTAACATCGTCGGTTGTGACAATATTGTCCGGGATCCTATTGAGGTGGGGCGAGTCTATTTTTTCTAGGTTTTCATCTAGCCTCCGCCAGTCGATCACGACCTTAACGGACGGATGACCGTTGGTTGGGTACCCTAGTTGTAAGAGAACCGGCCTATGATCAGATTTAAGCTCGTGTAACACCTCTATAGAATGTAGCCTTAAGGCTACGCTCTAAAAAAGTGCTATGTCTAGTACGTCAGGTCTATGTGTCACTATTTCGGGAAAGTGGGTCGGAGACATGGGCGCAATGATATCGAAACCTAACGGGTCGACTAGGGCCTCTAGTCGTTTGCCGTTTTGCGATGTTGAATGCGAATTCCATCGCTTATGTTTACAGTTTAGGTCGCCTGCTAATACAACAGCGTTACCTAAGTCAAACAGCGTTTTAAGATCGCTTTGTAGTAGTACCTTTGTTGATGATAAATACACAGAGGCCAGTACTATGGGACTGTGCCCTGTCATCGCTAAACGGATAACCGTCGCTTCTAAATTCTCTACCGGAGGAGTGTCGAGAGGTACGCAGTGCAGAGATCTTTTATAATAAATGAGCGTCCCTCCCATACGGGTGGGGCGATCATTTCTAACCAGTTCGTAGTTTGCGATCTTAGAACCCCTACGCATTGGTTTAAGAAAAGTCTCTTGTACTAATAAAATAATACGTCGATTTCGTGATTCTTAAGAAATTCTGAAATTTCATCGCGCTTAGCCTGAAGGCCATTTCTAAAACGCAATCGAAATAGAGCGCGGTTTTATTCTACTTGGGGCTACTAAAGGCCCCATCAGAAAAAGAAAATTTAATTTGAAGGTGCAAAGTGCTCTAAGGTACTAAGCAGGGCTGCGTGCTCGAGTCGGCCGAAACTCTTTGCGTCGCCGTCGACGCATTACGAATTTTATTCGCTAACAGCGATATTTCCTCAATGTTAATGACATTCAGGAGTTCTAGCACCACGTTCAAGTCAGCTAGAACATCGGCGGACGCTAGCGACGGGCTAGGTACCGCTTTATTCGTTTTGGCGCGGGCGGGGACAACAGGGCCAAAACCATGGTCCTGAAGGCACTTTACGCCGAAACGCTTTTGGCCGAATGACCGTAATTTTGGCAGCGGTGGCACTGCAGTAGAGGGGATTCGTTCTGGCGCACCTGGCGCACTTCCCCAACCCCTCGCCTAAAAAAAGATCACCAACTTTTCTGCTTTGTACGACTCGCGCTTGACCACTCTCAAAACATCGTTGGTTCTGGCTCACTACCCTCCAACCCCAACCCCTCGCCTAAAAACTTTTCTGCCCCGCACGACTCGCGCTTGACCACTCTCAAAACCACCCCTGTGTCTGGGGTGTGGCGACTCGCGCTTGACCACTCTCAAAACCACCCCCTGTGTCTGGGATACGTCGACTCACGCTTGACCAGAACTACCACGTGACATCACTGTGGGTTCTGTGTAGTTTTGTTAAGTAGTTATATCATTATCGTAATGGGTCTATCGTATTTTTCCGTTTATTAGTTATTCTTATTTAATTACAATGTCGTGAGTGCGATAATGATGTTTGTGGTGACATTCCTAATACCTTTTTAATTATATTTGTACTTGTAAGATAAATCGTATATATATAGGATCCATAAACACTAGTCGATAGTATTCGAGTTACAATTTATCATCAAGTGATTGAATTCATCCTGTGTGATACTGAGGCTGGTTCTATTTACTTCAAAAAAAAGCTATGGAGGTATGTGTTTTTTTTGCTTTATAATTCTTTATCTATATTTATTATATATTACAGACCCTCAAAACTATGTGTTTGTTTGAATGTCTATTACTTAAACCAATTTTGTTTACGTTTTCACTTTAGGCAAATTTTTGATTCAAATTATTATACAAATATGTTTTTAAAGCATAGGCTTATTTTTATTACAGAATTCAACATTTAACGTAATGGAAGAAAACACGTTCAAGCATTACTACTACGCTACATCGGATGTTGAGCAATCAACTGAGAAGGCCTTAGAAACAACAAAGCTCAAACGGTCTCGTCGAAATAGTATCGACTCATTCTTTGAGGGGACCAATCAGAAGAAAAAGAAACAGCTCTACAGTGGCGAGATCTTCAAAAGATGGTATCCCTGGTGTCACATACTTGTCTTCTAATAATGATGATGGGGCTCATGCTACACATTTGATAAAAATTTAAATGTATGACCTCATAAAATTGAAAAAAGTACCAGTAGATGAACATTGGAAACACTCAGAAGTGAGGATCAAATATTATACGGATACAAAAGATGAAAAATATGAGCAAACGAAGGGTATCATATTTGATATCACGAAGCAAATAGCAGAAACCAATAACTGTAAAAAATACTTTTTTAAAAAGTAATCTCTAATAGCTAAATTAATTTATAAGAACCATCGTTACAAAATTTTATGAGTATCTAATTGATAAGTAACGAGCAACTATTAATTAACCATCAACTAATATAGTAATCACCTTATCGACTTGTATATATAAGAGAAAAATCGAACATTATATTTATTATTAATTCATCATTCACAAGCAAAGCTAAACTGGTTTATTTCAACCGTGTCACTAGAAAGTGTTTTTTTTTTCAAAATGTTTTTGAAGAAGAAGAAAAAGAACTAATGAGAGCGTGTGAGAATTATGAAGATAATGCTCTGGAAAATCCGTATTATGACACTTCACTGTTTAACATCTGTAAAGAAGTTGAGGAAACATTCAGGTATACATTCTAACTATACTTATTTAAATTTTATGTTACATATTTGTGTTCTTATATTAACATAAGCATGTTATACCTACAGAAAATCTTTAATTCAAGTCGGTCGAGGTTTGAAGAGACAAGCTGATATTAGTGTTGAAGAATTACAACAAGCATCGACGTCATCATCTTCCAATACAACACATAGACAGAACGTTATGTGTCAAATATGTGAATTACAGGTTAGCCAAAGGTTCTATGCTCAGCACTTACGATCTAAGGAACACAAAGAAAAATGTCTTATTCATAATCATAATTTACATAATGTCTCTGTTATATCAGTTGCTTTTGGGTCTCGGGTCTTAACGTATAGAATTGTATCACCTAAAGCTGATGAGTCACTTAAAATACAAACTCCTGAAGTATTCATAGCATCAATTAAAGTCGATACTATTTCTTATTCAGGAATGTTTAAAAGAGTTAACTATTGTTAAAGTTAATTTTATTATTTATGCAGATTTTGAACAGGAAACAAAAGATTTAAAAAATTCTTTCGATTTTCAAACAAAAAATTGGACTATTTCTTTAGGGGACAAATTAGAAAATAATTTAGAAACTTTAAGCGAAGACATTAAAAATAAAATGAGTGATTTCGAAGCAAAAGATAGTGGATGGACTTTAAAAAAAATTCAGTTCTTAGAAATGAATGTTAATAAGTTCAATCCCTTACGAGGGTCTTCGTTTATTGAATTACCTTTAGATATTAAGCGTAAAAAAGCAGTCATAAATGTAAAAAATAACGATCAACAATGTTTTAAGTGGGCTTTATTATCCGCACTATATCCTGTAAATAAAAATTCTGAAAGGGTATCATCATACTTGAGGAATCAAAATAGACTAAAGTTTAATAATATACAGTTCCCAATCAAATTATCGGATATACCCAAGGTAGAAAAACAGAATAACATTAGTATCAATGTTTTCGGATTAGAATTTAACAAAGAAAAAAAATGTAATACCATCGTTGGACCATTATATTTTACAAAATGTCGTAAAGAATTATACATTAACTTATTATTTTTAAACAATGGTTCAAATGGTCATTATTGTTTTAAAAAAAAATTATCACGCTTGGTAAGTAAACAAATAACGAATCGAAATAATGCTATTCATATCTGTGATGGTTGCCTTCTATATTTTAAATCTAAAGTTAATTTAATTAATCACCAAAAACATACAGTCATGTTTTTGGTGATTAATTAAATTAACTTTAGATTTAATTTACATAGGATAAATTGTTTTCAAAAATGTCCACTTCCATAAACTAACGTAGAGAAGGAATCTATTAGACAATCGCAATTATGTTATATTTGTGAAGGGCTATTGGGTGATGACATCACAGTAGACTATGATTGGAATACTGGTAATTTTAGAGGTGTTGCTCACGAATGATGTAGTTCAAAGTATCGTGTTCCCTTTTTCATTCCCATTCTATTTCATAATCTAAGTAATTATGAAGCTCATTTTATTGTTCATGCTTTGAATTTTAAAGAAATAGAAATAGATATCATTCCGCAAAATAAGGAAAAATATATTTCATTCTCAAAAAAACTTAATATAAGAGGTCATTTAGTACATTTGCGGTTTTTAGATTCCTTTAAATTCATGGCCAGTAGTTTAGATAGTTTAGCTAAAAATCTAAAAAAATATCAATTTTAAGAATTAAGAAAACAATTTCCAAACGAAAATGATTTTAATAAACTTTTTAGGAAAGGTGTTTTTCCTTATGAATTTGTTAATTCTTATGAATCCTTAAAAGTTACAACTCTTCCAGATCAAGACGCTTTCTTTAACTCTGTAAGTAATACCAGTGTCTCAGATGATGATTATTTTTATTTTTTTTTAATTTTTTAAATTTTTTTAATGATTATATTTAATTTTTAATTTAGGGCAAAAAGTTATATAAACATATTTGTAGGCAAAACAATTTGCTACAAATTATGTCTACGAATTTTTTGTAAGACGCATAGTTTCCGAGATATCGCGAAAAAAGTGTTTTCACCCCTTTTTCCAAGATGGCGGCCGGATGACAAGGGGTGGCGACCCCTCAAACTTGAGGTTAAGCTTCTATTGACCCCCCACACATGTCCCAAAAATAAAATTGCGTCCTCTAACAAACGCAATATTCGGTCCTTTAATTGTAACATTTCAATGGATTATCATTGAATGTCACGACTGTAATTCATACTATATAGGAAAAACTATCAATTCATTACATATACGAGTCAATCATCATCGACACACCACAGATTCCATTATAAACTCACCTTTATCTATTCCCACCCATGCTCGTTCCCATGGTAAAAAGTTTAACGAATGTTACTCAATAAGAATAATTAAATCTTTCAACCCCGAAATTTCTATAACAAAAATAAAAAGCACAAAACTGTAAAATATTGTATTTGAAATTAGTTAAGAAAGTGACAGACATACAAAACAAGTACAGTTTTGGACAATTCGAGCTGTGTACATATTTAAAATTAGGTGTTTAGTCAAACATAAGTATAAACAATAACTATGTATCACTTATTCTTATGCTTCAGTTTTATAAACTACCTTCGTGTCTTTTTGTCTTCATAAAAACCTTACCATAACAATGACGCCTTACTTCGATTGCATTGTGTACAATTTCCTTGCATCTTATCTTTTAACACAGAATACTACAGGAAATCGAGCAATTCGCTCTTGACTGTTATAGGAGATTGTGTAGCCGTCAAAAGGAATGCAACATTCCAGGGTAAAAGTCATTTTACGCTCGGTGTAGTTGTAACGAGTTTGATATTTTCTTTGAAACTTTTCGTGCGATTCTTCTTGAAAGTACCGTAAAATAGTCATAACATCTAAGATGGTTTTTCACTGCTTCATTTGTTTTTTTGTCACTAAGTGTCAACTGTATTTTTTTTATTTAAATTAGCTGATGAACGATGAACGTTAAATAAAGAAATAAAGAAAAGTCAAATTAGAAAATTAGATAACATTAATTGGTAGAGTTTTGAATTTTTGTTTACATGTTCATTAAGACCTCCTGTTGTGCATACTAAAAGGCCCCATCGATACCTGTTGCGCTCGCGCCGCCATCTTGGAAAAATGGTACCCTTTTTCAGTTTTATGCTTATATCTCGGCAATAATTATTAACACGATAAAATCATGTATGCAAAAACTGTAACTTATTAAATTTATCTCTAATACTTTAGCTGCAATCCGACATTGAAAAGTTTTTTTTTATATTTTTGCTATCGATATACAGTTTTGTTTCGGTTTACGCCTAAAATGTTTATATATATCTTCAAAAACTTATTCCATAACACTACCTAGAGATAGAAAGACCGACAGAGATGATGAGAAAGAGAGAAGGGGAGAGATAATTCAGGGGCATAGGCATTATGCGACATGATGTGTATAGCAGGGCGGAGTCCGCTTGGTGAGTAAGAATAGCCAATAGGCTAGACCAATTAGCCATCAGCCGATCATCATCGCGTCTGATTCCGATAAAAACCACCTATCCTGAGTAGAACAAAGGTAAGGATCTCAACAGACTGATAAACAAACATAATTTTAACATTATGACTGCTACTAACTACGCCGTTAATGACAACCATGGGCTAGACGTACTGCATACAAAGTATTTCTACAGAACATAAGCCTAAGTTAGCGCTCCATGAACTTTGGTCTAACAATCTCTTGGTTATTATGTCCCTTGGACCTTGGTGTATACTAGGACAAATTCAAGAAAGCTCTTAAACTAATCAGCTTACCACAGCTAGATCTCATTTCTCTCATTAGATCTCTAATATTTATGTGATCATTGAATCTGTCACCCAACAGTCATTCGCAAGTTACTACTAGCAAGTGCATAAAATAAAAACCAGTTAAGAGCGATCTCAGTGTATGTGGAGCAGCTTATAAATGCAACAGCTTAAAAACCGTTGTGGAGTATTTAATGTACGCTGTCACCACGTAGAAAAATGGCGCTCTTATAGGTATAAATGTGCTCCGTGAAATCTGTGATGCAGTGCCCCTGTTCTGTTGCCCAAAATCCGAAATGACTGTGATGAAGAAGTCTATACCTAGTGTCTATAAAATTACGTAACCGTGGTAGTAGCAACCGTTAATCAAGTTTGCTCAAAGCGTTTAGTGAACTAAATTATCTATATGACGAGGGCTTAGGACGTTTTTACCCTAATTACGTCGCGAAAAAATGTAGTTTGACATCGCCTCGTTAAAAATACTTATTAATAAGTAATCAGAGGTAAACTTAATTTTGATAGTCTGCAGAACTTAGTCTACAATGACAGGAGGTAGATAGGTAAGCGGCGGGAGAGCACATCTACTTTTGATCTCATTTTCTACCTTGCAGTCATGATTGGTGTCTACTGGTTTTGTGATAAGCAAGCATTACGACTCCAGGTTTTTTCTAAGCAGTCTGCCTTTTAGTCGTCGTCACAGGGATTAATTTAGTGTTTGGTAGGAAAGCATGGCGCTCAGGGTGTCGACTTCAATAGATTTATAGCTCCAGTAAATATGGAGGCCATGCTACATTCCTTCCATCGCGTTTTCGTGACTGCTTTCTCGACATTTTTGTAGAAGGAGTCTAGTCTTCTGCTTCTAAGGGATAATTGTTACGTTGTCGCCGTGCGGCGTTGGGCTCTTTTTTTAGTAACTCTATGTCCTTGAGCACCGGTGAACGCTTGTTAAGAGCACTTACTGATGATAGCTTAACTTAGTGACTGGTAAGAGATTCGATGTCACGTAAATTTGTCGTGAAATCTAATAAGAGAGGATGCGATCTAGTTGTTTTAAGCTAATAAGCTTTTAAGGGCTTTCTTCAATACGCCTTTGTCGGATAGGAGTCATAGGGAAATATAATAACGGGAAAAATTCAAAGCGAAATCCGTCTAGCTAGATACAGAAACCTTACGTTATGTGAAATCGCTTCGTGAAGTACTTCCAGCCTATCACTATTGGTAGTATTGCAGTACTATAAACGGTGCTTGGTAACATTATACATTTACATACAAAGTCAAGTAAATCGGAATACGTTGCCTAAGTCTTTATGGGAAGTGAGGCACACGGTCTACGAGACAGCTGATGGCTTTTCGGTATTGATAGCCAGTCGCGGCTATTTCGTGGTACTTATACCCACCAAGTGGCCCCAAAACACATTCTGACCAAGCCATACACATCATGTCACATAATGCATTTGCCTCTTTCCTCCCTTCCCTTTTTCTCTCTTTCCCACCCTCTCATATCTCTCTCTCTCTCTCTTTCTTTTTCTCTCTTGGTAGTTTCACGGAATAAATCTAAAAAATATATTTGAACCATTTTGGAGTAAACATAAAACAAACGGTATATCGACAGCAAAAAATTCAATAATTTTCCTCTTTAACGCCGGATTGCAGCTAAAATACTAGAGATACAACAGTTATATGTATGAGCTTCTTTATAGGATATTTAATAAACTATAGTTTTTGAATACATATTTTTCCGTAGCAGCAATAATTGCCGAGATATAAGCAAAAAACTAAAAAAGGGTACCTTTTTTACAAGATGGCGGCGAGAGCGCAACAGCTATCTATGGGGACTTTTAATATGTTCAATGAGAGGAGTTAATGAACAACTATACCAAATTTCAAAACTCTACCAATTAATATTTTTTTTGGCCTAAAAATGTATCTTATTTGACTGGTCTAATTTTAATTTATTTCTAAGTAAATTTTATAAACATACTTGAAACTTTAATTTAGAATTGCATCTTATAATCGTGTACTTGAGCATATTCAGTACGCTGGCTGCTTAGTACAGTAAAAATATATCTACATTAACCTCAAATTTGATAACCTAGTTTTAATTTTTTGGCTCCTAGGATGCTGGTTTCCCTGGTTTTATTGGAATCACCACAAAAACTATTACACCTATAAAAACTGTCAAAATAAAAAATAAATCCTATTAAATTATCTATACGTTAGTGTTTTTATAATATTGAAGGGCTAAGTAGTATTTTTTTCTACCCTTAGTTCATCTAGTGAGCAAGGGCAAGGGAAAACACAAACATAAAAGTTTTACACCCGCTATCATCCAAAACACCAGATATAAAATAAAGAATTATGTGCAATAAGAAAAGTTATTTCATGGGATGACGATGCTGTAGAGAAATACATTGTTGATAACCTATTTATTTAGTTTTAATTGGCGCACACTATCTTACTTCTGACCTTTTTCCACGTTCCCATTATATGCGGTCATCTTTAAATCATCCAGCTCATCCAACCATCCTGGTTATAAAACCCACCGCGGTGCCGTTTTCTGGTATCTGTGGTCCATTTGGTGCAAATTTAGGCTTGTAAGTTCCTTGGCACGCATGCCCTTAGTTTAATAAGCATCCATAGGCTATAGTCTGCACTCAACATTAGGTGGGCCGTATGTTTGTCTGATACCTTAGTGGTATAAAAACATGTTCGGCCTGATCACGAGATTTCCAAATTACCTTAAAATGAGTTAGATAGGAAACTGAAATGGTTCACTTTGTTCACTTTTTGGGCTACGTAGGCTATTTATCTTTTAGATCACTAGATCCAATTTCATATAACTAAGTAAAAATCCGCGTCCGGAGAGACATTTAAAAGGGAGAGGGGAGGGAACTGGCATCCTAGGGGTGGGGGATTCTTCCAAGGTCTTAAGGACTACTTCTGTCAATAATCAAAACTAAGTTATTTATTTTGAGGTTTGACTAAATTTTTGGTTATCTAGCCTGGACTTTTTGCTAATTTCATAAATTATATTTTGTTCTCTGTTTCATTAGGTGCGCGAAATTGCCTGCGGAAAAATCTATTCCCGTGGGAACACGCAACCATGTTAGGAAGTATCTTATGTATCTTTCCCCACCAATTCTTGAGCTAAAATTACGTCAATTCCCCCGCTACGACGCAAAGGAATGTTTGATACAAATAAGTAAACAATACTTTAGTGATATATGTAAGCACGCCCTGTTTGACTTGGTTCAACGACGGGCTGTAAGAATCGTCGACGATCCCAAACTCTCCAGCCGTATTGAGCTCTTAAGTCTGAAGAGAGACTTTGCCTCCCTGTATGTGTTCTATCGCTTGCACAATGGGATGGGTTTTGAGGAATTGTTTGAAATGATGCCCACGGCTACTTTCTACCATCGCGCCGTTCGCCATACGCAAGGAATTCATTCTCAGTGCGGTTTCGTAGAAACTTTCTCCCGCGAACACTTGGGTTGTGGAATGGGCTCTCTGCCAAGGTTTTCTCTAAGGACTACAGTATGGGTTCTTCAAGAAAGAAGTTATTAGATTTTTGAAGGTTCGGCAACGTGCGAGTGATGCCCCAGGTGTTGCGTTGTCTACGGTGGCCGCTTACTATCAGGCGGACCTTAAGCTTGATTGCCACTTTAGTGATATAAATAAATATAATTAGGATTAGGAGGATATACTTGCCGCGGGTAAATGCTAAGGATTGGTTTATATACCTACTTTTATACAAATACATGTACACACGATTAAAATAATCTTTAATATAACTTTAAGTTTAAATAATTGAATTCACTTGAATCGGAGTAATATACAAAAAATTTACTTTGATCTTCTTTAGATTGCTAAAGATGTCGCGATAAATAAACGTAAACATACCGTGTGACAGTTTGGTGGACCAAAGTCATTTTACGCTCGGAGTAGTTGTAACGAGTTTGATATTTCCTTTGAAACTCTCTGCGCATCTTGAAAGTGCCGTAAAACAGCCATAACCTTCTCAATGACGCGACTAAAATGGTTTATGATTGGTGTTACTTTGTATACTAAACAAAGAAGCAAGTGAGAGTACAATGTAAGGGTGCGGACGTGTTATTCTTTAACAGGAAAGAGATTTCACTGAAGGTCATCAAGTTGTCGAAACCGAATTTTAGCGGCCAATTGTCGCTAGTCGTCGGTTAAACTAGCAACAGTCACGGAAGGTCTTAGACTTTTTTGTATATATCAGTCGCGGCGTTTCGGCGATATTTATCGATCGAAGCAACTTTATTACCCGACCGAATTGATATGATGGGATTATTATTTGATAAGGTTATACAACAAATATCTTCTTCATTTTGTCGTGAAAGAACGTTTATATGATCGCTATTGCCACTGTTGACACCTGGCTTTGGAATCTTTCATTGCGATGATGTCTTACACACACACTACACTTGCTAATTCGGGATTTGGCTACATCAAAACGAAACATAGGTTATTCTTAAATATTTGTAGCGTAGCCAGGTCAATTGCCGATTCGTAGAAGACCTTGAATGACTGCAAGAGTATGCGTCTCCAGCCGGTATACGTCCCACTGCAGGGGAAAGGCCTCTACTTGAAGATGAATGATTTTCCTCAAGACTAAAGTGTAAAAATAAGTAATATAATATATTAATATAAATAGTAATACTAATAAAAATAAATAACTGACAAAGGTCTGCGTATTATAGTATGTTAGTTATTACGTTGCGTGTCAAGAAGGGGGCGATAAGATTTTTAAAGGATCGACAACACGCTAGTAACGCGTCTGGTATTGCAACTTGCAAGCGTCCATAGGTGTTAAACTTTCATTTAACAAATGGTATCTGGGCACAAGGGTTTCTTGGTGACGTTTCGGTTAGGTAAGGTTTTTAACCGACTTCAAAAAAGTTGGATGTTCTCAATTTGATTGTGTTTTTCTTTTTTAATGTTTGTTAACTTAGAACTCCATTGTTCATAACCCTATTAGGAAAATTTTACGTTTAGAAAAGGATTAACCCACTAATAGGTCTCATTTTAACTTAGTAAGTTGTTGTTGTTCCAAGAAAACCAGAGCAAGGTGAGAAAATGTTTTCAACTTTTATCATTTTGATTATTTAGACAAGCTTCTACCAGTATCTACGTCCAGACTGGCCATGTATGGCTATGAGATTAACAAATCAATACATGATAGAATTTTCGCTCCGCATTTTGATACGTGCAAACTTATTTGACGCGCACTCTATTTGACAACTCGACATTCTAAGACTGGGTGCACTGCGTCGCGGCGTGTTGCGGTGCGTATTCAAAATCGTAACGCATCATATTTAGTGCGCGCTTTAAATCGTACAGAATTTGATAGGGATTATTGGCCTTAAAATTCACTAAAACCATATGAGATGGAGGCCATCAGTAAAAAAAAAACCCTTTATCTGTAAAACGCTTAATGACAACATTTCTTCACCGCGTTTCGAGCACTATTGCGGCGATCTGCGGATGTTTTTGCGTAGTGCCACGCTTTAATATACTTAAGAGCATAGTGTGCACATATTCCGTGCAGAAATAAACTGCAACAAATCTGTAGTGAACCACAGAAATCCGCATGCGACTCTATCTTGCAGTGCGCGCAATTTCGTTGTGTCATTCACACGTTAAAAAATTTTCACGTCTGAACCGATTCGAGATTTTTTTTTTTTTAAAAAGGGTATACTTCCCATGTGGGCCCATATACATGTAATGAATTTAAAAAAAAAACGCACAGCGTTCTACCGAAGTGCACGGTAAGCCTAGCAAATTAGATGACCATTTTGACATTTTATGCATTTGACATTGCAAGAAAAACTGATTTTAGAAAGAGTAACTATGCTCTATAATTTTTATTCTTACTTCCTTGTGCTGACTGTACGGTTAGAATATAGGCATGCATTTAGTTTTCTTCATATTTACTATATTTCCATTGTCATGTGGCCATTTAATGACATTCTTAAAGTCCTCTTGCATTTCATTGGGGTCCTTACTACTATACAGTTAACATGTGTCATACTCATCAGCATACATATAAGCTGTTTCTTATTTAAGTAGTGATTCTTTAATCTTCTTTTAAAACTTAAAGTATCTACTTAGTAGGTAATCTTTGTGTGAGTTAAATCATTTTATTAAGACTCATAAGTATTATCATCCCATTCACCATCACATTACAAGAACGGATCTGTCACTGGCATCCTAAAATTAAACAACGATTCGTACATTCAGTGAATCGTTGTGTGTTATCATTTCCAGGTGTAAGACCGAAACAATAAACAAAAAGAAAAAAACTGCCATGTACGTGTCGGTCTTTGCACACTTAATATAACCCGTCCGAATGGAAGAATTATTCTTAAGCAGTACGTGAATTGATCCCTTCTGTGCAACGTACTTGAACACTAAATCAAGTTGGTTGTAACAGAAAAAATGAAGGAATTAAAAAAAAATTGTTTATCATATGTATACACTGATATTTGATATCAGTTTATAAGAATAAACGTTATAATAAACATTATCACAAAATTTCAAATTCGTAGGTCAACGGGAAGTTAAAAAAGAAACTCGGTGATGGTACTGAAAACATACGTCGCGTCGGTTTCTTATTGAGATGTTGGCATTTCAGACATTGATTTGAAAGTATTATTTAGATTGATTAAATTAATCTCACTTTTAACAGTGAAACTTTACAAAAATTTAGAATTCAAATTTTAGTTCTTCATCGGCCTCTTAGATTTTGCTTTTTTTCCGGGCTGACAATGCAGTTGGCTGTTGCATCCATTACTGCTTCACCGGGCTTTTTGGGGCGAGACTCTGAAGGAGCCTCAGCCCATATAGCGCACAACGCTCAAGGGCTCCCCGCGGGGGAAGCCTCGGCTTGGGTTGTCGCTCTCGGGGGCGTCCCTTCGGACGGCGTGAGTCTCGAACCCGAAGGTGAGTCACCGCCAGGGAGGAGTTCCCCGTTACGCGGGTGCGGTTGCGATTGAGTGGGGGCGAGAAGCGCCCCGGCACTCTTTGATACCTCGTGTATCCTTGAGGGCGCCGACGAACCCGGGGATGTCGGCGTCGTGTTTGGAGGGAGGCCCTATTCGGGGAAGTCGTAGAGACGCCTTTTAGATGAGCTTGCATCGCGTTTCATTGAAGCAACGTGACCAAAACCATAACGCGCTAAAAAAATATACAGCGCCATCTGTTATCTTAATAAAAAGTTAGAGTACAAGATCACAGTATAGAATAGACAAAAGAATAATTTTTTTATAATAATAAATTATTTTTAAGAATAATAAAGAAATAATTAATTACCCGCTTCAAAAAAGGAGGAGGTTATTCATTCGTCGAAATCTTTTTTTTACGTATGTTCTCCGATTACTGTACGAAGTCTGAACTAATTCGAGATTTTTTTTTTAAAAAAGGGTATACTTCCCAGGTGGGCCCATATACATGTAACTTAAGCTTTTGGAGAAAAAAATAATATATGTTAATTTGAAACTGGTTTTATGTTGATGATTGTATAAAATTTTATTAAAAGTGTGGATGATGTTTTAGTGTACGAGAAAAAAAAGGATTCGTCTGTCAAAAATAAAAAATTAAAACTTTTTAACAAAAAAAAAACAACCAGCTTCAAAAGGATGCACTTAACAGGTAAAAATAATTACTTGCCAGCCTTCATACGTCCCGACTGTTGGGGCACAGCCTACCCTTATAAGCGAGGGAGATTTGGGCCATAGTTCACACGCAGGCCCAGTGAGGATTGTGGACTTCACATAATTTCTCCAAAACTGTTCACAACTACGTTGGAAGATGTGTTTAAGCTTTTGGAGTGGAAAGAACATGGTGTTAACACAAACGGCGAATATATCAATTACCTTCGACGAAGTGGTCAAGGCAGAATCGCTGGAAGACTTAGGCACGATGCTCAGAGACCTCGGCAGTTTTTCAGAGTTACACAACAAGTTGGCCTTAAAATGAAAATGGATAAAACGAAGGTAATGTTCAATGTCCATGTCACGCCTATACCAGTTGTTGTTGGAACGCTACTTTTGTAATTGTCGACGAATACACATACCTAGGGCAATTAGTAGTTCTGTTAGGTAGGTCCAACTTTCAGGAAGAGGCTAACCGAAGAAGCTCGGTAGGGTAGCGTTTGGGAAACTACGTCTGTTTACTACTACATCTGTTCGTCGTCTAAATACCTCAGTGCCTAAGGACGAACGTTTACAATTAGTATGTGTTGTCAGTGATGAATTATGGTACAGAAACGTAGTTTTTAACTTTTGGCCTCGTTATTAAGCGCCGAGTCACTCAGCGAGCTATAGAAAGAGCTATGCTTGGTTTTCAAGCGTCCCAAAATTTGTTCCCCTTTGGCTTGCCTTTGAATAAAGATCCTATCAGCTTGTATGATTCAGATGCTTATACCCCAGCAATACCAGAACTTTTAAAGATCGTTGGTGCCAGCAGTAGAAGCTTATAACATTATGCCTAACACGGCAGATAGCGACGATTAAGAATATGTTTAGTTTACATTTGTTTTTGAAAAAAAGTTGGTTGAAATATACGGAATGCACACTGTTTAAACATCACTGCTTGTATAACGTCTGGACCACTCGACTTATGAACCTCTAGAGAAACTAACGCTCCGCAATCTATAGCCTCGTCATATCTGTGCGTCCATATGTTTGTGAAATATAAGGGTTCCGTAGTCACATGGCAAAAAACTGGTTTTGTATGTCCATCCGTTCTTCCACTTGTCAATTTTAAAGTAAAAACGTTAGCTATTTTACAGTTTCGAAGAACTGTAGACAAATCCAAATACATCTTTCACGCAGAAATTAACTTTATCAGAGCCAAATGTGGAGAATAGAATTGATAATGTTAGGCTTGCGAGAAAACTAGCTTTAGGTATTTTGTAGAAACAAGCTAATAAAATGCTTGATGCGCCTAACACTATATTAGTTGTGGCTACAAAATTTGACACTGTAAGAATTCTCGTTCTGGACGTTTATCGAGCTCGCAGAAATGCAAGAAATGTATTTTCTGATTTTATTGAAAGAACAGGCTCTAACCTTTATAATTTGGGAATAATACTTGGCATTTTGAATCAATTCTATACAAGAAACCAATATACGGTATACAGGAAAAGGGTTGTTTTTAATGAATATATTCCGAAGTCAGGGTGAGTCCCTGAGAGAGTGTATTAAAATGTTGTCTAAGTGCGGAGGCCAAGGCTATATTCGATGTGGTTGTAAAGGAGGCTGTAAGTGTGACAAAAAAACAGTACACTTCAAAATACCATCAAAAGGCAAATTGATCGAATAAATAGAAAAAAAAGGATTCGTCTGTCAAAAATAAAAAATTAAAACTTTTTAACAAAAAAAAAACAACCAGCTTCAAAAGGATGCACTTAACAGGTAAAAATAATTACTTGCCAGCCTTCATACGTCCCGACTGTTGGGGCACAGCCTACCCTTATAAGCGAGGGAGATTTGGGCCATAGTTCACACGCAGGCCCAGTGAGGATTGTGGACTTCACATAATTTCTCCAAAACTGTTCACATCTACGTTGGAAGATGTGTTTAAGCTTTTGGAGTGGAAAGAACATGGTGTTAACACAAACGGCGAATATATCAATTACCTTCGACGAAGTGGTCAAGGCAGAATCGCTGGAAGACTTAGGCACGATGCTCAGAGACCTCGGCAGTTTTTCAGAGTTACACAACAAGTTGGCCTTAAAATGAAAATGGATAAAACGAAGGTAATGTTCAATGTCCATGTCACGCCTATACCAGTTGTTGTTGGAACGCTACTTTTGTAATTGTCGACGAATACACATACCTAGGGCAATTAGTAGTTCTGTTAGGTAGGTCCAACTTTCAGGAAGAGGCTAACCGAAGAAGCTCGGTAGGGTAGCGTTTGGGAAACTACGTCTGTTTACTACTACATCTGTTCGTCGTCTAAATACCTCAGTGCCTAAGGACGAACGTTTACAATTAGTATGTGTTGTCAGTGATGAATTATGGTACAGAAACGTAGTTTTTAACTTTTGGCCTCGTTATTAAGCGCCGAGTCACTCAGCGAGCTATAGAAAGAGCTATGCTTGGTTTTCAAGCGTCCCAAAATTTGTTCCCCTTTGGCTTGCCTTTGAATAAAGATCCTATCAGCTTGTATGATTCAGATGCTTATACCCCAGCAATACCAGAACTTTTAAAGATCGTTGGTGCCAGCAGTAGAAGCTTATAACATTATGCCTAACACGGCAGATAGCGACGATTAAGAATATGTTTAGTTTACATTTGTTTTTGAAAAAAAGTTGGTTGAAATATACGGAATGCACACTGTTTAAACATCACTGCTTGTATAACGTCTGGACCACTCGACTTATGAACCTCTAGAGAAACTAACGCTCCGCAATCTATAGCCTCGTCATATCTGTGCGTCCATATGTTTGTGAAATATAAGGGTTCCGTAGTCACATGGCAAAAAACTGGTTTTGTATGTCCATCCGTTCTTCCACTTGTCAATTTTAAAGTAAAAACGTTAGCTATTTTACAGTTTCGTCATATTTGTCGGTCCATAAGTGTATGTTATGGACCAATTGATTAATGAAGGCATTATTTTGCAATGACCTGACAGTATAAATAATATGTCAAAAGCAGGCCATGCAATCAATGAATATTTAAACTTCATTATTCATTACAGTGTCTGCTCATTATGAATATTGCTACGCAATGGTCGCGCAATTTGATAGTTTTTAGGTACTTACGTTTGACAGCGTGGGGACCCTGTAACCAAGTGGTGCCTATAAGATCAACCAACCAAAAATTAACGACTGCGAGTTCGACGCTTATACTTATTACTAGTCAATAAAACTACTATTTTCACTGCGCGAAAATGTTTTAATTTGTGTTTAATAGTCATTTATAATAAAACAAAAATTAATCAACGTGATTTTGGTGCATAACATTGGTGGTCTTCTGCTAAATTTTCGCATTTGGAAATATTTTCAATTAAAGCCAAACTCATGCAGGCTGTAACATGCAAAATCTTACACTAAAAACTAATTACTACCAAAATCACGACCTCAGATATAGCAAAAAAAAAACACCGAAAATAAAGACACAAATTTAAGTATATTTAGCCAGCTCAAGCCAAGTTTCATCTACGATGTTCAACCGGAGGCAACAACTAATAAAGAATTATATCCGTCTAAAAGTCCTAAAAAGGTGGAAATATATTTTGTGAAGAACTGTAGACAAATCCAAATACATCTTTCACGCAGAAATTAACTTTATCAGAGCCAAATGTGGAGAATAGAATTGATAATGTTAGGCTTGCGAGAAAACTAGCTTTAGGTATTTTGTAGAAACAAGCTAATAAAATGCTTGATGCGCCTAACACTATATTAGTTGTGGCTACAAAATTTGACACTGTAAGAATTCTCGTTCTGGACGTTTATCGAGCTCGCAGAAATGCAAGAAATGTATTTTCTGATTTTATTGAAAGAACAGGCTCTAACCTTTATAATTTGGGAATAATACTTGGCATTTTGAATCAATTCTATACAAGAAACCAATATACGGTATACAGGAAAAGGGTTGTTTTTAATGAATATATTCCGAAGTCAGGGTGAGTCCCTGAGAGAGTGTATTAAAATGTTGTCTAAGTGCGGAGGCCAAGGCTATATTCGATGTGGTTGTAAAGGAGGCTGTAAGTGTGACAAAAAAACAGTACACTTCAAAATACCATCAAAAGGCAAATTGATCGAATAAATAGAAAAAAAATGAATAAGTTACTTACTACATTTCATATATATATATTTAGATCACAAGTCTAAGTTATGTTAAAATAGTGATCGTTTCAAATTGACAATTCATTCATTCAATGTCATTTATTTTATAGTAGGAGTTCGTTTTCTGGTAAGTAGAAATTGATTGATTGATCATGTCCGTTTGTCCTTATTGTATTCGGCATTTTAATAAAAAACTCCGTCTCACATTACATAAGTAAAATTTGAAATTTGCGTTTTACTTGAGCATTTTGATAACGAAATTTAAATTAAATAAGTGATAAAAAAAAATGATCTGATAATCATCTGTAAATAATTTTCGAAAAACATGATTTCTGTAAAATAAAATATTAAAGTGTATTCGTTGCTCTCCTAAATGAACTTTTTAAAAATTCATATATACGGGGAAGGGAAATTATAAAATGGAAGAGTCGATGATACTTCTTACCTAATGGAGTTTCCAATTCAGTCGAATACTTTAAAACTCGATTTGGCCCCGCATCTACGAGGCAATGATTAAAAAGCACTTCACTTTTGCAAAGAGAGATTAAGCCAAAGCTATGGCACGTGATACATTTGCGTTATATCATTTTTATTCACCTGGAAAATAGTGTTTTTTTTTTCAATTATCGTCTTGACTGTCGCTGAAATATTTTGAGATTTTTTTCACAGACCAAAATATTCAAACGCAATTTCTTTTACGTTCAGAGACGTCGTTAAACTCCAACCCAGGTATTTTTTTAACTAAAGCTATCTTAGCTATTGGTGGTCTCATAACATTAGGGTAAAGTGAGATAGTTGCCCCACATTTTGAAATAGGCTCATTATTTCCAAACTAAAGAAGAATTTTAACAAGCTATTCATTCTAATGCAAAATATGTCTTCTGCCTACATCACAAATAAGATTAATTGAGTGTGACTTTTATATATAAGCGAAAAATTTATTATTATTTGCAGAACTAGTTTGGGGATAGTTACCTACCATATGCGCAAGATGCCTTAATGATTTTATTACTGTGAAGAAAGTTTCCCTTAGGGATTAACAAAAGAAAATGCATAATTACTAGTGTTTATTTTAACTTTCTATTAATGGTGCGTTATAATTGATTTGATTATTATATCATATATATACACTACTATAGAAAATTCAAAAACATTTTTGTTTATCAATAGCACGCTACAGTATGGTTTCAATTAATATATTTTATAGTAAACTATAACAATAACATAGGTACTAAATGACTTCAGTAATTTCATTAAAATTTGTACGTTTCATGCGACCTCATCTGATACAATAGTCATCGTGCATAGTGCTGTTCTAAGGGCATCTATACTCCCAATAATCGGGGCGTTAGTCCTTTTCGGCAGGGATTGACACCCCAATTTTTAATAAAAAAAATTTCAATTAATTTTGATTACATTTATTTATTCGTTTTTATTTTTGACATTTCTTTATTTTTATTTTGACATTTTGACATTTCGTATTGAATATTGATTAAACTTGCAAAAGTCAATAAAATCAACTTCCCTGTAAAATGAAAAGTTACTCGCCTTCTGAAAACAGCACCCGTAATTCACGTCGCGTCGTCCGTGAACAAGTTCAGCAAATTTATTTAACTACGCACTCCAAATTTTATGCATGCGACTGAAGTTCGGGCACAGATGATGTGGAGGGGAGGGGTCCAAACTTTGAATAAAGTAACAACTGCGATCCTGTTATGTTTGAGATCCTCAATACAAGTTTCAGGGCATCTATACTCCTAGTGCAACTATCCCACTTTTACCCTAATAAAAAAACTAAGTGAGTGCAATTCGGGCTCGCGCATGGAGGTATTTAGAACAAACTTACTTAGAAAAATAACATTTAATTTCAAACTTGTACTGTAAAGTATAGCTAAATGAGCTTTCAGTCTAAATCCTTTTAGCTTCAAACATAGAAAGGAAACGAAATTGTTTTTTGAATATTTTGCCCCAAGTAAAATACTTACTATGTCACATCTGTAAACAAAGCCCGTTTGTATGACAAATTATCTACAAACGTGCTACAAACGTACCCAATTTCGAGATTTCAAACCCCTCATTTCAAAAATCAAAATTTATTTTACATATTTTCACTTTAGCTACCTGCGTTGATACGCCGTACAAATATAGCAAATTTAAGGATAGTGGTACTTCAAGTTGTTGAAAAACATAGCAGTAACAAACAGACAAATAGGAAAACGGAGATAAATGAGTTCCTTTTTTCAGTTTTAGTATACAGACCCATTAAAATCATGCCATCGCTTTGAATATGCACGATATCTGAGGTAACATACATAAAAAAACTAATTTCATCTACATTAAAGTCTTTAATGTCACCACTGACTAACCCTCGTGTGACACAAACACTATTACACCCATAATAACCTACAATTACCTCTATCCTTCTCAAATAAACCTATTTTAATCCCACATGAGAACCCTTTGAAATTCCCTCTGCTCATTTGTACGTTAATAGTTACTCACATGGTATTCACTATCTAGGTACTTACATAGCTCTTATTATTTTAATATGCCTAGAAGCGGCTGATATTTATTTAAATTTATTGAACTCAATATCGCACACCTCAATATTACCAGCTTTAAGTTCGGCAACAGTTTCAGAACGTACAATTTAAAAGCTTATTTTATTTATCAGAGTACGCCAAGACCCGGACTATATAATACTGTACTAGGCCAAGGAAATATTTTGTGATACTAGGTTAACGAATAAATTTTTATATCGTATTTATGAAATAACAAAGAAAAATGCTTTAAAGTAAAAAAACCGAGTAAAAAAAAAATTTTGCAATGCAATTTTGGCAAAAAACATTCGATTTTTTTTTATTTAATTAAATGATTATACTAGCTTTTGCTTGTTGTTCGCCTGCACCAATTGCAATTACATGGTGTAAAGTTTGAATCCTATTCAAAAACGTAGAGAAATTTGTGACGAGCTGGTTCTTAGATGATTTACTTTCACTTTGTAGCGACAAAATCAAAATGACATTTCTAATGAAGCATTTCTGTAAACCTAGCGTTTGAAAATTTTCAAGTATTTTTTATTAATCACAACACTTCATAAGCAGAGAATAGCTTCATCCCCACCATCATCACGCAACTGTGCATACTTACTTGTCCCGTCTATAACAAACTAAAAAACAAACAGACTTTCACAAATATATTTTATTTAAATTTTTTATATGGTTATGAATTCTTTTCGAAACTATAAGAACCATACTGTTGAAACTTGGTAAGAAGATGTATTCTGTAAACCACATTAAGATTATCACACAAAAATAGAAAAAAACAATAAATTTTGGGGGTTCCCCATACTTAGAACTGAAACTCAAAAAATTTTTTTTCATCAAACCAATACCTACGTGTGGGGTATCTATGGATAGGTCTTCAAAAATGATATTGAGGTTTCATATATATTTTTTTTCTAAACTGAATAGTTTGCGCGAGAAACACTTCCAAAGTGGTAAATTGTGTGTAATGTGTGTGTGTGTGTGTGTGGGTAAAACTAAAAAAAAAATATGACGTACATTACCATGCAAACTTCCACCGAAAATTGGTTTGAACGAGATCTAGTAAGTAGTTATATTTTAATACGTCATAAATCGTAAACCGCAATTTACTTTTCATTCAATTAACTTAAATATAAAAATAAAGAAAAAACATACTTTTTTGTTTGTGTTTGTAAAGTACGTAAATGCTGGTAGGTGCGGAACCTTCGGTGGGTGAGTCCAACTCGCACTTGGCCGGTTTTTTGTTCTACGCTGTGTGTCCCTCTGTCTGTCTGCTCGATACGTAGGGGGCACTATCTATAACCCGTAACAAGTAGAATGCTGAAAATTATGTACACGAATAATAAAAAATATGAAGCAATAAATTTTGAAGGGCAAGGTTATTTTAATGTTTTTTTACATACAAGCTGATAACTTAAAAGAAATTGAAGCGCTGTTTCTTACGTAAATCAAAAATTATTATTAATCGTCAAAGTGTCTTTCTGATGCTCTATCTCGGACCCATCCCCCCGATCGACCTCGGCACGGTCGCAAAACTATAGCAAGGCGGCCTCGGCACGTAATAACGGCCCCAGATGACGATCTCGCTAACCGGATAGCGAGATTAGTCTCAACGACCTCCCCCAATAGGGCCTCCCTCTCAACACGACGCCGACGTCCCCGGGTTCGTCGGCGCCCGAACGGATACACGAGGTATCAAAGAGTGCCGGGGCGCTTCTTGCCCCCACTCAATCGCAACCGCACCCGCGTAACGGGGAACTCCTCTCCTGGCGGTGACTCACCTTCGGGTTCGAGACTCACGCCGGTCGAAGGGACACCCCCGAAAGCGACAACCCAAGCCGAGGCTCCCCCCGCGGGGAGCCCTTGAGCGTTGGGCGCTATACGGGCTGAGGCTCCTTCAGAGACTCGCCCAAATAAAGTCCGGTGAAGCAGTAATGGAACTGCAATGTCAGTTCAGAAAAAAAAAAATTATCTCGGACTCACAATATATATCCCGAAATTGAAAACAAAAAAACAGTATATTAATCGCCATCTAGGAAAACTAATACAGTTTATTTAGAAAACATAATTTCTTCCAAGTTTAGTTAGTTGTTGATTAGTTAATTTGAAATTAAATGGCGCAAGAAATAGATACTCATTACGTTTTCCAAAAGAGTGTTAATTTGGTAATGTAAGTTTGCAAAAAGTTAACTTGAAAACTAAAACATGTTTTTTGTGAACAAATGTTTTGTTGTAGAAAAACATTTGTTTTACATATTTTGTTTACAAATGGATACTAGGTTTATACTCAGAATGTTGGGGATCCGTAAGACACAGAGACCAAACGGTAGCGTTATTCAAAAGATATCTTCAGTCAGGTACTAACGTCTCACCCCACTTATCCGACTTTGAACGAAAGCTTCGTTAGCGTAATTTTTTTTTATTTATTCGTTCTTTCATTCATTTGATCATTTATTCAATCATATTATAAGGATGTCCATTCGTAATTTCATAAGTTCCACTGTATTGTATACCTATACACAAGGAAACTGCAACTGAATTCCTTTATACTTTTTTATTCATAAACCACTTCTATGATTCATATTTACTTTCTACATCCATGTTCATATAATATGCTTACCTCCACTCACAGTAGCCTGAGATAATGGCCGGGTGGCCCAACTGACCATGAATAACATAAAGCTACTTTGGTCCCCTTAAACAACTAAGACGTGGAATTGTTCAATTAAGTGCGAAAGTATGGCACCCTAGTTGGTCTTATACTAGATTTTTCGTGGCAAAATAAACGATTTCTGTTTGATCTAACTTTAGCATGGTCAAGTTTAGTTTTTTTTTAATTAAAGTTAAGATATAGTAATAAAATAAATAATATCCTAGTAGTTTGGGTTCGTCGTATTTATAATGTAGAGTAAAATCACAGAATAAACTTCAGTAGTAAAGTATCAGATTTCATCAATACATCCTACAAATTTGTGATTTGTAAGTTGTGTTTGTTTGTTACTAAGCACACCGCGACGGAACATCCTATTGAGTTGAAATTTGAAATAGAGATAGCTGTAGCAACGAAGAAGGACATATAGGCTATTATTTTATCCCGGAAAATTCATAAGTTCCTGCGGAAGTAACTATAAGCAAATTCCACTGAAACAACCCATAGCAAACTTCTCTATTTGCCATAGGAATCCCACGCTACGCTAACAAAAGTCAGAAAATTCATTTTTTTAATATTGAACAATCTTAGAAACCAAAATGTATGATTTAGAACTGACATTATTTGTTTTATTTTTATTTTCTGTAGACTTTCAAATCAAATTTCTTAATTTAAAAAATAGCTGTTTATGATTACAGATCAATACTATCTATAAATTAATTCTTTGTTAAATCTAGGTACAGATAATGCATTAGAAGAATCCTAAAATATTTTTAACGCCACATACCTAGTTGTAAAACAAATATTAAATTTGTCATTGTAGCACGTAATAAATGTTAAATTCTTTGATGTTCCGAAAGCACAAGAAATGCACCATTTTGTGAAACACCACACGTTCCTCGCTACAATAGCATAAAATACAATTTTGTGCGCTTCGTTTGTTAAGATGATTGGCGAATCGTTCCGCATATAAATGAGATATCTTTGCTGTGGCGTAAAATGTTATCTTTTCGCCAAAAGGATCTCAATGTAGCTACTTACTCCAACATCTTCTATCAAACACATGTTACAAGTCTGAATAGCAGACGCATATATATGATTTCAGACACCGAAAAACACTTTTTAAGTAATTTGGGTTACTTGACAAGAACAGTATTCTTGCGTTTTCTTACATTCTTACGTGCGGTTTCAGAGAAACTTCCTCCCATGAACGCTTAGTTTGTGAAATGAGCTCCCTGCCAAGGTTTTCTTTAGTGTACAGAAGAATAAAGACAAACTTTCAGCACCGTTTTTTTTAAGCCATGCTCAAACCAAGATTGAGCATCAAACTGTTTAAATGATTAAAAACAATTTTAACTGGATAACTTAGTCAAACAAACTTAGAATCTAATTTAAAATCCTAACTACCAACATAATCTAAAGGCTTTCTATCAATTCACTTCACGTTAAATTTTACACTTTAACCCCTTACTTAAACTTATTGAAATGGGTCGTTTTAACTCCTCTTGCTCATTTATACTACAGTTTTATTTTTCGCAATCACTCACAACTACAAAGACTGGTACAAGTGTATCATAGAACAAGAAAGTGAGCAGCTGTGACTAAGAAGTGTATAAATTATTTTACATCTGTTTACAATTTTAAAATATTAGATTCAAATATATTGATACTGGTAATTCTAGAAAAATATAAGTCACTTAATAAAAAAGATTCAAATTCAAATAAAAAAGAGTATAAATCAATGGAGTGTGGCAACACTTTTTCAGTTTTTTTTTACTTTAGATATTTTCTGTTACCATGCTTCGATAGCATCAAAGTGAATCATTTCAATGCTTGACTAAACGTGTATCAGCAGCATTTTTCTCAGACTACAGCAGTTTTCGGGGTTGGTTTCGGGGCAGCATTATGGTCGTCCATCATAATAATGAAGTCAATATCTATAGGTAAGCACGTCATGAATATACATAATACTATTATTTGAATTGTAGGTTTACTTAATTATTTGTTTATTTATATATAAGTAGTATATTATAATATGATACGAAATAAAATATATATATATATATATATGTAATTTAAGTATATCAAACAATATAACAAAATTTTATTGATAAATTCGGATATCAAGAGATTTTTTTATTTTTGTTCTTTGTTTTGTTAAAGTTTAAAATTAATTAATTTACAATATAAGCACAGAAAATATTCATGATATATATACGCTGTCGCTGCATTTGAAAGTCATCTGGGTTCCACTGAAAACTAGCGCTATGGTAGTTTTTCTACCAAAGCATATGCTGAGTGGGTCCACTTTGACACCCAAAACAAGGAAGCTTTTATCTAACTAGCT
Source organism: Apoda limacodes (assembly GCA_946406115.1). NCBI lineage: Eukaryota > Metazoa > Arthropoda > Insecta > Lepidoptera > Limacodidae > Apoda > Apoda limacodes. The sequence continues at coordinate 7,932,489 of OX291553.1, read as the reverse complement.
GAAGCCCGCGGTTTCACCCGCCCAAAATTCGGTTATCGGTGTAGGATTTCAATTTCAATAGAGAAAATATTAATTAAATATTATCGAAAAAAACGACTCACACTTGACGTCTTTAAGTACCCTATGTCTTTTCCTGGGACTTAAACTATCTCCATGCCAAATTCGCCCGCGGTTCCACCCACCCTGAATTCGATTATCGGTGAAGGGTTTCAACAGTTACTCCTTAATTATAGAAAAAAAAACCAACTCACGCTTGACGTTCTCAAGACGCCTATGTCCTTTCTCGGGACTCAAACTATCTTCGCGGCAAATTTCATCTTAATTGGTACAGCGGTTTAAGTGTAAAGAGGTAACACAGACAAACAGACGGACGGACGGACGGACGGACAGACAGACAGAGCTACTTTCGCTGACGTCCTGTCCGGAAAAGCAGCGCCAAATAAATATGATTTTTTTAAATTTAACATTTACTTTTTAAAATTTTGCGATTCCATAATTACTTTTACCGAATCTACGGTTGAGTCATCATTTTTTGTATATCTCACTGTTTACTATGACTTCTATGTCTAAATTATTTAATTCATTATTTTCTTCCAAATCTTCTGTGGTGGATCGATGCATTTTAACATTGTATGTAATGTGTTGTTTACAAGCCACAAATTTCACAATGACTGAAGTTGAAGTATATGATAACAATGGAATCGCATTGAATGCAGCGAATGTTGAAATCATTGTTGTACATTCAATCTTTGCCGTTTAGAAGAAGATCAGTGACACACCGACTGCAGAGCCACCTACCGGGTCCAATTGTGTTATCAAACCAAGCAAGGATGCACTCAAACATATACGAAAAAACTTTCCTGCCGTTTAGGAGATCAGTGTCACGCCGACTGCAGCACCATCTACCGGGTCCAATTGTGTTTGCCGTTTAAGAGATCAGGAACACACCGACTGCAGCGCCATCTACCGGGTCCAATTGTGTTTGCCGGTTAGGAGATCAGGGACACACTGAATGCAGCGCCATCTACCGGGTCGAATTGTGTTATCAGACCATGCAGGGACCCACTCAAACGTGCACAATAAAATATCATTGAAATCTTCCCTGTCGTTTAGGAGATCAGTAACAGACCGACTTCAGCGCCACCTACCGTATCCATTTGTGATGTCCTATCTCTGGACTCAGGCTATCTCCATGCCAAATTTCATCTTAATCCGTACAGTGGTTTAAGCGGGAAGAGGTAACAGACAGTTACCTTCGAATTTATAATATTAGTATGTATTTACATCATATTTTAATAAATATAATATATGACTTTTATTTCTACATTTTGGTGCAAATAGTTACAGAGTAGGTAATCGCGCTAACCTTTACTGTTGAAAGTCTAAAAAAATTATAATTTAGTTTGTCCATTTCACAGTTTTTTCACGAGGAAACCTTTAATACAGTTTCTCCGTTAGCGACAGCTTGTTTAGTCCATTATTCAACCTTTTAAAATCCATACAAATGATACATAAAGCAATTCTAGTGATTTAGTCAGACAACGGAAGTGATTTGTATATCACAATAAAATATAACGTAACCTAAAATTAAAAGAAAGAGACAAAGTGGAGCGGTGGGCACAATAGCGCAAAGAATTCGTCTAGACTCTAGAGAGACATTGGCACGTTCCCGTCGTTAGAACGAAGTAATGGAGCGGTATAAAATGAAGAAAGTGTGTCTTCAAATACACAATGAGGCTCATTTTGGGGTACAACAGGGTACCGCGCACGTGCATGCCTCAGGCGGCTCTCTAGTGCCCCTCTTTTCCGCAGCTTTGTTAGTCATGTTGTAATATAATTATATTGCGAAGTTTTTCATAGCTCTTTAGGGATAAATTTTAGTTACACTAACGTGACGGGTCATATTTTTGATGATGCTAATTATCATTACCACGGTCGGTTCTGCGCCAAGTGGATAATCACCCGACAGCTGAATCAGACAAACATTTATTATTTGTGTTTTTCTTAAGACTGGGTGTTTTCATGTATATTATGTATGAATTTACAAAAAAAAAAGGTAATATTGTATGCACATACATTAGTGAAAAAATTGTATCAATAAAAAAATGTTGTCTGGTATCAATAACACAAGCTTTGCTTACTTTGGGACCAGACATTATTTATTTATGCACACAAACTTTTTTTTAATGTGTTATTATAACTACAAATTTCGGATTTTTCTCTATATTTGTGATGCATGATCTTGCTAAGTGTGAAATTTTCTGATTCTAGGACAGAGCGGCAGTGGTAAGTACCCCATAGTTTTATTTGTGAATGTCAAAATATGCGACAAAAATGGCCGTATTTCGGCCGTAATTTTTTATTGCGTTTGAATTAGAAGCCATATACATATACAGAGTACTTCCTGACCTGTTGTCCAAAAATCATGAAATTTAACATTAAGCAAGTTCTTAGATCACAGCCACAGAGAAAAATCCTAAATTTTTTATTTGTTATAACACATAAAAAAAGTTTGTCAGTCTGTCTGTCAGGACCCTTTTACTCAAGATCACGTGAAGGTATCAAGTTTAAATTACAAGCTTCTAAGTCAATTTAAAAAAAAATATGCCCAAAATACGGTCATTTTATCGCAATTTGTGACTCAAATAAATCAAAACCTACGGGGTAATTTCCGTTGACCTAGGAGACTTGATCTCATGATGGAAGAGCTATCTACATATAATAAGTTTGTACGGAACCCTCGGTGCGCGAGCCGGACTCGCACTTGGCCGGGTTTTTTTTTTCTTATGTTATTATGCATAAGATTAGTGTATTAGAAGTAAACTATTTTTATGCACAGGTTCTTTATATAAATAAAAACTCGTTGTGAGAATAATGAAATATGTATTTTACATGTGTGTGTCACATAGATCAATCTTTTTACATAATTTAAAAATATCAAGACAGAAAAAGTATAATACCTTTTAGGTCTAAAAGGTTTCTGTTTTTAACGAACTCCACCCTCTTCAAAATGCTGAATATAAACATTAAAAACATAAACTAATAGTTACTTATAGCTAAACAAATCAATATTTAAAAATAAAGTTTTTTTTTTATACCGCTAAGGTGGCAATCAAGCTTACGGTCCGCCCGATGGTAAGCGGTCACCGTAGCCTATGGACGCTTGCAACACCAGGGGTATCACTTGCACGTTGCCGACTCTTCAGAAATCTAATAACTTCTTCCTTGAAGAACTCCATACTGTAGTCCTTGCAGAAAACCTTGGCAGGGAGAGCTCTTGATGAGCATTCCACAACTTAAGCGTTCGCGGGAGGAAGTTTCTCTGAAACGGTACTGTACGGTACTGTACGGTTGTAATTTATTAATCTACTCTACGGGAAGTAAAATTAGCTTGTGAATAGGCCTTGAATAAGTACCAAAGGTTGTACCTACGTACAGTCACCAACCGCACTAATCCATCAGAAGCTTTGTGAACTTCTTGTACTCTACCTAGAGGCCAGCATGTCGGTGGAGTTTGTAAGTCCTTATTTAACACTAAATTGTCAATATTTAAATTTTTAAACTTCTTAGTCCATTTAGACCTAATACAATACATACATTTGTTTAAATTGATTCCAAAATTGATGCTTCAGCGCTGTTCATCTTTTCCAAACTCTCTCTAGAACGTTTGTAACTTCTTCACCAATTAACAAATGTGAATGTTTAAGAAGTGTAGGATCATAAGGATCATCAGATAAGGCACATAATGGTCTAGAATTTAAAATACCTTCTATTTCAATTAAGACAGTGTTAAACTCCTTATAAGGTAAGCGAATAGAACCCAACTGACGTAGTAGCATAATTTTTGCTGATTTGATACCAGCTTCATTTATGTATACCGCCCATGTGACTTGCAAACGTTCCGTGAATTACCAATCTGTGTTCATTATTAATTCATTATTTTTCATTATTAACGCTTGTAATAATTTTATTCAGCAAATTTTGGTTTAGGAATTTGTCGTGTCACTGTTTAAGTTCACTTGTCACTATATATTGTTTTGCATATACCGCGTCTCGATGTTAATTGTTTAAAACTAATTCAATGAGAATAGCACAAATTTCTTCACATACAAAAAGGCATATGTGTCCTTTTATAAATTTGGCATTACTGACCTGCAAAATCTACACCCGAATTTATGAATGGTCTGTGTAACGTAACTCTGCAATTTTTGCTGTAGAGTTTGCCCCCCGTATCCCTTACATACAACGCATTCCGAAATAACTTGTTTAACTTGGTTGCGGCCGTTAATAGGCCAGTAGTTGAGCCGCAAATTAGAAAGAGTATTTTGAGTTCCAGAATGGAATAATCTAAGGTGAAGTTCCATAATTATTAATTTGGCTATGTGATGATTTGCTGAAAGTATAACTAGAACTAAAAGTAGAACTAATTCTTATGTTCTAGGAGAGGACTTGGGCCATTGTGTGCAGGGTTGACACAATCAATTTGAACCGTTTCTCCAAAATGTTGTAAGTAAGGTTTCAAACCGATGCCCTTTTGTAAGTAAATCAGCGGAGTTTTTACAACTATTTACGTATGACCAAATTTCTATATGAGTGTATTGTAATGTTCCACTAATTCGATTAGAAATGTAAACACCCCATTTTTTGTATGATAGGCTAAGTCAACTAAGACATATTGAAGAATCACAAAAGAGAAAAGTATCATCAATTTGAATATAAACAGTGAAAGCATTTTTAACTTTGTCTACTAATTTTGACAGTGATCATGCTCCTCATAATTCTAGCTGTGGTATAGTTTTAGACGCTATCAAGTGGCAAGATATTGGGCTATCGGCGTTAATTGCACGTAAATAATACACAAGCTCCATAAGCCTGCGGCGATGCGTCACAAAACTCAATTATATGTACTTTTCGTGGTTTGTCAGTGAAGCACCACCTAAGTATTTTCACAGCTCCAACAAATCAAGATGTAGGTACCTTAAGTTCGCTAGTCGTGGTTTTGCAATCGACTTTTTCTTGATCGAAATTCTTGATTATCGTGATCTGGCCTGTTAAGTTTGTTTAAAAATTTGTAAGCTTTTTAAAGTCTTTCACACATTCTTCAGCTTCATACATATCGTAGCGAAAATTTTTACTTGCCATAATTTTCTTGTATGAATATTACGAAGGTCCAAAACTTTAATGTACTTATAAGAAGTGAACTATTTTTATACACTGGTTCTATATATTAATTAAAACTCTTTGTGGGAATAATGATATATGTATTTTTTATGTAAGTTTAAAATGTTAGTTATAATTTCCGTTGTGACAGATAGATCAATCTTTTTACATACCTAAATTAAAAATGTCAATACAGAAAAAGTATACTTACCTAACAACTTTTAGGTCTAAAGGTTTCTTTTTATAACAATTAGCTTTATTTGTGGCACTGAGGTTGAGACAAATATAATAATTAATAACTTTTATCCCGATCAAACGTTATGACGAGTTTTCCCCGGATGAAACTGCGGGGTTCGACTAGTAAACATATGGTTAAGACATCATCAGTTATCAAGCAAATTAGATAAACATTAATATAATGCCATCTTCAAAAGTGTTTCTAAACTAATGATAACATAAAGAACGCCAACTGACTACCACGTTTAGATATTCTGTAATAGATGGCGTTACTACATCTACTACTCATGTAAATTTAACTTTTAACGAGAGATGGCGCTACAAAAATATTTTAAATTAGTTTCAGTAATCTGTACTAGATAGCACTATATTCAATCACTTACAGTCTCTCGATTTTTATTAATAATTTTAAAGTAAAGTAATTTTAATAAACTGAATTTGCTTATTTATAAGGTATCAGTAACTTGATTTCTATCAGAACAAAACAATAATATTTACATTTGGCATATCTTTTAACTCAATAGGTATGTAATACGTTTACGACACGCAGCATCGTAATACTGCAGGTACGCTACGCTACGATCAATAAATCGCCATTCCAATTTCAGCAACGTGACTGGTTTTGCAATTTAAATGTTATAATGCATTTTTATGGATAAGTACTGCACGCATTTTTTTCAAATTTTATGATGTAGGCATCTATGTTGCCATTGGATTTTTCTCATTGGGTGATTTAGACAATTAAACCTTGATTTTAATATTACGCTTGTAGAAATGGATACTTAGGTATCGAACCTTGTGGATATCGTACAGGCCAACTTATGCAGGGATTCGGAATAAATGTGCCATAACAAAGGACTGATTCTCGGTGAAAATCCCAATTCCAACGAACGGAAACTTAAATTATCTCGTATAAAAGCCAATCTTAATAATAATGTTTGATATTATTGTATGAAAAGATATAAAGAGTGATTTATTTGATGCCAAAACGACAGCGAAATAAAAATTGGGTGACAAGAACGTCAGCTGTGGGGTAGAACATGAAATTGTCTTGGGTAGGAAATTCAATAAAATAAAGTTTTAGACAGATATAATTATCATGTTGGAATTTATTCGACATTTTAATGCAAGATTACATTTTCTAAACAGAATTTTTTCATGCTGTTAAAACTACACTGTTACCTAATATAAAAAGTTCATTTTCTGATGCAACAGAGTTTAACAAAATAATAATTATCATGGCTGAATTGTACCTATTACCTACCTATCAACATAATTCATCTCAAAATATCAGGCTCAATATGAGCTATCAAAATTCTCGGCGACGGTCCTTTCTATAATGATTTTAATTGACAATGTAAGGCAAAATGTTTAAATATCGATTCTTTTATCACAGCAAGGACCGGGCGAAAATCTGAAAATTACTCTACCATAGCATGCAGTAACGTCAACAAACTAGGTCATCAATAATTCATCGCGAACGCATACAATATGTTTTTACTTTCAATATACAAAGTCAATAATATCAGAAACAAAATAATTTTGTGTCTCGTTACATTTCAACAAAATTGTACCATAATTCAGTCTCATTCACAACATAAATGATTGATATAAAAATACTGCATCATACATTAATAGTTCCAATCGAATCATCGTCATATAATTACATACACATGTACCTCAAGCTTCACAAAACTATTTGATCGATGTTCTCCTAAGAAGACGATCGTGTCTAAAATATATTATTGAACTATACCAAATGCCCTAATAAGTCAAAATTACCGACACTTCTAACAGGACATCATAATTTTCATTACAATTATTATTGGATTTTCGTCACTAGTATGCGCGACCGCATCTTCCTAAGGATCATTCATGTATTTTTAAATTAATAATTATACTAATCGATTTGACTATCACTCATTCGCGCATAACAGACAGAAATCTACGACAGTACAACACTCCCAAACACTAATACTTAATAATACAAATATGAGACTGTACATCACAATCTAGTGCTGATTCAAACTCGAAAAATTGGTCAATAGATTTAATTGGTCAAATAGATATGTTCATTAGATATTTGTTACAAGGCGACTAGCCGTGCAGATGTTAAAAGAATATAAATTTTGATATTCGAATAGATATGCAATATGATCTGTTACAACCATAGACTTCTGGTTGATGTCATCGCATAATTGAACTTCAGCGTTGAAGTATCCTGCTTCTGTGCTGTAGTTTGCTAAAGTAGTGCTTCTTCCTGCACTAGTACACGTATATTTGCTTGAGCTGCGGCTTAAGTTCAGGCGGGATCGTGTACACTTCTTGTTCTGGTTTCTTCTTCACGAGCCGCTTCCATCGACCCCCGATGTTCTTACGAAGACTATGAAAACTCGCACGCTCGTTTCCGACTGGCTGCATTAGGTTGTCCTGTAAAGAAAGATTAGGAAAGATTAGTCTTGAATGTCTTTCTACGTCTTAAGTATTAAGTTTATTCACCTAAATGAACGTTGCCCGATTTAGCAGTTCCGTTACTGTCCCAGATGCATTTACTACGTTCAAAACGCTGTTAAAACCAGTTACACAACACACGATTTATTTTTAGCCGCTGTTGTCAAGCGAAGTTACATACGCGATCTCTACTGACGTTAATCCAATAGGGTAACTTTTTGTAGTATTACTTTTGGGATTGAACATCTGCTTGTATAAGTACCGGATGTTGGCATTTGTTGAGTTTCGATCGAAACGTTGGACGGAAACGTCAATGAAACGTGCAACGTTTCCTATAAAATAGGAAGCTATAACCACAACCTATGAGGCCACATGAGATCAAGACTTGAATACGGCAATACAAAGACACATTAGCATTCCTCATTTCCTGGTGTAGCGTCTAGACCCATGATACTAACATTAAATACGGTGTGCAACGTTCGGCAAACAATGGCTGCAAGGCAATCGTCGGGAAACAGTTATTAGAGCGTGTATTGAGGTTAACTGTTTTGCGAGATTGCAATCGCAGTTAGAGTATGTCAGTGTTTGCATTAGCCGTGTCCTTTCAACTGACAGATACAAAGAAGGTCGTAATGTTACAACACGTTCGCCTTGTGCAGCTTTCTACTCTGTAAGCCTGTCCCGCCATTTAAATTTATTTCGCACTTAGATATAGTGCCGTAACCGACTCTCTCTCTCTTGGTGGTGGGAACGTGGGTCGGTACAATCACGATTTCTTTAGTATAACGATCCAGACACGCAACTTTCTACATTGTTTGAGACTGCTACAATGTAATTTGTGATTTAAAAAGTAACTGCAGATGTAGCAAGTAGGTCACATTAAAAATGGCATTGAGGTCAAGAATAACGGTTGTAACTGATTTTGTTTCTAATAATAGAATTGTGCTTAAGGCTAGTTAGTGGGAGGTTGAATAATGAGTACTGACCTGATCGTGTGGATAGACGTAAGGCGGTGGCAGCGGAGGAGGGAATTGCCACAGCGGCTGCTGGCGGAAGGCAAGAGGCTCCGGCTGAGGCACCGGGGCAGCTTGGAGCACCTCAGCTGGATGCACCGATGCTGAATGCTCCTCCCGTTTGCGCAGCTTGCTGTGGACGATGCGAATCGCCATCATAGTACCATTATTGCCAACCATATTTGACACAATAATAACTGAACACACTAGGCTTGGATCACAGGTAAAGTATCCCAGTTGGGCAGTCACAACAATCCAATTTTGCACACTCACAGCCGCTGATTAACTTAAGCTAATTTTAAATAAATTATCACAAATTTTACTATTAGGCTTATTGCACATATCACTGTTCGTAGGAACGCGCGGCGAACCGCGTTACGCGAGCTTCAGCTACGCGATGACTAGATTTTAATTGTTGAGAGTGGCCGGCAGGTGCCTAGCAAAGCGCTCGCTCGTGCCAAACGACCTCTACGGAGTACTCCATGCGTCTGAGTTGAGGAGAAGGGATGCGCAGGGTTTTTATAGACGCGTGTGTGACGCGGCGGCGGCGCCACTGCGCGCGACGTGGGGGGAGCGGTATAACCAATGTGGCGGTTTTCCGTGAAAAACTACGAATGGTGGCGACGTCTCTTGTACGTAGTGGTAATCTGTGGTAGACAAATGACGTACCAGACAGAACACCTGCCTAAAGCTAACTGCGACCCGTTTGCTAAACCTATTAAAACATCCTACATCTACATACCTAATTTGATTTTACGGATTAAAGGATAACGGCTGTGAGTGCGTAAAAAAGACTTGCTGATTGGCATGTTCTATTTTCCAGAGTCATTGACGAATAAAAACATGATTTACACAAATCATAAGGTACTTATTATTACTTAATTATAGGTATTGTAGTAATTACGTAATAAGAATAAACTTATAGAAGGAAATTTTGCATTTACATAGGTAATTTTTTATAATGATCTTTTAACTGAAACTTAGTTTCTTTTTACCTACCAGTTCCTAGTTGTTTTATAAATGACAAAACGTAGTTTTCAAGCAAATTTTGTAGCAAAGATTAAGAATTGTATGTTTCAAAACATAATTATCTATATACCTAACTAGTGTCCTTAAAATAAAAAAAAAATCTAAACAGTAGCTTATTGGTTTTATTTTTATTTATTGTGCTTTGAATTAAAACAATTAGATAGGTACTATTGTTTGTACACATGTGCATTTTTATAAAGCGTAGTTTTATTGCAATAAGTTGGTAGGAAACTCATTACCATTAGTTGTTGTCTAGTGCATTAGATCTGAAAAATCTATCATCTAGAGCTGAAAAACAAAAAAAAAAACGAAAAACGAAGACAAAGACATTGTGTTTTTGTATATTTATATGACTGTATGTAAATGCATATGACTACAGAATTCAGCTTTCTGGTCAACTTCGATCTCTTAAGGAACTAAATGAGGACACTAGCTACATGCTCGTAATTTCACAACGAAGAGAGTTCGAAGTCCACACAGCATAAAGATTCGAACCCATATAAATATGCATAGCAATAAGCAAACGTTACACGCACTATGGGTAATGCTAACGCATCTAACGCTGTTATTGCATCTCTTTCTTTCGGATGAACCCTCCAACATACATGAAAAGGTACTTGATATTCAGCTTTTTCTACTAAAAAAGGCAAAGTAGGGCTGCAGGGCAAGGGAGAGCTTGAAGGTGCAATGCCCTTTAGTCGGCTATAAGTCTTTTCGAGTCGGGTAATGGCACAAAAAACACAGGTAGTAAGCTATTATATGGCGAGGGATGAATGAATGTGAAGGTGAGTTCAATGGAGACTGCAACAATGATTGTTACAACAGTTGACAATTTTCGTTTTGTAATACTAACATAATGGTGTACCAAAATGACGGATATTGTTTTGAAAATACATTCCAGATGAACTCGAATGGAGACATTGTCTCATCACATTGGTCGAGTCATCAATCAAAGATTATAAATTGAAAATCAATAATAAAGACACGTTTGTTAAATATAAACTATTATGAGCCACAATAAGAAGTCACGTAATATTTTCTTTAGATAAAATATTAATTGCAGCTAGCAGCTTCATTATCTATCTTAAATTTCATTCGAATGTCAACTGAATGGATATTCAACATCGCAACCTTGATATTGTTAATCTTACTATTATCATTTCAACCATAGGTCAAATTCATGATCATATTTGTTATATTAGTTGCTGTTGCTAAGCGAGTAAAATATTTGCATTATTTTAATTTAAGGTAACAGAATATTTAAACATTTTAAAAAATATATGCGCTAGATTATGTTGTAGGTGATACAATTATTTCTATTATTTTGATACAATATTTGAAGTATGATTTTATTTTCATAAAGTAAAGTCAGTTTTTTATCATGGGGTCAATACTTTTTTCTCTCTTTGCGTCAATGAAGGCTACCTAAAGGCCAAGCTTAATGAGAAACAAGTATCTACATATGAGATTGTTTTCCCAAAAACAAAATCATTGTCGTAACCTCTTGTTTTGTTTAAGATTGAGGTGACTTATGTTACTGAATTACAATATAGTTTATGTTAGGCACACATTTTAACTTAATTTATAATTAATAACACAAAATTGCCTGTAACTATGTAAGGTTTTCCGATCATGGTCTTTTCATATAACCTGTATTACACATAGACATGTCGCTACTTAAAACGTTTTATCATCGTAAAGCGATATTGTCAACAATCGCAAAATGCATATCTATATACTAACATAATCATGCTGAAGATTTAGTTTGTATTTGTTAGAACGCGCTAATCTTTAAAACTTCCAGTCGGATTCGAACAATTCTTTTTGCATTGGATAGCATAGAGGAATTTTTAACACTATGCTATAGCACTTTCGAGCCAAGCAAAAAGAAAAAAAGGTCATAAAGCTAAGCAAAAACGTCCGCGAGGTCAGGTTGGTTGGTTGTTCATTCATCAAATGCATGTCAAATTGTAATAAAAAAAGTTTTTTTTAAATCAATTAAATGTATGAAATCGACAAAAACTTTAGTTATTTCGTCATTCATAAAATTACGTTAATCCGTGATAAAAACGCATTTTAAGCATCAAAATGTATGTACATAGTTATAGTTAGTTAGTGTTAACGTTGTATGTGAAAAAACTGATTCAAATTTCCCATATGGTATGAAAAAAAAAAGATTATAAAGCTAGTAGATTATTAGGTGTATAAGACTAAATAGTAAAAAAAATACTACCTAGTCTCGCGCCGGAAATCTACTAGACGTATTATTGATTTAAATTTGATCGCTTAATAGGACCACCATATTTGTAAAGAGCAATTGACGTCAAATTAAGCTCCTTGACTTTTGTTATTAGTACATGTTTTAATGTTATTAGTACATGTTTTAATGTTTGCAAACCAAATTGTGTAGCAAAATACTTTTGCCATTTACTGAAATACAATTTTTTTTATAGGTATTTAAAATACCCAGCCTTGAAATTTACTAGCCATTTTTTGCATATTTTTTGCATTCTAGTCGCTTATTAGGTGTACTTTGTTTGATATAAGCATGCAGCGTATATATAAAGTTAAATACTTAAATCCCTAACAGTACTTTGTGCATTTGTTTTTTTTTAGTAAATAAACAAATTCTTGCAAAAACAATGCGCAGAACTGAAAACAAAAGAAGGTGATTGTACTACCATTCCTACGAATTTTCCACTTCGTCAAAAGTTAACTTTAATTATTTAAACGGAAGTATTTCACATTGATAAGTACTAAATCTTCAGGCCTATGATAAACCCTTCTTTTTTAACCTTTGCATAAAATACACATGAAATAGACATTAAAAAAAAACTATATAGTTGTTAATAAAAATATCGGACATTTAATAAAGGAGTACTAGATATTAAATTAAGCTCACTGGCTCGATGCAACCACGTCATAATGTGGGGAAAAACCTCTTTTTACCAACCACTTTAGTTCAACGTAACAGGTTGATTCTGATAGCAGAGTATTTGGACTAAGGTGGCTTTATATTAATGTCCCTTAAGTCCAGCTTTATAGCTAAGCGGAAAAATAAAAGACCAGGAACAGAATAGATTACCCCTTGATAATAAAAATTAAACGAAAGTGTTTTCTGTAAAATATGGATGAACTCTTTCTTTTATTTTACAGCTGAAGTTTTGAATATGGTATTTTAAAAACCATATAAAAACCTGTAAGGAAAAATGGTTACTCATTAGAGGCCCCATTTTATTGTACCTAGCAGTTGACGTCAAATCGGCTATTAGAGTCAATAGGGTCTACATTATTAATGTCCACAAACGAATGAATTGGTAGTAAATTATCAACAGCAGAGTCAACTTCATTGACTTCACTAATAGGCGGTTGAAGGAAATCTTTGATTCAAAATTGATTGCAGTAGTTACCAGCTGCAAGTCATTATTCTTGAACTGTGTAATGATTATATTATCAAGCTTCATCTGAGACCATTTTGTTTCAATAGTGGTGTGGCGAAAGACATTTGAGACTCGATCGTTTAAACTGAGTAATCCGAGTTTGTCTTACATGAGTATGTTCGAGTATGTATTGGTACGAGACGCATTAAAACATGATACTGTATTATAATATTTCAATGGGTATAAACTAATGATACTCCCTATAAAGTAGCTATTGTTCATAAGTAGTAGGTATGTAGGAGAAACAATTGCTTCGGAGCATTTAATAAGAGGGGGCAGTGATAGATAACTCACCACAGAACTATAAACATTCTGCCTAGTAAGGTTATTTAGGACGAGTTTATTCTTACACCTTTGAACTTGAATAGTTGGACACTGTTGTTTTAGAACCTAAATAGTTTGATAGTGTAGTTTTAGACGAGTTTTGCTGTTAGGAAAGCTTGGGTTAGGGACTGCAGGTGACAGTATTATGGAAAAGTTATGAGATTTTAAAAGAGTTGGTAACACATGATGAGTAGTGTTACAAGCGTTCATAAGGTACAACAAGGCGGGCATATACTTGTTTGCCAACTTAGTGGTTAAAATAAATGAGTAGATATTTTAGTCTGAGCGAATATAACTAACTAAGCGAGATTGAACCTTCTGCAGCAGGTATTGTGTTATTTACGCTAAACGCGTTTTTGGCTGGTTGTTTTTAATTAATCACAAAAACTTGGGCTTTTTTATAGGAAATCTAGTCGATATTTTTTTAAATAAAACAATACAATTAAATTTAAAAAATGATCAATTTATTTAACAACAATTAAGTTCCCTGACTAAATATCGAGATCTACGACAACTCAATTTGAAGCATTGTTTTGTCATTACTTAAGATTAATTTTCAATTTTTTTTTTTTTTTTTTTTTCATTTTTTGTCTTTCTCTCAATGTATGTGCCACTACTTCAATTTAGGACAAGTAAGATAGACTTTTTTAGCAAAATATAACCTATACTGTCGTCAGAATAGCATTTACTTGTATGCCATAGGTACAAAAAGCTTTGATCGAAAGATAAAAAAATCTTCTGAAAATTTAATTTTAATACTTAGACTAATATAAGGCTATTGGGCTAAAACAATAGTTTTATAATTTTAGTTATTTAATAAACAAAGAATGGAAATGACAAACTGGAGTACTGAAGACAAAGGAGGGTGATTGTATAGAAGGGTAGATAATATTTTTGTCTTCAAAGAATTTGTACTTCGTCAAATACTGACGTGACCGATGGTGATGGTTTAAACTATTATTTCTAATAGTCTTTAAAATAGGACAATTAATATTCATATTTATATTCTTCTTTGAATAGCTTTTACACACATTTATTACTTACAGATTGCGTCTCCAGTAAAAATAGGTAGAAAGTGTAACTAGTACTTTATTTTGTAGTACGGTGTGTGATTTTACGGACAGTCAAAGACAGTCATCTGGTCTCCAAAAACATCATTAAAGTACCTAACAATCCATTTTCCTTCAACATTTCAAACTAAAACAGAAAATAAATAAATTCCTATATACAATCATTTGTGATTACTTTTAGACACGCAATTGATTTAGGCGAGTACTGTAACTTTGTGTAATGTATGGCCTTATCAGCCTCAGACGTCCCCACTGTTGGGGCACGGCCTACACTCACCGAGGGTGATTTGGGCCATAGTCCACAATCCACACGCTGGCCCATTGCGGATTGTACTGTTACCAACCCGATAAGCCCGAAGGTACCTTAATATGAAAGACTTGTTTTAAACAATTATAAAGCCTGAACTCCTATATGAACAGTTAATGACAAAGATATGACGAGAGTATTGTGTGTGGCAAAGTAATAACAAAGTGACATAAGATACAGGAGTATCAATGGATGATCAAAGAGATAATATGTAGTATGAAAGCAGATTTGCATATACCTACATACTTTTATATTGACTGTACCAAATTTAAAAACACATTTTCTAGGCAACTTATGCACTCCTAGTTGACAGAACTTATAAACAAACAGTTTTCAAGAAAGATATCTTATCAGAAACAAAAAATTTAAGAAACAAACCAAGTTTTCGTGATACATTTTTATCTATTCTTTAATGATTTCTGAAATCTGTGAATTGGGAAACCTATAAGTCAAGTTTCTTTCTCTTCAAGTTTGTTTTGTTGCCTGTAGCAATAAGAGAACAGAGCTAACTGCGTAATCCACATTAAACTTTTCAAAGGTCTAAGTCAGCATAAGCACCATAATTTAATAAAAACTTGCCAAGTAGAATCTGCGAATTTGCCAGCTTACTGTGTCGTTCAAGAAACACGTGGCCTAGTCGCATTCTTCTATTGAAAACGATAAGCGAGGCTAAGCAACGTCGGGCGTCTTCAGTACCCAGATGGGTGACCGACTAATGGCACATTTTTTTGAGCTCCACGCTTCGCAGGCTAAATTCAACCGTCTGTTGTCATATTGTGACGGGCAGCTTAAAAACTCGGACACCAGACTTGACTAGCCCATCAAACGTCAACAAAAGCGCGGTGGATTTTTCTAAGGATACGTCCGTGCCCCTTCAGTATATTTATGGTTGACATTTATGGATGACTTAGGCAAGCATATTTCGATGCATCAAAATAGGCTTATGATACGTAAGTACGAGTATACGGGTTCTCTTGTGAAAGGCAAGAAAGAAACTTGAAGAGAAAGAAACTTAGCATAAGTTAGAATATTGGCTGAGAATACTTATCTATAGACTTCTTATCAAGAATATAAAACAATATGTTTAACAAGAAGTTAGCCCATTTTTTACGTTTATGTTTTAGATAGGGTGTCATAACATTTTGTTCAGACAAATTGATGTTGATAACCGTTTATTCTAAGTAGGTACAAACTTTAGCTAGCTTGGAATATTGTACTACTATGACGATAGGAAAACGTACAATACATGCAATTTTTGATTTTTCTCGTTACTATTACAAAAATTTCAAAGCTTTAGCTTCAATTCGATATAAAAACCTTAACTGGTATAAGTAGTTATAGTAAAATACGATTCGGTCTTGGACAATTTTTTTTTGTCGCTTTGCCACCTTAAATACTATTTATATGTCAAATTTCAAAACCCTAGTTTAGTTGGAGGTACTCAAGATTTTTGATGAAGATTCAGTGAGTAAGTCAGTGCCAACAATCGTGATTATTGGCCTCTGATATCTTTAAAACTATTCTACTTAGAAATGTAAAGTTTTAAACAGTGTTTGTTTTTCAATTACCATTGGTTATTTTTATAAGGTTATTATTATAAGGTTACCACCTTGGCCTACATGTAGAAAAATAGTAACTGGGAGCGTGTAAGTTACTTAAGGATTGGATACGTTTGTAACGTAAAAAGTGATTTTTGTTAACCGACTTCAAAGTAGGAGGAGGTTCTCAATTGGATGTTTGTATTTTTTTATGTATGTTTGGGCAAAACTCCGTGATATATCGCCGGATTTTCAATTTTTTTTATTTATTTCAAAGGGTATGCGTTCGAGGTGGTCCCATATTAATGTTGTGAATTTAAAACTTACATTTTTAGTAAAAAAAAAAATAATTGGCGTTAATTTGAAACTGTTGAAACGCCTTTTATGTTGATGATTGCATAAAATTTTATTACGAGTATCGATGTTTTTAGTGTACGAGAAAAAATGCAAGTCATCACTGAAAAGTAAAAAATAAAAACTTTTTATTAAAAAACAACGGGCTTCAAAAAGATGCTCTAAAAAGGTAAAAATAATAACTTATTTCCAAAAATCTGATCTGA
This sequence comes from Apoda limacodes, assembly GCA_946406115.1. Taxonomy (NCBI): domain Eukaryota; kingdom Metazoa; phylum Arthropoda; class Insecta; order Lepidoptera; family Limacodidae; genus Apoda; species Apoda limacodes. Next base: position 7,915,360 of record OX291553.1, on the reverse strand, counting down.
ATTACAGTTTGAAGTTGGTGTCCATGTACCTGAAGTTTATAACACACTTTCATGAGCTGGTTGTTTGTTTTTGTTAAAATGTTTTTATAACAAAGATAGTCAGGATTCACACCAGGCTAGCTCAAATATCTAATAGAGCATTTACACGGAATCTAGTTTTTCAGGTTCATGCTCGAAGTTAAGGTCAAATATTTTAAATGTGTCTTTGCTATGAAAAAAGTTGAGTATATTATACGTACATACACTTAAGATTCTATTATTTTTTTATACACTTATGCCAAATATAAATTTTATACACGACGATTCAGGTTAAACTGGCACTTTGTTATTCTAATTTGGATATTGATATTTATATATACAATGATTACTTTGGTTCGATATTGCTTCTTTTACTTTAAACATTGTCTACTTATAATATGTTTTTTATATTGTTTGACCGGACACTGACTTTATTTCTTTTTATGTAACAGCTTTTCTAAGAAACATTATTTAAATAAGAATTGTTTTGAATACATGCGTATATATTATGTACCGTTATTGACAACTACAGTTATTTAAGTATAAACCCCTAAGTACAATAGGAAAGGTTTAAAACTAGTTAGTATATAAAAAGCCTGATTGTCTACTTAACCTCAATCCTAAAACTCGAAGTAAACAAACAAGATATAATCTACAAAATATAGTACTTCAGATTATAAAAGAAGTTCCAACTATTTTCTACGGTCTAAGTTATAACTTTACTTTGAATATGTGTGTGTGACATAAAAAAATACTAAGTAACTGAAGAGTAAAGTAAGCGATGCCGCCGCGTTATATGTTACTTTAATAACAGTGCAACTTTATTTTACTCTAAAAAACGTGTAAGAATTTTAATTAATAGTAGTGACTGCCTGCCAATCCGAAGGGCGTGAAATCGATCTTCACACAGGACAAATAATGTAATTAACCTTTGTGTTGTCATGTATTTTTTTATAGCAAGCTTAAGAGGAAATATCCCGCTGTTTTTCCCCATACAGATTCCCCTCTTTCCTCCCTGAATTGTGGCATTAGACCTGTTATGTGTTTATGTATGATAGATATACACAATCACTATGTCTGTACGTTTTGCTTTTTTTAGATGCCATTCCTATAAAAATTGGGGCACTGCAAAAGTCCTCTTTTTTATGACATCTTTAAATATGTAATTTAAAAAAAAACAAAACATACAGACACGGAATAATTCATTACCTTCAAGGTGAAGTAATTTTTATAAAATTTGGTTAAGATTTGGAAAAGATGTGGGGAATACGATACCCCGATTATGATGAATACGACTACGCAAAACAGCCCGAGGCGCAGTTGTTCCTAACGCACATCCATATTTTGGAGCGGGTCCTAGTGCGACAGCAAGTGTTTTTCAAATACCTATATCTGTGTTGGCTAGGTTGGGATGTTCCCTCTTTAGCTGCAGCTATTGTTCGTTTGTATAACTATAAAGTTAGTCCTGTGAAAACTTTTGAATTTTCGGGGATGCAAAGCCTATGTCCTATTCCAGGATCTGACCTACATATATGTGTGCCAAGTTTTATCCCGATCCCTTCAGTGGTTGAAGCGTTTGAGTCCTAAATTTGGTTATCGGCGTCTTCCGACAACTCCTAAATAATACTAATGAAGTTTGCTATAGCAGAGTTCAGTTCGTTTACGCTCGGTTATAGTTATTCCAGCGGGAACTTCTGAATGTATCCTAATCCTATGTCCTTTCTCGGGATTCCAACTATCTCCATATCAAACGTCATCTTAATCGGTCTATGTATGAGTGACTTATGAAGTAACAAACAGGCAGACAGACAGACAAACTTTTGCATTTATAATATTTATAGGATTTACTTTCATTTACAAAAAAGAGTGACTATCTTTACTTCTCTATATAGTATGGATCAAATACTTGGTGACTGAGAATTACTTACTAACTAGGTAAAACGAAATACACTAACTTTGTTATTTTAACAGCTGTAAAATTAAACTTACAAGTAAAGTATGAAATACTGAATACTAAATTTTTTCTCAATGTGAAATTAAGTACCTATCTGTTTTATTTTAAGAATATTAATTTTATTGATATATAGATATTCTACATAATATGATATAAATTATTTTCACACTTGCAATTTTGGTTTAAAATCCTACATACATCTTAGGAAGTTAATCATACTCCGGATTTGTCTCTACATTTTATACCTAGTGTAGTAAAAATACCGTTTCTTAATAAAAGATTGTTTACATAAACATAAGAAGTCTGTGTTTACAAATCATTCTACAGTGTGGTTATATACTTGCTGCAAGAAAGTCTAACAAACATGTGCCTGTTATTCAACAAAATTCTACATCTGTCGTCAAGCACATAACGTACCGACATGCGTGATACATGCGAGTTTACAAGTAAATTCTTATTTCAAGGCTTAATATAAATGCAGCATTGGATATCAAAACAAGCAGGTAAGTCCGACTCTGGGAACCCAAGAAGAATTATTATGGTTACCCGACCCCCACTAGCCATTTTGTTTATTTTGGCGGAAGCGATTGCAGAAACATTATTACCCGACTAAACAGAGTAGCTGCAGGTTATTGGGATAAGGTTACATTACCAATATCTTCCTAATGTATTCGGGTAGCAACGTTTTTTTACTACTATTGCCGCTGTGGACACTTGTCTAGGTGATAACGAAAGAGGCAAGTTTTTTTGCCTTTACAATTTCAAGCTCTTATAACACAAAAAGAACTAAATCTAGTACACATCCAAATCACGTTGACATTCAATGAACAGCATTTGTGTCCATAAAATATGTATTTGGTATCAATATTACCTGTAGCCTTTAGTGTTTTACGAAATTGAACATTCGATTGCAAGCCGTCGCTCGTTGACCACGACCTTGTCCAGTTCTTCGGACACATTCTCCAGTTCCTTGTACTCACGTACGCGAATCGATTCTTTTATCTAGCCTGTACTTACAACTTCCATGACTCACTTGATAGAAACTTTTAATAAGTTCTTTAAAAGAAACATTTCCTTAAAATAAACTTCTAACTACAACCCGGAAACTAATTCAAAACCAATTTAGACTATCGGCTATTTAAAGGTATGTAATATAATTCGAAGCATGCTAATCTAGGAAGGTTAACAACGTAACTATACTGGATTATGGCCAATTGCAAACAATTTACCTTGACCAGCTGAAGACAACCTTGCTAAATATCGTCGGCAAACAAGTTTTACCACCTCAAAGACAGCGAAAGCCTTACTGACTTCAAATAATACCTTGCAGGATATTCATCGAACCTTCACTTTACATTCAGAAATGAAACTGTTAGTAGTGATAATTAAAATGAATATACTTATAAATGGGAAGGCAAATTGGCGTATTAAGTTAGCATCGTACCATAAGCTGAACGATGTCAATTACCCGCGCTCGAAGAGGCTGTTGTGTTCCCATCCGCAAAGGCAGACGATGGTCTTGTTGACAGACAGCACGATCAGGGAATTGCGTTCCAAAACCACCCCGACCTCACAGTTTTCCTCTTTACACTTCATCGCCTCTAAGGCGATGGGAGCGAAGAGCATCGAAACGCAGCCGCGAACACTTTGTTGATACGGTGATGTTGCGATGACTGAGGGCGGGAACTGTAGGGCGCGCAAACGCGGCTTTTGGCTCGAGCCGCCGAGGGCGACTCCGCGAATTTTCACTATACGGTTGACCCGACGGCGGTGACTATTTGACTGCCTGAGCGGTCGACCGACGTGACGGTACGGCCACCACGCCTCGCGAGCGGTGGGTGGCGAATGCGGCGCGGCGCAACCAACTCTCCCGTTACCTCATTGTTATGTTATGGGGACTCGACCCCGCAATGGGAAAGTCATTCATTATCATACAACAGTTTTCACTTATACTCACAATTTGCAATCTTCACTTCCGATACATAATAACGCTGTCGATCCCATCGAGAGGCGTTAACAATTTAACAGCACCGATCAAAACATAAATTCATTGCACTGGTTGCGACACTGATTTCTGTTTATACGCCAGATCTGACTGTTAGTATCACCGACAAGTACATTGATCATAACGTTGGCAACACTTTTAAATTTAAATTGCTCGTCCGAAGACGGCTTTGTTTTACCCATGTCTTGGCTTAACTGAAAACAGTAGCTGAACAACGTCAGCGGATGTTCGACGACATACGACATAAGCGTGCCGCATTCATACATAACACAACAAACAAACGTAAGTACCCACCTACCTATCTAGTTTTAAAATCAATACCTAATGTAAATATAGCGTATTTACATTAACACATTATCGCGTTTGGGAAACTAAACAAAAGGTAGACAGAATATTTTGAAACGAACTCCATCCATTGTCTGAATTCAGTCAATTAATAGACAAACTTATTCTTTATTAAAATTCAATGACTATTAAGTAACATTAACACTGTCAAAAAATGTAAATCAATAATAATAAACTACAAGCATAGTTAAAGCATACGTAGTTTCCATAAACTATACACAATATGACTACATTTATTAATTCTGACCTCCGTAGACAAGTACAGAATAACAAAGATATTGTACGGCAAATGAGAGTTGTTAATTTTTAAACTATATTTTACGTTCATGGACATAATAAGTACTTACTATAAATTAAAAGCAAATATTTTTTAAATCGATAAAATAAAAAAAGTAATAGGTACCAGCGGGTCGATTCCGTAAAAAGATTGCTAACCTTTTTTGAAAGAAATAAGATATACATTACGGTTTCGCCACAATCGATAAATTTCATACGTAATTTCAAACGCGCAATGTATATCTTATTTCTATGGATTGCAAACGATAATTGTTAGTAAACATTTAACAGAATCGAACCTCAGTTACAAAAGAAATCATTCAGTTTATGTTGCTTATTTACTTTATCCATCACGCAGTAACATCGATTACAAAAGTTTCAATATAAGTTAATTCATGTTAGAATCGTGGGAATAGCCACATCCCATCAGAGAGATTATACTCGACAATAGCTGGCCTCGATGCAAAGGTCTCTCTGGATTCTAATTGCCAGCACATAGTAGCCATGTCCGTATCATTTCACAATGTACCGTACAGTTCTATAGTATACTCATGAATGGCCATGGTATGTGGCTATCAAAGTCGTCCTAAGAATTACAGTAATGAAACTATGTATTACTTTACAAGAATTTTCCTATGGAAAGTGTAGATGTTTAGGGTTCCGCAACCACAAGGTGCCAACGGAGCCCTATTAATAAGTTTACGCTGTCTGTCTTTATGTCTGTCCGTTTGACAATAAAATAAAAAACAAAAAGTAAAAATTTAAGGGGGGTCTCTATACAAGAAACATGTTTTTGTTATTTTGGCTGAATTGTGAAAACAGTAGATAATACGAGCTTCAAATCTACAAGTATTTACTATATAGTGAAAGATCTATAGTAAAGCAATCGAAAATAACAACTGATTAAGTACGAGTTGGGCTGGTACATTTTATGGTGATACGGAACCCTCGGTGGGCGAGTCCGACTCGCACTTGTTATCTTATCCGGTTTCATAACATTTGCTGAAAGTATTTTCAAGATTGATAATTCAAATGTAAAAGTCATTAGTCGCAGCAAACAAGCCTAACATGATTTCAATGGTTTTGAACTTTACATTTAGAAAACACAGAAGTCTTTTGAATCGTTGTAAGACCGTAATTATTATTTCCTCGCTTTCGATATTGGAGGATAGGTATTTGCAGCTTTTTTATTTTTAAAACTACTTATTGAAATATTAGTTTCAGATAAGGTTTTAATCTTAAACAATCAAATATCCATCAATATAGGTAATATATAGTACCAAGCAGTCCTATACATTGTCCCTCCCCTAAATTGTTTTTTTGTCCTATAGCAATTATATCCATAAAACATTACTTATACATTTTTTACTACTATTTGTGTGACGAAGATGTAAATGGGCCTTAATGTATCCTTCAACACTGAAATTAAAGTATCATTAAGAATATTATTACTGTGTTACAGTCACCTTCAGTAAGTTTTGTTTGGGGTTTTTATCTTACTGTGATGTAGAATTACATACGTATCTATTTTTCCATATAGGTAAATGGAATTATAATGTCATGAACTTTGTTTAAATAGTTATTGTCTACGACATCTAATGAAATATCAAGGTTTTTATTAATGACATTTGAACGTCATGTTTTATAAATATGTACCAACTAAATACCTACACAATGAGAAACATAGATTTTAGAACAGACGGCAAAATTTGGCAGACTTCCAAAAAACTGGCGGTTTGTAGGTGGACCTTGGATCTTAACCCATAAATTAATGGTTTGAAGTTATATTACGGGCGCAGATGTTTATATTCGTCTGGGTTCAATTATTAACATAAACTATATACTAGACGCAAATGGATCAAAAATATTAGTGGTGAGACTGTAAGAAAGCAATCGCATTAATGTGTATATATATTATGTCTTCCCACATCAAATACATATAAATAAAGTCTGATATGATAAATTACACATCAATTTTATCCATACTAAACAAATAAATCAACTTTCTTTTTAATTATTTGAAGGCAACACTGTTTACTAATCTTAAAATATTTTATCTTAAAGGAGATAGATACAGGAATTTCTAAATTGAAGGAATTGATTATGCGTCTATTTAATGTTTAAATAAAAAAAATCTTGTACAACTTGAAACAAAGCATGTTTGAACACATTCCTAAAATGCTTCTTATAAAAATCTCAACATACAAACTTCAATTAACCCGTGTGCTAAATCTACTTACTACTCGAAAAGTTTTCATTATGGTCCTGCCAGGGTGCGTCACGTAGGAATATATTCACAATTCAAAATATTCAAATTGTAAAAATCAACCAACATAGTATATTCCTGTAAGAAATATCAAATACATTTTATGCATATGAATTATGTCTTTTACGCAGATGCATTTGAAGTTGAACTTCAAATAATTGTATTATAGAAACATATGATTAACATTAGGCGAAAAAGATGTCATCTTTTACCACCTCCTTTATTGGTGGTCCTTAATTCAAAATACCGGATTGTGAAGAAAATCTAACGAAAACGTAGGTAGGTAGGATTTCTATTACATATTTTGATTTCATAATATACTTTACTTATACTTTGTTTATTTATTTTAATTGCAAATGTCTACGACTATTTACAGATAATTTCATATGCATTCAAACATATTTAAAAATATAAACACATATTTACCTCGAACAGTGTTGCCTGATTGATTTTCTGAATTTCCGCATAGATTTCATGTTTAAATTTTATCAGAATAGAGACAAAAGTTCAGAAATAATTTGTAAACGTGACAACATCGTTTACAAGCAGAAATACTAATAAATGGTCACTGTTGTTAAATGACACTATGCAATGTGCTAACCCCATTGGACTAATCAGTAAATAAAATCATCCTTGACTTCTATTTTTAGCCAATCCACAACAAGCAATATTAATCTAGACACTCTGAAACAATTAAATAACCGGTTAAGTGCGAGTCGGATTTGCAACATCAAGGATTTCGATATTCGATTCGAAAATGTGACATTTTTTGACATTTTTGTGCCATAATTTTTAGTACCTGGGAGGACCGAGCTCTGCTTTGTTTTTTTTAACAACGCCATCTATTGTCAAGTAGCTTTAGTGTTGCTGTGTCGGTAAAAATAATAGTATTAATATTCAACATGGATAAAACGACGTTTTCCAAAAATGAAACAAAGCTAGATCGATTTATTGCCCCCAAAACCCCCTGAATACTAAAATTCGTGAAAATCGTTGGAGCTGTTTCTGAAATTCAGATTATACATATATACAAGAATTGTTAGTTTAAAGGTCAGATTGACTCCGTTACAATCAATTTAGAATACCATCTATCAGTATTAACTGTTAAATATTTTTGGATTCATAGCGCGAATTACTTAATATTCACAATATACAAATTATAATAAAATATAAAAAATTTCAGAATGCCTAAATATGAAACCAAATTAACCGTGAAAATTAAGATCCCTATATTGTTATAATATCTACTATTAGCAAATAGTATCATAAACAATTAACAGTACCTACATTTTTTTTTGTTACCGTAATTAAAAACGAACTAAAGAGGGTAATTTTTTGTAATTTTTATGTTGAATTTAAACATTGAAAAAAAGCTAAAGAATGACAATGGTTATTCGTTCTTCCTAACGTTTATGGAACCCTGAAACACGCCACATGTATAGTTTGTTGTTACCATATTAATTAGGTACGCGTAGTTAGCTTACATATAAATTACAATGGATACAATTATTCCAAGGCGGATGTATCAATTTACCCTCAATGATACCAACAAAAATAAAAGTTAAATAGACATACGTTAGGGCTTGCTAGCTAATATTTTCACATAACACGAGTTGTATAAAAGTGTATTGTAAAACAATATGTTTAACTAATAAATAATAATGTTCTACTGGATTTTATTTTTAGTGTTTAAACAGGTAACGTACCTACCTACATTGTAATGCCTGTCGGTATGTATGTTACACTCGTTTAATTTAGAGTTTAATATATTAAAATTTGGTAGACTTAAGTAGAAAAGTAGAAATAATTATACTCACAATAAATTATATAGTATGTATCGATATCTTGGAAAAAAAACATAAAATAAATAAAACTAGCAACTAGGATTCGCAATTATTGTAAGGTTTCAAATACAGCTTTCAAAATTATGCCCCGTTGACATTCGGGACCAAATTAAAAAAAGATTGTTACAAGCTAAGAGTACTTATATGTTACCTAGTATCCTCAAAAAACTCCTAGGAAATATAGTTAAGGCGTATATTACCAAAATGAAGCCACATTCACATTATAGCATTGGCATAGACTAGGTTTTATTAACCTTTCAGTATATAATGATGCACATATCATAATTAATTAGAAATCTGTTTTTCTGTTTATTATTATTACACTGAGAATTCTGCTAGATAATTAAAGTTATTAATATGAAGACTATATTTCTAACCAAAAAACAAAAATAAATAACACGATTTACAAAGGAGGACCCAACTCAACAACAAAGAAAAAATTTATATTTAGGTTATGATTTGCGAGTGCTACACAAAAATAATAATAAAGCTTTTAATAAAATGATTGTTACAAACAAATGATGGTGTCAATTTTTTGTAACAAGTCGAATAGACATGTTATAGGACACCCAACAAAAATATTTTTCAAGGTTATTTTGACTTAGTTACATTGCCCTTTTGCTAAAATTACCTATGTGACTGAATCTAAAAAAAATTAAAATAAAAATTAAATAAAAAAAAACAAGCTTAAATTGTTTTGGTCGAATCCTGTTAAAAAATTTGAAAACGTATCGTTACCAGTGTTTTGTTTGTAAGTCATGACGCAACATTACAACTTTCGACAAAGAGAATTAGTTATTTTTTAAGAATTTCTAACACTTTTTCTTTAACTTTCTTAAGTGCAAATGAATATATGATTTTACTAAATTAAATACAAAATACTCACATTTTCCTTACAATCTTTTGGAAACATAATTTGATATCAACCATCATCTGCATTTTAGTAAGGCTGTGTAAAAGTTAAAGTAAAGACAAAATAATCAAAAAAATTATTAAAACAAAAAAAAATATAAAAAAATAACAGATATATTAAATCGAAACACTCCTTACTTCACCGCACAAGTTACACTAAAGAATTTTGAGACGAACTTAATAACTTAATTTTAAAACTACCCACTTTTTAGTTTACTAATGAATACAATTGTGTGCCAAAGCAAAATGTTCGAGGTGAGAGGTTATTGTTAACAGTCTCGAACTATTCGGACTCTGGATTGCGAAAGAAAAATGTATGGAAGTACATTAACGAGTTTCAAGAGGTAAGTCAGGCTTTCATACATTTTTGCATCGAATTCCAGACTCCGAATAGTTCGAGGCTGTTCCCAATAACCGTTATTTATAATTTCGATGCCAAAGGCGCGTTCATTTTGGGATAAAGAATCATTATTTTCGTCAATTTTGCCACCTTTCATCCATTCGTTTGGCATTGGTATCAAAAATATCAAAATTTTAGTATCATCTGTAACAAACTGTCAAGCGTTCTTTTACGATTTTTTTGTTATTTTTGTCACTTTTGCCACCGAAAAATTAAACTTTAGACCCATGTCTAGAGGTGGGGTTTTTGTGTTAATGTGTGTGCTATTGTTGTAGTGTGAGTACGTCAACCGTTCGTTTCGCAACTAAAATCTTTGTAAGTAACGTTTCAAACCTACATGAAAGATAGGTGACGGTGGCAAATGTAGCGTTTCCAAAAATGTGAAAAGTATCAAACGTGGAAACTTTTAATTCCAAAACGAACGCACTCTAAGCAGACAATGTTGAATAGCTTAAAAAAGTTAAGTTTTGTTACTCAATCATGCTGCATTGGAGCCCCCAATTGCGCTGATATTCAGCACAGAAATAGTTGAAGAGACGAGAAGGATATAGGCTTCCTTTTCTTTATCCCGTAAAATTAGCGTAGGAATCCCACGAAACAAGATGTGTCGTTATAAAAGTCAACCACTCATGACTAAATACAGAAATTATTTGATTATAATATTAGTTAGGGCTTGCAAAATAACAAAGTACACATAGGTAATCCATATAAGTTGCAAAGATCAATGCAAAGAAGCCATGGTGACTGCAAACGTTTGTTCACCACATTAGAGCCGGATTTTGTTACATAAGGAATAAGTACCTATTTAAATACGTATAATTTTTTTCGGTTCCCATAATTCACAAGTTAACTTTTTGGCCTTTTTTCAGAAAGACTTAAATCGCTTTGAAATTTTTTTGTGTGAAAAATATTTAACAAATTGTACATCAGCTTGACCAAAAAGTGAAAATCAATTAATTACAATTATGTGACATACAATATAAACATTATATTAAAGTAATTCCCCATCTTTGTAGTTAGTGCTTATCAATTTATGGAATGAATTATGTTCCCACTACTAGTCGATAACGAGTTATGGATAGAAATAGAAAAACGAGAGGTTCGGCCTTTATTTTTTTAAAGCAATGTTTTAACAGATATCTTAAAACAAAAACAATATCTTTTAGTTAAAGACTGTGTAACATATTTTTTCCAGTCTGACAATGGATTCGATTTTAAAAAGAGCAGTAAACTGCATATTTGAGTAGGACGCAGCCTCAAGAGGAAACATCCCAACCTAGCCAATGCAGATATAGGTATTTAAAAAACACTTGCTGTCACACTAGAACCCGGTCCAAAATATGGATGTGCGATAGGGTCAACTGCGCCTCGGGCTGTTTTGCGTAGTCATAACCATCAAAATCGGGGTATCGTATTCCCCACTTTCCTTTTCCAAATCTTAACCAAATTTAATAAAAATTACTTCACCTTGAAAGTAATGAATTATTCCGTGTCTGTATGATTTGTTTTTTTTTAAAATTAGTGGTCAAAAAGCACACGTCTAAAAATGTCATAAAAAAGAAGATTTTTTTTGGACTTTTGCAGTGCCCCAATTTTTTATAGGAATGGCATCTAAAAAAAAAGCAAAACGTACAGAGATATTGATTGTGTATATCTATCATACATAAACAAATAACAGGTATATTGCCACAATTCAGGGAGGAAACAGAAGAATACGTTTGTATGGAGAAAAACAGCGGGATATTTCCTCTTAAGGGCAATTTGGTGATTTTAGGTTTATTTTTATTTACATCACAAAGACGAGTCAATACTGTACAATGAATTTAAATATATCAAATTACATACAAAACATTACATACCTATTAATGGATTTGGTGTCAAAAATGTATATATAAGCTAAAACTAAGTCTATGAAATCTGAGTTAACTATACCTACATACGTTACCTGCGTTGTAAACTTGACTTTGAATTGGTAATTACAATATCGTTTTTCTTCAATCAAGGTGGAATTAAATCGCTAAAAAGCTTAGATATTAAACAATAGTTAAAGCGTTGACATTAAGTTTACTTATTTAAGTAAAGTTAACTATTTGACTAGTGAATGAAATTTTTTTTTGTGTGAAAAATTTAACTTGAGTGTATGTATGCTTGGTTCAATAGTAGGTATGTGTGATTCACCCAATCTTTTGCCTTGATACGTCTAATGATCAAAATTCTTGTCTATCATTTAGTACCTAGTTGTCTGGTCTAAAGAAGCAATAATAAAATGTAGGTTTTTGCTAATCTCATATAGGTTTAAATAACATATTTTTTTATTTGAAACGATTACACTTTTTTGGTATTCCGAAGGTTAAATAACAACGTAATTACTACGAATCACCATAAACATGCTAAGTAATTTGATGGAAACTTGCATATAAATATGTAAACTGATTTATGTATTATGTACAAACTTATATTCATACATATATTGAAATGTTTGTGGTCCAAACTTATATGTCAATATCCAATGTTTTGATGTTAAAGCATGTGATTGGCAAACAAACAGACATGATTAATTGCTACCCTATACCTATATAGTCGGGTCCATTACTACCTAATCTAAGAACTTCAAAGTTTTGGCCGTAGAATGAAGACACATGATTTTGGACATGGTCTCTGGAACTCATCAGTTACATAAATGGTAGAACACTATAGTAAGTGACGACCATGAAGTAAAAGATAATTGTGACTGCAGCTAATCGTGACGTAGGACAAAGTACGTAGAGCGCGGCGAGGTACTTTGCGAAGGATTTTACATCTTATGATCACACGTAGCAGGCAATCAAGTTACGTCACAGTTTCTAAGTAATTAACAATCATCATACTAGATGCATCACAACATTTTTAACAGATAACATGACGCAAGATAACTATTGTAATGAAACTGTTTTAAAATACATGTTTAAGTTTAATTTACCAATAGTTATTTCCTATTTATCACTATTGATAATACATTATAATACAAGTGAGCTAGGCTGCTCATGACAGACGAGCACCAGACGAGGTTGTGGATTGCAGCTCGATCGAAGGCGAGGTAAGTATTGAGCAAAGTTGTTTCAGATTCTGCATAAAACGCGGAATATGAACGTAGTACGGACAAAATGCATTAACTATTAATAACTGAAGTATTATTATTTGAATTAAAAATGCAGTTTACCTTTATACCCAGAAATCAGGTGTACCTACTCAACTTACATTAAAAAGTGCTTCCATGCCAAAAGAAAACATCAACTGAATATACCTTTGACCATTTCCTTGAATATCCAAATAAAATTTATTAATGATTTTATCACAGTCTATCTCTTTTAATAAGGAGTAGTCTCATTCTAGTCTAAATTAACGACACTATTAAGAGTGGCTATAACTTCATCTACTTATCATACTGACGTATTAATCTCAAACAGTTCGCCTACCTACTCCCACACTTTCTAATCAAATCTGACGCAGATTTTAAGACGCAATTTGGCAACGAATACACTTATAATATGTTTTGATTTACCGACAATATCTATCATTCTCAGTTCGTTTTCAATCAATCTAGTTGTTTTTAAAAACTTTTTGTTTTGTTTATGAGTAATAATTTTTTTATAGTTTTTAGCGTCGTAAATTCAAGTGCGGTGTTATATATTTATGGTTTTATAAAATGTTGGTTTTATAGTATCAAGGTTTTAATACTTAGCGTTTATAGGTTTTTCATCGTTACTCGATATTCAAGACTCGTGAAATGGAAACATTTTTAATGCAAAATTGTCTTCTATAATATGTACAGCCAAGTTGTGAAACAATATTAAAGACAATTAAAAATAATAAAGAAACAAAATTACAATAGAAACTTAAGACGAATAAATCTTAAGACAAACTATTTGTTTACTAATTAATTTGTTCGTATTTTCAGCCTTAGCCCGAGGTACAGAAACCAGGGTCCTTCCGTGACAGCAAATATTTTCAAATACCTTTATTTACATATATATATATATCCAATTATTTCTGTATTCACCTGATTCGAATATTCCCACTTAATATTGGTCAAGTTTTATCTTGAAAAAGAAATCCATCATAAAGTACCATTTGAGTTCAGTTTAAAAAGAAGAAATTTGAATTCATATAGTTACCCAAATGGCAATAAGGTATAGTTTTGAAAAGATACAGTTGCAATCTTGTGCTTAAAGTTTAACCCAGGGTTAAACTGTCAGTCCTTTAGATATGGATTACTACAAGATGTATTTGTTATATTCTTCTTTAGTAATTTACACCGTAATGACACCTTTAAACTTGAAATTTTTGGTATAGAATTTAACGTTTTTACCGTTTTGTGGTCACAATTTCTGACTTTTTGCTCAAGCTTTTGGTTAATGCACTCGATAATAGCGAATTCTAGCTAATTTAACTTACTTTTATTACAATTAAATGCAATACACGATTTGAAAATTGGCATTTATTATAACTAAATGCAATACACGATTTGAAAATTGGCAAAAGTGTTGGATGAAACAATAGTCACTTCTAAATTATTTGAAGCATTAAATACAATAAATAAAAATCATTCAGTAGGGTAATGCACTAGATAAAAGCAGGTTTAATAACATTTTTTTTTTCTATTCTTCGAAGCTATAGTTTTGCTACAAAATTTACACAAAAACGGCGCATTTATCGCATACACCTTTTTCTTTCAAAGTAAATTTATTCCAACTTATTTGTTGCCTATAACTAGTGAGTAGACTTTAAAATTAAAAATCTATTAACTTACTTTATGGTTAGTGCCAACAGCACGATGATGAGGCCGACCAGGGCCATGGCAATTACGACTCCACATATCATGTAATTCGCATCATTTGGTGCATCTGAAACAAGGAAATTCAGAATATAAGTGATTTCCTTGAAACAAGGTCAAATTATCATATATATTACTCTATAACCTAGAGGTTTCTGCTAGATAATTAAAGCCATTAATATGTTAATGAAAACTACATTTTAAACAATCACGCCCCTCGATACAGCAGTCGGGCCATTACCCACTTAGCCACGGCAAAAAAATTACTTGACTAACATTAAAAAATTAAAGAAACCCATATTGAGGTTCCTAGAGAATACCTCGTCAGGAAACTCATTCACCGTCAGTGACCATCTAATGAGAATGCATTCCAATACCAAGCGGTACGATGGTAGAAAGTAGCAGTGGTGTAATGCATTAATATTTCTTCAGTGATGCTATTGTACTGTCAAAAAGTGTACTATTATAGTTAAGTGTCTTTGCTGCAAATACCTTAATAGTGTCCAAAATATCACATTCATAATCGGACCACGTGTCACCGGTACATATAGCTGCAGGCCATGGTATTTGGACGTTAAAATTATCAGCCAATTACCTTTATTTTCAGCTTCATACGCCCCACTGTTGGGGCATGGCCTACCATTACCGAGGGCGTATTGGACCATTCTCTACACGCGGGCCCAATGCGGTATGTGGTCTTCACATTATTTCATCTTTTTTTTCCTTCAACGAAAAGCCAGTGGTGTCAATGTAGGTAATAGGTACTTGAGAAATGAAAAAGAAAATTAAGTACCCGCCGGGCTTCAACCTACGCTACTCAGGACGCAAGGTAAAATCGAAACCCCTCGGCCACCACCAACCAATTACCTATCTTAGTTTTATAGGTACGACTTACTCAAGAAATTTAGATATAAATAATTGGTACATCAACGTTGAGATGATATAGGTTCAATATATAACATATCATGACGTATTTATTAAAATTAATAGCCTATATTTCTACAGTTAAAATAAAAATATGTACATAGTTGTACTAACACATATTTGTTACCTGTTATTAATTTAACACATGCATAATATTTTTGTATGCACATAGTTAAAGGTAATTAAGATATAAGTTGAATGTCTTGTAACTGCTTAGTAAATAACAATAAATACCCTTACAAATATAAACTAACTTTAAACTTTTCATAAATAAGTTTTTTTAAAACATTTTACTTTTATTTCTGCTTTGGGTAAAGCTAACTCAATGCACACCCGGTCTTGTCGAATAGTAAATTGTATTATATATTATTAAGTATTTTTACGATATATGTCACAATATGTATTGCCAACTTTAGCTAACAAAGATGCTCGTTATTAACCGTGCATACCGTACCACGACAACGTTATATTAACAAACGCGCACGCACGAAACACGTAAACCGTAAGGAGGCATGTACACTATAAAATAGATAACTAACTAGTTTCAAAACAATTATCGATAACAAGTTTATACTAGTGACTTACGGGTACGGACCATTTAACATCAATTGCATGATAAGACATTCTTCTTTTTTAAATGAGACAAATAATCATACGGCCAGCTTGGTGTTAAGCGATACCATCATAAAATAAGTAATAGTACCAAGTAGTACCATTTAGCCTTTGAACGGTACAAACTTGTAATTACTCGCAAGTTGCAGATCCTTACACCCTCAGCGCCATAGTCATTTTGGCGTCTCCTCAATTTGTTTTTTGTCAAATATCCAATCCGTGTATACAAGAAAAACCTACAGGTCAAAGGTACAATTTGTAATACATTAATTAATAAGAATGTGCACCAAAAGGATACACAGTTTAATTTTGAGCGTACTGCCGCGTGTATCAATATTATGCACTATACATGGCGCTGCAGGTGAAAAAAATATAATAACTCCCTTCTTGAAGATCTATATCCCATACAGTACCTAGCAAATATATATTCTGTACAGAAAGCTCGTTTCACAACTATTCACTTTACTAAAAGAAGTTCTCAAATACCTATCAAACGCAAAATTGGATTGACTTTATTTACCACATACATTATTTTTATTCATTTTTTTGTTGAACGTTCGCGCCTCAAATGGACAATGACGACGTTAGCTTTAAAGTTAGGTATTATTTGATATAGGAAACCAAATCACACAAAAAGGTGATTTATATTATATGCAGTTGGACTGTTTTCACTTAACTTGAACTACTTTACGTAAATATACATCTGACTTCCTTTTATTTTACTTTTTCACTTCCAATAAAATAAACGATCATACTTCATTTCTCTGAAAATTGTCTAAAATCTAATAAACAAATTTAAACTAAAAAAGAATTCAATTATGTCATCCAACGTATGTAATAATATGCTTACAGCATGTAAAAAAACCAAACCAAAAACAAAACTTGCCTTGTAATCGTAACATCTTATATTGAATTGGATTTTACCAACGTTTTCCGTGAGCTAAGTAATACTTACTACAAGTTACTCATCAGAAATAAATATAATTAACTAAATAAAATGTTTTTCGGAAATCCCGCAGCCTGTTAGCACAAAATAACTGACACCGCAGGCAGTGACGTTAGTGCAATGGTTTTGATAAGTATTTTGTTCAATATTCCCTAAATGTATTAATCACGTCTGTATGTATACATATGTACAAAACGAACGGGCGCTTTTATAATTTACCTTTGAGCGACACAACACGATCTTATCGTAGATGTTCAAGGCTAGGCCATGCGAGGCTCGTGCGATTAGTGCGCAGTGTCCACGGCAATATCGTGTCGTATCGCTCAACGGTAAACCATAAAAGCGTCAGGGACTTCCTCGAATAATGGACAACCAGTTATTATTAGTACGTATATGGTAATACTATGTCACTGACGTCTATTTTAAAGATATATGTTTCAGACCATACAGCAAATAAGTACCTACTGTGTGGTCAATAGTTTACATATAATATATAGGTATATATAATATTATTATTTTTAACATATTAAGTTTTTTGGAAATATCATGCAAGTCCGTGACTCGGTGACTATCGTTTAACTGTACATATGATTAATATACATATAATATTGATAAGAAAATAAACCAAGTACTCACAAAAAAAACAAATTGAAATTACTAATAAATGCTTTACTGTAACCTTTCACCTCCTATTCTTAAGATAAAAAAAAAACATTCTTCAAAACACTTTTAAAATGAAACCCGACACCAAATTGATTTCTGATTTGTGGTAAACGCTTAAGGAAAACCTAATGTACGGAAACCAGAAAAATTATAATTTTAAATGTGTAATTCGAATCTTTCATGCGTGGGTTTTTTACATTTAGAGTTGCTATGATGCTCTCACCACTAAAAAATTAAAGAATTCAAGAATGCTTAAATCGAATATTATCTTCAAATTTCCTGGGAAAGTCCCTAATAACCTTAGGTACCAATAGGTATATTTCTTAGTTTTTCTTCTTAATAACGTAATAATTCTTTTTGACAACTGTACAAAGCAATGCTTTGTGAAATGAAAGACATTTTATGGTAAATTTTTTTACACCTTGGGTTACATTATTGAAATTTTACTAGGGATCCCTTATATTTCCTAGTAAAATATACCCTTTGTTACTCAGGGATTATGTAGCCATCTAATGGTGAAAGAATTTTTGAAATCGGTCCTGTAGTTTTTGCGTTTATTCGTTACAAACATACAAATATACAAATCTTTCCTCTTTATAATATAAGTGTACGACCCAAAGCGTTCCCCGGCAATACATTATTAAATGTGAGATAAATATTTTTTTTAGGCATGTCAAAAAAATATTATAAACGTGTTCGTATTTATGTAGATATTCAAGATGTCGTGTGAAACGTGATTATAATATATAACAAATAATATAAAAGACAATAATTCACGTAAGTCACCTGTTTTTTTTGCAAGATACCTATATAAATAAACTTATTGCCACATCGTGTTTTATGATTTGTGATTTTACTTTTTATAAATATTTTATTTTTCCAAAACGGCTGTTTTTATAAATATTTTATTTTTCCAAAACGGCTGTTTTAGAATCAACCTGTGTAAGCTTTTTTTTTTGGGCATTGGTTATTATTAGCAAATGATCATAGTGGTCATTTCTTTAAACTTTTACTAACTGTACAATTCATCAATGTTGTCCGGCGCTTGACAGCCTCAAACAAGGGTCGACATATCTGGCGCCGGCTTAACAACGTTCACAATAGCATAGTATTAGTAGTAGATACAGCAGTGAATCCTATTAATTTGAAAACAAGCTGTTTGTACCTGCACATTGCTAGATAAAATCAGCATCATTCCATACATCAAAGCATTGGTTCACAGTATTGGTTTTTCAGTGAAGGCAAATATATTAAGGAAACCATCTTACTTCAAAAAGACCTATGTGAAGTCAGCGATTCGTACTGATCCCGTGTTAAAGACAACGACTCATATTGCCCTTGGCTAAGGTGAGGGTAGACTGCTTAAAAAGAAACCCTTGAAGTTTATTGTGTGACTTTGTAGCATAATAAGTATATACTATGGTACAATATTACAATAGTACATTAAACTTATACCAAGAATAATACTTGAGTTAAACCGTCTCTTTACCCAAACAAACTTATCATTTATATGCATAAGATATGAAATATAGTATAGGTACTTACATATAAATAATTTCAATAGGTTTCGATGTACACAAAATGAGTAATGGCAACCCAAAGACATACCTGTCAAAGTCATTAACCTGACATTACAAATCATTACGAATAGTGCAGACAAGTAACACTTTCATTAGTCTGTACAGTAAACAGGTGAGGGTTTATTGTGCCATATACCGAGCTGATGACTTCGTAGCCTAACCTGGTAGCTAGAAAGTGCATTGTACTCGGACACGAAAGGTTAATGTCCTCGGCTAAGGAGCTTTTTTCTTCTCCTTTGCTTTTGTCCGAAGGGTTAGGTTCCTGGAATGAACGTGCGGGTTTGTTAAGAGAATTGTTCTTTTTGCACTCCGCTTGTGCAGCTGAGTTAATGGGATTTTAGGATTATATTATATAAATTGTAAGAGTAACTATTTTATTAAGTCTGACCGAAAGTACATAAGTCTGACTGATAAATTGTTAATTCCCTTAAAAGAAAATGACTATCTCAACCAATCTCGGACTTAAGTTCTTGCGTCGACCGGATTCAAACCGGTCGAGTCCATTAGGTGCACTACTCGTCTAAAGTTAGTAGCGAATGCTTACAGGTAGTATTTTTAGTACCTTGTTAGTTTCTTTAGTGTTTAATATTGCTTATAATGTCAAAGCCAAAAGTGTCTTTTAAATAGTAGAAAACTTAACTTAACTCGGGGCGCATTCAAATTTAACGAAATTTTTATATAGGAGAAATACTGACAGATACGGATCAATACGGAGGAATACTTACGGATACGGATCAATACGGAGGAATACTTACGGATACGGATCAATACGGAGGAATACTTACGGATACGGATCAATACGGAGGAATAATTACGGTGAAGTCCGTTCACACGCTAATATTTTTTGAGCAAGCAATATTCATTTATGACTTTTATGAATAAATCTGCAAGACTTGCTCATATTAACGGACAGTAAGACATTCAATCCTGTCACACTATTTATCTTTTTATCGAATTCTTAATTAAAAGTAAAATACTTTCGTAATAATAAATTACCTACTTGGATGTGATGCAAATTCATTTTTTTTTAAAAGGCAGTATCTAAATTCATTTTTTTGGCAAATGTTTCTCCGAAACCGCCGAGCATAGCCGTGATAGTGCCTGTGTAGACCCTGAAAAAACGCAGTTTTTGATAACAATGATGTGTAATAAACTATTAATTTATTTCATTTATTTCAATGAAAATCTCAGTGATTTAAGATGAAGTTGCACTACTCACGCATCCTTGTTTTTACTCAAGTTTTCTTTCACGTAGTACTGCCTCTTAAATCGGCGCAATATTTTTGTGTCCTTATCTAAGTACGTATGTAGTTCTTATACATGTATAGGAAGTCCATTGTTGGTAATACTGTCAAATTCATATTAATATTTCAACGTTAATGTTTGTTAACTATTTCTGTCAGTAGTATAGGTAACATATACATATAAGGTTTAATGGGATGACTTATTTACAACAGTTAACAGGAAGTAAAATTTGTATTAGACAGACATTTATACCCGTTGTTACTCTATACTGGCGCCATCTCATTACAGAATCAGCTTTTCTGCTACTACACGTGTAAACTTTACAAACATACAAGTATACATGTCATAGGCGCCACCTTATATGTAACACTATTATTTCAACAACAATTATTTAGTTACAGTGTGTGTTTTATTTTCGCATAGGAACACACGATATTGCTTTGTCGTGACCTTCTTCAAAAGGCACGGTCGCCGTACATTCTTTAGTCAGCATTATTATTGCATACAAAGCATCCATTGCAAGTATCTGTATTTTAATCTCTTATTACACAATACATATAACCTGTTTGATGCAGTTAGTATAGCTTAAACAAAAAATAAGCAAAACATCACATTACTTACATGTATACAGATATTCTCATGTTACGGTAGTTGGATTTCGCCATTTCTGAGACTTAATGTAAGAAAATAAATAAAGTACCTGTTCAGTGAGGAGTTCGTGCCCAGTGACATTCGTCTATCAGAAACAATATACGTGGCTAAGGAATATCGAGCGTAGCAAGTCATTGGATGGGTGCCCGCCTAGTCCAAGCGGTTGTGACAGCAGTCGTTGCGAACAAACAGAAAAATAAGCAGAAAAATGTTTTACTGCAATTTATCTTGTTTAGTCAAAAAAATAAACTACTGTATTGATTTTATGGTCTATATTTCATTAATGTAATATAGCTACCTATATATGAACATTTAAATTTGCTTTTATTTTATATGCAATGTGCCATTTAAATCTTATTTCAAATTGTTCATTATTAAAAAACATATATAAACTTACAAATATATACTCAGTCAAAAACAGAAAAGGTCAAGTGGACCGCGGTACTAAGTATTAATTCAAAAGTTATTTACATACGTTCCAAAAACTAAAAATATATTTCTATAGGTACTTACCTTTTTACCTTTACCTTTGCTGGCTTGTATGATACAAGATAGGGTTAAAATACAGCATGGGGTTCTTCAAGAAAGAAGTTATTTGATTTTTAAAGGGTTGGCAACGAGCGAGTGATGCCCCATGTGTTGCAAGCGTCCAAAAGCTGCGGAAACCGCTTATCATCAGGCGAGCCTCAAGCTTGCTTGCCACTTTAGTTGTATACAAAAAAAGTGTTGCATTTGAAAGGCTATCATACTTGTTTATGATAGTTTAACTTATAAAATCAATATTTTTTGTTGTGTCAAATGGTGTAAATATACGTGAATCTTTCTTTTAATTTTTATTCATAGATGGATATAGGAAACACAGAACAGCCATTACCTTTTAATCCTACTGCACTTTTTTGTACATAAAAAAATCTTATCACAAAAATTATGGCCGATGATGCGTTAAATATTTTTAGAACAAAGAAAAGTGCTGTTTTAAAATAATAAAAAAAATGGATTCAAACACGTTATCAAACAATAGTATTGTTTGTAAACATAAGAAATGTAACACGTGACCACGAAAACCACAACGTTCGTAAACGAGGTTGGGTTAACCACCTACCACCACTGAGGGTGACAACATAAACACGTGAATTATTATTATGACACGTACCTTTGTCAAACGTAACTGAAATCTGTTATAAAGCACGTCGAAGCATAAACTAAAGGTATCTGACCACGAGAACGTAGCAAGCGAAATGAATATTTATGAAACATTTATTTTAACGCTACGTAAAGAAAGAATGCGGAATAATTTGGAAAGCGATACTGTAAAAAATATTTTGAAAACAAGTGGTGTATTATCATGTTTCTCGCTGTTTTTTTACAATAAGTTTAATACGGGCTAAGGTTAGGACTCGTTTAAAATTTGAATGCACGACGAATGATAAGTCATTGAAATATAATGGAACACTTTAAACTAGCTAGCCGTATCTAACAACATAACACAGCCCAAATCCTAATAAAACTCAAATTTAACCTTTGTTTTCTTTAAACTTTGTTTTATTTTCAAAAAAAATTCGTAAACTATGAACACATAAAATCGTGACATATCTATTCGCTTCAAAGGCAACCTTTCCATCAACGTGTCTACACATTTTTTAAAAAAACAATCAAATTACGTACGAATCGATAGAACAACATGACGTCAGTTAAATTTTAGTTTTTATAAGTATGTATAATGAAAAAAAAATACAGTGCGGACGCAAAAGCGTAATAAAGATATCCTTTTTATCAAGAAAGAATGTGCCCACATAGATTTTTTTATTGCCAAAAGACATAGCATAGCTTTGAGTCGATATGTGTACATATATATATCATAAACTTAAGGATTATATTACATCCATCCATCTAAACGCCTTACGTCAATAGTGACGATTATTTGTTCAATTTACAATTTTCAGTTTCTATCTTCATGTATCACCTAGTTGACAGTTTTACACTTACGTATTATGTTGTACAAAGTTGTCATATAATAATCTCATGTATACACCTAAACGTCATAGGTGAAGTTCAAAGTCAGGGTACTCAAAGTTATTCTAATGTTTATGATAGTTTTACGTTTAAAGTAAGTAATGCATAGGTAGTAGATAGTAATAATATATAATATATACATAACAATGTATAATAAGAATTGTAATTGATATGCATAATAACAATGCATACACTTATGGATACACACAAATCAAAGCAAAAACCGAGGCAGGGATGATAGACTTAGACAGATGCATTACATCTTCACTAATATCACCTAATATTTTGAAAAAATAACTAATTGATTATTTGCTTACTTTACACGGCTAAGCTGTTAAATAAAATAATAAAATGAAAATTAGCAAGGAACTTTATAGCTTGAAACAAGAGGGTCATAGACTAGATATATGACTTTTTTGACGATTACGCCACTCTTGATTTATTTCAAGTGAAAACTTTTTAAGCGGCGTTGTGCTCTTTTTGTGAGGGGTAAAAAATGTTAAACCCGCGTCAGGCACGAGACCTGATCGAAAATTCGTAAGACGCATCCCCCTCTCTTTCTACCGTGCGGCGAAAATGTATGCCTGTGCCTGCTGTTTCGTTTTTTTAGTATATGGCGATTACGAGTAGTACAGGGAGGTTGGATATGAGATTTGAAGTCTATGACAGATTGAGATGTCAAAAATACTATGTCAAAAAACTAAATAAACAAACATTATTATTTAAAATACATAAATATGTATACGAAGTGATGGGAAGTAAATAGCTAGTATGATTTCACTTCTGCCGGCACTCCCGGAGTGCAACCCGTTTTTTTTTTTATTCAAACGTTCGTTAACGAGAACCTGACCATTTGGATTAAAATGTAAAATTTTAAAAACATAAACCTGACGTTTATTGAATATACCTGCAAACTGAAATTGGTTTTATTTGAATTTGACAAACATAATTTGGGCCATCTGTTGCTTTATATTATTAAAATATGCTTTCATACATGACTTTTAATTTTTATTTTAAAGTTACATAATCTATAATACGGTATAATAAAATGCCAAACATTTCATCAAATCAATGTACAGTTCTTGCATATTTTGCTGATTACATGTAGATATATAATCTGCATTTTTATTCAATCATCATCAATGATAATCTGATAAAACGCATTTAATACTGTTTATCGGTAAACATAAAACATTTCGAAATCTGTCTATATAATCCTACTAATATTATAGACGCGAAAGTTTGTAAGTATGGATGTTTGTTACTCAATAACGCTTTAGCCACTGGACGGATCGGGATAAAACTTGGCACAACTATAGATTAGGTCCTGGAATAGCACCTTGGCTACTTTTTATCCCGAAAAAATTCTAAAGTTCCCGCGGGAATAACTATAACCGCGCTTAAACGAACTATAGCTATAGCTACAGCTATATAGCAAACTTCATTACTGTAATTAAGGAGTAAATTACAGTATTAATACTGTAATTAAATAAAGGAGTCCCACGCCGATATCCGAATTTAGAGCGGGCGGAGCCGCTGGCAAAGTCTTGTTGTTTATAAATAAATGTTATTTTTTTACACACAAATATTAGCTACATACAAATCATTTAATGAAAAACGAATATCTTTGTTTTTTTTCACCAATTACGTACTCGTTTATTTGAGCAAGTATACTTTATTTTCATACTGCAGCTACGATGACTAGAGTTGTTAAAAAAACGGTTTTTTTCTAAGATGAAAAAAACATTGAAAAAAAACATATTAAAAAACTGTTTTTTTTTCTGGAGTAGGTTTTTTTTCAAGAGTACGGAAGTGAAAATAGGGCGTAATAATTAAAAAATGAGACAGTAATAATTAGACGTTAAACGCTTAATATAAAACAATTTTATGAATTCAAACAAAATAATTAAGTATTAACTACTATTTTTGTTTAATAATAGAACAAAAAAATCGGCCAAGTGCGAGTCGGACTCGCGCACAAAGGGTTATCTACAAAACGAGCAAAAAAATCACGTATGTTGTATGGGAGCCCCCTTAAATATTTATTTTCTTTTGTTTTTTTAGTATTTGTTGTTATAGCGGCAACAGAAATACATCTTCTGTGAAAATTACGGACGGACGGACAGCGAAGCCTTAGTAATAGGGTTCCTAATTACCTTTCAGGTACGGAACCCCTAAAACTGGCTCAAAATACCTGGCAACATTCTCTAATGTTTGCATTTATGGACCGGGACTTCCCTATCCCAGTTGGTTGGGTTTATCTTTAGGTTAGTGAGATTGAGTGAGTGCAAAGAAGGGCATTTAGTGAACTTTCCTGAAAGTACAGTAATTAAAGTCACCACTGATACTGATGATTCTAACACGGACGTAGATTAAAGATTTTCTACGTAACTACCCCTCACACCTTAACTAACTAATTTCATATTCATATTATTTTTATAATTTCACAAAATATAAGTCTTTGTTAATAAAATAAATCAAAATTAATGTTCAGTTCTGGGTGTTAAATATTTTCATTTGGTTTTTTTTCAATTTACATCTCTAACGATGACATACAGGCTTTTTTTTTCATTATACTCTGTGGTACCAAGACCAGCCTAATGCATAAATCATTGAAGCCGCGGGAGTAAACTAGTTTTAAACAATTATAACAAATGGCTTAAATTGAGATTACAGTTTATAATCCATGTTAAGCAGATGTCTTATGAAAAGTATTTGTTTAAATATTAATGTAATCTTTATATTCTCTGTAAACAACAAACCATCAATGGTGCAAAGCACGACATACATGTATCTTAACATGAGTTTATCACATGACATGCTCGCTCAAGTCACATGTTTGAACAAAACCTCGTTAGGAGGACATCAACCTAAATTGGAAAGCTGTGTAACAATTAACAAGTGCTAGGTTTTCAGAAACGGTTTAATTAACTGGAGGGAATCTAATCATTTAGACTGGGATTTTCCGATCCTATATGATAGAACAGAAACAAGGAATTAAATGCCAGTAACATAGGGTTTTGTACATAATACAAGTGTTTGGTATTTTTAAATAAAATAAACATTTCACTAATAAAGTTTTTACTTATATCATGCATGTTTACAACAGTAAAGCAAATTCAGTTTAAGTTTAGGGTGCGAAGTCATGCATAGCTTTAAATGAATTGGGGGGTTATGGTGTCATGGTTTTAGCAAGTTGTGACTTGTACAAAAATGTAATTGGACCTAATAGGACCTACCTACACATTGTTTCCTAGGTTTTAATAAGGGCCCTTTTACAGCCCACTAAAAACGGCCACTTTTAGTAGAAATGCCAACTACAACTCACAGATATTATTTAAAAACTATATTAAACCTTCTAAAAACAGCTTATGACTAGTTTTATATTTCCAACATTTGGATTTTAGAAATTCGTTCTCTACGAAGAGAAAATTCAGTATATCTAATGGCGGCGCTAGTACGCTGCTATATGCTCCTTAATATCCACTTTCCACGAATAAGGTCTGGTTTAAAAGTTAAGAAGCTATTTATTTTAAAAATATACTGGACACAGTCATAACAATAACCTTTTTCCATTATGTAACTCGTCGTTTTTAAGGGGTTCCGTTTTTACCTGCATGCAGTTTTGAAGGGATCTTTTTACCTGCAACTTCATCTGCTTAAAAGTAAACTGTTATATTTTTTACTACATCGGATTTAATACCTACTACCAGTTTCATTTATTGACGATCCCCAAAGACTTCAAAGAAGGTTATGATTAGCCCCTAAGGTTCCGCAGACCACATTTTATAAAACGCTGTTGGTTGTGTTAAACTTTCGCCAAGTTACTATTTTTGACCACCATAAATGTTGATAGTACTACTTAGAAATTTAAAATAGACTAATTCATTAAATATTTATGTTACATTATACATTATAAATTCATTCATCTACAAAACTTCAACACAATGTCAAAGATAAACAATATATATAGTGAACATTTGTGTCAGGTAAAGATAATGCATCCTGCTTATGTTTGTATTAGACATATGGTCGAAATGCAACGCAAGCAAAATGCAAGCGTCGCGCGTTGCAACCGCCGCACGCCGCATGCCGCCCAGCCACACGCCACGTCTCGCAGCCGTACCTACTTGCCGGAAGGGTGATTCACCGGGGTTCCGTGCAACGCCCTGTGACATCGTACTGCATGAACATAAAACAGTATTTTTGCTAACGGAATTGTTTTAAATCAATCGTTTTACATTCGTATACGCAATATATTAAGAAACATTTTAAAAAACATCTTAACATTTTAGGGCGCCGGTGGCAACCTGAAATAGACAGATACTATAGAAACCAGATATTTTTGAAGTGAAAACTTCTTTAGCGTCACTTTTTTGTGATGGGCAAAAATGATAAACTCGCGCAGGCTGATCGAAAATTCGTCGACCATAACGCCACGCGATAAAAATTCGTGAGGCGGAAATCAAAATGCCACGCCTATTATAATTTTGAAGTGTAAACGTCTTTAGCGGCGTTGTGCAATTTTTTTGTGATGAAAACTGTTAAACTCTATAGGACGAATAAAGAGTAAGAGGAAAGTGGGTTGATGAAAAGGATTACACATGTTAAAATGTTATATCCAGGTTGTATATTTTCATTTCAGCCGGGACTCGTGGAGTGCAACCCGGTTTTTTTTGTTACTAGTCAACTGTAACAGTATTTCTGAGGTCTACTCTATGTATTCGATTATGGTTACACGAAGATTACAAAAAAAATACCCTACGGATTATTTAAAAATAATATATGTTATTTTTCAAAAAGTAAAAAAAATACATTTACTGTAAAACAAATTAGTTGTAAATGAAATGAGTTTATTTTTTATTTATTAACAAATAAACAGTAGACTTGAGATAATTATGATAGTGATTTATTTTTGACACACTTGAATTGCTTGTTTAGTGGCCCTAATTACACTCTTAGGTACATAATGCAGACTATGAAATACGCTTGCTTGTATATAATATATAATCTTACAAGTCCTTAAGGGCCCTCTTACAGCTGCCATTAGATATCCGCAATTTTCTCTTAAAAAAATAGAAAAAAAGTGGCCGTTTCTAGCAGAATGCCAACTACAACTGACAGATATTATTTAGAAACTATATAAAACTTTCTAAAATTAGCTTATGACTAGTTTCATATTTCCAACCTTTGGATTTTAGAAATTCGTTTACTACGACGAGAAAATTGAGGATAGCTAATGGCGGCGCTAGTTAGCTGCTATATGCCCCTTAATGTTACATATCGAAATATTAACAACTATACTTCTTAATTTTCTTAACCTACATGTAGATATATAGAGTTAACAAATACAAAGTAAAATATACAATTTCACATTTTGGAACTTATGGCTTATTAAGTTTTGTCTCAAAATTATATACAACTAAATTTCTCGTCATCTCAGTACATAAGTAAATTACGATTTACATATATTCCTTTTTATCGTCGAAGTCGTGCATGAATAACGTCACTATTTTAAATTATGTAATATTAATTGTGGCAAGTGGTGTACAAATTGATCGATAGATACGAGGTGACAGGTTCATTTATCGACTATATTGTCAGCTCCGGTTTGAAGTCAGTTAAGTAACACACGACTGACTTTCACTAGTTAATTCTGACAAGTTATTGGTTTCACACGACTAAAGTTTGATAACACGAAAAGATATTAACTATAAATCGAAAGTTCATTTATTAGCCTTGTATTTTATACAAAATAAACAAAATGCATGGATTAAGACACTATGAAATATTTTATGTGTACGTACACTACGTATTAAGACCCTATGGAATATTGTATGTGTACGCACACTACGTATTAAGACGATATGGAATATTATACGTGTACGTACACTACGTATTCAGACGCTATGGAATATTGTATGTGTACGTACACTAAGTTTTAATTAATAACAAAGACATGAAGCTGAAAAATTGCTGTAAAATATTTTTTAAATTAATATAAAAAAAATGTAGATGATTTTCGTATTAGTGCAGACACCTAATAAGATAAGAGACAAAGACAACATGCTTTTTGAAAACTCATTTAGTACATTAACATCGAACACGCATCCAAATCGTTAGAATATAAGTATATCGAAAAGCTAATATAAACACGTGCGACCGTCTGGGGCGATTGGCATCAAATGCCCTATAAAGGT
This sequence comes from Apoda limacodes, assembly GCA_946406115.1. NCBI lineage: Eukaryota > Metazoa > Arthropoda > Insecta > Lepidoptera > Limacodidae > Apoda > Apoda limacodes. The sequence continues at coordinate 7,885,693 of OX291553.1, read as the reverse complement.
CAACTCTTCTATTTCTTTTACAGTTCTATAAAAGGAAGGTATAATAAAAACAAAAGGCGCCAGGATCTGCGGCGGGGAATGCAAGCCGTTTCTGATCAAAATAGGAACACTAAAAGAAGAACATGACCTTAACTGTAACAATGAAAGGTTATTTACATAGAGTTAGGAATATATTATAGTTAAATATATATTATTAGTTCCATTAATTTAAAATTAGATGTGTATTTCATTGGGATTTACTTAGAACTCTGGTGTCAAATACTTTTATTTAGCATTATTAGAAAAAAAGTTCGTTAGTTCTAATTATATTTCAGGAGAAAAAGATTAAAAAATGTTCAGCACAAGAGTTTGACTGTTCAGTCGACTTAAGGTTGTCCGATTATCAGTGGCCATTTTGTTAATCATCTGTACAGAAAGAACTTGAAAGCGATTATTTATATACCGCTACCACTATTTATATACGATTATTTATATAGGCTGTCAGAGACGTGCACGATATCAGATTTGACTTTATGATGCATAAAATAGGATCAATTAAAAGAAATTTTTGTCTGACTAAAAATGCGTTTTATTTTCCATTCTTGGATAATAAAGTCGCTCGAAACAATTTCAATGCAAAACACTTATCGAAATCAGGATTTATTCCAATAGCTCTCTCTACCTAATGCTCTAGCTACACTGAAAACACAAATTAACAAAAAGGAAACTTAAAGATAAAAAAACATTACAGTGCAGGCAGGCAGCAGAGAGGCTACTGCACTCGCCAACCCCCCCCCCCCCCCTCCCCAGTGGGCTCACCACGTAATTGTAAAATACAATAATGTTAATAAAGTCCTAATTTTTTTTTGATGTTATTTTAAAAAAAAACACTCAAGTTTTCTAAGATGAGTCAATGTGACGGATGCACTTGCATGTGTTTGACATGGTCCTAGGATCAATGAAGAAATGGCACGCGCCCCCTTAGGATGTCGTCACACCTCCCTAGGGGGTACGCCCCCCACTTTGAATCACAGTGTTTTTTTTAAAATCCAATAATCAAAAAGCAACTTGGAGCAAGTTTAAAAAACCTTGAACTTAATTTTTAAGTTAAATCCAAGTTCAGTGACACGCCAGTACTAAATTACAGTTAGACTACAATAACATATTACTGCTATACTGTATTCAAGAAAAACTATCGTATTTCATTTACATTGCCTGCTATAGCACTTAAACATTTTAATTCATAAAATCAATAACCAGCATTGTATAAAACAGTGAAAATAAAATCGAATTCAAAGTTGACCACTGCGTTTGTTGTATTGTCCTACACGTTATACTGCTGCATATATCATGCAAATGATATTCGTATAATCCAGTTTTTATTAGAATTCGCGGTTAAAACATTAATATTAGGTGTCTAAAATGCTGGTATTTGGAGAACATTTGCATTAATTAGTGGTGTCTAGTTCCTGTTACAGTTCATTATCATTGGCGTCTCTTAAAGTTCAAACAGAACTTCGGCGCCTGTGTTTTTAGCTTAAAATGTCTGAAAATCCGGGTGCGAATACCTCTGCGTAATTTTTAACACATTAAAAAAATAGGCCTATTTATTATATTACAAATCAATTTATTTAAGTAGAAGCATATTTTATTAAGGTTTTGGAATGCGCTGAAATAAAGGTAAGTAATTATTATAATGGGCTATCATTAATATAAAATATATGTGTTTAGTAAATTCCAAATATTTTAAAGATTAAAATGAATTAATGAAAACAAAAAATTGTATTGAATCAAGGTACAAATACTTTAAATATTTAAGATTTCATTCAATATTTAAATAACCATATTCATATTACATAACGGTTTTATTACCCTTTAAGGGTTGAACAGCCTCTTTTTACCAATTGCTTTAGTCCTACGTGATAGGGGGTGAGCCCATCGCCGCAATACTGCTTCTGATAGCAGGGCATCTGGACAAGGTCCTATAGGTCATAAATACCAGCTTCGCAGTAATAAGCAGTAAAATAATGACCAGGGTCATCATAATATACCCGTTTGCCAATTCTAGACAAACTATAAAAAGTAAGCCAGAATTCCAATCCAAACAATATAACATATAGGACACATATATATCCTTCTAAGTATACCGTCACACTACCTGTCACGTAGGACTAAATTCGTCGTTGGAATATGACTGTCTCCCGTATTATGAATGTGGTTGTATATCAGGCTACTGGTTACCCCCAGTCTGGGGAATTATACCGCGATAAAAGTGATTAACAAAAAAAAAAATAATTAATACTCTAATTTATCTAATTTATTTATCTATTAAAATTAATGAGAATGTATAAAACAATTATATCATAACAAGCATTGTTTTGGTTTATGTAAACTAATAATATAAATGAGAAAATTTTGATGGATGGATGTTTGTAACTCAATCACGTTAGAACGGTACAGAGAAAGATATAGTCTGGAATAGCACAAAGACTACTTTTTATCCCGGAACATTCAGAAGTTCCCGCAGGAATAACTGTAATCGAATCTCCTTGAACGATCTATACCTGCATTTAAAGCTTGGTGTCGCAAACGTCGCTGTCCTACGCCGATAAACTAACTTTATTACTTATATTGAAATCAGAGACTGGTAACTGGTTAACTGGTCATGCTGGTATCATTTTTAATGTCTCCTACCGTTTTTATACAGAAAATATAGAAACTACACGTAAGGTTTTACTTTATACTTTACATTATTATAAAAAAAATTACCCAAAAAATATGGATTACGCTGTAATAAGGCTAAAATTAGCTGGAATTAGCTGTTAGTCACAGAGTTTCAGTTCAGTAAATGTAAAACAACGGTCGTGAAAGACATGATATGGTAACCAAACAGTACACATGACTAAACCGTATGAAACACAGCTTCGCAGACTAACTTGCTTGACTCATTATAATATTCCAGGCCTACTTCGTAACCGTTACTATTTTAGGTTTGTCTACTGTCTGTGTCCCTACTAATGAAAAATGAACTGTTTTTTTAGTGATATTAGTGCAGAGAAGCGTTCTAAGGTTGAAAACGCAATTGGAAAAGTTTTGAAACATTTAGAATCAAACTGCCAGAGTATGAATTTTTAAAAATACCGATTTCTGCGTACAAGTTCTGTTGTTTAATTTTAAATTTGTTACATTGTAAGTTAAAATAATCATAGTAAATCACAGATGATAGAGAACTTTAATACAGAACCAAGAAGTTTGTACTACATTGCGCATTACGCTTGTGCCTACGAAAATTTGTGTTACCTAATCACAAATAAACTGACGGGTGACACGTAAATAATTACATTACTTAGTTGTTTTTTTTTTATTTTAAAAACTTTTTTCAGAGGCCAAAAAATGTTATTAAAATAGTTTATGAATATACTGTTGCTTATGAATGCGGCTAGTATTTAATAAGAAGTTTAATGCGGAATTCAAATTTATTATTTATTAATGCATAAAATTATATTTATCTGAAAACGATTATATAAGTAGGAAGGTATAAGGATGGATCAAACATAAGTTACCATATTACTAGTATTAGTAAAGTCTCTAATATTTATATCAATTAAAATATTTAAAATGAACATTAATCCTATAGTTTTTCTACGTCTGCTTTTTACAGAAATATACCCAAATTCAAACCTTGAACCGGTTTTGGGGGCTTTACTGCGAATTTTCCAAAATGAATGTATATAGCTAATCTTCGCATTCTCGTAAAATTAATAAGTCTTTGTATTAATACCTTAAATTGATAGCACTTTAATTGAAAATATTTTTTGTCGTTTCTTAATGAGATAAATAACCTCACGACAACTCGCGTGACTATTTCAATTGCGAATCACGAAACAAAAACATTTGTTAATTAAAGGTAATCACACGGATGTTATTCGGTAATTACACGGATATGAATTTTAAAGGTCAAATCTTTAAATAGATAATAAACGAAAGTCAAATAGAATAAAAATATTAGCACTCATGTGCTATAATAATCTGTGAAATGAAAGTGACAAGACTCGTTGTGAAAGTGTAAAAAGATACAGTGAATAAAAACCAACTTGAACGACTGGATACTTAGCAACAGAACACTTACGTATTACACAGCTGTATACATACCTACCGCTAAAGAATATAACGTTTAAGCAAAGCGAATTAATATAAACGTATACCTTAAATAAATAGGTATTGCGTAAAGCATACCTCTAGACAATATAGGTACATAGCAACGTTTTGAATGGAAGTACAATAATAAGGTTTAATAATTCTATGGCAGGGAAAACTACGTCAAAAACACCTGGAACCTATTCAATTTCACAATATTTACCATTATGTAGTTGCGTCACATTTTACAAATTATTGTTTACTCAATGTATTTGACTGTTGAGGTACCTGATAAAGTTTCGTGGCATGGCATGGTTAATAAATAAATCTTCGCTGCACTTATCACTGTTACGTGGTTGTTTAATTTGAATGAATATGAATCTTCACTCATTTCACATTATGAAAGGAACATGAAGCGCGATCTGTTAATAATTAAGCACCATCTAGCGGAAGCGTGTCGCATCTCTTTTGTGTAACGTTTACTCATTGCTCGTGCTTTAATGTTGCAAGTACATACTTTATGCAACGAGTTGCTGAAGACTACTAATATAACTAGTTTTAATTTCTTCATTTGATTATTAAAAAATGTGATTTGTAGTAAAATCTTTAATTTTTTTAAGATCAATTTACGAAAATTTTGGATGGAATTTTAAAAATGTATTTTACCGTTTTTTTACCGTTTTTTTACGATTTCGTACCCAAAGGGTAAAAAATGGGACCTTATTACTAAGACTCCGCTTTCCGTCCATCCGTCTGTCACCAGGCTGTATCTCAAGAACCGTGATAGTTAGACTGTTGAAATTTTCACAGTTGGTGTTTCTGTTGCCGCTATAGCAACAAATACTAAAAAACAGAATAAAATAAATATTTGAGGGGGCTCCCATACAACAAACGTGATTTTTTTTCTCGTTTCTGCTCGATATTGATAACGGTAACAGGTAGAAATCTTGAAATATTCAAAGAATATTTAATGGAGGGATACAACAAACGTGATTTTTTGCCGTTTTTATAGATAATGGTGCGGAACCCTTCGTGCGCGAGTCCGACTCGCACTTGGCCGATTTTTATAAATTGTACGCTAGAAAATAAAAAGAGTTCGGTTATAATAGTAGATAACACCATAAACTTTGTATTTAGCCTGTGACATAAACTTATTATTACCTTGTTAAGTGCAGCATTTTTAGCATCAATATTTAACTGGTAAGTTTCGAAAATGAATATTGCCATACAAAAAAAAAATTTTTGTTATTCTATTCATTCATTCATCATTATTTTTTGTTTTCTGAATGTCCAATGGTGTCTGAATAGTTTAATTGAATTCTTACGTAACTTTAATAAATATTTTAAAGACAATTACCTCAAATTTCGTTTTATTTAATAGCATTAAAATTTAACGTATTAATTTTATAATTGATTCTATTATGCTATATTGAGTAGATATTACGCTAGTATTTAATACGAATTAACCAAAAAAGGAAACGGAAATAAATTGCTAGTATTGGATTAATAAAAATATACCTACTACATAATATACTTAATTAAAATATTTTTGGCTATTAGTTTTTACCTTGACTTACTTTCCAAAATACTGACAGGCCTAGAAATGTCGAATTAAACATGTAATGAATGTGATTACTTCCAAAAAAAGATTTTTAAAAGATTCATATTGTTTATGTAAACTAGCAACCTACATTTTTAGTTTTTTTCAATACATAGTAAACGAAATTGTCTGTCCGATTCTGTGTTTTTATTTTCAGATTCTTACCAAATTTAGTACCAAAGCCGTATTCAGTACATTATACTATTAAATTATGAAGGTAACAGGACAAACTAATACTCAATATAATATACTTTATATTTAAATGAGTCTGACCAACTCGTCTGACTTCCTTCGCATCTGCCATATAACGACGCCGACCCTGACTGAATAATGAGGTCGACTCCAACACATGTTTGCCAAAAAAATAAAAGAAAAAAGGCATTCCGAATAAAAGTTAGGAAAAAAAACTGATAAATTTTAATACTGGCAGCTATAATATCTACAACTAGCAAATAAAAAACTTTACACTCCTCAGTTTAGAGGAAAAATAATTCATAGAATTATAGTATAGTTCACAAACATAGAAGAAGTTTCCTGTTCAAATAATTTACTGATTTTTTAAAGTACAACCTGTTAAAAATAATTAATAATAATAATAAATATTCCTGGACATACACAACGCCATCGTCCAAACTAAGAAAAGCTTCCAGCTTGTACTATGCATACCAGGCAACGGAGACAAATAGTTATAAACATTTTTGTACATAACTGCATATTATACATAGAAAATATTTGTCTTGCGTAATAAGTAATGTAGGTATATGTAACTGATATTCTGGTATAACTGGTGTTTTTTAAAGTATGTACAGTAAATTATGTAAATAAATGTGAGCGTTGTTCGATTTGTTTGGACGGAACCTAGAAACCTCGGTGAATGAATTTGGCCGATTCCTTAATAGCTCCTACTATGCACCTATGGGGTAAAATAAAAGACATCATCATAATTATTTCAAATGGTTTTTGAATGAGTTTAGCGTGCTAATGGCTAGTACAACCAAAAAGGTTACAAGACATATTATAAATGTGTAGTCACTGGCCTTTTGTCAAGGTTTGATTTCAGGTTTTGAAAAAAAAAAATTTACTTTCAACTTTGAAAGGAAGGAAGTTGGAGTTTTGGCGCAAATCTAAAGAAGGAGTGGTGTTTTTTTCTGTTTAATTTTTCTAAATTCATTTAGTGACTTTCGATGTATAATATTTTAGCAAAGTTTTACGAAAGCGTGTTAAGAATTGTGCAGCGAAGGCTCATGAATAGTGAATTATGGAGAAATAAGCAGGACATGACGCGCAATGTCTGAGGATCCACACCAAATCTCCCGCCCAATCTTGGGACTTGAAAACGAGGACGCGCGGTAACGCCCGCGCCACGATACGATATAATATAATTGACTTTGACTCTGGCAAATTCATAAATGGTCTGCTAAGACCGTGCGAGCCCATTATAGTATTAAAAAAAAAAAGGAACCACTTTGAAAGACCGTTTGGCACTCTTGTTATTAACTCGTTATGTTTATTATATTTAGTGTGTAATATCTATTTATCTATTAATGATTAGCTTTTTCCTGCTGCTACGCCTGCTCGATTATTGTCCAGCCTAAGCATTCATTTCTGTGATTACACTCGTAGTAAGGATGTTTGCTTCAGCAAGCTATATCTGTAGCTATAGGAATTCTGTAGTAGTAATTTCTACATAAACTTTTAATTTGTGTAGTTGTTGTTTACCGCCGCCTGTGTGTTATTAAAGGCATAAGCTATCTCCATTCCGTATTTCAACCAAATCATTCTAGTTATTGTAGCGTTAAAGAGTAACACACTCGCAAACATAAGCATTTATTAAACATATTAGCAGGAGTCTAACAGTTACATGCTAAAGAAAGCGAAACAAATACGTTAAGCATTATTTATTCAAAATTTCAAGAGAGACTGAATTTTTTTAATTCCAAACCAAAATTACTTTGTTAACAACCTGTTCAATTAAGCATAACGTATTAAATTGTTAATGAAATTTAAATATACCTTACCGCTTCACGCTACATGCGGTGAATCATTTTTTTTTACTAATGCTTACACGTGTAATCATCACTAACGTTTTACCGACTACAGTATAGTCTATCAATCAATTCTTGATTTTCTCAGAACAAAATATATATATGTGTTGATTTCGTAGAATCAGCCATTGTTTCAGAACCATAATGGTCTATGGTACCGAGCAATACTTGTAACGTTAACACGGTCACGGTATTAGCATGAGAATAGCTAATAATGTAAGTAGGAACTAGTCCAGAAAGAACATCTATAAAAGTAATACCTGGAACTACTGGTCGTAAAGAGGTAAGAATGTACATAAGAACTTCGTGTCTTTTTCAAAACCACAGACAATAAAATACTATTTTAACAAATTTTAGGATTGTTTTGTGTAACAGCTGAAGTTACCTTCTTACTAGTCTGTACGCAAAGAATACTTATCTCGGTATGTAGGTTAGTTAGAATGAATAACAGTACACTTATCTTACACTGTACCAGCAAAAAATTAAAAATAAATAAGAAGGTTGTAATACAGTACGAGCCCTTTGTAGCATTGGAATTGCATCAAAGTTTCGAAGGTTGAGGCAGTAAAGCAATATTTACGGCGGTGTAGCAATGGATTGCAGTTCTTATTCCATAAATAAAGAAACGGACAAGCGCGGGCTGAGCTAGCGCAATCAAGGGTACGAATCTAAACTGTACTACAAGAAAAAATTAACCTACTTAATTACTAAACTAAATCATTCAGAACTACCGCAAAAAATAATATACAAAAATTATTTAAAAAAAAACACACACAACCACTAGGCAACTCATGCGCTCCTAGTACATAAATATTACAAATACTCAGTTCTTCATAAATATATATATATATTTATATATATATATATATAAATGTGTTCATATTTGTATACAACAAGTATAAAATAACAACCGGGTAGCTCCAGAAGATGACGGAACTACTGTCTTTTGTATTTAATAAACCAGATATGTCACGTAACAGATAATTTTGTTTCGTTCCTAACAAACAGCGCGTAACCGCCGTCAAAGTATAAATAGTTATTTATACTTATTAACGCGACCTTGTCCGCGACTCCGCAAAGAAATAAAAAAAAAATGGTGTTAACACGTCTACGGTTTTTTCACCTATAAAATATCAGAATTCACATACAATGTTTTTGGAAGCCAGCTTCACCTTGTCTTGCAAATGATCTCGGACCTGAACATCGCTGAAGATGTCTACACCAAGGATTCCAATACTCTTTATTACATAAATAAACACACAGATGTTATATGAAAGCCCATATGATTTTAGGCAAAATAGTCACAATATCTTAGGCCAGCCCCCTTATTCAAGTCAATAAAAACTATATTGTTCCGATATGACTGTGACATGCATTGTCCGTTTACTTATGTTTTAATGAATAAATGTGTGGAATAATGATTTAGTCAGCAATGTAGGGCATAACCATCAACTAACAACCAGATTGTTTTTACTGACTTGAATAAAGGGGATGATCACTTATTGATACTTGTCCGTCCGTCTTTAGAAGTATTAAACAGATTTGTTCTTTTTATCTCAACATAAGAACTAAAAGTATTCATAAAAATCTTTGTTCGGTATCCCTAATATGGTAATGATAGACACATTTTTATTTTTAACGTGGTATAAATTATGGTAATGATATATTAAGTGACCCCATATTTGGCGATATTGTACAATAAAAACGACATGTAATATAATGGAAGTTACACGTGCAAGCTTTTAAAATATAAAATTAAATAAATCATTTTAAATGACTAACTGGTTTTTACTCAATTTACATCAAGATTTTGATTGTAAAAGTCAAAGAGCAGAACAAGTTTTTTTTTTACCTATTTTTATTTTTTGTAATCCAAATACCTTTAAAATAAGTTGTTGAGCACACATTTATTTCGATTACGATTTGGTGGCACGAAGAAAATAGGAACAGATGATTCGATTCATTTAGTATAATATTTTGCACACCAATGATAATTATCTTTTTTGTCAAAGGACTTCCACTCATAAATGTATGTATCCCACGAATCCCACCTATGTCTTCACAACGCCAATTTTTAAATTGACATAAGAAGCTCTCTGCCAGTAGCAGTCCAGTGTTAGACACAGTCTGTTGTCAAAGAACGCCGACACATTCAGTCCTTTCCCATTCCCTTCCTCCTCCAGACACTACCGGTTCCTTTTGATAGTTCAAATTCAAATAGTTTATTTCTCAAAAATAGGATACAATATCACTTTTTTGACGTCAGTATAATATGCAAGTAATTCATAAACTACTACCGTTTCGGAATCAAGATGGCGTTCCGGGGAGAAGAAACGGCGAAAGAAACTCTCCAGCTGTCGCTCTTTTCAATTTTAATTATATAACGATTGGTACATTTCCAAATATAAGTACTATGATAACATCATTTTAGTTATTCCCATACGTTTTTATCTATAAGATAGTCTTTAATTGAATAGTATTCATTGGTGCATTTGGCCAGGCACCCATGTTACAATTAATAGTCTGTGGTCTCCTCTCTAAAACGGCCATTAGTTTTGCGACAGATATTTCCTACCTACTGCTACTTCAGCAAGTTTATTATTTTTTGTTGGATCTTATCATAACTGATCATATCCTTTGAAGATCCCTTTTCACAGCTCGCTGAGCAACTTTTAATTTGCGGATCAGGCTTGCTATTAGTGTCCACACTTCCGCCTTGAAACTTCAAAACTTCAACTTCAAAACACAGCAAATTTCAACAATAAATAGGTACAGCTTTACTAATCAATAAAGAATCCATACCAAAATTTCGAAGTCGATGTTCTAGAGCGGCTTACTGCCTGCCTATGTTTTGTACGGTATCCTAATACGACTTAATATCTCTTTTTTGTTTTCACCTCCCTACCCTAGCGGCTTTTTTAATATGCGTTTAATCCTCAAAGGGATTATACTGACATGAAACTATGATGAAAAGTAAGATAACACCTGATATATTTTTTTCATCATACGTAAAATGGTTTTTAGTTTATCAAGTTACCATAACGACGTAGTTATAGATTACACAGTTTTATTAAAAAATAATGCGTAGTTAGTAATTCTGTGCTAACGACATATTATCTGTGATCAAACAAATAACGGTTTTGATACAAATAAGTCTGATTTAATGAATAAAAAAGATGATATTTTTTGATAGAACGATATGGAATCTCATGTTTTTGTTGTTTTACAGGTATTTTATTTTATCATTTTCCTAGAGGCGTCTGCCAAATGATTAAGCCTAGACATTCGGAAAGGCTTGGTTGGTAATTCTTAAAGATTATTACATAACAGTAACTTACAACGGTTTTTGTATGTTGCCTGACCTGCTTAGTAATGTTTTTATAAGTTAAAAGTTTAAAATGATCATGTTTTAATTAATTAATAATTAATAAATTCACTTATTTACACGTTAGGACTGATTTGTGTTTCAGGTATTCCACTGATCACAAATCACCATGATATGAATATTTGCTACCATAAGAATAAATAATGATACTATTAGCTGACTCTCTCAATCATCCATCACGTTATGTCGGAGCGAAAATGCCTCTAGAAATGTCGGGAAAATAACACCATTACATGTGCATCCTTCATTACTGTGTTAGAGGATAAACAGCTAATTATACACTCTGCTGACCGATCACCCAAGTAGCAAAATAAAGTCATAAGACTAAACGTCATATAGAAATCTAATAAATGCTTTAAATATGATGAATGATCATATATCCAACAAATACTCTAGCTAAAGTGGCATTGCGTTAATGACTACTGGATCATTTACACCAGTAATGGCACGCGCTGATCTCTGCTGGGATCATTACTGGACTAATTACGCTTATTCAATGCATTTATCGGATCTGCATAGGACAATTTATCTTGGAAGTGCACCTTATAAGATAAATATAAAATTTAATTGCACTTTACCGGACTGTAACAAAACGACTGTAGGATGGAATAGTCTTGTAAACTGCGCCTAGATGTAGTATAAACGTTTATAGGATTTCTTTAGGTCATGGTACCTGGTCCTAGGATACTTACATGGCCTACATTTTGCTACTTGGGCGGTCATTGTTTTTGTAAGAATCATAGGTGATCACCCCCATGACTCAGTTTATGATTCTCCATGATTAGGCAAAGGAAATTAAAATGCATTTATGAATCACACATGAGTGCCTGTAATCCTTGTTAAAGTAGACAGTATTTAAAGTTCTTGAAAAATCTTAAAGCTGGTTTTACAGTTTATTGACTCATTGTTTACATGTAAATTCAGTAACTTGTAGTTGGCTGGAGTTTCTAAATGGATCACACATTAATTTTAATTGAGTTATCTTATCTCGTATGTGTGAATGTTTCTAATGCATCTTTACGTTAATTTTTTCTTTATAAATATGTAACAATAACAATAGAGTTTTGTTTATCAACTTTTTTCTTTTATTGTTAGTGGTGTTGTAAGGCCACTCATTGTAATTTCCATTGGGTTCTAGTTTTCTCTTTTTCTTTAGAGTTTATTACGTCTATTTGTACTTGATCATTGGCCCATCTTTTGTGTTGCCTTATGCCTTATGGCTCTTCAATTTTTTTAACCACTATCAATAGACCATTCTTGACGGAGATGCATAATAAGAGACTTATAAGGAGTCGATGATTTTTCCAGACATTCTTTTTTTTGGCACGATAGACAACGTAAATCCACTACAAATCCTAAGGTATTATTTCAGTTGTACTGGTACAATACGAAAATTTAGGGCATTTTATTACTCTTATTTTATCCTTTGGGTTACTTAAATTACTTACCTCAAAGTAGTCATCATGACTGACGACCAAAAACAACAAAAACATCTTGGTATTTGATCCCCAGTCCTCTTTTTTTCATTCCTTTTCCTTCCTTATTCCTCTCTTTTATTCGTAAAGCTAATAAAACTAATAAAAAGATTAAAAATTGAAAAGTAGAGGCATAAAGTTGAAAAATAATCCATAGGTTACATTTGTTTTACTGCTGTGGCAGATAAGAAAATATGTTTTTGTATCCAATAAAGATACCTACAAACAAAAACTTTAAACATAGGTGCATATTCATCGGTAATTAATCACAAGTAAAAAAAGTAGGTTATTATGTACTTAAAAGCAATCAAGAATTCTTACTATGTAACTTATGTAACCACACGTTATATGATGTGAGTAACACGAATTCAGTATATTTAAACAAAGGTCACCTTGATGCCAGATTTAAAGGCACGTCATTATGATCGAATTAAGGAAGGAAATTTATGTTATTTTTATAATGTTTATTTTTTCTATATCCTTGTCTCTCTTTTACCAGAATAAACTAACTAGGCTACTAAAGAATGAAGATTCTGGTTTTTCCCAGACTATTGTTGTCTCCCTTTCAATCACGGCCGTAGCTAAGGGGGGGCATTGTGGGGCAATGCTCTACCTTGAACTTCTATATGCCCTAACTTAAAAATACTGTAAACAAAGGTGTAATATATATTAATTGTTTTCCTGTAATATAAATAAATAAAAATTTTTTTTTTTTTATTACTAGCGACATCAATCAAATTAATTCCGAATCAACCACGGTTTTTCATAATCATAGTAATATATAATTATGGCAGAAGCCCATAGATTAAATGCAAAATGGTAACAGTATGGTGGCATTTAAAGTGCGTATGTTACCATTTTGCTCTTGTTATCCTGCGCTCCCATCCTACTACCTACTACCTTTTAATTACTAACGCTTACAAGCAGGTAAAATAATTAAAGATAGAAAAATTACTTGCGCCCTATATGAAACCACTGCTGCCCTACCCTAGATTCAACTCTAGCTACAGCCCTGCTTTCAATTGTTCCTTGTCAAGTCAATCTAGAAAAGAAACAGAATAATCTCTGGTAAACCTTTGTAAGTAGTTTATAAGAGAATACCACTGCCAGAGTTTTAATACATTTTTCCCTAGGCTTCTGACAGGCATAGGTTTACTTGATCTGTTGGCCTTGGCATAGAAAGCTGTAACATTGCATTGTTTAAGTGACTATTGTATTGAGTAAATGTAAACAAAGAAACTCGCCAATTACTATTTTGACAGCGCATTCACTGCTCTATTCTCCAAGTTTGTGCAGCCAACTGCTGTTCTGTAGGTACTTTTATGCAAACAGGAAGTCCTGCCATATGCGTCTTCTCTATGCATTTGATGTTTGCGAACAAAACGCACCGCTTCGATAAACCCGGGATTCCCCGAAACATAAAAATGATTTTTTTTATCACTGGCGGTCAACCATCTAATAAATAAGGCGATATTATTCATACAATTTGTTGATAACCTTTGCCAAAATCAGCCAACAAATTCGTCTTTGGCACACAGCAAAAAAAAAATGTCTGATATCCATAACATAAGCTTTGCTTACTTTGGAGTTAAACAGTGCTGTGTGTAATGTCCAAAAATATTTATTAATTTATTATTTAACTCCATGTAACTATACCCGTTTGTCTTCATTGCGGTATAAAATTGGTTTCATCACACAGCAACTGAAACCAAAGCAATTCTGTGTGTCGAATAGTCAGCAACATGTACAGAGTTCAAAAAAGTATATTCTAGCAGATGGCATTCAACAGAACTAACGTTTTCAAATTTATATATTATATATTTATACGGTTATTGCATATATGGTGGTGCCATCGTCACACACAAAGTACTATTGCTGAACTGTAATTATGATTCAGATTCCGTACACGCGTTATAACTGAAGTCACACGCGTCGCTCGCCTGATTGGTGTACGTTACACGTGAATCGTGCGTGTTGCCAGTGACCATATCACAATACAAAATACAATGGAATTAATTATTGCATATAACCATGAATAAGTCAAAGTTGATTTGCTAAGCTATGAAGTTTCTTAACAGTATAGTTCGTTAAGCGGCTTACTACGTGATTGGCGTTCAGGTATAAATATTAGGAAATGTTAAAGATTCACATATATCTTTTTGAGTGATATATTTTTATAGAATATATTTTTTTGAGGTAAGCAGTTACTTCGTTACTCAAAATTTTCGTTACCAGCGGCAACACTGGTAACCAAAATGTCTCAATGTAATGGATTGATGAAGACTATATTATAGTCGAAGTCAAAATATTTCAGATAATTATTTTTTATGTCAATAGTAGATATGGTCTTTTTTTTTTTAATTGTTTTTAAATAAAAACCTACTATAGTTTTGGAAAAATCCCTTTTTTTTTATTTGCTATGTTTATTTATAAGAAAAAAAAAGATACATATTTTTAAAATAAAATTGACATATTTTTTATAATATAAATTCTAATAAACTACTAAATAACGGATTTTTATCCTGTAATTTTCTGTATTATATAACTCGCCTTGTAAGTAATATTGCATTTTATTTTGACTCACTTTTAACATTAACGTAATCTTATTTTGTCTTACAAGTACTAACATTTTTACTCAACATAGACATTTTTTGACTTTAAGTAGTTTAGAACGTGCATCAAAATAAATATTACAAATACCTACAGTAAATAGGAAATATGTTTTCCTGATGGTGTGACGTAAGTGCGCGTGTATCATTCAACTGAAACTAAACGAATAAACCCTTTCTTACAACTTTGTGGTTAATTTAATAATTCTAATTCAAACAATGGAAATGTTTAAATGTTATAACATAGATTTACGAAGTGTCTGTACAAAGTGTCTGTTCGCAGAATTATGATGTATTTTTTGAAGTTTATAGTAAGCCTAAGTGTAAGGATCATCTATTTCTTGAAAATACGTCCAAACAAATATATATATATATATTGGACAACCCAGCTAAATACTTCAATTAGTGACCTAATAAAGATCAGTAGAATTCAAAGAGATTTGACGAAAATCCCCACAAACAATTGGCCCCTAGGGAGATCGGCTGGGCGATTATTCTTCCATCGTTGTCATATCCATTGCCATTAAAATTTCCGCCGGCGTATGTGTAATCGAGAGTATACTCGAAGGTAATGTGCGTACCATTCAACAAATTATGCGCGCCGGAAATGGTACTAGTGTACAGTAGTTTAGTGTACAGCACTGAGAACCGAAGGTAAAGATACTGAAGATACACACTAAAGTACCTTCCCAACTGGAATTTGTGTCAAATCAATTTATGAAGTAAATATTATCATATCGTACGTATATCAGATCTGAACGAAGGCAACAAGTTGAAGATAAGATGAAGAAAACGGAACAGCCTGTGACATGATACTGTCTCACAAACGATAACGAAAGATGAAGTTGCGCCGAATTATCTTGACAAAAAGTACTAGTTTATGTACCAAATCAATCTATGTACGCAGTATGTTACGTAGTTATAATGAAATTAGGGTCACCACTTACCAGATCTCAACAGTCTACAGTCAATGACAAAATGCCTACATTTGTCAACCTAACTCTTGTCTCTATGATCAGGACTACAGTATCGGATTCTTCAAGAAAGAAGTTATTAGAATTTTGAAAGGTCGGCAATGCGCCAGCGATGCTTCAGGTGTTGCAAGCCGTTCACCGCAGCCTATGGACATGCTTACCATCACCGCACCGCAGACCGCAAGCTTGTTTTCCACCTTAGTGCTCTAAAACAAGTCTTTAGTTAATTTCCACAAGAATTCTATATAAATAATCATGCAAAGCTATTTCAAAATGTCAGAGATGTTAAAGAACATTTACAACTAAAAAATATCGAATTGAACATAATAATTCCTGTTAAATTATATATATAACATCTTTATAAAATCTCTTTTTTTATGTAAATGTTCAAAAGGTGTTCTTATTTTACATTGAAAATCTGTAGTGAAAAAAGTGAGATAAAAGCCTGAAAAATGTATTTCATCAGAAAAAAGACATCTAGGTCAAGCGCGAGTCGGTCTCGCGCACTGAGGGTAAACCGATTTTAATGAAATTTTGGTAAGTTGTTATGCACACGCCGGGAAATGTTTCTAAGAAAGAGTCGGACTCGCACAATGAGGGGAAACCGATTGTAATCAAATTTTGTAAAGTTGTTATGCACACCCCGGGGAAAGTTTCTGAACTAGTACAACCCTTTCACAATAGGTTGGTGCGACAGTTGTATTTAAAAAGAAACAACGTTCGCCGGGTCAGCTAGTATAATAATAATTTCTCGAAAATAGTCGTGCATAGCTCTACTGGGATCGCTCTATCACCACGGACAGGACTATTCTTTGCAATAAGCCTGATATCGTGTTGGTCGACCGATCCCAGCGCAAGGCGATGAACCTCGTGAAGGCAGAAAAGGAAAAGCTCAGCAAGTACTTTAATCTGGCTCACGAGGTAACCGCCATGTGGGATGTTGATACGACGATCATTGTCCCGATGGTCGTTTCGGCGAACGGGCTTGATAGCGATGAGCCTCGACCAACATCTCAAGAAGCTCTCGCTGGAAAGTTGGCTCAAGGGTAGGATGCAGAAGGCAGTGATCTTGGACACGGCACGTAAGTCAGGAGGTTCCTTAGTCTGCAGCCCTGACCACCGGTAGTTTGGGCCTTGCCTCGCTGCCGGCGAGTCTAGTTTTTAAGTTTTTTAAAATATATGTTTGTTTGTTTTTTATTATACTATATTGTAAAAAACTTTAAAATTAAGAATAAAAATGAATTAAGAGATAATAATGATAAAAATAAATAATGGTAGTTGACATGTGAGTAGTAAAGTACTCATAGTATTAACGCAGTACTGCGCGTAAACTGGTAACTGGGTGACTCAGTGAGTCACTCAGTGCCAGCGCCATGATAAGTAATCGTATGCCTGGGATGATGGATAAGGCATCTGATAAAGCAATTTCTGACCTTGCACAGTTTGACATTGACGATGCTTCAGATAACAATCTCTCTGATTTTTGTAAATCAGGAAGTTAAGAATTGTCATCACTTCATTTTGGGATTCTATATTTCACGCGAAACAACAGTGTGCCACAGTATTAATATTTATATTTATATATCATAAGTAATTGTTAATTATCATTAACAGTGTTGTATAAAATATGTAATAAATTTTATCATACAGCGCTATCTTGTCCTCAACTTAGCTAAGTATGTACTAAAGGTACAAGATAACTGATATAATAAGTTATATAGTTTTTTTTGGCAATACCTGTTATATATATATCAAACCTACAAACTCAAGATAAACACAAACATTCCAAAATATTTCCAACTTGTTTAACTAATAACATAGTTGTTTTCCATATCCAAAATATTTCCTATGTTTCGCATATCCAGGTAACAACACAATGCGAAACAATAACGCAGTAGCATTCTAATGAATGTAGGTCAAACTAAACTAGAACTAGTGTCTCCCACCGCGGCGGGCGATATACCCGCTTCTCAAACTAACAAAAGGTCACTTATCTAACAAGTTTTAAATTGTTATTATTTTGAAATAGACTTTTTGACAAACTATATATTACTTACAATGCCCATGTTCGTTAATAGAATTTTTAATGCTAATTTAATTATTTATTTAAATTTGTAAAAAAAAGCAAGTATTTTTTTGCACGCACCTCAATTACTATCATTAAAATTATAATTTAGTTTGCCTAGTTCCATCATAAAACTTTATATTACACTGAGATGATACAACACAATGCGTTATCCTTTTTCATTATTTGTATTCGTGATTTTCAGCCGCTATCCCTCCCGTCTTGGTACCGACTTATCTTCATTTTTAATGCAATGAATGATAGATAAAAATAAGTTTACGCAACGGAAAAACACAAAAATTTTTGTGTTCAATTAATAGTATTTAGTAATCTTGTATATCAAGATACCATAATATTTGAGGTTGTAAATAAATAAAATATATGAAGTCACAAAAGCATACTGTATCTTCAGTACATGTGATAAGTGTTTTCTATTTTGCTATTAAAATGAAATAGTGTGTGTATGTGTATGTTTAAACTAGTAAAAAAAATGTTATTTTTTTTTCTTTTACAATTAAATTATTTCGGATTAAGGGAATGCTAAACTGTTAAAATTGCTGCGGTCTGTTCGGCAGATTTACCATAATCCTAGAATAAACAACACAAAAATTGTAAAAAAAAATCATAGACTTTTATACCCGATTTTTCTTGTAAATATCTTTAACATTTTACAAATTTAACAGTTTTATAATAGTATATTATGCATTCTTAAACTTTATTTGTAGCATAATTATTATTCAATTTTTTACATTGGCTTTCGAACAATAAATTGCAATTTACTTTATTATTTAAACTGGTAAGTAAAAGAAAAAAATCTCAATAGGTAAATTTAAAATACGCAGATGATATCATTAAACAATTCGACAAAATTAATCAGGCGGACCGTGTGCTTTTTGCCACCTTAGTGGTATAAAAAACGAAAAAAAATATATAAACATGGCGAATTTTTCATTCCAAAATATTCCCAATTTTTAAAGATAATATAACTGTGAAGATTGTATGTCTCTATGACAAACTCTTTGCTTTTATGATTGAGCATGGACGAAACAACTAAAACCTATTCAAAACTTAGAAACAAAGCATATTATTTTAATACTCCTCTCATTAAATTTTTCAACAATGTCGTAACTACGTTAATTGTTGTACACAATACTAAACCTTATTTTCATATAATAATAGTCAAGACCTTAGCTCGTATTCTTTATGCGACTAGGTCAAATAATAATTACGACGCTTCAGTTACTTTAAATTCCTGTAACGTCCATACTCGTGTTATTGGGTTTTTTGACAAAACTCAGTCTGCACATTTAAATATGTTGTACCTACCACAAAGGTGTACAAAGATAAAAGAAAAAATATATACGTGTGTTTTCTACATGCGAGTAACGAACTCTTGCTTGCAAGGTGAACTTTGTATATATTTGCCTAGACATGAGTCAATGCACATCAAAAGAAACAAAACTCATTATTATTAACGTACGGTCGATCAAACTAATTTCATGCTTTGTCTACAACTATCAACTGAAAAACAAATGTTTTGCTAAAAAACTCGACGACTACGTGTTTTAATTTTCGCGACGATGTGTTCTACTGTACACAAATCCAAGAAGAAAGAAAATGCATAAATTCTTTATACATTTGTAACTGTTTTTTTGATTAATAGTACATTGTGTATTAAGGGTTACTTCGGCTTTAGGCTTCTAAATAGTCTCTCTTTAGTTATTTTCTTCTTACCACCCTTGATACATAATGTTTTTAATCACATTTCTGAGTAACAGAGTTCATATAAGGTGAATAAATAAAAAACTCACCAAAACACAATTGAAATGGTGGGTATGGATGTAAAGAAAACAAGGCCACCACCAGATGGCGCTATATCTAGTAAATTTAGCAATTAAACAGTTTTGGCTGAAGTTAAAACTTTTATACATACTTCATAGAATAGGCCCGTTATTACCGACCGAGAGTTCCATAAACGCGCGCTTTACTTTAAGAAACAATAAATTTACAAAAAAAAGGCCGTGGGAGTAATAACGGTGTTTGCCTACCTGCATGTATTGACACTGTGTACATGTAAAAGAGTTGAAAAAAAAAACCTGTTTTGTTGGACTCCTTATACCGCATATCGGTGGTACAACTAAATTGGGACTAACATGATATATGTTATTAAATTAGATAGCTTTGTAAGGAATTAATTTTGAGATATTGTTCCATAAAGTTATTAATACTGCTGAGAGATGGTAATGTTCTTTTCAATATGATTATAACTTATCCAAGATATTGTAATCACTCGAATATTCATAATTTTATATCAGTGATTTGGAACAATATTATTCACAACCACATTATAAAAAAGGCTATAAATCTAAATCAAACGAATGACAAATAATTTGTTATATGTACGAATTGTACGTGATAAATTTTCGCTTTTTGTATAGATGACTTTATACTACACTTCGCCATTCAACGCGTGTTCATTTCTAAACAACACAAAATTATATTAAATACTTTAGGCAATCGGTGAATCGGTGAATCGGTGAATCGGCATATATGCAGATTGTTCTAGTATCCGATACACATATTAGTTATAAAATCTTTTTTTTTGAGTTAGATTTTTTTTTACTACTTAGTATTTTAGTAAACCGTGTGTCTAAAGCGCCGTCACCGCCAACGGCGGCGGTGTAATCTGTATATGTTTCATTTTTATAATATAGAAAAGCTATAGGTATGTTTATGACTAAGTATGTATGTATTGCTTATGCGAAATTATAAACAAACTGAAGTTTTGCTTAAATAAAACTAATATAACATTTTTTATACCGAGAATTTTCTGTAATACTCATCATAATATATGCGAATACATGCATATGATAGTTGTAGGTATCGCTCCACAGTTTAGAAACTAAATGGTCGCGTACAGTGCGGTTTCAGAGAAACTTCCTCCTGCGAACGCTTGGGTTGAATGAGCTTCCCTGAAAAGGTTTTCTCTACGGACTACATGGGGTTCTCAAAGGAAGAATTTATTAGATTTTTGAAGGGTCGACAACGCGCAAGTGATACCCCTGGTGTTGCGAGCGTACATATGCTACGGTAACCGCTCACTATCAGGCGGACCGTAAGTTTGTTTGCCACTTAGTGGTATAAAAAAGATATCTATTCCATTTATGAATGCGCCATATATGGAACACCAGCGGCTTCGCCTGCCCAAAAAGGTTTCCAGCGTAGGATTCCTACGGAAAATCCTTGATTATACTAAAGAAGTTTGCTATAACAAGTTCTAGCCGTTCCTTCAAGTTGGATTCGGTTAAAGTTATTCCCCCGGAAACTCTTGAGTTTTCCGGTAAAAGTGTGTCCTTCTCCGTCTCTTCATCTATCAGTACGAATTTCAGCTCAATCCGATGCTCCGTTGCGGCGTGATTGAGTAACAAAAAAAAACATACAATCTCTTACATTTGTAATATTAGTAGGATGTGGGACTAGTAGGATACTAGACCCTATTTATACAAGGATCAACCATTATTGCTGCAACACTTCTAAAATGCTTTATGTATGGCTCATTAATAGATAGCTATAGATAACTACACAGTAGTACCACGAACGTTAACTTACCGCCAGACAGACCGTTGGGTTCATAAAAAAATTCAAGGGCAGAATCGGGGCCGTAGACCCAAAGATTCTTGACCCTGACGGGGTTCTTTGGCTTTTCGTGGTATTTCCTGCCTTATCCCCGCGTTATTGTTAAGTTACCCACACTTTTTGTAACACTGACAATACGTTCACGATAACCAACTTGAAATACCTACAACGGATATTAATACATCCTTTCGGGGATTTCTTTAGCTCTCAAAAACTGATGACGTGCAAGAAACTAGTCATTATAGTTATAATCTAAAGCTATTTAAAGAAAATGACTGTTCAATCTATGTTAACTCATTAGTTTGCTGAAACGTTTTTTTTGAATATGTAACTATATTCTGAATTTAAGATTCTATGTATAAAGCCGTCATTTTGAATTAACATGCACAATTTTATAACACTCACAATGCTCCATAGTTTTGTTCCCAAAAAAACCTATCTTCGTGGGAACTTTTAATTGGGATTTAAAAAGCCTAGGTGTGCTCAATTTTTTTTAATCTGTTCAGCCAACTACGCTTGTTTTAGTAAAAAAACATTTAAACACGACAACAAACTTAAGTGGAACGTGGGTAAACTAAAATAGAATTCTCCATTTTTGAAATCGGTTATAAACAAGCACAGATCAAATTAATAACTGCCCCCCTATTTGATGTCGTTTGAAAAATAATTGTGATTGAGTTAAGTATTGAAATGAAAAAATGGCGCTAGCTGACCTCTGCAGATAAATCCGTCAACATAATTATGTACAAACTATAGTAGCTATAACCGAATTATGCATAGATACAGTAACAATAGTTGAATTATCTGTAGATATAGTAGCTATAGACGAATTATTTATAGATACAGTAGTAATGAACAAATTATGTATAGATATAGTAGCTATAGACGAATTATTCAGTGTGCACTGTAATTAATTTTTATTGTTGTTTGAATTATTCATAGAATTAACAATAAACGGTCACAATAAACAACCTCCGGAACACAGAATCAGTACCAACGAATGTCAAATTCCGTGTTATACCCTCACTATTCCTTCCGTTGATTGTTTCCTTTAATTTATTGAAACATTACTGCTATAAACTGACATACATATATTTATATAATATAGACTAACAAATAGTACATTAATATTCTCATACGTCAAGTCAATGTACTAGACTTTAAATTCAGTACAATCGGGTCAAATAAATATATACTGTATCTGAATAGTCATAATATCATGCATGTGCCGAGAATCTCTTTGATATGCTCTGAAATTGACGATCACAGTGGCCATGTCCCAAACATCGCTGCCATCTCACGGCTACAAACTAATTCGTAATCAGCACGTCTGGGAGACACATAATATTCTTTACAACCGGAACCCAGCTGAGAACGTAGTTGAATAGACGCCAACTGCATATTTTGCCAAATGAAATAACAACAAACAGCCCAGACGACGCTATATATTCATATATCGTAAAGTTGTAGTAGTCGTCTTAAGTCTGGTGCTAATTTCGCTAAACCCACGCAAAATCATTTTGCCGTCAACGTAAATGAAATGCTGAACCAAAACTACGCTATTACCTGCACATACAACTGAAAGTATGTTAAGCTAACTAGTTTAACAAATGAAGAGTTGATTTTGGCGAAAACATTTGTGTTGGACGATGTCGAATGACATCTGGCAAAGAAGACATTAGTCACAAATAGCGAAGAGATGCATCCATGGAATGACAATATATTTTTTAGTAGCCAATTACATTAAAAATATTAATACCGCCAAGCAAGCAAGAGGTCTTTACGCAATAGCAAGGAGTTTAACGATAAAATACATAAGTTAACACTGCTACCGGGGGGCAATTCACAACCTGATTCGTTATCCGATTATCGTCATTAGATCAAAATCAAAAATGTATAAAATGATCTAGACTTCTTGTCTTCTTAAATACCGTTTGCAAAATTTTTATACTTTTATTATCAAGATGGTAGTATATATAGATAGTATAATAAGTACCCGCATAACTCAATTCAAATAGGTATCTATTATGTTATCAAAATTCGTAGAATGAAAACATTGGCATCTCATAATCATGTTATTTTTATTATTACATCACACTGAATTTACTGTGGAACATTCTAGAACATCTTTCTTTAGATATCATTGACGTCACGAGAAGGGAAGGGTTCTAAAGAAGTAGGTCAGACTTTCCGCTTTCGCCGGACTTACGTCATTGACCATTTCGGTAAAATCTTTACAAAGTTTTCTTTGCGTCCTTTTAGTCCATTTACCAAACTGATTTCGTTCCTTTTACATTTCATAACAGTATAAAGCTCATAAAATGTTGGATTTCAGTAGAAAATTTAACTTTCACAAAATCTTAATTCACTATTTTCAATGTTGCCTTAGGTTTGGGTTATTTTATAGGTCAATACAGTATTTAAGCAGGTCACATATTCGGACGAATTCATCCCAGATATGAATCTAGTTCTAAGAAAATAAGAGTTTCTGTTTTTGAACTGTATTAGCCTAATATTTTAATATTGAAACTAGTTCAAGATAAATCCGAACATGAAACATAAAAAGGAAATTATAATGTTAAAAGTGATGTATGTTATTTTAAAAGTAAACCATTACGGTGATTTATCAAAAGCAAAATGTAGTGCAAAATAATACACCTACTCAAACTGTTCCTAATCTAGTACTATACACAAGGTGTGTTTCGGATTTTCAGATAAAGTATGACCCAAATAATGTGGCGTACTGATATCTTTATGGGTTAAATATAGTGAAAGAAATGTTCTCTGTGTTATTTAATATCAACTAAATTTACCTAGTGACGGTTAGGTGTAGGTCACCTTGTAAATTTGCTATTAGATTTCAAATACCTGCTATTTTATACATATATTTCCTTTGTTATGTTATCAAACAGAAATGGATGTATGGCAAATGGGGTATATTATTTGACCTAGGTCTTTCATTTTACTTATAGCTTTTGAGTGTAAAATGATATTTTAGTACGTATGAGACATACTAGTATATTAAGAAGCCATCTTAGTCCCCATCCGCATTAGAAGGCAATTGTGGCAATAGGGTCAGGCAGAACTGAAGAAGTTGGTAAATAGAGGCTGACCTCACAAATGAAAGACAATCAATAAGGGGCTGCGTTCGATAACTTCGTGTTCTAACACCATTGTATAGCTACATCGACCCAAAAGCCGCGCCTATCATTTCATACAAGCAAACCTCACTTAAACTTTTGTGACGCTATACAATAAATACTAACTATACTTGAGGTTGGTGTTAGCGGTGTCGTGATACTAGAATATCCGAACTGCTTTGTGTTGCCACCTGGGGCTAATTCCAAACGGGTTACTGTCATACGTAACATTAACCTTGGCGTTAATATCCGGACAGTCCCCAGATACTCAGTTTGATTGAACCTAGGTGGTGTCAAATTCTTATCTGACTCACTGCCTATCTGTAGGTATTTATAGTAATCTATAGTTGGTGTGGGTTGAACATGTTATGTAAAACATTTACATAAATACACCTACTGCCTTGTTGCTAGGAAGATATAAGACATTAATGTAGGAATAAATTTGTATGTTTGTGTATTTTGCTAAGTAAAATTATAAATAAGGAATATCTTATGCTTCCGTTTTTTAAAATGGTATTAGGTAGGTTAGGTATATGGTAGAGCCTAATTCAAGTCAGTAAAACCATCTAGTTAAAAGATGATTATAATTATCTATGGCATACATTTCTGCTTCACATTGTTAGTTGGATATATATTTAGTCACTGAAAACATTAACTTGGTGTTATGACATCTTAAAAGTATGTAGCTAATTTACTTACAAGTAAAAAATAAGCTCTGTACTATGTAGATAAAAATTATATCTTTATCTTTCGTTTCAGAATATTTTCGATAATTTATTTCACTTATTTATATCCTTTGGTTAGTAGTTTTAGTTATTTCTTTATTATTTTATGGTTTGCATTTTAAATAAAAAGTTTGTAGAAGAAAAAATAAAAGCAAACGAATGGGTAGTTATTTCAGTAGTTTTTTTTACGTCAGCACATTATGGACCTCAAATCGTTTACAAAATTTATAGGTTTGATATGTGTTGTCTATAGAACCCGTTTCAAATGGTAATTTTGTGAATAAGTTCATATTTAACATAACACGTATCCGCATAGCGAGCGACTACGGTCTGGTTCTTATCAGCAGTTTCAGTTTTGCGTTATGCTTTATATATTACTAGCTTTTTCCCGCCGCTCCGCCCGCGCTTAATTCGGTTATCGGTGTAGAATTTCTACCGAAACTCCTAGTTTACAGTAACCCAGTTTGCTATAGGAAGCTATAACTGTAGCTATAGTTAATTTAGTGACATTAGGGCTATATTATAGTTAGTTATTGCGTGAACTTTTGATTTTTCCGGGAAAAATTTTTGCTTTTGTGATAATTCAGGGTTAAAGCTATCACCATTCAAAATTTTAGCTACATCAGTTTGATTGTTTTGGCTAGAAGAACTAACAATCATAGTTACAAAGTTTCGAATTTATTATTACTATGTTGTTAGATAAATGGTCTGTCATCGCATGTATGCCTGTGGTCTAGCAATTTCTTACTGAAAACGTTGTTCTGCAAAGGTTTTATTATGCCATCTGATATTCCCAACTCAGAGGGGAATTGGCCGTAGGTATAATAAATTAAGTGCCAAAGTGCCTAGGGACTACAATATTGGGTTCTTCAAGGTAGAAATAACTAGTTTTTCAAATAGTTGGCAACTCGCAAGTAATGTGATGCACAAACTCGGTTTCGCAAGCGTCCATAGGGTACGGTGACCGCTTAGTATCAGGAGGACCGTAAGCTTATCTGCCATCTTAGTGGTACTAACAAAACGTAAGTGGACACTACTCTTCAGGTCACCTGGCTTAGCAATTGCTGTCTTAAGGCTATGAGATACCCTAGTAAAGGTGTGCCGTTTCAACCAGTGTACAAAGACATGTTACACTACTGAAGCATACAAAGAGTCACAGTTCCACGTACGACGAACAACGGAAAAAAGCCGCGCGGGTGCTCGGGTTTTTAGTGTTAGATGTTGCATGTTACAGCTTGCATGAGTAGATTTTATTGAAAATACTCCCAAATATTATTTAGCGGAAGACCACTTAAGAGGGCGATATAGGCCAGAAAGCTAATTTCTGTAATTCTAACGTTGTGTATGTAAATGAACTATAAATCACTAGATAATGTCATATACATTACTATAAGATATATATGTTATAAACTTCTTAAGTAATTTATACCGTAATGACGCCTTGAAACTTTAAATTTTTTGTATGGAATTAACCGTTATTACCGTTTTGTTGTTTCATTTTTTGACTTTTCGCTACAACTTAGAGTCTATGCACTAGATAACCAGCTATTCTAATTATTTAACCAACTTTCATTACAAGCAAATGCAAAACACGCTTTAAAAATTTGCACAAGTGTTGAAGCAATGGTCACTTCCAGATTTTTTTTTGCATTAAATACAATAAATGAAAATCATGTAATGCACTAGACAAAAGCAAGTTTTATAACATATATTTTTTTCAATGCTTTAGATGCTATAGTTTAGCCACAAAATTTGCACAAAAACGGCGTATTTTCGCGGTCTAGCCTATACCCTAGCCTTACCAAAATCACGTTGATTAATTTTTGTTTCAGTATAAATTACTATTAAACACAAATTTAAACCTTTGCACCTAATGTAGTAGTTTTATTTACTAATAAAAAGTTTTGTAGGTTCAAACGTCGATCTCTCAGTCATAAATTTTTGGCAGGTAGATCTTTATAGAAAAATAAAGGGCACCACTGATTTAGATGCTACAGTTTTGCCACAAAATTAGCACGAAAACGGCGTAGTTACGCGAATAGCCTATATCGCAGTCTTAATGAATTATGTTCGTATGTAAGTCAAATAGGATGTAAATGTAGTTTTTAAGCACCTACGCTTGTCAACTTTCTCGTACAGAGGATGTTTTTGGCACCGATGTGTATACGTCTTGTCCGATTTTAAATTCTGAGTATGGTACTTTCACCGAGTTACAGTTAAAATATTATGTATTTAAAATAGGTGCGTATAATGTTGTACTTTTTATTTGTCAAATAAAACAGAACATAAAATGAAATTAAAACTATTTTAGAATGTGTGAATCTAGCCTAATTAATAATAACCCCACTTTAAGATTTTGACCTCGCATTTCATATCTCATTTACATTTACATTAAATTATTTTCGTAATTGTTTTGATAGATTACACTTATATAGATGCTGACAAGCAATAAGTTACCAGATTTCAATTTGAGGGCATCTGTATTTACTGAAACGAGCAGCCATGACAAACAGAGACTCAAGTCTCATTTTATTACAATACTATTTCTATAGGTTATTTTACACTATTTAGATTTTTTACACTCATTGTAATGGTACGTTTATTTCATAAAAATTGTAAGCGGGCTTATATAATTTTATCTTTTTAATTTTTTATCTAAATTTAAGAATATTTTAAGTTTGGTTTATATAAAGTAAAAAAAATTAGTAAGGAATCCTGAACAAAATGTAACCTGTTAATAATAATAATTATAAATAAATATTTTTGGTCATTACACACAGCGCCGTCTGGCCTCAAAGTAAGCAAAGCTTGTATTACGGATACCAGACACCGGATACAAACACATATTTTTACTTTTTTTTATAAGTATTATATACATAAACACAAATGTTTGTCTAGCGCGGGAATCCAACCCACACCCCCTGCACAGCACACACTACCAACTAGGCTGCGAGGAAATAAATTTAAAAAATATATTGTTTCAAGAAATATTGTATTATTGAAATTTCGATTAGAAAAAGTTACACTGCTAATTAAATTACCTCTAGGTAAGGTAATATCTTTCTGGATTACGTAACAAATTGATATACTTTAACCTTTTTAATTAATTATTTATTTCCTTCCTCAATACATTAATAACTCATAGTGCCTTCCTTGACGAAAAGAATTATGGTCAATACAGGAAACAGATACTAACATTGTCATGTGTAATATAGCCAGTCGTGATAGCGCAATGGTTTTTAACGTGGTCTGGACAAAGAATAAAAACTGGATCTCATGCAGAGCGGAGGTTCGATCAAGGTAACAAAATCCCATACTGTTAAAAAAATATAAGGTAAGTTGGTTTATCAAATACGGATTTTGTCAGAAACTCGGTGAAGCTAATCATCCTGATTGAATTGACTTCCATTGATAGAAAAGAATAACATGGGAAGTTCACAGCATGGCACGGAGTATTCATATCTTGGCTCCTCTATCTGAAGGGTGTCCTTTATCACTGCAGTGTGACGACCAAAAGCTGCAAATTCTACTTTAAATGTTGTAAGCGTCCGTAGGCCACAGTGACTACTTGTCATCAGGCGGACTGTCAGCTTGTGTGCCACCTTCTTGGTAAAAAAATTTAAAGCACATTTTTTTTTAAATGCCAGGTTGCAGTTTTTGGAAGTGAAAACTTCTTTAGCGACGTTGTGCACTTTTTTTGGTATGGGTAAGAAATGATAAACTCGCGTCAGGTCATGTGTCTTGATCGTAAAAATTCGTAAGACGGATGGAAAGTAGACAGCTGGCGCGGCGTAGGAGAGGGAGTATCCCCCTCTCTTTCTACGGCGTGGCGAAAATGTATGCCTGCGCCTGCTGTTTCGTTTAGGCGGCGCAGGGCGCTTGCGCGAATGGTCGTGTGTGTTTATGTTACAGCGTGCTACGCGCATCCATGGATGCTGACAGCTGATGGCTCGACCGTGTGTGTAGTGGCCATACTGCTGTGTATTCGTAAAATTCGTGTATATAAAGTGTTTAAAATATGGAAATTGAACAAAGTGCATCTTTGTCTTTGTAAAATAAGGAAACCGTAATGCCACGCCTATTATTTAACCGAAAACACTACTAATGTGTGACTTAATAATGATAACAGTAAACTTCAAGAGTGGGACACCCAACCTTTGCATTTTTTGCATTGCCAGCCTTCAACGTCCCAACTGGCACGGCCTACACTCATAATCGAGGGTGATTTGCGCCGTACTCCACACGCGGGGTCAGAGCGGATACGTCTTTCTTTGACATATGCATGTTTCCTCACGATGTTTTCCTTTACCAAAAAGCCAGTGGTGTGAAAAAATAAGTGTAGTTAAGAAATTAAGAAGATACTTATTGGTAGACACCGACCCCAGAATCGGCCACCACCGATTGAACGACCCAACCTATGTAGTAAGACACGAATTACTATTTTTACAACTCTTTGGCGTAAAAACAGTAATTATAAAATATGGTGGATGACGTGACTGAGGTGACTACGTTGATCAATAACAAATTCTCGCAAAGGAACATATTTTGTTGTTGCTTTGAATGTATTTCCAAAAGTTGGATTTTCCTCTTCGTCAGTTTCATTTACTGATCGTAAACAATTTATTACCAGAATTTTATTAATTAGAAATAAACTACTCAATCATCAAAAAAAGGACTACAAAATTAATATTTTGCATTATTGTTATATTATGCTAATATAATTATAATAAATAGTTTTGGACATTACACACAGCCTCACCTGGTCCCAAACTAAGCAAAGCTTTTTTTTCTTTTTTTATACCACTAAGGTGGCCAACAAGTATACGGTCCGCCTGATGGTAAGCGGTATACTTTGGATACAGGCAAAGGGTCCAAATACTTGCGCCTAAGTATATACTTCTATGTTTGAAAGAACATACATATTATAAATAGGAAACACCCAGACTCAAAACAAACACAAATGTTCTTCACAGAAAGGTTTACTCTGTGCGAGAATCGAACCCGCGCCTTTAGTTCAGCAGGCAAGTTGTTTGTGTTTTTTATTTTCCTTAATTTTTTTTATTACTTTTGAATATAAAACAAGAATACAATGAAAACTAATACCTACCTACCTACATACTAAAGAAAAAAAAATAACAAAAAAGTTTTTAATTTTTATTCTAAGGATTGTATAACTTGTGCCTGACAGCGAGAAGAAAGCGAATTAATAATTAGAAAAACTGGCCAAGTGCAAGTTGGACTCGCGCACCGAGGGTTCCGTACCTACCACCATTTATGTAATCTACAAACACAAACATAAATATTGCACGCCTCATAAGCGGAGCGGTGAGGTAGTGCTCTACTCTCGACATGTCAAAAAACCCAGTCTTTCGAAACTTAAATGACGTTTTTTTTTTTTTAATATAACACTTACAGGATAATATGAGTGCACTAATATGAAGTTAAATAATCTGTCTAGCACATATGGTACATTTTATAAACAATTAATTTGTTTAATATAATAAATTATAACATTAAAACTAATCATTCTTGGACGTCCGTGAGTCTGTGTTTATGTGACCATAGATGTCGCAGAGAAAATGGTCGAAAAATTCATCTTACCGGAATACTTTTGTTTTTAATATATAAAGTATTACACTGTGCTGATTCCTAGTTAATATTAGCGTTCTAAGTACTGTCGTTTAATTATAATTTATAAAAAACTAATATACCACTGTATACTGTATATCTATGTATATATTTTTTATTTTATTTTATAGTATATTTTTTCCTCACCTTATTTGTTATTTTATTTTAAAAAACTTGAGTTTTTGTTTTAGAATTTTTTTTTAAAATGTGAATGACCGCTATGAGGCGTGCACTTTTGGATTTTCCAATTTTTTTAATATTTGAGTTGATTGAATAAAAGGTAAATTGCGGTTTACGATTTATGACGTATTAAAAATAACTACTTACTAGATCTCGATCAAACCAATTTTCGGTGGAAGTTTGCATGGTAATGTACATCATATATTTTTTTTAGTTTTATCATTCTCTTATTTTAGAAGTTACAAGGAAGGGGGACACACATTTTACCACTTTGGAAGTGTCCCTCGCGCAAACCATTCAGTTTAGAAAAAAATTATATTAGAAACATCAATATCATTTTTGAACACCCACACGTACGGGTTTGATAAAACAAATATTTTTGAGTTTCAGTTCTAAGTATGGGGAACCCTAAAAATTTATTGTTTTTTTTTTTCTATTTTTGTGTGAAAATCTTAATGCGGTTCACAGAATACATCTACTTACCAAGTTTCAATACTATAGTTTTTATAGTTTCGGAAAAAAGTGGCTGTGACATACGGATGGACGGACAGACAGACAGACATGACGACCCTTATAGATTAAGGGTTCCGTTTTTGACATTTGGCTATGGAACCTTAAACACGAGGAAAAAAACCATAGAACACCATCAATTTTTTGGTTGATATTTCAAAACGTAGTTTATTTATCTACTCGTTAACTTTTAATTAAACTATAAAAGTTTACTGTTATCGTGTAAATAAGGCACAAAATAATAAATCTTTCTTTTATTGGAAAAGTCTAAATAGATTTACGGCACTGAAGCTATAATACTATAGAACAGTACTGTCCCATTTTAAATATTTTGAGCTTCATAAAACTGAAAAAAATATATAATAAAAAAGATTTATTTATTTACAGTATATTTTTTTGGATTTACCTATTCCATATTTATTTAGTTTCTGTTGATGAATTGTAAACCAAAAAAAAACAATATTACTTATGATATAAGTTTAAATAACAACAATAATATAGATAAAGCTATTTCAATCTATTATGTTATTTATTATTACTCCCTAGTAAAAGTGTTATCGTACCTATTAACATTTAAAATCCAATAATAAGTATTCTACAAAATACAAAGGCTTTGTTATAACTTTAAGTAAAGCAGTTAATTACTTAAAGTTATCTCTCCCTCTTTCATCAGATAAATTGAGATGTCAATCGTTTTAATCCTTTATTTAAATAAAGCCTAAATATAAAAGCTATATACGGAAGTCTCACTAAATCTAAAACGCTCGTCCCCACAAGACAAGGAAGAGAAGCTAAGACGCATAATAAATTTTCTGCGTCTAATAATAGAGTAGCTGATACCAAACCACTTCGCCATTATCGATTCTGTCTATGAATGACATAATAGGATTAGGGTCATCTCATACCGCGATGCATCGCGGCGCATCTTTAAGCCGCTTCATGTCGCGTAGTATCTTCAAGCCGTTTTACGTCGCGTCTCGGTCTGAGCTAACCCTTATTGTTGACTCTGTTTTGTTTTGTATTGCCACTTAACCTAGAATCATGATTTAACTAGGATTAACATTTCAAGTGCATTAGTATTGTTCATTGTGTCGCACTTTTTTGACTAAAGTAATTTGCCTAACCTACATTTCGAAGTAATCTACTCATTACTTAATTTGTGTTAAAATTGCGCATGATGCAACTACTACTAGCTACTATATCGATTTTAAGATGGAGAAAAGTAGATTTTTAGAGTGATCATTAGCTACATTGGTAATTAATCTACTTTTTAAGATTCCTTAGTCAGTTAAAGTTCCTGAATATAGTTGGTGTCAGATGAATACTTTACGAGTTTATTACCTAGTAAAGTTAATAATTTGCCCACCAAATGTTTACCACTGAGGTTTAAAAATCTGGGAAAGACTGACGATTTTTGTATTGTATGTATAAGCAAGCTATTTTTGTATTCTTATATTTTGTACGCAATTATTTTAATTTTACGGAACTCTAACTTAATGCGCGTTAGTTACGCACGCATTAAGCCGGTTTTTTCATAACGTTGAGTTTCAAATAAAGATATCTTTGTATTATTGCTTTGTGTTCAAAAATATAAGCATGTTTTCTACGTTTGAAATTATCTATTTTGAAATTTTATACTTTCTCAATCTTTCGTAAAAACTTTATAAGGAAATCAGTAAGTTTTTAATAAAATATTTAAGACTCGTAATTCTAAAATAAAATGTTTATCTATTCTGTCATTAAAAGGTACATGTCATCATAATATTTGTGACATTGTGTAATGATTAGTTAGTTGTACATATCTTGACATGCCTATCTTTTCTTTATACTTGTGCGTGGCCATAAAGAATAAGCTATATATTTGGAGTTAGAAATTTCTTAGGACTTACAGCTTGTGTGATTATACTTTTTATTTAAGTATTTTATAAAAAAACAAACAAAATATTTAATGGACAAACAAATGTGGTAAATTTTACATTTCTACGATTTCCAGTACAAAAGTCATTATCATTTCCGAAAAACTTGCTTCGATTTTTGTTGCAAATCTAGTTTCATTGGGTGTTAAATTTATTTAAATAGAGCGCTATGAGTTTGCAATCTCCCTATATAAGCTATTTAGCGCCATTTCAACGAGCAAACCTTATCGTGCTATTCATCAATTATATATAGGTATTACTCAATAGAATTTGATGCCTTAACGATACGAATTATATTTGAGTTTTTGCTTTTCTTTTTTGGGTAGGGGTTTTTTAAATCATTATTATGAACAGTAGGGGCCCAAGATTACTTCCTTGGCTTACCCCTGATCTTGTAGGATATGGTTTTGATACGCGACCCGCATGTTTTACATATTGTTGCCGCTCTCTCATATACCTTGCAAAAAAACTGAGTAAATGTGGTGTAAAACCAACTTCTGTGAACTTTGTAAGCAATACATCATTATTGACAAGATCAAACGCTTTCTTAAGTCGAAATAAGACCTACTTAAAAAGTTTAAAATACTCATTTATCAAGTGATAAAATTTTGCAAACATTTATTTCCGACAACATGAAAGAGATATGCTTTTTATGAAAAAAACATAAAGTTCTTAACTGTTATTGATGTAGAGTATGTATTTATAAAGCTGGTCAGACTGCGCGTCTCTCTGCGCTGTTTATTTGGATCGTCATGTTTACTTGATGTACTTTTGATTTATGTATTTACCTTTGGTAATGTATCTTAATACATATCAGTTTGGTTCTGGATCTGATGTTTCAATAGTTTAAAATGGAGGTACATTGATTTACAAATGTGTGTATACAAACGTCATTTTGTATGCAAATAATGATTATTAAATACACATAATATTAGGTATAGGCGGCCAAGATAATGTTTGCTTACACACAAGATGCTTTTTGTATTTAGTTTCAGATTTATGAAAGATAATAAATATAATAAATTATAAAAAATAGTATTATTCAAAGGGATAGGTACTTAAGAGCGCTTAAACAAAATCTGTTCACTTTTTGTGTTTTAGTTATTTTCTTACTGTTGATTAGTGTTTAACTATTCTTATAATTAATTAAGACCTAATTGTAATTATACATTTTAAAGGTTAGTCTTTATTCTAGACGGTAATCAAACATATTTTTATATTTGTAACAAAAATGAAAGAAATAAAATATAAACTAATTTTCTTAAACAAATTGTGTAACTACAGTCAAAGCTTCAGTGCCGCATGACTCCGTTGCCGAACGCGTTTAGCTGACCGCGCTATTCATACGCCTGTTAGGGCAGTCTAGCTTACACTGGCTGTTAGCGGTAACAGAGAAAACATACACATGTCATGCTCAAAAATGTTTAAGCACTCCTAATCGCTTTCAAAAACTTAGCAAGAGCATTTTAGGCCAGGCTTTCTTGGTGCAGGATTTTGTAGTTACATTTAATCAACAATTATACCTCGAAAACTATTTGACCCTAGTCGTATTCTTTTAAAATTATTTTCTGTCTAAGTTCTAGACTAGTCTAGATTGTTTCAGATGATTCCAAAATTGAAAAGTTTTTTTGCGGGGCACAGCTAGTTTATACTTAGATATTTAATAGAAAATAAATAATGTCTTAGTTTATCTATCTTCCTTCTTATAATTTATTACTTTTCATCATTCTTTCATACGCAATTTATTTGTTCGTCAGCTACACAACACACAGTTCAATGACTTTTAACAGAGCTCATTTAATAAAGTTTCATTTATAAATGGAAGTGGAGCACATTTCCCTGTTAGCTTTTTATGTCCTAGTCCAGTGTTGTTTTATAGTAGCTATAAACATCACTCTTATAACGCGATCGAAGGAAGATGGAATGTTTAACTATAATCTGTTAGCATTCAAATTATTTTTATCACTTTTTAATGATACCAATATCGTGTAAATAGCTGTAGTTTTTTTTTCTTGATGGGCTTTGTCATATTTATGATTTTGTCGCCCTGTGACAAAGTAACAATGTGCAAGTTTTATGCTTTAAGGATTTTTTAATTTAATTAAATTTCACAGAAAATTTAATTATTTGATTAAGTATGTTGTTTGTATTGTAAATTATTATTTTTTATGGACAATGTTAAAATGGTCAAACGCTTAGGTTGTAGAATGAGCTCCCTGCCAAGGTTTTCTCTAAGGACTACAGTATGGGGCTCTTTAAGAAAGAAGTTATTATACTTTTGAAGGGTCGGCAACGCGCGAGTGCTACTTCAGGTGTTGCAAGCGTCCATAAGTTACGGTGACCGGTTACCATCAGGCGGACCGCAAGTTTGTTTGCTACCTTAGCGATATAAAAAAAAAAATTATGAAAAGTACTAAACCGATTTGGCAGTCAATAATCTACGGCTAAATTACAATAAAACATGTAACATAAGATCTACGTAAACTTGTCTTATTTGCAATAGCAACAGCTTTAAGCTTTAATTTACTCTGATGGCAATGCGCGTTGGCTAAAATAACTAGCGTGGTAAATCCACTGAGTAATAAATCTTTATTCGATTAATGGATTAGAAGAAAGATTAGGTTTGGAACAAAATATTTAGAGTTTGTGTAACCTCGTTTAATATTGAACGCTACTTCTCGTAATAAATTATAGTGTTGTGATGACTTAACTTACGTTAACCTGCGTGTAAGAAAAAGAGAGCAGTCTTTTTGTCGTTGATTCATTGAGTGAAATCGGTAATGTTCAACGACATTTGTGATTAGCAAAACCTAGCGTTCATCATAATTCATAAGTAAAAAAGAAGTTTGTGAATTTGCAGAGTTATGTAGTAAATCTAAAGACGTTAATAAAATATTGTTAACTAATCGTTTACTTTTTAATTATTTGTTAAACACCAAAATCAAAGTATACAAAAGGTTGTATTAGTCGAGGCTAAAACGGGCGATCTGAAAAAACAAAGTTAGATAACATATGAACACAAAAAAATATCTATTTTAATTAATTAACATAGGAAAAGAAACATAAACAACACAAGTGTTAATCATTCATAGCTTTTTTTCTAGCACATTTTTTTTCCCGCAGAAATTTAAAAAAAATTATAGTGCAATACGAAAAAAAGCTCACAACATTAATATGCTTTAAAAATGATAACCGGAACACAATAAACATTACAACTACAACGAACGTTAACTGTCGAAATCCATCATAAGTCTGTCTAAAATGTTTCGATGCTCAATTTGTTCAAGATCAAAGCCCGATCAGCCCGTATAACTGGCATCACTC
Organism: Apoda limacodes; assembly: GCA_946406115.1. Taxonomy (NCBI): domain Eukaryota; kingdom Metazoa; phylum Arthropoda; class Insecta; order Lepidoptera; family Limacodidae; genus Apoda; species Apoda limacodes. Next base: position 7,848,365 of record OX291553.1, on the reverse strand, counting down.
AGTCTATGGGTTTCAGTATTACCAATTTAACAGTAAATTACGGTGTGGCGTTACTGTATTCGATACAAAGAACACAGACTATAAAACACACCAAAGATGATTTCAATACAACATAAAGATATTAGTTCCATGTTTTGTCGTTTCATATCATATGGGAATATTTGAAATTTTATACAAGCGTGAAGGTAATAAAGAGGAATCGGGGGCACACGTGCCGTTTACGTAGAAAGGGCTGGGTGCGTTTCGAGACTAGGTTAGCTATGACGTCAAAGGTGTCCTATAAACACTGCCAATATACTATTTTCGTTTGCGTTCTTTTAGAGCGCATTGTGATGCATCTAATCTGGGATTTGTGTGTGTAATGATTTATATTTTGTTGGTTTTAAACTCTAGTCTAATTATTTTTTATTTTATTATTTGATAAAGATTTACGTTATTTGAATATTTACTAAAATTTCATAATTGTTTAGTTTTATAGTAGGCTAGCGTAGTTTTTTTTGTTTATTCGATTTGAGCAGTCGTTATGTATCTAAAACTAGCTTCTACCCGCGGTTCGAAACGCGCTAAAGTCGGTTATCGGCAACTACTCTTGCCCTATACAAGCAGGAGTCCCGCAAGGGTCCGTGCTCTCCCCTGTCTTGTACCTTCAGTACACAAACGGCAATTCCTTAAACGCTGTACCTAAGTACCCAACTAGCTCTCTTTGCGGACGATACCGCTCTCTACACCACCGACAGGCAGGTGAGAAGAATCAGCTAAGATCAACTAAGAGACTCCAATCCGCAATCACTGCCCTAGGCGAATGGTTTCGGAAATGGAGAATCGAAGTGAATCGCTCTCAGCGACCATCTTCCATCTCACTCTTTGGCCGTACCATTCTTTGGCAAAACAAGGCCAAATATCTCAGTGTGACCCTGGATAGGCATTTGAACTTCCGTGATCACACCAAAATAGTTAGAGACCGCTTTTGTCCTCGGTCGTCTACATCCTATGATAGGCAAGTTCAGTAAGATGTCGCTTAGAAACAAGCTGACTCTTTACATCACTTGCATCCGCCTCATACTAGCATACGCTAGTGTCGTCTATGTGTTGTATAAAAGCAACCTCCATAGACTCCAGACCCTCCAAAACCGCTTCCTCATAACGGCCTCCGGAGCCCCCTGGTTTGTCCGGAATGCAGACCTTCACATCGACTTCGAGCTCCCCACGATTAAAATACTTCAATAGCCTGGCAGTCCGCTTTTTCGAGCGTACACCCAATCACCCGAACCGATTAATTATGCAATCCGCAAGCTGCCATCCCCCCGACCGACCACGGCACGGTCGAAGAACCATTGTTAGGCGGCCTCGGCCTTATTAGATAGATATATCTATCTGTGTATTTTATCACCTTAGAACCTTTTCCTAGCTTTGACAACACTTTGAGTTATTGGTCCGTGACAATGACCTTTTAAATAGTACCGTGATGATTCAATATAAAACAAAAAAACTTTTAGATTACTATTTTATGATATGCCTACAGAAAATTGTTTTTAATAAGAAATATGCCACAAAAATAAATTAATTAAGTTTATAACAGGAAGTAAATATAAAGAAAAATATTAGTTTACATTAATACGGTAATAAGAACAATTTCAAAAGCATACATCTTTCACAAGTAAATCCATTACCGGTCACTGCTCTTCTGCAACCAGGTTACTGACGACGCCACGCATCAATGCACTTTACAGTTCCTGTATGCTTATCTTTCTATTTGTACAAACGCCTGGTATATTTAGATCTGCCCGCCCTCTGACGTCAATGTTGGCATTTTGTTGAGACATGGGCGGTAGTGTTGCAACGTTGCAACGTTTATTGGTCTGGTGTAATTGCTTACTTTGGGAATAAACTGTTATTGAGAACTTGGAATAAGACACGTGTATATGTTTATAATATTGATTTGGTAGTTTATCAATAAGTATATTTATTATTTATTAATAACTCTTGTGTTAAAGCATAATCATAACATAAGTATAAAAACATATTATGCAATTAGGTGTATGTAATTATTACAGATATAATGATTGATCAATAATTGTTACGTGTACTCTCTTTACATGTAAATGTTGGGTGTTGTAAATAAAGTATGAAGGTAAAATTAATGCTGTGGAAATGAGAGCATTGAAAAGTATGTGTGGCTTGGCTCTTAATGACAGAATAAGAAATAGCGTTGCGGTGTCCAAGAAAATGTGGTGATAAAGATTGAGAAAGGTGCGTTAAGGTGCTTTGGGTGTGTTGAGAGGATGGATGAAAACAGATGCGCGACATAAATTTATGAGGCGAAAGTAACTGGAAAGGTCGGCAGTGGTAGAACTCGGCAAACGTATCTCGATCATATTAATGCATAACGTGTATGAATACATTGATGCGTTTAGATGAAGTAGGTAAAAGAAGTGTGCCATCGTAGCAAGTGGCAGTCTTTGATCTATGCCTACCCCTCTGGGAAGCAGGCGTAATGTTATGTATGTATGTATGTAGTCTCTATGGACAGTGTCTTTCTAACATTGTGTTCTTTTTAGTATATAAAGATTCTATATTATTTGATACTTTCTAGACTTTCGATAACGCCGGTTTTGCCACTAATATATTTTGTTACACGCTTTCAAGACTTACTGATAAAATGGTTTTTAAAACGAATGGTTGACGTATAAATTTAAATGATTTTTTTTTATTTCATGAACGGATATTTAAAAGGAGGATTATAAATATAACAAAATATAAATAAAAAAAGTTCAAGAAACGATAACACACTCGTAGTGAGTTATATGATACAGACACTATAAAACAGAATTTACTTTTTGTAATTAACGTAAAATTCCCAACTAAATACAGTGATATCTACATTTTTGTTCGCACCTAAGTGTAATTATCACTGCTTCTCGTGTATGAAATGAAAACTACGGTTTATTTCATACACGATTTAATTTATTTAAAGCTGCTACTAGGTATACTACATAATTCCATACAAAAAGTTGAAAAACAATTTTTCTTATAACCCATAAGGCAAAATCCGTTTATTAGCTGATTTTTACAAATGATACGTTAATGTATTTTAGACAAACGCACTTTGGCACCTTACTGGCTTAAAGCTCAAAGCTTAATTATTGCATTTGAATTCAAACAAAGAAATTTTAACTTTAAATACTAAGGAACAAAATTTGAAATTAAATTTGGCAACTTTTTTGCGCAGATATTAATGGCTCCCGGAATGGTTTCATACCTGTCGTCGCAAATCAAGAGAATCTTTTCGTGGAATCAAGAAGTCTGGAATATGTTTGCATTTTTTATGCGATTCCTGCGAAAACTTTTATTTACTACGTCTGTCAGAACTCACGTTTTGTAATCGCAAACACGTAGGTAGGTGTTAGAGGAAAATACTAAACATAGTGACTTGATAAAAATAATAGTTTTTCTGGTGAAAACTATTTGCAATAAATAATGATTTTTACTAACAGGAAAAAACAGTTAATAAATTGATTTTCATTTCAATCCGTTCCTATGTACAGTAATAAACTTGATCAGTACATATATATATATTCATATATAATACAATAACAAATTAAAAATAGGTAAACTGTAACTGTTATCGAAGCAAATAAAATATTTTATCTGATTACAAAACGACAAATTCTTGTAACAGTTAAATTAAACTAACAAAAACAACTGTAAACATGTTTACCATACCTAAACTTGTGGTGTGTTCAAATAAAAATAATTACATTTCCACAAATCCAAACAAACTATTCATGGAAATGTTTTAATGTCAGTTATAATAAAAAATAATAATATAGCTGCAGTTTGGCGCAGGTTTTTTACGCTTCAATGCAGTAACCGATTTTAATTTAATGATTGAAAAACTAATAACCGACAAAGAACGCCTTTTGGCTGTTTCTGAATCAAAGACAGACTATTGGATTAATTGCGCGCTTCTTCCTCCTTCTTTTAGGTTCAGTTTTAGACCAGAATGCATTACACTCGTCAACTTTTCTATAAAGGCCTGCGCAGAGGAGGGAGGAGGAGGAGGGTACTTTTCTGTCCCTTCAAATAGATAACTTGCAGCTGCATGACACAATGCACACGAGTACGCGGTACTTTTAGTCCGTTGCTTCACTTTTCGTACAAAAAAATCAGTCCTCTGAGGAGAAAAGTCCCTTGTCTGCGCAGGCCCTAATGGAATTCATGGTCTTCATGGTTTTCCATAATCAGCTGCAAAGTAGATAAAGTCATTTTATTTCTCCAATTATAAAACCTTCATCCACCTTCTGTTTGTCACAGTCTCAGGGCTGTATCCTTAAAACGGTAGCCAGTTAAAGTTGAAATTCTCGCAGAATACGTGACCGGGACATATATTGATGTGCGATGGTGAATAGAAAAATAAAATTATGTTTGGAATAAATTTTCTACTCGATAGACAAAACAGCATAAAAATACGCCTGGTAGATCTCAAGAGATAGACAGAAGTGACAGAAAAGTACTCTATTGTATTCTGAAATGTTATTTTATTTTATACTTAAGAAATAAAAATAGATACGACCTTTTTTTACATTACGTAAAAGAAAAATCCCACTCGCGAATAGGTAGAAACAAAAAAAGACTAGGAAGTTAAAATAGATTTGAAAATATGTCGTCCCACACACAACCTATTAGCTAAATACATTTCATTCGACCTCTCACGCCCACTTAAACTACAAAAATTACAAAGTAAATGACCTTTGCACGTCACACGTAAAATAATAACCCCAAAGGTCCCGCATTGCGTCACGACCGACAATGCTACTCCACAAAATGTCGACACGCTCCTCTTTTGACAGTTCTAGGCTAACCATTTACAGACAAAAATAGAATACAATTGCTGTGCGTGATATGTCAGTCAAATTAAATTAAACAGTCATACTAATTTGACAGTTTAACATTTATGTACGTCATATTAACAGGATAGGTGGTATAAAGTGCAGCGTAGTATGGCAGTTTTGAAACGTTTGTATAAACAGCGTTATGAATCTTGTTTCTCAATTATTTTTTTGTAAAATTAAGGGTCTTGTATTTCATATTACAATTTCACAGCCATTGACTTATATCCTACTAGCTGTTGCCAACGGTTCCTCCCGCCCTAATTCGGTTATCGGTAGGATTTCAATGGCAACTTTTCAATTATAGAAAAAAAGTCGACCCACGCTTGACGTTTTCAAGTAGCCTATGTCCTTCCCACGGACTCAAATTATCTTTATGCCAAATTTTTCCGCAGTTCTATCTGTCCTAAATTCGGCTACTGGTAAATTTCAACGGCAACTTCTCAATTATAGAAAAAAAAACCGACTCACACTTGACGTTTCTGAGTGTCCTTTAAACTTTCTCGGGACTCAAACCAAATTGCCAAAATTCATCTTAATCAGTACAGCGGTTTAAGCGTGAAGAGGTAACAGACAGAGTGATTTTACAATAAAACAAACTTTTCAAAGCCGGTGTTTGTCGCTAGTGTCGCTTAAGTTCATAGCATTTTAATATGGCAATTGGAATTTTATTTTTGACTGCCGCGTCAGAAAAGTTTAATGTACTATAATACTACAGGTAAGTATAAGAAACTACTATCTGCCTCTCATTCTTATTCTTGTAGTCAAATGGACAATTCTTCTATCTTTTTACAAGAAATTATTTTTTTCGACGTGAACATACGAATAAGCGAATGATTTCCTCGTTTATCCAGTTTATGATCATTCAGTTCTTCACCGTAATAGTTTTTTATAGTTCTAATGTGGCAAACAAGTACCGTAAGCATCCGCCAGATGAAAAGGTACGGTCACCGTAGTCTATGGACGCTTGCAACACCAGGGGCGTCACTCGCGCGTTGCCGCCCCTTCAGGAATCTAATAACTTCTTTCTTGAAGAACCTTATACTGAAGTCCTTAGAGAAAACCCTATCAGGGAGCTTATTCCACAATCCAACCGTTCCTGGGAAGTAATTTTCTGTCATCGCCGCGCAGAAATTGATGTGTGATTTCTCCGTCACAAAATAGATACCTGCATCAGATGGCTCACTTCATAGTAGGCCTGCTAAGCCCTGTGGCCCTTACATTTAAGCTGAAGGTCTTTAAGATTTCCTACTGAGTGTGGAGTGAGCGGTCTGTACCTATCTCTATTGTATCTCAGTGTAGGTACAACGATTTTTTGTAAATCTGACCAAAACAGAATAAATCACAACGGCAAAAATAATACGTAGGCGTCCCAAAATTATTTTTCTGAACGATTGCATCCAGCACCGTTGTTCGCCTGTCATTCTAGTTTTAGTTTTATGCTGATTTCCGTTATCTACAGCTTAGCTTACAATTAAAAACAAGCAGTTAGCGTCATTTTGGTGAGATTATTACACTACGGGTTTTCTATATTTATTTTGTCCCACGCACAATTCACGTTTTTAAATTTTAAAATAACAAACCAAAAAAATGTTTACGTTGTCGTATTGCGTCTACCGCTACCGTCTGTGGTAAAGCTGTGACGGATGTCAAGGCCGGCTGATCAAGGCCCCTAGTACAACATATTGTCGTACCGTATCACGTCACAGACGTGCTATCGATCCGTCTGTGTACCTTTCATCCTCGGCTCATATGAATTGTTAATGACGCACATGTGAGCCACACCACGCAGGTATGTAGCCGATGTATTAAATATAGAAGTTAAATGCGTCTGATTCTTGTAGTCGATATATTGAAGGACGTCAGAAAACAGCATGCTAAGGACTTAAATTATGGAAGTACTGAAATCCTAAACTAACATTTGAATCATACGATTGATAATTAGAGGAAATGTCGCACTTGTTAATAAATAACTTGAGGATTCACGGATAACTACTGAAGATCCAGCGCTCAAACGATCCTTGTCAACTGCTTGAGCAGTCTCTGTCAACTGATTGAGCAGTTAGTTTCCACTGCTCTAGTTTTTAGTTATTTCAAGCTAAAAACTTAGCATATATATACTATACTATTAACCTCCCTACAGACTATAATACAAATTTGTAATAAAAATTTTTAAGGGTCGGCAATGCACGTGTAATGGCCCTGGTGTTACAAGTGTCCATAAACAGGCTGCAGTTTACGCTTAAATTAGCTTAGGGGTATAAAAAATACTTGATCACACTACAGAATTTGCCAATGCAAAGGTCATTTATATGGCCGCTTCTATTTAAGTTGATGTATTTCAAAGAATATAAGATTATATTCCGCTATGCAGTCACATTGCAGCTTAACGCGGTCCGTAATGGCTGCTTGAAGTTGCCCGTGTATAATCGGCCTTATTTTTAGAAATCGAAACGATTTACAACAATTGTATCTAGCTTTAGAAAACAAATGAAGACTCCTCCTTAGCCCACAGTGCATACAATGGACAACTGCTCCTGCCATAACTTCCAATACTAATACGCCATTCATCCACTTTTGAAACATTAACTTTTTTCCGCTGCTTTATTCCTGCCCTCTCCGAATAATTCAGTTTTAAACGACTGCATATTTAAACATAGTTAAGTTGCTGGTTTGTTATGCAACATTCATTCCACGAGAACCCTTACTTTACCAAAACAAAACGTTACTTGATACTTGTACTGCACGTGACGGAATTTCTACGAAATCAATGCCCTAATAAAGATTCGGAAATAATTTAAATAATAAAATAAAACCGTTTAACAATTTGACCATTCAATATTACACGAGCATAAAATAAATATAAATAGGTACGTTAATTGAATATTTTACGCCCCACGTAGAGAATAATAAATTGTACGGACAATGCTTGCACATCGAGAGTATTTCATTACGTAAGTCATTTGGAAACCACGTTATTCTTAACGCACTTTTCTTAAAGCTGATTCACTGGTTATGAGCCTTATTATCAAAGCAGCAAATCCTATATTCTGTTTGACTAGAATCTCTGTAAAGATATTTGAGCTTGTAAAAACATAGCGGTCGCGACGTCAGAAATAGCGTCACATCTTCAGTGTAAAAAACGATTTTTCGTCGCTTAGCTGGAATACGTCCACTGCGTTGAACGTCATATTATGTCTCTACGGCCAGTAGTGACCCGGCTTTTTGGACCTTTTGGTGCGGATGTTATCGGCTCAACGAAAGTCGTGGCCTTCCCATTGCCACTTGAAGTTGCTAACTATGTTACCTATGTCGCAAAACCAAAGACGTCAAGATTCTCTAGGTACTATTACCTAGCTAAGTTTTCTCTTTTGCTTAAAACGATGATTGTTCTACAAAAGTACCGTCACACGCAGATCAAATAAAATTTGTGCAGGATATGCGGTGCCCAGTATTTGTTAATGCTACCACGACTTCACTTTTTATCGAAATCTTTATTTGCGCAAATTCCACCATGTAGCTTGTGTAGGTGAGGCAAAATTAATGTCACCTCAAAAACTAAAAGGATTCCGCACTTACCAGATCATAGGGAAACAATAAGAAATGGCGCTTTAATTTATCCGTTATCCTAAAAATATCTTAAAGATCTTCGGTTTAAATTCCACAAAAAAAAACCACCGCGTACCTTTATTGTTCCCCGTTAAACGCCCAAGGCAGGGTTTCAGTGGAACTTATAAGTAATAGACTATTATATGCTTACAAAGCCAAGGCTTACGCCATGCCGCTGCCGAGTCGTGTCTTCAGCTTGACGTTCTTCATAAATTCCGTCTCACTACGTGCGCTTCTTTAAAATTACTTTTGATGCAATGATCCGTGACAATGGTCGTGGTTTTTGACAGAACGCCAGGCGTCATGACGGTTGAAACGTCATTGCACTTTTTTTAGATCTGTGACTTGAGATGTTCGGGTTTCTACGTAAAAATCACATGATGTCAATAAAAATGGGACAGGTATTTGAAAAATCCAAATGCATTCTAATGATTACGTCATGTACGACGTGATGTTCTGTGTTACACTGTGCCAAAATAAATTACGTGCCTCTTTTGTACGATTTGGGACAGCATGCTTTCGCTGTGCGCTTATGTATAATTCATTACACAAAAATCCTACTTTTTACTAACTAACCTTACAGTTAGATCTTATATACATCAAGTACCTACTAAGTATATCGGTTGTAAGAAATAAAGTAACCGTTTGTAGAAGTCATTATAAATGTCAAAGCATTTAATTTACCTACTACTAATGAAAAATCAACCTGAAAGAAATTGTAACACAGCACTAAATAAAACCAACATCTCATTAGAATACTTGAATATTAAATTTATACTTGAAATTGTATAACATCTAACTATAAAAGAGACGTACAGACATACTTGTAACTGCTAGACGTATTCAGATGAGACTTTTGTAATAGATTTAAGTTCCCAAATTAGCCACAAAACTCTTCTCTTGAATAACGCCATATGATTTTACGATTGAAAATGGGTGTTAAGAATTACCCTGTCGTAGCAGCATTACTTACTTTTTTTTATACCACTAAGGTAGCAATCAAGCTTATGGTCTGCATGATGGGAAGCGGTCACCGTAACCAATGGACGCTTGTAACACCAGGGGTATCACTCGCGCGTTGCCGACCCTTCATTCATAAATCTAATAACTTCTTTCTTGAAGAACCCCATACTGTAGTCCTTGGAGAAAACCTTAACTTATCTTAACAACTTTAGAGGATAATTGAAAAAGGTCTTCTGGTTCTGTTATTTTCGTCTGCGTAAACGCTATACTATAACATCACTTTTTGTGAACGAAACCATAGCGCGATCTAATTCGACGCCAACGCCATCTAATTAGCAAAATAACATTTTTATATGGTGAAAAATTATAACACATCTAAGTTATGACTTTACACGATTTTTTAACATTAAATAAATGGCTATGTGTGAGTAGAATAATTATCAATTAAGAAGCAAGTCAAATATGCGTCGTTAGATTACACGTTGTTACAGAATGCGTTGAATAAATAAAGGTTCACTGCTCGTTCCCCATAGGTGAAAGCGTGATAATATGTAGCCTATATGTTGACCCGACTTCTTAATAATATTCGTGCCAAATTTGAAGCAAATCCATGCAGTACTTTTTGAGTTTATCCCGAACATTACAGACAAACAGACAAAAATTTTAAAAACTATATTTATAGCTTCGGTATCGATTGTAGATCACACACCAAGTATTCTTTTAAAAATATTCAATGTACAGTTTTGACTTTCCTACCATATTATTATATGTATAGATTATGGTTATTTATTATACGATGATTATATGACAATAACATTTTCAATATTTAAATTTATGAATATTGAAGTTAAAACTATTTTGTTAAAAGTGACGGAAGATATAGCAGATTATAAGCACAAACATAAATACTTTCACAATAATTTCGTCTTTTTAGTGTTATTAATCAATAAATTACTTCTCTACTATTACTGTACACAGTAAACATTCAGATATCATTATTCAGATAATAAATAATAAATTTGATTATCTTAACATTTAACTGATGAAAAATTAATTCTAATTATAATTAATAGGAAACCATTAAAACACATAAGAACTAAAGCAAAATATGAAGCCAAATATTTTCTAGTAAGCACCTGGCAGCATAATAAATAAGAAGCGTACAGAAAAAGTCCGACTGTTTTCCTTATCAATGGACTCAATAATAAAAATAAAATTTACGTTGGTTTCGCAGACATAATTTATTTATAAATATACGCCTAGTATATTTTTGGCTTGTTTGTCTGCGATTCTTGGAAGTATTTTATTAGTCTTGAGCACTTTTATTGACTGTGACTTTTTGGTGGTTCTTTTAATCTGTGGTTATTAAGCTGCATTATTTTAATTTATATACATTATTTTAATGTATTTACAGAACTACTAGTTATTATCCACGGCTATTGCAAATGGCATCGCTTAAGAACGACCTTTGCCTTGAATGATGGTGCAAGCATATCGTGAAGAGGTCACGCTATTTACTTAACAATTTATTTATACTCAAGAGGGCCCCCAATGTGCAAAAACATTTTCTTTATGGCTTTAAAGCAAATTTCAAAAATGTGCAGTACCACACTGCTATTTTACTAAAAGCCGCGAAAGATTATAGTATATAGCTGACGGAATACTACTCTATGAATAAAAACCCACTAAACATTCAAGTATGCAGCTAATAAAATACTAATGTATAAATGAAATACTACTGTATAAATAAAATACTACTGTACAAAAAAAAACCACTTAATATACAAGTATATAGCTAATAAAATACTATTGTATAAATAAAAACCTACTAAACCTACAAGTATGTAGCTAATAAAATACTACTGTATAAATTGAATGCTACTGTAAATATAAAATACTACTGTATAAATAAAAACCCACTAAACATGCAAGTATGTAGCTAAAAAAATACTGCTATAAAAAATAAAAACCACTAAAGATACAAGGCTGTATATAATGTAATACTGCTGTCATAAGTAGATACTTAAATATCCATTAACATTTGAAAGACAAAAAACTATAATAGTTACAAAGAAACTACTTAAAACCAAGTTAATAGCCATGCCGCGCCATCTTGTGTTTTTGACGAATAAACCTCGTTGCTTTATATAGTTATTATAATTTTTTTAAGTAAAATTCTTATTCTGGAGATAGTAGGTAGTTAGTTATTATTATAGTAACATTAATTCAAAATACCTACTGGTGTTTTATATATATTTTTTTTCTAATAATTAATAGTTATAGATAACGTAATAATATGATGGCTGAAAACTCCAACAGATAGAGCGACGCTCTGCCCCTAATTTAAGTCAGTAACAATAATTTCGTTTCGAGATAATTATGAGTTACATTGTTCATTTTCTTAACGTTTTTAACCATGAATGTGTAGAAAAACAACGTAAAGTAGCAATGTAGCTCAAAATCATTTTAGTAACGTTTTTAAATGACTTCGATTATGAGTTTGTTCAGTGAAAGTTGTGGGATGCAAACTTAGCTTTCGTCTAGGGATGCAAACGGCTCAGGACCTAACATTGTGGTAATCATTCTTATCATGAAAAAGTTATTTTCAAACGATTTATAATAGAAGAACCTACCTGCCTATAGATTGAACATCTATGCTTTTACAAATTATTATTTAGTTGCTAGGTAGCTATAGCTTGTGTTATAGTTTTTTGCACGCAATGCTAGTAGATAATTTTCTTTTCAGCAATGGCAAAAGCGTCACAAATCATCTTTTGTACTTTCACACAAAAGCTTTTGAATTGACACTGAAGGAATCTTTTGTTACCTATAAGACTTCCTTTTGTATGACTTTATTCACTCTGGCTTTATTGAAAGTGGACTATTTTGGGCATGTTAATAAATTCTAGTTTGCACTAGAATCGGGTTTGACCGAATTGTCTTAGTAAATGCGCAAAAACGAAACAGTCGAGCCCTCTACAAAACTAAAAATAAAACACTATTCATCGCAATATTTCTTTCTGGTCAGCTGATCACGTCTAGCCTTGACGCGCAGCAGACGTCGAAAGACGCGTTTCAAATAAGCAATAGATAATAATTATACTAAATAGAAAAGTCTCCCTAAAATTAAAATTATATATTTCCTTACTAATTCTACGTCGCTCTCCCGAACTATCATTTTTATTAATTCACTCGAAAAGGTTCCGTTTCATCGTGAACGCGCGGTAATATACCAGAACGTGCCTGAAAAGTAAAAATACAGTTATACCGCAGCTGTTACGTAAAACCGGTAAAATAGTCACGACTGAAATAGTTGCGAAAATTACCGGTAAATTTGTACCAAGAAGTCACGACTTGACAGTCGCTCGTCGACGACCATGAACAATGAGGTTGATCAACATTTGCATAAGTACTTTATATCTATTTGTGGAATCTATCTATCGAACTATGCAAGGTTTATAGGCTGGTCATGCAGGCAGAGGTTGTACGAATATAGATAATATATACCTAGGGAAGGCAAAACTAGATCGCAGCACTTATTTAAAAACTAGCATTTTCCTACGACTTCGTCCGTGTATGTCATTTACAAAGAAATCTTTTCTTTTCGTTTGAAAATTTTTCTATAACACATAAAAGTCTTTATTGTTTTACTTACATAGCAATTGGAGTTACCATTAAAATACTCACCATCCGTTTTACTCCCTAGCCTTGGGTGTACAGGATATAGGATGAGTATTTGTGTATGTTTCCAAAAAAAAGAGAAAAATACTTAAAACTATATGTATTTTCATACTAACTTCCAATCCCATTAGGGGATGAACTCTTGAAGCGAGAACTTTTGATTTTTTCGGGATAAAATCTATCGTATGTTCTTCCCAGGGGCCCAAACTATCTCCATACCGAATTTCATCCAAATCGGTTCAAGGTTAAAGAGGTCACAGACAGACAGAGTTACTTTCGCATTTATAATATTAATATGGATAATAATTGCATCAAACTTAATTATCATATTAATTAAAAATACGTAAGTATTTTTTCAAACAAATGAAACTTCCTACCTCACTATAAGTAATCCAGTATACTATATATATCTACACCAATGTTCATGTGGGTTAGTGGGTCGCCTTACGTCACACCGAGGACAGCATTGCAGCACAGAATTACGTAGAAATATGCATTAATAAATTTCAAATTCACATTCTTCAAGATATTTTAAACTCTACGTCAAGGCAATAAAATAACAGAGAACTTTAGAGAAATGAAAATGTAAATTTGTAAATAAAAATGCGACAATGATAGGTTCATTAATAATGACGAAATCTTAGCTATATTAATATTTGAGGACAGCCTTGACTATGACCTCGGTTTCCATGTGTTGTGGGCAACATAGGAAATCAGAGAAATCCATATATAAACGCTGATTTGTATTTTGGGAATCTATTGGTCTCGTGTATGTAATTTTACGGCTACGTGTTTTTTTAATATTTTTTCGATTAATGTTTACCTTTCTATATCCCTTATATATATGTGATAATTTAATATTTTTGATAATAGAACCTATTGTTTAAATTCAAAATGACATGCCGAGTATTGGTTATACAACTTTTAACAGCAGCTGATATTTGGAAAATGCGACTTCAAAATGAAAAATAAAACGCCTCACAACTGGGGTACAAATTGATATATCACATATATGTACTTACTTTGTTTCCTTAAAAACAAAAGCCAAAAAAGAAAGTTAAACCTCGCTACGTCCGTGACCTTAGTTCTCATTTGACTCTTGAAATATTTTATGTGACTCACTCATGTATGACTAATGGTCATGACCCCTTTTCTATAATTATTTGTTAATTTATTTATTGTTAAGCAGTGTCAATGACCTTTAATTTTTCACCGAATAACTACACAATTACATGCTAATTTGCTGGTTATTCACAATCGTAAAAAAATATAAGAAAATATTCTAGAACATACAGAAAATAAAACTAAGTCCGCACATTAAAACATTATAATAAATACATAACTTTTGACAGACAAAATTTCAAGTGCAAAATTTCGTCACCTATCATGCCTAATTTCCAATTCCTACGTCACGTATTTTCTTCAGTCCTCTTTGACGTTATCATAATATGATATATTTATTTTTCACGTCAGTGGTACGAATTCGTAATAAATATAAAGTTTTCGATAATTTAAGGAAAAATCTCATATTCAATATCATTAATACTAATTAAAACAAAATGTCAAACATTTTCCTGCCATTGTATTTGGTTGACTGACTTCTGTTTGAGGTACTTACCTACTGGTACACGTTACTATTAACTTGGTTTGGAATTCACTGAATTCATAGCTCTTTACCTTGAACATTTTGCTATTACACAACATTTCATTCAAATTGTCTGTTTGTTTCTTTTCTTATCAGTATCCGCTGCAACACTTTATCTATAAGTATGTTATCTTTTAGTAATTGTAGTCGTAAGCTATATGAAGTGGGAAACCCTAAAGGTATTTTCAAACACTGGATTCAGCAACTCATTGTTTATCCAAAGCTATAGCTCCGTTCTAGTGTCTCACAAGCTATATCATTTTAAGATAAGGTACAAATCATATTGAAGAGCGGTAACTCATTTAAATGTTCTCTCGGCTACGTAGCTCAGTGGCTTAGTTTGGGACCAAACGAGCTGTTTGTAATGTCCCAAAATATTTATTATTATTATTATTAATTGTAAGAATAGGAATTTCTATATTTTTTTCCTAAAGTAATACATTTTAATGACTGAATGTTTTTATGTCTGTTTTAAATACAAACCTGTATTTAAAACAGACATAAAAAACATTCAGTTTATTAAAAACGATACACAAACAGACTTACACTTTCACTATCAGTCAATTACTGACTGGGTAATTCAATGCAAACAGAGAATTGCAAAATGTAGAATAGAAATGACATTGAATAGAATTATTAAGTATTCAATTTAAAAATGAAAATGGATTTAGAAACGGAGGGTTCAAGCCAGTTTAATACACTTTTTTCATGTATTTAAACAATGAAGAGTTTGGAAAACTGGAGGAAGGGGAAAACATAAAATTTCCGACACAGCGACTGCAAAACTGTTTTCGTCTTGTGCAAATAATCAAGTAGTACTAAATTGTCCGAGAGATAGCTCTGGACAGTGTCCGCAGACGTATTGCGCATCAGAAATTAAAAATAGTTTTGGAACTAAACTCTGTTGTTCAAACACTAAAGTTCTCGGAAACCATCACAGTTTGGTAATTTTACATAGCTTTTCAATCAAAAGTTTTTTACTTTGAATATAGTTAACTGTCTCACTGTATTAAGTTGGTAGGTTATTGCACAAACCCACACAAATATTAAAACAAATATAAATGTAACACTTGTTGAAACATCAAAGAGACAATTCAAGTTTAATGTAGGTAGGTATAATCAATAAAATTATCAACCATCTAAATACAAATACAATTTAACGACAGACTTTCAATATTAACAGTAGATAGTGCAATTTCCATAACAAATCTCTAATTACCGTGTGTGTACATATGTTACCTTCTATTCACAATATATAATATTGGACATGCGCGATACAACGTGACTTCGAATAGAGATGCAACAAGAACTGCCCTTAAGTATAGAGAGCAAATGCGAATTAGGTACGGTTGTTTCATCTTGTATTAACTATAACTAATGAAGCATGTTATATGCTTATATTCGTATACGTGACCTGTATTATACGTACGTAATTATGAACATATAATTTAACGTCTTTAATACATGATTCCATTTTCTTATGGTTATATGCATTTGTATAACAAAGTCACGGTTTTTATACCCAAAGGGTTATAACGAGTAGCAGGATAAATGAAGGGATCTCCTCTAGTCCTGCGTGGTGCTATCTTTATTTATGTCCCACTAGTTTCTTCCCGCGGCTCCGCCCGCCCTAAATTTGTTTATCGGCGTAGAATGTTTACGGCAACTCCTTGATTATACTAAAGAAGTTTGATATAAGAAGCTAAAGCTATAGTTTGTGCAAATGGAATTCGGCTATAGTTATTCCTGCGGTAACTTTTGAATTTTTCGGGATAAAAAGAAGCCTATTTCCCCCTCCGTATCTTTAACAATTTCTGTGCAAAATTTAGGCTCAATTTGGATGCTCAGTTGCAGCAGGATTGAGTAACAAAAGTTGTAGTTATTCTCGTAGTAACTTTTGAATTTTTCGGGATAAAAAGAAGCCTATTTCCCCCTCCGTATCTTTAACAATTTCTGTGCAAAATTTAGGCTCAATTTGGATGCTCCGTTGCGGCAGGATTGAGTAACAAACGTTTTAGTTATTCCCACGGGAACTTTTGAATTTTCTGCGATGTAAAAAAATAGCCTACGTCCTATTCCAGGACCTAACCTATATATGTGCCAAGTTTCCTCCCGACCCGTCTAGTGGTTGAAGCCTGATTGATTAACAAACATCCAAACATTCAAAATTTCGCATTTATAATATTAGTGAGATGAGATAAGTCGTAAATCGGCAACTTTAACGCAATTTAATAGACCAGGGACAGAATAATGTATCCCTTTTTGCCAGTTATTAACGAAATAACAGTAATTTTTATACTTTTCCATGATGAATTTTGAACGTGACTTGCTACCTGTCTGTTGGTGCACAATAATCTCCGTAAATACAAAAAAAACAGATCATATTCGGATTCTAAATAATAATGAGTGTGTTTCAAATTAACGCATAGGAATATAATTTATGGTAATTTTTTAAGCATAGCCAATGGCAAACGTCCATCTGGACAGCTCGTAATATGTACATATACATATCTAAAAAAATTAGTTAAGTGATTTGTTATTGCTGTTTTAAAACTTCCCGAGAAGACAAAAAAAGAATGAAACTTTGGACAAACAAATGGATGGACAAAAAATTTGCAGCACATCATTTTGAATGGAACTCGAAAATAACTTCTCTGCCTTTCATTGTTGTAAATTACTAGAACATCTTTATTATATCTTTCATCTCGTCATAAATTATTATCATTATGTTAAAGCTCTTTGTACTCTTTGTTATTTTATTTTTGACCGCAATTTACTCTGTTAGTCTAAATCCTTATAATTACATCCTACAAGGGATTCGTCATATTGGATTGGTGCCAGCAGTGAACCAGTCTCTCTTAGTCAGGTAAGTAGCACCGAAGCGCTTTGAAGCTAGACTTAGGTAATCAACTGGTGTGCCAAATGAACCAAGAAAATATACCAAAACAAATAACCATAGCGACATCGTAAACAATCGCGTCGTATAGAATAATATCACGTTTTGACGGTGATTTCTGGTGGTTTGCCAAAGTCTGAGAATTTTAAGTGTGCTGAGTGTGACGAACGATCACTTATACAGTTTAGTGCAGTAATTAGATTTATAAAGATTCTGAAACCTAATATCTAAGCATTTATTTAAATAAAGGTATGTCAACGTATCTATTCAATTATTATCGCAAACAAAAAAAGGGAAATTGGGATAACAAAAAATCGCGGGTAATCATCCCCTAAGGTGGCAAAGTCGACAGAGAAAATTTAAAAGGGACGGAAAAATTTAAATCGCACGGAGAACTAGCTATATTCTATAAGCTATATATCGTTATCTGAACGTGGGCACAGTAGGTACTGTAGGTAGATTAAAAATTGATGAAAGGTATAAAGTCTAATATCTACCGCTTTAGTCAACTATATTGTTAGCTTTTTAAGACTGCTGCGTGTTTAAGACTACCAATTGCCAATTAGAATGTTCTGTATTTGAGCTGAGAAACTCTGAGATGGAGTATTGGGCGTTAACTTATTTGATACAAAAAGTGACAATAAAGTATTTAGTTACAGACAAAATGTATACATGTCTAGTATGCTGCTCCATATTCTCATAGCATTGAAGCTCTTTAACAGAAAAAATGTACAAATAGATTTAGGCCTTAAAAATGTGGGTATATATAAGAATGTTATGGATATCCGGAAAAGACAGTCAGAAGTTAAACAGTATTGAGAAAGCAGAAAGTAGAAGTCCTTCCTGCAATCAAGAAAAGGAAGTATATCATGCGTAACCCCAAGTAAGAGTTACTATAATAAATTGTACAAGGCAAGTTCATAGGAAAGAGAAGCGTATATAGTATTATGGTTAAAAAACCTACGCTTATGGTTTGGTATACGCACAAGATCAATATTCAGAGCAGCTTAACCTTTTTGGCCTTATGATCACCGAAATTCATTAGAATATAGCACCTCAAGATGAACAATGCCATACCGTAAACAAGTACTTACGTAGTAAAGTCGCTGATTGGGTACGAGTTTGCTCCTTCTTATATTTTATTTTCTCTCACACACACAGGTCTCTCCTTAAAGCCACCCTGGTGTAGGCTGTAGTCCACAGCGCTGGCCTAATGCGAGTAAGCAGACGTTGTCTGTCACTTTATACGTTATTAAAAGTTATATATAAATTAAGCTACATTTATTTATTGACTCGGTAAACAGAGAAGTCTTGGTGAGGTCGTCACCTCATTCAGACATTCAAAAGTCATTGACTTTTACACAAAAGGTAAACGGTGGAAATATCTAACTGAAACCAACATCAGAAATTATAACACATACATACAAAGACATTTTTTACATTCACACCCACGATTTTATTTTGATAAAGTTTTTTTTTGTTAAGAATATCTAAAGATGAAATCTATAAAAAATACATACAACCGAATTGATAACCTCTTTATTGTTTGAAGACGGTAAAACAAAGCCCGCCACATCTTTTTTGGTTGCCTAGCTAGACATAAGCACGATACGCATGAATTAACCTTTGTATGTATACAATATGTATATACATACATATATGTATATATTTAGGCAGCCTATTCATAAATATTTTAGCCATTACTTACGTGATATAATAATGTATCTATTCTTGTTTTTTTTTACAATTAGGTAGCATTATAAATTACATAGTTACCTATTAATATATCTAAGAAACTCGATATTGGACCGCTTTTTCTAGTTCATATACCGGAATTTATGTGGCATCTAGAAATGTTCAAACTAGTTGTTGAAGGTTACTTTTTTTTATTTAGTAGATTTCGTTACTAATTACCAAAATACCGCAACACGTGCCTGTCGTGTTGTACCTGCGATTACCGAACCGCGTAAACATTGCAGTCCTTTGCCAATAACCTCGAAATAATCTCGTAAATTACCCATTCAAACACTAGTGTGACAATGTAGCACAACATTGATTAGGTTGTTACCTTATGTAACTACTAGATTCGATCTCCCCAATGTTACAAAATTAAGTAAGGGTGAATGTAGGATGGGTTTGAGGTAATTTCTTAAATTATTTGTTTAACTTTATTAATTCAAAAATTAAAGATATGTTCGAGTAAATAGAAAAAAAAATACAAGGAAAAACAAGCACCATATGTTTATACTTTTGATAACTAATTAGGTACGTGAAACTTAAGACTAAGTATTTTTATTGGCACCGTATGTTCTTCGTTTTATTTCGCAGGAATAAATATGGAGTAAAAATATTCGTGTCGTTTCTTTCTCGCTGTTTTTGAAAATACATTTACTTTTATTCTAGTGTCCACGCTATCTAATTAAGGATTCATACAATAATATGCGCTATTGTGTGAGTGACAGGACATATATTTACATGAAGGCAAGCAACTCGACTTCGATTAACCGTGCCATACTGCATATATGAAGAATTTGCGTGGCAAACATAAGGTTAAGGTACACTTAAAAAATACCTCATGAATTGAAGTGGGCATTAATCGAAGAAGCGTATACATTTGCTTCAAGGGCGTTAAGCTGAAATTGATGATGTCAATGTCGAATAGAGTTCATATTTCTGTAACAAAAATATCTTACAAATTGCTGATATACACTTTTTACGATGAGCTAAGCGTTAAAATTGGAAATAAATAAATTATAATTATATCCCATAAGAATTAAAAATGATATTTCAGTAATTCCCTAGCTTTGTAGTTTCTTAACATTTTATAAAATTAATTATTTTCCCGCTATTAATTAATAAGAAGTTATGGTTTTTCAAAGTAATGTTATAACTGATTTTATAAAACAAAGGCAGTAAGTTTCTAGTTAAGGAATGTCTAAAGGCATATTATTTTAATAACGAGCAGTAAAGTTGAGCACATTTGAGTAGGGCGCAGCGTTAATTCGTCTAATACTTGCGCGTGCGCATTCACCTTAACTTCCGTGGCTAGAATAATCAAACGAGATTGGATTGAAATATGAATGGCTGCCCACAATCTCTTTACAACAATAGAACTGTACTAAAAGAAAAATAGATGTTTATTTTGAACTTTGCCTCGTGGTTCTAGTTCGACAATTCTATTTTTAACACGAACAATCCGTTACAAATTATTTCGTTTGGCCATTAAAAATGACCCACTAAAATTAATGGAACTTTTTTCTTAAAACTAGCACACTTAAAATATTCCTAAATTATCGACTAAGAGCTTAAGTATATTTTTATGACGAATGTAATAATGTTAATGACGTGGCGAAATTAAACAAAAAAAAAAAAGGATTAAAAAAATATGAACTTACCAACATGCGATAAATCGGTGAGATCTGATCCTGAAATAAAAAAAAATTAAAATAAATAACTAAAAAAAATATTTTAATGTTAAAAAATGCTTATGCCGAAATAAATAAGTTTTAACAAAGTAAAAAAGAAATAATAAATGCAGGACTAAATTACATAGGTACTACATGGAAATGCCAATTTAAATGAATACCTATTTATTGTGTCGAAAAAAAGATGAGGGCGAAATAATAAAACTTGCCCATATGTGGCTTAGGTGGCCATAACAATATACGATATTAGTGTGTAGTAGTGTGTGTGAAAAATATATATACACTAGCTTTTGTCCGCGGTTTCACCCGCGCTAAATTCGGTTATCGGTGTAGGATTTCAACGGCAACTCCTCAATTATAAAAAAAAAACGACTCACACTTGGCGTTATTAAGCAATTTATGTCCTTCTCCGGGACTCAAACTATCTCCATGCCAAATTTAATCTTAATCAGTACAGCGATTGCATTTATTATACAGCGGACCCGGCAGACGTTGTCCTGCTCGAAAAAGCAGCGCCACGTCAAATATGATATTTCAAATTTAACATTAACATTTTTAATGTTTTGCGATTCCATAATTACTTCTTACGAATCTACGATTGAGTCATCATTTTTGGATATCTCACTGTTTACTATATCTAAATTATTTAGTTCTTGATTTTCTTCCAAATCTTCTATCGTAGTAAAATTGGTTGTTGCAGAGAAAACCTTAGTTTTCTTATTTTTAATATAAACATATTATTAATGTCAACATAGCTCTACATAAATAATTTTAGCATTGTTATTATTTAAATACTTGACTTGAGCTTTACAAAATAGAGGGTACATTGGAAAGGTAATACGGTAACATAGAACAATTCGGAAAGATAACTGACAATACACCAACTGCGCAACTCCA
This sequence comes from Apoda limacodes, assembly GCA_946406115.1. NCBI lineage: Eukaryota > Metazoa > Arthropoda > Insecta > Lepidoptera > Limacodidae > Apoda > Apoda limacodes. The sequence goes on along the minus strand of OX291553.1, from coordinate 7,826,360 downwards.
AGTTGCGGGCACTAGTTAATCTTTTGCCACATCAAAAGGCCATTAGTGACGTCAACAATGTAACACCGTCTATCATGTCATATCACGCGAAGCTCGGAAAAACAACATTCAATAACAACTATAGTTCGATTTTTGTTTAGATAACCGTATCAATCGAAAACAAAATCGTACGATTTTTATCACAATAAAAATATTTACATTTTGATTAAGGCTATATTAGGCATACCCTAGCAAAAGCGTGCCGTTTCGACCAGTGTACAAAGACATATTACAATATTAAGGCATACAAAGTGTACTCAGGACGGTAACAAAATTAATCAAATTCTTGCAAACTTACCCACCTTAATACGTTTTTTTACAACAATTTATGTAGGCTGGTTTCCACCAACTAAATTTGACGTTAACCAGCCGTCAAAAATGGGTGATTGTATAACATTTTGCATAGTCAGCTATTTTTAAAACTAACCGGTAAGTCAAAGTTCAGCAAACCACTACCTGGTTAACTTTAAAAATAGCTGACGATAGTTCCATACAAATCTTCCACTTTTGGCAAATAGTTAACGTCATAGCTGGTTGGTCAACCCGCCCTTAAAAGATGGTCTTACATCTTGTTTTGTATCTTGTTGAAGAAAGAAATATTCACAACTGTGGCAATAAATTGAACTTCAAACAGAGTAATGACGTAAATGTTAAAAACATTTTAAGAGACAACTTAGTGAGCCCAGAGCCTAATATATTTTGGCTTAATATGTGTATCAAGCAAAAAATCTCGTAACTTAATACGTATGACGAAGTTTCTGAATGTCACCCTATTTTTCGAAATTTGTATCCATTAGTTTGTAAGTAGCTACGTATTGGAAAAAATAGAAAATACCATCATGAGTTTATTAGTCACTACGAAGGCGTGTCACTAAAAATGTCAATCCCGGCAACAGTTGTTGTTAACGAGCCGCAGGGGGCGCGATAACATTATCGTTCCATAACGACCCGTCCCTCTATGACGCGATACATTGACCCGTCGGCTTCTGACACTTGTTTTTCTTAAACGTCTTATCGACCAATTAAATAACTTCACACGAGTTAGTTAAAGAGATGATAATGCTTCCAGTATTCAACTTAAATTTATTCATAGTTCATAGTATGGTCACAGTATAACTACCTAATGCAGTAAGCTCCATGCAGTCTGCTCTCTACACAGTCGATGACACGCTCTGTGACCGTTTTGTGACTGCTCGTATAAATGCGCACACATTTGCGTATTATATATGTATATATATATTATGTCATTTTTTTAGGGTTCCGTAGCAAAACCTTATAGAAAAACGGAACCCTTATAGTGACGTCATGTACATCCGTCTGTCATCCATCCGTATGTCACAGCCCTATAATTCCGCCGTCTTTCTTTAGATTTTTTTTTTTTTTTTTCAGAAGTTAAGGTATTTTGTAAACATTCTTCAGGTTTGATATGACAATGGTTTAAAAAAATTATAAGGGGTAGCTGTTCATACATAGAACTGATGGATGATTCTTTTTTTCTTTAAAAAACTTTTTCTTTTATTAAATATTTTTCAAGTTATTAGCTTTTAAAACTGTGTGTAAATGTCATGTTACATTTAAAGCACGTTTTATAAAAAAAGTACGATAATAGGGCTTTATAAACACAAACTAATGAAAATTGGTTTGAACAAAATCGGTTGTTATTTTTTTTTGATAATCGCAATTATTTTCATTCTGCGGAAACCTAACACCCTAAAGCACTTGGCCGGTTTTTGTAGTACTAGTAAACGAATCACGCGGTTTTGTATGAAGAAGCAAGAAGTTGTATGATAACTTGTTGCTTGTTGGGGTCAAAACAGAAAGTATTTCGAGTAATCATTGATGGGTGATACCATAGATATAGGATGTAACGAAAAAATCCTAGGTCTGTGGGTGATACGATCATTTCAATGTTGCCATCATAAACAATTTAATATTATTATTTTGATCCCAAAGTCTCTGCTATCTCATCATCTGAAGTCAAATAAGTTAGTTTAGTTATATTTTGTCCACAATTATGTAAGTAAAAAAATTAAATAATGACTACTTTTAACCACGAGTATAGTACACGTAGATATTTTTAATGAAATGTAAGCTGTTATTGCATCACACTTATAATTTATCACCATTGTTTTCTTTCCTTCGGCTATAAAACGACTCATGGCGAAAGATTAGAAAATATATTTAATACTTTAGAAAAACCATCTAGTTGAAGTACCTATATTGACCACATTATCCTGCAGGCTTTTTTAATGGTCAAAGGCATCATTAACACTGCCACCTTTTCTGCCACTTCTCATCCATTAATCTTTGTGTTATAGGACCTTTTCACATATTTATCAATACTGAGTTGTCTCCTTCAATGAACAAGACATTTTTGGTTTTCCAGATAATACCTATTTCCGTTTTTAAACATCAGACCGAAAGCGCAAACTATTCATAAATTAAAGTTCGAGATTCTTAATAAAATTTCCTCCAGCACTATATTGTTCATAAACATCTGACTTTACGACAACCTGATAGGGGGTTCTAGTTGACCGCGAGGCAGCAAATGGTTGACTGACCCTCTTCTCTTTACCATCAAGATATTCATTAGGGTGTAGGGTTTCTAACTACTAGGTTTCTAACGCCTCATCAGTAGATATAATGTGTGCACACCATTTAAGACAGTTTTCAATAACTGAGTGAACTAACCTTCATTTATTAAAACATCAAAGAATTCCTTCAGGTAGACTAGTAATAGTAGGTGAAGTGTCTATATACCAACTAGAAACATACTTTACTAATATGGATATTTATATATATCTAATATAACAGTATGTATGTAGCAATTGTATAAAAGTATATCGACACCTCTGAATATAAAGTCATACAATACATAAACCTGGTGCCATAAACATATTCTAAACCATTGTAATCATTATAAATTAATTATAATTAAAATAATGAAAAATTAATTATATTGATATAACTAATGACCTGCAGGTGCAGTATAGGTTAATATAACTAATGGGCTGTATGTTGGTGTTTTGGCATTATAGCTTGTAGGTACTACAAAAGCTGAAGGTACTTAAACGTGAAGGCAGTTGCTAGAGGTGAGAATATTATGGTAACACGGAAAAAATATTTACAGTGATAGTACCATAAAAATTGTAAAGTCAACTCAAGTATTGTAAAAGCTACTAATTTTTTTTTTTAAGTTTTATCGTATGTACCCACATCTCAAAATATATTTGATTTTCCAGTTTTTATTGTTATATGTGACAACTGTTTACCGTTTACTAGATTATTCCTTGCATCATCATGTCAGGCGCTAGACATCCTTGCTACTAGAACAAGCCTCTCTTCAATTTTTAAAATGAACAGCCTGTTCCGTACGTACCACTTCCCTGCTACTAATGCTAAATTGGATAAAGGTAGTGCGTTTGTTTTATTTGTAAGTATCAAAGAAACTATTACTATGGATAGGCAGATGAACAGTTCATTATTTAAAGCATTATAATAAAAATTTAAATAAAAAATTACTAGGTACATTTATTTTACCGTCACATTGGAGTATGCCAAGAACAAGAATTTGCTAACATTATGGCTATGTGCCTTACATTATTAATAGGGCTGTCCACATAATCTTCCTAATCTAGGAAACATAAAGTGCCTCAAGGTTATGTATGCACTTCAAGTGTATATTTTAATCGATGTGAAGAAATTGTTCAGGCACCTAGCGCCATCTCTTGACATTTATTAATTAAAAAAACACACAAGCTCTTCCTAAACAATGTTCACATAACCACCCCACCGTTAGAATCAGACCAGCTTGGTGAACTAGTGTAACCAAGGGACTCTCTTAAACATAAAGTTCCTAAAGTTTGCACACAGAGAATTAAATAAGTTTCAATCTATGTGGAAAAATTGTTACAGCAAACTTACACCTAGCGCCATCTCTTTGTATTTATTGATAATAAAAATACTAGTTATAGCAGTGTTTCAATAAAAAGGCACCCACCTGCCCTTACGTCAGCATGAGCACCTCTTGCCTCTTTGTCACATAGTGTAACCAAAGGTTTCAAAGACAAGTCAGACGAGCCCAAACATGATGTTACCTCGAAGATATGTTGGCGCATAAAGTACATACCTATTTAGATTAAATAGATTTCAATCGATGTGGAAAAACTATTTTGGTATAAGTACCTACTCCTAGCTTTTTCTTGTTAAATACTAAATACCTACCTCTTGGTATTTATTGATACTAAAAAACGCGCTGGCTATTACGATGCTCTCATAACCACCACTTCTTCATTATGAAACCCTTCCGTCTGGCTTTTTTTCTACATTCAATGGGTATCATCTTATTGTTTACTAGTTTTATTACAAATTATTTTGCCGCGTGCGACAATATCTACGCGTGCAGATGTTGGATTTAAAAACGATTAAAACACTCGGTTACAAGATCGCCCGGCAGGTCCTGCAGCCCAAACTCGATGGACTTGGTCATTGAAGAGTTACTTTCACCTCCAGCATAGTATGTTGCGGTCATAGTTACGGTTTAGATCTTACCTTTGGATCTTTAGTATAAAGCAATTGCATTATTCAATTACATGCAGATCTCCACATACATTGAACTGAGGATAAAAAAAAAACTTATCCGCGCTCCCCATCTTGAGGCGTATCGTTGGTTAGGTCTTATTAATGCATTTAAGTTAATAAGTTTTTATTTTAAGACGTACCTAAATGTTTCGAATTACTACTAGTATCCAATGATTGAAATTTTGTGTGGTTAAAAATCTGAACACGTTGTCTATCAACTAATTCAAAACAAAATTTCAAACGAAATTTAGTTTTAGGAGAACCAGTGCACAAGTTTTTCAGCTATCCCCAATAATTCGCATTTTACGTATCCCTAACTTATTGCGTGTATGCGAGTACGACACTCGTGTCCCTACCTAAAGTTAAGAATCTCAACAATTCTTGATATGTTACATTAATGCAATATTATTCATACACAGGTATTTAAAAAATTAAAAACAAAGCAAGAAACGTTACAATGAATTCTTACACACAACTGCAATTACAGACATAGCTAATAATTAAATATTATTAGTAGATCTCAGATAGTAGACAACTTAGAAACTATACAATGCTGAGAAGTATTTTTCCGTGTATATTATATTTTAATTAATTGAAATAGGTCTATTACATTAATGAAAATATGACTTGAAAATACTTCTCAGCATTGTCCCCTTTTTTTATACCACTGAGGTGGCAAACAAGCTAATGGTCCGCCTGATGTTAAGCGGTCACCGTAGCCAATAAACGCTTGGAACACCATGGGGCATTACTCGTGCGTGTCTAACCGTTTCGAAAGTTTTATCACTTTTTTTTTTAAGCACCACAAAGCGTTTTTGGGAGCAAATTCCTCTGACGCCGCACTGTGCGGAACCAGTTTAGTTTTAAAGTGTGAGCATGAATTACCTGCCAAAGGCGAGCGATATGATGGCATCATATTAAACATTTTCTCAAAACAAAGCGCATATTACAAGCGATAGAACACACGCAGGGAGGCAAATTCTTCACTCAGGGAAATCGTTCCCGATTGTTGACAAGCTGCTATGCAGATAGACCTGCCCAGGGATTGCAGCAGTACTACCAGACCTGCGATTTGTAAAGCAAAAACCTTTGTTCAGAGGTGAACTACTGCTTTTTGGATGCCAGACTCACCTAGTCATGATCTCGGAACTAAACTTCACTCGAGATGTAAACACCAAAGATCCTAATACTCTTGGAGAAAGTTAGGTTGTGGTGTGTTCTGGAATTGTGGGACTTTAGTTATTTTAAGCAACATTTTTTTTAATTATTCTAGGATTTTTCTCAAGCAGACGCTTTCATAGCGGAATTTGCTAAAATTTCTTATGCTAAATAAACAAGGACTAGTGTAGATCGTCTATATATTGTATCGTATATATATATATATATATCTATATACATTATTTTTAACTAATGTTATCATAATTTAAAAGGAAACAAAAGATTAATCCAAAATATCTTTTTTTTATGCAAACATTTCTACGGAATTTGTAATGACGGATGTATATCAAAGTTTCTTTTTCAAAAATTCCATTTCAAGAAGACACTCGTTGTCATTTTATAACTTGTGTTGTAATTACCACTTACATAGCTACAATTGATAAGAAAAATGTCTATAACTAACAATGACAAAGAACAAATGTAATTTTCCGTATAACCGCCGGCTGTCAACAATTTCCTCTTCTCGTAAATTTCCGTCTTGACAAATTGTTTAACGCACAGGGGATACTAATGTCTTCAATCAAGGAGCTTATTTTAGAAATTATGCAAGTAGATAGTTGTCTCTTCAGTCCTGAGTGAGGGAAAACCTACTTCAATACATTTTACTATGGATTTGTCTCAAGTAGTTGGTGCCAATGTATACGGGACAATATACATCCGTTACAAAATTGTCTCTACACCAAATTTCATTTGAAATAAACCGCCCATGAACCTTAGGATTTTGTATAAGAATTATTGCGAATATCTGAAACATATTTTGTACTGAACAATTTTAAGAAAAAAAATTTAAAGTTTGTTACATTACCATTTTTTTTAAGACAAAGCTTACTTAAACTGGTCGGAGGTAAAGGCAAAATCATCGATACCGAGGTGGACGAGCTATCTAGTATCCACATAGTACCAACTACATATACGGAGTAGCGAATCAGACTCGCATATGACCATTTTTTTTTTATTTGCTCGAAAGCTTCCACACACTTCCTCTCCTTAGTTGTAGTCGGTTACGATTTTTCCTATACAAACTGCATTGTATCAAATATTTGTAACCATAAACATTTCGCTACTCAAAATGCGTAAACTATCATATATCGCTATATCATATTAACAGCTGAGGGGGGAACTTTATTATTGAAGACTGATAGCTGACTTCTTATCTTACTTACCTCGTGCACAGAATAATTAAAAGTAACCTACCTCGTTGGTTGGTCTCTTATGTCAAACCTAATTTAAGCTGCGGCCTAAGACTATCACTACCTTAGTGATAGTAAGTGATAACATTATTACTTATCTATATTGACTACAACTATTTACTTACGGTGGTTGACACTTTCAGAAACTATCAAAGAATGTCACCTTATTTACTTCGAATCACAGAAACATCACTGCGATGTAATCTTCTTAGATACACTTCTTTATATTAATAGGATTAGAAATGTTGAATATTAGTAGAGACATTGTGTGTGAAAAGCTAAGTACCTACTTACGTAACTTACCTACTACCGTCGACGTACCAAGTCGCTAGACGAATTTAAAATTAATTAGGTACTTACGTCTGCTTAATTACCGCTTTGCGAATATTAACTGTTTTATAAAGGTATGTACAGTACTATTTATTGGTTTCTTGTCTAACTACTTACTTGGCAGGTATTTCGAGATAATTTTCTTACCATGAATAAAGAACTCAAAGAGAAAACCGGCAAGTGCGTCACGCATTGGCTAATAAAATTAATTATTGCGGATATCCGAAAACTTGGGATTCAAAAAATTTTTCGTCTTTGGAAATATTTATAAAGTTATAATATTGAAAACACACGGTAAAAAGGGGTAGGGGGTCATCTTGTGTACGTTGTAAGCTAAAAATAGTAAGTTCGTTAGTAAGTTGCATCTTGTGTACGTTGTAAGCTAAAAATAGTAAGTACGTTAGTAAGTTGCATTTTTTGGAAAAAATTCTTAAGAACCTTCAGCTTTCGATTTCACAAGATCTATTTTAAAAAATATATACAAAACTATATTAGCATATAGTTTTATATGTATATGCTTGGTCGCTAGTGTCGTTGTAAGTTCACACCGATACAATAATATGGCGACAGTAGTTTTAATTTGTTGCACTGTACTACGGTTTACATAAGACATACTTTTGCAAAATTTCATCTAATAAGAATCGATACAAAGCTGAAGAAATTATTGGATTATGACATTATGGCTGACTGTTGACCACAATCACATCAATCGTACGGCAATAGATATTAAATTAGGTCGTATAAAAGCCATTATTTTGAACAGTTACATTGCAAATACTTTAAGTGTTACATAATCTAAGTACCTAATACCGTTTGATTTTGTAACATGATTAGACAAGATGGTATTCTTGTAATTTACCGCTAATTACTATAAAGCTGGTATTTATAACTAATGGGACATACATAAAGCCGCCTTAGTCGAGATACACTGTTACCGAAAGCAGTGTTGCGACGATGGGCTCACCACCAGTTGTACTGCTGCCATATCTGGTTGGGTGCACCCGGATACCAGCTTGGCCCTTTTGACTCAGTTCAACGACGGGCTGTGAGAATTATCGACGACCCCAAACTCGCAACCGTAGAGAGACTTTGCCTCCCTGTGTGTGTAATGGGATTTGTTCAGAGGAATTGTTTGAAAAGATGCCCACGGGTACTTTCTGCCATCGCACTGCTCGACATCGGCCGGGAATTCATCCTCACACCTTAGAACCTAAATGGTCACGTACAGTGCGGTTTTAGAAAAACTTCCTCCCGCGAACGCTTAGCTTGTGGAAAAAAGCTCCCTGCCAAGGTTTTTTCTAAGGACTACAGTATGGGGTTCTTCAAGAAAGAAGTTATTAGATTTTTGAAGGATTGGCAACGCGCGAGTGATGCCCCAGGTGCTGCAAGCGTCCATAGACTGCAGTAACCGCTTACCATTAGGCGTATTGTAAGCTTGTTTGTCACCTTAGTTTTATAAAAAAAAACCTTTAGAGGAATAAATAATATATATAATGAAATGTCCACTATCGAAAGATGTTATAAGTGATTTTTTTTGAACAGCAAACGTATGACCTTATCAACAAACTACATATATTTATTCTATGCTACATTAACTATATCTATTTTTTTTAAATAAGTAGGAAGCCAAGTTACTCCTAAGTATACGTTTGGCAAACTACGGTGTTATGTTGAAACTGAGTCAGGCACAGGATCTACATTAACAGTATGTATTTTTACTAATGTTTTCCGATGACTCACCAATCTTTATTGAATGAAGTTAGTGAATGGAACGGCTCAGTACTATCAAGTTGTAACATAGTACAACTATAAACGGTAAACATACTCACATTATTATAGGGAATCCTATAACGTGTTTTTTTTCTTAAATTTTACATACAACACAAAAAATATTTCGTTAGTAATACAAAAAAATGGGTCAAGTACGAATCAGAGTCGTGCTCTGAGGATTCCATACTTTTAGAAGATTTTGTAACTAGTTACTCAACTCAACTACTGTTATAATATAATATTGTACATATAAGTATTTAAAAACTTTTAAACTCTTTCGTAAAACATGGGTTCAGTTCACGAACTTCAAAGATACATAAGGTATATTTTTTTGTACATTTTTCGCCAATAAGTCAAAAACTATTTATTAAAATGACTCATAATAAACTACTTAATTAAAAAAAATTAAGCTGCTAACGCACTCGGTTTATATGACACCTTTTTGCCGCAGTAACCCTAATTTCAAGTTTCGATTTCCTATTTGAGAACCCATTTCCAATAACTGGCAAGGCAAGTTCTACAACTGTATAAAATTTTAATTCGGCTGCGTTAAAATTACAAAAAGTAAAAATAAGGGTTCCATTTCTACTATATTTTACGGAGCACTAAAAACTAGCTAACAAAAAGTGCTTTACGTCAAACTTACCCACTGGCTTACTGGAAATCTCGATGACTACGAGATAACGTCATCAAGCAAGTAACAAAACACCATCGTAATTGAATTCCGTGAAGTACTACCATATGCAAAAAAAAACATTTTGACAGATAAGGTAGTAGTCGTATCGTGCATATAACTATTCTGTACATGTAATATCTAATTACAGACACTGTCTGAATGAGTGTGGTCGTTACGTAGTTTTTAGAGTTCCGTACCCAAAGGGTGCCAACGGGACCCTATTAGTTACTAAGCCTACGGCCAGATAGTGTCTAGGGCCTAAATAATTAACCTAAAATTTTACAGATTAAAACAACAAAAAAAAATGAGAAAGATTACAAAAACATGTATTTTTTAATGTTTTTGATTTTCCTTTCTTGTAAAAACGGTAATACACTAAAGCTTAAAACTTTGTATGATTGTAGTGTGAACCCTTAAGTAAAACAAAAAAAAAATACTAATAAGGTAACTGTAATAGATTCGTCAATAAAAACTAAATCCGTGCGCCTACAAGTTTACAATACTATTTGGTATTGTTTTAGTTGCATAAGATTTAGTAGTATTATGTATTGGTACGGAACCCTTTGTGCGCGGGCCCGATTAACACTTGACCGGTTTCTCTAATGTGATAAGATTTCTCAAAGTTGGATAGTTAACTTAGTGAAACTATATAGTAATGTGAGGAACAGGTATGGCGCATAGTAGTACCTCTATAGCCTTATACATCAGAACTTAGGGAACTTAACTCCTTGACTATTGTAAGAAAGTTTTTTAGGTATAACTCGGGTTCTAGACCTCCTGCAATACAACTGTGTAAACCAAAATTCATGCTGTAGTTTTTGTATGATGCGCATATAAATAAACATTCAAACAGACAAAAAAACGTAAACTCTAAAGATAATTGTTTTGGACTCTATTGTTCTTATAAAGATTTCTTATATAATAAAAAATTTTACAATATCTCCTATGTACAGACAACGACCAGTTGTACAAAAATCAAACAAAATATATGTTGATACTAAAAATAGATCATAGCGACATCTATTCTCTAATTGAATTATTACTATAGTCTTACCATCTGTTATTAAGTTGCGCCATCTAGTTTTTAGGAACATTACGTCATTAACAATATAATACACCGCCATCTAGCAACGCATACGAGAAATGATTGCTCAAGTTAGAAACTACGGTAGTACTGAAACTAGTAGTTTCCTAATGTACTCATAGGAGGCGCTCAACAGTTTCTTATTAGTTCTTATAACATCTACTAGAGGTCTCTTAAATTATACGGATGCATTAAAATAAACCTAGAGATCCCATTTTTTTTAAAATCATGTAGCAAACAGATAGTTATCGGATATAATCTACGTAATATAATTAATCAACAAATATTTGACCTTTCAATATTTTATCTAAAAAAAAACCCACCAAGCACGTATCGTATACACATTAAATTAGTGTTTTATTGACTAAGAATCTAGTAGGTATTGAGAATATCTGAAAAACTTATGAACCGATCTTGTTCAAAATATTTTTTGTTATAAAATTTTTACCCATAAACCAATAGTGTTTATGGTTGTGTGTATTATATGATATTCTTAGAATTTTAGAACACACGGTTTAAATAAAAGTTAGAGGAGGAAAATAGAAGGACGTAAATTTTACCTCTTGAAAAGCTATTTTAAGAATGAGATAATTTATACACAAGTAACCAAACTCTTTAAATGTAGGTAAGTAGGTACATCTTTGAGAAAAAAACCTCATTTTGAAGTCTTTTGTTCCAACAACACACACACCTTAAAATGGGGCGCGCGAGAAATACATACTTCAGTTCAATACAAACATGCAGCAAAGATTCCTTTCAAATGATAAAACCCTAGTTCTGGTACCTTATATTATAAACTATTTAAACACACATGCATATATACATATGCATGTAGTATAATATGTTTCAGTGTAAATAATACCTGTATCGTTGAGCAACTTGCTGATATCTGTCGTCGACCCGTCGGCCGACATCGCTGCAACAAAGAAAAACAGCAATCAAACGTCTGTCAATATTGAAAAATATATTTTACTATCTAAAAGTAAACTAAAACAAATTGAAACCGTCTATCATTTTGATGCTAAATATTCAATTTGTTGATTAGTGGAACACAAGGGGTGTCCTCCAGGGGTGCCTTGGGTCCGGAATGGAAAATTCAAACAGCTATAAGACGTTCACTGCTGAAAGTTTCCTATATGTTCCCACAAACTTCCTTCCGCGAACCCTTAGGTTGCGGAATGAGCTCGCTGCTAAGGTTTTCTCTGAGGAGTACGGTATGGGGTTCTTTAAATATTAAATAAGAAGTTATTGGATTTTTGAAGGGTCGGAAACGCGCGAGTGATGCCCCTGGTGATACAAGCGTCCATAGGCAACGGCGACCGCTTACCATCAGGCAGACCGTGTGCTTGTTTGCCACCTTAGTGGTATAAAGAAAAAAACAACTGCCCGGGCCCACTTCAACCTAAGGCGGATCTTAAGATATTTTCAAAATTTTTAGTTTCTAACACTAGCGGCTAGCGGTTAGGTTTGTGTTTTGTTTGGGTTGATAAATCAGTCAGTGTTAGGAAAGTCTTTATAATGTGTAAGTATTATTTCATTGATCGTTCGTATTATAAGAAATATATAAACAAAAAACCTTTCTATTTATAAGTAGATAAATAATAGTAACATACTAGTTTACCGCACAAATCCAAAACTGAAGTAGTATAAAACCATCCAAAGTGCAATATACAAAATAAAATATAATAATAAATGCCTGATTGACGTTGAGTAGCAATTGTCCTTTCTTAAGAATTTTACATCAATTTTTCAAATATTTAAGAAAATATTAAATTACAATAGGCTACTTTTGTTCCATTTAAGAACAAACTAATTTAAAATGGATTCTAGAAATGCAAAAACTAAATTTTTATTTTAGACAGCAAAAAAGGCTATTGTTTGAGTCATTAGATTATACCGGGTGACAACTACCGGGTGGTGCACTTTTTTTTAATTTTTTTTTTAAAAGGTCTAGAAATCTCGACTTCGTAAAAAGCTGCAATTTATATTTGCTGGATAATGGATCCATTGAGATGGATTGAAAGATAGGGAAAACATTATGAGTACAGCCCCTCCCCCCCCCCCCCTCCCCCATTGCAAAAAGCTATCTACTCCACTGATCTAAGCCATCCAGGGCGCCACCCAAACGCATACAAAAGATTCATTCAAATCGGTCCAGCCGTTTAGGAGGAGTACAGTGATATACACACGTACAGTAGAATTATATACCTATATAAAGATAAGGTTTACTCTAGGGACGAAAGTTTAAATCACTCACTTTTTGACTTTACTGGACATAGGGATCTTAAAAAAGCGAGTTTGTAGATATTTAAAGGCAATGTAACGCGCGAGTATTGCCCCTGGTTTTGGAAGCGTTCATAGGCTACAGTAACTGCTCAAAATCAGGCAGCCCGTAAGCTTGTTTGCCACCAAAAAGCGTTGCTCATCATTTAGCCATTTTGAAAAAGCTGTTACTAACAAATTTCGCTATGTTTACAGGCTGTTTGAGTGCGTGGATGTTGATCAGCGTGACAGTTTGCGGGGCGGGCGCGGAGGGACGGAGGCAAGGCCATCAGCGGACCGTATCGTGTGGCGACCGGCCGGTAACAGATCACCGATTAACTTTAAATTCACCGATTTGACTGCTTATTTATTGAGTAGTAAAAAAACTACTTAAATCGGCCTATGACTAAATCAGTGTAGGTAGGTACTAGAAGTAAAAATTTTGAAGTATAAAAATATTACAACTTAAGCATACGATTTTTTTTTGCCTAGGTGTGGCATAGTACAACTTATTTAAAAACATACCTAAAGCAAAAAATAACTGCTCATATTTTACTAACAAAGAACTCTTAAACTAACATCAAAAGTCAAAGATAAAAAATATTTCTATTTTAATGATTCTAAATCTAATCCTTACTAATAAATAAATTATAAATATCCAATTAACGTTATGTTTTGTCAACCAAGTATCTAAAGCAACAAAGAAGGACGGAAGATATTTTACAATCAAGTCGTCAGATTTTTCCTGGGGAGATTTTTAACACAGGAGTAGCTAGAGTCACGGAAAAAAACAAAGAATATTTGTTATCCCGGTTTCTCAAGGAATTCCACGATGACGAAGAAATTTGGCAGTAGGAGCCAAGGTCAAAAAGAATAAAACATTTCCTAGCTCTAGTATGGACCTACCTAGTTAAGTCAACAGTTCAAAAGGCGTTGACACCAAGTTTGCCAATTGAACCGAGAGCATCGTCCCACGTACGAGAGTGCCCTCTTGAAAATTGCGTACTTAGCACTCTGCGGGCAGTTGTTCTGCGGTCGCATTTGCACGTACCAACAGTGTTGTAATCAAACTTTACCGCCCAAGGCGGAGATTGGAACTGGCGTGTTAAATTACGTTACGTGTTTACTTGTAATATTATGTAAATTATACAATAAACAAACAATCTTTGTTAAGTGTACAGTTTGTGGAATTGTTTTGTTACCTTTATAGGACTGTTCCTTTGTATGAAAATTATTATCAGGAATTAACTATATATAAATTGTGGTAAACAAAGTTAATTTAAATTACCGTAGACACGTAAGGCGCGGTAGGCGCAGCTTATCTTTTATATGCACCACGAGGGTGGCAAACAAACTTACGGTCCGCCGCAGACTAATGGACGCTTGCAAAACCAGGGGCACAATTTGCGCGTTGCCGGACCATTAAAAACCCTTTATCTACGAAACTACTGAGCCAAAAATTAAAAAAAAAAACTGAAAATAGTTCTTTACTTATAGATTACAGGAAAAGCTGTAAGAAGTCAATGATCTTAATATAACATGGTAAATCAACAAAAACAAAAAAAAACAAAATCATAAGTATTTGAGTAATAAAAAAATATATGGTATGCAAGTTCAACATTCACTTGAAGGTTGAACTTGCTAATTTATGTGTGCTAAAAAACAAATTAGATCATTTTTTGTAATTCCGTGTATTTGGTTTATTGTCTGGGTGGCTGCGGTTGATACCACGGTATTCTTGTGTTGCGGTCAAGGGTTACATGATCTACTTGAACAATTGAGTCTATAAATTAATAAACACACTTGGTTACGAATACCATGAGATATTGCAAGTACTTTAAAGTTATTTTTTATATTATGATAAATACATTTCTGACAATGAAAATAAAAAAAAATCAATGAAAATGAAAATATGATTTATCTTTTAGACTATTTTATAGACAGTCGATCTAACAGCTTCGATTGAATATGATATTTAATGGTTTGAGAAGCTGTAGCTGCAGCTGAGAGAATCCATAGGTCAGAGCAAATATCCCTGCGAAGCGATTGGTTCGAGAACTGAGCCACTCACGATGGTAGGTGTTAAAGGCTCCCATAATAATTAGTTCTGCTGTGAGATATTGCTCTAGACATTGTCAGTCGTCAAATTCAGGTGCGTGAGGAGTCGAGATACGTCCGTATCACCGATATGAGACCTGTATAGGCCCGCATAGATACGAGTGTGGCTGCCGTGTACGACTCACTAAATTGTGATCGAGTTAGAAGCCGAGATAATGTAGGAATGATGTTTCGGCCAGGCAGGATATTTGCGTCTCCGTTAAAAAAGAATGGTCGGCTGCGCAGTCTCGAGATGGTGGTGGTCTGCGTTAAGATTGGCGTGAATACCTCTGATGTTGCAAAATTCCACCTTATATGTGGATGGAGTAGCCGCTGAAAAAACTCTTTTCCTTATATAATAATACTAATACTAAGAAGATAAATATGAGGATTGCACAGACAGCTTAGAGGACAAAAGGTGCGGCACTAGAACTGCCTAATGCTACTTAAAAACAAAAAATAATAATTGACTTATTGACTTCGATTTTAGTAGCTTACTATCTTATTTTTATAACCTAATAAGTGTTTCGGTACATATTGTATACTCCTTAGCTAATTATCAAAGTATTGTATTATTACTTTAAATAGAACTTCTTGCCAGCTCTTTTTGGCAGAAATTAACATTGTTTACATTGTATTGACGGTTCAAAAGTGTTCTTAGAAACCTATTTGAATAAATATTGTTTTGTTTTGAAGTTCAGCACAGATAATAAGGCTGCTGGTACGGCGGGGCTCCTGACTCCCCTTTGTTGAAGTAGGTAGGTCTACCCCGGTATCCATCTCCGGCACGACTTCTACTTCAGAGACTTTTCACAGATTGGCGGTTCGATCTTCCAGGGCGGAGATTAAGTAATCCCTGGGTTCGGGAACCCGTTCAACCTGCGGGCGGCGTGTACCAATGAGTCTTTTTTTAATTTCTGAAGTACGCTGATTTATTTATTCACACCACTGGCTTTTCGGTGAAGAAAAACATCGTGAAGAAACCTGCATACGTCAAGAAGAAAAAAGACGTATGTGAAGTCCACAATCCACACTGGGCCTGCGTGTGGACTAAACCCAAAATCTTCCTTACTTATGAGGGTAGGATACGAGAAGAAGAAGATTCGAGTAAGTACCTACACGCTATGTCCCGTTTTTATTGTTCCCGCGGGTTATTCGAACGAGTACTCGCTGTGCCCTACCTCTCTTTATTATAATTCTTATAACACGCGGGAGATAAATAACTTTCATTTGAGGCGTCATTCACTGAAATCGGTCCAGCGGTTTAGGCCAAGGAGGTCACATTGCCTATAAAACATTAGCCTCCTTCTGGGTCCGTCGGGTACAACAAAAGGAAAACTTTCTTTTATTTTCACCATAATAACTTAATTAATTACCAAGATGTATCAAAGTTTTGACCGTGGGAACTTCATAATAAAAATAAAGTCAATTTGTGCCTATCCTTGACCCTATAGCATATTATCGGTATGTAAATTCCTTATATTTGCATAAGCGTAAATTTGTGAACCCAAATCACTTCTAAAAGTATCAGTCGATTTTAATTCAATTTCAAAATAATCGTTATCCTATTTAAACAAAATTTTAACGTGGCATTTACATAAGGCCAACTTGTTCATTTGTCATATTACGTCAATAGACACTTATTTTTTAATGTCATAACTTTATCATGTTCCGATAGAATATTTAATTTGATTGTCTTGATATATAAGACAATGTCATTGATCTGTCTAGATCATACATACATATGATTATTTTATTATTATATGCATTTTTTCCATTTGATTTTGATTATTTTGTGGTGTTTTGACAAATTTCTAAATAAGGGTTGAACATTCTTAAATATTTTCCAGTAACTGCATTTTTCTTATAATTTTTATCTATTTTACCTACAAAAGAAAATATATTCAAATAAATTGCATTTTTTGTTACATGTAGGTACATTACATTCAACGCTGGGCCCATTAAAAACTAATATAACAATTTCAAACGTTAATAACAATTAATATAATAATAATTTTATTTTTATCTTTTATAGCTTCAAAAGAATTATATTCAAATAAATTACAATTTTTTTTCTTGTACATTTATTTTTACATCTATCAATGGATCTATTAAACACTAGGTAATGCAAATATTTCCAATAAATAATATTAAATATAAACAATAAAATCTATCGACTTACGTTTGTGTATAAAGAACTCTATCGAATGATGGTGATGGACTATGTAAAGGCCTAAAGGCCTATCGCCTATGCTAATAGTCTAAAAGTACATTTCCATGAAGAAAATTAAGTCGTAAATATTTCAAAAGTGTTAATTGCATCCGGTTTGTAAGTACTTAGAAGCAAAGCATGACGTTATAACTTGAAGTATAGTAAAGCCTGTCTACTTCAACTCAGCTTAATGAAGAGTTTTTTTTTTCATATTATATATTTTTAAAGTGATAAATAAAAGCAATATAAAGCTATAACGACTTATTATGAAATGGTCATACACTTTTTGTACAGCCTTATTATTAATCTTCATGGTTCTTGCGCGTAATGTTATCATCGACCTACAGAGTTTTTGTTCTGTAACACATCTGCTAGGCCAAGTAACAGTTGTTTTCTTATATTATTTTAAATAAAAAAAACATTTTGTAAGGAAATTTAGTTCACAAAATCGTAATTTTTAAGTTTACGCTTGAACAAAGATATACAGCAAGGCCAAAAAGTATAAAATAAAAAAAAAATATAAAAAATATTTGAAAACTACGCTTATAAAAAATTAACTTAAAAGTAGAAAATAAGGCCCCATACATTACGGAGCTGGAGCAAAAAAGCGTGGGCATCTATCAACTATCATACAGCAATACAAAAAAAGTGCCCAAGAATTACGATTTTGTGAATTAAATTTACACACAAAGTGAAAAATTTCAAAATGGCGGTTAATATTATTGGTATGGTGTAATTGAAGGTTCTAGCTAGTCGGGGAGGAAATTACGATTGCAAGATTTGACCGAAACTAACAAACAAACAAATACATGAAACTAATATAGGAAGCTGCCAAGACGAAAAGACTCGTGCAGATGTTTCCACCATCATCAAATTTATTTCTAAGCAAGATTTTTTTCAAGACTTCTTTAAAACAAATAACACATATTGGTTGCTTTGTGGAAGAAAGCTACTATATTTTTTTCTCACATGAAGCGTAAAAAATAGTGTAGTGTGTAGTAATAGTGAGTTTCCTTAATCATAATATATATATATATATATATTTATTTATTTCTAATCTGAATCTCCGTAACGGCTACAACGATTTCCATGAAATTTTGCATGCTAGCTAGGTTTCATTTTTAGTAAACGTCGTTATATCCGTGTTTTCAGGCAGTGATAAACTGAAAAATATGACTCTTCCTGACATCTATTGGCGAGTAGTAATACTACAATAGATGGCGTTGTTAAAAAAACGAGCAAAGCTCGGTCCCCAGGTACTTACATTCGTTTGTTTATATTGATTATATAGCTATCATTACCCTCTACGTTATGCTTTCTTCGGAGACTCCTATCTTCACGGAGCCTGTTAACGAGGATAGATTATTTCTATCTATGAATATGTATTATATTAAGCTTAGTTTTTTGAAGAATTGGTATTATATAAAATTTAATTACAGGCCTGGTCATGATATGAAAAATTCGGAATTCACCATGAATACGGTATTCATGGGCTATAGAAACGTAGAGATTATAATTATCCTAAAAGCATACCTATGTCACAGATAAAATATGTTTACAGACTTTATTTTGAATCACATTAAAATATGTTTTAAACGATGATGGACGCTGAGTGGTGACGCGTATATTATAAGGTGTTCAATGAACTGGCTGGTCATCTGCCTATAAGTAGCCCATAACATGCTACAGCTTACTTGTTTCACAATCTAAGTTTTCTTCTACTAGGTAACTAATTTCCTCGTTCCGGATTGTATAGTGTGAAGACAATCTATTGTAAAATTGCCGACATTTAAGTTAAGTTTTTAGCCGAATTGTTACAACAAAGGAATTATTTTTTTTATTTAATAAAACAAAAACTAGCTAAACTCGGCCATCCATTTATCTTTTATCATTTTCAACCATTGCTAATATCTTTTATTATGCAATAGTTTCGAATTAAACAGAATCATAACAGATCCGAGTAATAGGCATACCGGGGAATCCACGTTAAAAAAACGTGCTAAGTACGACGACATAATGACGATTGCAACTTTTCCAATTTTTTGAATCTTTATATTTCAGAAACGCGGCTTTTAGAAATAAAAGTTTTGATACATTTTTTATAGATAATTTTATGATGTACAATTTTTGTCTGACCTAATTTTATGAAAAAACTTACCCTTTGCTGAAAATCGCGTAAGACCCATTTTTTTTACCTTTGACCTCGAGTAAATTATTTTCAAGGTACCGAATCGATGACGACTTTTTAAATTTAATTTATAATTGTGTTTTGAACAATTTTACCAACTTTCAGCTTTTTGGGATTTTTTGTATCTTCGGGTCCCAGATTGACAGTAGGTACTATCGCTGTGGCTCAGTCTGATTATTTCAAACTCGCGAAACGCTTGTTCCCGTGGGAACTCTTATGCATATATAACTGCAACATTGTGTAAAAATGTCAAGTCACTATCCAATAATTTTACAATTTTGTGGACAAAAACATACGGAAGCTGCTTTTTTAGAAAAAGAAGATTATTGAAACAGATTTCTAATTTTTTGTCTGTTTACTGTACATACTACAAATTTTATTCTCTGTATTAAATCTAAGATTAAGTATCTATAGTTCGATACATAGCATGCTAAATGGCTTTGAGTTTGGTTATTCGACCAGAAGTAAATAACTACGTCTCAGTGTCATATTCATAACCGTTAAATATATATTTCCCACAAAAAACGCAGCTAGTTTATTAAAATATCTTTATTGTAACAATTGTACAGTTATATTATTGTGAAGTTGTAGCCTAGACTAGACAATCATGTAATTCGGTCGGCCATCGAAGGCACGTCTAGACTGAGCAATCGTGGAATAATCAACCATGTCCTCAACCCTTGTTGTTTCACCAAATCCGTCCGCCTGCCCGCGGCTTAGCTCAGTTACTCGTAAAAGGCTGTAATTTGGGATAAATATACATATCAATCCCGCTGAAAAAATGGAAATGTAAAAGAAAATTTTGAAAAAAATTTTTAGGCTTCCTTCCTAACACGTAAAGAGTGGATTTTTTTTTTCTCGTTTATCCCATGGTGTGTGGTATGGTTGGATAGGTCGTTCTAAAATATTGCGTATATGAGAAAACTATTTTTATAGTTTCGCCATGTCCGTCCGTCCGTCCGTCCGTCTCTCTGTCGGCGGCTTAGTTCAAAAACTACTAATACGAGAAAGCTGCAATTTGGCAGGGATATACACATTGATCAAGCCGACAAAGTGGTAGAATAAATTCTTTGAAAAAAATTTTTTTTAGGGTACCTCCCATACACGTGAAAAGGGGACGTAATTTTTTTTTCTCCTCTACCCCATCGTGTAGGGTATCGTTGGATTGGAATTCCAAAAACATTGGTGGTATACAAAGATCATATTTTGATTCAGGGCTCCGTTTAGCTTAGGGTAACATTTAGCTTTAAAGTACTAATTTTTGTTATAGTCAAGTGTAACATTTAGCTTTAAAGTACTAATTTTTGTTATAGTCAAGTGTAACATTTAGCTTTAAAGTAATAATTTTTGTTATAGTCAATTGTAACATTTAGCTTTAAAGTACTATTTTTTGTTAGAGTCAAGGGTCCCCCCCTCTGCCAGCAAAAGTGTAGTATTTGGAAATGTAAAAAAAAAATACGGTGGTAGTGCATATAATCAATTTAAAAGGAAAACTATCACGTGTAAGTACACTTGACAGGCTAACGAGTAATAGTCGACCAAGTTATAAAATGTACTTACGTAGTGAAATTTTCGTACAAAGTTACTTAAATGAAGTGGTACATCTGTAAAACAGGTATAAACGCTTGAAATATCTACAGAATATTTAGTTATATATTCACTTTAAAAATAAATTGAATTAAAATAAAACACACATTTAAGGGAGATCCCATACCACAAACGTTTTTTTGCCGTTTTTACAGACAATGGTACGGAACCCTTCGTGCGCGAGTCCGACTCGCACTTGGCCGATTTTTCGATTTAGGGTTTTAAAAGACAACCCTAATCCGTTTGCGAAATATTAAGGTTTAAGATTGCGCCTATTTTAAAATAATCGCTCAAAAGCCCTTTGTTTTAACGATGCAACAAAAATGGCAGCGAAACAAGGTGTTTTTGAAAAAAAAAATGTATCGAGTAAAATTTAAAAATTCGTGTTTTGACTTTCGAGCGATTTATAGATTAAGAGTAAAAGTTTCCTGTGTAAAAATATTAAACTCATAACTAACATACAAACTGATAGCCATTTGACATATACGGACTTGTTAGAGAAAAGTGTCCCCATCCCCTGCCAGCTGAATCGTTGTTTTTGGATGATAAAATAAATAAATAAATATTTTTCGACATTACACACAGCGCCGTCTGGCCCCAAAGTAAGCAAAGCTTGTGTTATGGGTACCAGACAACGGATATAAATACATATATATATTACTTTTTTTGTAAATACATACACATCATACATAATATATATTATATACATAGGATATTTAAAAAATCACGGCATTATATGAGTATATAATGAAATTAAAAGGAAAAATATCACTGCTAAGTAGGCTTTACAAGTTAACAACTAAAGGTCGATTAACTTATAAAACGTACTTTGAGAATTTTATTGTGACAAGCGACTACGGTACCCTACACTGCGCGTGGCCTGAGCCCGACACGCACTTGGCCGGTTTTTAAAGTATCAATTAAACACATACAACAAGTCGTAAACATGTTTTTCGATTCCGTATTCAGTTGTCGATCATCCACCATCATCCAGCCAGGTGTTATGACAATGATACATAAATCCCTACATGAGGTCAGTGAGGCATTGTCTGTGAGTCACGCGGCCAAGGACCAGGTTTTGCAGACCTACCAACTTATTTGTACAGTAGACAAAATAGGAACTAGCATGTTTTGTATCAGTATTTTAAGCTAAAAAATATAAATGATAGATAAGTAGCGACACTTCTTGATACTACAATAAAATTAACTTAAAAAGGCTTTGCTATCAGCCAGGTTAGTCATGTGACGTCCTTTGAAACAGGAAAAAGATCTTCAAAATGGATCAGGTACTTAACCGTTTCCTGTATTCTACAGCTGTTTGTTATTCTGCGATGGTAAAAAGTTAGGTACTAATATGATAATTCGTAGGTGACATCTGTATTGCCTTTTATATAGTCTTACAGTTTTAATCTCCAGAAGGTGGTACCACAACAAACTACTATATCTACGCTAAAATTGGTGACTCCATAGCCACAACACTGCTTCCGGTACTATTTATTTAGACAAAGGCTTTATAACACTGGAAATTTAGGACTTATGGGACATATATACATGTATATAACTTTTGTGCATTCAGCTTCAAAAATGACGGGTGTCCATACAAAATTCTAACCCCCATTTGACTGCCTTTAGAGGGTGAATTTAGCAGTCCTTTTTAGTGCTCGCCTATGGTATAACAGAAACCTCTGTGTAAAATTTTAAATCTCTGGACCCAGTAATTTGGGCTGTGCGTTAATATAACAGCCAGTCAGTCAGTTCGGTCAGTTTACATTTTTTTTATTTAGTGATACCTTGCAGCTACGTAAAAAAATGTGTTTCTATTGGTTAATTCACTTAGATAACGTTTAGTTATTCTAGACTAGGACAAATATGAGATGCTTGTTTCTAATAACTAACTAAAAGCGTGACTTGAAATATTTGAAAATATAAAAATTGTCCTAATATTAAAGCTGACAACAAAATTTGCTACGAGTAACTATTTTGTTCTCGTTGCTATATTGCTTGCTTAAATTTTTAGCATAAATAGAAGAAATTATTTAATAGCATCCAACGTCTAAGAGAAGGAAACTCTTAGTTTATTGCTGTCTGCTTTAGGGGTTTTTCTGATTTTTAGTGTTGTTTTTTGTTGCGTAGAGTTTGTTACTATGCTAAAGAAACGACCTTCTGACGTTCAAAAGAATTTGTTTGAACAAGTTTTAATGCTAATTTACAAAGAAACAAGTTTTTGTTATAAAACAAACTGAAAACACTTAAATTTTAAACTTAGATGAAGATTGATGACATATTTGTTTGTAGATGACGAGATGACCTCTATTGACCTGACCGGTCATGTATCATGAACATGATAGAAAATATTTATAAGTTCTGTTTAAATTCTTAAGGTGAATCCGAATCAGATATTTCCCATACAACCTTCGGTGCACAAAATATCCATAACTATAAACATTTTAGTGCCTTAAATGTGTCATTCTAATAATTTTGCTATCCCATGACATCATTGACGCAGAAAGCATATTAAATCATGTAATGCCAGTGAATAATGAAAAAACTAACTAACTTTTTGTTGATTTCATTTTAATTAATTCCATATAAACTTAATTTACTGATAATTCACCGGCATTTTTTGGATAAATATGCATTTTATGACTATAGCTAGTAGGTAAATAGAGTTTTAAGATTAATAACACGTTTTGAGTAGCCAAATGTCTTTAGTTAAAAATAAGGTGTATGACAGTTTGTTTGAAAAAATGGTGTTCGATTACACCTTAACAATAAATACTCGTTAAAAGGAACATCCTTTTACAAAGGTGTTGACATAAGTTAAGAGTAGGTAAATTAAGTTGCTCTTACGCGCAAGACATGAATTATTTGGTAACTTGACTAATTCTATTCATAGAATCCGTTTGCAAATGTTACATCATCTATGGTCAAAGACCTAACTCTCAATGGATTATAGTGTCCAACTGTCATTATTTATTATCATAACAATAACAAATATACTAATAAAACAATAATAAAACAGTTTTATCCATTTGCTGGTGACTCTTTTGTAGGAATCAGGATACCTACTGTAGATAGAAGATCCTTGAAGAAAACTATTCAAACAAAAAAGATTCGTAGAAGAAACTGTGCGATCAAATAAAGATCCGTAAAGATCACTGTCTGATCAAAAAAACATCAGTAGAGAACACTGGCTGATTAAAAAAAGATCCATGAAGACAATTGTGCGATCAAATAAAGATCCGTCGAGAAAACTGTGCGATCAATTTAAGATCCGCAGAGATCACTTTCTGATTAAAAAAAGATCCTTAGAGAAAACTGTCTAATTAAAAAAAATATTCAAATGTGCGATCAAATAAAGATCCGTAGAGAAAACTGTGAGGAATGTTCAACTTTATTTTTTTACGTTTTAAGTTATCTAACGCACACATTTTTTATAAAATGTGATGGTAAGCATCAATAAAAGGTATTGTTACTGATCATATCTGAAAGAATGAAACGCTCTTACATTATTTTGCCTAAAAACTTAAATTAACTGGTCAAAAAAGAGTTTAAGGGTCCACCTTAAAAAAATCCTCGTAAGATTACTAAATCCCTCTATCTATCGCAACCATTATTTAGTCTTTACTATGCAGAAAACGTAAAAGAGTAGTAACAGGTCATAAAAGCTAACAAATCAAATAATTAGCCGCTACCTAAAAATGTCTTTAATTATTTTTTTTTAAGATGAAGATACCCAAATGTATTATATATAGTTACCTGACAAAACGCAAATGAAATTTTTTAACATTTCCATTTCCTACAGAATTATGGATCTTATTTCTTAAATTATAGTTTGTACATGACAAATTCTACTATTATTTAACCCTAATAAGCGAGGATGTATAAAAAAATATATTATACACCATGATACGAGTTGCAAACATTACTTAGCAAAATGGCAGATAACAAACGTACAATAGGTAGTTATCCGCAGTTGCATTCGTCAGCGTGATCTTGCTGATGGATGGTTATAACAACCCAGTGTTGCGTGACACGGAACATATAAAAACTGTAATAATCAAGTTCGAATTGGACGCCAGGAATCTAAAGGTGCGTTCTACTGACTCCATTAAGAGCTATGATATCGCATCGGCATTGAAATCGTTCTGTTCACCAAATGTAAACAAACATGGCCGTTCATTATTTGTCAGTGCATCCACTGCTCTACGTACCGAGCATGTGCAGCCAATGCGTTGAAATGCGTCCGGATGTGACGTCATAGCGCATTCATTTTTGGTCAACAGACCGATCAAATTTGCGCATTGACAGCATTGAGCGTATTCAATGCGTATAATGCTTGTCAACAAAACGCCCCTTAAATAAGTTGCACGCTATGTGTAGGTATAAAAAAGAAATATATAATACAGCCGTTACGTACTTTGTATACATTTATACGTTGTATGAATTATGTGTATAAGTTACATTATGTAGATTAAATTACCTAAATTTTAGACTATTATTATTATAATCGTAAATTCTTATTTATTTGAAAACCACAAAAACAAATTATAGGTACTCGTATTTAATCCTTGTTTACAAATGTCATCGTATTCATAGTAAGGAAATACTTATTTGTTTCTGAGGCGCGCGCACACAGCTTTAGTATAATGGGGATGTCCTCATAGTACTGAGGGTAGTTTGGGGTCGTTTTCTGCCCTACACTTACCACACGATTGTCTTGTTTGTCACCTTTCGTCGTTACCATCAGCTGGACAAGCACAAGCTTGCTTGACTCCTAAGTGGTCTAAAAAAAATCTCTATGTATAATTCACAGAGTATTTTTGTATATACGGAAAATCTAATATTCTATGTAGAGCGTTGTGCACGTGGACCTGTAACATTCGTCAATCGAAGTTAAGTAACGTCAGGCGTGGTCGGTCAATGAATGGGTGACTAGTGGCACACTATTCATAACGCAGCAGTCACCAAAGATAATCAGAGGGCATAATAATTCTACAGTACAGAGTAGCCACTAGTTCGATAATGTCTACCAATTCACACTGGTCCAGCGTGGTGGACTATGGTCTAAGCCTCCTTTCTCTATAAAGAGACAGTATGTGTACATATTTATACATAATATATATTATTAAAAAGAGATTTAACTACATTTCATCATTCATCATTTTCATACGAACCTACATAAATACAAACAATACAGTAATGCGCTCTATTAACATATCTCCAGCGGCAATTGAATGGTTTCACAGCTACTTGCATCATCGCCAGCAACGAATTTTCTTCCTGGTGTGATATACGTGCTGGAGTGCCTCAGGGTGGAGTATTGTCTCCACTTCTTTTCGCAATTTTTATAAATGTAATATCTTACGGAATTTCTTTTCCCTACCACCCTTATGCAGATGATTTACTTACAAATCTGTACACGAGCACCTTTTACTGATCTTCATAAAGCCATTGAAAATATGAATTCCGACTTAGATTACATAACACAATGGAGTAAACGGCATGGACTTACCATAAATACGGATAAAACACAAGTTTCCATAATCGGAAGTCCAAAATTAATACCAAGAATTAATTTCTCTCAACTATACCCAGTATGGTGTTAATATCCCCTATAGCGAAAAAGTTAAGAATCTTGGTATTATTATTGTCCGTATTCTTTCTTGGGCACCTCATCTTCAAGAATTAAGTCGGAAGTTATACGCAACTGTAAGTTCTTTAAGACGTTTACGTAATTTTCTCCCTATTCCCACTAAAATTGCTCTTGCGCAAACATTACTTCATCCAGTTCTCGATTACGCTGACGCCAGCTACTTTCTTACTGTAAACCAATTAAATAAACTTGAGCGTCTTCAGAATCTATGTACTCCTACTTTCGCCAAGAGCTCAAGTGACCTCCAATCCGTATTCGCCGGAATATACATGTTCTTACACTTCTGTACAGCATTTTGTTCAATCCGTCAGCGCCTGCATACCTTAAAGATCATTTCCAATTTATAGGCAGTTGTAATTCCAACCTACGTCACTCTGCTCAACTCCTTTTAAAACCACCTGCTCATTCCACTAACTTTTACAACAAATCTTTTACTATTTAAGCCATCAAACTTTGGAATTCTCTGCCTTTATTAATTAAAAAGGCCCAATCTCCTAATACTTTTAAACGCCTTTAAAATCACATTTTACTGACAGCTGATCACTGTAAGTATCAAAGCATATAAAATTGTACTTATTTGTATTATAGATATTTATATATGACTTATATGTATTTATTTTATGTATATATGTATTGATATTGTATGTAGATATTATTTAAAACATATTTAAGTATAGTTTAAGATATTTCTTTACTCGTAAATATAACATATTTATTTTGGTTCACCTACCTCTAATTAATTTTGTTATTATCCTCTACCCTAGGGTTGTTTGGTAGAAATCGCTTTTAGCGATAAGACCGCCTAATTCTATACTTATGTCTACTTTTATTGTCTTTATGTAAATGAAAAAATGTTGGTGTTCAATAAAGTATTTATCTATCTATCTATCTATCTAATGCACATAGCAATCTAAGTAGATACCCATTACATGATTGTGTAATTTTAAAGTAACTTTGATGCGGATTAGGTTGTTAAGTTAAATCATACTGACATGTTTATATCAAGCAGCAGCTAAGCTATAGTAATTCACTTAATAGATACTTAGAAAGATGTTATTTCCATAGTGATGATATTATAAGATGTAGTTACGAAGTCGGTCTAGATATTGAAGTTCCTATAACGTTCTGATTCCTTTTTAGGGTTTCGTTTTTATTTCTACAATGGTAAAAAGTAACCCTTTTGGGGTGACTTTGGTGTCTGTCTGTCTGTATGTCACAGCTGTTTATTTAGAAACTACCAACAAATCCTATCGATTCGGGTGGCGTAGTTGTAGAAATTGCTTTACGTTGGAAAAGTGGCGTTCCTAAGGAAAAAAACGAGTACTTACTATTTCTCACATGAAAAATTTAAAACGTTAACTTGACCAAAGTCGGTTAAAAAAGAAAGCACTTGTACGTACACCCATTATGAAAACACTCTTATCACACATAATAGAGTAGCAGATACAGTTAGATCTAGTTAATTGGTAGATAGACCTGTCTTTTGAATTACTTTAACCCGTTTAAGTTACATAAGTTTCTAAGTGATCACGTACCAGCTGCTACGGAAAACCTGTCCACTTACTCACTACGTATTAAGTGAAAAGGCAGTGCTCTGACTTAGTGACCTACTTCATTTTATTAAAGACATAAATAAGGAAGTT
Organism: Apoda limacodes; assembly: GCA_946406115.1. Taxonomy (NCBI): domain Eukaryota; kingdom Metazoa; phylum Arthropoda; class Insecta; order Lepidoptera; family Limacodidae; genus Apoda; species Apoda limacodes. The sequence goes on along the minus strand of OX291553.1, from coordinate 7,797,827 downwards.
CCACCTATAATTGTTTCGGCGATGAAAATGAATTCTTTATTTTTGTGTGTATAATGGCCAATAATTATATAAAAAATACATTTACACTGGTACCTGTTTTGGGAAATTTGGTGTACAGTAGCGATTGAAATTTAACAAACTTCTAGCTAGTTTCTGGAAGGTGATTTCATTCAATGTAGTGATAATTTTGTGAAATCATAATGATGACCAACATTGTCGCTTGACATCGTAAGAACATTGCTGTATAATAACTTCTTAAGAGAAGTTAATAGCAATGGAGATAATTATCACATTGGAAGCAAATAATTTTCACTGATTTGAATTGAATCTATACTTAATAATTAATATAAAACTAAAGAGTTTGTTTGATTGAACGCGCTAATCTTAGAAACTATTGGTGCTATTCGATAAATTGTTTCAGTGTTAGATAGCCCATTAATCGAGGAATGCTATAGGCTATATATCATTATGCAAAGACCAATAGGATATCTTAGGAGATATCGCAGTTTTAAAATTACATGTCTGCAAAATAATGTGCAAGGCCGGCGGGCAGTCATGAGGGGGAAGGGCGGTACATATTATTTAAAAATATTTTCTAGAATTGAGGAGTTGCCGTAAGAATCCTACGCCGATATACAAATTTAGGACGGGCGAAGCCGCTGGCAAAAGCTAGTATAATATAAAATCGAGAGGTCTGTTTTCAGCAATGTACAATATTTACCAAGCAGAAATTAGTTAATTATTTTTGATATATTTATATAGAAGTCAGAAAATGTTTGATTCAAACAATTATTTTTACGCTGATGACGAATTAATTAAAATATTGGATGCAGATAAATAAATACCTACCCACATCACGAGAATTTGCACGTAATTGTGACACGGATGTCCATTCTGTGAATTAGCGTATCAAGATGTGGAAAAAATATCATCAAGTTTTTGACATAGCAATGACTCTCGTGGGTCCGTCTACTTGTTTGCAAAATGTAAAAATAAAATTTTCATAAAAAAAATATACTGCCTGCCATAAAAATAAAACGCACCCTTTTTTAAGTGCCTACGCACGTTTCGAGGAGGATTGTAATCGTGTCCTACATGACCTTTCTATGAATATTATATCTTGCAATTTTTAATTCTTGCATGATAAGCTCTAGGCGACTACAAACTTCATGTGCGTGTGTTATACGCTCTTAGCCTTTTTAGAGTTCCGTACCTTAAGGGTGCCAACAAAAGCCTATTACTCTGTCTATTTGTCTGTCTGCCTATTAAGGGGCTCTATCTTTTGAACCGCAATATATACAATGCTGAAATTTGCACAGAATATGTATTGTTACGCCAAGTATTCTATAAAATAATCATTGTAATACATACAAAACTTCTAGTGAATGTTAGCAGACTCTAAGGGAAGACAATAAACGATAAAAAGCGGTCAAGTGTCAGTCAGACTTGGTCAAAAAATCCTGAAATCGGAAATAAAATACAATCAATAAACGTCATCAAAACTAAAAAAAAATTGGCTAGTAATCACTGGCTGTCGTAAAAGGCGACTAAACCCTTTTAGACTAAATGTAAATATGGTGGTCTGGGCCGTTTGGGTCAGTGCTGTCATTAACGCAGTTAAGGCTGTAGGATAGACAGTTCTTGTGCTTATATTACGAAAGTGCATGGCAGGTACCGGTACGTTCCATTGCAGATCCCGGAGCCACCCCTGAGTAGAAATCTGACATAACCCGATTTCTTACCGGGCATCTTCTAAAGATTTCCCTCCCCCGAATACAAAAAAAAATGGTCAGTTAGTTAGTAAACTTGAAACTAGATGGTGCTAACGAAAGCTTTGGTGGGTGAGTCCGATTCGCAATCGGCAATTTTTTTTATTTATTTAAAACTTATTAATGATAAATAAAAGAGTAAGTACCGATCAGCAATACTGAACAGGCCAGGTGTTTAATTTTTTTTTTGTCTAGCCAAAGGGTAATTTATCATTAAAATATCATTATACCTACACATAATGTAGGTGATTTGTTATTTTTTACACGACAACGAGTTTAATATTTTTGTCGTAACCTGATCTTATACAGATTACTACAAACAATTCCGTTTTTGTAATAATTTTTTAAGCTTATTGCCTGATTCTAACATGAAAGTCTTGTTTTCTAAAATGGATTTTTTTTTGTTTAAGTATTTGTGTTAATTTATATTTTATGTTTCTGTTATTGCCTATACAATATTAATTATGTAATTGATGAATTGTTCCAACTTATTCCTACGGCTACTTTCTACCATAGCACCGATCGTCATCGGCAAGGAATTCATTCTCACACATTAGCTTGGAACCTACATAAATGGACTCCCACGGATGCTTGAGTTCTGGAATGAGCTCCTTGCCAATGTTTTCTCTAAGAAGTACAGTATGGGGTTCAGCCAGAAAGAACTAAATAGATTTTTAAATGGTCAGCAACGCGCAAGTGATACCACAGGTATCGCAAGCGTCCACAAGCTGCGATGACCGCTTACCATCAGGCGGACCGTAAGATTATTTGCCATCTTAGTAGTATTAAAAAAAAGCGTAATATTTCGTTATTGATTACAGGAAGCTAAAAAACTAAAATCCGACCACCGCAGTGAAATCGAAAACTACATAAGTTGCGTAAATATATGTGTACAGTGCAACAAAGTTTTCCGACCCTCTGACCCTAGGTGTTTGGTCACTAGTGATGTTGTAAGTTCACACCATTTCAATGGCGACTGTAGTTCAAATTTTTGACCACCGGTCAGAAAAGTTTGTTCCACTATGTATATTTTAAAAGTGCCCATCTAGACCTTTCATTCAAAACCAAATAAAATACATTTTAACTACTTTATTCTTATTCAATATATGGAGGGCTACCGTTATTCTTCAAACTCAAATCCAGTCAACCCAGAATCGCTTCTACAGTTTCATTAAACATTTAAATTATTTATTAACAGACGTATACGTTAAAAAAACAGTTAAAACCAAGAGTCGCATCAATAAATAGTATAAAATAAATAATTAAAACATTAATATTATCTCGTAAAAAGTCTCGTGGATACTACCTACGTCTTATAATCTGATAAATATATCTTAATTCTCTCATATAATGTTATTTTATTACTTTTTTTATGAGGTACTCCAATCGAACAGTATGATAAATAAGAAAGATTTATCACACATGTAGGTATATTGGCACTAATTTAAAAATTTAAATGGCAATATTACCTAAAATTCTACTATTAAACCAGTTTTAGTTTATTCTTACAATAAAATCAGACAACTTTACTTAATCACGTAACAAAAAATGGAACTTGCTCTGTGATATAAAATAATCGTATCATATGATTTGCACATTCGGTAGGTGGTACCTATTTAAACCGAAAATAAAAGTTTGCACGAGGTTTTTTTTTAAGAATGGTTAAGTACGGCAAATGTCATGGAATTACGAGACATGATATATTCCATGTGTATGGACGCGTGTTTCTCTAGAAAAAGTGTTTATGAGGAAGAAATAAAGAGAATTCTAAATTGCACAAATAAAACATACTGGCGAACTCTGTGCCTATTCATAAAGGTTTATGTTATTTTTATTTTTTTAAAAAAAAACGCTTTGTTGACGACTATATCACATTAATCAAATCAGATCAAATAATATTTAAAATTCTACTTATTTTAGTCAGATAATATTTTATAGGACATCAACTGATTTTTCAAAAAAAAAAAAAACGGGTTGCACTCCGGGAGTGCCAGCAGAAGTGAAAACATACTCGCTATTTACTTCCCATCACTTCTTATCCATTATTAAAAATAATAACTTTTGTTTATTTACTTTTTTGACGTTGTATATTTGACAGCTCAATCTGTCATAGAATTAAAATCCCATATCCAACTTCCCTGTACTACTCATAATCGCCATATACTAAAAATAAAAACTAACCTAATGTAAATAAAGGTCACGTGTCCTAACGCGAGTGACATCTTACGATTATTCGATCAGGACACGTGACCTGACGCGACTTTAACAGTTTTTACCCATCACAAAAAAAGTGCACAGCGCCGCTAAAGAAGTTTTCACTTCAAAATATTTAGAGTTAAGGAGTTTTAATAATAAACACATACCTACATATATTACTTCGTAAGGAACGTGTCAACAGAGTCTTAAGTTGACGTAGCGTTTTTATTTTGGCGGTGGTGTTAAACGAAGCATGACCAATGTCATTTTATTGAGTTGTACGTTTTATGTAGTTTCCAAAGTAACTGTTAATACAACAAATAATAGATTTATGTCAGCTCCGTGACTCAGTGACCCGACTGCTGAATCGAGGAATGTGGGTTCGATTCTCGCACGACACAAATATTTATTATTTGTGTTTGTCTTGAGACTGGGTGTTTTCTATGAACAATATGTATGTTTTTATCAAAAAAATGGTATATATTTGTATCCGTTGTGTGGTACCTATTGCTTAGTTTAGGTATGTGCAAAAATATTTATTTATAATACATTTATTTCTCAGGTATAAAGTTGAACTTGTAAACACTTCACTTGGCCATATCTTAATAGAAGTTATAATATGAGATTATTAGATAAGAGTTCGTTTTTAAAAAAAGCGGACTGCGTACATGAAAAAATAGGCAATAATTATGTTGTATAAGCATACCTATATGTAATTAAATAAATCACAGTCACTTAGTCGTCTAAGTCGTTATACGCCCTACTGCACAGCACAGCCACTCCTTGAAGAAGGAGGCTTAGGCCATAGTCCAGCACACTCGCCTAGAGTTTTTAAGCCGACTTAAGACTTGGCTTAACGACTGCTATTATATAACGAACAGCCAGTACCAACGTATTTAAGTTCTTACCGGAAAACGCAGAAGCTCAGAAAAAAATTGCCACTAGGCGGTCACCTATTTAAGTTGTGACAACTCCCGATGACGTTACGTAACTTCGTATATAGTTTCCGATAGACGAATGTCACTGGGCTAAGACCTTCTTCAGCTCTTCTAGTCACACAGTACATATACCTAATGTGTAAATCCATACTAATATTATCAATGTGAAAGTAAGTTTGTTTGTCCTACGCAACAGAGCATTCGATTGAGCAGAATATAAAGATGAAGAAGGATATAGGCTACCCAAATCAAAAGTTTTCGCAGGAATAACTACAACCAAAGTCGCGTGTACAAAATATAGCAACCAGACCTAGAACTTGCTATAGCAAACCTCTTTACTATAAGTTATAACTAATTAACTAATCCAGGATATGCTGTAGGAATCCCACGCCTATAGCCAAAAGCCACGGGCAAAAGCTAGTGTAGTTGAAGAATGGGTATCTTATATTTGTCATTAGTTCTTAAAACATTTCGAGTTTGGGATACGCAGAAATGTCTTGTCAACACGTAAAGACCACTGTCAATATTTGAGATTAACATTTGAAGTACTGGATTATGGCGTGTTCAATAAAAGGTATGTATGCCTCCTAATTTAGAACAACACCAACAGTTTTCCTTATTGTCACCTTATTTCGTATCCGTATTTGTCTGACACCTTTTTATAGTATGTATTAGCATGTACTTTCTCTAGTTTTATATTCGACGCAGATACTTTGGAAAAACAGTTAAGTAATTTACACAATTTGGGTGTAGTTATGGATAGTATGTTTGTTTCCTGTTGACTTTTTTGTGTGTGTAATTCAGGTACAACTAAATATTTATGATTTTGCCAGAGCGTTCAATACTATTAAAATTCTCTTACTACTGATATTCCCTGAAAAAAATCCCTGCTAAAATGAAATAAATTTAGTCACCTGCTACTTCTGTACGTCTGTCTGTACACAATTATGCTCCATTATATATATTCGGGATATTATTCCTTGTTATATTTTTTTCTTTTTAATGAAATGTATGGATATAGGTATGTAGTTAATTAGGTATATAGGGTAGATAGTTTAGGTATGTAATTTTTCAAATTTTACAAAAGAAGTCTACAAGCAAAACAACATTTGCCAGATCAGCTAGTTAACTTAGTAACAATATCATTAATATAATATAACATATTATTATACTATTCACAATAATGGAAATGAGTGAATACCGGATATTGTAAATAGAAGCAACCCTTTTATACCTATATGTTATAATTGATGTGTTTTTAATTTATCAAAAACAATTGCGTTGTACTTACGTTAGTTGTTATTGACTTGAATTTTACGCATCAGGGCCTTTGCAAAATTACAACCAAGTTACTTACTTATCAACTCATAATGACAGGTGTAATCAACATAATAAATTTGAATGCGGATAACATGCGAGGATTTTTATATTGCAAACTTGGTAAACTTAGTAAATAACGTAATAAAAAAAAAAACAAGATGGCGGCTGAAACTTGTAATCTGTGTACATATGTACCGTTACTCAATTTCGAATCTGTGAACGCCTTTTTTCATCCATTCAACAATAGCTCTTTTTTATATCACTACGGTGGCAAACAAGCACACGGCCCGCCTGATGCTAAGCGGTCACCGTGGCCTATGGACGCTTGCAACACCAGAAGTATCACTCGCGCGTTGCTCATTTTGTTTTCATCAATAGCTTGTTCAGACGTACGGGATACAGTCTAATTTATAACAATAATCGTCTACAGAGAATAAATAAAACATTGGTAGAAAATCGCATCGAATAGAGCAGATTTATTGTTACCTTTTCATCACGTATACTTTCTTTGAAATCTAATGAATTAGTACAGGATATTTAATCAAACAGGTTAACAGACAGATTAGAGCTTGGTAATGGACCAATCAGACACGTTTATTAGTCCGGCTTTTTTGCTACAGCCTGACTTAGTGAGTAACTATGTGCAAATTTCTTACTAAAGGCTTGTTCTACATATTGTTGAGATTTAAAGGTATTTATATACAACTAGCTGTCCCGGCGAACGTTATTCCGCTGCCGTCCCTCTGTACCCGGCGAAAGTTGGTTTTTACCTATAGTGCCCGAGTCCGGCTCGCACTTGACATATCGAGATAAAAACTATCCTATCTTTTAAGTTGGATCAAATAACAGATATTTACGAAGTTTGATCAAAATCGGTTCAGTAGTTTAGGAGTCCATTGAGGACAAACATTGTGACACGAGATTTATATATATTAAGATTGATTTATGTTATTATTCACTAAATAACCTAGATATGTAATTGATCGCATCACGGAGGGAGACATTAACAGTTGTAACACAGGTTATACTTAGCACGGCTGTTAATGATCTTTCCAAAATGATAATATTTTTTTATTGCGTTCTTGTATTTTGTAAAAAACATAACAATGTATTCTTGAACTGGCGAACAAAATTGTTTTACTGTGTTAATAAAGATTTAATAATAAATAATAAAGCTTTTCTAAATACGAATGTTTGACAGTTAACTCCCGGACTACAAACAGAGTGGAAGAGTATATAGACGAAGTGAAGATTGTAAACCATTTTGCACGTAACCACTAATATAAATTAAATAAATAATATTAAAAAATATATATAATTTCTTATAATAATTAATCTTTTTATTGTGATTCTTTATGTAAAATAAATTTTTACTATAGACATCAAATAATACGGCATAGAGGAAAAAAAATTTGGAAAATCCAAAAGTGCACGCCTCATAGCGGTCATTCACATTTAAAAAAAAAATCTAAGACAAAAACTCAAGTTTTTTTAAATAAAATAACAAATAAGGTGAGGAAAAAATATACTATAAAATAAAAATAAAAAAATATATATATATATAGATATAGTATACAGTGGTATATTAGTTTTTTATAAATTATAACGCTAATATTAACTAGGAATCAGCACAGTGTAATACTTTATATATTAAAAACAAAAGTATTCCGGTAAGATGAATTTTTCGACCAATTTCTCTGCCACATACATGGTCACATAAACACAGACTCACGGACGTCCAAGAATGATTAGTTTTAATGTTATTATTTATTATATTAAACAAATTAATTGTTTATAAAATGTACCATATGTGCTAGACAGATTATTTAACTTCATATTAGTGCACTCATATTATCCTGTAAGTGTTATATTAAAAAAAAAAAACGTCATTTAAGTTTCGAAAGACTGGGTTTTTTGACATGTCGAGAGTAGAGCACTACCTCACCGCTCCGCTTATGAGGCGTGCAATAGGGTTGTCGGATCACCGAAATAATACTGTACTACTTTATTAAATACAAATAATAGTTTACAACGAGATGTGATCATCTACAATATTTTTAAAAGGCTTGAAATCCATACTAATAAAACAAATACGAACATTAGTTTGTTGGTTAATACTTGCTTCACATCGTCGGAGCGAAAAAATCCAATTGAGACAAAAAAGGATACAAGTTATTTTCGCAAATTTCCAAAGTTCCCTATCAAAAGGAATAACTCGACATGGACGAACTATATGTATAGCTATAGCTTGTAATAGCAAAATTTCTTACTGTTATCAAGAAAACCATATTTAGCGCGAGCTTAGCCGCGGGCAAAAGTTTAAAATCAGCCAACAACAAAAAAGAAAATTCAAACATGTTTCGCTTATGTTATCGTAGATTTTAGCAGATGATAAACGATATCATAACAAATAAAACTAAATAACGTTATAAAGCCTTTTATTGCATTGCATAATTGTCACCTCACTTAAGTAACATGGATTTAGATTAATTTTTAAAAATTAAGATTTATAAGATTGGTATTATTAAAATTGTATTAATCGTAACGACGACGTAATTTTTTTATTTTATTTAATAATGATAACGACTAACGACACATATCATAGGTGTTAACGTAATCACCTAATTGATCTTCTATCTTGGTTAAAAAACGCTTTATATTTTAAACTAGCTGACCCGGCGAACGTTGTTTCTTTTTTTAAAACAACTGCCGCACCAACCTTTTGTGAAAGGGTTTTACTACTTCAGAAATCTTCCCCGGCGTGTGCATAACAACTTACCAAAAGTTGATTACAATCAGTTTACTCTTATTGCGCGAGTCCGACTCGCACTTGACCCTTTCGGAAAATTCTTTCATATTGGATGCCTACGTCATACAAAGAACACACCCTCCAAGTTTCAGGTTTTTACGATCAGCGGTTTTGGATGTGCGTTGATCCGTCAGTCATTCAGGACGAAGCATTTTATATGTACCTATAGACTCATACCAAATATTTGTAATTAAGTAACCGGTTTAACTTACGGTTTTATTCTCCATACTAGTTTTGAATCCGCTTAAGGCCCTTAACACTTTATAAGTAACTGGATAAGACGTAATACTTTTTTATTTTAAAACTATATTAGATACCATGAATAATTAAGTTAAATGCTGTTGTATCCAAGTTATTGTTTTCGTCATCCTAAAACTTTATATCTTAATAGTCACGCACCGTGCCATGAAAGTTTCAAAGATGCTTCTCCTCCTCCGCGAACGCTTTGTTCAGGTCTATGTCAGGAGTTAACCCTATTTGTTTGCAATAGGGCAATACTGATATAACTCAAGTGCCACGATACTGTGAAAATTCTTAGTATATAGTACGTACTCGAGACTCTAGAATTCTAGCTTATATAAAACATACTCTGGAATTCAAGCTCGGCATGTATCAACAAGTATATTTCTTATTGTTTCATTATTCCAGGTTCGGTGAAGGTAGACATCCTAAGAAACATACATACGACAAAAAGACGTATGTGATATCCACAATCTACACTGGGCCCACGTGAAAGACTATAACCCAAATCCACCTCACCTAAGGAGAGAGTTAGCCTTACCCCAATAGTGCGGACTTATGCGGCTGGTAAGAATAAGTAAGTGGTCTACTATCACGATTACATTCGAATTCGCTAGTCTCTTACATTTTTTTTTAACAATAAACGATGAAAAATATATAACTTAAAAAAAGTTGAGGGGTCTATATTGCCGTGATGCCTTGTAGCTGCGGCCCTGGGCAAAAGTTTTTTTAGTACTTCATAAGGATAAGGAATAATCCATTGCCACAGTCGGACATTGATTTGGGCCACGAACTCCACAAGCTAGCTAAGTAAACATTTAATAAGCGGTTGGACTGAAAGCAAGATCTTTGTGGTAACTTCAAAGAAACAACAAAATGATAAAAAACAATCTGAAAATCGCGCATCCAAATCACGTGCTGAGATAAATAAGATAAAGGTGAGCACGTAACAGCTGTCTCGTTCAAAACAAACAGGTGGGAAAGCAACCATCATCACTGCTTGAACACTGATGTTATCTCTTATCATAATAAGCCAATGTCGACGTCTCCAGCCAAGCCTCTACCAGAAAGCCGTAAGGTTTTAACAAATAAAGGTGGTTAAATGGCGTCGCTGACAATATTTGCAGATTTTCTTTATTATATAGCATCTCAAAAACTTAAGTATAGATAATTTTTTTTCCTAACCATTTCTTACCATATAAACAGACAGATAGATGAATGTACTGTACGTATTTATGCGTAAAACAAAAAAAAGGAAAAATGACAATACAAGAAATAGGTAGTTTGCAAAAAAACCTACTTTGGAACAGATGTACAATAACAAATAATAAATATAAGCACTTCGTTGTCACACGCTGTCATGTTGCCGATATGCCCAACTTACAATAAAAACACACTGCACATTATAAGATAGCTTTTTCCAATGTCTTATATATGTATAAGACATTTTATAAAAGATGGAATACTATGCCAAGGCACCTTGTTTACAATGTATAAAATAAAGTAGGCTGTACTGGAATTAACTCGTGGACCCAATTTACTAAATAAAATGAAGGTCTTAGAGTGCAGATTAAGTTCCGAAACACCCTACTACACTATTCGGTGGACTTACGTTGCTAGAGTACCTACTTAAGCAACTGTTAATTTCGAAAAGCTACGAAGAAAGCCTGTGCGCAGCAGTAGACGTCTTACGACTGATATGATAATAATACATGTGAACACAGGTTATACTATTTTTAAATAATTAATAAATGTCTTTTAAATAGTCTTACAGTGCGCAGCTGCCCTCTCTACTGTTCCACTCTATACCTGCCCATCCTGTATCATCTAATGCATATAATTTTATCTCACTGTATACAAATTATTAAATTATTAAGACTAGGCATGCTGTGTCCTGACCATATGCCACGTGATGCTATATGTTTTGCTAATTAATACTAGCATAACATATTTATATGCAAATTTTCGGAATTAATGAATATATTACTTTAGTTTTTAGGGTTCTATACGCAAAGGGTTATAAATAAAGCTTGTTTCTATATTACAAGGACGATACCACTTAGATATTTTAAGCAAAATATTTTATGTAGAAGGTATGCATCTGATTTGGGTACAGTAATTATGAAAAAAGTGAATTTACAGAAGAGAAAAAAGACATAATTGTATCTTAGGGCGGCTACTCACACGTCTGCAGCAGGGGAAATTTAGTGTGTGGGGTCAGGATGACACTGCCTTTGGGAATCGTTGAGGTAGGTATGAGGAAGCTGAGATTATGAACAAGACAGCTAGTTAATTTTAATAGCTGGTTAACTAAATCACTTTCACCAAGAATACACATTGCGTGTATTTGTATAATGATTTGTATGGTGTAAATTTCCTATTTTATTTTAACACATAATTGATTTTCGCTATTATTAAACTAAGTTAATTATAAGGTAATCACACTTGACCGAAATTTATCTTTTTCTCATTGTACAGGTTATTTTAGTATTTCTTTAAAAATAGATACCTTTTGATAATAATATGAAAATCTATAGGTGTTAACATCAAAAAAAATACTTATGGTAAAACCAGTCTCATTGCAAATTTGAGATATATTGTACCCCATATTATGTAGTTCTATAATACGCATCCTCTCTTGAATATTAATATTGGCCTGCATATTATTTTTAGCAAAGAAATTTAATAAAAACACAAAACAACCTTATCAACACAACCACCTTCACTAACACATCCACAACGACAAAATGGCTACTTAAGTAATTACCGTATCTAACTTAATAGCTAAATGAAAACACCAAACAAACTTGTCAGCACATACCCCCAGAAACAAATCGGCAACTACCGAGAAACATTAAATGTCTACCTACGTAGTATCCGCATCTAACTTAATAGCTTTTAGAAAATTGGTCTAAGCTGTTTAACGAAACAAAATATTCATAATTCGTAAAATGTATTAAAAACAAAAAGAAAGGCATAAAATGATAATCGAATCCACAACCACTGAGTACACGTATTAAGATCTGATACGTCTATCCACTAGGCTACGGATACGACAATTCGTATCAAACACATGCAACTGCAACCGGGTGGCTCGAGAGTGGCAGTCGGGTCGATCAGCGGCTCTAAGGAACTACCTGACCACTGAACCTCCGCCGGACGCTTTTTCACTCAATTTGTTCTTTGTACAGAACACCCGCACACACATCAGGTATTGCCGTTATTGAGCTCGCAAACTTATGTGTCTGGCGCTCTTTCATCTTAGAACCGAATGGTCAAACCTGATGTGTTTGATCGACCTAACACACAGGCATACTTATATTCACATGTTTTCTATTATAATGAGTTAAAAAAAAAACTGTAAGATTTCTTCTACTTTTTTTAATGCTGTCACGTAATATAATTTAATAACCATGTGTGGACTTTTTTTTTTACGGACGGAATTAAAGAACGCTTTGAACTGTTTATAGTTTTACCTACAAAACTATAGGAGTTTTTATACAAATTCTCATAGACCCCCTGGGTGATTTTTCGGAAACAGTGAGACACTCCGTTTTTTAATTTTCAACTTTATCAGCCTCATAGGGACCACTGTTAAGGCACGGCCTACCCTCGATTCGGGCCATAGTCCGCAGGCCGGCCCAGTGTGGATTGTGGACTTCACATCCGTCTTTTTTAGCAATTTCCAAAAACCCATTTTTATGGTTTTAGCTTTCAAATTTCAGTCAAGGTCAAAGGTCAGGTAAGAAACCCACATGCCAAATATCAAGTTGTAGACCTAACGATTTGGGTTGTGCGTTGATATGTCATTAAATCAGTCACTCATGAAGTTCCTCCTTTATAAAGGTATACAGGTTTATAGCAACGTCATTGAAACGACAAGTCATCGAACTTTCAGACATCTGCCGTAATGTGTATGAATTACCGTAAATTGTAGCCAGAGATTTGAGTTGACTGCACCTTAAAACCCAACATTATTTATCTTGGCAGAATTATCCATAATTATACTAATCCCAAAAAGAAAATAAAAATTCTTACACATAACACAAACACACTCATGAAACACCATTAAACCTTTCTCATTCATAAAAAATACGTCATTTAAGATGTTCATTCTGAATTGATTTATTATTCCACTGCGCAAAAGAACTGGAAGGTTTTTAAAAATCATGTGATTTGTTAAATGTACGAGGTACATTGATATAGCACAAGTTATAGAAAGTGCAAGGAACTCTAGGCTGTGCAGTATTGATATTTCATTTTAGTCTGGAAGGTGACTCAACCCTATATTACTGTCGTCCCCGCTGCCCTAACGATATGAAAAACCTTAGTTTGATGCGGTTGAATGTGTATTAAAGTATATTATATTGGAATAAAAAAAATAGGTAAGTATTAAATGTGTATTATAGAAAGATAGAAGATTCTCGAACTCACTGAGAAGAAATGTAGTAAAAGCCAAATGGCTACTTAGAAGGAGAAACCAAAAAAAAGTTAGGAGGATGTTTATTTATTGTTGTCTTTGATAAGTTTATCTTTATTTTATTGTTTGAGCTTAAAACCTTGCGTCTGCCAGTTCTTTAATTTCATTCAAAAAAACATTTTTAGCTTTTTTTTATTTTCATGAATATGAAATAAGTCAGTTTTAGATATTTTAAAGTGAAAACTTCTTAAGCGGCGCTGTGCACTTTTTTTGTGATGGGTAAAAACTGTTAAACTCGCGTCAGGTCACGTGTCCTGATCGAAAATTCGTAAGATGTCACTCGCGTTAGGACACGTGACCTTTATTTACATTAGGTTATTTTTTATTTTTAGTATATGGCGATTATGAGTAGTACAGGGAGGTTGGATATGGGATTTTAATTCTATGACAGATTGAGCTGTCAAATATACAACGTCAAAAAAGTAAATAAACAAAAGTTATTATTTTTAATAAATAAATATGGATAAGAAGTGATGGGAAGTAAATAGCGAGTATGTTTTCACTTCTGCCGGCACTCCCCGAGTGCAACCCGTTTTTTTTGAAATATCTTGCTGATCTGAGCATTTAAACTATTTATATACCTATATGAATGTATATGCTTTTATATAATAGTAATACTGACTTTACTTACTTATCCTATGAACGCCTACTTACCTACCTATAGAAGGTTAAATTAAAAAAAACCTACAAAACAACATCCAGTAGCTGCCTGTCTGAAGGGGAAATATAGCTGAAAATCACGAAACCTCTTCTCAAAGTAAATATTAACAAGGTTTGGCCTAATATAATAAACGCAATTACTATTATCACTTTATCAAACCTGCTAGATATTTTAAAGATGAATAAAAAAAGGAAAATGAAACAAAATACATAATTTTATTTTATTTCCTAGCCCAAATTTGAACAATTGTGTGTATATTTTATTTAAAATTTAATAAAACATTTTCCGGATTCTTAATAAGATTTTTATTTAAGTTTCTTAACCTCCCGCAATATAGCAACATTGTGTACGCAGTAAGATCCAATTAACAAATTATTTCGTAATTATGACGAAGAATTTATAACCCGCTTTGTTTTTCATCATTATCTCGCTATTCTTTGCATAAAAAGAGGCTTAGTGTCAAATTACAGCTTTTCATCGACTACTATTTCAGAAATTGTACACACAATGCACTTGAGACAATTTGACGAATATGATGAAATATGCAATACATATGCTTAACTCAAACATTCTAACAACATAACGAAAAAGAAAATGCTTATAAATAATGCTTATACATAGGTAGGTATAACATATATTAAAACATAATTCTAGAAATTTTTAGGTACCTATGTATAACGAAAGAGATTTTTTTGAGTTTCATAAAAGAAATTTTTAGGTACCTATGTATAACGAAAGCGATTTTTTTGGGTTTCATAAGAATACATTTCATTATTCCACTATGGTAAATTCAAGTCTATATCAGTTGTTTTATTACCTACATTTCCTACTAGAGGAAGAGATACCAATACCACAATAATAAAACTCCGTAAGGATCCTTTGCGACCCCTAATAATCGCTTTATGCTTGGACCAAACGTATCCACGAATAGAATGACATGTGACCTTGCCTCGTCAGCTTTTTAGCAAATTGATCATTCATTTGCTAAATTAAAACTGACATTGAAGACTTCTACGTAATCATAATAGATCAACATTATTAACAATACACTAATGCCTAAACAAATGTCAGGAGGTAGCGCCGGCGGATATTACCAAAACCGCATTTTTATTGGCAATATTTTTGTTACATAACAAATAATGAATATGTTATTTGATGATCTGCTAATTTATATATATAAATATATCTAACATTTATACGTTTAAACGTTGTTGGCTAATTTCAACGACGATCCACTATTCTTAAACTAGTATTAAGCACCTAACAAATACATTTGCCTTTGACATTTTTAACTATATTAAGAACTAAGTAAATAAACTAACTAGACAACAAAAAAATATTTATTCGCAACTTAGAAATTTAGGCAGATAGGTATTTAAATTTGCCGCTACTCTACTATAAAATATGCAATCAATAGCGTTTAAAATTTGCTAAATCGCGCTACTGAGTATTTAGGAGCTCGAACCTGCGGTCGTTCAGCCAGGGGGATCCAGCAAAAAAAAACTTGTAAACGTCATTCAACGTGAAAACCGTATTTGACGTATTTAACAAACGTGTATTTTATGATATACCGTAATGAAATGTTCTTATAAGAAACCCATTTTTTTCCGATATTTGTTTTTTTACTATTGGAGAAACGAACATGTTTTAATATTATATATCTCCATTGTAGGTTACCTGAAAGTACTCATCGTAGCGACGACGGTCGTAAGAAACAAACATTGTAGGTCTTACCTGTAAAAAAAGGAAAAAAAACATTATTATGGTAATTTAAGTGTTTTCTTCGCCTCGTCGGCATATGCTTCTAATGAAGTTTCTTACTATCTTTTTAACAAATGTATGGCCTTCGAACCACTAAAAACACTAGTAGCTCAATGACATGTCTGCTTTAATTTTTGCTTTCTGTTTAGTCCCTTATTTTTTTTTCATACCACTAAGGTGGCAAACAAGCATTTTTACTTTATGTAGATTTTTGTACCAGGTTTAATTTATGTTTTAGTTACAACTGGATAATTTTATAATTATTTCATTAGCTTACCCGAGTTATAACTAAATTTAGTTTTTAGCTACTAAAGTTTCTAATAAAAATATTTCATCAAGTACCTTATTTAATCTTAAAAGTACGTGCGTTTTTTTTAAACATTATTTAGCAAATTTTTGACTGTGCAGCTACAGTTCAGACAGTGAACTGTATTTACTGACTTGTCTTATTTTACCTCATAACCTCATGAACCTCAAGGAAACTATGATTTAGGTTTAAGAAAACATACTTCACCCTTTCTAATATTTTAAGCTTTAATCTTAGTTTTCTTGATTTTGAGGTAAGAATTTTGTTCACAAAATAGGACAAGTAAGAAAACTAGGGTTCTCGTACAATAATTTTTGCAAAAACTTATTTATTTGGGTAAAATTGCTGTAAAAAAAACAGATTTCTTCACTTTCTATTGACTTAGTTTAAAAAAAGTAGGGTATCAATTCGACCCGTATGTTAGAATTGCACAATATTCTTGTAATATGTTAGTCTACGTGGGCTTTCAACTGATATGCAATGTATGTTAGTATGTATTCTAAATATTTGTTATGACAATAAACTATCAATGTCAAACTTCTAGTATAAAAAAAAGTCGGCCAAGTGCGAGTCGAACTCGCGCACGAAGGGTTCCGTACCAAAATCACGTTTGTTGCATGAGAGCCCACCTTAAATATTTGATTTATTTTAATTTAATTATTTATTTTTAAATTGACTATATAACTTAATATTCTATGGATATTTTAAGCGTCTACCTGTTGCCGTTATCAATTCCCAGCAAAATCGAGCAAATAAATCACGTTTGTTGTATGGGAGCCCCCTTAAATATTTATTTTATTCTGTTTTTTATTATTTGTTGTTATAGCGGCAACAGAAATAGATCTTCTGTGAAAATTTCAACTGTCTAACTATCACGGTTCATGAGATACAGCCTGGTGACAGACGGACGGACGGACAGCGGAGCCTTAGTAATAGGGTTCCGCTAATTACCCTTCGGGTACGGAACCCTAATAACCTCAAGTTTCAACTCAATCCTATTATGTTGTGATCATTAGTAATTTTTTTATTAAAATTATAGTGATAAAAATGTGTAAAAATTGCTTCTATACATATTTCTCAGACTGAATTTTTTAATAATTTTTGTATGTCACCTGATATCTTAACCGCATTTGAACCTATTTTATGGCCTAAATGGACGCTTGCAACGCCATCCAGAGGCATTTCTCGCGCATATACAATCCTTTAAAAATCTATACACTCCCTGAATCTTAATAAATACATACTTTTTAATGAATGAGGATAATCCCTACTACACATATGTATAATCAAATACCAAATAAAGATAGGTATTAAGTAATTCTCCCTCGTAGCCTAGTTGGTAGTGTGATGGACTACGGCAGAGGGTGTGGGTTCGATTCCCGCACTGGACAAACATTTATGTGTTAAACATTTGTGTTTGTCTTGAGTCTGGGTGTGCTTATGTATGATGTGTATGTATTTACAAAAAAAAAAGTAATATATATGTATTTATATCCGTTGTCTGGTAGCCATAACACAAGCTTTGCTTACTTTGGGGCTAGACGGCGCTGTGTGTAATGTCCGAAATATTTATATTTATTTATTTATATCATGGTTATTTATTTATATCAATTACACCGCCTTCAAAACCTCACTAAAGTGAATACACTAGAAAGAACATTAAGCTGAGTGTTTACTTCTTTTTGAAGTCGAATGCAAGAAATATTTGGCTCGTATCTTTGCTAGGAGGACTTCAAACACTTTTCTCAATATCCTATTTGCTTTTGAAAGTGGTATAATATGAAACTGGAAATTATCTTTATGATGTTTACATAGTTTTATAACTTTAAAGATTTTTTACTGACATATTTATAGCACTTTTTTTCTGGCTGGTGTTTAATTTTAAACGAAAACTTACATTTTCTTGTTAATTAAATTTGTATTTATACACTAAACACAAAATAAACACTTTTGACTCACTATAGGAACAGAAACATTGACGAGAGATTTATAAAAAACAAAAGTTACGTATAAGATCTTGCGTAAACTCTATTTTTGGGCACCAACACTACAAAATTTTTACACTTCGCTTATCATAAAAAAGCGTGAACGTTTACTTCAAAAATTTAAAACGAAAAAGGATAACTAATTATAAGAAATACGAAAATAGTAAAAACCAGCAGAACCGGAGCCTTTATGGTTTCATTAATCATCATATCTAACCATCACCGCTCAGCCATAGGTATTCCTCATGCCGTCTGCCTTGTAAATATATCCGCCATCTTTTCATGGACGCTAATTAAATTTCACAAAAAGATGACAATTCTAAACCGCTATACCATTCGTAAAAAAATTGTAATATTCTTTTTAAAGTAGCTAGCTTTATACGTTGAACTAAAGAATATTTTATTTATCACTGTTTTTTTGGCATTGAATAGGTCTGAAAAATTCCTTTAAGTTTTTTTTTAACTTTGCTAGTTATTAGCTTCCAAAATTGGGTTTTTTGTCCGCCACTCTAAATTTTAAGCTGTAAATTTTAATACACAATCGCTGTAGAATAATATTTATAAATATTGCCTTCGAATACAATTTAAAACAAAAATGTAGAAGTTCGCACAGACCATCCGCGAATATTGAAAGAGCAAACAAACATGTACATTGTTAAAACTACATCAAAAATCAAGACATAAATAATGTATTGGAATCATTGCAAATATTCATCGAATTAATTAAATAATTAAAATATTAAAATTATTTATTTTAATATGTATGCTGTATGCTTTCACGTGATTACTAAATTTGGATGGCATTGGTAGTTGACAATGAACTTTTCGCAGCACGTGGCTGCCCTTCCCACGTGGCTCCTCAACAGTTCCCACGTGGCTCCTCAACAGTTCACCACGCATGCGTGCAACGTGTCGCAGTGATTGTCGCAGTGTCGCACGCTGCTGCGCACTGTCGCAATGACTTCCACGCTCCAGTGAACTGAGCGTTAAATAACAGTTTGTATACCATTCGTAATACCTGTTTAGATATAATAATGATTTGAGTTTTACGTGATTATGCTCTTGCGGTAATGATTACGTGTTTTTGTTAGATTTTTTGTATAAAGGTGTCTTGACGCGTGTTTATTTATTGTCACGTTATCATACGTTTTGGTTAACGCACACCTAAAAAGAGACTGCGAACGCCACATTATGATTTGGGTGTATTCAGTTAAGTTTCGTTGCTTTTATTTATGTATGTCCCAGATATTTAGAATAATATAAACCGTCATGGTTAATATTATTCTGAATATCTGGTTAATATTATTCAATAATTTGCTAAAAATAAGTCTAAATATTCTTATGGCTGTTTAGGAATTTGGGCTTACTGTAATAACATAGGTATACTTACATTGAATTTTAGTTGCACTTAGCAGGGTTCAAATTTTGCGATATATCATAGTAAAGGCATTTGATTGACTTGTAGTTACATCTTAGCAGGGTTCGAAATTTTGTGATATATCATAGTAAAGGCATTTGACTGAATTGTAGGTACTAGTTACATCTTAGCAGGGTTGGAAATTTTGTGATATATCATAGTAAAGGCATTTGAATTGTAGTTGCATCTTAGCAGGGTTCAAAATTATCAAGATAAATAGTTTCGCCTCTTGGTAACTAACCAAATAAATAATTATCAAACACGAATACTAACAACACAGAATTATAAAGTCTATTTACATGCAAGTAGTTGATTCCCTAAGGTCATAATTTTTTTATATAGACTTGTGAACAAAAGGCAATCTTTTAGTAGTGAAGTAAATTGTTTATATTGTTATTTAAAAGTATGTCATTACATAGTAAAAAAAGATATAATTTAAATATTTTTTATAAGAAATTAAAAAATTACAATAAATTGCTTTAGGCATTTAAAACCATTTTATATATTGTAGAAATTTATTTTTCATGACGTGCTGCTTCTCGACCGTAATCCCAAATAGATCGAATTACAATTTGATTCTCGAGAACCAATAGAGATCGAATTAAGGATCGCCGCAAAACTAAATTGGTTTGGTATTGCAAAGAGTTATCCTGCTGATGGCAAAGATGTTTGGCCTCAGCCCTACCTTTACACAAAAAACTCGTATTAACGACATTGTGTGTTAGGTTTTACACCTTTTTATAATTAATAACGATACTATGTGTTAGTTTTAACACCTTTTTAACATCGTTCTAGAAAATATACTCATGTTTTTCACCGCTACTTTTGAATACTTAAGTGGTTGTTTGCGTCATTTTGTGGAAATATTAGGCAGATAAAAGATAAAAACTTGTATGAGTTTTTTGCATAAGTGAATCTGAGTAAACTATCGGTGAGTCACAGTGTACCTATTCTTAATATTAATTATTACATTCGATCACTGTCAATTAGAAATATTAAGCCCGTCTCACTGCAACCTAAAATAGTAGTGTATATGCCATAAATTTAACTAAATACTGCAAGTAATGGGTAGATTACATGAAATTTTACTAAAGTACAGGCACGACGTACTAAATACAAAGATACAAAACTACATGATTAATAAATTAATAATGCATTTTTAATTAAAATGGCTTTTCTGACGGTAGCTTTTATTCTGCGAAATTAATGGAAAATAACTACCCAATAAACCTATAAACTTTGGAACGTAGAGGTTGGCAAACACTGAAGACTACAAATAATACTGTAGGACGACTCTTACCAATTATGTGATGGGATCATTGTGTGATTTATAAGATTGTCTAAATATCATAAGGTTGTGGAATGAGCGATGTACAAACACTGGAACCATCTCTAGAAATAGCCATCAATATTGTAAAATATTGATTTTACTCAAATATCTGCTTCTCTTGATGTTTACGCTTTATTTCATCTACTTATAACAATTTATTTGTCGTTGCTGATATTACAGTTAGTTCCATGTCAACTTAAATTTTTTTTTTTATTTGATTTTTATTAATTATTGACTATAAATGCTGTCGCGATCTGTAATAAGATAATAACTGCTTTGCTGGTAGCGCTGATAAGTGCTAAAAGCGTGGCGTGGCGTAGCTCTAGGCCATCACGGCGCTGTCAGCATTGCATCCCTTGATAGACGAGCTTCGGCCTCGGCTTTTATAGGTCAGCAAGGGCTGCAATGATGACCAAGCTTAAAGGCTAAGAGCGCAGCTAAGCTAAGCTTGAGGTATGATAGTGTGGGCAGAAGCGCAGTCATTACATACCAGGGTTTGTATAGTGTTTTACTCAAAAATGCGATTCATTTAAATAAAACCAGCTTAGATGGTCGACTTTCTTTAAAGAGGGTTGTCAAAATTATGATCACAATACAAGCACTTTTGAGTAAAATCGTTTTGCACCTGACTATATTTGAAATAAACTTGTAATAATGAATTTTTAAAGGAAATTGCTGGTGGTTATTTATCATCAGCAATGAAATTTCAAACCATTTTGCTAGCGCTTATTCGAGTTGCGCGGAAAGTTCGACTTTGCTCAAAGAAGTTTGTCAAAGCAATGACCACGTTACAAGCATTTTTGAGTAAAATACATATAATATAAAGAAGTAATTAATAAATTTAAAACAACAACAACATAAACAAATGAATTCCAACAAAAATACGATTTCATCACTGTATTTTTTGTCTCACATTATTTTTTTACATAAAACGTTAAAATTTCAGCGTCTTTATGTTATTTATATGTTTTTATTTGTAAAGCTAATTAAAGATTCACAAGTCGCGAAAAATTTGAATCTTTTACGCTAGCAAAAACAAAGTGTTACGTCATGGCCTAAATTCATTATTCATTTTCATTTTTGATTACGTCATCTAATTATTTGTACGACATTCATTATGTAGTAAAGATACGGAATCGAGGTCTTTTTTCTTTATTTTCTTATTTAGTACTGATTAATATAATGAAAGTGAACGTCACCACAACATAATTAAATGTAATACAAAAAAACACTGCTATAATGGCCTAACTTAAATACTCAAATTTTTAGAAGTCTTGGAAACCCGTTATTGTAATTAATTATTCGAATTTATTTTTTATTTATTAAAGAAAAGTAAAATATTAAGTCTCTTAAAATGTTATATTAAAATATGGATTTCGCACTTATAGAGTTAAAAAAATATAATTCATTATATATTTATTTTTATTATTATTTATTTAAAAATCCCTCGACATAACTCGGGGGTTGTGAGTTACTGTGCATTTAGTCAACTACATTGTGTCGTTTGAGTCCAAGGTTTGCCTTGCAAGGCTTGTTTAAGTATGAAAGAATCATAAAAACACTCGCCTTTATTGTTTACTTCTTGAGTTAGCAAATGGATGGCATATAAATTCAAACTATAATAAAATTAACCTATTATACGAATTCGAATTAATTAATATTAATTAATATTGAAAAAACTTGAAGATAAATTACATAATTTGTAAAAGTGCCGTCGATGACAAGATAAAATTGTAAAGAAACTACAAAATCTGTTAAAGTGGGACACAGACAACTGTCGAAAAATAAAAAATTGGCCAAGTGCGAGTCGGACTCGCACACGAAGGGTTACGTTCCATTATCTACAAAAACGGCAAAAAAATTACGTTTGTTGTATGGGAAGCCCACGTTAAATATTTGTTTTATTTTAATTTAATTATTTATTTTTAAAGTGACTATTTAACAAAATATTCTGTGAATATTTTAAGCGTCTACCTGTTGCCGTTATCAATATCAAGCTAAAAAACACTTCGTTGTGTGGGAGCCGCCTTAAATATTTATTTTATTTTGTTTTTTAGTATTTGTTGTCATAGCGGCAACAAAAATACATTTATGAAAATTTCAGCTGTCTAGCTATCGCGGTTCATGAGATACAGCCTTGTGACAGACGGACGGACGGACTTACGGACAGCGAAATCTTAGTAATAGGGTTCCGCTAATTACCCCTTTGGGTACGGAACCCTAAAAACACAGAAAACTAGGACAAAATAGCGAATTAAAGCAAATTTGGCCTTATAGCAATTGTTTCCTAAAATTTTAGTTTCTTAGAATAGTGTTTTAAACTAGATGGCGTTAACATATCCGCGCCTCGATAAGCGAGTCCGACTTGCACTTTGCCGATTATATTTGATTAAAGTGAGTTAGAGCCAGTTTGTAGAACAGCACATAATTATTTTTATAGTTCAATATGTAATAATACAAAAATAATACACAAATGTAGTAGGTAATGTAATATTCTTAAAAACAACTTAAATATCTAGATTTTAAGCTTTCTAAATAAGTTTAAGGTATCTAATTCTCCAAAAAACATTTGTTTTACTCTAAAAAAATTCTCGTTAGACAAAATAATTTATTTTAAACATATCTAGACAACCATGCACGTTGACCTTCAACGTCGCAAACAGCGGTCATAAGTGCATTGTTTGCCTGATTAGCGATAGCTTGGTTTTGAATATTCTTACCGATTTGCATTCATTTAGAAAATGATCTTTCCATTCATATTTATACATTTTAAAGCTACAACTCGTTCAATAAGTTCTCTAAGTAAAACAAAGAAATGTAGGTCTATTTATCTCTATTACCTACCCATATATTTTTTTAATTATTATTTAGGTATAATCTGATTGTAAAAATTTTCGGTTACAGCCACCTTCAGTGTTTCATCGTGGGCTTGTCGGCACCTTTTTTTTAGGTTCAGAAATAGGAAGAAGTCACTAGGAGCTAGGCTGTACGGCGACGGTTGTAGCGTTACCAGATCCAAAAAAAATATTGCAACACAAAAATCTTGATTGTTTAGTAATCGCATTTTATTCTCGTTAAAGAATAGACCTTGAATTTCTTGCGATGAGCGGTTCTTGTTGTCAGGGTCATTATATAGAATCCAGGTCCTATCTCCAGCAACGTTATTTTTCAATGACTGTGTCTCCCCATAGCTTTAAAAACTAGAAACATGCGCGTGCTTATAATGCGGACATCGACTTCTTCGATATCTTCTGATAAATTAAATTAGTAATAAATGATGTTGTGTACAGTACTAACAAAAACTGTTGTCTTCTAAGATAGACGTCTACATTTAAACCATCGACGATCTACTACCAGCAAAGATAATGCTTTGAGTTGGCTGGTAGGGAATGCCTTATGGCATAAAGCTCGCCATTGTACACCTGTTTGTGCAAAAAGATTAAATACCTAAATAAAATAAATAAGCAAGGCAATAATGGCAAGTTTTAAACTCATCTCAAACATGTCTTGTAAAAAAAGAACATCAAATGTATGAGTCGTAACAACTAATCGTCTGTAATCAAATTTGAGTTTTACTGAGTTGAAATAGAGTAAAAATGACTTTGAGTGGCAAATAAACTTAAACTATCAAAACTAGCTAGGTAAGCTCTTTTAAACATGCATGGATGTATAAACTACGTGCGTGTGCCATCCTTTGATATAAATTCATATGACTATTTCAGAATAATTGATAAACGAGTAGCAGACTCCTCATAAACACCATCTATTTCTTCTTTATTGCATTTTTGGGTTTTACCTTGTATGGTTTAGAAAGTCATAATAGCGGGCTGCTCTTATTTTACCAAAAAGGTAAAATTGTTTATATTGGCAGCGATTGTGTTTGTTCAACATTCACAGAAAAATAAATTAATGTTTATTCCACATTTATTTTATTGCCTTTTAAGTGTATATGGCCAGTATTTAAAAGTGTACAAATAATTTATTGTATGCCTATAAATGAAATGGCACCGAAAGAAACTGGGTTTAAATGATTCTTTTTTTGTATAAGGTATATTAATTCGAGAACTGTCGCTTGGAAGGCGAACTAATTTCTTTTCTTAATATGTATATATAATTCTGCTGTAGCTACTTGGTCACAGAACTCCTCTTAAACAGCTGCCCCATTATTGCTGATTTTTTTTTGTTTGAGTGGGCCCCTGGATAGTTTAGATTCACAATTGGACTAGGATTAAATAGTTTTTAAACAAATTAGAGTTTGTCTTATAGTTCAGCTGCAGTTCGTGTGTTTTCCAAAATGACTGACACCATATGAAAGCATAGCCAAAATAGGAAGCGAGATGAATAAAAACAAAAGTGCGCAAGAAAGGGCCTGTCTTGTATTTCTTCCATTTATCTAAGTTAGCGTAAAAGCTTAGAAAAAAAAATAGTTAAAAATTAATCACAAAAGGTTTCATAAAACTCTAACACGAGCTCGACTAACTAAACTACATATATTTTTCAATAATTTGAAGCTGTACTTAATAGGTTTTGTTTAAAACTTTATTCAGCACTTGTGAAAAATAGTCATTCGGGTAAAGTACCTACTCGTTATCATGTTATGGGCTCTGTCAGGGCCTTTTTTTATATCACTAAGGAGGCAAACAAGCTTACGGTCCGCCTGATGGTAAGCAGTCACCGAAGCCTATGGACACTGGCAACTTCAGGAGCATAATAGTCCTTAGAAATAATCTTGGCAGGGAGCTCATTCCACAACCCAAGCGATGTGTCTGCACAATCCTCCAGTATATAAGTACTCTATATAATTCTATTATTAATATTTTTACGAAAATAGATGCACGAAACAGATTTATGAATCTGAAGCAATTGTTAGGGTCGGTAGAGGTAGACCTCGGCAAACGTATGTAGATCAAATTGAGTACGTTCTCAGAAAAGGCCAGGTCAGAAGTACTCGGAACCGTAGGAAATGTATGAAAGCATTGATGAGGCAAGAGAGGTATGCCAGGATCGTAGCAAGTGGCAGACGTTGGTCTTTGTTTACCCCTCTGGGAAACAGGTGATGTTATGTATTTTTTTCTCGTAAATATTTTCAATAGTTATATTTAACTTCGCTCAATCGTTTGTGACTTGTGAGAGTTTAGTTGTTGAGTGACCCAAGCACATAAGTTAGACTACACACTTAAGTTTATTTAAAAGTGCACTTAAATGATTAAAACTTAAATCCTCATTTCCCGGTTTGTAATAAATCTTGCGTTTGTACGATCTTATACTTATATTTGAAACACGTGATAGTGGCGCAAATCCTTAATATACATTTAATTATTCTTAAAATTAATTATTACGAGTTTTAATTTTATATCAGACAATAAACCCTTTTTTAACAAAAATCTTAAAATAAATGCATTAAATCGCGATGTTTTATCATGGATGTATTTCCTTTTTCACCTCCTAAGAATATACTCCTAGGTAATCAAAAAACATAGTATATTATAATATAAGAACATGTAAACGAAATAAGCATATCAGACAATCTGGGAAAAATAAATTAAAGCTGTTACTGAGTGGCAGATCGACACCAAACCAAAGCGGTCCAAAGTCCAGTATTAAAAATTTAATTTTTGCACAAAGATGGGTTTGAATATGTGACAAAGACTGTAAAAGTATTTCTGCTTCATTAAATAATATCACTGCTGAACTTTAGATTTACAAAAAGACCAGATCTAAGTCGCTAGTATGAAGCGACATACCTTGGCATAAGGCAGTTCTTCAATTCCTGTAGTGAATAAGCGCAACACTGCATTTTCCAAATGGCAGTATTATTTGAAGAACTTTGAGCATCAGCTTTCCGCCCGCAGGAGCTTTTTCAGGAGCTCTGACGTAATACCGTCAACCGGTACCTTATTTTTTTAAACAACCAAATATCTCTAGTACACTGCCGAATCAGCTTGGCTCTAGTGTCCTTCGACATACTGATAACATTTTATAAGGAAGTGTATAAATGACACTTCTATATTATACATAGGATTTGATTACCTACAGCTTGCATTGAAATTCAAATCTTACCTACTTTAACTTAAATAATAATACTGTCATCTTTAAATTTCTAAATTACCTACCTGTGATTCTAAGTTTTTATGACTATCAGCGAAGAGTCCGTATCTATCATTTGTATAAATTTTTTTGTTCGCAAAAATCTGGTTTAAAAGCAGACGGAGCCGGTTTCTGCGATATGGTACATGTTTGTGGATCTATATAACGCATTTTATCCACGCTAGAGGACACCGAAAGATAAATAAAATGTTAATTTTAAATATTTATTGTTTTATTTTACGTTAGAAAAAAGCACTTTCATTACAAAACAGTTAAAGGATATAAAATATTAGCCTTTTTGGTAATATATAGAAAAAATATTGGTTCCACAATCAGGGTCTTGCAAGGAATTTTTTTTAACCGACTTCAAAAAGGAGGAGGTTTTCAATTTGGATGTTTACATTTTTTTATGTATTGATTTGAAAAAAATTAAAAAAAGGGTATACTTCCGAGGTGGTCTCATATTAATTTAGTGCATTTAAACCTTAAACTTTTAATCAAAAAAAAATATTGGTATTTTTTTGGAACTGGTAAAACGCCTTTTATGTTGATGATTGTTTATAATTTAGTTACTAGCATTAATGTTTTTAGTTTACGAATGAAGCAATTCGTTACTAAAAAGTAAAAAAATAAAAACTTTTTTACCAAAAAAAGCAACCGGCTTTAAAAAGATGCACTAAAAAGGTAAAAATAATTACTTTTTCCAAAAATCTGATCTGAATTACACTTTGAAGTTGGTTTCATGCCAGTGAAGTGTAAACTGTTAGGTACATAGAAACCTCTTTAGTGCATATTTTTGAAGCCGGTTGTTTTTGCTTGTTAAAGAGTTTTTATTCCATTGACCACATTAAAAAAGTTTGCATCTACTTTTAGTAGTTTTGCACTTCCTCCATATTTGCTTGCGTCATCATAACTAGGGGTATGCTATATTTATTCGTGTTATCGTATTTAAGAAGAAAAACAATAGTCATATAAGATTTTGGCAAATATACTTATGGGTAATATGCTTATAAGAGTTTATTTGAAGAATAGAGAGACCTTTAATAAGTATTTATATTTTATACTGCATTTTCTGAATAGAATTTTTTTTTTGAAATCTCCAATGAGAAACACATCACACTAAAACCATGATTTTATTATACACAGCCATTAAATAATATTTAATACAATAAATATATATTTCCAGAGTAGTCGTCAAAGGAATTCATCATGACTCCTACTTTTAGAAATAAAATACTAATCTGTTGGTACTTTCATAAGGGTATCAACATAAAATATCTAACCATAATTACGTAAGTGATACGGCAACATTGAATCGACAATGCTACATTAGCAATATCTTTTTTTTTTCGAACTCTATGTTTCAATAGGTAGTTACGATACCAAATAACTTTGTACAAAAAATCATTGCGTTTTTTAGTATCAGCGTATTCTCATTCACTCATTCACTCCCACAACAGGCTGTTCATCGTGACCAGCATCTTTACATCTCTTAAAAAACTCGTATAGTTTTCTTTTAGGTTCATCAATCAAATCATTTTGCGTTGTACAAACTTATTTGTAATGATACAGACGCAACACTTTGTCCAATTATATTAACGATTAAACACACATTTACTAGGGAGCTTATGTGATCCTATTATCTGCTTATATTAATGATTAAACACACATTTACTAGGGAGCTTATGTGACATCCTGACATATTTTGGCGAATAGTAATACTATTTTACCGAGACACAGCAACACTAAAGCTACTTGACAATAGATGGCGTTGTTAAAAAACACGAGCAAAGGTCGGTCTCCAGGTTTTTTACTATAATCAAGGAGTTGTGGTTTTAAGTATAATGTAGGGAGCAAATAAATTTATAGAAATACTAGACTTTGTCAGCGACGGCGCCCTAAACTCGGTTATCGGCGTGGAACTCCTTTATCCTCCATTAATTAAGTAATTAGTTATACCAATGAATTGCCATAGCATGCTATAGGTGCAACAATAGTTCGTTTATCTCTGTTATAGGTATTCCCGCAGGAACTTTGGATTTTTTTGGGATAAAAAGTATCCTATATGCTATTCCAGGACCCGAACTATATGTATGCCAAGTTTTATCCCGATCCGTCCAGTGGTTGAAGCGTAATTGAGAAACGAACATCCATCCAGACATATTAATAATATTAGTAGGATTAATCGTTTGAAAGAAATGTTCCCCTATAGGAAATAAACTATCTATCTATAACTATTAACTAAACATTGGGCAAAAATATTCCTAGTCCTGATAAAAAAACCTAATGTTTCATTAACATATGTATATTTAGATTTATTTTCTTGTGTCTTGTTTTATAACTTAGCAATAAGCTATAATTAGAAAATAAGAAATCATCTATATCCTGTCAATTCTCCTATTTTAGAAACATATACGACTAGAGATGACGTCAAAAGTCGTCGTCGGCATCTCAGACAATGTGTAATTTATATAAATTATGTTATAAACTTAAAATAACAGCTGGTTACAAAAAAGAAGGTGTATTTAAATTGTTATTAATATTTTGACCAGAAGTTTCTTTTAATTAAAACTAGATAATAATATGTCGAATTCAATCATATGAGTAATAAAAAACTCTTGATACTTTATTAACTTAACTTTTACATAAAGTTATATTTTAAGAATACGAATATTATTAAGTCTAAATTATATGCAGTTTCAGATTTATTTATTAGTCAAACTGCACACAACAAATTACTGGTTTTATTAACGTTACTAATGATAAAATTTAATTTCTCCGTAAAAGGTTACCATATAATTTATCTCCGAGTTTGTAATATATGTACCTGCATACCTTTTTTTATACCACTAAGTTGGCAAACAACCTGACGATCCGTCTGATGGAAAGCGGTCACCGTAGCCTATGGACACTTGCAACACCACGAGTATCTCGCGCGTTTTTGACCCTTCAAAATTCTATAATAGCTTCTTCCTTGAAGGACCCCATACTATAGTCCTTGGAGGCAACCTTGGCAAGGGGTTCATTCCATATTCCAAGCATTCGCGGGAGGAAGTTTCTTTGAAGCCGCACTGTACGTGACTATTTCGGCTATATAAAGTGTGAGAATGAATTCCCAGCCGATGGCGAGCAGTGCGATGGTAGAAAGTAGTCGTGGGCATCATTTTGAACAATTCCTCAGAACACATTCCAATGTACAAGCGGTAGAAAACACATAGGGAGGTAAAGTCTTTCCTTAGACACAAGGGCTCGGTACGGCAAGTGAGTTTGGGATCGTCGACAATTCTCACATCTCGTCGTTGAACCGAGTCAAAAGGGCCAAGCTGGAATCCGGGTAGACCCGCCCAGAGATGGCAGCAGTACTCCATATCGGGCCGAACTTGCGACTTGTAAAGCAGCAACCTGTGCCCCGACGTTCAGTACTGCTTCGTTCTGTTGAGTACACCAAGTTTTTTGGCAGCTTCACCCTGTCTTGCAAATGATCTCGGAACTGAACAGCGCTGGAGATGTCAACACCAAGGATCCCAATGCTCTTGGAGATAGTGAGGGAAGTGTTCTGGAATTGTGGGACCACAGTCGATAGGGTTTTCTTAGCGGTGAACGCGCAGACTTGTGTCTTGAATGTTGTGCTTGTAGTGTTGAATCGGACAAGGTTTCCCGTCTCTAGTCAGAGACCATGGACAGAGTGGTCTCGATTTGAGACACAAGTTTTCCACGCTTTTCACAACGGACCGAATTCCTCGTTGCACGACCCGTCTATTAAGCGTGTCCAGTACTGTCATCTGCAACGATTGGTTTCATAGTTACTTGCGTGGACGCCGGCAGCGCATAAAGGTCGATGATTCTCTATCTGACTGGTGCAACACGGCCGCTGGTGTTCAGCAAGGTGGCGTTTTTTCTCCTCTCCTGTTTGCTATTTTTAATAATTCTAAAACATCTCAATTATCGTTTCTCTGCCATCTCTATGCAGACGATCTTTAGATTTACACACAAACTCCTATTAGTGAACTGACAAAATGCTATCTCAATTGTTAATCGAGACCTTGCTTAAATTGTGAAATGGAGTGAATCCTATGGCCTCATTGTTAATCCCACGAAAACACAAACAAACAACTTAGGCAGTTCTAGACTTGTATCTGAGATTGACTGAAACGAAATCCCATTAGTAATTGTAAACGGAGTTTCTATTCCTTACAAAGACACAGTTAATGGTATATTTATCGATCGAAAACTATCTTGTGGTTCGCAAATAAAGGAAGTAAGTCAGAAAATATTTGCTGCAGATAAATTTTTAAGAAGGTTTCGCAACTTCCTACCAATGCCCGCTAAAATTGCTATTGTGCAATGCAGATGCTAGTTCTCTTGACCTTACCGAGGCGCAGCTAGATAAACTTGAGAGACTTAAGAACTTCTGCATCACGACCATATTTCCGAATTCAGATCAAAGCTCAAGTAGCTCCCAATCACGACCATATTTCCGAATTCAGATCAAAGCTCAAGTAGCTCCCAATCACGACCATATTTCCGAATTCAGATCAAAGCTCCCAATTTGACTTCTCCGAGATATTCATGTTCTCTTTATTCTGTATAATATCCTGTTTATTTCAAACACACCGGTTAACTTATAGAAATGTTTCAATTTTATCGGAAATACTTCCTTTCGAGAGACTACTAGCTGGATGCTAAAAACTCTTTTGCATCATTCCCAATCGTATAATGATTTCACGGTACAGGCTGTTAGATTATGGAATGCTTTACCTTCGGAAACAAACAGAGCAAAATCGAAAGCAATATCTAAAAATCTTATTATTACTCAATACCTTAAAGACTTAAATAACATCACTACCTATACTTGTTTATATTTATACGTAATACATATTATAATTTATATATGTACATATATTTACTCACATTTATATATACATCATTTATAAATAGGTTATTTATGTGTATTTATTTATATCATATACATTATTGTATGATACATATGTCTTAGGCAAATCGTATAATTCGCCGTTTTACAATATGCCTAGGCAGATCGTAAAGTATGGAATAGAATTTATTATATAACTGAACAGATTATTACGCTCCGCATCTACGTTTACAAAAGAGAAACTGAACCTAACCTAACATACATGACTTATACAATGCGATTTCTGTTCCTTTCGTTTCCATACTTTACGATCTGCCCAGGCACATTGTAAAACGGCGAATTATACGATTTTGCCTGCGACATATATACTTCTTAATAACTGTATCGACATACACCTTCCATACTATGTTTAACTTTATTATTTCACCTACCAAAGGTTGTCTGGAAGAGATCGCTTTAAAGCGATAGGACCGTCTTTATTTATAAATATATCTTTCTTTAATCATATGTTGATGCAATAAAGTATATAATATTATTATTATATTATTATCTGCGCCATGTGTTAATACCTCTATACGCATCCTCAGAAACGGTATCGTTTAAGTATTACCTGTCCTGTCTCGTATGTGACTACCTTATAGGTACTATACAAATTAATTTTATTTAGTTTTAATTTTTTACCAACAGATTATTTTAAGGTGTGGTATACAATTTATGACTTTAAATTCGGTTAAATTGGTTTACTAACTAGTTAAATTGGATGACGGTCCGCCTGATGATAACTGGATTACTTGAATTGGAAATATAACAAAAATCCTTTCTCAAAATCAAAACGCAATTTTCCGGGTCACTTGCAGCGGTTCAACCTTAAAATTTAAGAGACAAAGTAAACTAACGTAGTTAAATTACTTTGTCTCTTAAATTTTAAGGTTGAACCGCTGCAAGTTTATAAGTTTATACTTTAAACGTTGGAAAATATATTAGCTTTAAATTTTTCGTGTACAATAAAGCAATTTGCAATAACGAAACGTATTCTAATACTTACTGTATTCAGTGTCGTATTTTAGCTCATTATGATTTTACCAGTCAGATCTATAGGTAAATATCTCACGTCACGGCTTTAGTCTCCTGAAGGGGGTAGCCAGCAGCTAAACACAAACCCACATCTTAATGTGGGAGACAGCCACTTTTCATTAACTCCTTACCTTAGGCCTCCGTGGCCATCACCGCAAGATTGCTTCTGTTACTATATATCTAGGCGGCTTTATACCTATGTGCCCCTTGTCATAAACAATGTCTTTATAAAACTAAGAAGTGATAAAATTAGACCAGATACGCGTTATGAATAAGTCAGAATTGGACAGTCCTCAGAAATATTTAACTCCAGGTTCCACAAATCACAAGTAGCTGTATGAAAAATTGTCAACAAATTAGAAAGTTAGTATGATACATATAACTCATATTATGAATTAATTATCCATCCAAAATATAGTAAGAAAGTCAGAAATATCTTTTACTAAGTAAACTTCAAGTTAATAATTAAAAAACATGAGTCACTACACCAGTGACATAAAATACCTAAGTTTACTGGCGATAAATAGGAGAGTACCTCTGAGCGTGCTATTTGTTGACTACATGCAGACATACAAAAGACGCTAAACCTATTTCAGAGACTTATAATGTTATTATTAAAAAATGTGTGTTTCGCACGGCTGGATTTTTTTAAATCCCTCGCTTTGCTCGGTATTGATGAATATAAGTACTCACGCCAAAAAGCAATTTTCCAGCCTTGCATAACAAATTACTATTGTTAATTAACCTTTTTAATAGATAGTCTTTTAAATAAAGTCAGCAAATAAAATTTAATAATAACAACTAGATTGTTTGGAAATTTACTATTATACTAGCTGACCGGGCGAACGTTGTTCCTTTTTTAAAACAAATGCCGCACCGACCTATAGTGAAAGGGTTGTACTAATGCGGAAACCTTCCCCGGCGGCCGATCGCACTTGACCCTGTCTCACTCGCACTCGACCCTTTTCTTCTTATTCAGAAACATTTCCCGGCGTGTGTATAACAACATACCAAAATTTCATTACAATCGGTTTATTGCTCGAGTCCGACTCGCACTTGACCCTTTCGGAAAATCCTTTCTTATCGGATGCCTCTGCATACAAAGAACACACCCTCCAAGTTTCGGGTCTCTGGACTGGATGCAGTGGATGGTTTAGATGCATAAATCAGTCCGCAGATGGCGCTGATCGGGCAGCCGTTGTCCTGCATCCGACTGCAGCGCCATCAGCCGGGCTGATTTAAGAACCTAAACCGTCCAGGTCGCCACCAAAACGCATACAAAAAAATCATTGAAATCAGTCCAGCCGTTTAGGAGGAATAATATATACGCGTACAGAAGAATAATATATATAGATGACATCTGATATCTCTTCTTCCGAGGTCGTGGGTTGACCCCGATCTTGATTTATTTAATTACAAAAATATGGAAAATAAACAAAATTCAAACTGAAGAATTCTCACGTTTTATTTAACACTCTTTAAAGGTGGTATTTTATTGTTTTAGATATGTCACAGATTACCTGAAATATGAGCTCGCTGCATAGGTAAAAGGAGAAACAATTTATTTATTTGTTCTAGTTTGGCGAATAGGTATTATGACTTGGCTAGGACACAGATTATATAATACTATGCTAGGATAAATTAAAGTTTTCGAAGCATAATATATCTAGTTATACTAGATATAATGTAGTAGTTCTAGCTATCCACCAAAATCAGTTGCTAGAAGGGAAAACTAGGAATGAATTTTGTGTAGGTAGGTTTTTTAGTTCGCCACGGCATGCTAATGCATTTACGCAAATTTCTAGGCAGATAAGTGTATAGGTATGTAATACCAAAAGATTTCATGTATGAGTATTTTTAAATATAAACAGTCAAATGATTTGATCTCAACCAAGTCTTTGCTAGAAAAACAAAAAACTTAAAACAAAATTAAATCATATTTATTATTTTGCCAAGAAAGTAGATAAAGGTATGATGTGTTTGTCTTCAACGACACCTACCTTCAGGGAACTTTGACAAAAAATAGATATAATAAATAAAGATAACACTGTAAAAATCCTACTTACCTACTCGACGTACAAACGGCCACACCGAAAAGTATTCCATGTCAAATTGGGACATTTCAGAGAAATATTTATACATTAATAGGAAAAAAAGCTACTAAATATTTTCAACCAATGGATATTTAATCATGGATAAGAGGAAAGCAGAAAATTAAACTTCAAACGTTAAAAATCCCAAAGGTGTAACCTTAGTTTGTGGCCGACTGTACTATACGACTTACAAGTATGAACATTATTTATCAATATCAGTTACGCACGCACACTGTCGCTAGTGATACATTGTAGTAATAAGTACAAATTCAAGGTAAAGGTCAAGTTCCATGCCGCCATTATTTATTTTTTTCATTAGATATGACATGTCTTGATAAAATTATACAATATATCATCGTATGATAACAGCGTTAAAATTAAACCGACTATTTTTTCTTAGTCATATACTACTTGCCAGAATTCATACGTCCCCACTGCTGGGGCACGGCCTACCCTCTTAAGCGAGGGTAATTGGGCCATAGTCCACACGTGGGCCCAGTGCGGATTGTGAACTTCACATACGTCATTTTTTTTTCTTGACGTATGCAGGTTTCCTTACGATGTTTTCCTTCACCGAAAAGCTAGTGGTGTGAATAAATAAATCAGTGTACTTGAGAAATTAAGAAAAGATTCATTGGTACACGCCGACCCCGGGGTTTGAACCTCCGCCACTAGGGACGTGAAGTGAAATTTAAACCCCTTGGCCACCACCGACTTATAAATATAATACTAATCCGGGCCTAAACATTCAATATTTTTTTGGAGATTACATACAGTGACATCTAGTCCCAAACTAAGCAAAGCTTGTACTATTTATATCAGACTACGGATACATAAATAAATTTATATATATACAAATTCAAATTCAAATTCAATATAATTTATTCAGTTTAGGCTACAATAATTGAGCACTTATGAATGTCACTACGCCATCGGTTCGTAAGTCTACAGGGCAGGAGACCTTGTACTGAGAAGAACCGGCAAGAAACTCACCAAGGGCATTTCTTTTCTCCCTTTCTCTGACAGCGTCCAATTAAAATATTGGAAAATGCCCTCCCTATCATAAAAGGACACTTTCCATTACAAACATAAAAAAAACATGAAATATAAAGCACAAGCACAACATAAAAAAGTATCCAATATAAACAAAAGACAGTTTATGTATACTTTTTTGTATATACATACATTGTATACATAAAATTCAGCCAGTCGTAAGATAAACACAAATTTAAATGTTAATAACATAAAAGTTTGTTTTGTGTAGGAATTAAACCCACGCCCCTCTATTCAGCAGTTGGGTCATTAACCACTTTGCACTTTGTTAGCTATCAATTTCAGATGGAGGTGATAAATTGTCTATGCAGCTGGTGGTAACAAAATAAATAATCGCAGATTTCAAATCAGTTCAAAAAATGTAATTAAAAACTATTGCACGTCTCATAAGCGGAGCGGTGAGGTAGTGCTCTACTCTCGACATGTCAAAAAACCCAATCTTTTGAAACTTAAATGACTTTTTTTAATATAACACTTACAGGATAATATGAGTGCACTAATATGAAGTTAAATAATCTGTCTAGCACATATGGTACATTTTATAAACAATTAATTTGTTTAATATAATAAATAATAACATTAAAACTAATCATTCTTGGACGTCCGTGAGTCTGTGTTTATGTGACCATGTATGTGGCAGAGAAATTGGTCGAAAAATTCATCTTACCGGAATACTTTTGTTTTTAATATATAAAGTATTACACTGTGCTGATTCCTAGTTAATATTAGCGTTATAAGTACTGTCGTTTAATTATAATTTATAAAAAACTAATATACCACTGTATACTGTATATCTATATATATATTTTTTTTATTTTTATTTTATAGTATATTTTTTCCTCACCTTATTTGTTATTTTATTTTAAAAAACTTGAGTTTTTGTTTTAGATTTTTTTTTTAAATGTGAATGACCGCTATGAGGCGTGCACTTTTGGATTTTCCAAATTTTTTATTTTGTTTTGGCTTTGATTTATAAATACCTAATTCAACATTTGCTAATGATCTTCAAAAAATAAGCAGATAGGTACCTATGCAGAAATATGTTATTTTTCTATATCATAGGTTGTATTTCCTTATAGTTTTTAGTATAAATGGATCTTGTTATAGGTACATACATATATCTAACATTAACGAGTTCAGACCGGTTGAATGTTCACAAGAAAAGTTTAATTCTCTAAAAGGTTTTTCATGGAGAAGTTTAATGCTGTCCCCTTAGATGTAGCTTCCGTCTGATGGTAAGCAGTCATCGAAGCCTATGGACGCTTGCAATACCAGGGGTATCACTCACGCGTTGCTGAACCTTCAAAAATCTAATCACTTCGTCTCTACAACAGCCCGTACTGTCCGCAAAGAAAACCTTGGCAGGGAGCTCATTCCACAACCTATACCCTGTTTTTCTCACTTGTATTTTGTACACTTAAAATAAAATCAGTCATCTATGCGTTTGGCTCAAAATATGAAAAGGCGAAATGCGCAACGAGATAAAAACATAGAAATTGAACTGTGCTCTACCTACTGGTTACCTACTACTTTTCTTACCGAAATCATAGTCTCCTTGATTTTAAGTTAACAAAGTGAGACAAGTAAGAAAAAGCAAATCGTAAGCGCATTAATTACATAAAAAACAGACAGAGTCGGACTCGCGCACGAAGGGTTCCGTACCATTATCTATTAAAACGGAAAAAAAAATCACGTTTGTTGTATGGTAGCCCCCCTTAAATATTTGTTTTATTTTAATTTAATTATTTATTTTTAAAGTGACTATATAACTAAATATTCTGTGAATATTTTAAGCATCTACCTGTTGCCGTTATCAATATCGAGCAAAATCGAGGAAAAAAACACGTTTGATGTATGGGAGCCACCTTAAATATTTATTTTATTCTATTTCTTAGTATTTATTGTTATAGCGGCAACAGAAATACATCTTCTGTGACAATGTCAACTGTCTAACTATCACAGGTCATGAAGAACAACCTGGTGACAGATGGACGGACGGACGGACAGCGGAGTCTTACTAATACGGTTCCGCCAATAACTTTTTGGGTACGGAACCCTAAAACCTTTAGCCAGTAGCTAGTAAGGTATAATGTTAACAAACATTGCAATCCAAAGTCTAAATCTACTGAACTCTGAAGCGCTAACCGATTTGTTCTTCGCCGGATCTTATGTTTTATTTACATAGTCGAGGAGTACCTGCAATGAGACACTCTAGCAGTTCTTAGTCACAGAAGCTTGTAATTATATTTTTTCTAGGACTTATTTACATACAATAGGTTACACGGGTTGTTTTGTTATGTAATAAATCAAATAACTAACAATGATTGTTTTTGTTAGGATTCCGTAACAAAAGTGTTCAATTAGAATACAAGTTCATAGTTACTGCTCCTGTTATTAAACAGCTGCTTTTGATTGAAAAAATGTCTGAAAAATCAACTGGAAAATTGAAATATACCTTTAGGTGTTTACGAATCCAAAACTAAATTAGGGATTTAATGGGAACAGCCTCGAGTAATCCAGACTCTGGAATTTGAGAGAAAAATGTATGCAAGTACTATCGCAGGTCTCGAGAGGTAAGACCTACTTACAAATATTTTTGTCTCATATTCCAGTCTAAAGTACTCGGGACTTTTCTCAATAAGCTCCCAAGCTTCGTGTTATAAAAAACAACGTTTGTTTGAAATCTTTATTAAAATGTAAGTTCCTACGTAAAAAAACTATCAAACGTACTGATTATAATTTTGTTTCCATCTACAATAGAGTGCAACAAACTTTTCTGACCCGGTGGACAAAAATCAAAACTACAGTTTACAATTACAGTACATTTAAAATTGGTGCGAACTTACACGACGCTAGCGACCGTACACTGAATCGGAATTAAAACAATATTTCAGATTGGAAGAAACTTGGAGATAGCACTCTGTCTCACTCACTCGCCGGCAAATCTGGATATTGTATTTTTTGGAAAAAATATCAAAAATAACTAACTACCATACGAATCTGCATTTTCAGTATTTATTGGTTAAATACGGTACGGTACATTAAGAAATTTAAAATTCCTGATTAATTATGATTCTGAGTTTCTCAGAACCCGTAACAAAAAATCACACTCCCACTTTTTCACTCACCATTTCTTTATTTTTGGACTTATAAACACTTAAGGATAAAACCAGATGAATTCTGCATACAACGTCGAATATGAACGAAGTATGGGCGAAGAACAAAAAATAATAATATCTTATTTGTATTGAAAATTTGCTAATGCTTTATTTTTAAATAATTGCGTTTGTTCGAACCCTAGCTGTATTTTTGAAGTGAAAATTTCTTTAGCGGCGTTGTGCATTTTTTTTGGTATGGGTAAAAAATGATAAACTCGCGCAAGCTGATCGAAAGTTCGTAAGACGGAAACCATAATGCCACGCCATAATTGGTATGGGTAAAAAATGATAAACTCGCGCAGGATGATCGAAAAATCGTAAGACGGAAACCATAATGCTACGCCATATTTTAGTATATGGCGATTATGAGTAGTACAGGGAGGTAGGATCTGGGATTTTAATTCTATGACAGATTGATATGTCAAATATACTACGTCAATAAAGTAAATAAATAAACATTATTACTTATAATAAATAAATATGTATAAAAAGTGATGGAAAGAAAATAGCTAGTATGTTTTCACCTCTGCCGGCACTCCCCAAGTGCAAGCCGTTTTTTTTATTAGGTACTTAAGCTTTAGTTATGCAATTAATATGTAAGATATTCACTCCATACATCATACATTTTAGAAACATGATTAATTACTATCCTCGATAAACAAAAATCCAAAGTTCACAAAATACTTCACGTAAAATCATCAGTTTTTGAATAACAACAAAATAACATGATTTCTATAACGTATACATTTAACTTTTGCAAAATGTGTATTTGTTTAAATAATAACAATGAAATATCTAAATTCGCGATAATTAAGCCCATTCTAGCTAGAGCCGCCAAGCTTTCCCCCTCGCCGCCCTAGGAGCGCATAGGATACCTTTAATCGATAAGCACTTAATGCTCGGTGCCCCTTTAAGCAATATCATAGTAAAATTTCTGGTAAATCATATTATATACCGTTAAAAAATTATCGAAAAATGATGATAACTAACATAAGGGGTAACATTATGTTTTCGCTTTCTTACCATATAATTATAATGTTGTATTATTTATTGAAACTTGATTTACTTATTTACACACTTGCCCCCTTTTAATGACTTCTAAACAAATATGGCGCCCACACGTCTGGGTAAGAAAAGAGGGTACATATTCTAAAAGCAAACAACAACTACAGAGGCTGCGTTTTGCCTTTTCGGTACGAAAACCTTAAAAATCACAGTTCTTTATGATAACAATAACTACTCAAGTACGGTGCAAAAAACTTTTGAGTTTTGTTTTGTACAGTCCCGCTGTATGGTCCGCCAGTGTCGTGTAAGTTCACTTTTTTCGATATTGCGACTGTGGTCTTGATTATAAACCACCGAGCCAAAAAAGTTTGTTGCATCATAGAATGAGAAACTTTAATTTTTTTTATCATATTAAATTATAAAGCTACAAACATTTACAATTCGGACTGGTTTTGGGTGTATTTTATAATTTTGTATTTTGATTTTTAGTATGACACTGAAAAATTTACGATATCCGGCAGACAATCAATATTTCATGCTTTTATGTTTTGACGTGACAACGTCTTATAAATTGGTTTGCCGGGTGACACTTCAAGAAACTGCGTTACGCTCCGCTCACGTTATGCGCTCACAATGAGAGCGAGTGAGAGGCACGCGCCCGCCTAAGAGCGAGAGAGACAGACATAAAATCATTGTCACGTAAAACTTTCGCCCGTATACCGACTTTACAGGCAACCAGTTTTTTTAGTAACTAGACAAACAAAAAACAAATACGTAGTAAATTATAGATGAATATTGGTATTATATGTAGGTAGGTAAACTAAACCGAACTTTTATATAAAACGCAGAAGACAAATAAATATAAAACACGTAATAAAAATGTATTTTTTTTATGCTTGAATATTTCAAATATTATAATATATCAGGATATGAACAGTAACATTATACTATAATAAACACTAATCACATCCAAATAATTTATTATCAACATTTTTATTATCATTATATTTTAATTTATTCCTTTTTTTCTGTTTATTGCAAAATATTATCCGCCATAGAAACTTATCTATATAAGTTTTTGTTAATTTTTTTTTAGTTACACCTAGTAAACGCTTATACCTACTTATACTTAATTTTTTAAACTTATTTACATCAAAGATCAGAATATTTTTAACAGAATTTCGCATGATTTTAATATCCTACAATTCTTTCTTACAAAACACAGTCTCTAAAAAGCCACACTACAATGGGCTCATCATATCAAAGATATTTAGATCAGAATTCAGGTCAAATAAGGTTAAATTTATGATCAGAATATAGAAACAGTTAACAGTTGCTTAAAAAGTACACATAGGAATATATTCCACGGCTAAAGTACTTGTAGGACTAAAATACCATGCCTGAAGTACATGTAGAGCTAAAAATACCATGCCTGAAGTACATGTAGAGCTAAAAATACCATGCCTAATTTTCAACTCAAGGTTCAAATCATCAAGGTTATGGTCAATGGGAACTTCCTGTCTCCTAATTCATGACGCTTTAAATTATCTGCTTCCGAAATTATTCTGGCATGCATTGCTGCTTTACATCGTTACGTATACTAGTCTACTCATAAAACGTTAAGTAACAAAGTAATCTACATTGGGCTGATCACGTCTGTCTAAGGACTGATAGAGCATACGTGTTCTAGAGCGGATAGAGGAAGGCGGAAGCGTAGGACGTAGTTCATCTCAATTGACAGATAAGCTTCAAGAGGTAGCTGATAGTAGCTGGATGGAGTAGATGGCGATGCTTGTGTCCAGCAGTGGACTAAAATAAGCTGATATTAGGATTACGAAACAAATAAGGCAGATCATAAATATCCTTAAACCAAATAATTTTTACCGTCTATAATCATAGCTGATTGTCCATACGTGGACCCACTGCAACTACAAGTTTCGATTTGCAGCTATAAACAAAAACAAGTACACGACATTGAAACTTATTTCAAGGCCGCAGAGATGATCAGTTTTTTTTTTTATCAGATAATATAATTTTATAAGGATGTTCTTTCGCAGTTTAATTTCAAGTCACGTTCTTTCTGCAATGGAGTGACGACACATTATGGGCTTCCATATTTATTGTGTAACAATACATTATTGCGATTTAAGTTATGCTTTTCAGCGAAACTTTTGTTTGATGTACGTAACAACGTTAAGAAACAACTGTATTGAAAAAAATCGCATGCTGTATATCACGTAGGTCTTATAGATCAAAGGTTACCTGGTAGGAGATCACTGTTTAGTGATCTTTGTTGATGTACAGTATATTCTTTATGTGTTTTATTAGTAGTTAGGTAACGTTTACATCTTAATTATTTCTATAGCCGTACAGGCTACTATATTTATTTCATCTATCATTGCTGCATTCCAGATTGCAATCCATTCAACCATGATTGGTAAAATATTTGTTATTAAATATATCCTTTCAGAACCAAGCCACCCCAGGGGTGTCCACCCTGATACTGGGAACTTCAGTTTGGACCCGTGGTACCCTCACGTCCTCAATATCAGTGGTACGGGTTCTTTTTACTAGTTCCCATGAATCCGCAAATCGAATTGTGATGGGACAGATGGTCAACACTAACAAAAGATTTTTAATAGTTTAATTTCAACTTCTATTTAATGCAATTTTTCCAATGCGGGGCCTAATTTTATTTCTCTGTTCATTATATATAGTATAAAAATTAAAATGCACATGAGTTACTTATGTTAAATAATAAATATAAAATACTAACAATTACACGAAGAGCTCTGTAAAGTGGATAAAAAAAAAA
Source organism: Apoda limacodes (assembly GCA_946406115.1). Classification (NCBI taxonomy): domain Eukaryota; kingdom Metazoa; phylum Arthropoda; class Insecta; order Lepidoptera; family Limacodidae; genus Apoda; species Apoda limacodes. The sequence continues at coordinate 7,754,456 of OX291553.1, read as the reverse complement.
TTATAAGAATGCAAAATGAAAATAACATGTTTATAATATATTATTGGGAACAATATTAATTATATGTGTAGATAAAATATGAGTACAACAGAAACAGAGAAGTACAAAAATTTGAAATAAATCTTGAAATAACACAAAAAAGGGAAATATAATATGAAACATTATTATTAGGTGAGTAAGGTCAAATAAGCTATATATAAGAGTGGAATAGCTATCTTTCTAGGTTGACATTTTATTTGCATAGATAACGTAACCAATTACGTATTTTTATAGCAAATTAAATAGAGTTGGAAATGGTAACTTCGGAAGTAAAACGACACTGGAGAAATCTTAACTACAGTTTCTATAGCCATGACAGTATATCTTACAACTAAACGGCCAAAGTTACGGGAAGTGCGTCTTTTTAAAAGTTGACACATTTTTTTTCCAGAATACCACGTATGCAAGTCCCATTAAAACATCTTATTAGTGAATAACCAATATCTATAGCATAAACCACTATCTAGAGCGAAGGCATCAAACGATTGCCATGAATAAATAAAAATGTTTAGCTACAGCGGGCAAAGTAAGTTTTTTATAATATAATTTAAATTTAGGAAATTTTCCAAGAAATACCCATGTGTACACAAAAGTTAACATAAACACTTCAACTGTCTTTACTAAAACCACGTGAAATAATCCATCACGTTAAGTTTACACAACTAACAAATTCGCAAACATTACGCACCTTAACATAACATAATAATATACTTATCTAATATTACTAAGTGACTTTTAGGGGCATCACTTATATAAAGAATTAGCATATCAAGGTATCTAAATAAGTATTCCAAGGTGTACTTATCGCTTCAATTATTACATATACTATATTAAGTTATAAATAAATAAGAAAAAAACATAAGCATATGAAATATTTCGATGTAATAAACCAATTTATTGTTCTGACTAAAGACGATATAATATATCGAAATATTTTAAATGCTTTCGTTTTTTCACATACAATAAATTGGTTAATTTTTTGACTGAAGACGATATAAAATATGGAAATAATTCAAATCCTCATGTTGTTTCTTATTTATAATTTACTAGATTTTGCCAGCGGCTTCGCCCGCCCTAAATTTGGTTATCGGCATGGAACTCCTTAATTCACTAATTAATTATTATACTAATGACGTTTGCTACAGCAAGCTGTAGCTGGGTCAATATTTGATAATTGGCAAAATGTGAAAGAAAAAATAAATAATAATTTTGTTGGGTTTTGTATGCTTTTTTATCTCAATGTATTGATTTAATACTGTTGTTTAAAAAATATATGTGTTCCGTGCACTTTAAAAAGATTCTTAGGATTTACAGCGAGATTTCCAAATTGGACGGTCAGGAAAAGGACAGCATGACAGGATAATGACTTTAGGCATCAGGCTAGTGATTTGTTGACAGGATAAGGACAGAAATTTAAGTGTCATAAGAAATAAAATTTTAATCAGGCTCAAGTATTAACTGAAACATGAATTTGAAAGAAATAATAATAACAAATCTACCTTATTATAATTAAAACTACAATCAATCAAAAAAAGAGTAGGTATTATTTCCCCTTTAATTTTAAATTGGCCTTTGATAAAAGAACACACACACACTGTATGCAAGTAAGATTTAATGCAGTTTAAAAAGACATTACAACCAAATAAATAAAAAAAAAACGAGTTGCACTCCGGGAGTGCCGGCAGAAGTGAAAACCTTTACACACGATTCGCGCTTAACACTCAAATATGTCACAAGACATGTCTTTGACATTGTCAAGAAATAATAATGTTTGTTTATTTACTTTTTGACGTAGTATATTTGACATCGCAATCTGTCATAGAATTAAAATTCCATATCCAACCTCCCTGTACTACTCATAATCGCGAATACTAAAAATAAAAATTATAATAGGCGTGGCATTACGGTTTCCGTCTTACGAATTTCCACGATTAGGACACGTGACCTGACGCGAGTTTATCATTTTTTACCCATACCAAAAAAAGTGCACAACGCCGCTAAAGAAGTTTTCACTTCAAAATTTTCTTAAATTTCTTAAAAAAAATCTTAATTAACTTCTTTTGGTACAATTCTAAATTAACAATAAAAATATAAACAGTTTACTGTTGAAAAAATTTCGTCATACTATAATTATTGCTCAAAAATGTCAATAGGTTTCTTAAATTTATAAAACATATGTTCACCTTTGAGGTATAATGATGGCTGGGGTAATTTTTCTACTACATTCTCTATTTGCACATCATACATTTTGTCTTGGTTAATTTTAAAGAGCTTTCCATCATCTTTACACACCCTCAAAAATGTGACTTTAATCTATGTCCCCAACACATACACCTGCATATCTATCAGGTATTCTTGGATTTTAATTGTACTATGATATAATCTCCATTGCGTCAACATTCTTTATTGACCATTCCGGATGGACCAAGTTCTACAGAGTTGCTATCAGTTAATTCTAAATAAGTTTAAATCAATGTTTCCTTTATTTGGATTGTTGTATTCACTTTCCATCTCCAATTCATAACTTGTATAAATTTCCTTTGTGGTCTTAGTTCTTTTATAATGATAATGGTTGACATAATCAAGGGAGCCCAGTAAATAATGGTTACAACTAAACATGTCGTTACAAAAGCAACTTTAAAGATTTCATTTTTAATTTAAACGTATATTTTATGCCAAACAAACTTTTAAAGTGCCAGGAAATGATAAAGAGGTTTTTCTAATAAGTTTAATTTGCCGACCCTTCAAAAATCCAATAACTTCTTTCTTGAACAACCCCATACTGTAGTCCTTAGAGAAAACCTTGGCAGGGAGCTCCTTCCAAAACCCAAGCGTTCGCGGGAGGAAGTTTCTCTGAAACCGCACTGTACGCGACCATTTGGGTTCTAGAGTGTGAGAATGAATTCCCTGCTGATGGCGAGCGGTGCGATGGTAGAAAGTAGCCGTGGGCATCATTTCGAACAATTCCTCAGAACACAAACCATTTTACAAGCGGTAGAACACACACAGGGAGGCAAAGTTTCTCGTCAGGCTTAAGGGTTCGATACGGCAAGTAAGATTGGGATCGTCGGCAATTCTCAGAGCACGTCGTTGAACCGAGTCAAAAGGGCCAAGCTGGTATCGGGGTGCACCCGCCCAGAGATGGCAGCAGTACTCCATATAGGGCCGAACTTGTGACTTGTAAAGCAGCAACCTTTGCCCCGACGTGAAGTACTGCCTCGCTCTGTTGAGTACACCAAGTTTTTTGGACGCCAGCTTCACCTTAACTTGCAAATGATCTCGAAACTGAACATCGATGGAGATGTCAACACCAAGGATCTCAATGCTCTTAGAGATGGAGAGATGGAGGGGAGAGTTCTGGAATTGTGGGACTACAGTGAATGGGGTTTGCTTAGCGGTGAACGACTTGTGTCTTTGAAGGGTTGAATTGGACCAAGTTTACCCGTCCCCAGTCAGAGACCTTGGACAGTGTGGTCTCGATTTGAGACACAAATTCTCTGCGGTTTTCCTCCACAACGGAACGAGGGCTGTTTGCACGACCCGTGTAATAAGCGTCTCCAGTACTGTCATCTGCATAGCAAAGCATTTTGTTGATGTCCAACATGTCATTGATATGCAGTAGAAACAACGTAGGAGTCAAGCGACCGTGGCGAAAGCCATATTGACGGTCACTGACCAGGTCTTGTTCTTCTAGGTATCTTAGAAGCTGTGTGTTGATCACACGCTCTATCACCTTGGAGAGGAGAGAGGTAATAGCAATAGGCCTGTAATTTGATGGATCTGATCTATCGCCCGCCGCACCGGGGGCACTTTCGCAGTCTTCCATGAAGACGAAAATTTCTAAGTGTGGCAGGAAAGCGCGAAAAGGCGTGTGAGTACAGGACATAACTCAGGAGCACAATGCTTAAGCATCGCTGCTGGTATACCGTCTGGCCCACTCGACTTATGAACGTCTAGAGAAAGCAACGCCCGCCCGACCTCCCGCTGCGATATGGAGAGATGTCTTTAAACGCTCTGTACGCATGTTATATATACACTAATCCTTCCTTCCGTTTTTGTCGCATACAATTTAATAAGCTATTAAAATTTTAAAAAGCTAAAAATAGGCGTCCACACAGGACTTGCACCTTCCTATTGTTTCAGATTTTCTCAAATTCTTGGTCAAAAGTCATATTACACCTTGTAGTGGTTGGGTAGTTACTTTAATCGGAAAGTAATGAAACTACCTCAACAAAGTCTTTGTTTCTGTGACAGCTCCAGTGCATACAGGGTTTGCATTATATTTGAGGTTTGGGACATGCATACGCATTATATACTTTTTTACTCGTTGGTTTGCAAAATATGTCACCATTTGAAGCCAATAGAAACTTTAAGAATCATAAACGTAGGAGTGTTACTACTGCTATTAATTGTCATCTTTTGTATTAAGCTTTGCTTGAAAGTTCATAGCGATTTAAGATAATGTGTTTTGCTTCTCAAGTTTACTGAACGCTATATACTATATACATACAATGTAGTAAGTCGCATTCGCGACACCATTCGAAAGATCCAAAGACTCCCTTTGAATCGGGGACAATAACTGACAAAGTTCGGAAGTTATTCAAGGCAAGGCTAAGTTGTAAGAAGTGTAGATTTGCCTTTCAATACTCTCGTTCTCGCCCTTCGGTAGCAGTAGCGCCGACCCTATGGTGCTCGTGCCCCCAAATATTGAGTGTCTGCGGCGCTGAGCCCTAATATTTTATAGTTTTACTATGATTTCCGAGACTCGGGCCTCTGTAAGATTTTTTTAAGCAATGTGGCTGTTCGTGGATAGTGTACTGGGTGCTGTATGACAGTTTGTAGGACTTTGGTGGAAGAAAGTACGAAAGCTGTAATAGCATTCTGTAACTCTTTAGCAGCTTAATAAGAAAGTAGTGAGATAACATCAAATCGCCCGCACAGCGGAGCGCTAGCTGGCACCGTTTACGTCTGATTTTAAAATGTAAACAGAATATTTGACTAATTCCGATATTGGACTACTCAGTATCGGAATTATAATATCGGACTTTACGGTCTGAGATTCCGGGATTTCGATATTCCGAGATTCCGATATTCATGCCCTATTTGGCAGTGCTTGACAAACTATGGAAAGCAATTTAGGATTTAACAAATATACTTTGCAAATATACAGTTGTTGTTAATTATTGTGTATATTATCTAGTAAAATAAATCAATCACTATTACAAAACGAGGCACTAATCCAAAGATAACGTATATGTCATATTTGCACTAATCACTATAGAATGATGTAAGTACGTCGCTTACAGAACCTAATACATCAAAATGCAATACATACACAATGCTAAGACATTAGTAGAGAAAATTAGATGAATCAGCTATTTTTGCTATTAAGTATACTGTGCTTAAGTTTAAAGTTTTAGTTAAGTATATAAAAGAATATACTATAATCCGCAGCCTATACATGTCAGGTCATTATCATAATTTTAAATTCAGTAGGAGGTAACGCCATATTCTTTTCGACATACCTTTATGAGTCAGAACTACTAGGACCTTATTTACAACTATTTATTTTGTTATGTATTATTCCATTATCATTTCACATAGTTGTTTGTTCTTACTGCGTACTATCTTCTGAAGATACGTCGTCAATACAGAGCATCATCATGTTAATCATCTCAGAGCAAAGCCGTATTTGGAAAAATCCGCTAGAGAAGCTTTTCAATATGATACATAAATATCATTATTGAAAACGCAATCAATCTGTGAAGCATTCCAACAGGGCAATAGGGCAACTGTTTTATTTCTTGTTTTCTATATTTTAAAAATATAATCAAAACATGTGTAATCTAAATTGTAACTTATATTTGCTTTCTAAATCACATATTTTATTTTTCTAGAATAGTGGTGCCCATACTTTATCCTATGAAGATCTACCTATCAAAAATTTTTCACTGTGAGATCGAGGTACAAACCTTCAAAACATTTTTATAAGTACATTAAACTACTACACTAGGTGAAAATGTTTAAATTTGGTTTAGCAGTCATTTATAATAAATCAAAAATTAATCAACGTTATTTTGGTGCATGACATTGGTGGTCTTTCGCTAAATTTTGATGATGATGCCATTGATATTATTTTATTTGAACAAATATTTTTTTTGCTCAAACAATATTTTTTTTTTTTTTTTTTTTTTTTTTATACCACTAAGGTGGCAAACAAGCTTACGGCCCGCCTGATGGTAAGCGGTCACCGTAGCCTATGGACGCTTGCAACACCAGGGGCATCACTTGCGCGTTGCCGACCCTTCAGAAATCTAATAACTTCTTTCTTGAAGAACTCCATACTGTAGTCCTTGCAGAAAACCTTGGCAGGGAGCTCATTCCACAACTTAAGCGTTCGCGGGAGGAAGTTTCTCTGAAACCGCACTGTACGCGACCATTTAGGTTCTAAAGTGTGAGAATGAATTCCCTGCCGATGGCGAGCGGTGCGATGGTAGAAAGTAGCCGTGGGCATCATTTCGAACAATTCCTCAGAACACAACCCATTGTACAAGCGGTAGAACACACACAGTGAGGCAAAGTCTCTCCTCAGACTTAAGGGCTCGATACCGCAAGTGAGTTTGGGATCGTCGACAATTCTCACAGCCCGTCGTTGAACCGAGTCAAAAGGGTCAAGCTGGTATCCGGGTGCACCTGCCCAGAGATGGCAGCAGTACTCCATATGGGGCCGAACTTGCGACTTGTAAAGTAACAACCTTTGCCCCGACGTGAAGTACTGCTTCGCTCTGTTGAGTACACCAAGTTTTTTGGACGCCAGCTTTACCTTATCTTGTAAATGATCTCGGAACTGAACATCGCTGGAGATGTCGACACCAAGGATCCCAATGCTCTTGGAGATGGAGAGGGGAGTGTTCTGGAATTGTGGGACCACAGTGAATCGAGTTTTCTTAGCGGTGAACGCGCACACTTGTGTCTTTGTAGGGTTAAAAACTCTTGTGATCGACCTCAAAAACTGTTGCGATCAACTGTTTGGGCACCTCTGCTCTATATTCTACAGATTAGGTATAAACAAATCATTTACACCAAGTTAAACAGTAACGAATATTTCCATGCCACCATCCAAGCTGCAATTTGGGCCTGAGATAGCTTACAACGTGGAAGGTGACTACCTAAATTTAGCAACTTTGCATTACCGACCGACCCGTCCATTATGATTTCCGACTTAACTGATAAGGCTAATTTAACTGTAAATTTCAAATAATGTCTTTGGAAAAAGCATATATATGTCGCAGGCAAATCGTATAATTTGCCGTTTCACAAAAGTTCTAGGCAAATCGTAAAGAATGGAAACGAAAGGAACAGAAATAGCAGTAGTCATTTATGTTAGGTTAGGTTCAGTTTCTCTTTTGTAAACGTAGATGCGGAGCGAGCGAAGCGTTCCAGCCTAGCTTCATATGATAATCTGTTCAGTTATATGATAATTTCTATTCCATACTTTACGATTTGCCTAGGCATTTTGTGAAACGGCGAATTGGCGAAAGTGCTACTTCCTACGTGACCTTTGAGACCAATTACCATTTCCACAGCTTCCCAAGTTTTTTTAGCGGATAAACTTGTCACAATTACCAATTTAAATGACCGAAGGAGGTGAAACGTTTGGTTTTTGTTTTAAGAGCCATAAACTTGCTAAAAACCTGCCAATAAATTTTTATAGCCAAAATTATTGCCTTTAGGAAAAATTGACGTCAATGTCAGAGACTTATCAAAACTAGCCACCGCCTTAATTTGTCAAAGAGCAGCTAAATTAGCTAGTGGCAATCAGTCAGCCGTAATCGCAGCCTTAACCGTGAAATATTAGCCTTAGGAAGGTCGACGAAATGGACTATGGGAGAGGCCGTGACGCAAGAAACAAAGGTCACGTTTTTAGTGGCGTATCGTTTACTGCCTTTAGCACTATTTTAACGTTTCCGTTTTCATGCCTCGTCACTTATCTTTAGCGCGCCCTCATAATTTTGATATTTAAGTATTATAACTACTTGTATAGTACAAGATATACTTATAAGGTATGCGGCTTTACTCGTGAGGAATATTCTAACTAGCCATGAATAAAAATAGGTCGCAAAGGTTCGATATAAAAAAATCACAGGAAACGCCTTAGAGTAGGCCGAATTACTAACTATCTATGTACATTTTTTCTTCTCTTACACTTATAAGAGACTTATAACCAAATTCTAAGCTTAATTAAGAAATCGATAGTCCTTCTTCGTGAAAGCGAAATAAAAATAGCGACTATATAGCGCAAATTTTACTTACTTCTAAATGTAAAATTTATTATATGACTGTTAAGGGAGTAGAAGTCGTAATGGATATCTACAGTCAACTCCAATTGGGTTAAAAGGCAGGGTGGAGCAGAAATTGTATTTTCTTGTGTTATTTATTTTTAGGTTACTGTTATTAACTGTGTTATTTACGGTTTCTGGCTCGATGAATAAACAATTGAGAACTATCTTTTTTGTACCGATCCACTGCTGATTTTTTTAAAACTTTGATTTATATTTCCTTGTAAAATTGCCTATGACAAATTTTGGTTCTTTGTTGTTTTCTCGATCATATTTTAGTTTAGAGATACTTAATGAAATATTTGTAAAATATTATTATTCTGGAATTCTTTTGCTCGTAGGGTAACACGATTGGTATTGGGGTTATCAAGAGTATTAAATTTTTTATGTTATACTGATTACTAGGATATGTATATTCGAGCAAAGCGGTTTCTCTAATAAAAACCTTTAGCTTAAACTTTTTAAAAAACAGGTTAATATCAATTATCTAAACTCAAATTCAGAATGTCTTGTCTTGTTTTCTGTGCATACTATGGTTCATTGAAATATCCTTACAATAATATAGTATACGTATATATGTATTTGTTTATGTATCCGTACGTATTTTCATATGTTCCTACAATTACTATAAGCATAAGTATTTTGTATGTTTTGTTCTCTGGCCACTTCGGGCAAGGTCATTATATAAAAATAATAATAAGGAAACATTGAAAACATATCAAATTTTTAGTAAGTAATTTTAAAAATATGATTCAACTTTCAGGTAATATAAAAAGTATCGTTCGTACAAAATGGCTATACCTCGCGATAAAAGCTTTTGACGTTCGCACTCGCCACAATCCTCGGGTAAGAAAAAGCATCATTTTGTACTTGGTACAATGCCTACTGTTTAAATACAGTTGTTCGCAAAGTGTCACGCACAAGCAGTAATCATTGCGGATAAGTGAAAAAAATATAGTACCTAGAGTAGTACGGAAAAATAATGATGAACCAAATGATAATAATACAAGCAATTAAAGTCAAACCTTAAAAAAATCCAAAAAGCAAACATCATTAATTTCAATAACTGCTTATCTTTTACTATTAATTTCCACAATCAAATGTCTACATGGATTTTTCCTTTTTCATTATTTATAAAAAATGTTCAATTTTCATATAGTACCCCATTTTATGTTAGGTTTTCTCTTAGATGACTGTATTAAAAACAACGTTGAGTTTATTACAAACCTAGTTTTCTCCATCGTTCCCCAATTCGTAGACTTCACATAATAAAATGCAATATCAGTATCACACTTTATGTCGCTCAAGTTGTTACACTCATAAAAGTTTCACAATACAAGAATTTTCTAATCTCCGTATCCATGAAAAAAATAAATAATTACTTTATCACTTACGTGTACCTACATTGTATGAACGTTTGTGATAAGGCGATGCATCCTTGTCTTTGCGTATTGTTTCCTAGTCCTTTATCTTCGTCACTTTAGACGTATTGACAAGGTCAAGTCATCGTTCGTGACTTATTTGCTCAAGGTCAAAAACAAAATCCAGACCTCGACCGACTTATCACAGATAAAATAACAATTGTCCTATCTATATTATTATAGGTCGTGCTGGATTAATTTTTGCCTTCGACTACTGGAAATCTAAAGTGTTTTTCCGATTGGAAAGATAAAACGTATTGTTTTGAGCAGTGACACAAAAAATATTATTTTAAATTGAATACACAGTAAAAAAGTCACGCCATTTGTTTTAACAAATTTCTTTCAAAACTTCAAAATTTCACCGTTAAACCTCACCTGAGGGCCTCGTGTTGACCCTCTGGTTTGCGTCAATGAAGCTAATGTATGGAAATAAAGCAGCGCAACAGTTACTTTTTACTTAATGTAAGCAAAATATAGCCCGTTTGTTGCGATTACTGGCCGGTGCGTTTATTTCTACGAGACGTGCAAAAAAAAATCTCTGAGACAATTTTCACAAATATTGTCGTAGCATATTTGTTGTGTTGTTTTTTTCGCGGAAGTGTGTCGAAAAACATCGTATGACGTGAGAATTGGTCTATTACGCCCTCGTGTTTACCTCTATCTCTTGTTAAGTAACCAATTTAGCTCACTTGTATCCTAATGTATCTATATTTTATTTTTATCTCATTATTTTATATTTCTAATTATATTATATTTTTTGAACTCATTGACATTGGATTAATCTTTGATCGACATTAATCATAAATAGCAGGAGACAAAAAACTGAAAATTGGTAATAATAAGTAGTACTTATATTTATTATGAAATGCTTTTTGTTATCTCTTTCTTAATATTCTCCTTACCTTACCTTCAGACATAATCGACAAAATTTAAACGTTATTTCACATACCTATCTCAATTCTTATTATTTTTGTAACAAGCAAAATTTAGACTTAGCTAGACCTAGTTTTGTTAGACAGTTTTCTTCCACAATTCCTAAGCGCAATGTTGTTTGGTTTATCAATTGTTATAGTGTATTATAATAAAACATTATGAAACAAGTGTGCTAATACAAGAATGTTGCTGCTTTTTTGAAGTCAGTTTAAAACGAATATCTATACCCGACAGTACAATCTTCGCTTACGACGCATCATATTACGTGAATCGATTGTAGTATTATCAATATTTATTACTGCAGAAGATAAAATTCTAATTATCTGTAAATTACAAGTAAATTATGAATATTCACAACTACCTTGGAAATTAAATTCCTTGCAATAACGTTCGCTAGTACATCTTATGAGTAGGAAACTGATGATGAGTTATTTATTTACTTAGATAACTTTATTATCGAGGAATCCTTTTTGTCTATATCCGCCCATGTAGTTATTATGTATAAATCGCGACACGTTAGTTTTAGTTCAACTTACGTGGCGCGAACAATATCTGTCGATGTAAGTAAATTTTATGTTATACTGATTACTGGGATATGTATGTTTGAGCGAAGCAGTTTCTGTTATAAAAGGTTCAACTTAAGAAGACCACAACGCGCATATACATTTGCTTTATGGGCGGTAAGCTGAAATCAACAATGTTTATCTCAAATAGAGCTGATTTTTCTGTGGCAAAAATATTGTAGATAGGCAAACAGCTTAGCGTATAAAGTGGAAATAATTAATAACAATTATATCACATGATATATCAAAATTCTTTTACAGTTATTTACTAGCTTTATAGTTAGTTAACATTTCTTGAAATAAATTATGTTCCCGCTACTAGTTGATAAGGTGTTATTAATTATCAATAGAAAAACAAGAGGTTTGGCCGGTATTTTTTTTAAAGCGATGTTTTAATAAATATCTTAAAACAAATGCAGTCACTTACAAGTTAAAGAAAGTAGAAAGCCATGTTTTTTTTCAGTCTGAAACTTGCAATAGGACATTGGCATAGATTTTAAAAACGATCAGAAAACTGCGCCTACGAGTAGGGCGCAGCCTTAAACCTTTTAAAAAATAGATTGAAATTCATGATCTAAGCTAAGATTTATTACTTTCTTGTCTTGTTCCTAATACTTTGGATTGTTAAACTATCCTTATAATAATGTAGTATACGTATGTATTTATGTGTATGTTTATGTATCTGTATGTATGTTCATATATTCGTATATACAATTGTATAAGTATTTTGTACGTTATTCTCTTTTTAACATTTCTCCTCCTGCGCCACCTTCTTATCTTTCTTCTATATCAATTACTTGTATTCCAAGTTTGTCTGCAAAAAATTGCTTTATAACAATATGGCCGCCTAGTTGTATTCTGAATATTTAAGATTGTTTCATTATATTGTTTTAAATTCTTAAGTGTGCAATAACATTATTAACTAGTACTATATAGGGGCTAAAGTGACCAATTATTAAAAAGGATGTAGTTAGAACGCGTCATATATGTTTTCCGTTCCGTCGTATATATTAGAAAGATTTTTATGCACCCCTCTGAGTAGGTTAGTAAATAAGCATTTCTGCAAAGACGTTCTTTCAACTATTTTTTCAGATATGTATGAAGGTTCTCTCCGAGCAGGTAGAGTGTAAAATATATAACATAGAATGTTATTATTTATTTCCTTATTTATTATTTATTTATTTCATTATGTATGTCATCAAAATTTAACTTCGTTTGGAATATCATTCCGAAAGTACCTACTTTAACTTTTTTTGAAATAATTGATAGACATGAACAGAATGAAGGTACCGAATTCGTCATGTGCTGTCGAAACCTAAACAGACAACAAACTTAGTTTTTTTTGATACCTATTTATCAATACTCAATCATATAACTTACCAATGTCGCCTGGGATGTCATTTGTTGTCAGTTTAGAAACTGACTCTTCAAATGCTTCGTTCTCCAGTTTTTATCTTCAAAACTCACAACAGTCAAACACTACTCAGCAAAAACGCCGGCATCACAAAGTAGAAAATCTTCAAAATATTTTCAAACCACTGTCACAAAATTGCATCACTCAAACTAAACATCACTGTAGAGTAAATTATAAGTGACAGAATCACTTTTGTACACTACTGTACCATTTGTTACTAAAAAACTTAGCACTATTTGTTTTTCAATCACTTTAATCAGCCAACGTAACGTCTCGGTCTTGGAAGTTCCTCTTCCGATTTATCGGTTTAAAATAAACGTTTCTCGATATCGTCCAAAGATTAATTGATTAATCTTTGACGATTTACTGGTGTTCTTAAACAAAAATAAATTAAATTATCAGAAAAACTTATAATTTATGACTTTTACGCATTTTTTTCTTATTTGTCTTATTTTTAATTCTAGCCTCATAACCAGTGAAAATGGCTCAAAATATGAGAAAAAAATAATAATTGTGAAACTCATAATCGAATAAAAAGAACGATTTAACTATATCGTACTGTCGCTCCTTATTTAAGCATAAATCGAAATGTTTTCTTTATTTAAATTTAGAGGTTAGAATTTTGTTTACAAATTAAGACAAGTAAAAAAAAAACAGTGTAGGAATTTATATCGCAGAAAGGTTTTGACATTAATTGTATTGAGGGGGATAACCTATAGTTGTCAATTTACAGATACCTAGATCTTTATCTACATATATGATGTAACAAGCTAATCAAGTTTGTCTACGATTCCGTGGACCACCTGTTTTATATTCAAGACCAAAACTTCCTCATATTCAATTTATTATATGTACAAGCACCTACATATATGTCTGTAACAAAATTGTCTCCGTTGAGAAATTTCAAAATGATTGATATTATTGTAGATTACCTTGACGTGGCGAGAATAAATCAAGGCAGTATTATATTTTGTCGTAATTTTTTTTATTAAGGAAAAGATTTTGAATTTTATTTATACGGTTTTGCTTTAAACGTTTTATTCCTTATTCGTATTTATACTTACTGTCAATAAATATGGAAATGAATAGTATTTTGTTAGTTTCAAAAAACTTTACACTATGTGAGTAAATAACGTTTTTATTTGTCTCAGCTGGTGTACGCCCCACTACTAGGGCACAGACCTCCCCCCTTGGCGAAAAACCGCGCTGGCCTAATGCGAATTTGTAGACAATTACGAACTCGTATAGCTACAGACTGTGATCTAGATACCGATTATCGATCATAAACAAATATTTATTGAGTTGATTCAATTATTATCATGTATTAGCTAGCTTTAATTTTGAAGTCCATAAAAGTGAGTTCGTTTAACTCTTAATGACTTCCTCACATCTATCTAACATCGAGAAAGGATCAAAATAATCATCTAATTAGTTACATTTTTCGTTAAAAAATAAATGTATTTTAAATATTTTTTTAAATATACGGAAAAAAACCTATTACACAATTTACTTTTAGGAAGTTTGAACGTCGATGAATTTGTGATAAGTAAACAATATTCGTCCAATACGTCATGGATATTTTTATTGATTTTTTAATGACTGCTCGTAATGAAATTAAAAAGTGTTTATTTGTATATTATATAATATTACGTTTTTTTTAATAAAACTGTAGCACATACTTAAATTTGAATTCATTTACGGTTTCTTTATAGCATTCATATTTAAAGTTTTACTTGCAATTATCAAGTTTGTACTAATCCTCAAATTATGTGAATGTTAATAATTATAATTATGATGTAATATTTTTTGTTCGAAATATAGCATCCAGTTGATAACCGTTTCTTTAGTAGATCTTCGACACGATTCTTGAAGAAGATCTAGATTCAAACCAGTTGTTGGCACTTATTAGAGTAAATAATCAATTAAATACATAAAATTAATTGCCAACAGGTTTTCAGAATCATAAAATATGAGGTAGTGATTTCATGATTTGCTTATAATTCCTTTTAATCTTTTAAGTATCTACTTTTAAATGTACTTATTTAAATTTTATGTAATTTTCTGTTAAAATATACATTGCTGGCTTTTTTAGTTTTCGATAGTTTGTCTCGCTGTCAAAGTTAAAAAAACATTTATAAAACATTGACTAGCTGAAGTATGAAAAATGTTGTATGTGTGAACCGTCATTTATTTAAAACTAGCTTTTGCCCACGGTTTCACCCGCACTTAATTCGGTTTTGGCGTAGGTTTTTAACGGAAATTCCTCAATGATACAAAAAATTGGCCAAGTGCGAGTCGGACTCGCGCACTAAGGGTTTTTACCCTTTGGGGTTTGGAACAGCTTAAAGAAGTTTTCAAGTAGCCTAATGTCCTTTCCCGGGACTCAAACTATCTCCATGCGTGCAGAGGTAACAAACAGACAGACAGACAGAGTTACTTTCGCATTTATAATATTACTATGGAGCATTAGGACCATTAGGTGATATTAGCGTGATTTAGGGACTTACTAAGATCATAAATCTTAATTAATTAAGAAAAAAATACTTAACTTAACCTCATCTGCATAAGGTTATATCGAAGTTGACTGAGCAAAGCAGGCGAGAAGTCGTAAATATGTAAGCCCTGTTAGAGCAGCGTTAGAGTACAACGTTGCCTCCCGCTTGCTTTGTTGTAACCCTTATTTATTTCATGTGTTTTTATTTTATTTTATATTTATATATAACACATTAATTTATACTTTAGCTAGTTAATGTGCACATTAACTGTGTTCGGACCTAATATTGCATACACTTGGATTCGGACTTTAACGCTTAAACTAATGTAAAATTAAAGGTCAATGTCCACGGACAGGAAACCTGTTACGTAATTTATTTTGGAGCATCCATTTTGGATATTAATAGTATAAAAAGTAAAATAAAAATTGTACCTAAGTGTATAACTTTAGTAACCTAAACATAGTAAATTTCAAATAAAGATTTCTACATAAAATTACTATTCTAAAATTTTTGCT
This sequence comes from Apoda limacodes, assembly GCA_946406115.1. Lineage (NCBI taxonomy): Eukaryota > Metazoa > Arthropoda > Insecta > Lepidoptera > Limacodidae > Apoda > Apoda limacodes. The sequence continues at coordinate 7,738,737 of OX291553.1, read as the reverse complement.
GAGAAATAATCAAAACTATTATGAATACTTTGAGCTAAGGCACTAGTACAAACAAGTAAAACTAGCGTGAAAAACTAGACTATGTCATAAAAAGAGCACGATACCAATTCGCAAAAGGAAACTCACTCCTCACAATTCCTCACGGCCGTCTCGGAGGCACATGACTTACGGAAAAACGTTGCCCTAGTCGCCACATCGTCTCGCTCTACCCTTGAAGTAACAACAAAAACCAATCCACTGAATGTCGCTCTTTGTTTTCTATTTTCTTTTCAATTCAACTTACATTATTGAAAAACTGCTATTTTTCATGAAGTCCCTTCAAAAACGTAGTAGCAGTAGTGAGCGTTAGTAGCAGGTCATAAACAAGTAATAAATAGCATTTTGTATTGTTGCTTCCGCTTGTCAGAACTCATTTTGTTCTATATTGTAACAAGCCTAGACCATTAAATCTCCAAAACAATTTGGTCCTGAACAATTAACAGTTTTTACGAGCTAGACACGATAGGAATTAGCATTCAACATATTACTTTTTCGTAAATGACTGTCACTAATAATTTAGTAGCATACACACATAAACACCACAGAATAAAATTTTAGCACTATTAAAAATATTTGATACAATTTTCACCGAAAGTGATATGAATTTCGCGATAAATCTCGACGCATGACAAGTACAAAACCTTTCTGCGCGCTGATAAGGGAGTTGGTATCGCGCTCCGTCCGAACGCATCAAGATAAGTGCATCTTATTCGCACAATTTCAATGGAAAAAATAAAGAAAACACTACGATATGGCACAAAACATACGCGATTTGTTTGGCGAAATACCTTTGTCAAGCACGTGACGCGTGCGGCTTGAGCGGTGTACAACGCGCGAATGCCAAGTTCCGCCGCATCCATTGTTTACTACGCTAATTAACTCATTTTTCGATCCTGTTTATGGCCTGTTCGAAGGCTCTGTCTCGGAAAATCTGACCGCTACTGGCCAGTGTCCATCGACATCGTGCGTCACCGACACGATAAATAGCGAATGGTATCAACTATGGATGCCGTGTTCGTATCGTACTTTTTATTTTACTGTTTATGTTTTTATCTGCAGTTTGCATTTAAACAATATACCTACTTAATTAGTTCTAAAATATTAGTACCTATGAGTGAATTTAAGACATAGTGTACCTATTTTATATGTAGCAGGTTTAGTACATAGTTAGTTGTATATAAAACACATTTTATTTTCCATAGTAGGAATTTGTTTTATTTAAAATGTTATAGTTATACTGCGTGTCTAATACAGTGTGAAATGTGCGTCATACATTGCACGCTGTAAAGTTCTTTAACACTATTATATTTCGTTTGTAAAACCTTAAATCGCAGGTTACATGAATGTGTATACACTAAAATTTTACTTATATTAATTAAATTCCGTCTGACCATAGATTATATTAACATTCGGAACTTAATGTAATCTTTAAACCAGATCTAGTTTCTTGAGCATGTAAACCGGAAAAACGATTTTTACGACGATGTGATTTTCATTGTAATCGTAACAGCTGCTTTGAGTCCTTTTTTTTTTTGTCTAATGGCTAGTTAGAACTTGTGTATTTGCGGATGACAATATACAACTGTCTTAAATTTTTGGCATTAGATTACAAGAAGAAGAAATTAAAAATTCCTGTAAAGAAGCGGAAACCGGGATGGCCACCTTTCACCTGATTAACGACGGGTGTATAAACCTGAAAAAACCTCAACCTCAAACCGCCCTTTGTGGCATAAGTTGACAGGGAAAGCCGACTTTAAATAATGGGAAAATGTCTTAACTTAAAGTATTTTTCATTCGAGTAGACTTTTTTGAATCGCCCATTTAACTCACTATCAAATAATATAATCCCACCTGTTCGAAATTATTTAACAAGCGATAGGAGCTGTCAAAAATCTCAATACCGACCTAGGTTTACTTTTTTATTCAAGGGATTATTTTTTCTTTTAGTAGTAATTTAATATCAGCCTAGATATCTATTGTATACTATATGTAAAGTAACAAATCGTGAAACCAAATTTTCTAACACTAACTCTGGTTTCCACAGTCATATTCTTACCAATCCTTCACCTCGTTGAGAGTATCAACATACGCAGCATAAATTAATGTATTTTTATTGCGTTTACGTACAAACTAGATTTTTTACAGCTCCAATGGACCTTAGACCTAATTTTTTAATATCAATTTTGACTTGATACCTTCACGTGTTTGTTTCCGAGAAAAAGCGGGTCTTGACAGATAGACAGGCAGACGGACAACGAAGTAAAATAAATGTTCTGGTCTTTTTTTCGTTTCACAATTTGAAGCCCTTTATTCTAATAGCATTTACAAAAAACTGAATTTAACTTAAGAGGCATCTAGTAGCCAACAAGCGCCATCTCTAGATATTTTTTATTTCTCTTCGTACAAAGACTAAAAATAGTCATTAGGTAATTAATTTTATCGTATTGTGTGGTTAGAGAATATTGTGGAACTGGGGCCTTCCCCAAGTGCGCCTCCACTCCCGCTGTCAGCCATTGCCATCTACCTACTATGATATGATTGTACCTCTTCGACGTTCTCTTCGTTATAAATATTTAAAAATCCCGGCCAATTTCGTGTAGTACACGCACGCACTTACTTAGGGCGTGTTCGTTTCGGGATGCAGAATCATTATTTTCATTACTTTTGTCACCTGTCATCCGTTCGTTTAGCATTGGTACCAAAAATATCAAAATATTAGTATCATTTGTAACAAATTGTCATGCGTTTACGATATTTTTGTCACTTTTGCCACCTAAAAATGCAACTTTAGACTAATGTCTGGAGGTGGGGTTTTTGTGTTAATTTATCAAACTGCCTATACATATTCATTGTTTATGGTATCCATCCCCGATCGACTTCGGCATGGTCGTAAAATTATAGTTAGGCGGCCTCGGCACGTACTAACGGCCCCAGATGATAATTTCGCTATCCGGATAGCGAGATTAGTCTCAACGACCTCCCCCAATAGGGCCAAACACGACGCCGACATCCCCGGGTTTGTCGGCGCCCAAACGGATACACGAGGAATCAAAGAGTGCCGGGGCGCTTCTCGCCCCCACTCAATCGCAACCGCACCCGCGTAACGGGGAACTTCCTTACGCCCTTAGAGTTTTATAATGTAAGGACTAGCCAATACTTTTAGACCGCGCGTCAAATGGCGCAAACAGCAGAAGGTCTCGAGTTACATTTCTGGTAGGAACAAAAAATATTGGTTCTGTTTGTTTTGGAATGATAAATCATTGTTTTCGGTAATTTTGTCACCTGTCATCAAAGATATCAAAATTTTAGAATCATCTGTCAAGCGTACGTTTACTATATTTTTGTTATTTTTGTCAATTTTTCTGCCGAAAAATTTAACTTTAGACCCATGTCTGGAGGCGGGGTTTTGGTGTTAATCAGTTACACTCTCTGTACATATTGATTGTTTATGGTAGTTTGTGTTATTATCGTAGTGTGTGTACGTCAACAGTTCGTTTTGCAACCAAAATATTTGTTAGTAACGTTTTCAAAGCTGCACATGGCGTTATCAATAGTGTGAAAAGAATGTATAACGTGAGAACTTTTTATCCCAAACGAACACTCTTATTGTTACAATTCGTGCATCATAATGTTGTCCCGACTCTGATTTGAGCCCTCAGCGACATAACAGGCTAAGGCTATATTTAGGTATTTAGGTCTTTTTTTTTCTTTAAGACCTAGGAGGCATGATCTCATGATGGAAGAGAGAGTAGAGATTTGTAAGGAACCCTCGGTGCGCGAGCCGGACAAATAACTAAGGCCTGCAAAAGTCCAAAAAATTGCCACTTTTTTTATGACATTTTCAGACGTGCTCTATATCTTATTTTTAAGAAAACAAAACATACAGACATACAATAAAACATTAACATCTAGAATAAGTAATTTCTATACAATTAGGTTGAGATTTGGAGAAGGATAGTGGGGAATAGAAAACACCGATTTTGATAATTGTTACTAGGTATAATTAGCCCGAGGCGCAGTTGTCCCTATTGCACATCGGTGTCTTGGTCCGGGTCTTAGCGCGACAGCAATTGTATTTCCAAATAATTAAGTCGAATACATCGCTTGGGTCTGATATTTACTCTTAAAGTCACCAAAAAACAAATTTGCTTACTTGTTGAACATATATTTTATAGTTTAAAATGGCCTGGAGAAAAATGTTGTCAGCCATATTACTAACTTCAAACAGTTCACAGTACACCATCCCTACCATGTACCATCCGCGCAGAAGCACAAATAAAATACCTGTACTACGATGTTATTGAAATCAAAGCTAATTTGCATAAATTTGTTAAAGTATTCCTTTTTTAAAAAAAATAATCCACATTCCGTAATTTAGACTATGTTAATAAGGTAATTATGTCCTTTACTTAACACAAGATACGTGTGAAGGGCAAGTCACAGGTATATTATTATCTTTCTTAAAACGATTAGATGCGGATAATTTCTGTAACTCCGTCTTTACGAAATCCCGTGTAGCAACCTTAGCAGGAATTAATTGTTATATTCATTATTATTTCTCAATTAATGTACCTTTAAAAATATTTAGCCAGTCTATCAACTCATATCCAGTTTAGGTATTTACTGTCGAATATCAAAGGTATATTATTATCTTTCTTAAAACGATTAGATGTTGATAATTTCTGTAACTCTATCTTTTCGAAATCCCGTGTAGCAACCTTAGCAGGAATTTTTTGTTATGTACATTATTATTTCTCAATTATTGTATCTTTAAAAATATTTAGCCAGTCTATCAACTCATATTATATTAATAATTTTTATTATATTATTTATATTTTTAATTATTTTTTTTATACCACTAAGGTGGCAAACAAGCACACGGCCCTCCTGATGGTAAGCGGTCACCGTGGCTGATATATCAACGCACAGCTCTAACTGGTGGGTTTAGAGAATTGAAATTTTGCACAAAGGTTTATGTTATTACATAGGCGTTGCACTCAAAAAGGGGGTAAAATAGGGGTTGAAAGTTCGTATGGGAATCCATCATTTTTGAAACTTAATGAACAAAACTTGGTATTTCGCCTTAAGGTTAAAAATTAAAAATGGTTTATTTTATCATTGAGGGTAAATTTACATAATGTTGTATGGAATAAATAAATAATTTTAATATTTTTGTGTTATGAGACCTAAAATTTTGCATCCAGCATCCATTTTTTTACAGTTTTTAAAAGTTATCTTTCATTGGAAAATCTTTTTAATAGGGGGTAAAAGGTCTCACAAAAAAGGTACACAATTGATGTCGTTCTAGAGAATGAACTGAAAATATCTTTGTCGGTCAATAAGTTTGTTCCACAATCAAGCTTCCAAATATTTTGGGTATTTAGGTTATGATTGCACAAATTATTCAAAAGCCTTAACCGAAAGTCACAAGAAAATTTGCGATTTTTTAAAAAGATCGCAATAAAATTAAAAATAGTGAGGTAAAATTATCAGCGTTACGGAACTCTAATAGAATAAGTTCAATTTGCTCATTGGCCATTTTTGTTTATGTATGTATGTTTGTTTTTTTATGAACAAAAATAATTAATAACTAGGTATATTAATTAACATCGGGCAATCAATAAAGTATGGTTTCAGTAACTGTTAAAGTGTTTTTAGAGATATTCCTGGAACGATGTAGTGAACTGGTTTAAAAATCAATAGAGCCAAAATTCGAAGTTCAGATATTGTACGATCGTATAGTGGCCCCATTACATATTTATACTTCGCAATCAACATATAACTACTTATGATAAAATATTATTACCTTGCAAATCCGCTGAAAACAATTCAACTCAACCCTAGACCTCTAGCCTCAACACGAGACGCAAGTTGTTCGTGCTGTTATACCCTTAAATAGTATGTAGAATAACAAACACGAAAAATTTCCCTTAGTCATCAGTTTTAGAACCTAGAACAAACCGACTGACGGACAGCCAGTTCCCCGTTACTCATCGTCGCGTACAGACATTTTCTCATCCTTAATTTCAATTGAATTATGATTCAATTTTTAATTAATTATTATTATATATAATAATTAATTAATTATTATTAATTTTTAATAATTTTTATTTGTGATTTAATTTCTTTTTTAAGAACCCGTACCGGATCTCCGGTATAACATTGGTGGCAGCGGTGGGATACAAATTTACGAGGAGTTTTGTCAGTTCAAAACAGTTTAAGTTGAAAGTGCCCCATTGTAGGGTTTGACTCTTGGATGGGGTCGATGCCTTTTATATATACAGGTCCTTTTATTATGTTTGGCGGAGTCTTAATAGAGTTTTGCTTTAACAGACGTTAAAGGAATTACAGATACAGGCGTGTGGACTAGAACGTGAGGTAACAGTCTGTTAGAGTGTTTTGAGTTTATTTCGTAGATTTTAATCTTTGTCTTTTCTGTTTCAGGTCGCTTGCAGTTTTTGTCTTCAGTTAGGATGGGTTGAATAGTGTTTGGACTTTCTTTTCTAGCATGGGATGCAACAGTGTCGCTGTTTTGGGCACGGTCACCCAACCGTTGAGGTTAAGGTTTGGATTCGGTAAAAGAAGTGTTGGAAGTTTGTGGTTGGTTATTTAGCGACATGGCAGATGTAGTGGATGTGGTCGAGATAATAGGCGTAGTACATGCAGTAGATGTGGTAGATACAGTGGATTTATTAGATATTGCAGGTGTATCAGATACAGTGGATGTGGTGGACATTGTAGATTTAATAGATGTAGTGGATTAAGCAGACGTATTAGATGCAGTGGACACAGGGCTTTGCTTTCGGTTTTCGTATTTTGAAGGATGGTATCGATTGGATGGCCTAGCTTTCTCGTGCGATACCCAACGGGAAGCCTTACTCGTTGAAAGTGTTGGGGTTGTTCGATAGCGGCAAGAAAGCGAGGTTTTTGCATAAAATTAGGTATACTAGGTTTAGTCGTACTTTATTTCTAATCTTTTCTTCTGAGATTGCTAAATTAATCGCATCATTTAACGTAGTAGGGTCCCTCATACGCACAAAATCAGAAATTCTAGGAGAAAGACCCGTAAGAAATGTGAGTAGGGCAAGATCTTCCATAGCTGAGATTTTGCCGTCCAGCTGTTCGCTTTTTTGGTATGATATAGTAAGCTCTGTTAATAATTTGGACAAGCAGGTTTCCACACGAAGGCCAAAGTGGGTTGCAGCTTCTGTAGGTAATTGCTTGCATTGCTGTAAATCGGTTAATAAATGACTATAGCGTTTCCTTTCACCAAACTGTGTTTTCAACAATCCGCTCAGTTGTTCCCAAGTCTCAAATTCTTTTTCGGAGCAAGCTCTTTCAGCGTTGCCTTCCAGCTGACTTATGATATATTCCAAAACATCTGTTTTCTGATTACTGTTCGCTTAAGAAACAGCATTATTGCAATTACTCAAAAAGGAGTTCAATTTCTCACGTGATCCGTCAAATGGTTTAACGGATATAATAAGGCCATTGTCATTATGCAAAACAGATAAACTAACTTAGCTTCCTTGATGAAGGAAAATATATTAATCACCTCTTCAGTATTAGATATATTTAACGAGACCCTTAATCGTGTATGTGCAAATGAGGCCAATCTGACCGACCCTATTGATAAACTTGTAAATATTGCTACTAATAACAACATTAAAAATAGTTTAAATTTTATCGTGAATACTTTAGAAGGAACCCTCCTGGACTTATCTTTCAAAATTGAAGATATATTAAATTTTTCGGTGATTACATCGAAACAGTTATACGACGAATTATCAAAAAATTATCATTATTTACCAAGTTCACGAGAGTTCCCAATTCCATTAGAATTAGCTAATATTAACGTGTTAATGAGTATTTCTAAACTACTACATACTACATAGATAATAAGATTGTGTTTACCCTGAAGATACCCCTAGTTAACCTAGAAATATATAATTTGTACTCTGTTATACCGTTACCTGTGGCTCACGACATAAACTCTTCTGTCATATGTCACTATAATACCTACTTCTAATTATATATGCATAACTAATGATAAGAGCCGATACTGTAAGCTAGAAAACATCCTAGATTGTAAAGTGTTATACTCTAACTACTATTTGTGTGATTCTGTTAGTGAACTATCCGTTAGTGAGAACCCAAGTTGTGAAACAATAATGTTAACTAAAGTAATCAGTAGTTTACCTGATATTTGTGAATATAAATTTATATATGGCAATGTCAACATTTGGCAAAGTTTGTTCAACAATAGCTGGATTTACGTGCAATCAAAAAATACCAAAATTAGCATTGAATGTGACTCTAAATCTTTAGATATACATGTAATAGGTACAGGTATGTTAACATTACCATTAAATTGTATAGGTTATAGTAGAGATAACAAATTTTACCCCAAGTCATATACTAAGTTAGAATTAAGAATGGTTCAGCCAAAATTCGATCTTGTGTTAGATAAATGTTGTAATCAGAATCAATTTAACCTAATTCAAATTGACTCCTATTGACTTAAACAATGTCAACTTCAAATCAATAAACTCTAATAAAAAAATAGTCGATCAATTAGACAAAATTATAGCTGAACCTCACTTAATAAGATATAGCAATTATTATAGTGTAACTTTTCGTGTATTTCAGTGTATTTTCTTTGTAACTGTGTTCTGTTTACTTGTCTATTATTGTAAAATGCGCAAATGTCTGCCCATAACTAAAACCCCTATTCCTCCTACAACACCTGAAACCTTCACCAGCAGTCAAGAAAGTATCTCACTCCCTCGTGTCTGCATAAATTAATACTAAGTAAACTTCGCCTAAAACGCGAAAGTTTACTCTTAGGCGGGGGGTTTTTATGCCCTTAAATAGTATGTAGAAATGCCAACCCTTAACAAACACGAAACATTTCCCTTAGTCATCGGTTTTAGAACCTAGAACAAACCGACTGACGGACAGCCAGTTCCCCGACATTTGCTGATCCTTAATTTCAAATAGTATTTTATTGAATTATAATTAAATTAGTTTTATTTGTGATTTAATTTCTTTTTTAAATACCCTGTACCGCATCTTTGGTATAACAGTGCGCTATACCTTCACCAAACGTGTCGAGTTTTGTTAGCTATTTAGTGGTGTAGTGTTATAGTGAAGTTGACATCGTTCACATAAGAAGAGAGGTGCACTCTTACACATGTGGATGGTGTACTTCTGTACGTAAGTGCTACTGAATTGTTTTCAGCTGATTTGCAAGGTAATAATATTTTATCATAATAATGAATCTATGTAAAGTAACGCCTGATTCTATCAATATAACTACTTATCTATACATATAAAATGCTATGTCCTGAATGACTGACGGATCAACGCACAGCCTTAACCGCTGATCGTAGAGACCTGAAACTTAATGATCCGATAAGAAAGGATTTTACGAAATTCTACCGCTAAGGTGAAAAAGGGGGGCAAAGTTTGTATGGGACATCGTGTTTCCTTGGTCCAATCTATTTCAAGTTTTGCATAAACCTTTTTTAACAGAATTGATGGAAGACGCGTTTCGTATTTTATTGAAATCCATCCCCTAACGGGGTTGAAAAGGGGTTAAAAGTTATTTTGGCGGTGATTTGTTTCGAAGTTGATATCAACGACTCCTTAGTGCTTTTGATTTAAATCACATTTTATTTGGACACATGTGTAAAAACTCATACCTTTTTTATTCAAAAAAGGTTGAACTCACTTAAAAATTTAAGCAAATACTCTTTAAATTGGAATTTCTCGAAAGTCACTGTACTATATTAGTACCTCTTTTGCAGGTTTCTAAGCTAAAAGAGGCTATGCACTTTTTAGGTGTTTAATTTTTTTTTTTAAAGTATTCTTTTTCTACCTAGGTATATACAAACATATGAAATGCTTTGTCCTGAATGACTGACTGATGGGTCAACGCACAGTCTAAACCGCTGATCGTAAAGACCTGAAAATTGAAGGGTGTGTTCTTTGTATGACGTAGGCATCCGATAAGGATTTTTCGAAAGGGTCAAGTGCGAGTCGAATTCGCGCAATGAGGTTATACCGATTGTAATGAAATTTTGGTATATTGGAATGTTTCTGAGAGAAAAAAAGGGTAAAGTGCGAGTCGGACTTGCGGAATAAGGGTAAACCGATTGTAATTAAATTTCGGTAAGTTGTTATGGACACGCTGGGGAAGCTTTCTAAATTAGTACAAACCTTTTACAATAGGTAGTTGCGGCAGTTGTTGCAAAAAAGAAACAACGTTCGCCGGTCAGCTAGTCTGTTTATATAAAAAAAGAAAGTGACTGACTGACTGAGTGATTCAATGACATATAGACGCACAATCCAAACTGTTAGGTCTGGAAACTTTAAATTTAAAATGCGTGTTATTTATAAAAACACAAAACGTAGGTATAACGTATTCATGTTATTTATATATAAAATATATTTTTCTTGATATCTCTTAATTTAAAACTTAGCAAACCCAAATAAATTACAAACAAACAAAACCCAAAAATATAAAATAAAATAGGGTTATACATGGTAAAACACGTGTAAATTATAATGGTAGTACAAACACTTTAAAACTAAACCATATTTTATTGATTGCCCAATATTAATCAATATGGTTAGTTATTTAAATTCTTAAAAAAAGTATTTACGCGTAATGTCTGCCATTAAGGGCTGGCAGTCCCAATTATGTCATCTACCCGTAATTTTTCAGGTATCCGTTCCGTTATGAATACATATGACCAGTCCATGACTATATTAATGCCTACCAAAATTAGAAGTTCAATGCTCGTAAGATAACTATTTGTAATAATGTTAACGATGCAGTATTTCGATGTTTTTCGTTGAATACAGAAACTAAAATGTAAGCCGAGGTAATGGTCTTAAGCATTTTCTCGGCGAGTGTTGGAATAATTAGACATAAAGCATTGTATTTAAATAACCGCGGCCATAATAACACTAACATTGAGTAGTGTTGTGTTCCTGGCGGTGAGTAAGGTTGCCAGAGCTCTTTGAGGATTCGCTGCGCGGACAGCGGAGGACCGGCGGTGCTTGTTGCTGTCATACTCGGCGTAGACGCGGCGTGCTGGTTCGGCGGTCAGGGAGACCTGATGAAACGGCTGACCGCTGGCCGCCCGCAGGTTGAACGGGATCCCGAACCCAGGGATCACTTAATCTCCGCCCTGGGAGGCTGATTCGCCAGCCTGTGTAAAGTATCTGAAGTGGTAGTCGTGCCGGAGAAGGAGACCGGAGTGGACCCGGCTACTACAACAGAGGGGGATCAGGGGCCCTTCCGCCCGCCGTGCCAGCAACCGTATCATCTGTGGCGAGCTTCGGCAGTCTTAGAACCGCACCCTTTGTCCTCTATGCTGTCTGTGCAGTGAATCCTCATCCTTAGTCTTAGTAACTTTTTTTTATATATATTATGGCCAGAAGACAGAAAAAGAAAAGAGTTTGCACAGCGGCTACTCCATCCACATATAATGTGGATTTTTGCAACATCAGGGGTATTCACGCAAATCTTAACGCAGTCCACCACCATCTCGAGAGTGCGCAGCCGACTATTCTTTTCATAACGGAGACGCAGATATCCTGCCCGGCCGACACATCATACCTTCATTATCCCGGCTACAAACTCGAACACAATTTTATGAGTCGTGCCGGTGTATGTATGTTCGTCCGGGAGGATATCTGCTGTCGCCGCCTTCATAGCCTTGAAGACAGGGACCTGTCGATATTGTGGGTGCGCGTAGATTACGGCGGCCACACTCGTATCTATGCGTGCCTATACAGGTCTCATAGCGGTGACACGGACGTAACTCGACTCTTCACGCACCTGAGTTTGACGACTGACAAAGTTCTAGAGCAATATCCCACAGCAGAACTAGTTATTTTGGGAGACTTTAACGCCCACCATCGCGAGTGGCTCAGTTCTCGAACCAATAACTATGCTGGGATATCTGCTCATGAATTTGCTCTGACCTATGGATTCTCTCAGCTGGTACTTTCTCCAACGAGAATACCAGATATAGAGGAACATACGAGCTCCTTACTGGACCTTCTGCTGACTACTCGTCCGGACGGGTATTCCGTCTCAGTGGATGCGCCTCTTGGCTCCTCGGACCACTGTCTCGTTCGGACTCAAGTGTCATGCACACAACCTGATCCTTCTGGGCCAACTAACTGGCGTCGTGTGTGGCACTATAAGTCGGCAGACTGGGATGGATTGCGTGAATTTTACGCATCGTACCCGTGGAGGCAGATCTGCTTTAACTCAGAAGATCCTGACGTCTGCGCAGCCGCAGTCACTGAGACAATCCTTGCTGGTATGGAATGCTATATTCCTAACCCGCGAGTAGCTGCCGGCGTCAAAAAACGACCGTGGTTTAATAGGTCTTGCAGAAAAGCTAAAATTCTTAAGCAAAATGCATATGAGGCTTGGACCACGGCTCGTTTTAATAAGGATCCGAATATTTCTGAGATAAAACGCAAATTAAATGCTGCCTCGAGGTTCAGTAAGAAAGCAACTGCCAGAGCAAAATTCCAATTCATCGGCAAAATAGGTGGGCGACTTGCGAGCTATCCTTCTGGGAGTCGTGCTTTCTGGTCGCTTGCCAAAGCTGCCGAAGGGAACTTCTGCCAGTCGTCGTTACCACCACTGCGAAAGACCGATGGTGACTTGGCCCATAGTGCTAAAGAGAAAGCCGATCTACTGGGCAGTCTCTTTGCCTCGAACTCGAATATGAACGATGAAGGCGCTGTACCACCTACTATACCGTGGTGCGGTAAGTCCATGCCGGAAATCTCCATAACGCAGCGGGAGGTCAGGCGGGCGTTGCTTTCTCTAGACGTTCATAAGTCGAGTGGGCCAGACGGTATACCAGCAGTGGTGCTTAAGCAGTGTGCTCCTGAGTTATGTCCTGTACTCACGCGCCTCTTCGCGCTTTCCTACCACACTAGGCAATTTCCGTCTACATGGAAGACTGCGAATGTGCACCCGGTGCCCAAAAAGGGCGATAGATCAGATCCATCGAATTACAGGCCTATCGCTATTACCTCTCTCCTCTCTAAGGTGATGGAGCGTGTGATCAACACACAGCTTCTAAGATACCTAGAAGTACACGATCTGGTCAGTGACCGTCAATATGGCTTTCGCCACGGTCGCTCGACTGGTGACCTTCTAGTGTATCTCACACACCGATGGGCACTAGCCATTGAGAGTCAGGGGGAGGCATTGGCATGTAGCCTGGACATAGCGAAGGCGTTCGATCGGGTCTGGCACCGCGGTCTTCTATCGAAGTTGCCATCTTACGGAGTGCCCGAGGGTTTGTGCAAATGGGTGGCTAGCTTTTTGTCCGGCAGACGCATACAAACCGTAGTTGACGGTAGTTGCTGTGATAGCATGGACATTAATGCTGGTGTCCCGCAAGGCTCTGTGCTGTCTCCTACGCTGTTTCTACTGCATATCAATGACATGTTGGACATCAACAACATACATTGCTATGCAGATGACAGTACTGGAGACGCTTTTTACACGGGTCGTGCAAACATCCCTCGTTCCGTTGTGGAGGAAAACCGCGGAGAACTTGTGTCTCAAATCGAGACCACACTGTCCCAGGTCTCTGACTGGGGACGGGTAAACTTGGTCCGATTCAACCCTACAAAGACACAAGTGTGCGCGTTCACCGTTTTCAAGTTTTCTGCAAGGACTACAGTATGGAGTTCTTCAAGAAAGAAGTTATTAGATTTCTGAAGGGTCGGCAACGCGCAAGTGATACCCCTGGTGTTGCAAGCGTCCATAGGCTACGGTGACCGCTTACCATCAGGCGGGCCGTAAGCTTGTTTGCCACCTTAGTGGTATAAAAAAAAAAAAAAAAAAAAAAAAAAAAAAAAAAAAAAAAAAAAAAAAAAAAGTCACTAATTTATTTAAAAGCTTCTAATTACTTTTTGGGGTTCCGTACCCAAGGGGTGCCAATGGAGCCTTAGTAATAAGTCACCTCATTTTGCCTGCCTGTCTGTAAAAGGCTGTATCTTTGATACCTCTGTTGTTAAGAGAAAGATTTTTTTACAGAATGTGTGTTCATTATTGTTCCTAACAAATAATAAGAAAAAGTATAAATTTAAAGGGGGTAATAACAATAAAATTAACATTTGTGTGGTTGTTACTCTATCGTAAAAACGGTAATAAACACAAGTTTAAACTCTATAGGAAAACAACAATTACAAAAACTTAAAAAAGAAACGAATCGGGCTCGTGCATTGTGTCGTGGTACTGTATGGAACCCTCCGTACGCGAGTACGACTCCCACTTGGCCGGATTTTTATACAAACGCAGAACGTAACTGAAAAGTCAGGGAGGCAATCATAATTTTTACATTTTTATTGAGTATTCAAAATTGTTTTATTATATTTAAAACAATATGTTCATTGTGAAATATTTACTAAGGAGCTGGTTATAAATAATTTGAATAAGAATGTAAGGTGTCTCTCGTATATTGATTCATTTTTGACACTGCACTGAAGAAAAATGGTATGCAAATCATAAATTGACAGTATACAGAATCTATATAAATAAAAATTAAATAATGTTTGTTGGCAAGTAAATCACTTACGGCTGGGACTTCAAGCATTCCGAAAATGATTTTGGCATGATATGGACTACATGCGGCCGGTTTCGATCGGAAAAGAAATCTATTCAGTCGGCCGCCAGCACTTGCGTTGGTAAGTTGTCGCTATATGTTTTGTTTAAATATAATCTTTGGTTCAGGTTTTGTGTTTTGACGCATTTGGCAGTCAATAAAAAACCAAAATTATAAAAAAGAAAGTTAATACTACAGTATTCATCATTTTTATTTTTGAACACATAAGCGCATGCGTTCATTAACATTAACTCTTCAATCATACTGGCGCAAAATTTGACCAGAAGCGTCAGAAGTTAGTTATTGAAAGACTCCGCCCACTCGTGCCGACAAATAATACCATGCGTCAAGAAAAACAAAAGCATGCTTCTGGATAGAATTCGGGATGGAATAATTCCCGATCTTCAACGAAAAATTCAAAGGTTTGCTTGGGCAATGAATTGGATCCGGGCTAATCCATTTAAGTGTGTTTTGTAAATTCCGGATGCATGAAGTCACAGCCTTAGAACAACTGGACTGATTTGGCAAATATTTTTTTATATGGTTTTTTTTATAGTCTGAATAATTTTTTTATGAAAAAACAATAAGAAAAACTGGAAATGATTTTTATATACAATTTTGAATCAATCTTAGTGCCGAAAAATTGATTCAGTTTTTTATATGGCTATGGTACTTATGTCATATTAAATTTTTATGCCTTAGTTACGCATAAAATCTTTAATACTGGAGCCCACAATACAAGAAACGTTTGAAATGTCCGTTTAATTTGTTACGGTCGATTTTCCGGAAATACTAGTAACCCTAGATGTGGATAAAGATTTAATTATCATACACTACAATTTTACAATGTAATTGTACAAGTGCGATAATTAGTCTGTCACGCCTAAGTCACATTTGAATGACAACTTTGTGAATAAGTCTTTGTTACACGACTGTCTGGTATATTTGCGTGAACAGCGTAATGGTTGTCTGTAAGTAAGTAGATTGTCCTCTAAAATTACTGTAATTATGGTCACTTTAGTTCTCTTCTGATGAGTTTGGTAATAACAATGCTTTACGCGTTTAAGCTGCTGCCGTTGTAATAAGACTTCATGACATAAAATAAAAAAGACGCCTTACAATAGACATTTTACACTTATTGTTAATACGATCCTGCGTAATAACATATTTTAGCAATGACGTTTCTTCCTTTTGATGTAGGTACGTACTCATATAAATAGGACGAAGACATTGAAATCTGAGTAATTATGTCGTAATATACATAGCGGAATGTAAAAAAATCAACAGTTTCTTAGGCCTTTGGCTACGAAACCATTATAAATTTGTAATATCCGTCCGTCCAAACGTATGTCACAGCTTTATAATTCTGCCGTATTTTACAAAAAATTATCTTTTCTGAACGGCCATACAGATATGATATGGTTCACGCACCCGATCATGTGAGGTTTATACCTATCTATATTTTTAACAATGCCTTTGAGATTTTAAGATTTTTTTTCTCTTAAAATATATTTTGCAAGTTAGGCTTCCAAAAATAAAAAAATTGTGCCCCTTAACTTCTAAGCCGCGGATCGACACGAACTTGGCCGGTTTTCTTGATGCCTCAAATGAAAATAAGAAAAAAACCTGCAAGTAACTAGCTCCATTCATTGAAATGGAGCATAAAAAACAACAAAAACTGTTTGAAACACATTTAGTTCACATGTTCACTTAGCCTTTTTTTTTAAACTGTTTAGTTAAAAGAAAATACTGTAGGCTCTTCAAAACTAGTTGTAGACGGTCAATGTGATAAAATCAAAAGAAAAACTAGTTCACACTTAAGATAAAAGAAATGTACAATGAACTTGGACCTTATTGGGATCAGTCTCGAGCTATTCGAGACTAAAATATATGAAATTCTGGTATGGAACTCGTGAATGTACTTGCATACATTTTTCTCTCGAATAGTCTACTAATTTCTACGAATAGCTCTAGACTGTTCCCAATATGGTCCCATATCTATTGATGTTTTAAAAAAATCAACTTACGTTAGTTATTAGTTTCGAAACCAAAAAAAAACTAGCTATGATTGCAGCTAGTTTATTATTCCTAGTTGCCTTCTAGAAATGACAAACACTGTTACACTGCCTAAAGCCTTAGGGCAGAAAGTGGCTAGGTTTTAGAGAGTTGCCAATTGGTTCTACCACATGATTAATTGCATACCTGTAATGTACCGTGTGGGCAGTGTCTACATTAAAGTAAGAGTATAATAAATGCTTTCTTTACTATGCTAGAGACAAGTCATTTTTTACATTTAATCTGTCTAGACATATATAATCTATACAAAAATTTAAACATAACAAAAACCTAAGTAAATGTATTGTGTGTTTATAAACGTTCTTGTTACTATTCTTTCTCAAAGTCAGATACTTGTTTATACAAATAATATATTTAAATAGTAATTACTGAGATACCTAAACAAACAAATCATTTAAGCTCTTGCATGCAGTTTCATTGCAATTTAATTAACTCTTAAGCCCTTTTTACAATTACAAACGGTATACATCCGTATTATAAAGGTGCCCTACAAAGGAAAAAAAATCCTATAACCCACCTTACTAATTTTGTCAGTTAAATCATATTATTTTCGAGATTCATGCAAACTCGTGACCAGCAATTGTTAAGCAAACAAGTTGCCGGTCTGTAATTTATTATACTTTTCGTTTTTTGTAAAATTTAATAAGAATTGCTTCAAAGATGATTAGTCTACCGCAAAACGGTTTACCGAGTTTAGCCTTTTTAAATTAGTTTTAAAATAGATGATTGTTATTCCTTGGAAGGCCTGTTAAATTATAGCAAAAATTAAGACTTCCAACGACTACCATTTATTTAGCACTTAAGGCACGAACCTAATGATAAATAATTAAAACCAAAACACAAACACCATATTTTTAGGTGCTGTTTAAACTATTGGCATTCCTTGGGAGATGTCTTAAATTATAGCTAAAATTAAGGCTTTACATGACCACGAGTTTTTAATATTTAACAGAGCGTTCGTTCTGGGACTTACCACGATTGATACTTTTCACATTTTTGATAACGCCAGTTTTGCCATCGACACCGAGCGTTCGTGTAGCTTTGAAAAGTTATTAACAATATTTTTGGTTGCAAAACCTGCAAAACGAACGGTTGACGCACACACACAACATAAAACACACACACACACACACACTACCATAAACAATGAATATGTATAGGCAGTTTGACAGATTAACACAAAAACCCCACCTTCAGACATGGGTCTAAAGTTTCATTTTTCGGTGGCAAAAGTGACAAAAAAACAAAAATATCGTAAAGGAACACATGACAGTTTGTTACAGATGATACTAAAATTTTTTGATACCAATGCTAAACGAACGGATGACACTAGTAATAAAAATAATGATACTGCATCAAAAAACGAACGCGCCCTTAGGCAGGCAATCCTATTAGTAGATAATAAAAACCATACACAAAGACAATAAATATTGTATGCATATTTTGATTTAGCAGTAAGAAATCATCTTAGGGCGTACTAAAAAAAGAAAGGAATTCACTTTATAGGTTCTAATCTGTGTTTCTGACGTAACGTTCATTAAGAGTTTACAGTAACGTCACATCAATAATCTATGTCACAAGCTTACATACCAGTCAAGTGTATGACGGACGCGCATATGTGAAGGGTTCTGTAGTCATTTCTTATATCCAAAATAAATTAACCAGTCATGAATTATGGAAAAAAGGTAAAATTAACATGCGGAAACATAAAAAACACCAGTCAAATGCGTTTCGACTTACATTTAGAGTTCCGTACTATATGAAGAATATAAGCCGTCCGTACGGCAGAATTATTCATAAGCAGTAGATGAGTCCCTTCTGTGCTAAGAATTTGATCGCTCAATTAAGTTAGTTTTGTAAGGAAAAATTAAATTAAAAAAATTTAAAACCACGACACGGAAAACTTCTAAAAAGTAAACAAATAATATTTGTTTGTTTGCCCTTCCAACTTTATTATAAGTACCCATTATTTTGATCCGAGAGCCGCTAAAGAAGTACTTTCATTATTGTTAGAAAATTATAATTATAATTTATTTAATTAAAATTTTATAGTTTATCGTTTCAAGCTTTGAGCTCCTTTGATTTCTATTGTAACTTTATTTATAAGAAAGTTAGAGGGCAAACAAACAAATATTATTTGTTTACTTTTTAGAAGTTTTCTGTGTCGGGGTTTTAAATTTTTTTATTTAATTATATGTCAGAATTTCGAAATTTCCAGAGCGAACTTGAAGCGAAGTCAAATAATTATTCGAAACTAAATTTCGTAAAAAAGTTGACTTTTGTGGCTTCTCATTCCATTGTTTTCAAATACCCCCCTTAGCAGGATTGTCCTAAAAAACATTTAAAAATATTTTCTGTCAATTTATAAGGCTTTGGGTCAACAAGACACTTATACTGTGAAAATTTGAAACTGTCTCTTACTAGTCTAGCTCCAATCATTTGGATGTAAAACCTGTGTGTCAGACGACGGACAGGCTGACAAACGGACAGACGGCCACGTGAGTAACAGCAGTGGGGCTCCGTTTAGACCCTTCGTATATGGAACCCCAAAAACTTGCTCATGTTACGTTATAGCTTTTTATTATTCTATCAATTAAGTTTAATCGAATTAAATCAAAGACCTTTTAAATAGAATTTAACAGTGCGTTTTATTAAGAGAATGTCTGAGTAGTAATGTTTTTCTTCAAATGCAATTTTTGCACAACGGCAAGACGCGAACTCCGCAGCGAAAAACTGAAAATGATTTATATAAAAGTTTTGTTGCAGTTACATAGGTACTTTGCTCAAGTAAATTTAAAGATAATAAGATAATAATGTATATTTTTAATAGCTGAATAATAAAGCAGCTCTTGTAAATATCGCACCGCTCCCCTTCGGGAAGGGAATTCGTCCTCACACCTAAGAACCTAACACAGTACAGTGCGGTTTCAGAGAAACTCCCTCCCGCGAACGTTTACAACCTAAGTTGAGCTCCCTGCCAAGGTTTTCTTAAAGGAATACAGTAAAGGGTTCTTCAAGAAAGAAGTAATAAGATTTTTGAGGGGTCGGCAAGGCGCGAGTGATGTCCCAGGTGTTGCAAGTGTCCATAAGTTGCTGTAACCGCTTATCATCAGGCGGACCGCAAGCTTCTTTGCCACCTTAGTGGTATAAAAAAATCATGGATAAAAATACACAAATATTGGGAGCTCACTTTTTGTAGGCAGAAAAATAAAATGTGATTATTGGTTTTTTATTAACATAATTAAATTGATATATACTTCCGCTGCCTTTTATTTTTTAGGGTAAGCAAATGAGGCGCAATTTTCCGGAAAATTCAATATGTCGTAATTTTGCTTCAGTGATGTTTTTTAAAGATTCATAGAAAACTAGATTTATGTATGTATATTTACACACGGACTACAAAAACTAAATTAAAAAAACAAGCTTTTTTATTAATTCTATTTTTATTAAACGACTAGCTGACCCGGCGAACGTAGTTTGTTTTCTTAACCGACTCGAACTTGACCATTTTTTTTTTGTTTTTCAGAAATATTCCCCGGCGTGTATACAACAACTTACCAAAATTTCATTACAATCGATTTACTCTTATTGCGCGAGTCCGACTCGCACTTGACCCTTTCGGAATACCTTTCTTATCTGATGCCTACGTCATACAAAGAACACACCCTCCAAGTTTCAGCGATTTTCACACGATCAGCGGTTTAGGCTGTGCGTTGATCCGTCAGTCAATCATTCAGGACAAAGCATTTTATATGTTTAAAGGTAGAAAAATAAAAACAAGTATTATTATACACAAAATATCAAACACCTTAAAAGTGCATATTCTCTGCAAGCTTAGAAACCTTCAAATGAGGTACTAATATAGTGCGGTGGTTTTCTTATGTTAAGTGAGTTCAATCTTTTTTGAATAAAATCGGTATGGTCTTTACACATGTGTCAAAATAAAATGTGATTTAAATCAAAAGCAGTAAGGAGTCATTGATATCAACTTCGAAGCAAATCGCCGCCAAAATAACTTTCTACCCCTTTTTAACCCCGTTAGGGGATGAATTTAAAAAAAAATACGAAACACGTCTTACATCAATTCTATTAAAAAATATTTTTGCAAAATTTGAAATAGATTGGACCAAAGAATCACGTTATCCCATACAAATTTTGCACCCCCTTTTCACCCCCTTAGGATTGGATGCCCCCTTACTGGATGCCTACGTCATACAAAGAACACACCCTCCAAGTTTCAGATCTCTACGATCAGCGGTTTAGGCTGTGCGTTGATCCATCATTCATTCAGAACAAAGCATTTTATATGCATAGATAGATAACCGGTGCTACAAATGTTATTCTGTCTATTAGGAAACTTCTTAAAAACAGAACGAGCCGGATTGTGGTCACGACCTTATTTTTATTTTTCAGTAGCATTAAAAGCTAATTTGTTTGTGTTCTATTTATTTATTATAGGTATTACAAAATGGTTTCGAATTAAGAACACAAAACACTTACTGATGAAGGGTTATTTTTTTTGGTTAAACGTCATAGGTATCATGTACTACGTGGAAACGTTTAGTATAAACAATCACTCATATTTTTTTGTTTTACAAACAAACAGCATTAAAAGCAATTTTTTCATTTCATTATCAAAATTGTTTGGCCTTAAAGTGACATGCGAACTTCGCGGCGAACAATTACTGAAAGTGATTTTATATTATAATTTTTTAACATATATGTTGCAGTTTGTTGAGTATATTGCTAAAGTATTTTTACTAATAGTATCCTTATTATATGTTTAGTACAAAAAAAACTATTGAAAATTGAAAAAATTAAGGTGAACTAGCTTTGTATGGGAAACTAAAAACTAAACCCATCCTTAATCATTTTATATCTTAGTAAAACGAAGCGCACGAACACCACTTGCACAGTTGTTGCCAAATGAGATCATTTTCTGGTATGATATTGTTTTTCGTGTTGAATTATGTTATCTCAATTGAATCGTGACAAGATTCTGGTTTTTGTATTTTAGCATAAATTTGTATTTATTTTTCACTGAATATGCAAATCTAATAGCGTCGAGCTTTATAACGATTTAATAAACTAGAAGTATATTTCACTTTGACAAAATACCTAAAAATCTTTATTGGAGAACTGTTGATGAGTTAGTTGTTGTAGTTTTCAATGGTTGTATAATGGTAGATTTCACAAAGTGTAAAAAGGAAAATTTTATAAGGGCCTTAATAGAGCGAGTGATTCAAAGGTCGAGGTTATTTTTTGCTTACAAGTTTTGCACTTATTGTTTTACCAACGGCTATGAGAAAATAAGTTGCATTTACATTTCGCTAATTCAAACTAGTCCATTGAAATTTTACAATTTACGGACCGAATATTGCATTTGTTAGAGGACGCAATTTTATTTTTGGGACAAATGTGGGGGGTCAATAGAAGCTTAAAAAACTTCAAGTTTAAGGGGTCGCCACCCTTGTCATCCGGCCGCCATCTTGGAAAAAGGGGTAAAAACACTTCTTTCGCGATATCTCGGAAACTATGCGGCTTACAAAAAATCTGTAAAGACATAATTTGTAGCAAATTGTTTTGCCGACAAATGTGTTTATAACTTTTTGCCCTAAATTAAAAATCAAAGAAGTTATAAGCAAAAATTTTCTTTTTTGCTCTTAATCTTTTTTTTTATACATTTTACAAAAAAAATACCTCAGACCAATTTTGTAGATGATCTTTTGAGGAAAATTTTTCTCTGTAATTTTTTTTTTATTTTATTCATTTAAAACGCTGTTACAGCATCACAATACATACAACATTAAAATATGTGAATTGAACACATTTACCACTATTTTCCTAACAAAAATTCCGTTTTTCATGTCAATAGTCTGGATGAAATGATGACCGTTTGGTCTACTCCTTTGCCACCTTAGTGATTTAAAATAAACTGCGAACGTAAACGTCTTCTATTACGCGCCATTTTCACATGCTTCCTATCTTAATTGAATATTATTCACTTCTCTTGAGAAGTTATTGTAATAAGTAGGTCCGAAAATCGAAATCGATATTTTTGTGATTTCTTTACGTTTTATGACACGGAGAATCATTTGCAATCATTTTTAGAGTGATGTCTGTGTGTGTGTGTATGTATGTGTACTTTTTTTCTGCTCGGTTTTCTCAAAAACTACTAGACCGAATTGTTTGATGACCATATCAATCGATACGCTACGTCATGACTTAGATCTGAAGAGTCTGAAAAAAATCGGTCCAGCGGTTCATTTTTATCGGAACATTAAAAAAAAAAAATTTTCCAAGAGAAGTTGCTTGTACGGTACTTGCTGCCGAACCGATTTTTTTTTTTTCATTTCAGATTAAAGTAAAAGAGATCTGAAAGAGATATAAGCTCAGGAGATCATCTTTGATCAGGTATTCATCATGGTTATTATTAATCAATAGTAAAACAAATAGTAAATCAAAAGTGGAATTTGCACCAATTTTTAGGCTAGGCTCTCATGACTTGGACCCCATATTAAGAAATTAAAAGATTTTAGTCAGGTTAGCCACGCCACCCCTGCCTGACACACATGTTATGAATCCCTGCTGTCAAAAGTGTAGTGTAGAGTACTTTAGAACGTTTCATACAAATTTTGTGACCAATGTTTCATGGTTAATGACTACACTTAACTCCCTAAATTCGGTGTCTTTGACCGCTATATTAAATATTAGTGGTCATTTCTAAAGGTAAAGCGACCTTTTGAATCTTAGGCATTTAAGTCTTTTATTTTTATTACATGCAATTGATACGCCCGTCTTTTGGCTTATTAGTATGCAATAAATTAAAGTGGAGACATAGAGTCTCAAAACTTAACGAGACACTGCGTCGTCTATAAAGTTGCGAATTTAAATGTGTACATCTTATTTTTTTTTAGATATGTGTAAGATTTGATACCTACAGATTAATGAGACCTAAAATCGGGAGTATGTTTTTACGAAGAAAGAATTTTAACTATTTAATTAGTTACCCCTATGGTATTAATTAGTTACCCCTATGGTAATAGAGAGGGTTTTCATGTTTTAATAAAAATCCTTCGTCTTTTGGTTGACAATAAGAATGACATTGGTACAGAAAGGAAGGAATAGAACGTAATATTTAATATATGGGAACTCTGATATTTTTATAGGACGGTATTATCGAATTTTAGTTATAAAAATCATTCTCTTTTGAGGTATCATTGAAATTTTAGTGTAGAAACATAAAAAAATATTTTGTTTCAGCGCAACCGTAATTTTTCTACTAACAAATCATGTTTAAAGTTACTGCTTCTAAGGAAACAAAAAAGGCAAGTGTGTGCATAACTTGAGCTCTAAAAGTGCCGTAGGTTACACAAAATATTAATTTATTTTTCCATTAGTTTTGCTGACTTTTTTAAAAGCTGTGTAACTTACGGTAAAAACATATTAATTTTACATTTAAATATGTGTTTCACTTCATCAGCATACATTAGATACCTGGCACAGAATATTTTAGAGCATTACTCATTTTGTCTTTAAAACTATATTTAGTGCAGTTTTAGAGAAATATTCTCCCGCGAACGCTTAGGTTGTGGAATGAGGTTGTCTTCAAGGTTTTTTCTAAGAATACAGTACGGGGTTCTTCACGAAAGAATTTATTAGATTTTCGATGGATCGGCAGCGCGCAAGTGATGCCCCAGGTGTTGCAAGCGTCCATAGGCTGCTATGGTGCTTAAAGTTATAAAAACTAAACCTTTAATTAAACAACAGATTTACTATTTCGCATCTAAATATTAATTTTATATGTTGTACCTCTTCATTTATTAAACTTTAAGCTAGTGTAACTGTAAAAAGCTTTAAGTCGATAACTTGAAATAAGTAGGATTCTAAACAACTGCGAGTGACAGACAGACAATCAAGGTAACTCGATCAAGAGTTTGGTTTTGAACCAGAAATAGGTTAAAAAACTAAGTCTATATTTAAAAGGTAATAGATATTTACTATTATTCTTTGACTAAGCTTCTTATACCTGACACTGTCCATATTAGGAATTAAGAATCTGTTTATAATTTAACACAAAATGTATTTGCTAAAAACATAATAAAGTCGTCACAGTAAAGTGCTGCTTATGATAAAAAAATATGTGAACATTACAGTTCACATAATTACCTACTAGTCCTATCAAAGATGTCACTAAAACTTATAAGAATATTAAAATCTACCTAAACCAACTTTTCCGGTTCGAACAAGAGGTAAAAAAAAACAGGTTTATGATCAGTGCTTTAGTTTCTTCGTAATTTTCATAGAAATCAAGGCAAACATGTTTGTATGATGCGAAATATGAACTATCTAAAATTTATTTATATTACCAAGAATATAATAATTTTCATGAGAACAAAAAAGGTTAGATCGGGCAAAAGTCTACTTCTTGTAGATCACCCGAACGCAAGGTTTAACATGTTTTAGCTTCCATAGTACCATAGACCGCATAGTACCATGGACCACATAGTACCATGGATCACATACCTCGAAACTCTTTAGCCAAATTATACAGATGACAGAGACAAATTACCCGCATCTATGCGTAGTGTTCGTAGACTATAATGAAGTTAGTAAGCTTAGCTGAAATAGTTAACAGCTAAAGTGGCGTTGGGAAGGCCAGTTTCTTCATAGAAACAATGGTACCCATGTTGCAACCACGGATTAAGAAGACACAACGTGGGACGGGCTCCTACCAGGAGGAAAGACCCTAGTCATAGCTACACGAAGCCAGTTGATGCAGGTGGCTTAGGACCGGCGGTTGTAAAGACACATGAGGGAGTCTATTTCGATTTCGATTTCGATGATTATTGTTCGATTTCGATGTAACGAAATTTTTTTCATGGGTGCTAAATTCAAATCGTTTAGCAGTTTCTCAAAATTCAGGTTCACGGATCCAATACGGCATCCATTCCTTGTAGCCAAAACTCTTTGGTTTCGCCGAAACTTTATTTTATTGGGTTTTTAAAAGGGATCCTTTATCCATGTCTTTTAGCAGATTTTTAAATTTCCAGATGGTGGATCCAAAATGGCGTCCATTTTTTGGGAAAATTCTTTAATTTTGACGAAACCGAGCTCTGTTGGGTGTTTTTTTTTTCTCAAAAATGTGGTAAAAACTGCCGCATGACATGCGTGAGAATCAACCTGGCCAATGTTTTATTCTAGATATGCCAAAGTAATCTAGACGAAAATACAAAAACATCTGTATTTAACTTTTTTTATATCCGCAAAGATGACCGAGATAATAGCAATCAAAGTGCGCATTTTTGCGCGTCCCATAATTAAAATGCACTCGGCGGCGTTTGATCGCGCTGTGACGTCACGATTCCTGTCAACGCGACAACGAAGCGCGCGGGACCGGACAGCGGGTATTTTTATTCATTCAATCACCGATGCGCTCGTGCGCAGTGCCTAAATGTTGTAATTCCAATGTCAAAACACCCGACAAACTGTTTTTAATATTCCTAAAATAAGGAAGAAATGGATGACCGCAATACGCAGACAGAATTTAATAGGACCGAAGATTGTTGCATTTTGTTGTGAAGATCATTTCGATGATAGTAACTATTTAATGTATACTTTTCTCGTGATTATTACCTATTACTTACCTACTTAGTACCTACTACTGACCTAGAATAACCACGCGATAAGTAGGTATTTGAAAAAAAACAATGATACGTATAATATTCCGTAATAGCTGCTGCCCGCGACTTCGTCTGCGCATAAATTACAGCCTTTATGTTATTCTGATGTATAAGCAACATTATTGTAAAGTTTCAATAAAATCCATGCAGTAGTTTTTGCGTGAAATAGTGGCAGGTGTACAACGGCAATTCGCTCGAAAACCGCAAATCTATGTAAAGTTTAGCCGTTTGGCACACAGGTACATTAGGGCAAAACAATAATTTTGAGCCGCAGTTCCCTTAGGGGAGGGGGTTACGGTGTCATCAATTTTTTGTATGGGATTTAAATTTTTATTTTTTCAGAAACCCATTGTGTGGGGTATTAAATGAAAGGGCTTAGTGAGCCGGTACTAAAAATATACCACACTATTAGTTTATTTTTTAAATACACTTAAATAACACCAGTAAACAGAAGCAGCAGGGTACAGTACAGTTCACATAAGTCTCATAAACATCTGAAGTTTAAGTAACCGTCTCACATTGCAATATTCAAAATTCAAAAAAAAAAACTTAATTTTAATACTTTCTAAATTGCTTTCAGGGGTTTAAAAATGAGGATATAAACTATTATTTAAGGTATATATTACAGAAAAATACTAAGCCTTCTTCTACCTGGAGGGGCCCAAACTTGGTATATTTTGAAAATACTATTTGGATTTTAAGAAACAAAGTAGCCCAAAGTTAATAGTGTGGTATATTTTTAGAACCGGCTCCTCTAGCCCCTTCATTTGATATCGCACTGACACCATAAGGGTAGTGCAAAGTGAAAAATATTATGTGCTTCTGGCATGATGTGGTAAATTACCCACATAGTATCGAAGTACCTATAAGTATTAAATGTCACTTGG
Organism: Apoda limacodes; assembly: GCA_946406115.1. Taxonomy (NCBI): domain Eukaryota; kingdom Metazoa; phylum Arthropoda; class Insecta; order Lepidoptera; family Limacodidae; genus Apoda; species Apoda limacodes. The sequence goes on along the minus strand of OX291553.1, from coordinate 7,711,398 downwards.
TTAGGTCGTTAGGTTCATCATACGAGACTATTTGTCGAATCGTAGCTTTCGCTACAAAGTTGAAGGCACTCTCTCTTCCCCCCGTCCCATAGAAGCAGGAGTCCCGCAAGGGTCCGTGCTCGCCCCTATCTTGTACCTTCTGTACACTAACGACATCCCTAAAACGATAGGTACCAATCTAGCCCTCTTTGCGGACGATACCGCTCTCTATACTACCGATAGGCAAGTGAGTCGAATCACTGAGAGACTCCAATCCGCTATCACCGCCCTAGGCGAATGGTTTCGGAAATGGAGAATCGAGGTGAATCCCGACAAAAGCTCTGCCGTCCTCTTTTCCTTAGGCCGCCCTCCGCGGCCAACTCCCCTTTCTCTCTTCGGTCGTGCCATTCCCTGGCAAAATAAGACCACATATCTCGGTGTGACCATGGATAGTCGTTTGAACTTCCAAGCTCACACCAAAATAGTCAGAGACCGAGCCGCTTTTGTCCTTGGTCGTCTCTATCCCATGATAGGCAAGTATAGTAAGATGTCGCTTAGAAATAAGCTAAATCTTTACACAACTTGCATCCGCCCCATACTAGCTTATGCTAGCGTAGTCTTTGCGCTGTCCAAGCGCAATCTCCACAAACTCCAGACCCTCCAAAACCGCTTTCTCAGAGCGGCCTCTGGAGCCTCTTGGTACGTTCGCAATGCGGACCTACACAGAGACTTCGAACTTCCCACGATTCCCCAATACTTTAAAGACTTGGCAGTCCGCTTTTTCGAGCGTACGCAAAATCACCCGAATCGATTAATTGTGCAATCCACAACGTATCGTCCCCCCGATCGACCCGGTCACGGTCGTAAAACTATTGTTAGGCGGCCTCGGCACGTACTAACGTCCCCAGATGACGATCTCGCTGTCCGGATAGCGAGATTAGTCTCTACGACCTCCCCGAATAGGGCCTCCCTCCAAACACGACGCCGACGTCCCCGGGTTCGTCGGCGCCCACAAGGATACACTAGGTATCAAAGAGTGCCGGGGCGCTTCTCGCCCCCACTCAATCGCAACCGTACCCGCGTAACGGGGAACTCCCCTCACGCCGGTCGAAGGGACGCCCCCGAGAGCGACAACCCAAGCCGAGGCTTCCCCCGCGGGGAGCCCTTGAGCGTTGGGCGCTATATGGGCTGAGGCTCCTTCAGAGTCTCGCCCCAAAAGTCCGATGAAGCAGTAATGGCTGCAACAGCCAACTGCATAGTCAGCTCAGAAAAAAGAAGAAAAAAGATCGTTAGGTACCACGTACTTAACCTATAATGTTTTAAACTAAAGACATAGGTAGTAGGTTTTCAGTTTTATTCCTCTCATATCGGCAGACGTAAAATCTTTATTTTTTATAAAATATTGAGCCACCATCCAGCAATCAACTTTCGGCAGATTAGCCGACCGACCTTTTTGTTAACCTTCTTCCATGGCGCAGATTTTCCTCACAAGGCACTTACAAAGAGAATATAATACTACGAGGCACTTATTTAACCAACTAATTTGTTACAACAACAGTAAACTAATACCTAAACAAAGCAATGACATTAAATAACTGCAGCGCGCGCGCGAGACATCACTTCAATGAGTTTCATATGGCGCGGGGCACGAGCGATACGGATCGACACGGGAACCCTGAGTTAAGCGCGCGCAATCTTGGAAATTTAAAAAGTGCTCAAAATTTCTCACGATCACAACTTCCGTAATACTCCATAGATTTTCGTGAAATAAAGACTGATATAACGTACGTAATCTAAACTTTACGGTTAATAAGGTTTTATTGCAATATTCGAATGTGTTAGTAACCCTAATTTGTACATATTCGGCACCATTACGCCCTCGCCTAGCGGCTCAGGTTGAAATCCTGCCTAGTGTGTACAGAAAAATGATAGAAATGGCAAACTTAAACCACTAAATTGCTGCTATATGAAAATAACATTTAATTTAATTTACTTACTTCGTTTTAACGGAAAAATTGCCTCAGTAGGAAGATCTTGTGATTATATATTACACGACAAAAACAATTTTGATTTCATTCGAAAATATTACTTAGCAGAAAGGAAACACGGAATTACTGTGCTTCATAACGGGTTACAGTTTCTAAGCGTGTGATAAACACCTGTAGTATATTAATATTATTTGCTGTTGAACGTTGAATGTTAATCATTATAAAGTGTTTCTCAGAAACTAAAATGGCATACTATTAATTTAACAATGTTACCAAATAAACTATACCTACTTACTATATGTAAATTTTAAAGGAAGAGATTATATCTTTGTCATAATAACATTAGATGTAAGTACTGTATACTTCCTTTAAAAAAACGATTGAAGAAGGAAAATACCCTAGAATAGTCAGTAATACGTTCTAATAATTACGTATTTTTATTTTAAAATCTATGGTACTTAGAGTAACAAGTTTTAATAGTTTTTTTAAAGTGTTGGAAGCTTTTAAAATTCTTGAAAGATTTAATAATTGTTGATGACATACAGACAGGCAGACAGATTGACTTACGTTTACGCCCATCTTACAAGGTACACGCAAACTTCTGTTACATTCAGATGATTTACCTGAAAAATAACAAAATCTCGATATAATTACATATATATAAATGTAAATACATGAAGGCCACAATACAAGACTATAGTGGTAGCTTAAAGGTTATGATGAAATGAGAAGAACTGACAAAAAACTAAAGTCATACACAGAGCTAACAAAACGAGCAAGATAAAGTGACATACATACATATTTTTGTAGCGGATATACCCGTAATTGTACAAGGTATGGCGCGAAAACTTGCTGATTTGTATTTGGCGCCGAGGGCCGAGGTGTGGTTGGGAAAGGGCGGAAAGCGTTTTATTCAAAGTACCAAATCATGAAGTTTTGTTCCCCGCGTAGTTGGTTCGCGTCACTAACGAGCAGCGCGCGTTTGCTGTCGAGGCTAAGGATTGCAATCCTGCAGCTCATTCAATCCCGCGGGATTAATATGCGGCATTATTCAATCCCGCGCGGGATCACGCGGGATCCCGCATCTTTTGCACTGCAGTGCCATTTATGAACAACTGCAACGTCGCACTCGTGCTACTCGCGATTTACGCAAATGTTTTAACGCAAATTTTCTATTTGCGGGATCCGTGGCTCCGCGCTTTGAAGGTGCGGGATCCAGCAGATTAATAAAAGCAGCGGGATCCCGCGGGAATGCGTGATCCCGTTTTGCGGGATTGCAATCCCTAGTCGAGGCTAACTTTTTACTGGCCGTTCCATTATCGCCTCGTAACGAGCGTTCCGTACTCGTTTCAATATTCAGGTCCACTTCCTGGATGACAATTAATTTGTTACTTAGTTGGACTTATAGGAAGAGTAGAAGTGTGAAGAAAATTGGGTCAAGAGTTCAGTGGACTGTCACTTCACATTCTTACGCTCTCCACGGCGTTCAACACGTAAACACGCTTCTGCTGCTTCTCTTTTTTTTCTACCTAACCTGGCCGAGATGGATATTGGTGATGTCTGGTTCCAACAGGATGGACCTACGAGCGCCTTATCTCTTAGAGAGGTCACCTTATTCGGTCGGCCCGCTTCCCCGATTTGGCTTCTTGTGAATTTTTTTTTTTGGATATCTGAAATCAATTTCTAAAAATCACCGTAAAGGAGCCTTCTTCATGTGAAAAACAACATACGCTAAGCCAACGCCAACATACCAGTCGATATGCTAAGAAGAGTTGAACAAAACTTCAGAAATCGGGTAACTTAATGCATTGACAAAGATTATAAATATTGATGTACTATACAACAAAAATAAATTACAGGGACATCTCTACTGCTTTTAATATTGACCTCATAAATCAGCAAGTTTCCGCGCCGCATCCTGTATATACCTGCACTATATTTTTAATTATATTTGAATAAAATACCTGTGACATACGGATGGAAGGAAGGATAGATATGGAGACCTTGTTTGTACGGAACCTTAAATAGGAACAGTGGCAAACCATTATCTACCTGTGGACCATTTAGGGTAAGAGTCAAACGTGCCCTCGACTGGTACTATTTTCAATTTAAAACCATATTTCACTTTTATGATCAGATTTTAAGCCGAAGTTTAATTTCGGAAGTAGTCTTAAACCCTTCCGGCAATATAGTCTTGAGTCACAACGTTTAATTCAGTTTAAACTCAAGTATGCGTCTGGTTATAAATAACGTTCTAAGCATGTGTTTAAACACGTGCCTAAAACGTGTATAAAAATAAATAAATTTAATACAAATGGTCAAATGAAAAGATCAGGTCCTCCAACATGATATTAGTCAAAATATTAGTTTTACAAATTAACATTTTTCTTGACGTATTTGCAAACGGATGAAACACGACTTCTTTGTTTGTTATTTAGAATAATAATTATGCACGTATATAAATTCGTTTATTAATGATTTGCACTTGACTTTTGTAAATCTTTTGGTTAGCAACTTTCGTCATGTTTTAGTTATTAGCGTACACAGGTACGGCCTTTTTAGTCTTTTCTATGCATGAGAAGTTATTTTGATAGATCCGAAAATCAAAATTGCTAAATTAGTGTTCTTTTGTTAGTGATCTTTATGTGTGTGTTTTTGTAGCCATGTTATTATTAAAACATAGGCTTAATGAATAGTTATTTGTTATTCAAGGCTGAAAAGTTGCTTATATTGAATACCGAGCAAACGAAGGATTTTGAAAATTGAATCCTGAGCAAAGTGAGGGATTCTAAGGCACGAAACCCCAAAAAGCTCTAGCCGTGCGACACCCACAATTTTTTAAATAACCAAGTTCAAAAGGACTCTAATTATATTTATTATTAGATAGGTCTTATTACCTACAGGTACCTAAAATTAAATTGTTTGCCAATGATAAATCTTAATTAGTATTTATTAATCTTAATTATTTAATATCTTGTCAAACCTTCAAATTATTTTATCATTAATTAATCTAAATAACAATCATATAACATCCAAAATATAATAAGGTCTAATTAAAAAGATACAAACATAAATAGGTAGGAACATAGTGTTATAAATAAACCTTACGACTTTATTTGTAATATGACGTCTTATTAAATTTTCCGATTGGTTTGTTTGCATTTGTTTTAATTAGTATATCCAATTTGTTAACTACAACATACACATATAAAAAAAACATGCCAGTTTGATTGATTCCAATCAGTTACTATTCATAGGTATCAACACATTAAAAAAGTTATAATTGCTTTGCTTTTATAAGAGATTAACAAAAAAGAACTAAGATCGACCTTTACAGTTGTGCCTTTTGAAGCCTTTAAAAAACGAACTACAAACAATGGATGGTAAATAAATGATTGATACTGCATCAATGTAATGAAGCAAGGGCATTAACAGTACCTACGAGCATGCTACTAACTGCGGCCACGAAACTAGCGAGCGGGTATTTCTTTTAGTGACAAACCAAAAGACAGCAGTAGTTGTAATTGTTGTGTAACCATCACAAAAGTCTGCAACACAACACAAATACACTTTGGCCTAGAAAGTTTTCTGACAGCAGTTGTAATCGACTGTTGAAGAGTGATTGTTTCTCTTTATTTTACCTAAGAAAGTTCGGTTGTTTAGTTTTGAGGTGCAGTACCCTACATCAAGTTATTAGGTAGGTAATAAAATAGATGTTTGCAGCTTTTAAGGGTCTCTAAAAGGCTGTGAGAACCGACCAAGATTGACGTAAATATTTACTGATTTTAACAATTATGATATTTAATGAAAGTTTTCTTCGTAACTTCCGCAAGCACCATAAAGGTCAAAAGGTTTCAACCGATTTCCTATTCGTATCATACGGAATAACCTTTTTTTATATTGATCACCAATTCGAAACAAGTTTTTCATGGCCACAAACGTGAATAAGGCTTTACTTCTCGCACTTGATCGGAAACGCCTCAGTCACCTCAGTGCATGAGAACTTGAGAACAATTTATGCCTTCGTTTTGTAGTGCCATGACATTTCAACTTCCGGTAGAAATGCTCCGATGTTCATTGTTGGTCGTTCTAGATAAATTAATATGATCGTCCACTGCAAGATATTATAGGTGGCATTTTTTTATTCATTTGGTTTTTTTCTTTGCGTCAATCGCTCTAATATTATAAACGTGCAAGTTTGTTGTTAAAATGTTCGTGACTTAATCGGGCACAAACGGTTAATCAGATTTCGATCAATTTGTATAATGTTCGTCAAATTTTCAAAATGACCAATCGCTAACAAGTCGTAACTGTCATCGCATTTGTTAGAATGATAAACACAAAACAGATTATGTCCTTGATAAAAATATTGAATTCTTCGCCATCAAGAGTTCTAGAATTCACTACATCCTGCCTATAAATAAAATATTTGACCGTTTCAAGTGAACAACGTTGATTTACAGACCTTATAAGTAAATAATGTTTATTTTTTCAAGTGACTTTCTAAAATTTAAAAAAAATATTTTAATTTTAAACAATATTATTACAAGTAGCTGACAACTTCAAAAGCATAGTTTTTTTTTTGTAAAATTTAAAATGTGTTGTCCACTGCCCATATTTTCAAGATAATGTGATCCGAGTTTGAAGTTTTTTATTTGAAGTTGACATTGCCATAAAGTGCCACTGTGGCATATCTTAGCATCGCGCCGCTTTAGTGGTGGCTCAACATTGATGGTATTAATAAATGTATCAGCAAATATTTCCTAAACTATTTTAATATCAAGTACCTAACCGTCTTAAATGCGATGCGCATCATTATTCATTTAAGACTTTCTTATTAAGTGATTGCTATTATAATAATATTGCATACCTCATTAAGGTGAAACATAACGGTAAATAATTTCTTATATTGAACAGTTACTTTAATAAGATAGAGCAACGGAACTTATCAATTAATAATCTATCTGTTCAATACATATCAAAACAATAACGAAATATGTCTAGTCTAATTACATAAGTCATTATGTTAGTCTGACCACACCGGCAGTGCAGCAGTTGCTAAAGAATAGCTTGAAGATCGCCTTTTTAATTATAGCTATGCTAAATTTTATGAGAAGTGTAGCAGCACTTAGGAAATAAAATCTCTATATACTTTTGTTTTGAGATATTCTATTGATTATTATTTTTTATAATGGACTGTTTTTTTTTGCCACTAGCCGGTTTTTTTAATCCTTTTTTTTATATGTAATCCAATCAATTTGACGTTTTTTATGCTGAGTGAAAAGATTTGACGACATTATAAAATAAATACAAATAGTGACATCTTTTGTAAAATCTCTAACTATTCTTATAAAATCGACGATTTTATAAAAGACGACCAGTAACTTTCCTAGTAACTATAAGATTTTATAAAGATATTTGTAAATTGACTTTTTTGAATGTATTTATGTAGCTTTTTAGAATTGTAAATCATACAGTCAGTCAGAACACAACATTTGCAACATATAAGGCTACCTAATAATTAATAAAATAGGTATAACATCTGAGTGGTTTACATAAAAACATCTTAGTTTTTGTCAGAATCTATGTAAATATGGCCGAATCTATATTCTTTTATAGAAATATTAATTTAAAACCTTAAAACAAATTCTAAATTAAAAAGTACGTCATAATAAATGTATTGTTTTCATTGCACCCACTATCAATCGTTACTTACCTATAGCAGTAATGGCGTTCTGTAACTAGTATTATTCTTAATAATAATAAAATAGTGTGTATGTACATATGTATGTATATAGTTATATTATAAAAACTTTTTAACAAAAAAAAAACAACCGGCTTCAAAAAGATGCACTATAAAGGTAAAAAAATAATTACTTATTGCCGAAAATCTGATCTAAATCACAGTTCAAAGTTGGTGTCTATGTACCTAAAAGTTTATAAGACACATCACTTGCAAGATACTAACTTCAAACGGTAATTCAAATCAGGTTTTTGGCAATAAGTAATTTTTTTTTTTTCACGAACACTAAAAACATCCATGCTTGTAACAAAATTTTATACAATGATCTCCATAATAGGCGTTTTACCAGTTCAAAATTAAATTAACCTTTTTTTTTCGCCAAAAGCTTAAGTTTTAAATCCACTTAATTTATATAGGACGTACTCTTGACCCTCAGGAACGTACTCTTTCGAATAAAAAAAGAATTTATGAAATCGGTTTACAATTGACGGAGAAATCGGTAGAAATACATAAAAAAGATATACCCGTCAAACATAGAACATCCTCCTTTTTTGAATTCGGTTAAAAACAGAACAATATCGAAAATAGATCGAATAAAAAGTGGTTAGTGGCGTGTGTCTAGCCACTAGTTCCCCCTTCGGTGTAAGTGTAATTGAATAGAATAAAAAAATTTAAAAATACATACACATATTTTTATTTGTCATTGACAATGTTCTTTCATATTAAATACAATATCATAGATATAACCAAAAAATAAGTAAATATAACTTCCGGTTTTACAAAAATTACTGATTTATTATCGCACATTTTTTCCACTAATCACACATGATGACAGATGGATACGCTGTGTCAAATCATTATTCACTATATCGCAATAAAATTTTGTGGTTAACTTCAGAGATGTGACAGCGAGAAGTAAATCATCTCAAATTATTGTTATGTCATGTCATAACGGAAGTAGTATCTGCTTATGAGAGCTTGTTAAAGTAATCAAGTCGGAGTTATTTGTAAATTTATGTTGTGCTCACGACTTTGCGTGTAATTTTTATATTTCACTAATAAATCTTATCTTTCATATTTTCAAAGTCAACAAACATATTTTGTGCGTCTACCTAACTCAAAAGACAACTGTCCATTTATCTGCTTCAATAGCAAAATATTAGTAAAAGTTGAGGTTTAGTGATAAGACAACTTACTTTTTGTGTTCTAGTTAAAATACACTTTATAACTTATATTTTTTGCATTAGGATCTTTTAAGTGATACGCTAGTCGTTGGACGACATTCCGTTTGAAAAGTTCCACAGTGCGCTGTAAAGCTCTCTTTTATAGCTTATAATCGTGGTTTATATCAGTTTATTGTCATAACTACATAATCATCGTACGGGCACGAGTGATAAAATATCATAAAAAACAAATAGATGTAGATAAATACCTGTCACAGTTCAAAACATCATAGATTTAAAATACTCTCAGTGTTATCGACACACAAAAAATATTTACTTTTAATTCATAGAAAGATTACAATTATCTTAGGCATAGGACTTAGTAACTGAGGTGTACCAGAAACTAGCCTTATTTATCATCCAATTATAAACGTTATGGTAATCTAAGGTAATTATGATCTTTTTTTAATGCATATTTTTTCTATATATACCACTACGTGTTACTTTGACTTTTCTGATACGATTTTCAGTATATTTTTATTGTATTACACGGAAATTACAAAAAATGTCTTTAAATTGTTTATGTAGTGTGAAATTTTTTCAAAACAAAAACTTCTCAGGATTTACTTAAATCTTTGCTGGCAAATAAACAAAAATAATAAAGAAGAAAAACATTGTCCTCAAAAAAGTTCAAAATATAGGGTTTGTCATCGAGGCAAAAATAATTTTACAACCTTACTGAACCTGAAAAATTGTGATCAAAATATATGTCCCTTAGAATTACCATAACTTTAAATCATATCATTCATCCCTCATCAAATAATAAGTAGAATCTTTAAATCCAATTCGTCTTAGAAACAGAAGAAAATTTACCGCAAACAGAGACATAACTTCGTGACTAACTCTGACAATATAATATTTGGAAATGTTTACGTTACGTTTTATTCCAGGATCTTTACAAATTACAACAACTACTTTACGTACTATTTGTTCAAGCAAATTGCGCACGGAAATGACACAGCTCTCCATTTTCTACGTTAGATGCCATTTACTTGTTGGAATCTTACGTGTAAATGACACAGCTCTCCATTTTCTACGTTAGATGCCATTTACTTGTTGGAATCTTACGTGTAATTTAAGGACCCTTCTACTGGCATGCACTGAGAGCATGTAAAGGCCGTAATTAGTTGGATTCTTAATCGCATAAACCAGTAGTATCTATTAACTGACACGCTACTTGGTTTCCATCAGTTCAAGTTTGATTTAATACGAATGATTTAGACTATCATCATTTTACGGCATTCAAATATTATTCCACAACGTTTAGGTGAATGGTGTGTGCGGAATCGGGCGTCAATTCAATTGTTTCCGCGCAGATAGGATGCGGAGAGAGAGGTGCAGCGGTTGCTGTAGCGGATGGCGGTTGGATGTGTCGGTTCTGTTTCGGAGATAGGTCTTGATGATGGAGCTAACACACCAGTAAATAATACAGCAGATAGCGGTATCGGTATTTAATATTTGGAAGTAAGCGGATTGTCTTTATTATAATTTTATATGGTCTGTATTATAATAACACACGCGGTGTCGCGGTGCGTCTTCGGCAAGCGGGGCGGGGGGCGCTTCAGTGCGCGCGGTGCGTTCGTGACGGCTAGCTTGGTACAACTGTCTGTCGATGCAGCGGGCGGCTTGCAAGGCGCTGGCGGCCTTGGGTACCTTTCCATCGTAGGTGTCGGTGTCGGTATGGTCACGTAGTCTTGTACATTGGGTCCCGTAGAATTATGTCAGTTATATATATATTATGTACGGTCGGTAGTCGGGTGTAGGGAATATATTTATTTATAATATAGGTAAAATAAAGGAAAATAAGAAAATATATGCGAGCAAATTCGAGGGGCGAATTTTAGCGAACATAACTCGCGGCGGCCGGAAAGGGATCAAAACTATGGTTTGATCGGGAATAAACAGTGGATCCTTCGGAGGGTCAATTAAATACACACAAAAAATTTGTTTACAAATGTTGAAGCGGTAGCCTTGTTTAGACGCCTTAATTTAATATAAACGTTGATAAACCAAACACAAAAAGGTTTTTCAAAACAGGGTAAGACATGTCTGATCTCCAGGAACAGACATCGGCACAACCCGGATATGGAGTTGAAGAGGCGGCTAGCATCTCAACAAAGGTCGCGGTGATAAGAAACTCTTATCGAAGGAGCGGTATGTGCTTTAAATTGCACTATATGTTTACGGAACCCTACAGCTACCTACAGCTAGTACATTGTCAAGTGCAATGTTAACTTAAATAAAACTTATTGTAAGTACGGACTCGACAGCGGCTTAAATTAAATATGAACTATCGGCGGATTACCTACTATACGTAACGAATAATAAATAAAATAGAAAAAGGTTTATTAAAATAACCTAAGCTAATTCTGTAGCTTGAACACGGGATACCAACTTCGTGTGCTACGGGTAACTTCGACGGCGCGCGGTGCGTACGGAAGCAAATTGTAAGTAGGTAACTTACAGGTAGGAAAATAAAAATGTTCGAAGACGGATATTCGAACTTATACGTATTAATTTTACGTTCTAATGTCAAGACGTTTCGGAAACTAATTTCGAACACAAATAAAACAACCAAGTAAACTGGTCCTTGTGTTTCGTACACGGAGCATTAGGACGGACGGTTGTAATAACAAAGTTTTAGTTTTACAAATAAAATAATCGACGGAGTAAGTGCGGTCACGCTAATACCTAGTTAGTGTAAGTAAGTACTTATCTATGTAATATATTGTAGGTACTTATCGGTGTACGCAAAAAAACAGTTGCAAATACGGACAGAGTTTAAAAATAAGTTATCCATTTCGGTGTGATGTGTACCTAAACAAACATATAAGTTACGCGGTGCGAAGTTATAAGTAGGTACACTACAATAGATAGGACTAAAATATATGTCTGCTTCAACGCATTCCTACAACTTGGAATGTGTGAGAAACGATTACCGTATAACTACATATAGTTGGTAGTTAGACGGGTGTTTGTTTTTATATCGGTAAAGTAATATGTATGTACAATTAGTTCACAATTTTGTTTACGGATTTGAGTACGTAATCGGTACGGTTGATTGATGTTATAAATCAAATCAAAAAATGAAGTAAAAACTTAATCGGAAGGTTTTAATATCAAAGCGGCAAAGTCGGGGGTTTCACATGTTAATTAACGGTTTATGCGGGCGGTTGAGATCGCGGAGTATAACTAGATAGTTTGATGTTTATATGCATCAAATATTAAACAAAAAAAATAATAAAAACTTATTAGACAGTAAAAAATAATAAAAGATTTTAAATATTATCTGTAAAGACGGAGAGACATGAGCAATGCATGCGAGCGGTTAAAAAACGCGGCTTACAACTACATAACTTGATAAAGGATAATGAAAATCAAAAACTTAATCAAAACTAAATTGTGACTTATACCTAAAGTAAATAAAACAAAAAATGTAAATGGAGCGGTGATTGAGCGGCGCGGGGTGAAGCGGTTTAGTTTAGGTTGCTGTTCGGGATTAGCCATCGGTGCCAGCAGGCTAGAGTTATTTGCTGAAGGCTTTGATAACGGGACAAGCAGAGGTTTTCGTATCGGACCAGTGCGGCTCAGGCGGATTAAACTTCCACTGGACTCGTCATAAAGCACGGCTTCATTGTCCAGTAAGAACTTATTAACTTCGGTTAAATATTTATTAGCGGCGACAGAATTAGTTCCTCGATCGGAACGCATTAAAGCGGGTAGTCCACAGCGACTTACAAAGCGGGTGAAAGCGGCAATAAAAGCGTCTACGGATAGGCTTTCGACGGCCTCCAAATGCACTGCCTTAGTGGCAAGACAAACAAAAAAAACATAAATATGCCGTTACGGAGCGAGCGGAGCGGAGTAAGCGGAGCGGAGTAAGCTTGACTTTACAAGGTAGGGACCTGCAAAGTCGGTCGCGGTACCAGCAAAGACACGTGATACTTGCACGCGATCAATGGGCAAATCGCTCATTAGCGGTGGCTGTGAAATAGCACTAAAGCGGTGGCATGTAACACAACGATGCAATACTCTAGACACTTGACGTCGTATAGAAATGATCCAAAATTCCTGTCTTAGGACAGCAATTAAAGCATTAGGTGCGGCATGACAGTGTTGTCTGTGATAGTGTTCGATGAGTACGTATGTAAACCGGTGCTCCTTAGGTAAAAGCATCGGGTGTCGGATATCATAAGACAAAACAAGTGATTGTTTGAGGCGACCTCCTACGCGGATAATGTTATCGGTATCGATAAATAAATCGAGTTTTTGTAACGATGTGCGGACGGCTTTACCCTTTTGTATAAGTGGTATCTCGGAAACAAAGGCGGTAGATTGTACAAATTTAACAAAAAAATGTTTAGCGGCGCGTGTTTCAGCCACAGTTAGGTATTTTAAACGAACACGGTGTTCATGTTTTGATTCAACGTTGTGAATAAATCTGAGTACGTACGCGGTTCCGTTTGCGGTGACGGGTCCTCTCCCTCTCACGGTCGATGGGCTGAGGCGTGAATGTGACACGTCCTTCGTGTGACGTGCGCGGTGACGTACGCGGTGACGTACGCTGTGATGTACGCGGTGATGTATGTGGTGATGAGTGCTAGCTCGCGGATCAGACCTATTTTTGGTGTGGGACCTCCACGCAGACGGGTACTGCGATATAATTAAACTGCGGTGAGTTTGGCGAGTTCGGTGTTTTGAAGAACACCATCTATAAATTTCGGCTATCGGAGCCCATGAGGGGCGTTGCGTGGTACTCATAGTCATAGCTAATTGCTTGGAGCCGGGGGACATGTGCAACGCGGAGTCGCAATGGTTGCAACAGCTCGTGTGTTGCGAGCGTACTGCGGACGGAACGGTTTGGTATGCTGTGTAAGTACAGCTCGGTGCGGCTTGTCGGACTAGATCGGGGTGTCGAGCGGGATTCAAATCGGAGTACTGGTTGCACCCACGTAATGTGTGCAACGTTGAGTTGCAAAAGTTGCAACCGTGTCTTGGTTGCATTCGTGCTGCTGACGGGCGGTACAAATCTGACGGGTGACGGATCGGCGTGACGGACGGACGATCGGACTGACGGGCGGATCGCGTGACAGACGGACGATCGGATACGGGTTCAGTAAGACTGACGGGATCGGTTGTCTTCGGTTTATCGTCGGACAAAGGTATATGCGCGATATGCTCGTGGTCTCGCGGAGGAGGAGTCTCGGTCGGCGAAAGCGGAGATTGGTCGGTAGGACGGACAGGTTCGACGGAAACCGTAATTTGGTCGGTGGGTTTCAAGACAACTTCATTTGAATGCATCGCATTCCTTATCTCCATATCTAACATGAAACTATGCATGTTTGAAAACCGGGTACGGTAGATGCCGAGGTCGGTATCCCCGAGATTACAAATCAGGTCCGTGTAGGCGGCCTCTAATTTGGTAAAATGCCTAAAGAAAATCCTTTCCGCAAAGGCAATCGCGGTTGCGGTTTTGGCGGCTCGGATCTCGTCACGGACTTCACTTAGAAGATCGTGCCTTATGTTAAACGTGGCTACGCACTTCAACATTTTAAAAAGTCAAATTATGGACAAACAAAGAATATGAATTAATAAATATAGATAACTCGAATAAAAGTTAATTGAGCGGAATAAAATAAAACGGGGGGTAGGTAAGTACGTCACTGTTACCGTTACGGTCGTAGCGTCCAGTTAGTCGATTCAGCGTAATCAGCGGTCGGGTTTCTGTCGCTATGCCTCACAGCGTTCAGCGACTCAGCGGCTCAGCGGCTGTAGCGCTTGAAAGCGACGTGCGGTGTCGGCGTGACCTTAGCAGGACGCCTCGTGGTTTTAACGGCGGCAACGTGGTTTGGCGGGAACGCGTGGTTTCGGCGGCAACGGCGGCGTAGTTTTGGGGGCAACGGTTTGGGTGGCCGCGTGGTTTCGGCGGCAATGGCGTGGTTTAGTGGGACCACGTGGGTTCGGCGGCAGCGGCGTGGTTTGGCGGGGCCGCGTGGTATCAGCGGCGTGGTTTTGCGGACCGCGTGATTTCGGCGGCAACGGCGTGGTTTTGCGGGGCCGTGTGGTCTCGGCGGCGGCGTAGTTTGGCGGCAACGGCGTGGCCTTTAGGGAGCGGGTGCTGCTGATGCGCACGTAGTCGGATAGCAGATGCGGATGCGGATGGTCCAGTGATGGTGGCCCTCTTGGCTTCTCTTCCAGGACGATCCCACGATCTCGGTGGGACCTCCAAAAATGTGTGCGGAATCGGGCGTCAATTCAATTGTTTCCGCGCAGATAGGATGCGGAGAGAGAGGTGCAGCGGTTGCTGTAGCGGATGGCGGTTGGATGTGTCGGTTCTGTTTCGGAGATAGGTCTTGATGATGGAGCTAACACACCAGTAAATAATACAGCAGATAGCGGTATCGGTATTTAATATTTGGAAGTAAGCGGATTGTCTTTATTATAATTTTATATGGTCTGTATTATAATAACACACGCGGTGTCGCGGTGCGTCTTCGGCAAGCGGGGCGGGGGGCGCTTCAGTGCGCGCGGTGCGTTCGTGACGGCTAGCTTGGTACAACTGTCTGTCGATGCAGCGGGCGGCTTGCAAGGCGCTGGCGGCCTTGGGTACCTTTCCATCGTAGGTGTCGGTGTCGGTATGGTCACGTAGTCTTGTACATTGGGTCCCGTAGAATTATGTCAGTTATATATATATTATGTACGGTCGGTAGTCGGGTGTAGGGAATATATTTATTTATAATATAGGTAAAATAAAGGAAAATAAGAAAATATATGCGAGCAAATTCGAGGGGCGAATTTTAGCGAACAAATGGCTTTGCATGCAATTTGATATAGAGATAAAATAATGTTTCGTATTATAACACAGAATACTTTTTAACCCGATTGAAAGTTTTTGCGGGTCCGTACCTCTCTCACACTATACTTGGGCGTGTTATAAAATATTTATAATGCAATTATTAATAGGCACAGCAAGATTTTTTTTAGAAATAGGCACATGATAATACAATCTGACGCTAAATGACGTAAAGCTACTATAAATAATATATTTATTCAAAATCGTGTTAATGTATGTATTTACGTCACTAGTTTTGTTGTAAACGAAATAAGTATTATATAACACGGAAATTGTATATGCCCAAACATTAAATTTAATTCACAAGAACAACATAAAAAATGTATAGATTAAATCAGTTAAGCTTTGGCTTATTGTGTGGTTCTTTGCGATGTTTTTTACTCAGGAACCATATCATAGCAACGCGACATGTTTTTTGCTTTTATTTATTGACTTTGGACACAAAAACAGACAATTGAAATTTGCTGCCACATTCATGTCAAATGTGACTGATTGCAATATAGGTTAAGCATTTTGACCAAGTAAAGATATATATGATACTGTTAATAAATAAAACATTGGTTAAATATTATTACGATAATACACATAGACTCGTTTGCCTCAAATCTTTAAAATCAATTTTGACCAACTTTTTGTTTTAATGCCCTCAATTTTGCGTGCACTTTGGGTTCACGTGGATATGCAATACCAAACACTTTATCTATGTGTACGTCAGCTTCAAATCTTTGAAGTCATTTCGACCAACTTCACGTTATCTCTCTTAGGGTTCATGTGACTATGCAATATAATTAAATATTTTCGATTTCGGTATAAATATTTGAAAAATAATAGCTGTTGTAAAATAATTAGAAGCATAATATTTTTTACCAACTATGAATAAAATATTCATCGGTTAATGTCTAAAGCGTAGTGCAATACTCTTTTCTAAACCGGTTTCCTCCGCTACTCTCGGGTAAGTTCACACCATTTTAATATGGCGTCTGTTGTCTTGATGTCTAACAACCGGGTCAGAAAACTTTGTTGTACTTTTATGGCCATTGGCATATGGATAATTACTAAGTATAAAAAATAGACAGATCACTTAAGAACACTAAAAACTAGCTTCGTACATTTTTGTGGTAATTTAAACAAACGAAATTGAATTCCTTTAATAATCGTTGTTCGATGTAAATCTATTTAAAAATTTAAATCCTATTTATTTAAATTATTTTGATGCAAACACCAAAATAATTTCATAAGGTATGCTTAAAGTATGAAAAACGTTTTTATAAACCATAATTGGGATGGGAAGTATTCTGCTTAGCGAAAACTTATAATACGTGTAAAACAACATTTTCCTGCGGTTACGCCCGCGTTAAATTCAGTTATCGGCCCGGGATTATTTTTTTTATACCACCAAGATGGCAAACAAGCACACGGTCCGCCTGATGAAAAGCGGTCACCGTGGTCTATGGACGCTTGCAACACCAGAAGTATTACTCGCACGTTGCCGACCCTTCAAAAGTCCAATAACTTCTTTCTTGAAGAACACCA
Source organism: Apoda limacodes (assembly GCA_946406115.1). Classification (NCBI taxonomy): domain Eukaryota; kingdom Metazoa; phylum Arthropoda; class Insecta; order Lepidoptera; family Limacodidae; genus Apoda; species Apoda limacodes. Next base: position 7,694,079 of record OX291553.1, on the reverse strand, counting down.
TACTGTATTCCTTAGAAAAAACCTTGGCGGGGGAGCTCATTCCACAACCCAAGCGTTCGCGGGAGGAAGTTTCTCTGAAACCGCACTGTACGCGACCATTTCGGTTCTAGAGTATGAGAATGAATTCCCTGCCGATGGCGAGCGGTGCGATGGTAGAAAGTAGCCGTGGGCATCACATCGAACAGTTCCGCAAAACACATCCCTTTGTACAAGCGGTAGAACACAGACAGGGAGGCAAAGTCTCTCCTCAGACTTAAGGGTTCGATACGACAAGTGAGTTTGGCATTGTCGACAATTCTCACAGCCCATCGTTGAACCGAGTCAAAAGGTCCAAGCTGGTATCCGGGTGCACCCGCCTAGAGATGGCAGCAGTACTCCATATGGGGCCGAACTTGCGACTTGTAAAGCAGCAACCTCTGCCCGACGTGAAGTACTGCCTCGCTCTGTTGAGTAAGTTTTTTGGGCGCCAGCTTCACCTTAAAAGCTATCTCCATTCCAAATTTCAGCCAAATCAGTTTAGTTGTTGTCGCGTGAAGAAGTAACAACAACCTATATTTTTTTATTATTTATAATATAAGTAGAATTTTAATGATAAACACTAGCTACCTCTGTATACCTATGATCTATAATGTTACGCCCTAATTAGGTATTCATAAACGATATTTTACAATTACACGCTCTTGTCCTTAATAACATTTTGATGACCAATTAAGATCCACTCGCCATATTGCCTACGTAACTGTAACTAGTCGTTAAAACGCTTGTTGATATAGGAAATCGATTTGATCAATAAATGTTTCATTACTTAGAGCAGCTGCTGCTTGGTTTTTTTGAGTTTTTTTAAAATATCCAAGCTGTCGACTTAATTTGATTTATTTTGTTTTATTACTTTGCTTTTTTTGTTTTTGTTTAATCTGTTGGAGCCTAACCAATATGAAATTTTCGCCATAAGCAGTATTATTCTGCCGTCCGTCTATTCCTTTAATATCTCTACATGTTATCAGAGATCAATTTTCCGATTAAACTAATGAATGAAATTTTAGCTTTTACATAACAGTTTTATGATAAAAAATTTGGCACTGTGCAGACAATGTAAGTAAAGCACTCCTATCCCTCTATCTATCTTTACTTTGTTGCTTTAATACTTAATCTAAACGAAATGTATGACGTAATAGCTTAAAAAACGGACTAAACTTAAGCTAAAAAAGCTAAAAGTCTATGTCAAAAACTGCAAGTGAAACCGAGGCAATTAAATAGTTTAGAAATAAAAGAGCTATTATGTTCTTATAAATGTATTAAACACATATCTACAACCAGCTAGTGTTTGCTAGTCGTGCGCATATTTCCTATAGTATACAACTTAAGACCTGCCAATAAAAGACCCAGTTCATTCCAGTTAAGTTCAAAGCTCTTCTGTAACTGGATAAAGTATCATTAATTGACGTGATTTCCGTTTGCAGAGTACAAGAGATAAATAATAACTGTCAAGGAAACTCGAACCACTTAAGAGTACAGAAACAAAGTGAAAAGGCAGTTCTAACTGATACATTTTGTTTCTTCTTACCGCATTACGAAATTAAAATAAGAAATTTTATTTTACATCACACTTACTCGTAATAATTATGATTACGTGAAGGTGATGCGGGTGCTGAGACCAATCTGGCAGTGGGGTTGTTTTCTCTACTTCTATTCCCACCATTTCAATTGTGTTTTAATGACTTTATTTAGTTGTTCACCTTATATTTTGCACGCCTCATAAGCGGAGCGGTGAGGTAGTGCTCTACTCTCGACATGTCAAAAAACCCAGTCTTTCGAAACTTAAATGACGTTTTTTTTTTTTAATATAACACTTACAGGATAATATGAGTGCACTAATATGAAGTTAAATAATCTGTCTAGCACATATGGTACATTTTATAAACAATTAATTTGTTTAATATAATAAATAATAACATTAAAACTAATAATTCTTGGACGTCCGTGAGTCTGTGTTTATGTGACCATGTATGTGGCAGAGAAATTGGTCGAAAAATTCATCTTACCGGAATACTTTTGTTTTTAATATATAAAGTATTACACTGTGCTGATTCCTAGTTAATATTAGCGTTGTAAGTACTGTCGTTTAATTATAATTTATAAAAAACTAATAGACCACTGTATACTGTATATCTATATATATATTTTTTATTTTTATTTTATAGTATATTTTTTCCTCACCTTATTTGTTATTTTATTTTAAAAAACTTGAGTTTTTGTTTTAGATTTTTTTTTTTAAATGTGAATGACCGCTATGAGGCGTGCACTTTTGGATTTTCCAATTTTTTTTTATTATGTCCTCGATAATGTGATGAAAATGACATTGTGTACAACATGGGCGGTACGGTAATTACAAACTCGAGTCATTAAAGCCTTCATTTGGCCTTAGGCTTCTAAATAGCATATCATTACTTACTGGAATAAGATATAGACTATTTTTCTTCCTGAAAAATTCAATATTTCCCACGGAAATAACTATGATGTTTGTGAATCAATCCTGCCGTAATGGCGCATGCAATTGAGCTAAAATTTTGCACATAGATAGTTGAAGATATGGAGAAGTAAAAAGGCTACTTTTCATCCCGGCAAATTCTAAAATTTTCACGATAGTCACTTTAACCGAATTCCACGAACGAACCATAGCTGCAGCTATAGCTTGCTATAACAAATTTCTTTAGTATAACCAAGGAGTTTCCGTAATAATCCCACGCCGATAACAAAATTTAGGGCGGGCGGAGTCGTTGGCAAAAGCTAGTGTACTATAAATACAGTTGTTAAATATAAAACAGACCGTTCTACACCACGTACTAATAATCTGGACATAGGAAAAATGAACAAGTGTAAATGCATATTTTTATAGTGGCTTTGAGTTATGTACCGAAAAAAATTTGTATCTTCTAATAATTTCACATATAATTTTATTAGAAATTCAAATTACTTTTTTTATATTTCCTAAAAGTATGAAATCTTCCTCAGCGCGAAATTTCTCGATAAACGAGACACCAGCTCCCGCCTCATCAAGCTCTCAATGTGCATGTGCATGTGTTGTGTACCTAATTGCATACACCTTGTACACTTTGAAATTAAATAAATACGTCAAATGTGTGCCTTTTGTCGTTTCACAGGCCTCTCATTAGAGAATGGAGGCTTAGGACTTAGTCCACCACCGCTAGCCACTAGCCACACGACTGGGAGAATTTTCAAGTCACCCAATAAGGTCTCTGACTTGGCTTAACGGCTGCTGTTATTTGACAGTAATATGTTACCATTTATAAACGTTTCTCCGCCAATGGATATCGGATATTCTATTTTATAAATACCTACTACATTATTATTTTGTGAAATTTACACGTAGATTCACGTAAATAGCTAGTCTGTAAGATATACAATTTATGATAGGCAGTCATATTAGTGAGTTTCCGCGACATTCGGCCAGAGCACCTTAACTAGATTGACCTAGGATAACTGTTAGGAAGTGGACGATTGCCAGTCATTTTCCTCTTGAACTAGAAGGTGCGTGACACGGATGTAGGATATAACTGGATGTGACATAAGGGACAAAGTGCTAATGACTTAATAACACTAACTTGATTATGGACGTTTTTGTCATTCTTTTTCTATTCTTTTACCAAGATTGCCAGGGGGTTTATGGAGAAACAATTCTGCAAATGGATGTTCTATGACAAGATTTAAATGAAGTAATTTTACCAAGAAATTTTTGATGATGTTCATATTGACCATTTTACCATCTAACCTATCGAATGATAGAAATAAGTTTTAAATTCGCTACATTAATATGGGACGTTTACAATTTTAAAACAAATAAATTCTAGAATCCGTCCAGGTGTCTTCGAGCAACCGACAACATAATTGAAAAAAAAGATTCAGACGAATTGAGTTCCTCCTCCTTTTTTGAAGTCGGTTGAAAACCGTCTCAATTTTTTAAATAAATATGATATGTTTCGTTATTTTTTATTTTTGTAATATAGGTTTGCAAAGTCACTAAGATATATATAAAAGGCGTTTAGTGTAAGTTTGTACTTGCCGAGAGTTCAGCTATAGGAAACCTAACTTAAGTAAAAGAAAATTTCTACTTTCCCAAATATTATTGTTGCTTTATTTTAATGCAACCTTTTTGTGAACCCGAACGATTTAAAAGGTGTTGGGTAAAGGCACTTTTTTTCATCTTTAAAATTAAAAAAATCCTAAAAGTAAAAAAAAAACCCAATACCATTAACGTCATCGCACCACAGTTCATGGCGAAGTATTTCGTGTGAATTGTCAAAACGAAAATATTCTTCACCATCATACCTAACCTTTCAAAGAAGCTTCTATGACTAATTTCAAGTTAATTTTTTCTTCTTAACAAATTTTAAAATAAATAAAGAAGTGTTACCCTTCCTTACCCTTTTGTCAAGACTATATTTATTTTCAATTATTTTCACAAACAAAATTTTAAGCTTTTACACGAAATATATACTTATAGTATAAATTAATTTTAAGCATATCTATAAGATATTTATAACACAATTTTTATTTCATTTATAACCCTGTTTGTTTATGAATAAAGAATAATTTGCACAATATTGCAATAAGGAAATGCAATACAATACCAGTATATTTAAAAATAAGAATACTTCCAAGTATTTATATAGGTCGGGCACCGACAGGTGTAGGTAACTATAAGTAGGTAGAGCTACTGAATCGTGACATATAAATAACACATACAAATTTTATTAACCATCCTTAAAACGAACCTTAAATGTAACAATAAATAAATTTAAAATTTAAATATAAAAATTTAATTTATGTTTTTTCCGATTTTAACTTAAGTTTCACAGAATTATGGATTAATTTAAGTATGTATTTATATGTATGTGTATCGTCATGGTGTTTATTCTTAGAAGGTTGCCCACCAGCAGCTGGATATACACACCCATATCATAATGTAGTATATAGCCTCTTTTTACCAACCACTTTAGTTCTGCGTGACAGGTGGTTACCTATCGGCGCAACACTGCTTCTAATACAGTCTATCTGGACTAAGGTGGCTTTATATACGAGTTTGTCTCATATGTCGTAAAATACCAGCTTTATAAGCAGTAGAATTATAGACCTGGTTCAAAATAATAACTATACCCACATTGCCAGTTTCTGACGAAGCACAGGGCAGAAAAAAATTATACATTTATTTAGCCTTATTAAAAAAACTACAAACTTCGTTCCATTATTTTCTTTTATCACAGATGGCTATTCGCTGGGGTAACGCACTCAACATTTTGGGCACCCTACCACATGAATAACTTTTTTTTGGTAACATTTGGTTATTTAAGTTTTAGTAACAATAGTATTCAAATTTAATTAGTATGTTTCACTTGAAATGTGGTGACCAAAGATCTGTCTGACGACGTGTCGAAAGTCCGAGGTTTATTTGCCGATCAGGCTATAAAAATTAGCTTTATATTGTAAAGTAATTTGTGTATTATGTTGAATAACATGTAAAGTTGTTAAGATTTGTAACCGACCACTTCGGGAATTATTGTCGTGGTTTTTTTTTTATATATTGTATTTATTTATATATTACCTTACAGCATTTTTACTACCACATCCATTTTCCCTAGGACGATTGTATTCTATCGAACGTTCTATTCACGGCGGCGCGCGACGTCGCTGGCCGCGCTCAAGGCGAGACCTCTCGGCGAATACTAAGTCACCCAGGAAAGTTACAGACTCTTTAAACGCTCAAGGAGCTTTTGTAGTGACAAACGAGCAGAGCAACCCAAATAGGGAGATGATAAAAACCTAGTACATTACCGTTTAAGTAGGTATATCGCTATAATATAACATATTGAATCGCTCGTTTCCCCTGCAGAAAAACCTTTTCCCCTGGGAACTTTCGATCGGGATGTAGGTATTTTATGTTCTTCTCTGTACCTACCTACTACATATATCATTATATATGAATTAAGTTAAATGAAGAACATAAAATACCTACATCCCGATCGAAAGTTCCCAGGGGAAAAGGTTTTTCTGCAGGGGAAACGAGCGATTCAATATGTTATATTATAGCGATATACCTACTTAAACGGTAATGTACTAATGTATGCACACTTTTCCGGGAACTTGCGATCTTCCAAGATCTTACAAGTTTCCTGAATAAAAATTCTTCATTCTTTTCAGTTACTGCAACTATACCTGTGGCTAAAATCAGGCCTCCCCGTTGCTTTACAATTATTTTATACTAGACTTTGCCAGCGGCTCCGCCTGCCCTAAATTCGGTTATCGGCGACTCTTATGACTTGATTTACAAAGAATAAAATTTCAAAAAAAAATCTCATTCTGATCGCAATATTTTATATCCTATGTTATTTAAGGATAGTGTAGCTTTCCATAAGTAAAAGAATTTTTACAATTAGTTTTGTGATTGTAAATTTTAAAGTTTAACAAATTACTTTAAGTAAAGTAACTTGAAGAAATTATATTTTTTTCAATCAGATCAGCACGGACAAAACTGATAAGTTTTTTAAATAACCCTGATACTTTATACTAGCAAAAGTTATTATAGGTAACATATTTAATGAAAATATTGTTGATTTCACAATTATAATGCTGTTGTACCTGCCTATTAAGGATTTTTAGGCAAAATATTAGGTTTTAGGGTAAACGTGTGGACACGAAAATTATAGTTATTTAATAGTTTTTAGTAATATTTTAAATTAACTAACGTGGTGTTCATTTTTCAGGTCCTAAATCGGGAATAAGGCGATACTTAATGCTTTAATCAGCTTCAAAAAATAATTAAAAATGTAGGTATTGCAAATATAGCAAATCTATTTTATTTACAGTCGTGATGAGTCCAAATTCAAAAAAATGGCAGTACCGCAAAACAACTTGCCCTTTCAAAACGTGATAAATGTTTTTAATTTGTTATAAAGAAAATTAATAGGAAACTATTAATTATAAATTCAATCTTATAGACGTTATTGAAAAATGAAAAAAATGACGTACATATCTTGGAAGTCATTTGTACAGTATTTTTTGGTGTAAATAATTCTGTCTTTAACTAAAAACGTGAATAAGTCAAAACTTGGACTGTATAATACTCAATTATTTAAGTAAGCAACTGCTAAGTAAGTCATAGCGCCATACATATAAATAAGGAGCATTTTAAAGTCTCAGCCCTAAGTCAGTCAAGATCCGTGTGTCTTACAGCGAACTTCAGTTGACATGATATATTTGCTCACCTATTTATTATTACCTAAGTTACAAAAGTAGCACCTAAGTACTATAAGCGCATAACAATCAGTAAGTATGAAATATCTTATTTGCGTATCTTAGGCTAATCCATTGCAAAGGCTGCTGTTCAATATTTATATATCAAATTTATTACTTACTTGTCAATCTACCTAAGCCATTACCGCAGTGTAGAAAATAGTACTTTATACCACTACAAAATAACTTGAATTATTTACACTACACTATTATACATCTAACACGTGAGATTAAAATGTTCATCACAATATTGTGTCATTTTCTTTCTTTGTGTTAATATTGCTCATACCTTTGAGTAAAGTTACTATGTACGTATAGTTACTATGCTACTTGTGACATCGCTCATTGTTTTTAACTTTTTGACACAGTTCTATAATCAATATCGTAAAGGGTGAATTAAATGTATCAGTTATTAGTTTCAATTAGGGAGTTAATAATTTGAGTTACGAGTTACTACAAAAACGAAACAAATAAACATGTCAGTTTCGTGAGAGAGAGAAATAAAAAAATAGGTTAAAATCATTGAGTTATTACGTATCACGTACTAAATAAGATACCACACTTGCCACCTTTTCACCTTTTACTAAGTCAGTGATTGGAACAGGGCTTCCCGTGTATAGTATGTGACGTATAGTAACGATTATAGCATCTCCTCTAGTGTAAACCCAATAGCTCAATGGCATAAGGTAAATAGTGCCACTCTTGTTTTAATGAGGATCAACGAGGTTTTTAGTTTTGAATGTAGTATTAAAGTCCTTGAAAAATCAAAAATATTGGTATATTTTTTTTTGTCATACGACCAAAAATGAGCTAGTAGTAGTTCTTAATTTGTGTTTTCTTTACGTTTTGAAACCTGGAGAATCGTTTGCAATCATGTTCAGAGTGATGTGTGTGTGCGTGTATGTATGTATGTTAGCTTTTTTTTGCCCCTCCATATCTCAAGAACTAATGGACCAAATCGCTCACAGACTATTTTAATCAATATACCACGTCATGACTTAGATCTGAAAATATTTTGAAAAAATCTGTCCAGCGATGGTTTTTAATCGTTAAAAAACTGTTTTTTTTTTGTTACACGATAACTTCGCGGATTGAGAACAGATTTCAAAAATTTATAAGTGTATGATAGGACTAACACGCAGATTGGTTCTATTCAAATTTGGTAAGGATTGGTTCATAGAAACTTAGAATTTAGTATTTGTGGTTATAGTGGCAACAGAAATCACATCATCTGTGAAAATTCCAACAGTCTAACTATCACGGTTCATGAGATACAACCTGGTGACAGGTGGACAGATGGACAGACAGACAGCGAAGTCTTAGTAATAGGGTCCCGTTTTTACTGTTTAGGTACGGAACCCTAAAAATGAGCGAGACGGCAAAAAACAGCCATGAAAATCCCAACTTCCCCCCCCTCTGTATACGTCGCTGCATACAGCTTAGAGTCGGCACCTCAGTCAGTCAGTCCTGTCATAAAAACTGGAACTATTGCAATAAAATTTAATAAACATCGGCGAATCTGTTTTACCTTATTGGAAACCAGAGAAATATAAAGTTATACTTTGATAGGGATAGCACTTTGTAGAAAACGTACCTATTAGGCGACTTGTGAATGAGTGCACGAGCGCGCAGTCCGTTCAAGTACGATGACGTCACACGTAATCGCGGCGGATTGGCTTTTAGCGGCACGGAAGAGTTATTTTATTATTTAATATCTCTGTAAGTAATGGTCCGATTTTAATAATTCAAAAAGATATACCATTCTTATGTTATAAAGAACAACATAGGTACTAATTCTATTTAATTTGTTTTAACTGTACTGATCCTCATTGTGAGACATGAAGCCGGGGCAAAAGGCTAGTGATATATATACAGTGGGTATGGTAATGAAACAGTTATCAAAGACACCGTTAATCTTATTGCCATTTGAGTTGTACTGCACATAAACATTGTAGCTTGCTGACACCAAAACCCAAGCTCGCTTTACCCCTACTATTGCTACATTAAATCACTTATATCATATTTTTTGATTACAGTCTTTAGGTATTAATCTTGTTTTACATTTGTGTGGTTTGAAATATATCGTAACGTTTTTGTGATTTGCTTGTAGTGAGTGAGAATGAGTTACTCCCGCAAAAAATAAAACGAACCCCGTAAAATGAAGAGTGTTGGAAAATACCGGCTAACCTAATGTTCAAAGAGCAATTAATTCCAGGATGTAGACCCTAAGGAGAAATTAAACACGTAACCACATACCACATCTATGTTGCCAATTACAAAAATCACTTCAACAGCTGCTAGTGGCGGTGAGGTGCGTGCGGTCATGTGCGCCCCTATGCGCACCGACAGAAGAAGGACGGTGATCATCGCACCAACACGACGTAACCCAGCCGCTCGATGGTAAACGGTATATGATCGGCGATGTCGGCAACCCTTTGCCTCCAGGGTCCCTCGGCCCGATATTGAAATTTATCGCAACAAATAAAATATATAAGATTTGATGTACGTAACTCTGTAATTAGTTTTTTCTTTACATATTATTCCAGTTTCTCATTTAAATATTTTATATGGCATGGCATTTTTTATTACTTTTTTCATTTTTCAAGTTAAAGATAAAAAAAAATAGTTAAGAATTAAAAATCGAAATCACTGTTGAATTGTAGGAAAATCTTAAAATATGTATTGCTCCATGGCGTTTTATTATTTTTTTATATCTTTCAAGTTACACAGATGAAAAAAGTTTAGAATTAAAATTAACAGTAGGTACTTGTGAATTGTAGGAAAATTTGGAAAATCCAAATAAAAATCCAAAAAAGGCGAATATATGACGTATGAGACATATATAAAATCACGTTAGTTCAGTTCAGTCAGAGGCAGTGTTGCAGCGATCGGCTCATCACCTATCACGCTGGACTTAAATGGTTGATAAAACGAGACTGTCCTTCACACTATAGTGTGGGCGTGTGTCCAGTCGGTATACCGTGATACATACATACATTTACACTACAATAATCGATATTGATACCGTATTGGCAACACCACGTATCGTTACATCTTTATTTGTGTTTTTGGGTTAAATTTTAATCGGCTACTATATCATGTTAGCAATATTTTTGTTTTAATTTCCACATTTATTTTTAGAATGTTAAGTATATTTTGTGTATGATTATTTGTGATATATAGTACTAAAGCAGATTTCAAACAGCAGCCCATGAAAGCCCAAAAAATAAAAGTACATATATGTTTTTTAACAATACTACTATTTAATTAAGACATCTTTCTACTTTTTACTAAATAGACAAATTATCTACTTTTGGAAAAACATATGTAACTTATTCTCCTCACTTTAAACTCGATTGAACAACATTATCGAGCGCAATCCCATAGTAACATCACAGGCCATCACGCATACATATTAGCAATTGAAATGTGGAATTGAGCGTAAGTCACATTGAGCAATGGGGTAGGTCAGACACAGCTCACATGAATCAATTCAGTTTTCAAATTTAACGGCACACCTATGAATTTTAAAATTATTGTGCCGATTGATTTATAACATACGTTACAGTTCAAATAATACAGCTATTACTATTCATTACTAGCAGACCTTCCTGTCCAATTATTACCTACATATTAATTACTAGCATACCTCCGTCTCTAATTATTACCTTATCATTACTATCAGACCCCCCTGTCCAACTATTACCTCTTCGTTAGTAGCAGCCCCCTGTCCAATTATTACCTATTTATTACTAGCAGACCCCCTGTCCAAATTATTACCTGTTCATTACTAGCAGACCACCCTGTTCAATTATTACCTATTCATCACTAGCAAAACCTCTGTCTAATTATTACCTATATACATTAATAGCAGACCCCCCGTCCCATCCTGACTATTTCTGACTTACTTGTTATAGTTTCACAGGAACTGGCAATAAGGGTATATTATTTTGCCCCAGGTAATTTTTTTACCGCTTATTACTTTGAGGCTGGTAATTTATGACGTTATAGGGACATATGTATATAAATTCACTTTACTCCACATACACTGCATTGGAAGTAGTGTTGCAGCGATAGGTTCATCCCCTGTCACGCAGGTCTGAAGTGGTTGGCGAAAAGAGACAGTCCACTATTTTATGATGCTGTTGGATACACTGGGTGTTCTGGTTCTGAAGATTAAAACTGCGAAGATACTATACATACATACATACCTGCGTATTTTTTGTTAAGTCAATAAATACGTCGATAATGGCATTTAGTATTCTATATGGCACTTGAAGCATTAAAATAAATAAAAATAAACAGTATTTAGTTTGTCATTAAACTTCGTTTTGGCGTGTCAGTACCTATTTTACAGAACATACATGCGGAAAAATTTCCTAAATCTAAAAAATCATTCTCGGATGTTGAGTAAATAGCATATCTAACTAACGAACAAATGTTATTCTAAAATTTTACCTGCTTGTATACATAATACGTATGTAGAGTCATCAGTCACAGATTTTCAAGACTTTTTGTATACTAGCTATGACTGTATTTGTGTACATAAATACAGCACTGGATATAGTAGTTAATAAATTTAAATATTATAATTCTCACAGACACTATATGAGTGTCATAAAATCTTTTTTTTAAGTCCATGACAATAGATAGATAGATAAATACTTTATTGAACACCAACATGTTTTCATTTACATAAAGAGAATAAAAGAAGACATAAGTATACAAATAGGCGGTCTTATCGCTTAAAAGCGATTTCTACCAGACAACCTTAGGGCAGAGGATGATAACAAAATTAATTAGAGGTAGGTGAATCAAAATACAGATGGAATATTTACGAGTAAAGAAATTCCTTAAACTAATCTTAAATATGTTTTTTAATAATATCTACATACATACAAAATCAAATAGATTAAATTCGTGACTACAATAGTTCCTCACTTTTACTATAGACACAGTATAGCTAATAGCAATTCATCTATATTCTATCTATATCTATATATTATATACATAGGTATATAGATACATACAAAATATGCTGTATAGTAAGTATATTGCTTATGTATGACAATGGCAATGATATGGCAGTTATGATATATTTTCTTCCAAGACTCTTATTTCTATTTATGTATGTACAGTACATATTTCTTAATTTTATGAATACTGTATTTGTAATATGTACTAATAATAAGTCAATATGACTTGTTTGTGAAGTTCATAACGAGCGCATTGCCATAGCAGAGATGGAGTTGGGATTTTCATTGGCCAGACGTGTGCCTCGATAGCTCAATTGGCCTAGCCCTTATACGGACTGTAAGGATTGTTGCAGGTTCAAGTCCTGGGTCAAGTTTAATCTGTTGGTTACATCTTTGCAATAAAAATATTTATTCACATTAATGATACATATGTATATGAATATCTATATATGCTGAGACTTTTATGAAAGAAGAATTATGAAAATTAAAATATATTTCCAAAAAAGCGTATTAGCATTTCAGTACCTAGAAATGTCAGTTCTAAATTTCTTAATTTCGCAGCCACTACTCGAGAATAACCAATAATATTTGAATAACGTTCTCACATATTAAACTTTTATGTTTCTCCATACATCCATGTTTTATATGAATACATTCAAATATGTTTCAAAACAAATTTAAATCGATGTCATTACTGAGAAACTGTTGCAAAAATATGAAGCAATAAGCAATATGGAAACTAGATAACATTTTTGACGTATGAGATTCTAATTGCAAAAAGGCTGAATACATAAAAAACTATTGTTTTTTGACCTCATATGCGTGTAAAAAAAACTGGTTGCCTGTAAAGTCGGTATACGGGCGAAAGTTTTACGTGACAATGATTTTATGTTTGTCTCTCTCGCTCTTAGGCGGGCGCGTGCCTCTCACTCGCTCTCATTGTGAGCGCATAACGTGAGCGGAGCGTAACGCAGTTTCTTGAAGTGTCACCCGGCAAACCAATTTATAAGACGTTGTCACGTCAAAAAAGCTGAAAAGAAATATTTGTTACTATCATACAATCCTTGAAACTATTTTCGAGAAAGCCCGAACTGATATTAAAACCATTATTAGCTGACATCTATATTACCTTTATCCAGTCCAATATTAATCACACAAATTCATTGTTTATTGCTTAAACAGAGCAAAACTAAAAAACTTATTAGTTCATTGATAGGTACCTATTAGTCCCCCTGTCCATTTCTGACTTACTTCTTACAGTTCGTCAGAAACAGGCAATGGTTTATTGTTGTGTCCCAGGTCTTTTATTTTATCACTTACTTTTCTAAAGACATAAATCGTCATCTTAGTCTAAATATACTGAATCATAAGCGGGCTTTAGTCCTGCGTGCGAAGGATCCCATGTGGTGAAGATTGAAACCGTGACGACAATCATAAATAGGGTAGACCAAGGCGAATCCGATCTATTCTATTCTGAGATAAAAAATATACAACATTCTAACAAAATTTATAAAAAAAAACATATACATTTTTACTATTTTTTGCTTTAAAGCAAGGAGTAATCATTATTACGTATCTAACATTTGCCTTAAAAACTGCAGTAACCGTTTGTATTAATAATAACCACCACTTGCTGGTGTTGCTGGTAATGACATACGAGCGACAAACAAAATCGAATATAGCAACAGAAGCGAGGGGCACAAAGTGACATGTTGCCTAGCTGCGTTCAATGTAGCGCCTTTTTTTTTTAATTTCACCATTTCTTATTTAGATCTGATTCGTCCGTTTTTACCTCGGTCTACCGTACATACAAGTTCATAATTTGAGAATCTGTTCATGGGTACCATGCTTTGGTACCCTTATTGGTGAACGTATTTAAGAGGATACACTTCGCGGCGCCTCGCAGCGGGCTTCATACAAACGAATTATTCACTTATTTTTGACACTTGTAGATCAAACATCACGAAATTTTGAAGACATGTTCAAGTAATAAATATCTAGGTCTGCAGTGTGCCAGTTTTCTGTAAAATTTTATAGTTCGAAAGTTATACAGGATTCTAGTTTTTCATACAAATGGTTTTAAAAAAGATTTCTAGTTAATAGAACGTTTTACAAGATTTTGGAAAAACCACAAACCTAGGTATTCAGCTTGGGATTATGACTAAGAAATTTCACAGTGATTGATCAGTAAATGTCAAAAACAAATGAGAAATTCGTTTGTATGAAGCCCGCTGTGAGGCGCCGCGAAGTGTATCCTCTTAATACTTTTCGCAAAGTAAAAACAGAACCCAAGCGCAACTGAGGCAAGCTACTAGCATAACATTTCATAATCAGGCAGTAACTGAATGTATCATGAAATATACTAGTAGGTACATCATCTACATGAAATGACAAAGGTTCCCACAACCATTTCAAAATCAATCGATATCAGTGAGAATCAATATTGTACTGTCACTTAGTATAAGAAATTGCACGACTGCACGCACAAGAGGTGTGTGTGAAAAATGTGTAATAAGATCCGCATATCTATATTGGAATGTAACCTTTATTGTTTTAAGTATGTATTTATTTTTATAGGTTGTTTATATTTAGATCGTCTTAAGGGCCTGACCAAACCTATTTTGCGTCGCCGTTTGATATTTTGTTTACGTACCAAGCGTATTTTAAAAATGTTAATAATCAATAAATTTAAACTAGTAATCAGCTATTTTTAGAACGTTATGTTTTTTTAGTAGATTATAACTGCGAGTTTTAGATAGCATATCTGCTAAAAACGATCGCTCTTAGCAGAAATACTATCTAAAACTCACAAATATATTCTAAAATAATATATGATGTTATACTACTACTACTACTGTTGTTAGATAGTACAAAAAAATAAATTACCACTAGCCATTGTTTACTGCTATTTTTTGATTATAACCATTTCCAAAAAACGCTTATACGAAAAAAAAATGAAAATTTCGAAAGGCAACACTATTAAGGTCTGGGACCTTATTGGGAACAGTCTCGGCTATTCGGACTCTGGAATTCGAGAGAAAAATGTATGGAAGTCTGACTTACCTCCCGAAATACGAGAATGAACTTGCATTCATTTTGCTCTCGAATCCCAGAGTCCGAATAACTCGAGACCATTCCCAATAAGGTCCCATAAAGGTATCTTATAACTTAGCCCGTTAGGTACAAACAACCTAATTTGAATAACTTTGACTTTGACTTTGTGCCTGGTCAGCCCCTTAAGTGCCTACTACAATTGTCAATGAATCTTAATGGCCAGATAATTGGATTTCTTCAAGAATTGACACATTAAACTTTATTTTTTATTTATTTTTATTTTGGCCATTGACAGATATTGCCCCAAATTAGTGTTATTTATTTTGTTTAAATATTCCTTTCAACTGTTTTTGTAAGAATATTTTTAAAGAGTCTTATAAATAGACAAGTGTTATTTAAGTTTATATACTTATATGTTGTTGTAGATAAGTACATAGGACTTTCTTTGATTAAGATCTGCCGGGTAATTTTGTAACACCAATGGTAATCATTTACAAGTCTATTACAATTTCTATTTTATGAGGGACCATTCAATACCTACGCGCGGCAATGGAACTGGTTATGGACTTGAAAACCATTATATACCATTAGAGTAACAAAATAGCCCTGCTGATTGCAGTCTCACATGAACACTGATATTTTAATAAAACTTGCAAATCTTTACAACAGAAAACATTGATCATATTCACACTTCTGACTAGAAAGATACTTAGAAAGATAGCTTTCTTCCATTGCTTGAAAATCTTGTGTACTAGCGATAAGACAGGCAATGTGGACGTTCGATGATTTTTTTTTACTTTGGATGTTAAACATACTTTCATATTAATTCGCATGTAATGAGTACTTACAAAAATGGTTGATTGTATTATTTTTCTGCAACAAGAAGTGAAGTGAGTCACACAACATTTAAAATGAGAACAATGTTTCTAAAAATATTTTTATGGTAATGAAAAGTTAATGCCTTTGTTATCATATCACTTATCAGTCTGTATGAACGTTGAACGAATTTTATATTTTCCTACTACATACCAGATCAAGTGGTGTTCAGGCAATATTTCAAGTGAATTACTTAACTAGATTTTATTTTCAAAAATATTGTATACTACAGTAGAGGTTACGACCTCTCGTTAGGTGAAAAGGAAGGACAGTAAATACTTCATACTGATATTACGAAGCTATAAGAGACGGTTTCAGATAGTTTTAGAATAAATCGATCGGAACAAATTGTTCCCTTTTTCCATAAGATGAGATTCAAGTGTAAAATATAGACCCGTAAAGTCTGATGAATTTGTATGGCCGATTCCTGTCTTTTACCAGAAAGCCCTAAGGTATAATAGAATGACTCTGTGTAGCCATTAGAGTCAACGTCAGACACTCCTGTGTCAAATATCTGATAGAAGTTCTTATAGCATAAATAACTATTATATACCAAAAGAAATAGTAAACCTATTCAGAAGAACGTTTAGGAGGAAGGAAGGACACTGGACACCGAGGATATCAAGAGATAAGTTGTGTTTGTTTAATAAATGTCGCATAAGAATGTTAGCTCAATGATAGCGTGAAGAGGTAACAGACAGACAAAGTTACTTTCGCATTTATGATATTTATATGATATATATTTATATATATTTGGATATAACATTCATTATCAGCCTTAAAAGTTTCCACTGTTGGAGCACAGCCTGCCCTCACCTTATGGGCAAGGGTCATTTGGGTCATAGTCCACCACGCGAGCACAGTGCAGGTTACGGACTCCATTTACGTCTTCTTAACGTATACAAGTTTCCTCAGGATGTTTTCCTTCGCCGAAAAGCCAGTGGTGTGAACAAACAATGTACTTGAGCAATTAAGAAAAACTCATTGGTACACGCTGGACTCGAACCTCCGCTTCTTAGAACGCGATTAGCAACTGCAGGTGATAAGTGCGAGATCGAGGATTATGTTATGAATGCAATAGACTTTACAGGCATTTGTAATTTAATTATGGACAAAAATGACTAAAACAATACCGCCCATCCCCTTATGTCTGAAGTTAACAAGCTAAGATATGTGAAACATTACAGGCTGGCAAACAATTTTGTTTATTTTTTTTTATGATAAAAATTTAATCAAGTTTTCACGTTAATCAAATAGATCTTGCTAGTGGTTAAGCCTATGGTTTATAAGTATTTTTCAAACAACTGTCTTCCAAAGTTGAAAAATTTGTGTTCCACCTCTCTTACTTCACCCCGTGACCTCAAATCATAAAAGAGGTTTATAAATACTACTAAGAAAAATTGTTTTGATCAAAATCGGTTGATAAGTTTTTTACATATCCACAATTATTCTTATTGTACGGAATCTACTTCGGGTGTACGATACGCGGTTTTTAATATACCCAGGTGAAACCAATATGAGGCGGGTTACTTTTCGTTTAACTGAAGATAAGTCGTATCGTGTCGTATACTATAAAGGCGCTAACAAAAGATAAAAACAACTGATTAAAATACTAAACGAGTTTACGTTCTGTCGCTTTGTTTACTCAAACCTCGTGACAAAAGCGTTTGCCGTGTTCTGTGATAAAAGAATTAAGTGTTTCACGATTTGAGCATATTTAGCCTTTAAATTCACACTTCTTATATGTATAAGTACAGCATTGTTAACGCACGCGGCTCAATTTGCGTGGTTTGTTTTGGCGAGCCATAATTTATATTGATGGTTTGATACCCCTGAAAAGATTTGTCTTTTAGCTGTTTTCCATTGGGATTATTTTGAGTGCTTCTTTGTAGAGAAAGTCCTATTAAAAAAGGTCTTGTGGCTCTTTATTGCTTATAACAACCAGAAAACTCCCCATAGCGGATTGGGATCAAGCGAGTATAAAGTACAAAATAAAGACATACATATTTTAACGTTCTGGACCTTTGTACTTTCATCCTGTCCGTCTGTTTTTCCATCCGTATGTCATTGCTGTATAGCAAAATTCGATGCATATATTATAGCAATATTCGATGACAGGACAGACTAACTAACACATTATTTAACTAATAACTTTTTAAATAACGAATTCTTTACAGCTTTATAATTAATTCCTGTGTCATGTCACCACGCCTTGGCCTTGCATATTGCGTAGTCAACCATTCGCCGCATCTCTACATGAAAGAGATCTATTCTCTGCAGTATAGGTATCATCTCTTGTATCATCTATAGTACTTATATACATAAGTTTCACACTTTGTTCTGTACAACTCTTCTGCGTCAGATACGATCTGGTACATCACTATACTAATTAACAGATTATCAATATTATAGTGTACTCGTCAATAAATTTAATTAATTATATTGATTAATAATACAATCAACATAATAAATAGTATTGTTTGTGTAATTGTTAAATAAACTTAGATATAGGCTACGTGTCACTTGCCGTGTTTAATTATCTCATGCTATAAAAAAATATATATTAATTGATACTTTACACGGAAGTTCTTGATTAGTTACTAAGAAAATATAATGTGATTCATTCCGTGAAATATGTTGTAGTAAAGTTGGGGTACAGCTTTGAGCGATTGTTGCGCAACTGCTAATATTTTTTATAAATAAAAATTTTGCAAAAATATTTTGCAAATATTCAATGAACTTCAGCAATTAGAAAGTTTTATAAATATGCTGTCGTAGAATTTTTTTTTATTTTTTTAATTGCATAGAATGACGTGTTTGGCATTTCCCGGATTATTTTATAGAGGTTTGCTAGACATTTTATTTTAATAATATTTGGAGTAGTTTTCTTTTTAAAAGTATAAAAATAACGCACACGATCCCAGTGGCGCAAAACTTTAAATATCATTCTGCATTATAAATATTTTTATAATTTTATAAAACAGTAAACAGAACTAATAATTTTTAGCCAAACTATTTCACCTTAAGAGGATACACTTCGCGGCGCCTCGATGCGGGCTTCATACAAACGAATTTTTCACTTATTCTTGACACTTTTAAACAAACACCGCGAAATTTTGAAGACATGTTCTAGTAATAATTATCTAGGTCTGCAGTGTGCCAGTTTTCTATACAATTTTATAGTTTAAAGTTATATAGGATTCTAGTTTTTCACACAAATGGTTTTAAAAAACCATTATGATTATGACTAAGAAATTTCACAGTGACTGATCAGTAAATGTCAAAAGCAAATGAGAAATTCGTTTATATGAAGCCCGCTGCGAGGCGCCGCGAAGTGTATCCTCTTAAGTAGTGATTTTCATATGAATTAAGCCATAATGTTTCCATGTACTCGCGAATTATGAGAAAGTACCTTTAAAAGTCACAGGTAAAATAGCAATTAATAGCTCGTTAAGTTAAAAAGGTTTGAAAATCACTTCGGGATAGTATTATTAGTATTTAAAATCACTTCGAGATAGTATTATTATTATTTAAAATCACTTCGGGATAGTATTATATAATCTGTGCTTCGGGTGTGCTCAAAGTTGTCTCGTCCTTCCAATATTATTTATTAGATAGATGGTATGCATTTAATATGTAATATACGTAAAAGTATTTTACTTTACTTATTACATTATTATAAATGATGTAGTACCACATTGTATGTAAAGTTAAATTATTCGAGTATTAAAACACTGCAAAATGTTTCAGTATGTTAAATGTACGAAATGGCTAGTGCGAAACATTTTATCGAATATATATATAATAAGTATGTATGCATAAGTCTTTTATTGATACTGCTGGCTTTACAACTGAATAAACTAAAATACAAAAAAGTGTTTTCCATGGAGAATAAAGTTATTATCAACGAAATGAATTAGTAAAAATAATTTATTTAGTAGAATATATCTTTTATAAGTTTTAAACAATAATTAGTTCAATAGAGATGTTTTAGATAAATTAATATTATTAATTTTAGTGTAAACGACAGTCAATTCAAATAATATAAAATGTATTTACCAAGCAATAAATTACAGGTAGCCAATGTCGACAAATAATATGAACCTACTTGATTTTGGAAACTTATGTATGTCTAAAAAACTTTTTAACAATGCACTAAAAACGTAAAATAATTACTTATTTCTAAATATCAGATCTGAATTACAGCTTGAAGCTGGTGTCATGAAAGTGAATTGTGCTATTAACTTTAGGTACATAGATAACTATGCCACTAAGGTAAATATTGATAAATCGAAAGTGACGGTGTTAGCCCATCCGTGTCGAAGTACTAAGGATTTGATTAGCATATACCAACAATATTGACTCATTTGTAGCAAATCGGTAAAATTAAAAAACTTGCTCCATTATAACTCACACGGCTCGTGAAACAGTTTTAACACAACAAGAACTGCAATTACAAATCATTTGTCATCCTCCATACTAACCGGACCTTGCACCAATCGACTACCTCTTTTTTACGCGATTTGACAATGTTTTCCACGGAAAAATAATCACAAGAAACGGTACAAAATGCCTTCATTCATATAGTTTGTGGAGTCCAGGTCCACAAAGTTTTACTAAAAAGGTTTAAATGATCTTTTGATTAGATACATTGACCAAATAAATGTATTTTATACCACAAAAAATACGTCATCACGAAACGGCAATTTTATACTTTGTGGTTGGTGTATGGGTCGAGGTTTTAGATAAAACAGTACAATAAAAGTCATGGCATAGAAAAAGCAATACTTATGAAAAAAAAAACTGTCAAAAACGCTATGTTATATTTCCCGCTTAATTAGGCGCCCTAACCTACATAAATAACCTATCCGTTTTAATGACAAGACAGACAGCCAAAACAACAACTAATTATCATTTATTTCAATACAGTGATACAACAAATTGTATTGTAAGTTGTTAAGCCTTATATTTAGCACCAGCCTGTTTTGTCGTACTATTTTCGTACAACGTATAGAAAAGTATATCGCAATACAATGGGGTCGTTTGTCTTGTTGAACAGGTATTCTTTACGTTTGTTTATTTCTTTTATTTCCGTCTTTTGATATGAAAATTTCAGATGCCACGTCTACGGAGATCACGGACAACAATTTTCTTGTATTATCTTGTATAAAAGTCAATACTTTTAAACACTTATTTAGATTTTACAAGGAGAACATTTTTGAAGTGAAAACTTCTTTAGCGGCGTTGTGCACTTTTTTGGTATGGGTAAAAAATGATAAACTCGCGTCAGGTCACGTGTCCTAATCGTGGAAATTCGTAAGACGGAAACGTCAAAGTCATGTCTTGTGACATATTTGAGTGTTAAGCGCGAATCGTGTATAAAGGTTTTCACTTCTGCCGGCACTCCCGGAGTGCAACTCGTTTTTTTAATTATTTTAAATGAAGCTGCAAACATAATGTTTCAGTAACAATACTACAAAAAAAACCTATTAAGCGTGTATTTCGATTAAATAATTATAACCCATATCAACTCCTAGTTATTACTTGTAAAAAGTTACTATAGTGCAACAAGCTTTTCTGACCCGGTGGTCAAAAATCAAAACTTCTGTTGCCATATTAAAATGGTGTGAATTTACAACGACACTAGCAACCAAACACCCAAGGTCAGAAAAGTTTGTTGCACTGTATAGATAAGCTAAAATACGGATTATCTAAAACCTTAAAACGAGCAATTCTTATATACAATAATCTAAATCTCGGAAACGACTCCAACTACTTTCACGAAATTTTGTATCCTGGGGCTTTCGGGGCGATAAATCGATCTAGCTAGGTTTCATTTTTAGAAAACATTGTTTTATCCGTGTTTTTAGGCAATGATAAACTGAAAAATATGACTCTTCCTAACATCTGTTGGCGAGTAGTAATACTATTATTTTTACCGACACAGCAACACTAAAGCTACTTGACAATTGATGGCGTTGTAAAAAAAACGAGCAAAGCTCATTCTCAAGGTACTTACCTCTAAAACTCAAATAATTTTGATTACATATATCTCTAATTAATAAGTTGAATCAGAAAATAAATCACATGGGGCAATTGTAGTAATTAATATTTAAGCAACTAGTTACCACCGACTGCGACTTTGTTTTTGTCATAAACTTAGCCTGTTGATTGATGTCAACTGTTGAGCATACCTTTTGTTTTTTTTTTAATTTTTATTACATGAGACTCTGGTCATATATAATATTTACGTACGTACGTACATATATGCACATAATATAACAATTTTTCTGAAGCCAAAGTTTGACTTAGCACGAAGTGTGTAAAAAAGTGGATTGTGGAGTGATTGTACGTAATATTTCTGACCTAGTCCTAAAACTTGTTTTTTTATGTTATTAGGATTGTTTAGGCTTTTGCCAATACCTAGAGCCAGTCCATTAGAGGGCAAGTGTATAAAAAACAAATGCAGAAATAGGAATCTGCCCATAATTATTAAAATTCTCGAACAGTTTAAGAATACGTATAAAATCGATAATACTGGGTCAGGTGGAAAAAAACTTGTAAACAAAATTAATTTCCATAAGCACCGGCCCAAGTATTGTATGATCGTATTGTTGTATGTAGGTATGTATGTAAAATGACAAGCGGAAGGTACCTTGACCCAATACCTACCTACTCACTGCCTGACGCGAGATACCTTGAAGATAGAAAGACGGGTACTGTTTTTAAATGTTACATTATGACAAGTACATCATTGTGTTTAAAAACATTTGTGATCTTTTAAATAATTGTTCGGTCGGTTCTTATAAGGCGTTATTTGAAATACGATCTCTTTGTATTTATTGGTTTCAGATAAGATAAGGGGTGTAAATGACATCGTAAGGCAAGTTGATACCACAGAATCAGTACATAATTCTAAAGCCAAGGGGCTTTGGAATTTCGCATCGATTTTTTTATGGTCTTGTCTTAATTTATTTTTTGTTTTATTTTGCTGAAAAATAAACAAAAAAATGTTGTAGCTAATTAAGAACAAAAAAAATTAAAGAAAAAAAAGACTACACAATTTTAATGAAAAAAGTAATAAAAAAACCGGCCAAGTGCGAGTTAGGCTCAAGCACCGAGGGTTCCTACCTACCACCGTTGACGTAATTTACAAACACAAACAAAAAATAGTGTGTCGCTAAGCGGTCACCCATCTAAGTACCGATCAAGCCCGGCGTTGCTTAAGTTTGAATATCGTTTCCAACAAACTAATGTGTTACTGTGTCTCTTAATGATAAGCTAGATGGCGCAATACCGATAATTTAAAACAGTAATTGCCTGGGCCCGTGTCACACTGGGCCGGTTTTTATTATTTGTTGTTATACTAAAGAGTTCACACTATTTTTGTACTGCATGTTTGAAGTTTGTATATTTCTTTAGCTTTATGATAGAACAAAAGCAAACCCCCTAAATTTTTTTTTTTATTTGTTAGATAAACCCCTATTAAAACACATATTCTGTGAAAAATTCAGGCCTATACCTATTTCGGACTTAAAGATCGTTTTAATGGTCGGACCGACGGACAGACAGACAGACAGCGTAGTCTTAGTAATAGAGCTCCGTTGGTACCCTCTGGGTACGGAACCCTAAAAAGGATAAGTAATTTTTTTATCAACTTAAATAAATCGGCCAAGTGCGAGTCGGACTCGCGCACGAAGGGTTCCGTACCATTATCGACAAAAACGAGCAAAAAATCACGTATGTTGTATGGGAGCCCCCTTAAATATTTATTTTTTTCTTTTTTTTAGTATTTGTTGTTATAGCGGCAACGGAAATACATCTTATGTGAAAATTTCAACTGTCTAACTATAACGGTTCATGAGATACAGCCTGGTGACAGACGGACGGACAGCGAAGCCTAAGTAATAGGGTTCCTAATTACCTTACAGGTACCTAAAAACGGAAAAAAAATTCAACGCTCAGAATTATCAGAATCATGTAGGTATCAGTTCGCGTTACGACATCACTAACATACCCTTACGTACATTTTACCCAATAATGTATAAGTTATTTTAGTATCTAAATTCTACGAAATTCCTGTCAATTTAATAAAGCAATTATTATTCCACATTTATTTCCTCTTATTTACTACCGAACGTCCAAGTGAGCATTATTTCGTAAGCACAAAGCGAAATATCGATGTAGAACAAGTTTAACCTTGATTATTTCAAAAGGTTATTAATTTATAATCAAATAGGTCAAATGGATGCTTCGTTGCAACGTTAAGGATTAGTAAACAAACAGACTTTCGCATTTATATATTAGTTAGTTATTCAATCATTTTATATTATTATTCAACTCGAGTACATCGATCTAATAAAATGTATTCCTAATACAATGCTTGGCTATTTAAAATTCTTTTTACATGATAATATCATGACATAATATGTTACGTTACATGTTTATTTTTCACTTACCCGTTTTATATAATAACAGATGACAACTGATGCATTCATAATCGTTAACAAGCTTATAAAAACTGTTCAAGCACGAGCCGTACGTAACGTTCATAAAATAAACAGTTGGCAACTTGGTCTAACACCTTTGACTGTCCTTAGGGAAAAAGATAATGATAATAAAAAAAAATGTTGAGTAAAAATTACGTTCAAGGTTAGACAAGTAGGGAAGCGCGGGGTAAGTAGTTCCGCATCAGCATTTTCAATGTCTAACGTTCGCGCATTGATGGTATCCATTTTAGTTTCGGCTGCGACACGGTAGGATCGAGGTACTTTTAGGTCTTACCTCTCGAGACCAGTAAAAGTATTTGCATATCCCAATAAGCTCCCAGTTATTATTATTCGTAGGTAGTTTGATGCTCTGTCGACACGTGATAAAATATTTTTGTGTTTATACTTTAAGGTCTATAGTCTAAGTTATTTATGTTTTTGCTTGACTAAATTGATGATAATTTATTTACAATTACCCATCGTATTAAAATCTGGAAACTATTAGATAGATATATTTTTTATTTGTTGAAAAATATGTCCTTGTAAACGAAGCAAAAGTGCCGTTGGATGGGGGCTGGTTGTGACATTTAGTGATACACTATCCACCTTTTTTTTATATATCGAAGACTTATAAACGCAAGACATAAAGGGGAAATATTTTTGCCGAGAGCTGCTGTCGCGTTTATAATATAATAGCTAACAAATACTTTTAAAATAAATATTTTTGGATATTATTACCACAGATTTAAGTATTTGACCAAGATAATGCAACAGATATATTGTTAAGAACAAATTATAAATGGAATCAGTCTGGACTAAGGAGTTAATTGACAACGGGATTCAATGGAAGCATATTCCACCCAACGCACTGCACTTTAGAGGATGTTGGGAGAGCAATGTCAAATGTGTCAAGTCCACTTCAGTAAAATTATTGGCCTTCAAGTTTGTTGTTGTTTCAAGTTAACATTTGAAGAGCTGTGGACTGTACTCACGCAATTAGAATGTTTACTTAATTTGCGTCCGTTAATTGCATTAAGCTCAGACCCTCCGGAACCTGAGGCTTTAACACCTGCATTGAAAAATTTATCAGCTTATGAGGTCAGTGAATCGCTGCAACACCTTCCAAAAAAGGCACGAGCTCTTAGACCAGTTAGTTTAGTTCATTCGTTCATTTACGTACATGCTGCATGTACAAGTATAAATATCTAGAAATAATTTGAATTGTTTTTCTCAACAATGAATGTTTATTTTCGTGCAAAATTGATCTTCTTGGGTCTCCTGCTCGTGTTTTTCCGAAACATTACGCAAAAACAACTACACAAAACATCTTTTGCTAAATGCGCGTGTTGTCTCCTGCTAAGGCATAAGTCTCCTGCTATGGTATTGTTGTTTGATGTATTTAACAACATTCACTATCAAAGGGCGCGTTCGTTTTAGTGTTCTTTGTGTGTTCGTTTTGCAACCAACGTTTTTGATAGTAAATTTCTAAGTTACACAAACGAACGATAGCTTTCGATGGCAACACTGGTGTTATCAAAAGTATAAAAAGTATCAAAAGTGGGAACTTTTTATCCCAAAATGAACGCGCTCAAAACGTCAAACGTCATCGGGTTCCCGACTCTACCCTAAAGTTTTTGAACGGCTAACCGAGTTACATCAGTCAAGTTGAATCAATGTTCCCATTTTTAGGAATTTACCCTTTTGAAGAGCCATATTTTAATTTGATGCACCAGGACCTATGTAAGGGCTAGGGAACACTAAGTCTGGGTTGCACCAATTACTTTTGACCAGCCCTCAAAAATGGGAGATTGTATGAAAATTTGCATCGTCAGTTATTTTTAATCTTTACCGACCCGTCAATGGTCAGCAAAACCACTAGTCGGATAACTTTAAAACTAAACCCTTAACTAACTGACGATGGAAATTTCTATACAATCTCCCATTTTTGGCGACTAGATTTCGTCAAAGTTACTTGGTGCAACCCAATCTAAAATTCGATACTAGTATTAGTAATACTAGTACTTAGTAAATTCATTTCTAATTTTTTACATTCCAAAATAACTTTTTATCAATATTGTTATCCTCTTATTTATCATTCATAACAGTTTTTTCCTTTTTGTAGTTGTAACATCATATATTTTCTTTCTAAACACTCAAATGGCTTTTAATTTTATTATTTTGTTTTGACTTACAAAATAACTTATAAATTTCCTTTATTCAGAAACATTGGTTTGACACTCCTATTCAAATATGGAGGCCAACTCTGTCAAACCCTCGTCGAGTTCAGTTCACACGTTTTAGAACGGCACCGGGTTGGAACTCAATTAGTTTTTGAACAGTTCGAGTCATAACTCTATTCGACTCAGTCGGTTTTTGAACGGCCCCCAGTAGAAGACATTTGATTACCACAGACCATAAATACGAACGAAATTGATGATTGTGCCCTGCCACAGTCCACCGCCGCCATCAAAATTTTGTTGGTGGAAACAATGTTTTTGCTTTCCGCGCTCGACGGAAAATATATTAACATTTACTCCTTGGTGTAATAACGTGTTTATGCTAGGCTATATGGATTAACTTCCAAAAGCCTCTCAGAAGCCTGGAAAAGGAAAATAAAAAAAATCAACAACAATATCTAAATATTTTTAAATATCAAAGTTTTTAGACATTAAATACTGTCTGACTCGACATCTGTGTCCTGTTGATAATGAATCTACTACATCTTCTAATTCTAAAACTGAAAATGCGTCTTCTACGTTTGAAGTCATTTTGACAGTAAATAAAACATAAAACAACAATACCAAAGCAGGAGACAACATGTGCATAAACAAAACATGTTTTGTGTAATGTTTCGGAAAAACACGAGGAGGTGACCCGGCTTTATAGAATATTGATCCATGGCTGTGTTACAATCAGTTTACTAACACTTGTTTATTTAATATATGCCTGCAATTATTAAATTCAGAATATTAGTATGTATTCAAAAACGATATTAAGTTTGATAATAAATGATGAAAATACAACATTTAATTTTAACAGTTAATAATTAATGGGGCATGTTGGAGTATGTTTTTTTTAGTTACATAGGAAAAACGGAACCGAAAAGTATGTCACGGCTGTATGATTTTGCTATACGGTTATCTATTCCAATAAAATTTTACAGTCAGATGTTTAATGCGAACCACCATATATTTTAATTTTTACCGACTTCACAACAGTATAAAAATTGATTTGAAGAAGGGTTTAATTTAAAAACGTATAGATAGCTTACCTAGGTAAGACAATCAACTATGGTATGATTTTTTTTAATAAGTACCTAGAATAGTTCCGTTGAATTGGTCTTCAGTAGTAATGCATTTAAAGTTTTTAAGCAACTTTTTTTCTCTTAAGTTATTAATTTATGTTCTCTCTTCCTTGTTTAGTGTATGTTTTAAAAATCTAAAAATAAATTACAATAATAGATAATTAAAAAATTGAATACTTTATAATAGAATATGTCCACATGCGTTTATGTATTTTTTTCAAAAAAGAGAAAACCTATAAAATTAAAAAATGTAGGTACCTATTCCCTTGAGCCATTTGTGTCTATTTTAGTAAATTATTACATCTGTGGTAAATTAGTTGAAATAATCCATTACAGCATAAACTGCATTATTTAAATCCGATACGGAAATGAACCGTAAAAGACTGCCCAATTAATTCAATGCAGTTCTTTTTTTATTAAACGCTTTACTTATATAGTTTCCGTTTATTTACTGACAACACTTCAATTTTATGTACCTACCAATTTAGGGTATTACAATATAGATGAAACATTAAAATAAACAAACAATCGAAGCTGCGTTTTGTTGACGGCATTAAGAGATATGACATCGCATAGACATTGAAATCGTTCTGTTCAACAAATGTAAACAAACAATATGTGGCTGTTTACTAATTATTTGACAGCGCATGTACTACTCTGACTCCCGATCATATGCAGCCAATGAATGCGGACCGAAAGTGACGCCATATTTAGCCTAGATTGCATTCATTTTTGGTCAACAGAAGGATCAAATACGCGCCAAGAGAGTATAGAGCGCATTCAATGCGTATAATACTTATCATTAAAACGCCTCTCTAGTTACTAATTGTGCTCATCATTTTTTTTTATTCTATAATGGCAAGTGTAGTATGTACAGTAATGTATAATATAAAAATAATGTATACTTTAAACACTGTGGCGCATGAAGATATGTTATGACTGAGTTCCCTTCCAAACCGCAACTGTTACAAGCACCACAATTATACCATAAAAAAAGATCATGAGCATAAATAGTAACTAGAGAGGCGTTTTAATGATAAGTATTATACGTTATTGTTATAAGCTTACAAGTTATATACTTATTTCTTTAATATAAAAATCCAATGACAATCACTGACACAGAGAACTTATCTTTGGGCTGTTATTCTGAGCAAAACGAGTGTCAAGAAGTAGACATCCTTGATCTCCTCCAACCCCTTTAGGAAACAGATGGGAAACAGGCAAGACGTATAAGTATAAGGTTTACACGATACCTATAAACCTAAGAGGAGATGGGCCCCGACACTTATATGGCCTAATCCGGACTCTGTTTACAGCACAATAGAAGCAATACATTTAGCTATGAATTACCAGAGTTTCGATTACTTATGACGTTTCGAATTAAGCCTCCTGATTTGTCTATCTTTTAATCAATCTATGACAATGTCATGTCAAATAAAACATTGGCCAGTTTTTTTTTATATCTAGTGTTTATGTAAAAAAAAGAAACGAAACAGTATAGATATTAGTCAGAGTCACAGTACCTACTGTATTTGTACCTACAGTTATAGTCCCGCCTTCCATCTCTATTCAGCATCGGCCGTCGCTCGCGACAATCATGCGATTAGAGCAGACTCTTACATAACTAATTTTTCATTTTGATGGAGTTGTCGAGAGACACACAGGCATAAGTTAGGAAAACTGAATCTTGAACATGCTAGAGGCTCCTAGTTTAGCATTTAGTGATGTTTAGTGTTGGAAGCGGTAAAAAATCATGTGAAAAACGTTTGTACTCAAACGCCTTGCTACTTAGTTTTCAAATGAAATAAAAATAGAGTATGGTAACGTGAATATTTACGATTGCATTTTAAAAAAATATTAAAATAATATATGATACATAGATCTGAATTCATGACCACTCATGTAGTAAAACTTTCGCCATTTATATATAACCCCCATGAAAGAAAGATAAAAATTCAGGTGGTCATTTTTAGTAGAACAATAGACTAATGTGATGCTATGTTTTTTTGCTATGCCTTTTGTATGTTTTTATCAACCGGTGGCTATTGAAATTCACTAATATTAAAGAAGACATAAAAATAATTAATCAAATTTATAAAATCCTCTAGCTATAAAGTTCAACGTTTTGTTAGTCCTTCCAAATAGTTAGATTTTTTTTTTTCGATAACTTAGCTCGACGAATTTTACGACTGTATGTATGACCTAACTACGAACCAACTGAGCATGATAAACATTATTTACCAGCTCACTTGTACTCTGCACTGATTAATTATATCTGTGGGAACAGTCTGTTGTCATTAGGTTCTTATTCTATTTGTTACGACGAATGATTTGAATCTAAGTTCCTATAAAGTTTTTGTATCAACTTAATTTAACCTTAGAGTAAAAAAGTACTTAACATGTAAAACATGGATATAGAATATGGAATGAATATGCATTATAAAGGAACGTTATACCGACAAAAAATAATGTTTTGCGCAAACAGTACTTACTTACTAATAGTTTTTAAAATATAGGTTGAGCTCCGCGACAGCTGTCATTGGAATCACTTTTATCAAAATTCGTATTTTCAGACGGTTATATATATCCGTGATAATGCCAAACTTTATTCTTGCATGCACAAAAAGAGAGACGTTTTTAACCATTAAGAATTAGTTATCGATTTTGCAAATAAAATCTATCGAAAAAATAGTTACTTTATAAATTTAAATATTGGATTTCAGCTTTTTTATTTATATGTATAGGTATATAACCATGCATATTGCCTTGTTTGTTTGTATTCGTCCCATTGCGTTGAATCTTTGGTGAGTTTTTGTGCTTACAGCTGCCGCGAAGGTTTCCTGAATATGTTAATTAAAGGGTAAAAAGGGATAGAGGAAGAAAACCATATATAGCAATAGCATTAATAATCGGTATTAATGATCATTTAGCAACATCGTCACAGCACTAAGCCCGTAACTTGGACAGCTGGCGCAGAACTTAAGCTATGTTTTATAAAGTATATTTATAAAATCGTGTTATTTTATATCCGTGACTAATTTTGCGCAGACTGGATTCAAGGTTGCCGATTTTCTCATGTCTTGGTACAAAACACATTTTTTTTATGTATTATTTATTATAAGTAATGAAATTATAAGGGTAGATATAGACAATATCTAACAGATTTAGAATAAATATAGCAATATTATATTTAAACGATTTAAAGTGCCAAGGATTGCCTTTAAACTACTTAGGAGAGAACATTAATATAACCAAACATTATAGTCAATCTTATGAACCGCAAGTTAGCAATTAAAAGGAAATTGACGGACTAAATTATCTCAAAAAAAGATTTTAGAATTTAATATATAATTTTTTTCGTTATTAATTAAAAGGAAATTGACGTACTAAATTATCTCAAAAAGGATTTCAGAATTTAATATATAATTTTTTTCGTTATTTATTTATTTCACTTTTCGTCCTGAGTGGCAGAGGTTCGAGACCCAGCGTGTGCCAATGAGTCTTTTTTTTAATATTTCAAGTACATTGATTATTCACACCACTGGCTTTTCGGTAAAGGAAAACATCGTGAGGAAACCTGCATACGTCAAAAATAAACAAAAACGACGTATGTGAATTGTGAAGTCCACAATCCGCACTGGGCCCGCGTGTGGACTATGGCCCGAATCACCCTCGGTGAGGGTAGGCCGTGCCCCAGCAGTAGGGACATATGAGGCTGATAAGGATATGACTCAGTAAAAATGGCACTAGGTGTGGGATGCTGCGCTTTATGGAAGTCCTATATCTATCAATGGCCTTGAAGAAACTGTAGATGACCACGTATTACTTTAAAAATAATCGGACATTAACCCTTGCTTAGACAAATGAATTTATGTTTAACGTCAATCTCTTGTTTATCTTTGAAGAGGATACACTTCGCGGCGCCTCGCAGCGGGTTCCATACAAACGAATTTATCATTTGTTTTTGACATTTACTGATCAATCACTGTGAAATTTCTTAGTCATAATCCCAAACCGAATACCTAGGTCTGTGGTTTTACCAAAATCTTGTAAAAAGTTCTATTAACTAGAAATCTTTTATAAACCATTTGTATGAAAAACTAGAATCCTGTATAACTTTTGAACTATAAAATTTTATAAAAAACTGGCACACTGCAGACCTAGATATGTATTACTAAAACATGTGGAATTTCGTGATGTTTGATCAACATGTATCAAAAATAAGTGAAAAATTCGTTTGTACGAAGCCCGCTGAGAGGCGCCGCGAAGTATATCCTCTTAAGGTTCAACAACGTGATTATTCGGGGTAAACGAACACGCGTTCTAAAGGTATAACCAATCAATGACATGACCTTCGCACGACGTCCATTATTTTTTTTATATCATCGATCCATTTGCCTACAAAATCTGTTACATAAATCCCAGACTGATACAACCGGTGGGTTCGTGCGACTGACCCGTTGCTTGCACTTTCTAATGCACTTTCACAGCCATTGTAGTGTAGTTCTGGACTCTGACGTAAGCGCCGAATGAGGAATACGTCATCATGACGTCATTTTGTCTCGTTTACTGACTTCATACGTAAACTCCTGACTGACCAATTATCTAAAAAAAACAATTTGTATTCGTAGTTGTGTTCACATGAATTTCAAACCAGTAAATTTTTCAAAGCCATCAGTTGAGTTTATCATTTAAAAACACAGATCAAGTGCATGTCTTACTCGAATTAATTGACATGATGAATCTGTAAGGTTTTTGTTGTTTAAAGTCAAACCCTAAAAATAATATTGTAACACTATGATTTTTACATTAATTCGATTTAGAACTCTCCTACTGCCTCATAAATATCTCTCGTAACAAACCAAATATGTTTTTTTAAGGCTTATAAATTCTATCTTCAGCACCCTATCTAACAACATGGTCTAATTAAATCCCTATCTTTATCTAATACTAGCGGCCCGTCCCGGCATTGCACAGGTGGACTTTTAATTTTTCAACATTTTTTGATAAACGTACAGTAAATGTATCTTTATGCATGACATAAGTAGTTTATACATATATAAACCTTTGTTTCCCTTGAAAAAAGTCAAAATATTCAATGTCGGTTGCGTCCACTGCGTAGGTACGGAGCAGCGAGCCGACCGTGCGTATGAGCCGATGACTGCGCGGCGCGGTTTTCTATTAGTATTTTGTTTAGATTGATATTTTCAAATTCGTAATATATTTTCAACGCAATGTCCGATTTGAATAATTCAAAAAGTATTAAAACAGTTTTGAATACGAAATGATTTATTTGGATATGGATTAATACAAAGGTATGCATAACGTGGTCTGATTTCTATCAACATTTTGAATGTAAAAAAGTAGTTATAGTGACATAACTACAATAGGTGGACAAATGGTATCCGGAAGTTTTTTTTAGATATTTATATGTTCTTTAATATTGTAGAACTTGTTTTTGTTCTATCATCAATAGTTTCCGTAGCGCATGCGATAAAAGACATTTTATGGCAAATTTTTTAACACCTTGGGTTACATTATTGAAGTTTTAGTAGGGATCCCTAATTTTTCCTAGCCTATGTTACTCAAGGATAATGTAGCATTTTAATGGTGAAAGAATTTTTAAAATCGGTCCAGTAGTTTTTGAGTTTATTCGTTACAAACATACAATAATACAAATAATAATTTCCTCTTCATAATAATTTCCACGCAGCCTAGTTCGTAGTGTGGCCGACACTGTGCAGAGGGTGTGGGTTCGAAAACATACAATAATACAAATAATAATTTCCTCTTTATAATAATTTCCACGCAGCCTAGTTCGTAGTGTGGCCGACACTGTGCAGAGGGTGTGGGTTCGATTTCCGCACTGGACAAACATTTGTGTTTGACTTGAGTCTGGTTGTAACAGTACACTTTTTATGTATTTACAAAAAAAAAGTAATATATATGTATTTGTATCCGTTGTCTGGTACCCATAACACAAGCTCTGCTTACTTTGGGGCCAGATGGCGCTGTGTGTAATGTCCAAAAATATTTAAATAAATAAAAATAATGTAGATATAATTTTATGCGCGGTTCTGACTATGTGTAATAATTATAATTGTATTATAAAACCTCTTTATAGTGCTCTTAGACACAAGTTAGTTCTTTTAGCATCATGTTACTGTCTACACGGCTGTGCAATATTCATGCAACCATTGCGTTGGCAAGGGATTTGGAAATTACTTGTAGTGGACGACCCTGACTTATTTAACCTAGTCAAAAAACGTTAGCTTATGACAATTCACTCATATGTTTTGACTGTCTGTAACTGAAAAATATGAATAAGACAAATCTTGTTGTTTATGTTTTTTTTTTTGTTTATTTATTGACTGCGAGCCCATGAGCAAGTCTAACATATCTCACAATTTATTACCAGTATCAGTTTGATGCTTCAAGATTGCTATCTTTTTGCCCTAAAAAACAACCTCAACAAACGATACATTTTAATGCAAATGGAATAAGATATTTATGTGGAATTAGTTGACTATCAAGAGATTTGAACCAAAAGATCCATAGGATCTAACTGAGTTTTCGAAGTTTGATACTTGCTGGTGGTTATTCCATGTCTGCTCTGATAATAGGATTAGGATTGTTAACGTCATAAATATAACATCTATGTGATTTATTGACGGTTTACAAAAGTTAACAGGTTTGAATCCTGGAATTTCATGAAAATCGTTGGAGCCTTTGGAGGTATTAGATTAGATCATATGTCTTACTTTTAAAATAGTGCTTATATTAATTACAACTTTATCGACTGAATAAAGATTTATTAGGGACACACGAGGTGCCTAAATTGCCTTACAAAAAGTAGAGGTACGTGACTAGGTTATCTCTGCGTCATTATGGAGTCCAAAAATCGGCGAAACGTATCTAAAATTTAGATAAGTAATACGTTTAAAAACTATGAGTTGACAAAGTTAGTGTTCGCTTTGCAATGTTTTCGGCATCGGGCATAACTTGACGTAACCGTAGCATAACTACGGTAATGATCAATAATAATAATCTTTGATTGCGGTAAATAATAACTATCGCCTTTATTCCGAGCTTCGCCTCGGTCACGTTGTTGCAACACTTCGCTGAAGTCTCCGTGAAACGGATTGTATATCATTAATAATTAATAATCAGATAAATAAACAATATAATTTTAATAATGATACAATAAGATGCAACGAACCCGGATCTAGATTACAAGTAAAAGCTCATATATAAAAATATACACGCATATCTTACTACGCTCCATGTCTTTTTGTTTATCCAACCTATCTCTTAGATCAAAGTACGTCTGAAATTTTCACAAAATATATGTTACAGCGGATTACAATAAAAAAGTTAAAGTTAAAGGGGATTTCTCCATACAACAAAAAAACCTTTTTAACAAAGAAGCAACCGGCTTCAAAAAGATGTACTAAAAATATAAAAATAATTACTTATTGCCAAAAATCTGATCTGAATCACAGTTCGAAGTTAGCAAGTGAAGTATGTTATAAACTGTTAGGTACATAGATTATAATTAATATTTGTGTTTTTGAGTGACTAATTGCTTTTTTTTCTCGAACACTAAAAACATCCATACTTGTATCAAAATTTTATGCAATCATCAACATAAAAGGCGCGTTTCACGTTCAAAATTACAACAATTATTTTTTTTCTCCAAAAGCTTAAGATTTAAATCGACTTAATTAATATATTATGGGAACTCCTCAGGAACGTACTCTGTTAAATACAAAAGAGTTTTTAAAATCAGTGGACACATATAAACAAAAATAAGCCCGTCGAACATAGAACCTCCTCATTTTTGAAGTCGGTCAAAAAGATTTTTGTTGTTTTTGCTTTATCGTATAAGATCTATCAGCATATAACA
Source organism: Apoda limacodes (assembly GCA_946406115.1). Taxonomy (NCBI): domain Eukaryota; kingdom Metazoa; phylum Arthropoda; class Insecta; order Lepidoptera; family Limacodidae; genus Apoda; species Apoda limacodes. The sequence continues at coordinate 7,658,166 of OX291553.1, read as the reverse complement.
AAAACCGGTCAAGTGCAAGTCGGGGTCGAACATTCTGTGGTGGTACGAAACGGAACCATCGGTGCAAGAACTAAAACAGGAAACGTAAGAAATAGTTACCCTACACGTCCTCCTTCCTCGAAAGCAGATTAAATAAAATAATTTAATATACCTAGTTCAAACATGTCCTTCTTTAAGGTAAGTTAACCTTAATGAAGGATATGATCGCCTATAAACCAGATTGTTACATCATAATGCTTCTAATTAATTTATAATCTATACATATAATAAAATTGTAGGAAAGTCAAAACTGTGCATTGAATATCTTTTTTAAAAGAATACTTGGGGTGTGATCTACAATCGACACCGAAGCCAAAAATATAGTTTTTAGAATTTTTGTCTGTATGTATGTTCGGGATAAACTCAAAAAGTACTGCATGGATTTACTTCAAATTTGGCACGAATATTATTTAGAAGTTGGGTTAACATATAGGCTACATATTATCACGCTATCACCTACGGGGAACGAGCAGTGAACCTTTATTTCTTCAATGCATTCTGTAACAACGTGTAATTTAACGACGCATATTTGACTTGCTTCTTAATTATTAATTATTCTTCTCACACATAGCCATTTATTTGATGTTAAAAAATGGTCTTAAGTCATAACTTAGATGTGTTATAATTTTTCACCATATAAAAATGTTTCCTATTTGCTAACTATATGGCGTTGGCATCGAATTAGTACAGTATATAACAGTATAGTATAGCGTTCACGCAGACAATGTCGCGGGCAGCAGCTAGTAAGTTATAAGCTGATCATTAAAATCTCAGACCATAGACAGCAGTTATATAATGGACGCATCCGTAATGTAATAACGCCCATCACCGTTATATTTTGTACAAAACTTCCTGATCAAGAGTGTGGTGAAATCGTTTTGAAAGTTTCGGTTTCAATCGATTACTAACTTCAAAAACTGCAATACTAATAGCCAGCGTATTGATAAGTGGTTACCGAAAGTAGCCTTTGGATGCTTGAAAAACCAAATACAGACTTGTAATACTGTCATACAATTATTGAATCCAGGCCTATTACCAACGTCATATTGACTAAAAGAGCCTCATCTGTATCAGGACTATAAAAATATACTTATTTAAATGTAATTTGGTAAACTTACTGAGTCTCAGTAAATGTTATACTAATCTGAACTAGTTATATCTTCATATCAGCAATGCATGACACTGAACGTAATTGACGCATCCGTATGAAAACCGACTACCGCAATTTTGTAGGTACTAAATTTCCTGGCTTAGCGTAAGGCGATAATTTGAAAGTTAAAATTAACCTTAATCTGACGTCACAAACTGCTTTAAAATATCAAGATATTTAGATACGTTGAATGGATCTAGTACACATCACCGCCGTCGCCCCATTGTGTACAGGACTGTTGGCATTTAATGGCAAGCAATGGACTATCCCCTATGAGCAATAGCGATATAGCGATACTAGCGGTTCACCGCGACACACTACAAAGGAATCGTGGCCAGTCGTCAATCAATAAATCTCGCACATTAACTGTGAATACATACATGTCTGTATTACATATAAATATGTGGTAATGCGAAGACGAAGTTTTTAAATGTCCTATATTATAGACCTAAGCGTGGTTTTTTAATATTTTTTTTTTATAATATTACTTTTTAGTCTTGATAGGTATAACTATGTTCAAGCATAACGTTGAGAATTACGATTTTGTGACCCAAAAATCCGTTCAACATTAAAAGTTTAAAAATGGTGGTAAATATTGATGTATATTGTTGCTCGCAATTCATTATTGTGTTTTCACTGAGTTTTGAGCTTCCCTAAAAATTTTGTCGTTCTAGCTAGTCGGCCCGTGATCAAATTACGAGTGCAAAATTTGACCCAAACAAAAAAACAGGTGAAACTAGTGAAAGCGTTATAAAAATACTGGAACTACTAGTAACTAGTAATAAATTAGAAGTAGGTATGTGCCGTCTTATCTCAAAAATGCACCACAACAGATTTTTATTTATTACATAAATTATTAATTTATTTTTAATGTCTTACATTTTGAAGACAAATAATTATATAAATGATATCTAGTTATATAAAATTCTTCTGCTTGTTTTTTTGTGGTAATGCATGATATCTTTTTTTTAAACATATAGTATAACACATTTGCCTTAGAAAAATACACAAAAAATACACAAAAAATACTAGGGGTCGTGTCGTGACGAAGCCCAAAACATTATTGCATATATTTGATACAATTTATGTTTGAAAAGTGCTCTATGAAGTTTATCTCGCAGGTTTTTAACCGACTTCGAAAAAGAAGTAGTTGTCAAGTCGGTTGTTAGAATGTTAGGAAGATCTAGGTTTAAATTATTGACTGACAATTGTTTGATATAAAATGACTAAAAACTATTTCAATCAAAGAAATTAATCCGACTTCAAAGTAAAAAATAAGCCCCTTGAAGCAGACTTATGGACAGAACATTAAGACATACATGTTTTATTCGCCTTAAGGTCAATTGTCAAATATAGGTAGCGAAAATGGGATTCAAACTTTGCATGGGAATTGTCCTTAAAAAATCCTTGAGTAAAGTTAAAATCGAAAATAAAATATTAAAAATATATCTCCTATATTTCCATTAAATTGCAGTTGAGTGCCCTTCTTCATACCCGGCGGAAGTTGAATGCGCTTTTCCCACCGTCAGTTCATAAACAAGGGGAAGGAAGACAATTGCACCGTAATAAACACACCTACATAGAATCGTAGGTCTTATAAAGTCAAGAGTAACTTTGCAGCACCCTCTTCGACTTACAAATTATAAGGAAGACATTTGTATGTACCTATAATTTTTTAACAGTGTAATTGTGTTGATTCACTTTGCCCACGGCTCCGGCTGCGTGATACTTATATATACTTCTCCGTTCCTTCGACAATCTCTGTACCAACACTATGCCTAATTGATTAATTTGTCCGTTTCAACGTTAAGCTATAACAAACAAACCAACAAACAGACTTTCGAATTTAAATATTAGTTAGAGCGATTATGTTTGCTTAGAGTGTTACATTTTACGAGCAGGTGGTCGTAGAAATCACCGTAAGTAATTCTAATGCGTTACATTCACGAATGGAGATCGCGACGCGTGCTCCGACTTTTAATAGCTCAAAATAAAGTTGCAATGGACTAGTACGAGAACGTCGTCAAGGTTGTACACATCCTAAATATAGTGTTTGTTTATTTGTGCTGTCACCTTGTTCCCGAAATCGAATTAAAAAACAATAGAAAATACATCCAATATCATGGTATATGTGTGTGCTCCTGAACTTTTATTTCCGGAATAAAGAAGTATACTATACCCAGGCGCATTCGGTCAGATTTTTGCTTAATTTTTGCGTATTTATCCTACATGGACAAACGAAAAGACAAAAAATAGCTTTTCGTCTTCATTCAAGAATCAATTCAATTGTAAAGAAATTAAGGGTGAGTACCTTTACACTGAACTGAGCGATTAATATGCCCACCCTGTTACGTGAAGTATCGTTAGATATTTTTTAAAAAATGCTGCAAACATATATCCTACTAATATTATAAATGTGAAAATTTGTTTGTATTGTATATATATATTGAATTGCATGTTGAATGGTTGTTTGTATTATTAATCCGTAAAAATTAAATGTTCCCGCCGGAATAACTATTACCAAGCTTTTACTAACTATAGCTGCAGCTAAAGCTTGCTTTAGCAAACTTCAGTAGTATAATTTAGGCGCCGTCAAATTACGGCGGGCGGAGCTGCTGGCAAAGTCTAGTATATCATAATTTAAGTCAAACTAACATATCAAAAAGCACCATAGTCGGGATCCCCCTTTATGGTGATCATAGTAAAATTAAATATGAAATAGTCGATCCCATTAAAGCTTAAATGCAAACTTATATTTCTCAGGATTACGATACTAAACTAAGACATTTAAATAACTGATTAATATATAAAGTTACGAATAACAAATGAATTGTAATAGCTTCACACGTAACATAAATACAGAGTTAACTAATTTAACCCGATCGCAGAAAAATTTGTGACTTTTACTTGCAATTGTGTTTGTATAGATCACATGGAAGGAACCCACGTAAGTGATTCTTACAACACATTAGTGATTTACATTTAACATTTTGCTGTACTACAAGGATTAAATATGGTCAGAATACATAATTGCCGAAATATCTACAGCTCATTTTTAGGGTTCCGTACCCAAAGGGTAATTAGAGGAACCCTATTACTTAGACTCCGCTGTCCATCCGTCCGTCCGTCCGTATGTCACCAGGCTGTATCTCATGAACCGTGATAGTTGAAATTTTATCACAAGATGTATTTCTGTTGCCGCTATAACAGCTTTGTGGTAAACGTGCCAGCAGCAGTACTTCCATGGTTCTTATGTATGGTTGCGTATGTGAGTATTTTTTACACAAGTGGTAAAAAGACAATTTTTTTGCAATTGTACACAATGCCATTTTTACGATTAGATAAAAATATATAAAATATATATTAATTATAAAAATACTACATTTTTTGATTTTTGAGATACTCACTTGCCTAATAAAATTTTGGTGGCATGGCAAGGTATAAAATTAGCTGGCGTGAGAATATCCTATCTGTTACACTGATTACTGTTACATAATGCTGTTTATTTATTTGTTTAAATAATTTAAATAGGCATGATTGCAAATTTTAGACTATAAACAACTCAAGCAAATCGTGCGGGAAACATGAATCGCGATATGAATTAGGCGCCATCTAGCGGAAGCGTGTTGCACCTCGTTTGAATTAGGTTTACTTGTTGTTCATGAGATAAAGTTCCAAGTACATACTTTATGCAATGAGTTGCTAAAAAAATACTGATATGATACTAGTTTTGATTTCTTAATTTGAGATTAAACTACGGGAATATAAAAAACTCTTACTAAATATATACATATTTCGAAGAATATGTCATCCAAATTTAACACTATGCACAGTAAAGTACTGCGTGTTAATTTCGATCGTGAATGTCATAATGTGATGTACATTATGCCATTTACGAAACATGGCCATGCAATTAATATCAATAATCCAAGTTTAGAGATAAGCCAAGATAGGTATAGCTGTGCCGTACAGATTTATGTGTTTTTAACTTGGCTGCATTATGACATTGAACCATTATCGCATTGAAGCTGCGAACAAAACAAGTCTTTATATATACATAAGTACCTCGAATAAATCTGTCTGAAACAATACGCTGGCTTGCGTCCCAAAAAATTAATAACATATGATAACCAACATTGATACAAATTACGTATTCATATTTAAAAAAAAACGATATTCTACAATATAAAGTGATTTGAATTTTTATTTCTATATTTCATATTAAGATTTTACCGTCACGTAAATAATAAAAAAAAAATTACGTTACTAACATCTGTAAAGTATTATTTATTTATTGATTTACTGGCAGCTATTAATTATTTCTTTATTTTTATATTGTATTTTTATTCAATTTGTACAAACATTTTAAAAACAAGTGTTTTACAAGGTTTACCTATTTGAGTTTTGCGTTGTTATTGTTTTCTGATTAATCATTTAGACATACATACACACACGACCTCATGTTAACATACGTATATTGCATTTACTTTATGTTATTCAAGTTATTTGCTTGGATGAAAAACGTATGGTGGTGAGACCCGTTTAGCTACTAAAAAATATTTACTTAGAATTAAAACAATATTTAAAACTTAAGTACTTATTGAAATCTTTTAAGAGGGTAAATTTAAATAATTAAGTTGTGCATGATAGGTAGGGGCCTAAGTGGCCGGGCAGTTCGTATAATTTCTGATTGGTACAATGATATCGAAAGTCTTTATTCTTTTAATAATTTTTTTTTCGTGTTTTGTACAATTCATAACAAAATTAAATCGTATAGGCTACATTCTATCCTGATCCTATTGTTCCCATGGAAATAGGGTCTTCCGTCTCCATTTTAAATTTTTTGTTGTTCTGGCGTGAAGTATTAACAAACATACAAACTCACAAACTTTAAGAACTATAGTACTATATTAAGTAGAATTTTATATTTCAACATCTTAAATCAAAATTAAAGTACACTAAAAAATCTTTATTCAAATTATAGAATCACAATGAAAATGTTATTTTGTCTGCTTGAGCTGACACACTTTAAAAAATATGGATCTTTTGGACAAAACACCTCAATTTTATATAAATAAATAAAAACACATTAAGAGCAGTGACCTGCCATATATCTTGCAGCTCTTCCTTATATGACGTAAAAGCGATAATTGAACTTTACGACGCCACTTCGGAATTTATCAAAGCATCCACAGAAGGAAATCACGCCGCTAGCTGCTGTCTCCTATCAACTAAGTAACTGCTTTACTTCAAAGGTATGTAATATGTATAGATTATTTGTACACACGTGTTTGTACATTCTACTTCATTTTGAAGTGACGTGATTGTGAATTTCGAAATATATTAATTCCTTTACAATAGTGTGAATGTGAGAATATTTGGTGCTTAACAATAAGTAACAATTTGCATGTAACATAAATATGTTTAGTAGCTTAATTGACTTATCCATATTGTTAAGCTTTACAATACTGATTGAATACTTACTTGAGGGTTCATTAAAAATGTAAACAGTTTAGTTTCTTGTCGGCTCTTTTCGAAAGAAATTAGTATTGTTAAATAGATTGTATTAAAGATGGAAACCTATTTGAATGAATATAATTTGATTGAAAATAATAGCAAGGTCAAATTAATAGCCCGACCAAATCAAGTACCTACGTACTTTATGTTTTTGCTTATGATATCAAAATTTGTATCTAGTAGCGTAATAAATTTGGTACAAAATGAGAAAGAAGGTAAAATATTAGAAAAATAATTAAATTTTTGAAGTAATTATCTAAATACTATTAAAATAGCCAAAGGAAGCTTTGTGAGAAATAATTTATGCTAATAGTTAAAAAAATTCAAATGGGAATCGCATAATATAAAATACGTTAGGGGCATCAATCAACTGATACAAACGTAGAAAGAAACTTTGTACGCACATTAAATACAGCTGTATCATCCCAAACATATTTATTTAAGTACCTAAGCAATACATTAAATACAGCGGTATCATACCCAACATATTTAAGTACCTATCAAAGAAATTAATTAAATATAGCGGTATAATCCTAAACATATTGCGAAGTAATGCGAAAGTGAGTTCGTTTGTTTGTTTTTTCTTCCTTTACGTCGAAACGGAGCAACTAATCAAGCTGAAATTTGGAATTTATGGAACATAGGCTTTTTTTATTCCAGAATCCAGGCAATTTAAAAGTTTCCACAGAAATAGTTGTCACCAAATTTCACTAGGACGAACTAAAGCTACAGATGTAGCTTGCTAAAACAAAACTTTCTTACTAAAGTTAAGGAGCTGCCATAGAAATCCCTCACCAATAACCGAATTTAGCGCGGGCCGAGCCGCTAATACCACATTTCTCAAATATGGGTAGAGGACTATTATAAAATACTGCAACAGGATTAATAAATGCAATAATTTTAGTTTCTTGAAACTAATAACTGTAATAGGCTAATCTAGCTTGAGACATTATTAAAAAATGAAAACTTGAAAACAGCAATCTATTTACACTTTAATGAATCTCACAATGGAGTTGTAAAGAAGTCATCGGCTGTCACACGTTACTTTATTACTAATTTTATTATACTAGCTAGCTTTTGCCAGCGGCCTCACCCGCGCTGAATTCGGTTACCGACGTCGGATTCATATGGCAACTCCTTGATTATTTTTATTATAATGAAGTTTGGTACAGCAAGCTTTAACTGTAGCTAAAGTTCATCCACGTGGAACTCGGTTATTATTATTCCCGTGAAAACTTTTTTGCTGGGATAAAAATTAGCCTTTGTTCTTCTCCACCTCTTCAACTATTATTCAAATATTTTCAGCGCAATAAGATGCTCCGTTCCGACGTGAAGGAAAGCAAAACAAACAAACAAACGACTTACCTTGTCCACCTTTCATTGTAACAAGGAATATTTCCTGAAAAACTCAAAATATGTATAATAAAACCACTTTATAAAAAGTCAGACGTTGAAGAACTAAACAACTATAGACCAGTAACACTACTATCCCGTTTTTCCAAAATATTTGAAAGAACCATGCATAATCGTATCTCAAACTTCTTAGATAAACATTAAATTATAAATCCTGAACAAAACGGTTTCCAGAACAATAAGTCTACAACCCTTGCTACTTTTAACTTAATAAGAAGTATAAATGAAAAAATCGACAAAAAAAATTCCAGTGGTAGTGATATTTTTTGATATGACTAAAGCATTTGACTGTGTGGATCAAAAAATCTTACTTCAAAAATGCAACAGATTGGTATAAGAGGACCTGCTCTTCAATGGATTCAAACCTACTTGACTGAAAGAAAAAAATGTGTTGAAATCAATTATATGAACACATCTCAAGAGTTATTGAACATTAGATCCCCCTATGAAATGAACATATGCGGCGTTCCACAGGGTAGCATTTTGGGCCCGCTATTGTTTTTATTATATATTAACGATTTGCCAAAAATCACGGAACATCAATGTATACTTTTCGCTGATGACATTTCAGTAGTAGTACCAGATAAAGATAAAAATAAATCCTTTCAGTTTGAACTTAATACCACAATAGAATGTATAGTTAGATGTCTTGAGGAAAATAACTTGTATACTTATATCTCTAAAACAAAATATATTGCATTTATTAACTACAAACAAAAACCTAAGTCATATGATATACATTGTAACAAAGAAAAAATTGAAGAAGTTTCTGAAATAAAATTCTTGGGATTAACATTAGACAAAAACTGAAACTGGAAGTCTCATATTCAGAATGTGTGCTCCAAAATACATAGCTTCACCCATGCCCTCAGACAGTTACGAACACTGGCAACTGAAAAAGCTGCACGAACAGCATATCATGGGTATGTTGTTTCTGCATTGAGATATGGACTCTTCTTATGGGGCAATTCAACTTTATTAAACGAAGCCTTTATTACCCAAAAAAAAATATATATTGGAGCAATTTGTGGTGTTGGGCCATTACATTTATGTGGACCTTTGTTTAAAAGACTAAAGATATTGACACTTGTTCCTCTTTACATACTTGAAATAGGTATCTTTGTAAAGAAAAATGATTATATTTATAAAAACCAATGATGGATTAAAATATAGCTCAAGAGATATCACAAAATTAAAACTAGAATCGTGTAAAAGCACTCTATATCAAAAAAATTGTTACATCAGGTCAATTATGGTGTTCAATAAGATACCTAAAGACATCAGAAAGCTTACAATAAATCATTACAAATACAGACTGCAGCAATGGCTTGTGTGTTAAAAGAATTTCTCGAATATAAATAACCAAGTGTAATAATTTTTAATAAAAAAATTAAGATATTGTAAGAATAATTTTGCATGCCTTAAGAAGGTGAAACATGTTTTGTACTTAAATACTTTAGAACCATCATATGTAACCGTGTTTCTTGCAAATAAATCTATTTATTTATTTATTTATTTTACAACAAACTCACATTCGCATTATGGATTATCTGTATTACGTAAATATATATAAAAATACAACTATATGTGTGGCACGTGTAAATTTATGAATTGCTTGATTTAAATATGTAAGTTATAATGCTTTGTAAAGGACAAAAGACAAAAAGACTTTGGTGCCATCAACGATGCCATTTTCACTTAATTTACTATAATTAATTACATACCTACACAATACTTACCTAGAACAATGGACACTGTAAATAAATCATCAATATATTACCTACGACACAAATTAACAAAAGCATTTATAGTAATATAGGAGTTACATTTTTCTCAAAGACTACAATTTTAAGTTCTTCAAGAAAGAAGTTATTAGATTTTTGAAGGGTCGGAGCTCTTCAAGAAAAATTAGATCTTCGAAGGGTCTACAACGGCTTACAATCAGGCGGACTGTTAGCTTGTTTGCCACCTTAGTAGTATAAAATAAAATATAAAATAAGTATTGATTATTACGATACTGGTTACCATACTCGACTTTACTTGCATAGGTTTGGGATATTACTCGGTAAACGTATAAAACATTGTAGTTGTTCTAAATGAAACCGACATTCATAAATATACGACAAATTGAATTTTTGAATGCGAGGTACACAATGTCGCTAAAACCGGTGTATGTTTTTTTTTTGTCACCATGATGTTTTGAATTTCGTAAAGAAATATTTCGCGTTATATTTATAAACTAAAATGTAACAATGTAAAGATATTTATTTGAATGTTTGATAGCAACACACTTACTCTGTAAAAACAATTTGCATTTTTAAATATACTTTGTTAAATATTTCATGAAAAATAGTTCGTAGCTATGACATAGTGACATATTGCATAGGCAATGAAATCGTTCTGTTCATCAAATATAATAAACAATATGGCCGTTCACTATTTGACAGCGCATCCACTACTCAATTTCCCGAACATGTGCAGCCAATGCGGTCCGGAAGTGACGTCATAGCGCATTAATTTTTGGTCAACAGAACAATCGAGAGTGCGCATAGACAGCATTCAATGCGTATAATGCTTGTTAACAAAACGCCCCTTGTATGTCTGAACTTATGAAAAAAACACAACAAAGCCTTACTTAGGACAATTTGTGTGCAATGTGTACTTGTTTACAATGTATTGCTGCGGCGTGAATGTATACGTCCGAAATGTTCACAGATAGTTTAGGTTTTGTCTGCACTGTTAATTTTGACTTTACTTTAACCATAGTTGTACTTTGTCTCAGAATTAACTGTCAATAAAACACGTAGTAAGATCTTATAATATGTACTTATATATTTCAGTATGTATGTATATGTATTTCAGTGTAAAATGCAATATAAAAAAGCTATTCATCAGTGCCTAATTAAAAATACTAGTAACTTTTACGACATTATCAAAATTAATTCAATAAATGCGTATGTGCAATCTGTTGTTTGTTTTTCCTTTGCAGAAGCAAATGATTCCCAATCGAGAGTTCCCAGGGCAATATTTCTTCTTGTTAAAACCGCAAGGCACAACTTGTGTCATATTAACCATTATTTCTGACAGGTTTTTATGTTTCTAGGATCAATTGATTTTTTAATTGAGGCTGCGTTGAAAGGGGGTCAACTTGTCATGTAGCACTTTGGATCTTTAATAATAATGCTGAAGCCAACACGTAGTCATAAAACTGGGTGCTCTTGCGCAATGTTGCTCTCAAAAAGCAATGTCATGTCGTTTTAAGGCGAGACGCGACACAACGGGTCAAGTTGCGAAAATTCGCTACATCATAAATAATGTGTATAGTATTGCATGAAGAGTGTTGACATAATTCGTGGGATGTTACAGCAGAAATTCACTAAGAGACATGGACGATATTGCCTAGGTAATTAAATTAGATCGAAATAGGTGTTGCAACGGTGGTAACACCTTAAAAATAACAACAACTTAGAAATTACGTCAAAATCCTAATCAACCATTACTTTAAATTTTAGAACAGAATACGGTTATTGGCGTGGCAACTACTTGATTATAGAATATAATTCGGTTATCGGCGTGGAAAGTTTTATACAGCAAGCTATAGCTATATATAGTTATTTGTGTACAAAATATATTTTGAAATTTCATAATGAAATGTAGCCTACGGGTTAATTCAGATATCAGAACCTTTGTCCATTAAAATTTTGGCCTAATCAGTTCAGTTGTTGTAACGTTATGGAGCAAAAAACCAACGAACTCACTTAAAAACTTTTCTATCTATATATTAGTCGGATAAAATGGTGACAAACAGCGAGCGATAATAAACCTCAACAAACAGAATCAAAACAGCAATGAATATTTCCAATTATTGTCTCAAAGTGAACTGCATTCAACAAAGTTGCAAGCATTACTTGATTTTGTAATTGTAATTAAAATTCCGCGAACATGAAATACATACATTTAACTTTAGTGGTTGTAGTTTTGCGTCACTCGTATGATTTCAATACAAACACTACACCGGTGGCTGTTCTTGGCCCATTGCTTACTCGTACTATTTATTTTGATATTATAAATTGTCTTTATTTGTTTTTTCGACATTCCTTTAGTGATTGTGAACAAATTTTAAACTATGTATTAAAAATAATCACACTTCAGCCTGCTAGTAATGATATGATATGTAGAACTATGAAAGTTTTTATAACATGTACATATTTTACATTTAACATAATTTCTTAATAGTTTAAATATGTAGTTTCTGTTTGTGTCACAAAAGTTTAATTTTCTGTGACTTATTGTGTTTAGTAATTAGGTATAAATAAGTTAAGGGGCGTAGATATGCAGTTGTAGAACATACAATTTCATAAATAGTAATTAAAAACAATTTCAGAACGTATTTTTGGTTAAAGGACTTTCTGGTAATCACCTAGCGCTCAGATAAATATTTTTAATTTCCTCTTTGTACAAAGCAAATTCTAAAAATATTCTAGAAAAATATGAAACTACCTACTTGACAGCTATCAAAAGGATATTTTGTACTATTTGTAGATTTTATCTCTGGGTTGTATAACTCACAGATATATTCTAGAAACAATACAACATTTTTTAAATAGGTGATAACTAATTTAAAAATGAAACGGGATTAAACTTTAATTTTCATGGAACGCAAAAATTTAAAAAGGTTATTTCTGTAGTTAAGTAAATTTTTGAAATTTGCTTTGTACGAAAAGGAAATTAAAACTATCTATCGGCACTGCGGGGCTAGTAGACGTCGGGAACCCCCTTATCCGTCAATACTATAATAATAATAATATACTTTATTGCGCATATAGAATACAAAACAATTAAACAATAAAAGTAATAACAAATTGGCGGTTTTATCGCTAATGAGCGATCTCTTCCAGACAACCTTTGGGTAGAGGAGACTTATGATGACTTATGAGAGGTGACTGACATTCTTTTATCAAAATTACTTTTTAATGAAATTATATTCTAAAAACGCCTATCTACGTCAGACCTTTAGGTTCGCGTATTATTTTTTATCTATTCTACGGCCCTTAACTCAAATGGACGCCAGCAAGGGTAGAGCTAAGTGTGTCATGCTTGAAAAGCATTCGCTGTAGTGAACCATGTTCCACACATATAAAACACATCGAATCTCTGTAAATTTCTAATCTGTGATATGATTCAATTTCGATGTTTTAAATATACATACATACATACACATACACACATACATACATACACAAACTTATGCGTGAGTAAATTAAAATTAACAAACCTTTTTGATATAAAAGTGAAATATTTTTTTTCTGAATTTATTTATAATTAATTGTAAAGAAAATTTATTTATAATTCATTGTAAAGAAAATTTATTTATAATTCATTGTAAAGAAAAAAGAAGCTCCACCAATTTGCTCTTGGTCAGCGCGATCATCTATGACCTAAGCCTTCTTTCTTTAAGGAGACACCTATGCGGTTGTGTGTGGGGACAAACAACGGCTAAGGAAATAATAATAAAGATTCTTTTTTAAAACAAAACCACTTTTAACTATCATTGAAATTACTAATAAAAAGCACATAATTAGCCATTTAATTTTTAATTACTTTCGTAAGTTGTCGTCACATCATTAACATTAATTAATTATCATATTTTTTAATAATTCGATACATATCGAGTGTGCACAACGCTTAATTAAGCGTCAGAAAATACCAGTCAACTAATAAGAAATTTTAATGACATAAAATGTCATTAATTTTGTCGTGCGTAATATCCTCTAAGTCGCGAAATATCAAGTTCCATATCGGCTATCACAAAGCGTTATATAAAAGGTCAAGTTTTAAACTAGATATAAGTATTATTTAATTGGCTTAGAATTAATCTACATTCTGTCATAAAGACTAAAATCCTGTTTAATGAGGGCATAATCATTAAATAACTATTTAAATAAGAGGCAGAAAGATAATTTAAATTTATTTGTCTTAAGGCAGTAGAAATAAACAAGGTAATTAATCATCATTTGGTTATAGTCAGAAAATATATTTAACCTAAAAACCTGTCAATTTTATAAGTATTCATAATATCAAAATTAACAGTTTAACTTTTTGTAAATAAAAGTATATCTGGAATAGTAGCAGCTTTCTAATAATCATAATAATAACTTCAAGAGATAATTTTTCATAATAATAATAATTCCTAGAAATAATTTTTCAAATCAGTCCAGTGGTTTCGGAAAATACCCTCGACATATAAACAAACTTACAACATTTGCTCTCTCTCTCTCTCTCTCTCTTAGTAGTAACTGTTAGAACAGAAGAAAATAAAAATACTATCACACAACATTTTGTATCTTCTTTTTAATTATTAAATTTTGGGAAACGAGTTATTTCAGGAAAAAAAACGGTTTTTGTCATTTAAATGCTACATTAGCAAATAATGATTTTTAAACTCACTTTTTTTTCCAAGGTCACTTTGTAACCAAGCCTTTTAATTCAACAATGTAAAAACTAATTTTATAGATAGACTTTACGCCACGGGTTGAAAATGATATATTAACGACAACCCTTAATTCCACAAAGGTCTACACCGACATTCACACTTCACTTTGTCACTTAGTCCTGTCAATTCCAATCGCTCCCCTTATTATTTCGTCCTCTTAGAGCTTCCGCTACGAGTTGCAATGCTAAATTTGTCTTCAAGGTCTTAACGCTACTTTGTAATAGAATCCAGGGTTATATTGTAGCGTTGAAAGAAAAATAAAACAGTTATCGGATTATTCCACTCACACACTGACCCCTTATCATTGAACCCTTGTTATGGCTCTATTAAGTATATTATAATATTGACAGAAATAAAATTTATGTTTCTATATCTGGCGGTATGTACGTCATTTGTTTTTCGATTAAAATATTGACAAATGAATATTTACAAATTCTATTTCCATAGGTGGAAAAAACTGGCGCCATCTATTATTATTTTTCAAAACTATGTGGAACAAAGTGAGCTCATAGCTTTAGCGCCAATAATGTAATCACGTTGGTCATGCCCCGTATTGTGCCCCGTGGTTTAGATTTTTAACACAACCGCAAGACGCTCTTGTGGACTCTGTGGTCAAAGACATATTTTTCTTTCAGAAATTACTGAAAAATATACTAATTGTTTGAGGACAGGTTTTTTGATACTGCATAATTATAAATGAAAAACAAATTACAACAATACTCAAAATTAACTCCGTAAGCGTTGCTGCATATAGGAGTAAAGAAATTTGCATGAAAAATACATACATTACTTACAGAGCATAAAGAAGAAAAACACGTACATAAATACTTAGAAAGAAAGTCAAGGATAAACCCAATGATATAAATTGTCCTACTTAGGAATCCACTTAAGGTTTATTACTAAGTAACCACCTGATGAATTGAATTGTGTACAACTGAACGGTAAGAATACTAAGCAGTGACGCTAAGATCTGTCTGTCAACATGCAAATAAGTTTATTGACGCACTTACAACACAAAACCGGGGAATACCATGTACGATACGTACATAATTATCGTAATCCTAATCTATGTAATGTAAAATATTAGGGTCGTTTCATCAAACTACTAAGTAGCAGAATTATTTACATTTTGCGATCTATTAGCTTTTGATAGCAAAATCTAATGTCGATTTTCTGCAACATTTTAATACCAAAAACCCATGTCGGGAGTTGGGTATTTTGCACTACCCTTTGACAGCAGTCAAATGTGAAAGTTAATCCTTTAAGAAAAATAATTATTCTTGTTTGTTTTTTCGTTTTGTTTTTAAACGATTAAAGATATATCTTTGTTATAAACTGGAAAAAAAAAACTCAAAATTATACACACACTGAAATGTCAAAACGCATATCGTTTTAAAATTGTAGCACCGCTCCTCTGAAACGGAGCAGGTATTTGGTGTTAAAATGAGGTTTGCTATTAAATAGCAACGCCGCTCAAAAGGAACGCGCCTATTGTATTTTGTTTAAAGGCATAAGTCAATTGAATTACCTACATGCAAATAAATTGTTAGCAGTAGTGATGTTTATATAAAAAAAACTGGTTGCCTGTAAAGTCGGTATACGGGCGAAAGTTTTACGTGACAATGATTTTATGTCTGTCTCTCTCGCTCTTAGGCGGGCGCGTGCCTCTCACTCGCTCTCATTGTGAGCGCATAACGTGAGCGGAGCGTAACGCAGTTTCTTGAAGTGTCACCCGGCAAACCAATTTATAAGACGTTGTCACGTCAATAATTATGTTTGTTGCAGCATAGGTACGTTGAGATAGTATAGCTTCATAGACAATAGAGTCGATGAGTAGTAGAGTAGAGTAGGATATTACAAAATCGCGAGATATTTATGTAAACAGTTTTATTACAGTATTGTTTGTAAAAATCAACACGTGCACCTACGAGTGCCAACCGCGTATTAGAGCGTGAAAAGTCAATATTACTCAAACTATAAATTTCAAGCATGAAAACTGCTTTATGTTACAACGACATTTTTGTACAAAAATCAATTATTAGGCTGATTTTTTGCCCTAGATAGCATTTTAACTCTATCTACCTATCCACTAAAATCATCCTTTAGGGTATTTTCCTGCACTGAACTAGATGGGGCTTTTACACTAGCCATGGGCTAAGTAATTCCGGACAAAGATTGAATATATCACATACCATTCCGATTAAAGATACATATCCGCTTCGCATATCCATATCCGCTTAATATATCCGCGGAAATATTCAATTTTCTGGCACACCAGACGAATCCTCGGATTGATTTCTTACCTTTCAATCACGAGTAAACTAATCGTTAGTATACCCTCGTTTGTTATATATAGATACTATTTGATATCCCTTATTATTTGATAGGCTTAGGACTATCAATCAAATAGTTATAAATAAACATATTTGATTGGCGTATTTAAAAATCAAACAGTATGTACAATGATTATCTGTAATAATTTACATCTAATTTTTATTTTTTGTAATTTTTTTTATCCCTTTTTTTATTTTATGAGTTGTGATAGGTATGAACCGGGCTTTGTTTGACTAGTAATTTCTTAGAATAGGATACAATTTTAGACTGTGACTGTAACATTTATAAACTATTTTTTTTTATTCACAATACGCTATTTTAACTCAAAAATTTTATAGGTGTAAATGTTTACACAGTTTAGTACTCATACACAAACAAATCCTACCAGGAAAGTAAACGATAATAATTATTTATAAACAAACACTCATGAAATACACTAGTAATAATTGACACTTATATTTTTCTAACAGATATTCACGCGCACGTCACAAAGCAGAGGTGATACCTAAAACGATTGTAGTAGGTACTGATCTATAGTATGTACATACATACTTACGTAAACGAACAATTGAATTGAAGAAAACAAACGACCACTTAATTAATAAGCGGTTTAAGTGCTTTAAAGCGTATTGCACGGAAATTCATATCCCAATTCATATACATTGGGTTTAGCAGGCGTAATTTTAAAAAGCGCTGAGATCGATTATTTATAAGCAAGACACGATAACGTTACTATTTCGCTCTCAAGTTTCAACGGTACCTCTCTCTCTCTCTCTCACCTTCAGTGATATGCGTGCATCGCTATACAGCCGCTCCGCGCCACGAGCGACACGCTCCGCTGTTTTTTTGGATTAGTTCGTTCACTCCCTGGGTATAGGACATGTTTATTTCCCGCAAAGTGAAGGGTAACATATCCGGCCTCGGATATCTATCCAAAGATATAGTTATGTCCGGAGTTGCCCAAGGCTATTTTACACTAATTACCTTTCAAAATATATGTTCTGTGTATTTTCCGCACAAGATTGCGCTTTAACTCTACTTATCTATCAACCCCTTCCTTAGGCTGTGAAAATACCCTTAGGCTTAGGGTATTTTTCTGTACCAGATAAACAGTACCTACTTATTTATTAAAATCCACTGGCATAATCATTTTGTGCATTAGACTTTAGTACAATATTAATTTATCAAACTCTAATTGTCCGCCCCTGCTAAATTTAATTAACAGCGTGGTTTTTTACATCTACTCCCTGATTAAAGTATGGAAATTTCTGTAACTATAGTTAGTCCACGTAAATTTTTTGTTAATGTGGAATTCAGTTTTCAGAATTTTCTTGTTTTTCCGGGATAAAAAGTAACCTAGTCTTTCTCCGTCTCTTGAACCACTTCGTGTGCCAAAAATAAATATCTAACGAAACTGTGCTCGATTGGATCCTCCATTGTGACGTAAAGTGATGACAAAAATGAAGTATTAGTACGAAAGTGAGTTTGTTTCACTTTCGTATTCATACTATTCGTATGGTCTCTTTTAGAAAGTTGTTATAAGTTTAATTTAATTACTGTACCTATTAATATTAATGCAGAATATCTTGCTTCCTATTAAAATGTACACACGTCACTTTTATAAATAAAAATGCCGCACTAAAATATAATTTAAACATAAAATAAATTTTACTGGACTTTTCCTTATTTAAAAAAAGCGTCGACATAAGATTTTGAATATTATCTTTTTATATTATCTACAACTTTATTGATCCAAAAATGTAATTCAGTGCAGTTAAATACGAGAGACATTTCACCACAGGATAAGCATTTCATCCATACGATCAGTCATCTCCTTTGAAAAATCTGGCAACGTCGAGACAGTACCAAATATATGACTGGCTGAATAAAATCCGAC
Source organism: Apoda limacodes (assembly GCA_946406115.1). Lineage (NCBI taxonomy): Eukaryota > Metazoa > Arthropoda > Insecta > Lepidoptera > Limacodidae > Apoda > Apoda limacodes. Next base: position 7,639,323 of record OX291553.1, on the reverse strand, counting down.
TAGCCAATAGAATCTTAATAGTACTATTAAATATCATAGTAATCTTAAATATCTGAATTCCTTCACATGCGCCATCTATGCTACATAAAAATAATAATTGACAGTGTATCTCAACTTTGTTTTTAGTAGCTTTACTAACTAATTTGTATTTAAAAAAAAACTACTCTTTTGCGACTGGAAAGAGCCCAGAGGGCCGTTCTAAAAGTCATGTTTCGTGAACCGATTAGATATTATACTTCCAAATTGTATTCAGAAACAAACTTACTTACTGTAAGACAATGTATTATACTTAAAACTGTGTTAAAGAAACATACGTCCATACTTCCTGCACACCAAACTTCCGCACATCGTCAAAAACGTAAAACGAGAGATTTTTTTGATCGTAGAACCACGTAAAACTTCATTTAGGCAAAAACAACATTTGTATCTATGTATAAACCTTCATAATAAAATCTCGATAAACATACCAATTGTAAAATGCTCTAATTTCGAATGCAAAAAAATACTCAGATTTTGGCTATTAAACTTAGACTACATAAAGACAGAAAATATCCTCATTTCTTAATTATGCAACATGAATATTATTCCATTTAATACATCATATAAAATATAGAATAGAAAATAAAACTTACTCTTGTATATTATATACACTCAGATGGACCGAGGATCATTTTTCCTCACACATTCTCCCTCGCATACATACATAACACACAAACACATACACCCTCTCAGACTCACACATACATTATAATCCATATCAGAACTTTCTATCTTATTTTAACAATTCTCCTTCCTCATGTTTATCTTAAAAATAATGATAGAAAACACTCTGTGCTATTAAAAACTAACTATTATTTTAATGATATTTTTTTATTAACTAAGCACACATTATTGTATATTTAAATCTGGCTCTCATAACACAGGACTACCTGGCTTGAGAGCCAGAGGTATCTTAGCCAACTTTATAATAATTAAATAAAAATATTAGTAGTTGCTAAGTTGATTTAATGTACCTCAGTAATTTACTCAATAAATCCTTTATTTTATTTTTGTATTATCAAGTGTTTCAATATGGATTGTGTAATTGATAGTTGATAAAAAAAAATGTATTATTACTTTAAATAGTTGAGTTTCTTGCCGGCTCTTTTCGGCAGGAATTTACAATGTTAAATAGATTGTACTGACGATTCAATAGTGTTCTCAGAAACCTACTTGAATAAGTAAGTTATTTGATTTGATTTGACTAACCGCACACAGGCTAGTCGTATGCGCTCGCACAGCGTTTCGCGGCGCTCACCTTAGTTAGTTAGTTAGTTGGACTTATGTTTTCCGCACTTAGCCTCATAATAGGGCCATTGTACGTAGGTAACCAATACCTGTCATTGGTTACCCATACCATCCCAGCTCCGTCCAAAAGTTAATGAGGCATCTGATGTTATTCAGCGCCTCTCTCATGGTTTGTGGATTCTTAAGGAGCTTTGTCCGTTGGTCGCTCACGCTTTTGCAATGAAGAACCACGTGAGACGGTGTCTCCTCGGCTTCCATACAGCCCCTGCATAGAGGACTGTCAGTAACGCCGATATTGAAAAAGTGCCTGTTTAGCGGGCAGTGACCTGTTATTATGCCAACTATGTAGCGTAGGTTTTTCCTGCTGAGTTTTAACAGTTTGTGCGACAGATTAGCGTCCAAGGATGTAAGAACATTCTTGGTTTGTTTGCAATCTGTCTGTTCTGCCCACTGTTTGTTGTGTTGTTGTAAGGTTCTGTCACGTAACCATGTTTTGAGTTGGATAAATGGTATCGGTACAATTGGTTCAGGTCCCATTATTTTAGTGCCCGATCCTCTCTTTGCCAATTCATCTGCCGCATCATTGCCTAGAGACCCACTATGACCACGTATCCATTGAAGAGTAACCCGGTTCTTCAATGCAATTTTTTGCAGTTCACAGTGACACTCCAGGATTAGTCCACTGTTGATGCGGTTGTTGTTGAGAGCTTGTAGCACAGCGGCACTGTCGGAGAAGATGCGTATCGATGCATTACTTATGCCTTTAGACAAGACCGATGTTGCAGCTCGGGTAATCCCAACACATTCTGCTTGGAAGATGGTGTTGAGTGCACCCAAGCTCGTTGAGATGTTGATGTTCAGGTCATGGGAGAATACTCCTGCGCCCGTTCCTGATTCCGTTTTGGAGCCATCGGTGTAGATCCTGACTTCATGGATGCCGGAGCTATCTTTTTCTTCCTCATGAAGCTGGATACGGTATTTTTTGTCAAAGACAAAGGTTTTTGGGATGATATCACATGTCGCCTCTATCATCGGAAGCTCGTTTCCGACCGCCTCCTTGAGCCGTGCATGAGTGATTCTGCCGTCCCGTTTCCAGAGCCCTACTTTCTCAAGTCGTATGGCTGCAGCGGCAGCTTCTTGTTGTATAACAAGATGAAGGGGTCTGAGGTTGAGGATGACTTCTAATGCTGTTGTGGGAGTCGTTTTCATACTGCCTGTGGTTGCTAGGCAAGCAAGACGCTGCAGGCTTTGTAGTTTGTTTTTTACCGTGCTTAACTGAGTTCGAGGCCACCAAACTACTGCACCGTATGTTATCATGGGTCGTATTATGGCTGTATAGAGCCATAGGGTTATGGATGGCTTAAGGCCCCATTTCTTGCCTATTAGTCTTCTGCATTGCCAGAAGGTTGTACATGCCCTGGTTATTTTTGTGCTTAGATGGTTACTCCAATTTAGTTTGTTGTCTAAAATTACCCCAAGGTATTTGACTTCACTTGAAAGGGTAAGCTCAATGTCAAATAGCTTTGGCATGGTAGTTATTTGAATTTTCCTTTTATTTGTGAAAAGGACTAATTCTGTTTTGTTGGGGTTTACCGTCAGTTCATGGTGGTGACACCACTCTTCCAAGATTCTGAGGGCTAGTTGCATGCGGGTACAGATAATATTTTCTGAGTTGCCTTTGATCAGAATGGTAATGTCATCCGCGTAACCTACTGTGTAGTAGCATCTATCGTTAAGACGTTTCAGCAGATCATCCACCACGATGTTCCACAGTAAAGGAGAGAGTACTCCTCCTTGTGGGCAGCCTTTGGCTACAATGCCTCTCGTGGTGGTGTTAACTGTAAATTGCACTGCTCTTAGCTTCAGGAGTTGATCAATCCACCCACTGATGGTTTGTTCGACTCCAAATCTACTAAGAGAGCGGCTGATGCTATTGAATTTCGTTTTGTCGAACGCTCCTTCGATGTCAATGAAAGCGCCTAGTGTCATCAGCTTATCAGAGAGGGCTGCTTCTATAGTTCCTACGACAGCGTGTAAGGCTGATTCTGTCTTTCTGTTGTTGGCGGAGCATTGGCATGCGCGTTAGTGCACCCTCCCTTAGATATCTATCTGTTAGCTTCTCCAGAGTCTTCAGCATGAAGGAGGTCAGACTAATTGGCCTGTAAGATTTCGCTTGTGTGTAGTCAGATTTACCTGGTTTTGGTAAAAATATGACCTTGACTTCTCTCCACTGGCGAGGTATATAGTTGTGAGCTATAGAAGCTCTAAATATATCAACTAGATGTGGCACAAGTGTTGTTTGTCCCCATTTCAGGAGTGCTGGAAATATGTTGTCCAGGCCAGCAGATTTGAAGGGTTGGAAGCTTTCGATTGCCCACACAACTCGGTCTGCAGTGACTATGGATTTGGCTATATTCCAGTCTGTAGGGGTTGGTTCTCTGTGTTCCACATTTTCCCAGTTTGGGTTGTTAGTGACTACACATCCTGGAAAGTGTGTTTCGATAAGCACCTCGCTTATCTCGCTATCGGAGGTCGCATATGTACCATCTAGTTTTTTTATTGAGCCCAGAGTTCTGTTATTATCTTGTGATAAATTTTTTTTCACTCTAGCTGCTTCATTGGTGGAATTGATGTTGTCGCAGAACCGCCGCCAGGATTCACCTTTGCGATATCTTATGCGTTTCTTGTAGTGATACTGGGCTTGTTTATATCGTTCCCAGTCTATTTCAGTTCTTGTGTTTTTGGCTCGATTAAAGAGTCTTTTCAGATTGAGTTTGAGTCTCTCTAGTTCTGGCCCCCACCAGTGAGACTTTCCCCCTATGATTGGTGTTGTAGGGGTGCAGGCTTGCTGGTAGCTGTGTTGGATACACGTGGTTAGTGTGTTTATATTATGTTCTATGTTGTCAGTGCTGTTGGTCATGTCTTTAAAGGTGATTGTGTCTACCTCATATTGAAGAAGGGTCGTGTACCTTGCAACGTCCGTCTTACGAGGGTTACGTTTTGGTTGCTCGTCCCTCTCATGCACTTGTATGGTATAGCAGATTCTTCTGTGGTCTGCAAAGGATGGTTCAGCGGAGACGTGCCAGTTTGACACAAGATCCGTTGCCCCATCGGATGCGAGAGTTACATCTACTATTGTCTGATATCTGGAATTAACAAAAGTGGGCTCCGAGCCGTTGTTAATTATAGAAAGGTTAGCTGAGAATATATACTCTGTTAGAGACTCACCTCGTTGGTTCGGTGTTAGGCTCCCCCAAAGAGGGTGGTAGGCATTTGAGTCAGCTGATATTATAATGTCCCAGCCATGATCTTCGCAGTGTTGCACTAGTTCAGTCAGCTCCTTAGACGGTATCACCTCATCCCCGGGCATGTAGACTGAGGCTAGCACTAGCGTTTGTTTGTTTGTTCCTGTGTCAAGCCTTACAGCTGTAAGGTCTCTGGAACAGAAATTAGTTAGTAGCAAGGCTGGTATTGATCTGGGTATGTATATGCATGTTCTCGGTTGATTAGCCGAGATTTTGTGTAGTAACTTACCCCCGATGTTGTTAAGACCGCATATGTTATTTCCTCTAATCCACGGCTCCTGGATTAGGGCTATGGTCTTCTTGTCAACTTCCAGCAGTCTGCGCAGGGTAGCCGCTGCAATTTGCTTGTGCTGGAGGTTTGTTTGGATCACGCTAATCTGATAGGGACCCGAGAATTTTACTATCCAACGACTCCCCATCAGACGACGTATGGTCGTTGGCACCTATGTTCAGTGTGGGAGCTACGTGTGTGTCCATAGGTGCGTGTTCTGTGGAAGCTAAGGCTGAGGTAGTTGGGTTGCTAGGTGGTAGTGTGCCAGTAGCCTTATCTCCGTTTGTGTTGGGTTCAACTGGGGATTCTGTGTCCGCCGAATCATCTCCACCCCCGACAGTGCTGAATCTGATATACACACTGCCGGAGATGAAGGCGACTCGTCTATCCCTTCCCAGAATCTTCGCCACCTCGGATTCTGGAATGCCCAGGGTCAGGAAGATACCCTTCTCCTGCATGGTCGCGGCGTACAACTGCCATGATTTTACGTTGTACCATGGGTTCTGCGCGGTCAGCAGGCGATGGGTCCTCGTTAGGTCGACACCAATTGACTTCGGAAGCCACAGCGATGCGCGGACTCGCTTCGCTATATCTGACTGTCGGATGACGGCCAGTTTGCTGTCCGAGATTGGTGACTGTAGGGTGGCTACAGTGTTTTTGAGCCAAGTTAGCGACTCATCATTCTCACACCACATTTTGAGTACGCCTTCTGCTATGATAGGTTTCCCTCTAAATGCGGGTGCAAATGATGGCTCGTTGTCTGTTGGTGAAGCAAGCGCTGCTTCAATAATCCTCTCTTCGATGGAGAGTTCGAGCTGCTGTGCTTGCTCCACCGTCAGGTCCGTGGCAGGCGTGACAGCAATAGCTATGAGCAGGTGCGTTTTACTCGCATCGGCATAGCTAATTGCCGTCTTCCTTGGTGTCGGATCCAGCTTAGCGCGTTTCGGCCCGTCCCTTGGCGACAAGGTTTCATCGGGGCGCTCCCTCTTCGCCTTTGCAGGCGGTGCGGGATGTCCCAATTGCTCCGGTCGATTCGCTGCATAGCGTGATCCGCGCTTGTTAGGTCCGCGCTTGTTAGGTCCGCGCTTCCGTTTTTTCCTCGGACTTGTTGTGGTTGCGATTGGTTGGGTTGACCTTGAGGTGTCCCTAGCTCGCTCCAGGAGTCCGCTTTGAGGAGCCTCGGACGTCGCCCCTCCCAGTGCTCCGCACTGTCCAGTCGTGCTTGCGTTAGCCGTCATCATAGGCCCGCCCGCTGACTGTGTGGTTCCCGCACGCCCGTTGTGGCTGCGTTCCTCACTAAGCGCGTCGCAACTGGTCGAGGGCTTCGGCCAAGTCAACCTCGTAGCGGCATCGGTCAGAGCTGGGTCCTCTTGTCGGGTCTCCCCTTCAGTCGCGTTGGTTTGCTGTGCACCCTGGTCAGCGTTGGTCTTAGAAGGCTCGCTGTTTCCCGGTTGCACAGTGTTGTTTTTTGAGCGCCGTCCCCGGTGATGGCGGCGCCCGTTACGTTTTCTCCCTCCAGGGGCTGCTGGCTTGGCGGAGTTGACGGATGCATTTCTGCGTTCATCTGCTCGACGCGGTGCAAGCTGCCAGGAGGCGTTAGAGGTTATTTCTGCGCTGGGCATAGCGTTAGCTAGTTCGCGCAGGTTTATCGAGTGGGTTAGTGAAGTTTTGCTCCCCCCCAGAATACGTGGAGCAGCCTGAGCCCCCGAGCCTGAGCTCAAAGGTTCAGGAAGGGATTCTCCAGCGTCGTGGACGCTGGTACCCTCCTGGGGCAGTTTGGCGCTCACCTTATCTAACAATTGTTCCGTAGTATAGTATTATATAATCTGTGGTTCCGTCTAGACGCTTTCGACTGTCGCCTATATTAATGAAATAAATGTGTAAGCTGTGCGTATAGAAAAATACTACATGTTAGTTCACCGGACTTAGTAAAAAAAACACGTAGACAACAGAATTTAAATGAAATGAGACTATAATTAAAATGGAATAATTTTTAGTTGTCAAACAAAAATTTATTACTTTTTAACAACTTTAAAATACATTAGACGACACACTGTTACAATACCCAAATATCCCAATATCCCAATTTCCGAGGAACAGTGAAAAGAACAACTTAAATACTTGAAATAAACATAAACTTGCTGTGCCAAAGTTTAGGCTTTCTAAAGCCAACAAATCATTTATGGGAAGCGGTGTAAAATTTTATAATAAATTATCTGTAATTCTCAACTTAAGTGACAAGCAGTTTCAATTGTACATTAAACATCTGCTATGTAAGAAAGCATATTATAATGTTTAATATTTGAATGGCAAAATTGTATGGCCTAGTATCATACAAAATTAATGTTACGACTTTCTATTCTAACTAAAATAATCTACGTCTGATAAGTTAAAGGAGCAATCTAAAGACCAAGCTAAGTAGTAATGTTATGACTTTGTTGTTAATCTTACAGTGATTGGTGGCGAGTGTAAAATGTAGCTCTTGAATGTCATGTCTGCTGTGTATAAATAAATGAATATATTTTCCTCGGGAGTTACTTTAAATCCCGTCACAGTATAATTGAAGACTTTTAACGTATCACATGGTGATGAGTTGATTCAATGAAAAGTAAATTGCGGTTTACGATTTATGACGTATTAAAAAAAAAAAACTACTTACTAGATCTCGTGCAAACCAATTTCCGGTGGAAGTTTGCATGGTAATGGTTTGCATCATATATATTTTTTTTTCGTTTTATAATTCTCTTATGTTAGAAGTTACAGGGGGGGACACACATTTTACCACTTTGGAAGTGTCTCTCGCGCAAACTATTTAGTTTAGAAAAAAAAAAAATTAAACCTCAATATCATTTTTGAAGACCTATCCATAGATACCCACACGTATGGGTTTGAAAAAAAAAAAAAAATTTTTTTTTGGGATTCAGTTCTAAGAATGGGAAATTTATTGTTTTTTTTTTCTATTTTTGTGTGAAAATCTTAATGCGGTTCACAGAATACATCCACTTACCAAGTGTTCTTATTGTTTCGGAAACAAGTGGCTGTGACACACGGACGGACAGACAGACATGACGAATCTCTAAGGGTTCCGTTGTTTGCCATTTGGCTACGGAACCCTAAAAATGAGTTTATTTTAAATTTTGCGTTTTTACTCATTTTTCATAATGATCGGGTCTTAACGCGGGTGCTTCCGTGTACTTATCATTGCGTTGAGACCCCGATCATTTTCTAAAAAGGAAAAAAAAATAGCAACAAAACCCATTCATATATAATTTCTTAGATTAAACACAACAACATTAATCGAGACAAACAGAATAAATAAACTACCTTATAAGACCAGTAGTCTCAGCCGTACTTGTCCCCACTACACGGGCAGAGGCGTCTGTTGGCTAAGGCCATAGTCCATATCCATGTTGTCATTTGACAGTCAAAAATTTGAACCCGCTCATAAGGCCTATGACTTACATGACTTAAACACTGATTTCATATGACAATAACCTGGAAAAGTTTATAACAAAAACTGCCATTAGGAAAACCCATGCAAAGACTGACCTCGGCGACGGTGAATTTTTGATAGATAAATGTTATTGTGCCACAAAATCCATGACAAAAGAATTATAAGAACAATACAGAACTACCCAAACTACTACAAAAAAAATCTAAAACGGACTTAAATCAAAAACAAAATTATCTACTATTGTGAATAAAACGGCTCTGGTTGTTAAGATTGTGCCGATTTTCTTTGGATTATAATTCAAGTTAAGTGTGTGCCACTTACTTACTTGCTTAGTACGTACTTAGTATCTGATTCCAGTTCAGGGTCGTTCGGAATGTCGGCTTTAAATGCGCTACCTATTTTATAAGAAGATAAAATTAACTAAAGTGTAAAGAAATAGCTTTTGTCTGTTTAATTTATTTAATAAGTAATACAATTGATATATTATCACACAATTTTATTGTCAGATATAGAAATAGGTATCTAATGTCTTTTGAGAATCAAGAAAGTAACTTATCGTACAAACCATCTAAGACTTATCCGTATTACATTGCTATCTATTATACTTTAACAATCGATGAATTAAGTTAACGTACCTACAAACCATCTAAGACTTATCCTTACCAAATTGCTATCTCGCAATTATCTAGCAACCTTTGAGTAGTGGTTAATAGAATAAAATAGAATCCAAGAAATAGACCAAGTAATATTGTTAATGTAACAAATAAAATTAAATAAACAACTTTATATCTACTGTCACAACATACTAAATGACATAAAGAAGAACATATACAGGATGTTACATAACAGTATAAAACATAACAGTATAAAACATAACAGTATAAATATGTCGAATAGATTAACGGCTAAGAAAAGTCAACTAGTATACAAAGAGTAGCTATAGTTAGATTTAAGAGTTTTGATCATGGTTCAAATGGCATTGTATCGTTGTAAAACAAAAATTAGTTGATGATACACAATATTTTTGTAAAAAAATAAAACTATATTTAAGAGATTAAAAATAAAGAAAGACTAAAATTTTCTGTACACAAAAACCCCGAAAAATTTTACTGATATTAGCTTCGATCATGGTGGTTGTTGATCGATATATGTCAGTAACTTTACATAATTACATAATTTTCATGGCCCATATGTTTTGTTAGTTATTCTAACAACTGGCAGGAACTATTTAAACAACTAACACGGTACTGACACGGCATCATGGTTGTATGTTAACAAATCTATTAAAACTTCAAAAGTCAATTATATAATGAAAAGAATAGTACAAGGAGCAAAATATGGAACAAAACATTATGAGTAATAAATGTTGTACCTTGAGACACTTCTTAGTACTTGACATAAAAATTGTAAATGAAGAGTGTTTGTTACATATTTTTTATATCTCTCGACAAGGTAGGCACTCATTCGAACAAATACAAACAAAGATATTAAGTTAAACTAATAATAAATGAAAAATGATTAAGACTAATGATTAAGACGTGTAGCAAGATTATTTATTCCATATAGTTTTCCTGTAATTGTAAAAATTATATTTTCTGTGTTGTACGAAACATGTTTTTCTTTCTTAATTATTATGGCATTTTTAATAATAAATCAGAACTTTCTTATTTTTAAAAGATTTGATTTATCCAAACTTAACCAAATACCCAACTTTGAGCAAAAAATTATGTTAATTGAAAAAATACCATCGTGATTATTAATTTAGTTTAATTTAAATCATCAATTTAAATGATTTTAATGTAATTTGAATCAGGACACAGTAATTTGAATTAATTAAGGTAGCCGGAAGTGGTAAGATGAGAAAGGCGAAGGAACGGTTCATTAGAAAAGTATATCATAATATGTCATATGTAACACATTTGACTGCTAAAGGTTAATTAACAAATGATAACAAAGCAATTTTGTTTTAACAAATATACAACAATTAGAAATTGTGTACAAAATGACTTTTAATATACACATTACCCAAATGCATCTTTGAATTTTATTCTTCTACTAAGGTGGCAAACAGGCTTGCGGTCCGTCTAAAGTTAAGCGATCACCGCAAACTATGGACGCTTGCAACAACTGCTCGTGCTTTGCCGACCTTTAAAAAATCTAATAACTTCTTCCTTGAAGAACCCCATTCTACAACCCAAACGTTCGCGAGAGGGAGTTTCTCAGAAACCGCACTGTATATGACCTAAATGGTTCAAAGGTTTAATGATGAACTGCTGATGACGAACAACGGTGCGATAGTAGAAAGTAGACGTGGGCATTATTTCTAACAAAAATAAACTGTAAAAAATATAAGACTCCAAAAACATATAATAGATTTATAGGTAAAAAATGTAATAAAATAAACATTAAAACTATTTTGCGTATCAGTTTGTTTTCGTTTATTGACTATCGGTTAATACCAAGAAATGTTTAACCGTCATAAGTCCTACAACCTTGTTACTGGTAGTTTACTTATAAATGTGAAAGTTTGTATGTTTGTTTGTTTTTACTTAATCACGCCGCAACGGAGTTTCAAATAAAGCTGAAAATTGGCACAGAGTTAGAGATAGGGAATATCTATAACCGAATTCTACTTGAACTAACTATATCTACAGCTATAGCAAACTTCTTTATTATAATCTAGGAATTACCGTAAGAATCCTACGCTGACGAATTTGTCAACTGAAAACTAATTGTATTTAACAAAATAACAAGTTATTTGTTGTTTTAGGTACAATATAGTTTTTATATATATATACATCGTTTACCCCTATTTTGTACAAACTACAAACTGAGACTAAACCCTTTTCTGTTATTTGCACTTACATTAGTAATCGCTTTTTCGATTGTGTATTAATTTTCCACACTACGTCAAAGCGTCAAGCTTCTCTTCCTTAAGTACTACCTTGTAGTATTTTTACTAACTAAATTAAATTGTAATTTAATTCCTGATTTAATTTCATATTACAATTTAGTCTTATTTTGAGTACAAAAGTATTCAACCTTAACCTTCCAGTCTAGCTCGTGACTACCAAGTGTTAATTTCCTATTTATCACTCATAAATGTCAAGTCATTGGCTTATCATTTAGTATGAAGTTTATTGTATCCGTTTTGCTCTAACAGGCAGTTTTTGTTCTATATTATTTACTACTGATACTCTTTTACCAGGAAAAGAATTACGAATGTTGCTAAAGGATCATAGGAATCGATATTTCTTCCTCATCATGATATAAACTAACTTTCTGCTATATTTTATACAACAACTAAACAGATTACTTTTGGAAACATTTACGTAGACAAAAAAATTAAATATAATGAGTAACATACACGTTAAAAGCCTACTTGAAACAACTAAATATATATAAATAAATAAATAATATTAATGAAGATTAAGTACATACACACAGCGCCGTCCGGTTCTGAACTAAACGGATACATAGAAAACACCCGTTCTCAAGACAAACACAAATAATAAATGTCTCGTGCGCTAATCGAGCCCACGCACCTCGATTCACCAGTTGAGCTGGCAAAGGTACAGATAAGCAAATTTTAGAACCACATCTCCGCTCTCTATTATTCGATCCTTTTCAAATGAATATTGACCTAACTAAGGCTTGAGCCTAATTGAATACAGTTTAAATTATTCGAATCGGTTTCGTGTTTGTCGATAAATCAGGGAGCTTTGATAGAAAAAACATTTATTTCAAACATAATACCTCCTCCTTCTTTGAAGTCGGTTAAAAATAATACTACTTAAGCTAATATATCAATTATTACTGTGTCTTAATTATTATTATTATTATGTCACTAAATTTAAATCATCACCAAAATCGTATGTTAAGTTGATGATCTCTTGCCGATTTCCGCTCGGTTACTTTCACACTTAATAAATTACTTAAGGAAGTTATAAATTTCATATTAGTCTAAATAAATTTTAACAATCTCTATAATAAATTTAACTAACTCATGAATTTTGATAATATGATAGGATTATTATCAGTTTCGTAACGTTGAAAGTGCACGTTTTACCGTGAATGCCATAAGAGATACGGCATGATAACAAATGTCAAGATGCCTTGTTTGTGGTTCGAGTTAAGATTTTTGCCACAGATTACTTGTTATATTGACAAAGATTAACTTATCACTGACATAGTTTTTTTAACTACCTATTTATTTATTTAGTTAAAAACCTTTTATAACGCGGTCTCAATAAAATTCACCGTTCAAATAATAATATAAGCTTGGACGGGCATGTCAAACATGAATTTGACATTATTGTGCATAAAAAATAAAAATGCAACCCCAGCCTTATTCTTCTTAACCACAGAAATCGGTTCATACAGGAAACATAGTGTAGGGAATGTAAATAAATAGTTTTTCGAGAGCTTTTGCCGAGAGAGGCCAAATGCATGGTTTTTGGCACATAGATAGTTTAAGGGACGGAGTAGGACATAGAATATTACTATCCCGATTAAGAGTTCCTTCCTTGTATCATACGGACTTTCCCTAGTTCCGGACGCTCCTAACGCCGGACATATTTATTATCTGAAAATGTTGCTGAGCTCGATTGATTCAATATCGCAGTGCTAGGTTGTTACAATGCCCATACGCGATAAGTGTAAGTCTATTTATTGCACAAAGAAGGTGAGAGTGATCGACAATACTGTATCGAATAATTTTGAGGTGTTGTGCTTAGAGGACTATGACGAAGTAAAGTCATCAAACATTCTAGAATATGCTCACGAAGCTTGTGCCGAAATACCTGAAGTCTAAGACTGATTATTGTACCTCATTTTATGCATTGTGTAGACTTTTGATGTGCTAGGTTTATTGTGTCCAGTACTAGGTGTTACTTTTCGAAACTTAAAAAAAAATCCCATGCCATAGATTGCATAAATTTTTTTGTTAATTTATTATATTGTTAAATTTAGTCGCTCATAATTAAATTTAAATGTTTGAAAACAGTTTTTTGTTAAAGTCACATAAATCATTAAGTTTTCGCCACAGCTGCACAGGGGACATCCCTCTATACGTGGCCACCATCAATTGCAACTCGTGAAAGTAACAGAATATTGCAGATTGTATGCTGGTTGGGAATTTTGCACGGGAGTAGGTATATTTTTCTGGCAGCTATTGGTACCGCAGGGCACTGTATTTTCACGTCGTTGCAACGAGGCGACGGAGAAGGACAAAATATACTTTTTATCCTGTTTAAAAGTTCCCACGGAAATATTTTTTCTTTGAGCGCGAGAGAGCAAAAGTGCTAACAGTGACTTGATTTTGGGACAAGAATAGCTAAAAGTAAAAAGAATAGTTTTAAATACTTTTTATCCCCGTTTATTAATGGACAAGGAATGGGCGTACACGGTCAAAAGCTAATGTTTTTTTTATATTTTACAGCAATGGAAGTACATTTTACTCGCTGTGTTTAGATTTTTATTCCAATAATGAAAAATCTAGACATGTTTTGTTTTATGGTAACCGTTTAGTAAGAATTTAAGATATCGTTTAGCAAAGTCATTAATTACGTTTGCAAATCATTTTTGTTATTTCCACACCATTGTCCAAAAATCTCACAGTTTCCTTGAAACGAGAATATTATTATGCATTTACATTCACGAGCTCTTTCACTTTTCGCTCTTCGCAAGGCTATTATTATGAGTAGTTATATACGGTGACACCTCCGGTTGGTAACTTAATATCACTTTTTATTTCAGTATTACCGTGGGACCACTCTGGGGAATACGTAATAATTAACGTTACTAGACCCTAAAGAGGTTTAGACACTGCGCCTAAGGGTCAGCTCAGACCGAAATTTGAAGCGACGCGACTTTTTTGAGATAGCAACACAAAAAGATACGCCTCCCAACGTCACGCGACGCATCTTGGTGTACTTCGACGCGTAACCTGTGAGAGGTTTTTGTGCTCTCACTATAATTTGTATCTTTTCGTCTAGTAAACAAGGTCCATATTGTGTTGCTATCTCAAAAATGCCGCGTCGCGTCGCATCTCGGTCTGAGCTGACCCTAAGGGCAATCGCACGTGCAATTTTTGTAAAAACTTTAAAGTTATATAGGTATATATTTTATTAGATATATTATAGGTAGATCTAAAGTGATGTACATATTTATATATACATCCAATATTTTTTTGAACTGTATGTAAAACAGTAGCTTGCGTCTGTAGCTTTTTTGTAACGAGAATTTTCACTTTTAACAAATTTCCTGATCATAAAGTAACTTTAAAAAAACCAAAATATGTTTTACATAATAGCAAAGTTGTGCTACGTACCATTTAATCCAATCCAGATTATAATCAAATAACTCTAGAAATGGTCTTACAAGTCTTTTAGTTAAGTATTCTTGTGTTGAAAATGAAAAATAAGAATTTACCTTACTGACATTATTAATATGAAAATACAAGTGACAAATAGCGTGCACTTACTACCATTTAAAATGTGTAACAATATATTAATTAATCTAACGGGAAACAACTTTTGGAATAGGTATTTTAAGATTATTTCGAAACGCAATCTGACTTGACCTAATTTCTTGTGTAAAGTCGGTTAAAACGAACAATAGAACCAATTCTTGCCCTATACTTAAGATAGGCAACTTACAACCTTCCGCATTTTGCTGGGCTGTCAGTACTAAGACTAAGATTTATAGATTGATACTTTTAACTGCCGAGTGAAGTCATAAAATTTACAGCACCACTCACTGCTCTATAAGTCAATGTCCTTTACAGATGCAATCATAAGCTAAGTAATCCATACTAATATTATAAATGCGAAATGTGTTCGTTGGTTTGTCCTTTTTTTGTCGCACCGGAGCATCCAACTGAGCTGAAACTTAGCACAGGGATAGTTGAAGAAACGGAGAACTTTTTATCTAGGAAAATTCAAAAGTTACCACAGGAATAACTTAACGAAATTGACGTAGGAATGGCCGGATTTAGCGCAGGCGGAGTAGGTGACAAAACCTATACTTTAATAAATGAACTCGTTTACGTCGACGAATGGTATTACGCGTGGAATAGTTCGAGATCCATGACCCACATTAAATAATATAACTATCTAAAATTTGGCCTTTACGACTTTTGGTAATCAATATTCAACGTAACTGACACTTTTCTGTCACAAAGATGCCTAAGGGTCAGTTATAACTATAAGCCTTTTTTAATTTGTATTTGGAGTCCGTGCCTACAGCCTAATTCGTGTACGTGTACAAATGAGTGTTTGTTATTAATTATTAAACGATCAAAGCCGGATCGTTACTCACTAGTACTTGAAAAAGTAAAACATTTAATTTCATTTAATATGGTAACCAAGGAGACGAAAAACTTAAAACCTTTTGTATATTAACGTTTATAGAAGTGATTTTAGTTATCAATAAATTATTACTAAATAAATAAAAAAATACAGAAGTACAAAAGAAGTTATGAACTTTCAATAAGTTAAAGTATTTTACACAAATGGCTGATGATTGTTTTATATTGTAAACATATTAAAAATATTGTGTTATATTACATATCAATAGTGTATGTCGCTTGCTATAAATCCCCACTTATTTATTTTATACCTAGGTACTAAAGACTAAATTCCTTTTCTATAAAGTGCTAATTTTTATCTTTGACACAGATCATTTTAACGGTCAAAAGTTTGCATTTTATATTATAATGATTTATGAATAGTTTCTAAAGTAAGACGTATACGGTACTCTTACGAATAACGGTCGTGAAATTGTTGTTTACCTGATTCTTCAATAGGCAATAATTTACACAAACGTTTAGTCCTTAATCTTCAGTCGCTGTCAGTTATTTTCTGATAGATTGTCTGGTTATGGTTCTCAGACTTCGCCTTGAACTGGCATAGGGGTATATCATCCTGTCCCTGGTCTTTCATTTTACTACTTACTTTTGTCACTGTCACGCAGAACTAAAGCTGTTGGCCAAAAAAGGTTGTCGTACTGCTGTAGGTGTGTGTCCAGCCGCTAGCTAAACTCTTCGGGGAATCGGAGCCGTGAAGATATACATTATACATAATATTTTATTAAACAAGTAAAAACATTTTACTTTTATGAGTAGATAATATTTAGTTTAAATATTAGGTACAATGAATAGCAAAAGTTAAAGCCGAATTTACAATAACCGTTGCATTGACACTTCCATTTATATCTTCTTTGTGCTTTAACTTATAACAATATTAATGGTATTCTACAAAAACAGTCTTGTTTTGCAAAAAATGTACTAAGGTAGGTAATTCACTTATTTGCAACTCTAAGTTGCAATGTAAACAGAATCTGAAGCTTCATTATAAGTTAATTGGTTTTCGACCGAAATCATATATATCAATACATAGCATCTTTTGGGTGTATGTAAGTGAAGCCATCTTGTTTAAGTAAATCAGCTACACGGGGACTCTGTTTACAATATGACGTCAATTGATATCAGCTTACTATTGATGTAAATATAATAAAGAAATAATATATACAAGTATAAATATTTTTACTTATTTCACAATTTACACACAGCGCCGTCTGGTCCCAAACTAAGCAAATCTTGTGCTGTAGATACCAGCGACGGATACAAATACATATACATAAATAATTTTAATACGGGAATCACCCAGTCACCCAACACACCCAAACTCACACTCAAATTTGATGCGACTCAATAACTTTCTACCACTTAAGTGCGGCTAACTTAAAAGTAAACGTTGTTAAACAAAATTTTACGAAACGAAGTTAATAAAAATTGTCTTCTTTTCACTTAAACATACACAAGCATATACAACCGCGAATACTAATGAGTGTGCGGGACTTACCACATCCTATTAAATAAACATTATCTCAAACGTAAACAGTTGTAACGTCGAGCTTGCCTTAGCAACTTGGTGAACAACAGTTACAGAATTGTAGAGCAGGTATTGCATCATAGATGTCAGGTGAGCCAAGAATTTTAATAGACAGGGTCAAGTCCGAATGACCTCTTGATATAATTTCAAGTCGAGTCCACAATTGACGTTTACGCAAGTGGTTATATCTGGTCAAATGTCATTTAAGACTTTAACACGAATGATGTTGCTGTTATAGATCCGTCTACTTAGATTAAGTTGATTACATTTTGTGCATAAAATTATAATAGAAATAGAATTAATTGTAATAAACTGAATATGATAATGAATGAAGAATAGGTTATAGGTTATATATGAAGTTAAGACGATCATAAATAAGAGAAGAGTGGTAACGAAGAAATATCAAAAAAAGAGAACCTATGAACTATATCATAGTACATATAGATGTTGCTATAAAAATTATAGAAATTAAAATAGACAGAAAATAAAATAAGACATTGTAGACAATCATATCGACAAAATCTATATTCACAACCTAGTAAACTAAAATTTCAGAATCAGACATTTCACGGAAGAAGATACATTTTTAGGTTTGACAACAGCATTTCCTTGTTAATAATAACGTTTTCATTGATTTTACATATGTATGTTTTTCACTTATTTTATACTAATAAATTTGTAAATATATTGATTTGGAGTTGACCGACATTTCAGCTACAAAACTGTTCCTTAAAAAACCAGTCCCAGTAAAAAATTCCACTGGCTATCGAAAACTTTAAGCTCATTCACATATTTATGCTTTTAGCACTAAGGCGACAAAGTTTTTGGGTTGCCTTTTAATAAATTGAAAAGGCAACCCAAAAACTTGCTCGTTCGCTGATAACTTTCCTTAATGACCCAATCTTTTCTTCATCGCTCCGTACATTAAAAGATTTAAAAAACATGGATGCTAGAAAAAATATACAAAAATTAAAAATGTTTATAAATACATTTTTTTAGCAAAGTTGCAGTCAAAAGTTTAACCTCGAGCCAGGACTTGAACCTGCAAAAAACCTCACAGTCCGTGTAACTGTTTTACTTAATGAGATATTGGGGCACAACTCTGGACAATGAAAATCCCGTCTACGTAATATTGTCATATCTTACACATAAACCTTTTATGCCTTTTTCACAGTTCTTCTAGTAACTCTTGAACATTGATTACTTATTATCGATATGCCGGGATAACGTACCTACATACCGACATATTTATATACCCATTTGATAAACCTGTTTTTCATTTTAATTATATTTTGAAAAATAACTATTATTAATTTCTGACTTCATTTCCAATCCCAAACAATATTTGAAATCCTGGCATCTATGAAAACCAGTCTTTTTGTTATAGATTCAAAAAAAATCTAGAACATACAGTTCAATCTTTTCCAAAGAATTGTATATAAATAAATAAGGTATTAGAATTCAAATAAAACCTTGCTAAATACTACCTTTTGCCACTAAGGCATTTAAACTCAAACGATCTGTAACAAAACAAAAAAAAAAAACAACAGAATCAAATATGCGCACAAGAACCACACAAAAAAGATCCACACAGACTATTACCTAACCTTTTATTCAATCGCCTCACGCCAAAAGTAATTATTACGTAACAGCTGATGCGAACTCTGTTTGCTTCTGCGATCACGTATTTGCAGCGGAATTGCTTTGATATGGTTCGGAAACGGTCAATTTGGACAAGTCTCAACGTCCTCAAGATAGATCTTTATCTTAATACTTGCGGATGTTGAGAGAGAATAAAGTACTATAATGTCATTGTTTATGTCATTGACGCTTGTGTTGATGTGAAAAAAAAAGAGGATATAAGTACTGTAAATAATGATAAGGTCAAATGTGAGTAATAAAGTTTTATAGAAGAACCTTTGTAGGTGAATCTAAAGTAGGTACTTTGTAGGTGAATCTAAAGTAGGTACTTTGTAGGTGAATCTAAAGTAGGTACTTTGTAGGTGAATCTAAAGTAGGTACTTTGTAGGTGAATCTAAAGTAGGTACTTTGTAGGTGAATCTAAAGTAGGTACTTTGTAGGTGAATCTAAAGTAGGTACTTTGTAGGTGAATCTAAAGTAGGTACTTTTTCCAGAAAAACCTGTTATATATTTAAAGTCAGAATATTAAAAAGACAAAAATAAAAAGCACAGAATTAATTAAGATAATTCATCTGCAGATAAAGGTGAACAAAACAGAATTAAAGTTTATAATAATAATGATTATTATACACAAATCTATATAGCTCATTCATCTACACTATGGAAAACAATAGGTACTAGCGATAGTGCTACTGTATATCTCCCTCTC
Source organism: Apoda limacodes (assembly GCA_946406115.1). Taxonomy (NCBI): domain Eukaryota; kingdom Metazoa; phylum Arthropoda; class Insecta; order Lepidoptera; family Limacodidae; genus Apoda; species Apoda limacodes. The sequence continues at coordinate 7,619,762 of OX291553.1, read as the reverse complement.
TCTCTAATTGGGGTAGGTGCAAATAATGACAATCCATTTATTAAAGATTTACATTCTTTCAAAAGAAATAATTAAATCAATTTATTGAAAATGAGATATTACAAAGTAATAACTGTAAATATTTAGTCATATACAGAGTGCAACTATATGCGCTGAAATTTAAGCCAATAACAATAATTTGTATCTTAATGGCTTTCGTTATCTCATAAAATCATGTTTTAAATGTATACCGTCTTAATATTGACAACAGCAAGTAAAGGCACTATCGTCAAGCCAATAATTACGTTTTTACTTACACCTGTACATATTTAATAAATAATTCCTCTTAAACCCCTAAGAAAATCTCAAAACTAATTTCGTGCTTTTTTTTATTAGAACATCGTAGTGACTTTTACTCCAACACGTTAATAAAAAGAATATATTGATACCTTCAGTCCTATTGAACGTTTTTAAATGAACATAAATTGTTATTTGATAAAAAGAAAGAACCGCTGTAAATGAACTTATATCGGAATACTTTGCGGAATTCTTCTGGAACAGCACAACTAAGAAGTAGTTGTTGTTAACATGAAAATAGTCTTCACAGACATAATTTTAATAAAGAACTTAATATGTAGTGCAAGATTTTTTTTTATTTGGAAGCATTAAGTATTTTTCTTTAAAATAAAACTAAATGTATGTATGTGTCACGGTGCCAATACTTCTAAGGAGGTACCCAGAGCTGCTAAACACACACCCTCATCACAATGATGAAGACAACCTCTTTTTACTACGTGACGTTAATACAGTGCGTTTTTTTTCTTTAGCTTCTGACCACTGCTGTTAGCCTTTACGCGGACTAACTTTTGCTGCAGTGCTGCTTGCACTCTGCTGCGAAAAGTTGGGGCGGTTTGCACAAGTGTATTCTGGACACGAACCTGGGCTTGGACAATTGCTATTAAAGACTAAATCTGACAAAAAAATATCGTCGTTTCGGACAAAGGCGTTCTCAAAAGAAGAAAAGGCAAGAAACTCTTCAGCCATCGTCTTTCATGTTAATCAAAATCTGACTAGTCAAATGTTCTTCTTAGGTGGCTTTATATCATCAGCTTTAGAATAGTGAGTCGTAAAATGTAAGAACAGGTATATATTTCCTTCACCAGTTCTTCACGAACCATATGAAGTAGGTTAGGATTGGACATGTCACATCCAATCCAATCAAGTACATCAATAACATACAATCACAATAATTATTAATTCAATATAATTATTGTGATTGTTAAATAAAGAACCAAGTGTTCCAAAGATTGTTACTACGGTGACAAATTACTAAAACTTGTGATTAAATAACAAATAACATCTCAGTGATTCCACTTCCATACATAGATTAGCAATGTGTTATAATAATAATAGTAGATATAAATAATGTAAAAATACTGTATTCTCTGAAAAACGTTAAACTAAAATTGATTAACATGTGTTTCACAAAAAGACTAATCGTCTTACTATCCCGATTATAGATTCCTATAAGGTAAGATTTTGTTTATCAACATATCACTCTGCTTCCCACATTAGAGTACTTTGTACTGTGGGAAAGTATTTTTTCTTTTATTGCCTTATAATAATTAGTTAATGACGATTAAATACTGTATGAAAATCATTTGACAATTACATAATGAGTGTGTCAAGGTGCCTTATGCATAAGTGCGTAAGGGTGTGAGTTTGTGTGGCTGCGTGTGTATGTGAGTGAGAGAAAGAGAGGGTGTGTGTAGGAGTGACGAAAATTGGAAAATCTATACGATTTAGAAAACATAAGTCAAACAGTCAGTTTCTTTAACTGACTTGTTTTGATGTAAGCAATATTTCTTTGGAATCAGTCTATGACTGTGGGTATAGAAAGGCACTTAAGCTTTTAAAAGACTTATTAAGGCCTCGTCCACACCGGCCGGTGGCTTACTTGGCGCCTAGAGGTTAGATGGTTGCCTGGTTACATGTTCAAAGGGAATTGTAAACTAGCTACATGTCAGGCGACTAGCTAGAAGGTAAGCTTAGCGCTTCGCTAGGTGCTTGGCTGGACGCCTAGTTTACTGCTTGGTGCGTATCTAAGTAAAAAAATGTGTTTGACAGAAACTAGAGAGATTAGAACGCGGCCTAAGATTCAAGTGCTCATTACACATGTGATGCATTTACGATTTCCGTAACAACTGAAATGTCGCTGACTCTAAAGAGTTTTCCTGTCGAGAATTTTTATTAGCAATGTGAGTGCGAAGTTATTTTAATTATGCAAAGTAACGTATCAGTTATATTTTGGGATTTTTCAAATTTTGTACAATTTTTCATATGTATTATATCATCATGGATGTTTCGTTTGTTTTCTGTCTTTTCTTCGTATTAATTTTCTTCAAAAAGGATAACAAAATTAGTATATAATAGTAGGGACTTGAACATTTTTATCTTGATCATACATATATTGTATTTTTTCGTTAGATATATGATAATATTATTATAGAAATACTCTTGTCAAATAACGACACAACAATTAAACTAATTGAAATCACAATATCTTTTATATGTACTAAAGAAGAGTGTGAAACACGAGAATAAATTGCTGTCCTAAATTAGAATGTTACGTTAGACGTGCAATACAAGAGGCCAAATCCTGTTTGAGTAAGATTTTCAACTCAATTGTTAGTGCATATCGCAAGCCAACTGATTGAATAGCTTCAATAAGAAGACAATTTTCTAATCGACACTAATGTAAATAACATTGCACATGTCGTTTCTGTGTGATGGAGAAGTAAACGTAGAAAACGAGTGATGTATTTCAAAATTATGCTTACATTCGTTATTCTATCATATTTATATTACTCATTGTGGTATCTTAGCAACGGCTACTACATTGTAATTTTCAAATTTGATGACAATGTCCTCTTATGTCATATTCATGGTTGAGAAAACATTTGTTTTCTAAAGTTTTCTGCAACTTTGAAACTATCAGACTAAAATTAGCGATGACATTTTCTGTAATTTTGTTCCATTTAAGGTCATATATAAATTTATATATTTTGTATTTTAAAAAGTAGTAGTAAAAACCATTTGCCAGTTAATTGATTGCCTAGGCAGATTGTTAAGTATGAAAAATAAATTATCATTAAACTTAACGGATTATTATATCAAACTTGAATTTCTTTTTCATTCTTTTCCATACTTGACGATCTGCATAGACGTCCAAATTGGAAATTGTAACAGATGGCTGCAACATAAACACAACAATCTTTCTGGGGTAATATTTAGCTTGTTGAATGTAATTCTGAGACAACTTCAAATTCACAAAGATTATTTTATTATAGAAAGACCTGTTTTCCCTTACGAATTTTACAGCAAATTTTAATTTTACTGTTTTACTGCTGTGTTTAAGGCTAAGGCTATATTCGGAAAACACTATATTACATATAACTTAATCAATTACGAGAAAATGCGCTTGTAACAATCATACTAAAACAATTTCATAAATACGATGTTATGCTGAGTTTGATATTGATGTGCTAAATAAACTCAACTCAACGCGACATTAACCATTTAATATCTATTAGAGACAAAGCAAGATTGGAAATACTTAAAATTATAATATGTATTATGTGTACTAAAGAAGAGATTGAAACACAAAGCGATGCTTAAATTCGTAATTCTATCCTATTTAAATCTGTAATTACGTTGCACAATACCCATTACGGCAATTTGACAACGGAAACTATATTGTAATTTTTAAATTTCACGACAATGATCTCTTATGTATGAAACATTTATAGTTAAGGAAACGTTTGTTTTTTTTAATTTTTTTCCAACTTTAAATCTATAGAAATGTAACTCAAAAACCATTGCTACAGTTTTTCTACTGAATAGAAATATATGATTTAAAATTCCGAAGTTTGATTATAATATTTTTTGATCTTAATTGATTTGAAAATATAGGTATTCATTTACTAACTAACCCCCAGCAGCCAAAACGTACAAAGAGTTAGACTGGTGATGCTAGAGGAAGCGACACACAGTTGTCCATATGCGAAGCAGCTCGTCTGCCTATGTAACTGTTAATTGCCATTGCACAGCAAATGCTTAATAGGAACTGCACGTGCTGAAACTGAAAGGGTGATATTGAGGAGTTAATAATGGTATACTATCACGCTAATGTCACAAATTTTATCCTTATGATGTTTTTCTGCAAAAAGATCAGTTGCATCTGCGTCATCAACTGTCCTTAAGAATGCAAACGACGTTAGGATCCATACTGAGTGCCGGTACCAGCCGTAAATACTATAAATCGCCATTTGCACGTTGTAAGCCCTCTCTAATCCCTCTCTTGTCGTTACAGATTCCCGGAAACCGTTTTACAGCAAATGGCTACGTCGATGCCGATTTAATACAATACTCTTTGATACAATACGTCGCAACCTCATCATATTTAGTCGGTGGCAAACTGTTTCCTCTAATAGGTACAGTGTTTGAAAAAAAAACCCCTAATCAATTTCGGGAATGGTCTGGAATGATCGGGAACATTCCCATCAAAGAAACCATCCCGTATTTTTTTCGTGAAGCTTGGACACACATACAAACAAAGAGATAAACAGACAAACGGAAAATCTAAAACTTATATTTTTGGCATTGTTTTTATTTCCATATCACGTAGCAATTTCTTTTTTTCGACACATCTTCATTGTACCGTGGGTTCTACCTACTTCGGTCTAAAAGATAGAGTCTTTTAATGGTCAGACAGACAGACAAACAGCGTAGGGTTGGCAATAGGGCCCCGTTGGGACCCTTTAGGTACGGCAACCTAAAAATACCGTATACAAAGATAATAAGCTTAAGATAATTATTACAAAATTTCATCGCGAAGGCGCCATTTTGATGTCTTCTACAGATAATGATTACAAACTTGGTTTCCGCTATAATGACAGTTATTCAAATGTCTGTTCATTTATTTATAAATATCTATCTTTTAAAATAGCAATTTTTACAGTATCTTTAGTCGTGACGGTTACCTTGTTTGCGTTATAGAGACAAAATATCCCAGTAACTATATAGGTATGTACCACTTTTCACCAAACTTTGGATTAAAAGTAGAATAGAAAAAAATGGTCGAATACAATGCCACAACTTTCTAACCTCCATTATACTGCTTTACTTTTGGATGACATTTCGTAAAATCCTTTTTTAGTGTGTCTACCGTCCACCCTACACAGATCCTATATCCAGGCTTTATGGTTCCTGAGATTTCGTGGTTAGGCAGAGTCGTATTTTTGTTCTATTTTTATAAAACAGCAACAACCAGCAGGGTGACTTTGACGTTCAATTTCAAGTTCGGTATAAAATTGCCATTAGACAATCTAGTTACAACATCTTTTTATGCCACAAAATTAAATAATATTATGAAATTTACTCATCACCAAATTGTAATGTAAGAATTTGATATTGTTGGCTTTTAGGTAGGTATTTAATTTAAGATTGTCACATGATTAATATTGGGATTTTTGCAAAAAGGCAGCCCCCATAATCGTAAGGCATTCACTCTAACACCCTTAGAAGTGCACACCACTGCAAGTGTGAAGGTCTTCCTTGGACTAAAGTATGGGGCTGTTCAAGAAGGGAAATTATTTCTTTAGTATAACAAGTATCAATAGGCTACGCCACGGTGACCAGGCGTATCTCATGCTTGTTTGCCAACTTGGTTTCTACTTTATAAAAGATTTAATCACCACTGTCACAGAATGTAGGTATTATTCGGCTAGAGCACTTATCTCAAATTTTTAAGGAGTATAAAGACTCCTTATTACTGCTTTGCGTGGGAAACTAGCAGCAGAGGCGATTAGTTTTAGTTGGCACTGCATCCGATCAATGATTGTTCTAAGGTATGTAAAATACGTCAAACAAGCTTCATTAATTAAACCATTAGGTGACGTCAGCCATTTGATAACTTAATACTTAATTGTTAAAACTTAGAAATTCCTAGCAACTCGTTAAGTAAATTTAAAGCTCATATTTTCATCAATTTAAGAGTGTTACCGCTTAACATCAGGTGGGAAAGAAAGGTGTACCACGTTATTTTCCAAGGTCCTTCAATGGCGGTCCTTATTTTGTACAGTACGTTTCAAAAACATAACAGAAATGGAGTAACGTTCAAAAAAACGTTCTAAACAAGAAACCCTTCTTTTCTAAGAACAAAATAATATTTAATTATATTTTATTGAATTTGAGGTACTGTGAGCCATTAAATTATTTAGTTCAAAGATTCTAGGCTTCCAAACAGACAAACAGGTTAGGCTTTTCTTATACTTTAAACTCTTCTCTATTTATGTAAGTACCTAGAACACAACAAATAATATAAGGTGTAGTAGGCTAACAATTTATCAACGCCAGTCCCCACACGTCTCTGACATGTTACCCATAAATGTCCTGACTGAATGAATGTCTCATTCATCAACACTGAGCCAAAAACCTCCAAAGTTTTTCCAAATTACACGACCTTTGAGTTGCAGGATTCTTTTGTAACGTTATAACCTAGCCTTAGTTTTCACAAAATTCTTCGTCAAAGAGATATACTAACTCATGTAAGTTTGTTTAAAAACCAATTATTTTTAAACTCAAAACCATGTGAATTGGTATTCAGTCTTCGGAAAATCAAAATGACGTGTATTACCGTTTTTTTTTTTTAAATACCTTGAAAGGTCGTATAGACGCATTCTACAATCTAAAACTTTAGATCTTGAAACAAAACTCCTTTTTTATAAATTTGGGGCCCACAAAAAACTTGGTCGTAGGATAAACATAAGTGCTGTAATCTACGTAAATTAGTATTTGGCCTTTTAATTCAATTTAGCCAGCTTACCACATTTTTTTGCCTTAACCTAGTTTAGTATCTTTTTCCAAAATATATATATATGTCCGAATAGATCCAAAAGCTTCAATATTTAAAATTTAAAACATGTGTGGAACTATGTTACGTTTGCTTATTGGGTTCCACTATGTTACGTTTGCTTATTGGGTTCCACTATGTAACGTTTGCTTATTGGGTTCCACTATGTTACGTTTGCTTATTGGGTTCCACTCGAAAAAAACGCTGTGAATATACGTTCACGTTAGGTATTTGCAACAGCAATGAGCGATCGGAAGATTTGATTACTTCCCAAAACAAATTACATCAATTTCTAAAACTGTGATAAACTTTAAAGATAGTTGGTGTAATATATATAAAGATTACCGAAAAGTAATAAGAAAATCTGTAACTATTCAGTAGTTGTAGTATTCTACAAATTTAATTTCGCAATCTAAAGGTAAATTTAATACTAAAATTACTTGCCCTAAGTTTTCACATACTTACTTTAAACAAAACTTAATTACGCTGTTGTGTGTCACTTTATTTATGCAAATTACATATGATAAAGCTAGCAGCGTTGAAACTCAACGTTTGTTCATAGAATTATATATTTTATGTTTTTTGTTATTGAATAGTATACTTTTGCGATGATCCAATCCTTATGCGTTGTCTATCATTGTTCCTTAATCATAATAATCTATTGAATCGGTATTTTCACAATTCATAGCTATGAATAGAATTGTCCCTTCTGAGCTGGTCGTTAATGTAGGTCTAGACAGGAAATTAGATCAAAAATATTGCTATACGATTCCCATTTTTATTGTACATTTCCAAGTCGATTGATATATGATACCTTTTATACAAAACAAGTTAAATTTAGCCTATTTTCGAAAATAGTTTATTTTATATTTTACAATGAATTCATCTTCGTTGCTAATAATAGAAGTGTAACAGTGTGACCACCTAACTAAGTCCAGAAATTAAACAATATAACGTAAAGCTTAAAAAAAGGTCTCTACGATTACATACTTACTTGCAGTTTCTGTTGTAATTAGCACTGATATAAAAAAGCCAGATGTTAAGAGGGGGTATGAAGCAAAATCGCCCTTAGAAGAATTGAATTTTAAGTGAGTGAGAATTTTAATAAATAATAAAAAACATTTTGATACTACATTATCTCTGTAGAAAAAAATCACAGTCACCTCTTGTATATGCCAATTTATAATTTATTATAAAGATGGTACATATAAATTAGCTGCAATTTTAATAAAATATTATTTAATACGGAACCTAGGGCTGTTATTAGCAAATTTTCCATATAAGTGATAATATTCGAGTTAATAATATATATTTTTTACTACGTTACTAAGTTTATATACCGCGTTGTATGCAAAATATGTCTAGCTTTTTGCCCGCTCTTAATAATAAGACAATGATGTGTCAACTTAAACAACTTTTCCTGATCCCAGACAGATGTAGATATAAAATAAGCTGTTTAACATTGCACTTAGCTAAGTAAGGTCGTCAAGCTTTAAATCTATTGTAACTTACGGTCAATATTATATACTGGCAGTTTCTCGCGACATCGTCCGTGTGGATTTTGAAAAAAACTTTTAAGTGTTCATGATCTTAACTACAAAAATATCGGAATTCTCATACAAATACGTAAATCTTAATTTTCAATTTCAAGACTTAATACCAATTTACCTTTAAAAGTTACGAATTTCCTTTCAAACTTCCAACCCCCATTTTAAGGGATGAATCTTTCAAAATCCTTTCTTAGTGGAGCCCTACGTCATATAAGGTGGGTTCCTTATGCATGCCAAATTTCAAGTTTCCATAAGACCCAGCGGTTCAGGCTGTGTTTTGATGTGACTTTGAATCAGTCAGTCAGTCAGTATTTTCTTTTATTATATAGATAATTAGTGATACTTATTTACTAATCCGTGTTACTAATTTAAGTCTGCTATAAGAAAGTAAGTAATCAAGAAACAGATCTCATAAAGCATGTTACAATTGTTTTCAAATATTTTTGTAACAACGAATATATCTACAGCTACGTTTAAAAAGGAGAAAACGACACGGTTTGGTTGGTTATGTTACAAGTGCAAATATTTGGTCCATTTTGCTTCATCGCGTCGTTTGACAGGTTTTAAAGTCGTTCTCGTAAGTAAGTTATTAGAGTGAAAACGGGCGCAACAAGCCGGTGCGTTGCGTGATGCCAACGCTGACATCTCGTTGTTATTGCAACGCGCATCATCGTTTTTATTAGGTTTACTATTGCCTTTAATTGAATCGAATTTCATAATAACCGTTTCACTAAGGTCAAGATCATCTGTAATAATATTTACGGTATAAATGTAATTATTCGTAACAGCTGTTTCTATCTATCTTACCAAAATAGGTGTGTCGCAGAGAATTAATTACCTTTACTTCGTTACCTGTCTGAACAGTTGATTACTTTATGAAAGCATTGTACGTTCATATATTCAATCATTAATGCCGCAGTTATACTTTCACTAAATGAAACAAGATAACACTTCGGTTCTTCGATGATAGAATTGTTTATTAAAGGCTGACTTCAATGCGCTTCTGCGCTTGAGTTACTTGTTACAGATACAATGTTTTCTCTCACAAACAACTTCATTGTATCGTTTCAAGAATTGTGTACTAGACGTACAAAAATATTAGTTTATTATCAGTTAATTTATCTATCGTTAGTACGTACTGAGTAAAAACCATTGTTAAAAGTTACTTAATAAGTAGTATTATGAGGAACTGACCTGTATCCTCCGCATTCTGCAGATGTTGTATGTGATGCAGGTGCGCATAGTAATGATGATGGTGTAGGATGCATTCCAGGTCGGTGCAGTTCAACATTGTTACTTAAGGCGCCGCACCGGCGACCGTACTAACACAAGCTTGTTGCACACTTTCACAAAACTATCACTTACACCACACGTATCGCTGTCACATCACGTTATCCCTAGTCACAGATACGGCACGGGCACTCACAGGTTTGTTCCACCAACGGCGCCAACCCGTCTGCCAACCGCGCCGGCTCCACTGTCACTGCATCACGTTGTTTACACTCTTTGATCACCAAAATATTCACGTGTAAATGTGAAGTTTCATCGGCATTCCGCACAGCGATTATAGCAGCTGAGGTTTGAACGATAAGACGGTCGATTCGATAACTGTTGGTTGCAGTGGACGGCTGCGTGCGCGCTACGCAAGTGGCGCGCGATTGTAAACTGAATGCGGCACGCGCACGGAGTGCCACCACTCCTGGACTCCTAGCCTCGAGCGCACTCCTCACAAATCCACTATCACATCTCTGCCCTTACCAGTTACCAGGATAAATCATCATTCACTAATTATCACAACAGAGACTTGACACTAAGAAAAACTGCAATGGAAAGTTCCACTGACTAATAGGATGTAGAGACTAAATAACCAGAATCTATTATAGTTAATGACATTTCATTAATAACATTCTAATTACAAAAGCACTTATCAAATTCATTGTAATTTATGAACGTTAATACAAGGTGCACTCTCGCTGAGCTACATAAATAATCTCAAACAAAAAAGTAAAAATAAAACATATGTGCCTGAAGGTCACAGAGGAGTTTGCAGCAAATATACTGAACTTTAACAGTAATGGTGAACTTTTTATAATGAAGAATGTATGCAAAACGTGTACATTAGGTAGTGCACGACTTTGTGTAGTTGTTCACCTTTTGTCTTGGCTGCAAGTAAGCCTATATTATGACGCGGAATCCCATTGTTTTCACCTGCTAGCTGCTCTGGTATTAGTCTTACTTTGACTGGTACGGTTTGTTCTGTTTCAGTTTCATATTTCTTTCAAACAATGATAAGTGCTTTTGCTACCTGTTAAATAATAACAGTGATTATTATATTAGTAATGAAATGTCTACTATTGGCTTTAAACATTTTTATTACTAGTTTTTTACATTTATTTTCTTTCTGTTTGACTGCTGATATTTCTGTATGACTGTTTTCATTTTGTTGTGCGATAGGTTGTTTGGTTATCCATTGTAACTACCAAAACAAGTTGTTGTTACTTGAAATTTGCGCAATAGCTATTATCAATATGTACGAGTATGTCCAAAGTTTTGACTGTATTTGTTATTTTCCTAGCTATGTCGGTTTTTTGGCACACATCAAAGCGCGCGAATCTTATACTCGTGCAGCATTTGCGATAAATAGCATATCTCAATTCTGCTTTATCTTCCTTGGATACCAACGGGTCGACTGTCTGTCTGTCTTATTTGGCAAAAATAACGAGTGTAGAAGAAGTTTTTGCTAATAAGTATGCGAATAACATTGCAAATTCCTCGACGGCACCTCACATGCAGGGAAACTTTCGTACAACGCATGATAGTGACATGTGTAATTCATTTGATAGTCAATACGTACATAATTAACCAAATCAACTGAGCTACTTGCGTCAGATTTTCACAGATAATTGTCTAAGAGCATTACGTAATGACCGTCCAGTCAAATCGTGATGTTGATTGTTTAATTCAAAGAACACGTAATTATTGTAATACTTTTTCTTATAATAAAACAGTTTTAGGATTTACCTTTAGTGCACTGTCTTCTGGAATCAGTTTTTACAACTGTTTGTTATTATAATTATTTAATTAAATTTTTAATTCAATTATTATGCAAGAAAGTACTTTTAATTCAGTTGCTGCTCTCTCTGTTTTGAGTATCCCGTAATCGTGAGTTCCTAAGTAAAATGTATGCACGTATAATTTTAAGGGCCCGGAGAGGTAAAACACTCTCGCATACATTTTTCTCGAGACTGCTTGCAATATGCTACCAGAAGCGTCGGCGGTCCAGTCTAACTCTGACTTTAGTAATAGCATTCGAAAACGAGTTAAGTATGCAAGAATTTGATTAATTTTGTTACTGTCCTGAGCACACTTTTTGACGTGAAAAAATATACGTTATAGTTCAAACCTTGATTAAGTTGATTTGCAAATATTATAAATTTGGGTATTAAAACAGTTAGTACAAAAATTTATTCTATTATTGTAAGGAAAACTAAAAGTAATATTGTCTTGATTCTTATTTCATAAAATATATATTAATATGACCAAGTGAATTTGCTAATTTCATAGTTCTAAATAAATATTTGATTTCTATAACGACATAAAACCGAGAAAATCTAAATTTTCAACGTGCGGTCACGTGCTAGCGCATATCGTAGGTAGAACTGTGTCTCTTTGTATGCTTCAATAGTCTTCGTATACTGGCCGAAACGCCACGTTTTTGCTAGGGTATGCCATAGTCTCCACCTTCATATAGTTTCTTTTAGTTTTTTTAAACACGTTTCACTAAGATATTTAAGGTATATAAAGATATAAATGGAAAATAGAATCTAAAGATGTTTCTCACAATGCGTAAAAACCCATTAAAGCATTTTTAAGTATCTACCAAATGTATAAAATTCATACTGAGGTTAATAATAGAACAAAGATTAAAAAACCGTGACTTTGTGAGGACTAACAGCTCAATAATAATATTAATACTTTATTGACTTCTACTGTTTGTTTACATTAATTTTAGAAATAAAAAATAGTCGCAGTTTGAAGATATAAGAACTCTTAATGTAACTAAGTGATACAGTGGAGTCGGTTTGTTGGACGTATGCCGAGTTATCTTCGTTAGATGTTTTTATGCAGCTAATACTCTTAAATAGAGAATTGAGAAGAATAAGCAAATAAAAACGCGCATTATCTCATACCTTAGCTCCAAAACCAGCTGTTTTAAAGATTAAAGCTGATTTGAAACCGCAACTTGAATTTGAAATAAACAAGTACGTGTCGGACTTGTACACATTTAGGGTTCCGCTCCAAATGTAGGATATAAGCCATCCGAATGGCAGAATCCATACTTCCTACTAATATTATAAATGTTTGTTTGGATGCTTGTTACTCTTCCACTCTTCAACCACTGGACGGATCGGGATGAAACTTAGCATACATATAGGTTTAGGTCCTGGAATAGCATATAGGCTCCCGCGGGAATAACTATAATCGAGCTTAAACGAACTATAGCTATAGTTACAGCTTCATATAGCAAACTTCATAAGTGTAATTAAGGAGTAAATCACTGTCGCCGATTACTGAATTTAGGGCAGTCGGAGCCGCTGGCAAATTAGTATACCTAATTAAGGAGTTCCTCGCCGATAACCAAATTTAGGGCGGGCGGAGCCGCTGGCAAAGTCTAGTATATTATAAATGCGTAATTAACTCTGTCCGTCTGTCTGTCTGTCTGCCTGTTGCCTCTTACGCTTTAACCGCTGAACCGATTTAGATAAAATTTAGTATGGAGATAGTTTGAGTCCCGAGGAAGGACATAGGATAGTTTTTATCCCGAAAAATTCAAAATTTTCCGCAGGATACCCATATCCGAGCTTAAAGGAACTAAAGCTTGCTTTATCAAACTTTAACAGTATAATTAAGGAGTTAATTAAGAAGTTCCATGCCGATTAGCAAATTTAGGACAGGTCGCTGGCAAAATTCATTAACTACCAGCTATCTCATTAATATTATAAATGCGAAAGTTCGGATGTTTGGTTGTTTGTATGATGAACGTATACAGGTCACAATAAATTCTTTTATAAAACTATAGATAGATCTTGACTTTTTAATTATATAACGGCATGAATTTTCCTCCTACATAACGTATTGTCATAAACACGTTTCGTATAAGAACTTTTTACGAAGCGTACACGACTTTAATATAATATTTAAAAGACGAATATTTAGATTAATATTAATTCAATAATTTATCTTTTTAAAAAGGTCATATAAGTTGTTTTTTTTAAAAAAAATGATTATTTGATGGTTTTACCCATATTTTTTATGATATGGGTTATCGCTTCGTATTTAAGTCGTGTAATATGACCTATAGTTATAAAATTTAGTATAATAGTTATCATCACTACATTACATCGCATTAATTTAAATTAAAAATTTAAGCATTAAAATAATATTAAATTAAATTACATAAAAAAATATATATATATAATAATGTTATTTTACGATAGTTAAAGCATTCAAAAAAATTGTGAAGAATTAAATATACAAACGTCAAGAAATTAATTTCCCAATAGAAATGTAGACACTGAGAGTTACTAATATCGAATTTAAACACTGACATAATGATGACAATTTTTAAATATTGCAGTGCATGACTCATGTTTGGTGAACTGCACTTTTGACATTAAAGCATCCGTACAAAGGTTATTTCAATGATCATGGGCGTAGCCAGGTACGGGCAGGGGTCGGATCGCCCGCATTTTTTACTGCTACTACACTGCACCGTCTTACAACAGTCGTTCGTTTTTCAAATCTAACAATATTCATTCAATTATATTTATATGAATACTTTCGAATCGTCGATTCAATGTAAGTCAATTTCTGCCTAAAAGAGCTGGCAAGAAGTTCTCATTAAAGTAATAATACAATACTTTGATAATTATCAGCTAACAAGTGTACAATATGTATTGAAACACTTAGTCAAATCTCATTGTCAAATATCGTCAGTCGTCTAAAGAAATTAAGATATCTAATAGTACTAGTGGCATTAGTGCCATCGTAATTACATTCTTGCCCAATCATATGCATAAATATACTTACATATACCTAAAACTAAAAAAAATATTATATATATACTCTATCTGTTACCTCTTCACGCTCAAACCGCTGTACCGATCAAGATGAAACTTGGCATGGAGATAGTTTGCGTCGCGGGAAAGGGCAAAAACATCTTAAAAACGTCAAGTAATTATAAATGCGATAGAATGTCTGTCCGTTTTTTCCTGCATCATGGCACAAACGAGCATCCAATTGAGCTAAAAACTTCGCACAGGGATAATTAAAGACACGGAGAAGGACGTGGGCTAGACTTTTATTCCGTAAAAACGTAATACCTTTAAACGAGCAAATTGCTTCAATAGCAATTTTGTACGGTCGCCACTACAGGATCGTCTAAAGGTGCGTACAGATTATTTGCAACACAACATGCAATGCAACATTTCCCATACATTTTGATGTATTCGCGAACGCACTACAATCAACTGCGCGCCTTTTTTTGTTGGTTTCCGCCTGTTGTCGGTTTTTCGACGAACGCTTTGAGTGCGCGCAGTGTAATCTGGACGGATAATTCGCGGCGGATCTGCCTACTGCCCGCGATATTTGAATTGTCGATAATAAAAATAGATGGAGATGACGACTGGGACTTTTTTCATACACTGCTGTAATAAAATAATTGAAACGCCAATACAGTTATATACACTTCAAAATCAAACGGCTCCATGACGTGCGCGCTGATCATTGCCAGAAATGGCCGTTGTTGAGGCGCGTAGCGTGCGTGCGGACCGTCCACATACATTCGTGTTGCATTGCATCTTGTATTGCAAATAATATGTACCCACCTTAACATTCAACTATTCGTCCAACCTTTCACTAGTAGAGAAGTAGTTCCTCAGTATTTGATGATGTAAGGCCGTGTTGGCACGCGATCTCTACTAGCTTTTGCCCACGGTTTCGCCCGCCCGAAATTCGGTTATCGGTGTAGGATTTCAACGGCATCTTCTCAATACCATACCCAGATACCATCTGGGTACGGAACTCTAAAAAGCATAATGGCATTTAATTCTTTTTCACAAAGAGGAAATTATCTACGACAGTGTGGAATCAACGATTTTCATAAATGAAGAGGAAGAAAGAAACTTTATAGGGGCTTCAATAAAATCCTGTTGTTTTTTGATGTAGGTATTTACAAATCTTTTTGGTGCTTTAAGTACTTTACCCGCTTTACTTACAACAATGTATGACTAAACATCGCTTTATAAAGTTAGTAACCTTCACAAGGTCATCAGTTCATCGGGTTGGGAGGGTATCCTACGTTGCGCTTTCAGGTACGTGACGTGACCACCACTCAAGATCCTTTTTTCCCTATCGGCCATGGGTTCTTCCAGCTATTGGTCCTGCCCACTGCCGGTTAAGCTTTGCAGTTCGATAAGCTAAATCGGTGACATTATTTCTTCAAGGGATTTCCAAATTTCTGATTTGCTCATGTATTACAACTCAGAGCACAGCTTTCTTGATCGACCGCTGCACGACTTTTTTCTTTCTGACTGACTATGCAGTTGGCTGTTGCAGCCATTATACTGCTTCACCGGACTTTTTTGGGCGAGTCTCTGAAGGAGCCTCAGCCCATATAGCGTCCAATGCTCAAGAACTCCCCGCGGGGGGAGCCTCGGCTTGGGTTGTCGATCTCGGGGGCGTCCCTTCGACCGGCGTAAGTCTCGAACCCGAAGGTGAGTCACCGCCAGGCGGGGAGTTCTACGCGGGTGCGGTTGCGATTGAGTGGGGGCGAGAAGCGCCCCGGCACTCATTGATACCTCGTGTACCCTTGCGGGCGCTGACGAACCCGGGGACGTCGGCGTCGTGTTTGGAGGGAGGCCCTATTCGGGGAGGTCTATATCGCTATCCGGACTGCAAGATCGTCATCTGGGGCCGTTAGTATGTGCCGAGGCCGCCTAACGATTGGTTTACGACCGCGCCGAGGTCGGTCGGAGGGATGGCTTTGAGTTTTCTTTTGTGGCCCTTAAACGCATCGTCTCAGTTCCGCAACTCATCACTGCCTGGCAACACACTTATTTAAGACTTTGACTTTACTCTCGGCTCGTAAGTGTAATGGTAGCATGTTAAAAAAAAGCACAGGTCTGTATGTTCCATTTGTAATGTTTGCAACATAAAACTGTAATTGTAAATAAGTGTCCTTTTGTTACAAACCTTTTGCTTCTTTGGAAATAGACTCATGTTGCCTCTAAACAATTTAAAAGACATCAATTAAAAGGCTATACCTAAATTTACTTTTGTTGGCAAAGGTTTCTCCAGATCCGCAGAGCAGATCTGACTTAAATTCAATGACTGTGTTCTTTGGGCTATGGTTCAAACCCCGAAAACGTGATTGATAAACTTTTGTTCCATAGAAAAAAAATCCTTAACTAACTTTTTTTTAAAACTGTTGCCAAAGAAATCTTCAAAGTTCTAAGTGCTATAAGTTTACAACTTTGCTAAAGTATAGCCATGATAGTGCTTTAGACCCTGAAAAAATAGCCTTTGTGTTGTTGTTGTACAATGATGTAATACTATTAATTTGTTTCATGTATTTCAATGAAAATTTCAGTGAATTGAGTTGTAGCTATTCTACTCACGCACGCTCAGTTACATATCGCGTCATCCTTTTTACTGTCATGTAGTACTGTCTCTTAATCCCCCCGTGTCCAATCCCGACTTGTCTAAGATTGACAAAAAGGTAAATATAATTCTATCCCTAATCTTTCATTTTACCGCTTATGGTATTTATGACTTATGGTACATATATAAAGCCACCTTAGTCCAGATACACTGCCATCAGAAGGAGTGTAGCGGTGCTGGGCACACCACCTGTCACGTAGTAATAAGGTGGTTGGTAAAACAAGGCTGTCCCCACATTTCTATGTGGGTGTGTTTCCAGCCACTGGTTAATTCCTTCGGGCAATAAAAACCGTGACGTACATACATACATACAAACATAGAGACAGCCTGATGCAACATGTTTTCAATAATACATAAGCGCTCCACATGATCTTTCTTATCTTATCTTCCTTGAAATGTTTCCAAATAAAACTATTTATTTACATACAATGTTTACGATTAATATGTTCTGAAGACAAGGTTTTAGATCGCTCTGTCTCTCATATTTATCGGACAAGTTCACTCACTTATACTTATACCACTCTTCTTTAGATAGATATAGAAATGAGTAAATTTATTTGTTTTTAGGGTTCCATACCTTAAAAGGAATAAAGAATCCTTTATAGGATCACTGTTGTCCGTCTATCTGTCTATGTCTGTCAAGACCCTTTTACTCAGGAAAGCGTGGAGGTATTTAGTTTAAATTAATATCTTATACTAAAGTCTACGGTCAAGAAAAGAAAAGAAAAAGAACAAACTTCTAAGTAAACGCAATAAAAAAATACGGCCGAAATACAGCCATTTTGTCGCATATTTTGGTATTCACAAATAAATCAAAACCAATCCTGTTGTCCTAGAATCATGAAATTTGACATTTAGCAAAGTCTTACATCACAAATATAGAAACAAAATCCGAAATTCGTTTATTTATAGTTATAATACATTAAAAAAAACTGTCAAGACCCTCATACTCAAGAACGCGTAGAAAGTTGTAAAAAACCAACCTTTTAACTTGGTTTTTTTTGTGTCGCATATTGTCACACATATAAATCAAAACCTATGGAGTACTTCCCGTTGACCTGGTATCATGAAATTTGGCAAGAAGCAAGTTTTTACATAACAAATATAGGAAAACATCCAAAAACTGATAATAACCTGTGAGACTTGATCTCATGATGGAAGAACTACCTCCATATAATAAGTTTGTACGGAACGCGGTACGCGAGCCAGACTCGCACTTGGCAAATTTTTTTGTTTGGTTATTATTAAACAAGATTTGTAAAAACAACATATTATACGAAGCAGCGGCGTTTTGAAAAAATAAGGCTTTTAACTACCGCGACATCGCTTACCATCAGGCGGATCGTAAGCTTGTTTGCAACCTTAACCCTAAAAAGCCCTAAACGGTAGGTGCGCATAACGACATGAAAAGAAATGCGTTGTCCTATTTAGCATGCTTATTTCATCCCATCAAGGTCAATGTATCAGAAAACGTCAAGTGTGAGTCGGTTTTTTTTATAATTGAGGTGTTGTCGTTTCAATCCTACACCGATAACCTAGGAATTAAATAATAATGTGCTCTTGCATTACGTATACTGATTTGATCGACCGTCGAACATGTCTAGTCTGTGACCTACCTTGCTCAAGGGTTTATGATGATAGGTGGTCTTTTTAACCGGCAACATCAGGTGGGTCGTAAACTTATTTGTCACGTTAGTGGTATAAAAAATGTTTTACTCTATCAAATGATTTGTTACAGTAAAAAAGTCAGGAGAGTAAAGGTTTTTCTTTAAGCTGTAAATTTTACCCACAATGATTTCACACTAGCCGCCGCGACATAGTAAAAAATGACAGCCGTGAAAAGAGCTTGTTAACGACAAATAGGCCCGGCCGTTATTGGACACCGGGGACATTCTGTCGCATCCTCCTTTGAACATTTAAAAATTTCTGTTTTGCACAACGACATATTTCACTGTGATAAGGACATATCAACATGCAAGGCAACACAGTCAACATGCAAGACTGATTGAATGCATAACAATTGTGTAAACAAGCAAGTCAGGACGCCACAATGAGATAAATGTAAAGCTGAAAGATACTTAATAATGGCTGATTTAATTGTTATGAAGACAAAAAACAAACTTTACGTAATAAGAACAAAATCGCGCCTCCTTATAAGAAAGTATTATCTAACTGACAGCATAGGGCATTATTAGTATTAACAGAAGCAGTGATAAACGTGGAAAACAAACAGTTAAAAATAGTTCACATAACGCTTTCTACTTAGGTGACGTTTTATTTACAAGGTTTTATATATATATATATATATATATATATAGTATAGTTTATCCGTCTGTAATCAAATCTTGTAAATTAAATTTGACACACTTCCCGGTTTGAGCTGAAATTTTGCACGTATATATATATATATTTATATATATATATATATTTATATATATATATATATCGCGTGACAATGCAATATTATAATGACATGGAGCTCGAAGGTGGCCTTAGGAAATCTGTAATGGAACGACGCAACTCCATCGAGTTTGGACTCGTTTGATTTATCTTGACAAGTACTTTGTCCGTAGATGGTATCTAGGGTCTCAGATGGAGCAAAGGGGTGGCCATAGAAACTCCGATATAAAACGACAGAACCCCATTGAGTTTGGGCTCGTATTATTCGTCTTGACGAGTACTTTGTCTCTAACTGGTATCCAGGATCCATAGGATGTGCGTAATATAAAGACGTAACCGCATCGAGTTTGGGCTCTTCTGATTCGTCTTGGTGAGTACTTTGGTCCTAGATAATATCCATATGCAACCCCATTAGATTTGGTAAAATCCATTTGTTATTAATGTGAATACTACTTGATTAAATGCTGACCCAATGCCAAGTTGAGCACGTGCCGAGGGCTTAAGGGATGAGGGTGTATAAACATGTCATATCGCTAACGTTGCGCCTCAGGATGCCAGGGCGAACCCTGTTGTACTGAAGCACTTATCCCCCTACAATGGACCTCTAGGGGAATGGACCGTTTATATGTCACATTCTAAAAAAAAGGGCTCTAGATGGCGCCATATTGACCTTAGTGTGACGTCGCAGAGAATATTTTATCCAGTGCGCAAGACGCTTCTAACGATACCTCATTTGTCAAATAATGGTAGCCAGTTTAGAAGATATATGCGAACAGATAAACATACAGTATCTGGAGACCGAGCTTTGCTCGTTTTTTTAACAACGCCATCTATTGTCAAGTAGCTTTAGTGTTGCTTAACAACGCGATCTATTTTCAAGCAGCTTTTGTGTTGCTGTGTCGGTAAAAATAATAATATTACTACTCGCCAATAGATTTCAGGAAGAGTCATATTTTTAGCCTGTAAACATGGATAAAACGAAGTTTTCTACTAATGAAACTTAGCCAGATCGATTTATCGTCCCCGAAACCCCCAGCATACTTAATTTCATGGAAATCGTTGGAGCCGTTTCTGAGATTCAGATTATACATCTATATACCTATATACATATTTACAAGAATTGCTCGTTTAGAGGTATTAGATACATACCTGCTAAAATCATGTACCTTTGGCTTGAAGTCTGATAAAAAGGGTCTAACGAGCAAAAATGTTGAAATAACAAGATAAGTGTTTATAAAAATTTGTGACTGCCTAAATGCAAAAAGTAGAAAACAAAACCCCTATTTTGATTGTAGCTGACATATCTTTCTTGCATTGGAATGCCAAACCACATATTATTTTTATATCTTAAGGTATTTATCATGCTTCTGTGATAAATATTTTTTTACAGTTACATAGGTAGGTATATTGACTCTGGCCGTGTTTATCCAATTTTACACACCCTTTATCGCTGAACTCAACAATTTATTTATTTTGGATATTTTTATTTCCCCATTCCCTTATTAATGCACTTTTGCTTTATTTTAATGTGGCCTACATATTCTAATGATGTTATTCCAAATTACCGTAGCAATGGCAAAATGTAGACTTCATCGACGTAGATTACTCGAACTCAAAACAAAGTCTAATTGTGGCGCTACATGATCGTCCCGATATCCGAATTTTGAACCTTCATTAACGAAACAAATGCATCGATCTTGAGAATCGGCCACTACCCGAACTCTGAAATTTCCTACGAAAATAAACGGACTTGTTTCACATACATACTCACGGCGTATGTGGAAGCGATTGCAGTGGTTGTGCTATAAGTATATCATTATTGCTTTTATTATTAATTTACTATACATGTGTAAGTTGTTTGGCGCAATTGACAACTACGCCCACATTGATGTGCAAAGACGGTTTGAAACAGTTCACAACGTTTTCTTACGAAACTCTAGAAAAGGAGTTCCAAGTGTATTAAAGTACGGAAGTAAAGGAAAAGGGAAAGTAGACAATAAACATATTATTAAAACACAATTAAATCAACACTATTCAAAACTCTGACAGCCAAATGACCACTAGTTCGACTACCATCACCAATCCGGACTGAGCCATCGGGACGTACAACGGTTGAGAGAACAGCATTTCATTCTAAAACAATATAGGAACAATAACTTAGCACAACAAGCACACACGACTTCAACTTAGTTGATTTTTTTTAACTTTTAACTGCTTTGTGTACTCGACGACCTAATCGTATATGTGTAAAATAGTCTGTAACCCTTTCTACTCCAAAGTTTTGCTTATGATGAATGGTTATAGGTATAAAGCTACTAACTTAATTTTCATCTCGTCGTGACCGTTGCTTACCGGATGTTGCGCAGACTCACAATGTCTGCAGCTTATTATGCATGATTGAAACTTGATATTATTCTTATAAACGAAGGTTATGATGAAGACTTCCTTGATTGAATCCTAATAAAGCGAAAGGAATGAATATTACAACAGTAACTAAAGCAACTTGATCTGCTTAACTTTCTAATACTTAAGCAGTAAGTAAAGTTATATGAGTCTACCTAGTCTTAATTATAACTAACTAGTTAGTTAGGCAGCCTCGGCACGTACATACGGCCCCAGACGACAATCTCGCTCTCCGGATAGCGAGACTAGTCTCAACGACCTCCCCGAATGGCACCCCCCCCCCTCACACGACGTCCCCGAGTTCGTCGGCGAACGCACGAACCCAGCTTATACACGAGGTATCAAAGAGTGCCGGGGCGCTTCTCACTCACTCGCAATCGCAACCGCGTAAGGGGGGGTAACTCCCTTTCTGGCGCTGACCCACCTTCGGGTCCGAGGCTCCTTCAGAGTCCCGCCCCAAAAGCCCAGTCCAGCAGTAATGGCTGCATCACTGCATCGTCAGTTCAGAAAAAAAAAGACACATAGGACGTTTAATAAAACCACCTTCTTTTACCGAATTGAAGTGATGTGACGATGGGCTCTCCATCTCTCACGGTCTAAAAAAGTAAGTAAAGTAAGTATGTCGCTACTACGTTTGATATGTGAAATATATTCAATAAAAAAAATATTAACATATTTATAGATAATGGTGCAAAAAAAGGATACTTCGCAATGACATGTCCTATTCTATTGAGTAATTGATTGTATTAATATATAATTACCTACGCAGAGGTGAATAGGATATAATATTTATATCGTATTTCAAAGGGTCTTATGGGGAAGACACGAGAGATGGAGATTGAATCTTAGGGGGAACCTACGGGCGAAACTGAGGACATTTGATGGAAGAACCGTTTTCTCTAAATTGCTGACGACGAAGAATTTAATGAGAACTCGTCACAAGCTCAACAAATCCCGCGACACAAAATAAACAAATCGCGAAAGGTACAAATTGTCATGAAATTCTTCTGTTGAGGTTATTTATGTAACATCCTGTTGCGCAGAGAACAGCGACAGTTAGATGTAATATCCTCAAAACGGAGGTCATTAATCAATGCATCTTGACGGTCATGACCTATGGCGCGGAAACGTGGACACTGACATTTGGCCTAATCTACAAGTTAAAACTCGCTTAGCTATGGAAAGGGCTATGCTCAGAGTTTCTTTAAGGATATGATCATAAAACGAAGAGATAAATAAAAGAAATGAAGAGATCCGACGAAAAAACTACAAAGGCATCGACTTAACCCATAGAATAAGCAAGGTGAAATGGCAATGTCTAGTCGCAAAACGATGGCAGTTGGAGAAGAGTCTTAAAGTAATTTTTTTTTTTTTTTGATATTTTTTGACATTAAATACAGCGCCGCCTGGCCCAACAGTAAGTAAAGCATGTGTTATGGGTACCAGACACCAGATACAAATACATAAATATTACTGTTTTTTGTAAATACATACATATCATATATAAATACACCCAGGCTTAAGACAAACACTTATGTTTATATTATGACAAAAATGTTTGTCCAGTGCGGGAATCGAACCCACACCCTCTGCATAGCAGCTGGCCACACTACCAACTAGGCTGCGCGGGACTAGAGACCACGAAGTGGTATTTTTTTTTTATACCACTAAAGTGGGAAACAAGCTTACGGTCCGCCTGATGGTAAGCGGTCACCGTAGCCTATTGACGCTTGCAACACCAGGGGTGTGGGTGTGGGACCCTTCAGAAATCGACTTCTCTCTTGAAGAACTTTAGAGAAAACCTTGGCAGGGAGCTTATTCCACAATCCAAGCGTTCGCGGGGGGAAGTGAGTTTGGCATCCTCGACAATTCTCATAGCCCGTCGTTAAACCGAGACAAAAGGGCCAAGCTTTTATCTATGTGCATGCGCCCAGAGATGGCAGCAGTACTCCACATGGGGCTGGACTTGCAACTTGTAAAGCAGCAACATTTGCGCCGACGTGAAGTTCTGCTTCGCTCTGTTAATTACACCAAGTTTTTGGGACGCCAGCTTCACCTTGTCTTGCAGATGATCTCGAAACTAAACATCGCTGGCGATGTCAACACCAAGGATTTCAATGCTCTTGGCGATGGATATGGTAAGGTCAATGTGGGTCGCCTTCTTGTCAGATGAAACAATGATCTGAAAAAGGTTTTTTTTTTCATTGTTGATTCAATTAGCAACTAGTTGATTTAATAAATATTAGCTAATATATAACTAGCTTTGTCCCACGGTTCCACCTGCCCTTAATTCAGTTATCGGTACAGGATTTTAACGGCAACTCCGTAATTGAATTCATGTGGGTAGCATTTTCTAGGTGCCGAAGTTTAAACTCAATGTTTCCCTTCAACGACTCGGTGACAAAATACATACTTTTAAAAATTTTAAATGCAGGAATAGTCACTAGTACCCTGCCTATCTGCGAAAATTCAAAGTAAAAAAAGTCTTTTGTTAGGTAATTGATTAGTTTTTGAAATGTATTCCTACATGTTTTCTAAACGCTTGCTGAATTTTATGGTTGGATTCATTTATTTTATTAAGAAGCAAATTAAGTCTCTTTGTCTCCTAGAGCATCCTTGGTGTTGACATCTCCAGCGATGTTCAGTTCCGAGATCATCTGCAGGAAAAGGTGAAGCTGGCGTCCAAAAAACTTGGTGTACTCAACAGAGCAACGCAGTACTTTACATCGGGGCAAATGTTTGACTCGGTTCAACGACGGGCTGCGAGAATTGTCGACGATTACAAACTCAAGCCCTTAGTATGAGGAAAGACTTTGTCTCCCTGTATGTGTTCTACCGCTTTTACAATGGGTTATGTTCTGAGAAATTGTTCGAAATGATGCCCACAGCTACTTTTTACCATTGCACCACTCGCCATCGGCAGGGAACAGTCTCACACTCTAGGACCGAAATGGTCGCGTATACAGTGCGATTTCAGAGAAACTTCAGCCCGCGAACACTTGGGTTGTAGAATGAGCTCCCTGCCAAGGTTTTCTCCAAGGACCACAGTATGGGGTTCTTCAAGAAAGAAGTTATTAGATTTCTGAAGGGTCGGATACGCGTGAGTGATGCCCCTGGTGTTGCAAGCGTCCATAGGCTACGGTGACCGCTTACTATCAGGCGGACCGTTAGCTTGTTTGCCACCTTAAAAAAAAGGAAGAAAATAAGTAAATAATTAAGAACAGGACATATTTCCCAAAATTGAAGCTATTTCAATAAATTATATTTTGTGCATAAAGCTTTTTCCTACGACTTGGCCCCTGTGAATTTCGGTTACCACCTTGGGATTCCTACCTATGGTAATTCCTTGATTAACAATGATAAAATCTTAGTGTTTTATGTTATTTGCTATCCCTACAGCTGGGTAGCCGTTGACAAAATACTCCAAGGTTCCATTCAAGGACGTACACATAATCTTTACCATTTTTTTAACAATTCAAAAAAAAGGTAGCAATCATGATTCAATACTTAATTACTTTTTGGCTATGGGTGCACTACAGTAACAATGCATAATGGATGGCATGGATGACGCATAGAAACTTTATTGTTATGTCTTTATTTCAGCAAAAATGATTTATATTTTATTTATATTTGAAGTTTTACGTTATTATGACATGTTTATTATTATTTTTAATTAAAATTAAATTAAAAACTAACAATTAACTAAAATAAAAACTACAAATTAAAAACCTGTTCGAAGTTGACCTGATGGGGCAGTGTACCTAAAAGGCTGGCAGTATTTCCTCGTTGAATTGCAATTGAAATTCTTTGAGCGAAATAACTGCCAACCCTTCTGTCGTGAGACACATCGACCAAACGCTTTGAAATCGCTTTAAACAAAATATGAGTCCCCGGCCCCAAGTTTTCAACTGCAAACGGCTCAAAAATATAACTATTACTTATAGTAGTGTATTTTCTACGTTAGCGGTTTTCAGCAGAAGTGGCAGCAGCTCCCGCCACAAAAGCTGTACCAGGAAGATAAGTCGGGGCAAGGGTATCGACGCATGTGGCATCCCAAACTAATGGTCGACCCATCTTCCAAGGCACAAGACTCATGCCATCAGGCTTGTTACCATCATCTCTAAACATACCAACAGGCTCTAAAATGGCAGGAGTGTTGATGCTCACTAGAGCTCGACGTATAATGTCATTGAGGCTGCTGTGGCGAAACGTTCTGCCTGCGCTTCGAACACATGATAAGCCATGGTGACCGAGGGGATCGATCATGTCGCCGCATTGACAACGATGGGGTATATTAGTGACCGTTCCTACACGTAAGCAAGATGCAAGTCGAAATGTGGAATTATCCATTAGGGTGCCTGTGTTTGCAGACGGAAGCGCCTGTAACCAAAGCCCTGACTCCTATGTTAAAGCTGCAAGAAGACGAGCACGATCTGCAGAATTGACAGCCGTTTCCAAAAGTATTTTCCAGTTCAATTCGCAAAGCGGCCCGAGTCAGTATTTGGACTGGTAAGACTTCATGTGTTTTTAGCTTCATTTAAAAATGAGATCTCGAAATTACTAAGAGGAAAAAGAATTTTGTTTATAAGGGGTTAAGTACTATGAACTGAAGATAAAAAAGCTGGTAGGGCTACTGCGGAAGTTAAACGAATACCCAAGCCACCAAATCTTACAGGTAAGGTTGCCTGTAGCCACGTACGTTCATTGAAATTAATATTTAGAATCTTTGAAATGGTATCTTTAATAACGTTGTCAATACTGCACAAAAGGTCTGAACATTTCCAAAAATAACATGAACGTAAATAAAATGTAAATTTTGGTACAAATATACAATAGTGAATAATAAAAAATGCTGCATGAGAATTTATAGCTAAAAGTTTGTCTAGAATAGACTGAAAATGATGAATTTTTTCTTGAACAAAAGATGAAAAAGATTCATCAAATATAGGGGAACCTAAAATGCGAAGTTTGGACTTATCAACAATTTTAATATTCTGAGCAACAGACTGAAAACTTTTAATAATATGGGAATTTTTATCATTTTGACATGAAATTAGTTCACATTTTGATAGATTAAGTTCTAAATCAATATTCGGAATATTGTATAATATAATTTAAATCTTCTAAAACTGTATTTGCGTCACAACTTAACGTACCGTCATCTAAATACCAGACGTTATGTTTCGATTTTAATTTTTGCACGATAACAAGGATGACAAGGCTGAATATTGCCGGCCAGAGAGGGTCACCTTGTTGACAACCAGTTTCTGATGCCAAAAGATTTTGTTTGAATACCAATTTTGATGGGGAATGATAACACTGATAAATAAACTTGTATGCAAATGGAATTTTATTTTTAACTTCGGATACCATTGCATCCCTTTTGATGGAATTAAAAGCATTTTTAATGTTCACTTTCAGCACAACCTCACTTTTCTCATTTTGTAAAAATGTTCTTAGAGAATGATTTGCGGATTCACAACCTGCTTTCGAACCAAATCCCAATTGATTAAGTTGAAAGTAATCACTAAAAACGTTGAATGTTTCTTTACAACAAGTTTTGGCGGTAAGGCGGCGGTATGTTGTACCAATAGCGATTGGCCTAATGCCACCATCCTTTTTCTGTAAAGCACAAAGATTGGCCCCATAAAGGATGTCAGTAACCTCCGAGTCTAAACGGCCATCTAGCATTAAATTTACTAGAGAAGTTAGTTCATCCAAGAGAGACAAACCTGTATTCCCACAACTTACACTCAGTAAATCCTTAAGGTGTTGTGGAGTGAGCCCATCTATACCACCTGCTGAGCCGCTTCGAAATGAATAAACAGCTTCTTAAACATCCTCAGAAGAAACCTGGAGCGATGGACTAGATGAGTCAAAAGGATCTGGAAAAATCAAATTATCAGAGGCAGGAGGGTGTTTAGAGCGGAGCTCAATTAGAGAATCAGCAGTATCAGGAGCAAAGTCATCAGATGTAAAAATTAAACGAGAAGCACCTTTGATATCTCCCTCAGCGAGTGTCGATTCAATAGAACGGGTGATATTTTTCTTGCCAAATGAACAAAAATTAAGAGTTACCTAAAATAGGCTGAAATGTGTGACAGTTTTTTTTTTTTTTGTTAGTAAGAGAACATTTATCAGAGTTTTCTTTCTCAACATGCAAGACTCTATATGGAAAAGTCAATAAATGTTCCCAAGCACGTTTGAAGTTTTCAGTAACCGCTGAATTTATTTCTTCTGACATTTTTTGAGCTACAGATAGACGGGCGCCACGGGGAATTCTCTTTATAACTGGTACGGAATTTTTAAGTCGACTTATTTGTTTCCAAAAAGGTTCATTGGTCACTATAGAATTAGATGAAAAAGAAGAAATAAAGGAATCGGAAATTGATAGGTCAGTTCTACTTGAATTTTTATGAACTTTACCCTTATGAACTTTCAGACCTCTGTTTTTAAAATAATGTGGCTGAGAGCATTGGTCACATATAAACATATTCGCCTGGTCCAAACACCCATCGGTGCTGTTTATTATAGTTGAGCTACAACTTGGAACAGGTTCATTCATTAAAAATTAATACAGAATAAGTTAGCCTATAAAATAAATAAGCCTAAATTAAATTAATTATAAAATAAAATAAATATATACCAATCACAGTCTTGAGTCTTCGAGTCTTGAATTAATTTTGATGTGGTTTGTTGCAGCAAGCAAAAAAAAGTTGCAGAGGAACGAACGAACAAAAGCTGAAGTTGAAGTAGTTTAAAAGAATAAGTAAGTAACTTATTTTTGTGGTCTTCGTATTCAGTAATGTGCTGGGTGTTTGGTGGGTTTTCAAAATATTCCGTGAAAATCTTTGGTGATTACGTATTTTTATATGTGACGTTGCCTTAGCAACGATTGCAATCAGATATCAAAAAGTAATTTGAAATAAAGGGTCACTTGCAAGGATACAATAGCTTTTCCCACACTTCTAGAATTGAAAAATAATATGTTAAACACAAATCAGTCATTTCATCGAACCAATGAGATATATAATACAAAAAAATCAATTTAAAAGGAAATTTTGACAACTGTTTGTTGTTGACATTTGACATTTTTTGTCTTTATTTTAGTTTCTGAATAGGTAAAACGACATTTAAAACATCCTTACCGTGGCGATGGCGATATATGTTTTACACTTTATAGTTTTAACCTTGGAATGTTTCTTTAAAAAAGTAGCAAAAAACCAGTCCTGCGCGAACCGGTGGCATCTTTGACGTTTCTTTATCGTTTAATTTTTTTGTTGTGCTGAAAAACAGTTGCTGCAAGCTACCGACAACTGTCAAATCAAATAATATAATGATGACTGACGACGCTAAAGTAGACAAAATATGTTTATAACATCAAATTTATATACATTATTTATTGTTTTTATTTTAAACAGTTCAAACACCTGATCCAGCGGCTTTATGTAGCTCTAACCAGGTCGACTGACCAATTACAAATTGGCCGTCTAACGCAATGTCTTCCAGTTGGTTGTTGCCACTCAAGAATCTTTTTTCTTTGTTTCTCATGTTCCTAATTTATAATAATTTCAATTAACTTTATGTTGTATGGAAACGTCATTTTATTGAGACTTACATTATGTTTTTACCGGTTACTGCTCCTTATAAAAATAACTTCAAAGGTCAAGGGATGGACTTACAGATTAAGCCGTCGCTTTAACAGCTCTAACAGCTGTGGCTGGTAGAAACTTCAACTTAGAAATAGAAAAACTAACATTTTAACAAAAATTAAACGACTTCAAAAATCCATAAAAAAATAAAATTAAGGCCCTAAAGTATACTGACAGATCATTTAACTAAAATTTTAAGCTTAAAATTTGTAAAAAATCTTTTATATAAAGATGAGACGTCTTTTTGTATCCGACTTCATAGCTAAAAGTAAGTACACTTATTTTTAATATTTGATTTAACTTTGCCACAAAAATCGTACGGATGAACAAAACAAAAATCACAGGCTACCAACATAAGACTATACGAAAGTAAAAGATAAATGGTTCCGTTTTTGGTGTTTGGAACAATGGAACTACAAGGGCTCGGCTTATACCATTGGTCCACGAAACCCGTACAATCAAATGTGTCAAAAAAAATATTTTTCTTCTTTTGACGGTTCTTGCCCTACTACTGTATGCGTCATATAAGTTTGAACATTGTGGAAATCGGAACTAAAATTCCAAGACGAGCAAAGCGAAGCGCAAGGGCACTACCTACCTTTTCTCAAAGCACATCTTCGTTTTTTGAATCCCCATAAATTGTGTATGGATTATACCAGATAAACAAAATTCTCGAGATATGATGTCAATAGTAGACTTATTGAACAAATAAAGTTTCAATTGCATATGTCTTGCACTTTAGATTCTATTGATTTCTAAAAAACCCTGATTTCGTCACTCTCTCACTGATGAATATCAAAATTCTTAGGGTATTTCTTGAAGTCCTAGAAACCTTATTTTTTGTATGTAAGGTAGTATTAGTACACAAACAACAGATAAATCTAAAACTTGGGACTTTTACCCAAGTACCCATCCCCTTAAATTCCCCTTAAATTAGGGGATGGAATTTGGACTTCTGCAAATGTTGATGCTAGAGATCTGAAAATCGATATAGGGACTCCTTGTCATAAATAATAAATTACATATTTCAGGATTTTTAGTAAATCACCTCTTTGAATTAGGGGATGGAAGTTTGTATGGCTTATCCCATACAAACTTAATTTCATGCTACAGATGTAAAAAATATACAAGTACACAGACTTCTTATGACAAATTAAAAAATACATGTTTTAGGTTTTTTTAAAAAAAAACCCTCAACCTAAAGGGTATAAAGGGGATAAAAGTGTATATGGGGCTTTCGACAGGTTTTTTAATTGTACTACACTATAATACTTATACGAATAATATTACCATACTAATGTACTTCGTTAAAAATTAAAATGTGGTGACAAATATTTACAAAATAAAAATCTTTGGGGATTGGAAATCACAATGCTACCGTCACATGAGTTTAAGGTGAAAAATGTATGGAGTCACGAAACGGCCAAGCCATATATTTTAACTGAGGTGTAGAGTTTGAAAAGGAAGGACTTATAGAGTTAGAAGCTTGGCTCTGCATGAGATCTGATAACTTTTTGACAGTGCGAGCCATATGATTTCGTCTTGGCAACATTTTACATGAAAATGTTTTTGGTGGGATGAATTATTCCATTTCTATCATTAACAGTAGCGCCTCTCTCAGGCAGAAACTTAAGTGACGCGCAATGTAAACAAGCATTTCAAAATAAGAGAATTGCAAACATTGTCTAGTTTAAGAGATGAGTATTCTCATAACTTTTAGCTTCTGAACTATCTGATCTGATTTTCAGGTTGTAAATTTTGCAAGGAATTTTTAATCTAAAACCTTTAAAATACTTCATTTATTTAGTTAAGTAGACTGTTCATTCTTTTTCAGACCAACAACCTCATACTTAAAGTCCGATTATTAATTACGGATTAAGCAACGAAAGTAAACATTTAGATACATGGTTAAATAATTTACCATTTAATCAGGTGTTTACAATATTCTTAATGGCACATTTTTAACCAAGAACACTAATGTTCACTACACAATACATTATTCGTGGGTGAAGAGAATTCGGTGTCACAATTTTGTCTCTCTTCGCTTAAAGTTAATAATTTGCAATCTGTAAATAGTAAGTTCATTGCCAACTATCTGTGAGGAAACAATTTTGTGTAAGAAATTTATAGGTAGCTGTTGACATTTCAAAAACTTAAACTGAAAAAATGTTATAATTTCTTTCGTATACAGTATAAGTATAAGCACAGGCTAAGTAAACATTCATTTCAATCCTCATCCAAACGTACAGTTTGTCATCGCCTTTGATAAATCCGACAACGTCGAGACGGTCAAGGCTGGCTGGACTGCACCCAAATAACCTTATAATAACTTTTAGTACACATTATAATTAATAATTGTTGTCGAAAGATAAAAGTTGAATAGACCGTTGAAGGAAAATAGCTCAAAGCTGTATATAATACTTGTTAACAAATAGGCCATAGATAAAAATAGCTCTATATAATTATAAAGCTATTTTTATGTCTGACCAATTAAACGAGTCTATTATACAAACTTCTCTTTCTACTTTCGTACTTTCTGCTTGCAATCAGACTATAGGTTAGTCTGTGACACCACAGTTATAGTAATACGGCCAGTTGACGTTAATATTCACACATTCAATTTACTCTGTAGCCATTATAAACTTAGCATCTCATTCTTATATCACCCAAAGGGTTGGTCACACACATAATGGATGTAAGTGCTTTTACTACTTTTAAGTGTTTCCATCTGTGCGGCTTGAGAGCTCTGACAGTCGAGGGGCCACTAGCTTGACAGCGTCCGTCAACATGCATTAGGCCAGTAGGGTGAATTAAGGCCTAAGCCTCTTACCTCAAGGAGAGGCCTGTGTCCCTTCAGTAGAGAATATAACGGCTGAGATGAGACGTATTATCCTAGATTTTTTTCTAAAATTTCCTTGACTTTATTACTTTGGTTAAGTAAGCCGAAAAGTCTAAGAATCTTGTTCTAAGAATCCAGATTGCCTATTTAGAAGACAATTAAACAGCAGTAGAAATACGAACGACAGGTACGCGAACGCATTTGCAATTCCACTATGAGGTGATTGCAAGACGAATGCCGCCGGTGTCGTTCAATTACTGCAACTAATATGTACATACGTACACAGAGTTTGACAGCAACAGTCAAACAAGTACAATTAGTATAGTGGTTAATCTTGTTTGCGTGTTACTCTTACATACGTTTCAACAAAGAATTTAGTTTCAGTTTTTAATGCAAATACCTAATTACTGTCACTATTTTATAATACCTGTTAAGCTTTTTTTTACAAAATATCTAATTCCTTCATCATCAAAGCATCCGGCCAGATGGAAGGAACAGCGGTGCTTACGTGTGACAGGTTAAGACGAATCTAGCGCTATCTCTTTCTATGTGCATTAACCGGGCATGATGTTCGAAAGAGAACTTACTCGATATACTCTGATAATACACACAAAAATATAGTATTGACGTGTGATAGGTCGCCGTTAAAATTTTTCTTCTACTTAAGTACTTTTTAAAACTTTTTTTCTTGTTTTATGCATCCTTTTAGAAAACATACATTATTTAAGATATGGCGTATTGATACGCTATATCATTTAAAATAAAAAAGTAACGGATATAACGAGTATTGATTTAATCGTTGTATTTAACACAAAAATAGTTTAAAAAGAGTGTTTAAGAGTAATTTTTGCTTACAATTGTCTAAAAATATCGAGAAATTAGCCCTGCTTACTATTTATTATTTTTTTAATTTTTTGTTTGTTTTTATTCTTAAACTTATTATGAGTTTTGCAATTGTAGTTTTCTTACTGTTATACAATTGGGCTGTGGCAATGCACAAAGTGGGCGATGCGAGCGCGCATCTCATCGTGCAGGTGCGGCCATCTCTTCGTTTATGGTGTTTCAATTAAATCGCTTTTGACCGATCGCAGTCGGCCGTCAACCTAAACCTCGATCTAGAGTTATACTGAAAGTGAGACAATATGATTTTAATATAATATCTACTAGGATCTAATAGAATCGATACGTTTTTTTTAAAGGGTTACCTCGAATAGTGGGTTGTTTTAGTTCCTACATGATTTTTAGAGATACCAGAGATTTGATCTTAAATTATATATCTGTATTTTGAACATGTATTTATCAATACACGATAAGATCAACTGTACCCAGTAGTTATTACTTTCAAAAAATACCGTATCCAGCTTCATGAGGAAGAAAAGGATAGCTCCGGCATCATTGAAGTCAGCATCTACACCGATGGCTCCAAAACGGAATCAGGAACGGGCGCAGGGGTATTCTCCCATGATCTGAACATCAACATATCAACGAGCTTGGGTGCACTCAACACCATCTTCCAAGCAGAATGTGTTGGGATTACCCGAGCTGCAACAGCGGTCTTGTCTAGAGGCATAAGCGATGCATCGATACGCATCATCTCCGACAGTGCCGCTGTGCTACAAGCTCTCAACAACAACCGCATCAACAGTGGACTAATCCTGGAGTGTCACTGTGAACTGTAAAAAATTGCATTGAAGAACCGGGTTACTCTTCAATGGATACGTGGTCATAGTGGGTCTCTAGGCAATGATGCGGCAGATGAGTTGGCAAAGAGAGGATCGGGCACTAAAATAATGGGACCCGAACCAATTGTACCGATACCATTCATCCAACTCAAAACATGGTTACGTGACAGAAACTTACAACAACACAACAAGCAGTGGGCAGAACAGACAGACTGCAAACAAACCAAGAATGTTCTTACATCCTTGGACGCAAATCTGTCGCACAAACTGTTAAAACTTAGCAGGAAAAGCCTTCGCTACATTTTTGGCATAATAACAGGTCACTGCCCGCTAAACAGGCACTTTTTCAATATCGGCGTTACCGACAGGCCTCTATGCAGGGGCTGTATGGACAACTTCTCACGTGGTTCTTCATTGCAAAAGCGTGAGCGACCAACGGACAAAGCTCCTTAAGAATCCACAAACCATGAGCGAGGCGCTGAATAACATCAGATGCCTCCTTAACTTTTGGATGGAGCTGGGATGGTATGAGTAAACAATGACAGGTATTGGTTACCTACTTACAATGGCCCTATTATGAGGCTAAGTGCGGAAAACATAAGTCCAACTAACTAACTTTTACTTTCAAAGTAGTTTTTTTTTATTTACTCTTTACGGTTGAATTTAAACGCAAGTCTTTTAGAGTATGAAATATTTCAAGAGACATTTTGTTTTAAAAATACTATTATAGTGATATCGGTTATATTAAGCGATGCACAGTGTAAATAAATTCTACTTGTAAAGACGTATAAAATGACTGCAGGTTGTATAGTACAACAATGGTGCGTACATTTAAAAGTATTATTATCCTTTGGTATGCACATAAGTAAAAACAAACAAGAATAGAGGTCGAAGAAAGGCAGTTATTCGCAAATATTTTAGTACGCGACAGGTTTACAAAAACTGGTTTGAAATATTCTGGCATCAATATTTAATTTAACTGTTAGAATTTATAATATGTTTAGTCTTGCTGTTAGTTTCTCACGAAAGACATAAAGACAAGTTTATGAGCTCCTTATTACATATTAAATACCAAATATTTTCTAAAACCACTTTTGCACGCCTCATAAGCGGAGCGGTGAGGTAGTGCTCTACTCTCGACATGTCAAAAAACCCAGTCTTTCGAAACTTAAATGACGTTTTTTTTTTTTTAATATAACACTTACAGGATAATATGAGTGCACTAATATGAAGTTAAATAATCTGTCTAGCACATATGGTACATTTTATAAACAATTAATTTGTTTAATATAATAAATAATAACATTAAAACTAATCATTCTTGGACGTCCGTGAGTCTGTGTTTATGTGACCATGTATGTGGCAGAGAAATTGGTCGAAAAATTCATCTTACCGGAATACTTTTGTTTTTAATATATAAAGTATTACACTGTGCTGATTCCTAGTTAATATTAGCGTTCTATGTACTGTCGTTTAATTATAATTTATAAAAAACTAATATACCACTGTATACTGTATATATATATATTTTATTTTTATTTTATAGTATATTTTTTCCTCACCTTATTTGTTATTTTATTTTAAAAAACTTGAGTTTTTGTTTTAGAATATTTTTTTTAAATGTGAATGACAGCTATGAGGCGTGCACTTTTGGATTTTCCAAATTTTTAGGTAAATACTGTCAATATATTTGCTACAAATATTCAAACCGTAATTAATACCAATTTGTCGTTCTTGTGTTTAGTATAGCACAATTTTCACAAAAACAATCACACATTGCTAATTTCAATAGAATCATTTATTTTCCATATCACTAATGTTGCAAACAAGCCAACGGTCCGTTAGATGTTCAGTCGCGCGTTGCTGACCCTTTGAAAATATAATAACTTCTTTCTTGCAGAACCCCATATTCTAGTCCTTAGAGAAAACTTTGACATGGCAGCTCATTCCACAACCAAAGCGTTGATTAGGTTAAAGTAGTATTTCAAGTTACTTTTATCACAACTGTCTATTACAGCTCGAAGATATTCAATGCTAAACGTGGGCCTCCCCCATATGTTTCCACAATAGACAATCCTGAGCCACTAGCATTCAGTAGCACAATTTTAACTCTTGGTCACGCCTATTTCATAAGTTTAGTAGTTATTATAAGTTGGACCATTGAGTTTGGTGTTAAATCCATGTTTTTTTTTTAATTTTATAAATAGGTACTCAAGTGAGTTTGTTTGTTTGAACTTTTTTCACGTTGCAACGGAGCATTCATTTAGGCTGAACTTTCACAGGAATAGATGAAAAAATGGAGACGCAGAAGGTTATTATCTATCCGGTAAATTTCTCAAATTAAAAGTTGTCACAGGTATAACTATAACCGAATTCCACGTTAACGAACTATAGCAACAGCTATAGCTTACTATAGCAAACTTCCTTACTATAATTTAATCAAGGAGTTGCCGTAGGGATCCCATGCCGATAACAGAATTTAGCGCGGACAGAACCGAAGCAAAACCTAGTTAATTTTTTCTGTAGACCTTCTCCTGTCATTTGAAGTGTCGCTATTTAACCTCTTTAATGATGTCATTTATATCACAAAAAAACATTATTTGTGTAAAGGGCACTTCCAAGTTTCCCATATGTCTTGGGTTTGCTTTGATGCGTGCCTCGCCATAATTGCGAGCTCTGATTCGACGTAGGCATGCCCAATTCTTAGACCTGAAGGGCTTGATGGCATGTAGGTCCATTGGCCAGGTCATTTGTTCCCTTATCTGGAACCTGTTTTTCGTCGGAGTCTTTCTAAAATGAAATCGATTCGGTTGTGAAACGTTCTCCGGCTGCCAATGTCTATGTTTTTGTCTGATTCCCGATTCTGTGCTCGTTTAGATACATAACCGAAAAACTTTTTTGTAACTGTAATTAAATCAAGGTTTTAATATAGACTGATATACTTTCTCTATACGTTAGAAATAATTTGGTTGATTCATTTTTAAATATTTAGTCTAATTTAGTCTGATCTTAACTTAGTAGTATAATATATGTATTTTTATGTACTAATATACTAATATTATGTACTGGACTGATTTTAAAAATTATTTTTCATCTTGGATGCTTCATTTAGTCCCGCTATTAACATTTCTACCCGTCGGTAGAAGGTTCAATAAAAAAATAACCCATGTTACTTTTAATACAAGTTCAGGTACATCCTATATAAGACTTAAGTTAAGTGACCTTAACTTGCTAACCCTTTAGCAACCAATCACTTAATTTAATTTTTATCCAATATTTGTATGTGTACCAACAGGTGCCCCATGATGTTATAATTTAACAAAAGACACATTTAAGAAACTTTAGCCATAATGCCATTTTAAGGTCCGGCTGTAGGTCCCATGGTCTTATTTATATCCAACAGAACTTGGGTTTTTAAAATTAATTTTGACGTGACAACGTCTTATAAATTGGTTTGCCGGGTGACACTTCAAGAAACTGCGTTACGCTCCGCTCACGTTATGCGCTCACAATGAGAGCGAGTGAGAGGCACGCGCCCGCCTAAGAGCGAGAGAGACAGACATAAAATCATTGTCACGTAAAACTTTCGCCCGTATACCGACTTTACAGGCAACCAGTTTTTTTATATAATTACTTGGGTCACAAGTGACACTGGGATTTCCACAAGACTCAAACTAAGGTCCTTTATGTTTCATAATTTTATTTTTATTCTTAAAAAATAGTTTCACATTGTATTATTTATTAATGGCACTTCCCTCATGTACAGTAAGTGGCAATAATGCATACATAGATTGAAGACTAAAGTCGCTTGCAGGCAATTCTGTGGTTCACTAAGGGGCCGTCCGTTAAACGAGCATGATGGCAAGATGTTTGCTACATTTCTTCTGCGTCGGTCTCTTGGAAATACCCCAACGCATGAGGGCTTTAACAAATTGCTTTATGACCGGTATTGACCTAGCCTGCAGAAGGATCGTTAGCAACTTGTGGAAAGGACGAGTCAGCGGTTTGGATTGTACTACTGTACAAAGAAGAAATTTAAGAAACATGTAAATTCATGTCACAAGCAACCTAATCTGACCAATAATAGTCTAGAGATGCACAATGTTCGTCCTTCACGCACCCTAACGCGACGATCGATCGGTAGATCGAGAGAGATTCTCTGCGTAGTGCGCGAAAATGATGTTACCGAGTAGCTTGATGAAACTGACGTTGATCTTCAACAAAGCACAGTGCCAACAACTAACTTGCATGATTCTTATCCAGTTGTTAGTGTTGAAGACAGTCTTGCTAATCCGTGGTCCAAAGACATTGTGCATTAAATATGTTCATGTACTAATACAATATATGTTTTTCGCATGATTACACCATTCCTTTAATATTATTTTTATGCCAGTCAAAAACAACCTGCAACCTTCCTGTCTAGACATTTTTATCATGGTCCTTATTTTTCTAAAATAAAATTAGATTATACTTTATACCTGTATTTATAGATAATATTCTAAAAACTCTGTAGGTACTAAAAATACACGTGATTTTGGGTGGGGGTGGGGGGGTTAGTCTTAAACCTCACCACGTATCACCAAAGAGGAGGGGGGGTTAAAAATGCTAAAAAAACATCACGTGATTAATGGACGGCCCCTAACTATAACAGTATCACAAACTGTCAATTTCCACCTAAACTTAAGAATCACCAATTGAGAAAATTTATTTCAGATTTCGTTTTTCTAGAGGAAGGAGTAGATTTTTTCACCAACGCCATCTTTTGTCAAGTAGCTTTAGTGTTGCTGTGTCGGTAAAAATAAAAGTATTACTATTTGCCAATAGCTTACAGGAAGAGTCATATTTTTCAGTTTATCATTGCCTGAAAACACGGATAAAACGACGTTTTCTAAAAATGAAACCTAGTTAGATCGATTTATCCGTTATCTTCGTATCGATTTATCGTCGTAGCCGTTTCCGAGATTCAGATTATAAATATATATATGTATATATATATTATTAGATATCTTGAATACCCACCCACACAAGACCCTCTGCTCTGCTGTGGTAGTGCGTTCTGTGGACGGTGTGACATTTGTTACTGACGGTGACAGTCCAAATCCAGTTTAGGCCACTCTGTCTTTTTCGTTTAATATGATTTACTTTTTGTTTGACATATATATCCCTTAATTGAACCACTTTGAGTTTTCTTTTTGTTTTGTTCGTAAGGACACAGAGCATTATACAACGAAAGTTTTACTCAAATTTCATAACAAAGTTTTAATATTAAAAGTAAAATTCCATTGTATTTTTATGTTAAAAATTTGCTTGCTTCTCAGACATCAACGTCTCTACTGTTGGGGCACGCAGCCTTCTTTTACCAAAGGCAATTCGGACTATATTCGTAACGATTTAAATAAAAAATATATACTCTCTTGTTGTTCAAAATTTATTTTATATAAAATCCACAATCTAATTTTATTATAAGATATTTCAGTTTATATGATAAAATAAAATACAACTAAAATTAGGAATTATTCATTATACAGAAACTGTATGGTAGATAACGTGCAGAAAGCATTTAAATGCTACAAAAAGACCTCATTATTGCCTTTGAGACATTTCTATTCCATACTCTAAAATAGTCAACTCAGCAAAGTAAAACAAATATTTTTATGGTTGATAATTTTATAAGAAACATAAAATCCCTTGCATAGCGCACATAGAGAATCGATCTTACATCGTTAAATTTGCAGTCCATGGCGTAACTCACTCGACCACTAATTTAGTTGAAAAATTGTATTAAATTATGCACTACTACTTTTTATTCTGTCTTAATATAAGTCTGCTAGTACAATACCTACTACACTAAAGACTTGTGATTTATGCCAATGACTTTGTGATTGGCTTACTTTATTTGTTTTGAATATTATATGGACTTTATCTAGCGACTGTATAATGAAGATCGAAATATAGAAAACAATTACGACACAATATATATTTTATTTGCACGACTTCGAGTTGGTTTACAATAAACAACTTCTCAATACTAATAAACGAAGTGTAGGTAGTATCTATATATATTTAAGTAAAAGTCGTGTCAATGAACCTATTTTTATCACAAAAACAGCGTTCAAACTAATGATCAAATTTATGAATTCATTTTAAATTATGGAGAAAAACTAAATGTAATCTTCAGATCTAAGGAATAAAATGTCAATTTCAATAAATTGACTTGATAAGCACTGACGCTTGCAAATGCAATGACTTAGACTTATCTATGTTATGTTTTAGGTTTGACGATAGGTATATTATAATAGACGTAATTAACAAACAGCATTTGTTATAAAACTGTGTCATCTTAATTATCTTAATTCGGAATTGAAATGTTTAAAATATTGTAAACGGCCGTCTATTATCTTAGCTGACGTGTGTTTACAGTTTCTAAATGCGCTTTCTATTTGCTGCAGCCGTATCTACGCATTTACAGCTATCACTTTTTAGCGAAGTTTTTAGAGAAATTGTGAAATTTCTGTACAACAAGCGTTTATACGTTGCATTATGTTCTGTGCATGTTGCGTTGAGTTGTACATTATAGTAGAACGCTTGACAACATCTTCCAGGTAGATTTTGAAAAAGTTAGAAATGATTTTTCTTTACCAATGAACCGCACTTGTATTGCGATCCTATCTTATATAAAGATAATCCTTTGACTAACCTACTTGTATGTACTTTTAAAGTTAAAAATAATTTAAAGTCTGTGTACCTATAGTAATGAACTTATATATACCTACTGGTACTAATAAAAAATATAATGACTAAACC
Organism: Apoda limacodes; assembly: GCA_946406115.1. NCBI lineage: Eukaryota > Metazoa > Arthropoda > Insecta > Lepidoptera > Limacodidae > Apoda > Apoda limacodes. The sequence continues at coordinate 7,578,819 of OX291553.1, read as the reverse complement.
AATTCTTTACTGTACCGCTCTTGTGATTTAAAGTGTACTTATCCGATTTTTCGCAGGAATATCGTTACAAGAGAAAAAAAATATCTTGAAAAAGTTGTAAAAAACTTGATAAACTATACAGCTGTAACAAACTTCTTTAGTTCAATCAATGAGTTGTCTTAAGGGGGTGGCCGGTAGTGCGGTAGGCTGAGAATCGCGAGAATATATATATATGTTCATTTTATTTTTTAGAAAATACGTTCATAATATTATACATAGATAACATTCAGGCTCAAGACATAAACAAATGTCCTTTACATAAATGTTTTTCCTGTGCAGGAATGGACTCTACGCCCCTCTGTTCAGCAGGCAGTAACTACTTAGCCACGGAGCCGCATTATTTAACTGTGACACGACTTATTTTTGCCTAAAGCACGTAGTTTACATACATTTAGGACGATTAAATTAACATACAATTTAACATAATTCACTTGTACTTATTACAGTAATTTAGTCATATAATAAAATCTTTAATAATGCAAGAATTTATTAAAATTTGCTGTTTCTGTAAAATCTGCAATTTAATTTTAATCTAGTTAAGTCAAATTAACTCGCATATAGAGGATACCAACTTAACGTTTGCAGGTATCAAAAATATAAATTATCCTATTATGGTCTTTATTCCATAGTAATAAAGTTTATAGCTGAAAGTTACAGCTTAAAATAGTAATGTTTTTCATATATAAAATACATTTTATATCAATAACATACATAGCCTCGCTCCACATATCGTTATTGAAAGCTCTGCGTATGATTTCGAAGAGTATCAGGTTGCTGATCAGCTTGTATCTAAGCTACACGAAGACCTTGACATGCGTAATGCATATACATATATAATATTAGATCCTGAGGTGATGTGAAAATCAGTTTTATTTGAATATTTATCTTGAGCCAGAACGAATAGACAAATTGCGATCGATTTTCGTATTTGGAAGCATTATTTATAAGACGATACGATTTTTCTTCTAATTACATTTAAAACTTTAAAATACACATAAAAATGTAAGTTATGTATATTTTTCAAAGTACAAAAAGTTTTGTTAATTTGTATTTGAGTTAAGGCAAAACGACGGTCAAAGAGACGAAGCGGGACATTACTCTACTTCAAGTTACCGCAGGAGTAACTAAATTCCACTTGGACGAATTATTGGTATAGCTTGTACCTATAATTCGTCTATATTAAAACTATAGCTTGCTATATACCTACATACACTTGTTTTTTTTTATGGAAATAACTGTCAGTAGTTTTTTTTTCACCTCAGTTATCTGTGTGTTAATCACTCTTAGTATTTTAATCGTTACCGGGAAATTGTAAAAGGAAAAAAGTTATGAAAACACATAACGGAGTGTTGATTTTGTCCCTAATGTGTAGTGTTACTTTTATCCCCACACAAATATTTGTAAATAATCACGTAATAACCAAAAACATTCACATAAACTAATACACACGAAACTAATAGGAGAATCAAAAAACTAACTACTAACTATTCTAGTTACGTATATATAATTCTGAGTAAACAAAACAACTTGGCGTCCAAAACACTTGGTGTACTCAACAGAGCAAAGCAGTACTTTACGTCGGGGAAAAGGTTACTGCTTTAAAAGTCGCAAGTTCGGCTCCATATGGAGTACTGCTGCTATCTCTGGGCGGGTGCACCAGGAGGATACCAGCTTGGTCTTTTTGACTCGGTTCAACGACGGGCTGGGAATCGCCGACTATCCTTAACTTACTTGCCGTATCGAACCCTTAAGTCTGAGGAGAGACTTTGCTTCCCTTTGCGTGTTCTACCGCTTGTATAAGGGATGTGTTCTGAGGACTTGTTCGAAATGATGCCCACGGCTACATTCTACCATCGCACCGCTCGCCAATGGCAGCCTAACACGTAAACCTCCTCATGTGAACGCTTAAGTTGTGGAATGAGCTCCCAGGCAGAAATAACACTAAAAGTCAAAAAACTTACTTTTGCGGCGTAATATCACAGGACATTTTCTTAGGCAACACACAAACGCGACACATGCCCAAATACGGATCGCAGGAAGGAGGAAGGTCATTAACTAACATTCAATGTCTGCGGGCAGACCTTGGACCTATAGGCAATTCTAAAGAGCGTTCGTTACTTTGACCTGTATTCCTGTGGTATGTGTTATCTCCGGGTTACCTACCTTAATATCAAATTTAACACAAATCGTTTCAGTAGTTGTGACATGAAGAAGTTACAAACATACTAACTTAGAAACTTTTTATGTTTTTCATATTAGTAGGATTTAACCATTGACTTCGAGTTTTGTAATCTGTCCTATCAAGTGCGTAATAGCCTCACAAAATTGGCTACACTTTAGAAATAAACCGATGGTGTCATTTCTTATAGACCCTACAGTTTCAATTCGTATCTATCACACTTTCGCAACCATTTTTTTTACAGTTGGCTATGGAATGCGCAGTCTAGTTCTCTATATGTCTATGAATTTAACTAAAAAGTAAGGTTTCACCAACATACTTATTTAATATTTCGTGCATGAAGTAAAATAGTAAAGCTACATCCTTGGTAACTGGTAGGTGGCATTTTACACTTTACACTAGTTTGAGGAGCGATGTGACCTTATTGCCACTTCAGTTTGCTAACTATTTGAACTATGTTGGCAACATTGGATCTTCATTGAATTTCCTCATTTAATTGGGCAAAAAAACACCCAAATTTGCTCTCATTATAGCCCTCTTAGCCACTCTAAGCTTACTTAAAAGGCCAATCAACAATGAAGTTGTACATTTAATAAATTATCAAATAAAAATATACACATGACATACAATCCACGAAAAAAAAATATAAGTGTTAAATGTTAATATTATGAAGTTCTAGTGTTTTAATTACGTGTTCACTACTAAACATTAAATTACAGAGAAAGTTGTTAACGAGTAGACGGATGAAATTAGAAACCGACGATATATTTCTTAATTTTTCTTAGTGAAATAAAAGTTAACCAACCGGCACTTCTATTAATTGTTAGAACAATCTAGAGTTTTTTAAATATTTTTTCTAAACAAGCGTAGTAATAAAAATGTCACACTGTTCTCCACATTCAAGTTATTGATGAAATTTATGAGTGAACGGAACAAATCAGTTGTCGTTTTTGCTATACTGTGCACTGAATATTTAAACTAACTCAGTAGATTGGCGTTTTGTTTCGATTCGTCATATCACAGCAGTGTGTCCTCAGGGCCAGGGACGTGGTCCTTTTTCTTCCAGCCTTATTGGCAGCTATTTCCCCTTGATCTGCTAAAACACCTGTTTTCTTCAAGATTTTACAGGTTTCAAGGATACTACTATTATCCTATTATTAATTAACAAGATAATCAAATAAGTAGCCTCTAAAAGAAAATTATCTTTTACGCCATAAAATAAAAAGCAACAATGAAAAGTATTGGACAAAGAACATCACCCTAAAAACAATACTTATACCATGCAGATTGATAATGGAATGCAAAAGATTAAAAAAAAGTTAACTAAAGGATGCATAAATGGACGGACGCACTATAGAAACAAAAGGATAATTGTCCAATAAAGACATAATTAAGATATAATAGGTTTGAATTATCGTGGATACAACGTAGGTCACGACCGGTTTACCTCGAATCCTAGGCACTCTGATACTTGATATGCTCTTATATATTTATAGCATTTGACGCAGCTCTGTTTGGGTTGCAATTTGAAGCATTTACTAGTAATAAGAGAAATCCAGATTTACCATCACGTTAACTAACATGATCTTAAAACATGTCTTTTCTTGGGAGGCAGGGGTGGTGAAAAGTTTCGCCTTTTGAAATGTTAGCAAGCTTAAAAATCAAATACACGGGGTTTTTTGAGAATAGAGTGATTACATTTTTAAATAATTAAACGTATTATTATATATGCTTTGTTTTTCGCCGTATGCTTTGTTTTCCACTCTAGTGGCATAAAAAAATAAAGCAAATATTGTAAAAGTTTAAAGAAATCTAAGGTTAACCATGATCGTTTGGTATGCTCCAACTACAATACTTAATATTTAAAAAAAATTATTTTATTCCATGACTATTTATGATTCATTTTTTTATTTAGTAATTAATAAGTTAATACGTGACTACTACCACTAACTTCGTAAATTCAAAAAAATTCCAGACTTATCTGGATCTTCTTACACTATGACCTCTCTCTCTCTACGTACTGACCTCAGAGCTCCATGGTAGTGACCCATGGCCTGGTGACAATAAGGATACCGCAGAACTTTATCTAGGACATATCATGCGCCACAGTTGTGGTTTTGTCCCTACTACTGTGTCAATTCAGAATAGTGTTTACCTCGCACCTTATTACAGGGGGAAATACCTGTTTAATTCCCCGCTTAATGTCAACAAACTAGAGCGTTATCGGCAAGAAAGTATTCTAATCCTACTATCTTTAAAGTGTCGATTGTTTCTAAAATAAAGATTTTCGTAAATATTATTTTGAAATATTTATCAATCAGCATATTTTTCTATGTTTTATATAACTATGATTTCGGGGAGACAGTAGAAAATATAAATATTATTAAAAAAATAAAAAAAAAAATTATAAACAATATTAGCATGTAGGTATAGCTCATAATAATATGTGTAGATTACAGAGTTTACAATCTTCACTCGGTTAAGTTTATTACCGTATGCTCAACTAGTTAACAAAGTACATTTGTAGGTTAGATTTTGATATATTTGTTTTACTTTCAATTTTCCTTTAAACTTTTATGCCGGCTGTACACACTCGTCGAGACACCCTGAGTCAGGTGAGTGTGTACATGGTGCTCTTCTCCTGTTTTACTATCTCTCGTCTCGTCTTGTCGTCGTTTGGTCAAGTGTCGGGTTTTTGCGCCCAAGTTAAAGGGTGTCGCTGCAGTTCGAATAATGCCAACGATATGTACATGGTGTGCTCTTGCCGCGAGCTTTTCGCTCGTGCCTCTCGGCGAGAGGCTTTCGTCGAGTGTGTACAGCCAGCATTATGTTTCCCTTTGTCAAACACTGACTTTCGTTTTATAGTTTATGAAATGGTAAAGTAGGTATATTATGCTTTCCCCTCTGATTTTTGGTTTTACAAGTTACTACTCTTAATTTGGTTTATTATTAATTAAAATTTATGAAGGATTGTTTTTTTAGTTTGTTATTGCTTAATTTCGCTACGGAGCAACCAGTAAGGTTTTTTGGCACAGAGATTGTTGAAGTGATTTTAATTTAATCTCGGAAAATTAAAAAGGTCCCACAGAAATAATCATAACTGGTTTGTTCGTTTGTTTTTGCTTGATGTCGCTAAGGGGCAACCAATTGAGCTGATTTTTAAAACAAAGATTGTTAAGGATACAGGCTACTTTTTTACCGAAAATTCGAATGTTTCTATAACTATAACCGTTATTTCAAGCTAACGGACTATAGCTTTAGCTATACTATATAAAAATTATATAATAATAAACATTTTTGGATATTCCCCACAGCGCCGTCTAGTCCTAAAGTAAAGCTTATATATTTTTTTTATTTATTTATTTACACTTCTGAACACATTGGTGTACATGGCGGGCTTAATGCTATGTTGCATTTTCTACCAGCCAACCATAGGGCTAAACAGAGAAACTGTTGGCGGTGTAAATATTTAATTAAAATGTATTTAAAAAAATAATAAAATAACATATAGAAAATTTGGATTTGAAAATACAAGTTTATCATTCCTAAGTACACCCAGACTTAAGAAAACCACAAAAGTTTGTCACATAAATATTTGTTCAGTTCGGGAATCGAACTCACACCCTCTGCACTACCGGCCACACTGCCAACTACGAGTAGGCTGCGAGGGAGTCTATAACTTGCTATATCAAACTTTCTTCCTACAATCAAATAGTTGCTGGCAAAATTCTATACCAATAGCCGAATTGAGTGCAAGCAGAGCCACGAGTAAAAGTTAGTACATATATAAATGAAGCCACCTTAGACCAGACACACTGTGTTAGAAACTTTGATGCGACGATGGGCTAATCACTTGTCACCAAGGACTAAAGTGCTTGATGAAACTGGGCGATCCCCCAAGTTATTATGTAGGTGAGTGTCCTTCCACTGGTTACCCGCTTTTGGGAAAAAAGGCGTGATATTATACAGTCAAATTTTAGACTCTTCTGCCATAAAATTTTAAATTTAATTTCGATAAAATATGCTCAAAGTTAATCTTTCAGTCAAATAAAAAGATACCTATTTATATAAAATCCTAGATCGAATACAGAAAAACACAAATACTAATAAACCTTGGGTTGGCAAAACCTAGTTCCAAGTGGTAACGGTGATGATTAATATGTCGTAAATTAAAGTTAAACGATGTCATTTGCCATTCCATTATGGTTTGCTGTTAGTCAATCTCATTTATGGCCGACTTACATTTCGTAATATAAGGACACACTAGTCGCATTCTATCGTTCAGAGAACCAAATAATATGAATAAAACAATATTAAAACAAAATAATTTTGATATTATATATTTTTTTAATTACAGACCTATATGATTACCTATAATTAAAACCCGTATTACCTATAATATCAAAAATATTTGAAAAAATCCTTCACAACCTACTGAGTAAATACCTACCTAGCAAATAGACGTCAAATTGTAAAAATAAACGGAATATAAAGTAAGCCTCAACCAATATCCTTTGGGGTCCCGCAGCGACGCATTCTCGGCCCATTAATTTTCCGGATTTACGTAAATGACATACACAATATCGGGTTAAAAAGGGAAGTAGGATGCTGATGACACAATCTTATGTTACTCTGGTGCATTAATGTCAAACATAAGAAATCAAACCATAAAAATTTAGTTTACGCTCAGGTAATAAATATGACTTGGACTCCCTCGCAGCCTAGTTGGTAGTGTGGCCAGCTGCTGTGCAGAGGGTGTGGGTTCCATTCCTGCACTGGACGAACATTTGTGTCATAATATAAACATTTGTGTTTGTCTTGAGTCTGGGTGTATTTATGTATGATATGCATGTACTTACAAAAAAAAGTAATGTTTATGTAATTGTATCTGTTGTCTGGTATCCATAACACAAGCTTTGCTTACTTTGGGGCTGGACGGCGCTGTGTGTAATGTCCAAAATTATTTATTTATTATATAAAACTAATTTCTTGTATGTCTCGTAAGTAATTTGTAATACTTTTGTGGAATAAATAAGCTCTTTAAACTTAAATGTGGTAGTATTGCTGAGAAATGCAGTAAAATTAAATAATTAGACGCAGACCAGGTTGCTATTAATGTTGATGGTAGTGAGTAGTTGCAGATTTTCTGAAAGAAGACCAAAGTGGGGAGGTGTTTATGGACTATAGGAGTTAGGATTTGTATATGATTTTATGATCTACCATTTTGGCTTGAATCATCCAAATTACAGTGCAAGTTTATATTTTTCCATTGTTTGATTAACCATCCCTGAGCCTAAAGTCTAATCTTGCATTGTAATTTGGATGATATACGAGTAATAGGGTCGGTAGAAATAGGAGAGTGGAAACGCAGTAGAGATCAATGAAAAGGGGTCCTCTTCGACGGTTCTTTTTTTTAAGCTTATGAGCTGGGGTATATTACAACCCTTAGAGAATGAGAAATAAATTAAATTGTAATATCTAACGCTTAAAAAAGATTGTTGTAGAATATGCAAACAAAACTAATTCATATAACATCCAATTTGGGTTTGACACTATACGCCCACCGTAAAACCCATTTCCAATAACTATTTTTTTCCTTTAAAAAATCTAGGCAATCAATTCCTACAAAAATTGTAAAAAAGTTTATAGTTGCTAAAGAAAATGATATATACAAAAACACCAATACCTTGATACTTCACTATCAATGAGACATTATCGTTATGTTTATAAGGTTTTTCCGTATATATATTTAGAGACCGCGTCACCAGTATATCACTGTCTTTATTACGTGTCATGCCTTTCACCGCCGCTCAATTTCTAGCGTCTCCACTTCATTACTTCATCTCCTTGTTTGGAGAGGACAGAGCCCATTGTTGGCCGTCATGTGACATGCACGTAACTCAATAATATGTTTCACGTGAACTAAGATTGACCTCGCCAATGGACGGTGATAACAGATCTTTGTACGCCATGTCGTATTAAAAGGACAAAAGATTATTGTACATCCTTAATAGTCATTGTAATACCAGTTATCATGCTAATAATTTCGCGAATACAAAAACCTGTTACATTATTGGTAAGACAGGTAATTTAGCATTTAAATGCTTGTTTTCCTTGACTTTTTAGGAATCAGCAGGTACTTTTCCTGACAATTAGATAAACTGTAAATTAAAAATTGGCTCAAAAGTGGTATTAAGAAGTTCTGTTGTCTTATTGGATCAAATTCCATGGAATTTCTAGAAATTAGGCACAAAATGTTTTGTTTTTGACGACTGAAATCCGAAACAGAATTCGAAATTCGAAAGAACTTTTACGGGCTCACTTGCGTACACTTTACTCTCAAATTCCTGAGTCCACAGCACTCCGTTTTTAAATTAGAAATAAGAAAAAATTACACTTTAGCTATCTAAAATTTCTTTGGTTTTAAAATCCCGATTGAGGACCTAAGGAACAAGTAGAACCAAGGTTACCTCGGAATTGTCTATTCCTGAGCTCATTCATGCAGTACATAAAATAAGTGGGAGATCAAACCCCAAAATGTCATCGTTACGATGATGCCATCTAAGAACAGCAAACTGTAAGCGCACATGAGGAGACAGCAAGGCCATATCAATTATTTGTTTTTGATTTTTGAATGTGTTATTATGCCTATTTCACCTTTACCTAATTTTCTGCCAAAATCTTTTCTTCTTCTTCTTTACGACCCAATGATTTATCAATAAAAAGGTTATTGTCTAAAACTTTACGCTGTTTTTTAACCGATTTATGTTTGTTCCTCGATAACTTGAAGACGCCTAAACCGATTTGAGATATTTTTTTTTTATCTAAAAGGGAACTTATACTACCCAGGTGGTCCCATATTAAGTTAATAAATTTAAAACTTAAAGTTTTTCGAGAAAAAAAATAATATACCTATGTTAATTCATTCAGTTATTCTATAAAACTTTTATTACGAGTATGAATAATTTTAGTGTACAAGCAATTTGTCACTCGAAAGTAATAAATAAAAACTTTTTATTAAAAATAACGGCATCAGAAAGATGAACTATAAATGTAAAAATTTAGTACTTATTTCCAAAAATCTGATTTGAATTACAGTTTATCAACATTTTCAAAATGTGTGGAAAAAAAATGATTAAGGCATATCTATTAAGTATTTGTAAGCACTAACATGCCTACGCATTTAGCGTAACCTTCACGCAGCTCAAAAAAGGATTCGAAATTGTTGGAAGCAATTCAATATTACTTAACAGCAATAAAGGTCGAAACACAATGTGCACTGTAGCTAAACAAAACAAAATCATTCTTTGTTACACTGTATTGCAATTTACAGATGACAAAATAACGCGTGCGGGCGATGTAAAGCAGAATTAGACATTTCACATACAGAATGCTGTTCAGTCATTGTTTTAATGAGATTTTAGCGCCTTATCCACATTAACGGGTAATTTGTAACGTCTTAGCGTAGTTTTATACGCAGGTCACGAAATGTTTATTTTATAAAGCTAAATTTACAATATATTATTTATAATAGTTTATATCTGTAGATATCTTGGATAACAGAAAACTTTGACGATGCCTTTCACATTTTGCAATGTACTTTATGATATTTATTAATAACATTCAACCAATTAATTACATACTGTGTGACGATATTCGACGAAAATAATTTGAATTTTTAAACTTTTTATTTGTAAACTTTTTAAACCAGTTTAACCACTTGTCCACTTATCTAAACATATATATAAACTTAAAATTTCTGTCTGTATGTCTTCAGGGTTTTATATGTATTTATCAGGCAACATAACATAATATAGAATTTTTGTCTGTCTGACTTGGCTAAACGACCTCTGTTATATGGCAATACATAATTTTACCTACTACAGCACAAAAATACCAAACAGCATCTTGGCATTGCATAGAAAGTAAGAAATGTAGTCACAAAGCAAACACGACAAAGACATAATATACCTATTTGCGTACGTGGGGAACTCCCGTAGTCTCGGATTTTCACTTCAACACAGGCAAATCTGTCACATTTCAAGTGGAAGTGTTTTCTCTGCGTACTTATTACATCAGAATATTTGAATCATTTTTTTACAAAGTATATACATTTATCTTTTCATACAAATACAAAATCTGCTAACATTTTTAATTATATACAATACAATATTTATTTCACAATATCCATAAAATAATAATAAATATTATAAATGCAACAGTAACTCTGTCTGGTCCTCGGTCTGTCTGTCTGTTACCTCTTCACAAGTAAACTACCAAACAGATTAAGATGAAATTTGGCATGGAAATGATTTGAGACCCAAGGAAGGGGTCATAAGCTACTTGAAAATGTCAAATGTGAGTCGGTTTTTTTTCTGTAATTGAGGGATTGCCCTTGAAATCCTACACCGTTAAACGAATGCAGGGAGGGTGAATTCTTAAATTGTAGGCTTGGCTGTTAAGGAATTAAAGGAGCTGAGTATTAGTGTTCATAAGATGTTTAACAGTTATCTAAGCCATAGTACAGTCCATGTATGGCTCTGGCAATGATCTTAACTGCTTTTAATGAGCCTGAGATGATAGATAATGTTTAGTGCTAGTTTATTTAGGGCCCAATTTCAAAATAAGTTATTAGATTTTTGAAGGGTCGGCAACGCGCGAGTGATGCCCCAGCTGTTGCAAGCGTCCAAAAGCTGCGGTGACCGCTTACATTCAGGACCGTAAGCTTGTTTGCCACCTTAGTGGTATAAAAAAAAATTATAAGTTCTGAGTCACTAGCCTCAAAGTTTATAATTATTCTGTAGTCCGCCGAGTCATGTGTGTTACTTAGGATGTGATACTTTGTGTGATCAAGATGTAAAACACTAACGCATATTGAATAACACTAATATTTTAAAAGGTTATAAAATAAGCTAATTATGTGTAGCCTCACAAGTATGCATTAATTTACCCAGGTTTCATAAATATAAATAAATGTTTAAATATTTCTCATTAGTGCAAGAAAGCACGCTTTTTAAAACGTGACTTAATGGTTTTATTAGAATGTATTTCGTCATTAGCATAGCATTGTTACGAAACGCAAAAAGATCTCTTCTGTACCCAAAAGGTGTCAACGCTGACCGTCCGTCCGTCTGTCTGTCAGCGGACTGTATCTCATGAATCATATTAGGTAGATACTTACTTAAAGATTTCACAGAACTTGTATGTTTATTTGTGTACGGAACGCTTCGTGTGCGAGTCTGACTCGCACTTGGCCGGTTTTATTAGTTTTTTATTTTAAAATTATTAAGCTTGTCTTTACCAAAGTAGACCAATAGAAAGGATGACGATTTGAAAAGGTGACCATTTGAAAATTTGACCTTCTGACAATAGAGGTAACGAACATAGGGGAAGGGAAGGTAAGACGAACCACTTAAGGAAAAATCGCCATAGAAAAAAAAAACAGCTTTATTCTCACTTTCTTAACGTTACATAATTGAGCATTTAGTAATTGTACCTATGTTTAAGGAACACACCAATCAGATCACATATATATCATATATGTGCCCGCGGTTCCGTCTGCCCTAAATTCGATTATCGATGTAGGATTTCAACTGCCGTTGAACAACTACTCCTCAATTATAGATAAAACCGACTCTCACTTGACGTTTTCAAGTAGACTATGTTCTTTTATAAGACTCAAACTATCGCCATTCTAAATTTCATCTTAATCAGTACAGCGATTTAAGCGTGAAGAGGTAACAGACAGACCGAGAGTTACTTTTGCATTTATTATATGAGTATGGATATGTAATGTAAATATATATATATATATATATTGTTACGAACACGCACAGCGGCAACGGCCGTAGGCTAGCTTCCTCGGTTGCTAAAACGAAGCTACGACAACGAAGCGCCGTAGAAATTAGACTACTGTACGGTAGCTAGCTACTAGACTAGGCCACTGACGTGGCCTCTGTGTAGGTCCGCATTGCGGACGTACCAAGAGGCCCCAGAGGCTGCTCTGAGAAAGCGGTTTTGGAGGGTCTGGAGTTTGTGGAGATTGCGCTTGGATAACGCAAAGACTACGCTAGCATAAGCTAGTATGGTGCGGATGCAAGTAGTGTAAAGATTTAGCTTATTTCGAAGCGACAACTTACTGTACTTGCCTATCATGGGATAAAGACGACCGAGGACAAAAGCGGCTCGGTCTCTGACTATTTTGGTGTGAGCGTGGTAGTTCAAACGACTATCCATGGTCACACCGAGATATTTGGTCTTATTTTGCCAGGGAATGGCACGACCGAAGAGAGAAAGGGGAGGTGGCCGCGGAGGGCAGCCTAAGGTGAAGAGGACGGCAGAGCTTTTTTCGGGATTCACCTCGGTTCTCCATTTCCGAAACCATTCGCCTAGGGCGGTGATAGCGGGTTGGAGTCTCTTAGTGATTCGACTCACTTGCCTACCGGTGGTATAGAGAGCGGTATCGTCCGCAAAGAGGGCCAGATGGGTACCTATCGTTTTAGGGATATCGTTAGTGTACAGAAGGTACAAGATGGGGGCGAGCACGGACCCTTGCGGGACTCCTACTTCTATGGGACGGGGGGAAGAGAGAGTGCCTTCAACTTTGTAGCGAAAGCTACGATTCGACAAATAGTCTCGTATGATGAGCACGAGACGATCTGGCAACCGAAATTTGTACAGTTTCAAAATTAAACCGTTGTGCCAGACTTTGTCGAAAGCTTTCACTACATCGAAGAAGACAGCGCCCGTGTGACGGGTCTTGCCTAACGCTGGTTGGAAGCCAGTAAGAATATGTTCCGTTATGCGGAGGACTTGATAGACGCATGAGTGTTTGGCACGGAAGCCGAACTGCTCGTCTATTAAAATGCCTCTGGAGACTATAGCGTTCCGTAGGCGAGCGAGGAGGAGGCGTTCATAGAGTTTACCAAGGGCCTTTAGTAAACTTATGGGGCGATAGGAGGACGGCTCGGTACGAGCTTTGCCTGGCTTATGGATGCCTATAACAATTGCATCTTTCCATTGAGAAGGAAAGATGCAATGTTCCATAGCAGCGTTAAAGATCGCTACTAGGAGGCAGATAAGGGGAAGAGTGAGGCGCTTTAGGATATCGTTAGAGATACCGTCCGCACCGGGGGCTTTACGGGGGCGTAGGTCTTTGATGACCTGTACGACTTCGTCGACAGTGACAGAGGGCAGGGGGTCTTGTGGAGGCAGAGAAGTTCTGCGCTCCACTTCGCCGTCTACCTCGCGCACGTGGTCGGGATCGAATGGCTGTGTGCTTAAGGCACATTGGGCTTGGAGGCTAGACGCTAGGCAATCCGCTTTTGCGTCGTCATTGAACGCGGGAACGTTGTTGGGACGAGTAAACGGAGGGAAAGAGTTGGCGGTTTCGGATTTTAGAGATCTGGCTAAGTGCCAATAAGCTTGGTGAGAAGGAGAAATGTTCTCCATAAGATCACTGAAACGTCAGGCGCGAAGCTCAGCTACAGCGGTTCTTACACGGCGGTGTAAGTCGTTGTAGCGAGCTTTATTTTCGAGAGTGGGAGCGCGATCGCGTGCGCGCCGGGCCGCGTTACGCTCAGTCATTAGCGACCTGATGTGCTGAGGCAGGATTAGGTGGTGATAATCACCAACCGGCACCTGTCTTGAGCACTCGCCAACGGTGGCGGTCAGGTGGCTAGTGAGTGAGTCGATAGCTACGTTTAGGTCGGTCGCGGATGAGATTACGTTAGGAACTCGGTCTAGATGTGGCGATTTATCCCAGTCCGCCACGGTTCTAGTGTCGGGAGGAGAGTCCGAAGGGGAACCTAATCGGAGGACGACAGGGCGGTGGTCCGAGTCAAGTTCGTCAAGCACCTCTATCGAGCACAAGCTAAGCCTAACATTCTTTAGAAGTGCTATTTCGAGTACGTCAGGGTTATTCCGAGTATTGTGGGGAAAGTAAGTGGACGTCATGGGAGCTATGATGTCAAAGTTTAGTCTGTCAACTAAATCATCGAAGAGTCTGCGTCTCTGTGAAGTTACAGAAGAGTTCCAGCGGCGATGCTTGCAATTTAGGTCGCCGGCAAGAACGACTGAAGGTCGCTCTCGAGCAAGTCTTTTAGGGGAGAGAGATAAACCGATGCAATGATGATCGGCTGATGGCCGGTCATCGCTAAGCGGCAGACGGATGCTTCTAAGTTCGTAAGTGGTGGAGGATCGATAGGGGAGCAATGCAGGGAGCGCCTGTAATAGATGAGAGTGCCTCCGAGATTGGAGGCAGTTCTATCATTACGGACGGTGCGATAGTTCGCGATCGAAGGGATGCGGACAGCGGGCTTTAGGAACGTTTCCTGGATGAGGAAGACGTCCGGTTTTTGGGACGAGAGGAATTGCGATAATTCCTCTCTTTGGTTACGAAGACCGTTGGCATTAAAATAGCCTAAGGAGACGGACCGGGGTTTTTCGCGCGCGGTTGTGCAATCCATTTTGGTTTTAAGGTTTTGGGGCCACCCTGCGGAGGGCGGCGAAGAAGTCGCGATGCTTAGCCATGAAGCTGAGCATTTGATTGAGATCGGTGATTTGTACGTATTCGGCGTACACGATCTCGAAGTAGGCTGGGTCGCAGGCCCAAGAAATTTCGGCGAGAATGCCGAAATGCTGCTGCTCGGCCGTCTGAGTGGCGTTGCGGGGCAGCGCGAGAGAGGGGCGCGGGGTGGAAAGGCGCGTTTGCGCGAGAGGTGCGGGAGCACTTCTCATAGGCGTTGGACGCGGGATGTCCCTAAAGGGGCGGGGTAGGGAATACCCGTGACTGAGACGGGCCCAGGGAGAGCAGACAAAAGTTTGTCTGTCTCTTTGGATTTGGATGCGTCGATTTGCGCTGGAGGACGGCTCCAGGCGTTGACGGCACGGAGGGGAGCAGGCACGAGCGGAGCCTGTTGGCGGGGGGCGGGGGGGCGCGTTTTACCCTGTTTGGGTTTACGCGAGCTCTGTTTGGGAGCTTTGGGGCACCCGCGGTAATTTGGTGGGTGGCCTTCGCTCCCACAGAGTACGCAAGCGACCGGGTCGGATGCGTTAGCGCGATCGCGATCACAGTCCGGAGTGGCGTGATCGCGCAGACATTTTACGCAGCGCGGTCTGCGTCTGCAGTTGCGCTGTGCGTGGCCATACAATTGGCATCGGTGGCATTGTCCTGGGTTCGACCGCTTGTGCGGAGTCTCGACCCGGACGCCCTTGAGGCTGCACACATCTTTAATTTTAAAAATGGCTTTGCCTTCTTTAGTCAGATCGAGCACTACGAGCACCATGTCGTAGCACTCTGATTTGTTACGGCCATTTTACATGCGATGTAATTCCCTTACGGGGAGGCCTTGGAACGATTAAGTCGTCCTGGACAGTTTTAGCGGAGAATTCCTTAGGGACTCCCCGAATAACTGCCCTGAGCACGCGTTCTTCGGCCAGCGAGTACGTATGGTACTCGTATTTCTGAGCCGTAAGAAAGGCCGTCAGATTTCGGAAATCTGTCGCCGTCGGAACCTGCACTTTGATGCCGCGCTCGGCATCATTGCGGGCGTGCGTATAATTTATACGCTTGGCCTTCATAGCTTTAGCTATGTTTGGCCAGGCCCCTTTGTCTTTGATGACAACAGGGGGCGGAATTTTTTCCTTAGGTCCCGAAGTGGGACAGTCGGCCTGCGAAGAGGTGGCGGCGGGGATTGTGTCCATGGCGGCTGGCTCAGGGCTGGCCGCCGAGGTGGACGGAGAGGGAGAAGCGCTAGACGCTTTGAGGCGTTTAGCCTCGGAATCGGAGGGAGGAGGAGTAGAAGACTCCTGAGTGGATGCCGCCGAAGCCTTTTTAGACTTGGCGGTCTTCTTCCGCTTTTTCCCCTTTTTTGTCCCCAGGCTAACCACTTTGAAGCCTTCGTCGTCCTCGTTTGAGGACAACGCCGACTCAGCGGACATTACGGCTACCGGAGACAGGGGTGCGGTTTCGGAGGTTGCGGGGGGCGGGGTAGCGAGTGACCGAGAAAGGGTCTCATCGGCTACCGGAGTGGGGGAAGAAGATTTGGCACAGGGGTCCGAAGAGCGCGGCGAGCGACACGCGGGTCGCGATAGCGGGGTTCGCGGGAGAGAGAGCGCGAACGAGTGCGAGAGCGCGAACGAGTGCGAGAGCGCGAACGAGTGCGAGAGCGCGAACGAGTGCGCGAACGAGACGGGGAACGCGGCGGCGAACACAGGGAGGGTACCGACTTGTCGTACGCTTGATGGGCAGCCACATCCTGGGAAATGCAGGATTGGACCAGATCTGAGTGATCACGAAGGCAAGCCTTGATGATCTCCCCTATCTGGTCCCGGGACATGCCAGTGAGTACTTCGGCCATCGCGGGAGTGGCCGAGGTGTAGATTGTGAGTACCTAGTTACTCCCCACCATTGCTGGCGAGGAGCAAGAATACCTAAGTGTGGCCAAGCGCCCCGCAGTGCTACGGATTGCTTGGTGTGTACCTAACTCCTACTCCTACGGCCGGGGTAACGTTGTCACCGTTAGGTTTCCCCCCGAACAACGAGACGTTTATGAAGAAGAAACGATAGGTAGATCGCAACTCTGAAAAGAGCTATACGATCTCATCCACCAGCCCTTGAGCACTCGGAACTGGATTTCTACAAACTAAACGCAATCAATACTTAAAACGCGAGAATGCGCGGAGCGGCGAACCGCTGAAGCGGAAATACTACACTAGCGATCCGCCCAAAGCCGGGCTCAGGCCGGGCGAACCAGCGTCAGTCAAAGAGCCAAGCAAAGGGACACCACTATGCGTAGTAGTTCCGCGACTGCGAGAACACACACTCACACACAAAAACACACAGTATCGCTTCGATAAACTTCGCGTTATGGGCGCGTTGAAAAGCGCGCAAACACACTCAGAGCGGGCCGAGAAGCAATTTCCCAGCCAATACACACTGCCGAGCAGCGCTCAACACTCAGGCCGATTTTCCAGGAATTGTGGGCAATAAACCAAACAACAATTCGAGGTCGTCAGCGCTGAGGCAAAACGCCACACAGGAATGCGCACCAGCTGAGTCACCACTGCACGGAGCACTATGAGAGCACTTGACGCTCTAGAACACGACCGCACAACATGAAAGTCGAATCGGGAATCCCGACTATGACTGCCGGATCGGTCGAGTTTTAAACCATTTCGAACAAAGCGGCAGGCCATAAAATTACCGTTACGGTTGTAAACTATAGCTAGACTACTCTTACAATGCTTGCTGTCTTTGTCTACAACTCGTTTGTATGGAGATACATGTTTTTGTTGGTTTAAAATATAAAAATGAATTTTCTCTACATTACAATTACTTCCTACAGATAGATATTAATGTTACAAACATTATGAAAAAGAATTTATACAAATACCTCAAAAACTGTGGCTTTAAGAGCTTTAAGAGCCAAAAAATGTAAAGGGCGTCTCGCAAGCGTATTGCTAATATTTTCGAAATTCACGCCCGGCCTCGTAGCTCCACGGTATACGACCGTTCGCTTGGAGTTTCTTGTTTCTTTCCGTTTCTTTCTGTATTTGCTCCTAAGAACTGTTCATTCTGCCTTTTGTTTGTAGACGGTTTGCGTTGTGTGCGTTTTGTGTGTTGCGGGTGCTCGTTCGAGCCGAAGCGTCATCGCTCAGCGTGTGCGAGCAAGAAGGCTTCAGACTGCTGTCTCGCTCTCCCTCGGTAGGCAGTTTGGATTGAGTAAGTGTTTTTTCTTACTTGCTCTGGGTCCGGCCGCCTCCGTGCGTGCCTATTCGAGGAATGTTAGCGTTGCCGTCGTCATCCCTATAGATGCCACCCCCACCGTTCCGCCAACCCCCCAATAGGGGTCGGGGAGTAAGGAAGCGACAGGTATGGTCGCGTTCTCAGCCACCGGCTATAGTGGCCCGTAATCTTTTTACGGGACAGGTTACTGCCGCCGACGGCACTTTCGCCGCAGCCTTTCCACCGTCGCGCCCGCCGTCGGCTGCGTCTATGGTCTCAGCCCGCTCGGGCACCACGAGCTACGCCACTTCGGAGACAGGTGACGAGTATGAGTATTTTCAAGATGAGGAACTCCCCGCCATGCTGTCTCCCATCCAGGCCTCTCCTCCATCGGACGGCGTCACGCCACGTAAGGTAACAGCCGGCCCTGCGGCTAACGCAGATATAGTTTTACACGCCCCACCGGCATCGGCATCCCGCGACGCCTCATTGATGTCACCATCGACGCCATTCAATCCGCCACCGCGTGCCCACCCGCCGTCGATCGCCATTAAATCATCAACAAGCGACCCACGTAGGACAACGGGTCGTGAGGTACGTCCCTTCTCACTAAGCCCAACTAAAAACCCCGCTGAGCAAGCCCGCGCGGCAGCCAGAGAGATGATAACCGCCCCCAACAGCCTTAGCCAAGACACGATTGTACCCGCCGCAGCACCGACACCGCCGCAAGCAGCAGCGACCGATGTTGTCGCTCAAATGGATATGGACACTAATTCACCGCAAACTACCGGCCAGTCCTACGCGCAAGTGTCGGCCACTCCGGCCCAGCCTACACCTGCCCAGCCCGAAAAGCCTAAGGAGAAAGCCAGGTACCCACCGATCATTGTTGAGAATTTGCCGCAATGGTCGGTTCATTTAAAAAAGCTGCGCTCCCTCTTAAAGCACGCGCCGCACGCACGCCCGTTTGGCAAAGGCGTGCGATTTATACCACAATCGCCGGACGAATATAGGGTGGTGGCGGCCTATATCGACGAGCTCTCCAAGACAGACAGTACAGTGTCATGGTACTGTTACAGCCTTGACAACGAGAGGCCACAGAAAATAGCCATAAAAGGCCTCCCCATAGACGCACCGTTGGGGGAATTAACTGAAGAAATGGCAGCACTTGGCTTCCCTCTGTCGCACATACGACAAATCCCGGGGGCGAGAGGCCGCCCCGTCTGCATTTACTTCGGTCAACTACTAGAAAGGTATGACCCAAAAGAGCTCCAAAATATTTATAACATAACGGAGCTCCTATGTATGTCCGGTGTAACAATCACTGCGTGGAAAGCGAAGCCCGGGCCGGCGCAGTGCCACAGGTGCCAAGCCTTCGGCCACTCATCGGCCAATTGTCATCGTCCGATCCGATGCGTGCGCTGCGGAGAGGGCCACCCCACGGCGGACTGCAAGCGCGACAGAGAAGCCACCCCAACGTGTGCTAACTGCAAAAGAGAGCATGCGGCAAATGACAAGTCGTGCCCAATATATAAGAGGGAGGCGCGTAAGATGGGGGTGAAAAGTGCCCCCGCCGCCCCGAAACAACCACCCCCACGGAAAGAAGCACCGTTACCCCTGCCAGTACTGGGGACACAAGAGTACGATCGTAATCAGGGTCCAACCCTTATGCCCCCCGCCAACCCCCCGTCGGACAGAACACAACCCCCTCGCAAAAAACGAACGAAGAGAGGTCGCAAAGGTAGAGGGAAGTCGCTAACGCAACAACAAGAAGGTACGCCTGCTTTAGTTCCCTCAGTCGAGGCACAGTTGGCGCCACCGCCGTTTGTTGCCCCCCCCATCGTTGCTGCCGCCCCTCCCGACCAAACGCAAGCCCCGCCCATCCAATTTAAACCCCCCCCACCCCCTCAACCCCTCATCCCCGCACGTACGCTAGCCCCGTCCACAGTTTTTCAGCGTAAGGTAAGCTTTCCTTCAGCTGCTACCACCCCCGCACTACCCCCCAGGGGTCGCGCACCTTATGTTGCGCCAGCTCACTGTGTCTCGCCATTGTCTCTTAACATTGCCAGAGCGTCCATCGCCGCACTTAATGCAGCTATCGAGGCCATCGCGGACGGTCAAAATCCGCTGCCCGCACTACTGCGCGGCCTTCAGCAGCTTACCCACCTCCTGGTCCAGGAATTCTCTTCAATCTAAGGATTGTATACTGGAATCCAGGGGGGGTAAGAGGTAAGACCGATGATCTCAGGTTGCTAGTCCAACAGCATGATATACATATTGTGCTGCTGGGCGAAACCAAGTTGCGACCTGAGCAACATTTTTGTCTACCTAACTATTTCGTCTACAGGCGGGACGAAATAAATATCATAAATAACATCGCTTACAGGGGCACAGCAGTGCTGATTCGTAGAGACATTGTCCACGAAAGTTTACCCCTGCCTAGCTTTGTTTCAACCAGAGCGATAGGCATTAAACTTAAAGTCGGTAACACCGAACTTAAGGTTTTTGCCGCCTACAAACCACCTAAGGTGCCTTTCATTTCCGGCGATATAAAAAATATTATGTCCGATGACACGCCCACACTTATACTCGGCGATCTCAACGCCAAACACCGACAATGGGGGTCAAGAATTTCATCCAATGAAGGTAGAGATTTGAAAATCGATGCTGCGGCGCACAATTACGTTGTAATTGGTCCCGGCTCCCCCACTCATTATCCCTCTCAGGACTTATTTCAACCAGACGTACTAGACATAGCACTAGCCCGTAATATCAATTGGCCCATCTCTTTAGAAACACTCCATGATATCGATTCGCAACACCTTCCCATCTTACTGGTCCTCGGAGTTTCTATTAGGGATAAACCTTTACCACCAATGAAAAACTTCACGGACTGGACAAAATATCAAGAATTACTGAACTCATTCAAACTCCCTCCCGGTGGCCTGTCTACCCCACAGGAAGTGGAAACAGCCACTCAGGCACTTACTTTTGCTATCTCCTCCGCACTTGCTCAGTGCACCACGTCTGCCAAGTCAACCTCGGGGAAAAGTTTATTACCGGCACATCTCCGTAGTAAACTTAGCCAAAAGCGAGAGCTTCGTAGACTGTGGTGCCGAACTCGTTGCCCAACAATTAAAAAAGAGTTAAATAAGTTAGGTACTGAGCTATCGAACCAAATTTCAACTTATCGGAAATGGTCTTGGGATAACACAATCTCAAAGGCCAGCGACAACGATACCGCTCTATATCGTTTAGCTCGCTGTATGACCAACACCCCTGCACCCATACACCCCCTTGTAGACACGCTAGGTAACCGTCTGTACTCAGCTGAGGAACGCGCGGGTTTACTGGCGGACCATTTCGAGGACCAATTTAGGCCCAATCCCATTGTCGACCACGCCCACACAACATTGGTTGAGGAGCGTATACAACAGATCCTTACCAGTCATATTGACCCACTTAGAGGCGATGATTTTATCTCCCCTAAGGAGGTCAAAAAATTCATATCTTTTTTAAATAAAAAGAAATCCCCCGGCCCTGACGGAATTCCGAACACGGCCCTATTAATGTTGCCCAGGAAAGGTCTTGTGGCCTTAACCCGTATTTTCAACGGAATCCTGCGCACAGGTTTCTTTCCCACGGCCTGGAGGACAGGCAAAATTATTGTCATACCGAAGCCTGGCAAGAGCCGCCTGAAACCAGAGCATTATCGCCCGATCACTTTACTTTCTAACATAGCCAAACTGTTCGAACGTCTTTTATTGAAAAGGATATCACCTTTTATCAGTCTAAGGCCAGAACAGTTTGGCTTTAGAAGTAATCATAGCACCACTCTTCAGCTTACTCGCGTCTTACACCATTTGGCCTTTGAAATGAACAAGGGCAGGTACACGGTTGGGGTCTTTCTCGATATAGAGAAGGCCTTTGATCGTGTATGGCACGCCGGCTTATTGTTCAAACTCTCTGAGACCAATTTACCCCCCATGTTCGGGCGTATAATAGCCTCCTTTCTGGAGGGGCGGAGTTTCTATGTTTCGGTTGACAATAAAAACTCCCCTATTAAGACCATTACAGCGGGGGTCCCACAAGGCAGTTGCCTTTCCCCTCTGTTGTATGCACTTTTCACCAATGACATTCCTACGCTTAGCGATAGCGGTCTATCGCCAGGCACACAGGACGTCACCTTAGCATTGTATGCTGACGACAGCGCGTACATGAGCTCATCCCGTAAGTCCCACTTAGCCGCCGCTAAAATGCAGCGATTATTGGATATCCTCCCGTGCTGGCTCGACAAGTGGAGGATAGCAGTAAACGCCTCAAAAACGGCAGCCATCTTAACCGGCCAACAGAGACTATTACCTAAAGAGCTTGTATTCCGCGGACAGGTAATTGAGTGGCAGAGCAGTGTGAAATACCTTGGCTGCTTTATCGACCGCAGGTTGCGCATGACCAAAATGGTCGAGCATGCGACAGCCAGAGCGGTCGGCGCCAGGGCGGCCTTAAGGCCACTATTTTCATCTGACCTGCCGCTTAAAACCAAAGTCCGGCTATACAAGCTCTATGTTAGGTCCCGTTTGACGTACGCCGCGCCGGCTTGGTACGCATTGCTATCCGCCACTAAAAAGAAAAAGATCCAAGTTGTGCAAAACAAGTCGCTAAGGATAGTAACGGGCGCTCCGCGTTACGTCCGCAACGACACAATTGCTAGGGACACTAAGGCAGAGCCGATAGGTGTGTTTATCGCCAGACTGGCCGCCCGGCTGTTTGACATGGCGGACAACAGTGCGCATCCTCACCTAAGGGGCATTGCGCCATTACATGCCCGTCCACCGGAGGGCCGACCTCTCCCTAGGGAGCTAATTCCACTAAAAAACTAAGCCTCTTGCTTAGTTTTTGTATTGTCAAATTGCTCAAATTGTTTTTACTATTATCATTTTGCTCTTTAGATTTTTCGTACTTTCTCGAAATTTTTTCACATTTCTTTTTATTTTTGTTTTATTTATTCCCTGGTCTTATTTTATTTTGGTCTTTTTGTTTATTTCTCTCTTCGCCGCTTTCTAAGTGGCCACTATAATGCCGAAAGAGGGCCTGAAAAGTAGGCCCTCTTTAAACAATCACCGAGGGTGCGCTCACCCTCGAGACTCGCCCGGGTCATGGGGTAAAACATTAGTTCTTACCCCGACACCCGTACCTCTTTTTACCCGACAGGGGTAAAAGAAGATGTCCACGTAGCTCCACGGCAAAGTGCACGGGAGTTTGTTGAACTAAGCAAAGGGTTAAAAGCGTAATCTTCAACGTATTGCTTATTTTTTAAAAATTCACGCTCTTACTTTTCATACACTGATGCCACGCAATGAAGCGCCGGCACCCCTACCAGTAATAGGGTTACATGAATACGACCGTACTCAGGAGCCAACCCTTATACCACCCGCCAACCCCCCGACAGAAAGGTCTCAACCCCTTAAAAAGAGGTCAAAAAGAGGTCGTAGAGGTAGGGGAAAAACATGTCCAACCAGTACTGGCGTGCCTACTCCGGTCCTTGCGGCCGAAATACAGATGGCGCCACCGCCGCCTGCGGCCACGCCCACCGTCGCTGCCCCGCCCACCGTCGCTACCGCGCCCCGCGCCCAACCGCAAGCCCCATTGCCCACTTCGTTTAAACCCCCCCAACCCCAACCCATCAACCCCGCAATTGCGCAAGCCCCGCCGACCGTACAGCGAAAGGTAAATTTTAATTTTAATAGTTTGCCACCAGCTGCCACCCCCGCGCCACCCCCTAGGGGTCGCGCATCTCTCTCCGGGGGTGCGTACTGTGTTTCGCCACTATCACTCAGCATAGCCAGAGTGTCCATCGCTGCTCTTAACGCAGCTATAGAGGCCATCGCGGTCGGACAAAATCCGATGCCCGCATTACTACACGGCCTGCAGCAGCTTACCTACCTCCTGGTCCAAGAATTCTCTTCAATCTAAGGATTGTATACTGGAATCCATGGGGTAAGAGGTAAGACCGTTGACCTCAGGTTGCTAGTCCAGCAGCATGATATTCATATTGTGCTGTTGGGCGAAACCAAGTTACGACCTGAGCAACCATTATGTCTACCTAATTATTTCGTCTACAGGCGGGACGAAATAAATGCCACAAATAACATCGCTTACAGGGGCACAGCAGTGCTGATTCGTAGAGACCTTGTCCACGAAAGTTTACCCCTGCCAAGCTTTGTTTCAACCCGTGCGATAGGCATTAAACTAAAAGTCGGTAACACCGAACTTAAGGTTTTCGCTGCCTACAAATCACCTAAGGTGCCTTTCATTTCCGGCGATATAAAAAATATTATGTCCGACGACACGCCCACACTTATACTCGGCGACTTTAATGCCAAACACCGACAATGGGGTTCAAGAATTTCATCCAATGAAGGTAGAGATTTGAAAATCGACGCCGCGGCGCACAATAACATTGTAATTGGTCCCGGCTCCCCCACTCATTATCCCTCTCAGGACTCAATTCAACCAGACGTACTAGACATAGCACTAGCCCGTAATATCATTTGGCCCATCTCTTTAGAAACCCTCCATGATATCGATTCGCAACACCTTCCCATTTTACTGGTCCTCGGAGTTTCTATTAGGGATAAACCTTTACCACCAATGAAAAACTTCACGGACTGGACAAAATATCAAGAATTACTGAACTCATTCAAACTCCCTCCCGGTGACCTGTCTACCCCACAGGAAGTGGAAACAGCCACTCAGTCACTTACTTCTGCTATCTCCTCCGCACTTGCTCAGTGCACGACGTCTGCCAAGTCAACATCGGGGAAAAGTTTACTACGGGCACATCTCCGTAGTAAACTTAGCCAAAAACGAGAGCTTCGCAAACTGTGGTGCCGAACTCGTTGCCCAACAATTAAAAAAGAGTTAAATAAGTTAGGTACTGAGCTATCGAACCAAATTTCAACTTATCGGAAATGGTCTGAGGATAACACAATCTCAAAGGCCAGCGACAACGATACCGCTCTATATCGCTTAGCTCGCTGTATGACCAGCACCCCTGCACCCATACACCCCCTTGTAGACACGCTAGGTAACCGTCTGTACTCAGCTGAGGAACGCGCGGGTTTACTGGCGGACCATTTCGAGGACCAATTTAGGCCCAATCCCATTGTCGACCACGCCCACACAACATTGGTTGAGGAGCGTATACAACAGATCCTTACTAGTCCTATCGACCCACTTAGAGGTGATGATTTTATCTCCCCTAAGGAGGTCAAAAAATTTATATCTTTTTTAAATAAAAAGAAATCCCCCGGCCCTGACGGAATTCCGAACACGGCCCTATTAATGTTGCCTAGGAAATATCTTGTGGCCTTAACCCGTATTTTTAACGGGATCATGCGCACAGGTTTCTTTCCCACGGCCTGGAGGACAGGCAAAATTATTGTCATACCGAAGCCTTAGCAAGAGCCGCCAGAAACCAGAGCATTATCGCCCGATTACTTTACTTTCTAATATAGCCAAACTGTTCGAACGCCTTTATTGAAAAGGATATCACCTTTGATCAATCTAAGGCCAGAACAGTTTGGTTTTAGAAGTAACCATAGCACCACTCTTCAGCTTACTCGCGTCTTACACCATATGGCCTTTGATCGTGTATGGCACGCCGGCTTATTGTTTAAGCTCTCCGAGACCAACTTACCATGTTCGGGCGTATAATAGCCTCCTTTCTGGAGGGGCGGAGTTTCTATGTTTCGGTTGACAATAAAAACTCCCCTATTAAGACCATTACAGCGGGGGTCCCACAAGATAGTTGCCTTTCCCCTCTGTTGTATGCACTTTTCACCAATGACATCCCTACGCTTAGCGATAGCGGTCTATCGCCAGGCACACAGGACGTCACCCTAGCATTGTATGCGGACGACAGCGCGTACATGAGCTCATCCCGTAAGTCCCATTTAGCTGCCGCTAAAATGCAGCGATTATTGGATATCCTCCCGTGCTTGCTCGACAAGTGGCTCGATGGGATGGCAGTAAACGCCTCAAAAACGGCAGCCATCTTAACCGGCCAACAGAGACTATTACCTAAGGAGCTTATATTCCGCGGACAGGTAATTGAGTGGCAGAGCAGCGTGAAATACCTTGGCTGCATTATCGACCGCAGGTTGCGCATGACCAAAATGGTCGAACATGCGGCAGCCAGAGCAGTCGGCGCCAGAGCGGCCTTAAGGCCTTTATTTTCATCTGACCTGCCGCTTAAAACCAAAGTCCGGCTATACAAGCTCTATGTTAGGTCCCGTTTGACGTACGCCGCGCCGGCTTGGTACGCACTGCTATCCGCCGCTAAAAAGAAAAAGATCCAAGTAGTACAAAACAAATCGCTAAGGATAATAACGGGCGCTCCGCGTTATGTCCGCAACGACACAATTGCCAGGGACACAAAGGCAGAGCCCATAGGTGAGTTTATCGCCAGACTGGCCGCCCGGCTGTTTGACGTGGCGGACAACAGTGCGCATCCACACCTAGGGGGCATTGCGCCATTACATGCCCGTCCACCGGAGGGCCGACCTCTCCCTAGGGAGCTAATTCCCCCAAAAACTAAGCCTTTTGCTTAGTTTTTACACTGCAAAATTGCTACAAAACTGTCTTCTATCGTTTTTTTTTGTTTTTCAAAAAAAAATTCGTATTTTTTCGATTTTTTTTCATATTTCTTTTTAATTTTTGGTTTTATTTATCTTATTTTTTGTTGTTTTTATTTCCTCTTCGCCACTTCCACAAAGTGGCCACTAAGATGCTGAAAGAGGGCCTGAAAAGTAGGACCTCTCTAAACATTCACCGAGGGTGTGCGCACCCTCGAGACTCGCCCAGGTCATGGGTTAAAATCTTAATTTAACTCGACACCCGTACCTCTTTTACCCGACAGGGGGTAAAGAAGATGTCCACGTACTCATACACTGATAGATTTTAACTAAACATTATTGATATTTTTCCACGTTATACAATTATTAAGAATTGACTTGCAATTACAATTTACATTACTTATTTTTAACTCAACTCTGTTTGAGTACATAACATATCTTACATAAAAACACTACATGTTATTTATCTTATAAATTTTGCCTAAACTACTATTTTACATCGTATCTTTTATTCTTTTATTTTGACAATCCTACATATTAAACCCTTACTGACATTACCTATAGTTACTTAGTTTACACGAGATATTATTTACGATCCTAAAATACATGCGCTTTCTTAAGTTATTTCTACGTAATTCCTTATATATTTTACTATTTACTTAACCTTCTTACTTGAAATGTACATAGTTGAGCAAACCTTACATACTCTATCTCACATTACAACGACATACTTCTAACCTAGTTGTTGTGACTTTATTTTTCGTCACTTACAACGTTACAACTTATAGTATTATTTATTTATCATATAACTTACAAACCTTACAAATTACTAACATATTATTTTACGTATCGTTTTAGCGTTACCCTTTTATGTCAATACGACTTTATTTAATAAAAATCCTTATTTTAACCTTTTTACATTTTTGCCCTTATACGCTAAATCTATTTAGGTATTTCGTGTGGTCAGTCGCTAACATTTATATTTATAATTATATATATATATATATATATACATATATATACTTACATACGTACTAGTATAATAATATAATAAATATGTAGTAATAACCCGCTGCAATCCACCATCGGCCGCCCGGCTACAGAGGGGTCCAAATGAGAGAGGGTGCAGCACACAAACGTGCACACATACCCATATGTTGTATATCTCTTGTTTTTTAGTTCATGGAATAAATATTTATTTTACACACTACATTAAAGTGATATTTAAAAAGTATTCTCCCTTTTTTATCTTATATAGATGCAGTACTCTTGTGTATTTTTTCAATCATCAGTTACACCGTTCACTTACCAAACAAATTAGTCTTTCAATTATGTGTCTTTACGGAACCCTTAGTCCAACTCACAATAAAAATTTTAGTATTTATACATTAAATACATATTAGAAAAACAAATCATCATAGCATAATAGCATCATTCTCGGGGCAAATAACCAAGGAGTTTGTTTCAATGACTTGTACATTAAAGCAGGTGCCATTGTTTTAAAGAGCTTCACACAAGTAAGCATGTCGAAATGACATTACCATATAACTAAGTGCCTGAGGCTCTC
This sequence comes from Apoda limacodes, assembly GCA_946406115.1. Lineage (NCBI taxonomy): Eukaryota > Metazoa > Arthropoda > Insecta > Lepidoptera > Limacodidae > Apoda > Apoda limacodes. The sequence goes on along the minus strand of OX291553.1, from coordinate 7,550,674 downwards.
TAACTCTAAGTCGCCGTCGCCCACCTTAACTATTAACCTTTCCAACGTTTAAACACTAATAAATATAATGTTAATAGATATTTTAATGAATAGAAATTTTCAAGGTAAACTGGAGTTGATTTCAGTATTTTAGGGTTCCGTACTGTAGAGTCTTGTATTGTGTTCCATCCGATTACAGATTTAGGTCCCATCATTAAATCTAAAAAAAAAAAAAAAATTTTTAAAGCTATTACTATATTACATAGAAAGTGTTACATAAATGTTTGTCCGGTGCGGGAATCAAACTCACGCCACGGAGCCGTTTGCTTGTTGTAGTTGGGTTAAAACTAAAACTGAAGCCTATAAAATGGACTGATCGTTTCATTAATGAATTCATTTTATGGTTAAAAAAATAATATTCTTTTTAATTCATTACTTTACGTGTAAGTATAGACGTAGGTAGTAACGAATTGTATTGGTATAGACAGGTGTAAAATGAACCAGTTTTTTAAAACCTCTTCACGCCTTAATTTACATTGCAATAATAAAGAAATAATAAAATAAAAAGCTCATATTAAGATGGTTTTATCTTACATTGCCTTGTTAAAGTCAATACCGTGACCGATAGCGTTGTAAGGACAAAATTGTTGAACATATATTAGCTTTACGCATTACACGACGTGGCTTTGACCGATTTAATATTATACGCATCACAACTCTGTGGAGTTGACTACCTACCTATTAAGTTTCTATATACATTACGTGTTCTTTGTTGTTTAAATGTGTTCAAAAACAAATTATTTTATAAATAGTGTGTACGGTATAGAGCGACGACGGGGGATTGGCAAGGCAAGATTTGTACAATAGAGTTATTATTTTTAACCTTTTCCAACATACAATTTACCTTTGCTGACATGTGCCAACAATATTGTATTATTGTATTTCAAGGGTTCCGATACTCTAAAAAGAAAAAACGGTACCTACGCTTAATAATAATATCATTCCCGTTTCCAGTACGTCCGTCCGTTAGTCACAGAGCAAATGTATTTTAACATACCTAATGTTCCTAATGATCGATTTGGTTGTTGCGTACATAAAATGTCGTATGTTGGATAAAAAACATATTTTAGATTAATATTCTAGGAAGTAACACACAGCGCCATCTGTTCTCAAACAAGGCAAAGCTTATACTATGGATACTATACAACGGATAAGGATGACGCGATATGTAACTGAGCGTGCGTGAGTAGGGCAACTACATCTCAACTTACTGAGATTTCCATTGAAATACATAAAATTGTTGGTATGCTTAAGCAAAGTTGTAAACAATAGCACTTAAAATTTCTATGCCATAACTTTCAAAAAACAGTGAAAAGGGGTCAGTTTAGGATTTATTTATTTTTATCGAGCAAAAGTACATTAATCGTGTTTTTACGTTTTTCAGGGTTTAAACAAAGTGAAATGTAGGTAGTATAGCTTTTTAAATAGGTTACATTAACATATCGGATGGGGTATTATTAAAAGAGTTAATAAAAACGGCTATATACTTTTGACTGAAGTGCTATCTGCAACTCGCAGATTTGTAAAAATACCTTATAACCAGTTTTTTTTCGGGGAAGCACATTTTTGCAATTTGCCTTGAACAAATAGGAAATCAAAATTGTTTATTGGTGGCGCTAATGAACGTCAGGAGCCCTCTTTATAATATATCTTAAAGTACCAGGTCCGTCTCCAAGGTTCTTATGCTAAAATATGATTTTAATATTAAAGAAAAACTGTAGGGTTTTTTAACGGTGCAGGTTTAAAAAAAGCAGGTAAGAACCTACTATGACCTCTGACCCATCGTCAATTTTTGGTTGTTTTGTTACGGAACCCTAATTAGGTAGGTACCGATACAATTTTGACCCATTGTCGGCTGATTTTGTACATGATCTGTGTAGTCATAAATATAAAAAGTGATATAACCACGATACTTATTCCAGAAGGGATTGTACAGTAATATAACGAATGTGTCTTTTAGATTTATTTTTGAATTATCTCTATAATTTATCTCAACTTCTGTATCGTAGTCTACGGACCATGCCCTTGTGCATTGATTATAAGTTTTATCAAAAGTAAAAAAGTGTGTGGTCACTACACATCAAAAAACTTAAACTTTCAAGTCAGTATAGTATAAGTTACGTTATAAGTTTATATGTATATAGTCATTTACATATCATTTTCTAATGATTTTTAGTATATTTACATGCACAATATATTAATTTAATATTTATTATAGAAATTAGCTTTCTAGCCTACACTATACGTAACTTCTCGTCTCAGTTTTAAAGAGAATTTCATAATACTTATTTCTTGATAGTAATAAATTGATAAAAAGTACTATTATATTAAATATATTCATTTTTTAATTAGTTGCTTATTCCTTTAAATTTTCAATAGCAATTAATTACAAATTATACATTGCTCTCGTATGTTTATATAAATTGTTATACTTAACAATTTATATAAACTATAAATAATATTTTATAATTAATTAATAGCGTTATATTAATGTGTCTACAATAATTAACGCAAGGCTTTTTTAACCATTTTATTCATAGTTTCGATATGCGCTTTAAAAAAATTGCAACCAATTTCTGCATTCGTAAGCAACACTTCATAACTATATATTATATACATAGCTGTATAGATAGGTATATTGATTTTAAGGATACCTTATCTAAAAAAGAACGTTTATGGTTTCGTCATGTCCGTCGTCTGTATATTACAGCGCCTTATCTAACGAACAGAACGGAACGGTCCAGGATTTGGATCCAATTTAATCCATTAATTCTCCTGAAATTGTTATAGAAATTGTTATAAGTTACTTATGGAGTAATTTTTTAACCTGAAAATAGAGTTCAGACGTTATTTTTTCTTTTGGGGCGGTTCTAACGACTGTTTCTGATTTTTCACATAGAAACAACCTCACACCTTAGAACATAAACCAATGATGTATTGTCCTGCTAATATTATAAATGTGAAAGTTTGTAGGTCTGGATGGATGTTTGTTACGCGATCACGCTTCAACCACTGGAAGGATCGGGATAAAACTTGGCATACATGTAGGTTAGGTCCTGGAATAGCATATAGGCTACTTTTTATCCTTAAAAATTCAAAAGTTCCTGCGGGAATAACAATAACAAAGTTAAACGAACTATTGCTGCACCTATAGCATGCTGTAGCAATTCATTAGTATAACTAATTAATTAATTAATTGGAGTTCCATGCCGATAACTGAATTTAGGGCGGGCGAAGCCGCTTGCAAAGTCTAGTACTAAATAAAAGCTTAAATTTATCCGTACCTTACTGGCAAGCTGATAATTGTATCGCTTTTCATTTTTTCATTTATCTTTATAGGTATATAAGTTACTGCTAATGTCCGAAGTTCAACCTTCACCTAGGTCTAGCTAGCTAAAGTTAGGTTATGGTGTTGCTGACATAACACAACCTACCGCCAGTTGTAGGCAGTTAGACTGCAATGCACTTCACACATCAGCAGTAACTTATTTCAAAGAAAAATTTGTTCGGTTAGAAGTACGGCACGAGCAACTTCTCTGGATAATATTTTTTTTATATTTGAGAATTTATACATGAAGATTAAGATTATTATTGCGTCTTTAAAGAAAATCAGTTTTTTAGCGCTAAAAACAAACCACTGGGCCGATTTTGCTCACACTCTTTTCAGATCTAAGTCATGACATGGCGTATTGATTGATATGGTCACGAGAGAATTTAGTCCATTGGTTCTTGATATCTCGAGGGGCAAACTAAGCTAACACACACACAAATATAAATATACCAATCTAAAAATTATGCCAAACGATTCTCCAGGTCTCAAAACGTAAAGAAAACGCAAAGGAGATGTTCTGTTTTGGTATTAAAATAAATTTAAAAATTAACCAGCTTAGGAGTATATTTTTTCTAAAGAGCACTTAACATCTAGGAATTCTGAAATAATAAAACTTTTTTTAGACCTGCAATCCGCAGAAAATCGTTATTAGTTTAACGTAAAACGGAACGCAGAATTATGAAAAGGAGCGTATATCTTTAGGCTGATGAACTTTAGGTCAGTGCTCAATACCATAAAAAAAATTGACGACTCAAGTATTATTATTCTTTTCTTCTTTTTTTCTTAGATTTTTATGGCCTGTGCTGATAATTGACTATGAAAAATCATACATTTTTGAAAATCAATTTTAATTTTTAATGCCGGTTTCAATATTTATTTTTATTATTTCGCTAAGTTCTTTACCCTAGGCTTTGCCTAAATATTAAAGTTGACGCTGGTTAAATTTAGTTGAAAATAAAATACCAAGCTCCATAATAATTCGGTACAAGTCTTTTAGCGATTTCGATTGTCGGACCTATTATTAAGAGAAGTTAACGCGGGGTTATAGCACTTTTAGCCATTTTAAACACGTGTATCTATCAAAATATAATACGTACAGTAATATAATTTATGTCAAATTAAAATTAAACCTTTATTAAAGAAAACCCCAAGACAGAAACATGATTTGTTGTCATTCGTTCGATAGATTTTGTTTTCAAAGATAACATGATATGTAATACCTTTAAACGAGCAATTCTTGTATATATAGAATAGAATAGAATGGAATGGAATGGAATGGAATGGAATGGAATGGAATGGAATGGAATGGAATGGAATGGAATGGAATGGAATGGAATGGAATGGAATGGAATGGAATGGAATGGAATGGAATGGAATGGAATGGAATGGAATGGAATAGAATAGAATAGAATAGAATAAAATTTATTTGAGTCACAAAACAACACCTTATTAACAAAATGCGAACACATAATATAAAACTAGTATAGGTACCTTAGTGTTGCAGTGTGACGTCAAATCGGTTTACGCTCAGCATATGCTGTGAGAAATCACAGCGCTGGTTTTCAGGGTAACCGGTTAGTAATGCACAGACGAAGATAAAAACGCAACAGGTGATTCGTAATAGGTATCTTAACACTAAATATTAATGTACTAATGAAATTAATTAAACTTAAATATGGATTACATAGATTGATATAGAGAAAATACGATATAAATATTATTTTATAATAGCTGTACTTACTACCTAGTATATATTATAAATTATATATATATATATATATATTTATTTTGGATTCCGTATAATACAGTTTACGTTTCCTTTTGTAAATTAAATAAATAGTCTGTAAGTTTCTTTTTAAAGTTGCTTAGACTTTGTATATTGTGAAATGGCGGTGGTCAGTCGTTCCAGCACCTAGAAGCCGCAAACTTAAACCTACCTCGAAATGCAGCTGTGTGAGTACGAGGACATTGAATAAGATAAGAGGAAGCTCTAGTCGGATAACCATGTCGATCGCGTGACCACTTCAGTTTCTCGTATAAGTACGAGGGCTTTTGTGATTTCGTTAAGCCAAAGATTAAAGCAGCTAGATGAAGCTGTCTACGAGCATTCATCTTTAATATCCTCGACTGATTTAGGTAAGGTGTGACATGCGAACGAAATGGAATATCTAAGCAAAAACGAGCACAAGCATTTTGTACACGTTGAACCATTCTATTCGAACGTGCAAGAAGGCGTTCCCCGTAAACTGCGTCTGCATAATTAAATTTAGACATAACGATTGACTCGCACAGCCGAACACGAAGTTCTACACTTAAAAAGCTCCTCAATCTGTATAAGACTTTCAACCTATAAAAACAATTCCTTGTAGTTTCACTATCGTGATCTTCAAATCTTAGGTTACTATCTATTAAAATGCCCAAATTACGAGCTTCACTTACTTTTTCTATTGGTATATTTGTGATATTTATGGCAAATTTGTGTTTTTCAATGTTTTGTACTTGTGCTCTAGACCTGCAAATCAAGTACTTTGACTTTTCGGGATTAAGCACTAATGAATTGGACGAGGACCATTTGACAATATGGATCAGATCATCATTAAGCTTGCTGACAGCTGTTTCAGTGTCTTGTGCTTTGAAAGAAATGTATAACTGTATATCATCGGCATACATGTGATATTTACTGTTAGTTATACATTTTGTGATATCGGCACTATAAATTATAAATAAAAGAGGCCCAAGAATAGATCCCTGGGGAACTCCTCTCTGCACTGAACGTAATGTTGACCTCTCAATTGATCCATCTGATCCTCAAAGCTCGACAAACTGAAATCTATCACTCAAATAGCTATGGAACCATTTAACTGTTGACGCCTCCATTCCAAAAAAAGAAAGCTTTGACAACAATAAAGTTCTATTTATGCAATCAAATGCTCTGGAAAAATCTAGTAAAGCCAAAATAGAACCATTTCCGATATCCTGAGCTGAAAGCATATCATCTACTACGTCTATCAAGGCAGTAGTTGTGCTATAGCCCTGTCTAAAACCTGATTGTTTTACTGGTAATATATTATTTGATTCAACGTACTTAGTGAGTTGAATACTAACAACTTTCTCTAAAATTTTTGACATACAAGAGGGAATAGTAATAGGTCTAAGGTCTTTAATTTCAACAGCATTATCCTTTTTTGGGATTGGTTTGACTAGTCCAATTTTCCAAAGATCCGGGAAAGTATTGGTTTTTATTGAGAAATTAACTATAAAAGTTATGATATCCAAGGTTTGCGGTACTGTCATGTAAATCATATCTAAAGAGATATTGTCTGATCCCTTAACATTAGATTTAAAACCAAGTATAATTTTTGCAACCACAGATTCGCTGACAGGCTCCAAAAGAAATTTTTGCGTATTATATCGACGGAATTCAAAGAAAGTTAAGTCAGAAATGCTTATATCTTTTTCAGTGGGTAATGCAAGAAATTGTGAATTTATGATTTCTGGATCTTTTAAGTGCACTAGTAAATCAACATGTTTATTTTTGAAATTTACTGTCTTTTTCAGGTTTTTCCACATTTTAGATGAGTTTTTGATGTTTTCATTAATATTTTGGTTAAAGTAAGCACGCTTTTCATTAAATATCGCAGAGTTAACAGTACGTTTAAGTTCCTTGTAACATTCCTTGTGTGTATTTAATTTAGTTTTTCGCTGTCTGCGATACGCTGCATCTCTTAATCTCATCATTAATTTTATGGTTGGTGTAATCCATGGATACATTTTGGCTTTAATGCAAACAGATTTCAGTGGCGCATGCTTATCAAATAATGTTAAAACGTATTTATTAAATGTGGCAACCATATCATTCACGTTATTAAGATGTATATAAATAATCTGAATCTCGGAAATGGCTCCAACGATTTTCATGAAATTTAGTATGCAAAGCTCGGTCTTCCAATTACTTTATTTTTAAAACATCAAATACTAAGTAATTTGATCACTTAATGATTTTAAAGTTCACCAATAGGTTAGGCCCAATATATAATGTTAACGTTACTTTTTCGTTTAGTACTAGAAGTATGGCAATCATAATAACGGTCACATTTTATAAAATACTTTCCAAAAATCCAAATGCAATACTGGTACAAATCGTTTTGCAAAATAAAAATTAACTCTCTTGCGGCGGTATGTCGGCCATTTGGTATCGTCCGAAAAGTTTGTAATGGTGATGTTCGAGAATGGCTACTCGACGATGATTAGCTGTGCAAAAATTAGCTTGGTACAAATGGTTGAATTGTTTTTTTTTTTTGAATTAATGTGTTCCCGTCGGTATGGTGGGCTGTAAATCACACCGAAGAAGTATGGCATTACGCTACTTTTTATTTTTTATGGACTATCGGAAAATACAAGGATTTTTGTGGAACAAATTGTTCGACACTCTTAATTTATCCGACACGTTCGATTAACGCCCACGCGATTGTGCCGCCGGTACATACCAGCGCTATGACCATCATTTTTCTTTTCGTCATTACGTAGTTAGACCTCTGAAGAACCGCCATACTGGTACAAATCACCCAATATTTTGTGTCACTGTCTTTTATAAATTTATAACTCAAAAGGTCATGATCTCCACCACCGCGTTGAGTGCGCGGCTCTCGCGAAATCTGAATACGATATTTACGCGGAGGCAGGCTGCGATAAATACCTAAAACGCTCGAATAACCTGGCCTTAACAAACTGACTGATGTATCAACGCACAACCCAAGCTATTGGATCTAGAGACTATACATTTTGCACAGGTTTCTGATATAACTTAGACGAGCACTAGGACAGCATTTTGCAAAATTTCTCTCCCAAGGGGGTTAAATTGGGTTAGAAGTTGTAAATCCGTTGCTGCTAAATGCATGAAAATTGGTATTGGACCTGGAGGGTTAAAATCAAGATTGAAATGTTTCATCGTTTTTTTTTCAAAATTATCCCCTGAAGGGCAAAATAGGAGATATAAATTTGTACTACGATTTCTAAATGTTTGTAGGAAAAGGTCTTTTTTTTCAGAAGCACACGGGGCGAAGCGCAGGTGTGCACGGAAAAATATCTATCGTCGTATATTTCTTAGATTGTACTCAGTATAGCTAGGTTTTGAATTACAAGTTCGTATAGCATTTTTTTAAACTATTTATAAAGGGTTACCCACATTAGAAAAATATATAAGTATTTCGACTAGAATTTTCATAGGCTTTTAAATAATATACGCTCGAAAATAAAGAAAACCAATTGTGAGTCCTAATCATTAGGATCGGTATATATTGTGAAACGAAAATAAAACAAATACCGACAAAAACTGGGGCGAATAATGGTTTCCTAATTTATCTCGTAGTATTGCAACAGTTATATCTCAAATATACCAAATACAGAAATAATAGATAACCTAATTCTAACACCATGTGTATTCATATGGAAACACGACGGAATCAGAATTTTTATTAGTCACGTAGGTTTTTTTGTGAAACTTCTTTTAGGTAGGATAGGCATGGATCGTCTTTTAAGATATTTTTCATCAATTTAAATTTCATTTTTTGTAGGATATAATAATTGGTGGGAACATTATTCATTTATTTTTTAGACAGAGGGCTCTGATCACTTCGAATTTATGGCGTGATGCAGTAGCTACTGTGGCAGTGTAGGGACAAAGAATATTCGGCTGTTGGGGTGGCAGATATTTATCCATAATATCATCAGTAGGTAAATAGCAGTTTGAGTCAAAAACTTAAACCATAAAATCATAAAAACAAATAATTTTAAGATAGGCAAGCAGAGCTTGTTCATATGGAATACCACTTGCCTTTACTTTTCTAAATTCAATAACCCTTTTCCAATTTTATGACTATGCTTTTGATTACGAAAAATAAATGTTAAGGGTGACCACATACACACTTTGTAACGATTTCGACACTACGGCACGGCACTTGCTTTGGGATTTCTCTCTAATTGTAAAAGTAGAATCCACAAAAAGGAAAATATTTAATGCTGTATAATGGTATGTGTTCTGAAGAATTGTTTGCCCCTGGTGTTGCAAGCGTCCGTAGGCTGCGGTGACCTCTTACCATCAGGCGGACCTTGGCTTGTTTGCCATCTTAGTGCTATTAAAAAAAATTAATATCTGATGAACACCTGTGATACCTAATGCGATGAACCGAATCTGTGTATCGGGACCCACTCTTAGTCATCATTGGGGCAGAAATAGGCTGTGGTATTGGCGAGACAGTGCTTTCACCACAAATACATACACATCGGTGGTGGCCTAAGGGTTTCGATTTAAACTTGCGTCTTGAATAGGCGTGTACCAATACGTCTTTTTCTTAATTTCTCAAGAACATTGAATAATCACACCATTGCCTTTTCAGTGAAGAAAAACATCGTGAGGAAAACTGTTTACGTGAAATCCCGTATACCCAAAAAGCCCGCGTGTGAACTACGGCACAAATCGCCCTCGGTAAGCGTAGGCCATGCATGCGTCCACGGTGGGACGTTTGGTATGAGGCTGATGAGGAACAAACCATCAATCCCCCTCAAATTACCGTAGGACGACCTGCCTCCCACATGGATAATGTATCTACGTTATTTGCTCTTGCATGCATGGACATGAGTCCTGAACTTTGTACGTTCTGTCTGCTGAGCGCAAAACTTAGAACTTGGATAGATAAGTTTTGTAAATACTTAGTTACGTTAAGATATAAATGTCTTGGTTCGGGCACATTCTCTAAAATGTGTACTTTTTATGTAGAGCTATATCATTTCGTTCATAATCCTAGCCCGTAACGCGGGGACAGATTTCATTAATAAGTAACGTTTTATATTATTATACCAAACAACCTTTTCATATAGGTACCATCAAAATGGCACGCGAAAAAAGTCGAGGGCACAGATAGAAAAGAATAAAGACTGCTTGAATCTAAAAATTAGTAGGTCTTAAGTATAACAGAACAAAAAGAAATTTGAATTTTAAGAGAGTAAGATACTTTTAGAATGTTTTTTATTGTTTCTAGGATAAATCTGTAAGTACTAGATATCTGCTAGAAACGGCCACTTTTACAATTAGCAATTATGCTTTTTACAACTAGCAGATTTATCCTAGAAGCAATATAAAATTTTCGAAAAATAATCTGTAGAAGCACATTTTTAAAATTCGGTATGTTCAAATAAGAAACCAAAAATGACCATTGGCGCCGCAAGTGGACGTCAGGAAACCTCATAGGGTTTTTTTGAATTACTACGTAATAAAACATCAAGACCCTGGTCTCAGTATTTTTGATAACGATAAAAAAAGTAAGTAACGAATTAAATTATAAAAAAAAAATTAGTACGTAACATGATGAAAATTTACATACATATTTCTTTATTTAAACAGGTTTTATTTTCCAGACTAGATATGTAATATCATAGGTATAAATTTAGTTTAACATTTTGATGAAATACCTACATATTTAAATCAGCAATATGCTATTGGCCTCACTAATTTATTCCAATGTTACATGAGTTTTGAATGTCTGACAGAACTTAAATCTAGGTAAATAGTAGGTACATGAATTGTCTATTACCTAAAGCAAAATACTTAGAGCGCACCCCGCCCGGTAAGTATATCATCTTACATACTGCCAACTGTTCAATGTTTTTATGATGTCTTGATATTATAAAAAGGACAGAAAAATTAAATCAATAAAAATAAATAATTAAATGAAAAAAACTCGACTGCAAAAACATTAAGAAATAAATAAATGCATCTAAAACATACCAAATATTTAACTATAAGCAGACATAACTCATTTAAAGGTAACCACTATACATGGTTTGAGCAATCTGTACTACTTACCTACTATTTGCACTTGCATTGAAATTAGTCCCGCCCGCCTGCTTATAGTTAAATATTTGTTATGCTTTAGGTGAACTTATTTATTTCTTTATGGCAGTCGGGTTTTTTTTATCTATTGTTATTTACAGCTTTTTACTTTTTTTTTATCATGCGCTGGACGTTTTTGTGTACCTCATTCATCGAAATTAGTACAGTCGTTTAGGTTAATTACAGGTCACAACGGAAAGGAAATACACTCATATCATCTCATATATCGTCTCATAATCTCTTCAACCTTTAGTATCAGGGGAAGCGTAACCTTTCCCGCCGCAACGCCTCAGCACTCTTTTTAGGGTTCCATATCTAAAGGGGCCAAACGGAGTCCTATTGCCAGTGTGACCATTTCGTGCCTGTTTGACAGATTAAACTCTTTATTTTAATCTCTGGCAGGTTTAGTTGAAGTTTTCAAAATCTGGTAGTATCTGTATGAAGTAACTCTGTCTGTTTGTCTTTTACCTCTTCACGCTTAAACAGCTTAACCGATTTATATGAAATTTGGGATGGGTTTAGTTTGAGTCCCGGGAAAGTGGGAAAGGTAGGCTACTTGAAAACGTTTCTGTGTTTACCAATGTTAAACAATGCTTGTGAAAGAATCATCTTGCAAATCAACTTTATAAATATAAGTTTTTAAAATTTACGCGTTCCATTACTAATTATTGTTTTCCGCGCAGCGCCAGTCTACCCGTGACCAAGGCTGGTTTAACCCAGCCGAAACGTTGGGAAAAAGGTATATTGCCAAATGACGCGTTAAATCCCGTTTTATTATTTTTAAAACTTCATAAAAACAAAAACGCAGTTAGATTCACTAATAACCGGTTCACAATGGCAACATTTCACCGCTTCGAACGACATTTTGTTCGAAGGTTGTTTCGATTTATAGTGAGAATACAGCAAACGAGAAAATGATGTCGACGATCGAAATTTTACAATCGAGACTGTGCCTTCCAGATAATCTCTAATACGAGATTATCTCGGATGAAGTGAGAATTAGGTCCCGGGACCTTTGTAAACCTTTCTCACTATCAATCGAAACAACCTACGAGGTGCGTTCCGTTGCACAGTTTTACAGCGTTTATAAAAACGCCTATTCTAATATGCCTCTTTTGATATATTAAAAAAGGGTTCGGTGACTACAAAATGTTTGAGGCAACATGTGTGTTTATCATTATTAGTAAGGAAATAATAAGTATAACTAAGATTGTAAACTTAAACCCTATTTCGAGAAATTACTATCATCTTTAAACGGTACGTATTTGGACATAAATAAAAAAAAACTCTGCTTGTTTTTGTTGATTGTTTTATTTGTTTATTTGGTTGAGAATTTTAGGTTATTCTTATTTTTCAAAGGTATAATTATGTTTATTAAATTTTTCTCACATAAAATTACCACCTAGTATTATCAAAATACTATGCACCACTAAAGATGGCGGCGCCGGACCTCAAACATTTTGTATGTGATGTAACCTAGTGTTTGTTATGATGGAAATCAATAGAAATAGAAGAATATTATTGTATTGGGCGACTTTGATAATTGCGGTAACTAGAAGGGAGCGCAAGGGTAAAAGAATTTTCTAAGTCCTTTTTTTCTCAGCGCCCCTTTTGTACACCCAAACCGAAAGTAATACATTTTAGACATTTACTTTAGATTTTAGAACATAGCTTCACGCTAAGAGTAGAATTGATGTTTAGAACCCAATCATTTTGAACTAAATTTGTCATGATTCGAATGCGAGATGTAGTCTCGAACGGTCCCGACCACTCGAAGCAGTTCGAGCGGCTTGCGTTCAAGAAATGTCGGATTCGACATTACCAGAATTGCTTAACTACATTTTCGTTCGAGAAAAGTTTAAATTCGTACTTTATTTCGAATTCGTGATAAATTCGATCGCGTGAGAATTGGCTCTGGTTTTCGCATGCCTTACTCACGATCGGAGCGTAAAAGACGAACGTAGCATTATTGTTTGTGGCAATATTCTGTTGTCGGTTCATTACTCTGCAAAAAATAAACAAAAGAAATATATTTTGTGTTTTCTGTAATTTGAAATTGTACACTTATTTATTATTTATAGCGTACTTACACTACACTACTTACACTAGTAAAAATTTTATAAAAAGTTTTGTAGGTGAAGTGCCTGTGACAATAAGGACTTTTGGAGTAAGGAAAGTACATAGGTTTACATACTACTACATACTGACTCGAGTGGAGTATCGTCGGTTAGAGCTCTTTGAGAAATTCAAATAATATTTTTTTTGTTTTCAAATATATAGGCAAACAAAAGAATGTGAAGCCACAAAATACAGCTTTCTTACAAAATTTTGTGTCTAAGAATTTTTTGACTTTATTTTGACCTATGAACTTGAAATTTAGTGATAATGTATAGTATCACGTATATTTTACTAATAAATACCGATATATTGATAAATCAGAATTTTTCTTTGAAAATTCCTCATTTTTCCTATTACAACCAACTTGATTTTGCGGTCAAGTGCGTAGCACAAAAGGGGTTATGGTTAATTCTGCTATTCAGACGGCTTATATTCTACATATTGTACGGAACCCACAATGTGCGAAGTCCGAGACGCACTTGGCCGATTTTTTTTCTGTTTATTCCAAATATGACTTCCTTGTATTCTAAGAAGGGTGGCCTTAGATTAGGGTTCGGTGGGAAGCCGAATGGCAAAAACGGAACCCTTATAGTTTTGTCATGTGCATCTTAACGTACTACGTCCGCCCTTCCACCCGTATGCCATAATCAAATTCTGCCGTTCAGGCATCGATTCTAATGAAATTATTTAGTAGGGTGTTGTATTACCATTACACTTTCGTTACGAAACTGAGCATAAAATATCAATGTAATGATTCAACGGTGGATTCAATGGTTCGATTCCCGCACTGGACAAATATTTATGTAATAAACATTTGTGTTTGTCTTAAGTTTGGGTGTATTTATGTATTTACATAAAAAAAGTAATATATATGTACTTGTATCCGTTGTCTGGTATCCATAACACAAGCTTTGCTCACTTTGGGACGAGACGGCGCTGTGTGTAATGTCCAAAAATCTTTATTATTATTTATTTATATAAAAAAGGTAAGTTTTAATCAAAATCGTAAATACCACAAATAGCAAACAAGAAGAAATATCGAGAGTTCGCCTATAAAAAATTCTCTTGTTAGTACTTTCTGGAATTTATTCTCTTGTTTTTAACGATCTTATAAAAAAACATATTGGCCTAATATATTTAATATCTACCTAGTTCTATTTAAATGTATTTATGTTGTAATTAGATCAGTGTTTGTTGAGGCATTTGTCATTAAATTAAATAAATTCATAGTTTAATAAACTAAAGTGGAGTGTGTTAAGGGTTCTGTATACTAGAATAAGATGACCCTAAAATATGTATACTAAAATATACTATGAAGCTGCTTGCCGCAATGCTCATTATGGCCTACATTTTAATTATTCGATTTGCATATAAAAATAAATATTTGACATGGAAGGCGATGTTTACAGAGAGCCCATGGATAAGATAAAAGACAAATCTTAGATACTGAAACCGAGAACGGTTCCTATAAAAATGGTGGAGCTTCTACAAAATATATTAGATCCGAATTTGGTTTCGTTAATGATAGGAAGCTATAAAATAAAAAAAGATGAAGTGTTTATTGTTATCTGTGGTGCTTTTGGCTGCGGTAAGTCATTTTCGTCATATTTTTATGGTTAGAGTTACTTTAATGCTGACTTACAGCTTTTCTTGTGGTTCCATGAGTAACCCTCTAGTTCTACAGTGAAAAAGAACTAAATGTCTTTTTGAGCACTATAAACTTAGGTTATACCAATACCACGTAGAAGTATAGTAAGAATGTTAAATAAACCTATAAAATCATATTCCATATACATTCATATCTAAGTAACAGTAACGCAAGAGCTGTCAAACCGGTAGCCTAATTTTGTGTTTAAAATACTGGGTATAAACGTTGTCCTGCCATAAATGCTTACGTCTTTTTGCACTATACGCTACACCTACTAGAAATAAAACTGGTCTACTAAAAGTAATTAAATATTATGGGACGATTATGGGTAAACTTTATGTCTACCACAGATGGACAAACTAGCGGACGGACGCGCAGAGACATAATTGCCTTTATGTTTGGGTTTTAGGCTCTGAAAATCAAGATCGATAACGATAAACGATTTTATTAAGATACCCCTAGGACCTAATATAAAGTACTCAAAGACTATGACTAACAAGAGCTCCAAATATGAAACGGATTTTTCTTTAACACAGTTTTATTTTTTTATTTTTTACTTATTTAATTTACTTCAATAACAGGTACATACATCTTTCGGGACGCCTACTTTAATCGATTATAACAATGGCCTCCGAGGTTTAATTCTACGAGACGATAGTCAACCGAGCATAATAAGTAACACAGGGTAAGTATTGTCAAGAAATACCTTGTTGTCAAAACTCATTTACAATGGCTCGGAAACACAAATATGAGTAAATGGTTTAAAAACGATTTTCGTAATCGATTATAGTTCCCAGATCGATGTGAAACGACAAGGCAGTTTATGTATGAGCCACATAGGTATGTAATTTTTACTACTTTCATACGTGGTATGCAGGATTCGATGACATACATATAATCAGTGACTAGTTTAGGTCCCATTTTAGTGCCGATATTTCAGGATAGGTACCTACGTCCAAAACTGCCCATGTCATTTGTACGCAAAGTCCCCTAAAATATTCGTATAAAATTATTGAGGACTTAAAGAGTATTGTCTCCTGGTGCAGGGGCACGAGCTCTCAGACGGAGGCTTAGGTTGAAGTCCACCACGCTGACCTAATGCGGATTAATGGTCATTAATAAGGTCTAGAAGGCAATCAATCATATTCCAGCGAGACCAAGCTTCGTGTTTTAAAATAATGTTATAATTCTGTGTTAATTTAATAAAAACCATGTTTATGTTAAAAACCAGCTAAGAGACTTTTATATCTTAGAAAATTCTGATGCAAAATTTGTAATTTTGGAAGCTATTATATCGCAAACTAGGTACCTACTTTGCACCTGGGCAAAAAAAAAACTTTAAAACCTTTAAAAGACCTCTAGGACGACACAACTTATATTTTTAATTCTTTTACAATTTCCAGGAAAGTAATTCAAGAATTAGTTAACAATCTAAGGAAAGCGGCAGAACAAGTGTCTTTAGCCATTAGTCAATTCCAAACTGGCATGCAAGAGCAATTCAAAGCATTCTCAGATCGCATTGTCCAAGATTTCCAGAAGCTTAGAGAACGAGTTAATCAAACTATCGAGAGTATCACCAGCAGATTTACTAATACCGGCTCAGCTGTTAAAGAGTGCATTGAGGTAAGGTTTTTATTCTTAAATTCAGTTGAATCACTTGTAATATTTCTAAGCAACGCCTTCGGGGATAAGTGTATATATGTATAATTTCAGTTTTATTCCCTCATTTTATTCGCTTTTTTTTAGGGTTCCGTAGCCAAATGGCAAAAAACGGAACCGTTATAGATTCGTCATGTGTGTCTGTCCGTCCGTCCGTATGTCACAGCCATTTTTTTTCGAAACTATAAGAACTATACTGTTGAAACTTGGTAGGTAGATGTATTCTGTGAACCGCATTAAGATTTTCACACAAAAATAGAAAAAAAATCATATTTTTCTAAACTGAATAGTTTGCGCGACAGACACTTGCAAAGTGGTAAAATTTGTGAAACTTCCAAAATAATTAAGAGAATAATAAAAATTAAAAAAAAAAATGATGTACCACGCAAACTTCCACCGAAAATTGGTTTGAACGAGATCTAGTAAGTAGTTTTTTTTAATACGTTATAAATCGTAAACCGCAATTTACCTTCCATTCAATCAACTCAAATACAAAAATATTTTTGTTTGTGTTTGTAGATTACATAAATGGTGGTAGGTACGGAACCCTCGGTGCCCGAGTCCAACTCGCACTTGGCCGGTTTTTACTAACCACTTTTTGTCCTGCACGCTTCTGATACACTGTGTATCTGACTTAAAATGGCTTATAGCCTATAAGTCGTACTTACAAAATAAGCATTCGAGTAATAATTAAAAATACTACGGAATAAGACCAGAATATTAAGCGTTTTCTTGACTTACTAGAAAAGTTAGTAAGTTTAAATAAACATGGAGATACATGAAAATGAGATTAATATGAATATGCTCTCTTAGGTGAGTATTAATGGTTCTTGATGAATAATCGGCTTTGGGTTTTTCTTCGAACGTCACGCAAAAATACTGAACGAATTAAAATCAAATTTCGTAGGTAGATAATACAGCCCGGGATTAACACTGAGGATACTTTTCGAAAATAAAAATTCAAGTGGGAATTATTGCTAACCAACTTTAAATCGTTAACGTTCATATTGAAAACTGATAACATAAAACCTAAAGATGATTTTAAAATACCTAATTAAATAATATTTCTTTTACACAAAATGGCGTTTGATTATCGCTATATTGAATTTTGATTTCTGTCATATCTTTTATGACACTCGCAAGATTAAGACGAATCAATTGACGTAAGAAACATCAAAATTGGTCGATGCTTTTGGTCTGTAGGGCGCCACAAATGAACAAACATTCATACACTCATATATAGGCTGATAAACACAAGGCTTACAAGATGAACACCTTGCGTAATTTCTGTACGCATTATGCACATGACTGTACATTATGAAAAAATATGTATATTTCGCAGCGATCTGGTTAAATTAGCCAGTTAATTGGACGCCTAGATAGATCCGTTTGTTAACTGTGGTACACCCAGTAGTACCACCAGTGGTACCACGGTTACTTTTTCCTAACCGAAATATGAAAGGAACAGAAATCGCACTGTATAAGTAATGTATGTTGGGTTAGTTTTAGTTTCTATTTTGTCAACGTAGACGCGGTGACCAAGCCAAACCAAGTTTCATATAATAATCTGTTCATTTATATGATAATTTCTTGTCCATACTTAACGATCTGCCAATGAGACGCCCAATTAACCTGCTAATTTAACCAGGTGGCTGCGACATATACATGAACTAAAAATGATAAATATTTATTCAGTTGAAGTTTGTTCTTTTACCTCAGTAGCTACAAAAAAATTCAAGAAAAACTATTCTTTTACCAAAAACATAAAAAGACTTCAGAATACTTCAAATTCACTAAAAAGTAAAAAACAAGCCCCTAAAGCAGAACAGCACATTCAGCTACATGTTTAATTCCACGTGAAATCGATTGCTAAAAATATAAACCAGTAAGAATAGGTAAAAAGGTGTTGTTGGCATCTGGCATTAAGGCAAAGAAACTGTAGCTAAATGTTCTGTCAGTATGTCTGCTTTAGGAGCAGTGGCAGTCGACTTCAAGCCGAATGAAACATGTAGCTAAATGTTCTGTAAATAAGTCTGCTTTAGGGTCAGCTCAGACCGAGACGCGACGCGGCAATTTTGAGATAGCAACAAATTATGGACCTTCTTTACAAGACAAAAAGATATGCTGATGCGTTACGATTTTTAATAACGCACCGTAACACGACGCACGCGCCGCAGTGCGCCCAGCCTTAGAATGTCGAGTTGACAACTAGAATGCGCATCATATAAGTGTGCACGTATTAAAATTTGGAGCGATAATTCTATCGTATATTGTTTCTTTAATCTCATTAACAGTAGCGCCTCCGCCACGCAGAAACTTACATAGCGAGTCTAGACGTAGATACCGGTAGAAACTCGTCAAAATAATCAAAATTATACAACTTAAAAACATTTTCTCACGTAACTCTGGATTTCTTGTACCAATCCTTACTAAATTAAAATGGGACCAATCTGTGGATTATTTCTTTCCTATACGTGTAAATTTTCCATATCCATACTAATATTATGAATGCGAAAGTAACTCTGTAGGTCTGTCTGTCTGTCTGTTAACTACTTATCACGCTTAAACCGCTGTACTCATTACGATCATTGAAAACGTCAAGTGTGAGTCGGTTTTTTTTTCTATAATTAAGAAGTTGCTGTTGAAATCCTACACCTATAACCGAATTCAGGGCGTGTGGAACCGCGGGATAATTTGGCATGGAGATAGTGTGAGTCTAGGAAAAGGACATAGGCTACTTGAAAACGACAAGTGTGAATCGGTTATTTTTCTATAATTGAGACGTTGCCGTTGCAACCGCGGAAAAAAGCTAGACGGTTTATAAATAACTAAGTTCTGAGGTAACAAACATTAAGAAAAACAACTAAATTGAGAACCTCCTCCTTTAATTTAAAGTCGGTTAAAAAAGTTAAATAATAAGTGTTAAATTTATATTTTAGACTAACAGAAAAGAAGTTGGTGAAATTTTTAATGCTTCAACGTCTGATACCATATCTTGCGCAAATGAGAAGATCCATAGTGTAGTAGAGTCTATCGACAAGTTGAGAAATCTGTCCCAAGAAGCACATGCTGAGGCCGCCGAGGCCTTACAATCTATGAAAACTTGCACAGAGGCTCATCCTAACAATATGATATCAGCTGGAGGGTGTATGGGCGGAATAGTGCTGCAAACTGAAATGAAACAAGCTGGCTTCCTGGCAAAAAGTGGAATTTTGGTAAAGTATTAACCAACGATATTTATTTTTGAAGTGAAAACTTCTTTAGCGACGTTGTGCACTTTTTTTGGTATGGGTAAAAAATGATAAACTCTCGTCAGGTCACGTGTCCTGATCGTGAAAATTCGTAAGACGGATGGAGAGTAGACAGCTGGCGCGGCGTAGGAGAGGGAGTATCCCCCTCTCTTTCTACGGCGCGGCGAATATGTATGCCTGCGCCTGCTGTTTCGTTTAGGCGGCGCAGGGCGCTTGCGCGAATGGTCGTGTGTGTTTATGTTACAGCGTGCTACGCGCATCCATGGATGGTGACAGCTGATGGCTCGACCGTCTGTGTAGTGGCCATACTGCTGTGTATTCGTAAAATTCGTGTATATAAAGTGTTTAAAATATGGAAATTGAACAAAGTGCATCTTTGTCTTTGTAAAATACGGAAACCGTAATGCCACGCCTATTATAATTTTTATTTTTAGTATTCACGATTATGAGTAGTACAGGGAGGTTGGATATGGAATTTTAATTCTATGACAGATTGCGATGTAAAATATACTACGTCAAAAAAGTAAATAAACAAACATTATTATTTCTTGACAATGTCAAAGACATGTCTTGTGACATATTTGAGTGTTAAGCGCGAATCGTGTGTAAAGGTTTTCTCTTCTGCCGGCACTCCCGGAGTGCAACTCGTTCTTTTTTATAGACTGATTCATCAAAGTGCATCCAAAGCCCCACTTGATGATTTTGTATACAGGCATAATAACAGCGCTCCAAATATGATGATATTTCTTTTACTAACCGAAACCTCCTAAGTCTACTTTTTGTTAAACAACAAGTGTTCAAGCTGACGTCGACGCGTATACTTAATGTATTTTATTGTCTATATATGACCGATCATGCATACCTTTAACACAGTAGTTCGATTTTTTTATATTGGAGCCTCGCAGCGGGCTTCACACAAACGAATTTCTCACTTATTTTTGACACTTGTTGATCAAACACCACGAAATTTTGAAGACATGTTCTAGTAATAATTATCTAGGTCTGCATTGTGCCAGTTTTCTATTAAATTTTATAGTTCAAAAGTTATACAGGATTCTAGTTTTTCATACAAATGGTTTTAAAAAGATTTCTAGTTAATGAAACTTTTTACAAGATTTTGGAAAAACCACAGAATTTTTTCAGTAAATTTCAAAAACAAATGAGAAATTCGTTTATATGAAGCCCGCTGCGAGGCGACGCGAAGTGTAGGATACACTTAACAAAGAATCAACGAAGTTCATCATTACTTTAAAGAAATATGTACCGTACGTAGCTTATATATTATTTATATGACTTCGACTCGACGCTACGTTAAAATGCGCCGAATCACAATGAATTACTCTAACATAAAAGTAGTAGTATCTTACTCAATAGATTTATTTTATTTTCACTTTTAAGTTTTTTTTTTTCGTCGGATAAATTTTCTGTCGAAATGTTTTTTAACAAACGACTAAGTTATTCACTTGGAACGGATTTGTTATGTCTGTTGTTTTTTAAATTAAATTCATGGCAATAATACTTATGTAAAAAATGTTAATACCAACAGATTTCGGGTATAAATCTTGGAATGGCCACTCTTCCCGCGGCACTTGAAGTCTGCGCAGGATCAAGTCTAGTAAAGATCGGAACTGAAACAGCCAAAGTTTTAGTACGACTCACTTCTTGCTCAGCATCAAACAGCTTCTCAGCTATGACAGGGAACTACGGTCCTGAAGCCCAAAAACCTTAGATTTAGGATGATTTATAAAATGTATGTATAATCTACTTAAGTACTAATAAATGCTTCATTTTAAGTTTTGTTTTATTTGTTATAGACAATACTAATTTATACGCAGGGGATTTAGCAGGGTTGGGGCTCAAAAAAGGGGGAAAAGGGACTTGAAGCTTTAAAAAATTACTAGGTATATATATTAAGACCCCGTGTTATAAAAAAGGGCCAGTGATAATTATAGTTATAATTCTATAAATTCTATAAAAATCTTAATAAGCAATTATTAAGGTTAAAATGCAGCTGTGGGATAGGCAAGAAAGAGAAATAAAGATATAAAATGGATGATGTAAGCTTGGTAATTATACAGTAACTTTAAATAAGGAAACCTAACAAGACCTTCTATGTGCCGTCGAATGCTTAAAAGTAGCCATGGGCTAAGTAACTCCGGACAAAGATTGGATATGTCACATATCATTCCGATTAAAGATATATATCTGCTTCGTATATCCATATCGACTTAATATATCCGCGGAAATATGCAATTATCTAGCACACCGCGGTCAAACGAATCCTCGGATCGATTTCGTACCTTTCAATCACGAGTGCACAAATCGTTAGTGTATCCCTCGTTTGTTCGGAACGAAAACATTTTATAGGTTTGAACCGGGCCTTATTTGACTAGTCATTTCTTAGGTTTGGATACAATTTTAGACTATGACTGTAACATTTATAAACTATTTTTTATTTACAATACGCAATTTTAACACAAAACTTTAATAGGTGTAAATATTTACACAGTCTAGTGTTTATACACAAACAAATCCTACCAGGAAAGTAAACGATTATAATTATTTATAAACAACACATATCAAATACACTTGTAATCATTGACACTAATATTATATTTTGCTAACAGATATTCACGCGCACGTCACAAAGCAGAGGTGATACTAAAAACTATTGTAGTAAGTACTAATCTATAGTATGTACATACTTACGTAAACAAAAAATTGAATTGAAGACAAAAAACGTCCACTTAATTAATATCGGGTTTACGTGCTTCAAAGCGTATTGCACGGAAATTTATATCCCAATGAATATACATTGGGTTTAGCAGGCGTGATTTTAAAAGCGCTGAGATCGATTATTTATAAGCAAGACACGATAACGTTACTATTTCGCTTTCAACGCTAGCTCTCTCTCTCTCTCACTTTCAGTGATATGCGAGCATCGCTATTAGGCCGCTCTGTGCCACCGACACGGGTGACACGCTCCGCTGTTTATTTGGATTAGTTCGTTCACTCCCTGGATGTAGGACATATCTATTTGACGCAAAGTGGAGGAGTTGTAACATATCCGGCCTCGGATATATATCCAAAAATATATTTATGTCCGGAGTTACCCAAGGCTACTTAATAGATCGGTGAACCGTAAATCCTCGTAAGTCAGTAAATATTGAGTAGGTACAAATAAGATTACTTACACTAGACAAGCACTTGAACGATGCATGCGTATAAATAAAAAATCTTGTACCTAGTTTTGAAGTATCATTTCGATATCGATTATATCAAGATGCGTACCCTTCTATTCTTTGTGATACAAATATCATTTGTAACCTACGTAAGTAACTTTTTATAATATCATTCCTCTAAATGATTTCATAAAAGACTAGCCTTTAACCGTGTCGCCTTGCCCGCATAACATCTACTTATAGACCATGAAGTAGGTACGTATGTACCTATTGCAGTTTTAAGGTTTAACGTTTTGAACCTTTTAAATCGCATCAAATTCGTGGGTTTACGTGTGTAATGTCAGGAATATCCAAAGTTTTCGATTTGCATCACAAAAAGAAAAAAAATCTAATATAGGTAAAAAGACAGTCAACGAGTCTGAAAACTAACACTAAACAAAACACATTTTGATTAAATTTTAGTCTTCTTAGGCTAAAAGATAATAAAAAAAAATTACAAATTACAGTATTTTAAGGTGTGAATAAATAAAATCCAGAAGGTGGCTCTCCATAGGACACCTTTCATACTTAAATCTTCGAACGTCGAACCCCTTTGTTTCCCATATCAAATCACTGGATCAAATACCGAAGGAAAATCATTTTCAAATTCTTTAAATAAAAACATATCTGTATCATGTCGATTACTCATGTTCTTTAAATCCAATTATACTTTTAGCAGACAGGCTACCTTCAGCTCACATAAGTCAAAGTCAAATTTTTTTATTCAAATTTGATTTAATTAGATTAACACTTTTGAATCTTCAAAGTTATGAAATACTATTTCTTGGAATCCGGTTCACAATTTTGTTGATTTCTACAGCGAAGAATCCGGCAAGAAACTCGATAGTTACTCTTTTAAAAAAAATCTACAAATACAATCAATGTTTTAAATAAAAATTTTAAGCCGTACAATTATTATCTTATTACCATTTTAATTTGATTTACCTATGCATCCTGTAATTGAGCATCTTCAGTCACAAGGATTTTTATCATTTACATAGTCTGAAATATTGTAGTATGCCTTTTTTACAAAATAGTTGTTTGATAAAAGATTAAAATTTGATTATTGATAGCTTGAATATTATTGGAAACTTTGTTGTAAAAGTGTATACATTGCGCCATAAAAGAGTTACTTATTTTGTGTAGACGTGTATCTTGCACCAACAGCTTATTTTTACTTCTAGTATTTTGTTTAAGCACATTTATTTAAATGCTATACACGAGTAGTAAATGAGGTAAACATTTACGTGCTCTGTAAGGATACCCTTAATATATATATGTTATCTTGCAGATTTGTGGGGATACAGTACACGACAATAAAGAAACACTAAACAACAAAAATGTAGTTGTACCATTGGAAAAATCACAAGACCTTGTTAAGGTACAATTAGCCAAGGCTGAGACTTGGGATAAAATTAAAGAAAGTATTAAAAAATATTGGGAATATGTGAAAAATTTGACAAACAACACTAAAGATAAATTAAGAAAATGGATGGAAAACGTAAAAAAACATGCCGACAAAACAATTAAAGAACTAAAAAAGCGACTGCAAAACCTTAAAAAACAAGTAACGAAGATTATTTCAGAATTTAATGAAAAAGCAAAAAAATGTACAAAAGTAAGTATGAATTTTGAGTTATATGGGATTAAAATTTTCCGAGTAAATTGATATAAATTTAAATATTGTTAATTTTTTAGGACCAAAAGAAAATAGAAGAAATTATAAGCAATGTTGTGAAAGTCACTACTGATTGTATAAGTGAACACACGAATTCTTTATCGAACCTTAGTGATAAAGCACCTAGTCTCAACTTAAACAATACAGATTTTATGAAAAAGGCTGAAAATAAAATAAACTCTTGTGAAACTGAGAAGTGTTTGGCCAAAGTAACTAAGAAGCTATTTCATGAAATTGAAACCATGGAGGATTACGTAATAGATACCGTAAGTGCCTAACCTACTTACTTTAGCAACGTCTGAAATGAAATTTCTAAAGATAATACAATACTAGCTAGGTGAACGAGCCTCGCTTGAGATAAACTTGAAAAGTAAAACATAATCTAAAAAGAACCGTTAGAATAAAAACAGTACTCGAACTTGCACATTTCGGCATGGTACACCTACGCTCTAGTTACTGGACTATTAGAAGGTGGACTCTGTGTAGACATTACAAATCATATTGCGGGGGCAAGTCAAGTTTTTGCATTGTGCGAAAAAACACGATGAAAAATTATTTTCCCAGATAATTATTGAGATTAGGCTAGATCGATTTATTGTCCCTGTAAACTGCTATGATTACCAATATGACAGTTTATAGTTAAAAATCGATCCTTCCATCAAAATTGTTTGAGCTTTTTTGTGTAATAGTTCGCATAATAAATAATAGATATAAGGCTTGCTACGTTTGACAATAATTTAATTTTACAGCACCTTCAATCCAGATCTGCGGTTGATAATGTTTTGGACGCAATAGTTGCTTGCTCTGTTAATGGACTTATTAAGGCAGCCGAAGAAATATCCATGGAAATTATAGAAGTAATTAAGTGCATTTCTGAAGAAACTGAAAATAATAATTTTAATCTTGAACATGTTAATAACGCAAAGTATTGTTAAAATTAAAAATTGCCAAAATGTATATTTTACAGCAAACATAATAAAAAAAATTTTTTGACTCAAACTGTACTCAAAAACACTTATACCATGATAATATTAACATTAAAATTAACGAGGACACATGGCGTGGCGACCACCATCGACTGGCAATGTTGCTCCAGTAATATTGCTCGCTGCATCACTCGCTAAAAATACAATAACAGAAGCAACCTCTATAGCATCACCTGCTCTCCCTATGGCATGAGTATCAGCACACTTCTTCAAGAAAGCTTCGTACTCTTTTTCATTCATACTAGATTTCATATGAAGTCCTGTAGATATAACACCAGGATTTACGGCATTAACACGAACTCCTTTCAAACCTAACTCCAAAGCAACGCATCTTGTCAATTGATCTAATGCCGATTTGGACATACAATATGCGAGAACATTTGGAAAAGATCTCATCCCAGTTACGCTTGATACATTAACAATATTTCCTTTCGATTTTATCAAATGTGGTGTTGCTAACATCGTTATATGATATGGACCTCGTACATTAGTATTCATTACCCTATCGTATTGTTCTAGCGAAGTGTTTTCAATAGACCCAGATTCCAAAATGCCAGCATTATTCACAAGAACATCGATCCTTTCAAATTTTTCAACAGTTGTTTTGATTATATTTGTTACATCATTTTCATTATTTATATCAGCTATGATTATAAGCGGTTTTAACTTTAAAGGAGATTTTTCTTCACATTGTTTGCTGACTTTTGTTAAATTCTCTTTATTTCTTCCCGTTATTACTACATTAGCGCCAATTTTAGAAAATTCTATGGCAGTTTCAGCACCAATTCCGGAGCTAGCACCAGTTATTATAACAACCTTATCGGTAAACATTATATATCTGCAACAATCAAATAATATTTATCGTAATCAATAATTTTATAAACCTCATAATCTAATACATAAAAGTAAATTTTATGTGCTGCCATACCGTATATCCGATTTCGATACAACTTTGTCAACTTATTGCTTGCACTTGCGCAAAGGTTATAGAAATAGTACAGTTAACTTTTAGTAGGTAGTGCGCCAGTTGTTTTAACAAAAGAGTAACATCATTCACTGGATCAGCTATTAGTTTGTAATAGGGTTGTTTTTAAACCGGCAACAAATTAAATTTATCTGAAAGTCTTCAGAATGGAAATGGGTTCCAAAATAATAGGTTTGCGATTGATGCCAAGCCTCTGTAAAACAAAAACCAAACCATGATAATATTATTGTGAGCATCATTTTATTTATATGGCATCAAGAATTATTGGCGGAAATTTAATAGAAAATGATACTTAAAATAGGGGCATCTGTAATTTTTTACTGTTGTGACTACAATATTGGAGTTTACTCTTTACGGAAATTTTATGGGAGAAAAAATCGAGTGTCAAGAAAAAGCGTTATATGTTTTTATTAATTATAGCATTTTCTGCAAGTTTGTCTGCGTGGACGTTTGACCTTTTAACTTTTTAAGTTTTACCTAAAAAAATATGCCATTGATTCGCTCCCTAGGGGATAGGTACTTTCTTGATTAAGCTTTAAAATTGAAGGATTTTTTTCTAATTTCCGACCCCCATTTTACCCCTCTAGGACGTAAATTTTGCGAAATCCTCAAATGAGGAACCCACATGCCAAATTGCAAATTTCTAGGCCCAAATTTCTTGGGCTGTGTGTTAATAGGTATGTCACTGAATCAGTCAGTTACTTATATAATTCATTTAAAGGTTTCATTTAAAGCTGCCGGTATGACAATTCGATTGGTAGTAAAATCAAGCGTTAACAAACGTAACCTTACACCCTCGCACCTTTAGTCATCCCTTAAAATTTCTTACACGCCCAAACATTGACACTTCAGCACCCCTTACACCCACTCATGGTTTTTAGGGATGTCAAATTTTGGAGGTAGTTACAGTGTAAGGGGTATTTAGGTTTTCAGGGGTGATCGGGCGTTCGTTGGTTCGTATACTTACAATACAGTGCCCTAAAATTTTCTCTTATATGGCAGCAATTAGCAGTTACAATATTATAAAAGGCATCCCATCCATGTATAATTTTAGTGGCGCAGTTATTATTTTTAATATATAATGCCCAGTAATTATGGAAATAAAAACTTTCTTATTAAAAAATATGGAAATACCTATTTTATTCTTTAAAACAGCTTCATAAGCCTTCTGCTTAAGTAGGTACCTGAGTTGCAATGACTTTTTGTTAAATGCACACGCACAATTATTTTAAAATGTATAAATATTTTTTTCAATAAGCAGGTCCTACAACTTGTGTAACCTACACAACCTAAAAAAATATGTGAATAAAAGACTAATTTAATATGACGATGATAGCAATTAGCACCAATGATAATGTATGGATTGAAAAAATAGGGTCGCACACAACAAGCTATTCAACCTGTCATCACGCACATAATAAACACATGTATTTCGAAATCAACTTACCCGGACAAACTAAAATTAGAAATAATAAGACCTAACTATTTATAAAAATGGCAGTCTCAGCGACATAACTTACTACAGGCAAATAACCTATATACTGTCACGTATTGATAATATAATAGAGAGGTATTTCATATATATCATAATAAATAAATATTAATTAGATATCAAAATTATCAATGAAGAACAGTACGGTTTTCAGAAAAACCGAAGTACCTCTCAACTTTGAAACGTATACTAATGCTCAAATGAGGAAACAATGTTTTAACTATCTTTATAGACTTTTCTTGGCATTAGATTATTTAATCTATGCAACTATCTTTTCTAAATGATTTAAAATCGAAAATAAAACGCTGGAGACCAATTAAAAGACATCGAAGGATTCTGCAATGTTTGATTGCAAAGTTAGTATATGCATCCACTTTTTAGTAACTTCCTACATGCTGTGTGAATTTTGTGCAACATTACGACATCAGTGTTATTTGTAATTCAAATTACCAATTCTATGCTATCCACTCGTTATTGTTTGTGTTATTAATTTTTCATGTAAGTGAAATTTAATTCTTGTGAGAAATAAAGAATTCTAAAACAGTTATGCGTTGATTTTGTTCTCATTAACTAATGATTTCAATCATTATTGACTGGCACTTAAGACTAACATTCAGTCTATGAGGCTGAATCTAATATTGCTCCAATTTTATTATCATATTAAGCAGCTAGCTAAGCGACCGTGTCAAATAATATTATGTTTCTTTATATATTTAAACTTGAATGAATATCTGTTTGCAATTCGTGTAAACATAACCTAACTTTACTTTATGTTCACTTTTTCTGGTAATTTAATCATAAATAATTAAAATACTTACATGATTACCTTAATTGTCACATTCTTTAACTGGTTTTCAAATCACTAAACTGATCAAACCTAAAATCTACAAAATTTCAAATTTACGTACCATATATGTTGCATCACAGAGTACATTAGTGTTGCATAGTAGCCTTGGGTAACTCCAGACATAACTATATCTTTTGATATATATCCGAGGCCGGATATGTTACAACTCCTTCACTTTGCGTGAAATAAACATGTAGTTTTTAGTATCACTTCTGCTTAGTGACGAGCGCGTGTATATCGGTTAGAAAAATATAATATAGATATCAAATAGTATCTATCTATAACAAACGAGGGATATATTAAGCAGATATGGATATGCGAAGCGGATACATAACTTTAATCGGAATGATATGTGACATATCTAATCTTTGTCTGGAGTTACTTAGCCCATAGCTATTGCATTGACTACAAAGCGAAAGACGCGGGTCAAGGTCATTTTTGTTTACACAAATTGCAAATAGATTCTGAGTCAGGTTTAAATACGACATAAAGGAACACAATACATTGATATTTTGAGTAATTATTGTGTAATTTGTTCATAATTTTCTAATACCTATATCAGATATTTGCGCAATAAGGATACGTCAAATGTAAATATAAAAATCGTGATGAGTCAGTTATAAAACTACGGTTTTCTATTTATAAATAACAATAAAATAAAAAAAAAATCGTATTAAAATCTAGGACCAATTAAACCAGCAATTTTTTGAGCAATGATCAAAAATAAAATTGGCACTTGAATATTCTTTACATCAAACTTGAACACAAAATATATATTTCGAATAATTTCAATAGTTGAAAAATTTGCCTCTCCCTACTCTGTGACAGACGGACGAACGGACGGACATTTTTCTTCTTTTATGTTACAGACCGGTAATCTTCAAAGAAAAAAAAATGCAACAATAAACCCAAATTATTTTTGCGGTTAGTATAAATGAGCAATAATATTATATTGAAAAACATCTATTGATTAAAGATTATTGATCAAAATATTCCATAGACAGTTGCAATGAAGACTTGAAAGTTTTATATTTTTTTTTCTAATTTATTGAGCGTACAACCCTAGAAAAAGTTATCCTTTTTTCGTACGGTTTGTGAATTAGGGACATCGTTTTAAGGTATGTACATGATTCAGACAAAACAAAAAAAAAAGAGAATAACAAAAAGTGGCGCCAACAATTTAAATTAATTAATAAAACATATTTAAAAAAGTACTGAATTATTATTGAATTTAATTTGTCAAAGACAATGTTTACTAGTGAGAAGAAGATGATACATATTGTGCCGAAAAAACTCAATGAAGTTTAATCTTGGTAAGTCCATTATCAATATGATTTTTAATTGTTTAGATATGGCCAACTATATAGATAGTATATTAAGACATAGGTAAGTATGTTGCCAGCTTTTTGTCTAGCAGACTCATACGAACCGTAGTTGACGGTAGTTGCTCTGATTGCATGGACATTGATGCTGGTGTCCCGCAAGGCTCTGTGCTGTCGCCTACGCTGTTTCTACTGCATATCAATGACATGTTGGACATCAACAACATGCATTGCTTTGCAGATGACAGTACTGGAGACACTTATTATAGGGGTCGTGCAAACATCCCTCGTTCCGTTGTGGAGGAAAACCGCGGAGACCGCTTGGGTTGTGGAATGAGCTCCATGCCAAGGTTTTCTCTAAGGACTACAGTATGGGATTCTTCAAGAAAGAAGTTATTGGATTTCTGAAGGGTCAGCAACGCGCGAGCAATAATATTAAGCTTAATATTAAAGTTGGATGGTCTACGAAGTTATAAAATACTTACGATATAAATAAACAGGTAGTACCAAGTAAAATAACAAAGTTTTGTGTTACAGGTTTTGTCAACTACAATATGATCGGCATCCTTTAAACTCGAACACTACTTAAAAAAATGGAACCAGTATTCGTAAGAAGCAACCAATAAAGAAAAGCAGTTTCAAAAAAGCTCTTGTCACCATTTTTGTATGCGGGGGGGGGCTCGGATTGGGTTGTCGCGCTCTTGGGGTCCTCCCTTCGACTAGCGTGATCGAAGGTGATTCAGCGCCAGCAGGGGAGTTCCCCGTTACGCGGTTGCGATTGCAAGTGAGTGGGGACGAGAAGCGCCCCGGTACTCTTTGATACCTCGTGACAAGGTGGGTCCGTGCGTTTGCTATAAGGGGGCGTCATCGAGACTAGTCTCGCTCCGGATAGCGAGATCGTCGTCTGGGTCTGTTAGTACGTGCAGAGGCTACGTAACTATAGGTTTAACATAAAAAATATGAAGGCTACAAGCTGCCCAAAATCCTCGCTCACACTTTCGCACTCATAATACCCAGCGACGTATATATAGTATCACTCTTTAATCTGTGGTAGGCAAAGATGACTCAGGCTTATACGTATAAAATGTTATCTTTGGTGGTAGTTATCATGGTACAATAATATTACTCCGCCAGGTACTCTCTTTACGCGATGGCTCTCGCTCCAGCTGACGTCACTGACTTTGCAGGGGCTATCAACCTTTTTAAATAACGACAAATTATTAAGAAGTCGTTCACATATCAAGGCATAGACAGTTGAAATTTTCACAGAAGATGTATTTCTGTTGCCGCTATAACAAATAATAAAAAACTCCCATACAACAAACGTGATTTTTTTCCTCGATTTTGCTCGATATTGATAACTGCAGCAGGAAGACGCTTAAAATATGCACAGAATATTTAGTTATATAGTCACTTAAATATAAATAAAATAATTAACATAAAACAAATATTTGTTAAATTAATGGGGGGCTCTCATAAAACATACGTGATTTTTTGCCATTTTTATAGATAATGGTACGGAACCCTTCGTGCGCGAGTCCGGCTCGCACTTGGCCGATTTTTTTACATTTAATACATTAATCTATACTTATAATATTATAAAGCTGAAGAGTTTGTTTGTTTGATTACATGAACGCGCTAATCTCAGGAACTACTGGTCCGATTTGAAAAAGTCTTTCAGTGTATAGCCCATTTATCGAGGAAGGCTATAGGTTATATATCATCACGATAACACCAATAGAAGCGGAGCACCAATGAAGAATGTTTCAAAATCGGGTTTTTTTTTCTTTTTGAGAGCTTCCTGACATTCCCTTCCCCATGTATGACAGAATTGTTTCCTTTGAAAAGTTCTAAAAAAAGTCCGCGACAACATGTCTATCTTTTAAGGTTGGCTCACTATAACCTTTTTTATGCTAACCAAATTTGTTTTAAAATAATGCATTATTTATATAACATAAGGAGATAAAGGATTATAGCTTGAGTGGGACGGGAAGAGTTTAAAACGCGCTACTAACAACAAAAACATTATTTGCAAATAATTTTTTTTTTTATTAAAATTATTTTTAATCGGAGTTTGTTTTATAGCGAACTCAAGTTACCTGGTTAATGTTTAATTTTCTTCATTTTATTTCAGGTTGCTATAACGATACCTGTTAGCGCGGCCAAGTGCGAGTGCAGTTTTGTCAGCGATGTGTCGGACAAAATATTGATTTTTTAATTTGTCCATAGTAAGCATAGAAAATTCTGAAGATAAAAATATAAATGCAGTAGATATGATGAAAGAATTTTCGAAAAAGAAAAGATTTGCTCTGTATAAAAATATTATGAGTGATTTGATAAGTTAATGTTTTAAAAAATATCTTAAGGCCTTTCCAGGGAATTTACCAGCATTTATGTTGTTTTTTCGAGAACATTGTTCTTTTTCGTTGATCGATCAATGACACTAATTTGCAAATTTTTTTTTTTAAAATAATTTTCTGCATCAGATATAACTCCTGAATGTTAATAGATGGTGAAAAATAGAAAAGATATTTAACACGTGAAATGTATCAAATATTCATAATTCACTAATTATTTTTATCCATGGAAAATATATATACTTAACTAATAACTGTGAATTTCATGAACAAGAACATTGTAAACTAGTGTGATAATATCCTCTCAGTTATCTAAAAGCTATCCCTTAAACTATATAGGAAATAGAAAGCTGGTAACAGTAAGCTAGAGTTGAGAATTTGGCCTTGGGAACCCACTAGGTTACAACTAGCCATGTAATACGAGTATGTAGGTTTTTAATTCCGATGTTGATTTCCGAGATTGAACTTCAACATCGGGATTCCGATACTAATACCAGAAATGCAAAAATTTGATATAAAGTTAAATTAATTAGGGAAAGAAAGACATTTGAAACCAATTTATTTTAT
The DNA here is from genome assembly GCA_946406115.1 of Apoda limacodes. Taxonomy (NCBI): domain Eukaryota; kingdom Metazoa; phylum Arthropoda; class Insecta; order Lepidoptera; family Limacodidae; genus Apoda; species Apoda limacodes. Next base: position 7,517,285 of record OX291553.1, on the reverse strand, counting down.
ACACAATATCACCACTTTGGTGATTCAACTATGATAAAAACATAAAATTGAAAGCAAAACAGATATTCAGAAATAATTTGTTACATTATGTGACTTACTTGAATGGTATTGTGTTTTATTATTAAGAGTTTTTCTGATAAATGCTACGTCGGGCAGGCGAAGGACCGGGCGCGTAAGCGTTCATTAGGAGAGGCTGTTTTCCAACAGTGGACTGCAGGTGATGGAGCGTGTGATCAACACACAGCTTCTAAAATACGTAGAAAAACACGAGCTAGTCAGCGACCGTCAATATGGCTTCCGCCACTGTCGCTCGACTGCTGACCTTCTAGTTTATCTCACACACCGATGAGCACTAGCCATTGAGAGTCAGGGGGAGGCATTGGAATGTAGCCGGTCTGGCACCGGGGTCTTCTATCAAAGTTGCCATCTTACAGAGGGTTTGTGCGAATGGGTGGCTAGCTTTTTGTCCGGCAAACGCATACGAACCGTAGTTGATGGTAGTTGTTCTGATAGCATGGATATTAATGCTGGTGTCCCGCAAGGCTCTGTGCTGTCTCCTAGAATTAGAATTAGAATTAGAATTGTCTTTATTTGCCAGAAATATGGTACATTACAGATGTTAAATACAGATTGTCCAAACATATTTCGCCAAAACATTGGCATGCAAATTGTTACATATATGAACATATTTTAACATATTCAGTGGCGTATTAATAAAATCTAATAAATTATTCAGTTTAATTCCAATGCCACATCATTTTAATTCGAGTCAAATCATATTATATTATAAACCAAATGTCAACTAAGCATTATTTTATTATAATTACATTTTATGTCAATATTTCAATATGTCATCACAATTACTACTAAAAACTAATAGAACTTTTACAAATTTCAGATTTAACCTTAACTATAGAACAAAATATCAAATGTACAATTAATATTATAAACCAACCTACGCTGTTTCTACTGCATATCAATGACATGTTGGACATCAACAAAATGTATTGCTATGCAGATGACGGTACTGGAGACGCTTATTACACGGGTCGTGCAAACATTAGGGATTTTTCCGTGTCCGTTGTGGAGGAAATCCGCGGAGAACTTGTGTCTCAAATCGAGACCACACTGTCCAACGTCTGACTGGGGACGGATAAACTGATGCAATCCTGCAAAGACACAAGTCTGCGCGTTCACCGCTAAGAAAAACCCCATTCACTGTGGTCCCACAATTCCAGAACACTCCCCTCTCCATCTCCAAGAGCATTGGGATCCTTGGTGTTGACATCTTCAGCGATGTTCAGTTACGAGATCATCTGCAGAACAATGTGAAGCTGACATCCAAAATACTCAATAAATACTTGGTATACTCCACAGAACAAAGCAGTACTTCACCTGTGGGCAAAGGTTGCTGCTTTACAAGTCATAAATCCGGCTCTATATGGAGTACTGCAGCCATCTCTGGGCGGGTGCACCCGGATACCTTGCTTGGCCCGTTTGACTCGGTTCAACGACGATCCCAAACTCATAAGCCGTATTGAACCCTTCAGTCTGAAGAGAGACTTTGCCTCCCTGTTTGTGTTCTAGCGCATAGAAAATGGGATGTATTCTGAGTAAATGTTAGAAATGATGTCCACGGCTACTTTCTACCATCGCACCACTCGCCATCGGCAGGAATTCATCCTCATACTTTGGAACTTATATAGTCCCCTACAGTGCGGTTTTTGACTTCTTCCTTTTTCCTGAGGACTGCAATATGGAGTTCTTCAAGAAAGGAGTTATTAGATTTTTGAAGGGTTGGCAACGCGTGAGTGATGGCCCAGGTGTTGCAAGCGTCCATAGGCTGCGTCGACCGCTTACCATCAGGCGGACCATTACGCTTGCTTGCTTGGTGGCTTGTTTGTAGTAATTAGTCCACGTGAGGGCCCAGTGTGTATTATGGACTGCACACATGTCTTGTTTTAACATATGCAGGTGTAAATAATTGATGTACTTAAAAATTAAGAAAATGACTCATTGGTAAACGGTGGGTTAAAACGTCCGTCACTCTGTATTCACTCGGTTTCACCAATTTATCCCTTTAATTCGAATTTGAAATTTTAGCCAAATTTTTTTAAATAAAAAAGTTACCCCTAAAGTTAGGTTTTATCATATTATTTACATCATTATCTACTAAGATTGGATATATACTAGTAGAGCAGGCTTGTACTAGCCCAATCGTTGAATGGCAGAGTTTTCGATCGATTTTTGATCGAGTATCGTGTGCTATTGTCTGTGACTATACAATTTGCAAGTGAGTGTGCTATTCTTTTATAAATTTTATTTAATTTTATTTTTGATTTTGTGTATATCAATACGGCACTCGGGACACAGATAGATTAACAGCTTTTCTTTCTTGTTTTGTTTCTAAATAATACCTAGATTACCCTACTTTTTCTGCTTACTAACATACCTAAATGTAGGCTGGAGAGCCCCAACTCTTCAAACGTAATTCAAATATTATTCAGTTTTAAATTAAAACAACATACTATCCAAGTTTCAAGTCTGTCAGGGCTAGAACTCCTTGAGCCTTGGTTTAACATACGGAGAGTCCTTTATAGATTATAATAACTAAATAGGTCTTTCACAACAATTCACAACCACCACATTCTTTACAAAATCTATACACAGATAGGTAGAGAAATTAATTTTTGACTACGCCTTTTGATTTATGGCTGTAAGGTTCCGACGGAGTAGTTACCTACCTACGCAAAAAAAATATCTTCTGGTATAATACCGGTAGAACCGCTACTAACGAAATTATTTCTCTATATCGATATATGTATTTGCTGACAATATCTTCAACACAAGCTGCTCATATGCTGCTCGGCCGACTAAACAACACTGGTGGATCGAGTCTCGATACAGATTTTAAAATCAGCCGATTACTGATAGAGTAGCGCACGCGGTCTCATATAAAACAGAAGGAATAGCTCCCCGATTTTTCGATCGGCAGAATCAAAAACGGGTAGTGCGTGCTAAGTGCGTGCCTACGATTATCTGTGTCTGACTAGAGACGACGACTGAATAGACGTTGGCTGGCAACATTGATAAAAAAAAAGTGGAAACATAAAAATCATATACTATCTGTGACATATCTGTGATAAAAACGCTCTCTTACTAGCGAGTGGGTGTTTATTTTACATGCTAAATTGATCTACATAACAACGTTTTCACCTATATGTAATTAATTAATGCTGTCTAGGAGCTTTTGACATGACTTCAATACCATCATCTGGAAAGACTGAGTCGTTCGATGTGTTTTATTCAGAGGTACGTTTATGTAGCTAAACGCAGGTTTTACTATTATAATATGCTCGCCTCACTTTCTATTATTGCGTTTCGAACTACTGTTTTAGCATTAACGCCTACTTAAACCATAATATGTCTTCAAATTGTCGACGTCTAGGTACCAAAGACGAAAGACGCTTCTAATGATTCGTTATTGTTTGTCATATGAACTGCCTGCGGTTAGAGCGTTATAAGAATGCTTCAAAGTTTTTCATACCCTAACGCACATTTGAGTTACCCTGACCCTGTTCGCAATACGCTGTTGTGTTAACCGCTAATGTAACGGTATCAACTATCTCATAAAATACAGCAGATCAGCTCCTTTGTGCTAAATCCCTATATTTTGCCTAATGCTAATGAGTGAGAGTAGTGAGAATATAGGCACATGTAGAAAAGGGGCGTTTTGTTGATGTGCATTCTACATATTAAATACGCACAATGCTGTCTTATTCGCACATTTAATTGTTCTGTTGACCGAAAATGACTGTGCTATGACATCACATCCGAATCGCAATCAATGCATACATGCTTGGGAGGGAGAGTAGTAGATGTGCTGTCAAATAGTAAACGGCCATATTGTTTGTTTACATTTGGTGAACAGAACAATTTCAATGCCTATGGAATGTCAATAGAATGCACCTAAAGTTGAACCCGCATTACCGGTAATATTGTTGCCTTGCTATTTTGAATGGTAAAGAAAAATCACTGCATAATCATTATTTATTTATTTTGCCACATTTCACCTGCTGTTTAGCATTGATGTCAAAAATATAATAATTAAGTATTATATCTCTAGTATAATATTATTAACAAAGTAGCACTCCCTCTAACAAGGGTTTCTATACAGTTTTTTTTATCATGAAATATGCAACCTTAGACCCTTAGAAATATAATTTGTATAATAGGTTTACCAATGAAGTTATTGTTTTGTATTTTTTATTTCCAACCAGCGACATGCCCTGACATTGCCTGGGTTAAACAAATATTTACCGAGTAAAATAACTACTTCACCTATTGTTAAAGGATTATATTTATTCAGAAACCATCCCTCTGCACAATAACTTATCCAAATTTCATTAAAATTGTATAATTGGTTTGTGCTGAGTGTGTGTTTGATTCGCTCATGACTTTATAAGTGCATACATAAACTACCATGTTCCCTCAGTGTATGTTGTTGATGTTGTGTGCTATTTGAGCCGCAGTGCTACTACAATGGAGCTCTTGTTTCATAATTACTTGAATATTTAACTTGAATGTCCATAACAAAATGAAAAGATTTTAATGTGATTTTAAATGTCTAAATTTAAAATAGAATTCCATGTTTTTGAAATAAAATTTATCTGAAATTAGAATTCTTAGCTAACCATAATAAAATTGGATTTTAAGTAGCTATATTTGCTAGAACAGCAACTTTATGGGCAAAGATCTACTATATCTTGTTTTTTGGTGGACATTTATTCCTTGTTAGAATTTGTTTTTGAATGGTGAATATTGTCCTGTAATATTTATTTATTAAAATTTTTGATTCTGATTTTACAGGTTAAAGAAATTGAAAAAAGGGACTCTGTTTTAACACCAAAGCAGCAAATTGAGAGATTGCTCCGTCCAGGCTCTACATATTTTAACCTCAATCCGTTTGAAGTTCTGCAGATTGATCATGATGTCACACTTGATGAAATTAAGAGAAAGTACAGAAGGCTATCAATTTTGGTGCATCCTGATAAAAATATGGTGAGTAAAACTATGACTGTGATTTTGAGACTAGTGTACACAACTGCTAGAAACTTTTATTACCAGTTCTGTAGTAGTTTAGAATTTTGATTAAAGGTCGTATATGAAATTAGGCTAATTTGTTTATTACAACAATTATTAGTAGTAAAATATGTTTTTCTGTTGTGAAATCTAGGGATTGACTGTTATTAGACATTATTACCTTAGCCATGACAACAACTGCCCTAGGATGTGCTATTCCATTTGCTTTGATATTCCATAAAACACTTTTTTTAAGAATGTTTTAAGTTACATAATAATACAAAAACAATCAATCACTTATAGACTATCAGAAACAACTATTTAGTAATTTTCATACTGCAACCTTTTTGCACATCAAATGTTTTGTCTCATAAACATTTCCAATTATACATATATGTTTGAAATTGAATTAAAGAGTCCCAAAAACATTTATTAATAGACACTTGTACTTAGATTGTGTTAAAATTTTTTTTTCAAATAAATTTATACAATCATCTTAATGAAACAAGTACTTATTTCCTCTCTCCTAGCATGTTTGAGCATTTCTTTTAGTTCAAAATTATGACTCAAAATACAAATATCTTGGAATCAGGAATTGTACTTTTGTGTAGATATTTTGTGTTTTTTTGGACGGTTATGTCCGTCAACATTTCGTTTTTATCCGCAGATTGGAAGGAATGCATACTGACAGATCCTGATGCTGCAAATCTTAGGTAAGGACAAAATAGGCAGCATAGGTATGTTTTACTAAAAAGAATGCAACCAATTCTATTTTTAAATGTGTATGTTCAATAGAAACACTATCTATTTATGTTATCATTAATGTGAAATTAAAAACAAGTATTATGTGGTTCTAAAGGTCCGAATGCATCATAGTAGCATTACACATAAAGTATAATTGTTGCTTACATTAGGTGTAGTTAAATTAAGTGACATTTTAAAGACCGTAGTGTAACTTGCATCTTAAAGAAGGTCAAGGTACAATGTCCTACACAAACATAGTTCATATTATTTAAAATAAAATAATATTGACTACAAATCAATATTTTTTTTAAAGTTGATTTCAACTATAGTCATCATTATCTTATTATTTTATTAAAAAACTGTCACAATTTTTTTATGACAAGTATCCATACAATGTACAAAAATAGCAAAAAGAGTCTGAAGTAGCAGGGCTACTAAAATGTGTTTGCACCTTAAGAGTTATCACACATTAATTTTTACCTTAGACTTAGAAAAGAAGTATGTGCTGAAAATAAACACAATATTGTTACACTACTCAACACAATGAGGATACTATATTAGTTTTTAACTGCTTATGTCATTGTTTTCAGGATGATTCTGAACGGGCTCAACAAGCATTTGAAATTGTGAACCGAGCCTGGAAGACTTTAGAGAATGATGAAACCAGAAAAAAATGTTTAGATATTCATGAGGAAGCGAAAGAACGCACTGAACATATGGTAAGAGGTGCTAATAAATTGTTATCCTAAGGATTTTATAATTTGTGAATAAAGTTCTTAAAATTGTAGATATGGACCAAATGTAGGGTACCAAATACCAATACTTGGCCTGGTTATTCAGTTTACATTACACATATTTTTTTTTGCTTAACCTAATGGAACTTTTCAAAACATTTTGTATTGGATACAAATAGTATAGTCTTTTGGATTCTCATTGGTTGGCTATTGTTTTTATGGAGTCTGCCTTATGTCTCGACTTCAACATGGATGTTGTTTTACGACACCCCAATGCAAACATTCTGTCGGCTGGTCATTAATTTTCAAACTTGATTAGATTGAATCACCATTGAAAAAGAAACCTGTATGTAAACTGTGCCACAGATGTATAAATTTTATTACAGAAGTTGCTGAAATATGAAATGTCACTTCCTATGTTGATTCAATATTATTAGGATTAATAGTCAATGGCTTGCAGCCATAAAGTTTCGATCTAAGTATATGTACTGTTATATTTTATTGTCACAATATGTATGTTGTAGGAAGTGTGGTTCGTATATTTGATGTTTATTCAATCAATATTTATTATTTATAAACAGACTACATCTTACAGATTGAACAGAAGCGCAAAAAGCTAAAAAAAGATGGTCGTCACACAGAGGCTATTCCTGAGGATGATCCAGAAAAATTTAAACATGCAGTCTATGTAATGACTATGAAGGTCAGTATTCTTAATCAATTTTCTCTTTTAGATATATATGATTCGCATACCTAGTTATTTTTGGAAAATTATCTTGTGTTTTGGTTTATTTTATTATTTCTTGAATAATCCGTAATAATAACACATATTATGTGAAATTTACTAGACAATACTACAGACATCGTAGACTTAGTAAAAGGGTTTTGTTGGCAAACTTTGGGTATGGAACCCTAAACAATACCAATTAATAAGAATTTCTGACTAATAAAAAGATTGTATTTATAAAAATAATAGACTGATTTTAAAATGAAATAAGATTTTATGTTTTTTATGACTTCTTGCAACTGACTTGGTTTGCTGGTCCATTTGTTTGCAGGGTGCCGTACCCCACTACGGTTTCCTGCCCATGAATTTGATTCATGGTACTAAAACCTACCTGGTATATCTTGTCATCTGCTGCCTTATTGTTCTTAAGCTGTCTCAAAGCTATCCTAATCTCATGCAGGTTTATGATCGAGATATCTTGAGCATAGTATTGGAGTTAGTTTTTGGGAACTTTTGCTGAGATGATTACAGGATTGGGAGTTGAGCTGTATAACTGTCCCTATAGTCTCTAGTCATTTCTATAAATTAAAACATTTTTATTTTTATTACAGTTGTTTGCTGATATGGAGCGCAAGCGTCAACATTTAGAAACCAGAGACATGGAGGAGCGGAAAAGAAAGAGAGAGGCTGAAATAGAGCAAGAGGAACAGCGGACATTGGAAAAAGAGTGGGCCAAGAACTTTGAGGTATGCAATCATAATGGGTAACATTTTTTCATCAGTTAGCCTGTCCACTTGTAGTAAAGATAAAGGTTTTACCCATTGGTTCCATCAAATTGATGCTTTTAGCATTATATGCCCATAAAATAATAGAGTGCTATGAAGTACTTCACATAAAATATAACACAATATACTGTGCGTTTCGTATTGTGTTCACATCACTTTCTAATGTGTGCGTACTTATGCATGGATCGAATTTAAATTCGCATTTATAATAGAAAGTGACATTGCTAAATCGAACCATCGTAAGCGCGTTCAAAAAAGTGCTTTCTTAATTTTTTTTTACGTCCTAATTTATTATATTTCACGTAACATAATTATTTCTTGCTACATTGTGCACCGTAACACAATTTTTAACGATTTTGGGTAAAAACAATTCAACTACAGTTTCATTATTACGATGTTTACGAATTAAAACAATGTGCCTACTGTGGTAGGTTAAATTTGCGACGTATTTTGTTTACCTTCTGGGCTAAGTATCAGCTGATAGGTTTCCTTAACACCACTAAGGTGGCAAACAAGCTTACGGTGCGCCTGATGTGAAGCCGTCACCGCAGACTACAGACGCTTGGAACACCAGGGCTTTTACTCGCGGGTTGCTAACTCTTTAAAAATCCAATTACTTATTTTTTGAAGAACCCCATATTGTAGTCCCTAGAGAAAACCTTGGCAGGGAGCTCATTCTACACTAGCCTAGGGTGTATTTCTGTACCAAATTGAAAGTCAAAAGGTTAAAGTTTACGGCTCAAGAAGCAAAAAAGAAGAGCTATTTCTTTTTGTGAGCATGATCTAACTGAGATATTGTAATGAAGCTTCCCTTGAAATAAAAGCCTCATAATGACTATCTGTTCTTGGGTATCCTAAAAACTTACCCTTATAAAATGGTACTTATTCTTCTTTTGTAAGGTATCAGAACACTTGATAGCTTTTGCATTTTTTGACGGCAGAGTGTCAATAAAACCATATAAGAAATAGTGAAAAACCTTAAGCGTCCCAAAATACAGTTTTTCTATAATGCATCAATCTATATATGACCTGTCTATGGAGAATTTTTTCACTAACAGAACAAGCAATTTCTTAAGCGTTACGTGAAAAGAGCAGTAGTATGAAAGTTGTTAGTGATACTTCTGAACTGATCATTAGTCCTATTCAAAAATACAACCAGGGGAACCAAGGACGAAGAACAGTTGCATTACATACTTCGCCTAGTCGCAAGTAACACAGAAAACAGTTTCCTGAACCGTACAAAGCATCTCATATTTTATCATCCCATGCTGTTTTATTTCATACATTATCGTCTCATTATCGAAGATCTCGAGATTTCTATAGTTATTTTGTCATTGATGTGTCGTAAAATAAAAGAACAGCCTTGTGAAGAAAAAACGAAACTTTAATTTTTTGGATCACCCAAAATCGCACACCACACATCACAGTCGCGACTTCAGACAATTTGTAATATACTGTTTACATACGTCAGTCAATTTCCCGTTAGTTAACAGACAATCAATTTTTGCTTCTACTCTTTGCCTATAATAAATAATTAAGGCCATTATTTGCAATTGTAAATTTGTAAAGCAAGCCCTGCTGCACTGCTGACTTACAAGCTGACTGAAAATGACTGAATTCTGGGAACAAACCAGACTTATGAAGTGACTGACAGATCTGCGACGTAACTGGCGTGTGCAGATAGACCTTAAAGTGATAAAATCGCAAAATATTTGAAATAGAACACAAGTTAGTAAGCTCAATGAATGAATGTGAATGCAGATATAATTTGAACGAGATTGATTAAGTAACGTCACAAGGTCCATTTTTTATACCAGTAAGGTGGCAAACAAGCTTGCGGTCCGCCTCATGGTAAGCAGACACCGGATACTATAGACGCTTGCAACACCTGGGGCATCACTCGCGCGTTGCCGATCTTTCAAAAATCTAATAACTTCTTTCTTGAAGAACCCCATACTATACTGTAGTCCATAGAGGAAAACTCTGTGTGGGGTTCTCGATTTTGAAAAATTTACCAGCATCCGTCCCTTTTTACGGTAGTTCAACTTGATCCTATCGGTCCCTCAGTTTTTATATAACAGTTTTCCTTACTTTCCAGGAATCTCGTCAAAACAGAGTTGATAGTTGGAAAACTTTCCAATCAGGTAGCGGGGGTAAGGAGAAGAAAAAGAAGAAAATAATGGGCGGTTTTAAGCCCCCCAAGCCAAAGCCGGAGAGTAGATAACTGTCGTATTCTTTAGTTTTTAATAAACTTGCGTTAACTTAGTTGTTCACTTAGGTTGAGAGATTACATAGGCTTTAAATTAGAGAAATTGTATTGTGGCAGTTGCCTTGAGGATAATGTAAACAGCGTTTTTCTGAATAACAAGTTTTATTTTACTATCTTCATGATCGGACCTAGCTTTGCTCTGGTGTTTAAACTCTCGGTACCAACTGTAGATTTGTCATCGTGGGGTTAGAGTCTTTTTACTAATCGCTTTAGTCCCATACGTCGTAAATAAAAGACCAGGGACATAATAATATACCCCGATTCCCAGTTCCTGACCAATTGTCTGGACTGAACTGACTGTCACAGTTCACGTGTCAAATCCAATACAAGTGTAAGCGCGGTGAGGGACAATAGGTAAATATGAGATGGATCTGCGTAGATGACCTTGAAATCACAAGAACCGTGCCTCAAACTGAACCAGTTTTGTATTGTTATTAATTTTCATTTGTTTTATGTGATTAATTGAGTTATTAATGGATAGTTAATGAATTATTTGATGTATATATACTTAAATTGAATCATATAAAGAATATTAACCATCGACATTACCCTTAATTAGAATCATTCTGTTTATACCAATGAATATTCTTTTAACCTAGTGTAATCTCTTTAATCTTTCTCATAGAATTTAGCACAAAGGAGACTTATGCAAGCTAAGTTTAGTATGTTTACTATGTTTGATTACTTAATTTCGTATTGCATTAACTGTGATGTGCATACTACCTATAAGATATTATATAAAACAGATTTTATTTCGAATCGATTTCGCACTATCTATCTTAACAGAAATTTCTGAATTAGCTCTAATTTTCCAAATTTGGTAAGGTAATCTCTGCTATATTACTTGCTGAGGGTCACAACTAAGAGAAAATTAAGTGACCCAATTTGGAACTAAACTTTCAAAGTCAAGGAAAATTGCAAAGTCGAAGTCGTAATGTGTTTTTATTCAAATTAGGTTTATAAAAACACTTTTCAACCGTCAAAGTGAATTGATTTATAATTGTCGTGGTATAACTAACGTAGTTTCCAAGCGTAGATGAGCCTTTTTTTTTGCTATTCGACTAAAGTGAAAATATGCTTTTAAAAGATTAGACATATTCTGTCTTATTCGCGTGACTTGTCCGCATGGACTTTTGAAAAAGCGAAACTGTGTTTTGTCTCGCTTTCTCATACAAATTCATACGGGTATTGTGCCCTATTTCCTTGCCACAATAACATAGCATATCGACACAAGTCGACGCGCTGTGATTGCATAACCCAGTTTTAAATGACATTTAGAAAATTCTTAACAACATAAGCATCTAAATTAAATCACCTTAGGTCAATACGTAAATTTCCTCTTGGTAATGACCAGCCCTAAGAGGGTTCTCGACGTTCACTAGTGCCGCCAACGGTAATTTATGATTTTCTATTAATAAAAGCGAATTTCGTAGAAGCTAGAAAGTGTGTAGAACATTTTTAAAATTCGCTTTGTACACAGAGAAAGTTAAAAATATTGATTGGCGGCGCTAAGTGCACTCTTAATATTAACTGACATGTGATTTCGGTATTGAGACTGAATATCAGTACCCTAAAACTTTGGTCTGAAATTAGTTGCGATTGTGCTCTTAAAATTGAAATTAAAATAAAAATCAAACATCAATGAGTCTTCATTGAAGATGTACAAAAAAATTAGGATATTCAGGAAATCTAATGAGTAAAAAACTTGGGAATATAAGATTGTATGTCGAAAGCAACTTGTTGACTCATACAGCAATTTTGTAACACACCTCTGTTTTGTTTTTTGTATCACTACCTACTAAATGTTGCTTCAATTGGTAATTTGTAAAAAAAGGCACGTATAAAAAAAGCATAGATATAGGTGTAAATATGTGTTTGATTTTGTTAAGAGATGGGAATTGTCACACGACTTAAATTTTAATTCTTTCATTTTTTATTTTCTTTATCAACTAGCTTAAGAGAATACGATTCGCGACGCCTTAAAGCGCGCTTCATACCAACGAATTTCCCACTTATTTTTGACACTTACAAATTAAGCACCATAAAATTTTGAAGACGTGCTCTAGGATTAAATATCTAGGTCTGCAGTGTGCCAGTTTTCTATTAAATTATAAAGTTTAAAAGCTATACAGGATTCTAGTTTTTCATACAAATGATCTCGAATAAGATTAAAAGTTAATAAAAACTTTTTGTAGGATTTTCAAATACCACAGACATAGATATGCGGTTTATTGAGATCATGGCTACAAAATTTCACAGTATTTGTTCAGTAAATGTCCAAAACAAGTAGGAAATTTGTTTGTATGAAACACTCTGCCACGAATCGTATCCTCTTAAGAGCACATCTTACCGGAACGCTACCGCGACGTCGCCAAAGCGTCGTCAAACAAAACATATAAATTTGTATTGCGAGTATGTATATGTGACTTGGCGACGTTGCCGATTCGGACCGTGTCGCTTAACCCGGTTAGATAAGACTCTAAAAGTCTTATCGGATGTATTAAGTTCAGAAACTTTTAAGCAATTCAAATCTTGTCATTATAATATAGATATATGGATTTCTTGATGTTAAAAGCTGATAAATGAGATATTTAAAACAAAAGATTTCATTATTTATTTCTATTATAAAAAATGAAGATTGCATAATACGTTCAGCCTTTGCAGCTAATTGTAAATTGATCGAAATCAGGGTTGTAACAATAAATGGTTTTGCCGATAAGATACGAATACCGATTACTATAGTAAATAATCGGTGATACCAATAGCGATACGATATAATAAATCAATCGATTAAACTAAACTTTAAACTATTTAAAAATAATAATCATAACTTGTGAGCCTTTTGATATTGTTTTATTAAAATTTAGTTTCAATATTATACAAACAGCATTTTTAAATAATAAAACTGTAATCTGTGGCGTAGACCATTCTGTACTAGGCCTGCTGTAAAAAAGAGTAGCACGCATTTTACCGAGCTTATTTGCATCCATATTGACTAAGACTTCGCTAATCGTCTGTCACCATCACTGTGGCTGTATCTCATGAACCGTGATAGTTTAACAGTTGAAATTGTCACAGAAGATGTATTTCTGTTGCCGCTATATCAAAAAGTACTAAAAAACAGAATAAAATAAAAATTTAAGGGGGCTCCCATACATCATGCGGGATCCCAAAAAAACTGGGATCTTGAAATTTCCAAGATTACAAAAATTTGCAGGATTAGATGCCGTAGTCACGACTTCGCGTCCTACTTTCAAAATCATGGAAGAAAAGTGCAATCACTTACAATTTTAGCAAAGCATAGCAATAGGTATTTAAGAGGGCGATATAGGCCAGAAAGCTAATTTCTGTAATTCTAAGGTTTTGTATGTCAATGTACTATAAATCATTAATGTCTTATACATTACTATGAGATTTATATACTTATGTATATATGTTATATACTTCTTAAGTAATTTATACCGTAATGACACCTTGAAACTTTTAAATATTTTGTATGGAATTTAACGTTATTACTGTTTTGTATTTTCTGACTATTTGCTACAACTTAGACTCAATGCACTAGATAACAAGCTATTCTAATTATTTAACCAACTTTCATTACAAGCAAATTAAAAACACGCTTAAAAATTTGCACTAGTTTTGAAACAATTGTCACTTCCAGATTTTTTATTGCATTAAATACAATAAATGAAAATCATTCAGTAAGGTAATGCACTAGACAAAACCAAGTTTTATAATATTTTTTTTTCAATACTTTAGATGCTATAGTTTAGCCACAAAATTTGCACAAAAACGGCGTATTTTCGCGGTCTAGCCTATACCGCAGTCTTAAACCTTTACTATAATATTTTTTTTAGGGTTTTCTCGTTGGTCCAACTATTATTTCTTACTAGTTGTACGAACAAGGTTTTTTTTCCCCGTGTACCTACTAAACAGTTGAACATTTAAAGACCGATATTTCCATTGCCCTTCGTACAACTGCATAACATTAAAGCTTTTTAACTGACTTTAAAAAAAGGGAGGTTCTCAAATTAGGTTTTCATGAATGTTTTATGTTGTCTCAGCTGCCGCTCCGTGCATCAGCTGACGACCTTTCCACAAACATAGAGCCAGCTAACGTTTTTATTTATTCAAAATAGCATGTAAACTATCATCTGACAAATTTTCAGTCGGGAGGAAATGATTGAATACAATTTTTTTTTAACGGGATTGAGAGGCTGCCGCTGCAAACGGAGCGGCAGCTGAGGTTCACCATGCTGCATAATACAACTTTCTGAAGCATTTCACGTCGATCTGGCTCACGGACTAACAGTCTTAAGTAAAAATTAAAATTTCACTATAAAAATGTTATTTTTAAATACCTACTAAACATGAGGATCATTCTCACTAGATAAGCACTGAATGAAAAAAAAAAACAATCGAAGCATTAGTTGTATTTAAGAATATCACTCAATCGCAATCGTCTATCATGTCGCTAGGGGGCGAAGGCTGCAGCGGAGGTCCCCAGTTAAAGTAGAAGCACCCTGAGTTGATCGCCATTAAGAGGGAAAACACCCACCTGTGGTATAAAAAAATATGATAAGCCATACATTTTCGACTTGTAAATCTTGATTTCAAATAATTTTGTACGTAATTTGATATTTGAATAACACCAAAAATACATAGTTACCTACGTACATTGATATAGAATACATCTGTCCTGACATTTTATGCGCTTGCACATACTTAGTTACTAATATTATAAATGCGAAAGTGTTTGTTATGCTAAACCGATGTCGATAAAATTATGCTAGAAACTTGCTCACACCTTGGAGAAAGACATACCTATGTTACTTAAAAACGTCAAGTGTGAGATGAATTAGCACACAGAGTGTTTCATATATACCTACCTCGTATTTTTTGCTCGAATGATGTCAAGTGTAAGTTGAAAATAGAGTCTAAAAGTGGCCAAACCAAATAACTAACTCCAAAAAATCTTCCTCGTACAATTTTTAAAGTAGAAATTCTGCTGTAATCTTTTACTTAATTACTCATTTTGTCTACAAAAACTCATTGTATTTGCAAACAAATGCCCCAATTTGGCCATCTAGAACTGTCTGTCTACTTTATGGCACTACAAAATGTCAACCTGTCAAGCTTTATGTGTTGGGACTAGGGGTTCTGACTTCCTTAACTATTTTCGTTCTCGAGGCATGGGAATTCTCGAGTCTTGAGTCTCGAGGCTTTCGAAGAAAACTTAAAATTGGTTATAGAATTTTAAAAAAAACTCAAAATAGTCACGAAAGGAACATATTTTTAGTACCCCCAACTGCACTAACAAGAAACGAAACAGAAATCTTCTGACACATAATAAACAAATCTTAATACTTAGAAGAATAAGGATCACTAAAATTCTGCGTGCGTCTTAATCATCTAGCAACAAAAAACTTTAGTATCAAGCTACTCGTTCGTTCGTTCGTTTCAGCCGAAAGACGTCCACTGTTGAACGTAGGCCTCCCCCATATATCTCCACAACGGCCGGTCTTGAGCCGTCCGCGCCCATCCGCTGCCTGCGGCTCTGACCAGATGGTCTGTCCACCAGGTGGGAGGCCGACCTACGCTGCGTCTTCAGATCCATGGTCGCCACTCGAGAACCTTTTTATCCTATCGGTTATCGGTTCCTCGAGCGATGTGGTCTGCCCATTGCCACTTCAGCTTGCTAACTGATTGACCTATACCTTTTTCGGCGAATTTCCTCGTCAATCAAGCTTTTGCTCTACTAATAATCTAAATAATAATATAATATTGGTATTTATTAGCTCTCACTTTTAAATCATTGAGATCATATATAAAAATCTTCTCACAGAAACATCACAATAATAAAACTAAGTGTGGTACGGTACAACAACAACCTTATAGTTTCTATTTAAAATTTGCGTCAATATATGTACATATGATAAGTAATCTAGAATAAAAAAGAAAAACTTTCTGAAGAAAATTATTAGGCTATACTAATTTGTAGTAGGTAACAGTAGTAAGTAAAAGTAATCAGTCTTTGGTTCATTCTCGCATTCAGTTTTTCTCGCACTATAAAAACTTCATATGTCAATAAAATAGCTTATGTTAGCTTAACAATGTTGAATGACGCAATGTCCTTAAGTGTCACTTCTTAGAGGTATTTAGTCCTTAAGGTCGTTATTGATAAATACTAAGTATTCTATGTCAAACCTTACCAAACTATGCCGGCAATCAGCCAGCTGGTGTAGAACCTTTGTTTTTTTTTGTACCATGGCCCCCACGGTCCAGTGGGAACTGGCAGCTCGTTCATGTGAGCGTCACATCGTGGCGACAACAGTGTCGACAGTTTTCCAACTACCAGTTCCATGTAAATAAAAGTTTTGTTTAATATTTTGGAATCAAATAGTAAAATATAAAAATAACAACCTATTTGGAATAGTAATATTTCTATCCCGGTCGAGAGTTCCCACGGGAATAGGGTGTAACTGCGGTGCACATCTAGTTACAAACACTTACCTAACGTAACAATACAGCAGAATAGCTTGCATATATCTGTACACAGGGTAAATACTTCTGGCTATTTTTAAACGATAGAGAAGGTCCTTAATTTAAAATAAAAATTATAAAAGACAAACCTACTTTAAATTTAATAAAAAATCCATCTGGGTAGGTATGCTTTGCTTCTACACATATTACAGGTTTCAGAAAAATAAAAAAAATCTGTGTACAGCTATAACTACCTATTGAGAAAGACCATTGGGCACCAGACTATGCAAGATTCACCTATGGCGGACAGCAACGAAATTTTTGGGATATATGCATAGATGGCTCTAGTACACAAGTAAATGGGACACACCTTTGTGGGCTATGGGAAACTTGGCAAAAAAATAATGAAAATAAGATATTCTTTGTATTATTGCACGGTTCCATTGGTGTAAGTCGTATCGACTGACACTTGTAAACGCAAAAATAATCTGGTTAAAAAGTGTAAAACTGATTAGGTGACGTAACAGGTGTAAGTAACTAAAAAATTTTTTATTTAAACTTTTAGCCATATTCGTAATCGACAATAATACCGTCCAAAAGCGGAGATGGTTTTTCAATATTTTCTTGGTGCCTTAACCACGTAAGATAGCATATACTATATGGTTAATGTTTTTTATGAGTTTTTGGCATTATTTTAATTATTTTTTTTATTTTTACATGTTATTTACTGTCTGAAATGTTTTTTTTTTTTTTTTTGCCTAATGATTTTTATTATTTTCCCATCGATTTTAGAACAGTAAAATATACACAGTCAAAAGTAGTATTATTAACAATATTTTAGAAGTATAACCGTTCTTGTTCGTGAACGGGTCAGATTCGCCCAATAGTCTTTATTTGAGACTCTAGTATGTTGTTTATAATTACCTATACTTACAGGGTGACGAAGCATATTTCCTATGTGCACCGGAAAAAATTATGTTGATATTTTTTCTTACACACAGTAAAAGTATAGCTCTCATTTTAAATATTACAAGACTAATAACTTATTCGGTAAATTTTATGAAAGTGCTACAATTGTATAAAAAATATAACAATAAACCTTCGAAAAATAAGTAGGTATAACAATAAACTTTAGCAAAAATCAATTTATACAAATCTTATAATTTCTAAGTGTAAAAAGTAAATGACAAAATACCGTTAATGCATTATTCAAAAAAAATAAAAATAACAGCCAGTTACTTCCTATAGACATCAGTATTTATTATCTTTGTAACTCTCAAGTGTGTTCCTGTAAATGTCATGATCAAAGAAAAAAGAAAGAGGGTAGGTTGCTCATACTTAATCCTCGTTCCAACCGCAAAAACGCCAGCCAGATCGTAAGAAGTGATGATTTCAGATAGCTTTTAACAATTTAATAAAAGATTTAATTTTATTTTTAATAGAAGATATTAAATATTTTTTTTTCATATCACAGAACAGTGTAGTAGACATATAAGTTTTAAAAACGTAGAAATAAGTTTCGAATAATTTTTTTTTTTTTCACTGTCACCGTGGCCTATGGACCAGAAATATCACCCGCGCGTTGCCGACCATTTAAAAATCCAATAACTTATTTCTTGAAGAACCCCATACTGTAGTCCTTAGAGAAAACCTTGGTAGGGAGCTCATTCCGCAACCCAAGCGTTCGCGGGAGGAAGTTTCTCTGAAATATTAATGGGTAATGCACTCTATGTGTTTTCTTAAGTCTATGGTTGCCGTTACTTCCGCGTTTACAATTTTACTAGCGGCGTCTAGGAATTTTGTAAGTTTTCTTCAACATTGATTTTAGAACTCCAACATATTTAAAAAAATATCTTCTCTTACAAGTTTAATAAAGCGGGTCAGTCATTTTGTAAATATTCTTGAATCTATTAGGAAAGATGTAATTCAAAAAGCCGTTTGACAACTTTCCGTAAACTTACAAGTTTCCTAGATTTATTTATAAGTTTACGCATTTTACAAATTCCCTGCGACATATCTACAATCTGCGGTGAGTCAAGGTTGGTAGAGCTGGCTGGGTGTCTGCAGTGGGTGGAGACATTTGCGATTGTTGTAATGGAGGTGGTGTGTGGCCTCGGTGATTATGTGTGTCTCCTTAAGGCAATACACTGCCTTGAATTAGCGTTAGAAGCGACTTAAGGTAAAGTGCCACTCTGGAGTGTGAGTCCTCACCAAGGTGCCGATGATCCTGTACAATTCGTCGCAGGAGAGGAGAGCCTGCAGGAACGAGAAAAATGTTTGAGCGCTGTAATAGATCTTGATGAAGCTCTGAAATGTGAAGTTTGTAAATTTGAGCTGCTGCTGCGGAAGGAGCTTCGATATTAAGCGTTGGAAGGACACCAATTGTAGTGAGGTGAAAGAGGGGAGGGTAATTTATCGTTTGGTTCGTATTGTATACTGTAATGCTGAATAAAATTTGATAGCGCGATGTAGTGGGACAATATTATCTGCTTCATATTTAAGTAGGTACCTACTTATTTAATTTTTTAAATATTTCATGACTAACATAACAACATTAACATTCGATATAATGTAGGTGGTTCCATGTTTTTGGAACTTTGTATGCTACTGATAGCAGTATATAACATATAGTTTTTGTTAAGAAATAATAATATGGTGCGAACTAGGCGCGTTTCCCCTGTATTGAGTATCAGTTTTACTTCAATATTGGATAAGTACCTTTCAAAAATTAAATTTCCAAAAGTAGAATTTCAACTGACAACAGAAGTCATATCATAGCATATAACATCCATAAACTAAATATATTACCAATTGAAATACATTTTAACAATATGCATACGAGATTGCTGACGCTTCACAGAAACTATGGATTGCTTCAAGGAGTTAGAAAATATGCTGCTAAGCAAAGTAAGAACTTCTATAATATGTTATCTAGACACCTACTCAACATAAGTTAGTTTGTGCTGTGTGCGTGCGTGTGTGTTTGACTTTTTAATATTGTGGTCGGCATATAACCACTTGATAGAAGTTTTATGAAGTTAGGGCATATAGGTACCTACATGAATTAGCTACACGGAGAAAAAAAATATTGTTCGAATTAAAAAACTATTTATTAAAATGCGTTAATACTAAATATTATAAATTTCAAAATTTTTAATCTGGAAATTACAAAACAATATTAATTTAAGTACATTTTATTAATTCCATAAAATAATAACAACAAAATAGTTTTATTAATTTCTGGTATTCATAATTTGTACTTCGGATTACAGAATTTTACAAATCCTATAAAACTTTCCTCGAATTTATGATAAGGGTAATTAATATCAACATATAAAGCTTACTAAAGATTACAAATGTTTTATTAAAGATAAAACACTACTTGTCATTACAATGAAGGTCAATTAACGTTTACAGTTTACTAATAACAAAGATCATATTGTACTGCTACGAATTAAGGTTGACGTCACGCGTCTTACATCGCGCTTTCGAAGTTTTTTCGATAGTTCACATATATACCGACATACCGAAATGCAATTTAAGTTTGACATGGCGTTCTCCATGTAACTCGTTACCTGGCGGGGGATTCTCCTTTACCGCCGCTCTACAGTGATTAACCCTGAGCTAAACAGATTTGACGCACCGTCTGCCGCAGCCCTTCCTTCATTTACTACCAGGAACACTGACCAGTTATTATCAACCGTACGCTACGCATCACAGAGCTTTCATCAGGACACCTACTCGTATCGGTGTAATGAAACGCTGATTATAAGAGTTCTTTACACGTTATTTGCATTCCATTAAGTTTTACTTGTTTTTAAATACTGTTATTCCAACAAGACTAGTTTTATTTCTGTTAATAAATACAATAAGTAAAACTCATTGTTAACCGTCAGTGTAATTTACTTGTCCTCGGAATTACTAATATTTTAGTGGTAATTAATATTATTTACTTGTAGCTACTAAAGTTTTTTCTCCGTGTAATGCAGGAATTTGGTTCATCATCAAAGGCGATGCCCTACTGTATGAATAATAATAATAATAATCTTTATTTGTTCTTATAGAGTATTACAACAAAATGCATAGTTCTAGGTCATGGCGACCTGTTACATGTCGATGTTATATTTTCTATATTATTATGGACATGTATAGGTACATCTGACAATCTTTGTCCTCTACACAACCTGTATAAGTAGGGTTACAGAACATTCTCTTCAGTTGTCTCAGATCTTTAATGTATTTATTTGAACTACAACACTTATAATTTATTATAATGCTACCTAACCTGTGTGTGTGTGTGTGTTAAGGCTGTGGTTATATATTAGATAAGGATACTAGGTATCTTTCTTCTGGTAAGTGGGTCAGCCTGCCCTTAATTTCAGCAAACACGGGTATCTTTCACAAACACCTTGATCAAAGAATAGAAAGGGATTCAGTTCCACCTGCCTGCCTTGTTTTTGTGAACTACCTTTTTCTAGTTGTCTTTGACTATTTGTATAACAAGGTTTACTATTAGAGTAACATATTTTACCAGAGCCATGTGAAGCCCACATGAATGAGTTGCCGATCCCGTGCGGGCCCTGGGGACCATGGTACGACGCTAAACAGAGCTTCTACACCAAATGGCTGATTGTTGGAGTAGTTTGGTAAGAATTATAATTATTTATATTTAACTGCGAATTCAGCTCATGCCTAATTCCTTTTAAAATTGCACGCATACAAAACTGACTGACATCTGACTGATGTCAAGTGACAGCAGGCAGACCAGTTGTCTGCTTCTAATGAGTTCCTAAGGATGTTGGCACACATAGATCACACTGAGGTTGAGTGACGGCAAGCAGCCCAGTTGTCTACTTCTTAGGAGTTCCTAAGGATGTTGGCACACATAGATCTGACTGAGGTTAAGTGGCACCAGGCAGCCCAGTTGTGTGCTTCTAATGAGTTCCTATGGATGTTGGCACAAATAAATCTGACTGAGGTTGAGTGACAGTTGGAAGCCCACTCGTGTTCCTAAGAGCAGTGCATAGCGAGTACTCGCCCAAATGAGCACCCGAACTGGGGAAGTACTTACGCCTTACAGAAAACCGCGGCCACAATAATGCTAACCTTTAAGTAGTGTTGTGTTCCTGGCGGTAAGTAAGGTTGACAGAGCTCTTGAAGATTCGCTGCGCGGACAGAGGATGACCGGGGTGGTGCTTATTTCAGTAAATGCTCGGCGTAGACGCGGCGTGCTGGTACGGCATTCAGGGAGACCTGATGAAACGGCTGACAACTTTTTATGGCAGAAGAATTGTGTTGCGAGACTTGTGCATTTTTGTACACGTTATGTTTTTGATGGGATTTCATTTCTTTTTGTAGGTAGTCCTCCTTTTTTTGTTTTAGGGTATTATACGAGTATCTTGTGCTTCAGAAAAGAAAAACCCCCTCCTTGTCTTTGTGGGCTTTTGTTAGAGGCTTTGATGTATTGATTTTTGACAAGTCGGGACGGTGAATGCATCTAAGTATATTATTAAATTGCAGAATACCTTCGTTCTATAGCAACCTTTATTCTTTTAACAGTCGTTATTAGTAACAATTAAAATACAGGAAGTTTTCCAAATCTCCAAATACATATTACGAAATTGTATCCAACTCATATCAGTACAAGTTGACATTTATTAGATGTAAACCTCCTAGACTTGTTCATTCAACATTTTACATTCTGATGAAATGAACTTCATTATTAAATTTAATATGTATTTTATAAATTATGTATGTATTTTCATGATCAAGCTTTAATCCTTGTACTATAACCGATAAAACCGTTAACTGAGCCAAGACTAAATTACCTTTTTTCCTATTTTTATAAGGTAAATGTTTGTTTGCGACGGGATTAATTGACATGACAACCTGTAATGCTTTGGCGCGTTGTAAAGCGAGTGCGTTTGCGAGATTACAAAATTACTTATTCAGTTTGTATATCTAGAAAACGGGACTAAAATTCGGAATGTCAAGAGATTTTCCTGGCTATATAGGATAAACAATAATTGTGTTTAAAATTTAGAGTTTGTAGGTTTGCTAGAAATACCTAAGAAATTTTGATGATCGGCGATCCAGTGACAAAATGAAGAAACTTTGACTTGCAATAATCCCTAAACAACTCGTTCTAATTTAATGTTATTTGGAAATATATCTTTGTAATGCCCTTTGGTTACTAAGGTTTTATTTTTTTCCATAACGGAGGTACAGGGGGGTCGAAATGGCCCTAATGGCTTCGAGAAGGCTTCCTAAGCGGAACGAGGGTTACAAAGGACCGTGATGATTATTATTTTTCATGTGTTGTATACTCTAATTTTTACCATTGACTGCGAGAAAAGTACTAGTATCACATTTTGGTATATATTTGGTAATTATTACCAGGTGATAAGAGAACAATGACATTAAACAACCACAATAACAATTAATTGACTCAGTAAGTAAAAGTGAGTTTTATCACTGTTATGCTTTTATTCACTCAGTGAGTAAAAGTGATCGAAGAGAGTTATATTTACTGTTATCGATGACTATAATGCCTTTTTTCGAGTTGCAATGGTAAAAAGTATTTTAAAACATGTAAATAAATTAAATAGGTGATTGTTTCCTTAGGTATGGCATAACCTTGGGAGCGCTGTATAAGTCAGGTTGTGTGAATCTGTTCCTCAGCCCGCCGCGAAAGCCGGGGCCTCCGTCCCAAGTGGAAGAAGAGTGCGAAGATGTTTAGAATATTGTAATGTACATATTTAACCTCCATAATACATATACTTTTGTAGAAACAAGTTTCCTCTAAAATCTCAACACGATAGATAACTGTGTGAAATAAAGCTTGTTATGTACCTACTAAAATTATTGAAGGAAATTGTTGCATAAATGAGGGCTTATTTTCACACGAACACTTTTGATTTCAGAAATCGGTAGCCTTTCTTCACGGGCTATGCCAGATCTCGTGTGTAAAATATCTTTAGTTTCTTATACTCAGGCAAATTCGTAATTTTTGTGTTGAACATCCAAATTATACTTACACAGAGAAAAAAAATATTGTTCGAATTTTAAAAACCTGTTTATTAAAATGCGTTAATACTTAATTCTATTAATTTCAACATTTTTTTTCTGAAAATTACAAAATGTAAATTTCAGTAAATTTTATTAATTTCATAAAATAATAATAACAAAATAGTTTTATTCTTTTCCGTAAATAATAATTTGTACTTCGGATTACAGAATTTTACAAATCCTATAAAACTTTTCTTGAATTTATAAGTAGGGTAATTAATCTTAACAAATATACTTTTATATACAATATATATTTTATATTATATATTAGAGTGGGAAGATAAAACACTACTTGTCATTACAGTGAAGGCCAATTTACGTTTACAAACACCTTTCCAAGAATTAGTGAAGTTTATCATCCATCGCATCCTACATCGCGCTATTGAAGTTTTTTTAGTATTTCGCATATATATATATATATATATATAAACCGAATCGCAAGAAAAGTGGACCGAGGCCTTCCCACGGCATAAATCCTTACCTGGCGGAAATTCCGTATTACCGCCGCTAAACAGTTGGTGACCCTGAGCTGAACAAATTTGACCCACCTTCCGCCGCAGCCCTTTCATCTACTAGGTGGGGGTACACGAACCAGTTGTAAACCGTACGCGTCGCATTACAGCGGTTCATCAGGACCTATCGGTGTAATTAACGCTTATTGTAAGCATGTTACGTTATTTTCATTCCAATAAATTTTACTTGTTTTTAGTAAACAACACTGTTATTCCAACAAGTCTAGTTTTATTCTTGTTTGTAAAAACAATAAGTAAAACTCATTGGTAGCCGTCAGTGTAATTTACTTGTCCTCGGAATAACTAATATTATAGTGGTTATTAGTATTATTTACTTGTAGCTATTAAAGTTTTTTCTCTGAGTAGTAGTTCTTGTGGTTCTTGAGCATTATATATGTCGGAAGATAATCGAAAAAAACGGAATATTGCGAAAACCCTAGGACGTTTGCAAACGACTGGATAATTCCAAAATCACAATGAGTTCGCTTTAGGATAAATCTAAATTTGAGCGTTGATTGAGTTGAGAAATGGCTCTTCGTAAAGAACTATAGAGTTAGAAAATTACGGAAGTGGCAAAATGTGTGTTAAATGAAACAACCGATGCAATTTTGAAAACAATATCAAATTTAATACGTAAATAGGATTTATGTACTTCTACATACATGTTTTCGTCTATATATTTACATTAAAACACATATTTTTTTCCTAAGTCATCTATCTATGATTCATTCTCAGTTTTTCGTAAAATAATATTATATAAGCAACTGAAAAATAATTAACAAAATAAACTAAATCTCCTCTACTTACAATGATGCAAACATAGAAAACTTTTGACAATGTACAAAATAATTTACATAGTAGGTACATTTTGAAACGGGATGCTTTAGTAACCCGAAGCTATTACATACATGATTTCAGACACCAGTCATGTCTAAATATACAATGTTCTATTACATGCTAGAGACAGTTCATATCAGCAATAGTAGTTGCTTTTCTAACAGTACGCGTCTAAATTCTTCTTAGTTTCGATTTAATCGATGAATTTTCATCTTTCGCCTTCGGCCAATCACACGATATCTCAAGTAAATCTATCCATCGTCATATATTTTTTAAATACAAAAAAGAACGTACTTTGCAAAAACTGATCGATTCTGGAGGATTTACTAGTAACTGCATTTTTGAAATGCATTGTGTGATGGGCCAAATCTCACCTTTAAATAAGTAATTTTTTTTATGATTTCTTAGCAATTATTCTGAGATGCTTTAACATTTTACATTTCGAAGGTGTACAAATCAGAAAAAAAGAAGACAAAATTACAAAAATTATTAGAATTTCACAATTTTTAGTGTACACTGCAGTAATTAAAAAAAGTGTATTCGTTTCTATTACCACTTTTAGGAAAAAAAAAATATCCAAACAAGGTAAAAGGATGTTAACCAAAATAGTTTTATCCTAAAAAATCGCGATTTTAAAAATGCACGAAGTCTATCATAATATACGTACGCACGTTCATAATTTAATGCTAGACCTTAAACTGAACTCGAGTTAAATTCAGTTCAGACGTAATTGACCACACGGATTGACATCAAGTACATTTTCACATTACATTGTTACATTTTCAACAACCAATATATAATTAACTAACAATCTTAACTACGAACTTGAGATAACTCGGAAGAGCTTTACATTTCAGCATAACACTCTTTATCAAATACGCCTTACATTTCCACGCAACAATTAAATGTACAAATGTACAAAATAGTTGTTACTGAATTTTCTTTACGTATATATTTGGCATATAATTAGTAACTCCCAAATTTTATACGTCGATGTTTTAATATTCACAGACTGTTTCTTTCAACTAAACTTAAGTCAGTACAATATACTTAATTGTAACTCTATTTATGATAACTAAAAAACGTATCTGGAGCATTTTCTGCAGTTCTATATTTTAAAAATAGTCACAACCAGAACAAAACCGTACATATGACAAATTACTTTAAGATATACTCTAGAAGGTACCAATATGTTTGTGCATAAACCTTAAAAAAATCGATTTTATATTTTTTATATTAGAAACTAGATATAGGTAGTTTAAGAAAGGTAGTATAAGCTATGGAAAACTAAAAGGCTTCAAAAATTAGATAGAAATTTACAAATTTTATTATTTACATTGATATGAGGAATGTATAAAACCAAATTGGATTTCGATCTTAAACACTATAATTTGTCATGTGTTACTTCCAATTCCGTCCTGAAATTATAACATAAATGTAAACACACACGCAGGCCTATAATTTTAACATTAATTTTGTAAGTCAGTATTTTTACACAAATTCATTTATAAACTAAAATAATTGTGTTTAAAAAATGCGCTATTTATAGTAGATATCTATAGCACCAATATCAGCTGCAAATATACGTTAATAAAGTATAAAAGCAGTAACTTTAAACAAGTAATCATTTGAACTAACAATTACCAGAGTAAATTGGAAACCAAACGCAGTAAAGATATAGTAATGGGTACGGACGTCAAAAAGTAAAAAAAAAACATGACTTAAATATTCTACGTATGATAAAAGATTTCTAAATTGAACACTTATTGGCTAAATCTATCACAAATATTCCACTGAGGTAAATTACACAATTAACTGTTTCTTTTGCCTATCTTTAACATGGGCTAACCCTGAAACTGCCTATCCATAACTCTATGAGTAAAAATGTGCACAATGACCCAAGGACTAGAGTTTTGACTATATTGTATTTTTGTTGGTCTACTTTTATTTACATTAGATTTAAGTTGTCTCACGGTATCAACAAAAAATCTTAAATTACACATTTTCGTAAATAATAGCTATACGTAAAAGTAAAAATTTGTTTGCATGTTTTATTAAAACTTTTCCAATGAAAACAACATTTATTTAACTGTTCTTAACATATAAATGTAATTTATAAGTTCAGTGAAAATCGAAGTACGAAAATTGGTTTAGTTTGAAATCTTATATAGTCCCGCCCACACAAAATTACTAATAACACAATCAAAAACACATCAGTGAAGATTAATGATAAATTGTATAGTATTTATACAATGTATAAGTGTACAAATTGCATGATATTAATACAATGTATAAGTGTACAATCTGCATAGTATATAAAATGTAAAGTGTTCAAATTAAATGGCAACGCTCACTGAAACACATCACTTTACATAATTTTTCGACTTAAAAACTTAACTATATAATATTTGGAAATGTATCTAACCACATCATAAAATATGCTTACCCGTCCTTTGGAGGTAAAGTGAAAACTTAAATAAATTACCAAAATTTTTGAGATGAATTGAAGTAAACTACGGCAACATGATAATTTTCTACAGCAATTTCCTTTTTTAAATTTAAATTAATTGTCACTTTTATCACTTCAATTTGCAACCTTTAATTGTCAATTTTGCAATATTTAAAGAACACTTATTTCAGTCTCCTTCTTAATAATTGGACTGGTGTAGATTTGTGATGATCGTGGATTTTCTTTTGTCGAGTTTTGATCTAATTTAACATTGGTTAAATTCTGCATAGAGCTATCACAGCTTGAGATTAATCTGTAACAAAGAAAAAAAGCGAATAAGTACTGAAAGTTCTTCCTTTTTTTATTTATGGACATTTTTCAAATCTATTACAATTGCCGGGCGCATATGTACCTAGATTAACACTTAAAACCGATTCCCATTTGCACATGCACGGTCATTGGCATAGCATAGGTAATAACAAAATTTGATTTGACGAGAAACACTTAAACCGCGGTAGTTTTTCGATACCAAAATTGTTCGCTTGGTATTAAGGGCTCAATAAAATCTATTACATATAATAAAATTGTAACTTGCCGATGTCTGTACATATATGAGATATTTAAGAAAAAATAATATCAAGGGACTTTACAAGAGCGATAGAAGTCAAAACAATTATGTTTATTTTTTGTTCGTCTGTCTGTATGTATCACACAAAAACTGTTGCGCGGAATAGGATGCGGTTTCCATTATTGTATTGCTGGAGTTCAAACATATAATCTGGTGCTTGCTTTAGCTCCGCAAGCCGAATGCCGCCTCGAAACCGTAATATTATCAAGAAGTTGCTGCAGGAATCTTACGCCGATAACCGAATTAAGCGTGGGCGAAGCCGCAGGTAAAGGCTAGTTTAATAATAAATTTAATATTAAAATTTTTATTTTAGTATTCCGTAATTTAGATAAAATTACGCTTTAGTAGTTTATTATAATGATAAGTTACCTACCTGAAACACCGTTCGGCTTCACGGAAAACTCTTTAGTCGACAATCGAAAGGGTACCTTTTTGGTATAAAGCTGTTTGGTATAGTGCATAGATTGTTTGCTTAAAATGACGATTTGAGGGTCCTAGGTTCGAGTCGTGGTTTGGACTTGGATGTTTTTCTGAATGTGTTGACTTTGTTTTTCATCACCGAAGAGTAACGTAATGTGTATGTTGTATTTTTGTAATTATTTTTCTCTTAACTGAATTTTAGCTAAAGCCATGATCTAACACAGTATAATACAAATTAAACACGGTACTTGTTTCATGTTATGATATCATGAACTCCGTATAATTTCATGAGGCGGAACACCCGTTCACTATCATTCCTACAAACCCAATTTACATCTTAATTAAATCCGTATGGCTCTATAAAAACGTCACACAGATGGCGATATTGTAGTAATCTCGATCTAATTCTCACGCAGTCTCCCGAGGATGTGGATTATCAGCATTTTCTCGTCCCGGCGAGGATTCTGCTGAGTTTGTGGAGTGTAAATCGTAACCTGCCCGACATTGCGTCGCCGGCTTTGCTCCTCTCCCGCGCTCCCTGCCTCGCAGGTGACGACCGGATAGTGTTGTGTAACGTTATCGATACATTAATTAGTTCCGTTTCCACGAAAATCGACGAGGTTGTTCTCAGTTATGAGAAGCTCCGCATTGCTCAGAATAAAGTTATCGAATTGCCGTTTTAACGCACTGCCCACTTTGAATAAAAATTAAACTTGCCAAGTGTCATATTTAAAAGTGAATCTTTTTGTACACGAACACTATAACACGGAGTTTTGGCGCGAATCTTAAGAAGGAGTGGTGTTTTTTTCTGTTTAATTTTCTAAATTCCTTTAGTGTCTTTCGATGTATATATTTTAGCAATGTTTAACGAAAGCGTGTTAAGAATTGTGCAGCGAAGGCTCACGAATAGTGAATTATGAAGAAATAAGCAGGACATGACGCACAATATATGAGGATCCACACCAAATCTCACGCCCTATCTTGGGACTTTAAAACGAGGACGTGCGGTAACGCCCGGGCCACGATACGATATAATATAATTGACTTTGACTCAAGCAAATGCATAAATGGTCTGCTAAGACCGTGCGAGCCCATTATAATATTTCCGAAACTAGTTCCGAAGAGGGATTAACGCAGCATAAACGGCTCGTAATGTCAGTGCAGGGCTTGGAAAGAATACAAGTAACGAACGCACTGTGTGTTATTGACATAACCGCTTTCTTATTGGAAACTTCGACCTGAAGAATAAACCACTAGAGTGACCAGCCAATTAAGTAAATAACGATGAATTGAAGGTGATAATGGAAGCCGGTCCGAGTCAAACTACAAAGAATTAGCGACATTTTGACGTTAGCATACTCACAATATTGACTCATTTGCAGCAAATGCTATTATTGCTTCGTGATAACGCCAGATTCGTCATCCTCCACACTAGCCGGATCTTGCACCAACCAACTACCACTTTTTACTGTGTTTTAGACAATTTATTTTACGAAAAAAAAAAAATGTCTACAAGAAGCAGTACAAAATGCCTGCACACAGTTTGGGAGTCCAGGTCTACAGAATTTTATCGGAAAGGTTTAAACGATCTTCCTATTAGGTGGCAAAAATGTATAGGCATCGAAGGTAGATACTTTGATTAAATATAGGTATATGTATTTAGTAACTGATAACAAATTCTGCTTTCTACCCCACGACATCGTAGTATCATATTGGTTCACTGCTGGACATAAGCCTCCTCTATGGCGCGCCATTTCTCCCGGTCCTGTGCCTTCCGCTTTCAGCCAACACCAGCCACCCTTTTGAGGTCGTTCCACGCTTCGCCTTTCCATACGTGGTCTCCACTGTAGGACACGTCGGCTCCATCGGTTCTTCGACAGACGTGGAAGCCCACTGTCACTTCAGCTTGCTAATTCTGTGAGTTATGTCGGTAACTTTAGTTCTCTTCCGGATGTCCTCATTTCGGATTCGATCCGTCAGAGACACTCTGATCATAGCTCGCTCCATTGCACGCTGTGCGACTTTGAACATGGACCAGCCCTGCTGTAAGTGTCCACGCTTCGGCGGCGTAAGTCATGACAGGTAGGTTAAAGATTTTCGTCTTCAGACTCTACGGTATAGGGTCACCTATGACTCATGACTTGACAAAGCTTACCAAATGCTGTCTAGCTGATTCTCAAAATTGTTCTGACCCAGTTGGATTTTCTGTACAAGGTA
This sequence comes from Apoda limacodes, assembly GCA_946406115.1. NCBI lineage: Eukaryota > Metazoa > Arthropoda > Insecta > Lepidoptera > Limacodidae > Apoda > Apoda limacodes. The sequence goes on along the minus strand of OX291553.1, from coordinate 7,486,327 downwards.
AATCTTAGACTACTTCGAGTAAGGCACCGGCGACGTATACTGGGTATACGTCGTGAGTAGCTTTGACACGACGTGTTGGTTAAACATGACTTTTGTCTTGTTCAAAATCATGCCAAGGCCCACTTGTCGAAAGGATTCATATAGGGAGTCCAACATTTCGCTCAGTTCTTCCATTGTCGTCGGCAAACCTTATGTGTGTGATGTGTTCGCCGTTTATGTTTATGCCCCACCCAGCCTAGTCAAAGGTTTTGCAGACATCTCCTAGCGTGTTGGTAATCAGTTTCGTAGATATGACTTCCCCTTGTCTTTCACCTCTCTACGCATCGGTATGGCACTTGTGTTATGGTCCTCTAATATCTTATGAAGATTTTTTTGAGCCGCGATTAAGCAATTGTTTTACTTAATTTTATTAGGATGTGGAATTTACATATATGATAGTACCTACCTGTCGGTATATAGCACACACCAAATGGCTTTTAATTAACAACGAGTACATCTTTTGAAATTTGATTTTTGCTTATCTCTTTTATACTCTAGAAATCTCAGTATCTATAAAAAAGCTTATTCCTATGAATTATGTATTTATATTAAAACAATGTTCTTGCGGCTTTGGTATAAATTGAAAATAAGTATTTAACTAACTAAATTTTTGACCAAAAAATATTTTAGACTTTTTACCTTTGATCAATTTTTAAAAATGTTGTTCATGTCGACGCATCAAATTGCTTTTTTAACTCCCAACACTAGGAGCTCGATAAATCTGTCCCGTATTCAGCGATGTAACGGACTTTCTCTGAGCGTGACTCATTGCTCAGAATAAAATTGCGCGCTCTTAATATGTGATGTAGATAATTGGGATGCTTCACCCGAAATAGTAGGGACAACTTGAACGAAATGAACTTGCATACTATACGATAATTGTTGAACTGAATACAGAATTGAATCACTCTTAAGAAGTAATGAAATATATAAATATAAACCTATAGGTTTAGTGATTCATATTTAAAAGGAACCCTTAAGATCAGTAATCCGGAGATGTAGTTCAGTGCCCGGACTGTCGTCAGAGATTTTAGTCTCAGTAGTTGTGACGGTAACCGCGATTATTGTAGATCAGCTACTGGCTTAGTAAAACTCTTGCATTAATGATGTTAGGTTCGTTAGATGGACTCTTTCCTCCTAAAAAAAAAGTACTATTCTCTAAGTGCATATCACAGACACTTCTTTTATTGGGTACTAACTTGTGACCGCGATTTCACCCCCCCTAATTTCGATTATCAGTGTAAGATTTCAACGGCAACTCCTTAATTATACTTGACGTTTTCAAGTTGCCTTTGTCCTTTCCCGGGACTCAAACTATCTCCATGCCGAATTTCATCTTAATTGGTACAACTGTTTAAGCGTGAAGCGAAAACAGACATACAGACAGACAGATACTTTAGCATTTATAATATTTATATGGATAATCGGCTATGATCACGATTTTGTGAAGTTTATATTATTTCGTGATCTGTTAAAATCAAAACGTAACCAAAAGTGTAGAGCTTGAGATATAGATAAGATGCTGCCCTAAATATCGTCTGGTCAGTGGCGTCACAACACAGGGAATATTTTATACGTACGTTTTCAGATGACCTAAAAAAACCGGCCAAGTGCGAGTCGGACTCGTGCAAGTGCTCCTTTCCATTATCTATAAAAACGGCAAAAAATCACATTTGTTGTATGGGAGCGCCCCTTGAATATTTATTTTATTTAAATTTAATTATTTATTTTTGAAGTGAATATATAATTTAATATTCTGTGAATATTTCAAGCATCTACCTGTTACTGTTATTAATATCGAGCAAATACAAGCAAAAAAATCACGTGTGTTGTATGGGAGCCACCTTTTGTAATTATTTTATTCTGTTTTTAAGTATTTGTTGTTATAGCGGCAACAGAAATAAATCATCTGTGAAAATTTCACCTGTCCAACTATCACGGTTCATATGATATAGCTAGGTGACAGACGGACAGACGGATGGACAGACGGACGGACAGCGAAGTCTTAGTAATTAGGGTCCCGTTTTGTACCCTTCGGGTACGGAACCCTGAAAAGGATGGATTGACGTCTCCCTATTAATGTTAATTTTAACATTTCCATCGACCCGGAGAAAGTCGCTATCGAATTAGCACAAAAAATAATTATAAATATTCTTATATAATTTTTCCTACGACTACGGACTAAACGTTTAGTAATAAAAACCTACACATCAAATAGCATTTGTTAGTAAATTGAAAAGTATCTATCCCGTTTCTTTTAGGTAAACATACGTTCACCTAGCCTACTCTGGTGTGTCGGTAAGAATTCCCTGGATGACATTCGAACGGGGCTTTAATTACAGACAGACAGGGTGCAGTAAGGTATGTAACCTCGTCCGGGTTCTGTCTCTGTCGCCATAACGATAACCTACGACTTGCGACAGTCTACCGATAACGTTTTCTTTACTAGACTCATATTATGTATTATCTCTTGCTATTGCGACCGTCTGTATATATAATAATTATTAACCAGTAGGTATTTACATTTGCATAAGGTTTGTATGTTAATCAAATGAAAAAAAAACCGGCCAAGTGCGAGTCTCGCTCGAGGACCGAGGATTCCGTGCAAACTTATTATTTGTTGTTGTATATTATTAATAATATTTTTTATTCTTTAATGTAACTAAAAAAGTTTTCGCAATTTTATCTTTATCTGTGCTATAGGACGTTGCTTTGTACCAAATTTTAAGATTCTGAGTTCACGGGAAGTACCCTGTAGGTTTGTAGGTTGTAGGTTCGTAAATTTGCGGCATAATCAGCTGTATCTTTTGATTGCGTTGGCTTAGAAGTTTGATTTTTTCACAGCTTCAAGGGACAGTAGACCTGAGCATTTGATAAAAATTTTAGCTTGATACCTCCATGCGTTCCTGAGAAAAAGGGTCTTGACATATGGACGGACGGACAACAAAGTAATCCTATAAGGGTTTCGGTTTTCCTTCCGAGGTACGGAACTCTAAAAAGTAAGCGGGATGGAGTATACTTACAAATTTGGCATTTTCTAATAATTTTGTCTGTTCGGACGTGACAGAAAAACTGTATCTAAGTTTCATTTGATGAGATTTTGCCGTTTGTTTCCCCCATTTTATAAATAGAATCAAGAAATCACGGGATTTTTACGAAAGAAAATATTATAGTGAATCAACCAATAAATATTGAAACACTGAATATGAAAGTTTTTATTTAAACTTTAAATTAAAAAAAAAAAAAAAAAAAATTCAAGTTATATTTCGGGGTAGTGGTCCAACTGGCCATGCAGTTGTACGAAGGGCCCTGTAAATTTTGATTTTCTACTATTTAGTTGGTCCACGGGGAAAAAAATCCTTGTTCGTACAATCAGTTGGACATAATAGTTGGACGTACGGGAGAAACCCATATTTTAATCACCCTTTTTTTTTGAGATTGCATGTAAAGCGCTATAAGTCTTCAATTCTGTGACTGGATTGAAATATCGGTATTAACTCTCGAGATAAATATGTATAGTTCTGCATATTCATATATATCTACAAAGCAGACATACATATGTATATATATACATAATAAATAATTCATAAAATAAAACGATGGGTAAATTAACTTAAATAGGTTAGGTCCTATTTGTTGCAATCCCCGCATAGGCCGCCGTCGTCGGCAGGGCTCGAACGCAAGCGGGCGAATCACACATTCAGTCATAAATCGTACACCTGAAAGTGCAACAAATGCACATCATTCAGACCACCATAACTTCGGAAACATGCCTAAGGGGAGAAGACGTAACAAGAAACTCCCGGATAAACCAGTGTTATACCAATCAGCCATGCAAGAACTATGCAATCAAGATCACATCTATCCAACGCGAAAAAATCTAGTCAACACCGAATAGTTGTCACGTATAAGCCACTCGGTCGTCAGTTTAACATAGCTTGTGAAAACCAAAACATTTCCGATTACTTTCCGATTTTTTCATGCAAAACCAGTGCGATAATAAATCGAGTTTCGGATGTCATGGGTTATAAAGCATAGGCGTCGTCGGTTATCGAGTGGATCCGGCGGCGGGCGCGGTCTTGGCGTAAATTTATTCATAGTAGGGGACCCAGCCGATGTTGCTCAAGTGTTATTTAGGGCACACTTCCTTTATGGCCGCAGGGCGATCTGTAACGGATTCTTTCTTTTTAAATGCTCTGATTTTTGGGATCTGTTGATACTAAATTTCAAGGTTTCAGGTTCCATTCTTAGGTACGATGTCAAATTAATACGAAGATTTACGAGATGGAGTTATGAGCGCGGACAGGATTAAACAGTTAGTAAAGTTTTTTTTTGTGTGAAATTGCGTTTTTACAAAAACTACAAATATGTATATAACTTAGGTAAACTTAAAAAGCAAAGTCCTATCTGAAAAGAAAATTTCATCCAAATCGTTCTTCCGGAATACGCAAATATATATATGCAAGTAAATGTACAAGAGTTGCTCGTTTAAATATGTTAGATTGCAAAATTAGGTAATAAACCGCAGAGTAAATGAAAACGAAATCACACTGCTGAAGCTAATATCAAACTGAATCTTTATTTTATTTATGTTTTTGATTGCCTGAAAATACTTGTGATAATTTTCATTTCATCGCTCCTATAAGTTAATAATAGAGAAAAAGAAGAGAGTGATATACATGTAAAAATAAGGAACTTTTACGCTTACACAACGCACTATACACATTAATGTTAATTAATAAAAAAGAAAAGCTGCAAACAATAAAAATAATGCCCGAAAAACACTATAAGGCCATTTAAGTAAAAGGGAAATTAGTAAGACGTATTTTTTTTATAGGACAAGGCATTGCAGTAAACGCGGTGGGACCAAACCTTTCCCGTCCTTATTTACAAATATCGCCAACAATATTATACTTAACGCTTTAAAAATAAAAAAAAAAACTAATTTCAATGTATATGTCCTGCTGACTCGTGATTAGCTGGAAATCTTTTATTAGAGATAAGCTTGCCTCTGTACATCGTTTTTACTCATATATCTTACATTATAAAAATTTTTGTTGTTTACTCAATAAATAAATAAAAAATAAATGTTGGTGGAACAAATATTATACATATATTAAAACCTAACAGGAGAGCAGATAATACGATTTTTTTGTAGGTACAGTGCTGTTTGCGAGAAACTTACTTTCGCGAACGGTTAGGTTATGGAATGAGCTTCGTGCCAAGGTTTTCTCTAAAAACTAAAGTATGGGGTTCTTCAAGAAATAAGTGCAAGTGAGAACTAATGCCCCCATCTGTGTGCTTAGTGTGAGTTTTTGCGTATTCGTAACTCTACTATCGCGGTCGCGTAATCATTAAAAGTCCTATGAGAAAAAATAGTCTCAAAACACGTCCGCTAGAGGCGCTCCTTTATTTCCATACATGTATTTCGTTGAAGCGAACGCGATGGTAGCGTTAAAAACTCACACTAAGCACACAGTTGTTGCAAGCGTCTATAGGCTGCGGTGACCGCTTTACATCAGGCGGACCAAGAGCTTGTTTGCCACCCTAGTGGTATAAAAAAAACTGTAAGTAGGAATAGGGGACCTTAATAATTTAGATACGTATCACTCTTAAGTGGAAGGAATAGTGATGTGACGTCTTTTAAGGCTCCTAAATGATTCAAGTGTCAGTAGATAGGTTTTTAAGATCAACAAAAAAAAATTGTGACTTAGGCAAGTGCTAATTTTGACCCATCTGTCCTGAAATGTGGCTTTCGAGGAATTTATGAAGGATTAACCCTTAGGTAGTAGATATCTATAGACAGTCCTACATAGTTATAGTTACTCTTTTCGGCAATTGTAACCGATTTAGTAACAAAACTAAATTCTTAAATGAAAAAAAACTAATTTTTTTATTTTTTAATTAAAAAAGGCACGAACAAGCTTTTTTGGTAGTGAAAAAGCTCTTGTCTAGTTAGAATGGTTGCTGAACTTAAAAACGAACTTTGACATGTGGCGTGCCTTACACGTTCCCGGCCAGATTCTTTATATTAGTTGGCGAAAATTTAGTTTTTAAATGTTACTTACAATTTACATTGCACAACTAAACTTATATAATTCCTTAGGATTTAAACTAGTTTAAAAATCAAAAAAAAAAAGAATCTGGAGTACAAACGCGAAAATGCTGGTCGTGTATGAGCTTGTGGAGGTATGTCTATTAGGTCTCTCTATTCATTTTCCAAAAATCTGACCGTGGACACAAGGTGTACTTTGTGTTAGATTTAAGGGCGGAGGGAGCGGGAAGCGAGGCACTTGTTGCTTTGGGCGGGCGGAGCACGGCGCCGCCTCCCGCCCATAGCACGTGCTTCAACCGAGGTCTCAGGCATGAAGTTAGGTTACTGTGTTACATAAGGTTAGTGGAAAAACTGTATTACGAATAAGGTAACAAAAGTTGTTCAAAACTTTATCTCTTTAAATTTTCGAAACCAAATAGGAATAGCTCTACATCTCTGCATATATAAAATATACAAATCATAACGTCTTATCATAACAATACTTGATCACGTGTTGATGTGATGGTATTTACATCATGTCATTCCTAAATGTAATAGTACATCTACTATTAAATAGCTTTTTCCTCCAGGGTTACTGATTTATTTAACATCGATAACATGATGGCTAAAAACTTTGACAGTTTAAAAAAATAACCAAATTAGCCTAAAAACGAACAAATAAGGTCATAAAAATAACCATGCTGCAATGGTTCATGTACTGACTAAATAATTAATATTTATTTAAATTTGAAACTAATGTGACATTTTTTATTTTTATTTTATTTTTATTTTGGTAGTTCCTTCATTTTGATTTTATTTAATTGTTGAAAAAGAATGTAATAATTTTATGTATCACACATTATGATCCCTGATGGTTTAAATAAATGAATTTTAAATTTTTAAATTCTAAATTAGTCGTAATACGATCGTTCCCATCCTCGATATTATAACCTCCGTCATAACCAATATCCTAAATCATTCCATTACCACAGGTGTTTTTCCTTAATCCCGGAAGGATGCTAATATAATTCCTTTACCTACCAGAGAAAAATTATCCCGCCTCCTTTTCTGACTTTCGTCTTATATCCATTCTTCCTTTCTTGTCAAAAGTTCTGGAACGACTTGTTTATCAACAGTTGTCCCTTTTTTTACAAGATACAACCTTTTAAATCCCTTACAATCTGGTTTCCGTTTCAGTCATAGTAAGACTACTGCACTTATCAAAATAACTGACGATATACGTTTTAGCATGGAATATAAAGAGGTCACGATACAGACACAATTAGATTTTAGCAATGCTTTTGACAACGTGAATACTCATTCCTAGTTCTCTTAACATTTCTCCAATCGTTATCGATTGGTTTCATAGTAACTTGCGTGTACGCCGGCTGCGCATAAAAGTCGATTTGACTTCGCCGGGATACTCATGTTCACTTTCATCTGTATAACGTCCTGTTCAATCCAAACACAGCGGTATACTTTTAGAAATGGTTCAATTTTATCGTAAGTACTTCTTCTCTTCGAGAGACTACGAGCTACATGCTAAAAACTCCTTTGCATTATTCACAATCGTATAATGATTCTTGCAAAATGCAAAATCCTTACCTGCAAGACTAAAACAACATCACTACCAATAGCCAACCAATATAAATGTAATAGTACATCTACTATTAAATAAAAATAGCTTTTTCCTCCAGGGTTACTGATTTATTTAACATCGATACCATGATGGCTAAAATCTTTGACAGTTCAAAAAATAACCAAATAAGCCTAAAAACGAACAAATAAGGTCATAAAAATAATCGCTAACGCGTAGTAATGACGTAGTAGGTACACATTTTTTAAGTAGATTTGTAATGGTCGGTTTTGTATATGAACTCTAGCTCCTACCTTATCTGGCTCTTCCACGGATTCACCAAAAAAAACATTTATCGCATGAAATCTACATGACATCTTTACTTGTGGCCTAAATAATGTATAGTAGAATAATGAACTCTGAATGTCTAGTTATTTCAGAGTTTAACGTTTATTTATTACTGCGACTTTTGCTAGAATTTTATATGTAAGACGAGTTCACCCGGCTAACGTTGTTTCGCTACATTCCTTTTCTCTTATACACACAATATATAGCCTATGTTTGTCTGGAATAACGTAAGGTACATTGAATATAAGAATTTTACAAAAAGTTGTAGTGGTTCCGGACATTACCCTCTACAAATAAACAAACTTACAAAATCTTTATAACTTCCTCATATATTAGTATACCTTTAGTTACACTATAAGCCTTATTGCCGTTTATTATGGTTTTAATAGCTACTTAAAACAGATATAGCAGGAATTAGCAAGCTTTATTAACGCATTTATAATGTCATTAGGCGTTAGCGACATTATGAAATTTTATAAAACTAGAGCGCTAAGATGCAGCTAAACCTATGTGTAATATTCATTTAAGCGACAATTAACGGCATTAAACCTTAGTGTGGCCCCACCATTGCGACCATTACAATTTATTACGTTATCTCTTTTAAGTCTTGAGTCGGAAGCTCAGTATCAGATTGAATAGTTAACACCAAACACTTTTAAAGTGCCACAAACTTTAAAACAGCCCACTTACACTTGAAACATCTATACGCAGGAACCAATTTCAGAGTTTGCAGACTTCATTTACTCAAATTACGTTTAAAATTAGATCTAGTCCCAAATTTAACGTAATCTCCAGTCACGGGAGAGCAAAGCCCCTTAATTTGTTCTCGGCCATAATCGCGGTATATTCGGGAACGCCAATAAAATCATAAAGTCGTTGTTAGTGCGGGGGCGGGGGCGTACTGACAGCGTTAAGTCGTTGTTAGGGCGCGGGCGTACTGACAGCGTAAAGTGTAATCCAATTTGCGTTCGCTCCAAGTCCGCAAAGAATGTTAAAGCCGTGCGGCACAAAATTATAATCTAGTCGATATCCTTAATGTTGTTCTCCATTTGGGTCGACTTTTATAAGTGTTACGGACTTCAACATTTTATTACAAGCTGTGAACCAATAATTAGATCCACTAGACTATATACGACAACGTTCTAAAAATAGCTTATTACTTGGTTTATTTCATAGTTATTTACATTTTACATTTTTGTATGAAGAAAAGAATAAAAATCTGGTGGCGGCAATGGTTAGTTGCAAACTGTGACTTTAACAGTCGATTTCAATTTTCCCTCAATAAACTCCACCTAATTTTGATCCCTTTTTAACCTTATTAATAATAATATATACTTGATTGCATCAACATAATCATTTTAGATATATATATATATATATATATATATATATAAATATATATATAAATAAAGAATACAAATGGCGGTCTTATCACTTTAAAGTAATATATAAATAAATAACATATATGAATAATGTATATATAAATGTGCATGTATAATAAATATAATTATAATATACGAGTATATTATGTATAAGTGAATATATATATATATATATATATAAATAAACATAGGTAGTGATGTTTTAGTCTTGCAGGAAAGGATTTTGCATTTTTTAATTCCAAAAGAATCATTATACGATTGTGAATAATGCAAAGGAGTTTTTAGCATGTAGCTCGTAGTTTCTCGAAGAGAAGTACTTACGATAAAATTGAAACATTTCTTAAAGTATACCGCTGTGCTTGGATTGAACAGGACGTTATACAGATGAAAGTGAACATGAGTATCCCGGCGAAGTCAAATCGACTTTTATGCGCAGCCGGCGTACACGCAAGTTACTATGAAACCAATCGATAACGATTGGAGAAATGTTAAGAGAACTAGGAATGAGTATCCACGTTGTCAAAAGCATTGCTAAAATCTAATTGTGTCTGTATCGTCACCTCTTTATATTCCATGCTAAAACGTATATCGTCAGTTATTTTGATATCTATAGTCTTACTATGACTGAAACGGAAACCAGATTGTAAGGGATTTAAAAGGTTGTATCTTGTTAAAAAAAGGGACAACTGTTGATAAACAAGTCGTTCCAGAACTTTTGACAAGAAAGGAAGAATGGATATAAGACGAAAGTCAGAAAAGGAGGAGGGATAATATTTCTCTGGTAAAGGAATTATATTAGCATCCTTCCAGGATTAAGGAAAAACACCAGTGGAAATGGAATGATTAAGGATATTGGTTATGACGGAGGTTATAATATCGAGGATAGGAACGATCGTATTACGACTAATTAGAAATTTAAAAATTTAAAATTAATTTATTTCGACCATCAGGGATCATAATGTGTGATACATAAAATTATTACATTCATTTTAACAATTAAATAAAATAAAAATGAGGGAACTACCAAAATAAAAATAAAATAAAAATAAAAAATGTCACATTAGTTTCAAATTTAAATAAATATTAATTATTTAGTCAGTACATGAACCATTGCAGCATGGTTCATATACTGACAGTCAAATCTTTCAGCGAATACTTTCAGGATACTGCTCGGGCCGCCACGAACCCTGCGCACCAGGGATCTGCACCGCTTACGCATGGTTGTATAAAAACAATCCACGCGGTATTCAGCAAACATCCCTGATGCACTGCGAAATCGAACGCATTATTATATTGCACTCTCAAGGCGCTGTACTGTTTTTTCGTATAGTCGGCCCACAGGCTACTCGTGTAGAAGGACGTACAAAAAGCTGTAAATAGTAATAATGCAATCTTTACCGACATTACTGGATGAAATGGCGAGTATGTTCTTCTTAAAATCGCAATCAGAAATTCGATAAATAAAAAATGGAGAAAAGTCAGGAGTTGGCAATGAAGAAAGTGAGTTTAATGTTTCATTTTTTTGTTGCTGTCAAAGTCAATGTTAGAAATAAATTGTTGATTAAGGAGATTGATATCAGTATTATTTGAAATAATTGTTTTCCCAGCTCCTAAAGACTTAAGAAGTTTCCAGACTTTTGCTGAATCACCACCGCTTCTACTACCACTAGCGTTCCAACTTACTATTTTAATATTCCATCTGTTTCTTTGGTGGAGAGCCTAGAACCTATAACTTTACGCAGATTTACATATAATTTAGGCGCCCTTAATGTCACAAAGTTAAACTTTATCAAACTTTGAGTGATTGCTTTCCCTATAAATGCGTAGCGAAAGTAATTTCAAAAAATAAAGTCATATCTTTACTTTCTCGCAATTTAAAAATGTGTCGACTAGAATGGAAAAGCAGCAGCAGCCACGTAATACTTAAGAAAAATTGACATCCCTAACATGGTTGGTTCTAATTTGAATGACTGATATAATTCAAGGCAGCCGTCAAACAATAACGGAAGCACGGCTTTATTGGATATGCCGCAACCGTTGCCGCTTCACAATCAGGAAAATTTATGCGCGACTTTAACAATTTAACAGGATTTGAAGTTTTCTTAATACTTAGTTACAATTTTCGTGGCTGTCAGATACTTTGAAGAAGGTAAAGTGGTTTAGGTTGATAGATTCGTGTCTCGTTTCCAAACATTAGAATTAATTAGATCATATATGCATCGGCTGACAATTAATCAGGCGGTGAGCGAACTGTAGTGTAGTCATACGTAGTCGTAGATAACGCTTAGAAAAGGCGCGGGTGGGTACTAGGTAGCCGGACACCACTGGTAGATAGATCTACTAAGAGCAATGTTTTAATTGGCGTAAGAATGACCATCTACGGAACATAATACTAGATATTTTTTTATAATGACCAACTTGTTGCCTGTGACTTCGTTTGATCTAGTCTGCCGAAATACAACTACCATTGTAAGTTGATATCGCTTTGTGAAAGATAAAGCTAGCTTATAACTTCTTCTACTAATTCTTTTATAAAAAAAAATATTTAATGGAGAATATTATGAACAGACGTACAGTGTAGGTTGTGATTATCACCAACCAACGATCGCCTCACTATTTTAGTAACTAAGCCGTGAGATAGGTAACTAAAATATCAAATGCCAAAATCCTGTTTCTGAAAATAATTATTTTATCCACCTTCTTAAAGAATAGGGACAAGTATTACGTAATAAAAGCAATAAAACTAACAATTAACATAACAGATTAATGTTAAATCTCATTACGGAAACTTTGAGAAAATTTCTTAACACGCTATAAAAATTCTTAAGGAAATGTTTAATTCATCACTCGTCAGAGAGGCCATGCAGCAAATATTTAAAATACTTATAAGGAAACATCGAAAAGAAGAGGAAATAAAAAGAGCAAAGAGCGTTTTATTAAGTAGAGGAACCTGGGGGAAAATTACTCACAATGAATAAATTTCGTGTAAGGAGGGGACTAACGCAATTGAAAACTTTTAACAAGTGCCGGGAAATCGTGTGTAAGGTGGGTCCGGTAATTACATTGCCGTTGTGCTCGGAAAAATTGATGAGATTATAAATTTAAATGCGAATTGGTATTGAAATTAGTTTCACGCAAAGATAAAAGTAAAAGAAAACGTTATATTTGAATGTGAAAGATATCATTAACTAGTTGTCAATTATTATAAATGTACATTAGAATTTCACAAGACAGTTTATCTTTTCCAGATTGCGTGCTATGTTTCATCATTTCTTTTTGTTCTGATAGTGAAAGACTAACTGTACTTAGATATACTTTGAGTTTTGATTGAAAATACTGGTTATAACATTTTCCCCCATTCGCTTTCAAACGCTCTAATCTATAAGAATTAAAAATTAACAAGTTTTTTTCTTATCGTCACCGTCTGCTAAAGACGTATTCATTCTTTTGTAACCCTAAAAAACAAGTCATTACCGAAGCGGGTTTAATCTAGCGTCCCTATTCTGGATTTTTTCGTCTTTTTCATTATTCGAAGGCGATCGTTTGTGGCGGAAAACGTTTACGCTAAAACGATATGATTAATTACTAGTACTTTTTTCCCCGATGTTCCTCATTAGCGTACAAATGGAATCGTTGGGTAGTGAAATTGCATAACGAACGCATACCGAAGGAATAATATAATTAATTTATTATTCATCGTACGACAGACTATGGCGTATGATATCACTGGAAGTTTTTGTATTGCGCAGTTTGTTTTCCGCCGTTGGTCTATTCTATTTTATTCCATTAGTAACTGTATTAGTATATTAGTTATATGACTATTTTAAAACTGAGACGCAGGTTTTTAATTCACAATTAAAAGTCCAAATTATGTACCTACATATGTGAAAATCTTAAAGCATAAACAGAAACGAAGATTGTATTTAGATTGTATTTAGATTGTATTGTACACTGTGACAAATGTAGAACACATCGAAAAAATCCAATACAATTTGCAAGTAAAACGTAATAAGTCTTTACTTGCCTACTGTTCAAGAGATTCTTTCATAAATAAACCGTATATCACGTCTCATAATCCACGTACAAAGAGACGCAAGCCTGAGTTACGTACTTATCTTTCGTAATACGTACGTAGCGTCTCGTAAAGACGAATATGCGAGCTATATGTTGTCCCGGACACGGATTTTGTTACGAGCCGAGGAAAATATCGGGAATTCTCGAGACATTTGCTTGAAAAGAAGTTCAGAATTGTTTAGCGCAAAAAGCAATTCTTTTTAATTCAAATTGACGTCTATTGTCATAATTAAATATCTGGACTTAAAAAAAAAACCGAAAAGATTTTTTATTGATTTACGATAGGTTATCATATTATATAAATTAATATAAAGATTGGATAAATGTAAGTTGACTCAAAAGTGATTTGATTGATTTTTCTGGGAGAAGTTTAAAAGTACTAAGAGTGTAACAAACTTCTTTGACCCAGTGTAGGTCACTAGTGTCGCGTAAATTCACAGCATTTTAATATAGCTAGTGTAGTTTTGATGTTTGACCACCGGGTCAGGAAACTGTACACACACTGTGCGCTGTACATACATGGTACATTAGTATAAGTTGTTTTTTTGACTAACCATTAAAAAGTTCAAACCTTTTTTAACCGAATCCATTCACAAAAAGTACTCTGTCTATTTAATGACTAAAATTTATTCTGACTGAGTAATATACATGGGAGTATATTATGAACATTCACATTTGACCGAAATTTAAACAAAGGATAGGTGCCTACAGATTTTACGATGCATGTGCACGGTTTTTTTTCAAACACTACAAAAACAAATTGTTATTGATACAATAAATGTCTTGTCATTATGAATACACAGACCTCCTGTAACCACGATCGGTGTGAGTCGATCGAAACGTCGGAAAACGAAAAAACTTGGTACAATAATTACACAATTACGACCCATTATATGAATTTCTTTAAAATAATGAATTCATTCGGGATTGTAAATACAAAGCAACTGTAAGGCTGCAAACGCGCTGCGGATGCTTTGCTAAGCAGCTAGAGCACCTTTTTCGATAGAAAATAAATTATTCATGTCAGTCCATTAAAGAATAAATCAAACAAAGTTAACATCAAACTACTAAATTCTGTACACCTATCAATATAAATTTAGGATAAGAATCTAAAACAACAAAATAACTGTCACACAAATCGACCGAAAAGAGGTCAAATCTCGTCTATCGACTGGACATCTACTTTGCTGAATAGACGAAAATGAGGTCGAATTCGGTTTTCAACGTTTTCACGAAACAATAGATAGAGTTATAGTTTAAGTAGCCGAGCGATACGCCCGGCCAAGTTTATTGGACACTCGACTCGAAACTTTTGGTAGATTATCACTGATATTTACGAGATTTATTGTGGCAGTGCTTGTTAAATGCTCACTAACATTTTTGTTGTCAGCAATCTTGGTTCTTAATTTCAAATATCTTGAAAATGGGTAGTTCTCGAGAAGTTGCAGAGTAGTTTGTTTAAAAGAATTTTGATTAGATTCGTTCTTGGTTAAAAGTTATACGCTTAGATTAGATTTTAACATTATAACATTTTTAATTTACTCATATTTAGTCTTAATATATATAAGTATTAGTTATCAAGGACTTTTTCGTAAAGGTTTAACTAAAGTGTAAAAAAAGCGTTTTTTTGTATTCTGTGGGTATAAGACGAGTTTTACTTGATCCAAACTGGAATTAATTTTACTATAAAATAACATGGGTTTACTATTGAATTAAATTTACCTCGGTCTACTTCGCCAATTATTTATTTATTTATTTATTTATAATGTTACCTTATTAGACAAAAACACTACATTAGGCGATAAAATAGTATTCAGAGCTAAAAAATAAATAAATCAATTTTAATATTAACGGCAGGGCAATTATATTGAAAGCACGAGGGAAAGCTCAGTACTTCCGGAATGGTTTTAAAAGGTCAAGTTGTTTTTAATTAAACAAAGCCCCTAATGTAAGGCATTTGAAACTTAAATATGAAAATTGCCCTGTTTAGGTAAACCATAACACATAGACTAAATTAACCTACCACTAAAGCCCTTAATTGCTATTTCAGCAGAGACTTGTAGCAGTGCAACTAACTTTTCTGATCCAGTGAATGGTCGCTAGTGTCGTGTAAGTTTACGTTTTAATATGGCGACTGAAGTTTTGATTTTTTAATCACCAGGTTAGAAAAGTTTGTTGCTCTGTAAAGTACATTACTGAAATTTGCGCGCGCTCGGATTGGCTATTTGGGTAACACATAAGTCTATGATTACCCCATTCCTTTTACAGGGCCGTGTCCGGAAACTCAACGAGGTTAAACATAGGTAGTACTGACTCAGGATAGCAAGCAAATTTTTGCAGGACAGAAAGAGGTGTCAAGAAATTCCAGGTTAGTATGAGTTCTCGAACACAACTCTGAATAGGTGACAAGGAAATATTAAATAACATAATATAGGATGAGGTAACATGTAAGGTAAGGTAAGAGGTAAGGTAAAATTAATTAGTTTTTGATTTTAATTTTCTCACCTTTCATCAATCTCGGCCGATCCATGCTTGGGCCCCTCAAGCCCCCTCCCGGTCCAAGCACTAACCGCGTCACAAAACCCTATCTAAGTATATCACAAGCTTCCACCTAGCTTACAACTAAAGCCTAGACTAACACAATTGACACTTCAACAACGATTGGTAACGCACCATTTCACACTTAACACTAAATAATAAAACTCTAACATTAGTTAACATGATAAAAGAAACAAAAATATTGACTATGCGAAAGTAACAAAATTATGAACTTAATTACGCGATTATTTACATTAGGAAAGGGCGTGGCGTGTACGGGTGTACAACCTGGTAAGTAGCTAACTAAACGTTCGTAGGGGTTCAGTGGACCCAGGAGGGGGCTACGGAATAAGGGGGCCGGGGGGCCCCTCCCCCTGACAGAGTTGTAGGAACTGGGGGCGCTGGGGCAGTGAATTGGCTCTCCGCTTCGGCGGCCATCGCGGTGTGGTGCTGAGGGAAGTTGAAGTCCAGAGATCCCTCCATACTGAGTTCGTGCTTTATAACCTGACGAAAATATCAAGAACACTTATATTTTTTAAATATTGACAGAAATATATAAGAAGTTTTAGTTCCAGTGTGTGAACCCTCATAATTAAAGATTAAAGATTAAATTGTTTTTAACTTTGACTAAAATGTGACTGACAAATGTTAACTATTGTTTTGTTATATTGATTTTTTTGGAGTTGTCCCCCAAAGAAATCCTGGCTACGCCAATGTTCTGATCCATGGAATAGAATGCTGAGTGTCTGTTTCTCTTAACTCAGTGTTGCAATAGCTAATTGTTTCAATATATTTGTTGCCTTGACAGAGCTGCCCCTAATTGCAAAGAATTATCCTAGGTACGCCACCGTGTGTCGTATTCAACTCAGTAATGCTAGAGCCAATTGTTTCCACTATATTGGTTTGGTTGTCAAAGTTACCCCACAAATCCCTGAGAATACTCCGAGTTACGCTAATGATCTTGATGACTTTGATCGAATGTTATGTGTCTTGTTTGTTCTTTTGAACTCAGTATTGCTATAGATATAACGCAAACGAAATCCTAGTTAGTTCGGGCCAATGAGTTAAAAGATTGAATGAGAGAATCATTGACAAACTTAAGAATCAATTGAAGAAATACAAATGGAAAGGTTAATATAAGGTAGGACGATCACAGAATTGAAATTGGTTCTTTTACATAAAATAGGGTTTTTTGATTAACATTTGTAAATTATTGCCTACCTCATCTACATTACAATCGAATCCGTGTTCCAAAGACTCGATGTTTAAATCTTCCACCAGCCCTGGATTTAGAGCCCCCATAATTTGCCCCATGACAGTGGTGGGCCCAAGGGCTCCTGTCTGCAGCATCATGCCGCCGTTCATCAACGCTGCGTCTGACGTGGTCACCATGGTTTGATTATCTGCATATAAGATCAAGTTTTACTCACTTTAATAATTTCACACTAGAGTTTTGCTATAAATTGATTGACTCGCTATGACTTAAGTTTTTTTAAAAGTTTTTGGATCAGACCTTCTTTAATTTGGTTACTAATTCATTTTATTAACACGCGAAATTTGAATGTTTAACTTTAAGCCGAGTTAAATCGACGCTTGTTCTTTCATTTGATGTAAAATAAAAAAAAAACAGGTAGTATTTTCAAGAAATCAATATCAGTTACCTAAATGCTTCAAATGTGGAATATTATTTTACCCCATTCATGTCAGTATCGGTTCTATTCTGTGTTTTTGTACACAATTGAAAATTGAATATAGTAATAATCTTTTCTATTTCATAACGCTGTTTGCGTATTATTTGTTATCCATAATACCTAAGCATTTTTTTAAACGTCATAACTTGATCATACAGAACTCTGCGGATGGTGCATAGTGCAGCAGCATTTTACCCCACCAGATGAACAAAATACCCCACTGGGGTAATTATCCACAGGTTAAGAACCACTGTAAGGGCTACATACCTGTGTGCATAATATCGGCTGGGTCAGCAGGTGGGGGTGGTCTGACGAAGTGGTCAAGCGCGTTGTGGTGGGGGTGTGTGGGGTGTGCGGGGTGCGCGGGGTGCGAGTAGAGTGCCGCGCACGCGCAGCCCCCGTGAGGGTGGCGAGGACACGCACCGAAAGCGCTGTAGCGGTATCCTCCTCCCGATGACGACGTCGTAGGGACATACCTGGTCATCCATTTAGTAAACTTATTAATACTTCTCAGAAACGGCGAATTTACAAAACACAACAAAGTTTTCATTGAATCGCATGGATTTTTGATGGTAAGTACATTTTTTTAGGTGCATGCAAAATCAGAAATTACCTATGATTTTGGTTTTCTGGTACACTTACAACTTATTTTTTCTGTGATGTCCTATCCCTTAAATTCCGCACGTTGTCGTTGACGCTGATATTTCAATACGTGTCTGTCAAGAATATTTAAACTTGGACGAAAAATATATGTTTAAAGCCCTGTCATGTTCCCGTTGTTGATTTAAGGGTTGCCTTACTAACGAAACCCTATTACTAAGTCTTGGCTTGGCTCCGTGGCTCAGTGACAGAATCGACGGGTTTGGGGGAGGTGTAAGCTTTATAGTAAAACAACATATAATAATACGTCAACGTCAGGCCCGTGCTTTCTGAGGTGGTACGGAACCCGACACGAATGCGTGTCGTGCATATGGCTGGTTTTCATTTTAATAATTAAGTTAAGTCCTATTTACTTCTCGTGTAGATAGCATTCTTCAGATTAATTTGAGTTACTACGTAATTACCTGGCGTGAGCAGTGGGATTATATAAAGTGGTTCTACCATCGCATCGCTCGCCATCGACAGAGACTTTATCATTTAGACCTACGGTATTAGAACCTAAATGGAGGAAGTGCGGTTTTAGAGAAACTTACTTCCGCGGACGCTTAGATTCCTTGGAGACGACAGTATGGGGTTCTTCAAGAAGAAAGTGATTAGATTTTTAAAGGGTCCGCGACAAACGAATAATGTCCCTAGTGTTGCAAGCGTCCATAAATCAGGACGACCTCTTAAGATCAGGCGGGCAGTAGCTTTTTTGCCACATTAGTGGTACAAAAAAGTTTTCTGCATTAGTTTGCATTTAAGGCAGCTTACCTATTAAGCGGTATCAAGTATTTCTAGAGGGTCGGCAACGTGCAAGTGATACCCCTGGTGTTGCAAGCGTCCATAGGTTACGGTGAACGCTTACTATCAGGCGTAAGCTAGTTTGCCACCTTAGTGGTATAAAAAAATAAATAATTAAATATGATCAAAACATCATATTCCGTCCCATAAGAAGTAAATTTCTTATTTATTGACTGATATTGTATAAATTAAGCTGTAAACTAATTAATATAACTTACTTACTTACTTATGTAGAAATATAAAATGATACTAGTTTACATGAAACTAAGCATATTCTACGCAATGCTTATTACTTGAAGCACTATTAAAGCTCCACTTTTTCTAAAATTTGTAACATAGGGTAACTTACAATTTGCTAGCAAATATTTTAAAATATAAATGGGTTATACTGCAGGGCTGTAGACATTTTGTTATACTTTCGCTAGCAAATTCCAAGAACCCAATTAATTACTTTTATGCTTAAGTTGGGTACAACTTACGTGCTAAGGAATGGATCAGCTCCTTGCAGCTTCATAGAATCCGCGAGGGATCCAGCTAGCTGTTCGGCTTGAATATAATCCGCTTGAGAGAAATCTGTGTTTGGCGTGAACTCTCCAGCGGGAGTATACTCCGTGCCCCACTCTGGCTCCGAAGTCATCAAAGATGGAATGGGAGATAACCGACCGACTGACGAAGCATTGGATGAAGCTCTCTGACGAAAGTCCGGTGACAGCTGGAAACCGCTGATAAGCGCAAGCAAATAAGCGTCAAGAAATAAAATTATATGAAATAAAATCGACATTGATAAATGTAACTATATATTTGAACTTCTACAAAACACAGATCAATGAAATAACAGAATAGTCAATCTCATACAAATTTTAGTTACATTCATCAAAGATCGACGAATAAGTAGCAAATTATGAAAATTCCTAGCAGAAAGGAAACTTAAAGCTAGTTCCTCTAGTATAAAAAATCTATAAACGGTCTCGAATACGACGTATAAAAACATGCAAACTAAGAGGGCCCACTAACATATAAATTCCTAATGCTAAATGAAGCGATTTCTATAATAGCCTTAATGGTCAGCGTAGATATATTTTTATTACTACCGATTATGACAATATTCCATAAGAAATGTGCTTTCGGCTGTTTTATTCAAGAGCTTGAGGATATGAAGTGCCTAAAATAAATAATGATTACGTTCTTATTCCTCATATTCAGCAATAAAAATGTTAAATATCGCCGAAATGACGAGATCCAACATTCACATAACTCATCATCTAATGGCTGTGAATGATTTAAAACCTTTTATCATAAAGTAGCAGAGTTGTTATTACTCACTTTTATTGGTCTGGTCAACGTAGTTTCATGCTGATAGCTCTGTTGTAAAGTGAATATTTCATTCGAACCTCACTTTGTTTCTATTGATCGTTAAATTTCAATATTTGCAATAGAATTTCAATTTGTGGGTATAAAACGTTATAAGAAGGTAAATTTGCAGTTCTGGCAAACTTCCTACTGCATTACCAGGAAAGGTAGACTTAAAAGTAGACTCAGACTCCCTACATTCTTGTCCGTTAGCATTATTGGCAAATTGCCACATTTCTTTTGGACTTTCATACATCTGCGGTTTAGTGGTGACCTTCGCGATTCGCGCTCGACAATTTTAAGTATTTTGGCACTTATTCCTATTAATGGATTAACTAAATATCTACTTCAAGCTTTTGAAACTGTATTACTCTAATTTAATTAGTTAATGTTGGGTATTTGCTGATGGTTACCTGTGCAGAGGAGAATCAGGGAACATGTCAATGCTCTCCGAAATCGAACTACTTGGGCTAGGGGTTGCGTCCGCTGTTACGCCATTTCTTAAATTTTCAGCCTGTAAAAAAAATATCAAAGTTTTACTTAAAATAATTGTATATTTGAATATATCTGTCTGTGTATAACACAGGGTCAGGATCAGACGGTGTGCTGGTGTCTATATAGAACACACAATAAATGGGCTATGGAGGATGTTGACATTTCTGGGGTCAAATTAGTCACGAGAAAATCCATAAGTAATCGAGTAAGCCTTCGATATTTGTAAAGGGCAGAAAACTTAACGAACCAATAATCTCTTTGAAAGGTTTTTTAATGCCGACCTTTGGGAAACAAATAGAGAGCACACTGTAGGACTAGGAAGGTTTACCGTCATATGCAACGAAGAACAGCCTGTCCATTGTATAACTGAAGTGGTAATGGAGTTGAAAACAATTGTCTTTGGAATTAGACAAGCACCCTGCATGTCAAGGTCAAGTAAAGTAGCTGGATTGAAGCGGACCATGACTGTTTTGTGGAATCTGTTGGGAAAGGCTTCCTGAATAACCATAGCCTGAATAAGATTTTAATAAAGACGATTTGTAACTTCTTATATTTACTTAGCTACATAATTTTAATTAAAGTGAATCAAAACCAGAAACAGTGTGGGCGAAATGTAATCAACTTTAATAATATTTATTCGAACTTTAAAAACAGGTTTTGATTCAGGTCAGGTTTGAAAATTCAAGGACAAACCTTCACACAATTACGACGTAGATTGTCAAACCTGATTCTTTACTAAAAAATTTTTAGGCGGAGTTGAAGCACTTTTGGTCATTTATGACCGTGCTGGTCATAAATACTTAGATATAAGATAGATATATCTATATACTTAGATATAAGACCATACTTTTATAGTTTTTCATATTAAAATGTATTCACACATAAACACGACTTGCAAACATTTGTTCCATAGTGAAAAAATATTAAAGATACACATAAAATAATTTTATGCGTAGTCTTTATTTTAAGATTCGTTTGCCCACAGATGGTGTGTGATAAATATGACCTGTCTCGTTATCTTGTGAACTTTTACGGTGACTTTGGTCCGTCGGGTCTTCTTCATCTTCGATCTCTTTATTTCTAATCACGTCCCTCAAAGTATAGCTCGTCATGTTTTTGCGCTGTAGATCATGACAGACAAGACGCATTGATTAAAGTTTAGTCACAAGGCCTGACGCAACTTCCCAAATGCCGCCCAGCCCAACTAAATCCTTCTGTCTGCTTTTATGTACCTAAGTTGTTTGTGCCTAGTGTTTGTCTGACCTAAGTTAACATAATCTACCACAGCTTTGTCTTGTTCACGTCTATCTTGAGACCCAACCGTCTGGCAGAAGAGTTGAGGCTGTTAAGCATTTTTTAACATCTTATAGCTGACTGACCGACCACAACCTACTCCAAAATTAATCATCACATTAAAGCATACTTTAGTGATGATAATATAATTTACTCAGTACTATGTTACTTGTACTCAATGAAGATAGTTCACGATAGTTCAGTAAATTAGGTTGCTGATTTTTATTATGTCATCGTATATTAGAAATATTTGGTTCCTTACCTTTTTCTTTGCTCTCCCTCTCCGTTTTTCATACTTGGATGTTTCCATGGACGCTGCTCGTCTTCTGACCGACTTGCCAGGTTTCGCATCCGGGTTGATCATCCACCAAGAAGACTTGCCCGTACCCTCGTTCTGGACCCGCATGAACCGGTTATGCAGAGACAGGTTATGCCGGATCGAGTTCTGTAACAGACGGATACATATTTGTAAGCAATCATGATTAACATAATTACTCAAGTGTCAGCTTGTGACGCAGGTTAGGATAAACCTTTTCGGTTTGCACAGATATTTAATAAAAGGTTGGATTAATCGACGTAAAAGCATTCTTTACAACTAATACAAGATTAGTAAATCATTGAATCATTTTTTGTTTATTTGGATAACACGAAAAAAGCTTTAAGAGTCGTTTATATTGTGTGACATTTTTATTATAATACAAAAACAGTGACAGCAAACTTACACTAAGTGATAAAGCACAAATATTTTATCAGATAACTCAAACTTTTTCTAGGGACTTTTTAAGAAGGGGGTGATTGGACATTAAAAAGGTCAGCTCGCGTTTTGCAAGCGTCGATAGTGTCAATACTATACTAGGCTGGCCGTATGTTAGTTTGCCACGTTGGTAAAACTATGTGTCTTTGTGTCACTATGACATGATAAAAAATCTAACAAGTTATATTTTTAGCATCCTTAGTAGATCCACGTGGCAACGCATATAAAAACGTTATCTACAGGCAACATGTTTTGTCTGACGGCGGCGTTAAATTTATAAGTTAATTTTTGAAGTGAAAACTTCTTTAGCGGCGTTGTGCACTTTTTTTGGTATGGGTAAAAAATGATAAACTCGCGTCAGGTCACTTGTCCTAATCGTGGAAATTCGTAAGACGGAAACCGTAATGCCACGCCTATTATAATTTTTATTGAAGTAAAAACTTCTTTAGCGGCGTTGTGCACTTTTTTTGGTATGGGTAAAAAACGATAAACTCGCGTCAGGTCACGTGTCCTAATCGTGGAAATTCGTAAGACGGAAACCGTAATGCCACGCCTATTATAATTTTTATTTTTAGTATTCGCGATTATGAGTAGTACAGGGAGGTTGGATATGAAATTTTAATTCTATGACAGATTGCGATGTCAAATATACTACGTCAAAAAAGTAAATAAACAAACATTATTATTTCTTGACAATGTCAAAGACATGTCCTGTGACATATTTGAGTGTTAAGCGCGAATCGTGTGTAAAGGTTTTCACTTCTGCCGGCACTCCCGGAGTGCAACTCGTTTTTTTTTATTTCAGTTTGCTATTTTGTCATTTTTAACTACTCACAGTCCTACTTCTTACCTACATACAGAAACTTTTGTTTATTTTTTTATACTTGTTAAATGTTCATCTTATCAAGTAAAAATGAATTTGTGACGAACAGATAATGTGTTAAATAACAGTAAATCAGGTGTATTCACTAATCGAAATTTGAGTAAGACTGTTAAAACAATCTTCATAAATCGTTCAGGGCATCGCGCAGACTCATCTGCTAATGCTCTGGTGACCAGAAAAGTTTCTATTTAATCCTCAGCACCGTTGAAAGTTAAAGCAATAACGTATCTTATCTCACACCGGTCATAAAATCACACAACTTTTGCCCGTCGAAAGAATAAATGCGGCCACAGCAACGAATGAAGTTTAGCAATAAAAGAGTCCATAAATAATATCTCTATGTCTTGGAGACCTGGTACTTATACTTCTTAAAAGTATGTACATTAATATGGAGTTTTTTTAACGCAGTTGTACAATACAATTAATCCGCGCTTAATTACAATTTTAATTTTACTGTGATTTTGGTACGCACGACGTACGCACCCTTCGATTTATTCATCGGTCCGACATCCGGTAAAAAATCGGACGTTGCAAGGACTCTAAAGTTGTGACATACGGAAGCGCCGGATAAGGGTTTTTGACATTGGCTACGGAACATAATAAAAATGATTTAACAGCTGACTTCTGTTCTTCTCGCGCTAGTAAGGATTTGAAGACATTATCAGGATTTTTGTTGGCCTACGGAATTCTAAAATCAACTGTTCCGTCACTGGAAATTGCCGCTGCGTTATTATACAATGTCCTCTTTTTTTTCGACGGAATATTTTAGTTCGTTCGATTGATAAGCATTCTAAAACAGGTTCATGAATTTCATGTTGCCACAAAACGCCTGGGGGTCTATTGCGAAAGAAAGTGCGCAGCACTCCAGACCTCGGTAATTTAGAGAAAAAGTATGAAAGCAGGTCCTTTCGCGAGTTTACATTTAACTCTCGAATTCGTGAGTTTCGAGTACTCATGTCTGTTCGCAATTCGCGCCGAGCTCCCTGTTTGAGTGTTACGTCAATGACTTCTGCGTCTCAAAGTTATTCTTAAGAACTCGTTTAAGGTCATTTTCCTACAAATTATAAAACATTTAGAAGAATAATGCATTAAGCAAGTCTGGTTTTTATAAGATCATTATTTTCTGAGATGCTTTTTATAAGTAGAGAATTTCTAGAGTCCGAGTTATGTTATCTTTATACATAGTTGGCTAGCGATTTATTTATTCCGGGAAAAAATGCAAGCAAAACGATGCAAGCGAAATCGCGTACAGGTATGTCATTTTAAGCAACGTATTGGTTGAATAGTGACAAAATTTAAAGAAATAGCACAGATAATTACTTAACTCTTTTATTTAAAAATAATAATTAGTTAATAATTCTTAATTTTTTACTGACTTTTATTACAATCAGCTTACCAATAAATGAAAATAATTAATAAACAGAGAAGGTATAAGGTGAAAAAAAGCAAATGCACAAGACAATAAAAAAAAATTATACAATCATCAACATAAAAGGCGCGTTTCACCAGTTCAAAATTAACATCAATTTTTTTTTTTCTCTAATAGATTAAGTTTTAAATCCACTTTATTAATATAGGACCACCTCCGGAACGCACTCTTTTGAATAAAAACGTTTTAAAATCGCTTCACAATTGACGGAGTAATCGGTAAACATACATAAAAATAAAATATACCCGTCGAACATAGAACCTCCTTCTTTTTTGAAGTCAAAGTTGTTAAAAAATAAGTTTGTGATATAAGTCTAAAATTTCCACTACTTCAAATGATAGCTTTACGCAATTTTGCTTGCATCTTTAACAAGAAAATAGTTCAAAAAAATCGCAACTGAATTATGTATAAATATAGCACTGTTGGACGAGAGACACTGTTCAAAGAACAAAAGCAATTAATTAAGACAAGTTATAACAAGTTCATGTGATGTTAAACAATTGAACAAGTACATAAATTTCGTAAATGTAGACAGGACGTACGATTTATCAAGCGTGAAAACACACACAACAAATGACCTGTCGACGCTTTGATGGATTTGTCGCCAACGACCCTTACCATGAAATTTTATGAAAACAAGTTATCGTTTTTGCTATAATTTTAACGTACCTATATCGTACACAAAGCGCAGTTTGTATACAAAGGGCAAGTGGCAGTTTATGACTTTTTAAAAAATTTCTGATTTACACTTGAGGTAAGAACTTGAGAATAGAATTAAGATAGGACTAAAGATTAAGTATTCATATTTGTCGAATTATGATTAGTGTCTTTCGTAAGTAAGTTATGTTGAGTAAGTCATTAATTATATACATATATATATATGACTTAAGTCGAAGCTATATATAATATTTATGGAATATTTTAGGGATTTAGATTTATGGCCTACACGTTTTATTAGTAAGTTGCCGAGTCGCATATCTTGTACGATTTGTACGAATAATCGATTTTTCTGCTCGTGACATCACGTTTATATCTAATATATGGGTCGCTGTATAATTTACCTGTTTTTGCGAATTACACACTTTGAGTAAAAAAAGAGAAACAGAGGTAATGTAAGAGACATAGAATGCTGTGATATCAATTTTGTGATTTATGTATCGATACAATTTATTGATTTCAAAGAAAATGTGAAAACAAAAATATAGATAAATAATATTAATTATTATATAAGTATACCTTAAAGTTAAAAGTTGTAGTTCTTAGATAGGTACATAATATATACAAATTGTCCGAATTATATTATTAAATAGCAATAAGATTCCTTCCACGTTGTTCTAAGGTTGCTCGGAATAAATTTTCTTTATATCTATTACCTACCTAATGTTCTATTTGGTCTAAAATTATATGAATATATATTTTTCAATAATACATTAAATTTGTTATTTATCATCACAGTACATAACACACACTATTTCTGTTTTTGAACATTACAATAGTTAGCAGACCTAAAAGACAGACACGGAAAAATATAAAAAAGTCTTAAAGGCGGTCACAAATATGCGGTATCAAATAATAAAGTACGATTGAGAGACAACAGTAAGTTGAAGTTACAAGTAAAAAAGTCTGAAACCAAACCATTGTAACGTCGCTATTACTGAATGCGCTTAGGAATCACTATATTTTACATCCATACGCATTCCAGTCACACTTTAGAAAGATATGTGACAAGCGGGTCGCGTGCAGGGTTGTCACTTTTCGAATCTTATTGCTCTGTTTCTTATTCTTATATAACAAGTCGCTCCGACTTATCCGATCCGATTATGATAATTCTTTTCTGTTACTTTTAAATAATTTTGTTTTATTTTCAAAGATACATTGTAATATGAAAGGAGACAAAAGTCCATTATACACAAATTATGATGCGCAAAGAAACACTTGCGACGCTTACAAGTTTTAAGTATTACTTACTTGAAGGTCTTGGAATCTCGAAAGCAATTGTTTTCTGATTCTGATATGGTTACTTGTTAGTCAAATAACATGGTCTGACTGACTCATCAACGCCGAGCCGAAACTGCTGAAGCGAGAAACGTAAGATTTTGAACATAGGTTTCTTTCATGACGCAGAATTTGAATGAAAAACTTTAGTGAGAAAGGATTTCGCAATGCTTAAAATCGTTAAATCTTATGGGAGTGAAATAAGGATTGGAAGTTTGTATAAAAATCAGTCCTATTTTTTTGCCTTAAATAATAGAGCGTTTTCACGGTTTATAGAAAAAAAATCCTAGAGTTTAAAATAGGTGATTTTGAGAATCTGGTTATTTTTGTGAATAAAAAAATTGGTGTCTAAAATATTAGTTCAAGAAGGAAGAAAATAAGTTCATCCCCAAAGGGACAAAAATACAAGACGAAAGTTTGTGGCAATACGACGGAAAAAGTAAGGACACTGCGAAAAACCAACTAGTTAATTTTATAAAAGTAAAATAAAAATTCTTAGCTATTGAAGGGTGGACAATCACTTGTTTTCAGTTTTATATTTCGTGGTTTGGTAGCAGTACCTAAATGCAAATAATAAATCGGCAGAGGCAACCACATAATAATGTTTCATAGGCCACCATAAATCGGATTACGACGATGAGGCTATTTCGAATTATTAAAAAATTCTTAAATATTTTCTGGCAGCCCTAATGTGGAGCAGAGAGAAACGGCAAGACGTCGTACTTAGAATTTTGTCTACGGTAGGATCCTTGGCGCCAGCACGACCCTTATGGGGTGAATTAACCGTCTCCGCACCGCGTCCCCTTTAATGCTCCACCGACTTAAATTTTGTGTCGAATTTCCAACGTACTACGACATCGCGTAATCCTTGAAAGAAATGGCTTATGATTTCCTCATTTTATTGCTTTTCGCTTGTTTCTGGCGATATAATTACTAAGAATTTATGACGGTCTTGATTAGTAGGGATTAGGGATTGCATGTTGGGGGATAACCCTAGTGACACAGTTTTATTTAGTTGAATTAGTTAACTGATGTTTTAGCAGAGATTAAAAATAGTTGAGTTACAATAATTTATCAAGTACCAGCTAGTGCCCGCGACTTTACTCGCATAAAATTTTCAAAAAGAAATTCATAACAAAATAAGAAAATTATGAGTATTAAATTTAAGACTAAAATACTGCTGTGCTCAAACCAGTGGTTCTAAAAATAATAAAAACACTTAATATTGAGACATTTTTAATTACATTATATTAGTTTTTTGATTAAGGTCAATGGCTATCTATTTAGGAAGATAGAAAAATCCTAAGAAATATTATGACAGGATTATACGAAGCTTCATAAAGTAACAAACACATAATATAACATAATATAAACTCATGCTTCAATATCAAAAAAAATCTTTATTCAGCTTCTTGTGTAACTCTCCATGTATTTGCAAATTAACATCATCAAAAAAAACTTTCTTTCATTATAATATTTCAAAGACAAATGTGTGACAAATATAGAAGGTTGTATGTATGTATATATACTAGTGGCTGGATACACACCCACATTATTATGTGGGGGAAAGCCTCTTTTTACCAACCACTTTAGTCCTGGCTGACAGTGACAGGGGGTAACCCATCACCGTAATATTGCTTCGGATGGAGTGTGATTATAACGTGAAAGTGAACGGTAGGTGAGATAGACGCATAAGTCGTCACAAAATTGTTTCTCCACCAAGACTTTGCGGAACACTAAAAACGGAATACTTATTGAAGCAGTGGACCCGGTGAGGTATTGAATAATTCAGTGCGGTATTATTCTCTCGCTGACACACTGGGTGGACAACATGGACTATCCAAGTATTTTAATCAGTAAAATACAGCACGATACTTTTTTTTTAGGTTATAAATATTGTTATACTTAATCTTCTCGTTTCGTAATCTTCTCATTAATTAAATAAGTGGTTCCGTGCCCAATGGATCTATCTTTTGAACCATTGGTGCGAGCACAAATGTGTTAGTCATATATGTACAATTATTCTTTGCATTTTGTACGTCAGGCCAAAACGTTATTTAAGTAATTTAATGTAGGTACCTATCGATATTTTTTTCGATATCCTTAAATGAAATTGAAAATTAAAGTTAGCAACAAATCAAGGAATTCTGTAAGTTAATAATAGAAAAGAAAATTACTTCACCGTCAAAATATACATGGAGGACATATTTTTTAGCGCCATCTGGTGCCAATTTGAGTAAGGTTTGTAGTATTGGGACATAAGTTACAAAACACAAAATACATATACGGTTATGCTTTGAAATATACCCACTAGTTAATGGTCGAATAGTTAACATTCAATATGTAATATAAAAAACATTTGTACTCGTTTTCCACAAATATAACTGAAATTCAGGTAGAGCCAGTAACAAGTCATTACGGCATTGTACATTTAACCGGGAAACACATTTATCTCCATTGTAAAAACACTACCTAATACTCGCATATACATAAAAACTTCAAATTTAGAGTCTTTGTAGAGTAAACTCTACCGTAATACATCAACAAACATGAACATGTTGAAGACTAACCCGGTTCTTCAGTGAAATAGCAGAACAGAGTTTAAAACATTTCCCTTGATATTTGGTTAATCGTGAAATATATTTATTTTTCAATAAAACATAAAAAAAAAAAACATCATGTGATTTCACACAAAATGCGTCGCATTCAAATAAATGCGCATACAAAAATTGGTGCGGTTATTAGACGAATGAATCGAATTTCTCCGTACAAAGTGTTGTCTTGTGAAGTGCGTCGTAGATTTTGTTAACAACACTTCTGTTTTCGCTCTGCCTCACCCAAATATTTGTATCTTTACTTAATGTTTAAATTGGTATTGACTTAAGGATATTTAAAAGCTTCTTGCTCAGGATTTTTTTAAATTTTTTTTTGTTTAGTTTATAATTAAGGCTCGTTTTGTTATCCGTTCAATGCGCCCTCTGTTAAAATCCTGCTAGGTTCGAAAGACATAAACGTATATTTTACCAAAAAAAAATTAAAAAATATTCCTCAGTACAATGTATGGCGTGCTACCCCTAAAAATTAACTAGCTGACCCCACGAACCTTTTTAAAAAAAAACAACTGTGGCGCGCCACGTTTTGTGATATGGTTGTACTAATTCCCCGGCGTGTGGACAAGGCTTACCAAAATTTTATTACAATCGATTAACCCTTAGTGCGCGAGTGCGACTCGCTCTGGATCCTTTTTTATTTCATAAAAACATTGCCCTAACAATTACAAATACAATAAAAAAAAAATATCTAATTTGGTGCAGTCATTCTGAACTTCTAGCGTGACCAAGGGAAACGGGATTTATTTATATATATATAATTATTTTTTATACCACTATGATGGTAAACAACTTTACGGTCCGCTTGATGGTAAGCGGTCACTGTAGCCTATGGACGCTTGTAACACCAGAGGTATCACTCGCGCGTTGCCGACCCTTCAAAAATACAATAACTTCTTTCTTGAAATGTCCCCATACTGTAGTCCTTAGAAAAATCCTTGGTAGGGAGCTCATTTATTCATATAATAATACATAAATATAATCCATAAATACAGATAATAGATGTAGAGATTGGTTTGCAAAAGACATTTTTCTCTAAGATTTTATTAGAATCTATGCTAAGACGGTTACATTATAAAACTGTGCCGTAGTACAGACGGACGGACATGACAAAACTATACGAGTGTTTTTACCATTTGGCTACGGAACCCTAAAAATGTAATTATAATCCATTGATTTTAATTTTTTTTAGTAAAATAACTCAAGGCGATATAGGCCAGAAAGCTAATTTCTGTAATTCTAACGTTGTGTATGTAAATGCACTATAAATCATTAGATAATGTCATATACATTACTATGAGATATATTTGTTATATACTTCTTAAGTAATTTATACCGTAGTGACGCCTTGAAACTTTTAATTTTTTGTATGGAATTTAACGTTATAACCGTTTTTTAGTCACATTTATTGACTTTTTGCTACAACTTAAGAGTCCAGGCACTAGATAATAAGCTATTCTAATTATTTAACCAACTTTCATTACAAACAAATGCAAAACACGCTTTAAAAATTTGCACAAGTGTTGAAACAATGGTCATTTTCAGATTTTTTATTGCATTAAATACAATAAATGAAAATCATTCAGTAAGGTAATGCACTAGACAAAAGCCAGTTGTATAACATATATTTTTTTCAATTCTTTAGATGCAAAAGTTTAGCCACAAAAACGGCGTATTTTCGCGCTCTAGCATATACCGCAGCCTTAAGGATATTCAAAAGAAGTTACAAAGGCTATAAATAGACCTTTTGTATGTTCTTGTTTTGTTTGATAAGTATTAATTTAAATAAAATTTAGTTAAGCCTATGTAACAGTTTTCTTTTCGGCAAGGAAAGTAGGTCCTTTTATTTTAACGCAAAATAATTAAGCATAAACAAATTTTCAATACCGAATTCAAAACGTTTCTTGAAACGTCTCAACAAAATCAAATGATAAATAATTCAAATTAGAGAATCACGATTACACAATAGAAGGGAGGAGGTAGGATTCAGGGGTGCCACAAACGTGACGGCATTGACAAATTTAGAAGAAAATCCAGCGACGTGTCAACCGCCGGTGACAAATTTAATTATTCAACTTACTGAAACGTTATCAAGATGACTTTTCCCCGATAACTAAGTAGAATAAAATTCACTTAGAAGCTGCCGAAGCAAAGTTTAAGTTAATAAAACATTGTTTCGTAATTCGACAGAAGCGGGCGTCTGATTTTGGTGTCAACCCTGAGTTGAATACGTCATTACGATTTGTTACTGGCTCTACCTGAATTTCAGTTATATTTCTGGAATACGAGTACAAATGTTTTTTATATTACATATTGAATTTAATTATTCGACCATTAAATAGTAGGTCTATTTCCAAGCATAACCGTATGTATTTTTTGTTTTGTAACTTATGTCCCTATACTACAAACCTTACTCAGATTGGCACCAGATGACGCTTATAAATATGTCCTCCATGTATATTTTGACGGTGAAGTAATTTTCTTGTCTATTATTAACTTACAGAATTCCTTGATTTGTTGCTAACTTTAATTTTCAATTTCTTTTAAGGATATCGAAAAAAATATCGATGGGTACCTACATATATTGCTACTTTTTGTTTAGGATAACGATATATTTATCTCGGCGTCATTTTTATTTGTGACAAACTTATTAATCTCATGAATCAAAATTAAACCAACACCATCTACCCTAGCTATTTAGCTGAATAAGAATACATAGCCGTAAACTTTAAAAAAAAAACTCCATTCGCCCTGAACAATTCCTACGCGTGTAACTACTCCTGTACTACGCTAAGCAGTAGCTAAATTGGTAAAGTAAATTATTGAAAAAGTTGCAGTTTTGTTTGTTAGGCTATGGCATACCCTAGCAAAAGCGTGCCATTTCGACTAGTGTACGAAGACATATTACACTATTGAAGCATACAAGACACAGTTTCACGTACAATAGGCGCTAGCACGTGACCGCACGTTCAAAATCTCTATTTTCTCGGTTTTTTGTCAGTATAAAATTCAAATATTTATTTAAAACTATGAAACTAGCAAATTCCCTTGGTCATAGTAATATATATTATTTGAAATAAGTATAAAGAGAATATTAATCTTAGTTTTACAAACAATTTCAATTAAAGCCCAAAAATTGAGTGTCAGAATTTTTTTGTAACTGTTTTAATAGGAAAATTATTATAATATTAGCAAATTCACCTAATTAAGGTTTGATCTATAACATATATTTTTTTCATGTCAAAAATTGTACTCAAGACGGTAATAAAATTAATTAAATTTTTGCAAACTTTACTCGTTTGGGTATAACATCTCCTTAAGGAGATTAAGCTTAGAAATTACTCCAACAATTAAAAAAAATGTGTTAAATAGAGCCCATTTTAACACATTTTGTTTAATTAGGTATGCACTGTATAAGTTTATGCTACAACACAAAGGAGCGAAGCAGTAACATAACGCATGTAAACCCGCAGTAAATAGTTAGTATTGGTAACCTATAACCTTACTCAATAGATGGACGTCCTGTAAAAAAAATTTTTTTTTAATAGGACCTTAGTAGACCCAGTATTTAGTATGCTAAAAAGTTGATAGGTAGGTACATAAATTTGTGTTATTTTAACCGACTTCAGATTTTTTATTTTTTTATAAAAAGCCATAATTATTTATGTTTATGAATCGATTTACGTGATTTTTTTTTATTCGACAGGATATACTTGCGAGTTGGTCCCATAGAAATTTTATCGAAATCGATTTAGTAGTTTAGTTTTTAGACAATTCCAAATAACTTTCCCTTGAAAAATGTCATCCAAATAACTTTCCCTTGAAACAGTACTTCGTCACTCAAAAGTAAAAAATAAAAACTTTAAATAAAAAAAACAACCGGCTTCAAAAAGATGCACTAAAAAGGTAAAAATAATTACTTATTTCTAAAAAATCTGATCTGAAGTGAAGCGTGTTATTAACTGTTAGGTAAATTAAATAGAAACCAACTTTAATTAAACCAACTTATAAATTTAATTAAAACGTTTTTATCTATATATCGTATACGTATAGAGACTATATATTTCAGAATATTGTTGTGTTTTGGTAAGTCCATCTCTACTATTTTAGTCAAATCTCTTCTCGGACGGGGAAATACCTCGTGTAAAAAATACAGTTTCTTCAAACTAGGTAAAAACCTGCATATTTTTTGAACTATGTTATAAACATGAAAAACCAACTGCAATGCATATTTTTGCGGATCTGGCAGAGTATAAGATTGTATTGCTGAATATCTACAAGGAAATTCATAGTTAACATAAACCTGAGTCCATTTTATTCACCCGTCAATGCGCACTCTGTCATAATCCTGCCAGGTTCAAAATAAATAAACTTGTTAATAGGTCTAAAACTTTGTCTTATAACAATTATGAAAATTAAATTTTTCATATATACTATTTTACAGAGAAGAACCAGCTAGTAATACTAAATCAAAGTATAGTGTTTAAAATTAAAATGCAAAAAACATAGAATACGACTAAAGAAGTAGCTCAAATTCATACATAGAAATAAAAAAACTAATTTATAGTATAAATTTCATGAATAACATTTCAACACAGCGAAATTAACCTAAAATTAATTTCAAGTCACTCGTAAACTAATTACCAAAAGTTATGATTTAATCACAAAGTTCAAGATTTAAATCAACAGTTATTGTTTTGTTGTGAAAAGAGTTATTTTAAATGACTAGATATTTTAAAATTAAATAAATAAGAACACATAACTACACGAAATCATAAAATTATATAATATACTTATATGCAGTTAGCTCTTATAAAAAACACAATATAAATAATATATATATATATATTATATATATATAACGAATATATATATATATATATATATATATATATATAACGAATATATATATATATATATATAACGAACGAGTTGCAAGCACTTTACTATCAATAGCTTCTGCCAGCGGCTTCGCCCGAACTAAATTTGGTTATCGGCGTAGGATTCTTACGACAACTCCTCAGTTATAGTAAAAATAAACAATCAAATCTTTCCTCTTATATATATTAGTATAGATAGTAAGATAGATTAGTAAGGCATAATACATTCGTGTCTGTGTAACCATTGAAATACACATACAAAATTTCAAACCAATCGGTCAAGCCGTTTAGTAGTTGACATACCGACAGCAGCGCCACCTACCGGGTCCAATTGTATTTTTAAATCATCCAGGAAATCATCGAAATACCCATATAAAATTTAGCCGTTTAGAAGTTATGTGAAAGAGATAAGTAAGAAAGGATAATTCATACTACCCGTTGTCCTATTACCCGTTTTCCCGTAGGAATGAAGCATTTTCCCGCGGTAAAAAGTAGCATATGTTCATCAGGGATAATGTCGGCTTCTAATGGTAAAAGAATGTTTCAAATCGGTCCACTAGTTTCGGAGCCTATTCAATATACACAAACAAACAAACAAATCTTTATAATTTTATAATATTAGTGTAGACTAGCACTGGTTTCGAACGGCCCCCTGCAGCACAAACTAAAAGATATCTCACTGCTTATCTTTTCTCTGCTCGTATAAAACAAGGCCATTGATAAAGAGTCTCTCGTCTCACTTAAAGTCGTATTTACCCTGACATCGTTTGAAACATTTCATACAAAATGAATTCATATCTAACAGTTATTTTATGGAATTATAACTTTTATTAACGTCCAGGGTAAGAGACTTGTGAGCGGTCTAAGGTATCAGGTTTTATATATTCGATGTCTGTATCAACCATATAACTTAATTAGTATTCAATTATAGCTTTAATGACTAAGTTTATATTCTTGATTAAGCAGAAACTTAGGTAGATACAATCAATTAAATTGTCGATAAGTTATTATAAATTTCACCGAAGAGACTAGTTATAAATTTCGTAAATTATATAAAAACTGGTTTCTTTGGTGTCTCTTAGTGTACAAGTTTTCTTTTAATAGCTACCGGGTTTTGATGATTTATGCCTTACAATTTATAATGTTAATATTGGAGTTTGCTCGGATCTCTTGTGATATTTATATAATTATTTTAGTCCGGAGGAGGGTGATATAGCAACCTAGCACTTATCAACCTGACGATTAGGTCATGAACATTAAAAGTTATAAGGAAAAAAAAACGAAAATTGAACCCTTACGCTGTTTCCGAGATAATCCACGAAATTCTAGAAATTTATTGCTTAAGTACTTGCTAATACAACTTGATAATAATAAAACAAAACACTAACTACCTCGCAAACAGTGTGAGGCTCCATTTTCGCAAATGTTTTTCGTATTAATTTTGATCTGCATGATCAAATCGTTTCACGTTCCTATTGAAATCAACCAAGAAACCTGTCCGCAGAGTTACTTAGAAATTGCCTAATTGGGGCGCTCTATGGGCCCAAATTCATCGTGCAAGTCTAAGTCGTCCATAACTCGGGTTTTTAGCTAAAAGTAGCCCAGAAACCCTACCATCTACGGCCCCGATTTTTGTGGAGTTTTGGGTCTCATATCGTGGATTTTGACTTATTATGACACCGCTAACTTACGATTTGAGTCACTGACCTAAAGCCCCCATCCACTTTCATAACGAGCTCCCAGATTATTAGCTTCTTAACTAAACTAAATTTAGTTTATTTCATGTTTCACCATTTTTACCGAAATGGTCGCGTACAGTGCGGTCTCAGAGAAACTTCCTCCCGCGAACGCTTGTGTTGTGGAATGAGTTCCCTGCTAAGGTTTTCTCTAAGGAATACTATTTCTGAAAGGTCAGCAACGCGTGAGTGATACCCCTGGTGTTGCAAGCGTCCATAGGCTACGGTGACCGATTACCATCAGGCGGACCGTAAGCTTGTTTGCCACCTTAGTGGTATAAAAAAAAAATGTTTCTATGTTCTATATTAGTTTATAATTAAGTATTTCTACTTAGAACGATATCGGTAAAAATCTTTTTCGTCACAAATTCCTTGCACAATTCTATGTTGCCTACAATTCACACTTCACCAAGACATTAACTGGAACATTAACGTGATTTACATCTACCCACATATAAATCCAAGGAACTGTGAGTGTAGATTCAAGGAAGGCTGTCGAATCTTTTACCTCCTTCAACTTAATGTGTTTAACGCAGTGGCTTCGCGGTAGATCAAGTTGTTATATGTTGTGATCTAACACAGAAAACAATAAGTAAACTAACACAGTAAAAGGTGTATACTTTTACTGTGTTAGTTTACTTATTGTTTTCTGTATTAGATCTCAGTTAGTTGATCAGTAACTATAATAACGATAGACAAATAATAATAAAAATGTTTCTTAAATATCCTACACAACGCGGTCTGTTCCCAAACTTTGCTTTTGTACTGTGGCTGTCGGTACCCGATAACTGATACAAATATTTAAATATCTTCTGTTTATTGTACACAGTATACAAGGAGATAATTAAATACATCATAAATAATGTAATTATTAAAAAATATAAGAAAATAGGTTTATAAAAACTAAAATCCTTATTTATGTTAGATACATACATGTGATACATGGATTCCGCATTGTTACTTCATTAGTGTTATTTTTTAAGTGTTTCTTATTTATTATTTTCAATTATTATAAGTTTTGATTAATAACATTTACGAATAATAATGTGCCACGCAAACGTATCTTATCGTCAGCTGTATGACATGGCTAAAGCTACGCTGCGTAGCCTTTTGTGCTACGGCAGCGGTGTGCTACGATAGGTGCAAATTTGTGACCTACGAATTTTAAAGTTTAATCCTCATGTTAAATTACAGAATTACTTGATTCCTATTTTAATTATACCTACTATGATGTAGGAATATACGAATCCTAGTACTAATAATAACTTTCGGTATTTTTACGATATTTTTTGTACAGGGAAAATATTTTTACGATCTTAAAATGTTAACTGCCCTAACTTACTTACCTGAATAAGATTTTGGAATTTAACTTTTGCCTTGCTTTGTATGTAAACTTCGATAATAACAAAAAATACGTTAATTAATGTGTTACTGATATGGAACTTTACTTTTAATCGCCTAAAATAAAAAAAAAGTTTCTTATTCAAGATTCGTATATTCAAGATATAAAAAATATGTAAAATTGGATGCAAAAGCTATTCTTCTTATTATCTATCTATATATATTCTATATTTTTAACTATAAATTTTAAAGAAAGTGAATCCGTTTTAGTTGGCCACTCTCCGGGACAAACAAAGATGTACTTAGTAATTAAAGCATTAACAAAAGAATAAATAAATATTTAGTAACTAAATTATAAAATCAAATTGTCAGAATAATAAGTAAAATATTACTGATGGAATTTAAAATTAAATAAAATCTATTTTGGTAGGTACATTAGTCCACTTTTAAAACAAAAATATTCTTAAATGCATTCAATACAAAACGACTAATGCATGCTTACACTAAAGAAATTTTTAAAGAAGATTGGATCAAATTACACGAACAACGGATGACTATATAAAAATTTGTATCAGAGATCTATTGTACAAGAGTGACGAGGGAAAATTAAAACGTTCCATTCTCGCCCTAATAATAACTATCGAAGGCTAAAGTGATCTCAAAAAAGATGAAACGAAGATTTAAAAAACCGAGGGGAGACCTATTTTGCGGCACCAGAACGAAAACACCTTTTCAACGTTAAAGGGGGTAACCTTTCAAAGGAGCATCGTAATACCAACTAGCGGCAGTTTCTTAATGGTATTATATAAGACTGAAAAAGCGTCGGGAATACGTTACAATGGTTTTCCAAGTGGTGTTTGGAAAGAAAAAGATTAATCGTCAAGAAGACGTATTTGCTGACGGAATGTTCGGTGCTTTAAAAAAATTAATCATTTCTTACACGTCACTGTCGCAGCGTCCTCTCCCACGCGTGAAAACTTCCCGCTAATTAAATAAAAATTAGGGAACTTTTGACAGATTGTGTTCGGGAATTCAAACCGAAAAACCGCAGATTTGGATTCGTTTATATCCATAAAATGTGACATGTGATTAATTGGATCAGATCCGGATTAGCGGAATCACCTTACCTGGTATATCTGATGAAAGTAAGTAAGAAAGAAGCGTTACATAAAGTGTGATCTAATCTTGGGTTACGTTTCCATAAAGTTAATGGCAAAGTATAAGTGAAGTTACATACAGTTGTTATAACAACCTAAGTTGGCATATTTGGTGGCTAGTCAGCATATTCTTGTGAATAGCCGCCGATTTATGTGCAAACTTTCGAAGTTTGAGCATGACCTATCTATGGCAATAAAAGTGTTCGCTCGTCAAGGTGTTCGATA
Source organism: Apoda limacodes (assembly GCA_946406115.1). NCBI lineage: Eukaryota > Metazoa > Arthropoda > Insecta > Lepidoptera > Limacodidae > Apoda > Apoda limacodes. Next base: position 7,447,055 of record OX291553.1, on the reverse strand, counting down.
GGTATTTGTTATGAAAACAATATTCTTAAGATAGATATTTTAAGTTTTAGTTTCACGCGAAACTTTGCAGTTTCGGAGCGCAATGTGTCAATTTTGTGACTGAAATATGGCGTCGTTTCGCCGCCATTTTTCTACGGAGCTACGTCGCGACGGTAGCGCTTCCGCGGTCGGTGACATGCCGTGCTTTGAAGCTTTGCTCCATTGAAGTTAACAATTGCAGAATATTTTAAATCAAGCACAATTCTGAAAAAAATTGGTCCAAATTACGGATCATTCTCACTAGATCCATTGTCCAGATCCATAATGGATCTAGTGAGATATTATTTTCTCAATAGATCCATTTTCAGAAGTGTGTATCTACTGAGAAGCATTTGTCTCGCTAGATCCGTTAACCAGAACCAGATTTGAAAGTGTGGGTCTACTAAGGAATTTCTTTCTCACTAGATTCAGTTGTGGATCTGATAAAAAATTTGGTGTCGGCTACGCTTGTTGTCCCCTAGGCTGGGGAGATAACGGAACTTACTTTCTAATACTATTACTCGTATTTCCCCTGTCATATACTTATTTTTACCAACTTTAAAAAAGGAGTTAGTTCGCGAATGGTCTGTAGGTACCTATATAAGAGATATTATTAATTCAAAACTAAAAATTAACCGACTTTATAAAATGAGGATCCATACTAATACTAATATTATAAATTCGAAAGTGTCGGTGTTTGTCTGTCTATCAATCCGTTAAATTTCACGGTTGGACCAATTGTGATAAATTTAATATGGAGATAGTTTGAACCGCAAAAGACAAGAAAAATACTGTTTTTCTTAATATATATTTTATTTTATATATTAAAAAAATTAAACTATTGATCTTACACGTGTAGTTATTTTACAAAAGTTATAGATCTCATCAAGATCTTTATTTCAAACGACAGCTGTCAAACTAGAAACGTCTATATCTCTGTAACTATTGATCGTAGACTAGTAGTTTCCCTAGTAGAAATGATAGATCTCATCAAGATCTTTATTTCAAATGACATCTGTCAAACTAGAAAGGTCTATATCTCCGTAACTATTGATCGTAGACTAGTAGTTCCCCTATTAGAAATGATAGATCTTATCAAGATCGTTATTTCAAACGACAGCTGTCAAACTAGATAGGTCTATATCACTGTAACTATTGATCGTAGACTAGTAGTTTCCCTAGTAGAAATAATAGATCTCATCAAGATCTTTATTTCAAATGATAGCTGTCAAACTAGAAAGGTCTATATCTCCGTAACTATTGATCGTAGACTAGTAGTTCCCCTATTAGAAATGATAGATCTTATCAAGATCGTTATTTCAAACGACAGCTGTCAAACTAGAAAGGTCTATATCTCTGTAACTATTGATCGTAGACTAGTAGTTTCCCTAGTAGAAATAATAGATCTCATCAAGATCTTTATTTCAAATGATAGCTGTCAAACTAGAAAGGTCTATATCTCCGTAACTGTTGATCGTAGACAAGTAGTTTCTCCACAAAAATTATACGTCTCATTAAGATCTTTATTTCGGATGAGACCTGTCAAACTAGAAAGGTATATATCTCGGTAACTATTGATCGTAGACTAGTAATTTCTCCACAGCAATGATAGTTCTCATCAAGTTCTTAATTTCGGATGACAGTTATCATCTTAAACCTTTCTATTTTTGACGTGTCATTTCTGTAGAGAAACTACTAGTCTACGATAAATTTTAGGTACCCGAGTAAGTTTTAAGTTACCGAGATATATTTCTTTATAGTTTGACAGATGTCATTCTGTAATAAAGATCGTATGAGACGTATAATTTCTGTCAAGAAACTACTAGTCTACGATCAATAGTTACGGATATATAGTCCTTTCTAGTTTGACAAACAAACCCTGGGGCAGGGATGGCGAACCTTTATTGATGAATATGCCTTTTTTATAAAAAAAATATTACTGTACCTATGACGTGCCGTCAAAAAATCTTGGTTACTTAATAATAATGGAGAAAAATTAAACGAATTGCTGTTAACTTAAAGCTATTTAGATACTTGCAGCTCGAAATGTTTACAGCAATCGAAATGTTTAATAATTTATATTTATCCATATTAAAAATTTTCGTTAATAATTAAGTATAATTTCCGTTAATAATTAGGTATAATTTTCTATAATTACATATTTTTTCAAACATTCTATTTAGTGAGACAATATATTATCATTAGATCTAATTTATTTTAACATTATTTTTAAAATAGATCTATTGGCAATGAAAATTCTCATTAGATCCAGTTTATTAGAAAACAGATCTACTGAGAAAAAATATCTCACTAGATCCATTATGGATCTGGACAATGGATCTAGTGAGAATGATCCCAAATTACCATATAAAAAAAATTCTACCAATTTTTAAATTTAGAATTTTATGATAAAATTATATTTTTCATTACCTCTATGCATATATAATTCTTCTATGCGTGTGTAAGTCACCGAACTTTAATGGCTGCACCGATTTTATAGTTTTTTTATGTATTTCAGTGAGTCCCTGAAAGGTTTAAATTCACCCGACAGATGGCGCTGCGGTTGAGCTATTAAAAATCTCTATATCATTCTGTACGTGTGTAACTCACTGAACTCTTGAACTTCTAGACCGATTTTGAAGAATTTTTTTATGCGTTTTTGAGTGAGTCAATGAATGGTTTAGGTGCACAATTAGACCCAGTAGGTGGCGCTGTCATCGGGTCTAGGATTTTTTTTCGTTTATTGACGGATGTTGATAAAAAAATGGGTGTGTTTTAGTGGGTCCTTCGACCTGGCCCGAAAATGGCTTTTTTTAATATTATTTTCGATTTTCTTATTTTAAGATTATTCATCGCCAACTCACACCGAAAAGACGTTTGCTGAACCCGCTTATAGCAAGCAAGCTATCGTTCAGGCAGGACAAGCACAACTTACGCTGGGGAATTCATAAAATCTTATTGTTTTTTAAAACTCATCACCGTCACTCACTCATCACTCATCACTTTTTCTGTCAATATTTTTTTGATGAAGCATATCTTTAATATTAGTGACGTATAACTGGATTCATAAAGTTAATGTAATAAAGTGAATGATTGTCTTAATAAACGTAATGCGGGAGGATAACAGGTCTCGTGCCTATCAGGACGATCGGGGGATCAATGAGGTAAGCACTTAGAGAATTGCTACAAATAATACCTGCTGGGTTTTACTATCGACTCTCGATTGCAATTCTGGTGTGAATTTACGTATAGAAAAATTATTTATAACATATTTCCTCATGCTATATTAGACACCAAATGGAATTACAATATAGAAGGTATTGGGCTTTTAAATAATAAAATTTAAAAATGCAATTGGAATTTGTTGTCAAATGGCTGTTATGTACACCTACTAACGTATCCATGGCAAGAATTATAACTTCATGAGACCATGTAAACTGTGTACTTACTTGACCGAGGCGCATATTATATAATACTATACTAGTACCGAGGTAAAATTAGCATAAGCACTTGATTTTTACAAATATGAAATAAACATCAAAAATATTTTTAAAATAGTTAGATAGGTACTTTTGACTTCTGTCACCTTATAACAATTCTTTATATTATGGTGAATAATTAAAAAATGTTTATATTTGTTGTTTTGTGGATTTGCAAAATTTATTTTTTATACGAATGATTTTTATTTTAATCAACTACAACTACTAGTTATTTATAAAGTCCTAGTACATGAATCTAAAAAATACACAAATCTTCATAGCATTTAGAAAAAAAATTATAGTGATACACACATAGCAATAATCTTTCTTCTTTTGAGACTCTCAGACATTGTTGAAGGTTCAAGTCCTGGCTTAAGGTTAATCTTTTAACTGTTTTTTGCTATAAAAATATTTATCTACTTTGTTTTTATTTTATTCAAACTTTGTTTATATTAAGTCGGGCACAACACAAAATCAGCTTTTTCTTACATAAAACATTTTAATTTTTCTTAAATTTAGAAAAAAACACTATCACGGAATAGTGCTTCCTTCATCAACAAGAAAATAAAGTTTCGCGTAAAAATCGTGCTACAGTTTATTTATAGCCAACATTTCATTCGGTACTGTCGTCCATATTCAAAAGGTTCTCGTGCACATATATCAAGGGAGTATGGAAGGAAAACTTTAGCGGTAATTATTTCCGGAAACTGAACGAGTACATCAAGTCGGGGAGCTTTCAAAAGCTTCTACAACCAATCTAGGTAAACCATGAATACAGTATATGTGATATTGACTCCGAGAAATGCGGAACAAACTAATTTCGTTGCCGTCATAGTTTTTTAGTACTTACGGTAGAAAATATCAACATTAAAACTGATGACAAAAATATTGTAATTCTTGTGTGATATTCTCCGAATAACAATCAACTCAATGTAAAAGTTTGGAGGTTTGAATGTTTGTTACTCAATCACGCTTTCATCACTGGACGGATTTGTACTCGGTAAACATATAGGTAGGTTAGGTCATAGAATAGGGCATAGGCTACTCTTAATCTCGAAAAACTCAATAGTTCCGCGTAATTAAACTATAACCGAACCTAAACCAACTATAGCTACAGTTATGACAAACTTCATTAGTATAATTAAGTAATTGACGTAGAAATTCTATACCAATAACTGAATTTAGTGCGGGCGGAGCCGCTGGCAAAATTTAGTAACGATTATTGTCCATAGCAACAATCTGTAATTGAATATAGTTAGGTATTACGAAAAAGCCAAGAGCAAAAAACTTGTTTCATAAACGAGAACTTTTGTAACTACAGAGACAAGACGGGTACATAGATTAAAGTGATTGATAGTCACAAAAAAAGTAAAAACATTAGCAATTATAATCCATTCGATTAATCCATTCAATATGCAACTGTTGGAATGTAGGTATGAGTAGGCGTCCAAGCGTCGCGTCGACAGGTACGTGGCGGCGCCACATGGGCTTCAGCCAGATTAATGGATTATTGCCACTCCCTGCGATCCCCAGATGTGGAACTAAACTACTGTTCGACATCGCTTCTTTCTCCAAAAAGATATATGATATTCATCATTTTCATATAGTAAATTGGGTTCAGTTTACAAATTTAAAATCTTAAAGCCTCGAACGCCTTAAAATGAATTTTTTAACGGAGCACAATAGGGATCGCCTCGTCATGATAAAATTATTAAACCTACATATTTAAAAAAAATTACATAGTAAATAAAATAATGTTAAAGAGACAAAGTACACGGACAAGTTGTTGCGCTGCAACAAACTGTTCTGAACTTCTGATCTTAGATGTTTGGTTCCAATTGTCGTAAGTTCACATCATTTTAATATGGCGACTGTAGTTCAGCTTTTTGCATTTATAAATAAAATATATAGATATTTATTAAAAAGCTCTCGACGGATGTAATGTAATCTAAAAAATATTTAAAAAATTTTTTTAGATAACATATATCTGTCGAGGGTTTTTAGTATTTATATTTTGATGTTTTTTCTAAAAATAAGACATTTCATACAAACAAGAGAATTCTACGTTGCTATCTTAGAAAAAACTCATCTTAACAAGTAAAATAATGTTGATTGCAGCGCCCCCTTGCGAATTAACACCGTAACATCTATCTAACAACCATTACCGATGAATCTATTTCTTAAATAGGCTTTTTTTAAAAATTTCCATATTACGTATGATTAAGAATGTGTTCACGATCAATTTAACATTGTATTTAGTCACAATAACTTACGTCATATCCCAACGTTACACCCAAATCTTCTCTAAAGGAAGTAACATTTCAGTCTGAACTAGGCCATAATTTTGAATAAATTAACAATATAATATTGACCCACTAACGAAGTCGAATACTTAATCGGTCATAACCCAATTCGACCTTCAATCTCAAGTTAGGAAGTTACATTTATGCTCGATAAAACACTTCGAAACGGCCCCTCGTAAATCAAGAAGACATCGAAACTTACCCGCCGAGCACTTAAAAGTTTAACGGATAATAATCTGACAATGAAAATGAAAAAAAGAGATACAGCCTCCGTTGGCGGGGCATAAAAAGTAATGGGGTAATAGTGGTATTTCGGGAAGGGATAAGTTGGTAAGTGGGTAAGTTTTGAGGGATGTCGTAATGAGCCGAGCGGTACAATCGATAAATTTGAATGTTCTACGGCGCCGCCCTAAGGCTTGCAACTTTTTTCTGTAGCGACGAGCGCGGCGCCACTGTGACGCCATTCGAATTTTCATAGGGCTGGCGCTACAGATTTTCTTTTACAAAACCGGTGACTGTATTATCTTTAAAATCTAAAGTATTCCTATATAAATGCTGTTTTATATTAGAATTAAACTATTGATATATGATCAAGAAAGTTTAAAAATTAGTTGTAGAAATGATTTTATCTTGCGGTCACCCAACGTTTTATAGTAAACAGATATTGGTGTGAAAATGAAGTAAACTGTCAGTGCTTTTTTTCCCTCTTTACGTAAGGGCGGTTGCCTAAAAGGAAATCAATATTTTGTATAAGAGTAAATATAATTGTGTGGTTTATAACTTACTCAATCACTGATCACAAAAATGATTAAATTAGAATACCTGTAACAACAAATATTGAGATTAGAAATGCAGTGTTTTTTACATGGACAAAAAACACACATTAAACTCGTTTACAGTAGTTACGGTTTTATCAAATGTTACAAATTAATAGAAAGCAAGGCACCCTTAGATTTTAACTCATTGAATTAGAAGATAAAATAAAGCGACGAGGTAGTTGGCAACCCTAGTGAGTGAGCAGGTAAGTCTGCCAGTAGGCGACCACGGAAGTGATAATCTTAAAAGTTAGATTGACATAGTTCTGTAACATAAAACTGTAGCAAAGTTACAAAGTCGCAGATGAATATAAAATATTATACCTGCGTATTCTGATTTATGAGGTTGGCGCTCTGTTAGTTTGTCAGCAGGGGTTGATCAATAAGCATAAAAAAAAATATGTTACCTATACTAGCAGGTATTTGGCGATGTTACCCGAGCAAAGTATTGTCTTCAATATCTTGCAATAATATCGTTAATCCTTTATTGTACAAGTCTACGGTGACCTCCTAACATCAGGCGGACCGTAAGCTTGTATAAAAAAAAAAGGGCTAAGCAGCAAACTTTCAACAAAAATTAACCTTATTTAAGCGATTTCAAACTTAAAAAAGGAGCAGGTTCTCAGTTCGGATGTATCTTTTTTTTTATTGTTTAGAAACGCCCTAGGATTTTTACCATTATTCGTTTCTTTCGATTATCCTAAGACATACAATTTATAGCAAATTTTTAAATCTAAGCTATCGCTACAAAGTTTGCCGGGATAACTAGTATATTCAATATATTTAACAAAAATACAACCTTCATAACGTCGTTTTTTTTTCAGAGTGCAATATTTTAAGAGAAATTAACCAAACAAAATCTAAACTCAAAATAATATCATATAAGACATATTAAATAAGGTAGAGGTGTCTAAGATTTGCTTGAACAGGAAATGCGACTTAAAAAAAGTAAAAAATTTGGTAAAGCCCATTCTGAGACAAAAACAAAGGTATTTAAATACAAGCGCCAAGTTACCTAATAAAAGAACAAAATAAACTGATAGCTCTGTCATTGACAGGAGCGCTGATGTATTGGGTGGGTGTAACAGAGAAGTATGATAAAAATAGTTGTGGCATAAAAATATTAAATGTATTAAGTGCTTACTTTATTAGTCTGCCAAAAGCAGACGCCGATTGTTTCGTAACGCAAATTATTTAAAAATGCCTACCTACAGATTCTGTGCTACTACACAATGAGACATACAGTGAGACTTAACATGTTTACCTACGTAAAAAAATTACGAATTTGGCACCCATTTGCCTTGTGCATTCCATACCTAACTAAACACGCCTAATTTTGGTTATTGACGTAGAATTCCTACGACACCTTCTTGATTATAGATAGTACAAAATCACACAATGCCACGCACCAATCAACATTATGTTAAATGGAATATAGTAATATTTAAAAGCGATTCTAAAAAAAAGAATGGAACTGATTTTGATTTATAAACTGACATTCAATCATATTTCTTTATAATATGAAATGTTAAAAAAATAGTTGCAGATATAGCAAAAAAAAACACGTTGTACACGTATTAATTTAGGTTTCTGTAGAATGAGAATTATTTCGGATATCTAAAAAAAACATCAACCTTTTTTGGCCAAAACAATTTTCGTTGGTAGTATTTATAAAGCTATTATCGTGATTTTTGACAGAATTTTTAGATCATGTGGTTTCAAAGTTCGAGGGGAGGGGAAATTTTTATGACTGGAAACTGAAAACTCGCAAAATATAAAATTTAGAGAAAACAAAACGTGCATTTTCAAAGCTTTATCCAATTATACCCCACATGATGGGATACGCGAAAAAAAAATCAATGTTGATCTAAGACTAAAAATATTTTTTTCAATTTTTATAACATGTCTGTACAGCGGTTCACAAATGCGTCTGCCGCTTTTTGCCTTTATCTACAGAGCAAAAAAAAAACTACATTTTTTTCGAATCTTACAATGAGTGTGAAAGACTATCACTGATAGTTGAAACATTCAACAAATAATAAGTGTAAGTCTGTGACGTGTGTACTAACATGGGCAAAGCTTTAATTTCACATAAACCGATTACATCACTGGAGGTAGCAACGGTAAAGTTGCGTCGCAGCAAACTTAGCACTTTCGGCAAATTAGAAGTTCCCTTCAAAGGAGAATGGATTAAAACTAGTTCGTGAAGTACGGCCATGGAACGGAGAAACTTTCAATTTTTATGACTAATTGAATTAGGGAAAGATATATTCGTTTCCATCGCACAGTAAATCTATCCTCCAGTGGAGTGAGAGAGACAGTAATGTGTCTCACAGTTAAGTTTTTGATAGCAAAGTTTTTGATTTAATTTATTAATGCGTTCGTTCAGTAAGTTAAGTGATATTAGTGACATCTATACAAACTTTTACAATTTATAATAGTATAGAAATTTACTTACAAGTAGTGAATATTTTATTACAATCAATCATATGGCTTAAATAAAATTAATGGTAAACTTTTGTGTTCATATCTAAAATTACTTTTAGAAGTAATAAACTTTTTTTTTTCAGCAGGGCCAAAATATTATAATCCAAGGTTTCTGAAATTAAAAATTTAAGGTCAATAATTTTGAAAACGGAAACAAAGTTATTTTGAAAGGTTTAATTACAATAATATGCTTATTGAAAATTCAATGGCTTAAAAAAAATACGGAATGATTTTTTTCAGGCATTGGAAATTGCTTTGTAACATTGTTTGAATATTTACAAAATAAAATATACTGTGATATTATTTCTAAGTAGATAATGATCAAAGTTATCTAATCATGACTTAGAAGGTCATTGCCTAATATAATTATTAAAATACCAGTATGTTCGTCAAAGTTATATTAAATTCGTAAATTTCGCGCTGATTATACTACTGGTGTAGATAACTATAGATATGAACTAAAGAATGCGTCAGTTCAACAAAGTTTTCTGTCTTTTCCTGAACTATCCACCCAACTAGTTTAAACTTGCTTCCACCATAAAGACCTTACCAAGACACCAAATTCCATTACCGATAGAGATCTCGCGACTACGGTGGACGATAAAATAGTTCCATCATATCTGAAAGTTGCCCCATAATGAAGCGTATGGGAGAAATGTTTTACGACAGTCGTCGGCGAATCTTTATTGGGAACGGACCAATTTAGATAAAAGCAAAGAGCTTTCGCCCTGAAACACCAGAGATAGCAGTCTTAACTATCGCTAACTTAGCGGTACTTAATTCGTTCCATTCGCAGATAAATCAACAGTAGAAAGCAATAAATTTTGTCCATTCTCGGTAATAGGTGAAAACTATTAGGTTCGAGTTAATTTATGTTCGGAAGAAAAAAAAATGGTAGGGGTAGTCATTACATTTACGAAGGTTTTCATTAATTTTATTTAGTTATAAATTGATTGGTCTGTGGATCTTACGACAAAAGGCTTACTCTTGACAACAAAGCAACTTGAATCTTATGTAAATCTTTAATTATCACGTACTAGCTATTGCCCGCGGTTCCGCCCGCCCTGAATCCGGTTATGGGTGTAGGATTTAAACGGTAACTCCTCAAAATTAGAAAAACACCGACCCACACTTGATGATTACAAGTAGCCTATGTCCTTCCCCGGGACTCAGACTATCTTCATGCCAAATTACAACTTAATCGGTACAGCGATTTAAGCGTGAAGAGGTAACAGACAGACAGACAAAGTTACTTTCGCATTTGTATAATATTAGTTTGGATATAAGCCAACCATTATAGATACTTTCATTGCAATTACATTTGTTGATGGCGGGCGATCTTAATAATACTATTTAATTTTATGGCATCTATAAATTGTATAATTGTAGCGCTGAAGAACTAAGAAATGAACTGGATCTAAATTTTAAGGACAGTGATTTGTTCACTGTATGTTCTTTAACGTATAGAAATTTTCCAACTATATGCATGATATCTTTTTGGGTCGGCGTTTTCACTTTCAAAGTATTAGAGAAGTGTTTTTTAGTTCCAGTATGATGGAGTGGATTATCCGGAATACCAAAACCGTCCAAATAATATATTATTTTTTTTTAAATTTATATCATCAACTAAGTAGGTACTGAAATTTAAATACAAATTCTTATTTTCAAATGGGGTTCTGGATATACATTTGAATTGTCAAGAGGGTCAAATACAATTTGCTTTACAAATTAATAATAATGCATCCAATAGTGACTCTTTGTAAGATTACAAATGAAACATAATAATAACGAATACGCTTTACAATGTAAAAAGTTCAATTTATAAAATTTGAGCCATATTTAATTGTTTTTCGGATTGCATAAAAGGCACACCATGGGAAGCGTTAAATTGCTCAATTCTGTGATTTGATTTAAATATTTGTGGAACTCCCGAGATAATATGTATATTCATATATCTCTATACAGTAGACATACATAAATTTAATAAAATAAACCCGCAAAGCCAATCAACTTTATTCGATATCATTCATTGACTCTTTTTCAATCAGATACAATTAATAATGATGTATTTTTCTACTTAGAATAGATTTTATTTCTGACATCTTCTAGTTGTTTCGTATGACACTTCTTCAACATAATCGCAATGTCAGATTTAAGCTTCTTATATATTTATAGACACCAGTTAATCTCATGCCACTTTTTCATATTCGTAAAACGACCAACCGACGTGAGCTTGACTCAATTTTCTTTACTAGTAAAATTGTGTTGGACGAAAGTTGTAAGAGAGATCTTGAAATAGTGGTTCACTATCGGATCTTATCAGAACGAGTGGAAGATAACCGGCATGGAATATTACGTACTTTATTGTAGTATCTTTCATTCAGTCACAGTGTAGCACTTCATACGGTAGGTATATCTACACTCCGCCACCCCTCTGTGACGATCCCGGGACTGTTCGCATATTACATACACACTATTGTGCGTATACACACGTAATTTGTTACAGTGGTGTTCATAATGACGGATCAAGCGCTTTATGAATAAAGAGTCCAGGACGTGAATCATTTGTCTGGAGACTGAAAGGTATACCTACAGTTTCGCTTATATAAGGAAAATACAATTGTTACTTTATCTAAATTAAATTACTATCCTGGCGACGTCATAAACCTAAATGGTCGCGTACAGTGCGGTTTCAGAGAAACTTCCTCCCGCGAACGCTTAAGTTGTGGAATGAGCTCCCTGCCAAGGTATTCTGCAAGGACTACAGTATGGAGTTCTTCAAGAAAGAAGTTATTAGATTTCTGAAGGGTCGGCAACGCGCAAGTGATACCCCTGGTGTTGCAAGCGTCCATAGGCTACGGTGACCGCTTACCATCAGGCGGCCCGTAAGCTTGTTTGCCACCTTAGTGGTATAAAAAAAAAAAAAAAAAAAACGTATCAAAGTCGTCGCAAATGCTTATATTTAAAGCTAGTGTTACAGCTTAAATTATAACAAATAATTAGTACGCGTGCTCAAACGTCTAGTAAAGGTTACATAATATCAATCAAGCTACTATTTGTGGCAACCCAGTAACACGTAAATTATATTGGTGACAACCCAGTAACACGTAAATTATATTTTAAGGCGTGTCAATAGGTGAAAACAAAATGGCAACATAATCGGAATACATTTAGTATGTTTGTGAGATACAAAGCCAAGATTTTTTGCATATTCTTAAATATAATATACCTACATACATATAAGACCAGAGATACGTACGCCCTTTGTACTGTTATTCCTTGTTTAATTATACATATGTTACTTACATTTTTAAAATAAATAATTTATTTTAATTAACTACAAAAAGAACAAGGTGTTGCTAAGTATTATGTAACAAAAGTAGAAGAATATATGCGAATTACAAATAAACATTTATGCATCTTTTCAACAAAAAAAAAAGAAAACACAGTCTAAATACCTAAAAATACTCCTTAAGAAAGTTCCTTGAAAAAGTACGTAATCCCCCGTTATTCAAGTCTGGACTTAGCCAAATCACTGTCTCCCTTTCTTCGCTTGTTATCTCACATCCTAAAAGTTTAAAACGCAGAAGCCATCGAAACGGGAACTTATTAACTAAATGTGATCATCGCCGTGGAAACGACTGTACGGTAAAATGTTACAGGAAGGGAAACTTTCGACAAACTGCGAAAAGAATCCGAGGAAAGTTTAGAAAGAACGCTAAATGTGATCCGCTCTTAGCAACGACTCGCCGAGATTGGCGCATGGCGGGCGAGCTTGTGATGTGATGCGTAGATAGACAGATGAACAGATGCTAAAGTTGATCTGTTGCTTGGAAGTTCTTTTACAGTCTTGCTGAATAGCGCAAGTACGTGCGTGAGACTGCAATGTAGAGGGTCCCTGGTTCGATTACCGGTGCGGACAACTAATATTGTTATCATTTGTGAATAATTATAAAGTTCACCTTGGCTTGAGTGGTGACATTCACGTAAGAAGCACGGAATATGACATGTGAATGTTGATACGGCAAGCGGCTTAGTGGTCTTAGGGACTTCATCGTTTTCTAAGGGGTGGGCGGTATTGGAAGTTTTACATTGAGATATTATATATATCGTGAAATGTGCATGAAATATATCTTTTAAAATAAACAAACATAAAATAAAGATAAGACTGTGTTGCACCACCTAACTCTGCCGTTAACCAGCCGTTAAAATGGAAGATTGTATAGAAATGCCTATCGTCAGCTATTTTCAAAGTTAACCCGCTAGTGATTTGCTAGACTTTGACGGATCGATTAAGTTTAGAAATAGCTGACTTTGCAAAATCTCCCATTTTTAACGGCTGGTTAACGTCAAAGTTGGTGAAACGCAGTCTTAGCTTTTTTTTAAGAAAACAATTAATGTTCAGTTTCACTTAGTCAAAGTGTATGTTATAAAACATACACTTAGTGTAAATTTTGTTAAGTTGCCTTGTTTTTCTGATGTTAATCTATATATTTTCATACATTCATTTATATTATGTTTAAAATCGAAATAAATTTATTTGTGAAAAACATAAGAAAACAAAATAATTTTTCAATCCATTGTAACGTAAAGTAACAAACGACAAAGGACATTCTGCTACGTTGATTTGGTAACTTTTGGTAATTTCAGTTACTTAGGCACTCGCTAATTTATTCAATCACTACATCAGTGATAGGAAACCCATACTCGCATACCCATACTTTGAATTGAATTTTTAATCAGTAAATATTTACGATAGTAACTACTAATATTTAAGGTATTAATTTTATTTAAAAAACATATTTAATTATAGTAAACAAATTTTAATCTTAATTTACTTTTTTAAAAGACTTCATTAGACTATTTTCTATAAAAATAAATGCAACTAAGTATCAAATATTTTGAATAATAAAAGAAGTTTTAGGCGCCTTTATCCAGTGGCTTCCTGCGGTTATTTATATCCAGGTTATCTGACCATATGGTACTTGGCAAATACCACGCTGATGCTGCGTCTTTCACGTGATTGCAAACCGAGCTACTTTTTTTCGGTTATTGGTTCAAGTGTAGCGGTATACCCATGCAGTAGCAGCTTGCTATATATACATATATATTCGAGCTATGTCGATGAATGAATGGACAGCTCTGAAAATTTAGCTCTTTCACAAAGTTGGACTGTGCTACACGCCCTAGCCCTAGGCAAGTATGTACTATGTATGTAAGTACATATGTACCTATATATATGCGCCTACAACTTTGAGGTAGCGCCAACAAAAACCGGAAAGGGCGATACATAAGTGTACATTACTGAACATTAACATGACCTCCGTTTCGATCTTGGAATACGTAATTTTTTTTTCTTTTTAATTTACTAATTTTATAAAGTACATTTGGCATCAATGTCTTAAATAACAATGCCCCAAAAATGTATGGACCCTGTCCCCAGAGCTGTAACACTTTAATACCTTATTTAATACAAAGCCCTTAAATAGCTCGGTTTTCTTTTATTATAGAGCAGTAAAACTGTAATGTGACTAGGAAAAAAGTTATTGCCACGTGAAAAAATGCAAAAAATGAGTATGTAATGACTTCAGATATTCAAGTCGGCAAACATGTAGTCAACTGTCTTAGCCATTAGGTAAAGTCTTATCGCATAAAAAGTTACCAATGCTGGAGCACAACCTAAGTTAACCTAACAAACAAGAGAAATAATACGCCTGAATGCAGTTTATTACAGCGCTATTTAATAACAAAAACCAAGTGTAATAGGTCTTATTTGACCTGTCTCGGTATAATGCGACATCTAAGTAGCGTTCAATTTTGTGTGGCTATGCCATAACGACACACACATCATTGTATGGCTTGGCAATGCACATACCTCTATGCAACTCGTATATGCACCACCACGTATATGCATCACCACGTAAATGTTCGCTGACAAATGAAACTATTAGTTTTAAATAGTATGTACCCAAACTAAATAAAATAATATCCTTGTCTGTCAGTTCAGAAAACGGTTTATTTATAGACCACCTGTCCAATCCAATTATTAGGCAAACATTAAACCTAACTACTGTTATCAAGTCCCTAGTTGTCAAAATTAATCCAATGTTAGTTAGTACTAGTTTTTAGTTAATTCAAAATCCATTATCAAGTTTAAGGTGGTTTATAAAATAGCAACGATAGGAGAAAATACGCGCATGGCGAAGGAAGTTCCAAAAGGTATGTACTAATCTAATTAAATTTTTAAATTTGTTTTTATTAAAATACTAAATTCAATGATACTATAATCAAGAGATAATGAAGTGGGAGCTCTATAGTTAATGTTGTTATATACAGCGCAACAAAATTTTCTGACCTTGGGTGTAAGGTCGATAGTGTCTTAATAAAAGTGCACACTATTTCAATATGGCGACTGTAGTTTTCATTTTTGACTAGCGAGTCAAAAAAGTTTTTTGCATCGTACATTACATGTATACAAATGTAAAGATTCGATTTTTAGTCATTCTAAATTGAGAAATTCATCTCTACAGGTGATAGTCACCTTTACTTTATTTTTTGTAAATGATATGTAATTAGTTTAGTTTATTAGTTTGTCGAATCTTCTTATAGTTCTTTTTACATTTATAAGAAAAAACACCTAAATGAACTTGATTCAACTATCCAATTTTTACATATATTCCGACAAGCAGTCAAAGTTTTCCTAACGTGAAAATTGTCAGCGAATATCAGAAAAGCGAAAATCGATTCAAAACTTTACACAATGGCTCCACGCGTTCTGGATCTCTCGTTGCGTTACCTCGCGAAACTAGTGATCATAACAAGTTGTAACTTGGCGAAATATGGCATGACTTTTTATTGCACCAGTCGTATACCGGTTAAATGTGTGCAGTGTTGCCCTCATGCAGTGTAAATTTTTATGTCACTTTTCCAATTTTATCTGACATTTAGTTTGTGACATATAAAAGTCAAATAATGAGTAAAAATAGATAAGTTAAATTGATTTGGGTGATTATGCTAGTTCGACGACCACCACTGGTTTGCGACCGCTTTAACGTAAAATTTAAAGAATAGTCTAAATGAACCAAGCCAATTATCACCTTTGTTTCAAAACATAAAATCGATCGGTTCCCTTTCCCCCGCGATGTCGTATGTCGACCAATGATTACTTGGTACATCACAGTGAACCGACAATCTGGAGCCTACATACACGTTGTACCAAAAGTAAACTAAAATTAGTGAGGCGCCATATTTTAAAACGTAAGTAACGCGTGTTTCTAATTATATTAACATCTAGATATTATGTTTGTGAAATCAAAATATCTTTATAGTTTGCTTATAACTAATCTTTATTAATAAAAATATGATTTTTTATTAAAATAATGGATGGTCGGTAAACTAACACCCTGAAATGATGCTTTCCTCAGATTTCGACCGCCCGTTCGGGAACTAGCTGTTTTGGTCTAATCAGATTTGTTTTTTTTTTATGTTACTGCATGGTATGGTGTGAAATACAAATTGGTTGATCGTTTCAACTAGTTTTGTGGAATTTACACGTCAGATTGCG
Organism: Apoda limacodes; assembly: GCA_946406115.1. Classification (NCBI taxonomy): domain Eukaryota; kingdom Metazoa; phylum Arthropoda; class Insecta; order Lepidoptera; family Limacodidae; genus Apoda; species Apoda limacodes. The sequence goes on along the minus strand of OX291553.1, from coordinate 7,430,389 downwards.
ACCAGCAAAATTCATAGTATGTCTCATAGTCTAGACTCATTTTAATTATGTTTAAAAGATGGTCGCGAACTGATCACTTGACGACCATTAATTTTGTTTCATACAAAAATATTAATTTTTGACGGTCGTAAACTGATTAGTTAACAAACACAGCAATTTTTTATTTTATTTGCTATATTTTAGTGGTCGAGAACTCGCTATTTTCCGTCCACGGCAATTGAAATTTTTATTCATTAGGTTTTAGTGGTCGAGAACACACTATTATGCGCCCACAAATTAATATCCGTATTAAACTGTGGGCAATAATTAACTCATCTGCCTGAGAGTCCTGTGTCCTGAGTTTTGTGAAGAGAATGGGATTATCCTCTATGCATTGCTAGCCAATACAACACATATCCTTCAGCCAGCTGACGTGAGTGTTTTTAAACCACTAAAACAAGAGTGAATAAAAACAGTGAGAAATTGGCAAAAGCATAAAGAAAATATGAACCAAGTCATATCAAAATTAAGCTTTTGCAAAATTTTAAACGAAAAATTCACAACAATTGACTTAGATGAAGCAATATTTTAGGTTAGAAAATGGGGGTTATATCTCTTAAATGAGGACTCCGTAGACTACACGAAATGCTTAAAAGATATTTAACGCAAAGTCAGAATTTCAAACTCAAGTAGGAATACAGTAACTGCTAAAGATTTTGCCTCAGCTACTAAAATTATCGCGTTAATTCAACAAGACATATCCGAGCGCAACATAAACGCTGAAGTAATATTAGAATAAATTCATAAGGCTAAAGAAAAAAGTCTTGCAACTCGCCGTTCTAAATCTAAAACACCACGAACTTCCGCAACTTCCATCCAAAGTGCTAGTTTTTCCTTGCTGAAGAAGTTGTAATGGACTGTAATGATGTAGTAATTCCTAGCAATGAGCATGAACCCCTCGAGCCACATAGTTCCATATCTCTCTCTGAACAAAACCTTAATATTCTTACCACTGAAATAATTACTGATGCCTCAATGAATACTCATTCTGTTGAGGGAAATCCTGAAAATATAAGTTTTTCTAATTGAGGGTCACATATATATCGCTCAACAATATAGCATTGATGATGTTTGATAAATTAGAAGTGTCACAAAAAAATAATAAATCACACAGTGACCAGTCTGGGTCTGAAAATCAGTGCAGATCATTTACAGTATCAGCCGAAATCCATTATGTGCAGTAAGAAAAAGCAGATGCGCCTACTACAGCTGTGTTAAGTGAATCATCAACCCCATTCAACGAAAATATAACCATGAAAAAACTAATAAAACACAAAGATCTTCAGATGGATGAGATCTCTTATAATGAAATAGTAATAATTGAGGATATTGACGCAGAAGTGGATTAAACCAGGCAATTCAAGGACTCTCAGATAGATGAGAAGACAGATAAAATTCAGCACAAGTTATCTTTTGATGACGCCTTTGAGTAACATTTTCTTTTCACAAATTCCAAGAATAAATAAAAGAAATAGATCTTAGTTACCTAGTACTATTTCTTCGAGTGCATGGAGGGAGTTTTACATCAAGAACGATGAAGACAAAGAAAACAAACTAAACGAAAAAAGACGCAGTACGCAATTAAGAGAAGGTGTAAAAGAAAGGAAAAGTAAAGAAAAACAAAGCAAAGTATTAAAGGAAAAGAAAATTACACAGAAGAGCAGCTCAAAAAAGAAGCTTATCTAATCTTCGCAATACAAAATTATAAAATGTAGTGAATGTTCCGAAGATTTGGTCAGCGACGTAGAGGACGACTTAGAAAAAAACATTGGATGTGATCATTGTGAGAGATGGTTTAATTTGAAATGTACTTATTTAAAAATTATCCATATGCAGAAGCGGCACAATTCGAATATGATTGCCCATATTGTAAGTAATCAATCTCTTGCGTTTTATTTTTGACCTTCAGTCAATGACTTAAGGCCCCATTTTCAGTGGCTTCAAAGTGGTCGAAAAATGACGAAAAATATGGGCGTAAACTGGCTGTAGGTGTCCGAGAACTAAAAAAAGGCATTTTAAGATTATTAACCTTTTTTTTATTGATAGAGTGAAAACGTACATATTATTCATGAGATATCGTTAATTTAAAGTATACTGTATAACAAATTATTTATAATTTCACAAAAATAGACTCCTAGCTATGGAAAATATAAGTTTAAACAATACAAGTCCACTAACTGGTCGTGAACTAACATATTCGCCTAATTCATATTTTTGTTTATCGGTAATAAAAATTATGACGAGATTAGCCTCGTTTACATTTAAAATAAATATTTATTAATACACTTAAATAAAAACGCATCTTTTTTTTTAACATTGCCTTTTTTTAAAAATCTATCAACTACCCTAAATGTTAAGTAAAATATAATATTTAAATTATTTGTAACATTTCGATTCGTACTTGTGTGTTACGTGTGTGTGTGTGATTGGATTGAAAGATAAAAAAGAGAATTCATGATGGTTAATGAAATTTGTTAATATGAATTAGCGAAATATAAAAAAATACTGGGATTTTATTTAATATCAAGTTAAAAAAACTAGGCCATTCTAGACTCAATATATTTTTTATTTCTTTATTTTGTTTTAGTAGATTCAAGAACTAGTATGGATAATGGGAATTCATTTTCCAATTCAAATTTGCTTTGCGATTACGCACCTACGTGGTTTATCTGTTACTGTTTGAAAAGAAAAAAAAATAGGCAATCGTTTCGGTTAATTTGGTAAAGTTCCTGTATATAAAATAGCTGTTTTATTCCTTCTTGTTATCCGTGTCTTCAATTTATACCAAAAATATAGTTATCTACTTCGATAGGTACGAAAAAATCTTGGTTACTAGAACTTAAATTGCACAAGTACTATTTATACTACATTAGAATCGTCTAATCGTTTGCATACATTAGGGTTTACCGATTCAATGCCGCTACTTGAAGCGTCAAAAAATAAAGCGTTTAGATGTGGTATTTTTAGGTAAATCTATTGTTAATGAAATACCTTTTTTTTAATATTCAGTTTTATCGTTATTATTGATATGTAACTATTGTTGACATAATTATACTAAATATTATATATTTTTTAATTTTTAAAAAATTGTATTAAAAATGTGTTCAGTAGGTGATAGACGTACGACCTTTAAGACCGCAATTTTAAAGTATTTTTTTCTAATCGGACTATTGCAGTTGGCTTAAGCAGTCATTACTCCACCTACCTACCTACTGCTAACTTTTAACTTCAAACAAAACATTTAAAATCATAAATTCTTTAGATATGGCGGATGCGTTGTTTTCTCTACTGCTTTACCCGCCATTGCAATTCTGTTTTGGTGAGTCTATTTATTTATTCGATTTATATTTATATTTATTTACTCGCAAATAATAATGCTGATTTTCTCCACCACCACCACCCGCGCATACACAATGTACAATTCATTTTATTTATATGTTTAAATAATTAAAACAAGCACAAATTATTATTTTCATTGCATTTTATTAAACACCTAGTTGACATTTGAAATGTCTGAAGGGCACAAAGAACGCATATTTAATTAAATAATGCGTATTACATTCATTATTCATACTTCAGTGTAAATTATACGTCTAAATTGTAATGAATACATATAATACATATATTTTTACTAAAAGAATACCCTATACGAAAAATTTTCATGTAATCGGAACTACCTACCCAATTTTTTAATGTCGAATGTCCTTGTCAAAACTCGTTTCATAAACTTTTTTATAGCGGTCGCACGCAACATAAAACGACTAAGGTTTAATAAGGTAGGTTAGGTATCTGAAACCTGTTTCTTAAAAAAATGATTTAGTTGTAAAAAAAATTAAGTAAAACTTAGAGTTTTAATGTGGTTTCGGTATTTGATGACCCAATACTCATTATATTTATTATTAGCAATATATCTCATTGTGTTCATTTATTTATTTATCGATGATGATATTTATTTAATTATGTTTAATTAATCACCACATCCAATCGACCATTTTTATAGATCTATTGGTAATTGCAAATCAAGTAGGAATTGTAAGCCAAGCTCGCGCACTGAATGATGCATGGAAATGAAGTCGCGGCCCTGTCTTCACGATAATTGTGGAAATTATCCGCATTTACCGTGCATTTTAGAAATTATTTATCCATTGGAACCCCTTTTTAGTCACCTTTTTTATTTTAGGTAGATACGTTTGTATATGTACAGAGCAACAAACTTTTCTTACCTTTGACCTTGGTTATTTCGTCGCTAGTGTCGTTGTAAGTTAACACCATTTCAATATGGCGACTGTAGTTTTGATTTTTGACCACCAGGTCAGAAAAGTTTATTGCACTGAATTTATTTTCACCCCTTGCCGCACACCTAAAATAAATGGAAAATGGAAGTTGCTGAAAGTATATTGGTTGCTACTGCGCCTTTTTTCTATGAAGTATTTCTCAATACACGAAAATATTTTGGCTGTACGGTAGTATGTCTTTGCCAATTTTTTTTATTTATCTTATTAAATGGCAATTCGATGCAATTGTTTGTTTTATATTTAGTGTTAGAGGTTTATTACGTAGATTATTGCAATCTATATTGAGTACTGGCATAATAGTTTTAAATATTGTATGTTTGTCTATGTGATATGTTCTATGTCACTGTCTTAAATATAATGTTCTGCTAAACAACAGGGTTTTACTATAGAAGATATTAGATTCTATCTAATATCTTCAGGTTATGGGCCCAGTATAACCAGTGACCCTGGTAAATAATTCTGTAATATAAATATTAAAACGTCGTGTGGATACAAAGCTTTGAAAATTTCTTTCTAATATGGCGGAAGAAGATTCTGCAACCAATGTCACTCAAGGTTTGTGCTGTATTCAAAAGTTGAAGGGCACAGTAAATTTCGCGGACTGGAAATTTCAGGTACGAAATTCGTAACGGCGAGACTCGTAAAGGCTGACGACAGCGAACTGAAAAAGTCGGCGGACGCTGATAGGAATGCTAGAACCACTTTGTGTTTACTTTTTGAACCCTCATGTTTTACTCACGTATATAATGCAAAAACTACGAAACAAGTGTGGGAAAACATTTGTTCGGCTTATGAAGACAAAGGGTGGGGAAGACGTATATTAATACAGAGAGAATTATGGCAATGTAAATTAGCAAATTTTGATTCCATGGAAAAATATATTTCTCGCGTCATATATTTGTCAGAACAATTGACAGATATTGCTGCAAAAATTTCTGAAGATTGGATAGTTTCGTTTTTGTTAAGTGGTTTAACGGAGGAATACGATCCAATGATTATGGCAATAGACAACAGTGGCCAAGAAATTAAGTTGGAACAAGTGAAGTCTAAATTGTTGCAGGAAGCCAACAGGCAGTGTGGTATTGCTAGTTCGAGTAGAGATGAAGCATTTGCTGTCAAAAACGTATAGAAATTTATGAGACCAAGTAATAAAACACTTGATCGAGGTCGTCAGAAATTTACATATAAATGCTTTAAATGTCATGAGACAGGACATAAGGCGTCTGAGTGCAAAGGGAAGAAGAAACCAAGTGCTATGGTTTGCATGAACAACAGCCAGAGTAAGTCGTTCAACAATAATAGATGGTATCTTGACAGTTGTTGCTCTAATCACATGACCCACGATCAAAAAGGAAACAACTTGAAAGTAAGGGTGGCGAATGGAGATGAATTACTTGTAAAAGGTAAAGGAAGTGCAAGGCTGAACTGTGGAGGAAATGGTATGCAAACATTATATAAAGTTTGGCATATTCCTGGTTTATCAGCGAATTAGATTTCTGTTAGCAAACTCATAGAAGACGGTTTTTCGATATGTTTTGACAGAAGAGATTGTACCGTAAAATGTAACAGGCCATTATATCGCAACGGGTCATGACGTCGGCGGAGTTTATGAACTAAACGAAGAAAATTTTCTCGCTAATTTGACGATTTCACATAAAAACATGTCAAATTTGTGGCACAAAAGATTAGCTCATTTAAATCAGAAATATATGAATATGTTGATTGATCTTGGTGTCTGGAATATCGTATAAAAAGACGGATTTACAAGAACCGTGTGTTCCGTGTCTAAATGAAAAGTGCAAAAGGCCTTTTAAAAAGACAAGGGTCGAGGGCTAATTACCTATTGGAAATTTTGCACACAGATTTGTGTGGTCCGATGGAAAAGGCATCATTCAACGGTTCAAGGTACATGCTATTGTTTATTGATGATTTTTATAGGAAAACTCACGTGTATTTTTTGAAAAATAAAAGCGAAACATTTATGAAGTTTAAAGAATACTAATAGTAGAATATAAGTTTTGGTAGAAAATGAAACGGAAAAGTCAATAAAATGTTTGCAATCTGACAACGGCGGAGAATTTTGCAATAACCAATTTGAAACTTTTCTGAAATTTAACGGAATAAAACATCAAAGACCGGTGCCATACACAGCCGAACAAAACGGTTTTGCTGAAAGAGCCAACAGGACTATTGTTGAAAAGGCGAGAACATTATTATATGAAGCCAATTTAAGCAAGAAATATTGGGCAGAGGCGATAAATACCGTCGTATACTTGAAAAATCGGAGTTCTACAAAAGCAGTTATTGGGGCAGTTCCGGAAGAGATTTTGACAGGAAAAAAAGTAGATTTAGGATACCTAAAAGTTTTTGGATGTACGTACTGCTTATGCATTAAAATCACAGCAAAAGAGACAAAAACTTGATTTCAAAACACAGGAAATGGTCTTTGTTGGATATTCTACTGAAAGTAAAGGATATAGACTTATGGATCCGAAGACGGGGAATGTGTCGATAGCCAGAGATGTCACATTTTTAGAAAAAACTTTTTTGGACTCATGTGAGAAGAGTGAGAACAGTACTTCTTTTTTGAATCTTGACACATCTAGTCAAACTTTATGCGACAGTGCTAACGAGCTAGAAAGCACAGAATTTGATACATCAGAAAGAAATTTGGACAACGAGGCTTCTGAGAGTAGGTATTTTCTTCGAAATCGTAAACCTGTTGATTATGTTTACAGTGCTATTGCAGTAATCGATGATGATCCATTGACGGTGGAGGATGCGTTGATGAGGCCCGATCGTGATATGTGGCAGAAGGCCATGGACGACGAGTTGCAATCGTTAAAGGATAACGAGACATGGACCCTGGTAGATCTTCCAAAAGACAAAAAACCAATGTCGATGGGTATTCAAAATAAAAAAGGATAGCGATGGTAAGATAATTAAATATAAAGCTAGACTAGTGGCGAAAGGTTTTACGCAGGTAAGAGGCATAGATTATAATGAAACTTATTCTCCAGTAGTTAGAATCTCAACTTAACGAATTTTAATTTCATTAGCTGTTCAATATGATTATTTTATTGACCATTGGGATATCACAACAGCATTTTTTTATGGCAGGTTGAAAGAGGATATATATATGCTGCAGCCAAAAGGTGTCATTATAAGAGGACAGGAAACTAAAGTCTGTAAGTTGTAAAGATCATTATATGGGCTTAAACAAGCTTCAAACTCGTGGTTCAATGAGTTGGATACAGTAATGTTAAGTTTAGGTTTTATCCAGTCTAAAGTTAAACCTTGTTTGTAACATAAACTCAATTATACAGCAAAACTTATTGTTGTATATGTTGACGATATTTTTGTTTTAGGGAACTTTAACTGTAGTACATATTAAATGTCTTAAATGAATTCAAAATGAGTGAATGAAAGCCTGCTACCGCACCCATGGAAGTTTGTTTAAGATTGGATAAAGCAAGTGCTGTTGATTGTGAGTTACCTTATCAGAGTTTGATAGGTTGTTTAAATTACTTGGCAATGAATACTAGACCAGACATAGCTCATGTTGTAAGTATCTTGTCACAATTTAATTCTTGTTTTGATAATTTGCATTTTAAATGCGCTAAAAGATTCCTTTGTTACTTAAAAGGATCGTTAGACTTTTGTCTTACTTTTAAAAAGACTCATAAAAACCTAGAGCTATTAGGATATGTGGATGCCGATTGGGGTCGTTCATTTGATCGTAAGTCGTATACAGGCTTTGTGTTTAAGTTAGGAGATAATGTTATATCGTGGGAGAGTCGAAAACAGCAGTGTATATCTATGTCATCGACGGAAGCAGAGTATGTTGCACTGAGCCAAGCTTCTAAGGAAACTATATATTTTAACAATATATTGTCTACATTTTTAGACAAACCTTGTGACAAGCCTGTGGTGATCTTTAATGACAATCAGTCTGCTCATAGATTAGCTAACAATATAATAGGACAAAACGCATAGAATTAATTACCATTTTATTCGTGAGGCAATTTTGAATTGTGATTAAGTTTATGCCAACTGACAAAATGGTAGCTGACATAATGACAAAATGTTTACATGGTCCTAAAATTAAAGGTTTTGTTAACGATTTATGTTTAACGAACAGAAATTAATTCATTAAGGGTAGGATGTATGTTATATAGTTTTATAATGAACAAATTTCTTAAGAGTGCGCACAAGACATTTTATTTTATTCTGGGTGCGTAGAAGTATTTGTTGTTTTTATATTGTTAACTTTTTATAATTGTCATTGTTAAGTCAGTGTTTATCTTAAAGGTAGGTACATAATATAGATTAAGGGTGCGTGTTAGAGGTTGATTACGTAGATTATTGTAATCTATATTGAGTACTGGCATAATAGTTTTAAATATTGTATGTTTGTCTATGTGATATGTTCTATGTCACTGTCTTAAATATAATTTTCTGTTAAACAACAGGATTTTACTAAATATCATTATAAATAGAAGATATTAGATTCTATCTAATATCTTCACTTAGAATATTTCAAATTTTGGGCATAGGTTACTTTTAAGACGTTGAGATCGGCTAAGAAAGGATTTTGCGAAATCTTCTCAGAGTGTAAAAAAGGGATTGCAAGTTAAAATCCGTTACCATACCGTTGCGTTAAAAGTCCTTAATTTTTTAGGTTTAATCCGTGATTTTTCAAAATAATGAATGAGGAACCTAGATAAAAATTGGTATATATGTCGCAGAAAAATCGTATAATTCTCCGTTTTACAATATGCCTAGGCAGATCGTAAAGTATGAAATAGAAATTATCATATAACTGAACAGGTTATTATATATGAAGCTTGGCTGGAACGCTCCGCATGCTACGCTACGTTTACAATAGAGAAACTGAACCTAACCTAACATACATGACTTATTCAGAGCGATTTCTGTTCCTTTCGTTTCCATACTTTACGATTTGCCTAGGCATTTTGTAAAACGGCGAATTATACGATTTGCCAGCGACATATAGACTCCTTAATAGCAAATAATGAATAACGGGTTACAGCATTTTTATAAATCATCCCTTAAGGGGATAAAATTAGCAAAAGAAGTACGTACAGGTTCCACCACTTGATATGACGGGAAAAGTAAAATAGCACCGCGGGGAACCAGCTAGTCTTACTATAATTCATAATAGTAAAGACTTTGAAATGATATTGTCTATATAACATTACGTTTTACGAGAACCTAACCGTCCTAGGAAAAGTTCATTGCACTCATATTTGAGCAGGTATTTACCGATTACAGGTCAAGGACCGATTGTTATACTATTACTGCGTTTTTTCTTAATTATTCGTAGACAATTTTTAGGCTTAAATAAGGAACTTAGGAGCCAAAAACACCCTCCTCATCAGCCTTATACGTCCCTTCTGGTGGGGAACGGCCTACCCTCGCCGACGGTGATTTGGGCCCATAGATTTCGAGTTCTGTAATATGTCCTATAGACTGTGCAATAGCCTCACAAAATTGACCATCCTTAAGAAAGAGGCAAAACAAACCTGTGGTCTTTCAGTCATTTTTTTGAAACAACACTTGGCCAATAGGTACTATAACTCAAAATGGGCAGAATCTTCTCGTGACCACGTGGATTCTGACCGAAATCTCAAGAACCAAAAGGTAAATATTTTTGTGTGTATACTCGCTTTACACTCGATATATAAACTAGCTAAATATCTATTGGATGTATTAGAAAATTAAGTTGTATAAAACGCCATAGTCTTAAGCCCATTACACACGGAGCTATAATATACATATATTCGTAAAAAAATGCAGGTAGTGGGCTAAGGGTTGAATAACAGTTTTTTTTTAAATATTTTAAAATAAATAACAGAAAATTTGAAAATACACCTCCTCAATCAGTTTACTTTGGTTTAGATTCACCTGGACAGAAGGTTCTGATCACCATACCTGTATACTGTGTAGGTACCTACAGCGAGTAAAACAAAAATACACCTGTACCATTGGTTTTAGGTAAACAGGCACTGTTAGTATACAGGCGGTTTTGTAAGATGATTTAAAATCTTATTAGGTGTTCTAATTTATTTCTATGTTTTTTTTGAAGCAGAACTAACTAACTAACTAATAGCGTACTATGTGTTTTGAAACTGCTTTATCTCCGGCTTATTTTCGATACATTATAAAATCTAGATGTTTCCCATTGATTTTCAAGCAATGCATGCATCGTTATACATTGGCTGCATATGCCCGAAAAGTGGAGTAGTGAGTGCGCTCCGAAAAAAAGGATGATCGGCCATTTTGATTTTTAGATTAAGTATAAACTTGCACAAAATAGACCGCTTTTAATATTTGTTGCGATATCATATCCTTTAAAGCCAACGTCATTTCAAAATCTAGCGTAGATCCCTCCCTATACCGTTAAAGCTTTGCAAGGATCTTTGTTTGAATTATTACATATTTTGGTGTAAGAAAACCTCGTAGAGGATGATAAAGAGTAGAGTGTATCACTCAGTCGCAAAAATGTTGTACCTCGTGCGCCGTCCTTCGAAAACCTAGCTGCACTCTGGATTCAAAATAGCGCCCTCACCGTAAATATATTTTTTTGATCCCTTGTGATGCCATCTACTATTCTAACCTACAAAAGTTTATACTATTACATCATCAATATATATAAATACTTACATAGCAAAGATGCAGTCAAAAGATTAACCAGGACTTGAACCGGCGACCATAACATTCCGTGTAAGTGCTCTACCACTGAGCTACAGAGGCTCAAGTCTGGCTGATGAAAATCCCAATGATATAGCCATAGAAATGGCATGTATAATATACTTTCTTCTAAGACTCTAACCTTCAGGGAGTCATACACGAATAAAGATTATTTCTATGTATGTATATTTATATTGTATTTCTTACTTCTTTAAAGATTTTGTGTGTTAAAAGATTGATGTACTAGGACTTTATATGTCACTACGAGTTGTATATTATACTATTACATCAAAAATACTGTTGAAAATGTCTACGTCGAATAAACTGACAATAATGTAGATTTTACACCACGGGACTAAACCCATTATGTAAGAGATGTATACTTATGAATAGCCTTCCGAGGGAGAGCGAGGGATTATTGTGGATTGAATTCTGAAAGGTGCACGCAATTCACACTTGGCCACCGCAGTGAACTAAATAGCCTAAGCTTTCTTCCTCTCAGGGGAGGCATGTGCCCTGTAGTGAGGATAAACAACGCCTGAGGCCATAAAATGTATAAACAAATAAATATCTTTAAAAAACGCCAATCGTTAAACGTATTTTTAGTACAAAAGTTATAAATAAGAAAAACGTATAAAACCCGAAACCTATTTGATATCTACAGATCTTCTCAATACTATCCTAGCCTACCGTGAGACCTAACGTGCGAGCTAAGTTAACATTTTTTCGTAGACAATACGGTCAAAGACCTCAAGATTAGCCTAACCCCCCCCAAGGTTACCGAGGTGACATTGTACTAAAACCGTGCGCGGGCGACGATCCGACATTGAACACACACACACCTACCCACGTTGCAAGATCCACACATTACTGTGCGTGAGCATGTCTGTAGTACTCCTCTTCATACCTATTTACTTAGTTGGTAATAATGTCAGACAGAACGTGATTGTGGTTATCTATCCATATATTTATTTCTGCAACCTTATTAATTATTATACCTATCTACTTAGTATATATATCCTACGAATATTATCAATGCAAAAGTATGTGAGTGTGTGTGAAAAATGTTACTAACCTTCACGCTATGACAACTGAGGTAATCGATTTGATTGAAATTCGGAATGGAGATAGCTTATGAGTACCATGAATTAACAAATACGGTATATTATATCCCGGAAAAATTCCACAAACAAAGTTTCCCGCAAAACGAACTGTTACCGAATTCCTTTAGCTATAACATACTTTCTTACTATTATCCAGGAGTTATTAGGAGATAATTTAGCACAGGTGAAGCCTCGGGCAAAAGCTAGTTAGTTAATAAAAAGAAGTAATTACTTAAATAAAGTCCTTCAAATCTTTGTGTGAATTTTTGTAGTGGTGTGAGTGAGTCTGACAGCACCAGGTGATGTTTTTAAATTTAGACATGTCCTTCAAAGGCTGATAAAATTAAGATTCAATTGTGGGATGTCTAACATCTATTAGGTCAATAACAGTAAACTATATTATAAAATATCGCTATTATGTATCCACGGTTCTCCTGTTGTAAAGAGGAATTCATAAATTAATCAAGATTATTAGCTTTAGGTATACTATTTAAAGTACCTTTTACAACCTGGGTTACAAGTAAAAAAAAAATAGGGTGCCTAATATAATGAATGAAAAATGAGTAGATACTTTTTGCAGAAAATAAGATTTGAAAAAGTTATACGTCTGATTGCATAGGTACTCAAGTAGGTAAAATGAAGTTCCAGTTCCTACTTTACGTTTAGGGTTAAAAGTTTGTTTTTAAGGTATATTTTTGTGATTTTTAATGATTCCGTTGTCTTTGTCGATTATGATAAAGTGTCATATAGGGTTTTTTGAAAGTGTTATCGGTAAACAGGTCGCCCACCACTCAAATTTCGATTTACACGCGAATGTAATGGACATACTTTAAAAATTGATTGAAATGAAAAATGATATAATTTCGTTTTTATAACTGGTATCTTGTTGACCAGAAGTCTTTTCATAAATAGTGTATATTTTTAAGTTGTTAAATTTTTAGTATTATGACTGGATAGTGTTAAATTTGGTTAAATTTAGGTTCCTAAAATATTCTTTTGAGGAGTTGTATGAATTAATATTGATTTTCTATTTTATACAAATTCTAAAGCGACGTCCTGCCTTCTTCGCATTTTCTAACCTTACTCAGGGTTCCATTATCAGTTTCTCATCAAATTTATAAATTTGATTATAATAAAACCTTACATAAAAAAACTCATCAATCGGTTTACAAACAACGAAGTACAAACAAATATTTATGCAGACATATATATTAAAACCGGATGCTTCTTGAAAGTCGGATAAAAAAACAATAGTTCACAGACAGTCGTAAATAAAAACAATAGTTCACAGCCAGTCGGAAATAAACACAATAGGTCACAGTTAGTCGTAAATAAAAACAATAGTTTACAGCGAGCCGTTAATAAAAACAATAGTTAACAGCCAGTCGTAAATAAATACATGAGTTCTCAGCCAGGCGTAAATAAAAAAAGACTAAACGTAGTAAAACGTCTGTGAACATATTAATTTTATGCGTCCCATTTTATTACTTGTTCAGTGGCGACATGCACAATACCACAAGTGAAATATAGTAATATGTAATGCCATTAAATGGATAAATATGTAAATACCAGCGTAAGAGAAAGGGTGAGAAATCATCATAAATAGAAGGGGACGGCATAAACGCGTTAGCGTGATATACAGTGCGAGATCAGGGAGCGATTGTAAAAATCCTGAGATACATAAGGATTCGTTTTATGACGTTAAAAGCGTAATGTAAGCGGTTAGTGTTTGTGGTGAACATTCCAAGATCTTTTGCACTAAAAATATATTGGGCAAGTGTGACCTGTATATATATATATATAAATATATATATATATACTAGCGGTTCCGGCGAATGTTGTTCCGTTGCCGTCCCTCTGTAACCCGGCGAAAGTTGCTTTTTACCTAAAGTGCCCGAGTCCGGTTCGCACTTAACAGATCGAGTAGCCTATGTTCTTCCTTTCCCAGGATTCAAACTATCTCCATGCCAAATTTCATCTTAATCCGTACAGCGGTTTAAGCGTAAAGAGGTAACAGACAGACAGAAAGACAGAGTTACTTTCGCATTTATAATATTAGAATGATTTTATATCAGGACATTGAACACTATTAAAATAAAATAAATTAAAAAAGAACGAGTTGCACTTCGGGAGTGCCGGCAGAAGTGAAAACCTTTACACACGATTCGCGCTTAACACTCAAATATGTCACAAGACATGTCTTTGACATTTTCAAGAAATAATAATGTTTATTTATTTACTTTTTTGACGTAGTATGTTTGACATCGCAATCTGTCATAGAATTAAAATTCCATATCCAACCTCCCTGTACTACTCATAATCACGAATACTAAAAATAAAAATTATAATAGGCGTGGCATTACGTTTTCCGTATTTTACAAAGACAAAGATGCACTTTGTTCAATTTCCATATTTTAAACACTTTATATACACGAATTTTACGAATACACAGCAGTATGGCCACTACACAGACGGTCGAGCCATCAGCTGTCACCATCCATGGATGCGCGTAGCACGCTGTAACATGTTTATGTTACACACGACCATTCACGCAAGCGCTCTGCGCCGCCTAAACGAAACAGCAGGCGCAGGCATACATTTTCGCCGCGCCGTAAAAAGAGAGGGGGATACTCCCTCCTTCGCCGCGCCAGCTGCCTACTCTCCATCCGTCTTACGCATTTTCACGATTAGGACACGTGACCTGACGCGAGTTTATAATTTTTTACCCATACCAAAAAAGTGCACAACGCCGCTAAAGAAGTTTTCACTTCAATAATAAAAAATATGTACATGGAGAAAAAAAAAGAGCACTTTCTATTATATTTTATTTTATATATTTATATTATATTGTTTTTGAAAATAAAATATAATTGTATAATATTTTTATATAAATCATTAATAATAAATTTATATTTTCAAAACTACATACTCATTGTTGACACCAGGGGCTGCAATAATAGATGCGTTCCGTTCACTGATTTAATGCGTTTAATGTCATAATCCAGCCAAGTTAAAAATACATAAATTTTGTGTGACAAACTTTACAAATCTTGACTCATTCTCTATGGTAAGATTATTGACACTAAACGCATAATGTGCATAATGTCGGTCAACAAAACGCCACTACAGTATAAACACTCGTCGTATGCAACATGTTCGGGGGCGTCCATAAATTACGTAAAGGTGATTTTGGCAATTATTCTAATCTACATGTCAAAAAAAACAATATTTTTTATTTATAAATATATCTCCAGGGCCTCTGCCCGTGCCCCACTTCGCAGTTCCGGAATATAGATAGCCATGAATTGTTTTAACAGCCTGGCGCCAGAATCTGATGAATAAGGTATTGTAGAAGTATAGTAGTATAATAAAGTATAATAATATAAAGTTAAGAGTACCTAGCGTTTTCGACTAGGCATTTATTTTATCGTATATACCTATAAGACAAAACAAGATTTAACAATTTATACATTACCTAAAGAATCTTTTAGTGGAATGACTCGGCATTCCATAGAATGCTGGTATTTTATACTTTGCCTGTAACATAACATAAATAAAAAAATTAGACTTTTAAAGTGTCGGCAACGCGCGAATGATACCCCTGGTGTTGCAAGCGTCCATATAGGCTACGGTCACCGCTTACCATCAGGTGGACCGCAAGCTTGTTTGCCACCTGAGTGGAATAAAAAAAAAAAAAAAAAGCTTACAACTGTTACCTATTTTCTATCCATAGACTCATCAGGTCATAACCCGTAAACTATAGGGTTTTCCAATAAGAGTTTTCTTTTTTAATAGCCTGCTATTTGCTCTGTTATCAATTTTGAAGCTGTCATCTTTTGACATTTGACAAGTTAAAAGTACGTCATTATTAAAAATGGTACGATACACGCTTCAACAACGCACTGAAATTGTTAAAATTACAATTACAATCGCAATCTTGCAAGAAAAGTTTCTTGACCGTGTTATTTTCTCGAAGAGTTTAACACCTTTAGACTTTTTTCTTTGTGACTACGTGGAAGATAAGGTCTATGGCAATGCTCCACAATCGATTCATGACTTCAAAGATGAAATTCATGAAGTTATCGAGGAGTGAGGACATACAGCCGAAAATGTGCGAATTGGTCCTGGAAACTTTGCCATGGCGGCCATTTGGCTTATTTCGTTTTCAAATGTAATGGCAAATCTTGCTCTTTACAATGAAATAAACATTCATTAATATCTTTTAAAAAATACTCGTTTTTTTAATAGCAAAAATAAAACCTCTTATTGGAAAACCCTTCAACTTCACGGATATGGATGATACTTGTAAATTATTTATAGTAAACATCCACATATAAAAAAAAACGTGATAATAAAAGGTTTTACAAAAATCCAAAGTCTCTCTAATATACTTTTGCTTCCCTACCGATTTTGAGTAAAACGTAACTGTTAATCCGATTTCTTTGAACGCAAACCCTTATTATCTTTCGACTAGGTTTTCCGGTATATCGAACATATTTTTTATCGAACTGCTTACTTTTTTTTACTGGACCACACAACGTTGAAGGCAAATTGAATTTTTCGGCACGCCTCAGCGGACTAATTCGGCTAATGCACTTAGTAAAATGCATGTCCAATAACGTAGGGAGAACTTGGATTATATTGTTGGCAGCAAAACGGCACTGTTCTTAATTTAAAGAGAATACCTTCTTTCAAACGTTTCGGAAATTATTTTATAATAATAGATTTACTAATAAAATCATCGATTACTTGTTTTAATTCTATTCTTGTTGGATGTAAAGGAAAAATGGCAACATCTGTTTTGATAAACTCACTGTACCTATTTAAAAGTATTTGAACTGTATTCATCATACATTATAATGCTCTTATGATGCAAAATGTCATAAGTTTTGACAGATTTATGACTGTGGTTTTGACTAACAATTGCCGCCTTTTTTATCTTTTGTAACAGACTTCAAAGAGGTTCTCAATTCGATTGTAATTTTTTTCTAATGTTTGTTACCGTAGAACTCCGTCATTTAGTAGTAGTAAGTAGTAAATTCTTTTTTGCACAAGAAAATAATTAAAGACAGTAAATTCATTAATTGGTAGAGTACAATTGAGGCGGTCTTATCGCTATTTAGCGATTTCTTCCAGACAACCTTTAGGTAGAGGAAATCTAGTAGAATAAGATTTAAAAGTAGGTGCAACTTGGAACTAAAAAAAAATATGAATATAATTTATATTATTTTCATTTTTAGCCGAATTCGATATTTTTTACATATATGGAAGGGTTAGCTTACGAATTGGTACTTAATTATAATCATCTACAATCGCTCAACGTTTTTGCACATTAGCACCAAAAGAATGTTACTTACGTATCAAGGTCATTAATATAATGGTAAAATAATTCAATTCTACTAATATTATAAATGTGAAAGTTTGTATGTCTGGATGAATGTTTGTTACTCAATCACGCTTCAACCACTGGACGGATCAGGGTAAAACTTGGCATACATATTGGTTAGGTCCTGGAATAATATATAGGGTACTTTTTATGCCTAAACATTCATAAGTTCCTACGGGTATAACTATTGCTATAGCAATTTATTTGTATAACTAATTAATTAATTGGAGTTAATTAAGGAGGTCCACGCCGATAACCGAATTTAGGGCGGGCGGAGCCGCTGGCAAAAGCTAGTATGCTTTATTTGAATTGCAAAAAAGGATATTTTTGAAGGTCTCTCAACAAACATTACGTACATTAACGATAATTTCATTCGTCGGCCGTCGACGATAGATACGGAGGCCGAGCGCACCCGAGTACACTATATCGTCACATACAGCTAGTAGGGTGCTATCCAGCCAGTCATACATTTTATCTCGGCGCCATGACTTCTAGACGTTGTCGGATTTAACAAAGGCGATGATTGACTGACTGTATAAATAAAATGTATGTTTCGACTGTGATATTAAAGTCAAAGTCAAAGTCAAAATGTTTTATTTAAATAAGGATTTTACAATCACTTTTGAAACGTCAAAGTTAAGAAATATTATATTATAAATAGCACGAATTGCCCTTTTTTGTAACAAAAATATTGTATTAACATCAGCAGCGCTACCCCACAATAGGATACCATATGTCATTAAACTATGGAAATAGCTAAAATATACTATTTTTGCAGTGTCGACATCGGTCAATTGTCTTATTTTCTTGATCGCATACACAGCAGAGCTAAGTTTTTTGGCTAGGTTATGAATATGAGGACCCCATTGAAGTTTGGAGTCCAGCGTTATGCCAAGAAAGACTGTTGAATTAACAAGTTCTAATTGCTCGCCATTAACATTAATACATGTCTGTATCTGACTAACATTTGGTAAAGTAAATTTAACACATTTGGTGTTTTTTTTCATTTAGTAACAAATTATTAGCGTTAAATCAATTGACAATTTTAGAAAGGGCATTATTTAATTCATCATAACATGTCTGTCGTCTTTTAACTTTAAAAAGTAAAGAGGTGTCATCAGCAAATAAGACAATGTCATGGTTTTTTACATGATATGGGAGATCGTCAATGTAAATAAGAAATAGAAAAGAACCTAAAATTGAGCCCTGAGGGACTCCCATAGTGACTGCTGATCCCGGAGATATTTCACCGTTGACATTTACTTTCTGTAGGTACTCTGCTACTCATGTAGGAGGTCAAAAGGTCGAGAGCTTTGCCTCTACTACCATAGTGATGTAGCTTCCTGATGAGATTTATTACACTTATGTGTCTACTTGCATTGTTTATACTGTGTATTACTGAAGTAGTGGTGTGTTATATATTTTACATTACTTTTGTACTTTGTTATTGACTATCTAAAATACATATTTCCGTGGTAACTCTCGATTGGAACAAAAGTATCCTTATGCAAGATATGATCTATCTATTCATGTGCCAAATCACATCCAAATCCGCTTAGCCTTTTTATACGTGATTGAGTTACTTACTTAATACTAATGTGACACGTGTAAAGATGTAAAGTATCAGTATTATTATTTATAAGCTACACGGTTACTTTGGTGAAAATACCTTTAGTTTTCTGTGTGAAATTTTTTTTTAAACTTTTTTACGTATTGGGTACCTTTCAGTATTGGGTAACCGGTGGGCCTAAAACTTTCGGACTCTAAATCTAGATAAAAGGTATTCTGTTTATTCATCCAGTCAAGTCGGTGGTGGCCGAGGGGTTCAAATTTCACTTCACGTCCCAAGTGGAGGAGGTTCGAACCCCGGGGTCGGCGTGTACCAATGAGTATTTTCTTAATTTCTCAAGTACACTGATTTATTTATTCACACCACTGGCTTTACGGTAAAGGAAAACATCGTAAGGAAACCTGCATACGTCAAGAAAAAGAAAGACGAATGTGAAGTCCACAATCCGCACTGGGCCCGCGTGTGGACTATGACCCAAATCACCCTCGTTGAGGGTAGGCCGTGCCCCAGCAGTGGGGATGTATGAAGGCTGGCAATGATGATCCAGTCAAGGACATGATTTTTTAGTTTTCAAAATTCCATTGAAAGCTGTATGCGTAATTGAGTAACGTCCAACCATCTTTACAAACTTTAACATTCTTGGATTCCAACACAATAAAATATACGTTTGAGTGATCGGTAGAGAATTGTTTGAATGGGAATAAATCCCCCAGTATCACGAGTGATACGGGAAATGAGGCCGGATTGTAACGATTGGTCAAGGTTGAGCGGCTATCGGGTTATCTTCGCTCGACTGGCCTTATTCTGATCACCGATAACTCCAATGTCATGCGTTAGATTACGGAAAATCACCAAGACCCTATCCGCCTCATAAGCATAATTTACTAAACTACTCACATGAATAATTTCAATAGCAAGAAATTTAAATATGTGTCCAAAAACTGTGTAAATGACATTGACGGATAAATAAAAAGGTATTGTTGCTTATTTTAGGTTGAACGTGTGACGTCTGCTATAGTAGGATTTTTTTATTTGTTTCCCGAAACTTTGTAGGTAATTTAAATAAAAGTTAACGGCTGAGAAATAATTAAACGTGTTCTTTCTTTTAGACTAAGAAGCTTTAGTATGTATAAAGCGCGCTCTACACTCGGACACGCACGGACTGCACTTTCAGCGACGCGATTGGCGCCATGAATTTCTCGTTAAAACGTGCCCCTCCTTCGCAAAGAATTGCAGTTTCGGTCGCGCTTTCGATAAGAATGGACGCAGATATAGCTGCGGCTGCTTTGTGTGCTACTGCAATAATGTCTTTAATAATAATTCCACCAACAAAATTTTATGTAAAGTTGATTGCCAAAAATCATAAGTTTCAGTTAAAAAGTTATGAGATCTCTAGCAGAGCCAAGCCCTTAGCTGAGCTCCAATTTGTACTGCACATAATAGTCCAAGGGATCTGTTCCGAGTCCAAAGTATAAAATCTATCGATGCGACGATCGCGAAACGGCCAAGGCATACGTTTTTACCAAGATGTAGAGTTTGTAGAATTTTTCTAGCATCATCCGGATCGAAACAATGACCGACCGAAAATACGACAATAATTCTTTGGTTTGGTGTAGCTCTTCTTGGCGGGGACACTACCGTTTCTCCAGATAACCATAAAAATAAAAAAAAAAGTATTTATAAGCCTGTGCCGTTGTGGGTAGAGTGTTTTTTAGTAGGTTCTGTAACTGGACTTTTAAGATATCTTTTTAAATATTAGGCACAGGGATACCTTTACTAATTCGCATCCAAGCATCATACGAATTTTTTTTAATATATTATTTTATATTTATTACACTAGTGCATTGTTAATAAATACACATGACAGTAATACGCAAGATTATATGGTAATAATTAGAATAATACGATGTTAGTAATGTTTGTGCAGAGCTTTTTTATTTGATCTGAGGTGCAAAGCTGAGTATCTGCATATTTTTGTAAGACTTGTTCATGCAAGTTACTAAACTGAGATGATGAGATTGTATTTTAATCATGTCTTTGGAAATAAGCTCGCGTATATTAGGGAATAGATAGCCATATCGAATATTATTCGAAATTAGTACATAATGATACAAGTGTGCTAGGTTGCTCATCAGACAAGGTTGTGGGTTTCGTAATTCAACCGAGCTTGTATTTAGCAGTGTCATACAACTGTTTTCAACACACTTGAAGGACAATAAATAATGTTAGTGTTAAAATTTTGTAAAAAGTTGACATTTAATGGAATCTAGTAGTTTTGTTATGTTTTCAACAAACACGTTGCTATTTTTTTTTTTTAAATAAGAACTTAGTTTATAGGCATAATTTCTTCTTGCTGAAAGTTAAAAAAAATCTAAATATTTAAAAGTGTGTCTCTTAAGATTAAATTAATTAAATCGAGAGAAAACACTTCGTGTGGCTCCGCACAAAATATCAGTGTCAGATGACGTCATCGTATATACTGCGTAGGGGAAACCTATACGGCGCGTTCTGGGCGTGTCAAGAATTAAGAAAATTATGAAAGTTCTAAGAAAATTATGAAAAATTTCAACTTTTTTTATCATTATTAAAACGATATGTTGATGGAGATTTTCCACTGAAACCTACTTTTTAAGATATAATTATTTAAAGGTATCGCTATTAATTAATGTAGTAAAATATCACTGAATCGTAGCATTATTTGATATGAACGTTACCTATTGGAGGCGCGTTAAATGTAATTATTTCTATATGTAATACACTTATACTATAAGGTAGGTACTGTAACGGGTCGGACATATTTAGGTGAAGTGAAAGCGATACAAGCTTATTATTATTAAACTTCCCCTTATCTATGGTTAGGACACTTTTATAAGGGAAACGGAGTTTTTCTCAAATACAAAGAATTGAAAGAAAAATGAAAACGAGTATGGTGACAGTTCAAGCAAGATATAGAAAAAAAATGTAGATTTTTACGAATTTCGAGTATACGATAACCGTTGCTCCTTCTTTCTTATGGTTAGGTAAGAAACATATGTTAAACTAATGTGCCGATGATGGCCGATGTTCAGGAGCATAAAGACGAAAAAGTTATGTATTAGAGTAAAATATATATTAGAATACGAAAACGTTGTCAGCGATATAGTGAAGTAGAGAGGTAATTAAACATTAAGTTACACCCCTGATAATCTTTGATTCCCTAATCCTGACCACACTGTCGTTAGAGTAGCGGTACGCCCCCAGTACCTCCTCAGCAACCAATCCACCAGCGAGTTGCGATCTAGTAGCTACAGAACCTATAATCTAAGTAAAAGATCTGTTTTCTTGTGGTCCCATTTATTTGTAAGATATGTATTGTTTGCTACGTATTACATTAAAAATAATATCATGCATAGTAACACAGCCCTGTTATCTATGTAATCTTTGCACCACCCCATTATAACTAAACACCTGTTGGGTCTCACCAATCTACTAGCCTGAAGTATTGACAGATTGACACTAGGGACCATATATTATTATGCTTTCAAGTGTCGTGGACATATTATATTATAAAATGTGTTAGAGTTACTTACAAGATACTGAAGCCCTTTAATCAATCAAAACAATTCTACGATTTTTTTACTACGTGTTTTCCTAGTACTTATCTACTAACCTATTTTCTTCTGTACAAATCATCTCAAAGATTTGACTGACCCATTATTGACGGGATAGATAGTGTAGGTACCTAAATAATTATTATATGAAAGAACCTAGTTGTGATAAGTCATGTTTGCTTTATAAAACTTTATGATAGAAGAGTAAATAATGATAGTGACGTTAGAGGGTTTTTAAGCAACCTGTGGATCTCAAAAATCCTTTTGCTAACTTCCAATTTTGCTAGTTAGCTGCGGAAAACTTTCAAGAAGTTGTCGTAGGAATCCCGCACCGTTAACCGAATATAGCCCAGGCGGAGTTGCTAGTTTAAGCGAGTGAAGCTTAAACGATAGATTTTAAATCATAGAAATATGTTGTTTAGCTAAATCTGAATGGTTATAGTTTTATATCAAACAACAAAGCAAAGCACAACAACCTTCAGCGAATCCCACAATCGGTTTAAATTTACGTAAATAAGAATAGATGCCCCACTTTTTGAAATCGTATTATATCTCTCAGTACAGCAACGAAATAAAAACAAATGTTCTATTTCAAGATGCATTGGTGCTTAATCTCCTACATCGTATAGCAACAAAGTCGTAGCCGTTTTTATACAATCGTTTTCTTAGACCTCTACTTTTAAGGATGGATGCCCCATACAGAATAGTTGCCCCTTTTATATCATTATAACAAACTAACAAGGTACTAGCAGCTTTCTTAATTAATTGATAGTCAAGATATATTGAGCTGCTACTGCTAGTTATCTGTAGAAAGTATCTATTGGTAATCTTATTTATATCTTACATTATTTAAGGATTAAACTGATAAAGTACACAGAATTATGATATGAGGTAAACCTTGATTTTTATAAAGAAAATCTTACCCAAATTGTGTTAAGAAGTTTTAGTGGTTTAAATTACCTGAAAAAAAGAAATTTTATTATTAAAAATCTTAATTCAAAACCAAACACACAAAATTGTAAGACTTTTTCGTTTCAAAATAAATCTCAAACGGTAGTCAAAATATTTTTTGAAAGTTACGCGTGAACGGGACACAGGGAAAATTATGACTACTATATGTCAAATTTAAATGCGCGTCTGAAGTAAGTCATAAATGGTTGTAAGTAGTACTTTTTAGGGTTCCGTAGCCAAATGATAAAAATGGAACTTTAACAGTTTCCTTATGTCTGTCACACACAGCCTTATCTTTGCATAAATTCAAATGAAATATTACAGAAAGATTTCTTTTGTGAACTGCCATACATATTTGTTATAAGAAAAAAAGTTAATTTTTTTAAACATTTTTCAACTATTATCCCAAATGTTTTCTACGGAACCGAAACTCATGCGTACGACATACATTTGAACTGGCCGTTTTTTTAGTATCTAAAACTAGTTGTTTCTTAAGTGTTTATTGGTATAGTTTAAAATGTTAAAGAAAAAAGCTGTCTGTCCTTGACAATACCACCTGCGTGAAATTACGCACCCAACTTTGTTCGAGGCGCATCTTTGTACGTATATGTACAGCAAAGTCAAATATTACGTACAAAGTCTTAATGTGCACCACACATCTAGTAGTGGTACTTAGTTCTATATACGTTTTTGTCTGGATATTACGATTTTATAGTCAGTAATATTTGTGCTGTTTGCAGGTACGTTTCCAGTTTTCCATTCGATAGACCAAAACCATTAATAGCAAGATAGCTTTAAGGTCGAACCGCACTAGAGCAGCTCCATGTACCTATTTTTTGAGCATTTTGTATAGAGCATAGCGCACTTAAGCGCCGGGGCGCGTCATAGTTGCCTCCGAAAGAATTTTATGAAGCGCAGCGAGACGCGACGCGCTGTGACGCGAGGCTAGTGCGGCGCGTCGCGTCAGATTGCGCGCTGCGCTTGATGAAATGACACGTCCGCTCTGTCTGATACAGCAATGGAGATGAATGAAGAAAAATTATTTGGATATTTGATTTTGATAATATATTTTTTTCATAATTCGTTATTTTTCCGCATACAACAAAGATGTGATTTCACCCATCTCCTAATGCAGATCGAAGACGAATAAGCAAAGTTTAATAAAAAAACCCGACTGCTAAAACATTAGGAACTAAAATGAAATAAACAATTCTGCTTACAGTTAAAACTTTGGTATATTTTAGGTGCACTTGTTTATTTATTTTTAGTTCTTAATGTTTTTGCAGTCGGGATTTTTTATTTATTTATTTTTATTAACAGCTTTATAGGCTTACTTATATTTGACTCGCCCTTACTATTTAACGTACCTTATAACACTCAGGCGTACTCAGGTACTTGAGACCTTATACATCGAAATCATTCCTGGCGTTTAGGCTAAAGGTCACAAGTAGATACTTGTGCGTGACAAACCTTACCCTTTTCCTGGGTTAGTCGGGGAAAAAGATGGTCAATAAGTTTCATTTTCAAAATATATATTATATTAAATACTTAGCGTGTTAAATTGGTCTAATTTTCAATAGGTTTGAAGGAATGTTATATTTCTACGTTTGCTCATTCGCTGATTACAGATTAAAAACTGCCACCATTTATTCAGTTTAGGTTCTTTTGTATGCTTTTTTACTCCGAACTGTTTCCAACCATATAGATTGTACATATATATTTTCGTACACGCCTTTTAAAACACTTAATTTTGATACCCAACTTGAGAGGCTGAAAAAAAATGTGAGTAAGACTTTTAAAGCATTTTATGTATCCAGTGACACTCACGCTATCAAGACGAATCTAATGACGTATCATTTATCAAAATCAATTGAGCCGTTAAGTAGCTACAAGCTGACATAGGAACGGACATACATACAATTCAAACACGTAACCCTCCTTTTGGTCTTCGCTGCAGAGGTGAAAAAATATGCGTCCTGCCGCTTTAGTACGATAGGTATCATAAAAGCGACGCGCAGCGCTGCTCTTGTGACGTCACACCTTAAAAGCTATGGCATCAGAAAGAAAAGTATAAAGAACTTTGGAATAGGAAAATGTAGGTACAAAATCCTTATGAAAATCCTGATTCCAGGAATATAAAAATTACAGGTGGGAAGATGCATTCAGGCGCAGAGTTTCAACGAAAAACTCGTGGTATTCTATGTTCTTTTTAGTTTGATATTATGGACAAATAAGTTTCTTATATATTTTTGAATAAAGATAATACTCTACTTAACTAAAAACTTTTATATTTTTGTCGTCGTTTTTTTAGTTAAAGTTATTATTACGGATAATTATTTAGGTAGGTTAACTTCTATCTATAGAGTAGGTCGTAGGATGTTTGAAAGATTGTAAGCTTTTACAACAACTTATAGTGCCAAACCTATCTCCAGTTTAGCTAAGAAATTCAATCTCGGTATAAAAAAATTAACTGTCTTTTTTAGTCTTTCCTGAATGTCACTTACAAATATTAGTTGTGCCCCATTTTCTATTTCCTAAGCAACACTGAATCGCGTAACATAATAAAATATAAATTGTGTTTATTCAGGACATGGTCTATATGTATGTGGGCTAAATTTCATTAGAATCCGTTCATCAGTTAATCATGATTCAGTATAATATCCTAATATCTACACATATTCTTACATTATTTTATATGTGGAATGTATGTAGATGGCACCAGAAAAGTTAAATTTCCTGGCCGCGTCAGGATGCCGTGTTGCTCTATGATTACAATACGGTATTCTCTTGACTCCCGAACATGTTGACAGTACAATCAATCATGAGGTGACGTCATAAAGGTGTTAGGTCAATTGAAAGTGAAGTGATTGACTAGCATCGTAAAGTGTTCAGTATGATTGATTAAGTCATTGATACACTCCCATAAAATTTGACATGAAAGTTTAAAAGAACAGGAATTCTATGAAGTAAGGGTGAAAAGGTATATTTCTCTGCGGTTAGGACTCTTAAAGCACACGGGATTAGACGGGTTTGAGCCAAAATACAAAAGCGTACGCAAGTTCCTTCGGGAAGAGGTACCAAGCATTCAATGGTCACGTATAAGTGCGGATTCAGAGGAACTTCCTCCCGCAAACGCTTAGGTTGTGAAATGAGCTCCGTGCCAAGGTTTTCTTTAAGGACCGCAATATGGAGTTCTTTATCAAAGTAGCTAACACGCATTTGAAGGATCGGTAACGTGCGAGTTATGCTGCTGGTCTTGCAAGCGTCCATAGGCTGCGTTGCCGCTTACAATCGGGCGGAATATTAGCTTGTTTGCCACCTTATTTTAAAGTTAAAGTTTAGTCCCTTTTCTTTCATTATACCCCTTATTACTATAAAGCTAGTATTTATGACTAATAGGACTTATATAAAGCCACCTTAGCCCAGATACTCTGCTTTCAGAAGGAGTGTAGCGGTGATCGGCTCACCCCCTGTCACGTAGTTATAAAGTGGTTGGTGAAACGAGGCTGTCTCCACATTGTGATGTGAATGTGTTTCCAGCTTCTGTTTACCCCTTTCGGGGAATAAAAACCTTAATGGTATACATACCAATTCAGCACAGCTAATTATAATGTTGATTTAACTGATCTTGTTTTTAAAAAGACAATTTTTAAAATGATCTAATTGAAAGTCCTGCAACAACATAGTACTTTATAGATGTTAAACGTCACAAAGAAACGAAAACTTAATTGACCGGACATTTAGACAGCATCTAATTCCTCTAAACCTTTGGCATAAAACTGACATTTAAACATCTTTTTTTTAATTGTTTAACTTTCGATCAGTGCCGTTTCGCTTGGACATTTGCCAAGTGGCGGACGCAGATATTTTCATAGGTTTTGCATAAAATTTACTCTTAAACAGATTTCATGAATAAAAATAAATTGGATGCCCCGTTGTGGCGAGACTTTGTAACAAATTAACTTACAAACTTTAGTAGGATTACGGGTATTTATGATCAAAAATGAATCAGTCACTATAAACTTTCCAGTAAGACAACAATAATTTATTGGTACAATTATAAAAATTATCTGGATTACATATATCTTATCAGCTTGCAAATAAAATTCTTGTAATCGCCTTTTAAAAGAAAGAGTGGACTGAACTTTGTAAGAGTTGATGAAGTCCTTACATTCTCTAATAAAAAAATAAGGGTTTTTTTATCTGATACCGATTTTCACTGCTCATGGAGATGGTAAAGTAAAATTTAAACACGAAAATCATAACCTACGTCAATAACTCGGTACACAATCTTTAATTGCACAACTGAAAATACATTAACATATTTATCTTAAATTAGTCCAATTAACCCATTTGCGCACAGGTTTGTGTAGTTACATATATGTATATATATATACAACATGTTAGGTAAATGGTGTATACTCCCGTTACGTACGTGTGCACCATGTGTCATTTGAATACTATGCCGATGTCAGAAGGTGGAAATTGTAAACTGTGTAAATTGACCAATTTCCATACAAACTAAATCAATGTTTTCCTCACTTATTTTTTGCATAACCCTAACTTTTAATCAAATATGACTTACGCGCCACGGCATAAAAATCTCTTCGGTAAGAGCCTAGTACTTTAGCGTATCCGCGCACGGGGCGCGTGAAAATGCAAACTTTATAACTAAAACAAAAAAAACTAATAATAACTTACAGGCTTACGCATCTGTCCACACACGACGGTACTATGCACCACTTCTTTCGTCTGTCCATCACTGTCGACAGTCTCCCAAACTCTGCAGTGGTTGACTACTTCAAGGACTAACCACCGCGTCGGCTACCTACTGGTAGTAGGATCCTTTTCGAGATCTTGGCCTCCCTTCGCTATCACGTTTGTTAAGGCTTCCAGTTTCGTGAAGCCTGTGTGAAAACAGCGTAATCTTGGGATACGCTGGTCTGCCGGTCACGTCCCGCTCTACCTTACGCACATGTATGTTGTAAAACACTAAATCACTGTACCTAGTTTGTTCTAGAAGAAATCATATCACTGAATTTGACACTCAACATGTACGCACAAGATAGAAAAACACTACTGACCTTATTTAATTCGATTATCGGCATTTTCAAAGTGATCTGAAGTGCCGCGCCCCGGGCTAAATAGGTGTTGCCATACTTTGCACTACATACATTGATTTAAAAATACCTATTCCTCGAGTACAGAATTCTCCTGAAATTTTAAATACTTAAATTAAGTAATATACCAATAAAGGACTAGTAGGTATTTCGTTTATTTACCTAATAATTTAAGGATATTTCTTAGGGACCCATAAAAAACTTAAGTACCTACTGATTTTTGCTTAAGATGCTATTAACTGTGAAGTTTTTATGAACGACGTTTTTATGTAGCGCTGCAAATCGAGCATAATATACCGATTAATCCAAAATCAACAAAAATTACAAAAGTGGGAAAAGACATACAAAACAAAAATGACACAAAATTAAAAAAACATAAAATAAATTGTAATTAATTACTAGTAGTAATTACATTTAAATGTCAATATTCTGAAACTAAACTATTTTTTAATGGGTTAAATTGGTATTGTATTGACATCTGAGCACGCTTAAACTGACTTTACAAGTAGTAGTTTGGGAGTTTTTTGGTTGCTGGCTTATTCTTGGCTTAAGTCGGTGAAGGTTAGTTGTGTAAAAGTTAAAGTAAAGGATAGAGTTTTTATCCATTTGTGATTAACGCAAATAAACCTAGAAATCTTCTTACCTACTTACCAATTTAGGTATTAAATCATAGGTGTTCAATGTATAATTATACCGATAACATCAAACAACTCTACGCGGAAGTCGTAAAAATTTGAGACCTCGATTCTGCCGGACTACGGCAAAGTTTGACGCCCTGTTTGAGGTCTTATGACGCAATAGGCGTAGAGAGACTCATGATTATGAAGACCCCCCCCCCCCCCACCACAAGCTTTTGACTTTAACCGCCATCAATCTTTAACGTAAAATGATTGTTAGTTAATACACTGTATTTATCATGTAATCTTAGTGTGGTACTAATATATAAAATTGTCCTGTTTTGCCGCTGCTTCATTAAAAATAAAAATAAAATAAATACCATCACGCAAGACCCTTATCCTCGGTGGTCAGGCGGGATACACAGAACGTCAGTCAACAACTTTACTGTTGTGGTGAAATATTTCTCGTTTTTAGATGGTACTTATTTTTAAACCTGATAGGGGTGAGCCTATCGTCGGTGATCGCGTACACACAAAAATCGTTGAAGCTTTCACGACACAAAACTTTTTGGGCAGTAAAAAGTTTGTGCAGTCCCTCCCCAAAATCGAAGTCAGGACCTTTGACTCGGCGTTTAATATGTTATTTGAAAATAATGGCATTTTTCCTTCTTTAAACTTAATACCTACTAAAATAAATGTATCGGTTTTAAAATATTTTGCCTCATATTTTATATTATTTTATTTTTGTTTTGTTTTTGTCTCATGACAAAATTGCAGACAGACAGATCCTTTAGTTTTTTTTTTGGTGATTTATGGCAATTTTAATAGCATATACTTGTTTTATACACAGTTAATAATAATGCGTTAGTTACTATTAAATGTGTCTTTGTTTTAAATTTTGTATGTTGTGTAACGTTAAAGTTTTATGTAATTTAATTATTGTAATTAAATTAATGTAATTTTCTGTTTATATGACAAACAAAACTTTATTAAATAATTTGATGTACAGCTGAAGTTACTTATTGTAAAGAAATTATGAGGTTAATTTACCTTAACAAAAATAATTCTCGCCCAAAGTAGGATTTTGCTTTTAAAATTGGTTTCAATAATAAGCATCCCTAAATAAGCGTCCTAACAAAATATGGAAAATGTTTTTTTGGGATTTCTACCTCAATTGGTCCTATACAAACTTTTGATTATTATAAGACACTGGATCGAATACAATAAAAAAAGTTGTGTGAAACTTGCATTTTAATTTTTTGACATTATAATTTTTCAATACGTATGAACGCCAGTCAATATATTTAAAAAAAATCATGGATAGTCTTCGAAGACTGTTTTCTTGTAGCTATAATCATCATAGTAGCTGCCCTAAAATGGGTCCACTTTTTAAATTTCGACCCTGTATACGCATATTATTTATGAAAGTAAATGTGTACAAAATTGTGTGTACGAAGCTTAACGATTTAAATACCTACTAAAAAACCCCTTTTTTAAATTTGACTTCAATAAATACTAATTGGTAAAGTAATTTAAGATTGGTTACGAAAGTAAATGTATATATAAAAGTTTATGTAGGAAGCTAAACGCTTTGATTATGAGAAGTCATGTTCCATACGATAACCACACATTTGACTTCATAAATACGTATTAGTAAAACATTCTTGGCAAGTACTTACTCTAAGAAATGTTTTACGCAGTGTGCCAGTTTCTAAATCCATCAACCTCTTTTACCATGGAAACAATTCTAACTATAGTTTCCTGTATCTATGCTACAAATAGTTTTACATCTATGTACCTAAAAAAAATAATACTGCTAATTTCATGGAAGCTAGAAGTTGTTGCCGCCGCGCCGCTACGAACCACGGCAGAGCGTGGCAGTGGCAAGGCCGTAGAGCACGTGGCGACGCGGCCTGTTGCTACCTCCACTCCCCCCTTACCACTCCATACGCACGACTCCCCCCTTCACTAAGCCACTTCGACTCTGCTACGTTGCCGTACTTACGTTACGTTACGTTTACGTTGACGAACCTTTACGTTCGCAGCAATTACAAGAAATATCTTACTAATGAGTTAATGCCAGTTAGATAGGTACCGAATTTTGTATTTGGAATATTTTTTCAAATTTTGTTATCTGTCCACGTTTGCGTTTGGGTCTCTTGTTCGAGTTTTTTTAATTCTTGGCATTCATTTATTTAAAGATACCTCTCTCAGTTAAAGATATTGCACATAGGTTTACTTGGTATATTTTTGCATATGTACGATTATGGATATATTTAATATTGCATAACGTTATTTCAATGTGGATATTTTTATGAAAAAAAAAATGTCTGGTAAAAGGTAACAAAAAAAGTTGTCTGGTATCCATAACACAGGCTTTGCTCACTTTAAGGCAAGACTGCGCTGTGATAATATTTGTTTATTAATTTAAATACTAAATTTGCGAGCCATTGTACGGTTAAGTTTAGTTAAGGGTTTAACGTACAATGGCTCTAAACGTGTCCATCTAAGCGAAATCCGGGTATTTCTCGAATACCACACCATGTCGCCTAATTAAAAAGTTCATGATGGTGATATCAATATCTGACAGCAAACACTTTTTTAAATAATTAGGTAAACGTATGCCGTCACTCTTCTATCTCTAAAACATACACATTAAAGGTTTTATCTAATCATTTGTGTTCTACACGAATACTCAATCAAAGAGTCAATTACGCTCTGTTCATATCTAAAGCTGCTCCATAGCTATTAGAAGTACATATTTATTATGTCACATAAAATTGCGTAGTTCCAACTTCGTCAGAGAAGGTAAACCGTACACATAGAGTACTGGCCAGCGCATTTCCTAGCCAGCTGTGTAATAAAAATGGTCGCAAATGTGTAACAGCGACGAAGCGAACCTATGGTCTCTTGTCTCTTTCTAACTTGTGTCTTATAGACATAAACAAACAAAATGGCGGACGTTAATAGAAAAAGAAAAGAGTTGCTTTGTCTTTTTCTAAAGGATTCACAATTTTGTGAGGCTATTCCGCAGTCCATAGGACAGATTACAGATCTCGAAGTCTACCCTCTTCAGACTCACGGCAAGAAGCGACAAAGCTCGCCAAGACTTCTCGCGAATACATGGTACTGTGCAAACTTACGAATTTTCCTATTACTGTTCTAGACCTCATCCTGTATCTCTGCTCCGGTATATCCGATTTCGACAGTGCAGCGGCTTTCAGGCGAGAAACCACTCACATTCACGCTTCTCGGGGTTCTCGCTGCGAGTCTGAAGTGGCCTTAGGTAAACCAACGAATTTTCTCATTCAAAATCAGCCAATGTTTAAAGAAGATAGTTTTTAATTTGAAACAATGAGTGTTGCCAGTAATGAATTATGGAAACAAGATCGCTTTCTTGAATCAACTAGTCTAAAGTCAAATCGTTATCGGACTATCAATGCTCGAGATGCTGTGTGTGTGTAATACGATAATGTAAGTACGTACAGCACAACAAACTTTTCTGACCCGATGGTCAAAACTCGAAGCCACAGTCGCCATGTTTAGATGGTGGTTACTTACAGCGACACTAGAGACCATACACCGGGTCAAAAAGTTAGTTGCACTGTAACAAGGAAGTCTGTAGTAAAAGTAAAGTAATGGAATTCAAGCTCAAGTTGCAATGGGCAGTTTGACGAACCAATGTAATTGGAGCAGAAAAGTTGTCGAATAGGGACTTGGTAATGGGAAACGTAGTGCAAACCCCCTACCTACCTGCCCCCTCCGGTGTGACTGCTCATATTTATTAAGTTCAAATGCGTTGTAAAAATAAGTGAGCTATGATAACTAGTAAACTGTACGAAACTGGATCACTATGCAAAGTACTTTACCTTTTGTTGGTAAAAGTATTTTGTGGTATTTATATCTATAATCATAGAAACGTCATATGCACAGACAAGTACCAAAAAAAAGAGTATTTATTTTTATGTTAAGGTGTATCCAACATTATTTTTTCATGTAAACTGTGTTACACCTAATATATTTATCTATAGACATTTCGCTATTCAAAATCTGTAAAAACATATTCGTTCATCAAATGCTCGTGAATGTATGAAATCAGCAAAACTTCGGTTATTTCATAATTCACTGGCATTTTATGAATAAATATGCTTTTCGTGAAAATAATAATCACGCTTTTTAAACCACATAATGTTTATATTATAGTTGCCGATGGCCGATGGAGCAGATGTGTCCTAGAGTGGAGACCGCGTATGGGAAGGCGAAGCGTGGTACGCCCGGTGGACCGACGACCTTAAAGAGGTGGCTGGTGGTGGCTGGATGCGGAAAGCAGAGGACCAGGAGAAATGGTGCGCCATAGAGGAGGGTTATGTATTATGAATGTTTATAATTATTATTCGTTTATATGTTTATAATAGTTCGCCGAAGGTTGTATGAAAAAGATTCGGATTTACCTTAATACGTTAAGTAGTTTTACAAACTTATTACAATTCAACCTTTGTTGGTTTTTCAGATTATTCTTGAAATATAAGTTAAATTCGGTACTGCAGTGCAATAGTACCTATTTTTTAAATACAAAACAATGACTGATTTTTGACCATCGGGTCAGAAAAGTTTGTTGTACGTACTTACATTATATTTTTAAAAATTCATTCATAAATCGACATAGATATAAGATAGTTTTGTAGAAAATTGTTACAAACAAGTTCTATTAATGTAATAATGTAATTATACTATGTTTATGAAATTTTTCTTTCTTAAGTTCATATTTTACATCTAAACAGTTTTATATTAGGGAAAACCCCAGTTTAAATTAATTTCATATACATAGTCACATTTTTTTATGACTTTCACGAGTACATTTGGACTTTAAGTATCTGGCAAAGTACTCATTGTTGTAGATAATTTACGCCGCTAGGTGTCAATGTTCAATCAAGCTCATCCTACGTAGGAACATTTCCACAAACTTACTAATTCATACCAGAATAGCACTACAATCTGCATAAACTTGCAAACTAAACGGTCATGGTTCTGGTTTTCATTTTTACCGTCCGAAAATCTAAGTTTGTTAGTTGATACACGTGGAATAACTTCTGTTACAGTGAAAAAGGTAACAGGATGTGAGAATGTTACTATTATAGTTCTGTTTATTACCTCGCATAGTTGGTTGTAGATTGTATTTCGTAGCGGTGTCGGGTAGATCGTGGAAACGGGTTAATTAATGATTCACGTAGACAGTACTTATTGCAAACTGAGATTGCGTATGAATGTCGCGAGGGAATTGTTAAATACGTTTACTGGAAAGTTCTTTTACTTACAAACTGCTTATAGATAAATATGACCTACGAATAGAGACCGTAGGGTTTTTACAAAGAAACCCAAGTAACCCTTATTTTAATTAATAACGGTCACTTAAAAATAATGGTTTTTAAGTTGAGATAGAGAATCGTGTGTCCTATATATTGTGGATTTTTACGATTTCTTTTAATAACTCTAATCAAATAAAATTAGTATGTAGATATAGACTTTTTCAAATAACCCTCAAAAATGTTTTCTTATCTTTAGTTATAAATACCTAACTACATCACTAGCAGGGCTAAATAGTGTATAAAGTGTATATAATAGTGTATTTTAATCCAACAGATTGGTCTGAAAATTAACAAACAAGATGAAAATCTTGTCGAAATAATACCGATTGTTAAAAACAATAATTCCGAAGGATTCTGGTAGCTGCGTAAAATCAATCAATCTCTCAAATTCAATCAGAGTGTGTTGCCACTCAGTTTTAAGTCGTCATTATTTACTGCAAGTTAAGGCAAAATGATCTTATTGACACAAAATGTTACAGAATTCTTGATAAGGAACTTTTCTCAAACTTTCTACGATATGCGACCATATCTTGCACACGCTTTTTTGAATTAATCGTACTTGCAGTCGGTATCAGAGAGCGGCCAGAAATGTTTTAGCCGGCCACTCGGTCGAGCGGTCGAATATGTAATATGAAAATGAAACAAACTTTTTTAAATCCGAAAATTGATAACTAAAAAGATCAAAAGCTCATTAAATTTTATTTTAATTTTCGACCGACACAACAAAAATAATGCGCCATTAATATAATCGTTTGGTTATGCTGCACTTGCAGGCCGCGGCAGTAATGTATTATTGTTGCATGACGTAAGTCATTTCAGTACTCATTACAGTTATTCACTGCGATTAGTACCCTTAGAGTAGTAGATATGTTAATTATCTATTATTTTTTTTACTTAAGCATAACTGTTTTGTTTTTATTTCTGTATTGTTTTTACTAGTAACATAATAATGGTCCATGTAGGCTGAAATAAACAAATTGAATTAAGTTTAATAATATAACAATTTAAAATAACACAACTTGAAATAATACTAATAAGACCACACCGATAAATTAGACGCATATTGATATATTTTAGCCACCTTTAGGCGGCGAAAAGTCCCGTCCGCAAATATACCTACGCAAAATGACACATATGCAGAATCACAAATAGGAATAACGACACTAACACATGATGATGATACATACCTACGCATAACGACCCATATAATTAAAGTCACTTTGAATTCAGTTATATTCCATTTATTTATTTTGCTACCGATCTAATTAAAATCAATTTAAAACCAAAGTCAAGGTTTGTTTTACCGTAAAACTCTGCTACAAACTATTTCTCATCAATCGACAAATCATGATCCTATATGTTTTCTTTGGCACGTTTATGAAACCTTAAGGCAGATTAATTATTATAATTGAAATAGACGATGCTTTAATTTTCCTTATATTTAAAATAATATTTATTTCGTATACCCACAAAATTGACACGAATATTCATCGGTTACGTAAATTTTCCTTTTTTTCCTTTTTATTTATTTCAATTTTCAAACACAAACGGTTTTTAATTGTGTGTCAATTAATCTATGAAAACAATTATTATTTATGAAACATTTTTTTAGAACTGTACGGAAACAGTGTCCTTACACCACCTTAGTCATAGCGTCTGAGCTTTACGTCTGCAGGACAATCCACTTTATGTAGGCACGTAGAATCAAAACTTCTATTTCTATAAACTAAAATTCCATTTTGACCAGTTTTGTCGACATCTCACAGATTTTTATAACTAACAAAAACGATTATCGATGAAAAAAAGGTGGTAATGATGTGTCGATTTTATTTATCTCACTTCGTCAGGAGTTGGGTGCTACCACACAATTTATTATAATAAATGACAGTTAACTATAAGAAAACGATAACAGTCACCTATTTTCGTCCGAGACGATAAGATATAAACACTACGATAGGAAAGAATGACATAAGGAAGTATTAAGTGTAAACGCCGCAGATTGTTTTCATACAAAATGAATTTTGCTATAATCTCAAAAGTTCCCTAAATTTTATTTTACATTTTGATTTCAAAAAAACGAACAAAAATATAATGAGCTTGCCGTTTTTGATTTCATGCGATTCTGATAAGCTATTAGTTTTCAATATTTTTGCAAAGGTGCAGGAATTTCTTGTATCGAGAAATAGACTAGTCAACAAGTGCTTTAACACTACTCATGCTCTGAAAGAACCTTCATGCATAGTCTAAAATAGGGTTGAAAGTACGTGTTTGCAGAGATCAATACTTTCTTGCCCGTTTAGAGGGAAGAAAGAATTAATAAAAAAGCACTTTCTATTTAAAAGCTGACGAAACAATTAAATAGCTTCTTTTTATTTGGTACAGTGCCATCTGTGATTATAAAAGTGAACCAATTTCACTTTGAAAAAAATAACTCACTATTTATAAACAACAGAATACATAACCATAGCTTGTAATTATTCGGTACAGCGCCATCTATGTTTATATAAGTGAATTAATATTTGTTAAGTAAATTAAAACTTTAATTAATTATAATTTATTATCCTCGCATTTGTAGTGTAAAGCACTATGTATCACTCGGGATGAAAGGCGATTCCCACCTCGTGTGTTTTAAGGCCCTCAGCTGCGCTTCGGGCCTCAAACTACACCCTCGTCGGTAATCAGTCACTTTCACCCCTTGGTGAACAATGTACTATTTTGTTCATCTTTTTCAGCAGTCTCGGAAAAATATTTGATTCGGAATCGCGTCTAGATAAATTTGGAAAAAAATAATATCCGCTTGAGAAAATGCAATAGTTATAAAATATTTACTGAAAAAAGGAGTGTTTGGTTATTTGCAAATATCTCGAGAACTAATATGATTTTTGGAATCCAAAAAAAAGATTCGAAAAAAGGCGAAATTTCCTAAAATAAAAGTCTCGACTACCGGAACTGTAGGACCAATATTTATTTTATATTTTTTTTTTTTTAAATAATCAATATACAAAGTGTAATTCACGGAACTTCGAAGGTTATGGAAAATATTTTTTTTATAAAAAAACAACGGCATCATAAAATTATATTTAGTTCTTATTTATGACAAAATTTGAGCGATCTAATTGTTATAAATTCAACTTTAGACGAAAAAGAAAATAAAACTTCAGATTACAACACATTTTTAATATTTCTGTTTCATTAAGAACCTGTTAGATACTTATTACATTATCATTATCTTACAACAATAGAACATACAATTTTACAATATAAGTCACGTTCTTTAGAATATCATTCAGTATTCTCATTATGGACTACGTAAGTTAATATCTCACAATTGCAAAGAGAAATGTTTACTGAAAACTGTAAATATGTTCCATAGAAAACATAATCACATATTTTAAACAATTTTATCACAAAATTTTAGAAAACAAGATAAAACGGTACATATTTGTTTTGTTTACTTTTCTACAATGTTTATATTGTTTTTGATTATTGCCAGAGGTAAAAAACAATATCAGTTTAAATCGATGATCAAAACAGTTAGATTTTATTTTAATTTATACTTAATAAGGCTCAAACAATATAAGAAACATATACTTCTAATACAAAATTTAGAAAAGCCTTTAGTTTCGATTTATTTTTGATAAATTATTGAATACAATTTAATTTTTTGCTTGGTAATACCACAACAATCTTTCGCCTTTCGATATATAACATTAGCCCTTTTTTTGCAATACCAGTCCAGCTGTTTGCATGTGCTTCTATGAAAGTTACCGCCCCCTGGTACAGATCGAGCTAACAGCGTCTTCAAGTGGACGTGAATTTTGTTCTGGCAGTGTTAAAAATTACCACCGCGAGGCATAACCAACGTGATTTTATTTATAATAATTTCGCGCTATTTACGATTGGTATCTAATAAGTTATTTAGGATATTAAAAATAAGGATTAAGTTTTTAATATTCAAATCATTTTATTTTATTTTTATTTGTACAACTAACATAGTTGAAAGTGTTTCTGAAACTAACAAATATGGATCAAGGTCTGAATTAAACATTTGTTTATTTAATTATTTATTCAAACCCAATTTTTTCGGATAAACGCTTTTGTGTCAGAATCATTTGTGATTTTATAAAAATATTGTAACGCAAGTGGTTTTAAGAACTGTATCAGGGAGATCTCACTCATGTTACTGATGTTACTTAAGATTTAAGGCGCGTGGAGCCGCTGGCAAAAGCTAGTATTTAATATGTATAAAACAATTTGAATCCTAAAGTATTTAGCACTTAAACTTTTTATATCATTCGATTTAAAATGTAGCATACTGAATCAGTCGGCACGTGGGTACCTCATGAACTCAAATAACGCGCTGTTGGAAAAATTATTGGGTTCCGATAAATATCACTTAAAAGGATTCGTAAGCTGATTTTCGTCTTATTTTGATCATCTACGTGTTTTTGTTGATAAACACTAGTGATGGGCCGGCTATGTTTACATAGACAAGGTAGTCGGCCAATTAGTCACCAATGCATATCATTCTAAATAACATAATTACTTGTTATCACCATTTTTTTTTTCGCATGTACTCAATTTCTAGTTAATCTTAGTAAAATATAAATTATTAATTTTGACACGTTATTTCTGACATGCATATCTGAATAATAAATAATAAATTTAATCAAGCAATTCGTTATCTCGAAAATGGCTCTATGGAGCACTTACAAAGAGTGTAAGGGTCGTGTTACGGACGGACAGCAACAGTAACGTTGCACCGTCGACATACGCGCAAAAAATGAACTTTCAAAAAACTACGCAACTAGTTTTATCAAAACTCAAAGTTGCTAGTTCCTGAAAATGTCACGGCTTCTGTGGAGCTACTGTCAGAACGTGACTTTTCGATTTTTTTACAATACTGTAAAGTGAACCACATGTGTTTTTTGGTTCTCACATGTTCATTTCTAGACATAAATGTATGCCAATTGATTTTATATACTATGCAAAACACAACAGACGTAGTAGTAAAATAAAAAATGTAAAAAGTCAAAATTTGTACTAAAAGTTCGAAAACAGATTTTGAAGCCTCGTATTTATATGAAATTGAGCAGCCAATCAGAGCACAGACGAAAGTGGGAGAATGGCTCGGAACAAAAACACCATTGAAAAATATTAAATTACTGGCTCGGCCCAATATTAAATTAGAAAGTTCGAGGTAAAAATCTGGAAAATACCGGTTTGAACTGGTTATTGGGTTTCCAAAATAAAAACAACGTTCTCTGATTGGTCTAAAATAAATGATTTGAACATTTCCTCTTAGACAAAAAAGTATAAAAGGAGACGCAATTTTCATACAGTATGCAGTGAAAGTTCAACAGTTCCAGGAAAATAAGTGAAGAAACCAACTGAAGAAAGAACAAGTTATATATATATGTCAAGAAAGAACCAACATTTTTATAACTCAAGATTACTTCAAGAAAGAAGTAACATTTTTATAAATCAAGAAAATTCGTAGAAGTTAAGTAAAATCAGTGAAGCGTAAATTAAAATCACGATTTTAAAGAAAGTGTTTGTAATTTATAGATAAGTGTTTGTAAATTATAATTTTGAAAAATGTTAAATGAGTTGTCCATATAAGTGTTAATTGCGTTTAAGGCAATTATAAGCTGTTGCAAGCAGAATCCAATTTGTTTCATTTTTTCAATTTTACAGTGGGCTTTTTCAGAGCCCACATTTCTATAAACCTACAGTCCACTAGCTCTGTCCGCAACAGGTCGCAGGTTCAAGTCCTGGCTCGAGGTTAATCTTTTGACTGCATCTTTGATATGAAAGTATTTATTTATATTGATGATATAATAATAGCCATGGATATGGCATGTATAATATATTTTCTTTTAAGACTCTATCCTTCAGGGAGTCATAAACGAAGAGAGATTATTTCTATGTATATATATTTATTTATATTGTATTTCTTACTTCAATGAAGATTTTGTGTGTTTATAAGATTGATGTACTAGGACTTTATAAGTCACTAGGAGTTGTAGCTATATAATTTCATTTTTAAAAAAACGCTATTTTAAAAAATGCACGATTTTTTCAATAATAAAATGCGGAACATAGCTCGGTCGCCGAGGTACTAAGGGCAAACTGTTGTTATAAAGTTAGATTTTGTTAATAACTAATAATAAATGCTTGTAATCAAAAATTAAAAAAATATTGTTATTTATAATGTAAATAAAGATAAGCTAAAACTAAATTGTGTTTAATTAAATCCTATTTTTGTTTCAAAGAGGTTCTTCCTTATAATAAATACTAAAGATTGTCAACTACACTTTGAATACGTTTGTTATCCGTGGTACCCCCCAATCGTACCACGTAAGGCTTAAAAAAAGTTTCATATAGTCGGCGAATTGTCGGTGCATCTCTAACAAGTCTTACTAAAAAAATATTGCGTATTAGAGGTGGAGGGTTGAACATACCTGCTTAAGTCGCAATTAATTTACTAAATTATTTATTCTGAAGCCGTTCTAAAATATTCAGTTTAATGAAAGCGAGTGTGCAAAACATCAATAAATTAAGCAAACATTGTTAAACATTGGTCAATTAGAAAGAAATACAATAAATACCATCATACGCATTATGAAACCTGAAACTGTTACATGAGTATGTTTTTCTATTGTAGATTGTAGTTTAAGATCGTTTTTTTAGAGAAATAAGTGCAAGACACCATCAGTAAAGAAACAAAAAATGCAAGAGCTAGAATCCTGCTTGCAGAAAAAATATGACTAATGTTTCGATTTATGACGCAACAATATTATTTTGTGATACGCTTCATGGACTGTGGACAATATCTTTACCCGATTGAACGACAGAATTGGAACGTCGTTCTGCGTACGTTATAACATTTATAAATAAGTAGG
Source organism: Apoda limacodes (assembly GCA_946406115.1). Lineage (NCBI taxonomy): Eukaryota > Metazoa > Arthropoda > Insecta > Lepidoptera > Limacodidae > Apoda > Apoda limacodes. Next base: position 7,388,733 of record OX291553.1, on the reverse strand, counting down.
TAATAATATATAATATATAATTCTCCATATCTTGATAAGAATCCTGACAGAGTGGATTTTAAAAAAAATCGTATTAGTGTCATATCCAGTAATCAGATTAGACACAAATGTCCTTTTTACTGGGCTGCCGAACCAGGATAATGTTTTTCTAGTGTATGTCTGTACGTGTGTCTATTTATTTTGCAAATTCTGTAGTGATATACGGTTTGATGAATTTTAAAACATGAGGTGTCATTAGATTTTTTTCGTCTGAGAAAAAAAAGCCATAGAACCTATTATTATACTTATTTTATATTATAATTCGAATATACAACTAGTGAGTATTAATTGTATATTCACTTTTTTACTTTTCAGTTGATATTTTCAACGGATTTGGGTTTTTGTAACTTCTTTTGAGAAAAGTTATTAAAATAGGTCCGTCAAAACCGATAAATTTGCGTTTTCCTTACGTTTTGAGATCTGTAGAATCGTGTGCCATCATTTTACGTGTCTGTGTGTGTGTATTTACGTAGGTTAGTTTTTTTTGGCTCCTCGATATCTCAAGCCCAAGACAAGATACCAATGGATGGACCGATTTGTCTCGTGACCATATCAATTGATACGTTCGCAACTCAAAACGTATTATCATAGTATCGTAATTTTCACAATATTTTCAAAAGCATTACTATTCATTCAGAATATTCCATTGAATGGGATTAAACAAAAACCAGAGTTATCAAATAAACTAAATGTACGAATTTAACAAAAACAGGCATTTTATGAATGCGCGGTCCACCCGCCCAAATTCGGTTATCAGTGTAGGGTTTCAACGGCAACTTCTTAATTATAGAAAGAAAATCGACTCACACTTGACATTTTTAAGTAGCCTATGTTCTTTCCCGGGACTCAAACTACCTCCATGCCAAATTTCATCTAAATCTGTTCAGCGGGTGAAGAGGTAACAGACAGACAGAGTTACTTTCGCATTTATAATATTGGTATGGATAGTATGGATAACTAATAACTACGTCTTTCAAATGCTCATCAAAATAATTATGTCACAACAACGAGTTGAAGCGCAAAAACAGCTCAGTGATAGTTTTTTCTCAACGCGAGCGAAAGAAAAAAAAAACGGTGACCTGAAATCCTATGTAGAAAATTCGTAGTGGAAAAGTACGCTAGCGATTCGGTATTCATAGGCACACCGACCGGTATCTTAATCATTTGGCAAATATTCAATGTATTGAATACATTGGTTGTTTTGTAGAATGTTAGTGGCATTTGTTCTATGTCATAAGAGCAATGTACGAGTTTGTATGCAATCATGTTGATGTTTTTAGATTTGCTTGGTGGTAGAGGTACACCTGCAGGCGCATGCGTTCTTTTATCACTTGTTGCGTACATCCACGTGGCGTGAGGCAGGGGTGGCAAAAATGCCCCACTCCACTCCATAGCAGCGTGGGAAAATAACTTGGCGACCACCTGATGCGGTAACTTGGAAATGCTAGCCTTTCGTTTTTAAATTACTAAGTAGGTACCTATCGTGTTTGTAAATTGAGACGATATCTGTTTCCGACCCACTTATTTTAGATTTATGTAAATTATGTCATAAAAAGGAGATTAAAATAGAATTTGAAAAATAAGAAGGACGCTAATAATTTATTTGTTTGACATTTACAATAGGTGTATGAATGTAGGTAAGATTAGTTTTCATGTAGGTACAGTCTAATACATTAATCGTAGGAAGATAGGAATCGATCGAATAATATAATATCGAATTAATTAAATGTACTAAATCAACAAAAAACTATAAAATAATTTCATAATTCACTGGTATTTCATGATTTGAATATGCTTTTTGCGACAATGATAAATAGCAATAAGTAACAATGACGCATTTTCAGCATTGAAATGTTAATTATTATGGATATTTAGTGATATGGAGTTAAAACCTTTGTTTTAAGAATAATGCACCTAAATCTAATTCGGTTTCATCTTAAGGTTTAAATTTTGTATAAGTTTTGATTATGTTAAATTGCTTATAAGGCGATATGTTTGGAATATTTTTGAGTGCTTTAGCTCTTTTTAAGATAAAGATCTCGATTCGGTCTGTACTATATGATATCAAATTTTATTTCTTTTTTGGGCTTTTTATATTCTTCAGAATCACATTATTTAAAAATAAATAAAATATGTGTCATATAATTTTGCTTACAGTGTAAATTTATTTACAATTATTCAATTTTTATTTACTTACAACTAGCTGTGTAACGTAATTTGACTTGCGTAATGACTCGCTTTTGCCAGCGGCTCTGCCCGCTCTAAATTTGGTAATCGGCGTGTGATTCTTACGGCAACTCCTTGATTATAGTAAAAAAGTTTGTCATAGCAAGCTATAGTTCGTTTAAGCACGGTTATGGTTATGACTTCGGTATCTTTTGATTTTTTTCGGAATAAAAACTATCATATGTTCTTCCCTGGGACTTAAACTATCTTCATACCAAATTTTATCTAAATCGGTTCAGTGGTTTAGTCGTAAATAGGTAACAGACAGACAGACAGATAAAGGTACTTTTGGATTTATAATAATAGTATAGTGGCAATATGGAAACTAAAAAGTTCGTGTGAGTGTAAGTTTCATATTATTCCGTTCAAACATTTTTGAGATGTAGAGCATAAAAAAATCAAGCCACGTCTCATTTTTAATATCATTAATAGAAAACCTGATTTTGTTATCTTATAATACGAAAATTTCCCAAATAAAAATCGGTGTAATAGTTTAAAGTCTGAGACATTAGACTCAGTCTTATAAGTACCCGTCAGTTTTACTACTCTACAATCTTCTAGTTAATCAATTAACAAATAAAAACTTGAGCCCAGTAAAAAGTGTATGGTGTGTTTACGAAGACAAATAGCTAAGAGGACTAGTTTACGAGTAAATCAAAGAATAAGGCTTAAATGGTAACGGGGCAGGCTACATACATATGTTGCACAACCAATAACGAAGTCAATACCACATATTAAAAATAAAAACTGATGATTTGAAAAGATAGCAGAAAGTGATTAGGAAAGGGATAAAGTGAAAGTGAAGAAAGCGGAAGATTGGGTAGATGATTATATAAAATCGAATTATGGAATTTTTGTTTTATAATTATATTAAATTGACTAGAAAATTTTCTCATTAATTTATTCACTAAAAAGCAAGCAGAAAAATTATAAATGATAAAGTTACGCAGTAACGAATATGTAAGTTAAGCAGTTTCATAATGGACATAGCACTCGAAAAATTTCGTTCTAATTTTGATATGTATTTACGAACTGAAGTATAAAATAAATCTGCGTACGAAACAAATTGATAATAATAGGTATTACTTCACGCCTCAGTGAAAACGCGTCACGTTGATAAAAAATAAAACGGTCAAGTACGGGTTCCAAATAGTCGACTATTATATCATTTTTTTAATGTAATATAAGCTACACTGTAAAAGTATGTAACAAGTACCACTTTCAAAAAATACTCAAATTACAAAAAGGAATAGAAAATAAAAAAGTACAAATTTAATTGCTAATTTAATATAAGACAGATTTCAAGTTTCTAAATTCAAAAGTTTTTGTAGCCCTGGACAGGCATGAAGACATTTATTAGAGTTCATTTTTCATTTGGAGGTACGGAACCCTATAAAACGATCATAGCTTTATTTCTAGCCAATTACCAACTATGAGCAGTAAAAAATAACTCTGAATTATTCCAGCACGGTTGTATTCAATTCTAAAAGCGCCCGCGCAGCTATTAGCGTCACCATACCCCGCGGCTATACAGTTGAATGGCCGCCCCTGCTAGTGCGTCAGCGGCTCTTTATACACAGAAAAGCGAGAAAATAAATTTGCGATAACCGCATCTCTATCTAGACGAACTTCGGTTTGCATAGACGGTGAATGAACGGCGTAAAGGTCGCGAATTGGTCACACTAGAACGTAACAAGGGTAGTCTAACTAATAGAAGTCAATGAATTGAGGATGAAACAAAAAATATAATTTGACACTTTTTCATGAACCATCTTATCTCCTGCTGTAGATAACATTAATAGCAATAAAGATAAAATAAAAGCTAAGTAAAACACAAAATTTATCGAAAGTTAGATTCTTTTTTGACACACTGTATATGAGTCTTATTATATTATAACATTCTAAGAATAATGTTTAAAATAGGGTTTTAGGTTTAATTAGGTTTGATTCTTTAAATAAATACTATATGCCTACATTTTTTATATTACCATAAGGTGGCAAACGAGTAAACAAACATACATATTAATTAGTAGAAAAAACTTTTCTACTTTTTTTTTTACCGGCGGCGTCTATATTTAGCAACCTCACTTTTATAAAATTACTAGCTGTCCTAACAACTTTGTTTTGTTGCTTAAGTATAAGTATAGGTTTTTAAGGTAACAGATACATATACAAATTGTAGTTTTTTCATTATCTGCCTAGCCAACCAAGTCAACCGATTTTTTTTAAAATGATAACTAGTGTGTTAAATAAATTCATGATGAGAGAAAAAAAATTAACTGTTTATGATTTTAACCTACAAAATTATCGGAATTCTCATATTATCTCCTTTCGTTTTTCAAAAACGGTGAAACACGTAAATCTTAATTTTTAAACTGAATGCCAAATACAATTTAACCAAAAGACGGACTTTTATACAAACTAGTACTTACCCTTCTGGGGATGAATTTTGCAAAATCCTCTCTTAGTGGAGCCCTAGGTCAAGTAAGAAACCTCCATGTCTAAAATATTTCAAGTTTCTAGAACCAGCGGTTTGAGCTGTGCGATGATATGTCATTGAATCAGTCAGCCAGTCCGTTTCTTCTTATATGTACAAATAAGTAAATAAAAGTAAAAACCCTCCAAATAAATATAAACGTGAAAGTAGTCTAGAGAACAAGTTAAATTTGTGTGTTTTTTATTTTGAAATAATGCTTAGCACATCAAGAAAAATATCCAGTAAAATTTTATTACCTATTAATATAGGTACCTAGGTAGTATTTAAAAGAGTTTTGGCAAAGTGACAATATTCATAGTTATGTAGGTATTCAAGTTCTTTAAAATATCGAGAAAGTAAAACCACTTTGTTTATACACGTTAGAAAAAGATTGTGACCTAAGAGCGACACTTGCGGGACTCTTAACGTAAATTCAACATAAAACAACATTATAGTTTGTCCAAGTGAAATTCTGTTGCAGTTATTTCTCCGGGAACTTTTGAATTTTCCCGTATAAAAAGCCTATCTTTCGACGTCTTTTCAGTTATCCCTGTGCCAAATTTCAGCTGAATTGGATGCTACATTGTGACATGAAGGAACGACGAACAAACATACTAGTTTTTGGATTTATAACATAAGTATGGATTACTCTTTATACCAAGAGATTACTGAAGTATCCTGAACCCTTTTAGTGGTTTTATTTGTGAAATGTATCAAATGCTACAGCAAAATCGGCGCAGTTGTTTTTTATCAGCATCAATTACAAATATTTTTTGATAATTATTTAAAAGGCGTATGTATAGTTTAATGATTTAGATTATAACGTAGGTATCTTATTTTCCTTATATTCAGCCAAAGTCTTGTTTACAAGTAAGTACAGTATCGTGTTACTTATTGCTACTGTAGTAAAAATAGAGCTGAATTCGAAATTACGTCTAAAAATGTGCATAAGTTTTGAACCCGCGCACAAATATTTACAATGGTATCCAATTAAAGAAGAAACGAACTTTTCTTGAGAACTTAATAACAAATAATATTCTGAGATATTAGTGACAGCAATGCTGATTTTAGTAAACAATATGTGTGTGGTGACATAACTATACAAGTTTATAAGTAAGTTAGTTAGATCATTGTCATCTAAATATGAAAGTACAAGGTTGCTGGCAGCCAACTAGCGTCAGTAAACTCGCGCAATGTCAGTAAAATATCTCAGTTTATGCTCTCACGCAGGTTCACGGGCAGTAAATCTGTGTGAGTGTTCCGTTTTGCAGTCATGAGGACATGACAGTGATAACACATTTATTTAATAATGTTACCTACAGATGGCGTTGCATCATCGATGTGCTGGGAGGTTTAGGAATAAATAAAGCGGGCTGAAAGTAGGTAGATACAAAGGCTAGTTTTTAATATTTAATACTACATGTGTCGTTGATGGGCACCTTACGTAAGCACTTGTTAGTAGCAATCCATTTACTGACCGTTGTTCCTGTGAATGTTTAGTTTCAAAAACTGCTTCCTTCAGCTGTGTACTTAAATAAGCAGAGAAGAAATATAAATCTAATTTTTTTCATTTGTTTTTAACCAAAATTGGTGCAAATCGGACCGTGGTCGAGTCGGCTCACAAGTAAAAGGTGTGGTAGGAGGATAATAACTACCAGTGACGTGATGCCATTAAGCCATGTTTGGAATTTTTATTAGTAGGCCTACAGTTCGCGGAACATTTTTGGTGTGCTTATCGACACTTCTGTATTACAAATGGACATACTGAGTTGCAAGTTGCTTCAGTAGCTTAGTTGCTGCCTGTTTACCCAAAAGGCGTGATAAAGGTTGTCTTGCAAAAAAACTACAGTACAGTAAAAACATACAGTAAACATGTTGCAGTATTTTAAGGAAGATGTAAGAAAAGTTAACAGTTAGGTAACATTGCTAGAAACAACCTGTTGCTTATGTAGTGCAATAGTAAAAAAAATGTGTATAAAAAACATTTAAACATCACGCTTACATAAAATGAACTAAAAAGTAGAAAATGAATCCCCTTGACATTACTGAGTAAAAAAGCGTGTTCAACTAACATACAGCCTTTGATTATTAACCTGTCGCAACACAATAGCACCAATGCTGACTGATACTATACGGGATTGCTATATGTATTGCTATATGATTGAAAGGGGCAACGCTTTTTACTCCGTGATATCAATGGGATTTATTTTGTGCTTTCTAGTTTATTTTACTGCAGCTCTGATTCGAGGAAATAATTTTGTTGTAGAAAAGATGACATACTTATTGCATTGTAATGAAAATACAAGTCTTCAATGCAAAACTAATAAATGACTTGCCAATATAAAGCATAAAAACATGGCTTTTGTTTCACGTATATTTGACATGTGTAATGATTTGTACATACCTATACATACCTACATCACATGTCTCTGTTCGCGTATAAGGAAACTGATATTAATTTCCTAATTGAGAACATTGTGTTTGGTCAAACATGTCCAATAATGTACCAGCAGGGAGTTGATTGGTAGTATTGTCTCGAATTAGTTCGAGTTGCTTCCCTCTTATCTAATAAATACATACTTATGATTGTAGGTTTCCGTATCTTTGCTTGGATTGTGAGGACAACAGGCACAACACATGAGTACATCCTGAAAAGGTTTACTTCATATTTTGAATTCTTTGATGATGGTAGTAAGCTAGTTGATACAAGGCATTTGGTTTAAGCCCTATAGGACTGGGGGACACTGATGACTGTTTACCTTTATTTCTGTATGTATCTTTTGATAGCCGCTGGATAAAGTTAGTTTTAAAGACCTTTAGTGATAATGTTATAACCATAATTTATAATCTGCATAAGTTTACTAGGCAAGCATGAACAATAATTGTGCAATTGTACTTAAGTTATTTTCTTTGACTTAATAATATTCATAATTATTTCTTCATTTATCAATATTGCACGACATTACGTATTCATATCATTGACTTTGATGTATTTATACCTACATATACTGTTTCACTTCACATCAGTACAATAGCTTGGTTTTTCTTTTGTGTACGACATATAGAAGTTATATATATTATAAATATCTATTTAATAACAATAAAAATGCTGTTTTGCCTTTAATTGATGACTCTTACATAGTAACATTTGTCATTGAATATACGTGGAAGGTTATGTATGATTTGTAATGATATGTGTTATTCATCATCTACACTTATTTTTTAGTATTTCTGAATTTTTCTAATATCGTTATAGAAAGATAGACCGCTTTGAAAAAGTTATGATTCTGTATGTACCGATGAAATCCGATTTCAGATCATTCAAGTTTTGTTTAACTTTGTGTCCATTACATAGTAATATTTGCATTTGAATCTTTGAGTAAGGTTACGTTTATAGGTATGTGTATAAATTATACTTGTTGGAGTGCCATCGCCCACATCCCTAACTCAGTATTCGTTCTAATGTCCTGATAAAGCGTCTTTGAAATGTCAGATTTCAGTCTAACTAGTCTTGCTTTGCTAAAGAGTAAAAGTAGTTTTTTCGAATAGCGTTTGAACGAATTATTTAGCCCAAAGGGAAAACTAGTTTAGCTGAAGAGAAACTAGATGACATTTTAGTATTGTCAAAACATGATTTGTGTCAAAAATGAAAACCAAAGATCTAGAAATTACAGGCTTTGGTTGGGTTATTATGGTTTTTACAGCTTGTTTGAGTACAGAAGTTTAGAATGACGAGAATGCACCTGTTAAGGTTTCATTAGTTTCCATATGAAATCAAATATAATATTTGATAACGACAGTACCTTCACACCTCAACACGCCCGAGAAAATCGATGTAGGCGAAGGAAGTATGTATCGTATATCACTTACTCAAACGTCCGTTACTATAGAGACAAGGTCACATAAGGAAGTAATATTGGGCCTGTGACAACTTCGTGCTCTAACCCCACGTGTGAAAACTGTTTTTATTAGTAAATAAAACTACAATACTAGGTAAAAATGTTAAAATTTGTGTTAAATAGACATCTATAATAAAACAAAAATTAATCAACGTGGTTTTGGTGGTCTTCCGTTAAATTTTCCAAATCGGGAATATTTTCAATTAAAGCTAAAAGCATGCAAGCTGTAACATGCAACATTTAACACTAAAACCCGAGCACCCGCGCGACTTCTTTCCGTTGTTTCCCAGGGACCTTAACTGCTCTCTAAACCATTGTGATGCCATTGATAATATTTTATTTGAACAAATTTTTTTCTTGCTCAAACAATGTACGGTGATCGACCGTTTGGGCCATACAGAAATGTGAATCATGTCCAAAATTAGTGTTGCGAAACTAATCAAAACAGACTTTTTACTCATTTACTTTAGCGTTACGATCTTTTAGGTATCTTAAAAAATCCCCGAACTTTCCATCCTGAGGGAAACGATTGTTTGCGTATTTTTCGAAGCAAGCAAAGCCACTGAAATAACTTTGTATTTTAGTAAAAATATATCAGCAACGCAATTAGTTCAACAGAATGTGGTTTTCCGCCACTGTTATAGTTATTAATAGACACCTAATACCAAAGTAATGTGACAAACTTGCATGAAGAGTAATATAGTATATGCAACATTTATATGACTATATTTCGGTGTATAATTCAACTAACTGACATTTGTGTATTTCATACCATCCACAGGGGAGAACGTGTAATGCACTCGTCTCTAAGGAGATGTTTACAATCACATGAAAATCCAACAGGGACTGATTTGTGTCTAAAATATAAGGTATACATTATCACTATGAGATGACATTGTTAAAAAAATATAAAGATCACTTCAATCATTCAAATCACAAAAACACCATTTCTCCAAAAGTTCCAAATCTTCATGGACATTGTTGTTGAAATAGTGGCCGCGCGACTGTCAGTTTTCAAGTCGCCCATAGGGCCGGTAACAGACATGTCTTTGTGTGATCTCTATTTTATTGTTAACCCTTATAGATCAAGGATGCTGTTCTGCTCGTGTTTCTAATCTAGAGGTTCCTAACTATGAATCATAATCCATGGTTACGTAAGCAATGAAATTTGTGCTTGTCAAGAAGTAATTAATACCTATAGTTAGTTCCTTCCTGTAAGCTGCTCAACGCAATTAATATTTTTCCTCTCGGCGTTTCACAGCCGCCAATAAATGTTAGTGGGTGAAGATGACGCCATGTCAGGCGTGGCTATTGTATTCGTGACTAGATTCACGTTTATATAGATTTCCAACAGGCCTGCAGCCTACCATAAGTATAACTGGCCTACTTCCTGTCCTAAAACAACTTTAAAAATAAGTGTTGAAGTTGAAGTCACCGCTTCAATTTGGTAATGCTAAATGCATATACAATCTATTTTGGTCAAATATGATAACTGCAATTCGTAAGATTTTTTCTATTCTAATGTACAATAGGTCTACGAAGGTCTAACAAGTAGTCAAAAACTTTAAAATAGTTTATGAGAAGTTGCAGATTAAAATGCGGCAGCTGAAAAATTATGAGAAATGAAAGGTACAGGTTATGAAAAGGTCAGTTTTTAGGTCCCATAGTAGGTAACTGGCAGGACATTGTACGACTTTACCCATTCTCTTTTATTGAAACTTTGGTACATCGATAGGATTATTCATGGGAGTTCTATTGTAGTTAGTATATAACATTCTACTCAGGAGATATTTTTAAAAACAATAAATATTTAATTGGATTACCAATTCAAAAACTGTCAAAAACAGAGTAACCTACACTAAACCTTGATTTGGAGTACAATCCTGTCCGATCCCATGGTTTATAAGGATCTTTATGTCTTCGACTTAATTATATCTTACAATAGGTAGCAAAATTATTATATTGACTTTGGGCATTGGTGTTCAGTATGTTATGGGTTTCGGCACGCGTTGATTTCCAAATAAATTATTTCCAAATGTTTAACTGCAGGTAAGTTAGATTAAAATAAACGTTATTTTAAACTGCCCTTTTTCCATTTGTTAAAAAAGTTTGTTAACAATTGAATTGTATGTTAAAAAATAAAAGTGAAACCAGAATTTTTAATAATAAGTACTTGAAACGTTAGTGATGCGTAGAGTAAGCTAGGTTAGCATAAAAATAAAACATTTCTGTGTGGTAAACAAAATGGGGTTGTGACTGAGAGGTAATTGACATTCGGGGTCGTAAAGACAAATGCCCACACATGAGTGTAACATGTATAGTGTTTTAATTAAAAAAATGATAGCCCTATTGAATTACAAGTTATGGTACTGTACTTGCAGTAACGACAAAATTTTTTTAGCATAACAATAAGTATTGATTAAGTAAAAGTCTTGGATAGAGGCTCAGTGGGCAATGACCCGAATGCTGAATCGAGGGGCCGGGATTCGATTCCATTTCACAAGACAAAAATTTGTGTGATGAACATTTGTGTTTGTCTTGAGAAAAGGTGTTTACTAAGTATAATATGTTTATGTATGTATTTACAAAATAAAGTATACATATGAATTGTATCCGTTGTCTCGTTGTCTAATTCATAGTTAAAGCTTTGCTCAAAAATGGAACCAGATGTGTGTAACCTCCAAAAATATTTATTTATTATTCAACGTCATAATCTGTGCTTTAGCAGTATAAAGCTTTCGCTACAAGTAAATCAAATATATCAACAATCCTTATAGTTTATATCCAATTAATGATAAAAATCCTTTGCCGGATTCTCATACTTCCATCTATGTTTTTCCAAAATGTATGAAAACTTCTTAATACATAATCAGCGCTGTTTACATTTCGGTGCAAAAAATGACATAATTATGTTTAACCATCGATTGGATAAAAACTGGATTTGGCTTCCGTAGTGCGGGGGCCGGGGTATGACGGCTGGCGACGCGTCATGACGCAAACGGCATACGTTATATCAGAGAAGTCGTAGTAAACAATACAGTGTTTGTAAACAGTAAACAGCCGCCGCCGCAGAATGTAAACAAAACCACGCTGCTTAGATGTCAAGAGCGAGTTCGCAGAAACGGCGCCGTATAACGCGCGTGCTCGTTATTCGTTACTTTTGATCGTGCCATTAAAAATAACGCTTCTTTACGGTTAACGATCGAGTTTCTCTGCTTAATTAGATTGCTTTACGTATTTTTAGATTTGTGACATTTTGAGTGGTTATGGAATGTTGCATTTCTTTTTGTATGAAAATGAATTTGGAATGCACGTGTATATACGTATATATAGATTACTAGCCTTTTCCCACGGTTCCACCCGCCCTAAATTCGGTTATCGGTGTAGGATTTCAACGGCAACTCCTCAGTTATAGAAAATATCCTGACTCACACTTGACGATTTCAAGTAGCCTTCTCCGGGACTCATACTACCATGCCAAATTTCATTTTAATCGGCACAGCAGTTTAAGCGTTTTTTTAATTTTCATATGGATATCTGCATGTATATGTGTTACGACATTAGCTGAAAAGATTGAATTGGGCTTTAAATTTATATGTAGATGTCCTTGAACTCAATTTATTTGTATGTCAATGGCTATTGGCGATAGCAGATAAGAAAATAAAAACTTACTTCTTAGTATAAAAACGTCGTAATAAGTGCTTTCAAGTAGGAACTTAAGCCTAATTTATGCTTTAGTCATCTTAGCAGGTTTTTTGTAGGTAAATTTAAAAACGAGATTTATTAAAACAATTTACTAGAAAATAGGTTTACTATTAATTTTTTTATTAATTTTAGGTAGTTTTATAAATTGTTATGGATTTATATCTATATGTCGCGAGTGATACCTCTGGTGTTGCTAGTGACCATAGTCTACGGTGACCGCTAACCATCAGGCGGACCGTAACCTTGTTTGCCACCTTAGTGGTACAAAAAAAGTTACATATAATTTATAAGGGGTATAATATTTTAAGGCTGCACTTTCGTTCCACCTCTAATAACTATGTCACATTTTTCATACCAAACTGACTTTGGCATAATTTCTTGCAAAAAAGTATTAAAAATTAAGTGCTTTTGGTTTCATGAGATTTTGCTAGGCCATTTTAATAAATTAGCAAAGTTGCTGGAATTTCTTATAATGAAATAGTGGTAAAAAAATAATGGTCTAAAATGTATTATTCGAAGATTATCGCATATCAATTTTGTTTATAAAAAATATTCGGCTTTTATTTATACCATCTTGGCCTAAATAGTTCGAATTCTCCTGTGATAATTAATCTTTAATTTTGAACGTGCGAAAATTAAGCTTTGTGACGCCTCGTGTCTCATTTGGTCAGTTCCGCGGAACGTAGAAACGTTAATTTTGACTGCAATAGACACAGGGATCAGAAACAGTGTTGCAGCGATGCACTGACCACCTGTCATGTTAGCTCCAGTTAAGGATTAGAACGGTAAAGTTAACATAAAAATAAAAACCGGCCAAGTTTGAGTCGGACTCGCGCATTAAGGGTTCCGTACCATTATTAATAGAAACGGCCAAAAAAATCACGTTTGTTGTATGGAAGCCCCTTTAAATATATTTAAATATATAAAGTGAATATATAACTTAATATTCTGTGAATATTTCAAACGTGTAACTGTTGCCGTTATAAATATGGAGCAAAAACGAGCAAAAAAAAAATACGTTTGTTGTTGTTATACAGAAATACATCATCTGTGAAAATTTCAACTGTCTAACTATCACGGTTTAGAGATACAGCCCGGTGACAGACGGACAGACGGACGAACAGCGGAATCTTAGTAACAGGGTCCCGTTTTACCCTTTGGGCACGGAACCCTAAAAACTGTATCACTTCTAATAAGTTAATGCTATTTTTGAAGCATCTACAACGTTTAGCTTTTAGAGTAGATAACAAACAATAAGTTACTCGAAGATTCTGTTTCTTTTTGCACCAGTCCTATAAGTTAATCTGATAAATACCTACGTAGTCATAATTAAAATGTCTTCTAGTGAAAGTTGTTGGATAAGGTTTTAATGGCGTCGCGCCTGTATGGTGTACATATTCTAATAGTCGTAACTTGTATAGCTATAATAATTTGTAACCCGGATATTTCACCGATAAAATCAAAATAATTAACATACTGAAACTGTCTACTTGGTTTGGAATGATAAATACCGAAAATATGGAAATAATATCAAGATCAAAAGATTACCCACGAACTTTTACTTTCAGTGATAAATATTGCCTTAGAAGAAAAATTGTACCACTTTTGTTTTATAAAACACTTTTAAGGCTAGGGTATAGGCTAGACCGCGAAAATACGCCGTTTTTGTGAAAATTTTGTGGCTAAACTATAGCATCTAAAGCTTTGAAAAAAATATCTTAATATATATAAATCTCGTGTCACAATGTTTGTCCTCAATGGACTCCTAAACTACTGAACCGATTTTGATCAAACTTCGTAAATATCTGTTATTTGATCCAACTTAAAAGATAGGATAGTTTTTATCTCGATATGTCAAGTGCGAGCCGGACTCGGGCACTATAGGTAAACACCAACTTTCGCCGGGTACAGAGGGACGGCAGCGGAACAACGTTCGCCGGGACAGCTAGTATGTTATAAAACTTGCTTCTGTCTAGTGCATTACCTTACTGAATGATTTTCATTTATTGTATTTAATGTAAAAATAAAAAATCTGGAAGTGACCGTTGTTTTAACACTTTGTTTTAAATTTTTAAAGCGTGTTTTGCATTTGCTTGTAATGATTACATGAGTGCATAGACTCTAAGTTGTAGCGAAAAGTCAAAAAATGTGACTAGAAACGGTAATAACGTTAATTATTACGATAAGGGTCGGCGAATTACAGAAATTAGCTCTCTGGCCTATATCGCCCTCTTAAGGTAGTACCCAATAAACAAAACCAAATCAAGTCACCAAATAGGATTAATAGTAAGTCCAGAAAAACCTACTTAAATTTTTTAGATATACCTACAACAGAAGACACTTTTGAAAACTTTGTTTTTGTTTAAACATATTCTGTAAAAATATCAGTTTTCAAAAGTGTCTTCTGTTGTAGGTATATCTTAAAAATTTAAGTAGGTTTTTCTGGACTTACTATTAATCCTATTTGGTGACTTGATTTGGTTTTGTTTATTGGATTTAATGTTATTTTAAAAACCATAAAGGTTAAAATAAAATGTTTTTATTAGTCACTTTTGTCGACAACATCAATATTACTAATAATATCAACTTAACTAATTGATGTATTTAGTAGAATTTTCTATTTCCCAAATAAATAAACATTTATTTGATTTTCGGTCAATCAATGTTGCAATAAAAAAAGCGAAATATTATCCTATATTGCTAAAAAAATTTACGCGTTCTAACATTTGTCGAAACAGTCCAAATCAAAACGAGGAGTTACGAGGGTTTAATTTTCCACATGTCTGAATAAAAATCGAGATTCTTCATCACAATCTTAGCAATTTGAATGGTTTGCTGTATTAATCATCACCTTTAAGTTTTTTGTATACCACCAAGGTGACAAACAAGCTTACGGTCCGCTTGATTTTGAGTTATTCTAATACAATCTACTTATAGTGACAATAAAAGACGACGCTATAAGCAGTTTGGTAACATCCTTGTGTTTTTGTGTAAAACAGTAATAATAAAGATGTACATATAACAATACCTATTATGTATGTGATTAAATAAATATTTATTGTTTTGTATTATTATTAATATTATTATTTAAAACTAGTGTCCAGTGCTTCCCATCCATGATATTACATTACTAATAAAAAAATCCGCAAATATCTACTTCTCTTTTTAGAATTACTAATAGCCTATGGCCGTCTTTTTATTACTGATTTCTACTTTCCTATAATGGTATACAAAAATCCTTTAAATTAACTAAGCGGTTTCCAGAATCACTTTTCATGTTTAAAAAGACACCTGATAACTGACACTCTCTTTTTTACCTTATTCGTACAAACAGATAAGATGGAAAAATGTTGACGAATCACCTTTTGAAGTACTTCTTACATACGAAGCTTATTAAAATTGTTTTATGAAACGACTTCGAAAAATCCACTTTCAGTAAATTCCGAAGTGGCTGGTATTTATTAAAACATACCTACTCTTACAAAGTCGTTAAATAGAATATTTTAAATACCTTATTTTAATTGAACTGTAAACAG
This sequence comes from Apoda limacodes, assembly GCA_946406115.1. Classification (NCBI taxonomy): domain Eukaryota; kingdom Metazoa; phylum Arthropoda; class Insecta; order Lepidoptera; family Limacodidae; genus Apoda; species Apoda limacodes. The sequence goes on along the minus strand of OX291553.1, from coordinate 7,372,852 downwards.
TACAGTTTTTAACAGACCGATTGGTAACCCTTCTTATAAGTGCCTCGTAGCGTGCTTCATACAAACGAATTATGTACTTTTTTCTGAAATTTACTGAACAGTATGAAATTTTAAAGACATGTTCTAGGAATAAATATCTAGGTCTGCAGTGTGCCACTTCTCTTTTGAAATTGTATAGTTTCAAAGTTATACGGTATTCTAGTTTTTATACAAATAGTCTCAAATAGGCACCCTATGACGCGTCGCGGGTTGCGGACCGTATTCTTTAAACTAGTGGGTATATACATTATATTGTAATCAAACTATTCAGCTGCTTCCGCAAACTTGTGTGTTTCAATAACATTCCATCGCGGCATCGGTCGCGCATAAAGGCATTGATCTCAACTGGATTTGTAAGTTTTACTCCGTCCATGGCCACAGTCATGGTCATTTTTATTAAAGTATTATTATAACATATAGCTTGTTAATATACCTACGTCAAGATGGCGGCGGGAAATTACCTTATCGCGATTTCTCAAGATAGACAAATAGGTATCTGTTTCAAACCAAAACATTTATGACGACAAAAAAAATCTTTCACGCCAGCGCAAGTGTTATTAGGGTTCCGTACCCAGAGGGTGCCAACGGAGCCCTATTATTAAGCCTACGCTGTCTGTCTGTCTTTCTGTCCAGCCATTAAAAGGCTCTATCTTTAAGTAGAATAAGTGTTGTAATGGGGGATTATCTAACAAATAATAAAAAGTTAAAATTTAAGTGGGATCCCCATACAAAAAAAAAAACACATTTTCGTTGTTTTTGCTTAAGAACAGTAATACATACAAACTTAAAACTCGCAGTGAAAAATAGTGTGAACTATGAAGTATAATAACAAATAAAGTAAACCGATCAAGTGTGAGACGGGCCCAAGTGTGAGTTGGGCCTAAGCCATTACCTGCTATTTAAAATTACTGGTACAGCACCATGAAGCTTATTATCAAGAGAAACAATAACACATTTGTTTGTTGGAAACGATATTCAAAGTTAAGGAACGTCGGGCTTGGGCAGTACTTGGTAGGGTGACCGCTTAGAGGCATACTTATTATTTTTGTCATTTTTCGTAAATTTACATGCGTGTTATTAACATCGATCAAGTGGAAGTCGGACTAGTACACCATGGGTTCCGTACCACGATTTGAGAAATTTACAAACACAAACAAAAACAAAAAGTGTGCCGCTAAGCGGTAACCCATCCAATCACTGACCAAGCCCGACGTTGCTTAACATTAAATATATTTTCAACAAAAAATGTGTAACTGTTTATAAACTCTGAATAACACGCGTAGTTGCTTTATCGTGAAAACAGTAACACAAACTAGCTTCAATCTTGCAGCTTTAGTGTGTGTGAGCTCTAAAGTATAACAACAAATAATAACGTTACAGCGCAATTTAACATATTTTAAAATACTAAGTTAAAACGCAAATTAAAAGCTGCCTCGAGGTTCAGTGGGAAAGCAACAGCCTGAGCTAAATTCCGATTCATCAGCAAAATAGGTAGGTGACTTGCGAGCTTTCCCTCTGGGAGTCGTGCTTTCTGGTCGCTTGCTAAAGCTGCCGAAGGGAACTTTTGCCAGTCGTCGTTACCACCACTGCGAAAGACCGATGGTGACACATAGTGCAAAAGAGAAAGCCGATCTACTGGGCAGTCTCTTTGTCTCTAACTCGAATATAAACGACGAAGGTACTGTACCACCTACTATACCGTGGTGTGGTAAGTCCATGCCGGAAATTTCCATAACACAGCGGGAGGTCCGGCGACCGTTGCTTTCTCTAGACGTTCATAAGTGAAGTGGGCCAGACCGTATACCAGCAGTGGTGCTTAAATTGTATGCTCCTAAGTTATGTCCTGTACTCACGCGCCTCTTCGCGCTTTCCTACCACACTAGGCAATTTCCATCTTCACGGAAAACTGTGAATGTGCACCCGGTGCCCAAAACGGGCGATAGATCAGAACCATCGTATTAAAGGCCTATTGCTCTTCTCCAAGGTGATGGAGCGTGTGATCAACACACAGCTTCAAAGATACCTAGAAAAACACGACCTGGTCAGTGACCGTCAATATGGTTTTCGCCATATAATATATATATATATATATATAATAACAAATAATAAAAACCGGCCAAGTGTGAGACGGGCCCAAGCCAGAACTATTCTAATTTACCAGTACCAAGCTTATTATCAAGAGAAACAGTAACACATTTGTTTGTAGGAAACAATATTCAAAGTAAAGCAACGTCGGGCGTGGTCAGTACTTAGATGGGTGACCGCTTAGCGGCAAACTTATTTGTTTGTGTTTGTGAATTACGTAAATGGTAGAAGGTACGGAACCCTCGGTGCGCGAGTCCAACTCGCACTTGTACGGTTTTTTTTTTAGATATTTGTAAATGACTGTCCGTTCGTCTGAATTTATATCTTTTTATATATAGGGGGTCATCCATATTTAGGAACGTCACGCATTGTAGGCTCACAAACTAATTGATGTGGGGAAAGGGGTGGTCTCATATTCTAAAAAGAACAATGGCCATCTTCCATACATAATTGGACTAAGTTTAGGTATATTATTAGTTGACATTACTTTTTGTTCGTATTACGAAATAAAACAAAACTAGCCAAGAATCTTGTATATTTATAAATTATAAAATGCTACTACGTCTAAATTTTGTCTGGTAATAACTTAGAAACGCGTAAGAAAGGTTTTTGTATACAAGCTTTTGCCCGCGTGCAATTTATTGAAGTGCGGACAGTGCGGGCAAAAGCTAGAACGCAAATAAAGCATATTTAGTATACGTGTTCTAAAACTAATGACAATTTTATAATACTTTTATTTCTCAAATGAACTTTACCCTTTTTAAAGACAAAAAGAAACCAGTAAAATATCTACCTATAGATTTCTTGCCAGCCAAGTTGTACCAGGAGCCATGTAGCAAGTTTTATATCTGTATGTATAACTTAACAGCAAACAGTGGCTGGATACACACTCGTACCATACTGTGGTGCACAGCCTCCTTTCACCAACCGCTTTAGTCCTGCGTGACTTGTCGCCGCACCACTGCTTCTGATGGATGGTGGATTTATAACTTAGGTATACATATGTGTCATACATTGTAAATTACCAAGTAAAATGTAATAATCGGTAAATTAAAAGACCTGGAACAGAATAATATACCTCCATTGCCAATACATTATGAACTATATAAAGAAAGTCAGGATTATCAACATAGTCTTAATAATAAGTCTTATAATGCCGATGCTATATGAATACAGAAGAATAGAAGAATAACGGACAGAATGGTTTAATTACCAGTGGTTTGTATATATGTCAGGTAGGTATGGTATTCGTTGCACAAACATGGCTACCCACGATGGTCTTCAAGTTTAAAGTCATACAGTGAGCTATGCTAGAAATATCTATGAGAAATATGATCCGGAATGCGGACATAAGCCAGAGACCTAAGGTGACTGAGACGTAGTTTAGATAGAGAGAGAACTGAAGTGGGTGGGTAGGAAGCTTATTGGGAATAGTCTAGAATACGCCAGACTCCGGTATTCCAGAGAAAAATGTATGCAAGTACTTTTACGTGAATACATTTTTTCACTGATTCGAGAGTATGGCGTACACGAGACTGTTCTTAATAATGTCCCTGGTCATTCATGCATGTCGCAGGACCGATATCCGGGTGGATAGTGGGACGGCATATCGGGATGTGGAATGTGGGACGCTTCCGCCGAAAACAAAAAAAATGGCTAAATTAGAAAAGTAGAAGGTAAAGAAAAAAGATGTAATGCGGTGGGAAGGCCTAACAGTAGTGCATGTAAGTAGGCTGCTGATGATGACATCTTAGCTATTACAACACTAAAAAAAAAGTCTTGTTTTTTTAAATTTCACTATTAAAAGTCTTAAACATCATTTAAAAAGTATTAGAGAGTTCTATGGTCACTTATACTGTTAAAATTAATATTGCCACAGATTAATCGTGCACTGGAACTGTATTTAGCCTTAAAGCTGATCTCCACTCTAGTCTTCCTCATAATTTTCTAAATGGGATGTAAGGTGTCGCAATAAGCCTGAGGCTAACTTAATAAATTACACATTTTACTTACAATATGCTTTTTATGCTGAGAACGGCAATCAGCATAATCACCGACTCGCACGACCGGTTATGGTAATAGAATCTGATCGCATTCTGCTGTACAGTCAGCCGCAAATAATGTTACCATTATGCCTTTTTTTTTAAATTTGGGGCCGTCTAATCAGTCTACGTATTTAAATTTACCATAGTATTTATGTTATTTCCTTCTATACATGTCTTTCATATCTTTGGGAAATGTATGGGAATTTTGATCACTCACATATTCGATTAAGTTCATAGATCTTTATATACATTGCCTTTCAATTAATTAAGCAAAATAGTCTTTAGTATAATTAAATTTTAGGTGAATAAATCCAGTCGAAATAAATAATAAAAAAACTTTATTATTAATCTCTAAAAGATGTCTCAACTATACATTATATGGTTTTATATGTGGTGATGTAAAATTATACAAGTGTTCATTTGAGTGAGTATATGTGTGTATAAATTTGTGTGCTTGTTTGTAGAGTGTCTGTATGCGAATGTGTAAACAGTTGTTGAACATTGAATTTGGTCAATGAACTAATTTTTTAATCACCTTAAGCGGCAATTGGCAATGACCTGAACATTGCACTTTTTTGACTGATCACATTGTACGACGGTATAAACTAAATGCTCACACACTTAATTGAATATCATGCAAATGCATTCAAGTTTAGATAAGTCATTCCAAGAAAAATAAATAATAATTGAAAAATGATAGCAAAAATTAAATTGTGAAATGAGAGTTGTAACTGACTGTCAGTTTAATGCTGTTCCACCATTAACAATAAGAAAATAATAGCCTAATTATCATTAAAGTTACGAGGCGTCCAGTAAAGTTAGAAATGGGTTTAAGAGAGGTAGGGCACTGCAAGTACTCGCTCGAATAAGCCATCCGAACAACTAAAGCAGGGCATAGCGAGTACTTGCTCGAATGAGCGGCCCGAACTGGGGAAGTACCTCCACCTTACAGAAAACCGCGGCCATAATAACACTAACATTGAGTAGTGTTGTGTTCCTGGCGGTGAGTAAGGTTGCCAGAGCTCTTTGAGGATTCGCTGCGCGGACAGCGGAGGACCGGCGGTCTTGTTGCTGTCATGCTCGGCGTAGACGCGGCGTGCTGGTTCGGCGGTCAGGGAGACCTGATGAAACGGCTGACCGCTGGCCGCCCGCAGGTTGAACGGGATCCCGAACCCAGGGATCACTTAATCTCCGCCCTGGGAGGCTGATTCGCCAGCCTGTGTAAAGTATCTGAAGTGGTAGTCGTGCCGGAGAAGGAGACCGGAGTGGACCCGGCTACTACAACAGAGGGGGATCAGGGGCCCTTCCGCCCGCCGTGCCAGCAACCGTATCATCTGTGGCGAGCTTCGGCAGTCTTAGAACCGCACCTTTTGTCCTCTATGCTGTCTGTGCAGTGAATCCTCATCCTTAGTCTTAGTAACTTTTTTTTTATATATATAATGGTCAGAAGACAGAAAAAGAAAAGAGTTTGCACAGCGGCTACTCCATCCACATATAATGTGGATTTTTGCAACATCAGGGGTATTCACGCAAATCTTAACGCAGTCCACCACCATCTCGAAACTGCGCAGCCGACCATTCTTTTTCTAACGGAGACGCAGATATCCTGCCCGGCCGACACATCATACCTTCACTATCCCGGCTACAAACTCGAACACAATTTTATGAGTCGTGCCGGTGTATGTATGTTCGTCCGGGAGGATATCTGCTGTCGCCGCCTTCATAGCCTTGAAGACAGGGACATGTCGTTATTGTGGGTGCGCGTAGATTACGGCGGCCGCACTCGTATCTATGCGTGCCTATACAGGTCTCATAGCGGTGACACGGACGTAACTCGACTCTTCACGCACCTGAGTTTGACGACTGACAAAGTTCTAGAGCAATATCCCACAGCAGAACTAGTTATTTTCTCGAACCAATAACTATGCTGGGATATCTGCTCATGAATTTGCTCTGACCTATGGATTCTCTCAGCTGGTACTTTCTCCAACGAGAATACCAGATATAGAGGAACATACGAGCTCCTTACTGGACCTTCTGCTGACTACTCGTCCGGACGGGTACTCCGTCTCAGTGGATGCGCCTCTTGGCTCCTCGGACCACTGTCTCGTTCGGACTCAAGTGTCATGCACACAACCTGATCCTTCTGGGCCAACTAATTGGCGTCGTGTGTGGCACTATAAGTCGGCAGACTGGGATGGATTGCGAGAATTTTACGCATCGTACCCGTGGAGGCAGATCTGCTTTAACTCAGAAGATCCCGACGTCTGCGCAGCCGCAGTCACTGAGACAATCCTTGCTGGTATGGAATGCTATATTCCTAACCCGCGAGTAGCTGCCGGCGTCAAAAAACGACCGTGGTTCAATAGGTCTTGCAGAAAAGCTAAAATTCTTAAGAAAAATGCATATGAGGCTTGGACCACGGCTCGTTTTAATAAGGATCCGAATATTTCTGAGTTAAAACGCAAATTAAATGCTGCCTCGAGGTTCAGTAAGAAAGCAACTGCCAGAGCAAAATTCCAATTCATCGGCAAAATAGGTGGGCGACTTGCGAGCTATCCTTCTGGGAGTCGTGCTTTCTGGTCGCTTGCCAAAGCTGCCGAAGGGAACTTCTGCCAGTCGTCGTTACCACCACTGCGAAAGACCGATGGTGACTTGGCCCATAGTGCTAAAGAGAAAGCCGATCTACTGGGCAGTCTCTTTGCCTCGAACTCGAATATGAACGATGAAGGCGCTGTACCACCTACTATACCGTGGTGCGGTAAGACCATGCCGGAAATCTCCATAACGCAGCGGGAGGTCAGGCGGGCGTTGCTTTCTCTAGACGTTCATAAGTCGAGTGGGCCAGACGGTATACCAGCAGTGGTGCTTAAGCAGTGTGCTCCTAAGTTATGTCCTGTACTCACGCGCCTCTTCGCGCTTTCCTACCATACTAGGCAATTTCCGTCTTCATGGAAGACTGCGAATGTGCACCCGGTGCCCAAAAAGGGCGATAGATCAGATCCATCGAATTACAGGCCTATCGCTATTACCTCTCTCCTCTCTAAGGTGATGGAGCGTGTGATCAACACACAGCTTCTAAGATACCTAGAAGTACACGATCTGGTCAGTGACCGTCAATATGGCTTTCGCCACGGTCGCTCGACTGGTGACCTTCTAGTGTATCTCACACGACGATGGGCACTAGCCATTGAGAGTCAGGGGGAGGCATTGGCATGTAGCCTGGACATAGCGAAGGCGTTCGATCGGGTCTGGCACCGCGGTCTTCTATCGAAGTTGCCATCTTACGGAGTGCCCGAGGGTTTGTGCAAATGGGTGGCTAGCTTTTTGTCCGGCAGACGCATACGAACCGTAGTTGACGGTAGTTGCTCTGATAGCATGGACATTAATGCTGATGTCCCGCAAGGCTCTGTGCTGTCTCCTACGCTGTTTCTACTGCATATCAATGACATGTTGGACATCAACAACATACATTGCTATGCAGATGACAGTACAGGAGACGCTTTTTACACGGGTCGTGCAAACATCCCTCATTCCGTTGTGGAGGAAAACCGCGGAGAACTTGTGTCTCAAATCGAGACCACACTGTCCCAGGTCTCTGACTGGGGACGGGTAAACTTGGTCCGATTCAACCCTACAAAGACACAAGTGTGCGCGTTCACCGCTAAGAAAACTCCATTCACTGTGGTCCCACAATTCCAGAACACTCCCCTCTCCATCTCCAAGAGCATTGGGATCCTTGGTGTCGACATCTCCAGCGACGTTCAGTTCCGAGATCATTTACAAGATAAGGTGAAGCTGGCGTCCAAAAAACTTGGTGTACTCAACAGAGCGAAGCAGTACTTCACGTCGGGGCAAAGGTTGTTACTTTACAAGTCGCAAGTTCGGCCCCATATGGAGTACTGCTGCCATCTCTGGGCAGGTGCACCCGGATACCAGCTTGGCCCTTTTGACTCGGTTCAACGACGGGCTGTGAGAATTGTCGACGATTCCAAACTCACTTGCGGTATCGAGCCCTTAAGTCTGAGGAGAGACTTTGCCTCACTGTGTGTGTTCTACCGCTTGTACAATGGGTTGTGTTCTGAGGAATTGTTCGAAATGATGCCCACGGCTACTTTCTACCATCGCACCGCTCGCCATCGGCAGGGAATTCATTCTCACACTTTAGAACCTAAATGGTCGCGTACAGTGCGGTTTCAGAGAAACTTCCTCCCGCGAACGCTTAAGTTGTGGAATGAGCTCCCTGCCAAGGTTTTCTGCAAGGACTACAGTATGGAGTTCTTCAAGAAAGAAGTTATTAGATTTCTGAAGGGTCGGCAACGCGCAAGTGATACCCCTGGTGTTGCAAGCGTCCATAGGCTACGGTGACCGCTTACCATCAGGCGGGCCGTAAGCTTGTTTGCCACCCTAGTGGTATAGAAAAAAAAATTTAAATTTAACACAATCTTGACGCTGTTTTAGCATACAAGTTAATTAATACTGAATTGTGCTTTTGTTAGTCAAGTTAATGCGATTAAAACTTTAATATTTTTCATATTCTTTAAATTTGTAAAAAATTGCACGTTTTTAGACATTTGACTGACTAAGTATATTAAAATCTGCATTAAAAGCATTATTATACATTTTTTGTCGTAACAACGTCATAAATTTAAAAAAAATATAAATTGATAAATAACTATGTAGATGTGAAACAGAGATTTTTCTAACACCTCCGAAACAATGACGTAGTCCTAAAAGAATTTTTCGTTGTATTCATGCGGCTGACTGTACGTCGCCCGCGCAAAGGTCGCCCAGTGGGCAGACATTAACGACGACACTCGGACGGAAATCGACGATCTCATATTCGTAATTTCATGATTAATGCAATTATTAAGACTCTTTAGTATAATCCTAGAGGTCACGTCCGCGACTTGGCCCTGGCACTGTGAATATCAATTATATTGGCCCTATTTCTATTAGCCGAAGCTATAGTGCTTCAAACTTTCCTAACCCGGTGGTCTTAAATCAAAACTACAGTCACACATTGAAATGGTGTGAAATTACAACGACACTAGCGACCAAACACCCAAGTTTAAAAGGCCAGAAAAGTTTGTTGCACCGTAAATTCTTATGCGAGATGTTAATTAGATAAATTCTAGACATATGTTAGTATTGTATCTGCAATCAGCATAATATTACTAATTTAGTTTGCTGGGGGAGAAGCTTTTTTGTATGGTGAAGTTAGCTAGTTTGCTGTCTAATTTTGACGTGACAACGTCTTATAAATTGGTTTGCCGGGTGACACTTCAAGAAACTGCGTTACGCTCCGCTCACGTTATGCGCTCACAATGAGAGCGAGTGAGAGGCACGCGGCATGGTTAGCCCGCCTAAGAGCGAGAGAGACAGACATAAAAAGTGAAAGGCACAAGTTGTCACGATTCCGGACGGTTGTCCGACACTAATTTTTTTTGTTGATGTAAAATTTGTTGTATCTCGAACATTAATAATTAAGTATTTGATTACTTAAATTGTATATAAATTAGCAGCATTCAATTGTATTTTGAGGGTTCTGTAGTCAAACAAGAAAGCCTAATAGTTTCGTCCTGTGTTCTTCCGTCCATGCATCCGTATATCACAGTCATATTATTCATAGACTATTAAAGCTATTTAATTAAATTTGACATACATTTTAGTAGTTACAGCTCATTACACCCGCTACAACAAAATGGTCCATAATTTTTTTTTTAAAAAAACCAATATAATTCGGGGTGCCTCCACTGACATGCAAATAGATGGTGCGACCCTAAACTAAAAAGAACTAAAATTTGTCCTTTTAGTTTCCGCTATTCAGAGCTTAATGATTTGTGGTATAGATGTTTTTTAAATCAAAGTGCAAATTAAATTCAAAGTGACCTAACGTTTCTACTAATGTTTTCTATACATTTTACCTAACCTAACGTTTCTATTTTCTAAAACTAATTGTATATAAAGCTCTGTCTTTAAGACACACTGTTTGCATTTTCTTTGACACGTAATTAAATGTAAAAATTCAAATTAAATCTTCTCTTTATCTACGAATTAGCTTTCAGCCACATTCATTCATATCTAATCAACTAAATGGATTTACGCGTATTTAGAAATTGCTTAAGTAAGTATGTATATGTTGAGGGCTCGCCACTACACCATTTCGTTTTACAATTTTCATTTAATGAATATCTAATGATGAATACATTTAAATTTTGAATTTTGAAACGATCTGTTAAGTATGCGCATAACTTTCATGTAATAATACTGGCAGTTAACTGTCACTTGATAGATAATAATTGTTACCAAATAGCGCAGATCAAATTACGAATAGGTATCCAAAAATTATCATATACAAATAAAAAATCTGACCGCATTGCAGGATTGGTAGTGGTAGAAAGAAGATATCTGTGGCAAAATTACCTATAGTATTGCGCAGGCAAATTTGTTACTTTGTGTGTGAAACCAGGAATAAATTATATATTACATAGAAATTTGATTTTTTGCCCGGAAATCGTTAGAAACCGCTGGTTCAATATTTTTGAAAAACTTTTTAGTTTGATTCCAGGTTCAAATAGTGGGATCGATTGTGGTGTCGATGAAGATAATCTGTCGTCGGTGGTGGCCGAGGGGTTTCGAGACCGGCATGTGCCTATGAGTCTTTTTCTCAATTTCTTTTTTTAGATTAGTTACACCACTGGCTTTTCGGTAAAGGAAAACCTCGTGAGGAAACCTGCATACGACAAGTAAAAGACGTATTTGAAGTCCCTAATCCACACTGGGCTAGCGTGTGGACTATAGCCCAAATCACTCTTGGTGAAGGTTGCCGTAGCCCATCAGCGGGGACGTATGATGCTGATAAGGCTACATGGTTTCAAGTAGCTTGCGAGTGCAGATCAAAAACCGCACGAGATAATTATGATAGAGGCATTTAAGATGCTTATGATAAGACAACGCGTAACATAGAAATGAGTGATTTTGATAACGTATCACTGTGATACGATTATATGATAATAAGGACGTGGGTAATACAAAAAAGAGGCAGAAAGATATCCCAATGAAAGTTATATGCTACAGAAATGCATGATAGCATTTACTTAAATTCTATGAAAGACATATGGCAAAAAAATAAACAAATACGAACATGAAACAGTTCATAAAAATATTTGTAATGTAGGTACTACTTTTAAGATCTTCCTAGCAAATCTGATCTTAAGACACTTGAGGTCTTCATTATCTACTTCTGTCTTCCTTTGACATTCATCTCGTAATATCTATATCATAAATGTTTTTTAATCCTTCTCCCTCCTTTCTTAATTCTACTACATCTTCTTTGAGAACTTTTTAAATTCTTCTACATCTTCTTTACAAACTTTTCTATATTATATTACATCTTTGAAAATTTTACTTAAATTCTACTATATTATCTTTCCAACCATTATCAATTCTAAAAATATATCTTCGACTTGTTTATTAATAAATAAATTTAAGACAGCAATTTAGCAATATTTATATGCAGTGAGTAGTAGTAGGTTTTTTATAATTTCTTTCTGAGTGTGGTAGCTCTTGAATCTTCAAAACCTCATAATTTTAATTTTTCTAGAAAATAAACTTTTATGTATCCTTTTCACATGGCCGGTATGCTATCTCAACATATCTATCTGAATTATTGTTACTTCATCTTTCATGTAGTTCGTATAAAACAACAATTGGTTTAATTTTGTGAGTAACAATGAATTACATAATTATAGTTTGTGTCATTCAGTTAAAGTTCCATCAGAAACGGATTAGTCATTGATATGGTGTAATGTAATAAGAATAACTAATGTGATTATATATATAATGTGACATTATTAGGTATAAACATTTGTTACAATCAAATGAAGAGGTTAAGTGCTTATTTCACGCTTACAGTTTTTCATGAGTTTTATATACTCACGATCGCCCGGTTATACTACATTTGCGGGCCGTAGCAGTAATCTACTAATAAAAAAAAATTATACGGCATAAGAATTAATATTTTTTGACGGGTAAGACTAAAGATATTTCGTAAATGCTGTACTCGCGATGGTAGTAGTGGTGGTTTATCGTAATCGGAGTGTCAAATTTAAAGTAACGAAAAGACTTTAATGCTCCGCGGTACTGGTTCTCATGTCTTTTTAAACATAAGGTTTAAAATTACAAACAGGTTTCCCTATAGATGCGTTGAGATAAAGTCGTAGTGGAATTTTTTCGCTTGGTTCAGTGAACATGCTTATACGCTTGGAATGGAAAATTATAGGTACAACAAGAGAAATCGGTCTAGTGGGAGCGTGATACAAAACTACAGAACACTAGTCTTGGTAAAAAATATCACATATAAAAATCCAACTCACGTTTATAACAGTTGGGATTATTCCATTACTAATCAAAAAAAAATATATATAAATTTATTTTTTTAAATTTAAATTTTTAATTAAAAAACGTATATTCAAGTTTCTTTATCAAATAAAATAGTAGCGCACTATTAATAAAACCGCAGGGTGAAACCAGAGGTAAAACTAAGAAACAATTTCTGACTTTAGTGACCAAAATAGAACACATTTTTACAGTTCTATTAAAAATAAGCGATACTTTTCGCGGATATCATAAAAATTCGACGCCAAACCTAAACGGTCTCCAATCGCAAGTCATTCCACTAAATCCAATACATTTTTATTCATGAAACGATTGACATTTGTATGTTAATTTACGGCGTAGGCCTGGCTTGAAGATGAAATATTGAATTATTGCAGAAAGTCGGGGATATATGGTAGAGGTCTGCTCGATATTAATCCTCTAGCGTCGCCCTCTGGCAGGAATTCAAATAAATCGGTCTCGTGACAAACAAGAGGGATAAATCAATCAGAGCAAGGTGGCGTGCACCTATTGCATTCTTTAACCCTCAAATGTAGCTTGAAGAAAAAGTGGAAATGACCAAGTTGTATCGAAAATTTATGGACAAGGTTACGGAACTCGTTAGAGATTTCAGGTGTTGTTTGAGTTACTATTTAATAAAAATGTTTTTGATTTATGTATTTACTAGCTTTTGCCAGCGAGTCCGCCTGCGCTGAATTCGGTCAACTGCGAGGGATTTTTATGGCAACTTTTTATTCGTAAACATGGAATTCGGTTATAGTTATTTCTTCAGGAAATTTAAAATTTTCTGAGTAAGCCTATATGTCTTTTTTCGTCTCTTTAACTATCTCTGTGTCAAATTTCAGTTCAATAGGTTTTTCGGTTGCGACGTGAAGCCACGCAAACAACACAAACCAACAACGAACAAACTCAAAGTTGATATATAATTATTATAGATATTATATTATACATGCGTACAAAAGAGACAAGTAAATAGCTTTAATACTCCTATGTAAAATCAAGAACACATCTTTACAAATCAAGTTGAGTCATAAAACTTAAAATCCTAGTTACGAAAAAAAAAATGATTTGGTTTTAATTTTTATCTTTTATTCTTTCCATAAATCATTTAATCAAATAAAACAAAAGCAGAAAAAGAAGAATCTAGAAAATATAAACTTGTTTCAATACATGTGCATATTAACAAATCAATTAAAAATAAAACTATAGTATACTACATGAAGATACGACGCCTATCCATCCATCGGTTTACCCACTCGTTTGAGCTGATATCGCTCAAATATAGCTAAGCGAGGCCAGCTGATATTGACACTGCGGTCAAACCACCCACTGCATTCATTACTATGACATAAATAAATTGATGTACAATATATCATACTATACAATGCGTGTTACGTTTGAACTACAGAGAAATGACTGCATGTTAGGAAAGCAACGTGCTAGAAACGTTAATAAGCTATTGTATGGAGATTAAACGTAGTGGCAGTATCAGGCCCTCCAAGACGTCACCCCACATCGGGCCGTCGTTATGAAGTTGACGATAAGATACCAATACTTACTGTGGTAAGCAGGTACTTGTCTTTTTTCAATTCATTGGCTTATTGAATAAAAACTTCTACCGTGCTGACGAATCCAAATTACTATCACATAAAAACCTTTAGTTTTGTTGCAAAAAAATTAAAATTCTGTCTTTGACGAAAACTTTGTTTTACCACTACGACTACAGTCAAACATGCTGGCACAGTACAAATTGGCAGACGTTGTCGAGGTATTGGCTGATTGTAACCGTTACGACTTCTGACTTGGCCTAAGTATACAGCAAGAATTTTTTTATGAAGAAGGTAAGATACTTTGTAATTACCACGTTTAAAGTAAGGAAGTTTTATCGTTACTATTTACACACAGCATTGAAACCCGATAAAGAAAACCCGTATCCTACTAATATTATAAATGTGAAAGTTTGTATGTCTAGATGGATGTTTGTTACTCAATCACGCTTCAACCACTGGACGGATCGGGATAAAACTTAGCATACATATAGGTTAGGTCCTGGAATAGCATATAGGCTACTTTTTATCCCTAAAAGTTTCTACGGGAATAACTATAACAGAGTTAAACGAACTATTGCTGCACCTATAGCACGCTATAGCAATTCATTGGTTTAACTAATTAATTGGAGTTAATTAAGGAGTTCCACGCCGATAACCGAATTTAGGGCGGGCGGAGCCGCTGGCAAAGTCTAGTATTCCATATTTTATGCCATGTCTTTGCACTGAATATAGTACATGCATCGAAAAGGTGACGATTTTAGCTTTCGGTAGGGCGATCAAGCCTAGACCGTCAATATAAACGAAAAACAAAATCGGCCAAAGAACCCTACCCTGGGGCACTCCATAGGTGAAAAGGCACTCGTTGCTTTGTAAAATTGTCTAATTTAATACATTGTGTAAGATCGCATTGATATTAGTACTCTGCTTATACCTATATTTCCCAGCGTATGTGTAAATGCAAGGATATAATCAGTGTCGTAAACTTTAACAAGGGCAAGAAATATACCCAGGACCTTCTTTTTGCTATCTAGATAAATATCTATTACTTTGTTTCGTCGTTTTTCTGCGCTTGCTTGGGCTAAAAGCCATATTCGGTTATAAATGAAAAGTCATTTGTCAGATTTTGGGTAGATAAAGAAGTCTTTTTTTAAGTAGTTAACTAGAATACTTTTTATACTATCGTGTTTTGTACACATATTTTTTAGATTCCCCAAGCCTGGCCGAAACGTGGTAAACCGTAAAGGTTAATGTTTTGTTTTGTGTAAGACCAGAGAAATATAAAAATAAATAATTTACAAGGCTATATATTACAAAACTATTTTTACTTATTAATATGTTCAAGGACTTTAAAGAAGGTATTTAGGAAAGCTACAGGTCTAAAATGATATACCTACAATTTATTCTATATTTTATACCATAATAAATATATTTAGTTCTACACTATTTTCTCAACTCGAAATAGCCATTAATATAGCTTTGGATAACTAAGTAAAATTACCTGTTCTGTAATATTAAATTAGTAAAAAAATATTTTCAATTGATTCAATTTTTTCTTAATCGTGAATAATTAACTATGAAAGTAACTACATAGTATCTACTCCCTTTATAATAACCTAAAGAGTAATTAGGGTTGCTTCACTATAATGAATGTTGTGGATAGTATTAATTGGCCCATAAAATAACCATAAAACTATTGTTTGCTAACAATATAAGTAACTAGTTAATGCCTCGGCTATTAAGTTGTGTCCTGTGTGGTTTTGAAGAAGGATGAAGTGTTTAGAATTTATTTGTTTATTAGAGACATAGAATAATAGAGATATTAGCTAAATAACATTAAAAAGTTATTCAAACAGAATAAAAACTCGACTGTACTGAGATGATGTGCCTGCGTATTCATAAACTCTCGTATGTAAATTAGTATTTAATAAGGAAATGAAAAAAGAAATTGATTGATTCTACAATTATATATGTACATTTTTATACAAAAGTAGACTGCCTGTCTAATTCTATGACTTATCAACGCACAGCCCAAACCTGTAGGTCTAAACACTTTAAATTTTAAAAGTCTAAAGGGATATAGTGGCAAGATAATGCTAGTAGAATAAATAGAAAACCATCTCTGGCGGACCTGTTTTTTAATCGTTTTTAATTTTTTTTATCATTTAAGAGGAATTCAAAATAGCTGTTACCAATATTCAAGTTTAATGGAATAAGAGCTAGAAGGAATTAACAGAATTCTGCGAATTGCTAAATATCATCTGTGGGAAAAGTAGGTTACGTGTAACATTTTTACAGCTTTAGGAATTCTATTGCTTACAAAAACCTTAAGATGAGATTTTCTATAAACGTGTTAATTCTATTGATTTAAAAGTCATGCTGGAGATTTTTTATATTCTTTTTCAACATAAATTAAAAAATTAAGGGCATGAGGACCTTGAAAACATATTTAATGTTTTCCGGTTTAACTAAGCAAATAAAAATCAAACAATAATATAAAAATATTCCTGGGCATATCACACAACGCCATCTGGTCTTCAACGTGTAGGTACTATAGGCACCTAGGAGACAACTGGTACCCATACTTATGTACCTTCTTGTTTTGTAAGCACATACATAAATAACACCCAGAATAAAGAAAACACAAATGTTATTCCCGTGTGGGAGTCGAACCCAATCCTTAGTTCAGCAGACAGATTTCCGTTTGAACTCCCTACCGAGCGCAGAGGCAGTATTGCTAATTATTATACTAACCCTGTATATTTTTGCACATAATATAATAACAAAACTCCATTTATTTGGGATCAAAAAAAAAGTTAACATTTGATTTCATAAACATCTTAAACTACAATACGAAAGTCTTTAATAATTTAAAGTCGACAACCCAACAAGTAATGCTTGTATGTAAAGTCAAGATATTAGGGTGAATCACGTAAATACGCAGATTTTTGTGCAAATTTTGTTGAAAATCCCATATCATCTCAAGATTTAAAAAAGTTTACGTAAGCTCAAGTTATATAACTTGAGCTATTTTTATTTATTGTATTTATTGCAATTAACGTCTGAAAATCCTTACTTAATGATTTTTATTTATTGTATTTATTGCAATTAACGTCTGAAAATGACCATTGTTCAAACACTTAAGCAAATTTTTAAGCGAATAGGTATTGTATTTGCTTAGTATGAAAGTCAGTCAAATCATTGTAATTTGTTGTTATCTAGGGCATTGACTAAAAGTTCAAGGCATTATCACGGTAGAAATTACTAAAGAAGAAATGAATATGTCTCATAGTAATGTATATGACATTGTGTAATGATTTTTAGTATATATATGCACATCGTTAGTATTAAAGAATTGAGCTTTCTGGCCCATATCTGCCTCTTAAATTGTCTAAGTCGACTGTTCATAGCCCTAGGAATGAAAAATGATTGCTTATTTTAACTTAACTTTTACTAAGAGCACGTAAAAAACGAATTTTATAAAATAGAAGATCAGGTATGCAAAAAGTTACAGAAATAAATTTCCAAGAAAAGTAGAAGTTTAAATATAACATACGAAGCTGCTGGCATTGGTAGTTTGCTACGAAAATAACCGTTCCTTACATCGATAAATTATAATAGTTACTAATTAAGTAGTTCCAAGACCACCGAGCAATTTAATGGCGACCGAGATCCTTTGGAGTTTGTTCGTTTTGGGATAAACAGTTTCTACTTTTAATAGTTTTCACACCTTTGATAACGCCAGTTTTGACGCCGATACCTATAGTTCGTGTAGCATTAAAACGTTACTAACACAATTATTGATTGCAAAACGAAGGGTTGACGGACACATACTTCGATAATAACTCACACGCTACCCAGAACCCAGACATGGCTCTTAAGTTTCATTTTACAAAAGTGACAAAAGTAACAAAAATATTATAAACGAACGCTTGACAGTTTGTTAAAGATGTTACTAAATTTTTGATATTTTTGACACCAATGCTAAAGGAACGGATAACAGGTGACAGAATAAAGGAAAATAATGATTCTTTATTCCAAAACGAACACACCCTTAATATAATAATAATCTATATAAGAAGAATTATAGGACACGAGTTTGGGAATGAGACTGTTATTTTTTTTGTTTTAATGATTAAAAACTGATTGAATACTTGAGACAATAACGTGATATCCATTCCGCGTCACCTTGTTGCTGTAGCAAAAGTGTGAAAGGGAATGATAGTGGAAGCTTTAAGCCGAAGACACGAGAAAAGTCAGTTCCTAACACTAATACTGAGTGTCAGTCTACATTCTTCTATCTTAAAACAGTTAGAAATAATATCAGCAAAATAATTCAGAATAACATAGAGAAGTATGCTGGCTCGTTTATGGACTTGTTGGACTAAGGTTGGCACAAAAAAAATGGCTTATGTAATATGAAGCTTGAAAACTCTGTCAGTCGACAAAGGTACGGCAATTCGCACTGGGTTCGCGCAGTAGACTTATGGGTTAAGCCTCCTTCTCCAAGAAGACGCTTACCCTAAATCATGCTGTACACCGGCTGAGGCAATTCCATTAATAACAGCCTGCGCACCCTGGGGACAGTCTCTTTCTGGATAAACTAGATACCTATAAAAGACAGACTGCAGTTTCGGCAGTTCAGGGTTTAGTACTTACATTGGACTGACGATCCATTTAACTAATTGGTATAAAAGATAAGGTAGTATAAATAGGTACACTGTAGTATATAATAGACCTGACACTATGGCCACCAACGCGCGTAAAAAACGATCAATCAAATGAACCCACAACATCATAATAATAATTTCCTTGCGACCGAAGCCGCGGGCAAAAAGCTACTATATGTATGAATATAATAATAATTGAATGAAAGTATCTAATACACCCGTACATTTCCGTTATCGCTATCACCCTCACGCTGTTCGGCAAATACAAGTCTCATCCTTATCTTCCATTCAAGATGGCGGCGCGGCGCAAATCAAAATAACCTCAATTACATTATATTAAGAAAGGTCTCGTTTGGAATTTTCCAGCGATTAGGCGATGTAAATTACAAACGTTATTAATATAAGTGAATTAAGCTTATAAAAATAATGTGAAACATTAAAAAAAAACTGAGGAATTTTCTAAAAGACAGCGAATGAAATATTGCTCTAATTATTTTTTTAAATTTAAATATTTAGGTCACACTGGTGACAAATTTACAACATATGCTTTAAGAAAGCCTTGCCAAATATTTGTTAATATAATTAATGCTCTACTCACATATATTCTTCATTTTTACAGATATTTAGTATATTACATTTAATAACTTAGAGGGCAACGTTTCCTGGTCACCCTTATCTTCCTCTTGACTTCTTTCTGTATGAAAATAAAGTAAGGAATTCAAGCGTGGATCGTATCTTTTTATTTTATTATTGATTTAAAATAATAGTCTAAGGTGCTCCGTAGTTGTATGGTCTCATACATAATGTCGCATTGGGCTTTTCTGGACTGCATGGTGTTACAACACTCTGGTGAAGCTACGCTAACCCCAGAATATCCAAACAATCCGGTGTTACAAATGTCATTTTATACAAACAAACCTCACTTTAACATTTGTGACTTCATTACTCGAGGTTGGTGTCAACGGTTTTAACACCAGTGACGCATTACTAGAGTTTCCGAACAACTCTGACCCGGGATTAATTATTTCGGGTTAAAAACCGAACGGCCCCCTGTAATGCAAACTGTAATTTGTATACTCGATAAAATATAAAAAACTAAGATACAGTAATATTATATAGTATTAAATATAATAATAGTAATAGTAATATTTATAGAACTGTATGGTGCAACCAACTATCGACCCGTGTACCTAGTGTGAGTTTTTAACGCTAGTAGGGTCAGGAAAGTTTGTTGCATAGGTATGACACAAAAATATATCATCGATTTTGCTAAGGGTAGAATCAGCATGGGTTTCCTCTTCTTCTTAAGATGAATGATATCAAGGTGAACCAACTTAAAATGTAAGGTTAAAGCCGAGTTTCCTGCTCATGTTTGAAAAAACATTACACAAAAACATGTACACAAAACATTGTTTGGCTACATATTTTTGTGTAACATCAAAACCCTCATTTGCGTTCAACGCTTATCAATTGCCTCTAAAAACATTCAATTTTATAGCTCACTGGACAGGTTTGAGTTACATTTGAGTGAATAATTCTAATAACAGACATGTCAGCCATTTAAAAATATTTTTAAAACATTTTATAGGTATATATTTTTAGATGTTTCCTCGTAGATGTCTTTAACAGAATTACAGCTGTAATTGTTTTGCAATTTATATTGAGTCCACTTGTGTCAAACTTCGTACTCGTCGAACCAGATTTTTACTATCATCCTTCTTCCTTATTTACAAATTATATACCCTATGTCATTTTTTTTGCTATCCGGATAGGGAGATCGTCATCTAGGGCCGTTAGTACGTCCCGGGGCAACCTACCAATGGTTTTACGTCCGTGCCGAGGTCGGTCGGGAGGATGATACGTTGTGGATTGCACAATTAGTCGATTCGGGTGATTTTGTGTACGCTTGAAAAAGCCGACTGCCAGGTCTTTGAAATATTGGGGAATCGTGGTGAGCTCGAAGTCCCTGTGTAGGTCCGCATTGCGGACGTACCAGGAGGCTCCAGTGGCCGCTCTGAGGATAAAAGACCCATTGGTACACACCGGGCTCGAACCTCCGCCTCTCAGGACGCAAAGAGATAACGCAGCCCCTAGGCCACCACCTACCTAAATAGAAAACCACTAGGACTGAGATCGACATTATTTTCTAAAATAAATTACTTTCGCTGTGAAGTGACAGGCACATAAAAAGCGGCGCTTAGTTCTACCCAAATTTCTTTAAGTAAGTACCTAAATAATACACGAAACACAATATACGTAAAACTTTATTTTCATAAATGATACATACTAATACTGTTACCACGTAGTTTATAGCGTATTGGTATTTTTGTTAAAATCATTATTGAACAATACAATTTATTTAACAGTAACCTTCAATATATGTTTAAGTATATTTTAACAGTAACCTTCAATATATGTATAAGCATATTTTAACAGTAACCTTCAATATATGTATAAGTATCTATGTTTTAACAGTAACCTTTAATATATGTATAAGTATCTATGTTTTAACAGTAACCTTTAATATATGTATAAGTATATTTTTCCTATAAATAGACGTAACAATCACAACGTACAGTCATAATATTTTTTTTTTATATATTCGTACTGAATAGATTCCCATAGATTTTCAATAAGTTTTTTCCGGACATAGTTACTGTATTTACATTTGCTAAAAAGAATAACTATACCTTGTGTCGTTGTCCTTGGAATGCTAGATTATGAGATAAATCTAAATGTTTGGATTAACGTATACATTACACGTTTGCAAGTAGGGTCACCATAACTAACAAAAAACTGGTAGGAATTCTGCAGCATTATTAACACATAGCGAGGTTGCCTGCTTCTATCGCGTTCACGTGTTCGATAACAATCTTGCTAGAATAATATTATTATATGATATATATGATAAAAAAGATATAGTTCCTATCATCAGAACCACATATTTAAACTATTCATTGTGGTCTCAGGGGCTGTAATTCAGGATAAACTCTTGTTCAACATGCACCATGTTATGTGAAATGGATTATAATAGCAAAGAATTATAAGGACTTAATTTTATGACGAATTTACTAAGGAAAAACTGCGTTATGTAAGTTTCAGGTTAAAATATTATTTCAATATAATAATAGTATTTTAACAGATGGTGTTATTTATAGTCATGTATTTTATGCTTATAGTGATAGAAATCAACAATAACTTCAAACATCAGAATTTTCAAAAATTTCAGCAGGTATAAAAACGATCGCCATCAGATCTGACATGACATAACTCTTCTTTACTCTAATCTTGATACAACGAAGTCTTCCGTCAGTTATAGGTTATTATAAAAAAAATCTATTAGCAGCAAACGACGACATGAAGAAACTGAAAAATTTTGGAAAATTAGATGTTACTAAATAAGGTACGTTTCGATGTTTGTTCACAATGATCACAAAACCCTGGTGACCCTACCAGAAGAATCTGCGTAGAAATTTTTGCAAAGGTGTGCTAACGGTGTCGAGTAACGGTTGTATTCATTTGCCATTCAAGCGTACGTACGTACGTGGTACGTAATAAGAATTTTTCTTCACAAATTCGCTTCTGTTTTACATAATACATCTGCTCGCAAACAATAGGTAACCTGTTTAGTGAAAATACTTTCAAAATCTGGTAACTTCAAACTAAAAAGTTATGAAATGAAAATAGAAGATATTTATTTTTTAATTAATTATTTAATTATTAATTATGTTTATACTTCTCTATTTCATAAAGTAACTAAAGTAATGTAAATCTAAACCTTAAAAATAATATTGTAAGTATATGGAATGTTAGGAAGACTTAAAATACTTTATACATCTGTAACAAGAGTGAATCAAATCGTGGGAGTCATGAATCAAGAGTCAAGAATCAAGAGTGAAAAAAATAAAATCTTTTTATGGGAAATATTCTTATCCGTTTCTTTTCAGGATATACAGTCAGTCTGAATATTATTGGTCTTATGAAAAGCTAATCGTACTAATATTATTAATGTAAAAGCTTTGAAGTTTGTTTCCCTGCACCATCTTAACGTAAAATAGATTTTTTCTATTTATGTTAGATAATATAACTGTAAATTAAATTTTATATTTTTTTTAAATGATAGGTAAGTAATTATATAAAATATCTGAATTTAGATGGGTTTTAATTGACAACTAACAGTTATTTATATAGACTCCCTCGCAACCTATTTGGTAGTGTGGGTAGTTTCATTTCCCGCGCTGGACAAACATTTATGTGATGATTTGTGTTTGTCTTAAGTCTGGGTGTATTTATGCATATGTTTTTTACAAAAAAAAAAAAAAAACAGTTATATATATGTATTTATATTCGTTGTCTGGTATCCATAACACAAGCTTTGCCTTCTTTGGGGCCAGACGGAGCTGTGTGTAACGTCCAAAAATATCTATTTTATTATAATTATAATTTTAAATACACTGTAACGTAGGCTCATTAACATAGTACGTTTATTAAGTCATGTAGAAAAACAGAATTAAATCTACCTGTATGTGTATGCATCAAATAAAGCATGAATAAATAAACAGACATTGACGTCAATTTTAAGAATATGTATTTACTTTTTACTACTGTTTTGATGTATGATTTCATGTTCTGAATTTTTTTATCGGAACTTTAATACATATGAATCAAAATGGAATACAAATAACGTAGGCGAGCGTTGGCGTTTACGATTCCTATTTAAAAAGTCGAGTTTTTTTTTTAAAAAAAGGGGTTTTACTGATTTTTCGACATGTGGAATGACTTATTCCCAATACCGGAATCACGGTATTTTTGTAAAATTAGATTTAATTTCATTTTTAAAGAATAACATACAGAGAGTCATTTACCAGTGAAGTGGTTGGAACGTTTTACTTTTACATTCAAGATTTATCCTAATTCATGTTATTTCTCTTATTAGGATAAATCTTTAATATATGAATTTATTTCAGCTCTACTAAAACTCGTATTTTTCTTTCAGGGAGAGTATGGATTTTATTACCGAATCGTTGATGAAAAATGTATGATGAAACTTGCATGCTAGATTAATGATTTATATAATAATATTAAATAACTTTATTGTAGTTTCAGAAACAAAATTAAAATATAAGTAACGCATGGTGTTAAAAGGTAACGCACAATTTTTTTTGATTAAAAATAAAAGAAATTCCTAGAACCTGACTGCAGCATAATTTACCGGGTCTAATTGTGACTATCCGGAAACAAACAAAAAAAATAATCAAAACAGTCCAGCCGTTTGGGATAAGTACAGTGACATACACACGTACAGAAGAATTATATATATAAGTACAGTGACATACACACGTACAGAAGAATTATATATATAAAGATATGAGCTGTAAGCTTGTAGTAAGCTTTTTTTTAAAGCAGAACCCTGCTGGGCTTTGCGACCTTTTTGACTAAAGGAGTCCCAGCTGCCGCATGCATTCCTGCTAAAAAGGTGAATCTGCATCAGAAGACAGATCGGCGCCTTTTCAACTTCAGCCGTTCTGAATTTTTTATTTGAAACTCCACACTACAAAACGCACACATTTCTTAACAATGGTTAGTGGACGATATGGCCATATGAAGGGAGGCCTAGGTGATCGACCAGGTGTTGGGATGTGTGTTAACCTTAAAGGACCTTCATACCTAATTTGATTTTAGTAAGTAACCTCTAGATATATAATAAATTTTGTTATATTGTTGGGACAGACAGACGAAGACAAAGTTATTCTATAAGAGAGATGCTAAGATAAACTTTGTCTTGATAAGATTCGCGATCAAATAATTGAAATTTTATTTTAAACCGAAAATCACAAAAGTTAATTATCACTTATTTATTAACACGTGTTAGCACTTTACAATTCATTCACCTAACGCAAGTGCAAACATTTTTATCTGTCTCTATCGTTTATCATTCCGCGGATCTGCGCAAGAATGAGATACGCGATTCCAACTGTGCGCTAATTAAGTAAGCTCACGATGACATTGCTTAGTTTAATTTGATTTTAGACTTTATTCTTCAGCACTAAGACGTAAAGTAGAGTGGAGTACCGTAACATCTGAATGGGTATTGTATGCGTAAACAGTAATCAATGCCACGGGTGCGATTCGAAGGTCACCGAGTTCGTGGCGTTCTACGCAAATCTTCCAAAGTTATTAAATGTGGCGATTACGATGATATAGTGCGTTTAGTGATGATTAGATTATAAATGTATTATATTATATAGTAGTTACCTGTTTGTCGCAAATTTGGCAACTGACAGCAGGATAGAAAATAGACTTTCCAACAAAACAGTAACAGACAGCACGAAAGCGAATGAAATCAACAGCTAAAACATTATGCCATAAATGTTACATTTTTTAAATATCAGCAATAAAAAGCTTTAAGCGGATTCGATGTCTAGTGCCAAAGTAGGTTTTCCTCATGTGTGGCGCGCAAAAAAGCCGCGTGCCATTTGAGAGATTGGTTATTATCATGAATGTTTTTTTTTACTAAGAAGTCAAGCAAGCCTGCGGTCTGCCTAATGGTAAGCGGTCATTTACAGCCTAACTTTTTAGGTACCCGTCTTTGAACCACAATTAAGAACATTATTAAGAGCTATTTTGGATTAAAAATTAATAAATACACAATGAAAAACTCATACGTTATCAAAGTAAAAATCTCATATCTTGATAGTCAGATTTTCTTTAGGTATTATTAAAATTGTTAATCAAAAATTATTATGCATTAAAGCTATTTACAAGTGTTTTAAGTCAGATTTAAATTAAATGATTTCTTGATGTTCAAGTGCAATGTTACTGTTTCCAAAAAAAAACGCTAAGTCAAGATAAGGTATATTTAGAAATAATACAAAAATCTTATACTCCAAACAAAATAAACCTAAGTTGTAACAAATGAACCACCAAAAAGTGTCCGAAGCTTTTCAGTACGTAGAGAAAAGTTAAAAATTTACATTTTTCACCAAGTGCTACAATATATAAAATTAATTAAGCTATTTGTCGAACGCAGGAAGGCGACCACCTTTCCAGTCTTAAGATAAATCAAACAGATCAGAAACTATTCCCAAAAATCATTGTCATAATGTTTACGACCTGCGGCCACCCCGTTTTTGTGCTAACTGCGCAGTCGGAAATTATCATACGAGCCGTGGCAGGTGATAAAGTTTTACTATCAGTAAAAAAAATATTAAATAGTTCAAACAAGTTAAATAGCGGTATACCTATTATAGAATTTAAAAATTAGAATTGTATAAGATTTGAATGATTTTTTTTTTTAAGGACGTGGTTTGACGTCATGATTTTCCATTAATTTATTTATTTAAGTTGCCATTATGTGGAATTTGAATGATTTGGTTAGTAAAGTTCCGTCGTAAAATATATTCATTTTCTATACTTATGGTAAGTTGTAGTATATATAAATATATATAAACAACTTTTATTCACAGTTGTTTTTTGCTTTAATTGATAGCCAACTGTAGTGTTGAAAACGTCACATTTAGTACAGAAATAATCTTAAATGAGTGCTTTATACTCTGTCTGTCCATTCAGTTGTCCCTCGCAACCAGCGATGCAAATGGAAAAATTCAATTGCTGTCGCGCTAAGATCCGGGCCAAGGTACCGATGTGCGATAGGGACAACTGCGCCTCGGGCAAATTATACCTAGTCACAATTTTATTATCAAAATCTCAACCGAATTGTATTGAAATTACTTATAATGGAAATTAATGAATTATTCATGTTCGTATTTTTTGTTTTCCTAAAATTTAGTTTACATATTGTACACGTCTGAAAATGTCATAAAAAAGAGACAATTTTTGGTATTTTGCAGAGCTTTTATTTATGCGAATGTCATTTAAACAACCAAAATATGCAGACATAGTAACAGTGTATATCTATCATATATAAAAAAATGGTATTTCTTATGCCGAAATCCAGGGAGGAAGAAGGACGCGTAAATACGCCGTTTTTTGTGCAAATTTTTTGTCTAAACTATATAGCTTCTAAAGGATTAAAAATTTCTATATAGCATCTAAAGGATTAAAAAAATAGATGCTATATAGAAATTGCTTTTGTCTAGTGCATTACCTTACTGAATGATTTTCATTTATTGTATTTAAAGCAATAAAAAATCTGGAAGTGACCATTGTTTCAGCATTTGTGCAAATTTGCTTGTAATGAAACGGTTTAAACGTTAAATTCCATACAAAATTTTTAAATTACTAGGCGTCATAATGGTATTAATTACTAAGAGAATACGATTCGCGGCGCCTCGCAGCGTGCTACATAAAAACGAATTTCCCACATGTTTTTGACTCTTACAAATCAAACACTTCAAATTGTACTTGCTATGGCATATGTTAAACAAAATCATAGCATCTAAAAAGTCCTTCTGGATTTCAAGCTTAGCAAATCATATTTTTTTTAGGAGCTGAGGGTATGGCAACGTGTTATTTTGACATCTCAAGTTAACAGAACGGTAAAACGGTTGTCAACGTATTTACTGTAATACGGATGCTATATAGTTACGGCGTATTCAATTTATGGTCGAATCAATAAATTAAAGAGGTATATGAATGTGAATGCTTTGGTAAATTCAAACGTTGCGCGTTTGACAAAACCGTACATTTTAAAGGCCTTGTTTATTATGTTTTCGATATGATAGTCAAAGTATAACTTATTATCAAGCGCGATCCCAAGATCTTTAATAAAGTTGACCTGTGCTAGTTGTGTGCCACATAATATATATGAGTGTCTAAGAATGTTTCGTTTTTTTTGTGAACGTTAATGTTTTGCATTGCTTAGGTATATTTGGTTTATACCGCTGTAATCGGACAAAAGGTTCAAGTCGTCTAGGTTGTTATAAATGTCTTCATTAGATTCTATGGTATAGTATAATTTAAGGTCGTCAGCGTATAGAAGAAATTTGCAGAATTTGAAGCATCGGTCCTAACAAGATTCTGCAGGTACACTAGACGTAGTTACTTCGATCTCAGACTCGTAACCATTAACTACTACTTTTTAGGTACGGTTTGTAACGTAAGGTTTGAACCAGCGCCATAAGTTTCGACGAATGCCGTTATATACGATTTTGTCAAGAAAAAATTTGTGATCCACACTGTCAAAGTACCTTTGGAACGTCAGTGTATACACTGTCTACCTGTTTGTTACCATCGGTACTCTAGGAGACTGGTGACTGTTGAACGTTGTTGCACAAAACCGTGTTGCTGCGGTATGCTGCACAAAGAATAATCTTGAGTAGCCATAAGTAAATAATACTAAAAATCACTAAAATATTAGTAATTCCGAGGATAAGATAATTACACTGACGGTTACCAATGAGTTTTACTTATTGTATTTACTAACAGGAATAAAACTAGTCTTGGTGGAAAAACAGTGTTGTTTACTAAAAACAAGTAAAAATAAAATTATTGGAATGAAATAACGTTAACACGCTTACAATAAGCGTTAATTACACCGATAGGTCCTGATGAACCTCTTGGAATAGACGGTTGACAACTGGTTCGTGTATACTTCGTAAATGAAGGGCTGCGGTGGAAGTTGCGTCAAATTTGTTCAGCTCATGATCACCAACTGTAAAGCGGCGGTAACTGGGAATTCCTCGCCCGGTGATAGTTAATGCCTGGAGAACGCCTTGGTCCACATTACTTTCAATTCGGTTTGTATATATGCGGAATACCGAAGAAACTTCAAAAGCGCGATGTAGGACGCGTGACGTAAACCATGATTCGTAGTGGTACGATATGATGTTAGTTATAAGTAAACTTCACTAATTTAGAAAGGTGTTTGTAAACGTCAATTCGCCTTCACTGTAATGACAAGTAGTGTTTTATTTTCCCACTTTAATAAAACTTTTTGTAATTTTAAGTAAGCTTTTTATGTTGCTATTAATTACCCTCATAATTACACATGTTTTTTAAAAGGTTTGTAATTCGAACAATATCTTTTCTCTCCATATATTATTATGCAAATGATATGATATTTATATTCAATTCTTTCGAAGACCTTCGCCAACGTGATGGGACGATAATGTTTTACCTGTATTTTTGAGCCACTCTTGTGTATTGGAATAACGTTTGCAGCTTTTCTAGATGCTGGGAAAGTCGCCTAGGGATAAGCATTTATGCTACATAACGGTATACAAATAGCCTTAGCAGTGTTATATAAAAGAACTGGTGAAACATTATCCTTTGAATGAAACAAAAGATTAAAAGTAAATAAAAACCTATTTTAGAAAACCACAGAACTAAATAAGTATCTTGAAATCGCGGCTACTTTCAAAGTATTTGGTTAGTAAATGCCAAAATCATGTAGAAAATTCGTTTGTTTGAAACACGCTGCGAGACGCCGCGAATCGTATTCTCTTTATAGAAAAATCTACACTAATAGTATAAAGAGGAAAGATTTGTATATTTATAACGAATAAACTCAAAAACTATTAGACCGATTTCAAAAATTCTTTCACCATTACAATGCTACATTACCCCTAAATAACATAAGTGTAAAAAATTAGTTTTCATCGCATGCGCTGCGGTAACTATTAATGATAGAACAAAAAAAGTTTTCCAATATTTAAAAACATATAAATATCTACGAAAAACTTCGTAATACCATATGTCCGACTATTGTAGTTATGCCAGTATAACTATTTTTCTACATTTTTAATGTTGATAGGTATGACGACCAACATCAGACCATGTTATCCATATCTTTGTATTAATCCTTATCCAAATAAATAATTTCGTATTCAAGACTGTTGCAATACATGTAGATAACTTTTTGTATTATTAAAATCGAATATTCCATTAAGAAGATATAATAAATTTAAAAATACATTTACTCTACGTTTATCCCACAGTAATTAAAAAATAAATGTTCACCCGTGAGAAGTAACAAATATATCTTACAGTAATTAATATGACATTGTATAATCATTTTTATTACATTTACATGCACATCGTTGGTATAACAGAAAATAGCTTTCTGGCCTATATCGCCCTCTTAAGGAAAAAAAATATGTATATTTTTAGAACACATAACAATTTAGGGTCTGTTTTTGTAAAACATAATCAATTTGAAGTAATATATACGTCGTACATCATGGACATGCAAGTGGATATGCATTTTAAAAATAAAATAAGAAAGAACCTAAGAAAGATTTGAAGCCTATTATTGCAAAAGAAACGCATATAATGTTTGATATTGGGTGTCAATGTAAAACTATTAATGTATATCTAAAACAATTTCTTAAAATTCTTATAATTGTTAGTGTATTTTTCAAATATTTCCTAGTTAAGTATAGGTACCCGTGTGCGGTGGTAGTTTCGTAGTGTTGCCAACGGCTCTGACATTGTCAGTGTAGCAATTAGCCTAGCCTTAGAATAACATGATTTGCTAATGTAATTCTCGTTTTTCATATTAAACTTACTATAAAATTACTGTGCAGGAGTTACAATGAAATATTGCTAGTAATCTATTGTATTTTCACTTGTTAATGAATCTTAAGGTTTTTTGTATTTTTGCACATTACCGATTAATGTACATAAAATTCTGTTCATTTACTATTTCGAGGTTTTAAATATTAAATTACTGATCACGATTTTTAATCGACTTCAAAAAAAGGAGGAGGTTCTTAATTCGTCGGAATCTTTTTTTTTATGTATGTTACCCGATTTCTCGTAGACGCCTGGACCGATTCGAGAAATTCTTTTTTAATTTAAAAGGTTATACTTTCCAGGTGGTCCGATATTATAATAGTGAATTAAAAACTAAAACTTATGGAGAAAAAAAATAATTAATGTTAATTTGGAACTGGTGAAACGCCTTTTATGTTGATGATTGTATAAAACTTTGTTATGAGTATGAATGTTTTTAGTGTACAAAAAAAAAAGGAATTCGTCACTGAAAAGAAAATAAATAAAAACTTTTTAACAAAAAAAAACAACCGGCTTCAAAAATATGCACTAAAAACGTAAAAATAATTACTAATTTCCAAAAATCTGATCTGAATTACAGCTTGGAGTTGGTGTCTATGTACCTATGTAACAGTTTATAGCACACTTTGCTTGTATGACACCAATTTCAAACTGTAATTCAGATCAGATTTTTGGAAATTAGTAATTATTTTTACCTTTTAAGTGCATTTTTTTGAAGCCGGTTGTTTTTTTTTGTTAAAAATTTTATATTTTTTTTATTACGTTAAAATTACTTCATGATCAAATGTTTTAATAATATACGAACACTTTTTATTTATAATATACACACTTTTCTAGATTTTTTTATATGTACAGTGAATAGCTTAAAGGATTCGCGTATTTGTCTCATATTTATGATTGATTTAAGGCTAGGGTATAGGCTAGATCGCGAAAATACGCCGTTTTTGTGCAAATTTTGTGACTAAACTAAGCATCTAAAGGATTGAAAAAAATAAATGTTATAAAACTTGCTTTTGTCTAGTGCATTACCTTACTGAATGATTTCCATTTATTGTATTTAATGCAATAAAAAATCTGGAAGTGACCATTCATCAACACTTGTGCAAATTTTTTAAGCGTGTTTTGCATTTGCTTGTCATGATTACATGAGTGCATAGAGTAAAAAATGTGACTAGAAAACGGTAATAACGTTAGATTCCATACAAAAAATTTAAAGTTTCAAGGCGTCACTACGGTATAAATTACTTAAGAAGTATATAACATAAATATTGAAAAAATATGTGTAAGAGTGTTCTGAGTGCGCCAGCGCTCCTTTTGGTTTCCTAACTTCCTGCAGGGTTCGCAAAATAGTGGCGACCAGATTTTATTTAACTTTTTTTATTTATTTTTTAAACTAATGACAATTTAATTTAATTTTAAAATTAATCGTTTATTTCATTTATATCGTATTAGTTTAATAGATCCCATACGCCTAATTGTGAAGGATCCACTCCTTTGTAACAGTTAAGCTTAGCCACAATATTATGTTACTAAAATCTTTAAAGTAATTTTTTATGTTATGTGAACATTTTACCAAGAAAATGTTTTCGACGGAGCTAAATAATATAGTAAACTAAGCAGTAGCGGGCAGATCAGTCATAGTTTTTAGACCAATGGAAAAGTAAGTTTCGTACTAGAAACCACATGTTAGGATTTGACGTTTGCAAAGCCCTGGAGCCCTACAACTGATATCAGTTTCAATGATGTGTATGATGATCTGTGAAAAGAAATGTCAAAATTCTAAATAAACAAAACAAAACTATCGCTACGAAGATTTTAACTTTCACTTTAATTTTTATTCGTTTCAGTATTGTTTTTATATTTTGTGATTTTGAAATGTGTGCAATCCAAATTTCAATCCGATCGCAATTTGGTTTAGGAGTACCGATGGAGATCGAGTTTAAGCTTGTCACGAAATTGGATTGAAACTGGATTGGGATTGAAACTGATATCAGTTGTGGGCCTCCTGTCCTTTTGACGGATTGGTGGTGGTAGGTAGCAACCTGTTTATTTTTTATAAATGAGAAATGTTTTAATAAATAAAGTACGTGATTCTTTACCAGACACTTATACAGTAAATATAGTTGTAAAAACTGTAACAACCTGTGTTTAAATTCCTGATACATATATCTCGCTTGTAGTGAAGAATGTAAGCTTTGATACTAATGTTTCACCGAAAATTCAGTAAAACAACTACAATTTAGCTGACGAACGAAAAATAGGATGTTTTATGTACAAAATGAAACGTAGTAAATTGCGTCATACCATCTTTATGTGTGGCCGACCGACTGAATGGAAAGAAGCCAAGTGAATCACTTGAAATATGCACAATTTTCACGAAAATCTTTTCTGGGAAAGTTCGATGATGAATTACTATTTAATAGTGTCAGTCATACAAGCAAAAATAAATCTGTCTAGAGTTTTATACTATGACTATGTGTGATTGTTTTTAATGTTAAACCACTCTATAAGAATAATAGTCAACATCAAACATTTACAAAAAAGATTTAACAACTGCATTAATAAATCATAGTTTCAGAGAATTGTTCCGCTAGCTAGACTATTTTGTAAATCATTCCTATATTGTGTTTGATAGTGTAAATAAATAGGTCTAACATTTGTTTTACATGTTAAAATTTAAAAACATCTTCTTTAGCCAAAATGTAAATTATTGTAGTTGAATTCGGTACTAAAATCAGTTTAAATTTGATGCGTACTTACCTTCCATCCAGCAGATGAGTTGCTATCTCCCTTATCCTTAAAATATGGCACGTTTTGGACCATCCACTCGTAGATCTGGGACAAGGTGAGTCTGGTCTCCGGAGCCGAAGTGATGGCCTGGGTGATGAGATCAGCGTAAGAGAGGTTTCCCCACGCGTTTCGACGAGATGAGTTCTTTTTTGCAGTTATTGATGAAGGAAGTGGAGGAGCACCTGAGGTAAAAAATACAATTGTACAAAAAATAAGTATTGTCATATAGGTAAATACCAAGAGGAATAAAAATGGAAGAAACAGGTCGGTAATGTAATGCATAAGTTCCAACCTATAATGGATAATCTAATTACGTTGTATTTAATTTAAAAAAAAAACATATAATTAAATAAATAAAAAACTCGACTGCAAAAACATTAAGGTCTAAAAAGAATAAACAAGTGCACCTAAAACTAAACAAACATTTATCTATAAGGAGACGACACTTTTTTGTTTATTTAATTATATTATTTTTATTTACAGCTTTCCAATTCCAGTTTTTTTTTCGACTTACACTTGACTATTTTAAGTGTTTTATATTTTCAGAATGGACTCTTCAATTTCTTTATTGTGATACCCCCCCCTGTCGAGGATTTTGAAAAAATTTTTTTAAGCCCGCAAATTAAAGTGCATAACATCCGCCATTTTTCTTGACGTCACCTATCTAAAAACACTTGAGCCCTCAAGACAAATCTTAATTTCAAGATAATTATAAAATTCTATGCATTCGTTTGGAAGATACGATGTAATTAAGAAATTTACATGCATATACAAGATACGCGCGAAAACCATAACCCTACCTTGGTAGTCGGGTAAAAAGGAGAATAATAGACGTAAAGTATGAATAGAGAAAATGGGGCATCAGAACTTTAAAAGGGAAAGAGGAAACACTTTTGTAATACAAAGTATCACACTTCAAGGAAAATAAAAAATGTGGAAGAAAAAGGGCATTTAAGTCGATGATGTCTGAGAAAGCGAAAGTATTCTATGTTGTTATCAACGATACTAAAAAACCATTTATCAAGATTATGGTACGAAAAAAGATTCATTAATACCTAATATTTTAAAAATTAGGTAAACAACGTAATTACATAGGCATAATAGTAAATTATGATACATGGGCTACTGTTTTATTAAGAATAATTTACCATGACACTACAGCCGGTATCAACACATAGGCAACGCTTATCACCAGAATAAGTTTATCAAAGTAGTAACGTCTAATTGTGAAACAACGTGAAAAGGTCTTATTTGTTTGGGGAAAATTATTTGATATTTGCAACAATTTCCTGGTATGATCAATAAAATGACGATATGGGTCAAGATTATAAATGTTACTTGTTTAGCTATATAAGCTTATGCAGATGGAGTTATAGATATTCTTAATTCAATATTTGTGGATAGACATATAGTAGATGATATACTTAATGCGAATGCAGACACGAAGAAGAAACTTTATCCAAATTAAAAATATTCTATAGTAAACGGATTAAAAACGGAAGAAAAATCTTACGAGCGTAATAAACGTCATAACTGTTAATTAATGCCCATTTGTTGAAATTATTATCTTTGAATAAAATCTCGATACTCAAACATCGTGTTTACTCCTTTGTAAAAGTTACAAACTAAGTGGTTTAAAAAGTTTTGTCTAATAGTAAAAAAGGGTTAAAAATTAACGTAAATATTATAAAGATTTTTGCTTTGCATTTGTCAAATTTAAAATAAAATTCCATAAAAAACAACTATTCTTGTAAGTAACTTTTTTGACATGTATGGGATACATCATGTGTAAATATCTTAGCTCCATATTATCACAGAATATGAATAATTTGATGGTAATGTGACCCCACGGGGCACGTACTATATCTCGACTTCAATTTGGAGACAAGACTCTTACTTGAACTATTTCTTAATTTTTAAATTTTCTTCCGTCTCAGCGGCCGCACCGAACTTTTAATTGTTCCCAGTAGATGATAATATTACGGAATAAATTAATAAATTTAAAAAATTTCAATTGCTTTATTAAATTTAAAGTAATGTATTTTGGTGGTAACAAACGCATAATTAATAACCTTCGATTCAATTAGAAAAACACGTCCGTACACAACAAGTTAAAACTAAATATTCTAAAGTTTTTTAACTTTTGTTCTAATTTAATTAAGAACTTATTCGAATTATATTTTCCGTGGCGGTGATCGTATCAGCCTTAAGAAGAAACCTTTGTGCTTAAAATACAGTGGCTATAATTAAATTACCAATACAATTGTATAGTAGGAGTAAAACTATTTTTGTGTCGCCAAAATAATTGAGTATGGTATGAACCAGTTTGAACGGTGGGTGTTAATACCCAATTACTTTTGTTGCCAAATATTTGCGTTCTACTAATTCAAGAATTATCTTGACAAAAATATGATAAGAATGTTATAGTCTGTCTGTCTACTGAAGTAGAAATGTGTGAAAAACAAGGGATAGACAGAAGTACGACACCACTGCTAGAATGATGTATTTGAATAACTTAATGTGTTAATGTGGGTAGGTACAAAATCAGTCAGTGATGAGAAATTCATAACCTTTTTAAATTTTCCAATTGATATTATTTAATTTTTTTAATAAATTAATAAATGAAGGTAAGCTATGATAAATTTATTGGAGTGTCATTGTAAAAGTCCTGAATGTTTTTTTTTGAGAAATGCGTTTCGTTCCTGATTTTTTTATCATCATATATATACATTATAGTTATACTTTCTTCTACTAACTACAGAAATGCTTTTATTTGTTTTGAAATGTCATTCCATGATATGTTATTTTTAAGTTTTATAACAACTATTAACTTTCATATAATATTTATTTTATATTATTTATTACACTACTTAACTACTTAATTAATCTTAATGCCTACGTGTTAATGTTATTTCTAGCATTTGAAAATGTTACTTTTACTGCGTGGATTCCATTGTTTAGGAAGTTTTCTGTTTCTATGAACTTTTAAGACAGATGTTTTGCTTAAATATAAGTATGGTTTGCAAACACGGTAAAAATTTTAATTTTTTTTCTCAATAGGTTTTTTTTGTTTATTTTACCTCTTATTTTATCACTTTCTGTGTCCTTTTAAGGTAAATAATTAACGGTTACAGCAATGTATCAAATGTATATATATATCTGGTTGTGGTTAATTCGTACAGTACTGTAACACATTAATGAGAAGGAAATACAGCTGTGAGGATGAAACAATCAACTTGTGGTTTTATTCTTTGGCTTATGTTGCGTCGGTACGTGACGCACATGTTGTCATATTTAATTTTTTTTAATTCATTAAGTACCCACAACAAGGAAAAAGACAAGGATTTAGGGTTATTTGCTGAGCATTGTTTTTGGATCTTCTTCTCAGGTTCTAATATATTCCTATAAAGGCCAATTGTTGCTTTTAAATTGTCTACGTATTAACAGTGTTTAGTTTTTCTATTCTTAATTTATATCGAGATATGCGAATTGAATGTCCTAATAAAACTAATTAAGTTTATTTCATTGGTGGTTTGTTTGTATTTAAATGATTGTATAACCAACTGATACTATATTTTCCCCCACAATGTTTTTGTTATTGTAAATATCTTAGCACAGCATTCGCTGAAAGATCACGTTCAGCAAACGTGGGCCGATCCAAATAGCCGCATTAGTATTTTGCGTTCCCTATCGCTTCGTGGACTAGTGATATTTACCAGTCAAGTTCTGATTGGAGTTTTTCTTAGAGCCGGTGTCGTCCGACGGCTCGACATAGTTGTCTGGCCTTGGCAGCGGCCACGTGTTCGAGCGAGCGCGAGTTTGAGGCTCGAATCCAGCCTCCGCTAGTTCTCCCAACGTCTCCAGCTCTCCCATTCCTCCATCCAACTCCGACAGCCCCGTCTGAGAGGACCACGGACTCTGATAACTTCCGCCACAAGACATATTGACTGTCGTCACAAAATTAACGTCCAGACAGTAGAATTTTTCGATAGTTACGTTTGCCAAAGCGCTTACCGGCGCGCACTGATCACAACCGTAAGCATCACAGCGCGATCGCGTTTCTGATTTTTTCTATTTCAAGAAAGACGTGCGGACCCGGAGTGCGCTCCGGAGAGGTTATCTCTCTCCTCGTTATCAGGTTTGTTATTCAAAGCTAATAACATGTGGCGTCTTAGTAACGCTGAGCTATCATAATAAGACGCATGTAGCTCATCAGTCGTCGGGCCGGTGCCGAGAGGCGATTTTCGCTAAATATAAGTGTGGAACGAGACGGGGGCGGGGCGCGCACCACGTGAGCGA
This sequence comes from Apoda limacodes, assembly GCA_946406115.1. Taxonomy (NCBI): domain Eukaryota; kingdom Metazoa; phylum Arthropoda; class Insecta; order Lepidoptera; family Limacodidae; genus Apoda; species Apoda limacodes. Next base: position 7,335,502 of record OX291553.1, on the reverse strand, counting down.
CTACGCGCCGATTTTCCAATTCATCACGCGGGCGCGATGAACGATAACCTTGTAACGTGGCCCGCAGCAGCGTTTCGTATCGCCCACTACCGTCATCGGCTTCGGTCCCGAAGATTTGCCACTGCGTAAATTTGGGCGTCCTTCTGAGTACGCGTCGCACTTTAACAAAACTTCTCAGCACTGAAAGAGTAAGCACTTGGTTCTTTTTCGGTGTAAACACAGAATATGGTCGAGTCCTAAAGTTTAAAGCACTCTAGAAGTTTGTTAGTGAGTCCACGCGGTCGGTAATAGTCGCAACTGCGTAATAAGCAAAGTTAGGAGCGAATCGCGGCAAGGCGTCGTATGCCTCTGACGGTCGTACGTACACTGAACCGATTGCGGCGTCGCGTGTCGTGCGAATTCCGCGCGGTCGGCGCCGCGCTGGCCGCGTGCGAGGAGCGGTGCGGGACGCGGGAGACGCGACGCTGATAGAGAAGTGGCGTCAAGTGACCGCGCGCCTGCACTCGCCTTCGCTCATCATTAATTTATAGTCCGAAATTCTTTTCATAGTTTATCGGAGTGTAGAAGGCCTGTAATGAGCGGGCGCCCTTGGGTCTCGCTCGCCGCCTTGCAGCACGCAGCACGCCCCGCGAGTAAGGACACTGCCGTAGCATTCTTTATTGTTTACATTTTCTTTTCAGTTTCAGCAAGTTTGTAAATGTAGTTTATCTCTTGGTTTGTCAACGTTTTCGTCACGATGTGATACTACTGATGAGTAATATGATTAACTTACTGATTTTTTTATTTGGTAGTTTATATATCATATTGTAATTATACTTTATGTCATGTGATGTAGTGTTATGTCATAGAAATATTATCTTTTAAGGGAACAATAATAATAAAGATTTTCAATAAGAAATATGAGTACATAATGGTCATAAACATAAACGTAGCAGATCGGAAGAAATAAATATTATAGAATAAGACAAGAGCAGGTAATCCCAGGTTCAAAAACAAAGCATAACGAATGATAAACAAAAATTACCTAATTAGATAAAAATTGAGCTTAACCCTAGAGTGCTCGCAATATAAGCATTCTGCCAGCCGCGGCGAAATAACTATGATTTCTTGAATACAGTACATTTTTCAAGGTCAAGCGTCCTAGCAGCTGCCCACCTGTTCCTCACCTCTTTGTTTTAAAAATTCGATGAGTGCGCGTGTGAGTGCAGGAGGCAAAGGTTGTTATTAGTATGTCGCGTTTGGCGGGAAACTATTCACTTTCTTTTACATCAAACCCATACGTGTGAGGTATCTATGGATAGGTCTTCAAAAATGATATTGAGGTTTCTTATAAAATTTTTTCTTAACTAAATAGTTTGCGCGAGAGACATTTCCAAAGTGGTAAAATGTGTGTCCCCCCGCCCCTGTAACTTCTAAAATAAGAGAATGATAAGACTAAAAAAAATATATGATGTACATTACCATGCAAACTTCCACCGAAAATTGGTTTAAACGAGATCTAGTGAGTAGTTTTTTTTTAATACGTGATAAACCGTAAACCGCAAATTACCTTTCATTCAATCAACTCAAATATAAAAATATTTTTGTTTGTGTTTGATGATTACATAAATGGTGGTAGGTACGGAACTTTCGGTGCGCGAGTCCAAGTCGCACTAGGCCGGTTTTTTTGTAGTTGAAACATTTAAGTTTTTATTGCGTTTAATGTTGTTTTGATGTAAGTATAAAGATAATATTGATATTTTTTTTTTATCAAAACACATAAAAAACACTTATTATTTATCGCTCTCTCTCTCTCCTCTCCATGGTGATGAAGCGTGTGATTAACACACAGCTCCTAAGATACCTAGAAGAACACGACCTGGTCAGTGACCCTGGCTATATATGGCTTTTGCCACGGTCGCTGGACTGGTGACCTTCTAGTGTATCTTACACACCGATGGGCACTAGCCATTGAGAGTCAGGGGAAGACATTGGCATGTAGCCTGGACGAAGCGAAGGCGTTCGATCGGGTCTGGCACCGGGGTCTTCTATCGAAGTTGCCATCTTAATGAGTGCCCGAGGGTTTGTGAAAATGGGAGGCTACCTTTTTGTCCGGTAGACGCATATGAACCGTAGTAGTTGTTCTGATAGCATGGACATTAATGCTGGTGTCCCGCAAAGCTCTGTGCTGTCTCCTACGCTGTTTCTACTGCATATCAATGACATCTTGGACATCAACAACATGCATTGCTATGCAGATGACAGTACTGGAGACACTTATTACACGGGTCGCGCAAACATCCCTCGTTCCGTTGTGGAGGAAAAACGCGGAGAACTTGTGTCTCAAATCGAGATCACACTGTCCAAGTTCTGACTGGGGACGGGTAAACTTGGTCCAATTCAACCCTCAAAGACACAAGCCTGCGCGTTCACCGCTAAGAAAACCCCATTCACTGTGGTCCCTCAATTCCAGAACACTCTCCTGTCCATCTCCAAGAGCATTATAGGATCCTTGACGTTGACATCTCAAGCGATGTTCAGTTCTGAGATCATTTGCATGACAAGGTGAAGCTGGCGTCCAAAAAACTAAGTGTACTCAACAGAGCGAGGCAGTACTTCAGGTCGGGAAAGAGGTTGCTGCTTTACAAGTCGCAAGTTCGGCCCCATATAGAGTACTGCTGCCATCTCTGGGCGGTTGCACCCGGATACCAGCTTGGCTCTTTTGACTCGGTTCAACGACGGGCTGTGAGAATTGTCGACGATCCCAAACTTACTTGCCGTATCGAACCCTTAAGTCTGAGGAGAGACTTTGCCTCCCTGTGTGTGTTCTACCGCTTGTACAATGGGATGTGTTCTGAGGAATTGTTCGAAATGATGCCCACGGCTACTTTCTACCATCGCACCGCTCGCCATCGGCAGGGAATTCATTCCCATACTTTAGAACCGAAATGGTCGCGTACAGTGCGGTTGCAGAGAAACTTCCTCCCGCGAACGCTTCGGTTGTGGAATGAGCTCCTTGACAAGGTTTTCTCTAAGGAATACAGTATTGGGTTCTTCAAGAAAGAAGTTATTGGATTTTTGAAGGGTCGGCAACGCGCGAGTGATACCACTGGTGTTACAAGCGTCCATAGGCCACGGTGACCGCATACCATCAGGCGTTTACTTGTTTGCCACTTTAGTAGTATAAAAATAATCAAAAAAAAAACTCATGTTAAGTATGGCCAGAAAAATCCTACCCATGCCCTCCTGTGCTCCTGGCTTTCTCCCCTCTAGGGTTAATAAGACAGAAAGTGAATTAAATTTTTTATACGAAGGTATGGAATTAAGATTTGAGACAGTTCAATGAAGTGGAACTGGAAGACAAGCTGATTATAAAAGTTTGGGAAATTTATATAAAACTGTTTTATATAAATTCTAATTAAAATAAAATGTTTAATTTCTCAAAAAAAATATCGTAAGTATCACTTTTAAAGTCAATAAAACCTATTACCCATGTAGCTATATTATATTCTATTAATATGTCAGAATATATCGATGCATAACTAAAATGTATTTATAGTTGCGTGGGTGATAGATAATTTAGTTTGATGTTGAAAATGTATCGTAATATGCCTTGATATAGTTTTAATTAAAATATGTTAAATTATTAATATTATGGCTCCGAGTGTCTTGGACTTAAACTACAAGTAACTACCGTTTCTGAATCAAAATTTCGTTCAGGCCATTTTATCATAAATTGTATGAAAAATTGGACATGAATGATTAAACAATACAGAGCAAAAAGGTAGAAGCATGTAAGTCAATATCAATATATGAATAGTACAGACAGTACTTGAATGATTAAGCAATACAGAGTAGAGAGGTAAAAGCATGTGAGTGAGTATTCCTGGATAATAGTACAGATAGGAAGCCATTTGAGTTGATAATGATATATAGAGATAATTTTATTTGTCACTAGGCGACAGTTTGTCAGTTTGTAGATGCCAGTCCACACGTGACCAAGGCTGGTGTAACCGAGTAGAAACGTCGGGAAAAAGGTATTTTGCCAAATAATGACGCGTTTAATCCCGTTTTACTTTAGTTTTTATTATTGTGTTAAATTATAACTACAAATTAACAAATTTAGGATTTTTTCCTATATTTGTGATGTCAGACCTTGCTTCGTGTCAAATTTTATGATTCTAAGATAACGGGAAGTACCCCATAGATTTTAATTTTTTTGTGAATGCCAAAATATTTTGTATTTCGTCCGTATTTGCTATTGCGTTGACTAAGATACTTGTTTTTTTACACCTCCAAGGAACCGTAGAGTAGTAGTAGAAGTATTTGATATTCATTTCAACTTCATACCTTAGGGGCCATCCATTTTATACCTACGTAACGTAAATTTCCGCAAATTTAGACACCCTTCCTTGTCACGCTTTTTTCCAATTTCATCATGAAAAGTTTGCCTTTGTCACACTTTGCATGACCCCCCTCCCCCCTAAGCGCGTGACGTATCAAATGGATGCCCCCTTAACGCGTTCCTGAGAAAAAGGGTGATGGCAGACAGACGGATAACAAAGTGATCCTATAAGGGTTCCTTTTTTCCTTTTGAGGTATGGAACCCAAAAACATGCATATCTATATTTGTATCCTTGGTCTGGTATGCACAGTACAGTTAGTTTAAGACCAGATGGCGCTTTTTGCAATGTTTGTTTTTTCCAGGCGCAAAGTGCAGTAATTAGTGCCTGTAAAAACCCCAACTAATTTCCCTCATTCTGCAAATTAAATTTCTGCTAATAAGTGTTATCAGTAGAAGTTGAAGTACGTATATTAATAGAAACTTCCTCGGGATTTTTATCTACTAGTCAGTTTTTAACCAGATTTTATTACTCTATGCATTTGTAAATAAAATTGTTCTCTTACAATAATTCATATAATTTGATATATGTGGTTGTTATAAGCATGGGCTAGTTCATACATATATACGCCCGAACAGAAGAATAGATACTAAAGCATCAAACGTACACCCTTAACCGATGATCAGTTAGTAATTAGAGCGACACAACCGAAAAGACGCTGCCGAAGTTTAGTCAGGTGTAGGGCTGCTAGGTTAGGAAACCGAAATCTCTAGGCAATATTATGAAATGGCTGGATAGTAGGATTTTGGGCTGTACAATTAAAAATAGTAAAATAAACAAACAAGACCATATTAGAGAGAAATATTTCGTCGTTTCAGCCGGAAGACGTCCACTGCTGAACGTAGACCTCCGCATATCTTTCGACAACGACCGGTCTTAAGCCACCCGCGCCCATCGGCTTCCTGCGGCTCTAACCAGGTCGTCTGTCATCTGGTAGTAGGCCATCCCAAGCTGCGTCTACCAATCCGTCGTAGCAACTCGGGAACCTTTCTTCCCCATCGGTTATCGGATTGACGAGCTATGTGGCCCGCCCACTGCCACTTTAGCTTCCTAGCTCGTTGAGCTATGTCGTTACCGACTTTTTACTTCGGTTGTATGGGCCATCTGATTGACAAAAAAGGGCGTTAGGTTGAGAAGTCTTGAGAAATCCAGAAAAATCAGTAGATGATGAAATTTTTCACGTCAAACTGTTCAGAGGTATACTTACACAGAATTGGTATTTATAAAAGAGTAGGTAGCAAAAAGAAACTTCTATTGGCAAAATTTCAAAAAAGAGGAGATTTGGTGGTCAGGAGAAATGATATCTAAGGAACAAAACTTTTGGAGGCATGTTATTTTTTCTGACGAATCGCGATATTGTCAATTTAGTGATAGCAGGCGAAAATGGGTGTGGCGTCTCTCTGTGATGCAGTTGAAAAACCGATTTATACAGCAAATTGTGAAATACGGTGGCATTAGTGTTATGGTTTGCGGGCTATCTAGAACAGTGACAGAAGACGTTTAGGGTTCTGTGAAGGCAAAATCAATGCGGAAAAATATATTGAAATTCTGAAAGAAAGTCTTCTACCGATTTTTAGAAATAATAATTTGAATTGTCAACGTTACGTTTTTATTGAAGATGGCGCGCCTCGTCATAAAGCTCAAAACACGACGTCGCATGTCAGGAAATCTCAAAAAGGACTGATAATTCTACTATGTCCGAGTCAATCACATGGTATGAACCATATTATATATTGAAATTAACCTTAACAAATAATGCTATATAAATAGCAGTTCCTTGCTATACTGAGCTAGTTTTTTGAAATTTTGAGACTCATAGGTACGTCAAGCAAATGTGATGTTGCAAACACAGTTATTTTATTATATGTGTGAGTATAACGTTTGTACGCTCTGCTTAATTTGATGTGCAATCAGTATATTTGATACATTGGACAACTTTTTTGTTGCGTATTCGAGGAAAAAATAGATTACCCATTAATAAAAAGTAAGGTTAAAAGTTTCGACAACTTTTATGCAACACCTGAATAACTTATCCGTTTAAATCAGGAAGCGGGTTCTTTACATTAAAAAATATAAGCTGTGACTGGTAGTCAACTTGGCCTCACCGTGGTGTGAGCTTCTTTTATAACCAACTTCAAAATTGTGAACCCATTTCAATAATTAACCAACTTTAAAAGGAGGAGGTTCTCAATTCGACTTTATATATTTTTTTATGGATGTACAGCTTTAACTTTTTTGTTTATGAACCGATTTACATGATTTGTTTTTATTCGACAGGATATACTTGCGAGTTGGTCCCATAGAAATTTTATCCAAATCGATTCAGTAGTTTAGTTTTTGTTGAACTATCTTTACATTTGCGTTGAAAGTCATTCATGTAAGAGAGGTATAATGATTTAACAACACATTTTCCGTGGATCATGTTTAAGTAATCATCACTAAAAAATAAAAAGTTTTTAACAAAAAAAAAAACATCCGGCTTCAAAAAGATGCACTAAAAAGGTAAAAATAATTACTTATTTCCAAAAATTTGATCTGAATTACAGTTTGAAGTTGATTTCTATGTACCTCACTTTGCAATAATTCTTTTATTATTCGAAAGAGAATGTTCCTAAGGTGGTCCGATATTAATGAAGAGGATTTTAAAATTAAGCTTTTGAAGAAAAAAAATATTTTTTAAGTTGATGATTGTATAAAATTTTGTTACAAGTATAGATGTTTTTAGTGTAGGAGAAATAATCAATTCGTCACTCCAAAGCAAAACAACAACAAAGAAACCACTGGCTTTAAAAAGATGCACTAAAAAGGTAAAATAATTACTTATTTCCAAAAACCTTATCTGAATTAACGTTGTTGCAGTACCGAAGATGATATCATGCTAGTGAAGTGTGTTATAAACTGTAAGGTACATAGACACCAACTTTAAACTGTGATTCATATCGCAGCAGAAAACTGCAAGCATTAAAAAAGCGGTAGAATATCAAATGATTCGGAAACTGAACTTCGCTGCAGATAACACCAAGTATCCTAATGGTCTTGAAGATGGTTAAGGGCGTGTTCTATGATGTGAGACCTTAGTGAATGGGGTTTTCTTGACGGTGAACGCGCATACATACTTTTATCTTCGTTGGACTGAATCGGACTAAGTTTTCCCATCCCCAGTCGAAGACCTTGGACAGTGTAGCGTATATTTGCTACAATTCTAAAATTTTACCACAAAAAGAACGTAACTCAATACTAAGTATTTTAAAAAAATTTTGCTATATGGTAAATATTGTGAAGTGATTAAATTATTAAAGGGTTGGCAACTCGCGAGTAATGCCCCCGTGTTGCAAGCGGGCATATATACTGCGGTGATCGCTTCACATTAGACGGTCCGTAAGCCGGTTTGCAACCTTGGTGGTACAAAAAAAAATTGGACGAAGTGACCGTATGAAAGTTTTTTATCAAATACAATTATTCAAAATGTCCTCAGTTATTATATTGAAATGAATTCTTCAGTATGTCAACAGTGTTATGAAATTAACAATAAAATGACTTTTTCAAAGAATATGCAAGCTCGAACTTATGTTTACTTTTTTTTTATTTAGGTTAAAGCTGGCTTCCAAAATACTTGTTCTATAGATAGAGCGAAGCAGTACTTCTCCTCTCGGGGCAAAGGTTGCTGCTTTACAAGTCGCAAGTCTGGCTCCATATGGAGTACCGCTACCATCTCTGGGCGGATGCACCCGGATACCAGCTTGGCTCTTTTGACTCGGTTCAACCACGGGCTGTGAGAATCGTCGACGATCCCTAACTCATAAACCGTATCGAACCCTTAAGTCTGAGGAGAGACTTTGTATCCCTGTGTGTTACCTACCGCTTGTATAATGGGATTTGTTCTGAGGAATTCTTTGAAATGATATATTCTAACTACCATCACACCTCTCGCTATCGGCAGGGAATTTATCCTCACACCTTAGAACCTAAATGGTCACGTTCAGTGCGATTTTTGAGAAACTTCCTCCCGCAAACGCTTAGATTGTAGAATGAGCTCCCTGCCGAGGTTTTTTCTGAGGACTACAGAATGGGGTTCTTCAAGAAAGAAGTTATTAGATTTTTAAAGGGTTGGCAACGCGCGAGTGACCCCCAGGTGTTGCAAGCGTCCATAAGCTGCGGTGACCGCATACCATCAGACGGACCGTGTGCTTGTTTGTCACCTCAGTGGTATAAAAAAAATAAAAAATGTGTCTTCATAGGGTTGAATCGGACTAAGTTTACCCGTCCCCAGTCAGAGACCTTGGGCAGTGTGGTCTCGATTTGAGACACAAGTTCTCCGAGGTTTTCCTCCACGAGGGATGTTTGCGCGAGCCGTGTAATAGGCGTCTCCAGTACTGTCATCTGCACAGCAATGTATGTTGTTGATGTCCAACATGTCATTGATATGCAGTAGAAACAACGTAGGAGACAGCACGGAGCCTTGCAGCACCAGCGTTAATGACTATGCGTCAACTACGGTTCGTACGCGTCTGCCGGACAAAAAGCTAGCCACCCATTTGCACAAACCCTCAAGCACTCCGTAAGATGGCAACTTCGATAGAAGACCCCGGTGCTAGACCCAATCGAACGCCTTTGCTATGTCCAGGCTACATGCCAATGCCTCCCCCTGACTCTCAATGGCTAGTGCCCATCGGTGTGTGATACACTAGAAGGTCACCAGTCGAGCGACCATGGCGAAAGCTATGCTGACGATCACTGACCAGGTCGTTGTCTTCTAGGTATCTTAGAAGCTGTGTGTTGATCACACGCTCCATCACCTTTGAGAGGGGAGAGATAATAGCGATAGGCCTGTAATTCGATGGATTTGATCTATCGCCCTTTTTGGGCACCGGGTGCACATTCGCAGTCTTCCATGAAGACGGAAATTGCCTAGTATGGTAGGAAAACGCGAAGAGGCGCGTGAGTACAGGACATAACTCAGGAGCACACTGCTTAAGCACCACTGCTGGTATACCGTCTGGTCCATTCGACTTATGAACGTCTAGAGAAAGCAACGCCCACCGGACCTCCCGCTGTGTTATGGAGATATCCAGCATGGTCTTACCGCACCACGGTATAGTAGGTGGTACAGCGCCTTCATCGTTCATATTCGAGTTTGAGGCAAAGAGACTGCCCAGTAGATCGGCTTTCTCTTTAGCACTATGGGCCAAGTCACCATCGGTCTTTCGCCGTGGTCGTAACAACGACTGTCAAAAGTTCCCTTCGGCAGCTTTGGCAAGCGACCAGAAAGCACGACTCCCAGGAGGATAGCTCGCAAGTCGTTCACCTATTTTGCCGATGATTTGGAATTTCGCTCTGGCAGTTGCTTTCTTACTGAACTTCGAGGCAGCATTTAATTTGCGTTTTAACTCAGAAATATTCGGATCCTTATTATTACGAGCCGTGGTCCAAGCGTCATATCGAGGCAGCTACTCGCGGGTTAGGAATAGGAGACGTAGCTGCCTCTACGGGTACGATGCATAAAATTCTCGCAATCCATCCCAGTCTGCCGACTTATAGTGCTACACATGACGCCAATTAGTTGGCCCAGATGGATCGAGTTGTGTGCATGACACTTGAGTCCGAACGAAACAGTGGTCCAAGGAGCCTAAAGGCGCATCCACTAAGACGGAATATCCGTCGGGACGTGTAGTCAGCAGAAGGTCCAGTAAGAAGCTTGTATGGTCATCTATATCTTGTATTCTCGTAGGAGAAAGGACCAGCTGAGAGAATACATAGGTCAGAGCAAATTCATGAGCCTATCCCTGCACAGTTATTGGTTCGAGAACTGAGCCACTCACGATGGTGGGCGTTAAAGTCTCCCAAAATAACTAGTTCTGCTGTGGGATATTGCTCTAGAACTTTGTCAGTCGTCAAACTCAGGTGCGTGAAGGGTCGAGTTACGTCCGTGTCACCGCTATGAGACCTGTATAGGCACGCATAGATACGAGTGTGGCCGCCGTCTTCTACGCGCACCCACAATATCAAGGATCTGAAGGCGGCGACAGCAGATATGCTCCCGGACGAACATACATACACCGGCACGACTCACAAAATTGTGCTCGAGTTTGTAGCCGGGATAATGAAGGTATGATGTGTCGGCCGGGCTGGATATCTGCGTCTCCGTTAGGAAAAGAATAGTCGGCTGCGCAGTCTCGAGATGGTGGTGGACTGCGTTAAGATTTGCGTGAATACCCGTGATGTTGCAAGAATCCACATTATAAGTGGATGGAGTAGCCGCTGTAAAAACTTTTTTCCTTTTCGTTCTTTTCGCCATTTTATTTAAAAAAGTTACTTAGACTAAAAATGAGGATTCACTGCACAGACAGCTTAGATGACAAAAGGTGCGGTACTAAAACTGCCGAAGCATGGCACAGATAATACGGTTGCTGTCACGGCGGGTGGAAGGGCCCCTGATCCTCCTCTTTTGTATTAGCTGGGTCCACTCCGTTCTCCTTCTTCGGCTCGACTACCACTTCAGATACTTTACACAGGCTGGCGGATCAGCCTCCCAGGGCGGAGATTAAGTGATCCCTGGGTTCGGGATCCCGTTCAACCTGCGGGCGGCCAGCGGTCAGCCGTTTCATCAAGTCTCCCTGACCGCCGAACCAGCACGCCGCGTCTACGCCGAGCAATGACAGCAACAAGCACCGCCGGTCCTCCGCTGTCTGCGCAGCGAATCCACAAAGAGCTCTGGCAACCATACTCACCGCCAGGAGCACAACACTACTCAATGTTAGTGTTATTGTGGCCGCGTTTTTTTGTAAGGTGGAGGTACTTCCCCAGTTCGGGCCGCTCATTCGAGCGAGTATTTGCAATGCCCTACCTCTCTAAATTTATCTGTAGGTACTGTTTTAAAAATACGATTACCTACCTACCCCTTGTGGCGAAAATGTTATGACACAACGGAACCATTTTGAAAAAAATAAAAAAACGTTTAGTCTCTTTAAAATTAATATGAACACTAATTAAGAGTAGTATAATATTGGGCACTCTAGACCACCTCCGTGTCATCAGGCTCACTCCGTTCGCCTGCACTCCGGTGGCTTAGCGTGCCCAATATTATGTTTTTGAGATCAGTCATCGTTCGCCTTTTGAAACACGTTGTCCTTAACACGATTACAGAGAGCCCGTGGTAAGATCACTCTGTGAACCGTGTATATCCTAAACCTTTCAGTTGGAAGACCCGTGGTAAGTTCTTCCTGGGGTGCCCGTGGTAAGATCAACCCCACCGAAAGGAATTCCTAACGCGTTCAACTTGGAGCCCATGGTAAGATCACCTTATTGAACGCGATACCTAAAACACGATTACAGAGAGCCCGTGGTAAGATCACTCTGTGAACCGTGTATATCCTAAACCTTTCAGTTGGAAGACCCGTGGTAAGTTCTTCCTGGGGTGCCCGTGGTAAGATCAACCCCACCGAAAGGAATTCCTAACGCGTTCAACTTGGAGCCCATGGTAAGATCACCTTATTGAACGCGATACCTAAAACACGATTACAGAGAGCCCGTGGTAAGATCACTCTGTGAACCGTGTATATCCTAAACCTTTCAGTTGGAAGACCCGTGGTAAGTTCTTCCTGGGGTGCCCGTGGTAAGATCAACCCCACCGAAAGGAATTCCTAACACGTTCAACTTGGAGCCCATGGTAAGATCACCTTATTGAACGCGATACCTAAAACACGATTACAGAGAGCCCGTGGTAAGATCACTCTGTGAACCGTGTATATCCTAAACTTTTCAGTTGGAAGACCCGTGGTAAGTTCTTCCTGGGGTGCCCGTGGTAAGATCGACCCCACCGAAAGGAATTCCTAACACGTTCGACTTGGAGCCCATGGTAAGATCACCTTATTGAACGCGATACCTAAAACACGATTACAGAGAGCCCGTGGTAAGATCACTCTGTGAACCGTGTATATCCTAAACCTTTCAGTTGGAAGACCCGTGGTAAGTTCTTCCTGGGGTGCCCGTGGTAAGATCAACCCCACCGAAAGGAATTCCTAACACGTTCAACTTGGAGCCCATGGTAAGATCACCTTATTGAACGCGACACCTAAAACACGATTACAGAGAGCCCGTGGTAAGATCACTCTGTGAACCGTGTATGTCCTAAACCTTTCAGTTGGAAGACCCGTGGTAAGTTCTTCCTGGGGTGCCCGTGGTAAGATCAACCCCACCGAAAGGAATTCCTAACACGTTCAACTTGGAGCCCATGGTAAGATCACCTTATTGAACGCGATACCTAAAACACGATTACAGAGAGCCCGTGGTAAGATCACTCTGTGAACCGTGTATATCCTAAACCTTTCAGTTGGAAGACCCGTGGTAAGTTCTTCCTGGGGTGCCCGTGGTAAGATCAACCCCACCGAAAGGAATTCCTAACACGTTCAACTTGGAGCCCATGGTAAGATCACCTTATTGAACGCGACACCTAAAACACGATTACAGAGAGCCCGTGGTAAGATCACTCTGTGAACCGTGTATGTCCTAAACCTTTCAGTTGGAAGACCCGTGGTAAGTTCTTCCTGGGGTGCCCGTGGTAAGATCAACCCCACCGAAAGGAATTCCTAACACGTTCAACTTGGAGCCCATGGTAAGATCACCTTATTGAACGCGACACCTAAAACACGATTACAGAGAGCCCGTGGTAAGATCACTCTGTGAACCGTGTATATCCTAAACCTTTCAGTTGGAAGACCCGTGGTAAGTTCTTCCTGGGGTGCCCGTGGTAAGATCAACCCCACCGAAAGGAATTCCTAACACGTTCAACTTGGAGCCCATGGTAAGATCACCTTATTGAACGTGATACCTAAACACGATTACAGAGAGCCCGTGGTAAGATCACTCTGTAAACCGTGTATATTCTAAACCTTTCAGTTGGAAGACCCGTGGTAAGTTCTTCCTGGGGTGCCCGTGGTAAGATCAACCCCACCGAAAGGAATTCCTAACACGTTCAACTTGGAGCCCATGGTAAGATCACCTTATTGAACGCGACACCTAAAACACGATTACAGAGAGCCCGTGGTAAGATCACTCTGTGAACCGTGTATATCCTAAACCTTTCAGTTGGACGACCCGTGGTAAGTTCTTCCTGGGGAGCCCGTGGTAAGATCAACCCCGCTGAAAGGAATTCCTAACACAATCGCAATTGGTTGACAGACCCATGGTAAGATTCCGCCCGGGGAGCCCGTGGTAAGATCACCCCACGCCAACCGCGATTGTTTAATGTTCCAAATTAGTGAACAGATCGAACGATCGAATTCATAATAAATAAAAGAAAAAAATTAAAAAAAAAAAAAAATCACCTTTACCTTTTGAAAAACCAAATACCTTTTACCATTTACCTTTTACCATTTTACCATAGAAGAATTACCTGCAGGTGTATAAAAAATAAAACAATGTTGGAAATAAAACAATGTGGAAATATCTACAGCTCAATCAAAGTTCATTACTGCTTTGAGTGAACTATAGAGTTTTGGTAGGATAGGTTTTTTTTAATTTGAACAGGTTACAAAAGTAAATACTTTTCTTTATAGTGTAGTGAAGTCTGGTCTGGTAAGAAGCATAGTACCTGCGAACAATAAAATATATTAGCACAGACAAGGTTCTTTTACAGTTATTAAAAATATTGAAAACCAGCGAGTTCCCATGTAGGTACTTGGGTCTTAAATACTTGAAAGCTGACAGTTCTTAAAGTCGCAGCACTGTCTTCTCTGTAAACAATTTAAAAAAATATAATTATTATAGTTTTACGGTGTTTTTCTATACAAATTTTATACCTTGAACACAGGTACCTACAGTTTTGACTAATAAAAAGGAAACTAGCAGTAAGATAACAGGGATTTTTATTTTTAAGATGAAATAATAAATTAGATTAAGGCATTGAATCCGTACTAAGGAAGATCTAGTGCAGATCTAAAAAAATATAAAAAAAATAAACTGTTGCATTAATTAAATATAAATAAAATCATGATAATTGCAACAGTGTTATAATACTGAGAGCTGAGCTGAGCAAAAACCATTGTGAAAATTTTTTATTTTATCCTAATATAATCAGAATATTTCCAATGAGCAATAAAATGTTACATTAAAAAAATCTCTATTTACTTGACAAAATGAACAACTAAAAATTATATATTATTTATTTTTAATTTTACAATAAATAAATAAGTAACACACTTTACTTACAGTATATAAATAAGTAAGTACTGCTTGATCACTTTTCTTGATTTTGGTAATTGCACTTTCACTAATTAAAGTTTTGAGACGTGTTCACAGCGCTACAAGTTTCTATGAGAAATGAGTTATAATAATTATTATAGAAATAATTCTCACGGTTTGCTTATACTCCGACCAATGAATCTTGAACACTTCGGAATTTAGAGCAATTCAATCGTGTTTAGTATACGTTTTAACACCAGTATCTTATTGTTTTGTAGTATAATATCTAGGTTATATTAATATATTCTCACATACTTACAAATATGAGTGATTAATTTAACTGAAAAAAAACAATTTGTTTTCACATTCATTGAGAAAATAAGTTTTATTATTTTTAAGCAAATTTTATATTATGCAAAATTTTAGATGATTTGTTCATAATAGCGAATTTAGGTTATTTGTCCCTACCACAGAAGCAAAGCCTTCGTTAGATAAAGGAGGCTTAGGCTATTGGCCACCGCACCGGCCGGCCGCAAATTGGTGGATTAATTTAAGTACATAAATATATTATAAATACATTTTAGTTAATATAGTTCTATGTGGGTTCGTAACCGATTTGTCTTTTTTATAATTTGGTATTTCATTAATGTAATATTTTAAAGTATCATGTATAGTTCAGCGACAAATACATAAACAAAGAGCCTTGCAAGCATAAAATAGTATCACGAACATAATATGAGAAGTTCATCTATTGCGAAATGTTACAGTCAAGTTAAAAAACATACGATAGTAAATATATCCGTATTGCTTATTTTTATATAAAGTTTTTGTAATCTTTGTTGTATAGCGAGTCATATAAGAAAAGTACTACTTAGTGTTTTTTTCCCTCTTTTTATGAAAAAAATCATACAACGTCTCAAAATTAAATTATTGAAGTTATAAGTACAATAACTAACGAATCCAGTTTTCGAAAACATAAGTTTAAATCTAAGTTTTTGTTTATGATTTTTAAGTGTGGTATTTTGCCGAAATATGTGTTGAGAGGGGTGCAATTCGCGAAGCATTAATTTTATTTGACAATTAGTATTTTATAATTTATGAAGGAGTTAATAAAGGATAATTTTAATAAGAAATGTAACTTAGATTTTTAACCATTTGGTCAAATGTCTACAGTGCGACATTTTCAACATTTTACCGCGACCTAATATCAATTTACTACACATCCTTTGACGCAAGGCGACAAAGAATACCTAAGCGTGATAATTGCAAAGTATGCAATATTATTGATTTAGGGTTCGATTGGGTTCAATTTAAAAAAATCAAACGGTACATTTTATCTAGTCATGAGCTGTTTGAGTAAAATTGAAAACTTCGTTATAGACGTTATTAACTTTAGACATATTTCAATTTTAAACAACTGAATAGTATAGAGAAGGTATAAAGTTATGTGTTAAGATGATTTTTAATGTTTGTCTATGTGTAATTACATCTGCAGGAATTATTTGTAATTATTACCTAGTACATGTCAAATTATTTCAAACCTCTAATGATAAAAAATAGGAGTTTTAAAAGGTAGATATCGTAGTAATAAAAATTAGGTGTTGTTATGACTCGCTCTTGACCGGTTTTTCTATTTTTGCTGACGAATCTATATTCAATAGCTTATAAGCTCACACAGGCTACAAGTAATTACATATTTTTTTGAAAATTTGTGCATTAAATACAGTTGCTTCCGGTGTTAAATCCAGTTATTCTGATATTGAAAAATGTAAGTAAGTACCTACTTATAACAAAAAATTTTTTTTGTTTTTAAATGTTTTTTTCTTATAGTTGATTTTATTATTTCTATTTATTTCACAGGTCTGACTCAGAGTTCGAATCCAGCCAAGAAATCCTTGCGGTGGCGCCTACACCTCCGGTGTCTTCTAGAAAACTCTGCACATCCTCAATCGGTGCAAAAGCAGTGAAACCCAAAAACATCGCCTCATCCCGTAAGCGCCTTACATCGGATACGCTAAACGAAAAGACAAGGTACTTATATAGTTGTGTTTCTATTTTAAAAATCTTTTGCTAAACTTAATGTAAAATTTGAAATAGGTATACATATACTTTACCTTTTCTGTGGTGTTTGCTTTGTAGTAGCACGAGCGATGATGTGACGTATGTGATGATTCATCATATCATAACGCGTGCAGGCAAATACATGTTTGATGATCGTATATAATTTGTATAATAGATTGTTATCAAAATAGATTATTTTTTTAAAATGTTTTTATTATTTGTTATATTAAATTGTTTTTATGATAGTACCTATTCATTACCGATTGATAGAATGTGACCCTTATTACGCAACCATAAATAATGCTATTTTATTTTATTTCTTTTTGCACCACCAAGGTGGCAAACAAGCTTACGGTCCACCTAATCTTAAGTAGTTACTTCATGTCAATAAGAAGATAACTTTATTTGTTGTTTTGTTCCCAGTTCAAAAAAGAAGAACCGAAAAGACCTCTTCACAATTTTAAATTTTGAGGAAAAAGCATCGAGCAGCAAGAAGAGTGTTCACAGTACAACATCCTCTTTTACATCGCGCGTTTCAACAGGTCAGACTCGTCGCGTCGGGAACTTTCAAGGAGACTTCTTCATTGATTTGAAGATTTACAACACGGGTGACGTTCAGGACGCTCCACCAGAGGAACGGTACAAGAAAGCCCTCGCAGCGGTAAAGCTACAGTGTGAGAGCTCTTCCAATGAATGGGGGGCTATACAGGACTTTCTCGCTATAGCCTTCAACTTGTTTAAGGATAGTGAGCCTACGCATTTTAATAATAAGTTAAAATTTACCTAAAAAATATATTAACAATGGATTTATCTACATTATTTTATTTTTGAACTCACGCATTATACATTAAATATTCATGAGGTTAATATAAGTATTTCATAACAACTTTCTGATATTTTGGTTTTCGTTAATTCATTAAAAAATGCCTTTCTGTTCTGTTTGTAGCGTATCTGTCAATAATAAGTCATGGACTGGTCACGTAAGGAGCAATACTCATAAAAAAAATGATAAAACTCAACGCCATAGCGATGGGGTTGAAATTATTAGCTCGGCGTTTCGTCGACGCATTATTTCCTATAGACTAGTGGCTTTTGAACCTATTCCAAATAATTTATCTATGTTTTTAAACTCTCTTCGTAGTAAAATAATGTTACTTTTGAGTGAAAACTTACAAAAACATACCTGTCTAAAGGTAAATTTGGAGTTATTTTCAATTTTTGTTTTGTTTAAAAATAACAAGCAAGAAATTAAGTCCTTCAGTACAAAAAAAATACCAATTTATTATAATTACGATTTTAATAAGTTTTTTTCAAAAGTTGTTAATACTTTAACAAAGAAAGTTGAAGAGTTTGAGCAACGTGAAAGCGGTTGGGCCTTCCTAAGTGCTTCACATTTGGAGGTAAATGTAAACCGTTACCAACCGTTGCGGGGTGGGGAGGGGTCCACATTTATACAACTGCCGAGAGTCATAAAGAATAAAAAGGCTTGTCTTAACATTCAGAATAACGATGAGTTTTGTTTTTTATGGAGTGTTATGGCAAACCTTTACCCAGCAAAATATCATTCTGAAAGAGTAACATCTTATCCTCATTTTCGTGATGTTTTGAACATAGATGGCATGTCTTTTCCCGTTACGTTTACAGATATCCACATTTTTGAAAAAAATAATCCACAGCTTAAATTCATAATTTTTGGTTTGCAAAACAATAAGACCATAACGGGACCATTGTATAAGTCTGAAAATATAAGTAATAAAAAAATCATACATTTGTTGTTTTTTGAAAATAATGGTAAATCGCATTACTGTCTCATTAAGGATTTGTCACGGCTTGTTCGTAAACAAATAACAAACCATCACGGGAAACTGTATTTTTGCGACACGTGTTTAGTATTTTTTAAAACACAAATCGAAGTTGATAATCACGTTTGTGGTGGAATAGTGACTTTATTACCGGAAAAGGGTTCAGTAATCAAATTCAAAAATTATGACCGTAAACAAAATGTCCCCGTCGTAATTTACGCGGACATGGAAACTTTATTGAAACCGTGCTATAAAGAACCATCAGGCACTTCGAATACAGAAACGTTACAACATCATATTCCAGCAGCGTTTGCTTATCAAATTGTTTGTACAGCGGACCCGAACCATAATCGATATGTGTCTTACCGCGGCGTTGACTGTATTGAAACATTTATCGATTATCTTTATAGAGACGCGCGTAAAATACACCAAATTCTATCTCAAAATGTTCCTATTATTTTTAATGAAAATGATGCAAAAGATTTTAAAAATGCTACCCTTTGCCATATTTGCCGGAATTTTTTATTTGGTGACAAAGTGAAAGATCATTGTCATATATCAGGCCGTTATCGTGGTGCAGCTCATAACTATTGTAATTTACAATACAAAATTCCCAAATTTGTACCGATATTTTTCCACAATCTGGCAGGCTATGACAGCCATCTGTTTATCAAAAATCTAGGAGAAGCTCCAGGAGCGATAAAAATCATTCCTAAAACTAAAGAGAACTATATCTCATTTACTAAATTCATTCCAGTTTCCGATGAAGAATTCATTCAGCTACGATTTGTAGATTCTTATAAATTTTTAGGCACCAGTTTAGAAAAGTTGGCTAAAACTTTAAAAAAAGAACATTTTATACATCTTCGTAGATGTTTTTTAAATCCAACTCAATTCGATTTAGTTACACGTAAAGGAGTTTATCCTTACGAATATATGGATAAATGGGATCGTTACAATGAACAGAAACTTCCTAAAAAAGAATGTTTTTACAGTTCTCTTACTAATGAAACTATTTCGGATGAGGATTACGAACACGCGCAAACAGTTTGGCGCGCATTTGATATTTTAAATCTCGGTCAGTACACTGATTTATATTTGCAAATTGATGTGCTTTTGCTGACGGATATTTTCGAAAATTTTAGGCAAACATGCAAACGTCACTATCTTCTCGATCCAGCATATTACTTAACAGCAAGTAGCTTATCATGGGATAGCATGCTTTTTAAAACAGGTGTCGAGCTTGAACTCATTGGAGATTTAGAAATAATTAGAATGATTCAAGCCGGTATAAGGGGCGGTGTTTGTATGTGTTCGCACAGATATGCAGAAGCTAACAATAAACACGTTTTACACTATGATCCTTTGTTAACTGACTCATATATAGTCTACATAGATTGTAATAATCTTTATGGATACAGCATGTGCCAAGCTTTGCCTTTTTCAAACTTTCGTTTTTTGAGTCAATCTGAAATAGTTAATTTTAATGTTAACAATGTATCAAATGATGCTGATTACGGGTTTATACTCGAAGTCGATTTGATTTATCCTAAAGAATTGCATGGAAAACATAACGAGTTACCGTTTTGTCCAGAAAAAAGTATTCCTCCCGGAGGGAAAACTTCTAAACTTATTCCGAATTTATTCGACAAATATTTTTACGTAATTCACTATGTGAATTTAAAAACTTGTATAAAACACGGTTTAATCCTTGAAAAAGTGCATCGCGTTATTACGTTTAGGCAGAGCTCTTACCTAAAACAATACATCGATCTAAATACAAGTTTAAGACAAAACGCAAAATCGGAATTTGAACAAGACTTTTTTAAATTGTTAAACAATAGTATCTTTGGTAAAACATTAGAAAACAACGAACGAAGGGTTAAGGTACAGTTAGTGAATCAATGGTCTGACACCCAAAATAAAACTAAAAAGAAAAATAGCGCAGACAAATAAATAGCAAGTCCGAGTTTTCATAGTGTTTCAGTCTTTACTGAAAATTTGGTTGCTATACAAACCAAGCCTGAACAGATAATTTTAGATAAGCCTCTATACATAGGGTTTACAGTGCTCGAGCTATCTAAAGCTCACATGTACGATTTTCATTACTCTATTGTTCAACCATTTTATGGTAAACGCGTACGCATGTGCTATACTGATACAGACAGTTTCATATATCACATAAAAACACCTGACTTTTATAAAGACCTAAAAAAACATTTTATACAGTACTTCGATACTAGCAATTATGGTTTACAAAATGACTATGACTTGCCACTAATAAATAAAAAAGTTCCAGGTCTTTTTAAAGACGAAATGGGAGGGGATATTATTACAAAGTTTGTAGGCCTACGTTCTAAATTGTACTGCGTTAAAACTGCAAACAGTATTATTAAAAAAGCTAAAGGTGTAAAGACATGTGTTGTACGAAATTTAAGTTTTTCAAATTATAGAAAAACATTGTTTAAAGGCGGTGTCATAAAAAAAAAAAATATTTTATTCAAATCTATAAAACACGAAGTGTTCACGCGTAGCGTTAAAAAGATTGCCTTGTCAAGCAACGACGATAAGCGATTGGTGTCAGGAGATAAAGTGTCTACGACAGCATGGGGTCACGTGTCTATTTTAGGGGTATAAGTTACTTGTCAACCATATGTGTCTTAAAACATACATACGAATATAACGGTCTACAGTTAATAATTGCACTATGGGGCGACATCGATTTCAAACCAAAAGTCAAGATATTGCAAAGTGATTGTGAAATAGTAACATTAACCTCAAGTGATTTTGGTTATATTAAAAATATTCTAAATTTAAATACTTGTGATATGCATGAATTA
This sequence comes from Apoda limacodes, assembly GCA_946406115.1. NCBI lineage: Eukaryota > Metazoa > Arthropoda > Insecta > Lepidoptera > Limacodidae > Apoda > Apoda limacodes. The sequence goes on along the minus strand of OX291553.1, from coordinate 7,314,238 downwards.
TATGTCTTTTTATACTGTGTAAAACTGTGTGATTACGAAATTGTTACAAAAGTACTAGGCATCTTAAAAAAAATTTACCGTTGTATGTGTATATATTTCGATTATCTTTTAAGTTTAGATGAATATGTGTCTGAATGCATTACACGTTTTAAAAAAATTATTAAACAAGACACACTTTCTTCCGTTGAAAACATTTACTATAGACTATTGTGTAATTGTAATACCGAGTCTTTGGTTGAAAATGAAATAGTGACTATTGGGTTTGATTATTTTTTACCTTTTGTAATTTTCAACTTATAAATATTTTAAAAAATTGTTTAATTATTGTATAGTGCATGATTATTGAAAATAAATTTATGTATGTAGAATTTGTATTTATTATTTATTTTCTACCACTATACTTGGAAGATACCATTATACCTGCTATTAGTCTATCTAGAGCAACAATTAACCAGTCCAGACATGATTTTTAATGACGCATGCGTATTACGTTGCATTGTTGCATAGCGTGCGAGCGCGGGGAGCGGGGCGCGTTGTCTAGTATATGGTGCATGGCATATGCCTAGCTCTTAGCTCATTACGTTCTTCGCGTTAAGTGCGGTCACATCTATATCAGTATACACGAAATCATGTCTGAAGTTCGATCAATGCAAGCTAGTATGGTGGCAGTTATGGACTCAAAAATACCAAAGTATTTAGTAAAAGTTGAAATTTTTGATGCAGTTGATAAAGCAAATGATGTGCATTTACGATCACGTATTAAAACTCAATATATAGTTTATGATGAAAAGGATAATATTCTATACAAGGCATCCCAATTAATATACCAAATAACGTCTGAGCTAGGAGAGCGCAACGAAAATCTGTGCAACGTAAATCTTTTCAGGTATGTAGATATGTTTTTATATAATAGCTAATTTTTACTTCTCCTTACTTTTAAGTCTTTGAAATGGTATTATTTCCTTTTACAGAAGCAATACACTAATCATTTTTTGTTTTGTTACAGATAATAACGCTTTGTTTCATGTCAAGACAAGATACGGATGTCAAAATAGCCTGCGCTGCGACAATATCTTAGTAGATAAATATGAAATCTATTTAGAAATATAAAATGTACAAATTGAAAATAAAAAAGTATATTTAAAAAAAGTGTATTATTTAAAGTCTCACTCACATTTCATTATTAGCATTTTACTCTGTAGATGTCCACCCCATAGTTAAAATTATCCTTTCACATTACCTTTCTTGTATCCGTTTCATAAATATAATAAAATTATAAGTGATGGATTGGTTAAGGTTCAAAAATAATACAAAAAAATATTAAACTATTTATTTATTTAGTAAACAAGTAAAAAATTTACACATTTTCAAAGTACCATTTCTTAATACATAAAACATTTTTTAAAGCGCATTCTTTTTTATGATTTTTACAACTTGTTACAGAACCTACACTACTATATTTATCGTACAGATTACCAAAGCTAGGACAACCTATCTCCTCAATATTTGAAGACTGACACTTTTCACAGAGTAAATTAATCCATTTTTTCTTTTCGTCTCCTTTCGTTATGACTTCCTTATTTTTCAAAAATGATTTCATTAGTCTTAAGAATTTATAATAATCTATGTAACCTTCGCTCCAATAGATACCTCTGTTTCGTTCAATCCATGATACTGTTTTCTTTTCTTCATCAGTTAATTTCGTGTACGGGTAAGGAGGCTTAATCAAAAATACCCGAGTGTTGTTATATTTGTCAGAAATTGCAAATTCTTTTATGATAAAATCATTTTTGTAATTTTTAAATCCTTGAACATCGACAAAATAAGAATTCATGATATTTTACGAACGATGTTACTTAAAGGTTTATATTCAACTATACAATCGTTTAGTATTAAACAGTAAGCAGATGTCTGATCAGGAATTTCTACATCACTTTCTAACTCTAATCGAATGTTTACTACAGGCCCACTCTTTAGTGATTCAGGCTGACGAGCACAATCAATGACAAATAGCGGCGCTTTTTCTTTAAATTCTTTCGTGCTTAGCAACGGTTCAGCTCTACGACCATAATAAGACTGTTGAAACTTAACGTATTGTTCATATATTAAAACAAATCTATCTTCAGAAAAGTTTGCATTTAGACATTCATAAGGAAAATATGTTGAATTCAGAAAAACTTTAACATCACGTAAATTACAATGATCAAAGTGCGACATATCTTTCAAAGCATCATTTTTTCTACCAGTTTGCAAGCCTACAATAACATATCTAGGTTTTTCTATTTGAGATGAAGTTTTGATGGTCCAGGTATGCTTGGTGGTTTTAGCTAACGTATTTTCATATAGGTCCCAATTTCTAAACGTTAATTGAATGGTGCGATCCTTTTCTAATAGTTTAAGAAAATTTATTCGTTCTCGGTCGGAGACCTTAATATGCGGAACACGCCAGATTATTTTATGTATTTCAATATCGTCTATAACTTCTCCAGTATTTAATTTGACCGCGTTTAGATTTGTGTTACTGCGCAACATGACAAGTTCATGTTTACAATTAATTACAACTTTCTTGTAATCCTCAGCAAAACCTAAAATATTGCTCAACGGTATAGATGCTGAAAATCTTCCACCATGCATATTTTTTGTACCATCAATGTCCCAACCCCAAGCTTTTGAAATTTTTGATTCAGTTTCATTCATTGATAATAAACTTTTCATTGTTGTGGTAACGCCAGCATTTTTCACTTTATCAATTTCGACTCCATTTAATTCATATCGAATATCTTGAAATAAATATAGAAGGGGATTGTTTGTAAATTGAACACTAGATACTTTTTCTTTTGTATCTCTTTTTATTACATTTACTATTCCTTCTAAGTACAAGGTACTTGCGGAGGGCAATATGTATACATCTTGCTGATTAATCGGAATTCTAATTTCATCGTTTTTGTTAAAACTTGTGACATAAGGTTTATACGAATGAGTTTCGATAGCCTCGATAGAATTATCGTGAACAGGAGGATTGATAATGTTTAAAATACTCATTTTAATAGGCCAACTAATTTTAAAAAGTTTATGTTTTCAACGCTTAATTTTTTTTTCTTGGTATGTGTTGTTTTACGAACACCACCATTATTACTACGCGTTTTAACTGGACGTTGTTCGTTTTTATAGTAATCAATCATTTCTTCTTGATATGTAAATACAACTGAATTTCTTCACCTCTTAAATTTATCAAGTTATTCTTTATATCCAATATTCTTATGTCTATATTGTTAATGGTATTCCTATTTACAGGAAAATAAATAATGTTTTTTGGTATTTCTATTATTCTATAACCTGGAGGAACATTCGGAGAAAACTCGTGGATGATGTGACTGGAAACTCCGTTTATGTATGAACCACTGACTATGTCACATTCGACTCTGATCACAGTTGTTGATAAAATGTTAACTGGAAAGCGGGACTCGTGCAATTTATTAGCTTTTAACAATACTTCACCAAAACCTAACAGGTTACCAAGTGATGACCGTTTTTCAAAATGAATATCTTTAGTACAAAATATTGTTGTCTTTAAAGTGTTATTGTTACAATATAATTTTAAGTCACATTTTTTTATTTTCGATTTTAAATAGTCACAAATATCTTGAAGTTCGTATGCACCTTCAGGGATTTCTATTAGTTCATTAGTCCCATAATGAAATTTATTATTTCTGCCATCAATATTCGGTAAGGAATTAAATGTAGATAAATGTAGCAAGGCACACTCATATTCACCATCAAGTTGTAATGTAGGAAAATAGTTCGTCGTCAGAACAGAGGTGTTACCTGTTATAGACAGCGTGAAGGACATATTGCGATTGGTAACAGCAGAACTAATCAGTCCGAATTTATACTACCGTTTTTACCTTTATCGTACATTGTTTCCAGAAATTGTGCAAAAACTTTAAACATAGATGTCCGCAATTATATGAATTAAATTTTTGGAACTTTGTGTAATTGTAAGTTATATTGTTTGTGTCTAAATATTTTACTAATTCAATCGGTGGTTTTAAATCTCCAAAACTGTCAAAATACTGACAATATTTATCAATCTTTGCATAGGCTACCCAATGAGTTCCTTGATTCTTGTAACTATCCAAATTAACTATGCCACATTCAACTTTTTTCACCTTTCCAGGTAATCTGTCTTTCATATATACTCCTCTAAACTCTGGTATTTTTGTTTTTTTGGCATGTTCTAAGATGTCATAATTTGTAAGTGCTCTCTCAGGCAGCCTGGTTCTCAGTTTTTTGATGAATTTAAAAATATGCCATTGCCTTTTTTATATGGTTTAATATACAATCCTTTACCTAATGCTACAGATTCCATAATTTTATTATGTCGTTCAGACTCCTTAAAATTTTGTTGAGCCATTTTATAATCATTTATTGATTTAGCTATACCTGCCGCACCTCCAGCTAAACTACCTAAGGCTGACAGCCCCGCAAATATTGGGATCAAAGGTAGAATGCCTCCTGATTTCGGAAGTGGTATAATACGTGGTAAGTGCACACGGCATTTTTTAGGAAATAATTTCTTGGCTGCTAAATATGCATATTTAATAGCAGTATTACTATCTTTATGTTTAAATTTCTTAATTTTTGATCGTATTTTGGATATAATTTTTTTGAACTTCTTGACTCCTGCACCTGTTTTAATTTTGGCTTTCATAACTTTGCTAACAAGCCATGATGCAAGTTTTTCACCTTTTCCAGAGTCTTTTGATTTGAGACGTTTTCTTGCCATATTTAGTAATTGATTATCTGCTTTGTGCCGGTTCGACAGATCTGAGAAATTAGAGTATGCAATATCGTGATGCATACAAGCTTCATCTAATTTGTGTACCCCCTTATCACCCTTTAATAACCGTTCTCTTAGTCGTGTTCCCGGACCGCAATAGTTATATCCTGGTAAATGTAACTCAAAAGGAAGATTATTAATTAAATTATTTACAAGTCCTTCTCCTTTCATTTCTGAAAAGAAAGTGATAAGTACCGAAAACTGTAGATAGTATAAGTACGTTAAATTATTTAACAAGTTCATTTCTTCTAATCCAGCAATTTTCGTTATCATTAAGACCCAACCATTTAACAAACAACTTATCTCTGTTTTTTCTAATAACTTTTTCTACTAAATACACGTTAGGACAGTTTGTTTTTTGAAGTTCTTGCTCATAAAATGATCCCATTATTATTTGTTTTTTGCAATCTTCAATAAGGTAAGTTGGTGGGTTAGTGTTATTAACTTTTCTAATAACAAAAAGTTCAGTAGTCCAGTTAGGAGTATATCCCTTTTGAAATATTGTTTTATATTTACTAATGCGAACAATATCTCCTACTTTAAATTTATTTTTATACGACGTAAATGACTGTTTCTGAGACTTGTTGATATTATTTAAAACCATCATTTCATTTTCTTTGTCAACTTCGCATGGTTTATATTGGGTGATGCGATGTTTGGTATTATTATATGAAAGCATAACGTCTTTTATAGTATTTCCAATCCATCTTTTATTTCCATTGAAAGTAAAACATTTAAATAACTGATTTTTAATAGTTTTAATCAGTCTTTCGACAATAGAAGCTTTTTTAACTGAATATGATGAATAATGATTTATTTTAAAAGCATTCATAACTTTTTTGAAAGATTCATTGTAAAATTCTGAACCCATATCAGTTTGTAAATTATTTGGACAACGACCACTTAAACGTAAAATGTTTTCAAAGGCTGTACTGACCTCTTTCTTACTTTTCGTTTTTAATGGTACAGACCAAGCATACTTCGAAAAACAATCAATAATAATCAAAATAAAACTGTAGCACTTATTATATTTTTTAAGATTATTAAAATCTATGAGATCTGCTTGCCATAAATCATCAATCCTTCTTAAAATAACGTGACGCCGAGGAAAATTTTTTCGTGCTGGTTTGTGGATTTCATTTACCACTTGATGTTTGCTCATTTTTAATCTTAATTACTATTTTATCCAAGTAGTCTTTCGTACAAAACCTTTCTTCAAACTGTTTTAAATACATTTTTATATCGGTTTTTAAAGTTTCTGTAAGAGTTTCAAAATCTTTCTTGCTACAAAAATTTTTACATGTGTGATCTACATATTCCTTGTTGACAGCATCATCAGACTTTATAGGTGACTTCACACCTACTAGTCTTGCTGATTGTAAGTCAAAACTCCCACTATCTGACTTTAACAGTGCTTTATCAGCAAATTCAAATATTTCTGAAAAACGCATTCTTTTATGCACATGGTGACCAAATTTATCAATATTCATTATGAAATATAGAACGTTGCTTTTATGTTGAAAGGTAAACGTAAAGTAATAAAAACCAATACATATTTATCTAATTTATAATACCACTTTCTCGCAATTCTTCTATAATAGATATTATTTCGTTATCCAAACCCGAATTTCCAGCATTTCTAGAAGCTGTCAATAACTTTAGTCTATCAACTAATTCATTAGGATCGTCCCAGTAAACATAATCAGTATTCTTTTTTAATCTTTTCATCAATGGCAACCCTTGTCCAACAAAATCTTCGTCAATATTGTCATCAGTACTGACGGATTGTTTTCGTAATTTGAACAATGGTTTTATAACAGTTAGATATTTTCGTCCTTTGTTTGATTTTAATGGCTTATGGGGATCAAAGTCCCTACGATGAGCATTTGTGTTCAGAAGCATTGATTTATAATTTTGCAAATCTTCACTTGTCACTAAATCTAAATCAGGCATTTTCTTGAAAAGTAACTCTACCAACCCTGGTGTAGAACTATATACTCTTCCAGCAACTGAAATCTCTCTATCGGTAACATTTATGCGAACTGATCCCATCATAAGTTTTCCGCGCTCTCTTCGAACACCGAAGGGGACATCGCAAAAGGCTTCTGAAGATAGGGACCATGATGATGTATTCTGTTCAGGAGTTGATACTGATTCAATTGTTTTAAAGGATTCATCGCCCTCATCGGAAATGTTATTAATGTCGGAACTATCGTCTTCATCAGATGAGCGTTTAGGTGTTGAGACCATAGAATTTCTATTTACAACAGTTTTATCCATTATTGTTGATTGCGGAGATGCATTGATACCAATTATATTATTATAACTATTTTCTAATGTATCATTAGCTAAATTTAGTTTTTCACTCCCTATCATTTTATTAAGCGGATTGATGATAGGTTTGAAAACTGTTTGTAAAATTTCATGGTTATCAGTCTCCATTGTACGCATATTTTTTACTTTCCGCTTAACTGCTTCCGCTGCTTTTACGATTTGTGTTTTTAATTTCTTTTCCATATTAATGTTGTCTGTATACTTATATATTATATCTCTCAATAGTTTACGTATATAACCTTCAATAGTAAGTAGCAATGAAATAATGAATATAAAATACAATTTTATAGACATTTATAATATCACTAATCAAATATTACAAAGGTATCAAATTTTTTTCTATAACACCCGTTACTTTTTGAACAATCTTTGTTTATAACTAGATAGTTATACGCTTCACTCCATATTTTGGAACACATTTCACGAAATTCAATCCACTTCATATCTGTGTTGACGTGCTCATCATATATGTGTCTTAAGTTGATATCATCCTGCTTAAATAAAACTAAAAGATTTGCATTGTCTCGAATAAGCTGTTTAGGAATTTTGCTATACGTTTGATTTAAATAAAAACAATCTATATTCTTATGACGACCCATAGCAAAATAATCTCGAATGTTTGTTTGACTTTCGCATGCTACGTCATCAAATATTATTACCGAATTCGGTTTTGCGTCCTGAGGACTAAGCACATCTTCATTATCACTGTATTTTGCGTAAGACACGCCTGGAATAAGATGCAAAACTCTTTCTAAGAAGACATATTTCGGTTGATGAAGTGTTTTCGAATAGACATATACGTTTTTAAAACGTAAACCATTTTGATGTAATAGAAGACCGATAACCAAATTAGTTTTTCCACTATTTGACGGTCCACAAATTATACAACGAACGGTATCAGGTAAGAGATTTCCATGGCGATGAGTTGTGTTTATAGTATCTGGACAAATTTTGTCGAGCTGCAGGGATTGACTTTGTTTAACAAACTTCATTGTGAACTAAATCAACAGAGCATTTTGCCTTGAATGACATTAATGAAAGCACTCTTTTCGTTTTATAGCAGAAAAGAACAAAACAACTCCAGTCACTCAAGGTAAACAGAAGATCTCAAAAACATAATATTGGGCACGCTAAGCCACCGGAGTGCAGGCGAACGGAGTGAGCCTGATGACACGGAGGTGGTCTAGAGTGCCCAATATTATACTACTATTAAGAAGATGTGAATTAAGCTGTTGACTTATATTTTTCTTATATTCGTTATTATATATCAAAAAATCTTTGATCTGCTACAAAAGCAGCTTTCCTGGAAAAGCGATACTACAGCGACACAGCCTTGATTCAATTATTTTATTAGAACAGGTTTTAAATTTTTTTTTTTATTTATTGTTCGTTCAACGTCACCTCGAACCCAAATGAGGAAGGACATATTCAGGTAATATTCACTCCTTAATAGGTACAAAGTAGATAATTCCTACCGCGCATCTGCTCCAAAACGACTCAACGGGAGCAATGCTTTTCCTACCATCGACTGATGCGACAGTAAATAGGTTGTACAGCAATATGCTTTCTTTGTTGGCCCTATATGGCTGGTGATCCACTACGTTTTTAACATACTCATAATGGCTGAATGGACGATATGTTTTGGAGAATTAACTTCTATGTCTATTAAATATAAAAGCCTGAGTTTTTACAGCTTCAAGGGACTGTATACCTTAGTATTTGGTATTAATTTATACCTGTATTATTATTATTGATACCTCCACGCGTTCTTAAGAAAAAGGGTCTTGACAGACAGACAGACGGACAACAAAGCGATCCTATAAGTATTCCTTTTTTTCCTTTTGAGGTATGGAAACCTGAAAAGGAGCATAGACACATCCCCGTTATTATGCTGTCGAAATTTATCCAGTGCGTATGGGTAGCCGTTTTCTTGTAGCGGTAACCCTATGCGCTCATCTAGGTTATGTACTTACTATAACGCGTCACGTAACAAAACTACAATACAGATCAGGTACCTAAATACCTGATAAATCATTTAAGGTTTTACAAATAAAACTCAAGATTAGCAAGTATAAATATAAAAGTAAACCTTAGCGAATTCAGTCCTTAGCCAACAGGGTGTACTTCACTTCGTTGCCGTCTAAATCAACACTTTTAGGATTCCTTAGTGCGTGTTTCTTATTTTGGTTCACACATTAGATATATGAATTTATTTTTCACTTTTCTTAATAACTGTAATAAATTACGCCAAGTCTTCCAGTCTTGTTGACGTTCAGATAAAAACTAAGAACTCATTCTGTTGTATTTCGAAACATTTCGTTATGTACACTTTTTCCTCAACCCAAAAACAGTCACATGTTTCAAAATCTTACATACAATCATGGACATGGAAGTATAAATTAACAACAATTTTGGTTTGATTAATTATCTGGTCTAAATATTTATTTTGTAACCAGCAATATTTTCACCTTTTTAACGAAATAACAAATAGAAGTTATTTTAGCCTGTTTTAAAAATAGACTACTACTCATGTTGTATTTATTAAAAGAAATGCCAGGATTGATTTTAAATTAAAATTCCAAATTTATTTGTTTAACATAGGTATAAAAAAGATGGTACAATTTGTTTGTGTCTCATAGTTCTGCCATACACTTGGCGTACAAATATTTATCATGCAATGTTACATATTATTTAATTATTCAACATCATAAATTAGTCATTAGATAATTTCGGTCGTCAACCGAGTAATACGCTTTACAACATAAAATTTACTTTAATTCTTTTTTAAATATATTAAGGCTTGTGATTTTCCTTAAAGATTTAGGTAAGTAATTAAATATTATTGGTGCCATAAAAGATATATTCTTTTGTAGAAGAGTGTTTTTGATGGTAGACATCTTCTTTTGTCATTGCTTCTTTTACCCCGTATATTGGAGAATAAATTAGAATTACATTTAACAAATATGGCTACTTCATAAAGAGCATTACAGAGCTGGAAATAAGAGTGTTTTAAATTTCTTAACAAAGGGTCTACAACTTTCTGGTTTACGTAGGCTGAAAATGTCTCTTATACATTTTTTCTGAGCTTTAGGCACACCGCGTTTATTAGTTGCGTTGCCCCAAAATATTATTCCATAGCGAAAAGTACTCGTTACATACCCGTGATATGCTGTCAACAATGTTCTTTGACTTGTTACTTTTGCTAAATTGTATAGTGCATATGAAAACTTAGTCAACTTATTACATACATTGTCAGTTTGGAATAGCCATGTTAATCTATAGTCAATAAGTATACCTAGGAATTTTGTTACGTCAATTTCATTAACATTTTTGTCACAGTGATTTATGTCAATGTGGCTTTGCAGTATTTTTTATCTAAACCTCATTATTTTGGTATATAGTAATATTAACCGTAGTAGTTAGTTACGTACTGCGTTACCAAAACTTGCCTGTGTTCACTACAATTTTCTTTCTATATTAAAATTGTAAATTATAACATTTTAACGCGACATGCCTTGAATGTTAACTTTAACGATACGTTCAAGTTAACATTACTAATAGAATTTACTGTTCATTGTGAATAAAATATACTTAAAAACCAAAGAACGTAATTCTACGACCTCACAAGATTTATTATTATTGGTCGATATAGGCCATCAGAAGCTCATTTCTGTAATACTAACGATGTACATGCACTTGTAATAAAAAAATATTACACAATGTCATATTCATTAATATGAAATATATATGTTATATACTTCTTAAGTAATTAATACCAAAAGACGCATTGAATCTTTAAATATTTTTTGAATTTAACGTATAAATTTTTTTAGTCACATTGTTTGCTTTTTTGCTACAATGCACTAGATTCTAGTAGACAACCATTTCTAATTAGTGAAGCGAATTTTATAACAATCAAATGCAAAACTCGCTATTAAAAATTTGCACAAGTGTTAAACAATGGTCACTTCCAGATTTTTTTAGCATTAAATACAATAAATAAAAATCATCCAGTAAGGTAATGTACTAGATAAAAGCAAGTTTTATAACATTTATTTTTCTCAAACCTTCATATGCTATAGTTGTGCCACAAAATTAGCACAAAAACGGCGTATTTACGTCTTCCCTATATCTTAGCTTTAAAAGACCAAACAAGTTCTAGCGAGAAATACATTGAGTAGTGATGACCTATTATTGTACTAAAATGTAACGAGATAGATAACCAAGAAAGTCTTATTCTTGTCTTAATAATATGAGATAATAAGTACGAAGATCCTTTGAGATAATAAGTACCTATGAAGATCCTTTGATAGACCTAAACGTAAGTCCAAAAATCTTAAAATGTATGTGACAAAATTCTTTTGTGATAAGTATAAGTTAGGTACAATACTGAATATTTTTTTGTCAGTCACGGTATTAATTTCTTTTTAATAATTTAAAGGAAAAAGCATTTCATCTTAATAATAATTTGAGTGCCATGCAATCTTTAATGCAGGTTCCAGACCACATAGTCTTTCAAGATAAAAAGATTCAAGAATTCACAAAAGATAAAAAATTCTAGAGAAGTTTACTAAATCATAATTGTAATAGAATAAGAGCATAAAAGTTAAAAAAAAAATTTCAAAATTATTACTTTTGTTATATTTCCTGTAAATTGACTATTTTGGCGGAATATTGACGTCGTTATTTATTTGTATCACAAGGCACCAAATTCGCAGTATCGTAAAAAGGTTTCTTAATTTTTTGAAAAGCGATTCATCCGTATGTATATATCTGATGAACATAACCAATTACATAAACAAATAATTGATTTAAAGCCAAAACTGATAAAAATTAAATATATGAACTTGAGCGTTCATATGCACGATGTATTTGCACTTCCTATATTCATTTCAGTCCATTATTTGTTTTAGATGTTTTTTTTTTAAATAGTCGATATAATGCATATTTGGGCTTCGCTCTTGGTCGCAACATGTGATGGGATCTTAAATTTAATGCAATAGGTATTTCAGAAAATCGGTTTGACGTCGAAAGTTGCCCACAGCCTGCACCGGAACCAAATAATTTATATATGACCATGTGAGCAAAATTTTGCTATCAGTACCTGTCGGGTTGATCAAACTTTGCATAACTATAGTTGTCATGCTTCAGCACTAATAGCGACATCTTACTTTAATCATTTGAATTAATGTGGCCATGACAATAAGCTATGTAACTTTAGGAGCTCTGAAGCCACTACTCAAGTTTAAAGTTCATGAAAATGTCATAGATGGAGCCAAATCAGTAAAATTTTAGTATTAGAAAAGTTCAATAGATGGTAATGATACTCAGAACTGTATAGCAAAGAGTAAATTTACCGACTATCTAGTACGATAAATTTTTTACAGATGGCGTTTATTGCAAATAAGAAGGCTTTGGACGTAGTCCTGAAAAGCAATTTTCCTACAAAATGTGAAATCGGGATTTCCTGGCAAAATTCAGTTGGAAAGGGTACCTCAACGCGAAAACTTCCCTTTCAGTATTCGGCGCGACTTTTTAATGAAAATAGTTTTAATAAGATTTCATTAGCTTTATTTTGGTACTGAGTGCTATACTCAAGTTGTTTCTTTGTTAAAACCTTTTAAATTTTATTTGTTTTAAAAGTGAAATAAACTTTTATTTGTTACACAACGGGTAAATAGAGGAAGTGCGAGATAGAATGATAGGTAAGTCAAACTTGAAAAGATAATTTTATATTTACCTAAATACGCATTTGCAAGCAAACAGACAGAATTATACTGATAAGATTAATGGTCTAAATAAATGACATATCTATATTACCGCACTGCTTTGGTAACTTTTCCGTTACAGTAATACGACCAAAAGCGTGACTTTCAAAACCCCTCAAACTTGAACTGTCAATGTATTAAGAACAGTGTACTTACAGCAATAATAAAATAATTCTTGTATATTTTTTAAAGAAATAAAAGCAGAGTTTTTTATTGTTATTTCTTATTATTAGTTGATTATTCGTATCGTCTCGTATATGGCATATTATTGCCATAATTTTCAATTTTCTCTGTAACATTTCTCTGTAACCTGTTCGAAAACTTTAACAGAGACAAATGAAATGTCTTATAAACTACACAACCAAAAAACATAATGGTGAGATTTTTACTATTATTATAATAATAACATACTTTATTGCTCAATTAAACAAAATAAATAATCATATACACCCAAAAAAAAATCATAAAATACAAGTACAAAGAGCGGTCTAATTACTAAGAAGTGATCTCTTCTAGACAACCTTAAGGTAGAAAACTTAACTAAAAAAAATATTTAAATATCAGTGCACTCAATAAAATAACTAATGGATTTTCAAACATAAAAATAAGTAAATACTTCCTAGTACATAAAGGTAATTTGTGTGTAATCAACAGTTTTGATTCAGGTGCAAACAATTATATAAGGTTTTTTTATCTCCCGATTTGTGTATCTGTATACGTGTTCGTTTGTTTTTACTATCAAGTGAAATGTTTGGCGTCTGGATTATGTCTAGATCTTAATCCCAGTTACACCAAAAATGTTAAATTTAAATTTTTAGGGATAATTGGATGTCCCTATATATGAAATCTCAGATAAGGCCACGGAAATACTGACTGTTACTAAATATTGGTATAATTAGAAACGCCGAATTTGAACTACAACGTTTATATTCATTTAGGCAGTGACTGTCCATTTAATTTTGTAGACGGGTATAATTTTGATTTCATGCTAGCGGACCACCTAGCTTAGGTTAAGCTAAGATTAGTTTAACTTTAGTCTGGGCAAATTGAAAAGCTTTAGTTGGTTGACCACTTTGGGGTTGGGCACTATTGTACAGCCTTGCTAAACCTTTCAACACTGTACGGCACGAGTACCTACCTGTCTGATGATGACCAAGAAACCTTTGATTGAATTTAATACTTCTTAATCTTGCTCAGGAAAGTTATTATAATAGGTCTAAAAATCGAAATCGATAAATTTGCGGTTTCTTTACGTTTTGATACCTGGTGATTCGTTTGCCATTTTGAGAGATTTTGAGAGTGATGTCTGTGTTTGTGTGTGTATGTATGTAGGATAGCTGTTCTTGTCTGGTAATTTTTTTATTTTTATTTTATTCTTTTAACTGTCAAAGATTTTGGATACCTCGTGGCGTGTCGCATCTCACTTTTTAATACGATTTGATTGTTTGTTAATACGTTTCTTTTCCGTCTCTTTAACTATCTGTGCCTATTTTAGCTCAATTTTAGGTGCTCCGTTTGGTAGTGGAGGAAGTACTAACAAACAAATTAAATTTCGTAAACGGAAGTTTTTTGTCTTGAATTACTATGAACTATCGGCCGATAAGTAATCGGGATTCGTAGCTCACCGATTCTTAGATCGGTCGATTAAAAAATTAATGAAATGACTGTTTAACTGAGGCATATACATTTGCGTTAATAAATTATGTTTCTGCTACTAGTTGATAAGGAGTTATGAATTAAAAATACAAAAACGACAGAGTCGGCTGTTATTAAAGCACTATTTGAATAGATATCATAAAACATAAAATACAGTAAGTTTCTATTTAAATAATGTCTAAAGGCATGTTATTTATTTCCATTCTAAAACTTGCAATACAACAGTGAAATCGATTTTAACAACGAGCAGAAATTTGCGTTGCGCGCAGCCTTAACCTGACGTAAATTGTTGAAAATCCGATATGATGTTTATATAGTTTTCAAGTATTTATTTTAACTTACGTATGATCCTTAGTTATTAATGTTGTTACTAATATGAATGACCCATTTAAAATTATTGCTTTTAATTGTAGGCATTTTTTTTTAAGTAAGTAGAAAAATCGTGTATTGTTGTCTAAAAAAAAATAAGCCACTTGTATATTACTGTAATTATAACGAATATTTGCTAAAATATTAGGGCTTAATCCGAGGCCTTTTAATTACGGCTCTAATTGATGGTAATGAGGAACGAAACCTTAGCTTACGCTGAGTTATTGCTTTTTAAAAAGTTAGGAAAGCATCGTTATAAGTTACTCTAGGAGAAAAGGTTTCTAGATTTTGTTGTAAGCATAAATGAATATATACACTTTATCCAATACGTTAATAACGCCCCTTATATATTTTAACGCCTAATTTTTTACTTATTCGGATAATCTTCTAAATTATTTTCTAATTCAGAATGACAAAATGATAAAAACAGGTAACGCAGTGGGCATTATTTTTGACGCAGTGGTAATTTGTGTACCAAAATAAGACTTTTTTTTTAAATAAAAAACCTAGGAGGGTTGGGAAATTCATAATTAACGTTTAGCCGTCCTCGCAGTGATAAAAACTTTTAAAATTTTATTACATAAATCTGTTTGTTTGTTATTGCTTAGCTGCTTGGTTTAAATATGTTTATACAGGGCTAAAATTTACCATAAGTAACCTATAACCGATAAAAAAACCATGTGTCTCTCTTCATCTGTTATCTTTTTACTACTAAACAATTTGACTACTCTTGATGTAACTTGGCATAGAGTTAAACACCCGTGTGAATTGATTTAAGTAAATATAATGATAATAGTTTCTGAATTAAAAACGGATGGACAGACAGACATGGTTAAACTACATTTGTTTTACTACAAAACCCTTAAAAACAGAGAGTAAAATGCTTGTAATTTTCATGTAAGTAGGTATTTATTTTATTCAATGTTACCTGCCT
The DNA here is from genome assembly GCA_946406115.1 of Apoda limacodes. Taxonomy (NCBI): domain Eukaryota; kingdom Metazoa; phylum Arthropoda; class Insecta; order Lepidoptera; family Limacodidae; genus Apoda; species Apoda limacodes. The sequence goes on along the minus strand of OX291553.1, from coordinate 7,298,337 downwards.
ATTGTAGTACCTATTTTACGCAAGCCCTTTAGGGGTTACCTGCCAAAAACTATAACATAACTGACCCAGACGGGACTCGACCCTCAGATCCCTATTACCGACTTTTATTACGACCTTCGTAACACAAAGGTGGCGATAGACAAGGGCACGAGGGAGTTTTCCAATTTGTGTTACGTGCTGGTATTTTAATACTCGTTTTGTTGTAACATGTGGTCATAAAATTCAGGAGACAATGGCTTTTGTTACTGAAAATATTGTTACGTAACTTATTTTTGTCGCTTTATTTAAAAATGTTAGTTGTTTCAGGCGCGGTTTAAAAAACCTTTTGCTTTATGTAAGGTATCTGAATACCTATGTATTCAGGAAGTAGATAGACTGTACCTACATTTATTTAAATAAATACTTACATATAAAATGTTTTAGTAATTTTAATTAATTTTTACAACCAACTTCAAAAAAGGAGGAGGTTCTTAATTCGACTGTAATTTTTTTTATGTTTGTTACCTCAGAACTTTTGACTGGGTGAACCGATTTTGATGATTCTTTTTTATTTGAAAGCTGGTACTTCCTGTGTGGTCCTATTTCAAATGTGGATGATTTCATAACATTTTGTTACTAGTATGGATATTTTTAGTGTACGAAAAAAGCAATTCGTCACTAAAAAGTACAAAATAAAAACGTTTTACAAAAAAAAAACTACCGGCTTTAAAAAGATGCACTTAAAAGGTAAAAATAATTACTTATTTCCAAAAATCTGATTTGAATTACAGTTTGAAGTTGGTTTCTATATTGGTTTTTAATGCATCTTTTTGAAGCCGGTTGTTTTTATTTGTTGAAAAGTTTTTAATCATGCTGCTTACCCCATATTTCCCCTGTTTCTTCCCTGTATACACAGTCACCATGTCTGTACGTTTGCCTTTTTTTTTAAATACCATGCGTATAAATAACTGAAATCTTGCAAAAGTCCAAAAAATTCCCTCTTGTTATGACTTTTTTAGACGTGCGCTCTACAAGTATCTTAATAAGCAATTTATAAGAAAACAATACATACAGACGTAAAATAAAAATTTTGAGAGTTGATATTTAGAGGAGAAAATTGGGGAATACAAAACCCCGATTTTGATAATATTCACTAGGTATATCGAGACGCAGTTTTCCCTATCGCTCAATGGTGTCTTGGCCCAGGTCTAAGCGCGACAGCAATTGTATTACCAAATACCTACATGTGCATTCGCTTGGGTCTGATATTTCCTACTAAGTTAGTGTTAAAATTAAGATAGACTGTTTAAAGTGAGTTATTTATGTATCGGCCGATATATCGGTATTGGTGTGGTTGCCAGTGTTGTAACATCCCAAGTAATCCTTACTTAACATCTTTCTAGCTAGTTTTATTTTTATACCAAAAGCGCTATGCCAATGTTTGGCTTGGCAAAAGGCTTTGCTAAAGTACTAAAGTGAACAAATCTTATAGTTAGTGTATTTTTTTACCCGACCGCAGCAAAGTCCAAAAGGAGGGTATATGTGTTTGACCTGTATCTATGTCCGACTCTATGTTCCCTCGTAACAACTAAACCGATTTTAATATTTTATACGTGTTTAGATTCGTCTAGACTCTAGAGTATCATAGGCTATATTAAAATTATTGGAAATCAAAATGGCGTTTTTTTGGCGCCAAATTGCGTGACATGAAAAAATCTTTTCTTTCAAAACATATCGAGTATATATCGGGTATCAAAATAAAGAATTGTAAAAGGTGATTTCAAGCAAAACTTGGAACATAAATTAACACTAAAAATCTGTAAATAAAAAAAAAAATATAAATAAAATCTAATAAAAAAAACCGACTACAGAAAAAATTAGAAACTAAATAAAAATTAAAACATACTAAATATTTAACTATAAGCAGAGGGGAGTCGAATAAAATAAATAAATAACATTGTTCTACAGAATATGACTCTCGGTTTTATATTATTGTAACAATAGCACATAGTTAAATATAAATTGCGACGTCCAACTGTCTACATTCTATGTACAAATAGACACATACATACAGGATGGAGATCCTCATAATAATAAAGTCATTCGAGGTTGCGTCTTAGTATATTAGCTATTTCATTAGCGTCTACATTGGTTTAGAACTTAATAGTTCAATCAGTTTTCCTCGGTAGCTAGATTCCCTTTAAATTTAATTTTCTCTTCGTAACTTCGTTTACTCCCGTCTCGCTTGTCGACTTTGCTTTAACACCACAAGGGATATTGGAACATCCATAGATACGTATGTTTTGAGCCTTAGCTTCCACAAATTGCTTATTATCTTTGTAAAGTTGTAAATTGAAGGGTATATATTCGTACGGTAGGATAAAGCAACTTTTAGCGTTTATTTTCAATAGTATTTGTTGTGGTATTTATCGACTTTTTTATGAGTTGTTTTGCAGCTAACATTATTTGCTATTTAATTTTGTCTAGGAACAGTGAAATTTGTATTACCAATCGCATAATGTCATAAGCATTTATGTACAAAAGTATTTATGAGAGGCATGGGAGGGCTGTATTTCCATATGGTTCCAATCAAACTGCTGGCCCTAGAAACTTTAAACTAGGCTAACAAGATTCTTATGCCTAAAATTTAAGAATTGAGTTTGTAAAAGGTGTAGTTTGTAAGGTAAAGTAAATTGAGAAATTGAAGGAGTCCCACATGGTCCGATCTCCTTATGCCATTAACAAACAATAATGAAAGAAAACGTAGAACCTTCTTACAGGGTTTTTTGAAGCTTTATTTTTTTTATGCCCAGCAGAGCGGTGTTACCTACGTGATTTACAAAATAAATACATAGGTAGGTTAGTATTGTAGTACAAAGAGATTTGTTAAAACGCTCGAAAAGACCTAACCACAAAAGCAATAAAAATATTTATAAAAGTAGATAAGTAAATGATATCGAAAAAGTTGTATAATATGGTTCGTTCTAAGTTAGTCTTAAGTATTTATTGATTCTGAAAACCAACATTATTAATGCCATATACCTACGTTTTAATTCAGAACTTCGCACGAGATCTACGCAATAATGTTTTTTTACGAACTTGGTGTCATTGCTATTTTGTGACACATAAAAGTAATATTGCTTTTCTGGTTGACTTGTCGCAGCATATACCTATGTTTAGAAGCAATACAAAAAGATACCTGTGAGGAATAATACCTCCATAAGAGTTATATTTCCTATTTCCAAGAGAACGTTAATAGCAAAAGTTTTCAAAAGTATACGTCGTATCAAAACAAAAACGATACTAAATATATGGCAAAACAGAAAATTCAAATTTGCTTTAACTTTTAAATGAAGAAGAATAACAAAAAAAAACTTTTATTCATTTATAGAAAGACAACATAAATAAATAATTTACAATGTAAACACAAATTCAAAATAATATATAATAAGTATAATAAGTAATAATAAGTTAAAAAAAAAACTGGACGATGTCTCCGTACCAATGAAATGGCCTTTGTTTCAGCATTTATGCGAGCCTAAAACACTCAAACTGATATTCAGTCAGGGCCACACTCTAAGCACAAATCCCACGAGCATAACACAGGAGTATTATATAAAATATATTTTATAAAAAAAAAAACAAAAAAGTGTAAAAAAAGAAAAAAAAAACCTGAAAAGTGTGAGTAAAAAATACATTCTCACTCTCATATTGTAAGAATTAATAATTAAAATAAATTATAGAAGAATAAAACTATGATATAAAAAATTTTTAATAAAAAAGAGATCTTAAAAAAAAACTGCCATATTTCTTTCATCCCTATACAGATACAATGTGCTGGATATATCATGTATTTTCAATGACAGCAAAAAACGCTAAACTTTCGCTTAAACATAAATTTACTAGATGCATAACGACTCGGAAGAGGGGGACGCCATTCCAGCACTTGGACGCAGCAAACCTGAAACTTCCCTTAAATAAAGCAGTATGGTGCGCTGGCAAGATAGCCCTCACTTTGGATCGGGACATTCTTGAGGACCAATTAAGTTTAAAGTACAAATAATCTGGTGTCTCTTGCCGGACTACACCGAACAACAAAGTGGCGAAGTGAAGAACTGAAGCGTGCCTGCATATTTATAAGATTCGCTGCTTTCAAATACGGGATGATGAATCCAGCATCACCAAGATAGTGATTTTTCCAGAATCCTGCGCATGCAGAAATTATTAACAACATCGAGCAGAACTGTACCAGTTGAACGACCTTTGTGAAAATCCGATTGTTAATCTGGCAAAATGGTCTTCTCTCCATTTATTCCGACAACTGATCATACACGACCCCCACTATTATCTTCGATGGGCACGGAAGGATACTTAAATTATACACTATCAAACTGGCTTCAATACCTACAAAAACATAAGTCAAATGATCCTTTAAACCAAATATGGCAATCAGCTGGATGTTATACAACCATAGTCGGCGATTTTTCGCAATCAGAAGCATCAATGATGTTGCATCACAAAATGGCTGCTTGAATAATTTCATAGCCAGTTCTTCTTCATTATTAGTGTTTTACGAATACAAATAAGTTTATTTACACAATGAAGTAAGTTTTTTGCGAGTAACAAATAATACTGCGTTTGGCAGCAAAGACATCAATATTTCCTTATTTTGAGGTTTATGAACGGCAATGTTGAATACGTTACGAACAAAGGCGGGTATCGAGGAAAAAAATATCTTTTGGTATTTAAATGATTATGTTTTTAGTGATATTGTTGCCATTATTAGTTTTTTTTATATACTCTCAGATAAAAGTAAAATTTTTACAGTAATTGTTTATGGATTCAATCGAATGTAATCCGTTTTTATTGAATTACCAAAGAATACCAAAGATATGTTTTACAATAGGCTTATCAATTAAGATCACTTCACTTCACCGTATTATGGATTGGAGTACCTCTTACGGTTTAAACGTAAATCCAAATAAAACACAACTTATCATTGTGGGTAGTTCAAGAATGATATCTAAGATTAATTTGCAAAATCTCTCTTAAGTGAGTATTAATGGAACAGTCGTTCTATATAGCGAAACTGTTAAAAACTTGGGCATCATCATAGACCAGACATTTTCGTGGGAACCACAATTAAAAGAAGTTAGCAGAAAAATATTTGCTACAGCTAAATCTATTAGCAGATTGCGTAACTTCTTACTAATTGCCACTAAAATTGCGGTGGCTAAATCACTTCTGCTTCCTGTCCTTGATTATGCGGATGCTAGCTATCTTGACCTTACTGAGGAGCAATTAAATAAGCTTGAGAGACTCCAGAACCTATGTATTAGATAAATATTTGGTTTACGTAAATATGATCATATATCCGAATTTCGATTAAAACTCAAATGGCTCCCGATTCGCCTTCGCCGGAATACTCATTTTCTGTTTCTTCTTTACAACGTACTGTTTAATCCGTCTACTCCGTTATACTTGAAAGAACGCTTCAATTTTATAGGGTCTGCAGGTCATCGCGCCACTACAAACATGATGCTGAAAACCCCAACACATTATTCGCAAGCATATAATGACCCATTTACTGTCACAGCCATAAGACTATGGAATAGTTTACCCTTCAATGTCAAAAAAGCACAAACTTTAAGAATATTTAAAAATCTCGTAATCACACATTACTTAAAAATTTAAGCTTTCTTATCAACACTGTTTATTTATCTATATTATTTGAAATGTATGTAGTTTGTGTATTTATATTAGTTTATTTTATGTTATGTATTTGATAAATATTTATTTTGTTTAGATGTTTGTACGTATTAGTATTATTTATTATTCATATGTATATAAATTTGGCTATTGCTATAATTGTATATATTATTTTATCGTTACGTTTTTTTTTCTTATATTGTTAAGTTTCAGTTAGCACATGCTACTCAATAATTTTATAAAGTCTCCTCTACCCAAAGGTTGTCTGGAAGAGATCGCTCATTAGCGATAAGACCGCCAATTTGTTATTTCTTTTATTGTTTTGTATTCTATATGCGCAATAAAGTATTTTATTATTATTATATAATGCTCCTCCAGTACAATCTGGACTTAGGTACTGGAAAATGGGGTGTATTTTCTTATCTAAATACCTAGTCTTTAATTTTACCAGTTATCACTGTTGAGTTGGTGGTTCACGATTTATGTAAAGCCGCTTTGGGGCGATGGGCTCACCCCCTATCAAGCAGGAACTAAAATGGTAAGAGAGAAGAGGCTGATTCCTACATTATGATATGGTTTTGTATCTAGCCAGTGGTGACCCCAAAGCTAGATAGGTTCCAATTTGAAGAAAGTTATAAAAAAGCAGCAACTGTCACCACAATATGGCCTTTTTAGTGTATTGAGTGATTTTTTACCCAAAAAATATAATTGTCTTAGATTGCCAAAATACGATGAAGAAATACATATGTGAAATACGAAATTACGCGTGCAAATTTATAAGTGCCAGTCAAGTAACGAGCTGTGATTAAATTCGGCAAGCTTTCAGTACTTAGACTACGAAGGTCTAAATGTCACACTACATTACCACAAACGCTCGTTTTCTATAATTGGTTTCCGAATATTTTCTCTAAATTCGTTTTTTAGATAAGGCAACTAATTCACGAGATGGAATTGAAGAAGTCGTTTTGCAAAATATTTTAAACCAGACTTTGCCAGCGGCTCCGCGGAGAAATTCGGTTATCGGCGTGGAACTCCTTAATTTACTCCAATCAATTAATTAATTAGTTATACCTATGAATTGCTATAGCAAAGTTATAGGTGCAGCAATATTTTGTTTAACTTTATAGTTATTCCCGCAGGAACTTTCGAATTTTGAATTGGATGAAAAGTAGCCTATATGCTATTTCAGGACCTAACCTATATGTATGCCAAGTTTTATTCTGATCCGTCCAGTGGTTGAATCGTGATTGACTGAACAAACATCCATCCGGACATACAAACTTTATAATATCAGTAGGATGTTGTGTTCGCGAATGTCACACTATAAAATTATAGAATAGACTTGTATTCTTTTAAAATTTCAGCTTTTTACCTACTTTGGTCTTACAGCCTAATGAAGGTATGACCGATAGACAGGCAGCGTAGTCTTGGTAATAGGACTCCGTTGGCACCGAAGTGTTCATAGGCTGCGGTGACCGCTTACCATCAGACGGACCGCAAGCATGTTTGCTCCTTAGTATTATAAAAAAACCCTAGGAAGGCAACCCTAAAAAACAAGCCAAGTTCCTATTACATACCTATTTCAAGATTTACTCGGCATTTATTTGGATTTAAAGCCAAAAAAACAGATTGGCCTCTTTGTTAACCGGTGTTTACTTTCTTTGGCCTAAACGAACTAATTTTAAAAGTATATTGTTTAATAGTTTAATTTATCTAGATTTAGACTTATTCCAGTCGAGTTAAGTTAGATGTAGCTTAGTGAACGAGACAAGAACAAGCACTTAGATAAATCTGCTAAAGTCTGTTTAAAGAAAAGAAAAACAAAGCTTAACTTCTTTTAGTTCTTTTATTTTACAAACAAAGTGGGTTAAAGCAAGACGCAAACTCCGCGGTAAAAACTTGAAAATATTTTTTTATTTAGATTTATTATTATGTTTCAGTTACATATAGGAGGTACATTGCTCACGTAATTCAGAACATTATTAGATACGTATTTCGCTTCATATTAAAATAGCTATTGTAAATTTAACAAAATTACAAAAATAATGGAAGTTAACTTTCTTTGGGTCAAAACATAATCAAATAATGATTAAAATTGTTTTTGTGATATTCAACATAAAGTATTGCTTCAAATTTTTCGAAAGTACCTACTCGTAAGAGGATGAAAACAGGTTGTTTAAAGCTTCGCTCTAAAGTTGAGATGACCAAATTATTTTTTTCTTAGCTAAAATAAAATCTAAGGTGGGATAATTTGCCGTGAATTATTCGTGACAAGCAAAATTGCCCAGAACTGGAATCATGCAATTTTAATGGTCCGGCTGGGTATCCTTATTATTATTTTGAATATAAATAAATACTTTCAGATAACGTAACCTTTAAATGATCTAGATCTTATTGTTGAAAAAAAAATACTTACTTTAGCTGTACTCAATTGAAACTGTCGTATCGACTATGTCATATTTCACATTGTTTATTAAAAAATAACGAAATGTTGAATATTTCGTTAATGTTAATCTAAGTAGTTCAGTATGCGTGAAATCACAGTTTGTGACTTGGATGAGCGAGACAAATTAGAGGCTGTGTCTCTTCGTGATAAGATAAAGAGTGATTGATGCTGTTCACTTGAGTAAGTACTGCCACAGCAACGAAGAAGAGAGACCCTATATCTTTTTAACGCAAAATTCTTTTTCTCAATTTTACTTATTTAATAAACAAGTATTTAACATTGAGTTGAATAGTAATGTGTAGTACATTACTATTCCATTTACGTCAGCGAAATAGCTACAGTAAAAATTCACACTGGGCTACTACAAATACTCTGTACTATCCTTAAACCAACGATACTACTTGTGCGCTGACTGGTTTACGTATTACTTGTGCGCTGGCTGGTTTACATACTTCTTTTACTCTGTCTGGTTAACATAGTTCTTGTGCGCTGGCTGGTTTAGATAGTTCTTGTGCACTGGCTGGTTTACGTACTTTATGTGCGATACTTTTCGTGTGCTGACGGTTTCCATACTTCTTGTTCGCTGGATGGTTTATATACTTCTTTTGCGCGGGCTTGTTACATAATTCTTGTGCGCTGGTTGGTTTATATAGCAGTTTACATACTTCTTTTACGCTGTCTGGTTAACATAGCAGTTTACATACTTCTTTTACGCTGTCTGGTTAACATAGTTCTTGTGCGCTGGCTGGTTTACGTACTTTATGTGCGCTGGCTGGTATACATACATTTCATGTGCTGACTGGTTTCCATACTTCTTGTGGTTTACAAGTCGGAGACACAGTTTTTAATAGGAACAGCTACCATTATGGTAGAACTAGTTAACTCAGTGGTATTTATTCACCCAAGAAAATCTGGCACAAAGTTATAGATCTTACCTTTATCATTAACAATTTGAAACAACAATTTGATTTTAATATATTATAGTTAAAACAATTATTATTAACATACATTATAATGATATTAGTAGGTAATAAGTTAAATGATTCCGGTGGTCGTTCACACGAGATCGCTCAGTCCACGTAATCTGCTCTAAATTAGTTTGATCGCTCTTTCGGAAGCCTAATGAATCTTCACGCTCCAGTAATTCGTTGGTACAACATGAATAGGCACAGTTAATATCACTCACTTCGCATAAGTTTTAACTTAAAACTTTTTAAATTATCAGAAGTTTTTGTCGGATGTTTTTTTTTTATAATTTTTTTCATTAATGATTAATCCGTTTCGGCTTTGTACAGGTAATTGTAGCAGTTTTTATTTGTGCATATAGTAACATTTGTTTTGTGTAGATGTATTATCTTTCAATTCACTCTGCAAACACACGAACTGTCTCATAACTATATAAGATATTCTACTTTGTTCATATGGTAAATTTTTTATCGCAATCGGGTGAATGGTTTAAGAACGCCTGAAGACAAACAGTCTGTGTTATTGTAATATCACAAAACCTTATGTGGTAATTATGTTACAGTAGAAGCGTTTTGTAAAATGATAATTTATTTTTTACTTTACATCATTAGAGATAGATAAATTGTTTTGACAGTTCAGTAAGTACTTTGAGACTTTTATTTTTATGGAATTGCTATCGATTTAGGTATTTAGGAATAAAGTAGAAAAGCTCACACTACATAGTCACACTAGTAGGTAATTCGTCTGCAAACTACAGTAAGAAATTATATAAAACTATTGTAATTTTTTGGATAACATGCACAAATTCTAAACCTCACAACCTATTAGCATTTGAAGTGTGTAATTAACATTTTTCTTTTCTATTATTATAACAGTAGCCTCTTAAGCGAACTGGATCAATCATTCTTTGTTATATTACAAAGCGTTAAAGCCTCTAGTTTGTCTTAGTCTCTCAAGTTACAGGCTGCGAAGAGTCTGTTTTCTCGCCTACGGCACTACGCTTGGCTAAATATACGAAAATTTTATTCTAAAATGTTGAAATGAACTTTGTTACTGATAAAAATGAAAAAAAAGCAAAATAAGATTATAGTAAAGCCAAAGTATTTTAAACTATAAGAATTCAACTTGACGAATTTGCAAAATAATAATATATAACTCCTAGTGACTTATAAAGTCCTAGTACATAAATCTTATAAACACAAAAAAATCTTCAAAGAAGTAAGAAATACAATATAAATATACATATATAGAAATAATCTCTCTTCGTTTATGACTCCTTGAAGGTTATTCTTGGAAGAAAATAAATTATACATGCCATATCTATGGCTATATCATCAATATAAATAAATACTTTCATATCAAAGATGCAGTCAAAAGATTAACCTCGAGCCAGGACTTGAACCTGCGACCCTTACATTCCGTGTCGGTGCTCTACCACTGAGCAACCGAGGCACAACCGTTCATGTGGTAAATTTTTTATCGCAATCGGGTGAATGGTTTAAGAACGCCTGAAGACAAACATTTATTGTCACATAGTTATTATTAAACGTGTATAAATTTTATATTTTTATTTATTAAACACTATTTTTTTGTATATCACTAAGTTTTGCTAGAAAGTGAACTTTAATTAAAATCCTTGATTGCGATCTATAACGATATATTCACCAGTTACTCACACCATAGTTGAAATTGGTTAAAGTTTCATTGTAACAAGTCCTAGGGTAAATTCACAGTAAGCTTTATAGCTACAAGTACCAGTACGTGTCACCCTATAACAATGTATCTGTTATTAAAAATACGGGTAGATAACAGAGCTATTGTAGCGTTTGGATTTTATCTCTATTGTGTCAGCCGTCTGGGGAAAGTTTATTTTGTCGATTTCACATTTATTGAGCAACATTGTGATGTGTATTGGTAAATAACAAAGTAGGTATACGAGTGTAGGTAGGTATATGTATAAAAAAATGACTAGCTAATACGTAGTTTGGAACTTATAAGGTTGTACATTGTACAGTTTCTAGTTCTTACAAGTTTACGTTTAGGTTAGTACCTACTTATTAAGTAAAAAAAGAAAGTATGTTCTAAAAAAAAGGTTTATTATGATAGACCTCAATGCAAAATAAAAGATGTTCATTTAATATTGATTATAAATATTGTATGAAATAAATAATAATTAAATAAATGATCGATATTTTTAAGCTTTTAAATCCCGCAAAATAATAATATAAAAGTATACAAAAGGTACGAAGCAACGTAAGTGAGATTTGTTTTTTTTTTAATACCACTAAGTTGGCAAACAAGCTTACGGTATTTATAAACTTACTCGCTACGTGCCTTGCCATTTAATTTTATCCTAGCATTTTTGATCCTAAGATATTTTACGTAGAAAAATTAGGTGGATAGGAGCGTAGCGGCGAGCTGTTAGATTGTATTTATAAATGGCAGAACCAAACTCGCTTGTAAAATGCTACTTTGTCATTTAAATTTTAAATTTGAATTTTATTTTTTACTTTAAACCGTAGTTAGCCGTCAAATAACTGTTTGCAATTTTACATATTGGGATGGACAATTTGTTTTAAACAAAAGTATGCGTCATAGTCAACACGAAATCTTATGGACATTGACATAATTTTGGGGAATATTATAGAGTATATCAAAAATTAATAAGTACTTATAAGTAAACGTAAGTTACTAATGAGAGATAAACTTACATCGTTTGTCTTGGATAGACGGCTTTTGATGTTTCGGATTCCCCTTAATGATTATGGTATAAGACAGAAACCCACGTTACAGACGCCAGTTGTCGAATTTTGTAGGTATGTATAACGTCAATAAATATATATATTATGTATATTTATTCATAAATTACAAACTTTAGAGTGATAAATCATAAAATGACAGATCATAATTAAGCCTTTGCAAAGAATAATATGGTGGCCGTGGTTCAAGGGTAATTATCCTAATTTTAATGATGGCAAATTGTATCGTAAGGAAACTTTTTTAAAATTCAATCTTCTATTCAAGCTTGGAACCAGGCCTGTAAAAAATTCAATCTTCTATTCAAGCTAGGAACCAGACCTGTAAAAAATTCAATCTTCTATTCAAGCTAGGAACCAGACCTGTAAAAAATTCAATCTTCTATTCAAGCTAGGAACCAGACCTGTAAAAAATTCAATCTTCTATTCAAGCTAGGAACCAGACCTGTAAAATATAAGAAGAACACTGAACAACTTGTATTTAATGGCACAAGTCCAAACGGTCATTTATAACGATAGATTTCTTCTCAATAACATATGTAGTAGATACCTTAAATCACAAAAAGGCCAAAAAAGATAAATAAATATTCATTGCACTGCATTTTTTTCTATACCACTACGGTGGCAAACATGTTTACGGTCCGCCTAATGGTAAGCGGTCACCGTAGTCTATGGACGCGTACAACACCAGGGGTATCACTCGCGCGTTGCCGACCCTTCAGAAATCTAATAACTTCTTTCTTAAAGAAACCGATATTGTAGTCCTTGGAGAAAACCTTGGCAGGGAGCTCATTCCTCAACCAGAGCGTTCGCGGGAGGAAGTTTCTCTGAAACCGCACTGTACGCGACCATTTCGGTTCTAAGGTGTATTATTATTATATATCGCATAGTGTTGTATACTTAGCAGTAAGTACTTAGCTCTTTAATAACTAAAATAATAAATCATATTTTTTTCTTTCTTGGACTTTTTTATTTTATATGATAGGCACTTTATTTTTTTTAGAAGATATTGATCCGTATGAATGACCCTTTCCACCCATGGCATTAAATCGAGGTTATTCGATTCATCGGCACTCAACCTCACACGTAAGCGGATTGTAACCGTTATGCCCTTTGTTATGTTTGTCAAGATTGGACAGAAAAACCTAATAAATCTTTCAGCCGATGGCGAACTTGACGGGCATGCTTTGACGTCACCCACCTTGACACACTGCTAGTGTTTGCGATTTCGACAGTTAACACCATGTTTTTTTTCCTTATGTCAATATATTTTTATACCTACCTTATTTAAAAATCTAAGATTGATTACAGCAGTATGATACGAACTTTGTAGTTTCTCTGGAATTATTGTCTCGATATGTTATGTATTTAAGTCACTAAATACTTATAATATTTTGTAGAGTAGGTACCGATCTTTCATATACAAGTAGAGTTAATGGCAACAGAGGGTAAAAATGGAAGAAAGGGGGATTAAATGTTCATCTCTTTAAAAAAACAATGTATGTTTAGAAAGACCAGGTAGCTTTTAAATAAACACAGTTTCACAACTCTTTTTGCGGTTTCTGTCTTTATTACGAATCAATGTATTGCCGTAGCCAAAAAAATCATTTCATTCTTAAAGCAAGTCATCTGATAAACCGACAACGTCTAGACAGCCATGGCACCGCAACAAAATATATGACTGGCGGAATAGGAGCCTATTAGCCATATGTGACGATAGAAGCTAGTCGTGTGCGCCCTTGTTACCGCACAGCTTTCCTCATGTTTGCTTTGTCTAGACGCCTTCGATGGACGACTGAATTAATTAATTAATTGTTATTATTGCATTAAATAATGAAACCTAAAACTACCAAAACTCTCGTTAATCTTACTCATCAGTAACTAAATTATTATGCGCCGTATTGGGCTCGACTCGTGACTAACCGAGTTACCTATATCAGCTATCTACTAGCTACATCAGCAATCACATTAAATTTTTTGACTTGCTGTGCAGAACCAAAGGTAAACAACATAAATAACACGAAAAGATTTTCGTATCGTTTTTAGTACATCACTATATTTTTTAGTATTTGTTAAAATGTCAAAATATTAATTTTGACTTTATTCAATAGAAAAGGCGACTCCTACAAATAATAATAACCCTAATGATAATAATAATTGTTTAGATCCTTAACTTCAGAAGGTTACCTGCAATCAGGGCGGTATTTTGCTCAACACAGGCTGCGCCTTGACAGTTGCAACTTGGTTGGTTTGTTTATGAAAACCCAATGACGTAATTTTTATCTATAGTTAACTCGTTTTTCAACATGCCCCAGGGAGCACTGGTGCGAGAGAATTGATTAGCCTTCCGGGAGAGTGATCAAACTAACATAGCGCCGATTACGTAAACTAAACGACACCCTAGTGGGCATCTGCAGCAATAAATATATCATCAATGACGCCACTAGGCGAGCAGCGTTAATAAGAAGAAATATTCCGCTTTTTCCTCCCTGGATTTTGGCATTAGAGCTGTTACTTTTTTGTATAATAGATATATATAATCACGATGTGTTTTTATGCTATTTGTATGAAAACCAGGGGCCCTGAATAAGTCTAAAAAATACCCTCTTTTTATGACATATTTAGACGTGTGCTATTACAAAAATGGAAACTAATTTACAACATACAGACACAGAATAATTCATTACTTTTCAGACGACGATCGCGCTATCCGGATAGCGAGTCTCGTCTCAACGACCTCCCCTAATAGGGCTTCCCCCTCTCACACGAAGCCGACGTCCCCGGGTTCGTTGGCGAACAAACGGACCCACCTCATACACGAGGCATCAAAGAGTGCCCGGGCGCTTTTCGCCCCCACTTACTCGCAATCGCATCTTTCGGGTTCGAGGCTCACGCTGGTCGAAGGGACGACCCCAAGAGCGACAATCCAAGCCGAGGCTCTCCCCGTAGGGAGCCCTTGAGCGTTGAGCCCTATATGGGCTGAGACTTCTTCAGAGTCTCGCCCCAAAAAGTCCGGTGAAGCAGTAATAGCTGCATCAGCCAACTGCAGTAGACAGTTCGTAAAAAAAACCTTACTTTTTAAGTAAAGTTCTTTTTGTTATTTGAGATTTGAAAAAGAAAAGAGGGGAATACAATACCCTGATTTTGATGATTACGACTGTGTAAAATTAGTCCAGCCCAACCGGGTATAATATAATCCTAGTGTTTATAGCAAATATGTTTCAAACACCTATTTCTGTATAGTCTGGTCTGGATATTTCCTCATAAAAAATTAGAATTAGCAAATTAGGTTAAGTGTTTTTTTTCCCCTTTTTTCGTATATGTTCAGAAGTTTTTTATATCAGCATTGGTGATACTGACAAAATTTCCTCTATTTGGCTCTCTTTCTCTCTCTCGATTTCGTTTTTTAATATTTTTATTAGTTTTCTGCATTTTTGTTCCTAATACTAAAACTAATTAAAAGCAATTCTGATCCTATCATATAACAAATTAAGTAGCACACAAGCTATTAACAGTAGCGTATGGACGCTTGCAACACCAAGCACTCCCGCGTTGCCGACCCATCAGAAATCTAATAACTTCTTTCTTAAAAAACCCCATACTTTAGTCGTTAGTAAAAACTTTAGCAGGAGCTCATTCCACAACCCAAGCTTTCGTGGTAGGAAGTTACTCTGAAACCGCTCTGTACGCGACCATTTCGGTTTTGAAGTGTGAGAATGAATTCCCTGCCGATGGCGAGCGATGAGATGTTAGCAAGTAGTCACGAGCATCATTTCGAACAATGCCTCAGAACACATCCAATCGTGGTCGAGTAACATTCGTTTATCGATAACAATATGGAAGTTAAACATGTCAGGGGCAGTCAATGGGTGACTGCCTAGTGCCTAATAGGACATTTATTCTAAGCTCCGCTTTGTTTTGCAAAAAAGGTGAGAAGAGCTAGAATACAATATGTTTATATGATCACTGTTTTTAAGAATAAGCTTATTTGATGCGAACTTTTACATATGTATACGTAAACAAAAATACTATGGAAACAGTAGTAAAGTTAAAACAAATAAATTAAAAGTACCTACTTACTTCTTCGCAGGACATGCTTTGAAGGGCTTTTTACAGCTACTGCAGTTTAGACGATGGATGTCTGTCAGGAAATTTAATCTATTATAGAGCAAAGGTCCTAGGAATACAAAAAAATTGGGTGTAAAAGTATGTTTAATGGCTTTTTTTTGAGGGCAAACTATATCTTTTCGTCTTTTATTAGTCATTTCTGTGCCGTAAAGCAGAGATGCGTTCTGTTTAAGTACAATGCTCATTATTAATAATTGTCGGACTGTTAGTACATTACAAGATTTATAGAGTAGGTTAGTAGGAAAGAGTAATGGCCAAAAGTAGACACCTTGAGAATTGCTCTCTGGGCGTCAGCAATCTGTCGCAGTTTTTTAAAGCAAAAGTAAGCTTACAAATTCTGTTACATAAAGCACCAATATGATGTTTAAAGGATAGATTTTCATCTAATAATATACCCACAATTAAACTTGAATTAGTGTCACGGAATCAAGAACTTAATTGTAAACAATAAATAAAGCGAAGTTAAATTACAGTCGTGAAGCACATTCAGCACGTAGCAGTAGGCGTGATGGTTGGCAACGTTGTTGGTACAGCCTTGATTAATACCAACAAGGAAAATTAATTTGGATAGCTATTGTTGGCAATTAAACAAATATATTGGCCAAGTTGAGACTGAATTACTTTATTAACTGCACAAGTTCCGTCTGTATTTCCCACATTAGTTAATTCTTAGAATTGACTAGTTAAAGCAGTAGATACACAGAAACAGCAGAAACTATATACCGAAGTCAAAACAACTCCGATAATGTTATTTAGAATGAATTTGGCTTCGCTTTTTTTTAATTTAATGAAAACTAAAAAATTTTACCTGAACTACAGTGCCAGATAAGTAACTATTGTCACACTTGCGACATTTTTGTGAAGGGCTTTAACAATCTTATCTCATTTTTAATATTAATTGATTTTAGTCTTTTACTAAACAAAATTTACAAACTTGCTTATAAAAATAAAACGAAAGTAAGTGTGTACAGTGACCTAACTACAATAATCACAATTACATTAACAAAATACGAAGTTGCTCCGAGAAACTAAAAGAAGTAAAGTTGCCCAATGTAGAAGAAACCAAAAGTCCAATTGAATCAGAGCTAGACAGGTATCTCAATGATATTTTGCTGCCTAAAGACTGATTACCATATGACTGGGGGATTAGATTTAGGGATAAGTTCACTCACATAAGTTAATTGGCTTGAATATTTTTGTCGTCTCCTGGAAGCTCTGTATATTCTAAGCGACTTTTTTCAGAGGCAGAAAACGTATACGAACAAAAACGTTACTATCTTGTGTCACATAACGCTGAATATTTGGTGTTTTTACACCATAACCTGCCTCTAGTAAATTTTAAATAATATACGAGTAGAAAGATAAAAGAATAGATTTTCAAATCTTTAATTGAAAATAAAGATACCGTTTCATGTTTAGTAGATAAACTAAGAAGGTGATTTCAATCAAAATTTAATTTGTTATTGCTGATGCCCGTATGAAGTGTTTTGTTTTATTTAAATTACGCATTATAATTAAGTAATTTTGGGCGATGGTGGCCAATGGTGTAGGCCCTAAGAGATAAAAGAGGCTGGCAAAGTACTAATAAAAACTTATGTTTTTGATGTCAAATTTAGTTATAACTAGGTATACCTACATGTTCTTTAACACAATTTTATTAATGACACAAATATTGCAGTGTTTTCCAAGAATCAGACCCCTTGGGGGGAAAACGGGGTCGGCAAAGCTTGTTTTATACAGTGTTGGTTTTATACTGAAGGCGTTTTTAAAACTAAGAATGATTTTTTGTGACATGAAATGACAAGCATGAAAATTGGTACACAAAATTATGGTTAAAAATAAAGAATGACGTGTTACCCATATTTTAAAAACCATACCCTAGGAGGTTATATAGGGGTTGGAGATTTATAGGAAAATACATATTTTTGTTTAAATCTATCGGTCCTTTGTTTGAATATTTAAAATGACGGGTTCCACGTTTTTGGTATGAATACTTATTATAATTAAAAAAAGTCCCATCGGCAAACGGCATCTTTTGAAATTTTCAAAATGCAAACCTTAGTGGGAAGAAAGGCTAACAAAGTATCTTTGTAATTGAGAAATGCCATGTGTGCAGTCAAACTTTAGTATTAATGTTCTCTAACACAATTAAAAGTCGAAAGACAAGTAAAAAAGGTAAGCAAAATTTCTGTAAGAAATTATATTTGTTTGAGACTTTGTATTGATGCTCTATTATACATTTTTTTTATTATTTAATACATTTTCTGTCAAGTTTTTTAAAATTAAACCCTTAAAAAGTTGAAAAAATTGTGGCAACATATGCACAGAAAATAATAACTTCTAGCCGAATTGTCTTAAAGTTCAGTATTAAAGCTCTGAAACACAATTAAGATTACTTTGTTTTTCAGTGTTTTTCAAAATTAAATCCTCAGCGGAAGAAAGGGGATGATACAGTTTGTAATTTTAATAATATTTTTTTGGTCAAATTTAATTGCATCTCAATATTAATGCTTTTCATCACAAAATAATTTGTGTGCAAAAAACAAAGTACTGACTGAATGCGATGATGACTAAATTGCTAAGGATAGAAATTTGGGGGTGGATTTGGAAAACGGGTTGATTTTGTTAAAAAAGTTGTTTTGTAAATCAACCCATAAGCATTGTAGAGAATGATGTGATGCATTTGTTTCAAAAAATCTAAAAAATAACAAAAGTATGTAGTTGTAGCTAGTAGTTAGCTGATATTGGTAGCCCGGCTAGTAACGACCAATACGGCGCATAATAATTTAGTTACAGTCTGACAGCTAACAAAATGTATGACGGGCGTGACAGCAGCCTATTAGATATATGTAACGATATGGGCTAGTCGGGTGTGCTGTAGCTTAACTCACGATTGCTTTGTCTAGACGCCTTTGATGGCCGACTAAATGAAATAATTGTTTCTTATTTTTCTTATTATTGCATTAAAGAATAGAACCTACAACTAAAAAATCTTGCTGATGAGTAACTAAATTATTATGCGCCGTATTGATCGTGACTAACTTTGTTGATTTATTAGATGACTAATTGTATGAATAAAATGATTTTTTCGGCTGCTGCAATACATTGATTCGTAATAATGACAGAAACCGCAAGAAGAGTTGTGAAATTGTATTTATTCATAAGCTACCTGATTTTTTTAAACATTGTTTTATTTAGAGATGAACATTTAACCCCTCTACGCCATTCCAGCTTCCATTTCCATCCTCCGTTGCCATTACCTCTAGTTTTATATGGAAGATCGGTACCTACTCTACAAAATATTGAATTATTTTCTATTACTGGATTTAATTTAATGACACCGGGGGGGTGACTCGAATGTCATATCAAGACAATATTTCCAGAGAAATTTCAAAGTTCATTTCTTGCCAATGTGCTGCATGTTCAATCTTAGATTTCTAAGTAAGATAGGTACAAAAATACGACGTAAGGAAAAAAATATGGTGTTGACTGTCCAAACCGCAAACACTATTTCTGACGGAATATAAAAAGGTTATCGGTATTCTGTCTAGAACTGGCGAAGGTCAAACCGGTGACAAACCGCGTATGTGTAAGGTCGAGCACCAACGACCTTCAGCGGGTGTGTGTAAGCATCATTGAATAGTGCAGCGCAGCCGGTCAAAGCAGGGCCACTCTGCGGAGGGGCCTTTTCACACGCCGCGTGCTCCACGCAATCCCGCCGCGCCTGTTCCCCAATACGCAAACAGCCATGAGCGATGTTACGTGCACACATGTGTCGGTGTCGCTTCTTATAGTTAGATAAACAGGGTGAAACAGAAAGGCTTTAGCAGGCAAAAAAGTATTATAAATATTGATGATGGCAAACTTTACTGTAACTGCGTGTCAGACTTCGCACATTTAGGGTTGCGTACCAAATGTAGAATATTAGCCGTCTGAATAGCAGAATTATTCATAAGCAGTAGGTACAAATATTCACATGACAGTGACGCAACTACGAAAAAATCTGATTTATCAATATATTGGCATTTTTTAGTAAAATATAGGTACGTAATAATAAACATTATTACCAAATTTCAAGTTCATAGCACAACCCTTACCCATAATTATTAATAGTTGTGTTGACAGTGGTGTGTTTCCTAATAGGATGAAACTAAGCAAAGTTATACCTCTTTTTAAATCAGGTAATTCAACAGATCCTTATAAGTTTCGGCCTATTTAAATACTACCTCTACTCAGGAAAGGGTTTGAAAAAGCTCTAAACAACAATACCCCACTCGATGGGTTTTTTTTTTCACGCCTACCTTTAGCTGTATGAGAGCCCCTTCAAAAACATTTAAAATTATTTTTTGACAATTTATGGCTTTGGGTCAAGAAGATGCTTATATTGTGAATATTTGAAGACTGTTGCTCCAACCGTTTGGCTGTAAAACCTGTGTAATGACGTACAGACAGACGGACAGACGGAAAAGTGAGTGACAGCAATAGGGCTGGTGTAGACCCTTCAGGTACGGAACCTAAGGAAAGGTAAATAAAAGAAAAATTAAATATGATTTATTATTATACTGTTGTTAATTAGCTAAAAAAGACCAGCAAGAAATATTTATTTAATTTTTTTGGTCTTTTTGTGATTACCTAATTTGTTATTGAGAAGAAATTTTACTTAACTTATATCCTCTCCCCTTACTTTTACCCTTACCACAAGAAGGTTAAGCTTGCTTTTCTTAGCCATGATTATTCCTGGAGCACTATATGCAACTATAAAATAAATTTTGTGTGCTTTTTATCGAATCTATTTACGGCAATACAATACTTTTCACCAAGATTTTTTTTTTTTTTTGGTAGTGATTTTACACTTGATCTGACCTTTGATCACATTGTATTAATTGTTGTCTAATACCTTTTGTTGTTTATTGTCATTTCGAAAGCCTTATATTTCGATGTGTTCAATAGCTTGAAACGTAGAAAGTTTTATCATGTAAATCTTCTCATATTTAGCAGTTTAAAGTAACCTATGTTACTTTATTTGGCGTAAAATTACCAGCATACTTTGGTGGATGAGTACAAAGTGGAGGCTGTATAGATTGGTTGGTGGTTGGATAAAGGTTGATTGATGATTCTCACACGACTAGACCTAATATGAACCAAGCTTAGGCATTTTGTTAAGGACATAAAAATAATTTAAAATATGTATCGTATACTAGAGTAATCCATCACAAAATAAGTAACCACCTTTTGATGTAAAAATATATCTATACTTTAATTTCTGGTTTCGATTATCAGATCCTCATCATACAACGACTGCCTACTCTTTGTTTTTTTTGTTGTTGCCCTAACCGTTATTTTCCAAACTATACAGAATTGCAGTCTGGAAAGTCATAGTTCAACGCGCTGGCTAACTGCGGACTGGCAGACATTGACACGAGCAAGTGGTCACACGAAACCACAATTTTCAAGTTTTCCTTAAGGCCTATGACATGACAACAGCCAGGACCGACGGTTATAAGTGCCCTCCGAATGACAAAGAAGCTAAGAAAAATGTGGTCACCCATCCAATGGGCGGCCATGCCGAACGTTTCTTAACTTCGTATATCGTTTTCGATACTCTATTCGTATTCGTATATACCTATTTATACTAAAATATTGTTCGCTGCTTTAATTTTGTTGTCGCTCGACGTAATGGTCACTAAATTAGTTTGATCGCTGTTGCGGTGAGGTAATGAACGCCCAAACAAAATGTTACTGTAGTATTGTTTGTTATATGCATAGCTATGTAGTTACCGAGTCAAGCCATGAATATCGCTAGTGTTGCTCGAATATCTAATTTGCATGTATTACTTCGGAGTATATAGTTACTTGTTAGGTGTTAGCCACAAATATTATTGTAACTACCAAATAGGTAACTCGGCAAGAACTTTAGGTACCCTGAGGGATCTTGGGATCGATGGGTTTATTAGCTTTCAAGGAAAGCGATCGAAGTTATTTAGAGTCTCGGTGACGTGAATAGACGACCCTCTTTACGAAAGACTTTTTAAAACAGTTTTTAAAAGGAACGCTATTTCAGAAAATGATTACTTACGAAGTAGTTTGACTCCAAATTATTTTACGCTTCGATATGGGTATAATGTATGTTTTTCTCGAAAATCTTTATTTTTCTAAGAGCTTACTCGTAGATAATAAACTAACAATGTTTTACAAGGTGCATAAACGTTTCGCTATAACCTTTTATGAAATTCAGTCATTTGTTAGAAACGACGAACAAACATATATAATTTCTATACAAATGTGAAATTTGTAAAGAAATAAAAAAAAAAATTAAATACAAAGGTTGTTAAAAATGTAAGGCCTAGAAAAATTAAAGGAGTTTTTTTTCTTACCATTTTCTGTTTTAAAAAAAGGCTACTTCTTAACAGACTTTAAAAAGGTCTAGAAGAATTCTAAGAAAATTGTTTTCTGTTTCTAAGGGAAGCCAAAAACGGCTTCTTCTTAACTGAATTCAGAAATGAAGGTTATCAATGCGACTCCTATGTGATATTGTTGCAATAGACTATTCCAACTATTTTTTCATGTTTATATGAAACATTTTTTCAAAACCTTAATTTTGATGCAAATAACATTATCATACGATAAAAACTGACAAAGTTAAAGCCGTTTATCATCATCTTAGCTACGCCGTTACGTCGCATTACTTTGACGTAAAAACAGTCCAACACTTTCTTCAATCTAGTCCAGCAGTCGTCTAATGTGCCATAAGGAACTTTGTTACCAAAATGTATGAACTTAAGTTAGCAAGCAAACAAGGTGAAAACTTAGCCTACTTTCCCTTTTTATTACTTATAATACTTCTAAATCAAAGAAGGCATTAACTACGTCAGTACACTAAGGAAATATGGGACACCTAAAATTTCCAATACGCTGCTTCTAGCATTTCTAAAGCAGATCCAAGATTCAAGAGCACTCGATATATTACATGTTTACTGAACTACCCGTGAGTAAACGACGTCGATATGTTGTCGAGTACGATAAGCACTGGCTGCCAACTTTATTTAGGTCTGTAATATTTTACCACGATTGATAGTAATGTGCCTAAGCTTTTAACAAACCAAAATAGATACTGGATATATGTGTATATATAATAAATAATGGAAACATAAAATATATTTTGTACTTAATGCATCGGCAGATCCAGAATTTTTAGGGGTTTCGGAAAAAATATCCTAATCTTTTTCTATGCCATATTATTCCAACTTTAAGAGGTGTTTTAACACCCTAAGCCCCTTCCCTTTTGATCCGCTATTGATATAATGTCTTTTAATCAAATATACCTATATATAAAATTAAATATTATTATAAGTTCATTTTTAAATTCTAAACACTGACCCTTCAAAAATAAACATAAAATATAAAGTAGGTATAACTTAAGTAAGAAACGTTTAACCTTAACGCTTAAGTACTTGTAGTCTATTAATCATGGCATGGTCCTGGATGAATAGCCCCGGGCGATTTCCAGAGGCGGCTAAAGGAGAAAGGGGGGCAGTGACCACGACAGAAAGCTCTGATGTCTCTGAATAATAAATTGTGGGTGTATATAGCGGTTAGGCCTGTAACTACGCGGCACAGGCTTTGTGTTGTGTTGATTTACCTATAGATACGTTTCGTGAACTACGTCTCGCTCACTTATTTTGGGTTTGGATTAAAAATGTTTGGGTCAAATCTTGCAATCGTAATTTCGATCACTTTCCAACTAGCCTAAATGCTCAAATTTTGAGTGAAGCTCAGAACTCGATGACAATACAATAATCATCAAGCGGACCGTGAGCTTGTTTGCCACCTTAGTGTTATTAAAAAAAAAAAAAAACAATTTCGAAATATTTTAAAACAAAATATACAGTTGAAAGGTGCCCTCGCTTTTTTGCTCCGTGATGTATGGGGTAATCCCCCTGTTTCTGTTTGTTAATACATATTATATACATTTTTAGTACATTACCAAATTTAGTACACACTAAGTTGTATGCGCACACTCTTTAGCAATTAAGTGGTAAAATAAAACTCTAATTTAAATTTACCCTAAATATTTATTATACGTGTAATATAGCTCTGCCCGACGATTTTACCTGTTGAAAAAATATTTTCATGGGAACTCTCGATCAAGAACAAAAATTCCTTTGTTAAATCGAAACATTATTTATTTCGTTTATTATGATTCAGACAAATTATTATAGATGTGTACAATATACTTACACATATATACATAGGTAGAACCTTATTTATTTTAGCATAATATTTTACAAGCCAATCCCATCGACTATGAATTCGTAAAAAAATATTTAATACAGAAGTATTTTGTCGTATAAACTAACTTATTAAAAACATATTACCTTTGACGCGAGACCTTGTTCACGTGGACTTCAAAAAAAAACATTTATGATGGTTTTATTGTAATATCATCATCTTAAAATAAATAACCATCATATTTACCTACAAAGATGACGCAGGGTCATTTGACCCATGATGTATTTACTGAGTTGAATGTCATAATATATTTATATAATACTAAACTTTGCTTTTTGAAGGGTCGGCAACGCGCGAGTAATAGCCTTGGTCTTACAAGCAACCATAAGCTACAGTGACCGCTTACCATCAGGCGGAGCGTAAGCTTGTTTGCCACCTAAGTGATATAAAAATAAAAAAAAAACCATTCATCCACACGTACTTTCATATTTATAAAATAAGTAGGAAGTAGGATTGCGGATAAGGTTTATAAAAAAAGTGTTGCATCATCAGGAGAAGTGTTTTGAAAAAGATTTTTTTGAAACGAACTTGAACGGATAGGTCGACGAGCACACGGCTACAACACAATATTTTGAACAAACGGTCAGGCCCGACTTTTACCCGGTTTTGACAAAAAAATCATTTAATGCCTTGGAAGTTGTCATAAATAAATTAATGTTTTAATGTTTATTCCGAATATATATATTACGAACTATTTTTTAAATCAACTGCACATATTAAATAAAATGCTCTTAGAGTAAGAGAATTATTCTGTGTGTGTGTATGGAGAGGTAATTTGGCCTCGCGAGATGCTAGTATAAAAATGGCTGAAGCAAGGGGAAGGCCATAGATATAAGAAACAATTCATAACTTTAACGATTTAACAGTGTTTGTAAAAACCGAATTTTAATGAAAAAAAAAGAATTGACTTTAACGATAGACAGAATGCACTTGTAAAAATGTATGACTGTTCCTCACACAGGGATTTCTTCTGAAAGGTTGCAGGAAGGGGAATTAAAATGGAAGGATTTATTAAGTTCTACTCTTTTAAAATAAAACCAAACAAATAGTTGACGTTAATCGTTAAATTCTGTGAAAATTACGTGCGCATTTCTTAAAAATACATTGAAACCTGTAAAAAATATTAAGTAAAGCTAAAACTATTAATGTTGATATTAAGTGGTGACAACCTACGTGTCTGTGAAGTTGTACGAGTTCATAAACTCAATTATACTGTAACTTAGCTTACGTTAGTAACCAACCAAGTTAGTTGTTAGTAACTAGTACGTAGGAGTTACGAGCTGGAAGGCTAACGATGTCTCTAATTTGCTTTTGATCATGTTGTAAATGTTTAGGTATGTTGTGTTTCTATTTAACCAAAAGAAACTAGTGGTTTTACCCGCAGAAAAACTTATTTCAGACGGAACTTTTGACCGGGAAAAAAAAAATTGATGCGTATAAATGAGGCAAGAGAGGTATGCCAGGATCGTAGCAAGTGGCAGTCTTTGGTCTCTGACTACCCCTCTGGGAAACAGGCGTGATGTTATGTATGTATGTATGTTTATATAGAAATTCTAGTAATTTTTTTATTTTATTTTAAAAAAAACTTAATTAATGTACCCTTACTAAATATCGAGGTCTGCGAGAATTGAAGTAAATTTTAAGCATTTATTTGTGATTATTTAAGATTTATTTTCTTACTTTCTAAACATTGTTCAAAATTCTGTTCAATTTTTCTTTTTTATCATGTATTTTTCTAACTTTTGTATTTTTTTTAGATTTGTGGTATGTGCCACCACTTCTTCAATCTAGAACAACTAAGATACCGTTTTGTGATATTAGGGTATTTGTAGCCTTAAGATTAATAATAGCCCTTTTTGTACAGGTATCTGGCACAATCACGAGAACACAGTGGCGCTGAGTGCGGGCGGCGCAAGGCGCGGGCGATAGTACAGCGGGACATCGCGGGCGCCCCGCCCGCCCCGCAGAGTGCAACACCACTCACCAACCATGGTGCGCGATAAGAAGCCACCGCAGAAAACTGACTCGCAAAAATGTGAGTGCTGTTTTTAACTACATACTCCCATTACTTTCTTAAAGGACAGTTTTATATTAACACCACTAGTTCGCCACGGAAACCCATGCGGTGCTATCAGAATTAACAGCAAGTGCCGTTAATGGATCAACTAAACAAACGGGTTCTCCGCCTGCTTTTCAAGTTGCGGCCGGCAAATTGAAACAAGATCGGTCTCTGGGAATGACGTATACAGACCATCATAATAAACAACAGTATATTAGAAAAAACGCCTTAAGCGTTCCTGACTATGTCTTGAAGAATGAACTAAATATTTACATACAATACACCTAATCTGTCAAGTATAATATCCATTAACGCCTATAGGAGGAGAGAAGTTTTTATCATTGGCATGGATAGATTGCTCCCATTTACAGGATGCGGAACTATGGTCTTCGGTCTAAAACCAGAAATGAGAATATGCGTTTTGAAAGGGAGCCCCCTTGTAGTAATAGTTCTCCTCTCAATTCTTCTCTCAGTAATCGCTTACGTCGTTCAGTGAGTTTAGCTGGGCAGTGTTCGGGAAACTGCGCAACGTTTAAAAATACCTCAGTACTAAAGTCGAAAGTCTACAATCAAGAAAGACAGAAACGTGGTCTCTAACTGTTGGCTGATAAAGTAAACTTAGAGTTGCTCAGCGAGCTATTAAGAGATCAAAGCTTGATGTTTCTTTGCGCCAAACAATCCGTGATCAGGAAATTT
Source organism: Apoda limacodes (assembly GCA_946406115.1). Lineage (NCBI taxonomy): Eukaryota > Metazoa > Arthropoda > Insecta > Lepidoptera > Limacodidae > Apoda > Apoda limacodes. The sequence continues at coordinate 7,271,309 of OX291553.1, read as the reverse complement.
ACCGAAGAACCAAAGCTACCGATATAGCGGAAACAGTTAGCTAGCTGAAGTGGCAATGGGCAGACCACATCGCTGGTCGAACCAATTATAACCGATAGGGAAAAGGTTCTTGAGTTGTGACCACGGATCGGAAGACGCAAAGGGGGACGGTTCTTACCAGGTTGACAGGCAACCTGGTTAAGGTTGCTGGAAGCCGATTGGCGTGGGTGGCTCTGGACCGGTCGTTGTGTAGACATATGGCTTTGACACCCTCGCAGCCTAGTTGGTAGTGTGGCCAGCTGCTGTGCAGAGAGTGTGGGTTCGATTCCCGCACTGGACAAACATTTATGTCATAATATAAACATTTATGTTTGTTTAGAGTGTGTGTGTATGATAGTGTGTGTATGAAGAAGGTAGATATCGTACTAGCACGCAATTAAGACAATTGCCGTAATTTGATACAGTTTCTAAATATAGCTGTCTGCTTCTGTTTGACACGTTCCGTATTATCTATTTCATTCGTTGTTTTTTTTCTGAACTGACAATGCAGTTGGCTGTTGCAGCCATTACTGCTTCACCGGGCTTTTTGGGGCGCCCAACGCTCAAGGGCTCCCCGCGGTGGGAGCCTCGGCTTGGGTTGTCATACTCCCTATGACGGGCGTGAGCCTCGAACCCGAAGGTGAGTCACCGCCAGTAGGGGTGTTGCGGGTGCGGGTGCGATTGAGTGGAGGCGAGAAGCGCTCCGGCACTCTTTGATACCTCGTGTATCCTTGCGGGTGCCGACGAACCCGGGGACGTTGGCGTCGTGTTAGGCGAGGTCGTAGAGACTAATCTCGCTATCCGGACAGCGAGATCGTTATCTGAGGCCGTTAGTTGGTGCCGAGGCCGCTTGACTATAGTTTTACAACCATGCCTAAGTCAGTCGGGGGATGATACGTTGTGAAATGCACAATTAGTCGATTCGGGTGATTTTGTGTACGCTCGAAAAAAGCGGACTGCCAGGTCTTAGAAATATTGGGGAATCGTAGGGAGCTCGAAGTCCCTGTGAAGGTCCGCATTGCGGACGTACCAAGAGGCTCCGGAGGCCGCTCTGAGAAAGCGGTTTTGGAGGGTCTGGATTTTATGGAGATTGCGTTTAAACAACGCATAAAGGACGCTTGCATATGCTATATAAATGCCTCTGGAGACTATAGCGTTCCGTAGGCGAGCAAGGAGGAGGCGTTCGTAGAGTTTACCAAGGGCCTTTAGTAAACTTATGGGGCGGTAGTAGGACGGCTCGGTACGAGCTTTGCCTGGCTTGTGGATGCCTATAACAATTGCATCTTTCCATTGAGAAGGAAAGGTACAATTTTTGATAGCAGCGTTGAAAATCGCTACTAGAAGGCAGAGAAGGGGAAGATTGAGGCGCTTTAGGAAATCGTTAGAGATACCGTCCGCGCCGGGGGTTTTACGGGGGCTTAGGTCTTTGATGTCCTGTTTGACTTCGTCGGCAGGGGGTCCTGTGGGGGCAGAGAAGTTCTGCGCTCCACTTCGCCGTCTACCTCACGCACGTGGTCGGCATCGAACGGCTGTGTGCTTAAGGCACATTGGGCTTGGAGGCAATCCGCTTTTTCGTCGTCATCGAACGCGGGAACGTTGTTCGGACGAGTTAACGGAGGCAGAGAGTTGGCGATGTCTGATTTCAAAGCTCTGGCTAGGTGCCAATAAGCTTGATGAGAAAGAGAAATGTTCTCCATCAAATCTCCGTAACATTAGACGCGAAGCTCAGCTAGAGCGGTTCTTACACGGCGGTGTAAGTCGTTGAATCGAGTGCTTTTTTTCGATTGTGGGAGCGCGATCGCGTCTGCGGTGGGCCGCGTTGTGCTCTGTCATTACCGGACTGATGTGCTGAGGCAGAATTAGGTGTTGGTAATCGCCATCCGGCACTTGTCTTGAACACTCCCCAACGGTGGCGGTCAGGTGACTAGTGAGTGAGTCGATAGCTACGTTTAAGTCGGTCGCGGAAGAGATTATATTGGGAACGCGATCTAATGTGGCGAGCTGGGGTTTTCGAGCAATTGCCAGAATTTATCCCAGTTCATCACGGATCTAGTGTTGGGAGGACTGTCCGAAGGGGAAACTAATCGGAGGAGAACAGGGCGGTGGTCCGAGTCAAGTTCGTTAAGCACCTCTATAGAGCGAAAGCTTAGCCTTACTTAGGACGTCAGGGTTGTTGCGAGTATTATGGGGGAAGTAAGTGGGCGTCATGGGAGCGATGATGTCAAAGTTTAGTCTGTCAACTAAATCATCGAGGAGTCTGCCTCTCCGTAAAGTTACTGAAGAGTTCCAGCGACGGTGCCTGCAATTTAGGTCGCCGGCAAGAATGACGGCGTCGCCTAAATTTAAGAACGACTGAAGGTCGCTCTCCAGCAAGTCTTTTGAGGGACAGAGATAAACCGATGCAATGATGATCGGCTGATGGCCGATTCGCGATCGCAGCGGTGCGGACAGCGGGCTTGAGGAACGTTTCCTGGATGAGGAAGACTTTTGGGACGAGAGGAATTGCCGCAATTACATTCTTTAATTACATTCGTTGTTAAAACCTATGTATATGCTGAGGTTCGTAGGTAACAGCGGATCAAATTTAGATTTCGAACAATATGAAGGTACCATGTCTTTACTTACATAATCATTGAGGAAGGCCTATGTTCAGCAGGGGATGTTTTCCAGCTAAAACTGCAGATTAAAATTACCAAAATAAATAAAATTGTTTATGAATGTGCTAAACTAAATTTATTACTCATGAAATCTTGTAAGCTTTATATTACGACTCGCCAGTAAAAACAAAATAAAATATTTATTGCCTTAAAAAGAAATTTTGAATTTTATTTAAAAATTAATTCAGTAAAGGACTAGGTAGACAGCATCTGCGTTTACCTCGCCGTCTAGGGGGTGGGTGTACACGACCAGCGTATACCAATCAGTCTGTTTCTGAGTTACAGTTCAAGTACCTATGCATTGTATGTTAAAACAAGTGGAATTTCAGTTAAGGAAAACGTCGTAAGCATACGTCTGAAGTAAGATTGAAAAGATGTACGTCAGGTTTACAATAGACACTTGACCCGCGTGATTAGCTATTGCCCAAATCGACTCATTTAAGGCGGGTAGGACGGTGGCCTAACAGTGGGGATGTGTGAAGTCTAGTTACGACACATACATAATATGTCAAATACTTATAGGTACCTACTAGATAACTTAAACAGTTATCTAGATTACAAAAACTATTTGTTTTGTAGAGTAAAAATATATTGTGAAAAGTAGAATAATATATCGTATTTTTTCCTGCATGATTGCGAGTCCTCGTATTATATCTCCATTCTAAAACTTATCTACATATGATAATACAAGTGAGATCAACAGAAACTTCAATAAATATTGATAAGTACAGAGTTTGGTGGTATAGAGGAAATTAAATAAGTCCAAAAGTTTTGATTAATTACAGAAAAGTGGGAAAAGTTTATTCGTCGTCGTAAAGTCGTTTTTATTTTTGGTATTTATGACTAATATTGTTTATTAATTGTTTAATGACCTATTAACCGATCCTCTACCTCCTCACCCTATCGATCAGCATATAAGTATTCTTAATGCTTCTCGGTCCCTACCGCTATCTGTGTGCTAAAATTAAGATAATTGAAAGTACAACGTTACAACTTTATAGGATTTTTTTTCACACGCAGAAATTATTTATTCCCGTGGCAACTCTGATAATAAAAAATATTCTTTATTATTTTCTGACCTGTCTCTGACAAAAATCAGACCATACTGTTGCTTCGTTGCAACGTTAAGAGAAAGCTTTTTTATTTTAACTTAAAAATATTTTTGATTTTGAACTAAAAACGTCTAAATTAGTACAGCATTTTAAAATACATAGTTTTTCTGCTCTTTTGTATTATATGTTTTAATATATATCGATGTTTTAATGCATGATGTGACAAAAGTGTCTTCCTTTGAACTACATTTGATTTTTTGCGGTATTTTATCAAAAAATCTCAATAAAGTAAAAAAATCTAAGTTTAACCTTCTTCCCCATACTTTATAAGGACCAAGTTTTATGACCCATAACTAAGCTTTTAGCGTCTTTTATACCAAAAATGGCCTCAAACAATGTCTGATGTTAACAACTCGCTAGAAGCTTGTAAAGCTGTATTTAAGATCAGCTGAGTCAAATAGAAGCGTAACTGCTAACGATGCGCATTTGTTTGTGGCACATGTAATACGCTAAAAGCGGAAACAGATATTAAAATATAAGTGATTATTTATAAATATAGTAAAGGAGATGTGTCTGGATGTCTTTTACGTCTGTACATAAAACGTTTCATAAGTACAGATATTCTAATTTTTTTATTGCATATGCATTATGCATATTTTAGCGCATGTACATCTTAATGTTTTTAATCCCCTAAAAATAAGTACTAGTGGTTGTATACACAGATATCCACACCCACGTCACAATGTGGGGGACAGACAGTATTATTTCACCAATCACAATAGTCCTACTCCTACATGACGGTCATTTTATCTGTAATCACGGTCAGACTGTCATTTAATGGTATTTGAAATGAATCCTTTCTACTTATATGTGTAAGTATGTCTGGATGGATTTTCGTTACTCAATCACACCTAAACCACTGGACGCATGGGGACGAAACTTCATACACATATAGGTCTAAAAATTCAAAAGTTCCCGCGAGAATTACTATAAACGAGCTTAAACGAACTAACACTACAGCTTTATTAGTAAGCTAAAAAACTTCATTATTATAATTGAAGAGTTATTTTCTAAAGAAATACTTTAAACCGCTCTATTTTCATGGCTTACGTTCAGCTTATATCAGTATAAACGTTATCTTCCGCCCACACCGCGGCACCTCCCTTACTCCTGACCGTAAACGCCACGCGCTCGTTTGCCATCATTTTTGTTTTGATTATATTGGTAGTTACCTTTTATGACTTTTGTCAACGAACAAAGTATATATAAAAATCACTTCCATTTGTTTATTAGAGTGTTGAGGTTTTGTCGAGGATGATGTCATAGTTGTATTACCTTTATGCTCTAAAGTATCGTTCAACTCCCAGCTTTATCTTGGACGGTTATCTGGCTGGTCAACATAAACAGGGATGCCTAGTGTAGTGCCGGACGTAAGTATTTATGTGTATTATATTACGATTCATTGAAATCCTGACGTTTTTGATGTAAAATTGTTATTGGATATTATATCAAACTGACGATATCCATATGAAATTATTGTTGGACATTATAATAAACTGACGATATATATGTGAAATTATTGTTGGATATTACATTAAACTGACGATATCGATGTGAAATTATTGTTGGATATTTTATTTAACTGACGATATCGATGTCAAATTATTGTTGGATATTATATTACACTGACGATACCGATGTGAAATTATTGTTGGACATTATAATAAACTGACAATATTGATGTGAAATTATTGTTGCATATTACATTAAACTGACAACAGCGATATGAAATTATTGTTGGATATTATATTACACTGACGATACCGATGTGAAATTATTGTTGGACATTATTATAAACTGACGATATCGATGTGAAATTATTGTTGGATATTACATTAAACTGACGATATCGATGTGAAATTATCGTTAGATATTTTATTAAACTGACGATATCGATGTCAAATTATTGTTGGATATTATATTACACTGACGATACCGATGTGAAATTATTGTTGGACATTATAATAAACTGACGATATCGATCTAAATTTATACTTCGTGTCTATCCCAAAGATGATTATAGCAAGATAATGCTGTCCAAATCACACCTTTAAAGCTGTAAAAATGCTTATTAAAATTAAAATTTACATAGTAGGTAGTTCCACTACTTACAGATATGCACACCAAGCGGGCAATATGGAGATATTGCCCGCTTCTGACTGCCATTACGTTTTATGTGCTGTCCAGCGCACTCATCGATTTGTTTGTCTTCAAACATAATTTTAAAATAAGTCTTTAATAGTCATAAAAGTAAAGGCGTTATGGATTAGGAATAGTGAAACTGTTAAAAGTTTAAAAATTCGTGATAAAACGAAGAGGAATTTTGTCAACTACGTACATGATGACTCATCATTAATATCCCGACGTACGTGTGTGGTAAAATATTAATCTACGACTACCCACTTACCTAAAAATTAGTGCCGTTATATATTACAAATGAGATCCAATGCTGACTTACCATTGCAACTCATGGAAACAGCTAACAAAAACCTGTTTACTACATGTTGTAGCTATATCGGGGTATACCCAACGCAAACGGCTTAGGGTGGAAAATTTTATCTAAAACAGGACTTACAAAAACTGAGTATTGTACTTTTGTACAACAGCGGTTTTATTTTAAATCTTGATTAAATTAGTACGCGCTAAATTAAATGTTACAAAACATTACTCAGCAGAAACACGTTTAAATGTTGGTTAATTACCTAATAAGCCTTAAATATCCAAAAAAAAATTCGTGTTACAAGCTAACAAAAGTGAGAATTACTAAGATAGATAACGAGATCAATTATTTAGTTCCAAAATTTTCGTCTTTCTGTGGTGAACCCAGTAAACCACAGCGTATTCAGCTGATTGATTGATTGACTTTGAACTACGGGGAAGTCGCGGGGAAACAGCAACCGAGACGCGAGTGTTACCCGGTTAGAGCCTGCCGTTTCCGCGCCGCCGCTGCTGCCTGCACGCCATGTTGGTGATGGCGCCGCAAACATCAAAGTACCCACAACATGCAAGTAAAACAACCCAAAGATAAGTATTATTTCAAAGAATGGATTGATAAGATGAAGCATGTAAGATAATAAAAGCTTAAAAAGCTGGAAAGGATACTATAGAATTATTAGAATCAGGTTTTTAGTCTCCTTGAATTCCGTGCTCATAACAATTTGCATCACCTATTATTACACTACCTAAGCCTGGAGAAAAGTGTTGATTTATCATTAGGTAAAAAAATGCAATAGATCTTTTACTTAATGGCTGGTTCCGTACCATTATCTATAAAAATTAAATGTTTTTTTATTTTTATATTTGAGTTGATTAAATGAAAGGTAAATTGTGGTTTACTTACTAGATCTCGTTCAGTTTTGAAGACCTATCCATAGATAACCCACACGTATGGGTTTGATGAAAAAAAAATTTTTGCGTTTCAGTTAAAAATCTAAGTATGGGGATTCCCCAAAATTTATTGTTGTTTTCTATTTTTATATATGTACCATACATAGTGTTAGTAATAAATTCATTATTATTATAATAATCTGTGTAAAAAGCATGATCTGGAATTTTCCATTTAATGTCTATATTACATGCTTGACTTCATTCCAAGTAAGCTACTAATTTTTTAAATTTAATATAAGATGCTAGAACGTGGATGTTACGATTTTCGCATCATTTTTGCCGTTATCCTTGCCGGCGACCTAAATTGCAAGCATCGTCGATGGAGCTTTTTAGTCACTTCACGGAGAGGCAGATTTCTCGACCAACTAGATGACAGACTAAACTTTCACATAATTGCTCCCATGACGCCCACTTTTTCTCGACCAACTAGTTGACAGACTAAACTTTGACATAATTGCTCCCATGACGCACACTTTTTCTCGACCAACTAGTTGACAGACTAAACTTTGACATAATTGCTCCCATGACGCCCACTTTTTCTCGACCAACTAGTTGACAGACTAAACTTTGACATAATTGCTCCCATGACGCACACTTTTTTTCCTCATAACGCCCACTGCAGCCCTGACGTGCTCAACGTAGCACTTCTAAAGCGTGAAAGGCTAAGCTTTCGCTCCATAGAAGTGCTTGACGAACTTGACTCGGACCACTGCCATGTCCTCCTACGATAAGGTTCTCCATCTGACGGTCCTCGCGACACTAGAACCGTGTCTGACTGGGATAAATCAAGTAATTACTCGAAAATCCTAGCTCGCCACATCTAGATCGCATTCCCGACAATATCTCGTCCGCGAACGATATAAACGTGGCTATTAACTCACTCACTAGCTACCTGACCGTCATCGTTGGCGAGTGCTCAAGACAAGTGCCGGTTGGTGACTACGATCACCTAATCCTGCCTCGGCACATGAGGTTAATGACTTAGCGTAACACAGCCCGCCGAAGACGCGATCGCGCTCCGTCTACCGAATACAAGGCTCGCTTCAACGACTTTCACCGCCGTGTAAAATAGCTGTAGTTGAGCTTCGCGCCCAACGTTTCGGTGATCTGGTGGAGAAAATCCCTTCTTCTCATCAAGCTTATTGGTGTCTAGCCAGAGCGTAGAAATCAGACACCTTCAACTCTCTTCCTCCGTAACTCGTCCCATCAACGTTCCTGCGTTCGATGACGACGAAATAGCGGATTGCCTTGTATCTAGCCTCCAAGCCCAATGTGCCTTAAGCACACAACCTTTCGATCCCGATCACGTGCGAGAGGTAGACGGTGAATTGGAACGCAGCTTCTCTGCCCCCACAGGATCCTCTTCCCCCCGTTACGGTCGACGAAGTCAAACAGGTCATCAAAGATCTGCGCCCCCGTAAAGCCCCCGGTGCGGACGGTATCTCTAACGATATCCTAAAGCGCCTTACTTTCCCCCTTCTCTGCTTTCTAACACCCATCTTCATCGCTGCTATCGAAAATTGCATTTTTCCTTCTTAATGGAAAGATACAATTGTAATAGGTATCAGAAGCCAGGAAAAGCTCGTACCGAGCCTTCCTTGGAGTCTCGCCCTAAAAAGCCCTGTGGAGCAGTAATGGCTGCATCAACTGCATAGTCCGTTCAGAAAAAGAAAAGAGCATATTCCCAGAGCACAGATGTAGTTGGAATTTTTTATCAGCCAGACTTGTGCCTCGATATATCAATTGTTAGAGTACTTACACGGAATGTTAGGAGTTTCAAGTTCAAGTCCTGGCTTGAGGTTAATCTTTTGACTGAAACTTTGCTATTAAATATTTATTTACATTGATAAAATTTTTGTAAGATATTATATCGAATTGACGATATTGATGTAAATTTATTGTAGGATATTATATTACACTGAAGCTTTCGTTAAAATAAATAAAACAAAATATTCATAAAAAAAATCAGGTTCCATAAAACAAAGCAAGAAATAAAAAAACCTATACAACAAGCTATATAACAAAAGTATATGTGTGAAATTATTGATGACTATTATATTAAACTGACAATATCCATGTAAAATGCATGTATTTTGAATAAATGTATATTTATGATTTATTTCCTCGATAACCACCTGTCACGCAGAACAAAAGTGGTAGGGTAAAACATCCCTACATTAGGTTGTGGGTTGTATCAATCGACTGGTTGTCCCGTGGGATTAAAACCATTATGATATATCCACAAACATAGTTACATACGATTTAAATTAGATAAGATTTAAATTCAAAATTTTAAAAGTTTAAACATAAACGATATTCTCATATTGACAAGCTATTTTAAAAACTCTAAATTGACTTTGTACGCAAAGCTGACGGAGCTCAAAGCGATCTGTCAGAAAATAACGAAGCAATTTGTAACGAGTCCCAGAGCTGGGGGACTATCACATCCGGTTGAATGTGTTTCCATTTGCAAAGTCAAGTGTATATAAATCGAGCTCGAAAAACTTTATAACGAATTGTATTTCAATGCTAAACATTTTGTATTAAATTGTAGAAAGTTCCAGATAATATTATCTATTGGTACTTAATATGTTTTCGCTATCAAAACCTATCATTATGACAAATTCAACGTACAGTTTTTATGTTACCTAGTTCGGAAATAAACTCTATGACAGACAGACGGCCACGAAAGTGATCTATCAAGGTTCTATGTTTCCTTCAAAGCTACAGAACCCTGAAAACAAGCATTTAAAGTTTTTATACCACCAAGTGGCAAACAAGCTTGCAGTCCGCCTTATATAAAGCGGTCTACGTAGCCTATGGGCGCTTGCAACACCGAGGGCAACACATGCGAGTTGCTGAAGCTTTCAAAATCTATTTAGGTTCTAGGGTGTGCAGATGAATTTACTGCTGAAAAAGTATCCTGATGATAAAAAGGAGCCAAGGGTGTCATTTTAAAATATTCATCAGAACACAGTCCATTATACAAGCGGTAATATACATTACCCGAGAAAGGGAATTATAAGAAAGAAGCTGACCCGGCAACTTTGTATCTCTTTTTAAAAACAACTGGCGCGCTACATATTTTGAAAGGGTTGTACTATAAATAGATATGCCCAAAATACGGTAATTTTTGTCGCATATTGTAACACAAGAAAATCAGAACCTCTGGGGTACTCCTCGTCGACCCAGAATCATGAATTTTAGCAAGAAGCAAGATGTTACATCAAAAATATAGGAAGAAATCCGAATATAAAAATATAATATTATAAATTGATGATGAATCATAAACCTGTAATACTTTATCTCATAATGGAATAACTAAGTATCTACATATGAAAGTTTGTACGGAATCTGGCCGTTTTTTTTTTAAATTAAAATCTTGTCGTAACAAAGGTGCGTGACAAAGGGAAAAGGGATTCATTTTTATAAAGATAGATAGAACTTAAAATAAAATTGTTTAGCCTAAATATATTTCACATTTGTGACTTAAATATGAAATTTTTCAATATTTTTTACACACATTTTTGTAATATACCCTAAACAACATCTTTGTATTTTATATAAAGCTTTTGAACTAAAAATCAAATGTTTTGACACGAGGCAACGAAGCGAGAATCGACTACTGACTTTATGCTGGTAACAATCTAATTTTTCACTCTTTTACAAGGAAATGGAAAATCTAGAGATGTCAAGGCGATAGCTTTCAGCCTGAAAGTATTCTTTATGTAATGCGAAGTTAAAAGGAATGGAAGACATGCATTACTGTGAAGGAGAATAAATGAGTTTGAAAAGTTACGGTAGAATATGACAAGTATAACTCCGACACTTATATATAATTAAGTTGAATCATTCCACGTAATTTTTACTGTGTAGCTGTTAATTACAATAATTATCTGTACAGGATAAGGATACTTATTTAGCATTACGAATTAGCTTTAAAAGTAGGTATGTGAATTTTAGAGTTGTCACTTTTATTGTTAAAAGAAAATGAAATATTGATATCGAACACATTAAAATTGGGGTACGTCACTAGTATTTATCTCTCGTTTGTCGCCATATTTTTGTTTAAAGTTCGGGACTTAAACTTTAGCACTGTGTTAAAAGCTTACATACCCTTCATAACTTACCATGAAGGATTGCCCGCTCATTTTGTTACACTCGGTATATACTTACATAAGTATATGTATCAAATGTTTTATGTAATCATATACTTTATTGATAATAAGACGTTATTATTTGTTTTTAATAAGAATGTATGCCGATTTTTGTTCACCGATTTCGTTGCAACGATTTAAATTAAGAAGTGCACAATTTAATTTGATTTCCCCATTACGATTGTCTCAAAAAATTGAAGAGGCTTGAATTTTGACATGTTGAGCTAGGTTAGAAAATATGGTACTGATACTAGTTTAGATTTTCATGTAGGTTTTTTGGATGTATGTAGGTGCCGGTTGACACCCTTTGGTTACGAAACCTTAAAACAATGACACTCAGTTCAAAACCCACTGAGCATGAAACTTACAGCAAGTTTTGGAAGTTTAGATATCGCAAATTTGCAAGTGTCAGACTTCACATAGCTGGAACATGACAGTAAAAGTAAAAGTTTAAAAGTTTACACTTTGTAGCAATATAACTCACAAACTTATTGAGATGTCACTATTTAACACAGTTGCAATATTATAAATGTGATATAACGAGCGCAATATCGGAGCAATGTTTATTTTAAAACATTATTGTATTAAATTACTGTCACTTTGCTAACAAAAGTTACTTGCCGTAATGTTTTGTACAAAAATAACCACAACTTGGTTTTTGCTGAATTATTTTAACTATTCTGCAACGTTACTAATTTTCTAATTAAAAACGAATTGGGTAAAACATTATTTACAGCAACCTAGATAAGGTTTCTATTAAGAAAGGTTATGCATATCACTTTCCGGAACTCTCTCTCATGATCACAATATTTATCTACATATATTAGTATTATGTGTAAGATATATTGTTGATAATACACACAAATTCGACTTTGATGAAGAAACATTAGACCCCGTGGCAACAACTAGCCTATCCTACTAACTTAGCTACAAGGATTCAGTGCTGCTGGATCATGGATGCAATGTCTCTACAGCAACGTCACAAAAACATATGTAACCCTAACCGAGAGCAGCATATTTCAGTCAGTTGCAATATTCTCTCAAAATATTATTGCTATGTATTTTAAAATAATTATAGTAATAGTAAATAAATATTGTCGACATAGATTTTATTACACGTTTGTGAACTATCTACGTAAGTAAGTTTCTTATTAATGCGCACGCACGCCCGGTTGTGAGCGAGCATTTAAAGTGGTGCATCATGTTTCGTACAAGCGCCTTGTTTCAAATGACTTTACAACTTAGCAAAGAAAAGTACTCATTACGGTTCTTATCCCGAAGAGGTAGTCAGATATATTAGCATAAACTATATCGGCCAACTATAAAGGAGCACATCGGACGTGGTTTCTCATTGGATGGGCAGTCTGCTCTTATAGTGGGGACAAACATCGCATCAGACAACAAGGCCTTACGTAGGCACACTACAAGCATTGCCACGCAACCAGATAAGTATTAATCAATAAAATATAATTACCATAAATTATAATTATAAATTGACAAGAAATATTAATATGATTATTTTTAATTACCAGAAACGTGACAAAAACAACAATAAATTAGCTCACTTTTACGATCAAATTTACAAGGACGGCTGAATCAAAATGAACACTGGAAAATAAAAAAAATAATCAAAAATATATCGTTCCTAATTCACTACATCAACACAAAGAAACAAACATAAACATAAAATAAACCGGCCAAGTGCCAGTCGGACTCGCGCACGAAGGGTTCCGTACCATTATCTATAAAAACGGCAAAAAAATCACGTTTGCTGTATGGGAGCCCCTCATAAAATATTTGTTTTATTTTAATTTAATTATTTATTTTTAAAGTCAATATATAACTAAATATTCTGTGAATATTTTAAGCGTCTATCTGTTGCCGCTATCAATATCGAGCAAAACGAGCAAAAAAATTCACGTTTATTGTATGGGAGCCCCCTTAAATATGTTTTTTATTCTGTTTTTTAGTATTTGTTGTTATAGCGGCAACAGAAACACATCATCTGCGAAAATTTGAACTGCCTAACTATCACGGCTACTTTAAAGCCTGGTGGCAGACGGACAGACGAACGGACAGCGAAGTGTTAGTAATAGGGTCCCGTTTTGTGGAACCCTAAAAATCTGCATAGAAACTGAGATCCTTGCCTAAAACTTCTACCTGCAAAATTTACGATGTACCAGGTGTCCAATATTCATATTTTTATCCGCGCGAGCTTGCGTGTATATTTACAAAACATGACCGTTTCAGGATCCAGATACCTTCATGCGAATCTTTTCATACTTTAAGTTTTATTGTATAGTTGTTAACTAACTTTTTTATACTAGCTTATTCTCGTGACTTCGTCCTCGTCGACTTTTAAATAAAAAAGCTTTTAACTGTGTATGGCTCTACCTACAAAAATATAGGAATTGTTATACGATTTAATATCTTTTTTTTTTTGTTTTCTTGGGGATGATTTTCCAAATCTAGATAAACGGGACAGTCTCCATATTCAACCTTAAGATCAAATACAAATTCTTATTCCTTCAGCTCCAAGACTGACGGATTTCTTTACAAACTTCTAACCCCTCGCCATCTAAACCAGTAATTTGAGCTGTGCCTTGATATATTTGTCAGTCGGTTAGTTATTTCTTCTGTATATTTTTTTATATGTTCTGCTGTATATGTTTGCTTTTACATGATTTAACGGTAATTGGTCTCCAGTTATCCAAATTACAAGCTACAGTGACATAGTTAATCACAATATCTAACGCCAGCATATCCCTAAAATTTATCATAGTTTGACGCAAACTTAATTTAACTTAGTTCGGCCACGCAACCTAACAGTACCTACCAAAACAAAATTAACTCAAACTAAGTTTATTTGTTTCTCAACTTAGCTGGGTCAACGCATAAATTTTTGCCCAATTTGTATCTGATGAAAGATAGAAATAAACATTAAATTTAATATTCATTCACAAATTATGAGGCATTTTTTAATGATTGAAAGTTTTTAATTGATTAATTTTTTTTATAAGTTATTCATAAGTTCTATAGTTTTAAAAGCTTAAAATAAAATTATTAAAAACTTCCGAGACTATATAGTATATGCGAATCTTCCATTGCTATTTTCTCGGACATGGTTCGACCAATTTCGTTTCGTAGTTTAAAAAGATTCAAGAGCCAGAAAACTAAGTTCAAACTTGTTTTCTAATTCAAATCTGACACTGACTGAAGTATTAAGCCTGTAAATAAGCTTGTCAACTTTCTATCTCCGCATTTCCTTTGCGAGAGGGCTTAACCTCTACATACAGTACCTTCTACGTTAAGAGGGGTGTCGTCAAGTGAATTGGGAATTCAAAATTTTTAAAGTTTCGTAGACAGTTTCTTATAATTATATGACACAAATATAATAGAAAAAATATTAAGTTCTCTCACAATGCAATGATCTTACTGTTAATTTATATTCAATACCATATAAATTATTTGATATCAATACAAGTAACAAAAATGCAACTTCTTTTGAGAAAAATTCTTTTACAAAAAAAAAATTACGTCATATATCCGCCATTTTGAATTTTAAAAAACTGATAAAAAATTCGAAATCAGCACCCTCGAAAACCCTATACAACCCCTCGATACATGAAATTATACATGAAATTTATGTTGCGTTTTTACGGATAAAAAACGAACCGCTTGACCGATTTATTTCAGACTTCTTTCAGATCTAAGTCATGACGTGGCGTATCGATTGATATGTCATCAGAGCAATTCGGTCCAGTAGTTATTGAGGATACGAAAGCCAAAATATGTCTACATACATACATGCATACATACACACACACACACACAGACATCACTCTAAAAATGATTGCAAATGATTCTCCAAGTCTTGAAACGTAAAGAAAACACAAAATTTTCGATTTCGATTTTTGGACCTATTCCAATAACTTCTCAAGAGAAGTTAAAAACACTTTTTTTTTTAAATATTTCGTTATTTAGCGTTTTATTATTTATTTATTTAAGTTTACAATTAAGCAGTGGGAGATAAAACACTAGACTAGGTAAAACCTGTATCAATGGATCTCCTATCTTCTTCTCTTGAAAATAAATTGGCTAACTAATATTTTAAGATAATATTTAAAAATTATACCCTGCTTCTGAAATATTCGGCTCCAGACCGGCTATTTTAGTTAGGTTTTGTATCGGTCAAGATATCATAAGCATAAACTAAAATTACTATAAAAAAACAACTTACTTGATTGAAGTCATAACCTTACGAGATACAGCCGTCCAAATTAATCTGCTTTCGATAGTTTAGACAGTCATGTCACAAGCTGCAGCTGTCTTCAAGCTGGTCAGGAGAGTTTTGCCCTTGGTCTTGACATGCAACGTTCCTTCCCAAGTTGCATAACAGGCTAATATTTTAGTTTGTTTTTATTCTAGAAGCTGTATATTTAAGTTCTATAAAGGCTGTATAAGCACTCATACAGACCATATAAGTGCAAAAAGGGCCCAAATTAACTGTAGTAGCTGTAGAAGCAACGGAGAAGCTGTTTAACAGCTGTACTAGGGCTGTTATTTGGTGTAAAAAGAAACTATGCACTACAAAGATTATCCTATAAGTATTTTGTAAAGATAAGTGTTCCAAATTATATTTGAAGAGAATTCTAAAATAATTTACATATAAAAGTGGTGAATTTAAAGTACAAATTATAATTTAGCGTGAAACTGCTTATGTTTTCTGTTAAAATATTAAGGCACCACTAAAATAAGTCAGTTAACATAACGAAACCATTATACTTAATACGGTTAATGATTTTTTAAGGTTAAAATTCAAAATTATATTTAGAAAAAATATATATGAGAGCAAGTGATTATTATTTAAGTTAATGATACAATTATAATAATATGATACGTCTTTAGCTATTTATAAAAAAACATGTTTTTATACAAAATGTCGAAAGTTTGCTAAATATTCTAAATGGGATGTTAAAGTCTAATTAGCTGCACTAAGTTAGTTTTGTATTGTATTATGCAGATATGCTTCTAATAAACTTTACAATAGAATATTTTTATTAATTTATTTTAGTTAAGAATTTTAGACAGAAGTCATAAATCCACTGTATTTACAAGAGTCTACAGTAAAACCATTAAAAAAAGTTTTGAAAAGGTGTTTGCATATACTATTGTACAGAAACAAATATCGAGTGATACTATAACAACACTTAGTGCAGTAATAACCACGCGATCACATGCAAAACAGTCTTTATACAGCTTTTATGATAAAATCAGATTTAAGTGTTACAAAATTCTTAAAGGTGTATAGTAGAGTTTTATTATTAAATCACTGTTGTCAAGATAGAACCTTTCTTTGCCACCCTTGAACGTCTTTAAAAGAAGTCTAAGCTCTAAATGAGCTAGTATATTGATTTAAAAAAAAGGCTTGCATGCTGCTTGGGTTAGGATTGCTGTCTAAATTTTTTGTGATCAGCAATTTAAAATAAATTTAGTAGCTGTTTCAAACTTTTAAATTCTAGTCTATTACAAAACCCGCATACAGATAATAAACATAATAATTTTTGTGCTACAAAAATGCAATATGTTCTTTTGTCCACAAAACTGCTGGCGGAGAGCCAGTGTGCGTCGCCAAAACCACTCGAGGCAACAAGTGAACAAGCTGTAGCAACTCCATTCAACTCGTCCTGACGCAATTCATTATATTTGTTCACTTTACTGACTCCTTTTTCGCATTGAACGGCAAAGTTTTTATTCACATACTGTGCTTTTAAAATGCTGCATTTTATAAACTTTGACTTTTTAAATATTCCTGCAGGAATGGAATTTAGTAATGATTATTAATAACCAAATTCCCCGTGGACAAACTGCAGCTATAGCTCTATAGCAAACTTTCTCTCTAAAATTAAGGAGTTGCCGTAGTGCAAACGATGCCTATTCACAGGTATGCCGTAGTAACCCCACTTTCAGATTTTGAATAGATACCCATTTTTCATAAACCAACTAGAGCGCAAAAACCTGAATATAATAATATTAATAGGTGTGGAGAAACATTGTTGAATTTTAATTTAGTGCGTAAGCAAGTTCGACTGACGAATAGATAGGCAACAAAGTGATCTTATTGGTCCCCTTTTTTTGTATTGTCTTAACTTAAAACAAAAAAGGGAACGTTCACTCTTGTATAATAAATGTATTTAATAAAAGATGTTGTAAGATTAAAATTAATTTCGCGTTACTCAAATCGACAGAGATTTTTTTTACCTGGAACACTATAAAATATGCCTTGAATAAAAGCATTTTTTTTTAATATTTACACGCAGAACGTAAGTCATCTATATATTCTCCGTATGCACTATAAAAGAAGAAACTTACTCGAGAGAGTGACTCAATCAATAACATATCAACCACAGCCAAAACCGCTAGGTCCAGGAACTTGAAATTTCACGTTTCCTTACTTGACGTAGGGTTCCACAAAGAAAGAGTCTTGCATTTTTTGCGATTTTTATAGAAACCCATAAAATTAGAATTTATCCTAAAGGTTGAAAATAAGATTAAATTGTTTAACCGTTTTTTCGAAAATAATTTCATTCCAATACGTTTGCTAAGCGCTTTCCTTTTTTTTTGTAAAGCTCACACGAAGTCTTGGCAATAAGCTAGTAAGAGTAGGACATATTACTTAAATAAATTAGAACATTCACGTATATAACGTAAAATAAAATTAATTAAAATTGCTACTTTGATTGTTTACAATACCATATACAATTTGAAAAAAAATAAACACTCAATAGAAAAAGGAGGTATTTTTTTAAATAACCCTGATCAGGAGGATATAAGGATACCAATAAATTTTTTTCTAGGATAATTAGGTTTAAAATTTTATTCCGAATAATAAGTGAAATTTTACGAATTGTGAAATCGCATTTGTAAGACTTTTATGAAACTCAATAAAATATATACACTAGCAGGTTTTAGTGCTTCCTCTTTTACTGTCTTTTTCCTCTTTTCCACCTATAATAAGAGTAATAAAACTGAAGCAGCTGTTAAGGAAGATATATTTTATGCGGAGCTATTGTTCCCAGATGTTCCTTATTTTCTAAGTTTATTTGTTTATAAGTAAGAAGCTGTTGATAAAGTAAGAAATAGAGTTTTAGAAAATGTTCCTTATTTATATATATATTGTATAAAAAATAGCTTTTTAGTAATATAATAGTTTATACTTCTTTTAACATAGCATGGTACGGATGGTGACCACAATATATATAACTACAGTATGAATATTTAGTTACGAATATATCAGTTATATCTCTATTATATACAAATTTATTTTTAGACTACAGTATGAGGTTCTTCAAAAAAGAAGTTATTTAATTTTTGAAAGGTCGGCAGTTATGCCCCTGGTGTTGCAAGCGTCCAAAGGCTACGGTGACCGCTTACCATCAGGCGGACCTTAAGCTTATTTGCCACTTTATTGATATAAAAAACCATTTACCATCATCACTGTTACAGTGCTATCTAGCTATTCTTAAGCGAAACAGCAACACATTTGTTTGTTGGAAATGTATGATACACGTCTACACAAAATAAGTAACTCTTTTATGGGGCAATGTATACACTTTTACAACAAAGTTCCCAATAAAATTCAAAATCTATCAATAAGTAAATTTAAACCTTTTATCAAGCAGGTACTTTGTAAAAAGGCATACTACAATATTTTAGACTATGTAAATGATAAAAATCCTTGGGACTGATGATGCTCAATTACAGGATGCATAGGTAAACCAAATTAAAATGGAAATAACATAAAATTGTACGACTAAAAATTTTTTATTTAAAATATTAATTGTATTTTAGTTTATTTGTATTATTGATAGTGTTTTTAAAAGAGTAACTATCGAGTTTCTTGCCGGATTCTTCTCGGTAGCAATCAACAACATTGTGAACCGGCGGGAAGGTGGGAGGGTTCAAAAAATAATATTTTATAACTTTGACGATTCAAAAGTGATTGTAAAATCCTTATTTGAATAAACCATTTTGACTTTGACTTTGACTATGATAGTCAAAGTTAAGCAAAGTTGGGCTTGGGCAGTAATTGGATGGATGACCGCTTAGCGGCACACTTTTTGATATTGGTGGACCACAGTGGATGGGGTTTTCTTAGCGGTGAACTCGCAGACTTGTGTATTTGTAGGGTTGAAGCGAACCAAGTTTTCCTGTCCGCAGTCAGACAGAGTGATCTCGAATCGAGACACAAGTGCTCCACGCTTAGTCTTACCAAGGGAACGAGGAACATGTCATTTATATGCAGTAAAAACAGCGTAAAAGACAGCACACAGCTTTGCGGGACACCAGCATTAATGTCCATGCTATCAGAGCAACTACCGTCAACTACGCATTTGCACAAACCCTCGGGCACTCCGTAAGATGGCAAATTCGATAGAACACCCCGGTGCCAGACCAGATTGAACGCCTTCGCCATACCCAAGCTACTTGCCAATCTTGCCCTGACTCTCATTGGCTAGTGCCCATCGGTGTGTGAGATACACTAGAAGGTGACCACCAGTCGAGCGACTATGGCGAAAGCCATAATGACGGTCGGTGTTTTTCTAGGTATCTTAGAAGCTGTATGTTGATCACATGCTTGATCTTGACTTATGAACGTCTAGAGAAAGCAACGCCTGCCAGACAGGTATTGCGGTATTTCCGGCATGGTCTTACCGCACCACGGTATAGTAGGTGGTACAGCGCCTTCGACGTTCATATTTGAGTTTGAGGCAAAAAGACTGCCCAGTATTTAATTTACGTTTTAACTCAGAAATATTTGGATCCTTGCCCCCTGATCCCCCTCTGTTGTAGTAGCCGGTTCTATCCCGGTCTCCTTCTCCGGCACGACTACTTCTTCAGACACTTTAAACAGGTTGGCGGTTCAGCCTCCCAGAGCGGAGACTAAGTAATCCCTGGGTCCGGAAACCCGTGCAACCTGCGGGCGGCCAGCGGTTAGCCGTTTTATCAGGTCTCCCTAACCGCCGTACCAGCACGCCGTGTCTAAGGCGAGGAATGACAGCAACGAGCGCCGCCGGTCCTCCGCTGTCCGCGCATCGAATCCTCAAGAAATCTGGCAATCTTACTCATCAGCAGTGTTGTGTAACACTGCTCAATGTAAGCGTTATTGCGGCTGCGGTTTTTTGTAATGTGTTCGGGCTGCTCATTCGGGCGAATACTTGCTATGCCCTGCTCTTATCGTTTGGTCGGCTTATTCGAGCGAGTACTCGCTGTGCCCCCCTTTTTATAATTTGTAATATTTCAGCTTCCTATTGTTTTTATTCAAAAACTATCTGACACCGTCTCTTACAGCTCCGTAATATCACGATGAAGATAAAGTGAATTATAGCAACTCGTTCCGTATAATTTTCTATAAGCTACCCATCGAAATATCAATAGTGGGAAAACTACAGTACCCTACTGAATTTAACCGAAATGGTCGCGTACAGTGCGGTTTCAGAGAAACTTCCTCCCGCGAACGCTTGGGTTGTGGAATGAGCTCCCAGGACTACAGTATGGGGTTCTTTAAGAAAAAAGTTATTGGATTTTTGAAGGGTCGGCAACGCGCGAGTGATACTTCTGGTGTTGCAAGCGTCCATAGGCCACGGTGACCGCTTACCATCAGGTGGACCGTGTGCTTGTTTGCCACCTTAGTGGTATAAAAAAAAAAAAAAAAAAAAACCTAAAACGGGGACAATCGTCACTTATTAAGAATCTCTTTTGGATTTTGACAATTCCGTACACTAAGCGAGTGTACCTACACAAACCTTTAGTCGCAGAAATTGTTGTAAACTTTTGGGGTCTCGTTGAAAGAACTTACTGGTTGTCAGCATTGCTTAAAAAAAATTTGAGTAGTGTTGACCTCCTCCTAGGTTGGCAAACACCTCTTCAATACGGGGCATTAGGTATTTGTCAATTATTTAATCACTATAAATAGTGCACTTCAAATCCCCTGCTATAGGAATTTTTCGGTTCTTTTCAGCACTGGCACTATTGGGGGTTGCGTATTCTGACCGTTTTACAGGAACTAATAGGTACACCTAATTTCACAAGCCTATACATTTCTTTTCTATTTTGCTTTTCAATGCAAAAGACACTACGCGAGGCTTAAATATTTTTGGCTGAGCTTTGTCTCTAAATTTTAATTCTTTAAACAGCCTAACTTATCTTTCCAAATTACGGAAATTCATTTATTAACTGCGGTATCTCTTTAACACTGTGATAGTTAATCACATTAATGCTATTATTTGCGGAAATAAAATAAAATTTAAATATTGACATAAAATCAAGAGCCGACAAAGGTGGTCGGTCCTGCTTGTCGTAAAACATAAAACTGTAAAATATGAGTAATGTTTTCGAATTGCACTTTAATATTAAAATAACCTAAAGGGGTGATTTTATTTCCGTTGTAAGAAGAAAGATTTTAGAAGTTAGTTCAGATGTGAAAAATAGTTTAATTATAGATTTTTTCGAAATTACGCAGGTACCTGAACCTGAATCTAGGTCCATATCTAAACTAACATTAACTACTTTTACTCTCAGTTTTATAGGCTTATTATTGACATACCTCATATTATAACATGTTAATGTTTCCTTATTCCTTACAATCGAAATCATCCGACAACCCTGTTTCTGTTTCGATGTTGTGAACTTTTGACTAATTCGATTTTCGTGAACTTTTAGCAGACTTTCTTTAAATTACCTACTTGATCACAAATTTGGCACTTATAGCTTTTATATTAACACTTCACTGCACTATGATTTCTCATACCGCAAACGGCACACCGTTCAGTCGGTCTGCTATTTTTCGTATCTTTACGGAACTGGGTGAGGCCTGCAGTGACACGGTACATTGGCTCCTCTTTGATCGCTGCTTGGTACCTTGCCTAAGATTCCGTTGCCTGGCGCGCACATGCTCTTGCTGCGCTATTTTCAAGGCCTTCGCTAATGTAGTTGTTTTGGAATCCAACTCAAATAGTCGATCACGTTGTTGTGTTGACCTGCTCGGATTGAAATAATTATTCAGTATATCAACTAGCTCTTCGTACTTCAGCTTCTCCAATTCCCGTGGATGCACTAGGTTTCACACCAATCGGTATGATTCCTCCAATAAATGAGTCAACATAGCAACGCACTACATATATCCATACTTATTTCGTTCAATTTGATTATTTGCTTCAAACGTCCTAAAATTTTTGCCATTCTTGCACTTGGCCAAAAACGTTCAAATTTTCTATAAGTAACGCCATATCAAATAAGATAAATTAAGTAGGTGAGAACTCGTCGCCAAAATGTTCTATACGTTACTTTCCAATAAGACACGACAACTGTTGTGTTGTGAACGATAGCTAGTTTAATACTGACTGTTCACAGGTTCCAGGAACTACATATGCGTCACATAGGATTAAGGATGATGAATTAAAATAAAAACAAAACAATAACTTGTAAACATACTTAGATTTTAATGTAAGTTACTTATCATTTGAATATCAAACAAATTTCAACTAAACTAACTTTAATGACAGTCTTTTAATTAAAATATGTTACTTAGCCAACAAACATTTTTACTTTGGTCAAACGAAGATCAGCAGTTAAAATCTAAATTTATATTTTTGACATGAGCTTGCTTAGTCAGAATCGGATCTCTTAGGGTTACTGCGGGGAAACTTTTCATGCATATGAAGTTTGATTATATTTTTTACAAATACCATGAAATTTTGTAGACTTGACCTAAAACCAAATATCTGTGTCTGTGGTTTTCGAAATCCTGAGAAATGTTTTTATTACCTTTACATTTTATTAGAGACCATTTGTATGAAAAACAAAAATCATGTATAATAAAATAAAAAACTAGCACACTTCAGTTATTAGATAAGTCTATAAATTTCATGAAAATCTGTAAAAAACTACGGCAAATAGAATCATAGTTTATACTGAATGCACCGAGAAGAGTGTACTCTCATACTTATAAACTATGCAAGCTACAGCTTAAGATAATATATTTTAGTAGAGCAGACTTTGGTCAATTAAAATTTTTCTGTTTCGTACAAACTTTCTACCCATATTTTGCCCCCTAAGTTGATAATTTTCTAAAAATTGCTAGAACACCAAATGTTTAGAACTTGAAATCTGTGTATCACTTTACACGATTCTATTTATATTTAGAAAAGACCTAAAAGCTTAAACCTCTTCAGGGATACATTTGCAAAAATCTCTTCTTGGTGGAGTTCTACGGCAAAAAAGGAACCTATATTCAAAATTTCAAGTTTCTAGCATCAGCAGTTAATGATCTGCGTTGATGATTGATGCTGTAGCCTTTCCCCTTCAGCCCTATGGACCGATGACCTGAAAAAGGTAGCTGGAAGTGTGGTGGGAACAGTAGACTACTGTATGATGATGATAGTCTGTCAGTCAAGTCAAGTCTTTATTTAGAATATAAACATGCGTCATACAAAATAGTAGTTAATCAAACACGAGCCAACTACTCACTAAGGTTAAAGTTTCTTCGGTAATTATAGTTTTCTGTACAATTATTAGCGTGACTCAGCACAATACAAGTATTCAAACATTTATAATCAAAGGCATGATATCAATGTTATTCGTGTTCATACTTCTTACAAAAAACATAGATATATAAACGCCAAAGTAAATTGTGAGGTGGGTTTTTACGTTTTATATACCTTAAAACAAATGGCTGCTAAGTTAACAACGTAATTTTCAAATATCTTGTAGTTACACATAACAAACCTCTTTTGCCAATTTTTAAAAATCAACAATTGTGATACATCAACAAATGTGATACATGATACAATTTGTGAGATATTTTACATATTTTGTAAAATATCTCAGTTTTCTTTACCAATAAAATTAATGATAGTTTCCGCCTTAAGTTTTGACACTGTTAAATTGATCGTAGAATTTTTTTGCTGCATTTATAGCTGTTATTATGAACTTATCTTCACAAGGGTTGTCATCAAAAAAGAAAGCTCCACACCCCAAATTTTCCGAGCAAGCTGAGTTCATAACATTCAAATTGCAGCAACCTAGAATCGCTCTAGCACAGGGTGTAAATCTCACTGGACGGGGTACAGTTTGGCCATACTTTGTACCTAATATGTATATTAATTCTTCATAAGTCAAGTTGGCAGGTGACTGAAAAGTGTCTCCATCGTTTGCTGCAGTTTGTGGCTTGCATTCGATAATTGCTGGCATAACTAGTGTTACGATTAATACTGCTCTTGTGAAGATCGCCATATCTGAAATAAATAAAAAAAAGTTTGAATAACATTAAGTATAATAATAATAAATAATTATTTTTGGACATTACACACAGCGCCTTCTGGCCTTAAAGTGAGCACAGATTGTGTTATGGATACCAGACGACGGATAGAAATACATATTATTACTTTTTTTTGTAAATACACCCAGACTCAAGACAAATACAAATTTTTATCACATAGATGTTTGTCCAGTGCGGGAACCGAACCCACACCCTCTGCACAGCAGCCGGCCACACTACGGCATTCCAGTTTTTGAAACTAAGGCGGGTGATAGTGCTATTGAGCGCCGGACCGCTGCCACTGTACTAAAACCGTAGGCCATTTATAGCAAGGCTTCATACATCGTCAAACATATAGCCCACTAAGCCAACTAAGCCAGCCAACCGTTCCAGTAAATCGAATACATAACACTACCATCGACATAAAACAAAACTATTTCAGACTGTTGAAGAGTCTATTGGAGTTTTGATTTGCTGAAATAGTTCGTCGCCATTATTTTCAAGACGAGATAGCTAATTCTTATAATATATGGGATTTTTTTAATTCAGCTAGAGAAGAGTTGGCAATATTACCTCGAGAATAACGGCGTTTAGCTGCCTTACCATCTGATGGAAGCTGTTTTTAGCAGTTTATACAGATTTTAATTTACGTCAGTTTGGTTCTGTTTAAATTTAAATTTTTTTTTGGTCCATCTTGTCCATTGCTATACGAATATCCTTAGTAATCCAGGGCACGTGGAGCCTATTGATCCTAAAGGTTCGAACGGGTGAGATCTGTCATACAGTTTCAGTGATTTAAACGATGTGCACTTTTGCTTCGATACTGCTGGCTAATTGTAAGGTGGACCAATTAATTCGATCGGCATCACTGCGTAGTTTTTCAAAATCCATGTCAGCAAAATTTCCCACAGGCCCTATTTTCTGGTTTATATTTAGGTGATTTTAATTTGTAACAAGCATTCACCAACTTATATCTTAAAAAACCCTGGGACTGCAAATTGCCTGAATTTGGCTAAGCTAATTCGACAGCAGAGGTAAGGATGAAATCCAATCGACAGTAGTGGTTGTATATATATATATAAATATAGGACTCCAAGAACGGCTCTCATTCCCTTAACACAGATTTTTAAGAAAATGTATTTAGCAAATGCAGAATATTGGGACGAGGAATAACTCTTTCTCCAGGCAATATTTAAAGAAACTAGGTATGACTGACAACTGTTTAAAAGTTGAAAAACTTCTACTGCATATATAATAAAAAAATAAGTATTAAACAAGTATATATCGGACATTACACACAGCGCCATCTGCTCCCAAACTACGGATACAAACAAATAATAATTTATATATATATATATATATTATACATAGAAAACAAATATTCTGAAGACAAACACACAAATGTCTGAGAGAGAGAAATAAGTAAACAATAAGTTATGCTATTAGAACGTAAAACTCTGCTGTCAAAGGATACATTTACTGTTCCACATATGTATATGTCTAGATACCTACCACTGGTAACATGTGATAATGCAATGTAAATAAATAATACCGGTCTCGGCGCGGCGGCGGAGGCGGGGGGGGGGGGGGGGAGGGGCACACGAGCGTCATGGTTAGTTTTTACGTCCATTACCGGTGACCCGGCGCGTGCGCAGCGAACCATTTGAATGAAGCTCAGACAAGGTCGATAGCTTATTTAATATGTTAAGACATATATCATAAATAGTCAGTTACGTAATAAGGTAAAAAGTAAGTTTAGTATCTCGTCCTTTTTAGTATTCAACATGTAAATAATTTTTTTCCAAAAAAAAACAGGATTATAAAATTCTCAGTGCACTATCCGACTCACACTTGACCTTTTGAATAACAAACCCTCTCTGTTTTTTAATTCGGTTATTTTTTTTTGAAATTCTCACTCAGTATCATATAAACTAACACACTGTGGGCGGGTAATCCGACTCACACTTGAAGTTTTTAATTTTTTTTAACATTTGCGTCAAGATAGGCTATTTTATAATCTTTTCTAACTTAATAAAGAATCAATCTTAAAAAGGCGTAAGTAAGAAATTTAGATTTTAATTTAACAAAAATATTTTAAACATAATTTTTATAGCATTTATTTATTGGGATTTTATGGCCCATAATTTAATAACTGACGTTACGGACGTGACGTTAAAACAACAACGCTAGAATTTAAATTGGTTAACTTGAAAATAATTATATTTTGATCAAGAATATTATTGATTTCATTTATTCTCGAATATGTATTTGTACTGTTCTATATTTTTATCAATTATAGGAATTAAGTAGAAACAGTAACTTCCTAAAATAACCTTAAATAATCGCAAAAAGTACAAACAGACCTCTAGTCAATAAATGAACAGATTTTCTATTCCAAACATAAAAAAAAACTAATAGCTACCGAAAAAAAAATGTGAAAACAAAATGTAACACTGAAATAATACAAAAAAGAAACAACCAGCCAACTCTTATGATTTTGTGACCAGTTTAAATCAAAATAAACTAAACAGCAATTTAAAAATGTCTTTCTTTTACATTTAAATGAATAAAACCAAAAGAAATGTTTACTACCTACCTTGTACCTTGAAAGTTAATTAAATTATTCTGCGCAAGTTTATTAAATAAATTTATTTGTACGGTCACGAAAAAACGTCTGTATCACCACTAATGCCGCAGACTTCTGTTCGCATGACTCTCTACATGTCATGTATATATGTATGGACATTTATCCCTATGTTGTGCCAATTCTATCACACACATGTTTTCACGGAGGGGTTTTTGGGTTTTTGCAATCGTTACAATTCGGATTAATTACGTGTGCGATTTCTGATTATTTGACGTCAGAAAGAAGTTTGTTTTGTTTTAGTAAAACGGTTGAGGAGTTTCTACGTGCACTGTAGTGTAAAGACATGTTTTGGACCACAGTTACTTTGTTTTTTTTTCACAGTTTTAACAGTGTTTCAAAATTTAAGCTGCTAGACTTTTTTTTATTAACTATAGAACATAATTTCAGCTATTAAATATGTAGGTACTGCACAACATTACGACCTCTCAGTAGAAAATTAGGAAGTAGAGAGACCAGCGAACGTTACATATAACGCAGTAAATAATTCTCTGGGGCGGATAGTTTTTTTTTCAGGGTTCCGTACCCAAAGGGTCAAAAACGAGACCCTATTACTAAGACTCCGCTGTCCGTCCGTCCATCCGTCTGTCTGTCTGTAACCAGGCTGTATCTCATGAACCGCGATAGTTAGACAGTTAAAATTTTCACAGAAGATATATTTCTGTTGCCGCTATAACAACAAATACTAAAAAAAAAAAAAAAAAAATTTAAGGGGATTCCAACACAACAAACGTGATTTTTTTGCTCGTTTTTGATAACGGCAACAGGAAGACGCTTTCACAAAATATTTAATTATATATTCAATTTAAAAATAAATAATTAAATTAAAATAAGACACCTTTAAGAATTCTGGTATGCGATTCCTTTGTCTGTTAGGGATCACCTTCGTGAGCAATTCTCATGTCATAAGATTGATTATATTATAAACTCCAATTATGCGTTACTCATCCGATTCTTAAGGAAGCCTCATATTAATGCAACAATTGTAAGATGTCTAATAGATGGTAGCGTTATAGATTAAATGGAAGCAACCTTACTGCACCGAAGATCTACCGAAGTTACGTAATTTTATATAAAGATGACTCTTTAATATGAGTATGATAATAAAAAGAGCTACCGTTAATTTATTAGTGAAATATTTGGAACCATAGAAACTTGTGATCTTGTTACATTTATCAACAATGCAGTGGTTGCATTGAGCAATTTCGCGCGTGGACAGAAATAGCTGGGAAAACATTAGTGGAGTATCCTACATACTTTAGCGTTACCGTGCAAATTAAACCTCTGTCAGTTCCATGCTGTGTCATCTTAGTACAAAATAAATAATCAAAGGAAAGTGTTGCCAGCTGTCCCCAAAATCAGATAGTAATTTATTTACTAGTACACAATTTAATTTTATATAAATTTAGCAGATGGCGCTGTATACAGTTAGAATTGCAAGTTGTCTAGGATTGCCAGTTCAAAACATTGAAAATAGTTTAGTAGAATTCACTCATCATAACTATTATAGTATAAGAACAGAAGCTTATCCATGTTTGTGAATGCAACATACATTTATATTCATAATATACCAAGGGACTGAATACAACAGACTACAATATGATAGAGTCGTGTGTTCGGAAGATATTTTATATGATAACTTTCAAATTGTCTGCTAAAAAATATCTAGAAAATAATTGGTCCGGTCACGACGTTCTTATGATCGCTATCGTTATTGTGCACACTTGTCTATGAGTTTTGATGTTCAAGAAATAAAAATCCAGTCGCCATAGTGTTCACAGTCTATTGTCCAAAGTGCATCACACTCAGAGCTATAATATTTGTATTAATATACCAAAGTATATCCATAAAAAACTGAAATATATTTATAGCTGTGCTCACTCAAAGATTTCTATAGAAAATACATCGTTATATCCTTTGTAATGTATGATTCGTGTGTGATAGTAATTCCATCATCATAGAAACGTTATTACCCGACAAAATCGAAATTTCGTTCAACCTTAGTTTAATCTAAAACGTGTCTATTTGGTCGGGTATTAACGTTTTTACGATATCTATCGCCGGTCGTGACAGAAAGTTTGTTTAATTTTCATTCAATTATGTGTAATAAGGAGTAAACCTGGAGTTTCCTGAGTCCAGTTAATATTAATAAAATATTTATTGAAAATAGCTTTTTAATATAGAAATTATCGTTTTTTGGTGTACAATAATTAAATTAAGATGTCGTACGTACCTAATGGCAAATAATAATAATAGGAAAACTTTATTACAGTTGATAAAATACCTAACAAGATTTATACAAGATAGATTTATACATATATATAAATATACGGTAAAACTAGATTTTTTTTTGTAGCTATACGCTGCTGTTGACGGTGTATCTAAGCGGAATCAATAAATATAACCTTATTAATGGTAGCTTTTTTTCACACGCCGAAAAGGAATGACAATAATCTGTAACAAACAACAATGGTGTGCGGCTACGGTTAATTTTAAAAGTTTATCGCCATTTTTCGTATTAAATTGAAAATTTCTAATACGTTGAGTTGAAGATGCCTCTTCGTTCCTCAGATTTTGAGTCAAAGCGTTCTCGGTGGAGTGGGTTGCATGAACAATTGAGTAATCGTTCGATGGGAGCTTGTTTCGTGTGTCAAGTTTTGGAAAAGTGACTTTAGGTGTTAGTTGTGTGCCGATAGTGACTATTAGTATTGACGATTAGTTAAATATATACACAAATTACGTTATATTCTGGTGTTTGTAATAAATAGTTACAATTCTTTTTGATTTTAATTTAAGTACCTGGGTAGTTATCATAGTTACACCCAATATGTGGTTCACTTTGTGGAAATGATGCAACAAAAATAAAACAATTAAAATTTACATAAAAATATCAAAAAAAAGAGGAGGTAGGTACCTACACCTAGAAATGAACCTAAAATTGGTGCCATGTTTTAGAAACTAGATGGCGTTAGTACAATATGAATGAATTATGCGTTAAGATGTCGATCTATTTCCAGTATACATATATTAATCTATAGTCAGTTCTGGCTGAGAGCAGACGCTCCATGCCAGAGTCTTTCGAGCGGCCTGAAAAACTCTTACAGTCTGGTTGGACACTAACCTGTCAAATCTCAAACACAGAATACATCAGAATCCGTACTTCATACTTACGCTTTAAATCATTTCCCAGAATGCATATACGCTGCGTATATCCGAGTTCAAGGTATATCAAAGGCTTTGTAATTTCCTTAAAGTTGGATGATAGCAACGTTTGCTTGCGATGAAAGGGTTTAAAGCACTGAGTTTCATGATATTGGGTTAGTTAAAACAGTTCTTTTGAAATTCCACTAGGCATTGGGAAGACCGATTATTTTAGCATCATTTATCAAGATTGCGGAGTTTGGTGTGCCAAACTAAAGCCGATGCAGCACGTTGTTAATTGTACATTGTTCGCCATTCAGCCTCTTCCTCCACCTTCCATGCTGCTTAATAGGTCTTCTGGACCTGCTAAAATTCGTCGTGGAATTCTACTTGAATTTTAATCACACACGTAGTTTACGGTCCCGCGATAATTCTCAATTGGGTCAGCTTTCTCCCTAGGATCACTAGGATTGCAAAGTCAGACGGCGCTTTTAAAAACTAGACGTCCTAGACAACTATGCGCAATGGCGATAGCAATCATAAAGACGTCCTAACCCGACAAATTCAAGATGAAATTTCAAGCTGCAACCTGTCTATCTTGTCGATATTATTGACGTTATTGTGTTTCTATGGTTGTTAGGTACTGCGAAAATGCGCATTTGGATAGAAGGTTAGTAGTAGTAGTTAGTAGAGATGTCCCGATCGATAGTTCGTAGTAGTGCGCCTGTACGTGCAACTGATTTTTGTGACAGGATTAGCTGGAGGAACGAAGAATTGCCCACAGTACCTTTACATACCGACCAAGAGTTTTTATAGGTAAGGAAGTTTCCACAGATTACTGCGGCGCAACAGAGTGACTTGCTTTTTAGTACAGGGTTAGCTGGAGGGACTAAGATGTGGTAACAGAATTAATAAAGGAGTTCTACGGGGTTGTTTTTGTAGCTTGCGAAGCCTTAGTACTATTTTGTAAAACCTTTACTATTAATGCAATGGTAACCTAGTATATAGGAGGCACCTTATTTGTAAGACATTTTCCATAGCCCATGAAAAGGTTAAAAAAACCATTGTAACGCAAAGAATCCTTTACACTTTTTTATACTAAACCAGTATTTGTGTACCCCAGTCATTCTGACACAACCACTGAATTTCTGATAGAAATTTCAGTTATCGGGTCAATATAATCCCATCGAAATGATTTATATGTAAAAAAACTATATGCCAATCGTAATCTCTAACACCGTATAGAGTTGTGAGATCACATGTCGCTTGAAATCTGTTCTTTTTTATCTTCTCTTTGAGATAAGAAATCACTTAAATAGGTCCCAAAAGCGAAATTGATGAATTTGTGTTTAGGTTATCGAATCATTTTTCGACAATTAGTGTGTGACACTGTTCTTATGTGTTTTTGGCAAATAATCTTTGCCAAAAACACATACGATAAAAATAAGTTCTAGTTGGTTTTCGAAGGTATATTTTTTTTTTTAATATTATAATGGGCTCGCACGGTCTTAGCAGACCATTTATGCATTTGCCAGAGTCAAAGTCAATTATATCGTATCGTGGCGCGGGCGTTACCGCGCGTCCTCGTTTTCAAGTCCCAAGATTGGGCGGGAGGTTTGGTGTGGATCCTCAGACATTGCGCGTCATGTCCTGCTTATTACTTCATAATTCACTATTCATGAGCCTTTGCTGCACAATTCTTAACACGCTTTCGTAAAACATTGCTAAAATATATACATCGAAAGTCACTAAATGAATTTAGAAAAATTAAACAGAAAAAAACACCACTCCTTCTTAAGATTCGCGCCAAAACTCTCGAAGGTATACTTAGATTCAAATTATTCATAAATAAATCACAAAGAATAAGATGGCGGATATGGAACCATTGTTTGAAAAAAACTATAATGTCGATGAAACTAAGTTCTGTTGGTTATTCAAAATGGTGGATTTAATATGGCGCGTATTTTTTGGCAATATTCTTTGATATTACAAACAAAGTAAAGTTTTTCGAGCGGTAGTAGGTGCAGAACCAATTTTTCAACTACGACTGTACACTATAATACTAACATAATGTAAAATTACTCTTTATAATATTTATGTATTAAGACAGACTTATCACATGTTTTTCCTTTCATTAAATTGATGATTAAACCGTTTGTTTCCTAAATAATAACCAATAATAGTAGTAGTAGTAATATACACATAAAAATATACAAAAAAAAAACAATAAAAAACGAAAGAAAATGTAGCCGGTCTTATCCCTAATAAGCGATTTCTTCCAGAAAACCTTTGGGTAGAGGAAATTACAAAATAAAAACGGGGGATAGGAAGTGCAGATAATAATAAATATATAGATATAGCAATACATATATTACAATAAATAAATACATAAAACATGAATACATATACATTTTGTTAATTTCTTAAATAATATATGCTAATAAATACACTACCGGTTTAAATTAAGGTCATAAGGATGAATAAATTTTTTAAACATTGATAAAGTTTACGTACGTCTTATATCCAAGTTCCAGTTCCAATGTTTGATTGCGTCGAATTTATAAGAATCTTTGTAATATTGCGTATCGTGTGTGGGATTTTTAACAACAACCTTGAGGAAAGTCGATGTGCAGAAGAATCCAGAAAACAACAAATCCAGCCGGTCACTTGAATCAGCTTGTCGAAAAAATCTATACGATAAAGAGTTTGGGTTTGGGTTGGGACTGGGGTCTGTTATCCGGGAAGAGGATCCACTGCCTACATGGTCATTTTAATTCTAGCTACATTGGCAACTTGTTTTTACTAAAATAAATATATTTAGCTAAGTTTCGTTCTCCTGGCATATGTCTCTAATCGGTGAGGCCCGCAGTTGGTCAAAATATTTACAGGGTATTGATTGAAATCACGAGAGAAACACCTGATTATTAGCCCTAACAAATATGGTGGTATTACCTACAGTTTGGTCAAGAGAAAGCTTATGAGTGCAGCACTGCAGGGTTCCAGTAAAGCTGTGAAGGGTTACCAATTACTACAGCTTTCTATAGGTCTTACGACCAGAAAGTAAAGTAAAAAAAGGTGTAAATGTGTTAACAAATCTAAAACCGGAGAAGTGCGAGTCTGACTCGCTCACCAAGGGTAACGTAGAAACTTGCACGTAAATAGTCCATTAAAGAAATCAGGCCTTAAAGACTTTTGGCCGTTTTTTTCGAGTAGGTATGTAGGTACCCTGAAATTTGGAATAAAGGACAAACATTTTTTCAGCTACAAAGTTATTGTAAATTACAGTACTTAGTACTTAGTTATTAAGTGTCACGGTAAACTGCAAATGTGTAAGTTTGTAATCTATAAAAATATTTTTAATGTGATATAACTACAAAGCTCATGGCCCAGACGCATTTGTCTATTGGAGATTATAAGCGAAGTGAAGCAACGTCCGGGATAGGTAACCGTTTATCCGTCTATATACCTGGAAGTATAGCTTAGTATCTTCGTCTAGGCTGTTTTCATATAATGATGATAGCAGTCTTTAAGCCAAGGCCTTCTGTGCGGCTTGAAAACTTTCACAGATGAGTGGCCACTAGCTGGACAAATAAGACAGCCACGTTATTAATTTCGGGAAACAAAGGATTTGATTTATTTTGAGAGTTTAAAAATATGCAAATGGCTGTAGTTTTTATTGCCTTTACTTCTGCTACAAGATCTTGCTATACTTGCAAATTTTATATTTCTAGGTCAACGGGAATAACCCTGTAGGTTTCAGTTAATCTGGAAGTGAAAAAATATGCGGCATAAATGTCCGTATTTTTTTATTGCGTTGATTAAGTAGCTTGATTTTTAAACCGTTTTAAGGTACCGCAGTCCTTAAAATTTTTCTTTATACATTCACGCGTTGCTAAGAAAAATAGTCTTGACAGACCGACAGAGAGATGGACAAACAAAGTGATCCAAAAAGGGTTATGTTTGTACTTTTAAGGTGTGGAACCCTAAAAATGAGGAAACACCTCAAACCCGTTGAAACACCGCTGGCAATCTATC
The DNA here is from genome assembly GCA_946406115.1 of Apoda limacodes. Taxonomy (NCBI): domain Eukaryota; kingdom Metazoa; phylum Arthropoda; class Insecta; order Lepidoptera; family Limacodidae; genus Apoda; species Apoda limacodes. The sequence goes on along the minus strand of OX291553.1, from coordinate 7,236,840 downwards.
TAGAACCAGGCAGTTTGATGTCCATTTCCTAAACCAATAGTTACCGACCTCGAGGGTTAAGATGAGCTCAACGCGGAGAACCAAAGTGGTCTTAAAAACAGACTACTACAAAATATCGTTCCCATAAATTATGTATGTATTACTTATATTTTATATATTTAGAGCACAATTAATTTTCATAATAACGAATAATACAAGTCTTAGCAATCAAACGACACGGCGTGGAATTTTCCAACTATTATAGATCGGTACCTAAATCATTTTAAATAAAGACCAAGCAAGGTTAACAGCTGTTTTGGTAGTAACAAATAAATATAAACATAAATTTTATCAATATGAAAATTTTTCCTCGAAGGCTGGTCGTGCGAATGTAAAAACTAACTGACCGGCCAAGAGACTCAGACACGCATACTAGAGAAACCCTTTGAACTTACCTATACATATAAAACTGATCCATCAAAGCGCAGACTAACTGTTAGAGTAAAAAAAAATTATAATTTTTAAGGTTCTGTTTTAACAACCCTTATTTGCTGACATAGCTTCTAGCTCTACTCCTCGCCGGTAAAGTAGGTCGACCTTCGAATTTGGAGTCAGAAGAGCTGGTCGACATTCTAGCAAATCCACCGGATACTAATTTATAAGCTTATTACGTATTACGTTGCTATACAGACTAAATTGCTGGAGATCTACGAAGAGTCCGAATCCAGGAAGATCCAGAAGCTCATAGGAGAGATGGACCTAGGCGACCGAAAGCCATCTCAACTCCTTCGGTATATGAGAGACCTTGCCAGGGACAAGCTGAACGACACCACACTAAACATAATGTGGCAGAACCATCTACCAGAATCGGTCAAGGGAGTCCTAGCGATCATGCATGACCAAGATCTAAACAAACTTTCGACCATCGTGGATAAAATCCTGGAGGCTACCAGCCTGGTGGAAGTAGCGAAAATCAGAGGTCCCACGATCTACGAAACGGCGCCACCACCGATTTTACCGCCATGTTAGGGAGGAGCTGCAAAATATCAACTCCAGACTAGACCGATTAGAACGACAAAACAAAACAAGATCGAGATCAAGGTCACTAAGCGGACGCCTACATCGGCAGTAAGCACCAAGAAAAGGAGCCAACAATGCAAGAGACCGGATACAGCTAAATAGCAATGGGCTGTGTTACCCACACGCAAGGGCCACTAGCAGGACCCGCAGCAACCGCATCAGCAGTGGAGGCGCGTATGCAGCCGGAAAACTAAGAGCCATGCAGTCCACGGCTGCCGAATGCACACCCTGATGAACAGCCACCTCATCGTTCCTGATAAGGAATCATGATTGAGGTACCTCATCGATACTGGGTTGTGTATTACAGTCCTGCCCAAAAATTACAGGTAAGTGTGCAGTGACCTAAGGCCTAGCCTTTACAAACCACCAGCGGCACTAAAATCAAGACGTTTGGCACAAGAGTGTTGACTTTTAACCTAAACCCAGCCGAGCATATTCATGGAATTTTGTTATAGCTAACGTGAAACAGCCCATTCTTGAGGCTGATTTCCTGAGTAAGTATAAATAATTGATAAGTTTAAGTAAGCGTAGATTAAGTAATAGTGTCACTGACCTCAAAATCCGCTGTCCACTAGTAAGATGCGACACAACTTTGTGGAACACAATTGATAAGCGTAACCCCTACTATGAACTACTCATGCAATTTCCAGAAATCACAAAACCGAAATCATTTAAAGTGATTCTACCCTACGATGTGTTCCACCACATCGAGACTACTGGTCCACCAGTATTTGTCCGCCCGAGGCCACTTCCTACCGATAGTTACAAAAAGGGTAAAACAGGAGTTAAGAGTTATGCAAGAGATGGGAATTTTCGAACCAGCAACCAGCCAGTGGGCCAGCTCTCTTATTTTCGTTTCCAAAAAAGATAAGGACTACTACCTTGTGGTGACTATCGCACATAGAACGTAATAACGACGCCAGACCGGTATCCCATTTCGCGGTTACAATACTTTACATACATATTGTTGGGAAAGAAAAGTTTAGCGAAAATCGATTTCAATTGCTACATATTTGCTACATAGACGACATTCTTATAGGGTCAGAAGATCAAGTTTCCCACAAAAAACACCTGAAAGCAATTTTCGAAAGACTGAACCGGTTTGGTGTCACCATAAGCCTGGACAAATGTGCTTTTGGCAAAGATTCCGTAGAGTTTCTAGGCTACGATGTATCTGCTGTAGGCATCAAAACCTCAGATGAAAAAGTCAAGGCAATCATCGGTTTTCCGAAACCGCAAATCATAGAACAACTACGTTTCGTAGGGATGATCAAATTTCTATAGGGTTCATATTCCCAAAGCAGTGGAAATCCAACCTTCGCTCAACACAAGTCCAAGAAGCAAGACTGCACACCTATTGTGTGGACGCCATAAGCCGAGTGACCATTCACAGAGTGCAAATTTCGTTTGCCAAACGCTGCAATGCTAAGCTATCCGACACCGAACGCAATCCTTCCGGCACTAGCACCGTGACGGACTGGGAAAAATTCGAGCAGTTACTCGAAAATCCCAGTTCGCCACGTCTAGGTCGCGTTCCCGACAATATCTCATCCACGAACGATATAAAGGTAGCTTTCGACTCACTCACTAGCCACCTGACCGCCACCGTTGGCGAGTGCTCAAGACAAGTGTTGGTTGGTGACGCAGCCCACCGAGGATGCAATCGCGCTTCCTCCGCCGGTAACAAAGCTCGCTCCAACATTTTACAGCGCCGTGTAAGATCCGCCGTAGCTGAGCTTCGCGCCCAACGTTTTGGTGATCTGATGGAGAATAACTCTCCTTCTTATCAAGCTTATTGGCGCCTAGCCAGAGCGTTGAAATCTGACACATTCAATTCCCACCTTTCGCTAACCTGACCCAACAATCACAAAAGTTCTCCCGTTTTTTCACCATTGGCTGCCGTGAATGGCTCAAGGGCTCCTCGCGGGGGGAGCCTCGGCTTGAGTTGTCGCTATCGGGGGCGTACCTTCGACCGGCGTGAGTCTCGAACCCGAAGGTGAGTCAACGCCGGGAGGGGAGTTCACCGTTATGCATTCCACTCATAACTCACTGCGAGAAATAAGATGCGGTTTCCTCAATTGTATAGCTTGAGTTCTTCTAAAATCTAGTGCATGTTTCATCATAATAGGTACGCCTTGTTACACCTACTAAACATACTTATAAAAATCAAAGTGTTGCTATAGGAATACCAAGCCAATAACTAAATTAGGCGGCAAAAGCTTTTGTTTGTTTAGTTTTGAAATGTTTATTAATACAAGAGTTAAACTGCAATAGTCATCATTAATTGAATACAATGTTTCTGCGACTGCCTGCTGCTTCTTTTTTATTTAAAAGAGCAATTCTTGTACTTATATCCATATTATAAATGCGAAAATAACTCTGTCTGTAACCTCTTCAAGCTTAAACCGCTCAACCGTTTTAAATGAAATTTGCTATGAAGATAGTTTGAGTCCCGATGAAGAACATAAGATAGTTTTTATCCCAAAAAAATCAAAAGTTTTCGCAGGAATAACTGTAAGCGAGCTTCAACGAACTATAGCAACATCTGTAGCTTGCTTTAACAAACTTTAATAGTATATTTAAGGAATTGAGAAGGAGCCGCTTTAAAAGCTAGTATGAATATATATTTGCGTATCTCGGAAACGGCTGTAATGATTTGAATTAAATTTTATATTTAGATAGAGTTTTGCTTTGTAAGTCCATCGATATTGTGTATTTTAATTTAAGGTTTTAGATCCTGTCCCTATTTCTTTTTGTTCCTCTCATACTTAATAGCTGTAATTTAGGGCTCCCGTAGGACAGACAGATGTGGTCCATGTAGATGCAACAAATAACATTATTTGAGGTAGGTAGTAGTCATTCCTCTTAAGGTTATAACCATAGTTGAGTTTCGCTTTACCGTTATTAGGACGATACAACGCAAATATCAGGTTAAAACATGTAAAAAACTGTTTAAACACACACATGTTATGTTTATAAATTCATTTAATATTAAAGTTTAATCATCTATTCTTTTGTGCGTAAAATGTCTGGAATCGCTCTAATACGACCGATATGACTTTCGGATCACAAGGCTTTCCATAAATTAAAGGATTTTCACAACCCTGTGATGTAAAACAATTGCGGTTTACTAAAGGCAGTTGGCAGCATCTTAATATAGCTGAATCACACAGAGATGGATATTCCGGATTCCAATTATCTGGACTTCTTGTAACCACATCACTGACGATGATTGGCGCCTCAACTCGATTATTAGAAGTATTGTCAGCCTGGACGCTTCCACGATCTACGGATGGTGAGGGTCTTTTTAAAACATTCATAGGAGGGATAGGCTTCAATGAAATAGGTCTAATATTATCGATATCATTCGCTATTTCGGGCAATCTGCTCCCTACTTCTACAGTTGGTACTGTATTATTACGTTTTTGAGTGGTCCCGGTTTGTTCCGAAGGCGGTGTTAAAGGTCTGTGATCAGTCAGCTCTGGCTGTAATGGTGGAAGATAATCTTTAGCAGGTGTACATTTACAATTATTATTTCTGTAGGGAAACAGAGGCGGTAGAATAACAGGGTATACAGGAGATAGCGGCGCTTGGGGCACAGCTGACTGTCTTGCTACTGTTAAAATCTTGTGCAGTTTATTATTTATTTGTACTAATGCTTGCTCGTTAGTAGAAGGTATATACTGAGGTGCATAATTTTGATAAACTGGAAAACCCGGTTGGTAATAACCAGATTCGTAATTAAATTCTCGTTTTTCACGCTGTCCTTGTGATTGATCACCTTTTTGACTATTACCTCCTTCTTTGTTTTCAATTACCTTAATGGTTACTTGGGTTTTGTCTATGTCGTCTAAAATTATACTGCTCGTTGTTAAATCTTCAAACTTTTCGGTGTTTTTTTCTGTTGCATCTGCGTATGATTGCAGTAATAGTATACTGAATACGGCGTAAATCCTGCACACCATCTGAAATTGGAAATAAACAAAAATTACTTATTATTAAGGAAGATTTATTATTGTTTGTTTTATGTGTTAAGCTTTATAACAGTAAAATAATTTTTCAAATCGGTGCAGGAGTTCCGAAGACCATCAAAATCTTTCTATCTATGATGTAGGTAATATTTTGTATCTACAAGTTTAAAACACTTTGACAGACTAAGTTTATTTGAAAAAGAAGTGAAACGTTTTATAATTGACATTTTTCAGACAACCTTCGCCTGAAAAAACAGGAAAACGTTTCAGAAATTGCCCAATTTCTATGTACTTGTCAGTTACATACGTTTCGAATGTTTAAATCAATAAAATTTGATACAACTTTTTTCTCGATACTATCAACAAAGAGTAGGTACCTGTAATAATCTTTTTTATTCCACTGAAAGTCCATAACATGGGGATAATGATCTCATCTAAAACTATAGGTGTGAGTGTAATAACTTCTTCTATATTCTATTCTTAAAAATAAGATCTCTATGAAAATACTTGCAGAATTTTAGTCATGCATTATTTATAACATCTCGACTTTGTACTCATAATAAAAATAATAAAGCCATATGTATGAACATACTCCTACAATAGAGCATTGACACTATCATAACAAAAAAAACCGGCCAAGTGATGTAGATAGTTCTTGCACCTAGAGATCGAATCTCACAGGTTTATGCCTTAATTATCAGTTTTTGGACTTTTTCCTATATTTGTGATCTTGATTTCTGCCAAATTTCATGATTCTAGGTCAACGGGAAGTACCCGATAGGTTTTTGATTTATTTGTGTCACAATATGCTGTCACATGTCAAAAATGGTCGTATTTTGGGCATATTGTTTATTGCATTGACTTATAAGCTTGATTGTTTTTAAACTATAAGTGACCGTAGACTATAGTATTTTATATTAATTTAAACTTGATAGGACGCGTTCTTGAGTAAAAACTCTTAAATCGTTAAAGCTAACAATTTTTTTTCTAATATGTATAAGCAAAAGCAAACTTCATTAGGATATTATTAACTTCATTAGTATAGTATTAAGCGCTGCAGTCGGTGTGTCACTGGTCTTCTTCTAAACAGCAGTGACGAATTTAATGATATTTTATACGGTATGTTATTTACGGTCCAGTGGGTCTCAAAAAGGTTTGAATTTATAAATGGACCCGATAGACGGCGTTGCAGTGGGTGTGATACTGATCTTCTCCTAAATGGCAGGGATGATTTTGTAATATTTTTGTGTACGTTCGAGTAGGTCCTTGCAAGGTTTGAAAACACAATTAGACCCACTAGATGGCGGTGCAATCGGTGTGTCACTGATATTCTCCTAAGCGGCGATTTTAATGATATTTTTTGTACGTGTGAGCGGGGGTTCCTGCAAGGTTTAAATTCACAAATGGACCCGGTAGGTGGCGCTGCAGTCGAGTGTTCCTGATCTCCTAAGCGTAGGGATGATTTAAATGATATTTTTGTGTACGTGCGAGTGGGTTCCAGCAAGGTTTGAATTCACAAATGGACCCGGTAGGTGGCGCTGCAGTTAGTGTGTCACTGATCTTCTCCTAAACAAAAATTTTGCCATTGGAAAAATTCATTAAATATCAGCTTTTCGTAATTACTAGCTATCCCATCAATATTCTAAATGCGAAAGTTTGGATGTTTGGTTATTTCTAACTCAATCACGCTTCAACCACTGGATGGATCGGGGGAAACTTGGCACAGGTTAGGTCCTGGAATAGGACATAGGCTAACGGGAATTCAAAAGATCCTGCGGGAATAACCATGTTACTCAATCCTGCCGCAACGAAACATGCAATTGATTCGCGCTTGGCCGACTTCTTTGTTTAACTATCACACCGATTTATGTCTATTGAACTCGGCTGGTTATGACATTGAATTTATTGAGCGGTAAACAAACGCGCCTTCAGCCTTTTTTATATGTACTTTTAAGGCTTTCTGGTAATACTGGATTAGTACTATCCTATTCTGTTACATGTACGTACCAAATTTTTGATTTTCTGTATTTTTTCCTTTATGTATGCTTCTATAGAATCGTACACTCAACTGAACTGTCAGTGAAAAATTTCAAGTGCTGGCGATATTCCGTATGGTAAACGTTTATAAGAATACCTCCCAAACGGTGTTGAGAATGTACAAAGCTTGGAACTCTCTTTACTTAATTAATTATGAAAAAATGCAGTAGCTGCATCTTACTAATTTAATAGCACATAAAGGTGGGTAATTTAAAATGCTATCTCTTTATACAACTATTTAAAACACTAGAATCCATGCATAATCTGATTTTTCCATTCAGTTTCTTAACAAGTACAAAGTTGCTTACAAATTCGGTTCGTTCGGTAACCTTTTCTATTACGCCTAACTTTCCCATATGATCTAATTCATTTTTCAAGAGTTTTCTAAATGCTATTCGTATATTTATAGGAGGACAAATCTTTCCAGTACTATTTTCTTTCAGTTGTATTTGTATGTTATATTCAATGCCTTTCATTGTGACTATCTTATTTTCATCAAACAAATCTTTATATTCTGCTAAAAGTACATTGTAGTCATTATTTTCTTTGATTATGTTACTTAAATACTTTCTTTCCATCAAATCTAAATTCACAACAGTACTATGACCTAAGACAGGATATGATTTTTTACTTTGGACCACATGAAATTTTAACAATACTTTCTTGTTGTTCACTAATGTACAGTTTAAATTAATTGCACCTACGCAGTCAAGATTTTCAAATTTCTGTGATCGTTTATTAAAAGGCAACTAAATAAAGATACAGTAGATGCAGATGATTTTGTTCTATTTCAATTGCATTAAATAAAGCAGTATTATCTACTTAGGGGGTACGACATAAGCAAAATTTAGGTACATTAGTAATTGTTTGAACCAATAATAACTCAGTGTTTAATTTAATTATTTAAATCAATTTATTGTTTTACGCAGTGGCCGTTCGAAAAAGTAATGGCCATTTGAAAATGATTTTTCTATAGTTTAAAACTACAAATTCTAATTTCAAATAAATGTTATTTTAGAACATGGAATTCTTTTTTTTAATCTAGTCATTTGTTTTTGTGTTTTACCACTTGTTTTTTTTTTCATTCAATTTAAAAATACGAATGAAGACCCAACAATTTATTCGAAATCTGAGTGGGGACGCTACAGTCAATAAAAAAATAAACAAACAAACAACATTTCTGGGATACGTCTACGTACATACAATTCATTCCAACATACATATAAAATCCAATTACATATATAAACTCACGTCACTGACTTTTGTGATGTCAAAAAATATAGTTATGCTAGAGGTTAGTATTGTGGTGTTAAACTTGGTGTTGTTTATATATATTTTAACTAAGCATCGCGTTTCGGTATGAGCTGACCCTTAGTTTTCAACCTTAAGGCCAAGTACAAATTCTTATCCATTTAGTTTGAAAAATGACGGATTTTCATCCATTTTTTATTAGTGCTCATTTACATTAAAACAGGATCCTTTGAGCAAAATTTAAAGTAGGCACAAAAATATCAAAAATCTTGTACGAATGTTTATCCTCTATTTTACTTGAAGGCATTTTAATTGCGTCAATCGTCATACGTACATAGGTAGTAAAATTAAAATATTTTAGTATTAGAAATAAAGCTCTTGAATTATCAGAATCATACCTAAGTAATAGAATTAAAAAAGTGGTTATAAATGGCGCTAACCCCTGGGATATTTGAGAAATTAGGTGTACCACAAGGGTCAATATTAGGCCCTATTTTGTTTTTAGTATACATAAATGACTTATATACCCTTTATGGTGCGAAGTTTACAGATATAATATTATTTGCGGATGACATTTCATTATTGTTTAAAGCGAACAGGAAAAACGACAATTCGAACGATATATAAATAGACACATAACAAAGTCTCAAACTGGTTTACGTTAAATATTCTTGTACGCACATAAAAAGTTCTTAACAAAAAAACAACCGGTTTAAAAAAAGATGCACCAAAAAGGTAAAAAAAAAACTTATTCCCAAAAATTCTAATCTGAATTACAATTTAAAGTTTGTTTCATGTAAGTGAAGTGTGTTATAACCTGTTAGGTCCATAGACACCAACTTCAAACTGTATTTCAGATGAGATTTTTGGAAATTAGTAATTAATTTTACCATTTTAGTGCATCCTTTTGAAGCCGATTTTTTTTTTTGTTATAAATATTTTATATTTTACTTTTCAGAGATGACTTGCTTTTTTTTCTAGTACACTAAACACATCCATACAATAGGCGTTGCACCAGTTCCAAATTAACACCATTTTTAGGGTTCCGTACCTGAAAGGTAATTAGGAACCCTATTACTAAGGCTTCGCTGTCCGTCCATCCGTCCGTCTGTCACCAGGCTGTATCTCATGAACCGTTATAGTTAGACAGTTGAAATTTTCACAGAAGATGTATTTCTGTTGCTGCTATAACAAAAAATACTAAAAAACAGAAAAACACAAATATTTAAGGGGGCTCCCATACAACATACATGATTTCTTTGCTCGTTTTTGTAGATAATGGTACGGAACCCTTCGTGCGCGAGTCCGACTCGCACTTGGCCGATTTTCTTTTTTTTACTTAAGTTTAAGTTTTAAATTCACTACATTAATCGCCTCGGAAGTATACCCTTTTTAATGAAAAATAACATTGGCAAAACCGTCTATATATATGAGTTATGCCTTAATATACGTAAAAAAAAACTACTTCAATCCTGCTACTCACAATTTAGGAGTCCACAAAACGTGAGTGTCTAAAACATCGAATAGGTGTACAAATCAAAACTTGCGCACGAAAAGGTCTGCGATCGTTAGGTAACAGATAATTTAATATCAGTAATAACATATACTGGGTAATTACGCTGCGTGGACACGGGACAGTGTTTTTTTTGGCCACGAGTCGTATACATCTTTTTGTACAGATTACGTAAGCGCATGCGCAACAATAAATAAGTAGCGACATCTGTTGGTAGTTATCGAAGCGAAATAACCCTAAATAACCCTTTATATGAGAGCATGTATTATAATTTAGGTATTGCTATAAACCATAATCAATTCCTGCGAATTGGTTGAACAAAAAAAAAACTTGGATTGGTAAAAAATAAAACTATGTAAAGGTCTGTGCAATTTTTAAAGTGAAAACTTCTTTAGCGGCGTTGTGACCTTTTTTGGTATAGGTAAAAAATGATAAACTTTTGAAAGCTGATCGAAAATTTGTTAGACGGAAACCATAATGCCACGCCATAACTGGTATGGATAAAAAATTATAAACTCGCGCAGGCTGATCGAAAAATCGTAAGACGGAAACCATAACGCCACGCCATATTTTAGTATATGGCGATTATGAGTAGTACAGGGAGGTTGGATATAGGATTTTAATTCTATGACAGATTGAGATGTCAAATATACTACGTCAAAAAAGTAAATAAACAAACATTATTATTTATATCTAAAAAATAAATATGTATAAAAAGTGATGGGAAGTAAATAGCTAGTATGTTTTCACTTCTGGCGGCACTTCCGAAGTGCAACCCGTTTTTTTTATTTTTTAACGTTATGGCTTTTTTCAGGTCCGTGGTTATGGCTATATTAATATGGACAGCAAAAAAAACGATAAATTTCTTTGGACCATATTATGTTTTCGTTACTGAAAAATAGAGATTAGAGATTGAATTGATAATTTAATGGATAAGTCAAAACTAAAAACCTGTTACCAAAAAATGAAACTCATTTTAGCGAGCGATATGCGTTTTTACATCTAACAATGATTGATTTATTCGAAAAGAAGTTTAGCGGTTTAGTTAGTAGTAAAAATATAACAGCATATTTCAAAACGAGCAAATTTAAATTATTGTATCAATTAGGTAACGTAATCAATACATTGTGTTGTAACTTAACTTTTAAAATCAGTGAAAGTTGTATAAAAATCCGGATAGTAATTACAGTGTGAAATCACAAAAACCCTTTAAATAATTTTAAAAATATACAGAACACTCCAATGATATATTCCGTACCCAAAGGGTGCCAACGGAGCCCTATTACTAAGCCTTCGCGGTCTGTCCGTTGCACTTCTCTCTCTCTTTATCTATGCTCTATCATTTAGAAAGACGTATGAGACGATGTTCAATGACTAATTATGGCGGATTATCTATTAAATAATAATCGTAAAATAAACATGTTTCTTGTATAAACGTCTTCACGTGTTCCTGTTGTGTTTGCTCTACCGTCATATATCAATTTTATTATACCTTAAGCTATTATTAGTAAAACAACAAATAGTAAAAACCGGTCGAACACCAGTCGGGCTTATGCATTTGGTAGTGGTACGGAACCCTCAGTGCACTAGTCCGACTCGCATTTGACCAGTATTTTTGAACTACAGCAGTCGGTTGCGTTGTTTAGCTTGGCTTGTGTTAATTAACGTGTGTTGCTAACGTCTGATGTGAGAAATAATAATTTAGCACTGACATTTAGTATTGTTGGTAGCAATGACCTCCTCATAGTGAATAGTTAAGCTGCAAAATTTGTACAGCTATGAAAAATAAAAGTGCAAAGTGCAAATTTAATTGAATGTAACGAAATTTGCGCCTTGTAAAATTAACGGTTAACATGTTATCTTACACTGATAGTCGACTAGGTACTATGTAAGTTTTACTTCTGTAGACTGTGGAATGGGCAATAGTTTTTTTTATGTCACTTAGATGACAAACAAGCTAACGGTCCGCCACTAAGCGGTCACCGCAGCCTATGGAAGCTTGCAAAACCAGGGCAAACAGGGAATCACTACGTGCGATAGTAGAAATAATAATCAACTTTATATTATATCTACGCCACCAAACATGATTCAATGCTTTTATTGTCCATCCATTGGCACAAAACTTCAAATAAACACCTAAATTCTAACAATATCCTCACCTTTATTGACACAGTCACAGCACACGTTTTACAATGATTCCAAAATGTCAAACAATACAAAATATAACCGTTGCAAAGTATAAAAAGAAACACTGTTCAATTCTCAATCTTTGTTTTGTGTCTACATTATTAACGCGCCATTTTTGTTTTACGAAGTGTAAGTTTTAAAAAAGCAAATTCTATTTAAAAAAACAATAAACAAAGCGACAAAGACACTGGCAGCTTGCGTGCATGCCGGCTTAGAGGGCTTCACGTCAAATACTAACTGCTTGCTTTTTCTGTCTGCACAGTAACATTAAGCCCGGTGGGGGCTCCGTTACTTCACTAGCCAGACATTACTACAAGCCAATTAATAAACATAAGGTTAATGTATATACATATATGCACAGACTATATTTAACTCCTCTTATATTTTCTGTGTGTTAATTTTTTCTTTCTTTGTCCAACCAACACACGTTGCATTGCACGTAAACAGCAATGGTTTTAATTTTCAACAGTTGCAGTTTTCTTGAATAGAATATATTAAAATCTTTTTGGTATTAATATTTTTTTTTCTTTTTAGGTAGTTAGGTACTACACTTATATCTACATCTCGTCTACATTATGCGATCCATCTCAACTTACGGTGTAATATCCAATCCATAGTTTTTCTAGTTTAAAAAATTAGATAAAATTGGCAAGTATCAAAAAAATTGCTTATTTTTAAATCCAATCCAACAAATAGTTTCTTTTCAAGTTTAAAGAATTTGGTGGACTGCAGAAAAGCTGAAAAAAGGGAAATCAGAAAAAAAACAGTCCACAAGAATACGATTTTATTCATGACACTCATACAATCACACGTACTTTTGCGCGGGGTACACGTATCCAAATCAGGATCTGCTGACGAAATTCTTGGTTAAAGTTTTTTCGGCTTCATTACCTTCATTCCTGAATTTCTAACATATTGATCTCTTCCGTACCCGATGTTCAAGGGATTGGGGAAACTTAAGACAAATCTCATTTTTTCAAAAACATTTCATGTGTTTTCTTTAATAATAAATGATACAAGTATTGATTTTTTATTTCACAATTATTTTTTCTTACTAAGAAATAGTTTCTTAAGGAAGTTGCTGATAGATGTTCTTCGTTTCTGCGTACGAAACCCTAACATGTTTTTAAAGCTTAATACTGTAAAAACCCACAAAATTAATAAGAATGTTTTGTACGTCAATGGGAACCGGAAATTTATATAAGTACTTCTATATTATCTATTTAAATAAAATCAGAATAAATGACCGATAAAAACATGGATCGGAGAAGTACTTATTTGTATATTTGAAAACGAATATACATACTTTTAGGGTTCCGTAGTCAACAAGGAACCTTTTTAGTTTCGCCATGTCCGTCCGTCTGTTTGTCCGCGGCTTTTAGCTTAGAATTTGGCATGGATACATACATATTAATTAGGCCGACAAAGTGGTAAACTAAAATTAGAAAAAAAATATTTAAGGACATTTCGCATGATGCGAAAAATACTAGGCAAATGTACTAACGTAAATGATACAATTGCTTAGTATTTTTTACCACATCTTATCTCTAGTATAATTAATACTTGACACACCGCAACTAATAAACTAAATAATAATATTTACGTAACAAACGAGTAATTAATTACACATTACATTTTACTGTAAACTCATACAAATTTTGTTTATGACACAATAAAGAGTACAGTATATAATTTAATTTATTGTAGCTAATAGTACATACAAACAACTAAAAGTATTTTTATCGGATTCCCCATTTTAAAGTTACATTGACTATTTGGTCATTTTGGTCACGAACACATTTAAAATTTTGGTCAAGTTAATGTCAATAATCGCTATCTTCTACACTACACTTGAAGAGTACAGCAACACCTGTTATTACTTACTACAGACCAACAAAATTTTTTCTCACCTTAAGTGTTTGGCCGCTAGTGTCGTTGTAAGTTCACACTATTTCAATATGGCGACTGTAGTTTTGATTTTTGACCACCGGATCAGAAAAGTTTGTTGCATTATACTTTCGATCAGTTTTACTACTTTTGCTAATATGTTGGTTCTTATTTTGGACAAGCGAGCTGCATCCATTGAATGAAGCTAAAATGGTCTAATTTAGTTCATTTTTCATATTTACTTCTAAGTTTAGAAGTAAATATTATTTTTAGCTCATATCATGTAAAAATCGGCTAAGTCCACTGACTGACGGAGTTGCGCACCAAAAAGTCCGTGTCACCGCCATCTAGTTTAAATTTTACCAACTAACAAAACTTTAACTTTATTATAAGTTAGAACACTATTTTAGTCAATAATCTAGATTATTTTCGCTAGATTGCGTTAATTGTTTGTTAATAATTAAGTATTTTGTTTTTAGTGAACCTGACTCGTTCTCGGATTAATTATTTGTTATTAATCGTATTTCCTCTACAACTACTATAAGCTTAAAACATGTATGTTTACTCTAAAAAATTAAGGCCAACTAAAAACAATTTTCAGTATGTAAATCAAATAAGTTAACTTATTATAACTAGAAGTTCATATGTATTTAAACTAACAATATGGGTATGATTAATGATTCTAACAATTAACTTATAAAAATATCTTAGTTGAATCAATTTAAAATAAACTAATCAAAACGAAGTAACTTAATCTTTTTAAAAAAATTCTTTCTTAAATTAATAAATTTGTCATATTTGATTTATCTTAAATCTTTTAATTAAATCGACTAAAATTATTATCTTCAAAACAACAAAGATAAAACAAACGATCCAATTATGTCAAGCAAATATTTTTCTACTTGAATTTAATGATTCGGCTATTTGTTGGGATAAAAACTAGATTGATCGTTTTTATCAAGAAAAGAGAAAGTGGGAGGGATGGTATGCGGGCGAAGCGGGTACGCGGAACCTAAATACTTTGAAACATGTTATTTTATTTGCATCATTATTGGTGTGTATGCATCTTAATTTTGAAATAAATATTCAGTGTACCTAAATCAGTGTAAACATAGCAGATCTTAATGGACTCAGTCTCAGTGTTTTATTGTGGTTTTGACTCTTTGTTAAATAGGATTTTTTACCTTGATATAATCTAAATTTGCAAGGTCAAGGGCTAAATGGTGTCAAGGTTTATATTGCGTGCAAGTTATACATTACTAGCATTTGCCAGCGGCTCCGCCTGCCCTAAAATCAGTTATCGGCATGGGATTTCTACGACAACTTCTTAATTCTACTAAATAAGTTTGCTATAGCAAGCAAGCACGTGGAATTTGTTTATAGATATTAGAATAGCCTTTGTGCTATTCCAGACTATAATCAATATCTGTGCCGAATTTCGTCCAGAAGCGTTAGCCGTTCCAGGCGTGATTGAGTAACAAACAAATATCCATACAAAATTTTGCATATATAGTATTAGTAGATATATACAAATTTGGTGCAACATAATAACTTTTTTTCTTATTTTACCACCACAGCCAAGAATACACATGACATGACAGTAGCTTGTTTAATGGCCGCTACCTGTATACCATTTGATTTTTGGCATACAAAGTGCGGCAGGGGCAATGTAAGAATGCAAGCGCATGTCAAAAGGCAAGCGTGACAGCTACAAGCCGCCATGCCATTGTGCAAACTATTGGCCAGTGTATTCTCGGCTTAACGTATTATTAGAACTGTTACAAGAAAAAATAACCAACCAGAATCAATTCTGCCTCAAGTTAGGCTATGTATGTGTATACGGATTGTTGCGGGTATCTGACTGAAATATTTTATTCAAATTAAAGTTTTATAAAAAGTATTTACATATTTCTATTACACACACACACACACACACACACACACGATATTTACGACTTTAGAAGGTAAAACACTAGAGGTATCGTGGGGCAAACGGTTAGAACGTAAGTGGAAGTGGAGTGGTGGAGCGTATCTAATCTTAAATGTTGTATATCAAAAGAAGAAAACAACCGCACATTGCACTACATGCATGGCTGTAGCAATTAAGGGTCAGCTCATAACAAGGCGCGACGCGACGTCAAGCGGCTTGAAGATGCATCGCGCGATGTTGGAATGCGCCAACCCTAATGATCATAAAACGACCCTATAAAACCGGGTATGGATTGACTCTAATTGTCGGACACTTTTCAGAAGCGTCTGCAGCTGCAGAGTAACGTGCGATAAGAAAGTTTTTCTAATAACCCGCAAAATATATAGCTGAGAAAGAAAGTCACTTACTTTATTTAACCAATCGAACGTCATACCTCCATAGGTATACCTTTTGTTAAGATAGGCCATCCTAGTTTAACAAAAGATATTTTGGTATGTACTTGCTTGTTTAAGATGTTGATGATGTAAGTTTTCTAATAAGAATGCACTTGTTGTATTTATATATTTCGCAAAGCGTCATAAGTATATATTTTCTTTATATTCTTATTATATAGCGTACTGATTTGGAAAACAGCGGACAACACTACGGCGTGATCCATAAGGGCGGATAGCTTAAAGCACATCTTCTCCAAGTGTAGTTTCCATGCTCCAGATCTACATGTAAATCGAAAGCTACCCTATTGACGTGACAACGTCTTATAAATTGGTTTGCTGGGTGACACTTCAAGAAACTGCGTTACGCTCCGCTCACGTTATGCGCTCACAATGAGAGCGAGTGAGAGGCACGCGCCCGCCTAAGAGCGAGAGAGACAGACATAAAATCATTGTCACGTAAAACTTTCGCCCGTATACCGACTTTACAGGCAACCAGTTTTTTTTTTTGTATGTATGGCAGTGCACATAAATAAGACGCAATATGCACCTTAAATGTCATGAAAGGCAAATGCTAGTACATAAATAACTAGGAAAAATAAAAATATCTACACAAGTGCAACAAAATTAATTACACCACCTTTATTACTGAGGTAACATTGAGTTATGTGAGTTAAGCTTGTTTGCCGTCTTGGCTTAATAGTAAGTATAAAAAAAACCTCGGATCTAATAGGGAACAATTTAGTATGCCTGATTCTGAAAAATGTATGCAAGTACTTCTACGGGTCCCAAGAAGTAAGATCTACTTGCATACATTTTTCTCTCTTATTCCAGTCTGGTTTACTTGAGACTGTTCCCAATGAGCTCCCTTAATAGACCTCTTCGCTTATTACTTTTAAGAATTCGTTCTTTGTGGCAATCGGGCTTAAAAATTGAACTATCAATCCTTCTTAGGGTTTCGTTTCGTACCTCAAAACAACGGAACGCTTAAGGGTCACTTTGTTGTCTGTCTGCCTGTCAGTCAGTCAAGACCATTTTTTGCAGCGATATCAAGTTATATTTAATATCAAACTCGTAGATCCGCGGTCTCATATATATGTATTAGTAAACAAGAATTGGTGTCGGTGCTTTTCTCTTGGCCCCTAGTGGGGCCCCAGGTGCCAAAGGGGCCGCGCAGTCCTTAAAAAAGGAAGCAAAACGTGTAAGTTAGTTTATGTCATGTCCGCATTGGGTGTATCTAATATAAATCCAAGCGAGTGCAACCTTGGGTAAAAGCTACCCCATTAAATAAACAGATGGCGCTACAGCGCATCAACTTTAAGGGCAGAACAACTTCTGCAGGCATAGGCGTAGCCAGGTACGGGCAGGGGGGGCAGGTCCCTAGCCGGGCATGGGTTGGCATATTTTCGGAATAGTTTGGTTATTTAAAAAAGTACTTATTCGGATCACCCGCATTTTATACTGCTATTACACTGCACCGTCTTCCAACAGTCGTCCGTTCAACCTTCACATGTAAAGAGAGAGGCAGTTCGTAAGTGTTGTGATGGGAGGTCGTCTTGGCGCGCCATTGCTTCAGTAGTGATTTTGTTCGGTCGCCACTACAGAATCGTAAGGTGCGTACAGATTATTTGCAACACAACATTTCCTATACATGTTAATGTGTTCGCGAACGCACTAGAATCAACTGCGCGCAAGCAACGTGCATTCGCAGGGCGCACTTTGGTTCCCGCCTATTGTTGGTTTTTCGGGCCTACTGCCCGAGATATTTAAATTGTCGATTGTTATAATGGATGGAGATGACGACTGGACTTTTTTTTTTACACTGGTGTAATAAAATAATTGAAACAACAATATAGTCATGTACACTTCTAAATCAAACGGCTCCATGGCGTGCGCACTGAAGACTACCAGGAATGGCCGTTGCAGGCACGAAGCGTGCGCGCGGACCGTCCACATACATTCTTGTTGCATTGCATCTTATGTTGCAAATAATCTGTACCAACCTTAACAGTCAACTGTTCATCCAACCTTTCACTAGTAGAGATGTAGTTCGTGTTGACATGCGATCGCTTTATTTATTATCTACTAGCTATTGCCCGCGGTTCCGCCTGCCAGAAATTCGTTTATCGGGGTAGGATTTCAACGCCATCTCCTTAATTAAAGAAAAAAAAAACGACTCACACTTAAGATTTTCAAGTAGCCTGTGTCAGACAAATAGACAGACAGACAGAGTTACTTTCGCATTCATGATATTAGTATAGACTAGTTGTCCCAGAAAGAGCAGGTTAGAGCACTGCAGTATGGACGACGTAAAGACGTGACGAAGTTTCCTAAATCTTGCCCAACCTAAATGGAACCTCTCCTTTTCGGCTTCTTTTTCGAAATAATTTTCCTTCAGAACGACTTCGTTCGTCGTTCCTAACTTGTCCATTTTACAATCCGTCCAAATTTCTAACTAGTCCACTTTTTCACTTGTCTATTTCCTAAGTTGTCCACTATTTAAACGACTCAGATAGTTCTCTTGTCTTTCATAAACGTTTACCAACATTATTGTCAGTGTCGTTTCAAGAGTTCTGCAAGGAACCTATATAAAGTTTAAATTAATATAAAATACTAAGATCTTTGAATTTTATAAAATTTTTAACTTGATACCTTTTTTGAGGAAAAGGGTCTTGACAGACAGCTGGACAAACGGACAGACGGACAACAAAGGGATCCTGGGTTCCGTTCTTCTGTTTGAGGCACAGAACCTTTATAATAAAAAATAAAAGTGAAATTATAATAATTTTAATAACAAAAGATAAAAGATTATGCTAAAACTAAACTTAATTTGGATCTCGACATAAAAATGAATGGGAGTGTTTTTATTAAATTTTGATAAAAAAAAACCCGAGACACTTCAATTTAATATGTAAAATTTTTTTAGAAAATTTTTAGGAGCTATTATATGCGCAATTATTTGTTTTCGTAGCTTTAAACATTGTTTGTCAAAATAAATATCTGCCGTTCTTCGGTTTTTTGGAAATGGATGAAATATGCTCGTCATTATAAGATAGTTGAAATGAATGGCCTCTCTTTTTAAAATACTGCATATGTAATAAAAATTTGGGTGTCCTTTCCCAGAGAATTTCTGATTTAATCTTCGATGGTATCCTTCTGCTGAGTTGTTTGTTCTATGTTATTTTTGTGAACAACTTAGCATATTATGATCTTTTTAAAACCACTGCTGTTCGAAATATTTCCTACATTTTTGCCATTTAAGGAAGTCAATGGGTAAGGAAAGTGAATGAGTTAGGAACTGGATGAGTTAGGAAAGTGGAAGAGTTGGGTAAGGGGACGAAGTTGTCCTAAAGGATGATTTTTACCCAACTGCACTATAATATTATCGTCAAAAAATTGTAGGTGTGAGATTTACTCGCTGTTTAAATTTCCTTATGCCATGTCCTTTCCAGTAATCAAGACTTAAAGACATCAGTGCAATTATAAAAAGTGTCGAGGATATGACATCCCCCGTTTCACTCCTTTTTGTAGCTTGATAGGTCATGTATGACTGTTTTGTACAACTAATTTCTTTGTCGATTCACACACACATCTGAAACACCTCGACGTATTGCCAGTCAACTTTTTCATAGTCCACAGAGGATCTTTCAAGAAAGGCCAGAAGATTTTCAATCTATTAGCGATAATGACCCTCGAAATAGCTTATAAGCATGGCCAGATCTGGCAATATTTTTTTAGCTGGATGTTATCTACCGTATTGAAAAATAGGTTCAAAATATAATATATCAAAATCAAGAGCCGAAGTAGCTTCATGGTTATGGAGTTTCACCAAATAAATAAAAATGGAGTAAAGTGCCTAAAATGCCATTTTTGCCATATGAAAACAACATTTTGTACCAAGTCTTTGATACGTTTGAAGTTGATACGTCACAAAAAAAAAAATTGTGACGTATCAACAAATTTTTCAGATTTATTCCTTTATTTCCAATTATCATAATATTTAGTCGACTAAAATAATATTTAGTTAACAGTTAGTCAGTAAATTTTGACACTTCAACAAAATGACATGTGTTACATCTGCACTTTATTAGATACCTCTATTGAAAAACTAGGCGTCTCGTTACACCGAACCAACTCACGAAGATTCAGCCTGTTATTAATTATTGAAAAAAAACAGTCGGTGGCTGCTGGTCTTAAATAGTTTACAGTAAATTCTTTGTCACCACAGTATATGTATATAATTATTTGTGAGTTTATCTATGTCAATCCCAGAGTGTATTTGATAAAGAAATAAATCGTTAGGAAATAAATATTCGTCAAAAAGACGATCACATAGTCCGTCTTTTACCACAATCTGCACTGATTCCGTATGGACTTTGACCCAAGTTGCCCCCCACCAAAGGTGACTACTAAGGGTAGTCAGTGTCCCAATATTAGGACGTATAAAGGCTGAAATGCATTGTATTCATTATTTTGTATCTCATATGATGGTAACAATTTATAATAAACTAGCTGACCGGGCAGACGTTGTCCTGCATGATACCGACTGCAGCGCCATCTGCTGGGCTGATTTGTGAATCTAAACCATCCAGGGCGCCACCCAAACGCATACACTAAAATTCATTCAAATCGGTCGAGCCGTTTAGGAGGAGTACAGTGACATACACACGTACAGTAGAATTATATATATCTTTTATATATAAAAATTACGTGTCACGTTGTTTGTCTGCGTGGACTCCTAAACTACTAAACCGATTTTGATCAAACTTCGTAACTATCTGTTATTTGATCTAACTGAAAAGATAGGATAGTTTTTATCTTGATCTGTTAAGTGCGAGCCGGACTCGGGCACTTTAGGTAAAAACCAACTTTCGCCGGGTTACAGAGGGACGGCAGCGGAACAACGTTCGCCGGGACCGCTTGTATATATGTATGTATATATATATAAAATAAAGATTGCCAATAGAGATAAGTGAGCTGCCTAATAATTTATTAAAAAATAGATTAAACATCTGGTTGTGTGATATATATTATTACTTAATGTTTTAAAAGCTTTCACTTTTACTTCAATCTTTTGTGATAATTTATTGGATTAAATAAATAACGAAAGTGATGTAATTAAATTATCGATATGGAAATTTACATGTTAACTGAGTAATACTGAATGTGTAGCATTTAAATTTATAAAATCTTTACTTAACCGTATTCTAGGCAAATAAAATTATTTGTATCAGTGGCCGGCTGCTATGCAGAAGGTGTGGTTCGATTCCTGCATTTGCCAAATATTTATGTAATAAACATTTGCGTTTGTTTCGAGTCTTGGTGTATTTATGCATATGTGCGTATTTACAAAAAAAAAGTAAATATAAATGTATTTATATCTGTTGGGACTAGACGGCGCTGCGTGTATTGTTCAAAAATTTAATAATTTTAAATTTTATATTTTAATAACTTCATTCATTTGTTACTTTGCAATATTTCTGAAATCAATGAATTACTTCCAATATGACATTAGGATTTCAACAGTTTTCATAAAGTTGACATCCTTGATATTTAAAATAATACTCATCTTCTGATCTCTGTTGGCAGCATTTGAAGGTAGCTACGTCACAGACAGACGAAATTTCTGAATTTCGTTCATTTGACACTTGTCTCTTAACTAATAGTTGGGCTACAGTTACAACTAAACTTTGTTAACTCCATCTCCGTGCAATAGAGTTGACAATTTATAGGCATTGTCACCAACCTGGGAACTTCCATGTTCGACTGGTGGAGGGAGTCTACTTATATTTTTACTAGAAGCAATAGGAACTAATGAAATAGGCCTGATAAAATCATCAATATCCTCTTTTGTATCTGCAGTGGGCATATCATCAGTAGCGCTCGAATCGGGTGTCGAAGGTTTGGCTGTCACTTCTTCTTGAATTGGCTCGGTCTGCAACTGGGCATCTTCAACATTTTTGCATTCACAATTACAATTAGGTACAAAGTACGGATATACAAGAGGTACAGGGTATTGGACAGCCGGTAGTACTGAAGCTCTCGTTTGTAGATTTAGTGTAGTTGCAATTTCAGTGAGCTTTTTATATATTTGAAGTAATGTAACTTTTTGTCCATTTTCACCTTCATTGGTTTGATCATTTCTAGGAAAGTAATTTGGTAGTAATATTTGAAGATAACCGGAATCATTGTAAAAATATTCCCGTTTTTGTCGTTTTCCTTGCAAGTTATTGTTTTTAAGGTTGTTATGCATTACGTTGTTTTTATCTACATTTATATCTTCTTGGGTACTTG
Organism: Apoda limacodes; assembly: GCA_946406115.1. Classification (NCBI taxonomy): domain Eukaryota; kingdom Metazoa; phylum Arthropoda; class Insecta; order Lepidoptera; family Limacodidae; genus Apoda; species Apoda limacodes. The sequence goes on along the minus strand of OX291553.1, from coordinate 7,214,280 downwards.
ATTGATTAGTCTCTTCGGAATTTATGTTGGTTGGAGTAGGATCTGCTGGTTTTGTTATAGGATTTTCTGTTGCATATGATGATTGTAGTAAAAGAGAACCACTTAAGACGCAGATCGTTAGCCACATCTGAAATAACAAAAATATATTATCGTTATTCACATGTTGTTCTAGAATGAGTACTGAGATGGTTTTTTTTAATTGTTATTGCAAAGTTAGAGAGTCATTAAAGTACCTAAAAGGATATTAATCATCATTAATGGCTATTTTTTTTAACTACGAAATGTCTTTGTTGAAGTGCGAGATAGACTAAGCATTGAAGGTTTATTTGGTACATAATAACGTGTGAATATCAGTAGTATGTAAGAGAAATTTCTCAAATACTGTGATCAATAGACAATTATTTATTTTGTGTATTTATTTACGGTAATTGAATACAAAAGTAGATAAATATACTTTAATTTTTGTTTTAGATACAAGCAAAAAGTAACTAATGATTACAATCTTATATTTAAGTTCAGGGAGGGACGACAGTGGTCGTGTTAATTTAAATGTACAGAAATTACGGTGTATTTCATAGTAATGAATATTGTAAAATTTTTATTATACAAATGTAAAATATAAAAACTTTTAAGCAAAAAAACAACCGTCTGCAGTTGGTGTCATGCAAGTGAAGTGTTATAAACTGTTAGGTATATAGACACCAACTTCAAACGGCAATTCAGAACAGATAACATGATTTTTGGTAATAAGTAATTATTTTGCCTTTTTAGTGCATCTTTTTGAAGCCGGTTGTTTTTTTGCTAAAAAGTTTTTTATCCAGACACAGATTGCTGGATATTATGATAACAAATCGAAGAGTATCACCAAAGTATTCACCTTGAATTATTTCTAGAATATTCTTATGTAAAAAGTGTAGCTAATATTGAAAGTTAAATTATGAAAGTCGATAGAATTATCATACATACGATCATGAGCGTTTATGGTAATGTTTTGTAATACATTGTTGATAAATTTGAGTGACATTTGTTAATATTAAGGTCGTCATATTTGGAATTATCTAAAACCCCAGTTCTATAACGGCGAATCACAGTATCAAATGTTACGACGCAACAAAAAAATAACATTCGGCGAAGTGCGAGTCGGACTCGCGCGCCAAGGGTTCCCTACCATCACAATATGCACGAGCCCAACTCACACTTCACCGGTTTTAATTATTTCTTATCTGCTAAAGATCTTTAAATCTATGAAACTGAAAATTTTCACATTTTGTTTTTTAATATTTGTTATAAAAAAATCTGCCACAATGTGAAAATTTCCGGCTGTTACCTATTTCAGCCTAAAATAAATCTATGGAAATGAAAGAAATCAATGGAGGAAATCTAAATAGGCGAATGAATTTCAGTTATAAATACAATAATAAAAGGTTAACATTTAAGCAATTCCTATTTTGTTTTCTTTTTAGTGAACACCCATTAAAAATTGTCACGACCCGCCTCTGTACACGAGTATTTGGGATTTTTTGAGTTGGGACATAAGCAGTATTTATAAATTCCATTTATTCTTAGATATGAAACAATTGCTTATTATATTAAGAAATAATAACATTTCCCATCTTAATATCAAGATCTACAAGAAAACTTAATTTTAGGCATTTTATTTTTTATTATTTTAAGATTTACGAGTATTTTCGTAATTTCTGAACATGTTTTTTTTTTGTATTATATCTTTTTTTAAACTTAATATGTTTTTTTTATTAGAAGTATATGCCACTTTTTAATCTAGAACAAATGATTGACCGTTTTGGGATATTAGGGTATGTTAATTTAGGACCAATTTAGTCACTAAAACAAGGTTGAGCGAAGCGATGGCTGATTCATGTGTCATACTCGTGAACGGGTGCCGCCTGTGGAGGCTGTTCTGCTCTTGCAAACTTCTTTGTATTCTTAGTATTTAGTCTTACTTTTTTGTTTTGTTTATTAATACTGTAAGACATTGATTATTTCTTAGTGATGAATACATAAACTGTATTTTGTTGATATTAGATACTTTTTTATGTTGTGCTTGTGCTTTATATTTCATGTTTTTTTTATGTTTGTAATGGAAAGTGTCCTTTTATGATAGGGAGGGCATTTTCCAATATTTTAATTGGACGCTGCAAGAGAAAGAGAGAAAAGAAATGCCCTTGCTGAGTTTCTTGCCGGTTCTTCTCAGTGCAAGGTCTCCCGCCCTGTAGACTTACGAACCGATGGCGTAGTGACATTCATAAGTGCTCAATTATTGTAGCCTAAACTGAATAAATTATACTGAATTTGAGATTTGAACTATCATTTTGCATGTTGTTAGTGACTGCCTTGTTGACTTAGTTTGACTTTCAACAATGATCCTGTCTGCTGACCCTAAGGCGTGGGTTCAATCTCCTCACGCACAGGACAAACATTTATGTAAAGAACATGTTTGTATTTGAGAGAATTGTATGATATAAGTGTATGTATGTATGTCTCAGTGTTTTCTATGAATTTATTATATGTATGTTTATATTCTTGTACTTCCAAAAAAGAATACGCTATATAAGTATCAGGTACCTATATTACCAGCTAAGTATACACAGGAGAAAGAGCTTACTTATTCGGTGGTACAAGTCTCATTTACTTTGCACCTAGAGAGCGCTGTGACCTACTTGTATTCTAAATGTGAAAGTTTGTGACCTAGTATGTTTGTTATAAAAGTTATTAATTTTTAGCGTTACATTACTAATTATCTATACAATAACACGGGGTTTTATACAAGCTTTTAGGAGTAACAAAATACTTATATATAAAATAACAGGTATTTAAACGCGTATCAATTTGGTAAAATACCTGGTGCAATCCAGACGAAACGACAGAAAAAAGGTATTTTACCAAAGTGATAGGCGTTTGAACCCGTGTTAATTTATAATTAGTATGTTTGTTACTTCTAAAAGCTAGTATTATTATATATACTATATTTTGAGGTGCTCAAGGCAGGATATTTTAAAATATACGAGTATGCCTGGATCAAATAACAAGTAACCACTTCCATTAATATACGTGATCTAGCATAGGTATATCAGTTTTAAATGTAGTGTAGGTAAATGCAAAGATCCAAATATTTAAAAATATTTTGATGGGTAACCATAAAAATAATTACGACGAACCGGGGTAAAAGGTAGGGTTATTGCCTTCAATGGTTTTCGGTTTACATTATTATAAGAAATATTTTTTTGAAAATTCAATCTCTATTTTGCATTTTGAAAACCCTTAAAGAGGGCATCATCACACGTGGTCCTCTGTTTACCTTCATCAGACATTGGTTAACCAGTTTATTTACACAAAATAACCACTTTTGAATTTCCTTACCTTAATTTAACATTGACACTTCACTAATTATAAAAACAATCCAAGCAACAATTTAAATAAATATATTATCTACTATTCTTTTCTGGATTATATTTTAAAGATAACTTGCAAGGAAATGTCACTACAAATTTAATTGTACATAGACCGGCTGAGACACAACGCGCATGTGCTTGCCCGCTCGGGTGGCTTTACATAAAATAATAACATCAGTGGTTTTTATGTGTTTAGCTATGTTAATAAACCGGTCTTTAATGTAGGTACAAGGTAGGAGTTCGCTCCACCCCGTTACTTAGTTTGTTCAACATTTGGAGCTCATCAAAAAAAAATAATCAGCCAAGTGCGAGTCGGACTTGGCGTACCATTATCTATAAAAACGGCAAAAAAATCACGTTTGTTGTAAAGATTTAAATATTTGTTTTATATTCATTTAATTATTTATTTTTAACGTAAATATATAACGAAATATTCTGTGCATATTTCTAGAGTCTACCTGTTGCTGTTATCAATATTGAGCAACAACGAGCAAAAAAAAACACGTTTGTTGTATGGGAGCCCCCTTAAATATTTATTTTATTCTATTTTTTAGTATTTGTTGTTATAGCGGCATCAGAAATACATCATCTGTAAAAATTTCCACTGTGTAACTAACACGCTTCATGAGATACAGCCTGGTCACACACGGACAGTGAAGTCTTAGTAATAGGGTCCCGTTTTGTATCCTTTGGGTACGGAACCCTAAAAACGACGATTAACAAAATTGTAACATAAAGTTGTTAGACATGATTCATCTTCTTAGTTATGTTATATATATTATGTTGTATGTATAAGGCTGATGAGTTTGTTTTATGAACGTAAAAAAACGGGTTGCACTCCGGGAGTGCCGGCAAAAGTGAAAACATACTCGCTATTTACTTCCCATCACTTCTTATCCATATTTATTTATTAAAAATAATAACTTTTGTTTATTTACTTTTTTGACGTTGTATATTTGACAGCTCAATCTGTCATAGAATTAAAATCCCATATCCAACCTCCCTGTACTACTCATAATCGCCATATACTAAAAATAAAAACTAACCTAATGTAAATAAAGGTCACGTGTCCTAACGCGAGTGACATCTTACGAATTTTCGATCAGGACATGTGACCTGACGCGAGTTTAACAGTCTTTACCCATCACAAAAAAAGTGCTCGCCACGGTCCCACAGTGTGTTCTATTTATAAACAAACAAACGAACGAACGAACGAACGAACGAACGAACGAACGAACGAACGAACGAAGGAACGAACGAACGAACGAACGAACCAACGAACGAACGAACGAACAAACAAACAAACAAACAACCTTACTTTTTTGACGTAGTATATTTGACATCGCAATCTGTCATTTCCAACATCCCTGTACTACTCATAATCGCGAATACTAAAAATAAAAATTATAATAGGCGTGGCATTACGGTTTCCGTCTTACGCATTCCACGATTAGGACACGTGACCTGATGCGAGTTTATCATTTTTTACCCATACCAAAAAAAGTGCATAATGCCGCTAAAGAAGTTTTCACTTCAATAATAACTTTAGGAACAACCAGTCAGTTTTTAAAAGTTATATTTGCGTGTACGTACAGGCTACACCAATACTAGCTGTTTACTGCAGTTTCACCTGTGTTAAGCCTATTCCGTTCCTTGCGTTTGTAGCGCAAAGCTATAACTTTCTCATACTTTCCTCAATAAACATTATATATTTTTTTAGGCTAGTTTCTGAGATAACACCGCGGGCTTACCCACAATGTTTCTGCTTACAGTTACGGCCTTTCCTTGCCAGCCTTCATACTTTCCCACTATACTGTTACGGCTCGACTCACCCATACCTAGGGCATGATCGATTTGGGCCATAACAGTTTCGTCGACATCCTCTTTGTTAAGGCGATAATAATAATGGGAAGCAATGTTATAAAATGTAATTTATAATACTTGTGAATAATTTATGCGTGGTAGGAAGGCATGCCATTGGTCTCCAATGCATAGAACTGTAGTCACACAAAATACGAATTAGCAAATTTGGTACACGTTAACAAAATTGGTACGCGCACCAGGAACAAACACTCCGACACCGACAGTGCTTTACGCGCAATCTGAAGTACAACTCACAATATACGTTGATTTCTGAACCTAGTAAAATAAAATAAATTTTGTAGGAGCTTAAAATGCCGTTTTCTGTTTGCGTTTGAGGTGTACAGTTATGGCATTAATTGGTTGTTAAAAGAATAACCGGTTTTGGCAAAAAAAACGAGGCTGTTAATAATCGAATAATCGAGCAATTTAACGCGGAAGCTTTTGATTTTTTCCGGTATTAAAACTAGTTTACATACTATTCCAGGACCTAACCTATATGTGTGATAAGTTTTATCCTGATCCCTCCAGTGATTCGTGAAGCATGATAGAGTAACAAACATCCATCCATCCATCCAGACTGTGCGGACAGACCCTTCGAAATCTGTGGCACAAGGTTTTGCCCGTGACAAGGAGTTGAGATATTAAAACGCGTATATGCACACAACGGACCGATTTTATTTTGCTTATGCTTCTAACTTAAATTCTAACACATATGTACAAAAATTTTACTTCTTAGCTTTCGTAGCTATTAACTTGTTGAAGTTTTCTTGAAGACTGAATACAAATATAAAATTTATTCTATATTTATAATAAAAATAAAAACCCCATCAGAGGGAGAGGTGGTTCCGTAGAACCTTCTAGATTTAGTACTTAACTTATTGTACTTACTGTGGTGACTGAAAATCTAGCCCACACAAAAACTTAGTGAAAGACAACATATAGTAGTCGATATACACATATATCGAAAGTGTAGGTATATCTACCTAGCTATAAATCGCTACTGACAGTTGGGGTCTCTATCGGCTATTGCCATCGCAGTCACACGATTTGCGGCTTGACTATAAAATAACGTTGTTTTACATTTTTAGGTTTTATAGCCAAACGGTCCCACGGCTATAATGACGATTTAGGTGTCCTAAGATAGAGGTTTCGGAAGCGGTTTCAACGACGTATAGTGGCATGTTCCATCGTCTACGGTTAGGCCGTAGTGAGAGAAGAGCTGAAATTCTAGCTCTCAGGGCTTTCTGCCTATACTAGATGACTACAGACTTTGTGCTATATGTCAAAAAATAGACCTAAAATTAGGACGTACTTTTCAGTATTTTTGGTGTCTGTCAGTATGTTAAATCATGAAAAAATGTGTGATACAAGTTTTCAGGATTTTACTTGTGCTCCTGTACTTCAGGGCTTAAAGTTACCTGTATGAAACCTATTTATCTTGGTAGATACCTACGAGTGGTATCTAATGATACATTTACCTTTATCCTATGTAACCCGGTTGCTGAGTTATAAGCTACTGTATTTCGTAAGTTTACATGTGTTTTGCGCCCTAACCATACTACTTACCCTAACGGTGTAGATACCTACGTATAGGGGCAAAGGTGTGCATTCCACCTGTGATACTTATTTTAGGCATAGCCTAAGGACGTAATGACCCTGGCCAGGTAAAGTTTTAGACAGTCTTTCCCTTTTTTACTAATAGACCCATCTCTTTTGTATCCCTGTTTCAGTTTATTGTTATAGGAGTGAGGGAGAAAGAATGTACAATACTCAACATGCTAACTGTTTTCACCTGTAACTTAATAACCGTACATACGGCCTATATAGAACTTTACATAGTAGTTCTGTACATTTTTGCACAACAAATGGCATATGTTATACATACATATATTAAACTAAATTTCCCGCTTTTTTGGGGATCGTCGTGCGTACAAAGTCGGCAACATGTCGGTACTCACACAATATCATTTTTGATATCAACAAATAGTAAAGAGGGGAAGTGAAACAAACCTACTCTACTTTTACCTAACTTAATACAATTTTACACTTATTGTTATAACATTTTCTTAAATCTAAACTAGTTCTATAAGGAAAATAGTTTTTATTATGTAAATATTAACGTGTATTGCGAAACATTATGAATTATTGAAATGCATTTATAGATGCAATTTGTGTTACATTCTTGTAGTGGTGATAACACGATGTAGCGTGCGGTGTTAACACAGACATACTTTCTCATTTATAATATTAGTAGGATTCTAAGCGTGTGTTGCACGTATGTATCTACAAAGAAAAATTGATCCTCTGAGGTGGAAAACTGGGGTTAAAATTTGTAGAAAAATTAGTTAAATATATAATAATTGGTATTTAGCCTTTTGGTTAAAAAAAATGATATTTTGTTTAGGAAACCACTAATGGTAGTTATTATATGAAATAATTATAATGATTTTGCAGCAAAATTTTATTTTCAACTGCTTTCATTCTTGAAGATTGTTAACAAAACACATTTTTAGAAACTATGTTTGGTAGTGAAAGACATGTTGTTTTATCTCTAATATTAGATGTTAAAGATTGTTTGCATGTAAAACAACATAAGCAAAAGTTAAATAACTTTCTCAAGACTCTTTCAAATTCTCATTAACTACTTTAGCCATACAAATGCGTGCTCGTTTGAGGTATTCTACTTATGCCTTTGGCATTGTACTTAATAATTGATAGACTTTCTAGAAGAGATACGTTGCTCAGAGTTTTATTTATATGTTACTGCGGAAACTAAACATGCATGACGTTGTTTTTTTATTACCTGACTAATTGCCTGACTCATCATTGCCTCAAATTAATGATCCTAGAATAATTTAAAAAATATACTGTACTTACTAGATACAATTCATACAAATAGAACATTTCAGGAGCTCGTCACGTATAAGATTCATAACCTTAAGAAAATCCTTAATTCAAAACTCACCTAAAAATATAAATAATCTTACCAATAATATATTCATTATGTATCATTACTTAAATTAGTTGATTTTTTATCAAAAATGCAAAATAAAATTGTTCTTTTTTTAATGAATTGCAGTTTTTTTTAAACTATGTACAAAACGAACTAATCAGCAGTCCTTAATCATTAGTTGACTGTTGTACTAGTATATAGTATTATATAATCTGTGACTGTTGTTTGAAAATAAAACATAAAAAATCTATTATTTATGCCTTTTATTAGTATATAACAAAAAAACATGTAAAGAATATTCAAAAAACATAACATTTGTATAAATATATATAATTTAATAAATAAATTTATAAAAATATTTTTTAGCCGTTTAAAGCCTCTGCCTCATTTCCTGATCTTAGAGGATATTTACTATCTTATTTATACCCTACCCGCAGATACTTTATCTGCGGGTACCCTACCCGATAAACTATTTTAAAGATATTTTTATATCACTAAGGTGGCAAACAAGCTTACGGTCCGCCTGACGGTAAGCGCTCACCGCCGTTTATGGATGCTTGCAAGACCTGGGGCTTCACTCGCGCGTTGCCGACCCTTCAAAAATCTAATAACTTATTTCTTGAAGAACTCTATACCGTTGCCTTAAGAGAATACACTTCGCGGCGCCCGCGCGCGTTTTACATTTTTGCTAAAATGTTGCTGTCCCTATCGAACACGACGCGGGCGCGAGACCCCCTTTCCGCCGCGCGGCTTATTCTGGTATGATTTTGTCGTATAGCTGGAACGTCAGTATTCTGATAAGCGATATGACTTTCACCCAAAAATACTATATTTTGAGCATTAACGAAGTATAAATGAATTATTAATTTTGCAATTTAATAAGTATTTAATGTGCTGTCATATTGTTTATCCGATTGCGATAAAACTATGGTAATTTATTGCTACCACTTGCGCAAAAGTTATAGGCATGAAAGAATGTCATTGGTTGTAATGCAAAAGGTATTAGACGTTCTGTTCGGCGTGCTCTCTGAGAAAATATTACCTACCTTTATGGTAACTACCTAATACTACTAAGGGTACCTACCTACTTATACAAGCTTATAAAGGTTATGCGAGTATTTTTTTGGAAAATTCTTTTTTTATAGGCAGGAATGAATATTGAAATAGGAGGAGGTTTCTGAGCTAATATTCATTTATCTTTTCACGGAGACTAGCAAGGACGATAATAAAATAGGTAGGTAACTCGGTACCTAGTAACATTTTGACCCACACATACGGTGTCTACCGTTTTTAAAATTTACTTTAAAATCATAATAATGTTAATAATGGTAAAATGTAAGTACAAATATTTACTTACCTATTCCCATTTTAAATTAATACTTATATATTATAGGTACTTATAGGCTACTTAATTAGTATTTTTCAAAATAATTGTAACGTTGCGAAATAACGTTATAAAATTGTTGATGAAGTTAAGTAGTAAGTTGTTACTTACTTTTAAAAAACGTGTACACTGCCTACTGATTGGCTAAAGAAATGAGAGGTAACATAAATGTAACATTGGCGGTCAATAGATAATTAATAATACCAAAATAATCTATAAAGGTTGTAATTCGTAAACAATATTCGCAAAAAGTATTTTTTGAAATGGAGTTGGGTAAGACACCCAAACTTCGGCCCCTTAACATGAAACGCAACTTTCAGCCCTAACCATACCTGAACCTTGAAGTTATCCACCGTTGCATTTGCATTATCGGGCTATATGACATTTACACTTTATGTTATTGAGTATATATAGTGATTATAAACATCTTAAATTACGTGACAAAGAATAATAAGCGTTTAAAGTTTTTTACGGCAAATTTCCCTAGTATCCGCCATTCTTTACCTAACTACGGCCTTCTTCTATCCTAATGTCGGATCGTAAAAAGGGCAATATATCAATAGAAATTATTTATTTGTGTTGAAACTTTACCATGCATAACTTTAACTCTTTAAAATAGAAATCATATTAGGTTATAAATGTATTCTTGTTTTTCTTATTATTTGAAAATTGACCAATAATAAATAAAATTAAATAAATTGTTGAAATTTCAAACGGTAGTTTTAATGTGATAAACAGCATTGTGTTTTACAGCAAAAAAATATAAACACACTGTTCTACACAGTAAAATGAATAGACTTATTTAGTATTTTAACATACTGTATTTCATAAAAAAGTATAACTAACATTTTGAGGCGGCTGAACTTTGGTTATTTAATAAACGGTTTAAAAGCCCTAACTAAGGATACTAATAAATCCATTAAAATTTAATATTGCTATTTAACTGTCCGAAATTAGTAAGAAAACTATTGTAAGCTATTGGTGGACAAGAAAACATATTTCCAGAATCGTATCCGTTGACGTTTTTTGCCAAATTAGTGACAAAATTGCACTGTGCTGCCCCTCGCCGCCTTTACATAATCTTTATCATAACCTTTCATTTCATCATTCTATCAGTAGGCAGTGAACACATTTTTTAATAGTTATAACGCAGTTGTTGATAAAGTTAAGTATTGGCCGCTTGGCCCTTTTGACTGAGTTCAACGACGGGCTGTGAGAATTGTCAACGATTCCAAACTCACTTGCGGTAACGAGCCCTTAAGTCTTAGGAGAGACTTTGACTCCTTGTGTGTGTTCTACCGCTTGTACAATGGGTTGTGTTCTGAGGAATTGTTCGAAATGATGCCCACGGCTACGCCATCGGCAGGGAATTCATTCTCATACTTTGGAACCGAAATGGTCGCGTACAGTGTTGTTTCAGAGAAACTTCCTCCCGCGAACGCTTGAGTTGTGGAATGAGCTCCCTGCCAAGGTTTGCTCTAAGGACTACAGTATGGGGTTCTTCAAGAAAGAAGTTATTAGATTGCTGGAGGGTCGACAACGCGCGAGTGATACCCCTGGTGTTGCAAGCGTCCATAGGCTACGGTGACCACATACCATCAGGCGGATCGTAAGCTTGTTTGCCACGTTAATGGGATAAAAAAAAAGTACTAAGTTATAATTTTAAAAACCGTGTTCACTGCCTACTGATTGACTTATCAGCATATAGCAATTTTATAATTTATTAGTATCGTAAGTTAGGGCTCTTATAGTTTATAAGGCGTTCCATACCCGTTAATTGAACGACTAAAGTTCAGCCGCCTTTTAATGTTGGTTTTACTATTTTATTAGACTATAAAAATCACAGCCGACATTAGGCTACTCTTACAACCTAAGCTCGGCCACATTTACATGTCCTGATGAAATATAGGATGTTCAAAATACTAAATAAGTCTATTCATGTAACTGTGTGGAACAGTGTTCATAATTATCTGCTAAAATACACAATGCAGTTTGCCAAATTAATAATTTATTTTTTAATGATAAAATAGAATTTTTATAATTTTATTATATTTTATTTATCATTCGTCAAATTCAGTTTTTACATAAAAATCATAAGAAAATACCTATATAACCTAATATAATTTATATTTTAATACAATTTTCAATTTTAAATAACAATGACTAATAATGCCTTCTTTTGTTTACGATTTAGAACATTCTTTACTGGCCGATATTAGAGTAAAAAAAGGTTGTATTATGGAAATGTTACAAGCGTCCATAGGCCTTGGTGACCGCTTACCATCAGGCGGACCGTCGGCTTGTTTGCCGATTTTTAATATTTAATTTATTTTTTAATATTTAAAAAAAATTAAATACCTATTGTTCTATTATTTTTACTCAGAATAAGAATAATTGGAAATATCTTTCTAGACTTTCAATCTTAGTGACACATTGTTCAGTAGATGTAGGTACAATTATTTTGAAAAATAAATTTTTTAATAGTTATCTATTCATTATAAAAATCCATACTAATATTATAAACGCGAAAGTAAATCTGTTTGTTTGTACCTCTTCACGCTTAATCTGTAAAAGTCTGTACTGATTAAGATGAAATTTAGCATGGAGATAGTTTGACTCCCGAGAAAGAACATAAGCTACTTGAAAAAGTCGAGTGGGAGTCGGTTTTTTTATAATCAAGGAGTTTCAGTTGAAATCTTTCATCTATAACCGAATTCAGGGCGGAAGGAACTGCGGTCAAATTTGGCATGGAGATAGTTTGAGTCCCGAAGAAGGACATAAGCTACTTGAAAACGTCAAGTGTTAGTCGGTTTTTTTTGCCTATAAGTGAGGAGTTGTCGTTGAAATTCTACACCGATAACGCGGGCAAAAGCTAGTATTATATAAGTGTAACTTAATCGTGATCCTGTCTGATCGAGGGTCAATTATTCGCAAATCAAATGGTAACACTTTTAATTTTATTACCTACTATTATTTTGCACGCTCTAGGCAGTGCTCTTTATAGGTATTACTAGCTGACCCGGTGAACCGTGTTTCTTTTTTTTAAACAACTGCCGCACCAACCTATTGTGAAAGGGTTTTACTAATTTAGAAACCTTCCCCGACATGTGCATAACAACTTACCGAAATTTCATTAAAATCAGTTTACCCTTAACGTGCGAGTCCGACTGCCATAACACTATCAAACACAACAAAAAAATTACCCGAATTGATCCAGCCGTCTTCGAGTTTTCCTTAGTGCGCGAGTCCGACTCGAACTTGACCCTGGCTGACTCGCACTTGACCCTTTTTTCTATCTCAGAAACCTTCTCCGGCGTGTGAAAACAACTTACCAAAATTCCATTTAAACCGTTTTCCCCTTTTTGCGCGAGCCTGACTCGCACTTGACCCTGTCAGACTCGCACTTGACCGTTTTTTTCTTTTATGATAACCTTGCTAGGCATTAATAAACGCAACAAAAAAAAATTACCCGAATTGGTCCAGCCGTCTTCGAGTTTCGCGCTTAGCAACGAATTTTGCGATTCATTTTTATTTATATAGATTACGCTAAATACCTACCTAGTTAGAGGTCAAAAAAATCTAATTAACTTGCTGCGCAACGAAAAATGCAACAGTGGTATTTTCTTAATTGTTTCCTTAGGTACCTACCTACTTACGTCAAACGCAATACAAGTGTAGATTCGCTCACGGATGGCCCGCGACTGATTTTGGCTGCTACCTGGCCTCGCCTCCCCCGTGTATGTCAAGCGAGCCAGCATCATCATAGAATTCGATTTTTGCAAATTTGACTAATGATTTTTGTGTTTCGAATTATTGTGTTTATTCATTTAATTTAGTAAGAATGACAGTAAAGTTTTTTTATTTAGAAAATTTAGGTATTATATTATCTAGGTGTGTGGTGCTATGAAATTTTCGGAAACGTTTTTGTGTAGTGTAAGCACGAAGTTGCAGCTGTTTTGACCATAAATTACAAGTTTTTGCATTCTAATAATTTTAGAACTACACAATTTAACGTAAAACTGAAACACCACAGACCTAGATATTAGTTGTCTGGTCTTGTTGAAACAAAAAACATTGAGTTTGAGGAATTGATATTCATCAGAGGAGAAAAATCCTGTTGTATGGAGCGCGCTGCGAATCCGATACTCTTAAACCTTGAAAACCTTGGTAGGGAGCATATTCCAAAACCCAAGCGTTCGCGTGAGGAAGTTTCTCTGAAACAGCACTGTACGCGACCATGTAAGTTCTAAAGTGTGAGAATGCATTCGCTACCGATGGCGAGCGGTGCGATGGTGGAAAGTAGCCGTGACTATCATTTTAAACAATTCTTCAGAACACATCGCATAGTACAAGCGGTAGAACACACACAGGGAGGCAATCTCTCCTCAGACTTAACGACTTGATATACGGCTAGTGAGTTTTGGATCGTTGACAATTTCCTCAGCCCGTCGTTGAACCGAGTCAAAAGGGCCTAGCCCGTATACGGGTGCACCCAGCTAGAGATGGCAGCAGTACTCCATATGGGAACGAACTTGCGACTTGTAAAGCAGCAACTTTTGCCCCGACGTGAAGTACTGCTTTGTTCTATTGACTACCTACACCAATTTTTTAAGACGCCAGCTTCACATTGTCTGGCTAATGATTTCGGAACTGAACGTCGCTGGATTGCTCTTGAAGATGGTGAGGAGAGTTCTGGAATTGTGGTTTTCTTAGCGGTGAGCGCGCAGACTTGTAGCTTCGTAGGGTTGAAGGCCGGTGCAGACCAGATGCGTGGCGTGACGTGCGCACGCTCGTGACCCGCGCAAGCACGACACGCATCTACTGACAAACCGAGTCGTGCGCTTTTATAGCGGAACGGCAACGTCGCACACGCGCGTGCAGTGATGACGTTGTATAATATTGCGCTTCCTGTTAGATGCCAAACCTGGCATGCACGCACACGCATCGATCAGTGCTGCACATCTGCACGCACGGCTGGTAGTATTTATTTACAAAAGTAATACAGTTTAAGAGTGTTTTTTTCTATAAACTCATAGACATAGTTTGCAAATATTAGTATCTCTACAACACCGAACATGAAGAGTACAAAAATAAAAATTATAAGTTATTTTTGCGGTCAACTTCAATATGGCATGCAAAAGTTACCTGCGTGACGTGTGCTGTACCGCTGTTGTGAGAGATCTTGCACGCGCGTGCGCACGTCACGTCACGCGAGCATCTGGTCTAGTCTTCCCCAGTCAGAGACCTTAGACAGAGTAGTCTCGATTTGAGACACACTAGACACACGCTTTTCCTCCAAAACGAAACGAGGGATGTTTGCACGACCCCGTGTAATAAGCGTCTCCAGTACTTTCATCTGCACAGCAATGTATGTTGTTAATGGATAACATACCATTGAGATGCTGTAGAAACAGCGTAGGAAACAGCACAGCGCGTTGCGGGACACCACCATTAATATAAGTTTTTAAATTTACGCGTTCCATTTCTAATTTAAAATAGTAAAACGGGTTTAAACGCGATGTTATATGGCAAAATACCTTTTTCCCGACGTTTCGGCTGGGTTACACCAGCCTTGGTCACGGGTAGACTGGCGGTGCGCGGTGTCGTCGGCTTCGAGTGGAGGCGTCCTGTTGAACTACCCTCACTTTGTCTTTATATTTGTCATAATAACTGCACACAACACTAACGGTGTCCTCGGGTACGTTCGTTAGTGAAACTCGAGAGCAGTATTTTCCTATGACTGGATTTCATGCAGGCGACAGTTTCTATCCATCATCACGATTGAAGTTCTTACGCTTTTTTATTTCAATCGCTTCGCGTACCAATCTACGGTAATATTGGCGATCGGTGGACAAAACCTTAGGCTGGTGGAGCTCAATCCAGTGGTTGGAATTTGAGTTAATCAGATGTTCTGCTATAGCTGATTTTGTCGTCTGGCAATTTTTTACAGCAGCAATATGTTCTTTGACCCTTTCCGCAATTGTGCGTTTGGACTGGCCAATGTAAGAATTGCTGCAGCTGCAGTCAATTTTGTAGACACCTGGTGTTAAAGAACGGGATTACGTCCATTGGCGTGCGCACCTGCTGTTCAATTTTGGAGAACGGAACATACAGTCTTGGTGGAGAATTTATTCAAAAGCGATCCAATTTTATCCGTTACTCCTTTGGTACAGGGCATGAACGCTGGCTGTCTGCTAACCTCTGGATTCTTCGTACGTGTGTTACGGCGAACTGCACTTCTTCTAGGTACTCGTTTTGTACCCGTTTCTCTTAAGTGCCTCCTGAACGTGTGCCAGCTCAGTATCTAAATGTTCAGGGTCACAAAGATCATAAGCTCGGTTAGTCAGAGACATCACAAATGATTGTAGGTGACGCGGGTGATGATGCGAGGCGTTCAGGTCTCTGTCCGTGTGTGTGGGTTTCCAATGTATAGTATGCCCCAGAGAGCCATCTTCCGTTACATTCAATTTAACATCTAAGAATGCCAGTGAACGTTCACTTTACATTTCATATGTAAAATGTTAATTGTTATGAATGGAGTTAAGGTGATCTAGGTACTGTTTAACTTCCTGCCTGGTTCCTTTAATTAAGCAGAACACGTCATCGACATATCTCTTCCAAAGTCGAACGCTAAAAGGCCCTGAGCTCAAAGCTTTCTCCTCGAAATGTTCCATCCAGGTGTTGGCTAACGTTGGTGCTACTGGACTACCTATAGCTACTCCATCAATCTGAAGGTAGTACTGACTTTGGTAAAGAAAATAGTCTCCTTCTAAACAGTGTTCAAGCAAAGCGATATACCTATCAGGGATACCATTAAAAATGAAAGTGGTTCTTTAAGTGGAACATTAGTGATTCAACGTCAAAACTCACCATTATCTCATCATATTCCAACTGGATGTCATTCATGATGCTAACAAAATGTCGAGAATCTTTTACGTAAGACGGTAATTACCTATTAGTGGTTGCAACACTTTAGTTATATGTTTCGCTTAGTCGTAAGTGGGAGAATTAATTTGACTTACAATTGGTCGTAGGGGCACATCTCTTTTGTGTATTTTTGACAGTCCATAGAGTTTCGGTAATCGCGATATCTTAGGGCTGTGCAACCATTGGTACTCGTCATCTGTAAACAACTCTTTGTGTTCTTGTATTAAGGAGCGTGTAGGTATTTGTGTCGGCGAGCAAAATAACAACGCGTTTAATCCCGTTTTACTATTTTAAATCGCCAGCATTAATGTCCATGCTATCAGAGGAACTACCGTCAACTACAGATCTTATGCGTTTAGTCGATGTCGCTAGCCGTTAAAAGTTTTTTTTTTTTTTCTAAAGCACTTCATCCCAGCTGGCTACACTGTACCGAAGAAGTGCTGCCGATACTGCTATTAGGCTCACTACCTTCAACACGCAGTGCTTAAGTTTTTGGTGAATAAAGGTTGTTCTTTACAGCATAATGTTGAATAAATGTGTTTTTTTTAGCCTGTATTCAAGCCTTAAAGATATTCATACATATATTGTCATCGGGAGTTCTAAAAATAGAAATGGTAACGTGTGCAGTCAACCTTGCTCATCACCTTCCCACGTAGCCGAAATCGACGATGCATGCGAAACTTGTTGTGATGAAGTTATGAAGATAAGCTGGTAAATTACGACTTGTCCATGTTCCGCATGAGGGTCCAGTCCATTTTGCCTTATCTTAAACAGCATACTACCAAAATATAGATGACAAAATATCACACGATTATAAAACATACGTATTACCGGATATGTAATTTTTTTTTTATTTTCAAGATATGTAATCTATACATATAATAAAATGGTAGGAAAGTCAAAACTGTACATTGTATATTTTTTTTTTTTAAAGAATACTTGGGGTGTGATCTACATTAGATACCGAAGCCAATAATATAGTTTTTAGAATTTTTGTCTGTTTGTTTGTTTGTCTGTTTGTCTGTATGTATGTTCTGGATAAACTCAAAAATTACTGCATGGATTTACTTCAAATTTGGCACGAATACTATTAAGAAGTCGGGTCAACATATGGGCTATCACCTACGGGGAACGAGTAGTGAACCTTTATTTCTTCAACGCATTCTGTAACAATGTGTAATCTAACGACGCATATTTGACTTGCTTCTTAATTATTAATTATTCTACTCACAAATAGCCATTTATTTTATGTAAAAAAATCGTGTAAAGTTATAACTTAGATGTATTATAATATTTCACCATATAAATGTTTCCTATTTGCTAACTAGATGGCGTTGGATTGAATTAAATCGCGCTATGGTTTCGTTCACAAAAAGTGATGTTATAGTATAGCGTTTCACGCAGACGACGCATCTTTTTCCCGATTCGACTTTCGTGTTTTGCGGTCGTGTTCTAGAGCGTCAACTGCTCTCATAGTGCTCCGTGCAGTGGTGACTCAGCTGGTGCGCATTCCTGTGTGGTGTTTTGCCTCAGCGCTGACGATCTCGAATTGTTGTTTGGATTATTTCCCGCAATTCTTGGAAAATCGGCCTGAGTGTTGAGCGCTGCTCGGTTGTGTGTATTGGCTGGGAAATTGCTTCTCGGCCCGCTCTGGGTGTGCTTTCGCGCATTTCAACGCGCCCATAACGCGAAGTTTATCGAAGCGATACTGTGTGTTTCTGTATGTGAGTGTCTGTTCTCGTAGTCGCGGAACTACTACGCATATTGGTGACCCTCGCTTGCCTTTTTGACTGACGCTGGTTCGCCCGGCCTGAGTCCGGCTTTGGGTTAAATCGCTAGTGTAGTATTTCCGCTTCAGCGGTTCGCCACTCCGCGCATTCTCGCGTTTTAAGTGTCGATTGCGTCTAGTTTGTAAAAAATCCAGTTCCGAGTGCTCAAGGGCTGGTGGGTGAGATCGTATAGCTCTTTTAAGAGTTGCGGTCTACCTAACGTTTCTTATTCATAAACGTCTCGTTGCTCGGGGGGAAACCTAACGGTGACAACGTCCTCGGCCGTAGGAGTAGGAGTTAGGCACACACCAAGCAATCCGTAGCACTGCGGGGCGCTTGGCCACACTTAGGTATTCTTGCTCCTCGCCAGCAATGGTGGGGAGTCACTACTCACAAGCTACACCTCGGCCACTCCCGCGATGGCCGAAGTACTCAAAGGTATGTCCCGGGACCAGATAGGGGAGATCATCAAAGCTTGTCTTCGTGATCACTCAGATCTGGTCCAAGCCTGCTCTTCCCAGGCTGTGGCTGCCCTCACAGCGTACGACAAGTCCGTGCCCTCTCTGTGTTCGCCGCCGCGTTCCCCGTCTCGCTCGCGCACTCGTTCGCGCTCTCGCTCTCCCCGCACGCGCTCTCTCTGCCGCGACCCCCGCTCTCGCGACCCGCGTGTCGCTTGCCGCGCTCTTCGGACCCAAATCGTCCCCCCACTCCGGTAGCTGATGTGACCCTTTCTCAGTCGCTCGCTACCCCGTCCCCCGCAACCTCCGAAACCGCATCCCTGTCCCCGGTAGCCGTAATGTCCGCTGAGTCGGCGTTGTCCTTAAACGAGGACGACGAAGGCTTCAAAGTGGTTGGCCTGGGGACAAAAAAATGGAAAAAGCGGAAGAAGACCGCCAAGTCAAAAAAGGCTTCGGCGGCATCCGCTCAGGAGTCTTCTCCTCCTCCCTCCGATTCTGAGGCTAAACGTCTCAAAGCGCTTAGCGCTTCCCTGTCCCCGACCACCTCGGCGGCCAGCCCTGAGCCAGCCGCCATGGACACAACCCCCGCCGCCACCTCTTCGCAGGCCGACTGTCCCACTTCGGGACGGAAAGAAAAAACTCCGCCCCCTGTTGTCATCAAAGACAAAGGGGCCATACATCGCAAACGCGATGAAGTCCAAGTGTATCAATTATACGCACGCCCGCAACGATGCCGAACACTGCATCAAAGTCCAAGTCCCGACGCCAACAGATTTCCGAAATCTTACGGCCTTTCTTACGGCTCAGAAATACGAACGCGTGCTCAGGACAGTTATAAGGGGAGTCCCTAAGGAATTCTCCGCAAAAACTGTCCAGGACGACTTAATCGTCCAAGGCCTCCCTGTAAGGGAAGTACATCGTATGTACAACGGCCGCAACCGATCTGAGTGCTACGACATGGTGCTCGTAGTGCTAGACCTCACCAACGAGGGCAAAGCCATCTTTAATATTAAAGATGTGTGCAGCCTCAAGGGCGTCCGGGTCGAGACTCCGCACAAGCGGTCGAACCCAGGACAATGCAACTGATGCCAGTTGTATGGCCACGCACAGCGCAATTGTAGACGCAGACCGCGCTGCGTGAAATGTCTGCGCGATCACGCCACTCCGGACTGTGATCGCGATCGCATTAACGCATTAGACCCGGTCGCTTGCGTACTCTGTGGGAGCGAAGGCCACCCTGCGAATTACCGTGGGTGCCCCAAAGCTCCCAAACAGAACTCGCGTAAACCCAAACATGGTGAATCGCGCCCCCCGCCCCCCGCCAACAGGCTCCGCTCGTGCCTGCTCCCCTCCTTGCTGTCAACACCTGGAGCCGTCCTCCAGTACTAATTGACGCAACCAAATCTAAAGAGACAGACAAACTTTTGTCTGCTCTCCCTAGGCTCGTCTTAGTCACGGGTATTCCCTACCCCGCCCCTCTCATGTCCCGGGACATCCCGCGTCCAGCGCCTTTGCGAAGTGCTTCCGCACCTCTCGCGCAAACGCGCCTTGCCCCCCTGCGCCCCTCTCTCGCGCTGCCCCGCAACGCCGCTCAGACGGCCGAGCAGCAGCACTTCGGCATTCTCGTCGAGATTTCTTGGGCCTGCGACCCAGCCTATTTTGAGATCGTGTACGCCGAATACGTACAGATCACCGATCTCAATCAAATGCTCAGCTTCATGGCTAAGCAACGCGACTTCTTCGCCGCCCTCCGTAAAACTATCGAAAATAAAGCTCGCTTCAACGACTTACACCGCCGTGTAAGAACCGCTGTAGCTGAGCTTCGCGCCCAACGTTTCGGTGATCTTATGGAGAACATTTCTCCTTCTCACCAAGCTTATTGGCACTCAGCCAGAGCTCTAAAATCCGACACCGCCAACTCTCTCCCTCCGTTTACTCGTCCCAACAACGTTACCGCGTTCAATGACGACGAAAAAGCGGATTGCCTAGCGTCTAGCCTCCAAGCCCAATGTGCCTTAAACACACAGCCGTTCGATCCCGACAACGTGCGCGAGGTAGACGGCGAAGTGGAGCGCAGAACTTCTCTGCCTCCACAAGAACCCCTGCCCCCTGTCACTGTCGACGAAGTCGTACAGGTCATCAAAGACCTACGCCCCCGTAAAGCCCCCGGTGCGGACGGTATCTTTAACGATATCCTAAAGCGCCTCACTCTTCCCCTTCTCTGCCTCCTACTAGCGATCCTTAACGCTGCTTTCGAACATTGCATCTTTCCTTCTCAATGGAAAAATGCAATTGTTATAGGCATCCATAAGCCAGGCAAAGCTCGTACCGAGCCGTCCTCCTATCGCCCTATAAGTTTACTAAAGGCCCTTGGTAAACTCTATGAACGCCTCCTCCTCGCTCGCCTACGGAATGCTATAGTCTCCAGAGGCATTTTAATAGACGAGCAGTTCGGCTTCCGTGCCAAACACTCATGCGTCAATCAAGTCCACCGCATAACGGAACATATTCTCACTGGCTTCCAACCAGCATTAGGTAAGACCCGCCACACAGGCGCTGTCTTTTTCGATGTAGCGAAAGCTTTCGACAAAGTCTGGCACAACGGTTTAATTTTTAAACTGTACAACTTTCAGTTGCCAGATCGTCTAGTGCTCATCATACGAGACTATTTGTCGAATCGTAGCGTTCGCTACAAAGTAGAAGGCACTCTCCCTTCCCCCTGTCCCATAGAAGCAGAAGTCCCGCAAGGGTCCGTGCTCGCCCCCATCTTGGGTAAAACGATAGGTACCCATCTAGCCCTCTTTGCGGACGATACCGCTCTTTATACCACCGATAGGCAAGTGATTCGAATCACTAAGAGACTCCAACCCGCTATCACCGCTCTAGGCGAATGGTTTCGGAAATGGAGAATCGAGGTGAATCCCGACAAAAGCTCTGCCGTCCTCTTTACCGTAGGCTGCCCTCCGCGGCCACCTCCCCTCTCCCTCTT
This sequence comes from Apoda limacodes, assembly GCA_946406115.1. NCBI lineage: Eukaryota > Metazoa > Arthropoda > Insecta > Lepidoptera > Limacodidae > Apoda > Apoda limacodes. The sequence continues at coordinate 7,192,527 of OX291553.1, read as the reverse complement.
CGGTCGTGCCATTCCCTGGCAAAATAAGACCAAATATCTCGGTGTGACCATGGATAGTCGTTTGAACTTCCACGCTAACACCAAAATAGTCAGAGACCGAGCCGCTTTTGTCCTTGGTCGTCTTTATCCCATGATAGGCAAGTACAGTAAGATGTCGCTTAGAAATAAGCTGAATCTTTACACAACTTGTATCCGCCCCATACTATCTTATGCTAGCGTAGTCTTTGCGTTATCCAAGCGCAATCTCCACAAACTTCAGACCCTCCAAAACCGCTTTCTCAGAGCGGCCTCTGGGGCCTCTTGGTACGTTCGTAATGCGAACCTACACAGAGACTTCGAACTCCCCACGATTCCCCAATACTTTAAAGACTTGGCAGTCCGCTTTTTCGAGCGTACGCAAAATCACCCGAATCGATTAATTGTGCAATCCACAACGTATCGTCCCCCCGATCGACCCGGTCGCGGTCTTACAACTATTGTTAGTCGGCCTCGGCACGTACTAACGTCCCCAGATGACGATCTCGCTGTCCGGATAGCGAAATTAGTCTCTACGACTTCCCCGAATAGGGCCTCCCTCCAAACACGACGCCGACGTCCCCGGGTTCGTCGGCGCCCACAAGGATACACGAGGTATCCAAAGAGTGCCGGGGCGCTTCTCGCCCCCATTCAATCGCAACCGTACCCGCGTATCGGGGAACTCCTGGCGGTGACTCACCTTCGGGATCGAGACTCACGCCGGTCGAAGGGACGCCCCCGAGAGCGACAACCCGAGCCGAGGCTTCCCCCGCCGCGGGGAGCCCTTGAGCGTTGGGCGCTATATGGGCTGAGGCTCCTTCAGAGTCTCGCCCCAAAAAGCCCGGTGAAGCAGTAATGGCTGCAACAGCCAACTGCATAGTAAGTTCAGAAAAAAAAAGGCAGACGACGTCGCGGGCAGCAGCTAGTAAGTATATAAAAAAGAACTTCCATTACGATGATCAGCGACAACCATCTGTGCAGTTTATGACACAGAATAAGGAATAGTATTACTGAAAAATCACTATAAAACAAACTTCAAAGCTTGACTTTTTGCTTGCTTGAGCTCATTCAAATGTGCGGCAAGTGTTCCTAAATTTTTTTGGTTATAGATATGACTCTGACCGGCCGACCACGCACATGATAACATGAACCATATCGCTCTCAAAACGATACTGCCGGAGAGCGCTCGGAATCGGAATCAAAATGTTCGATTTTGTAAGAAGGTCCGATTCTGCAAGTGATATTTTTTTTTCCGACTGACTGTTCAGTTGGCTGTTGCAGCCATTACTGCTTCACCGGGCGTTTGGGGCGAGACTCTGAAGGAGCCTCAGCCCATATAGCGCCCAACGCTCAAGGGCTCCCCTCGGCTTGGGTTGTCGCTCTCGGGGGCATCCCTTCGACAGGCGTAAGTCTTGAACCCGAAGGTAAGTCACCGCCAGCAGGGTAGTTCCCCGCTACATGGGTGCGGTTGCAATTGAGTGGGGGTGAGAAGAGCCCCGGCACTCTTTGATACCTCGTGTATCCTTGCGGGCGGCGACGAACCCGGGAACCACGGCGTCGTGTTAGTGGGGAGGCCCTATTGGGGGAGGTATTAGAGACTAATCTCGCTATCCGGACAGCGAGATCGTCATCTGGGGCCGTTAGTACGTGCCGAGGCCGCCTAACGATAGTTTTATGACCGAGGTCAGTCGGGGGGATGATAATACATAATTTATATCAGGTTCATATAAAAATTTCAAGACTTTGGTGACGCCTCCATAACTTAATCTTAAGTCCTAATCCCATGAAACCATTGCATTGTATTCAGAGTAGTTTACGGCCTTAGGTTATCCTTCTTTGCTTTCAGTTCCTTGTTGCCTTAGTCGTTGTACGTTCCCATTGCAGTAAGAAGGCTTAACCCATAGTCCTTGACTCTGGTCCATAGCGGATTGGCAAACGTAGGCAAGTTAGTGGCATTTCGGCCATTCCCAGCAGTCTTACCAAAAACACTTTTTGTTTATCTGCAAACCTAGTGTATATTCTACTCGGTCTACTTTAGAGAGGACTACAACTTAAATATCAATTCTAGTCTATTGGTGAGTCTACTGGGAACCAAATTCCTCTCTCCTTCCAAAGTCTCTTTGTCTAAGGTTAAAATTTTTTTTTAGTAAAATCCTAGTCTGTTATTTGCTATAAGCAGATGGATCACGTGCAGAGCGCGTAAGCAGTTTTTGGCACTGTTTTTAATCTAAGCTATGCGTTGCGTGTAGAAACTACAGGAATAGGCGTAGGCTCCCCTTCCTAAAAAGAGGCACAGGCTATAGTTCTTCCACGCAGACTCATTGCGGGTTGGCTGACTCTATCAAAAACTGTAATATCCACTAGAAAATAAATGGCTTCGTGAGTATCTTTGTCCTGGAAGTTAATGTCATATAGTATCTACTCATGTATTTCTTCTACGTAGTCGTTACTTAATTTTCAACCGACAAGCACTTGGTTTTTTTTAGGTGTAGTCCTTTTTGGTTAAGTTTACTATTAACATTATAATAACACAACATAAATAACAACATTTTAATACAACATTTTTCTTTCAGGTAAGTTATAATTGTCTACTCGGTCAGCAGATTGCTTGGATAAAGGTATGTATTGTATTATTTCCAGTTTACTTGTTTATTTATCATATCTGGCGTAATCTCATGACGTAAATAAAAACTCAGCAAAAGTTAAAATAAAAGAAAGGATGAAAAAATGGAATGGAATGTTTTTCCGTTTTGGGTTAACCACAAAAGACAAGTTATATTTAAAAAAAATAAGGTATGGAGCTTAAATTATTCTAATCGGCATAAATTACACCCAAAAAATACCCTTGTGTATCATGGTCCATATGAGTAAATATTTACCACATTTAAATTCTTATGTTTAAAACTTAATTAAATAGAATAAATGTAGATATCTAATCAGGAAAGTAAAAATGAAGCTGTAACAAAACTGAAAGAAGTTAAACTGAGAGAAGTTAAAGCGGACAACGTACACGTAGGTAAATGTTTGAAAGCTTCAAGTAAGAAGATTATGCAGAAAAAAATAATAATTAATCAATTGACTAATAGACAAAGGACCTAAAAAATATTTTTTGAAGCTATCGTTTTTAGAATCAAAATGACGTTTCTGGTGAGAAAAAACAGCTAAAGAAACACCTCAGCTGTCGCCGTTTTTTAAAATTTTTATTTTTGTTACAATTTAGGATTGGAATTAGGATATTTGATTTCATTTATTAGGGCTGGCCCTTCACATTATTCATTTTCAAATGGCTATACTATGGCAAGTTTGGTATCATTTTGATAGTTATAAATTCAAGAAGTAAAATTAATTTCTGATATCAATTGACCTTTAATCATTTTCATAGTAATTTTCTGAAATAAATGTAAAAAGGTGTGAATATTGATTGATTTCTTGTTGAAGACCGTTAATTTTTTTTATCGTGAACATAATTATGAAAAAAATATGATAAACCGATTTTTTTCTAATTCTTAAAACATAAATTTGAAGATCCTTCTGTCACAAAAAGATTGTTAAATAAAATATCTCGAATGACGGCGTGCCAGAGGTATTGGCTGGCGCGGGTAATCAATGGATCACTCGTATTGTGAGTATAACACCAAAAGCTGAAGACAATAAAAGGAGTATCCAAAGTCGCAGAAAGCAGCTTCCTTGAGACAAACGGACATACTATATACATATATCCTACCTAGCCGTAGTACCTACACCACAAGCTTATTTCATGTCACTTTTTTGCCACTGCACTCGCTAAACATGATTTATTTTTAAAATTCATCTATATTAACTTACTATAAATATTTTAGACCCAAAAAGAGCTGAAGAACTGCCAATTTTCCATACATTGACAGTATCTTCTTTGTATCAAAGGGGTAAAAAAGCACTTTTGTTGCCTGGAATGCTAATCGTGAAGCTACATATAGATTTAAGGCGCTAGTACAGAATTCTATAAATTGGTTGGATACAAAAATCAGAGTAAGTATTGAATATAAAAATTAGCATTTATTAGAGATGTGCTGACTATGACTTTGGCCGACAAGCATATTAGTCAGTTGTAAAGAGGCCGACTAGTTGGCTGAGTAATCGGCCAAGCCGATCACGGTTTCGGTTGAATTTGAAAATTTCTGTGATGATTCGCGCGCAAGTCATAGGTGAAGTCAAGCCAACATTTTAGTCTTTCACTATCGAAAGCAAATAAATTTTCGTGGACCCCAGCTTTCGAATTATGAACCCCCATTTTTTTCACGCCAATGTAGACCCCCGTCAAGTCTCCCTTGGATCCCTTGGGGCCACCTGGACCACTTTGGAAACCACTGGACCAATTGTACAAAATATGCAAGTCAAGTATATGCAGTACTAAATGATAATATCTCAGCAAGGAAAACAAATACTACGAGTAAGAACAATCCTCCCAAATACCGTTCAATACAACCCTTATACCTCAGTTAGCTTCTGTAATCAAATGTTCGACCACAGACGATTCCTCCCAGTCAGCGCTTTTAGCCGAATAGTCACCGACTACGCAAGTGGTCGGATAGTCGGCTTTACCAACTAGTCGGAACGTTTCTGGTACTTATATATTTCTTGCATTATTTCTTTAAATTTCTTTAGTCTTTAATAGAATAAATCGCATAATCTCTTAAAATACGACCACTGTTAGTTTTTTCTTTCAAACCAACTATAAAAAGAAAAAACCATTGTCATTGTAAGTTCATTACCATTTCAATATGACGACTTTAGTTTTGATCTGTCAACACCGGGTCAGAAAATTTTGTTGCACCATAATCTATAGCATCGTTATATCTGTGCGTTCATCTATTTGTCAATTATTAGGGTTCCTTAGTGAAACGGCTAAAACGGATTCCGTCATGTCCATCTGTTCTTCTATTTGTCAATTTTAGGGTACAAAACGGTGGCCATTACAGTTTCGTCATATATATCCGTCCGTCCTTATGCGGTAGGTATATAGCATATCCGTACGTAGCTAAACGGTAAAAAGTATTTTGAACGCTAATAGATAGTATTATATAATCTGTGCTAATAGTTTTGTCATGTTTACGAAGAGAGACAGACACACAACAAACACTTTGAGTAAAATCTATATATATAAAAATTACGTGTCACGTTGTTTGTCCGCGATGGACTCCTAAACTACTAAACCGATTTTGACTTCGTAACTATCTGTTATTTGATCCAACTTAAAAGATAGGATAGTTTTACCTCGATCTGTTAAGTGCGAGCCGAAATCTGGCACCAACTTTCGCCGGGTTACAGAGGGACGGCCAATACCAATATATAAAGGTCTGAGGTCAGATTTTCGTGACTATCCAAAATCTTCAGAGTTCTTCTTGTTGGGGTTGGAGAATGAAAGAAAGAGTTTGGACTCCTTATTGATCAGACTTACTGGATATTTCACGCTACTGTATGTCTTAAACTAACTCGGTGCAGGCTTAAATTTAACAAGTTAACTGCCACCCCGGTCACCGGTGACTGGACGCCTCTCTACATCTACACGCCATTACGGTCACCGGTGACCTCAAGGTAGACCGGTTTTCAGAACAAATTTGTGCGCCGGATAACGCGTTTCTTTAACATTTTCTGTACTTAGGTGACCGGAGTGGCGCTGTTTGTGTCGAGTGATAAGAGACTTCTTTGTAATTTTATCACTCTAAACAGACAACCAGATTTGAAAAAACTAAGCATACAAGGGTGGCTAATACGTTAGAAAAACACATAAGTAAGAATAATCATTTTTTTCCTTCAACGTTGGCGGACTACTACGGGGAGCGGGTGACCGGGGTTGGGGTAACTCCGGGCCTTCGTAACGGTTTTTCATTTTTTAACTTCACAGCGCCATAGAGGTCACCCGTGACCTCGTCAGGTTTTTTGGAAATATTTTGAAAACTATTGAATATATTTAATTGAAACTTAGATATATTTTCATATCTGAGCATTTGGCTTCAATCTTAACCAAAAAGTTTTTATGTAATTTTTTTTTCATTTCTTTTATGGCAGCCAACGTGTTAAGAAAAATGTAGTGATCAGATATAAAGAAGCTCTGCAAAGTGCACGAAGCGAAACTTGAGTATTTTTTATTATAATTTTTTCTTTATTCTTCTGTTTGCATTAGTTTATTGTTGGTAAATAAGTATGAATTGTAAAGAGTGATCGCCTTCCAGCGGGAGTTAACATCGCTGCCGCGGCATTTTTTTTTGATACAGGGTTCTTGAAATGTATATTTTGAAAATTCATATAAAATATCGTTTATCAATATTTTTTTTGTTTTATAATTATGTTCACGATGTAAAAGTAATAAGCTCTTTAACAAATAATATCCAATAATAAATAACAATATGTACTGACGACGTCATTTGGTACAGAAGTAGGTAGTAGATGTTTACTAAAAAATCGAATAGAAACCAGATTTCAAGGAATTCGCAGTCATTTTATAAGAAGCTGATACTTAGTAGTTTTTACTTAGTACTAAGTAGTTTAGGTAGTGTTTTTACTAGAATCGAATGTTGGTTTTTCGATAGATTTAAATGAGATATCTTTGAATATGGCATGAGTCATAACATAAACCATTATCACTGATAGGTAAACCAAACGCGGTGGGTGTAGGTTGCGGAAGACGTATAAATATATGATTAACAGCGCAGTGAATAAAAAAATCCGTTAAGTGCTGATTGGAAGACTCATTTAGGGTCCGTACCACCATACAAAACGTATATTTATGCAACATAAATACAATGCCTAGTAAATAGTAGTCAGCAATGTGTCTTTTCGTTATTGCTATTTCGCGAAACGTTGGCACACGGAATACATTTTCTAACGCTTACTTTTGCAAAACTATATAGTACAGTTGACTACGTTTTACTTAAGGGTCTTATCACACTGCCGATTTGCGAGCGAGTTCAAAGTGAGGCGAGATGAACTGCTATTATTACTGCGAGTTTGCAGCTAGCGACTTTGACGACGCGGGACAGACAGATAAACAGACAACATTTTTACATCAACATTTGTAATAAATACTATATAGATACGGAACCCTAAAAAGTAGTCAGGCATATCATGTAGGGGGTTATGCGTCAGCTCCTCGTATGACTGGCGATATTTTTGACTTACATCAATAATAATTTTACAAATAATTGGCTCTTTGAACAGATGACTAGCTCCTTACTGGTAAGTACTATGACTATTTGCATCTAGGAATATCCACTGTTACTATCGTCAGAGATATTTTTCTTTTATTTGTAAGACATAGTTAAAATAACCATTCTGCAATCATATTGTTTTAGACCGTATATCACAATTGACCCTCCTATATACAGCTGTGATGGCATAGCTAGGCAGATAAGGGTGGCATTTATTATTTGTGCAAAGATACTTAATTATTTATCATCAATATAAATAAATACTTTCATAGCAAAGATGCAGTCAAAAGATGAACCTCGGGCCAGGTTGAACCTGAAACAATTATTTATCTATTTTTATATGTATATAAAAATGAATCCTTTTTCCCTTGGTAACGCCCTAACTTCCTAACGACTGCAACAAATTGATAATTTTTTGCTGTGTTCGCTATTGTTAGGGCAAAGTTTTTATGAAAGAAAAGAAGGTCAAGGGCGAGTTCGACCCCGATTGTAATGAAATTTTGATAAATTGTTTACAATAGGTGGCGCGCTAGTTATTAAATAAAAAAGAGAAACAACGTTCGTGGGGTCAACAAGTACTTTTATTATAATGTTTCTGAAATGTTACGAAAAACTAGAAAAAAGGCAAGGTCAAATTATGGTTAAAAAATATACTACGGGTCAATTTATTAGGCTAATTGTAAATGAGTGAATGGTTATTTTTTATTAAATATCAAACGAAAGGTTAAATCATTTTCATTGAAGTTACAAAAGTTCAATTTTTCCGCTGAAATAAGAAAAGAAGATAAAACGGAAGCGAGTGCAACAGACAGGAAATTGAACCAGACCCCGTTACTCTTCAAAAGCTTCTGCCTTCATGCTTCAGTTCTCCATTTATTGTATATTACAATTGACTGATCACGACGTTAAGAAGTGTATTTTCTATTTGACACATTTAAAACACAATATACACATACTTACATGCTACTGAAGTAAAAACGTTTAGGAATATCACATCATAATATTAATGAAATTTTTACTTTTGAATCAATCAATGTCAATGTTTAATTCTATTCTAAATATTGTTAGCCGATAACGAAGTAAAATCTAAGCCAAGTATAACTATTATTTTCTCGTAGTCAGTTGTAAAAATTATTGTGCACAGCACAACTGAAATTCATCTCGCACCTATCCATCACTCGTTCTACTCTAATCACGTGATTCAACTACAGAATCCTTCGCTACTCTCGGGATTCAACTTAGATCCCGGCGAGAAATTCTCCTTTTTTTACACTTGATCTGCAGTTTACAATATATTTCTACATCTTTGTGGTTCTAACACCTATTTGGGACACCGCCATCTAAAATTAGTGTTGCGACGCTACGGCGGCGGCGACGGCCAATCTAAACATTAGTTAAGGCTCCGCATTACCTAAATGTGCAGTTCTCTTCTCGTTCTTAAACTCGATTCCACTGTCCAATTGCTAGTTTCAAACAAGAAAAACCTAGCTATATATAAAATACCTTAACATATTATATTTACTACTACTATAAAGTAGAAAATTACTGTATTTATTTTTAGATATCTGCAAAACCTCGCCTTAAAAATCTAAATTTTGACTTCCGCGTTATTTCTTTTTTAACAATAACTTCTTATTAATACTTGAAGCAGAAATACAATTTATTACTTACAATGTAAAGAAATCAATAAACTAGCATATATATATAATATATATATATATATATATATACATGTTATATAATATATTCAATTACAATAAATTCATTTAAGATTTTCTAGACATGGGTAACTCAAGAAGCAGGCCGGCTTGGCTCAAGCTGAAGTTCAAAGTGTTCAGTGATTTGGGTTACCTACGAATTTGAAAGTCCGCACAGACTTTGTTTTCTAGCGCACGATTCTTGTTGCAAAATCTTCGCACGCTGGTAGCTTCTGAGACTCCGTAATTGTCAAGTTAACAAAAACATAATAATGTATGAATTATTATATAGTACCTATCGAAATTCACAGATTAGTATATTTACCAAGCGACCGAGTTTGCTTTGTTTGCACAGTCGTTTGGACCTGCATTTATATAAAATGATATTTTTGTCATTTTTGTATTGTTGTAAAATTAATTAATTGATGATGATGGTGCGTGTTAGGGGGGGTTTAATTTTGTGTCGCACTGCGGCGCCGCGACGATGTTATTTACCAATCTATACATTAGTTAAAAAACTTCATTTTCATAAATATTATATATCTACTTTTTGCCACTTTTCGCCTAAGAAGCTTTCTAAATTTGATAAACATAAAGCTGGCTCTACACCAAGAAAAATTGACAACTTTTATGTTGTCAACACGTGTTCGTGTAAAAGTTTCTGTTAAGAAAAGAGACTCAAAATACAAGAAAAATTACCAACTTTTCTGTTGACAACACATTCAGGTACCGCAAAGGTGAGTTTTTTCAAGTTTAAGTCGTTTAACACTTCAAATATTAAACGCCATGATTGTCATAGTTATATTTTGTCGATACTATTCTCCGTAGTGTTACCGTTCAGAGTATGAGATTTAACACCTGAGGTTGGATTGGGTGATAACGACACCGATCCGATAGCAATATGTCGTCACGATATCGGCAGATTAAGGCATAGAACCGGTTTTTCTCGTTAAAAAAAACCAAGGAAACCAGGTTTGTAGTAGAAATATGAAAAGAACCGTTTTTACATGGCATAAGAACGGGTTCTTTCGGTTATTTGGTTCCTAACATAGTATTTAAGTAATTTTTTTTTAAGTTCTTTACAATATATACTTATACATTTAGTTTACACTGGCGATTCCGGCAAAGTAGAATTGGACCTCTCTTCACTTTCCTGGGAACTTGTAAAATAATGTAATAAATAATAACAAAAATATTTTTGGACTTTTATACAGGGCCATCTGGTTCGAAACTATACGTAAAGCTAGTACTATGGATAGCTATATACCAGACAACGTATACAAATACATTTTTTGTAACTATGTATTCAAGACAAACACAAATGTTCATCAAATAAATATTTTTCTATTTCATATTACTGACTTTTTTATCACAAATAAAGAAAAGGATCAAAGAAAGTATAGCAGTATGTATGTACCTATGTATATGTATTAGTTACATCGCAAAGCGGCACCGGCCGCGCTGCTTTTTCTTTGGCTTTTCTTTTCTTCGAGCGGCTCCATGGTATCCCGAAGAAGACGGACTTTGAACCGTTATATAACATGTGCATAAACTACGAAAATTAATTGATATATGACAAAATGCACAGTAGATAAGTTTAAAAAAAACAGCAAAATCAAATAATTGTACACAAAAAAAATAAAGAAAAGCGTAAGTAAGTAGGTATTTATAATATATTTGAGACGATAAAAAGTGTTATTTAAGAAAATTTTAACTATCTAAATAAACGATTTTTGACATTGACTACTCACCAGTTTTTTTTCTCTTCTCGAGTTTATTCAGGATAAGTTTCGTCCAGAAATAAAAATAAATCTTCTTAACATGTGTTCCGCTTCCAACCTCTGTGTGTAGGACAAAATTTACTCGAATTAAAAAAAAATAAGGTTATATAAAAACAAAACAGATGTTGAGAAGATATATTTTATAGATATACTTTATATATTTTTGAGATATACTTTAACTTTGAGCTTGTAGAAACAAGCTATAAAAGTAATATTTAAACTTCGAAATTTTTTAGACAAGAAACATCTAGTTGTAAAAAGTTGTATCGCAAGTAAGCAAATTGCAGCGATGCTCCATTGGTACTTTTCCCGCCCGCTTCTTTTACCCCGCACCCGCACCCAAGTGTGTCGTCGCCGGTATCAGGCCGATATCGTCGACGATAACGACACAGCGTGAAAGCTTAAAGTACTGTATGTGGATTATCTGTCCGACGATATCGTATAGCTATCGTGTCGTTATCGCCCAATGTGAACCAGCCATTAAATCATATAACGAGGTTGTATCGCCACTAGGGTATTCGCCCCGGAGTACCCGGGACCGGGATTTACGAGGAATTCAAGCTTTTTTTACCTGGGAACGATGCGTTAAGATTCCAGATGTTACTGGAAATTATATCAAATAATATTTTTTAAGTTATTCAGCCAACAACGGGCGTCAATAATGAACGAGCGAGTTTTTGACACTTAGGCAATTTAGGTGGGTCAATAAATGCAATGGTAAATTTTTTAAATTTTGCTTGACAGTCAACTTGGTAAATGTTTAATATTTTTTATAAATAATGTTCGTGTTTGTAATTTTGTTTTCAATAATCAATTACGAATACATGTGATCAATAAAATTCAAATTCACTCGATTTTAAGATTAAGAAAATAATATAGTTTTTTATCTATATAAATAAAAATTACTGATTGTTGGTAAGCGGATCACTTGACAACGGACTTATTTGGCAAATCTTTACTTTAAATGTTCGTAACAGTCCGATCTGAACAAGGTTTTTGGGGAAAGAGAAATCGGCATATTTGCCCTGAAATTTCTATAAATTCGGGAAAACTGAAAGTATTTGTTCAATGTATTTTTTGTATTAACGCAATGACAAAAAACAAATTTATTAAATGTCGTTTGATGGATGATCCAATTAGGACAACGTCTATCGGTTCAGCTAATAAATAAGCAAACAATCAATGGTTATGCGTGTTTTCTGTTTGATTGTGCAGTTGTTTTTAAGATTCATAGCAATAATTTAATATTGTATTGGATAATTTGTTACAAGTTGATCCTTTGCTTATTTTTTTTTTGTGATAAACAGTAAAAAATCCTAATCACTACACGAACCACGACGTTAGTATCTAAGTGAACCCTTGCGGCTAAATATGAAATGTCATTAATTTGATTAAATCCAATTAATTACTTAATAATACTAAATTAGTACTTAAGTTCATGTAGACTTCTCGTTTGAGTAAATATTTAGTTCGATCCATAACTATTATCGATGTCGACCCTGATATTGATGGGCCAATTGGTTTAATTTTACGTTTTCCGACGTACATTTTTGCAATACGTTTAATTTGTTACCTACTTTGTATCACCTTCACACTCTCACAAACAAAAAAAAAAGGTCAAATATTACAATATGGCGACCATTAAATTCAATTTTGTAACCATGAAGCTGGTGCCAGATCTTTGTATAAATATGTGTAGACTTGTTTGAAGTCTTTGCTCCATATATTTTACCCGACTGCGGCAGAGCCCAAAAGGAGAGTCAAACAGACCTGTATGTATCATGCTGTGTTCCCTCGTAACTACTAAATGGCTAAACCGAATTTACGAGTAATAAATTTTACGTGGTTAGATTCGTCTTAACCAGTGGAGTGTCATAGGCTATTTTAAAATTATTGGAAATCAAAATGGCGGATTTTTGGCGCCAAATTGCGCGTAAGGTATCAAAATAAAGAATTTTAAAAGGTGATTGTAAATTAAGAATTAAAAAATAAATAACAAAAAAACCCGACTGTAGAAGAATTAAGAACTAAACAGAAATGAAAACATACTAAATATTTAACTATAAGCAGATGGGACTTATTTTAAGGTAACTACTACTGTGTGAGCAATCAGTAGGTAGGTACACTATTTGAACTTGCATTGAAAAGGGTCCCGTCTGCTTATACTTAAATATTTAGTTAGTTTACATAAATGTTTTAATTTCTGTTTAGTTGTTTTAATTTATAGAATCCAGCCCTTTTTTAAATCTATTTAGCCCGAAAACCTGATACCGAGTTGGCAACACTAATATCTTTGGTTCGGATTCGGACATTTTATTAACAGATAGGGCGACCAGCTATCAATGATGCAACGAGTCACTGACTCACACACGGTTCACAAGTTGGTAAGGTTGAAGCGGATCATATCGTACCGCTACCAGCAAGGCTGACGTCACGCGTCCTACATGGCGCTCATCATAATCATCATCAAAGGTTCTTTGGCATTTCAGCATATATAGGAACCGAATCGCAAGATAAACGTGTAAGGCTACGCCTTCGGTCTATAGAGGTACTTGACGAACTTAACTCGGACCACCGCGTCCTGTCCTCCGATTAAGTTCTCCATCGGACCTCCTCCTGACACTAGAACCGTACCGGATTGGGATAAATTCAGGAAATTACTCGAAAACCCCAGCTCGCCACATCTAGACCACACGTTCCCAATATAATCTCTTCCGCGAACGGTATTAACGTGGGTACTAACTCACTCACTAGCCACCTGACCGCCACCGTTGGCGAGTGCTCAAGACAAGCGACAAGTTTATAAAAAGATTGACAAGCCAAAACCTAATGAGGTCTTAATTCAAGAAAGCTCAGTTTTTTTTGTCATTTTTTGTACCTGATTCTTAGGGTTCGGACTTCTTGCATCCGTTAATGTCCCTACCCGGTAAAAAACGCCCCCGGATAGGCCCGGATCCAATTCATCGTGCAAGCAAACATTTGTATTTTATCCGCCTGCACTATTGAGGATCCCGAATTTTACCTGGAATAACCGGATCATGCTCTTATTTTCTCGGACACCCGGACCGTTTTTTATCGGCACGAGTGGGCAGAGGCTTTTAATAACGTATTATGCAGTTTTATGCAACAACAACTATTGGACAAACTTTGCGCCAGACAAAGTTACAGGTAGTGGATGCATACATACATGCATGTATGTAAAGATAAAAATAATGGATTCTGTAGTTTTTTAACTTTCTGTTTTTTCTACAAAATCTTAACTAAAGAAAATGTTTTCATTTTAAAAAAGTGTTGGCGGTGGAGTGAATTGATTTCTCTCCGGACCCAAACCGCAAACATCATGCCGAAGTCGTTTTTTTTCTCGGTAATCCTAACGTAACGCAGCCCGCCGCAGACGCAATCGCGCTCCCACTACCGAAAACAAAGCTCGCTTCAACGACTTACACCGTCGTGTAAGAACAGCTGTAGCTGAGCTTCGCACCCAACGTTTCGGTGATCTTATGGAGAACATTTCTCCTTCTAATCAAGCTTATTGCAGCCTAGTCAAAGCGTTGAAATCAGACACCTTCAACTCCCTCCCTCCGTAAAATCGTTCCAACAACGTTCCCACGTTCGATGACGACGAAAAAGCGGATTGCCTTGCATCTAGCCTTCAAGCGAGAGGTAAACGGTGAAGTGGAGCGCAGATCTTTTCTGGCGCCACAGGATCCTCTGCCCCCAGTCACAGTCGACGAAGTCAAACAGGTCATCAAAGACCTACACCCCGTTAATCCCCCGGCGCGGACGTTATCTCTAAAACGATATCCTAAAGCACCTTACTCTCCCCCTTCTCTGCCTTCTAGTAGCCATCTTGAACGCTGCTATCGAAAATAGCACCCTTCCTTCTCAATGGAAAGATGCAATTGCTATAGGCATCCATAAGCCAGGAAAAGCTCGAACCGAGCCGTCCTACTACCACCCTATAAGTTTACTAAAGGCCCTTGGTAAACTTTACGAACGTCTCCGCCTCGCTCGCCTACGGAACGCTATAGTCTCCAGCGGCATCTTAATTTATGAGCAGTTCAGCTTCCGTGCCAAACACTCGTGCGTCCACCAAGTCCTCCGTATCACGGAACATATTCTCTTTGGCTTCCAACCAGTATTAGGTAAGCCCCGTCACACGGGCGCTGTCTTCTTCGATGTAGCGAAAGCCTTCGACAAAGTCTGGCCCAACGGTTTAATTTACAAACTGTACAACTATAAGTTGCCCGACCGCCTCGTACTCATCATATTTGTCGAACCGTAGCTTTTGCTATAGAGTCGAAGGCACTCTCTCTTCCCATACAATCAGGAGTCCTTCTGTACACAAACGACATCCTTAAAACGATAGGTACCCAATTAGCCCTCTTCGTGGACGATAGCGCTATTTACACAACCGATAGGCAAGTGAGTCGAATCACTAAGAGACTCCAATCCGCAATCACCGCCCTAGGCGAATGGTTTCGGAAATGGAGAATCGAAGTGAATCCCGACAAAAGCTCTGCTGTTCTCTTCACCGTAGGCCGCCCTCCGCGACCATCTCCCCTCACATTCTTCGGCCGTCTTGGCAAAACAAGGCCAAATATCGCGGTGTGACCCAGAATAGGCGTTTGAACTTACGCTATCACACCAAAATAGTTAGATCCCGAGCCGCTTTTGTCCTTGGTCGTCTATATCCCATGATAGGCAAGTACAGTAAGATGTCGCTTAGGTATAAGCTGACTCTTTACGTCGCTTGCATTCGCCCCATACTAGCATATGCTAGCGTCGTCTATGCGTTGTCTAAACGCAACCTCCACAAACTCAAGACCCTCCAAAACCGCTTCCTCAGAGCGGCCTCCGGAGCCTTCTGGGACGTCTGTAATGTATACCTACACAGGAACTTGGAGATCCCCACGATTCCCCAATATCTTAAAGACCTGGCAGTTCGCTTTTCGAGCGTACACAAAATCACCCGAATCGATCAATTGTGCGTGCAATCCACAACCTATCACCCCCCCCCCCCCGACCGACCTCAGCACGGTCGAAAAACTATTGTTAGGAGGCCTCGGCACGTACTAACGGCCCCAGACGACGATCTTGCCATCCGGATAGCGAGATTAGTCTCAACGACCTCCCCTCAACACGACGCCGACGTCCCCTAGTTCGTCGGCGAACGAACGGATACACGAGGTATCAAAGAGTGCCGAGGCGCTTCTCGCCCCCACTCTCTCGCAATCGCAACCGCGTTACGGAGAACTCCCCTCCTGGCGCTGACTCACCTTCGGGTTCGAGGCTCACGCTGATCGAAAGGACGACCCCAGGAGCCAACCCAAGCCGAATCTACCCCCGTGGGGACCATTATTATTATAGTACACTTAGATTAAGTTTGATAATGTAAATTTTTGTTCAATAAATTAGTATTTTTATTATTATGACAAGTCTTCCTTGCGCGCACTCGTTGAAGACCTAAAAGACTTCTTAATGGGTCATGCGGAAATGGTGGGGGAAAAAGTAAATCAATTGGGATAGGTATCGGTCATCATAAACCACATAAATTAATTCTATGGCTGCAATAAGACGAAGATTATGATATTCTTTGATGCATTACGTATTTATTGACATATAACGTAATTTAATTGACATATTTATTTTTTGGCCATTTATTTTGTTTTGCGTAGCTATTTATCATTTGTAATTAAGCTTTGTGAACATAATCTAAGAGCAAATATCTAGGTGCCAGTTTTCAATTAAGTTGTATAAGTTGAAAGTTATACAGTCAAATTTTTCATTCAAATGGTTTCAAGATTACGCTCGTACATACATAAAAAACATATATAAACATCCGAATTGAGAATCTCCTCCTTTATTTAAAGTCGGTTAAAAATAAAGTATATCTATATTTAATAGCTAATAAACATTAGGATTTTGAAAAACTACTGACATAGATATTCGTGTACGAAAAATCATTTTCGATAAAGTTAATATCAAAAATGGGGTCGAACTCGTTTGTATGAAGCGTGTTGCGGAGAATTTTCTTTTAATTGATTGATGGAATGCAACAATAGAAGACATGACAAGTCAGGGACAATGACTGTTCATTATCACTTTTAAGGACTGTGTATTTGCAACTACGTAATTAAACTTTTTACAACCATCTTTTATTTTGCCAGTTTTCTTCATGTGTCAGTCAAATGACGGTATAGACTGTCGCTTCTTGTCACTTACTTCGTCACTTTACTTCATGAGACTGTGTCTGAATAAAAAAAAGTATGACTTTTTGTATGCATGTGTTAGTAATAATAATAATAATATATTTTTATTTCAAACATTTCTGTCCATAGAAAAGCACTTATTTCACTAATTTACAATAAATAAAAATTACATTAATTATTTAAACACTAAAAAAATAATAATTAATAATAATAATTGAAGTTCAAATAATTATAATGAAATAATAATTAAGATACACTTAAACTATTTATATCTGACCTTCTGTCTATGCACCCTGTCCAGTGCTCCATAAAAACACAGTCTGAGTCCATCCTGTGTGCAATCAATTGCAACTTGATATTTGCAAGTACAAATTAGGGCTGCCTTGCAATCTGCTCATTATAGACTCTGTTCGCATTATTGTTGCGAAATCGTCTATTCTCGCTTTCGCAAACATTTGCGAAGCGCTACAGAATCGAGGCAACCCCAACAGCATCCTATAAGCATTGCTATATTGCACACGAGGGGCGCTGTATGTCTTTAACGTATACCCCAAATTTACCCAATGGCTGCATGTATAGAAAGTTTGGCAATATGCTCTAAACAATGTGTTTTTGACTTGCCTACTGCACCGTGCGAGCAGCGACAGCGCCCTTTGTTCCCTCTCTATGTCCACAAATCATCTTTAAGTGACCCAGTGGCCCAGGTATTTCACTCTAAGTACTCGTTTCACAGCGCGACAATTTAGCCTCACAGGCATGGCATCAGCATAGCACTTTGAGCCAGCTTTGAAAATCATAAATTCACTTTTCTTTGTGTTGTACCTGAGCCCATGAGTCACCGCGTATTTTTCACATATTTGGATCAGCTTTCTAAGGGCACTGACAGATGGGCTCAGCAACGCCATATCATCAGCGTAGCTAATATTATTGACAAAGATTCCGTCAATAGAACATCCAACTCTGGCATTGCTGAGCTCACCTAACAGTCGATTCATGTATTGGCCTAGAGCTTTGGCGACGTAATGCCACCCTGTCTCATTATTTTTATTAAAATATTCGTAGTGAGCAAACTCAGAAGTAAGAAACTCCGGATTTCAAAAAGAGAACATTTAAGAAAAATTATATTTTTTACTGAATTCCCTTTTTGTAATACGTAAGAACTTTAAAGCGATGTTAAACACGTCACTTTCTATCGGTATGATCGTCACAATTGTCTCTATTCCTTTACATTGGAACGAAGCAATAGGGTCAAATCAAAAACTGATTTTTAGCATAGAAATAGATGTAGGAACAAAAGACGGAAGATTACTTTTATTCCGGTCAAGAGTTACCACAGGAATAGTAAGAGGAGGAGATAGAGTTCTAACCTAAAATCAGGTGCATGTTTTTTTTCAGGGGGCCGTTCAAAAACCGACTGAGTCGAGTAGAGCTATGACTCGAACCGTTCAAAAACTAAATTCGAAGTGTTTTAAACTTCTTAATAACGAAAGGTTTTTTTAGTGTATCCACTGCATTATTAAGTTTTAGTTTTGTTTTAGATTTTTTAGTAAATCATTCTAAATTCCTCAAAATTAAGAACGTGAAGTTTAGTTGTTTAGAAAAAAAAACCCTATTTATTATTTATTTTTCTCTCATGAAACCCGACAAAAGAATTTGTGAAAACTTAATTAAAAAATAAAGATGATATTTGATATCTTGTTCATACTCAAATATTGTGAAAAGTTCTCAAACTAAAATATGGCCCTAAAAATGGGCAAAATTCCTAAAAGTGGAAACATTGATTTAACTTGATAGGCGCAACTCGGTTAGCCGTTCAAATACTTTAGGGTACAGTTAGGAAACCGATGACGTCATTTTTAACTCTAAGTTTTGGAACGCAACCCTGAAGTCGCTTATAGATATTATAAATAATATTAAAAAAAATATTTTACTCCTATAGTAAATTCTCAAAGACTTGTAAACTGCTATAAGCGATATAACCTTGGATTAACAATCATTTAATAATTACTTCCTTGTTTATGTTAATGCTAGCTGCGCCCCGTTGTGTCCAAAAAGGGTATATGTCATTGGTATCGTTCATTTGTTTTGGCGTTGGAGTTAAAATGGACGGAAGGAGGGGCGCGGAGTGGGAATCGCGGCGTCTGCCATTTTGTGAAGTTTTAGTTACAATGGATTATATAATATTTTTTTTTTTAAATATTTTTTATAAATTTTATAAAATAATAAAAGAAATATTATTTAGGAAGAGTGCTTTAAATGTTATTATTTTTATATTACCGGGTTATAATTTTGTTATTTTCTGCAGAGAGGAGCCGGCCAGAAACTTAGCACTATGTAAAAGAATATGAGAGAACGTAGTATATTTGTAATATTATTACAGTTTTACCCTATTTTAAATTCATTTTAATAAAAAATAAATCACGTAATTTTTGCCATTTTAACATCAATAAATAATAATAAATAAATAATTTGGCTACCAAATTCTAGAAAGAAGGAACAATTTGAAAAGCTAAATTTATTTATTAACTAATATTAATGTGTAATATTTTGTTGTTTATAGAGCATCAATATGCCCAAAAGTGGGGCAGCCTTGCCTAAATTTTACATTTAAATAATAATAAAATTCCTGACACAATATACGTGCGTAATAAGAGTGCAAGTGACTTTAAAAAACCACTTTCTTAACCACTAAATAACGACGTGAAAATGACTTATACAGTCTTAGTACATCAATCTGATAAATATACAAATCTTCATAGAATTAAGAAATACAATATAAATATACATACTTGAAAATTATCTTTTTTCGTTTATGACTTTAGAGTCTTTGAAGAATGGTGGAATGGTTTTTATGTCCTCACATTTCACGATGTGTATCATTCCACTGGTTACCCTTTTCTGGGGATAAAAACCGTGAAGATATACATACATGCAAACATATTATGTATAAAATCGGTATACAATCGAATTCTGGTAAAGTTTTTCAATTAGAAGTTTAGTCCAAATAATTTAGCAACTTTATCCCCGAAGACATTTCAAAAGTCAAAAAGTTTCTGACATGATGCTTATTAACCGGCTTATAAAAAGGAAGGAAGTCCCTAATCCACTTGTTTTTTTTTGCGTGTATATTATATTATATTGCCAAAAACCTGGTATCTTTAAATTGATTTCAAGTCACAGATACAATTTTACCGTATAATATCGTACATTTACCGAATGTGAATCTAAAAGGATATTACACCATAAATTTAGCATGACCGTCCGTCATTAGGTCTAATTTAATCATAGGTACACTTATGATACCTCTTGTAATAAGTACAACAATAGCCATAGCATAACTTGTAATGCAATATATATACAGATTTACCGTAAGTACTTATCAAAAAAAGGCTGCAGAATCTATACGGATATTTCGTCATAAATTTATCATGACCATCCGTCAACAGTTATCATTTAAGTCTAATTTGAGCGTAGGTACATTTAGTATATCTTTTTTTTCATAAGTATCTCTTTACGCACGTATATTGTGTCAGGAATTTTATTATTATTTAAATGTAAAATTTAGGCAAGGCTGCCCCACTTTTGGGCATATTGATGCTCTATAAACAACAAAATATTACACATTAATATTAGTTAATAAATAAATTTAGCTTTTCAAATTGTTCCTTCTTTCTAGAATTTGGTAGCCAAATTATTTATTTATTATTATTTATTGATGTTAAAATGGCAAAAATTACGTGATTTATTTTTTATTAAAATGAATTTAAAATAGGGTAAAACTGTAATAATATTACAAATATACTACGTTCTCTCATATTCTTCTACCATAGTGCTAAGTTTCTGGCCGGCTACTTTCTGCAGAAAATAACAAAATTATAACCCGGTAATATAAAAATAATAACATTTAAAGCACTCTTCCTAAATAATATTTCTTTTATTATTTTATAAAATTTATAAAAAATATTTAAAAAAAATAATAATTATATAATCCATTGTAACTAAAACTCCACAAAATGGCAGACGCCGCGATTCCCACTCCGCGCCCCTCCTTCCCTCCATTTTAACTCCAACGCCAAAACAAATGAACGATACCAATGATATATACCCTTTTTGGACACAACGGGGCGCAGCTAGCATTGACATAAACAAGGAAGTAATTATTAAATGATTGTTAATCCAAGGTTATATCGCTTATAGCAGTTTACAAGTCTTTGAGAATTTACTATAGGAGTAATTTTTTTTTTTTATATTTTTTTTTAAATATCTATAAGCGACTTGTATAAAGCAGTTTTCTAACAAACGTGTATAAAGCAGTTTTCTTTGTGAGCCCACCACCGATGGGGGGTTTCAAAATGTTTTTTAAAAGTGAGTGTGTCACAATGACGGGCCATTTTTTGTCAGGAGCACCGTTTGTATCGCAATGTGTTAATAATAATCGTTAAAAATGCTACGTCATAGGGACACAACCCCTTTTAAAAAAATGTTATGAACCCCCCTAGCCGAGTTAATACGAATACAACAGTGTAAAAAAAATATTTGAAAAATAAATTGAGATTCTTGAATTAAACTTAGTGCAGCCGAGCTCTTATAAGGTTGAATTTCGCATATCTCGTTTTATGTCGCTTATGCGTCGCTTACGTTTTTGGCTAGCTTGATCATGATTTTTTTAAAAAATATTCTACCTGTTTTTTTTTTAATATGATACAGTACCAACTATATGAATTGAATTAATAATTGGGTTCCCTGACAAAATATCGAGATTTTAAACAAGTAAACTTAAGTTTGAAAACTTTTTTGTGATTATTTAAGTATTGTTTTCTTAATTTATGAATATTTAATTAAAACTCTGTTTGATTTTTCTTTTAAATTAGTTATTTCCCTAACCTCTGTATTTTTTTGTAATTTGTAGTATGTACCACTTCCTTAATCTCGAACTAGTAAGATAGACTGTTTTGGAATATTAGAGTATATTCTCGTCTAAAGTATATTAAACCCCACGCACTGTGGAACAACAGCCGCAGACAGCCGCAATAGTGCTCGAAACGCGGTGCAGGAATGTGGTCAGTAAGCGTTTTATAGATGAAGGTTTCTTTTTATTTTTACTAATAGCCTTCAACTTGTATGGTTTTGGTGAATTTTAAGGCCAATTATCTCTATCAATTTCTGCACAATTTAAATATGAAGCGCGCACTAAATCTGATGCGTTAAGATTTTGAATATGCACCGCAACACGCCGCGCCGCAGTGCATCCAGCCTTAGAATGTCGAGTTGACAATTAGACATATTGATTTTTATGTATTTAAATGCGAAGCGATAATTCTATTTTATATTGTTTTGTTACTCTAATTCACTGTGAATTCCGCCACGTAGAAACTTACATGGCCAGCATAAACGTACACCGGTAAAAATTAAAAATGATACAACTTGAAATCATTTTCTCGCAGAACTCTTGTTTTTCTTTATGTTTCTGTAAATACATACATAAATACACCCAGGCTTAAGAAAAACACAAATCTTTGTCCAGTGCGGGATCGACAACTTGGCTGCGCGGGACTCAATCTGTTTGTGTCTGAGTGCAAATAGAAAAGGGAACCAATCTATTGGTTATGCCTGCCCTATACGTGAAAATTTTCCAAATCGGTTTATAATTGACGGAGTAGGAGTTCTGAGGTAACAAGCATTAAAAAAAACACAAACGAATTAAGAACCTCCTCCTTTTTTTAAATCGGTAAACAAGTCAAATAAACGTTTATTCTATCTTTTGAAAGAGGTTGAGTTAAAGTGAGCAAATTTTTAATTCTATGACAGCCATATAACAGCTGATTTGCCAAATTAGGCTCTATTTATTTTCCATACACTAACATCGGAATTCTCATACACATTTTCATTCTCTATTTTGCCGTCTAGCTAGAGAATAATTTTTCAAAAACGGTGAAAAACGTGAATCTTAATTTTTAACGTTTTAGCTAAGTTTAAGCCATTTCCATGCAAATTGCCAACCCATATTTTACCCCCTTAAGGGATTAATTTTAAAAAATCCCTTGTTAGTGCACACTTACATCAGTTAAGAAATGTTTGAGCAAAATGTTATGCTTCTAGACACAGCAGTTTCAGCTGTTCATTGATCGATTAGTCAGTCAGCCAGTCAATTTCTTCTTTTATATAAATATAGCTGAACCGGCGAAAGTTGTTTTTTTTTTTAAAACAACCTAATAGGGTTGTACTTATTCAGAAACCTTCCCCGGCGTGTGCATAACAACTTACCAAATTCATTACAATCGGTTTACCCCTATTGCGCGAGTCCAACTCGCACTTGACCCTTTTTTTTTATCAGAAACCTTCCCTGGCGTGTGCATAACAACATACCAAAATATCATTAAAATCGGTTTACCCTTATTGCACGAGTCCGACTTGTACTTGACCATTTTTTCTTTCTCAGAAACATTCCCCGGCGTGTGTATAACAACTTACCAAAATTTATTTACAATCGGTTTACCCTTGTTGCGTGAAGCCGACTCGCACTTCACCCTTTCAGTAAAACCTTATCTTGTCGGATGCCTACGTCATACAAAGAACACACCTTCCAAGTTTCAGGTCTCTACGATCAGCGGTTTAGGCTGTGCGTTGATCCGTCTGTCATTCAGGACAAAGCATTTTATATGTATATAAGATAGGTAGAAAAAGAAGAGTATTATTGTACACAAAAAATCATACACCTAAAAAACGCATAACCCCTTTGAGCTTAGAAACCCCTTAAATGAGCTGATATATAGTAGGGTGACATTCGAGACATTCCAATTTTAAAGAGTATTGAAGTTGTTTATGTTTTTAAGTAAGTTCAACCTTTTTGGAATACAATCGGATTAAGTTGTCAAACATATGTCAAAATAAAATGTAATTTAAATCAAAAGTGGGTTTTTTTGGCGCGAATCTTAAGAAGGAGTGGTGTTTTTTTCTGTTTAATTTTTCTAAATTCATTTAGTGAATTTCGATGTATATATTTTAGCAAATGCTTACGAAAGCGTGTTAAGAATTGTGCAGCGAAGGCTCATGAATAGTGAATTATGAAGAAATAAGCAGGACATGACGCGCAATGTCTGAGGATCCACACCAAATCTCCCGCCCAATCTTGGGCGAAACGAGGACGCGCGGTAACGCCCGCGCCACGATACGATATAATATAATTGACTTTGACTCTGGCAAATGCATAAATGGTCTGCTAAGACCGTGCGAGCCCATTATAATATAAAAAAAAAAAATCAAAAGTGTGATATTGGTTGGGTAGCTTTACGAATAGAAACACACACGACTCGGTTGCACAGCGTATATTCGCAGACTGGCCTACTGACAATCCTCACTTCCAGATATAGTTTATTATCTAAGAACTAAATAACTACCTACTTATTATAAACATACATCACACATCTACAATATTTTCTATATACATTGAAATCGGATTACGGGTTTTCGTGTTCGTTTTGGGTCTTCCTTGTGTTGATGAGGTGACACGCAAGGTGGTGCTTTTCGCGGTTGACCACGTTCAACAATACGATCATTAACCTGCTCTGTATCCTTATTTTCCTCTGACTTATTGTCTTTCGCAGGTGAACTGGAGCTCTCACCCTTATCAAGGCTCCCTGTATCTTCTATATCCGGTCCACTAACGGATACGCGTGATCTGCGCCTGATTTGGTCGACATGTCTATTTATCAATTGACCGCTATCCCTTGCTACCAAATACCTACGAGCACTATCTACCTGTGAAATTGAACCTTTCACCCATTTGTCAGCGAGACCGTATTCTCGCATCCAAATGGGTTCACCTACATCAAAGTCACGCGGAACACCTCCGGCAGAATCGATTTGCCTCTGTTGAGCGTCTTGCACTTTATCGTCCACTGATCGATCAGTCCGTAATAGATTCATTCTAGAACGCAATGCTCTCTTCTGTGTAACAGCATAGCGGGGGTTTCACCGGCAGTGCTGTGTACCGTGTTTCTATAAGCGAAAAGGAACGTTTGTAAAGCTGCGTCCACATCTAAGTGGTCTCTAACCGCCTTCTTAATAGCTCGTTTACAAATATTGGCTACGTTTTCACCGGCTCCGTTTGAGGACGGGTGATAAGCCGGTGAAAAGTTTTGTCTAATTTAATCGTCAGAAAACTTTTGTATCCCGTACTTGTAAAAGGCGGTCCTTGATCTGATACAATCTGTTCCGGTAAACCAAACCTAGCAAATGTCGATCTCAAAATTTTAATGACGCTCGGTGCGTTAGTGTGAGACATTTCAAATATTTCTAACCATTTCGAGGTTGAATAAATTAGAACTAAAAACGTCATGCCCCAATATGGACCTAGAAAATCAAGTGAAGTCTAGTCCATGGTCGATTGTAATACGGCCATGGCTGTATAGGGGCCCGTGGGGGCGCTTTTGCTTCAGCCGCACAAGTGTCGCAATTTCTACACAATTCTTCTATGTCTTTATCGATGTTAGGCCACCATACATAGCTTCTACCTAAACATTTTGTCTTGACAATACCCATGTGACTACTGTGTAGTTGGTTTAATATTTGTTTTTGTAAAACAAACGGGATGACCATTCGATAGCCCCACATTATACATCCACAATCTAAATACAATTCATTCTGTCTAAAAAAAATTTTTAATGTCGTCATTATTAGGGCATACTGTAGGCCAACCAGATTGTATGTATAATAAGACCCTGCTAAGTACATTGCGTTGTCATCTTTTTGACATCACTACTAGTAATGGGTAAAAAAATTCTACAAAATTGACATAAGTACTATTGGTAATCGATTTTCTTGAACTATTTTGCTGACGTGGAAGACGTGATAACGCGTCTGCGCTGTTTTTATTAGACGATATATATTAAATACTATAATTGTATCCCGCTAACAGCACCGTGTAGAAACTCCCCCCCTTTAAATGAAAAATAAGTCCTAATGGAGTGATCATGGACCGGTACATTGTGAACCTAAGTAACCCTGACTCTAAGAAGGTATGAGTTTAGTCAGTCACTAGCATGGCGAGTGAACTTTGATTTTAAGATTTTAAGATTAAATTCTACATAATATAACTATCTAAGCCCTAACCATTTATCTCAACTAACTTGTCGCACACGAGTGATGTACCAATCTAAGATAGCTATTATAATACGTCCTAGTCATGATTTAAATAATCGTCACACTGGACTTCATTAAGTAAATTTCTAATACAATAACCTTCCCCATAACTACCCTTATTTACTTTCAATTAATAAATAAAATGTGTATTTAGATATCTTTTATTTAGAACAGGGAGATTCCTAAAATATTTATATCCTGTCAAAGAGTCAGCCTTTCATAATTTAGTTTCTATTACTTTATTTATTTATTTAACCTTACAATATGCCAGTAAAACGACGATAAGAAATTAAGATTTCCTTTACAGTTCGCGAAAATAAACAAAAAGCAAATGTCTGTAGTGTCGGGATCGAACCGCGGCCTTTCGTATGCTTATCAAACGTTATAACCACTACACTAATTGGTCGATAAATGATCGATTGAATTTAACCTAATATTTCTGCAACCTGAAGATAATTCCCTTTGTTTGCTGTAAAGGTGGTAAACAACCATACGGCCCTATAATAAGATATTTCACACAAGGTACTATTTAGTCTTCATGGTAGTTCTTCTTACAAACCAAAATCTCTTAGTAAACGTGGAATTTTCAGTATTTAGACATCTTACAGATAACAGTGAATAATTCCGTTCTTTGCGTAGGTACAAGAACTTATAAAGGAGACATCATGTGCAACCTTTCTCTTACGAACTTGAGATATTAAGATAATATAAATAAATATGGAACAAATTGCGAATAACGTAAAAATTAAATAGAGTTTCTTTTAATAATTTGTCACAGTCAATTAAGATAATTATGACGACAGAACGCCAATTTACATGGGTAGGTAACCCGTCTTAGTAGGTACTTTCCTACTATTCAGTCAGTAATGAAAACATTGCTCACTCAAAAATCTAACACTTTAGTCAGATCAACAATAGACATTTTGAGTGATTAGAACCTTTGCGTTTCGCCGGTAGGTCGGGGTCCCCCCCCGGCTCATCAGTTATTAAGGGGGGCCCTACCTGGATAATAATACGCTATGATAATAGGATTTTCTATGAAGAAGAATTGGACAGACCCTAGAACAACTAATGTCACCTTTAACAAATCCATGTTTAATATGTTCGGTCAAAGTTTAACTTATGTCGTACCCCGGTTCAGTCATTGTTTCAGTAAGATTACCGTTAATGTTTTTCTTTCTTTTTATATCAAAAGGAGAAAACAATTCTAAAATATATATTTTTTTATTATCATTGTTTTGGCATAACTTAATTGTTACATTTTAAAAATAGACTTAGTAAAATATAAAGAAGTAAATTCAAAAATCTAAAGATATATAATTCTTATTCTATTCGTCTCCATAATGAGTGATTTATTTATTAATAAAACGAACTTCCCAAAAGGAAGGAGTAATCTGTATCCCGACAACTTATCACTCATTACTTTGACGAAAACTAATCCGGACCAATTAATGCTAACAGTTTAGATAGGTAAGTATTGAATAGGTATCTCATACAACTACCTACTAGACACACCAAAATTAAAATTTCTTCTTTATCATTTATATCCTCTGATCCGGATTAGAACTCATAAAATTTAAACAACCTCTTTAACTTTCTTGGAGTAGGGTGGAGCTGAGCTAGTAAGACCTAAAAGTAAACCAGCTCTACTCACACCCTAGTTAGTACTCGAGCTTCGCCGTCACACGAAGACCGGCTCTTCTTATTTACTACCCATTCCTGTTCTAATACTGATATTAAAAATGGAGAGATCTTACTATAACCGCGACATCCCTAGGTCTGTTGACGAAGCGTTATCATCAAAGGGTTGTGACCTTACAGTTCCATTAACTACTTTCGAAAGAAACACTTACCTTATACATATTTGTCATAAAACACCCGTACAGTAGGTTATAATTCTATAAAGGAAAAACTTTACTCAATCTGTAAAGTACTAAATTTAGTGCCCTTGCCAATCAAAATCACTAATTAAATCGTACAAATAGGTAATTCACAGTTATCACTGTTAGGTAAAATTCGAGAATAATAATTAAACCCGGCGCCATGTTTTTAAAATCGTCAACGTTTCGTATCGTTTTATGCACATTTAAATCAACCTTTTAAGTAATTCAAGTAGTTATCTATTAATCTTATGATTAAATAAAATTCTTAAAATGAGATAGTGAAACTCTAGATATGTACGGTTTGCCACAACATCAGTATGTGATTTGTGTACCTAAACCATCAGCACATAACCTGTCTCTCATCTCTAGGTATTAATTTACAATTTTCACATACGAAACATATTTTGAGATCACACAAGAAAAGTAAAACAATGGTTATAATTAATAGTTTACCTACCCAACAACAATTCATATATAAACTCTTCAAATGAATTTCTAGATAAATAGCTGTACTCTGAATTTTAATGCTTTAATTATTTCCTCTGAGAAATAAAACTTATCTACTCACTCAGAAAAATTATCAATGGGCGGGAAGACGCCGACAGCGACGACGACACCAATCCCGAACACCTTCACGGTTACACACGGGTACACGGTTCAATGTTAATTCAATGTAAATAACCACTTAAAGTTTTATTATTTATTCACATTTGCACTTGGTAATTGCAAACACTATTTACTAAGAAAAACGCGGGAAGCACAGTCAAAATTCTAATTAAGAATGTGGGAGGTGGGACGCTTCCCGTATCACTCGACTCAAAAAAGGCGGGAAACACTCCATTATGCAAAATCGCGCGCGTCACTCACGAATCCTGAATTTCGAATGGGAGAGAGAGGACTCTGTCACGACAGTCTCCAGCGCCGTGGCGCCAAAATCAAGCGAGCGAACGATTTCTTTCCTTTTTTATCTCTTTTACACGCACTAATTAGGAGATATCCCTATTTCCTGTATTTTTTTATTTCGTCTTCAAACAGGTTTTGTGACGTCATCGCATGACATGGTCACGTGACGATCGTACGATTCGAGCGCAAAGTTATATTATTATTTTAACACCGCGAGTACAACTACTTTACCATGCAATGAAACAAAATCTACAATAGACATATATCTAATGCAGCGCTGTCTTATCTTTTACCGCGCAATTATTTCGAACCCCAATTTATGTTTATCTATTTATAATGTTTGACTATCTTACTTTTGTATATCCAACAGATAATTAGACCTATAGCTACTTCTCTATGAATACATTAGGTATTCAATTAAATCCCACATAATGGTACGCTATATAGGTAGTTAGACATAATTTTGTTCTAGGGTAGACTGGAGTACACTACAATTTCCCCCTAACAAGTTGCAACTGTACACCTATCAGTTGGAACTTGTTGCACTATATTGTTAGACCTTTCATCGACGTTTAGATCTAGTTAACATTGTAAAAATGCGCATTGTACATTGTTAGAAACAAAATAAATTCACTGGTGTATTACCGCTCTCATTTTAACTAAATAAAAATCTCTATACTTCTTTCCTTTACATATGTATATATCTCGACTACACGCCTGTAACTAAGTTATCTCTATCCTTCTTATGTTCAGTTGTATAAACAAATTACTCTAAATATAAAAATTTGCGAGTTACTCAGCTATTGAATAACCTACAATATTTCATAAATCTCAGCTCTTTATGGTCAGTTTTAATTATCATTTTAGTTAATAAGTCTCAAATTTCCCTATGTCACATATAACAACCCATATTCCTTGTTTAATAACCGTCCATCTCAACTCAGGCCCCTTTGACGATTTACTACAATATCCCAAAATTCTTATGTCGGTTCCTATGCCTTTCGTATCAATGATATGCTCTAACATTTTAATTTCAGCACAAACAAATAACATTTAGTTAAATCACAAGCCAACCCTGTTCTTTCAAATCTCAATTTGTAAGGATAATTGAATCATCTTAATGATTTAGACAATGATCGAATTTCAGGTCCTTGAATTCTATTCATAGCCATGCAAACTTTCAACAGAAGTCGTTAAATCTTCCGGTAAAACATTGTAATCATACGATTCACAGTTAAAAGTGAAGCCAGTATCTCTTATATTGCCTTAAAATCTCTTCATAACTAACTCTTCCAACTTCATTTGAATTGAATAGGTATAATAATTCGCGCGACCTAATCTTCCGGAAAGCAATTCACTATATTAAAATTATTTTTACTCACGGAATTTATTTCTAATCCTTCATAGAAGTTACCCTCAGAATTATCTACAGAGAAATGTACAGCAAGTTCAATCAACTCATTACCCTGTATGCAAATCACATCCTGAATTATTAAATTTAAATGAACATTAGTCCCATTAAGCGTTATTGTAAACTCAACTTTGGTAGGTTCCATTTTCAATATTACCTTATGTTTTTGAATCCTATCAAACCCCAATATTAATGATTTTATCAATTTTACAATTATTTAGAAAGTTGACTCTATAAAATGATTCTCAATCCTTAAAAACAAAACTATTAGCTTGTTGAATTTTAGAACTTCGCTAACCTACTGAGCCCCTAATCAGCGAGGATCTAACTGGAACTATAGTGATGTTTAAGTAGACCTTTGTACCTGTTAATAAAATCCTTATTAACACTATTATATCACTCCCTGTATCTATCAAACACCTAACGTCTTTTCCTCCATACATTCACTTACATCTCACACTTCACAACATCCTCTTCAAATTCCTTTTTTTTCCCTTCTCCTATTTAATAATCAATTAAGCTAAAGAAAACCCATTCAAATGCCTTAAATAGTCAATAATACCTATTGTTATAGCTACTTTAAATGTTAAAACTAACAACTTACAGCTCTTGTAGACCCTAACCTTGAAATGAAGTAATTTCAACTTAATAATTAACCTTACTTATCACAACGCCTAAATATTGGAAACTTCTCTTAGGATGTAAGTCACATCTCTTCTCTCGAGTCATAAACTATCCGAAAGAAATAAACCTATTTTTGTTAATAATTCTTATCCCCTATTCCCAAGAATAGAACTAGTAGTCCCTTAGCATATAAAAGATATAGCAAATAAAAAGAATAATATTCAATATTTATAAATAACCCATATTACTTTACCCTATTCCTTATGCAATCTAACACAACACTTAATCTTGGAAGGTAAAACATTGTTATTTTCATCCAAATTCAAATGCAACGATCAAATTTGCTACTAGCAATATATAATCATAAGTTTACCAAATAAGTTAAAGATCAAAGATCAGGTACGCTAGTGGGTCAATCAATATGGATATGATTAATTAAGTAATCAAAATGTAAAACCATGAAAAGCATCACATTATTGTTATAAATAATAATAGTATAACAAAATTTGTTATTAAAAATGTCGTACATTAAGAAGGTGTGAACATTTATTTGATTTATAGTTTATTAATATATATTAATACAAATTCATATAAGTTTGTTAACTCAAGACGATTTCAAAAGCAAAACATTAATATTTAGTTTAACAATTAAATTTTAATAGGGTCATTTGTGAAAGATATTCCAGGCTAAATAAACCTTGTATTAATAGTAATAGCTGAAAAATAAAAATTCTGAAGAAAGCTCTGTGCGCAGACACACTCCGAAGAGAGAGAGGTATTACAGCCCATTAAACCACATACAAAGGAACGGATACGACGATCATAATTTTAGGCAATATAGCCAAATCCAATTCCAGTGTCAATACAATAATACAAGGGCACCTCTCGTGTCAAGCACACACCAAAGAGCATATAATCATTCAGTATCCATATTCGAGGACAGCTGTCCTTGGTAATGTAAATAAAAATAAGGAATAAATCCTCAACCCACTTATAAAGGGTTATTAATAGTTATGATTGGTAATATCCAGTTACACCTGACGCAATCAGAAGATAACACAGTGCATCAACACACTCCGAAGAGCGAGACGTCATATAGGCCAAATAAATAAACCACTTGCAAAGGAACGGGTATGACACATTTAGTCAAGAGCATTTATTACCCCTCCGCTTCCAATGTCAAGGGAACAGAAAACAGGCACGCCTCGTGTTGAGCACACTCCGAAGAGATAAATTGAATTGCATTGCGCCAGTGTAAACTTAAGACGATTTTCAACTGTAATCAGTTTAACAGTAGTTATAATAAGTTTAACAGTGTTGGTATAATCATTTTCGACATCAACATAGATGCACCCATAGTATATGGTAAATAAAGTTTGTAGTATAATCATTAACAATGGTATAGATAAAACCATAAAATATTGTATATAATTTGCATTAACACCATCAACATCCATCCAGACGTAACCATAACATATGGTAAATATAATTTGTAATAGCATCGGCATCCAATTTGGTGAAACCATAAAATATGGTCAATATGATTTGTAATAGCATTGGCATCCAAATTGGTGCAACCATAAAATATGGTCAGTATAATTAGTAATAGTATTGGCATCCAACTTGGTGCAACCATAACATATGGCAAATATAATTTGTAATAATACTGGCATACAAATTGATGCAACCATAATATATGGTAAATATAATTTGTAGTAGTATTGGCATCCAACTTGATGCAACCATAATATATGGTCAATATAATTTGTAATAGCATCAGCATCCAATTCGATGCAACCATAATATATGGTAAATATAATTTGTAGTAGTATTGGCATCCAACTTGATGCAACCATAAAATATGATAAATATAATTTGTAATAGCATTGGCATTCAAATTGGTGCAACCATAATATATGGTCAATATAATTTGTAACAGTATTGGCATCCAACTTGGTGCAACCATAACATATGGCAAATATAATTTGTAATAATACTGGCATCCAAATTGATGCAACCATAAGGTATGGTAATTATAATTTGTAATAGTATTAGCATCCAAATCGATGCAACCAAAATATATGGTAAATATAATCTGCAATAGCATCCACATCCAATTTGATGCAACCATAAAATATGGTAAATATAATTTGTAGTAGTATTGGCATCCAACTTGATGCAACCATACTATATGGTCAATATAATTTGTAATAGCATCAGCATCCAATTTGATGCAACCATAATATATGGTAAATTTAATTTGTAATAATACTGGCATCTAAATTGATGCAACCATAAAATATGGTCAGTATAAGTTGCAATAGCATTGGCATCCAAATTGATGCAACCATAAAATATGGTAAATATGATTTTTAATAAGCATTGGCATTCAAATTGATGCAACCATAATATATGGTAATTATAATTTGTAATAGTATTGGTATCCAACTTGATGAAACCATAATATATGGTAATTATAATTTGCAATAGCATTGGCATCCCAATTGATGCAACCATAAAATATGGTAAATATAATCTGTAGTAGTATTGGCATCCAACTTGATGCAACCATTATATATGGTCAATATAATTTGTTATAGCATTGGCATCCAAATTGGTGCAACCATAAAATATGGTCAATATAATTTGTAGTAGTATTGGCATCCAATTCAATGCAACCATTAAATATGGTAAATATAATTTGTAGTAGTATTGGCATCCAACTTGATGCAACCATAATATATGGTAAATATATTCTGCAATAGCATTGACATCCAAATTGATGCAACCATAAAATATGGTAAATATAATTTGTAGTAGTATTGGCATCCAATTCGATGCAACCATTTAATATGGTAAATATAATTTGTAGTAGTATTGACATCCAATTTGATGCAACCATAATATATGGACAATATGATTTGTAATAGTATTCGCATCCAAATTGATGCAACCATAATATATGGTAAATATAATTTGTAATAGCATCAGCATCCAATTCGATACAACCATTAAATATGGTAAATATAATTTGTAGTAGTATTGGCATCCAACTTGATGCAACCATAATATATGGAAAATATAATTTGTAACAGTATTGGCATCCAAATCGATGCAACCATAATATATGGTAAATATAATCTGCAATAGCATCCGTATCCAATTTGATGCAACCATAAAATATGGTAAATAAATTTGTAACAGTATTGGCATCCAATTTGATGCAACCATTATATATGGTCAATATAATTTGTTATAACATTGGCATCCAAATTGATGCAACCATAAAATATGGTAAATATGATATGTAATAAGCATTGGCATCCAAATTGATGCAACCATAATATATGGTAATTATAATTTGCAATATCATTGGCATCCAATTTGATGCAACCATGACATATGGTAAATATGATTTGCAATACCAATACCAGAATCTGAACAGATGTGACCATACCTGATGGCAAATATAATAACTTGTTATTTTCAATTTCATCCGGATAGACGTGACTGCATCACTGCACTTAAATATGAATTGCAATACCATTATTAACATGATATGAATAATCATAACCATCAAATGGACCTAACATATATACATAGTAGCATCCATGTTGATGTCTATTAGTGGAATACCTTTCACATTTCCCTAAGATAATCGCTCGTATCTTCAGTCAAGGCGCTTCATCACTACCACCATGGTCAATGACCATCAACTGGACGTTAATCAGTCGTAGACATCACCACAAAATTATTTGTAAAGAGGAAACTCGAATAACGATATAAATTGATATCATTAGCCATTCGA
The DNA here is from genome assembly GCA_946406115.1 of Apoda limacodes. Lineage (NCBI taxonomy): Eukaryota > Metazoa > Arthropoda > Insecta > Lepidoptera > Limacodidae > Apoda > Apoda limacodes. The sequence continues at coordinate 7,157,865 of OX291553.1, read as the reverse complement.
ATTTTTGAAACTATGAGAAAAAGCGACTTTCGTGCATATAATTATATAGCACATAATATTGAGTGTTTATTAAAACAACAGAAGAATTTAACCTACTGAATTGAATTAAAAGGGAAAAGCAATATTTATTACATCTTTATAAAACATTTTGGAAAGTATGTAGTTATGGACATACATATTTCTTAAATTATTAAATAACTTCAAATTACTTAAACACGATTGATAGTCCAGATCATAACCATTTAGGTAGAGTACAGCACTCAAGACTCCAGCATTACACATGCTGTTGGCAGCGACCAAAAACTTCGTCATCGTTTCAACGGCTTGACTTAGCCATATATAGACGATGTACAGTCTTTAGCAACGCCATAATCCGACACAGCAATTATCTTTATATTCTATGATGACCTATTCGCCTTTTCAGTTTAAGTTCACCGTATCACTATCACCACGGTCAATAACATCCAAATAGATATAGTCTAGTTGCAGGCAAACACCTACAAATAAGCTCATGTAAGTGTCGTACTTGAACTATCCACAATCACAGGGCCGTCATAACCATTTAGATAGAGTCCAGTGCCCAATAAACTCCAGTACACATATGACTGTTGGCAGCGACCAAAAACTTTATCACTGTTTCAACGGCTTGGTCTAGCCATATATAGACAGAGTCCAGCTCTCAGCAACGCCATGATCCAAAGCGGCCAAGGGCAACAAAAAGAAACAAAACATATTAGGATATTATTAACCCTATCCAGCTGTTGCCAAACGAATGAAGTTCCACTAAACAATTAAGTCAGCTCCATACTCCAATCCACTGTTTATGTCAACCTTGTTTCCAATGTTGTGCCAGAGGTCACAAGGTCTTAGTATGACGCGACGCGGAGATATATCTTGTACTAAGGACCACTATTTTGTTATTTCACACATAAATCCCAACTCTTTCTTCTAAGTGAGTTCGAGACTTATTGTTACCGTAGAAATATCAGTATAGTGAAATCACTAAATTGGCATGATTCGCATGAATCGAAAGTGAACTCTAGTGTAGCAATGGGGGAAAACCAACTCAGTAAAGTCACCACTCTGCTACCTCACACATACATCCCAGCTCTTTCTTCTCAGTGAGCTCAAGATCTATTTGTAACATAGAAACACCAAAACAGTAAAAATCCTTGAACTGGTACATAGCACAAAAAATCTTAACATTACTTTTAAGTAAGTTTAAAACCCATTGGTTATTTATAAAAAAATAAGACCCGATTAAATAAATAAAATTTCCCCCTCCAATTTACGTTGATTAATCCTCTTAAAGTATCAGTCATTGGTTTCCAAGATAACTCATTTGGTTCGAAATTGGATCTCTACGGAAAATCCAATTCTAAGAATAAATTCCAAATTCTTATTAATAATCAAATTTAGTTTGTTACCTATACCTATACAGTAGATTTAAGAACGAAGTCGACCGAAATGCCTAGTTATTCATAACCTATAACCCAACTGGGTTCTCCTCTTTTTTTTTTCCTCGAAGTTTCATCCACTCGGCAACAGTAAATGTATATTTTAAATTCAGATGAGACTATTAAAACTGTTTTAAATTTTATTAAATTTTTCTCTGTTCACCTTCTTAACAAAAAAAATCATGTTATTCATCGGCTCTAAGTAGCCCTAATTGCCCACTAACATGCCCTATCATTTTAGATTATTATTACCTATGAAAATATATTAATAAAAGTGTAACTATGTGTGTCATTTGCATAGGACTCTGATCGTACAAATTTCATACTATTTTAACATAGATTCCCCCTTTCCCAGAATATTTCTAAACCATAAACACATTGTCAAAGTATTGTATATATAAGTTTTATATAAAAAAAAAGGTCAAAATTAAATCTAAGAAAAACTAAAATAAAAAACTATTTATTACTTTCTTTCAATAACGACAAGTAGAGTTTCGTAACACAATAACCACCCTTTCCCCCTTAAAGTGAAGACTTTACAAAAATTTACATTCTAAAACCCCCCCTCTAACTGTAAATGTACCTGTATGGTAATTCACCTGATAACGTTAAATAAAATTCTATAATTATCTTTGTATTATTTACTTAGGGAAACATTTGTACACACCACATAACCATGTATACGTAAAATAAGTAAAAGAATAGTTGCTTAGTTAGTCTTTAACCTCTATTTACCCTTTAACTGATATCACATGACTTACGAACACACACACACACACATAACTTCCTAAAATCAATAATAGAGATATCACATGACTTACAAACATACACACGTAACTTCCTTAAATCAATACATACTACTTAGAATCCAATGTCCTAAATGTAACTATTTCTCGTAACAAATTTTAGCCGAACGATGTCCTCACCTCAGTGCTTTCCAACCTAAGGGTCGCTGTTCATAAAACCTTAAGAACGCCTGCCCAACTCATTCAACCTGTACAGTATTATTGTTATTAAAGTCACTAAAATGTCTACTTAAAAAAATAAATTATTACGTATTAGCTTTAATCAAATCTTTGTTTTCTTAATTTCAAACACACTTCCCTGCCAATAACCGGCCAAACTCATTTTAATGACCTTCCATCCATTTCACAACAACAAAATGTAGGCTTTTACAAGCCTATTTTAGTCCTATAACCTATCCTGGTAACGGCAACACATAATGTAGAAACTCCCCCCCTTTAAATGAAGAATAAGTCCTAATGGAGTGATCATTGACCGGTACATTGTGAACCTAAGTAACCCTGACTCTAAGAAGGTATGAGTTTAGTCAGTCACTAGCATGGCGAGTGAACTTTGATTTTAAGATTTTAAGATTAAATTCTACATAATATAACTATCTAAGCCCTAACCATTTATCTCAACTAACTTGTCGCACACGAGTGATGTACCAATCTAAGATAGCTATTATAATACGTCCTAGTCATGATTTAAATAATCGTCACACTGGACTTCATTAAGTAAATTTCTAATACAATAACCTTCCCCATAACTACCCTTATTTACTTTCAATTAATAAATAAAATGTGTATTTAGATATCTTTTATTTAGAACAGGGAGATTCCTAAAATATTTATATCCTGTCAAAGAGTCAGCCTTTCATAATTTAGTTTCTATTACTTTATTTATTTATTTAACCTTACAATATGCCAGTAAAACGACGATAAGAAATTAAGATTTCCTTTACAGTTCGCGAAAATAAACAAAAAGCAAATGTCTGTAGTGTCGGGATCGAACCGCGGCCTTTCGTATGCTTATCAAACGTTATAACCACTACACTAATTGGTCGATAAATGATCGATTGAATTTAACCTAATATTTCTGCAACCTGAAGATAATTCCCTTTGTTTGCTGTAAAGGTGGTAAACAACCATACGGCCCTATAATAAGATATTTCACACAAGGTACTATTTAGTCTTCATGGTAGTTCTTCTTACAAACCAAAATCTCTTAGTAAACGTGGAATTTTCAGTATTTAGACATCTTACAGATAACAGTGAATAATTCCGTTCTTTGCGTAGGTACAAGAACTTATAAAGGAGACATCATGTGCAACCTTTCTCTTACGAACTTGAGATATTAAGATAATATAAATAAATATGGAACAAATTGCGAATAACGTAAAAATTAAATAGAGTTTCTTTTAATAATTTGTCACAGTCAATTAAGATAATTATGACGACAGAACGCCAATTTACATGGGTAGGTAACCCGTCTTAGTAGGTACTTTCCTACTATTCAGTCAGTAATGAAAACATTGCTCACTCAAAAATCTAACACTTTAGTCAGATCAACAATAGACATTTTGAGTGATTAGAACCTTCGCGTTTCGCCGGTAGGTCGGGGTCCCCCCCCGGCTCATCAGTTATTAAGGGGGGCCCTACCTGGATAATAATACGCTATGATAATAGGATTTTCTATGAAGAAGAATTGGACAGACCCGAGAACAACTAATGTCACCTTTAACAAATCCATGTTTAATATGTTCGGTCAAAGTTTAACTTATGTCGTACCCCGGTTCAGTCATTGTTTCAGTAAGATTACCGTTAATGTTTTTCTTTCTTTTTATATCAAAAGGAGAAAACAATTCTAAAATATATATTTTTTTATTATCATTGTTTTGGCATAACTTAATTGTTACATTTTAAAAATAGACTTAGTAAAATATAAAGAAGTAAATTCAAAAATCTAAAGATATATAATTCTTATTCTATTCGTCTCCATAATGAGTGATTTATTTATTAATAAAACGAACTTCCCAAAAGGAAGGAGTAATCTGTATCCCGACAACTTATCACTCATTACTTTGACGAAAACTAATCCGGACCAATTAATGCTAACAGTTTAGATAGGTAAGTATTGAATAGGTATCTCATACAACTACCTACTAGACACACCAAAATTAAAATTTCTTCTTTATCATTTATATCCTCTGATCCGGATTAGAACTCATAAAATTTAAACAACCTCTTTAACTTTCTTGGAGTAGGGTGGAGCTGAGCTAGTAAGACCTAAAAGTAAACCAGCTCTACTCACACCCTAGTTAGTACTCGAGCTTCGCCGTCACACGAAGACCGGCTCTTCTTATTTACTACCCATTCCTGTTCTAATACTGATATTAAAAATGGAGAGATCTTACTATAACCGCGACATCCCTAGGTCTGTTGACGAAGCGTTATCATCAAAGGGTTGTGACCTTACAGTTCCATTAACTACTTTCGAAAGAAACACTTACCTTATACATATTTGTCATAAAACACCCGTACAGTAGGTTATAATTCTATAAAGGAAAAACTTTACTCAATCTGTAAAGTACTAAATTTAGTGCCCTTGCCAATCAAAATCACTAATTAAATCGTACAAATAGGTAATTCACAGTTATCACTGTTAGGTAAAATTCGAGAATAATAATTAAACCCGGCGCCATGTTTTTAAAATCGTCAACGTTTCGTATCGTTTTATGCACATTTAAATCAACCTTTTAAGTAATTCAAGTAGTTATCTATTAAATCTTATGATTAAATAAAATTCTTAAAATGAGATAGTGAAACTCTAGATATGTACGGTTTGCCACAACATCAGTATGTGATTTGTGTACCTAAACCATCAGCACATAACCTGTCTCTCATCTCTAGGTATTAATTTACAATTTTCACATACGAAACATATTTTGAGATCACACAAGAAAAGTAAAACAATGGTTATAATTAATAGTTTACCTACCCAACAACAATTCATATAGAAACTCTTCAAATGAATTTCTAGATAAATAGCTGTACTCTGAATTTTAATGCTTTAATTATTTCCTCTGAGAAATAAAACTTATCTACTCACTCAGAAAAATTATCAATGGGCGGGAAGACGCCGACAGCGACGACGACACCAATCCCGAACACCTTCACGGTTACACACGGGTACACGGTTCAATGTTAATTCAATGTAAATAACCACTTAAAGTTTTATTATTTATTCACATTTGCACTTGGTAATTGCAAACACTATTTACTAAGAAAAACGCGGGAAGCACAGTCAAAATTCTAATTAAGAATGTGGGAGGTGGGACGCTTCCCGTATCACTCGACTCAAAAAAGGCGGGAAACACTCCATTATGCAAAATCGCGCGCGTCACTCACGAATCCTGAATTTCGAATGGGAGAGAGAGGACTCTGTCACGACAGTCTCCAGCGCCGTGGCGCCAAAATCAAGCGAGCGAACGATTTCTTTCCTTTTTTATCTCTTTTACACGCACTAATTAGGAGATATCCCTATTTCCTGTATTTTTTTATTTCGTCTTCAAACAGGTTTTGTGACGTCATCGCATGACATGGTCACGTGACGATCGTACGATTCGAGCGCAAAGTTATATTATTATTTTAACACCGCGAGTACAACTACTTTACCATGCAATGAAACAAAATCTACAATAGACATATATCTAATGCAGCGCTGTCTTATCTTTTACCGCGCAATTATTTCGAACCCCAATTTATGTTTATCTATTTATAATGTTTGACTATCTTATTTTTGTATATCCAACAGATAATTAGACCTATAGCTACTTCTCTATGAATACATTAGGTATTCAATTAAATCCCACATAATGGTACGCTATATAGGTAGTTAGACATAATTTTGTTCTAGGGTAGACTGGAGTACACTACAATCGCCCAACGCTGTAGTCGTGTAAGCGATTTTCGATAATTGGCACAAATAATGTAGAGTTTTCCAGCCATCGCCCACGATACAGCGTTTTCGATACATGAGACATAAGTCTACCACTATGGTTTCGAAAACGCTTGTTCTATAGCGATACTGCACGATTTTTCGATTGTAACTTGTCTAAGGCCCCAGGGGGCTTAGACTTCTTAAATTTAGCGTCACGAAAAAAAGAATAGAATCGAACAAAATGTATGGCCATAAAGTTTGTGACGTCACTTGCTAGCGATCGAAAAAAAAATCTTAGACTTGTTGCTTTTCTATGCTATTGGTACCATAACCAAGCCACTGCGGAGCGCCGAAACGAAAATTGTCTATACATGAGGTAGCCATATTGCAACTTTACAAACGTGATTTCTTTTTGATATTCGTTGAACTTGCGTTCGCCCAGACCCTACGGATAAGCTTGGCGATTGCAAATGGCGGCTTGAAATCTATTTCATATTTATTATATTTTTAAAGATTTTAAGTATTTTGTTAATTAGGTATTTAAATATGGTGTTTGTATTCAATATTTGTATTATAGGTATCTATTTGTCTATATTGCAGGTACCTATATTGCATCTTTAATTATTGTTATATTTTTACATCATAAGCAACATTTTGTAATTAAAAATGATTGCGTTATGAAAAATCTGTGTTATAAGTGTGTGTAGCAAGTGACGTCACAAACTTTATGATCATACATTTTGTTCGATTCTATTATTTTTTTCGTGACGCTAAATTTAAAAAGTCTAAGCCCCCAGATGATGAGTGAGTTCGGGAACGCGCACGCATCTAGATGTGTAAAGCTCGCTTCATATTGGTGATAATTTTGTTAATTAATTGATATTTATTGTTGTGTAATGGCTGATTTTGTATGAAATGAATTTATTTATTTTCCGAAAAAACTAGTGTCCTCCGAGAGTTTCTGATTTTCATCTTTGTATATAAATGTGGTATTCTATCAATAGAAATTTTTATTACGTAATAATCTCACGTTCTTGGAAAGTAAAGAATTACCCTTTTTGTGTTGATGCTAGGTAGATGTAATTAAATAGGGTTTAATTATTTAATTTGTACTATTTGTATTGTGTTTATATTTGCTTCGGTTGAGGCTCCCCACTATTCGATAAGATAATCTATATGCAGTTTGACGATAGAGTTGCAGATAGTGAACTTAACATGTAACACCGAGCAATACTTTGTATTTGCTGTAAAATAATATAGTTTGTTTTTGACATGTTTATACTGAGTAGATTAGATTGTAGTCATTTATTTAAATTGGTGCTTCTGTGCTTCTTCTATTAGAGATTCAATCGATTTACCGGTATAGAAAATACTTATTTCATTAGCAAATAACGTTATATCACCCATTAGACCGATTTCATGAATGTCATTAATGTAGATTAAAAACAATAAGGGTCCAAGAATTGATCCATGAGGAATGTCAATTGTAAGTGGTTCGCTTTGATATTCGTTCATTTCGACTATTTGATATCTATCGGTAAGATTATTAAAAGCCGTGTCATATATTTTGTTTTTTTAATTTTATCAAAAGCAGATCGTGGCTAACCGTATCAAATGCCTTTTGACGTGACAACGTCTTATAAATTGGTTTGCCGGGTGACACTTCAAGAAACTGCGTTACGCTCCGCTCACGTTATGCGCTCACAATGAGAGCGAGTGAGAGGCACGCGCCCGCCTAAGAGCGAGAGAGACAGACATAAAATCATTGTCACGTAAAACTTTCGCCCGTATACCGACTTTACAGGCAACCAGTTTTTTTAAGTCAATAAATATACCTAGATTTATGTTTTGTCGAGTCAATTGAATTCCTTATAGAAGTATCTAGATCAGAAGTTGCTGCCAGGGTATTACATCTTGTTCGAAAGCAATATTACTTTTTGTATAAAAAATGTATTGAGTTAGGGTACTCACTAAGACGGTAATGCAATACTTTTTCAAATATTTTTGACAATATCGGTAATACAGAGATTGACCTATATTTATCTGGATCGATTGAGTCACCTGATTTAAAAATAGGACTTGGCAAGCTTTTTGGCATCTGTAAACCGACCTGCATGTAGGCATTTGTTTGTGCAATCTGTTAGACTATTTATAATCAAACTTTTAACATCTATTCATCATCTATTACCTAACTAGTGTTGATAGAAAGATTAAGAAGAAGAATTTAGATTTTCAATTATTTTTGATATTTCGTTGCTAGTTATTTGTTTAAATGTTAACAATTTTGTGTTAGTCTTAGTATTATTTTTAAGTGTTTGAGTTAGTGTGTTATAGTTTTGTTTAGAAATTTTATCGGCAAGTTTGGCACCTATGTTTAAAACGAACGTATTGAAGGTTTCACATATGTCTGTTGGATTAGTAACAATTGCAATTGAACAAGAGAGTTTGTTTGGTATTTTGTTTGGTTTAGTTTTATTATTTGCTATATTATTTATAAGTTGCCACAATATTAGAGGAAAGGAAAATTTCTTACAATTTACAAAGGCTTTACGGTAGTATTTCGTTTTCGTTGTTTGTATCATATTTTTGTTGTGTTCTTTTGTTTTAGGTAGTCTTCTTTTAGCTTTTGCATCCTTAGGCGTCTGTTTTAGGGTAGTCCAAATGCCATTTCTCTTATTCAGTTGTTTTTATTAATCCAATCTGATTGAGGCGGGTTTAGATATTTGTGCTTCTGACATCGACTCTTGACAAAACATTCCAATAATAGTGTTTCTAATTTTTCATACTCATCGACCGGACTTAAGTTGCTCATCGAATTTTCTATAGAAGTATACAGTCGTTTTTAGTTAACAGATTCGTATTGTACTTTCTCAATGGCATCTGCGTGATATTTGTCCACCTCAAAATCTATTTGTTTGTGATCTGACAAAGCGCTGTTGATTGAAGCCATATGATATGTGTTGTCTTTTATGTTTGAAACTACGTAACCTGGTATAGTTCTTGAGTTTTCAGATTCACACGTGCAATATGCGCTAGTTATTTCATTTAAAATTTTGTGTCCATGCGTTTGTAATAGATTTTTGTAGTCTTTATTAGTTTTGTCATGTCAATGAAAATAAATCGACCGAAATTTTCACTCGTCGCTCGGCTCCGTGGTACGATCGCTATTGTCATTTTTCTCTCAAATTTAGCAAAAAGTGTTGTAAACTTATAATCGATTTAAGAAACAGAGGAGTAATAATGTTTGGCTAGGTATATATTGTGACACGTAATTTCTCAACTCGGATGTTTGTATTTTTTTAATGTATGTTCGGGCATAATATAAGGACGGGCCGAACTTGCGACTTGTAAAGTAACAAACTTTGCCCCGACGTGAAGTACTGCTTCGCTCTGTTGAGTACACCAAGTTTTTTGGACGCCAGCTTCACCTTATCTTGTAAATGATCTCGGAACTGAACATCGCTGGAGATGTCGACACCAAGGATCCCAATGCTCTTGGAGATGGAGAGGGGAGTGTTCTGGAATTGTGGGACCACAGTGAATGGAGTTTTCTTAGCGGTGAACGCGCACACTTGTGTCTTTGTAGGGTTGAATCGGACCAAGTTTACCCGTTCCCAGTCAGAGACCTGGGACAGTGTGGTCTCGATTTGAGACAAGTTCTCTGCGGTTTTCCTCCACAACGGAACGAGGGATGTTTGGAGGACCCGTGTAAAAAGCGTTTCCAGTACTGTCATCTGCATAGCAATGTATGTTGTCCAACATTGTATAGCATTGTATCGTACATTCAAAGCTTACAGATATATATACTGAACAATATTTTGATATATACCTACCTGGATCCATTTACATGTACCTGCCTAAAATGTGTTTTATATCATTACGTAACATGTGAGTTTCCTCTTGATCACTAGGAAATTCTAAAAACATACAATAGAACTAATACACACTATAAAACGATCACTGCCATTCACAAATACGTCGAGTAAAATTTTAATTTACAAATTATTTGTGATCAAATTAATTGTGACTTGTGTTGGTACCTACAATTTGGCATAACTGGGTCCAATTAAGAATAATCATATAATATCTTGCACAGCGTCATTCATGGTGTTTGTTTGTTAATCTAGAATGGACTCCATAGTTCAAATCAATTAACAGAATTATTGTTCGTGGTGTATATTTAGTTGACACGTCGTCAACGGTATTGTGGAGGTCTTAAAAAACGGTCACGAGCGAGTAGCGCTCAAACAATTTGCAAAATAAAGGTAATAAATAAATGTAAACCGCTATGTAATATACAATAGGTTTACAATAATAGATTGTTCCCCGAGGGTTGAAAGTGACTGGTTTGAGGCCCGAAGCGGAGCTGAGGGCATTAAGTGCACACGAGGTAGGAACCTCATTTCACCCCGGAAATACAAAGTGCTTTATATAACATCTACAAGAAAATAAAAGATAATAAATTGAAATGTATAAGATGTTTAATAAAAACTTATATTATAATTATTGTTGTAAGTTAAAAGAAATTCTACAACGCTTTGCACTAGCTTTAACATCATGATCTAATTGAAAAATAAAATGCAAGTGGCTAGTAACATTTTTGGAACAAAATATAGGTAGTTCTCACATTGTCACATTACCACACATTGTGCTTTTCAAAATTTGAACGCGTTAAATAGATTTTCCGTTCCGTCGTCTATCTAAGAAAGTTTCGTTTTCGCCCCGTGTAGCAGGTCAGTAATGAATTATCTCCGCAAAGACGTACTTTCAACAGTTTATATATGCATAAAGGTTCTTGCTGAGCAGGTGTGGTGTTAAAGTACATTTTTGTAAAGTTCGTTAGAATCCACCCAAAAAATTATATTTTATAATTCATAAAATAATAGGTGAAATTATAAGGCTGTGACATACGGATGGATGGACGGACACAACGAATTTATAACTTTTCGTTTTTTGTCATTTGTCTACGGATTTTTGCCATGTAATTAATGCGGAAAGCGGAAGATGAGAAAAGTTTCAATTACAATTACCCAACCAGATAAATTCAAGTCCATGAGTTGTCTGGATAAAAGCTCTAACTGTAAGTTTTACCGGTTCCTGTTTAAGCAGCGCAATTAAATAGTGGATGTCTTATGAAGGTTCTGTTATGTGTTCCACTTAGCTCTTAATAAAGTGACACCAGGGACAAGTACTGTAACATAACGGTGAAACTGGTAGTGTCAATGTCAAGGTATCAGTACCGATTGTAAGGTTTGCTCCCACTTTTCAGGGTTTTAAGCCTTTAACGATTGTAGGGTTGAAATTATGTGTATTTCTTAAGTTCATAAATATTGGTAACTACTAAATAAATGTATGAAAAACCTAGCAACCAATAGTTAAGAGTGCTCTACATTTTCCATAAAAAATAAATTAAATAAATGAAATTGAACATTTTAGTTAGTTAAGCGCTGTTAATGTATAAACTTACCCAAGCATACATATAAAGCATACTAAAATATATAGGTAGGGACTAAGGAAAAGAAAAACAAAGCGTGACCTCTTAAACTTTCCGTATTATTTGTATGTCGATTTCAGATAGTATTATCTACTGGTGAAACTGCTGCATAAGCATTAAAAATTATAAATCATATATAAATGTAACCAAAAAAATTGACGAAGGAAAAAAGTTCCAGATATCTTTGATTCAGTGAATTTTTTGATCAGTTTTTTCATCTACGCATATGGACTTTAGTTTACGTGTCTAGAATTCTTCGAAAAAAAAATACGTGATTAAATATCAAACATGTTCACATGAAAGTTTCATGTTTTGCCCCGTGAATGACGGCAGAAGGCCATGCCTTTGATCTCAATCCTGTTTAGTCTACGTAATCTGTATAAATAAACTGTTCCCTCAGATAAAGAACTGTTGCAGACTGACCGACAAATCAAAGTCAAACAACCAATACAGGCTGGGAGTATTAGAATTCGAAAATATTTCTTTGCTTATAATCAAATTATAACGGAACCGCCAGGCTGCAAACACAGTTTTTTTTTTTTTTAATGTTTTACAATTTTTTTGTCGTGTGTTTTTTGTTATTTTATCACGTCATACAAAACTACTTAAAATACAGTTTTGACATACGCATAGTTAAATAAAGTTAAATAGTTAAATAAAGCTTAATCTATGTAACTTCTAAGACTCAAAGTATCATAATAGTTGCATATCTGTCTGTATTTATAAAAGAAGAAACTGACTGACTGATTCAATGACGCACAACTCAAACTACTGAGTCTAGAAACTTGAAATATGGCATGTGGGTTTCTTACTTGAAGTAGGGCTCTATTAAGAAAGGATTTTGCGGAATTCATCCCGGCAACCTATCCCCAATTTTTTAAGTCAGTTAAAAATTACCAATGGTGGCGCTAGTGGGATGGTCTTAAGGCTAAAAATTATTTTTTATGTGTATCAGCGTTTTGAAAAATCATGCCCATAGAGGGCAAAACAGGGGATAAAAATTTTCATTAGAATTTAGATATGTTTGTAGGTAAAAAATTAACGGTTAACAGCTTTCTTTTGTTTTAAATTCCACGCGGACGTAGTTGCGGTGAAATAATAGTGTATTATAGAGAAATTAAAACACATATAGTAGTTGTATACCTACTATACTAGCAGTTACGCGGTCATAGCTAGCCTATTAAACTATATTTACGCAGACTGCGGAATAGCAATCAGGGATAGGTATGTGTTATCTTTACTAGTAAACACGGCATGACTATACATGAATGCAACAGTTTTAATGTCGCAGACTATATACATATTTATAGCAATCTATACTATATTATAAGAATCCTCGTTGTGCTAATAATTTTATACGAACAATATAACAAACACACACAGTGTCATATACGTCCATTTGCAACACACTCTCAACTCATACTTTTCAAAATTATATCTTAATAATTAAATATTTACGTTTTATTAAGTTACATCGGTGTATTATTATTATTGTAAATATATTTATTTGAGTTCTATTAACTTTGTGTACTAATTGCCGGTAGAGGCCTGGTGATCTGAAATCAGAGTCTTACAAAGTAAAATTTTAACTCTTAGTGTATCTATATTGTATTTATCATTTCAAACTTTTTGAGACTAAATAAACAAAATTATTATTATTATATTATAATTTTAGAGATAGAAACACATACAGTCTTAATGGAGAATTTATTCAAAAGCGATCCAATTTTATGCATTATTCCTTTGATATAGGGCATGCTGGATGTCTGCTAACTTCTGGATTCTTCGTACGTGTGTTACGGCGAACTGAACTTTTACTAGTTTTGTACCCGTTTCCTCACAACAAGTCTCATTATACAAACGATAGAACACACAGGGAGGCATATTCTCTCTTTAGACTTAACGGTTCGATTAGGAGTTTAGGATCGTCGACGATTCTCTCATCCCGATGTTGTTTAACCGCACTCAAAAAATATAAAACCATCTTTCAGTTGTTCACAACATACTAACTTTGCCGATATACCGACAGCAGGTTCAAGTAGTACTTTATTAATTTATTAAACAATTAATTGCCTACATTTACAGTCAATGTTGTTAAATTTCTAACAAATATTAGTCTGTAAATTTAAACAGCGTAACTTCGTTAAGACAATCAATTGTGACCTGATACGTTAATCAATTTCTAACTGTCAACGAAACAGTCTTGTCTGCTGCAGCAGCTAATTTAATCCGTCAATTAAACAAATTTGGCTCTGCCACTGTAACTTATTTAGTCAATTAATAATTATAAGTGTTAACCAGGAGAGAAAACGACGTTATAGGTACCAGTACAACTTTTATTTGTAACTATAACTATAGATAGGTATATATATAATTTACTTTGAGTAGCAAAAACGAAGCTCTGTTAGCATTACTGCAGAGTCGCTGGACTGATATTAGCGATTGAACTTGCTGTCTATATAACGTAAAATTAGATGTTTCAAAAGCTTAAATGCATATTTTATACTCAAAACGCGATGTCCACTAGACACACTCGTACTTTTTTTTTTTTTTTTCTGAGCTGTCTATGCAGTTGACTGTTGCAGCCATTACTGCTTCACCGGACTTTTGGGGCGAGACTCTGAAGGAGCCTCAGCCCATATAGCGCCCAACGCTCAAGGTCTCCCCGCGGGGGAAGCCTCGGCTTGGGTTGTCGCTCTCGGGAGCGTCCCTTCGACCGGCGTGAGTCTCGAACCCGAAGGTGAGTCACCGCCAGGAGGGGAGTTCCCCGTTACGCAGGTACGATTGCGATTGAGTGGGGGCGAGAAGCGCCCCGGCACTCTTTGATACCTAGTGTATCCTTGTGGGCGCCGACGAACCCGGGGACGTCGGCGTCGTGTTTGGAGGGAGGCCCTATTCGGGGACGTCGTAGAGACTAATCTCGCTATCCGGACAGCGAGATCGTCATCTGGGGACGTTAGTACGTGCCGAGGCCGCCTAACAATAGTTTTACGACCGTGACCGGGTCGATCGGGGGGACGATACGTTGTGGATTGCACAATTAATCGATTCGGGTGATTTTGCGTACGCTCGAAAATGCGGACTGCCAAGTCTTTAAAGTATTGGGGAATCGTGGGAAGTTCGAAGTGTCTGTGTAGGTCCGCATTGCGAACGTACCAAGAGGCTCCAGAGGCCGCTCTGAGAAAGCGGTTTTGGAGGGTCTGGAGTTTGTGGAGATTGCGCTTGGACAGCGCAAAGACTACGCTAGCATAAGCTAGTATGGGGCGGATACAAGTTGTGTAAAGATGTAGCTTATTTCTAAGCGACATCTTACTATACTTGCCTATCATGGGATAGAGACGACCGAGGACAAAAGCGGCTCGGTCTCTGACTATTTTGGTGTGAGCTTGGAAGTTTAAACGACTATTTATGGTCACACTGAGATATTTAGTCTTATTTTGCCAGGGAATGGCACGACCGAAAAGAGAAAGGGGAGGAGGCCGCGGAGGGCGGCCTAAGGTAAAGAGGACGGCAGAGCTTTTGTCGGGATTCACCTCGATTCTCCATTTCCGAAACCATTCGCCTAGGGCGGTGATAGCGGGTTGGAGTCTCTTAGTGATTCGACTCACTTGCCTATCGGTGGTATAGAGAGCGGTATCGTCCGCAAAGAGAGGTACCTATCGTTTTAGGGATGTCGTTGGTGTACAGAAGGTACAAGATGGGGGCGAGCACGGACCCTTGCGTGACTCCTGCTTCTATGGGACGGGGGGAAGAGAGAGTGCCTTCAACTTTGTAGCGAAAGCTACGATTCGACAAATAGTCTCGTATGATGAGCACGAGACGATCTGGCAACTGAAAGTTGTACAGTTTAAAAATTAAACCGTTGTGCCAGACTTTGTCGAAAGCTTTCGCCACATCGAAGAAGACAGCGCCCGTGTGGCGGGTCTTACCTAACGCTGGTTGGAAGCCAGTGAGAATATGTTCCGTTATGCGGAGGACTTGATGGACGCATGAGTGTTTGGCACGGAAGCCAAACTGCTCCTCTATTAAAATGCCTCTGGAGAATACATCGTTCCGTAGGCGAGCGAGGAGGAGGCGTTCATAGAGTTTACCAAGGGCCTTTAGTAAACTTAAAGGGCGATAGGAAGACGACTCGGTACGAGCTTTGCCTGGCTTATGGATGCCTATAACAATTGCATCCTTCCATTGAGAAGGAAAGATGCAATGTTCGATAGCAGCGTTAAAGATCGCTACTAGGAGGCAGAGAAGGAGAAGAGTGAGGCACTTTAGGATGTCGTTAGAGATACCGTCCGCACCGGGGGCTTTACGGGGGCGTAGGTCTTTGATGACATGTATGACTTCGTCGACAGTGACGGGGGCAGGGGGTCTTGAGGAGGCAGAGAAGTTCTGCGCTCCACTTCGCCGTCTACCTCGCGCACGTGGTCGGGATCAAACGGCTGTGTGCTTAAGGCACATTGGGCTTGGAGGCTAGACGCTAGGCAATCCGCTTTTTTATCGTCATTGAACGCGGGAACGTTGTTGGGACGAGTTAACGGAGGAAGAGAGTTGGCGGTTTCGGATTTTAGAGCTCTGGCTAAGTGCCAATAAGCTTGGTGAGAAGGAGAAATGTTCTCCATAAGATCACCGAAACGTTGAGCGCGGAGCTCAGCTACAGCGGTTCTTACACGGCGGTGTAAGTCGTTGAAGCGAGCTTTATTTTCGGTAGTGGGAGCGCGATCGCGAGCGCGGCGGGCCGCGTTACGCTCAGTCATTAGTGACCTGATGTGCTGAGGCAGGATTAGGTGGTGATAATCACCAACCGGCACCTGTCGTGAGCACTCGCCAACGGTGGCGGTCAGGTGGCTAGTGAGTGAGTCGATAGCTACGTTTAGGTCGGTCGCGGAAGAGATTACGTTGGGAACGCGGTCTAGATGTAGCGAGCTGGGATTTTCGAGCAATTGCCCAAATTTATCCCAGTCCGTCACGGTTCTAGTGTCGGGAGGAGAGTCCGAAGGGGAACCTAATCGGAGGATGACAGGGCGGTGGTCCGAGTCAAGTTCGTCAAGCACCTCTATAGAACGAAAGCTTAGCCTTACATTCTTTCTCTGTCTGTCTCCTTAGATTTGGCTGCGTTAATTAGCGCTGGAGGACGGCTCCAGGCGTTAACAGCAGGGAGAGGGGCAGGCACGAGCGGAGCCTGTTGGCGGGGGGCGGGGGGGCGCGATTTACCCTGTTTGGGTTTACGCGAGCTCTGTTTGGGAGCTTTGGGGCACCCGCGGTAATTCGCTGGGTGGCCTTCGCTCCCACAGAGTACGCAAGCGACCGGGTCGGATGCGTTATCGCGATTGCGATCACAGTCCGGAGTGGCGTGATCGCGCAGACATTTCACGCAGCGCGGTCTGCGTCTGCAGTTGCGCTGTGCGTGGCCATACAATTGGCATCGGTGGCATTGCCCTGGGTTCGACCGCTTGTGCGGAGTCTCGACCCGGACGCCCTTGAGGCTGCACACATCTTTAATGTTAAAGATGGCTTTGCCTTCTTTGGTCAGGTCTAGTACTACGAGCACCATGTCGTAGCACTCTGACTTGTTACGGCCATTGTACATTCTATGTACTTCCCGTACGGGGAGGCCTTGGACGATTAGGTCGTCCTGGACAGTCTTAGTGGAGAATTCCTTAGGAACTCCCCTTATGACTGCTCGGAGAACGCGTTCCTCGGCCAGCGAGTAAGTATGGTACTCATACTTTTGGGCCGTGAGGAAAGCCGTCAGATTTCGGAAATCTGACGGTGTCGGGACCTGCACTTTGATGCCGCGCTCGGCATCATTGCGGGCGTGCATATAATTTATACGCTTGGCCTTCATAGCGTTAGCTATATTTGGCCAGGCCCCTTTGTCTTTGATGACAATGGGGGGCGGAGTTTTTTCCGTCCGTCCCGAAGTAGGACAGGCGGCCTGCGAAGAGGTGGCGGCGGGGGGGGTTGTGTTCATGGCGACTAGCTCAGGGCTGGCCGCCGAGGTGGACGGGGACGGGGACGGGGAAGCGCTAGGCGCTTTGAGGCGTTTAGCCTCGGAATCGGAGGGACACTCGTACATTATTACGCGTCCCATATCACTGCCCTGCTAAAACGTGCCATAGCGTGTTTTAAAATACAAGTGGCACCTTCTAGTGACAGTCTGGTTGAACAATAAATATATTGATACAACAGCCTGTTGTTAATAAAACAAATTCTGTCCAGCTACGGTTGCTAATTAGTCTGTTAATGAGACACGCTCTGTTCTGCTACTTTAGGTGATCAGGATGCTAATACGCTAGTAATTCTTAATAAATGTGTCTGCTCATTCAACAGTCTTGTATGTTAAACTAATTTACATCAAATGTTTACTTTAAACAACGGTCAAATCGGTTCGTTTAATTGTTTTGAATCTGCTCATACAACCTATTTGATTCTCTATATTAGCCTACTACAGTAATGTAATCTAGCAAATTAGAGTTAGCTATGTGATTTAATAGTTTGTTTGTAATTTGTAGCAGTGCAATGTAGATACTGTCCTTAAAGGTTTAAGATTGGTTATGAGTAACGAATTTACGGCCGTTGTATTAGTAGAAAAAACATTTATAACATTTGTAACAAAGTTCCTTTAACATACCAAAAAACAGTACTCTGATAGCCTCATATTTTTTGAGTGCGAATCAAAATGTCCAAGCTGGTATCCGGGTGCACCCGCCTAGAGATGGCAGCAGTACTCCATATGAGGCCTGACTTACGACTTGTAAAGTAGCAACCTTTACCCCAAGGTGAAGTTCTGATTCGCTCTATTGAGTACTCTGAGGTTTTTGGACGCCAACTTTACCTTGTTTTTGAAATGAACTCGAAACTGAACATGGAGATGTCAACACCAAGGATCCAAATACTCTTAAAGAAGGTAAGAGGTGTGTTCTTGAAATGTGAGACCTCAGTGAATGGGGTTTTCGTCGCAGTGAACGCGCAGACTTGTGTCTTCGTAGGGCTGAGTCAGACACCGTGGACAAAGTGGTCTTGATTTTAGACACAAGTTCTCTTCGGTTATCGTTTATAACAGAACGTGGTATGTTTGCACGGTCCGTATAATAAGCGTCTCTAGTACTGTCATTTGCAGAGCAAAATATATTATCGATTGACAACATATCATTGATATACAGTAAAAACAGCGTAAGATACCTACAGCAAAAAGTCTAGCGGGACTCCAGTATTAACGCCCATGAAGAATGCTCTAGCGACTAGACCAATTAAATATGAATTATTATTACCAATAAGGATTAATTATATATTAATTTAAACGGTACATTTGCATATATTTGTGTTGCTGAACTTGCCAGAACTTCCCCATGGCACGCCATTACTCCTAGTCTTTTGCCTTCCACATCTAGCCACCACACAGGCATCCCACGCTTCGCCTTCCCGTACATAGTCGCTACTGTAGGACACATTTTGTATGGTACACCTTTTGTAGTATAATGCTAAAGTGGCAAGTTTTTTCAGAAAAAATATTTTTTTTTTTTAATATGGTACTAAAAAAATACAAAAAAAAAAAATTATCTGATGACTCAACAGTATAGTGGGTGCAAGTCCTTACACTGCTATGCGTTCATAAATACTAATTTAAATGAATTTTGGTATGGAGATTTCCATTAATTTTATTTGCAATGAAATTTGCAACGGTGTAATGCACGCTATATTATTTTTCACATAGGATGGGTAGGTGACGTTTCGATTTTATTTTTCTTAGAGATGTGGTACGAATAACTTGAGCAAAATACAATCGATTATAACATCAAATCGAGATTATTTATAATGAAGTGTTAATCGATTTTGACGAAACAACAATTTTAAAAACAAAATGAATTAAAATCGATTGAAATATCTTATGAAAATAAGATATAATTAGGTTTTGATTTATTTTACTATTTATTTACTTCTCATGTATTGCATAAAAAAATCGGCAGAATCATCTTCTTATTTATACACATGTGAAATTCAGAAACCAACAGGAACAAGGTTTTTTTAGCAAAAATGTTAAGTTATTTTTTTTTTTTTTTGACTGAAAAAAAATAAATAAAAAATCAAAGACGTTAAGTCAAACAAGACAAAAACACCACGAGAAACTCTATACTGAAAAAAAAGAAGATAACACACAAGGCATACAGAATTCATGCACGCGTACTGATACGATTTAATAAGAAGGCTTTTTCGCGCGTATTTCATAAACTTTTGTTTTTAGGGTTCCGTAGTACAAATTAATGAGTAATACAACCAACTTAAAACAATGTGCTCGTCAAAGTATAAATTTCGTACAAATTCCATAAAAATGTTCTTAAGTGAAGTTGGTACTTGTACTAAACAGGTATTGAAACCATGTAACAATATAGAAAAATAAATTATTACATTCTGAATACTTATACTTACTAAACAAATTAATAACAACATTTACGTTCGAATTCAGGCGCTGCGCTTGGCGGTACAAGGTACAAACTTTATTATCTTGCATACTTGTTGTTTTGTGGTGGATAGGTAACCCTCGGTGCACGAGACCGACTTGCACTTGGCCGGTATTTTTAAGTTAAAAAAGTAAAAATTTCCATGAAAATTGGGATTTGGGACCAGATAAATAGTTATCTTTTGTTTGTTTTACAAAAGAATTGTGTCCGTTGTCATGGTTTCCATAGCACAAGGCTTGCTTAGTTTGGAGACCAGACGGCGCTGTGTAGTGGCCAAAATATTTATTATTATTATTATAACTATTGAACTATGATAACATAATCTTATTGACTTTATGTTACCATTTAATTAAGATTCGAAATTGTATATATATTACTTATAGTTTCCTTTTCAAATTAAAAAAAAACGAAGTTTTTTAATAGGCAGCATGGACTAAGATCTTAGCCTTTTATACATGGAAACAAAACACAACCATTAAAATACACGTGCTTAGAACTGTTATTAATTTTTAAAATAAAGATTTGGGTAAAAGGTGATGCATCTTCTTCCATCATTTTTACGCAAAAATTCCGTTATGCAGGGAAGTAGGAAATTACCTTTTGTATTATAAATGTGAACTAAAACAGATTTATTACATAAATAGTTAGTTTTCTGTTTTTTATGCTCTTGATTTGCTTTTTTCTAACACTAAATTCGTTCCTTCCTTCCTTCTTCGATGTGGAGACCAGATTTCGCATTATAGCATATCATTTCTCCAGAGTCATGTGTAAATATAGTCACGTGCTTATATCTAAGTTTGGCGAAGCGTCATATACAAGTTTTACCTTATAGGGCGAGAGGTTTGGTGTGCAACCTTCAGAATTTGCGCGTCAAGTCCTGCTTATTTCTTCATAATTCGCTATTAATGAGCCTTCGCTGCACAATTCTTAACACGTTTCCGTTAAACACTGCTAAAATATATACATCGAAGCACACTAAATGAATTTTTTTCTTCTTAAGATGCGCGCCAAAACTCCTGACACTAAATTGTAATTGTAAAAATCCACAGATTACTTATTAGGTACCAATCGTAAGTAGCGCCAAATTAGTTGGTAAAAGAACCCTAGTGGTCAACACGATCAGCTAGCGTTCTTTTACCAACTAATTTGGCGCTACTTACGACTGGTACCTAATTAGTGATCTGTGGATTTTTGACCCCATTGAAATGCATGAAGCTTCAGGACTAAATTAGTCCGTCTCAAAATCTTATGAATAAAAGTCGCCCAAGTGCGAGTCGGAATCATGCACCGGGGTTTCTGTACTGTACCAAACACCAGTCTAAAGACTAATGAAGCTAAGTGAGTAATGATGCAGCATTTATTGTTGGCATTTAATTGTGTCAGATTTCGCCACTTTTTTTCAGAATGGGCCAACCATGTAGGGCCTATGAAGAAATTTCTACAAAGGCCCACGGATTGTTTTGTAAAGCCTACTTACATGCTATGAACAATCGCCTAACATTGAGCATAACGCAATAGGTGTAATCCACGCACTTAAACATTGGGAATAAAAATGAAAACACCTTATATTCACCTATTGCTTGTACGTGTCGTTCGTTTACCCTTCTAAAATAAGCGAAAAGTCTCTTTAGTTAGGTACTCTGGCCGAAACAATCCAATCTCTTATATCCACATAGTATCTCATCGCACTGACGAAGGTCCTAAAAATTCTATCTTATATCTAGCCCTTTGTTCTTTTTAATGCAGAAGGGCCAACAATATTTACTGGACTTGAAAATAGATAATTAACATTGGCCTAGCTAAAGAAACTTTATTCACATTAAAAAGTTTCTTCGGTTAATATTCCATAACTATTTACCAAGACTAACCAACCATTGGTCACATGATTCCAACGACAATTGCCACAAGAACGTATCACATGACATTATTACACACATCTATAGCTTTATACCCTCAATTAGTCGAGGTGAAAGCACCGAAAAAATGTCTTTATCATACAGTCAACTTATTCTTTTGTGCAACTGTCCTCGTGCCACGTACGTCAATTCTAAACTCACAGTCTGATGTGTGTCACATACATAAAATCTCGCTTGACTGTTAATAGCCATTGAAAAAACAACGACAACCATCTAACCAATAGAACATAATAGCGAGGTGAGTCACACAACAAAATACTTGTTAAGTATTTAGGGTACGTACCCAATCGTTTATTTCTTGGTTGGCTAAATCTAGGTATTGCTAATTGTGTGAACGGAAAGTCTTGTTAAAAGGAAGAAGAAATGAGCTTAAAGTAACTGTACAACTTTTTGTTATGCTCAACGAAGCTTTTCGTAAGTAAAAAAAAATCATTAACAGTTGCAAATTCCGCAAAGAAACAGCATTACAAAGGCTGAAAGAACGTACTTAATAAGTTTAAATTGCTAAGCAAATGAATCTATGCGTTTTTATGCATAGAGATATGGTGGGATGTCTAATCTAGAATAAATTAATGTATGCATGTATTATATATTTAATGATTATTCTATCTATAACGGCTCTTTGCCGGAGTTGTTATTTTATCCCGGTGTAATTAGTCCATAAACTAAGACAGTGACATTCCTAGATATAACTATCCTATCTTTATTCACTTGAAAATACATCTGCGTAATTACCTGCGTGGAAAAAAAAACAGATCTACTTTATATCCAGTTTTCTATTAAACCAAAAGATATTGGATGACACTCTTGCAACCCTATACAATTTTTTTGTTTATTTTCGTGACAAAAATATGACTTAGGAATTCTAATAGCAGATTTTTTTCATAATAACCAATTTAAGTATTTACTATTTCATAAACATGGTAGGACTTTTATTGCAACTCTACTAATTTATAGCTGTCTGACTCATGACCAGAACACGAAACCAATCCATCTGCGGAAAGGTGTGAACAAGGGAGATGTTATTTCTCGGAAACTGTTTACAACAGCATGAGAAGATGTGTTTAAGCTTCTAGAGTGTGAAGGATATGGTGTCAACATAAATGGTACGTATATCACTTACCTTCGATTTGCCGACGACATAGTGGTCATGGCAGAATTGCTGGAAGACCCAGGCACGATGCTTGGAGACCTCAGCAGAGTTTCCCAACAGGTTGGCCTTAAATTAAACATGGATAAAATGAAGGTGATGTTCAATGTTCATGTCGCGCCTATATCGGTTGTTGTTGGGAACGCTAATCTCGAAGTTGTTGTCGAATACACATACCTAGGGCAAGTAGTCCAACGGTAGGTCCAACTTTGAGTTCACCGAAGAACCCAGCTCAGCTGGGTAGCGTTTCGGAAACTACGCAACATCTTTTCGTCCAAAATACCTCAGGACCTAAAGACGAAAGTCTATAATCAATGTGTGTTGCCAGTGATGACGTATGGTACAGAAACGTGGTATCTTGCTGTTGGGCTCTTAATTAAGCTCAAAGTCGCTGAGCGAGCTATGAAAAAAGCTATGCTTCGCGTTTCTTTGCACGAAACGAGGAAATTCGCCAAAGAACTAAAACTAATTAACAAGGTAACGGACCGCCTAATGGTGAGCAGTAACCGCAGCCCATGGATTGCCTGCTTGCAATGTGCCTCTACAGAAATATATAACTGTAAGTTGCAAGCTATTTTTGGAAAATTTTGTATTGTTTCTAGAATGAATCCTAAAAACTAGACAGAGCTATAATAGTGCGCAGAAATACGGGGGACGAGCAAGCGCACCCGATTACCATATAATGTAGTCACGAATGGATAGATGGTTGCTGTCAAGTCAGACGTACATTTTGTCGCGGCGCCATGACTTTCGACGTTGTCTTTTTATCAAAGGCGATTGCTGAGTGTGTGAACAAAATGAATTTTTCGTCTGTGTTATTATATGCTTTTCTTTGACCTTAATCAAAGTCTGAACGTATATATAATAAATCTGTTGACTATAACGAATTTATGTATCAAAATTGCCGAAAACTATACATGTATGAAATTGTAGTCAAAATTCACTAACAATTTTACACAAAATCGATTTAATAATTGATTATTTTGAAAGACCTTTAAAAATTGTTACGGCGGAACAGATATATAGATACAATAAAAACTTTTTTAAAACAAAATATTTTCCTTTAAAAAGACTCATGGTTTCTGTAGTATTGACTGGATTGTGAAATTATTGTCGGCATGCCACAAGGTGGTGTCTTGTGACCACTCTTTTTCCTCATACATATGAATTTAAAAACTCCTTACTTTTCCTCTATTTACTATTTTTATGCCGTCAATCTCGAAATTTATAGACGGGCTAAATACAAAGAACTCAATTTCTATCAATTCAAGCTTAAAACAATAATCTAGTGTATATATCGAAATGCAGCAAACACTATAACCAAAAAGTTAACTCTTTAAAATCGCAAGCAATAGTAATTTAAGTCAGTCAAATACAATTTGATTATGATTTTAAAGTTAAACTACGAAAAATTTACCTATAAATTGATAAATGGCTGTCTAATTAAATTTAGCGATACAGTCAAGATACTAGGTATCACTTTTGACCGCACGCTATTTTGGATGCATCTTTTTTTCTAATTACTGACTTCTGTTGTTAGCCGAAGATTGCCGTGACAACTACACACGGACTCACTTTTGCTGCGGTGCTGCTTACACTCAGCTGCGAAAAGTTGGGGCGGTATGCACAAGGGTGTCCTGGACACGAACCTCAGATTGGGCAACCGCTCTTTAAAATTAAGTCTGACTAAATATTTACCGCCGTTTTGGCAAAGCAAAGGCGTTGTAAAGAGAAGAAACGGCAAGAAACTCTTCAGCCCTTGCCTATTAAAATAATTATCTGTCTAGTACGATAAAAGCGTACGGTCAAACATTTTGTGGCGGTGTCATGACTGTCTCGACGTTGTCGGATTTATCAACGGCGATGCGATGAGTGACTGTTTGAAAGAAATGATTTTTTATGCGTTGGAAATACTATCCAATTGGCAGACACATTTTTTATTTTATAGAGGTATTATAACACTTGATGAATTTATCATATCCGTCTGGTAATAAGTCATTCCACACTGCGTCTTTTGATCCGTGTTCACCACTCAAGAACTTTTTTCCTTATCGGTTATCGGTTTAACAAACAATGTGGTTGGCCAATGACCACTTTAACTTGATAACTATCTCTATTTAAGCTACTTGTATCTCAGATGGTACCTTTCTCTGGTTCTTTAGCGAATTTTCTTATTCTTAATTTTATCGCCCCCAATAAACTAAAACTTCAAATCTAAATATCTTTATGTTATTAAAATAATCACGTCTAAAAAGGACTATTTTGAACACTGACTGACTTTCTTACCAAACACATACCTTAACCACTTCCAGGCTACCAAGAAGCTCCTAATGTATATTTGAATCCTACATAGGCGCCAACTTTTACAAAGATCCCTTTAAATTTATTTCAGAAACGATATACAAAAAAAAATGTATTTACGACACAAAACATTACCACAGCCTTAAAATTTCATTTCATTCAGTCGACTATCGAAGGCGTCTAGACAAATTAATCGTGACCTCGCCGCGCATTTGAATTGAAGACGCGGACGATTTGCCATAGACTGTTCGTTTCAAATGGTTTATCGGGTACTGTCC
Organism: Apoda limacodes; assembly: GCA_946406115.1. NCBI lineage: Eukaryota > Metazoa > Arthropoda > Insecta > Lepidoptera > Limacodidae > Apoda > Apoda limacodes. Next base: position 7,132,088 of record OX291553.1, on the reverse strand, counting down.
AGCCAGTCCTACATTTTGTCGTCGAGCCATGCCGTCATTCTCTCGACGTTGCCTTGAAATGAAAGTAATATTAAGGCTGCGACAGTACATTACATCACATTGTAATTTTAACATGAATATGTACGGTGCCTCTTTTATTGAAAAAATCCAGAAATTAATCAAATCAACGGATATTAACATTTCGATAGCCCTTTGAATTAGTGATAGTTGTTTAAATACTTTGTTTACAAATTACCCAGCGTCATGTAGTGATTACCTTAGCTAGACTGTTTATGCACAGGTTAAACGGTCTAAGAGTAATGGTTAAATAGTCTAAGATAATAAGTTATCGATATATTTTTATCTCATATGTACAAACACACATAGGTATTCAATTCATTGGGTTTGCTTGCTTTATTTGTTATTGTTAAAACAAATAATAAACGCAACAAAAAATTTAAATTACATTTCCTGTTGTTATCTACTGGTCGACTTCACTGTTCTGTTTAATGTAACGGTCTCCATCTACTACATCCGAATGAATATATATTTGTAAAATTCTGTTTGTTTGTTAATGCTTAGCGTCGCTAAGAAGCTAAGTTTTGGCAAATAGATTGTTGTAAGAAACGGAGAAGGACATAAGTATTTTTATCGCTATAAGTTCCCACAGGAATAGCTATAACCAAATTCCACGTGGCCAAACTACAGCTACAGATAGCTATAGAAAGCTTCTTTACAAAAAACTTAGAATTGCCGTAGAATCACACACAGATAACCGAATTTATCGCAGGAAAAGCCACAGGCACAAGCTATTCGTAATAAAAAGCAGTAGGCGTCAATTACAATTACATTTACTTGCACACAAAAAATGTACTACATATATTTTTTCTCAAAAAAACTTATAAACAATACAAAATTAACGTAAATGCTCTTAAAAAAACTGAAATAAAACAACACAATTTTAAACACAGTTTCGTACATAAATAAGGAACAACGACGCTATTATGGCATCAAGTAAAGAGTATACAACCCCAAGCATTAATATTACAGTGATAAATCTTCTAAAGCTGCCCGTGGAGAGAATACCACTTAACAAATTTCGTAAGAAACCCGAGGGGCGTCTTCATTGACTAAAACATAAAAAGAAATTTATTACGAAAATAACAATTAAGTGTACAAAAGCAACAATCACATTATACGAGTTTAATAAATACAGCTAACGAACTAAATACACATAATGTGCTTTCACTAAATGTATTTATTTTTTGTTACTAATGCCTCGTTAATATTAAATTATCTTATGAATAAATTTTGGGTAAATGTAATGTGTAGAAAATGTTATATGGTAATAAAATGGAATGGTTAAGATTTTTAAATTGATATAATTTCGGCGAGTAGATATGCTATCTAAACATTATATTATTAATTTGATAGTAAATAAAAATGTTCTGTTCTTAGTTGTGTTATGTTTAGACAATGTTTAACAAAAAAAGAATGACACAGAGTTATAAAAAAAGACGCGACCTCCAACTGTATATGGTGTCATTCCTACACAACAGTGCATAACAAACGTTTTCGACTTTAGCTTTAGAACTACAACATTTTAGTTTGAACTAACCAGTACAAGTATATTACTGTTGGACGAGAAGCGCCGGTACATAATTGATATTTTTAATTTCCTCTTTGTACAAAGCGAAAACAAAAATGAAATGAAAGCAAAAATGTTCTACAAAAATATAAAGTTGCCCCAATATATAACTTTATATATATGACGACTATGGGCGCGTTCGTTTTGGGATAAAGAGTTCCCGCGATTGATACTATTACACTTTTGATAACGCCAGTTTTGCCACCGACACCTATCGTTCGTGTAGCTTTGAACCGTAACTAACAAAATTTTTGGTTGCAAAACTTGCAAAACGAACGGTTGACATACGTATAGGCAGTTTGACAGAATAGCACATAAACCCACCTCCAGACATGCATCTAAAGTTTCATTTTACGGTGACGAAAGTGACAAAAATATCGAAAACGAACGCATGAGACAATTTGTTACAGATGATAATATGAAAATATTAAATTTTTTGACACCAATGCACAAAGAACAGATGACTGATGACAAAGTAAACGAAAATAATGATTCTGCATGATGACGTTATTTTAGTATGACAATAAAAGTACATTTTGTGTCATGTGCCTTTTACTACATTTAAAAATTGCTGTACTTAGATACTATGTTGCATAAAACAATAACCGTACATAATTTCGTTTCATTATGTTAGATACGTAAGTAATTATAACAGCACAGAGTTAAAATACATATCTGCGCTAAAATTCATTTTTTTTTTCACTTTTATTGGCTTTTAATATTGCAAGCGGGTCGATTCCGTAAAATGACAGCTAACAATTCTCGTTTAAAATCCATAGAAAAAAGATATACATTGCGCAATTAAAATGACGTATGAAATTCATCGATTGTCGCGAAACCGCAATGTATATCTTATTTTTTTCAAAAAGGTAAGCAATCTTTTTACGGAATCGACCCGCTGAAAACAGGATACTGTTACAAACATTCATTCAAATGAAAATAAGTTTGGCATTTACAATAATTTGATTTGACCTTTATTACATAAAGATCTCACATTTATATCAATTTACGTGGTTACAATATTTAAATATTATATAAATTCTATAAATTACATACATACATTAATCGGTGCCGTGTCAATGGGTCATGCACACACACGTCACCGATTCAATCATTTTGTTCATTCTGTTTTTTTTTTAAGTGGTCGTGAATAGCACGCTTTGTATTTAACGTTGCTCACACCATACAACACTTACTGTGCAATACAAAAACCAGATTCGATAATGAACGTATGAACGTAGGATAACGCAAACATCGACATCACATGCCTACATCATGTTAAATATAAAAAAATATAAAAATAAAGTACCTTGTAATATAGTAAAAAAATCATTCTATGTCAAATTTTAACGATTTGCATCTCTAGATAAACATGTCTGTTTCTCAGTAACACTTACTACTTTTAATGTATTATGTTTACGCTTTTTAAATAAGTTATACACAATTGATGCTTTAATTACAAGCACCTCAATAGAATTTTAATCCCTCAATTTTGAACAGAATAAGCTTGGGTAAATGAGTCGAGGACACGAGAAATTGTTTCTGTACTACATGCGTTTCCTTTACTATAGTAAGAATCACAGCCAACATTGCTAAAACACTTCTTCTGTTCCGTGAAAGCAGAAATTCCACAGCATGATAGGACTGCGGCATCACAACGAGTTGGAGATTGAGGTGATTGTGGTGGAAGTCCCCTCAATACGAAAGGATTTTGAGTTGTTACGTCGCTCTGAGGAAGAAATAAAGAATATTACAAAACTCATTCGTAAAACTGATTTGTGGGTATTCAAAGTATTATTTACAAACTTCTGAGTTAAACTAAACAGAAAATATACAATTATACAGCAGAAAAAGGACAGTGTCTAGACATTGAAGTTATATACAAATGAAATTTCCCTAGGTTAGGGTTTAGGAACATCACCGAAGCCAAAATAATTTGTTATGATATTTTTATTTGTTCGCCCATTAGTGTGTAAATCACGCAAAAACCACTAATCTGATTTCAACGACAATATCTATATACAATACAATAACTATCTTTTGCCCGCATCGAATTCAGTTATCAAAGAACCCCTTGATAAACCGGGATGAAAATATTGATCGATGGATGAAAATTATTTTCCTCTATAATTTTCTGTCTGGGACAGTTCTGGTATAATTTTCGGTAACCCTATCGCCAAAATCAATTCACCCAGTTGCGTTGCTCTGTTGCAAGATCTAAGAACAGTGAACCATAGAAAAATCTGTTCTAATGGAAACTCAAACTCAATAAAAAGTATTATTTCCTTCATCTACGCCGTGCTGGAAACCATTGACGTGGGAACTCACGATGAGGACATTATCCTCTTCCATCCTTTCAGCTGTTCTTGCCTTAAAAATCAGGTCACCTGCTGATCCGTTGTGACATAAAAAATACGGTACCGCGGTATGGTGGTGGCATAAAAATCTATTTCCGTGGGAACTCGTGACTAGAATGTTAATTAGCCTGTGTCATTTTCAGTAATGTAAACTATCTCTGAGCAAAAAATTAGACTACGTTGTGGTTTCCACTTTTAAAGGACCCTATTACAGCTAACTAGCGCCGCCATTAGATATCCTTAATTTTCTCATCGTAGAAAACTAATTTCTAAAATCCAAATGATAGAAATATAAAACTAGTCATAAACTAGTTTTATAACGTTTTATATAGTTTCTACATAATATCTGTGAGTTGTAGTTGGCATATCTGTCAAAAACGGCCACTTTTAGCATACAAGCCAATTACAACTCACAGATATGATCTAGAAACTATATAAAACGTTCTAAAAATAGCTTATGACTAGTTTTAAATTTCTATCATTTGGATTTTAGAAATTCGATTTCTACGATGAGAGAATTGAGGGTATCTAATGGCGGCGCAAGTGAGCTGCTATGTACCCCATAATAGATACTTTTTATATTATAACTGCGTAATCAATCGACTTTACGTGGACGAAGCTGACGGTAAAATTAATAACAAAAATGATAACTGAGATTTAGAAAATTTGATTTAGATTCCTTTTAATACAACTAAGGCAAACAATCACACAGTCCACTTGATGTTTGATATTAAATTAAATAAACATAAATTAGATAAGATTGAATTAAATACGAAACTACAGTACCTATTCTAATTAATTTAATGCTTCTAAGTAAGTCACAATGACACATTGCATGAAAAAACTAATTCTCTATGTAGATATCCTTTATGCAAGTAACTGCATAAGAATATATAATGATAACCAGCTAGTGTAATATCGTATCCAAATATCTACGTAATTTAAATAGCAAAAGATTTGACTAGCAATTCACCTACCGACATGGATCAGAATAATCTGCGGCGCCTGATTTTCATCCTTGCCGCCCGTTTGGCACCACGCCGCGGATATATCTACGATATTTCATGTTATTGAACATTATGCAGACATCATACAAAATTAATTAACAATTGCACGAAAACAAAAGCAGTTTTAATCTTAATGCATGCCATATAAAGATATATTGACTATAAGCACGGACGCTAAGCAGGAAGATTTTCGTTCAATGACCCGTCACTATTTGTCTCTGTTGCACGCGCATAATAATTTGCCGTCTCACTCGCACAGATGCGATGACCGCTGTCATAGAGCAGCGCATCGACAAATAATTAAGCGCGTTACTAATATTTTAGTTAGCCCAGTATTCTAGTTACTAATATTTTAGTTACCCTTGTTAAAATGTACCATTACACCAATATTACCCACACAGGTGTAGAATTTAAAAGTTTGCTTGTATTGCGAGTTTAAGTCGTAGAATGTTCAATGGACATAATAATACCATTTAAAACCTTGAAATAACCAGTAATTGAATATTTTTGCAATCAACCACAAATTTGTTTCTAAGCTTATGAACTCTAAAATTGTTAAATTGCATGCAGACATTTGTTTTAAACAATTAAATTGTTTAAATATTTTTTTCACTTTAAATAACAAAGCGTAATTCCAAGAGTCATCACAGGATCAAATAAACTTTAACTAAGCAATTCTGTTATTTATTGAAACATAGGCCTTATTACTCTACTGAGGCCATATTTCCCGCACCTGACTCAACTTCTTTGAATTCATTTAGAAATTTAAAATAATAAGGTAAAAATATATTAAAAAAATATATGAAAAAGTATATACAAAAAATGTTACGGAGTTTGGAAAGACTAAATAATTGATTAAATAAATAAATTTGATATAACATAGGCCTTATTACCCGCAAGTATCTTAAAGCTTGTTTGCCACCTAATTGGTATAAAAAAAAAAGTAAAAACTACCAAAATGATGAACCTTCTATGTGATTCCAATGAATGTTTCTTTTCTTTTTTTAAGGTGCGTTCCGAACTTACACCATGCTTAGTTTAAAATTCTTAGAACAAAAATTATACTTAAAACGTATCTATTATTGTTGTGTTATAATTCAACAAACTACAATAATTTATCTATTAAATAACATTTAACAAAACATTATCTTTAATGCAATAATATCAAAAATTAAACTAAAGTGTTACTAACTAACGGAGCTCATTATGAAATAGTAAGAACGAACCGCATTTCGGACGGTTTCATTATGTTTGCTTTTGTAGAATTTAAAAAAAAACCCTTTGGCAGGCAAGCGGATAAAGAAGGCTTTCCCACGCAGATTATACACGATAAAGTGAGCCTTGCCGAGCCAGTGAGATGAAAAAAAAAAAAACAAAATAAAAAATTATTGTGATAAAATTGGCGTCCACCGTAAAGTTAATCACAAATCCGCTCAAGTTATTAAGGGTTGTTACTGCTTTGTTTTGTTTGTTGCACATGATTATTTTATTACTTTTATTTTTACTATTTTAGTAAAAGAGATGGAGATAAAAATGATAAGACAATTCATTCGGATGAAACATTTTTTTTTTGTTAAAAAGAGAGATTAACAACTATATACATGCATGTGTACCAGCACCAAAAACCACATATTTTTAAACTATTCAAGATTGCACACCCCGAGCATCAACGTTGTTAAAAATCTACATTAATATAAATATCACGTTGAACGTAGAAACTTAAAGAACCCATGTGGGTTAAAATATTAGGTTAATGATAAATTAGTGTAATACTTTTAAAAAAAAACCATATTGGAACGTAGTATAAAAGACAAAACTCATTCAAGGAAGTAGCTGAAAAGTATTAATTCGTAACTTTGTTAGTAAAATAGATAATTCTAAAACATAAGAACCGACTTCAAACACGCATAACCGGATTTGGTAACTATAAAAGTAGCGATAAAAAATTTCAACACTGCCGATTTCGCTTGCTTATTAGTTATGATTTAGGCCATTTGTTAAAATTCATCACTCAATTTCAGTTTATTAAACACATGTCTTTGAAGGTGGTTCTACACTTTAAAATTACCTTTGTACATAGATCACCAAGTTACTTTGTTGAAATTACCCCAGATTGACTGCTGCCGTGCTCAACTGGGGGTGGTCGTTTTTTCATTGTCTGTATTGGTGGTATTTGATCAAATGATATAGGCCTCGTCCCATCACCACCACCTGTAGGTTCTTCTGAATCCGTAAATCCCCAATTTTGGTTAGTGTCTTCCATTACGGGAAATCTACTAGGTGTGTCTGGTATAGTTTCTGTTTTATTAGATTGAGAACAAACATTTGGGCATTTGCATTGACATTGAGGAACTGGATATGGTACGGCATATGGAATATAGATCGGTTGTGGTAATTGTGGTGGTGGTGGTGGGCGTCTAACGTAGGCTGATAACTCGTCCAATAACGTCATAATTTGCTCAAGTAGTTCTTGCTGATTTCGGTCATCTCTCCGGTCATAGTAAAATGAAGGTGGTGGATAAATATGTCCAAAGCTAGGTTGGTATCTTTTACGCCTGTGTCTTAGTTCACTAGCTCCATTTTTCTCGCCTTTTGGTTCAGGGAGTTCACCAACTTCACTTTTTTCGTCGACAGTTCGACTGCTTACCGCTGTTATGAACAGCAATGCAATGATCATTGACTGGTGAAGCTTCATCTGTAATAAATTTTTTTTTATCAGTTAAATTTTAATATACTTAAATGTCATTATATCCTCTTGAAACAAAATTAATATCGAACTTTAAAAAGCGTTTGAATCTATTCGAAGCGTTATTAAAATGTACAAGATTTTAAGTTACTAGGAATTCAAAGTTTAATAATACTATGACAACTATAATTAGTTACTATAATCAAATTGGCTACAAGTAAATGGATACCGGTTATATCATTAAATATAACTTAACTTTGATGTATTTTTTTTAATGATAACGTTTTGTAATGACGTATGTATGAATTTTGCTATTATAACATAGGTATCAGATATTAATCAAACCTGTTAAAACAGGTAATATAAATATAACAATATTTAGGCTTCACAATGTATGTTTTTTTTTTAAATCAGTCACTAATTATATTACTAGTTACTAATACCAAAAATCAAGTAAGAACGTTCATAAAAAAATGCCGAAACTTTTGTTTTAGGTGCAAATATAGCTGCTAAGCATCGTAGACATTTTAGTTATTTTTGGCGAACAGTTTTTTATTTGTTATATTAATAATATTTATTTCTTTGTTATATGTTTATTTTAACTATTGTCTATATAATCGACTATTAACTTTCATTAGTAAGAAACCTATATATTGACAACAACAACCACAAATGTGTTGCATATTCTACTCAACCCACCTATCTATTTATATGAAAATAAAACGGGATTTAACGCATCGTTCAAACCAGTTTTTTGTGTCAGAATTTAAATAACTTTTCCCTTTATCTGTTGGATATAAATGAACATCAAAAAAAATATCTTTTACCATTACGATTTTTTGCATTTACATTTGTTATTAATTATTAATTTGAACATATAACTTAGTAAAGAAGTTCTTAGAATTTCAAACACACACCTTAAATCTTCGATTTGTAGTTTATTTAAGACGCTCGACGGTACGGAATGAGGGCGCTATGTCATTCCAATAAAAGTCACAACACAAACACTATATTTAAGTCTACAAAACAGTTCTTATATCACTATCACAAATAATTAGTAATTTCGCAACACATTCGTTTTCGACAGGTTTACGTGCTGTACGTGCTCTTTACGTTACGTTCCACGTAAGACTGGTCGGCAAGCAGAAGCAAAGTGGGAGTTCGAGTATCTGGCCGTGACAATGCGTGTAATAACCAACCTTCCTCACTATATATATCAACCAAGGGCCAAACTATATTGTACTAGATTGCTCTACGTCAGTTGTTGACGTCATTAACAGGTTTTTATGCACCACAGCATGACAAGATACAGGAAACGAAAACGTCTATTCATTAAGGTGGAACCAATTCAGATAAAATAAAGATATAAAATATATTATAAATATTTGGAAAATCCAAAAGTGCACGCCTCATAGCGGTCATTCACATTTAAAAAAAAATCAAAAACAAAAACTCAAGTTTTTTAAAATAAAATAACAAATACGGTGAGGAAAAAATATACAATAAAATAAAAATAAAAAATATATATATAGATATACAGTATACTATATTAGTTTTTTATAAATTATAATTAAACGACAGTACTTAGAACGCTAATATTAACTAGGAATCAGCACTGTGTAATACTTTATATATTAAAAACAAAAGTATTCCGGTAAGATGAATTTTTCGACCAATTTCTCTGCCACATACATGGTCACATAAACACAGCCTCACGGACGTCCAAGAATGATTAGTTTTAATGTTATTATTTATTATATTAAACAAATTAATTGTTTATAAAATGTACCATATGTGCTAGACAGATTATTTAACTTCATATTAGTGCACTCATATTATCCTGTAAGTGTTATATTAAAAAAAAAACGTCATTTAAGTTTCGAAAGACTGGGTTTTTTGACATGTCGAGAGTAGAGCACTACCTCACCGCTCCGCTTATGAGGCGTGCAATACAGTTTCGTATACAAACTTCATTATATTAAATATCCATGATTATTATTATGTTTATTTTAACATGAACTTAAAATCTTTATCATTATACCGCATGCAAATTGATTGAGGTTACAAAAGTACACTAATACTTTAATGAATTATATACATAGTTACCTTTTATCCTGCTTTTATTTTTTTAAAAGATTGTTACCTAAAACTCATTTATATAACCCGTAGTGGTGAATCCTTGCCAAGCCGGTGCTGCGTATTTTAACATACAATTTTAGATCTCTATCTAATTTACTTTTTTTTTTTTAAATAAATAATTTATTAATAGCGAACGACTGATTTTATTATTGTAAAAACGCATTTCAACATTCAAAACATAGTGTATTGTAGTCACAAAATTAAACTGTGGTGTAGCCATAAAAACATAGTGTAGTCTAGGTACAAGCTTTTACTGTAGTGTAGCCACAAAAACATAGTGCAGTGCAGCCACAAAAATATTGTATAGTGTAGGCTCAAAAAATAATTATATTAGATACTATTTTAATTAGTGTATTCAAAATCATCGTCTTAAGTGATTCGAGACTAAAAGCTTGTCGAGCAATCCGTTTAAATACTAGTTTTGTCAGTACCTAGTATTTAGTAAACTTGTATTTGATGATAATAAAGTCGTTAAAGATGAGGTCGTCCACGAAGTGGCTAAGTACCTACCGTAAACGTTTGGTAAGATACCTACTTTGATTTCAAATATTGGATGTCTATACACAAATTAGTAGTTTCAAACGCAGGCAAAATCTGGTTTTATTAAAAACCAGATTTGCCCGCGTTTCCAACCGCCCTTAATTCAGTTATCGGTGTAGGATTTCCACGGCAACTCATTAATTTTAGAATAAAAAAAGACTTACTCTTGACGTTTTCAAGTAGCCGATGTCTTTCCCCAGGACTCAAAGTATCTACATGGCAAATTAATCTTAATCGGTATAGCAGTTTAGGCGTAAAGAGGTAACAGAGAGACAGATATACAGACAGACTTACTTTTGATTTATTATATTAGTATGGATCTGAGAGCAGCTATATAAACGCTTGAGTAGTGTCCTATGATCAAAACATCACGTTATAGTGACAGTCACTATCGGAAAGGCCTCTAAGCTTCGTCAGTATTTCTGTGAACACAATCTTATAAGCCATTAATGGGGCCTGAGGGTGGTCTAGCGACTCCAATGTTTTTATCTGGTGAGCTGAGTCCTTCCAAGTGTTACTATGATTTCTGGGATGATTAGTGGCCGTATTACGCGACCAAATTAGGAAGGTCAAAAGATTAAGTAATTAAATACCGGCAAATCATTTGTAGAACTTGCTGTTCTTTTTTCGTTTGTTAGGTGTTCTATGTTAAATTCATTTAATTTTTACGAAAAGAAAAGGCAGAAATAAGATTTTTTTTTTTAAATTAGGATATTTCAAACATAATTCAATTAGTGCCAACGTACCACTTGCAATAAGCTTAACAGAGTTTCAAAAGTAAAGAAAATCAAAATTGGAAACTGGATATCCTATAAAAAAAAAAATTTATAAAATTAATTTAAGAGCAAAAAGTGACAAATAATATCAAAAGAAATGACAATTTAGCTCAGACTAGGTGTAAAATAAATGAAACAAGATAGTAAAGTTACTGCCATAGTGATTATATTCCATTTGGTTACTACAATAATCGAAAGACATGTCAAAAGAATCCGTCAATAGTTGACGGATCCTCTCACATACAGTAGAAAATTGACGTATAAAGAAAATTCAGCAAAATGTCAAGGAAACTAGATTCCCTGTTGCGCGTTTTTACACCTATCGTGTGTGTGTGTATATTCTAATACCATTTACGAAAACAATAGTGAAAATCACTGACAGACCGTCTCTAATAGTGAAAAAAATGAAATGTGAGGAAATGAACTACTATTTCAATAACCAAGCACGAATCCACCGTGTATTCAAGACCTGAAAAGGTAGCCGAAAGTGTCTAGATGAAAGAGACGGAGGACCTCGTATAGTGGCGTTCATTAATAGTCTGCATACAACAGTGAACTGCTGTAAGGCTGATTGATAAACGAGTAACCTTTTTTTTAAGGTTAAAAACTAATTTCGTCTTAACTTCAATATCTTTCTTAGGCAATAAGTTATCGCCACGATCACCAGCATTCTCAATCTAAGGTAATTTCTATTTGGACTGCTTTTAAGATGTCATTATTATTTAAAGTATTCTAGCAGAACTTAAAATCTTCGCACTTTCTTTTCCGAATAGACTATGTAGTTGGCTGATGCAGCCATTACTGATCCGCCAGGCTTTTGGGGCGAGACTCTAAAGGAGGGGGGGGGGGGGGGGGGAAGCCTCGGCTTGGGTTGTCGCTTTTGGAGTCTTCGCCCGATTTTTTCCTACTTAAGAAAACTCGGGGAACCGGGTGATTAAGATGAAGTCACTTCCGCTTAGTGACGGTGAGTTTTACCGCTGACTTCCTTTACCGGTAGGTGGCTGCGGTGTTATATTTATTTATTTGTTTCATATTTAATTGGGTTTTTTGTTTATAAATTCGTAAAAGATGGCGGTTGACGCCCTAAACTTTATACTTCGTTCTGTAGTTTAAACCTTACTATGAGGCATGCTCGTAAAGTGTACTCACTTTGTTAAAAGACGTGCTTCAAATTACTTTTCTGTGAATTTAGATAACCCTATTTTGTTTATTTCTTGGTTTGTTAACGTATGCTGTATGTACATTTGACGGTAATGCGAATCATTTCAATTTCATTTTGCTCGCCAAAGGTTTGCTCGTGATTTGTATTAATTTGGATTCTTTTTGAATAGATGTCACTACTGAGATATGGTAGATGAGCATTTAAAACTGTTGAACTTATCCCTTGAGACCAGAGGCGGCCAGTGACAATTTTTAATGGGTAAAAAAAATGCTACCCTTTCATTGTTCTTTTAAATAACTAAAATTAATTCGCCTTTTTAGATATATAAACGCGCGTGTATGTTTTCGTGCCACATTTTTGTGACCCTTTGCCTTTATTTCAAGCTGAATTACTTAAATCTTTTGGCATGCTTAAATCATATCACAATAATCACATTTTATTTTGCTATACTTATTAAACAATTACAAACTGTTTATGTAGGTATGTTCAGTAGACGGCACCACACGGTGGGAGCTACCCACAAAAACATACATAATTATAGATATAGACATACATAATAATATATACATATTATGCATAATAAAACGTTTCGCTATTTATAAATAATGAGTCGGCAACATGCGATTAGTGTCCTAAGTGTTATAATGGTCAATGGGCCAACAACAGTAGCTACCTATACAAGTACCTAGGTATATAAATAATAGCAACTAGTGACTATAAAGTGGTTTGGAATATTTTACTCAACATGCCAATATGATTTTTTGTGGTACTATACATAACTCATCTTTGTCCGTCTGCTCCGTGGTTTTTGTTGACAGTAGTGAGTGTTTGCTGATTCGTGGGGCGTTCGATCCCCGCACAGTAAAAAAAAAATATGTGAAAATTATTTCGGTAGTAATTTTTTAACGAGCAACTTTTCTTAAATTTTTTTTTATTATTTTTGAGATTTTATACACGCAGATTATTGCGTTCTTAAAAAAGTGCGATAGAAGCAAACCGCTGAACCGATTTGCTTTTGATTATTGCTAACACTTTTTTCAGATCTAAGTCATGATGAGGCGAATCTATTGATATAATCACGACTATCACAAGACACATGGGGTCGTTGGTTCTTGAGATGTCGAGGGGCAAAAAAAACTTACATAGATATATATACACACACGGACACTCACAGACATCACCCTAAAAATGATGGCAAACGATTCTCCAGATCTCAAAACGTAAAGAAAACGCTAATTTAGCGATTTCGATTTCTGGACCTATTATAATAACTTCCCTCAAGAGAAGTTAACATTTGTATTTGTATATGTTTTCTGTGTACAATTTGTATCAAAAGTAGGTAAGTGTATTTGTATCCGTTTCCTGTTATCCATAGTAGAAGATTTGCTTCGTTTGGGACCAGATGGCGCTGAGTGTAACGTCAAAGAATATTTATAACTATTATTATTATTTATATTATCATATTAGAATGAAGTAAGTTTTGTATAAAGTATGTATGTATTCTCGAAGGGGTGAACTTGTGTCTGGAAATACACCAACATCTTAATGTGGAGGACAGTCTTTTCACTTACAACTTTAGTCATGCGTGACAGGTGGTGGGTGGGTGCTCATTACGAGTGGTGCATCTGGTCCAAGGTGGCTTTATAAAAGGTGGAAACGCTAAGTGATTTCACTCGATTATTTCTTAACCGTACACGATATCGTAGTACCTACTAAATATTAATCCTAAAATCGCTTCATGAGTTCTATTCAATGGTATTTTATCATTTAGGAACGCACTTAAAAAGGTATTATGCAATTATTAATATATATTATTTATTATTAATAGATAGTAAATACACGTGTTTACACTCCACTACGCTATTATAGAATAGTACTTATCTAAATAAACCGAACTGGCGGTAAGAATTACATTCTAAAAACATTAAAAGAGTAGTGGTACCAAAAAATACCATTAGATACCATACCATTTTGTTTGCACAATAAAGTTTTGCGTTTTTAATTGAGTAATGATAGCGTTTTTTAATGTTAGAAAATAGACATGTTAAAACTGTAAAATTATTTAGGTATGCGATGAGTGCCAAGTTGCCGTACTAAATGTATGGAAGCTGAAAAACTCAAGATTTTCGGATAGACCCAGTTTATTATATAAACCGTTATTGATATCATTGGATAGAGCTCTTAAAGCAATTTAAAGCTCAATAATCAGTATTTCGATATCGTTTATAGTTTAAAAATAATCGAGTAAGATCACTTATCGTTTTCACCCTGTACTTATATGTCCCATACATAAGTCATAAATACCATCTTTATAAGTAGTAAAGCGAAAGACCAGAGACAAAATAATATATGCTCTCCGATACCTTTTGCCAATTCTACTAAAATTATAAAAAGTAGTCAGTATTGGACACGGAGGGAAGTGTTCAAGAATCATTTTGGTCATTCGGTAAACATTTTTCCTTACCGCGGTAAAAACCCGCTTGATGTAGCTTCACGGCTGTAGTGTGCTAAGAAGAAAAGAAAATAAACAAAAAATCCGGGGTCTTAGACAAGTTACAAACGAAAAATCGTTCAGTGTCACTAAAGAGAAAGCGTTTTTGAAACAATAGTGGTATAATAGACTTGTTGCCCTTGTATTGAAAACGTTGTATCGTGTGTGTCGCGTCGGCTGGAAAACTCTACACTATATCTATGCCAATTATCGAAAATCGCTAAGTTTTGTTTTTTTTGTTTGTACTAATGTGGTGTTTCTTATATGCTATTTTGTGATACTTGCAACCATTTTGAGCAGCTTTGCTTAACCTATTTGTAATATAAACCATTGATTCAAAGTCCATTATTACTTGATATTGTTTACAGTATCAGTTGAATCTGTGAGAGTTTATAGGAATCGCATCATGTTTTTGAGATAATTTTGGAAATGGTGGTTATTAAACGAAACTTTTATTTAAAATTAGGTACAAGATATCCTCATTTTGGGTTATGCGACTAAATTCAGTTGTATAAAGCGGCAATTCGCTATTTTCAGTAATTAGCACTGTTACGCCATCTAGTGATGAGTAATTGTCTCGACGGATTAAGTCTTTAACCTTTACGTCGTATTTCTTACAATATGGACACGTTTTGCAGTTTGTACTTTGCAATGACTGCATACTGATAAGATGCATTACTCATTCGTCTGAATATGACTATGTTCAGAATTATGATAAATATGTTTGTTTAATTCTTGGTTTGTTGAAGCAAAGTTATTACACGAAGGTGGCAAACAAGCTAACGGTCCGCCTGATGTGGCCTGAACGGTCTATGAACTCTTGCAACAGCAGGAGTATCACACGCGTATTTAAAAATCTAATTACTTATTTCCTGAAAGAACCCCATATTTTATTGGGTCTTTCACCTGTATCCAACTATTATGTCCAACTGGTTGTACAAACAAGGATTTTTTTCCCCGTGGTATTGCAGTCCTGAGAGAAAAACCCTTAGTAGGTTTTATAGTTTGTGTAGATTTCTTTACTATAATGTAAATGAGGGGTCATTTCCGCTAGTACACCCAATTAGTTCAACCGTTGAGCTAATGGGAATTTTCTGTTGCAGTGTTTTAACTAAGCGACAAACTTTTTGCGTGATTTGTCTTATTTCATTTGCAACATTGTTTTTCTACACCTATATAAGGCATTAATATATGATAGTCGTTAATAGTACCAAAGTACATCTATTTATTCTGTGCTATAATTTTTTAGCACAATAAGTACGGATAGACATACATTAAGAAACCATAAACACTAGTTTGTCTACGGAACCCTTGTAAAACCTAGTACAAATTAAAACACAAAAAACACCTAAACTCCTTACTGACTTCCCCACAATCTTCTCCCAGTTTACTGGGACTCCATATCTCTATATGAGTGACATACGCAACAGCGATCAATGAAAGGGCTCATCTATAAATTTCTCTTCAACGTATGCCTGAGCCTCCACACATTATGGAACAGCGCGCTAGTTAATCAATCAAAAAAGGTACTTGAGATCCTTCAGATATGCGATGACATATTTAAATCAAAATAGTTATCCTTCTGGACGCAACGTAATGTTGACAAATATTTTATATCACCTATTCATGTCTGTTACTATTCCAAGACTTTGTCAAAGAGAATATAATATACTATGGACTGTGTCAAAGTTTTTCCTCTACATCTCAAACTGACAGCCAATTCGACACTTTTCTTAACGCTCTCTCCAGCCAGTTCTTCCACATTTTCGATATTAGACCTTTTTTTAAAAAAAAATATTTATGCGTTTGATAGCCTTATTCTTGCGGAAGGTTATATTGGCTATTTAAAATCATGCCACGACCCTTAGGAGCGCGGACGAGTGATGTGACCCCGTCAGTAACTAAAGGGCAGAACAGTCTACCAGGTCAGATGGAATATTATGGTTTTGGTCGACACTAAGGTTTCGACCGCCTCGCTGTCTTTAGAACCCGAACGGAGTTCTTTTTGTTGCCCCGTACAGCTGTAGACTTTTCAATAAACCCGTTTTAGGTTGATTCTTACAAAAAAAATCTTAGCGGAGTCCTAAAAATGTATACTTAAAAAAAACTACATGCCTTTTATATTTATTAGACCAGCAGTTTGACTTCGTAATTAATATTATGTGACTGACATTTAATATAAGATAAATATACTTAGGTGTACTTATACTTACTTTATTAAAGTGATACATATTCATTCAAAAATATACATTAGCTTGAACCATTATCGACATAGTAAAATAGCTCAAACGTACTGAGAGGGCAGACTTTCCCTTTTTGTGTTTTACTTCTAGTGTATAATGGGAATTTGAATTTGAATGATTTTGTTCCATCGCCCCGCTCGCCATCAGCAAGAAGTTCATTATCATACCATAATTCAGAAATGCTCATTCAATATGCAGTTTCAGAGATCCCTTCTCCCGCGACACTAAGGTTGTAGAATGATCTCAAGTCAAGGTGTTTGCTAGAGACTACAAACTGGGAATCTTCAAGAAGGAAGTAATTAGATTTTAAGAAAAAAACGCTAGGAAAAGTTTCAATTACATTTCAAAAAAGATCACACAGAAGCACATCGATTCTGAAGTGCTAATAAATAAAAAACCAATTTTGTCCAAAACCATTTACGTTGGAAGTATTTATGAAGCCTTTTTTATTTCTTTTGTGAAGAAGCCCTACTAGCGTATTTTTTTTCAGGTTTTTAGATCACACGGTTTAAAAGTTAAATTTCAACTTTGGAAGCTTATAACTCGTAAATTATAAAACAAAGAAAAAAAGTTTCTTAAGAACCTTATATGCATTATTAAAACCCTATCCAATAATATCCCACATGATGTCTTCTCAATTTCCATAGTTATGGCGGTTAACAAAAGACATTTCATTAGAATCTACCTATAAAGGCGGCGGAATTATACCAAACTAGCTTTTGCTAGCGAATATTTTTAAATAATACGTACCGCCCTTCCCCCTCATCACTGCCCGCCGGCTTTGTAAATCATAAATGAGCGCGCAGTATTTGATCATTATTTTGCTGCGATGTTATTTTGAAACTACGATATCTCCTTAGATATTCATTGAAATTGAATGATGTAAGGGTAATTTTGTTTTAAATTAAATAGTCGTAATGAATAACGTATTTATTTGCATAAGACTTAATATCATGTTTATAAAAAACACCTTCGCAAATAATACATTATTTTATAACAAATTTGGTCAGCACAAAAAAGGTTATAGGGAGCCAACCTTAAAACGTAGACATGTGCTGACGCGGAATTTTTTTAGAACTATTAAAGGGAAACAATTCTGTCATAGATGATTTTTGCGAAACTTTAACCGTTTACGCAGCACACGCAGCGGAAGCTGTCAGAAGGAAAAAAAACCCGATTTTGAAACATTGTTTATTGGTGCTCCGCTCCTATTGGTCTTAGCGCGATGATTATTTATCATTATAGCCATCCTCGATAAATGGTCTATCTAACACTAAAAACATTTTTCAAATCGGACCAGCAGTTCCTGAGATTAGCGCGTTCAAGCAAACAAACAAACCCCTAAAAAGAATGCGAAAGAAATTGTCTATGACACCTACCTACCTACTAAAATCTTGCAATTTTGATAGAACTAATACATATTTATATCTTTGAATAAATATCGAAATAAAACGTTATTTGTATTTTTTTATAAAATTAGTGGCATTCTTTTAATTTTTTGTGAACTTTGAGTAATAATTAATTGTTGGCCAAAAAGGAAATAATAACAAATTCAGAATTCAAAAATTCATTATGGTCATATTAGTTATTTCAAAGCTATTGGTACTAATATAATAAAACTGAGGAATAAGCTAACTTAACTCTGGAGGTACCAGACGGATTTGAAAAAATATTTTTGTATTAGATAGCTCAAATCTTGACAAAGACTATTTAAATTCACGCTGCAAAGGATCCGATCTAAAAGGAAAAAGTTAAAAAGCACCATAAGCAAATGCGCCGGGGGCGACGGCAGCAAAGGAAAGGACAGCTATTTTGGTACAACATCAAAAATGTTATATGATCCATATGGACAGCTGTGCGTTTTCTGTGTTTGAAACAGGTTTTTGCTAATATAAATAAACAACAAAACACATTTTTTTCTAGCCTCATACAAATATTTTTACCATCGATATTATAACGGTCAAAATACTCGCGGCGGCCGTGTCAACTACACAGTCAGGTCACGGCTCAATATTGCGACATCAAAGCAAACATATTCTCGCTGATCAGCTGACAGTCTTACCGTGATGTAACTAAACATAGAGACATTATAAATCACTCCCAATTAACATATTTATACTATCTTTTAAATTAAATAATAAAAAATTAAAAAAAAAACACAAATACCTACTGCCTCCATGGCAGACACATCAAAAATGTTCTAATGAGGACTATGTGGCGATTAGTAAGGTAGAATTCGTAAATTATAGTAAAATATTACTGTTTTGTCAATGATGACAAGTACAATTTAACCCTAATGAAAATATGAGGCGACTTATCTCCATAGATGTTTTTTTGTACCTAAATGCACCTCGTCTATCTGTGCTGTCTTCTAAGGGGACCTAAGAAAGCCCTTAATTATAGATTAAACTAAGAGAGGACATAAATGGTAGGGACAAGATCTAACTTAAAGTATTATAATACAAATACAAAAATACAACCTAATGTTCATGGCGTGGGATCCTCAATTAACAATGGCACATGACTTTTACTCTTGACACCTTTTTATATTTTTGTTTTTATATTCCTAAGGTGGCAAACAAGCTTACGGTCCGCCTGATGGTAAGCGGTCACCGTAGCCTATAATGTAATTAACAAAACACTTTTCTGAGCAAATAGGTTATTTTAATTCTGTAGACTAATGACAACTACAAAGTAGTGTTGTCAGAAACAAAACAGGTTGCGTTCGGAACCTCGGCGCGGCCCCGATAGTACAAAACAATTACTAAGAACTTACTTTCAGTGTAGCGTACCAAAATCACTTATGTAATCACGTCGTTGTCATTACGTCCGTTTGTTACAAACGTTTTCCGATACTATTAGACATAATGAATAAAGGCAAAGAGTTTGATTTATTTTTTGTGATACAGGTTTAGGATTAAGGCATTTATTTTTACGGAACATAGAATATTTGGGGGGAGTATGTATCATTTAAAGGTTTATGAAAATGCATATAAAATATAATACATGTAAGAGGTTACCTACTTACTCTTTGAAAGAAATCCTGTATTACAGTCAATCATCGGCTTTTATAAATCCGACAGCGTCGAGAAGACATAGCACCCGACTAGCTATATGTGACGAACTAGTCGGGTGCGCTTGCCCACCATCCCACCTGCACCTTTTACCTCACGATTGGGCAATTGGGCTGTCTAGACACCTTCGATGGTCGACAAAATAAAAGATTGTTTTGTCTGTGGTATGAGTATGACATCTGAAAAACACGAATGTAGGTATTTGACCGAGTTTAATTTCTGGCAACACTCAGCTTTTCTGTCGTGTCAGTGAAAGTGCGAAGATCTTGCAGTATGATCTTGTGACATAGATTTTTTGTATTTTAAAAAGGAGTTAGACGACTTTAATCTTTTTAAATTATTAGATAACCTACCTTCTCCATCACAGTAAATACCAACATCGAAAAGTTTAGAAACGTTTTTTAGCTAGTAAATATTGAGAGCTATTATGATCAATTGCAAGAGTACATTCAAGGAATATATTTTGATTAAATTTCTCAGACCTTAACACAAATCAATTTGAAATATTTTGAGCATTTACATAATATTTATTAGGATGACGCGACTCCGACTCGCACTTGACCTTTTTTTTTAAGTAAAAATCGCACTTCGAAGATTATGACAAATCAACTTTGTATGAAAAACAATCTAAGGTGTTTACCCGTAAGACGACGATCTACGCGGAATTCTCAAAAAAGGTCTATTTTACTTATTCTATAATAACATAATCTAAATAGACAATCGAACAGTATTTTGAAAAAAGTCATCAGAATTTAAGAAAAAAAATCGCAAAAATGGCTTCAAAATAAGTTTACTTGTCGAAGATCTCGGTAATTTGTAAGGGTATCATATTATTTTTTTTATGCACTGGAAAGATATTTTAATATATTAAACATAAAATCGAATAGAATTTTGATACAGTGTCTACTTTTTTTTTAATAAAATAAAAACCTAAATACGAGCGAAATTATTCCATGCAATATAAAAGTTATACAGGCTTGATTTGCAAAATTCAACCTTATGTGAGTACGCGTGAACTGACTCTAACTTGCTTTTGTTTTCTTCAGTCTACGGCCTGCGGTCGTAGTTAGAAGTTGTGTTTTGGCCGCTCGATCTCTCACTGCAGTGATGCGTATGTTTTGCGTTATGTCGTGCTAGGAACAGTGTTTTTTTTAAGCTTTTAGGTATTTGGTGCAACTGCGGCTTACTGTGAGGGGACACTTTTAGTTTTTTAGGACGTCTATAATTAACTTTTAATTTATTTTACGTACTTACTCGTATGTACTAGTTATATATTATTATTTGTGTATAGTGTTTATTACAAACATTAATTAGACACGAATTTAGTCGTAACTTTTTTATTAAGTTTAGTATAATAATAACAATGGGTAACAAACAAGATTTTTTTTTACGAAAAATATGTAACAGAAGACGAAAAAAGAAGACTAAAAACACAATGGCCATACATACCTAGTACCTATTTATTGATTTGTATTTTCGCAGTTTTACATTAAATGTAGGTATAGGTACGGATTTACAGCACTTTGCTGATCCGCATAGCTTAGGTACTAGCCGACAGATAAAGCGGCGGCGGAGACTCAATCAGTAAAGTGAAGTAGATAGGTACCTACCTAGGTAACAATGAAATCTACTTGATAAAGAAACAAAGTCCGTGGAATTTCCAATCCAATCCATAGTAACATAGGCTAAATCAATTGTTGATAAAAGTTTTAATTTGACCAAGTTTTGATTTAAAAATAAAAAAAATTAAAATCAAGTCGTAAGAAAGAAAAGAACTATTTATTCATTTACGTTACAACGAAGCAATGAGGTGAACTGATTTTTCACTGAGTCACAGGAATAACTGAAAGGATTTCATAAGATATAGAAACCCTTTTCATCCCAAATAGTTGCCACGAAAATATATGTTTATGTTGTTGTACT
This sequence comes from Apoda limacodes, assembly GCA_946406115.1. Lineage (NCBI taxonomy): Eukaryota > Metazoa > Arthropoda > Insecta > Lepidoptera > Limacodidae > Apoda > Apoda limacodes. The sequence goes on along the minus strand of OX291553.1, from coordinate 7,110,063 downwards.
TTTTAGGGTTCCGTACCCAAAGGGTAAAAACGGGACGCTATTACTAAGACTCCGCTGTCCGTCTGTCAGTTTGTCACCAGGCTGTACTCATGAACCGTGACAGCTAGACAGTTGAAATTTTGACAGATGATGTATTTTTGTTGCCGCTATAACAATTAATACTTAAAACAGAATAAAATATACAACGTTTTTTTGCATAATATAAATAACGGCAACAGGTAGACGCTTGATATATTCACAGAATATTTAGTTGTATATTTAATTTAAAAATGATTAAATTATTAAAAATTAAATAAAGATCTAAGCGGGACTTGTACGGAACCCTCGGTGCGCGAGTCAGACTCGCACTTTGTCGGTTTTTTTAGTCGATTTGAACCATTTTAGCTATATTTTTTATTTATTTATTTATATCAGATCTAAACCAGATGCTGTTATTCAAAACGTGTTACGTGTGTTCAATAGGGCATGTAATATCGGACGTTTTTCAATTTCGATACTGATATCCGATATTGGATATCAATATCGGAATTGAACGTTTTTGTAATAAAGTTCAATAGGCTACGAAAAGATTGGTGTTTCAAAGCATTTTATTTTTATATATTTCAAAATCAATATAAAATACAAACAGATGTTCTTATGCCTCTAGTAGTGTGTCGTATATAGGTAAGTTACACTTTACTTGGTAAAGTTCACTCACTGTTTGCTCGGTCGAATATTAGTGTTTAAATAATCGTTATCAATTTTATACACTCATGGCTAAAGCTCATGATGATTAAACAGTCAAAACAATATTAAACTGAAAGCATTTTAATAAATGATATAAGCATAAATTAACTTAGTTAACGACCTATATGTATAATAACATAAACTATCAAATTTCTCATTATACCACTCTACAAATCAATAAAAAAACTCAAAATCAACTTAAGTAAAATAATCAAGAAAGGAATCACGAACTACATCATACACACACAACATCACGCCTGTTTACTAAGAGTGTTTCCTCAAAAACTTTTACCTGTTTCGATCCTGGCACACTTATTTTGCTCCATGTTCAACGGTACGTGTACACTCGACTTACAAGAGAATAAAACTACTAATATCCTTTTTTTTTGTAAGTGTGTTCGTAGGATCTCTTTCTCTGCTCTTTTATTTAAAAAACTCAAAATCAACCTTAATAAAATAATCAGCAATTCGAAACAAATGGATCAAGTAAAAGTAAAGATGATAAGGAAAAGAAAACTACCGAGAGACTATTTAGAAGGCTCAAATGACTCGAGTTTGTAATTTCTCGGTTGCCCGTGATACACAAAATGTTTTTCATCACATTTACAAATAAATAAATTAAAAAAACCGAGTAAAAATGACGGAAACATAAGAATAAAAACAACTCTAAAGAATTTATGAATTAAAAAGTTAAAACTTGTAATTGCTCGTTTTGCGTAGTTCATATCTTGAACTACCGACGCTTAATAACATACTTGATAGATAAAGTTCGTACAGCGCGCGCGGTGCGCACAGGACAGATTTTATATGTCATTATCGCCCGTGGGTTCTATGAATGCCCGTTTTGCCTTGAATGTAAAATTTACAATGAAACAGCCTATGGAAGTAATTAAGGGCTTAACATCTGCTTTGTCTGCATGTCATAACACTGTACACAAGTGAGTGTGATGAAAACCAAAATAACATTTTTTTTAGAAAACATGCGTTATTCTTAATAGTGTTTTCTTAAAAATCTTGAGGCATTTTATCTTAAAGGTAACTTTGAATCCTGCTCATTGTTAAAAATATTCAGCCATTTCGTGTTAAAGTTAACTTTAAATCCTACCATAAACATACACACACATAGATAAGAAAACACTCACTTTCTACACTGAGAGCCAATTATGACGTAAGCTACGTGTATTACTGTATTCGATAGACTCATAGTTTTCTGAGGTGAAGAGAGGTTTTGTAAGTTTAACGTGTCTGTCTGTGTATCTGTCTGTGGTATCATAGCTCCCAAACGGATGAACCGATTTTCGTTAAGTTTTTTATGTGTCATAGATAATTTTATTCCGAGTGTTCTTAGCTATGTTTCATGAAAATCTGTTCAGCCGTTTGAAGATCATCAGCTCTTTTCTAGTTGATGAGGGGATCTGACTAACTTCCTTATGTCCGATCGATTCGAAATTTGGTACCGTGTTACTTCAATGATATTGAAAGTATATGGTAAGGTAACCATGACCTGATCAGCCGTTTGAAAATCAACAGCTCTTTAATAGTTGATGAGGGGATCTGACTACCTTCCATATGTCCTTTGCGCTAGGGCGCTATGTGAGAAAAACAGGAGTAGTCGCAGATTGCAACAAAAGAATTTACTCCAAAAAATTTGCAAAATCGACTCACGTGTCTGCCCGTTCGGGTCGCCCCCGCGCTGCATGTCGCAGTAATTCGTAATAATTAATTAACTGTTGTTGGAAAATACTTTACTTTACGGTCTCTAACGCCTATTTGACCTCTTCCAAATCACTAAATCTTTTAGTTATATTCATGTTTGTGTAAATGAACCAAATGCAATGGATGAATAAATTGTGGTAGCTCTTTAAATGCTAGATAAAGAGTTAATGAGATAGCATTACATTTCACGTACAAAGAAGCGTAATTTGGAGTGAAACAGAATATATTGTTATAACTTTTGAACCACATCATTTTTATCTCCATTGATGAAAAAGATTAAAAGGTTTTCTCCAGGAACTACAGCATGGGGTCCTTCAAGAAAGGGGTGATTAGATTGGTATTGCAAACGTCCATAGGCTACGGTGACCGCTTAACATCAGGTGGACCGTAAGCTTGTTTGCCACCTTGGTGGTATAAAAAAAAAAAAAAAAAAAAACGAACATACGTACATACATACCTACATGAACACTAAAAACATTACACTTCTTTTTTGGGCAGTCGTGTAAGAATGCAAAAAAAAATGCTCCTGCATGTTCCTCTCAGTCATATGAAACATATGAAGACCTTAGTCATACTAGACATGACACGTGAAAACATTATGGCTTACCTACAAATTAAATAAATAGCCGGATAACAAGAAACCGCGACTTTGCAAAATTCTATATAACAAAAACATTTTAAAACTGTATTTTATATAACTTATTAACAATTCAATAATAATAATACTACTGTCACAGCACGTGTTGCTGTCTTAACTGACTACCTAGAGATTTGTTTAAGTGGGTGGCTAGCTTTTTGTCCGGCTCACGACGCTTACGGGCTGTAGTTAACGGTAGTTGCTCTAATGGCATGGTCATTAATGCTGATGGCTCTGTGTTGTCTCCTACGCTTTTTCTTAAATAGATTGTTTTGCCGATTCAAAAGTATTTTCACAAATCTACTTGAAAAAAGCGATGATTACATTGATTTAATCAAATTATTTGATTAAATCAATGTAATCATCGCTGTTTATATTGCTTAAAAATAATCTACTGTCTTATCGAAAACATACATTGCTATACAGATGACAGTACCAACCCGTGCAAACATCCTTCGTTCCGTTGTGGAGGAAAATCGCGGCGAAAAATTTGGTCGGAAATTGATATCACTCTTATCTTCGACTCGGAGGAGATCTCCGACTGGATGGATACGGGAAAACTTGGTCCGAATCAATCCAACGAAGACACAGATCTGCGAGTTTACCCCTTAGGAACCCCCATTGACTAGGCTGTTATCCACAATTCCATAACACACCCCCTTTACATCACCACGAGCAATAGGATCCTTGATGTTAAATTTCTCTGGAAATGTTCAGTTCCGAGATCATTTGAAAGGTTTGTCAGGTTGGCGTCCATGAAACTTGGTGTACACAGCCAAACGAAACATTACTTTACCTCCGTACAAAGATAAATAACTACTTTGTAGGTCACAAGTTCGGTCCTTAATAGAAGTACTGCGGGTAAACCTGATTTCCTGTTTGATCCTTCTGACTCGGTTTAAGGACGAGCTGAAATAATTGTCACAAGCGGTACAGAACCTTTTTTTTTTTATACCTCTAAGGTGGCAAACAAGCTTACGGTGCGCCTGTTAGTAAGCGGTCACCGTAGCCTATGGACGCTTGTAACACCAGGGGTATCACATCCGCATTGCTGACCCTTCGAAAATGTCCAAACCTTAAAGTCTAAGGTAAAACTTTGTCCCCTTCTGTGTGTATAATGTGTTTTGACGAATTGTTCAAAATGATGCCCACGCCTACCATCTTACAGCTGGCAATTAGTAAAGTATTCATCTTTACATCTTAGAACCTCAATGGTCACGCAGATTGCGGTTATAGAACTTTTAGAGGAATTTCCAGTTATGATGAGTTTTTGTGGCTATCCATCATATCACGTCCCGGCGTGCTAAATAATCAGACAGAAAAGTTGAAATAAATTTAATAGTCGTGATTTTGTGTAGTATTTAGACTTATTAAATAATAAGACAACAAAAAAAAAGGGGTTGTTGGGAAATTGTCGTTTTTTAAATCTACATGCGGTATAGGTACTACATGACGATTGTGCCGATATCGTACCTTAAGAGGGCAATATAGGCCATAAAGCTTATTTCTGTAATATTAACTATGCCCATGTTAATGTACTTAAAATCTTTACACAGCGTCACATACATTACTATTAGTATTTGTTACATACGTGATTTATACCATAATGACGCCTTGCAACTTTCATAACAACCAAAATACACAAATGTTGAAAGAGTGGTCACTTCCAGATTTATTTTGACATCAAATTTAAGAAATGAAAATCACTCAGTAAGTTAATGCACTTTTTATAAAATATTTTTATCACTCCTTCAGAAACTATAGTTTTTTTACAAAATTTGCACAAAACGTCATATTTACACGATATAGCATAATATCTTAGCCTTAAAAGTAAGTATTGTCTAATCTGTAGTTCATTATATTCTTTCTTCTTCAACTTTTTGATTCAAAATTTAAAACATTTTAGTACAAAGGCTTAAGCAATACATCAAGTTTCTAGATTTTCATTTTGTTAAAGGTTCTCGCAGAAACCACTTAGGAATTTTAACTAAATCCGGTTTTACTAAACAGGTTGTATAATTCGACTTAGATTAATAGAGGACACGCTCTAGTCTCCGACTGCCCTTTAGTAACCTGCGTTATTCACATACTCAATTATTTATCCTCTGTAACAAGTTTCTTGTTTTGAGAATTGTATTTCACTCGCATTTTTGTGGGCTAACGTTTCAGTTCCATAGCTAAATGGCAAAAATGGATTGTTGACTGTTCGTTTTAACCTGGTAGGCATACGGCCCTAAAGTAAGTGTTGGTAATATAATTCAAGGTACTCGATGTCGCCTTCAATCTTGATGACATCTGACTAATAATGTGCTAACTCAAGTTCAGTTTCAACTATTCAGTTTTATCTCTATGAAAATAAGTCATTACTTCAACTGGACGGTGCTCAGTTTTGATAACTGAACAAGTCGTTGCTGTCTGCTTAAACTAAATGTGTGTATCCTCTATAACTAACTGTCGAAGTTTTAGTACAAAATGCTAGTTCAAGAGCTCCTCATATGAAATGAAGGTACTTTAGCTTAATATTTTCTTTCTTTTATTGAACGCCATCATCGATCAAATCGAATCGAAATCAAATCAAAATCTTTTTATTCAAATGGGATCCTAAGAACACTTTCGAATCGTCAATTAAAGTAACTACAACTAGGTTTACAAACTTATTACAATACTGTTTTATTGTGTGCGTCCAATAGGTAATCTTTGTAAAATCACAAACGAAACATAATATTATAGTGTTTCAAATAATCAAATAAAAAAAAACAATCAAATTTTAGATAATATTTCAATTGCCTATTGTTTTTCAGATTGTATAGGGGGCACCATGTGATACGTTAAATGTCCTTCACACTAAATAGTATATGTGTCGCAGGCAAATCGTATAATTCGCCGTTTCACAAAATGCCTAGTCAGATCGTAAAGTATGGAATAGAAATTATCATATAACTGAACAGATTATTATATGAAGCTTGGCTGGATCGCTCCGGTCTCTTCGCTCGCTCCGCATCTACGTTACCAAAAGAGAAACTGACCTAACACAACATACATGACTTATACAGTGCGATTTCTGTTCCTTTCGTTTCCATACTTTACGATCTGCCTAGGCATTTTATGAAACGGCGTATTATACGATTTGCCTGCGACATATGTATGTTATGTAATGAAATATAATAAATATCTTATTAACAAAAATAAATTTATATCGAAAAGTGTTTTTATAGCTAGGTACAAACAATTACTTTAATTTTTACTACGTTTTTACATCGGGAACGCCAGATTGGAGTAATTAAACTACATTTAGTTCATATTGCTTTCACTAACCAGTAGGTAAATCATTTGTTTTATTCATAAAATGTAAGTTAGGAAATTCCAAAATACGATAGATATAAAGTATGTAATAGAAACGATATCAAATGAGTGAAATAAAGCAAATTCCGTTCGCGTCATTTATCTCAGTCTGCAGATAATAAATGTTCTCCAGACGTGTCTTGTTATATTGCTATGTTCCTGAAAAATGTTTAATATCTAGTTCAGTTAAATTTTTATATTTTTTTGTTTAAATGTCAAGACAAGCGTTTTTTACCTATTCAAATATGTATATTTTAGCATGACATCCTAATATCTTTTAATATCAGATTCTGGGTTTCCCAAAAATTTTATTTCCGTGGGAACTCTCTACGGGGATAAGAGTATTCTTTGCACATCTCTGTTCGATTACGTACCAAAAATTCAAATTTATGCGCCGTTACGACAGAACTATGTAGTGCTCTGCAAAAAAATTTATCCCCGTGGGAACTCTTAATGGGAAAAAGAAGTAGTTTGTATTCTTTTCAGTTCATTCAGCTATTTTTAACCTAGATTTTTGTTTGGTTGCCTACCTGTTATGGCAAACTACTGAAAGAATTTTTATCCATTTTATAGACAAAGACAGCGGTTCTCAAACTTTTTTGACAGCGAAAGAGCTCTTTTGAGAACGTGTCTGCTTGTGCACTGATTTTACAAGCGTGAAAAAGCAATTCGGAAAATCACGTATGCTAATTGTTACTACATCCGTCATTCGTGATTTTCTCGTTCATATTTTATTAGCACAGAGCGCATTTTAAATTGTCGCTAGCTTCTGCCTTTTTAATCATACATTCGAAGACGCCGGAGATAACCATATTAAATTTGATTATCGACATGATACTACTGATTTTTGTTTAACCACCCAATGTCCTTCTCAATCATGTTAGCTATTCCTGCGTTATAAATCAGGTCAACTTAATATACAACCATATAGCATAACAATCAGACTTATATAGGTATTCGGATGTAACAAAACGACACCCAAACAAACATTGTCACATTTCATGATATCATCATATTTTTTGATATTCTTAAATTCATTATAATATATGTATATTGTATATGCATCTAGTCTTACAGTACTACTCTCCAGACGGGGGCAACCAATAGCCGGTACTTTTAACACCCTCTTTTCACCAACTATTTTAGTCCTGTCCTGTGTGACATGCGATGAGTGCCATGTCACCGTACTAAATATATGGAAGCTGGAAGTATCAAATTTTTGGATGATCCAATTTAACTTATAAACCATTATTGATACCATTGAATATAGCTGAGAGGCACTTTCAGGATCAATGATCGGTATTTCGATATCGCGTATGGTTTAGAAAGCTGACTTCCTGAATTTCGGTCAAAACTTAATCTTGTGTAGCCAAAACAGACGTTTTCAGCTTATTCAATAGTCTTGTTCGAAAACTACTTAAAAGGGGAGAGCACATTGCAAATAACTCTTAAGGCACCCTTTAATGTGCTACGTACTAAACGTCTTTGTCTAAAGTCTCCAAATGCAAAATTTGTTAAAACCGTACGTATATACGGATAACAGTTCCCTTTTACAAGTTACCTCAAAAACCATTTTAGCAGTCTATTTTCTATTAATTTCTAAATACATTTAACAAATATCGTTCCCCATTCATAATATTTTGTAAAATACCGACAGAAAACTTTGCGTTTGAGGACAAAGCCTTGCGGCGACGCAACGTGCCGGGCCGGGGCTTGAATGTGAAATTTTATTCTCCTAAAATCTTTGTACCAAGTTGCTGCGGTTAACCGCATCGTCCAACTTTACGAAGAAGGTTTCTATTGTACTGTCTGCTTTCTACTTTTACTTTTTTTCAATTTTACAAATAAGTGAATCCACAAGTATTTTTATTGAGTATTTGTGCTGGGTAAAATATTTAAATATTGATTATTTTGTTAATGAAAATTACTTGAAGGAATTAAATGAATTTCAATTAAAATGTTTAATTATTTTAGTGGCGTTTTAGTCATCCCTCGACAAAACATCTCTTTTCTTACAACCAAAATGGCAAACAAGCGGTCACCTAGGCTTTGGACGGTTGCAACACAATAGGGAAATTATATAATGTAGTTCGGTCACTGAGGGGGTTAGACCCTGACAGTAATTCGTCTGTCGCTGGAACTTTTCATGGTGATATCGTCAAGTATAAACATCATGGATGACAAATTATCCAATATTTTTTTATTTCAAAACTTAGGTATTTGTACCTAAATATAAAAATTCACTTATAGCTCTAGGCGGAAAATTGCTCAATCCTAGGTATATCTTTTTGCTATATATCAGTATATATCGCTATGTACAGATATGTCAAATTATCTACGAATATTTCGATTTAAGGAAGGTGAAATCTAAAAATAGTGTTTTTTTCCTATAACTTCTTCAGGAAAATTGCTCCGTCCATTTTTATTTTTTGTACGTGTTTATTTCTTAATATATATCGCCTTTCAAAATTATCTAAAAAATTAAACATTTCCATCATATCTTTTTGGTTTTTGACCGATACCTCACTGCGGAAAATTATAGTACACTCTGAAAATTCATAATTTAAAGGTCAAGGTTTTCTCTAAGGACTATGGTATGGGTTATTCAAAAAAGAAGTTACTAGATTTCTGAAGGGTCGGCAACGCGCAAGTGATACCCCTGGTGTTGCAAGCTTTTATAGGCTATGGTGACCGCTTACCATCAGGCGGACCGTAAGCTTGTTCGCCACCTTAGTGTTATAAAAAAAGAAAAAACTGTATCGTTTTTATATAAAAAATTATAATCTAGCAGTCTATATATGTTTGTTAGCATGTTTATATGTTCCCAGATTGCTACTAACATATGTTGGTAAGCTACTATCATATTTTGATTAATAAAATCGAATAAACGCATTAAAAATAGATGCAACTACTCGAAAAAGTAGTAAAAATGTGTTGTGTTTGGTATCCAAATTCAAAATCTTTTAATTCAAATGTATTTCTAGATACATTTTCGAATCGTCAAGTGAATTAACTACAACTAGTTTTACAAACTAATTACAATACTGTTTTATTGCGTGCGTCCAATAGGTAATCTTTGTAAAATCACAAACGAAACATAATATTATAGTTTATCAACTAATAAATACATATTAATCTTAATCATATCGAATAAGACGTCTCGATGAACGTATTTCAAATATATACAGTTTGTATACTTTGATATAACTTGGGAAGTCGGGTTTTAGTTTTGACTGTGTTGTGTCAATTATTCTATGAGACAAAATGTATACAGCATTAATTGATTTATAATTTTTTTGCATATTTTTGAGTAATTTACCACTGGCAAATACATTTAACAGCTTTTTTTCCAAATCTGCTACGAATGTTTAATTTAATTTAAATAGAAATTTAAATTTACACCAATAAAAATGTACAATATCAAGTACATTTTAATGTTAACTTTAGTAGCAGGAGATAGCCATGACATGATGTGACATGATTTAATGAAATGCAACATGTGTCAAACAAGGTCATGTAACTTGAGATACCTACAGGGCTAAGCGTTACACGATTTGTGTAAATGACGCTGATTTAAAAAAAATGCCTTTAATCATCAAATCAAGTTATTTATTAAACATAAAAACAAAGCCTTTTTCAACTATTCACATATCAATATAGCTCAGCCAAAAAATATCTTTTCTGAAACTTCAGAATATATAGGTTATATGAAGATATCAAAAAAAAAACATTTTCCTGAAAATGAACTTTTTAATATTATAAATGGCAGAATAGTAGTTGGTGACACTGGTGCCGCTTTTGGAACTTTCAAGATAAAAAGAAAAATTATATGTACCTACTTTTTTGATGTTAGTGATTATAATGTAATAAAAAATCTATTTATAAATTTATCTACTTGGAAATGTTTAATGAAATTATTTCGTGTATTGACATTACGAATGCCTAATTAAAAAACACAGATTTGGACAGTAATTATGACATAAATCAAGTACTATAATTACACTTTAAATTTTACTTAACAAATATATACTTTAAATATTATTTTTTATTACTTTATTAGCAAATAACGATTCTTTTTTGAAATATATATCGCATAAAGAAAGCGTCATCCGTTTACATTATGAATATAAATATCAATATTTACGTATTTGACAGCTATTACATTTTTTAAAACCATTTAGTTTAGGTAAATGTAATAACTGCTTATCTTTATTATATATATATATTCATTCAAATCGGTCTAGCCGTTTAGGAGGAGTACAGTGACATACACACGTAAGAAGATTTGCTTTGTCCTGAAAAACTGACTAACGGATCAACGCACAGCCTAAACCGCTGATCGTAGAGACTGGGAGGGTGTGTTCTTTGTACTACGTAGGCATCCAATAAGAAAGGATTTTCCGAAAGGGTTAATTGCGAGTTGGACTCGCGTAATAAACCAATTGTAATGGTATATGTGTACACTAAAATATCTGTCCAATACGTAAATATTGACATTTATATTTATAATGTAGACTCATGACGCTTTCTCTATATGAGCAAAGAAGTTGGCAGTAATTACATTCACCATAAACTAAAGAAATTGAAAAGTGTCAAATACGTAAATAATGACACATATTTAGATAGATATGATGTAAAATGACGCTTTCTATAACGCGAAATAATTTGTTTTTATTTTTCATTGTTTATATAATTATATATTATTTAATTAATATATTTTATTATTTATTTTTCAAGTATTTAACTACTACAAGATATTTTTAAAAACATATTATGTCCTAGTTTCTATTTTTAGAAGGTCCCAGTAAACTAATGTCGTACATTTTAATCCAAAAAGGCAGTCTTGATATACCTACATAGCTACAGTTTTTTTTAATCTGGTTCAAGCCAAAACTTATACAATTCGTGTGTAGTTTCGCAAAAAATGTTTACTGTTGTAAGTAGGTAATCCAAACCTAACCTCGAAACACTGGTTTATGTAAAGAGCTGTCTTATTACAAACTAGCAACGTGAAAGATAAGCAAAGTTGTATATTCAGACGAATTTAGCTGTTCTCCGTGAGTATCTCACGGTATGTGAATTGTTTGATTTACGGCGGCCATTAATGATTACGTTAAATTGGAATTTAAATAATGAGTCGTGGTTGTTAACATTGTAATTTATGGTGTTTATATTAAAATTACTATATATAGGGCTGTTTTTTTGTCATAAAAGGCCTTGTGCCTACATCATTCATTATTAGTAAGATGCTCGTAATCTCCAAATAGTTTTTTTTTATATTTAGCCAAATACGTTATCTTAAAACAATCACAAGTTCGAGTAGGTCGTCGTGAAGTTCGCGCGGATGCCATGCCATGTGCATGCTGACAGAATACTTTGTTTATAGCACTAAGATGGCAAAAAAGCTAACCGCCTGATACCAAGCCATCACTGCAGCCTATGGACGCTTGCATCACCAGGAGTATCACGCGTTGCCGACCCTTTAAAATTGCAATCACTTGTTTCATAAAAAAACATATATCCTATATTTAGCTTAGGCAGCGTCCATAAATTACGTGAGGTATGTTTGGCTATTTTTCGTCCTCCTCTCCTCCTTTGGTGAGATGTCGTGAGATTATTTTGCTCGAACTTCTTCCCCACGTAACCTAATCTCACGTTACGTTTTTTAAAATGCGCATCGTTTATGTAAATACATTAATCTGTGCTTGATTGTGTTGGATATATATTTAAAAACATAAACTGCTACATTAGGTACCTGCTATATGTAGGATTTGGAGATATTTAACACAGTTTTCTTACACGAAAAAATTACGTGATATCTGGCAAAACATCTCCCTTTCTCGTTTTGACTGTCATTCACACGCTAACTTGCTACTTTTTAAATATTTTACACTTGGAACAATTGAAAAATCACACAAAAAGTTGTAACGTTGCATAAATCAGCCAAGTTTTTACAGTCACTCGTTTAAGCATTTACCTAAATTGTTAAAACATTGTGTTTTTGCTTCGTTGAGTATTCTTCTTTAAATCCTGTTCTCATGGCTATTTATTAATGCTTTATCCTTAATTATTTCCGTCATCTTAAATGTCCATGTAAACTGGAATTAAAATTAGTTAATTTTATGTACCAGCTGTGTACTCATGATACAACGGTATGACTGCTACGTAACTTAGTTGATAGTAGCGGCATAGCGTAATAAAATAACTATTGTAGCGGGTATCTGCTGAACCCAGGAGCACGAGTGCAATTCCCAAACATTTAGGTTATGATCATTTATTCTATGTGTTTTGTGTATTTATTTACAAAAAAAAAACCGGCCAAGTGCGAATCTGGCTCTCGCACCGAAGGTTCCGTACAAACTTATTCTACGTTAATAGTTCTTTCATCATAAGATCAAGTCTCACATGTTTATTACTTACCAGTTTTATTTTTATATGTCTGATATAACATCTGGCTTCGTGCCAAATTTCATGATTCTAGGTCAACGAGAAGTACCCCATAGGTTTCGATTTATTTGTAAATGCCAAAATATGCGACAAAAATGGCCGTTTTTTTATTGTGTCAATTTATAAGCTTGATTTTTAAGGGACCGTAGATTAATATTTGAAATTTATTTAACCTGATACCCTTGCGAGTTCCTTAGAAAAAGGGTCTTAACAGACACAGACAGACAGACAGACGAACAACAAAGTTATCCTATAATAGTTTCTGTTTACTTTTTGAGGTACCGAACCCTAAGAAAGAGATATATGTATTTGTCAAATTGGTAACCTTGGTAGTAGACCTACCTATAGTTTGGGGCCAGATCGCACTGTGGGTGTCCAGAAATATTTATTATTATAATTTATTACTATTATAACTGAGTACGCAATAGGTCCATGTGTAATTCATCAGTTGATGCTATTAATTTACACAAAAACATTCTCGACTACCTTTTTTATGTCTCAGGTGAAGACATACTTGAACCATCGCAACAATAAAAATGTCATCGAAATTGTCTTGATGTAATTCGAGAAGAGACAGAGACAGACTAAAAACTCTGTGTGTAACGCTGCTGTAACATAACAACTCTGTGTGTAACGCTGCTGTAACATAACATAATATCCATTACACTTATAACGATTTTAAAACTTTTCAAGCTTCTATAGAGGTATTTATAAAAATCTCTTTAGTACTCTTTATAAACTACCTATCTGTTGCTTTGAAAAATCCACCGGGAAAAAATAAAATCATCTTGTGATTGCGATGTATCCTTCTCCTATTGTGAATTGTGATGTAGATTGTTTACAATCTAGAGAATCTGGAGGAGATAAAATTTTCGATTCGAGATTCAACCAACCTATTTCGTTGAAAATTGCTACAGTAATTGGTGTAATTCTTAGACAGAACAATGACTTTGCATTACCTCTGTAAGTACTAAGAATCATGATTGTGACTGTTATAGATATAATAAGAAGCTGATTGCCTTCTGTAGTCATTTACAATGCTTTTATGCAGCTAAATGACTAAAAAACTGAATGATATTAGTCCAGTCGGTGAAGGTCAAAATACCTACAGCAATAGTTCCGAAATTCCTGTGATATTTTTCTTCATAAACTAAACTACCACTAATAAAACATCATCAAATTACAAAAATCACTAATAAAACATCATCAAATTACAAAAATCACTAATAAAACATCATCAAATTACAAAAATCACTTCTTTGGTAAAAAAAGCTTTATCTCGCAAAAAACCCCCGAACAGTTGAATTTACTGAAATTATTTAAATTTACAGAATTTACCGAAATTATTTTCAATATAAAAAGATAGCTCAATTAAGTTCCTAAAAATATATATGTCATTTGTAGTATGTTTATTATTTTTATTTCATACTTATAGTAAAAAAATAAATTACTCAAAAATTAAGCAAGCAATAGAAACAAATAATGATTTTTAAAGAAGATAAAATAGTTTTTATTATATCATTTTTAATGTTTACTTAATAAGTATAAAAATAACTATGATTTTTTTTGAGATAATGCGGTATTTACAGGTCTATGAAAAATCAAAAGTTATTTAAATGTGTTGTATATTAGCGAAGTGGCAGTACTTGCGGTACTGATAGACAAGTTAGATAAAAAAACTGGCCAAGTTCGAGTCTGGCTCGCGTACCGAGTGTTCCGTACAAACTTTTTATATGCAGATAGTTAGTTCTCCCTTCATGTGATCAAGTCTCACAGGCTTATGATCAGTTCTTTGATTTGTGATGTAACATCTTGCTTCTTGCCATATTTCATGATTCCAGGTCAACGAGAAGTATCCCATAGGTTACTTTTTTATTTATTTTTTTGGCACTGCTAAAATATGCGATAAAAATGGACGGTTTTCGGCCGTATTTTTTTATTGCTTTGACTGAAGATTGTTTTTTAAACATCTTCAAGGGACCGTAGATTTTTGATTTTGATATTAATTTCAACCTGATACCTTTACGTGTTACTAAAAAAAGGGGTCTTGACAAACAGACCGACAGGCAACAAAAATCAATTTAAAATTGCATTTATAATTAAATTAAATAATCCCCGTAGACGTTTTTGCTTGCACAAATAGGTATTATTTAAATTTAACCAAATTTTTTAACAGATCTGTGCCAGCATCGCTCTTTTAAAATAAATAAACAAAATTTACTGGCGAGAGGTTAGGGTACCACTGGTCCGAGATTGCATCTCTATTGCATTGCCAGATATTTCATATTGCAAAACCCATTAAGTACCTATTAAATCACGATGATGCCACAATTCATGACATTTCATGACTGACTCTATTAATGATCGTTATCGATCAAAGGAAGGCGGCGGCAGTCATCGATTGTTGGAATCGATGATCAATATATGTACTATAAATATGCCCTTGGCTGATAAGGACGAATTTATTTGTTAAAGATTACTGATGCATCCTGTGTAAAATCATATTTAATATTTGCCCTGATAAGACTGCAAAATATGTAGAGTCAAAATATGGAAATGTAAATATCGTCATTGTCGGCGCATACAGGATAAAAGTAAGTCAAATTGTTCACCTTGCCGCCTTTAGACTTCCATCGATTTATTTATTACTAAGACCACTGCACACTAGCGGCATTTATTTGCGCGATTTTACAACTGTAAATCTTGTTAGTGGGAGCAGAAAATATTCGTGAAGTTAGTAGCAGTGGCGTCACACTCACTAAAGCAATTTATCAACGGTAAGTGGATAGTGTGACGGGTCATACATAACATAAAGCTGTGATGGACGCGTGTCCCATGATGCTCAATCAATTTTTTAAGTTTAATAAAAAAAAACAGAATAACGATGCCTGTGTTGTCTTTTTTGATTCGGATTCTTCTAAATCTTCAGCATTTTGAACCACACCGGAGGTGTTTGTCATATAGAGGGGGTTTACTCCCTGAAACTCAAAATATAGAATAGTAATCATAGAGAGCTGAACGTTGTGTTTTACTGTGTATCAGAAATAAGAATATTTATTATGTTAGACGTTCGTTTTACATATGAAATGAATTTTCATCATACATGAAACGATTTCATAATGATTTTTGGTTTAAAGTTCAATTTAACTACTCTTGCCTACTAACTGTAGTTTAGATGTAACACATTCTGCTTAATCCCTTTCGAGGCATGCTGGCAAATTCACCACTGGAATAACATCGTTTTTAACATTCATCACCTGTACTTATTGGTTCTTTTGGTTTACCATAAAATTACGTCTGTACATTTTAGGTTTTATAAATAGTTCAATTAAAGCAATCATCTGCCCATTATTATAAATCGAACCTAGTTTTGTAAAAAAAACGGCTTGCTCTCCGGGAGTGCCGGCAAAAGTGAAAACATACTAGCTATTTACCTCCCATACATATTTATTTATTATAAATAATAATGTTTGTTTATTTACTTCTTTGACGTAATAATTTGACATCTCAATCTGTCATAGAATTAAAATCCCATATCCAACCTCCCTGTACTACTCATAATCGTCATATACTAAAAATAGAAACTAACGCGAGATTCGTCTTACGAATATTCGATCAGGTCACGTGTCCTGACGCGAGTTTAACATTTTTTACCCATCACAAAAAAGTGCACAACGCCGCCAAAGAAGTTTTCACTTCAAAAACAAAGTTATTTGTTGAGTAATATAACGTTCAAAAAACATTAGAATAAAATGACAAGTTTAATCCATGAAGTAAAACCAGTCTTATGTAAGAATGTGCGACACATCGGATGGTGCCGTTCATTTTATGCACATAATCTAGTCATGCCTAACCACGAAGATCTGTATAACATTAACCCGTCGGTCGTGCGTATCACACACGTGTGAACACGACAAATCGCCGCAAACGTGACATCACAACCATCAATATGACATCATACCATCAATCGGATGTTAACTACTATCATTGTCTTGTCGGTTTACATGACAGAGCGATAAAGTATTATTACCTTAAGGCTTAAGCAATGCAAGTTACGGTTACATTTTAAATTTTATCTGCTAAGTCACAGTGACAATTATATAAATTATTTTATGCCCGCAGTTTCACCCGCCCTAAATTGTGTTATTGGTGTAGGATTTCAACGGCATCTTTTTATTTATAAAAAAAAAGACTCACACTTGACGTTTTAAAGTAGCCTATGTATTCCCCGGGACCTAAACTATCTTCATGCTAAATTTGCCCGCGGTTTCACCCCAAATTTGGTTATTGAATTGAAGCGTGATTGAGTAACAAACAAACAACATCCGAACTTTCACATTTATTATATGAATGGAACAGCTTGTAATTAATTAATTTTACCAGCGGCTCCACCCGCCCTGAATTTGGTTATCGGCGTAGGATTCTTACGTCAACTCCTTAATTTTGCTTTAGCAAGCTTTAGTTCGTTTAAGCTAGGTTATAGTTATTCTCGTGGGAACTTTTAAATTTTTCGGGGTAAAGATTATTTCTATGTCCTTCCCCGGGACTCAAACTATCTCCATACCAAATTTCATCCAAATCGGTTCAGCGGTTTGAGCGTGATGAGGTTACAGACAGAGAGACCGAGTTACTTTTGCATTTATAATAATAGTATGAATTAATAATAATATGGATAAAAAAAATTGGTTAGGTGACCATGACTCATTTTACCCTTTTTTTTTGCGTTGAAAATCCTCATGGATGCCTATGCGCTGCAAGAATAGCGCACAGGTTATGTCGGACTCTTACCGACTAAGTCCAACGGTGTTCTTTCTCGCACCTTTACGGCGGAGTCGCGGGAATTCATGAAGCAGCGGCTTTATCTGTAGTTTAGTAGCGGCACGTTCGGTTGCTTACCACTAACAAGCGGTAACGCCATCCCACCCCTTGAACATGCCATGTCGGGAACACATTGCTCGGCATCTTTCGCTCTGACCCCTCATGGTAACCTAACCTACTTGTAACTTCCAGCGAACCAAACTAAATAACGATACTAAAATTCTAGTTTCAAAACCGATTATTTATAACATTTATGTTTAGTTGTTTATTTTATGTTTACATTTATTTATACAGTGTATGTTTCTAAATGTAATCTAAAAAATCTGAAATGTCAAATTCACATTATTGCACGGTTTCCAAAAGAAATACATGCCAACATTATTCAGTAAATGTTTTCATAATTTCCCTAAATATTCAATCTATATATATAAAAGGCAATGTCCTGGCTGACTCATCAACGCTCAGCCTAAACCCCTAAAGATAGAAATTTGAAATTTGGGGAAAGAGTTTATTTAGTGAATACGTTGTTTAAGAACGGATTTTTCAAAATTCGACTCCTAACGGGGGAAATAGGTAGGAAATCCATAATTTTTTAAGAGTTAAATCTATAAAATTTGGTTATTAGCCTTTTGACTAAAAATCAAGAATAATACATTTCCTTCTTTTTAATAATCATTCCACAGGCGGTAAATTAGCCATGGAAATTGGTATGTACGTATTCGGTAGCAAATAAAGGATGATGTGTTTCAGCATTTTTCAAAATTCAACCCCTAAGTGGGTGAAAAAGCGTGGCAAAGTTTGTATGGGAAATAATATGATTATTAGCAAATTAACTTGAAACTTGGTATGAATGCTCTTCAGTGCAGTTGACAAAACACACATTTCAGGGTTTTTTTTTAATTCAGCCCCTAAGAGGGGCAAAGTATGTATAAAAAATATTTAATTTTAACGTCAAAATTGCATATAACTATGTAAACATGTTCTTCAATAATTTAATGAAAAGCATTTCAGTGTTTTCCAAAACTCAGACCCTAGAGAAAAGGGGCTGGCAAAGTTTTAATAAAAAGTTATGTTTATGATGTCAAATTTAGTTATTATAACTGGGTATACATGTTCTTCAACACAATTAATGACACAAGTATTTAAGTGTCTTGTGTTAGTTGGTTTTATACTGGAGACTTCGATTAAGAAGGGGTTTTACGAAATTTAATTCCTGATGAGGTGAAATGTTGTGGTTGGAAATTGTTATGAAAATTTGTCATTTTTAAAACAATTAATAATTTTTTGTGACCTGAAATGACATGTTGACAAAATGGATAAAGGTTGGTAAAATAAGGAATAAAACTTTGTATAGGAATTCGGTTGGTTTCGCAAATAAAAGCAGCCCAGCTCAAACCACTATGGACTAAAATTTGACGAGGGTGTTGACTTTATAATTTATTGCTGGCCCGGTAGACTTTGTTCTGCCCTTTAATCTGTTGCGTATTAGTTTTAAAGATCTAAGGGTACGTCGCTAAGGGCGGCGCGAAGCGACTGTATAGAAGGAGACATTTAAAAACAGATTTTTCGAAATTCAATCCTCAAAGGGGTGAAAACGGTGTACAATGTTTAACTTGAAACTTGGTAGAATTGCTCAGTAACACAATTAGTGTATTAAGGAGAAAAAAACGGAATGACAAAGATTGAATTTAAATATTGTTTATTTAATTTACTTAAAACTTAATAAATATGATTTTCTTCACAATTAATGAACGACAGCTTTTAGAGTTTTTAAAAATTCAACTCTTAGTGGACAGAAGGACTAAAAAATTATCTTTGTAATTAAGAAATAGTCTAGATTTAGTATTAATGGTCTTTAGCACAAGTTAACTAAGAAGTTTCGACCATATTAGGTAACAACATTAAGTAGTTTAAGCACGCAAGTTGCTGAGCTGACTAGAGAAATAGCTTCACTTAAGCCTCAATTACGTTCTTTTCGTTCTTATTCACGTTCTTTTTCTCGTGAAAGACATTATAATTATAATAAAAAAAAAAAAATTTGTAAATAAAGCGCACAAATGCATGTCGCCGTGTACATATACCCCTTCACCATCGAAAACTGCACCGGCAGCCGAAAGTAGCGACCAACGACTGCCCTGGTTTATCTGGTAAACCCATGTTCGTCTCAACTACACATGGTACCCAAAAAAGACAGCGGGTGGAGACCATTACAGAAATCTAAACTCAAGGACAATTCCAGATAAGTATCCAATTAGATTACAAGTATCAGATTTTGCCTAGCAAATAAGTGGCTGCACTGTATTTTCAAAAGTTGACCTTGTAAAGGCTTATAATCAGGATATACCCAAGACCGCCCTTACCACCGCTTTCGGACTTTTAGAATTTTCATATATGAGCTTTGGCGTGAACAATGCAGCACAAATGTCCAATATGTGAAAGAAAGTCTGAATATTGTGGCTGACTCGCTTTCAAGAGTAGTAAGTAGAATAGAACCTATAAAATATCAAGATCAAGATCAGAAGTTGCTAGAACTTCTACAAAAATGCACATCTTTACAACTTAATAAAATGAATTTTCCAGATTGTAATTTGCCATTATATTTTGACACATCAACTGGGAAGCATAGACCATTTGTAAAATATGACTTCCGACATCCAATTTCTGAAGCCATCCATAGCCTGAGTCATCCAGATGTCAAGACGACAGCAAAACTGGTATCCCAAAGATATGTTTGGCCAGATATAAAGAAAGATTGTCCAAATGGTCGAAAGAATGCACATATTGCCAAAGAAATAAAATTTGCAACGGAATGGTTGAGCTAATACATAGACAACTAAAAGCAGTCATCATGTGTATGAAGTCCTAAGAAGATGGCTAACATAGTAAATATTTTATGTTTATGTTTAAGCTAGCTTTTGCCTGCAGTTTCACCAAGTGCAAGGACCTACTCAAACGTACACAAAAAATATCATTAAAATCTTCCTAACCGTTTAGGAGATCAGTGGCACACTGACTTCAACGCCACCTACCGGGTCCATTTGTGAATTCAAACTTTGCAAGGACCCATTCGGACGTACACAAAAATAGCATTAACATCTGCCCTGCTGCTTAGGAGATCAGTGACACACCGACTGAATCGCCACCTACCGGGCCCATTTGTGAATTCAAACCTTGCAGTAAAAGTAAAAATTTAATTACTAATTTATATTGAACATAATATCGTTCTCCAAGTTACCATCACCCAACTTATGAAACTTGGGCAATAAACTATAAAAATTCAATTAAATTATCACTAGTAAAATAAAAAAAATTAAAAAAAGATTTTTTTACGAACTTGCTTTTCTTAAAACATTAGAATCATATAAAAATTCAGCCTAACCGAAAATTGCACCAAAAAGTAAAAAATATTTTTTCAAAATGAATATAAAAAAAATTATATCCACGTACGACTGCAAGAAAAGCAAGGCGTGCGCACTTACATACAATCACTTGATAAACTCTCAATAAATATCCACTAAAACTCTAGCACGTCAAATATTCGTGTGTGGCGCCTTGCTTTTCTTGCAGTCGTACGAGGGAATAAAAATGTTATATTCATTTTGAAAAATTATTTTTAAAACAGAATTTCGCAGTTTTTCGAGCACCGTTTCAAAACTCTTTCGCATTTAAAACATTAGTCTGGATTATTTCATTTATGAGGAATTGGTAATTTGTAAGATTTATATGCTAAGAGAACATAAGCTATCTAGTAGTTGTTTCTTTATGACGTTCGTAAGAAGTTTGTTATTCTACGATAAAAAGTGCAATGTTTGAAGTGTAACGGTCCTCTTAATACATTAAACTCCTGCTCGCATTAGATTTATTGATGCGCATGACGCAATTTCTACATTTAGATCAGCATAATTGCTAAGTAAATTTATTGACTGTTCTGTTAATGTAAAACATATTATATCTGGCTTGTCTGAGTTAAATTGCTGATCTACTACATACTCGTTCGTACCATTTAGGTAAGGTTATTTGACAGACATGCTGTAATTTTTTTTTAAATACATGGATATTTGATTGTTTTTTTGTTTTTTTTTTGTGTATGTCTGTCAGTCTAAATCAGGCTATTATCTAAGAAACCTGTATTGGTTTGTAGAATTGAAATTTGGTAGACATAGTTTTAGGTGCGTTATGTATTTCTGACACACGATATTAATTTATTACAAATTATTTAGTTACTCTAATTTGTGCTCTAAATCCTATCCAATATTTTATTAACATATCTCCGAAGTTTGCAATTTAAAATATAATTCTGGTTAGTGGGTTAGTGTAGTTTTTAGGGTTCGGTACCCGAAGAGTAATTAGCAGAACCCTATCACTAAGGCTCCGCTGTGTATTCGTCTGTCACCAGGCTGTCTGTATCTCATGAACCGTGATAGTTAGACCGTTGAAATTTTCACAGAAGATGTATTTCTGTTGCCGGTATAACAACGAATACTAAAAAACAGAATAAAGATAGACGGGGTTTATTGCAGTATAAAAGTCCCATATTAACCTCGTCACCCTTACAACAAAAACTATAGCAAATCTACACCAAACTCTTTTTGGCCGCGTTCGTTTTGGGATTAAGAGTTCCCACGATTGATACTTTTTAGACTTTGATTACGCCAGTTTTACCACCGACACCTATATATTGTTCGTGTAGCTTTGAAACGTTACTAACAAAATTTTTGGTTGTAAAACTTGCAAAACGAACGGTTGACGTATACACACTACGATAAAACACACACCTACCATAAACAATAAATATGTATAGGCAGTTTGACAGATTAACACAAAAACCCCACCCCCAGTTATGGGTCTAAAGTTAAATTTTTCGGTGGCAAAAGTGACCACCACACTAACAAAAATATCGTAAACGAACGCATGACAGTTTGTTACTGATAAAACTTAAATTTTGATATTTTTGACACCAATTTAAAACGAACGAATGAAAGATGACAAAGTAAATGAAAATAATAATTCTGCATCCCAAAACGAACGCGCACTTTGCCTTACATATGTAACTATTTTATATCAGCTATATAAGAATAGTTTTAGTAAATTGATAGTCTACACATGGGTGGAGTCTCACAATTTTTAATTGAAAGTCTGTAGAGCGGAGACGTTTCAATTTAAACAAGAATACGGCATAAGCAAACAAGGAAAAAAATTAAGAATTTGGTCTATTTTTAACCGACTTTAAAAAAAATTGTTTTGTTTGTAAGATTTTGATGCGGTTTCTTGTTATACAAGCGGTAGAATACACACAGGGAGGCAAAGACTCGTCTCAGACTTAAGGGTTCGATATGGCTTGTGAATTTCGGATCGTCAAAATTTTTTTTTAGTGTACGAAAAAATAAGCCAACAGTAAAAAGGTAAAAATAATTATTTCAAAAAATCTGATCTAAATTACAGTTCAAAGTTGGTATTGTGCAAGTGAAGAGTGTTATAAACTGTTAAAGAAGATACACACCAACTTTAAACTGTAATTTTGCATTTTGCATGATGTATGCATTAGTGCATCTTTTTGAAGTAGGTTCTTGTTTTTGTTAAAAACAGTTTTTTTGCAGTACTGAGTGCATTTTCTGTCGTGCAAAGAAATGTATGTAATAGTTCGAACCTATTAATCGAGTGTATTTGGTTATATTTCCATAATTAAGGAAATGAAACATTTTTATATAAAACGGGATTAAACGCGTGATTATTCGGTAAAATACCTTTTTCCCAAGGTTTCGGCGAGGTTGCTACTCTTGGTCACGGATAGACTGGCAGTAGGTATTTTGGTGTAACGACGCGTTTAATCCAGTTTAATTTTTAAATCAGTAATGGAAAGTGAAAATTTAAAAACTTATGTAACAATTGGAATATAGTTCTGTTCCTTCATTTTGGTCTTAAATTCTATTTTTCTTGAAAACTAAGAGTGGTTGATTAAGTTATTAGTACCTTTTTTTTTCGTACGCTTGTTTCACAAAGTGAATGTACCTGAAGGATGTCTACGTTTGAATATACTTATCTTAGCTGACCTAGGCCTCGATTACCTCGAAGAAATAAGATATACTTTGCGGTTTCGCAATAATCGATGAATTTCATACGTAATTTCAAATGAGCAATGTATATCTGATTTCCATGGATTTCAAACGAGAATTGTTAGCAACAACTTAACGTTATCGACACACTGGCAGAAGTTGTTCTGCCTTTCCGTTGCTAACATCCCCCGCGCTACATTCTGTTTATGCTTAGGGTTCTTTCTCCCTTTTTTTTCTGCCAGACATTGACGCATTCAAACAATTAAACAAACTATAACTCTTCAGCTTTATAAAACAAATAAACAAACTAACTCTTCAGCTTTATAATACTAATTTAATATAAAACTTTAGTTTCACTACAAATAAAATGTTATTTATTGTTATTTTTTAATACCAATGTATTCAATTTTATTTCATAAACAAAATTAATGAATCTAACAACCTGAAACAATTAGTGTCAGTACGGGTACAAGATAAATATATCAGTTCTCAAACCCAAATAATAAATCTGTCAACGCTATCAGGTCGTATTACAAATGGCGGATTTAGTTGATTTAGAGGGCAATATGTGCGAAAAAGTTTTGTTACAATTTCCTCATAAGGTATGTATGAATGTATTATATTTGTTAATTTATTTTCATAAGAAAAATTGTACGATTTTAGGTATGATCACGGTTTTAATTCCTGGTTATCGGTGGATAAACCAGTGGCTCGATACACACACATCATAAATTGGTATCACGCGCGCCACGTAAGATAAGACTTCGCACACCTCGTGTTTATAGGTCCCTTGCAGCAGAGGGGTCAAGGGGGCAGGGCAAGGTACGACAGCGCATGCGCCGTAGTTGCCTTACCTTAATAAACGTATAACTATTCTTGTGAGTGTCTGTAAAGCTCCGCAAAAACTCCACTTCTACCGCTCGCCATGTCTCATCTTACGTGACGCGCGCTATATACAAACTTTTTACCAACAACTTTAGTTCTGCGTGACAGGTGGTGGGTGAGCCCATCGCCGCAACACAGCTTCTGATACAGTGTTGCATTAAGGTCAAACTAAAATGGTTTCATAAATGTCATAGGAGTCATAAATCACGTACTTTAAAGTAATAGATGGTAAAATAAAAGGTCTAGGACAGGATCATTACCTCCTTTGCCATTTCTTGCCAAACTACAAGATTGGGCTGACCTTTAATTTGAGAAAGGACTAGCAAAGGATAAGCAATCCGTATAATGTTTTATTTAAATAGTGACGAAAATTACATACTTTCCTTGAGTAGGTAATGAGATTATTACCCAAGAAGAGAATGTTAGTTAAATCGTTTCTTGCTAGGTGCTTACTTCACAAAAGGAATCTACTATCTATCCATATATAAATATTATAAAAGCGAAAGTAACTCTTTCTGTCTGTCTGTTACATCTTCTCGCTTAAACCTCTATACCGATAAAGATGAAATTTGGCATGAAGATAGTTTGAGTCCCGGGAAGGACATATGATACTCGAAAACGTAAAGTGTAAGTCGGTTTTTTTTTATATAATTAAACAGTTGCTGTTAAAATCCTACACCGATTATCAAATTTAGAGCAGAGTGCAAAAGCTAGTATATAAATAATATTTTTAACTTCAGTCTCTGCGTTGATAAATCCCTTAATCAGGGAGCTGATTTCGAACAGTCTGCAGCAATCCAAGCTTGAAAATTCGAGTATAATATAATATGAAAGTACCTTTCGAGACCTGCAGAAGTATTGCATCCATTTTACTCTCGAATTCACGTTTTCGGAGTACTCGAGATATTTCAGTATCAGCACCCAGGACCTTAGTTTGACTTTTTGACCATTTAACCTTGTTTTAATAGCTACAGATGTTTGCCACATTATGGGAACGAGGAATAATGATGTAAGAACCCGTGACTAACAAAAATAACTTCGTATTCCATTAAAAGATGTTTGAGTTTTGTAAGTATAATTATTTTGAAGCTATTTTTTACTAATCAATGTTTTTGTGCCAAGTGTATGATCATAGGCAAATGATTGTATATACTGAAAAACCGCCCAAATTCGAGTTGGACTCGCGCACCGAGGGTTACGTGCCTCCCACCATTTACGTAATTTACAGACACAAACAAAAAAAGTTTTGCCGCTAAGCGGTCACCCATCCAAGTACAACAAGTCCAAGTTCAAGTTTCCAACAAACAAATTCTTACTGTTTCTGTTCGCTAAAGAGCGGACCAGTTTTGTTTCCCGTGCGCTCCGCATGGGTCGTGGCTGGTGCAGCGCGAGAATTCAGAACCGGTGACGTTGTAACTTCTAGTCTGAGTTTTGTGCTCCACTACACTGGTGTCCATTCAGTTGTCGTGATTAAAATAAGCTTTTTAACTTCTCTTGAGAAGTCATTGGAATAGGTCCGAAAATCGAAATCGAAAATTTTGTGTTTTCTTTACGTTTCAAGACAAGACTTTCATTTTTAGAGTGATGTCTGTGTGTGTGTGTGTACGTATGTATGTAGACATATTTTTCCTCAATAACTACAGGACCGAATCGCTCTGGTGACATATCAATCGATACGCCACGTCATGACTTAGATCTGAAAGGAGTCTGAAATAAATCGGTCCAGCGGTTCGTTTTTTATCCGTAAAAAACTGACTTTTTTATGCACGCAACATAAATTTCATGTATAATTTCATGTATCGAGGGGTAGTAAAGGGTCTTCGAGGGTGCTGATTTCGGTTTTTTTATCAGTTTTTTAAAATTCAAAATGGCGGATCCAATATGATGTAATTGTTTTTTGTAAAAGATTTTGCTGCCGAACCAATTTTTGATATTTGGATTTGTATTTTTGGATACATCAAGTAAGTACATCATCATGTCTTTGGATTTTCCCAAATTGAATTGAAGAATCGCAGTTCAGTGTTCTGGATCAGAAAGGGTAACATTATACATTACACACCTACATACCTACACACACCCCTTTTCACACGGATCCAAAAACTCGACCCTCGGCACTTGAGGTAAATTTCCATATTTTCAAACCGATTCCTAGGCAACTATTTAAATAAAATTACTAATTTTTGGTAGCACTAGCGACGTTGCGTTGGAATTTATTCGTATCTTTTCCTCGATTCGGAATTCGAATAATCTACAAAACGGTATAATAATAAATAATAAAAAGGTATGGCTCAGTAAAAAAAAAATGTAATAGGATAATTAGTTTTGTGTGTTAGTGTAGTGTAGTGGCATGGATTATTGTTAAAAAGGTTAGTGTTAATTACTTTTTTTGTTTTCAGATCTCGTTCACCGAATAAGTTGTGCTGTTTTTCTTCGTAAAATTTTAGTTTAGTCTTCAGTCTTGTCTCCTGAAGAGCATCAGGATGCTCTCCTCACTTGCGTTCGACTGGTACAGGCCCAGTCATTAGGAAAGAATATTGGACTTCTCCGTTCGAAAAATGCTGTTACTGAAAGTCTTGCTGGTCTCAACTTGTTCTTTGACGAGTCGGAGTTTTTGTGTGTAGGTAGGCTTGGCAACCCAGAATTGCCCTATGGGGCTCCGCATTCCCTCTTGTTGCCCAAGAGCGGTCATTTTGTTGAGTTGTTGATCAGGGACCACCCTGTTAGGAATTATCGTGCTGAACTTAATGCCTTGCTAGCTTGTCAGCAGCGAGACTTTTGGATTTTGTCCACCAGACGAGCAGCTCGGAGTGTGATCTTTAAGTGCATCCCTTGTTATAGATTGAAAGGCACCCGACTTAGCCACAGATGGGTGACTTACCATCGGATCGTGTTCGGCTCGCTCGGCCCTTTGCTAAGGTTGGTGTGAAGTTTGCGGGTCCGTTTTTGGTAAAAGCTTCAAGTGTCCGACAGGTTAAGGCCTATTATTGTGTGTTTGTTTTATAAGGTTGTACATCTGCAGCTCGTTTCAGCCTTGTCTACAGAGGCTTGCATCGCTTGCTTGTCATGGTTCGTCAGTCGCATTGGACTCCTTCACTTGATTTGTTCTGATTGTGGCACGAATTTTAAGAGTGCAAATCGATACATCGATTCAGAGTTGAAGGTCGCCAAAACTCACCTCCATCGTGTGATTGGTGAAACGGTCCTCACGTTTGGGGAGTTACAAACAGTTTTATGTTATGTATAACTAACTGGTCGTGAATCCGCGCCATCTTTGTACGATTTTATAGGATCTTAATGACCTGGAAGCATTGACTCCAGTTCATTTCTTGATCGGTAGTGCCTTAACCTCTTTGCCTGAGTATCCGTTACATGTGTCTGTCAATCGTTTATGGCGGTTTCAGTTACTTCAACAAATTACACAATTGTTCCAACGTCGGTGGTCTTCGAAATATTTGCATTTGTTACAGCAACGGGTTCGGTGGACAGATTAAACCAACCCCTCGCGTGTCGGTGACCTCGTCCTATTAAAGGATTCGAATTTACCGCCCTTGCAATGGCGGTCAGGTCGCATCGTTCAGTTTAAAGTTCAAGAGCGGTTTATCTGAAGAGCGGACCGATTTTGTTTTCCGTGCGCTTCGCATGGGTCGTGCACACACCCCCTTTCACACGGATTCATAAACTCGACCTTAGACACTCAAGGAAAATTTCCATATTTTCAAACCGATAGGCAGCTATCTAACTTTCTCTTAATAATAAGCTAGATGCGCTGTACCGGTAATTTAAAGTTTCCAACAAACAAATGTGTTACTGTTTCTCTAAATGATATTTTTATTTATTTTTAATAATTGAATTATGAAACTTTAGGATCAGAGACAATATTCTTTAAAATCCAAAATTCGTTTAGTAATATTAAAGCAATAATTTATGTTGATTATTGTGTTATTTTAGCTGTTTTTCTTCTAAATGTCAAAAAAATGTCGAGGACAAGAAACATATCGGCGCTTTAGAAGTTGATTCACCCAGGTAAAAAAGTACAAAAATAATCACTAACATCAAAAGATTAAATAATACCTAAAGTTATTATTTCGTATACTTAAGTATAAATGAATTACTACTCAACTTAATTTTGATTGAAAGTTGTCTTTATTAGTTTTATAATTAATTTATACATTTTATAAACACGCTGTCATTGTGACGACCATTGGATATTTTTATGATGACGACGAATGACACACCTATAAAGAAACCCATAACAGCTTTAGTTCTCTATAGGGTTTCGTGCAATAAATTTTGTGAAATCCAACTTTATGTTTCCTATTTTTTTATTTCCTCAAAGTTTGACACTAGTTCTTTTACAAATTCAAAAAACACCATTTAACTGGCTGACTGGCTGGAAACTCTTGTCTCTAACAAAAAAAAGGGCATTAAACTTACGACACCCCATACCATGGAATAGACGAAAAAAAAACACCATGTTACGTGTAGAGAAGTACCCAAAAAAAAACTAAATAATAATAATAAAATATTTCAAGCGTGTACCTGTTCGAGCAAAAAAATCACGTTTGTTGTATGAGAGCCCCCTTAAATATTTATTTTATACTGTTCTGTTAAGTATTTGTTATTACGGCGGCAACAGGAATACATCTTCTGTGTAAATTTCAACTTTCTAACTATCACGGTCCATGAGATACAGTCTGGTGACAGACGGCCGGACGGACAGCGGAGTCTTAGTAATAGGGTTTCGCTAATTACCCTTTGGGTACGGAACTCTAAAAATAAACTCAAACTGTTTTTTATTCAAGTAGACTTTTAAACAGCACTTTTGAATCGTCAACTTATATAATAATTTTATTGATTACCAACTAGCTTAACTTGTTTTAATTTATTTTAGTCTGTTTAGATTTTAATATATTGCGCTATTATAAATTACTTTTAATGCCAGTGATAAGAAAATAAGTCCGGTCCGATTTATTTCATTATTTTAAGGTTATGAATAACATAAGTCTATAGGTTAGTAAATAAATTTAAGGTTAATTCACTTTGACTAATAAACAGTTGTAAAAAATGTCTAGTTTTTAACCGACTTGAAAAATGTATAGTCTTTCCAACGGTTAGGAATGATTTTACAACAGAGGAGAGCTGGAAAGAAACTTAATAGACAGTTTATCTTTTATTATATCATAGCATAGCTTTAAGTAAACTAAGTATACCACGCTTGCAACTACTTCTTATAACAGATTAATATATATACTTACTGGACCACATTCTCATTCTGTGACTAGAAGTAAAACATGGAAACAAGTCAAGTAAATTTGCCGGGAAATCTCAATTTTGCATTACTATAGGCTGTTGTCACGAAGGTAAATCGGGGGGAATGGCTTATAAATACTTCCAAAGACTGTTAATAAAGTTAATTAGTTATATTAGTTATAATTAGGACAATAATCAATCTACTGAATAAACATCAAGGTCACTGAAATTCAATATTTGCCTCATGTTTCAAATAAAGCTTTTATAATATTAATATTTGTAAAGTTCTGTTAAACTGATACCAACCAACCTACACTACAGATGGATGGATGAAGCCGAACAGAATTTTTAATTAAAAGGCATTGGAGCAGGGACGCATCAAAGCTTTCAATTATAGCTCGGTTAGCTTTTGCTTTCGTCAAAGTCCAATAAAAAAGCCACTAAAAATAGGTAGATTTATTACTCGATATTAATAAGTGATGTAACTACGAGTATTTGAGTGTATTTGACTTCTAAAAATGACGAATGGCTTAGGTTGTTTTGAATTATGTTAACTTGTTTAGACTTATATTGCGCTTGGTTCCATATTGGCTAAAATACATTTTTTCATTCGATTTTTTCTTGTCATACCGATTTGTAATCAAAATCACACTTTTCATAATTTTGTTTCTGATATTTTTTTTTGTCATACATTAACCATCATTTAATAACATACATTGAATCGTAATTTTTATTTTTGTTAAATATTACGATTGGTACGAATATCATTGAAATTTATAAATTCTCGTTATTAATTACGTAATATCGTATTTTTAATGAAGAGGTAATTTTTTTTACTTCTCTGCACCATGTCATTTTTGTGTAAGAATGATTGTAATGCATGAAGATGCATCTACTTATACCTAAATGGAATGCAGAAATTAGCGGCCAAATTTATTAATAGTAAGAAATTTTGTAAAAAAAAAATTGGATGGATTCTTTTTTAAAATTTTGCTCGGTATGTATTAAACACCTCTCTGTGGGCTTCCCTCGCTCCACTCTGGAAAAAAAAATATAACCAAACCTAACCTAACTTAGCACAAGTATAGACTTTTTTATTTTGAATATTTATTTTAAAAAAAAACTTTTCTTTTCCGCTGAATTTTTTTATTTCATTTGTGTATAAGAGGGTGCTATTCTATTGATTCAAAAAAATAAATAAATTTATTACCCAAAAATAACTTGGTGCAGAGAAGTAAATAGTTACCTAAAATTTGGAATATTAGTATGCTTAAAAATATGTATGATTCTAAAAGATATTGCTTGAAGTCGTTATGTAGAAAATATAAATAATAGAGATGTTTATGTTAAATTACATTATGCATAATATAAATTCGTAATTACGATCGTATTGAACCAAAATAATTATAAATAATGATCATTATGATGAGAAATTGTAGGAGATACATTTTCGGACTTCCAATATTCGAATCTGCAATTTTATATGAACTTTGGCGTCACCATTGCGCTTGTATATATTACTTTTAAGATTAGAAATAGGTTACTAAATTCTTTAGTTAGGTAATTAGTTAAGTAACCGCGGCCAGATTAATTACATTGATAATTTTGTTATAAATACCAAGGTTCAATAGGTTAAAAAGTCATTGATTTAATATCGACTGATTACGGCTGTATGTAAATATTTCAAAAAAAGAGGGTATTTATTTGACCCGTACGTATGTGATTTTATTAAAATATTTGAACACATTAATACTGTCTAAAAAAGTGTGCCAAATTTCCTGTATTTGTTAAGTTATGTTCCTCTTCGTATTTCACAGAAACTAGAAATCGGATTGGAATTTTTTTTATTAAATTAGACATCATCCAACTTAAGTTTCATCAAAATCGGTTGAGCCGTTTTTAAGCTAAGTCTGTTAATTACTTGTGTTGTACTAGTTAGCCTGATGACATCGTGTTTAACTGCGCAAATGAAACGTGAAACTGACTGTGTAAAATGTGGGTATATTTCGTGTAAAAATTCAATCTCGAGACGAGATCGCTAATTTAGTATCTCGAGGGATCAAAAATTCGATCTCGGCGAGATCTCGGCATTTTCGAGATCTCGAATGGTTTTAGAAAAGAATTGTTTTTATTAAATACCTGAAACATGATTGAAAATGCTTAGTAGTTGTGATTATGATCTAGTAAGATAAAAAATGAATTATTGAAAAAAAGTCGTTATTTTTATAATTTTTACTTATGCTATGTTAATGAACATAAAAATTCAGACCCGAAAATCTCCCACATCCAATGCTTTTGTGTCAATTTTGTGAATTGACTTCATATGGACATGTAATGATTTTGTGGAAGTGGCTGTACTTTTCAGAAGAGGTTTACATATTTTGAATTGGGCTGTCAAATTATTCACCCCTTTCTTAAAATATCTCCATACTTGCGTAACAAAATAATACAAATTTTCATTCAATTAACCCATAAAAACACGTAATTTAAGGACACCATGACAGTAACTGCACAACCAAACCAAAACACTTTCTCTAGTCAGAACTACATCACTTTTATTTTCTATTCCGCTGCCGAAAATAGAGAATAGTCAGGATAGTTTGCGTATGCAGTCCGACACTTTCCTTCGCCAGTCAGCGACTCAGAGAACACGCGTCATGCGTCGCTGACTACTGCCGCTCGATCTCGTCAATCTCGGCCGAGATCTCGTAATTTATTTCTTTGAGATTGATCTCGAAAAATGAGGCGAGATCTCGGATGATCGGGATCTCGCGAGATCGAGATTGCATTCCCTAATTTTGTGATAACTTCGCCGAACTCAATCCAATTTTTTATACCACTAAGGTGGAAAGCAAGCACACGATCCGCCTTATGCTAAGCGGTCATCGAATAGCTGGCCAGGTATAGCATATAAGGACGCTTGCAACGCCACCAACATTTCCGACCCTTTAAAAGTCTGATCACTTGTTCCTTGAAAACCCCATATTTTTTAATTAATAAGGGTACTGTTATATGTACCAATTAAAAATTTAAAAACAAAAAAAAAAAGAAAAAGGAAAAAATTACACTGCCTTCAAAACCCTAATAAAATTGTAAAAAAGCTAAGTGTTTGTTCTCCTTGAAGTCAAATGCCGAAAATTTTTCAATTAGTTTTTGGCAGTTTTTTTCAAGTGACATTTTTGACGAAATAATTTGCGATTAGCGATTGATTCTCATAAATTGATTAGTCGATATTCTAATAATTTGTAAGTATAATATTTTTTATAATTACTTTCTCCAACGTGCTCTATAACCACCTAATTGTCATTGGTATAGTTTTATTATCGTATCAGACAGTGCACGTATCGGATCTTGAACCCAGTTCAATAAATCAATGTACATATAGATTAGTACAATAACAATTCGCAGTAGCCGAGTACGCAGTAGTATTGCGTAATCTTAAGAGCTTTGTTCCCATTGTTATATGCATTCCTCAACTCTGTTTTAAGGAGGTGTAATGGCAGCCAAATAGATAAATAAAAGAAATCGAATAACAAAATCCTTACTGTTGAAAATATAAAACGAGTCATAAGCTATTTTTTAGAGAGTTTTCTATCTCTTAGAACAAAGCTGGGAGTTTTATTTTTCTTTTTACCAGAAATGCCTACTACAATTCACAGATATATCCTAAAAAACGTCTAAAAATAGCCCGTATACCAGCTTAGCCCTTTTGATTCGGTTCAATAACGTGCGGTGAGAACTGTCAATTCCAAACTCACTTGCCGTATCGAACCCTTAAGTCTTAAGAGAGTTTGCCTCCCTGTGTGTGTGCACAATGGGATGTGTTCTGAGGAATTATTCGAAATGATGCTCACGGCTACTTCCTACCAACGCACCGCTCGAATCGAAATGGTCGCGTGCAGTGCGGATTTAGAGAAACTTGAATCCGCGAGCGCTGGAATTGTGGAATGAGCTGTCAAGGTTCTCTAAGGCCTACAGTATGGGGTTCTTCATGGAAGAAGTTATTAGATTTTGGAAGGGTGGGCAACGCGCGACTGATACCCCTGGTGTTGCAAGCGTCCGTAGGCTACGATGACCGCTTACCTTGAGGCTGACCGTAAGCTTGTTTGCCACCTTAGTGGTATATAAAAAAAAGCCAATGACAAGTTTCATATTTCAAATTTAGAATTTTGTTATTCAGTGTCTTCAAAGAGAAAATAATAAATATCTAATGGCGGCGGCGCTGCGCTAGTTAATTGCTATGTACCTACCTCCTAATATTTTTTACTAATTTCTTAAGTTCGTAGGCAGCTATACTAAATATAAATATAATTACACCTATTCGGCTGTGTCGGTACTATGCGTTTAAAATAATGATAAAGCAGTATATTATGTTTGGGTTGGATTTACTTCGAGGACCGAGTGGCGCAGTGTTAGAGCGAGCGACTGTCATGCCAAAGGTCCCGGGTTTGATTCTCGGTAAGAGGCAACTAATATTGCTAGAATTTGTTAATTCTTCGGCTGTCTCGTGTGACAACCCACGTGATAACGTTTGCAGGATGAAAAACCCGTGAAGCATGGATGTTACGGCCACAAATTGTGTAATACCTCTGACTACTCCATCGGGGATAAGTATCGTAATAGTATATACATATTTATGACTTACTTCTTATAGTTCGTCTTATTTCCTAATCATCAAAGGGGCATATTATTCATTTAACCACTAATTACTGGTTACTACTGGTTATGATTATGATACTATATGACTTGTAGGTATATATAAATCCATTTTAGTCCACATACACTGAAGGTATATCAGAGGCGGTGGTACAGCGATGAGCTCTCCTCTTTTCTTGCAGGACTTAAATGGTTGGTAAAAATAGGACCAACATTATGATTCGCGTGTGTTATGTGTATCCAACCAATCCTTGCTCCTATTTGGAGCCACGAATATATACATACTTATATACACATAAATACAAAACATACAATTCATTTGCAATATTGAATAGCAATATGCGGAATATATAACACACTTACCGCGTAAATTTGTCCCAGAGTTAACTGAATTATTTACAACCTGCCTGCTGATGCATATCTTGAATGAATTACAAAATTTTATCTATCAAATTATTTAAAACAACTAAAGCTATTAGGCAAAAATGTTACTAACCGGTGAACAAGGGCTAATGGTCCGGCAAAGCGAATGACCCGCCTGCTAAAGATTACTGATTATGTAAATTCTATTACGTTGTTTGTTAGTGAGTGAAATCCGGCGCCTAAATGACATCGCAAAAAAGTTCAAGGAAAGATAAATAAATATTATTAAGGTGAATTAAATAAATTCTTACAGTATGAACATACGTAATGGTAAAATTTATTATAAGCGCGGGAAATCTGTTATTACGACGAGTTTCGACTGATGTTCTTCCGTCGGAACGAGTTCGAATAACAGGCCCGCACATGTATTAAAAGACTGTTTTTAATATAGTTGCGAAAAAATGAAATAAGTAATTTTTACCAGTATTGTTTTCTAATTAGTAAATTAAAAAACAATTGTGTATAGTCAATTTCCCACTCGCAAAACATCTACGTAGATAATAATTTTATCAGTTTTGAGCAATTGTACCCATTGAAAAGTATTTTTTAATACATTTGCTCAAAAAGTGGCGTATTGCAAGGACGTATAGCGTTCGGGATATGGACTATTACATACTCGAGCTTTTTCTTTGCCTTTTCCGACCTCGTGCGTTCTCTTTCCCATCTGTCAAAATAATGTCTATTAAAAAGAAAAAACCAACCACGTAGTTTTTACTAATAAAAATTCATAGAAGTTTTTATGATTCATGCAAATATTTTTTGAAAGAAGCTACTATTTTGTTTCAATATCAGATTTAATGATTTGAATCAATGAGTAAGGTTAGGTTTCATTTCATTTCATCTCATTAAATTTCATTTTCATTTCATATTAATAAAAAAAATCTACTGAAGACTTGGCTGTATGAGCATACCCAGAATGGGTGAAGAAAACAAAAAAAATCTCTGCTTATATTCTTTTACGGTTGGCGCCATTTTCCAAAAGGTTGCTCGGTTAAACATTTGTCGGAACTCTTTGCAATGACACGCTTTCCGCACTCGTAATGAAATATACTATTGTAATTCTGTAAATGTGTCAATTGATTTTTGTTTGTGCGTTGCAATGAGCGATGCAAAAAGAAACAATAAACAAATGCGGTCGGCAGCAAAAAATATATGCGACCTTAGAAAGCTCAAAGGACCTAAGGCCGCTTATTGTCGCAAACCTACGACGCGGACGCCCGTCGTGGACTGGCATCGGTTGCGGATGGTTTTATGCGATGAGGTTCCACTCTCTGCTTGAACGCGGCGGAGCGCGGACACGCTAAATTTTTGTATGGTGCGTTTCATTCTGACATGGTTTTACTATCCGTGAAGGACAAACACAGAGGTAATACTGATAAATTCACAGATAATCTGCAACGGGCGTCCGTCAAAGACAAAAAGCGGCCTTAAGTAATGGCACGCATAATCACATAGTAAGGTAATAGTGTTGTGGGTTCTGTATGGACAAGTTGCATTGGTTTTCCTGCAACTAAAACGTGGACGTCTAAGCCGTCCTGTTTGTAAACATCGTGACGAGACGCTAGCGGGCGGCACCATTTTATGACGTTGTGGGTAGATCAAATGACCAATCCACAACACCTGTTCTCAAAGTACAAATAAACATAAGTTTGTCAGTTTCCTTTTTACGCACATACGTGATTCAACAGAATTTCCGACTCATTCGTAACATTCGTTAGTCTGCTTCTCCGAAGTATTGCTTACCAGCTTTTTACCGCGGCTTTACCGGGGAAAATTCGGTTATCGCCGTGGAAATCTTGCCTTAATTAGGCGGAATAATTTTATCATATTCTGTGTTCCTTCAGCTAACACCTCTTCGACAAAATAAAATCCTTTTTCACTTTGTGTCATGAACGACCCCTTAATTTTTTTTAAATAATTCCCTTCTTTTATATTAAAATCTTGAAACGAATACAAAGAATCCTATATTGTAATCCTTAGAAAAAATCTTTGCAGGAAGCTTATTTCACAACCTTATCGTTCGCAGCAGGAACTTCCTCTCGAACCACACTGTGCGTGACCTTTTAGGTTCTACGGTGTGAGGATCAATTCTTGCTTCACCGTGTTGAGTTCACCAAGTTTTTGGACGCCAGATTCACTTTTTTTTTTTTTTTTTTATACCACAAAGGTGGCAAACAAGCTTACGGTCCGCCTGATGGTAAGCGGTCACCGTAGCCTTTGGACGCTTGCAAAATTGGGGGGACCACTCGCGCGTTGTCGACCCTTCAGAAATCTAATAACTTCTTTCTTGAAGAACCCCATACTGTAGTCCTTTAAGAAAACCTTGGCAGGGAGCTCATTCCACAACCCCAGCGTTCGCGGGAGGAAGTTTCTTTGAAACCGCACCGTCCACAACCATTTCGGTTCTAAAGTGTGAGAATGAATTCCCTGCCGATGGCGAGCGGTACGATGGTATCCAGGTGCACTCGCCTAGAGATGGCAGCAGTACTTTATATGGGGCCGGACTCGCGACTTGTAAAGCAGCAACCTTTGCCCCGACGTGAAGTACTGCGTCGCTCTGTTGAGTACACCTGGCGTCCAGCTTCATTGTCTTGCAAATGATCTTGGAACTGAACATCGCTGGTGATGTCAACATCAAGGATCCCAATGCTCTTGGAGATGGAGAGGGGAGTGTTCTGAAATTGTGGGACTACAGTAAATGGGGTTTTCTTAGTGGTGAACGCACAGACGTGTTTCAAGTGTAGGGTTGAATCGGACCAAGTTTTCTCGTCCCCAGACAGAGACCTTATATAGAGTTGTCTCGATTTCAGACACAAGTTCTTCACGTTTTCCCTCCACAACGGAACAAAGGATGCTTGCACGAACCGTGTATTAAGCGTCTCCGGTACTGTCATCTGCATAGTAATGCATGTTGTTGATGTTTAACATGAAATTGATATGCAGTAGAAACATCGTAGGATACAGCACAGAGCCTTGCGGGACACCAGCATGATTATCCATGGTATCAGACCAACTACCGTCAACTACGGTTCGTATGCGTCTGCCGGACAAAAAGCTAGCCAGACCCGATCGAACGCCTTCGCTATGTCCGGGCTACATGCCAATGCCTCCCCCTGACTCTCAATGGCTAGTGCCCATCGGTGTGAGAGATACAATAGAAAGTCACCAGTCGAGCGACCGTAGCGAAGCCATATATTGACGGTCGCTTACCAGGTCATGTTTTTCTAGGTATCTTAGAAGCTGTGTGTTGATCACACGCTCTATCACCTTAGAGAGGAGGGAGGTAATAGCGATAGGCCTGCAATTCGGTGAATCTGATCTATGGCCCTTTTAAGGCACCAGGCGCACATTCGCGGTCTTCCATTAAGACGAATATTGCCTAGTTTTTTACTTTTTACTTTAATGATCTTGAAAGAGAATCAACACCGAGGATTCCAATACTTTGTAGATAGTTAGTGGCGTGTTCTGGAACTACTATAGGTAGCTACCCTGAAAATTTCATGTCTCTCTTACCTTTAGTATAGTGCAGTAAAATAAATTTTACTATGACCTGGGCAAAATTACAATACAAATTATTATTTTTTGCATGATACTGTAAGAAGTACTAATAACTACCATTTTAACTTACTCGAAATCCCCATTTATCCCGGCGCAGATCGGTCAAAATCCAAGATGGAGGCTAAGTTTTGTATTTTTCATTTAAACATTTATACCTTTGTTATTTATGACGTCATTTTAATACAATTTGGCAGAAATGTTTCAAATACAAAGATATAAGTATAACAAAATAACCACTGACTTTACTAATTTTTTTTTTCAAATGGCTGCTCATCTAATTTTTTGGCTATTTAGTTTTGAATTTGAATGGCGGCCATTTTGGAAAAAAATGTGCAATGAAAATAAGTCTTAAAATGTACTCATTTTTTGTCTATTTATATATTTTCCATTTTGTTATACTTATTGTTTGTTTACAAGTATAGTTGCGGAACATGAGAGTTGATATGACTTGTATAATTGGCAAGAAAGAGACTGACGGAACAGACAGTGCAGTGTCACAAGTGCTATCAACATATGCAGTCAAACCGAAGATAGTGATTTTGTTGCTGTTCAAGGGTGAAGAGTACATATTGACCGTCGTAAAAGGTTTACTGACAAGATAAAATGCAATTTAGAGTCAGATGTTGCAAGTGCTTCAGGTATTAAGAGGACCAGTCGCTTGACAACACAAAATTACAAATAAATAAAAATAAAAAAGCCTTTTATTTCTTGCATATTTCATTAGATTAAATATCACTATTGTATAACAAAATTATATATATCAATAAAAATTGGATCAAAATATTTCTAGGTAGGTAAGCATAATATAATAAAAAGCATATATAAGTAAATTTCTTTTACAAATTGATTATTATTTAGTTATTTATAGGTAAAATTAATGTTAAGCGTGCTCATAATTAGTAAATTAATTAAAAAATAATCAAATTTTGTTTTGCAAGCACTTAGGTAAAGGACTCCTTCAGAAGGTTCCATTGGTCTCTATCACCTGCTACTTTTGTCCAGTGCCGACCTATGTATGTGATGTCGTCTACCCATCGCGCGATTGGTCTGCTGCCTCTATTTCTATAACCTGCTATAAAAATATACTTATGATCCTAAAATTCACTGCATGTTTGTAAAAAAGCTAATACCTGATTTTTGTGGGCGTCCTAATTTCGGTTTCTTTCCATAAATTTCTTAAATACATTGTTCAGGTATTCTCTACCTGGAACGGAAATTGACGCTTCATGACTGATGGTACACACAATTTCTTCAATTCACAATTTCACCAAAATCTATTGTTCCAATCTATATACCCTGTGGTTCTAATTTTTAATAATAAAGTTTCCATGGGAACTCTTAATCGGGATAAAAATGCGTCCTTCTCAATCTCTCCAACTACATCTGCGCCAGTAATTAGATCACCTGAATGCTTATTTGTAAGTAAAAAGTAGTAGCGCCTTTTTATTTCCAACTTCATTTAAAAATATTGATATTTCAACTTAGACACTCATTTTAATCAGAGCAAAATATAGCCTTACTTACTCAGAAATTCGTCCGCACACAACTTTATACCAATTTTGCGATCAGAGGAACTTTCTGCCGCAAATGCTTAATTTGTGGAATGAGTTCCTCATCGAAGTTTTTTTAGTTACTACAGTATTTGCGTCTTCAAGAAGAAAATGATTGGATTTTGGCAGACAACGCTAGTAATTCCTTTTAGTTTAGTTGGCTTGGCATCAGGCGGGCCATATGCTTGTTTGCCACCTTAGTACGACCACCTGATTCAAAACAACTTCATACAATGCAAAAAATATCTGAGTTTGTAGTGGTAAACGCACACTTTGTTACGCTGTGCCACTAGCATGTAGTGCTGTTACGTATAGTGTGTCACTATCTCTAGTGTCAACGATCTTTCTTAATACCATTGATGGTGTTTGTTTACAAGTGACGCAACTAACAACGGGGACACACCTACAATATGAAATCGAACGTATATTATACCTATATTGAATTACGTAACACAATTCATTTTTACGTTATGCGTAATCTTTATTTTAAGGCTGCGGTAAAGGCTAGATCGCGAAAATACGCCGTTTTTATGCAAATTTTGTGGCTAAACTATAGCATCTAAGGGATTGAAAAGAATATATGTTATAAAACTGGCTTTTGTCTAGTGCATTACCTTACTGAATGATTTTCATTTATTGTATTTAATGCAATAAAAAATCTGGAAGTGACCATTGTTTCAACACTTGTGCAATTTTTTAAAGCGTGTTGCGCATTTGTTTGTATTTGGTTAAATAATTAGAATAGCTAATTATCTAGTGTATTGACTCTAAGTTGTAGCAAAAAGTCAATAAATGTGACTACAAAACGGTAATGATGTTAAATTCCATACAAAAAATTAAAAGTTTCAAGGCGTAATTACGGTATAAATTACTTAAGAAGTATATAACATATATATCTCATAGTAATGTATATGACATTATCTAATAATTTAAAGTGCATTTGCATAGACAACGTTAGAATTACAGAAATTAGCTTTCTGGCCTATATCGGCCTCTTAAGAGGTTTGTTGGTTATAATTACGTGGAAAATAGTGTAGTGTAGTACTACGTAGCGTAAAAACAAGTTAGTCACAGTAAAGTCATTTTCAAATGTATTGATTAGTAAGTCATTCATGTTTGTATTACCGTATGCCATCTACCAATAAAATTGAACTAAAAGGTGTTTAATACAAACTGGCTCACAGTTTTATGGTAATTTGATTATTTTAATCGTAGGAAAAATGATTAACTAAATAAAATTATTCCCCCCCCCCCCCTGTAAATCAATAAAATAGCCTTGGAATAAATAAATACATATTTCTGGACATAAGGTATACACAACACCATCGTCGTGCCAAAATAAGGAGAGCTTGTATAGATACCAGACCACAGATAGTCAAAACGAATATCACATAGTTTTTTTTTTTGTAAATATTAATATACATCTAAACTCACTGACTCAAGACAATCACAATTTTTTCAGGTAGTCACTAGTAGGGTTTTCGGAACCAGTTTTTGTTTGAAACATTTTTTAAAGGAACCTCCCAATGCGTAAAATTGAAAACAAAAATTCATCGGCGACCCATTATTTTTTTTTTTTTAAAAAACCTAAAGTTAACAAATCTTCACCTTCTAGGATAAAATTTATTTTAAAACGCAATAATGCTCACGATTCACACAAACCGTCAACACGTAAAACCTATTTTGGCAACTACAGTTAAAAGGGTTGAAACAATAATAATGTTACAGAGAAATTAGGTAACTTATAATATTATAAATGCGAGAGTAACTCTGTCTGTTACCTCTAGGTTTGTCAACATTTCTTTAGCAAAATGTAGTATTTTTCAGACTAAGCTATAAAAAAATAAAGTACACTTAAATAAAATAGTATTTTTTGGAAAACGCAAAAAGTAGGCGAAAATATATTTGTTATAATTTTTATAAAAACTATATTTATTTGCATTTCTTCCATTTTTTATCATTTTTTGTCTAAAAAATAAAAGTGTCATATGCTTTACATTCAATTTTTAAATTAATGTAAATCAAAAGCTTATTTTTTAATAATGAGATACTACGTCTATTACTAATGCGATACTATGTCTATTAATAATGAGATACTACGTCTACGTCTATTTCTCTTTCTCTCCACTTCGAATTCGTAACCGAAAAAGCAAATAATAAAAACTTTAACATTAAAAGCGTGTTTTACCACTTAACAATAACAAAATTAATTTCAATTTTTTTTTCCAAATGTTTAAGTTTTAAATCCAGTTATTTTTTTATTTTTTATACCACTAAGGTGGTAAACAAGTTTACGGTCCGCCTGATGGTAAGCGGTAGCCTATGGACGCTTGCAACACCAGGAGTATCACCCGCGCGTTGCCGACCCTTGAGAAATATGACCCTTCTTTCTTGAAGAACTCCATACTGTAGTCCTTGGAGAAAACCTTGGCAGGGAGCTCATTCCACAACTTAAGCGTTCGCGGGAGGAAGTTTCTCTGAAACCGCACTGTACGCAACCATTTAGGTTGTAAAGTGTGAGAATAAATTCCCTGCTTATGGCGAGCGGTGCGATGGTAGAAAGTAGCCGTGGGCATAATTTCGAACAATTCCTCAGAACACAACCCATTGTAGAACACACACAGGGAGGCAAAGTCTCTTCCTCAGACTTAAGGGCTTGATACCGCAAGTGAGTTTGGAATCGTCGACAATTCTCACAGCCCGTCGTTGAACCAAGTCAAAAGGGACAAGCTGGTATCCGGGTGCACCCGCCCCGAGATGGTAGTCAACGCTCTGTTGAGTACAACAAGTTTTTTGGACGCCAGCTTCACCTTATCTTGTAAATGATCTCGGAACTGAACATCCCTGGAGATGTTAATATGGGAGCATTTTAGGAACATACTCTTTTGAATAAAAAAGCAGACCAATGACCAAACATTCGTTGACATTGACAAGTTCGGAAAGCTGTAAGACAGATACGTTTAGATACGCTACAGGCTATTGCGTCAGTCGGAAGTGATTGAAAAGGCACGTTCATAAATTTTTAAAATAAATGATTTGTTTGTTAGATTTCGGTATTAAAAATACAATTGGACCCGGTAGATGGTGCTGCAGTCGGCGTGTCATTGATCGTCTCCTTAACAGCAGGGACGATTTTAATGATATTTTTTGTGTACGTCCGAGTGGGTCCCTGCAAGGTTTAAATTTACAAATGTGCCCGGTAGGTGGCGCTGCAGTTGGTGTGTCACTGAACTTCTCCTAAATAGCAGGAAAGATTTTAATTGATATTTTTTGTGAATTTTCGAGTGGGTCCCTACAAGGTTTGATAACACAATTTGACCCGGTAGGTGGCGCTGCTGTTGGTATGTCAACTATTAAACGGCTTGACCGATTGGGTTGAAATTTTGTATGTGTATTTCCATGGTTTCACAGACACAAATGTATTGTGACATTAAAGAGGAAAGATTTGATTGTTTGTTTTTTTTCTATAATTGAGGAGTTGCCGTAAGAACCTACGCCGATAACGAAATTAAGGGCGGGCGAAGCTGCTGGCAGAACCTAGTCTGAAATAAACCTACACGGGACAGGAATACTTACCTTGCAATCTAACTGCGGAGTTTTCGGTAGGAATACCAAACTAATCACTAAATCACTTACTGAAATAAAACTTAAACCTATAGATCCCGACTTTAGCCTAGTCAACAATAAATGTTGCAATTTTGAAGAGTTATCTAAAATAAAAAAAAAATCTTTCACATTACAGAGTATCGCAACTTAACGAAGAAAGAAGAAGTTTTTAAATCAGTTTCTAACAGATCGAATGTGCGCCACAGATAGTGAGAATACAGCGCATTAATTGCGTATAATGCTAGTCATCTGAGAAAAAATCAAAATGGCCATTTTATGCACTTTAATGTCCCGCACATTAAAGTTTTTTTCCAGACCCTTGGGTTGGGTATCAAAGGGATTTAAAAAACGAGTACGAAAATAAATATAATAAAATTGGGAAAAAAATAACACTAAAAAGCTGAATAAAGAAAAAAATAAAGATAAAACAACCCGAATGCAAAAACATTAGGAACTAAACAGAAATTAAAACCTACTAAATACACAAAAGCGACAGCAGCAAAACTGTAATTCTCAACCCTGTGTCAGTTAAGTGCACAATTGAAAATTTGAATGATATTGCATAAAAACGTTTGAATCTATCAGAGACATAACGACAGAGATAGTCAAAGTCAAAGTCAAAGTCAAAATGGTTTATTCAAATAAGGATTTTACAATCACTTTTGAATCGTCAAAGTTATAAAATATTATTTTTTGAACCCTCCTACCTTCCCGCCGGTTTACAATGTTGTTGATTTCTACCGAGAAGAATCCGGCAAGAAACTCGATAGTTACTCTTTTAAAAACACTATCAATAATACAAATAAACTAAAAATACAATTAATGTTTTAAATAATAAAAATTTTAGCCGTACAATTTTATGTTATTTCCATTTTAATTTGGTTTACCTATGCATCCTGTAATTGAGCATAATCAGTCCCAAGGATTTTTATCATTTA
This sequence comes from Apoda limacodes, assembly GCA_946406115.1. Taxonomy (NCBI): domain Eukaryota; kingdom Metazoa; phylum Arthropoda; class Insecta; order Lepidoptera; family Limacodidae; genus Apoda; species Apoda limacodes. Next base: position 7,065,458 of record OX291553.1, on the reverse strand, counting down.
CATAGTCTGAAATATTGTAGTATGCCTTTTTGCAAAGTACCTGCTTGATAAAAGATTTAAATTTACTTATTGATAGATTTTGAATTTTATAGGGAACTTTGTTGTAAAAGTACATAAAAGAGTTACTTATTTTGTGTAGACGTGTATCATGCACCAACAGCTTATTTTTACTTCTAGTATTTACTTTGTGAACGTCACTTTTCTTGCTGAAACTATTGATATTTTTATGTACATATAAAAGATTTTCATATATGTACTGCGACACTAAAGTTAAAATTTTTACTTCCCTAAACCTATCCCTCAGAGATATCCTAGATCCTAATTTAAAAATAGCACGAATTGCCCTTTTTTTAACAATAATACTGTATTTATATCAGCAGCGCTACCCCACAATAGGATACCAAACTATGGAAATAGCTAAAATATACTATTTTTGCAGTGTCGACGTCGGTCAATTATCTTATTTTCTTGATCGCATACACAGCAGAGCTAAGTTTTTTGGCGAGGTTCTGAATATGAGGACCTCATTAAAGTTTGGAGTCCAGCGTTATGCCAAGAAAGACATCGCCATTAATATTAATACATGTCTGTCTCTGAGTAACATTTGGTAATGTAAATTTAACACATTTGGTTTTTTTTTCATTAAGTAACAAATTATTAGCGTTAAACCAATTTACAATTTTAGAAAGGGCATTATTTAATTCATTATAATATGTCAGTCGTCTCTTAACTTTAAAAAGCAAAGAGGTGTCATCAGCAAAGAAGACAATAATGGCCTAAGCCATTATCGGTGTAAGGGAATCTACCGCACGACTTTGTCTACTACTAAAGTCACTTTGGCGAGTGTAATCGAGTGCAGGCCATTGCGGATTTGCGGGTTTATAGTTAAACATCGATAAGGTAAATGTTTACACTATCTTGTTGAAAACGGGCTCGAGCACGTCTTTCACACAAACGAAGTACACCTTAGCATTTCGGTTTACTTGTTGTTTTTCGGTTCAGAGTTATTTTTTATAAGTTGTTAATTCATAGCACATGCTAATTTCGTTTCAGCGTTTCTTAACTTGTTTAATATGAAGTTTCTTAAATAGGTGTTAAAATATATTTAAGTCTAATCATATTCATCAGAAACACATTTTCGTTGTTTTTGCTCTATCGTAAAAATAGCAATACATACAAACTTCAAACTTGCAGTGCAAAATAGTCTGAACTCTAAAGTAAAACAAATAATAAAAACTAACCTTTTGAAAAGTACCGGTACAGCACCATCTAGCTTATTATTTAGCGAAACAATAACACATTTGTTTGTTGGAAAACTATATTCAAAGTTAAGCAACGTCGGGCTTGGTCAGCACTTGGATGGGTAATCGCTTGGCGGCACAGTTTTTGTTTTGTCTTTTTTCGTAAATTACGTAAATTTTCATGCGTTTATAACATTGGTCAAGTGCAAGTCGTACTAGCGCACCGTGGGTTCCGTACCACGAGGTACGTAATTTACGAACACAAAAAAAAACGAAAACCACCCATCCAAACACTGACCAAACCTGTTTTCAAAAAAAAAATGTGTAAACTCTTAATAAGATAGTTACTATATCGTGAAAACAGTAACACAAACTAGCTTCAATCTTGCAGCTATAGTTTGTGTGATCTCTAAAGTATAACAACAAATATAAACGTTACAGCGGCATTTAGCTTATTATTAAGAGAAACAATAACACATTTGTTTGTTGGAAACGATATTCAAAGTTAAACAACGTCGGGCTTGGTCAGTACTTAGATGGGTGACCGCTTAACGGCACACTATTTTTTGTCTGTGTTTGTAAATTACATGATGGTGGTAGGTACGGAACCTTCAGTGCGCGAGTCCAACTCGCACTTTGGCCAGTTTTTTTGAATACCTACAGGCATGATAGTTCATTGATTTTAAAGAATACTTTTGACAACCTTTAAGAAATATTTAATAAGATTAAGTTAACAGATAACATTTAATTTTAAAAACCAGCAATGTCCAATAAAATGCAGTATAGTACAAGGTTTACGAACCATTTACTTTTGTAAAGATAAACTAGTTTTTTTTTTTTTATTCAGTGACTTATTCATATAATTAATATTAATTATATTGAATCAATTTTTGTTCAGAAGCTATAATATAATTATTATTTCCTTTATTTATTTAATCTTTTAAGGCAAATTTTATACACTGACCAAATCAAAATAAATTTCGATAAACAAAGAATATAATTGCATAATCCGATAAATATGTAGATTTCACGAATTGTGTATATCGAATAACAAAAGCGACACTCACAACACGTTCGTCACCTTTAATATTATAAGAGGCGTTTTGTTGAAAAAAAAATGCTTTATATGCGCATATTCGATCTTTCTGTTGACTAGAAATGAATGCACTATGACATCTCCTCCAGACCGCATGCTGCACATGCTCGGAGAGCAGTCGGGATGTGCTGTCAAATAGTGAACGCCCAATTGTTATTTAACATTTAGTGAACAGAACGATTTCAATGCCTATGCGATGTAACAGCCCTTAATGCCGTCAACAAAACGCAGCTATATATTACGGCTTATGACAAATTGCGGTGAAGTTTCAGTTGCGATAGTTTAAACCCTCCATCTACCTACCAGTCACCTACTACAAGGGGCGTTTTTTCTTTTGACAAGCATTACACGCATTGAATGCGCCTAATGCTGTCTATGCACATTCGATCGTACTGTTGACCAAAAATGAATGCGCTATGACGTAACTGCCGGACCGCATTCAACGCATTTGCTGCACATGATCGGCAGATAGAGTAGTGGATGCGCTGTCAAATAGTGAACGGCCATATTGTTTGTTTACATTTGGTGAACAGAGTGATTTTAATGCCTTTGCGATGTCATAGCTCTTTATGTCATCAACAAAACGCAGCTAAATATTACTGCTTAGGATATGAACAACGGTGGAGTTACAGTCGTGATAGCGCAATGGCGATAGTGCGGCCCTCCATCGAGGCTCTAGTAGTCTGCGTTTTTTTTTTTTCACCTACTTTAATTTATCTTTTCGTCCTTTTTGCCATAAAGTAGTTCCGAATAATATGATAACTACAACATTAAAAAATATTAATATTTCTCTCTTAAAAACTAAGAAAACCTATGGTCCGCCGCCATTGAATATTTTTCATTCGCTCTTCGTAGGAAGCGTTTTTCAAAAATTTTATTGAACGCAACATAAAACTAGTTATAAGCTATTTTCAAAACGTTTTATATTGTTTTTTATAACATACTTCTGAGTTATAGATAGCAAATCTGCTTAAAGCAGCCACTTTTAGCAAATGTGCTATCTACAACTTGCATATTTATTCTAGAAACTTTACTTACCCTTTTTAAATTAGCTTATGACAAGTTTTATTTTTCGTTCAAACATTTTTTTAAATACCCTTTATACGAGCAGTGAATAAAAAATATCCAGTGGCGGCGCTAGTGGACCGCAGCGATGGCCTTAATGAGTAATGGTCAAATACAGCTGTGTTACTCGTACTGTCCAATGTCCATCTGCGCAAGGTCTAAGCTGAGCATAAACTTTATCAGATTGGAATATATATTCTAATAACAAAAAAAATGAACACGATAAAGTAACCTTGCAGGTGCTTAAGATGAGAATTTAGACTTTTGTACAAAATAAAATAAAACACTGAATTTGCAGAGACATATTATTTTAATTAGTATAATAAAATTGTTTATATATATATATAATATATATATAATGTATATAATATATATATAAATATATATGTATTTTTGAAATTTAAAGCTCAAATAATCGCAAGTCGTCAAAAGACCTGTAGTATCTACGTACAGTAGCGAAATAAAAAGTTATTAGATAAAAGTAGTACATTTTTAAATTCACTCCCTTCATCTTGCTAGTACATAAATGACTTTGTCATAAACTTTATTCACTGTGCGAGCCACCAGGGAATGCATCATGTGCAATGATCCGCCTTTGGTTGCCTGGTTTTCGTATATGTGTTTATACATATTTGGACAGATGTTGTGTACTAAATGGGTGGTTCTGCATGGCTGATTGCATACAGGTGTACATCCAGAAGTTTTTAGTCACTTCTTCTCCCCTTAGGCTAGTTTCCGCGGTGATGATAGTTTATATTATGTTCATTTGTTGCCTAGCTGTTGTGTGGGAGCTGGACTACTTCCGGGCGTAGTATACGTGTTACTGTGATGCGCCTACTCTCATTTGGAGCCCTGCCGGCGGCATATATTATTCAATAAATATATTTAGTACCTATTAATAACCCGCTGCAATCTACCATCGGCCGCCCTGTGCCAGAGGGGTGTATCACCCAAACATGCACACATATCCATATGCATACACACAATCAAGACGTTGTACATCACGAAATTACCCAGCTACCACAGGACAGCCTGGCAACGAATGCACACCACTTAACTTAATGTTACTTCTTAAACAAGCCAAAGGGAAGAAGAAGTGACAAGAAACTTCCCAGTTGTATACCTGTTACTAATCTATGAAAATATGTGTACAAACACATACAATATGTTCATGTCTGAGCGCCACCATCCGGAACCCCTTCAACACCAAGCAGCCAACGGACGATTATCCGTGGTGCATAGCCTCTTTGCTTAATTAACTCATATTTATCCTTTTTAGTTTATCATTTGTGGACGCAGATGGAAATACCAAAACGATTATTCAAGAAAGATAAATGGAGGAAACGTCACGATGAAACATATTTTCTGAAGTCACGTTTAAAAGGAACTACCACAGCTTTTTATCCGTTAACGACCCATGTCATCAAAAGAAAAAGCCCTAAGCAGACTACTGAAGTATAAAATTACTCACCAAATGTACCTAGTGTACCTAGTCGCTACTGTCTATGTTATGATGTTCAGAACCTAACCTACCTCATACCTAATTCAGAATTCTATAAGGCTTTATGAACGGATAATTTATATGATACACGGATAATGCTATAACTTATAATCTGTACATCATAATTAATCATAATTTTATAGTATACTAGCTTATTCCCGCGACTTCGTGCTCGTGGGCTTTATAATACAATTTTTATTGTGATATCTGATACAAAGACTACTAATATCACAATAGCATATAGTAAGCCCATCATATAAAATCAAACAAGCTTAGAAAATGTGGATATAAGATCACAGTTTTTCTTAAGTGTAGTTAGTTTTTAACGCGACTTTAAAAAAGGAGGACGTTCTCAATTCGACTGTATATATATATATTTTTTTATAGTTGTTCAACCATAACTTTTTTGTTTATGAACCGATTTTCGTGGTTTTTTTTTAATTCGACAGGATATACTTGCGAGTTGGTCCCATATTAATAAAACTTAAACTTTGGTCAAAAAAAAATTATTGGTGTTAATTTGAAACTGGTGAAACGCCTTTTATGTTGATAATAGTATAAGAATTTGATACTAGTATAGATGTTTCTAGGGTACGGAAAAAGCAACACGTCACTCAAAAGTAAAAAAAATTTTTTTTTTCATCAAAAATAAACCGGCTTGAAGCCGAAGATGCACTAAAAAGGTAAAAATAATTACTTATTTCCAAAACTCTGATCTGTATTACAGTTTGTAGTTGGTGTATATGTAACCTAACAGACTTCGCTTGCATGAAACCACACATGACACTCTTCTTCCAAAAAAAATTGCAAATTTGGGCACGCCTTGAAGGCTTTGGGCCTGCCAGTGGAGCAGGAAAGACCACTACTCCACTGGCAGGCGCAAGGCCTTCAAGGCGTTGTAGGCCACTAGTAAGACGTAAAAGAACCCAATCTGTAGGTCCCTAACGTCCTGAACCCGTGGCAGCCCCAGAATGGCGGAGACGTGCGCGTCTGCCAATTGCCGTACCGCATCCGAGCGGGCGTCGACCAGGCTGACGAAGATATTCCTGAGTGAGGCCACTGGCTAACCTTTCCTGCAAACCTGGGAAAATCCAACACCGGCAGCCTACTCAGTAGTGCCGACGTTCTTAGGTTAGGGCCAGCGGGCCCCCCTTTCAGCTGGGGCACGACGAGATCCCCTACAGCCTGTCTGATCTCGTCCGCTATCTCCTCGGCCTGATCAATATCCGCCAAGATCTTGGCCATGGCCTCCGGCTTCAAATCTGAGTCAACCAGCTCTCGTTAGGCCTGGCTCAGCACCTCCATCCTGTCCCGACAGCGCAGTTAGGGCCGCCTTTTGTTCGGCCTCCTTATTTTTAGCTTAGCCGATGGCTAGCAACGCAAGATATACAAAACTCTCGCCCTCGGTTTAGACATCGTTACAAAATTCACAATGGCACAAACTAAAAACCTAATTAGCAATGCTATAAACGAAAAAAAATATTATTTAAAATAACCGAAATACAAACAAACTAATTAGCGATATTAACTATTGTTTAACCGTACACCATAAATAAAAAACCGAAAAATGAACTAATAAACAAAAAAATTGATAATTTATAACAGATAATTAAGGCGCGCGGATTCCTACCTTCCAACCAAACACGTATCCTTTATCGCTAACCTATATACCTAAACATCGCTGGTGTGAAATTAGTAATGTAAAATACTACCTCCTACTACCTACCTACTACTACTACTATAGAATGCCGAAATTAAAAACTGGCACAGCTAGATCAACGGTCTTTATTAAGAGAATACGATTCGGAGCACCTTTCAGCGTGCTTCATACAAACGAATTTTTCACTTATTTTTAACATTTGCTGATCAAACATCACGAAATTTTGAAGACATGTTTTAATAATAAATATCTAGGTCTGCAGTGTGCCAGTTTTCTATTAATTTTATAATTCAAAAAATATATCTACTTAATAATTTTAAAAAATTTTGGAAAACCACAGACAGAGGTATTCCGCTTGGGATTAGGACTAAAAATTTTCACAGTGATTGATCAGTAAATGTCAAAAACTAACGAGAAATTCGTTTGTATGAAGCCCGCTTCGAGGCGCAATCGAATCGTATCCTCTTAAATTTGTTACATAAGTTCCAATTGGATATTTGGAACATTCTAATTCTTTCTATTGCTTTTATTATTGTCAATTTGTAGTGTCGCGTAGACTGTACGCAACATACCGTTCAATCGCCTGCTAAACTCTTGGAACAGATTTTAAAACGTATTCAAGCAATGTACGGGTAGCCCGTAGTCTACGCTCTGAGCTTACAGTCTAGCACTTAATAAAACTACACTACATGTATTATCACTATTTATGTTTTATTTTGTTTTTGTGTGCAATGAATGTCTTTATTTGAATTCCTTATGTTTCCTATTTTTGAATTTTTAAAATATTTAAAAAGGTTAAAATAGGATTTTAAGATAAATATAATTAAAAAGATCAAGGGATTAAAGGCAGTTTAATTTCGTCTACGATTTTCAACCAATTTCACTAAGATGTATTAGTTAATACGTTTTTGACTTAGGTATCTAATCAATAAATCCTTATAATTTTTGTTGGTATATATTATATGGATAACGTACTTTTTTTTTAATACAGTTATTTTGCAAATTTAATCAACAAATCCTTATTCTTTTTGTATGCATTAATAAAGCACTTATTTATAAGCAATGACCGAACCACTCACCAGGTGATAACAGACACGTCTCACAACCAGAAGAGGACGTAGGGGCCACAATAGAAAGATTTTACCTACCATTAAAATCCTAATTGTGGTCCTGGAGGCTCGGAGAGGACTCCAAGACTTGAGGCCTATCTCATGACGCAATGACTAAAATAAATAGTGCACGCTATTAAGTAGACGGTGAGCGGGAGCATTCCTTTGATTTAAACACGTGTACGCGACAGTGGCGCCACAAAATGGACAGAATTAAGGCGGTAATGTATCAAATTTCACAACTATGCTCTCTCACAATCCGGAAAGGACTCCAGGATCACAATAATGATTTTAATGGAAAAAAATCTTTCTATTACTTATTGCACCACACTGAGAAACTTAGAGCTTATCATTTAGTGACACTTTGAGTTTGTGAAGGTGATCCCATTTTCTGAGTAATGGAAACAAAAAAAAAGAAAAAAATAATATATATAACTGCACATAAATGAGTCAACGAAAGAATGAATCAAAATAAGGAAAATGGCAGTTTAATTTTAGAAATCAGCGACAGTAAAATATCGTGTAAATACCTAAAGGTGCAATGTTATTGTTACTAAATTCATATCTCAATCAAAGTATTCAAAGCGAGCACCGCCACCGTCAGCGCCGTCGGTAAAGTTGTTATTTGGCACAAGCGCAACACCTGAATCCCGAGCGTAGCGAGGAATTCTAAAGCACTAGACACAAAGAATTTTGCAGCCTTTTTAGTTACAATACAAACTCGATTTTTTTACCCCACAGAAATGGGACATCGAACATTAAAATTATGATAAAATGCAAGAAACCGTATCGGAGTTGGCTAAATACTTTCTGTGACGCTCTCAAGTGCTCTACAGCTGTAAAACATGTTTTCAAACCTGCTCTGAAATGACATCCACATAATGCAGAAAACCGCATCGAAATCGGATGAATAATTAAATGCCTTGCCGAGCTAGTGATATGAAGAATATATTGCTTTAATTATGTCTGAAAGTTTTTATTTTATGTTAAATTGTGTCCAGCTTTAGAAACAAACAACTAATTGACAACTTAATGCGTTACTTGAGAATTTATAGATTTATGCACCTAAGTTTATACGGGTTTTTTAAAGTCCGTACAGAAAAATATAAATTTACCTACTTATGTTTTGGAAAATTAACCATAGTAAGCGGTAGGCAGAGGTCCGAGTGAAGTGCCGCGCAATAGAGTAGGCATGACCAAGTTTCCAGCAGTGGACCAGAATAAGCTGTTATGATGAACCATAGTATATTTGATTGTATTTTTGTAAATCATTAAGATGGTGAACAAGCATACGAACCACCTGATGTTAAGCAGTAACTGAAGCCTTGCAAAACTAGGAAATTGATCGCGTATATGTTTTGAAATACACTTTGAAATTTAATCACTTCGTCTAACTTTGGGCTACTAAGAAAAAACTCGACAATTACCTCATTCCACGACCTAAAGTGTTCGGAGGCAAAACTTTCTCTGAAACAAGTCTGTACTTGACAACTTGTTTCTAAGTTTCTCCAATTTAGAAACAAGTTGTCAAGCACAGACCTGTCGATTTTGTATGAAGTGTCAAAACAATGCTCTTGCTCTCTGACTCAAATAAAAGGTCCTATGCTTTTTGTTACTTTAGGGTCGTCGGGAATTCTCACTTTGTAAGATTTTTGACAACAAAATAAGTTATAGAATAAAAAAATATATAGCAAAATTAATTGAAAAAATTTAAAATGACTGGGAAGAAAGGAAAGGTAAACTTTTAAGTTTCGTAAATTTTAAACAAAAAAGAATTAATTATAAAGTGCGCGCGGTTTTTGGTTTCATGAGATTCGATAATAACAAAGTGTAAATTAGCCATAATACTAATCAGCCTGTCTGGGTAAAGACTCGCACCAGCCATACGTTGAGTATAGAGCCTTTACACAAAGTAGGTGCAAGAACTACCCGTCCGTCCCCCATGCAGTAGCATCTTCTTTAACTACGACAACGCCTCGGCAATAATACTCCGTCAAACGGGACTACCGACTAAAATCGGTACTCGCACCATTCAATTTGATTTATTTCCAAAAATACTCAGAGGAGGACTACAATTTCTAGATCGGCAATGTTTGTCTGCGAAGAGCTGCAGAAGAGACCCTGAGAAAGTTTCATGTCATCAATTCTAAATTTCGTTATTTTGTCAACGTGTCGCCGCGCGCCGTGCTCTTGATCGATTTTAAACTTTAAGTACTTTAGTTCCAAAATAAAATTATAATATATATATAAATATAATACTTTTTTCATCACTTTTTTTAGAATTTAAAGGGTCCCTGTTAAAAGTTTTAATGAAAAAAACTTTACAGCTCGTCCCATTGCGGCAATTTTGAAGGTGACTAGGCCTTTATCTGGGCTTCCAATACTGGGAAAACTAAGAAAACCTAGTTTTCGCATCTTCTGTAGCCTTTGTCGTTGCATGTCTTTTTGTAGGTTTAATATGACAGTATAAAGTTTGTTTATGCCTTCTTCTTAACTTTTATTTACACATATAAGGGTTACGCCAAACTAATCCAATTCCAAAACTGTATTGCCAATTTATTATGTGCCTACATAATTAACTCGTATTTTAAAAGCTACCAAATTTAGAACAAAAACTGCTTTTATCCTTTTGTATCAAACCGTTTTATGTATTCATACAAATACAAAACAAATGACGAAACTGTTATTTACATTGTGACCAAAACTTATATTTTACAATTAAAATTTGAGATTAGTTGAGAAAAAGTGTCGACGTGCTGTTGATCGATTTTAACCTTTCCTGCGTGTCAGTTTAAAAATATAAAAAGTGTTTTCCTGTTTTGAAGAGTTCGGATTCAAAAGAAGCGGTCTACAATGGATAAAGGTTACCGAATCACAATTACAATATAGTAAACACTCCAAGACGAACAAGTCCGCTCTACTGCCTTTTAAGATTTACCACAGGTATTTGATAAAGTATGACACGCAGCCATTAATACTTTAACTAAAAACGCTATCCAAAACATATGCATAACTCAGGAATCGTATATATGAGTCAAGAAGATACTTTGGAAGTAAAAGTATTAAAGTAAGGATACCATAAGGAAGCGCATTTGGTCCGGACCTGTCCTGTACCTTTTATATATCAGTGACATTCCTAAATTTAAAAATAACACTATACTATACTGAATCCCGAACAGAGTCGAACACAGCCTTCCAACAGCGGTAATGTAAGTTGAATTAATGACCAAACTTACACAACTTGCACATAAGAGAGACGTAAAAATTACTGCCGTTCTAGTCTTCATTACAAAAGTGAATATTAACAATAACAGTAAATCGTAGGCTATTAACACATCTCGGTCACCTTTTGTTGTTAAATTTAGGTTAATAGAAATCTAACGGCATTAACGTGGGTTAAAACTATTATCCCTCTAAAAACATAAATGTTTGAAAAGGCAAGTTCTCATTAGTAAACCAGTTTTTTTATAATAGTTTGTGGTGTTTTATTTTATTTTAACGCGCTTGTCTCTAAAACTACCACTCGGATTTAAAAAATTTTTTGCAGCCCAATTATTTAAAGTTGTACATTATTTAACATCACGATACGATAATTAGGAGCTGACCAAAGTAAAGAAAGGTAACGGAAAAACAAAATAACGCCTACCAGGTCAGCTGTCTAGTTCAAAGTTTGCTGGCTCAGCCACGAGTACTATTATATATAACATAAAACTTTGTCTTGTACAAGGTTGTGTGCGAACCCAAACAAACGATTTTTGAATATTTCGTCTGTTTGTTTATGTAAACATCATGCAAAAACTACTAAGCTGATTGAAAATAAAATAATAAGATAAGTAGATTACATGGATCTAGGTTTAACACAAGAAATACTTTTGATCCAGATATAAAAAACGGGTCCACGTAGACGGAATCGCGGGCATCGACTTGTAGACAAATAAATTAAAACTTGAAATGTAGTATTTAATTCATAATAGCAAAATACGATATTTAACTACCCTGAGGCGAGTGAGTAACAAAACTCTATTGTTTTGGAAAAAACTGTCCTGCGCCATTCAATACAAATATATACAAATACCTACAGCGAACAAATGGTGTTTACAAGCTTTAAAACAAAAACAAATTGAAAAACATGTATCTTTTTACATAATATCCTGCGAATATATTCGTAGTAACTTTTGCAGAACATGGCGCACATTTAGATCTCAACTCTGTTATCGGCAAAACCGTCAAATCTGAATCCAAATCAGCCTAGAATTAAAAGCAAAGAAGGAAATTCAAACACCCAATAACCTTGTGATGAAAAATCACAGAAAGCTATTGTAAGGTATCATTCAGATATCAAATCCTAGTTACATATTATAGAACACACCACGTCTCATTGCATTTTATTTGTCAACATCAGTTACGTTCAAAGTTTTTAATATACATGACAGTATTACATACAATAAGAAAATCATGTCTTGGAACATTACCACTGTGCTATATTCTATACAATTTTCTTCTTTACCGCTGAAAATCAATAATTATAATTTTGTTCTATTCTTCTATTCAGCAAGTAATGTTTAACTATAATGGTAATGGTTTTTAAGTCCATTAGTATATCTATTGCCTACACAAACGGCAATGGTACTGGTAATGGACTTGAAAACGATTACTGTTTGAGTTAGACAATTGCCCTGCGGATCAGAAAAATTGCAGACAGTTGATCTAACATTTTCACCAAGTAACTCTGAAAGACTGCGTCCAGTCTAAAGAAATTCTTATTGACGAACAATTCGGTTTTCGAGCTAATCGCTCGTGGGTCAGTCAAGTGCATCGCATAACGGAGCACATCCTCCAAGATCTTAATAGGTCTTAAGCCATTCAGCACAGGAGTCTTCTTAATTTTAAACTGTCGCGTTTTTCACTCATTATTATTATTATGTAACTCGGGTCGTAACGCGATGCACGTAAGTACGTATAGGGAAACGTACCTGTATTGGGTGCCGACGTTTCGACAAGGATTGCACCTTATCGTGGTCACGGCTGTCTTCTTCTTCGATTTAGCGAAGGCTTTAGACAAAGTCTGGCATAAGGGCTTGATTAACAAGCTGTTCAATCTCGGTATTCCGGACCGTCTCGTACTCATCCTACTTCCTTAAGGATCGTAGTTTTCGCTACAGTGTATAAAGAAGTCATTCATCTCCCCATCCTATTAGTGCAGGTGCGGTTAGTGGCACGTTGAGTTAAAAACAATATCTTTAATTTAGGGGGGAGGAGGGGTCCAAATGAATCCCTCCATAGTAATATATTTTCGATTGTATGGTTCTCGTTAGTGTACTTTAAAAAAGAAATGGAAAATACAGAGATCTTCTATCTTTTAAAATATTAAGTCATAATTGCTACACTTAAGGATTTGCCTATGACGTCATTATTTTGTATATTACTATCGCTCTCTTGGAGTAACGAAACCGTTATTTGAAATATTTACTAACTGGATTAACAAAAAACTTCACCTTCGCCTTTGCCTTTGCCTTTTAAGACCGGTTGCTCAAGCCGTGGTTCGTGTTTAGGACACCCTTGTGCAAACCACCCCAACTTTTCGCAGCAGAGTGCAAGCAGCACCGCAGCAAAAGTTAGTCCGCGTGTAGTTGTAAAGCCCATCTGCGGCCAACAACAGTAGACAGTAGTCAGTAAAAAAATACCATTACCTTATTATATTTTTATCTGACTTGTTGGTCTTGTAGTATGATTCTCGCTTTGGTTGTCAGAGGTCTCAGGTCGGAATCCCGGACGAGCCTTGTTTCAGTTAGAAGAAGGTTACTTACATCTCTTATTAGGTTAGTACGGCCATCATCATACGTTAAACGCCTCTATTAGAACTTCAGAAATGTTAGAAATGGCCACACTCTTTTAGTCTGTGATTCTAATTAGCTATTTTCAAAACATTGAATCAATCAAAATATGATATGATTGTAATTTAAAACTGTTTTCAACTGGAATGTGATTCCTTGATAAACATTTTATCCACAAAAGCATTCAAAGTGCAGTAATAACGTTAATTTCATGACAAGTTTTACGGTCTTGAGTAGGTTTCCTTCAACTAGATCGTCCCCTGCTTTCACCTTATAGCTTAAGTAGTGTTAAATTTGCCGTAGCGAGTGGGCTAAGCGGGGGCAGGAAAGTTAGCTTACTAAAGTAAGGTACTCAAAAAAATCTATAAAGTACGGCCACGCAGAAGAACAGAATATTAACATCAAAGAAAGCCATCCTTAAGTTGCACAAGAACATGCAGACAAACAAATCTAAGCAGTAAACGTACCATTTATACAACAATAGCTGGAAAACACATTTTTCACTTAACCTGGTTAAAAATGTAAATTGAGTAGCGCTCAGCGTTACACAATACAATTGTGTGCTCATTACAGATAGAACATATGCTATCCACAAGGTTTTTTCGACGACTTTGAAATTAATAAAGATTCTTAATTCTAATGTACCTACCTATTTTATCAAGAAATTGCTTTTTCTCTTTTTTCTTATCACGCATTTATTAGCTTAACCAGTTTTTAGGTACTTAAAAGCAACTTTCATTTCACTAATTTATGTCGAATTAATTTGTAACTATGCAAATATTGAATTCTGGCTTATGATAATGTATTTTTCCAATTCAATTTAGTCATGAACACTGATTTTTTTATACCACTAAAATGGCAAACAAGCTAACGGTCCGCCTGATGGCAAGCCTTCACCGCAGCCTATTAATGCATACAACACCTGGGGCATCACTAGCGCGTTGCCCTCTCTTTAAAAATCCAACGCGGGAGGAAGTTCCTCTGAAACCGCACTATACGTGACGATTCAAGTTCTAAGGTGTGAGGATGAATTCCTTGTCGATGGCGAGCGTTGAAATGGTAGAAAGAAGCTGAAAACATCATCTCAAACAATTCCTCAGACCATATCCCATGATACAAGCGGCAGGTAGAACATATGTATGTTCAAGGATATATGTGTAAAGGAGGCAAACTTACTCTCTAGATTTAAGGGTTCGATACAGCTTTAGAGTTTGGGATCGTCGACGATTCTCTTAGCCTTTCATTGAACCGAGTCAAAAGGGCCAAGCTGGTTTCTGGATGCACCCGCCTAGAGATAGCAAGACTAATCCATATGAGGCCGGACTTGCGAACTTTGCCCGGAAGTACTGCTTCGTTCTGTTGGGTACTCTAAGTTTTTTGGACGCCAACTTCAGCTTGCCTTGAATGAAAATGATCTTTGAACTGAACATCGTTGAAGATGTTAACACCAAGGATCTTGTGTGTTCTGGAATTGTGGACCTCAGTGAATGGGGTAATTTTAACGGTGAACGCGCAGACTTGTGTCTTCGTACGGTTGAATTGAACCAAATTATTCCGTCCCTCGTCAGTGAACACGGACAGAGTGGGATCGATTTTCGATACAAGTTCTCCGCAGTTTTCCTTTACAATGGAACGAGGGATGTTTTCACAGCCCGTGTAATAAGTTTCTCTAGTACTGTCACATGCATAGCAATGTATGTTGTTGATTGACAACATGTCATTGATATACAGTAGGAGACAGCACAGAGCAATTACCATCTCCTACGTCTCGTATGCGCTGCCGGACAAAAAGCAAGCTTTTTTTTGCCCAAACCCTCGTGCAGTTAGTACGATAGCCACTTCGACAGAAGACCCCGTTGCCAGACCCCATCGAACCCTCGTGCAGTTAGTACGATAGCCACTTCGACAGAAGACCCCGTTGCCAGACCCGATCGAACCCTCGTGCAGATGGTACGATAGCCACTTCGACAGAAGACCCCGTTGCCAGACCCGATCGAACCCTGTGCAGTTAGTACGATAGCAACTTCGACAGGAGACCCCGTTGCCAGACCCGATCGAACCCCTAGTACTGCTTATTGTTTCGTATGATAGAATTGTTCACAAATGTTTACTATGTTTATAATTATACTCTATGGTCAGTCTGCATGCTATTTACCTAAATGGTTAAACGAATTCGATCAAATATGGTGTTCGCCTTTGTGTTATGGCTTCTATTACCGCCTCTAGTTTTAATATAAAAGTGCAGCGTGGAAATTTTCATGATGATTATCAGGTCTGCTGTGGATGTTGTAGCAGATTGTGTTTGGTTACCATATTATGTGGTGGCTGACCAGATCGTTGCTGTCCATAGCCATTGTGTTATTTTTGAGTATAACAACTCGTTTTTTTGTTATTTATAGAGACTTATCAAACTAAGCATTTGTTTACACAAGTGTAAAAGATTAAATTATTTATACCATAGTTCGGCAGCAAACGCAGAATTTTAGGATAATTACAACCGGCTCGTTGGTCTAGTGGTATGATTCTCGCTTTGGGTGTGAGAGGCCCCGGGTTCAAATCCCGGACGAGCCCTGTTTTTGCAGTTGCTGTTTATAGAGAACCCAATCCTTTTTGTGACGCAGCTCTAGACAGTAAATTAAAAAAATACCTATTAGAATTTCAAGAAAGCATTTTATACACGGATATTTTCCCATGGATATCCTTGTTTAGATGAAATAGGTTTTCTATACCCTGCTTCTCCGTCTCCAAAACACTGAATAAATAGGGGTTACGAAAATTCTCGATCAGTATAACATATTTTACGGCATTCTTTATCCCTACTACCAACTATCTTGGTTTGAATCAAACAAAGGCCGCTTGGGAAGGACGTTTACAAATAACTTACAACAGACTGTTACATTTATATATTCCATATGATTAGCGTGCTGCTGTAGTTAAACAAGTTTGAACTATAGCTTTTTTAGATTTTACAAGAACAAATGATTGTTCATATAAAAGGGTTCAGCCGGCTAATCTATTTCTAAATGAAGTCCCCTTTGCCAATTCTGACTTGTTTCATATAGTCCGTCAAGAATTGGCAAAAGGGTATATATTATGTTGCTCAGTGGCTCTGTTGGTGTTTGCGCCTGTATATCTTAGGGGCGTTAGTTCATTCCGCATGCCGGACAAAAATTTATGCGATAAACTTTATTAGTTTGTTCAATAACAAATAGAAATTCTTGATTTGTGAATATGGGTACTGAAAAGATGTAATAAAATAAAAACAGAATCACCATAAAGTCGTAAAAAAATTATAGACGAAGGCAGATAAATTACATTTGTCTTACTCAGATCAATTTAAAACATTGAATCCAAACATGCTGGGCACACTCACAAAATAATTTTCATGCATTTCTTTCAACTTAGATTTATAAACAAATTGAACAAAAGTAATAAAGAGCTCTGGTGGGCATTTGTTTGGGTATTTTTAACACGTTTATTAGTCAAGTGGGCCAGACGGTAGTGGTTATTGTGCTCCTGAGTTGTATCCTATATTCACGTGCCTCTTCGCACTTTCTAATTACACTAGGTACTTTCCGTCTTCGAGGAAGAATTCACAGAATATACCAGAATGCTAAGTGCTTTGAAACCCTTCGCCCGCTAGCATAATTATGTAAAGGTTCCTAAAAAGGGCGATAGATTAGATCTATCGAATTTTAGGCAAATTTCTGTTACCTCTTCTATCCAAGGTGATGTAGCGTGTGATAAATACCTGGTTTTTTTAGATACCTTAACAAACACAATCTGGTCAGCGTCTTTCGCCATGGGCACTGGACTAGTGAGTTTCTGGTCTACCATACACTGATGGGCACTAGCCATTGAGAGCAGAGGGTAAGGGGGAGCAATTGGCACGAAACCTGGACACAGCGAAGGCGTTCGATTGTGTCTGGCACCGGGGTCTTTCTTCGAAGTTTCCATCTTAGGGACTCCTATAAGATTAGCTTGCGAGGATGGCTGGCTTTTTGTCCTGCAGACGCATATATGCGAGCCGTAGTGCTAGTTACTCCGCTAGCATGGATATTAATACTGAAGTACCTAAAGGCCCTGTTCTGTCCTACACTGTTTCTACTGTTCATCAATGACATGTTATCCATCGACATCAGATATTTGATACTAGATGACATTGTCATCATTCCGCCTTATTCTAAAACTAGCTTTTGCCAGCGGCTTCACCCGCCCCAAATTTGGTTATCGGCGTAAGATTCTTACGGCAACTCCTCAATTATAGAAAAAAAAACTTAGAAGGTGAAAATATTTTAAATAATAGGCACCGCTCTTCCCCCTCATGACTGCCCGCCGGCCTTGCACATCATAAATGCGCGCGCAGTACTTGATCATTATTTTGATGACATGTTATTTTAAATGAATGATGTAAAGGGAAATTTTGTTTTAAATTAAAGACTTGTGATGAATAACGTATTCATTTGGATAAGGATGAATATCATGTTTATATAAACACCTTCACAAATAATGCATTATTTTAGAACAAATTTGGTTAGCATAATTAAGGGAGTCAACCTTAAAATATGCCGTCGCAGAGTTTTTTAAAGAACTTTTAAAGAGGAATAATTCTGTCGTATATGATTTAACCGTTTACGCAGCGCACGGAGCGGAAGATCTGAAAGGGAAAAAAAACTCCCGATTTTGAAAAATTCTTCATTGGTGCTCCGCTCACATTGATCTTAGCGTAATGATATATAGCCTATAGCTTTCCTCTATAACTGGGCTATCTAAAACTGAAAGAATTTTTCAAATCGGACCAATAGTTTCTAAGATAAAAGCGTTAAAACAAACAAACTCTTCAGCTTTATATATTAGTATGGATTAAGATAAAGTTTTTTTCTTTTTAAAAGCATTTAAAAGATAATATAATTATACACATTCTGTAATTAATTTAAAACTGCGATTTATGTCATTTTCTACAGTTTTTTTTTGCTCCTTAGGTTACAAAAAATTGTACTATAACCTGTTAATAAAATTATAGGAAAACTTATGTTGGTTGGAAAGTCGTTTATGTAGATCAAGAGTAGAAGAGGTCAATGAGAAATTACTTGAGGGACTCCGGGTCTAACTCGACGCAAACCATTATTCATCATTAGTTATTGCTTGCTTTTTATTTGACTTGTGTCTTTTTCACATCAATAGAGTAGTCGTTGTTTAAAGTGTGTTCGTTTTGGGATTAGTTTTTCAACGTTTGCTACTTTGCACATTTTTGGTAATGCCAGTTTTGCTCGTTCGAGTAACAAACGTAACTTACAAAATCATAGGTTGCAAAACGAACGGTTGACGTACACATACTACTATATAACACACTCTACCATAAATAATTTTAACACCAAAACCCCACCTCCAGTAATGGGTCTAAAGTTTTATTTCTTGGTGGCAAAACTTGACAGTTTGTAAATATAGGCCAAGCAAACGGTGATAAAAAAAACGAAAATAATAATTCTGCATCCGAAACCGAACACACCCTTAGCTTTGCAAATAAAAAAAAGGTTTTAATGTAATGTTTTTAACAGTAAATGCTGAAATCAAAATTATGTTACGAATTCTACGCGAGTGGAGTCGCGGATCTATACTAGTCTTGTATTATAACGTCTGCGTCAAGACTGTAAAGTCTTTTGGTGAAAGGTGCTGTGCGTTCAACTTTTGACCTTGGCATAGCAAGATATTATTACATCGCATTGTATTGATTGTATGCTTATATCGAATGTAAACAAAGATGGTTGATTACTATTTTGATAAATCTTTAACAGCGCTATCTACAGATCCCGAGCATATCCCACTAAGACTTTGACTGCAAACCAGAAGAGCCGCGATATGCCGCATATAGAACGTTATTTTCGTTAGTATACGATTTAATGCGCACATAATAGAGACAACAAACGAACAATCAAAATTATACAAACACCTTTTTTCCTTATTGTCTCTTTATACTTTTATGAATATTATTTTATTTTAATTTTAACATTACACACAAAGGGTACTGGATCCAATTCATAATAAAATACGCGGACATTTTATACAGTGACCATTTTATTTTATCAATTAACTTAAAAATATAAAAACAATACAGCGACAGCGTTTTCTTTGTCATGTAACGATGTTGCCTCTTTACTTGAATCAGACACAAAGAAATACAATATAAGGTTTGCTACCCTCGTGGATGATGCACTACAATGACTCGACCAACACTAGGTACTTTCAGTAATACCCACGTCCACGCTTGGCCTACGCCTCTTATGTGACTGACGCTGAGCCTCCGAACAATGTTATGTACTGTATACTGTTATGGTGTTTACAGGATCATAGTCCACGTACACTTCATCACTTGGTTAATGGAGCTCTTTAGAAACCTGAATTAAGGTGGCCAGGAAACTGCACGTTTCCATACAAAAAGCAAAGCCGTTTCTTCCTTCTAAACCTAGTCTGATTTGCATTAAACATTTCAATACGAACTCGTGAAAATAGGCTGTCGTTACATCTTTGTATGAGACTTACACTGACTTAGTGGTATAAAAGAAAAGAAGGATTTACCTTAAATATAAAAGAGTAATTGCAAAATATTTCGACCTGAAACTTATTAATTAGGGTTGCCAGCAAAATTTTTTTTATTTTGTTTTGAGGCAATTTTGTGTTAATACGAGATTTTCGCGCAGTAAATAATACAAAAGTTATCACTTTAAAACAAATTATGTTATAAACAAATTATATGTTAGCCCCTACAACGGCCGAGCCATCTATGAAACTAATTAAGACTTTAGAAGATAAATAAATCTTCCGAGTACTTACTGTATGTTACTTCATCTTTACCCTTTCTGGTTCTTAAGATCGTAGCAAAAACGGTTTTTGTAAGATTTTTCAAATGAAAAAACGTCTTTTCTATTAATATGGGACGTGCGGCCATACTGGCAACCCTAATTCTTTTAATAAAGATAATAATTTTTAACAATTTGATCGACAGGTCGTTAGTTTAGAAACTTTGCGGTTTAACATCTTTGACGCAAAATATGACGAAAGGTCACGTATTTCAAGCAATAATCGGCGCGTGAGGTGAGAGCCGCATGCCTCAGGTGACAGAGGTCACGGGTATATTCAGGGTCAAGATGGTTTTAAAATTAAATAGCATATAGTCGGGGCTTTTGTTGATTCTTGTATGGATTAATGGATTGCCGTACTCTAAGACTTACTGTCCCCGACAGCTTCATTTGGTTACATGCAAGCTGTAAATGAAGCCAGACGTTTTTTGTATCTTACTTCTATTAACATAACGACATGCAAGCTATAAATACAGGGACATTTCTTTGAAGTTTAGCATTCTGATAGCACGTTTTTTCATTGAGAAAATGCCAAGTCATGAATAAGATGGTGACTGTATCATACGCTTTTATAAGAAGGCTACATCCATACATTTAAAAGAACTTTGTTTGTTGCTGCAAAAGAGTTTCCAGAAGATAATTCAATTAGTATACCGAATGATATGAACAAAATTTACTGCCTAGACCATCATTTTAAAAAGAAAATTATGTCTTTGCGTGTCGTGCAGTACGCATGAGCAATGACATGTGGCCGCTCAGGCTCAGTGTTGCCAGCGCAATTTTTTAGGCAGCCGTGTTCGTTCGATAAAAAAGCCTTGTTTATAAAGACTGAAATCAAAGACAGTCCGTGTTACTATCCCAAGGAGGAAGTACTTTAAAAGTTTGCTGTTTTTTTTTTTGTTTTTAGGCATTATTCATTGTTTGCCAACAATTTATAAGTTTATTTTATTAATTATTATTTCCGATATAAATCTCAAATGTTTTTGGTAAAAGCCGTAGAACTAAATGGTGTAGGATTTGCGAAGAGCTGTAGAATTTGCTATGGTCCCAGTGTTGCAGCCTTAGACCATTTTGTAATTATTTGGCTTGAAAGCCGTAGAACACGGTAATTGCCGAAGCATTAGCAACACTGCACAGGCTGCGTGACAGTTGCTTTCCACTACCCAAATGCGGTATATGTGGACATAGCTGCGTTTGTTTTTATGCTAACTGCAAGCAAGCATACAACAAGCAGTGAATGACAAAATCGTGCCTAAAAAGTGAGGCTACGCAGACAGTAAGCCTATCATAACTGGCAGTGGGAACTTACACTGGGACCTTATTGGGTATAAATTGATAAAACAGTATCAAGCTATTCGGACTTTGGAATTCGATAAAAAAATATAAAGAAGTCTAACTTGCGTCTCAACGACTTTTCCTAGTAAAATACATGTCCCACCAGAAACTAGGGAATAACTAAAGCCAGTCAAAGTCATCTAGTTTCGTGATGAATATTAGTTAACTACACTACTGCTTTACATTTACACTTTACAGACTGTACGTATGTACATTTATGATTAAAAATGTTAGACGTCATCTCTGAACTGGATTGTAATTACAAACTTGAATTGAGGGACCTGTATTACTTGGAACTTGCCTTACCTTCCCTTTTTAATTTGAACTGGTATAATCTTTTGCCTAAGTCAATCAACGAGGAACTCGAAAAAGTATTGACCTTCAAACAAATATTAAATAAAATTAAAATGTCCCTGGCTAAGCTTTGGTACAGAGGAGAAAATACAGGCAGAAAATCGTTCTAACGATTCTCTCAACCTTTATTAATATAAACAGATGTGACCAATTTTCCTCGCCATTTCCACAATGCCAATCCCTTCGTTATATTCTCAATTAAGTCTTATGACTATGTAAATACAGTTGTTTTCTATGTGATTCAGGCTTGTTCAACGATTTGTCGCAGGGTTGCCACACGCAGCCGTAGGATTGCAATTATACCGCCGAAGTTACACAAGGACGTACAGGAGGCCTGTAATTTTCTCTAATGTTTCTGTTTGTTTCAATTTAATGAACAAAAGCGAGCGCGACTCAAGATTTATTTGTTGGGAAGCGAAATGTATAATTTTGAGAATAGAAATGTCTTCCCACAATCTTTATGTAACTTTACTGTACTTGGCTGTTTATTTTTGAACTTTGTTTTCTAATTACGTTTATGTTTCGATAGGATCTGACTTTTTCTACTCTTTGATCATTATGCTGAATAAAAATGAATAATGGTTTTAATTTTAAACTTTTGTCATTTCACAAAATAAATATAGAACAAAATATTCAGGAGTAAAAAATAACTTTTATTGGTTCTTAATAATAAAAATAACACTTAATAAGATTAGATATATCAATATTTTTACTGTCACCTTCCACGTGAATCAATATGCTTTTTTATTGTCACCTTCAACGTGAATCGGATAGCACTGACTAGAGTTCTTTTTATAGGAGATAGATTAAAGATTTAAATTTTAGAGGACTGATAACACTATCTGTACCCAAAATAATTTTAGTAGGTATACGGATTTAAAAAGTGATACCAACTGAAAATAAAACGAAAAGGAAAAAGTTCCTTTTGGACATGTATTATGTACGGTGGGGAAACCTAATCAATTCTTCGATGCTCCCTAAGTTGAGAGGAAAATCAAACAGCGTTATTACTGAAACAAAACATTTTCTTTTTCCTTACGGGATCGAGTAAGTTAAGTAGATTTCCAAAGTTCTTATTCTTTTTTACCTTACTCGTAGAAACCTAACTTATGTAGGCGGTAGAAACCATAAAAGTTTTAAGTACTTCTTGAAGTTATTTGTCCTCAAAGCTTTTTCTTTGTAATTTTATTTATACTTCAGACGCACTTGTAGCTTTTTTAAGTTTTTCTACATAACATTTTAAATTTTGTTTAAAACTAGATGCCAAAACATATTTTAGATATACGATGGTGAAAACCATATCAAAATCCATTTAATAGATTTCAAGTTATAAGTATCTATAGACATACTGATAGTCTGTTGCAACTTTTTAAAATAGGTCGAGGTGGACAGATGAACAACTGGAATATGGCGGGAAACTGTTTTTTACTTATTTAATTCTTTTTTAAAACGTCGCCTTTTAGATACCAAAAAGTCTTGTTAACGTGCGTAATATTCATAATGTTTGTAACTCCTTCACGACACAACAACTTAACCGATTTGATTTGAATTTGGAATGGAGATAAACCTTTACCCTGAATTAACAAATATTACCGAAAATTTTAAAGCAATAACGACAAAAAAAATCCTATAGCCAAAAAAGATTCTTTTAGCAAGTTGTTGCAGTAGGACTCAATGGAAGCTGGCGCAGACGGAGCAAAAGCACGTTCTAGATAAAAATGTAAATTTATAGGTGTGACTTGAATTTAAAAGTTATCGTTTCCTTATATAGAGATAAAATGCGACATTGACTTTAAAATCAATTGTTATTTTTTTATTTGTTGATTTTATTATTTACATGAGCCTCATATATAATTCACATTTAAATAAATTTAAATAAATGTACCAAAATAAACCAAATGGCGTGAGATTATATTACTTTTTAAGAATTTAAACAACAAAAATCTATAATTTCTGATTATGTGTACGAGCCTGAAAAGTTCGAATTCATTACTTTAAGCAAACTTAAGTTAAGCCTAAATGTTAATATTTTGTTACAGGTAAGTGTTTTATACCACAGAAAGCGAAAACTCCAGTAAGTCGAGTAAGTAAGTAAATCTATGTTTAATAAGACAAACACAAATTACTAGATTAAAGTAGATTTCTTCTCATTTTTCTTTAAAAATGCATTATATAAAAAATATTTATATAAACATAATAAACATAAACAACAAAATTATTACCTATATTTATTGTAATTTTGTAAATTCTTTCCTTAAAATCCTTTATTTTTTAATTTGGTCGGATTATACAAGGCCGCTAACGTCACACTGGTATGTATGATAGAGAATTTTAGCAGGTAGGTAAAGCAACTGGAACAACGAAAGTATAAAGTGGTATAGTAGTAAAAGTCTATGCGCCAAATAACTGGCTAATTTAACCAGATGGCTGCGACACATACATGCATACGCTCTTTGATCTTTAAGGCCGTAGTAGGTAGGAGCCATAGCCTTCGAGTTCTGTAATCTATCCTACGGACTGCGCAATAACCTTACAAAATTGGCCACACTTTAGATAGAGACAAAGTGAACTGTGGTCTCTTTTCCATTTGTAACATCGTCCGCCATTTTTTGTTGATGTTTATTAAAATTAGAATTAGAATTCAAATTGTCTCTATTTGCTAGAAACAACAAGTAAGAAAGATACTAGAGACACTAGAGTTTCGCTTTGTCTCTGTCTCACCTTTGCAACTATTTTTTCACATCTGACTAGGAGCTTAAATTTACTACTAGGCTGATTTCCTAACAATTAATAAAAAAGAAAGATTTGAACAGCTTTAGACCCTTGTCTAAACATGAAACATGTTATCGTTGTTTTGACTCTTTTGTAAAACCGGTAAAGCCGGGTGTCCTGAGAGGAGACAACATGTGCATTCAACAAAACATGTTTTGTGTAATATTTCGGCCTAAGACAAGCAGTAGACCTGGCTTTATACCTATATACCAGCTTCAAACTTAAAACAATTAAAGTGTAAGTTCTCTAGTACATGAACAAATAATAAAAACTGATCAATTTTAAGTCGGTGTCGTGCAATTCGTGGTGGTATAGAATCCTCGGTCCGTCAAGTCCAACTCGCACTTGACTGGTTTTAATTATTCTTACAACAAGGTTAACTATTATATCTATCTCGAAATCTCTCTTAAATTTTAATTAAAAAAAAAAACTAAATAATAAAATGTTATATATTCTTTAGTTACGTTCACTAATTTTAAGCAGATTCCGCTTAACAACCCGGGGATGAAATGGATTTCTATACAATTATCCTGCACTGATTTTAAAACATTATTTTCTTGCATTTTAGGAGATGATCATAAAATTAATTTGTTGCAGAAAAATATATTAAAGAGTTATTTTAATATATTCTTCAACACCAAAGCAAAACTGAATGGCTGTTAACATATGACACCCGCCATTATAATATTATCAGGATAATACGAGACATGGCATTTTTTTTTCCGACTGACTATGCGGTTGGCTGTTGCAGCCATTACTGCTTCACCGGGCTTTTTTGGGCGAGTTTCTAAAGGAGCCTCAGTCTGTATAGCGCCCAACGCTCAAGGGCTCCCCGTGGGGGGGGCCTCGGCTTGGGTTGTCGCTCTCGGGGGTGGACATGGCATGGCATCACATAAATACATAAAAAACAAAAAATATAATCGATTCCGCTATGCAGAAAATATGCAGAGTAAAATAAAACGATAGTTTTGATGACCTTCTTTTTAACGCTGGTTAAAAGGTTTTCTTTTCATGAATATTCGAACTATAAACGATTCTATCGTTTATGCTGTTTGTGTGAATTTGTGTGTGTGTGTAGATGTGATGTCCTCTATGATATTTTAATTGGAAAAAAACGTAAGTAATGTAACATCGCCATAGACGGCTATAATATATAGATAAATGGATAGATAAAACTAATAAATATTTGTAAAATACTGTATCTTTGTTAATTGTTTTTTTGTCATTGCTTAACTTCCCTATGGAGCAACCATAGAAAAATGTAGGTGTGGTCCAACTACAGGTAAACCTTTTCGGGGAATAAATACCACGACGTTATACATATGTCGCAGCCATCTGATTAAATCAGCCAGCTAATTAAGTTTTTCTGATATAGGATAAAGTTTTCAGATATAGGATTAAGTTTTTATGATATAGGATAAAGGTTTTATGATTTAGGATAAAGATATTCTGATATAGGATAAAGTTTTTCATAAAGGAACCCGAAATAAGAAATCACCGGTTTTTGTTTATTTGATAATTGTTATCTCATCTATCTAATTCACATACCAAATTAAACTTTAAACACTTAATGAAAATGTAGATTTGCAACATTTGCCAAAAATAATTATTCATTTATTCGCAAAATTTATTTTTACCGACCGAAGAAAACGAATAAGGAAACAATTTACATGAAAAGGATTGTGTACTCTAAAATGTCAGACAGAAATAAAAGTGACATTTTTATTTATCGTAATAGGTCAAGGCATAGGGCACTTCGTCGTCGCCAGCTTGCCGCTTACGTTCTGTGCATCCGTGACTAGAAACAGTCATGCGATCGAATATTTTGCGAACTACCTATAAACTTCAGAATGATACTACTAACTAGATTTTGTCTGAGCTAAATTCGGTTATCGGCTTGGAGACAGGTTTTTTTTACATAATCTCCTTTATTTTAAGAATGCATATTTTTAAATATTATTGTATATGGTTACCGCCTAGTGTACAAACTGCCTTATCTTATGCATATGTCTTTTTAAGTACACTCAAAGTATTGTAAGTATTCAAAATTCAAAGCGCATTTAAAGTTAAAACCCAAGAACGCTTGATACGCCTGCCTAATATACCTAGATCCTATTTGGTACAATAACGGTACGTCTTCATTATATCAAGCAGGTTTTAAAGGAGTGAAATTTGTAAACTAGTTATTATTGTCTGCTAGCTTTTGCTCGCGACTCCGTCCGTCCTAAGTTCGGTTATCAGCGTGTGATAATCACTTCTTAACTCTTAGATTTAAAGTAAAGAAGTTTGCTATTACAGGCGCAAGTTACAGCTGCAGCTATAGTTCATCATTGTAGAATTCGGTTATAGTTACTCCTGCTGAAACATTTGACCATTAGTAATTTGAATGTGTAGGTAGGACAAACACTACTAAAAATAATAAATATAAATATAAATAAACATTAATATGGATGCGCTACAAATACCCAGAAATTCTCGTTACAAATAACTCTATTTAGTATTAAATTCCCCTAGGGAAACCCAATGTGAGTGCGACGCACTTAATCTATGCACAAACATGGAAAGTGCATAAAGTTTTTAATGCGGTACGGCATACCTATGTACACTGTACACTGTACATTATCGTGATGTATACTGTGCAATTGCTTTTTCCAATCTAAAAATTATTATTTTAGACGTAACATAAAAGCTTTTCCCCTTATTTTGTATTTGTTACAGGAACCCAAAAGTATTTATTTTTCATCTCTCTAACTCTGAAAGTAGACCATATAGTATCTAAAAAGCGGGTGG
The DNA here is from genome assembly GCA_946406115.1 of Apoda limacodes. Classification (NCBI taxonomy): domain Eukaryota; kingdom Metazoa; phylum Arthropoda; class Insecta; order Lepidoptera; family Limacodidae; genus Apoda; species Apoda limacodes. Next base: position 7,037,844 of record OX291553.1, on the reverse strand, counting down.
GAGGTAGTAAAGGTTGGCCCTAGGGCCGAAAAGTAAATAAAGAAAAATTCAGTCACATTGGGCAAAGTCTGTCACCTATACAGCTACACTTCAATTAATACTAGGCAATTTTTGTTTGTGATGTTATTTAAGTTACCTGGTTATAATAACATTTGTGGTTTAATAATACCGGAAACTGTGTTTACTTTCCTCATATTCGAAATATAAAGTAAAGTGTTTAATTCGGGTAAAAGGCCCATTTCAGATTCCAACTATTGGTGCTTCAACCCTCACTTCGTTCGAGCGCCAGAATATCTCGTCGGAAATGGGAGCCTTTCATGATTCCTCCCTAAGTTAACAATCTACTATTACTTAAAAGCACTATGAAAAGTTTGAATTACATTCGAAAAAAGAATTTGGGAAAGACTGAATGAAGAAGAAGAAGAAGATTTTTAGAAGCTGGAATGCTTAAAAAAAAATGATTTTACCACCCTTAATGAACATCGTAATATTATCAGAAGTAATAACCAGTAAAGATTAGTTAGAAAAAGAAAAAAATGGCAAGTTATAAAACAAGAATTTTAATATTAACAGCGTCTGGTAACAACAGATGCTTATGACACAGTTATTAGGGTTTATGGTATGCATCTGTCTGCTGAATGCTACAATTAAAAGACAACTGAAAGCAAGACTTTGAGGTCTTGCAATAAAGATTTCAATGTTATAACAAATAACTGCTACATATTTTTAACGTAACAAACACATGCTGTTTTTTAGTCAGTTAAAACCAGTTTTTGAAAATCTATAGGTCTGGTGTTTGACTAAATAATTCGGTAAGGTAATCAAAATACAAAACATTTGATTAAAATAACAGTTTATAATGTCGTGTCGTTAAAAATCGGAAGCCCGTTTCAAGCAAACATTATAACTATAAACTTTTTAGCTTCAGTCATATTTTTTATATTTATCAAGCCATTTTTTTCGATAATTCTAAAAGCTTTGTACAGAACTTAAAAGGCGCGAGGTACTAAATATTTCATAAGGTTTTTTTTATTCAAATACAATCTACATCGATCACTCCAAGATCTTTTAGCGGAGTCATTATTTTTATGCTTAACTTTACTTCGGAAAAATCATGCAATATTTTGTTATCACGATCGGCATCTACAGCATATATTCAGGATTTAAGAAAAGTATTTCTATTTTCGGGCAGATTCTTAATTGGAATTATATAATAAAACCTGTCTCATGCTGGTGACAATAAACGCATGAGAAAACAAAAAAAAGTAATTGTTGTTTGTTTCGTACAGATGAGTCGACCCGGGCGGCCTGTCTCAGCGCTCAAACGTAAAAATAGAATGAAGAAATAACTGCACAAGTAGCATTGTCCTTTATTAACTAAGAACATTTTGTGAGAATAAGACGGATTTTTACATAATCTTAAGAATGCATATTTTTTATTATTATTATTGTCTGTGGTTACCGACTATTCTACCAACTGCCTTATCGCATGCATTAGTCTTGTTAAAAACTATGTAGCTATGCGCATACAGTTACAGCAAAATAGCATACGTATATAGATGAGATTTAAGTTTAATATCCTTTTAAAATTTCAGTTAAATAGGTTGTTGCTTACAGGAATAACAAATTTAATAATTCACACTGACACTCACGAACTTTCGTATTAACAATATTATTAGGATTCTAACGATTTTATTCGAATATTCACTATAATTTTAAATTCGAATAATTGATGTTGTATATTCGATTTTTTTAATAAAGAATAAATTACTTTAACTTTACACGCCACTTTTACACGTTACGTGTTAAAAAGGCTAAAGAATGAAATAGAGGCACCAAAGCATTTCTCAATCTGTCTATTAAGCAACAGCAGTTAACAAATCTGAAGATCAAAAGTGGCCAAATCGTTTGTTCAAACTTAAAAGATTTGGAGAGACTAAAAGTTTTTTATGCCATAATTATTCCTGACATCAGCCTCTACGAAATTAAAAATATGTCCCTGAAACAGTAAAGGGCCTTATATAAACCGATGGGTGATGACGGACTCCTGAATACCCAAAGTCCTTCAAAGGCTCTTTAATTTCATTCCTCGAAAATACCACGTCAGACGCCTAAAACAGAAGCGTGCTGATTCTTATCTTCCCAAGAGGAAATTTAACGTTTTTGAAGAACTATAGACTCATCTCACTTTTGGGCCATACCTATAGAATGTTTTCTAAAGTTATTTTGAATCGTCTCGAGGATCCCTGATTTCCGAAAAAGCCAGTTCCCTAAAAAGCCTTAGTATCATAGATCTCTTTGCCTCTTTGTGTGACGCTACTCCATATTGACTAAAAGTTTATTGAAGTTCAGTTCAAGAATTGAATTGTTTGTAAAAATAATATAAATATGTTGGTTGGATCTCACTGCAAAAGGATGTGGGACAGGGAGACGTTACGTGAAGTATCAATACTGCATTTAAAGATGTGATCAAAGAATCCAGCTCCGCTGGGTATATACCATTCGAGAATTGCGCCAAAGACAAAGCCTGCAACCATGTCACTAATCTTATATGAGGTCAGCGACCACTTGATTTGCGCACTGAAATTTTTTTGGGATTTAAGGGCGTCTGTCGGGATACTCACAAACTGGTTTAATATCAAAAAAGGTGTTAGACTAGCGTTGTAGAGTTTGTTTGTTTATTGCATTGCGGACCGAAAGAACGTATAGTTCCACAGATTGAGAAAGGTATCTAAAGGTTTTTTAGGCATGTTGAGAGGATGAACAAAGGAAAATGCACAAAACAAATGTATTAGGCAAAAGAAAATAAAAGGTAGATCGCGTCGAATGTATCTCGATCAAATTGAATTCGTTTGTAGAAACCGCGAGGTCAAGAGTACGCTAACCAACGTCTTTAAAAGTAAAAGATTCCTTTGGGAAACAAGCGTGATGCTATGTATTTATGGATGTAGGTATGTGTGTGGCCAAACAAAACCTCATGAAAGATATGTCCACATAGTTAATTACCTATAGCGAAATATTCAGCTACCAATTACTGCCTATCCGTCGATGTTGATTTTATTTGATTATATTTTTGCCTCAATATAAACTCAGTAAGCCAAAAACATAGTAAGATTTTGATTATTGTTTTCCTAACAGTTCCACTTGTATGTTTCGAATTGGATATTTGGATGATTCCCAGCTGAGGCCAAGTGCCTTGACTGACTAAAAATCGATTGAATAAAGTTACTTTACTTAGTTATGTTGATTTTAGATATTTTATTTTAAAAAGTGTATTTTGCACGTGTGTTACGATTTTTTTGCAATATCAAAATAAACGTTAAAATTCACTTTGTATGTATTAAATAGACGTCCAAATACCAGGTGAATTTACTTTCCAAAAACTTTTTAATTATTCGAATATTTTTAGCAAAATTGTATTCATTTTATTCAAATAGTAAAATCGAACGAATAGTGCAAGCCCTAGTTGCAAGAACTGCACTAGTAGAATATGTCTACAGCGCTAGTAGAATATGTCTACGGGTAAAGTCTTGGTATTGTTGTGCTAGCCAAGGAATACTCGGCTTCACTCGATTGAAGATTACCAAATATTTTAAGTACCTGTTACCCTTATTTTTCTAGGATGACTAAAGGGAAAAAGAGAGCTTAAGGCTCAGATATAGTTTCACTGACAAGTATTTGACCAGCAATTATTGCATATTTTGCGAACACTCCAATAATTGGCTTGTTGCTATACGCCAAAGATTTGCAACCTTGGAATAGATTCTTCAAAAAACAAAAAAAAAACTATTTTTTTCAGGTATTTATATGTATACATTTTTAGGGTTCCGTTCCCCCTAAGGAAAAAAGGAACCTTTGGATCTCTTTGTACTCCGTCCGTCTGTCCGTTGTAACCTTTTTTCTCAGGAACGAGTGAAGTAATTAAGTTAATATCAAATACTAAGGTCTATGGTCCCTTAAAATGTAAAAAGTCAAGCTTTTAAGTCAACGCAATAAAAAATATACCCAAAATACGGTCATTATGAACTATGGAGTGCTTCCTATTGACCTAGAATCATGAAATTTGGCAAGAAGTTACATCACAAATATATAAAAATCCAAAAACAGATAATTAAGGCTTAAAACTGTGAGACTTGATCTCATGATGGAAGGACTATCTCCATATGATAAGTTTATACGTAACCCTCGATGTTCGAGCCGGACTCGCACTTGGCAGTTTTGATACAGGTTGTAAAAATTGTTTGAAAAAAAAACATTAACATCATAGCCCTATATGCCGCCCGGCTGTTGTACCGAAAAGAAAAATTGACATGGAGTGGATTGGAGGTGTCTTAAGGTGTTATAGGTAAGATGAAAGGATCCACTAAAGCGAAACCAATTTTCACAAGTAACCGAGAAGTTCGTAAAGTTAGCACTTAAAATCCCGAGCGCGGAAGCTTTTAAGTATCTACTTATAACATTAGTGCCACACAGTTGAACGGACTTTCAATGAGGATGTTTCAGACTCTGTGGCAATTTCAAAGACAGACATTAATAATTCAGGTTAAATTAAATTAAAAAGTACAATTGAAGCATTTATCTTACAAACTAATCCATTAAACTAACCTTTTTTATTTGCTTTATAAAAGCTCTTTCTATAATTAGTTTTTGCTTTATCTATTAGAAGATTAAATAAAAAAACTACATATGGATTTTTTATGAGTGGACTCTGATATATACGAATGATATATCGTGCTAGTGCATTCTTGATGTAAATCTAATATAATGATACCCGGGAGAATTAAATCGGGGTTATAAGTCGTGTAGATGTTAGTTATAAGTGACTTCAACTAAAACTTATGTCTATTTAACATATACATATACACTGACAGATATTTTATTATTTTAATTCTTAAACATAGTGTATGGTTAATAAAAAGCAACTGCTCTCTACATTAGGTATGGTGTGGGTGGTTTACAGACGCTGGTTAACCCATTCAGTGAATAAAGCCCGTGACGTTATCATTCGACGTGTCATTAATGTTAAAGTTAATAATACTATCGATTATTGATGACATTCACAGATCTATGATATTAGTAATGCTTAATCCTTGAAAGCTCGCTACTCACGACTTTATCATTAGCGGTTTTAATAGCACAACTGAAAACGTGAATCGATATGCTCGGCATAATCATGACAATGAATAATTCCTACAGCATGACATCCGGTTGCATTCTAAGTGAACATATACATATAACTTAATAAATGCATATAACTTAATTTCTTTTTGAGCTTTTAGGGTTTCGTAACTTAAGTAGATAAGAGTGGCCGATTGCATTTTTAAACGCATCAACGTAGGGTTTTCGTATTATACAACTATAAGGGAAAGTAATGGCTAGCCGTAATCATAGAATTAATTACTAATAATAAGTACCTTAAATAGTAACTTGCTGTTATTAACGTAATATGCCATATTTATTATTAGGTACTATACGGATAATAATATTTTACGAGTACGCACAACTAACCATATTTATTTTTATTACAGATATGTCATAAGTTATATATTACCACTAACAACCATAGAGCATCACAAACACAGTTAAATCTAGAGATAATGCCTATGTTTGTTATAAAATATACCTTTGCCTAACCTAAAAGCTAATTTTACAATCATAAAATAAGGAATAAACATTTTGTAATAAATAATTAGTAGTTAGCTAATGTATCTTCAAATCTACACTTTCATAATAGAAACTGAAACTGCACATTTATAAAAACTATGTTCCTGTGTATATTTATGGTCCTCACAAAAAAATCACACTTCAGTTTTTTCCTTATAAAATGAAATATAATCAACAAACTAAATAAAAGGTTATGTATTTGAAATATGAAGTTGAGCAATCAAACTATTGTTCGTGCCCGGTTCTCATGATATTTTTAATGGTATAATATCACGTCAAATAATAAAGAATTGCAATAAAGGTCAGATGCGATTGCATTTTTACCAGTCTCGACTGTCAGCTGCGAGTTGCATTAAATTAAATGCAATTTACAGTCCACGCTCGAACCACAGCCTTCATATTTATTTTAATTATACAGTCGGTTAACGACCAGTACTAGACAGAGCAATCGTGAACTGCGGTGTACGGCGAACTGAGGGGCTGAACTGTCACCTCAACTAGCCTATGTCTTTACATATCGCTATTTGGGAGCTGCCTAGCAAAGCCAGACAAACGTTGGGTCGCGGTGCATGAATGTCTACCCTTTGTTAGATTTTTCTTCAACATGAAACGCGACGACCAACTGTATATGAATGAAATGAATGTTTAGGCTGTGGTCGGACGATTGACTTCGATTTTTTGTTTAGGGTTCCGTGTACATATTTTTGTCACGACATCCACCTTTGAAAAGCGAACCGACATCTATCATTTATTGTCGTGTGACTCCTTTTACCTACACACAAGGAGGAATGTCGCTCCAAGGTAAATTCGTGGACAGTGTTTTTTTTTTGTATATTTAGAATTAAAGGAGGAGCAGTTTGAAATTACGTTTGCTAATCAATAGTATATTTTGTTACAATATGTAGGATTATTAATTAAATTCCTCAACTACCTCACGGTAATTTCAAATATAAATGGTCAATAGTATTAAAAGAGAGAAGAGAGAGAATATTAATTCATGTTGTACCTACCTATCAGAAATGTCAGGTCATCTATAGATACCTAATATTGAGACGTTATTATTTGTATGTCTGCTTGTATGTCAAATATTTCAGCAACTCACACTGAAAATAAATATTCCTGGACATCTCACACAGCGCCATCTGGTCCCGAACTTAGCAAATCTCATACTATGTATACAACAACAAGATACAAATACATATATCTTATACCTTTTAACGAGCAATTCTTGTATATATATATATATATATATATATATATATATATATATATATATATAAAGATATATAATCTGAATCTCGGAAATTATTATGCTGCGGGCTTCGGGGGTAATAAATCGATCTAGCTATGGTTTCATTTTTAGAAAACATCGTTTTATCCGTGTTTCCAGGCAATGAAAAACTGAAAAATATAACATCTATTGGCGAGTAGTAATACTATTATTTTTACCGACACAGCAATACTAAAGCTACTGGACAATAGATTGCGTTATTAAACAACATTAAAGCTACTTGACAATAGACAGCGTTGTTAAAAAAAACGAGCAAAGCTCGGTCCTCAGTTACTAAATATATAGGCTATGGTGACTGCTTACCATCAGGCGGACCGGTTTGCTTGTTTGCTTCCTAGTGTTATAAAAAAAAATTGTGAATAAGTTAATATTATACATAGAAAACACCCAAATCGTCTATAGTTGTAGGGCAGCGTGTGTAGGATTATTTAAATACTTACAAACTTTTATTAAACTAAAACTTTTTTCATTTTTAAATAAAATAATTTATTTCAATTTTAAAGTTCTACTTAGCCCACTTAAACCGCAACGAGATATGAAAACTGTTGCAGACAGGCTTTAAGCAGATGTTAAGCTTTCGCTTTATGAATACTTGCCGTCACTAGTTAACAACTCTTAGCAACTTGTTGAAATTGTTGTTTGGGAAATTCCTAAGTAAAACAACTTCAGGGAGAAACTTTCGCATTAAACAATTTCTTACACAACAAATATTTTGTATGACAGGAATCGTTGTGGTTTATCTATGAAATAACCAAAATATTCTCAAAAACAAAAGAGTGCTTAGGGTGTTAAAAAAAAATTTGAAAAAGATTTGAATTACGATCTTAAGTCAGCCATTTCAACTTTTCTTTTTCCCATTTTATATTATAATTTGTGATATATATTGCTGTAAGCCATGGCAATATACAATCTAGATCTACCTTCGAGGTCAACGTTGTATCTTTTCTCTTGTACAAACGCAACAGTAGGTACTTAAGGGGACGATAGACGCCAGTTGAGCAAGTCAAGTATAAAAGAAGCAAAAACCATCTTAACCCTGCTCCTAAGTATGAATAATGTGTCCGAACTCTATACGTACTTTGCCTGCTTTCATTAGGTTGAATTACACGCGTCACATTTTATGTCGCTTACGCGTAGAGCGCTTACGTTTTTGACTGGCTTTCTATGTTTTTAATTTATTAAAAAAACTAACTTTTATATAGAAATGCCAGCTGATTTTTCTTTTAATATAGAACAGCACCTAAGGAGTTCTCAACCTTTTAGCAGTTGTTTATTTATAGTTTGAAGGGTGACAAATAAAACAAACACGATTTAGTTAAAAATGTTATCTTTAATTGCAAATTATTCATATTTTTTATTTGGTACTTATGTAGTAGTATAGTAACAGTCACATTGATGTAGGATATCAGGCATAAACTGGATGCACACCAGCCCAGCTATGGCACACAGGAACGGCACAGCACCGTTGCCGCAACGCACGGCTAATTACTTGTATGACGTTAATTAATAAATTTATTTTATAAGAAAAATATTACTGTTGCTAAATATAAAATTATTTAAACTCAAATTAATTTTGTTCATCATAGTAAGTATGTTTAGATTGACTAAAAAAAGTTGCAAATTTTAAAACGCCAAGCATCATTGTTAAATGTGTAAATAAATATGTTTAACAGACCAGTCGTGGTTTTGATCTATTTAAAGGCGCTGCAGATCGTTACCTGGAACTTGGATGACTCGGCAAGTATTTTCACGCAGTTAAAACTCACAAAATGTATTACAATCAGCTAAAATTGTACATTAATAGTAGTAGGTATATTTTTCTTAACCTTCTAAGTTTTATTTGAAAAAAAAAATTGAATGGTTCACTGAAAAACAACTGAGAAATCCACAGGTTGAAAACACCTGACATTTACTATGAGTTTATAAAAGGGGTAAGATGAAAAGTTTAATATTTCCGTCTTAACCCGGCAAAATTAGCGGTGTAAGATGAAACACCACAAGAACTCGTAAAATACCGATTAACTTCACTTTCACGCAGTGTAGTTTTATTCTATATTTTTTTATCACCACAAATATAATTCAAAATAAATTCTATCTTACCTGCTTACATAGTAAGATAAAAAAAACACAATATTAAGACGAAAATGGCATGTTTCGCAACTGACTCGCAGCGACTGAATGGCGGGACGCAATAAAAGGCAGATCAAAACAATGTTGCCAACAACCAAATTTAGGTGCAAAATTCGTCGCTTTTGTTAGTTTTCTAACTTACACCGTTTTCCATCTTACTCTCTCACTCACTCTCCAAACTCACGTTATTGTTTCTAAGAAAGATTTTATTTTATTTTATTTATATTTTATTTGATTACATTTTATTTATTTCTTAGTCACGGTGGGCTAGGGTTCCTCGTTGTCGTACATCATATTATAATTATTAGGTGTGAGCAATCCAAATAAGAACTCAATTAACTTAGAATCATTGAGTGGAATTATAATACAGTATAAGTGGGTAGAAACGAATACTAAGATAGTTATTAGTGGCAATTTCATTACTTTGTGCGTTAAGTGTAGTACAAAGCGATATATTAAATTACAAAGTAATATGGCCTTAGTCTGTGGTTCACAACTATGTATTATTAAAAAATCTATGGCATTGCAATATATTTAAAATTTGTTTACATCTATTTCTATGTCTATTAATTTTTAACTTCCAACTGTAACAAACAAGCGAAACAGCCAAGTGCGAGTCGGTCGTGCGCACCAGAGGTTCTGCACCTACCACCATTAACTAAGTAATTTACAAACACAAACAAAAATAAAAAGTGTGCAGCTAAGCGGTCACCCATCCAATTACTGTCCAAGCCTGATGTTGATGAACTTTGAATATTGCCTCCAACAAACAAATGTGTTAATGTTTCGCTTAGTGATAACTAGATGGAGCTGTAACGGTGATTTAAGGTGGTAAATGGCTCGGGCCCGTCTCACACCTGGCCGGTTTTAATTATTTGTTATATTTTAGAGCTAATTATCACTGCAAGATTTTATGTGTTACTGTTTTTACGATAGAACAACTAATTATGATTTTGTACCCTGTACCGCCAAGCGCCGCGCTTAGAATTCAAACGTAAATATTGTTATTAATTTTCTGTGTTACAATTCAGAACGTTATTATTTTCTTTATCTGTAATGTTACATGGTTCATAAACTTATATTTTATACCTGTTTTACACAAGTACCAACTTCATCTTAGTAAACTTGAAATTATAAAAGTTAAACGAGCTATCCAACAGATGGACAGACTGATGGACATAGCGAAACTATAAGGCTTCCTTATTGATCACGGAACCCTAAAAATTACAGTCGGGTAAAAATAATTGCTGTTAAATACTACATAGCATATAAATAACGACTAACGTCCAATAGTTAACGGGTCCTCCGAAGCACGGAGTAGCTAAAGACACTAACGGTCACCCATCCAACGTCTGGCCACGTTAACGACTGTAACTGGGCCACCCCTTCTACTCCTCTGAGCTGTTGTTGACCAACAATGTCCTATATAAACGCAATAAGGTAACAGGAAGTTAGTGCTGTACAAATACAATTACCTAACGAATCTCCCATTGGAAGAAGCCTGAGGGTAAAATATAAAAGGAATGATCAATAAACGTTGTATTGACTTAGCTGTATTGCGACCCCATGTCAGAGTGTGTTCAGTTTGTTTATCCTAGCTCTTGCAAGGTAAGAATCCATCGGCGATAACCTAAGTATAATAACTTTAGTTAGCTATAGTTATATAAGCCTTTACCCGCTGCTTCATCTGTTCTATATCCGTTTATCAGCGTGGGACTTTTATAACAACTTCTTGATTATAGTGTAAGGAACTATAGCTCCTTTATAGCTCCTTAAACACTTTTATTGTTATAACTGCGAGAACTTATAAATTTTCCGGAATAAAAAGCAGTCTGTGTCTACTACCTACCTAACACCTACCTACCTACCTATCTAACAAGTATGGAAATAAAGTTTATAAGACAATATGAACATGAAACTTGAATATTAAAGTACAAAGGTTCGAAGGTTTGGCTATGTGAACGTCTAAATGGTAGGACCTAATTATGTAACGTAGACCATAGGTTCTTAAAGAGCAAGACTGAAACACCGTTCTAGTAATGAAAGTAATATCCTCTGTCCGATTAGCTTTTCGGTGTCGGTGTCGGTCAGCCGGTGGTGGCCGAGGGGTTTAAAAGTCGGTGGTGGCCGAGGGGGTTAAATTTCACTTCACGTCCCAAGTGGCGGAGGTTCGAACCCCGGGGTCGGTGTGTACCAATGAGTCTTTTCTTAATTTCTCAAGTACACTGATTTATTCACACCACTGGCTTTTCGGTGAAGGAAAACATCGTGAGGAAACCTGCATACGTCAAGAAAAAAAAATGACGTATGTGAAGTCCACAGGATCCACTGGGCCCGCGTGTGGACTATGGCCCAATCACCCTCGCTTAAGAGGGTACGCCGTGCCCCAGCAGTGCGGACGTATGAAGGCTGATAAGTAATGCCCTTTTTATGGTTCCGTAGCCAAATGGCAAGAAACGGAATCCTTATAGATTCGTCATGTCTGTCTGTCTGTCTGTCCGCCGTTTGTCACAGACACTTTTTTCCGAAATTATAACAACTATACCGTTAAAACTTGGTAAGTCGATGTATTCTGTGAACCGCTTTAAGATTTTCACCCAAAAATAGAAAAAAAATAATAAATTTTTGGGGTTGCCCATACATAGAACTGAAACTCAAAAATTTTTTTTTCATCAAATCCATACGTGTGGGGTATAGACAGGTCTTCAAAAATGATATGGAGGTTTCTAGTGTAATTTTTTTCTAAACTGAATATTTTGCGCGAGAGACACTTGCTAAGTGGTAAAATGTATTATAATTTTTAAAATAAGAGAATGATAAATCAAAAAAAATATATGATGTACATTACCATGCAAACTTCCCCCGAACCAAACTCAAACCAATGAACGAGATCTAGTAAGTAGTTTTTATTTAATACGTCATAAATCGTAAACCGCAATTTACCTTTCATTCAATCAACTGAAATAAAAAAATATTTTTGTGTGTGTTTGTAGATTATTACATAAATAGTGGTAGGTACGGAACCGTCGGTGCGCGAGTCCAATAGCACTTGGCCGGTTTTTAATTTTCTAAAAAAATAAACTATTTTTTTCTAAGTCCTCGATCTTCCACGATCCTATTAAATAATTAGTTTTATCTTTATATTAGTTTTATATTACAATTTTATTTTAGGGTTTTTTTTTTATTGAATTTTGTTTATAAAATTTAATATTATGAAGGACCAATTTGGTTTGGTAGACGATTAGGCTTGGAAGATGGGTACAATATAAATAATTTTAGTTCTTAAATAGAATTGCTAACTTGACAAGAACGCCACCTATGTGATCCTAGCAGAACTCTGCTATAAATCATCGTCTTCATTAAAAAAAAACCTATTGTTTCTATCAAACAGAATAAACGCAATAACAAATAGAAGCACCAAAACTAATATACAAACCTTTATCTATGGTAAGATTTCAGGCAATATCCTTTTATTTTATGTCACTTTAGCGTAACTTTACCTCGTCTGAACAAGAAAACCAAGGCAGAACGTGATTGAGGACTTTAATTTCCGTTTAGGATGCCTCACTTAAACCTAGAACTATAGAAGAGACATTAGTCTGAGCGTTGAACAAATTAAATGTAAATTGTTATCTACATTTCAAGGGTTGTCGTTGTGTCACGAGTTCCAGGTTTAACCTACATTAAAACAGTCTTTACGCAAAACTAGGTTACAATGTATTGAATTATTAGTGACTCAAAATAGCTGTTTCTGCAACTGTCGCGGAATTAGAAAAAAAAATTGTGCAGTTACTGACATACAAGGTTATATTTACGACTGAGAAAATAAAATACATATTAGGATAATAAGTTTATTTGTAAACGTTATATTTTGGTCAATTTGATGCCTAATTTGAACACTAGCATGAAAGAACTTGCAATGTAATGGCACCCAACGTTGCGGAACGGGACCATAAATAGATGCCATTCTTCAAAATAAACCTATAAAACATTCTCCGAAAATCTGTACTAGGTTCTCGCCACTTATTAAAAACTTTAGTGGAAGTGTTATATTTAGGACTTTTTTCAAAAGGTTCCAAATATAAAACTAATAGATATAAACAGAAAATATAATTTTATTTTTTGACATCACGGCTGATTTACACGATGCTAGTTACTTGACCTGAAAAAAGGTAATATTTTTATGTTTGGTAAACAATGGTGAGTTAGTATATTTGTAACTCCTTCACGCTGTAATGGCTGAACCGATTTGGCTGAAATTTGGAATCGAGATAACGTGTATCCTGAATTAACACATAAATCCCGGTTCCCGCAGGAACAACTACCTATAACCGAATTCCTATAGGTACAGCTATAGCTTAGTATAAAAAACATCCTTACTGTACATAGGTAACTAAAGAATTGCTGTAGGACTTCCACGCTGATAAAAGAATTACGCACGGGCAAAGCCACAGGGGAAAGTTAGTATTATATCATTGTTGTTATATAACTGTAACATGTGTGTGAAAATCCTAAGTCACATTTTACCCACAACCGCTCAGTATTAGCGGAGATGCATTACATGCATAGGGCCATACACGCGCAAGAAGCCGCCGGCAATACCATTTTTTGTAAACCAATAAGGTGGCAAACAAGCTTACGGTCCGCCTGATGGTAAGCGGTTACCGCAGCCTATAGAAAACTCGCGCGTTGCCGACCCTTAAAAAATCTAATAACTTCTTTTATTAACTTATATAGAATAAAATAATTAATAAAGCTCCTTAATTAGGTACATAAAAAAATAATATAAACAAAAAAAAAAATTTACTTTCGAATGAAACCTCTATTTCAGAATTTGAAGAACTTCAAATTTACAACAACATGAGACCTTACATTTTGGATATTGTAAGAATCACTATACGCTAAGTGAACTTTATACCTATATTTTTACGCAATTATACGAATTTAAACATGAATCGGTTGAGTTAACTTGATTAATTGTCGTCGATTACTTAATATATAGGCCCTGCAGGCCTAGCTTCCGTTCCTATAGAGTGTCTTGGGCCCAATAACTCGTATTTGACTCGCCTTGTATAGTATATTCATGCGCACTAAACTTTATTAATTAGCTATTGCCAGGGGCTTCGCTTACGCTAAATTCGGTTATCAACGTGAAATTTATACGGCAACTCCTTGATTATTGTAACGAAATTTGCTATAGCTAGCTAAAGTTTGTTCACTTGGAATTCAGTTATGATTATTCCCACCGGAACTTTTGAACTTTGTGATTTGAACAACTATTTCAGCTCAATTGGATGCTCCGTTGCGAAATAAACAAAGGACAAACAAAAAACAAACTTACTTTTATGTTTGTAATATACTAGCTTTTGCCCGCCCTACATTTATCGGTGTTGGATTTCTACGGCAACTCCTCTTCTAGAAAAAAACCTACTCACACTTGACGTTTGTGACTCAAGCAGCCTATCTATATATTCTCGGGACTCAAACTATCTCCATGCTAAATTTCATCTTAATCGGTCCAGCGGTTTAAGCGCGAAGAGGCTACAGATAGACAGACATACAGAAATACTTTCGCATTTATACTTTTAGTCTGGACTAGTATGAATTAGTACGGAATGGCACATTGTGCTGTGATATTAATATGGTTGTTATTTTTGTCTTGTTGTCTGTTTAGATTGATGCAGCTGGTAGAAAAAGAGAGTAATGAGATTTCGATTACCACAATGCTAAAATCTGAAAGCATAATTTTTGCTGTTAGTTCTCACTTACCTTATTTTACACCTAACTGTAACGCATCTTACCTATAATTACCATTTACAGTTTTACTTATTTGAACAGGTGAGGTGAATTTAGACGCAAATATGTCTGACATTAATATGTTGTACTTCGGTTTAGAAATTATTTCAATCGGCTCGTTGGTCTAGTGGCATGATTCTCGCTTTGGGTGTGAGAGGTCCCCGGTTCAAATCCCGAACGAGCCCTGTTTTGCTTATTACTGCACTACTTGCTATAATGTTTGGCATCATTATATATGTAGGGGTTTCTTTTATGATAGTAATCTGCCAAAAAGTAGTTATAAATGGAATTTTTTTCTCTTATAATTTCGCCAAGTCTGCCCATCCGTCCGTCGGTAAGTTACGGTAACCTAACAGAAATTTTATTCAAAGGTTTTTAATATTGAGACATCAGAGCTGAAGCTTCGTAGTTGTATAAATATATTATGAAGAGCTAAAGCCGGAAGGCAAAGCGGACGATGCACTCCAGCTCGATGGACCGATGGAATTGAAAGGATAGCCGGTAGAAGTGGATACAGAAGGCAGCGGACCACGAAATGTGACACGTCGATGAGGATTTACCTAGTAGTAGACCAAAATTAGAGATGAAAAAAATGTTTGTTACCTAATCGAGTGAGACATCGTTATAAATAGGTAATTAAAATAATTATGAGTTCTCCCCGTTTTATGGACTATTCGGTCATCAAGTATCAGGTATCAGGTCCTTTTAACAGTTTACTAAAGTTAAAAGTGTCGGACAACCGTCCGGAATCGTGACAACTTGTGCCTTTCACTTTTTATGTCTGTCTCTCTCGCTCTTAGGCGGGCTAACCATGCCGCGTGCCTCTCACTCGCTCTCATTGTGAGCGCATAACGTGAGCGGAGCGTAACGCAGTTTCTTGAAGTGTCACCCGGCAAACCAATTTATAAGACGTTGTCACGTCAAAAACCTACTACCATACTATATTTGGACATATACATAGCATTTAAGTGAAATAATAACACCACCATCTATCAACATAGTGCCAAATATGTAAACGTCGGAAGTTATATTATTTGCTGATTCTGAGCTTTATTGCTGTACTTAGTAGCTGACCTGGCAGATGTTGTTCTGCCCTTTTCGTTGCTGCCATTTTTAAAACAAAAAAATGTTCATAATACGAAATTTTCATTTCAGACCTAATTTACCCGTAGGATAACTAAGAACTAAATATTTTTTTCCTTTTTTTAACCTTACATAAATACCCTTGGTATTATATTATTATTCGTAGTCACTGAAACAACTGTCGTCACACAAAACAACACAACACGCGCAATTCCAATTCAAATATTCATAAGTAGATAGCTCTACTTTCTTGGTAAAAGTATAAAGTCTATAGCAAACATCCAATTATTGTATGAAAACCCGTCTTCTTTTTACAAGGAATCCGGATATTAACTACAAAATATCAATATAATACGTAAGCAGATCTTATATATGCGAAGATACTCGAACCATTCTTTGATCATAACTTTAGTTAAGTTGATTGCTTTGAAGGTTACATAATTCTATTTAAGATTTAAGCTTTGTCCATTCTTACGTAAAATCTTTGTAGCCTTAACTTTATATACTTATTTCTTTTATGTATGACAAGGTCTCACATGATTTGCTATTCATTTCAAACCCATTGCTAGACCTCTGTTGATTATTTTTGGTACAATTGATTCACGTAGGTTTTTAAGCCACTACGATTAGCAGAGTCGAATTTTTACCTATCGCCCCTATGTCATTCTTACTTTCGTGTCTGTGAGCCTTCTTGCGATTTCGTGCCTGTGACCCTTCCGCCGATTTCGTGCCTGAGTCCCTTCTGACGATATCGGCCGCGTCCAAGAATATAATATAACAATAGATTGTATAGAACCGTCATTCAGCGTTGAAATACATCACCTCACGCCGTAGAACACACCCTTTGGTAACTGATGAAAACGTTTTTGGTAATCAACTTCATCATAATTATTATACCTAAATACCTTATTTTTAACTACATTAATGCATATACAAAAATATTCATTCTAAAATATATGAAACATAATAATAATATATGAAACATAACAATAATATATGAAACATAACAATAATATATGAAACATAACAATAATATATGAAACGTAACGCTGAGTATCATTATTATAAACAACAATTGGTTCGTTCATTAGTTGGAGTATCTATGTCTTTGTTCTTACCCACCACTTTGTTTATACCAGCCTTCATACGTCCTAATTGTTGGCCTAGTGCTAAACCTCCTCTCCCCTCCTTAAGCCTTCTTCACCTAAAAAAATATCCATAACTATCCTTTACTAGCCTCATACGCCCCCAATCTTGGTGATTTTTTTTGAATATCACTAAGATGGCAAACAAGCTTGCGGTCCGCCTGATGGTAAGCGGCCACCGAAGCCTATGGAAGCTTGCAACACCTGGGTCATCACTCGCCACCTTTTAAAAATCTAATAACTTCTTTCTTGAAGAACCCCATACTGCATGCAGTCCTTAGAGAAAACCTTGACAGGGAGCTCATTCCATAACCTAAGTGTTCGCGGGATGAAGTTTCTCAGAAACCGCAGCAATTGATCAAAGCACAGCTTTTTCCTATATCTCGTTCACGCATGTCACATTTCTGCTGTCTTTGCGTAAAATTTAATCTTTTGACGAACAAAATCTACGCAATTAAAAATTAAAATAAATAATGCAAAAACGATGGATAAATTTGATTGGTCAATAGTTCGTGCTGCACGTGTAAAGTACATCTGCAGCAGTGCGATTGTCTAACTTCAATGGTAATCGTTTTTTAAATTTTATTACGATTTTCGCGCGTGTAATTGTGTAGGTATACCATTGCATACCATACCCGTAATGGTGACGACTTTAAAACAATTGGACCGTTACAATGGTATAACATTACTTGTACAATATTCAATCATCAGTGAAAAATTATCTTCCCGCGCCGACTTTAAGAACCAATTTCAAATGCGCGACATCCTATAAGTAAATTTCTGCAGGTGTTTGTAAAATTTACTATGAAGTGACCTATGTAGCGTGGTATTATTGGATATTTAGGTCAGCTCGGTTTTACAGCCGCTAAAGTTAATGCAAACCGAACGCAAAGGAAATATATTATGTGGCAATAACTAGAATTGTTTTGAAAACTTTGAAATTTAGTCCATGTTTTTAGCTGAGCTTCCACACCGGTTTAAAGTTTGCAACCTGCTCAAGCATTTACCAAACATTTAGATGAAATGTTATGCACTGGTTTCTATTTTGAAGTTTAGATTTTTACCGCGGCTTTGCTTGCGCTGAATTTGGTCATCGGCCCACCTAGCCACCTACCATTAACCCAGTTTGGGTTCAATAATGGAAAAAAGATATTGTTACACAAGGGTCGAATGTTGCCTATTTAGGCACGTGATGGTTTAGCGCACAAGCGGGACCTTTTGAATTTTTCGGGATAAAAAGTAGACTATGTCCCATTTCAGGAACTAACCTATATGTTTGCCAAAAATCATCCCTATCCGTCCATTGGTTGAAGCGTGATTAAGTAACAAACATCCAAACTTTTACATTTATAATTTTAGTAGGATTTATAATACTTAAGATAAATGATCAATATTTTAAAGATATCTCTAAAAAGTTAATATTAAAATTAGATTTCACCACTGTTTTAGCTTCTTCTCTTATGAAATCAGCCGTTACGCCCATATCTGAATGTGATGAACTCATTTCTACAAATCTCTGTTATACGTAAATAGTTTGCATTTGACAAAACAACTGAAGATTAAGTTGCCACTTTCTCGCCTTTATATTTTGCTTTTTCTGTGGCAATTTAGCAGCCAGTATTTCCTTTAACATTCAAGATGTTAAATATTTAACTCAAATTTATGGGAATTAAATAAAAACTAAGTGAAAAGTAAATTAAAAGTGAAAAGGCATATTTAATCATTTGACAGCAGGAAAAATTGTTTTCCAGGGTCGAAAAGTAATGTCCTCATCCCTCTGTTTATGTAAATTCAAGCTTACTATCCAAATCTATTTCTTTTTCTTTCGTTAAAAATGTATTCCTGTATCATACTCGTATGTCCTTTTACATCCCTTGAACTATTTATTTACTAAAACCACTGACTATTTACCTAATACTCCCAAAACTTAACACCCTGTTGCCACGTGCGTCGCTATATCACCTGTAGAAAAATGTATTCCCGTGGGAACTTTATCTGGACAACAATAATCTTTATCCCTCTCTGTCTCATCTATCTTAGTGCCAAGAAAAAAAACCCGGGGGAACTTTTAACCGGGATAAAAATTATTCTTCCTATATCCTTCCTAGTCCTGCCTAATATGTCTGCGCCAAAAATCAAGTCTTTTTCAGGGTTCCGTACCCAAAGGGTCCGTCCGTCCGTCTGTCACCAGGCTGTATCTCATGAACCGGGATATTCAGACAGTTGAAATTTTCAAAGAAAATGTATTTCTGCTATAACAACAAATACTAAAAAATAGAATACAATAAATATTTAAGGGGGCTCCAATACAACAAACGTGATTTTTTTGTTTGATTTTGCTTGATATTGATAATTTTAGAATTCACAGAATATTTAGTTAAATATTCACTTTAAAAATAAATAATTAAATTAAAATAAAACAAATATTTAAGGGGGGCTCCAATACAACAAACGTGATTTTTTTGGCGGTTTTTTAGGTTATGGTACGAAACTCTTCGTGCGCGAGTCCGACTCGCACTTGGGCAATTTTTTTATAACACTAAGGTGGCAAATAAGCTTACCCTAAGCTTTGTCTGGTAATAACGTTCACCGCAACCAATGCCGCTTGCAACACCTTGCCCACCCTTCAAAAATCTAATAACTTTTTTCTTGAAGAACCCCATACTGTAGTCTTTAGAGAAAACCTTGGCAGGGAGCTCATTCCACAACCCAAGCGTTCGAAGTTTCTCTGAAACCGCACTGTACGCGACCATTTCTGTTTTAAAGTGTGAGAATGAATTCCCTGCCGATGGCAAGCAGTGCGATGATAGAAATTAGTCGTAGCATCATTACGAACAATTCCTCAGAACACATCACATTGTTCAAGCGGTAGAACACACACAGGGAAGCAAAGTCTCTCTTCAAACTCAAGCGTTCGATACGCGGCTAGTGAGTTTAGGATCGACTGTACTAGGGGTCGTCAATTTCCAATTTCCATAGCCCGTCGTTGAACCGAGTCAAAAGGTTCAAGCTAGTATCCGGTTGCACCCGCCCAGAGATAGCAGCAGTACTTCATATGGGGCCGAACTTGCGACTCAGCTCAGCGGATTTGGCAAGTTGACGGATATAAATGTAAGTATTTATTGTTAATGTGACTTTTAATTGAGTTCTAGTAGTAACGTGTCCAATAAAAAACAAAATGTGATAACTATTAAAAAACTGCAATACTGTGCAAATTAAACAACGACGTTCGTAGGCTTATTGGTGCAAATTTGAAAACATTAGTAGGTGTTTATGACGATTCTCATACCTTTTCCTTAGTTAATTTCAACAAATGTGACAAATTTTCACAACGCTAATTCCTCCATTGTTGTTCTAAATTGAATTCTATTCCTTCTTAATTACAGTTGGTTCTTTAATACCTAGTCTCATTTCGTTTGTCTCAGGGTTGCCTCACCGCCGCTGTAGGATGCAATTATACCGTAGAAGTTACACGACAGATTGGGCCCGTAATTTTCTCTAGTGTTCTAATTTTATTAACAAAGATGTAGAATTATATATTAATTATAAAACAAATAAATAATAAAAATTTCAATTTTTAATTTTTTGGGATTTGATTACGTCAATAAGAGAATGTGGTAATTATCTTTTTTTTTATTGTTGTCAAATAACTATCGTGAAATTTAAAAAACAAAACCTAGGCGACCAAAGAATCATATTTTATATTTTATAATAGTTTTAGTTTTTTTTTTTATATTAAGCAGGTTTCATATTTTTTTTACATTTAGGTATTTTTTTATATATAAATATTGTAAACTTAAAAAGCAAAACCCGATTTAAATAGAAAAAAAAATCCAAATCGTTAAAGACGTTTCCGAATTACGCAAATATATCTATGTATAGAATAATTAAACTGGTTGCAGCCATGACATAGTTATATCCCTTGGGATATAGCTATATACCATATTACTATTATATGAAAGCGGCTCATAACTGACTTACTAGGAATATAACTGTGAT
This sequence comes from Apoda limacodes, assembly GCA_946406115.1. Lineage (NCBI taxonomy): Eukaryota > Metazoa > Arthropoda > Insecta > Lepidoptera > Limacodidae > Apoda > Apoda limacodes. The sequence continues at coordinate 7,016,736 of OX291553.1, read as the reverse complement.
ACGAACACGATCTAGTAATATAACTCGAGACAGGAAGAAGTTGATGCAGGAATCCCACGTGAATAACTTAATTTAAAGCAGGTGAAACCGCGGCCAAAAGCTAGTATTAGTGTAGATTCTGAACAGTTATGTACTCGTGTGTGGGGTAGAGTTTGTTATACTGTATTTTTAGAATTAGATATAGTAGTAAGATCGTACTGTTCATACACCGTGGATTAGTAGATCAATGCCCAGTGCTGCCTCTACCATGCTACGCCAACAACTTGTTCAAAATATAATATACGCGCATGAATTAAAAACAGTATATATCACTAAAAAAAGCGAAATGTCACAGATTATTATTCAAAGGTTACCCTTAACCCAAAACTCATATTTCTGACTGCTATGAGATTTAATATTCAAACTTTTCCTCTTTTATACCGAGACACAAGGAATCCGATAAGATATTTCGGTCAAAATTCCATCTATTGAAGAACAAATTTGATCATCGCAATTTGCTACATAGTGAGGAATTTATTTCTTTTTCATCGAGCAACATTATTGAATAAAAGATTTTGTGGGAAAGGAATTTATTTCCCGTAGCAACTACCGATTCTGATCGCAAAAGCCTAGTTCCATATTTTATTCACTTTACATAGCCAAGAAGATTTGCATTTTTATTTATTAAATTTCACGTAACTACAATACAGAATACGGACTCGCACAATAATAAAAATCATCCAGTTATATATAAGAATAAACCGACTTACTGATATATAATATATAACTTGATATTTTGCACCGAGGTTTTATTTAACAACGTATGTGAGCACTAAAAAAGGATTTTGCAAATTTCATCCGCTAAGGGGGACTTTAGGTTAAAAATTAGAATTGGCGGTTCAATCTCACTAGATCCATTGTCCAGATCCATCATGGATCTAGTGAGATATTATTTTCTCTATAGATCCATTTTTGATCGTTTTTGAAAATTATTCCCTAGAGTGCCAAATAGGGCACAAATATTTATATGAGGACTCTGATATTTTTGTGAGTCAAGCCATAGACATTTCAAAGATTCGAGGATAAATTTGCGGGAATAACCCATAATGTATAAATAACAAGTTTATCTCGATTATCATCTTATCAACCTTACGCTATTAATTACTGGAGATAGGCCTTTGCATCCAGACTTACATTGTAGGAGACCATCCCGCCCAGATCGCAATCCTAAACCTTCCTTTACCATCGTTCATCAATTCTACGAGCTATGTGACCTGCCCTTTCCTAAATTTCAGTTGCAATACTTCAGGTTACTGATTCTTCGAACTATGTCGATCTCTATATATTTGTATACGTTTTTCCACGCATTTCATTAGTTAGTGTCTTGTTTTTTTAATACCACTAAGGGGGCAAACAATAGTACTGTCATTTGAAAAGCAGTGCATGTTGTTGATGTACAACTTGATGCACAACAACAAAAATGTCATTGATATGCAGTAGAAACAGCGTAGAAGAAAGAACAGAGCCTTGCGGGACACCAACATTAATGTACATGCTATTAGAGCAACTACAGATGACTGCGGTTCCTATGCGTCTGCCGGACCAAATTGCACCGTTAATTAACTCCAAGCATGGGTATATCTTCTCTGGACCAAGCCTCAATCGGCACAGTCAGTGGTGATGGCTTCGAATTCGTCTCGCGTCTTGAGTGGCGGATGCTCGAGCTCGGCGTGTACCATTGATTTTTTTTCTTTATTTTTCAAACACATTGATTATTTATTTCACTAGCTTTACAGTGAAAGAAAATTACGTAAAAAAAACGTGTAAGTTAACAATCGTGTTTGGAAAAGAATACTTTGCATAATATGAGCAGAAGAAGCAAGAAACATTATTTATTTATTTATTCGATAATCATCATAGCGTTTACTCTATACAATATTTTAGTTAGAATAGAATATTTCAACTTGGTAAGTGCAGCTATAATTATGGGCAAAGACAACATGCACTAGCTTAAAAGTAAAATGAATTAACAATTTATAATAACATATTTTATAAGTTAATAAATCTAAAATGTAAATAAACTATTAGAAGATGAATTTAATTGAATAATTGTAACATGTAATTTTAATAAAATTTTAATTAAAACTAAAACTAAAGGACAATAATAATTATCAAAAAATTGACAATAAAATTACAATATAAAACTTAACTAAGCCTAGTTGTAAAATAATGTTAAAATTGATAAAGATATTAAAAAAAGTGAATTTTTTTTTGTTAAATCTTGAGAGCAATTGGCGGTGAAACTTTCGTGCGGAAACTGCGCTCTGCGTCGAAAAATAAGTCCACCGGTTTTACTGTCTTGCGATTTTGTTAAGAGTAGAAAAATGTCCTAGGTTTGTTTTAGCTAAATCATTTTTAAATAGTTTAAATGCTAAGGTCTAGGTAGCGTCAGTTGTGTAGAGAACTTAACTTGAGCCAGAAAATACCATTTACAAGTTTGTACAGAAATATGCTGTCCAGTACTAGTCTTCGATCGGATAAAGTGTCCATTTAAAGGAGTTCAGTTTATCCTCATGTTTTTTTTAGTAATTTGCAGCTATATGCCAGGTGCCAAAGAAACCCTTTTTGAATACTCTCTATTCTTTGAATATATATTTGATAATGAGGGCTATAAACGACACTGCAATATTCTAGGCCACTGCGAACAAGGGCATTGTAGAGTGTAATCTGAGTCTTGGCGTTCTTAAAGTCCTTAGAATTACGTAAAACAAATCCGAGTGTTTTAAAACATTTGCTACATATCTTGTCAATGTGGATGTGGACGCGTAATTTGCTGTCGAGAATTCTCTGTTGCTTCTCTAAGTCTCGGATATTGTCAACCAGAGTGAGTTTTGTGTTGTTTATTTTGTATGTAGTAGAATCGGGGGTGTTTTTATGAAAAACTGACCACAAAACATTTATCCGCATTCATGACCATTTTGCTTGCGCTGCACCATTTAAATAGAGTATCTAGGTCATTTTGTAATTTGTTTGCGTCATTCATAGAAGTAATTGGTCTGAAGAATTTCAGATCGTCTGCAAATATGTAATAATAGGAATTGTTAAAGCAGTTGCCAATGTCATTTTTGTTTATCGCTATAAATATGTACTTTACGTTGAACGGATTGAATTAAAACTTTCACCAATTAACACGTCGCCTACCTACACTTTTCGGATTGTTATAGACTAAATAGACTTCACTAGCATATCAATGTACGAAATTTACTTTCACATTTTAAAAATTAATATATATATAAATATTAATTCGACTCATGACCTTGCTGGTACGTTCTCTTCTTCGTCGCAAATCACAATCTCATCACAAACTGTCAAAAAAAGTTCAAGAACAAATAATTGTTGGTTAATTTCATAAAATTTATTGGAATCGATTGTGTATAAATAATGCAAAAGTTAGTGTGTAAGTACGAGTATGATTAATTAACCGATTTGGCTTAATTTTAAATGGAGATAGCTTATATACTGAATTACCCAAGGGCTACATTTATCAGCTATTTTGCCGTTTTTATAGATAATTGTACGGAAACCTTCGTGCGCGAGTCCGACTAGCACTTGGCTGATTTTATCCTTTCATTCTCACTTTTCTATCATTCATTATTTGTAGGAATTCCACGCCAATAATAAATCAAATTTAGCGGGGCCGAGCAGTGGACAAAATGTTTATTTTCAAAAAAGTGTAATGCACGCGCAACACGAATTTATACACGCTATCAACTAGCAGACCTCGCATAAAATGATATCATCTTAACAAAATTTTTTTATATCCCACACACATATATCCCACAGTGTAATTATAATTGCAGCAGTATGTGTGACTCATTATGATATCTCATACAACTAAGATAGGTTATCTAAGTAGAGCATAACATCAGCTAATGACGGTTGCCTCACCAACATCGCTGTCTAGGTCAACTGCCATTATTGTACCGACTGTACCGACCCCTTCACTTCAGATGAACTGAGATTATATCATTCACCTTTGTTAGTCTCGTTTGGATGTGAATTTTGGGAAACATGTTTATTTAATTATGCGTTTTTAAAAGTGAAAGGATTAATAGTACGTGTGCGTTACTAAATATTTCACACTCAACTTATATAATAAGCAAAGAGTTGCGGCGATGGGCCCACCACCTGGCACGTAAGGTAAAAGAGGCTACGTACACCGCATTATGACTTGGGTGTGTGTAGAGCCACTAGCTAACCCATTCTGGAGAATAAAACCGTAAAGATATAAATCGCTGTTTACACACATGCCAGTGGATAAGAACGATCCAGACTTGGCAAAGAGTTTATTTGTCGAACTCTTGCTAGGTACACCAATGAGAATTAAATTGTCCCAAATCGTGTCATAATGTTATGAGCAACGCTGCTGGCACATATTCATTAGACTATCACCTTGTACTGCTTCTTCATTTAATCCAATGATTTAACCATTTATAACTTTAGTCCATTGAAATGTTACATTTTTTGGGCTTAGCGTGCGTTTGTCGCAATTATATTTTTTAGATATGAAGGGGGGGTTACTGTAGAGTTTAATCCAAGTTTGTGGGGTTGCAACCCTTGTCCCACGGCCGCCATCTTGGAAGAAGAGGTTCAAATGGTTTTTATGGTTTATATGCCAAACTAAAGGTCTCAACAAACTATGGGTGGTTTAATGGAAATGGTCCCATAAGTATGATAAAACTTATAGATCTTCAAAATGGCGGAAAACAACATGGCCGCTATGGAAAACATTCTATTCAATGAAGAATATCTTAAAAACGATTTGCTATAAGAGGTGGGTGCTCAAACAATTATTGTAAAGGGCAATGAAGAGCAATTGCCTGGTGGAAAAAAAATCAAGATGGCGAATTCTAAATCGTAGTCGAAAATATTTGTTCACCGATCTGGCTGAAACTTTGCTTCCGGGCGTTTTCGGGGTCGCTGATACTGCTCCTCATCAGGGAGTTAGGGTGTAGCCCGCCTAAGCTATGGCGTTTCTAGGTATATATCCATTTTTCCTGATATTTTTGTAAAATGATTAGAAAAAAGTTTTATCAAATAGATTTTTTTTTCTTTAATTTTTATGGATTTTTGCTTATAACTTATTTATTTATGATTCTACGACTAAAAGTTACAGAACAAAAGTTGTATTTAATTTTATTTGCAAGAAAAAATGTTCAACAATTTTTTTATGAGACTTATAGTTCGGCAGATAAACCATAAAAACCATTTGAACCTCTTTTCCAAGATAGCGGCCGTGGGACAAGGATTGCAACCCCACAAACTTGAATTTAACTTAACACTAACCCTCCATTCATATCTAAAAAATAAAATTGCGTCCTCTGACAAACGCAACCCCAAATGTAACTTTTCAATTAACTACTTAGCAACTGTTAAATCAAGCCACTCATTTGAATAAACCCGTTTTTTAAGAACTTAACATATGTATATTATTTTATCCATCAGTAAACGTCCAATGGCTTTCCGAGATGATGATAAATTTAGATCTTGTATAAGAACACATGTAGCCTTTTATCCCGGTGTTGCCAGGTTTCTATAAAACAGTCCCTGTGTTCAAATTTCTTACAAACCTTTCCCCCGTGTCCAATCTTAATTTTCTTTTCTGTATGGCTGTTCTTTTATGCTAGATATTAAGTATGTATCATATACATGTATATCGTCACCCCAAATATCAACCAAATGAAGTTAATAATAAGTTCAAAGTGTTTAGCTCATACATAGATTAATTTCGGGCTTGTTTAAAAATATCAAACCTTAAGCGACGTTTAACATCGTCTACATAATACCTGCTTATTCTTTTAAATAATGTTTGTATTTATGTAAAACTTCGCAGTTTTAATCACCAAAAAGTGGCTGGATACACATCCACATAATAATGTATCTTTTGTAACTTTTTGTTCCTGCAGGACAGGAGCCCATCTCTGATATAGTATACAGTATACCTGGACTAAAATGGCTTTATATATGGCTCATCAGTCTTACATCACCAGCAGAGAACATAAGTCTTACAACACCAGCAGAGAACATCAGAGTAATAAGTGATAAAATGAAAGAGCAAAGAATGACATGCCACCTTTGAGAATTCCTGGCGAACTAAAAGATCTCTGCCTAATTTTAAATATTTTGTACATGACCAATGTTGAAAATATTATTAACCTAAACTATTAATGCTTTAACATCAAGATCATTTAAATACGAACTATAATTAGCTATTAGGTACAAGATCATGTATATAGTGGGTTTATTCACCCAAGGTTGATAGTAAGTCAATTCTAGACCACCTTGAGAAGCTTTTAGTACTCTACATTATTTACTGCGGTATTATAATCAGAAGCTTTTTGTAGGCATTATTCAAATTACAATCATTTACCTCGTTCTGATTGTTAGTAACAAAGATTGTTTCAGGGACTTATGGCACTAGATATAAATAAAGAAATCGGTTAATTATTTTATAACCAGGTGGTAAATAAGCTAACGGCCCGCCTGATGCCAAGCAGTCATCGCAGCCAATGAACGTTGCCGACTATTTAAAAATTTAATCACTTCTTTCTTGAAGTACCCCATACTGTAGTCCTTAGAGCAAACCTAAGCGTTTGTGGTAGGAAATTCTAAATGCAACTCAGATTTAATAGTTCCTAGACCAAATGGATATATTATGTCCCTTTAGATAAAGACACACATAACAAAAGATTGGTGACTCATTAACTAAATATTTTTTTTTTATCTTGAGTTATTAAAATACGTAAATTTTAAACAGTGTAAGAAAGAAAAAGAAAAACTGTGAAATGTTACTATTAGAACTTTTGACGGTAAATTAAATCAAACGCAGGTTTATACAAGCAAAAAGTGTTTATTGAGATTTTTTAACACCAAATACAATTACAATTTATTTATCGTACTGGCTTTTAAATTGTATAATTAGAGATCTTTATTTGATTTGAATTAAAATGAAATTGTTAGGATGCTTTAGGAAAGAATGCATCAATTAAAAGTTGATATTATGAGCATTATCAACTGTTAACCGCAATAGTTGACGTTGGTACAGGCGCGGATTATCCCTAAGGCAAACTAGGCACGTGCCTAGGGCGCAAGATTACAAAGGGGCGCGCAGCTGGTCTCCCAGCAGAATATATACCCTGCTCCGCACATTTGCTTAACCTAGTTGGTGAATGTGCCACTGAATGCGCTTTTTGGTTTTAAAACTCAAAGATAGGAAATTCTAAAAGCACAAATACTGCTAGATAAAAATAATAACTACTACTGTCAAAAATCCATCTCACACACTGGTAATTTCCAGAAATTCACGATGCTTTGATTGCAATCGAGAGCAATTCTGAGCAAACGTTCTGCTGTTTCTGAAGCGAAAGGCATAAGATTGAAATTATAACGACAAGAAACTGCAGCACAGATATATTTTAGATATTTTTACAGTTATTCAAATGAATGACAGTGTGATTACACAGTTTCTACAAAAAGGGACAATTTGAATAAATATTCACAGCAAGCTTTAGAACTCTCATTGAACTTTAGAACCTGCTGAAGATATTACTTCTTTATTATTTGTCGGGAATCATTTAGTGACATGTAGTATCATATAGTAATTATAGCCAGACTTGTGGCTGAACTTTAAAACAGACGAAAAACGTACAGTAATTTTAAGTAATTTGATCAATTTAAGCACTGAAGAAGTTCAAGATAGAGCAAGTATGTTAGTAATAATGTATTCTGATGACGATTTAGAAAAGTGCTTTGTTGGTTAATGTATCCATCTACGATCCTATTTAACAACGATAGTTCAAGACTGAGCACTGCTTCAAACAACCAACGGAATTTTACAGAATTCTAAGAAATGAAGAACTTGAACTAATTTACCCAACATTGAAATAGACTTAAGAATGTGCGTATCGACGGCAGTCAGCAATTACCGTGGTGTGTGGTGTTTTTCCTGTCTAAAAAAAGTAAATAAATTATCTTCGTTCGACCATGATTGATAAGACATTAAGTTCGTTAGCCATGATGAGGATCGAATCAAACTTAAAGCTGTTTTAAAATTATGACAATGTTATTTATATTATCGCAAGATAAAATGTAAATGCCAATTTTTTTTTTTTTAACAATTGTCATTGAATGTCAAGTTTTTAATAAATATATATATAAATCATTACTTTTTTTTATTTATCAAATATCAATAATTTTTTTAGGCTTTTACAAAAATTAACTATAACATACCATCATCTGTCAACGCACATTACACACATACATAGCCAGATCTGTTTCCCAGAGTGGCATTATGTATTTCAATGTTCGTTCTGTCCCTCGTGTTTTTTTCACTTTCCTCTCTTTATATATTTTATTCACACCTTAGCTACTAATGTTAGTAGTCACCGTGTCCGAAAAAATCTCCTCTATAAGTAGCTAAGTGTCAAATGATGTCCAAATCACATATTATAGTATAATCACCAACTATTTATGCAATGAGACAATTCTTCGTTCTTTTGAAGTTAGAGATCTTGAGGTTGAATTTGACAGCTTCATAGTTTTACTTCTATAATCAGATTAAATCACTCACTGTCACACGTTTTAAACGTTTGGAATATTGGTTTGTATTAGGTAATTTCATAAAATTACAAAACATAAATGCTATAACATATTCGCTCGAAGATTGAAGCTAGTGCGTGGGTATACGGATAAAACTTACTACTAGTACTCGTTACAATTTTTAATCTATGGCCACTAGAGGGGCGCCGATGATGTGTTTGCCTAAGGCGCTTTTCACATTTAATCCGCCTCTGCGTTGGTAATATCTCTGACTACCCTTTCGGGGTTAAGTAATCAATCATAAAGTATGCATAGGAATATTCTGGTCAGTACTCAGGCGGACCCATATTTAGCTTGTGAAAATTGATATCATATTATTAAGTCTCAAAACGACCTCATGATTTTCGACAAAAGGTTCGTGCTTGACCTCATAAAAAGAACAAAAGATAACTTTCAAAATCAAATCAAGAAGAAAAACGTTGAAATAAAGACTAATATCTACTGAAAAGAGTAAATTTGAATTTAGCTCCATTTTCATAAGATATTATGCAAAAGAGTTAAAACCGTTTGACGAGGGTTCGGAATCTATGACCATTGACTTTTTATGAGGAGAGGATAGTGGTTCATGAATGTTTCATAGCGACTTGACCGACGCTACCGTATTGTTACCCTGCTTTGCACCCTCTTTATTATTTTATCAGGCTTTTGCGAAAAGTAGCTGAGAAATGAGCGTGTCTGTAACCTTTTGTTTAAATTTTGTAGTTTTCTTTTTTAATTTTGTAAAGGCTACGATAATAGCCCACGCTGTCTGTCTGTCTCTTGATTTATTGTTATGAAAACATTTTTTATTATTGTTATCTTTTCCAAGTAACAAAACCAAACTCTATTTTCAATCTATAAAAAAATAATCAGGCACTCTATTTACGAGCTCTATGTTAATAACACATATTTTAACATCAAGAAAATTGTGTTCCTTTGTTTGTCTTTATGGTGTGAACTACTACACACCATAACGAAAAGTTTGTTGCACTGTACATATTTTTTTCTGACTATAAAAAAGAATAAGAAAATAAAAAACTTATAAATGAATATTAGTTTAGAATACAAAACGTAGGCATATAACTGTCTACCCAAATAACAATGGGGCTTGTTATAAATAATAATGAAAAGTAACAAATAACAAAACCTTACCAAATAACTAACGTTGTTAGTTATTAAATAACAACTATGTATATGGTTATCTGAAATAAAAACAATTTTTATTTTTTCATCAAGCCCCATTGTTACTTGGGTTTTGTGTGACAGTTATATCCCTACATTTTGTTTTGTAGATAAATATATCTTTTTTTTACAGAGCGTTTCTTATACTACAAAGGTGGCAAACAAGCCTACGGTCCGCCTAATGGTAAGCGGTCCCCGTGGATTATGGACGCTTGCAACACCAGAGGTATCACTCGCACGTTGCCGACCCTTCAAAAGTCTAATAAATTTTTTCTTGAAGAACCCCATACTCCATAGTTCTTAAAGAAAACCTTGGCAGGGAGCTCATTCCACAACTTAAAAGTTCGCGGGAGGAAATTTCTCTGAAATCGCACTGTACGCGACCATTTAGGTTCTAAAGTGTGAGAATGAATTCCCTGCCGATGGCGAGCGGTGCGATGGTAGAAAGAAGCCGTGGGCATCATTTCTAATAATTCCTCAGAACACAACCTATTGTACAAGCGGTAGAACACACACATGGAGGCAAAGTCTCTCCTCAGACTTAATGGCTCGATACCGCAAGTGAGTCTGGAATCGTCGACAATTCTCACAGCCCGTCTTTGAACCGAGTCAAAAGGGCCAAGCTGGTATCCGGGTGCACCCGCCCAGAGATGGCAGCAGTACTACATATGGGGCCGAACTTGCGACTTGTAAAGTAACAACCTTTGCCCCGACGTGAAGTACTGCTTCGCTCTGTTGAGTACACCAAGTTTTAATCTTGTCAATGATCTCGGAACTGAACATTGCTGGAGATGTCGAGCATGGATCCCAATGCTCTTGGAGATGGAGAGGGGAGTGTTCTGGAATTGTGGGACTACAGTGAATTGTGTCTTTGTAGGGTTGGATTGGACTTAATTTTCTCGTCCTCAGTCAAAGACCTTGGACAGAGTTATCTCCATTTGAGACAATTTCTCCACGCTTTTCCTCCACAACGGAACAAGGGATGTTAGCACGGCCCTTGTAATAAGCGACTCCAATACTGTCATGTGCATAGCAACGTATGTTGTTGATGTCCAATATGTCATTGATATGCAGTAGAAACATTGTAGGAGACAGCACAGAGCCTTACGAGACACCAGCATTAATGTCCATGCTATCACAGCAACTACCGTCAACCACGGCTCGTATGCGTCTGCCGGACCTTTTGCTATGTCCAGACTACATGCCAATACCTCCCCCTGACTCTCAATGGCTAGTGTCCATCAGTGTGTGAGATACACTAGAAGTACACTAGTTGAACGACCGTAGCGAAAGCCATATTGACGGTCACTGACCAGGTTGTGTTTTTCTAGGTATCTTAGACGCTGTGTGTTGATCATACGTTCCATCAGCTTGGAGAGAAGAGAGACAATAGTGATACGCATGTAATTTGATAGATCTGAACTATCGCCCTGTTTGGGCACCGGATGCACATTCGCAGTCTTCCATGAAGGCGGAAATTGCCTAGTATGGTAGGAAAGCGCGGTATTTTAACATTCATGTTACCTATTTTAATTCGTGTTAAAATGACCACTATAACGAAAACAGTTGCATAAATAGCTATTAATTACCATCATCATCCATCACATTCACATCTATCTAACATAATTATTGCGATTGAGAATTTATCTCTCGGCCGGCCTGTTACTCGTACGTACTTCACTCCGCTCCGTGTTTCTGATTACAACCACTTGTACTAAATTTGGCTTCGATTTATATAATGTCCTTGATATTAATCGCTAAAAATATCAACAAAAAAAGGTTAAAAAAATGAAACTTGTATAAACCTTACTGATATATGTTTTTGAAAGTCTGTTTGTTTGTTTGTCATTGCTTAACGTCACGGTGCAACCAATTGAGTTTATTTTTGGTACAAAGATTGTTAAGAGGACGGAAAAGAGAAAATTACCCGTAGGAATAACTAAAACCGAATTTCACGTGGACTAACTATACAGGTAGAACTTGCTGTAGCAAACTTCCTTACTATAGGTAATCTTTGCAGAGTCCCGGGCAATAGCTAGTAATTTATAATTTGGATATATAGTATTTAGAAGTGCAAATTAACTTGGGTCAACATTAATAATGTCTTCCACAATTTACTTTCTGGTGTATTAAACGGTCTTGAAAAAAAAATTTTTACTGCTATTTTGTTTACTGGACGATCACTGCGGTTTCACTCGACGAATAATTAATCCCCGTGGTAACTATCGATCTGGCTAAAAGTATTCTTCCTCTGTGCCAAAGATCAATATAACTGTAAGCACCGCTGTGCGCCGGCAACGTTAGGAATAGTACCAACCTCAACAGAAATTAATTCTCTTGGGAACTATTGTTCAAGATAAAAACCGTTCCTTTGCTGCAATGTTAACGAAAAGGGCCTGTTTTCTTCCGACTTGCCTTACAAATACATATTAATATATCAAACTAAAAACTTTATTTATTCGAATCAAAAGCTCTATAGAAATGAAATGATGGTAGAAGCCTAAAATTTTCACAGAATATGACGGATTTCCTAACAAAATAAATCGTGCAGTCTGTGGTTGTATGGATCCCTCAACCGCGGAAAAATACAGAGTAGGTACTAGCACAGACTAAAACTGAAAACCATTAACAACAGCACGGTTTACTAGAATCAATCCGAGGTAAGTTAGTATTAATAAATGGTCAGCCAAGTTAAGCTTACGTAATCTGTGCCATGCCGAAGAATGGTTTTTTACTGCTAATATATGATGCTGAATAAAGATTTTCATTACTTAAACTGTAATATCTCATGCTGAATCCATATTTTAATAACTAAAGCTGTTATATCTAATGCTTATACCATATTTTTACGAAAATTAAGCTGTAATATCTTCTGGTTTTCCAATTATTTGTGACTAAAACTGGAGTTTGTCTTGAAACATAAGTGTTTCGACTTACACAGTCTTTAACTAAAGAAGTAAGTAACAAAAAAAAATACACATCAAATGTTATTTGGATCCAAAAATATCTTTAGCATTCAACCGAAGTTGAAGGGAATCGTTTGAGTACAAATAATTTATTCAGTAGGTTTTCAAACTATAGGCCAACCGAATTTAGGGTCCGCCGCAAGCAAATGGGTTATTCTAAACAATACTCAACTATTAACCTACTACACGAACAACAGACTCAATAGCACCTCAAATAATATTATTTCACTCTAATGTTGATTTGTAGGAAGGTATCCAAGTGTGATGTTTATATGTTTATCTAACCCAATAATAGAATTTAATGTACGAAAATTATTTGGTAGTTTAACAAATGTATTCCATGATTCCATAAACGTTTTGGTTTTTTATTACGTAAGCACCACTTAGTACTTAGAAGGTCCCTCCAAAAAGGATATTATTTTTTTTTCCCGTTAAGAGGAATTCACCACTAAGGTGTAAAATGAGTGGGATTTAAAACAGTGGTAATTTTTTAGTTTGGACATGTTAATTCGTCTGTATATCAGTGTCGCAAACTCAATCATTCGTCTGTCTGTCGGTTGAGGAGCATCCAAATATTTTCAGTTTGAATATTTTGTAGGTGAGCTGTTCACCTTGGCCCATTACAAGGATTCCACCTTAAGAGGAAACAACAGATTGCATTCAATTCAAATGCTAATAAAACCTTGTCATGCGCGTTTTCGACTTCCTTCCCTTCCCAACCTTGTCACAGATCACCTACACTTTTTTCTTTCTACTAGGAATTGAAGAGTCGTTTTGTTATTTCCATGCTATACTACTTTATAGTAATTTAAAAAAAAAATAACTTTTAAAACGATGTTCGCTTTATAACTATTACAAAATATCCGAAATAATTTTAATATCCTGGCAACATTTAAAAAAAAACTACCACATTAATTTAAATACAAAATCATTTTTTGTAAATTGATTGTTAATGATAACATACACCGTTAGGAATGTAATTAGAAAAAGATATATTATTTACACGACCGTCCAAAAAGAGAGTTATTATTTTCAAAATACGTCTATGTGAGTTTTTTTTATTCCACTGATATTAAAAATAAATAATTACCATGAATAATAAAACCGTTAAAATTGGGTTTTCATTGGGCACACAAAACTTGTTTAATTCATTTTAAGTCGGGCAAGCATGTTTTTAAATAGTTTAAATTTGTTTTTATATTTAATACTACACTATATAATTTAATTTAAAATTTAATAAATATTTAAAATTACACCGAGCGTTTAATATTTACAGTCAAAGTTTTTTTATATACCACTAAGTTGGCAAACAAGCTTACGGACCGCCTGATGGCAAGCGGTCATGGACCACCTATGGACGCTTGCAAAACCAGGGGTTGCCAACCCTTCAAAAAGCTAATAACTTCTTTCTTGAAGAACGCAATTATAAACTTTACTTTATAAATCTTCGACTAGGTAGTTACTTACGTCTGCTCATGGTATATTTCTCGAATATAGGTATGTGACTGACTGAAATCATTAAACAAACGTCAAGAGCAGCACCCACAGTAAATAGAAATATTGCTTGAAAGTATTTACGCTGGGTTCGAAGGTTGCCGAGAGGAAATAGATTTTTCCCGCACATCAGAAATTCAATAACGCTGTAGATTTTGTGAAATTGAAGAATGCTGTACAGTTTCGTAATGAAATAGGTTTCGGAGCTTTGTATAACAAAGTTGTGGGATATTTTATTCGAAATCTAACTTTTTTGCTTTGAAATTCATTTATTAATATTTCATAACATTTTTAGTTTTTTTATCATATTGTCCCTTTTGAAATTCAATTATTCTTTATGTATAGTCCATTTGAAAAACTATACGTTATAGGAGTGCGTGTCTGCTTGCGGTATCTAAGTTTAAGGTTTAATTCTTAGAAGGCGCAACAAAAGATACAAATTGTCTAATTTTAGAAAAAAATTGCTTTCATGTGTAGATTTTCCCGATAAACAGTAATAGGCTACTTATTATTAAGGTTCCCGAAACAATTCTGTAGCGAAGGTACGAGATATTTTATCCTTTATGTCCATTACGAACACGATATAACAAACGTACACAGGAAAAAGAAAGAAAAAATAAAAATAAAGTATTAGAAATCGTTAAATCCCAACAATTCCATCAAACTCTACCCAATTGTTTTTGAGTAATGCCATAACAAACAAGTCTGAGAAGAGACTTTGCCTCCCTTTATTTCCATTCTTTTGGAGAAATACAGATGAAAAACTTTGTCTGATGTACAATAATGTGATAATAAGTTATTTTCGACAACATTTCTTACTTAGAACATAGGATTTAGCGATCTTTTAATTCTTATAATTTAGATTAGATTAGTAATTTTAATAGAAATACTTTAGGATTAAAATTAAGAATATGAACCGCACCGTAGTAGTAGTAGTAGGAGTCTTATTGTTTGTAGACAAAAACTTATTAACAAAAAAAACAACCGACTTCAAAAAGATGCACTAAAAAGGAATAAATAAATTACTTATTTCCAAAAATCTAATCTGAATAACAGTTTGAAGTTGGTTTCATGCAAGTGAAGTGTGTTTTAAACTGATAGGTACATAGAAACCAACTTTAAACTGTTATTCAGATCAGATTTTTGGAAATAAGTAATTTTTTTATACCGTTTTAGTGCATCGTTTTGAAGCCGGTTGTCTCTTTTGTTAATTTTTTTTTACTTTTGAGTGACGAATTGCTTTTTTCAAACACTAAAAACATCAACACTCGTAACCAAATTTTATACAATCATTAACATGAAATTAAAACCAATTTTTTTTTCACCTAAAGTTTATGTTATTAATTTACTACATTAATATGAGACCATACACTTTTAAATATTAAAAATCAATTTTGCAAATCTATATATGACGGAGCTGTGCCCGAATATACATAAAAAACAAAAAAAAATACATAAACATCGGAATTGAGAACCTGCTCCTTTTTTAAAGTCGGTTAAAAAGTGTAGTAAGCGTAACGTACTTAACATCGATCATGCGTAGAGCGGAAGTAATGACGTTGCGTCGCTCTCAAGAGCTGTGTTTTAGTTCAGAGACTGAGTTGCTGAAACAAAATAATACAACAGTGTCCCGCGCCAGTCGGCTGCGCACTCTAACACCAGTGCTAGAAGACGGACTTCTGAAAGTTCAAGGTCATATCGACGCAACTAAAGACATTGTCTTGCCCGTAAAGAGTCCAATCCTTTGGCGGTCGTGATCCTATAGCTAGGCTCATAGTCAAGCATTATCACGTACGTGCAGCGCATGGCTGTAAATAAATGGTAGACAATGAGATACGACAAAGATATTGGCTTATCAAACTCCGTCCTACTGTCTGCACCGTAGCAACTAGATGTCTCAACTGTAGATTGCGTAAAGTAAGTCCACAGCCGCCGAGGCGTTGGGACCTTCCAAAAGCACAGCTATCACATCACCAAAGACCCTTCTCTTACTGTGGAGTCGATTTGTTTGGTCCGATGACCGTCAAAATTGGACTTCGTAAAGAAAAAAGATACGGTGTTCTTTTTACGTGTCTTACGGCCCGCACCATACATATCGAGAAGGTGGCTTCACTGTCGATAGATTCACTTATAATAACGCTCCGTCAAATGGCCTCCAGAAGAGGGTGGCCCACTTAGATTTTCTCGGATAACGGAACTAACCTAAGAGGGAAAGAGATAGAACTCAAAACCACAAATTAAGGAGCGCATTGGCACTTCATAAGTCCAGTAAGCCCTCATAAAGGGGGGACCTGGGAGCGTCGTTAAAACGGCACTTAAAGCGAGCTAGCGGAGGACTGACTACGTTGCTTGCGGAAATAGAATCTATGGTCAAGAACAGCCCCTTAACTCATATCGCTCTTGATCCTAACTCCGACGAAACACTAACTCCTAACCATTTTTTGCTTGGTTCTTTATCTAATCTTTCGGTCCCGGAT
The DNA here is from genome assembly GCA_946406115.1 of Apoda limacodes. Lineage (NCBI taxonomy): Eukaryota > Metazoa > Arthropoda > Insecta > Lepidoptera > Limacodidae > Apoda > Apoda limacodes. The sequence goes on along the minus strand of OX291553.1, from coordinate 7,000,001 downwards.
GAGTTTAATGACGGAGACTTCTACCTAGGCAAGCAGTGGCGCCATAGCACAACGCTTTACCGACCTGTTTTGGAGTAGGTGGGTCAAGGCTCGTCTTTTGCCTCGACAAAAGTGAACGAAGGTAACAATTCCACTACAAGAAGGCGACTTAGTCTTCATTGCTGACCCAAACAGCAACCCAGAAATTTGTGGCCTATGGATAGGGTAATTCAAACTTACCCAGGCACTGATGGCGTGACACTGGATGTTCAGACACGCACTAACATTATCCGAAGTAGCCAGGTCGACACTGGGGGGAGATTGTAGACGACAAGCGATCACTCACACATATACATACTCTTATTTTGTATGTATACCTATGCCTATTATGCAAAATAGTATGTAATTTAAATTGTAGTTGCTTTTTGTTTTATAAAGACTTGAGCAAAGACTTGAAGGTAGCTCAAGTGCGTGGCAAGATACTTAGAGTAGTCATTCGTCTTTCGATAGCCTTACAGGAGCTACTCATACGTTCACTGTTGACCTACAATCAATTCATTTAACATATTTTCCGTGTTTTACTCAAATTAATCCTTCGCCAGTGCCTTTTATACATTTATTTTCATACAGTCCTCAACACCGACTTTAAAAGCGACATGGTTTTAAACTACTTACATTAAATTTTTCTTTAGCACAAGACCAAGAAATTGACTGTGCGCAAGTTGACAACTGGCGTTGTAAAAACATACAAAATTTAAATGATATATCATAACTAAACACCACATATGGACGCTCGCTCCTGAACCTTTAGATAAAGGTTAGTACCTACTAAAAGCATTGCTGAAAGCTTGCTTTATTACTAGTAAAATGTTTCATGAGGCACTTTATTCCCATGTTCCCTAATAAAAGTACATATATACACGTAAAACCATGTACTGAGCGCACAATATAATACTTTGTTTCGTAAGTACACGCTGGCTCAGCCCACTGCATGGGCACATACCTCTACTTCGAAAAAAAGGCTTAGGCCATAGTCTATCGCGCTGCTCAATGCGAATAGGCGGACGTTGTCGAGCTAGGAGCCTCTCGCCTGTCAAAGTGTTCAAGCCGATCTTAAGTCCTCTGACTTGGCGAACAGACTGCTAGGTTTTTTTTTTTTTTTTATACCACTAAGGTGGCAAACAAGCCTACGGTCCGCCTGATGGTAAGCGGTCACCGTAGCCTATGGACGCTTGCAACACTAGGGGCATCACTCGCGCGTTGCCGACCCTTCAGAAATCTAATAACTTCTTTTTTGAAGAACCCCATACTGTAGTCCTTAGAGAAAACCTTGGCAGGGAGCTCATTCCACAACCCAAGGGTTCGCGGGAGGAAGTTTCTCTGAAACCGCACTGTACGCGACCATTTTGGTTCCAAAGTGTGAGAATGAATTCCCTGTCAATGGCGAGCGGTGCGATGGTAGAAAGTAGCCGTGGGCATCATTTCGAACAATTCCTCAGAACACAATCCATTGTACAAGCGGTAGAACACACATAGGGAGGCAAAGTCTCTCCTCAGACTTAAGGGCTCGATACCGCAAGTGAGTTTGGGATCGTCGACAATTCTCACAGCCCGTCGTTGAACCGAGTCAAAAGGGTCAAGCTGGTATCCGGGTGCACCCGCCCAGAGATGGCAGCAGTACTCCATATGGGGCCGGACTTGCGACTTGTAAAGTAGCAACCTTTGCCCCGACGTGAAGTACTGCTTCGCTCTGTTGAGTACACCAAGTTTTTTGGACGCCAGCTTTACCTTGTCTAGCAAATGATCTCGGAACTGAACATCGCTGGAGATGTCAACGCCAAGGATCCCAATGCTCTTGGAGATGGAGAGGGGAGTGTTCTGGAATTGTGGGACTACAGTGAATGGGGTTTTCTTAGCGGTGAACGCGCAGACTTGTGTCTTTGAAGGGTTGAATCGGACCAAGTTTTCCCGCCCCCAGTCAGAGACCTTGGACAGACCGATCTCGATTTGAGACACAAGTTCTTCACGCTTTTCCTCCACAACGGAACGTGGGATGCTTGCACGGCCCGTGTAATAAGCGTCTCCAGTACTGTCATCTGCACAGCAATGTATGTTGTTGATGTCCAACATATCATTGATGTGCAGTAGGAACAGCGTAGGAGACAGCACAGAGCCTTGCCGTCAAAACGTCAACTACGGCTCGTATGCTTCTGCCGGACAAAAAGCTAGCCACTCATTTGCACAAACCCTCGGGCACTCCGTAAGAAGGCAACTTCGATAGAAGACCCCGGTGCCAGACCCGATCGAACGCCTTCGCTATGTCTAGGCTACATGCCAATGCCTCCCCCTATGACAATAGCCTAGTAGATAGTAAATTCATAAAATAATACATATTATTATGGTTTCTTGCCGGTCGCTACCACAGCACGATTGGCTCAGCTCGTACATAGAGTACAAAAATAAAAAATAAAACCTAACGGCTAGTCGCTACACTCCTGGCCACCTTTGACCAGGAGTGTTTTGTTCCGAAGTTCATGTGTCTAATGCAACTTGATAACAATGTAGGTACCTACACTAGGTAAACCACCGTATTGTAGAACCTATTACAACGATAATCCAGCTAATAGTTGATCCACCGTAGTATCGTTATGATCTTCAAGTATGGTAAAGGCCCAAGTGTTATACCTGTAAACTTACGTGGCACTACTCTAAAAATTGCCGACTCATTTAAATACCTTGGTCACATAATATCGAGTAACTTGTTGGATCATATTGATTTGGAGAGACAGCGCAGAGGTATTGCCTGTAGGAGTAACATGCTAGCCAGGGGAATTAGTCACTGTTTAAACCAAGTCAAAGTGACCCTGTTCAAGGCATACTGTCAGGCATTCTACACCAGCCAACTCTGGTTCCATCACACAAAAAGAGCATATAACACTCATCTTTGCTGTTTTACTAAGGCATAGGACCTCCTTCCATATGAGGCTGATCAAGTGTAACAATGAAATTGTAAGGGCGGTTTTCCATACCACTTACATGTTAAAAAAACAGGTTATTTTGACTGCATAGAGCTTTAATTTAATTAAATTTAACAAATAAACATAAACATATACATGTGTATCTGTCTGTCTGTATATATATTAAAGAAATAATTTAATTTAATTAAATTTAATGTAAAAATAAATAAAAATTAACTTTAATTGTTTAATAATTAACTGTGACTCCATTCTAATTAATTTAAATATATATACATGTGTGACTATATATGTTATAAATTCTCTATATTATAGTAGAAGAATAATTTAATTAAATTTGATTTGATTTGTTTAATTTAATTTGGTAAGATTGGATCTAATCTAATTTAGACTTAAAAATCATGTAAAACCTGGGTTAATACCTGTCAATAATTTTTTTAATTTATTATATCTTATTATTTGATACAAAACGACACTGCTTTATAAAGTAGCTAGCCTTTTCTAGCCTAATTCTACAAATCAGCTGCGACATACACACAAAATAAAACAATTGCATTAAGGGCTTTATTTTTATTTGTCAGAATCTGAGAAGTAACACACTCGAATCAGAACAATATACAAGACCACACTCGCTAAAAATGATAATCAACCTTAACATATGTATGTATAAAAATCAAAGTCCGTTTTTTGTTTGTTATCCTTTCACGTCGTATTGAAACATGTCATAGACCTGATTTTGACAGAAATAGCTAAAGAGGCGAGACGCACTCAGATTACTTTCTATCCAGTTAGGCCCTGAACAGACGGTAAAACGCAACTGCAACGAAACCCTTTTGAAATTATTGCTTTGAAACTAGTTTCAGACGTTATCCACACACGGCGCAGCCTGAATTGTACCACAATGTGATGAAAGTCATTTCAGTTTCTTTGAACAGACATGTGTAAAATGTCTAGCTCAGGTGATGAAGAAATTGTGGTTATGTATTTGTCTCTTCATTGCTTTTCCAATTCCTGCCCATGCTTTATCAGTGTCAGTTCTGCTTGAGTTGCTTGATAGTGTACAAGCAAGAATACTTCCCAATTTCTAACACAAATTGTATGTCTTTATTTTCGTCATGAGCCATTTTGTTGCATCGAAAAAAATCGCAAAACGATGAAACGGAAACTCATGTTTGCACGCCGTTTTCTATGCGACTGATTGGTTTCAACCTGGTTACGTCATGTGCGGTCTCTCAAAGGAGTCCATGGCATAAACTCAAATGAAACTCAAAAGTAACTAGAAGTTGCAGTTTCGTCGCTTTTGCGTTTCACCATGTGTTCTGGTCCTAAGGCTTGCATTGAAACCAAAATAAAACAGAATTGGGATTTGAAATTATTTAAAGAGTTATCAAATAGTACAAGTAGAATATTTTAGGGTTAGTTATTTTATTTATTTTTATCATACACGTGTTTTACGTACGTTGTGAAGATTTTAGTCGCGCACATATTATTAAAAAAACTAGTTTTTAAAAAGTAAAAAAATGAGCAAAAGTAAAAAATCTAATTAACATAAATTAGTCATTTAATCTGCATAAATTTAAACAACGGTTTCTTTATATTTTACTTTAATATACGATGCGCGAAAAAAATTGTTCTATCTATGCAAAGGTAGCTTTTAATATTTTTTTTATTTACATATCGGACTGGTAAAGGTTTTCTAAACGGAGTGGAATATTTGCGATAAAAAGTAGGCTGTATTAATCCCCATCGTCGATAATTTCAATAACTATAACGTAAATACCTACTGTGGCAAGTTATGCATTTTGGACAGACAGAAAAAAAATTTTTTGAACATTAAATTTCGTTACGTAATATACTACCGGAAAAAATACAAAAATCGAAAAAGTCTAAAACCATAAATCAACAATTTATTTTTCATTATTTGTCTTGATTAACAAAATAATTACTGAACACCTACCTGTTTGTACTATACCTATATAATAAAGAATTAATTCAAAACAAAAAAAAAGGGATAATTATAAAAAGCATATTATACGAATTTCTATGTATAAGACGGTAAAAAGAAAATAAATCTGCGATACAAATACAAACGAGCAAAGTTAGGCAGCAATAATGGAGAAAATTGGATAACAGCCTACAAAAGCGTTACAATTTGAACAATCAATCTTGTTTGCTGACGGTTTATTTCCTATAAGGAACAATTTTCGCCAAAAGCTGAAATTCTAGGTCGCAAGTCATTAGAGATAATTTTACGAATGTTTAATTTTATTATTCAAATTGTTGTTAAAGTTGCTTTTTGTTTATTATTTTATTGTTACTATGATGTCTATGACATGTATTTTACTCTAAAAAAAGGGCTTGCGTGTTGGATACGTGCGACCATGCTAAGGAAAAGTTACTTCAAGTTGTTAGCTTCCACTACACTTTGTGAACATGAAGTCGCTCGTCAGTTGTATACTATAATATTTCGTTCTAAATGCATAACTTGTGATAAAATTTTTTCCTTGTCAAATGTGAGTCAAGAGGCAAATTGTCTTTTTAGAACTTGCTTATATCTAATTAGAACATCCAAAACTGGTTAAAGAAACCTGATAACCTGACAATGATTTTATGGCCGCCTAAGCACCTATACCAGCTTGTCTCTTTAGACTCCGTTCAACGCCAGGCTGTGAAACTATACCTTATTGATAGTGTTTCGGAATTACGAAGACAAATCTGATAGTTCTGTTTTTCTACTAATAGACATATTTTATAACACCTTAGTCCAAAAACACTGCAAAACCAGAGTTGCGGTGAAAGGCTCACTTCCTGTCACGCAGGGCTAATACATAAAAACAGTCCATACAATCAATTACTCGTGGCATTTGGGAATTAGTTCCAAATCAAATCCCGCACGTGCCGTTTGACTACAGCTTGATAAAAAACAGTAGAGCTCTTTATGTTTTGACGAAACTATACTCCGGGACACATGTATCGGCCTACCTTGTGTTTTAAGTTTTGATCGCCCATAGCTAAAAGAAAGGATTGGCCAGCCTTGAACACTAGTTATAGAGGTGTGTTCCGGGTCGCAAACCAGCTCTACAGACAACGCAGCAACTGAAAACAGCCATAGAGGAATGGAGGAGGAATAAGATATGATACCACATATAGTGCAACTGATTTTTCTATGCCTGATGTACATAACCTAATATGAAACTGTAGTTTAAAAGCTAATTCCATGCAGACTGAGTAGCGGGAAAAAACTAGACGTGTACATTTCCTGCATACTAGTTTCATAGCATAATATGATGGCACTATGTTTATCTTATTTCCAACACACATTGCTATAACAGTAGTATTGGAAAACCATTTCCAATCCAACGACCCTTCGCCGTCGAGAAATCTCTTCATAGTTAACTCTTCAGAACGCCTCTCACGTATTAATGTTATAGAAAAACACCGAGATCAATAAAATGAGACGAAAAGAATCCTTGTAATTCTGAAAACGGAGTCGTTCTAACGGAGTAGATATAGAAAGTTTTCTATTTTAGACGGAATCTTATCTTATTCCACGCATTGTACTTGAAAAATTTAGTTTCGTAATGAAATAGGTTTCGGAGCTTTGTATAACAAAGTTGTGGGATATTTTATTCGAAATCTAACTTTTTTGCTTTGAAATTCATTTATTAATATTTCATAACATTTTTAGTTTTTTTATCATATTGTCCCTTTTTAAATTCAATTATTCTTTATGTATAGTCCATTTGAAAAACTATACGTTATAGGAGTGCGTGTCTGCTTGCGGTATCTAAGTTTAAGGTTTAATTCTTAGAAGGCGCAACAAAAGATACAAATTGTCTAATTTTAGAAAAAAATTGCTTTCATGTGTAGATTTTCCCGATAAACAGTAATAGGCTACTTATTATTAAGGTTCCCGAAACAATTCTGTAGCGAAGGTACGAGATATTTTATCCTTTATGTCCATTACGAACACGATATAACAAACGTACACAGGAAAAAGAAAGAAAAAATAAAAATAAAGTATTAGAAATCGTTAAATCCCAACAATTCCATCAAACTCTACCCAATTGTTTTTGAGTAATGCCATAACAAACAAGTCTGAGAAGAGACTTTGCCTCCCTTTATTTCCATTCTTTTGGAGAAATACAGATGAAAAACTTTGTCTGATGTACAATAATGTGATAATAAGTTATTTTCGACAACATTTCTTACTTAGAACATAGGATTTAGCGATCTTTTAATTCTTATAATTTAGATTAGATTAGTAATTTTAATAGAAATACTTTAGGATTAAAATTAAGAATATGAACCGCACCGTAGTAGTAGTAGTAGGAGTCTTATTGTTTGTAGACAAAAACTTATTAACAAAAAAAACAACCGACTTCAAAAAGATGCACTAAAAAGGAATAAATAAATTACTTATTTCCGAAAATCTAATCTGAATAACAGTTTGAAGTTGGTTTCATGCAAGTGAAGTGTGTTTTAAACTGATAGGTACATAGAAACCAACTTTAAACTGTTATTCAGATCAGATTTTTGGAAATAAGTAATTTTTTTATACCGTTTTAGTGCATCGTTTTGAAGCCGGTTGTCTCTTTTGTTATTTTTTTTTTACTTTTGAGTGACGAATTGCTTTTTTCAAACACTAAAAACATCAACACTCGTAACCAAATTTTATACAATCATTAACATGAAATTAAAACCAATTTTTTTTTCACCTAAATTTTATGTTATTAATTTACTACATTAATATGAGACCATACACTTTTAAATATTAAAAATCAATTTTGCAAATCTATATATGACGGAGCTGTGCCCGAATATACATAAAAAACAAAAAAAAAATACATAAACATCGGAATTGAGAACCTGCTCCTTTTTTAAAGTCGGTTAAAAAGTGTAGTAAGCGTAACGTACTTAACATCGATTTTAAGTACGTTACGCTTACTACACTTTTTAACCGACTTTAAAAAAGGAGCAGGTTCTCAATTCCGATGTTTATGTATTTTTTTTTTGTTTTTTATGTATATTCGGGCACAGCTCCGTCATATATAGATTTGCAAAATTGATTTTTAATATTTAAAAGTGTATGGTCTCATATTAATGTAGTAAATTAATAACATAAACTTTAGGTGAAAAAAAAATTGGTTTTAATTTCATGTTAATGATTGTATAAAATTTGGTTACGAGTGTTGATGTTTTTAGTGTTTGAAAAAAGCAATTCGTCACTCAAAAGTAAAAAAAAAATAACAAAAGAGACAACCGGCTTCAAAACGATGCACTAAAACGGTATAAAAAAATTACTTATTTCCAAAAATCTGATCTGAATAACAGTTTAAAGTTGGTTTCTATGTACCTATCAGTTTAAAACACACTTCACTTGCATGAAACCAACTTCAAACTGTTATTCAGATTAGATTTTCGGAAATAAGTAATTTATTTATTCCTTTTTAGTGCATCTTTTTGAAGTCGGTTGTTTTTTTTGTTAATAAGTTTTTGTCTACAAACAATAAGACTCCTACTACTACTACTACGGTGCGGTTCATATTCTTAATTTTAATCCTAAAGTATTTCTATTAAAATTACTAATCTAATCTAAATTATAAGAATTAAAAGATCGCTAAATCCTATGTTCTAAGTAAGAAATGTTGTCGAAAATAACTTATTATCACATTATTGTACATCAGACAAAGTTTTTCATCTGTATTTCTCCAAAAGAATGGAAATAAAGGGAGGCAAAGTCTCTTCTCAGACTTGTTTGTTATGGCATTACTCAAAAACAATTGGGTAGAGTTTGATGGAATTGTTGGGATTTAACGATTTCTAATACTTTATTTTTATTTTTTCTTTCTTTTTCCTGTGTACGTTTGTTATATCGTGTTCGTAATGGACATAAAGGATAAAATATCTCGTACCTTCGCTACAGAATTGTTTCGGGAACCTTAATAATAAGTAGCCTATTACTGTTTATCGGGAAAATCTACACATGAAAGCAATTTTTTTCTAAAATTAGACAATTTGTATCTTTTGTTGCGCCTTCTAAGAATTAAACCTTAAACTTAGATACCGCAAGCAGACACGCACTCCTATAACGTATAGTTTTTCAAATGGACTATACATAAAGAATAATTGAATTTAAAAAGGGACAATATGATAAAAAAACTAAAAATGTTATGAAATATTAATAAATGAATTTCAAAGCAAAAAAGTTAGATTTCGAATAAAATATCCCACAACTTTGTTATACAAAGCTCCGAAACCTATTTCATTACGAAACTGTACAGCATTCTTCAATTTCACAAAATCTACAGCGTTATTGAATTTCTGATGTGCGGGAAAAATCTATTTCCTCTCGGCAACCTTCGAACCCAGCGTAAATACTTTCAAGCAATATTTCTATTTACTGTGGGTGCTGCTCTTGACGTTTGTTTAATGATTTCAGTCAGTCACATACCTATATTCGAGAAATATACCATGAGCAGACGTAAGTAACTACCTAGTCGAAGATTTATAAAGTAAAGTTTATAATTGCGTTCTTCAAGAAAGAAGTTATTAGCTTTTTGAAGGGTTGGCAACCCCTGGTTTTGCAAGCGTCCATAGGTGGTCCATGACCGCTTGCCATCAGGCGGTCCGTAAGCTTGTTTGCCAACTTAGTGGTATATAAAAAAACTTTGACTGTAAATATTAAACGCTCGGTGTAATTTTAAATATTTATTAAATTTTAAATTAAATTATATAGTGTAGTATTAAATATAAAAACAAATTTAAACTATTTAAAAACATGCTTGCCCGACTTAAAATGAATTAAACAAGTTTTGTGTGCCCAATGAAAACCCAATTTTAACGGTTTTATTATTCATGGTAATTATTTATTTTTAATATCAGTGGAATAAAAAAAACTCACATAGACGTATTTTGAAAATAATAACTCTCTTTTTGGACGGTCGTGTAAATAATATATCTTTTTCTAATTACATTCCTAACGGTGTATGTTATCATTAACAATCAATTTACAAAAAATGATTTTGTATTTAAATTAATGTGGTAGTTTTTTTTTAAATGTTGCCAGGATATTAAAATTATTTCGGATATTTTGTAATAGTTATAAAGCGAACATCGTTTTAAAAGTTATTTTTTTTTTAAATTACTATAAAGTAGTATAGCATGGAAATAACAAAACGACTCTTCAATTCCTAGTAGAAAGAAAAAAGTGTAGGTGATCTGTGACAAGGTTGGGAAGGGAAGGAAGTCGAAAACGCGCATGACAAGGTTTTATTAGCATTTGAATTGAATGCAATCTGTTGTTTCCTCTTAAGGTGGAATCCTTGTAATGGGCCAAGGTGAACAGCTCACCTACAAAATATTCAAACTGAAAATATTTGGATGCTCCTCAACCGACAGACAGACGAATGATTGAGTTTGCGACACTGATATACAGACGAATTAACATGTCCAAACTAAAAAATTACCACTGTTTTAAATCCCACTCATTTTACACCTTAGTGGTGAATTCCTCTTAACGGGAAAAAAAAATAATATCCTTTTTGGAGGGACCTTCTAAGTACTAAGTGGTGCTTACGTAATAAAAAACCAAAACGTTTATGGAATCATGGAATACATTTGTTAAACTACCAAATAATTTTCGTACATTAAATTCTATTATTGGGTTAGATAAACATATAAACATCACACTTGGATACCTTCCTACAAATCAACATTAGAGTGAAATAATATTATTTGAGGTGCTATTGAGTCTGTTGTTCGTGTAGTAGGTTAATAGTTGAGTATTGTTTAGAATAACCCATTTGCTTGCGGCGGACCCTAAATTCGGTTGGCCTATAGTTTGAAAACCTACTGAATAAATTATTTGTACTCAAACGATTCCCTTCAACTTCGGTTGAATGCTAAAGATATTTTTGGATCCAAATAACATTTGATGTGTATTTTTTTTTGTTACTTACTTCTTTAGTTAAAGACTGTGTAAGTCGAAACACTTATGTTTCAAGACAAACTCCAGTTTTAGTCACAAATAATTGGAAAACCAGAAGATATTACAGCTTAATTTTCGTAAAAATATGGTATAAGCATTAGATATAACAGCTTTAGTTATTAAAATATGGATTCAGCATGAGATATTACAGTTTAAGTAATGAAAATCTTTATTCAGCATCATATATTAGCAGTAAAAAACCATTCTTCGGCATGGCACAGATTACGTAAGCTTAACTTGGCTGACCATTTATTAATACTAACTTACCTCGGATTGATTCTAGTAAACCGTGCTGTTGTTAATGGTTTTCAGTTTTAGTCTGTGCTAGTACCTACTCTGTATTTTTCCGCGGTTGAGGGATCCATACAACCACAGACTGCACGATTTATTTTGTTAGGAAATCCGTCATATTCTGTGAAAATTTTAGGCTTCTACCATCATTTCATTTCTATAGAGCTTTTGATTCGAATAAATAAAGTTTTTAGTTTGATATATTAATATGTATTTGTAAGGCAAGTCGGAAGAAAACAGGCCCTTTTCGTTAACATTGCAGCAAAGGAACGGTTTTTATCTTGAACAATAGTTCCCAAGAGAATTAATTTCTGTTGAGGTTGGTACTATTCCTAACGTTGCCGGCGCACAGCGGTGCTTACAGTTATATTGATCTTTGGCACAGAGGAAGAATACTTTTAGCCAGATCGATAGTTACCACGGGGATTAATTATTCGTCGAGTGAAACCGCAGTGATCGTCCAGTAAACAAAATAGCAGTAAAAATTTTTTTTTCAAGACCGTTTAATACACCAGAAAGTAAATTGTGGAAGACATTATTAATGTTGACCCAAGTTAATTTGCACTTCTAAATACTATATATCCAAATTATAAATTACTAGCTATTGCCCGGGACTCCGCTAAATTCGTTTATTGGCGTAGGGTTTCTTCTGTAAAGATTATCTATAGTAAGGAAGTTTGCTACAGCAAGTTCTACCTGTATAGTTAGTCCACGTGAAATTCGGTTTTCGTTATTCCTACGGGTAATTTTCTCTTTTACTTCCTCTTAACAATCTTTGTACCAAAAATAAACTCAATTGGTTGCACCGTGACGTTAAGCAATGACAAACAAACAAACAGACTTTCACAAACATATATCAGCAAGGTTTATAAAAGTTCAATATTTTTTAACCTTTTTTTGTTGATATTTTTAGCGATTAATATCAAGGACATTATCTAAATCGAAGCCAAATTTAGCACAAGTGGTTGTAATCAGAAACATGGAGCGAAGTGAAGTACGTACGAGTAACAGGCCGGCCGAGAGATAAATTCTCAATCGCAATAATTATGTTAGATAGATGTGAATGTGATGGATGATGATAGTAATTAATAGCTATTTATGCAACTGTTCGTTATAGGGGTCATTTTAACACGAATTAAAATAGGTATCATGAATGTTGAAATACCGCGCTTTCCTACCATACTAGGCAATTTCCGTCTTCATGGAAGACTGCGAATGTGCATCCGGTGCCCAAACAGGGCGATAGATCAGATCTATCAAATTACATGCCTATCACTATTGCCTCTCTTCTCTCTAAGCTGATGGAACGTATGATCAACACACAGCTTCTAAGATACCTAGAAAAACACAACCTGGTCAGTGACCGTCAATATGGCTTTCGCTACGGTCGTTCAACTGGTGTACTTCTAGTGTATCTCACACACTGATGGACACTAGCCATTGAGAGTCAGGGAGAGGTATTGGCATGTAGCCTGGACATAGCAAAAGGTCCGGCAGACGCATACGAGCCGTGGTTGACGGTAGTTGCTCTGATAGCATGGACATTAATCTCTCATAAGGCTCTGTGCTCTCTCCTACAATGTTTCTACTGCATATCAATGACATATTGGACATCAACAACATACGTTGCTATGCAGATAACAGTATTGGAGTCGCTTATTACAAGGGCCGTGCTAACATCCCTTGTTCCGTTGTGGAGGAAAAGCGTGAAGAAATTGTCTCAAATGGAGATAACTCTGTCCAAGGTCTTTGACTGAGGACGAGAAAATTTAGTCCAATCCAACCCTACAAAGACACAAGTCTGCGCGTTCACCGCTAAGAAAACCCCATTCACTGTAGTCCCACAATTCCAGAACACTCCCCTCTCCATCTCCAAGAGCATTGGGATCCATGTTGGACATCTCCAGCAATGTTCAGTTCCGAGATCATTGACAAGATAAGGTGAAGCTGGCGTCCAAAAAACTTGGTGTACTCAACAGAGCGAAGCAGTACTTCACGTCGGGGCAAAGGTTGTTACTTTACAAGTCGCAAGTTCGGCTTCATATGTAGTACTGCTGCCATCTCTGGGCGGGTGCACCCGGATACCAGCTTGGCCCTTCTGACTCGGTTCAAAGACGGGCTGTGAGAATTGTCGACGATTCCACACTCACTTGCGGTATCGAGCCCTTAAGTCTGAGGAGAGACCTTGTGTTCTGAGGAATTGTTCGAAATGATGCCGACGGCTACTTTCTACCATCGCACCGCTCGCCATCGGCAGGGAATTCATTCTCACACTTTAGAACCTAAATGGTCGCGTACAGTGCGATTTCAGAGAAATTTCCTCCCGCGAACTTTTAAGTCGTGGAATGAGCTCCCTGCCAAGGTTTTCTTTAAGAACTATGGGGTATGGGGTTCTTCAAGAAAAAATTGATTAGACTTTTGAAGGGTCGGCAACGTGCGAGTGGTACCTCTGGTGTTGCAAGCGTCCATAATCCACGGGGACCGGTTACCATTAGTAAAAAAAAGATTTATTTATCTACAAAATGTAGGGATATAACTGTCACACAAAACCCAAGTAACAATGGGGCTTGATGAAAAAATAAAAATTGTTTTTATTTCAGATAACCAAATACATAGTTGTTATTTAATAACTAACAACGTTAGTTATTTGGTAAGGTTTTGTTATTTGTTACTTTTCATTATTATTTATAACAAGCCCCATTGTTATTTGGGTAGACAGTTATATGCCTACGTTTTGTATTCTAAACTAATATTCATTTATAAGTTTTTTTATTTTTTTATTCTTTTTTATAGTCAGAAAAAAAATATGTACAGTGCAACAAACTTTTCGTTATGGTGTGTAGTATTAGTTCACACCATAAAGACAAACAAAGGAACACAATTTTCTTGATGTTAAAATATGTGTTATTAACATAGAGCTCGTAAATAGAGTGCCTGATTATTTTTTTATAGATTGAAAATAGAGTTTGGTTTTGTTACTTGGAAAAGATAACAATAATAAAAAATGTTTTCATAACAATAAATCAAGAGACAGACAGACAGCGTGGGCTATTATCGTAGCCTTTACAAAATTAAAAAAGAAAACTACAAAATTTATACAAAAGGTTACAGACACGCTCATTTCTCAGCTACTTTTCGCAAAAGCCTGATAAAATAATAAAGAGGGTGCAAAGCAGGGTAACAATACGGTAGCGTCGGTCAAGTCGCTATGAAACATTCATGAACCACTATCCTCTCTTCATAAAAAGTCAATGGTCATAGATTCCGAACCCTCGGCAAACGGTTTTAACTCTTTTGCATAATATCTTATGAAAATGGAGCTAAATTCAAATTTACTCTTTTCAGTAGATATTAGTCTTTATTTTATCGTTCTTCTTTTTGATTTGATTTTGAAAGTTATCTTTTGTTCTTTTTATGAGGTCAAGCACGAACCTTTTGACGAAAATCATGAGGTAGTTTTGAGACTTAATAATATGATATCAATTTTCACAAGCTAAATATGGGGCCGCCGCCGCTGAGTACTGACCAGAATATTCCTATGCATACTTTATGATTGATTACTTAACCCCGAAAGGGTAGTCAGAGATATTACCAACGCAGAGGCGGATTAAATGTGAAAAGCGCCCTAGGCAAACACATCATCGACGCCCCTCTAGTGGCCATAGATTAAAAATTGTAACGAGTACTAGTAGTAAGTTTTATCCGTATACCCACGCACTAGCATCAATCTTCGAGCGAATATGTTATAGCATTTATGTTTTGTAATTTTATGAAATTACCTAATACAAACCAATATTCCAAACGTTTAAAACGTGTGACAGTGAGTGATTTAATCTGATTATAGAAGTAAAACTATGAAGCTGTCAAATTCAACCTCAAGATCTCTAACTTCAAAAGAACGAAGAATTGTCTCATTGCATAAGTAGTTGGTGATTATACTATAATATGTGATTTGGACATCATTTGACACTTAGCTACTTATAGAGGAGATTTTTTCGGACACGGTGACTACTAATATTAGTAGCTAAGGTGTGAATAAAATATATAAAGAGAGGAAAGTGAAAAAAACACGAGGGACAGAACGAACATTGAAATACATAATGCCACTCTGGGAAACAGATCTGGCTATGTATGTGTGTAATGTGCGTTGACAGATGATAGTATGTTATAGTTAATTTTTGTAAAAGCCTTAAATATTTATTGATATCTGATAAATAAAAAAAAGTTATGAATTATATATTTATTTATTAAAAACTTGACATTCAATGACAATTGTAAAAAAAAAAAAATCTGCATTTACATTTTATCTTGCGATAATATAAATAACATTTTCATAATTTTAAAATAGCTTTAAGTTTGATTCGATCCTCATCATGGCTAACGAACTTAATGTCTTATTAATCATGGTCGAACGAAGATAATTTATTTACTCTTTTTAGACAGGAAAAACTCCACACACCACTGTAATTGCTGACTGCCGTCGAAACGCACATTCTTAAGTCTATTTCAATGTTGGGTAAATTGTTTCAAGTTCTTCATTTCTTAGAATTCTGTAAAATCCCGTTGGTTGTTTGAGGCAGTGCTCAGTCTTGAACTATCGTTGTTAAATAGGATCGTAGATGGATACATTAACCAACAAAGCACTTTTCTAAATCGTCATCAGAATACATTATTACTAACATACTTGCTCTATCTTGAACTTCTTCAGTGCTTAAATTGATCAAATTACTTAAAATTACTGTACGTTTTTCGTCTGTTTTAAAGTTCAGCCACAAGTCTGGCTATAATTACTATATGATACTACATGTCACTAAATGATTCCCGACAAATAATAATATCTCGAGAAGTAATATCTTCAGCAGGTTCTAAAGTTCAATGAGAGTTCTAAAGCTTGCTGTGAATATTTATTCAAATTGTCCCTTTTTGTAGAAACTGTGTAATCACACTGTCATTCATTTGAATAACTGTAAAAATATCTAAAATATATCTGTGCTGCAGTTTCTTGTCGTTATAATTTCAATCTTATGCCTTTCGCTTCAGAAACAGCAGAACGTTTGCTCAGAATTGCTCTCGATTGCAATCAAAGCATCGTGAATTTCTGGAAATTACCAGTGTGTGAGATGGATTTTTGACAGTAGTAGTTATTATTTTTATCTAGCAGTATTTGTGCTTTTAGAATTTCCTATCTTTGAGTTTTAAAACCAAAAAGCGCATTCAGTGGCACATTCACCAACTAGGTTAAGCAAATGTGTGGAGCAGGGTATATATTCTGCTGGGAGACCAGCTGCGCGCCCCTTTGTAATCTTGCGCCCTAGGAACGTGCCTAGTTTGCCTTAGGGATAATCCGCGCCTGTACCAACGTCAACTATTGCGGTTAACAGTTGATAATGCTCATAATATCAACTTTTAATTGATGCATTCTTTCCTAAAGCATCCTAACAATTTCATTTTAATTCAAATCAAATAAAGATCTCTAATTATACAATTTAAAAGCCAGTACGATAAATAAATTGTAATTGTATTTGGTGTTAAAAAATCTCAATAAACACTTTTTGCTTGTATAAACCTGCGTTTGATTTAATTTACCGTCAAAAGTTCTAATAGTAACATTTCACAGTTTTTCTTTTTCTTTCTTACACTGTTTAAAATTTACTTATTTTAATAACTCAAGATAAAAAAAATAATATTTAGTTAATGAGTCACCAATCTTTTGTTATGTGTGTCTTTATCTAAAGGGACATAATATATCCATTTTCCAACTAACCTAACTTTTCTGCCCCCGCACGACTCGCGCTTGACCACTCTCAAAACCACCCCTGTGTCTGGGGTGTGGCGACTCGCGCTTGACCACTCTCAAAACCACCCCCTGTGTCTGGGATACGTCGACTCACGCTTGACCAGAACTACCACGTGACATCACTGTAGGTTCTGTGTAGTTTTGTTAAGTATTTATATCATTATCGTAATGGGTCTATCGTATTTTTCCGTTCATTAGTTATTCTTATTTAATTACAATGTCGTGAGTGCGATAATGATGTTTGTGGTGACATTCCTAATACCTTTTTAATTATATTTGTACTTGTAAGATAAATCATATATATATAGGATAGTCGAGAGTATTCGAGTTACAATTTATCATCAAGTGATTGAATTCATCCTGTGTGATACTGAGGCTGGTTCTATTTACTTCAAAAAAAGCTATGGAGGTATGTGTTTTTTTGCTTTATAATTCTTTATCTATATTTATTATATATATTACAGACCCTCAAAACTATGTGTTTGTTTGAATGTCTATTACTTAAACCAATTTTGTTTAGGTTTTCACTTTAGGCAAATTTTTGATTCAAATTATTATACAAATATGTTTTTAAAGCATAGGCTTATTTTATTACAGAATTCAACATTTAACGTAATGGAAGAAAACACGTTCAAGCATTACTACTACGCTACATCGGATGATGAGCAATCAACTGAGAAGGCCTTAGAAACAACAAAGCTCAAACGGTCTCGTCGAAATAGTATCGACTCATTCTTTGAGGGGACCAATCAGAAGAAAAAGAAACTCAGCTCTACAGTGGCGAGATCTTCAAAAGATGGTATCCCTGGTGTCACATACTTGTCTACTAATAATGATGATGGGGCTCATGCTACACATTTGATAAAAATTGAGGTGTATGACCTCATAAAATTGAAAAAAGTACCAGTAGATGAACATTGGAAACACTCAGAAGTGAGGATCAAATATTATACGGATACAAAAGATGAAAAATATGAGCAAACGAAGGGTATCATATTTGATATCACGAAGCAAATAGCAGAAACCAATAACTGTAAAAAATACTTTTTTAAAAAGTAATCTCTAATAGCTAAATTAATTTATAAGAACCAGCTTCAGTATTACTCGAAATCAACTTTGAATCAAATTGTATCATGTTTGAGTTTTATTGTGAATGAATGAATAAATGATATAAATAAAAAATATTTTTTTGTTTTTTAACCACTAATTACACAAACACACACATAAGAAAAAAACATTTTTTTTATTTTAAAAAGTTTTATTATCAAAAATTGTTTTAAACATATCATATAATAAAATATCATTACATAGAGTGTTATTACTAAAGTGGTTTACAAAATCAATCATTGATTTACCATGAAACTTAAAATACAAATAAACAAGACAATATTCCCCACAAACAGTTGTAAAGTCATTTTGAACTCTTTTATTATTGTAACTCCATATCTTAGTATTCTTATTTAAGAAATATAAATGATGTCTACTAGGTTTACGACCATAAGAATCAAAGTATTCACCTAATCCATTTTTATTAATATGTATTCCCACCCAATGCGATCCAGGTTGATTGTCAACATCTAAATTACTAATGAGAAAAGCAGGTAGGTGCATGAGTACTGGTAATCTATTTGCAGCAAATACATTTAGTTTAATTTTCGGAGAAATTATCTTTAAACATTTTTGAATATCTAAAGTATTCATTTCAGAATGTTGATATTATGAATGTCAAAAGTATAATAAGTCCTTTCATTGAGTTCTAATTATTATATTTTAGCTACTGTAATCTACTGAAACATTACGATTTTTATCTATTTCAATAACATTATCAAATTCAGCATACACTATACAGTTTATTGTTTGTATGAGTGCTGCTTCAAAACGAACTTCAAGTCTTACGCTTCCATGTCTAATAAGATTCCAATGAGACGTAGAACTAGCTGATAAGTCTGGAGTTAAATCAAATGCCATCAAACAATATCCATTTGCATATTGTTCCCTAGAAATAGCATTACCATCATTCAAAAAAGTGAATACCTGACCCGGAAAATAGTGTATGGTAAGCTGTGGTAAATATATTGTTGTGAAACATTGGTTGTAAAGCTTTTGATGGTATTTGTTGACCATCTATATACAAACTAAATGTATTTATTCCATAGTTTTCAAAGTTAAAAGGGTTTCTGTTAAAACTTCCATTAAAAGCAGCATTGTTTACAAAACCTATTATACACCTTTTTGGAACTTGACCAATAAATATGTTATCAAGCGTTTTTCCCTGAACTCCTGAAGGTATTGTGAGCACTTTGACTTCAGCTCTGGTTATAGGATACTTAGCGGTCGTTGCACTTAAAACTTTATGATGTGCTAATAATACACTTGGACTAATTTTTGCTCTACGAACTATAAGTGTAGCGTCAGTAAAAGTAACTTTCAGTTTAGCATCAGCACCAGCCATAAGATTAAAACTTTCTCTTGATCGTACTAGTTTAAGACTAATTTCAACACCATTTATCAGAAACTTTTCTTGATTAAACAAATCCCCATGCAAATGTCCTACCATTTCTACCTCTTTACTCTCACGTACAAATTGATTCCTTTTTTTAAATCCATCATTAGAATCATCTAGTGAATTCATTTTTCCAGCTGTGTCTTCATACCATAGTCCACAAGTCAGATGAGATTGTTTAGATGCTGGACCATAGTTTAATAAAGTTTCTATAAATGCCCTATAAGCATAAGTGTTGTTTGGTGGAGATACTAGTTTTTAATTTAAATACACATCGAGTTGATTGAACAGTGAGTGTAACCAGTTATTAGTTGGGGCTACTACTGTAGCAGCAGCTAAGTTGGTGCCATCTTGGTTTCGAATTTTAACTTTTAAATGTAGTAATGTATGAGACAAATCGATATAATCATCCCCCGTACCAGGAATTTGAAATTCAATTGGTCCATCGTCTGTAAGGGATGATATAGGTTTGTAGTGTATCCATTGTCCATTTTCAATACTTGTCTGAGTTGTTGGTAAAGCAAATAAATCCAATTCCGATTTTATACATTCACATGAATGATTATGTAAGAATGACATTATTTGTTTGAAAATATATCTTTAGTATTTCTATTAATTTTATACTTTCTAGTTCTCAACTCTTTCAAAGCTGTTGACGGAATGGAATGAATCCGACGTTGACGTTTCGTTATATAACCTGATCCATTCATTAGTCTTTCAATTTTATCATCTGCTCTTCGTTTTAAATTACTACTTACATCTTTTAACCGTGTTTGCACAGATTCATTCATTGGTTTCTGGCTTATCATATCGCTTAATAATCCCACTCCAGCATTAAGAGCCTCTTTACCAATTACTCTTGCCCCACTTGATAATAAAGGTAGTACTGATCGAAACAGGCCTCCTAAAAAGCTTCCTATTCCATGACCACGTTGATGTGGTACACCTTTATAAATTACACCAATTCCTGATCCTGCTTGGTGTGAATAATATTGCTCATAGGGACAAATACTGTTATTATGCATTATAATCGCTTAAAGTGTAGTTTAACATATGCGGTCCCAAATTGAAATGGTATTTTATTACCAGTGTTTGTTCTTATATCTATTTCAATTGTATCAAATTCTCTTCGCATAACTGGTAAGTAGTGGGGTGGTGAAAATACATGCATCTTATAAGCACCATAGATATATTTCTCGGGGTCTAAAGGTATTATTCTTAACAATGGTGTCATAACATCTCCAACTATTTGCGGATCAATTATATCACAGTAAACAAATAATTGAGAAGGTAATCCTAAATGTAAATTGGGTGGGTATCTTCCAACATTTTTTGTTATTAAATTAGTTTTTGGTTCAAAGCCAAGTTGAATACTTAACTTTGATGATAACGTTAAAGATGATATATTTTTATCGTTAATTTGAACAGAGACCATCTGGGAAACTTTATCATAATGAAAGCGACAGTTTTCTTTTAGGTTTAAGGCTTTTAAAATGTTATCAATATTATCATAATTGGTTGCAGGTATATGATTTTTATAAATGACTGATGATATTGATTTATCCAAAGGTACTATCATTTTCTTAGTAATATACATTATATTTTCACCCTCTTGAACTGTAAACATACTACATGGGTATTGAAATTCTACAACTCCAACAGACCACTGTCCTTCTAATTTTATAGGTTTTGGAAGTTTTGTTGAAAAATTTGTAGTGGTATTACTCGGAAAATATTCCATTGAACTATTACTGAGCAAAGTTAAATAAAAATCTTCCTTAATCATATTTTTTCTATATCTTTTAATGATACCCAAGTATTAAATTTGTTTGGATAACCTTTCCACTTCACTAGTACTTGCTTTCTATTTCCAAAATAACGAGTGTGGAGTATTTTATCTATTTTATGTGGGAGAGTGGGGTTGTATATTACTTTTTGTAATTCTTTTTCATAAAATGTACCTGTAATGGGTTCATTTTGAAGATCTTTTAACGTATAAACTACCCAAGGTGATCTTCTTATAACTGAAGTAATAACAAATATTTCATCACTCCAGTTGCTCTCGTATCCTTTTTGAAATATGTGTTTATGTTTTGTTATCCTAACATAATCACCTTCTTTAAACCTGTTTAGAATAGCCTTTTGCCCTTTATCTCTATCATATAAATTATTCCAAACAGTCATAATATTTTCTGAGTTAACATCTTTGGGACACATTTTTATACTTGAATGATAGCTATGATTATAAGAATAAATCAAATCTTTTAAAATATCAACATATCTATATGTGTTATGATGTGTGAAATACCGCCACATTTTTGTCTTTAATGTTCTTTGAAAGCGTTCCACGATACTAGCTTTTATATCAGGATTGTTAGTGGTGTAATAGTTTATACCTTTACTTTTAAAATATTTTTGCACATCCTTAGAAACAAATTCAGTTCCCTTATCTGACTGAATGTGGTTAGGTAAGGATTTTGACTCATTAAATATACTTTCAAAGCATTCTTTTATAGTTATAGAGTTCTTTTTTTTTAAACATCTAGCAAATGCATATTTACTAAATACATCAATAACACACAGAATATATTTAAAACCATCATTATATTCAGAATAAGTGCGCATATCACTTAAATCCACCTGCCACAAGTCATTATAATTAGATAAAATGTACTTATTTCTAGGAAATCTATTTCTTACAGGTTTATGTAATGTGTAAGTTTCTTGTTCTTGCAACCAATTTTTCACTTGTTTTGCTGTCATTTTTCCCTTTAACGAGTTGATGAGTTTGTTAACACCTCCATATCCAGCAGGATGAGAAACATCATAGTAAATCTGATTTATTTCTAATAGGGGGTCCATTTTTCCCAGTCTATTTTTTTCTTGATTTCGTTAAAATGAGTCTTAGTAGGAGTAAAACTATTATCTGATTGCAATTTGTTAAGTGGAATTTCTTCTTTTATATCACCTAAGTAAAGTTTATTAATATATTCTAGTCTTTTTGGATTTCCAATATAAGTTAATGGTATTTTAATTTCTTTTAATGCTGATGCAAACTCTTGCCACCCAATTGGATCACTGTGTTTAAGTGGTCTTAGTGTATCATTCACCAGGTCTATAATGTTACTCCCTGGTATTTTCATATTATTGATACTAACAGTTCCATTGGTATCCCAATCTACCTTATTTTTATTTGAAAAAATTGATTCTATTAGTAATTCACCTCGTTTTATATACGTCTTAGGAATCAATTTCAAGAGTTGTTGCTTTGAATAAAATGGGGTTAAGTCAGTATCATTTATGGTTTTTGATTTTATGTTTGATACCTGCTCAGTGTCAAGGACTGTTTCCTTAATGACATCAGTATCTTTATAATTAGGCGAACTTTCTGTTTTGGTTATAATTGGTATTTGATATGGTCGTCGTTCTACTTCAGTAAAATGTAAATACCTTTGTAGTGTTTGTAAATATAAAATCCATTTTTCTCTATCTTCTACATTACTATTTAAAATATCTTTCATTTCACCATCTAAACGGGATAAAGTATTTAAAGCGCTTTGTGTTTCATTTTCCTTTTTAATTTTTTCTATCAAATTAGGTTCAATTAGAATCATTTTTTTAGCATGTTCAATTTTTTTTGCTTTTATTTTCCTGCTAAGGTTTTAAAATTGAACTCACCAAGGCACTTAGAACAGATCCTAAAATAATAGGTAAAAAGGCACCACCCCTTTGAATAATTACGTTTTTTCTAAGTAGATTTCTTCCTTTACACACCAACTTTCTCAATATATTTTTATATTTTTTTAATTTGTTTTTATCATTTTCCTTGACGGGTATTTTACCCTGTAATACGTTGTAAATACACTCACAAATAAAATTTATTTCTTCTTTACTACAAGATTTAAGTAAAGCTTTTCTATGTCTTGGTTTCAATACATGCAACGATTTTAAAAGTTCTTGATGTGTAGTCACTCTTGAATGCATTATTTATGAATGATTGGAATTTCATTATGTTTGCTGTATTTAAATCCTTTTTAAGGTATATATACAATGCAGTTCTGGTCAGAAGGAAATATTCTCGTTTTAAATCGACACATATCAATTGTGTCCTGTTTTAAATCTATCATTAGGTAGCCATGAGGTTCACTAGTAGCATCTTTGTAGGCATCTTCCAAAAATTTAATGTTTTCAGGTGAGACTTGACGTGCTAAGTAACGAATTTGTGTTTTATCTCGTGGATTTTTAAAGTAGACTATATAACTAGAGTTTAAAGAAATATCTCTCTGTCCTTTACCTTGATGGAATATATTTTGTGTAATATAGAAAACACACATACTGAGGTCAGGAATACCTTGGTAATAATTAACATTGTTCAAGTTGTATAACGGTTGCATTTCATCATAACACCACATAATATTAGAAAAATGTTGATTGCAAATCTCATTAGCATGTTTCACAAAATTTTTAACAAAAACTGATTTACCACATCCACTAGGGCCAGCTACAATTACTGTAAAGGGATGATAAAAATGAATCATAATTATTTTTAATGTGTGTTCTCTTTGAAAATGTTCAAATTCATATGGAGGAAAGCAATAAAAACAAACACTTATATATTAAAAACAATATAATTAATAATAAAAAAAAATTACAATCATTAGGTTACTTAATAATAGTTATTACCTTACATTTTTTAAACACACATAAACCAGATACAATTAATACTCTATATTATTATTATTTCAAAACTATAAGTTAATCTTAAAATGACCCCAAGCATATGTATCTGTTGAATTAGGTAAAATATATCTCTTGGTGTCATTACAGGATAGACAAGTTTTATTAATTTGTTGTGTAAAAATAGTATGTTTCACACTTCGAATCCTACACATTTGTGAAACATTTACATTTTTATTAAATAGACACAACTTATAATTTTCCAAATTCATCTTTTTTGTCACACTTTTATTTACACCTTTAGCTTTAGCAATAACCTTACTTTCAATGTCCATTGCATACATTTTTGATCGAAGTCCTACAAACTCCCGAAATATTTTACCATTGTTCTCATCCTTAAAATATCCAAGTTTCTTTTTATTTAAAAGTGGGAAACCATAAACATTATCACTAGAATAGTCTGAAGTATCGAAAAAACATTCTAAGTCAGATTTTATATCATTATAAAAATTATCTGTAAATACATGGTAAACTAAGCTATCCGTATCAGTGTATAATAACTTGACACTATTATTGTATTTTCTTTTCATGTAATTATAATGAAAGTTATACATCAATGTTTTTGATATTTCTAATATACAAAATCCTAAAACAAATGGTTTATTGAAATATACCTTAGTCTTTTGTAATTGTACAGCAATTAAAGACTCGGAGAATATAGATAGACTATGAAACTCAGGGCGAGCAATTAAACTTTGTGCACCTTGAATTTTTCCATGGTTTTCCCAGTGGGTTAACAATTTCACATTAACACGTTTTTCAACATTTTCCATAGTTTTACCAAAGACTGCATTATTCATAAGTTTATAAAAATCTTTTTCAAAGTCACTTTTAGCTAAAGTTCTTAGTTGTGTATTTAAATCTATATATTTCTTCAACCAAGGACTTTGCTCAAACTGTAAAACTCTATGAACTCTAATTAATTTCATACCAAGTTGTAAACATTGCTTCAGATTTCTATAGTGAATAATATATTTAGTTTTGTTATATAAATTTGGTACTAATTTTTTATCTTTACTGTTACCGATTACAATGTTTTCAGGGCATAAAGGTAAGTCTGAATGAAGATCATGTAAATTTTCAGGGTATTCAAGATCAACTTCCAGTATGTATCCAATATCTGATGAATCTGATATATTGAAGTCTATGTTCGGGTTAACCCATTTAAAATCTCTTACAGGCAAATACTGAGACATTGCCCAACCATAGAGATTGTTTGCATCAAAATACATTAAGTAAGATTTTGGTAAGTTATCTTTGTAATCACCCATGTACTCGTTATTTGCCTTTCCATATCTGTTAGAACACTGTGAAATACCACCTCTTATACCAGACTTTACGAATGCTATTTTATCAAAGTCTTTTAATAATTCCAGTGTTATGTTAGTACATTTTAGCATTGCATCCCAGCTTAATCCTGGAAGGGTATAATATTGTACAGGGTCGAGTTCATATGTTTTAATACAAATTTCTCTAAAGTTTTCAAAAATATCAGTGAGTAACATTACATCAGTTCTTAAGTATAGATTGGAATAGTCCAACATATTTTTACATTTAAATTGGACCCAAACATTTTGAGCATGTTTATAATCATCATCTGAGACACTGGTATTACTTAAAGAGTTAAAGAAAGCGTCTTGATCTGGAAGAGTTGTAACTTTTAAGGATTCATAAGAATTAACAAATTCATAAGGAAAAACACCTTTCCTAATAAGTTTATTAAAATCATTTTCGTTTGGAAATTGTTTTCTTAATTCTATAAATTGATCTTTTTTTAGATTTTTAGCTAAACTATCTAAACTACTGGCCATGAATTTAAAGGAATCTAAAAACCGCAAATGTACTAAATGACCTCTTATATTAAGTTTTTTTGAGAATGAAATATATTTTTCCTTATTTTGCGGAATGATATCTATTTCTCCATCTTTAAAATTCAAAGCATGAACAATAAAATGAGCATCATAATTACTTAGATTATGAAATAGAATGGGAATGAAAAAGGGAACACGATACTTTGAACTACATAATTCGTGAGCAACACCTCTAAAATTACCAGTATTCCAATCATAGTCTACTGTGATGTCATCACCCAATAGCCCTTCACAAATATAACATAATTGCGATTGTCTAATAGATTCCTTCTCTTCGTTAGTTAATGGAAGTGGACATTTTTGAAAACAATTTATCCTATGTATATTGCTAATATCTTTGTAAATGCTTTCCATAAACATTTTTGCACAATTAGGCCCTGTGTATGTTCTGTATGTAGACAGCTTATCATCATACGAACATTTTATATAGTATCCATAACTATAAACTTCATGTTCATGTATTGTTTTTGTATATGACTTCGATGGATCAGGGTCACATGAGGTGACGGGTTTTAAAAGAGCTTCAAAGTCTGCATATATTACAAAAGGTAATTTTAATTTTCTTTGAAACTTATCAAAATAGATTTCATCATTATTTGTTTCCCGATTAAACCAATCTTTTCCTTTTTTATGAATTCCTGGTAATTCAGTAACAATATGAGCACAGTCATGTTTTTGGTGATTAATTAAATTAACTTTAGATTTAAAATATAGAAGGCAACCATCACAGATATGAATAGCATTATTTCGATTTGTTATTTGTTTACTAACCAAGCGTGATAAATTTTTTATAAAACAATAATGACCATTTGAACCATTGTTTAAAAATAATAAGTTAATGTGTAATTCTTTACGACATTTTGTAAAATATAATGGTCCAACGATGGTATTACATTTTTTTTCTTTGTTAAATTCTAATCCGAAAACATTGATACTAATGTTATTCTGTTTTTCTACCTTGGGTATATCCGATAATTTGATTGGGAACTGTATATTATTAAACTTTAGTCTATTTTGATTCCTCAAGTATGATGATACCCTTTCAGAACTTTTATTTACAGGATATAGTGCGGATAATAAAGCCCACTTAAAACATTGTTGATCGTTATTTTTTACATTTATGACTGCTTTTTTACGCTTAATATCTAAAGGTAATTCAATAAACGAAGACCCTCGTAAGGGATTGAACTTATTAACATTCATTTCTAAGAACTGAATTTTTTTTAAAGTCCATCCACTATCTTTTGCTTCGAAATCACTCATTTTATTTTTAATGTCTTCGCTTAAAGTTTCTAAATAATTTTCTAATTCGTCCCCTAAAGAAATAGTCCAATTTTTTGTTTGAAAATCGAAAGAATTTTTTAAATCTTTTGTTTCCTGTTCAAAATCTGCATGAATAATAAAATTAACTTTAACAATAGTTAACTCTTTTAAACATTCCTGAATAAGAAATAGTATCGACTCTTTAATTGATGCTATGAATACTTCAGGAGTTTGTATTTTAAGTGACTCATTAGCTTTAGGTGATACAATTCTATACGTTAAGACCCGAGACCCAAAAGCAACTGATATTATGATTATGAATAAGACATTTTTCTTTGTGTTCCTTAGATCGTAAGTGCTGAGCATAGAACCTTTGGCTAACCTGTAATTCACATATTTGACACATAACGTTCTGTCTATGTGTTGTATTGGCAGATGATGACGTCGATGCTTGTTGTAAATCTTCAACACTAATATCAGCTTGTCTCTTCAAACCTCGACCGACTTGAATTGAAGATTTTCTGTAGATATAACATGCTTATGTTAATATAAGAACACAAATATGTAACATAAAATTTAAATAAGTATAGTTAGAATGTATACCTGAATGTTTCCTCAACTTCTTTACAGATGTTAAACAGTGAAGTGTCATAATACGGATTTTCCAGAGCATTATCTTCATAATTCTCACACGCTCTCATTAGTTCTTTTTCTTCTTCTTCAAAAACATTTTGAAAAAAAACACTTTCTAGTGACATGGTTGAAATAAACCAGTTTAGCTTTGCTTGTGAATGATGAATTAATAATAAATATAATGTTCGATTTTTCTCTTATATATACAAGTCGATAAGGTGATTACTATATTAGTTGATGGTTAATTAATAGTTGCTCGTTACTTATCAATTAGATACTCATAAAATTTTGTAAGGATGGTTCTTATAAATTAATTTAGCTATTAGAGATTACTTTTTAAAAAAGTATTTTTTACAGTTATTGGTTTCTGCTATTTGCTTCGTGATATCAAATATGATACCCTTCGTTTGCTCATATTTTTCATCTTTTGTATCCGTATAATATTTGATTCTCACTTCTGAGTGTTTCCAATGTTCATCTACTGGTACTTTTTTCAATTTTATGAGGTCATACACCTCAATTTTTATCAAATGTGTAGCATGAGCCCCATCATCATTATTAGTAGACAAGTATGTGACACCAGGGATACCATCTTTTGAAGATCTCGCCACTGTAGAGCTGAGTTTCTTTTTCTTCTGATTGGTCCCCTCAAAGAATGAGTCGATACTATTTCGACGAGACCGTTTGAGCTTTGTTGTTTCTAAGGCCTTCTCAGTTGATTGCTCATCATCCGATGTAGCGTAGTAGTAATGCTTGAACGTGTTTTTTTCCATTACGTTAAATGTTGAATTCTGTAATAAAATAAGCCTATGCTTTAAAAACATATTTGTATAATAATTTGAATCAAAAATTTGCCTAAAGTGAAAACCTAAACAAAATTGGTTTAAGTAATAGACATTCAAACAAACACATAGTTTTGAGGGTCTGTAATATATATAATAAATATAGATAAAGAATTATAAAGCAAAAAAACACATACCTCCATAGCTTTTTTTGAAGTAAATAGAACCAGCCTCAGTATCACACAGGATGAATTCAATCACTTGATGATAAATTGTAACTCGAATACTCTCGACTATCCTATATATATACGATTTATCTTACAAGTACAAATATAATTAAAAAGGTATTAGGAATGTCACCACAAACATCATTATCGCACTCACGACATTGTAATTAAATAAGAATAACTAATGAACGGAAAAATACGATAGACCCATTACGATAATGATATAAATACTTAACAAAACTACACAGAACCTACAGTGATGTCACGTGGTAGTTCTGGTCAAGCGCGAGTCGTGTGGGGGCAGAAAAGTTAGGTTAGTTTAGGCGAGGGGTTGGGGTTGGAGGGAAGTGCGCCAGAACCAACGATGTATTGAGAGTGGTCAAGCGCGAGTCGTACAAAGCAGGAAACGAATCCCCTCTACTAGTATGGGGTACTTCAAGAAAGAAGTGATTAAATTTTTAAATAGTTCTTTCTTGTTATATTTGTCGAACTCTTGCTAGGTACACCAATGAGAATTAAATTGTCCCAAATCGTGTCATAATGTTATGAGCAACGCTGCTGGCACATATTCATTAGACTATCACCTTGTACTGCTTCTTCATTTAATCCAATGATTTAACCATTTATAACTTTAGTCCATTGAAATGTTACATTTTTTGGGCTTAGCGTGCGTTTGTCGCAATTATATTTTTTAGATATGAAGGGGGGGTTACTGTAGAGTTTAATCCAAGTTTGTGGGGTTGCAACCCTTGTCCCACGGCCGCCATCTTGGAAGAAGAGGTTCAAATGGTTTTTATGGTTTATATGCCAAACTAAAGGTCTCAACAAACTATGGGTGGTTTAATGGAAATGGTCCCATAAGTATGATAAAACTTATAGATCTTCAAAATGGCGGAAAACAACATGGCCGCTATGGAAAACATTCTATTCAATGAAAAATATCTTAAAAACGATTTGCTATAAGAGGTGGGTGCTCAAACAATTATTGTAAAGGGCAATGAAGAGCAATTGCCTGGTGGAAAAAAAATCAAGATGGCGAATTCTAAATCCTGGTCGAAAATATTTGTTCACCGATCTGGCTGAAACTTTGCTTCCGGGCGTTTTCGGGGTCGCTGATACTGCTCCTCATCAGGGAGTTAGGGTGTAGCCCGCCTAAGCTATGGCGTTTCTAGGTATATATCCATTTTTCCTGATATTTTTGTAAAATGATTAGAAAAAAGTTTTATCAAATAGATTTTTTTTTCTTTAATTTTTATGGATTTTTGCTTATAACTTATTTATTTATGATTCTACGACTAAAAGTTACAGAACAAAAGTTGTATTTAATTTTATTTGCAAGAAAAAATGTTCAACAATTTTTTTATGAGACTTATAGTTTGGCAGATAAACCATAAAAACCATTTGAACCTCTTTTCCAAGATAGCGGCCGTGGGACAAGGATT
Organism: Apoda limacodes; assembly: GCA_946406115.1. Taxonomy (NCBI): domain Eukaryota; kingdom Metazoa; phylum Arthropoda; class Insecta; order Lepidoptera; family Limacodidae; genus Apoda; species Apoda limacodes. Next base: position 6,969,511 of record OX291553.1, on the reverse strand, counting down.
GCAACCCCACAAACTTGAATTTAACTTAACACTAACCCTCCATTCATATCTAAAAAATAAAATTGCGTCCTCTGACAAACGCAACCCCAAATGTAACTTTTCAATTAACTACTTAGCAACTGTTAAATCAAGCCACTCATTTGAATAAACCCGTTTTTTAAGAACTTAACATATGTATATTATTTTATCCATCAGTAAACGTCCAATGGCTTTCCGAGATGATGATAAGTTTAGATCTTGTATAAGAACACATGTAGCCTTTTATCCCGGTGTTGCCAGGTTTCTATAAAACAGTCCCTGTGTTCAAATTTCTTACAAACCTTTCCCCCGTGTCCAATCTTAATTTTCTTTTCTGTATGGCTGTTCTTTTATGCTAGATATTAAGTATGTATCATATACATGTATATCGTCACCCCAAATATCAACCAAATGAAGTTAATAATAAGTTCAAAGTGTTTAGCTCATACATAGATTAATTTCGGTCTTGTTTAAAAATGTCAAACCTTAAGCGACGTTTAACATCGTCTACATAATACCTGCTTATTCTTTTAAATAATGTTTGTATTTATGTAAAACTTCGCAGTTTTAATCACCAAAAAGTGGCTGGATACACATCCACATAATAATGTATCTTTTGTAACCTATTTGTTCCTGCAGGACAGGAGCCCATCTCTGATATAGTATACAGTATACCTGGACTAAAATGGCTTTATATATGGCTCATCAGTCTTACATCACCAGCAGAGAACATAAGTCTTACAACACCAGCAGAGAACATCAGAGTAATAAGTGATAAAATGAAAGAGCAAAGAATGACATGCCACCTTTGAGAATTCCTGGCGAACTAAAAGATCTCTGCCTAATTTTAAATATTTTGTACATGACCAATGTTGAAAATATTATTAACCTAAACTATTAATGCTTTAACATCAAGATCATTTAAATACGAACTATAATTAGCTATTAGGTACAAGATCATGTATATAGTGGGTTTATTCACCCAAGGTTGATAGTAAGTCAATTCTAGACCACCTTGAGAAGCTTTTAGTACTCTACATTATTTACTGCGGTATTATAATCAGAAGCTTTTTGTAGGCATTATTCAAATTACAATCATTTACCTCGTTCTGATTGTTAGTAACAAAGATTGTTTCAGGGACTTATGGCACTAGATATAAATAAAGAAATCGGTTAATTATTTTATAACCAGGTGGTAAATAAGCTAACGGCCCGCCTGATGCCAAGCAGTCATCGCAGCCAATGAACGTTGCCGACTATTTAAAAATTTAATCACTTCTTTCTTGAAGTACCCCATACTGTAGTCCTTAGAGCAAACCTAAGCGTTTGTGGTAGGAAATTCTAAATGCAACTCAGATTTAATAGTTCCTAGACCAAATGGATATATTATGTCCCTTTAGATAAAGACACACATAACAAAAGATTGGTGACTCATTAACTAAATATTTTTTTTTTATCTTGAGTTATTAAAATACGTAAATTTTAAACAGTGTAAGAAAGAAAAAGAAAAACTGTGAAATGTTACTATTAGAACTTTTGACGGTAAATTAAATCAAACGCAGGTTTATACAAGCAAAAAGTGTTTATTGAGATTTTTTAACACCAAATACAATTACAATTTATTTATCGTACTGGCTTTTAAATTGTATAATTAGAGATCTTTATTTGATTTGAATTAAAATGAAATTGTTAGGATGCTTTAGGAAAGAATGCATCAATTAAAAGTTGATATTATGAGCATTATCAACTGTTAACCGCAATAGTTGACGTTGGTACAGGCGCGGATTATCCCTAAGGCAAACTAGGCACGTGCCTAGGGCGCAAGATTACAAAGGGGCGCGCAGCTGGTCTCCCAGCAGAATATATACCCTGCTCCGCACATTTGCTTAACCTAGTTGGTGAATGTGCCACTGAATGCGCTTTTTGGTTTTAAAACTCAAAGATAGGAAATTCTAAAAGCACAAATACTGCTAGATAAAAATAATAACTACTACTGTCAAAAATCCATCTCACACACTGGTAATTTCCAGAAATTCACGATGCTTTGATTGCAATCGAGAGCAATTCTGAGCAAACGTTCTGCTGTTTCTGAAGCGAAAGGCATAAGATTGAAATTATAACGACAAGAAACTGCAGCACAGATATATAAGTTATTCAAATGAATGACAGTGTGATTACACAGTTTCTACAAAAAGGGACAATTTGAATAAATATTCACAGCAAGCTTTAGAACTCTCATTGAACTTTAGAACCTGCTGAAGATATTACTTCTTTATTATTTGTCGGGAATCATTTAGTGACATGTAGTATCATATAGTAATTATAGCCAGACTTGTGGCTGAACTTTAAAACAGACGAAAAACGTACAGTAATTTTAAGTAATTTGATCAATTTAAGCACTGAAGAAGTTCAAGATAGAGCAAGTATGTTAGTAATAATGTATTCTGATGACGATTTAGAAAAGTGCTTTGTTGGTTAATGTATCCATCTACGATCCTATTTAACAACGATAGTTCAAGACTGAGCACTGCTTCAAACAACCAACGGAATTTTACAGAATTCTAAGAAATGAAGAACTTGAACTAATTTACCCAACATTGAAATAGACTTAAGAATGTGCGTATCGACGGCAGTCAGCAATTACCGTGGTGTGTGGTGTTTTTCCTGTCTAAAAAAAGTAAATAAATTATCTTCGTTCGACCATGATTGATAAGACATTAAGTTCGTTAGCCATGATGAGGATCGAATCAAACTTAAAGCTGTTTTAAAATTATGACAATGTTATTTATATTATCGCAAGATAAAATGTAAATGCCAATTTTTTTTTTTTTAACAATTGTCATTGAATGTCAAGTTTTTAATAAATATATATATAAATCATTACTTTTTTTTATTTATCAAATATCAATAATTTTTTTAGGCTTTTACAAAAATTAACTATAACATACCATCATCTGTCAACGCTCATTACACACATACATAGCCAGATCTGTTTCCCAGAGTGGCATTATGTATTTCAATGTTCGTTCTGTCCCTCGTGTTTTTTTCACTTTCCTCTCTTTATATATTTTATTCACACCTTAGCTACTAATGTTAGTAGTCACCGTGTCCGAAAAAATCTCCTCTATAAGTAGCTAAGTGTCAAATGATGTCCAAATCACATATTATAGTATAATCACCAACTATTTATGCAATGAGACAATTCTTCGTTCTTTTGAAGTTAGAGATCTTGAGGTTGAATTTGACAGCTTCATAGTTTTACTTCTATAATCAGATTAAATCACTCACTGTCACACGTTTTAAACGTTTGGAATATTGGTTTGTATTAGGTAATTTCATAAAATTACAAAACATAAATGCTATAACATATTCGCTCGAAGATTGATGCTAGTGCGTGGGTATACGGATAAAACTTACTACTAGTACTCGTTACAATTTTTAATCTATGGCCACTAGAGGGGCGCCGATGATGTGTTTGCCTAAGGCGCTTTTCACATTTAATCCGCCTCTGCGTTGGTAATATCTCTGACTACCCTTTCGGGGTTAAGTAATCAATCATAAAGTATGCATAGGAATATTCTGGTCAGTACTCAGGCGGACCCATATTTAGCTTGTGAAAATTGATATCATATTATTAAGTCTCAAAACGACCTCATGATTTTCGACAAAAGGTTCGTGCTTGACCTCATAAAAAGAACAAAAGATAACTTTCAAAATCAAATCAAGAAGAAAAACGTTGAAATAAAGACTAATATCTACTGAAAAGAGTAAATTTGAATTTAGCTCCATTTTCATAAGATATTATGCAAAAGAGTTAAAACCGTTTGACGAGGGTTCGGAATCTATGACCATTGACTTTTTATGAGGAGAGGATAGTGGTTCATGAATGTTTCATAGCGACTTGACCGACGCTACCGTATTGTTACACTGCTTTGCACCCTCTTTATTATTTTATCAGGCTTTTGCGAAAAGTAGCTGAGAAATGAGCGTGTCTGTAACCTTTTGTTTAAATTTTGTAGTTTTCTTTTTTAATTTTGTAAAGGCTACGATAATAGCCCACGCTGTCTGTCTGTCTCTTGATTTATTGTTATGAAAACATTTTTTATTATTGTTATCTTTTCCAAGTAACAAAACCAAACTCTATCTTCAATCTATAAAAAAATAATCAGGCACTCTATTTACGAGCTCTATGTTAATAACACATATTTTAACATCAAGAAAATTGTGTTGCTTTGTTTGTCTTTATGGTGTGAACTAATACTACACACCTTAACGAAAAGTTTGTTGCACTGTACATATTTTTTTCTGACTATAAAAAAGAATAAGAAAATAAAAAAACTTATAAATGAATATTAGTTTAGAATACAAAACGTAGGCATATAACTGTCTACCAAAATAACAATGGGGCTTGTTATAAATAATAATAAAAAGTAACAAATAACAAAACCTTACCAAATAACTAACGTTGTTAGTTATTAAATAACAACTATGTATATGGTTATCTAAAATAAAAACAATTTTTATTTTTTCATCAAGCCCCATTGTTACTTGGGTTTTGTGTGATAGGTATCCCTACATTTTGTTTTGTAGATAAATATATCTTTTTTTTACAGAGGGTTTTTTATACCACAAAGGTGGCAAACAAGCCTACGGTCCGCCTAATGGTAAGCGGTCCCCATGGATTATGGACGCTTGCAACACCAGAGGTACCACTCGCACGTTGCCGACCCTTCAAAAGTCTAATCATTTTTTGCTTGAAGAACCCCATACCCCATAGTTCTTAAAGAAAACCTTGGGAGGGAGCTCATTCCACAACTTAAAAGTTCGCGGGAGGAAATTTCTCTGAAATCGCACTGTACGCGACCATTTAGGTTCTAAAGTGTGAGAATGAATTCCCTGCCGATGGCGAGCGGTGCGATGGTAGAAAGTAGCCGTGGGCTACCAGAGCAACTACCGTCAACCACGGCTCGTATGCGTCTGCCCGACCTTTTGCTATGTCCAGGCTACATGCCAATACCTCCCCCTGACTCTCAATGGCTAGTGTCGATCAGGGCGCCGTGGGGGTCTCTTCTCTATCACCCTATTGGGTGTTGAGGTACGGGTGTCGGGGGAGGGGGAATTTACCTCCCACCATGACCCGGGCAGAAGCTCAGGGGTGCTGAACACCCCCGGTGAAATTGAAAGGAGGCCTACTTATCAGGCCCCTTTATGGTGGTTTAATTTTTCACACTGAGAAGTTGAAAAATGAAAATAATAAAATAGAAATGAGATGAAAATAGAAATAGGAACGTGGTAAGCGCATACAATAAAGTAAGAAAACAAAAGAATAAAAACAAAAACAAAAACGAAGCACGAGCAAAACAAAATGAAATGAAAATAAAATAAAAGCAAAATAAAAAATAAAACGAAAAAGAAAACAAAGCAAAAAGCAAAATAAAAATAAAAGCAAAATAAAAAATAAAAATAAAAATGCACTAAAAGTCGTAAAGAAAAGGAAAGAGGTGGGTGAGTGGGTGGGTGGGTGAATAAATAAAATTATTCACCTCTGGGAATGAGCTCTCGGGGGAGAGGGCGACCTTCAGGAGGGCGGGCGTGTAGTGGGGCAATGCCCCTAAGGTGTTGATGGTGGCTGTTATCAGCGCGATCAAATAGGTGTTTAGACAAACCAGTAATGAACTCTGCGAGTGATTCGGTTTTGGTGTCTCTAGCGATGGTGGAGTTACGGACGTAGCGGCCGGCGCCGGTTATTATTCTCAGCGACTTATTTTGGACAACCTGGAGCTTATGTTTGCTGGTTGAAGATAGAAGTCCGTACCAAGCAGGGGCTGCGTAGGTCAGTCTCGACCGAATGTACAGTTTGTACAGGCGAACTTTGGTTTTGAGAGGCAAGTCAGAGGAAAGTACCGGTCTAAGCGCCGCCCGTGCTGCGACCGCGCGTGCTGACACGTGGTCAAGCATTTTGCGCATGCGCAAGGGGCGGTCTATAACGCAACCAAGGTACTTTACACTGGGTTGCCACTCAATGACTTGGCCTCGAAACACAAGTTTCGGTGGGAGGAATCTTTGTAGGCCGGTCAAAATTGCAGTTGTTTTGCTGGCGTTTACGGCTATTCTCCACTTGTCGAGCCAGCCGGGCAAAGTGTCCAATAGGCGCTGCATTTTCTTGGCTGCTAATTTTGCTTTGCGGGAGGAGGACATGTAGGCGCTGTCGTCCGCATAGAGCGCTAGGTGTACGTCTTCAACACCTTCAGCTAAACCGGAATCACTGAGAGTGGGGATGTCGTTAGTGAAGAGCGCGTAGAGCAGAGGCGATAGGCAGCTGCCTTGTGGTACCCCTGCTTTAATGGGTTTATTTGCTGAGTGTTTGTTCTCGACCGAGACATAGAAGCTCCGTTTGTCCAGAAACGAAGCTATTACTCGACCGAGCATAAGCGGGAGATCCGTGTCCAGCAGCTTGTACAGTAGTCCTTCGTGCCAAACCCGGTCGAAGGCCTTCTCCATATCGAGAAATACACCGACCGTGCGCCTGCCCTTGTTTAGCTCGAAGGCCATGTGATGGAGCACGCGCACAAGCTGCAGGGTAGTGCTATGACTATCAGTGTGTGAGATACACTAAAAGAACACCAGTTGAACGACCGTAGCGAAAGCCATATTGACTCTGATCACTGACCAGGTTGTGTTTTTCTAGGTTTTTTTTTTTTTTTTTTTTTATACCACTAAGGTGGTCCGCCTGATGGTAAGCGGTCACCGTAGCCTATGGACGCTTGCTACACCAGGGGCATCACTCGCGCGTTGCCGACCCTTCAGAAATCTAATAACTTCTTTTTTGAAGAACCCCATACTGTAGTCCTTAGAGAAAACCTTGGCAGGGAGCTCATTCCACAACCCAAGGGTTCGCGGGAGGAAGTTTCTCTGAAACCGCACTGTTCGCGACCATTTTGGTTCCAAAGTGTGAGAATGAATTCCCTGTCGATGGCGAGCGGTGCGATGGTAGAAAGTAGCCGTGGGCATTATTTCGAACAATTCCTCAGAACACAATCCATTGTACAAGCGGTAGAACACACACAGGGAGGCAAAGTCTCTCCTCAGACTTAAGGGTTCGATACCGCAAGTGAGTTTGGGATCGTCGACAATTCTCACAGCCCGTCGTTGAACCGAGTCAAAAGGGCCAAGCTGGTATCCGGGTGCACCCGCCCAGAGATGGCAGCAGTACTCCATATGGGGCCGGACTTGCGACTTGTAAAGTAGCAACCTTTGCCCCGACGTGAAGTACTGCTTCGCTCTGTTGAGTACACCAAGTTTTTTGGACGCCAGCTTTACCTTGCCTAGCAAATGATCTCGGAACTGAACATCGCTGGAGATGTCAACGCCAAGGATCCCAATGCTCTTGGAGATGGAGAGAAGAGTGTTCTGGAATTGTGGGACTACAGTGAATGGGGTTTTCTTAGCGGTGAACGCGCAGACTTGTGTCTTTGAAGGGTTGAATCGGACCAAGTTTTCCCGCCCCCAGTCAGAGACCTTGGACAGACCGATCTCGATTTGAGACACAAGTTCTTCACGCTTTTCCTCCACAACGGAACGTGGGATGCTTGCACGGCCCGTGTAATAAGCGTCTCCAGTACTGTCATCTGCATAGCAATGTATGTTGTTGATGTCCAACATATCATTGATGTGCAATAGAAACAGCGTAGGAGACAGCACAGAGCCTTGCGGGACACCAGCATTAATGTCCATGCTATCAGAGCAACTACCGTCAACTACGGCTCGTATGCTTCTGCCGGACAAAAAGCTAGCCACCCATTTGCACAAACCCTCGGGCACTCCGTAAGAAGGCAACTTCGATAGAAGACCCCGGTGCCAGACCCGATCGAACGCCTTCGCTATGTCTAGGCTACATGCCAATGCCTCCCCCTGACTCTCAATGGCTAGTGCCCATCGGTGTGTGAGATACACTAGAAGGTCACCAGTTGAGCGACCGTGGCGAAAGCCATATTGACGGTCACTGATCAGGTCGTGTTTTTCTAGGTATCTCAAAAGCTGTGTGTTGATCACACGCTCCATCACCTTGGAGAGGAGAGAGGTTATAGCGATAGGCCTGTAATTCGATGGATCTGATCTATCGCCCTTTTTGGGCACCGGGTGCACATTTGCAGTCTTCCATGAAGACGGAAATTGCCTAGTGTGGTAGGAAAGCGTGAAGAGGCGCGTGAGTACAGGACATAACTCAGGAGCACACTGCTTAAGCACCACTGCTGGTATGCCGTCTGGCCCACTCGACTTATGAACGTCTAGGGAAAGCAACGCCCGCCGGACCTCGCGCTGTGTTATAGTGATTTCCGGCATGGTCTTACCGCACCACGGTAAAGTAGGTGGTACAGCGCCTTCGTCGTTCACATTCGAGTTAGAGGCAAAGAGACTGCCCAATAGATCGGCTTTCTCTTTTGCACTGTGGGCCAAGTCACCATCGGTCTTTCGCAGTGGGGGTAATGACGACTGGCAGAAGTTCCCCTCGGCAGCTTTAGCAAGCGACCAGAAAGCACGACTCCCAGAAGGATAGCTCGCAAGTCGCCCACCTATTTTGCCGATGAATTGGAATTTTGCTCTGGCAGTTGCTTTCTTACTGAACCTCGAGGCAGCATTTAATTTGCATTTTAACTCAGAAATATTCGGATCCTTATTATTACGAGCCGTGGTCCAAGCCTCATACGCAGTTTGCTTAAGAATTTTAGCTTCTCTGCAAGGCCTATTAAACCACGGTCGTTTTTTGACGCCGGCAGCTACTCGCAGGTTAGGAATGAAACATTCCATACCAGCGAGGATTGTCTCAGTGACTGCGGCTGCGCAGACGTCAGGATCTTCTGAGCTATAGCAGATCTGCCTCCACGGGTACGATGCATAAAATTCTCGCAATCCATCCCAGTCTGCCGACTTATAATGCCACACACGACGCCAATTAGTTGGCCCAGAAGGATCGGGTTGTGTGCATGACAATCGAGTCCGGATGAGACAGTGGTCCGAGGAGCCAAGAGGCGCATCCACTGAGACGGAGTATCCATCCGGACGTGTAGTCAGCAGAAGGTCCAGTAAGGAGCTTGTATGGTCCTCTATATCTGGTATTCTCGTTGGAGAAAGTACCAGCTGAGAGAATCCATAGGTCAGAGCAAATTCATGAGCAGATATCCCTGCATAGTTATTGGTTCGAGAACTGAGCCACTCACGATGGTGGGCGTTAAAGTCTCCCAAAATAACTACTTCTGCTGTAGGATATTGCTCTAGAACTTTGTCAGTCGTCAAACTCAGGTGCGTGAAGAGTCGAGTTACGTCCGTGTCACCGCTATGAGACCTGTATAGGCATGCATAGATACGAGTGTGGCCCCCATGATCTACGCGCACCCACAATATCGACAGGTCCCTGTCTTCAAGGCTATGAAGTCGGCGACAGCAGATATCCTCCCGGACGAACATACATACACCGGCACGACTCAAAAAATTGTGCTCGAGTTTGTAGCCGGGATAACGAAGGTATGATGTGTCGGCCGGGCAGGATATCTGCGTCTCCGTTAGAAAAAGAATGGTTGGCTGCGCAGTCTCGAGATGGTGATGGACTGCGTTAAGATTTGCGTGAATACCCCTTATGTTGCAAAAATCTACATTATATGTGGATGGAGTAACCGCTGTCAAAACTCTTTTCTTTTTTCTGTTCCTGGCCATTTTGTTTGAAGTAACTTAGACTACGGATGAGGATTCACTGCACAGACAGCTTAGAAGACAAAAAGTTGCGGTACTAAGACTGCCGAAGCTCAACACAGATGATGCGGTTGCTGGCACGGCGGGCGGAAGGGCCCCTGATCCCCCTCTGTTGTAGTAGCCGGGTCCACTCCGGTCTCCTTCTCCGGCACGACTACTACTTCAGAGACTTTACACAGGTTGGCGGATCAGCCTCCCAGGGCGGAGATTAAGTGATCCCTGGGTTCGGGATCCCGTTCAACCTGCGGGCGGCCAGCGGTCAGCCGTTTCATCAGGTCTCCCTGACCGCCGAACCAGCACGCCGCGTCTACGCCGAGCAATGACAGCAACAAGCACCGTCGGTCCTCCGCTGTCCGCGCAGCGAATCCTCAAAGAGAGAGCTCTGGCAACCTTACTCACCGCCAGGAACACAACACTACTCAATGTTAGTGTTATTGTGGCCGCGGTTTTCTGTAAGGTGGAGGTACTTCCCCAGTTCGGGCCGCTCATTCGAGCAAGTACTCGCTATGCCCCGCTTTATTTGTTCGGGCAGCTTATTCGAGCGAATATTTGCAGTGCCCTACCTCTCTTTTACCTCTATCTTAGACGCTGTGTGTTGATCATACGTTCCATCAGCTTGGAGAGAAGAGAGGCAATAGTGATAGGCATGTAATTTGATAGATCTGATCTATCGCCCTGTTTGGGCACCGGATGCACATTCGCAGACTTCCATGAAGACGGAAATTGCCTAGTATGGTAGGAAAGCGCGGTATTTCAACAATTATGTTACCTATTTTAATTCGTGTTAAAATGACCCCTATAACGAAAACAGTTGCATAAATAGCTATTAATTACCATCATCATCCATCACATTCACATCTATCTAACATAATTATTTCGATTGAGAATTTATCTCTCGGCCGGCCTGTTACTCGTACGTACTTCACTCCGCTCCGTGTTTCTGATTACAACCACTTGTGCTAAATTTGGCTTCGATTTAGGTAATGTCCTTGATATTAATCGCTAAAAATATCAACAAAAAAAGGTTAAAAAAATGAAACTTGTATAAACCTTACTGATATATGTTTTTGAAAGTCTGTTTGTTTGTTTGTCATTGCTTAACGTCACGGTGCAACCAATTGAGTTTATTTTTGGTACAAAGATTGTTAAGAGGACGGAAAAGAGAAAATTACCCGTTGGAATAACTAAAACCGAATTTCACGTGGACTAACTATACAGGTAGAACTTGCTGTAGCAAACTTCCTTACTATAATATTATTCCTTACTATTATATTCCTTACGATAATCTTTGCAGAAGAAACCCTACGCCAATAAACGAATTTAGCGGAGTCCCGGGCAATAGCTAGTAATTTATAATTTGGATATATAGTATTTAGAAGTGCAAATTAACTTAGGTCAACATTAATAATGTCTTCTACAATTTTCTTTTTGGTGTATTAAACGGTCTTGAAAATAAAATTTTTAAGAGGAAACAACAGATTGCATTCAATTCAAATGCTAATAAAACCTTGTCATGCGCGTTTTCGACTTCCTTCCCTTCCCAACCTTGTCACAGATCACCTACACTTTTTTCTTTCTACTAGGAATTGAAGAGTCGTTTTGTTATTTCCATGCTATACTACTTTATAGTAATTTAAAAAAAAAATAACTTTTAAAACGATGTTCGCTTTATAACTATTACAAAATATCCGAAATAATTTTAATATCCTGGCAACATTTAAAAAAAAACTACCACATTAATTTAAATACAAAATCATTTTTTGTAAATTGATTGTTAATGATAACATACACCGTTAGGAATGTAATTAGAAAAAGATATATTATTTACACGACCGTCCAAAAAGAGAGTTATTATTTTCAAAATACGTCTATGTGAGTTTTTTTATTCCACTGATATTAAAAATAAATAATTACCATGAATAATAAAACCGTTAAAATTGGGTTTTCATTGGGCACACAAAACTTGTTTAATTCATTTTAAGTCGGGCAAGCATGTTTTTAAATTGTTTAAATTTGTTTTTATATTTGATACTACACTCTATAATTTAATTTAAAATTCAATAAATATTTAAAATTACACCGAGCGTTTCATATTTACAGTCAAAGTTTTTTTATATACCACTAAGTTGGCAAACATGCTTACGGACCGCCTGATGGCAAGCGGTCATGGACCACCTATGGACGCTTGCAAAACCAGGGCTTGCCAACCCTTCAAAAAGCTAATAACTTCTTTCTTGAAGAACGCAATTATAAACTTTACTTTATAAATCTTCGACTAGGTAGTTACTTACGTCTGCTCATGGTATATTTCTCGAATATAGGTATGTGACTGACTGAAATCGTTAAACAAATGTCAAGAGCAGCACCCACAGTAAATAGAAATATTGCTTGAAAGTATTTACGCTGGGTTCGAAGGTTGCCGAGAGGAAATAGATTTTTCCCGCACATCAGAAATTCAATAACGCTGTAGATTTTGTGAAATTGAAGAATGCTGTACAGTTTCGTAATGAAATAGGTTTCGGAGCTTTGTATAACAAAGTTGTGGGATATTTTATTCGAAATCTAACTTTTTTGCTTTGAAATTCATTTATTAATATTTCATAACATTTTCATTTTTTTTATCATATTGTCCCTTTTTAAATTCAATTATTCTTTATGTATAGTCCATTTGAAAAACTATACGTTATAGGAGTGCGTGTCTGCTTGCGGTATCTAAGTTTAAGGTTTGATTCTTAGAAGGCGCAACAAAAGATACAAATTGTCTAATTTTAGAAAAAAATTGCTTTCATGTGTAGATTTTCCCGATAAACAGTAATAGGCTACTTATTATTAAGGTTCCCGAAACAATTCTGTAGCGAAGGTACGAGATATTTTATCTTTTATGTCCATTACGAACACGATATAACAAACGTACACAGGAAAAAGAAAGAATAAATAAAAATAAAGTATTAGAAATCGTTAAATCCCAACAATTCCATCAAACTCTACCCAATTGTTTTTCAGTAATGCCATAACAAACAAGTCTAAGAAGAGACTTTGCCTCCCTTTATTTCTATTCTTTTGGAGAAATACAGATGAAAAACTTTGTCTTATGTACAATAATGTGATAATAAGTTATTTTCGACAACATTTCTTACTTAGAACATAGGATTTAGCGATCTTTTAATTCTTATAATTTAGATTAGATTAGTAATTTTAATAGAAATACTTTAGGATTAAAATTAAGAATATGAACCGCACCGTAGTAGTAGTAGTAGGAGTCTTATTGTTTGTAGACAAAAACTTATTAACAAAAAAAACAACCGACTTCAAAAAGATGCACTAAAAAGGAATAAATAAATTACTTATTTCCAAAAATCTAATCTGAATAACAGTTTGAAGTTGGTTTCATGCAAGTGAAGTGTGTTTTAAACTGATAGGTACATAGAAACCAACTTTAAACTGTTATTCAGATCAGATTTTTGGAAATAAGTAATTTTTTTATACCGTTTTAGTGCATCGTTTTGAAGCCGGTTGTCTCTTTTGTTAATTTTTTTTTACTTTTGAGTGACGAATTGCTTTTTTCAAACACTAAAAACATCAACACTCGTAACCAAATTTTATACAATCATTAACATGAAATTAAAACCAATTTTTTTTTCACCTAAAGTTTATGTTATTAATTTACTACATTAATATGAGACCATACACTTTTAAATATTAAAAATCAATTTTGCAAATCTATATATGACGGAGCTGTGCCCGAATATACATAAAAAACAAAAAAAAATACATAAACATCGGAATTGAGAACCTGCTCCTTTTTTAAAGTCGGTTAAAAAGTGTAGTAAGCGTAACGTACTTAACATCGATCATGCGTAGAGCGGAAGTAATGACGTTGCGTCGCTCTCAAGAGCTGTGTTTTAGTTCAGAGACTGAGTTGCTGAAACAAAATAATACAACAGTGTCCCGCGCCAGTCGGCTGCGCACTCTAACACCAGTGCTAGAAGACGGACTTCTGAAAGTTCAAGGTCATATCGACGCAACTAAAGACATTGTCTTGCCCGTAAAGAGTCCAATCCTTTGGCGGTCGTGATCCTATAGCTAGGCTCATAGTCAAGCATTATCACGTACGTGCAGCGCATGGCTGTAAATAAATGGTAGACAATGAGATACGACAAAGATATTGGCTTATCAAACTCCGTCCTACTGTCTGCACCGTAGCAACTAGATGTCTCAACTGTAGATTGCGTAAAGTAAGTCCACAGCCGCCGAGGCGTTGGGACCTTCCAAAAGCACAGCTATCACATCACCAAAGACCCTTCTCTTACTGTGGAGTCGATTTGTTTGGTCCGATGACCGTCAAAATTGGACTTCGTAAAGAAAAAAGATACGGTGTTCTTTTTACGTGTCTTACGGCCCGCACCATACATATCGAGAAGGTGGCTTCACTGTCGATAGATTCACTTATAATAACGCTCCGTCAAATGGCCTCCAGAAGAGGGTGGCCCACTTAGATTTTCTCGGATAACGGAACTAACCTAAGAGGGAAAGAGATAGAACTCAAAACCACAAATTAAGGAGCGCATTGGCAAATCATAAGTCCAGTAAGCCCTCATAAAGGGGGGACCTGGGAGCGTCGTTAAAACGGCACTTAAAGCGAGCTAGCGGAGGACTGACTACGTTGCTTGCGGAAATAGAATCTATGGTCAAGAACAGCCCCTTAACTCATATCGCTCTTGATCCTAACTCCGACGAAACACTAACTCCTAACCATTTTTTGCTTGGTTCTTTATCTAATCTTTCGGTCCCGGATGAGTTTAATGACGGAGACTTCTACCTAGGCAAGCAGTGGCGCCATAGCACAACGCTTTACCGACCTGTTTTGGAGTAGGTGGGTCAAGGCTCGTCTTTTGCCTCGACAAAAGTGAACGAAGGTAACAATTCCACTACAAGAAGGCGACTTAGTCTTCATTGCTGACCCAAACAGCAACCCAGAAATTTGTGGCCTATGGATAGGGTAATTCAAACTTACCCAGGCACTGATGGCGTGACACTGGATGTTCAGACACGCACTAACATTATCCGAAGTAGCCAGGTCGACACTGGGGGGAGATTGTAGACGACAAGCGATCACTCACACATATACATACTCTTATTTTGTATGTATACCTATGCCTATTATGCAAAATAGTATGTAATTTAAATTGTAGTTGCTTTTTGTTTTATAAAGACTTGAGCAAAGACTTGAAGGTAGCTCAAGTGCGTGGCAAGATACTTAGAGTAGTCATTCGTCTTTCGATAGCCTTACAGGAGCTACTCATACGTTCACTGTTGACCTACAATCAATTCATTTAACATATTTTCCGTGTTTTACTCAAATTAATCCTTCGCCAGTGCCTTTTATACATTTATTTTCATACAGTCCTCAACACCGACTTTAAAAGCGACATGGTTTTAAACTACTTACATTAAATTTTTCTTTAGCACAAGACCAAGAAATTGACTGTGCGCAAGTTGACAACTGGCGTTGTAAAAACATACAAAATTTAAATGATATATCATAACTAAACACCACATATGGACGCTCGCTCCTGAACCTTTAGATAAAGGTTAGTACCTACTAAAAGCATTGCTGAAAGCTTGCTTTATTACTAGTAAAATGTTTCATGAGGCACTTTATTCCCATGTTCCCTAATAAAAGTACATATATACACGTAAAACCATGTACTGAGCGCACAATGTAATACTTTGTTTCGTAAGTACACGCTGGCTTAGCCCACTGCATGGGCACATACCTCTACTTCGAAAAAAAGGCTTAGGCCATAGTCTATCGCGCTGCTCAATGCGAATAGGCGGACGTTGTCGAGCTAGGAGCCTCTCGCCTGTCAAAGTGTTCAAGCCGATCTTAAGTCCTCTGACTTGGCGAACAGACTGCTAGGTATATGACAATAGCCTAGTAGATAGTAAATTCATAAAATAATACATATTATTATGGTTTCTTGCCGGTCGCTACCACAGCACGATTGGCTCAGCTCGTACTCTATTCAAAAATAAAACCTAACGGCTGGTCGCTACACTCCTGGCCACCTTTGACCAGGAGTATTTTGTTCCGAAGTTCATGTATCTAATGCAACTTGATAATAATGTAGGTACCTACACTAGGTAAACCGCCGTATTGTAGAACCTATTACAACGATAATCCAGCTAATAGTTGATCCACAGTAGTATCGTTATGATCTTCAAGTATGGTAAAGACCCAAGTGTTATACCTGTAAACTTACGTGGCACTACTCTAAAAATTGCCGACTCATTTAAATACCTTGGTCACATAATATCGAGTAACTTGTTGGATCATATTGATTTGGAGAGACAGCGCAGAGGTATTGCCTGTAGGAGTAACATGCTAGCCAGGAGAATTAGTCACTGTTCAAACCAAGTCAAAGTGACCCTGTTCAAGGCATACTGTCAGGCATTCTACACCAGCCAACTCTGGTTCCATCACACAAAAAGAGCATATAACACTCTTCTTTGCTGTTTTACTAAGGCATAGGACCTCCTTCCATATGAGGCTGATCAAATTCAATGTAACAATTAAATTGTAAGGGCGGTTTTCCATACCACTTACATGTTAAAAAAACAGGCTATTTTGACTGCATAGAGCTTTAATTTAATTAAATTTAACAAATAAACATAAACATAATAAATACATGTGTATCTGTCTGTCTGTATATATATTAAAGAAATAATTTAATTTAATTAAATTTAATGTAAAAATAAATAAAAATTAACTTTAATTGTTTAATAATTAACTGTGACTCCATTCTAATTAATTTAAATATATATACATGTGTGACTATATATGTTATAAATTCTCTATATTATAGTAGAAGAATAATTTAATTAAATTTGATTTAATTCGATTGATTTGATTTGTTTAATTTAATTTGGTAAGATTGGATCTTATCTAATTTAGACTTAAAAATCATGTAAAACCTGGGTTAATACCTGTCAATATTTTTTTTATTTATTATATATTATACAAAACGACACTGTTTTATAAAGTAGCTAGCCTTTTCTAGCCTAATTCTACAAATCAGCTGCGACATACACACAAAATAAAACAATTGCATTAAGGGCTTTGTTTTAATTTGTCAGAATTTGAGAAGTAACACACTCGAATCAGAACAATATACAAGACCACACTCACTAAAAATGATAATCAACCTTAACATATGTATGTATAAAAATCAAAGTCCGTTTTTTGTTTGTTATCCTTTCACGTCGTATTGAAACATGTCATAGACCTGATTTTGACAGAAATAGCTAAAGAAGCGAGACGCACTCAGATTACTTTTTATCCAGTTAGGCCCTGAACAGACGGTAAAACGCAACTGCAACGAAACCCTTTTGAAATTATTGGTTTGAAACTAGTTTCAGACGTTATCCACACACGGCGCAGCCTAAATTGTACCACAATGTGATGAAATTCATTTCAGTTTCTTTGAAAACAGACATGTGTAAAATGTCTAGCTCAGGTGATGAAGAAAGTGTGGTTATGTATTTGTCTCTTTATTGCTTTATCAGTGTCAGTTCTGCTTGAGTTGCTTGATAGTGTACAAGCAAGAATACTTCCCAATTTCCAACACAATTGTATGTCTTTATTTTCGTCATGAGCCATTTTGTTGCATCGAAAAAAACCACAAAACGATGAAACGCAAACACGAGTTTCCTGCACGCCGGTTTCTATGCGACTGATTGGTGTCAACCTGGTTACGTCATGTGCGGTTTCTCAAAGGAGTCCATGGCATAAACTCAAATGAAACTCAAAAGTAACTAGAAGTTGCAGTTTCGTCGCTTTTGCGTTTCACCATGTGTTCTGGTCCTAAGGCTTGCATTGAAACCAAAATAAAACAGAATTGGGATTTGAAATTATTTAAAGAGTTATCAAATAGTACAAGTAGAATATTTTAGGGTTAGTTATTTAGTTATTTTATTTATTTTTATCATACACGTGTTTTACGTACGTTGTGAAGATTTTAGTCGCGCACATATTATTAAAAAAACTAGTTTTTAAAAAGTAAAAAAATGAGCAAAAGAAAAAATCTAATTAACATAAATTAGTCATTTAATCTGCATAAATTTAAACAACGGTTTCTTTATATTTTACTTTAATATACGATGCGCGAAAAAAATTGTTCTATCTATGCAAAGGTAGCTTTTAATATTTTTTTTATTTACATATCGGACTGGTAAAGGTTTTCTAAACGGAGTGGAATATTTGCGATAAAAAGTAGGCTGTATTAATCCCCATCGTCGATAATTTCATTAACTATAACGTTGATACCTACTGTGGCAAGTTATGCATTTTGGACAGAAGAAAAAAATATTTTTTGAACATTAAATCTCGTTACGTAATATACTACCGGAAAAAATATAAAAATCGAAAAAGTCTAAAACCATAAATCAACAATTTATTTTTAATTATTTTTCTTGATTAACAAAATAATTAATGAACACCTACCTGTTTGTACTATACCTATATAATAAAGAATTAATTCAAAACGAATTTCTATGTATAAGACGGTAAAAAGAAAATAAATCTGCGATACAAATACAAACGAGCAAAGTTAGGCAGCAATAATGGAGGAAATTGGATAACAGCCTATGAAAGCGTTACAATTTGAACAGTCAATCTTGTTTGCTGACGGTTTATTTCCTAAAAGGAACAATTTTCGCCAAAAGCTGAAGTTCTAGGTCGCAAGTCATTAGAGATAATTTTACGAATGTTTAATATTATTATTCAAATTGTTGTTAAAGTTGCTTTTTGTTTATTATTTTATTATATATGTATTTTACTCTAAAAAAAGGGCTTGCGTGTTGGATACGTGCGAGCATGCTAAGGAAAAGTTACTTCAATTTGTGCAAAACTGCTTCACAGAAGCTTCGACTACACTTAGTGAACATGAAGTCGCTCGTCAGTTGTAAACTATAATATTTCGTTCTAAATGCATAACTTGTGATAAAAATTTTTCCTTGTCAAATGTGAGTCAAGAGGCAAATTGTCTTTTTAGAACTTGCTTATATCTAATTAGAACATCCAAAAGGAAACCTGATAACCTGACAATGATTTTATGGCCGCCTAAGCACCTATACCAGCTTGTCTCTTTTGACTCCGTTCAACGCCAGGCTGTGAAACTATACCTTATTGATAGTGTTTCGGAATTACGAAGACAAATCTGATAGTTCTGTTTTTTTTTTCAAAAATACCAACTCACATTTTATTAACCTACTAAAGTAAATATTTAAAATTTCAAAGTTTCACAATAAAATCTGAAAACCTAAGTTAATAGATTTTTTAAGTAAAACAAAACTATGAACTGCCACATTTGAAAGCATTCGCAATGAATTTGCGCCCACGCACATATATATACATCTTTTAGTTTAGCTTTAGACCAATTTCCAACTTTAAATTTGAAGCATGGAGCAGCTCTCTGAAAACGTCTTATGCTATTGTAATTGACGAAATATAGGTACCGTTCAATCTCAGTAGATCTACTACGAAAAAGTAAGTTTAGTTCATATCTACCAAATCTCAAAATTAATCATTTTTAGATTGTAAAAGTATAACCTTTAAAAATATTGAAGAAAAAACATACATAAAATAAAAATCAAAAATGCTGATTACCGCCAATTTGTTATTACTTTTATTGTTTAATTGTTTTGTTTTCTATATGCGCAATAAAGTATATTATTATTATTACTATTATTCTCTCAAATACTTGATATATACTCTAGAGTCAGAATTCAAGCAAGTCTCAAGTAAGTAAGTCAAGACGCGTAACAGTAATTGTATATATTCTGTTCAGTAATCCAGAGTATCAATTACTAACCTGCCCGTGCCCAATTTTTTTCCCTACCCAATGCGGACTTACTACTAATAGACATTTTTTATAACACCTTAGTCCAAAAACACTCCAGAACCAGAGTTGCGGTGAAAGGCTCACTTCCTGTCACGCAGGGCTAATACATAAATATAGTCCATACAATCAATTACACGTGGCATTTGGGAATTAGTTCCAAATCAAATCCCGCACGTGCCGTTTGACTACAGCTTGATAAAAAACAGTAGTGCTCTTTATGTTTTGACGAAACTATAATCCGGGACACATGTATCGGCCTACCTTGTGTTTTAAGTTTTGGTCGCCCATAGCTAAAAAAAAGGATTGGCCAGCCTTGAACACTAGTTATAGAGGTGTGTTCCGGGTCGCAAACCAGCTCTACAGACAACGCAGCAACTGAAAACAGCCATAGAGGAATGGAGGAGGAATAAGATATGATACCACATATAGTGCAACTGATTTTTCTATGCCTGATGTACATAACCTAATATGAAACTGTAGTTTAAAAGCTAATTCCATGCAGACTGAGTAGCGGGAAAAAACTAGACGTGTACATTTCCTGCATACTAGTTTCATAGCATAATATAATGGCACTATGTTTATCTTATTTCCAACACACATTGCTATAACAGTAGTATTGGAAAACCATTTCCAATCCAACGACCCTTTGCCGTCGAGAAATCTCTTCATAGTTAACTCTTCAGAACGCCTCTCACGTATTAATGTTATAGAAAAACACCGAGATCAATAAAATGAGACGAAAAGAATCCTTGTAATTCTGAAAACGGAGTCGTTCTAACGGAGTAGCTATAGAAAGTTTTCTATTTTAGACGGAATCTTATCTTATTCCACGCATTGTACTTGAAAAATTTAGTTAATGTATAATTTTAAGGTTAATAATTGTAATAATCAAAATTAAAAAAGTTACAAGTAGGTATGCCGGTTGCAAGTTCATCCCTACTCGTAAATTACACTACCAAATTCCGACCTCTATGATAAATTGTCTATCTCTGTTATTCGCGTTACGATAGATATATAGATTACGTAACAGATTAATAGTAATACTAAGATTCTGTTACACATAATATTTTCTAAAATAAAGTTTTCTAAAGTGCTTGGGCGCTAAAAGTACTTATACTTATACTGGCCTGGTTAAAATAACTTTGGCCTTCAATAAAAAGTAATTTGTCATATTTTGAGTCTAAATCACTAAGGCTTTAGGTTGGTGGCGGTAGTCACATACTTATATATAATTATTATCATGATTAATTAATTAGTCAGATCCGTGATGTCATTGACGGTATCGACCCTAGTTCTGCGATGCGTTTTTTTTCCAGTGACGAAGATCAATAGTAACACGTGGGCGATAACCCGCGCTTTATGAAACAATATACCTCAATATTGACTCATACGGAAATCCAATCGCTTACGATATGATTCACTTTTTAGGGTTCCGTAGTCAAACAAGGAACCGTTATTTATAGTTTCGCCATATCTGCCAGCGAATCCGTTCGTCGGTATATCACAGTCACTTTATTTAAAAACTATTAACTTTTATATAATTTGTGCTAAAGCCCTCGTCACGAGAAGCTATACATTTTGTAAATAAGGTACTTCTACTAAGTACGTAGCGACAACTCAACAACAGATAATCCCAATGTCAATCACTCAAAGTAACATACGCATAATACGAAAATAACAAGCGAGCGATATTAAGCGCTGTCATCTAATGTTTTGTAGTACTGGAACGCGTCTAACTCATGCAACGTAAACATTTGGGCCGTCATTTTGAAGTAAGTTCACCACATAGACTTTGAGTTCTGTAATCTGTCCTATGGACTGCGTAATATACTCACAAAGTTGGCCACACTTTAGAAAGATACAAAGTTATCCTGTGGTACCTCTTCTCATAGACAAGCCACCAGACGTTCGCTTCGTCTCTGTCACACTTTTTCACAGCTGGCTAGGAAATGCACTGTACAGTTATCTGTGTCTGTGGTTCACCCTGACGCTCGTCACAATTGGTTTGTGTTGTTTGCTGTTATAATGTTTGTTATTGTTGATTTTGTTATTTCTTATCAATTGTTATTCTTTACTACTTATAATGGATCCAGGACCTAGTACGTCCAAAGAAATTAGTTTTCCTCGAAAGAAACGTCAAAAGGTATGCACCTATTTTACCGATTCCGTCAAAAGGAGATTAATGGTTTTTCGAGTGTATATATTTTGTTATTTGTACATTTATATAATATTTTTAACAGGTAACTAACTAGCTTTACGACGCTAATGAAGAAAACATAAACACAATTAACTTATATAAATATGTGAAAGAAGCTTGGCCGTCTGATCAATATCCATACAAAACAGAAGTAACCAAAAAACAGCTTAAATTCTTGGAATTGGCATAGCCTCTGTGCTTAATATATTAAGAGAATACAAATGCGATGAGGGATTAAAGTCACCAGTTAAACCTTAGTATCATGAAAATACCAACATACGATAAAAGTGCGATTAGGAAAATAATTCACAGTTTCTTTTTGTAAGAGGTGAATTGCCTACAATACCAAAAGTTCTTCAGGCAATTTTGAATTACCAAATTTCAGCAAAACTTTTGAATTACCAAATTTCAGCGAAATAACTCTCAGGCGGCTAATAAAGCATTTGCATTTTAAATATATAAAACGCCTGAGAAATAATGCGCTCATGGATACGACGACGATATAATAATATGGCGGCGAACAATACTTGAGAAAAATCAAAGAATATAGACGGGAAAAGCGGCACATATATTATATGAATAAGACATGGGTAAATTCAGGTTAGAGTTTGAACAATAATGTTTTTTTATTAATAATTAAATGTATTTCTAACGTATTATTGTATAACAATATAAGCTTTCTGTACTTCTTCTCCATATAACTTTAAGTATGACAATTTTCGTGTGTGTGTGTTCTACCGCTTGTACAATGGGTTGTGTTCTGAGGAATTGTTCGAAATGATGCCGACGACTACTTTCTACCATCGCACCGCTCGCCATCGGCAGGGAATTCATTCTCACACTTTAGAACCTAAATGGTCGCGTACAGTGCGGTTTCAGAGAAAAGGGTCGGCAACGCGCGAGTGATACCCCTGGTGTTGCAGGCGTCCATAGGCTAAGGTGACCGCTTACCATCAGGCGGACTGTAAGCTTGTTTGCCACCTTAGTGGAATAAAGGGTAGACGATTAATCATCACACACATAGGATGTGAAAATGGTTTTGTAGATGGAGGCGAAAATATATTTGAAACTAAGGAGACAAGAGATAACCATGAGTCAATGGACGCTACACATTTTGAACAATGGTTTGAATTGGTGCTACCTAAACTTTAAGAAAATGTTGTGTTGGATAATGGACAACGCACCATATCATTCAAGGCTACTTAAATAGATCCATACTACTGCCCGGAAAAAAGAAGATATACAAAACTGGCATCTAACAAAAAATATATCTTTTGATCAAAATGTAATTAAAACCAAATCGCTGCAAAAGTTTAAACCATTAAAGATAATTTTAAAAATTATGCAGTGGATGAGCTTGCAAAAAAATATAAGGTGGAAATCCTGAGGCTTCCGCCTTATCATTACGAACTTAATACTATTTAGCTTGTTTGGGCCGATGTCAAGGGATACGTTGCTCGCAACTACATAAATTTTAAATTTGAGGTGAAGTCGTTAACAAGAACTGCAGCAGATTACTGTTAAAAGGTAGAAGCGTTATGTGGATCACGTTATCAAGAAAGAAAATAACTTTTATGGCCAAATTGAGAAATAATAGATAGCACGGTAGACAGTTTTGTTACCCATGTAACTGATTCTGAAACAGAATAGTCGGAATCGTCTGATGACAATAATAAGATGTGTGTGGTAACCAAATTATATCCCTATATAAAAATAAAATTCATTACAAAACTGTTTTTTTATTTGACCAAAGGTTCTGAACCCCTGAATATGTGTTTACAAAATTTAAAGCTTCTCGTGACGGGGATTTTATAAAATATTTATATCTATTATACCTAATATATATATACATATATATAGTTATCTAAAAAATTAAGTTGATGTTGAAAAACATTTAAATGTACTTATTGTATTAAATGTGTTATTATCGAAAAAGAAATATAAAAACATAATAAATGTCTTACACGGTTTTCAAAATTATACCCCGTGATTAGTTCGGCTAGATTTGTGTCACTCAGCCAATCATATATAAGTATTGGAACAATCTAGAACATCCAGCACATAAACTAAATTGTATGCCTTAGTTCAAACTTTGTACAAATGCTGAAATTAATACCTGTGCTATATTAGGCCAAAATTGTTACGGCTAGCTTGATAACTACTTGATGCTTGGGTCAAATAGCTAACGAGATATCGCTTACCATGTTAAGTATAGGGATTGTGGCCACAGAACCCTACACTAAGCATGGTCTGACACGCTCTTGACCATTTTTTACCAATTAAGGCGAATAAAATTTTAACTGTCAGACATGTGTAAGTCATCGGAAATTGCAGTTTATGTATTTTATTTGATAAATGTACCTTTAGCAGCCAAGTTTGCAACAGAAAATTATGACACACCGCATTATACAAACAGTTTTAAGCTACTTATGACTCCCGCATATTTTAAATTGTCAACAAACTTTATAATCTTAATTTCATGAGTAAATTCATAAGTTAAGTATTTTTGGCGCTTGAAAACTAAAAACTAAAGACATATGCATTCTTATAGCATGGTGCAAATAATATGAGAGTTTTTCATATGTACTATTGTTTATTCCTACAAAGTAGTGTATGAATAGGTATATAGTTTTGAAGGTATAAAGAATATTTCATTATGTATCAATATTATGCAATAATGCTTTACTTTCAGAAGTAATGGTACAGTCAGAAATAGGTTTAAAAAAAAACCAAAATTTGATGTGAATTGTTCGGAATTTGCCTGAATTAAGTTGTTGTACATGATATAGGTTAGCTGTTATATAAAAAAACTACTGTAGTAGTTAGTCTGTAGTCCTAAGAGAAAAGAGATCCGTAGATCTTCCACATACAATTTATAAAAAAATATTTAAAAAAGGAATTTTTCGTTTTTTCGATTCCAAACATAATAATTCAACCGAAAAGTATGCAAGCCCCATGTTATTACACTGATGAGCAAAAATAACTAGTCACTTTGATAGGTAAATACAAATACAAATTTTCTACAATAAAAAGTTATAATTTCGGGCGTACAAAAAAAAACATTTTTACTGTTATTAAACTTTCAGTAAAAAATAGTGTAAGATCTAAATCGATCCAACAGCCTATAACGGTCCACTGCTGGATACAGGCTTTTATATATGAACGCTACCACGCCCGGTCCTATGCCTTTCTCATCTATCCACTTCCGGCTACCTTTTTCAGGTCATCGGTCCACCTGACTGAAGTGGAACCCACGTTGTGCCAACCAAACAGTGGTCTCTTCTCTTAACTCGTCTGTCCTAACGGCCATTAGTTCTGCGACGAATATGACCTGCCCATTGCCACTTTAGCTTGCTTTTAGTTCTTCGTCAGATCTCTTCATTTCTGATAATATCCTTCAAAGAAACTCCGAGCATAGCCCGTTCCATAGTCCGCTGAGTGACTTTTAGTTTGTGGGTCAGGCCGATTGTCAGTGTCCATATTTCCATGCCATGAGTCATAATCAGCAATACATTGATAATACACCTATGTCTTTAAGCATTGAATTATGGGCGACGTAAAAACTTGACGCAACTTACTAAATGCTGCCCAGTCCAAGTTTTTCTGTCTGCTTCTTTATCGAAGTTGTTTCTACTAACTCTAAAGTATTACAACAAATAATAAAAGTGCGAGACGGGCTCGAGCCATTTCCACCTTAAATTACCGTATCAGCGCCATCTAGCAAAAATAGTTTAGTTTGTTAAGAGAATTAGTTACTTACATATGTGTTTATTGAAAACTATATTTAAAGTTAAGCAACGTCGGGCTTGGTCAGCCATTGGATGAGTGACGGCTTAGTGGCAATGTTTTTATTTTTGTTTGTGTTCGTAAATTACGTAAATGGTGGTACGAAGCAACGTTGCGCGAGTCCGTAAAACACTTGACTAATGTCTCTTACTGTTTTGTAGAAAAATCTATTTGCTATCCTGCTGTAAATGTATGCGATTGATAAGTTTCAATTGTATGCTACAAAAACTAACAAAAACATGTTTATAACAAATTTATTAAAAAAAAAAACATATGCTCGCTATTTATAGCAAAGCAAGGCGTAGGACATTTCATGTCTTTGGCTATAAGACCGTTAATTTAATTACGTGGTGAAGCACTTTCAGTCTGGGATTACGTTCGTCCGTCCAGTTGTAAAACGGACCATAAACCAGCTGTCGTCCATCGACATCTTCTAATGAAAATATAAAGTACGTTCTACAGTACAAAGGGACTGTAAATCATTAATAATATTTGCTTTATATTTCGATTCCTCTATTTTAAGTGCGCTGTCACCCTTAGATATTATATTAGATTGAATGACTGGTATTGGCTTTATTCAAAAAGGCACCTTGACGCAGCAATAACAAGCACGCTGCTAAGGAAAATAGGTAAAAAAACAAATTTATTGATCCCTGCTAGCTAAATGAATAGTGGCTAGGCTATCTGGATTTTTTTTTTGATGACTTATCAAAGTTGTTTCAGCCAATAGTGTCAAATTGTCTGTCATAAGTAAGTAATTACCACTGTCGAAATACCCTTGTGTTTAATATCGAACATAAGGTAAATTAAATCTATGGCAATAGATAAAAGATATTTCTTGGACAGACTGCTATAATATAGAGAAATATATAATAAAGGTAAGTATAAACTAAATGAACAAATGGATGTAAATAAATATTTTTAAAAATTAAGTTTCCATCTTGTTAGGTAATTGGTGACTTAGGCTACAAATATCACAGTTTTTTTTTAAATAAACATGTTTAGAAAATATAGATGCATGGTCTATTTTTAAACGACATGTGAACTTAGCGCATTTCGTGGCAAAGTTTTAAAGTCCGTATTAAACCTACTACGACTTTAGGCAAGGTATTCACTGCTATGGCTATTGGCCATACCATTTTCTACATAACAATAAAATTTACACATTGGCGTCGCTATTGGCCACATTCTCTTTAAAAAAGTATTTCTTAGGTCTTTACAACGTTTGTCGTATACCTACATATACTGTCGTTTGAAACACTGGACTTGCTTTTAAGTTTTAATTTGGGATACAGTCTACTTCAATTAGGGATCGATGTCAACAGTAGTCGTATGTTCTATACTGTGCCCTAGACGAAAGTATTTAAATATTAATTATTCCTATGCCCCAGTTTTCGGTAAGAGTCAAGTGCTTTCGCAGTCCAGAAACGCTAAACACAAGGGCTGATCATACTACAGTCTTGTGCTCAAATAAAATCTACATAACGTGTATATGCAAACCGACATAGACAATATAACAATGTATACATAAATATAAACAAATGTATTATATAAACAAAATTGGTGAACGGTGCAACTCAAGAGTTGTGAAATTTAGTCGTTTCAATTCAATGTCATTAAAAATCGAATAAAAAATAATTTCGAGGAATAATATTTTGTGTTGAAACCAATTAAAAACACAAATATTATTAATATCAATTATGTTAACAAATGTATTATAGGTATTTAGAAATATTTTGTTTTGTAATCTGTAAAGATGTTCATCGGTCATTATTCTTTTTCATTATATTGGTATCAACATTTGCATTTTCAAAGGAACCTTCATACTAGTTCATACATATCTGAAAGTCTTTGCAGAGATACTTCATTACTGTATTCTGCGTAAACGGTTAAAGTTTTGCAAAAATAAGTATGACAGAATTGTTCCTCTTTAAAAGTTCTAAAAAAAAGTCCGCGACAGCATATGTCTATCTTCTAAGGTTGACTCACAATAACCTTTTTAATGTTAACGTTATTCATCACAATTATTTAATTTTAAACAAAATTGCCTGTACATAATTCGAATTCAATGAATATCTTTGGAGATATCGCAGTCTTAAAATAACATCGCAGCAAAATAATGATGAAGTACTGCGCGCGCATTTATGAAGTGCAAGGCCAGCGGGCAGTCATGAGGGGGTTGGGCTGTACGTATTATTTAAAAAGTATTTCACTTTCTACGTAGAAAAAAACGTGGGTTAAATTTAGGACACATATAGCTATTACGATGTAGGCGTGCGCTAAGAAAGGATTTTCTAAAACTCACCCCTAACGGGTGTTCAAAGTTTGTATAGAGCATCAAGATCGCGAGGTTAATACACTAGTTAATTAATTTTTAGTAGTTAATTACTTATTATTTTTGAGAAAGATAGAGAAGGAGAGACTTTAAGACTTTTTTTTAAATTATGTTTTAAGACAAACAACTTGACGTGTGCGACGGACAGCACAAAAAAACACGTCATGGCAGTCAGAAGCGGGCAATATGGAGAGGTGCATATCTGTAGATAGTGGAAACTACCTACTATGTAAATTTTAATTTTAATAAGCATTTTTATAGCTTCAAAGGTGTGATTAGAACAGCATCATCGCGCGTATTGCTGCATGTAAATTGTAATCGTCTTCGGGAGAGAAACGAAGTATAATTTTGAACAGCACCATCTGTGGTAATATAGGTGAACTATATTTTCGAATAAAAATAATACTGGCAACTTGTATATTATATTTTTCATTTATAATAAATTTTGATGTTAAAGCTAGTGCAAAGCGTGGTAAACTTTAAAACAACTGTGCATAATAATTTTATATAAAATTTAATTAAACATTTTATACATTTCAATTGATTAGTATGTACTATAAAAGCACTATGTATTATTCGAGGTAACATGCGATTCTTACCTTGTGTGTATTTAAGTTAGTAAGTAATTCAAACTACACTCTCGTTAGTAATTGGTCACTTTACCCCTCGATAAGCAATCTACTATTTTCTACTACCTCTAGTAAAAATCTATGATTTAATTTACTGGGCCCAGGTACGAAATGGCTCACAGGTCCGACATATTGGTTGTAATTTCCTTACTTCGGGCTGGCCAGTATTACTCTACAGAGCGCGCCGCCGAATATATAGATTGGTCACTTTGAGCATTTTATTTGATATCAATCACATTATATTAATACTTCTTAAAATGATTTTGTGTACAGCATCACAATTCCTGATATTTTCCCCTCAAAGTCTACATAGGATAAATACAAGTCAAACTCACGCACCGAGCCTCTTTTGGCTATTTCCCGGGAATTCCCAGGAATGTGTTTAATGTGATTTAGTGCTCCAAAACACCAGTAAATCCTATTCAGTAAATGTGACCAAAGTAAACAAAAAGAAATAAGAGAATTCAGTACACTAAAAAGAATAAAAAAGTTATTTTATTCTGTTACAATATACCTATCATAGTCGCCATGTGAAATACCTCTGTGACAATGAGTTACGAATTAGTTGCCAAGCTGATGAATTATACCAAAACACAGTATACACCAACATTTGCCACAGACCTTAAACCTCCTTTTTGCTGGTAAAACCTCATTTTAGCACCAACTACCCGTTCCATCTAAGCGCATCTGATAATTTCAGCGGCGCTAATATTGCTCAAACGAAACGCGTTCGCGTCATGTTTGACAGTTCCGTGTGTGTATTTTATTGCATTTTAAGTTATATGTTTAATATATGTTAAAGTATTTTATTTTGATTTGTTTATAGATAATACCAAATATATAAAGTTCATATGCGAAAATAAACTTTTTTTAAAAAAAATCACCGTTGAAACTATTTTTCTCAAAGGATTCACTTTCACATTTGACAGCTGTTAAAAAGTGGCGCAAAATACTCCGAGATGGGTTTTTGGTAGCAACATTTCGTAGCAAAATCGCTCAGACGAAACGCTAAAAGTCAACATTAGATTTGGCTTCGATTTTGCTGCCAAAAGCATGAAACGCAAACCGCTAAAAATTTCTGCTTAAAAGAAACCAGATGGAACGTCCTATTAGTATCTCAAAGTTAATTTGTTAATTTTAATTTTTGAAATCTTTAGTTTTAAAATACTAATTTTCTCACTGTTCAAAATAGGTAAGTAGCTTAGCTTATTAGTGCTTTACTCAGCCTACGCTGTCTGTCTGGTTGTACAATCCTTAATTTTTTAGATCCCTGTAAGTAGAAGCCTAAATTTTGTACGAAATATGTATTACTAGCATTTGCCCGTGGTTTCAGCCGCCCAAAATTCGCGGCAGTTATCAGTGTAGGATTTTAACGGTAACTTCTCAAATATAGAAATTCGGTCGTTTCGGTTTGGTTATTTCAAGTAGCTTATGTCCTAGGACATAGGGAAGCTTCCCATGGACTTAAACTATCTGCATGCCAAATTTGCCCGCGGTTCTACCCGTCCTT
Source organism: Apoda limacodes (assembly GCA_946406115.1). Lineage (NCBI taxonomy): Eukaryota > Metazoa > Arthropoda > Insecta > Lepidoptera > Limacodidae > Apoda > Apoda limacodes. The sequence goes on along the minus strand of OX291553.1, from coordinate 6,939,387 downwards.
TTGGTTATCGGTGTAAGATTTGAACGGCAACTCCTCAATAATGGAGTCAATGTTTGAAAACAACCGACTCACATTTGACGTTTTCAAGTAGCCTTTGTCCTTTTTCGGGACTCAAACTATCTCCATGCCAATTTTCATCTTAATCAGTACAACGGTTTAAGCGTGAAGATGTAATAGACAGACAGACAGAGTGACAGATAGAGTTACTTTCGCATTTATAACATTAGTATGGATTATGGTGGATCCCCAACGGATTTTTGATGAAGCTCGGTGCGTGAGTTTGACTTGTATTTATCCTATGTATCAAAACTCTAGTACGGAACCGTAAAAACTAAGCAAATCAAAGTTTTTGAGTACGTACAAGTATACTGAAAATACTCATACATTGAATTTTGACTCATTTTGAATGCATTACTTATTTTCTTCAGGTCAATCCTTTTTTATTAAGAAAGTTGCGATTTGATCGCTTTACGCAAATCTCCAATTATAATTTAACTTTAACAATTCTGTCGTGTTGATTAATTTTTATTAGCCTCACTGAACCCTGGAGAGCTCGAGAAATAGAATTAATTTTGTTTCAAGATTTTTTTTAAAAGTTTTGTAGTGTAGTATGATTTGTAATTGAAATATTAGTATATTTACAACGTTTTTTATAAATGGACTAAAAAAAGAAAAAGTTTCATTTAATCCTTTAATTAAAAAACCAACATTAAAAAGAGGGAATTGAAATTTTGTAAAAAATGTCGTACGAATAAGCTGTTTAAGTTATATTAAAGAGTGTTTGTTCATTTACACTTAACTCACATTCTATTTATTTATACATACATTACATTACATCACGCCTGTTTCACAGAGTGGTAGGCAGAGACCAAAGTGCCACTTGCTACAGTCCTGCCACACCTTTTTTTCCTCATCTGCACGCATCAATGCTTTTATCCACGTTCTACGGTTAAGACATAAGTACAAAATATAATTGTACAAAGTTTTCCAGACGCTCGTTTATTAAGTATCAGAAATAACTAGTCACAGTTGATTCAGGGCACGTAGGTCATTATGCATTGCTAGTACTTAGAATATTCTTGTGACACTTCTAGTGTCGAGTCTGTGGACTCTATTTCCAAGTTTACAGAGCTAGCTAACAGATTGAACTCTGTTCTGTTGAAAACGTTCCAACTTTTGCATTTAAACTTTGCAGTAACCACGACGTGAAAGTTTCAAACATTTGGTAAAGACTATTTAAACTTATACAAAATAGTAGAGTCAGTTTCAGTTCTAAATAACTTCGTGATGATGATTAAATATAACAGTACCTACCTACCCGAAACGCTTAGTACCCGGGACCGTGCAATTGTCCCTCGTTCCCTTGTGACAGAAACCCACGTAGAACTTGTGTCAAAAATTAAGACCAGTGTGTCCATGGTCTCTTACTGGGGTTGGGAGAAGTTGATACGGTTTAACCCACCCAATCAACACAACATACAAGTCTCCGCGTTACCGTTAAAAAAACTCATTTGAACAACCCATTCCCATCTCCATCCAAGAGCATTAACATAGAAATTGACATTGATTATTTTGCATCTCATAAAAGCACATTTGGCAAAAATCATTAAAAACAAAAACACCTTTTTACAAATTACAAGTTTTTCTTAAAGGTATTGTACTAAACATTTACATCGCTAGTGACGTCACGTTCAAGTTCAGTCTAGCTAGTACGCAAAATATAATCCTACTAATATTATAAACGCGAAAGTTTGTAAGTATGGATGTTTATTACTCAATTACGCTTCAGCCACTAGACGGATCGGGATGAAACTTGGCACACCTATAGATTAGGTCCTGGAATAACACATAGGCTACTTTACTTTAAAATTTAAAAGTTCCCGCCGGAATAACTATAACCGAGCTTAAACGAACTATAGCTACAGCTTGATATAGCGAACTTCATAAGTTTAATTAAGGAGTAAATCACAGTATTGGAGTCTCACGCCAATAACCGAATTTAGGGCGGGCGGAGCCGCTGGCAAAGTCTAGTTAATTATACTTTATTCGTAGTGAGTTATATGCCTTATATTATCAAACTTTCTGTCTGGTCAGGCTTCTGACTGACAAACATTAAAATAATATTTTTATTAATTTCAGTGTTTTTGTTTCAGCCAGCACAAACCTTGTGGGCAAGTTCACTCAGAGCGTGCGTCGGATTGTGCAAGATGTCAAGGACGAAGGAACTTCCAGTGAGTAATACTTCCAATTCTATTCAGGGCAACAATGATGTTCAGGACTGTGCCAAAAGTACCTAGACCCTCCGTTCCCATTGGCACAGTCCGTTTCATGGTCACCGCAGCCTATGGGCGTTGCCTTCAAAAATCTTATAATTTCTTTCTTGAAGGACTCCATACTTCCTTGGCCAGAAAACCTTGGCAGGGAGCTTACTCCACAACCCAAGCGTTCGCGGGAGGATGTTGACATTCATATTGTATTTTAAAATATATAAACGTCGCTACAGTCAATTCTGACATTCTGACAGTCCATTTACATGAAGAAATACCTACTCACGTTTAAGAATACCTCAATTAGAGTTGCATATTTGATAAATAGTATCAACGGATCCATATTAAAGAACAAAGCAAGACAGGTGAAAAAAACAGAAAGGCCATCTTATTTTAATTAAATGTTACGACTTTGAATTTAATTTAACTAAGACGGATCCCAAATCAAAGATAGATGTCCTTGCCTTGACATTATTCACTAGTCTATCTTGAATCTTCCTCTTCCACACCACAGCACAAAGTAAACACAATACAAAAGGTGCAAGTCACTCAAAATGCACTCGATTTGAACTACCTACCACCGAGTATCGCAGTGACACGGCAGCCGCAACTTTTCCTTGTGAATTCCATTAAAATTCCTAGCCTTTGAGTTCACCTGTACGTGACATACAAAACACCAAAATGACGAATTAGCGCGTTCCTAACCGACTTTAAAAAGGAGGTTCTCAGTTTTTTGGTGTACGAAAAATAAGGCAATAGGTCACTTAAAAGCAGAATTATTTTTTTTAACAAATATAACAACCGACTTCAAAAATATACACTAAAAAGGTAAAAAAAATATTTCAAAAAATCAGATATAAATATCCAATAGACACCATATATAGATATAAATAGACACCAACTTAATATAATGGGTCCTTCTGTACCTATTTATTTTGTGGCTACAGCCTTACGTAGGAAGCGTTCAGCAAAGTAAAGGTCAGTATGCTCTCAGACACGAATGGAATGCTAACAAAGAAGGCAATAATGGATTAGTAAAGACTAATTCTACGTGAGGAGAGAGAGCTTATTCTAGTACGGGCTTCCCACTCAATTACCTATTAGGGATTGATTGATATCGACGTTATCTAATCGATAAATAAAACATATATAACGGTTCTTTAACTTCAAAAGAAAAGTTATTGAATTCATACGAGGTAGAGGTTCCTCTAACAAATAGGTACTTAAAATACAAGTAATATCCTGAAATCTCTAGTTATATTTTCGAAAACGCGTTATTAACAGCTGTTTGTATATTTTAGCTATTTGTTTGCTCATTACTTACAATTAACACACACACAACTAGTGTCTCATATTTAAAATTCAAATAAAAAATAAAACATAGTATAACAGTTACCTGGTACTACATCTCTTAGAGCTCTTTATGTAAATTACTGATCTTGGCAAGAAAATATCCGATACCCGATAGTATGATACAACTGATAAGATGGTGGAGCGGTATTGTTTCAACTGATACCTTATATAATACCATAAAAGTAAAGGTAAGTAGGTACATCACTATTTTAACACATATTTTAGTAAAGGGTTCACGTTTTCTACCAATACAATTTTATTATATTTCAGAAGCGAAATGTAATTGCGCTCGCTCGACTTACTTTTCCAATTCAATAATATTCGTTTGCCTTTACCAAGGTCTAAAATAAAACTCGTTCGTTTTGTTAATTACTTTGTTTTCGCGTTCTTGAGTGCGGGTTGATTAAATTATTCGGAAAATATTGTCTAATTTCAAGGATGTTTTCAATCAAAGCAATTAAATTTTAGATCGATAGAATATTTTTATTTATGAATTTTGTATTAATTAATATTCTTGATAATGAATTTGTTAAACTGTTAGTTAGTTAAGGGTTTTTATGAGAAAATTACTGAGTAGGGGCCAATTAGAAGCCTAAGGCCCGAAGGCTCAAACGGTAATTTCCGTACCACCCATGTTACACACAATGTGTTTTATCACATTTGCAAGTAAATAAATAAAAAGATGAGGTAAATAAATAAATAAACTCACATACCTACCGACTTCATCTAAAACAGTTGGACAGACACGGTTAGTTGTTGGTTATATGGCTACTGCTCCCTAAATTGAAAATCTAGAATTATAATATACTTATTGTATTCATATATCGAGTAAAAGTGAATTTAGATTCATTTTTTAGTATACAGAAAGTCGTATTTCCAAATGATTTCCAAAGTAGAAATCTCTAACTTCAGTCTGAAAGGCAGCTGTCAGTTTATTCCATCTTCGTCCGTCACTAGCAAATGTTATTTGGTGGAGTCAAGATACTGGCTCGAAAAAACGTAGCTTATTTTTTTTTTCTTTAACTAAACGTAAATAAATATTGGAACCTTTTTTGTTTTGAATTAAATTTGATTTAGTTGTAGCTTTTATTTTATTTTATAATTTTATATTAAAAAACACGTATAAATTCTATCACAGACTTCTTTGTTCTAAATTAAGTAACTAATTCAATAATTGTCTACAGCTGCATGAAATACCAATACATTAGTACTAATATAATAATAAAGCTGAGGGGTTTGCTTGTTTTTTGTTTGAAGGCGCTAATCTCTGAAACTACCAGTCAGATTTATTAGAAAAATTCTTTTTGCATTTAATAGCCCAATTCCTGGGCTGGTTATATGCTATTTAACATCACAGTACGATCCTTAGGAGCCAAAAAAAATGTCAGAAAATGCCTAAGTGAAAACAAAATAATAGCGCGGACGAGCAAAACGACGGGGGACGGCAGCAACGGAAAAGGGAGAACAACGTCGTTATATATACAAGGTGTTAGGTAAATGGTGTATACTCCCGTTACGTACGTGTGCACTATGTATCATATGAATACTATGCCGATATCAGAAGGTGGAAATTGTGAAATGTGTAAATTGACAAATTTTCATACAAACTAAATCAATGTTTTCCTCACTTTATTTTTTGCACAACCCTAACTTTAATCAAATATGACTTACGCGCCACGGCATAAAAATCTCTTCGATATCTATGACAGCCTAGTACTTTAGCGTATCCGCGCACAGGGCGCGTGAAAATGCAAACTTTAATTTTATTTAGGTATTAAAACTAATATTAACTTACAGGCTTACGCATCTGTCCACACACGACGATATTCATGACGATCACAAAAGCACAGTATCCACAGTCACTTTTCACATCACTATGCACCAATTCTTTCGTCTGTCCATCACCGTCGACAGTCTCCCATACTCTTCAGTGGTTGACTTCAAGGACTACATTACCGCGTCGGCTACTGGTAGATCCTCTTCAAGATCTTGGACTCCCTTCGCTATCACGTTTGAGAAAGCTCCCAGTTTCGTGAAGCCTGTGTGAAAACAGCGTTATCGTGGGATATGCTGGTCTGCCGGTCACGTACCGCTCTACCTTACGCACATGTATGTTGTAAAACACTAAATCACTGTAGTTTGTTATGGTAGAAATGTAAAATACGTAATAAAAATCATATCACTGAACACTACTGACCTTATTTATTTCGATTATCGGCATTTTCAAAGAGATCTGTAGCGCCGCGCCGGGCTAAATAGGTGTTGCCATACTTTGCACTACATACATTGATTTAAAAATACCTATTCCCTCGAGTTAAGAATTCCCCTGGAATTTTAAATACTTAATTAAGTATAATAACAATAAACGACTAGTAGGTATTTCGTTTATTTATCTTATAATTTAAGGATATTTCTTAGGAACCACTAATAAATACATAAGTACCTACTGATTTTTGCTTAAGCGCTAGATGCCATTAACTGTTAAGTTTCATTGACGACGTTTTTATTTAGCACTGCAAATCGAGCATAATATTACGATTTTCCATAATCAACAAAAATTACGAAATTTGGAAAAGACATGCTACAAAACAAAAATGACACAAAATAAAAAAAAACATAAAATAAATTGTAGGTAAGTAATTACATTAAAATGTTGTCAATATTCTGAAACTAAACGATTTTTTATAAGGTTAAATTGGTATTGTATTGACATGTGAGCTTTAACTGACTCCACAAGTAGTAGTTTGGTAGTTTTCATCCATATCCTGTGATGGACGCAAAAAATCTAGAAATCTACTTATCTGCTTACCAATTTAGACAGAAATGTAAGGTTTTGTCAAGTTAAATTACACGTAAAAAATTTAGGTACTTTAAAGAAACAACTTTTTATACCTACCTAAAAAAGTACAGATCCTTTTACTTTTTATTATTCTGTGCCTTTACACATAACACAATGACTTACCTACTTGCAATTTTTCCACATATTTTTTTTGGGCTGGTAACATTCGCATAGAAAGGTGACTCACCAAAAATTAGGGTACCGTTATCGCTTTATTTGACCTTTTTGAAAATACTAGCTCTTGTTTCTGCAGCCCTAGTACATAAAGTTTAGTTTTTGATGATTTTGGTGATATTTATCACTGATAAGGTATGTATGTATATGTGCTTTCTTTACTCTGAGGCTGTGTAATGTATGCAAAGAAATGCATAATCTGACATAAAAACTAGTTTGTTTTCGACTTTATTTGATGAATAGGTATCTAGGAGTAAAAAATGGCAAGTAGGTAAATCCACTTATCAAAATTATATTTGTTTAAATGTTTGATAACAGGTATTTATTTGATAATAATACCAACGTCCGCAGGCACTTAGTCAAGGTAGACTAAGTATAGTCTAAAATTCCGTGAACAAAGAAAGGTCTGTGCCCTGTAGTGGGGACACATAGAAACAGGCAAATCCATATAAAATACTTGAGTAGCAACAGATATACTCTGTTAGTACACGAATATACGTAAATTAATTTTCGAGAACCCTTTATAATTTATAAAAGAAACAAAAATTTTGCTATCTCAGGTGGTCAGAGTTATTCCCCGAAAATTAGGGTACCTTTGTCAGCTTTATTTGACCTTATTCAAGGTCTTTATGTTCTTATTTTTGTAGTCTTAGTACGTAAATACGCCTTAGTTTAGTTATTTACTGATTATAATGACTTTTTGCACTGAGATGAATGAAGTAAAAGTAGGATTGAATTGTTTGACGTAATTAGTGGTTACTTGAAAAGAAATGCACGATATCATAGTATTTATGGATAGTTATGTCTCATATCAAAATTAGTTTGTTTTCGACTGAATTTGAATTGTGTGTAGGCATCAAAATTATATTTTTTATCGCAAAATTGCATACATTACTTGAGTACACAAAAATACAGAACCCTTCATAATTAGATTTAAAAAAGAGAAAAATCTTGCTACTTCTTTTAATTTCACTTGTGTATGAGTATGTTGAGTGTATGTGTAATTGAGAGTTGATGGACTCTTAAAGAGTTAATAATTTATTATCTCATCTGTGCCTACAGTTCACACAACATACTTTTTCTTATTGTTCAAATTTAAGACATGGGTACCTACCTAGTTGTTATCACTGCAGTTACTGTCGAACGTCAATAGTTTGAAAATAAGAACAGACTTTTTGGATTTTACATATTAAAACGTAAGATAAAAAGTTAGTCATAAATTATGTGTTAAAATCTAAAATTGTTATTCAATAATTAATTTAAATCATTTAAAACCAAATATCATTTTTAAACCAAAAATAATACGATAAAAATAAAATAAGAATTGCAGAATTGATTTTCGATTCGCCAGAATGACAGTAGGTAGGAATAAAATTATTAGAACCGGCTATCTGTATTTTTATTTTTTCGCCTAGTATTTTGGGGTCAACGGTCGTAGAAATATACAGCTGATTTCATCATAATTATGAATGAAATCAGCTGTTCCAGGGCTGTCACTGCATTGTTTTAGGTACAAAAGGAAATTTGCTGATTGTTGGGAAACCTGAACATTTTCCAACTTCAGGATATTTTTCCGAACATCTACAAACCAACCCTTATCTACCACTTCCGGCTGTATACACCATTTACCTTACATGTTGTATATTTGTATATAAAGTTTTTTGTAATTCTTAATTAAACTTCTCAAAACAAGCCATTAAATTTATTACTTTTGAAAGTATTCACTCTTTCATTCCCATAAAGATATACTTACTCATATACCATAGTTCTTGTTGAAAACTGTAAGCAACACTTAATTATAACGATTTAGGTAAAATCTTTTTAATTTTTTACTAATTAGCCATTGCATACTAGCTTTTTTTAGCTGCGCGATTCAGAAACTGTATTTGTTAGTATTGGTTAAACAATCCTTTGTGAGTGTACTGATCAAGTTGTTGCTTAAATTCGACAACTTAGTAGCGTACACAACATTCTAAACTTATCGCGCGATTTCTGTAATTCGGTTGTGTGTGATGGCCATTAAACAATATAAACACGAAAAAGAGACCTTTCTTGTTTCATACTAAATTTGGCCCAAATCTCAATGTGCCGGCCAACAAAAAAAATGTATCACCCCTATATTCGTACTATATATATATTTAGTTTAATTATATTATTAATTATTGTAACGGTAATTTTAACGGTTCACGAAAAAAGTAAGCTTGTCAAGATCGTGACCTCGAACATATATTACTATGACAACAAACATCTGTAAGGATTCTCTATATTTTGATAAGATTTGACTTATTTCTTAGTAAAATACATGGAAGTAATATTTTTAAGCTTAAAAAAACAGCTGCTGGAAATATCTCAGAGATTTAGTGTAATAGTAAGAAATGTTCGTGCTGATGTTTTGGACAGAACTGACAAATTTTCCCCCACTGGCCGCCATTTTGCGTTTTTAGGGCCAACATGACTGATTTTTACTGGCAAATATAATCCCAATTACATAACTGACAAGAAGTAGACAGTAGTACATAACGTCCGATGTATCTCAAAAATATTTGACATACGACTAAAATAATGTAAGTTTTTTTCGCTTTTATTAGGTGGGCAGACAAAAGAAGAGGTGATAGAAACTAACGAGCGGCTGCGGGCCGTGCGAGTGCGCCTCGACGAGAACTACGAGACGGCGAAGAAGGCGCTGGTGACCCTCATGGCGCGGTACAGCGAGTCCAAGGCGCAAAGGAACGTCTTCACTAGATACGCATTGCTCAAGGCCATGATTAAGGTATGCGCCGAAAATCTATGGTACCTCATTTTGAAATCGGACTAGGGAAGCTCCTGAGCAGTTTAGGTCTTTAGCAGATAATAAAACTTTCAATATACTACAAAAATTAAAAAAATAGAATAACAGGAGAGACGGGGCAGTTTGTGTGAAACGAAGATGTTCGGAAACACTTTCAAAAATTAACGCGAAAACTTTTAAAGGTGTATCCGCACATATTTTTACACAAACTGCGTTACACTCAATATCTTAAACAATAGACATTTTTTACTCGGAACGTGTTATTATCATAGAGCTATTTACCATAGACGCAAAACTCATGTGCATTCATAAAATCCCAGTGCATTAAAGCAATAAAAATAGTTTTTATTGAATTAAATTAATATATGTACTTAACAAAAACTTAAGTCATTTCATAATTTACTGGAATTTTATATTTATCGTTATGGATGTTAAGCGCATAGGAGGTTGTATGGAATTTATTTGATTTGGATTCACCAAATTAAGGCTGTTATCCGTAAAAAACAGAAATGTAAGGTTTTGTCAAGTTAAATTACACGTAAAAGGCAATATTTTTGAGTAAACTTTTCTTTTCAACGCATTAAGTGTATCTTTATCTAATATTTGAATAGAATGAAAGTTCAAAAATATCATTGAAAGTTCAAAAATATCATTATTTATTGGAGTAAAAGCTTATTTTTGACTCAAGTTTTTGAGATTTTACGGTCAGAGTAAACTTTTAATGAAATTATAGTTTATCTGCGAATTTCGGAAATCTGAAGAAAAAAAAAACGGGGAACAAAAGAGGTTCCGTTGAAGTATTAGTATAGAATAGAAAATCGAAATTATTAAAAAACTTTTTAAGAAAAATATTAAAGGAACCTAAATTAAACCAAATTTTTCAATATCCAGTCATAATAGGAAAACTATAACAACTTAAAAAATATTTAATATTTGTAAATAGATTTCTGCTCAACAAAATACAGTTATAAAAAACAAATTTTTAATTGTTTCTTATAATAATCAATTTTCAAAGCGTGTGAACCGCGAACATTTACGCGTGCAAATCGGGAGTTTGTATGGCGATCGGTCCAATTATCGATAACATTCTTAACATACCTATAACCTTCTTCTGAGGGTTTCGTAGTCCAACCAAGAAACTCCATCTCTGTCCACCACGTGTCAGTAAATCTTGCAACCTTGTAATTTTTCGTTGATTGATAAATTTTATCAAAAAAAAAACTATTTTTTTTATCCTTTTGTTTAATTCTACAAACTCAATATGGTAAAAAGGAGGTGAATAATAAAAGAATTAAAGTGAAACTGATTCAGATTTCTTTTTATATAAACGTAATTGCATTGAATATCTTTAACTATACACATTTCGTCATAGAATATTAGATATTAACAAATATGACTTATTTATTTATCATATTCGCAAAACCATGTTCATTTAGGATATGAAAGTGAATTATTTAAATAATTCAATATTGTAGGGCACGTAATACACATCTACTACTAATCAAAATAATTTAAAAAATGACTATATATTAAAATTATACTGTATATATTAAAATCGTACACTACCTTACTTCTAACTGCATAATAACAACACTCAAGTAAATATGTAATTCTCTAATCTGCTCCGTCGGCGTCACTCGGAATTGCGCCTGCCTTTTATTGTATTTAATTTAACTGTATGCAATTTGCTGAGAGCATAGGAAATAAGATAGAAGTTAGCTTCTCAGAGATTTACATTTTTTATTATATATTACATTTATTAATTTACACGACGGCGTTTAAGACTCTATATAATATAGCTACTTATTTTCTTTTGCTTGCTGGTATTATTTACTTATCTAGTAAGGATCTGACACATCTCATATTTTTTTTTATACCACTAAGGTGGCAAACAAGCTTACGGTCCGCCTGATGGTAAGCGGTCACTGTAGCCTATATCGTGATATGTATGACAGTGTGTAATGAACTAATAAACTTAAAAATTAAAAAATAAAATTAAAATTAAAAATATTAATTTTTTGGTATTTTACAGATGATATTACTAGTTAATTAGAATAATATTAATATATTAAGTAGGTGGATATAGGTCATGGAACGCAAATTTTTATTATCATAAAATATATCTATCTATATAATATAAATCAGATTGATGGAAGATTTTGATGGTTGACTCAGAATTATCATTTTTTGCAGTAAAATATATAAAAAAAATCATAAAAAAATATCTATCATAAATTATATACGTAATATCAATATAGCCATAGATAAAGCATGTATAATATATTTTCTTTTAAGACTCTAACCTTCAGGGAGTCATAAACGAAGAAATTATTTCTATATTTATATTGTATTTCTTACTTATATGAAGATTATGTGTGTTTATAATGTTGATGTACTAGGACTTTATAAGTCAGTAGGAGTTGTAAATTATATACGTACAAATTTTACCTTACTTTTCCACTAAAACTAACTACTGGAGGATGCGAGTCGACGTCATTCATTAGCGAAATTTCAGGTAACTTTCTACTGAAAATAGGGTTGGCAAAAAATAGGGTCGGCAAAAAATAGGGTCGGCAAAAAATACTATACTTATGATGTAGTGCGAAAACTATTCAACTGAAGTAAAATAAATAAATAACTATAGAAGCCTGTTACGATCCCTAGGAAAATTTTATTTCATTGCTGGGTATTTTTTGGAACCCATATAGGCACTGCACATCGTGCTTTTGACATTTTACAAATAAAATATGCATGATTGCCGCCGCCGCAGACGCAAGTCGTGTAAGTGTGCGTCTACCTCCCCTACCATGATCAGGGACCTTATTTTAGACAAAAATGAATAGTAGTCTTATCTACCTCTCGAAACCCGTAAATGTATTGCATACATTCTCCTCTCGAATTCCAGATTACGAATAGCTCGAGACTGTTTCTTGTAAGGTCCCAGGACTCCACCAGTTGTCAGGTTGCGCGGTAGAATGCTCAACCTGACAACTGGTGGAGACCTGGGAGACTCCCCTCCTCCTCTCCACTGCACCGCTTCACCGTAACGAATCTAACCGATTGGCACATAACTGAAATTAAATTTACTTTGCCCCCAGCAATGGAGTTTAATACGTGTTGAAGTTAGTGACATGTCCGCTATATATCGTTTTCTCTGCAGCTATATTATATATATATATATATATATATATATATATATATATATATAGTCGCGGTCAGAAAATGTTTACCACCTTAAGAATCACAATTGCATGCACACATTTAAGTCACAAGTTCTAAATGTCTATTTCATAATAATTTGATTGACCATAGATTATCTTTTTTCTAATATGACCATCAATCGCTAGGACAGGGATGGCGAACTTTTATTAATGAATGTGCCATTTTCTATGACAAAAACAATACTGTACCTATGACGTGCCTTCAAAAATTTGGGTTACTAAATAATAATGGAGAAAAATTAAGCGAATTGCTGTTAACTTAAAGCTATTTAGATACATGCAGCTCGAAATGTTTACAGCAATCGAAATGTTTAATAATAGCTTAATGTAGCTAAACTAGAGTTCATTTCTAAAAATTACTTGCAAGCATACGTAGTTGAAAATAGAAATTTCATAAACGATTGGCGTGCCCGAATTGCCATGGGTTCGCCATCTCTGCTCTAGGAGATGGACTGACTACTATATGAAGAAATAATAAAATAGACACTTCGAAAATCTTTATTTAATATCTAGTATAACCTCCCTCTGCAGCTTTGACGGCACGTAGTCTATCTCGCATAGATGCAACAAGACGCGTCCATAGATCAGTACCTCTGATATCATCCCATACTTGAGCACAGTGTGATCTAAGAGCTTGACGGTTTCTTTCATTTTGACAGTCCCAGCGTTGAACCATAAGCCCCCATAAATATTGAATAGGGCTTAAATCAGCAAACCGAGCGGGCCATTGAATGGGACGAATGTCACGGTGCAGGTTGAACCACGTCATAGTAGCACGGGCTGTGTGTATCCGTGCATTATCTTGAACGTAAGTAATGTGTGGGAATTCCGTTACAGGATACATTACGCGCACAGTAGGCAGCATCACTTCTTCCAAAAGCGACACATAATTAATGGCCGTAGCCCTATTCTCTAACGACGCCAGTTCTCCGATGCCGTCAAGGCTTATCCACCCCCATAAGTTTACTGTAATGCGACCTGACTCGTTTTGAGGCACAATATGACCTTCATCATACCGAGTTCGATTGTAGCGCCATAAAGTTAATCTTCCGATTTGGCTTGATTTAAAAGTTTTTTCATCGGTAAATATAGTATTCGACCAATCAAAATCGAGATGTCGTCGCGCAAAGTTAAGCCGGGTTGTTTTGTGGTGAGGTTTCAGCTCCACTTTAATAGCATGGTGTCTGTAGTGTAGTCCAACATTGTGCAAAGCTCGTCGGATCGTCCGAGCACTCACACCATATAAAACAGCAAAATAACTAGTTGGTGTGAAACCATTCTCTTCGTAACGACGAATGATTTCTGTTATTTGCGCGGCGGTTAGTATCGGTCGTCGTTCGAATTATTTCTATGATCTGTTATTTGCCCTTCTTCGCCGTGACGCCTAATCCAAAACCTCACAGTGAATCGCGATATATTGAGTTCTCGTGATATAGCACAAATACTATGTCCATCTTCGAAATTGCCATTTTATTTCGTTATGAAAAAATCTTTTGTAAAATTTTACTCTTGTCAAAACGACGTTCAAACAATATTTTTTGATAAATGTCATTTCAACAAATAAAGATATTAGTTCCATTATCAAAGAGTGATCAATAATTCTTGTTGTTTTTCTCGATGCGTCATTTTGCATAATAGCTTTGAAAGGTAATAAGTAACTTGATATGGCATTTAAGACTTAGTGAAGAAAGTGTGATATAGAATCTAATTTCAAAACTGGTAAACATTTTCTGACCGCGACCGTACATATAACTTACTAAGCGGCCACACTCGACTTATTTATTTTTCATTATGAGTAGTAATTTTGGAATTCTTAGTTTTCATTTATTTTTTTCTTATGTTAAATAAATAAATAGGATTGTCCAAATTTTGTATAGACTAACTAGGTGTCACTAGTTTTTGATCATAAACTATTTTTACTTTTACTTTCAATAATTGTAATACTAAATTATATATTTCATAAAAAATTGTAAAATGCAATTCATACTCGTACTTACGAACAAAGATATTGTGAATTTTGAACTGTATGTTTATTTGCCGTGTCATAAATTTTGAGTCACTAGGAACTGTTTGTATGGCAGTGATTTTAAAATTTTCACTTCTTGACACTCCTAGAAATTATACCGAGATAAAATGAATAGTAGTTTAGTCCTTATAAAAGTTTATAGAGGTAAATATGAATACAATAGCCTAAGAGTAAAAGAGATAAAATGTAAGAATAAAGTGTAAAGAAAATAGAATATAAAATGGTAAGACAAACGTTTCAATATCAGACTGAACCTACAAAGTACCCAGCGTGGCGACTGGCGAGCTAATACAAAGCTCGAATAAACTTATTCCTCCGATACTACACTACGTCATCTACGTGACCGTTTTGCAAGAAGGGCGAAAGTTCGGGGCACGTAGCGCTGACCTCGGATGTTGGCAGCACTGTGCGCCTTGCCAATTACAGGACGCCAAGAGTCTGGAATTAGATTATAATAAGGAAAAAGTTGTCTTACAAAATATAAGATTCTTTTTGCTACTGATCCAGAAAAGCTAATGGTTTTATTTTTATTTCGTTCGTCGGCCTGTTTATACGACAAAGACTAGATAGATATTAGATACAGTACTGCCTAAACAATAAGAAGAATCCATTACATTCTAAACATTGGTTTTTTTACCCGACTACTACGGAGTGTTATGATTTTAGCAGCCTATGTATATTACTGTGGTCATATGTTCCCTTGTAGCTCCTTAACCACTGATCGTACTTTGACAAGTAAGGTGTCGTTAACTTTTTCTTTGTGGTCCGGGTGTCATAGGTCATGTGACGTCATATAAAATCCAACATGGCGGATATAACTTCCATAATACTCTGACAAATAACAAAATTTTTTTACAAATGCATTGAGTTTGGTACCTATGCAATAGAAGGTTTTTATTAAAAGATTCTGCAAATGCATAATTTGTACATACAAAAATTATAGTCTAGCAGTATACGTATGTTTGTTAGTATGTTTAAATTTTTGTCATGTAGCTCCTAAGCTGCACGTCATATTGTGACAAATGAGGTGTCGTTAGCTTCATCTAAGTCTTCTCATAAAATCCGATATGGCGCATTAACTATAGATTAAACATTAAACAACTCGAACGAAGTAGTTAAAATATGTTGAGTTTGGTATTGAGTGAAAGACCTCAATTAGCACATTTAAAATATATATAGTTGTGTAATTTTTAATAACTATATGTTGGATTGTCGGGTTTAAATTCTTCAACTTCCTCTTGTGTATACCTAAAGACTACCTATCTAAACAGCTTTCGAGTTATTAATCAATAAAAATGTAAGTATGATGACAAGTGTATGTTTTCCCTTTCTGCAATACAATTATTGGGCTCAACAAATTCGATTTGTAACGATTTCATATATTGCTTGGCGTTCTCTGAAACTGTACCATTATTGTATCTATTTGCGAGTTTGTCTTCATCTTTAAGGTAAGCTTCATCTTTGTGAATTTCTGTCAAAATTGGGTTGAAAATGTTGCAATTTAATAAACAGGAAGATAGAATAGGTAACTTCCAAATTTATAATGTTTACATTTTATGGGTCGCGTTGTGTACGTTATAAAAAAAAATCAAGTCAAAAATAAATCAAAAACCTCCAAAACATTGCAAAATGGGCCAAATCTTCTAAAGCAGATCAGCAAATATGGGTTACTAGCTTTTGCCCGTGGTTTCACCCGCCCTAAATTCGATTATCGGTCTAGGATTTTAACTACAACTTCTCAATTTTAAAAAAAAACTGACTCACACTTGACATTTTCAAATAGCCTATGTCCTTCCACGGGACTCAAACTATCTCCATGCCAAATTTGCCGGCGGTTCCTCCCGCCCTTAATTCGATTATCGGTGTAGGATTTCAACTTCAAATCCTCAATTATATAAAAAAAACCGACTCACACTTCAGGTTTTCAGGTAGCTTATGTCCTCTCTCGGGACTCAAACTATCTGATATATGTCTCAGCAACGAAGAGTTAAAGCCGCTCTAGTTATACATTGTATAACTTACGTGGCTTCCTTCTCTCTTAGCTTATAGATTTTCTTTACGGACGTTTAAGCTACAATCGACGATGTTTAATTAAAATATCTTTCAAATAGAAGGACAGCTTAGAGTAAAATCAGAAAAAACTTTATTTAAATTATACTTATCACATGAGATAAAGCAAATTTATAGTTATTTGCTAGCTTTATAGTTACTTAACATTATATTTAATATTTAAATTATATTCCTACTGCAATAAGAAAAGAATTTATGGGTTAAAAATTGAAAAACCAGTGGAATCATTTTAAAAAGGAGAAGAAACCTGCATTTTTGGATAGGTGCGCCCTACCTTAAAGTGCAATGCAAAGCCGCTAGAAACATACAACCTAACAGATAAGTGCTATCCTTATACTACGATTTTCTTTTGATATTTCACTTCTAAGACAATAAAAGGGGAAGTAAAATGTTTGCATGGGACGGAAAAAGCATAGATAACTTTATTTATGGGGAAAAGTGAAACCGCTCGGGTAACACTGCGGGAAATCAGCTAGTAAGCTTATAATTTAAACAAAAAGCAGGAAACACATCCAGTCAGTATATCAACATTAATTAAACTACAGTTCCACAACTAAAAATTTAGTTGTACAAAAAATACGTAGCAATAAATTGTTAGAGGTCTTAATATAAACAACGGCACTAAATAACCACAAAACATGAGAAAGGGCTGAGCGAGTTTCAGCACTACGTGACTGTTTTACGAGATATAACCGAAATCGGTGCCGCCATTTTTCATGAACGTTCTTGATAATAAAAATCATCCAATGACTACTAAACCACTTTATGCAGTAGTAAACTAATGTTTTGAAAAAGACTGTATGTTAGCTGGGAATATCTTAAAATATCTTTAATGAATGCAGTAACTTACATAATATACATAATATTATGTAAATACCTATTAATGGTAAATAAAAAAATCCATAGTACTTTAATAAGTATCAGAGTTTGTTTGTTTGTCTTTATTTCAAGCACCAATATAGTCGAAGAGACGGAGAAGGACAGAAACTTTTAAAATTTAAAAGTTTCTGAAGGCATAATTATGATAACCATTCCGCGTGAACGAACTATACCGACAGATACAGCTTGTTATAGCAAACTTCCTCCTCAAAGAGTTGCTGTAGAAGGGTGAATCTCCGGAGATAATTAATTTTAAGCAAATTTTGGATTTTTTTATAAACCTAAGCGTAAAACTCTAATATTTGGCAGCAATTACAGTTAAGTTGATATTATACCGTTTTAATGTAAAAGCACACAATACAATCCAATGTGAATAACATAATAACAATTTTTCACAAAGTTACTGTTGAGGATAGTGATTGAAATATGAGGAAAATGATTTTATTGCGAAATAGAATGACAATGTGTTGATGGCAATTACTTTTTTCATTAAGTTTGTGTCTTATACCATAAATTGTATCAAGCATTAGACTGCTTGTACCTATTTATTTTGTTTGTAAATGTGTTGTTAATAAATTTTAATCAATTAGAATACTTATTGTTATGATTTCTGCAAAAAGAGGAATGAATTAAAGGTACTCGACTGAATTCGAAAATGATTTTTATTAATATTTTGATAACAAATAATACTTTGAACCACCTGATTACTCCCGCTTCGTCCAACAAAATACCAGTGAGCATACAGAAAGGGACTGCATTCAAATTGCACACTAACTGGCTATTACAGCTGGGATGTAGTTGGAATGATGTTCATGTGTTTAGTCGTTTCTTTTACTTTTGATTCTTATTTTTAATTACATGTAAACTTAATAGCAACCTCTTAATGTAATCAGCAAATGATTTTTTTAAATTACTGATAATAAACAATCATCTGAAATTCTAAATACTAATAACACTACCACATCATGAAAATTGCATACCAACTATCTACAAATATTACATGCAGCTGAAATACAGTTCTTTGGGATAAAATTCTTGCATACGTAGACTATTTCTTTCTTTTTGATTTTAAGTTAGGATATTAATTAACTGTAAAACTTAACAATAAACTTTTATTTCTGTAAAAAACTCACTTTAAACAATTTCAAAATTTATTGTGACTTACACACAAGAATATTATCCCAAAGAACTGCATTCTAGCTGCATGTAAAAACAGAAAAAAAATTAAGATACAATAATTTACCATATTAACATAACATACCAATTAACATAATAATTTACCACAGCCTTTAAAAAATCAGAAATTTACTTTCAAACACCGAAACTCAGATAAACCGACAATTTAGAGGCAAAAAATAATGTAGTGGATGTAATTTTTTTTTTAATTTGGCGGTTTTTAAATGTTTTTCTCAACACTAGCCCTATCCAAAATAATATTAGAAAGAATCATTACACGATATTTTGAGGTTTAACTAGCTCTTGTATATCCAAGAGCCGTTACAGTAATCGACGCATGGCCAGATGGAACATTTTCTTTTTGTGGAATTGTTACGTTATCTATGTATCCTAGGTGTCTACCATGTATACACATTGTTGATCCATCGCAATCAAAACAACTTAACATGCGCACACTTGTTTTAGGTACAGACTTTTACCATAGGACTTGGTATGTGGAGAAGGTGCCCCTGAATGGTTTTAATTTTTTTGGAATTAAGCTGTTTCTTAACATTACGTCCCTTTCGTTAACTACTTTCACTATAATGTTTAAGTTGCCATTCTCGATGTATTCGTGATCAAGTCGTAGAATTAATTAAAAGTTCCAACATCTTTTCCAAAGCTAACCATACGATCAGCAGTTCTTTTCATAGTCGCTCCAACACCATCAGGAGCACCTTTTCCATGTCCTGCTTCAGAATAGTTCCACGTGATTTTGTGTATCTGCGGGAAATCTTTATGAATTTGTGTGATTAAGTAAAATATATATTTATTTCGATATTGAGAAGATGGCGAGTCAGACAGAAAATGAACGGTGTCTATAAAAGGATTCATATTAAGTAATTCTTCAATTAAAGGTATCAAATGAGCCCATACGGCGGCTGCGTCATGACGTAAGCATTCACTGATTGTGCACATAGATTTTGGGTTAACTTGTCCAGTTAAAAAATTGTGTGTATAAATAAATGAGTGTGCAAAGATAACTGTTACCTACTACCGCCAAAATGGAAGGACTGTACTTCTGCTCCATATTTTAGAGAATAGTTCTCTGAGAAATCAATATGTACACATGCTTCCTGGAAATTGAGGTTTTCTTTAAGATTCTTAATTGTTTTGTATTGGTTAACAATTTTGGAGATATGATCTAAAAATTTCGTCATATCTTTTTCAAATTTGGTGATAGCTTCTTCTCTACTAAGTGTAATTTTGCTCTTCTACGTCAATATCTGTTTTTTCTTATTTCTATTTGCAAGTGATACTTCTTTAGTTACTTTTTTCCACTCATAAATTGTACAATCACCTTTGGCGTAGTTTTTATAATCAGGGCGATGAGATTTGCAAAATTCGCAATTCCGTTGCAAGCAATCAATGTTTCTCGAGTCGCAGCACATTTTAGAGAGCACTTGGTCATAGGTTTTCTCATTTATTATTGACGCTTTATTTAAAGCGGAAATTAAAAATTCCATATAAGCATGAAGCGTGCATTGACAAGTATCTCTATTGACGTTCTTAGGGAACACAACCCAAAAAGGCGGCTTACAAAAAAAAGAATAGCTGACTTTCATCCGAGTTTCGGATAAAAAATTATTATATAAATCCTTTAAAGGTTGACACAAATACCTTTTCTGCATCTGAATTTTATTTTTTGTAATAAACTGTCTCTTACCAGCACAAATCACACTATTAACGTCTTGTAAGTAAAATTGTTTTATACATGTAGCAATTTTATTCATTGTACCGGATTTTAATATCGGATCGACGTTATAGGAAGCCAAATCACTTGTGCCTGCGTTTGGTTCTGATTGAACGTTGCAATAGTTATCATTAGACACATTCTCAGATACTGGCTTCGTTGCCATTTCGTTCAATCGGGCGTCTTTAAGCAAACGTTTCAGTCTTACAATTTGTTTTGATTGAGCATTAACTCTTCTTTTATAAGACGCGATAACTTTCAAGAGCTTCTTCTGTTTCTTCAATTCTTGATTTCGAACTTTCCTTACTGCTGTTTGAATTGTTGAACAATTTTCATGGAAAGGATCTTCTGGATTATTAATCTTGCATACAGTATTTCGCTCGCTGTGGTCGACCACTGCTTCTATTTAAACTGCCTCAAACGAAGGTTGCTTGTTTTCTTTTTGTCTCTGTCGGTACCTTAAAATAAAAAAAAAACAACTTTCATGCAATTTTTTGACAAGCTTTCCCCCTAGTAGAATATTTTAGATCATTTATAATATTTGCCTGCTTAAGCTCAACTTTATGCCAGTTTTTTATACCTCGGTCAGTCAATCAATGTCTAGAAAGACATTTTCCTGGCTTTAAAAATAAATAATAATAATAAGTGTGTTTTGCATAGTGCTTAGCAATAAGCATCACCAACAATAGCAAGCAGGTTTGGCGTCTAGCAGGCGGCCGTACATAAAATTTAAGCAAAAATCTTCTGCAACATGGAAGGTAAAAACATGTTACGCCGACAGGGAAAATTGATAAGTAATTAAAGGGAAATGGTGATGTCAAGAAAGAAAATGGGTATATCTAAATATATAAAAGCTGCTGTAGCCCAGCGCTAACTTTACGTGACGGAAACTATACCAATTGTTGAAATCTTATATCGGGTTACGTCGGGAAATTTGAACTACTTTTGAAAAGAAAAAAAAATTAAATTTTTCCAAACAAAAATTAGGGAACGATACGGAAAAATGACGGAATAATGTGGTTTTTTGTAATGTGATAGCCGGGGATCTTAAAAGTCACAAAGACAACTTTTTACAGCAAGGAAAATCTAATTGCTACGAAAAAATACACATAGTTACTTTCCTTTAACAACTAGTAGGAATATAAATAATACCTTTTAGAATTCTCCCGCCATTTCTTTCTTTGCTCTTTTAGGGCGCGAGGAGATTTTCCTAAAATATTCTGATTTTTCTTTTTTAAGTACCTTTCTCTTCTTTTTTCTTTTTCAATTGCGCACAATTCTGGATCGTTTTTTATTTCGGCATATCGCCGTTTTTGACACATCCTTTGTTTAGCTAGTCGATTCTCGTTATATTTTTTTGGGTTAGGTGTCATTTTTATTAATAAACTAGTACTAATAATTTGTTATAACAAAATCTTATCTTTTATCAGTTTTGAGTTTCAGTCAAATTAGAAAATATCTGTAAAGAAAAGTTTTATTACAGCTTTCTTTCTTACTAGTACCTGCTACAATTTTTCTTAACTGATAAAAGTGAACCTGCCTATATATTGTAAGTATATTTCCTGTTCATCACACTTGCTCGTAAACAGTGTCATTACGTACACGCAAAGCGGGTGCTAAGACCTAAATTACTCCCACGGGCTTTTTCTTAGTAAATTTTACTTTCCGCATTTAATTTATATACAACTATGTAAAGAAATAAAAAATTCTTCGTCGTCTGATGAGTTTAAGATAAATGCGATGACGCCAGATATTGTTAATATGCGGCTGAAGAATTTTTATGCCTTAAATTTTTATTTATTTACTCGCAAATGTGATGAAAAACAATATGTGTAGCACGGGTGGTAAGAAATTACAAATTCGGATCAATAAAGCCTTCGGCCTCATGCTTATAAATAGCCTCTCGTTACTAATTTTCCCCTTACCACCCTTAATACAAAATCTACTGTTACTACTATTTACTACAAACCTATCTAAGAAATAAAATTGAATTTACTGTTAAAACTAAGTTGCTTAAATTTACCACTGCGAAGTACTTGTCTAGCTAGTTACTCTAGTAAAATTTGATTATGTAAAATGTATTACCATTTATTAATTTAAAAAATCTTTTTTGTATTATAAGTTTTGATTAAGGAATATAAATGTGCAATCAAAGAATAGGAGTCTATGGAGTAAGGTCGTATATGTCCCTAAAATCTATTAAGATATTACCACCATCATTAACATCTTGGAACAAGTTTATTAATTGCTCTCTGACACCCTATTTCAAAATGTATACAGTTTCGTACATATCGCCGCCGTTTGCCATAAATAAAGTAAATATTTTCATGCTATCTGAATCTTCGCATAAAGACTTGCATATCCCACCTTGATATGTAGCAAATATGACTTTAAAATTATCTAATATGCTAGTAAACTGCCTTTCATTAGCAGCGTCACGATTAATGTCTATAATTAAAATCATTGTCATTTAAGCATAGGTCATTATTCACTTGCGTCATTATCATCGGTAACAAATTTAAAATAATGATGACGTCAAAAAAATCGTGTCAAAACCTGTTTAAAAATTTATTTAGAAAAATTAAAGTTGTATAGATGTAAATAAGTACTAAACCTTTAGTCTTTGGTACTAAATACATTAATTAGATATTGATTATCATCAAGATAAAGTTCAAAATGAAAATGACGATTGAAGTAACACATTTTGGAGCGCTCGTTACCCCTGCAGTGCATGAGTGACTGACTGAGGATCAGGGTGCATAGTTAGCTCCACCGCGCGCCGCTTTTCTCATTTAAGATATTCAAAATAATAAAAAGAAACACTGCGCCGACCAATGACGCATATATTTTGAACACTTTTTAAATAAAGTTTTGATTAACTTAGGTTTATAATATAAGTGATATATTTTGCTTACTATTAGACCTATTAAGTAAAAATATTTTTATGATAGATTTAAGCTTTAACGAAGTCTAAATTTTTTTATACAAAAAAATATTCGAGCGCAGGCGCAAAAACGACATTCCGAAAGTTGCCAATTTTGTTTGTTTTTTTGAAATAAATTTTTTACTCTCGATTAAAGCCCAAAGCGATTCAGATTGCTTTTTCGTTCTTAATTTAGTTGCACGTAGCAACATTCCTTGTTTAAATATATTTAACCTATATGAAGTAATTTCAAGTGACACGAATTTCGAGCTTCTCAAAGATTGACCCAGACATCCGACGTCGATAACCGAATGCATCGCGGGCGGAGCGGCGCCTATTGCACAAAGCACCTATAAATTAGTGTACAAAAATAAGTTATTTTTTGGTGAAAGTTATTTTGACACGTAGTCCATTAATGGACGCATAGCATGTCCGTAAAATTAAAAAGAAAGTATGAATAAGTTTATTTAAACATCTGCTTAAGAGAAATAAAAGAAAATCTTAACACAAAAAGAAGGTAGACAGAGAATTTTAAAGTGAGAAAGATGTTCTCTCAGAAAAGCTTTAGAATGAACATCGTCGGTGTGTGTGCAATCAAGCCTCCAAGTGGATAACTTTTCTCTGGAACAGAGCCAGCTCCAACTTCGGAGAACGGTCCCGGGGCAGCTTTTTTGTTTTACAACATAATAGCAGTGTAATTTTATTTAAACTTTGTTGTTACCTACCGCTTTTAATATTGTATCTACAGTGATTAATATTTAGATAAAGTTTGCATTTGTTTCCAAATAGCAGTGAGTGACTTAATTTCAAATCAATCCACTAACTAATTTTCGAGTTTTGGGACACACAACCTACGGATGGTAGGAAAAAGGCACGAGACCAAAATAATTTTGCAACCGTGCGAAACACACATTTATTAATCTTACTACAGCCACAGAATAAGGAACCGCGAGGAAATCACTAAGAAAAAAAATCACATGCAATTAATTATAATTTATTATTCATATCATTAAGCCTACCTACAAAATGGAATATTAAGTATTTATATAGGTGCGTTTTGTTCACTGCCTTAATGCGTTTAATATCATAATCCAGCCAAGTTAAAAAGTCAAATTCTGTATGACACGGTACACATCTTGGCATCGGTACATATTCTATTTCGTTGAATTATTGATATTAGGCGCAGAATGTACTAACATTATGTCAGTGAACAAAACGCCACTTATAATAACACTAGCTTATTCCCGCAACTTCGTCTGCGTAACCTTTTTTAAAAAACTGCTTTCGACTCTACTGTTTTACATACAATAACATCGGAATTGTCATACACATTTTCATACTCTATTTTAGCCGTCTAGAAAATAATTTTTCAAAAACGGTGAATAACGTGAATCTTAATTTTCAACGTCTAAGCCAAGTTTTAGCCATTTCCATGCAAACTGCCAACCCATATTTTACCCCCTTGGATGGGGATGAATTTCCAAAAATCCCTTCATAGTGCACTCTCATTTACGGAACGTTTGTGCACAATGCCATGCTTCTAGAAACAGCGGTTTCAGCTGTTCATTGATCGATTAGTCAGTCAGCCAGTCAATTTCTTCTTTAATATAAATGTAGCTGAACCGGTGAACGTTGTTTCTTTTTTTAAAACAACCTAATAGGGTTGTACTAATTCAGAAACCTTCCCCGGCGTGTGCATAACAAGTTACCAAAATTTCATTACAATCGGTTTACCCCTATTGCGCGAGTCCAATTCGCACTTTAACCCCTTTTTTTTACAGGAACCTTTCCGGCGTGTGCATAACAACTTACTAAAATATCATTCAAATTGGTTTACCCTTATTGCGCGAGTCCGACTCGCACTTGACCATTTTTTCTTTCTCAGAGAAATTTCCCGGCGTGTGCATAACAACTTACCAAAATATCATTAAAATTGATTTACCCTTATTGCGCGAGTCCGACTCGCACTTGACCATTTTTTCTTTCTCAGAGACATTCCCCGGCGTGTGCCTAAATACTTACCAAAATTTCATTACAATCGGTTTACCCTTATTACGCGAGTCCGACTCGCACTTGACCCAGTCTCACTCGCACTTGACCCTTTTTTTCTCAGAAACATTCCCCGGCGTGTGTATAACAACTTACCAAAATTTCATTACAATCGGTTTACCCTTATTGCGTGAATCCGACTCGCACTTCACCCTTTCAGTAAAACCTCATCTTGTCGGATGCCGCCGTCATAATAAAAGACCACACCCTTTAAGTTTCAGGTCTCTACGATCAGCGGTTTAGGCTGTGAGTTGATCCATCAGTCATTCAGGACAAAGCCTTTTATATGTATAGATAAGATAAGTAGATAAAGAAAACTTCAAGTATTATTGTTAACAAAAAATCAAACACCTAAAAACGCTTAACCTCTTTAAGCTAAGAAACCCCTTAAATGAGGTACTAATATAATACGGTGACATTCGAGACATTCCAATTTTTAAAGAGTTGAAGATGTTTGTTTGAAGAAGTAAGTACAACCGTTTTTGAATAAAATCGGATTGAGTTTTCAAACATGTGTCAAAATAAAATGTAATTTAAATCAAAAGCACTAAGGAGTATTGATGTCAACTTCGAAGCAAATCAGCGCCAAATAACTTTCTACCCCTTTTTAACCCCGTTAGGGGATGAATTTCAATAAAATACGAAACACGTCTTCCATCAATTCTGTTAAAAAAGGTTTATGTAAAATTTGAAGTAGATTGGACCAAGGAATCATGTTGTCCCATACAAACTTTGCCCCCCTTTTTCACCCCCTTAGGAATAGAATTCCGGAAAATCCTTTCTTATCGGATGCCTACGTCATACAAAGAAGACACCCTCCAAGTTTCAGGTCTCTACGATCAGAGGTTTAGGCTTTGCGTTGATCCATCAGTCATTCAGGACAAAGCCTTTTTATATGTATAGATTATGGTCTCCAAAGTATGACTTTTTAAATGTCTGATATCTGCTAACTTTATGCTCTGTGTTGTAAGGTACTTTTCGCGCGAAACTCAGATTTTTTGTTCCAGTATTTTTACATTCGTTTATTGTAAAAATATCAATTGTGTGCATAATTTTATTAAAGAAAACGGTTTTTTAAAATTGATTTCCAATTTTTAGATTATATTGATTCTTTTAAAATACCCGCTTTGAAGTATAATTTACTTCTAAGGAACCGAGCGAACAAAGCTATTTAATAAAAGTTGTTAATTGAGCGAACATCACCAAAAGCGTCTCATCAAAAGCAGAAACATGACGCGATCTCTCTGCTTCGCTTAACTGTAAAATAAATAGAGGACGTTTTCACGTAACGACGACGTTTTAGTGCAGCTGGCTATCATGATACGGGGTGTTTTTTGTAGGCATTATTTTTCATGCAAAACAGCTATAATTTTGGATTTGAATGACTAAAGCAGCTCATCGTACTACAACTTTAGTCTATAGCTAACACCATCACCACAGTATAAAAAAATGTAAGTTACTATGCTACCTTAAGTACGTAGAGTCGGGTTTCTGTGTCGCTTCGCACCACCCACCCGCAAGCTGCAAATTATTCTCGCATGAGCATTATGAAGCAACAGAGTCCACTACAGTTACCTACATTATATTGCAATTCAAAGGACTTTACATTAATTTTATCTATAGGTATGCAACGTTTTAAGAGGATTCTACCGCTTAATGAGTTGTCCTAATAGAGTGCGACCTCGCGATTATCACGCGAACCGCCGTCGCGTCGCGTCAAGATACGGGTATCCTAATAGGATGGTCGCACGAACATCGTTTCTTTGCATACACTATAAAAGAGGTGACGAACGTTGAAAACAATAATGTTATTAAGAACTGCGGGTTCTCAAATAGCATTAAGTACCTACAACAGTTTTGGACGCCTGTGTTAACCTGTACGTGCTTGTCATTATATAACCTTAGGGGCACATGTCTCTTCTTAGATTAAGGCCACAGACCACCGCACTAGCCAAGTGCGGGTTGGCTGATGTTTTCAAGCTAGTGGCCACTCAATTGTTATTTGACAACAGCCAGGACTATCGGTTTTGCGTGCTTTACGAAGCACGGAGAAGCTCAGGAAATGTACCTCAAAGCCGTCACTCATCCAGCTACTGCGTTGACCATTCGTTCGCGCGTACGAAATCAAATATTTTGGTCGCGCGATGCAGTCACGTCAGTTAGAACTCTTAGGACACTCCTTCACATAGGGTTGCCAGGCGTCCGGATAAAGCTGGACACAGTCAGGCTTTTTGGTTGCGTGTGCGGCCAAATAAGACGGGACACGGCCGGCTAAACTATAGCATCTAAAGCAGAAGACTTTTTTCCCCCATACACCACTTTCAAAATTTAGCTGGCACTTTGGGAACTACTGATCTAAAGGATTAAAAAAAAATTGTTATAAAACAAAGTGTTTTGTCTAGTGCATAATCTTACTGAATGATTTTCATTTATTGTATTCAATGCAAGTGATCGTTGTTACAATATTATTTTTGTGCAATTTTTAAAGCGTGTATTGCAATTGCGTGTAATAAAAGTTGGTTAAATAATTAAAATTGTTTATTGTAGTAAGTTGTAGCAAAAATTCAAAAAATGTAACTACAAAACGTGAAAACGTTTCAAGGCGTCATTATGGCATAAATTACTTAAAAAGTATATAACAAATATATCTCATAGTAATGTATATGGCATTGTGTAATGATTTTGAGTACATCGCTAGTATTACAGAAATTAGCTCTCTGGTCTAGAACACTTATACAGGAACATCTTTTTGGGGTTCCGTAGTCGACAAAGAACCCTTATATTTCCGCCATGCTAGATAAATGGTTGTTTTTGTAACATATTATAAAAATAAGAAGAAGTTATGACTGATGTTATCTATAAATGGGTTTTCGAGTACAACTTATTTATAGTTCAACTAGAAAAGATCTGATGATCTTCAAACGGCTTTACAGATTTTCTTGAATCATAACTAAGAACAATCTTGACCAAGTCACCTTTCAAACAAAAAAGATAGTTTCATCCATTTTGGTGCCACGACGGCCAAAAGAGATAACAGAGACATAGATACAAACTTATAATACCCCTCTGTTTTCCTTTGAATAGATGCCTTCCCTACAATTTTTTCAAGTGAAAACTTCTTTAGCGGCGTTGTGCACTTTTTTTGGTATGGGTAAAAAATGATAAACTAGCGTCAGGTCACGTGTCCTAATCGTGAAAATGCGTAAGACGGATGGAGAGTAGGCAGCTGGCGCGGCGAAGGAGAGGGAGTATCCCCCTCTCTTACTACGGCGCGGCGAAAATTTATGCCTGCGCCTGCTGTTTCGTTTAGGCGGCGCAAGGGCGCTTGCGCGAATGGTCGTGTGTTACATAAACATGTTACAGCGTGCTACGCGCATCCATGGCTGGTGACAGCTGATGGCTCGATCGTCTGTGTAGTGGCCATACTGCTGTGTATTCGAAAATTCGTGTATATAAAGTGTTTAAAATATGGAAATTGAACAAAGTGCATCTTTGTCTTTGTAAAATACGTAAACCGTAATGCTACGCCTATTATAATTTTTATTTTTAGTATTCGCGATTATGAGTAGCACAGGGAGGTTGGATATGGAATTTTAATTCTATGACAGATTGCGATGTCAAATATACTACGTCAAAAAAGTAAATAAACAAACATTATTATTTCTTGACAATGTCAAAGACATGTCTTGTGACATATTTGAGTGTTAAGCGCGAATCGCGTGTAAAAGTTTTCACTTCTGCCGGCACTCCCGGAGTGCAACTCGTTCTTTTTTTTTTTTTATTTTTTTTTTCATCCAAACTTACAACTATCATTACAGGTTTTATATCCCCAATGCGATGTTCTTGATAAAACTAACTTATTCTACTTTTTACTAATAACAGATAATAAATAGTGCTATTTTTGTGAATTCACTCAGAACACAACAGAATAGGTCCAACTCGTCCGCTATGAGATTCAGAGTGCGAAGCGCGCGCGTGAGCCCCACATGTAGTGGGGATGGATACAAAATAATCAAATTAGGTGCCATTTTTAGGTTTGTGTCGATCACGATATCATACTGAATACACTCTAGAAAAATCTAAACGGCTCTGCATAGACAGAAATAAATTTAAAAAATATCTTGACTTGCTAGAATCAAATACTTTCTGACATATAACCGACCAAGTTAGGTTTAAGTTCGAACTTAAAGAATGCGGTAGCGGTTACGGAACCATTAATTAAGCAGCATTAATTAATTTGAAGGTCACACTGTCCGTGGAATAGAAATATACAAGGTGAATAATTTAATAAATCCGTTATAAAATTATTCACCTTGTATATTCTACGGATTTTATTTTATATTAAATTAAATTAGGCATTCGAGCGTTAAGGAAAAACCCTTTTGTAAGTCACCGGGTCTGGTCCCATTTCCCTTTGGTTACATTCACTTTCTTTCTTGTCTATTTATCCGGAAAGAATGAACCTTTAGTCAGATATTATACGGAAAATATAAACTCGTTTGTTATCACAGAACAAAAAAAGAAATGAGTACCTATATAAAGAAATTATTGACTATTACTGAATATAATATAAATTCTTTATTACTGAAGGTATAAGCTAAGTGACACAAGCCCAAAATCGATGGACTTACTGCTGGCCATTGAAGTTGTTGGGTTATGACCACCTCCGACCTTTATTAGGATATTAGTATGTCAATGTCACTAGAATTACAGTTAGCAAAGTTTCTAGTACACTTACTAGCAAAAATACCTAGTCACCTACATAAACGATGATTTTCATAAAACTTCATTGAAAAAAGTATATTAAAAAGAGTTTTATATTCTACATGAATATTTAAATAAGTGATTAAATCCGCTTCAAGTTCTTAATCATCAAAAAATCAAAATCTTTATGAAGAAGATATATTGTCGTCTATGTGATTAACTAACTATTTTTGCTCGTCAGTGTAAATACTTCAATTCAGAAGTGTGTGAAAATTTAAACATAACATTTTCTTACATAGACAAATTCAATGATAAATAAACATGTTAAAAACATTGTGTTGTATATTGAAAATAAAAAAATTTGATGATTTGTAATTTATAAAACGTTACTTTATTTAAGAATCAGTTGATTATCAGCCTCATACGTCCCCAGTCACGGCCTACCCTCACCAGCAACAGCTGCAACTTCGTGCTTATTATACACTATAACAAAAACGTTTCCTAAAATTTTAAAGCACCACAGACCTAGTTAATAAATTTTCTAAATAAAAAAACTGTACTGTCATTCTTACTTAATTAAATGAATAAACACAATAATTCGAAACACAAAAATCATTAGTCAAATTTGCAAAAATTGAATTCTATCATGGTGCTGGCTCGCTAGACAAACACGGGGGGCTTGAGACGGGGGAGACTAGGCGAGGTAGCAGCCAAAATCAGTCGCGGGCCATCCGTGAGCGACTCTTCACTTGTATTGCGTTTGACATAAGTAGGTAGGTACCTAAGGAAACAATTACGAAAATATCACTGTTGAATGTTTCGTTGCGCAGGAAGTTGATTAGATTTTTTTGACCTTTAACTAGGTAGGTATCTAGCGTAATCTACATAAATAAAAATGAATCGCAAAATTCTTCGCTGAACCAATTCGGGTAATTTTTATTGTTGTGTTTATTAGTGTTAGGGCAAGGTTTTTATAAAAAAAAAACGGTCAAGTGCGAGTGGGACTCGCGCACTAAGGAAAACTTGAAGACAGCTGGACCAATTCGGGTATTTTTTTTTGTTGTGTTTGATAGTGTTAGGGCAAGGTTATTATGAAAGAAAAAAACGGCCAAGTGCGAGTCGGACTCGCGCACTAAGAGTAAAACGATTTTAATGCAATTTTGGTAAGTTGTTATGCACACGCCGGGGAAGGTTTGCGAGAAAAAAAAAGGTCAAGTGCGAGTCTGACAGGGTTAAGTGCGAGTCAGGCTCGCGCAAAAAGGGGAAAACGGTTTTAATGGAATTTTGGTAAGTTGTTTTGCACACGCCGGGGAAGGTTTCTGAGAAAGAAAAAAGGGTCAAGTGCGAGTCGGCCAGGGTCAAGTTCGAGACGGACTGGCGCACTAAGGAAAACTCGAAGACGGCTGGACCAATTCGGGTAATTTTTTTGTTGTGTTTCATAGTGTTAGGGCAAGGTTTTTATGAAAGACAAACGGTCAAGTGCGAGTCGGACTCGCACTTTAAGGGTAAACCGATTTTAATGAAATTTTTATGCACATGTCGGGGAAGGTTTCTGAATTAGTACAACCCTTTCTCAATAATTGGTGCGACAGTTATTTACAGACGGTCAGCTAGTAATACCTATAAAGAGCACTGCCTAGAACGTGCAAAATAATAGTAGGTAACTGTAATCAAAAGTGTTACCATTTGATTTGCAATTTATTGAACCTCGATCAGACAGGATCATGAGTAAGTTACACTTATATAATACTCGCTTTTGCCCGCGTTATCGGTGTAGAATTTCAACGACAACTCCTCACTTATAGAAAAAAAACCGACTAACACTTGACGTTTTCAAGTAGCTTATGTCCTTCTTCGGGACTCAAACTATCTCCATGCCAAATTTGACCGCATTTCCCTCCGCCCTGAATTCGGTAATAGATGTAAGATTTCAACGAAAACTCCTTAATTATAAACAAACCGACTCACACTTGACGTTTTCAAGTAGCCTATGTCCTTTCTCGGGAGTCAAACTATCTCCATGCTAAATTTCATCTTAATCAGTACAGATGTTTAAGCATGAAGAGGTACAACAGACAGATTTACTGTCGCATTTATAATATTAGTATAGATTTTTATAATGAATACATACCTATTTAAAAATTTGCCGTATGATACCTATTTTTCAAAATAATTGTACTTACATCTACTGTGAACAATGTGTCACTAAGATTGAAAGTCTAGAAAGAGCTTTGCAATTATTCCTAAGTAAAAAGAATAGAACAGTAGGTATTTAATTTTTTTTAATATTTAAAAATAAATTAAATATTATATTTAAAATCGGCAAACAAGCCGACGGTCCGCCTGATGGTAAGCGGTCATCATAGCCTATGGATGCTTGTAACATTTCCATAATACAACCTTCTTTTGCTCTAATATCGGCCAGTAAAGAATGTTCTAAATCGTAAACAAAAGAAGGCATTAATTATTAGTCATTGTTATTTAAAACTGAAAGTTGTATAGATATAGTTATATAGATATTTTCTTTTGATTTTCATGTAAAAACTGAATTTGACGAATGATAAATAAAATATAATAAAATTATTCAAATTTCTATATTATTATTAAAAAATAAATTATTAATGTGGCAATCTGCATTGTGTATTTTAGCAAATAATGATGAGTACACTGTTCCACACAGTTACATGAATAGACTTATTTAGTATTTTGAACATCCTATATTTCATCAGAACAGGTAAATGTGGCCGAGCTTAGGTTGTAAGAGTAGCCTAATGTCGGCCGTGATTTTTATAGTCTAATAAAATAGTATAACTAACATTAAAAGGCGGCTGAACTTTGGTCATTTAATTAACGGCTATGGAACGCCTTATAAACTATAAGAGCCCTAACTTAGGATACTAATAAATTATAAAATTGCTGTCATCCCCCTTGTCTCGGCCGCAGGCCAACATTTGTAATAAAATAAGAATCCTATCATGGGCCCGTTATTTCTAAGTAACAAATTAAAGTAAACAACTAAAATAAAATAAAAATTCAGAAGCAGTAAGAAAACTATTGCAAGCTATTTATGGCCAAAAAAATATATATCCAGAGTGGTGTCCGTCGACAATTTCCGCCAAAATAGTGATAAAATTGCACTGCTGCCGCCGGCTTCTATACACTATACCCCTGGAGCGTACGACATAAAGACACCATATTGCATACATACCGCCAATGTTACATTTAAATTATAATTCAATGACGCATTACATAATCTTTATCATAACCTTTAAGGTCTTCAGTCAATCAGTAGGCAGTGAACACGATTTTTAAAATTATAACTTAGTACTTTTTTTTTTTTTACCCTACAATGGTGGCAAACAAGCTTACGGTCCGCCTGATGGTGAGCGGTCACCGTAGCCTATGGACGCTTGCAACACCAGGGGTATCATTCACCCGTTGCCGACCCTCCAGCAATCTAATAACTTCTTTATTGAAGAGCCCCATACTGTAGTGCTTAGAGCAAACCTTGGCAGAGAGCTCATTCCACAACTCAAGCGTTTGCGGGAGGAAGTTTCTCTGAAACAGCACAGTATGCGACCATTTCGGTTCCAAAGTATGAGTTATGAATTCCCTGCCGATGGCGAGCGGTGCGATGGTAGAAAGCAGCCGTGGTCATCATTTCGAACAATTCCTCACAACACAACCCATTGTACAAGCGGTAGGACACACACAGGAAGTCAAAGTCTCTCCTAAGACTTAAGGGCTCGATACCGTAAGTGAGTTTGGAATCGTTGACAATTCTCACAGCCCGTCGTTGAACCGAGTCAAAAGGGCCAAGCGGCCAATACTTAACTTTATCAACAACTGCGTTTAAAACCTTTAAAAAATGTGTTCACTGCCTACTGATAGAATGATGAAATGCAAGGTTATGATAAAGATTATGTAAAGCTGGCGAGGAGCAGCACAGTGCAATTCTATCACTAATTTGGCAAAAAACGTCAACGGATACCACTCTGGAAATATGTTTTTTTTGTCCACCAACAGCTTTCAATAGTTTTCTTACTAATTCCGGACAATTAAATAGCAATGTTAAATTTTAATGGATTTATTAGTATCCTAAGTTAGGGCTTTTAAACCGTTAATTGAATAACCAAAGTTCGGCCGCCTCAAAATGTTAGTTATACTTTTTTAATAGACTATATAAATCACGGCCGAAATTAGGCTGCTCTCACAACTTAAGCTTGGCCAGCTTCACTTGTTTCCATGAAATACAGTTTGTTAAAATACTAAAAAAGTCTATTCATGTAACTTTGTAGAACAGTGTGTTTATATTTTTTGCTGTAAAACACAATGCTGTTTATCACATTAAAACTAGTTACCGTTGGAAATTTCAACAATTTATTTTATTTTATTCATTGTTGGTCAATTTTCAAATAATAAGAAAAACAAGAATACATATATAACCTAATACGGTTTCTATTTTAAAAGGTATTATAAAGAGTTAAAGTTATACATGGTAAAGTTTCAACACAAAAAAAAAAATCTATTGATATATTGCCCTTTTTACGATTCGACATTAGGATAGAAGAAGGCCGTAGTTAGGTAAAGGATGGCCGATATTAGGGAAATTTGCCGTACAAAACTTTAAACGCTTATTATTCTTTGTCACGTAATTTAAGATGTTTATAATCACTATATATACTCAGTAACATAAAGTGTAAATGTCAA
Organism: Apoda limacodes; assembly: GCA_946406115.1. Classification (NCBI taxonomy): domain Eukaryota; kingdom Metazoa; phylum Arthropoda; class Insecta; order Lepidoptera; family Limacodidae; genus Apoda; species Apoda limacodes. The sequence goes on along the minus strand of OX291553.1, from coordinate 6,904,476 downwards.
ATAGCCCGAAAATGCAAATTCAACGGTGGATAACTTCAAGGTTCAGGTATGGTTAGGACTGAAAGTTGCGTTTCATGTTAAGGGGCCGACATTTGGGTGTTTTACCCTATTCCATTTCAAAAATAACTTACTACGAATATTGTTTACGAATAACAACCTTTATAGATTATTTTCGTATTATTAATTATCTATTGACCGCCAATGATACATTTATGTTACCTTTCATTTCTTTAGTCAATCAGTAGGCAGAGTACACGTTTTTTAAAAGTTACAACTTACTACTTAACTCCATCAACAATTTCGTAACGTACAATTATTTTTAAAAATACTAATTAAGTAGCCTATAGGTACCTATAATATAAATGTATTAATTTGAAAATGGTAAAAGGTATGTAAATATTTGTACTTACATTTAACCATTATTAAATTTTAAAAACGGTAGATACCGTATGTGTGGGTAAAAATGATACGAGGTACCGAGTTACCTACCTATTTTATTATCGTCCTTGCTGGTCTCCGTGAAAAGATAAATGAATGTTAGCTCAGAAACCTCCTCCTATTTCAATATTCATTCCTGCCTATAAATAAAGAATTAAAAAAAAAACTCGCATAACCAATACCGTCTTTACCATAAGGGCACACGGGGCCCGTGCCCAGGGCCCCCGTTCTCAGGGGGGCCCCCGAAGGACCTAAATTTCTCTCTACCATTTATTCTCAAAACATTTTTGTCAGACACATTAGACATTACTTTTTTTCGCAAATTAGTAACTTTATAAGAAGCTATTTACATGGCATAAACTACGCCATTATATCAACGAAGACAGACGGTCCAAGAAGGCTCATTTCTATCTGGAAGCTGAGGCCGAGAGACGCCTATGGATTTGTAGTCCGGGATTCCAACAACTGAAGCGCTAGCGTCGAAATTGCTTAATCGGTAACGTTATTTTAGTCCAGTATTCCAACCGCGGGATGGCGCAAGCATGTCCCTATACTGAAAAATATATTCTAATGTTATTTAAACTGAAAACCAAAGCCAAAAAACTTTAACGCCGTTTATATCGGCTACTATGCGTCATACGAGGTCGCTTTTGGCATTATTTGAAGTGCCGAAAAAAATTAATTAATAATATTTCCGAACGCATCCGACCTAATTTCTTAAGTACACCATCTAGCGATCACTCACGCAATCGTCTAAACAAGGCCTAACATAAATGTCGACATCGTCTATGGTCGGGGGAATCCCCGAATGATGTATTAAACTTTCAGTCTATGAGTGAGTGGAGTTATTTTGTTTCGTGTTATATTTAAAATTGAGTAAGATAAACAGAAGTTTTGATTTGTTCGTATGTGGTTCGTTGAAACATTATTTCATTATGTCAAAAAGAATATATTTAAGTGGTTCACAAAAGAGAAAAAAAGTTACAGCTCAAAAAGAAATAACAGAAAAACTTCCAAAGCTCACTTCGTTTTTTACGGTTGAAGAAACAAATAAGCCGAGAGACTATTCATTCTCATCACCGCAAGACAAAAGTACCTCTGAATGTCACCAGGAAAAAGAGTTTACGTGTGACGAAAATGACAATCACACATTAGATTCAAAACCATTGACTTCAACCTACTGTGAATCAATAACTGCAAGCTTAGAGAATGTATCTGTGTCTCCTGACCCTGGTACTTATTGTGACGACATTTTACCGGAAAAAGTCCGTGATATTTGGATTCGAAAAGGGCCAGAGTTTTTCCAAAATATAAACAGTGACTTCTCCGAAACTTATACTAGTTTTCCAGATTCAAATGGTAAAACTAAAACAAGATGCTTGACAAAAAATATTTTTATTCGTAAATTGACGAATGGTGAGTCTTTAGAAAGAAAATGGCTTCTTTATTCACCAGCAAAGAAATCTGTATACTGTTATTGCTGCCGTCTACTTAATACCACTACTGGTGCTGGACATAATTTAAGTTCTCCTAATGGATATAAAGATTGGAAGCATATAAGTAACTTATTGATAGAGCATGAGAACAGTTTACAGCACAGGGAATTTATGATGAATTATGTTGCAAGAATAAAAACTACTGGACGAATTGATACTGAGTTGCTGTACCAATATAATAGAGATATTAACTATTGGAAGAATGTACTTAAGAGGATTGTTGCAGTAGTGAAATTTTTGGCTTCAAGAGGTCTTGCTTTTCGTGGTGATAATGAGACATTAGGATCGCAAAATAATGGGAATTATTTGGGATGCTTAGAACTGATTAGTGAGTTTGATCCGTTTCTTGCTGATCACATACAAAACTGCGGAAATCGTGGAAAAGGAAATACATCATATTTATCGGCAAATATTTGTAATGAATTTATTAATTTAATGGGACAGCAAGTTTTGAAAACCATTGTCAAAGAACTTAAAACAGCAAAGTACTACTCTATTAGCGTAGATTCTACACCAGATCTGTCCCACGTTGACCAACTGACTTTTATAGTTAGATACGTAAAAGACGGACAGCCTATTGAGAGATTTTTGCAATTTTTGCCTATGGATGAACATAATGCGCAATATATAGCAGATACCATTTTAAACTTTTTTGAAAGCCTTGATATTTCTATAAAAGATTGTCGCGGGCAGAGCTACGACAATGCATCTAATATGTCTGGAAAGTACTCTGGTGTTCAGTCAAGAATAAAAGAAGTTTGTGAATTTGCGATTTACGTTCCATGTGCGGCACATTCGCTAAATTTAGTGGGTGTTCAGGCTGTTGAGTGTGTCACTGAAGCAGTAACATTCTTTCAATTTGTACAAAAATTGTTTAACTTTTTTTCGGCTTCGACAAAACGATGGAAAATTTTGACAGAGCATTTAGGTGCAAATACAGTCTTGAAGTCTCTTTCGGAAACTAGATGGTCTGCACGTGCCAATGCTATTAATGCTTTGAAAAATGGTTATTCAAATATTTCTAAAGCATTGTGTTCAATCGCAAGTGACATTAATCAACCAGGAGACACTAGAAAGGAAGCCCAGAGCCTAGCAAAAAAAATGGAAAAATTTGAGACTGCTCTTCTAACGGAAATATGGAATGATCTTTTGGGAATCATGAATAAAACAAGTCTAAGTTTACAGAATAGCACTATGACCATGGACCTTGTAACGAAACTTTACGAGTCTCTGATCAGTTATGCCAATACCGCACGCGATAATTTTGATCAGTATGAAACGGCTGCTAAAGAAAAAAATCCATATGCTGACTACAAAGACACATTTGAAAGAAAAAGATTTCGCAGCACACGCATCACTTTTTTTGAAGGATCATCAGAGGCGGCACAGTTGAGAGGCAAGGAAAAGTTTCGTGTAGATACTTTCATTCCCATAATTGACACATTAGTTACACATTTAAAAAAACGTTCGGCAGCATACCAAGAAATTGATTGTCGATTTAGTTTTCTTTGTCAGTTAACAACAATAGAATCTGATGAGTTGACCAAAAAATGCAAAGAATTTGTAGAATTTTATCATGAAGACATAAATGCAGATGAGTTCAAAACAGAATGTTTTCATTTAAGTCAATATGTAAAAAACATAGCAAAGCAATCGGCGGATTTAAATATCTCAACCTTACATAACTTAATAAAAGCAGATAAATTGGAAGAAACTTTTCCGAACATAGAAATTGCTACAAGAATATTCCTTTGCCTGATGGTTACCAATTGTAGTGGCGAGCGATCATTTTCGCAGCTTAAGAGAATAAAAAATGAATTGCGAACAACAATGTTACAAGAACGACGAAGTAATTTGTCGATTATGTGCATTGAAAGTGATATCCTTCAAAACATTGACTTTAATAATATAATAGAAGATTTTGCTCAACAAAAATCCCGAAAGAAACCATTATCGTAATCAGAACCAAAAAATAGCAGCATTCGAATATCATTAATGACATATAACATCATACTGTATCTGATTTACCTATAATAAATGTTTAAACTTATTTTAAAAATGTTAGTATAATTCGCGTTTTTTACTTTCCAAAAGGGCCTCCAATTCTTGTGTGCCCAAGGGCCCCAACTTAGTTTAAGACGGCGGTGCGCATAACCTTTATAGAAGTTTGTATAAGTAGGTACCTATTTTCTCAGAGAGCGCGCCGAACAGAACGTCTAATACCTACTAAGGAATTGAGCAAATCGCATCAATGATTGATTAGTTTGATTTCAGATTGCAAACACTCGTTGACAAAAGTATAGGATTGTTTTGTATTATCGTCAATGCTTTGAGTATTTAACCTATTCCATTACAACCAATGACATTCTTTCATGCCTGTAACTTTTGCGCAAGTGGTAGCAATAAATTAACATAGTTTTATCGCAATCGGATAAACAATATGGCAGCACATTAAATACTTATTTAATTAAAAAATTAATGATGATTATTCATTTATACTTCGTTAATGCTCAAAAGATAGTATTTCTGGGTGAAAGTCATATCGCTTATCAAAAACTGACGTTCCAGCTATACGACAAAATCATACCAGAATAAGGCGCGCGGCGCGGGGAAAGGGGGTCTCGCGCCCGCGTCGTGTTCGATAGGGACCGCAACATACTCCGTGGTACACGCGGGGCTCGAAGCGAATCGAAACTCTTAAGCCACTACCGTCAAGAATCAGTTTAAATGTAAAAAAAATGTTTAAATCTCTTTAAAGGTATGAAATTTATTCTTTTTCAGGATGTCATCCGCCTAGAAACACAGTACTGGTCACTGGTAGAGATCCCGCGACAGGAAAAAGCTGAAACGGTGCCGGTTTTCGTGCTACGTGCGTGCGCCATCATGGAGAAAACTCAGAAATCAGGAGAAGGAGTGAAAACCTCCTCAAAGCTTGCCGAAGAAGCTGCTGACAGAAGAGAGCGGATAGAAAGACTGAATGGTAGGGGATAGTCGTTGCAAAAATCTTCAATTCAAACAATTTATCACGAGTTCCTCTCTACAAACGATTTAGTATGAAAAAGAGTTTTACTTACTCTTACAGGTGGCACTGTTATTTGTTATAATACAAAATTGTTTGCTTTACTTCTCTTCTCAGTATACACAGGCACATATACTTGTCAACAGTTTTGTTTGAGTGCGACAACATTGTTTCTACATTCTGAAATAATTGTTTCATATTGTATATTATTTTTAACTGTAGACAAAAATATACAACAAAAACGTATTCTGATACGTACCAACTATATAAAGTTTTATATTTTATACGTAATGTACTAGAATGAGCTGTCGCAGAGTGAATATGCAACCAAGTCATAAAGAGAAAGCCCTTTCTCAAAGATTTGTTCATAGTGAAAATTCATTTCATTTGACGATAAACACAGGCTCAGCATACCTAATTATTGGTGTCATATTTATCCTTGGAGAACCGCAATTCAGACTGAGCATATCTTACCCAACATAAACGTTAACGTACACTTAACGCTCCGGCACTAGACTATGTATCGGACAGTGAAGTTGCACAGCAATGAACACGTTGTGAATACAGCATTATACAATCGATTAGTTGTTGATTGCGTAAGCCACAATTAATTTATTGTTAATTTGTGACTGCGCCAATTAACTCATTTTGATTATTTGTTAATTGCTATTATTTTTCTCACAACACACATTGCAACAACGAGTGGCTGGCTGACACTCACTTACAAGAGCGTCTGGCCACTCTCCAACTTTTAATCTCGAATTATGCCAGAGCCGACAAAGGAAATCCGGCGTACACTTTGTAATTACATTCTGCCTGCCTTGTGTTTCTTAAAGGTTAAAATGGTAAAATGTTATTAGATAACTTAATTCGAAGGCATAATTAAGGGACTTATTATATTTGGGATTGATTTAAAAAAAAAAATTTTTTAAATATTAAATAATTAATTACTACATTTTTAGACCAGCCCCTATTAAATTAAATTAACATATCTGCAATAATCGCAACTCTATAAATTTTAAAATAGTTTCGTCGTTCTCATAATATGTAATTATCAAATTATTTATTTATAATTATTGTGAGGTACACGGGATACCAATATTTTCAAAACAAGTCCATACTGTAAAAGTATAAATCGTCCTTTTTAAATCCATACTACACTACAAATGCGAGTAAATGTGTTTGATTGTCCTTTCTTCACGCCGCAAAGGACCATCCAATTGAGTTAAAATTTGGCACAAGGATAGTTAAAGAGGCTACTTTTTATCCCGGAAAATTCAAAAGTTTCCAAACCGTTAAACTATTATAACCGAAAGCTTGCCAAACTTCTTTGCTATATTCAAGGAGTTGCCGACGAAATCCCACGTCAATAACCAAATTTAGCGTGAGTGGACCCTCTAGCAAAAGCACATTAATTAATCACCTTAGAGCATTAAAGCATAAAAAATATGGCTCTATATATTTTTATAATTTTTATTATAGCCGCATTATCCGTCTGATTAATTATTATTATTAAGTTTGTTATTGCTTATCATTCACCGTGCTTTTTTAATAAGTAAAAACTACACCTAACTTAACTAATTGAGTTGAGTTTAGTTGAGTTTATAATCGATTTCAAAAATAATTCTATAAAACATCAACTGCCGTAACCTTTACTTTTATTTAAAAAAAAAGACTTTTATTTAATTTAAACATCGCATTCCAACAAATGGACGGTTTTAAAAGGTTAGATACACAAAAGAGGCAGGCGGCCTTCCATAACTTACGTAACAGAGGAAATTCAATATTGGCGGAAGTTTTACCCTATCGACTTCGGGGCTGAGGCCGGATATTGTCGATGGCGACGTCTTTGCTATATACCTATCTATCGATTTCTATATAACATTAAAAGTGCCGACCATTATCGTTGTCATGCCAAATCTGGTAGATTAACTTAACATATTATAATTGTCTACATCTATTACGTGTCATAAGTAAAGAAAGTGATACGTTAATATTGTTCAAAGTCAAAAAAAATAATTTTTTTTATTTAAATTAGGTTTTTACAAACACTAATTCATAATACTCTGCTAATAATAATTGTACTAATGCTAAAAAAAACTAAAAATTGAGTATTTCTTTTTCCTAAAAAATATTTTAGAATAGTTCTTTAAGTACCTTCTTACATTATTATAGAAAATAATCAAAATTCCATACAAAGACCTACATACTAGGAAGTTTCAAAATAATGAAATCTTAGTCGGACTCACAAAAACTCAAAATTCTTACAAGTCCATACAACACCACCATAGTTATAACCATGAAATCTGAGGGTGTGTGTAAAGGTATCTGTGTGTGTGAGTGTCTGTTTGTCAGTCTGAGGAAGTGTGGGAGTGTCCTGAGGGTATACGTGTGTGTGTGAGAGAGAGGTAGCGATAAAGAATAGTGTGTATAAAAATTTAAGAGACAAAAAAAATATAATAAGTAATAAAAAGTATTATCCATTACTATAATATAACTCCAGTATCGGTCGTGTTTGTACACTAAAAATATTTATGAAAAACTGATTGCAAGTTAAAAAAAAACAATTTCCACATTTTTTGTCTGTCTGTTTGTACGGGCTGTTTGTTTATCCGAATCTACTGAACGGAATTACATCGGGTTTTCACAGGTAACATAGGCTTAGCTAGGCGCAACATAACGGCTTTATTTTATTAAAATCGGCTCATGGTGGGAAACTAAAATTAATAATTACGGGAGATGTAGAAATAGTGAATGAATACAAAAATAAGCCGTCTGGTGGAACGAATGGCGATAATTGTAACGAAAGTGCCTTTAATATTGATGATAGCAAATTTACTGAAAGTAAACTTTTTAAGATCAAATCGCATCCATAGTATTTTGATGAATCATATGTTTGAACCGGAAATCGAACCCGTGAAATATGAGAAAACATTCTGTATTTAATGATTTAGATAGAAACGATTTATAAAGATCAATTTCTTCTTAATTACACAATATCAAATTCATAAAAGGTCAGAATGCAATTACTATAGACCGTAATGCATCTTGTTATAGCGTATAACAGAATAGGGGTAGGTACTAAACCAGCACAACTAAAATCTTTCACAGAATGTAAGTATTTGGCAAAAGGTCATGGTTTTTATGTCAATCATTGAGGACATACATACACAAATATGAACTTTTAATAAACCCTGAAATCAAAATTTCAATAATTTCGTGCCCCTACTTCGTTAAGTATTCCTACTCCTATTTCATTTAGAACCTACCCCTATTTCGTTTAGTACCTACCCCTATTTCGTTTAGTACCTACCCCAATTCGTTAAGTGCCTACCCCTATTTCGTTTAGTATTCTACTCCTATTTCATTTAGTACCTACCCCTATTTCGTTAAGTACCTACCCCTATTTCGTTTAGTATTCCTACTCCTATTTCATTTAGTACCTACCCCTATTTCGTTTAGTACCTACCCCTATTTCGTTTAGTACCTACCCCTATTTCGTTAAGTGCCTACCCCTATTTCGTTTAATATCCTACTCCTATTTCATTAAGTATCCTCCTCCTATTACATTTAGTACCTACCCGGGGTTACACGGCGTAGGTATAATTTATATTGTTAAATGATGTTTTGGATATGATTTTCCATTTTACTACTACCCCAGATAAGATGAAATAAACGATCGGTGGGTGAAACCTTCTGCAGCTCTAGAACTTGCTAAAACTTCTTTTGATCACAGCTCTGATCGATACCACCACGCATTATGAGAACATCACTCTTTACAAACCTTCATTGAAAGTTCATTTCAACTAAGTGTGTATTGTAAGAGTCATCTGGCACAGATATTACCTGTAGTACCACGGGAAACAAGGGCATACGAGATAAATGCACTTTTGAAGAGCCCAAGGATGTGGCAACACATCACGCAGATAGACTTAAAAGTGCACATGCGGATGCTTACTGAAGGAAACAGAAATGCACAGGACTTCTCGAATTTATTATTAAAAATTGGTTGCCGGTATCCGGAAGAAGTATAGGACAAATTATTTTTGCCTGATAATTTGGACCAACCGTTAAGCTTTTGTGAAGCCCATATAGCCCATTTGTAACCCTAACATTTTTTATGAGTTTTTAACTGTCAAACGGACATTCCATTGTCGATCCGTATGCTGAGACCATTAATAAATCTCAAGGAAAGACTATACATGTTGCGGCATCGATCTTAGTATCAGTTGCTCCTTGTATAACCAGTTACACCTACGAAACTTATTTACGGGTCACTGAAGCAATTAGGTCTGTATTCATATCCTGAATCGTTCCACATCAGGTGATGTGTACAAGGAAGCTTTAGAAATCAAAACCAAAATTCCACGCTTACGAAATTGCGGGCACAGCTAGTAATCCCTTTAACTCCAGTTGACTCCCTCGCAGCCTAGTTGGTAGTGTGGCCAGAGGCTGTGGTTTCGATTCCCGCACTAGACAAACATTTATGTGATAAACATTTTTATTTGTTAAACAAAAACATCTGGGTGTATATATTCATATGTATTAACAAAAAAAAAGTAATTATTTGACAAGCTTTGCTTAGCTTAAAGCCAGACGATGTCCAAAATATTTATTTATTTACTTTATTAATTAATAAAAATAAAGTAGTGCAATTTAAAATCTGCAATGTGGTTAAAACGATTCTATGACAGAAACTGCACAACTATCAATGAAATATATACCATGAGCGCCTATCAACTGAAATGGGCAATGTGCAAGTCAACAAAAGAGATGTATAAAGGTTAATCCTTATATCTACATACATATTTTAACGCCACATACTATAAACACAAGATGTCTTACAAATTGGTGTTTGGATTTGAACGGAATTTGTAAGATGTATGATATGTGATAATCGGGCATGTCGTGCAGCGTGTTCGGTTACATTACATTACATAATGTTGACCTATTTTTCTAATGCTAAGGTTTGTTGGTAACTAACGTTAGGCACTTGTGGAAGTATAGATAACAGCTTTAATTTTTTTTCATTGTATACAATATATTTATCTTGTCTTAAATTGTTGTTGTCAAGGTTGGGTTGGGTGGTGTTGTTCGTTTGTCATAATAATATATACCATATACACATATTTTATATGATATATAATTAACCATATATACCATTTTTCATATATACCAATCTCATCATGATTTCATAAATAGCACACGTATCTGTCCTAATTTCTTTTCATTTTAATTTTGATAATGAGTTTAATAGTGTTAAGACTGAAGTAATTCCTTTCAAATTACGTGGACGGCTTATAATAATACCTACCTCTTATTGTATTCCTTTTTATAGACATCCACCTAAATGAAATTTAATAATAAAAATCCTACAAAAATTTTCATTTACGCGCGTAGTAATGAATTTCCTTTGTGAAATAAATTGGATCGGGCTACTTAAGTGAAAATAAAGCTGAAAGGTTGCCCCGGGCGCTAGGCTTGGAGCAAGAGGCTAGCGGCAACAAAGGTAGGGGCACAAGGGACAGGGTACATGGGTGCTCGTAAGCACGGATTAAACACAAACAATGAAATAAATTAAGCCTTCCCGTCATACCGTAATTCAGAGGAATTTACGTGTTTTATTTACCAGACTGGAATAACGTTGGTAAAAAGTTATGGTCCCAGTTATAGCTTATGACCATAAACATATAATATATATTACCAACTTCGTAAGGATCGGACCGCCAGCGTCTTCGAGTGGACGTAGCTTTTTCTTCTGGCGGTTTTAAAGATTAACAACGTGTGACATGACCAATGTAATTTGATTTACTTTAGGCGAGTTCAATATGTTGTGAAAAGTAATAACGGATAGCGCATTTTTTTCCTTCGTATGAAAAAAAAATACTTGTCAACATTCTCTTGGCGATATTAATGCTGACGACGATAAAATAACAGTCTCCAAGAAGTATTTTGCGATTCAGTATGGAAAGTAACAGATTATAATCGGATAATGGAAATAGATACCATGGATTGGGCGGTTCCTACCGTGCTTTAAATAGATATAGGCGGCCATGTTATGAAAAGCAAAGCAAATCCACTGTTTACCAGCCCAAATCTCCGAACTTAAGATTTATGACGTATTAAAAAAAACTACTTACTAGATCTCGTTCAAACTAATTTTCTGTGAAAATTTGCATGGTAATGTACATCATATATTTTTTTTAGTTTTATCATTGTCTTATTTTAGAAGTTACAGGGGGGGACACACACATTTTACCACGTTGGAAGTGTCTCTCGCGCAAACTATTCAGTTTATAAAAAATGATACTAGAAACCTCTATATCATTTTTGAAGACCTATCCATTAATACCCCAAACGTATGGGTTTAAACAAAAAAAAAATTTTGAGTTTCAGTTCTAAGTATTTATTTATTGTTTTTTTTCTATTTTTGTGTGAAAATCTTAATGCGGTTCACAGAATACATCTACTTACCAAGTTACAACAGTATAGTTCTTATAGTTTCGGAAAAAAGTGGCTGTGACATACGGACGGACATACAGACAGACATGACGAATCTATAAGGGTTCCATTTTTTGCCATTAGGCTAGCAGGGTGCTCACTGTTTCTAAAATTTACAACTCAAATTGATTACTTAGTGGATTTAGTGATCTGTAAATCTCAGTAGTTCATAGATTATTATAATCTCGATTCAGTCAAAAAGGCTCAGAAACTGCCAGCCGAGTATTTGCAACCGACAAAATGCTCGGACCCTATAGGCTGAAATTAATTTACGCTTTAAGTAACGTTGAAGCTAAGATATTTAAAAGAAATTCAAAATTAAGCAAAGATCAATATAATATTCCGCTTATCGCCAATAGTGTGGCAAAACCTTAAGCTTTGCCGTGTAATTCGATTTGCTGTGATTCGTTAAAACATTGCCTTTTAAATCAACCGCTGTTCACATCTTTCGTCTTTGCGTAATATATTTAGGGAACTCTGCCTTAACAAGTTTACCTTAACTTCTTCATCGAAAAAGAACTTTTAACTTACCTACTATATAACTATATTTTTTTTGTACACTGGTCTACGAGTGTATATATAAATATTATACATATATTACCAAAAAAAGTTATTATAGAGGCATCCACTGTTATTGATTACGACAATATGCCATTTATTTGTTATATTATTTTTTATTAAGAAGTGGCCTTATTTCTGTATTGTGGCTTTAAAAAATATTTATTCTGCCACTTAACCTGAACTTGACGACATAGGTTATGTTAAGTAAACGACATTTTAACATACCACATGTAAATTCTGCTCCTGACACTTTGTATCAACTTTCAGATATGACCACATTGCAGATAGAAACTGAGAACACACAGATGACAAACGACTTGTATCGTCTCCTAAAGAAGTATACCGGACTAAGAAATCTCATCAGAGGGCTTAAGGTAGGTATAGGAAAACCACTATACTATTCATGCAACCAAATCAAAATCCGTACAGTACAGTTAAAGTTATGTAGTTAAAAAATATTATATATTTATTTTTTAATAATTCCCTAACTAGGCATAAACGAAGAAAGAGTCTATGTATGAATGTATATTTATATCGTATTTTTTTATTGTATAAGGATTTTGTTTATTTGACAGATTGATGACTTCATTAGTCACTAGGAGATGTTAAGGAGCAAAAAAACATACAGATACTCAAATTTTGTATTTATTAAACACGATATATCAAATAAATTACACTTATTAAAATCTTAATATTTTGATCAATGAAATACAATCTTCAAGTTTATAACGTAAATATATATTTTATATTTATAAAAATATTATTTTATATTTACAGTCAGACTACGTTAGCTCCAAAGTATATCCGATGTTCCCGAGATACACAATGCTTAAAGACATGATCAAAGACATAATGCATGACCCCGACTACATGGAAGTTTGTCACGAGGTGGACCCATAGCGTGGGATGCGCAAATAGATGAGGGATTCCTTCACCGACCGCCAACGAGCGCGGTCGTTTCGTCGCTAAGCTTCAAGTAATGCGGGAGCTGCAAGAAGCAAATAAAAAGTAATATCACCTTTACCAATTTTCCCAGCGAAGGCAATGGATTATATATATATTTAGGCTTACAAAGCTTTTATTGGGCTGTGAACTACTATCTCTTCTACGGTGATATATGGTGGCTCTAACAGCTTGATACTGATACAGCTAGCGACGCTTGTGTGACGAGTGCCTTCTCATTTTATTTGCGCAAATTCGTTAAATGGACTTTAATTTTGGTGTAAATGTAGAAGTTAATTTCATGACATGATAGTGTACTCGTCCCTCACAAACCATTAGCGTTAGACAATATCTCTGATGTAATTTGATCTGAGATCTTTGAAAGAATGTTATAAAACTTTGTTAAGTAATTATTGAATATTCATGTCTACCAGTCCATATTGACATTATATAATATATAATATATCTAGCAGCCAATTCATATTTTTGTAGTAGATTCCAGATTTAACCTTTTACTTTTTGATGTGAGCATTTGCAAACATATTTGCTATTTTAACTTTTTATTAAAATAATAAACATAAATTTATTCTATTGATTAAGTTTAATGCATCATTTTTAAATGTTTTTATACATATGACGTACATATTTATAAGACCGTTCTCTGAAACAAAACAAAACAAAACATAAAACAAAAATCTAAAACGTGTCTTTATTTATATATTTAATATGTGTATTTATGCAGATTTGATATATATAAAATTAGAAACTGAAATAAAATAAAAATATGTACAATATGATATTTATTTCAAGGAACGTACTAGGTATATGATTTCACTTTATATAGCATTTAGCTACAAATAGTTCTGGCACTTGCCAAATAAAATAATAATTTGATTAAAGTCAAAAAAAAATTAATTTTTTAAATAGGTTTATCATTTACACTAAAATGTAACAACTTTTTACATACTTTTATAGCTAGCAATAAACCTTTTATTGAATTAATGGAGTAAAAAGTATAAATTAAGGCCTTTTTAGGGTTCCGCAGTCAACAAGGAACCCCTATAGTTTCGCCATGTGTGTGTGTCTGCGGTTTAGCTCAGAGGCTATTTTGTGCTAGAAAGCTGTTATTTGGCATGAATATAACTATAACTCACTCCGACAAAGTACTAAAATAATATTTTGAAATTTCCTGTAAAGTGGGAATGATTTTTTTTCTCGTTTGTCCCATAGTATAACCCTTTTAACGTTGGATTGGTCATTTAATAATATTGCGGGTGTATTAAAACTATTTTACAATAAATAATAACGCCTTGGAGTAGGTGGCGTTTGGAACTAAATCGGTTTCAAGTTTTCAAATATCCGCAATAATTCTCATTTTACGGAACCCTCACTTAATGTGTGTACGACACGCACTTGGCCGCTTTTTTTTGTTTCAATATCTTCCTACATGGAAAAAAATATTTAATTTGTAGCAAGAATGAGTGTCTAAATATATTAAGGAGGGAACTAGAAAAATCATGTACTTATTGTTTAACATATCGCACGTAGGTACTCCTAAGTTCTGTATCATAAAAAAAATAATAACAAAGATTTAGATTATTAGGTTTTTTATATATATATATATTGTGATAATTAGTATCTTAGGTTACGTCTTAACCAAATTATATATTTCAGTAAGAATTATCTTTAAATCATATTTCTTGTTATTTAGGTACCCATTATATCTACCCTTTCAGATTGTATTTTGTTTGTTTGTATCTGTACACTTTATTATTTAAAGAAAAAACAAAGATTCACATATTTAGGTATATTTGAAAAAAACATTGGTATTCACATTATTATCATCAGAATTCTTATCTCCATATCGATTACTTAGGTAAATTGGAAGCTTGTCACACCGTATCGTCTCTGTTTAGGCTGTAACTTTAACTCATATACCTTATATTTACTTAATATCTCTGTCTTTTTTTTTTTTTTTCTGAGCTGACTATGCAGTTGGCTGTTGCAGCCATTACTGCTTCACCGGACTTTTGGGGCGAGACTCTGAAGGAGCCTCAGCCCATAAAGCGCCCAACGCTCAAGGGCTTCCCGCGGGGGAAGCCTCGGCTTGGGTTGTCGCTAAGGGTTGTCGCTAAGCTTGGGTTGTCGCTACTCTGTCTTAATCTTTCTTGAACTATGATATCACAGATACAGAAAAGTGTATATTTCTTATATAGGTAACATACATAATATATTTAGTTTATCTGTTGGCTCCGTGGCTTAATGGGTAATGACCCTACTGCTGACTCGAGAGGCGGGGGTTCGATTCCCGCACAAGCCATTTATGTAATAAACATTTGTGTTTGTCTTGAGACTGTAAGCTTTCTATGAATAATGTGTATATATGTATTAGCATATGTATTATGTATGTATTTGTATCCGTTGTCTGGTATCTCATAGCTTTGCTGAGTTTGGGACCAGATAGCGCTGTATGTAATGTCTTGAAATATTTATTTATTTATTAAGTACTTGGCTAAAATTGTATTTCCTTGTTCCAATCTCTATTCAATAGGATAAGTAGTTAGGTAATATAAAAGAATGAATGCTAAATATCATTGCCATTATAAGTGTTCAGTGTTGGGTTTTTGATTAATTTGTAAGTAGGTATATTGAATAATGAGAATGTTACATAACAATTTAAATATCACAATGCTAACAAGGAGTAGATAGGTGATAGTTCTTGTATATATGCCTCTTTATTCTGTTTGTAACCCCTTCTCGCCGACACAATAACAAAAAATAAAATATTTGTGGTTTTGAAGCAAACTGAGAAATTACTATAACGTTTGAATAAAATATAAAATTGACTCCACCCTTTACGCTATGTCTGCTAACCTAAATAGGTATATAGATACAATATTGATGCGTGTGTTTATGTGTGAGGATGAACACGAGTGTGTGGGCATGTGTGGGTGTGTTTGTAGGGGAAAGTGTGAGTGCGTGTGAGAGAGAAAGAAAGGCGGAGTGTAATTTATCAACATATTCCTAAGCTGTGTCTAAAATAATAAGCATGTGTGCTGTGTGCTAAGATAGATATTTAATACATTTTACCCGATATGAAAGCAAATAGTGAGGTCAATGTTAGGAAGTTTAAAATGAAATTTTCCATTATGAAAATGACATGTAGTTACGAGTTTAACGTTATACATATATATATATATATATATATATATATATATATATATCTGACAACCCATATTGTACACTACTTAATGCTATAGGCTCATTATTAGAATATTAATATATATAAATACATATACGCATATTTAGAAACATATCGTGTTTAATATTGTATATCTATGTTTGTATAAATAATATACGCTATGTGTAATGATGTGTATGTATTATTTCTAATTCATAAGTTGAATATTATATTTAAAATTAGGAGATATTAATATATGTTAATTCATTATATGTTTATATATGGAATGCTGCTCTAAGTGATAACTTATATATTTTTAACCGACTTCAAACAAGGAAGAGGTTATCAATTCGACGGGTACGCGATTACTCCGCCAATTATGGATGGATGGAGGGGAGGTATAATGATTTGACAACACTTTTTTCCGTGGATCATATTTAAAAGTAATTCGTCACAAGTAAAAAAATAAAAACTTTTAAACAAAAAAAAAACAACCGGCTTCAAAAAGATACACTAAAAAGGTAAAAATAATTACTTACTTCCAATACTCTGAGCTGAATTACAGTTTACTGTAAAAAAAAAAAGTCAAAAACTTAGCTTGGTTATAAAACTCGGAAAAAATAGATTTGAAAAGATTTTCGGACTATTTATAAAAAGTATACTATTTATCTGAAAACTTATTTTAATAACTAAACTTAGATTTTGATAATAGTTATGAGTTATGACCATATTAAGTACAAAATCTGGGTAAAAATAAACTTGTGACAAAATACCAGAATAAAATCTAGCCTTTATAAACATACTTTGCCTGAACATTATTTACAATATAAATAATGTCTTATTATTTAGGTAATAATAAACTGTGTCGCTGTAATAAACATATATTTTATTATTTAAGTGATTATAAACAAACAATACGTGTTTATAAACAAAGCCCAGGCATAAATTGTTTATCTATCATTATTTTTGGCAAATACTTACTTTATCCTATCGATGTTGTAGCTTCTTGACTGTAAAAGAAATGTTGAGCTATTAAGTTTATTTACAATTTATATTATCTATACTTACAGTAGTATTATATGTACATATATGTGATAAGGACGATGTTAAGCAATACAGTGTCAACCCATAAAATCACAGAGTTCTATCAATTCTATTCTATCAAGTTGTATGTAATAATGAAAGGCATGGATGGAAAATTACGAAGAACTCACTTTTTGTAGTAGGTATTGTTAACCAGTCGATCCGAAGACCATAGGGCTGACAATTGAAAACAATTCCAATTCCAGTTATATGGCAATCTTATATTATGTCGTATAAAAGCCAATAATTTTTGGTAGCTACTTACATTATATTTTAATTTCATTTGATGTGAATTTTGATGAAGTCTTTTTAACATTTCGTGACTTAAAAATATGTTATCAGTTATTTATTTGATACCAAATTTTCAGCGGAATTAAAATGAGGCGTCAAGCAGGAGTAATGTTCAGATCATTAAAAGGACTATACCTATAGTAGTTTTAAAATTATTCAATTACAAATACATTTGTGAATACTTACTTGCAATGCTTTGGAATATTATTGCTTTGGATATTGATGTTAAATTATAGTACCTGGAGGTATTTACAACGCCATCTATTGTCAAGTAGCTTAGGTGTTGCTGTGTCGGTAAAAATAATAGTATTACTACTCGCCAATAGATGTCAGGAAGAGTCATATTTTTCAGTTTATCATTGCCTGAAAACACGGATAAAACGAAGTTTTCTATAAATGAAACCTAGCTAGGTCGATTTATCGCCCCCGAAACCCCCCGCATGCTATATTTCATGAAAATCGTTGAAACTGTTTCTGAGATTCAGAAAATATATATATATATATATATACAAGAATTGATCGTTTAAAAGTATTAGATAATAATGTCTCGCAGGATGTTAGGTACTCGTATGTCAATGTATTCAATTCAACATAATGTTGTTTATTAATTGCTTTGTTACATAAAATGTAATAAATATTTTTTGTGCTAAATTTGATTTTTATTTGTCCGCAATGTCTCTGTGGAAAGGCAAACGGTCTATATAAGTAGACCTTGAAATACTAATGCCCTACCTTAAAAGTAACATAAACTAAGGTGTAATATATATAAATTGTTTTCCCGTACTATAAATCAATACCATTTTGCTCTTGTTTTCCCGCGATTCCACCCAATCACGCTCACAAGCAGGTAAAATAATGAAATTACCGTGCATGAAACCACCGCTGCCCTACCTTAGATTCAACTCTAGCTACAGCCCTGGTATCGTTGTTACACTTATAGATCGTAATGGCGTTATTAAAGTGACAAAGACACGATAATAGAACCTAGAGTGACACTAAAGCTAAACCTAAACCTGCGTGAGAATAACTGACAGTGTTCTAGCTATTTACTTTACTATTTTCCAGTTAGGTTAGGATTACATTGCTATATTATATTGCAGTGAAATGTGTGAGAAATAAAAAGCCGATACACGGAACTCCCTAAAGAAGATACAAATGAACCTCGGGACATAAGGCTAAATATTGTCTTCTCTTTGAATTCAATACCTCGTTGCCTCGTCGAATGAGTCGAAAAATTGTCTTATCAAAGTTTTCGTATTTTACTAGTAAGAAGAAGACATATATTTCAGTTGAGACTTTTTCTGTTGTACTCGGGATTTTATTTAAAAAAAATAATTATTATCAATTTAAATAGACATAGAAAGTACATTTTTTCAAAGTGGCCGAGCCTCCGTGCCGAGGCCGCCTAACGATAGTTTTACGACCGGACCGTGCCGAGGTCGGTCGGAGGGATGAGGTTATTGTAACTTACACTTATAATATAAAATATACATAAGTTATAACTATAAGAATATGAGGTAAAATGAAACCCAGTCTCTTAATTTAAACCACGTTAACAAAACGCGCTAAGTACACTACCTCATAGGTGGCGTGGAAACGTGTGCATATTATGACGATTACAACCTTGACAACTTTTGAACCGTTATATCTCAAAAACGGTGGCTCGTAGAAAAAAAAGTATAGATATATTTTTTGTAGATAATTTTATGATCTACAATTTTTTTTGAATTATTTTTACGATAAAACTTACTCTTTTGGTGAAAATCGCGAAATACTAATTTTTTTGACCTTCGAACTTGAATAAAAAAAATTCCATACAGGGGAAAGATGGGGAACTTTCAAATTTTATTTTTAATCATATTTTAAACAATCTTACTGATTTTCAGCTTGGTGGGAATTTAGATAGCTTTACTCTTATTTCTTGGTCTAATTTGACCGGACTACTATTATATATAAGATTATTTTGAATTTGTTTTCATTTTGAAACTTATTTAAATTTACATTTCGTGAAAGAAAAAGGGACATTAATAAATAAAAATGTTTATTTTTTTCCTTATATACATAAGTACATTTTTTTAATAATATTTTATGCTATTTCTTAAACATATTTAGGTATATGAGACAGGACCCCAAACTAGTTAAGCCCTGTTTTATGAGTCTCTTTTAAATCTATCAATTAAATCTTATCAATGCGATGTGTTTTTAGGAATTGTTTAAAATGATGCCCACGGCTACTTTTTACCTTTTTTACTTTTTAAAACAATCACGATTACGTGCCGCTTGTTTGACATACCATTGCGCATGGCGCCGCTGAAAATTCCTATACACGACTCTAGTGAGCCTTGGTGATTTATGTATGGCCTCCGTGGCCTCGGCTTCTTCATTAGAGTAGGTCGAAGTCCTTCATATGTCTGGTACAGACATAGCTAGCTTACTTTAAATTGAGTTTCAGAACAAGGCAAGCATGACACATGGCTGGTTAACACAACGTTGTTAACAAGAGATTTGTAAGCACCGCCCTTGAAGACACCTTTACCTTTTCAGACGAAGACGTTGTACTTTACCGGATGAAGCCGTCATATTTGATAGCCTCCCGTTACTCGGTAATCCTTTGTACCAGACCGCTACCGTACATACCCGCCTATTAATATTCCGTTCTTTTGCTTAGTCCGCCACTGATGAAAAGTAGTCTCAGTCTAAATATATATTGAAGTCTTTGGTCCCTAACCCCTTCGATCTCTGTGCCAAAGTTCAACGCAATCCGTTGCGGCGTTATTGAGTAACAAACAAACAAACTTTCACTTTTTTTGGATTTTTAGTGGAGTTTTGAAAGCAAAGTTAACGACTTGACCGTGCCGCCATCTTTCATGTCTTACAAAAACATTTTATTGCAAAGATGACACGACTGCCATCTAGTTATTATTTAGCAAACTAGAAATACATGTATTTTGTTTAAAGATTATCGTGTATTTCACTAGATGTCGTTAGGCACAGAAGAACAATTGGAAGGAATACCATATAAAAACCATTTCCCTT
Source organism: Apoda limacodes (assembly GCA_946406115.1). Lineage (NCBI taxonomy): Eukaryota > Metazoa > Arthropoda > Insecta > Lepidoptera > Limacodidae > Apoda > Apoda limacodes. Next base: position 6,883,928 of record OX291553.1, on the reverse strand, counting down.
AAGTAGGAGAAACAAATTAAAATTTCGACGTATCTTAAAAAATTTCCCTTAAGTAGGAGAAACAAATTAAAATTTCGACGTAACTTAAAAAAACCTTTGGACTCATTTTCACCCTCAAAATTTCTGGCCTGGGCATCTTTCCCGAGATATTTCGTAATCAGGTACCAGATCTCAACCAAATATGTGGGTCGTTGGTTAGCATCATATATGAGTAGTACCCATATTTGCTTAGGATCTAGTACCTGATTACGTTTATTTGGAAATGAATTTTAAGTATTTTGTCACTGCACAGGTTGCACGAAGGTTCAATGCTATCTTTCTGTTCTGTAGAAAAATATATTAAATGACCAACAGTCCAATACGATTACAATATTGCAAGAAATTGCGTAGGTATAAAAAAATCAGACGCTACGTTTATACTTCCATAATTATTGAAATTTAAATTAAAATTTAATTTTTTCAAGGGGAACCAAAATAAATATTCTCCGACCGCCCGTCTAGTGAACTCTATCTTTTGACCAAAGTAGGAAGTAGCCTGTATATTTCACAAAATATGTGTTATTTAGCCATTTTCTTAACAAAAAATAAAATAAAATAAAAGTAAAAACTTAGGGTGGTCTCTGCACAAGAAACTATTGTTATTGCTGTACTAAGAAACTACTGTACCAAGTTTTTGCTCTATCGTAAAAACAGTAATACATACAAGCTTCAAACTTAGGGAAAGCTCCGTAATAAAATACTAAATAATAAAAACTGGCTAAGTGCGAGTCGTGTATTATGTGGTAGTAGTACATAACCCCTCGGTGCACGAGTCTGACTCGCACTCGGCCGGGTTTTTTTTTCGTAATTGCTTTTCCAAACAATATGACATTTTAGCAATAGTAAACGAAAAGCTCTTACTGAAGGAAAAGGATATAAAAGAGTTGTCATTACAATTTTATTAGGAGCCTGTATTTTTATTTAATTTATTTTTTTAATTTGCACATTAAATTTTTACTGAGAATTTACAACGTGATTAGTATTTGTTTTATAGTTGTAGGAATAAGGAAAATAATTTTGTGATATTGGTAACACCGAGACCGCGTCGTTTAATTCCCAATTTGCCGGCAATCTCGAAGCGGGGAGGTTGCGTCGTCAGTGAGTTACACTATGGCGGGACATCGTCAATACGAAAAGTTTGTTTCAAACTTTTCAACTATGATTTAATGAAAGAAAAGTTATTTTAAACGACAAGATAAGTGCAAGACTTCACTAAAATAGTTATTCACCTCATAAAGTGAAAGTTCACCGGCCAGGATGTCGGTTAATTCGAAGTGGCGGTTACCTGACGTTTTTTGTGTTGTGTTGAATGGATGACGGCATTAAGATTAATTCGCGGTAAAGGAATGGGTAGGTGAGTGCATCAAGCATCAAGGCGTTCTTGGACAACTTGCGAAATGCCTTTTGTGCAGCGAGTTGTTGAACCGAAGTTTCTTTCCCGGACGAGTTTACGTGATGAAAACGGAAAGCCAAAAGTGAACGACGAGGAACTGCAAGCTGTGACGAATTGTACCCTGAGCAATGCATTGCGACAACTCGCCTCCCTCGTGCTGCTGGCCGAGGATATCTTCAGCGAGCTGACGACGCAACTGCAAGGAATCACGGAGCGATCGAAAGTAGCTCAAGTCAAGATCGAGAAGATCAACGACATTGTTGAAAAATATGATCCGAAAAAGGTGCCAGTCCGTAAGTACCGATTGCTTATATATTTCTCACTGACCAATCTTTTATTGTCTACTACACTCAGTAGCAATTTAAAAAAAGCCACTAACTTCATGAAATATTTCCGAAACCACGCAATATATGTAGGTAGCTTCTTGTAGTAAAAGGCAAATTTCAAAGTCATTTCATAACTTATTAAAAATACTAAATGGAAACAAAACAAAATTAATTACCTAATCTGACAAACAAGATAGCTATCAACCAGCTTTCATACAAATATTAAGCACCTACCTATAACTTTTTTATCAAAATACGTTTGATTAAACCCCTTAAGTGAATTATTTTTGGTTCATTATTCTTTTTTGTAGTAGGTAATAGATTCCGAAATGAACGTAAAATGCGGTTGCAACATTTTTTGAATTAAATAAAGTGTTTATTGTTTTAAAGGGGGAATAAAGAGTATAGATTCATAAAAAAGCTTATTATTGTGTATCTATTTAGTGTGTTCTCGGCCACGTTAATCTTTTTTTTTTTTTTTATATACCACTAAGGTGGCAAACAAGCTTACGGTCCGTCTAATGCTTAGCGGTCACCGTAGCCTATGTACACTTGCAACACCAGGGGTATCCCTCGCGCGTTGCCGACCCTTCAGACATCTTATAACTTCTTTTTTGAAGAACCCAATACTATATATAGGCCTTAGAGAAAACCTCGGCAGGGAGCTCCCAAGCGTTCGCGGGAAGAAGTTAAAAATCTGCATAATAGTTAGGTAGGTACCGTCTCTTTTTAATTCCAGCTAAATTATAATCAAAATATCGCAATACCTTTGCAATCAGTCGATAAAAATCGATTGATAGGTGTATAGATATTATAATGCCAGTTGTATAAAGTTGTACATATATATTCATATCGCTTTAAATAGCGCAACGTTGGAATGTTTTCTTCAATATAACAAAAACAATAAAATCGTATTTAGATACACCTTACTACCTACCTAGGTAGGTAGGTACCTTAACTAACTAGGTATAACTACGTAGTACGGTGTAACTAAATACAATTTTAAATAAAAATATTTAATTTGGTAGCGAAAACAAATGTTACAAGTGGTTCATCATTGGAAACTTTACAATGGGTTTCACTGCAATTAAAAATCAAGTGACGATCCCTCTGAAGCTTTTTCCTTTTTCCATTTTGCATGATAAGGTCAGTGCCACTGAAAATACGATGAATTATTACTAATATAATTTTCATCACCAATATTCCATCACTATTTGGAATTGCCTTCAAAAATTACGATTTTTTTTATGAACCACAAATCAAAACATATGTAAGTATATAGCTACCTACTAAAAAGACTGATTAATAGTTGGCCTTGGAACTGCTCATAACAACAAAAAACTCAATATGTACTACACTAAAGTTGCTTACTTTAAGTACCTATCTAGTTTAAAACAATTATGGCTTGAAAGTTCCCAACATGTACCTACTTACCTATATAAAGATATGAAAATGTAATCCAACGTGAGCTAGCTCGGTACACTCGTAAGCTTCTATTCAATAAAGCGCCGGCCGGTAAAACCTCATTACCTTGGCCTCTTAAACGAGCCGCTCCAACAAAAACGTTCCTTCGATGCATTGCTATCTAAAAACCAGTCCGGGCGCGCACCGGTGGGAAAAAAACTCAAATTCCGATCCTACAAAAACGTCTCGAGATAACTATAACTCCCATCCATTGCTCGCGCCGCTCGTGTCGCTCCGTTCAATCCTGGGAGAGAACCTATTCTGTAACACACGTTTTGAAAACGCGCGATTTCGGATTGCTAAACGCGTTATCCAAGTACTCTATATAGTATGTGTGAACATTAACCCCTTAAAGCATTATTTCGAAGTCAATGTGGTTTTTAGGTGTTAGAAGTTGTATTGCCAAATAGGCGAGCTCATCCTCTCACTTAATACGTGCTGTTAGTAACCTGCCAATTCATGGCCTCTTACTCTAGACCCGATTTTTACTAGGTGCCGTGTATTTTTGAATGACACGCCAGACGTGTTACAGGCCTTACAGACTGATATGATATTTTTAGTACATTTTTCCATTTTAGCTTGGACGCTTCTCATTAGCTTCTGATGAAAATTTAGCTTGATACGCCTCGTAAGTCATTGGCCATGAATCGGTAACGATATTCTTTGCCTCCTGGGGGCGATTAAGTTATGCGAGGTTTTGATTACCTACAAAACGCATTATAATATAAATAAAGTGTTAAAAGCACAATATTTTAAAATGTTTTAATGTGTTTACCAAAACAATGCGTTTTGTAGATAATTAGAAATGTCCACGTTTTAAAATATTATGCTATTTACATAGCGTCTTTAAATAATTTATGTTGAATTTAATTTTACATATCTCACGCGTATAGATCAAAATCTAAATCACGTTGAATATTTCAAAACGTGGTGTTACAGAATCGATTCCTTTGGCTGGTTTGCAAGGTCATGGAGAATCGTTTGAATCAAATGCACGACGCTAAAGTATTTCAATTCAATGTTGGTTCGTAAAGTAAATAAAAAAACCGGTCTAGTACGAGTCGGTCTCGCGCACCGAGGGTTCTGTAAAAGGTAAACTGTATTGAGGGACAAATATTAAACTAAATCAGATACCTTTACGCGGTCCTGAGAAAAAGCGTCTTGACAGACAGGCAGACAGACGGAGAGACGGACGGACAGCAAAGTGACTACTAGTAGTACTATAAGGGTTCCTTTTTAGGTACGGAATCCTAATAAAAAATATCAATATCTTTTTTGTTATGCGTCTTGTCTAATATTTATGGATAGGTATTTAAAACGCTTTTATCCGAAAATAAAATTACTTTTTTTCTTCACTATTTTAATTTGGACTGGCGGAAAATCCTTAGGCACTGTAACTTTTTAATGATAAGAATAAGTTCACTATTAGGTAGAGGAATTTCCTAGAATTGCTAAAAGTTAATGAGATGCTAATTATTATACCGCTACAAATTATTTTGCTACCAACTTTGATATACCTAAGCGGTAATGTTATCAATCTAAACTCCACTAAGGTGTACAACCACACTATAGAACAAAATTGATTTCAGAAATGATACATAATTATTTAAGTTTATTTCTATATTGGTACACAGTCGAGCAAAATTATCAACTAGTCAACTACATAGACGACAATATTTCTTAAAAACTCATAGCTCTATTAAGTCAAAGGAACATTTTATTTATGTCTAAAATAAAAAAAAATATATATGCTTTTTGTTTCATAAAGCTATCATTACTAGTTTATAAAATATCGTCTTATAAGTAACTAGTTATTTTTGCTCGTTAGTTTAACATTTCTTATTAGTAAGAATGATTTGGTTACTTCACGCCTCTTCGAAATGACAAAACATAACGCATGAATATTCTCGTCTGAAAATCTCAACAAAACAATCTCTCGCCTGAGACAATCCGTGTCAACAGCGAGATACATGGGACATGGACCGACTCTTCCTTTACTTATCTTATGACCCTACACGACAGGACACACACGCTAAGTGCTCTGACAGTATTTTGAGAAGACACTAAACGTGTATAAATGTACTACTAGCTGTCGCTCGCGGCTTCGTTTACCTACCTGTATTATGAAATTGTCTAAAAAGGGATGTAAGTCGTTCACTCACGAATCACCTAAAACTGTATAATTTTTTTTTTTTTTAATATATTTTATTTATACTGTAGGTAAACTTCAATGTTATTTAAAAAAGATCAGTCCTCTAATTTCAGAGTTTTTTGGCCACAATGCAAAAATTGTTATGAAAAACAGTTTAAGAATTTGCAAACTGAGGTCGTTCTTATCCATATTCATACATACATGAGTATGACTACATGTGCTATAGGCGGACCGTAAGCTTGTTTGCCACCTTAGTGGTATATATAAAAAAAAAATCCTTATACAATTTTAACTCCTTAATTCGTCCTCTTAGGGCATGATTTTCCATAATAGGTGAAACACGACAATTTTAATTTTCAACTTAAAGGCCTTATGCCATTTTAATGCATTTGGCTTTAAAAAGATGTTTTTCCATACAAACTTACAACCCCCATTGTACATCCTTAGGAAATGAATTTGTAAAATCTATTCTCAGTTCTACAGGAAGTCGGTGCAAATTTGATATATCAGTCAGTCAGTTTATTCTTTTATTTAATATAGATGTCAAAACCATTTATAAGCTAGGTCCTGTGTCCCGTACACACCAATTTTCAGAGCCCAACTTGCACTTGACCAGTTTTTTCAACCTTAAGATTTATTATCTTATGACGTTACTCAGGATTTGAATTAAATTCGTTACAATAAGATTATTAAATTACAGACCAATCTAAACAGCAGATCTAAAGTAATACTTGCTAAAAGGTAGGTACAGTACCTAGTATATTTACCTATATTATTTTTAGCAGAATATTCAGAAACAGACATTTTTTTACTTTAGAACTTCACCAAAGGAAATAAAGGTACTCTGTGCCCACAGTTAACAATGTCTGATCATAAATAACTTCATGGCCCAACCTTACTGTTTCTAGCTAAAAGTGGGTGCCCAACCTGTCTAACTGTTTACCTAAACTGGTTACACAGTTGGTCGCGACAATGGCATGCCACGTTTGCGCAATTACCGCAGGTCAATGACCGATAAACTTCTTATCGGCATACTTATAAGAAACTGAGGACAAGTGCACGCTGAAAGATGTAATTAAGAGCTGGATCAATAATGAATAAACTTTATCGTCTTTTATGACTGTATTATCAGTTTTCTTAATTTGTTTTGACCAGTAGTTATCTGTAACCGAAAGGTTTAAACATTTAAATAAGTTTCTTTTATTTATCGATATACCTACGTATATAAAAAGAGATGCTTGTTTAAAACAATTTCAATTCTAAAAAATTTGGAAAATCCAAAAGTGCACGCCTCATAGCGGTCATTCACATTTAAAAAAAATATTCTAAAACAAAAACTCAAGTTTTTTAAAATAAGGTGAGGAAAAATATATATATAGATATACAGTATACAGTGGTATATTAGTTTTTTATAAATTATAATTAAACGACAGTACTTAGAACGCTAATATTCACTAGGAATCAGCACAGTGTAATACTTTATATATTAAAAACAAAAGTATTCCGGTAAGATGAATTTTTCGACCAATTTCTCTGCCACATACATGGTCACATAAACACAGACTCACGGACGTCCAAGAATTATTAGTTTTAATGTTATAATTTATTATATTAAACAAATTAATTGTTTATAAAATGTACCATATGTGCTAGACAGATTATTTAACTTCATATTAGTGCACTCATATTATCCTGTAAGTGTTATATTAAAAAAAAAACGTCATTTAAGTTTCGAAAGACTGGGTTTTTGACATGTCGAGAGTAGAGCACTACCTCACCGCTCCGCTTATGAGGCGTGCAATAAAGATACATTATTGTAAGCGAACTTCGACTGTGTTTAGTGTCTAAACTTAAACACTGGCTAACCAGTAATTCCCAAAGTGGTCGATATCGGTTTCCCAGAACACAAGTTCTTATTTAATATTGTATAAGTTGTGTTCCGTGTACTAACTTGTTATAAGAATTACTAATATATTTTTTTTTAAATAATTACCTACTTAAGTATTTTTACGTAATTTGTATTAATAATTTTTAGGATTTTTAAAGTAATTTGGCTATGGGGGTCTGAAATGTCAGTTCATTTTGGAAAATTATTTCCCCAAAATAGTTTAACTCAGGGATTCCCAGATTCTAAAGATTAGAGATTCGTAAGACGAAAGAAGTCAGGGCAAAGTCTTGCTTTATTGTACAATAAAATTAAAAAAATAGAGAAATATTCAGAAATAGAAAGTGAAGGTGTTTTTTTTGTAATAAATAATCTAATTTTGTACCAGGACATTACACCTAATGTTACTAGTTAAAACTGTTTTGTCCGCTAAATTCGTTTAAGTTTGAAAATGAATAATAATAAAAAGTGCAATAAAAAAATCTACGTAGCAAGTTTTTATTTGAAGCCTGAAGTGTGATAGGGCATTTGACTAGGCATACAAATTAATGCTTAGCTATGATTTTTTTGTGGTGCGTAATAAATAAGTATGTTTTGCTTTTAAATGCAATAAATCTTAAAGCCTATGAATACTGTATTCAACTGTGCTTTTTTAAATATATTGCGTAGAGGCACCTTTAAAAGTACGAATATCTTCTACTCATATTTTTTTATTCATTACGATCTTCTATAATTTAAAAAGTACAGTCGAATACGGTATTCATGAGCTCTAAGATTAATTGAAAGGCATCAGAAGGACAATAAACCCTTTCGTATCATTCTGGTAAAGAAATTATACGTTAAATTTCTCACACTCCATTTATTCACTTCGTGAAAAGGTAGTCTTACAATCAGCTACCGGTAAGTAACCAAAACGCAAACTTTACTCAAATAACAACCTTATCAGTTTGAAATAAAATAACTTTTCTTACAAATACAAATAAAAAAGGGTTAAGCCCTTGATCTGCCAAATTGATTTCGTAATAATACGACAACTCCGAAGGTGGTCTTAACATTAGATCTACTCTGAGCAAAGTCGACATTAATTCGATCGACTCTGGTAGTCCTTTATTGTATTAAGGGCCCTTAATACCAGAATTATGGGTAATATCACTTCGCCTTTGACATTAAACACTTAGATAATGTCGGAGGATGTGACAGTGTCAAAATAAATCACTAGCTTGTACAAGTGAAACTGTTTGTGGGACGGAGACGGAGATTGGGGTTTTCGTAGCCCGCATCTTCTGATAAGGCATGTTACTCTAACTTTGACATTTCCAAGTGGGGGAATGGGTCTTACCTCGACTCGTGTTTGTTTATTCCTAGTTTAGTTCTTCTTGTGACCACTATTCGCTTTTAAAATTAGGTAACTACCACTGATGATGCTAGATTTGGTTGTACAGTTTGGAAAGTGTAGCTGAGGTCACCGGGTGTCAGTTAATAGTTATTTACATTAGTTACTATAAAACCTTACTAAAAAAAAAATATATAAAACGATAGATCTAATAAATGCTATTTTTTATAAAAGATTTTTTTTTTTTTTTTTATACCACTAAGGTGGCAAACAAGCTTACGGCCCACCTGATGGTAAGCGGTCACCGTAGCCTATGGACGCTTGCAACACCAGGGGTATCACTTGCGCGTTGCCGACCCTTCAGAAATCTAATAACTTCTTTCTTGAAGAACTCCATACTGTAGTCCTTGCAGAAAACCTTGGCAGGGAGCTCATTCCACAACTTAAGCGTTCGCGGGAGGAAGTTTCTCTGAAACCGCACTGTACGCGACCATTTAGGTTCTAAAGTGTGAGAATGAATTCCCTGCCGATGGCGAGCGGTGCGATGGTAGAAAGTAGCCGTGGGCATCATTTCGAACAATTCCTCAGAACACAACCCATTGTACAAGCGGTAGAACACACACAGTGAGGCAAAGTCTCTCCTCAGACTTAAGGGCTAAGTGAGTTTGGAATCGTCGACAATTCTCACAGCCCGTCGTTGAACCGAGTCAAAAGGGCCAAGCTGGTATCCGGGTGCACCTGCCCAGAGATGGCAGCAGTACTCCATATGGGGCCGAACTTGCGACTTGTAAAGTAACAACCTTTGCCCCGACGTGAAGTACTGCTTCGCTCTGTTGAGTACACCAAGTTTTTTGGACGCCAGCTTTACCTTATCTTGTAAATGATCTCGGAACTGAACATCGCTGGAGATGTCGACACCAAGGATCCCAATGCTCTTGGAGATGGAGAGGGGAGTGTTCTGGAATTGTGGGAACACAGTGAATGGAGTTTTCTTAGCGGTGAACGCGCACACTTGTGTCTTTGTAGGGTTGAATCGGACCAAGTTTACCCGTCCCCAGTCAGAGACCTGGGACAGTGTGGTCTCGATTTGAGACACAAGTTCTCCGCGGTTTTCCTCCACAACGGAGCGAGGGATGTTTGCACGACCCGTGTAAAAAGCGTCTCCAGTACTGTCATCTGCATAGCAATGTATGTTGTTGATGTCCAACATGTCATTGATATGCAGTAGAAACAGCGTTGGAGACAGCACAGAGCCTTGCGGGATACCAGCATTAATGTCCATGCTATCAGAGCAACTACCGTCAACTACGGTTCGTATGCGTCTGCCGGATAAAAAGCTAGCCACCCATTTGCACAAACCCTCGGGCACTCCGTAAGATGGCAACTTCGATAGAAGACCGCGGTGCCAGACCCGATCGAACGCCTTCGCTATGTCCAGGCTACATGCCAATGCCTCCCCCTGACTCTCAATGGCTAGTGCCCATCGGTGTGTGAGATACACTAGAAGGTCACCAGAATACTTTTACTATACTTTTATATATGTACTAAAGAAGGATTGCACTTTTGAAGGGTCGGCAACGCGCTAATGATACCCCTGGTGTTACAAGCGTCCATAGGCCACAGTGACCGTTTACCATCAGGCGGACCGTAAGCTTGTTTGCCACCTTAGTGGTATGGGGAAAAAAAAAAATATTGTACAAAATCTTAAAGGTGGATTTATATATAGAGACTGGCAGAAGTGCTTGCAAAAAGGTCAAAATAATGCATTAGAATCTTTACCTCTGCGCAGTTTAGACTAATAACTACATTTAGACATATTTTTATAGGAAACAAGTCAATTTACCTATTATGGGTCATATCAATAGCAAGGAAACGATGTGTAAATAGAAACAACTGGACAAGCGACGTACAGACGTACTACCTCATCGATGAGTGATTATTGTTAGTAATTCCTATTTAAAATGCTTTGGTTGAAAATGATTATATTTTACGTCGAAATTAGTAACAAAAACAGTCAAAAGATCCTTCACCTTAATAACAAAATAAACTCGCTATTAAAACCAAGATTTATCATCAAAACCACTGATCTTTAGTTTGACAGACATCAAAACGTGGGTTTAGTGTCGTTTTTTAACAGCAAAAGTGGTAAAAATAATCGTAAACGCCTGACAAAAATTTTAAAAGTACAGCTTCATTCAAACTGAGGCGTATTCCGCGCGGGACGCGGCACGCGATACGGCGCTATTCGCTCGCTCGCTTTTTGGTTTCCCAACAAAAAAATATGTCTTTTGATATCGAAACTGAGGTTTTGCTATTATTGGCAGTAGCTGAAGAAGAATCTCAAAGTTTGAGTATCAAAAACTATAAATTCAATTATTCATGTTATAGCACAACCCTTAGCCATTATATTTAATAGTTGTGTTGATAGTGGTGTGTTTCCTGATGAGATGAAACTTAGCAAAGTTATACCTCTTTTTAAATCAGGTAGTTCAACAGATCCTAATAATTTTCGGCCTATTTCAATACTACCTATACTCAGTAAAGTTTTTGAAAAAATCATACTTTGTCAAATATCAAGCCATTTCTGTATTAATGAGCTACTTAGTAGTAAACAGTTTGGCTTTATGAAAGGCCGTTCCACAACCGATGCAGGAGTGGCACTATTAAAAAATATATATAACGCCTGGGAGGATTCGCATGACGCCCTTGGAGTGTTTTGTGATTTATCTAAGGCATTTGTTCTGTGTTCAACATGAAAATCTCATCAGGAAGCTACGTCACTATAGTATTAGAGGCAAAGCTCTCGACCTTTTGATATCCTATATGAGTAGGAGAGTACAGAAAATAGATGTAAACGGTGAAAGATCTCCGGGATCAGCAGTCACTATAGGAGTCCCTCAGGGCTCAATTTTAGGTCCTTTTCTATTTCTTATTTACATTAACGATCTCCCATATAATGTAAAAAACCATGACATTGTCTTATTTGCTGATGACACCTCTTAACTTTTTAAAGTTAAGAGACGACAGACATGTTATAATGAATTAAATGATTTCCCTGCCCTTTCTAAAATTGTAAATTGGTTTAACGCTAATAATTTGTTACTTAATGAAAAAAAAACCAAATGTGTTAAATTTACATTACCAAATGTTAGTCAGAGACAGACATGTATTAATATTAATGGCGAGCAATTAGAACTTGTTAATTCAAAAGTCTTTCTTGGCATAACGCTGGACTCCAAACTTCAATGGGGTCCTCATATTCATAACCTAGCCAAAAAACTTAGCTCTGCTGTGTATGCAATAAGACAATTGACCGATGTCGACACTGCAAAAATAGTATATTTTAGCTATTTCCATAGTTTAATGACATATGGTATCCTATTGTGGGGTAGCGCTGCTGATGTAAATACAATATTTTTGTTACAAAAAAGGGCAATTCGTGCTATTTATAAATTAGGATCTAGGATATCTCTGAGGGATAGGTTTAGGGAAGTTAAAATTTTAACTTTAGTGTCGCAGTACATATATGAAAATCTTTTATATGTACATAAAAATATCAATAGTTTCAGCAAGAAAAGTGACGTTCACAAAGTAAATACTAGAAGTAAAAATAAGCTGTTGGTGCATGATACACGTCTACACAAAATAAGTAACTCTTTTATGGGGCAATGTATACACTTTTACAACAAAGTTCCCAATAAAATTCAAAATCTATCAATAAGTAAATTTAAATCTTTTATCAAGCAGACACTTTGTAAAAAGGCATGTACTACAATATTTCAGACTATGTAAATGATAAAAATCCTTGGGACTGATGATGCTCAATTACAGGATGCATAGGTAAACCAAATTAAAATGGAAATAACATAAAATTGTACGACTAAAAATCTTTTATTTAAAACATTAATTGTATTTTAGTTTATTTAAGTGTTTTTAAAAGAGTAACTATCGAGTTTCTTGCCGGATTCTTCTCGGTAGAAATTAACAACATTGTGAACCGGCGGGAAGATGGGAGGGTTCAAAAAATAATATTTTATAACTTTGACGATTCAAAAGTGATTGTAAAATCCTTATTTGAATAAACCATTTTGACTTTGACTTTGACTTTACTTGTTTTCTTTTACTTTTTGTAAAAATAATTCCATATTGAACGGCATATCGTAAACACGCACTATCGCGCGTATATTTCGCTGCAACGCATACGGCTATTCGCGCCAATTTTAACACGACCATAAAAGTTGGTTGAGGCAATCGGCACGGGCGATTCGCTTTCCACGTGGTATTCGCCTCAGTTTGAATGAAGCTTAAACAAACTAATTACAAATGACACATTAAACGAAAATAATTATCCTAAAACGAACAAACTCTTCGTAATTTCCTTGCGTTGTATTACAAAAACAACCATTTAATATATTTGGTGTTTCAACACTCTGCTGGACTACCTTCTCTTCCTGTCTACATCCACGAGTGGTAGAACCAGTGCTGCATCCGACCATTAGTGTGGTAATGGAAGAATAGTTATTAGTTATACAACTGAGTCAAAGCGTTTTTTGGTAGAAGTGCCGACTTTGCCGACGTGCACTAGACCGAAAAAATTTGCTCACGCGTCCAACATACAACTTTTCACCTCTACCAGCGAGAAAAATATTTTCACGTGACTTTTCTGGTAAAAAGTTAAGTTCGGTATTGGAGACTTGTTGTCTTAATTCTTCTGGTGTCAGAAAAATATCTTCGGAGCTGGTATCGCTCATTTTTCAAACAAAACAGATTTATTAATTAAATAAACAATCTTATGTTCAAAAAACTACCTTGCCGCCATTTTACTTTGTTTTTTTTTTTAAATTGAGGTTGCGTTCGGAATTGTTTCTACTACAACCTCTGCCATTGCTATGAAAACAACGTATGATATTTTTTAAGTTATCTGTATAAACTTTTAATAATACTAATAATTTATAGAAACTCACTTAAAAACGAAAAAATGCTATATAGTTATATACTTAATTAAAATGAACAAGGTTAAGTATTTGTCCCGAAATTTGTTTCTGACCAGTCATTGTATTGTTTTTTTTTTTCATTATCGGGTTAATTCCAAAAGTCAATGTTCGAACAGTGAATTACTTTGCCTCACTAGTGAGCAAAATTCGATTTTTCTCACTGAATTTGGACAGCAAAACTATTCTTTTCGTGCTGGTGACAAATATATTACCTACAATATACTAAACCGTTAAAAGTTTTTTGTATCATGTCTCGTAATTTTCAAAATTGTTATTTATTTGTAACTTAATGCAACAGTTGCTCCGGTATATTAGTTACATATTGTTATATTCTACAAAAATACAAAACTAATTCTGTGTATTGGTATGTTTTTTACCTACTCCTACGACTGAACCGATTTGGCTGAAATTTGGACTGAAGATAGCTAATATCCTGAAATAACGAAGAATTCAAAAATTACCACAACAATAACTGTTTTATATGTATAGAACAAAGTTCCTAGCTATAATATTCAAAATTAACGTGGAGTTGCCGTAGAAGTCCTACGCTGTTGACGCTCTATTTATTGAAGGGAAGTTGCGGGTTTTAAATGCTTTATTTATCACACAGGTCAATTAAAACACTGTTTTGGTCATCGAATCTGACTAGTAATTTTTCTCAAAAACCAAGTAAAAACACGACTACATTGTTCAGTTTACGGGTAAAAGTCTTACGTAGGTAATAGACAACAAAGTTACCGGCTAGAGAAAACAAATGCAATCAAAGCTTTCTCTTGAACAATTTAAATTATAAGCGCCATAGTTAATTAAAGCCAAGCCAGAGTCGGGCGATTGTTGACAGTGAAAGTTAGACCACATCCGATCTGATGACCCAGATTCGGTCAGTTTTAGCCAAAAAGTTCCTTGTGTCTATTAACCACGGCCATGTTTTTGTCTAGCCGTCTTCAAAGTAATTTTATGGCAAAAGGGCGATAGGTAGGAGATTTTTTATTTAATTTATGGCTTGAAAAAAACGTACATCGACGTAATATCGATTAAATTGTACTAACTAACATAGTAGGAGCAAAACATGTCGACCTTGTATTGAATAGAACGAGATAGCCACCGCTCTAACGCCGCAAAAAGTTCAAATCTATGTAGCTATGTACAAAAACTATATTGTTTGAAATACGTACTTTATTTAGCTACCTATTGGTACAGCTATTGGTATTACGTAAAATTGATTAAAAATACTATTCTATAAGTTGAAACTCGAAATATTAGGAATGTGCTAATTAAAACGAAACCAAACACCATGTTTTAAGTTAATTTGCAAGCCTACCCTTATCCGTCACACACACACACACATATATATATATATATATATATATATATATATACACATATATTATGTCCAAGCTGATACTAGAATCCAAATTTTTTTAAAGTACCTATCTATAGGTATTTTACAAAAAAAACAAATTTTTATTAAATTAATATAATGTGACTAAAATGATTAAGTTTATTTATGACAATTATTCACATTTTCAACAGTTGTCAGCTCGTCTGTCTGTCATAATAAACGTCTTATTAGATCATACGGGCTGCTTACGCCGACAGACAGACATCACATCCTGCATGTATATTAGTTAAGTGGACATGTGTTGTGTACGTGCTTTTAGGTTCATTATGAGTCCATTTTGTCTAGACCTGTTGTAAATCTTCACGTAGATGAAGAGCTTTCGAGATCAGATGACACGATAAGAGATCATTATGCTAAAATATTTTTGAATATACCTACATAATGTAATGCGTTCATAGTATAGTGCGCGATCGAACGTGATAAGAACTGAGCAAAATTTATTTTAAACTTATTTTAATAATTACTGCCTATTTTGAGAGTAATATAGGTAAGTCTAAATAGAGATTGTAAATATAGGCTGCTGGTCGGTGTGTCCAAAAGATAACTTTAAGCTAACTGCAGGTTATAGTGCGAAACCAACTTGGACAGGCTACGGCCTACCTTGGTATTGCTTTAAATGAAATGATTAAAGAAAAGATAAGTCACTCCGTCACTAAAAAAGTTAGTGACGCCACCAGACTGTTGTGTGATTTTCACCACAACCATAGTCGAATCAGAAGATCATCCATACAATAATGGCTAACAGAAACCGCGTACTATTACTATTTTGTTGCGTGGTGTTGCCAGATTTGAAGCTCGAATTTCTCTGATTTAAAGTGAAATTTGATTGAAACCTTCTAAATATGTTATAGTTTTGCTAAAAAAACTTTGATCAAACCGAGTTGAAAAGTAAAAAAAGCTAAACACTTAGCTAAATCTTTAAAAGTCAAATGCCAAATATAAATTCATATTCAAATGCTTTATTTCACAAAAATAGGATATCATATCACTTTTTTGAAGTCAATAAACTATAAGTTACTAGTTACTGTCGTTCCGAAGTCGAAATGGCGTTCTGGTGAGAAAAAACGGCGAAAGAAACTCTCCAGCAGTCGCTCTTTTAATTTTGATCAGTACAAATTATCAAGTTAATTATGTTAACAAAACAATATTTGATCCCATGCATTTTGAACAGACAAAGATTGTACAAATGTGTTAATTGGCATTCAATGCACATTTAACTTACTGGTGCTAGTTAAACCACCGAACATTTTAGTAGAAATTTGAAGTTGCTTTATTTCTTCTTTGAACTAACTAGGTAAGTGCCTATAATTTTTATTTCAATCCAATACCACAATCGACACACACTTGGTAACATCGAGTGTAAAATACATATCAGATTACATCGTCAACGCCAAACCTTTCAATAGAGATAGGTACTTACATATGCGAGGCGAGATATTGAATGTCTGACCGGTTAGCCAATTCCTCGTCAGTAACGAGACACCTGGTCCTAAATCTTAGGGCTTAGGGCTTTACTTTATGCCTGACTGACCGCGAAACTAATACCTTTTGAAAGGCTGTAAGTTAAAACTGGTATTAGTTAAATGAAAACCTAAAAATGTATTAGGGGAGCTTGTCGTTGCACTTCAATTTGATTTTATGATTAAATAATGAGCTTTTTAAGATAATTTTATATAGCACTACCTGGCCCGGCAGACGTTGTTCTGCCCTTAAAGTTGATGCGCTATAGCTCCATCTGTAACAATCCAGACATGTTTATGTCGATAAACTAACTTATACCGCCATCTGTTAGAAATGTATGGAACTCGTAACCAGCACAGGCCATGTAAAGCTGCCTGTGGGCATGATTTTCTACATCTTGAACAATTATCGTCATATTTCAACAAATTACCATAAATCAATATTAAACTACACGTTTACATATTCCTCTTGAATCACTCTATCTATCGATAAAACCGCATTAAAATCCGTTGCCTAGTTTAAAAGATCCAAGCATACATACGGTGGGAAGCGACTAGTAAAAGAAAATGTACCTTACTGATTTTTTTAGTTTCAAATTTCAGTTGAAACTTTCTATTGATTGACTTATTACACGAACGGAGTACGCCGTCAAACAAATACATAAAGAATATTATCCTGCACCTATACCTACTCAACTATTTACCAAAATATCACTTTTATCAGATACGATGTTATGAATAACAACATTCAAACTTATTTATTCAAATATCGTCTTCAAACACACTTTCGAATCGTCAGAACTATTATGCTATTCTTTAAATCTAGTTCATAATGTTGATTTCTATTGAAAATGACAAACAATATCTCATTTATAATACCAGTTTTGCTAGGATTTATTTCATTACTGACCAACACAATAACAGTATGTTTTACAAATTAATATGGCGTCAAATGTACTTAAGTACAGTTACCTTCTTCAACCCTCAACAAGAACCGCCAGAGATAATCCCCAAAATAGTCTCAAGTGTTGTTACTACCAATTACTTACCGGCCAGTTTTTGAAGACGCTAGACGCCAGTTGCGTTTAGGATTTTATTATCCCACTCCACAAATAGAAAAGAGACAAAAAGCTTCTAAGTGCAGATCACCCCTCTCGGCCGCTATCGCATTGTGGGAACTAAACGGTTAGGTCGGTATTTTTTGCCCCAAGTTTTCTCAGAATCGTCCAGGTAAAGGAGCGTCTAAATCGTCTTTTTTTAATTATATGCATAGATCGGGCAGGAATTTTGCAGATGACAGGGATTTTTTACAAATTTGGGTGATGTTTATTTGAATGCTTTATGTATTGATAGATTCAGATTTTTTTTACGATCAAGGGACATGGTCTTGAAGAAGGTTTATTTATTTTATATGCGGAACCCATTATGTAGGATGTCATTGATTAGGTGTTGATTCTAAAAAAGATCACAATAGTTCTTTACATTATTACTTATATTAGTATTTAATAAGTATATAAGTATTATGTAACCTCTAATAGAACTTTATATGGGCAATATGGTCTGCAATGAACGTTTTTATTATAATATACATATATATATATAAATATGTATATCTTTGCGGTTTTTATCCCTAGAAGGGGTCACCAGTGGATTGAACACACACCCACGCCATAATGCAGGGCAAAGCGTCCTTTCACCGACCACTTCAGTCCTTTGCGACAAGGGGTGATCCCATCACCGCAACACTCCTCCTGGTGCAGTGTATCTGGACTAAGGTTGCTTGATATGTCCCATACGTCATTAATTACCAGCTTTGAGTAATAAGCGGTAAAATAAAAGACCTGGGACAGAGTTTCGCAAACTATAAGAAGTACATCAGCATTGGGAAGGGGGAATGCTTTAAAGTCTTGTAACTAAAGTTTTTGAGACATCTGTTATTATATTATAATTGTAAGTAATGAAATTAAATAAAAAATATCTTTATTTAAATAGGTCCTTTGAGAGCTGTTTTAAAGTACCACGGAAATTCCAAGTTAATAAATGTTTGTTTTACAAGATATCGTTTTTACTTAGATCACATTATTAAGATGTAAGTAACTGGCTTATGTAAATTAATTTAAGTCCAAGATTCCGTGTGACCTGCTTTGACAGTTATAACGTTTTACCAACTGGTAGCTAGAATTAGGTAAATTAAAACCCAATTACAACCCGTAAATCAATTAATTTCAACGGGTACCCTTTGCTTTGCTATGGCTATCGATTATATTGTCCGACCGCGTGTTAAAATATTAACCCAGTTTCATATACGAAGGAATAAGCTGTTTTGTTGCACAATATAAATTGTGTGCAAAGTTAATTAAACATTTATATTAAATCGATCAATCAATTCGTCAATTTTGTATCAGTTTGTACTACTATATCTACAATATTTCTCGTCAATTTATCAATAAACGTCATATATAGTCGATTCCTCTTAAAAACCATAACTTTCGCCTTATTTACATGGGCATTTATTCCATTTTGCATTTCATTTGCGTGTTAGGGGATGTTTCTTTATAGTTTTAGACATTTTTTAGGGTTCCGTAGCCAAACGGCAAAAAACGGAACCCTTATAGATTCTTCATGTCTGTCTGTCTGTCCGTCCGTATGTCACAGCCACTTTTTTCCGAAACTATAAGTACTATACTGTTGAAACTTGGTAAGTAGATGTAGTCGGTGAACCGCATTAAGATTTTTACACAAAAATAGAAAAAAGAATACATTTTTGGGGTTCCCCATACTTAGAACTGAAACTCAAAAAATTTTTTTTCATCAAACCCATATAATTTTTTCTAAACTGAATAGTTTGCGCGAGAGACACCGCTAAAGTGGTAAAATGTGTGTGGGGGACACACATTAACCCCTCCTGTAACTTCTAAAATAAGAGGATGATAAGACTAAAAAAAATATATGATGTACATTATTACCATGCAAACTTCCACCGAAAATTGGTTTGATCGAGATCTAGTACCTAAGTAGTTTTTTTTTTAATACGTCATAAATCGTAAACCGCAATTTACCTTTCATTCAATCAACTCAAATATAAAAATATTTTTGTTTGTGTTTGTAGATTACATAAATGGTGGTAGGTACGGAACCCTTGGTGCGCAAGCCCAACTCGCGCTTGGCCGGTTTTTTATACAAAGATAGCTCGTGCCAATAAGACAATATTTACCAAGTTTTGTTTTAATTTAACATAACGATTTTGCTTGAAATCACTGAACCCCATTTCAGCTTTATTGTCATACCAACGTCTCAGGTATACATATTGTGTCATCATTTTAAGTCAACATTATGGTTCTCACGGTTCTATCGTGTCTATCAGCGAGTTTGTTTAATACGTTTATCAAATCATTAATATGTATCTCTGTATATTCTTTAAAACTATAATTGTGGGAACTCCAGCAAATTAAACGGCAGATTGGAGCTTGACAACTTCTTCACAGTTGGATTTTTATATTATGGGTTACCTATAACACACTCAGAAGTTATTTCTAAGCACCTACCTGTGTATTCATATATATGAAATAAGAAACGCTATAAAAAGTAAAATTACATTCGAAAAAATAACACAGGAAGGACATCGATTCTGGATTGCTAAAAATAAATCTAAACATACACTTTTCTGGACAGAAAAGGCGACAGTAAAATCCTATAATATCATTTGTAGGTACTGTTTTCTTCGCATGTCCTGCTATAAAAATAAACACGCTTATAGTATACTAAAAACATAATTCTTAGTTTTTTCAAATTTCGAACTGGCCAGTGACGAAGACCACGCTGCGAAGGCCGTCGCGGCGTGTAATTTAAAAAAACCAAGGCAGAAAATCATGTTTTTTAACTTTTTAGTTTCAATTTATTTCTAAGTTTAAATGTCTTTTTCCCGATTTGCGTTTCTGAGTTATTAAGTTCTATAAAAGTCTCGGCCTCACGGTTCGTCTAGCAAAGGCTCTCTTTCTCGGCATCGACAGTAATGTACTATTACGAGATAAAGCCAACAAAGTAAGAGTTATTTTCGGAAAACTATTGTCGAAGTCGTTAATTGTAGATAAGTAGTAATAGCTACAGAACCCTCCACTACACAAGGCCCGACAGGCTCTTGACCTGTTTTCTATTATTGAAATCACGGCAAATGCAATCTCCTCTAAAGCTTTCCCGCAATAATGAATTTAGCTAATTAGACAGTAGTAGGTATAGCAGAGAACAAAAGGTACATTACCCTAGCGCGGAGCATTAAGCCGGTTGTGACTCTGTGACAATGACCTTTAGCCCACGCTAATTATACCCTAAGCCACTGCAGCATGGATGTGGAGTGATGCGCCGTCAGCCCGACCGATGCCAGACACCTAGACACGCATACCTGGACTGTATCGGCTACTTATTTACTTTCGGTTAAATTTAAACTTCTGTTGGACTTTACTGAAAAGGGCCCGTTTACGATTCGTTGTAACCGTGGTCAGTTCAGCACGAAGTTTTAACGGACATCATTCTAATTTTGTCTTTAAGTTTGGAACAGAACAATTTGTTCGTGTTGAATTTTCTATCATCATAATTTAATGACTTAAAATCGTATGATTCCAAGACAAAGTGACACGTTTAGTTATATTCTATGGCACATAGCATGTTTTGTCTATTAAAATAAAATTATTTGTATAATGTTGTTGTATAAATTATTTATAATGAAGATATAATTTAATTTGCATTTATATATTACTTAAAAGTTGATTATACATATAGGTTAGACTCTTAGTATATTTTTTCGATATAATATATTTTTACAATTACTTTAAGCCTTGTGCTCGTTCAAACCACCATATTGCACATACAATTATTACGATTTTCGTTCTAGATACTAAATTATATCCAAACATTGAAGCAAAATGTATTGATCGAATAACAACCGATCGGGGTTTATTGTTTGTACGGAACGTAGGTATAAATGGCTGCCCTCGTTGCCCACATATGTTGCAACCTATAATGCACTTACCCGATAACGTTGTTCTTTACGATTGCCGTAACATCGGATTGAATTACTCATTTGTTTTTCTGAGATATTTACAAAATACAAATGCTGTTATTCTGAAACGTACAAAAGCAAAAAATATAAGACATAAGGAGTATATATACCAAATAGGCCAGGAGCTGGTAACATTAAATGTCTCGTCATCGCGGAATTGATTTAAATAATGCCAACAATCAATATAAAACTCTAACGCAGAAATGCAATTACCAAGTACCAAGCCATAAATTTTATGATATCCGTGCCATTAATATAACTGTACATAATTAGTACTTATTACGTAAATGATAATGAAAAGTATTATAAAATAATCACAATTTATCCATCACCGATTATAAATGTTGCCTTGATTTCATCTTTACCTTCAGTAAATTCAAAAGTTAACTGGCAAACGAAATTACTCGTGTACAATTCCCGTTAGTTGTGTTCCCTCAGGGGTGTTCACCTCGAGGTGCACTGTTGACGAGGGTCGTCGAGGGTTGACAGGAATACCGCTCGAATTAACTGCGATCTATTTGTACTTTATGCGATTTTAATTAAGAAATATTATTGATTTACATTCTGAGTAAGCAAGAAATCCTAATGTTTAAAACTAAAAAGCAAACTTCGTACAAAACCGCATGATTCGTGACTAATAACACTGTAAACAATAGATGTGTGCGTTATCTATGCAAAGTTTTAATACTTAATTTTGATATGAAAGAGACACATGCCTACTAGTGCTATTCACTTGTCTAGCTCTTTACCTATAAAATTACTCTTTAACATTTATTTTTCTATGGTTTCTGTTTCAAATAAGCTTTTAACATTTTCTACCTACACTGAGAAAAAAGATTAGCTAACAATAACACAAACTTTATCTACTAGTAACATAATTTGGTGACTGATAAAACTAAATCGCAAAAAGTAGATTTAATATAACTTATGTGCAGCGAATCAGTTGTTTGATTATTACACAAGTTTGGTTATTACTAAGTAAATTTCGAATAGCTAAACTAGTTTAGTTATACTTTTTTTTCAGTTTATACCTACTATGTACTACAATACCTAAAAAAATCAAAAATCACGCACTATACCAACTGTGCTATATTATAACATAATTCTTTAAACAATATAAACACCCAATAAAATAAAGTAAAAAATTCGAAATTCACGGTATATCTTATTTATTTGACTTCTCGGTAGTTAATATTAGATGGGGAAGCCCCATAAAAAGCGGGGCGGTGGCAGCTGATCGGAAGTGGTGCCCTTTGTTCCCTACTACTATACACTAGCGGGTTCTCTACAAACGGCAGGGGAGAAATATACGGAAGGTAAGGAAACTATTTTTTAAGTCTTCCTGTAGGAATTACTTTCTATTCTCGAATAAAAAATGTTGATAAGATATTCTTAATAGACTTTAAAAAGGTTCACTGCGTTGTCAGTCTGTCTGTCTTTCAGTCGGTCTGCCTGTCTGTCGGTTATAAGACTTTTTATTAGAAACACGGAAGGTATAAAGTTGAAACGATTATCAAATATTTTTACTAAATACTCTGGGTATGTATAGAGACTGTAGTCCCTTGGAAGCTCCAAAACAAACAAGATTCTAAATCAACGCTATCGAAAAAGAAATACGGCCATTTGCATATTTTATTGCAAAAAATTGAAAACCTTCCGAGAGATTAAAATGGTGCAGGTGATACGAGAGTTTTTACTAAATTGCAGCCCCTGGTGACCTCTATGAAGTGTGTGGATATATAATTTGTATTCTCAATACTTTAATATTTTATTTTCAGAATCAAAATTACACTATGTTACTTCGCACTATGCTATGTGAGATGCAATCCATACTAATAATATAAATGCGAAACTAACTCTGTCTGTTTGTCTGTTACCTGTTCATGCTTAAACCGCTGTACCGATTAAGATAAGATTTAAAATTTCGCTTTTTTTTCTATAATTGAGGAGTTGACGTTGAAATCCTTCACTGATATCCGAATTTAGGGCGGATGAAACCGCGGGCAAAAGCATGTATAGTATATTTTTTCCTCGTCGAGCTGCCCATGGCCACGGCCCACATGTTTGTATGCATATGAACGCGTTTCAGTTCTCGGAAAACTTTTGCAGTGATTTCACGATAGCGATAATGTTACCAACACCAAAGAATGTGACCATCATAATTAAACAGTATTGACATTATGCTTTTTTTTCATATGGAATTATTATATAAAATCTTGATATTGAGATAAGAACGATTTTTTTTTTTTGAAAATCCTTTCGAAGTACCGAAACTGGTCATGATTTGTTCCTCTCTCCATTGTCTCTCGCAAAATGTCCACTTTATTTAAACACAATGCAGGGAAAGCTTCATTATTCGGTACATTTGGGCACAATGCGTGTGCAGGCGCAGCGTGTGACCCGTCCCGTACGATCATTGTTCGGTATTTTCAAAGTCGGTTAAAAAAAAAACTTTTGTCCTTTGTAGAGAGGAATATAAAAGATTAAGCAAGCACCTTTATTGTACACCTATGCTTTTACCTCTGATTTATTGAATGTTTCCTGCTGTCGCTGTTTTTACTAGTATTTCCGTTTACTGCATTTTTTATGTTACAACTCACAGATATTATGTAGAAACTACATTAAACTTTCTAAAAATAGCTTATGACCAGCTTTATATTTGCGAAATTTGGATTTTAGAAATTCGTTTTCTACGAAGAGAAAATTGAGGATATCTAATGGCGGCGCTAGTTAGCTGCTATGTGCGCCTTAATTAAAGAACCATCTAAAGTAAACAAAAAACAAAGAAGTATTTTAAGACAGAGTTTGGAAATATATAAAATTCCTAAAAATAAAAAATGCAGGAAACGGAAATACTAGCAAAAACAGAGAAAATTGAGGCTATCTAATGGCGGCGCTAGTGGGCTGTAAGAGGGGCCTTAAGATAATATGGTTGAAGGTTTCGAAGTTATTGTTCAAGTTAGTCAATAGTCAAGGCTTAAAATCGTATTAGTATGGCATTGCAAGTGTTTTTTATGGATAGCACATGCAAACTATTGTTGTGGAAATTTACTATAGAAATTAAAATAAGGTAGTTTGTCGCATTTAACGTAATAATAACTAATTTAACCTAACTTCCCAACATAATAAGCAACATCCATTCAAGTTAATTAATTCTTAATCGAATTCGAATTATTAAGGCGTGTTCACACAAGGAGAGAAAGTTTTCCTAACTGCTGCACAAATAAGGGCGCGGGCAAATCTCAGTCCGTAGTCACGTGTTTACAATTATTGCGCTAATTATTAGCATAACGTGGAACTATTGTGCGCAATGTGGTACAACTTTGGCACGTGGCGCCACTGCGTGTCGGGAGCGGAGTTATGAATTCTCGTAACGTTGTAGCTCCTGTAAATAGTTTATTGCTTCCCCGACCGCAAACTTAGTTAAGATAGATAAGGAAGGATTCATTTGACATGGCGCGTTTCCTGGAATCAATAAGTAAAAGTTAATTGTCAATATGCTTTGATCTTAAAGAGTATAATGAATAAAATCGCGTAAAACAGTTTTATCATAGAGTAGGGTTTTATTGCGAGAGTATAATTTTTGAAGCATTGAAAATGGTATTCAAGATAGTTTTGCCTTGACCATTTACCCAATGGATTTATTTTTATCAATGTTTCTTATTCCGCGTTAAAAAACATGATATTATTCTAAGACTTTGGCACATTTTTAAAGAATAATGTTACCAATACACTGGTTTGTCATGAAAGTTAACTAGGATTTGTTGTTATCTTCCCAATTTTCATGCCTCAGTGCAATGTATGGAGAGCTACCCCTTAGAATTCTTTCTATCTATTTTCATCACAAATACTAATGGCGGTTCATAAAAGACATCTTTCTGTAAAATTTCATTAGAATCGATCATAATGACGAGCTGACATAAGGAAACTATAAGGGCTTCGTCTTTGGATACGGAGCCCTAAAAAGCAAAGTTTCAAGATAAGATATAAAATACTACTCGGACAAAAAATGTCATCGTTGTGTGTTTAACTTGATGCAAAAATTTAGCTTCAAATTTTAGTTTATACTCGTGGACTTTTTTAATGTAGCTAAATTCTTCTAGCTTTGGCAGTTTCAATAGTCTGCATCTTACGAGCTATATAGAGATATGAAGGTTTTATTGGCTAATATTCTGCTCATATAGCTATTTTTGGTAAGACACAAGCTGAAACTGGTTAAGCTTAAAGCTAGCTGAATCTATTTTTGGACATATCTAGACATAACTGTTGTCTAGAAATACATGTCTGACGCAACAAGTTTTTTGTTATTACTTTTCCGAACACCTATCTGCATGCTGAAATTGTAATTATAACATTGATTATATCTTATTTCACCATTGTACAGCATTAACTTTAACTGTCGGTAAACGTCTTAAGTTATGTTTAAGCACTACATTAGGATCTTTTTGCACCGTTCTTGTTTATCGATAAAAAAGCAAGTATCTATGTACCTAACTTCTTTATTACCATTCGCATGTTGGATGAACCAACCAACCATTGTGTGAATTGGTGTGTGACATAAGATTTCTTAAAACAACAATGAAACAAGAACATGTGCGCTAAATCAAATGTTTTTATAAGCAGTCTTTGTGCAGCAGTCTATCTGTTAATGGACCATCAAGTAACACATGTCGTTCGGGAGGTGTGGGAATGCGGCGTAATCAAGGACATACACGCAATAGACGGTGTTTTGTCATCACATCCTGTATTACCATTATCCGGTGGACAATAAATTTATTGCCTTTGGATTATTTGATTTCTTATGCGCTAATTAACTAATGTGTCAATAGATTTATTGAAATTAGAAACACACTTGTTTAAACAAGTGTTTAAGTCGTATGTGCTACGTCGATTTTATGCTCCATATTTCTGTTATTGCAACCGATTATTTTACTTATTTTTTTACATATAATTTTCTTATCCGATTTACATAGACCATAGATTAGATTTCTTGTTATTTTTTTACTTTTGTCGTTTTCAGATCTTCTTCTTTGTCCTTTACAAGGATTATATGTTTCAGAAATAATTGTATTAACTGATCTTAATAACGATATTAATAATATATAATAATAATAAATAATAAATATTTTTGGACATTACACACAGCGCCGTCTTGCCCCAAAGTAAGCAGAGCTTGTGTTATGGGTACCAGACAACGGATATAAATACATATATATTACTTTTTTTTTGTAAATACATACACATCATACATAAGTACACCCAGACTCAAGACAAACACAAATGTTTAACACATAAATGTTTGTCCAGTGCGGGAATCGAACCCACACCCTCTGCACGGCAGTCCATCACACTACCAACTAGGCTGCGAGAGAGTATGTTTCTTCTTTACGTTTATCTACTATGTTGGGTGGTTTAATATAATTTATACCACCGTAAATTACTTGTAAACATAATCACCACTCCCCTAATTGTAGTTAACCCCAAAAATTGTGTTTGCTCGTCCGCTATTAGCATTAGCTCGCTCTATAAACACCATAGACCGCATTGTTGGTTGTGTGATGATAAGCTATGATTTGTACAATAGGATATTATAAACATTGTATATATACATTCTTTGTTTCTTTGCTTTTCATGTATATATACTTTGCTCTAGGTCTATTCTTTAAAACAGGCTCCGTTTCTAGATTTTTGATTTTAGCAACCATATCTTAATCCTAGTTATCGAGTGTCTATAACGTAAATTATTAACCTTTTGGACGTTTGGAATCCTTATACTTGAAACAAAAATTAAAATAAGTAATGGGGAAAAAAATGTTTTATAAATACATTTCTTCGCCATTAATATAAATCTTTTAATATTTCTATAGATTCAATCATACAACAAAAAAGGTTATACAACTTTATTACCTCAAAAATAACGAAAAATATATATCATTCGTTTGATCAATCGTTCGTCAATGGACTCAGAAACTTATAAAATTTAACTAATGGTTTTTTTTTTACTACAACATTCACGAAATTTGGTACATTCGATCTTTGTCAAAGTCGGTGTACCCACCCTGCTCTATAAGACTTGAATTCAATCAGTCAGTTTAGTTTAATCTATGGTTTACGCGCGCTCTAATTTTAACAGTTCGCTGATTCATTTGTTTGAGAACTGTTTAAGACTGCGATATACCCTAATATCCCAAAAAGGCCATTCTTATTTGTTCTAGACCGAAGAATTCACATCAAAAATGCCTAAAACTTGTCGTAGTTCTCAATATATAGTCAAGGAACACATTTTTTTAACATACATTACTTAATTACGGTTTGTTTCATATTAAAAATAAAATTAGCTAGAATTCCTATATAAAGCCTTGTTTTTTTGAAGAAATTAAAAACAAACAAAATCTGCCGGAAACTTATATCCGTACGAGACATGTGGTTGCCCTAACTACAGAAAGCCAAATTTCACGTGGACAAACTATAGCTGTAGCTTGCTATAGCAAACTTTCTTACTTTTCTTTATCAATAATCAAATAAGCGCGAGCGCAGCCGCGGGAAAAGGCTAGTTTTGATAAAAATACGTTTAGTCGTTAAGAATTACCTTATTGTAAATGTATGTAATATACATTGACAAAATTTTACATTCAAACTATTAGTACTTATGTACGTTTTTTTCAAACACATATGTTCCTGCAAATTCTATAATGGAAAGTAGCAAAAACGTATATGTAGTTCGATCGAAACAAGTTCCGGAAATCGGTAAAGCGCGAGCGGTGACACCGTTGCAGCTCATTAGACATGCGGCACACCCATCACGTATCGGGTCCGCAAGGCCCGGTATGGAATAAACTACCTTATCCATATTGCAAGCTCCCGTTCGACGGCTGCCTACTTACAAGCGGAAGTTCTCTGGTACACTGTTCTTTTGCCACAAAAATAAATGGCTAGAAACACATTACGCAAATAAATGTAGTCAGATATAACAGTTCTTACACCCATCATATATTAATTTATTATTTTAACAAGGCATATTACGATATATTTTCTATGATAAATAATCTTTGACTTACCATACACGCAGCTATAAATATATTTCAGTTTTGTATGGATATATATTGGCATATTAATTATACGTATATTATACCTACGTTACGTGTGTCATGGGCACTTTACAAATAATCTGAGATTTTAAGATGAGAATTAAGATTTCGTCAGTAATCGCTTGTAATTTTGTGTAATAAATTAATACTTAATAACTAACCGTAATGGGTTCGAAATTTGCTGAGGTTTTCATTTCTTAACTTAAAAACAATTAAATACTAATTGCATCAAACTTAAACTGTTCAAATCATAAATGCTATTGATGGAAATAAATAATACACACAATATTCAACTGATTAAATCGGACATTCGAGTTCGTTTGTAAAAATATTGTTTCGATTATCGATCGGTGCTCGAGAACGACCCGAGACGTCTCGAGGTGAAACATTACACGTATCATACAAGTTGGATGAGTTTTATTGTGATCACATCGAAATCACTGTCGATGTTCGATATCTATTTGAAAGTTCAGAGTCGGTTTTGAATAGAAGAACAATGGGATGTGTTGAAATTATTAAAAGTCTGGCTTTGTGCTTATCTTATATTAATTTTTCTCATACGTACCTCATGTATAGCCTTTGTGCGATGGTACTTTTAAAATAGATCAGAATTACATAAAGTTCGCCCATTTTGAAAAAATCTTTTCTTAGTGGAGCTCTACGGCCACGCACTTGGCCGGTTTTTATATAAGTACAGATATTATGACTAATCTTGTTTTGATAAAACGTTTACTATAATGGAGTGCATTTACTTAGTAAAGTTTCGTATCTAAAATTTTATAAAGTAAACAAAAACACTGCAATTAATATAAAATTTAGAATAATAGGCTAGAAAAATAAACAAATAGTGTAACAATAGTTTTAAGAATACAAATACAAAACCCACATATCATGATATCAACTCATAATTTAAAAACCGTGCAAGTTATCGCACATCGCTTTGCACAATCGCACTGGGAGTGCATGAATCATAGATAAACATTGTTTCAGTCGGACGACAGCGCAAAATGAAGGTGAAACGACTGATCGCAAATGTATGGTTTAGATAAGGGCGCACGTCCGCGAGGTAATGGCCGCAGTAAATATGGTGGACGGCGGCGGCGCAGCGTCTGATGTTAGCTACGCGACCCGAGTATTTATTGTTATAAATAAGGTTAATTAAGTTGTTTAAAAATTCTCTTCTTAACTACTTTTAAAATTGTGGATAATTTTCTTAACTGGTTTGAGACGTACGGTGTTTATGAGCCTTTCTGTAAAAAAACTTCATGAAACTTACAGAGTAGGTACGTATATTTTTTCCCGAAATAAAAACTTTCAGCGTTCTTGGTAGGTATTACCGTTTAATGTTATGTATCAAATCATAATCAATTATATAGTATAAAAACATTTCTTACTCTACCAGTAAAGATTTTTTTTAAGGATCACGGAGTTATTTTATCAAATTGTATTAATTTTATCCATATGCAAATAATTCAAAAGGCGAAAATACGATTTTTAATTCTAAGCTAGTTTAGCATTTTCGAATTTTCCCAAAACAATATTTTTTTGTAAAGCCCTAATTTCTGATCGTCATTAATATACGTACTTATATATGTAAAAGTCTGTTTGTTTGTTATTGCTTGACGTCGCTGCAAAGCAACCTATTTAAGTGACTTTTAAACCAACATCAAAAAAGGGGGGGGAAACTGTAATTCAGATCAGATTTTTGGAAATAAGTAATTATTTTTACCTTTTTAGTGCATCTTTTTGTAGTCGGTTGTTTTTTTTTTGTTAAAAAGTTTTGGCACAGAGATTGTTGAGTGACAGACAAGGACATAAGCTACTCTTTATCTCGGAGAATTCAAAAATTCCCACAGGAATAACTATTACTAAATCCTACCTGGACCAACTATAGCAATTTTTCTTACTACATTCACGAACTTGCCGTAGAAATTCCACGCCTATAAACAAATTTAGTACGGGTAACGCCGCGGGAAAAAGCAAGTTTAGTGTATTTCTGTTAGTGTTAAAACTTTCACTCGATAAAATGTTCAATAATGTCTTAAGCTATCAATATAACGGTTTATCTGTTAAGTACACCCATTTCAAGTTTCACACCTAAATTGGGTTCATTTGACACTTCTTTGTCAAAACCTGTTCACCTTAGATATTCAATACTCCAACCATAATTGGATACGCAAACGACAGCAAGCTGAGTGTATATATGTACATAGTTATGTCACCACGAGTGTAGTTTTCCTGGCAGTTCATGCAACAGAGATGATTTATTCGTCGGGTGCGCGCACCGCGGTGAACGAACCCTGGACGCGCAATGCACGCGCAGCACGCCGACTGGTTTCGGCAGACGGCTCTGTCCGGCGCATATTGACCGCTTATGGACGTTAAACTTGTACCGGTCCATTCATTAAAATCTGGCCACTTGCCACTTGCAACTAAAGTTTCGCCGGCCTATTTATGTCGGTGGCTTTAATAGCTGATAGTGGAAAACTGACTTAGGTTTTCTATTTTTTTAGAATCTTTCCAACTACTTAGAAGTAGTTTATTTTAAGTCTGATATAGGGTAGATCGCGTAAATACGCCTTTTTGTGCAAATTTTGTGACTAAACTATAGCATCTAAAGCCGAGGTGCTCAAACGGTCGATCGAAAATAAATAATATCAATGGCATCACTAGGGTTTAGAAAGCAGTTAAGGTCCCTGGGAAACAACGGAAAAAAGCCGCGCGGTTTCTCGAGTTTTAAGTGTTAAATGTTACAGCCTGTATGAGCCTTAGCTTTTATTGAAAATATTCCCGAATTGGAAAATTTTGCGTTAGACCACCAATGTCATGCACCAAAATCACGTTGATTAATTTTTGTTTTATTATAAATGACTATTAAACATAAATTTAAACATTTTCATCTAACGTTTATTTACTAATAAAAAGTTTTGTAGGTACAAGCGTCGATCTCCCAGTCATAAACCTACCTTACCTTACTGAATGATTTGTATTTACTGTATTTGATGCAAAAAAAAAACCTGAAGTGACCATTGCTTCAACACTTGTGCAAATTTTGAAAGTGATTATTGCATTTGCTTGTAATGAAAGTTGGTTAAATAATTAGAATAGCTTGTTATCTAGTGCAATGGCAATGCAATAAATTGTAGCAAAAAGTCAAAAAATTTACAAAATGGTAAAACCGTAAATTCCATACAAAAAAAAATTACTTTCAAGGCGTTATTTCATAGAACAACAAACAGTCATAAAAATCAAGTTAATTGTACAATATTTTTAGATTCAAGACCTTGAACGCCACATAAAGTACATAGCAAAAATATTTAAGTGAAAGAGTCAAAGTGGTAAAATGTTATGCGCCTAGGAGAGCATATCGTAGCAAAACTATTTACTAAACTTAATATCTCATAGTAATGTATATGGAATTCTGTGATAATTTTTAGTACATTTACATACACATCGTGTAATACAAATAATAAAATACTATACCAGACATTAGCTTTCTGGCCTGTATCGCCCTCTTAAAAGACAGAAATGGTATTTAGAAATTAATTAATCAAATACGGGATCTTTTATCAACTTACAAATTTTAATACTATCTATTAATTCTAATATTTTTTTTAGTAAACATTTGACTAATAAAATAAAATACGGACATGTAGTTTTTATTTGTACTTTAAATTAATTCATTTGTGTGTTTATTAACAAAAATAAAAAATACATTCAGTCATCAAAAATCGAGTAAACTATAACCTTGATTTATTCCGTTAATCCACCGAGCAGCTGCAACTTAGCGACGGGGCAAGCAAATTATTAAAAGCCATAAAACGAGTCTTTGCAGAAGGGTGGCCACCCTATTGTTACTGCAAGCATCGTGTCTATTGGGCCCGTAAGAGCTTTATTATTTTTAGACAGGCAAGGTGTTGCTGGTTGCCATTGATTTTTCTTACCTCGAGCGGCATTTGGTTTAATAATGTGACATGCAAATGCGTTTTATTTTGTCCCTAATGTAGCTGTATTTTTATGTGGCAAAGCAAAGCTAAAACATTATTTGTAATTTCTTTTTTATTAATATTTAACAAACTAAAAAAAATGGTCCAGTACCAAATTATTTAACATATTAAGTATTTGTTACCATATAACAAGTAGGACTGTGATGTGTAGTGTGACCACATTATTTTCTATAAAAGTACGAAGGCAATAATAATACCTATACAATGAAACAAACTTTTCTGACCCGGTGTTTAGTCGCTAGTGTCGTTGTTAGTATACACTATTTCAATATGGCGACTGTAGTTGTGATTTTTGACCTACAGACAGAATTAGCAGCAGGTATCATCAGATCTTACCATGAGATGCATTCAGGGTAATCTAATAAGGCCATCGTTGGGATGTTAACCAAGCAAGGCCTAGTTTTATTTTCCTGATGTTCCTGTACAAAACAAACATTTGTAAAGTTTGTTTTTTTAAATACAAGCAACACCGAGGTTTAGGTTCTAATATATGTCGCAGTCATCTGGTGAAATTATCCAGTTAATTTGGCGACTAGGCAGATCGTTAAGTATGAAAAAGAAATTATCATATAACTGAACAGAATATTAAATGAAACTTGTCTGCATCTACGTTTACCAAAGAGGAACTGAAGCTTACCTGAACAGACATGAATCAGTCAGTGTTATTTCTGTTCCTTTCTTTTCATCTTAGACGATCTGCCTAGGCGTCCAATTAACTGGCTAATTTAACCAGATGGCTGCGACATATACATATCTACATAATACGGTTACTTCAACAAATATATGTACTATACAAAAGAACCCCGAAGCAGTATTTGTTACAAAAATGTCAGGCCAATTTGTTCAATGTTACACAAGCGACTATTGAAATCAGGTTGACACGTAATATCCATGTTGCCGCCTAGCTAAGTGCAGCACTAAGTGTACACGACACAGCAAAACAATGTAGCAGTAAATAAACCATCGATTCTAAATGAGATATGCTAAGATATACAAAATGTGAACATTTATAGGACCACACGACATGTAACCAACCGTGCATGACTAGGTCGTGCAGCTACACTCAACTTACGGAGATTTTAATTACTGAGATTTTCATTGAAGTACAAAAAATAAATTCAGTATTGTCAAAAATGCTTTTTGTAAGGGTTTAAAACACTATCACCGCTATGCTTTAGCAAAGTTGTAAAGTAATAGCACTTCATAGATTTCTTTGCCAAAACAATTTAAAAAAAACGGCTAAGTGCGAGTTCGACTCGCGCACCGAGGGTTCCGTACCGACAGCCATTTACGTAATTTAAAAACACAAACAAAAAAAGTGTGTCGCTAAACGATCACCCATCTAAGTACTGGCCAAGCCCTGCTTAACTTTGAATATCTTTTCCAACAAACAAATGTGTCACTTAATTTTTCGTTAAATTTAGGTAGTATAGGTTCTTAATAAGCACTATTCCATTAAACGATTAATATTTTAGTCAGCAAGCACTGCTATAAGTCTACATACTCGTACATTCTCCGCCGTGGATATACAAAGTATTTTTGGTAAAATTTCACTATCTTCCGGTTTTATTTACTACTCTTTAGCTTTTTTAGCCAATGGACGTTTTTATATTGTGCCATCGAGCGACACGTCACGATTTTGCCGTGGACATGAACGATAATATCGAGTCGACGGTAAATCACAAAAGCGTCCAATGGGTCTGCACGCCCCGTTTAAGAGATTTCTGGTTTGATTTGGTTCAAAGAGTCAACGTTATAAAATTATGTAAGGTATCTAGGCATATAAGTGTAAGGACAGTTACTGGGATTTTTCCATCCATAATGCTGTCACAATCTGTATGCAGGTAAAGACAAGAGTTTTAGGAATCTGACATTTATTTATTTTTCCACATAGGTACGTATAAGATTTTTTATTATATATATAAGTTATGTTTATATTATTTGTAAATGCCTTACAGCATTTTTACAGTGTTTGTTTTATAATTTTTAATTTAGGTTTAATGTAGGTCATATCTACTGGTGGTTTTCTTACTGGGCCTATGAAGGCGAGTGCAAGTCGCACACGAGTGCGTTGTGTGGCGCAACCGTTATGCGACCACCTGCGCGACCACCTTGCCCAGTGAACCGAGCGCGACACATCACAAAAACGTCACGTGTGAAAACGACCTAAAGTAACGCCGGTAAAGGAATAACGTGTGTATACGCGCAAGGTCTACCCTTTAAGTCGCAAGTTCCATGGACTACTGCTGCCGTCTCTTTGCGGGGGTGCACATGGTTACTAGTTTTTTTTTACACCACTAAGGTTGCAAACAAGCTCACTGTCTGCCTAATGTTCAGCGGCCTATGGATGCTTTCATTACCAGGGGCATAACTCCCGCGTTCCTCACGCTCTAAAACTCTAATAACTTTTTTCTTTAAGAATCCCTCATTGTAGTACCTAGAGAAAACCTTGGCCTCCTTGCCTTATTCCACAACTTGAGCTTTCGCAGGAGGAAGTTCCTCTGATTCAGCACTCAACTGTTCTGCTATTTGTACACATACGTAGTACGTTTATGTAGAATGTACATTGAGGATTGTAAAACATTGGTTTAGATCCTAGTCGGTACTAATTGTTTTTTAACTGGTTTTATTTTTTATTATAAATCTGACGAACGGTATTTTTGTTATAAATATCATTAAAAATAAATATTAAAAGTATATACACGTCTCAAACATAAAATAATGTGTCTTGTGTGACAACCCTGGAGTTGGTGGTAAGGTGTCAAGTATCGATTGGCTATGTCGTAATATGATCGTTTGTCACAAATCGATATCGCTTATCACTAGCGTTTGTCGATAAGTCGATGCATTGCGATGCAAGCCGTGCACTACAAATGTTTAATTATAAATGCATTAGGTACACTATTTACATGTGTACTTTGATTTACGTAGGAAAGTGGGTTCGCCTACATATTTACAATGCGTTAACTGTTTGCTATATTTCCGGTTGGTTTACGGAGAACGTATAAGCCGTGTCGCTAATTTAATTACCATGTTGCCTAATGCCTGAACGCTTAGGTTTTAAAATGAGCCCTACCAAGGTTTTCTGTATGGTTTTCATAGAGAGAGAAGAAATTTTTAAAGGGTTGGCAACGTGCGAGTGATACTCCTATTCTGCTCTTTACCGTCAGGCGGCGTTAGCTTGTTTGCTACCTTAGTAGTATAAAAAGAACTATGTATTATGATTAATATGAAAAATTTAAAGAAATACAATATGTTCTATTTAGTTATTAAAGTCCATGAAATTTGTCTCTAAAAACCAAACAGTAAAAAAAATAACTTTTTTGGAAACGGATTGCGTATAACTACAAGTTGAGCTAACCCTGCCACCTACTAAGTTGGTTTTCAACGATTATATTCAATATGAGACATCTCGTTTCGCGTTCGACCCAGTTCCGAGACGGCGATGACAATTTAGTGAATGTTTGGTTATACCAAGTGCATCCAACTGTGGCTGATAAACCCGTCCTTCAGTTTATTGATAGGTACAGTTAAAACGTCAACATTGATAACTTACGTGAACTTTCAATTTGACAGTGTTCGTTCGAGTCAACTTTATTGATTTGACAAGTTCATTGATCATATTCACAGATCATAATTTAGTGTCTGTATGACAAAACAAAAAACCAATCTTTTTGCATCAGAAAGGCGTAATGTGTGCCCAAAGCTTACGCTGAGTCTCAGCAAATGTAACGGATAACCTGGAAAAATTATGATTACACTTTTTAATAACAATTTCTTCAGTCCACTGAGTGTAGATTTCGACTTGCTTTCTCGCAGCGCCTTTAACGAATGTTTTTTCAGCATTTTTTCTTACAAGTGTGATAGCAGAATCAAAAAATTAAAATAAGCAATCTGATTAGTTCGGATTTTAGTATTAAATAATTCTCAAATTTTATGCATGACCTGTGCTAGAGTCTTAGATTCGAAAAGCAACAAGAAGTTGATCGCATAGACGTACAAAACTCTCATAACAAAGGCTTTGAAGAGCCATGTAGGTTGCCTAGTGTTCGAATTAGTTATTTCGTCCATACTACAAACCCTAGATTAGGTCATTGACGACCCTTGTGATCCTTCTGATAAAATACTAAAACAGTGTCTGTTAGTTACCGTGTCTGTTAGTTACCGCGCATATTGTATTAAGTCGTATGAATATTTTTCATGTTATTGCTTGATATCAAGAAAACCTTCATTATCTGTTCTTGTATCATCTGTTTTTATTGATTTGTTAAGCTTCCTATATGTAGTACAGATAGATCGATCATTATTTTTATCATCACGATTTATCATTGTTATTTATGAATTTTGGCAAGAAGACTTGTTGAGTAATGTCAAAGATGTCAGAGAAATAAACAAACATAAACTCATTTTAATAAATTACTATTGAGAGAGAATTCTTGACTATTTCCGAGAACAATGACCTCAAATAATCCTCAAATTATTTGTCTACGGAACTGTCTTAACAATAAATAATAGTTCATTTTTATATTTAAATAATTTGATGACTTAGCTGGAAGTCGCCGCCTCCATCTCAGATTTGATGATGACAGAGGTTCGTTCGTTTACAAAAGGATCGAGTTACGATCGCAATGATTGAGTGATATTAATGACTTATATCTTTGCTTTTGGAATTAAAATTTAACTTATATAAGTATTGGAAAATTTAAAATATTTACTAACAGAAGCCTAGTTTTAACTGCTATGTGCTGACTATAGAGCATCCAAAAAGGTCTTGAATTCCCATTAAATTTTATTGACTGCAAATCCTTAGATTAAGAAAAACGAATCTAAAGAAAGTTTAAACTTACCAAAAGAAAAGTTGTTAGGGTGTTAAGAGAACTGCAAGTAGTTAAGTAATACATTCGCATTTCGTACGTATTTAGGTTAAGCATGTCTATACGTAAATTTATGTTTAAATTTAATCTGACGAATGACTGACAGAATATCTCAAGTTGATTTTTCCGATATGTGTTGTTAGGAAACCCCTGAAAATTCTGCTTGGAATATTATCGAGCATGACAAAGCTTCGAATGTAAGCTGATGTATTGTAATGCAAATAGGTTCTGATCATGTACAAAGGGCGTGGGCGTGAGTGTGGGTTGGGGCTCTTAGCTTAGCTCCAGTGTACAAACATGATACCATACTGTATCTATACTGGTTCATATATGAATGTATGATACTTTTGTAGAAAAAAAATCTCAAAATATTCCTTGACTTGAATTTCAAATGTGGTAAATAATATTACGTTATGTTGTTATTATTATAGTCGGTACTTTTTAAAGTAAGGTGTTCCCGCCTTCGTTGCCTTCTGGTAGGAGAAGAGATGGTCCTGATCAAAAAAAAATTAACGAAAATGCATGTATAAGCTTCCATGAATCTAAATTGAGACCATATATTGAGACCATGCCGTTTCGAATAGTGTACAAAGACATACTACACTATTGAAGCATACGAAAACTCACAGTTCCACGTATGATAGGCGTTAAACACGTGACCCACGTTTAAAATCTCGATTTTCTCAATTTTTTCGTCGGTATAAAATTCAAATATTTATTTAAGACTATGAAATTAGCAAATTTACTTGGTCATATTAATATATATTACATAAAATAAGAAACAAAAGAATATCAAACTTGGTTTTCTAAACAATTTGAATTAAAGCCCAAAAATGGAGTGTCAGATTTTTTTTTCTGTTTTAATAACGAAATTTTATAATATCAGCAAATCTACTTAATTTAGATTGAACTATAACATATGTTTATTTCACATCAAAAAGTGTACTCAGGACTCTAACAAAATTAATCAATTTTTTGTAAAT
Source organism: Apoda limacodes (assembly GCA_946406115.1). NCBI lineage: Eukaryota > Metazoa > Arthropoda > Insecta > Lepidoptera > Limacodidae > Apoda > Apoda limacodes. The sequence continues at coordinate 6,845,472 of OX291553.1, read as the reverse complement.
TTAACTCGTTTAGGGTATACCATGACCTTAAGTAAGATTTTTTCGATGCTCCTAAATCATTCTGAGACTGCAGAAATACTAAATTTTTATATATATTAAAAAAAAATTAAAAGACGACAGTTGAATATGTACGTACATAATGGACAGCCAGCATATTATAATCATCGTAATCCGTTACAGGCTATACATATATCTGGCCACACCGACACGTGGGTGTTGAGTTTCGAGCATTTATGCTGGCAACACTGTCAGTGAAAGCAAATATCATGCGCTGCACACAATGCATCTGGAAGGGAATGACACTTGATACCTTGCCCTTCCTTACTAGGCATCGTCCATCGTCATCTTGAGTAAAAATAAAGTTAATTTGAGAGATTGTTTTGTAACCAACCCATTAGTAAGAAGATGTCTTTAAGATCGGTTCATTTACCTTGTTTTATACCACCTCCTACCTACTTTCCAGCAGCGAGTGGAAGTCAGAGAAAACAGGCATGACGTTATGTGTGTATGAATATGTCAAAAACACCAGAGAGGTTAGATGCTAATAATAATATATTTCTATTTCAAATAATAAAAAATAGAAAATACAAACAAATCAAGTCGAAATTTGTGTGTCGACCCATTGATTCATACACTAACACATGTAATAAATTTACTAACATATAAGTTTACTTTTATCACAATCATACTTTTATTCACTTATCTTTGATTTTCATAGAATCAACCTACTTAGTTATAACAAATTACAATAAATATTATAAAACTAAGAAAATCTCAACTAATCGGAAATAAAATACTTATAATCGACAAAAATATTGTCCGCGTGGTAAGATGGCAAGAACGCTGCCTGCATTTTGTCCACGTGGGAAGGTGGCAAGAACACTGGATGCATTTTGTCGATGTAGTAAGGTGGCAAGAACACTGATTACATTTTGTCGGCGTAGTGAGGTGGCAAGAACGCTGCTGACTGCATTTTGTCGACATAGTTAGGTGGCAACAACGCTGGCTGCATTTCCTCTTTATCTAGCTATACCTATCCTTTGGGCAAAGAAGCCACCTAAAGATGCCACTGATTATTTTTATAAGTATACTTACTTAATCTCTCTCGCACACATAAAAATGTCAAGCTAAACCTAAAAGTTATCAATCATTGCATACAGACATCCCAGGATCGTCGCAGTTGCAGCGAGTGAATGTCAATCACTATAAATTGACTGGAATCATTCAGATCACGGCCAAGTTCACTCACCCGAATGAAATCATTTGATTTATAAAGTAAACTTACCCATCGTGCAGGTCTACTAAATCTTTAATATTTATCGTGTCCTCTTTTAAAATTAGGTGAAAGATTGGGTATCTTATCGTAAAAACGTGTATGTTGGAGATACAAAGTGATTAGATAAATTTGTATTGCGAAGTACTCAACAAGTAAATTTATCCTTTAAAGTACAATGCATTGCTTTTTCCTTTTTTAACTGTTTCTTTTATATTAAACTCATGTTCCACACATGTCACAAAAATGTTTTCACGAATAATGTTTGACATAAAAGGAATCTCGCGGAGCTTGTTTAAATTAGGCTTGGTTTACAATAATGATAGATTGTCAACTGGAGTTGCTTTATACAAATGTACGCACTATTTAGTGTTTATATAATTCAATTCGCGTTTGTTCTTAGTATTTATTTACATTTTAAAGTTACGAACTGTCCGTCGGACAGCCCAAAGACCTATCTATTTACATATATCAAAACAAACATTGTGCTGTACAGTAGGTATTATGATATGGCAGTACTGTGTGCCCAAAATAAGACCTCTTTGAAACTACCACACAGATTTGTAATCAGATATATTTTTCATTTTTCGGTACGAACTAATCTACTTTCACGATAAAGGTGATTTTGAGATACCTACTAATATTTAAGATAGAAATTCTTAAATGGCGACTACATTTTAGAAACTGCAGTAGAGGACTGACCCTCGATATACGAAAGACAAATTCAAATGATAATGGAATCGCTGGTCAAAATGTTTTGGAGAACCATAACGACCCAAAAATCTCGTAACTGCAATAACAAACAAAGTACGATCAAAGTCAGGTCAGAGATGCAGAAAATATTACATTAATAATTTAAATTAAGAAAAGAAGACATTAACAGACTGAAAAAAATAAGTCACTGCTTTAAGTTCAGAAGTTTGTTTTATAAAAATTTAAAACACTTACATAACTACGTTACTTAAATGATGAGTCTAAGATATCTATATCAAACTTTGTTTTGTTTGAGCCCATAACACCTAACACATTGCCATGCTGTGTAAACACGACTTTATTTTCAGTCGCACCGCAGACCGGGGCGCGGTGGCGTTTGGTTTAAAACGCTTTCTCGTCATTAAAGCGCATTTACACTCGTAATCGTCGCTTCATTTTATTTTAAATCGTGTGTCGTTTAATTCTTTAATCGCTTATGATGTTATGTTTTATTTTAAAAGCGCTGGCAGTTATGTTTTTAATTGTTCCGTCGAAAAATATAATTTTATTGCTTAACCTTATTTTACTTTGTTCATTGGATTTTGTTTAACTGATGCTGGCTGACTGGACTAAAATCAGTTTGTTTTTGTATCGAGAATTTGAGGAAAATGTATTATAGTAGAGCCTGGTAATGACCTAAACGCACTTCAGCCAAAGAGCAAATTACATACTATAAATAAACAAAGTCATATTCTTGAATTCTACTTGTGTATCGGCAATTGAATGCGTCTGGAACCACGAGCAAAAAAAAGGCTTGCAGCACCATCTACTTTTGGTTGAACTACTCGCTTGGACTACCACCAACAAAATCGATCTAAATGACGTGACTAAATCTAATTTAATTTATCGTAAAGCCTGCATATAAATATATGTACACATTTATATAAATGAATAACTTTACTTTAAATATTTTTGCTTTAATATTGATTGTAGACAAGCGAGGGATCAAACAAGAACCTTTCAAGTTTAATGTGTACCTACAACATACCCTTATTTAAAGTTTAATATGTACCTACAACATACCCTTATTTAAAGTTTAATGTGTACCTACAACATACCCTTATTTAAAGTTTAATGTGTACCTACAACATACCCTTATTTAAAGTTTAATGTATACCTACAACATACCCTTATTTAAAGTTTAATGTGTACCTACAACATACCCTTATTTAAAGTTTAATGTGTACCTACAACATACCCTTATTTAAAGTTTAATGTGTACCTACAACATACCCTTATTTAAAGTTTAATGTGTACCTACAACATACCCTTATTTAAAGTTTAATGTGTACCTACAACATACCCTTATTTAAAGTATTAAAAACCTTGCTGACTCTATATTTAAATGAAACCAAATAAAAACCAAACCAAACCAGCAGTTATAGGCCTAATCTACAGTTTTTACAATACATACATATCTATATACATTGAGCTATTATGTTTAATATACATATTTATACCTTATCATATTACAGACAGACTTTTCCAGCTTGGTTATAGGTCTATGGAACACATAATTTTATACGAGTCTTGTTAATGGACATGGCTCATATACTGGTATAAAAGTAACCTGTCATGTCATGTATCATCCACCTTTAATTTTGCTTTTGACTTATCACCTTTGATGATAAGATAGTTTTGTGCATGCATCCGCAGTGGTGGTACAGTTATGTGCGTAGGCGCATGAAAGCGAACACGTCGACGCCATTCAATTTCAATACTCCCACGCATCTATTTGAATTCTTCGGGAAATCTTTTTAGGAGCATAAATCAAGTAACGGGAACCTTCATTAAATACAAATATTATTATAATTAATTTTATGTTTGCAGGTTTTAGAATGATTGTACAGATGTCAGGTCAGCCAACGTTTTATACTAGATTACCACTTTTTGACTTGGTTTCTGGAATGTACACATCACACATCATCAACAGATATATATCAACCAACAAATATACTTCGAGTAACCAAACATGCAATAGCTATTACTAATCTACTAAATTAGCTGTCGGTCCTTTTTGATTTGTACGCTCCATTACTAGTTAAGTAACAGATCTTGCTATTATGTCTTCATAGATGTTCACCTCATGATAGTCAGCCATATGCTAAAAACATTCAAAAATCAAGTGGATATCGTTTCTAATATATCAGAGTTAATGTATTCTAAGTTGCTTTAGACCGGGCTAATCCAGTGGTGATGTCATACAGTCGCTATTGAATACTAATGGGTCTATAGACATTTTGTTCCATTTCAACTTTATATTTCTAATACCTTTAAACGAGCAAATATATGTATATATATATATCTGAATCTCGGCAACGGCTCCAACGATTCATTCCAATAGCACAAATTTTATCTGTTCGTAACATAACTGGGGGACTGCTAAACTAATTTGCTAATAGTAGATAAAGTGTTGAGTTACGTTTATTACTACGTAAATTTTGAATAGCTAAACCAGTTTTGTTATCCTTTTTTTTCAGTGGAATTTCGCGGGCGATAAATCGATCTAGCTAGGTTTCATGTTTAAGAAAATGTCGTTACTTGACAATAGATGGCGTTATTAAAAAAAACGAGCAAAGCACGGTCTTCCATGTACTTACTTTTTAACCACGACTTTTTATAGGTACGAGTATGTCTGTGGACGTAAACAGAGTAGCAATTATCTTTCTTGTTCCATCATCACGTTGAGGTCTTATAGGTTAAGTATTTCATTTGTTATTCTGACTCAACGCTATATTTTTTTAATTTTTAAGCGGTTGTTGTCAGCATCTGTAACTTTAGAAACATAGAAGCATAGGTATTATTTAATGAAACACATATTTGTATGACATACCTACACAGTCAAAGAGAATATAATACTACGTTACACAGTTCCTATTTATTTAAGTACATATTAAACCTAGGAAAGTTTTAAATGAAGCGTTTTCGATACTTATAACTTTCAAATTAGTTCGGTTTTTTCCTTTTCCTTTTATTTAGGGTTCCGTAGCCAAACGGCAGAAAAGAATATAAATTCCTGTAAATTCGCTGTTCACTACATGCTTTAAAACCTTGTTTTATTTAAAGAACAACAAAATTAACAATTTTAAGGGGAACAAATAGGTTGCGGTCCGCGGGTGGCTCCCTAAGTAAACCGAAAATAGCCTTACGTGCTCTTAAGGTAATCAACTACATGACATTACACGTGTAAGGTGCGAACTGAAGTAACGCACCACGCTGCACCGCCCTTTGTATTTTTAAACTTAAATAAACTTTGTATAATTACATGTCTTTATTTTTACGTGCAACGCCACAAAAATTAACAAACCGTTAAGTTTTTTTACAAACGCGGCATGTATTTCAACCACAAAGTAAATTTACATTTCAAAACATATGTGTATACTAGCTTTTGCCCGCCGTTCCATCCACACTGACTTCGCTTATAGGTGTTTAATTTCGAAGGCAACTTCTCAATTATAGAAAGAAAAACCGACTCACACTTGACGTTTGCAAGTAGCCTATGTCTTGCCCCGCTATCTCCATGTCAAATTTCATCTTAATCGGTACAGCGGTTAAAGCATGTAGAGATAACGGTCAGAGAGGGAGACAGAGTTACTTTCGCATTTTTCGATGTGTTCACTTTTCCAATGCTGATTCAATATATTCGGGTTTGAAAGTTAATTAATAGTCAACCATCACAAAAATAACATCGAGGTAACAATGATACACTAAATGCAATGCTAAAGGAGGATGGAGAGAGTCATTGTCCTGCCGAAATCATCGAATAAATCAAAGATCAAGATACTTCGTAGCCCATTTAAAAATATAATTAAAACTTCCGAAGACAAGAAGGAGAGAGAGAAATAAAACTTATTCATCTGTATTTAGATGGAGATTTCGGTAATTAACATGATTAACGAGTTGTAAACACATTTCTTATCAGATTACGTAATTTTCCGTACCCGCTTAATTACCTATTTAAACTAAACGAGCACCTAACACGTTTAGCTGGCAAGTAATTAACGGTAAATTGTGTGTCAAGGATATTATCTTCAGAAATTTTCATTGAATCTCTTGACTTGCCAATGCAATGAAGGAAAAACTGAACTTACTCTGGATACCAACTCGTAAAAAGTATATTCCTAATTCACTAATTGTTACAAAAAAAAAATACCAAAACAAAATCTACAAAAACACAGCCAGCATCTAAAAGAAAGTTTTTTTATTGTTTTAACTAGTTTACAATATAACCTATGTTTTTTTTTAATCTATTTGATTCGTATAAGTTATTGACCTTGAACATCAACCCATCTTGGATCAACCGTATACTAAAGCAACATATCATGTAGTTCTCTATTCAAGACGCCTACACCATCATAGTGGTACTAGTAAAACCAGTTAGCCCGCCCCGTCCGTGATGGGTTAACTGTCAAATTTTTATTTCTTTTCGACAACACGTTCGTTGAAGCGCATTTTCGTGGGAGGTACGAAAGCCCTTAAAATTCTCGAGACGTTAAATAAAACAAAAACCAAAGCGTGCTTATTTGAAAGCATAAACATATTTTAGTGCATATCCCAAACCCTTGTGGTTCTCACGGCTTTTGAGGAACAGAACATGTTTAAAAGATAAGTTTACCTTTCGAAAGTCCATTTGAAGTATGTATTTGTTTATCATAAAAAGTTCTGTGGGCTGCGGTGTCTAGAGTGCTTTAACCTTGCAAGGCCTTGGAGTAGAGCAATCGCAAGGTTACACGGCTATAGATAGTGGTGAACTATTTCTGCGTGGCCGGCACGCGATTCAGCCGCGCTGTCAAATAAATTTTCTTATCGGAAAGCATTGGCTAAAAATGTAGAGTTTGCTTTATGTATGTTCGATTGTAAGGTTTACTAAACTAGATTCTTTTCTTGCTGTATTGTTTTTAAAAATATCATTACTTAATTTCAAAAAAAGGAAAAGGATTTAAGTATGTTGAAATACCTATATAGAAGAGAATTACACGACGATGAGAGAAAACGAGAAATAAAGTATTAAAACAAATGGACCGCATCCAAAATTTTTACTATTCACTGCGAACATCATAGTACGTTCTGTTGTTATTGCACTTATGATGACAAAAAAACCGCTCTAAAGCAGTTATCAAGTGTTAATTTAATCAATTATCTGTTTGTTTAGCAGACTGCATCTGCTGCTGAGGTCGCCCAACCCGTTACAAACCAGCATGATTTCATAGCCTGATTTACATGTACTTACATATCAGATGATTCCATGTGGAATTCCTTGACTAGTTTAAATGTTCCGGATATTCAGATAATTCTATATGGAATTCATCGTTTGCTTTGCACGTTTCAGATATTTCAGATGGTTCCATATGGAATTGCTTGCCTAGTTTACATGTTTCAGGTAATTCCCTATGTTAATCGGTTGGTGCGTATGTTTCAGATGATTTTTTTTAGATTCCATATAAAATTTATCGCCTGGTTTGCGTGTTTCAGGTACATATTTCAAGTAGTTTCATTTGGAACGTATCGCTTGTTTTGCATGTTTTAGATACTTGATGATACCATGTGGAATCCATCGCCTTTTTTACATGTTTTAAATATTTGAGATTATTCTATATGAGATCCCCCGTGTGGAACGGTGAGATCTAGTAGAATTAAGTACTTGCTTAGCTTAGTTCAGATTTTCAATAGAAAACAAAGATTAATTAATTGTGAAGTTATTTATTTACAGGGCGTCCACTATCTGGAAAGTCAGGGAAAGTCAGGGAAAAGTCAGGGAAGCTCAAGGTGGTCAGATAAAGTCAGGGAAAAGTCAGGGAAGCTCAAGGTGGTCAGGGAAAGTCAGTAAAATCGAGGGGCCACCTAGCAAGTCTGGGAAAGTCTTAAGTTCATTATTTTAATTAGTATAAAACTACAGTGTTCTGCAATATAGTAATAAATAGGTTCTTGATAAAATAAAGGTTATGGATAAAATAAGTTTGATTATGGATATAATTGGCTTTTTTTGATGGCTGATCAGGGAAATTTGCTGAAATGGTCAGGGAAAGTCAGGGAAAAGTCAGGGATTTTTTTTAAGCATTATGAGTGGACACCCTGGTTTATGTATGTAGAACTGGATTCCAATTTTATCATAATATTTCCGCAAAGTTTCTAAACATTTATATTCAAATGTTTTACATTAAAAAACTAATTAGTAGTTCCTTTTAAGATACTGTTTCCTTTTAGATTATTTTACACAGTTATCTTACAAACGAATTGTGTGTTTGTTTAATACGCAAAAGCAACTGGACTCAGGTCCAAATAATCAGTTATTTTATTCCTTCTGCTTTTTCTTTTTCTTCTATTTCTTATTTTTCCATAGCGATTCTTACATTAATCCTTCGTCAACTTTTGATTTTAAACACAGGATGTCCATTGCCCAATATAATAATTATTTTAATAAGGTGAATAAGGAGGAATTCGGTAAAGATACAAAGGTTTTAAAATTTAGTTATTAAAAAGCCTAACCTTTTGCACGCTAGACGCTAACAACATAATTATATGTGAACGTGTTTACAGAAATTAAAAAAAAAAACATTTATAAATTAAATTGAAATAATGGAATATCCTTGCATCAGTTTCACTGCTCAATCAATCTTCCTCATGTAGCCGTCCCAAATACTCAATACACAAACAGCGGCGCCTACGGCCTTCATGAACAGAATACTAAACATACTAAAACACATCGCTATCACTATCGACCCACACAATGGTGAGTTAGCCTGCGGATAGGCCCTGGATATGGCCATACATCGTGTAGTTACCGCTTTACGTTTCTTGTCACGTACCTTAGTACTACATCCAGTTACGTTTTTGGACGGCACCGATTATGATTAGTGACTATTTAAGCCACATTGTTTTAACGCGAGTAAATGTTGTCATGTCATATTACATAATTATGTCGTGATTTTTTATCAACACGTATTTCTGGATAAAAGTCTCTGTCATGCCACTTGCACATAAAAATACAGTAGTTTGCTTTATTAGTTAAATGCCATACTAAATAATAGAACTGGCTACCCTGTTTAGGACTATGTAAAAGATAATATAATATAAATAGAAAATATAATATAATAGAAATAACTTATTAATATACTATTACTAGCTAAGCTAGTCTAACTTGTTAGGTAACGCCGTTCCGCCGTTATCGGCGTAGGATTTCTACTTATCTTGGATTATAGTAATAAAGTTTGCTATAGTTCATCCTCGTGGAATTCGATCGTAGTGATTTCTGTTGAAACTACTGAATTTTCCGGGATGAAAAGTAGCTAATGCCCTTCTTCGTCCCTACACCAATCTCTAGGCCTAAAATCAGCCCAAATGGTTTCTCCGTAGCGAGGTTAAACAATAACAAACAAACATACTTTTACAAATCAAGATAAATACTTATAAAAGTTGGTCAAGATGTTTAAATGTTTGTTAATTGCACATAAACGGCTCATCGAATGTTTGACTATGTGCTAAAATGTCCTAGTCATGATTAACAGTTCCCTCGGGAAAGGGTATTGCCGCGTTCGGACACATCTAGTTTTCGTTTAAAAATTCTAATATAAAACTTATGTCGTAATAGGTAACTTAAGATGTACCTACACTGGCGACCAAGAATAACTAGTCACTTACATAGACGACAATATTTCCTAAACAACTAATGATAGCTCTTTGAAGTCAAAGGAACATTGAAGCGTATTTGTATAATATTTTTTTATAATCCCTGACTTGACTTTAAATGAAGCTATCTTTACTAGATTATGAAATATCGTTGTTTTGGCTAGTTATATTTGCTTGTCACGTAAATGTATAAAACAAGGAATAAAGTGTTTGTAAATTTTTCCCTTTTTCGTTTTAGTTATTTAGGTAAGAACTTCTTTTTTCTATTTTTATTTTTATGAGGTAAAAACACGTGTTTTGTTCCATAATAACAATGATACACGATATACTTTCAAACGGTGTTGCCACATTCAAAGCGTGTCCCGCAGTCTGACGGTCTCACACTTTTATGAGGGTGTAACCAGTAGCGTCTTAATTAGAACGTAAGTTTTTTTTAGACTTATCTATACATTGTACCAAAGCTAGAAACTTTTAAAAGAATACTAAATTGTAGGATAGTAGGAATAAGAACGGAAGAAATGTCAGATAAATCTAAAATTGATAAACACGTCGAATAAAAACGGAAACATGACTAATCAGCCACAGATTTGCAACAAATAAATGTTCTTGTTTACCTTTTTAAAAAACAAAGGGAAGAGGTGTCAAGAAACCCCTGAGTTATACATCTGTTACATATCTACCTCATTATAATGAGCTAAGGTACCTATCAGTTAACTTATAGGATATACCATCCATTTTCTTTACACTTCAATTGTGAAGCGAACGAAACCGCGGATTGGTAATATACGGCAGAAATAAATACACACACCGTGCCAATTACACCCAACAGGCTTCATTGTATCAAATAACATGATTCAGGTATGTAGTTACGTTTTCAAATAATGTTGTAATCAGTAAGCGGATACATGAACTTACATTACTTACGTACGTGACAGTACGTATTAGTATTACGAAGACAAAGTAAGTCTTAAGCTACGTACATTTATTACGTACTAACTAAACACCACCGGTCCGTTCGCGTGAGTTTTAAACTAAGCAGATTTTGAATAAAATGATACTTCAGAGAAACTTCCTCCCGCGAACGCTTGGGTTGTGGAATGAGCTCCCTGCCAAGGTTTTCTCTAAGGACTACAGTATGGGGTTCTTCAAAAAAGAAGTTATTAGATTTCTGAAGGGTCGGCAACGCGCGAGTGATGCCCCTGGTGTTGCAAGCCTCCATAGGCTACGGTGACCGCTTACCATCAGGCGGACCGTAGGCTTGTTTGCCACCTTAGTGGTATAAAAAAAAAAAAAAAACTTACATGATAAATACCTACATAATATACTGGTATAATATAGTACCGAACGCTATACTATCAAACAATTAATATATTATCCAATTTATGGAAGTTAGGCTGAAATCGGCAATCTCAAATAGAGCTGATTTTACGGTGGCAAAAATATATTATAGATAGGCGTACAGCTTAGCGTAAAAATTGGAAAATAATTAATTACAATTATATCACATAAGATATAGAAATTATATTAAAGTAATTTACTAGCTTTATAATTACTTAACATTTCTTGAAATAAGTTATGTTCCCGCTACTAGTTGATAGGGAGTTATTAATTATAAATAGAAAAACGAGTTCGGACACCGGAATCGATTTTAAAAACGAGCAGAAAACTGCACATTCGAGTAGGGCGCAGCCTTAAACATATGCGAAAATATTGTCATTATTTTCGGAAAAAGAACACATTAAGTACCTTATTTACGAACGCAGCAAAAGTAATTCTACATATATTCGAAGTACTTTTTTGAATTCGAAAAAAAAATGCACCGAGAATGTTATATGGACAGCCATTTCCGGAGTCATTTTATTTTAGAACAAAAATGTGCCAGCAATGGTGTATGGAAATCCATTAAAGGCATTTAAAGGTACATATAATATTTATTTAACAATAATTAAATTTTAATCATTAAAGAAAACAAAATTTAACTTTGATGCGCTAATATGAACTAGAATAACTAACTCTACGACCCCTTACTACACACACACACCTAGTGCGACCTACCAAGTGCTACGAGGCTACGGTACTGATTCAAAACTCAGGACACAATGCACAGACAGACAGATCTACTTTTGATACTTTTGTGTGTAACTGCAAAGACAAAGTAACTCTGTAGCTAGTCTCATTTATTAGCGGCTCCGGTAAGCTCTGTCTGACTGATCCTAAACGACATACTTACGTAGTAATGTCCTAACATCTGCGAATAACGTTGCTGCTCTTGGTATTTCTTTATGTAGACTAAAAATAATAAACTGTTTTTTTTAATAACGAAATTATACACAATTTACTATTTGCACCGACTTCAAAAAAGGAGACTATTTATTCGATTCGTTTTGTACGTAGACTTTTAGAAGTGCACAATATTCGTATATGTTAGTCTACGTGGGTTTCTAAGTGGCAAATTCCACAATCGAATGTATGTGTGTTCGGCCACGTAGGTATTTCTCAGTCTATAAATCGGATTGCAATAGTTCTTTTAATTGAATAGAGTATCGTTTGACTTAGAGAACAGTCCAAGTTTCATCAAAATCGGTTCAGTTTTCAAGATAATGGACGATTGAGTGTGTAACTATCAGTTACTAAAACAGAAGATGAAGTTTTACTTTAGAGTATAAAGTATACATAGTCTCAACTGACTTTGGAAAGCTCAAATGATAGATGAAATAAAAATAAATGACAACCCAATAAAAAATAAAAAAATATGTAACTGTATAAACTTCATAGCACTAAATATATACTCCTACTTATATTTTCCCGTATTATTATGTATTTAGTCTGAAACAATAGACGGTTTTGACTTTATGTTCCATTTCCGTTACTTTATGAGGTCTTACGATAAATCATAGAGCGAATACTCTAACTTCACTTGGAAGTGGCATTTCGGCTTAATTTGTTTGTTTTTGCTTGACAAATGATGAGTTGTATGAGCCCATCAAAGATTTTATGGCTCAGTAAAGCTCTATTGATGCGTCGATCGGTAGCCGTAATATGAGCGCGATCAGTTCGGTTGTAAAAAGGGGTGATTACAGTTAAACTTGATACCGTTTTCGGAAAATATATTGTTAAAAGGGTGTCAATAAGCGGTAAATTTGATATTTTAATTACGTGCTGTGGAAAAAATAACTAACTTATTGTTTTTTCAAAGCTTTAGTATAGGAATGTAAACTTTTTTTGCCTCTGGCTATGTTGTTAAATTCCCGAGGATATTTTTTTAATGCCTTTCTAAGGTAGCCATTAAGTTCTCCATTTTTTTATAGATTAAGTGAAATTAAGAGTTTTTTAATATAATTGGATTCTTTAGTTTCCCGAAGAAACCATCTCTTCGTCTGTAATTTCTGCATAAAACTTGCTCTAATATACGATATTCATAACGGCTACTAAGGTATTAGAAAAATTTGTATGTAAATGTCATGAAAAATAGTATTCTTTTAAACTAACACAACCACGCAGGTTCACCTGCATAATTACACTTAGAAAAAATAAAATATCTATATATACTTTTCCGTTATGTTGAACTTAGCCACTGTTGCCAAACGAAATAGAATGAATCATTATCAAAATGTGTATATAGGTACTTTACGTAATTAAAACATTATATTTTATTAATAGAACGAATAATTGTATAATTAATAAAGTATAAATTATACAATTATTCGTACTTTTGACTCCCGATTAACATCCTTTTATGAGTTAAAGTTGGGAAATTTGTTTCTTCGCAAGACCCAATATGAACAAGGTAGAACCTACTGGTAGTAATAAAATCTTCTGTACTACGGCTTTTACGGTTTCTTGATTTATTCTAACTTGAACTGTGTCGATTTTTATTTTCTACATAAAAGAGATAAATAGTATTCTTAAGAGCTTTTTATGGGAATTCAGGACGATTAGGTAACTGAAATATATTCTACTTGGAATGTAGAGGAATATTTCTGATCTGAACTTTTTAAGGTAAATGTAGGGTAAATACAATTGACTATTAAAAATCTTCAAACATTAACATAAATAAACAAAAACTTCAAAACTTTTATAATTTTATGTTTTAGTTAATATTCATTTGCACATGGCCGAGATAAAACTTTATACACTTTAGCTAAGATGACCTCATCTGCATTTACATAGTAACGGCTGGCACAAATCGGTGAAAATTGACATTTGTATAAAGTTTCTGCACAGACGTGTTAGAAAATTATACAGTACGTTCTTTTTTTTCTGTATTTTTTTTTGCATAATTATGCAATAGCTAACTATAGACAGATATGAAGTAAGACATATATATATATATATATATATATATATATATATATATATATATATATATATATATATATATATATATATATATATATATATATATTTCTTCCTATATATATATATATATATATATATATATTGCTTGCGTGCTGCGTGGTTGTGTTAGTTTAAAAGAATACTATTTTTCATGACATTTACATACAAATTTTTCTAATACCTTAGTAGCCGTTATGAATATCGTATATTAGAGCAAGTTTTATGCAGAAATTACAGACGAAGAGATGGTTTCTTCGGGAAACTAAAGAATCCAATTATATTAAAAAACTCTTAATTTCACTTAATCTATAAAAAAATGGAGAACTTAATGGCTACCTTAGAAAGGCATTAAAAAAATATCCTCGGGAATTTAACAACATAGCCAGAGGCAAAAAAAGTTTACATTCCTATACTAAAGCTTTGAAAAAACAATAAGTTAGTTATTTTTTCCACAGCACGTAATTAAAATATCAAATTTACCGCTTATTGACACCCTTTTAACAATATATTTTCCGAAAACGGTATCAAGTTTAACTGTAATCACCCCTTTTTACAACCGAACTGATCGCGCTCATATTACGGCTACCGATCGACGCATCAATAGAGCTTTACTGAGCCATAAAATCTTTGATGGGCTCATACAACTCATCATTTGTCAAGCAAAAACAAACAAATTAAGCCGAAATGCCACTTCCAAGTGAAGTTAGAGTATTCGCTCTATGATTTATCGTAAGACCTCATAAAGTAACGGAAATGGAACATAAAGTCAAAACCGTCTATTGTTTCAGACTAAATACATAATAATACGGGAAAATATAAGTAGGAGTATATATTTAGTGCTATGAAGTTTATACAGTTACATATTTTTTTATTTTTTATTGGGTTGTCATTTATTTTTATTTCATCTATCATTTGAGCTTTCCAAAGTCAGTTGAGACTATGTATACTTTATACTCTAAAGTAAAACTTCATCTTCTGTTTTAGTAACTGATAGTTACACACTCAATCGTCCATTATCTTGAAAACTGAACCGATTTTGATGAAACTTGGACTGTTCTCTAAGTCAAACGATACTCTATTCAATTAAAAGAACTATTGCAATCCGTACGTACGTTCTTTTTTTTCTGTATTTTTTTTTGCATAATTATGCAATAGCTAACTATAGACAGATATGAAGTAAGACATATATATATATATATATATATATATATATATATATATATATATATATATATATATATATATATATATATATTTCTTCCTATATATATATATATATATATATATATATAGGAAGAATTTACATCTAATTATAGCTTTTCTCTTGTCTGAACGTCTAGTCTAGAAACTTGTAATTTGGCATGTGGGTTCCTTACTCGAAGTAAGAGTTGGAGTTCGCATAAAATTTCGTCAATTTTGAAGATAAATGAATGAATATTGGTATTTGGCTTTTGGGTTGATAATTAGGATTAACGTGTTTCACCGTTTTTGAAAATTCATCCCTTAGAAGGCAAAGCTGAGGATGGAAATTTGTATAAGAAAACCGATATTTTTGTAGGTAAAACCATAAGCGGTTAAAATTTTACTTTTTGCAGAAGCCCACGCGCCCGAAGTCTCGGATAAATGCTAGTTAACTATAAGGAAAATATCTTTTTTATTTTAAATATTCAAAAAAATATATAATACCGATGTAAATATTCGTTTCTCATAACATTATTTAAGCTAAAAATAATATAAACATTCACTATGGTGTAACCACCCGGAAAATAAACATTCCACCCTTAAGTTAAGGGGTGTCACGTTTGAGGAAGATTTGTAGCTCAGGGCACTCCTGATAATATTAAAGATAAAATTGGAAAGAATCTGTTTTGATTTAGGTTTTTTCGTTAACTAGCTTTCGTTTGCGAATTCGTTCGTGTCGCGGACGCACATAAAAGAAATGAAATTGCAAATATTTTTAAACCTACACATAATATACATTTAAAATTAAAACGTGCAAATCTAGTTTTCTTACAACAACATTTCTCATTATTTTCCTAAAGGCGAAATGTTATGCATTTTACTCGGTAAGGAGATAAATTATCCAAAATACCTTATAAATAAAGCGGAGTCTTACATTACATTTGTAAACCATATACCGTATTCCAAGATTCTTAACAAAACTGTTGGGGCTGTACGTTGATATGTCAGTCAGCTGCTTTTATAATTACAGTTAGAAACTATTTTATTTTTTTACCAATAAGGTGGCAAAAAAGCCTATGGTCTGCCTGATGGTAAGCTGTCACAGCAGCCTATGGATGCTTGCAACACCTGGGGCATAACTCGCGCATTGCCGAACCTTCTTAAATCCAATATATATTTTTTTTGAAGAACCCCATAATGTTGTCTTTAGGGAAAACCTTGGCATTTCGCAACTCAAGCGTTCGCTAAACTGAGCAACATCCGTAAATTACCATTGACAGACATCCTTGCGGTAAGTCTTACTCTATAAATGTTTAGTACCTAGAAGACCGAGCTCTGCTCATTTTTTTAACAACACCATCTATTGTCAAGTAGCTTTAGTGTTGTTGATAAAAATAATAGTATTACTACTACCCAGTAAATGTCAGGAAGTCATATTTTTCAGTTAATCATTGCCGGAAAACACGAACAAAACGACGTTATCTAAAAATGAAACCTAGCTAGATCGATTTATCGCCCCCGAAACCCCACGCACCATACTAAATGTCATGAAAATCGTTGGAGCCGTTTACGAGATTCAGATTATAAATATATATGTACAAGAACGGCTCATTAAAAGGTTTTAGATAGATACTTTTTAATGCCATTATTCATACCTAAATAAATGTTTTCATTCACTATAAAAAGCCCTCCGCCACATGCCACATGCCATTTTGTAACAGCTACAATTCGTTGTTCATTCATGCGAATAAACACATATGTTCCGGTAATCGTTTATTCGTGTGCTATTATACTGCCCTCTTAAAATCTGTCAGTATGTAACCAGCGGCCAAGTGGTATACGGCTCACGCACCCAGGGTTCCGCGCCACCATAAAATGCACGAACCCGTCTCGCACATGACCGATTTTTACTATAGGTGATTTTGCTATAGAGTTATAATGTAGGTAATCTTTACAGCATACTTATTAATAGGGCTCTGTATTTCCCCTTCGGTACGTAACCCTTAAAACCATAACATACTAGTACATACGGACAAAAACCGAAGTCATGAGGGTTCCTTTGTAAAAAAAAGTGATGAACCTTAAAAATGGATAGAGTAAAATGATAGCCACGCAGCCATTCACTCTTGAAAACTTTGCAGGTTATTATTGCATACAAATAACATTCGCGTATTCGTAAAAAAACAGACAATTCTATTTGGAAACAGATTCTTGTGAACATCTGCTATTAAACTACAGCCATTACTTATATATAATCTGTGCTATAGCCGTATTATTTATTA
This sequence comes from Apoda limacodes, assembly GCA_946406115.1. Classification (NCBI taxonomy): domain Eukaryota; kingdom Metazoa; phylum Arthropoda; class Insecta; order Lepidoptera; family Limacodidae; genus Apoda; species Apoda limacodes. The sequence continues at coordinate 6,828,018 of OX291553.1, read as the reverse complement.
TTCTTCTGCTAAAGTAAGGTTACTTTCAAACAAATTATGTAGGTACCCAGCAGGTATACCTATTAGTTCTTTTTAGAAATTCGAGCCCTCCGTAAAATTTCGCCGGATCTGTTTACTTTATCAAATAAAAGTAATTAAATATACTCATGTTATTATTATGAATGAAAAACAACACCATACATTTATTAAACGAAAATTAGTAATAAAAATCCTCATTTAAAAGTTGTCTCCGCCTTGGTGATACATGTAGGTTTAGCAAAAATAATATCACATTATTATGAGAAAAATCATAACACAATATCTCGCTGCATTATTTGACTTATCATTCTGACATTAACGTTGAGTGCACAAGAATAACCGCCCTCAACATACGTGGGTCGTCTAATCGTATCAGTCGACATTATATCATGTATTTTTTATCGCACTATTTAAGGTCGAGTAAATATTTTAAGTTTTTTATACTTTACATGTATAACATTGCCACAAAATTACAGCGTGAATTCTTTAAACATGTTTGAGGTTTATCTTGTTTGACATTTTAAGCGTGAATATTGTACGAGTGTCTGTATAATCGTGTTATCAAAAGTATCTTGGTACAGCTGCCCTAAAATATTTTAGCAGCTGTCTTTAGGGTTGTCAGTTTCGATATCGGAAAATCAAACTCTACAAATTTTTTGTCCTGTTGTCTAGTCAGAACAGTTTGAAAACTAAATTTTATTTTTCTCTTACAATGCTTGCCTTAGCCACAGGCTGTATAATACTAGCCATTCATTATACTTCCCACTGCAGGTGAAGGTCTTTCCTTGGAGAAAAGAGGTTTAGGCCGTAGTCTGCCGTGCTGGCCTAGTGCGAATTGGTAGACGTTAGTCAAACAAGTGAAATTGTCCGGATTTGCAAATCCTCTAAATTCTCTGGCAACTGTTACCAAATAAGACAATAGACAGGACAATGGCCTGGACTTTTACATGCCCTCCGAAGCACGGATGAGCTCAGAAAATTGTGCCGCCCATTCGGGTTTGGACAACGGCCGACGTTGCTTAGCTTTGCTTATCGTTTCCGATAGACGAAAGCGACTGGGCTGCGAGCATATATCTCTCACAATATAGGTAGACATTTTATTAGTAGGAACAGAGGACACGGTTATTTTTGTATTAGAACAACATAAAATAATAAAAAAAAAATTGGAATCCGAAAACTAAGGTTAAACCTCACTTTCAGATTTTTACGTCTCATTATAGACCAATTTTCCAATAACTGCAAAATTTTATATTTTTACTTATGATGCTGATAATTATAGTTCATAATACTAACTTACAAGTTTTATACCATTTGTAGTTACCTAAACCTTTGCACATTTTTATTATCAAATAAATAAAATATATATGATGTGGTCAAATAAAACACGGGTACTAGTTCAAGCGATATACCTAAATTAATCCCTTGACCATCCAAAAATACGTCACAATATTTAAGTAGTTAGTTATTCAACAAAAGTTTAATTACAAAAACAATGGCCGCCCTTGACTAATGCTATTAAAGTCCAAAAGGGTTTTAAGTTAGTTATCATTAAGTTCTGAATTAAATTGTATTCGTAATTTGCGGTCGCGTCACGCTTCACGATTTGGCCTCGGTCAGTCGGGACGGACCCCTCGGAAATTATCGTTAGATACCACTTAAGAAATTGACAAAGTTCAAATTTATTTCGAACAGAGTTATGTTTTTAGAGAAAAAAAGTGATTAAAATCCAAAGGTATTTTGATTATGTAATTATAATAACTGTAAAGCAATCTATGAGGTCAATTTATAATTAATGTTTGTTAATATGAAAAATGGATTAGCTATCTATCCTTTTTGTCTGGTAACTTTTCAATGTATCTGAGTACTTACCTACTTTTATTTAAATAATATCTTATATTCATTTGCCGTGTAACCACAAATCGTATAATTCTCTTCTAACATTTACTTATTAGCTTTTGTATTCAATGGACAATTAATTTTACATCCACCTTTGTTGTTTCCAATTTATCCACTTCATTATTATTAAGTGGCTTTACATGTAAGACACTCCAATGGTGTCTTAACAACATTACCTCAATAATTCACCTAGTCTCGACGGCGTAGTCTGTCGATTGTATCTCGAGTGTACGGCTATTTCTCCGCTCATTAGAGCTCATAACGGTCTCATTTTCGTAAGTAACGTCGGTGTCAAAAATGACACACACCCGGTCTCAATTAAACTTGTATTTTCGCGACAATTTGTAATGAACACGTGCCAGCTTCTACATAAGTTAATGCTTTTATACCTCATTCCGTGTCGAATCGCTGTCGCTCGATTTATAGAATAATCGCCCTCATAATCGCCTTAGGAATAGGGATGTCAAAGTTGCATAATTTCAAACTTTATATGTTTCTATAGTATTTGGTACTTTGATAATGTTTTTCTGTGTAATTTAAATAAATACAGCAGTCTTAATTTTAAATTATTTAAGTTATAAGTAAAATTACTGTACTTACTAAACAAAAGGTAATCAAATTAAAATGTGCATATAATCGGTAAATAATAATTCTCCATCAGGTTTTGATGAAGATTTTCTAATGGCTTGTTCAGTGCATGTGCTTGGTAAATAATGGGGCAACCCTAAATCCAGCCATTGTATTGTAAATTCATAATAAAATGTAATTGAATGAGCGGGGCGGCGCATTAGTGGTCATGTTCACTATCACAGGCAATCATTTTAAAATAGCTTTTTGATACATGCCAGATGGTATGATCTTTCCCTGTCGTGTCTGCAATATGCCAGGCCGTCATGCATGAAAATATATAATTATCAGTCACTCTTGATAGCCGAAATTGTATTCTATTAAGGACATTCAACTGCACAATTTAAAAAATTCTATATAATTGGCAACTCTGTAATAAAAAATATTTCTATTATTGGAATTTTGTAATCAATGTAAAATATTGGCCGTAATTAAACCTTAATATTTTATCAATAAAATAATTTTTCACATCATTTTTAATGTTAATTAAACAACATAATATACTACGTGTAACATACATGTGAAATTATAATGCAGGAAATAGTTTTGCTCCTTATACTTAACAACTTTCCCCAAGGAACATGGGTCGAAATCTCGAAAATAAATTTAATCTTTGGGGAAAGTGGTTCAGTACATAGAGTAGAATAAACCTTTGCATTATTATTTGACTATTTTGTTACACTATGTATATTCTGAATCAAACCAAATACTACAATTAAAAATAAATAATTTATTTTTTATCACATCTATTCAAAAATAGCTGGTTGGTTCCTTGCACTTTGAATCCCTAGGGACGCAAAATGGAAATGTGGAACAAGTAACTACCTGTATAATAGCATGGGCTGGCTGCGCGCGGACTAAATAAAAAAAAATGTGCCAAAGTAAAGAACCGCGTGAAATGTAATTTAAAAATAAAACGGGATTAAACGCGTCGTTATTTGGCAATGAAATGTAATGGAACGAGAAAATTTAAAACCTTATATTACGTAAAATTTATTCCGCCTTTTTAACTCAAATTCGTATTTATGATGATACTTTTATAAAAAAATAGTGCGTTTTCCTCATGTAGTAATAATAAAATAAATGCATGTACTACTCTTATTTATAAGTTACAATTATCTCTTTTCGCATAGAGAGTGATAAAAAGCAGATAGTCTCACTCGGTCGCAAAGTAATTTCACCCTATTCGCCGTCCTTTAAATCCCTCGCTGCGCTCCGGATTCAAAATAGCGCCCTCGCCGTAGAAATATTATTTTCATCCTTATAAGGAAAATAACAAATCTCATTTAACAATCAAGTGAATTTGACGCAAATCTGTCACAAAAAAACTGACACCGCATACAAATCCGCCAACATCTGCGACAGAACATCTGCTGGAAAATCCGATCAATTTGATGCGGTTGAACAAACATAATCTATTCAATTATAGTGGCGCTGCTATCTATGTCGCTTAACATTTATTCGTACTTAAATGTTTATATTGGTCTGTATAAACAAATTTGTCGACCTAACCTCTAGCCTTCATATTGTCCGTATCTATGAGGGCCCTGACGTTTAATTAGACCCTATTCACGTTATCAGCACATTCCAAATTCGATCTGTTTCTACGTCCATGTGCGCGAGCGCAAACAAAGTGCCATTCATGGATGATTAGAGTTACATTTTATTGTTCGCCCGATTGCACATGCGTTTCTTACCCACTTGTCGAGTCATTCTTAATGGATATTGTAACAGAGACCAATTATGATCGTGAGGAATTTTGTTGTGTTGATCTTTGACTCTTTGTCTTACATTTACTTGTTGTTATGAATAATAAATAACACAGAATAAATAAAATTACAAATAAAACAAGTAAAAATCCTTGAGCTTTTATATTAATGAATGGCGTGCGGAATTTGATAAAAAAAGTCTGTTTAAAGGCTTCACGATCATTTGACTATGAAAAAGTAGAAATGTGATATGACTTTGCTTATTGATGAAAAAAGCAATATAGGTTTTGACATATATACATACTTTTCGCGAGACATATTCGCCTTAAAAAATAATTTCAGACAAATGTTTGACATACAGCTTTTTACACTCGATGTCTATTTTAAAAATAAAAAGGTAATATGCACAATTTCAAAATTAGTTTAAATTAAATGTAGTTAAATTGTTATAACAATGAAAGAAAATTGACAACCCTACTGTATATGTAAAGAATAAATGATCTGAAAAATGTTTTGGAACAATAATAAGGTAGTCGTATAGTAAATTGCATATACTGTTAAAAGCACATTACATTTTACTTTGTAGTCCACACGACGCACTCCGACCTCGCCCAATCATAAATCAAACGAAATTATTCTCGCATGGCTTCACAATCGAATTTGTAAGCATTTTTCAATTATTCGTCATTGACCACAATGGGCTATCGTATTGGTCTTTTCGTTCTCGTAAACAATTTGTTCTGACATAAAATACTTTATAACCATTTAAATTTATATCTTCCGTTCAAGTAATAGGGTCAGCATTAGTTTGCAAGTTTTCAACTACCCGGAGCCTTTTTTACATATAGGGGGTCGACCCACTTGAACGTTTCGATTGTTACCTACCACAAGTATTCTAAAGGACCTTATGCAACCGCTAAAACAATAAAAAACTCATAAATACTTTTAACTTCCGATCCTTTTCGTTTCGCACATTTTACTTCACGTCGTTGTTAAGGGGAGTTTCTGTTGCTCAATTAACTTTTTATTTAAACGGGTGTTTTTTTTTGTTTCCAGGTAAGTACTTCAATTCCAGTTTCTCCAGTGAGGTAATTTAGTTTTTAAATGTTAAGGCCAGTTTAACTTTAGTTTAAACTGGATCGAGGTAAGTAGCAACCCTTTTCTTTATATTAATGGTTTCTGTGACTGAGTAGATCACTGATCCATGACTGTATGGACGGCTAAATTGATGACAAAATGCAAACTATTGTTAATTTGGCTATAGCTGGTTCCCAATAAGGTTCCTGATTTTTCCTTTCGTTTTGTTTCCTTTTCCTTTCAGTATCACTTGCAAAATTGCACTGCACTGTGTGAAATAGTTTTCTGTGTTATACATTACTAGCTGATCTGACAGACGTTATTCTGCTCTTAAAGTTGATATGCTGCAGCGCCCTCTAGTAGCGAGTTTAAGTAAGAGCATTATCAAAAACAAAAAAAACCTTTTTAATAAAAAACAGTTTGATGTGCCAACTTTCATGATGATCGGTCCAACGATATTTGAGTTTATTGTTATTTATTGCAGTATGTACATAATATTTAAAACACTAAAAAACAACGAACTCAAGAATTTGATAAAAATTAATGAAAACGTAGAAATGAGCGAATAAGCAAGTTACTGTGACTGCAGTCATCGATATAAACAAGAGATAAAATACAAATAAATATTGCTAGACATTACTTACAGCGCCATCTATTCCTAAACTAAGTATGGCTTGTGCTATGGTAACGGTTAAAATATTTACATATATATTTTTTCTAAAACCTATATCATAGAAAATACCTTAACTGTGGATCACATAAATGTTTTTCCTTTGCGGAAATCGAACCCGCGTTACTCCACAGACAGTACCAACAGCTCCACGGAGCAGCACGTGGCTGTACTATCTAGGTATCGAGTATTTCATTTGACGAGAATCTCGTCATATCCTCTCCTTTCTTTCATGCATAGTTAAGGTAAAGTGGCTGAACTTAATAACTGGGTTCGCTCAGTTACCCTTAATTAAGAGCTTGCCCTATGCGACCCTTCATTTCGTTAAGATGAGCCGACCTTATTGTTAAACGAGGCGACTTCGCAACTTCTTCAGATCTTTGGCTAGTTGTAATATTTCTGCCTGAACTATGTACGATACGGTAACTTTTAAATACTTTCATGGACTTACCAGCTTTTGCCAGAGGCTCCGGCTGTGCTAAATTGTTTATTTGGCTATGACAACTCCTTAAAAACAGACAAAGATAACCTGTGGTATCTTTTGTCTATGTTTATACGACTAAGGTGGCAAACAAGCTTTTTGGCAACATGGCCAGCATTGAACTCTTTTAAAAAATCCTAGAATCATGATATTGAAAAACAAAACTACAATTAATATTATTTTTATCTGTCAAAAATCTTTTAAGATTAGACATTTATCTTGCGACATTTGGAACTTTACTGTTTTCTTGTATTATTAAGAAGGGTGAAGTGCTTTCCCGTGATCAACCACCACCATCTTTTACTTACTTCAAATCCTCTCTGCAATCATCCAATTTCAATCAAGCAGAGACCAAAGTTTAGTTTACTCGCATCAATGCTTTCATAATCGTTTGACGGTTCAAAACCCTCTCAACCTCGCTTTCCTACCTTTTCACTAAGTTTCTGATAAAATTGTGCATACAATCCACCATAGGGTTCTATTCACCCTAACAAAATTTTAAAACACTTTCCAAGTCATCTCGATAGGTATTTCGATAAACAATTTTAATATAAACAAAGTGCGGTGTATATACCTACCTCCCTACTTACTCATTAAGGAAGTGGATACTCCTTAATAAAGTAACATTTCATCCTCCACCACATCAATTTCGATAACGAAGTTTCCATCCATCGATTCGACATCGACGACGAAATGAAGATTCTTCGTAAAAATAATACTGCTGACTTATCTCGAAGCAATATCGATGCTTGTCACGGGTGGAGGGTTTTTTATGAGACTGTTTATCTATTTGTTCGTCGCAAGCTTCGTAAACGTTAGCACTTGACTAATGGAAGTTTGAAGAGCACTCAAATTTCTGTCCGACTGTTTATCAATCGAGAATTCTGAATGAATGAATGAGACAACGCGACGTGAAAGAGAAATAAATTATCTTTGCGTTTGTCACGGTAATAAATAAAAGAAGTTGGGCAATTTTGGGCTGTTTGTAAAATCACTTTAGTATATTTAATTAAAGTTTATATTTTTTTTCTTTATTGAAGGGGAAAACTGAGATTTATGGTAGAGCCTAATACAAAAGATAATAATAATAAAAAATAATAATAATAAATATTTTAGGACATTACACACAGCGCCGTCTGGTCCCAAAGTAAGCAAAGCTAGTGTTATGGGTACCAGACAACGGATACAAATACATAAATTTTTACTTTTATTTTATAAATACATAAAAGTTTGTCCAGTGCGGGTATTGATCCCACACCCTATGCACAGCAGCTGGCCACACTACCAACTAGGCTGCGAGGGAAGATAAAATGAACAACATATTCATGTACAAGTCAAAATGAAGTTTTGAAACATAGATATGTTGTTTTCAATCCCCTATCTATTTCAAATGATTTAAATTTTCAAGTTCCTAATTTCTGTTACCTATGTGATGTCACTGGCTCTAAGGCTTCGAAGGGTTGTTTGGATACGTTTGCTGTTATAAATCAATAAATATAATAACTTACTATCACTGCAATAATCTGTTAAAAATAAAAAATGTTTGTGCAACATATTAATGTTATCTATAATCCGCACTAATATTATAAATGCGAAAGTAAATGTATGTCTGTAATGTCTAAGGTATCTACACGGCCACGCTTAAACCGCTGTACCGATTTAGATGAAATTTGGTATGGAGATAGTTTGAGTCCCTAGAAAAGACAGAGGCTGCTTGAAAATGTCTAGTGTGAGTCGGTTTTTTTTTTATAATTGAGGAGTTGCCGTTGAAATCCTACACCGATAACGGAATTTAAGGCAGGTGGAACCGCAGAAAAAATTATCATGGAGATAGTTTGAGTCCCGGGGAAGGACAAAGGCTACATGAAAACGTCAAGTGTGATTCGGTTTTTTTCTATAATTGAGGAGTTGCCGTTGAAATGCAACATCGATAACATAGTTTAGGGCGGGTGGAACCGCGGGCAAAAGCTATTTTTCCATAATTTTTGACTAAGATTCGGTGTACGGCTTAAAAAAGTTTAATTAAGAGTAAGTATATCTAAATTAACTTTAAGTTCATTGTGACAGTTCTAAATCCGTCTCAGTGGAAGTAAGTAATCTTGGTCAAGGGACAAGGTATAGAGACGTCCCTTAAAGAACGCAAGTCGTTTTAACTTCCGATCCCTTTCAGACTAGTCATTAAGATTTTTTAGAACTCTATCTAATTAATACGTTATTTTTCAGTAAAGGAAGGTTTCTTTGACAACGCATCTAATGAATTTTTTAAATACATTTATTTTAAATTAATTTAATCCCAGTTAGTGCAATCTCTTCATCACCACCATCGTCTAAAAACGATAATAGGTAATCATCAATAAAATCAAAAAAAATACAAATGGCGATCTCTACCATGGGTGAAAGATTTAAAACAAAAAACTTAATTAAAGGTAATTATAATAATAATTACAATTATTCATACATCAGATTCCCGAAATAAACAGGTCAATCCACCATCACTTAACAGAAAGACAAACACATTGTATGTTGACCATAGATCATAGGCAGGCTTTAATAAAACTCGTTATCACAACTTCAACCTAACACGAGGTTTATAGTTTAAATAAATTAAGACATGGGCTTGTCAACATTGGCTGCGAGGCATCCTGTAACCGCTGAACGATTTAATTACTGTAGCCAATGTAAATAACACGTTCGGTCATCGCCTCGCAATTTATTTTTTGAAGCTGCTAATGAAAATTTTTGAGAATTGATTACGAGGTGATACCGGCTCGTGTATATGACGACTTATTCTTAGCAATTTTTATACTTTGATATAAGATAAAGCGTTTTACTTTACACATTACCAGTAACTCATGCCAAGTTCAGATAACCTTATTATAACCTCTTGTTTGAGGGACTTTCAGACTAGGTTTTAATTAATTTATTTGTTAGTTTTTGGAGTCTTTTTATATACCTATTAGTCTTTTGTTATTGTTATTAAAGTTTCTGAAATCCTAACTGTCGTTTGAAACTCTTGACAGAAGATACCTATTAACTTAACGTGTATACGTCTAAGACGAATTTGTATGACGAATCGGGTTTATTTATTGTTTGTATGGGTTTTTCCTCAGCATAAGTTATTCTGCTAAAAAAAAAAGGTGTTCAGAATTCTTAATTTCCTTTGGGAATACACAGACAATATTTTATTAAGCCAGTCTCAAAATCAAGACCAAAAAAGTAGCAGGCAGCAACTAGTCCCTAATATTTTATATGAAATAGACCTAATTTCGGCGATACACAATTTAGAGCAAATTCGATCCAGTTTCCGCCGCTGGCTTGCGTTACATAAATTCAATATCCGCGCAATTTTATCTGAGAGCGCAATATTATCCGTGGATGATATCCGCAAAGATATCCGGCGGACTAGGATGACGTAACGATTTCATTGTTCAGCTTCCGGCGGTCTTTGTTTGCGTGTCGTCACTTCCGGGTCGCGGAGTGCCCTCTAGATGTCGCCATTGCGGTTAGCTCGAGTTTCCGGCGTCACTTACAACTTCCGTTACAAAAGAACACTTATTAATTCCTGTCGTTATTGGAAAACTCTGAGCTTATACGAAAATATAACTAACTATAACTTCATGTAGGTACCTACTAGTATTAGCTGTCCTTTGGAATCCGTGGAATTCTGAAGAAACGGTAAGCTATAGCCTCTGAGAGTAAATTTAATCTCGCTCAAATACAACCAGGAGTAATACCTACAGACAAGTGCACGCACGTTCTTTACCTACACTAAGCGTACACTCTTATCTCTTCATCCGTGTAGTTTTCAGAATCGAACTAGAGATTGTAAAAATTGTGTATTATCTATTTAAAATATCTTGCTTATCTAGTAATATGCCCCTGGTGTTGCAAGCGTCCATAGGCTACGTTGACCGCTTAGCATTAGGCGAACCGTAAGACTGTTTGCCACCATATTGGTATTAAAAAAAATTCTAATTCATTATTCTGTTTTACATATAAGGTATGTAACTCAGACAATGACTTCAATAGGCCTCTTTTTTACTCTTTGGGTACGGAGCCCTTAAAACAGTAAAATTAAGTTGATTTAATGAATGCAAATCCACCAACACAAAATACCATCCAGTATTTTATTAAATCTGCCCAGTGACGGGCTCTTGGTTTCTTATCAAATTTTTCCTCCTAACATTTTGTTAAATCATCCCTTATCTTGTGCCTACGAATAAATTATAAAAAGCTATTTCATCCTTGTAATTTATTCATTCCTGCGTTGGTCATTCCTTCGTTGATTACAAATGACCCCATTATATCTTTCGGCAATTGATTATCATTATTCATTTTGGAACTTCGAATTATAATAATATTAATTTTTAAGAAATAAAAAAATATTTCCGAATGAATGATTCGAAATTATTTTAATGAGCGGCCCTTTAATGAGCGGCCCTTTAATGAGCGGCCCTTTAATGAGCGGCCCTTTAATTTATGTCATAAAAGACCCTTCGAATATTAATTGCTCACCATTCTTCGACAATCCGTGAATCAAATGATTTGGCATTAAATATTTGTCTTAAATCCTTCAAAGACTATAGTAATCTTATAGGGGTTTTACGTAATTACATAATTCTATAACAGTTGCACAACTTATCAATCACACACAGGTTGATGAATATATCATAGGCTACTACTCATTATGTACTTACCTAAATATGGTATAAATTTTAAATTAAATATAAACATTTAAAATACGAGAAGGTACGTATAACGCCCTTATGCCGCGCTCTTTATGGCGTGAAAGTCTATAAACATTACATACAAGCTGATCTAAAAACTTATGCTGATAAGTAACTGTAACCAAATTATTATTATCCAACTTCCAGGTCGGTTACGTTCTACTGTGTACTTAAAGTTTTCCAAATGCAATGATTACATCTTTACAAAGTTATTGGTAACCATGGAAACCATGAAGCCATAAATCCCTATTGTTTTCCCTCCACCGTTGTATCTACGACAAAGGGAAGTAAATTCCGCTGCGCCGACTTTCAAACGCTGCTGACACCGACAGAGATATATGACGTGGAATTAGTCTGGAATGTAATTCCATTTGATGGAAGATAACAAAGCGTAAGCTAATTCATTGTACGGGATTTAGGTGAGGCTTATTTGTGTTTTATAGAAAAACACATAAGTTCATTTTTAATATCTGCCGCTCATAGGCATCTAATTTTTGACACGATTTTCTACCTATTAGAATCACAAATAACATTAAATAATTTGGAAAATCCAAAAGTGCACGCCTCATAGCGGTCATTCACATTTAAAAAAAAAAATCTAAAACAAAAACTCAAGTTTTTTAAAATAAAATAACAAATAAGGTGAGGAAAAAAAAATATACTATAAAATAAAAATATATATATATATATATAGATATACAGTATACAGTGGTATATTAGTTTTTTATAAATTATAATTAAACGACAGTACTTAGAACGCTAATATTAACTAGGAATCAGCACAGTGTTATACTTTATATATTAAAAACAAAAGTATTCCGGTAAGATGAATTTTTCGATCAATTTCTCTGCCACATACATGGTCACATAAACACAGACTCACGGACGTCCAAGAATGATTAGTTTTAAAGTTATTATTTATTATATTAAACAAATTAATTGTTTATAAAATGTACCATATGTGCTAGACAGATTATTTAACTTCATATTAGTGCACTCATATTATCCTGTAATTGTTATATTAAAAAAAAAACGTCATTTAAGTTTCGAAAGACTGGGTTTTTTGACATGTCGAGAGTAGAGCACTACCTCACCGCTCCGCTTATGAGACGTGCAAAATAATAATTGATAGTTTTTACTATCAGTTACGCGGCGACTAAGAAAATTGGTACATGAAAGCGACTGTAAAAATTAAATCATGCACGTCGCATGCGGATCGTATTATATTTTATTACTTCTACATTTTTTATTTTTATACACTCAGAAATTATTTTACATACTTGTACTTACATATGTTGTCGTATGAAAATAATAGTCATAATAATCTACAATGTCAAAAATGAGATTTGAAAAATATGTCTGTTTGTCGGTATGTACATATGTCATCATCACCAAAAGTGTGACTTCACAAAATGGCGATGTTCGATATTTGGGTAAAAACAAACAGTTTCTGAAGTTGAAATACGGAAAAAACTGCTGAAATCCAAATTTATCTTCTCTCTGCTGTTTTACTAGCTATGATAAATAATAATAAAACAAATAACTAGTTAAAACGTGTGATAAATATTGCTCAATTAAATGGAAATAGTTTTTCATTTCCCGATTTTTTTTGGCAACCAACAAAGTAATCTTAATAACATGCAGGCACATTTCTCTTTTGGAGACCTTATTGCAACCAGCTGGAAAAGAATAATGCATTTTGAACCAAAAAAACATAAATTCCGTAACGTAAAACTTGTTTGTTTTTACCCTAAGTTTCGTCACGACTTTTACGCTTTACTCTCTTATACCACTTTTTGCCGAATTTATTTTTTAATGTTTACTTATTTGTAGTTTTTATGCAAAAGAATTCAAATTATAAATAGAACCAGGCGTAAATCTCATAAACCACGTCGTGCACGTTGACAATGATTTGTGAACACGGCTTTCAAGTGGGGGAAGTGTTCTGTCCGCTAGTTGTAGAGCACTTGCGTTAGAACAATAGCGCATAAGTTAGTCGAATGAAAACCGTTGTCTGCGGATCGGCTTGAGTCTATTTACGTTGTGCTTTTATCTGTGACGAAGAAAGCTCAGTGACGATGTGACGCGCTTACAGCTTATGTCTTTTCAATTGAAATTCTGGGTCAGTTTTCGATGAACTATTATGTAGTGGAAGGTTCTTCTGACCTTTGTTTTTATTGACAAACAGTTTGGGTGTTTAAAAAAAGTATGGTAAAATGCTAAAATTGCTAGATGCTGCGATGTGCACCCGTGAAAATGCTGAAAATAATTTTAAATTATCTTACAATACGATGACTTGTATGTGGTGGATCAATGAGAGGTTTGAGCGTTATGAGGGGAAGGTAACTAAGGCACCTACCACGAGTTGCTATCGTATTTAAAGCTAAGTTTGAAAAAAATATTACAAAGGCGCTAATAATTAAAATAAAATATTTAAAAAAAATTAAGAAAACTTTACTATACTTTGTGGCTATTAAAAATTTTACCATTATAATGTTAGTACCTACCTAAGTATTGTAATGATTACAACACGTGCCACATCCAGTATAGTCCAAAAAGGTTTTCATTATTCTTTGTTTGTTGCCGTCCTCACTCTTTTCCCCAGGCGACACTGCACTCTTTTCGGGGAACTTCTAGGGTTATTTTTATAGATGAGGAGTAATTTTACGAGTTCCGGGGACTTCTCATTAATGTGCAAAAAGTTTATTATACTGTTATATAATTGTTGCTAAGTAAAATAAACTTAGCATTTTGTTTTACCCAATTACCCGTGTGCTTGTTTGCCACCTTAGAGTTATAAAAAAAAATTACCTTTTACAATTTGTGAAGAAGAACAATGCCATTTAGTATGTTGATTTGGTATTTTCTTGTTAGCAACCTTAAATTCAGTACGTATCCCTGTTTCCCTGTATCACAAAAAGTATTGTAAGCCAATAATATTAGTATTATACAAAGGACATGTAGGTATTTCAGAGTCGATATTGGGCAAAGGACGAAAATAAATTATTGCTATCGGTACTGCTTATGGTTATTATTAAATTAGTATAAGACCTGGGCGTCAGAGTAGAAAAGTAGCATGCAATACGTGTTTTCACTGATATGTTCTCTTTTAAGTTTTTATGTTAGCAACCCTGGTTGCAGTACAAAATATCCTCCGTTTCCCGTAAAGAAAAGTCACGTAGTACACGTCTATGAGCAAAGCGATTCGAACGTTTGTTTTCTTAATATAAATAAAGCTGACTCCTAAACCGTGTTCAAGTTTGACTTGTGCTGAAATATTCTACTTAAATATTAAACGTAGACTTGGAAGCAATATATTGAATAAGGAACTAAAATACATGCCAGAGATCAAAAGGGTTACCTACGCTTTTTCTTATGTTGTCACATTACCTATTTAAATAAAATTAAAAAATTGCAAGCATTTTTTACAGGCTAATATTTTTATACACATGAGTGGAATAAGGAAAAATAGCCTGCCGTCAGTCATCCGATATCTTGCAAGGTATATAGTTTTTTTTTTTACAAAATTAAGGCTTCTCCGCACCAATGGCTAACGAAATTTGATAACTGACGGCAAGCTATGTTTTTCTATCTCTCTCCACCAATGCGACGTGATATTAAAAGATCACCCTTTCGAAAGTTATTGCAATTTTTTGTCGCTCCCCTCCTTGCCTAATTTATAAGTACAAAAACGTGTAGTGCAATTCCCAAATGCATTTTCAAAGCGTGTAAGACACTATAGTACAATTTTATGACCCCTTGAACCTTTAAAGTACCTTGTCTTGCTTCTGTTATCCCTACGTATAAATGCCATGATGAAAAAACTTTTACATTACAAACTAATAAAAAAATAAGTTTTCTTTTACACTCATCTAAGTTTACGAGCTAGAATCCCCGACAGACATAGAGACATACATTGTTACCTTAATAATAGGGTTCAGTTGGACCCTTCGAGTTTCTTACCATAAAAAAAAACTATTTTTATTTTACAACCATACCTTCCCTTTTAACATTTTACGATATGACTTTATTGATCTAAAACGTAGGTAATACCTTGTTCCAGCGCAGCTTATTTAATGGGCAGCAACCAACTTTATATCTTCCCTAATAACATTAATAATGAATTTAATAATTTTATAATTTATTATATAACGCGGCTTCCCAAGTTTGATGGCCATTCTGAGAACTTCAACCGTCTTAATGAAAAATATATACGCGTAAAACTAAACTAGCAATATTTATCTTTTGACAATTGTTTAAATAACCATGGTTCATTATAATAAGGTACTTTTAAAGGAACTTCCTTCCGCGAATGCATAAGTTGTGGAATGATCACCCTGCCAAGGTTTTTTCTAAGAACTACAGTATGGAGTGCTTCAAGAAAGAAGTTATTAAATTTTAAAACGGTCGGCCACTTGCGAGATATGCCCCAGGTGTTGCAAGCGTCCATAGGCTGCAATGACCGCTTACGATCAGGCGGACCGCAAGCTATTTCCCACCTCGGTGGTCTATTAAAAAATTTACTTACTCTGTATTTTTGACATCAAAGAAAGATAAAAAGTTAGTTGTACTGTACGGAATACTATAATTGCGGATATAAGACTTGTTAGATACTTGTTTTTGATCATATCGTACGGAACCTTAGAACTAAATGAATGAATGGTTTAAAATCTCGAGATAAATTTCATTAATAATTTTGTCCGTTAAATCGTTTTAAGTCGTTATAGAAACAAGTATTTCAGGTCGCTTCCACATATTATTATGATAATTAAGCGTGATGATGATGTAATCTATTTTGATGTTGATGGGAATGTCGGTTACTAACGAGATAAATTCGATAATTAAAATTAAAAAGGTAAATTTGATGTAAATGTAAATTGATGAATTTTTGAGCACTATCGTAAAATTTTGCTCATATGTTAAGGAAAATAGTAGAGAAAAACAATAACATACAACATGCTAGCTACTTACAGTTCAACAAACTGTTCTGAGCCGGTGGTCAGAAATCATAACTACAATCGCCATATTGAAATGGTGTGGACTTAAAACGACACTAACGACCGAATACCGGATCATAAAAGTTTGTTGCACTGTACAGGTAAACAGGAGGTTGCAAAATGTCATACTTATTAGTACAATAATACGACTCAAAATTACTGACGTAGAAACAATTAAGTAGGTATCTATATGTACAGTAAAATTGTAACGTCCCCTAGAGTATAAGTATATTTGGATATTCCATATATAAGCTTCTTAGTTCTATGATTCTAACCGGCTGATTAATGTACTTACATGCGGGATATTAAAAAAAAAGTAATATTAGAATTTTTTTTCGTTTCTCATATTATACTTTTATCGTGTCTCATTAGTGCTATGTATAAAATCACAACAATCGTCGAATAAAACAACTAAACGGATATATTTCAAATGTACATAGTTCTTTTTAATATTTGCATTAAAACCGCTAATTAATTAAAAAAATCAAATATAATTAATTATCTTTCAAGTGCATAACTCTGAAGATGGGAACTAATGATGCTCATTTTGATTCATTAGTGAGAATGATTTCATTAATTGAAAAGCTTTAAGGATTTTCATTTGGATTCGTGATGTACCTATACCATAAACCACGGAATACAATGGAAATTGATTATGGAATAGATTATAATAAGCTAATAATAAAGTATTCCTCTGACTTACATTGCAGCATCCCACGCAAATGACTCATGTATCTCGCAGACACGCAGACTGGCGACATGGTAATTGCTTGTGAATACTAAAACTAGCTTATCTGTGCCATTTAAAAAAAAATGCACTTTAGGCTTTAGTCAAAGGTTATGCCATACACAAAAAAAATGTCCCCGAACACAACCAGGTTAAGCCTTTGGTCAAGTTCATATTGTTGCATTGTCATTATAGGTGCGTTTTGTTCACTTGTTCAATGCGTTTAATGTCAAAATCCAGCCAAGTTAAAAATACATGTATATATTTTGTGTGACACAATGTAAAAATCTTGGCTCATTGTCTTTGGTTGGATTATTGACATTAAACGCATAATGTGCATAATGTCGGTCAACAAAACGCCACTTATGTTAGGTAGTTTTATTTTAATCGTAAGTATATAAAATTAAAGTTTCGCTTTTTGTAAAAGTTAAATAAAAGCTTGTAATGTTTTACATTGTAACCAGACAGGAGCTATACTAGACCACCACCACTGGATTTATAAGTACACAAACAAAATACACTCTAGCCAAAAAGTACTATTGTAACTCTACAAAAAAACTCTTAACTGCTTTACCGTGACTAAATTGTAGGTAGTAGTCCGCTTTGAATGATAACAGTCGTGACTTTATATAAGTCGTGGATTTGACATTTTTAGTGTCTTCATAAATCCAAACCACAAAATAATACAAGTCCGCAGTACAAATAAACACTGCGGTAACAATAAGCTGGAATATCGCTTGATGCTATCAGTATTCTTCTGGGTTCCGTAGCGTACCTACTCATCACCAGCTGATACCAAAACCCATGTCAATCTACTATAAAGTGTTAAAGTTACAAAAACAATAATCTTGATTTTTCTTTGTTTCATAAATACAAATGCACAAGGCAAACGCATTATTTGTGTCACATATTATTTTTATTTCCCAAATGCTATATTTTGCTTATAAAACGGGCCGTTGAGCCACACAATGTGAGTCCTAAAATCTTTATACAAAAAAATTGCTGAAATAAAAATATTGCATGTCTACTGATTAGTGGTTCTATAAACTATACCTACATAATGTGACACACATATTACGTGACCGCATTAGGTATTAACAAAATACTGTTTTAAATAATCGGTAATCGACACAGAGTCATAAATCGGTAAGTACTAGTGCTAGATAAATGCTTTTAGCAACAGATCAGACTGTATGCGAGATAGCATCGTGCGAGTCTTAAGAAGATTGACCCACTTACAAAACAACTTTAATTTCCTGCACGACTAATTATTTCCTTGACTTTTGACCGCTTTCTTCATATGAACAATGAATTCATTGTTGAACTATTGCACAACTTCCTTACAGACTACTCGAAAGAAGTCTGTAATGAAGAATTATTGTTGAGTGTTTCAGAAACGGAACAAAGAGAGGATCCACTAAGAGATTACATTATGACTTGTGTTTATCAATATCTTTAAAAGGTTTTTTGTAAAAAATATTTTACACAAATTCTTTTTAATTAAAATAAACACTTAATTGACTCAGAAATCGTGTAACGTTCTAAAACATAATTTGTTGTTGTGAGATTTTTACAGTTACCAAATAAATTTGAAATAGTTATTAAATTTTATATGCATTTTTTATAAATGGGACGAAGTCCTATCGAAGTCCTATAATTTATTGTTAATGTAAGGTTTTATTGCTACTTATCCCCAACGTTATTCGTATACCTGCATGACGCTCCATATTTCATCGCCTTATTACCACTATAACGACATTTATTCTGATCAGCAACGGACTGTGCGAGTTAGGTACCTACCTGCGGCTACTATACGCCTGAGCTTATAAAAAAAACTGTAAACACTTCCTGTCAGCTCGCCCGTGTAGTATTCAGAATGCTAAATTACTTTTATTTTCTAACGAAAATCCTTAAATAATTAAATAAATGTAAATCTAACGCTATTTTATTGAAATTGAAATACAAAAAAATATGTAATAACTTTCGGGGAAAATTATTAACTAATGGTGGACGCTTACTGCTTGACTTTGGCATCCTCCTGCGGATTTGATCGAGTCTAAGTCCTTTGCATCCAGCGGCTTTATCTAGGTCGTCAGTACCTATTATAGCCTAGGTGGATGTCCCATACTTCGTTTTCTGTAAACTCTTTATCTCGGATAAAAAGAATTCCATTTCCTTACCTCATTCTTCATATTCATTCCCTGTCTTAAACTATAACTTACAGAAGATATTAAAACTTTTTTTTATATTTCACTAAAGGTATCCACGATAACTTTTGGAAGACTAAAGTTATCGCAGTGCCAATTTCCTCCTAAATTAATTATTCAGATTATGTATCCGTCCAAAATGTATCTGATATGCTTATGTACTATAATGAATACATAAACTGTCTTTTTTTATATTAGATACTTTTTTATGTTGTGCTTGTGCTTTATATTTCATGTTTTTTATGTATGTAATAGAAAGTGTCCTTTTATGATAGGGAGGGCATTTTCCAATATTTTAATTGGACGCTGCAAGAGAAAGGGAGAAAAGAAATGCCCTTGCTGAGTTTCTTGCCGGTACTTCTCAGTACAAGGTCTCCCGCCCTATAGACTTACGAACCGATGGCGTAGTGACATTCATAAGTGCTCAATTATTGTAGCCTAAACTGAATTAATTATTTTGAATTTGAATTTATATAAAGCTTTTATATAAATATATTTAAATATATATTTAAATAATAGCATAGATCTATCTTGTAGTCGCACTCGAGGTCACTACGCAGGATTGTTCCTGTAAAAAAGCAACAAATTTGATCAGATAACTAGAACACAAAATGGTTCTTCTAAAAAAAATATTTATATAAGAATCCAGATTATATTTTGTGTTAGTAATTTCCTGATCCTGTCTCTGTCTAAAGCTTTAGTCTAAGATGTCTGTTAAACATTGTTGGATTAAATGTCACATACATCTACTTTTAGATAGGGTTCTCTCATATCCGAGACTAAAAGTATAAATGATTTCTCTCGTTCATATTTCCAATTTCCGACATACAAAAAATCGTCAGTAAAATTGTTACTGACATATTCAAGGTATTGGCTGGTAGCGCCTTGTCCTTCTTACTATGACATCAGTGTACCATATAGAATAGAATAATATGTCAAGTAAAACCCCTAAATACCAATATTCTGTCTTTTTGATATACTCGACGAGGGAAATATTCATCTGTATATACATATTTTTTACGACCTGTGACTGTGTCTTATCTCCTGTATCCGAAATAACTATAATTTGAAGTCATCAATGTGCAAAAACCAGTTATATAACTTGAACTTTTAAGTGACCTTTGAGTAAGTAAAAGTAATACGATAGCCTTGCTTATAATCGTTTAATGACTGCGCTTAACAGCTTTGAAATTATTTAGCAATCGTAAAAGGAATACAGACTTCTTCGAAATAAAATTGAACTTAAATTTTATATTAGTATCAACACTTAGATATCAACTTGGGAATTAACAAATATTTAAAAGATACATTTTGGTATCTTATGGTATAAATATTGTATATAAAGATAGACAAATGACAGACAAAATTTCGTCGGAATCGATCCAAAAGATGGTCGAATTATTGGGACTGACGGACATGACGAAATATAAGGGTTCTATTTTTGCCAACTAGCTACGAAACCCTAACAATTTACTTGACTTGATTTGCTGAAAATGTATAGGTACTAAATCGGTATGAGAACCAACTATTGAATACTAAAATTACTAAATATTGAATTTCCTTATTTTTGACAACCCTGACGTGTACCAATACTTTTAAGTAAAAGCCCTGCTGAGAAATAAATCGTCCATCCTGTCTAAAACTGACAGAAAACTTTTCCCGGTAACAAAAAGGTTTTGTTAACTCAGACGTTATCTTCACACGAACTTTACTCATTTATCGATTTAATTTGAAATTAAGTTAACAATTTAGCCAAGTAATAGCTTCTTGTATTGTAGAATAAAGTTATTTAACCAAAATTCAATTTCGAGGAGGATATTACTTCAAGTTTCTCTAATAGTCTCTGTAACACCTGTGAAATTAGGTTTTGTTAATTTATGAGACCAATGAGGTAAACGGACTTAGCTTTGTTACTGAAATTATCTGCAGGTTATTCAATACATTGTTCTCATAGCTAGCGTTGTGCTAGTTATTGTATGTTTTCTTGAACATTACATACTAGGTAGTTTTTTGAAACACACATGATACATTAAGGTGAGACCGATTTAATTTTTTTTTTCTATGTAAATGGTACAAATGTAATGGTAAAAAATACATAGGTATTTATTTAGTTATGCATCACCTACCTTCTCGGTTTTTTTTTCGATTTTCTATTCACCCAAAGGTTGTCTGGTTCAGATCTTCGATCTTATAAGCGATAAGACCGCCTGATAGTATGCCGTAAGTTTAGTTATTAATTATTTTTCATTAATTAATTTGCTTATACTTTATATTTGGTGTGCACTAAAGTATATATCTATCTATCTAGTATCTTTTTTTTTATACCACTGAGATGGCAAACATGCCTGCGATCCGCCTGATGGTAAACGGTGACCGCAGTCTATGGACGCTTGCAACACCTGAGGGATCACCCGGGCGTTGCCGACCCTTAAAAATCTAATAACATCTTTCTTGAAGAACCCCATACTGTAGCTCATTCCACAACCCAAGCGTTACATTACGTATAAACATTTCGCTACTCAAAATACGTTATTTCGCTAATTTTCTCATTAGGCCCAAGAATCAAATTCATTCATGAAATGCTTATATAAATGACCAGCGTTTTTAATAAATTCATACATTAAATAATTGAATATTTTAAACTTTTTAAAATAAATATTTATTCAGCACCTATGGTAAATAGCATTATGATAACAACACACTTAGTGAAATATTTATAGTACCTATAAATACTTAATGTAATAAAGTTTGTATGGAATAATTTTGCATCACTACTATACCACACTCCAAGTACCTACGTCATACAGTATCTGAAATGATCTTGACTGACAGTCACACAGACAGACAGACAATAGTGACAGTGAATAGTGATTCACGAGATTTTTGTTTTTGTACAGATCCCTAAGAGTTAAAATTAATATATATAATACGGAAGCATGAGCCACTGCCCAACCCTGATTTGATAAAACAAAAATTTTCATATATTAATTCAAACATACCTATGTTTAATTAGTTCAATTTCAATTTTGTTAAAACGAAACAATTTTATCTACCTACGCACTACCCAGGTATTTTTATTGTTTGTCCCACCCTCAATCAAAACCCAGAAAGTTGAAAGTATAAGCTAGATCTGACTGTCAAGCAAGACTTAACCAATAAGAAAAGCACAAAACCCGAAAACACTTCTTAAACCATGGTCAAATACTTTTCCACTGTATACTTTAAGCTATATTTTATGTTATCAAGTCAGTCGCTTACGTTTCAGTTTGTCACCAAGTAGCTTTATCCAGCTTTCAAGGAACAAAGGCCCTTTCTTATCGACTCTTGACATCGAAAGCCTTTTTCATACCTTATGGTAGCAACTACTACAGTGATCGTCAAAACCATTCAGTTGTAGTTTTGCAGTAGACATTATACAATGCATCTTTCCTTAACATTGTTGACACGTATAGTGTTGTCCGAGCGGCAATGTATGCTAATTTTGAAATATAAATTGTAAACATCTTTGTTCAATAGTGAATTTAAACGATAAACTCTGTCAGTAAATGCACTTTTTACCTTTAAACTTAAAAGCATTTCTTTGACCCGCTTATGTAGGTATCTGTTGGAATGTTTAGGAGAATGGTGTGGTTGGATTGGAAATACTAAAAAAATGCATCACTTTTAAGTAAACAAATACATAACCTGATACTTACACAAACATTTTTTATTCCTAATAGACGATTTTAAAATATGTACCCTAATATAATTACAATCTAGCGAAGATGGATATTGAATAATTTGTCTTTTGACCAAGTTTTGTAATTTATAACAACTGGTGACCTTCTAATGTATCTCACACACCGATGGGCACTAGCCATTGAGAGTCAGGGGGAGGCATTGGCATGTAGCCTAGACATAGCGAAGGCGTTCGATCGGGTCTGGCACCGGGGTCTTCTATCGAAGTTGCCTTCTTACGGAGTGCCCGAGGGTTTGTGCAAATGGGTGGCTAGCTTTTTGTCCGGCAGAAGCATACAAGCCGTAGTTGACGGTAGTTGCTCTGATAGCATGGACATTAATGCTGGTGTCCCGCAAGGCTCTGTGCTGTCTCCTACGCTGTTCCTACTGCACATCAATGATATGTTGGACATCAACAACATACATTGCTATGCAGATGACAGTACTGGAGACGCTTATTACACGGGCCGTGCAAGCATCCCACGTTCCGTTGTGGAGGAAAAGCGTGAAGAACTTGTGTCTCAAATTGACATCGGTCTGTCCAAGGTCTCTGACTGGGGGCGGGAAAACTTCCGATTCAACCCTTCAAAGACACAAGTCTGCGCGTTCACCGCTAAGAAAACCCCATTCACTGTAGTCCCACAATTCCAGAACACTCCCCTCTCCATCTCCAAGAGCATTGGGATCCTTGGCGTTGACATCTCCAGCGATGTTCAGTTCCGAGATCATTTGCTAGACAAGGTAAAGCTGGCGTCCAAAAAACTTGGTGTACTCAACAGAGCGAAGCAGTACTTCACGTCGGGGCAAAGGTTGCTACTTTACAAGTCGCAAGTCCGGCCCCATATGGAGTACTGCTGCCATCTCTGGGCGGGTGCACCCGGATACCAGCTTGACCCTTTTGACTCGGTTCAACGACGGGCTGTGAGAATTGTCGACGATCCCAAACTCACTTGCGGTATCGAGCCCTTAAGTCTGAGGAGAGACTTTGCCTCCCTGTGTGTGTTCTACCGCTTGTACAATGGATTGTGTTCTGAGGAATTGTTCGAAATGATGCCCACGGCTACTTTCTACCATCGCACCGCTCGCTATCGACAGGGAATTCATTCTCACACTTTGGAACCAAAATGGTCGCGTACAGTGCGGTTTCAGAGAAACTTCCTCCCGCGAACCCTTGGGTTGTGGAATGAGCTCCCTGCCAAGGTTTTCTCTAAGGACTACAGTATGGGGTTCTTCAAAAAAGAAGTTATTAGATTTCTGATGGGTCTGCAACGCGCGAGTGATGCCCCTAGTGTTGCAAGCGTCCATAGGCTACGGCGACCGCTTACCATCAGGCGGACCGTAGGCTTGTTTGCCACCTTAGTGGTATAAAAAAAAAAAAAAAAAAAATTACATTTAATAATATATGTCACATGGCAATTTTCCTAAAGTCCCTATAGTTAAGAGGACACTTTGTTCTTGTATTATGTATTTATAGCAATACTATACTTATCCTACTCCATACAACCCTACTAATATTATTAATGTGAAAGTATGTCTGAATGGATACTCCATAACTGGCGTAACGACGATCCATCCATCCATCCATATATCGGCGAGTTGCTAATGACTGAACGGATCGTTATTAAAATATGGCACACATATTTGTCACTACCCAGGTTGACATATGTATAAACTACTTTTTATCCAAAAAAATTTAAAATTTTTCGCGGGAATAATTTTAATACCGAGCTTGAACGAACTATAGCTTGCTATAGCAAACTTCTTTAGTATAATTATGGAGTTCCACACCGATAACCGAATTGAGGGCGGTCGAAGCCGCTGGCAAAATTTAGTTACACATTAAAAAGACTAAATATGTTTAGTGCTGTTCGTGAATTATAGGGGAGCAAAGTGTGTGTACTTCCAAAACCTGTATTACTTTATTGTGGTATTCATTAATTACAAAGAATTAAGTACTTACATAAAATTATTAAATTAAAAGAAAATATTAATAGAAGCAAAATATTTTTTGCAGACAATATCAATATTTTTATTTAATTTCTCCATTAAAGTGTTACATAACACTTTCATATATTTGAGACATATAAATATAAACGTTCAGTGCCACCCACTCCAAGTTCTCCCTGTCCCAGCTGACAGGCTCTATCCGGCGGGCGGTCCTGTCATTTAACATGCTAAACAAACGTCCAATACACTCATTAATATTATGTTGCATAATGAAAAGTTATATAAATAAATCCCACATTTTTAATAAGATTTCATTGTAAAAAACCGGCCAAGTGCGAGTCTAACTCGCGCACTCTTCGTCGTTATGTACCGTTATCAATAAAAACGGAAAAAAAACCCGGTTTTTTGTATGGGAGCCCCCTTAAATATTTATTTTATTCTGTTTTTTAGTATTTGTTGTTATAGTGGCAACAGATATACATCATCTGTAAAAATTTCAATTTCCTAACTGTTATGGTTCATGAGATACAGCCTGGTGACAGATGGACAGCGAAGTCTTAGTAATAGGGTCTCGTTTGTACCCTTGGGGTACGGAACCCTAAAAATGGAGGAGTTGATTTTCTCCATAAAATCTACGTAACGTAGGTAATTGTATAATCACAAACGTTATCGCCATATATTTTTTCTATCGATTTGAACACATTTGAAGTAATATTAGCCGTTCGATTCGAAAAAGTAGATTTCGTGTATTGATTTTATATCAACTTGTTTTGATGTGTCGTGTTTAAAGACGATTAAATTTTAGCAAAGACTTCCATTCCAGTTCTTATCCTAAAAGCAATATGAAGGAAAGGTTCATTTATATAATGTAGCTTAAAAAGAAAGAAAACGATAACTACTTACCTAACATTATAGATCTAGTTAGAGCTAGGATAGCATAGGGTGGTGGATGCAAAAAGTCCGGCCACGACTAAACGTTGTAGAATAATTGAGTTTGAATCAGTTTTGCAGTAAAATATGAATTAGCTTTTATGATAGCAGGTAATAAAAAGACGCTTATACTCAATAAAAGAAACGAGAAATCAACGAATATTTTCATTAGGTTTGTGGGAAAATTACCAAAGTTCCCGGAAATTTCTCATTCCTATACTTGATAGATTAAATGTATCGTACATGCAAATAAAACGATCAATGTAGGTTGTCGATAACTGCTCACTAATTGGTCAGAATTACTGTTTTACTGCCTTTTAAAACTTATTATCGTAAGCTTTTTCTTAAGAGTTACCATACGTCATGTCAGGATTTTTTAGCTTTTGTCAGGATTGTGGCCGGATTTTGAAACTCAGGATTTTTATTATACATTTATTATTATATTATCCATATACTATTCTTTGGCACATAGCATAGATAAATAACACAGATGGTAGAAGATGTTTGTTGGTATGTTTTAAATGAATATTTAAAACTATAGTTACTCTGTTAATTATCATCGCAACAAAATGTCAAAAGTTTTCTATAGGAATCAGATTTTTGTAATGACTTTTAAATTTTCCGCATGGTAACCTTACCAAAAACCAATAAATTGCTGTATTCATTGCAACAAAGTACCACTCTTAGCAACATGTGTCGAACTATCACTGGCACGTTTACAATTCAAAGGCAATAATCAACAATCGCAGTGTATTTTCAACAACACACGAGATTTACGCGAGAGAAGTTATTAAAGGCACACCGCTGGGAAATTATCGTCGGAACACTGGCAACAGAGTTGCAGAAATTTTCATGGCTGCACTGCGTTACTCAGAGTACACGAAAACGTTACACTTTGTATTTCATAATTCGGGTATCTCAATTGCCCATTACAGCCTTACGGAAGGATTTAATGTGTTCAATTAAGACATAGAATATTATATTACATGTTATAAACTAACGCAAAATCCACATCCATATAAATATTAGAAATGCGAAGGTAACTCTGTCTGTTACCTCGTCACGCTTAAACCGCTTTACTGATTAAGATGAGATTTGGCATGGAGATAGTTTGAGTCCCGGGGAAGGACATGGGCTACTTGAAAATGCCTAGTGTGAGTCGGTTTCTTTTCTATAATTGAGAAGTTGCCGTTGAAATCCTACACCGATAACCGAATTTAGGGCGGGTGGAACCGTAGTTAGTATTAGTCATAAAAACAAAACTGTTATTTTTTTCTGTAATCTTGTTTGCCTTTTGCTAAAACATTATTTATAACATAATTTTTTTGCTATTATTTTCTAATAACTTGCATAATTATTAGCTTTGAACAATAATTTGTTTTCAACTTAATTACTAAAACGTAGGGATTTTATAGCGTTTTAATCTTATTGCGCTGGGAAGATATTAAGTAACCTATGACCTAAGTTCTCGTAAGTTGTTGTATATACAGAAACTAACTCAATTTAACTTATAACATTGAATTTCCGTGCAATGTTGGCTTTCCTATTTTGCCTTTTAGCTGGTTTTCGAAAAATCAAAAATCATAAAAATAAAGCTATAAGAGTTTGTATATGTAAGCTTTTGGAAAAGTGAAAAGTTAGGTAAACTTATTTTACGATACTAAACAGCTGGTGCCACATGGTGTTACTTGCTCTACAGAATAAAGATAAGTGCCTAGGTGCTAATTTACCGATCTCGTTAAATCTTACATCCCCAGTTACTTTCTCAGGGTTTGTGTTTTAAAAAACCCTTGCTTGGGCTGTTCTGGTCATGCATAATAATAAATGAGGTACCTAGCAAATTTTAAATTTCTATTATCAGCGGTTCAGGCTACGCGTTAATATGCTAATTAGTTTTTTATATATTAGGTATGTGTGTAGGTATGTAATGTTATTAATACCTGGGCGACCGAGCAGAACGTTTTATATCGCAACCTAACCACCACTCTCTTACAACCATTTCAGCAATAAGTGTCGATACCTACTTAAATCGATTTATCATCTCTGAAAACCCCCAGTGCCGTAGGAAGCCACACGACCGTTGGGTTTGGAGATGATATAAATATTCAAATGTTACCTTAGGGTTTAGAATTTCAAAGTTACTTACAACCACTAATAGCGAATAAGTACTAGCAAAGAAAAAAATGCAAAGTTTACCATAAAAGTATAATAGAGTTCACGCAGAAAAGCATACAAAGTGCAGTTTAAATTGATGGACCTTTAGTTACAATAATTGTGTAACTTTACAAAGTGTAACACAATGCAGGTAGATAGGGGCGATATAATTAAATTTAGCTTGAAGCAGTTCGGGCGGCAGACCACACAGGCTAAGCCGGTGCCCCGAGCTAGTCGTGCGCAGTAAACAACAACTCACGGCAGCGCCCCGCGCCAAGATAAAGAGTATCCATCACAAACCATTCGCGCTATGAAGCTATAAAATTATTATTTGCTTTTACTTGCCTTCTGTCTTATCTTAATTCAGCTAACCTTAAAAGCTTCTAGATTAATTTGATATTGTTTACTTTAGATGATGCGCGTAACGTCATGGGTTTAATTACCAGAAAGTGCTAACCAATGGCTGGGGCGATCCACATCGTAACGTGGTGGACAACCTGCTTTCACCAACCACTTCAGTCTTGCGTACAAGGTACTGAGCTCTTCACTGCAAGAACGTTTTTAACATTGGGTATCTAGACTATAGTGAAATTATAGGTGCGTTCTATTGATGGCATTGAGAGCTATGACATCGCATAGGCATTGAAATGGTTTTGTTCACCAAATGTAAACAAACAATATGGCCGTTCACTGTCAAACAGACAGCGCATCCACTGCTCTACCCGCCGAACATATATGTGCAGCCAATGCGTTAAATGCGGTCCGGAAGTGACGTTATAAAGCCCAATCATTTTTGGTCAACAGAACGATCGAATGTGAGCATAGACAGCATTGAGCGCATTCAATGCGTATAATGCTTGTCAACAAAACGTCCCTTATACGACGAGTTGGGACAGAAAATAATGCGTGGGTTTGACTATATCCCTACGCACCTAAAAGAGTATGAAACATGCAGGCATCGTCAAGCAAAAAAACGTGAATTAAACAATATTGTGTTACGTGGTATTAGCTTACGTTACCGTGTTATAGTTTGTTTCTGGTTCTATATGATTTTTCTACTCACAAGAGTTAGCTAGCAAGAAACACCTCAGTCAATCAGTTCTAACGTAACTTGACAAATTTCATATTCATGATTGCACAATATTGATATTTTAAAAATGTTTTAATTCAATTTCTCTTTATTCTACAATATCAATAAACGACGCATCTTCTTACGTTTGGGTAGAGATAGATGCCTTCAGAAGCTGAGACACACACACTAGCTGCGAAACCCTCTATACGGCAAACAGTTCCAGGTAATCCTACTAATGATAAACCTACTCATACCTATACGTCATGTTTGTAAAATCAATGGGAAGAAGCACAAGTCCAGAAATGGACATCAAATCATCTAAAATGGTGATAACAAATAACGCTCACAAATAGTTTTCTCCGATCAACAAAGATCCCAATCAAATCTGGCTTGTTAATCAGAACTTACAAATAATAACGGAAATTAAATTACCTTCTCCAATCATAAAAATGTCAACTTGGAATACCTTTCACTTTAAATACAATACAAGTATTTTCAAAGCAAAGCAAAAACGTTTAAAATGACAATAGACGTCTCAATCTGTAGGAACAATCAGCTCTCTGTAAGAGCTACGGTCGTCAACAGTCAGATTGACTGATATGATGAGATCACATGGCTTTGTGTCTACATGGTCTACACTCGCTACCTATTTCTTCTAAACGTCTAATGCTTATTTTTTTAAATTTACACTATACAACAATTATATGCAACTATAAACATGAACAAATATTTTCATTTTTGTAGCTAAGACACAGACTAAAAGATTTGATCTTAATCCAGGACTTGAACCTAGTCGAATGCCAAAAAATAATTGTAACGTATCTTTGCTGCAAATTTTTGTCATTAGACTTCAAGGTTTTTGAAAGCGGTAAATTTTTTATCAAAGTTTTCTAAAATGATCACTTTTTAAACCAGCAATTTTAAAGAAGGTTATACAAAATTTTAACATAATGTTCATATTCCACATCAATAGAGACAAGAAGTCACTTCTCTCTCTCTATATCACATTTCTGAGCAAAAACAAGTCTTAGATCACAAAGTTATTCGTGAGGCGTAAGGTTTCCGTGTACAGTACTGCGTGCTGACCGCTAAGTGCCGGAAGCATGAGTCGTGCCGTTGAGATTGACAGCTCTGAAGACCCCTGGGGACCCCTTGGACCCCTGGCCCCAATGCCTCACGGACCCCCTTTCTGTTTGACCACACCGGTCTCCGAATGCCACTTCCTTGTGAAATACCGCCACGTTTTAGCGTCTTTTGTGTAAGCTCGCGAGTTAAACATTTTCTTACTGTATACCCTGCTAGGTTTGTTTTGTAATTAAAAAAAAAATGCGGTTTAGTTCATGTCTAAAATGGCACATGTGAAGTAATTTTGCTGATCGTCAACATCTTTTTTTGGAAGTCTTTTAAGGTAAAGATAGATTTCCGTGACCTTACTCAAGTAAAAACCAAGCTTAAATCAATTTTAGCATGCTTAGATAATGTTTAACTTTGCAGATCACGTTTTATGTTACATGCGCGTAGC
Source organism: Apoda limacodes (assembly GCA_946406115.1). Lineage (NCBI taxonomy): Eukaryota > Metazoa > Arthropoda > Insecta > Lepidoptera > Limacodidae > Apoda > Apoda limacodes. Next base: position 6,797,540 of record OX291553.1, on the reverse strand, counting down.
GTGGCGGGTTTTTATATTTTTAATTTATAAAAAAACTAGGCTTTATATGGAAGTTGATTTTTCTTTTAATAGGAAACTATACCTAATTATTGTATTTAAGAAATAATTGGGTTCCCTGACTAAATATCGAGATCTACGACAAATAAATTCGTTTTTATGCATTTATGATGTCATGATTAATTTGCAAAATTCTCGATTTTTATAAAAAACCTATTTGATTTTTAGGGCTCCGTACCTGAAAGGTAATTAGGAACCCTATTACTAAGGCTTCGCTGTCCGTCCGTCTGTCACCAGGCTGTATCTCATGAACCTTTATAGTTAGACAGTTGAAATTTTCTCATTACATATAATTCTGTTGCCGCTATAACAACAACTACCAAAAATCAGAAAAAAAAAAATATTTAAGGTTTTTGTAGGTAATGGTACGGAACCCTTCGTGCTTGAGTCCGACTCGCACTTGGCCGATTTTTCTTTTTTATTGTGTCTTTCTCTAGATTTTTTTAGATTTTTAGTATGTGCAACTTCTTCAATGAAGAACAATAAGATGTTTTGTGATATTAGGATATATCGCACTCTTAAGGGTTTGCGTCAAAAGTAAGTGTAGATTAGCTTTATCAATTTTATAATGTATGAAGTCAAACAAAAAGTACTAGCGAGTGTGGCTAAAAATTTGTACGAAAAGTATTACATCCGGAAGTTTGGATTTCGGTTACAGTAGGTAAGACGCAGTAATAGAGACGCTGTTCGATATCGATATCGCTAACGAGTATCGACCGTGCAAACGTAATATGGTAGGTTAGTGGTTGATGTGGTGCGACATAAAAACGTAGTTCCTGGAGGACCGAGCTTCGCTCGTTTTTTTTTTTAGCAACGCCATCCATTGTCCAGTAGCTGAACAGCCGCTATCTATTGTCTAGTAGCTTTATCGGTAAAAATAATAGTTTTACTACTCGCCAATAGATGACAGAAAGAGTCATATTTTTCAGTTTATCATTGCCTAAAAACACGGACAAAACGACGTTTTCTGAAAATGAAGTATTAGGTATTGTATCATTTCGTATCTATCACCTAATGTAAAACTGCTAATGGCTATTCGATCAAAATACAATAGTATCTACAAAGTAGAACGGCAGAACTGTCAAATACTACCTAAAATTAAGATCAGGGCTAACAAATTTTCTACTAACAGCTTAAATATTAGACGCATATAAATCCAATCAATATAAGCAGATAACAATAAACCGCGTTAGGTTATTAAAAACTAATAATACGTTATATTATCGTAACATATGATATATTATCTAAGTAGACGAAGCTCTACGTAGCTCTTTCTTCCAATTTTACGATCACGATAAATGTCTTAACATATTACAATGTCGTTAAAATGTCATTATATTTTATAACCTGAGAACTCTTAGGTTTTAAATAGCGTGCAGGAAGTAGGATTTTAGTGCAAATAAATGTGGTTATCTTGTCTAATGTAAAATTTAATAAGCTTCGACTGCTCTTTAGGTTCCGCTACAGCTAAGCCCTTTGCTAAAACTTGCAATTTAACTCTGGAGTACAGTTACTTTGGGTACAGAAATGTACCGGCTTATGGGCTTAGCCACAATATGCGAGACATTCTAGCATAGTATATTTTACCTATGGATAATCAACCCTAATGGTGTATTATGTAATGCAAATGTTACATGCCTATTAACAGTAGAGTATTTCACCAACTTAAAGGGAAGACGTCGTAAAGGACTTCAGACTAACAAATGGGAAGACGATCTACCAAACCAAGAGAACAATATCACATTATGGTGGAGACCTATCCCAGAGGACAACCTAACCGGTCATCGATATCAAATGAGATTAAGTTAACTATACACTTGTTAGTGCATAAAATGTGGACAAGGTGAATAAAGGCAATTTACTTTCATTCAATAACTCACAACATAACAAGTTTTTCGTAATAAAGTTATTGATATATATTATAAAAGATATACGACACCTATACTCTTACATTGACATTGTAATTGCTGAAAATTGATTCAAAGGTCTATATAAGTATTTTTTGCCGTTATATTTGCAAGCAGATACCAACGTGACATGACCCGAGTTATCCTTTACCATTTAATGGCTTGTGAAAGTAACATCCAACAGCTTTACGACTAATAAACAACTGTCGAGAGCCAACGACAATATGTTGTCCCATAACTCAAATAAAAATCACCATAAAAATCCAGTTAAATCCGCTTATCTTTCCCAAGTAGGAATCACAAAGCTACAATATACTACAGATAAATCGCCCTTCATTCTGGAGTATAACTATGGATATATATACACATGGTAGTTATAGCAGGTGACACCAAAGTTGAGGATTTTCGTCCATTTATTTTGTAGATGAATGTACGTACCAATCGCCGTTAGCTTCTACGTTTGACAAATGTTAAAGTTTGGTGTCACTTGCTCCTGCAATTTGTCCTTTACTATGTATCACACATTCCGTAGCTGTAGTAGGTAACACTGGAATTGTTTTTATTAGTTTATGTTTAAATCCTATCGTCTTCACGTTAAGCATCATGGTAAGTTCCCGAGTCCGAGCTACAGTAACAGCTTCTGTTACAATCTTGTTGCTCTCTGATTTATTCCGCTTTTTAATCGGAACCGTGGGCCACGTGAAGGAACATTTACCGTTTAGTTTTCTTCGTTTGCATTGGAAACACATATTATATAAAAGGCTTTGGAGTGAAGATCAGAAAATTTCCCGAATTGATGTTGTTGAAGTATCTTTCTTCAGCTTAAAACATTTTTTTTTCTTTTTTTTTCATAATTAGGACCGTTATTGTTATTAATCAGTAAATATATTTTTCCTGTGGCTCCGATTGCAAAAGAGTACAAAAAAATATATATACATGGTGGAAAAGCATACCCATGATTGGAGGGAAAGTACCATAAATAATGATGATGGCAAATGTTACTGACAAGAATCATTCCTTTATTTTCTAAAATAATTAAAACTGTATTCAATTTTTTTTTTAGATAAATCACCTTTTTTAAGTCAAAAATCGAACTTGTGACAGAAATAAAAAAAACAACGTATATTATATGAAATCGGTTGAAAGCGTCCTTCAAAAGATTCAATTTCTTCTTAATAACATAGTATTTATCTTTAATATAAATAAAACAAAAAAAAACAAACAAGAAAGATAAAATATGATTTATTCATTGTACTGTTAAATTAGCTAAGTATAAACTAAGCGCTTATTATAGTATACAGCAATATACTATAATAGTAATACATATCAATTTATCTTTCTTTGTCTTTTTGTAATGTTAGATACAATGTTATTGAAAGTAATTTTTATATATGATTTATGATCCTTATCATCTTGTATTATTAAAATAAAATCTGCTTGAAAAAATAAAACACTAAATTACTGATGGAACACAATTTTTATTGTCTTCGAATCTTAACTTCTAATTCCCTGGCGTTTTAAGGTTCCAGAACCCTTAAAATCATCAAATCCAAGACGGTCTTCCCTAATATGGCATGTGACATTATTATTCCATCTTGCTTGACGTGACATTTGTTTATAGCGTCTGCTCTAGAGTTAACATAATAGCTCAATGCCCTGTATAATAAATCCTGTTTGAAGTTTTACCCTTGCGGTATTATCACGGTCTGTTGCTTCACCTACCACTATTAATTCAACCATATCTCTAAACCATTATTTATATTTGTAATTGAATTCTTCAGCACACCCCATGCATATGTATACATTACCTTTATACACATTTTATCTATCTCGCGGACTGCACTAACGACCAAGGTATGCAGTGCTATTAAATGCTGTCGGTTTAGTATGTTTACAATTAATACTACCGTACGTATTCCATTGCCTTTCCTATACTATGCCAAATATATTATTCTAAATTTACTAGCAGTCCTAGTTTTAACTTTCCGCATTGCAAGTTTCTATTTTGCAGTAGGTTCATAATAATCTTATTCAAGTGACTATATATATCTAATCTTAATAATTTGTGAATTTGCGACCCCTGGCTAAAGTTCTGTAGGTGTAATTTTACAATATTACGGCACGCCCTTTTTTTTTAAAATTATTACCAATGTTGCCTATTTTAATTTGGAATATTATTTGTAGATGTTATTTGTACATTTACGAGTATATCACTAAAAATCACGGAGAGGAAACTAATATCGCAGGTAGATTTTACAGTTTCTTTAAACTCCCAATACTTTTTGTAGCTCAAAGCTAATCATAGTAAAATAACTTGGAATTATGCTATGTAGCTACTAAAAAATATTTTAATTTTTATTATGACAGCTATATTACCTATGTTACCTACACGTTTGTCAAACTGTTGGCTCCAATATTGGCATTAATACGTAACTTACCCAACTATTGTAATTCCATATCAGATATTCAGACCGTAACGCAAATGGGTTAACAACCTTCGTTTGTGCACTCGATGAATGGATCTACTCACTGGTGTTGCATTATTTTCCTCTTACCTGTATGGTAGTTGTTTAGTTTTTACAAAAGGCTTGTGTGGACAATAGTAACAAATACGTTTTGTGTCAAATATAATCAAAAATGAACTTAACAAGTATGTTTGTCTCCTATCTTTTACACAACAACTGAACGACCTAATATGAAGTTAGGAATAAGTTGGTACAACAGCATATTTAAATTAAACAACGCGCAGCGTAAAGTTAAATGGAAAACTGATGTTTCTAAAATAATAAGGGGCTGCCTGGTCGAGATAGCTGAATCCAAATAGCTTAGATGCGCACGTCGTAATATTCAGGCCACGATTAGCAGTGGATGAACTAATAGGTTATCATAATGATTATATCGCATTAGTTTATTGTTCCTCCAACAGCCAATTAGCGAATAAGCACAAGCTTTCAATTAATTTTTTTTTTTCAATTAGCAGACGTCTGCAAATAGGCCAATACCTTCGCAGAAAAAAAATAGTTGACATACATACTACAATGTAGGTACTATTTGGTATAGATACTACAGATACCCATCTGTCGGTTAGTATCTCCGTATAATGGCCGTCACTTATTGTTTATCGTATTGCTTCATTGTCTTTATCTTTCATTACACTTAAATTATCGTATATAGTAGAATTGTTCTTTACCTTAATAAAACCAATACGCAAATTCCCTTTAACACCACAAACAACCTTTACCGTCCATCTAATACACCACGTCTTCAATTAACTGGTTCAAACTTGTAATCCACGGTTCCCCATAATTTATACCCACACTGCGCTGAAGTATTGCATGACCAGCTAAATATTGCAGCCTTTGTTGTAGATATTATTAAATAGTGCCAAGTGTATAGTCTACTTCAGCAATAAAGTAATCTGTAGATTTTTATATTTCACTGATTAATAAGTAGCACCTAATAAATTATTATTGTAAAGAAGTAGTTTTTAAAACACAACTAAGTCAATTTTGGATTTAAGTAGTTAGTCTTTCAATTAGTCTTTTTGTTTTATTTATTTTTATATTTATTATCTTATCTTAATAGTGTTTTTTTTTCTTTTTGGTATAAAGAAAAAGTTTTCATTGTTATCGTGTTTGTTTAACAAACTTTAATTTGATACCCGACTATATAAAGTTATAAAAGACTCACCCACAAAGTCGATGCGTAAACTTGTAAATCAAGTACAACTTTTAATTTTTTGCGTCAGTGCTTAATAATTTGGCCACCTACCTAACAAGTCCGTCAAATCCCAACTCATATTTTTGAAAGAAAACCTCGGCCAAGTCCAAGTCAAAATCGTGCACAGAAGGTTCCTTAGTACCACAAAATTGATAAATAACAGACAAGATTAATTTAAGTTTTTAAATTAATTAAAGTAATTTACAAAGGTTTGTGCAATTTTTTTAGTAGAGATCCCGGTTTTGTATTGTTGTTTTTTATTATCTTTGCCAGAATGGTTTTTTTTTGATACTACTAGGGGGGCAAACAATGTTACAATCCGCCTGATCACCGGGCCCGGTCACCGTCGCTTGCAACACCAGGGGGATCACTCGCGCGTTGCCAACCCTTCAAAAATCTAATTACTCCTTCCTTGAAGAACCCTAAGTATATACATACAGTCCCTAGGGAAAACCATAGCAGCTTATTCCACTACCAAAGCGTTCGCGAAAGGAATTTCCCCTGAAACAGCACTGTGCGTGACCATTTGAGTTCTAAGGTGTGAGGATAAATACCCTGCCGATGGCAAGCGGTGTGATGGTAGAAAGTAGCCGTGGGCATCATTTCAATTCCTCAGAACAAGTGGTAGAACACATACAGGGTGGCAAACTTTCTCCTATTCGGCTTGTGTATTTGGGATCGTCGACAATACTCTCAACGCGTCGCTGAACCGAGTCAAAAGGGCCAAGTTGGTATTCAGATTACTTCAGATGCACCTGCCCAGAGATAGCAGAAGTACTCCAGCTACCATAATACATAAATACCTTAATAGTACGTATTCTGTCTGACGGAAGGAGAAATGAACTTCAAGATGATTACAAAAAAGTACTCCTTTTTAGTTTTTTCCTTTTGGGGATCCTTAAAGAAGTGCGTGCGTCACCCGTGCGCGTGCGCACTATTTATAACCTACAGGCCTTTTAATTATCCCGCAACGTAAACCAGCCGACGTGATTGGGTCAATCAGTGTCGATATTACAAACATTCTTCATGCGGTCTATTTTAAGAGTTCCTGCCCACGTCTTGACGCTGTTTTACAACACGCCTGTTTTGCAATACACACTTTATCGTAAAAAATGTTTTTATAAAAGGTAACAATAATGAGTGACGTTTAACATAAGCGGATGTTAATCTTAACACATCGTTGGGTGTCCTTAAATTGTACACCTAGAAACGTTTCCTGAACGAAGTGGGAAAATGTTTAGACAATGTTTATACAAGCAACTACAAGTATTTAGGGAATCGATAAGAATATTTCTTTGTTTGTTTCTAAATTCCAGCCACACTAAAGATACACCACAGAACTTGTTAAAAGGCCGATGTGTTGACGGCGGGTCATTGTTTGCGGCGCCGTCTAACAACGTCCGGCGGCACTTCAAAGCATCGTGTTTGGACTGTTACTAAACAACTGACTTTGCTAATGCACTGGCCTGTCTGCACTTACTCTAGCAGGGCATCAACTGAGTGACATGCAAACAGGGCAGTTATATGTCTAAACATGTCCTTGATTCTTTTCTGTATTTTCATTGATCAACCCTATATTTGCAATCGTTTCCAATGTTTCTTTTCTTCAGGTTTCCGGTTCAAGTTCTATTTTTATCTATAAATTGATTACCTGGTAAAGTTACTTTTCACGTGAGAACTCTGTTTTTGTTTTTCACTCTCTAAACAACTGACTTTGCTGTCGGCACTTACTCTAGCAGTACATCAACTTAATGACATGCACACAGGGCAGTTCTATGTCTTAATATATCCTTTTTTTTGCAACTGATTTTTATCGTATTCGTCATCGTTTCCAGTACTCATTTCTATCCCTCAGGTTTCTATCTATAAAATTTCCTGCATGAGCGCAGTATCTACTAGTGTGACGTTTATGTCACGCAGGCGTTACGTATTTGTCTAAACAGTGTAATGGTCTTTGATTGTCAACATTTCTAATTTTCAGTGTAGCTGTAAATATTCACTAGCATTTTTCACAACTAATCTTGCAAACTTACTACCAAATCATAGGGTAAACAATAAAATACAAATATTCTTTATTGTTCGCCACAATAAAATCAAGAAAAGATTTAACTTAAAAACAATTATGACAACATTGTCTTTGAACAGTCTTCCAGACAAACTTTACGCAAAATTTACTTAGGTTACTGCGTCACTTGCTGGGGTACTAAGTAAACTAAGTTGAGACTGGCCTTTGATTGCCATACTGATTAAAATGATCTTGGTTTAAGTTTCAAGATACTATGTCCCCGTCAATCTGGTGTCTCGAAGAATTAATGCTGCACTCTGCAAGTGTCAGAGCTACACTTCACTGGCGCTGACAGACTCACGCCTTGGAAATAATAAGTGCCACACTTCACACCGGAGAGAAAGATATCGCTTGCACCTTTACAGTAATCGCATTCCGAGAGCAACGGCGGCAGTGAAGCGTTTAACGGTTTAATTACATAGAGGAATAGTAAGAAGTTGTTTAATATGAAAAGCAATATTATATAATTATCTGAACTCTCAAAAGAAATATGTAGTTTTTTACTTTAGAATAACTCCCAGTTCAGTTTGAAAAACTGTATGAAATTGCATTTCGTACTCAAATCTAAAGCAACTATAATTTGCTAGTTGGTGACATCAGCAATCGTGTCAGGATGTTTTAAGACATAGATTTCCACCGGGTCGAGCCATTCGTCACGATCACGGATCTTTCTAAGCCAAACAGTCGGTAGCTCGTCGTCTTATCTTTAGGTCTGACTCTTCTTTGTTTCCTGTAATATAGAAAGAAAGTTTAATTTAAGTCACCAAGCGGGTAAATAATGTCGCATAAGATGAAATTTAACTGACCGTTTGCCATAATTTTAAATAAATAGGTAAATAATTAAATTAAAAAATTATTTTAAAAATATGTATACATGGTAGAGCTGGATGACAAATGGTTAAATTTGATGTCACACCTTTCGAAAAGAATAAAACACAATCGTCATGGTTTTTTTCCCCGAAGGCGTTAACCAGTGACACAAATCCACACTAATACGGAAATCAGACCAGGGAGTCTAGATATAAAACAAGTATATAAGTAGTCCAATATTGTCCAAAATGTAACCCACCCAGCAATAATTTAGGGTTCCGTACCCAAAGAGTATCAACGGAACCTTATAACTAATCCTTCGCTGTTTGTCTGTCAATCTGTCGGTTTGTATGTTAGTTCAGTCTTTCTGTCGGTCTGCCTGTCAGTCTGTCTGTCTGACCTATAAAAAGCGGTCTTTTGAACCTTAATAAATAGCTAAAATAAATAGAACAAGAATAAAAAAAACAAACGAAGTACCCATATAATTTTTTTTTTTATTTTATGCCTTATTGTAAAAAAAGGTCATACATAGAAGCTTCAAATTTGTAATGATTATAAAATAAGCTCTTGAGTTAGACAGCAAATAGTAAAAACCAACCAAGTGTAAAACGGGCTTGCGTTGACGAGCCTTAGCGCGCCCTTTACATAACGATGCAAGCGCCATATGATAGTTATTATTATTATTATTATTATTATTATACTTTATTGCATCAACATAAAAAAATTACAAACAAAACATATTTACAAATAGAGAAAAACAAAAGGCGGTCTTATCGCTTTTAAGCGATCTCTTCCAGACAACCTTTACCTAGTTACTTCCGTACATCATGTCCTTTCTTCGTTAAGTAGCGGTTTTATTAATTTGCGGCTTAGGTTTAATAAATTAACTAAATCTAAACAAGTTTCAAACAATATGAGAGGCTTGCTTCTATCCGGTAATAATTTATTTATTAATATAATTTATGACAGGAATAAAAAAAAACCGGACAAGTACGTATAAGAGTTCAGCGTAATAGAAAATCATAAAACAAACTCCTGTTGTACCTATGTAGTCTAAAATACAGCCAGTCAGATTTTTTAACATACGTTTAATAGCGGCATGAAATTCACAAATCTCCAAAGTTAAGCGGCCGTTGATCTGACACAGCCCACCCCCATTTTTTACGCGTTTGAGCATAATCAAGATGACACTTTCAAACTTATAGTGGTCCTTAGTTTGGTCACTTACATTTTTTTGCGATCAAAAGATTTTGGTCATTATCTCTCGTGCTATTATCATATCGGTGTTCAGTGAACAAAAAGTTAGAGAATCATTATTAATCTGTGGAAGCATGTAAGATAACCTACTTCCGTGTTTACTTGCGTTAAACTTGATGCGGGTACGTTTGGGATATAAATCTCACCAGCTGACGCTCCTGCTGAATTCTGTATGAACCAAATAGGGTTGCTACAAATGAGAAAATAATTCAATTGAACAGTCTGTATTTTTATCAATTTTTCTATTGTTTACTGCGGTGAACAGGCTGGGTTTTATCAATTTTACTATTACACACTGCGTTATGTGTCGGAAAAGTCATAAAATAAAATAACTTACTATGTGACTGCTTTCAGTTAATGAACGTGTTTTACTTATTTTATTGCTGTACTGAATATTATGTGTAAGAAAAGACAGGAAATTGTTTTTCAACGGTTTTATACAATTTCTAAAGATTTTTCTTTCCAAATACATTTTTCATTTTTGGCGATTACTGTACATAGGATTAAGATCAGTGTGGTGGCAATGACAACCCTAAAAATTCATAAAGTATCGAACTTTAGATAGGTACCTACATTTGCCGAAGCGGGCGTGCTACTGAATAATAAGATGTCTGTCTGTGTTTAAGGTAAATAAGCGTTTGTTGTTAATAACAAACATACGTACAAACTTACATGCCATTTCATTAAAATAGCTAATAAATAATTATAATTAGATATTTTTCGACAAATTTCTGTAAAAACAAATTTTAAAATTTGTTAAACTATGATAGAAAGCAAGTACAAGAAAAACGATTTGTTGTAAAGCAAGTAGTTTTATTTATAAGATGTCAAAAGGTGTACATACATATACAAAATATAGACGTATGAATAGATACAATATACAAAGAAGTCACTGAACTAAAAGAAAAAGTTCGACAAACGTAAAGAAACAATCTACTCATTGTACCTATGTAAGACAAGAACATCATTCATTACCGTTGTCTGAAGCAATATTGTCCAAGTTCAATGATCGCACATAACAAAACTACTTTTTACTACTAACTGGACAATTTCAGTAAAAAGGCTCTATCTAGATAATTGCAAGTATTAAATAAAGCCTCATAAGGGGATCATAGCAGGAAGACGACGGGTTCGAGTCAGTAGAAGGCGCCGTAGGATGTCTTGGGTGTCGGGAAAAAACTAATAGCTCTTAACAGGACCATTAGGGGTCTCACTACGATTAGTTTCTACTAAAGCGATAGCTGCCACAGATGGCATCTAAAGTACGGGAATTACTGCTATGACGACGACACCTTCTATCGATGAAACTTTCTTACATCTAAGCTATCGCCTCAGCGACAAGTATCGTGGTTAAGACCAGATATCGACCGCAGAGTTTCCAAATACGGTATTAGTATTTACTCCCCCCGTAACGTAACGTAACCCGTTACAGCTAATAACTAGTTGCGCAACGCACCTCATAAATAACGATTCACAAGCATTTCATGAGAGATGATAAATAACTTTGTATTACAGCACATCAAACACTTTATTAGCCGACAGACTTGGTTTGGTAACGGTTAGTATACCTTTAACAATAAAATGCCATTTTATATTGGTTCCATACATACATTGGTTATTCCAACTACTTAACCGAGATATGTAATTTTAATGTTTGTTTATTGTTAGTTTACTTAAAATACTATTTAACAAATTTCAAAAAATCTTTAACAAAGCTACGATATTCCAAATGAATATGAGCTATATTTAATTGTCAAAATAGTTTGAACCCCGGAATATTTACGAGGATGAAGTCTTATCGTAGTTCTTCTAGTTAATACTTTGTTAGATACCCACTTATAGATTTTTTTATAAACTTATAGACAACTGGATTTTGCCAGCGGCTCCGACCTCCTTAAATTCGGTAATCGGCGTGGAATTTCTACGTCAACTCCTTAGTTATACTAACATAGTTTGCTATAGCTGTAGCTATAGTACGTTTAAGCTCGGTTATAGTTATTCCCTCAGGAACTTTGAATTTTTCGGCATTAAAATATGTCCTTCCACGGGACTCAAACTATCTCCATTTTACCTAAATCGGTTTAGCGGTTTAAGCGGGAAGAGGTAACAGACAGACAGAGTTACTTTCGTATATATAGTAGAAATTCTGACTATAATTTCATTCGAATTGATTTTTCTTTTCTCATGAGTACCTTGTAAACATTGTATATCATATATGTATATAATATAGTATAATGCTTTGTTATAACAAAAGTAAGGATGTTGATTCATAATATATTAGATAGGATTCATTTCACACAGCTTATATTGCTTGGCTATGTCAAGAACTGATAAAAAAGCATCAGGGAAATCGATATAAAAAATAATAAAGTTATTTCTCGGAATAGTATGATATAAGTGATGGAGATAATTATGTTTTGAGTTTTGTAGAGTTTTTTTTTACTTTTAAATGAATGAGCTATATGAGTATTAAATACAAACTTTAACAACATAAATTCATTCAAAAGTTCACAAAATTGTACAAAATTAGCTCCTACTAACACCGTTAAAATATAGTCCAAGAAACCATCTATCCATCAAAACTACAGTTGCCATATTGAGATGGTATTAACTTACAATGACATTAGCGACCAAACATTAAAAATCAGAAGGTCACAAAAGTTTTTCGCACTGTGTTTTCTTCGTCTCTATCTGTCTTTGCTTTGAAAATATGTATATTACAGTTCTTTTAGCCTGAAAGATTGCTATAAAGCACAGCTTATATAATAAGTTATCACAATTTTTACTGAACTTCGACTTATTCCATTCTTTGTCTAGTTCTCCAAGTTCAAGAAAATAGACGGAATTAGAGTAATCGTTACCAATTTAAAACAGCTACATTTAGTATCATGTGGAAAGAAGTTATTAATTTTATGCTAAATGCGACGGAGTTTTTTCTCCTATTCAGTGACAAAGGGAGTGATACTCCTGGTGTTACATGCGTCCATAGGCTACGGTGATCGCTTACCATCAGGCGGACCGTAAGCTTGTTGGCCACCTTAGTGGTATATAATAAAAAAGGGGATCTTATGACTTATATAACTATGGTAGGACAAAAACATACGGTAGGATAATAGCAGATTGAATAGTATAGGAAGAAGCCACTGACCTCATGTAATGTGATTCGTTGCGTCTACGAGTGAGAGCGCTGATAAAATTGATTCGATCTACTGTACGTATAAGCACGGTGTAACAAAGTAATATTGGTTGTAATGATATTTTTAAGTGGAAATCATTCGTATTGTTTTATTATTTTACATGAATAAACGTAGATTTAAAATTTTAAATCAATCGTATGAGTATTTTTTAAAAGAATCTCTCAAAGGAAACTAACAAAAACTTCCTTCTTATTACATTAGTCTTACAACATTAAGTTTTTACTACTCTAAAAGAACATTTTTATTAAGCAAAATATATTCTGTATACAAAAACGAAATAAATGTTTTAATCCTATCGTATATTATTACTGAATTTTTAATTCCTTTACTTAGTTTAAGCTAATCGATTTGTTACTCGCAAAAAATTACTTACGAAGCGTACAGAAAACCTCATACTCGGAAATTACTAACTACAAAAAAAGGTTTATCGATAGGGCTATCGATTCTTTTCGGGTCAAAGCTTTTTCAAGATGTGGTGAGGGTGACCCAACAGCCATAAAATCGTAACATTTCCTTGCATTAATGTCTGAACACCGTGTTCCCTCCAGAAAATTTAATCCTCCCAAATAAATGTGACCTCAATAATTTTATTATCATACAAAACTCTGTTTAGCGTGGAAGGTAATGAATAATTATTAGGCGCGAAGGCCCAGCCCTAATGACTGTAAGCAACATTAGCCACGCGAATTATGACGAAATACGTAAACAGTTGCGTACCTGTGCTGTTAAAGGTATAAAAGGAATTATGAAAGATCGTTTTATGTTTACGGAAATTAGGGGACTAAATAAATAATGGCTTTTATTATTTTCTTTACTTAGTTGATTGTTAGGAAGGTGTTTGTGGTGCATTGTTAAAGTAATTTTTAAAGCGATAAACGGTAACAAAAGATTGTGAAGGAAGAAATCAAAAGAAAGATACAAGAAGGCCTATCAATTTAATTATTTTTACTAAAAAAAGTATATTCTGAAGACTGTTTTAATTTTCCGCTAAGTTTGAGTAATGTAGTATACACTGCAGTCCTAGGCCGGAAAAGCATCGCTTAGCCAGTGACTACTACTTGTTTTATGGAATTAGTTAAACATAAGGAAAACGGCCCAAAATTTGTTTCGTTAAGTACTAGCTTATGCCCGCGGCTCCGCCCGTGCTCAATTTACACACTCTAGAATAGCAAAATGGTGTTGAGACTGCAATAGTAATTTGTAGGCGCTAGGAAGGATTTGGGATACATTTTATTAGTTGATTTAGGGATTTTTTGAGAGATTACTTGCAGTAGCTGCCGAAGTTTTTTAAATAGCTTTATATAGCTCGGTATGCTGTGGAATTATTTATAGCTAAAATTACTAAATGTTGCTATGTTACTTAATTGCTTTGTGTCTGACGTCATAACAGACAAAAAAAATTTGATTGCCCGTGTAACTGTACCTTAATAGGCATCTTGATAAAAAGATGTCAATGTTGCTAAGTTTTTTTTCCTATTTTTACTAAGGTTTAACTTACTTAGGTTACCCTTTAAGGGGTACGGTACGGGATGTGGTTCGCCACGAAGTGTCTAATTGCCAAAGTTGAACTTTAGGTGCTTCTTCACATGCCATTATTTGGCATACTTTTAAGTAATCAAAAATAATAACTGTAATTATCTTGCGTGAATATGATTGATTGATTGTTTAAGTTTGTTGATGATGAGAAACAATCAGGCATAAATTACATAAAGAATTTGGATGAAATTTGGCGTACAGATTACGATCAAAAGTTCTTACAAGAATAGGTACCTACGCGGGACACAGCTAAAAAAAATGTTTATAGACAATATAGTTGGATCTTGGCAGTCAGGCATAGGAATAATAAAGAAACTGATTATTCAATAGTATAATATAGTATAATATTATTTATATACCTATACTCAATTTCACGTAGCATAGTGCGGGAAAAACGAGAATATTTACAATATAAAAGCCCGTGGTTACCGCAATGAAGTAAATGAGTATGTAGTTTTGAAGATATAAAATACATATTTTTTATATATGATTCTTATCATATTAATATATAATTACATAATTACAAAATGCTACGCGCCATGCTATATGAAAAAAAAAATAGTTTTCTTTTCATTCATGGGTTTTCATCAGATTATAACACAGGTAATCATTAAGTTAGGTGTTAATATTTTTTTTTGTTGATCGATGTGCTCGGCTCGGACACTATAACAACCTAATTAACTTAACCACCTAATTTATTAACGTTAGGGAGATAAATCATAATTATCATAATCAAAAACCTATTTGAATAATGTGTATTGTGGTATTGTGGTTAATGTAAAAATATTCCAGAGTCACGAAAACTTATATCTACATACGAACAAACGAATACTCTCGGGTTTCGTTTTACATGTATGGGTCACGCACGCTGCTCGCTGGTACCATCTCGTGTGACTCACATTCTGCAAATTAATTTTTATGTGGAATAAAAATAACGGAATATGGATATAATAAACGAAAAACCATTAATTCAAACGAAGAAGCAATTAATGGTAAATTGCTATTTTCATTTCAACAATAAAAGTAAGAGATAGTTAATGTACCTATAGTAACGCTAAAAACAAGCTATAAACAATTTAATAACGGGTAGGTATGAAATTATCTAATTTTTTATCTATTTATATATTATTGATGCAATAAAGTAGTTTTTTACGGAAATTTGTACTTAATTAAAAAACCAGCGAGTTGGATTTGCGCGCTGAGGGTTTCATAATTACCTAAAAATTGATAATTTTGTAAGTTTGAACGCCCAATATTAAGAGATTTAACATATATTATTATAAGACCATAGACTTCATATAGGTTTTCCTGTAACCTAACTATTTTCTGTATTTAGATTATTTCAATTAACTTTCTTCGAAAAGAAAATTAGAAGGATATGGCGGCAACAAAACGCATTAACAACAATGTGCTACACCCTTATTTGTCTTATTTTTAAACTCAAAATCAAAAAACCTATGATTTAGGCGCAAAATATGAAAATGGGTTATGCACAATTGGACAAAAACAGAGAGATTGAACTATTTTTGCTTATGTTTTCACGATTTCGATTTTTCGATTAAGAAAAATAAGGGCGTGCGTGTAGGTAATTAGGTACGTTATGCACAAATGGTCATGTCAGTCATTATGTCAAGCTAGCTCGTGAGTCATTCGGAATGTCCTGACTTATTTCGGGATCGTCTGGGAATTATCGCTAATGCCAGAGCCGCTGATACTTTGTCTCATTGTAGATCTGTCTACGCTGCTCTGTGTGTCGCAAATGGGTACTACATACCGATGAATGAAAACAAGGAATAAATAGAAATTACAACGGCTAATCAAGATTTATCGTATTGGACTACCCAAATCACCCTCGGCCAAAGTTTGTGATATTTTTTTTTTTATTCGCGGGAGGAAGTTTCTTTTTAACCGCACTGTACGCGACCATTTCGGTTCTAAAGTGTGAGAATGAATTCCCTGCCCATGATATGCCGGTGGTGCTCTAACAGTGCAGTGGGATCGTAAATCTTATACCATTAAATGAGCAATTATTGTATATATGCATACATATATATATTTTTACAATCTGAATATCGGAAACGGCTCCAACGATTTTCATGAAATTTAGTATGCTGGGAGTTTCGGGGGCGATAGATCGATCTAGCTAGGTTTCCTTTTTTAGAAAACGTCGTTTTATCCGTGTTTTCACACAATGATAAACTGATAAGGCGTCCAATTATCTGGCTAATTTATACCAGATGGCTGCGACATATATACAGATTAACGTTAACGTCGTGCAATATCCCCACTGTGAGGGATTAATAAATGATGACGTAAGTGAAACTAACAAATAACTGCGCCCTTAAATATTTAAATTGGATTTGGTTACCAAATATATTGGATGTGCCTTTTTTAACTGATAACAGATAAGAACTTAGTTTGCTCTTAATATGTCTGCCTGTATTTATATACATTTATACATACATACTGACCTGGTTTTGCAAAAAAAAATTAAGCTAAATTTGGGTTGCGCAAATAATCTTAAGAAGTTAAAACATCTGATTTTACTGTTTCTTATAAGTATTTCAATAATAGGCAAAAATGAAGACATTTTCTCTCAGAATTTGGAAAAAGAGAAAGCAGACAGATAGATTTTCCTACTTTATCAGTTTAAAAACAAGATAAAAAATGTACCCAGTTTACTTTAATACAGGTGCCAGGTGCCAAATGATTGCAAAAAATAGACCGCTAGAATTTTTCGTGAATTCGATGATTTTCAAGAAGGTTTATTAAGGGGTCGCAAACTAGTCGACATGGAGGTACTATATTGCCTCCACTATTGATAATCCGGCAGAAAAAACTATATTTTCTGACACCATTGATCAATAATAATTACATTCGAATCGTTTTAAAGCAGTCCGGTTGATGCAAATGGCTTTCCCATGCATCTTTTTTCTTAGTTTGATAAGTGCGACTATTGCAAATGGGATAAAGCCTTTTATTTATAACTTTTTTTATCTCTTTGTGAGTCGGTCTCGGTATTTCGCCGTGCTAATAAATAAATAAATATATCAATCCAAACTTTTTTGCTTTAATATATACATACTTTTACAAATAAAATTACACTAAAATACACAAACTGCCTATGTTTACAAACATCCTACATCTTCCCTCACAAATCTGACAACTATATGCAAATGTGAAAATGCCAGATTTTCCTTACAAAGTTTTCGTAACGTAAAAGTTGACCGCACATAGAAGCCTTATTATTATGAGGGAAGTAAAAAGGGTCGGCTTTATATGAATATGGGTGGTCGGGTCGCATATGAAAGTTATCGCGCGTTCAATGCGTAAGGCTCGAAGCACAATGACAATGCTTTCAGCCAACTCTAGAATCACTTAAAAGAAATCCTTTCTCGTACTTCAGTTTTAGTTTCTCCTTTCAAAGTTAGGGCTTCTACTGCTTCTATTTGCAGTAAGAAAATTCCGTAGAAAAATCTTTTTTTCGTTGACGAATTCTTAATCAGAAAAAATGTGGATGTGTGAACGCCTAGTGGTTGCACATTTCCCGAACGCATCCTTATCAGTGTTTTTTATGACAGCAGTCGTTAAGCCAGAGGCCTAATGGGCGGCTTAAACACTCTGTAAGTCGTGACCACTAGCTTTATAATGTCCAACAACCGGCACTATAGGCCAGCACACTAGGACTATGGCCTCTGCCTGCTTTTTCAAAGAGGGGCATGTGCCACTGCAGTGGGGCGTCTTACAGCTGTGGCGAATAGGTATTGTACACGTGTAAACGCGTGGGAAAGTCTGAATGGTATTTATTACTTTGCATGCCCATGCCGGCTTTCTTTTTGGTCCCTCACCCTGAAATCACTAGGTATTTAATAAAGCTAATGTACAGCCAAAATCTTAAGTAAATCAGTATTTTGGCCGATAGAGACACTATCCAACCTTTAATGCTTCATAGAGCTTATACATTTTCGAACGGAAAAAAAAATCGTTAGGTACTCCCAAAGTTTTACAATGTGTTGTGTTGATAACGACAAAAACGAAAATGTTAATAACTAATTATTATAATAATACAAATGATTTATTATATTATCCCTGACAATATATATTATTTTTTGAAAACCAAAATAAAATTCGTTCAGTATCGAGGTACATAAGTACACCGGATACAATCAGAAAGACAGACGCGGCGTTGGGGACTTTATTTTATACTACTTATGTAGTGATACTAATGACGCCCTAACAGGTTTAACAAAAAATATTATCGCTATATCCGTCAAGCTCTTGGAAATCACATATAATCCTTAAAGAGTGTGTAAAATAAGTACAACAAATTACTAGAGAGCAATAAAGTCGACAGTTTTATCGATGTTTCAAGATTTATTGAGGGATGCTATCGACACGTTCGGCGACGCGACGTTAAATCGAGTATCGCGCCCTATACTTACTCTTCACAGATGTGAACTGATTTTGCCTCCTCTAGAGATGTGACAGTCGTGATTCGATATGAATTGACTCACTTGTATCTGTAAACCTCTACTCTACCTCTACTCGTCTACTAGTCTTCTTCTTAAAACACCTGGACACAGTACTAATTTTTACAATCATTCTTTTACTGTAAAAGCCATTAGTCTTTGGAACTCTCTGCCGATAAATATAAGGCAAATCCAGTCGCTGCCTGTTTTCAAGAATTCGTTAAAATCTTATTACTTACGTACTACTTCCTAATTTTCTATAATTTTGACCAACCTCTGGTTATTCAATCATATCTATCTTTATTACTTTATTTATTGTATGTATGTTTATGTATTCATATTATATAACCATTTATTTTATGTATTTGTTTAAGTAATTATATTAAGTATGTATATGTATTTTATCTATATAGTAAGTACAAAGGTATTTATGAGTGTTGTTATATTCTTTATTCTTCCTTATAATTTTACTTATGATGTTTTATGTATCACCTACCTCTTCCTGTCAACATTACTTTACCCAAAGGTTGCCTGGTAGAGATCGCTTTTAAGCGATAAGGCCGCCTTATTGTGCTATTTCCTCTATTGTAATTGTTTTTGTGTACTTTAAATTGTGCAATAAAGAATATTGTATTGTAAACCGAAATATATTTGAAATTAAATTGGAAACATAATTTTAACTTCTCAAGTCTTAGTTCTCGTCTCGTCTTAATAATATACTCAATTTATGAATTACCAGTTTGTAGTATCGTTACAATTTTCTATTAACCAACTTGTAACTTTAATAATAATTATAATAAAATTAAAATAAATAATAAAGTTTGGAAATGAGAGCAGTCTAAAATTGTTAATAAATACTGAGTATGTTACTCACATCCCGAGGTTCGGTTCAAATTTGATTTAATTAGGTATTCTCATAGTCCAATACCCCTCACTATTCCCCTTCGACCTGAACGACACTAAAATGTAATGGAACACCGAGTCCACATTACGGACAGGTAAGGACTCAGCAGCGGAACGTTTTCGGATAAAAGGATTTGGTTACTGCTTGTTTATGTTTTGGGATTACGTGGAACTCAGCCTAAGGTATCGGTGGTATCTAGGGAATTTATAAGGGCTTTCACAGAGTACTAGTATCTCATATTCATTTCAGTTATATGTTGGAATATATTTTACCGCTATTGAACTCACACCACTAAAGCGGAAAAAAGATCTTAAAATAGGATTAGTAGATCCAACCAGAATTAAGAATGCACCCGACATTAGGGATGCTTAGCTTTGGGTAAAAGTGTGACAAGGGACGAGTATGGGAGAGGGTCTAAAATAACAGAAATTCGCGTGACGTATTAAATGAATGGCCCCTAATAACAAGAAATACATTAATAATATGTATGTTTTATATTAATGAAAATAAATTACAATTAGATAAACCACACATATTTGATACCTACGTACATAATAGTAAAAAAGAAAAATTATATTTTTATTACAGTCAAAGAAGTGTATTCCTTATAGACATATGGTTTTTAAAACTAGTAGCTGACTGGATAAACTATTGTATTTTGTTGGTTTGTTCTCGAAGACGACGCCGCGACGCCGCCGGCCGTAAACAGAATAAAGCAATAATAACAAGCGGTTGCTTACAAAACATTTTATTTGCGAAGCACGTTCTTCGAAATGGCAAACCTAGCGTACTCTGATATTGGACGTTAACCTATACGTTCCATTTTTCCTGATTTCAAATCAATATAGGACTAGTAAAGAGATTTGAAATATATAAACATTTTGTTTATATTTTTGAAGTGAAAACTTCTTTAGCGGCGCTGTGCACTTTTTTTGGTATGGGTAAAAAATGATAAACTCGCGTGAGGTCACGTGTCCTAATCGTGGAATGCGTAAGACGGAAACCGTAATGCCATGCCTATTATAATTTTTATTTTTAGTATTCGCGATTATGAGTAGGACAGGGAGGTTTTTTGTTTGTTTGTTTGTTTGTTCGTTCGTTCGTTCGTTCGTTCGTTCGTCATTATGAGTAGTATGGGATGGGGTTGGATATGGGATTTTAATTCTATGACAGATTGAGCTGTCAAATATACAACGTCAAAAAAGTAAATAAACAAAAGTTATTATTTTTAATAAATAAATATGGATAAGAAGTGATGGGAAGTAAATAGCGAGTATGTTTTCACTTCTGCCGGCACTCCTGGAGTGCAACCCGTTTTTTTTTTTTTTTATTCTGAAATACTGTTTTCCGTATTACGCTAACCAATGGGACTAGGAACAAAATAGTTTAAATTCTACTTCCATTAATTTATTAACATAGGTACATTAAGTGAAGTTAATAAAATCGTGTAAACAAGAACCAAAAATAAGGTTATTTTGAAACGAAATATAAATAATTCTGGGGTAATAAGCGTCGATCATAGTTTAGATTTTCAAAAATTTTCGGGTTTTTTAACTGAGTTCTTAGAATCTTTCGAGTTTAAATAGGTACCTACTTAATCATACATATTTTATTTGCTTTTTTGGGCATAAGATTCCTACTACTTGCTACAAACGTTTACTTTTTAATGACGTAATCAATGTTCACAGAACATTACACGTATACGCACTAGCCCGTAATTCTTTAGCTATTAAATAAATCATCGAGTATAAATTGCTCTGCGGAACACATTACTCATCGCCACGCTTGATTTACATTTTTATTCCTACACCGCGGCCTGCAAGCTATAATCTAGCTGTTTTCTGACATAAATTAATTTATTGCCACTTGAATCAGTTTTGTTTATTATCGTTCACTGGTTTTGTGTAACAGGAACGCTGCTAATGATATTTAACTTGTAATATTTACACTGCGCGAAGAACCTATATCCCCATCCTGGCTAAACTTGACATTAAAACACGTCTTTAATTCTGGGCACGTAGCCAGTCGAGTGCCAGAGAACCTATAAAAGATTCTGGCAAGAGGTTGCAGGAAATGTGAGGCAGATCACCAAACCTCTGGTGAAGGTGGGGAACCACAACATACTAACGCTTCTATAACAGAACGTCAGTACGAACTTCAGTATCAGAATGGAGAGCGCTGCTGAAACATGCTGTCCTGCTGACCCTCAACCATGACGACACGACAATAATCATGATAATTTCTCTAGTCTATCTGCTTCTACTCTTATTTAACTCTTATTGCTTACTCTTAATATAAATATGACAAACATACAAAACGTCACGCCTGTTTTCAGCAGAAACTTAAAGTCGGTGGTGGCCCAAGGGTTTCGATTACACCTTACGTACCTAATGAGTGACCGAGGTCTGAGCCTCATGTGTACCAATGAGTCTTTTTCTTTATTGCTCAAATATATTGATTATTCACATTAGCGGTGAAAGAAAACATTGTAAGGTAAACTGGGCCCGCGTGTGGACTATAGCCCAAATCATCCTCGGTGAGGGTAGGCTGTGTCCCAACAGTAAGGAGTATGAGGCTCATAAAGATTAATTGTTCAGCTGTCACCTCACAAAACTGTAGTCAGATTTCGATTAGGCTTTCTTTAATAAATATGAATCCATAGGCTATGGTAACCGCTTAACATCACGCGGACTATAGGCTTGTTTGCCACCTTAGTGGTATAAAAATAAACTAGCCTTTGCCCGCGGTTTCACCCGCCCTAAATTCGGTTATCGGTGCGGGATTTCCACGGCAACTAAGGAGTTGTATATATTAAGAAAATAATTAAGGAATTATATAAAAAAAAAACCGAGTCACACTTGAAGTTTTCAAGTAGCCTATGTCCTTTCCTGGGACTCAAATAATCTCCATGCCAAATTTCATCCTTATCGCTACAGCAGCAGTTTAAGGGCCCTCTTACACGCCTCTAGCGCCGCCATTGGATATCCTCAATTTTCTTTTCGTGGAAAACGAATTTCTTAAATCCAAATGTCGCAAATATAAAGCTAGTCATAAGCTATTTTTAGAAGATTTTATATAGTTTCTAAATAATATCTGTGAGTTGTTGTTGGCATTTTTGCTCAAAGTGGCCGTTTTTAGCAGAAATGCAAACTACAACTCACAGATATTATTTAGAAACTATATAAAACCTTCTAAAAATAGCTTATGACTAGCTTTATATTTGCGACATTTGGATTTAAGAAATTCGTTTTCTACGAAGAGAAAATTGAGGATATCTAATGGCGGCGCTAGTTAGCTGCTATATATGCGCCTTAAGCGTGAAGAGGTAACAGACAGAGTTACTTTCTCATTTATGGATAATACACACAGCGCCATCTAGTTCCGAACTAAGCAAAAATTATACTTTGGATACCACACAACGGATACAAATACAAATATACAGTATTTCTTCTGTAAATATATACCAACATACATAAATATTACATCCAGAAAACTACTGTAAATATTTCACATACAGGACTGAACCAATCTTAGAGTTCAGAGTTCAGCACAAGGTCGCATGCTTCAGTCATCGCCTCAGAGGTCGCGATAGTTTATGTGGAAGTGCCACTACAATTTTATTATTTTGTGCTATAAATAAATGGGCGCCTTTACTGCAGACATTAAAGTACCTACCTGCGAGCCCATTATGCACTTATGGTGGTCAAAGGCTGATTAAAAATCTTAACGAAAGGAGTAAAAATAGTTTTATTGTATGTTTTTAACCCATACCGGGGGCACAGTCTCTCCGTAGAGAAAAGAGGCTTAGGCCGTAGTCCTCCACGCTGTTCCAGTGCGGATCAGCAAAGAAAAAAATATTTACACTATATTAAACAATCGACCAAAATATCATGAGTTTTTACCGAAATGGTCATAGGTAAGACTATAAAGAGCTTCAATTCTTTACAAATCAGTGTGTGATCAAAATTTGAACCATATTTTCTTATTATTTAGCATTATTATGTGAATAACAAGTTTTGTAAAAATATTTGACGTAGTATCGACGGTGCGCCTACAAGTTTCTCGTTGGGAATTGTTCCCTTTTTGCTCATCAAACTTTCATAAAGCCCATAACTCCGCCGAACCAATCTACATCGATACTATCGTTCAGTTATTTATTCATAACATTTGATAGTACATATTTATCTATAGATATATTAAATAAGATCCATCCGTCAGCCATATAAAGTATATTATTGCGAAGAATAATTCAGTGCCTTAGTATACATAAAACCAAATAGGTAGGTGGCCTGCCTACTTACATTTATATTAGTTGTTTTCAATAATGATAAAGATTACTTAGTTAGGCACCATTTACTGTAAAGACTACAGTATGTGGTTTTTCAAGAAATAAGTTATTAGATTTTTGAAGGGTCGGCAACGCGCAAATGTTGCAGGCGTCTATGGGCTACGGTGACCGCTTACTATCAGGCGGACCGTAAGCTTTTTTGCCACCTTAGTAGTATCATCATATCAGGCCATCGGTTCTTCGAGCTATGTGCCCTGCCAATGCCACTTCAGCTTTGCGATTCAGTGAGCTATGTCGGCGACTTTCTCCGTACTCCTACGGATTTCCTCATTCCTGATTCGATCACGTAGGGAAACGCCGAGCATAGCTCTTTCCATCGCCTGCTGAGCGATCTTAAGTAAGTGCCGTAAGTTATCACTGGCAACACCCACTGGTTGATGACTTTTGTCTTCAAGCAATGGGGTATTAAGGACGAGAATATAGTAAGCAGTTTTCCGAACGCTACCCAACCGAGTTGAATTCGGCGATCAACTTGCTTATCGAAATTGGACCTATTGTTTGATTAGTTTGACCCTGGTATACGTATTCGTCAACAACTCATAGTGTAGAGTTCCCAACAGTAATTGAGTAGGTACTACATGGCCATTCTACATGATTTTCGTCTTGTCCATGTTCATCTTGAGGCCCACTCGTTGGGAAGCTCTACTGAGGCTTTCGAGCATTGTGCTAAGGTCCTCCATCGATTCTCCCATGACCACAATCTCGTCGGCAAACCGAAGGTGGGTAATGTACTCGCCATTAACATTGATGCCCAAGCCGTCCCAGTCCAGAAGCTTAAAGACATCTTCCAACGCATTTGTGAACAGTTTCGGAGATATGACATCTCCCTGTCTCACACCTCTCTCCAGTTGGATCGGTTTCGAGTTCTGATCCTGGAGACGGACTGACATGGTGGCGTTACCGTACAAGAATTTTAGCACCTCGATATTCCGATGATCAATAAATCTCTGTAGAGCCTGTAGCACTGCCCATGTTTCCACCGAATCGAAGGCTTTCTCGTTGTCCACAAACGCTAAGCTAAGGGGCCGATTATACTCTTCTGACTTCTGTATAGTCTGCCGCAGTGTATGTATGTGGTCTACGGTACTATTTAGCCTTTCCGGAAACAGACTTGTTCGGGAGGCTGGAAGTCGTCGAACTTGCGACCCTAAACGAAAAAACCCTAAACAATATAAAAAAATAAAATCAATAAGAGTGTAAATAAATGTATGTTTATCTTAACGGTTTTTATACCCAGAAGGGGTAACCAGGATCCAGTGGCTAGATACACACCCACATCATGATGTAATTGTGGTGGACAGTTATTTTTACCAACCATTACAGCTTACGTTTGCATAATTACCAGCTTTAAAGTATTTAGCTGTAAAATAAAAGACCTGGTACAGAATAATACCACTTGTGAGTTCCTGACTAACGATAAGAAGTAAGTCTGAATTGGGCAGATATTAATAAATATTATTTTCTTATATAAAAAAGTGTTATATACTCTTTTATTACCATTAAATAATTTCAAAACGAAGAAATAATTATTTTTGGTTTCAAGGAAGAGTTGGCTTTATATGTAGGTCGGCAGTGCATAACTATGCCTTTTATTGAAATCATTTTGTTTTCTACGATATATATTACCAGTTAATTATTATTATCAGTTAATAGAAAAAAAGATATATATTCTAGCAAGTTTTTGCTATTTATGTAATATATATCTCATGTGTACATAGAGATATGTCTCATGTGTACATTTATTTATTTATTTTTCCATATTTATACATATATATATAAGTTTTTATTCTAAATGTGTTAACACTTATATGCACTCAATTGCATCACCTACTACTTTTAAAAAATACTGTTTTCTCTACCCAAAGGTCGCTTGGCAGAGATCGCTCTTAGGCGATTAGGCCACCTTATTGTATTATTTTTAATAGAATTTACGAATTAGTTTTAAGTTAATCTTTGGTATGCAATAAAGAATACATCTATTTATTTATCCAAGAGAACTTAAACAAAAGTTTTGATGTAATCTTAGATATATATATATATATAACGTATAACTAAAAATGTAAATGGGTAAATATGTAAAAATATGCTTTGTAAATGATGAGTTGAGCATGATTTTCAACTTCACCAAAATATTCACCCGCTTCTCGTCTTGTCTCGAGAAGTTGTGATTTATATGTCGTTATCTATAACACAACTTTGTGTATTTGGTCTTTTAGAAACTTAGTTCCATTACTTACGATCTTGTAAAATCAGGCTTAGTTAAAGATTTATTTATAAAACTTTGTTATCTTTGTTATAAGGAAGGTGTAGTTTTTCAATCACATTTGTTATTTTAGAAATATAAAACAATATTATTAATTCACTTTTAAGTCGTACAAAATAATGACAGAGATTTAGTAGTTTACTAATTTATTAATAGTCGTATTCATAGTTTCCAAATAAGCCTATTTACAAGCCTATTTGGAGACTTTGAATATGTTCTCATTAATGTAGTTAAGTACATAAGTAAAGTATTAAAAAATGGTCAAGTGCGTATCGTGCACGCATTACTTTAACGTTAAATAAGAATTATCACGGTTTTTGACAGATTTTATTTAAAACTCTCTTCGTTAAAAGTATGTTAAATAAATTATATTATTATATTTTTTGATATATTTGTAGAACACAAAGTAGCTGTAAAGTAAGAAAACTAATAACTTTAGCACCTAAAAACTGTTAATATCCTATACAATTGAATCGAAGTGCACAAAATACATCGCTTGTAATCCAAACATTTTTAACAATGAAGCTTAATAGCGTCACGATATTGCTGCGATGTCAACCGTTTGTAAGTTTAAAACGCTACCTTCAGTATTACTGCGAGATCTGACAACATATGTTACAATTACTAACAAACTTGGCTAAGTTAACTTAAATTGAGGGACCTCTTGTGGATTCTTTGTGTAATACTAGCCGCGCCAGCCTGCCGTGCTTCCCGGATTATGGTAAGAGATACGAACTGAGTTTTATTGCAAACTTGCTTTTGCACACACAAATCAGGTGGATTTAGGCTTTCTGATAATTGAAACATGATAGAAATTGATTTAAACAGCTCCTACCGTACCCTTACGAACTATTTCTGAATTTCCTGTCTGTTTATCTGTTTATTCGAACAACACGAACAAACTACAAAACAGTGTAGGTATACGGTTTACAGTCTAAGGTTTAACTTGACTTAAATCTGCCACACCTTTTTATCAATAAATCATCTTCACACGGACAAAGTCACAAAGAAAAAAGTCATACTAACAAGAAAAGTCATTACTTTCATCTTTTTTCAAGTACAATATCTGATTCCAATAAGTATGTCTCGGTTAATTGATACCTTTGTGATACATCCCTACTATAGAGTATGTAACAAAAATCGAGTTTTTGAAACGTTAGATCCTGTCAAGACGCTTAAAAAGATGTAAGTACTTACTGAAACATATGACTACTTTTTCTACACCTATAACTATGTTTCAGATGCCTACCTACTTACCTGTCTCAGGTATTTATTGTTCTGTGTAACATGATTTTGTGATGAAAACTTAAATGCCCAAATATAGTATTAACAACTCTTTGTTATTCATTGTCAGAACTAGTTCATCATAATGATCCCTTTGTCGTCCTCCACATAATTCCGACCAGCATAGTGTTGCGTCATAGCTAGAATTGGACCACTGTGGCACAAACTGTGGCGTAGGCGCCGAGATTAGATCTGCTTTGTGGTGAGAGGCCGACCGTCGCGCCTTTTAGTTTGATTGGGATCTTTCAACTATTGTGTTTGACGCCTTTGTAGTCTAAGAGCTGTTCAGTCAGCATGATGTGAGGTACCATGCTCTATCCATAGTATACTTGTTATTCAAACATGGAAAGAATTTTTAAAATTGGTCGAGGTTTTCCGGAGATATTCCACTCATAAATACGAGGAAACAGCCAAACTCGTGCATTTTTTTATAACAGTGGCTAACTCTTTATTGTTTACCCGCATCATACATAATAGGGATGTTTATAGAGCTCCGTAACGGTAACCTAAGCTTTATATATCCGCGGTTCTGCCTGTCCTAAATTCGGTTATCGGTGTAGGATTTTAACGGCAACTCTCCAATTATAGAGCAAAAACCGACCTACACTTGACGTTTTTAAGTAGCCTATGTCCTTTCTTGGGACACGAAACTATGTCCATGACAAAATTCATCTTAATCGGCGTAGGATGCTTACGGCAACTCCTTACACTAAAGAAATTCTTTATAGCAAGTTATAGCTGCAGCTTTAGTTCGTTCAATTAGTTACTCCAGCGGAAACTTTTGAATTTTCCGGGATAAAGAGAGCCTATGATACCGATAAAGCGTGATTAAGTGACAAACATACAAACTTTTGCATTTCTAATATTAGTAAGAAGTAGGATTTAAAAGTTAATTATTTAATTTATAAGCTACTAGGTTATTCTCGCAACTTCGTCTGCGTAAACTTTAAAAAAAAACTGCTTTTGACTGTTTACTGTTTTACATACAATAACATCGGAATTCTCATACACATTTTCATTCTCTATTCAAAATCGGTGAATCACGTGAATCTTAACTTTTAACCCATTTTTACCAGTTGTAGTCATTCCCATACAAACTGCCAACCCATATTTTATCCCCTTAGGGGACTAATTTCCAAAAATCCCTACTTAGGGCACACTTACGTCATCTAAGCGCAGGGCTTGGAACCGGTTTTGCAATAGCGGTTAATATCGTTCATAAAACCGTTCTATTTCCGCTCATTGAATAATCGATTAATTTAAGGAACTAAATCAAAATAATTTTGGTTACTGGTTAATACAAAGAGCGAAATTATTAAGCTCTCGCAAAGCGATACTAAAACCTAAGTAAACCGGTTTAACTCAATGCTATTCCGTCGCAGCATCGCCGCGCTCAATGAATAAGTCAGTCGCAATGATTCTTATCAGTAAAAACTACCAAAAACAAATATTTTTATTAATTGTAAAAGAAATCCGCTGAATCTTTTTTCAAAAACAATGACTAACATACTCTGTCTCTTTCTTTTACTCGTTCGTAAATTCGAATTAATTAATTTCATTCAACAGGACGAAAACTTGTGATAAACCGGTTTCTCATTTTAACCGGTTAAAATCACGGTAACCACAACCGAAACCGGAATCCATTTCGGTTTGGGCTCAATGACCGAAATCGGTTTGAAAATTTAACCGGATTCCAAGCCCTAATTCAAGGAACGTTTGTGCAAAATGTCATGCTTCTAGACATAGCGGTTTCAGCTGTTCATTGATCGATTAGTCAGTCAGCCATTCAATTTCTTCTTTAATATAAATATAGCTGAACCGGCGAACGTTGTTTCTTTATTTTTACACAACCCAATAGGGTTGTACTAATTTTAGAAACCCTCCCCGGCGTCTGCATAACAACTTACCAAAATATCATTAAGATCGGTTTACCCTTATTGCGCGAGTCCGACTCGCACTTGACCATTTTTTCTGTCTCAGAAACATTCCCCGGCGTGTGCATAACAACTTACCAAAATTTCATTACAATCGGTTTACCCTTATTGCGTGAATCCGACTCGCACTTCACCCTTTCAGTAAAACCTTATCTTATCGGATGCCTACGTCATACAAACGACACACCCTCCAACTTTCAGGTCTCTACGATCAGCGGTTTAGGCTGTGCGTTGATCCGTCAGTCATTCAGGACAAAGCGTTTTATATGTATAGATAAGATAAGTAGAAAAAAAACCTTAAAGTATTATTGTACACAAAAAAATCAAACACATTATTGTACACAAAAAAATCAAACACCTAAAAAACGCATAACCTCCTTGAGCTTAGAAACCCCTTACATAAGTATTATATTCTCTTTGCCTTACATGAGGTACTATTATAGTACAGTGACATTCGAGACATTCCAATTTTAAAGTGTATTGAAGTTGTTTATGTTTTGAAGTAAGTTCAACCTTTTTTGAATAAAATCGTATTGATGTCAACTTCGAAGCAAATAACCGCCAAATAACTTTCTACTCCTTTTTAACCCCGCTAGGGGATGAATTTCAATAAAATACGAAACACGTCTTCCATCAATTCTGTTAAAAAAGGTTTATGCAAAATTTGAAGTAGATTGGACCAAGGAATCACGTTGTCCCATACAAACTTTGCCTACGTCATAAAAAGAACACACCCTCCAAGTTTCAGGTCTTTACGATCAGCGGTTTAGGCTGTGCGTTGATCCATCAGTCATTCAGGACAAAGCCTTTTATATGTATAGATAGGCGGCGGCTCCGCCCGCCCACAATTCAGTTGTCAGCGTGGAACTCCCTAATTACTTTTTTAATTATACTAATGAAGTTTGCTATAGTAAGCTATAGTTCGTTTGAGCTCGGTTATAGTAATACACCACACCAAATGTTATCTATCTCGGTTCAGCGGTTTAAGTGAGAAGAGGTAACGAACAGGCAAACCGACAAAGTTTCTTTCGCATTTATAATATTATTATAGATATTAAAAAGCGCCCCAAGAAAAGACTTTTTTTATGGTAAAACCTACATTTCCACCGTATTCAAACACACACACGAGTACATTACATAATAAGTGTAAAAACCTTCTCGATGTTCACAAATCTACTGATATAAAGCCTGAAGTCTTGTATTAATCTAAATGCAAATACTGTGCGTCAGGTCAGGTCTCAGTCAGGAATGGTAATGCAGGCCGCGAATGCATCCAACTTCGCGTTCGTAATTGGATCTGCCAAAGATCGTGCCGTGCGTGTGGTTTCAGGGTAACTGATGAAAAATTGACTTTCTCCCCCTCGGGCTGTTAAGGAAAGAAAAAATAATTGTGTTAAATGAATCGGAAAAATAAAATTTGCATGGTTTAATTTTAATTCATTTCTTACTTTTTTTACAGACTTAGTTCGCGATTTCTACTCGCTCTTAGAATTCTAAGGTTAAAAAAAATACTAATGCAAAAAAGATTTACCATAAATCTTTTCGTAACGGTTTTCATAATAACATAAACACATAATATCATAAACACATAATATATATTATCTATAAAGTAAATTTTTCGTCCCCACTGTTTGAGGCACTGAGTGCCTATACAGAGGTCGATATGGGCCCTAGACCATCACGTGGGCCTATTCACAGAATAAGTACAAGCCCAGTGCGGATTGTGGATTTACGTATTTAATTTTTTTTGACTTATGCGTGCAAATATTGGAAAAAATAGCTCGTGAAGATATAGATACAAAATGTAGGTAATAAAAATCTAAGTAATGTTTAGTAAACGGTTTAATAAGAACTTTCACGGTGAAAGCTCTCCGGATTGAATACATTTAAATTTTATTTTAATTTGTTTTCGCAGAGGGCGGGTGCAAAGCAAACCGATTCAATGAACTTCGTTCGTGTTTCATAAAAAAAGTGTTTTAATTAATTTTGTTTTAATTATAGATTAACTTTTATTTTATTTCCACTTTCGTGATTAAAAGTTAAACAGAAATTATTTTAACGTTAAAAGAACATAAAAGAGTTATATCGTTTGTTTGGTTTCTGTGTTTCGACATTTAAATATAAAATATTCATTTTCCGGGAACTGAATAAATAACCCGGCCTTATTCTGATCCCGGAAAATAAATATTTTATATATTAGTATCTGACAGCTTTCTTATGAATGCACCACCGCTCTGGCCCAGTGCATATTGGCAGACATTATCGAACTAGTATGTACGATGTACCTACTTAGCTAGTCACTGGACTGTCAGAATTTAATCAACTGCTAAATTAACGAAAAGTAGGTACTTACCTACCTATATAAAAACACGGAATAAGGTTAAGCGCGAACTTAAAAAATATACCTAATTATTTCAATATACTGTGCAACAATTTTTTCTGACCTGGTAGTCAATAATCAAAACTTCAGTCATATTAAAATGGTGTGAACTTGCACGACACTAGCGACCAGGAAAAAAATTTATTAAACTATAAATACTTCTATAAATTAAACAATTACTCATAAAACAAATAAGTCCTCTTCAGAACCATATCTTTCCAAAAAAGCTTAGTCTTGATCATAAGCTTTGAGTTCTGTAATTTGTCCTGGGTCCTGACTGCGCAATAGCCTTACATATTTGGCAACACTTTAGAAGAGGCAAAGTTAACCTGTGGTATTTTTTCTGTTAGACAAGACATATCTTTTCTCTTAGACAAGACACCACAG
Source organism: Apoda limacodes (assembly GCA_946406115.1). Lineage (NCBI taxonomy): Eukaryota > Metazoa > Arthropoda > Insecta > Lepidoptera > Limacodidae > Apoda > Apoda limacodes. The sequence goes on along the minus strand of OX291553.1, from coordinate 6,765,022 downwards.
TTTCGCTTCGTCTCTGTCACACTTATGCGACTATTTTTTCACATCTGGCTAGGAAGTGCGCTGTCTAGTTCTCTATGTCTAAGGTCTTGATGCACTGCATCAGAAGCATTGTTGCGAACTCAGGTCTGTGGTTGGCAAAAAGAGGCCGTTCTCCACATTATTGTTGTTATGTTATTATGTAGGTTTGTATCCAGCTGTTGGTTACCCCTTCTGGGAAGAAAAACCGTGAAGGTATTCATACATGCATAGTATTGTAAATTTTACTAGTGATAGCTTACCCTAGGTTAGAGATACCGACATCTCGTCAAATTATTTTTAGTTCATTATCAAACATAAAGTCAAAAAGCAACCATTTTTTTCTACAAATAGTTTTTTATGTACTTTTTTAAAGTGTGGTTTATGTCCAAATATGGACAGGCAAGTTTGAGTTGTAATCGAAAATTTAAGAGAAATACAACTCAAGATTGAAATAAGCACAAAAGGATAAATGAGGTTATATCATACAAAATTGTATATCTAGTGCGGAATGCAAATGCGGTAGACTGACTGCCCGAGGCAAGGTCCGTGAGTTCAATTGAGAGTGGTGGCAAGACAACGGCAAGCTAACATCACGCCGAAAGCTACCACCACTGCTCGGAGAGGTTATATTCACGTATAAGTTAGTTATCTGCCTTTAAGTCGGTCTTATTTATAATTTAGTAAAAATCATACTTTTACAGTAACTAGCTCTACATTTAGCAAGAAAACATAAGGTAGAAAAAGATTTTCAATAAGTTGCTTGCCGAGAATCGAATTTCTTAAGGGTTTTACAACACAAGCAATGACTGTAAAAAGTAATTTAAAAAAGGTTGTGAAGGCGAACTCTGATATCAATACAATATTTTCAGAAAATGACTAGCCATCATGGTAGTCGGGTGCGCTCGCTCCCCGTCTCGCCGCGCACCATTTCTCACGATTGCTCTGTCTAGACATCTTCGATGGCCAACTGAATGAATTTGTTGTTTAAGTTGTAACTCTACACAGTCATTAAAAGTTGTAATAAAAATAAAATTCCAAACTTTCGAACATAATAAACACCTTAAATCATCACCATCCAGCGAAAAATATTACATTGTCATAAGCCAATAATAATTCACAAGGGTTCTAAACGATAGATAAAGTAAAGGGTTCTGATGGGTGTTGCCAGATAACAACATCAGGAATCGCAGGTAAGGTTTCACATCAGAGTTGAGCAATCGTAAATGTATCATGAGAGCAGGTTCACTTCGCACTCGCCACCCACAGCGACCCGACGATTCCCGACGCCACAGTCAAAATAAATCTCGGTAGCGAAAAGTTATTTAGAACATACTTCACGTGGTTGAAAATGTCGCTATTAGACATTTTGACGGAGAGATATTCTGCTATCATGGTGATTATAACAGCATCAAAAAATCGAGAGCTCAAACCTCCGAATAATCACGGTTATACTTATCAACATTTATGGATTATAGTTTCTGTTAGTCCTTTATTTTTATAATTTGCACTACCTAATATCAATCGATCAGTCTACAATATTATTGAAAAGTTAAACGAACTGACCTCTAAGTGAAGCACGACTGTAAGTTTGTGAAGTTTTTATCTCGTCCGAAGATCATGATAGTCTATAAGTGTAGTCTCGGTTTATGACTCTCTAACACCACATCATTTATAGTACTGTCATCATCGAGGACGAGATAACAATGAGCATAATCTTAAATAATACAAGTATAAATCAAGCCAACAACAAACCTACAAACAAACCAGAGTTTAGCGTTAATATTTTATTATCTACTACATCATGTATATCAATCAATTGATATGCTAGTCACTTATAAAAATGAAACCATCATTATGACCGCGGTTTCTCCACTGCCATCTAGTATACTTGCGCGCTCCTCGGGGACCTGCCCCACACAATGCTTTCGCATTCTTATTGTGATTATTGGCTATCCAATAGTAATCTATCAAAGGGTATGAAACTATTACCCGTGCAGATATTACATAACAGCATTTGTAATCGCTGTTGCGTTGCTGTTGTATTAATTTATCATGTATTAATACAACAGCATGTATACTACGGGCGTCACTACAAGAAGTAGTGGCCCTGGTACAGTCGGAAATGATATGCGAAGCTAAGAATTGCCAAGCGTAGTTAGTCACTGGACTCAACACTTTTCTAAGCTACTCCGTGCTTTGGAGGGCACGTTAAACCGTCGGTTTTGGTTGTGTCTTATGTTGTCACAGCAGTCGTTAAACCGCAGTTGGCCAGAGACTTTTGGGCTGTTTAAAAACTTCGATAGTCCAGTGGCCACACTACCTTGACAACGTCCGCCAATCTAAGCTGGGCCAGCGTAGTAATCTCAAGCGTAAGCCTTCATGCTCCATTTTTTTTTATGAAGAATATATTTATAAAAATGTGGCTATAATAGCTTATTTAGTATTACACAGATTTACATTTATTCGTAAGATTTAAACATTACATTAAAAATATAGTAATTCTTTTGTCGATATATTCTATTATGCATTCAATTTCAATACGGCTTATGCGAATAAAATGGCTATCGGTTGTCAAACACGCGACACATGCAAGCTGTATAGAACAGGCTGCATTTGATGCCAGCACAGCGGAATATCCGACGGGCGTATGGAAATGCTTGCAATTCTCCACCACTGCACTTGCTTACATGCTGCATGGCCAGATTCGTGACAATTTATGTCCCCGCTCATAAACTGTCTGTATCTAGTACCTATTTATCTTGCTGATCAACTATTCAATGTCTTTTTAAAAATAGATAGACGTGTATATAGGTAGGTAGTGCAAATAAGTATTTACATTATTCTTAAAAGACTTTATATTGGCTCTGTTGACACAGTAGGAAATAAGTACGGTAGCTTCGGTAACTACGAAGTATCTACACAAACAAGGAACACTAGATTCTACTACGGATGTGCTTCTTGTATTATTTTATAAAAACCTTAGTTATAAATTATAAAGGAGTTTGTATTTTTACTGTTGATTATACCTATATATAACTCAACAAATTAATAATATATACAACTGATAAGTTAGATATTTTATTACGTCAGTGTCACATACTCAGTTTTTTGGTTGTTTTTAATATTTAGAAATTTAATTTTTACATGCGTAGATGGGTAGTACAATAATCTTTTTCTTTGGGGAGAAAGTTGTTACAGCGCATCCTCACTCTGAAAACACGGCCTTAGTTTAATCAATTTTTTTATTTGATATTTTAATTAGTTAGTTTAAGTTTTATTCAATTAAATGTTCAATTTCAAAATTTATTTAGCATGTTGGTATATGAAACCCATGCAACTTAGCTATTACGAAAAAGCCTCTCGAATACAACTTTAAAGTTCACCTTAGAGCTTTCGAAATCTAAACAGCCTTTACTATACGTAAAGTTCAAATGCAATACCTTATTACGAGTTTTATGTACAACGTGCTTAATTAATGGTAACTAAACATCTGGAAAATAAATACATATGTATTAATTTACGGGTATTTGGCCTCAGAATTTGATCCCACTTGAATACAATACCGTATGCAAGTATTTTTCTTGGTTCGAAAACAGTAGCTTGTCGCTATACTTAAAAAATATTCAAAAGTTATCATGTAGTGATTGTACCTATACTGTGACGTAGGTAAGATCTATCTTTATAAATCTTTTGTAATAATTACGATTAAAAAAAACCCTTAGATCCGACCACGAATCACCACATCCAACAGGGTAGACATATTTCATCTTACTACATACCTCCCTATAATGTTACGTAGTAAGATATTAAAGATAATGTAATAAATAAATCATTTGATATAAATTGTATGCCTTTTGTAAGCAATCTGTAATATAAAAACAATTGATTGATGATTGCTGGATGGATTGTTATCAAACCACCATAGCAGGGTCAAACCACCTATCATTATTTTACGATAGTCAAAGCAGTATTTGAGTAATTTTGCAAAAAGAAAGGTTTGATTGATCGTGTAATATGATTTGGGTCTATTCCATTATGTAATGGAACAGGAAACTTTTGGTCGATCCGTCCGTGCGCCACAGATGGGGCTATTATTTGTAGGGGGCGCAATTAGCAGCGGAAGTAGTGGTCGGTCACGACAAGCCCGATTGCGCGGAGCACGATGCTGTGCATAGGCTATAAATCATGGGCTATTTTATTAATAGCAATGATTTTATTACTTTTCGATTTTTTGTTTACTTCTTTATTAATCGTTACTCTAAACCATGTTTGAATTTTTTTTTTATCTTATATTTTGTATCTTTGAGCACACAATCTTGGCACATCAAAGTGTTTCCTCATTAAGAAGGCTTCTTTATTGTCAAATTTGCTTTTAGCAATGGGCAGAAAAGTCTGCCAGGCCAGCTAGTCCTATTATTCTGACCCTCAAAATATTTTTTTCGTGGGGGTGATTGTATGTAATTTATTTGAAAATCTTTCTGCACAAACATTTGTGTACAATAGCGAAGTTGTAGATGAAATTAGTTCACAGTTCACACCAGTGAATGTTCTGGTGGATTTTTAGGTTGACCATTACAATTATAGAAGGTGGAAAGGGGGCAAGGAGACTTTTTTGACCTTCTAATTGATCGATCATGATTGCACTAGGCTAGACTACTTAGATCTTGTTTACTTTTATATTTAAAAAAAAAAAATATTATTATAATTATTCCTAAAATAATTTAAGTAAATATGACAGTCTTATTAAGAATATCAGAATATAAATACAAAAGAGATATACAAGTGCAGTAGTTACAGTTTTTTGCCCTTCAATAAATCGCTAAGTATTCCATCTTGCCCCCCTCTACCCTAAAAAGTCATTAGAATTTCAGAAGGTCACATGTTTGAGATCGCTACGACAAACAAAAGTGACTTGTTAGATTTGCTCACGATCACAATCTCATAGTAGGTTAAGCCTTAATCAACCTAATTAAAACTTTGAATAGGGTTGTTTTATAAAGTAGGTGCCTAAAGACTTATATATACGTATACTAACATATAGTATAGGTAAGCTATGAATATGCAAAGTTTCATCAAATACCGTCTAGAATTTAGTTTTTACTCGACTGCCGAAGGAGGGTATTGTTTTTCAGGCGTATGTTTGTATAGAAATACATATACTTACGCTCTTAAGACATGCAGTCTTTGCTACGGTCTGACTTTGATGGTTTGACAGGTTTTAAAATATGAGCTGTCATTAGATTTGTCCTAATTGTAGGAGTTACATACTCGTAGACGTAGGGTATAAAATTTAAACATGGCGTCCGCGAAAAATAGATATCGAAACTATTTGAATAATCACTTAATCTTTCTTTTCAGTTGAAATTTTTCAACACAGTCTGATTTTCTGTTTTTTTTTATTAATTTATCCTGTGTCATGTTGCGTTTAAAGAAAATACTACACAGTTTTATGATATGTAAAGATTTTATATTGATTATTCGAGTAACAGATTACTTAAATATGACTTCTCATTGTTACAGCGGAGGGAAGCCTGTCCGACTTTGCGACGCGCAAAGTCCACTACACGGCGAGCAACCCCCTCAGGAAGGAACTGTTCACCCCTGACACCAGGTAAGGATGGATTGAAATAGGAAAAATCACAGTGTCTTTAACGATTCACATATATTAAAGCGCCTGTTTATACAATTTGAATACATTATATTCATATGTTACTAACATAGTGTTCTATTTTCGTTTTCCTTATCTCTATCTTTTGAAAAAACAACGTATATGGAGAGCTATTGCTTGCCACAGTATAGAAGCTAAACATAGTTAAATGTAGATATAGAGTTCTGGTATTTATTTTTTACGCATAGACGAACCATTACCAGATCTATGTAATCTTTGTACAGAGTTATTTATGCAAGAGATTGCGATTTTACTGTACAATAGCTTAACCATGATTCTTGCAGACTAACTAAGACGATAACTAACGATTTCAGGTACAGACGATTATGAGATCTAGGTTATCTTTGTAAAAATTTAGGTATATGTATACCTATCTAAAACCATTCCTGAGAAGTATCGTACCTACAAGGTGTTATGAAAATGAAAAACAAAATCATTATAATAAAATTACACCGCATTAAAAAAAAATTATGAAACATTGAGATAAGTATTTTTTTCCTTGAAGTCGATTTGCAGCAAAGATACGAGACAATTATTTTTCGGCATTAAACTTAAACACAGTTAATGAACATTGAAAATAACAGTGGAGATAAAATTCGCCGTCAGATACAACAGCATTTGCAGCCAGTCTCCAGTCAGAGAAAATTTGGTATATATGAATTGCCTGCTGACGTCCTCCTTGAAAAGAAGAAAATCATTGTACAATGGAGTCTAAGATCGCAGGCTTTCTTGATGAATGCATAAAACACATTACTGTAATCAATAAGTACGAAAGCTGTTGGCATTTATTTTTCCATCCCTAATCTGACGTCCTTGTAACTTTTAGTGCACTACTAGAGTTTAGGTGTGCTGTGTCCTGCTTGGAAACCTAATTGAAAAGGATTTCAAAGACTTAGTTTAGAAAATTAGTTAGTTGATGATGTACAATAGCTCCAAAATTTTCTGCTTAAGCGTTAATATGTCATATATACCTACATACATTATTATTAAAATTAGAAAATTCTCAAACTTAAAGTCTGCCATTATAGCTGATAGGATTCTGGGTACGCTTTTATTCTAAAAAAAAGCATTGAGGTCGCAGGTCTTCAAATAATGTTTCTTACCAAAAATTTGACGGGCTTTCTTTTACCATCGTTTTAAGATTTAATTTCTACAGAATTAAGTTATAATTTAAGCTGAACTTGAAAAAACTTACATTGAACTCTAGCCGGAATCACAATTAAAGGTAAAAGATACAAATAAGTTATACAAAGCCTTTATTTCCCGTGTGTACGCAGAAAGCCGCCTTCTCCCAAAAACATACATTATCCATAGATAAATAAAAACCTAACATCATCATATAGATTGTTGTACTTACTGTATATACGCGTATAAATAACATTTTTCATAGAAGCCATGACTACCCCAGCTAAATTGTATCGATTGAGCAAACGTAACACTGCGTTTCCGTTTGGTTAGAGAGCATTTCACTAAATATCTCAAGTTTTTCTCAACTTTTATTTGCCCTTGATTCTACAAGACATGACCTTTAAAATGAAGTATTCGTATTCATCTATATACATTTCAAATTGACGTGATTCTGTGTTTCTTACCCTAAAAAATCGTCTTCTGTGTAAAGTAGACGACTAATGGTGTATTTAATACGTGGTGAGAAATGATATTGTGTATTGTGTATGTTTACAAGCTGGATCATGTATTTTACAGGCCAGCAAGCCTGCGTGAACTGTATAGTCGCGCGACAGCTGACCGGCTTGCGGCGTCCATCTTGCAGCAGCTGCGTCGCGACGCGCAACACTCTCCGTTTCTGTTGTGCACCCCTGTGCTCGGCGCCAGGAGGCGACGCATACATCAAAGGGTCGACGTAGAAATTGAAACTCACATTGTTAGTATTATATAGGCCCTGGTTCTACCATTATGACACTTAATTATTTCCAAAGGGGTGAAGATATTACGAACGCTAATTGCTGCGCCAAATAACTTAAACATCCACGTTTAACCGATGCTATTCCGTCCTACAAACGTGGTGACCCCGTTGGCGTACTGGGCATAAACCAGACTTGAGGCAACTTTACAATTCTCAAATTGGAACTGATCCCGAAATTTTCAACACAATAGTCCAACGTACTTCTACTAGGGCGGTTGCTAGCATTCTTCTAAGCGACATCCCACAAACTTTCGCAATAATATCCATAAGTTCAACATTTGAATATTGTTATACGTATACCAGATTTTTTATAAGTATGTAAATAACATATTATATTTTCCTCTTTTAATTTCACTATTGTCAATTAAAATTGAGTGCAGCAAAGATGATTTTACAAATTCCAGCCAACAGTAGTAGAACACCTTCGGAAATGGACGTCCCAGGAGGCAGTGGGCGACGTGACAGCGCTACCGGACGCATCAATACGGATCGCGAATGGTGTCACGCTTACAGAGGAACTTTCCTGTACGTCCGACGACGAGCCCATCGACCATCGCCTGCCGAGCCCGGAGGAGCAGCTGAGAGTCATTGCTGCCAAGTAAGTTACTTATACTGCTCGTTAAGGAAGGCTTTATCTGAAGCATCAATTGCTTTTGAGATCTGGCGAAACACCTAAGTTCAAATGCTTATCCATCTCTTTTTTTTTTTATTTGAAATAACAAACCAATGTACAATTTATATTATATATGTTGAACTACATTAAAATATTACTTTTGTAAAGCTGTACTGGATGTGAAACTACACATATAGGCAACAGGTGTGATGATATGTATTTATAAATCCCTTTTCCGAGATAAGTCATCGCTTACTGTTTGAGCCACTTGTAAATATTCAATAATTCGGTATAAGTTCTGTGACATCTAGCTAGAGAGTGAAATTGAGAGTAAGAAAGAGATCACTAAAAAATAAGTCCCTTAAACAAACACACTGACTGATCATTGAGCTTTGAACTACGAGTTTTCTCTACTTTCAGTCAAGAAATAATAAAATACAAGACAATTTATCTTTAGCTTTAATGCAAAATTTTAAAACATTAATATAACAAACATTACACTAAATCATCTTAGTTCTAATTAGCTTCTAATTATATTATTGAAAACATATATAAACATATTCATTCTATATTTAACTTTGTTTAAAATCGGCAAAGAGTATTTTAACACACGCACACAGAAAAAAAAAATATCAACATACAGACGAATTAAGAACACCATCCTGTTTTCTGAAATCAGTTAAAACGTAATAAAATAGGGACATGAAGTAAAATATACCAGATGAAGATTCTGAATATTGCAACCATAAGTAGTACATTAAAAGCCTTCGGTTGTAAAAAAATTCAAAGTAAAAGCATATTTTACACTATTTGGTTTCATATAATTGCCCCACAATCTGGCGCAAGTCTGTTGGCGCGTTGTTTAATTGAGTTACTTACGTTTGATCTTAAGCCTTTAATCTTTTAAATAAATAAAGCTGTTTTTCACGTTCGTTTGGTCAAAGTAGCAAAATTTTATAGTCGAAATTAAAGTAAATATTACTTTTATCGTTTGCATACTAGGTTTTTTTACTTTTAGTATAGTCACTTTTAGGGTTCCGTGGCTAAATCGACCCTCATAAATTCGCCATGTCCGTCTGTCACGGCTACACAAAGTCGCCGACTTTGCATCGATTCTGAATTACTTATGAAATTTAACAGTTTTTAATAAATTAACATCTACGTGAACTCACGTGAATCACATGCTTTTTGATTTATTAGTTGTGATTTAAATTGGAGTAAAACAATTTTATAATAATAAATTCAAACCAACAGTTTTTGCTTAGACCAACCACGTTTTGGTAGTTAACGTGATTTCAGTTTCTACACGATATTTTTTTTAATTCTGAATGTCTGCATAACAGAGCCTACCTATACATTTTATAATTTACGTGGTTGATTTTACGATACTTACCTAAAGACACTTACTCCAGTCGCTACTTATCACCTGACGGAGCTTAGTTCTAAGTCACATCTTGTCTTAACACAAAACACCAATTCACGCTGCATATATTGTCCACAGATTCACGCCGGAAGTTATTGCAATCGACACGTCAGGCAAGTTCTTCGACAGAATGTGCAGCTCTCGCAAGTCGCTGCATATAGAAAACGTCCCCGGGGAAACTGACACCGTGAAAAGAAGAACTCGGACCAGAAAACCTCGGGGTAAAAGACGAAACACCATTTCGGGCACTGATCAGAAAGAGCTTAGAGAGGCTATAGCTGGGTAAGCTTCTAGTTTGCACTGTACGTACACTCACACTGCGATCATATTATCTACAAAAAATTACGCTGCGATAAAATAATCGCATTTATTTTATGCGCCTTTAAGAAAACCATAGCAGAGTTAAAGTCGATAATATGATCTTATACATTTAACCCTTAACCTAATAAGCACAGTATCATAAGAACAGCTTCAAAGGTGTTCATCCAAAATCGTCAGCACACTTAACACGTTCGATAATCTCGTGCTTTTGTTAATTTGTTCATTGGTTGCCATTGTTTAGTTTTTTTATTTAACGTAATTGATGAAAAAACAACGACAATCAATTACACGTGCACTGAGACACTAATAGTGCCATTTGTCCGTAAGCTTCATGATTAATTTCATCTTTAAAGACTACCGTTGATACAAGACTAAGCGGAATTCTTTAAAGACCATCAAAAATAGAGATGCCTTTAGCGTGTGACTAATGCTTTGCTTGGTTTGTTCTATCGTAGTGATACATCAAATGCTGTGGCTTCTGAAGAAAACGACGAAATTACTGTCATCAGATCAAGGTCCAGTGACTTGCTTAAGAAAAGTCCTCTGGATCTTGTTGCAAAAAAGGGACACTTTAATACGCTGAAACAATGGGGAAAAAATCGATTAAAGATGATAGGCCGTTCTCCAAGTGCCAGTAGAGATAGCTTTAAAGAATCGAAAATAGAGAAAAGTAAAGAGTCGAAATCGCCTACCAGAGAAAATGATGTTCAAGAAACAGTTACAATGCGTAAAAAAAGACAAGGTGACGAAGATAGAAGAACAAATCAGAGATGTGCGTCATATTCATCATCAGAAAAGAGTATAGGAATTCCTGTTAATGTACAAACTACCGCTACTATAAATAGCAGTGTGAAATTACGTGGAACTGCTGCCCAAAGAAGGTTAAGAAGATCAGGCGTTGGCAAAGATGAACCACATTCTTCTAGTGGAAACTGGTCCGCTAGTTCAGAATCTGGTAGAACAAGCATAGGTTCAGAAATTACTACAACAACCGTACCTCCTAAAAGTACAACTTCCGCTGGTACTTCAAATAACTCATTGAATGGTCATCATGGTCCACCAAGTTCGATCATAAGTAGAAGGAGATTTCTTAACACCTCTGGCTCTGGAAGTGTCACCAGTGAAGGAACCTTAACTCCTGATATTATACATGACTTCCATGAAGATTTAGAAACTAGTTCAGAGTTTTCTTGTGACACTGAAGGATACTACACTTCTTTCCATATGGATTCAGGTCTAAAAACTTTAAAAGAAGAAGAAGTCTTTCCTAGCACACCTATGCACACCAGTAATGCTCTCTCTAATTCTTCGAATAGTCAAAATCTGACAGCAGAAAATGAATATGAACTGTTTGGAAAGGGTTCGACAAGTACAACTACAAGCTCAGCTGGAACCGTTTGTACGACACTAATGGCTGCAGGAAGCGACAGATCGCTTATAATGGGGCCGACAGTTCCCGAAAGGAAGAGCTCTTTAACTAAAATGAACAGGAACAGAAGTAGTAACGTACAAAGTGGTAACGCCAGTCTGGATAGAAGCGTTAATTCCTCATTTTCTAAATCTCCTTTCAGCAGCCTTAAATACACTCCAGCCCGGTCTTACACTGATAAACAGGTGTACAATAATTCCTCACCTGAAATCAATGAAGTGGCTATACCTAATGTCACTATTACCAGAAACGTTGGTAATCATAGAGAAATGACGGCAGTTGCAGAAATACATACTGAAACTGAATTAGAAAGTGCAAAGAAAAGCACAGGCACAAGTTCACCGGATTCTGGTCACAACACATCAAGTTCGCCTATTGAAGATTCTGTGTCTAGTGCCCATGGGAAAAACAGTCTTTCTGAACAAGATTATTCTGAATCATCAGATCTAGAAGGTACAGATAGAATAGAAAGGATCAGATATAAAACAACAATCAATAGTTCCAGGATTCCATCTTTATGTGTGATTACACCTACTAATTCTGATGATGAAAGCGAAACTAGTCACAAAGAATCTGATTTAAAGCGACTAGACATGATTACAGCAAATAATAGTGCAGATATTAAATATACCAGTAGACCTAAGCTAGATTTACCAGCGGAAGATAAATCTCAAGAAATAAAACAAACGACTGAAGTAACAAAAGTAGCCAGTAAACAACACGCTCAAATAAATTTGAAGACGTCTTTACAGCCATTTAACAATTTGATGTGTAAACTTAAAGGAGTACTTCCTCATAAACTATCTAATAAAAAATCACCAATTTGTAAAGACGCCGACATATTAGATGACTTTTATGACTCGGGTGACTATGTCACAATAGCCGATGTTAAGAATAATAACCAGAAGCTGAGTCTTAACAGAGGAGTGTATGGCAATAATGATATCGTTAGAAAGAATTTACAAACTGTGTTATCAGGAAAACTTCCTGAGACAGAATACGTTTCGTTGAACGAGCTACCCAATTGTTTGAACGAAAGTAAAGATTTCATGGAACATGGCTTAGGAAAAAAACCGACTCAGGTGCTTAATGAAATTCAAATGAAAGGAGCTAAAGTTACTCTTGATTCTCAAGGACAAGTGATATATTCATCAGACACACTAAAAAGAAGAAAAGGAGCGCACACCACTTTTGAACCCGGTCCTTTTGTACAAGAAGTTGAACCCACTACTACTGTTATCCAGCGAGAAACTGCTGATATTGTCAAAGTCACTGATGAAACAGATTTTCCTTACGAACCTCCACCTTCTTCAAGTAAACCTACGTCACCGCAACTAGGGAAAGTTATTATAAAAGCACCTATAGAACCTGACGGTCCTGTCACTAAGGAATTTGTAGCTTTCCCAACCCCCAAACCAAGTACTATTATATCCGCTACACCGGTTACTGACACACCACCTACGTCAGCTATTCTACAACCTTCTTTAGTCACCAAAACGCCATCCGATCTACCGCGAATAGTTGAAGTAATAACGAGAGCTGGAGCGTATGTAAATATCCACGACGCAGAGGGTGTCAGCTTATCTCCGACGAAAGATGATACAGCAGGTAAGAAACATTTACCATCAAAACCTATTATGAGACACCCTCCCAATGCAGAATCTCGCATAGATGAAGCAGAGATTTCTCTCGATACATATAGTGTTATAGAACCATTTGTTCCAAATTTCCAAACTCCACTTATGTTACAAAATAAATGTAAAGATGTTAATATATCTTCTAATAAAATTTCTGAAATCTTAAAAATGTTTCCAAATAGAAATTGTAGTGATAGAAACAATAAAGAATATCTTTCTTCTAAAAATATAAGTTATGAATTGAAATCTAACTTAGTATTAAACAATAAAATTAAACGTAGTGACAGTTATAAGCTTGCTAATTCTCCACTTCTGCCAATAAAAAAGTTACTGAGGCTTGACAATTTTGGCAGCAACAGTAAAAAAGTAGACTCTTTGGAAATGATCCAAGCTGAAATTGCTGCAGATTTGTTGCGAGATGAAATTAATTATCCACCAACTGTTTCTCCAAAACTCAGTCGATGTATAAATAGTTCAGAAGAAAGTCATCTTATGGATGATACCGTATATACTGACGCAAATTTTGAAGACAAACTGTCCGCTTTAACGTTGAGTCCCTTTACAACTCCTCTACCTAAAAGACATTCTGTCGCCTTTATGCCAGATACAAGAGATACCTCTTTAGATATGTTAACTGCTATTCTAGACTCTGACCCTAATGACGTCTGTATTTTACATTCACCACCTTCTTGTATGTTATCTCCTAGTAAAGTTACCGTACCTATCGATAGTTCTATGCATAGAGCACGAATTCTTTCAGTTTCTGAAACTGATGATGGTACTGAAATATGGTAATTTAAATTTTTGATAGGACCTCATTAATTATAAAATCCAATATTTTGGACTTTTTAACACATTTACTTTTAGCTCTCTTGCCTTTTTAATTTTTAGTTGTTTTAATACGCTTATTTATTAATATTTTAATTAGAGTAAAGTTTTGAGTAATTTCTTTAAAGTTAAATTTTATAAAAATGACGCCGTCCATTTAAGACTGTTACTGTAGATGTCTTCCTTGAATTTAATAATGATTTCTGTGATAGATTAACTATTTGAATTTAATATTTTATTGTTTATATTTCAGGACTAATGCATTTAGATTGTAAATTATTTTTGTTTTAATAATTATGACATTGTTTATCAGATTTTTGTACATTTAAATGTATGCATGGTGGCTTTTTTTCACCGCGGAGTGCACTGCTTACCAGTGAGTTATTCTTCAAAAGTGCATGGTGTGTTATTCTTTTATGTTTTACGTGTTTTGTAAATAACTTTATAATAGAAATATTTTGATTTAACGCACTTTTTCATTTATTTTCACTCCTTCGTCTCTCGCCCTCACTTCACTCTTATTGTCACAATGTTATTGGTTCAAAATTAAGGAAAAAGTTCTGTTTCATAGACATTCATTATTATTATTATAAGATTTATGATCATAAAATAAAATATGTTTCACAACAGAACTTTATTTCTTTTTCACTAGCACTACCACTCCCAGAAAAACCTAAATGATAAAACATAGATTTACTATTTGGGAAATATAACAAAAAAAATATTGATTAACATTCGCCATTGATGTATTTGGCTGTAACAAACTAATTTTTACATTTAATATTTCATTTTCTAACTCGGAAAAGATATTAACCAAATAAAAAATGTTAACAATACCGGTCACAAATTAATTGGTTTAATCAAGGTGTAAAGACTCCCTTAATTCACTACTGCACTCATTTCACACTGCTTCGCACAGTAAAGGAGATTGCTACAGTGTTGCGATATGACAACTTCTTACAAGGTAATGTTTTGTGTTGCTTTTTGGCATGATTATATTTTATATTGCATGATTAATCAAACAGTAGTCTTTTTAACATTTAATCCATCATACAAGCAATAGGTACATTTAACCTACGGTTTTACGGGTTTTTCTTTACATTACATTTAAGAAAGAATAAAATACCATGCACTTTGTAAATATAATTTGAATTTTTCACAATTTAATTATTTTATTTGTGTTCATTATTTACTAATTTTGTCTGTTTTGTACAAGCACTTAGGGTTTGGCAGTTGATGACTTATTTTAATTATCTAACATTACTACGTTTAGATATGTGAATTTAATTTAAGTATGTTTGCGTATTACCTAGCTATAATCTTGTGGGATTGGTGCCATTATTTTGATGTATTATTATGTAAAGTTTATTTTTAATTATTTGTAGATTAAATTAAGCACGCTTTGTTGATTGAAGTCTTATATTTTTTATAAAACAATGTATAAAAATTGTATTGGGTGCAGAACTATATATTTTTTTATTATTGAATACATATAAATCGGGAATATGTGTTTGGTTATACAGCTTGACTTCAATACTTAATAAGCATAACCAAAGTAGTTGTACCCATAGGTAAAAAACTAAACCATAACACCAAGACCTATAGATTTTCATAAAAATGAAACATTTTTTTTACTGTTTTCAGACTATCGACATTCCAGTGCTGACAAACCCTACACGAATCTACCACAAAATCTAGTCAAAGACAAGGGTCCGACGGTAGACTTGCACGTTATAAACCCTACCCTACATCACTATAACACTGCACACCTTCGAGGAAGGCCTGGTGTTGTAAACTATCCTAACACAACGAACCAACAGGAAAAACCTATGTTCTGGACACTTCCAAAGAGAAGCATCTTAGATCCCAACGTTTCATCCTTGAGGAATGAGCAAAACTTACATTACCCTCCCAAATCGTTAGTTCCAGTATCGCGATTAGAACAAACTAGGATACCGAATAATTCTACTAATAGACAAGAAGATTCTATCAGAATATCACCGATAGATCCAAGACATTCAGGATCATTTAAATCTTCTACACCTTCTAGCAAAGAAAACGTAGTAGATTTGAGTTCCAAACTATCACCTGTAAAATCAACAATGACAAACGAAGAATTGTATGCTGTCATACATAAAAGTAAGAAAAAACTTAATATTAAAGAACCAGGTGAAAGAAGTGAATCGCCAGCATTGTCTATAGCCAGTCTATCTCCCGTCGGTTCAGAAACATCTTTATACAGCAAAGGAACACAAAGACACCCAGAAACGGGATATCTGGGAGAATCAAGAAACAGAAATAGCTGGTCACCTGCAGAAAAACCTCATTTGCCAATTAGTACTCCAAGTCGTTTCTTCAACGCACCAAAACAAGAAAGCATGTGTGCTGACAGATATGGGCCTGTGCCGCAAACATCGAGAATGGATTTCAAAAAGCTTTTGTTACAACATAGCGTAAAACTAAACATGTTACCACAAAAATCAAATAAGCTATCGGCTGTTGAACAACTGAAATTGTCCAAGGAGAAAGCTCAACCTCCAGCAACACCAATAGCTAACAGATCACATGTGAATATTCTAGATCTCAGTGGATCTCCTAAAACGTATACAAATCGTAAAGTTATTAAACCAATTCAACAACCACCGTCACCAAATAGAACGAACGTCCTTATAAAGGAACATAAGAATACCCCCAAAATATTATTATCACCGAAATCGCAATGGCGGTTTTCGAGTCCCAGGTCTGATGTTCTTTCGTCTCCTATACCCGAAGCTAATAACGAAGATGAAACCTCTAACAGTTCTGGTGAAAGATATGACATTTCTCCTAACCCACCGTCTAAAACTGTTCCAATAGTCACTAACCAACATTTTGGAGCGAGAAGAAGTTTAATACCGATAGACGAAAACACAATTGAAACTGAAACTGACTACCCTGGTTCAGATCAAGGGGTCTTCCCGCTTAATTCTGAGACAAAAACACTAGGGTTATCAAGAACGGAAGTAATGCAAGCAAAAAGAGCGGAATTTTTTAACAGTCCTCATGCAGGATCACCTTCTAAATTGACTTCTTTTAAAATGCCAACAGCAAACAGTCCACCAGTTACGTCCCGTAAAAGTTCCCCTGAAAGAGGGAATGTCTCCCCCACAACTTTAGAAACTGCTTTATGATGATTCTAGTACCCTTTGAGCGGTGCTCGATTTCCTCTTAAGAATTTCTTGTAAATAAAGTAATGAAATTTAATGAAGCTTTAATCTAGTCTACTTTAGCTTGGGTGCCATTTTGGAAGGCACTTTTAAGTATTTTGAAACCAGTGTTTGGAACTACATTATTGGTTTGTGGATTGTATAAGCTCAAAGTTTTTTATGAATGCTCTAAGTGGGGCCAATGTGTATAATAGTATTAAATTTAGGTATAGAGTGCGTATTTAGGCTGTAAGTATTTATTGAGTACAAGGGTACTATACTAAGTAAGTAGCATTTTGAAGTTTTTAAATTTTTTAAGTTATTTGAAAAGCGATTTAATTAAAGTGTTGAATATTATGTTTAGTTTTTCTTTTAATGTCATTATGAAATTTTAAACCTGTACTTTCTTGATTATATAATTTGCAATAGTTTTAAGTATAAGTTTTCTACCATCGCACTGCTCGACATCGACAGGGAATTCATCCATTCTAACCTTAGAACCTAAATGCGTACTGTGCAGTTTCAGAGAAACTTTCTCCCGCATACGCTAAGGTTGTGACTTAGGCTGGAATGAGCTTCCTGCCAAGGTTTTCTCTAAGGTCTACAGTATGGGGTTCTTCAAGAATTTTTTAGATATTTGAAGGGTTGGCCGAGTGATGCCCCAGGTGTTGCAAGCGTCCATAGGCTGCGTGCGGTGACCGCTTACCATCGGGCAGACCGCAAGCTTTTCTTCTACCCTAATGGTATTTAAAAATAGATTGTTAGCACACGAGACATGAAACCAGTTTTTTGCCCAATTTTATGTTCATGTTACCGCTTGTAATAGGTACCTATGGACGAACAATGGATGAGGCACTTCTTTACTTTAGTTAGTTAACGAGCTCAAAACAGTTTTATTTATTTTTGTATGTCTGTTTGGCAATTACCTTTTAAGAAGATATAGGCATCATGTAAATCAAGAAAACAAATTTCAATGCGGTTTTCATTGTTTGAAACGCTGGAGGTAAAAATAAAATCAAAGCTATATTTCATGCAAAATCCGAAGACGTTAAAACTAAGTTTACAGTAGGTGAGTGTGAGAGTCGCGAGCAAACCTAGTCGGTACCCAATTATCTACATACATCGTTTCTCTCATGGCTGGATAGCAAGTCTCTGTGCTGTCTCCTACGCATGCCTTTGCTATTTCTACTGCACGCATATCAATGATATACCATCAACAATATAGATAGGTACATATCTATGCGGAAGACAGTACCGATGACGCAAACATCGCTTTTCGATACCACTTTGTCCATTGGCTCTATCTTTTAAACTTAGTCCTACTTGACCCACCTAAAAGTGGGGAATATCGTATTTTTTTAACTAATTAGAAAAATTTTGCTTCTTTTATATTGAATTATAGGGTGTAGCTGTAGCTCGAAGTGGGTCTCATTATTATCTATTTAGTTCTGATAACACTACAACATAATGTTGACCTGGAGGATCTGATGATGGAGAAAATTACACCATTGTTTGCCATCGGCAGCGAATTCATCCTCATACCTTAGAACCTAGTTACGTACCTAAAGTGCGGCTTGTAAACTGTCTCCCGCGATCGCTTAGGTTGTGGAATAAGATCCCTGCCAAGGTTCCCTCTAAGGACTAGAGTACCTATGGGGTTCTACAAGAAAGAAGGTAATAGATCTTTGAAGGGTCGGCACGCGCAAGTGATGCCCTAGTTGTAGCAAGCGTCCATAGGCTGCGGTGACCCCTTACCATTAGGCGGACCTCAAGCATGTTTGATACCTTAGTGGTATAAAAAAACCGATGACGCTTAAGGGAACTCCTGGACGGGTTACAGTAGCTACTTCGTGTTCGGGCTTATTGCATATATTAGGATAAAACCACTTCCCTTCACTTTGTATGAAAAAGAAGGCGGGTGTCATCAACTGCAACCCACGAACACGCTACAAACCTACCTATCCAACACAAACGGACTCATCCAACGCAGCAGTGGATACGCGGCTTAATTCTTGTAATTGTTTGAAAGAAAAATATGGAAGAGGAAATTACATTTCTAGCTATTTATTCCATACTTCATAGTAAAATTGTAAATAATCTGTGAGTACTCACAGAGTAAATCCATTTTAGATATTTTTCAGTTTTATTTAACTATCAAAGCAGATCATGTAACGTTTCCGTCATTAAAAAAATATAGTTAGATGTAAAAACAAGAAAATTAAGCGAACGTGAAATTTGTCCTCATGAAGTCTGTCACGCAACTTTGGCCACAAAAACCAATGAACATTACTTGCAAATTACGGTTTATGATACTAGTGGTCAATACGGCTAATTTTATCAACGAAAGGGTGACCATCACCCTTGGATTAAGCCATGCCCTGCTCGCACCTTCTGCCATCATAACTACATATATCTTCCTGGGTGTTCTTGTGTTTGGGGACGTGTTCCACAACCAAGCTTCGAAGTTTCTACAAGGATACATCGTGGTGTCCTGCATATTACTACACACCTCACTCTCTATACTTGTATTCAAACAGCTCGTCATATCACCAAAAGAGATAAAAGCTGCTCCAATAGTTCTAAATGGGGTTTTGCCGATGATTACCATTGTTTTGTTAATATGTGATTTGATTTTGATTTTGTTTTCGTGTCGCAGTTCGCTTGCCACAAGCTCTAGGCGTGGATCTAACATGGAAATACAGTGATATTATGAAAAGCAATTTATTTTTATAAAAACTGCCAATGCAGCATTTACATCTGCACTACACTGGAGGTTTGTATTCGTTTATTGTAGGTAAAAAATATTTTTGATAATTTTTCATAATACGAGTATTTTTGAAACTACGGAGATAAAATTAAACAAAAACTGACTGATCACAGTAATTCACTTTCAAATTTTTATAATGAAATTCCAAACCCTTATGGCTACTAATCCCATAAAAACAATTTCCAATTTTTCCCAATCCAATCACGCAATTCCAGGTGATTTAGACTTTGCAGCTAAACTTGTGAGATCTTGTAATGGCTCAGTCATACTTGAAAATATACATCCTCCAATGCACTGGTTTCGTTTTTACACAATTCGTTTTTAAGTTTACCTTATCGTATAGTAAGAATTTTAATTGGACCAATATTTCTCAAATTTACGTTGCCAGCGTTTATCCCGTAAGGGACGTATCGTATTGTAGAGTATTTTTTATGTTAAATTTTAAGTAGGCAAGTAGGCTACCGCAAGGGCTTATAGTAGAAAATGATATGTTACTGATATGCTACCGGGCTTTTGGGGCGAGACTCTGAAGGAAAAGCGTGCGGGCTGAAGGTCCCGGGGACGCCGGCGTCGTGTGAGGGCGTAGGGGGCTACTATGGGAGAGGTCGAGACTAGTCTCGCTATCATAGCGAGACCGTCGTCAGGGGCCGTTAGTACGTGCCGAGGTCGCCTAACACTGGTTTTTCGACCGTCCCGTTCGGTTGGGGGGATAGTAGCTTGTGGATTGCTCAATTAATCGGTTCGGGTGATTGGGCTGCCAGGACTTTGAAGTATTGAAAATCGTGGGAAGCCCGAAGTCCCTGTGTAGGTCCACATTCCTGTGTAATCTGGAAAGTTAAAATTATTAAACATTGTGTTTAAGCATCTGATTAAACATTTTAAAAATTTTCAAAACAATTTTGCTTAAGGCAGGCAGTATAAAGATCAATCTGAAATTATTGGAATCATCTTTACTTCCACTGATAAGTCTGGTAATATCCCTTCATTCAATATTATGTCTGAAATCGGTACTATGATATCTATTAATATATAAAATTCCGCTAAAGACTTTAACTCTGCCCCAAACCTTTAGCATACATTCTTCAAAAGATGTTGTAAAAGATAGTAAAACATTTTTTAGCCAGTGATGATAATTGATAACAGTCATCAAAAACAGGTAAGGTAAGTTTTTACTTCTCTGCATTCTGTAATTTTAGCGTAAAAAATATTTGAATCGATCAAGATCAAAAAGTATCTTCTTATACCTAAAAATAAAAGGGAATGCAGAAATCGACGGTTTTTTTTTTGTATAGGTTTTTTTCAAAAGCAAAAATTTTTTTTTACATTAACTTAATAATATATGTATTAAACATACCCCTCTGTGTGTGTGGCCTCGCTTTGCTCAGGAAATTGTTTAACCCTAACCTAACATTGTATTTCAGTAGACTTCTTTAATTTTGAACTATTCTTTTCTGCTGACTTTTTTATTTTATTTGTGTATAAGGGAGCGCCACTTTCTGCTTTCAATGAAGATTTTGTTTACGCAAATATGACAGGGTGCAGAGAAGTAAATTCTTACCAAAAGTACTTTCAAACTGCCTTTGTATGTGTGTTGTGTGTATGTAAAATATATGCATACTAGCTGCCCGGCCCGGCACGGGTGGTGTTCATGAAATGAAAAAAAATTGCAATAAAATAAATCAAGCATACATTATTGTAAGGCCTTGTTATCCATACTATTATACCTAAATGCGAAAGTAACTGTCCATCCATCTGTTACCTCTTCACGCTTAAAACTGCTGAACCTACTTTGAATGCATAGGCTACTTGAAAACGTCAAGTGTGAGTCAGTTTTATTTTCTATAATTGAGGAGTTGCTGTTCAAATACTACACCCATAACCGAATTTAGGGTGGGTGAGCCGCGGGTAATATTTTTGTTTTTCCTTCTGGAGAGAAAACAAATAGCGGAGATGGTCTATGGCTTAGGCAAGCCTAAATAAATAAATATATCATGTCCACTTTTCTAGCCTTTCTGCCTCTGGCATGCTGTATATATGTCTGGTTGTATGGGAGAGGACATTTATGTGCCTGAGAAGATTAAATCCTAGCTACATCTCAAGAATGATTTGATGGACTTTACTACACTAAACTAGTAACTAGTAATATGTACAACTTTTCCATCAAAATGTCTCACTTAGGCTATGCTCCAAAACATAATGTGGGAGTTAAAGAAGTGGTTTCGGAATGCCCAGCTTGGGGTAATTTTCCAACTGTCAAATTGAATTATTTACACTCCTATAGATACGGTTGCAAATCACTCCTATCAGTGTAAAAATAAACTATCAAACTCCCACCCCTAAACAGGTAGAAAATCAAGGGCATTAATCACTCAGCAGTGAGTAAAAAGTGAAATTGTGTCCAAGTGTGTAAAAAAAGGGGATCCATTTTTTTAATAATTTAGATTTATATTAAAAATCACTCTCTAAAACTATAGACTGAACTTTTTTAAAAATAAAACACAATATTTTTATGAGACATTTTCACTTCTCTCAAGCAGTAACCCTGCTAGTATTACAATAAAATAGTTAGTCATTCATGTAACAAGATAAGGTTTTCAATTAACTGCAAATATTGGAATATGGACCATGCTTGAAGTTATAAAGACTATGGTCATTGCATGGAGTTTTGTACTGCTTACAGTACTGAATAAAAATGTACATACTGTCTGGCTGTCAGTACTACCTACATTAACTGCCTTTTGTTAATTGTATTAAGAGCTATGACATTGAAATTATTCTATTTATCAACTGTAAACAAACAATATGGCCCTTCACTATTTGATAGCGCATCCATTACTCTACCTCCCGAGCATGTGCAGCCAATGCATTTAATGCATTGGTCAATGGAATGATCAATTGAGAGCATAGAGTGCATTGCTACATTTCATAATAAACTTCTTAACAGAGAGCAAGTTCATTTAGTCACCAATGAATCCATCTGTTGGTGTTAAAAATATCAAAACTTAGTATTGTTTGTAACAAACCCTCATATTTTGTAATTTTGTTACTTATGGCACCAAAAAATTTAAGTTAGAAGTACTATTGAGTCAAATATGGTTATCAAGTACTTATCAATTTAGTTATCTTGCATCATGTAGGTATTGTTATAACCTAATTTATAAATGATATTAAAACCTGTTTATCCATGATTTTAAACTTTTGAGGATTGTAATGAAAGTACTAATATCTGTATCATTGAATTAATTTATTCAAAGGCAGATCAAAAATAGAACAGACAGAAAGTGATGTTGGCACTTACACCACTTTTAATGCCATATGTACTGATACATCAAAACTTATTTACACAAATTATGTTTATAACCAAACACACTAACACTTACACTATTTGTTCATGGGTGGACCATTCATTAGCGGAGGTCGCATTTGACCCATAGGCCCCATTGGTCCCATGTGTCCCATTAATGGACCCATCATGGGTGGCCTCATACCCATCATTGGTGGCATAGGACCATGCGGACCCATCATCATTGGAGGTGCCATGGGACCTCCAGGACCCATTGTAGGAGGAGGTAACATGCCAGGAGGTGGCCCAGGTGCAGAAACGGGTGGTCTTGGGCCTCCTGGACCCATCATAGAAGGATCCCAGGGTGGTGGAATAGCAGCTCCCTTAGTACCGAACGGATTTTGTGCGATTTTGCCAGCTTTAAAAGCGGCTGTAGTTGCATCGATCAGATGTTGTGCTTGTTCTTCCATCCATTTCTGATAGAAGAACTTGACGTTGTCTTTGTGTTTTCTGCCCGTACAATGTGTTTTTCTAACACTTGGCGAATCATGTGTTAAATATGTGTCACAGTAATCGCAATAATATTTCGGCATTTTAGTACACACAAAAACATTCACGCTTTCAAAAATTGAACAACAATATATTTTAAGCACAGCTGCACAGAGCAGTTTTTGTTTTTTTTTCTATTTATTTAAGTATTGGCTATGAACCATCAACCGTCACACAGAAACCTATAAGAATACTAGCTGTCCCGGCGAACGTTGTTCCGCTGCCGTCCCTCTGTACCCGGCAAAAGTTGGTTTTTACCTATAGTGCCCGAGTCCGGCTCGCACTTGACATATCGAGATAAAAACTATCCTATCTTTTAAGTTGGATCAAATAACAGATATTTACGAAGTTTGATCAAAATCGGTTTAGTAGTTTAGGAGTCCATTGAGGACAAACATTGTGACACGAGATTTATATATATTAAGATAATATACATATAATAAGTAAACGCAGTGTATAAGGTACGTTTTGTTCACTGCTTCAATGCGTTTAATGTCATAATCCGGCCAAGTTAAGGAGACTTAAATTGGCTCTCACAGTTGTGCTATTGAGCGCATAATGTGCATTATTTCGGCGAACAAAACGCCACTAGACTAAGCTTCCAATGGGGATCAGAAAACTAACACCACAGACTTACATGCACACTTGCCAAGATGAAAACTATGTTTGTACAAGACCAGTGTCTATCACGATTGATCGAATCAACCTGCATGCGATCGATCGGGTCATAAGTTTCTAAAAGATTCGATTATTTTTGACCTGCTCCAAGAGTGGAGTTAACGAACGAATCTCGATATATATATATATATATATATATATATAAGACTTTATTATCGTATGCTTAGAGTTCACACGCAGGTTTCTTTTGTTCGCTAACTCCTGCGGCGCTATTGCCCAATTCGGTAAATTTTTTGTTGTTGTATACCTATCAGTTTTTCGGTGTTTTGGTTATCTCTTGAGTAGGTGCCTTAAGGTATTTAAGAAAAAATAAAAAATACAGTCTGGACTTTCGTATTGTAATTTGAATCATTAAAGTAAAGGTTGATAGGTACCTATATATTTACCTATTACCCGATTAAGGTAAAAAAGAGGAATGAACTTTTGCTATGCGAAGTGCGAATGGTTATTGAATGGACCCATCGATTGGTATGAACGAGCAATTTCACCCTAAGTATCTGTTGTAATCAGCTACCCGCTAAGGGATCGAATCATTTTGTTTCAACCAGGGTCACAAGAAATAATCGATTTCAAATTTGGCATGTTGATTTATACGGGGTGCAGACATCCACTACGAAAGAATTTTATATCAGGGACATCCGTTCTATCCAGAAGTAGTTGAACATTTATATATAAGTCCTATATTTTAATGTTATGGTCATAATTTTAGTGACGTTTAAAACATAATAATAAAAATATAATAAAAAGTAATATGAATAAATACTATTATAACGGAACGACCGCTCCCGGTGGTCCGTCTTCGGTAAAGGACCGGATGATGTAGGAAACGATAGAAGTTTCTGGGCATTCGCTCTTAGGGCCATTACCACTGTGGTAATTTCAATTTAGAGATCAAAGAATCTCTAGATTTTTGACATCGCTAAGTCAAAACAGTTCACTTTACGTAGATACTTGATGTAGTCGTGAAAAAAATCTGTTGATAATTATTTTCACGGAATCTATTATTAAATTACAAATTGCTGCATATCTACTTCTATGCTATAAAAGAAAACCGTCGTCGGTAATTTTGTATATTTATTTTCTCTCGTTCTGTGTTTTGTGAGTTATTGGTAAGTCGCTAATCCATTTCTCTTTCTCCTTGACAGTACGGTTCTTAGTATATATTTACTACGTATATATATTGCTTTACTACGGCTCTACGCCTAAACTGAGGTCCGTGAGAAGACGTCTTTGTATGCGGGTGCACGTTTGTTGTCTAACGACGGCGCACGGCAGCTGCTTTGCTGTTCTTTTACTGGGGAAGGCCGGAGTCACTAAACTCCAAATCCTCGGCCTGCCCGGAGTCTCCTTGACTCCAAACCTTCGGCGTGTGCAGTAGGGGTGCTATCTTGAAAACCGCTACACACGAAGGTTACGGGGCGACCTGCTCTACGCCGAAGCTACTGGCGACCTACGTTCACGTGCGGTCTTGCACTGTGCTAGCCACGTGCGGCCTTACCTTGTGCCTGCCACGGGCGGCATATTCACTACTCACCACACGCTGTTAGGTCACGTGAGATCAGTCCCATCCGCGTCTTCTTTCTACGGCGGTGCTGACCTTATGACGTTCTTGCGATAGAAATGTATTAACGTGCCTAAAGGGAATTGAAAGTTTTATATAAATATATTAAATATATGTAAATAAATACATATGTATAAAAGGCATAAGGAAACAAATACTGTCATTAGTTTAAATTTTTAAATACGAAGGTACGAATAACGTGGTCTAGTTTCTACCGCCGATTCTACTAACTTTTTAAACACAAAAAAAAGTATTAAGAGTAACATAATTATAATGTTTGGAATAATGGTATCGTGAATCTTTTCAAAAAATAACTGTAACAGGGTTAAACCATTGGTAATTATAAAAAATCACTTTGCATAGGAAATGTCAGTGATTAATAATTTGAAGCGTATCGCTTGCGACTACTTTCAAATCGAGGTAAAACGCTTATATGAAATTATAGTGATGTTCAAATAGTAGTACAGATTAGTCTAACAATAATGAGTCCCGCGTGCTTATAGTTATATATTTGGTATGTTTAGGGGCACTTGTTTACTTCTTTTTAGTTCTTGCAGTCGGGTTTTTTTATTTATTTAATCATTTCGTTTTAGCAGAAATTGTTAGTGTTTTGCGGTTTAAGCTTTTGGTAACAAAACAATAGCAAAATCTAATGTTAACGCTTCTTCTAAGCGATTTTGCTTCGAAATGTTGCCACCAAAAACCAATGTCGGTGGGTATTTGGCGCTACTTTTTGACAGCTGTCAAATTTGAAAGTGAATCCTTTGAGAAAAATTGTCATAACGTTATTTTTTTTAAATAAAAGTTTATTTTTGCATTATGAACTATATATCTTTGTAATTATCTACAAAACAATCAAAATAAAATATTCAAATATTCAACACACGGAACTGTCAAATAATGACGCGAAATGGACAATAATTGCGCCGCTGAAATAATCAGATGCGCTCAGACGGAACGGGTAGTTGGTGCTAAAATTAGATTTTACTTTTAAATTACAACGCGGCTCAGAAGGAACGCCCTAAATAACTCTTCATCCCAAAACGAACGCGCCCAAAAGGAAGGAAAAATAAACCAAACCAACCTAACAAAAAAATAAAAATATGAGAATGGTTGCCAGATTTTTTTAGAGGTTATGTTCATGTTATGGTCTCTATTGTTTGTAGCGCATGCCTTAACTGAAATTACTGTGTAAAAATTACAAAGTTGTAAATTAAGATAGAACTCGTTACAAATATGCCGGATATGAAGTATATATTGGTTACTGGTGGAGTTATTAGTGGAGTTGGGAAAGGTGTTATTGCAAGTTCCTTTGGGACAATTTTAAAAAGCTGTGGCATTGATGTGACTTCTATAAAAATCGATCCTTACATTAATATTGATGCTGGAACGTTTTCTCCGTATGAACACGGTAAGAGCACTTATATTACCTAATCTTGCTAACGGTAATTTGCTTATGTTAACATGGCTTCGATAAGACACGCACTTTTCTATTTTTGTTCAATAGGTGAAGTTTACGTACTCGATGACGGTGGCGAAGTCGACCTTGATCTTGGCAACTACGAGCGCTTCTTGGACATAACACTGCATAGAGACAACAATATAACAACTGGAAAAATATATCAACAAGTCATTGAGAGAGAAAGGCGAGGCGATTATCTTGGAAAGACCGTTCAAGGTATGGCAAAAACAATCAGTTATTAAATTAAAAACAACATTGATATTTGTAGTTACAGTATTGTTATATTTTCTTTAGTTGTGTAATTTTGAGGAAGGACACTTATATAAGTACATTTAAGTAGGGGGGTGGGGGGGAGGGGGAGGAACCCCCTGAGGGGGGGCGACCGTCGGAAATGTATAGTTTTTTTTTTAAATTTTGATAATTTTGCATCTTGCATCGATTGTAATGATATTTTGCAGAAAGATGTCTTGGTCTTGATGGTTTTTTTTTTATTAATTTTCAAATTAGTCAAAATTGATGAACTAGGCCTAAGTATTCATTAATAGTTCCAACAAATCATTATGTGCAAAAAGCATTAATATTAGCTATTATTGATACTTTTTTTTCTTCTGATAAACATCAAAAATCGATGTTGAGCTAATAGAACATTCCTTTCCATTGTTACAGTTTTTTTTATTGTTTTGCACTTTGTTAGTCTATAATCTAAACTGACATCTTTTTCAATACAATAACCTCAATAAATTTCTAAAATTGATATCTCCAAAACTATTCATTTCCGACGGTTGAAATTTGACAAATCGTCTTCTTATATTAGTAGGTATATACAATAAAAATTACAACATCCTAGCTAAATGTACAGATATAAGTGACTAGCCAATTTTGAGATAGACTTCTTTCCTCAGTTATTCCTCATATAACTGATGCCATACAAGAATGGGTTCAAAGGGTTGCTCATATCCCTGTCACATCAGACAACACACCTCCAAAGGTCTGCATAATAGAACTTGGTGGCACAGTGGGAGACATAGAGGGAATGTCATTTGTGGAAGCTTTCAGACAATTTCAATTTCGGGTCAAAAGAGAAAACTTCTGCTGTGCCCATGTTTCCCTAGTACCTATGGTAAGTGTATTGCTCTAGAATAAATTTTTAGACACAAAACTTAATAAAAATATAGTAGACATTAGGGTTGTACCTTCTCTAACTACTAAGACTAGAATTGTAAGCAGTTCCACTTGTAGCAAAATCTAATGTTGACTTTTAGCATTTCCTTCATGTGGTTTTGCTACCAAATTTTACTCCCATAACCTCATGTTGAGAGCTGGGTATTTTGTGCTTTTGGCAGCTGTCAATTCTAACCTTGTTTTTTTTTGGATTTACAGTCTTTTTTGTGTTACAATTTATAAATGTATATATAACGTCACGGTTTTCTATTCCCCAAAGCAGTGGCAGGAAACACAACCATTCATAGTCTGCAGGACAGCCTCTTTACCAATTGTTTTTTGGTCATAACACGTGGTGAGCAGATTGCTGTAATACTACTTATGTATGCCCTTATATATTTGTTATTAGTCATGAATACCAGTTTTATAGTAATAATGGTACAATGAAAGATTAGGCGCAGAATCATAGACCCATTTGCCATTTATAGACAAACTATAAGATGTAAGTCAGGACTTAAACAAAATGCTTGGTAAGTTCTAAAATGAGGTGTTGATAGAGCCACCACTCATAAGAAATGCACCGAAGGTCAATAATACTTGGATGTAGTATGATAAAATCATCATCAAACCATTACACTTACAGTATTAATAAAGAAAAACTATTTTAGCCAAAGTCTACAGGTGAGCCTAAGACTAAACCCACACAGTCGTCAGTCCGTGAGCTCCGTGGTCTAGGACTGTCTCCAGATTTAATACTGTGTCGATCAGAGAAACCAATCAACCACACAGTGAAGGAGAAAATATCCAATTTCTGCCATGTTACACCAGAACAGGTAAGGAAAATGCTAAATCCATATAAAAACGGTAATAATTAATTTTAAACCACCAAATTAATTTTTATAACCTACTTTTATCTTAAGATAAGGGTTATGTTTATTTTTTAACAACTGAAGTTTCTATACAGCCACTGTCGTGAACCAAAATTTGGGTAGTGTGCAAAAATTAAAATTTCAAAATTACTAAAAAATCTGCATTTGATGCATGATTGGTATTGTAATATGAATAAGATGTTTTGTTATTGCTATCTCTGACATAAACTCCTAGTAAAAAAGGCAAAAACCTAAGATAAATAAACCAAACAATTGTAATATTAAAGTTTATTGTTATTATTGATTGTTTCCATTCAGATAAATGAAAGTGACAAATTATTCACTAAGATGTAAGTGTTTATGTTTGTTTACTTTAGATGTATAGTCAATTTACGTATTTTTTTTAGAAAAATTAATGTTTAATAGTTAATTAATGTTTATTAAATATAAATGTTTCAAATTACTTTCAAAAGACATACAAATTATAATTTTTTTTTTTAAATGTTTTTAGCACCTTACACCTAAGGGGAAGCTAAAAAAATTTACCCAGTCCATTGAGTGGGGTATCGGTGCTTAGAGCTTGTTGATTAATTATTAATGTATTTTTGTTTTGAAAATATTGGAAAATAAAGAAATAAGCGGCCACCAGTCAGCTTTTTTTTATAAAGTTCTGTTTTTAAGAATTTTTTAACTTCCCATTGCCCTATGAACTTAAAATTTGGTGAAAATGTTTACTATCACATATATTTTTTTTATATCTATATATTGATAAATAAGATCTTTCCTCCGATTTTCCTCATTTTTCCCATTACAACTCAGCACAGACAGTTTACCTACTGCTTGTGAATAATTCTGCCATTCGGACAGCATACTACAACATAATTCTCCATTGGGTAGGGATACCCAAATGTTAGAAGTCTGACACCGACTTGGCTGGTTTTTTTCATTATTACATATGTATATTCATTTTGTTGAATAAAAGTCATATATTTTAGAGGAAGATTTTTAAATTTGCAATCAATAATAATTTTTCTGTTGAGATCTTTGTAACATCTAACTTTAAAAACTTTAGTGTGGTTTGAAAATTCATAATTAATTTAAATTTATTATTAAAGAGGTATTGAATTATACATCAATTTAACATAAAAAGGCAATAAAATATACATACTTACAAACACTTATAATCAACATGATAATTAAGGTTAAATAAATATTTTACTACAGTTTTTTTTTTCCAGCTGTAAATAACAGAAAGTTACAAATTTTTTGTTGGAAACAATATTCAAAGCTAAGCAACGTCAGGCTTGGTCAGTACTTGGATGGGTGACCGCTTAGCCGCCCCCCTTTTTTTGTGTGTGTTTGTAAATTATGTAAATGGTGGTAGGTACAGAACCCTTAGTGCACGAGTCCAACTTGCACTTGTTATAACTTATTGTAAAATATTTTAAAATGTGCTATTAATATGTTTATATTTAAACACAATCATAACTAAAAGAACACTAACTGTTCTTATAAATTTGTGATAAAGATAGTGTTTCAAAAATAATTATGTACAAATCTCAGGAAAACATGAAATTAAATTATGTTTTGTACATTTTTTTTATTTTGTATTTTCACAACATTTTAGTACTGTAATACATTGGTAGCTTTGTGAACACAATATTTTAAATGCTGAGCACTCCTTGCTTGAATTCTGAGAATACAAATTAACAGAAAAGTCTTAACAACAACATTGATATCTACAAGTGTTGGAAATACAAAGTTGTTTATCTTGTTTAAAGTCACATATACTATGTACCGCGTGCCGTTCAGTATTCCGGGAAGATATATAAAGCTAGCATTTTCAAAATAAAATAATGTTTATTTCAACTTGTGCCATATTTCACATTTCTGAAAAAAGTAGTCACTTCAAACCTGTAGGATTTTTAAAAAAAAGTAGATTCCTTCTGTTTAGCTTCTTTTTGATAAGACAACAAACACTTACAATCACATTAACACTAATCTCTTATTTTACTTCATTAAGAAATGATTTTCAATAACAACAATAACACTATACATCTTAATTTTTTATTTAAAGTTTAAGTATTTCGTGTTTTTCGCCCTACCAAAAGGAAATTAAACAAAACTAAATAAGAATCTTATTATTTTTTTTGTGGGAACCATGGACATTTTTATTTAGATACCAAAATCAACTCTTATGCAAAATCATCATTTACAGGGGGCTGTAAATAGGTGACTAGATTATAGAGATTCTGTTATTTTTATTAACCTGCTAATTGACTTATCATTAAATAGGTGACTACAATCTATATGGGAATTGTTATTTTTTTTATTTACTTGCTGATAGCCTAAAGTGTTGGATCTAGTTTGAACCTTGGTACATACAATAAGATTTTGCAAAATTCTACCTCAGCTAAAATTTTGGTGTTGAAGTTTGTATAGGACGAGAAAGTTAAACCACGGGAGCTAACTAGTTCATCATGAAAAAAGAAAAATACTAATTATGTATATTTATTCTAGGTAATATGTGTACACGACCTTAGCTCAGTTTATCATGTTCCTTTACTGATGGAAGCTCAGGGTGTTGTGCAGTATCTAAATGAGAGGCTTCAACTAAATATGTCAATGCCAAGACCTTCAAGGTAAGAACACATTGTTAATACACACCAGTTAAAAATGCCAATTTAAGGGGCTAAGTCAATAATGACAATAAAGTATTTTTTAATGATTGTAAACTAATTAGTAACTAGTTTGTTTACAACATGTATACATGACCAATAATATCTCAGAATTAATAAAGCCACATTCTAGGTGTTTCCGTCGTATTAACTGGCTAAAGTTAGGCAATAAAAATAATAATAATTTTTTTAAGTAAAAACTTCTTTAGCGGTGTTGTGCACTTTTTTTGTGATGGGTAAAAAATGTTAAACTCGCGTCAGGTCACGTGTCCTAATCGAATTTTTAGGTGCGTTTTGTTGACTGCTTCAATGCGGTTAGTGTCATAATCCTGCCAAGTTAAAAAGACATAAATTCTGTATGACACAGTTCAATTCTTGGTTAATTCTCTTTGGTAGGACTACCGCATTATGTACATTATGTCGGTCAACAAAACGCCACTTTTAAAGAAAATTCGTAAGACGGAACTCGCGTCAGATTTATTTACATTAGGCTGTGACATATTGAGATGTCAAATATACTACGTCAAAAAGTAAATAAACAAACATTATTATTTTTGATGGGTAAAAAATGATAAACTCGCGTCAGGCTGACGCCTATTATAATTTTGAAGTGAAAACGTCGTAAGCGGCGTTGTGCACTTTTTTTTCTGTTTAATTAGTTTTATATAACACTTGCTCGTAAACAATGTCATTACTTGAAATAAATTTATTATAAAGTTTACTTTAAAGAAGTGACAGATCTCATCAAAGGCTTCATTTCGGATGACAGCTGTCAAACTAGAAACGGCTTTATCGCCGGAACTATTAATTGTAGACTAGTAATTTCTTTACAGAAGTGATAGATCTCATCAAGTTTTTTTTTTTTCAATGACAGCTGTCAAACTAGAAACGGCTTTATCTTTGTAACTTGTGATCGCAGACTAGTAGGTTCTTTACAGAAGTGATAAATCTCACCAAGATCTTCATTTTTTGTGGTACATTGAAATTAATGTATAGGTAAAAAAGGTATCTGTTGAATAGGGATTTAAAAATGGAATTGAGGTTTTGAAAAAACTTTCTTTGAAATGAAAACTTCTTTAACGGCGTTGTGCACTTTTTCTGTGTTAAGTAAAAATGCTTAAAATGTAATCGTTTAGTAATAATTAAGATTTAAGGTATAAAACTTTTCTTACCTGTTCAACTACATACATATATGCTTACATACTTTTACTTTTTGGTGATGCTGGCTTTGTACTCATATTCTGGTCTATACTACCTAATTGCTTTCTGACTTCCTGATTTATCATCACTGGCAGAGTCAAAACTACTAAAGCCTAAATAATAAAATTTTACGGATCAATCTGTGACTAAATGATAAAATAAGGCCTATATGTTGCTCTGAGTTAAGCCCGAGTTACATATTAAACTCCTATGAAAGTTCATTTACCTAGTAGTTTTGGTGATAAGTGAGTATAAACAAACACGCAGGTTGACTAATAGCCAGACAAAATGTTCAAATTGGCTATTTTCCCGCCATCAGTTTCTGGTAAATATTTTCAATGTACAGACACGACGGTCCTATAGTTTTATTATATGTAGTATTGATAGAAAAAAGACTATCTATTCTATAGTCTAAAATAGTTTTATATTGCACTCGAGTACAATGAGGAAGAAAAGAAACATGTGCCAAATAGCTAATCCTAAGGGCAAACATCCAACGACCGATTGTATGTGTCACATATCTACAAAAGTCCATTTAGGATCTAAATAAATGTGTAGTCCGTCCGTTTGCATAATACTGTCTCAGTTTTGAAAGTGTTGGTACAATAAAATCGGTGGACATACATTAAAAAAAATATACCCGTCGAACAATTGTTATTTGTAGCCTCCTTTTTTGAAGTCGTTTAAAAAGCATGCATATTTATATTTTTAGAGCTTGCGCACCTGCTTCGAATTTAAAAGTTAAAAAAATGTATTAATTTTATTTTATATAAAAAACTATTTTTGACAAGTCTAAACAATACCCACATCATTTCTTGTTTCTCTGTTTGTGAGAATGGACAAAAAAAGTTCAAAAGGGGCCATCCATATAGTACGTGCGATGCATTTAATTAATATGTGCTGAACAATGATTATCGCAATTTGTCGAATTAGTGGCCACTCATCTGTTAGGATTTTTTAACTAAAATCTTAAAAATGACATACTTATGCCAAGTTTGTTGGGTAACTTAACAAGTTAACACAACATATACGTGGATGCAATTAGCAATGGCTGGATGCAAAGAAATATACACTGAGTTATAAATATATACTGTTGAAACTTGGTGAGTAGATGTATTCTGTGAACCGCATTAAGATTTTCACACAAAAA
This sequence comes from Apoda limacodes, assembly GCA_946406115.1. Classification (NCBI taxonomy): domain Eukaryota; kingdom Metazoa; phylum Arthropoda; class Insecta; order Lepidoptera; family Limacodidae; genus Apoda; species Apoda limacodes. The sequence continues at coordinate 6,730,618 of OX291553.1, read as the reverse complement.
TAGAAAAAAAAATTTTTTTGGGGTTCCCGATACTCAGAACAAAACCATTTTTTTTTTATCAAACCCATACCTGTAGGGTGTCTATGGATCGGTCTTCAAAAATGATATTGAGGTATCTAATATCATTTTTTTCTACACTAAATAGTTTGCGCGAGAGACACTTCCAAAAATGGTAAAACTTGGTAAAATGTGTGTTCCCCCCCCCCCTGTAACTTCTAAAATAAGAGAATGATAAAACTAAAAAAAAAATGATGCTCATTACCATGCAAACTTCCACCGAAAATTGGTTTGAACGAGATCTAGTACGTAGTTTTTTTTAATACATCATAAAGCGTAAACCGCAATTTACCTTTCATTCTGTCAACTCAAATATATTTTTTTTTTGTTTGTGTTCGTAGATTACATAAATGGTGGTAGGTACCTCGGTGCGCGAAGCATAATCTGAAGTCTTGGCCAATTTTTGAGTTTCGTCGTAATTGTCACCTTAAATACTATCTAATGTGCTAAATTTCAAATCTGTAGCTCAATTGGAATGAAACCATTTGTGACGATCTATGAGCTAGTACGTGAGTGCCTTAAATTGTGATTTTTGGCTTCGAATATCATGAAAACTAATTCGCTTATTGGCACTTTAAATTTAAGTTAAAAATCAGTTTAGTAGCTTAAACCTGAACGGATATACAGTGGGGTCGAAATAGTTCGTGTAAATAGTGCATAGTGCATGCTCCTTGGTAGCACTGCGAACTTGGCTCGGAACACTTATTCAGAGCTGTTAAACAAATAGCTGTAACCCATCCGAATTGTCGGGGAAAATGTATTATGCCAAATAACAAAGCGTTTAAACCCGTTTTATTATTTTTAAATAAGTAATGGAACGCGTTAATTTAAAACTTATACTCTTAAACAAAAATGGCATACTCACTTTTGAAGTATGTTTCAAAGTCAGTCACCTAGTTATTTATTTGTATATTTGTACCCATACCCATAATCTGTAACAAATCGATTGCAATGAGGTTAGTCGGTAATGTTATTGACCTGCTTTTTATTTTGCATTGAAAACGTGTCCTTATCGGACATTAGCCATGTCTCATTGCCAGCGAGGCGGGCGGCTAACGAGCAAATCTCACTAGTGTGCGAGTGAATTAGAGCTATGACTGCGATGCACCATGTATGTACCTACCTTCTGAACGTAGGTACAACTATTATTAGATCCATGTTTTCAAAATTTTCTTTTGTGGAAAACGGGTGGTTTAAGCTTTCTGTTAAAATGATTTCTTCTCTATAATTAGTTCCCATTACTTTGTTGTGTGTTATTTTACACCACCAAGGTTGCAAAAATCTTGAGGCCAGCCTGATGGACGCTAAATACCAGATATTATAACTCACGCCGATCCATTAAAAAGTCTAACTACTCACTTGTTGAAGAATCATATACTGTAGTCCATATAAAAAACCTTAGCAGGGAGGTCATTCCACAACAACCTAAGCGTTCGCGGGAGGAAGCACCTCTGAAACCCCACAGTGCATAACTATTTAGGTTTAATGTGTGAAGAGTGAAGATAAATTGCCTATTGACCTAAACAAAACAATACTTAACAACTTTCTTCTACCACCAACTAACTTAACATTAAGTTTTAAGCATTTGACTGTATTTATTACGTCGTGTTAGTGTGTGTATGGGTTTTTCAGTAAACGCAAGACGCACCGCAAAATAAAACTGTGTTATTTTTATTAATATTCAATTAGTGTCAGCCATGATAGAGAAAAAACATTATGTTATTTACAGCGTTTGTAACTTTTATTGTATTAAAGTTCTTTATCTGTGGTAAATTGAGATGAAGAAAAGCAAAAGCAAGGTGTTAACCTACTAAGCATTAGAAAGTTGTTATGCTCATGCTAGTTGCGTATCGCACGGTTAACTAAAAAAAAACGGGGACCAGAACGTGTCCGACATGCATGCAATAGCGTTCCGTAGCCTTTATATGAAACTAATGAGGTTGTTTGATTCAATTAATTTAAATCTAAAGTATTCGTCAATCCTATCTCTATACTATTTAATTGTTATGTTTTTCGTTTGGAGATGGCAAGGATGAGCCGGGACATTGCGAGCATCTTTATTATAGACCGGGAGCTGATAACAAAAGTTCCAGGACGATTTTCTGCCTTGTGCCTTTCTGAGTACTGAAGTTACATCAGAGACAAGTTAAATCATCGCAAAATTGAGCGGTACTCCCGGGGCCAAAGTTGTGTAAATAAACATTTATTTTGCAAAAAAATTGTCAGGTATCGAAAATTGTCGGGTTTTAAAGGTTGATGTTGAAGGGTGGAATTGTTTAAAAATGTAAGTGATAGTAAATGATTTTCTCATCGCTGCCAATGTAAAGATTAAAATTAATCAATTGACACAGTCTATTTAAAATATTGGCATAAGGTCTGAATGAATTTCGGTTCTGGAAAAGTTGATGAAAATTTTCAGGTTGGTTCTGCGATTTTCTCACATATCAAACAATGTTCATTATAATGTAAATAATAAAAAAAAAATGTGTGAATGGCATAAGTGCTTGGTGCAGTATTTCATGCTTTAAAGTTGTAGGAAAATTGGTGGAAATAACGACAATTTTCTTACTTATGCCATTTTGTATATTGGTAGAAAAAGTTGTTGTAAACAAATATTGAAAGCGGCATAAGTGCCAAAAAGAGCTTCACTACATAGTATAAAACAAAGTCGCTTCCCGCTGTCTGTCTGTCCCTATGTATGCTTAAATCTTTAAAACTACGCAACAGATTTTGATGTGGTTTTTTTAATAGATAGAGTGATTCAAGAGGATATGTATAATACATGCATGATATAAAAATTTTAGAGGTTTCTTATGTGATGTCGTAAATAAACACATTTTTTGCGCTTACATCGCAAACGCTGGCTGAACACTACGAGATAGATCAAAATAATGTGCGACAGTATTGTACACCTTAAAACGGTCTACAAAAATGTCCTCAATGGTATATGTCTATCTCTTAGGGCTAACCCACAATAACCTTTTTTTTTAGGGTTCCGTAGCCAAATGGCAAAAAACGGAACCCTTATAGATTCGTCATGTCTGTCTGTCCGTCCGTATGTCACAGCCACTTTTTTCCGAAACTATAAGAACTACTGTTGAAACTTGGCAAGTAGATGTATTCTGTGAACCGCATTAAGATTTTCACACAAAAATAGAAAAAAAAAACAATAAATTTTGGGGGTTCCCCCCACTTAATTGAAACTCAAAAATTTTTTTTTCATCAAACTCATACGTGTGGGGTATCTATGGATAGGTCTTCAAAAATGATATTGAGGTTTCTAATATAATTTTTTTATAAATTGAATAGTTTGCGCGAGAGACACTTCCAAAGTAGTAAAAAGTGTGCCCCCCCCCCCCCCCTTCAACTTCTAAAATAAGAGAATGATAAAACCAAAAACAATATATGATGTACATAACCATCCAAACTTCCACCGAAAATTGGTTCGAACGAGATCTAGTAAGTAATTTTTTTTTTGATACGTCATAAATGGTAAACCGCAATTCATTCAATCAACTCAAATATGAAAATAAAATAAAAAAAAAAATTTGTTTGTGTTTGTAAAGTACGTAAATGGTGGTAGGTACGGAACCCTGGGCGCGTGAGTCCAACTCGCACTTGGCCGGTTTTTTTTATCCTTTACTTTTTACAACAAATAATGGCTTATTTACGAAGCGATTTCAAGCAATACAGAATAATCCTTATCCAATTAAGTACCTTAAATACATTGTACTAATATAGATCAATATGGCCTTATACAGCATAAATGATTTTTTCCGAAGATTTCAAATGCAGGGATATAGTGGTTGCGGCGATATCGGCTGGGGGGCCGTGTCGGCGCGTGGCTATAAATAGCGCGTCGAAGACCGCGCAACCGCAACCGCGTAACGGGGAACTCCCCTCCTGGCGCTGACTCACCTTCGAGTTCGAGGCTCACGCCGGTCGTAGGGACGACCCAAGCTGAGGCCCTTGAGCGTTGGGCGCTATATGGGCTGAGACCCCTTCAAAGAGCAAAAAAAAAAATATATTCAAAATTGTTTGATAGTATTTAAATACTAGAGTGAATTCTTTTTAAGACAAAACGAGCTTTTCAGCGCGACAATTTTTTCGAAATTGTATGTTCATACTTTAGTCGGTATTGAGGTTAATTTTTAGAACCGCAATTTAAAGAAACACATAGTATCCCAAATTTGGGCAAAGTGCCACAGTCCGAAACCATGATATTGATAACCGATGGATCGTTCCCTATAAGTGGTGTAAAAATAAATTTTGTGTTTAGGGGATGTTAGGTCACTACAATTTGTCTGTCTAATGAAATATTACTTTGTAATAGTTACCTTAATAACATATTTAAAAATCAGACATGTAAAAATAAGAAAAGTTCATTTATTATTTGTGGAGCTTTAAAGCGCCTGACAAAAGTTTCGGCCCATGGAAAGTGTCTGACACTTAAAATACTATTTTTGAATAATATTCTGCAAAACATATATAAAAATAAGCCATTTAAATTTTAGTTAAGTAACTTTTAGTTTTAGTTACCTTTCTTACCTGGTACCTGCCCAGGTGTCACAAGGGGAGCTCCATAAGCACGCAGGTATTCAAAGAACATGAGACGCATCTGAGAACCTAAGGTTTCATCTATGTGAAAATAAGTTATGTCAGATCGCTCTGGGATCTTGGACTATTAGTAGAGATAGGCTCGATCGCTATGCCGATTTAACAAAAATGTTCCATTTCTTATATATATCATAGGTACAGTTTCAAAGGCATATGTGAGAAAATCGCAGTACCGAGCTAAAAATTTTCATCAACTTTTCCAGAACTGAAATTCATTCAGACCTTATCTACCCTTATGCCAATATTTTTAATTTCTTGGAAACCGTTTTCAAATAAAAAAAATGTAAAAGAAACGTCAAACAAATTTTTAAAAAGCATTTTCGTAGCGGATTTTCTTCATAAATCGCCACCACACACGGACGAATAGGGCTTAGTAAGATATAATTATTTACGTAGGTGTTAAACAAATGATACCATAACCCTGATATTATTTTAAAGGGGTTTTTTTGCGTCAAAAATCGTCACCAGACACAGACTAAGGTAGGGGCTTAGTAAATTTATTTTTTTCAATGTTTTTGAACTACAAATTATAGTGGTGTGAAAGATATTGACAAAGTATAAATAGATGACGAAACTTTAGTTTTAAGTTTTTGTGTTTTAGCTCCTGAACCCTAGAAATTCGTCAGTTTGTATATTGAAGCCTATTTAGTTATTACAATGGTTGTTTTTTGAATTAGGATATTGAGATAGGTTATTTACAAGAACTATTGAAAATGTCTTATATTGGCTTAAACTATTGTTGCCTCAGAATTTGTTTGATGCCATTTAGGGACGCTGGCCTTTCCTCAAAGAAAGGAGGTTTAGGCTATAGCACATCTAGTCGGCTCAGCGTCCTTTCTCTAAAAAGAGACAGACCCTGCAGTGAGAACCAACGACGGCAACAAATGACATAAATAAGTTAATTTTCGCTTATAGTTTAAAATTAATGTTACTTTTCCAGATTTATGCAGAAGTGGCGTAATTTGGCGAAACGAGTAGACAATCTCCGTAAAGAAGTGAACATAGCCCTAGTTGGTAAATACACAAAGCTCGAGGATAGCTATGCGAGCATGACCAAAGCCTTGCAGCACGCGTGCATCGCCACCGGGTCCAAGCTAAACTTGACTTATATAGAGGCCATGTCACTTGAGAAACAGACAAAGATAGATGACCCTATTATCTACCACAAGGCGTGGCAGGACCTCTGTAAGAGCGAGTGAGTATTCTTGTTTTGAACCGACTTCAAAACAGGAGGAGGTTCTTAATTCGGATGTTTATATTTTTTTCATGTATGGTCGGGCATAACTCCGTCATATATAGATGGATTTGGGAAATTCTTTTTTTATTTAAAGTAAAGTAAAAATTAAATTTAAACAAAAAAGAAAAAGTATACACTTCCGAGATGGTCCCATAATAATGTAGCTAATTTAAAACTTTAACTTTTGGTCAAAAATATAATTGGTGTAAATTTGGAACTGGTGAAATGCCTTTTAATGTTGATGATTGTATAAATTTTTGTTACTTTTAGTGTACGAAAAAAAGCAATTCGTCACTCAAATGTAAAAAAAAAACTTTTTAACAGAAAACAAAATACAACCGGCTTCAAAAAGTTGCACCAAAAACGTAAAAATACATATTTTCAAAAATCTGATCTTAATCACAGTTTGAAGTTGGTGTCTATGTACCTTACAGTTTATAACACACTTCACTTGCATGAAACTAACTTCAAACGGTAATTCAAATCAGATTTTTGGAAATATATAAGTAATTATTTTTACCTTTTTAGTACATCTTTTTTAAGTCGGTTATTATTTTTTTTGTAAAAAATGTTTTTTTACATTTTTTACTGTCGGGGGACTCCGCCGCTTTATCAGGCGTCGCACCCAAGTGGATGGTCTGATGCATCGTTTTTTAGGGTTCCGTACCTGAATGGTTATTAGGAACCCTATTACTTAGGCTTCGCTGTCTGTCCTTCCGTCCGTCTGTCAACAGGCTGTATCTCATGAACCGTTATAGTTAGACAGTTGAAATTCTCACAGAAGATGTAATTGCTGCTATAACAAAAAATACTAAAAAACAATATATATAAGGGGGCTCCGATACAACATACGTGGTTTTTTTGCTCGTTTTTGTAGATAATGTGCGGAACCCTTCGTGCGCGAGTCCGACCCGCACTTGGCCGATTTCTTTTAATGAATTTACCCCATACCGCGTGTGCTGATTTATTATATATAACTAGCTGTCCCGGCGAACGTTGTTCCGCTGCCGTCCCTCTGTACCCGGCGAAAGTTGGTTTTTACCTATAGTGCCCGAGTCCGGCTCGCACTTGACATATCGAGATAAAAACTATCCTATCTTTTAAGTTGGATCAAATAACAGATATTTACGAAGTTTGATCAAAATCGGTTCAGTAGTTTAGGAGTCCATTGAGGACAAACATTGTGACACGAGATTTATATATATTAAGATTAATACATTAGGTGGTGTGGCGCAGACCCCGACCACACAAGGTAACTTGTAAAGAAATTCAAGTGAATAATTCTAGTTCTTCTAGTTTCTGGAGAAGATTTATTTTAAAGATTAGGAGCAAAAGGAGTATTTAGATTGAAAAATATATGTATTGTCAGTTTATCTTCGTAAATGATCGATATTTATATTTCTAGTGGTGTCATAGTACCAGGAGGATTTGGTCAAAGAGGAATAGAAGGCAAGATCGAAGCTTGCCAGTGGTGCAGAGAGACACAAAAACCAATGCTGGGCATATGCCTCGGCCTACAAGCGGCTGTTATAGAGTTCGCTAGAAACGTTTTAGGTTTAAAAGCAGCCAACACGACTGAGGTGGACCCCAATTGTGAGGATAAGTTGGTAATAGACATGCCTGAACATCACCCTGGTAATATGGGGGGTACTATGAGGCTGGGGAAGCGGAAAACTTATTTGGAACCTAGCATAATAAGTAAGTTTTGTCTTTTTAGGGTTCCATATTTATTTGATTTCAACTTACTAATTTAGTACAGACTTACAGACAGAGTAAATACAGACTTTTACGCGTACAAATTTACGCGCTCCATTACAAATTTAAAAATAATAAAACGGGATTAAACGCGTCATTTGGCAAAATACCTTTTTCCCGACGTTTCGGCTGGGTTACGCCAGATTGGTCACGTGTAGACTGGCGGCGTCGTCGGCTTTTTGTATTGTAATTGCTCTTCATTCATAGATCTGCATATGTTAGTGTAGGTTACTTATAAATTATATATTATCAATAGCAGTGATCGGAGTAGGCAGAGCTGATAGCTGATACTTGCATCATTCGGTCATATTATGAATATGTAATTTTTTTTAAATATGCCAATATTAAAAATTATGGAAATCTTGGTATTAGATTAGATTTAATTAAATTATTGTTGTAAGTTCACATACGTAAGCCTGTTTTACGTGTTTTTGTCGATATACGATTTAAGTACGTACTATATTAGAAACGTTTTTAACAAGTTCTTACTTGACATCGTTGTTTATCAGAAAAACACACACAAAGAAATGCTAACTTAACAATTTTACTTAAATAGGTTTAGGTTGTTTTTCCTAAATTCTATAAGTATTTCCATATTAACATATAAAACGCTTGAGACCGTTGATCCTAAAAATGGCTCTACCTACTCCAATCTCTGTTCATTAAATATAATATTTTGTATTTTTATGTTAAGCAATATCAAAATTGTGCTCATACATACACAATATTGACTTGGTCATTTTTATGGTCTTATACTAAGAAGGTACCATGTCCCAAGAAAGGTTAATAACCTGTAAAATAGAATGAAGATGTTTTTGAGAGAATATAAACTTTCTAATGCAAACGTAACATTATATTTATAGTTATTTTAATTAAAAATGTAATTCCAGCTCAACTGTACAAAAAGGACGTAATAGAAGAGCGCCACAGACATCGGTATGAAGTAAACCCCGAATATATCAAGAGGCTAGAGGCGGCCGGTCTCCGGTTTGTGGGTAAAGACGAAACCAAGACTAGGATGGAAGTGGCCATGGTTGATGGTCACCCGTATTACGTGGCGGTGCAGTTTCACCCAGAATACCTGTCAAGACCACTGTCGCCCAGCCCGCCTTTCTTAGGGTGAGATTCATATTAATTTAACTTGTATTAAATAAGTAATATTCACTTGCGTTCGTCTGTTTTGCTTTGTATGTATGTTTATGTTGTTTTTATAGATGTATGAAACATTTACGGTAGTAATATATATATATATATATATATATATATATATATATATATATATATAACGAAGTTAAAAGGAAAACTATCGTTTATTGCAGATAGCACTACCAGCCGCACTACTGGTAGTGCTATTTACAAATGCTAGCACTACCATGGCATTGTCAAATGTTTTATAGTACAATCGAGGAAAAAAATACAAAAAGAAACCGGCCAAGCGCGAGAAGGAGTTCCGTACGATCTAAGAAGATTGACGTGTGTTTGTATTTCGATGGATTGACGACGAAAAGATAGTTTTTCCCACCGACCTACCGACCGTTATGTCGAGCTTTTATAGTCGTTTTAGTTTTTTATTTTCAATATTATTTCAAATGACAGCTGTCAAATTAGAAAAATGATCAATCTCATCAAGATCTTCATTTTAGACGACAGCTGTCATCAAAAATAAAGATCCTGATGAGATCTATCATTTCTGCAAGGAAACTGCTAGTCTAAGATCAATAGTTAGGGAGATATAGCTCTTTCTAGTTTGACAGCTGTAATCAGAAATAAATAATGATTCAAAATTTAGTTTAAAAAAATAATTAAACAATCAAAAAATGAAAAAAAATCCTAGTGATTAACAAATTAACCCTGGCACAATGAGTATAATAAGTATTTTAGTTCACGACTGTACTTTAAAATATTTGAATGTCTGGTTGTGCTATTTTTTGTAAATAGCACTACCAGTAGTGCGGCTGGTAGTGCTATCTGCGATAAACGAAAACTATCACAGCTAAGTAGGGTTTACATTGAGTAATAGCTGACCAACTTTTAAAATGTACTTAGAGATGTAAAGTTTTTCACAAATTCCATTGAAAATATCTTAGATGAAGTTGTTAGCTGTGTAAAACAGATTGTCAATAAAAAATTATGAAGTATGTAAAACTATGAAAAAATTAAAATCATAACTTCCTTGTGATAATAATTGCCAAAATAATAATGTTTACGTTTTACTTACACATTAACCCGTGAGAAGGCGCGCCTAATTTTCTTACACGAGTAGGCGCGCGCGAGCAAATTGCTCACACTATCATAAATGTTCATAAGTCAAAGTCAAAATGGTTTATTCAAATAAGGATTTTACAATCACTTTTGAATCGTCAAAGTTATAAAATATTATTTTTTGAACCCTCCCACCTTCCCGCCGGTTCACAATGTTGTTGATTTCTACCGAGAAGAATCCGGCAAGAAACTCGATACTCTTTTAGTTATATTTTTAGTGTTTCTATATTTATTGGCTTATAATGTATTTAAATAAATAACACAAGGTTTAGTAAGTAAGAAAACAAGTATGTTAATCAAAACTATTAAACATAATAGCAACTTCTAACCCAAATAGTAGTACTAATTACTACTAGTATTAATTAAATTTTTTGGCACGTTTCATAAAAATCACAATAAAAACTGTTACATAACAAAAACTAAAAAGTGTTATTCATCCATTAAATCTACACTAATGTGCTTCTCGAAACATACTGAACACATGTATTTTACATGTTCGGTGTAAAGTAATTGCTTGCACGAAGTACATGGTTTTTTTGACCTTCTATTTTTACGTCTAGGACATATTGCACAAAATCCGCTTGGTCCTGGCTCCGCAACAGGCACAGGAGCCGGCACAAATCGCTTCATTAGAAATTTGAGATCTGAGGATATGTTCTCCATGCGAATCCGGCGTGAAATATGTGGTTTCACCAGCTCGAGAGCCACCTCTTTCAAGAATGTTCGTCTCTCAATCAGAGTGTTTGTGTTGGCTTTGTATATTATTTGGGCATTGATCGCAGTTATATTCAAAATGGAGAAGAATAAGCGCATTGGCCATCTTGATGTGATTCTGGCAACGGAATAATCCTCTTTCTTTTGATCTACAACATCTACGCCTCCTTTTGTGGAATTGAAAAATGTTACAATCTCAGGTTTAGCTTCGCTTCCAGTTTCTTGGTCTATAGCGTCGTCATTGTGAAGTGTTGATAGCATAAGGACAATCTTCTTTGTTTTTTTCTTTGGCACATATATAATAAAAATAATAACATTATTACTAAAGAGTTTTTACATGATAATCAAACACGGCCTCCACAAACGCCTTGCTGCGCGGTCGCAACGCCACTGAGCGGATCGAGAATTGCGTCAGGGGAGAGGGGGTGAATATTTAGGAAGGTACTTTAGTGCTTGAATTGGTGTGGCAAGGGAAAGACAAAAAAATTTTGAATTAAATTTTTGTGTGAGCAAATTGCTCATAGCGCGCCTTCTCACGGGTTAAAGTGGGCGGTACTTAGCGGTACGGGGATTAAACATAATCGGTTTTTAGGGTTTTCAAATATCCGCAATAGTTTTTTATACACCACTTAGGTGGCAAACAAGCTAAGGGTCTGCCTGATCACAAGCGGTCACAGCAGCCTAAATTATACCTATTGATTCTAATTCTAAGGAATCCTAACTTAATACGTGTACGACAAGCACTTGGCCGGTTTTTTATTTTCTCACTTTGAGAGAATTTGTTTACATTTACAGTAAAAAAAAAAAAAAGGGTTTACGCGTTTCCCAATCATTTGCATAAAGATACATGATTAATTATTTCTTTGTTATTCTAGACTAGTGCTGGCGTCTCAGGGAAAGCTGAAGAACTATCTGTCAAAGGGCTGCCGGCTCAGCCCACGGATACAGTCCGACGTCAGCTCAGGTAAGATGTTTTCCGTTTTGTTCTGTCAATCCGCTAAATTTTATGAGGCTATTACATACCCTAGCAAACTTAACTTGTTTGGGTATGCCATCACCTTAAATTCTTGAAACATATACATGATTTGTCATGACAGAATTATAGCACAAACTAGGATTAATGCACTAATTACAAAATTAGCCCACATTAAAAATTGTTTCTGACGGTACAAAAAATTAAGCGCGCCAAAGTTTAAAACGGATCGTATCCTGATGATTTGACTGTATGCATTTGACAAAATCTTCTATTAATAATAATAATAATAATAATAATAACGTTTATTTCTCACCATAAGTATTACATTATAAATCACAAATTTAATACAGTAGAATGTAATTCTAAAATTAAATCTAGGATCGATCAGAATTATGGCGGGTTGGTACCTGAACTAGGAGAATCCTGTGTCTCAGGTTACCAACCCTCCACCCCTGGCCAGTATCTAATATTATTAATCAAAACGGGATGTGTGAAAATACGTGTGAGCATGTGTATGTGTGTGTGTGTGTGTGTGAGTGTGTGAGTGTGTGTGTGTGTGTGTGTGTGTGAGTGTGTGTGTGTGTTTGTGAATGTGTGTGTGGGTGTGTGAGAGAGAGTGTGTGTGAGCTATGAATATGTTCGTATGTGTCTTGTTTGTATATTGGTGTATGTTGTGTGCCTATGTGTTTGTGTGTGCTGCGTCTGAGTCATGAGTGAGTGTCAGGCGTTTATGGCTACTTGAGTGTCGTGTGGGTGAGTGTATGCGGTGGTACATGTTGATATTGAAGGATACAAGTTCCTAGTGGTTTTTGCTTTATACTCGTAGAATTTTTTCTGTGCTAGGGTAATCAAGGGCCGTTAAGTATTTTTTAAGTGTTGCTTTTAAACGAAACTTAGGCATTTTATAGATTTGGTACGTGTCATTAACTAACCGATAAATGAATGGCCCCATGTAATATAGCTGACGTCGAGCGAACATTGAGTTAAAGGAGGGGACAGGAGTTCGAATTCTTCTTTTGCTCTGTGAAAATTTCAATGGGTCGACAGATTTATGATGACGTAAGACTGTTAAGAAGATGTATAATTGGCGAACTGTGAGGAAGCGTGATTCTTCATAAAGTTTCTGGGTAGGGTATTTCCTGGGCTTATGGAACATGACCTTGATGACTGCACGTTGGGCTCTTTCCAGCTCAAGCAGATGAGTTGGAGCAGCTCCACCCCAGATAGGGCAGCAGTAAGACAGGACGCATTGGCAAAGGGCATAATATACGTTGGTCAATAGATTGCAGTCAGCAGCATCGCGAAGGTTTTTAAAAATTGGAAGTAATTTACGTACTCTTTTGCTAAGTGAAGATATATGTGGTTTCCAGTTTAAATGGCAATCTATGATAACGCCCAGGTATTTATGGGTATCGGTTTGGGCAATGGCAATGCAGTCACAGTAGCCACAATTTTCAAGTTTGCATTGGGAAGTATGGGCTTTAATTGAAAAATTTAACCCTGGACTTGTAGCTTCCGTTATTCTAAAACAGATGTATTTTGTTTTAGTTACGTTAATAGTTAGTAAATGCTCATCGAGCCAGTGCATAACTCGTCTGAGGCCCATTTCGGCAGATTTTTGAACTTGTGACCATGTTTTCCCACGGCAAATCAATACAGTATCGTCTGCAAAAGCCAGTACTTCCACGTTATCTATTTGAAGTTTACAAAGGCTATTCACGTAAGCCAAAAATAACGTCGGACCGAGGGTACTACCCTGCGGTATTCCATACGTGACCGGAAAGCTGGAGCTACAAGAGTTTTTTACTTTAACCACCTGACTTCTACCGTTCAAATAGTCTCGGAGCCACTCCAGGACCATACCTCTTATGCCCATGCACTCTAAAGTACGCAACAAAATTGGTAATGAGACAGTATCGAATGCTTTTTGCAGGTCCAAAAATATAGCAACACATTTTTCACCCTTGTCTACTGCCTTTGTAACGATATCCGAGAGCCTAGCTACCGCATCCTCAGTATTTCTACCCGAGCGGAAACCGTATTGGGTACATGCCAGTATGGTTTTGCTTTCGAGGAATTTAATTAGACGAGTGTTAACTACTTTTTCCATGATTTTACTAATTGCGCTCAGTAGTGATATAGGTCTGTAATTAGCAATTGAATCTGCGTCACCACTCTTAAACACGGGCACGACAGCCGCTTCTTTGAACATTTTTGGGAAAATCCCAGTAGTAAGACTAAGATTACACAGATGCGCAATCATAGTGCACAAAATCGACCGAGAGTTTTTTAGTACAATATTTGGAATGTTAATTAAACCCTTTTTTTCGTCACTGAATTACGCATACAGTAACGCAGGACCGAAATTATGGGATTTTATGTGTTAAAACTCCCCAAAATCAGTAGTCTATAAATATAATAAAAACTTTTTAACAAAAAAAAAACCGGCTTTAAATAGGTGCACTAAAAATGTAAAAATAATTACTCATTTCCAAAAATCTGATCTGAATTACAGTTTGAAGGTGGTTTCATGCAAGTGAAGTATGTTATAAACTGTGAAGTACATAGGAACCAACTTCAAACTGTAATTCAGATCAGATTTTTGGAAATGAGTATAAATATGTTTTTTTCTTTTTTGTGACGAATTGCTTTTTCGTACACTGAAAACATCCAAACTAAAATGTTATACAATCATCATCATAATAAAGGCGTTTCACCATTTCCAGATTAACACCTAAAATTTTTTTGACTAAAAATTATGGTTTTAAATGCGCTAAATTAATATGGAACCACCTCGGAAGTATACACTTTTAAATAAAAAAGAAATTTGCAAATCCGTCTATATATGACGGATTTGTGCCTGAACATACATAAAAAAAAAACTAAACATCAAAATTGAGATCCTCCTCCTTTTTTGAAGTGGGTTAAAAATGAATCCCTATTTCCCTTAGTCACACCGTAGCTTCCGAACGACTGCACCAAATTTGATATATCTTCTTTGTTGTGTACGTTATTGTTTTTATGAAAGAATAAAAGGGTCAAGTGCGAGTCCTACTCGGTTTCTAAGGGTAAAACGATTAAAATGAAATTTGCGTAAACAATTGTGCACACACTGGGAAAGGTTTCTGAATAGTACAACCCTTCCACAATAGGTGGCGCGCCAGTTGTTTTAAAAAAAACCAACGTTTTCCGGGTCAGCTATAATACAGAATACCCAATATAATGTGGTTAAAATCATAAGATATCAGAAATACTCATACAAAGTTTTTCGAAATCTCCCAAAATCCTAGACCCAGCCAATGAAATAAGGTGTTTTAGTTTTATACGATTTTAATTTCCTTAGGTTAGAAATTTGGATGCATGGGAAATAAAAATATACTTTTTTTTCAGATGAGGAAGATTTGTCAATTTCAACGTTAAGCTTAAACGACGAAAAAACTGTAATAGAGAACGGTAACAGTAAACCAGTGAAGAATGGAGTAGTTGATAAGTAAAGTCTATCTAATTCGATTTAGTTTAAGCGATATTATTAAAGGTTATTTTATTTATTTAAATTTAATTTTTGTTGAGATTTATGTTTTCTCGAATATTTAGTTTGTTTTTTTTTTTAAGTAAAGCTGTTCTGGTTGAGGTTAAAATGTCACCATCGATTTCGAAAGAAATATTTTTATATTAAGTTTTAAGATAAAACGCTTCTGACCCAAAATAACTTCTTGGCCTGAGAGAAATATGAGAAAAACCGAAAGAGATATGTGAACTCGAAAAAAAAAGAAACAGGTGTTAGGGGAGAAAAAGAGATTCGTTTGGATATACGCACTGCTCGGTTGTTTTTTCTTTACGTTTTTTTTTTTATTAATCTCGAATGTTCAGTTTCAAAGTGCTCTTTGTATTTTATAGTTGCTAGTCAATATTGATGCAGCATAATAAGTGAAAATGTGGTACATTAACATGACAATTTTGTGTATGTATGTGAGCCTAAGGGTAATGGGTAACTCATAAATGTTGTTTTATAGGTTTTTTTACGTGTAGGTGACTGTAATGCAATATGTCATTGTGACGATTTGTCGTTTAAGCTAATAATGATCACTTAAATGTTAAAAGGTTTGGATGAGGCCGTCAAAAACTGTGACTTTTTGTCATTTAAGCAAAAAATCCCTCAAATGACAAAGTTTTTGGATGTGGCAGTCAAAGACTGTGATTTTTTGTCATTGAAACTAATAATGATCACTCCAGTGTCAAAACATTTGGATGTGACAGTTAAATACTGTGACTTTTTGTCATTTAAGCAAGAAATCCCTCAAATGACAAAATGTTGGATGTGGCAGTCATAGGCGGAATTAGTTAAGTTTATAATGCAACATATTTGTCAGTTTATTTTACAAAATCGCCTGTTTCTAAACAAAAAATTCTATTGACAAGTATTTATTTTCTTAATATCTAATTTCTTTTAAATTTCGTAATGGATAGAGTTTACTAGAATCAATGGTTTGCTTCGATGATTCCCAGAGTTGTATGAATTCCGTATTTGACTTAAACATACATATTATATTGTGATTGAAGCCCCAGTGATAGAGAATGTTATAGAATAGTATTATTCATATTAATATTTTGTAAGGGTGTCTGTGTTAAGCGTACTGCATTCATAAGTAGATTGTATAAAATTGACATATTTGACGTAATTAAGAATTACTAAAATGTATGAAAAGATAATTATTTTTAGTTATAAGTGGATTCTTACTTTTATTTTTGAAGAACACTTTTAATTTTAAGTTTAACGTAAAATGTAAAGGATAAGAATAAATGCGCTAGCTTTGATTTCCATCAAAGGATGTGTTTTCTTAGATCCATTTATTTATGTCTGATTATTTATTATATAGTAATGTATATATATTATAATATTTATTTAATAAGCTGATCTGTCATTTATAATGCAATAAAAAACTAACGAACACTCAAATCTTGCTTGTTTATAACATATGTATGATGAGGGTTGCATTCTAAAATAATTGATCTGGTGAGTAATCGCCATTTGGGCCGATTGGATGACAGTAATCTTTACATTTGAATGTAGACATTTTGTCGGCAAAGCAACAATCTATTGATTGCGCTGTCGTTATCCTATCCCATACATAATACTCCAGCTTATTTTTATTGCGTTTTCTACATCTACTATTTTGTACACATTATATTAAAAAAGAGAAATGGATTAGTGATTTGAAACACGTCCTTAAAAATGTTACCACAATTTGCCTCGAAGTACTACTACTATTTTATCTCTTTATAAAGAGATTGTTGTATACATACAACAATATTGTGTCTTCACATAGAGGTGACAAATAAACAGCATTGGACTTTGTTAAGTAGCCAATTGCTGTTAAAAGTAAATGAGGTGTGTCGGTGAGGCGTCGATGGCTGTCGCCGACCGATGGTGACGTGGTAACGGCAGCCGTCGTCAGACAACTGTAGCCGCCGACACGTGCCGCTCGAGTGTAGCTCTGCGGTCGGCAACGTGCCGCTCGTGTGTAAGATCACTTAGTGAATATGTTAATAAGCTAATTTCAACGTCCACGCCGGAAATGTTAGTTGTTTGTAACACTAGCGTTCATGAACGCCTCTTACCGCTGTCCATTAATTTGTACGTATGGTAAAGAGAAAGATCTAACCTGTCCCATTTTTCATACATCACAGGTTTACTTCAGCACCAACGTAACTCATTTTTTTCAAAATTGAACTGAGTATACAGAACGACTACAAACTGATATTTTATTTTAACTCTTTTTTTTTTGTATTGTCATAATGAACGCTCATGGAAGTGTAAGTACTAACTGGTGATATAGGCGCAAACTGCATTAAGTAAATTCTAAATGTATACAGTGTACAGTTGTCTATTACAGTATATATAAGTATTTCATATTCTTTTTTTTCTTTTCTTTTTTATTTATTAAATCAGACTTATAATGAAAACACTTCAGTAGTACTTGCTGTAGAACACTAAATAATAAATAAGTTTAAAAAACATTAAAATACTCTTTACATATAATTAAAGCAGGTACAGTAGGCTACACGCTAAAGTACACCATTGTGATTTTGAAGCGTTGAAAGTTTATCCACGATTAGAAATCCATTGGGTTAATGTTAAGGAAATTTTTTTGGCTTGATAATTGATACATTTTCCTATTAAAACCATATCTTTTAGTTATAAATGTTAAGCTAAAATGTGCCAAGTAGACATGATATACTTTTAGTTGTGGTCACACTGGTGTACGTACATTCACTAACAAGAGCATAATTTTATCTAGGTACTTATATAAGGTTACGGTGTTGTATAATAATGTTTCTTTAATAATAAAATTGTTATATTTTTTTTTTTTAGTTTCATAAGCTTTGAAGCATAACTTAGTGTCATAAAATTCGATTGAAAGCTACCAAAGAGGTTGCCTTTTTATTTACTGTTATGAAAACCGTTAATATTATACGGCTGCGTATATTGTTCCGTAATAGGTAGCCAGCTTTGTTAATTCTTACATGTTTTTGATGAGTTGTTGGCAATAGAGATTGGCTATAATTATTGCAAGGTAGCTTAATAATCTAAATTTCAATCTTCGTTATTAAAATTATTTCAAAATAACATAACATACCTAAGTGATTCATTACGTATTCTTGTTTGTTTGTCATGTATAAGCATATTATTACTGATTTTAATATGTAGGTACTTATTTGGCTAAGGTAAAAATTGCTAATTTTGTATCATAATAAATTGTGTTTTTGAAGTATAAACTTCTTTAGCGGCGATGTGTACCTTTTTTTGGTATGGGTAAAAATGATAAACTCGCGTTAGGCTGATCGAAAATTCGTAAGGCGGAAACCATAATGCCACGCCATAAAAATTCGCAAGACGGAAACTAAAATGCCACGCCATAATAGGATGATTAGCAAAATAAAAAGATTGATTTTGAAGTGAAAACTTCTTTAGCGGCGTTGTGCACTTTTTTAGTGATGCGTAAAAAATGTTAAACTCTATAGGACGAATAAAAAGATGAAAGTGCGGATTACACATGTTAAAATGTATATAACAGGTTGTATGTTTTCACTTCTGCCGGCATTCCCGGAGTGCAAGCCGTTTGTTTTTTAAAAATTTTAATACGTATCATATAATTATTATTGTTTGCTCATGTATAACAGTATAAATTAAAATTGTGGGTATGTCGTGGATCATTCCATAAAGTTCCAGTGTTTAAGTCTCTTGCTTGTATGTTAATTAATACGAAATAAAAAAACAGTGGCTTCGCTGAAACTTCTTGTATTATTTATTGTTCACGGATTATGCGGTTTTAAAGGTGCTTCCGTCCTTCCTAACCGCAAACGCCGAGGTTGAGGAATTAATAAACTCCCTGCTGAGGTTTTCTCTTGGCACTACAGCAGGTATATGGCGTTAAAAGAAAGAGTTATTATTAGATTTTAAAGAGTTGGTTCACGCAAGTAATGCTCTAGGTGTTTCATGCACCCATAGACTACTGTAACCGTTGAGAATTAGGTAGGTCGCAACGCACGCAACTACTGTGAAAATGGATTTTTAGGCGAAAAAGGTAGCAAAAAATAATTTAAAAATAAACTGGGGTTTTTATTGCGTGTTCTACACACACACAATCCGTGTGCCTAGTGTAAGTTTTTACTTGCTTTTATTTAACTCATAATGTTTCTTTTTTTTTCCTTCCATCTTGTGGTGAAATTTTTCAGGCTTGTTTAAACATATTTCCTGTTATCACCCTATGATGAAAATTTGCATACTTACTAAGCTCGGATGACAGTACAATATTCCACAGTTACTTTGAGCAACAACCCCCTCCCAGAGTTGTACCAGGGCTAAAACCTAGAGGTGGGGTTAAAAAATTTAAAAACTTTCAAAATGGGTATCCGGGTGTTTTGAGGGTCGCAGATTACGAATTTGATGTTCATTTTGATGTTATCACCTATTGGCAGATGCAGGAAGTGCACCTGAAGGTAGACATTAGGGTAGTGTTTTATTCCTGGCGGTGAGTAAGTTTGCCAGAGCTCTTTGAGGATTCGCTGCGCGGACAGCGGAGGACCGGCGGTGCTAATTGCTGTCATTGCTCGGCGTAGACACAGCGTGCTGGTTCGGCGGTCAGGGAGAACTGATGAAACAGCTGACCGCTGGCCGCCCGCAGGTTGAACGGGTTCCCGAACCCAGGGATCACTTAATCTCCGCCCTGTGAGGCTCATCCGCCAACCGTTGTCAAGTCTCTGAAGTAGTAGTCGTGCCGGAGTGGACCCGGCTACTACAACAGAGGGGCATCAGGGGCCCTTCCGCCCGTCGTGCCAGCAACCGTAATATCTGTGGCGAGCTTCGGCAGTCTTAGAACCGCACCTTTTGTCCTCTAAGCTGTCTGTGCAGTGAATCCTCATCCTTAGTCTAAGTAACTTTTTTTTATATATAATGGACATGAGAACGAAAAAGAAAAGAGTTTGTACAGCGGCTACTCCATCCACATATGATGTGGATTTTTGCAACATCAGGGGTATTCACGCAAATCTTAACGCAGTCCACCACGATCTCGAGACTGCGCAGCCGACCATTCTTTTTCTAACGGAGACGCAGATATCCTGCCCGGCCACATCACATCATACCTTCACTATCCCGGCTACAAACTCGAACACAATTTTATGAGTCGTGCCGGTGTATGTATGTTCGTCCGGGAGTATATCTGCTGTCGCCGCCTTCATAGCCTTAAAGACAGGGACCTGTCGATATTGTGGGTGCGCGTAGATTACGGCGGCCACACTCGTATCTATGCGTGCCTATACAGGTCTCATAGCGGTAACACGGACGTAACTCGACTCTTCACGCACCTGAGTTTGACGACTGACAAAGTTCTAGAGCAATTTACCACAGCAGAACTAGTTATTTTGGGAGACTTTAACGCCCACCATCGTGAGTGGCTCAGTTCTCGAACCAATAACTATGCTGGGATATCTGCTCATGAATTTGCTCTGACTTATGGATTCTCTCAGCTGGTACTTTCTCTAACGAGAATACCAGATATAGAGGAACATACGAGCTCCTTACTGGACCTTCTGCTGACTACTCGTCCGCACGGATACTCCGTCTCAGTGGATGCGCCTCTTGGCTCTTCGGACTACTTTCTCGTTCGGACTCAAATGTCATGCTCACAGCCCGATCCATCTGGGCCAACTAATTGGCGTCATGTCACTTTAAGTCTATAAGTCGGCAGACTGGGATGGATTGCGAGAATTTTACGCATGGTACCCGTGGAGGTAGATCTGCTTTAACTCAGAAGATCCTGAAGTCTGCGCTGCCGCAGTCGCTGAGACAATCCTTGCTGGTATGGAATGCTATATTCCTAACCCGGAAGTAGCTGCCGGCGTCAAAAAACGACCGTGGTTTAATAGGTCTTGCAGAAAAGCTAAAATTTTCAAATTGCATATGAGGCTTGAACCACGACTTTTAATAATAAGGATCCGAATACTTCTGAGTTAAAACGCAAATTAAATGCTGCCTAGAGGTTCAGTAAGAAAGCAATTGCAAAATTCCAATTCATCGGCAAAATAGGTGGGTGGCTTGCGAGCTATCCTTCTGGGAGTCGTGCTTTCTGGTCGCTTGCCAAATCTGCCGAAGGGAACTTTTGCCAGTCGTCGTTACCACCACTGCGAAAGACCGATGGTGACTTGGCCCATAGTGCTAAAGACAAAGCCGATCTAATGGCCAGTCTCTTTGCCCAAACTCAAATATGAACGATGAAGGCGCTGTACCACCTACTATACCGCGGTGCGGTAAAACCATGCCGGAAATCTCCATAACACAGCGGGAGGTCCGGCGGACGTTGCTTTCTCTAGACGTTCATAAGTCGAGTGGGCCAGACGGTATACCAGCAGTGGTGCCTAAACAGTGTGCTCCTGAGTTATGTTCTGTACTCGCGCGCCTCTTCGCGCTTTCCTACCACACTAGGCAATTTCCGTCTTCATGGAAGACTGCGAATTTGCACCCGGTGTCCAAAAAGGGCGATAGATCACATCCATCGAATTACAGGCCTATCGCTATTACCTCTCTCCTTTCCAAGGTGATGGAGCGTGTGATCAACACACAGCTTCTAAGATACCTAGAAGTACACGACCTTGTCAGTGCCTGTCAATTTGGTGACCTTCTAGTGTATCTCACACACCGATGGGCACTAGCCATTGAGAGTCAGGGGGCATTGGCATGTAGCCTGGACATAGCGAAGGTGTTCGACCGGGTCTGGCACCGGGGTCTTCTATCGAAGTTGTCATCTTACGGAGTGCCCGAGGGTTTATGCAAATGGGTGGCTAGCTTTTTATCCGGCAGACGCATACGAACCGTAATTGACGGTAGTTGCTCTGATAGCATGGACATTTATGCTGGTGTCCTGCAAGGCGCTGTGCTGTCTCCTACGCTGTTTCTACTGCATATCAATGACATGTTGGACATCAATAACATACATTGATATGCAGATGACAGTACTCGAGACGCTTATTACACGGGTTGTGCAAACATCCCTCGTTCCGTTATGGAGGAAAACCGCGAAGAACTTGTGTCTCAAATCGAGACCACACTGTCCAAGGTCTCGAACTGGGGACGGGTAAACTTGGTCCGATTCAACCCTACAAAGACATAAGTCTGCGCGTTCACCGCTAAGAAAAGCCCGTTCACTGAAGTCCCACAATTCCAGAACACTCCCCTCTCCATCTCCAAGAGCATTGGGATCCTTGGTGTTGACATCTCCAGCGATGTTCAGTTCCGAGATCAATTACAAGATAAGGTGAAGCTGGCGTCCAAAAAACTAGGTGTACTCAACAGAGCGAGGAAGTACATCACATCGGGTCAGCGGTTGCTGCTCTACAAGTCGCAAGTTCGGCCCCATATGGAGTACTGCTTCCATGTCTGGGCAGGGGCACCCGGATACCAGCTTGGACCTTTTGAGAATTGTCGACGATCCCAAACTCACTTGCCGTATCGAACCCTTAAGTCTGAGGAGGGACTTTGCCTCCCTCCGTATGTTCTACCGCTTGTACAATGGGATGTGTTCTGAGGAATTGTTCGAAATGATGCCCACGGCTACTTTCTACCATCGCACCGCTCGCCATCGGCAGGGAATTCATTCTCACACTTTAGAACCGAAATGGTCGCGTACAGTGCGGTTTCAGAGAAACTTCATCCGGCGAACGCTTGGGTTGTGGAATGAGCTCCCTGCCAAGGTTTTCTCTAAGGACTACAGTATAGGGTTCTTCAAGAAAGAAGTTATTGGATTTTTGAAGGGTCGGCAACGCGCGAGTGATACTTCTGGTGTTGCAAGCGTCCATAGGCCATGGTGACCGCTTTCCATCAGGCGGACCGTAAGGTTGTTTGCCACCTTAGCGGTATAAAAAAAAACGGACGCACGGACGGACAGCGGAGCCTTAGTAATAGGGTCCCGTTTTTTAACGTTTGCGTATACAACCCTAAAAATCAGTAAAAAATATTAAAAACAAAAACTTGTAACAACGCAATAATGCAATAATGCATCAATTTTAAAATTCGAAAATTTTATTTTGACAAAAGATAAAGTAGGTCAAATCATATATCGAGTAGAGTTATGGCTCGAACCGTTCAAATACGTGTAGAGTTACCCTCGTGTTGACTCAAGCACAGATAATAGTATATGTGAATCAAGTGAACCACACTGTATACAACGCTGGTTCGACGGAATTGGCGCCCATATTTGGTAAAATAGGTCAAAACAATGTTACCAAATAAAAAAAAAAAAAATTGTATTATTAATAATTTTTTGTTTTATAATACTTTTAACTGACGTGTGAATGAGTGTTTTAAACTTGAAGAATTGAACGAATGTTGTTTTAGTATTGGAAACACAAAAAAAATTGTATTGGAGACACTAAAAGTCTAGTGTTTCCACTCCATTATTAAGTTTTGGTTTCTTTTAGATTATTTTGTACTTAAATCATTCCAAAATTCCTGAAATTCAGGGCGTAAAGTTAAGTTGGTTAGAAACGAAATCCCTATTTATTATTTATTTTTCTAACTGAACCTGACTATAGAATTAAGAGCGCTTGAAAATAGAGCACTCAATGTTACCACTCCAAAAAGGAAAACAATGTTATACATAATTAATGAAAAGAATAAATAAATAACAGAATAATAATAATAAGTTTTATAAAATTAAACCAGCAAGTACCCACCTAGTTTGTGAAAACTGAATGGAAAAATATCTTGTTCATACTCAAATATTGTCAAGAAGAAACTAAAACCTTAATTGAAGTTGTGTTTTCTTGGCCCTACATTGGTTCTTCAAATTAAAATATGGCAATATTCCTAAAAGTGGAAATATTGATTCAACTAGGTTTTTAACTCGATGACGTCATTTTTAACTCAAGTTACTCGTTTTTGAACGCTACACTGCCGGGTTTAATAGCACAAGTTTTGTTTAGGAGTCTTGGCTTAAGAGGGAGTGGTGTTTTTTCTGTTTAATATTTCTTAATTCATTTATTGAGTTTCGATGCGTATAGATTAGCAGTGTTACGAAAACGTGTTAAGAATTGTGTAGCGAAGGCTCATGAATAGCTAATTATAAAGAAATAAGCAGGACATGATGCGCAATTTCTGAAGGATGCACACCAAATCTCCCGCCCTAGCTTGGCACACGAAAACGAGGACGCGCGGCGCCGCGACAAAACTTAAATATTGTGTTTCGCCAAACTTAGATATAACCACAGGACTATATAAACTCATGACTAAACAATAATGGCGAAAATCTGGAGACACATCCAAGAAGGAAGAAAGGAAGGAAGGAGTTTGGTTAACGAACGCTTTCGATAAGTGCTGAACGCACTAAAATAACAAAGTTTCATATGAAACTTGGGTTCCCCCGTAGCACTGACAGCAGGATAGCAAACACATTTTTTTATTACAAACAAAGAGACAGTAATAAACTTTCCATCTAACTACTTCTTCTTTTGGAAGCAAAATCTAATGTTGACTTTCAGTCAGTTTAAATTGATTTGGTTTGGTTTTGCTACAAAATATTGCTACTAAAAACTCATGTTGGGAGGTGGGTATTTTGCACGCATTACAGTAAAATTGTCAAACGAATGAAATTATCAGCTGCGCTTAGCGGAACGGGTATTTTGTGCTAAAATGAGGTTTTGCTATTAAATTGCAACGCTGTTCAGAAAAAAGGCACCTACGGTCGGTAGCTAGGAGTTAAGTATCCGGTAGGGTGAGTTTTAGAACACGGCCCAGCTTTCTGATAGAGATGGATAAATAAAAAAAATTATCGATAAATTTTGTTACGATATTTAGTAACAGTATAAATATATTTTTAAAATCAAAGGCCTGCTGGCTAACAGCATTGACAATAATAAAAAAAAATTGAAGCATAAAATATTTGTAAAAATAATGGCAAATCTTCTAAAAGTTATAGAAAGTTTTATGAATTAATCTATTTTCGCCGTTAATCAAACCACTTTATATGCGAGGTGATATGCTTTATTTCTGCAATTATAAAAATTCTCTTACATTTTCAGGGCAACGAAGTCTCCTTAACTTTGTTACGAAAGTTTTATTTTCAAAATATCAATAATCATCGTACTATATATGGAATCTGAAGAGAATACGCTATACCTTCACTTTGTAACGAAGCAATTATTTTTATTTAATTATTGGAGCTAAGGGGATTCAAAAGCATAATTAATACTTTTATCCCAGGTCTATAGTTTCCGCAGAAGTAAATATTTCTGTAAGGCACTACCAGTCGTGTCGTAATGCAACTTTCTTGATTTTGAACCAAGAAATACCTGGAGGTACAGAACATGAAAAATAATATTTTTACGCCGAATTTGAGATTTAACGGGAACAGGTTTTTTGCGGCTGAAAAATCTTAATAATGTAGAAACGATTGAAACAAAAAAAAAACAACAGTTTTACACTGAGGATATAGATATTTAAAAAAATATCTATTATATATATATATATATATACCAAAAATATAAATATCGATTATTGAATGACAAAATGTCGATATTTTTATATAGGTATTGATATATTCTTAACATCACTATTAACACAATGTGCATATTTTTCTTGTGGAGTTATCGAAATTCTGTTCAGTGATGCCAGATTATGCGACTTTTCGCCTTTTAGGCTATCTTGAAGGGTGTCTAGGCGACTCAAAATTGCGCTCGGCGACCAGTCGCCATTTAGTTTATGTAGTTACTTTGTAATAAAAAATGCGCGATTTTAGGCTACAAAGAAATAACATTGATCTTCTGCCATAGTTTGCACGTCATTTTTTATTGTACATACACGGGTGCTTAAAAATTGTTACTGTCAACTCTATACTTGGTAAAACAAAGAGCATGCTAGTTAATTCATTATACTACGGCACGAAAAGAGACAGCATGAAACCATAGAGTACGTTTTGGTATAATTATAATACTCTTTGGGTAGAGTAAAGTAACATTGCCCGCTTTCCAGCGACCGACATTAAGGGCGTTCCATTTGACGATTTTTTAACACCAAGTAGCAGATTTTTTAACGGTTCGCGTTTCATTAGCTTTAGGTAGCAAAATCTAATGTTGTCTTATAGCGTTTCCTTTGGGCGGTTTTGCTACGAAATGGTGCTGCCAAAAACCCATGTCGGGACGTGGGTATTTTGCGCTACTTTTTGACAGCTGTCAAATGTGAAAGTGAATCCTTTGAGAAAAATACTTATAACGTTGTTTTTTTTAGAGAGAAGTTTATTTTTGCATTATTTGTCTTTGTTATTATCTACAAAAAAAATTAAAATAAAATAGTTAAACATATACAGACACGGAACTGTCAAAAAATGACACGAAACGCGTTTCGTTTGGACAATAATAGCGCCGCTGAAATTATCATATGCGCTCATACGGAACGGGCAGTTGGTGCTAATATGAGGTTTTACTATTAAATTTTAACGCGGCTCAGAAGTAACGCCCTAATTGAGCGCTATGACATCGCATTGACTATAAGGCGTTTCTGTTGCACGCTTGTTTCATATGTAAACAAACAAAATGGCCTCTCACTATTTTGACAGCGCATCCACTTCCCTACCATGTGCAGTTAATGGCTGCACCATTTCAGTTTTGGTCGCTTGGAACGATCGAATGCGTACATTGAGAGCATTGAGCGCATTGGATGCGCTAAATGTCGGTCGCTGGAACGCGGCCTTTTTAAACGCGACCGAGACTACTATATGTATATAGTACTGAACTTGCATATCTATGACCGAGACTTCGTTAGTCGCTCGACGTTCTAATTTTCTTGTAAATTGTTACTTACTGAGTTTTGGTTGAACAAAGAAAGTTTTGTGTCCGTAAAAGGATTGGTTTACAACATTGTGTTCATTTAATATGGGAAAACACGGGAAATATGTGAAACATTATAGGGATGAGTGGGAAAAAAATCCCATTTTAAAAGTAAGTACCTGCCTGCCAGTGTTACCAGTAAGTACATTACTAATTGTATAAATTACGTTAAACGTTTTAAAACAGTTTTCTTTTATAGATTGGCTAACTCGTGCATCAGAGGACTTGATTGATGCTGGCAAAGGAAAAGCCTATTGTAAATTATGTAGAACATCGTTGCGTGCACATAAAACAGACCTTGAAAAACATGCAAATTCAAAACACATTCCCAAAAAGAAAACGCATTGAATGTTAAAGTACAATCTAAGCTCTCGTCATTTTGTAGGTTTTGTAATAATGTAAGGTAAATTTATTTGTCCTGTATTAGGATATGTCATCGAAGTAACATCAGTAGAGAAAAGTAATGATATACGAATTGCCACCCATATTGCTTGACATGGTTCAATTACAAGTGTAGACCATCTTGGAGAAATAATGAAGAGTATGGGGAAAGGTAGTGCCCTTGAAAATGTATAATTACACAGGACTAAATGTTCCTGTATAGTTAAAAATATATAAGAGCCAGCTTTACGCCAGGAACTGCTCAAAGATGTTGGTGATCAATCGTATTCAATTATCCTAGACGAATCTACAGATGTTGCAGCAGAAAAATACATGGCTTATCTGGTGCCATACTATAATGAAAAACAAAGATCTATTATAGTTGATTTTTTGGGTTTTAATCCGTGGACCGCGCAACCGCTGTCGAATTATGTTTAGCTTTTACAGAGTTCATTCTTGAAATCGGGTTAAACATTAACAACTTGATTGCAATAGGTACGGACTGTGCTAATAATTTATGCGGAAAAAATAATTCACTGTATACGCATCTCAGAGCTAAATTTCCTTGTTTGCAACAAATAAAATGCGTTTGTCACTCACTCAGCCTTTGTCCATCAAAAGCTTGCGAAGAACTGCCTTCTTCATTAGAATACTTGCTAAGAGAAACACGTAATTGTTTTTCACATAGCCCACTACGCATCAAAACATACCAACAAGTGTATCAAACGAAAAATAATAACAAAAAGCCCCCAAAACTCGTTCAATTAGGGGCCACTCGCTGGTTATCATTTCACGCTGCTGTAGAAACCAACATAAACCAGTGGATTCCATCGTCTGTTCCTGAGGAGAAAATGCTACCAATCTAGGGAGCTAAAGCATATGTACAACGATGAGACGCATTTGCTGTATTTGGTGTTTTTAGCACCACTTTTGAAAGATATAACGAACTCAAACCTCGTATTTCAAGCTGAAAGTGGTGATATTATATTACTAATTTGATTGTTTGAGGGTGATCAATTCGATAGAGAAATCGAAGCCAAGTCCGCACTTTCAAAATCTAGTGCCGAATTTAGAAATTCTATCTTAGACCTTGGAAGCATTGATTTTGGAAAAGAGTTTGAAGAAGTTGCCAGAAAAGGAAACGTGTCGTCAGGCATATTGAACGAAGTGCGCAAGAGATGCTCTTTGGTTCTTATTCGCTTGTGCCAAGAAATTTTCAACAGATTTCCAGATAGTATGCATGTTATTCAGGGCCTGCAATGCTTTAAGCCGGAGATCGCTTGTTAGACACAAAGCACTCGAACAAAAATTTGTGTCATGCCTTGGACATTATCTTCTCCGAATGTTAGTAGAGACAATATTGAATGTCAGTGAAGGGCGATAGGTACTTTAAGAATAGAAGATATTCCTGGCGTGGAAATAAACAATCTCACGCCCGAGAAATTTTGGATGTGTGTACTAGAAACGGCTAATGCAGGTGGACAACAAGTTTTAAAGATCTTGCAGAATTTGCATTACGTGCGTTGTCTTTGCCAATAAGAAAAAACTGTAGAGAGGATATTTAGCATCATGAATATCGTTAAAACGAATCTAAGAAACAAGATGCAGTTGCCTATGTTGCAGGCTATTACACGCATCCGACTCATCTGGGGCGTTAGAAAAATCTGTTGCCACTATTTTGTGACCACAGATGAAATGGTGAAACTGCACCAATCAAAAATTTTGTACCAGAAAGCTACAGACCCTTCGACAGCAGCTGCCAGAACCTCCAGCTCATCGCCTGCAAATGGTGATGATGATGATGGAGGTATTTTAGATGAAATAGTTCTATTAATAGGTGATAAATAAATAATAAATTAAGCCATTTCTTCTCAAGTTTTATTAATATAGTTTTTATTTTTATTTTTACTCAATATGTAAAAAAAAAAAATATTATTGTCAAGTACAAAAAACGATCTCAAAATGATTCTGTGATAATATACATAGATATTATTAAATACACTAATTACACTACGCACTTCTAATTTTTTTCATATTATGTTGTTTTATTTATTATAAGAAAAAACTTTAGGTGTAGGTTAGTTAGTAGATAACTAATAAATATAACCACTTGGGCTATATTACTTAAAATTGGGCGATATTAGGCTACTTTTCAAAAGAAAAAGTCGGGCGATTTTAGGCTACTTAGCAGCAAATTTTTGGCGACTTGAACCCGAATTCATCTGGCAACACGGATTCTGTTTACGATTAAATTAAAATATTTTTTCCCCATGATACAAATTCTACTGTTTGCCACATAAAGCTATATATATATAGCTAATGATAAGTACTCTAAAACTCGTAATTATTTAATAATGTTTTATTTTTACTTTATAAAATGAGTGTTTAATTCGACGATAAATAAACAAAATAATCCAGAATGGTATTTGAATCTATTGTGGTGGACGTCCTAAACCGGTTCATTGGGAATTATGTCGAAAATTTGAACAGATCCCAGTTAAAGTTGGGGATATGGGGCGGTAAGTTTATTCCAGTGTATACACGCTTTTCAAGCTGATTTAATTTTTTGCAACTTAGTTGGACATAAAAGTGTTAGTGTGTTAATAAATTCAAAGCTCATTATTTATTGATTTCAGGCGATGTTGTGCTGGAAAATTTGATTCTAAAAGAAAATGCTTTGGAGGAATTGAATATCCCAGTTCAGACAGTTTATGGTTCCTTAGGTATGTACAAATATATTGACGTACGAGCCTTTGCCAGGTGCTTTGCCCACGTTAAATTTTGTCATTGGTGTGGAACTCCTAGGGAAACCCTTGATTATAGTAAAAGAATGATCGGCAATGCCAGTAATTTATGTAAAACTGAAGAATTATATGGATATTCCTCAAACCCCAAGATTTGATATAAGATATTGATATAACCCTTAAAACATTACGGTTTTTAAGATAGTGTCTATAATATTGGCAATAACTTTAGAGATACTAACATTTTGTTGCAAGTACATAAAATTTTTACTTTCTATTAATTTTGAAAATTCACACTACACATATAATTCAGAATTCTGTTTCATGAAGTAGGTCTACTATTAATGATTTTAGGTATCAGAGGCAGCTCACCCTAAGGAGTGCTGGTGTTTTGGCCAAAAACTGGCCGACAAATACTAGGCGCGTGTGAGCTGTCGTATAAAGTCGGATCATGATCGAAACACTATAGCTTTTGCCAGCGGCGTA
This sequence comes from Apoda limacodes, assembly GCA_946406115.1. Taxonomy (NCBI): domain Eukaryota; kingdom Metazoa; phylum Arthropoda; class Insecta; order Lepidoptera; family Limacodidae; genus Apoda; species Apoda limacodes. Next base: position 6,700,011 of record OX291553.1, on the reverse strand, counting down.
GGATTTTTACGGCAACTCGTTGTTTTTACCAAAGAAGTTTGTCAAGGCAAGCTATAGCTACTGCTTTTGTTGTTTGTGGAATTTAGTTATAGTCACTCCCGTGGGAACTTTGAATTATCTAGGATTAATTGTAGCCTTCGTCCTTCTACAACATCTACAATTTTGATCAAATCTCCAACCTCTGTGCAAAATTTTATCCTAATTGGATGCTTTGTTGTGGCAAGATCGAGTAACAAACATTACAGTTATTTCTGCGATTTTTTTGAATTTTCCGGGATGAAAAGTAGCCTGTGTGTTAATCCAGGATGTCAACTACCTCCATACCAATTTTGGTATCAAGCCGTTTGAGCGTGAAGTGCGTTACAAAAATACACACTCACAAACTTTTTTAAATGATTTTTTTCATAATTTTCACCTAACATCAGTTTTCGATTTTTTTCTCGTTCGGTTGAACATTTCTGGTTCAGTTTTTTTGTGATAATTAATAAGCATAGTCTAACCTAACCCCCTAAAAAATATGATTTATCTAGGAATTGCAGAACTTACTTAGAATTTATTTGAAAGTTCAAAATTAAGATTTGAGCTCAGTACGTACTACAGTAAATTTTCAAAGTATCAAAAAAAAAATTAAATGGGAAGATTTTGGGTTCAAAGTAATTTTAAAAACTTCCCAAGACATTAACTTGCAAACAAGGCCAAATAAAGTTAGGGTTATCAGGGGTTTATTTTCTGTAACTGACCTTCAAAGTAAATTAAGGCATTTCTTAAGGAAAAAGAATAAATACTTTATTTTATTTAAATCTTTGAATTTCTTTGCGTTATGATGGATTTGAGTAAAACACAATTAAACTTAAATTCTTTGAATTTGTAGATGCATGCATTTAATCAGAAAAACCCAATAGATATGATTTCATTGTTGTGATCTTTACCATGAAAAAATGCTCAGGTAAAAAAATTTTGCTATCTCACTCTCTCTAGTTTGTGTCGTTGGGTTACAGTAGTACAGTAACATTAGAAACAGGTTAAAGTGAAGCAACTGCTACCAGCGTTGACGCTAACAATGAGTACATCTCCGTGCCGGTACCTCAGTCGTACTCACATTGTGTTTACTGTTACTCATCTCGTTTTTTGGCCACTATCTTGCCTATTGATACCGCTGCTGTTTACTTGTTTGACCCCTGCTAGTTACTGGATTTCGTTGTGCCTATCGATTTGGACTGTAGTTACTTGGAAGTGTTAGTGATGCCTTACACTCTGAGTGAATATGCAGAAATGCATTATTTCTATCCACTTGTTCTTCTATGATTCGCTACGAGGGCGAAACTAGGTTCGGGGTAAGAGGATGAGTGTCTTACCCCATGACCCGGGCAGTTGCTCAGGGGGTACAAAAACACCCCTGGTGGATTTTTAGAAGAGGGGCCCTACTTTACAGGGACCCATATGGACTTATCGTAAGACAGAAGTTTTACTCTAGCCGCCGTAAAGGCGGGCACCCTATCAGTCACTACTCAGGGTAATAAGCTCACGTGGGAGAGCTCTGCCCTCGGGAGGTCGCGAATGCAGCGGGGCGATATTCCTAATATGTGGAAATGGGCTATTATCCGCTCGGTCGAACAACCGGGTCGCAAGACGGGCTATAAAGTCGCCAAGCGGTTCGGTCTTAGTGTCCTTGGCGATGACGGAGTTACGGACATAACGCCCGGCTCCCGTAATGTAGCGCAGCGACTTGCTTTGGACGGATAGTAGCTTGCGTTTTCTGGTGGCTGATAGCGGGTTGAACCACGCATGTGCGGCATAGGTCAACCTTGACCTGATCTGAGTGGCAGGTCCGACGACAGGACTGGTCTCAGAGCCGCCCTCGCGCCGACGGCGCGTGCCGACACGTGTGCCAGCATTTTGGTCATTCTAAGTTTGCAGTCTATGACACATCCTAAGTATTTGACGTTCTTCTGCCACTCAATTTCCTGACCGCGGAATACAAGCTTAGGGGGTAATTTTTTCTCATTGCCGGTTAAAATGGCAGCGGTTTACCTGCATTAACTGCTTTCTTCCACCGATCTAGCCATTCAGGGAGGTTGTCCAAAAGACGTTGCATTTTGCAAGCCGCTAGCCGCGCTTTACGGGAGGAACTCCTGTAAGCGCTGTCATCAGCGTACAGGGCCAAGGTCACGTCCTCAATACCTGGCTCTAGCCCGGTATTGCTCAGGGTAGGGATGTCATCCGTGTAGAGCGCATACAGGATGGGGGAAAGGCAGCTACCTTGAGGAACGCCTGCCCGAATAGGCTTGTCCAATAGCAGGGGGTAAGTCCGTCTCCAGTAGCTTATAGAGTAGGCCTTCGTGCCAAACACGGTCGAAGGCCTTCTCAACGTCAAGAAAGACCCCGACCGTCTTTCTACCTTTATTCATTTCGAAGGCCATATGGTGCAGTACTCTTACTAACTGGAGCGTCGTACTGTGGTTGCTTCTAAAGCCAAACTGTTCAGGCCGCAAGTTGATGTGGGGGGAGACCCTCGTCAACAAGAGACGTTCAAACAGTTATTACGGCTACGTTAGAAAGCAACGTTATTGGACGGTAATGTTCTGGCCTGCGGCGATCTTTCTAGGGCTTAGGGAGAACAACTATTTTGCCAACTTTCCAGGCAGCGGGGAAATGCCCTGTGCGGAGGATCCCGTTGAAGATTCTAGTTACCACCCCCTTCCTCGGTAGCATGACTAGAGCCGTGTTCGGGATACCATCCGGGCCTGGTGACTTGCGCTTATTAAGAAGCGAGATCATTTTTCTCATCTCCTTGGGGGAGAAAAAGTAGTCGCCAAGTAACGGAGGGATAGATTGGGACAATATGTGTTGTATGCGCTCCTCGATGTTGGCGGTATGGAGGGAGTCAGCACTGGCGTTTGGTTGAAATTCGTTCTCGAGGTAGGCAGCGAATATTTCCGCTCGTTCCTCGGCTGAGTAACAACGGTTGCCAGAGTTGTCAAAAAGGGGGTGTTGGTCATCTGTCGGACCAGACGATAGAGCGTGGAGTCATCCTCACAAGCTTTAGAAATAGTGTTATCCCAGGGCCATTTTCTATAGTCAGCTATGTCCTTAGTTAGTTCGGCGCTAATCGCGTTGAGATCTCTTTTAACCGCTGGGCATCTAGTGCGACACCAGAGTTTACTGAGATTTCTTTTATGGAGGAGTTTTTTAAGTTTTTTACCCGATGAGGTGGATGCGACTGTGGTGCAGTCAGCGAGCACTTTGGAGATAGTGGAGGTAAGAATGAGGGTGGCCCTTTCCACTTCGTCGGGGGTGGAAATACCACCAGGTGGGAGGGTGAAGGAGGTCATTTTTTGTCTGTAGGTAGTCCAGTCAGTATGGCTTTTTGGGCTGGGCAGTGATTTGCCGCTGGCAGCCACCCCGAGGACAAGTAAAATGGGAAGATGTTGGGTGTCCATGTCTAAGAGGGCTTCTAAGGACATGGACCAGCTTATGTTATGGGCTAATAAAATGTCTAGTACGTCTGGTCATACGAAGGATAGTGGGTGGGGGAGCTGGGACCAATTACGACGTAATTGTTTTCCTCAGCATCCTTTTTCAGAAGTTTCCCCGATTTGGATGAAATCCGCGATCCCCAGTGCTGATGTTTGGCGTTGAGGTCGCCTAGGATAAGGTTAGGGGTGTCATCAGACATTATTGCCTTAATGTCATCCGGGACAAAGGGCATGTGGGGAGGCTTATAGGTGGCGAAAACCTTAAGCTCCGATGTACCTACTTTCACCATGATACCAATTGATCTGGTTGAACAGAAGGGTGGGGGTGATAGTGCGTCGTGAACCAGATTAATACCGCTGTACACCTATACGCGAAATTATCCGTGGTACTTCGTCACGTCTATACATGGTGAAGTTAGAAGCGGAACTCTTGCTCAGGACGAAGCTTGGTTTCGCCCAGTAACACAATATCATGCTCCTGGACTAGCGTCCTGAGGGCTGAGGTTTTACCTTTTAAGCCTCCGGGATTCCAATATACGACTCTCAAGTTATGTCGTGGGGCCATTAACCTCTTGAGTCAGTATAGAAGTGAGCTGGGACAGACCTTGTAATAGCGTCGGAAGTGGGTTTGGGCCCGCTGCAATAGCTTCTATGGCCGCGTTTATAGCTGCTATAGATGCTCTAGCAATGTTTAGAACACCCGAGGAGATGTATTGCTTACCCTGGTGGTCACGACAGAGCACACCCGTTGCATTGACAGGAGCGACACTAGCTGAGGGGACAAATGGGGTTACCTGCGGCTTTGGAGGCGCGAGAGAGTGGCCATTTATTATTTATTTTATTTCTACGTGTGGACATCTTCTTTTACCCCTGTCGGGTAAAAAGAGGTACGGGTGTCGGGGTAAAGTTGGATGTTTTACCCCATGACCCGGGCGAGTCTCGTGAGTGAATGCACCCACGGTGATATTATATATTATTATTTATTTCTACTGCTCGCGGGTATCTTCTCTTGCACCCTTCTGGGTGTTGAGGTGCGGGTGTCGGGGGAGGGGAATTTACCTCCCACCATGACCCGGGCAGAAGCTCAGGGGTGCTGAACACCCCCGGTGAAATTTAAAAAGGCGGCCTACTTTTCAGGCCCCTTTGTGGCTAATACGTTATCGCCATAAGCGATACAGAAAATAGAAAATAAAATACGAGAGTAGACGCCAGAAAAGAAAACAAAAATAGAAGCAAAATAAAACAAAATAAAACAAAAGTAAAAATAAAGCAAACCAAAGAGCCAAATTAAAATAAAATAAAAACGAAGCAAAAAACAAAACAAAAAACGAAAATAAAATAAAATAAAAATAAAAGCGAAATAAAAACAGAAATAAAAGCAGAAATAAAATAGAGGCGAGAAGGGCAATAAGAATGGAATGAAATGAAATGAAGGGAGGAGGGTAAGGAGGTAGGAGGATGAATAAGTAAACTTATTCACCCACAGGAATAAGCTCTCGGGGGAGAGCCCTGCCTTCCGGCGGGCGGGCGTGTAGGGGTGCTATGCCCCTAAGGTGTGTATGGTGACTGTTGTCCGCGCGGGTGAATAATCGTTTCGACAAACCAGATATGAACTCTGCGAGTGGCTCGGTTTTGGTGTCTCTAGCGATGGTGGAGTTGCGGACGTAGCGTCCCGCGCCGGTGATTAATCTCAGCGACTTATTTTGGACAACCTGGAGCTTACGTTTGCTGGTAGAAGATAGAAGACCGTACCAAGCAGGGGCTGCGTAGGTTAGTCTCGACCGTATGTACAACTTGTACAGGCGAATTTTGGTTCTGAGTGGCAAGTCAGAGGAAAGTACCGGTCTAAGGCACGCCCGTGACGCGACCGCGCCTGCTGACACATGGTCTAGCATTTTGCGCATGCGCAAGGGGCGGTCTATAATACAACCTAGGTAATATTATTTCTACCATAGGGGTCTCTTCTCTATCACCCTATTGGGTGTTGAGGTGCGGGTGTCGGGGGAGGGGAATATACCTCCCGCCATGACCCGGGCAGAAGCTCAGGGGTGCTAAACACCCCCGGTGAAAATGAAAGGAGACCTACTTGTCAGGCCCCTTTATGGTGGTTTGATTTTCACAATAAGAAGGTGAAAAATGAAAGTAATAAAATGGAAATGGGATGAAAATAGAAATAGAAACGTGGTAAGCGCATACAATAAAATAAAAGCAAAAGAACAAAAGAATAAAAAAAAAAAAAAAAAAAACACGAGCAAAACAAAATGAAAATAAAATAAAAGCAGAATAAAAATAAAACGAAAAAGAAAACAAAGCAAAAAGCAAAATAAAAATAAAAGCAAAGTAAAAATAAAATAAAAATAAAAATAAAAATGCACTAAAAGTCGTAAGGAAAAGGAAAGAGGTGGGTGAGTGGGTGAGTGGGTGAATAAATAAAATTATTCACCTCTGGGAATGAGCTCTCGGGGGAGAGGACGTCCTTCAGGAGGGCGGGCGTGTAGTGGCGCAATGCCCCTGAGGTGTTGATGGTGGCTGTTATCAGCGCGATCGAAGAGGTGTTTAGACAAACCAGAAATGAACTCTGCGAGTGATTCGGTTTTGGTGTCTCTAGCGATGGTGGAGTTTCGGACGTAGCGGCCGGCGCCGGTTATTATTCTCAGCGACTTATTTTGGACAACCTGGAGCTTGTATTTGCTGGTTGAAGATAGAAGTCCGTACCAAGCAGGGGCTGCGTAGGTCAGTCTCGACCGAATGTACAGTTTGTACAGGCGAATTTTGGTTCTGAGTGGCAAGTCAGAGGAAAGTACCGGTCTAAGGCACGCCCGTGACGCGACCGCGCCTGCTGACACATGGTCTAGCATTTTGCGCATGCGCAAGGGGCGGTCTATAATACAACCTAGGTAATATTATTTCTACCATGGGGGTCTCTTCTCTATCACCCTATTGGGTGTTGAGGTGCGGGTGTCGGGGGAGGGGAATATACCTCCCGCCATGACCCGGGCAGAAGCTCAGGGGTGCTAAACACCCCCGGTGAAAATGAAAGGAGACCTACTTGTCAGGCCCCTTTATGGTGGTTTGATTTTCACAATAAGAAGGTGAAAAATGAAAGTAATAAAATGGAAATGGGATGAAAATAGAAATAGAAACGTGGTAAGCGCATACAATAAAATAAAAGCAAAAGAACAAAAGAATAAAAAAAAAAAAAAAAACACGAGCAAAACAAAATGAAAATAAAATAAAAGCAGAATAAAAATAAAACGAAAAAGAAAACAAAGCAAAAAGCAAAATAAAAATAAAAGCAAAGTAAAAATAAAATAAAAATAAAAATAAAAATGCACTAAAAGTCGTAAGGAAAAGGAAAGAGGTGGGTGAGTGGGTGAGTGGGTGAATAAATAAAATTATTCACCTCTGGGAATGAGCTCTCGGGGGAGAGGACGTCCTTCAGGAGGGCGGGCGTGTAGTGGGGCAATGCCCCTGAGGTGTTGATGGTGGCTGTTATCAGCGCGATCGAAGAGGTGTTTAGACAAACCAGAAATGAACTCTGCGAGTGATTCGGTTTTGGTGTCTCTAGCGATGGTGGAGTTTCGGACGTAGCGGCCGGCGCCGGTTATTATTCTCAGCGACTTATTTTGGACAACCTGGAGCTTGTATTTGCTGGTTGAAGATAGAAGTCCGTACCAAGCAGGGGCTGCGTAGGTCAGTCTCGACCGAATGTACAGTTTGTACAGGCGAATTTTAGTTTTGAGAGGCAAGTCAGAGGAAAGTACCGGTCTAAGCGCCGCCCGTGCTGCGACCGCGCGGGCTGACACGTGGTCAAGCATTTTGCGCATGCGCAAGGGGCGGTCTATAACGCAACCAAGGTACTTTATACTGGGTTGCCACTCAATGACTTGGCCTCGAAACACAAGTTTCGGTGGGAGGAATCTTTGTAGGCCGGTCAAAATTGCAGTTGTTTTGCTGGCGTTTACGGCTATTCTCCACTTGTCGAGCCAGCCGGGCAAAGTGTCCAATAGACGCTGCATTTTCTTGGCTGCTAATTTTGCTTTGCGAGAGGAGGACATGTAGGCGCTGTCGTCCGCGTAGAGCGCTAGGTGTACGTCTTCAACACCTTCAGCTAAACCGGAATCACTGAGAGTGGGGATGTCGTTAGTGAAGAGCGCGTAGAGCAGAGGCGTAGGCAGCTGCCTTGTGGTACCCCTGCTTTAATGGGTTTGTTTGCTGAGTGTTTGTTCTCGACCGAGACATAGAAGCTCCGTTTGTCCAGAAACGAAGCTATTACTCGACCGAGCATAGGCGGGAGATCCGTGTCCAGCAGCTTGTACAGTAGTCCTTCGTGCCAAACCCGGTCGAAGGCTTTCTCCATATCGAGAAATACACCGACCGTGCGCCTGCCCTTGTTTAGCTCGAAGGCCATGTGATGGAGCACGCGCACAAGCTGCAGGGTAGTGCTATGACTGTCCCTAAAGCCAAACTGTTCAGGCCTAAGCTGGATATGGGGAGATATCCTATGTATTAGTAGGCGTTCGAACAGCTTAGCTAGGTTAGACAGCAAAGTGATCGGCCGGTAATGTTCTGGGCGGTGACGGTCTTTCCCTGGTTTCGGGAGAACAATGACTTTTCCGGTCTTCCAGGTAGAAGGGAAATGTCCAGAGCGCAATATCCCATTGAAGATCCGGGTGAGTGCCACCAGACCCTTCCTTGGCAGTATAATAATCGCCGTGTTCGGAATCTCGTCGGGGCCAGGTGATTTACGTTTATTAAGTTTGGTGGCCTCCTTTCTCACCTCTTTGGGCGAGATGAAGTAATCACCTCTGAGTGGTGGGGCTGGGGCCGCGAGAAATTGCTCTACGCGATCTATTACTCCTAGCGTTGTTAAGACTCAATTCCCCAGGGGAAGATAAATGAAAAGATAGGTTCGTTAATACAATTTATTTTTAGTTTTATATACAATCACTAATTCACAAATAAACAATTTGAAAGTCTATAATTCCATAATAAATTCAGTTTCCGAATTTATCTGTTTTCTAAAGACTCCCTTTTAATAATTTTCCATCTGTCATCTTTTTAAAAATCAGATTTAAAAGACTGTTGACGTAAATGAGTATGGCATTCCATGCATGTATGGATATAGAATTTTACAATGATTTTGACATAACACGCAAAAGGGTAATTTAAAGCTAATTACACACTACATATACAAAATAAAATACTTCACTCGCTACAATATCCCCCCTTCCTCGTGAAAATTCGGTTAGACGAATTTTCCGGGCTGTTAGTTTAATAATTTAAAAGACAGAACCGATCCCTAAAAACTTACATCACGTACGCATCTAATACTCTAACCTCATCACTCATACTAACCCAACCTAACACGCTAACCTCATATACTCCCTATTCATTCATCCACACACGAAGGGCATAACCGCTAAGGAACCCCATGACCGATCTGTAAGGGACTTGATGTTAATTGTTGTATCTTGGCTAAATGCCTTATTACAACTAGGAATACGATATAAGGCTTATTTAATGAGTTATCCCACCGCTCACATTCCTGGACAAAGGCTTCTTTAAGGAGTTGTCAAACCGCTCCATATTTTGGACATAAGCTAATTTAATGAGTTGTCATACTGCTCAAGATAAAACCCCGCTGTATTAAAAACCTTTAATTATGAGATAAATATTAAAGAGACTGTCTAAAATTGCAAGTTTGAAAGTAGCTAGAAAGTAAAACGAGTAAGAAATTAGATAATTAATAAAGAAAATTAGTTAAAATAAATTAAGTATTTTTATATAATAAGCTACAATAGCTTTTAGAATTAATAATGAGCCAAAGATGTCGTGCTCTTTGGTCTCCATTTAATAACGCAAAAGTCGTTTAACCGACCCAAGGAAGGAGTACTACTAAAGAAAATTACAATAAATAATGTCGCAGACATCAACAACGAAATTTGTCTTTGTTATAGTAATATTGAGAAAAAATATAAAACAATGTTAAATTACGTTTCAATTACGTGTCAAATAGACAAGAAAAATGTACGATATAGAAATTACGTCTCTTGACGTGAGCATCAGTTTAAATATTTAAATAAAGAATGCGTCCAATCGACTTTAATGAAAATTATTATTCGTAGTTAAATATAAATACAAATCAAAGCATCTCTTGCATGCCAATCGAAAGAAAATAAAATTATTTTTCCTCTAAAGGAAATAAAAGATAAAAAAAAGACAACAAAATATTAATAAAGGCCTAAACGTTATTTTTATAAAAACTACGGTGTCGTTAAAATAACATTTTGCATTTTGAAAAAGGTTAAAGAGAAATATAAATTAAATTAGGTCTAAATGTTATTATTATAATAACGACGGTGTCGTTCAAATGACTTTTTGAATTTTGAAGTCGTGAAAAACAACATATCGTGATATGTAATTTAAAAAACACATCACTAACTCTTAAGTTAGTTGCAAAACAATAAGGAAAGCATATATTAGCTTCATAAACAATAATATATAAAGCAAATGCTTTAAAAACCAATTTCTTTGGTCCATTACATAAGTAGTTAATTATAATTAAATTGCACAAAATGTGCCCTCAATTTAAGAGGTATCTTCAACATTTAAAATCTTTAATATGGTAAATACCCACATTTTTATCATTTAAGTCCACCAGTTCGTATACTAACGGCGAAACTTTAACGTATAACGCGACATTTTACAAATTTCGGAGCTAGCTTAGTGCTGAAATAAGAACTGGCATCACTTAAAACGTGATTGCGTCTCCATACATAAACATTAACATTAAACTCTTTAAAGGTACGACGCAGATTATAATGTTCTGCGTTCTTCTGATGTGCCTTATATAAAGCTAATTCAACCTTGTTAAATATATTAGCAAGAAACCCGGTATGCTCAGCATAAATATCCCTGGGCATAAATACGAAATTGTCGAAGTCCTCGTACTTCGCGAAAATATTACCATCGGTCACTAATTCACGGCCGAAAACTAAAAACGCTGGTGAATAGCCAGTCGTATGATTACAAGACGAATTAATAGCCATTTGTACTTGTGGAATAAATTTGTCCCAAGTTCGGTGATCTTCGCCTACTAAGGCTGCAATAGCCGTAATAATAGTTTTATTATAACGTTCCACAGTATTTACTTGTGGACAGTAACGTGGAGTGTAAAATACTTTTGGAATGTTAAATTTTTCCCAAAGATTTTTACAATCGTGACTGGTAAATTGTGAACCATTGTCCATAATAATTGTTTGGGGTACTCCGTAAATCAAGAACACATCGTTTTCCAAGGTTTTTAATACATTAGCCGCTGTGGCTTTTTTTAAAGGAAAAATTAAACAGTATTTACCGAAACAGCATGTGACAACCAAGATGTTTTGATTCCTATCCCTTGACATTGGTAGAGGACCAACTAAGTCTATGGAGATACATTGAAAAGGTCGTGAACAAATTTTAGGTTTTCCCATGACACCAAATGGGGAATGGTTTTGATGCTTATAAGCCAAGCATGTAGAACAATCAGCTATGTAGTTGGATATCTGACGGAACATTCCTGGCCAATAAAAATCTTTTGATATCTTTTTAAAGGTCTTAAAAGCACCAAAATGTGAGTTTGACGGCTCCGTATGTTTAGCCGCAATAATATTAAGCCTATCGTTAGGATTCGGAACCTCCTTCCACATGTAATCACTATCAGGTTCCGTTTCAACTTTTTTAAGTAATTTCCCGTCCTTAATACAGAAATCTAAACAATCTGATGGATTATTTAAGCAATTGGTACGCTTTTGTTCGTACCAAATCATACTCCGATCAGTATCAATTGGTTCTACGTATTTATGGAAAACATCATCTACGTCAGTCTGTACGTCAGTTGATGTGTTCTCTATTATAGGGGTGGACCGAGATAAAATATCAGGAACGACATTGTCCTTTCCTCTTTTATGTTTTAAAATAAAATTAAAACAAGACAACCGAATGGTCCATCTGGCTAACCTACCCGTTGGATTAGATAATTTTAAAAACCATTTCAATGCAGCATGGTCAGTAAAAATAATAAATTGTTTCCCGTTGTTAAGAAAACAACGCCAATGCTCTAATGCTAGAATAACCGCTAGCGTTTCTCGCTCCGTCGCCGAGTAATTCCGTTGTTGTTTAGATAAAGACTTACTCATGTATGCCACAACAACCTCATTGCCGTCTACCTCCTGAGTAAGCATTGCACCTATGCCAAAACCAGATGCATCACAATGTACACTAAATGGTAGATCATAATTGGGACAAGCTAAAATAGGTGTATTTACAAAATGATTTTTCAAAGTATTAAATGCGTTATCCGCTTCTTTCGTCCATTTAAATCTTGGCGTATTTTTACCCGCAGACGTTAATAAATTAAGAGGACCAGCTACAGTACTAAAATTGGGTATAAAACGTCTATAGTAACTAGCTGTTCCTAAAAAACGACGAACCTCCTTACGCGATTTAGGAGTAGGAATTTCAAGAATGGCTTTCACCTTATCTGGGTCTGTGCGTAGACCACGTTCGTCCACGATGTAACCTAGATATTTTAGCTCATTTTTAAAAAACTTACACTTCTCAAAATTAATAGTTAAACGAGCCTTTGTGAGTTTTTCAAGTACTCGATTTAAAAGGGATATGTGTTCTTCGAAACTCTCGCTAATAATGATAATATCATCTAAATAACAGAATACTTTGTTGTTAAAATTGGGAGAAAACAAGGAATCCATCAATCTCTGTTGTGTAGCAGGACTATTTGATAACCCGAAGGGTAATCGTTTAAATTGAAAGCTGCCGCGTGTCGGAACGTAAAACGCAGTTTTGTTTCTGTCATCTACGTGTAAAGGAATCTGCCAAAATGCTTTTGCAATATCAATACTGCTTAAATATTTCGCATTAGACAAATTATCTAAGATTTCATTAATAAAAGGTAAATTATACGCGTCTTTCCTAGTAATTGAATTTAATTTCCTACTATCCAAACAAAATCTCCATTCGCCATTCTTCTTAGGCGTAACTAAGACTGGAGATAACCATGGGCTCTCGCATGGTTCAATAATGTCCCACTTTATCATTTTATCTACTTCTTCACTAAGTACCCGTTGTCTTTCCGGAGATAGCCTATAATTTCGTTGTTTAATCGGTGCGTGATCACCAGTATCTATTCTATGTGTAACTAGATTAGTTTCACCAATAATGCCAGTTTCCTCAAACGAAATAGCTTTAAAATTACTAATAACTCTGTCCGCCGTCTCCTTTTGAAGGGGGGAAAGGTTATTATAAAACTGAATCTTGTTTTCCACTTTAGAAAGTTCAGAAATATTAGATTTTTTAATTTCGTTCTTAACTTGAAAAAGATTAGGTGCCAAATTAAAAGATTTCCAAAAATCTATCCCTAAAATTATTCAAGGGAACAAATCTGGGAAAACAAATGTTTTAATTATATTACATTGTTTATTAAATACCATTGGCAATAAAAAATAGCCAATAGCTTGGTGTACTGCTTTACCAGCAGTCGAAACTTTTATATTCTCATCCCTTAAAAGTGTAAAACCTAGCTTTTGTATGGCTAGATGTGAATTATTCCCTAAAACGCTGATGCAAGAACCTGTGTCTAAGAGACCCATACATTCTGTCTCTTTTATATTTATTTTTAAAAAAGGACGTAAATTATCATTTTCATTTTTAAACAGGATCGAAGTATTACGAAAGGAATTGAAAAAAATGTTGATTTTGTTAAGCCATGACGACCAGTCATGTAAAACTTGTTCACAACGACCCCTGTTTCCTAGTTTTTTTTGATTATAATTTGTAGTATTTTTAACGTTATTATTATTACCTTGATTACAATTTGGGCAATCAATCGTTCTTACATTTTTAAAACCACATCTATAACAAACAATGTTGTTAGATGAGCATTTACTAAGTTCGTGTCCATGTACACGGCATCGAACACAAAATGGCGGACGATTTTCATGAACCGCTGCAATTTTCCTAGGCGACTCATAATTCGCCGAATTGAAATTTTGATTCCTATAACCCATTGGTTTATACGTAGGGGATCTAGATTCAAATCGAACCGTAGGTTTTTGTTCATAGTTTTTAAATGATTTAAAACTATTAAGTGGTTCCATCCGAAACTCATTCTGTCTCCAATTTTCATAGTTATTGCCTTTGTTATATGCAAATGGGACTTTCGCAGAACTACAAGGTTTATTATAGTTAAAATCTGAAAACATCACTTCACCGTTTTGTGGTTCTTTAAAATTCCTGTTTTTGTCAAGAAATTGATCATATTTCTTGCAGATGTTAATTAAATTCTCAATGGATACTACATTAGCTTGTACTACAAAAAGGGAATAACATGGTCTGATGTTTCGAAGCAAAATTTCTAATTGATCACTCTCAGAAAGCGATTTCTTCAACCTATTGAACATTTCAGACATTATTGCAGTATAAATAATGATATTCTCGTTTTCTCCTTGAGTACGTTTGTATATATAGTTCAATAATTTATAATCGTAGTCGAAACTACCGAAATCTTCAACTAATTTAATACAAAGTTCGTCCCAATTGCTTACCTTTTTTTTAATAAATCTAAACCAATGTAAAGCGTCGTCAGAAAAGAGTTCAAACGCTCTAGCTAACAGTAAATCTTTCTTTATATTCCTAGAAAGCCTAAATTCTTCTAGTTTTTGCAAAAACGACCTAGGGCAGGATTTCCCATTATAATTGAATCTTTTCAATTCAAGTGCAGAGCTTCTATCACAAGAAACTGTAATAAATTTATTTTGTTTAACGTCTACATCTTCTAAATTATTGAAGACCTCATTAAATTTTTGAGATACCTGGTTAATTCCAGGTAAACTACCGACTTCTGACCTATTGTCATCAGTTAAATCAGAAATTTCTTGTAATGAATTAAATTCTAGTTCAGTAATCTCTAAAATCTTGTTATTCCATAATTTATCCAATTTTTGGAACTCATTTTTAACTGTAGCCAGTTCTGGACCCAAGTTTAACTTATCCGTGATGTCAATACGTAGTAATCTAAAATGTATATGATTTAAAAAAGCTTCCAATCGTTTAATTTTTTCCTTATTAATACCTGTGTCCTCTAACTTTTGTTTTATAAAAGTTAAAGTAGCTTTTACACCTTCAATATCTTCTTTGGGATCTAAAGTTGACTCAAGTACCTCATTAGCTGGTAATTTTTCAACCAACTTTAATATTTGACGCTTCAGACCTATTAAAGATTCTTCTGGTTTCTCAAATCTCACTAAAGTTTCATAGATCAGCTCACTTTTGTTGAGCAAGTGATATTTAATAGTTTTTTTTTTTTATTACAGACCCACACTTCCTTTAAAGAAAATAGTAAAATATTCGTAACGAAGCTTTTACTACTTTACAGTCTCTCTGTAAAAACAATATTAATATAATTGATTCCAAGATGTTATACGTGTAATCCCACTTATGTCAAGTACTGCTTTAGACATAATCGACGAAGATAATCTTGGAAACAACAAAAATAAAATTATTATTAGTAGGGACTTTTTATTTATTAGTTAAATAACGTAGTTTTATAACGTAGTAAAAGAACCCCTCATTTGAGACAAATATAAATAATTAAACGACACAGCTTTTCACTGTCTCCATTTGTCCAAAAAAAAACAAGAAAAAACGATGTAAACGTTTTTCTCCGAAGTATTTTTTCCTGGTGGACCTATATGAATATTAACACTATTAATATTAGCAATTCGTTACTAATCCAACGATTAGTAAATAAATAAGGTTTTCTTACAATACAACCTTTTAATTGTTAAAACTAGAGACGAAAGAAAAAAAAATAGTTATTAGCCAAACGAATCCGAAAATCTCATGTAAAACATGAATGTAACGCAGATAGTTGCATTTTTTTTTGAATTTTGAAAAAAAAAATATAAATTATGTCTATTTTTTTTTTTTTAAAAAAAACCTTTTGCGTGAGGTGATCGTATACAGAACTATAAAAAATTGTATTTTTTATCCCGTTGGGCGCCGCTTGTTAAGACTCAATTCCCCAGGGGAAGATAAATGAAAAGATAGGTTCGTTAATACAATTTATTTTTAGTTTTATATACAATCACTAATTCACAAATAAACAATTTGAAAGTCTATAATTCCATAATAAATTCAGTTTCCGAATTTATCTGTTTTGCCGTCTTTTTCCTATCTAGACGATGGTATCGTAATTTTTCCTTCGGGTCGACTGTATTGTCGAAAATATCAATTAATCGTAATATGATGTAATTTTCACCAAATTTTCAGCAATCTATGCCATTACCATTCTTTTCAGATTGAGAAATTAAAAATCAATATGGCGAAAAAAAACCAATCCGCAGAATCAATATAGCAATAATCACCTATCCAAATAAATGCACTTAGGTACCTGATGGGAGGGTTTATGGTAGAACCCACAACCTTGAGATATTTTATCGAGAAAATCAAACCTTCTCTTATTAAAGCTCGTGCGGTAAATTCCTCTTGTAATTTACATCTCCTTAGTTCCTGCTTCTCTCAGAACTTGATGCACTCCAAAAAGATTAATTCCTATTTATTTTAGGTAAAAATTGCAAATTTTGGTTTTAAACATCTATCTTTGAGAAAATCTCCAAAAAGACTCCCTTTTAATAATTTTCCATCTGTCATCTTTTTAAAAATCAGATTTAAAAGACTGTTGACGTAAATCAGTATGGCATTCCATGCATGTATGGATATAGAATTTTACAATGATTTTGACATAACACGCAAAAGGGTAATTTAAAGCTAATTACACACTACATATACAAAATAAAATACTTCACTCGCTACAGCGTGTGCAGTGGGTCGGTAATGGGGTTCGGTTTAAACTGGTCCTCGAAGTGATCGGCCAGTAGTTCCGCGCGTTCTGCGGCGTGATAGTGGCGGATGCCGGAGGAGTTAATCAGAGGGCAAATGGGGGGTGATGTTTTCGAAACTTGGCGGGCCAAACGAAATAAGGCGGCATCGTCATCGCTAGCCTTAAAGATTGTGTTGTCCCACGCAAGTTTACGAAATTGGGCAAGTTCTGCTTGCAAGTCTTTGCTTAATTTATTCAGTTCACCCTTCAAAACTGGGCAGCGAGTACGGCACCACAGCTTACGAAGCTCCCTCTTTTTGTTGAGTTTGACGCGCAAGTGCGCAGGAAGCAATTGTTTGCCTGAGGCAGTGGTTGAGGACCTCGTGGACTCCTTAAGGGCCTGCGTTAGCGCGGTCGTGAAGGTTATGACGGCTTCCTCTACCTCAGATGGAGTTGAGATGCCACCTGGTGGCAATTTATACGTGAGCATTGAGTTGTGAAATTTTGCCCAGTCAGTAGTTTTAGTAGGGGGCGGGGGGGATTTCCCACAAGCTGACACTCCGAGGACCAGAAGGATTGGCAGATGCTGAGTGTTGGTGTCGTGGAGGACTTCCAATGCAATTGGCCAATTGATGTTGTGTGCTAATGTGATGTCAAGTACGTCAGGAAATTGCCTATCTGCAGTAGGGTAGTGAGTAGGAGCACCTGGACCGATGACTAAGTAGTTTTTGTCCTCAGCATCTGCTTTTAGTTCGCGACCCGATTTGGTTGAAATTCGTGAACCCCATTGTTGGTGTTTGGCGTTAAGATCGCCTAAGATTAAGGTGGGTGTGTCGTCACAAAAGATGTTTCCTATGTCGATTGGAACAAAGGGGGCTACTGGTGGCTTGTATGCGGCGAAGACTTTAAGCTCAGCATTGCCGGTCTTAAGTTTTACACCTATAGACCGAGTAGATGTAAAAGGGGGAAGGGGTAATAGTTCATGAACAAGGTCACGACGGACTAGTACTGCCGTTCCCCTATAGGCCATATTAGCGGGAGAAATTTCATCTCGCCTATAGGTGAAGAAATTTGGAATGCGGAGCTCATTCTCACCTCGGAGTTTCGTTTCGCCCAGTAACACAATGTGTACATCGTGTTCCTGGACTAACGTTCTGAGGGCGGCTGTCTTGCCGATTATGCCCCCAGGGTTCCAATACACAATTCTCAATTAAAGGCCCCTGTGAGGCCCCATTAAATTCCCACGTGAGAATTGTGGTGAGTTGCGCTAGCCCATTGAAAAGGGCTGGCAATGGGTTGTGTCCGGCTGCAATGGCCTCTATAGCCGAGTTTAACGCCGCTATGGCGGCCCTGGCTATGTTTAATGCACTAGGTGCAAAAGGCGGAGGTCCCTGCATGATCGGGTTTGCAGTTGGGCGGTTAGGCGGCCGACTGTTTGTTGCGAGCATAGGTGGGGCCGGTTTTTGCGCTGGTTTGGGGTGATGCAGGGGGTCTGCAAATTGCGGTGGCGGTACAATTGCGACGATTGGGGGGAGTGAGCTGGTTTTTGTAGTGGCAGTAGTTGTAGGGGCTGAAGGACCTGATATTGCCGGTACTGGTGCCGACAAAGGTTGTGCGTTAGGCGGTAGGGATTTTGGTTTACGCTTGCGCTTTCTCTTCCCGAGAGCCTGGGATCTTTCGGTTGGAGGGTTGGCGGGAGGGATTAAGTTTGAGCCTGCCGTTAACTCGTAGTCCTGGGGACCGATTTGCTGCAGGGGAGTAGGTTGAGGGGGGGGTTGATTAGTAGCCCTTTGCGGGTCCTTACGAGGCAGTGGAGGGGGTAATGCCACACCTTTTTTCCTGGCCTCACGTCTGAAAAAGGGGCATGCACGGTTGTTAGCCGTATGCGCCTGTTTACAGTTAGCGCATTTGAGCGCTACTGTATTGCGGTCGCATTCGGCTGCCGGGTGTTCGCCGCCGCAGCGAACGCACTTAATTGGCCGATGACAATTTGCTGAGGAGTGGCCGAAAGCCTGGCACCTATGGCACTGAGCTGGGCCCGGTCGGGTGCGCCACGCCTCGATAGAGATGCCCGGCATGCTCAGCATCTCATTGGTCGCGTATAGAGTTTGGAGGTCGGCTATAGGGTGCCTATTCTGTAATTGCGCGTAGTATATGACATTAGGGCGACCTCGTACCGCAGGAATTTGGCGGATATGCGAGACGGGAAAGTTGGCCGAAGCAAGCTCCTCTGCTATCTCGTCCAAAGAGGTGTCCTGCGGTAGCCCTTTGATTGCTATTTTTTGGGGACGATCGCTGTCTAAACTGTAACAGTACCAGGATACTGTGTTGTCCAGTTTAGACAGCTCGTCGATGTACGCCGCTATCACCCTGTATTCGTCGGGCGATTTTGGAAAAAAGCGGACTCCTTTACCAAATGGGCGGGCATTTGGTGCATGGCCTAATAACGAGTGCAGTTTTTTGAGGTGCATAGTCCACTGCGGCAGCGCTTCCACAATAATAGGTGGATATCTGCTTTTGCTTTCAGCGGGAGCGGAGGGAGCCGTTTGCACATTCGCGCTATTCGTAGGCTGGGCCGGTTTCGGCGAAGAAGAAATAGTGGCCTGTGCGTAGGACACTGCCGAGGTTGATTGTACGGCCGGCATAGGAGGAGTGATCTCCATTTCTACCGGTAGCGAGGGGTTTTGGTGGGTCACTGCGCTTGCCTCGGTTGTAGCCGGCGTAGGCAATACCTGCGATTGTTGCCAATCAGCTACGGCATTTCTTGCTACCTGGCGTGCGCGCTCGGAGGGGTCTTTAATAGGGCTAAGTGAAAAGGGTCTCACCTCTCTATTCCTTGTCCTAGGGTCCCTTCGGGGCAGGGGGATGGAGGGGGGATTTGTATTGATAGGCGCTGAGATAGGGGTCTGACTTGCGACTTGGCTGTTGTCTATAGACGAATGCGACTTGGACTGCGACTGTTGGTCGCGGTGGGGGGGAGTGTCCTGAATAGGTGACAGTAGGGACGGTAAAGTGGGGAGATCTTCATCCCTAAATAGCTCGTCGCCGGACACAGAAGCCGTGTACACCGACGACACTGAGGTGGCTGGGGTCATAGATGACCTAGTTGGGGGTCTAGACGGGGGAAACGCGACGTTAAATGGCCTATTTTCGGCCGAAATCTCACCCGTGAAAAGGTTGCGCGCCACTACGGCGGCGGAGGGCTGAGAACGTAGCCATACGCCACGTTTGCGTACGCCTCCTCTACGTACCGGGGGGGGAGCTGCTACGGGAGGCGGCATTTCTTATGATTGTAAAAATTACACAAAAAACATACTTGATCAGCAACCAGACAAACCAGACAGCGGTGGGGGGGCCCCGAAGGGGCCGCCCTTGAGCAACTGACGACCTGTGCGATCCGCGGCAAAACAAAATTACCGAGCAAAATAAAATATATGCGCTTACCAAAGTCGCCGAAAAGCCGCTGAAAAAGCGGCAACCGTCTACCTTTAGGCTGCACAAGCGTAGGCGCAGACACGCAGAACAAAACAAGCCCCAACACAATTTCGTCCGTGCACGTCCGCCGTCTACAGTAAATATTCTTTTGAAGCACATACACTGTTTTTCACTTAGGAGATAATATGCACTATGGAGAATACGTATATCTATAGGAGATGATGATAGATGAGGCGTGATTATTTCTACGGTGTTGCACAAGGCAACGGACGTGAAGCAGCAAGACTCTACAGAGAACACCTTGAACGCCGAGGCGGACCACAACCTGATCATTACCCTGACTATCGTGTGTTCGTTAATACTCACAATACGTTATTAGCAGGCCGCATTCCTGGCCAACGTGGTGGTTAAGGCATTTTGAGAGTTGATCCGAAACGCAGGGAAATTGTTCTAGGGGAAGTGCAACTTAATAGAAGTACAAGTACGAGAGCAATGGCTCGTAATCTTGACATACCAAGATCTTCAATACAAGATATTTTGCGTGAGAAATCTTTTCACGCCTATCACATACAAAACGTACAAGCGTTGCAGCCTGCAGATTATGAATTGAGAGTCGAGTTTTGTAGAATGAGTCAAGATTTGAGCGAACGGGGGTTTTCAATATCCACAATTATCATATTTGAGCTGTTGAAAATCCACATGCCACCAGATCTTCATCATTTCAACATCGTTTCAGCGTGAACATGTGGTCTGGCGTCTTGAATGGCGAATTAATAGGCCCATTTGCACTGCCATCCAGATTAGGCGGCGAGACGTACAAAAGTTTTTTAGAAGATAATTTACCAATATTACTGGAAGATGTAAACCTTGAATTGAGAAGGACAATGGTGTTCCAGAACGACGGCGCACCATGTCATTACGCGGCGCAAGTGCGTCGCCATTTAAACCATACGTACCACAGCAGGTGGAACGGACGACGTAGGCTAATTGCCTGGCGACCACGCTTGCGTGACCTCAACCTTATAGATTTTTTATCTGGGGCTACTTTAAAGAAATAACGTACGCCAGAGAAGCTTCAAGTGAAGAAGAGCTTAGAAGAAAAATTCGCGAAGCCGAAACCGCTGTGAGAAATAACCGCGACGCTTTTAGGGAGTTAAGACATAACTTTTTGCGCAGAAGAAATTCGGAAAATTTACTTTAAATAAATTTTACTTTATTAACAATTAACTGTGTTTTACTCAAATCCGTTATGATGGAATCCAAATAAAATAAAATTATTATTTTTTTTCTTAAAAAATGCCTTTATTGACTTTAAAGGTCAGTTACAGAAAATAAACCGGTGATAACCCTGACTTTATTTGGCCTTGTTTGCAAGTTTAATGTCTTAGGAAGTTTTTAAAATTACTTTGTACCCAAAATCTCCCCATTTAAATTTTTTTTTGATACTTTGAAAATTTATGAGTACTGAGCTTAAATCTTAATTTTAAATTTTCGAATAAATTCTAAGTAAGTTCTGCAATTCCTAGATAAATCATATTTTTTAGGGGGTTAGTTTAGACTATGCTTATTAGTTATCACAAAAGAACTGATCCAGAAATGTTCAACCGAACGAGAAAAAAATCGAAAACTGATATTAGGTGAAAATTACGAAAAACAGTAGAACATACATGGGGGTGATTCGGATACTCCTCATCATAAAGTATCTAAATTTTACGTTTGAACGTAGACTTCCCAGCCACCCAGCATATTCATAAAGAAGTAAAATTGTATTGGAACCGGGATATATATAACAAAACAATAAAGTATTCTAAAATTACTTATTCAATCGACATAACAATTCTAAATAATAATAATAAGAGGTCGGGGAAAAAGTATTTTCGCATATCGTATGTATAAACTTGTAAAAAAAAAAAAAAAAATCTCTTTGGCTGTATGTACTATTTGTACTGGCTGGTTTTGATGACATTAAAAAGGTTGAATTTCAAAAAGAGAAACACATTAGTAAAATGTTGTTTCCCGCTATTTTTCTTTTGTTTTTCTTTCGTCAAAATGAGTGAATCTAATGAAGAAATTCGGTACATTTTAAATTTTTTTAGCAACAAAGGAAAAAATGCAACGCAAGCCGCTAAAAAAAAAAAAAAAATGTGTTTATGAACCTAATGCAGTGTCAGTAAGAGTAGCACTAAGTTGGTTTAAGCGTTTTTAATCCGGGAATTTTAATGTCAAAGATGCACCTCGCTTTTAAGAGGATACACTTCGCGGCGTCTCGCAGCGGGTTTCCTACAAACGAATTTTTCACTTATTTTTGACACTTGTTGATTAAACATCACGAAATTTTGAAGACATGTTCTAGTAATAAATATCTGGGTCTGCAGTGTGCCAGTTTTCTATTAAATTTTATAGTTCAAAAGTTATACAGGATTCTAGTTTTTCATACAAATAATAAATAAGTAAATTGTTAAGCCTTTTTAGCTATGATAGTTTTTCATTTAATTTCATTATAAATCCTACTCCCATATTTTTTTTCAAATACCCAAGAACAGCTACACACAAAACACACTGGGCTCTTACAAAAATTTGCACTTTACAGCTTAATTTTTCGCAAACGCATCGATAAACTGATAAATGGTTTTCGCACGCGCTTTTTTCGCACACGAAAAAAAAAAAAAATATTATTCTCACTTTACTTGTAGGCGAGCTACCTACCCCAAAAAACAGAAACAAAAAAATTTGGGTTACCGACCAGCATGCTCTTGACTGATTTTACAGCTTATTGTCATACAAAATACTAATCAAAGTCATTGCCCAAAAAAAAAAAAAAAAATGTACGTACTAAATAAGTAAAACTCAATTTTGAAATAAATAATAATCCTATTGTTGTGTCAATCCTTTGTTTACCTATAAAATTCCACAATTTTTTAAAATGACCTCTTTCTGTCTCCCTACAGTAATAAAATTCAGAAGAATTTTAATTTCTTTGTACTTAGAGAAGCGCGCGCAGCTTAAAAAGCAGACATTACGCCATTCGTTTTAATTTACTTTTCATTGCAAAAATTGGCCGCATTCTGGCTTACATCCATCAACAACCTCAAAACACCAGACGTCTATAGTCAACGCAACGTAATAAGTTTTTAATAAGTCCAACTTACTACTTGTATTTTCACGCCCTATTTAATGTGCGAATGAACACCTAAAGCGTTCTATTGATGGTATGACCTGCCCAATTATGTAAGGTTATCGTACATTAGCATGCGGCCTAGTCTGTCTAACGCAACCTTTAGCTACACTGTATTCCGGTCCGGAGTGATTCGGTGACATCATGGCCACAAATCGGTCGGGCCGCGCGATATCGTAAGGTCTGTTTCACACTGTCTGTTTCTTGAGCCAACTGATATTATACTTTGTAAGTTTAGTTTATTAGCAATCGAGAACGTTACATAGTTTGGGATAAAAATTTATGAGACTATTAAATCTAAATAAAATCAAATGAAAGATTTTACACGACAAACAGCAATGGTTGCTTGGGGAACTCCGAAAAGATTTTCTTTGCAATACCTTCGCTTATTCTTCTTTTTACTTGCGTTAATATTTTGTTTTTACTGTTGACGATACATTACAGTACGACACTATGGTGTCTCTGAGCCTCGGTGGGGCTAGTTAGTAGGTAGTGCCCCAAGAGTGGGTACGTGCGAGGCTGTTAAGAAATGGTATCTCTATGAGATTACCTGTACTGTAGATTCCGTGTACCACTAATGTTTTTATCACAACAGAGATATAATGTTTGGACCAGTTTTACTTTTATTATATTTGTATGCTGTCCGTGCAAAGCGGATTCAATAATCTTTGGTCACCATGTTGACAACATTCGTGGACTCAGCACTTCAGTTAGATCTACAACCGTAAAACTGCAACAAATGCATTTATAACAATCTAATATAGAAAAAATATTACTGTATGTGTCTGTAGGATGTCTCTTTATAGATACTAACGTAGTATATAATATCTTCTATATTCTCTTTGTACATATATTGATACAAATATAATTTTTTTTTTTTTTATTTGTTACATATATTATTAGATATTAAATTATAAATGATCTAATAGTGTATGTTCAAAGCCTTGCATCGATGCGTCACTCTCATAAAAACAAAAAGTGGTGGAGCTGGTGTGCTAGGACTGAGATGAATGATGATAATATAACAAAGAAATAAAAACTGTTCATACAACACAGCCGAGCCCGGCTTCTCTTCGTGTCGTGATAACGTCTCATAAATATTTTATCGCTATCACAACTTTGTGCTAATTATATACACTTGTATAAGAATATTGTCTTGGCAGTAATGTGGTATTTTTACTTTGGCAATAATTTGCTTTTTTTCATGGGAATCAACAATTTAATTACTATACATGCGTATCCTAAAAAAAAGATTTACGGAACTTCAAGGCATATAACGTGGATACAGTTTGTATATTATTTTCCTTACTACCTCTGAATTAAAAAATGCATCGTGCGCAGTAATACGGTGTGCATTCAGTAGAGAATACAAAATGTTTAAGAAACCTGCAAAAGCTGGATAGAACAAATATAGGCTACTAGCTTTTGCCAGCGACTTCACCCGCCCTAAATTTGGTTATCGACGTGGAACTTCTTAATTATACTAATGATGTTTGCTATAGCTGTAGCTATAGTTCGTTTGAGCTCGCTTATAGTTATTCCCGTGGAAACTTTTAGTTTTTTCAGGATAAAAACTGGGATTCAAACTATTTTCATACCAAATTTCATCTAAATCGGTTCAGCGGTTAAAGAGGAGATTACATTTTGGCCTCAAAAATTATATTTTGGTAACGACAACAAAAAACATCAGAAATTCGGTAATTTGTGGTAATTGCAGTGATATAGAAAATATTAACATATAATTGTAAAAAGTGGAAACAAATCAAAAATTACAATAATTTAATTAACTTACTCACAATTTTTTTTATTGGATTTTCCCCTGAAATAAGATCTTCACATCATGTCCCAGAGGTGTAGAATTGAATTAAAAGTTAAACCTTCGATAAATTAGGTTATTATCGAATAATTAGGGTTTTAACAATTATCTGTTTATAGTAAAGTCCGGACGCCCGATTATAGTTTAGTTGACAGATGATGTGTGAATCGCCTCAGCCATTTTACACTCCACAGTAGGGGCGCTCCAGAGTAGGCTATAGTCTACCGCGCTGGCCTAGTTCTTAAAAGGCTTTTCACTTGATATGATAACAGCTAGGACCGACGATATAACGTGCCCTCCGATCTAAATAGAAGCCCGGAAAATGTGCAACAACTTGGCGGTCACCCATACAATTACTGACCACGCCCGACGTTGCTTAAATTCGCACATCGATTCCGTCCGTTAGACGAATGTTCTGGGCCGCAAGTTTCACTGAGTGTCTGAATTAAAAAAAAAATTAAAAACAAAATATGCAAATTTGTTATTACTTTTATTGTTTAATTGTTTTGTTTTCTATATGCGCAATAACGTATATTATTATTATTATATTCATTTATAAAAATTACATCTTATTATTTTAGGCTACACACGCACAGGCAGACAAGTCGCTGGTGGCCGAGGGGCTTCGATTTCACTTTGCGTTCTGAGTGGCGTAGGTTCGAAATCAGCGTGTACCAATTAGCCTTTCTTTTCTTAATTTATCAAGAACATTGATGATTCATACGACTGGCTTTTCGGGAAAGGAAAACATCGCGAGTAAACCCGCATATCTAAAAAAAAAAGTATTTGGAGTCCACAATCCGCTCTGGGCCCGCGTTTGGACTATGGCCCAAATCGCCCTCGGTGAGGGTAGGCCATGCCCCACATTGGGGACGTATAAGGCTGATTAAGAAAATAAAAAGTACACACAGGCTAATTTGCCTTTCTCCATACCCAACCTCATTTTCACGCGTTCATTTGGTTATGTTCTTCTGATTCGGAGTTTTATTACTAAAATTTTATCAGATTTAAAAAATCCGGACCTAATTGTTTTTTAAAAGTGGTTTACTAAATCCAGACAGATGGTAACCCTAGCCATAATAATACAAAGCATATTGTAGGTATATTATGAATGATTAATATTGTAAAATAACTAAAATAGAAAATGAAGAGCGACTAATGTAAATATTAGGTTCCAGTTCCACGCATTAGCCTTAGAATATGACTCATACATATTTGTTAATAGTCACGAGTCATTTTATTATACCTATACCTAAATCTACTTGTCTATGTGTAAATTATCGATAAAAATGATAGGTGCGTGAAGGTACATAAAAGATGTTACAAATCATAAAAGAAGCACCATTGCAAGCAATCACAGAAGGCGTACAAAAACATATTATAGATACCTAATAACATTTTAACATAGAGCTATATTTTGACATTTATGTAATCTTATCATGTTTGGCAAAGACACAAAACAAAAATTCTTGCAATTTTTTCAACTTTGATTCCATAAACAAACATATCTTAATATGGGATTTGTATGATTCAGTTCTATCTAACATCTAACTAATACTAATGGACATTTACACGGAAATACTCCCTATGGTACAAGCTACATTTATTATACTGTGGTTTTGTTTGGCATATTCGTTTCTAATGCCAATGAATGGATGGCACAATGCGTATCGAATTTAATATGTACTTACAATACATAGCATAAAATATAGTACACTGCGTTTACGTTGTGCACGATTTCCTTCGCAAACACTAAACAGATTTATTCGGGGACAGGATGATTCAAGAATAACGTTTAGGTATATAGTTAATTCGTATACAACAAACATGTCAATCGTCGCTATCGGTCGTTCCCAAAAAAAATAAATGAGTCATGGGTCATATCTTATATCAGACTTTGGTGGTTTTTAATTTTATAAAAAAATTTCATGTTGAAATCACTGTCAATAAACCAGCCAGCGTGCCTACTTTAAAAAACCAATTTTGATATGGGTAAAATACCTACAATCAATATGCGTTATTCTCGATTGCCTTACAAATTTGCAATTGAAATTAAATTAGGTATTGTTGAGACATTTTTTTATTGCAAAATCCAACGGCAGTCGAGTAAAGAAATGTGCACATGTTCGTAAAGTTTTGCGCTTGTTATTGGTTTTTCAGAGTAAGCAGATTTTGTTATCCCGGCGCCACGTCAATTAAAATTATTGTTTTATTTGCCACAATTTTAGCACGATTTTTATGTACGGTTACGTAGTCAAACTAGGAACTCAAATGGTCACTTCAGTTTACTATTGGGTCTGCGGGTCGAATTGGCAGTTATAGAATGAAATTTTTTTGTGGTATGTATGACACAAATATATGTGTTTATTAATGCTCTATGACAATTTGGGTTGTTCCCCTTTGATGGTCTCAATTTTTTGTTAATTAAACCCTTTAGCAAAGATTGTATGTTTGGAAAACGGATTTTTGTATTTTACTTTATTGTTGGGAATTTGAAAAAAATATCCTTGAAAGGGTAATATAGGGCATGAGTTTATGTTAGTATACAGTTACATCTAAGGTTACAATTGAATGTTTGAATGACATAAAATATCATGGAACAGCCCTCTCTGCTGGGTACAGAAACTTTATTTAGCTTTAGCTTCCGTGTACGTGATTTTTCGAAATTTAACCCGCGAGGCAATAAAGGAGCTATAAAGGTTTGGGGTGGTAAAAGTTAAATCGCGTGGGAAAACCTCGCGGCAAACGAATTTACTGGTATAGGTTACATAATATCGTTTGGGATCATGTCTGATTTTTTTATAGTAGTATTATATAAATAGTATGGCCTCAACCTAAAATCACTGAGGAGGTTTTCCACATCAGTAGCAATTTGAGTTTGCTTGACTGCACTTTGGCTTAAACTTTTTTTAATTATGACAAATAAATAATATGCAACACGATAAGACCGCCTATTGTACATAAATATAGTAAGTGTTTTTTTTTTTTAAATAAAGAATATTTGTATTAAAACTTTTTGGTTAAACTGTACATCGTTTATTAGTTATTTTAAAGGTTAATCGATTCAACTATTATTTCAAAATAAAGGTATGAAAAGTCATCTCGTTAATGCTCTAGCCGGTATGCCTACTTTTTCCCCCATAAACTTTTAATCCCCACGCTTTCGTCATCAAAATGGAGCGGGCGGTATTTGTTTGTTCCTACATTATATAAGTATATTGGTAGGACATGCCCGTGCCTCTATTTACAAGTATTATTTGCATTGTCAAATACTTACGTTCCTTAAAATCAACTTAATTACTGACTACGTCTGTTTGTCTTTATTGCTCAGCGTCGTTACTGCGCAACCAATATAGTTGAAGGGACGCAAAAGGACATAGGTTACTTTTTATCCCGGAAAATTCCAAAGTTCTCACAGAAACAACTATAAACGAAGTCCACGTGGATGAAATTTACAGCTGTAATACTCTTTCCTAATACAATTAGGAACTTATCGTAGAAAATCCATATCGATAACCATATTTAGCGCGGGCGAAGCCACGGGCAAATGGTATTATGTACATTATTAAAAAATATTTTTATTGTGACTATCAAATGATGATTATTTCAAGTATATACTTACAATAGAATAGTATTTTGATTCACGATCTGCAGTAGGTACCTACTAGAAAAAGTGTAGTTTTCCACAAATAACTGTTGAGCCACTTTGCGGCTCGCCCTACTGGCACATATACGTGAACCAATTAACGTCGATACTACATACGTTGTGAAACGGTACATAATATTTGTTTGTTGTGCCGATTACAGAACCAATATTGTATTGTGTACATTATGTGTGCCTATCCCTGCTTATTGTATGTTGCTAGTATTTTAGAACATCGCGTTCGAGGAGCACAGCCGAAACATTAAATTATTTATATTTATATTATAATTTATACAGTCAGTCATCGCCTTTGATATCCGACATTGTTAAGACAGTCATGGCGCCGCGACAAATCTTTTGAAGTGAAAACTTCTTTAGCGGCGTTGTGCACTTTTTTTGGTATGGGTAAAAAATGATAAACTCGCGTCAGGTCACGTGTCCTAATCGTGGAAATTCGTAAGACGGAAACCGTAATGCCACGCCTATTATAATTTTTATTTTTAGTATTCGCGATTATGAGTAGTACAGGGAGGTTGGATATGGAATTTTAATTCTATGACAGATTGCGATGTCAAATATACTACATCAAAAAAGTAAATAAACAAACATTATTATTTCTTGACAATGTCAAAGACATATCTTGTGACATATTTGAGTGTTAAGCGCGAATCGTGTGTAAAGGTTTTCACTTCTGCCGGCACTCCCGGAGTGCAACTCGTTTTTTTTGAAGTGAAAACTTCTTTAGCGGCGTTGTGCACTTTTTTTGGTATGGGTAAAAAATTATAAACTCGCGTCAGGTCACGTGTCCTAATCGTGGAAATTCGTAAGATGGAAACCGTAATGCCACGGCTATTATAATTTTTATTTTTAGTATTCGCGATTATGAGTAGTACAGGGAGGTTGGATATGGAATTTTAATTCTATGACAGATTGTGATGTCAAATATACTACGTCAAAAAAGTAAATAAACAAACATTATTATTTCTTGACAATGTCAAAGACATATCTTGTGACATATTTGAGTGTTAAGCGCGAATCGTGTGTAAAGGTTTTCACTTCTGCCGGCACTCCCGGAGTGCAACTCGTTTTTTTTGAAGTGAAAACTTCTTTAGCGGCGTTGTGCACTTTTTTTGGTATGGGTAAAAAATGATAAACTCGCGTCAGGTCACGTGTCCTAATCGTGGAAATTCGTAAGATGGAAACCGTAATGCCACGCCTATTATAATTTTTATTTTTAGTATTCGCGATTATGAGTAGTACAGGGAGGTTAGATATGGAATTTTAATTCTATGACAGATTGCGATGTCAAATATACTACGTCAAAAAAGTAAATAAACAAACATTATTATTTCTTGACAATGTCAAAGACATGTCTTGTGACATATTTGAGTGTTAAGCGCGAACCGTGTGTAAAGGTTTTCACTTTTGCCGGCACTCCCGGAGTGCAACTCGTTTTTTTTTTTCATTGGCTCGCCCCCGGTTTCACAGCGCACCTCGCCACACGGTTGCTCTGTGCAGACGCCTTCGATTGCCGACTGTATGAATAAAATAATCGTTTAGGCTGTGCTAGGAGTGTCACCTCTTAATACCTAGATACTCATATTTAGAAATTAATTTTAATGTCAATTTTGCCCGAAATACACATTTCTTACGACAATTATGTTAAGTAAGTAGGTAAGCTAAAACATGCACACATGCATTTAAGCTGTATCCATACTAGTATTATAAATGCGAAAGTAACTCTGTCTGTCTGTCTGTCTGTTACTTACCTCTTCACACTTAAACTGCTGAACCGATTTAGATAAAATTTGGTATGGAGGTAGCTTGAGTTCCGGGAAAGGACATAGGATAGGTTTAATCTAGAAAAATTCACAAGTTCCTGCAGGAATAACCATAACAGAGCTTAACCTAACTAAAACTGGCTATAGCAAACATCATTAATATAATTAAGGAGTTAATTAAAAAGTTTCACGCAAATTACCAAATTGAGGACAGGTGGAGCCGCTGGCAAAATTCATTCACTACCAGCTATCCCATTACAGTAGAAACTCGATAATCCGGCCCTCAGTAATGCGAAGTTGCGATTATTCGGATTATCAACCGCGACCAATTATATGTACCCATAAGTCGAATTTATGCAAGCATGAACGTTTTGAAACTGGCATATCCCGCCCGCGCATCGGGGGATTGCTGCGCCGCGCGATTCGTAATTGTTTACTACAGCTGAAACGAATTCATGATGCTCGATAGCAGCAACGAAGAGAGAAAATGGCTTACGTCAAATGACAATTACGAAATATCTTATTCCAAAATCAACTTATAATTTTAGTTTTGATTACTAAATGCAAATTACCAAATACATATTGTGAACGAATTATTTGTACATACATACATACGTACCTACCTAAATATTTTTTTTCATGATTAAGGCTGCTAAGAAAATTAAATAAGTGCATATATGGTATGTTGGAAAATTTATCTCTTTAATAATTTCTTAATAAACATTGATTTTGCGTTGATATATATTTGTTGCTTTTAATAAATACATAACATTATGTACTACACACACAAAACCCGCTTTTCTTCATACATTCGATTATCCGAATGCCTGACAAGAATTAGTCCGGTTAATCGAGTTTCTACTGTTATAAATGCTAAAGTTCGGATATTTGGTTGTTTTTTTACACAATCATGCTTCAGCACCCATTGGTTGGATTAGGACCCGCTGAACCGATTTAGATGAAATTTCATCCCGGAAATATAAAAAGTGCCCGCAACTATAACCAAATTCTACGAACGATCCATAGCTGCAGATATAGCTTGCTATAACAAACTACTTTAGTATAATCAAGGAGTTGCCGGAAGAATCCCACACCGATAACCAAATTTAGGGCGGGCGGAGTCGCTGGCAAAACCTAGTTTATTCGGAAGGCTACTTGAGAACATCAAATGTGAATCGGTTTTTTCTAAATTGGGGAGTAGCCGTTGAAATCCTACACCGATAATCGAATTTAGGGATGGTGGAACCGTGGGCAAATTTGGCATGGAGATAGTTGGGGAACGACATAGGCTAATTGAAAATGTCAAGTGTGAGTCGGTTTTTTTTTCTATAATTGAGGATTTGCTGTTGAAATCCTACACCGATAACCGAATTTAGGGCGGGTGTAACTGCGCGCAATAGTTAGTTCATTATTATTTAGTTATTTTGTTTATTATCATGCCAATGAGTTTGTAAATAATTGATCTACAGTATCGAACTAGCACAGGTCGATACGTAATTTGGGACTCCAGATGTTTGTAGTAAGGTTGTTATTAGGTAAATACTTAAT
This sequence comes from Apoda limacodes, assembly GCA_946406115.1. Classification (NCBI taxonomy): domain Eukaryota; kingdom Metazoa; phylum Arthropoda; class Insecta; order Lepidoptera; family Limacodidae; genus Apoda; species Apoda limacodes. Next base: position 6,668,254 of record OX291553.1, on the reverse strand, counting down.
TTTCGACTCCAAACGATCTCGACGCATAGTGACCTATTCATTGAGCAGAATGTCCTAAATGCAATTTTTTTTTAATTGTAATCGAATTATCCGTATCACCGGTAGTAGGAATGGTAGTAGGCAAGAATCAGTTTCCAATAATTATTTAACTTGATAACTTTTTCCAACATCAAAAATACTAGTTATATAAATATTATAAAAGTATTAATGTTCTAATATTCCTAATGAATTGTTTTTCTGAAGATGTATCCGAACACTTCTTCGTGTATTACACTTAAAATACTTAAAATAGACCTTTTGCCAACCAAAGCATGTTATTATCATAAAGCGAAATTATTATATATATTTTATCTTTTATTTTATCGCAAAAAGCATATTTATTCATTAAATACCAGTGAATTGTTAATTTTTTTATTGAATTAAATAAATGCATGTTACTTACGTTATTTTATAATTCACTGGCATTTTATGAATAAATATACGCTTTATCCGACACTGATAAATAGCAATCAACTCTTCTTTTCTGTCATTAATTTATATTGTTCCTTACAGGAAACTTAAAAATAACAGACGGAAAACAACCAAAGTAATTATTCGTGTAACACAAATGTGTATTGTATATATGTAATAGAATAGAATAAATAGAAATATTTAAGAGAGGTAGGGCACTGCAAGTACTCGCTCGAATAAGCCACCCGAACAACTAAGCAGGGCATAGCGAGTACTTGCTCGAATGAGCGGCCCGAACTGGGGAAGTACCTCCACCTTACAGAAAACCGCGGCCATAATAACACTAACATTGAGTAGTGTTGTGTTCCTGGCGGTGAGTAAGGTTGCCAGAGCTCTTTGAGGATTCGCTGCACGGACAGCGGAGGACCGGCGGTGCTTGTTGCTGTCATACTCGGCATAGACGCGGCGTGCTGGTTCGGCGGTCAGGGAGACCTGATGAAACGGCTGACCGCTGGCCGCCCGCAGGTTGAACGGGATCCCGAACCCAGGGATCACTTAATCTCCGCCCTGGGAGGCTGATTCGCCAGCCTGTGTAAAGTATCTGAAGTGGTAGTCGTGCCGGAGAAGGAGACCGGAGTGGACCCGGCTACTACAACAGAGGGGGATCAGGGGCCCTTCCGCCCGCCGTGCCAGCAACCGTATCATCTGTGGCGAGCTTCGGCAGTCTTAGAACCGCACCCTTTGCCCTCTATGCTGTCTGTGCAGTGAATCCTCATCCTTAGTCTTAGTAACTTTTTTTTATATATATTATGGCCAGAAGACAGAAAAAGAAAAGAGTTTGCACAGCGGCTACTCCATCCACATATAATGTGGATTTTTGCAACATCAGGGGTATTCACGCAAATCTTAACGCAGTCCACCACCATCTCGAAACTGCGCAGCCGACCATTCTTTTTCTAACGGAGACGCAGATATCCTGCCCGGCCGACACATCATACCTTCATTATCCCGGCTACAAACTCGAACACAATTTTATGAGTCGTGCCGGTGTATGTATGTTCGTCCGGGAGGATATCTGCTGTCGCCGCCTTCATAGCCTTGAAGACAGGGACCTGTCGATATTGTGGGTGCGCGTAGATTACGGCGGCCACACTCGTATCTATGCGTGCCTATACAGGTCTCATAGCGGTGACACGGACGTAACTCGACTCTTCACGCACCTGAGTTTGACGACTGACAAAGTTCTAGAGCAATATCCCACAGCAGAACTAGTTATTTTGGGAGACTTTAACGCCCACCATCGCGAGTGGCTCAGTTCTCGAACCAATAACTATGCTGGGATATCTGCTCATGAATTTGCTCTGACCTATGGATTCTCTCAGCTGGTACTTTCTCCAACGAGAATACCAGATATAGAGGAACATACGAGCTCCTTACTGGACCTTCTGCTGACTACTCGTCCGGACGGGTACTCCGTCTCAGTGGATGCGCCTCTTGGCTCCTCGGACCACTGTCTCGTTCGGACTCAAGTGTCATGCACACAACCTGATCCTTCTGGGCCAACTAACTGGCGTCGTGTGTGGCACTATAAGTCGGCAGACTGGGATGGATTGCGTGAATTTTACGCATCGTACCCGTGGAGGCAGATCTGCTTTAACTCAGAAGATCCTGACGTCTGCGCAGCCGCAGTCACTGAGACAATCCTTGCTGGTATGGAATGCTATATTCCTAACCCGCGAGTAGCTGCCGGCGTCAAAAAACGACCGTGGTTTAATAGGTCTTGCAGAAAAGCTAAAATTCTTAAGCAAAATGCATATGAGGCTTGGACCACGGCTCGTTATAATAAGGATCCGAATATTTCTGAGTTAAAACGCAAATTAAATGCTGCCTCGAGGTTCAGTAAGAAAGCAACTGCCAGAGCAAAATTCCAATTCATCGGCAAAAAAGGGTGGGCGACTTGCGAGCTATCCTTCTGGGAGTCGTGCTTTCTGGTCGCTTGCCAAAGCTGCCGAAGGGAACTTCTGCCAGTCGTCGTTACCACCACTGCGAAAGACCGATGGTGACTTGGCCCATAGTGCTAAAGAGAAAGCCGATCTACTGGGCAGTCTCTTTGCCTCGAACTCGAATATGAACGATGAAGGCGCTGTACCACCTACTATACCGTGGTGCGGTAAGTCCATGCCGGAAATCTCCATAACGCAGCGGGAGGTCAGGCGGTCGTTGCTTTCTCTAGACGATCATAAGTCGAGTGGGCCAGACGGTATACCAGCAGTGGTGCTTAAGCAGTGTGCTCCTGAGTTATGTCCTGTACTCACGCGCCTCTTCGCGCTTTCCTACCACACTAGGCAATTTCCGTCTACATGGAAGACTGCGAATGTGCACCCGGTGCCCAAAAAGGGCGATAGATCAGATCCATCGAATTACAGGCCTATCGCTATTACCTCTCTCCTCTCTAAGGTGATGGAGCGTGTGATCAACACACAGCTTCTAAGATACCTAGAAGTACACGATCTGGTCAGTGACCGTCAATATGGCTTTCGCCACGGTCGCTCGACTGGTGACCTTCTAGTGTATCTCACACACCGATGGGCACTAGCCATTGAGAGTCAGGGGGAGGCATTGGCATGTAGCCTGGACATAGCGAAGGCGTTCGATCGGGTCTGGCACCGCGGTCTTCTATCGAAGTTGCCATCTTACGGAGTGCCCGAGGGTTTGTGCAAATGGGTGGCTAGCTTTTTGTCCGGCAGACGCATACGAACTGTAGTTGACGGTAGTTGCTCTGATAGCATGGACATTAATGCTGGTGTCCCGCAAGGCTCTGTGCTGTCTCCTACGCTGTTTCTACTGCATATCAATGACATGTTGGACATCAACAACATACATTGCTATGCAGATGACAGTACTGGAGACACTTTTTACACGGGTCGTGCAAACATCCCTCGTTCCCTTGTGGAGGAAAACCGCGGAGAACTTGTGTCTCAAATCGAGACCACACTGTCCCAGGTCTCTGACTGGGGACGGGTAAACTTGGTCCGATTCAACCCTACAAAGACACAAGTGTGCGCGTTCACCGCTAAGAAAACTCCATTCACTGTGGTCCCACAATTCCAGAACACTCCCCTCTCCATCTCCAAGAGCATTGGGATCCTTGGTGTCGACATCTCCAGCGATGTTCAGTTCCGAGATCATTTACAAGATAAGGTAAAGCTGGCGTCCAAAAAACTTGGTGTACTCAACAGAGCGAAGCAGTGCTTCACGTCGGGGCAAAGGTTGTTACTTTACAAGTCGCAAGTTCGGCCCCATATGGAGTACTGCTGCCATCTCTGGGCAGGTGCACCCGGATACCAGCTTGACCCTTTTGACTCGGTTCAACGACGGGCTGTGAGAATTGTCGACGATCCCAAACTCACTTGCGGTATCGAGCCCTTAAGTCTGAGGAGAGACTTTGCCTCACTGTGTGTGTTCTACCGCTTGTACAATGGGTTGTGTTCTGAGGAATTGTTCGAAATGATGCCCACGGCTACTTTCTACCATCGCACCGCTCGCCATCGGCAGGGAATTCATTCTCACACTTTAGAACCTAAATGGTCGCGTACAGTGCGGTTTCAGAGAAACTTCCTCCCGCGAACGCTTAAGTTGTGGAATGAGCTCCCTGCCAAGGTTTTCTGCAAGGACTACAGTATGGAGTTCTTCAAGAAAGAAGTTATTAGATATCTGAAGGGTCGGCAACGCGCAAGTGATACCCCTGGTGTTGCAAGCGTCCATAGGCTACGGTGACCGCTTACCATCAGGCGGGCCGTAAGCTTGTTTGCCACCTTAGTGGTATAAAAAAAAAAAAAAAAAAAACCTATATTTTGCATTTTCGTAAAGCATATTATTAATTTGATGAAACAATATTAGGAATAAATATATATATATGTTTTACAATCATATATCAAAACGTTAGAAAGCAGATAAGCTTCGTCTATTTCATTCTTTTGTGACCGTTTTAACTTCATAGCTGTCTAGCTAAATAGACTCTATATCTGTAGCTACAATACACTGGAAATGAACGATCATATTTGAATTTGAAAAGCTGTTATGTTTTTTTGTTGGCTACGCTAGATCGCACTTTACTACACTTATTATTACCAGGCAGGGCATTCTGAATTGCGTAAGAGCTGCTAATAGAGTTCCATAAAAGTAAATTAAACCAATTAATCGTGTCGTGTACTCTGAACTTCGAGACCATTTAAGCAAATGAACGTTTTTGTTACAGGTAAGCTAGTACTAAAGATACCGTGGCACAACCTGTACGGAGCGTCTGTGGAGGCGTCTGTCGAGGGTCTGCTGCTACTTGTAGTCCCCACTTCTGAGATCAAGTATGACGCTCAGAAGGAAGAAACGATGGCCTTGGCCGCTAAAAAGGCCGAGCTGGCCAGGGTGGAGGAAGCAAAGAAAAGAGAAGCGGAAAAAGGTGGGTGTTGAAGTATCATGTCAATATCATTATGACTGGACATCTCTTTGACATCTCAATAATACACAAAGAGATAGATATTGTTATAATCTGCTCATAAATTATTAAGATGGGTAAGATGGGTATACATGGATATAATAAATTAAACTCTTGATTACTAACATAAGCAATAGCTACATTAAGATTACAAAATAAAATAACTAGTTGATCTTTCTGTTCCTATTGGTCAGCTTGTCTGTTGCGATGGGCCCCCTCCGGATTTTCCATGTTTTTCTGTTTTAAGCTCCTCCAAGTTGGACTTGCTAAGTTTCCAATATCGTACTCCCATCTCATTGTTTGTCTACCTCTATTTCTTTTTCCGTGTTTAGTAATCTTATCATGTCTTTTGTCTTTATTTCAGTTATTTTCTCAGAATATTTGGAGTAAATAGTTGTCATACAAAAAATTTTAGCAAAATAATTGGTTATGTAACTTCTATATCTGACTATGTTTTTCACTTTTCACTTTTTTCTCCGTGTATATTCCATTTAACACACCCATTGTTATGCATCTGGCAGCAATTATACCTACCTACACTAATAATAAGATATTATTCGAGTATTAAACCATTTTCTTAGTGCACTTACTTCTTTGGACGAAATTCTTTTAGGATATTTAACTTCTACTAGCTCTTAACTTTTGGCACTAAACATTATGTTTATATGTATGTGTATTTTATTATTATTTAACTGTTGTAGTAAAAATGTTTTATAATTATTTATTTCTAGACTTACAGAACAAACTCGACGAAACTTTTGTCGAAAAATTAGTGACGCAAATAATAAAGAACGTTCAGTTGAAGATAAAAGACATTCACATCAGGTACGAGGATAGCGTGACTAACCCGAAGGCGCCCTTCTCTTTGGGTATCACTCTACATAACCTCTCCGTCCACACCACTGATGACAACTGGAAACAAACTATAATACAGGAGGCAGTCTCTAAGATATATAAGGTAAAAACTATAGACATTGAGCTTCTTATCCCTTCTGGTGTCGAGGTCCCTTAAAATATAGGATGTCCAGTAGGCAGCGGGTTGACGGTAGTAGCTCAATAACTATAGATTATTCTTGTTATTTCTTCAGCTTTGTACAATCAGAGTCTTTGTTGCTTTTTCAGTTTAAGAAAATGTCCAGTAAAAATTTTGCAACTATAATTTACTATGCTTATTGACTAGCTGCAGTATGATTCGCTGTAGTAATTTTTCCATAACCAATCAGTGCATGGTACGATCTAAGGTCACGATGATTGGGTGTGTATAATTTAACTAGTACCAATCAGCACGCAGTATGATCAGAAACTAAGATAAGCCAGGTCCGAAATCGACAACCTTTTCGTTGATCTTATTTCATTTAATTCTGTTGTAAATAAAAGTTATTAATATTGTTTTTTTTTTATCGTAGATTTTAAATCTGGAAGGTTTGGCTATGTACTGGAATCCGAACACTGAACTGTACTCCAAGCTGGAATCAAAGCTATTAAAATCAAGACTCGCTGGAGAGATCGCAACTAAGGCGTCCAAACCTGACTTTTATCAATATGGTGAGTGATGCAACAGATTTATTTGACCTGTGATTTCTTTTAATTCATTAAAAATAGTTACTTTAATCATTAGTATATTAGCAATCTATTTACTTTTACTTTACGCATCTACTAGCTAACCTGGAGACAAAGTTTTTGCCCTTTTCGTTTCTGACGTAACCTACCGCATCGCTCGTCCGCGCCATTGTTAGTTTTTTTAGTTTTCTTCGCTTTTTGCTCTGACAGGTAGTTCCAGAGATTAGCGTATTTAACCAAAGAACAAACTCTTCAGCTTTATAACATTAGTATAGATATCTGTCTTTTCTATTTCAGAACTCGGCCCAATAAACTCAACAGCAAAGTTAAAACTTAACCCAAAACCCGAAGCAGACACCCCAAAGTTCGGTTTACCAAAAGTTATACTGAGCTTGCATATGGAGGAGCTGTCGGTCCAGTTGACCAAAGCCCAGTACCAGGACATGATGTTGCTAGCTGACTCCATGGATAGGATGAACAAAGGTGCTCCTTACAGGTTTGTGCGTACCAGTATTATGTTGAAAAACGTATCGAAATCTGAAATAAAAGGAAAAAGGTAAAAAAAAATTTGAACAATTATAAAAAAATCAAACAAAGGGTGTAATATTTTTCTTTGCGGTACGCAATCCGAATAAATAAAACAAAAAAAAAATGTTTGATTGGGGAATCTAACCAGATTCAAATATCTACTAGATTTAATAATTAGTGTTCTTTTGTCGTTGGATCACAATAACAATTTTATATTAATATTAAGATTGTTTTGCAGGCTCTATAGTCTAGACAACATATACATAGTTTATCTTTATAAATATTTGGCATCCGGTTTCAAAGTTCAAAGGAGATTTATTCCCTGCCGCTGAAGAGTGAGATGGTAAAAAGCAGTGACCAGCTTACCAGGTTGGGCGCTAGATCAGTCCACAAAAAAAAAAACCGGCCAATTGTTCCAAAAACCGTTCCGTACTTACCACCATTAACGTAATTTACGAACAAAAACAAATTATTTTTTTTACACTTCAAAATTTAAAATTTCAAAACTTTAAGCGACCGTTGACTTTAGTATTTGATATTAATGTCAACTTAACACCTGTACGCATTCTTGAGTAAAAGGGTCTTGTTGACAGACACTTTTTTAATGTTTTATAACTACAAATTAACAAATTTCGGATGTTTTCCTATATTTGTGATGTAAGACCTTGTTTCGTTTCAATTTTCATGATTCTTCAAGATAACACGAACACATAGGGTTTGATTTATTTGTGAATGCCAAAATATGCGGCAAAAATAGCCGTATTTTTTATTGCGTTAACTTAGAAGCTTGGTATTTTTACAGCTTCAAGCGGACCGTAAATCTTAGTACCTATTTGTTATTTATTTTCACCTTGATACCTTCACGCGCTCCTGAGAAAAAGGGTCTTGACAGACAAACAGAAGGACAACAAGGTGATCCTATAAGGTTTCCTTCTTTCCTTTTGAAGTGCGGAACCCTAAAAACTATGTTTTAATAAAAAATTATATTTTTATTTAGATTCGTCATCACTGTTTTCTAATTCCGATACATGGATGTCGGTGCATCAGTTTTAAGTTTGTTTTACGTAAATATGTATTTAATTTTCAAATAATTTAAATACGTTTGTCTTAGAACATATTGTTACGAGCTAAAGAAATATCTAAAGAATATACTCATACTGTAATGAAAGATCTACAATCAAAATCATTCTATTTTATTCGTAAGCTCTTCCCATCTCTAACATCCATAGTCAACAATAATTTACGAATGTGGAAATGGAGTTGTTAAAAAAGGACATTACGGTGAATTGTTTATTGTTGTGGTATACTTTGTATGAGTTTGTTTTTCACCGCAAATGAATTTTTGGCGAGTTACATTTAGTGATTGTGACAGATTCATGTAATTTTGATAAGACGTGGTTTTGTTTACATGATAAGACAAGTAAGAAAAACATAAGGTTCAGATATTCTGTAAGTCTAAGTTTATTATTATATTTTACATTTGCTTTTTACAGAAAATACCGTCCTGACCTAAAAACATACAGAGGACATTACAGAGAGTGGTGGCATTTCGCGTATCGCTGTATATTAGAGGAGGATGTCCGCAGACGTCAGAAGAACTGGGATTGGACTCACATGTTGGCGCATCGCCAGTTATGTAAAAACTACGCAACGGCCTATCAATGCTTGCTCAGCAATAAAGGAAAAGTACCACATGAACAAAAATGCGTGCTTGACGAAGCTGAAAAGAAACTGGATCTCCTTAATCTAGTGGTTATCAGGCAGAAGATCGAGATGGAGGTTGAAAGATTGGGTAAGCTGCAGGAAGAAGCGAAGAAGTCCCGTGGTTGGTTCAGTTGGTGGTCTGGAAGTTCCTCCAAAGATGAGGAGCTTTCTGATGCGACTGCTATAAGTAAGTATTGGAATAGATTATTGAGTGTTTGTAAATTTTATTAGTTAAGTATTGTTAGTATATTTTAAGTAGTTTAAATTAACCGAGATTGTTTTAATATATTTATGATTTAAAAGTATATAGGTTAAATATGTAACTTTGTACTTTTTAATCGCCTGAGAATTGTAGCGGGTGTTAAGACCTTAGTTACTCCTACGGGCTTTTCTTTGTAAATTTTACTTTTCTCAAAGCTTAGCGCGCGTTCATAGAACTTACGGGCGGCAATGACACACCTGTTCTGTCAAGTATGTATAAAATCTGTCTGTTCAAGATATAAACTACACTACAACTGAGCAATTACAAGTTTTAACTTCACCCAAAACTATAAATTAAATTTTCTAGATATCTTTAACCTTAGCCTCTCGTTAGTAATTTTCTAGTTACCGCCCTTAATACATGATGGAATATTTAGACGTTCACAGTTACTATCGTCTTAGTATTTTTGTTTGATATATTTATTTACAATATAAATTTTGAGTAATTGTTATTGCGACACAGTTGAATGCGCCAGTTACAAATGTAATAAAAGATAATTTTATCGTTTTAGGTAATACATATTACAATACAATATATATTACAATACATACATATTACAATACAATTAATTTTGGTTTACCTAATATGCGTGACGGTACCACCTACTATAAGCACTCACATAACAATAGTTTTATATTTTTAAAAATCTTCGAAACTGTTGAAATATTTTAATATAAGAAATATAACAACTTTCTAAGCTAAACTTAACATTAAGAAAAGTAGTCAATAAATAACTTCTTTATTTTCAGTGAAACAATTTGAAAAGGCTATGACTCCCGACGAAAAAGCAAAACTATTCAGAGCCATAGATTATCAGGAGAACAGCGCTCCTCTACACTTGCCCGTCGAATACGTGGCTTTAGAATGTAATTTCCGGCTGGACAGACTGCAGGTGTCTGTCATAGACCAGAAGGAAGTGCTGAAGGGATGTGTGGACGACGTGGAGTTCTCTATGAGACAGCGACCTAGTGCGAATGCTATAAGGTAATCTATTTATTTTTCTCTAATGATATTGAAAATTGCTGAGGAACAATTAAGTTTTTGTCATTTATTGTTGGAAGACCTTAGTAGGAAACTGATGAACAGGTATGGGTGGTGAATTGATGGGCTAAGACTGGACGCTGTGGACACTATTCGTAGATCTACTCCTAAAATTTTTCACAGCGTATTGAATAGTGGATGGCGTAGGTTGAAACGATGATGAAGGACTTGCAGTGCAATAGATATTAATAATTGTGATATTGAAAAGTTTATATAAGTGTGTATAGGCTTACTAGGCTTTTGAAACCATATTATTGTTTATAGGTTACCTAAGGGTGCAACGGGACCAAGTTGTCTGTCCGATCTTTAAAGGGCTCTCCGATCTTTTGAATCGCAATACCTTTTCTCAGATTAAGTTCTTGACAAATATAAATCTATCAATAAGTAAAAATAAGAGAAAGAGAGATATGTATAATTAACAGTTTTTTGTTTATGCTCTATTGTAAACAAAGTGTCTGTATGTCTTTAAACTGTTAGAGATTCTAGTGCTAACCCTAAAGTCAAACAATAAATAATTACAAATAGTTGAATTGTAATAATTTCATAATAAAAATTTATTCCGTGCGCCTAAAACTTTACAATAGTAAAATAAATAATAGCTGACTATTATGTACGTGATTAGCCGAGGAAATGAGCTCCCGATATTTCGGTGCTGTTGCAAGCACCTTGATCGCGGTAGTCATCACAATAGTGATATTAACAGTAAATCTCAATACTTGACTATTATGTATTCGGTATTGTATCAGTTGCAATAGATTTAGTAAACTAAATGTAGTAAGGTAACCCTTTGTGCACGAGTTCGAAAGGCTTGACCGGTTTTTTTTCACTTTATTGTTCACGAAGTGTTGTTACTGGATCGCAAACCCAACTCAGTTAAAAGTATCGATAGAAATAGAGTTTAAACTTTCCGCAAAAATAAATTACATTGGATAGGAATTGAAGCAAATTTTAAGAGTTACCTCCGGGATCTAACATTGTGGAAATCTTACGGCCTACGTTCGGCAATAGATGGATTTAAATAATTACTTGTGTTACAGAGTGGACGTGGTAATGCAAGCGTTCACAGTGTCTGGAGTGAAACAGGGTGAGCTTGTACCTCACCTGGTCGTCACCAAGGAGCTCAACAAACATGTCAGCCTCTTGAACGTGATGTTTGAAACCAACCCGCTTGGTAACAAATTCTATATAGTTATATTTTTTAACAAATCATACAATACCATATGGCCTAAACTAAGCAAATCTTGTACTATGGGTACCAGTTAACTGAAACAAATACTTATTTTCTTGTTTTTAAATACATAAATATTATACTTTGAAAATACATTAAGTTAAAGCCAAATAATAGCGCGGGCAGCCGATGGCGCTACAGCGTAGAAGCAACGGAAAGGTTCTACCCTAACGTCTGCCAAGTCACTTGGTATTACTATACAGCTGGTCCTGCAGACGTAGATATCACCTTTTCGTTATTTTATGCTAGTGGTTGGCTGCAGCGCCGACCAGTAGCTAGTTACAACAAAGGGGACAGCATAAAATCTGTTTTCATGAAAATATGTGCCAACTTTCATGATGATCGGTCTGTAAAAAAATATATTATCGATTTTTATTTATGTGTTGGACTTGATGTAATTTTATTATTTTAGATGGCAAATGTGATCAAAGAGTGAAGGTGTCGGCGCGACCATTGGAAGTGGTTTATGACGCGCAGACCGTCATAGAGATCGTGAATGTATTTAAACCGGCCACTGAGTCGACGGCTTTGACCACGTAAGATACAATTCTCGATACTTTATATTATATCTTGTTTAAGCAGTCTAGTCTAGACTTTGAATTGGTTCATTACATTAATTTGTAGGCTACAAGCAGCCGCTGAGGACAAACTATCATCGCTAAAAGAAAAGTCAGCTTTGGGCATGCAATATGCAGTACAGAACCACACCTCTATCGATATCGATATCGACATAGCAGCTTCCTACATTGTTGTGCCGGAAAGGGGAATATATAAAGGGTAAGTTATCTTTTGCCGGTTAGCTGATGGTCGAAAGTTTTTGTTTTCATAGTAATCTAAGACAAGGATTAATGGTCTAAACACATGACCTTCGACGGTTTTGATTGTAAACATTATTCTAAAATCATGATTTATCTATTTAGAAAATATCAATTCAAATACAAGTTTTTTTTTGTATTGAAAACGTTTTGTCTTTAAATAATCATTTGGATTACACGAGTTTTAACGTATGCGTTTTGGATTTGTAATCTGAAAATTTATTTAATATAAACTTGTTATGACCTACACAAATTGAAAACTTATTGTCTTAAAAAAACGTTTGGATTACACAAGTATGTGTGTTGGCTTCTGTAGTCCAAAATCATTGTATATTATAAAGATGCTGTGACTTCAATTCAATATTATAGTATTGTCCTTAGCAAATCTTTTAGATTAGTATTTAGAAATAGTGTCCTAGATAAAACTATTTCCGTGAGAACTATTGTTCAAGATGAAAAATATTCTATCTTCTTTTTTGACCCTCTAGTTATCCTTGTCATAAAAATGCGATCATACCGTTGATTAATTGCAACATTAAGAAAAATACAACTCCTTGTGACTTATAAAGTATACACAATACATCAATCATATAAACACACAAAATCTTAGCTATAGAAATACTAGGAGCTGTATGTGACGCTAATTACGATCGTATTTCCAGAGCAAAGATGTAGTTAGGATTTAGCTTCCCACTTGAGTTATTAAATATTGGTAAAAGAATTTAAAGTCGCATGAGTTGTTTCGGGGATATTACCTCCTTCATCCTAATTTACAAACTTTACCTCTTGATAATATTCGTGTAGACTAAATTTTTAAGATTATTACAGTAAGAGTTTAGAACTGCTTATAATCGATTTTAACCTAAATCAATGTTAAATAAATAACATATATTGTAAATATTGTATTTTGTTTTAAATACAGTGAAGAAGCATGCTGCGTGATTAAACTCGGTGCGATAAGTATAAAGTCTGAACCGAGGTCTCAGGAGTTGGACATTCACAAGTTATACAAGTCTGGGTTGGCTGATGACGATATCATGAAGGAGATCGCAAGTCACAGCTATGACAAGATGGCGTTAGAGCTCACAGAGATGCAGGCCAGTATATATTTTTGTAACTTTTGTATTTAATAGTAGCAATATTTTACCACGACTTAACCTGCTTTCTTGTTTATTTGCTTTTCAGTAACAAATTTTCCTTTCATAATTATCGATACACTTGTATCATTATGTACTATTATCGATATTTTGAATGATATTACCAGTGCCATTAAACTTGAATAAATATACTGATATTACTTTTTGTTTAATGAATATTGATGATTTCATACATTACTATACTTCTACGTTTCTTTTAAATCAGGTGGTGATAGCAACTGCGACTGAAGACTGGCAGTCTGCAATAGCGTCGAACGAGGCTACAGCTTTGCATCTTCTACAGCCAACAAACCTGGTCATACAGATAGACAAGTGCCTCATAACTGATGACCCGAGACTCCCCAAGCTGAAGGTCAGAGGAGAGTTGCAGAAAATTGCTATCAGCGTGTCACAAGATCGGTAAGTGCTCTATTTGGTTGTTTCAAGTATTTTAAATTTATAGTCAAATATATTCTCTTGTTAGTAGATCTACGAGGTACTCCAAATTTTATTTTTTTCGAGTAGCTAGTATAGTTTCTTGCCGGTTTTTCTCAAAAGAAATCGGTAGTGTTAATGAGTGGTAAAGTAAAAGCAAATTGTAGTTTTTGATATTTTAGAAGTGTTCTTAGAAAATCTACATAGATAGAATATTTTAGCTTAGTTAAAGTAAAAACATTTAACATTCAAGATGTTTGACAGCTACATAAATTAAATGTTTTTTGTTGTTTACAGGTTATTGACTCTATGTGAAATATTAGTAAGCATGCCCTTGCCGAAATCAGAAGAAACTCTTCAGTTAAAGGTACATCCTATGCGATCAATATTCATGTGTTAGTTTTTGGACTTCTGTACCCAAAAGGTAAAAAACGGGACCCTATTACTAAGACTTCGCTGTCCGTCGGTCACCAGGCTGTATCCCATAAACCGTGATAAGTAAACAGTTGAAATTTTCATAGAAGATGTATTTTTGTTGCCGCTATAACAACAAATATTTATGGGGGGCTCCCATACAACAAACGTGATTTTTTTTGCCGTTTTCATAGATAATGGTACGGAACCCTTCGTGCGCTAGTCCGACTCGCACATGGCCGATTTTTTTTTATTTTTGGATAAAATTAGTTTTAAAAAGTTAATACCGGTCGCCCAGCTGGTTTAACTTTCCTGTATTACAATATAATATGATGCTGACCAAAAAAAAATGTATTGATTTTGTTTTTCGATTTGAAGATACAATGCCTCAAAATTGCGTACGTATTTACTGGTCATGTAATTGAAACTCAAATTTCTATGGAAGAAGAGGAAAATGTGGTAAATTTTGTTGAAGTAACAATGTACAAATTTTATTATAAATTGTTTTGTAAATTATTACTCTATAGAATTAATGGTATAATTATTAAAATTGTTTTATAAATTATTGTCATCATAGTTTTTCATAATTTATTGAAGTAAGTCATGTTATTGTAGTATCTTTAGGGTATTTTAAATTCTACAGCTCATAGATATATTATAGCATCCATTCATAATGGTTATCATTGTAGTGTCGTTATGGGGTCTCACTAAGAGTAACATGTCTATAGACTATGTCGATTTTTCTCAAATCCCTGCCTGTTTTGAGATTTGATTTCTGTACAATTGGAACGGGTTCAATGTTCCATACATTTTTGCCTATTATCCTATAGTATAATACATGAGGTGTTCAAGAGTACCGGGGCGCTTCTCAGCCCCACTCAATAGCAACCGCACCCTCGTAACGGGGAACTCCCCTCCTGGCGGTGACTCACCTTCGAGTTCGAGACTCACGCCGGTCGAAGGGACGCCCCCGAGAGCGACAACCAAGCCGAGTCTCCCCCCGCGGGGAGCCCTTGAGCGTTGGCCGCTATACGGGCTGAGGCTCCTTCAGAGACTCGCCCATAAAAGCCCGGTGAAGCAGTAATGGCTGCAACAGCCAACTGCATAGTCAGTCAGAAAAAAAAACCTATAGTACTTGTCACGCATTTTCTGTTAAAAACAGAGTAGCCCAAAAAATCTGCAGTATAGTGTGAATTGAATTTTAAAAACTAATATTATGTTGTGGTATATTTATTTAATTCGTAATGCTTAAAGCCAGAGAATTTATTTGCGGTGTATACGGGTTAAATACCAAGTTATATTTACAGGCAACAGAATCTAAAGGGTCAAGTTTATCGCTTCTTAAATATCTTGACCCAGCGGAGAAAAAAAAGCGTGATCAAGCTAGATCCGTTGAAAAACGTGCCGATGATGACCAAGTCGTCCAATTCACAGAGGTCGAAGCTTTCTTCATCATGAAAGGTAAAAAACTAGATATTTTTGCTACTATGAGCTCGACTTAAGTAAAAACCATAGATGAGTCAAAGGCAAGGAGACAAAAAAACTACATAGCATAGTAGCTTATGTACTTACATTACATTAAGTAAGTACACTAAGCAAGCATCCTATCGTCGTGTAGTGGTGCGTCGTGCGAGGGACGTGGGAGGCAGAGTTTAGAATTAGGCTGGGTTGCACCAACTAACTATAACGATAACAAACGCTTGTCGAAACTAATGACAAATTAGATTTGATTTTTAAAACTAAACGAAAAAAGGAAGTGTATTAGGACCTATATTATTTTTACTATATATAAACGATTTACCCAGTGCAGTTAATTCTCCAATGGTTTTTTTTGCTGATGACAGCACGATCATTGTAAAAAACGAATTTGATATGAATTATCAAAACAATTTTTAATGAAGCACTGGCTAAGGCGGTTAAGTGGCTTGAAAAAAATAATTTGATCATTAATCTTACAAAGACAAAAGTTCTGCATTTTTATCAACGCCTAATCCAACAAAAAATTAAAGTCAGTTACAAAGATATTGAACTAGAAAGTGTAAACACAACTAAATTTCTAGGGCTCCTAATCGATAGTCAGTTAACGTAGAAACCTCAAATTGAAGAAATATGTAAGAAGCTTAGTAAATTTGCCTATGCACTTTATAATTTGTCAAAAAAAGTTATCCTCGATCGAGTTCTAATGTCTTATCACGGCTCTGTAGGATCATTACTAAGATATGGAGTTATGTTTTGGGGTAATTCTACCGAAAAGGAATCAGTTTTCAAAGCCCAGAAGCGATGTGTTCGAGCAATGTGTGGTTTAAAAACTCAAGATAATAGCAAACCTGCATTTAAAAAACTGAAAATATTGACATTACCAGCTTTATACATTTTGGAAATATGTATTTTCATTAAGTGCAATCCATCTCTTTTTGTAAAATGGACAAAAGGACGAATCAGATCCAAACGAGCTCAACATTTAACAAAATTGTGTAAAAAAAATGCGAAACTGCATTCATGAGTAAAAGTATTTATGGAATGGCTCCACTTGTTTACAATAAAATACCGTATAAAATTAAGGATCTACCATTACAGTTGTTTAAAAAAAGATTAGTTTCAATTCTTACAGAAAAATGTTACTACACAATAAACGACTTTATGAGTGATTCTTTAATATAATTAGTATTGTATCTTTTAATACTAAATTTTTTAGAACGGTGTTATTCTGTGCATGCTTAAATATTTACGCCGCAATCAACGGCAAAACATAGAGAACACAAAATCTGTTATAAAAAACTGTATTATCTCACCTATGTTTAACAAATAAAAACTATTTGTATTTGTTAATACTATACTTGATAATACTCGGTTAAGCAAAAAATGGAGTGCACCATCTGACAATTGTCAAATTACGTCATAAATTTAACGTTAACAATAACCAGCCGAAAATGACTGGTTATAGTTAAAGTTACAATTGATAAGCCGCTAAATGAACATATAATGAGGTTTATGTAAAATATAACAAATTTGAATATTATGTAGGTAGCATTGCGGTTTTTTACTTCTCTGCACCACGTTATTTTTGCGTAAAAATGATGTCAATTGATGAAGATGCATCCCCTTATACTCAAATGGAATGCAGGAATCGGTGGCCAAATTTTGTTTTTGGTACCTTTATATTTTTTGTATGGATTTTTTGATAATTTTTTTTTTCTATGGATTTTTAAAAAAAAATGCTTGGTATGTATCAAATACACCCCTCTGTGGGCTGCCCTTGCTCCGCTCGGGGAAAAAAAAAACATAACGTAGCGCTAGTATTTCAGTATAGATTTATTTCGCTGCACTACTCATGCATGCTTAGTTACATATCGCACTTTCCTTGTCTTTTCTCACGGTTACTGGCAATCTACATTGACTCATAAATAACAGATTTAAGGACTGTTTTGTTCTGGCTATGCTTTGGCAGCTTCGCACAATATTTTTATTCATTGTGAAAGGCATGGATGCAAGTCCTTCATCCTAGCAAAACACGTAAAATTAGTATGACAACTTGTAGGACGGCGCAACCCAAATTGGTGAATTGTTATAGGTTAAAGTAAAAGTAATTGTTAAAATTATTTTTGACAATTAGTTTAACGATCGTTTTGGTGCAATCCAGCCTTAGTGACATGAAATAGTGACAGTGCATAGTGAAAATGGTAGGCCTGATCTATAAATGATCCGAATGAAACTGTCGCCTGAATTTATTGATTCTGGATGCGAAATAATATGTTAAACTGAATAACGAGATAACTATTTTAATTTTTACAGAATTGATATTAAGTGTTAACAAGAAATCGAGAAGCCCAGGTGATGGCTATGATAGATTCCTAGTGTTTTCACTAAACCTTCTTGAACTGACGGCGACACAGAAAACTTTCACGTTAGAAGCTATGGTTCGACTTGGCTCGGTCAGTTTGGAACACCACAGGCTGGGGAAGAAAATGATAAGCATGGTGGAAACACCCGAAGTGATGACAGAGATAAACGACGTCGCTAATCAATATTTGTTTGCTGTCAATTATTGCAATGTAGGAGATTATTTTATTTCTTTGACTTATAAAATACATTAGTTTTATGTTTATTTAGCAATAACAACTTAAGGTAGCTTCGCTAAGGCGTCAATTTATTACGGAACCCTATATTTTATTACCGGTTTATAATTTCGATTTGTAAATAAACAATGTTCTCTAAAAAAGTATCCTTGGAACACTAAAGAGTTATCAGCATCGGTTTATTATCTACCGAAAATACTACTTTCTACAATCGCACCGCTCGCCATCGGCAGGGAATTTATCCTCACCCATTAGAACCTAAATGGTCGCGTACAGTAAGGTTTCAGAGAAACTTCCTCCCGCGAACACTTGGGTTGTAGAATGAGCTCCCTGCCCAAGGCTTTCTTTTAGGACTAAAGGACTTATAAAGGACCCCCCTTCAAGAAAGAAGTTATTATTTTTTGAATTGTTTGGCAACGCGCGAGTGATGCTCCGGGTGTTGCAAGCGTCTATAGTCTGTGATGACCGCTTACCATCAGACGGACTGTTACTTTGTTTGCCACCTTAGCCTTTTACTTTTTTTTAATAAATTAAATGGCGCTTTGTTTTTGTGTCCGTTCGAAATTTAAGTAAAACTTGATGAATTGTCTCTTTTGTAATTAATGTTTTTGATTTTAAAGGAGTTCGTTCCATTTTCAAATTACATATTCGACCGTTCGAGGGGCCAGCTAAAACATTGCGGGCCGCTCTCTGATACTGTGCTGAAAGTACGATATATCCCAAAGAAGCTTGTGCAAGATATGGTTGCACTCCTAACATACGCCTTCTCTATGGTGCTCCATTTCTCCCCGTCTTCTACCTTCCGCATCCAGACACCCTCCGGATACGGCAAAAATTCTGGTGAAGCTTAAAAAGCCGCACCGCCCAGCAGCATTCTGCCAACAAAAAAAGTGTTTTTTTTAAAATGTGGAGTACAGTCGCAACATCCTTACATTTTTATAATAGATGAATACTTTATTAATTTTTTAGGTTGATAAAAAATGTCCAGAGTTCAGGAGTCATTACAAATCAGTTGAGCAGCTGATCGAGCTTGACTTCACTACGGTCAGAGTGTTGTTCCACCTAGAGGGTTTGCAGGAGATACTAGTCATGGTCAACGAGTATCAGGCACGTAAATTTCAATCACCAAACCTTGTTGCGCCAATAACCTACAAAATGGCACTTAACATTTATATTTAGGTACACATAATTACATTTACTGTAGCTGCGTTCCAAAACTAATTATATTTACAGTTAGACAGTAAAAGTCTATTTTGAAACGAGAAGTGGTACCGATTGCACTTACGAAACAAACGCTTCTAAATCAGAACTTTACCTCTTATTTATAACGGCAACAGTTATCTTTATGCTAAATTGTATAAGTTTCTAATGTATAAGTATTAGGTACGTATTCCCAATTTAGGTTTGGAATACGGTGCATATATCCCTTCTTATGTTTACAATAAGAAGTTACTTATACTTACGAATTGCAGCGCTATTTATCGACCAATGTGAAGTAGTTATAAACACAATTATTTTCATATATTTTACTGTTTTACATTTGGGCAAACGCCCACGGCGAGTTTTTGTAGCGATACAAATATCGCTGCCCGTGTGTTTTGTATGATTCACGGAACCCGCGGTTGTATCGCCGCAAAAAGTCGCCGTGGGTGACCTTCCTTAACCTAAAAATGTGCCTTACTTCCCACACTTACAACGGACTCCTCGGATTGTATTGTATATAAAAGTTCCTGTACACTGTACAGGCGTGCAAAAAAAGCCTGAGAAAAAATAATTGCAATGCGATAGTTTTTATTTAATGTATGTGTTTATATGTATTTAGACAAGATTGCAAGCGATACAGAGCTCGCATGACCGTATAGCGACTGCGGGACCGTTGGCCACCATTACAGAGGATGAAGAGTTTTCTATTGCTAAATCTAAAGGTACGTAGAAATGTTTACTTAATAAGTTTTTATTTTTTCTATCATTGTTTTTTCAAGTTTTGATTGAATTTTGACTTAATAGCCATTACTTATTTTTATAATTTTAGCTAGTGTAACAAAGACGGTACGTCGCGAAAAAGTTGAAAGCATACAAATGAAAGTGGACGTTAAGATCGGGACGATACAGATCGGTTTTGCAACAGATCACAGGCCTTTGTCCATCTTACAGCTCCAAGGAGCTACTGCGGGCCTGGTACTTAAGAGCTCGTACACGCAGGTTGATTGTACGATTGCCTCTTTAGCAGTAGAGGACCTTAATCCCGACACAATACACAAGCAGGTGAGCCTTATTATGTTTTTGATTTCAAACAAATTTATTGAATATGAAAATTATAGCGTTCATACTTACGTAACAAAAGATAATAAAGGTGAAGTGTTTGTGCGATAACGTATGTGTTAGAGTATATATTTTATGCCACAACGCAGATTTTTAGCCAAGAATATTTTACACGCTTTTTTTCGACTTATCCATTTCAATAGTCCCAAATAAGGCGGAAAGTTACTCATCAAAGTAAAAAATGGTTCTATCGACATTTTTCTAACTTATTTATTTTATCTTATTTTATTTCGGTGTTTAACAATAGTCAAATCAAAGCAAAAGATCGTTGGATCGGTGGATTTTAGTATGAAAATGTCAATAAAATGTTACCTACCTATATAAGAAATCGTTTTGATAGCGAAGTATATTTTTTTTTATTTGTACAGATACTAAAAGTGTTGGGCGGAGACGTGATGAACGTGCAAGTAGTGATGTACAATTTGGAACAGTATCCGAACGTGAGCGACGTGGATATGTCCGTGGATGCGCAGATCAGTTGTCTGCGCATTGTATTCCTCAACTGGTTCGTCTCGTCTATGCTGGTAAAATTCAGCCATTGAATATTTTGTAAATTTAACAGAATAGGAAAATCGATAGTTTGTTGTAGCATTATATGTGACTTTTATGTTTCTTATTATATCATAGTGTTTTTCGAAACAAAAAATTATATCTCTGAAGTGCCCGCAAAAACTAACACGTGCCAGTATAAAGGTAGGTTTCCATGCAAGGGGTATTATGCCAGTATACGCAGCACGGCGCAGAAGGCGTCAGTTAATCACACGGCACATTGGCATGAGTGGACAAACTCTGATTGGCTACTGCGCCTAAGGGTAAAACAGCTCTATTGCGATATGTAGTTACCAACCAATAATTCCTAAATAATAGATATATTTTATTAAACTTGCTATTATTTATTTTTCATGGTGCTTGTAAAACATCTTTGTCAATTTTAGACCAGAAAGGCTTTATTTATGAAGGTATAAGATACAAATAAAATAGTGGCCATACAAATTAATCTGGCAGATAGTTTATTTACAAAATAAGAAAATTTACTGTGTACACAATTTTGCAGGAATTCCTAAACAATTTTCAAACAGCTCAACAAGCGATTATCGACGCATCTTCCCAAGCGGCGGACGTGGCTCGAGCTAACGTACAGACGGCCTACGAGAACTCTACCAAATTGTTGCTCAAAGTCCGGCTCGCTGCTCCAATCATCATTGTACCGGAGAACTCCAAAAGCCAAAAAGCTGTCATGATCGACTTGGGTCGGATGACCATAAACAATAAATTTGTGAATTTGCCTGTCGCTGTAAGAATTCTAATTATTTTCTAAATTTCTAAAAAAAAATCTATTGTGCCTTGTTAAATAACTTTTCTTGGTATTTTTTCATTCTAAAGTTATTAAGTTTTTTTTTTTGATAGTTAGATATGTTGTTTTCATAATTTTTGTTTTTCATCTAAATTTGTTTTCATGGCCATTAACCAATTTCTGGAGATAGACAAAACGATTGTTTGATCAATAATTATCAAGAGCAACTATCAATTTGCAACACAATTGTTTTGTCTCTTTCACACTGCCAGTATTAATTATACGGCTGGTCATAAGGTCAATCCACTCGAAAAATAAATAAATAAATAATTTTCTGATTAAGAGTGTAATTTTGAGGTAACAGATGACCTTAAAAAACTCTTTAATATTAAACTCCGCGGTCTGTAATGACTGCGTTGCTGGCAGCGTTAATGATGGCCGAATGGCGTGTCGTAGCGCAACTCTAGGCCATCACAGTGCAGTCAGCATTGCACCCCTTGATGGAGTAGCGGGAATAAAGGAGAGACTCAAGGACCTTTATAGTACGGACATATTATAATATATTTTATTTACAGGACGTGAGCAACAATGTGACTGTAGACGAATTGACGCTGGAACTTGAAGATATGAAAATGTCATGTGGCACTCTGCAAGAAGAGAAACAAACACCCAGCGAAGAACGGTTGATATTAAAACCGACCAGTTTCAAACTTTTGGTAAAAAGGAGTCTGTCGTCTTGGTATGAGACCTTGCCGGACTTGGACATATCTGGACGTATGAAGACTATAATAGTGAGTACTATTCTTTTTATTGCAGACTCGATAGTTTTTCCGAATTTCCCAATTTTCTGAGCAATTTTACCAATGTTTTCTTTCTTCCATCGGACTATTATGTACATTGGCTTACTTAATTTTTATTCAATGATCGAACCGGAAAGTCAATTTCTTATGAATCTTGCCGATCCTTCTCGTAAGTTAAATGTTAAACTTGCATTTGTGTATCTATGTGTATATATTAAATCAAAAATTAATAAAAAAATCCCCTCCTACTCGCGCATCTGCGACGTGCTGGGCCGGCTTTCTTTGCGCGTTCGGTGCTCTCATATTCCACCGCGCAACCAATGCATGAGCATCGACTATAAATTGAAGGTATTTAGCGCGTCGACAGATGAGTTTACATAGTATAATATTGAATAATATGTTTTGTGATTTTAATATAACCACATTTTTAGGTAACTGTAGGTCAAAAAGATTATCAAAGTATAATGAAGATTTTGAATCAGAACTTACAAGAGGGACAGACTAAAGTGAAAGAGGTTAAATCAGCACCAACTGTGCAGAAACAGCCATCGAAGGCGACTGTCAAAAGTCAACCCAGCAAAATACATAGGAAAAGTTCAGTAGTCAATGTGGAGAAAAAGGATACCGTGAAACCTAGGACTACAATGAAGTTTACATTTACTATGGACAGTTTTGTCATCAATCTTGTGAATACTATAGCCGTAAGTACTTAAATTTTTGGTGGCCAGGATAATACTTCATAAGTTTTAGAAACAATACTGATAATGTTTTCTTTATTGATCGAAACATTTTCAAAGGTAGTGTAGGTGCACAATGGGTTTGTTTATTAAGTAGCAACGATTAATAGTACGTAAAAGTGATACAATATAGTGTGTAGAGATAGAAAAATTAGCACTCGTATTAAGTTGAGCCTGTGTTACAGCTGCAAAATGTTAGCTTAGCACCGTGTACTTGCACGGGGTAATTACTTAACAGTTATCATCAATGTTGCGCTATTCATACACTCAACTTGAATCTTTAATAAGGGGAATTACGATGTTAGCAATATTATTGAATTGGAAAATATTTTTTTCAAAGATTTCTAACTATTTTAATTTATTACGAAAAAAAAAACTTAATCCGTTAATTAAAAATCCTCATTCAGTGGAATTTAGCGACCTCTCATATAGAAAATTGGGAATTATCCATCAAATGTATTAGTTTTTAGATTACCATATGATATCTATGTCATATACAGGCAGAAGATGGCACTCCTAAAGACGTGGACCTGGCCCGGTTCTGCCTAGTACTACTTGCGGTCAAAGGCAGGATGTTTTCCGACAGCTCTATACACACTTCGCTGTTGCTGGTCGACTGTATATTGGACGATACGAGACCTGGGAGAGGCGAAAAACTTACAAGGTAAAGTTTTACAGTTTTTTTAATGTAGTGTACAACTTTAGTTCTATTACAATTTACTACAAATTAAACTGAACCCTTCCCCTTCAGCTGGTCTCTTAGTCAGATGTGTTCAAATACATACATAGAGATACTGTTATTTGTGCAAAGGACTGAGCCTTAAATTGACCTCTGTCTAGAAAGAGAGAAAGCTATATGCCTCCAATACCTGTCTCTTTCTGAAGGCACGGAGCCCCGAAGCGAACGATCGCTTTGCCTCTCACACTTTTCTTTCCGTAGTTAATTCATAGCTAAATATGGAATCCTTAGTCGAGGTCTCTATACTGTTAAATCCTACCTTCTTGTAGTTCATCAGGAACGGCATATTATTCTGGCTCTGCTATTTCATTTCATTAACTTTTTATTCCAAAGCTTGTGTTGTAGGGCTTTTTGGCCATATATTAGAAATAAGGTCACATACACTTTATCAGAAACCAGGACTAAAGTAGTGTAAAGAAGCCCTAAATAATGATGTAACTGTGTATAATCATAGATCATCCATGTTTGGAATTAAAAACGTACATTTACAAATGTTTACATGTATAGTGTACCAGTATAGTGTTTTTGTATGATCTCAGGTATTTGGAGCGACGTCGACATAGTAACGAGAACTTGTCTGATACTGAGGGTAGAGAGAGAGAAGACACGATAATGCAGTCGAGCGACAAGATACGCAGTATGATCGACATCACGTACACAATGAAGAACTCTGACACCTTCAGTGAGTACAACCGACTTCGTTTAGTGTAAAAACTTTTTGTATAAAAATTAAGGTGTATAGATAAGTTACAAAAAATGAACTACCTAACCTAACCATGCGAAGCATTCGAAATTTATTAAGTTATAGCAATTATGTGAATGAAAATGTAAAAAATAAATAATTAACAAAACTTCTGTTGTGACGGTTTGTTAATTTTATAATAATTCCTGACTTACTTTTTGTTTGTCTAAAATTATAACATAAGGGGTGTTGTTATTCTGTACCTAGTATTTAATTTTACCGGTTATAAATGTAAGGTGGGTTACGGCTTATGGGACATATGTAAAGCCACAGATACACTGCGGTGCGGCAATGGGCTCAAGATGAGATGAGCTAAAGATTAGTGACAAGATGTTGTCCCACATATAATGACGTGGGTGTGTTAACAGCCACTAGTTAACGCCTCTGCCCAAAAGCCGTATTATTGATTCTAAAAAAGCAATTATAAATCAAAATTTATTGATTAACGTTTATTTTAATAGTAATTTTGTTTTAGTTGACATGAGGATATTCAGTTTTAACTTAATTTTGGCGATGGACTTCCTGAACAAGATCGCGGAGTTCATGAAGACGGGGCTGGCGGGAGATGAGCCGGCCAAAGAAGAGGGAAAAACCGCCAAGACACATGCTGAGAAGTCGGGGGAAAGTTTAGCTGTGAGTTTTAAATTATTAATATGTATCAAGTTTACAGATGTTCAAAAGTGCTCAATTTTCTTCAATTCCTTAAAAAAAAAAATTTGGTAGTCACGCTTGCCGACGCTTGCAAGCGCCTCATTGAGTTACGGTTCTACAAGCATGGCGGACGCCAAACCTGTTTCAGCTCTTGCGTGTGGTTTAACCTACATTAATTTAAAATAAAGAAAAATAAAAGAAAACAAAATACGAATCCAAGCATCTGCAATTTTTTTTATCTTTATGATTTAATTCCCTTAGATCCCATAAGCATAGCTCACTCTGGTAACATTCCAGAAAAAAACATCATTTCTTCATTTTTCTAGGCACTCCTTTCGCGAACACGAATTACGCATAATTAGCGGCGCAAATATACCTCTATCCTAAGATAGCAAGATAGTAAACTCGCAAGCAATACTAATCGCGGGCCAACGTGTAAATGAGTTGCAAGCGCTTGTCGCAACAGCCCTTTGATCTGTGTTCAATAACCGACACTCTACCCGAGCGGCGATAAGCCTTTTATTAGCTTAAGCTAGTAAAAGCTGGTCAACGCTTAGCAAGCGTGTAAATGCGGCTTTACATTCTCACGTTATTAATGAATTTAATTCAAATGTCATAAAGTATGACTCGTATGTCAGTAATTTGGAAATTATTTTATATCTAGAAACTGAACTGAACTTGTTACTCTGGTATTATCGTAGTTCATATGTCCGGAGGCACATCTATTTGCGACATCAAGTGGTCACTGGGATGACTTGTTAAGCACTTGGAATCACAACATCATGTTACATAAATGCGTGAAACGGGCTTCAGCATAAATTAATTACCCGACCTTATTTTTTTTCAATATGATAATATCTGAATGCATTATTTAAAAGCGAGTCATTTGTAGTAAAAATGTAAAATTGAATGTCAACTAGAAATAAACTATAAAGTACTAACTAATGATTAATTGAAAAAAAATTAATGAAATATTTTGTCTTGTAGAAAAAGAAAGCATCGAGCATTTCTACGACGGAACCCCAGAAGTTGTCCATGATGACGGTCAACATTAAGATCGAGCAACCCGACATCATTCTAGTCGAGTCCTTGGTGCAGAAGAAATGTGACGCCATTGTCTTGAACGTCAGTAAATATTGTATAAAATGTAAACTGTAAAAAGATTTCGATATTGTATTGTACCAATTTAAATATTAATATTGTTCCAATTAAATTTTTTTAGTTATTGATTACTGAAATGTATGTAAATTTTTAGGTAATTTTGATTTTGATTTACGTTAATCTTTGGACACATGTGGCATCTCATTGTATTTAATTTGAATGTTTAATCTTAAATATGTTTTGCACATCAAAAGTTACATACTTTCAATGTAGCAAATTAAAAAACAAAAGTTGAACTACATCTTTTAGTATTTTAGGAAAAATAAATAAACCAGAGCAATTTCTAGATGGAAGCACGCTTCAAACTACGTCAAACAGAAGAGCATATGGTAGCAGATGGCAGCATATCCGGTTTACAAATGGTGGTGCGAACTTCAGGCGGGAGACGGTATCTCCTCTCACCCGCTACGCTGTCACTAGCTGTATCCCAGCCCCCCGGTAGTGGGATGCATATCGACGTAGCTGTGTCGGATTTTAAAATCACTGTTTCACCAGGTGAGACACTTGGGTGTTGTAGATTTTTATCTTAGCTTTTGCTTGCGTGTTATCTCACTTGACTTAAGAGATTAAATAACCAAGGGGCTTACTTTTGGACAGAAATCCTAATTATGCCGTATATACAATAAAGCTGTATTTTAAAAATAAACATTTAGTGATGAGTAATATTTTTGTACTATTTTATTGTGTGTCACATTACGGTTCAGCTATATAGTGCTCCCTTGGTTGTATAAAAAAGTATAATCTTGAAAAGATATTATTATTTATACATTGTATTTATAATGTAACATGCATAGCTTTTAAGGACTGCAATAATCAAAAATTTGACTAACCTACGTAATTTCTAAAAAGTTATAAAAAAAATTGTATGAAATTACTCTTTTAAGTTTACAGTTAGAAGTAAGAATTCGAATTTTACGTTATAATTTTAGCTTATGTTAACCTTAGTTTATGCTTTAGCTTACTGAAAACCAGAAACATGTAACGCATTATTAACCAACCATTTTATTTGGTAGAAATGCTAGGACTCGTGAACAGAGTAATGGCGACGATGACGAGTACCGAGGAGGACGGAAAGCAGCGGGAGCAGAAGGCGATCGTCTACAAAGATCTCTGGAACATGAAGGCGTTCAAACCTAGCTCTTATTGGTTCTTGACTACAGGTTAGTGTAAAAAAAATCTACTTTAGTGAAAATATAGGAAAAGGATGAATGGGAAATTGTTTAAAGTAAAAAGAATTAGTCAAAAAAGTGTAGTTTTGCAACCAAGCTACTAAGGCAGTCAATATATAGAACCTATTTCCGAAAAATGTGAAATTTATGCAAATAAATTGTACTAAAGATGACCTAAACCATTTTAATAATTTTTCCTTGTAATGCTCCCTAGAAAATAAATCCCTTTTTAGGACTTACAAATTTTTAAGTTTGACTGTTGACTTAAATAATAAGATTATTGTATTATCATTTCAACAAAAAAAAATATCAATTAAGGATTGTTATAAAACGTAATACACTAATTTCTTAACTTATTTCAGAAATAGGCGAAGATGCTTTAAACTTGGAGAAT
The DNA here is from genome assembly GCA_946406115.1 of Apoda limacodes. Lineage (NCBI taxonomy): Eukaryota > Metazoa > Arthropoda > Insecta > Lepidoptera > Limacodidae > Apoda > Apoda limacodes. The sequence goes on along the minus strand of OX291553.1, from coordinate 6,640,104 downwards.
TCGGAATCGGATTCAGAAAAGACAATAGTAAAAGGAGAAATATGTCTACTGTCGAGTCCGTCAATCATTTTAGCATTAGAAATGGAGATAGGTAATGAAACTCTTCCCGTACTGGTTATGCAAGCTTCCCTCAATGGCACTGTCAAAGATTGGAGCTCAGAGGTAAGTATATCTAGAATAAGTAATGTAAACTACATTTTTAAAAACAAAACTTTTTGACTAGTTCGATGGCGAAGAAATCTATACTTGTACAATAAATCTGAAGTTGAACGCGCTTATCTCTGGAACTACTATCTTTTTGCATTTAATAGCCCAATTCTTGAGGGAGGTTTTAGGCTATTAAACATCACGCTACGACCCTTGAAGCCAAGCAAAAATAAAAGAGTCAGAAAGAACCCTAAGCGAAAACGAAGTAATAGCGCGGGCTAGCGATACAACGGGGGATGGCCGCAAATAAAAGGGCAGAACAACCGCAGGTTAGCTAGTAATAAATAAAAAAAAATGTTGAACACTTGTTGGCGGATTGTTAAAATCTTGTAAGTAGTAAATTTAGTAAAAACTCTATTGGTTTTTAGAAAACTTCTATTTGTCCTCAGCATCATTAAAGTACTGTAATACACATAAAAAAAAGATGTTTTACTTAGCTCGCTATAAAAAAAATTGATCATACATTTTTTCCATGTTTTGAAAAATTTTTAGCTACGCATATGCAAAGCCACGTTGACAGTTCGACACACTGTCTAGCCCATATTTTGCCAAAATAAAAAATGTTAAATAAAACGTATGCGTTTATTTATCAGCTGCATTATATGTAACCTATAAGAATAGAAATACAAAAGAAAGTTACAGTTTTTTTATATGAATGTAACATAAAATCTGTGCAACGAGCAAGTGTGTGGAAAAAACTTAATTGTTGTATCTTTGCAGTTGTACTTGGAAACGACGTGGGCAATGCAAGTGTCTTACTACAATATGGGCCGCGCCCTTTGGGAGCCCTTGATAGAACCAGTCGAAGTTTTCCAGGACTATCAGTATAAACATATACCATGGGAACTCAAGATGGAGGTAATAATTACAATCGATGCAGGAAGTTTGTAATAACAACTGTTTGTCTTAAAAAAAAACACACACACACATTGAATAATTCAATTAAATGTTAAAAGCTTTCAGATATACGTTTGGCTTAATAATTACGATTATTTTATTAAGATCGCTAGATAAAACCTGTGTCTGATGGCTTGCCTTGCTGGCAAAAGCTAATCGCCCAACGAAAAGGTTCTTCACCTTAAAGTTTATTTATTTACTAGACTTTGCCCTAAATTCGGTTATCGGCGTGAAACTCCTTAATTATACTAAAAAAGTTTGCTATAGCAAGCTATAGGTGCATCTATAGTTCGTTTAACATTGTTATAGTTATTCCCCCGGGAACTTTTGATTTTTTGGGATAAAAAGCCTATACGCTATTCTAGGACCTAACTTATGTTTGTGCCAAGTTTCATTCGGATCCGTCCAGTGTTTGAAGCGTGATTTAGTAACAAACATCCATCCATCCAGACATACTTTCACATTAATAATAATAGTAGGAAGGACAGTAGGATTAATTAGTTACATATTACTTAGTCAAATACATATATTACTTATTTACTTTTCCCTTGAGAGCTATAATATTATATTATAAGAGAGGCTTTAACTACATCATGTAAATAATAAACATTAAGGAAGTATTCAATAAAAACAAAAAACACAATGTTTATATAATTAATATTGTCCTTTTTTTTATTCGACTGCAAGCACAGTGTGCACACGATGCACTATGCATTCAACGTTAATAATGTTATAATGTATATATAGTGATAGGTCAAGATTTTTTTTTAAGCAATATCATACTAATTTATTTTTTCTAAAGTTGGCTGGATTATAGCATTGAACATGCACACGACAGTCTATTTTTTTCAAGTCTGATTGGCAATAACAATTAAATATGTTTTAACCTTCATAAATCTGATTTAGAGTTTAGTTCGAAAAGGTAACATGTACTCGCAAGATCCTTCAAACCTGCCACATTATGTTACTGACGTTTGTTTTTGTTGGCAGGCAAATAACTTTTTTTTATTATTTTTCTAAAGATAATAATGCACGGTAAAGAGAACCGCGTATCTATCGATACAACGGACGAGGCTGCGAATTTACAGGCAGTCGCGGAAAGACATGCCAACACTACGGTCACCGTTTCCAGCAGTGAACCGCTCGAGATTACCATCACTAGGACCGCAATGGAGGTTAGACTTTGTTTCTATTAAGGATAAGTTGATGTTAGATTGCTCAATTGAATAAGAATTTCGTAGAGTTAACCCACCAACAGAGTAAGTAAAATCATTCTTTATTATTGTATATACTTCATCTGGATCTTAAATTTACAGTTAAAAATAGAAAAAAATTCGACTATATTACAGTAAAAACATTAAATTGATAAAAAATTTGTATAAATTTCATAATAGTATAGAACAAATACATCTCATCGTACGTAATGTATAATGTTGAATAGATTTCTTTATGTAGTTAAATAACTTTCATGAAATTAAATAACTTTCATTTCTTTTTTTAGGTGCTGACGGAACTAGGAAACTCATTTTCGGCTGCGGTGGCAGTTCCCGATTCTTCTTCTGCTACACTTCTAAAGAGTAAAAGCGAAGTAGGTTAAAACCAAATCTAACTTTATTTTTGTGTGTCCGTTGTGCTTACCGTAATTCTGTTTTTTTTTTAATTTGTTTTAAAATTAAATACGCGGCTCAAGAAATATATCATAACTTTGACGATTTAAAGGTGTTTGTAAAAACCTAATTTGAATGAAAAAATTTGACTTTAAATTCGGTAGGTTCCTGGATGTTATAGTAATAAAAAAGAACAACTATTTTTACAGTAGATCACGCTAAAATCAAATCCATACTAATATTATTAATGCAAAAGTGTGTTTCTACGTTTATTGGTTCATTGGTTTGTCCTTCAATTATTTAGCAACTGAGTGAGGAATCAATACTATTTTTGCACAGCGATTGTCTGTAGGCCGGACAGTGGCAGGCACCCTACTTGAGAGTTCCCACGCAAACAATTTGATCGCATATTTCGAATATTTTATTCCATACCGTTGTATCAATTGTATCCGGAGCAACCAAATGCCATCAGAGGCATGAAGCAGAAGTGCGGTCGTTCTTATTTTCAAAAAAGGGAGATCTCATCCAATGAACTACTATAAGCTACTTTCCAGGGCCATTACGAATGGTCCCGAAAGCAGGATTGACGTATTCGAGCCTTCCGAACGGCTGGTTCCCAGAAAGGCTTTAGTACTATGAACCATACATGTACGCTGCTTCAGATTATACAGAAGACAGAGAAGTATAATTGACCTCCTCGCGTAAAATTTGTGGACTATGTAAAAGCCTTTGATTCTATTGTGACTACATTGACTTTTTATACATTGAAGTGTTAAAGTGTTTGTATAATAAAGCCATCATGTCTGTCCAATTATGTGACCAGAGCTCTAAACTAATACAACCGCAGGAAGGTGTGAGACAGGGAGATGTTATTTCTCCGAAACTGTTCACCACTGCGTTGGAGTATGCGTTCAAGCTCCTGGAGTGGAAAGGATAATATTTCATTAACATAAATGGAAAATACATCAATCACCTTCGATTTGCTGACGACATAGTAATCATAGCAGAATCGCAGGAAGACAGGCACGATACTCGGTGACCTCATCAGAGTTTCCCCAAAGATGGGCCTTAAAATACACATAGATAAAACAAGGGAAATGTACCATGTCCGTACCTGTTGTTGTTGGAAATGTAATTCACGATGTTGTTGACGAATACGCATACCTAGGGCAAGTCAGTTAGGTAGGTCCAACTGATAAAACAAAGTTAGTCGAATAATCGAATTTGGCTTAGCAAGCCACATCGCTGGTCGAACCGATAACCATAAAGGGTACGAAAAGTTATCAAGTGGCGACCACGGATCGGAAGACGCAGGACAGACGACCTGGTAAGAGTTGCAGGAAGCCAGTGAAATCAGGATCTTCGTTCTGAAGACATATGTGGAGGCGCACGTCTAACAGTGGACGTCTACTGGCTGAGACGAGAAAAAAGTTATTTTTCAAGAGAGAAAGAGAGAAAAATTCATTTTCTTTGAGAAAATTATGTACAATAAAATCTATAGCTTTCTAATGAAATTTGATATATTTTTAATAGTGAACAGTATGGTTTCAGGAAAAATAGTTCTACAGCACTCGCGTATTTTTCTTTAATAAAAACAATATCTGAAGGCCTAAATTCGAAAGAAGCTGTTGTTTCCATACTTTTAGACATGTCAAAGGCATTTGACTTTGTTTGTCATGAAAAATTACTTTATAAGCTGTACAATTATGGCATCAGAGGGAAAGCTCATCAATGGTTTGAAACATACTTAAACACACGATACCAATGTGTAGAGATCTCTAGGCTATCTAGCAAGAAAATAACAATCTGAGTACAAAATGAATAAGTATGGAGTTCCACAGGGTAGTATTCTAGGGCCACTATTATTCCTTCTCTATATTAATGATTTACCAAAGGCAACCAAACACAGGTGCATTTTATTTGCTGATGACACAACAGTTGTTGTCAAAGTTAACAATGTTAGTTACTTAGAGATGGAAGTCAATGATACACTAAATCATATAATTACATGGCTGCAACAAAATAATCTGCGAATAAATATTGATAAAACAAAAATAATAAAATTTCAAACCATCAATAGTATACCACAAACTCTTAATATACTATGATAATAATGTATTAGAACAAGTTGATAGTGTTAAATTCTTAGGTGTGCAGATTGACAAATATTGTAACTGGAAGGACCATGTTGATGTAGTATGTAAAAAGATCGAAAAGTATGTATTTGCCTTGAATTTTGCAACTAACGCAGCTACTCTCACAGCTTATCATGGATATGTATCATCTGTCTTGAGATATGGCCTAATATTATAGGGAAACTCTGTTAATGCACAAAAAGTATTTAGAGTACAAAAAAAATGTGTAAGAATTTGTGTGGAGCAGGACCGCTCGACAGCTGTAAGCCTTTATTTAACAACAAGAAAATTCTTCCACTTCCTTGTCTATATATCTATGAATTATGTCTTTTTGTTCATAAACATTTACATATGTTTGTAACAACCTCTGATGTAACACAAAGGCCATCCCGTTACATACATAAACTTTATCTGCCACAACAGAGATATTAAAGACCTAAGCTTGACACAATTTAAATACAAAATATTTCAATTATTATTAGATAAATTATATTACGACATTCGGGAAAATATATTAATGATAAACTTTAGAATTTTGCGGACATGATGAATAATAATTTACTTAACTAATTAATGAATTGTTCAATTACCAAGTCTGACATTTTGTATAATTGTATTTTTTTTTATCTCTACTATTATGTACCATTTCATAGAATGTGAGCACGAAATTTAATGTCTTATATAAATGACAATTATGACAATTTAAATTGTTAATTGTTATGTGTGTTAATTTAAATATCAAATAATTTGTAAATATTTGCACGCTGGAAACGGCAGAATATGATGTACCTCAGATCAATGTTATGCTATCTGTATTTTACCATATTCTAGAAAATAAAAATTCTATTCTATTCTATACAAAAATCCATTACTAACCATTGATCTTAAAATAATAACTTACCTATCTTATTTTTTATCGTTTAGAGCATCCGCACTAAATATTACGGCGCTCCGTACGTACTTCACAACTGTACGGGTTTGACTACGAAGCTAATGCTGAAGGACAACCATGACTTCGCTGTGTTCTTCACAGAAGAATATGTAGCTGGCGATTACAGGTACAATGCATAACTATATCACAACAATACTTCATGTAAACATATAATATACTTAATTTAAATCCTGTTCTTGTGACTGTTCCGTTCAGGTACGGAGCCCTCCTTCCGCGAAGCGCCGCGTACTTGTTCGATTAGTTTTAATAGGCAAGACTAGGTCGGTGCGTTTTCTATTATACCAAAACCGCGATCGTGTTGCCATAGAACTAACAATCCAGAGAACTGGTGCTATGCCTCATTTTCGATCGCCCTAGCTTGTCGGGGCCGGATTTCATTGATACAGGCGATTTTTGATTTACATAGTACTCCGTATATTAATATAAGTTTCAAGTTTATCTCATAAGAATTATCCTTTTTGCCATCAGATTAATTTAGATATTTTAGTTTCTAGTTTAGAATGTATTATATATTAGCGTAAGTACAAAGTAACGGATAGACGGCCTTTGTATCTTCATTCCGCGGAATTGCCTCTGGAATTTTACGGTAGCTCTGCTGTTTGCGTCGGTGACAAACAGTGACATTTATATTTTATGACTTTAGCGTAGTCATAATTATACAAGGATGTTTTCTATATATGTTAATGTTTATTTAGTGAAGTGGTATTGGAGCCAGGAGCTTCTGTTCCACTACAGCTGAAGCGGGGTGGACTTAATGTCATAAAGCTGAACGAGCAGCCTCCACCTCTTAGATTGAACGTTAAGGTATGCTTGATTGTTTACACGACACAGAGTAGAATTTCACATTTAATCTTAGCTTCTCTTAAAATAAAATCGAGTATAGACAATCTAAAACACATATATTTAACACACTAGCTCATTTCCTTGGTTCTTTTCGTTTTCATTTCCGTCTGTGATTTTATTTTTAATGTATGTTATGTTTTCGGTTTATGATGAAAAAAATAGTTAAATATTAACCGTACCATTTTACAATGTCGGTTGTACATAACTTCTCACGTTTTATTTTTAAACAAAACATGAACAAACAACGCTAAGATCATTCTTTTCGTTGATTGATCGATAAAAGTATATCGACATCGATGCTTTCGTTTACTATTTAATTATGTAAGTGCCAACGATGTTGTAAACAAACACTACACTTTTTTTTTCATAGATAATGGAAATAGAGGAAGACGTTCAAATTTCGCTGGAGCGCGCAGATAAACGCTATTTCCCTCTGGGCCGGCGGTTGACCTGTCCGGCGGGGTCCTTGCAGAGGAATATACCGCACGCGGCGGCCGTCGAGCCGAGGGGTCTCATCTCCGACGTCGTGATGCAAGATGGTGCGATGCAGATATACTTGCGTAGTACTGTTCAGGTATGAGCAAGTAAACTAACTGTGGCTTAGTTATAGATTACATAGCGATCTTCTTATGACAATATAATCGAGTTTATAATCGGGAACTTCGAACTCGAAGCGGCAGTCATTTCTTAACAGGGAAAGAAATGTGAGACAAATATCGTCATATCTATAATTCTAAATCATGTAATACCACCAAACATTTATGAAATTAACTAGATTTTGCCAGCAGCTCTGTCCGCGCTAAATTTGGTTATTAACGTGGACCTCTCTGATTATACTAATATAGTTTAGCAGCTTAGTAGCTGTAGGTATAATTTGTTTAAGCTCAGTTATAGTTATTCCCGCGGGAACTTTAAATTTTCGGGATAAAAAGTAGTCTTAGGACATAGGATCTCATTTATATGCCAAGTTTCATCCGTTCGATCCGTCCATTAGTTGAAGTGTGATTGAGTAACAAACATCCATCCATCTAGACATACTTTCACATTTATCATTTTAGCAGGTTAGTAGGATTATTGCATTGGTGACGGTGTTGTAAATTGTGAAAAAGGCTGTCGGTTTACTTGATGAAAATTATGAAGACACTAACTTTTCTAAAGGCTCTGCCACACTTTAACTTATATTCGACATAACAGAATATGTATTTAAAGTTCTCGATTAGTTTATCTATACCTTGATTCGGACTGTTGTAGGTGATGAACAGTCTGTCAATGAACGTTTGTGTCTACTATATGACTGCGAGTGGGAACGAGGTTCGACTTCTGGGCGAAGTGGCGCCCGGAGGTGTGTTGCGTCTGCCACTCCAAGTGGTTCACACACCCACTGCCGAAATATTCTTTTCTGTCGAAGGTAAGTTACCATATTATAGTTTCTACTGCACGTAGAATAGAGATTTGAATTCTTCAAAGTGTCATTTGTAATTCAGTTTGTGGGTATAATTCGCTTTATATACCTAGTAGATGGCATAAGAACTTTATATATATATTTTTTAATAATAAATGATAGAATCCTTTTTTAGTGCATAATGACGGTTTTTCTTGACAAAAATATCAGAAGGAAGTGTTAGTGTAAAAGCTGTTGTAAAATGGCTAGAGTAAATGCTTATATGGCAAATTACATGTAAAACATGAACCGGTACTGGACCAGCATCAAATGTTGAAAAAAATAAAACATTTTTTTTGGTTGGTTTTAGGATTCACAGTTTCAGTGTCACCATTTATTTGGCGAGAGTTGCAACAAGAAGTGAAGATCTCAAAGCTTCTGCAATGTGATTCTAAAGATAAACTCAGCGGAGAAAAGTTTTATTTAATGGTAAATATTTATATATTTATATGTTTTGGGATTTATTGAGTTCTCGATATTGAACCGAAGAGTTAGTGAGAAATTAATTACCTTCGCTATACCGCTTTTACTTTCTTGGAATGTATCAATCGTGAAGATGGCGCATGCAACTGTGCCGAAATATTGGGAACTCATTAATCATATCGTGGCAAGCCGGAAATTATATTAACAAAAACAAAAATTTTAAAAAGTTATTCACGGTTATCTGGCTTTTGGCAGCGGCTCTGCCTGCTCTAAATTCGGTTATCAGCGGCCACTTCTCGGCTATAAAAAGCTATAGTTGTGAATTTGGTTCGTTTACGTTAAATTCGGTTATAGTGATTCCTGCGAAAACTTAAATTTTCAGCTCGATTGAATGCTGCGTTGCGACCTAAAGAAAAGAAAAACTAACAAACGGTCATTTTCGCATTTATAGTATTAGGACGATAATTTGTTTATTGTCCGCCAACACATAATTCAGTGTAGTGTACTTTTTTCTTTTATAAGGACCTCATTATAACGACTGAGGCAAATCGGTTTATTATCTAAATTAAATTTGTTGATTTTGTCATAACCAACCTAACCTAACCCACCACAGAGCAGGCAGTGAGATTTGTGTAAAAATAGAAAAGTTTTCTTAATCTATAATATATCTTCCAGGCTGTTGGACAAATGCATCAAGTGTTCCTGGAGAACACAAACCGCTATACTTTTGCCTCTTCATGTTACGACATTGAGCTAAAACCAGGAGTGAAGTTGCAGAACTGCCTGCCGGTAGATATAGTGGTGTCGCAACTGGGACTTAAGAGAACGCAGACTTTCAAGCCGGGGGAGATGTTCCATCTCTCGCATCTTGCGCCTAACAGAGCGTCCATTGTTATTATGGTATGATTTTTGTATATTAATTTTTATTATTCCAATTTGAAAAAAATATTTTGAATTTTTTTTATTAAACGTATACGCATGATTTGATAAAAAAACTAACGCTCCACTCATTGAAAATGGTTGTAGTAATTTAGACACCTTCGCTGGCGTGCGCACATTTCACTTAATTTATTATTGCAATCGGATAAACGCATAGAATGATCCCCGTCCCATTTCTTACAAATAAAAACACTCTCTTTTTCACAACTCGACCGCAGGCCACCTATCGGATACGAAATTTGCGTTTATTTCTTTGGCATTAAACCAACTTATTACAATGTGAATATGAGTTATTTTTATCCATAAATACCCACAGCGCCACCTACCGGGTCCAATTATGATTCTAAACCATCCACTATAATATACATTTTCATCAAAAGTCCAGTTCTTTAGGAGTTCAGTAATACACTCGTACAGAATAATCATATGTATAAAGAGCAAACAAGTACATTAGTTTTATAGTTTATTTCCTATAAACCCACTAGCTATTTATTCCACGCTATTTAAATAAAAGCCACCTCCATGGCGCGCCATTCCTCCCGGCCCTTTCGCATCCACCCACCATTGGCCTCGCTTTGAAAGTCGTCAGCCTTTCGATCCAATACGCGGTCTCCACTTTGGACACGTTTGCTGCATATGCTATCAGTCCTCCGACAGACGTGACAAGCCTACTGCCACTTTAGCTTGCTGATTCTGCGAGTTATGTTGGTGACTCCAGATATCCTCATTTCGGATTCGATCGCTCAGAGACACTGCGAGCATACCTGACTAAATCGCGCACTGTGGTACTTTAAACTTGTGGACCAGGACCAATTTTCCACGTTTCGGTAGCTTAAGTAATGACAGGCAGGACGCACCGGTCAAAGACTTTTGTCTTCAGACTCTGCGGTGAATTCGTCGTAAAAATTGGATGAAGCTTACCAAAAGGTGGTCCTATCGTTTTGATATATTTATTTAAATTACGTTATTTTTCAGATTCAAAACTATCTGGAAAAATGTTGGGTCTGCACAAAGAATTTACCAGACCCAGAAACAGAATTATCTGTGTGGGTGTTTGAGTCGCACGATAGTCCCTCCGTTGTTACTTTGGACTTGGGCATGCACAGCGTGGACACTGAAGGCACACAAGTCCTTTCTGTATACTGTCCATTTTGGATGCTGAATAAAACTGGATTGACTCTCTGTTATAGGGTAAGTGTTCTTTCACAAAATTTCCTTATCTAATCCTGGTTTTTAGTGCATAATGGATGATATTATTAGCAAGATGTAGTTATTAATAATTATTAGTCATTTTAATTTTAGTATGTGTTACCAAAATAGGTGTATATAAAAATTGTTATAACAATATATGTATAAAATCAATAGCTTGCAACCAAAGGAAGCAAACTATAGCCGCAATTTTTAGAAATTCATGGTTTAAACCACGTTAAAAGTTCATCCAGCCCAAATAATTTAATGGCGAAAAGTAATTTTAGCATTGACCTTTTTTTCATTTACATTTTTAAAGGTTATATAAAAATACGTTTTTTATTGAGTACAAATAAAATTGTAAAATGAGTGCAAATTTATGTCGGAGTCCTATTAATTTATGGGTCTATTTGTATGACTGACATAAAAGTGTTCTCTTATGTCAAGGAATTTTATTTTCACGGAATAGTAGAAGGTGTACTCAGAAAAAAACTGCAAATCATTGTAATGGAAAGCCATTTGGTACACATGTACTTTAGGTTAAAACAATTATTTTGAGCCGCAGTTCTTAAAAATATCCCTGAGTTATGACGTCATTAATTTTTGTATGGGATTTAAAATATTTTTTTTTCAGAAATCTATCGTGTGGGGTATGAAATTAAAGGGCTTTATGAGCTGGATTCAAAAATATGACTATTATACCTATATATATATTATACCTTTGGGCCACTTGTTTTCTAAAAATATAAAAAGTAGGTATTTTTAAAACAATTTATGTTTTGGCTCCTAGTAGAAGAAGGCTAAGTAAATTTTTATAAAATTCACCTTATATGTTAAAAAGTAATACCCTTATATCTTGCCTCAAGAAAGCAATATTTAAATTTAATATTTTGTTTTAATTTCCCTAAAAGGAATATTTTTAAGAAGTGCGGCTCAAAATGATTGTTTAAATCGAAAGTACCTTTGTACCAAACGGCTATCCACTACATCGATTTAGGGCTAAATTGTCGTTGCACACCGACCACTAGAGGGATATTCATTGAAAAGTTTGACATAATTATATCTACGTAAACACTCATCATATTTGATACTTGGGATCAATTGTTATAACCAATAGCATGTAGTAACTTGCTATAAGTATCCAAATTTTTTTATATTTCATCATAACGCCAATCATACTAATGTAAATCTGGCTACAAATCATTCAATTATTTTAGAAAAAAAATGGCTTTAAATCATTCAATTATTTTAGAAAAAATTGGCTTTAAATCATTCAATTGTTTTAGAAAAAAATGGCTTTAAATCATTCAATTATTCCAGAAATCAAAGAAACCAGAAAAGTCCAGCTCTCCCAGAAAGGTACTTCTGATGGTCTAACGCTTTGACGATGTATTTCATTTATAAATTCTTTTGCTTCCTTTGATTTTTTTTGATTAATTATTTAGTTTTGGGCGCCTTTATAAGGTGTTCGAAGTATTTTTACTGTAGTAACAATAATGAAATGCATTTTGAATCACTCAATCAGTTAGGATCGCGATTGTTTTAATTTAATGTTTAGATTGTTTTAAAATTTGATGTGTTAGAAAAAAACCAAAAAAAAAAACACAAAGTCGTAAGTTTGTAGACGTCACTGTTTTAATTACCAATTTAACCCATGTACCAGTGGCTGGGTACAAACCCAAATCGCAATGTGCCGGACAGCCTTTTTTTTACAAATCACTTTTAGTCCTGGAGTGGATCTGGACTAAGGTGGCTCTGGATATGTCCCGAAAGTTTTAAATCAGCAGTGTAAGAGTAATACGTAGTAAAATGAATGACCAGGGACAAAATAATGTACCCTCTTTACCAGTTGTTGACAAACACTATTAAGCAAGTCAGTATTGGACAGGGGTATATTGCCTCAAATTAAATTGTAATAGTTATCTTTTATTGAATTATTTTCAAAGACATACATTCAATTCCTATCATATCGTAAACAAAAAATAATTACATGAATAAAGTGTTTATATTTCAATTGTTTTTATTTATGATCATTAGCGAATAAAATGTCTTTACATATAGATCTTCACAAAAGGTTATTAAAGAAAAAGCGAAGAAGTATTCGCGGAAAAGCCGTACCGTTATTTACTATATTTTTTTGATTAATACTTTATTATGTTTTATATTAATAGCATGATCATTGGAGTCTTAAAAATTATTGTAAACTAACATTTAAATATCTTTGGGCAAGGTATGTGGAGTTGTTGTTATATATTATGTACATATGTATATGATGTTATGCGAATTACAGATTGCAAATTCAGCTTGCAGTTCATTTTGTAGACCTATATGCTGTGTGTCGGTGAGTGCAGAAATTTAAATGCACAAAATATCTTTGCACAAAAGGTTCGGTATTTTGGTAGAAGGGTTTATGTCAATAAAAACTACAACTGGGCTTGTAGAAATACATTTTATAAACAGAAATATGTTATAGTAGCAGATAGTTAAAAAAACTAATGTGGATAAAATGAAATTTTTGTTACATGTGTCATTAATAACTGTAAGTAATAAAAAAACAAACAACAAACATTTTTATAACGTATTGGGTCTTTAGGTATCTAAAATACTGAATTATTTTTTCAATACCGAGCTTACGAAGTATTTTCATAACTTCAGAACAAGCGCAATATTAAATGTTGGATGTAACAATTAACATAAATATTTACAACCTTTCTAACTAAGCTCCTAAACGAATGTAAGCAACTTAGTTTGAGTCGACACATTTTGCAATCGAATTGAATTTCTTTAAACTAATTTAATAATTTTCGTTGATTTCTTTGTTAGACGCCGACCTAAAATCAGTTACTTACGTTAGTTTAAGAGCTCAGTTATTAAGACTCGAAAGGATTTATTTTATTTTTCCTTTTTCAGTTTCTTTCATCATTTTTTGTGCTATAGGCTAGGAAGGTCTGCAATAATGCTGCTCTAATAAGAAAACGAAAATTCTGCATTTGTGAAATTAATCACTGCTATTTTATATTTCCAAACTTAAATAGGACCAGGGTTAAGGACTACCCTATCCAATAAAAACAGAAAATTACTACTGTGCAAAAAGTTATGCGTAGTTTTACATAAACAAATAAAATAAAATATACAAACTTTGTACAATTGACTCGTTAGCAACAGTTTGAAAGCCAATTTCCTTTTTTTAAATTTTTTCATCATAAAATTAAATAATCAATTATAACTATAAAAATTTTCTTCAAAACAACCACGAGTTTATACCGAATTATGAAAATGTCCCTACTGTATTAGTACCAATATTCATGTATTGTTTATTGCCTTGTAAATATTGTCATACAGAATTATTCGCGAATATATACAGTCTGTTGATAGATATTTAATTTCATGTTTCAAAATGCATGTTATATTTTACAAAAAAGGTTTGATCATATATATTAACAATAGAAATATAGTTTTTATCATAGTGTTTATCACTTCAATAGTGCATGTATTGCATGATGGCATAATTTTATCGACGACATTCATATTATTATATAGAAATAATAATTGACTTTATATGATTTCATTGTTTGCTTTTATTTTTGTCGCGTAATATATTTATTATATTGAAATCAAAAACAACAAACAACAGATATGTTAGCGATATTTATAAGAAAATGTGGGCAGAGTACTGTTAAGTTTCCTTTGAAATAAAAAAGACATTTTGCTTACTTTCAATTTTGAAAATTACAAAATACAGTACATTTCGTACTGCTGTAATTAAACATTTTTTTGCTGCATGTGATTTAAAAATGCACTTTTGAAAGATTATAAAAATTATCACATGGTTAAGGGTTTCGATAACTGCTTTTCATAACCTGGCAATACTATTTTATTTGGTTTCAGAATGCAGATGAAACCGGTAATGTTATTTTCCACCCTAAAGAGTACAAAGATCCTATATTATTTTCTTTTGGAGCGAAAAACTTTTTCGGCAAGAAGAAAGCTGCTATTAGGGTTGAATTTGGAGAGTGGTCAAACAAGTTTTCGTTAGACGTACCTGGGAGCTCTGGTGTCGAATTGTGTAAAAACGAAGGAAGGATCTATCAGGTAAATTTTATTGTGTCAAAAAGTTAGTTTCATGGCCACTTATGTAGTGATCCCGTTGAATAACTTAGGTACAGAGAGAGGTAGGGCACTGCAAGTACTCGCTCGAATAAGCCACCCGAACAACTAAAGCAGGGCATAGCGAGTACTTGCTCGAATGAGCGGCCCGAACTGGGGAAGTACCTCCACCTTACAGAAAACCGCGGCCATAATAACACTAACATTGAGTAGTGTTGTGTTCCTGGCGGTGAGTAAGGTTGCCAGAGCTCTTTGAGGATTCGCTGCGCGGACAGCGGAGGACCGGCGGTGCTTGTTGCTGTCATGCTCGGCGTAGACGCGGCGTGCTGGTTCGGCGGTCAGGGAGACCAGATGAAACGGCTGACCGCTGGCCGCCCGCAGGTTGAACGGGATCACTTAATCTCCGCCCTGGGAGGCTGATCCGCCAGCCTGTGTAAAGTATCTGAAGTGGTAGTCGTGCCAGAGAAGGAAACCGGAGTGGACCCGGCTACTACAACAGAGGGGGATCATGGGCCCTTCTGCCCGCCGTGCCAGCAACCGTATCATCTGTGGCGAGCTTCGGCAGTCTTAGAACCGCACCTTTTGTCCTCTAAGCTGTCTGTGCAGTGAATCCTCATCCTTAGTCTAAGTAACTTTTTTTTTAAATATAATGGACATGAGAACGAAAAAGAAAAGAGTTTGTACAGCGGCTACTCCATTCACATATGATGTGGATTTTTGCAACATCAGGGGTATTCACGCAAATCTTAACGCAGTCCACTACCATCTCGAAACTGCCATTCTTTTTCTAACGGAGACGCAGATATCCTGCCCGGCCGACACATCATACCTTCACTATCCCGGCTACAAACTCGAACACAACTTTATGAGTCGTGCCGGTGTATGTATGTTCTTCCGGGAGGATATCTGCTGTCGCCGCCTTCATAGCCTTGAAGACAGGGACCTGTCGATATTGTGGTTGCGCGTAGATTACGGCGGCTACACTCGTATCTATGCGTGCCTATACAGGTCTCATAGCGGTGACACGGATGTAACTCAACTCTTCACGCACCTGAGTTTGACGACTGACAAAGTTCTAGAGCAATATCCCACAGCAGAACTAGCTATTTTGGGAGACTTTAACGCCCACCATCGCGAGTGGCTCAGTTCTCGAACCAATAACTATGCTGGGATATCAACTCATGAATTTGCTCTGACCTATGGATTCTCTCAGCTGGTACTTTCTACAGCGAGAATACCAGATATAGAGGAACATACGAGCTCCTTACTGGACCTTCTGCTGACTACTCGTCCGGACGGATACTCCGTCTCAGTGGATGCGCCTCTTGGCTCCTCGGACCACTGTCTCGTTCGGACTCAAGTGTCATGCACACAACCCGATCCTTCTGGGCCAACTAATTGGCGTCATGTGTGGCACTATAAGTCGGCGGACTGGGATGGATTGCGAGAATTTTACGCATCGTACCCGTGGAGGCAAATCTGCTTTAACTCAGAAGATCCTGACGTCTGCGCAGCCGCAGTCACTGAGACAATCCTCGCTGGTATGGAATTTTCATTCCTAACCTGCGAGTAGCTGCCGGCGTCAAAAAACGACCGTGGTTTAATAGGTCTTCCAGAGAAGCTAAAATTCTTAAGCAAACTGCGTATGAGGCTTGGAACACGGCTCGTAATAATAAGGATTCGAATATTTCTGAGTTAAAAAGCAAACTAAATGCTGCCTCGAGGTTCAGTAAGAATGCAACTGCTAGAGCAAAATTCCAATTCATCGGCAAAATAGGTGGGCGACTTGCGAACTATCCTTCTGGGAGTCGTGCTTTCTGGTCGCTTGCTAAAGCTGCCGATGGGAACTTCTGCATTGTTTTATTTTATTCTGTTTTTTAGTATTTGTTATTATAGCGGCAACAGAAATACATCATCTGTAAAAAATTTAACTGTCTTACTATCACGGTTAATGAGATACATCCTGGCGACAGACGGACAGACGGATTTTAGTAATAGGGTCCCGTTTTGTACCCTTTGGGCACGGAACCCCTTAAAATGACCAGATGTTGAATGGCAGCATTATAGCTTTAGGATGGCAGATTTGTTCTTTACACCTGTTTTTTTTTTTTTAAATTGAGATAATTTCCAGGTTGCAGTAACGAATCGGTTGACGTTCAACAGTTTGACAAAGATGGTTATATTCACTCCGTTCTTCCTTATCATTAACGAGGCGCCATTCGCTATTCAGTACCAGGAGCTGCACCGATCTGGGGATCCTTGGATTGAGGTACATTAGTTCTGTACATAAATCATTCTTATTTTTAAATGAATTGTTCATAATTTATCGAAAATTTTATAAGTCTTATTAAATGTGATCAAATGGGTGTATCAAATGCTCAATTTGGAATGTTATCCATGCTAACCATGATTGTTTTTTGAGTGTTTAGCCTTACATAAAACCTTCAAAAGTTAAGTTAAAATTGTAACCATTTGCATAGCACCTAGTTAGCATTGCTCAAGTCACTAGATTGTTTTGATCAATAGGTGTTTAAAAGTAATATATAATTCATATCATTGGTGCAGGTGGCCCCGAACTCAAGCGAGCCCTTGTGGCCCATGGTGGAGCAGGAAGACAAGCTATTGCGAGTTCGCATCGCAGGCACCACCGTAGCCACAGCGCCTTTCCTCTACACTGAACAGCATACTTCATGTCTGAAGCTTAACAATGAGGTATTATACATTTAAGAGTATTTATAAATATGTTGTTGTTTTATATTGCCTCAGCTGTTGTACGTGCCTCTGGGCAAGTGCAGATAAGCTACCGGCTATTTAAGGCCTTAACTTGGTTCAACGACTGCTGTCGTAGGATGACAGCCAGGACCAAGGATTTAACGTGCCCTTTGAAGTACCGATGATTAAAAACAAAAATGTGTCACTAGACCGGTTAGCCATCCAATGACTGAACACGCCCAGATAACCAATGTTGGTTAACTTTGCATATCCGACCTTTTTCTGTTGATGTATTTTAAATGTCTGCTGTCCTTAAGCTATAATGCGGCTGTCCAACATTTCGTTTATTTTTACTTTTGTGGACATTTTAATAAATAAAAAAATTGTGGACAGCAAATTTTTCAAGTTATTTAAAAGTAACTTAATTTATATTATTAGACTTTGATTAAATTATATGAAGGCAGAGTATTACATTACCATTAACTATTTTTGTAAAAAAGGTTTTTAAGTATTTTATGTATGAAGTTTAAGTATACTAATATCTCGGAACATCACTTCGGTGACGGTATAATATTATCGTATGTCCAGTACGGCGGGCTGCATGTGGAAGTGCAGATGAGCGAGGGCGGCGCGTACGTGATGGTAAGTCAGTACCACGCCGGGCACGCGCCCGCCAAGCTTGTCAACTGCACGCCCCACACTGTAACGCTCTACGAGAAGGAAAATGTTAATGTCAAGTAAGTACATTACTCGACTTCGGAATTATACAAATTAATATTAACAGTAAAAAAAAAAATTGTTGTTGATAATTTCTTGTTGCAATAATATCCTAAAACGCTTCTATCGGCTAGTTTGATTGCGGTCTGTAAATCTTTAATATAACATCATATTAGTTATTTATTAGTTCATTTTGAATAGTAGTTGCATAAACAGAAAACTATTTATTAGTTCAGGCATTGAATTTATTTATTTAGAAATATTTTATAACTGTTTAAAGATAATGAAGCTAGCCGCCGTAATATCAATTTGTTTGTATATTTTTATATTATTGCAATTAGCCGTAATTCACAAAGCTCTTACAATTTGACTTTATTACAGGAATTTACCATCGATGCATGAAATGATGTACGCTTGGGATAACCCTGCTGGTCCACGGACACTCATAATCGAATGCCACAAGAGAAAAGAGATTGAAAACGACCTACGACAAGATGGCATGGGCGAATTTATGTAAGCATTTTTATTAAAAACTTTTGTTAAGGGGACGAATATGGACAAAAAGCTAAATTTCGTTATACTAAGGAAGTGCGCGTAGGTATAGCTATAGATACCAAAACTTAATAAGCAATGTCATACGTATAAAGATGTCAAAGTATTTCTTCTTCCATACTTTATGTTATAAGTATTTTCTCGGAAGGGGTTTAAATATTTTAGTATGGAGTTTGGCTGTACTGAGTGAGTTTTTTAAGTGAGCGTAGATGCCCAAATCCCAAACTATAAGGAGTAGCAAAAAATACTTAAAGGAGTCTCTGGGCAATTTGAATAAAAACTTACTGCATCATTGGATTTCAAGAAATCTATATTCCTTGCCAAGATTAGAACCCGTCTTATGACACTCCGTATTATAAAACCTCCGGAGAGTGTCGCTAGTAAGAATCAAATTCTAGGACATAATGACATAATATGAAAAAACAAGGAAACTATAGCACGGACGCGAAGCAGGAAGAATTTCGTTCAATGACCGGTCACTATTTGTCTCTGTTGCACGCGCATAATTATTTGCCATCGCGCTCGCACAGATTCAATGACCGACCGGTGTCATCAGAAATTAATACTATTTTGACAACTGACACAGGCTAAAAAGTAAAAGGTCAATGTGCGAAGTACTTTGTGTTTCGCGTCCGTGCTATAGATCTTTTTTAACAAAATACTATTTTATTTTTCTTTATTACCTATTAACACGTATAATGCAATAGATGACTTGAAACTACTTTTGAAACTATTCTAGACGGAATCAATAATATTGTAATGCTGAATGAAGTCAAAACCTTGTGATGTCAAATCCAGCTATGTATTGAGAACAATGGCCATCATTTTAAACGATTAATTTACTGGATTTCTCAAATTGAATGTATCTTAAGCAAAATCAGTTTTACAGACTAAAATATATATAGTGTATTCAGTTAACTACAGGAAATAATTAAATAAAATAGCGCTTTCTTACTTAAAAAAAAATACCAAGGTTATAACTACTTTTCTCAATTCATTTTCACATTCGACAGCTGTCAAAAATAGCGCAAAATATAAATAGTTATAGTAATAACAATAGTAAGATTTCGTAGCACAACCGCTTAAAGGAAACGCTAAAAGTCAACATTAGATTTGTCACGATAAATGCTCAGCTAATGAAACGTCAACCGCAAAATAATCTGCTATTTATGTTTTTCTATTAAAAATGTGATTTAAAAGAAATTTATATATACATATATAACCTCTAAATAGACTGAACATCTGTCCGGTGCAAATAGAGTAAAGATCAATGGTTCCTTAAAATTAAACTTTTCAAATTCTGTATGTTTTTTGTAATTTTTTTTAGGATCAACGAAACGACGAAGCTGTATTGGGTGTCGTTCCTCGACGGTCTCCAAAGAGTAATTCTATTCACTGATAACGCTATTCTAGCGAGCGGAGCGCACACAATAGGGGAGGCTGAATCTGTCGATACTGAGATAGTTATGTCTATGCAGGGCATGGGCCTCTCGCTGGTCGACGACAAGGAGAATCAGGAGATTATTTATATCAGTATATCTAAGTGAGTAACTCAATATTATTTTCAATAGTATTTTGTTGGTGTACATCAAGAATCGAAAAACAAATTTTTAGCAGGATACCCTGTGGTATTTTCTGACTTAGCAAACGTGGTTTCTACACCCCTTGACCCATTCACCTCTTTTCCTTTCAATTTTATACCGAAATCAAACGAACTCCTGTGAAATCTACTAATTTACTTATTAACTATTGTAAAATGGTGTACTAGTTCCAAAAACCTCCCCTTGCGTGTGTACAACTCAATACTATAATCGCAATCGGCGAATGGTTTAAGAACGAAGGGACAAACAAACACATATATATATATATATATATGCACTTATTACGTAATAGGGTGTGTATGTATGTGTGTTCTTTGTCCTTCTTTCTAAAGTATTCAAAGTAAACTAAGATTTTTTTTAATAGCTTCATTCATATCGTTTTAAGTGTTTGACGGTACACGAGTGATCTAATATGTCCCGTTTGTGTTGCAGCTCGGGTATAATCTGGGAGCAGTGTAAGATGGGCGGACGAAGGTACAAAAAAATTGAGGGTCCGAAATTGATGCAACTCGAAGAAGCGTATCAGCGATACCTTACTGAAAAGATGGTCAGTGGAGACAGTATCTCGCCAAGGGTGACCATCGACGACAAAATTGAGGTTTGAAGTCATTATTGTATCAAAATAAAGTCTAAAGTCTATCGTATTCCACAGGAAACAGTGATTCTGATAAAAAGACCAAGACCAATAAAACAAAAAACAAAAATACATGTTAGAAGTTGTTGTTTAAGCATTTCGATACCTGTGCAGAGTTGCCAGTTGGCAGACTGATCGCCCCATAACACTTAAAATACAGCTTCAAATCCCGCAAATCTTTACTTGACCGATCAGGGCTATTAATAAATGTTATTCAAAATATTGTCCACATGATGAGTTTGGATTTTGTTCTTGATGAATGTTTCTTAATCGATTTATATATAAGGAGAAGCTACTGTCTGCAACATCAACGCACAGCCCAAACCTTGGTCTAAAAACTTTGCAGATTTGGCATGAATGTTCCTTGTAATACGCAAAAAGAGGATTTTGCAAGATAGGGATTGAATGTTTGTTTGGAAATCTGTCAATTTTGAAGCTTAATTTAGGCAAATCGGTATTCAGCACGCGCTTGGCCAATTTTTAAAAAGCACGCAAGATAAAGCTAGTTATTTATATAGTGCATCCCTACTCAAATTTGGCACAGTATTACCAATTACCAAAAATCCTAGAGCTGGAACGTAAAATACTTCTGCTGCATCAATACATTCGCAAGCTATATATTTAAAAGTAACCACCAGCCAACCTTGATCCATTTGGACGTTGCAGGTGGACTTCGAAGAGATGCGCATCCTGAAACCCACCCCTAAGCTCGTACGTCGCACGCTGCAGGCCGGCCTGTGGGCCTCGTACGGTATGTCTGCGCACTCGGTGCGACTGCACGCACGGCTCTACCGACTGCAGATAGATCAACAGTTACCGTTGGCTACGTTCCCCGTCATACTGGCTCCCGTACCGCCGCCAAAGTCCGTCGCTAACGATAATCCTAATGGTGAGTTACCTTTACTAAAGGTTAATTTTGTATAAGGTAACTTGTGCATTGACACTTCAATATTTCATACTAAACTAGGCGACCCTGCAGACGTTGTTCTGCCCTCGAAGTTAATGTGTGGTAGCGCCCTCAAGTGACAAGTTATAGTAAAATTGACCTTTCTCGTGTAAAAATACTACAATGCGCCAACTTTCATGGTGATCGGTGAAATGGTAACAGAGTTCATCGATCTTATACATATATATCAATATCTACTTATACATATATATATACAGGTAAGTATACAAAACTAGATGTGCTCAGAAAACTCACCCTCAGAAAAACAACTCTTGTTGTGCTCCGCCGAAATTCATTCCCGTTAGAACTTCCGATCGGTACAAACTGATTGATTTTTAAAACTTAAAGCTATGGCGTACCATAGCAAAAGCGTGCCGTTTCGACCAGTGTACAAAGACATATTACACTATTGAAGCATACAAAGAGGCACAGTTTCACGTACGATAGGCGCTAACACGTTACCGCATGTTGAAAATCGCGATTTTCTCGGTTTTTTGTTGGTATAAAACTTAAATATTTATTTAGAACTATGAAATTAGCAAATTTACTTGGTCATATTATTATATATATATTTAACTAACTTCTGCCAGCGGCTTCGCCCGCCCTTAATTTCGTTATCGGCGTAGGTTCTTACGGCAACTCCTCAATTATAGAAAAAAAATAAACAAATCTTTCCTCTTTAATGGCATAATACATTCGTGTCTCTGAAACCATGGAAATGAAAATTTCAACCCAATTGGTCACTCCAGAAAACCATCGTCATAATCATATAAAATTTCAGCCGTTTAGAAAGTAATCACGTAATTAAGTAATTAGAAATGTACGGAAGGATAATTCTTACTACCCGTTGTCCTATTACCCGTTTTCCCGTAGGAATTAAGCATTTTCCCGCAGTAAAAAGTAGTCTATGTTCATGAGGGATAATATCGGCTTCTAATGGTAAAAGAATTTTTTAAATCGGTCCAGTAGTTTCGGAGCCTATTCAATACAAACAAACACACAATCAAATCTCTCCTCTTTATAATATTAATATAGATGATGAGAGATGATGATAGAATAAGAATCAAGAGAATATCATTCTTAGTATTTCAAACAATTTTAATTAAAACCGAAAAATAGAGGGTCAGAAACATTTCTTTTTTCTAATTGTTTTAATAGCCCATTTTTTATAAAATTAGCAAATCTACTTAATTAAGCTTAAAACTTTAACATATTTTTTTCACGTCAAAAAGTGTACTCAAACCTGTAACAAAATGAATCAAATTCTTGCAAATTTAACTCGTTTGGGTATGCTATCATCTTAAAAAAATATTTTAATGACGAATTCTTGTAAAAAAACTTGAATAATATAATTTAATTTTTCAAGTAATAAATTTTTAATAAAAATATTTTTTTTTTTTTTTGTCAGTTAGTGAATTATTTTAAGGACCTATTTACCCATTTGCAATTAAAAGATCAAAGCCATAGTAATAGTAAGAATAAATAAAGATATAAATTAAGAATAACACAACAGCTATGTAACTGCCAACTATCAGGCCACTGATAACTTATGTTCTTTGATGTTTAAATTGTACACGCGGTTTTCTTCAAAAAAGATTCTGTTGTCTCCGAAATTGTAATATTTTTTTTTAAATAATCTATTTGTCCTGCGAGCATGATGTATACATATTTCTTTAGATATTTTTTTGTAGATTTTGGATCCATTAATAACTCGCATATCGATAATAATGCCTTTCCTCAAAAATCTCACATAAAAAATATTTAATAAACCGCGTGTTGGTCGCGGTTAAACCAACCATTGTTGTTTAAATTTCCATATCTTTTCTGATGGACGTATGTAACTGGTCCACGAGCTCCTCAATCTATCACATATTATATTGGTACCTAGTTTGGCTAAGCACAAAAACACAGGTCCATCCGCTCAGTGGCATTGATATCCCACAGGAATGAAGCCGTTCATCGAAGTATCGATACTGGAGCGCATTATGGAGCACACAAAAGTGCGTCAGTATAAGTACTACATGGTGCTGATACAGGAGTTCCACATCAAACTGGACATGGGGATCATCAACGCGCTCATGGGAATGTTCCCGCAAAAGTCCCTCAACGAACAGGAAGCGGTAACGTAGATGTTTTTATATATATCTTTTGTTAGTAGATGGAGTGATATTTACGTTTTTTTGTGGCTGGTTTAGTTTAATTTTTTTATAAAAACCGATATCGTCGGTGTATCATTGTCATCTCACCTGTAAGCCTCGACTGTTAAGCGTAGGACTCTCCCCATATGTGTCCTCAACGGCCGATCTTGGGTTGCTTTTCTGCGACTTTGACGATCGGCTGTCTTCATTCAAAAACCTTTCTTCCCTATCAGCTAGTTCGGCAACTGATATCTCCTGTTCATTGTCCAATTCAGATAATGTCTGTCACTTTCGGTGAAATAAACCCATCGATATGAAAAAACAATAGATATGTCCAAAAAGCACCGGCAGGCTAGCCGCCCATAGTCTAATTTTTAGACTATGTTGAGTAGCGCATCGATTTGACGCAACAAACACAAGGTCACCCTCGGCGAGTGAACATCTAAAGATATTTTGTTTGTTTTAGTTCAATAATGTCGTATTGTGCTGTAAAAACTTGTGAAAACTATAAAAAAAAGGTAAATAAGAGTTCCAGCGACGTAACTTATCATACTTTAGTATTATTTTTTCATAAATAACCGATTTACTTTAATTTATAATAAATTACTTTAATAGAGGTGCACTATTTTTATCGAAATCATGTTAGTCATCACTGTAATCTTGTTCATAAAAAGTGTTATTTTTTTAATTTCATGGCATAATTTTAAACCTTTCTTTTTATTTGTGATAAAAAGAATAAATAACACTTGAATTGTGACTGTTTTTCAAGATTATTAGGATATCGTTTCATAAATTCACAATGAAAATAAATCGAAGACAATAAAGTACCTCACCTCTATTTGAGTAGAAATTGTTGAGGAGTCTTTATTTCGAAAAATTATTGACCTAATCTAAACCGTATTACAATGACATAAAGAATATATTAAATATGTGATGCGCCATCTACCCGTGAGTAGCTAAACTAATATCTATGTCGCTTAGCGAAATAGCTTAATTTGCTTAGTGTTGTACGCATGAGATAAAGATATCGATGTTTTTTACCCGTTGTGATCAATTTACACCTGTGGAAATGAAGTGAATTGATGCTTGTAGTCAATGGAATGTTTTAGGGTCGTTCAAAATTTCAAAAGCATTCAAATAATTAAATTATTTTGACGTGACAACGTCTTATAAATTGGTTTGCCGGGTGACACTTCAAGAAACTGCGTTACGCTCCGCTCACGTTATGCGCTCACAATGAGAGCGAGTGAGAGGCACGCGGCATGGTTAGCCCGCCTAAGAGCGAGAGAGACAGACATAAAAAGTGAAAGGCACAAGTTGTCACGATTCCGGACGGTTGTCCGACACTAATTTTTTTAATAAAAGTTAAATAATTCTGTCAACCTGTGGGTACAATCAGTTAAATGAAGTTTTAATTATACATTTTAACGCGCTTATTTAATGCAAAATACATCTAAAAATACTGCTTTTCATCCGACTAATATTTTAAATGCGAAAGTTTGGATGTTTGTTACTCAATCACGCGTCAACCACTGGACGGAGCGGGATGAAACTTGGCACACATTTAGGTTTAGTCCTGGAATAGAAAGAAAATAGGCTATTTTTTTATCCCGGAAAATTCACAAGTCCCCACTTTTCACAAATTCCACTTGTACGAACTACAGCTTTACATAGCAGACTTTCATAGTACCATCAAGGAGTTTCCGTAAAAATTTCCCGCCGATAACCAGTTAATTTAGGGCGGGTAGAGCCGCTGGGCAAAATCTAGTCAGTAAGAATCTGTTGTATAATATTGTGTCAAAGTACATATAGTTTTAGAGAATTTGTACTAGCCCCAAGCTTTCCTGTGATTTATAGAAGTGTTTCGTTGTTTTATTTAATATACAGAATGATAGACTTGGATAATGTTTTTATTTCGCTTATTTGTTAAGCTTTATGTTATGTGATTGTTAACTTTTGCATTCTTTTGCGAGACTTCTTAACGTCTGGAAAATAATACAACGAGTAGTGTATGTGGAGTAAAACCTACAACTAGCTTTTGCCTGCTGCTCTGACTGCACTAAATTTGGTTATCAGTGTTAAATTTCTACGGAAACTTCTTGTT
The DNA here is from genome assembly GCA_946406115.1 of Apoda limacodes. Lineage (NCBI taxonomy): Eukaryota > Metazoa > Arthropoda > Insecta > Lepidoptera > Limacodidae > Apoda > Apoda limacodes. The sequence goes on along the minus strand of OX291553.1, from coordinate 6,613,961 downwards.
TTTAGAAAGAAAGTTTGCAATAGCAAGCTACAGCTGAAGCTATAACTCGTCCGCGTGTAATTTAGTTATAGTTATTTCTAGGGGTACTTTGGACTTCTCGGTATTTTATACTATCTCTGGGCCAAATTTTAGGTTTATATGATGCTCCAGGGCGTTGTAAACGAAGAACAAACAAACTTTTACATTTATTTTATAATAGTATAGTAAGTATAGATTATTTTTCAAATTTCAAATCATATTATTAAAATAAATTAAATTAAAACTCATATTATTTATTATTTTTATGATAAAACTTTTAGCGTTCATCTATATATTTTTATGCCATGAATCAAATTCGATAAAACGAAAGCTTACGATAAAGTTTAAATTTTGAACTAATTTAGCCGTTTTAACGTAATGCGTGTTCAAACAAAGTTAAGCTAAAGCATAAAGGTACAAGTAAGGTAAGGTAAAGTATATCTATATTCCAACTATGTACTATCTAAATCACAATATTATTTGCTGTTTTATATGTCCACTGCTAATTAGAATTAAATTATTTAGGTTCATTCATAATTTAAGTTTAATTAACGATTTTATAGATTCAGAATGATTTTATTACCGATAATATAAAAATATGTGTTGATAGTTAGTTAGGACTTTGAATTTTCCAAAGATATTTTTGATCATCAAGCATCATAGTAATCTATCGATAATTTTGTTCATATCGCCACAGGAACAACACTGGGTCTAATGTAAAATTAAAGTACTCCTACTCATCACAAGATGTCACTAGTGTCAACGTGTAAGCCTTATGTAATGAACATAAGGTTTAAATTGGAAAAAAAATTGTGACCTTCTAACCCCACTTCACCTACTCCACCCCCCCTATCAACGGCTACGCCGGTTTCCGAACCACAGTGTCATGTTACCATATCTATTGTTTTTTCATATCGATGAATAAACCCCAAGCATAGCTCTATCCATCGTTCGCTTCGCGACAGCAAATAGGAATAAAATCGGTACTTTATTTAAATTGTCTAAATGTGGAGTAATATTCATTACTACGAGGGATAATGTCACATTGGTTTTACAACATAGTATACTCCTATATAACTAGATACGTTTATTAGCTATCAAAGATTTACATTATACCACATATTTACAATTTATAGTGTGATAAGAATTTAAAATAAACAGGTTAACTAAAAGAAAAAAAAAGAAAATTATAATTAAGAATGATGTTTACTTTAACAACAATATGGGTTTTCAGCTCAGCTATCGCTTAGTACGTAGTGAGGCACGTACCCAGCGATATTACACACAGTTTGTTTTTTGATATTTAAACATATTATATTATGTCAAATCATATATCATACTCTTTTTCTAACGGAGACGCAGATATCCTGCCTGGCCGACACATCATACCTTCATTATCCTGGCTACAACTCGCGCACAATTTTATGAGTCGTGCCGGCGTATGTATGTTCGTCCGTGAGGATATCTGCTGTCGCCGCCTTCATAGTCTTGAAGACAGGGACCTGTCGATATTGTGAGAAGCTAACATTCTTAAGCAAACTGCATATGAGGCTTGGACCACGGCTCGTAATAATAAGGATCCGAATATTTCTGAGGTAAAACGCAAATTAAATTCTGCCTCGAGGTTCAGTAAGAAAGCAACTGCCAGAGCAAAATTCCAATTCATCGGCAAAATAGGTGGGCGACTTGCGAGCTATCCTTCTGGGAGTCGTGCTTTCTGGTCGCTTGACAAAGCTGCCGAAGGGAACTTTTGCTAGTCGTCATTACCACCACTGCGAAAGACCGATGGTGACTTGGCCCATAGTGCTAAAGAGAAAGCCGATCTACTGGGCAGTCTCTTTGCCCAAACTCGAATATGAACGATGAAGGCGCTGTACCACCTACTATACCGCGGTGCGGTAAGACCATGCCGGAAATCTCCATAACACAGCGGGAGGTCCGGGGGGCGTTGCTTTCTCTAGACGTTCATAAGTCGAGTGGGCCAGACGGTATACCAGCAGTGGTGCTTAAGCAGTGTGCTCCTGAGTTATGTCCTGTACTCACGCGCCTCTTCGCGCTTTCCTACCATACTAGGCAATTTCCTTCTTCATGGAAGACTGCGAATGTGCATCCGGTGCCCAAAAAGGGCGATAGATCAGATCCATCGAATTACAGGCCTATCGCTTTTACGTCCCTCCTCTCCAAGGTGATGGAGCGTGTGATCAACAAACAGCTTCTAAGATACCTAGAAGAACAGGACCTGGTCAGTGATCGTCAGTATGGCTTTCGCCATGGTCGCTCGACTGGTGACCCATTGAGAGTCAGGGGGAGGCATTGGCATAAAGCTTCGATATAGCAAAGGCGTTCGACGGGTCTGGCACGGAGTGCCCGAGGGTTTGTGCAAATGGGTGGCTAGCTTTTTGTATTAGAACCGTAGTTGACGGTAGGTGCTCTGGTAGCATGGACATTAATGCTGGTGTCCCGCAAGGTTCTGTGCTGTCCTACGCTGTTTCTACTGCATATCAATGACATGTTATCCATCAACAACAAACATTGCTATGCAGATAACAGTACTGAAGACACTTATTACACGGGTCGTGCAAACATCCCTCGTTCCGTTGTGGAGGAAAACCGCCGAGAACTTGTGTCTCAAATCGAGACCACACTCTTCAAGGTCTCTGACTGGGGACGGGTAAACTTGGTCCGATTCAACCCTACAAAGACACAAGTCTGCGCGTTCACCGCTAAGAAAACTCCATTCACTGTAGTCCCACAATTCCAGAACCCTCCCCTTGCTGCTTTACAAGTCGTAGGTTCATCCCCATATGGAGTACTGCTGCCATCTCTGGGTGGGTGCACCCGGATACCAGCTTGGACCTTTTGACTCGGTTCAACGACGGGCTGTGAGAATTGTCGATATCAAACTCACTTGCCGTATCGAACTCTTAAGTCTGAGGAGAGATTTTGCTTCCCTGTGTGTGTTCTACCGCTTGTACAATGGAATGTGTTCTGAGGAATTGTTGGAAATGATGCCCACGGCTACTTTCTACCATCGCACCGCTCGCCATAGGCAGGGAATGCATTCTCATACTTTAGAACCGAAATGGTCGCGTACAGTGCGGTTTCAGAGAAACTTCCTCCCGCGAACGCTTGGGTTGTGGAATGAGCTCCCTGCCAAGGTTTTCTCTAAGGACTACAGTATGGGGTTCTTCAAGAAAGAAGTTATTGGATTTCTGAAGGGTCGGCAACGCGCGAGTGATACCCCTGGTGTTGCAAGCGTCCATGGGCCACGATGACCGCTTTCCATCAGGCGGACCGTGTGCTTGCTTGCCACCTTAGTGTTATAAAAAAAAAATATCATATATGATATTATATCCATATTACTTTGTACTGTTACGGTAGCTGTATTCTTTTGTTAATTAAGAAAATACTGTACAATTTTAATTTTGAAATCACCAAAAAACTTCAGCAAATCAGTACTTTGTTGCTGCAAAGCAAAAGCTACTGCTAAATGCTATTGTTTTATACCAAGGAATCTTTAATCGATACCCGGCAGCCCTAGTTTTGTAAGGATTTGAATCTTTACACCACTTGAGTTTGACAAACAAATATGTAAGTTAATGCAATGTTACTACACCAAATAGAAGTGTAGCGATGCAGTTGCCTCCGGTGATTTAATTTTAACATATTTGCAGTGTTAATATACGGAGTGACATGAGTTCCTAGCGGAATATTAAAACAGAACCTACCGCATGCATTCTGGATTCTCTGAAACATTCGTTCTGTTTGTGCTAATAGCCGAGGCCCGTTGACAATGTCTGCATAACTTAGTCTTGACAGCATCAACGACTCGCAAAGTTTGATACGAAGATCCACGCTTAGAAAATCACGCACTCTGTGTAATACTTCAAGCCTATAAGATAACATTCGGACTAATTCTAGTAGGTACATAGGTTCTAGTAGGTAGGTAGTTAGGTAATCTTTCATCCATTAATACTCCGAGGTTACGAGCTTTAGTTATTCTAATTAATTTCCTTGTACAACAATTTTAGGTTCGTATTTCGTTCGTACTTTTTTTTCCTGAACTGACTATGCAGTTGGCTGCTGCAGTCATTACTGCTCCACCGGGCTTTTGGGGCGAGACTCTAAAGGAGTCTCAGCCCATATAGCGCCCAACGCTCAAGGGCTTCCCGCGGGGGGAGCCTCGACTTGGGTTGTCGCTCTTGGGTCGTCTCTTCGACCGGCGTGAGCCTCGAACTCGAAGTGAGTGAGCGCCAGGAGGGGAGTTCCCCGTGACGCGGTTGCGATTGCGAGTGAGTGGGAGCGAGAAGCGCCCCGGCACTCTTTGTATTGGAGAATGCAGTGTATTTGTGTTTTTGTACCTATTATAAAAGACTTTATAGAATTTATAGCAAAGGTGTATGACTGACCATTTTACGATGCGTTAATACATGTCTTGACGAAATTTAACTGTGCTAAAATATAACTCCATATTACAGCTGGAAGCATTCCAGAAAGATATGGAAACAGCAAGTCAGCTGCTGGAAGAGCTCGCGGCACTCGGTGTCGCTTCTGATCAGAAGAACTTCTATGACAACTTGCATCTGTCGCCGCTCAAAGTGAGAACGCTTACATTTATATTTATCTTTTAATTTTTATCATGTTCCTACCTACGTAAGTCTTTGGTTTGTACTATATGCGCAGCCCCACAGTATGTACCTACAGTTTACACTTTCTGATTTGCCGTTTTTCTATATATAGTACGGGAGGTATCGCTGGAAACAGATGAGTATAATTGCCGATGTCAATTGTATAATGAATTATGATAATTGCCGATGTTAGATCTATGAAACAGCTTCATGAGATACAGCCTGGTGACAGACGAACAGACCGACGGGCAGCGAACTCTAAGTAATAGGGTCCCGTTTTGTACTTTTCGGGTACGGAACCCTAAAAATAAAGATTTTTACTAATTCGACAACCTCTTATAACTAACACAATAATAATGTGCAAAAACTCACAATTATTTGTTTATTATTAATATTTATTTGAAGTTCTCTCTCGTTAATATGAGAGAGACGATACGAAAACACATCATATAACGCAACGCCGTTTCTTTAAATCCTCTTCCCTCGCTTAGAAGCAGTAGTAGCACTTTGGGTGATCAATATGATTTGTCCTCAGGTTCACGTTTCATTCTCGTTGGGCGGAGCGACGCAGCTACCGACGTTCGTCGGGACGGTGCTGCAGGGTATAGGCGTCACTCTCACCGATATGAATGACGTCGTGTTCAAGTAAGTCTCTAATTAGTCAGAGCCACAAAGCATTAATAATGAACAAATAAATAAATGAAAATGTTTTACGAATAATTAAATACAAAAATAGTAAGGTCAATAAATATTGGTAGGTAAACATTCTATGACTAAATGATGGTGAAAAAAGTGATTTATATATATCTTTTTTTCGCCATTCAAAATTTATGTAGAAACCTTTGACCCTCGCGTAGGATTAACTCAATAACTGTTGGGCTTTACTTTGGAATTACTTAAAACTTAAAAATTAGATTCAATTTTTACTCGAATGGCCCATCTGGCTACAAAAAGTAATAATTTCCCTTTCAGATTGTCCTACTACGAACGAAACTTTGAGTTCTTGTCGCAAAAGGAGCTGATAGCTCAAGGGCAGCGTCACTACACGGGGCAAGCACTGAAGCAGCTTTACGTGTTGGTCTTAGGACTGGACGTGATTGGGAACCCTTACGGATTGGTGATAGGGTTGAAGCAAGGTGTGGAGGACCTCTTCTATGAACCGTTCCAGGTATACCTTATTATATCTTGCATTTTAACTAAGGGTGCTTAATAAAAATTTTATCGGATTTAGTGGTAAAATTAGTGATCGTACTGTCTTATTTCAAGTCCGTAAAATCATATATTATGGATAATCATATACAAAATAATTGTGACTGTTTTGTTCTGGGGGTGTTAAAAATTAATACCACGGTTCATAGACAAACGTGATTTCATTCAGTATACGCGAGTTCACCATTGTTTTATGTAGTTTTTGAAAGTAATAACAGATGACGCTATTTTCCCTGGTATAAAAATAGAACAATATTATTTTTGATACAAAACTTTTACAGAATGCTGTTGGAGATTGTTTATGTTGTTTGTTGGTGACAGGGAGCTATCCAGGGCCCGGGTGAGTTTGCGGAGGGCCTCATGTTGGGCGTGCGGTCCCTGCTGGGGCACACCGTGGGCGGCGCGGCGGGCGCAGTCTCAAGGATCACCGGTGCAATGGGCCACGGCCTCGCCGCGCTCTCGCTTGACAAGGTGGGTAGTCCCAGGCAACGGGCACGCGACCACATACCATAGTAGGACTTTTTACTTAACTTTTATGTGCTATTAGAAAAAAATTGCCTCAAAGCAAATATATTTTCAATAGGTGTTTTATGAAAAATGGTAACATAGGTACTTAGCATTGACATAATTTTAATTTATAAGATTAAAGACACTGCAGATAAAAATATATACCCACAGCATAAAAAAAATAAAACGATAGAAGGTTTACGATAGAAATCAGGTTAAAACAAATATAATTTTTTTTTCTTCAAACATGTTTTTGTTGGTTTTTTTTTCAAAGTAACATTGAGCTTAATGTAATAATTATTATTCACTAATATTTATTATTATGAGACAAATACTTTTGTGTTTAAAAAATATTGTTTCTAAGCTTAATGTAATGTTAGTATCGCCAAAGTATACCATTCTAAGTACTTTGGTTTACATTTTCATTTTTATTAATATAGAAAAATATTTTTCATCAATATTGTCGTTTATTTATCTGTTATTCCAACTTTTTTTATAAATGGACAAAATGAAGTAGTTATAATTTAATAATTTAACAATGTTACTGTATTTGTTAGCAAACTTTACTGACTGCGTTGGATTGTGCCCATTAATCTAATATTGAACAGAAGTTATAGGTGAACCACGTTTGTATGGGAACGATTTCGTTTTTATTCGATTCGTAACGTTTTATTTATAAGGCACTTCTTAGCTTAATTAAGGTCTGTTCTCACGTAAAGCTTACTTAATTAATTGTCAAATTAAGCAGAATTTATTATTTCGTTGTACAGGACTATCAGCGTCGCCGACGAGCGAACATCAACAAACCACCGGCCAATTTACAAGAGGGTCTCGCCCGAAGCGGAAAAGGTCTAGTCATGGTAAGTTTATGGTTTACACACTGCCAACACATCATTCTTTGATACCTTTTGTATAAAATCCAAACAATCATTCCTTGATCTTCAAGTAACACTGACCTTTTCCTTACATTAAATCCTTGTTCAACCTGCAAATACGACAATTTTATATTTAACAAAGACATTCAACCATACAGGGTGTAGTGGACGGGGTGACCGGTGTATTCACAAAGCCCATAACTGGGGCACGAGAGGAGGGGGTGGAAGGTTTCTTCAAGGGGCTCGGCAAAGGTGCCGTGGGTTTGGTGGCACGCCCCACGGCCGGGATCGTTGACTTCGCGTCCGGGTCCTTCGACGCCGTCAAGAGGTTTTATCCGATATCAGCGGCATGATTATTGCATGTGCTTAGGTAACGACAGATACTATTCTGTCGTTGCTTTTTGTTTTTTTTTGTCATAATCTGGGTTTATGGTGCATGATTAGTTAAAGCAGAATACACATTGCATGCGACATCACAGTGACGTAGACAATAGGACATTCTAACATGCTGTATTTAACACTCTTCACTTATCTGTCAATCACATTTTTAGGTCTGACAAATTGCTTTATCACTTTTCACTTTGCGTTCCATTGATTCTCTACCCTTATCATAGGGACTGTTAGACGGTGTTCGAGGGGTAGTAGTGAAACCTATAAGGGGTGCTCAGGAGAGCGGAGCTGGGGGGTTTATGATGGGATTGGGCCACGGCGCGGTTGGACTGATCGTGCGACCAGTCGGCGGAGTTATCGACTTCACGTCCGGGCTTCTCGCTTCAGTTAAAAGGTTTCTGGTCCGATTGTAAAAACATTGTACATTAACTAGTTCAGCTAACGGATTAAGAATTAGTAAGGTCAGCTGACCTGCACGCGTATAAGCAAAGTCCACCAACTGAGTTTAGAATGCGGCCTCTGGTATATATAATATATATAACTCTTATCTGTACACGCAGAAAGTCGGGAGATTTAAAGACATTTTTACGAGAATTCAATCGTGGGCAACAAGTGTTGTGTGTAATATTTAAGAACAACTAAATATTGCAAATTCCACCAACGCCGCTGTTCGATTGGGCAAAATCCATCACCTGAGTGGTATCGAGTGCGCTGATTAGTTGTTTCAAACTCATTTGGTAGATAGAGAAAGGCTACTAAAGGAGTCAAACGACCAATCAGAAACCACATTCAAAATTCAGTTGGTGGACTTCGTTGATATGCGACTTACACAGATCGAATAATTTATCATTTAATGTATAATAAAGATGACTTATTTTATGTGTTTGTAGATTGTGTTTGGTTCCACTCGTCTCAGTAAAATGGTTATTTAATTTTAAAAGTCAAAATCGTCTATACCTCGATAATAGTAACATTTTATATTGTGTAGATGTTTGTGTATTGTGTTTTCGGAAATAACAGCTTTTGTGTAAGTGAACTCATTATCGTGAGACACAGGTCTAGTTAGGCTGGGGGGGAGGGGGGAGTGGTGAGGCTGGGCCACCGATCAACACTAGAAGTTCATGGCTGTCTTAAAAATGTAATAGTCAATAGTCACAAAGACTATTGCTACTGTAAATACTGTAAAACTATCATGCATGGATTAATTATTTTAGTTGTAATGCTTTGCATTGTTCCTGCTGTGTAGTTTCCGCTTGTACAAGTAACATTTTAATTACTTATATTTGAATTAAATGACACATTGAAGGTGATAGTATGGAACATTTGGGTAATGATTATATTATGTCGCTCTGATGTTAATAGCGCGTAAGGAATTTCGAGCGTGACATGTTTAGGTTTTTCCTGCGTTAAAGCTTCCTCAATGGTCATTGTAAGCTGAACTGCTGTTAGAGGCGTATGTATAGTGCGACCAGTCTAACGCGCAGGTGAACGGAGCCGATGTGCGGCGTGACCTTTGTAAGCTGAACTGCTATTAGAGGCGTATGTATAGTGCGACCAGACTAACGCGCAGGTGAACGGAGCCGATGTGCGGCGTGACCTTTGTAAGCTGAACTGCTATTAGAGGCGTATGTATAGTGCGACCAGACTAACGCGCAGGTGAACGGAGCCGATGTGCGGCGTGACCTTTGTAAGCTGAACTGCTATTAGAGGCGTATGTATAGTGCGAACAGTCTAACGCGCAGGTGAACGGAGCCGATGTGCGGCGTGACCTTTGTAAGCTGAACTGCTATTAGAGGCGTATGAATAGTGCAACCAGTCTAACGCGCAGGTGACCGGAGCCGATGTGCGGCGTGACCTTTGTAAGCTGAACTGCTATTAGAGGCGTATGTATAGTGCGAGCAGTCTAACGCGCAGGTGAACGGAGCCGATGTGCGGCGTGACCTTTTTTACTGAAAGCGCGTCGCGCACTAAAGTTTTGGTAATAATATTGTAATAAGGAACTCAGATCATTTATTATTTATAAAATTTTTAGTAAAAATATATAAAAATCTATTCTGATTACGATCTAGTTCTTGTTCTACCGTTCATGTCTTTTTTGTTGCTCAAGTTTCCTTCTAGATATGACAAAATAAAGAAATTATGATAAAATTTGTTATAACAAAATGGTAGTCTCAATTTTTTGGACTTAACTTTAAAAAGAAGCTAAAACAAACATACCTTTCAAATATACAGAAAACCAACACACACCAACATAGTTATTACATACTTCACGTCGGGGCAAAGGTTGTGACTTTACAAGTCGCAAGTTTGGCCCCATATGGAGTACAGCTGCCATCTCTGGGCGGGTGCACCCGGATACCAGCTTGGCCCTTTTGACTCGGTTCAACGCCAGGCTGTGAGAATTGTCGACGATTCAAAACTTACTTGCGGTATCGAGCCCTTAAGTCTGAGGAGAGACTTTGCCTCCCTGTGTGTGTTAGACCGCTTATACAATAGGTTGTGTTCTGAGGAATTGTTCGAAATTATGCGCACGGCTACTTTCTACCATCGCACCGCTCGCCATCGGCAGGGAATTCATTCTCACACTTTAGAACCTAAATGGTCGCGTACAGTGCGGTTTGAGAGACACTTCCTCCCGCGAACGCTTAAGTTGTGGAATGAGCTCCCTGCCAAGGTTTTTTCGAAGGACTACAGTATGGAGTTCTTCAAAAAAGAAGTTATTAGATTTCTGAAGGGTCTGCAACGCGCGAGTCTTGCAAGCGTCCATAGGCTACGGTGACCGCTTACCATCAGACGGACCGTTAGCTTGTTTGCCACCTTAGTGGTATAAAAAAAAAAAAAGCTTCATCTTGTCATCCTTGCCATAAACTCGCGGCATTCAATTCAAACATACATCGATTATTGTCAGTTCCTCTTAGTAAACAAGATTTTTGTCAGTACCTCTCAGTAAACAAGATTATTCCACAGAACTTAATATAATTTATCAAATAACTAATTCCAATGGATACGACCAAAAGATGATAGACAGCTTAATCAAAAAGAAACTTAATTCCAGGGCAACAGCGGCACTCTACCCTGTAATTGAAAAAAAAAATTAAAAAATACAAAGGCAGTTTGACTTTTATGGAAAAATTTCTGAGAAAATAGCTAAAACATTGCATCGTAACGACATTTATGTCGCCTACCATACAAATAATACATTAAAACAGATATTGTGCAATGTCAAAGAACGCACAGAACATTCAAAATCAAAAAAAAATATTTAAAAGTCTGTTATATACAAAGCTTACTTGCGGCGACTGCGATCACGATTATATAAGCCAGGCGGGTCGCAGTTTCGATACAAGATACAAAGAACACATTTCAGCGTACAATAATCAACACCCTGTTCGATCAATTATTGCGAAACATCTTTTAGATTCAGGAAATTCACTACCTGACAACCACACCTTCGATATTTTACATATATGTCAAAAAAGTTTAAAACTTTGCGTTTTGGAGCAGATGTAGATAGTTCGGCACAGGGATAGAGGTATAATAATTAACGAACAACTAAATGTTTCCAATTCACCGTTGTTACGTATTTTTTCAAATAATAAGAACAACCAATCAGGTGTTTCGTAGGGGTTGTTAATATAAGGGTAACAACAGCTGTTTTACGTCATTTGGTGAAGGTATAGCGCACGAACAACTTGCGTCTCCTAAAGATGCCTCGTGTTGAGGCGAAACACGTGTCAAGTTTTGTTAGCAATTTAGTGGTGTAGTGTTATAGTGAAGTTGACATCGTCCACATAAGGAGGGAGGGAGGGAGGTGCACTCATACACATGTGGATGGTGTACTTCTGCACGTGAGTGCTACTGAATTGTTTTTAGCTGATTTGCAAGGTAATAATATTTTATCATAATAATGAAATTCCGCAAAGTAATGCCTGATTCTGTCAAAATAAAGAAAATAATTAAGTGCAATTGAGGTAAAAAAATTAAACATGTTTGACATAAAGTCCGTTTATTTGTACGACCTAAAACTTCTTATTAATTACAAATAATATTTAAAAAAAAAAAAAAAATTATGATTTCATGTCGGAAAACAATTACCTACTAACCTAAATTGTTTTCAATGTTTTTTACCCAATTTTCAAAAAAACCTGTTCTGTTTGTTGTCTAGAATAAAAACGAATCCTTAAATTTGTGCCTAAATTATATAAGTTTTAGCAATATTTAAATGGCGATAATCAGCGATTTTAAAACACAAATAGTAAACTGATTTTAGACAAAATCAAATAAAGACAAGCGCTCTTGTTACGAAAAAATGTACGCAGCTCCAACGAAGCTGCGTGCTCACGCTAATTCTGGTTCCTAGAAAACTACAGAGTGGCAGACGAGCAAATTATTAGAAACTATATAAGATTTCGGTTGGTTTACCTTATTACCCATTTATTAATACATTGTGTAGTCCAATTATTATTTAGAAGGTAATAAAACTTTTCGTTTTTTGTCTATAATCTTGGTACAATTTATACCATAACAACATTTTACATCAGAGCGACATACTTAATAAACATACGTGACTGAACACTGAACTTGGTACGACAGAGCGGCGGACTTATCTGAGGAAGTAACGCGACGTCGGGCCGCACGGTACCTGCCGCCCAACACCGGCGTGCAGCCATACTCGCGACTGCGGGCTGAGGGATACAAGATGCTTTTTGAACTTGAAAAGGTAACATTATTGTTATCAAACACAAATAATACAACAATGTATTTCTTCTTCTTTAATTAGTACAATCTACATTTCATATTGTAACAAGGAAAAAACTTCGAAAAACCTTGAAAACTTCGAAGTATCTTGCTGGCTCTTCTCAATAGAAAATTATGAATCCGCTGTAGAAAAATAATTACTTGACGATTTGCAATAGTTCTTTGTCTGCTAAGATAAAAAGTTTTTGTTTGAAAAAAAATCCCACACCTATTTTAGGTCATTTGCACATAACATTTCTTATCAAATCGTCGCGCCATATAGTCCTAAATATATGCTTTCCACGGAAAGTAAAATGTAAATGATCTCATAATTTTAAAAGTAGTTACTGTGCAAGAGTGTTGGTGATGAGTAAAAAAAACGTTTAAATGCACTGACTAGTGTTATGGCACGTTAAGCACAAACTGCACTTATCAGCGTCTCTGATTATACGTTGATTTGACATAAATACTTAATACTTCCACTTGTCACCTTAACAGATGTGAATGACCCTTAAGCCTTAAGGTAAATAAGTTGAGTATGTCTACTATAAGTTAATCTGTGCGTCTCCAGGGAAAGTTCGTGACGACGGACACGTATCAGGCGCACGTGTGGGTGATCCCCGAGAAGGAGATGGTAATGTGCACTGACAAGCGGCTGCTCTACCTCGAGAGGAACACTGTGTTTGGCGGATGGCAGGTAACCAAAGATACAACGACTCACTACGGATGCTAAACTTATCATACTGGAGGTGGCGTTGCATTTCACTACGTATTTTTATATCGACCTATTTCTTGTCCTAGTAATAGGTTGCGTTTTAAAAATGACCACAGTAAGCGGCAGTAGTCGCACTTGTTAGATTTCAAGGTATAGAAATATGATAATGTAGGTAGGTATTTTGATGATAGGATATATGAATCAAAGTCTGAAGTAAATATATCAACTTTTATGAGATATAAAGTATCTACTTATTAAATCTAAGTTTCGAGTAGGAACACAATAAGCCTTTAAGTATCTAAGATTCGTAAGCTATTCACAAACTGCAATAAAAACAATCATAAGTATTTACTTACCTTATTGACTGGTCCAGCCAAATGCCACAAAGAGCTAAAACTCTCAGCTAGGTATTACTTACGTAATGTTAATTCAACATTTATTACACACAACAAGTTACACAATCAATTGTCCTTAACTGAAATGTTTTTCAATACTGAATTGCCATTCAGTTTCGGCAGACACGCGGCGATTTTAAATCAATTACTATTACAATATTAACATATTATAATATTATTTTTTACTTATTACCTTATTATCATAAATTTCAGAGTCGATAACTTTATCTAATCCAACACACTCGTGGGTATCGAAGTGGTATAATTTTTAACGACTACTATTATTGGCATAATAATTATCGGCCGGTATAAATAACTAACTCATTTGCAACGCTACCTTTTGTACTATTACGTTCACGTCGAACTAACATAACAGCCGTAGGTCAATATCGTTGTAGCTAATTTGAGCATAATTACATTTGACACTATATAATACGTTTAAAGCATGTTTTCGACACCTATCCTTTCCCATCTAACGTCTGTCGCCGTTCCGTAAAATAAAAAAACAAACATTTTGACAATGCATACCAAACTTCCAATGCATTGATAACGGTCGACTGTTATTACCACGCCAATTCAACCATATTAATTGTGAGAAAAAAGTTTTAGTTAAATATTCAAAAGCTATCAATAAGTAAAGTCTAGTATCAAACAAAAATTTTTAAAAAGGAATACTAGAAAATTTCAGGCTATATAAATGATAATGTGCCCATTTACAGGCCGCATAGTTAAACCAAATTTAAATAGAAATAATTTCAAATTGTGTGTAAACCCTTGCCCCCGACCGACCTCGGCACGGTCTAAGAACTATTATTAGGTGGCTTCGGCACGTACTAACGGCCCCAGATGACGATCTCGCTGTCCGGAAAGCGAGATTAGTCTTTACGACCTCCCCTAATAGGGTCTCGCCCCTAACACGTTGCCGACGTCCCCGGGTTCGTCGGCGCCCCCAAGGATACACGTATCAAAGAGTGCTTCTTGCCCCCAACTCAATCGCAACCGCACCCGCGTAACGGGGAACTCCACTCCTAGCGATGGGTCCTAGTCCCAAGCCGAGGCAAGTGTGAACCGAATCTAAAAATAGTATTTAATAACTTTGTAATTCAAAAGTGTTTGAAAAACCTTAATTTTAAAAGAAATTGAATGACTTTTGAGTTTTGAAAAAAGGTAATTAAATCGGTGTACTCCCGCTATCAATCATTGTAGAAAAAGTACGAAAGGTAGTTAATATTTATTGGAAATTCAAAAACGATATACTGCAAAAATACGTTAATGAAAACCATGGGAAAATTCTGAGTTTGATCCCTAAACTGCAAAACGCGCTGGAGCAGTATGGCGAACTTGATAGGGTGCTCTCTACAACTAAAGGACGCAGTTGCAAAGGTTTTCATAGACCTTAATATGACGTTCCCTGTAGATGATGATGAGGTGAACATTGTGGAAAATGTCCATAGTATTCTTGCTGTGGTCAAAGCAACTGTGCTGGTAAACTGTAAACGGGATGACAATTTACTAACGGCTGACGTTGCGCTTAAGAATCTCGCACTGTAACTAAGACAACGTATTTAACAACGACGAAGTCCAGCTTTAGTAGTTTTACAATATCTACATGACGCAGAACTCTATTATAATAATCGCACCAATAAAGATACTTTCAAAAAAGCAACAGGGCTTAGCAATGCGAGCTTCGTCATATGATTTTATCTCTATTTACACGGCTGAGGAATAGAAAATACAGTCGAGCTATCCAGGTCGTCAACAGAACAGGGTTCTTCTGCTCCTACATGAGTGAAGGAATTTATGAAATTACACTCGAAATAAAAAATGGCAAAAAGTAGTCAAACTGAAAGTGTAAACACTTCAGCGTCAGCGTCATCAATGGATCTCGATGGCATAGTAAGGTCAAAGATGTGCGTCTGTGGCGGCAGCGGAGGTGGTCGGGAAGTGTATTTGACTGCGGCGTACAGTTATTTGTTGTCAATTGTCCCTACAAGCGTAGTCAGAATGAGCTTTTTCTTTGGTTGGAGCGAGAAGCTCGCTCTTAGATAACGTACTGGATGCTCTATCTTTTTTGAGAGCTTCAGTACAAAATGAACACAATAATAAAAGTGATTTAAAAAAGAACAGTGAGTCTGATTTAAATTTACTTTGATTTTAATTGTTTCTTTATCATTGAAAATAATGTTTATGATATATTTTATTAGAATTATAATGTGTAAGTTTAATTATTTAGTTTCTGTTTGTTTTTTTTCTTTATTGAAATAAATGATACTATGAATCATTTCTTTTATTTGTCATTTAATATCGAGATTCCGGGATGCCGGTATTGATTAATGTAATATCGGATTTCCATAAAGGACCGGTATTGGAAGCCCTAGTTTGATATTTAGTCAGTAACAATTTGATACTTTAATAGTAAAATGTTCAAATTAATTCGATATACTTTTTTAAAACGACCTTTTTTCAATTACAGTTTTCATTAAATCTTCAAAACGAAAGGCTATTTCGCAATTTATTAATAAATTAAGATTTGGTTAAAGCCGTCACGCAAAGAACGATTTTAAAGCACCGTCTCTTTTCTTACCTCAGAGTTAAAAAGTCAATTTTCTAAATTGTTGCTTAGTCCATTTACTCAAATAACTAAAAAAATTGTCAACAGATCGTGTGGACATACCTCTGGACAGAGATTCCCGAAGTGCCAACAGTTGTAAACAAGGGTGTGTATATACCGACTGCTAAAAGAAAGGTGCTAGGAATGTTCCCAAGTTCGGGTTCCGGGAAAGTGATACTGCTCTACGATGAACAACAGAAGATATATCTGGTGTCTCAGTGCCAAAGGCTGATGGAGTCAGCGCGTTGACATGAGGTAGTAGAAAGAATGACTCCTACCGAGTGGTTGGGCCAATTCTTTCTACTTTTATTTGATTCCCGCACCGCGCTGCAGACTTTCGCTTATCACTTTAACCTGCACCACTACAGCCCGAGAGGTTTCCACTGAATATTTATTGCTTTTAAGTGGATTTGTGTGCAAAAAGCTTTAAAGAACTGTGAATATTTTGTATTTTGATATATATGTTTGTGCTACGAAATGCATTTTGAGATTATTTCAAGATTTTGGACGTGATAGTTAAAGCCATACATGTTCGCTTTGAATTTAGTACGTATACAATATAATATTGTGAATTTGATATGAATATATTTACTTAATTTATGAAAGCCAAATATTGTGCTAAAGTTATGTACTTACTTAAAGTTTTCTTGTATTACATAACTTTTGATTGAAATATAAAAGGGGCATAATGTTACAAAAATCGAGTTGAAATTGAATCTAATTAAATACCTATGGGGAGTTACGAAAAATCGATTGGAGATTGAATAGGGCATTGATCATTTTTGTGAGATGTGTATTTTAATGTCGGTAAATATGGAATATATGCAAAATGTATTTCATACCTTTTCGTTTACCTGTAAGAAACGAAAACTATGTTATGACGTCACAATGCTCCTGAGCACCATTGCTCTTGTAGTCATCCCCACCAAAAACTTAGAAGCTTTACAACTAGTTCATATAATTATAGATTTAAATTGAACGATACACATCTATTCATGCTTCTTTGCCTTTTTCAGTAATAATGCGAAATAACCATTTAAATAGTCCAATACCCTCTCCCCATCTCCCCATCTCTCTATGCAACCTACTTAAAACTTACTGCATTGCTTTTAGTGATAGCACTTTTGTAGGACTTTGTTGAATTACATTTTGTATCGATACGACAGCATTGTGCAGACTGACAAGGTTCTACGCAAGTGCAACTTTATTCATATGTATTATTATATAGTCCATCGAGTTTGTATATTTATATGATATGAAACAATTGGTTACAATTAAGATAGTGTTTGTAACATTAATTTCTTAAATTAAATATTTCTATTTCTTGTTATCTCAAGTTGTATTTTCTAGCTTTACAGTAAATGAAAAAAAAACAGTGTGAGTTTGTCTTTATTTCAATTACGAGTATAAATTGCATTTATGTATAAGATTTAATGTTAAGTTAATTAAAATTGTAACTTTCCGGTCTTCCTTTAAGTCGTTATGCATTTTGTCATATATATGAGAAATTTTAAAATCAATTTCAGTGACTTTGTAATATTGTAACATACAAGTATCTATGTCTGTATTAAATTTAACAAGAATATTTTATTATACTAAAAGTATAAACAAATACTCAACTTAGAGCCTATTTGGTTTATTTGATGATCACAACATTAAGATATTCTTATTTACCTGATTCCATTTACTCCGGCAAATGTAGATAACACGTATACAACCTTTTGTATATGGTAAAATAATTTTTAAAAACAAATGAAAATGAATTAATACGTTTGAATATTTTTTCAAAAATTATTGATCAATGTTGTTTCAAGGTAAACTTCAATTTTTGAGAAAGTAAATAAAGTACTTCAGTAATTTTAGTGTTCATAATACCTTAAAATGGTTAAAATTGGTATCTCTTTATGCTGTAATCTTTACAGAACATAAAAAAGATTCAATCAAAGTTTTTGTGTACCTACGATAAACTTAATATTATATTTTGTTTAAAATTGTTAAGTTTTTGTTGGATTAGTTTGTTAAAATATGAATTATGTTTAACCTTGTTGTCCACCGGACATTTTTTTTTTGAGTATACCTTGAGTTATACCTTAGAGTACAAATATTGTTTCTTATATCAAATTATAAACCCTACTTTTTATTATAAAACCAACCATTCATGTTTTTTATTTTACGAATAATGAAAAATCATTTAAAAATCTCTGCTGTACCAAAACAATGCAAGCAACATATTGTATAAATTTTGTTAGATTTCACTACAATTTTCATAAAATAAAGTGTTATACTTCTCTTAAATATCTTTTTCTTGGTAAACATAGTACTTTTCTTTATATAATTAGAGAAAAATTGTAGGTATGTGTTACAAACCGACTGACACTTGTAATGTTGCCCAGTGCCTTATAATATCAAGAGTTTAGATGTAAAATTGATTTCTCCTCTGTCTACTGTCAAGTTTTGAATATTTTTTGATATACTGTTTTCTTAAGTGAGGGTGGAGTGCACAAAGTATATTTAGCTTTCAGTGTGCACAAGCCGTGAGTGCTTACCTCTGCGATATTATTTACATTACGTTTTTTACGAAGTTCGTAAATCTAAGGCGTTTACTTTCGTTTTACATACATTTAATATAAACTTTGTATCATTTGATTATTTGCACAGTTTACTAATTTTTTTGTGTATTTTTCTTGTTCAAGCTTGTAAACGATAGTTTTTTTGTGTAGTTTTCTTATTAAAGCTTGTGTACGATAATTTTTAATAAATATGTTACTTTATTTTTCTCTTTTTTTTCAATGTCAAATTATTTGTTAGGACTCCTCTTGATCTGAACTTCCTGTACTCCAAAAATCAAACTTAGAATTGAATATGAACAAAAATGAAGCATCTTCACTAAACAAACTGCACAAATTGTGACTTGCTACAACAAAACATTGGAGGGCATAAATGCTCATGCAACCCAAGTAGTGTCAGGTACCTCGTGTTACTGTTATTTTTCGGAATCGGCCCCCAACCTATCCCGCACTCCACTGCTAAATAAAGGCCTATCTCAAGGTGGGCACCTTCTTCGATCCTGCGCCTTACGCACCTGCGATTACTCCTAGCAATTTTGTGTATATTGCGCGTCATCTGGCTGGGGTCGTTTCACACTACCAACACTGCGTATGCCTAGACGTAGATTACCATAGTTTACTGCCGGATTACCTGATTGAGGATCCAATCTCTAAGGGAAACTCTGAACTTCTCCGAAATCCGAACTACAAAGCTCATGGACTACTACAGCAGCTGTGTTCGCGTCTTGGCACCATATATCATAACGAGTAGGACCTAAATATATCGTCGTATCGGCTTCCCTTTTAAGTTAGATGTACTCTTGAACAAGTTTAGAGTATGTTTTGACGATAATATTAAGTTCCGGATTGATGTGGTCACCTAGTATGACTCATTTTATTTAGGTTCATCCGGAAGCCAACATGCTGAGAGAAGACTTTAAAGGTTGACAATTATTGCTAGAACTCTTGCAGGGATTTTGCCATGACGAAAATATCGTCGGAAAATCGTAGGTGAAAGATGTGGGACCTCAGTGAATGCTGCCCTTTTTAGCGGTGAACGCGCAGGCTTGTGTCTTTATATGGTTGTATCGGACTTATTTATTGCGTCCCCAGTGGTCACATAGGACAGAGTGGTCTTGATTTTAGACACAAGTTCTTCGCGGTTTTCCTTCACAACGGGACGTGGTATGTTTACACAGCCCGTATAATAAGCGTCTCTGGTACCAGTATCTGCATAGCAATGTAACATTTCATCGATGCAGTAAACACAGTGTAGGAGACGGCACAGAACCTTGCGAGACACCAGCATTAATGTCCACGCTATCAGAGCAACTACCATAACTTACAGCAGCTCGGGTGCGTTTACCGGACAAAATGTTAGGCAACAGTCTATGTCTAGGCTACATGACAGTGCCTCCCCATAACTATCAACTACTACTAATTATTTATTTACTAGTAATAAAATTAAAGACATCATAATTGCGATTGTAAGCAGTTTCAGGGACATGACATCCCCCTGTTGCACTCCTTTGTTTAGCTGATTGGTTCTTATTTGACTGTTTTATACTTGAACTTTAAAGCCATCTTTGAGTGCGATTGTAGGTGAGCCGACTTAGGGACATGACACTCCCTTTTTCACTCCAACGGCAGTGCCGTTCTGAGTGCCAGCAGAAGTGAAAACATACTAGCTATTTACTTCCCATCACTTCGTATACATATTTATATATTATAAATAATAATTTTTGTTTGTTTAATTTTTTGACGTAGTATATTTGGCATCTCAACCTGTCATAGAATTTTATAGCCAACCTCCCTGTACTACTAATAATCGCCATATACTAAAAATATCACGGGTCCTGACGCGAGATCCGACTTACGAATTTTCGATCAGTTTAACACTTTTTATCAGTCCTTCAGTATCAGTCAGCGAGTTTAACATTTTTTACCCATCACAAAAAGTGCACAATGTCGCTAAAGAAGTTTTCACTTAAAAAAAGGTTTTTTCAAAACCTCAATTCCATTTTTAAATCCCTATTCAACAGGTAACCATAAATTGATTTCAATGTACCGCAAAAAATTAAGGTCTTGGTGAGATCTATCACTTCTGTAACGAAACTACTAGTCTCTTATCTAAAGTTACGGAGATAAAGCCTATTCTAGTTTGACAGCTGTCATCCGAAATATTAACAATAAAGATCTTGATGAGATCTATTACTTCTGTAAAGAAATTACTAGTCTACAATTAATAGTTTCGGAGATAAAGCCGTTTCTAGTTTGACAGCTGTCATCCGAAATTAAGATTTTGATGAAACGCGAGTTTATCATGTTTACCAATTACACATAATAATGTTTGTTTATTTACTTTTTTGATGTAGTATATTTGACAGCTCAAATGTGACGCGAGTTCCGTTTTACGAATTTTCTATGAATTTTCGATCAGGACACGTGACCTGACGCGTGGTAATATTTTTTTACCCATCACAAAAAAAGTGCACAACTTCGCTTAAGAAGTTTTCACTTCAAAAATCACGCATCCCAGTGTAGAAGCGGTAGAACATACAGGAAGGCAAACTCGTACCCGGACTCAAGGGCTTATCAGAAACTTATACAGCTGAACCAAGTCAAAAAGGCCAAGCTGGTATCCGGGTGCACCCGGCCAGAGATGGCAGCAGTACCTACTCCATATTTGGTATATAGTGCCCAACTGCGTTACGGCCAAAATAATTTGAAATGAACTTTCATTTTATGCATTAAGAGGATACACTTAGTGGCGCCTCGCAGCGGGCTTCATACAGGTAAATAACACAATAATATACCATCTCAATAATTATCCCCGAAGGTGTCGGTCAAAGTTATTACAAACGTTAATGAACTCACCGAATAATCACAAAGCTGTCAAAATCCTCGTTTTACCGATTGAATTCCATTACTAGTATAGCATTATATAATCTGTGATTCCGTTTTACTAGCATGATAAAGCTGCCTATAGCCGAGCACCGGGCATAACTCCAGGCAACTTTATTTGCAATTCACAAATAATGTACATGTTACAATACACATATTATGTACATATTACAATATTGGTTGCTCCTACCGTAACGCGATTCTGGGACCTTCGACATGGCAGCTTAGGCTTCCACCATGTGCCACTGGGACCTTCATAAATGATTGGTGGGTTAGGTAGCTAATCTATTTTCTCTTACTTTTCAATTTGGCACAAACGATCAATATTTTTTCGAAGCTCGATAAACTTTTTGTAGTTATGTTCTCCGGCTCCAGCAGGTGTTCAGAGTAAAGTTTTTGGAAAGACTACCTATTGTACACTTTAACTATGCCACAGACTATATAATGTTAACGATTTGGAAGTTTCAACAACAACAGTTTCATAAACCAAAAAATCATTACAGTATTTCGCTGTTAATTTAGTGTCTTCAGTAAAATTACTATTTACAAACAATAATAAATATTGATCTGACAACTTCAATAACGGCTGCTAAACGTAATAATATATTAAAAAAGTTTAGTATAAACATAAAGAAGTATGTATACCTACCTACATAAAGTCTGCCATGCCATTTTTTAAGATTTGTAGTAAAAATAAATACACTATGGGTAATATATGTTGGCGTAAATTCGAAAGTAACAAAGCAACAGATCGACGTGATTTCTTATGGAGTAGCTAATAGGATACTTTTAAGTCCAATCGAACGGGTTTTTTTTTTCGCATAATTCGAATTATTTTATTTCTTAACGCCGCCGTAACGGAGCCTTGATTTTTGTAGGCCTTGATACTTATAGGCCTTTTTATCCTTATCGAGAGCCCTCATGAGAATAGTTTTTTCCGCTCTATTCCTTCACGTTTTTGTTTTTGTTATATAAAAGAAGCAACGGTCGACGTAATTTTTTACCCAGAGATATAGTAATATACAGTTTTTCAGCGCGAGAGTTTCCTACATAGGTTTTACATGTTTATTTTTGCCGGCTACTATTCCGCAAATATAAAATATGAAAACTTGTGAGTGTCAGTGCGTTATTATGTTTGCTACTCTTTCACACCACAACAACTGGATCAATTTGTCTGAAATTTGAAACGGAGATAGCTTATACCGTGAATTAACACATGGGCTAAATTCATTTCGGGGAATTCTAATTTCTTGCAGAAATAAATAAAACCGATTTGCTGTACCTATAGCTTAACATGGAAAAATTCCATATTATAAATCAAGGAATTGCGGTAGGAATCCCACACTGAATTAAGCACGAGCGGAACCGCCGGCAACAAACAGCTAGTGACATTATAAGTTAGGAAACAGGACTAAATTGTGTGACTATATGCGAAAAATAATAAAAAAAAATATGTAAGTACCAGTAGTTACTTATATGTCATTGCAATGTATTTAAGAGAATATTCTTACCCATACCATAGCTGTTTAAAATTTAAATATAGATAAACATATATACCCCACACACAGCTAAGTAAACAGGAACATAAGGGAATCATGAATATGCGAGGGACATAACCCACTTCATAGCAACAAATACTTAATGGCTGTAAAACGGCGACAAACCGAACGCGCCTCACAGTCGAACAGCCGAACGAAGCCGTAAAGGGTTTACGTCGCAACAATAAAACGGATGTTCGACGTTCATCTGTCTCATCTCAGTGACGAACGTCTAGTTACGATGTCGACGCTTAAAGAACGTTAAAATTTAAGGAACTCGTTGAAGTTAATATTTGTAGCTTTGGAGATGCGTAGTAATGAAGGTTCATGGGGGAATTATGGGATTTAATTTGTAGGACGTACGTTTTTTCTTAAACATGTAAATTGTTGTATAACACCGCTGGCTTTCGGTGAAGGAAAACATCGCGAGGAAACCTGCTTACATCAAAAAGACTTATCCGCGTGATGTACTAAATCGTTTTCGCTCAATGTTAGGGGAGGCCGTGCCCCAAAAGTGCGGGGACGTATGTATGAAAAGGCGGGTAAGGAAATCGTAAAGATGATCGAGCTATATTTGATTCTAACGTGGATATATTCGTGCTCAGGTAAAAATATCCTTAGTTATCGACGTATTTTTATAAATGGTTTTGTTTATACTCCAATCACACAAAGAACATTGTTTGCTATGAAGAACCCTGAAACGAAAGTTTATTGTTTACTATAAAAAATGTTATAAGTACTCAGTGAAAAGAACTTTGTATATATATATAAATATATCCTAATTAAATAGACCTGTTTTTTACAGGGACAGAGAAAGACATGGGATCCATTTCGATCGAGAGTTCCCACGGCAATACAATTAACTGGTTTGAAACCGTGGTACATAATCCCATGACGTCGAATAAGATCAAGGAGTGACTTGAATTTTGTTACAATCCTTTTACCAACCTATGGCTCGACATCTTTTCCCTATGGTCATGTACTGCTATAACCTATACTGTGCTATGGTCTAAGATCCTTAACTACGAGTACCTGCAAATTATACGTTTTTGGTCCAAAAATTACATTTTTAACTAACATAGAATAATTACTTGTTATGGTAAAGGTTTTATAAAATCCAACAATTTGTAGTAATTAAAGAAGGCCTTACCTGTATTTCAGGTGATAATATCTTCCGCTAAGTTCAATCCATAAACACTCAGACTATTAAGTAGCTTATTTAAGTTTTTACCATAGTTAAGTATGTATTTAGCAATCATTTGTTTAAAATTCATTAAAATAACATTAAGTAGACATAAACAACACCCGCCATTTTTTTAATTTAAACAAAAGGCATTTTCGTTGTTTTCATAAACCAGGCAGTGTTCCTAATCACTTAATCTTTGTCAAGTAATAATGATAATCGCCCAGTACAGTTGACTTTTTAGGTAAAGTCCTCGTTGCGTTTTGGAACGGCCTAGGGAGATTTTCATTATACATTGAATGACTATGTTTGGGACTGCAATCTAGGTTTCGTGTCCTACAGGTTTCAAATTTAAATTGAATCCTTATTGAAAAAAAAGTTTTTGAAGTGAAAACTTCTTTTGCGGCGTTGTGCACTTTTTTTGGTATGGGTAAGAAATGATAAACTCGCGTCAAATTCGTGAAAATTCGTAAGACGGAAACCGTAATGCCACGCCTATTATAATTTCTATTTTTAGTATTCGCGATTATGAGTAGTACAGGGAGGTTGGATATGGAATATTAATTCTATGACAGATTGTTATGTCAAATATACTACGTCAAAAAAGTAAATAAACAAACATTATTGAAGTGAAAACTTCTTTAGCGGCGTTATGCACTTTTTTTGGTATGGGTAAAAAATGATAAACTCGCGTCAGGTCACGTGTCCTAATCGTGGAAATTCGTAAGACGGAAACCGTAATGCCACGCCTATTATAATTTTTATTTTTAGTATTCGCGATTATGAGTAGTACAGGGAGGTTGAATATGGAATTTTAATTCTATGACAGATTGCGATGTCAAATATACTACGTCAAAAAAGAAAATAAACAAACATTATTATTTCTTGACAATGTCAAAGACATGTCTTGTGACATATTTGAGTGTTAAGCGCGAATCGTGTGTAAAGGTTTTCACTTCTGCCGGCAATCCCGGAGTGCAACTCGTTTTTTTTTGCAGGCTTATCGCTAAGGAAAATGTAAATTTTCCAATGGCAGTGATCTCACTTTTATTTTTTATTACTGCAAGAAGTTATTCCACTATTTAATGGCACTTTAACTTTCGCGTTAAAGTCTACAATGCGTAGCGGATACATAACCATGTCTACGAGCGTAGTATGCACAAGCATTTTTATTACAACTACGCACTAACTAGACAAAGCGCGTATTAGTCTACGAGCGTAGCATGCACTAACATTTTTACTGCAACTACGTACCAACTAGTCTAGGCGTGTAGAAGTCTACAATGTGTAGCGTTTACATAACAATGTCGACGAGCGTAGCATGCACTAGAATTTCTACTTCGACTGTGCACTAACTAGATTAGGCACGTAGAAGTCTACAATGTGTAGCGTTTACATAACAATGTCTACGAGTGTAGTATGCGCTAAAATTTCTAATTCAACTGTGCAGTAACTAAACTAGGCGAGTAGAAGTCTACAATGCGTAGTGTTACATATCAATATCTATGAGCGTAGCAGGCACTAGCATTTATACCTCAACTGTGCACTAACTAGATTAAGCACGTAGAAGTCTACAATGCGTAGCGTTTACATAACAATATCTTCAAGCGTAGCATGCACTAGCATTTCTACCTGAACTGTGCACTAACTAGATTAAGCACGTAGAAGTCTACAATGCGTAACGTTTACATAAAAATATCTACGAACGTAGCATGCACTAGCATTTTTACTTTATCTACGCACTAACTAGACTAGGCGAGTAGAAGTCTACAATGCGTTGTGTTACATAACAACATTTACGAGCGTAGCATGCACTAGCATTTCTACTGTGCACTGTCTAGACTAGGCGCGTAGAAGTCTACAATGCGTTGTGTTACATAACAATATCTACGAGTGTAGCATGCACTAGCATTTCTACTTAAACTGTGCGCGAACTAGATTAAGCGAGTAGAAGTCCACCATGCGTAGCGTTTACATAACAAGGTCTATAAACGTCTTAAAAAATATAGATACACTTTCAAACCAAGTTGACAGGAAATTTGTATTCGGTTTATTATTCAAACAAAACTTACTGTATTGTTATGTTTTGGTGCGGACAAAAATCAGAGCACCGAAATAAAAAAACACACTGTCACCCTAATAGATTTTGAGAGATTTATTAATTATTCTGTTATGGCTATTTGTTAGAATGACGACACCATGCGAATAAATCTTGCAATTAATTCAAGCATAACAGCAGAATTATATGTACCAGTATTATTAGTTTATTGTACTCGTATAATCATAAGCATAATTTAAAATTCATAAATATTATACTAGATATAAGTGACCATCATAATGAATGAGGGCACTATACAAATGGAAATTTCACTCTGAATTTAACGTCAACAAAACCTCACTGGCGATTTTTTCATAAATATGCATATAAAAGCCTTGGCTCATCAGCATAATAAAGTCTTGTTGAGTAAAAGATAACCACTTAGTTTAAACGAAACAATCTTTTATCACAAAACAACTACACAATTATTAAAAAAATATACAAAAATATTCTTGGTTTTTGTTAGCTAAATATGAATTGTGTTAGTTTGTGTCAGCGCCTTTCTGTAAAACACTCCATTGTGCACTCTGAGACCTAAACAAACTACAACTCTTGTTTCAATTTCACACATATTAGGTTTGATACACACAACACAATGAAACAGGTACCAGTAGGTCCTCTAACTACAACCTTACAAAAAGTACGTTCGTTTGTTGCCACATCGTTCTTTTATCTTAATACTATACGAGTGTAAATGTATTATTACAGTAGCTATAGTTTTAGGCCCTTAAATATGTGCTTATAAGTGCATATACGCTGTGACGTAAACAAAGATACGACGCTAAAATTTCTAATTCAACTGTGCAGTAACTAAACTAGGCGAGTAGAAGTCTACAATGCGTAGTGTTACATATCAATATCTATGAGCGTAGCAGGCACTAGCATTTATACCTCAACTGTGCACTAACTAGATTAAGCACGTAGAAGTCTACAATGCGTAGCGTTTACATAACAATATCTTCAAGCGTAGCATGCACTAGCATTTCTACCTGAACTGTGCACTAACTAGATTAAGCACGTAGAAGTCTACAATGCGTAACGTTTACATAAAAATATCTACGAACGTAGCATGCACTAGCATTTTTACTTTATCTACGCACTAACTAGACTAGGCGAGTAGAAGTCTACAATGCGTTGTGTTACATAACAACATTTACGAGCGTAGCATGCACTAGCATTTCTACTGTGCACTGTCTAGACTAGGCGCGTAGAAGTCTACAATGCGTTGTGTTACATAACAATATCTACGAGTGTAGCATGCACTAGCATTTCTACTTAAACTGTGCGCGAACTAGATTAAGCGAGTAGAAGTCCACCATGCGTAGCGTTTACATAACAAGGTCTATAAACGTCTTAAAAAATATAGATACACTTTCAAACCAAGTTGACAGGAAATTTGTATTCGGTTTATTATTCAAACAAAACTTACTGTATTGTTATGTTTTGGTGCGGACAAAAATCAGAGCACCGAAATAAAAAAACACACTGTCACCCTAATAGATTTTGAGAGATTTATTAATTATTCTGTTATGGCTATTTGTTAGAATGACGACACCATGCGAATAAATCTTGCAATTAATTCAAGCATAACAGCAGAATTATATGTACCAGTATTATTAGTTTATTGTACTCGTATAATCATAAGCATAATTTAAAATTCATAAATATTATACTAGATATAAGTGACCATCATAATGAATGAGGGCACTATACAAATGGAAATTTCACTCTGAATTTAACGTCAACAAAACCTCACTGGCGATTTTTTCATAAATATGCATATAAAAGCCTTGGCTCATCAGCATAATAAAGTCTTGTTGAGTAAAAGATAACCACTTAGTTTAAACGAAACAATCTTTTATCACAAAACAACTACACAATTATTAAAAAAATATACAAAAATATTCTTGGTTTTTGTTAGCTAAATATGAATTGTGTTAGTTTGTGTCAGCGCCTTTCTGTAAAACACTCCATTGTGCACTCTGAGACCTAAACAAACTACAACTCTGGTTTCAATTTCACACATATTAGGTTTGATACACACAACACAATGAAACAGGTACCAGTAGGTCCTCTAACTACAACCTTACAAAAAGTACGTTCGTTTGTTGCCACATCGTTCTTTTATCTTAATACTATACGAGTGTAAATGTATTATTACAGTAGCTATAGTTTAAGGCCCTTAAATATGTGCTTATAAGTGCATATACGCTGTGACGTAAACAAAGATACGACGCTAAAATTGCTGTCTAGTGTGACAGCGACAACCTACGCCTACATTTTGCGTGAAATCAGAAAAAAACTACAGTAAAATAAATATAAATATTTTTGGACATTACACAGCACAATAACGAGCATTTATTTTCAAAAACTAAGCTATTTGTTTTAAAGATCTAAGGAAACCTAAACTCGATTGAAACAAGTCCCTTTTCAAAAATAAAAAAAAAAATCAGCATATTTAAAAAAAGATATTAGTTTTAAGGGTCTCAAAAATCAAAATCAAAATCTTTTTATTTAAATGGGTTACTAAGAACACTTTAGAATCGTCAAGTGAATTAACTACAACCAGCTTTACAAACTAATAGAAACAATACTGTTTTATTGCGTGCGTCCAATAGGTAATCTTTGTTTCAACTAATAAATACATGTTTTGTATTGAAAAACTAAATAAACAAGATTTACAATGTAAATAATTTGATTAAAAAAAAATATTTAGGTCATATTTCAATTGCCTATTGTTTTTCAGATTGCATAGGGGAGGGGGGGCACTATGTGATACGTTAAAACTTCAATTATTCTGTGTAATATTATATTATTATATACTTAGAATACAAAGAAGTTTGCCAGAGCAGACCAGCCTCCACAGGCGGCACCCGTTCACAAGTATGACACATGAATCAGCTATCGCTTCGCTCAACCATGTTTTAGGGAACGTAACGACCCGACGCACATGCCACCACCGCAGAGATTTTGAGAGAGCATAACACACTCAAGCAACTCCAATAAAACTTCGATTGTACTATATTCATATAACATATAATATTACACAGCAGACGTACATATACATATATGCATACACACATTCAAACAGACGTCGCAAACCCAAAAGTGGCCCAGCCCCTACACAACAGCCCGGCAACAAATGCACATCACTTAAACTACCATCACTTCGGAAACTAGCGTAAGGGGAGAAGAAGTGACAAGAAACTCCCGGATGTACACCTGTTAACAATCAGTCATTGCCAAGCCATCAAGTACACAAAATCTATCCAAATATGTATATACACACATACACGTTCGTAATCGTGCGCCACACCCCCACACATCCAAAACACCACCAAAACCAGGCAACAAAAGGCGGATTGCACATGGTGCATCCCCTGGTAGCTCACCACCATCCACTATAAAGGTAAAAACAGAGACATAACTTGGTCTTCAGAATGCTCCTTTCACTTATCAAACGTAAATTATTTAAGTTTGTATAGAAATCCTAACATTAATTTTGAGTGATACTAGGCCATACAATTTTGTCATTCAAATATTCATCTACATTATAATATGCTTTCATACATAGCAGATGTTTAATATAAAATTTAAACTGTTTGTTACCTAAGTTAAGAATTTCTACTGTTAACTTATTATAAAATTTTACACTGCTTCCCATAAATGATTTGTTGTCTTTAGTAAGCCTAATCTTTGGCATAGCAAGTTTATTTTTATTTCTCGTATTTAAGTTGTGCTTATCACTGTTCCTCGAAAATTGGGATATATTTTTACGGACAAACATTATATTTTCATAGATATATCTTAATCTAAATTTCAAACTATCACAGCCGAAATATTAATTTCATTTATTATCGCCTTTGATGAATCCGACAACGTCGAGACAGTTATGGTGCGATGACAAAATGTATGAGAGGCTAGAGAGCACCCGACTGGCTGACATGTAAGACGACATAGGGTAGTCGGGAGCGCTCGCACACCGTTTACACCTCTTAATGAGGTGACCTCTTAAGAGAATACGATTCGCGTGTTTCATACAAACGAATTTCTCACTTATTTTTGACATTTGCAAATCAAACATTATGAAATAACATAATTCGAAGCCTAATATCTATGCCCGTGGTTTTCTAAACTCCTGAAAAATGTTTTTATCAACTTAAAATTTCAGTTAAGACCATTTGTATGATCAATTAGAATCCCCTTTAATTTTTAACCTGACACACTGCGAACCTAGATATTAATTTCTAGAACACTTTTTCAAAATTTCGTGGTGTTTGATTAGTAAGTGTCAAAAATAAGTGAGAAATTCGTTTATATGAAAAACGTTGTGGGGCGCCGCGGTTGTTATCCTCTTAATATTGATTTTTTGATTGCTATTGATTTAAAGTTTGCTATAGATTGCCAAACAAAACAACGGTTATATTAATAATAACTAATCAATTTTAGCCACACGTACCTTATACCAACACGTCCTATTTGAATGGAAAAAATCCCATTCCTGAGGGTAAATAAATAGGGTAAATAAATGTTTGATTGTTGAGGTATTAAATGTTCAACAGTGAACTGATTCTGTAAAAACTTGGCACGCAGATGTAGTTCTGATGACACATTTAAACATACCGGAGGCCTGGAGGATCTGATGATGGAGACGGAAGGCAGTTCTCAACGGGTTGCAGCAACTGACTTTGGACCTAGATATTTTCGAGCAGCATTTTTTGCAGGGCTAAAATAAATAATAAAAACTTTTAACACAAAATCAAACCGACGAAAAAAGTGAAAAATTAAATAAACCACACTAAGCCCCTTACCGAATGTTATAATAGCAACTAATTATGAGTCAGCGCAAAAAAAAATGCCTTAAGTCTTTTAATTAAATAATTATAGAAAACAAGCTTTTACCAGCGGTTTCGTCCGCCCTAAATTTCGTTATCGGCGTAGTTTCTCCCCAATCCCAACTCCTCAATTATAGAAAAAAACAAACAATCAAATCTGTCCTCTTTAATGGCATAATACATTCGTGTCTGTGAATCCATGGAAATACACATTCAAAATTTCAACCCAATCGGTCAAGCTGTTTTATAGTTGACATACCAACAACAGCGCCACCTACCGAGTCCAACTGTATTTTTAAATCATCCAGAAAACCATCGAAATACCCATTTAAATTTCAACCCAATCTGTTCAACCGTTTAGAAGTTATGTGAAAAAGGAAGTAATTACGTAATTAGGAATGAGCGGAAGAATAATTCTTACTACCCGTTGTCCTATTACCCGTTTTCCCGTAGGAATGAAGCATTTTCCCGCGGTAATAATTAGTCTATGTTCATCAGGGATAATGTCGGCTTCTAATGGTAAAAGAATTTTTCAAATCGGTCCAGTAGTTTCGGAGCCTATTCAGTTCAAACAAACAAAGAAACAAATCTTTCCGCTTTATAATATTTGTATAGATAATTTAATTTTATAGGTGAATGATCAGATTCGTTATTAGTTACTAACATTCGTATTAAAGTTTATAACTTACTAGATTTTGCGAGCGGTTATTGACGTGGGATTCCTTTATTAATTTCTTAATCATACCAATGAAGTTTGCTGTAGCTGTTTGAGCTCGGTTATAGTTATTTCCGCGGGAACTTTTGAATTTAAAATTAAAATAGCAAAAAAAATTAGCCTTTATGTTAATTTGGGTAGTTATAAAAATAAGCCGATTCACAGACTTTAACACGATTCAATAAGAACGGAAGTTCTTTAGGTTTTCGTACGGAACACCAAATTGCACGTATTTTATGTTTTTGACTTACATTATTTTTTATTCTCTTGTAAGCGTATAAAAATTAAATTCACGCATTTCCTTATGTAAATTGTTATGAAACAAATAGGCAATATTACGTTATGTTACGCGCTGAAACTCGTAAACGAGCCACCGGACACCAGATGGCACCACACTCGCACTCATATCATGCTAACTGCATTCATACATACAATTCAACAGTCAAGCTTTAATAACATAATCGAATGGACAGATTTTTATACATATAATTAATGACAGATATTTAATTATTGTAATAAACATGATAGATAGAAAGAGTAGCTGTCAGCACTGCCAGTTGAGTAGTCACTACTTCGAGAACTTTTGCCTGTCCGTAATGAGCCAGCCTGGTGAACTATGGCCCATGCCAGTAAAAGAAAAAGTACAAATTGTATTAATAAGTTACGTGTCGCTACTAACAATACTATAAATAGAATTGTTTTATTTGATAATACATATTAGCAATCATAAATTGATATTAAGTGGTCACTTATCATGAGTTAAGGTTCTTCGGCTCTCTAGCTCTTAGCACAGAACACGGTATGAGCACAGCTTAAACAATAATTTCATTCAGTCGGCTATCGAAGGTGCCTAGACCGAGTAATCGTGATATAGGGGCGAGCGCACCCGACTAACCTATATCGTCACAGACTAGTTAAAAATAAATAGTAAAAAACTAGACTAGTCAGGTGCTGTTCTGCTAGTCATAAATTTTGTAGAGGCGCGTATGACTGTCTCGAAGTTTTATGAATGAGAATTATGTTTCGTCTCTTGAGTTTGATATTTGATCAAGTTTTTCGTTTTCGTTAAATCCTTAAAACGAAAGTAAGGGCTCGTTTGAATGGTGGTTAAAAGCACTCTGGTCTTGAATGATATCCAGGGTTTGCGACACTTCACTTACACAGTAAACTCTAATCACATGGCAGAGCTGTCACGCACTTTCTTTCTATTGCATTAATCGTGTAAGGGTATTTGTCATAATCCCCAAGTTTGCCACACAGGTTGATAATTGCTGTGGATATTGTAGAAGGTAACTGGGTGGATGCTTCTAACAATCCCATGATTTAATTCTCTTTTAAATTTCATTAAAAATGAAATGCGGGGAAAATATAGGTGGCAGTTAAATAATATACCACCATACTCGACAAATACATAGCTGTCTGGCCTCCGGCTCGAATAACACAATTTATTAATTTCTGCCTGTTGACTTCAGCTATGCATGGCTCGTCTAACTTACATCTTTAATATATTTACATCAAGCAATATTCTTAGTGCCGTATAAAATATTTTCTATTTTCTGTCCATGTTGTAAGCAATAATTATAACTTTTTACCTATTTACATTACCTGCGCTTCTCTCCAGATCACTAGAACGAAACTAGTTTGCTGCTGGCAACATAGTAGAAATCAATCAAGTCATATTTTAGTTACCAAAAGACGAATATAATTTTCTTATTTATATATTATCAAAAAGACAGAAAAAAAATTAAAAAAAAATAAAATGAAATATTCTGTCTGGCGTGACAACTTCATAAAATTATTGAGTTTTTTATTGGAGGACTTTTGAATCTTAGAATTCATACTAACACCGTAAAACATTGTTACTTAGGCACGAGTGAAGTGGAAGTTTAAGAACTAGTTAAAGTTGTTAATTAAACCTATTTGAACACCTACATTTTTTGTTTTCCGTTTTTTTTGTTAAAATTGCAGGCCAAAGATCTACTACTATGTTGTCCAAACAAAAATTAAATAGCTTTTTGCGCCTTAAGAAGAGCAATTACACTTGACTGACTCCCGACGACAATCCCAATTTTAATTCTACTTACATTATAAATACATTCAAAATGTAACGAAGCCTGTCATAATATTTATAAATCTCAAGCAGTATATTATAACTTCTTTTGTACAAAACAGAATAATAATCACCACCAACGACTAGTGAAAAAGCTGGGGTTTTTTTCGTGTCTCGTCGAACATTGTTTCCTACATTGAAGCTAAAATAATAAACTTGTCTTACCTTAATATGAAAATCGATTAGGCGGTTTAATTGAGATAATGTAGAAACAAATGGACAGAAATAATTAATTTCGCATTACAATAATTATTATAGAAACACACCATGGAAAAGTCAGGAAAGTCTTTAAAACGTTAATTGATCATTTCGTAAGTAGATTATGATGAAAATCTTAAGTAACATTACATTTTTTTCCTAATTTTACGAGTATACGAGGAGGAGGAGGAGGAGGGGGGGGGATTTATTACTCATTATTGACATTAGACGTGATTAGTCCCCCGTTGACAGTCGAGTGGGGTGGAATGACGCGTTTGTTTTAATGACCAAAACCAACCCTCCCTCTCAACAAGATACGTACGGCAACGCTCTACATTATTAAGTACATTGGTGGGCTTGTAAGAAATAAATTATGTACATCTGAAGGTAACCAGAGCTGGATTAGACACAACAAGGTGTAGTACAAATTATAATATGAAAGTATCATAGAGGTAAAAATTAGGTTGAATAGATTTGTTAGCTTTATGACTGTATGAAGTAGGTAGTTGGGTGACATCACTAAAAGCAGTGTTACGATATAGTAGCTCATTGATTTATTAATTAGTATATTTTTGAGAATGCCTTTTTTATACAAAGACTGGTCCGATTTTATTGAGGTCCAGGCTAAGCTTCTTAAGAACTATTATCATTGGTGCAGCTAGTATTTTGTAATTGGAGATTGAATTTACAAATCGTATTTTTATCATAACGCTAATAAATATTGTAATCAATATGTGCAAATCGGTTACGAGTTTGTTAGCCGTTTATAATAAATAAGGTAAGGTGAAACTTCCGTACTCGGATTCCAGGCTAGTGTGTAGTTAACTTAACAAAGCACAGATTTCACATAGTTGCTTTTATAGTTATACTAGCTTTTGCCTGTTGCTCCGCCTACGCTAAATTTGATTATCGGCGTAGGATTCCTAAAGTAACTCCTTCATTTTAGTAGGTAAGGTTGGTGTAGCCAGCTAAAGCTGTCGCTATATTATTTTGTAAGTGCGATTAGATCATAATCTATATCCTTTTATTATTTCTGAGTTTTGGATTTTCCTGCCTATGTCCTTCTCTTCAACTATCTCTGTGCCAAATTTCAGCTCAATTAGATGCTCCGTTCCGACGTGAAGGAAAAAAAAACATATTAAAAAATATTTTCCGCGTGGCTTAGAGTGTTTTCGTTTTGGGATAAAAAGTTCTCACGTTTGATACTTTTCAGACTTTTAATCACATAAAATTGATCCAAAACGAACGGTTGACGCACGCACACTACGATTATAACGCACACACTTCCATAAATTATAAATATGTATACAGGCAGTTTGACAGATTTACACCAAAACCCCACCTCCTGACATGGGTCTGAAGTTTCATTTTTCGGTGGCAAAAGTGACAAAAGTAACAAAAATATAAAAATATATCAAACAATTGTCAGTTTGTTACAGATGATACTTAAATCTTGACATTTTTGAAACCAGTACTAAATGCACGGATGACAGGTGAATAGAAAACAAAAATAATTATTATTCATACCAAAACAAACATATTCTTAAAGAACATAAGCGTAAAGATTATCATTTTGTCTTAGAAGTATGTTTGTATCAATCGGTATTTTCTTTACCAAGATTATATTAATTTTAAGCGTGAATTTTCTTTTCCAGCTCTGCGACTTTTATTTTGGAAATCCAGTTATGCTCGAGACAAATATAAAAATGCTAATCAGTTTAAGGGAAAGAAGATTTTTTCTTTAAATCTGTAATTTTTATGTGAAAAGAAGAGAAACGTCGACGTGAGACTAAACGAATTACTGATTGCTGAGTAACTCCATTCGAGAGCACCTTCGACGCGCGCCGTTATCCGTTCGCTTTTATGTGTTTTTTTTTTGTCAAAATCTGGAACAGCATTGATGAAAAATTTTGCCTCGAACGTATATATATCTACTTGAATGAACCGGCTTTGTGTAAGAACCTGCGAGTTAAATCGTAAAGATGAAGTTTTTCTTTCTTCGAATTTATAAATGACGCTGACCCAGCGAACGTTATATCTTGTTTTAAAACAACTGCCGCACCAACTTATTGTGAAATGGTTGTACTAATTGAGAAACCTTCCCCGGCGTGTGCATTGCGACTTACCAAATTTTCATTACAATCGATTTACTCTTATTGCGCGAGTTTGACTTGCACTTGACCCTTTTATTTCTTTCCCAGAAACCTTCTCAGGCGTGTACATAACAACTTACCAAAATTTCTTTACAATCGGTTTACCCTTAATGCGCGAGTCCGACTCGCACTTGAACCTGTCCGACTCGCACTTGACCCTTTTTTTCTTTCTCAGAAACCTTCCCCAGCGTTTGTATAACAACTTACCAACATTCTATTACAATCGGTTTACCCTTATAGCGCAAGTCCGACTCGCACTTGACCCTTTCGGAAAATCCTTTCCTATTGGATGCCTAAGTCATACAAAGAACACACCCTCCAAGTTTCAGGTCTCTACGATCAGCGGTTTAAGCTGGGCGTTGATCCTTCAGTTAGTCATTCAGGACAAAGCATTTTATATGTATATATGTAGTTAGAAAAAGAAAACTTAGAGTATTATAATCCACAAAAAATCAAACACCTAAAAAGTGCATAACCGCTAGTATATTATATTATCTTTGTGCATAACCGCTTTAAGATTAGAAACTTTCACATGAGGTATCAATATAGTACGGTGAATTTCGAGACATTCCAATTTTAAAGAGTATTTGCTTATGTTTTTAAGTTTGTTCAACCTTTTTTGAATCAAATCGGATTGATTTTTCAAACATGTGTCAAATTTCTCTTCATAGTCAATAAGTTTTGAAGGTTCACTGCAGATGCGTCGGCCACGTAGCGACAAATAATTTATTGTTTTTAAAATACAAACTTATTTCTTTAGGTATAACTACATACCATTTGCAAGGGCCTACTATAAATAGTTTTCGACATATCAAGTGTTCTTTTCTGAACTTGAGTTAAGGCAATTGGTTAGTACAATACCTAAGGAACCTACCTTGACAATGTCACGTATTTGTCACATCTGGTTTAGGTTGATCGGTGATTATCAGTCATAAACAGTCAATCAGCGCTATGATGACTATGGCCTCGGCATCTGCCTTCCATTAAGTTTGCCACCAATAAGTCTTGGTCTAGAATTATCAAGTAGGTTAACAAACTTAATCTTTCACATCACTATATAGCTTTTTTTGGTACAGGAAAAAATCATGCGAAATCCTGCATTCGCCAAAAAACAAGTGTAAATTCCACAACCATTACTGGGCCATAGGCCCAAATCGCCCTCGTCTAAGGCAAGGGTAGGCCGGCAGCGCCCCAGGCACTCGGCACGAATGGAGGCTGGTAAGAAGATAAATAAATAAATAATGTGTAAGAAACAAGGTTCAAAACTTTTAAGGGCAGGCTAAGCCCGTCCTGTCGTACCCCTCCCTGGCTACAGCCCTGTTTGATAACATGTAATTAATCTTGTTGCCAGTGAGTTTTTCAAAAAGGTAAGCAGATTTATAATATGTACACTCACTCTCAAATGTGATTATACTGTTTCTTTTTTTGTCTTTACGTTTTATTTACCAGTCCAGTACCAGCCCAGCTCAAGAAAATTTACTACCTAATTTGGACTAAAACTTCGTAATATCGACGTAACAGAAAAATAAATAAACAGTACGAAAATGATGGTTAATTTAAAAAAAAACATATTGGTTCATATTGAATATTAAAAAAGTTACGCGTTATTATTTCTTACACTAAAAATACAGCTAAAAAGCTGCTGAATTTAATATGCCCCTAGAAGTCAACGCTATCACAGTTTGAAGTATGTATGTTTTATAACATTATTATTTTATGTGCAGAAAAGATTGATAGTACATTAAACAATTATTATCCTTATGTTTTTCGTCGGTTGAAAATAATTATGAGCTGAAGTAATTTCTAGATAAAGGAATGGACAAAAATAAATTAAAGCGAAATTTATTGTAATAACTACACAACTCCGTAACGTAAAATGATTACAGTCATCATCATTATCAGGGTGTCCGCGTCCACTGCTGGGCATAGGTCTTCTTTAGCGCGCACCATGAAACCTAGTCCTCCACTTGCCTCATACAGCCACCACCTGCTATTTTTTCCAGGTCAGTGGTCCATCTGGTGGAGGAGCGTTCTAGCATAAGCTTTAAATGTAATCTAGAAATTCGCGCCCCTATTAGTTTACGTATTTTAAGCCTTTTTGTCAAAATACTGTTATACTAACCAACTGGACCGCAGTAGCCAAAGGGGCTGGCGGGCCGTAGCCCGAAAGTTTCACATAACTAACTTAGACGATATATTTTTTGTAAGATATATCTTATTACTATATTTGGTTTGTGGGTTCCTTTGTTGGTTTGTAGGAAATAAACCAAAGAAGGGAGAAAAAACAAGCGAAAAGCTTTTTAAAGTAAATAGCTCCACAACTAATCAAAATGAGCGGTGACAAGACAAGGGTGTAGGTTGCTTTTCTGGTTGAAAGGCAGATCAGATCATCTTATAAATCTTCTTATAAACCTGGACCTCGTGGCGCATTATGCCATTATGATTTTTTTAGGATAGTTTTACTTTAAATAGTTTTTTATTAGGTATTTATATTTTTTTATGAAGATCTATTTTAAATCTAAATGTTGTTTGTAAATGTTTGAATAAATAATAATAATAATATACATATTAAAAAACCAAACAAAAAACACTTAAGTTTACTTGTAAAAACTAGGCGTATTAGATACAAGCTTTCGGTATTAATTTGACGAGATATAAGTTGTATATGTATATGCTAACATCATTGAAGAAAATATTACAGATATATAATTAATAAATTTAGGGAAATTGTAGATCCTTAGAAGATCTCTAGAGAAACAAAGTAATAGGCTAGTTACGTTACATACGATTCATTCAATTAAATGATATAGAATAATTTATGTGGACAGAGATTGCGTCGGGCCGGTTCTTTTTATAAGGGTGAAAATGTAACGAAGGTAGGTATCGTACTAATTATATCTTTGTCGTTGGCTTAACTGTTGTTTTAATACTTATATATTCACATTTAATCTTTTGCACATAATACATTCTCTAACATGAATATGGCAACCATCAGTAATACAGATATTTAATTCGGCGGTGTGTACACACGTTCAGGATATGAGAAATTTAATTAAAATAAAACAAGAAGAAAAATATCTATTCATTCATATTATACTTACATACACAATTAATACTTGAGTTTACTACTCACTAACTTATACACGAACATAGTATTATTATAAAATATAACAACATGAAATAATATATACATACCCTAAATCATGCTATATTAATATACATACAAATACATATACTTTTTCACAGCTATGTTAATTTGTATGTAAATCTACAAAGCATCTATATATATAAAAGGCAATGTGCTTACTGACTCATCACCGCCCAGCTCAAACCGCTGAGGATAGAAATTTGAAATTTGGGTAAAAAATTTGTAATACATATATTGAATAGGTCGTTTAAAAACGGATTTTGCAAAATTCGACTCCTATGGGGGTGAAAAAGGGGATGGCAGTTTTTGAGTTAAATCTATAAAAATTGGTATTTAGCCTTTTGACTAAGAATCAAGATCGATACATTACACTGTTTTTGAAGAATCGTCTTATAGAAGTTAAACAGGGGATGAAACTTTGTATGGGAAGACGGTTATTTTTCTAAATAAAGCTAAAAAACGGCCCAGTGCGAGTTGGATTTGCGCACCGATGGTTCCGTTTCTACTACTATTTACGTAATTTACAAACACAAACAAAAAAAAGTGTGCCGCTAAGCGGTTACCCATCCAAGTACTGACCAAGACCGACGTTGCTTAACTTTGAATACCGTTCCCAACAAACAAATGTGTTACTGTTTCTCTCAATATAAACAAGATCAATCAATTAAGCTAGATGGCACTGTACCAGTAATTAAAAATAGTAATGGCTTGGGCCTGTCCCACACTTGGCTAGTATTTATTATAAATTAATTGTTTTACTTTAGAGTTCGCACTATTTTCCACTACAAGATTGAAGTTGGAAGCAAATATGTTATTAAGAGTTTATAAACAGTTACACATTTCAAGTCAAGCAACGGCGGGCTTGGTCAGAGATTGGATGGGTGACCGCTTAGCGGTACACTTTTTGTTTTTGTTAGTATTCGTAAATAACATGAGTCGTGGTACGGAACCCACGGTACGCTAGTCGTACTTGCACTTGACCGATGTTTATAACACGCATATAAATTCACGTAATTCACGAAAAAGGAAAATTTAACTTTTTCAACTTTTTAATAGTTATTCACCCATTACAACAAATGTTCTGTGACTTCTGTTCTCTTTTGTGTTCTGTCCTTTTAATGATCGGACAGACAGACAGACAGCGTAGGCTTAGTCATAAGGCTCCGTTGGCACCCTCTGGGTACGGAACCCTAAAAATACTTTTTGAAATTTTGCCAATAATCGCGTTAACCTCGTGTGGCTGCGAAGTTTACAAAATTTTTTTAGGACATGATGTGGTACATTTGTTTATGGTTCATGTTGTAAGCATCGTTTTAGTAGGGAACTTTTGAATTTCAAACACACACTTTACTGTTTTTTTTTAATTAAAAAACTGTACAAATCTTAAGGTTCATGCGAGCAAAGCCGCGGGCGAAAACACGAATAAATATATTTATTAATTATAATTATAACATTGTTCTTATTTCGTCGAAGTGACGGGGAAAGCGAAACCTATCATTAAAAACTTGAAGTATTGCTTATTGTGGTAAATTTAGATCAGATCACTGTTTAACTAAAATATTTCTTTATCAATGTCGACTGTGTCAGCTGGGGAATATAGGTAGTTGTAAATAAGAAGAGAAGATTTATGATCAACGAGAACAATAAAGGAGAAAGAATACCACCTTGAGGTGCACTAGCGTCAAGATTACACCCCACAGATATTTGCTCTGCAGAAGGAACTGCTTGTTGACGTCCACGAAGAAAAAATGAAAACTAGTCCAATTTGCATGTGTCATGATTCCAAGTCAGATCTTAAGATACGAAAGAATAGAAATAAGTACATATGGTTAATTCAATAAAAAGCATTACAGAAATATATAAGATAGGGTCAGTTATTTTAGAAGATTCCTTACCGTTTCCACATCTTGTTATTTTTAATTTCAGTGTATCATTCATGTGTTATTAATCACACCAAAGATATAACCAATATACAAAATGTTATATTTGTTCCCAAATTATTACAATAAAAAAAACTCTTCCCGAAGTTCGATATACAGAAGATGAAAACGTGTGAAGCCAAAATCTAATTAAACTGCGTTGTTGTCCAAACCGTAACCGTACGATGAATATATACATACCAACAAATAAATACAAACCTTTTAATATTAAACACCACAAATGTTTCAGTGAAACGACCTTTGTATGGATCGATCAGATAAATGTAAATGTGTCGGAACAAGTTTGACCGAATCCTTTATTGAAATCTCATTTAGTAAAATGTATTTTTTATTTAAAGACTTTGGTATTAAAATGGTGTTTTTTGTGCGTTAACTTTTCTTTTATTTGTAGATATGAAGAAAATTTTATGTTGTGAAAATCTCTGTTATGAATAATCTGTAATGTTGAACGTTTCTTCGCCATAGGCAATGACCTGCAAGACGCATTGTTGAAAGACCTTCGACCTAAAAATATGGGTGACGTCAAGACCTGACGCAACTTACTACATGCCGTCTAGCCCAACTGAATTCTTCTTTCTGCTTTTTATCGAAGTAGTTTCTGCATATTGTGTTATACAATAATTCTTGTAGTAACGAAATGGCCAAACCACATATTTTGACAAAGGTGTAGAGTATGTAAACTCAGGGCTTTTAGAGTTAGGGCGTGTAGAGATAGAAGCTTGGTTCTGCATAAGATCTGATAAATTTTGGACAGTGCGAGCCATATGGTTGCGTCTTGGCAACATTTTACATGAAAATGTTTTTAGTGGGATACTTTTGTAAGTGAATAATAGTGTCGTTGTCTCAATAGTATCTTTATAAAATTACTGTGACACCTGGACAGACGGATAGACGGGCATGGATCAATTACAAATGTCCCTGGTTTGACTACGAAATATTTATATTTGTCAAAAAATATTTTATTCTACATATAAAACACATAAAAAAATTATAAGGATACATACTAATACTAAAATAATATGGACGTATATATTTTTAGAGATATAAGAATTGTTATTGTTTATGCAACAACAAACTGTTGGCGTCTCATCAAATACTTTATGCAGCATAATGTTTTCACGTGGGCAATGTTGTGGGACTAACGCACCTACGTCTTACAGTATATCTACTCCTATGTTTGTACGTTCTTCTGCTGCACGGAGCTCACTCGACTGTTCGCAAGATAACACACTAATGCGATGCACTTTGTGTCTTGTGTTGACAGCAGGAGAGTTGATTATACCGAATCGAGATATATCAAAGCAAAATCATACTTGTTGAAAGCAACTTGGAACTGAGTACTCCATACAAACAATTTAATCAATCAATCGACTAAAGTCACCAAGGTTCGTCTTCAAATCTGAGCATTGTCGTTTTAGGTACACCATGTACATAGGTATATTTTTCGACTCGACGAAAAAACCCTAACTTTATAACTCACAAAGTATTTAGCTTTAGTGAATCGCGTTTATTTTCAAAGTAATTTTACTGTATGTGTTACTATTTCTTTCATTTTCATTTTCGACAACGCATTTGGAGCCTTAATATTAAATTAAATGGTCAATTTCGAGCCTTAATATTTAAAAATGGGGCATCATTTGAAAATTTAGTATTTAACGGAACTCCACAAAAGTACCTTCTATAATATTTCTTGTTTGACTACGAATTCGTCTGTTTGCATTTTTTTATTAGTGTATTTCTAAACAGACGTTAAATTTGTATGGAGCATAACGTCCCTTCCTTCACCCTCATAGTCGTAAGTCAGAGTCAGTAAGCAAATGAGCGGTACAAGAGGTAATAGCAGAGTAACTATATAGCGGATGTTGTTACAGGCCATATCCTTTCTCATGTAATATGGATTGGTTATGAAGGAACAGGTTCTGATATTTTTATATAAAGAATTGTCTTATAACACGACGCAGCAGTGGTTTCTTTTCTATCTTTATGTGTTTTTTTTTTTTTTTTTTTTTTTTTTTTTTTATACCACTAAGGTGGCAAACAAGCCTACGGTCCGCCTGATGGTGAGCGGTCACCGTAGCCTATGGACGCTTGCAACACCAGGGGCATCACTCGCGCGTTGCCGACCCTTCAGAAATCTAATAACTTCTTTTTTGAAGAACCCCATACTGTAGTCCTTAGAGAAAACCTTGGCAGGGAGCTCATTTCACAACCCAAGCGTTCGCGGGAGGAAGTTTCTCTGAAACCGCACTGTACGCGACCATTTCGGTTCCAAAGTGTGAGAATTAATTCCCTGTCGATGGCGAGCGGTGCGATGGTCTACCATTCTAATGTAACCGTGGGCATCATTTCGAACAATTCCTCAGAACACAATCCATTGTACAAGCGGTAGAACACACACAGGGAGGCAAAGTCTCTCCTCAGACTAAAGGGCTCGATACCGCAAGTGAGTTTGGGATCGTCGACAATTCTCACAGCCCGTCGTTGAACCGAGTCAAAAGGGCCAAGCTGGTATCCGGGTGCACCCGCCCAGAGATGGCAGCAGTACTCCATATGGGGCCGGACTTGCGACTTGTAAAGTACCTTTGCCCCGACGTGAAGTACTGCTTCGCTCTGTACACCAAGTTTTAGGTTAGATAAAAAAAATTCAGGAAAAAATAATATGTTACTGTCTTGTATTTATGTGTCTTGCATATTCCTGTTGGAATTC
Source organism: Apoda limacodes (assembly GCA_946406115.1). Taxonomy (NCBI): domain Eukaryota; kingdom Metazoa; phylum Arthropoda; class Insecta; order Lepidoptera; family Limacodidae; genus Apoda; species Apoda limacodes. Next base: position 6,569,801 of record OX291553.1, on the reverse strand, counting down.
TCGATCGAGTCGAAAAGCTTTCTGAATCTAAATCCGTTGTCTTTATGTTTACGAAATTTAATCTAAAACCGTTCAGTCGCTTATGGGTGAACTGTGATATAAATTTTGTAGGATTTAACTAATAAAAAAATTACGTATAGTAATAGACCGAGTGGCACATGGTGCAGTGGTAGAACGTTGAACTGCTATGTCGAAGGCCGGGCTTCGATTCCCGGTAGGGCCACCAAATATAGTTACAATTAGTAGATCGTATTTTACAATCTCGACTTTTGTTGGTTCCCGAAACCGGCGCAATTGTAAATAGATCTTCTTTCAACCGATCATTAATTAATCCTTGGTTTGTTAAAGTCTAAAATTAATAAACACATCACAGCCTCCTGATCTCTTCGCAAACATCCATTTGCATCGAGTGGAACACTTAACGAAGATTAATTATTATCGTAACGTCACGTTTCACCACCAAGTCACATGTAATTAAGGTATTTGAACTCGAATGACAAAACAAATACCCATATAATTCATTTGTTATCCGTGGTACCCCCAGTAAAACCACCAGTGGTACCACGGTTAATTTTTTTAACCTTGGTAGCACTGATCTTGCGCATGTTGCATGTATGCGATAATTTGATGTTGTTTGTCTGTCCGTCAGTGTGTGACAGCAACATAACAATTTTAGTTACATGCCAATTCTTATCTAATTATATACACTTATTGGTACAACCAAGGTACAACGTACATAAAAACTAGTTAAGAGCGAGTCAATTTATATATATAAGGTTTTTTTTTAGAAAATATAGGTAGAATGAAACAACATGCAGCTAAACTATTTCACATTTTTAGATTATGGTGAATGAATAAATACATAGTATTAAGTATATAAAAATAACAATTTCGTGGTTGTACAGATTGGTGGCCTTATCGCTTAAAGGATCTCTAACAGGCAACCTGTAGGTAGAGGAAATTTAGGAATTAAACGATTATTGATTAAAGGAAATTATTGTGTCTTGAGACTTTTGAGGATTAATCTTAAGACCAAAGTTCTTGTTCCACTCAACTATCGTGTTAAGATCAAGATTAATATTTTTAATAATATTATCAATTGATGCTTGAGTATAAATTAAGAGATCATCTGCATACAGATGGTAGAGAGAAGTTAATTACACAAGTAATTACGAAACCAGTTCAGATTTTGCTTTAATTTCCGTTATTTAGGGATGTGGCGTCGTTGTGCAACTTGTATTGCAGCGATAACGAAAATATATTTTTCCAAATTCATTTAATTCAGTTGTGAACGACCTCACCCTTGAAACGATATCGTTTTTGGAAGAGTCTTAATATCATCGTTAAGCCAGGGTGATGAAAATTTTTCTTAGGTACAGTTTTGAGAATAACTAAGCATTATGTACCTCCGTACTATTGAAAATACAAAAAAATGCACGTTTTCAAACTTTATAATCAACTTAATAAATTGAAAATGATCATGCTTCACCGGTTCAAATTAGACTTGAGATTATTATTATTAAACGTTTTCTTGCTGATGCCGAGTATCGAACCTAGGTCCTTCGACACTGCAGTCCAAACGTATTACTGCTGCGTAAATTGGTAGTTTCTCTTTTAAATTTAATAATTTAAAAATGGTCCTGGACGTTGCCCACTGCTGAATGTAGACTTCCCCAATATGTCTCCACAGTAACATATAAATTATTCTAATAAGTAAATCTGAAACGATTTCTTCTTATTAAATAAACATGGTCTGTGGGTAAATTTGTGTCCCTCGACTCTGCGATTACATTTTTGTTTGCGAGACGAGACGCTTCCCAAAGGTAAGAAAATATGTTTTTTTTATTTCAAAATAAGCCTTAATTCCGTATCTTGTTGCGGTGGCTGGGGAGGTATACTGTATCTACATGGGACATCTATGAGGTTATAGTATAAATTACAGGGTTTTTAGGAGAGGAATTTTGAAAGAAAATATTTCAACCGAGTTTGTGAAACATATTTTGTTACCAGTATTACGTGTGAATTGAAATTCAGAATATTTAAATTAACTTAGTTTCTAAAAAGATGTTTGAATCTTCTATATATATATATCTATGCATAGTATAAAACCAAGTCGCATCCCGCCGTCTGTAGCGATGTACGCTTAGATCTTTTAAACCACGCAACGGATTTTGACGCGGTTTCAATCAATAGGTAGAGTGATTCAAAAGGATGATTTATACATATAGTTTAATATTGTTTTGTGTCAATTTGTTGAAATATGACGTTAATTGTTCAAGATGTCGGATACATCATGCTGACAGGGCTTTAAATGGAGCGTGCTGGTTAAGAGTTCCATACTTTTCTAACAGATGGCGGTGTTAGTTGGATTATCAACAGAAATATGTTCGGGTACCAAACATTTCTAACAGATGGCGGTGTAAGTTAGTTTATCGACATGCATATGTCCAGATTGGTTAATTATCTAATAGAAATCCGCGCGGGGTAATAGCTACCATTTCGTTGTAAGAGTTGGTGCTACAGCGCATTAAATTTAAGGGGAGATCAACGTCTGTCCGGCCAGCTAGTTATAAATAAATTATTATTTTATAATCTGTTGAAAATGCTGATTTCTACTTAGAAACGTAGAAAGTAATTTAAATTATTTTTGAAATAAGATTAATATACATAATACAACAATTAATAGCGGAAAAAATTAAAAGCTTTACAATTTAATACGGTCCGCCTGATGGTAAGCGGTCACCGTGGACTACGGACTCAGTATGACTGGTATTAGTCGCGCGTTGCCTTTGTCTCGGAGCTGAACATCGCTGGAAATGTTAAAAACAAGGATTCCAATGCTCTTGGTGATGGAGAGGGGAGTGTTCTGGAATTGAGGGACTGCAATGTATAAAGTTTTCTTAGCAGTGAACGTGTGTCTTTGTAGCGTTGAATCGGACCAAGTTTTACCGTCCAAAGTCAGAGTAGGCTCGATTTGAGATACAATGGCTTTTCCTTTACAATGGAAGGAGGGATGCTTGCGCGACCCGTGTAATAAGCGTTTCCAGTACTCTCATCTCCATAGCAATGCATGTTGTTGATGTCCAACACGTCATTGATATGCAGTAGAAACAGCCTAGAAGACAGCACAGAGCCTTGCGTGACACCAGAATTAATGTCCATGCTATCAGAGCAACTACCGTCAACGTTGAGTACGAGCCGTATACCCGATCGAACGCCTTCGCTATGTCCAGGCTAAATGCAAATGTCTCCTCCTGATTCTAAAAGGCTAGTGCCCATCGATTTGTGAGGTCCACTAGAAGTTCACCAGTAAAGCGACCGTGGCGACGGCCATGTTGACGGACACTGACCAGGTCATGTTTTTCTGGGTATCTTAGAAGCTATGTGTTAATCATACGCTCCATTACCTTGGCGAGGAGGTAATAGCGTAGGCCTACAATTCGATGGATTTGATCTATCTATTTTTGGGCACCGGGTGCACATTCGTGGTCTTCCATGAAGACGGATATTACCTAGTGTAATAAGAAAGCACGAAGAGGCGCGTGAGTACAGTACTTAACCCAGAAGCACACTGTTTAAGCACCACTACTGGTATAACGTCTGGCCCACTCGACTAACGAACGTCTAAAGAAAGCAAAGCCCGTCGGACCTCCCGCTGTGTTTTGAAGATTTCCGGCATGGTCTTACCGCACCACGGTATAGACGATGGGTGGTACAGCGACTTCGTCGTTTATATTCGAGTTAGTGGCAAAAAGACTGCCCAGTAGATTGGCTTTTTTTGCACTGTAGGCCAAGTCACCATCGGTCTTTCACAGTGGTGGTGATGACGACTGGAAAAAGTTCCTTTTGGTAGCTTTAGCAAGCGACCAGAAAACATGACTCACAAGTCGCCCACGTATTTTGCCGATGAATTGGAATTTAGCTCTGGCAGTTGCTTTCTTACTGAACCTCGAGGCAGAATTTAATTTGAGTTTTAACTCAGAAATATTCGTATTTATTTTAACTTATTATTACGAGCCGTGGTTGTACGGAGTTAGCTATAGAATTTAAGTTTCTTTGCAAGTCCTTTTAAATCACGGTCGTTTTTTGACGCCGCCGGGTTAGAAATAAAACATTCAATACCAGCGAGGATTGTCTCAGTGACTGCGGATGCGCAGACGTCAGTATCTTCTGAGCTAAAGCAGAGCTGCCTCCACGGGTACGATGCAAACAATTTTTGCAATCCATCCCAGTCTGCTGACCAGGCTAATTAGTGCCAATGAATCGGATTGTGTGCATGACACTTGAATCCGTACGAGACAGTGGTACGAGGAATATCCGTGTAGTCAGCAGAAGGTCCAGTAGGGAGTTCGTATGGTCCTCTATATCTGGTATTCTCATTGGAGAAAGTGCCAACTGAAAGAATCCATAGGTCACAGAATATTCATGAGCAGATTACCCCTGCGTAATTATTGGCGCATTTTGATTTCAAATTTCAATTGGATCATTGTAAGTTTAGGGTTCGCTTAGGTCCGTTTAGAGGACATTCAGACAGACATACGTAGTCCATATAAGAATGTACAAGTGTACAATTGAGGTAAGTCGCCTAATAGTTTCATTTGGGTGTAGTTGGTACCTTGTCATCACTGACAAAACACTAGAACTTTGTCGTCAAACTAAGGTACGAGAAGAGTCGAGCTACGTCCGAGTGTGTCCGCCGTGATCTACGCGCACCCACAATATCGACAGGTCGCTGTCTTTAAGGCTATGAAGGCGGCGACAGCAGATATCCTTTCGGACGAACATACATACATCGGCACGACCCACAAAATCGTGCTCGAGTTCGTAGCCGGGATAATGAAGGTATGATAATTCGGTCGGTCAGAATATCTGCGTCTCCGTTAGAAAAAGAATGGTCGGCTGCGCAATCTCTAACTGGTGGTAAAGGTTGGCGTAAATACCCCTGATGTTGCAAAAATCCACATTATATGTGGTTGGAGTAGCCACTGTGGAAACTCTTATTCTTTTACTTATCCTGGCCATCTTTTTTTGAAAACTACACGGACATTGAAGCTCAGCACAGATAATACGGTTGCTGGCACGGCGGGCAGAAGAGCTCCTGATCCCCTCCGTAGTAGCCGGGTCCACCCCAGTCTCCTTCTCCGGCACGACTACTACTTCAGAAACTTACACAGGTTGGCGGTTCAGCCTGCCAGGGCGGAGATTAAGAGATCTCTGGATTCGGGAATCTGTTCAACCTGCGTGCGGCCTGCGGTAAGGTGGAGGTCCTTCCCCCAGTTCGGGTTGCTTATTCGAACAAGTACTCGCTAAGTCACGCTTTAAAAAATTATCTAAATCGGCTCAAATCTTCCCAATAATGGGTCCAAACTGTTAAAGTCGCTAAGTACCGCATTAGAATTTATCTTATTTGTCTCTTTTCATTTTTTATTTATAGTACAAAATTTAATATTTTTTACCATATTCGTTGGTTCAAGTTCGAGAAAATAGTCTAACAAGAGTTCCTTTTTGTTATTACCAATGACCATGACACGGAACTCTTGGTGCGTGTTATCGCAGTTGGCCTGTTTTCATTCGAACTGATAACATAAAATAAACAAAATATGATAATGTGTGGTCTAGGGATGGTCGATGTTGAAAAAAATAGCATTGCATGTTGTAGCTCAACATCGATGTTTATCGGTCATAAAACATCGATATTTTTGCACACATTGCACACTAGACCTACCTAAATAAAACACAGTATAATTGAATGTATTGTTTTTTATCAAGTAATTAAGATTAATCAAAACTTATTAATAGCGCGACAACGACGCGAATCCTAAACAATATAACAAGAATTTTTAAATCAATGGATACCTTAAAAATTCAGAACTTGAGGAATCGATAAGGTAAGAATGCTTTAGTTTTTTAAGCGTGCAATTATGACTAATTTTGCAATCTTGCAGAAAGTTATTTTGCAAGATATATACGGTATAAAGATTAAGACTCCCTAGACAAGTTTGCACATGTATGATGTCTATTGCAGCTTTATTAAAACATGTTTATCGTGAGTTAACATCTATGTTATATGTGAATAACGATTATGTGACCAAGACATCGATGTTTCACACACAACAACATCCATGTTTTGTCTCCTAACATCGATGGTCATCCAATACCGACAATCATCGACCATCCCTAGTGTGGACTGTATCGTTTTAATTTAGTCTATCTAGTGACGCTGTACATAACAAACCTATACAATTATTGTAAAGGTAAGGAAAAAAAACAATTTTCATTACATATTTAAACTAAAAAAAATTAACTTATGGTTTAATTTAATTTTCTTTACTGTCAGGAAATGTTAATATTTAACACAAACTCTTCGTTCGTCAGGTCAGGGAAGAATAAATATTTAGGTTTTTTAAACAGAAGTTTATTTAATGTAGGTGTTTATTTTTATTTATAGACCGAGTGGCGCAATGGTAGAATAGTAACACCAATAAACCAATATTGGTAGAGCCTTGAGCTGCTATGTCGAAGATCCCGGGTTCGGGTCTCGGTGAATATCCTTATTTGTTTTTGTAGGTTGTAATGTTTTTTCGACTCTGGCTTCTGCCCGGTAATAGTCTCACCACGTAGTACGTGTGCGGGCCGAAACACCACCGGTGAAACATGGACGTTACAAGAATACGTTCGTAATATCTCTGACCACTCCTTCAGGGATAAGTGTCACGATGGTATATTATTATTATTTATTTATAGTGCGTTACTAATTCATGTTTTTTTTTTAGATTTGTCATTTACAAAACTCATATATTAAATGAATAAAATATTAAAAATATGACATTGCATAAGGAATAACATGCCTCTTATAGAAAAATATCTTAAATTGTTTAATACATAGTTGGCCACATTATTCATTTTCCATCATATAATTCATCGTTCAATTAAATTAGTATTTACTATTACTAGTATAGTATTATATAATCTGTGCTATTACCAAACAAAATCAATAATTTATATTTCAGATAAACAATGTTCAAGAACAAAGTCGTAATTATCACCGGTGCAAGCTCGGGGATTGGTGCAGAAACTGCTGTGGAATTTTCAAAGCTCGGCGCTCATTTGGTGATAACAGGAAGAAATCAAGAAAATCTAACACGCGTCGGCAAAAAATGTGAAGAAATATCACCAACAAGTTCAAAACCTTTGTCAATAATCGCTGACATGAACAATGAGAAAGACGTTGATAAAATAATAAAACAAACAATTGAACATTTCAAAAAGATTGACGTCCTCATTAACAATGCAGGAATTTTAGAAGCTGGAACTATAGAGACAACATCATTATCACAATATGATAAAATAATGCAAACCAATGTTCGAGGTCCATATTATTTAACAATGTTAGCTACACCACACTTAATCGTCACTAAAGGCAATATTGTTAACGTTTCAAGTGTAGCTGGTTTAAGATCGTTCCAAAATGTGCTTGCATACTGCATATCTAAATCTGCTTTGGACCAGTTTACAAGATGTGTCGCTTTGGAATTGGGCTTGAAAGGTGTACGTGTCAATGCCGTAAACCCTGGAGTTATAATAACTGGTATTCATACAAAATCAAGTATGAATGAAGAACAGTATGAAGCATATTTAAAGAAATGTGTTGAAACTCATGCATTGGGTAGAACTGGTGACGTTAAAGAAGTTGCTTCTGCTATTTTATTTTTAGCAAGTGATGCTGCAAGTAATATAACTGGTGCAACGTTGCCAGTTGATGGAGGTCGTCATGCAATGTGCCCTCGTTAGGATAAAACCTAATTGTTGTTACGTACTTATAGTCTATTGTTTGTTTGAATGCGGATATATCGAATACCTACCTTGTGATATTGATGAACTTAGATTTAATGACACATAAAATTTATTATTGTGATAATGAGTGGTACGTATGGACGTATATAGTCGGAATTCCCATTGGTTAAGCAGTCTTAGGCGACCACCAACCGCTTAGCCTACTACCGACAGGCCAAAAAAAGCGTTTCTCAAATAAGTCTGGCGAAGTGGCAAAGATTCCGATTATACATCAAAATGACAAAGTGTCAATAAACAAATAAAATTGTGTGATAGTCGTTTTTTATACATTCCGACATTTAAATTGTATACCTAATATGACTATTTCTTATGTGACTTAAAATAATAGTATTGAGTGGTAATTTATGCGGTTATAATGAGAATTATGGAATCCTAAACCTATAACAATTCCAACTCTCGAACTTTGGGATAACTTGACAAATAAACAAAAACTCAAGTCTAAAATGCCAGGAAGAGTTTTTTTGCCAGATTAATAATACCATTGTCCAGCTATATTATAGAAAATAGGTATAATGATTTTATTTAACATTCTTTTTTAACAAAAAAACTGAAATGATTTATCAATAATGTGTGTTCATAATTGTACAGTATTTGTTTGAAAATATCACAAAGAACAATGCTAATTCTCCATATGTGATTGGACTAGGTATAAGTCTTGTGGCAAGTGGACCTCATTTTGTTCATCTTAAGGAATAAAACAAAACTGGTTTAAAACTTAACCTTAAAAAAGTTGAGGAAAAAGAGAGTATAGGAAATATAAGATTCCCCAAAACTTGTCTTGTCTTGTATCTTTGTAAATGTAAATAGTTTGTTACGAATTTTCCAAAAAATACTCATACTAAGTTCAAACTATCATCTGCCTTTTAGAAAATACCATGGGAGAGTCAATAAATTAAAAAGCAAACATCAACAGGTACTTTTAATTACAAATAAAGTGGTTTGGTCTTAAAATAAAATAATTTCCCCTAACTCTTAAAATTAATGTGATCGTGTTCAATTATCTCATTTGTTTTAACCTATAATATGGTACTAATTTAATTTCAATACTCGATCAGTACTGCCTAGTCCAGAATGACAATTGTTCTTTAAGTTACTGTTTCGTATCACTGTTTGCATTGATCTAATTAAACCTTTTCTTAAATTGCATTAGGTGATAAGTAGTACTACTTGTAACAGTCTGAAACTAGGTTAAGATGTCAGAATCGTAAGTGGATGTGATAAGATATCTCTAGATACGTAGTCTGTTAGCAATTAACAATGTTTTGATTTATATAGCTAGCCGTTGCCTGTGAATTTACTCAATTGACCTTCGGTATAGATGAATGCCATTCCTGTTTTGCCTACGAGTTATAACCGTAATAATTCCATTTACAACCCAACTCGAGCCCGAATTTCAAATACCGTATTTCCAGCAGTACATACGGTATTCGAAATTCATGTTCCGTGTTTGATACCTTAATAATATTAGGTTAAATCTATATCATTAGCTGATCATAAAAATGTAACTACTATTATTATGATGCAGTCGTTACATAAAAAAAATTATGCAACAAAATAATCGGTATACTTTTAGCCTTGACTCTTACGGATTCGCTCTTGTTGATAAAAAAGTATGTCATAAGTAAGATAAGAGTCACTTAAGTATGCTTTTGAGCCCACGTTGACTATGTTTGGTTCAGTTACTAATATGTATCGTTTGTATATTGTAGAATATCAGTATTTTTGACACAGGTTCCTTCTTCGACACAAGACTCCATTAACAACGGATTTTTTGAAATTTACTCGCTAAGTGGGTGAATTATAGAATGGAAGTGTGTATAAGGATCCGTCATGTTAGGTAAATCCATGAAAGTTGGTATTTGGCCTCTTGGTTAAAATATAAAATTTGACGTGTTTCAATGTTTTTGGAAACCCATAGGGGGGCGTAATATAAGGAATAAAACTTTGTGTGGAAATTATCTCCTAGGAGGTAACATATGGAATAAAACTTTGTATGGGAATCTTTGTATGGACGTACCAAGTTATTTTAAAGTAGACTTAGTCTATAAAATATATTTCGACTCCATTTTTTAGAGTTTTGTTTTATCCACTTTTAAGTCCACGACTCTCCTCTGGAGTGTTAAAAGTTTAACGTGTATACCTGTGCAGTGTCTTTGTAGCACCCAAACGGATGAACCTATTTTAATTTAGTTTTTTTCGTTTGAAAGCTGACTTGATCGAGAGTGTTATAAGCTATACTGGCCTGCAAAAGAAGGTATAAAACTCATAAACGTGGCGATAACTTCTGTACTATTTAAATTACTTGAACTAAAAAGCATTATGTAGAAAATTTAGTTTTGTTATATAAAAACTCCTTTTCGACAACCTCCTTTTCAAATGCTGTAATTTTTTACTTTCAGCATTTTGCTTTTGTTTTCACATTTTTTTTGATCATTTACATTTAATTCATAAGCTAAGGTTATCTTCAACACGTAAACATTAATTATCATGCCAATTTCACCTAAAGAATGTGCAAGAATTATGTCACATCTGGGACTAGGCATCAGTATGCGTCGTACTGCAAGAATGGTGGGCGTGACATTAAGAACGGTCTTCAAGTTCAAACAAAGGTACGAAGAAACCAGAAACCATCTCAGAAGACCATGTTATGGCCGTCCCAGATGCACTACAGCTAGAGAAGACCGATACACTGCCAGCACTATTTTATGGAATCGTCACCTCAATGCATTTCAGGTCCACCAGCAGCTTCTCCTGATGAGGGATGATAACATTAGCGAAGACACGGTCAGAAAAAGACTTGCTGAGGTAAACCTCGGTTCGAAGTTATGCCCACGGCTACTTTCTACCATCGCACCGCTCGCCATCGGCAGGGAATTCATTGTCAAACTTTAGAACCGAAATGGTCGCGTACAGTGCGGTTTCAGAGAAACTTTCTCCCGCGAACGCTTGGGTTGAGGAATGAGCTCCCTGCCAAGATTTTCTCTAAGGGGTTCTTCAAGAAAGGCGTTATTGATGATGGAGCAGGAAATAAAAATAAGGACAAATTGGTGAGGGTTAATCCTTTCACTCATTCAATCGATTTAATTTTTTTGGATTAGTTTTTTTTTCATTTTAGATAATTTCAGTTGTTATGCGCCATATAGACTCTCAGTGCATAATTAGTTAAAACTGATTTAAAATTTTTGCTCTATGAGATAATTCGACTCACACTTGACGTTTTTTTGAATACAAAAACGACCTTTAAGAAACAATTTTCTTTTTGAAGTCGATTAAACAGCTTTGAATTATTTGCTTGTAGATACGAAACTTCCAGTGCGCTCATCCAACTCACATTCAACGTTTTTAAGTTACTCTATCCTTCTCCAATAAGCTATCCCCAATTCCAAATTTTATCAAAACCTGCCCAGCGGTTCTGCGAAATTCCTATCTTTATTAAGTCGGTTAAATATGGTTTGAATTTTTTATTCAGTACGACTATTCGATTCACGATTAACCTTTATAAAGATGTTTTTTTTATTCTATACCACTGAGTTGGCAAAGAAGCATACGGTTCGCTTGATTGTAAGCGGTTACCGCAGCCTATGGACGCTTGCAACACCTGATGCTGACCCTTAAGAATCTAAAAACTTCTTATTTGAAAAACCCCATATTGTAGTCTTTATAGAAAATTTTGGCAGAGAGCTCATTTCACAACCTAAGAGCTCGCAGGCGGAAATTTTTCTGAAACCACACTGTACGTGACTATTTAGGATAAAGTATGAGGTTTAATTCCCTGCCGATGGCGAGCGGCTATGGGAGAAAGTAGCCATGGGATGTATTTGCCTATGGTAATCCCCATTTTAAATTTCATGAATATCAAATCTTTTATACCCTGTCGACCTTAATTTAACTCACACTTGACGACTTTAAGTAGCTATGTCCCGCCCCCCCACACTCCACATCTCATTAATTTACATTATTATCTGCTCAGCAGTTCAACCAATTCTTTTTAACCCCCTGTGTGCTAATTCGACTTAGGTACTTAACGCTTTTAAGTACAGCCCAAGTCCTTTTTCAAGGTGTAAGCTATTCCCTTTCCAAATTTCATAGAGATCGGTACAGCGGATCGATTTGCCGTGCAAGGTAACGGACAGCCAGACAGAAACCTTCTCGTATATATAATATTAGTATGCGCAAGAAGTATCAAAATAAATAGAAATATTCTATGTTACAAGAAGAAAAAAACTTGCTCTGCACTACATGCATGGCTGTGACGTAGAAAACTGTACTATAGTGCAATAAACTATTTTGACTCGGTGCGGTGGTCAAGAACAAAAACTTGAAATGTAGTGCACTTACAACGCCACTAGCGCCCAACACTCAAGGTCAGAAAAGTTTGTTGCATTGTTACAATGCGTGGTTTGTGACGTAAAATTCTTTCGACATATAAAAAGGTTGGACACTTTTTTCAGTCTAGCTCCCACCCGCGAAATTAGAATAACGTGCCTAGTTCTAAATTATATGTATATTACTCAGAGTATGCAAGTTATGTGCGGCGTGTTGGATTTAATATGACGTCATATAGCCTTTGTCACGCGGACCACTAAGACGAAGCTAACGGGCCTTAATTGCCAAATATGATGATTAGATTTAGGTGATACACAGGATCATATGAACATGCTAATCATAGACTGGACAGCGCCAATCCTAGTCAGCTGTGAAGAAAAAAACGGTCACATAAGTGTGTGTCGAAACGAACGTGTGGCGAGTAGTTGTCTGTTTCTTTGCTGGTTTGTTTTGAAAACAGTAAAGATACCACAGATTACACTTGTCTCTTTCTGAAGAGTGCTTAATTTTGAAAGGCTACTACGCAGTCCGTAAGAAAAATTACAGAGCTCGAGGTCTATGATGCTAAAAAACATAAACAGACTGCTAGGACAACTAGTTTTATTATATATTTTCGAAATCTCTGAATAAAAACCTTTCATTGGATTTCAAATTTGATGTATTTGAGAAAAAAATTATTGCTCTGAGTATTAAACCCGCCATGTTGGATTTAACAAAACCCCATTTTTTTAAATATCATCAGTAGCTTAGGGTAGCTAGTACACGGGAATAGATGAACATACATAAATACATATATAGCTAAAATCAGAACCTTCCAAAGAGTCGGGTAGAAAGGTGTGCTGGGACTCAGATATTGAGTAAAACGGGTAAAGTGAGGATGAGTGACGCATCGAGTAGTATTATTGGAGGGCCTGTTGATAAAGCATATAACAGTGCAACAAACTTTTCTGACCCGGTTGTCAAAAATCAAATCTACAGTCGCCATATCGAAATGGTGTGAACTTACAGCGACACTAGCGACCAATCACTCTAGGTCAGAAGGTCAGAAAATTTTGTTGCGCTAACCTTCAGCAAAAATTTACGAACTTAGGTTGCGCGCGGAAACTGGTAGTTTGGCTGGAGCCAAACTTAATTTGGAGAGCCTTCATACGTCTCTTCTGTTGGTGGTTTGACAGACTACCCTAACACCTGGGGCGAGGGCGATTCAGGTCATCCTGTGGATTGTCGACTTCAAATACACCTTTTTGACGTACGCAGGGGAGTTTAGTATATAATACTCTGTGACAGGGGTTTCCTTACAATATTTTCCGTTACCGAAAAGCCATTGGAACGAACAATGTAGGTATATGAATAGTTAGAATGGTACTTCAGAAAGCGAGACAGGCGTCAAAACCATTAGCCCACTACCGTCAATGTGACTAATATTAAATACTTTTAAAATAACCCGCATAAGAGCTCACTTATGGGGACCACGCATAGTGTTTTATCTTCTATAAGCGGTCATCCTTTTTACTTTTTTGTTAATAGTTTAAGTGTATTTCCAAGATCCCGTTTCCAAAGGGGGCAAAGGACAACGGACGGAACCCTATTACTAAACATACGCTGTTCATTCGAATCATGAACTACAGTCTAAGCTGAATAGGTACTTATAGTAATGCAAATGTAAACTAAAAATTTGTACGTGTTTTTTCCATCTATCTAAAGTAAGAACTCTGTTTATTAAAGTAGAAAGTAAACGAAAAGCCTCTTTAAAGACAAATTTTAAAATAAGCGTTTTTTTTAAATTTTCGAACCGTTCTAATTTTTTAAACAGGAATATTTTACAATTAGTCCCGGATTTTTGATTGAAAGAAAGAATGAAAGAAAGAAAAACATTTATTTGACCCTCAAACAATTATGTAGCATAAATATATATAAATTAGAATACATTGATAATTGAGTGCCAAAAAGGTCTCTTCCTCAGAAGCCTCAGCACTGATATTCTGTAAGAGAGAGAGAGAGTGTTTTGGTTGTCACTAAACCAGATTGACCGCAAACAAAACAGCAATAATAATAATTTAATTTGACTCCCTCGCAGCTTAGTTGGTAGTGTGGCCGACTGCTATGCAGAGGGTGTGGGATCGATTCCCGCACAGGACAAACATTTATGTAATAAACATTTGTGTTTATCTTGAGTCTGGGTGTAATTATGTATGATATGTATGTATTTACAAAAAAAAAAAGTAATATATGTATTTGTGTCCGTTGTCTGGTATCTATACCACAAGCTTTGCTTACTTTGCGGCCAGATGGCGGTGTGTGTAATGTCCAAATATATTCATATTTATTTATATTAAATTAATAATTTACAGCACAACATAATACGAATATAAGATAAAAGTAAAAATTACAGACATAAACGGAAAAACTCTCTATATTGACATAATTGAGGTATAATTACAAGATCACCTTGGGGAAATTATAATATAATGACGAGTAATATTAAGTTACACATGATTAAAAGTTGATGTTGATTGTTTGCGTACTCAATTTTAAGTTACTTAAATAAATAAAAAAACTTATAATATCTTACATTGCGCCCTTCCGGCTACCACGTCATTTTCAGGATTTCGTAGCCAAATAGCAAAAACATACCAAAAACTAGTCTGTCCGTTCGTATTTAACAAATTTTTAACTATACTATTCTTCCATCGCATCGGTGGTGGAGGTGTCTTATGTGAATTGCTGTTCAGGGTAGTAATGAAATTAAGATAAAGTAACTAAAGGTAGCTCTCCTATTAAATAGAGCAGGAGATATTATTTTCATTGTTTTTCCGCGCACCCTGTTGATTGGAATGTCATTCGATAGGTATTAAAATAGTACTAAAAGTTTTCACTTATTTTTTCTCTTACTTATAAGCTCTTCTGAGTTATTAGGTACTAAATTCGTTAATTTTGTGCCCTCTCCTAACTTTAAAACCAAGTTTTCTAAAAATGAAAATATTAGATCTTTATAAATATGTAGTACTTACTTTTAATGGAAACTTATTAAAGTAACTTATAATTGTCATACTACGGAGCCCTTATATGTTGACCGGATTTTAGGAAAAGTGTTTAAATAACAATTTTAATGACAACATGATACAAATTTTTATTACTTCTCCTTTTAGTATTTCATAGTAAAAATCATTAGTATGGTCACACCAAGGAAGAGTTATAGAAAAGTTTAAAACGAAACTCACACCCAAGTTAAGTTAAGTTAAAGTTTGGTGCGGGGTGCAGTGGTCTGAAGCCCGCCCCGAGGCGTTTGATGGGCGGGGCGCGCGGGTATATAAACGAAGCTCTTCTGAAAGTTTCATAACTGAATACGCGCGAATTCTGCGGTCACAACACCGCTCGCGCTTGACGATTCCGTGACAGTTCTCGCGCTTACGACACGAAGCCTTCAGGTAAGTTCACTGATTAAGTTCTGTTTCACGGTGTGGAAAAATATTCATGGAATTCTTTTTGATAAATAAGTTCAGTCAGTCATAGAGGCGTCGTTTGGAGAAAATTGAATACGTTTTAGGATTTTGAGGCAGATTCATATTTATTATAATCATATTGATTTTTATTTTCTATTAATATTATGTATACCGTAAAGCATAAATGAAGAATACAATATTTAAGGGTATTTTTATTATGTTAAATATCTTTTAGAAATCTAAAATGAGTCCTCAAAACAATAAAAAAATCACTGTTTATCTGACCTTACAAATTTTTTGTTTAAATAAAATGAGTACTTAAAAGCCGTCCTTTAGGATTTTATTAAAATATTTTTTGTTTTAATTTCTCAACAAAAATTATATGGGAGTGTTTATAAACAATATTAAGTATTGATAAAATAAATTTGCGTTGTTGTAGACATATCACAAAAAAACTGGTACCTAACGTATTATTGACTTTTACATAATAAGTTGAATTTAATATATTTTTGCCAAACAAAATGATCAATTTTTTTTAAACAAAAATAAAAATTACAAAGTCAACATTTACGAGTACACATTACAAGACAAACAATTTTAATAACCTATTCATTACATAAACAGTTTTTAGGAAGCTTTGGTAGATTCCCAGAATATTTAAACAACATAAACACAAATAATGTTTAACGATTAACAAATATTTATTACATTTAAATTACAGTTCTTTATTTGTGAGGGTGAATAAAATAAAATCTCTAGCTATTTTAAAAGTAATTTATTGGTACAAAAAATTAAGAACTAATAAAAATCAAATCTTCTATTTATTATATTTTTAAAGCCACACATATTGTATTCACTTGAACACAAAATGTTTATTGTTTGTTTAGTAAGTAAAAAGAATTTTTTCTTATTTTGCTAATAAAAGCCTAAAAAATTTCAAACCCCCTAAAAGGTAACAATACTCTTAAAACATATAAAACTACAAGAAATTGGATACTTGGCTGTCACATTTCTCTTTAACCTGTTATCCTTTTTATTGAGTTTTAGTGACATCATCGTAACGATTTGACTCAGTTCAACGACGGGCTAAGAGAATCGTCGACGATCCTAAATTTACAAGCCGTATTGAACCCTCAAGTCTGTGGAGAGACTTTGCCTCACTGTGTGTGTACTACCACTTCTACAATTGGATGTGTTGTGAGGAACTGTTCGAAATGATCCCACCACGGCTACTTTCTACCATCGCACCGCTTGCCATCGACAGTGAATTCATTCTCACTCCTTAGAACCTAAATGGTTACGTACAGTACGGTTTCAGAGAAACTTCTTCGCGCGAACACTTAGGTTGTGAAATAAGCTCCCTGTAAAAGTTTTCTCTAAGCACTGCAGTATGGGGTTCTTCACGAAATTCTTTGATTTTGAAAGGGTTGGCAACGCGCTAGTAATTCTCCTGGAGTGACGAGTGTCCATAGGCTGTGCTGTTCTTTCGCTTACTATCAGGAGTACTAATGCAAAGCTAAGAATACTTTATTTTGGGCTTGCAAAGTCCACGAAAGTGAAGTGAAGTAGCCTTTAGAAAGATTACAGACATATATAAAGTGACATTGGAGATAAGGCTGTAAGAAACTGGGATATTCTCCAAAAAACAATGAATATATAATACTATTATGTGCAAAACTACAAACGTGATGCTAACTAAAAAGTATTTTCAGTTATCAATTTTCTACTGTAGCTGTTATATACGCTCTTGGCACCGGTCACAATCAATTCCCTTTTGTACATATATAAGCAGTTCCTTGAAAGAAACCAAAATTCTATGCAATGTGTGTGTCGTTGTTATATTCTCATATTTATATAATTTATATTATTTTACAGTGTATCAATACAAAACAATGGTAAAAATTATATGCTGCTTATCACATTGTAAGTCCTTTGTTAAATCACAACTCATGGCAAGAACTGAAAAAGGATTTAGTCGATTGTTCGACATTACTGTCCTATTTTTGTTTTCTATATACGACATCCTGGAGAAAGAGCGCTTTGTTTCACAACTAGTGATAGGAGACGTAATGTTTTTAAAGATAATATATATAGCAATTGTGGAAACTCCACATCAGCCTTTACGCCCACCCCCCACTGTTGGGGGCACCGGCCTACCCTAAACTTAAGCAAGGGGGATTTAAGCCATAGTCCACCACGCGAGTACAGTGCGGATTATGGACATTAAATACGTCTTTTAGAATTAATTATACACTATTTCGTCACGTTTTTTTACGAACAAGTACTTAAAAAATTAAAAACAAAAAATCAAATTTGTACACACAGGCTTGAACCTACGCTACGCTTCACGTAACTAACTAAAAAGCTAACGCAAGCAGATGCTGAGACCACTAGGCCACCGCCGACACTAATTTCAGATTGTTTTTAAAAAAATATGTTTTATTTGCTGTGATCTCTTCTGTTGTCTAGAAGCTAAATACTGGACTGATCGCGATTTACAAAGGTTCAACTGAGAGTGGTCGTTGGTAGAGAGTTAACAAAACCTTTACAGAGACGAAGTTACCGACAACAGACATACCTTATCAGCCTCATACGTCCCCACTGTTGGGACACGGCCTACCCTCACAAAGAGCGATTTAGCCTTAGTCCACACGCGGCCTTTTTTCTGGACTTCACATGTCTTATTTGACGTATGCAGGTTTCCGTTCGATTATTTCCTTCACCGAAAATCCACTGCTGTTAATAATCAATGTACTTGAGAAATTAAGAAAATACTCATAGGTACATGCGGGTTACGTACATCCACCACTCAGGACGCAAACTTAAATCGAAAACTCTCGGCCACCGCCGACTTGTACAACAGTCCCGACAGCTTCCTGTCTCTCCACTAATTTTTAGCATACCTAATATACGAAACATTGAATACTATTTCTCAAGTAGGCTTATTAGAGAGTAACAAAGTTATAGTGTAAGTGTAAAAAGCGCAGTGTAAGCAAAAGAATGAATTGCTAATTACAAACTGTGTTTTCTAAAGTTTTGTTTAAGCTTAAATTAGTATGGCCATAGAATAAGAAATAACTCGCAGATCTCTGTGTATTATTTACTACTTTCCCTGGCAGACTTTTTTCTGCTCTTTCCGTTACTGTAGCGTTGCAGCTCCATCGCCCAACATATCGCGTCGCATTCGTTATTTTCTCTTGTTCACATAGCGTTCTTTCCGACTTTTTTTGCTCAGCTCCTAAGGATGTTAAATAGCCTATTACCTTCCTCAAGGTTTATGCTATTAAACGCAAAAAGAATTTTTCAAATGTGACTGGTATTTTTTTTTTCTAACTACTGTCTACTGTTGTTGGCCGCAGATGGCCTTTACAACTACACGCGGACTAATTTTTGCTGCGGTGCTGTTTGCACTCTTCGGCGAAAGTAGGGAGTTTGCGCAAGGGTGTCCTAATCACGAAACTCGGCTTGGGCAACCGCTCTTAAAAACTAAATTTGTATCTGACTAAAATTTACCGCCGTTTCGGAAAATAGCAGAGGCGTTCTGAAGAGAAGAAACGGCAAGAAACTCTTCAGCCCTCGCCTATTATTATTTAAATCTAACTAGTCGAAGCGCCCGGGTATATTAGTGAACCTAGTATACCCGCGCGCTCGAGTGTGTGTGTGAAAACTAAACTGTCTAGTGTTCCGTTGCCGCCGGCGGCGACGTATTCTTTATATAGTTGAGTAAACTGTGTTTGCGGACGCGGGCGCAGAAGGTCCTTCAGCTCTGAGCCTACTGGTGATCTCATCATCTGTATCTATCAATACGTGCCTCGGATATCTAAAAGGTCCTAAGGCCCCTCTATTGGGGGCGTAGTTTATAGATTGTCTGACTGGTAGTTTCGCGTTCAAAGAAACAAAAAAAAAATTAGCTATATTATATTAGTTTATCTTATGGTATTGCGATAGACCAATCTACCTTGCTGCGTATTTTCTTCTTGGGACGACAGAATATAACATCAGTTTTCTGTGGCTGCTGCTAGCGTTAAACTTTCAGCACGATGAAGAGTTGCATTTGTCACCGTCTTCTAGTGGGTTAGTGACGTTATTATATATTGTGTGCTAAACTAGTAAAGCTTTATACAGGTGCATAAATTTTTAATATTGGTTCAAATAAAATTCTTGACCTGTTCATTGTTTTGTTTTAATTTTGTTTGAAAGTGAAAAGGTCGCATTTTTTTATATAAGTCGGTACATAGAAGCCATCATAATCGTAAAGATCACAGTAAAGTGCGGCGAGGCAGCTTTAGGAAGTTTTTCAATGGGTCCTATGACAACAATCAGTTAAAGTGGCGAATGTAAGTGGGTTTCAGGAAACTTATCTTTGGAGGCAGGCAAAAGTTTTTTATTTATTAACTTGCGGTCGGATCCTTAAGAGAGCCCCGTCTGTCCTAAACAGTTTTGTACTACTGCAGCGTTTTGCATAATTTGGTCTGTTATTATTATGCAGATAACTTTGTTTGTTTTGTTGTGTGTATTTTGTTATTTCTGAATTACAACTTAAGATTTGTAATAATTGTTGTTTCACGAAAAAAATAATTCTTTAAAAAATATAACTTATTGTTGGGACCAGATAGCGCTGTGTAGTGTCCAAAAATATATAATTATTTATTATATGTATCGCAGGATTAACAATAAAATTAAAATCCATCACAGAATTGACTTGATGCTTCTTATGAACCCTACTGGAGGTTGGTGAAATTGTAATTGATATTTTGTTGAAGCGCTTATTAAATTTAGAGTTATTAATGGATTAATTATTTGTGTAATATCTTTTGTAATTATATTCATTATTACGAAAATTGATGTTAGAAATAAACTTGATTAAACCATTTTGTATTTGATTAGATCAATCTGAAAGAATAAATTAAAGCTAACTCACTTTATTCACATTCACTGTAGGATATACTCATCAAAATGGCAAGCAAAACGAAATACTAATAACTTAAAATAATCCAGCAGTTTAACCGAACCAATTTTTGGTCAAGTTGAAGAAAGATAAAACATTTATTCTGAAAAATTTTAGTAGACACAAAAAATAAAAATAATATTAGTTTTATTTTCATGTCAAATATTGCCAAGTCATCTCTACATATTCCAATAGTTTTATCAATTTATTCCTAACAATATTCTGTGAGATACAGGTGAATAAATAGGTGAAATCAACCAATTTTTATTATTCAATTCTAATTCAAAAACTGAAGAAGAAACTGAATTTTGGAATTTTTTTTTACGAAACAAATTCTTGCAGTATTGTCATTTTTGCATGTTTTGATGATTTTGATTAGTTTCCTGATCAACATCATCATGATAGTGGTCAGCCTCATAAATGTAGTCATTATCATATTGTTATTTATCGAGGATATTTAAGTCAAAATAGCAGATACACGTCACGCTCGTTTATTGTTCGGACATAGACTGTTGTACATCGAATTGCACATCAATATCTACCAATCTATATCAACCTACATATACTACACGTATATATCTATAGTCTTACACCGGTGCCATAAACGATACAGAAATGTAGAGGCAAATTATTGGCTGGGAGGCAATATGGTCCGTCCTAAATCCGCATCAGAATTATTATGCTAATGTCAAACATCGTGTCGTCGATGTGGATTTTCATGAAACGTGTCTGTTCCAGCAAAGCTTTCAATTCAGCAAAAACTATACGGAGCTGTGAGTGGTTTAATTAGAATTTGACGCTCAGTAAGCCTCAAAAAAGTCCAGTAAGCTTCCCTACAAAACCTTAATAATTTATGCGTTCCATCATGATTTATGTAACGCGTTTTTGGGACTTTATACCTATTAAGACAGTTTTTTTTGTCTTAGAAGGTTTTACTTATCTTTTCCTCAGGAGAAACCTGTGGAGCTTTGTGAAATAACATCCTAAGTGTTTCTGTCAAATAGGACTTAGCGTTACCATTTAGGTTCTGAGGTGTGGGGATGAGCTTTCTTTCGGTAGCTGTCGTTGTATATGGTTGGCATCGAGTTGGCACTTACTAAACAATGTAAAGACAAATTAAACACAGGTTCGTAAAAAAACATCAAATCCTTAAACGGAATCTAGCTGCTACAAAATATTGCTCTTAAAAAATTTAGTCTTAAATTTAGTCATAAATATTATTTAATAAGCTGTAACAAATAATTAAATTCGATATACAGTTATGTAGTTTGTCATAAAGTAGGGACCTGAAATAATTTCATTATATGCATAATTATTATCTACAATAAAACAGAACTCTATGCCAGCCATGGTGTCCTAACGTTTAAAAAAAAGTTTGGCAGCAATCTTCTCTTAAGGTTTTTTTTTAAAAAACCTTATAACTTATTTTTAGAAAACGATTCTCAGGGCAGGATAGGTTGTATTAGCCGGTATAGAATTAAAAATGTAACGTAGGCGCAAACAAACAATACACAAGGAAAGTATGGTTGGCTGATAGAGAATGCCTTGTGGCATTAAGCTCGCTACTTCAGTAGCCAGCACATGTCTGTGCAGATAGATTAAATAAAAAAATAAACAAAAATACTTTTTATCTTTGTGATGTTAGTTTGACAATTGTGTGAGGTAGAAATATTTGTTAGAACAAGTTCTAACAAGAGATGGGAATGTTCATATTCAATATGAAGTTTTAAATATTCAATAATTTTATTAAAATAGATAGTTAATTTTCGAAATCATCATTTTGCAAGCTTACATAATATAATAATTACAACCAGAATATTCTAAATCATTTGATTTTTATTAATTAAGATAAAAAAAATATATTACGATGCTAACTCAATAAATTCCTTTTAATTATGGTCGAGATATGAATTAAAATTATACATTTTTGATTTGTTTTTTATACTACTGGTTAAATTTCAAAAGACTTTTGTTATGGCGATATATTCTTTAACGTTCAAATTTTTTCCAAGCACAGTGTTAGTGACGTTAATTACTTTTTACATTTGTTATGAAGCGTATTTTGCTCGGTTTAACGTATACTTGAAGTATATCAATTCAAAATTAAAATTAAAACAATAAACTATGCTGACTAAAAAACTCAGCTAAAGAGTAAAAAATTTGCCGCTAAAGCAAACATAATGATGGAACATTAATCCAGTAGTTTACTTTCTTCGGTTCGATATCAGATGACAACGGACTCTTTATACATCAATTCAAATTTCTGGCATTTCTATCTTTATTGCAAATTTTCGGCATTCGACTTTAAAGCGAAGACAACAAGTAACTACCCTACCTAAGCAATAAGTCTACTTTAGGGGCTTATTTTTCACTTTTAGTGGTTTTGAACCCGGCTTAATGGTTTTTTTAAAAAAATACTTTATTTTTAAATTTTAGTTGCTCTATGTTAAACAAATTTCAGTTGATTGTAAAAGTCAATAATTAAAGAAACTCAGAACTTCTTAGCATTTTCTTTTAAAAACCTAAATAAGTCAAGCAGACGAATGGATAACAGACATATCTTGCGGAATCCTAAAAATAAATTAATTGAAAACCCATGACGAAACTATAAACTTTCAAATTACTTTTTACCGATTAGCTGTTTAGGTTTATATTATTATTATTATATATTGTTTATTGTCCAGTAACATAGAATACAATAGTAAGAAAACAAATAGTACACGTTTTACAGATAAAGGGCTTTTTTTCGACGGATTGCCTCAAACTCGTATGGTTTTTGTAAATTTAAAGGCAAATTTCCTGTCATTTTCTATGTAAACAGATAGACATGGTGAAACTATAAGGGTTTCTTGTTTGACTCATAATTAATATGAGTTTTCTTTGCACATTTTATATTCACGACTGCCAACAATTAAGATCCTTTAATAACTAATTAAGGAGAATCCTTATTAAACTTAAAATCATAACCCCTTTGGGTAAATTCCCGCAGATACGTAAGTTTACTTTCCAATAATTTAATTAATACTTAAAATAATTGTGTTAACTTTAAATAAACTCAGTGAGCTGAGCCTTCTTTGCAACTTTGAAACATTAATAATTAGTCTTAAAATAATATCAATATCTACTACTAGCTTTGCCTACGGCTGCGCTCGCACGGTACGTATAGGGGGTTTGATAATGATAACCATAAATAATAATTTTTCATCACACTTACTAATCAGTGTCATTACATGCAGGTAAAGTGAGTGCTAAGACCTTAATACTCCCACGGGCTTTTTCTTTGTAAATTTTACTTTCCTCAAGGTAAAGTGGGCGTTCATAGAACCTACGTGCGATAATTACATGAAACCTGAGCTGTAGTTCACCTCGCGCGCTGTAGGTACTTTGTCTATTTTATGAAGCAAGTATGTATATTAACACCATTACGCGCCAAACGAGCTAAGTACTGCAAGTTCCAACTTCAGGCTTGAATTTTTTTGCTTATAAATTCCTGCCATTTAAATTTTGATTTGGTGAGTTAATTTATTTTTTCTCCTTATATTTTTATGTATTTACTCCCAAATGTGATGAATTGCTTTCGGCCTTCTCCCTCTTTTTATAAATTTTCTCCTTAGCACCCTAAATACACAATGTACTATTATTTGCCAGAATATGGGTAAAGTAAAATTTCAACATATTATTAGTGCTATAACATGCTACCATATACATTTGTTGGTGTCCAAATATTTTGTGCTATGTTTTTAAAACAATTTCATTTATCTAAAACAAGAAATAATAATAAAGGGCTTTGGGTAAAGTTGGAGTTGTTATGTACTTTAGTGGCCATTCACCGAAGAAGTCAATTTGAAGGACAGATTAAAAGAAACAAATCTTATTATGAAGCACATATATCTCAATAACATCGGAGCCGAGATATAGGTCATTTAAACATTCATGAAAGAAAAACAAATCTTGTCGATCAATGCTTTTCAAACTTTCAAAGTTTGTATATTATTGCTTAAAGTTGCAGCGAAGTTTTGAATTACTTACGCTTTGGCAGGAATATAGTTGAATGGACGGAGAACGACTAAGGTAGTTACTTTACTCCCGACCAATAGTTCCAAAGGAAATATTTTTTGACTTTTCAATCGAGCAATAAGGCTTTTTTTTAGTACAAGGACAGCTAAAGGGCCGTTAAAGCGCAAGAACTTTTTATCCCAATCGAGAGTTGCCACGGGAAAAAAAACTGCGGGTGTACAGCGGGGCGCTATTCTTTCAAATAGCAACCAAGCTGCAGGCAGGTGAGCTGATTTTTGGCACAAGGATAGTTAAAGCTCCGAGTTAGAGTGGAGAAGCACAAAAATATTTTTTTCGTCATTAAAGGTTGTCACATATGAGTCAGCTAGCAAAAATATATATATCACTGCAGCGTCTAGTTACGACGGGTGACACCGTGGTGCGTGCCGACACGTAGAAACTCTGTAATCCGATATTTGAAACAATGAAGGTTAGAGGGTTTTTAGTCCTGAAATCAAGCAAGTTTAAGTTATCAGGATTGTACGGGCTAGCCGGACGTTGCTAGCGTTAGCATTCACGCCAGCGTGTCATTATTCATAAGCCGATAAAATCAAAATTTACAGACAGTCCGCGACTGGACAGCAAGGGTTCCGTGTGTTCTCATAGCTTAGCATTTAATTATCAAATAATTATCAGTTTTTAGCAATTATTTTACGATTTATCTACTTAGCGTATTAATTTACTCTTAAGTTTAAGATTTATGTTGCATTATTTTAAGTAATTTGTTTTACTTGTTTTCTCAGTTTTACTTATTTAACTGTTTTACAACTATCATTTAGCATTTATCATAAGCTACAGGTGTTGGTAACAAATCCAACAAGGATAGTCATAGAAATTTAAACCAAGACCTGAACTATTGTCTTTAAACAACTTGTCCAAACATCATAACTTAAAAAATGTTAGTAATATTGGTATCTTCGCATAAATAATATGCCCCGACATCGTTCATTTTAGATAGAAACAGAGCGGATACTGTAAGTGACAAGTGATGTTATAGAAGATATAATAAAAAGCCTGCGGACCCAAGAGGAGAACGAAGACGATGTCAAGCCAGAGATTGGCTGAGTGGCTTATACTTATTTATAACCTCGGAAATACCGTCTGTACATCGAATATTTTTACTTGTAGATGACTATTGTTATTAATCCAAAGGGTTAGTTTATTATAAATAGTTCAGTCGACAGTGATTTTTATAGATGAGCCAAGAGCAGTTTTATAACAACAAGTACAAATAAGGAGGATCCATCCACCATTTTTTTTTTTTTATATCACTAAGGTGGCAAACTAGCTTACGGTCCGCCTGATGGTCAGCGGTCACCGTAGCCTATGGACGCTTGCAACACCAGAGGTATATATCACTCGCGCGTTGTTGACCCCTCAGAAATCTAATAACTTCTTTCTTGATACTGTGGTCCTTGGAGATCTCTTTGTGAAAACTTTTTCGCGCTACAACTCTTAAAATATTGAATTAAATTTTTTTTTTTTTTTATATATTCATCGGCGCACAAAAATATTGAGACTTTAATATCAGTCTACTTTTACTACTCCTTTTGTATCTACAACTTCTTTCTGGAGTGTAGACCGCATATTAGGAAGTCCTATGTAAAACGTTTATCTGCTGCTGCATAGACCGAGGACGTAATAAAAAATAGCGCGTAGTGAAACAGGATATAGAAAGAGAAGGACCGAGCGTGGTGGTGCGCGTTGTTTGAGACCTATTTTCAATAGTGCATGTTAACGGTCTGATGACAACTATATAATCAATGATGACATGATGACAGCTTAGAACAGATATTGTCACACACAGTTCAAAGGATTACGTTGTGAAATGAGATCGCTGTCGACGCTTTTCTAGAGGACTACAGTATGGACTGGAGTAGATGACTACAGTATAGATTTCTCAAGACAAAGTGATAGAATTTTGACAGAGTCAGAAAGAGAGAGTTATGCCCTATTGTTACAAGCGTCCATAGGCTATGTGTGGGCGTAAAAAGAACTATTCATTCTTCATACAATATTGTTTAAATATTTTGGTTTGCATACAATTTCAAATAACTCTTTACAATCGAACAATTTATCACGTGCCACAAATGACACAAAAGAGTATTTCAGAGGATAAATATTCGAGCAATGTAGCGCAGGGTTTATTTTTTTCGATTTCCTTGGATTATTGAAATTGGTTCACGTTCACTTTATAAGCGTGACTGAATATAATTTTTTTTACTTCCTGTAGTTAAAGACACCCGTTGGTAGAGACTTACAATTGTTTTTATTTCATTGCATAGTCGTATTCGTATGGCTAGTGGATGTATCGGTCTTATCAATTCTCTTTCTAGAAACAATAATTTGACATATAATATGACTAGCTTATTCCCGCAACTTCGTCTGCGTAAACTTTTTAAAAAAACAGCTTTTGACTGTTTACTGTTTTACATACACTAACATCGGAATTCTCATACACATTTTCATCCTCTATTTTGCCGTCTAAAGAATAATTTTTCAAAAACGGTGAATCACATGAATCTTAATTTTTAACGTTTAAGCCAAGTTTTAGCCATTTCCATGCGAAATGCCAATCCATATTTTACCCCCTTAGGGGATTAATTTCTAAAAATCCCTTCTTAGTGTACACTTACGTCATTTAAGGAACGTTTGTGCAAAACCGCTGTGTCATGCTTCTAGACACAGCGGTTTCAGTTGTTCATTGATCGATTAGTCAGTCAGCCAGTCAATTTCTTCTTTTATATAAATATAGCGGAACCGGTGAACGTTGTTTCTTTTTTTAAAACAACCGAATAGGGTTGTACTTTTTACTGTTGTACCAAAATAAAAGAAAATAAAAAATAAAAAAAATACTAATTCAGAAACCTTCCCCGGCGTGTGCATAACAATTGTTCTCTTCTTCGATGCGTTTAATGTTATAATCCTACCAAGTTAAAAAGACATAAATGCTGTATAACACAGTACAAATCGTGGTTTATTCTCTTTGGTAGGATTACCGCATTATGTACATTATGTCGGTCAACAAAACGCCACTACAACACGGTGACATTTGAGACATTCCAATTTTGAAGGGTATTGAAGTTTTTTTTTTTTTAAGTAAGTTCAACCTTTTTTGAATAAAATCTGATTGAGTTTTCAAACATGTGTCAAAATAAAATGTAATTTAAATCAAAAGCACTAAGGAGTATTGATGTCAACTTACAAATAACAAGCAACAACAAGCAAATAACCGCCAAATAACTTTCTACCCCTTTTTAACCCCGTTAGGGGATAAATATCAATAAAATGCGAAACACGTCTTCCATCAATTCTGTTAAAAAAGGTTTATGCAAAATTTGAAGTAGATTGGACCAAGGAATCACGTTGTCCCATACAAACTTGGCCCCCCTTTTTCACCCCCTTACCCTAAGAAGAATTCCGGAAAATCCTTTCTTATCGGATGCCTACGTCATACAAAGAATACACACTCCAAGTTTCAGGTCTCTACGATCAGCGGTTTAGGCTGTGCGTTGATCCATCAGTCATTCAGGACAAAGCCTTTTATATGTATAGATTGATTTTTGCAATAACTAAGACCACTTAGAAAAGATTTTTCAAAGATGTTGATAAAAAGTGTGTATAAAAATCAGTCTTTTCTGAAGCTAAATTCATGGAAATTAATTTCTGAGATTTTGATTATAATTAAAGATGAACGTGGTGGGAACACAGTTATTTTATAAATGAAAGTTGGTACATAGATTTTAATTGCAGTTAACGAATGATATTTTTGAATAGTTTGGTAAGAAAGTTTGTGTACGGAGGAGCGATTGATACAACGAAATTTAAATGACTTTGTAATTTACATCGGAACTAGTAAGTGCTTACATAAACTTGACTTACATAAATTAATCTTAAAAAATGTTTAGATCAAATATATTTGTATATACAAATATTATGTTAATTTTGTTTGTTGAAATTACTAAATACTAAAGTCGTTTAGAACTTCTGTCACAATCTGATTTGTTTCTTAAAAAGCACACAGAAAATGAGATACACAAACATGGGCGTAGCCAGCTTTTGGATTAGGGGAGGGCAGGCTTGGCTAAGGGGGGGCAGACCTGATAAAAAAATATCATTTTTATAAAGTAAACATGTTCATTTTGAGCCAATTCCTTCAGGTAATGGGCACTTATGGGGGGCAGCCCCCCCCCCTGCCTGTACCTCGCTACGCCCATGTAAACAAACAGTGCTATTCCAGAGTCATGCCGTATTTAAGTCCTCCATTATTACCGAGACAATAAAAAGAAATGCTTTCATTACCTTCTTGACAGAATAAAGAAACGGAATACTCGTAATCTCTTTTTTCATGTTGTAAAATATTAGGAACAGAGGAGTCAAAATTTCTGTGCATTTGCAATTAACATAAACCGTGACAGAATTACAGCTGCCTAAAATTTATAGGGACAAACAAGACCCTTGTTTGACAGATTGACGGTAACTTAATTAAAAAAAAAAACAGAATAGATTGGAAGAAAAAGAAGAAGAAGAGAAGCCAATTTACTGGGCAGTCTCTTTGCCTCAAACTCGAATATGAACGATGAAGGCGCTGTACCACCTACTATGCCATGGTGCGGCAAGACCATGCCGGAAATCTCCATAACACAGCGGGAGAGCTAGCGGGCTTTGGTTTCTCTTTTTAGGCCTATTACCTCTCTCCTCTCCAAGGTGATGGAGCGTGTGATCAACACCCAGCTTCTAAAGTACCTAGAAGAACAGGACCTGGTCAGTAACCGTCAATATGGCTTTCGCCACGGTCGCTCGACTGGTGACCTTCTAGTGTATCTCACACACCGATGGGCACTAGCCATTGAGAGTCAGGGGGAGGCATTGGCATGTAGCCTGGACATAGCGAAGGCGTTCGATCAGGTCTGGCACCGGGGTCATCTATCGAAGTTGCCATCATACGGAGTGCCCGAGGGTTTGTGCAAATGGGTGGCTAGCTTTTTGTCCGGCAGAAGCATACGAACCGTAGTTGACGGTACTTGCTCTGATAGCATGGACAATAATGCTGGTGTCGTGCAAGGCTCTCTGCTGTCTTAGGGGACGTAGAGCGTAGGCGCTGTTTCTACTGCATAACAATGACATGTTGGACAGTAACAACATGTATTGCTATGCAGATGATAGTACTGGAGACGCTTATTACACGGGTCGTGCAAACATCCCACGTTCCGTTGTGGAGGAAAACTGCGGAGAACTTGTGTCTCTGTCCTCTGACTGGGGACGGGTAAACTTGGTCCAATTCAACCCTATAAAGACACAAGTGTGCGCGT
The DNA here is from genome assembly GCA_946406115.1 of Apoda limacodes. Classification (NCBI taxonomy): domain Eukaryota; kingdom Metazoa; phylum Arthropoda; class Insecta; order Lepidoptera; family Limacodidae; genus Apoda; species Apoda limacodes. The sequence continues at coordinate 6,539,862 of OX291553.1, read as the reverse complement.
TCACCGCTTAGAAAACCCCATTCACTGTAGTTCCACAATATCAGAACACTCCCCTCAGACAGAGCGAGTCAATACTTCACGTCGGGGCAGAGGTTCCTGCTTTACAAGTCGCAAGTTCGGCCCCATATGGAGTACCTACTGCTGCCATCTCTGGGCGGGTGCACCCGGATACCATCTTGGCCCTTTTGACTCGGTTCAACGACGGGCTGTGAGAATTGTCGACGATCTCAAACTCACTTGCCCTATCGAACCCTTACTTCTGAGAAGAGACTTTGCCTGCCTGTGTGTGTTCTACCGCTTGTACAATCGGATGTGTTCTGAGGAAATTCTCTTAGGACTACAGTATGGGGTTTTTCAAGAAAGAAGTTATTGGATTTTTGAAGGGTCGGCAACGCGCAAGTGATACCCCCGGTGTCACAAGCGTCCATAGGCCACGGTGACCGCTTACCATCAGGCGGACCGTGAGCTTATTTGCCAACTTAGTGGTATAAAAAAAAGATGACACTCTATCTCACTTTTATCGAAAACAAAGCATATTTTTTTTACTATGAGTATCAAGCAACTAATACAAATATTGATACTTTTTTTTTTTGTAAATAAATAAATCTAAATAAAAGTGACAATGATATGACAGAATTACCTTTTTTACGTATGTTTGTATGTACGTAGGTCGTGGTATGGATATATAATGTCAATGATATGACACAATTACTTATGTACGTAAGTCATGGTACGGATATGGAATGACAACGATATGTCACAATTATCTGTGTACGTAGGTCATGGTACAGATATGTAACGTCCCTTTGAAGCTTGAATCCGAATCTTCGGCGCCCTGCCGAAGTGTTAGTCAATCTATTGCTGAGGTTTCTCTAGATTACTTTTAGAGTAGACATACTTTTTATGCGATGTTTATTTTAATTGCAAAGTTTTTTCTGCTATTACTAAATAGTTAGATGTCAAATTACTTCAGTTGCAGAAATTCGACAGGAAAGAAAAACCCAATGATGGTATTTGACCTTTTTGTTTATAAACGCATCAGGGTGAACATGTCAGGGAAGGTGTTTTGGAGGTGCATAATGATTCACAAGGGTTGCAAGGCTTACTGCCTGGTAGATGAGACGAAAGACGAAATTGAAGCTCATAATGAACACAATCATGATTTTCCGAGTCACAGAACAAAATCTGGTCAGTGGTTGTTGCCTATGATCGAAGACAATGATGATGATGTTGAAGAATATTTGCAAACAAAATAAAGTATTGTTTTTATTATTTCTACTGCACGTGTATTATTTACAGTGTGGTGTTGGTTGGTTCTGGTCTGGTCTGTATTGTCTTAACTTTGGACCTGGTTGCTTGAAATGTTGATGAGTAGGTACCTAGACACGGGAATTCGATAGTAAAATGTTTGGCAGCAGATTTTACATTTGTTCATCGTGGAAGTGAATACATTTATAAATTTTCTGAAATAACTTAAACATTAAATCAGGCCATGGTAAAATTTTATTGGATTAATACGTTGGTATACCTCAGACCTACATTTAATTTTTGGAATGATCAAGATGTCGTAATGGGCATAAAGTTTCTGCAGGTGAAATATAGCTATCTTATCATACGTTTATGACATAATGTAAAAAATAAAAAAAACCATTTTCAGACTGTGTAACATTAATTCCGTCAGGTAGAAAACTTTATTCCTTATGGTGAATTATCATACTTATAAGCGTTTCTCCAAGTTGCCCAACGGTCTAGTACGCTGGAGATGTTCCAGAATATACAAAAATGTAAAGCAAACATTGTGAGAACCTTCTGGAAGTTGTGCAGCTAAAGAACAAGGAACATAATCACGACCCACCGCTGTCAGACAAAGAGTGGGGCGTGGGTAAAGTGAAGGTGAAGAAATTAATGTAACTTGCGCTACATACCTACATAAAAAGTTTGTATTGTCTAATAATTCAAATTCAAATTAAAACTTTTTATTTCACAAAAATAGGATACAATATCACTTTTTTGACGTCAGTATAATATGCATTATTTTGCATAATTGCACATAAGTAACTATAACAAAATAAAATGTGATTATTGTGATTTGATTAAACAGTGCTCATTATTTTAGTAATTCAACTTGAAATAAAGACAAAGGGTAACAAAAATGTGACACGAAAGACACGACGCGCGTAAATTGAAATATACGAATGAATTTAACTTATAAATAGAATAATAAAAGATAAGCATTTAAGCAATTCCTCTTTTGTTTTTTTTAGTGAACACCCATTAAAATTGTCACGAGCCGCCTCTGGAGGAGATTCTACTCTAATTAATTCCTTATAAAAAAATATTATTAATTCTTCAAAAAAAAATTGAAGCGTTCCTATTTAATGAAATCGATCAAATTCTTGGAAAATAAAAAGTCTACGGATATTTCAATCCACTTCTCGATAAAAGAAAGTTCTTTATTATACTTTTCTAATCCAAGCCTTTCTATACAAAACTGGAAATGGAAAAGTGACATAAAAGAAAATAACCTGCATAAGTTGAAAATCTGCCCGAATTTCGAGTTTCCTTGCAATTAATTAATTATTTCCATGTTATTAATAACGAATCCATTGTGCTACCCAATTTGCAGTCAACAAATTAATTAACGAATAATTTATATAAAAAGATTAATTTACCGGTGTGCCTTTGGCAAATATGCTATGCAGTGTATTTTATGTTGGTTTCTCTGAACTTTACATAACTCTTATAATATATTTATATATATATATCAGTATATATATGTAAAAGAACATGATATAACTGACTATCAACACCGAACCGAAACAATTGAAGCTGAAACGTAAAATTGGTTTCATTTATGACGTAGAGCTCCATTAAGTAAGGGGTTTTGAGAGATTAATCTCCTAAAGGGGTTAGGCAGTTTGTATGTGATTCCGTAGTTTTTTAGGTTACAGCCATGAAAATTTTGCCTTTTGATTAAAAATCTAGAGTTACGTTTTTACCATTTAGGGAAATCGTTTCATGCCTTGAAAAATAAGGAATTAATCTTTGTACGAGAACCCGGTTATTTTTGTACTAAATACCGTGAAAATTGGTAAACAACCACTTAAATATAGTCCATTGAAATATTACAATTTAAGGACCGAGTATTGCATTTGTTAGAGGACACAATTTTATTTTTGGGACATGTGTGGGGGGTCAGTAGAAGCTTAACCTCAAGTTTGTGGGGTCGCCACCCTTGTCATTCGGCTGCCATCTTGGAAAAAGGGGTGAAAACACTTTTCGCAATATATCGGAAACTACGCGTCTTAAAAAAAATTTTTTTGCCTACAAATATGTTTATACAACTTTTTGCCCTAAATTAAAAATTAAAGAAGTTATAAACAAAAAAGTGAGGAAATTTTTATAAAAATTTTTCTTTTTGCTTTTTAACTTTTTTTTTATACATTATACAAAAAAATTAACTTTTTTAGTTGATCTTTTGAGGAAAATTTTTCTCTGTAATTTTTTTTAATTTTATTCATTTAAAACGCTGTTACAGCGCTTCAAAGTTGACCGGATTCGTCAATGCTCATGAGAATCTGGTCAAAACGAAATGTTAAACTTATTATTGTTTTTTTTTTAATTGTAAATATATTCTTAAATTTTTTTTCTTAAATTCGTACAGCTTTACTTATTCATTCCTTACTCTTTTCCCAGCCACCTATCAGGTAGAGTCTGTAGGCGCCTTTTTTTTTACGAGACATCCTGAATTAGCTGGTGGTACAGCGCTATTCCTGAGTGAGAAAGTCGATCCATCTTTACTCACCCTTGATGGCAAACTTTTTTTTATAGCTTTATACGGCGGTAATAAAGACGACTCACTAGACGGCTTGCGATACAAAAGATTTGCCAAGACAGTGAATAAAAATTCATTGAATTTATCATTGCTGCCTCCAACACAAGATGCAGCTCGTTTTCACCTACAAGATTGGTCTTAGGTATTTTTTTTTGTAAAATGTATAAAAAAAAGTTATAGAGCAAAAAAGAACATTTTTATAAAAAAAGTCTCACTTTTTTGCTTATAACTTCTTTAATTTTTAATTTAGGCCAAAAAGTTATCTAAACATATTTGTAGGCAAAACAATTTGCTACCAATTATGTCGATACGAATTTTTTGTAAGACACATAGTTTCCGATATATCGCGAAAAAAGTGTTTTCACCCCTTTTTCCAAGATGGCGGCCGGATGACAAGGGTGGCGACCCCTCAAACTTGAGGTTAAACTTCTATTGACCCCCCACACATGTCCCAAAAATAAAATTGCGTCCTCTAACAAATGCAAAGCTCATATAACATTTCAATGGACTAATATAGAAATAAAAGACGGGTTTCAGTATTTTTGGAAAAACGGGAGGTTAAGGGGGTAAAGTATGGTAATAAAGTTTGAATAGGTTCCACCGTTTTAGATGACGGGAAATGTAAAACTGCGCGGGTTAGATATATTATGTAATAAAATTGAAATATTCCAATATTTATAAGAAATTATTAATTTATTTTTGTAAAATCTATTCATAAGTTGAAGTTAATGACTTTTAATACAATAATAAAACAAATAATATAAATGTTAACCTATATTTTCCTATACCCATGGATTACCTATATTTTTATATACATGTACTTATGTTTTTTTTAAAACTTATAATAATTTACTATTTTTATAACAATGAAAATGAACCAACGCAACGGTTAGACTTATATATTAAAAGATTTCTTCCAGTAACTCTGAAAAGTGAAAATTACTGTAGAGGGATTGTCCTCCTACCATATTATTATTTTTCCCATTTACGCGGATCAGGCGACACAACGAAACGTCTTTGTTCTTTCGAGTAAACAGAGTCGTAGGAAATAAACTACTTGTAATGTCGGTGTCAAAAATGTTAAGTTTACCTTATTTTGTTTTTTTAGACTTTTAATTTAATATAGGTTTGTGTATTTATTTGTATATCCTTAATGTATTATATGGGTATATGCATTTTAATCCACTGTGTATCACCTACCTTTACCTATTACTCTACCCAAAGTTTGCCAAGTATAATAAAGAATTGGCTTGTTGTGGATAAAACGCCCTATTGTTTTGTTTTTTTATATTTACAATATGTTTGTTTGTCAATATATTCAATGTATTATATTTTGACTATACTAGGCTTTTTTGATGTTATATTATGCTGTGACCGAAATTGTCAATATTGTTATTATGTAAAAAGAAAATTTTTAGTTATATAGAGTGACATAATCTTTTAAAGAGGATTTTGGATTTTGTTACAACCAAACCAAAATATAATAAGCGACAGCATACCCATATATTGTAAAATTCAAAATTAAAATTCATATTTATCTTTGACTAGAAGCACAACATTAATTAATAAAAACTTAAAATGCAAAATCGGCTGAAGCGTAAAACGAAAGAGGTATTTATTTCGGCTGTTCGAGGAAAAATCTAAATAAATATTAAAATTATCGAACTTAAACGTCAATTTTATCTATTATTTTGCTAGTCGATGACATTTTAAAATGTCGAACCTTAATCTCAAAGGATTCGTTTGAGCGTTGTTATTATAACATTAGGGGCTTATTTAAATTGAAAGTCTTAAGGAATTTGTTAAAGGAAATTATAATTGAATACTTTATTCCTTTATGAAAATAGAGGGTTTAAAAGCCTAGTTAATAAAGTTATTTTAGAAATAATAACGTTTATCGAGCTTTTACCGATAAAAAATAGTGTTTATTTTCTTTTTATCACAAAGACCGCTTTGGATGTTGGTACAAGGAGTCTTTCGTTTGTTTCTTCAAAAGCCTATTGAGCACTGAAATGTGCCCCATATTTTTTTAAAAATCTAATCAAAACTTCTAATAAAAAAAAAATACTTTTAATATAAGAAAACACTATTATCTACACCCATATCTTAATTCCTCTGTAATGGCTAGAAAAACCGTAGTCTGACCTACCTAATCTCATCTTCATTAGTGTTTTAATGCTGTATTAAATTTCATAATACAACTCAAAGTGTGCTTTGATAATGGTTTTTCAAGCTGTGAAGTCAATAGTAATTTTTTTTTAGGCGTAGGTAGTATTTATCAAAATAAATTCTTCCGTATCAGTTTCTGAGTATTTCTAGTGTACATTTTTGTGTTATATTAGGTATATGTATTAAAAAAGCAAACAAAATATACTCGTGGTTGTGTTGGTATAGGACATAAATGTTCGCCGTTGTTTGTCTGTTTTTATTTTTTTTTGTTTGCTCCTTACGAAAACATAATTATTTTATTTGGAATATTGGTCTTTAAAATAAGCGAAACTGATACAAGCACTCATAATACGCCATTAGATATTTCTATTTATTAGCAGCAACGAACATTACTAACTAGTTTTTACCACCAGTCAATAAAAAAAAATGGGGTAAAAATGGGACCCTATTAAGACTCCGGTGCTCGTTCGTGATAGTAAGACAGTTGAAATTTTCACAAAAGATGTATTTCTGTTACCGCTATAACAGATTTAAATAAATTTTTAAGGGGGCTCCCATACAACAAACGTGATATTTTTGCCGTTTTTATAGATGATGGTACAGAACCCTTCGTGCGCGAGTCCGACTCGCACTTAGCCGATTTTTCTTTTATATACTCCATACCAGTGGCGTTGTCTCTATACAAGCCGGTGCCCGTCAGCCTACCTTTCAGAAATTCCACAATACTACCAAAACCACGTACTAACTACAGAGCGAAGTTTACTTAGGGTATAGTGCAACAAACCTTATTGACCCGGTGGTCCACAATCAAAACTACAGTCGCCATGTTGAAAACCTATGTTTTTTGCACTGTACTTTAGTACATAGAGCTATATGCAATAAGTGAACCCCCGTCCAAAAGGTCGAAAGCGCCATGTACTAGTCGGCACTTACGCGTTTTGTTCAACGCAGGACGCGTTCGTGTTGGAATGCAGAATCCGTTAATTTTCCACTGGTGTCAAAAATATCAAAATGTTAGTATCATCTGTAACGAACTGTCATGCGTTTGTTAACGATATTTTTGTCATCTTGTCACCAAAAAATGAAACTTTAGACCCATATGTCTGGAGGTGGGGTTATAGTGTTAATCTGCCATACATATTCGTTGTTTATGGTAGTGTTTGTGTGTGTGTGTGTGTGTTTTATTGGAGTGTGTACGTCAACCGTTTGTTTTGCAATCAAAAATATTTTGTAAGTAACGTTTCAAAGCTACACAAACGATGACGTTATCTAAACAGATATTTTCGAAGAACTTCTTAAAAAGTTTTAAAAACCATTAAAGAAGCCTTACCTTTTCTGAAATCTATGGAAATAAAGATCCAAATAAAGCTTACTATGTCTTTCTTTTATTGTTGTTTCCTAAAAAAACTGTACTAATGCGAACTAAAAATAAACTACAATGGATATTGCGAGGAATAAGATCGTATGGTACAAAAAGAACAGTGGCGCTCGGGGCCTGCCGCGGTAAAGCTATTGCATAAACATTTTTTTTTCTTTTATTGAATAAATAAAAAGTTAATATCGTCTTAAAAAAAGTTTCGTTGGCGGCAGCGGGGTTGGCGCAACAAAGTTGTATGCAGGTGCTCTCGACGAGGCCGCGTAATGGCCGGCCCACGCGTCTTTATTTATGAAATGTATTTTTTGCTACAAAATAACACTCTTTCCCAATAAAATAAAACCATAATCGTGTAAAGTATTTATTATGGAACACGTAGACGAAATTTCATTGAAAAAATTTAAATAATTAGCAAATAAAACTGTTTTCCCCGTAGAAGTATCTCTCTAAAAATAAAAACTTAGAGGAAAGTTTGCGATTTTATTGTATCGAGTCAAGTTTATTAGTCGTGTTTCGACTCTCATAACCTATTTATAAAACTTATGATTGTCATCAAAAAAATAAATAAAATTCAATTTTTTTTGCCTTAAGATTGAATTTCCGTACATTGACTGTTTGCCGTTGTTAGGTTTTTTTCGTTACGGAATTTCTTGATTCGGTCGCTGCGCTCAGAGCCCGCGATAAAAGCTATGCAATAGCTTAAAAACAACGCAATTTTCTTTGGATTAACAGGCTTTCTACCTCACAAGAAAACATAATCCAAATAAATATTCAAAATCGTTCAGAAAAATAGTAAAATTGACAAAGAAAGCACAAAAAAATTATTACCTTAACACTAAAACTAAAAGCCTAAAAGTAAAATCTAAGCGACAAAAAAAATATTTGAAAAAATAATAAAAGGCACTATAATTTCTGACTTAAAATTAATAGCGAATTAAAAGTCATTAAACTTTTATATTAATCAAATAATCAAGTCTCAAACCAGCGACAAGGATCTAAAAATAGATCGCCACGTTCAATCAATGTTTATGTCATCAGGATAATAAAAACTTTAAAAAAATAAAAAAAAGTACATTTCTAAATTTGTAAAAAACAGTGCAGAAATTATAGCACCACATTTAAGTTATATAATAAATCTTTGTATCAATACCTGAATTTACCCAATAAACCTAAAATCAGTCATAGTAAAACCATTGTTTAAAAAAGGTGACGAAACAAATATAAATATTTACCGACCCATAGGAATTCCTCTAACTTTTGCGAAAGTATTTAAAAAAGCAATATATGAAGCTTTTTATAATTATTTTAACAAATACAATATTCTCTGTTACGAACAAATGGGATTCAGAAAGAAAAAGTCTATTAACATGGCAGTCTATGATTTTATTAAGAATGATAAATCATGATATAAATGTCTATGATGATAAATCATTGATTGCCGCAATCCATACAGATATGACAAAGGCGTTTGATCGTGTGGATCATAATACAGTACTCTCTAAATTAAGTATGTATTGTATTAGGTGTAATGTATTAAAACTAATCAAATTATATCTTGGTAATAGAATGCAGTACAGTATAGTATAATTAGTTGCTTTTTATAAGCCGGAAAACGCAACTGCACGTGCGCTGTTTTAATATTATAGTAAACTCAAATATAGTATATCTAATATTTAAAACTGAATTTAAATTTTTACAAATATTTAACTAATATTTTGCATAGTTCAATGTCAATATTGCTCAATTTAAAATGTAAACAAGAAACTTAGATTAGTTTAAATCTTTCAAATGTTTAAAATTATGATAAAAGATTTATCTTTTTCAATATGTCAATCAATCTTTTTCTAAAACGTCTACCAACGTTGGAAAACTGATCCGAGTTTCAGTGTAGATCAAACAGCTCAAATTGAAAGATAATAAAGTTTAAGAAAACTGGAGTGAGAAAAAGTGGAGTCAAATGAAAATAGCTTTAACACGTTAAATTTTAAACGACATCTTTGACATACATTGTGTATAAAGCTTTTTTGTTCTTGTTTATATATATAATAAAACAGAGTAGGTGTGGTTATTCGCGGGATTTTGCGCAGGAATGATAGATAAAATACCCGGTTAAAATTGGAGTATCTTTTCGGGTTCTGAAGATTTGCCAAATATTCCCTCCGGATTTTTTCACACAATCATTAAAAAAAAAAAATAAGATACTTATATAGTCGAAAATATGATATTTACCAGTTCTACTTGCTCAGGGAATGTCTGTTGGGGCCACTATTTGTGACGTGTAGCCACTACAGCCTAAGCCTTCTTCTTTAAGGAATTTCCTGTACCCCATGCAGTGGGGCGCCTAACGGCTAAGGCGAGCTTTCCTTACCTTTCTTTTCTTAAGATGCTGTTTTGAAAATTCACCAGTAAACAACAATGATTTTATTTTCTCGTAACCATAGGATTATAAATTTTGTACGGTAGCACTAGAGCGTGTGGAGCGTAACAGAATTTTGCCACAATTTGATTAAGTCCGTCCGCGAATCTGTTCTTGAACGCACTCAGCCGCTCTGCGGTCGATACACAAATTGATGAAATCCTCTCGGATTTCAAAATGTAAACAGAAATCTGGTTTTCGAAGTGAAGTTGGATTATGAACACAAAATACTTTACACCTATATACGATATGTGAAATAGTTAAACTGAAGTTAGTTAGAAAACAATAATTTTCTAAGCCAATATTAACAAAAATAAATTTATAGCATATAACAATTTTTAATAGACACATTTGAACATAAACAGTAACAAACTTTAACAATTTTTGGCAGGGGCAGTAGCGTGCTTATCAAAGGTAAAGTTGTCGGCAACCGTTAAAATAAATGCTTGTAACACTTTTTAACATTCCTTGTGCTTATGCTTCGCGCACCGAGTATTTCTTACCATTAAGTTAAGAAATCTACCAGCCTATCAAATATTCTGTGAACATTTTAGATTTATACTTACTTTAGTATTAGATATAGATGCTCTTTAATGGTAGGATAGACAGACAGTTATCGTCGGCATAGTAGTAGAGCTCCACTGGCACCCTTTAAGTACGGGACCCTAAAACAATCATGGACACTTTATATTTAATCATATATTTGTGCGTGGTGATACAAATAATTATCAGGTAATGTTGCAACACTCGTCTGGCTAAGTAATGGTCGTCAAAGGGGATGAGGCCTTTTGGGCAGGTACTTTGCCACTTTTCTATAATATCTGATAGTAATTTATAAATTGTAAGGTAATTTTAACAATAGTTAGTTTAAAACCACCTCGTTTCCATTAAGGTGCAGTAATAAAAAGGATTTTTTAAAATTTAAAAAAAAAGTTTTATTTAGGGTTGACAGTGATACTCTGTGCTCTGGGGCTCTAGCCATATGTGCATAAATGTGATAGCAATCAAAGAAACGCTAATATAGGGCCAAATGAGAAAAAAAAATTATCTAGTGCCCACCTACCAAGTGTCTTTTCGATCTTTTTGTCGTCGTGCACTTGGCTCGAGGCTTCGTTAGTATGTAATTAATCTGTAACATAAGTGATCGCGCTCGGGTCGGCTGTTGACGTAGTGACGACATGAGACGCGCGATGTGGCAAAGTGGTGACAGCGACGCACTACATAAGTTGACAACTGCCGAAACTAAACCTCCTCGATAGAGTCACTAGAGTAAGCTAACCACTGCTGAACAAAGGCATTCTCGAGAGAGTCCCTAACACCCTAGAAAAGCTTGGATACTCGAGGTGGTAAAAGGACGGTTTATCGATATTTGACTACCAGAAAATCGTTTGTTTGTCTTTTTGTTTAAATGCAGCTAGTTACCATACAAATCGTATCCCTACAAAGTGCTTGTAAACTATGACTTTGTACAGACAAAAAATAACCTCAAAATCATTTTCACAAATATTTTTTTTTTATTGACGAAAACGTTTTACAAGTTTATATTCGATGCCATTAGTTACTTAAATCATTTCTTTATCCATTGCTAACGTTTCATGTCTGTCGAACTTACTGCCCAGATCCCCTTAGAGAAAACCTCACATCCTTTGCCAACGATGTACTTACATCGATTCTTAAATATTCAATAACCAAATTTTTTAATAAGTGTATCTGTCCTGACATACAAGATGGACACTCACAGTTGATGTGTAAAGTCGTAGGATAATATTTCATGGAATTTTCTATTTATTATGATAAACAGTTATAATACACTCGCGGCAATTCAGAGTTGGTAGGAATTTGTTTTTCGTTCACAGAAAATGTCTTTTTTTCAAATTTATGTTATGTAAGAATTGTATAAATAATATTACTACGCATGTATAAATAATATTACCGCCCGTGTATAACTATGATCTATCGGGAATTAAATCTGGCAAAGAATTCCAAAATTCTATATTAATTTGCGAAGAAAATTAATTGTTCGGAAGAGGATATCATTTCAGATTATCGAAAGTTTGAAAATCTGGAATACTTAAGGCATACTTCACAGTTGTTGACGAAAATGTAATTTTGATCGTGAAATTAAATTTGTAGCTAACGCCTCACCTCAGTCCAGCGATAATTAAAAAAGGGATCTGTCTGGTGTCTGGAGATTGCAAGATAGGATTTAGTAGATAAGTGATAACATAAACTAAAATAGATTTACTAGCTTTTGTTCGCGGTATCACCACCTACCTAAATTTGTTTCTTGTTCTATAGTTATCTGTGTAGGATTTCAACGACAACTCCATAATTGTAAAAAAAAACCGACTCATACTTGAGGTTTTCAAGTAGCCTGTATCCTTCCCCGCGACACAAACTATTTCCATGCCAAATTTAAAAAAAAAAAAAAAATGCCGGGGTTTAAGCGTGAAGAAGGAACAAACAGTCAGTCACAATTTTCTAGCCGCCCATAAGGCCTCTGACTTAACGACTACTGTCACAAGGAAAACAGCCAAGACCGACGGAAGCTCAGAAAAATGTGCCACTAGGGGGTTATCCATCCAAGTAGTGACCACGCCCGGCCAGGAGCACCTCCTAAAAATTTGATTGAAATCAAATTTTTTTCAGGATCCCACTAGATATATTTTTTAATTATTTTGTTCACTTCTTGCTTGGTTATAATTTCGAGTCCGACACGAACACGACTCGTCAACGAACTTCGCAGAAACAAGTTAATTCAATAACACGCGTGTTCATAAATTTAAAAAAACAGAGAAGGCTTATTTAAATCAAGTTAAGTTACAATTTTGGAAAATCCTTTTAAAGCTAGTTTTATAACTACGTGCCATGAAATATTCAATAATTTTATAACATTGTTTATTATTATATTATTTTTAGTATGAAGTACTTAATATTCTTTTTAGTTAATTATAATAACAATTTTTTATTTCGCACTAGTTTGTGCCCGCAGTTCCACACTAAATTCGATTATCGGTGTAGGATTTTCAGGGCAATTAACTTATACTACACACCGAAAAAACCGACTCACACTTTTTAAGTAGCCTATGTCCTTTACCGGGAAGCAATCTATCTCCATGCCAAATTTAATTTTAATCGGTACACCGGCTTAAGCGTGAAGAGGTAACAGACAGACCGAGTTACTTTCGCATTTATAACATTAGAATTGAAGTATGGATTGAAATTAAAGTAAAAATTTGGTTTTATTTCTTAACTTCTCAAGTAATACTTAAGAGACAGCTGTAGACGATTTCAAACTCACAATTGGTATCAAACTCTTAAGTCTGAGAAGAAACTTGCCTCTCAGTGTGAGTGCTACCGCTTGTATAAATGGTTCAAAATGATACCCACTGCAAACTTTAATCAACGCACCGCTCACCATCGGCAGGGAAATCACCCTGGAAATGGAACTTAAAGGTCACGTACTGTGAGGTTTCAAGGGTGCTACATCCGACAAACACCCAAATACGTCCAACTTATACCAACCCTCTTTTTTCGTCAGAGGTTTAATCATGAGCTCACTGTTGAGGTTTATCTAGGGACTAAAGTATGGGTGTAGTGGTAAAGTGGTGGTTCAAGAAAAAGTGGTTGGATTTTAGAAAAGTTGGCAACGTATAATTGCAAGCTATGATGTCCTTGGTGTTCCAAGCCTCTGCTCATTTGCAATCTAGAGGTCTATTATTTAAGCTTATTGATAGCGGAACCATATTTTTTTGGGTTCTGTATGAAATGGCGAAACTTGTACTTAACCGTTTTTTATATTACCCAGTGAGAATACTTTATTTTATTTCAGAAAATAATGTAGCTGTTTCAAACTAGCTTTCTGAGCTACGAGCACTATAAATGCTACGAGCGTAGACCAGCTACGGAGAATGTGAGCTAATTCGTAGCACTTCTGAATTCAACAGTGCATATTATCAAAACAACAGCGCTCTATTGAAGAGTAAAAACAAGCGTAAACGAAATATACTCTTTCCTTTTAATTATTAATATGTACTCTAATCAGATGACAAAGATTCCTAGTAAATGACACGCAGTAAATAGCACGCAGGAGATAGCAAGCAGAATTGAAATTTAAAAAAAAATTGAGATCAACTGAAGAAAGGCTTTAAAAATGAAAAAATAATAATTATTAATATATATATTTGTTTTTATCTTGAATCTAGGCATTTTCTATGTTTTTATATAGATAGGTTTGTATAAAAATGTATATAAATAGGTATGTTTGTAATATTAAATGTTATCTATATTTCTCAATTTAAAATTAATTATGTTAGTTAGTTTTGAGAAATGAATATCTTAAACAAAAAAAAAATAGGTATTTATACCCATAGAAGCTTCGCTTATTTTGAGACCCAATGGCGCTGTGTGTAGTTAAAAAAAATTATAGTGTAATTTTTAGTCATAATAAAATTATTGTAACTAACTTAATATTTCAGGGCCACAAGCTCCCAACAACTGTTTGATATTTCGTAAATAACCACTATATTCAAAGCAACTACAGTACAGGTGTAAAAGGTTTCATTTTGTTATTTTTCCAGAAATACCGTTCATGAAACGTGACACTGAAAGTCTGAAAGTGACTGGCCGCCCCGCACCTCTCACCCCGCACCCCTAGCCCCTCGCCCCTAACCCCTAACCCCTCGCCCCTAATCCCGCACTCTCAGCTTCTTACGTATTGCGAAGTGGTTGTATTTTTATTGCGCTATGTTATCTTTATATATTTAATTCTACTGTACGTGTATATGTCACTGTACTCCTCCTAAACGGCTGGACCGATTTTAACCGATTAGTTCCATCTACGAGAATTACCTTAGTAGTCAAGGCTGAATAATATTTTTTAAGGAAAAATATCGTTGCAAGACAGACCCGGTTTTTCGTGTAGAAAAAATTATATCTCTCAGGAAAAATAATTAAAACAGCTGAATTTAACCGGAAGGGGGTGCGTCGGGGGTAAAAGGGGTTTTTGCGATTCGTGGCTAAAGTTTAGATTTTAGAGAAAAAAGTCAAATTAGAAAGTTATAGATAATTTGAAAAACTATAATTTTTAAAGTAAAGTAAATTTTTTCGTTTTTAATTTTTCGATTTAGGAAAAAACCAAAAAAAAAAAAATATATGCATGCAATTTAAATATTAACCAGATATATTTTCTACATTTTATTTATTTTTTATTTTTTATATCTACTGAATTTTAAGCACAAAACTTTTTTTTTTTAATAATTACGTATTTTATAGGCTATGAGCTTAGACATATATTTTTTGTCGACAAAGCAAGCAAATGTAAAAAAATATCTGCGAATAATGTCATATTAGGTAGCCTTAAAATTAATGTTGTTAGTAAATCAAATATCACTGCAGCAAAATTAAATAAATAAATAAAATATTTATTTGAACATTACACGCAGCGCCGTCCCAAAACTAAGCAAAGTTTACCACAGATTATATTATGCTATGGATACCAGATATCGCATACAAATACATTGCAATACATACATATAATACCTAGTCTCAAGACAAACACAAATAATAAATGTTTGTCTTGTGCGGGAATTGGACCTACGCCCCTTGATTCAGCAGTCGGGTGACTGACCCACTGAGCCACGAAGCCGACGATATTAATAAGGGTCAGCTCAGACCAAGACGCGACGCGACGCGGCATTTTTGAGATAACAACACATTATGGACCTTGTTTACTACACAAAAAAAACTAAGAGCTGACCCTTACATAACAAAAAAACAATGATTTAGATTTTATAAAACTTTGACATGCTGTAAAATTACTTTTAATTTTCTAAGTACACAAAAAGTACCAAGTAACATTAAACGCGCAATTTGATTCTGGAAGTTAATTAAAGACAACCTAATAGCTCGTCGCTTAAATAAAAGGAAGAAGTTTTATTAAATAATAAGTATGGATATATTAGACTATATTGATTGAATTTTACGTAACATAAAGCGCGCCACAATGGCGACGTTTTAACCGCTTAAATTTTATGTTTATATATACCAAATATTCCTGTTTTCCTTAGCTATTTATTTATCGTTATGTAGTGATTTTTGCACTTAAATAAAAATATTAAAAAAATACATTATACTTTAAAAGTCAACGGTGAAATATGTACTTGCAACATCTAGTGTATTTTATAGTCCGTCTGTAGTAAAAAACTACTTTAATTCTTCAGAAAATATTCTTGAAACGGCTTCCTTTACAATTATTATGGGCGATATTAATACTTGCTTGATAACAGATGATAATAGCAGAGCCCGATTTCGATCAGTTAATGCCCGTTACAAATCCGACCTTTGAATGCTACTCACTTTGGCTACTTGTCCTTATTATAGTTTGTTCTACTGACTTCGTCTTGAAACATAGACAATGTTCCGCAGGTGCTTTTTCCTGTCACCCTCCAAAAGCAAAATCTAGAATACTCATTTAGCGCAATTTTGGTGGCATCGATATTGCACGTCTTAATGAGGATGCTTCTAACACATGCTCCTATCAGGCCTGTTAAAATTAAACATCTTGCAGCGCCATGGCTATCTGACGAGATTAAATCACCGCAGGCAAAAAAAGAGTAGGGCTAAAGCGAAACTCAAGTCTAATTTTTCAGAAGATAATCTTGAAAAGGTGTACCGCAAGGTGGCGTGTTGTCTACACTCCTATTTGTTATTTTCATTTATATCCATCTTCTCTCTGTCACCTCTATGCAGGTGAGGTTGAAATTTATGATAAAGCCTTTACTGAAGATATTAATGTAGCTATTGATAAAATTAATTGTGAGCTTGATAATATTGTTAATTGCTGTGAATATGGTTTAAAACTAACTACTAGTAAGACTCAAGTTATCGTATTGGAAAGTCCTAAATTTACCAATAAAATTGATTTCTCATTACTTCCAGATTGTACTTACAACCCTCAATGTAAAACAGTTATTCTTAATTGTACTTTTTCTTGGATACGACAAATCCAAGAAGTTAGTAGAAAGTTATTTGCAGCTGTAAGCTCATAAGGACTCTTACGTAATTTCCTTCCTACTGCCACTAAAATTGCACTTGCTTATTCAATTCTTCTTCCTATTCTCAATAATGCGGACGCTAGCTACAAATCTCTCTGAGGACCAACTAAATAAACTTGAGTGTTTTCAAAACTTATAACGCACAAAGCTCAAGTGTCCTCATATTTATCTTCGCCGGAATATTTACTATCTTTATAATGTATCAATCTATCGAATCCAGTTATCTATAAGAAAGATTATAATCTGTTGGAAGTTTAAATCAAAATTTTCGTTTATCCACACAAACACTCTTAAAAACTCCATCACATTCTACAAATTTCTGTAACTCTTCTTTCACGGTAAGATCTTTACAACTTTGGAATGTGATGTCTACTTTCGTTCAAAGTGCTCAAACCATAACGACGTTCAAAAATTATTTAAAAAGTTATTATCAAAATAATTAGATTCTTTTCTCTATTAGTCACATTTCATTCTTAAATTGATTTTTTTATTTCTTTATAGTATTTTTATCTTATTTATAAATTTGTATTTATATTTATATAAATGTATATATTTATTTATTTGAATTTTATCATATATGCTTATGTTATATAATTATTTATTTATATAAATAATATACATGTATAATGCTTAGCTGAGCATGCTATTTACCACCTACCAAACGTGAAATTTCGTTACCTAAACAGCGATTTTTAACAATTGTTAACTAATTTGAATATTTACTTTTGTCAATTACTTTTAAATACTGGTGATCAATAGTTATCTATCTATCTAAATCCAACCTAATAGTCGTTATTCAGGAACATCCCATCTATATCCAAAACAACGTTTTAAAAATCACAGTCGTTAGCCACTTGAACCTGACAAAGAGCGAAGACAAAAAGGTGCCAAGCATATGGACAACCGAAAATATTTGAAGTATTAGAAAGAAATATTTGTTAAAGAAACTAATAATTAACTTGATCATTTAACGTGAAATTCTCGTTATATATATTTAGGGCGAAAGGGCAACGTGACCAAAGTCAAAGTTCCTATTAGGAAACAAATACGAATAAATTAAAGAGCAAAATTGTTAATGAATCAACAATGCAAAAAGGGCAATTTAATTTAATTGGTTTAAAATGACAAAGAAACGTGATTAAAATATTTTTCTTGATTAATTATTTTTTCTTTAAAAATTTTTTCCATAAAGAGTATACTTATCATTTGTTCAACTTAATATTACTCGTGTAGGTATTTCAGTTTAAACTTGCCTCGCTGAATTTTAAACTTTCTTACTTGCTCTTTTCTTTGACATAACCATTTAAAAATGTGTACTTTCATGTAAAATAAAAAAATAATGTCAGAATATCTGTTGACTATGGTTAAAGCTTCCGAGGTTTTACCTTTTTGGTTCAAATAATTAATGTCATTTCAGTCTTTTGTTAAATGTGGCCTTCTACTACCTCAATTTCCAAACGTTACGTTCTTTGCCGTTTCTTTGCATGCAGTTACCTCCTGCTCGCTACCAAGACCAGTTTATATGGTAGAGAACTGTGATGCTCTACACTTTTTGGTACACTTTACATTGTTTGCTTGTGTTCACTTCAGCTCATGGATTTTTGATTCTGCGCGGTTTTTCCTTTACTTTAGTACTTTTGTAGGTACTCCAAATATATAAGCTCCATATTGAGAAGTGAGACTTTGAAACATGAAGTTGATTGTACCATGAAGATTAATTTTCTTCTAGGTTCTACGACGAAAGCTAAGAATAACTCTTAACTCCGCATTAAAATATGAATACATTAAATGGTTTCTGCGTGATTTAACTTTTCCCGTTGTAGTAAGCTGGTGTGGTAAATTGTCGAAAATGCTGAGACACGTTATTACTTATTCGCAACTTAGTCTTCATGCCAATTTTTATGGTTTTGTTTACGAAAAAAACAGGTCTCCTATACAAAGTTTTATCCTATAGAGTTTGATTTTCTAAAAAATGATAATTAACAATGTTATCGGTCCCTAAGGGGGCGGCCCGAATTAAGAAAACACTCATTGATCTTTTTGCTTTAGGGGCTTAGTTTTTGAGTCCAATGCCAAAAATTTGCAGCCAAGATAAAATAATAAAAAAATAAATTGTTGTTAAATATGTACTTAGTGATCTGCGTGTTATAAAAGGCCATATTTGAATTCAATTTAATTTTTATATATAAAAAAAAATTCTTAAATAAAAATTTCCTGATTGTTGAAATAATTTGACTCGGCACAAAAATATTTATTTAAGTGCCAAGTATATTTTGAAAAGAGCCCGACGTGTCCTCAAAGTTCGCAGGAAACAAGTTAATTCAATTAAAAGACAAACTTCCTTCATAAATATAATAAAAAGTCAAGGGCTGTTTAACTCAGTTAAATATCACAAAGTACGAAGCGCCTCTTCGCTGTCCAAAGTTATTTGATCGGCCTACGTGCTTTGTGTTTTATTCCGTTGAGCCAAACCATATTTTTAAATATTTATATTTATTATTGATTCTTCACTAAGAAGTTTTTCTAAGTTTTTATAATGAATGTGGTAAAATTAAAATATCTTTTTCTATATTTTATATAAATTTTTCTGTTTACATACATACTAGCTTTCCACTAAAAGATTTGCACATTTTTCTTATCAACAAACAGTACAATTTACCACCGTTGACCACCTTAGTTACCTAACCTACAATAGAATGAATTCCTTCTCGGAATTAATAATTTTCGAGTAATATAAGCATAAGACAATCAGTACAAAACGTATCACGATTTTTCATGCTTTTAGGTGTGAATTTTTAAAAATTCCTTTGTATCCATATAAATTACTCTTATTAAATCTTTCAAATCAAGTTACTTTAAAAGCCTATTCTTATCCACTACTTGCGAAAAAAATTGCTAAACTGGAGCATCCAGTTATTATTGCTACGCATCATCGCAAAGCCATTTAAGATGTCTACAATGTAGAAACACTACTTCCCCAAATTTAAAATTTCTATCCGTAGCAATTTGGACTCAGTGATGATGAGACAGTAGGTACTTATTTCCACACTAACTTCATTAACTTAACTTAACTCAGGAGTTGATTTTTTAAAATCCTCATAACACATTTTGTATTAAATGTGTTGAACAGCATATACACACAGCATGTTTACGAAGTTTTAAGTAAATGTGATGATAAAAATATTATTTCAACGCAAAATCTCTCCGCCTTTTACCACTTACAGGTTGAATTTACTGAAAACCCGAAACACAGTTTCTAAAGTCTGTTAATAATCATATAAAAACTTGATTTTCTAAGTGATACAGAAATCTTACAAATGTTGACATCCCATTTTTCCCTTTTGGTGTTGAATTTTTAACAGGAAACACTTAATTAATTGTATTAAAAAAGTATGTATACCGAGGATGTATACAAAATTCAAACATAAAAAAATATTTATATAACACATTTTCCCTTTATGTAAAAATAATATTTTTCAGTCCTATACAAATTAAGCAGCACATTTTATTTCCTTAGTGGTTGAAATTGGAAAAATCTCAATACAATGTGTTTATTATTTGTGTTGAAAAGCATATATATTAAGTTTGAAGTAACTTGACCATAAAAATATTTTATTTCAGACAAACTGGCTTACCCCATTCAACCCTTAGGGGCTAAAATTCGAAAATGAAGATATAATTTGTCATTTGTCGTGTTAAATAGCATCAATGTTAAGTTTTAAGCAAATTTGATCAAATAATATCTTTTCCCATACAAACTTTGCCACTACTTTTACCCTCTTAGAGGTCAAATTTTAAGAATACATCAAAGTAGGTAAGAATTTTTGATTTACACTGAAGAGCATTGATACGAAGTTTCTTGTAAATAAGACTATACGAATAAAATTTCCCACTTGCATACAAACTTTGCCATCCCCTTTTTCCTCTTGAAGGTTTAATTTTAAACACCCCGAAAATTCTCTTTTCATTAACTGTTTAAAATGCATATATACCTAATTTAAAGTAAATTATTTATTTTCACGCCGTTTCCCCTTTTAAAAATCCTGAAACATGCACTTCATTATCAAACTGTGTTCAATAGCATCAATAGTAATTTATTTCTTTTTCCAAACAAACTTTGCCTTCCCTTTTCATCCACTTAGGGGTTGAATTTCGAGAAATACTTAATCAGATTTTTCTTTATTTGCAAACAAAAGTGTATTTACAAATTTTCATGGTTTTATTTACAAAAATAACCGGATTCCCATACAAAGTTTCATCCCCTATTTTACAACCTGTGGAACAATTTTCCAAAAACAGTTAAATATATCAATCTTGATTTTTACTCAAAAGGTCAAATACCAAGTTTCATAGATTTGACTTAAAAATGGGCATTTTAATACATAATTCTAACCCCTATTTCACCCCCTTAGAAGTAGAATTTCGATAAAACCCTTTCTTAAAAGACGCCTTCACTATGTAACAAACTCATTTTTCAAATTGCAAATTTCTATCCCTAATGTGAAATGAAAAGTAGAGTGTTTAACCCTGGTGATGGCCTTTTTGGAACTTGAACTTGAATACTAATCTTGTCAGAAATGGGTGCAATTCCTTCGATATCAATCTACTATTTCATCCTTCAGTTTAATGTATACACCATTATCCTCCTCCATGGCACTATTTCTCTCGGTCCTCTGCCTTCCGCATCCAGCCACCACGAGCCAACCTTTTAAGGTTGTCGGTCTCACCGGGCCTTCCTATATGCGGTCTACAATCTAGATGTGTCCTCATCTACACCATTGGCCATCAGTCCTCCGAGAGACGTGACCAGCAAACTGCCACATCAGCTTGGTGATTCTGCAAGCTACGTCGGTGACTTAGTTCTCTTCCGGATGATCCTTCTTATTACAGATGCAAAACCTTAGTCACTGAGAGCATAGTTCACTCCATCGTGCGCTGTGTGACTTGTTTTAAATAGATTTTAGTTCACACAAAACTGCATGATTAAATTTTTTATCAAATTCGATGTAGAGATGCGGAGAGACTGTGACATCAGGACAGAGTGACGGACATGATGAAACTATATGGATTTCGTATTTACTGTTTGGCTACGGAACCCTAAATATATTAAGAATTATTTATTAGGTATTTTAATTTACTACAATTACAGTCTTTCGGGTCAAGACTTTGACTTTAGCAAGTTAAAGTTAAAAAAGAATTAAATAAAAGTTTCAATCATGACTAATTATAAAAACTTTTGTTTAAAAATCTTTTTGAAAGTTTACATTATACTTGCTTCTTTGTCTCCCTTCTGTATCAAATCTTTGAAGTCAAGGTGACCAATTATAAAAATTACGAGTTCTAGCTCATATTTATACGAATTAAGTCATGTATTAATATGTAGATAAGCCTGTATATTAAGTATACGAGTTAAGACAAATATTAATATGTAGATAAGCCTGTATATTAAGTATACGAGTTAAGTCATATATTAATATGTAGATAAGCCTGTGTATTATCTATACGAGTTAAGTCATGTTTAATATGTAGATAAGTCTGTATATTATCTATACGAGTTAAGACATAATATACAGGCTTATCTAGACATAATATCTAGATAAGCCTGTATATTATGTCTTCCCTACTAAACGTCGAAATGACTATTATTCTTTGAAAATTTAGTTGCGGACTTTTGATTAGAGATGCATTACGGCATCATCGGTACAAACCCAATATCCGTAGATCTTTTATGAAGCTACGAGCGTAGAGCAGCTACGGAGAATGTAAACACAATTCTTAGAACGAATTCTGTTGCGGGTATCATTGAAAATGCACTTAAGTATTCAGGCAACTTATTTATACTATGTATAATAATATAGTATAATTAATAAAACTTGATTTTGATCCGAATACATTAAAAAGTCTACTATTTTGTCTTATATTTTGAAAATATGTTCGTTTGTATGTATTCAACGCGTTCGTAAACTGCACATCCGATTGCGCATTGATTTTTGTGAATAGTCGTGTACACGCTAGTTAAGGTTTCTGCGTTACTACAATCATTTTAAAATAGGTGGGGAACGGATCGTTTTAACAAATGAGTGTATTTTATAGGAGACTAGAGCAAAACAACGTTAGTCGGTCACTTAGTACATATATAGAAAAAAAACACACAAAAATACTATTATTAGAATAGTCTTATTGTGTAAACATCCGTTGTATCATTTATAACTTATATGCTTCTAGTAGAGAAAACCAGGCAGACAACAATAGAACTCCCAAACCCCAAAAACTGCACTTTTAAAAGTTTAAAAATAAAGCCATTACAGTTTTGACAATAAAAGCTGTAAATTTTTTTCTTCTATCTTAGAACTAAAACTTGTTCCATTGCTATTAAGTTTTTTATTTACAAAAATAAGTAAAAAATACATTTTACATCTCCCAGATAAAATGCAATTTGCATTATTCCATTTAAAAATAACTCAGTAACGTCTCTTTGCATACACACCGCCTGCAGCGTTACTGGACAGTAAATAGTTGTCTTGTTGACAATAAAAACCAGTTTATGATAGAATTATGCACCCTTACCCCACCCCGCGCTATTAACTCGTTTTACAGTCACATCTACGTTACAGAGTAAATCAGAACAATAAACAAAATATCTACATACTATATCCAATGCAAAAAATAAGTCTAAGAGACAAAGACGTATCGGAATCAAAATAGCTCAACACGATGTGGAATGTCCTAGACATCTAACAGTGATCTATCGATAATAAGGAGGTGAAATTGTAATAGAATATCAAGTGTATGTGAATTAAATATTTAGGCTATCATTAGAATATCATCGACTAGATTTTAGGTCCTTAATTCGCTAGGGCACAGTGTATTTTTCCTACGAGTAAATAACCCACGTTCTTACACAAGACCTGTAACTATAGGTACAGGCTACGTATCAATAATTTGAACACTCAGTAAGGTAGTTTTAGGGCCAAGCAAACCTCCAAACATTTGCATTTGTTATATAAGTAGAATCAATAAATACACAAGATCAAGTACAGAAAATAAAATATAAACAGTTGTTGCTAGTGTAGTATATAGCAACTCTTTTCTGACAGAACGCAGTTTACAGATAATTAAAAACTTTTTATATATGTTTTGTTATTAGAAATGATTATTAGTTATTAAATTAAAGTACAATAAGTGCAAATAGTATATATTTATGCTCCTTAAAATTTAAAGGTTTATTTAAATCATTACTTATATTATAATAAGTAAATTGAAACGTAGTTGTACAATTACTGTTACTGTAAGCAGTTATACTGTGTACCTGTTTACAGAATATGGGTAATGCACAGATTATGCACTTAAAAACCTTTCAACTGAATGACATTTTCATTATTTCTCATATAACTTATTTTTACCATAAAACTTAAACCACCATTTCAAGATGCGGATAAACCAAGTCGCTGTTTTTTTATTTGGACCGAATTATTGACCTAGAGTTTTTATAAGAGTCCTCATTCAAAACTCAGCAAATGTCCACTGCTGGTAACAGGCCTACTCCATTGATTTGTAAAAAAAACCGGTATGAGCCGCTTGTATCACACGAATTCCCATTTCGCAACTAGGTCGCAGTCCACCAAGTGGTAAAAAATTAAAAGAAAATATCTTTTAATATAAATTTTACAAAAAGTGGCTTAGATTTTGTAAACATATAAATATGTAGATGATGATTTTCTTTAATTTTATATCAGGTGATACATACGTGTATATGTGTTCGTATAGTGAATAATGATTATAAAATTTGGTTTAATGTAATACAAAGTATTATCACTCAACTTAATATTTTCCAAGTAAAAAGGACAAGCGGTTAGAAAGAACCGCATTATTACGGGGATTACCCGGCAATAAACAACAAAAAATGCAATAAAAAAATATGTTCACAAACTTGTAATGAGATAACTTTGCTCAAAGAAAATCTGTATCTCCCACACTCTCTGTTAATAAGGGTACAACAATAAAAATACATTCAAAGCTTTACGTATACAGACACGAAAGTTATATTGGCAATTAGGTAGCGACAATGGTCTAGCTGGGCCGACGCCATTCGAGCCGAGGAGGTCCGGGAATGGGCCATTACGATTATGGTAACGACGTTCCGTGTCCGACATGCTTGGACATGGACATGTCGTACGAGGAAGTAGTCAAGATATATTTACAATCTCTAGATGTGGTATGACAAAGAAGTGGTTTATGTCTGTGTGTCTATGGGATTAAAAGGTGATGAGGTCCTACTCATATAATAAATGCGTATAATTGTGAGTTAGTATGTTTGTTACCGCTTCACCCTACGAAAAAGGAACCGATTTGTCAGTAATTTAAAATGGGGATGTTCTGAATTAACACTTGCTATATAATTTATCCCAGAAAAATTTAAGGTTCTCGCATGACTAACTGAATTACTACAGCTGTCAAACTTCCTTACTATAATTCAGAAGTAGCTACGCTGATAACCGAATTAGTGCGAGTGCAGCCGCTATGAAAAGCTAGTAACTATTATATAAAATAGATTCACTTTATTTCATACAATATTTTAATTTTTAACTAAGTTTAAAAAAGGAGGTTCTTAATTCGGTTGTATTTTTTTTGATTGCACACGTTTAGAGATTGCAAACCGGGCCCGGCAGGTACGAAAACTGCGGCATGGCAGCCCCAACTTGTGGATAATTGGCATGGCAAGCGCAGCGAACCGCGATGTTGGCGTTTTGATAGTCATAATACCTAAAGTTATTGTTATTATCAAAAGAATATAGTTATTGCTCTTAAGAATTTGTTTTGTTTTTACTTAAGCTACCAAAGTTTATCTATCTAAGTTGATAAGACAAGTTTAGTACATTAGGCTGCGTTATAAGTTTCTTATTCTAATACTATGTTTTCAAATAGTAACAGTATTAGTAATTAACTTTAAGCAAGCAGGTGTTTCTCTTTACTCTGTATAGTATTAATAATTAAATTGCGGGCGACTTCTTAAAGAATCTATCTACCTTCCAAACTTTTTCTCGAAATCCTCTAAATGCAGGCATTTCATCAGCGCGTGAGGATCATTTCTATCCTAAACTTAATAACTGAATACTAATGCTTGCTTAAACTTAATTAGTAACACTAATGTAACTATTCCGTTCATAAGTGAAACCAAACTAACTAATTCTGTATCAAAAACTCGTGATTTTTAGACTGATTAAGACTGATTATTGTTGATTTGCTGGTTTGAAATAAATATTATTCCGTAACCTTGAATCATTGTATTTTTCCTCTATTTACTTAAAGCAAATTTTCATAAAATACTTTAAAGGTTTCATCCTAACACATACAACCATACCGAAAACATACAACAGTTGAAAAACATACCGGGTTGCAAAAAAAAAGGCTTTAAGTGTTTTTAATAGTTTTATCGTGTTATTTTTCTCAAAATCAGTTTATTAGCTTTTTAGATATCTATAATAGTTAACGGCTAGCAACTGACCAGTTTTTAGGGTTCCGTTGCCAAATGGCAAAAAACGGAACCCTTATAGATTCGTCATGTCTGTCTGTCTGTCCGTCCGTATGTCACAGCCACTTTTTTCCGAAACTATAAGAACAATACTATTGAAACTTGGTGAGTAGATGTATTCTGTGAACCGCATTAAGATTTTCACACAAAAATAGAAAAAAAACAACAAATTTTGGGGGTTCCCCATACTTAGAACTGCAACCCAAAATATTTTTTTTCATCAAATTCGTTTGGGGTATTTCAAAAATCATTTTTTTATAAACTGAATAGTTTGCGCGAGAGACACTTCCAAAGTGGTAAAATGTGTGTAACTTCTAAAAATATGTGCTAGACAGATTATTTAACTTCATATTAGTGCACTCATATTATACTGTAAGTGTTATATTAAAAAAAAAACGTCATTTAAGTTTCGAAAGACTGGGTTTTTTGACATGTCGAGAGTAGAGCACTACCTCACCGCTCCGCTTATGAGGCGTGCAATAAGAGAATGATAAAACTAAAAAAAATATATGATGTACATCACCATGCAAAATTGGTTTGAATGAGATCTAGTAAGTAGTTTTTTTTTAATACGTCATAAATCGTTAACCGCAATTTACTTTTCATGCAATCAACTCAAATATAAAAATAAAAAAAAAACATATTTTTTTGTTTGTGTTTGTAAAGTACGTAAATGGTGGTAGGTACGGAACCCTCGGTGCGTGAGTTCAATTCGCACTTGGCCGGTTTTTTTATTTCATTTAACTTTTGCCATTCTTATTTAAGAATTGACCATTTCCAGTTTACGATAAATACTATGACAATGATTGTTTTGCTTCAAACTTCGCGTGTTTACGACTGCGTATGTGGACTGCACCCGTCTGCCTGCGGGTCATCATGCCTGAGGACATTTGTTTCAGTTTTGCCATCAGGGTTAAATGTATTTTTAATGTATCTCCGATCGCCTCAGTCGTTATATGCCCGACTGCAGGGGTACGGGCCTCTCCTTGGAGAAATAAGGTTAGGCTACAGTCAACAGTGCTGACCCAGTGTAAATTGTTGGACGTCTAAATTAGTCTGAATTTTAAAATAGGCGAACAGAAACCCGTCTCCAAGTAAATTTATAACTTAGACAAAAATCGCTTATATTTTGCATGACTTAACTGTCGCCCTGTTTAATTTGTTAAAAGGCGACTATTTTGTATAACAAAATAAATTGATATATTTTGTGGTAGAAATACATTTAATGTTTCCCCACAAGAAACAAAAACAAAGACTTTCAGACCTCTTAAACGACAGAACGTATATGTTTTGTGAATAACTAAAGTACGAGAAGTTGTTGACTCTGATAGGGCAGCAAAACAAAACATTGCAGGATGCGAGTTTTAAAAATACATTCGGCTATATTCTTCACAAACATACAAACTGTTCTCCTTTATAACTGCAATTTGAAGTTAATCAGGAATAAAAAAGTTTTTTTTTTTTATCCACTAAGGTAGCAAACAAGCTTACGGTCCGCCTGATGGTAAGCGGTCCCAATAGCCTATGGACGCTTGCAACACCAGGGGTATCACTCGCGCATTGCCGACCCTTTAGAAATAACTTCTTTCTTGAAGAACTCCATATTGTAGTCCTTGGAGAAAACTTTGGCAGGGAGCTCATTCCACACCCAAGTGTTCGCGGGAGGAAGTTTCTCTGAAACCGTACTGTACGCGACAATTTCGGTTCTTAAGTGTGAGAATGAATTCCCTGCCGATGGCGAGCCTCAAAATTTCCAATGAAAAAATAAAATAAAAGCTAAAATATAAAATATATATATCTATATTATTAAAAGTAAGCACAGCGCGGTTTCAGAGGATGTTCCTACCGCAAAAGCTTAGTTCGTGGAATGAGCTGCCTGCCAAGGCTTTCTCTAAGAACTACAGCATGGGGTTTTGAAGAACAAAGTGTTTAAATTTTTAAAGACACGGTTACGCGCGAGTATTGTCCCAGGTTGACACCTGCGTCATATATAGACTCAGGACGTCATTTTGGAACCTCTAACTTGAATTTAAGATTTGATCTAGCACCCTCAAAAACCCAATAGAACTTAGTTTTATAGAAATTAAAGATTTTTTACCAAATGGCATGGAGCTGCCATTTTGGATTTTAAGAAAACTTATAAAAGATTTGCCAACACCGCGGCTCGGTAGGTACCTGCCTTCTAAACCGAGGGGCGTAGATTTGATTCCCGCATAGGACAAACATTTATGTGGTGATCATTTCAGTTGATCTTAACTATGGTAACAAAAAAGTGTTTACGTATTTCTGTCGGTTATCTAGTATCCACATTACAAGCTTTGCTTAGTTTGGGACTAGATGGCGTTGGGTCATATGTCTAAAATATGTAACTATTAATAAAATTGAGCGCATTCGAAAACCAAAGAGAACTTATTTATATCAAAATATCTTGTACACATACACACAACCATACACATAGAGTCATCACCTTATAACTCTCAAATAGTCGCAAATGATTTCCTAGGTCTTAAAACGTAAATAAAACACAAATTCAACAATGCCCAAGAGTTTACCCAGAAAGGCATTTTTCTTTTTCTTTTTCCTAAATTAGAAACATTTTATTTTAAGAATTTATTTCTCTAAAGATTACAATATAAGTAGTATTAAACTTAGTAGAGAAAAATACAAAAGTTTTTTTTAAAATAACATTCAATGAGCGCACATTTTGATTAGTAAATAGTAAATATGAAGCAAAGTTAGAAGGATGTGGGTAACTTACAATATCATGAAACACAAAAAGAAACATTTATTATCAAAAACTTGCTTTGCTCATCACATCACTATAGTATAAATATTATCACATCATTCAACAAAATCTGACTGCTTTGTTAAGTACCGAATACCCTATCGACAAATGTAACAAATATCGAACGGATAACCTTTACATACATAAAATAAGTAGGTATACCTTGCAAGTCTCTGTGTATTGATACAAATAATAGGGCGAGTGTCTCTAGTGTCCATGTAGTTGAGCGTAAAACTAATGAGTTTAGACTTACGGCACCTCATTAGAGGCAATGAATAATCAACGAAAAGGACACAAGCTTTCTAGGACACTGTAATGTTTTTCTATTTCAAAAACACTCTGATATACATTGCTTGTCACCTCAACTTTTGTTTCAAAAAATAAACACACAACTACTAGGTACTTATAAAGTCCTAGTACATTTTAGAGCAATAAAGAATTAGTATTGTGGCATGTTTTAGTGTAGACACTTCTTTGTGTTTTAAAATAATATCATATATATAGTGTTCTAAAAATTGCTGATTTTGACTGTTCTTACTTAAAAATATATATTCTACCTATAAACTTAAAAACAATCTAAATAACATTTTTTGCTGATTTTTAACAACAAACTCACAAAGTATGTTTTAATAACAAAAATTATTTTTCCACGGCTTTAAACGCGTTCAGAATAATAAGTCGAAATCGGAGCTTGTTCGAATCAATTTTGTTGTACGATTTAGTATTCTTATCATAATAAAATTTATTATTCAGTTACAGAGCTGTATAGTATCTTTGGCTTATCTTACCGAATTACAGCTTCAATCATCATCAGGTGTTGATATTTTATCGAATGGAAATCGAAGAGTACATTTCTTGCAAGATATATTTTTGTATCTTAGATTTGGTACTTATATATTTTATTTTTAAATCCTTAAAGGAAGGTGGGCAATAATGTATCACTTCTGCATAAGGTCAGCATCATAGTATCTCAAAGCTTAACCGTGATGATATTGTTATTTAAGGGGAAACAGCTTATTATTGACGCCTTCATTAAATATTATAAATCTAGTCATATTGCTTTAACTATGATTAGAAAGTTTTATATTGTTTGCGGAATATCTATGAGGTGTAATTTTATTAGCAGACTGACTAAAACTCACAGATATACCATACAAAACATATAAACGATACAAAACATTCTTAAATTGCCTGATTTTAGGCTACTTTTATGTTTTCAACAGATTCTTCTTAACTTCTGGCAGTGGCTTCGCCTGCCCTTTAGTTTGGTTATCGGGGCGTAAGATTCTTACGGCAACTCCTCAATAAAGAAAAAAACAAACAATAAAATGTTTCCTCTTTATAATATTAATATAGATAGATAGATTAGGTAGGCATAATACATTCGTGTCTGTGAAACCATAGAAATACACATACAAAATTTCAACCCAATGGGTCAAGCCGTTTAGTAGTTGACATACCGATAACAGCGCCACCTACCGGGTCCAATTGTAATTTTAAATCACCTAGGAAACTATTTTTAATGCATTTTACTAGATAGGATGGATATCAGCATATAAAACCTTAACAAGGAAAAAGTTACGTCATTCTAGCGAAGACTTTGTGTAAAAAAAAGAAATAAATTTATTAACAAAGGCTATATATGTCTTAAATTTCCGATTTAATATATTTCTATATCTATTAAAAGGACTAAATATACACAAAAAAAACGCAAATTATTTGAACTTAGTCCTGAAAAGAAATACAAATCTACATTAATAAAGCTTTTTACTATGGACGGTAAGAACAGATGGCAGCACAAATAAAAACGGATCTAATGTAATGATAATCACGAATAACGACCTTTTCTTTTCTTTTGCGCTGAAAATGAATCCCTTATCCGTATAATCATATATTGTTTTCATGACAGTCTCGTTTATCGTTCATCTTTCCGAATAAAACATTACACTTTTAATTAAACGAGGCTGTACAGAACAATGCCTTTGCCCATATCTTTTTATAAAAGACAAAAAGGTTGTTGTTATTCACATATAGAGCAGATGTATGGGTATATAAAAGCCTTTTGCCCTTCCGGTGTCCGTCCGGCCCTTCTTGTTACACCGTATAAGCTTAATTTAAGGGAAATTTAATTTTTACGCGTCCATTTTTTGCTTAGTTCGGGTTATGATATGCATATAACACGTACGTATATCACAAGTGGGTCTAGAAAATTGTTTGTTAAGTACGTAGTAAGGTTCCAGAGATCGTTAGGAGCCTTTGTTGCCTTGCCTTAACAAGATGTGTCGTAAAGTTTAAGGTAGAGGGGTTTGTTTATGGACATATCACTTTGAGGAAGTACTTAACCATACCACAACATAACTGTTACTTATTTTCGTTTCAAATATCAGTGTTTTCGTTTTAGCAGAGTTTGTCATTGTTTCATTTCGATTTTGAACGTTGTATGTTTGATTTTGGGCCGTGTGTTATCGAAAACGGTCATTTTGTAATGTTAAGGAACCTGTGTTAAAAATCCAAATACAAACTTTGTAAACAATGTGTGTTATATGGTTAAAATATTAGTTAGCATTTGACGATTAAAGTACGAAGAATCGGTGTTTTTCTTTTTAGGAATCCGTTCCCTTTAGGGTGTCAACAAGATCCTATTACTAAGTATTAATTAGTCAGCAATATAAGTCAATTAAATCTATAGAAAATCACGCATCTGAATTTGAAATAACAAATGCCTTTCATTTAATATCTTTATTCACATACTTATTTATTAAGTACTACGCAATGATGCGTGTAAATGTAGATATGTATTGATATTTCCTCCTACTAACTTTTCATTAGCGTAATAATACCTCATTATAAGCACAAATTGATTTATCTTGACGTATCTTTTATCAACTTATTTGGACGATACAATACGTCTTGTTAAATAGAATTATTATGTATACAAATTAGAATGTTCTAATTTATTTCACTAGCTTTTCGCCCGCGATGCTTACACCATAAAATGGAACCGTACTCCAAATTTTTAATTTTCATGTTTAGCGATTTGAGCTGGCAGTGATGGCAGTCAATAAATTTTTTTTATGCTATAAGGAGTTGCATTTTGGAAAAACCCTAACATAAACAAATGTATTACATTATTCCCTACCAAATTTTTGTAAACTTCGCAGCCGCACGTGGTTTAGGCGCTTAATGGGTTGATTTTCAAAACATCCTTTTTTTTACGATGCCTACAATACAAAATCAACCCGTGCTCAAAATCCCAAATTTCTATCTATAGAAATTTAGTGATGACGATTCAGTCCGTACTTTGTTTTATTTGCACACAAACTTTGCCACGTCTCTTCTTCCCTTAAGGATGATATTTTAAAAAACGCGAATGACATGTTTAATAAATTTTGTTTTATAGATTTATTTCTATTATTAGCATAGATTTTTAACTTGTTACCTGAAAACTGTTTTACTATTATTTTGTGATGAAAAGCATAAATATAAAGATGCAGTTATATTTGACCATAAAAATATTATTTACATTACAAACTGTGTCATCCCCATTCTTCCGTTAAGGATCAATTTCGAAAAACACCAAAATACGCTAATCTTGATTGTGTTTCAGAGCATTAATACTGAGCTTAATGGCAATTTATCTAGAAGTTATTATTTTCTTTACAAATTTTTCACCCTTTTCTTCTTCTTAACGGTTGAATTTTGAAAAACTTGACAGAAAGTGTTCTAAAATAGTGTTAGAGCGTCAATACGAAGCTCCAAATAAATTTTTATAAATGTTATTTCCCACACAAATTTTGGTACCCCTTTTTACTTGTGTTAAATACTTAATTGTGTAAAAAAACATTTATACTAAGCTTTGACTACCATGATATTTCTTAATTACAAAGATACTTTGTCAGCCCTTCTTCCATTTAGGGTTGTCGTTTTAAGATTCATTAATTATGAAGAAAATCATATGAAATTTCTAGTAAATTAAATAAACAATATTTTAATTCAAGCTTTGTCATCCCCATTTTTCTCCTTAGTGGCTGAGTTGTTTCAATATTCCACCTAGTGTGTTACTGAGCAATTATACTAAGTTTAAAGTAAATTTGACCACAGAATTATTATTTTCCTTGAAGTATATCCACCGTTTTCACCCCTTTGAGGATTACATTTAGAAAAAATCCGTTTTTAAAAACCGCCTTCATTTATGAAGTGAACACCCTCTTTAAATTTTAGTCCTCAGTGGTTTGAGCTGAGCGATGTTGCGTCATTTCAGATATTGCTTTTTTATATATAATAGGGAGAGAATCATTACCAAAACTTGAATTTTGATTTGATTAAATACCGATGGCTTTAACTTGAAAATTATGGATTTTCGTAAAAATCTTCATCTGTTTTGGCTTTAAGCTAAACACAACCTGTACAAACGAGGAGCCAACTTGGAAAGGAGTCGCCCTAACTAGTTACGTGCTTGTTATTTTTTTGTGTATTTAAAATAAAATACTTATACAAAAGTCATCATTAAAAGTTTAACTCCAATTTCCCAGCCGTGCCTGTGACAAGTGTACTGTAAAATGCTGGCGCTTAGGAGTTTTAAGCGACCACCTACTTGATAATTGGATCAGTTTATTTTTATAAGTGAATACTGCGTTTATAAAAATTAGAAACTCTGGTCGCCCGTAAGGTCTCTTACTGGGTTGACTGTGCTAAAAGTCAACTTGATGACTACATATGTTTGCATGTCGTCATGATGATACCTACCTATACATAAACAAAAAAATTAAACACTTTTATTGTTAAACTTTATTATTTACTCTACCCAAAGGTTGTCTGGAAGAGATCGCTTTAAAGCGATAAGACCGCCTTTTGTTTTTCTCTATTTGTAAATATGTTTTTTGTAAAATTATTACCCTAATGCAATAAAGTATATTATTATTTTTATTATATTATTATTGTTGATTTTTAATTTTATGATATACATATGCAAGGTAAGGATACCAAAGTTTTTTGAAAATATATAAAAAGTCCTTGTTAGTTAACATTGCGGCTGTGCTATGTCTTTAACCTATACTGTGTAAATTTCCTGAAGAAGAATGGCGATTGGTAAAATTAAAATAAAATTATGCCCTCTAGCAGCACTAATTTATTAAAAACAAGCGAGGACTTTTTTTATTCAGTTAGCCGTAGTCGGGTTTCACTCTCTTTTGTTTTTGATTATCAGGTGTTGAAATTTGTCATAAATTGAGCAACACTGTTGGATACAAACATATATATATATATATATATAAAATAAAGTCGTGTTAGTTACACTATTTATAACTCAAGAACGGCTGTAGCCATTTTGGTCCAAATTGGTGGGGAGGCAGCTTAGAACCAGGAGACGGACATAGGATACTTTTTATGCCGTTCGATCAAATGTGAGTCGGACTCGCGCAATAAGGGTAAACCGATTGTAATAAAATTTTGATAAGTTGTTATGCACACGCCGGGGCATGTTTCTGAGAAAAAAAAGGGTCCAGTGCGAGTCAGACAGGGTCAAGTACGAGTCGGACTCGCGCAATAAGGGTAAACCGATAGAATTGAAATTTCGATAAATTACTGTGCACACGCCGGGGAAGGTTTCTGAGAAAGAAAAAAAGGGTCAAGTGAAGGGCAAACCGATTGTAATAAAATTTTGGTAAGTTTTTATACACACGCCGAGGAAGGTTTCTGAATTAGTACAACCCTTTCACAATAGGTTTGTGTGGCAGTTGTTTAAAAAAAAACGTTTATGTATTCCGTTCGACAGCGTTCCCTTGACATAAAACATCTGTCACTATAAAACGTGGTATAACAAAAAAGGGATAACAAAACACAAATGACAGCTATGTAATGGACGTATGGATGACAATTTGATTTTTGTAAGAAATCAATATTAAAACTATTTCTATTAAATAAATAACAATCATAATATAATAATGGAGCCATTGCCTATCTCAAAAAGCTAAGTAATTTTGTCTATGAATGAATGGTTGAAAATTTGAGTTTTGAAATAAATAATTAGGTGAATTGAAGTGAAGTTTTATTACTAATGCCGCGACCAAGACGATCGAATCTTTCCCGACAAAGCCGTAATGCATGAAGGATACGAAACACTGCAAATGAAAGGACTGAAGAAGAACAAGAAATTGCACGTGAACAGCGCCGCGTTAGTATGGCTCGACTTCGTGCTTCTCAATCACAAGAGCAAAGTGAGACAGCCCGTGAAACGGCTCGGTCGACAAAGCAAAATCGTCGAGCGAACAACAGAGGTCAACAAATAGATAATTTGCGACGCAGAACAAGTGCTGATTTGAATCCAGCAGCGTTTCGATACGATTGCAGCAATGATTACAGCTTGCATCCTTACGTTTGCATTGGGCAAATGGACGTTGTTTGCAAGTATTGTGGTGCATTAAAGTTTTCCGGAGAAACGCCAGGATTATGCTGCCTTAGTGGTAAAGTGAAATTGCCATTGTTGACTTCGCCACCTGAGCCATAGTATTCATTGCTTTGTGGCGAAACACCAGAATCACGCCACTTTCTTGCAAACACTCAAAAATATAATGGTTGTTTCCAAATGACGTCATTTGGGGCAGATATTATCGAAGAGCGAGGATTTAATCCGACATTTAAGGTATTTATTATTACGCTTTTATAAGCCTGGGTTGTATGTATGTATGTAATGGAATCTTTGAGCATGATTTTCACCAATTTGCAGAAATAATATATTTGCTAATTCGGAACTCTACTCTCACACCGAAAAAAGTGTATATAACTCAGTTAATACTGACTGGTTTTTATTTTGTAGATACAAGGACAGATTCATCATCGAATTGGATCATTACTACCACTCGAAGATGCACAGCATAAATTTTTACAAATATATTTCATGGGCAACATGGAAGAACAACTTGATCGACGTGGAGAGATCAATGCAGGAATGAAGCGAGCAATTCT
This sequence comes from Apoda limacodes, assembly GCA_946406115.1. Lineage (NCBI taxonomy): Eukaryota > Metazoa > Arthropoda > Insecta > Lepidoptera > Limacodidae > Apoda > Apoda limacodes. The sequence continues at coordinate 6,503,732 of OX291553.1, read as the reverse complement.
TCAAGACTTGCAGCAACTGCTTCATGAACATCATGATTTTGTCAGGTTGTTTAAAAGTGCTTTAGAGCGCATGCCAAATGATGATTATAAAGTTGTCATCAAAGCAGATAAACGACCATCTGGAACACATGAACGCACATATAACGCTCCAACAATAGATGAAGTTGCCATCCTGATTGTTGGTGAACAATTGGAAACACGCGACTGCAAAAAATATCTGAAACACATCGATCATATGACGAATTGCAATACCCGCTGATGTTTTGGCAAGGAGAAGATGGATATTATTTTAATATCAAAATGATAAATCCATTGAATGTTGAGTATCAATATCATAATTTATTTTATTTATAAGACAAATGACTGGCAACCGGTAATTAATTATGCAAAAAATTTACATATGAAATATTAAATCTACTGTTTTAATTTCAGGTGAAGAAAATACAAAGAAAGTTAGCTCAATGAATTATTACGCATATCGTTTGATGATTTGTCAAAATGCTGAATTGGCTTGGTTGAAATTGAACCAAGCCAAACTGCGTTCTGAGGAATACATCCATTTACTTGATGCAGTTAGTACTGAAGGAAATGCAGCAAATATTGGTCGATTAACTATTCTGCCGGCGACGTACAGTGGTAGTCCACGTCATATGCATGAATATGCGCAAGATGCAATAACATAGGTTCTTCATTACGGTCGGCCAGATCTATTTATTACTTTAACCTGTAATCCAAAATAGATAGAAATTATTCAATTGCTGCTTCCCGGACAAACATCAAGTGATAGACACGACATCACAGCACGTATATTCAGGCAAAAAATTCGGTCCCTGATAACTTCATTGTTAAACAACGCGTCTTTGGAGATACTCGATGCTGGATGTATTCAATCGAATGGCAAAAGCGAGGCCTGCGCACGCACATATTCTTATTTGGTTAGCGGAAAGAATTCAACCTGACCAAATAGATGATATTATATGTGCTGAGATTCCTGATCATGAAGCCGATCCAGTCCTACATGATGTTGTTATTACAAATATGATTCATGGACCGTGTGGCGCCATTAATCCCCAATCACCTTGCATGGTCGATGGAAAGTGCTCTAAACGATATTCACGGAAATTTACGGCGGAGACCGTTACTGGTAACGATGGTTATCCGCTGTATCGGCGTCGATTACCAGATGACAACGGTCGATCTGTCACAACAAAAGTAAAAAGAATGGATTTCGCTGTCGACAACAGTTGGATTGTTCCATATTCGCCACTTATTTCTAAAACGTTCAAGACACATTGCAACGTTGAGTATTGTAATTCAGTAAAGTCCATAAAATATATTTGCAAATATGTCACGAAAGGCAGCGATATGGCGGCTTTTGGATTGCAATCCTCAAATACCAACGATGAAATTTCACGCTATCAAGTTTGATCGTTATGTAAACTGTAATGAAGCGATTTGGCGTACATTCGCATTCCCTATTCACGAACGTCATCCTACTGTTGTGCATCTGGAGAATGGTCAACGACTATATTTCACGGCTTCGAATGCTATGCAACGTGCTGAAACACCTCCAGCAACTACATTGACCAGTTTCTTTGCGATCTGCCAAAGCGATCCGTTTGCACGTACTTTGAATGCTTCATCGAAGAATTTTCAAAGACGGCGTTGCGGTTCCTGGGTATCCGGATGTCCGTTCTACTGATGCTCTTGGTCGTATGTATACAGTTCATCCAAAGAATGATGAATGTTTCTATTTGCGGTTGTTGCTGGTAAATGTGCGTGGACCAACGTCATTTGAGACACTACGGACTGTTAATGGTGTAATATTCCCAACATATCGTGCTGCATGTGAAGAACGAAGGAGGTTTGAATTTAGAACATCCATTTTTTTCCCATGGTCAATTATATGTGGTTGTTCACGGGTCGGAAGACCATCTGCGTTGTTTGTTTTTGCGCCTGATAAGAAAATAAAAAATGTCGTGTATCACAAGGTACTTAAGTGAAGAGCAACCTATGTACTGAAATGCAGAAACAATAATAAATGATTAATGTACTTAATTTTTTTTTATAATAAAAAATTAACTTAATAAATTCGAAAATCGGCTTATTTATTGCCTCTAAGGCGGAACAGAGTTCGCCGGGTCAGCTAGTATAAATATGTATATATATATATATATATATTTATATATTAGCGGTCCTGTCGAACGTTGTTCCGCTGCCGTCCCTACGAGGGACGTCAATAATCTGATCCAGCAGCAACTTGGTCTATTGTTTGTTTTCGGAATGAAACGCAGTTTCCTTGATTCGATGTGGGGACGTTTGTAACTTTATGGGTTATTAAGGGCTAACGAACTGGGATTTCAATAAATGTACTGTTATATGCGTGTATAGTAAACTATTACGCCGAGACAGTATTGTACGTTGAATTCATTATTTAAATTAATATATATCTATATATATAAAAATTACGTGTCACGTTGTTTGTCCACGATGAACTCTTATACTACTGAACCGATTTTGATCAAACTTCGTAACTATCTGTTATTTGATCGAACTGAAAAGATAGGATATCTCGATCTGTTAAGTGCGAGCCGGACTCGGGCACTTTAGGTAAAAACCAACTTTTGCCGGGTACAGCGGGACGGCAGCGGAACAACGTTCGCTGGGACAGCTAGTATATTATATATATTCATAATATATATAGCCTTTTAGTTTTTTTCGTTTTTTAAGTCAATATATCAAGTATTCAGAGAACTTCAGAAATTAGATATGGATACGTTAATTTTGTATATTTTTTACTATACCACTACGATGGCAACAAACAAGCTAACGGTGCACCTGATGTTAAGCGCATGCTTAGGACAACCCTTAGGACGTCATACGCGCGTCCTGGCTCTTTAAAAATCTCATAGCTCTTTCTTAAAAACCCCATATTATAAGTCTTTACAGGAAACCTTGGCAGAAAGCTAAACGTTTGCGTGAGGAAGACCCTCTGAAACTGCACTGTACGTGGCCATTTAGGTTCTAAAATGTGAGAAAAAATTTCCTGCCGATGGCGAGTGGTGCAGTAGTGGAAAATATCATCATTATTACATTATATCGTGGGCATCATTGCAAAAAAATCCTCAGAACACATCCAATTATATTTACGTCTTGTGAGCTTGGGATCGCTGACGATTCTCTTAGCTCGTCAGTGAATCGAGTTAAAGTGGCCATGATGATATCCTGGTTTACCCACCCAGAGACAGCATTACTTTATAAGGGACCGGACTTGCGACTTTTAAATAGCAACTTTTACCCCGAGGTACAGAACTGCTTTCCTTTGTTGTGTACTCCAAGTTTATTGGACGCCAGCTTCACCTAGTTTTTGAAATTATTTTGGAACTGAACAACGCTGGAGATGTCAACACCAAGGATCCCAATGCTCTTAGATATGATAAGGGGTGTTTTGTGGAATTGTGGGACCCCAGTGAATGGGGTTTCTTAGCGGTGAACTCGCACACTTGTGGTTTTGTTGGTCCCCAGTTGGCGACTTGGGACAGAGTGGTCTTGATTTTAGACACAAGTACTGCACGGTTTCCCGCACGACGGAACGTGGGGTGTTTGCACTGCTCGTGTATAAGCGTGTTCAGTACTGTCATCTGCATAGCAATCTACGTTGTTTATGCACAACATAATGTCATTGATATACAGTTGAAACAGCGTAGGGAACAACACAGAGCCTCGCGGGGATCAGAGTAACTATCGCCAACTACGACTTGTACGCGGTTGCCTTCGTATTTGCACAAACCCTCAGGCAGTCCGTAACATGGGATGAAAGACCCCGGTACCAGACCCGATTGACCCCTTGCCATGTCTAGACTACATGCCAATGCCTTTTACCCCCAATTGAGATGTCATATATTTATTAGCTAGTCACCATTGGTATCTGGTGATTCCAGTCATTCAACCTGGTTGCACGAAGAATATGTACATTGATGATGATTATAATGTATGTTTGACATTGCTCGTTTGATTAACGGTTTTATTCAATTAAAATATTGATTTATATTGTCAAGCAGCGATGTACGTTATAACTATCTAGTTATAATTTTGTGATGCGGATCTCAAACTATAAGATACATGTTAAACTACCTGAGTACAGGATTTAAAACAATAACAACAGTTTGTATCACGTGAAGTGACAGAATAATTAAACAATTCTAATAAAATACAAATTATCTTGTCAAGAATCGCCGCTCAATTTCGACAAAGCTTCCAGCTGGCGCTTGTGAACTAATTGCGTACCCGTTAGCGCCGCTAATTCCTACAAACGATCAAGTTATTGCCGAGAATCCTACCGCAAGCAACCGTTCAGGATAACATTTAATCTATGGGTAATGCTTTAACAAGAGTATTGTATCTGGCAGATTCACAAGAACTCATTTACAGACCGTATGACATTTTTAAGATTATTTTTTATTATATTATATTACACGGAATGTAAGAATTGTTGCAGGTTCAAGTTCTAGATCAAGGTTATTCTTTTGACTGCATTTTTGGTATAAAAATATTTATTTACATTGATGATGTAGCCATAGATATGGCATGTATGATATATTTTCTTCGAAGACTGGTTTCTTCGAAGGCTAGAACCTTCAGGGAGTCATAAACAAAGGGAGAATATTACTATGTATATTTATTCTATGAAGATTTTGTTCGTTTGTAAGAATTTTTGGATGATAGTTAATATTGGATATCCTGAATTAACGAATAGGACACATTTATCGTGATTTAAATTCCCATGGGAATAGAGTTTTCAGCAGGCAAATCCCCTTGTATTTTTAGTGATATAATTGATATAAGATATAAAAAAATGCAAAAAAATCATAATTTTTACTCGTATAATTTAGTATCATATATATATATATATATATATTTTAATGGTACTTATTATACTTTTATGCTTTGAGCATAATACTTATTTTAAATAAAAACATTAGAGTATTATAAATTTTAGCGGCTTTAGACGTTAAAGTCGGCGGCGGCCTAAGGGTTTTGATTTCACCTTGCATCCTGAGTGGCGAAGGTTCAAGGCCCGCTAGTACCAGTAAATTAATTATTTACCCCCTGGGCTAGCATATATCAAAAAAAACATATGTGAAGTCCACAATGCGCACTGGGCTCACGTATGGATTATGGCTCAAATCACCCTCGGTGAGGGTAGGCCGTGCCCCAACAGTGAGGACGTATGAGGCTAATAGGGAACACGTTATAGTAAATTATGATATAAGTGCGGTAAGTTGAAAATTACAGACGAGGCGATATTGCTACAAGAAAGCAGAGGCAGTAATTATTAAAGCGCACGTGTGTCATACGACGTTTTAGAGAGAGGAAATAAATAAAACTCGGACTTTCTTAAACGAATAAATCTTTAATCACTTGTTAAGCAGTTAGAAATTTTTTAACAATTAGTAAAATTAATTATTACGTTACCAGTTGGCATTTTTAATGTTGTCAAGTTCTTATTATTAGTTACAATTCCACCAGTCTCTCTCTCTCACTCTCTTTAGTGAAAGTAGGAGAAACGAGACCATAGAGTTCTGCAGTCGGTGGCGGCGGCGGCGACGATGGTGGAAATGTATGCGTGTGTGCTTGTGGATGGTCGAGAGACAACACTTAGCTCCAAATTTATATTCCTTGTTATGCAAGAGCTAATTTCTTCTTTATTTTTCATCGAGTCATCTATGTAGCCCTCGGCTACACTGTTCGACCGCCACCCTCCGTGGCGATTTAGTGTCAATAAGTTCGCACCTGAATCGGCGAGCAATGTAGCCGAGGACCTTCTGAAACTGTGCCCTGTGTATTCATGTGGATCATCCAAATTTAAGAAAGTGGCAATTTGTTTCGGAATTGCTCCAAATTTATTTATGCCAATGGGTTGGCTAGTGCATTTTCCCTTTCGGTAATTTTAAAATATCTGTTAGACATCGCTTTTGTTGAACGAAGCGCTTCGTATTTCTTCACTATGTCGTGAAAAGGCCCCTGTATTGTGAACTTTATTTTTTGTGTTTTTGACCTGGACAAAGAAACCCACCCATGGTTCTCAATATCATTAGTTGTGATGTTTGCCAACTCTTGACGTCATGCACCATTTATGCCGAACATTAATACAACCTGAAATGAGATAAAAACAGCGTACAAAACACCCATATTTTAAAGAAATACGAGAGTGAAAGAATTAAATAACAATAATTTATTTTCAACTGACCTTTGTTGCCAAATATCGGCAATCCGGAGTTTCTTTTAGGAACTTCTTGACACTGTCGGCCGAAAATACTTTCGACTTTTTACTCACATGGTCACTTGCGCGTCTTTTTCGATTCCGTTCTATAACCGTTAGATAAATCTTGTTTTACCTTTTATTAAAAAAAACTCGTGCGTTTCACATTACACTAACGCACAAGTACGTAATGAGCTACAATACATATTGAAATTGGTAAAATAAGAGACCCTTTACGAGCAAATTTATTATTAAATATATACCTAATGATCACAAAATTTCGGCTCGGTAAACAAAACACTGTAGGTACGCTTTTAGTTTTAGCAAAAGTAATTAACAAGCCAATCTCTTTGTGCTTTAATTAACCTTTAAGTAATGTCTCCTTAAACATTATATGTTAAAATATACATTATAGTAATACAAAACACACATTGAAACTTTTGACGTAATCCCGAATTCGAATGGGAAATTCAATCATAGGCTACGTAACATGGTAACAGAGGCGTACGTAGTCCGGAAAGTTTTCAGCGAACGCGACTGCGCATCTATCAAAAGGATAATTTATTTTAAGTAGGTATAGCATGCTAATACTTTTAGTAGGTACCAATTATTAACTAATAAATTTAATCTTCTTGTTTGGAAAGTTATCTTGCGTGTATATTCAATGTTTATGTTCTTAAATATCTAATTTGTGTATTACCTTTGATATTATATCATATACATATATTCGTTTTTCCACATAAATATATATATATCTTGGTATTTACTTGTTAACAATATCGTTTTATTTCTAATGTAAATGGTTGACTTAACACAAGCACAAATACAATAAAAATATTTATTTTTTGACACTTTTACATAATTTTTTTTTTTTTTACAATAACATGGTTGACTTATCGCACAGTGTAATCTCTTCCAGTCAACCATAAGTTTTGTAGGGTCAAATTATTTTATATTATTTTTGATTAGGTCTGTTGTCAATAACCTATTGTAATATTTTTTTAAATCCTATATTAATACATAAAATATATACTTACTTAATACTTTATAACTATAATATATATATAATATATAATACATTTACATTTATTTATTTATACAAATATATATTATCATATTATATAAATGATAATTACGCCATATTTATTACATCTACTGATTACTTTGTTTGACGTCCCATACTTAAATATAGTGATTTTAAATCGTTATTAAAATGCAGACACAAAAGGTTCTAGTCTTATATCGCATGGTAAATTATTCCACAAGATTGCTGCCTTAACTGCAAAAGAAATTCCATAAAGTGTAGTGCGTGGGAAATTGTCAAAGTGCGTTCTTCGTTTGATACGCTATATTGCTGCGTAAGAAAAGGTAATTGTAATTAAATTAAGTTCTGAGGTAATGAGGAGCTGAGGGACTGGTCAGAACATTGTACAGAAGAGACAATATATGAATATTCCTGCGAAGTCGAATAGGGAGCAAATTTAATTAAGTACGAAACTCTGAATATGAGTATATAACCGTTCAAGTTTATTTAATAGCTCCTCTCTTTGGTCAAAATAGCTTACATCTGCGTTATCTAGTAAAAGGAGCAATGGAGACTGTACCAACGCAACTTTAGTATGGTATGGTAAAAAGTTTATCAGCGGTTTAAGTGAATGTAATAGTCAACTTGTGGACTCCAAGATTTTTTTTTATCAAGTTGTATGCCTAAGTGTTTTGACTTGTTGAACAGTTTGGATAGCAATTCCATTATACGTTATATTAGGAACATTTGCCAAATTAATATTAGATGTCAACCGTTTTCTACCAATAATTACAGCTTGAGACTTGTCAGGGTTAAGCACAAGTCTAGATGATTTAGTCTACGCAGAGTTACTAACAATAGTAACGTTATATCATTGTAGTTCAGATTTGTTGTATTCTAACTTTGTCCGCGGTTATCGGTGTAGAATTTCAACAACTCCTCAATTATAGACTAATCTATGTCCTTTATCGGGACGCAAACTATCTTCATACCAAATTTTATATTAATCGGTACAGCGGTTTAAGCGTGATAAGGTAATAGACAGACAGAGTTACTTTCGCATTTATAGGGTAGGGTATTTTTTTATCGCAAAATATTAATAAAACACAAAAATCAATCAATTTGCATATATTTCGGCGAATGAAGCCGTTTTCAATGCAATTATTATTTATTACATTAATAATATTAGTATGGATTATCTGTTGCGTGGCTCTATCCGTGCTAAATTAAGTTATCGGTTTGGAAATTTTGCACGTCAAGTCCACGATCATATTAAAAAAAAAATCTATAGTAAGCTGTGGCTATAGTTCGCTAACATGAAGTACGTTTTAAGTTATTTATGAAAGAGTTTTAGAATTTTCCGAGCTAGCCTATGTCTTCTTCCGTCCCTTTAACGAAATTCAGCTCTGTTTCGACGCAAAGCAATAACAAACAAACAAACAACAGACTTTTACAAATATGAGTTTAATAGACTTGAGACAATTAACGTTATTTATTTTATTTCGAATTTCTTAATATGTTTACTTTGTTTTTTCTTACTTGTCTTATTTTTGAAGCTTAAAATCAAGAAAACTATGATTTTGGCTTGAAATATGAAAAATGCAAAATGCACAATCAAATAACTACAAAGAGATTGAACTAAATTCTACCTCAAGATTTTTCTTATTTAAGCCTAAATCATAGTTTTTCTTGATTTCAAGTTTACAAATAAGTCAATTAAAAAAAAAACAGGGATAGACTATTAAATACTTATTTATTAAATCTCTAAGTGTAATAGGAAAAGACCCCAAACGTTCGGTCGTTTACAATTAATTATTCAATTTAAGTCTCACCAGGTCCGTATTTCATCTGAAGGTGGCAAATATTAGGCAATGGTGAAATTTTCCCCCTGAGAGGGCGCTCATTTGCGTAGGGAACAATTTCGCTATAACGCCAAGGAGTTGAAAGATGTTGGTTCTCGCCCTCCATCTTCGCTTAATTGGACTATTTTTAAGGAAGAGATTAAATTAAAATAATAAATAGGTAGAAGTCAAATAAAGGGCCAACAAATGCTTAAATTCCTAGTTGTAGAATATAATAGTAATACGATTAATATGCCAAATAATGTAATGTAGCATAATACGTGATAAAATGTATAAAATACATTCACATATAATCGACTGCATATGTAATAACTTTTTTTTTTGTTACAGTTTCACACAAATCCCTCAAAAAGCCAAGGTACGTACATAATAATTACAATATCCTATCGAACAACGCTTGACAAATATGTTGAAGTGAGATTTCAAACGTCTAGTCAGAAAACAATTTACCGAATTATTTTAACTTCGATAAATGTTACCTAAACTTATGTGAAGACAGTCCATTAATATGTATAAAGAGCCCTAATAGTGGCCGGAGGTATCAGTAAAGGGCTCGTAGGATGTTTACTCCGAGACTTGGGTACACATGATCTTAATAGCTCACGTCTTCCTCCACTCCATTGAGTCCACATTCTCTATAGATTTCTGCCATTCTGAGCCTCTCTGTCAACGCGCTCTGCATACAGAGGAAAAGCGCAGAGAAATACTGTAATTAAATATTAGGATTGAAATTCCTACTTCTAACAGCCTAAAAAAAGAAGGATGTTCTATATATTCTGGGTTGTCAATGTTTATTTGCGTAAGGTTTATTCGTCACCTTTTAGTGGGGTTTTGAAGTCGGCCTAATTTTATTATACATTTTTTTTTGTTTTACATGATTTGTGGAATGCCTAAATTCTCCGTTTTCAAAGAGAAGAAAACAATTAGTTTGATGCTCATCAGCTTTAAGGGTGTTTTACATTTTAGTATAATTTTGAAGTTAATTTTTTTTAGTTAATACATGATCTGGTACACAATTATTTCGAATGGGATCAACCTCATAAAAATCAATTTAAATTCGGCGAAGATATCGCGTCAAATACATACAATACACTACTTGTAATACTAAATATATATAAGTAGATCGTCTAAATAGTTAATTAAATCTTAAAACCTCATTTTGCAACCTAACTGTGGTTTTCATGATTAGATCCTAGCTTTATATAGAACTACCTTGTGGTCTGGCGTATTAGAAGACGGTTAAAAAATTTGCCAAGAAATCAATTAACATACTTATTTAGGTGTATAGGAAAAAATCATACGTCGCACATAGAACCGCCTTACTTTTTACTTGCTTTTATTTAACTCACAATGCTTCCTTTTTCCGTTTTTTTTCTTCCTTCCATCTAGTGGTGGAATCTTGCAAGCTTAATTAAACATACTTAAGTAAATACAGTTTTAGATACCACTCGCAAGGAAGGTTAATTACAAATAAGTGCATACCAAGTAACACTTATATCAATTTCAATTTTACTCAATACAGTCTATAATACATATAAAAAGGTATAAAAATACACAATAATACATGATCTGTGCTGACTCTTTAGCCATTTAATATTGCGTTGCGAACTCTGAAGCTGTCCAGACATCGTCAATTGGTTATTGAAATAGCTTTATTCTGTTGTAAGCTATCGCCTTGTCGACCATTTGTCGGGAATAATCGGTTGCAAACAGCTTGCACTCTTTATAAGCATTGGCTGATGCAAATTTTGACATTTTCTGCATCGGCATTTTGTAAGTCTGCTTTAGAAATGTTACTATTTACTCTCTGGTAACTTTACATTTTGTTTACTTGTTGGCAAGCCTTTCGCATATTGTGTCCATGTATTGTTATATGTATATTGGGTTCAAGAAATGGTAATACAGGATTACAAATAAACTTTTAAACTTTATAATGTTTTGTTAAGGACCTAAGTACTGTTTAAGCAACTTATAGTTCTCTGACATTTGAATTTGCATAAATATTCTTTATCGCTTTTTCGTAAAAAAAATACAATTTAAATTCATACTTAGGTAAATATTATAAACCATAAATGCGAAAGTAAGTGTGTTTGTTTGTTTCTCCATCCTTTACGTCGCAACGGAGCATCCAACTGAAATTAAAATTGGCACAAGGATAGTGAGAAACGCAAAAGCACAAAGGCAACTTTTACCCCGGAAAATTAAAGAGCTCCGACAGGAATAGATATAATCAAACTCCACGTGAATAAAATATATATTTTTTACTAAGGTGGCAAACGAGCTTGAGGTCCACCTGATGGTAAAGTGTTCACCGCAACCTATGAACGCTTGCAACACCTGGGGCATCACTCGCGCGTTGTCGACCATTTAAATATCTAATAACTTCTTTCTTAAAGAACCCTTAACTTCATTCTGTAGGCCCTAGAGAAAACCTTGGCAGGGAGCTCATTCCACAACATTAGCGTTCGCGGGCGGAAGTTTCTCTAAAAGTGTACTGTACGTAAAGTTTTCGGTTCCAAAGTGTGAGAATAATTTCCCTGCCGATGGCGAGCAGTGCGATGGTAGAAAGTAGTCGTGGGCATCATTTCGAACAATTCGTCAGAACACATCCCATTATACATACAAGCGGTAGCCCACACGGGGAGGCAAAGTCTCTTCTCAGACTGAAGGCCTCAATACGGCTTGTGAGTTTGGGATCGTTGATAATTCTCGCAGCCCGTCGTTGAACCAAGTTAAAAGGGCCAAGCTGGTATCCGGGTGCACCCGCCCAGAGATGGCAGTATTGATATTCAATAAGGTTCCTTACTAATTGATTAAAAGATATGGAAAAATACATCTCACCGTAATTGATATTGTATGGGTACATCATATTTAAGTTTGTTTACTCATACATCGTTGGTACTACAATATTTAGTTAGGCCAGCTAGTGCTATTAAGAAAGTAAATTAGTCCAGACAACTTTCGTGTCAGCTATTTGTGAAGAACGACACAATTTGTCGTGTAAGTGCCGCCTTAGTTTTATTGTCACACCTATCATTTTTATAGCAGCTTTTATGTGTACACCTTGTTCTCTCGTAAAGCATTGTTTAGGGGCGACCCTATATAAGGGACTTGCGCAAACAAATTAGGCCTAATAGTAAATAATAAAATCAAAATATTACTTTCTTAAAAAAATAACCAGGCTGGAAGCGAGTTGGATTCCAAATTATTCACTATTTTACTTAAATATTTTCGTCTACATTTTTAGCCGGCACATTAAATGGCTTCAAACATACTTTAACCTACAGATAATTTATGCAATTGAACAGACTAATGCTCACATATGAGCATACACAATATGTTCAAAAATGATAACACAAGTTTAAAACCGTGTCAAGCGACGAATTTTCAAGGAGGGAGTAATAAGCTTTGTAATGAGTCAGTCCATGTGGTACATGTATGTAATCAGTAAACATTAGGTGGGACATGTGCTTGTTGGCCACCTCAGTGTTATAAAAAAAAGAAAGTAATTATTTTTGTAAAATTACTTAATCCAAAAAAATGGCGCCTTGTGCTATCTAATAAGTTGAAATTATTTTAATTAGATACATAAAAAGTCATTTTTCACAATGCTTTTTTACCAAATATAGCATTTTTTTAATATAGACATTTAGAAAATACAATTTCTTGTTGCTGCCAATTGCGAAATTGCCTAGCGTCCACCCAGCTCTTGACTTGTACTACAGAGTACAGACCCATTAGCCTTGTCTCATTTCGACGCCCATTACGGAGATAGGCCTAGCTATTGTTTGAACTCTTGCCTGAGATCCTTACAAAATCAAGATAAAGAAAATTTTCAACTTGTTTTTACTGTAAATATTTATTTTTTCATCCTAGGGTTGCTGAAATGCGTTGCTACTATGATTTTCTTGCTTTCTGTTTACATTACCTTATCTTTGTACTTTAATTGAAATACTTAACTGAATCCTATAGGAACACTTTCTTGTCTGTCCATTTTTTTTATTTTATTTTTAGTGAAGGGGGTAATAAAATATTAATTAATCTATTTCTCTGTTTCTATGAGTAATTTCTTATATGTAACCCTAACTAACTGTCTTTCTTAATACTCTAGGCTATTTTCGCTAGATAGCGCTGATGATTTAAGATGGTAATGGCCCGATTCCGTCTCACACTTGGCCGGTTTCGATTATTTATTACTATACTTTAGTTAGTGAGAGTAATAACAATGAAACCATGGTTCTTGTACACTGACCCTCCTTAATTTTTTTTCTTTTTTTAGTTATAATTCTTGTTTTATTATATATTTACTTTCTGAAAATTTCAGGCTTCTATCTTCTTCCATCTAAAATATGAAGCACCTTAATAGTCGGACAGACAAACAGACCGGTAGCGTTGGCTGAGTAATATGGCTCCGTTGGCACTCTTTCAAACGTTCAAACCCTAAAAAATTATAAAAAAATACTTTTGATTTCCTGTAGAAATATATTTTAGCAAAGCCTTATCCTCAAAAAAATTTTTTAAAAGTCCGTAATACATTGTAAATCACAGCAATATTTCATTATAATCTCATACTTATTCTCAGGCTATTCCTCACCCGCACCGCTACACTCGATTTCTCGACCGCTGCCATCGCATAAATTTGTCTTGAACGCGAGTGAAAATTACATTAGCGGAACCCTCATTCCACTCGAATCACTGCCTTAAATCACCCCTTAGGAACTGTTGCGTAGTCACAGCAATAATCGCGAAATGCTAAACGTGGATATGACACACAAAGAAGCTACAGAACATAGTAATATAAAACCCATGTATATTTAATTTATTTTATCAATTTGGTAATTTCCTATTTTCATTTTGTGTTTATTTGCCATGATAATTTTTCCAAAGTATTAAAATAATTCAATATTAAGTCCTTTCTTTTTCACGGGAACTCTTAAGAAATACTACAGAATATTTACTACTTTAAGGTATCTTTGTGCTCATTCAAATTTACTTATATTCTTAATAATTCCGTTATATTAAAAAGGAAAGAGCAAGATTAGGTCACAAACTCAGTTTACGATCTGTATTGTAAGCTTAAAGTCAATCAGATATTGTAATTGAATTACAAAGAGGATTATTTTTTCGTAAAAAATCGCACGATTTAATTCATATTTAGAATAACAATTTTGTTAGACGTGATGTTTGTTTAAATCGATTAGTGTAAATTGAACAATGTATTAATATGTACCTTTGTATAACGCCACGGTTTTTGTCCCCCAAGGGATTAATTAACCAGTGGCTGGAAACACACCCACATCATAATGTGGGGGAACAGCCTCCCTACATCAACCACTTAGCCCTGAGTGAATGATGGTGAGCCCATCGCCGCAAATCTGCTTCTGATAGCAGTATATCAGGACTGAGGCCGCATTATCTATTATGTCCTCAAAGACATACCTACCAGCGTTATAGAATAAGCGGTAAAATGAAAGACCAGAAACACAATAATAAACCCCTTCGCAAATTCTAGACAAACTATATAAAGTTAGTCAGAACTGGACAAAGTAGGACATACTTATTCTTATATTTTACTGATTGTAATTATAACACTTAAGGTTTATTATACTATATTATGTTTATTAGCCGACATGAGCCGTAATTAGAACAGATTAATCTTTATATTAAAATTTAACGCAGTTTAAAACTTTTCGATTTGACTATTATTCACTATATACTATATTTTGTTTTCTATAATTACTGTATATGTGTTATTGTTTACCGTCGGTACTATAAATATTTCTTACTTAATTGTCTAAAAATCAAATACAGTTTAAAATATCTTATTTTTGCTAAAATATTTTGAAGCATGTCCACTGTATTCTTTGGAATCACATATCTAGGTTATGTTTGAGTAATTTCGTTAGGAAATTTTAATCCCAACAGCTCTTGGTCGAATCCGAAATCCGGCAAGATGCCGACACCGATTTTCCGACAGCCACATTTTGTAGGTGACTATTTGTTATGGCATAATGAAAACCTCTGTAAAGTTATAGCTTTTCGGTTAACTTCAGTCGTAAATATTCACTGGCGCCAAATTATAAATTAATTGCACCTTAAATGTAAGCGAAGCAGGCTGTTACAGACGTTAACGTTTTTTAAGAGGGAGTTTAAGTAAATTAGTCCGTGACAATTATTGAACAACTGACCAGGAAATAGACCCTTATTACAAATAATTTTTAATTGTTTTTTTTGTAACTTTTTAGTGGCATTTAATTGATTGAATATTCATAAATTTTACAATGTCAATTTTCCCTGTTTAAGGCTTTAATTTAAGTTAAATGCCTTTTCATTTATCCGCTAGTCTATTTAGAGGATGAATGTATAGACTTGTAACAAGTGAAATAAATAAAAAAAGAACAGTGGCACTCGGGGCCAGCTGCTTACGTATTACGTATTGAATAAATGAGAAGTCAATATCGTTTAAAAAAATTTTGTTGGCGGCAGCGGGGTGGACGTAACCAATTTGTACACTGATGCATTCAACGAGGCGCTGCGGCCGACTGATGGAAGTCGACAGCCGCGTAATAGCCGGCCCATGCGACGTTATTTATGAAATGATTTTTTGCTACAAAATAACACTCTTTCGCAATAAAATAAAAATATAACCATAATCGTCTAAAGTATTTATTATGGAACACGTAGACGAAATTTCATAGGAAAAAGTTAAATACCTAGCAAATAAAACTGTTTTCCCCGTAGAAGTATCTCTCTAAAAATGAAGATTTAGAGGAAGCTTTGCGATTTTATTGTATCAAGTCAAGCTTATTCAATCATGTTTCGACTCTCATAACCTTCTAACTAAACTTATGATTGTCATCAAAAAAATATATAAAATTCAATTTATTTTCGCCTTTAAATTGATTTTACGTACAGTCAAGTTTGCCATTGTTAGGTTTTTTTTGTTACGGAATTTCTTGATTCGGTCGCCGCGCTCAGAGCCCGCGATAAAAGCTATGCAATAGCTTAAAAAAATTTTAAACACTGGCCTATCTATCTGCTGTAAGCTATTTAGGAGGTAAGTAATCTGCAGACTTTCTTGGTTGAAGCAGCAGATCAAAGTTGTCACATTAGTTCAGTGTCATGCATATGTCACATTTACGTTGAGTTTTAAATTTCAAGAATATAGGTCTATCTTTTACTTTTTGTCAAAGAGCAAAATCTGACAAACCTGATGGCTGACAGCTCAAAGCCCGGTCATTCAAACTTGAATTTGAAATATAAGTGTATCGATTTTGGTTAGGTTAGGTTGTGTTAGGTTATTTTAATTGAAACGGATTTACTAACCTAACTTGAAACAGTACCGGATTTTTAGAACATTTTTTTAAGAAGTTGAAGTTTGTATGATCTGGGCTTTGCCTCAGGTTTAACGGATTCCGCTCTTTCACTATAACATATCGATTAAAAGCGAGTTGATCATCTTGATAACCACTAAATAGATTCGCACCAAAAATAGCTAGAGACCAGCTCGACAAAAAAAACCGCATCGATCGAAATCGTTACTGACCGATACGATGACACAGACAGACAAAGAGACACCCAAAAAAGGTTTCCAACTTGTAAAACCAACGAGTTTTTCAGATTTAAAACCTCGTAAATATATATTTAATATCGATGTGTAACAATGTCTGCTTACTGAATAAAGATTTTGACTTTCTTATACAAATTATTATTAATTCTGTGCTAGTACTTCTATAGTTTTTATTCATTTTGAGGCTAAATATTCTTCTTATGAATATTATGACTTCTTATATCTTATGACTAAACTACACACATAAGGGCAAATTCAGAATTTGATCCGTTACTATATAGGTATTCGTTGATTGTGAATAAATCTCGTTTGTGAAGGCTCAACACACCTGTTGACCACCGTCCATATAAATACATACATGTTACTTCACAATACATATTTATCATAATGAAGTGAAGGGTAGCGTCGCCGGTGGTGTTGGGAGACACGTCTTTGATCTCTGGACCGGCAAATTGGAGCTCGACACGAGAACACCAGTTGTTCATTATATTTTCACTTATAACAAATCCTTTAGACAGGTTATGAATATGAATTAAATTTTATTGTATCTCTTAGGTACCCTGTGTTACGTTACCCTTGTAATATTAATGGTGGACGACTCATAGATTCACTAGTTTTTGCTCGCGGCTCCGTCCGCCAAAATTCGATTATCGTTGTGGGATCCCTACGACAACTCCATGATAATAAGGAAGAATGTAGGAAGAAATATAGCTCAAGCCTTAGTTTTTCTCGTGGAGTTTAGATATGTGGAAACTTCTGTCTCCGTCTCTTCAGGTGTCGCTGTGCCAAGTTTTAATTCCGTTGGGTGTTTTGTTGCGACAAATCGATATTGATATTAAAAGTAAATTAAAGATAATTAAAACGATTTTTTACAAATTCTTTTTCAATAAGTACTAGGAAAAATTCTGCCATCTCGTATCTACATATTACTTTTGTAAACTTAGTGAAACATAGTGAACTTGGGTACCTACACATATGGCGCCAATTCCTACTTTTGATCAACAAACTATAAGTAAAAAGTATGGTTTTACACCCTTTAGGTATTAATATTTTAGAAGTATTCGAATTCTTTATTTCTGAAGATGTGTTCAAAACTGAATGGAATCACGCTGGTCATACCTATGGTAATATTAACATTAAAAAGCTCCGTTCACTGGAAGACGGCGTTGAGCAGGTCCTTACGAATTAATATATAATGTATATGCAAACAAACAAACTCGCATTATAATATTAATAGCATAAATAATCGATTCTTACTTGTTTTTTTTTTTTGAAAACATTTTTTTTTCTTATTTTTAAACAGCGTTAAATGATTTTAGTGTTTGTGTGAAAGAAGAAGTGAAAGAGAGTTTATTAAAAAAAAAGAGTTATGAGACGACATTCTCATTAATATAAAAGCTGTAGCACCTTTCTCATTTACTTTTCTAGCCCGAAAACCGACTGCAAAACATAAAAGTAATACGGTTGAGGATTTTTTTGTTTAAATACTTTTTTCGTTAACTTTTACAAAAGTTTTGTAGCACTTTGAAGTATAAAGTTTGTCGCCGCTTAGTGCCATTTCCTAATTAAAACCGGTGTAAGCTATCGCTGATGGGATTGGAACCCGGACATCGTTTATCATGCACCGTTGTATTTTCAATCATTAGCTTTACTGATACATCAATCAAGTCTTCGAATCCATTGAGATTATAATTAATCATTGTTCAAATCGGTTAAATTTATTATTTATCTTACAGTGTCAAAAACTGATGATAATTCAATTAAACTGAACAAAATTACAAACTAGTGAATCGAAATTAAAATGACTGAAATATCTATTTCAAATAATCAGAAAATAAGCAAAAAAGTATCAGGTCAATTAACTCACCTAGCAAATGATTGATAGTTTAAAAAATATATATTCTAACTTTAGCCCGCAGTTCCACCCGCCCTCAAGTCGGTTATCGGTGTAGGTTTTCAACGGCAACTCCTCAATTACAAAAAAAAACCTACTCACATTTGTCGTTTTTTAAGTATCCTATGTCCTTCCACGGGACTTAAACTAACTTTATGTCATTCCACCCACCTCAAGGCTACGTTCACACGGCGACTATTCGATACGATATTTTCTCGTATACGGTTTTACCGTTTTACCGTATACGAGACGGCCGTTCACACGGTGCGAGGTCCATTCGGTTTTTTCACGTATGCGGGCTTCCCGTATACGTGGCCGCCGTTCACACAGCTTTTTTTTTTCTAACTACTGGCTACTGTTGTTGGCCGCAGACGGCCTTTACAACTACACGCGGACTAACTTTTGCTGCGGTGCTGCTTACACTCTTCAGCGAATTTTTTTTACCGCCGTTTCGGAAAATAGCAAAGGCGTTCTGAAGAGAAGAAACGGCAAGAAACTCTTCAGCCCTCGCCTATTATTATTTAAATCTAACTAGTCGAAGCGCCCGGGTATATTAGTGAACCTAGTATACCCGCGCGCTCGATTGTGTGTGTGAAAACTAAACTGTCTAGTGTTCCGTTGCCGCCGGCGGCGACGTATTCTGTATATAGTTGAGTAAACTGTGTTTGCGGACGCGGGCGCAGAAGGTCCTTCAGCTCTGAGCCCACTGGTGATCTCTCTCATCTGTATCTATCAATACATGCCTCGGATATCTAAAAGGTCCTAAGGCCCCTCTATTGGGGGCGTAGTTTATAGCTTGCCTAATTAGGGGATTGGGGTGGAGGGCTGCCGACTCAAAGTAGCGTTTAGACGCATTTTTGATAAAGGCTTTTATGGTCGGTAGCTCGAAATCGCTATGAAGATCGATGTTACGCATATAGTACGACTGCGCATAAAGCGATTTTGTAAGACTTGCAAGGAAGTAGTGTTGGTGTGACCAAACGCTACGCTCGCATATGTGAGTATGGGCCGAATACAAGTTTTGTAAAGCGTCAGCTTATTTCTAAGAGACATTTTACTGTACTTTTTTAACATTGGCTTCAGGCGACTGAGAACGAAGGCTGCTCGGTCTCTTACTCTTTTAATGTGGGCTCTGAAATTAAGACGAGAGTCTAAAGTGACTCCTAGGTATTTGACCTTTTTTACGTGGACTGGAGTGAGTAGCCTAGTGGCCTTTAACGATTTTTTACCCCGGGCGAAGTGCACTGCTGCACTTTTCTCGGGGTTAACTTCGATTCTCCACTTCCGGAACCAAACGCCTAAGGCGTTGGCTGCAGACTGGAGGGCCAGGCTTATTCAACGGACGTGTCGGTGAAAACAGTAGAGCGCCGTATCGTCCGCGAAGAGCGCCACATTGACGTTCGAGGGACGGGGAATGTCGTTCGTAAACAAAGAATAGAGTAAGGGGGAAAACACGGAGCCCTGGGGGACACCTGCGCCTATGGGGTGGGGAGACGAATAACTTCGTTCTACGCGATAGCGAAACCTACGTTCCCTAAGGAAGTCTCGTAAGATGAGCACGAGACATTCTGGGATATCGAGATTATACAGCTTGTAAATCAAGGCGTTATGCCAGACTTTATCGAAAGCCTTCGCTATATCGAAGAAGAGGGCTCCTGTGCTAAAGAGCTTAGGGGACCTTTTCAGACCTTGGAGGATGTGCTCCGTTATGCGGTGCAATTGATTGACGCACGAGTGATTAGCTCCAAAACCGAACTGTTCGTCAATAAGAATGCCTTTAGACTGAACGTAGTCTTTAAGGCGAGAAAGGAGGAGTCGTTCATATAGTTTTCCCAAAGTCTTTAAGAGACCAATGGGTCTATACGACGTGGCTATGTTTCTTGGTTTTCCCGGCTTAGGGATACCTATAACGTCGGTGTCTTTCCAAGAATCGGGAGTTCACATAGCGTCTATTTGATACGCTTTGCCAGCCGCCACACCGCCAGTCGCTGAGGGCACGCCATTTTTTATAGTTCTCTAACGATTTATCCCATATTATGGGTCGATACTCGATAGGCGTGATAAATAACTCGATCGAAATCGGCAATCCACTTCGCTTAAGACATCACAAACACAATTGCCTGCTGCCTGTCCCAGCGCGAGTCTCGTATACGAGAAACCAGTTTGTCCGTGTGAACGAATCAACGTAAACATAAGCGCCACTGAGCAACGCATTCGATAAAATCGTTTCGAGAATCTCGCGTTCCCGGTGGCAAAATCTGTCGGTATACGGGAAAAAATATGTCTCGAATAAGAGATTTTCTCGCATAGATGCCGTGTGCCTTTTTCAGAGTTACAAATTTTTTTGTCACTACGATATTCGATAAAATCTCGTATACGGTATACGAGAAAAATTGCGCCGTGTGAACGTAGCCTCAATTCGGTTTTCGGTGTAGGATTTAAACGGCAACTCCTCAATGATAATAAAAAATTGACTCACACTTGACGTTTTCAAGTAGCCTATATCCTTTCTCGGTACTTAAACCATCTCCATGCCAAATTTCATCTTTATCGGTACAGCAGTTTAAGCATGAAGAGGTAACAGACAGACAGAGCTACTTTCGCATTTATAATATTTGTATGCGACTGACATTAGGGGGGACGAGGAACGAATTTACACGAGACAGAATAGTATTGAAGAGGCTGGTAGCAAATGTAACAATATTGTAATAGTTGTATCTATTTATATTTAGTGATATCTGGTAGATATAGTCGCTAAATAATTAGCTATCATTTTCTTTTAGTTTTTTTTATTTAACTCAAGTTTCTATTAATAGTAATAGATAAGTTCAAAATTTGCATTTCAAATAAGCTAGCCAACCAAACATAAAAACGTATTGTTGACTCGGGCGCGATACAGCGGTCGTGGTGGGACTATACCTACATTTTTACAAATCCATATAGGAATAATTTAAAAATTATTAATATCATATAAAAGTTTATCAAATAGCTTGTGAACTTACCAACGGATTCAAAAAAATATTAAATAAAGCCAAAAAATTCAAAAAAAAAATCTATCAAAATTTCAAAACTAAAGTAAGCCAAAAATTATTAATTGAACCTAAAATGCTTTTGAAATGCAAAACGTAGATACATAACTTTTTTCCTTTTATTACGATTCTGTTCCGTGTTGCTAATTACGCGAACTGTCCGGACGTCGAATACGTAGTACTACGTACATCAATACAAGCAATGCGAAAGCGCTATCTCCACCACGACATGCAGTAACGAAGCTCTTTCACGAAGGAAACAAAAAAACATCAATACGTAGCACGCTTACTAAGCGCTTTATCCGAAATTCAAAACGTAGCTGTTAGCCGATAAAGTAAATAAATTTGTTTGGTCCCTTGTATACATAATTTGTTTGGTCCCTGGTATATAATAAACAATAGGTAATAATATTACATATAACCGTGTAATAATGATCTACTGAAAAAGAGACCAACAAGCTCTCGGTCTTGTTTTTGCTCTAAAGAGGGTATAAACAGACAGATCTAGAATAAAAGCCGATGGTTTGGGTCTTGAAAAAAAAAAAATCTTTCTTTCAAATTCCAAAAAAACATTTAATGAGTATTAGACAACTCATACGATGTTACATACGATGTTCTTTTTATATTTACTTTAAAGATTGACGGGGCTTCAATTGCAGACTACAAATAAAAATTCAAGTAAATTAAATTAATACACGGTACAGACAGATACGTTCAGAAAATAATATTTTTTTTGTAACTTAGCTCATGTCCAGAATGATAACAAATCTGATACTTTATTTTAATTCAGAAGTAATCTGTTTTTTTTTTCATAAAGTTAGTTATTGCAATACATTGCAAAATACATATTTCATGCTTGAAATATCAAAAAATACCGAAATAACTTGAGATTGCTTTGTTATAATTTATTTATAACGCCCCAGGCTATTCTAGGAACTCTTCAAATAAATACATTCACTATTATAAAATATCATTAAATTGCTTATTTTGAAAATACTCCAGTGTTTAATAGTCTACATTGTCAAACGTAAACAAAACTAGCTTCAGACTCTTTTCTTTCCTATAATATAATTTTACAAAGAGTTTATTTAGAGTTCATTACGGTACAAAACAATTTTCAATACCAATGTTACTTTCTTAATCATTTAAAACTTAAATACCAATAATTTAAATATGTGAAAAATATTTAGAGTATGAAATGCTTATGACAAAAAGTATATATCTATTGTCTGTTGTAACGCTGAACTTGAGCGTAACTATAAAAATATAATATAAAAAAAAATACGCGGCATTGTACGAGCCGTTTAACTTAACCGTCTGTTATATCAAAATCTGTTATTTTCTACAAAACGGTTGTTCATTTTCTTGTTGACATTACACACATATAGGTTTTTTTTTTGCAGTTTTTTTCTTGACGTGTCGTCATACGTTAAGCTACTTGAATATATGATTATAATGTCTATGTTCATTTAGACATTCGTATACGTTTAGTAGACACATAATTTTAAAAAATATATGTTGTTAACATAGTCAATTTGTTAACATGAATTCAAAAAATAACTGAAATACAAAATTAAAAGAATTAATTAACAACCATTGAATTTTTTTCTTTATATAAAAGCTACTATTCTTTAAATGTTGTGTAATTTGAAAGGTTAGGTTACTGGGGTTAAATTGATTTCTAATGGAATTTTACTACGATACCTACTGAAACCTTTTCTATATTAAAAACTTTTAAAGGGTAGTTATTATTCCATTATACATTTTTTAAATAAGTAAATATTACTGTAAATGTAAAATTATTACTTTCGTATACAATACAGAAGTCTTTTTTTCACTAATTGAAATTGTAAAACTAATGTTATAAGGTTTAGAATTTTTAAGTTTAGATATTTTAACTTAATGACATAGAAACTGCTGAACATAGATTAAGTTAGGTACGTATGCAAATGATACTTTTAATCCATCATATTACGTTTTGAATATGCAAACTGTACTTTTCATCCAATATAATATGCTCTGAATATGCAAACGACACTTTTCATCCAATATAATATCTACGTTTAAAACAAACCAGTTTTCTACGTAATCAGAAAATAGCAAAACCTGATAGATGGTATTTCGAAACTAGGCTAAACTAAATACTAATAACATGGTAGAGCCAATTTGTATAAAACGTAAAGTTCCAAGTCAAAACAAAGTTGCCTTCCGATGATCACAAACTTTTGTTACGTGATAAATGGTCCGTCTCTGTCCGACAGGTGGCTGGGTCCGGAAGGTTTATGATAAAGAAATGGTTTTAAACAACTTAATAATTGTAGGTTGAAAAAAAAATTGGTTTATTTATAATTTGTTTATTGAGTTTTCCCATAGTACAATCTTCTTACAGTTAATTTATATATGTATATATATATATATATATATATATTGTTTATTTATTAAAACTTATTGCACTATTGCACTTAACTCATATTTTTGTTCAGTAAGTTTAAAGAAATCAAAAAAAGAAGCTTCAGCTAGGTAAAACCTGTGGTTATGGGTCTGGTGTGTGGTCTGGTGTGTGGTCTGGTGTGTGGTCTGGTGTGTGGTCTGTGGCTTTTATTGGTTATAAATTAGCTTTCTAGTACCTATTAACATTAAATTTATGTATTGTACTTATTCAAGAAAAGAAAAAAAAAATAACATCAAAATCGAGTGTAGTATG
The DNA here is from genome assembly GCA_946406115.1 of Apoda limacodes. Classification (NCBI taxonomy): domain Eukaryota; kingdom Metazoa; phylum Arthropoda; class Insecta; order Lepidoptera; family Limacodidae; genus Apoda; species Apoda limacodes. The sequence goes on along the minus strand of OX291553.1, from coordinate 6,479,387 downwards.
TACAGTACAGTCGGTAAATAAAAATATTTAGAACCTTGTCATTTTGCTACAACGATAGACATCGACGTGGCATTTAATGTGATGGCATACCCAAACGAGTTAAGTTTGCAAGAATTTGATCAATTTTGTTACAGTCCTGAGTACACTTTTTGTACGTAAAAGAAATATATGTTATAGTTCAAACCTCAAATACACTATTTTGAAAAAAAATTACACTATTTTTGTTCTATAATTGAAGTTGTTTGGAAAATAATATCTTTATGATATATTAATATATATATTTATATAATGTGATATTTTCTTCAATCTTATTTCATAAAATATACATTAATATGTCCAAGGGAAGATGCTAACCCGAGAGATTTTCAACGTGCGGTCACGTGCTTGCGCCTATCGTTTAGAACTGTGTCTCTTTGTATGCTTCAATAGTGTAGTATGTCTTTGTACACAGGCCGAAACGGGACGATTATGCTAGGGTATGCCATAGCCTTAATCAGAGTATTGTAATTTAAAAAACTTGACTTATATGATACTAATCTTTACCTGTTGCTCCACGCTTGCTTAATTCGGTTACCAGCGTAGGGTTCCTGCGGCAATTCCGTGAATAGAGTAATTGGAAAGTTTTGAAGAAACTTGCCATGGATGCTCTTTAACATAAATCGAAAACACATATTTTGTCGTTTGAAAAAATTCGGCCTCTAAGGGTGTAAAAAGGGGTGTCAGTTTCAAGGCCTTTTTACAATTCGATTTATATAAGAGCTATACTAGGTAAGTTCTCATGGGATTGGGAAATATTTTTACAGTCAAATTTATTAAATCTTTGTGTTATTGCTTTTCAGCACATTAAATGTTGTTTTGTTTTGATGTTGATTGTTGTGGTTTGGCGTTTTTTCAAATTCAACCCGTACGGGGGTGAAAAAAGTGGCAAATTTTGTACGGGAAATTTACTTCAAATAAAAGGATTTTTTTTTTTTAGGTAAATTTACTTGATATTCTGTATTAATACTCTTCAACATGCAAAGTAAAACATGTACAATAGTGTTTTTAAAAATCCAACCTGTACGGTAAAAACTTGGTATATATATGCTTCTCAACACACTTAATGAAATATAGATTCCGGATTTTCTAAAAATTTAACCCCTAAACAAAGTGCTTAGAATACTATAAGTACGTTACCTTTGCAAAATATAGGCAACAAAACATTTTTCAGTCTTCAAAAAACATATATATATATATATAAATATATATATACACTTTGTTTAGGGGTTAAATTTATATATATATATTTTTCTTCTATCTTTTGAAGATTGAAAATCTAACGTGACAAAGGGGGGGAGACATTGTATATTGGAAATAATAGCTTTATGGTCATATTTACTTAAAGCTTGGTATATACAATACTCTTAGACACAATTCTTCAACCCTTAAGGAAAAAAAAGGCGTTGCAAAGTTTGTATAAGAAAATTACCGAGCCCACATTGCTACAGATAGAAATTTGAAGAAATATAGCAATAATAAATTTAACCACAAATGCTTAGTAACACTTTGGTAACAGGGAAAGAGTAGGCTATTAAAGCAAGTAGGAATGGAAGATTTTATAGCGAGTGATTTGTCTGGAAAGTTAAGGGATTTTTTTTTATTTAGTCTCAATAGCGTGAAAGGTGTTAGCATATTTTGTATTAACCTATCGTCGCCCAGCTCAAGAAGTAGTTAATTATTATTTTTAGATTATTTAATGTTTTGTAGGCATCGTTTTAATAGATAGATTTGAAATTCAAACGCTAAAGACGTGAAGCGTACCCCTTAACAGAATGTTGATTAAAAACTATATAAACAATGCGAGCGAAGCCGCGGACAAAATGCTATTTGATTCATAAAGGTATACAAAGTTTGAAAGCTATCAGCTAGCAAAGCTCTAATTTCCGTCTACACACAGAAACGCCACTTTCACGGAGGAAATGAAAAAAGAGCAAAGACAAGTGATCGTATCGGTTAATCACGCCTACTGCTCACTGAAAATGCGCTTAAAGCTGCATATTTTTCTGCTTTTCTCCTAAATGTAGATAAGAACCAGACCTTGTGACATGGATTGGATGGATTTTTTTATGATTCGCAGTTTTTCTCGGTACCATATGACATAGGTACATCTTTTTATTAAATTCCATAAGCGATATTGCAGGCGTTGGTATAATTTTTTGTTAACGTAATGTTTTGGTAAGGGACAGTTCTACGTGACAGAAAACTTGAGTAAAAACAAGGATGACGCGCTATGTTACTGAGTGTGAGTGAGTAGTGCAGCTACATCTCAACCCACTGAAATAAATGAAATCAATTAAATTAATTAAGTTAATTGTAGGTTATATAGTAATAATTGTAAGTGTTAATTATATATCATTGTAATCAAAAAATGCATTTTCTTAGGGTTAACAACACTATCACGGCTATGCTTTAGCAGAGTTGTGATCTCATAGCACTTAAAACTTTAAAGATTTCTTTGCCAAAACTTTAAAAAAAAACACTAAAAGTGGGTCACTTTAGGTTTTTTTTCTATCCAACAAAAGTTCTTTAAATTTTAGTCACACAGTCATTAAATTTTAGTCGTATCTGCTTAGTGGATTCGAAGAAATCTTTGCCAAAAATAAATTTGGTAGTATAATAGCCTAAGTAAAAATAATCATAGCACTTTGATCTTTACATGGTTGACAAAAGGTGCAATTTCATTATAATTCATTCATTATAATATCAATTCTCACAGATTTGTCTATTGGATCTGGTTTGCATAAGTACGTTCAATTATGATATAGGTCACTTTATAATTTAATTCACCTAAAAAATTCTAAAACTTCAATAAGTATATTTTTATTTTGTAAAATAAAAATATCAGATAACTTAAATTACACAAATGCTGCATATTTAACTTTAAAGTAATGATTTCATTCACTAGCTTTAAGACGCAATTAATAACATTCTCCGTTTAAAAGTTTGACTATTAAAATAATTTTAATGCTTAAAATGATAAGGCGTTTATTATTAACTCACTTATCTTGAAAGGACTTTAAAATGCATCTGTTGAGCGTAAAGTTAATAAATAAAAGATTATAAAGTACACATTTAGAACCATTAGGTATTGGAACTTAATTTGCCTTATTATACGTATTTATTAATAATTTTTGTTTTTGATTTATTAATTTAATAATAATAATTATATACGGAATCATACTTACTGATATTGAAAACTAGGAATTACTTACTTAGGTCACATTCCAAAATTGCACGCCTCATAAGCGGAGCGGTGAGGTAGTGCTCTACTTTCGACATGTCAAAAAACCCAGTCTTTCGAAACTTAAATGACTTTTTTTTTTTAATATAACACTTATATAGGATACTAGGATAATATGAGTGCATTAATATGAAGTTAAATAATCTGTCTAGCACATATGGTACATTTTATAAACAATTAATTTGTTTAATATAATAAATAATAACATTAAAACTAATCATTCTTGGACGTCCGTGAGTCTGTGTTTATGTGACCATGTATGTGGCAGAGAAATTGGTCGAAAAATTCATCTTACCGGAATACTTTTGTTTTTAATATATAAAGTATTACACTGTGCTGATTCCTAGTTAATATTAGCGTTCTAAGTACTGTCGTTTAATTATAATTCATAAAAAACTAATATACCACTGTATACTGTATATCTATATATATATTTTTTATTTTTATTTTTTATAGTATATTTTTTCCTCACCTTATTTGTTATTTAATTTTAAAAAACTTGAGTTTTTGTTTTAAATTTTTTTTTTAAATGTGAATGACCGCTATGAGGCGTGCACTTTTGGATTTTTTTAGTTCTAGTGTAAACATTTTTATTTGGGTTTGTACACTACACTTTTGTACACTTTACTTTTACAAGTATTAATACACTTATTTTTCGATTTTGTAAAATATTGTGTCTATTGGAAAACAAACTGTAGTTGCCAAAAAAACGTTTTAATTTCATATCGAATAATTATTTAATTTTTTTTCGAACAATCGGAAGTAGACATTAAATAAACTCAATTTAATACTCTCTCTGAGAGAGAATCTCTAAATCGTTTAAGATACTTACGATTACAAAAACTATTCTACTTTAATAAAACAAAATGAAAATATTTTTAAATTACATATGTGTAAAGAAAGGTACCTAAAATTTTAACCCATACTAATATTATAAATGTGAAAGTAACTCTGTCTGCCCATCTACGAGTGGTAACCTCTTCAAGCTTAAACCGCTAAATCGGTTTAGGTGAAATTTAGAGATAGTTTGAGTCTCGGGGAAGGATATTGGATAGTTTTTATCCCAAAAATTAAAAAGTTCCCGTGCTATAACCGAGCTAAAACGAACTATAGCTTGCTATAACAAACTTCTTTAGTATAATCAAGAATTTTCCATAGGAATCCCACTCTGATAACCAAATTAAGGCGGGCGGAGACGCTGGAAAACGCTTGTTAGAAATAATTTTTAATACCGGTAACGCAGAAATATAGACTACGAAACTTTCTGTCCATTAGGATCAAAGCTTTGGTTTAATCAGTTAAAAGCTCATAAGTATTATACACATACAAACGACAGTTTATCTGTTTTTACCAAAAGGGTTAACCTACTAAATATATTTCGTCATAGCTTTAAAAAAAAACAGTAAAAACCTGATGAAACAAGGGGTCTTTTCTTTGTAAAAGAATCCAAAGAGAGAGATTATTTAAGGGCTACACAGCAAATAACCAAAACATACTGAAGTCTCATTAAGTTCAAGGTAGATAAGGGCTTAATTGACTTAGTCAATATTTTGATTTAAACCAAACTGAACTGGGTGTTGGGCAAACAAATTTATGATTAAACTCCAAACAATATCTGAAAATCTACGTTATTTTAAGGCTACACGTTTACCTAAGCCCTTAGTCCTTTTATTTGCATAATTTGAGGGTTTTCGTAAGTTTAACAAAAAGCTTACAGCTTTATAATTTACGTAACTAAAGTATTTACAAAGTTAAAAGTTTTATAAACTCTTGATGCTTTTATTCATATACACATACATACTCATGTTATTATACGTACAATCCATTCTAATATTATAAATGTGAAATTGAGTTTGTTTGTTTTTGCTTCACGCCGTAACGAAGCAACATTTGAGCTTTAAATTTAGTAAACATAACAAATATCAAAAACTTTTGTTAAGGGGACGAGTACGAGTGGACAAAAATTTCGTTGTACTAAGGAAATGCACGCAAAGAAAAAGATGTCAAAACTTACGCAATGTCATACGTATTAAATGACAATTATTTCTTCTTCCATATTTTATAAGCATTTTTCTTGAAAGGGATTTCAATATTTTAGTATGCCTTGCATTGCCATGCTGCAAGGTTGCGGTTCGATTCTTTCGACAAAACAATAAGAAATAACGAAAAATACTTAAAGAAGTCTCGGGGCCGATTATCATAGAAACTAACTGCATCATTGGATTTTTCAAAAATCAATATTACTTGCCAAGCATCAAATCTGCCCTATCACACTCTGTATTATAATATCTCCGTATAGGATTTACAGGCTGCGGCGAAATTATTGTAAATTCAGATTGGCAGTTGGTACAGTGATTGAGTTATTTTAAAGATTGCAGAGAAACGTATTCAACTGTAGCTGCTTATCTGACTTTGTTTTGGCAAGAAAATAAATATTATTACTTTTTTTAAATATTAATTCTAGTCCTTATTTTTAAGAAGTAAGAATTCTAAGCAGGTCGATTGGGGCGCAATTTTATGAAAATTTCAATATTAAATATAATTAAAGTGCTGGCAGATTTCCGTGTCACTTTCTCTTGAACGATATTATTCGTAGGGTACTTGCCAGTGTCAATGTGCCGTCCATTTTAGAACCAATTGGACTGGCGCGTGACGATTGTAAGAGGCCCGATGGGCTTACTCTTATACCTTGGAAGATGGGATGCACTTTGGTGTGGGATGCAACTTTCATTGACACCTTGGCCACGTCCCATCTTCCTATTACCTCAAGAAAGGCTGGTTCAGGAGCTGACGCTGCGGAACATCTTAAGCAATGAAAATATGCAGCCCTTTGTAACGGCTACATTTTTAAAGCTTTTGGAGTCGACACCATGGGATCTTGGGGACCCGGTGCCCATCGCTTTATAAGGAGTAGCCAAGCGTTTGATCTCCACTTTCAAAAATTAAGAGGCTGGTTTAAATAATACAACGTGGCAACGCTGCCAGTCTTCTGGCCACTTTATCAACTGGCAGCAACATCCAGGGCCTTTTTTATTTAAGAGTTTTTTAGTTTAGCTATATTTAAGTTATTTATATTTTCTGTTATACTTATTTTCTAATTTTAAAGATTATTTTAAATTATATTAATTAATATTTCAATATCATAATTTTAATTTTGTGATGGTTCTTTTTTTAAATTGTTACCTGAACTACCTAACTGCTCACCTAACGAACCCAGAAATACATTGGCAGATTGCAAATAAAAAAAAATTACAAAATCTCTTTCAATTAGAAACTATAGGTGAACTAATGTTGTCTTAAAAACTGAGAGTTGGTGAAGCTAAGTGCATTTTTTTTTTAATTTATCTTTACAAATAAACATGCAAACTTTACTTTTTTATAATATAAGTATGATATAAACAAGCATAAAATATTGCTCGAAACATTATCACATTGCTTTTAAATAGATTTTCGTAGCCCTAATAAATTACTGTCAACATCATATACTGATATTTGCTAATCGGTCATACATAATAGCACCATACAAGCTGTATCGAATATCCGACGAGCATTAGCAAACACAAAGCCATGAATACGCCATTCAGTTGGAAGATGAGGGCTGTCAGGCACCTTCAGTGAGGACCAGCACAAGGACAAGTAGCCAGAATTTCACATTACCCACTCACACTCTGGGATCTCATGACAGTAATATAACAAAATTACGTAAATTACTCATAGAAACAAACATTTTGTTACTGAAAATGCATAATTAAATATCATATATCGCTATTTACTATAATAATAGTCTCAAAAAGCAATATTCATGCATAATATGCAAATAAATTATTAAATAACCAGAGTTTTTATTAAATTAATTCATTGTGTGAATTCAACAAATTAAACATTCACTGGTATTTCATAAATGTAGGTATATGGTTTTTGCGACACTGGTAAATAGCGATATATGATAATAATGCGTTTTGAGTAAGCGGCATGTTTATAGTTATAGATTATTACTGTAACACAGTTTGTATGGGAAAACGTGAATCGGTTTTACCTTAATTAAAATTCCAAAACTCTTTTGGAAAACTTACACAGTATTTTATCAAGTTATGTAACGGCGCGCGGCGGAGCTGTGTTACGGTTCCTTAGCCAACTACCAAAACCCCTCATTGCTATATGCTATATCAAGCTATATGCCCTGCCCATTGCCACGTCCGTTTAATCGTAGAACCTGTTTCTAAGGTGCAGCTCTTTTTATGGCCAGTTCATTTTGGTAATCCAAAAAGGCGGTCTATGCCCAACGACCGCCGTCTTGCAACTGATATGAATGTATAGGCACATGTTGCTATATTTTAAATAGTTAATTGGCCTTTATATTTCAAATATATCACAAAGTGCATTACTGCCGCGGCCCGCAAATGCAGCAAAACCGTTTATGCTCAGTTGTAGCCGAGGCTTTTATAGTGCTTTTTTCAAACATGCGTGTAAATTAAAACAATTACGTAATAACGTACATGTTAATTAAAAAAACTTATTTAAATTGACAACTGTATTGACAACAATAAAAATAGCTTAAGTAATTTTGCCGCCACTTCGCCGCGATCAAATGTCGATTTCGATTTTAGGGTTCCGTACCCGAAGGGTAAAAAACGGGACCTATTACTAAGACTTCGCTGTCCGTCCGTTGGTCAGCAGGCTGTATCTCAGGAACCGTGATAGTTAGACAGGTGAAATTTTCACAGAAGATGTATTTCTTTTGCCGCTACAACAATAAATACTAAAAACAGAATAAAATAAATATTTAAGGGGGGCTTCCATACAACAAACGTGATTTTTTGGTCAATAGTGATAACGGCAACAGGTAGACGCTTGAAATATTCACATAATATTAAGTTATATATACACTTTAAAAAAAAATTATTAAATTAAAATAAAACAAATATTTAAGGGGGGCTCCCATACAACAAATGTGATTTTTTTGCCGTTTTTATAGATAACAGAACCTTTCGTGCGCGAGTCCGACTCGCACTTGGCCAATTTTTAAATTAATTTAATAGCGCATTATTTTTGTTGTGGCAGTCCGAAATTTAAATGAAACTTCGTTGTCAATGTTGGGGTTTAAAAACGTTCTTTTATTTTCAAATTACATTTTTGACCGCTCGAGCGGCTGGCTAAAACATTGCGGGCCACTCTCTGATACTATACGGCAAGACAAGACAAGACTGAAGAATTATCACAAAGAGGCTTGTGCAATATATGGTCGCATATTGTAGCATGTTTAAGAAAAAATAATGTTCTGACTTTTTCTCAAGTAAAAAAAAAATTGACACTTGAACGCGTTGATTTGGCGGCAAAATTATTAGGTAATTACTAATTTTATTATTGTCAATACAGTTGTCAATAAAATAAGTTTTTTTTTACTAAACAAGTACGTAATGTTATTGTTTTAATTTACATGCATGTTTGAGAAAAGCACTATACAAGCCTTGGCCACAACTGAGAATAACCGGACTCTGTGATGCGTGCCTCGGCTACGCCGCAGCCCGCATACACATGATCGCCCGGTTAGGCTGCATAGGCTGCAGTAATGTTATAGTACGTGCATATGAAATTTTCTGTACCTAGTCAGTGAATTACATAAAAATATACGAGTATATTGAAAATGTTTTTTTTTTGCATAATATCTGCATTTCAGTATTTCAATTCTGTGCATTTCGTCAGCTCATAACGCCCCCGACGCCGTCGATGCGGGCTGTGAGTTGTGAGCGGTGCCGTCGTCAATCACAGCTTTATCAGCTTCTCAATCACGTTGATGACAGCTTTATCAATACGCTGAATATAACTTTTTTGACTAACTTTTAGAATGCATACAGCAAGTCGTGCGTTGAACTTAATTTTTTTAATATTATATACAATTTATGTATACCTATTATGAGTCATTTTGTATAACATTTGAGACCCTTTCTTTGTTTTTGATTATAATTTTTAATATTGCTTTCAATCATTTTTTTTCAGAAAGGTTTTAATGCAAGGAACCTTTCGGCTAACTTGTTAGATGCTAATTTTGATAAAAAAAAGATTAAGATAATATACTTGGAATAGAGCAGTACTATAGTTCCACATAAACAGTGTCGCCATCAGAATTTCCGAAACATGCAGTATGCTGTAAACAGTAGGTATATACCTATCTATAGTATGCAAGTGTTTTTAACGACGTTGGACGAAAGATTTCCCGAAGGATCCCACAAACAAGACTTTAGTAACTAGCAGCTCAGTCAAGCAATAACTGTCAAAGACAGCAATCATGTCTAATACATTTAAACGAGCATTTCTTGTATATATATTTACCCAGTTTGGTTTTCGGCCTGGCCTTTCAACCGAAACAGCCATTTACTGCCTTAAGCGCACTGTCAGGTACTATACAGATAGAAAAACACCAGTATATGCATGTTTCTTGGATCTTTCTAAAGCTTTTGATCTGGTAAATTATGATATACTGTGGAGAAAGCTATCAAATGAAACTAGTGTACCAAAGGAGTTGATATCAATATTTAAACATTGGTATCAGCACCAGACTAATTGTGAGATGGGCAGGTGCAACATCGGAAGTGTACAGAATGGAGTGTGGAGTGAGACAAGGGGGGTTGACATCTCCTAGACTTTTCAACCTTTATATGAACAGACTGATTGAAGAACTCAATAGCGCATCTGTCGGATGCTTTATCGATGGCAAAAGTGTAAATAACATAAGCTATGCTGATGACATGGTGCTGCTGAGTCCATCAATTAGTGCCTTGAGAAGACTGGTTGGAATATGTGAGGAGTACGCTGAGACCCATGGCCTCCGTTACAATTCACTAAAAAGTGAAATAATGGTGTTTAAAGCGGGAAATAAAACCTATGACCAGGTCCCTTCGGTAATACTTTCTGGCGCGCCTCTTAAGAGAGTTGCCCAATTTAAGTACCTGGGGCACTGGGTTACAGATACTCTAAAAGATGACCTAGACATTGAAAGGGAGCGCAGAGCACTGTCTGTTAGGTGTAATATGTTGACACGTAGATTTGCTCGATGTACGCAGAGTGTTAAAATTACTTTGTTTAAAGCATTCTGCCAATCGTTTTACACTTGCAGTCTATGGGTCAACTATACGCAAAAGGCCTATAGTGCTCTGCGAGTCCAATATAATAATGCATTCCGGATACTGATGGGGCTGCCGCGCGACTGTAGCGCATCAGCAATGTTTGCTGAAGCTCGCACGAGCGATTTTTATGCCATCATGCGCAACAGAACGGCGTCCCTGCTAAGCCGTGTGCGTGGCAGCCCGAACAGGGTCTTGGTAGCAGCTTCCAAAAGGTTTGATTGCCCCATTTTGCGAGAGTGTGTAGGTGTTCATATAAGACGACGTATGTGAACACTTGTCACTCTCGCAAAATATAATAATAATAAAAAAATAATTATTTGTTTAGTATTTTGTTATATAATCTGTACAACTAACATAGTTTTTTTTTTTTTTTTTTTTTTTTTTTTTTTTAAGTATATTTGTTACTAACACACTATGGACCAAGGTCTGAAATAAACATTTATTATTATTATTATTATTATATATATTTATAATCTCAATCTCGGAAATGGCTCCAACAATTTTCATGAAATTTTGTGTACGCGGGTTTCGGGGGCGATAAATCGATCTAGCTAGGTTTCATTTTTCAAAAACGTCGATCTATCCGTGTTTACAGATAAAATGAAAACTAAAAATTTGACTCTTCCTGACATCTATTGGCGAGAAGTAATATTATTATTTTTACCGACACAGCTACACTTAAGCTACTTGACAATAGATGGCGTAATAAAAAACGAGCAAAGCTCAGTCCTCCAGGTACTGTACATTAAACATACAAAAGTGGTTTGCCTATATTTTGTAGTCGTTACATAAATTCTCATTTTAATATAGATACCAAAAAGTTTATGTACCTAAACAATAAAGTCAATATACTCTGTTACTTTAATGTAACAAATTGAAGTAATAAATAACTGAAAAGAACCAGAAATATTATTTTAAACTAATTCATGACAAATGAAAAAATTTATGAGTAAGCAAAACAACATTTAAAGAATGTGGTTTATATTTATTATTAAGATTGGTTCTTACAATAATTTGTGTACTGTGGTGTTTATTTAAATTTATAGATTTTCTAAAGCTAGAAAACTCCAGCGTATGTGTACACGGTATATCTAATAAAAATGTTTGAAGTCAGTAAGTGAGAAAATTTTGACTTTAAATTTTCAGTTGCTGAATCGCACTCACATTTATATGGGTAGAGATGAAGTCATGGCGTTTTATGATAAGCGTGATTGATGACGTCACGATTGCCGAAACCGGATGTCATCTTCGTGTCACATCTCTGGGTCTGGGAGCGTGACACGTCACGAGATTACGACAGGGCATTAGCCTACTTGTTGAACGTTGTCACTATAAAGTTATGCGACTTTAAGTTGTTAGAGTGTTTAGTGTCTACATCAGCAACATCGAAGCTCGGTATCAATATTTAAAACCATTTTAAATACCAAAATACCGTTTAAGTTTACGTCGCAAAAGTTTATAGCCATACACTTTATATGAAAATGAAAATGTTTAAATCTTTGCATACTAGGGATCTATATATTGCACTAGCTTTTGCCCGCGGTTCCACCCGCCCTGAATTCGGTTATCGGTGTAGGATTTTAATGGCAACTCCTCAAATATAGAAACAAAACGCAAATGCGGATTTCAGAGACGGCTTTAACAATTTGCATGAAATTTTGTATTTATATTAGGGGTTTGCTTTTTAAGTTTACCTATATAGTTTATATTAGTAGAAGTGTTTTTGTGAAAACGCAATTTTACGTTCAACTCAAACACAAATAAAGTTTTAATAAATAATTAATTATTTTATAAAACGCAGTAAGAGGATTCTTTATGAATATGTTAATAGTTCAAAACTATTATAATACTTTGAGTTTATTATAAAAATATAATTACTAAAACTATTTTTTAACAACCAACAATATTAAATGTTAGCCAAAAAACTTTTAGCAACTTCACTACGAAGATCTAAAGACCTAAAGTTTTCTAACAATTATTAAAATTTTATCCTTTTAAAATAAAACTTTAAAAGTTATACCTTTACCTGAATCTTAAAAACATAAACCACATATATATTAACTTTGAAGTAAGTTTATATCTTCAAAGATATCAAAAAGAGGCGACGTAAATGACTTCAGCCTCGTGTTAACCATTTTTTTATATACAAAAATCGAATATATCTTAAATATTTTTATACCAAATGCTATCAAATTCGTACCAATTTTAAGGTAGCATATTAAACAATAGATAAAAGTAAGACAAAATAGATGTAAGGTCCTAAATAGAAATAAAAATTTTCATGACAGCCCTTCCTGGACTAAAATTGATAGTTGCTTCTTGAATACAGAAAAAATGTTAAATAAATTAACTTGATAAATTAATTTTGATACCACTAAGGTAGCAAACAAGCCTACGGTCCGCCTGATGGTAAGCGGTCACTGTAGCCTATGGACGCTTGCAATACCATTCAGTAAAGAAACAAGTTTGAAAGGTGACTATATAATAATTTTTTTTCATCACTAATATGCTCTGTAAGTAGAGGCGAAACACGTGTCGAGTTTTGATAGCAATTTGTGTAATGTTATAGTTAAGTTGGCATCATCCACATAAGGAGGGAGGGGGGGAGGTGCACTCCTACACATGTGGATGGTGTACTTCTGTACGTGCGTGCTACTGAATTGTTCTTAACAGATTTGCAATAATAACATTTTATCATGAAAACAGACTGTTTAACTTGGGTGTAATTGGTAATTAACATCCCATGTTTATCAATCTACTAATAAAACAATAAAAAAATAGATACAAATGTGTTCTTAATGTACTGAACATTTCCTGTGCAATTTTACTACAAATTATAGTTATTATTTCGTCAAACACCCAACATTAGAACATAATATTATTCCCATAAGTCAGAAGTTATGTGTAGTTTAATTGACGCAACTTAATTGCATTTATGAGATGTAATTACATCCCTTACACACAGTATGTAGGTGCGAGTACGTTAACGAACAGTTCCCTAAAGAGTTCGCCTCAAACGACTTTATTTAGGTACAGAAAACAGTCTACGCAACTACAATTTAATACTTTAATCAATGCACTAATATTTTCTTGTTGTTAGACTTATTAGGAATTCTATTTGCTGGGAAATAGTGAGAAGTTTATTTGTTAGGTATTTAAAACAAATAAACTAATTAATTTGAAGGTAAATAAAACAATTATTTTAATTAATGTTCTTTAGCTACTTACATATATGTATCCTTGACTTAGAAATAAAAGATCTTTATGAAATATATTTTTTTCTAAATTCTGCCAAAAAAACCAATATTAAATGATGAAGATATAGTTTAAGACTTGGAATAAAAAGATGAATGCTTTTAATCATGGTCACAAGTTACAATTCACATGGCGACGATATATGAGTTGCTTCTAAATTCCATGCAACTGAAGTGACTGGATTCAATTAACGTTTTACGCATGACGGTAAAATATATTTCATACTTTTGTGGATTCAACATAATTCAAATCAAATATGCATCACAATAAAAAACATACAACCGAATTGAGAACCTCCTCCTTTTTTGAAGTCGGTTACAAAAGGGAAAATACAGATATAGATGAATTGATTTTAATAATCCAGATATTAAGGAATGTTTTCTTAATGCGGAATTTTAACATCTTCACACCCTCGAAAATTTAACAATTGCGTCGCACTGACTGCAGGATAGGAAATTTAGTTTTCTTTTGGACAGCAAGTGACAGCAACAATCATTGCAATGGCGGCAGCGAAGAAAAACTAATCTTTCCATACAAATAGAGAAATGGGACGGAAAAGTACTATTGCTGAATTGTGCCATGTAACACGATACTTTTTTATCGTCTGACGCGACAGTAAGTGTGATTGGTGACATCATGACATGATTGCTAGCATCTAGTCCAGCAGGAGATAAACCATCATAAGTCAAACAACTACTATCCGCAGTCATAGATGCTTATGATAATTCCACTTATATCATAATTCTTATCATCGCGTAAATGTTTAAAAACAATCGACGCTAAGTTCCGTGTAGTCGCGCAAGCAGCTAACTTGTTGAGCGTCGTCAATACAAAGTTATGGCGAGACGACGTTTCGCTCTAAGCGTCCATAAATCTGTGCTTATCGTAAAGATTGAAGCTCGCTGTAATATGTTGTACCCTAAATTTAACGGTCGTCAACCCATAAAATAATGAATTCTGGAGTAGAATTTAACAGTCGTATTTCATTTCGAAATAGGTTCATAACAGTGTAATCGAGTTAAATAAGTACCTTTTTGTTCATATTCAATTTGTAGCATTAGAATAAGACGAATACATCAGTCGTGCAAACATCCCTCGTTGCAGTGAATCCTCTTATTTAGTCTAACTTTCTTTTTAAAAAAAATGGCTACAAAAATAAGGAAAAGGGTTTTTACAGCGGCTACTCCATCCACATACAATGTGGATTTTTGCAATATCAGGGGTATTCACGCAAATCTTAACGCAGTCCACCATCACCTCGAGACTGCGCAGCCGACCATTCTCTTTCTAACGGAGACGCAGATATCCTGCCCGGCCGACACATCGTACCTTCATTATCCCGGCTACAAATTCGAGCACAATTTTTGAGTCGTGCCGGTGTATGTATGTTCGTCCGGGAGGATATCTGCTGTCGCCAACTTCATAGACTTGAAGACAGGGACCTGTCGATATTGTGGGTGTGCGTAGATCACGGTGGCCACACTCGTATCTATGCTTGGCTATACAGGTCTCATAGCGGTGACACGGACGTAACTCGACTCTTCACGCACCTGAGTTTGACGACTGACAAAGTTCTAGAGCAATATCCCACAGCAGAACTAGTTATTTTTGGAGATTTTAACGCCCACCATCTTGAGTGGCTCAGTTCTCGAACCAATCACTATGCAGGGATATCTGATCATGAATTTGCTCTGACCTATGGATTCTCTCAACTAGTACTTTCTCCAACGAGAATACCAGATAAAGAGGACCATATGCTCCTTACTGGACCTTCTGCTGACTACGCGTCCGGACGGATACTCCGTCTCAGTGGATGCTCCTTTTGGCTCCTCGGACTACTGTCTCGTTCGGACTCAACTGTCATGCACACAACCCGATCCTTCTGGGCCAACTAATTGGCGTCGTGTGTGGCACTATAAGTCGGTAGACTGGGATGAATTGCGAGAATTTTATGCATCGTACCCGTGGAGGCAGCTCTGCTTTAGCTTAGATGATCCTGACGTCTGCGCAGCCGCAGTCACTAAGACAATCCTCGCTGGTATGGAATGTTTCATTCCTAACCTTCGGGTAGCTGCCGGCGTCAAAAAACGACCGTGGTTTAATAGGTCTTGCAGAGAAGCTAAAATTCTTAAGCAAACTACGTATGAGGCTTGGACCACGGCTCGTAATAATAAGGATCCGAATAATTCTGAGTTAAAACGCAAATTAAATGCTGCCTCGAGGTTCAGTAAGAAAGCAACTGTCAGAGCAAAATTCCAATTCATCGGCAAAATAGGTGGGCGACTTGCGAGCTATCCTTCTGGGAGTCGTGCTTTCTGGTCGCTTGCTAAAGCTTCCGAGGGGAACTTCTGCCAGTCGTCGTTACCACCACTGCAAAAGACCGATGCTGACTTGACCCATAGTGCAAAAGAGAAAGCCAATCTATTGGGCAGTCTCTTTGTTTCCAACTCGAATATGAACGACGAAGGCGCTGTACCACCTACTTTACCGCGGTGCGGTAAGACCATGCCGGAAATCTCTATAACACAGCGTGAGGTCCGCCGGGCGTTGCTTTCCCTAGACGTTCATAAGTCGAGTGGGCCAGACGGTATACCATTAGTGGTGCTTAAGCAGTGTGCTCCTGAGTAATGTCCTGTACTCAAGCGCCTCTTTGCGCTTTCCTACCATACTAGGCAATTTCCGTCTTCATGGAAGACTGCGAATGTGCATCCGGTGCCCAAAAAGGGCGATAGATCAGATCCATCGAATTACAGGCCTATCGCTATTACCTCTCTCCTCTCCAAGGTGATGGAGCGTGTGATCAACACACAGCTTTTGAGATACCTAGAAAAACACGACCTGATCAGCGACCGTCAATATAGCTTTCGCCACGGTCGCTCGACTGGTGACCTTTTAGTGTATCTCACACACTGATGGGCACTAGCCATTGAGAGTCAGGGGGAGGCATTTGCATGTAGCCTAGACATAGCGAAGGCGTTCGATCGGGTCTGGCACCGGGGTCTTCTATCGAAGTTGCCATCTTACGGAGTGCCCGAGGGCTTGTGCAAATGGGTGGCTAGCTTTTTGTCCGGCAGACGCATACGAGCCGTAGTTGACGGTAGTAGGCTCTGTGCTGTCTACTACGCTGTTTCTACTGCACATCAATGACATGTTGGACTTCAACAACATACATTGCTATGCAGATGACAATACTGGAGACGCATATTACACGGGTCGTGCAAACATCCCTCGTTCCGTTGTGGAGGCAATCCTCGGAGAACTTGTGTCTCAAATCGAGACCACACTGTCCAATGTCTCTGACTGGAGACGGGTTAACTTGGTCCGATTCAACACTACAAAGACACAAGTGTGCGCGTTCACCGCTAAAAAAACTCCATTCACTGTAGTCCCACAATTCCAAAACACTCCCCTCTCTATCTCCAAGAGCATTGGGATCCTTGGTGTCGATATCTCCAGCGATGTTCAGTTCCGAGATCATTTACAAGATAAGGTGAAGCTGGTGTCCAAAAAACTTGGTGTACTCAACAGAGCGAAGCAGTACTTCACGACGGGGCAAAGGTTGTTTCTTTACAAGTCGCAAGTTTGGCCCCATATGGAGTACTGCTGCCATCTCTGGGTGGGTGCACCCGGATACCATCTTGACCCTTTTGACTCGGTTCAACGACGGGCTGTGAGAATTGTCGACGATCCCAAACTCACTTGCGGTATCGAGCCCCTAAGTCTGAGGAGAGAATTTGGCTCCGTGTGTGTGTTCTACCGCTTGTACAATGGGTTGTGTTCTAAAAAATTGTTCGAAATGATGCCCACGGCTACTTTCTAACAGTGCACCCCTCGCCATCGGCAGGGAATTCTTTCTCACACTTTAGAACCGAAATGGTCGCGTACAGTACGGTTTCAGAGAAAAAATTGAACCGTGTGAAAAAAGTTACAGAGCACTAAGACGGAATCTTAGAATTGCAGGTTCAAGAGGTTCGAGGTTCATCTTGTGACTGCATCTCTGGTATGAAAACATTTATTTATTTTGATACCTGATTTTGTAACTACACTATATTCAATTTCAGAAATAAAACATTAACATAGGCTAAATTTTTTGCTAAAATTCCTGATAAAATAAATATGCCAGCTAAGGAAAAACTGTGCTGAATCGCACCCACAAACTTACGAAGCTCGATACGAGACGTGTTATGGCACCAGGATCTCGTCTAAGCACGTTATGATAAACGTGATTGATGATATCATGATTGCTGAGACGAGATCCCATATCTGTCTGGAGCTGTGCGAACGTGACACATTACCCGATTACGGCAGGACGTTAGCCTACTTGTTGAGCATCCACATGACAAAGTTATGGCGACGTTTATTTGTAAGGGGCTATAAATCTCAGCACGTCGTTAAGAATAAAGCTCCGACTTACAAGCTTAGAGCATCCTAAATTTAATAGAGTTGAGACATTTTAAAATGTATTATTATTATGTTGGTAAAAAAATTTAAGCCATCAATATGCGTGTTCAAATATTATGTCAACGCCATAATAAGGTGATTTAGATTACCAATGACAATAAACTGTAATTTAATTTAATACGAAATTTTCTCTTTTCTATGTCTAAACTTACAATGCTTAGTTATATTTGTACTTAGTCAGATTGAAAGAGAGAGACATACAGAATGATTAAAATAGCACCCAAAGGTTAAACTTATGCATCATAACTTGACTTAGAATTTCCATGACTTTCGTCCAACTTCTCTGAGGGATCTTACCACGTACATAATTAAATCTGTAGGCACTTATCGAAATAACTTATTGAATATACACCTGCATATTATTTATGTTCTTATAGGTATACTTAGCTCAAATGCTAACCACAGTTTTTGCACCTTGTCTGAACGCTGATCAAGTGCTCGTGGCCCCGTAAATTGTCTGTAGCCTCCAGGAAGGTCAGCTTAAAATATATTTTGAAGCTCAATCAATAAATTTACTGAGACATGTCTAAGTATACATGCCATAATTATGCATTTGAGGCTGAAAATTTTAATGTGAAAATCATAATCAGTCATTTGGGTAGGTTCATGATAGAGCGAACACAACTAAAACATTTTACTTGTATAGAGACAACTGTAATTATAGTAGCTTATATTAAACCTCTGAATTGCAAGACCGTTTTCTTTGGATTCGAGATAAGTATAAAAAAATAAAAAACAAATTTGTTTTTAATTATTATACACAAAATTAAAAAAACAGGGAAAATAAGGAATTTCAATAAAAAAACTATTGACTAAGGAAACAAATTAAAACAAATGATGATAAATAACAACGTAACATATGGTGGCCGCTTACCATCAAAAAAAAGCAAAAAAAAAATCAAGTTGAAATATTTGTCACTCTAATTTTTTTGACACAAAACACAAATATAATATTTCCGTTATTATATTTTCGCAAATATCCAGTAATTACTGACTGCTGAAAAACTAGTTCCAGTTTGCGACAAATAAGGCAATCTAGTTGTTTTCTTAGGTGCTAGACCGCTAGCTCCTCTAAGCTATACGGGCTACAGTGCTTTAATTACGTTTGAAAATCCGTTCGATAGGCGATCGAACGATATGTTGCCTACAGTCTACGCAATGCTACAGAGAGTAGTATACACTCTATATGTAAATACTTAAAAAATATTGTATACAATCTTGTCGATGTCTTAATAGCCACTTCAAGCGCCGATTATTCACTATTTTTGAGTGATTTTTAGATGCGAATTTTCAAATTCCTTTCTTACTGCTCTACTATGAAGAATGCATGTTATCCTGAAAATGTCATGTCTCTCACCTACGGTTTAGGCTATAAATATAAATAAACTAGCTGACCCGGCGAACGTTGTTTCTCCGCACCAATCTATTGTGAAAGGGTTGTAATAATTCAGAAACCTTCCCCGGCATGTTCATAACAACTTACCAAAATTTCATTACTATCGGTTTCCCCTTATTGCGCTAGTCCGACTCTTACTCAGAAACATTCCCCGGCGTGTGCATAACAACTTACCAAAATTTCATTGAAATCGGTTTATCCTTAGTGCGCAAGTCCGACTCGCACTTGACCGTTTTTTCATTCATAAAAACCTTGCCCTAACACTAACAAACGCAACAAATATAAATTAACCGAATTCGTCCAGCCGTCTTCCTTAATGCGCGAGTCCGACTCGCACTTGACCGTTTTTTTCTTTCATAACAACTTTGCCCTAACCCTAACAAACACATCAAAAAAAAACCTAGAATTGGTCCAGCCGTCTTCGAGTTTTCCTTAGTGCGCGAGTCCGACTCGCACTTGACAGTTTTTTTTTTCATAAGATACTTCTAATAATAACAAACACAACAGAAAAAGAATTAGCGAAATCGGTCTAGCCGTTTCCGCGTGATGGCGTGACCAAGGGAAATAGGGATTCATTTTTATATATATAGATATAATATATATAACTATTTTTTTGTACATTACACACAGCGCCTTCTGGCCCCAAAGTAAGCAAAGCTTGTGTTATGGATACCAGACAACGGATACAATTACATAAATATTACTTTTTTTTTGTAAATACATACATAAATACAGCCAGTTCAAGACAAACACAAATGTTTATTGCATGAATGTCTAGTGCGGGGATCGAACCCACACCCTTTGCACAACAGCCGACCACACTACCAACTAGCCAACTAGGCTGCGAGGGAGTGTTGATTGACAGTCATTCAGTGACACGGCATCATTTATATTTTATCGGGTATCATTTCAAGTGAAGTAAACAAGTGGAAGTTTAAAAACTAAAACCCGGCTACTTACCAAACATATTTTAGGTACCACTTTTTTTTAGTTCAAACTATTTTTATGCGTCATATTGAATTTTATGAGACGTCACATAGCCTATGACAACTAGCCCGAAAGACCATGACCAAAGATGAAGCTAACACCTCATTGTCAAAATACCATCAGCAGCTTAGGAGCTGCAACGGAACATATGAATATGCTAAAACACATACATAGACTGCTCGATTATACATAACTATGTATAAATTATACATATCCGAAATCTTTATACTAAACTTGATATATATTTATATATTTTTTTTGCTTAGGCTTATACAAGTTATATCCAACATATTGGATAAAATATGGCGTCACTTAGCCTTTGACACCCGTATAATTAGGATATCACTTTATATATCAAAATACGATCAGCAGCTGAGGACTTACATGGGGACATATAAACATGCTAAACTAGACTGCTCAAATTATGATCATCCGAAGTAGGTAATAGTAGAGTAAAAAGAGCACTGCTCGCCATCGGCAGGGAATTTATTCTCACACTTTAGAATAAAAAATGGTCGCGTACAGTGCGGATTCAGAGAAACTTCCTCCCGCGAACGCTTGAGTTGCAAAATGAGCTCCCTACCAATGTTTTTTCCAAGGACTACAGTATGGGGTACTTCAACAAAGAAATTATTAGATTTTTAAAGAGTCAGCAACCCGCGAGTTATACCCCTGGTAAAACATGGTTGAGCGAAACGATGGCTGATTCATGTGTCATACTCGTGAACGGGTGCCGCCTGTGGAGGCTGGTCTGCTCTTGCAAACTTCTTTGTATTCTTCTTACTTTTTTGTTTTGTTTATTAATACTGTAAGACATTGATTATTTCTTAGTGATGAATACATAAACTGTCTTTTTTTTATATTAGATACTTTTTTATGTTGTGCTTGTGCTTTATATTTCATGTTTTTTTATGTTTGTAATGGAAAGTGTCCTTTTATGATAGGGAGGGCATTTTCCAATATTATAATTGGACGCTGTAAGAGAAAGGGAGAAAAGAAATGCCCTTGCTGAGTTTCTTGCCGGTTCTTCTCAGTACAAGGTCTCCCGCCCTATAGACTTACGAACCGATGGCGTAGTGACATTCAGAAGTGCTTAATTATTGTAGCCTAAACTGAATAAATTATATTAAATTTGAATTTGGTGTTGCAAGCGTCCATAGGCTACGGTGACCTCTTACTATCAGGCGAACCACAAGCTTGTTTGCCACCTTAGTGGTTTTTTTTTAAACCACTAGGTGGTAAACAAGCACACGGTATAAAAAAAAAAAAAATAGTTACAATATTATAATGTAGGTTGTATTGTTTGTTACAGAAATGTGTCGGAGTAGTATGTTCGCCGCCGCGCTGTGTGCACTCCTCGCGCTGTGCGTGCTGCCTGCATCCACTGCGCAGGCGCTCACTACACAGTATGACAGTAAGTTTTACCAAACTACTAAGTTATTAAACTGGTACTAAACTTAAAACCAAGACTCAAACTTAAATGCTTGATCTTTGAGGTCCGTAATATTTTACAATTTTGTTAATCGAAGTATGTCCGTCATGCGTAAAACAACACTTTAGACCTTTAATTAGACTTAATTATTAAAGTAAGTAAAATAAAACTTATAGTAATTTTACAGCGTGGTACATGTCATAAATACGAGACTTATTTGGATCAATTTTAATTTTAACTTGATTCCTTAAATATGCATTTAATATCATTTATTAACGTGTTTGATTTCTTATTTACAGCTAAAATCATTCATCATTCAGCAATTACAATAAAACACAGACAAATTTCATAGTTATGGTGATTTAAAATAAAATACAATGATATTTTTTTTCTTTAAACAATTTTTGGGGTAATTAAGTAAATGTAAATGTAAAATTATCCCGCGAACAGAATCACGATATAGAACAATTTTGAACAAAATCAGTATTTGAGGCACAGGAAAAACATTTACGTGATAAATATTTATGTTTGCCGTAATCTTGGTATTTACCATGTAGGTATGAATTTACAAAAAGTTTATAAGTATAGATTTTTTTATTGTTAACGTGTGTTTGAATAAATAATTATCATTTAATTTTTGTTAGCAGTTAATAACAGAGTAATTTTTTTAGCCAATGATAAGAAACAGAGTGAATAACTTGTAAAATAATCATTTTGCACTTGAATCCTTAGGCAGACGCTCGAGGTTCAGCTATAGAATCATCCACTACGCTCAGAATGCAACTTAGGCACTTAGGTCCTTACAGGAAATTAGCACATAAAATATCTACGTATTATACATAGAAAAAAAACAGGACTCAAGACGAACACAAATGTTTATCACATAAATGTTTGTCCTGTGCGTTGTCGAACCCTCAGATCCGCAGGCAGTATAACTACCAACAGAGCCACAAAGTCTCTGTATACTAACATGGCACTCGTCAGCTCTAATTTAGTAATTGTACCAAAGCCAGTCGGGAACTCACAAAGGTGTCTGTGGCAGTAGAAGTTGATAACATGACGTTATTCAACAAAATATGTATAATTTTGAGTTTTACATTATCTTGTTTGAAGGGACCGTCGGCACCTTTATTCCTTGTACTGTTTTCATCTTGCTGTGACTCGCATATAGTTAAAAATGATAATTAGCTAAAGGTATGCGGGTAGCCTAAAAATAGCAACTGCAGGTGAAAAGTACAAGTGTTATGTGATGAGTAAACTCAATGTATATAAACGAACAAGTTGATAAGTGTTATTACGTAGGAACTTATATTTATTTATACCACGAAGCTACTTAGGTTCCAAGGTGTAAGGATGAAGGCGAGCGATGCGATAGTAGACAGTAGCCGTGGGCATCGTTTCGAATAATTCCTCAGAACACATCCCATTACACAAGCGGTAGAACACACACAGGGAGGCAAAGTCTCTCCTCAGACTTAAAGGGTTCGATACGGCTTATGAGTGTAGGATCGTCGATAATTCTCCTAGCCCGTCGTTGAACCGAGTCAAAAGGGCCAAGTTGGTATCCGTGTGCACCCGCCCAGAGATGGCAGCAGTACTCCATATAGGGCCAGACTTGCGACTTGTAAAGCAGCAATCTTTTTTCCGAGGTGAAGTACTACTTCGCTTTGATGAGTACTCCAAGTTTTTTGGTCACCAGCTTCCCCTTGTCTAGCAAATGACTCGTAACTGAATATAGCTCAAGATGTCAACACCAAGGATACCAATGCTCTTGTAGATACTGAGGGCTGTGTTTTGGAATTGTACAACCTCAGTAAATGTTGTGTTTAGCGGTGAACGCGCAGACTTGTGTCGGACCAAGTTTTCCCGTCCTTGGTCAGAGTGGTCGCGATTCGAGACACAAGGTCTTCGTACTTTTCCTCCACTACGGAAAGAGGGATGTTTGCACGGCTCGTGTAACAAGTGTCTCCAGTACTGTCATCTGCATAGCAATGTATGGTGTTGATGGACATCATGTCATTGATATGCAGCAGAAAAAGCGTAGGAGACAGGACAGAGCGTTGCGGGACAACAGCATTAAAGTCAATGCTATCAGAGCAATACTGTCAAATAAGGCTCGTATGCGTCTGCCGTACAAAAAGCTAGACACACATTTGCACAAACCCTCGGGCACTCCGTAAGATAGAAGACCCCGATGCCAGACCCGATCGAACGCCTTCACTTTGTACAGGCTACATGCCAATGCCTGTGATACATCCGTGGTATTATGGCTAATTTACACTTTGTTAAGAAGAAAATACAGGTATAACTGTACTTATCACCGTGTGTGTTCTTACGTTGATTAGATATTTCACGAAACCTGCAGTTTGTACCGACCAAAATGATTATTTATTATTTTTATGACTTTAGTCGGTACTAATCGCGTGAAACCTCTTGACTAAGTCTTTTTAATAAAAAACTAAGCTGGTTTTCTTTCTGAACCAATAAATTAAATAATGTTTAAATCTAAGTTGCTATTTTATGATTTTAACATAACGCAATTAAATGAAATGTCTTACATTGTAACTTTAATCATTTGCATTTGAATGCAATGGTATCGCCGTCGTCTGTTTCTCATTGTTGTAAAGTGATACGTATTTTTTCACGCCACTGCTTGGAAAAGATGACGCAGACATTCTTGGTGTAAAACGCGGTCGCAACGTTAAATAATCTTGTAAATAAAACTCTTCAGGAAAATCTAGTAAATTGAACTATTTAGAGGCCTATTCCATGTATTTATCTGCATTTTTTACACTGCAAATCCCACTCGAAAATCAGTTGGCAGTTATCAACTCTATACTCTTTGCATTTTGATAAAGAGTGCAGATTTGCTAAGTTGCGTCCTGAAATAGTCCCCAGGAATGGTAGTTTCTCAGCCTTTCTCGTTATTAAATTATCTACTATTATAAAGCTTATTTACAACCATAATATTTTATTGACATTTTAGCGCTACTTAAGTAGTACATAAGTGTCGTAAATTCCCTGTTTATGAACACGCTATTTCCGTGATTTATGAAGAAACGATCACAAACTTTTCTCGATTTTATTTCGGAGAAAAGTCTTGGCTTACTATAAATGTGAAGTAGGACAACACCATTGATAAACTAAATTTAAAAGGGATGTGAGTGACGGTAGCGCACTGTTATATATTATCTGAGACTAAGGCAAAGAAAAGAAAACTTAGGGTTTCATTTGACTATATCTTTCCCATAAAATATAGATAAAACCACACCCATCTGAACTTTTTTAAATTCTTGAATTAATTTCAAACTTCAGACATATTAAGATGATACAGTATTAAACATTTTTTAGAAGAATTCACGAACACAGGCAACGTACAATTATTCTTAGATAATACCTCGCGCATCCCATTTTTTTTATATAAATGGTTTTTTTCAAACTTACATTTCAACCATCCTGTACTTTTTTTGCAGGGACCGTCGGCACCTTTATTCCTTGTACTGTTTTCATCTTGCTGTGACTCGCATATAGTTAAAAATGATAATTAGCTAAAGGTATGCGGGTAGCCTAAAAATAGCAACTGCAGGTGAAAAGTACAAGTGTTATGTGATGAGTAAACTCAATGTATATAAACGAACAAGTTGATAAGTGTTATTACGTAGGAACTTATATTTATTTATACCACGAAGCTACTTAGGTTCCAAGGTGTAAGGATGAAGGCGAGCGATGCGATAGTAGACAGTAGCCGTGGGCATCGTTTCGAATAATTCCTCAGAACACATCCCATTACACAAGCGGTAGAACACACACAGGGAGGCAAAGTCTCTCCTCAGACTTAAAGGGTTCGATACGGCTTATGAGTGTAGGATCGTCGATAATTCTCCTAGCCCGTCGTTGAACCGAGTCAAAAGGGCCAAGTTGGTATCCGTGTGCACCCGCCCAGAGATGGCAGCAGTACTCCATATAGGGCCAGACTTGCGACTTGTAAAGCAGCAATCTTTTTTCCGAGGTGAAGTACTACTTCGCTTTGATGAGTACTCCAAGTTTTTTGGTCACCAGCTTCCCCTTGTCTAGCAAATGACTCGTAACTGAATATAGCTCAAGATGTCAACACCAAGGATACCAATGCTCTTGTAGATACTGAGGGCTGTGTTTTGGAATTGTACAACCTCAGTAAATGTTGTGTTTAGCGGTGAACGCGCAGACTTGTGTCGGACCAAGTTTTCCCGTCCTTGGTCAGAGTGGTCGCGATTCGAGACACAAGGTCTTCGTACTTTTCCTCCACAACGGAACGAGGGATGTTTGCACGGCTCGTGTAACAAGTGTCTCCAGTACTGTCATCTGCATAGCAATGTATGGTGTTGATGGACATCATGTCATTGATATGCAGCAGAAAAAGCGTAGGAGACAGGACAGAGCGTTGCGGGACAACAGCATTAAAGTCAATGCTATCAGAGCAATACTGTCAACTAAGGCTCGTATGCGTCTGCCGTACAAAAAGCTAGACACACATTTGCACAAACCCTCGGGCACTCCGTAAGATAGAAGACCCCGATGCCAGACCCGATCGAACGCCTTCACTTTGTCCAGGCTACATGCCAATGCCTGTGATACATCCGTGGTATTATGGCTAATTTACACTTTGTTAAGAAGAAAATACAGGTACAACTGTACTTATCACCGTGTGTGTTCTTACGTTGATTAGATATTTCACGAAACCTGCAGTTTGTACCGACCAAAATGATTATTTATTATTTTTATGACTTTAGTCGGTACTAATCGCGTGAAACCTCTTGACTAAGTCTTTTTAATAAAAAACTAAGCTGGTTTTCTTTCTGAACCAATAAATTAAATAATGTTTAAATCTAAGTTGCTATTTTATGATTTTAACATAACGCAATTAAATGAAATGTCTTACATTGTAACTTTAATCATTTGCATTTGAATGCAATGGTATCGCCGTCGTCTGTTTCTCATTGTTGTAAAGTGATACGTATTTTTTCACGCCACTGCTTGGAAAAGATGACGCAGACATTCTTGGTGTAAAACGCGGTCGCAACGTTAAATAATCTTGTAAATAAAACTCTTCAGGAAAATCTAGTAAATTGAACTATTTAGAGGCCTATTCCATGTATTTATCTGCATTTTTTACACTGCAAATCCCACTCGAAAATCAGTTGGCAGTTATCAACTCTATACTCTTTGCATTTTGATAAAGAGTGCAGATTTGCTAAGTTGCGTCCTGAAATAGTCCCCAGGAATGGTAGTTTCTCAGCCTTTCTCGTTATTAAATTATCTACTATTATAAAGCTTATTTACAACCATAATATTTTATTGACATTTTAGCGCTACTTAAGTAGTACATAAGTGTCGTAAATTCCCTGTTTATGAACACGCTATTTCCGTGATTTATGAAGAAACGATCACAAACTTTTCTCGATTTTATTTCGGAGAAAAGTCTTGGCTTACTATAAATGTGAAGTAGGACAACACCATTGATAAACTAAATTTAAAAGGGATGTGAGTGACGGTAGCGCACTGTTATATATTATCTGAGACTAAGGCAAAGAAAAGAAAACTTAGGGTTTCATTTGACTATATCTTTCCCATAAAATATAGATAAAACCACACCCATCTGAACTTTTTTAAATTCTTGAATTAATTTCAAACTTCAGACATATTAAGATGATACAGTAATGAACATTTTTTAGATGAATTCACGAACACAGGCAACGTATAATTATTCTTAGATAATACCTCGCACATCCCATTTATAAATAAATGGTTTTTTTCAAACTTACATTTTAACCACCCTGTACTTTTTTATGCATTAAATTTAAACAAAATATAAAAAAAAAAATTTAAGATTTTTTAACAAGATTACACATACGAATTCTAAAATTAGTGTCAAAGTTTTATTAGGGCTGTATTGTATCTTTTTCTTCGAAGGTAAGGAACACACAAATACATCAGCTATTGTAGGTAGTTATAACTCCGAATAAAAAAGTTCTAAGTAAGGTAAGAAACCCAACCAAAACTCGTTTCTGTCGAAATCTAATTTGTCAACAAAATCCTTTTAATCCGTTTCTCATAACTGTAACAATTACTTAGCAATGAAGCTCGGTTAGGCTTTTAATATATTGTATTGTGACTAAATTCAGCTGAAAACACTTGCTGAATGAGTAGTTACTAATCCGCTTAACTGAATTGATTTCAGTATAACTCGTTACCGATATCTGTATACAACGTCTAATTATTACAACTCGGCTGAATACTTGTTTTTATTTTAGCCGACTGCGCGTTGATTTGTTTGTGGGTTCATCACATTTGATTTTTATTTCGCTATTATTACTGTGAATTAATGTATAGTTGCAAATAGCTGGCCGCATTTTAGAAAATAATATGTTAGGCTTACCCTCAAAATTATACAAAAACATTTAAATTACTAGTATATTATACCGTATTCAAACCAAGTGTAAATAAAAAAAAATCAAAAGCTTTTAAATTTGGTAAAACTTTATTTAATGTCACTTTATTTAACGGACATATACAACGTACCTATATGTTTCGTAATGGCAAAAAAGGCACAGTTATAGTTTCTTTATAAATGTACGTCCGTCCGTCCGGATGTGCCTTATAATTTTCAGAAAGTTGTTTGACTCGTATGTAAACGATTTAGTTTGGTAATAGAATTAGGAGAAGAAAAATTAAGAGCTTAGCGCGTCATGACGTGCTACATACAAACATAGTTGTAAGCCACTTTTTTTTACCAGAGATGCAAAAAAAAACATATATTGGCAACGTTTTGCCGATTCACAAAATAAATGCGAGTATAAGTTCTGAATCTAACATTAAATAGAAGCTTTGTGTTAAATCGAATGCAAAATTGAATTGAAAAAGATCACAATTGAATCATCTGTAAGAGGCTGACAAGGGGCTAAAGAATTACACATCATCAAGTGATGAACTGCTTCAATTTTCAATCACACACCTTTACTTAATAAAAAAAAGGGGCGACCGGTTGAAGTATTCAATTTAATATACTTCCATATATCTTATAAAATGTACGAATTGTAGGCAACTCATGTGCTCCTAGTATATAAGTATTTTATAACGTACTTTATAAAATTAAGAAAATATGAGAGACAGAAATAATAGATAACATAAATATGAAATGGAATGAAGAATATGAAATGTGAATATTTGAAAGTAAAATGAGTGAAAATATATGAAATATATAATATAATAATTTATCTCTCTGATGAATAGACACCTATTCAGATTCTAAAAGTTGCAGGTTCAATAAATTGAATCTTTTAACTGTCTTTGCTATGATTTTTCTTGTATCATCATTTTTTTTCTCTTGTCTTGTCTTTTATTATCACATTCTTACTACATGTAGTAAACAATATCTCATATATATCTATATATAAACTAAATTGGACAAATATGTAACTAAAAATGTCATCATGAAATTTATCTCCGAACTTTATCAGACATTTTACGATGGTGTGCCGTCCCAACGCGATGGGGTGGATCTCTACTAATACGATTCACATACAATTTTTATCCTGAGATATGTCAATCTTACAGTTTCTAGATGTCCATAACAGCAGCCATCCATTTAATGGTATAAAGTAAATATATGAACGTGTATAGTAGTAGGAACACTTTGGGTGCAACAGGGATCGTGCGGAACGCATGCAAATATACACATACACCTACTTATATTTTTTTTTATAAATATTTTTTCTATTTATTAATTTATTTGTAATGATTTTTAGTTTTCGAAGTGAAGTGAGAAAGTAGGCAGGCAGGTTTTATACCTACTAATTCAAAAATCTTCCCCGCGTGAGCACAACGACGGTTTTCCCTTAGTGCGCGAGTCCAACTCGCAATTTACCGGTTTTTTCTTTCATACAAACCTTTTTCTGACAATTGAAATAAACCAAATCGATCGGGCCGTTATTGAGTTATGCCGTTATACATAGGGCATATTGATATTTATTTGTATTGTTTATTTAATAAATCGATAAAAAAATTGCTAACGACCGAAGTGACAGAACGTGACGTAATTATCTCCGCCTAGTATACATACTACACAGCTATTACTACAGGGGTAAAATGTGGCTGTACAAAGTGGCTTTTGTAGATCGATGATGTGCCACACTTCAGTCACGGTCGGACGCTCATATCGAGCTTTAACCAAAGGGTTGCCAATCATAAGTTTAACTATTATTTATAAATTAAGTACTCTATGACAAGTGCTTATTTTTAACTTTCTTGCCAAATGCCAGTAGGCATTTAAGCTAATTAAGGCTAGTAAGCGGCGCCGATGAAAATTAAGTATTGAAAGTAAATGGGGTCCGAATTACGAAATTTAATGAGAAACAAATTTAATCGCATGAGTAGTGGGCTTTGCGTCTACCACATATGTTTACCTACACACACACATATACATTCAATTTACAAAAACTCAATTTAATGAGTTGAAGTGTAAAACATATGTTAGGATTGGACACGGAAGATAATATATAAATACATTTATAAATAAGAAACAGATCAATTTATTGTATAATTAAAAATATTCTCCGAAATCGCTAAAATTTGCTGTTAGTAAATAATATAATCACTAATTTGTCAAATGTTTACTTTCCTGTGAAATAGTAAGTAGAACTCAAATTGTAACTGGTACTACCTCTAGCAAATACTAGTCTCTCATAAAAGGCTACGTTCAAAAGTACCTATTAATATTTTAAATTTATTTTTAAAGACATGAATAATCACACAACGAATTATTTTCTCCGTTGATCTCGACTCAAACTCGATCTGTCATCGAAAGAATCAGTACAACAGCGTTTTAGTCCTCACAAAAGTTTTAGGTTATGTCGAGATAAATTCGCCGCTCGAGACAGCCCTAATTTCATAATGGTTCTCTTTTATCCGGCAACTCTCTGAGGTATTATCTGAGTTAAAGATTTTCATAATATTATTTGACGAGACGGAATACAATTACGCTTATCAACACCATATAACGTTTCGAATGGATTTTATTAAATACCTATATGTATTTAATAGATATTTTAATTTTTCTAGAATATGTTGAAAAAAAAAAACTAGATGTAACGTGTGAGTTCATCTTATTCCATTATAACATGACACTCTCTACCAATTTTCAATAGTGTCTAAAAATTTAATACAAATCTAAAGCGCAGATACCACCTAACTACTGCCGGCTACAAAAATGTAAAAAATCAATTATTTACTAATGTTTTTTGATTTTCCTGAAATCGCTTAGGATATTTTTTTGGATCGTTGATTACGAAAGGTCCTA
This sequence comes from Apoda limacodes, assembly GCA_946406115.1. Lineage (NCBI taxonomy): Eukaryota > Metazoa > Arthropoda > Insecta > Lepidoptera > Limacodidae > Apoda > Apoda limacodes. The sequence continues at coordinate 6,448,118 of OX291553.1, read as the reverse complement.
GAAGTGCCTGGAAACCAGGAGGTAAAGGCCTGAATCTGAATCACTTCACTTTTTATTTTCCTTAAAAATCGCCCAAAATTTGCTAACCATACTCGTGATCAGCGTCCCCAAAAACCACTGAGTACCATATTTGGGTTTATTTAAATAACTAATAGCTCTGTAATCTGCTTTATCCTAACCTAAATCTCCATTGTAACGTATTTACTTATTGTTGCAGCGGAAGCGGTAGAAGGCGGGAGCTGGGACGCACTGGGCGGACTGTACGCGCTGCTAGCACAGCACGACGCCCTGGGCGGGCACGCGCTGGCTCGCAAGTCGGTTCGCTCACCCTCGCGCCGCCTGCGCTTCGGCCGCCGCTCCGACCTCAGCGTTCCGCTCCTACCTGTCAGTACCTATATTGTGTGTTATCAGCCTGTTGGGGCACCCGCCTACCCATACCAAACTTTGATGTGGGCAACTTAAGCTATAGTCAGTGGACTATAGTGATGTGGGCCCAGCGTGAATGGCTGGACTTCACATACACCTTTTAGATATCTTCACCGACGTATACAGGTTCCTCACAATGTTTTCCATCATTCAAAAACCTGTTAAATATCCGAGTACACAGATAAAGACTCATTCTTATAAGCCAAGTTCGAACGCCCATCCTTCAGAAGGCGAGGTAGACACCAAAACGGCTGAGTAACATTCAGAGCTTCGGTACTTAAATGTAAAAAAAGAAAATACTATAAATGAAGCACATATTAAAATATGATTATTCAGAAATGACTGTGAAGGATAAAAATTTACTTACTCATTTAAAATGCACTGCGCATCGGTTGTTAAATTGTTTTTCTTTGCTTCTATGAAGTATCTATTCGTTTAAGTACATTTTAGAAGCCCAAAAATTGATGGTCCCTGTAACATGGTTAACAGTCTGTTTGTGAGCGCTTATTTGTATGTTCAAGCCGAGTTGCAAAAGTGATATTGTTGAACTAGTCCTATCGTCATTCTTCCAAATCCAAATACCAACAGGTAATTCTTCAAACTACAAGAATAAATTATTTAATTTCTTATTTGTCTTTCAATTCCTGTATATAAAAATAAATTAGCAAGAATGAAAGTGACACAATTAAACACTCCACACCGAAAACCGCAAGCGAAATAGAGATTACACGGCCCGGGACGGATAAAGTGGATAATGACGTCAGAACAAAGTGGATAAGTGTCCCCAAGCCACGGAGAGATTTGTTAGAACAGGGATCGTTACTTGTTCCCTTTCGCAGAGCAACTGTACCTAAGAAAGTATTTCAATAAGCTTATATACTCTAACTTGAGCGAATTCTGTCTAGGTCCTTCTACATTATATAAAAACTAATTAAATAAAAAATTTCTTTATGATAGTTTTTTCCCACCTTTTAATATTTGGCCCAGCAATGAAAAAGGGCAATTCGTTTATACTACTTATGAATGTTTACGAACTATTTAAGTCTAGAAGAACCCCGCGGTTTCACCCGCAGAAAAACTTATTTCCGTGGGAACTTTCGGTCGGGATAACAATATTCCCTGTCCCTCTAGCTATCTCGGTTCCAAAAATCGAGCCAATATGCAATATGCACTGTTACGCCGGGGGAAACAGTATCCCACAAAAAATATTCTAGTGGGAACTCTCAATCCGGATAAAAACTTTTACGACTAGATTTTCAAACATTGAAATTTAGAGCTAAAAACGTATTCTAGTCAATTAAAGTATATTTACTATTTATATATATGTATATAGTTTAGCTACCTTTTAATTTTTAGAATCCGTTCATTAGTTGTAGAGATTAGGTGTAGGAGACACACAAACAAACAATGTTTACCTCTTTATAACATGGCGTTACTCGTACGTAGATATGTACATAGACACACCAACCATAAAAATGCATTTTACAAAAAAATCGGCTGATTTTCAGTAGTGCGAGTCGGACTCGCGCAGGAAGGGTTCCGTACTATTATCGAGCGAAAACGAGCAAAAAAATCATGTTTGTTGTATGGGAGCCCCCTCACATATTTATTTTAATTTTTTTTTTAGTTTTTCCTGTTATAGCGGCAACAGAAATACATCATCTGTGAAAATTTCAACTTTCTAACTCTGTCTAACTGAAGGACGGACGGAGGGTCGGATGGACAGCGGAGTCTTAGTAATAGGGTTCCGCTAATTAATTACCCTTTGGGTACGGCGTCCTAAAAATCACGTTTGTTGTAATGGAGCCCCTTAAATATTTATTTTCATTCTGTTTATTATATAAAATATTTAATATTTGTTGTTATAGCGGGAACAGAAATACATTTTCTGTGAAAATTTCAACTGTATTAACTATCACGGTTCATGTGATACTGCCAAGGGACAGACAGACGGACGGACGGACGGACGGACAGTGAAGTCTTAGTAACAGGGTCCTGTTTTTTACCTTTTGGGTACGGAACCCTAAAAATTATGGATTTCCATACAAACTTAGCACCCCTCATTCAGGTCAGTCAGTTTATAAATATATATATATATATATATATTAGAGTGAGTTATGAATAAATTAGTAGGCATTAAATAAGTTCCATAAATAATTTATTTTATTATTGTTATATTTTTTGTGTAAAGCCTGAATTATTTAATAGCAATGACTTGAGTTGACCAAAGAAAAAAAAAATTGATTCGGTTTTGCTATTTGGTAATTTCACAATTCACTGATCTAGTCTATCACATCAAAATTCGTGAACGCCTTGTCTGTTTTCTAACAGACATTACGTATCTTGTATTTTGATTTAATTTGGGGCAGCGAGCACTGATATATCTATCTCTCTGGTAAAGAGATTGTCGGTCGGCAATAGTGGGGGATCCGTAGCCATTACTACTATCTTTGTTAAGTCCAAAAATAAGCCTGACTTGGTCGACTTTGTCTCTTAAACCATTTGAGTCTAGAAAGGCGTCTTTTATAGAAATTAGAATATATCTGCTCGAGTTGTATTTTAGACTTTTTCGACAATATATTGAAGGTGACATCTCAACCTAACCAAAAATGGCCACATTAGAGCATTTTATTTTAAAAGAGGCCGTAAGTAAGAACGGCTTAAAAAGGTTTAAAAAGCCTAACCACTTGATGTTTGGAGCTCAAATACCTGCAGTGGGGTGAAAAAAATCCTTCATTTTTGACAAAATAACATCATTCTCATATTATCAGCTGCTTGATTTATATACTGCTGAATATAGATCCCCTCTTTATATTTCTAAAATAAACGTGCTTAAGCCGGTTACACCATCCGAATTCTCGCTGCCACCCTAACTATGTGTTTTCAACCTCGTAGCGGTCACGGTGTCCACTCCAGCGCCCTCTTTCCTGTGTCATTCATCGGCTCAACGAACTAACTAATCTATAGTAGTTAATTAAAACTAGCTTTAATTTTCATATTTTTTTATTTTTCAGATCAACTAATCTAATAAACTATTGTAGTTAATTAAGACTAGCTTCTAGAATTTTTATATTTTTCAATTTTTGGATTGTTTCTTCCGAAAAAAATATAATATAACACTGTGCCATAAGCAATTAAAAAAAAGGTTTAAACTCTGACAAGTGTGGTTACTAGCTCTGCAGCGTTAGCTAACTCGCACTAGGCCAGCCTAGCTTCTGTGCTTCTGCAGTGGAGTGTAACAGCTAAGGCACAAAACACAAATATTATATTCTAATGTCTGTTTCAGCGTGACGACATTGAGGACTTGTTGACCCTACGCGAAACACGTACGCCCGTGCGTCTTCGCTTCGGCCGCCGCTCAGACGAACGCGCTGTCCCACACATCTTCCCTCAGGAGGTGAGTTTCGATCGTATAAAATATGTGGTGACGTATAATTAGACCATTCTCTTTCAAACAGTTCGTATAAGAATCAGAAGGTACTGGTAAATGTTTCCGTGTGGAAGTGTGTCTTACAGCTTAGGAGCAATCTCTTATAATTTAAGTAGCCATAAATTCAAATTCAAATTCAATATAATTTATTCAGTTTAGGCTACAATAATTGAGCACTTATGAATGTCATTACGCCATCGGTTCGTAAGTCTACAGGGCGGGAGACCTTGTACTGAGAAGAACCGGCAAGAAACTCAGCAAGGGCATTTCTTTTCTCCCTTTCTCTTACAGCGTCCAATTATAATATTGGAAAATGCCCTCCCTATCATAAAAGGACACTTTCCATTACAAACATAAAAAAACATGAAATATAAAGCACAAGCACAACATAAAAAAGTATATAATATAAACAAAAGACAGTTTATGTGACTTGTCTTTTATAAGGAATTCAATGTCCCTGTCTGACAGTCTTTCTGAAGTAACGTTGCAGTATTTTTAGACATCATTTATTGAACTATCCTAACCCCCCATACCCCAAATAAGTTTATGGTCATTAAATATATATCCACGAAGCCATAAATCACTTACAACATTTACCGTGTAATATATCTTACCATTACCACTATTTACATAAAACTAGGGGATGATATTGCGACGTATCCTGTTATTATTATTTACAATATAAAATAAGGGTTGGTCACGTGCGGCACAGGGTGTTGCTTATTATTTTGTCCTATGATGTAGACAAACGACGAAGAAAGTAATATCTCAAAGAATATAGCAATGTGACTTGATTCCTAATAGCGACGTAGCAGTCAACTTATATAAATGGGGCTGATATAGATCAATAGGAAACATACCCGAAATCTATGGAGCTCGTTTGGGTTCGAGTCCCATTTTAGAACGCTTGTTATCCACACTAATCCATACTAATATTATGAATGCGAAAGAAACTATGTCTGTCTGTTACCTCCTCACGCTTAAACCGCTGTACCGATTAAGATAAAATTTGGCATGAAGATAGTTTGAATCCCGAAAAAGGATATATAGAATATAGAAAAAAACATATTGAGGAGTTGCCGTTCAAATCCTACACCGATAACCGAATTTAGGGTGGGTGAACCCGCGGGCAAATGCTAGTCTGTTTATAAGATTTTCTAGGGAACCCTTATTTATGTGTGTACGGTACGCACTTGGCCGAACATTTATAAGCATTCAAAAATATTTAAAAACCTCCAAGTCATCGCTTAGTAGGGAGTAGTGAGGAGAGAGGTAAAAAACGATTGAGATAGGGAACAAATATTGTTGGACACTAAATAATAGTACTCATACAGAATTTTCGCAAAACCACAAACTTTAAAACTTGAATTACGTAATGGTTTCTTATCTCGGTCACACCTATAATCTTTGTGCTCAAGATATTCCTGAAACTCTCTCAATCAATATGTAAATTTATTTATAAATTAATTTCTTATATTAAAATGCAAATTAATTTTAGCATGGACAGTTTAATGCAAATAATAAATATGGAGCAAGCCCTTAGTAATTTTTCCCATAGCACGGCCGACATTAGTGATTTGGTTAAATCACTGACTATAACCAGAGCTATGGTATAAATCAAAATACCATTATACCATTTCACTGAGTGCTACAGTGATTTGGCCAAATCCTTAAAAAAAAGTGATATTTTTTTACCATCGTGATTTTTTGGTCATTTTTTTAGAATTTTAGACCAAACACAGATATCCTCATATCCGTGCGACAAATTTATAAATAGGGATCAGGATAAATGCAACAATTAGAAGTAAGCTGTAAGTGATTGAGGGATTAACCAATATATATATATTTTGACGTCCCAATTGCTCCCTTTCTTAGGGATTTAGTTCGAAACATTACCAAAAAAATTAAATGCTTACATATTTTTTAGGATTCATAATGTAGGTTTCAGTAATAGCTCAATATTAAAGAGATATATAATATTAATGATAAATATATAGATAGGGAAGATTATTGTACGATCCCCAATATTTTTATTAAACTCAGTTTTTATTAGATCAAAAGATCGATACTGCACACAAAAGCTATTCTATTTATCATTGACATATCACTTATAACTACATCATCTAAAAAATATAAAACTTAAAAATTTATAATTTTTTTTCATTTATTAAATCTTTATATATAAAAATGAATCTCTTTTTCCCTTGGTCACTCCCTAACTTCCCAACGACTGCACCAAATTGGATATTTTTTTTGTTGTGTTCGCTTTTGTTAGGGCAAGGGTTTTTATAAAGATAAAAAGGGTTAGGTGCGAGTTGGACTCACGCAAACCGATACTATAATTTTTGAAAGTTGTGCATAGGCTGGGTTCAGTTTTCTGAATTAGTAGGTACAACCCTTTCAGAATATATGGCGCGCCAAAAAGAGAAACAGTGTTTGTAAGGTCAGCTAGTATTATAAATACGAAAGGAAGTCCGTCTGTCTGTTACCTCTTCACACTAAAACCGCTGAACTTATTAAGATGATATTTGGTATGAAGATAGTTGAGTCCCGGGGAAGGACATAGTTTTTATCCTGAAAAATTCAAAAGTTTCCGTAGGAATAACTATAACCAAATTTAGGGTGGGTGAAGCCGCTGGCAAAAGTAAGTTTATAATAAATTATAAATGTGACAATCACTTTTATTATTGGGGTAACCACCTTTTGTTTATTGTTATATTTGTTTTCTACTGATATTATTGATTAGTAATGAATTAATTTTGTAAATATATTTTTTCTGTGTTTGTGTTGATAAAATAAAAATAAAATTCTGACCACATTAGAAACAGATCTTGTTTAATAACAATAGTATTTCGTTTAAAAAATCCTATAAAGAACGAGTTTTCTTTCCGTAATATACTTTCTTAGGCAAGTCATAAATTTTGTATAGAAATCTCTCGTATGGATTTGAGATCTGCCGTAAATTAAATGAAGAATGACGTCACGACATGTCTCGCTCGTCGACACGCATTTGTTGGATAATAACAGAGTGTTAAGATTACAGTGTAAAAATGTTACGTAACGTATTCACAAAACAATGTTTAATTTTTACAATAAACTATTTATGTTTTGGTATTTTCTCTAAAACTTTTCAATAAAAAAATAAAATACATAGCTCGTTTGCTATCTGTATAATGTATAAATTCATTCCACCGTGTTCCTAAAACATTGAAAGCAATTATGAAAGTCGTACTTTTTGATAATACTTTTTTGTTATTCTTTTCACTTGACTATTTGACGCATATTTATGCCTTTTGCCGGCGACACAAACACACCTGCCCCAGGGGCAATTTAGGGTGTAGGGGTTGATATGATTATTGATAGAATCAGGCGTTACTTTGCGGAAATTTATTATTATGATAAAATATTATTACCTTGCAAATCCGCTGAAAACAATTTAGTAGCACTCACGTACAGAAGAACACCATCCAACCGTGTTATAGTGCACCTATAGCCATAGCCATAGCAATTTGAGCTAGCCCGTCGAGAATCGCTTGCATCGGATCCTGTCCGCTTGCCACCGTTTTTAGGACGGCGTCTTGTTTTGTACTGGCGTCGTTTGTTGCGGCGTCTGAGGTGGTGGAGGCAGTGTTCTGCGCTTCGCTCTGTTTCCTCACTTCCTCCTTTTATTACAGCCTTTTTCTGGGGTAGCTGCTTCCTCTTGTTCAGGGACTGCTGCTGCCTGTGTGCGTGGAATGATTTTCTTTTTAGTTTCCCCCCTGACTAACTTCGTTGGAGCAGACCCACGCTTGTGGCGTGATTCTGCATTAAACTTGCTGCGATGTACTGCTTCCTGCTTAGCTTTTCGAAAAACAGGGCACGTCGTGCTGGAAGCTGGATGCTCACCGCCGCAGCTAGCGCAAGTCGCACGTTGCTCCTTCGGGCACGGGCAGTCGCGCGCAAAGTGGCATTCCCCGCAGCGAATGCAGGCTGGTTTCTGGCATCAGTGGAAGTGAGAGTGGCCAAACGCTAGGTACCGCCTACTTTGAGTTGGTCCCATTGCGCCTTTCCATTGCTCGATTTTGATTCCAGGCAAGCACAGAAATTCTGTAGGTTTGTAAATGCCTGGAATAACATTTGTCTTCTGACGGAGGCGGACATAGTACAGACTGCCTCTACGGCTGTTGCGACGGCCTGGGAGAGCTGGAAATTCCCGAATGCATTCTGACTCAAAGCGTTCAGTTCCTCTTTTATGTGCTTTGTATCTGTTCCTGTCGGTAGGCCTTTGATGGCTACCTCTAGGGACCGTGTGGCAGAACTGGGCAGGCAAAACCACGAAATCTTGGCCTCTCTTTCCAGCGAGGAGAGGTATTGCTGGATGGCTCGACGTTCGTGGTCTTCCTGCGGTGAAGAACGGACCCCTTTTTCATAGGGGCACGCATTGACCGTGTGTCCAAGCTGGGCCTTCAGGGCTTTCAGGTGGATGGGCCAATCCGGAAGGCACTCAACCACTATGGTCAAACTTTCTGTCTTATTATTGTCCAGATTATCTCGCACGGTGCGGGGCGTTTCTGCTCTCTCGCGACGTGCTGCAGTATTGACTTGCTTTGCCGCATCGGCATAAGATGGCTAAGCGGCTGTGGGTGGTCTCACTGGCGTGGATGATTTTGAATTTGTTTCTTTTTCTTGTTTTGGCTTCTCAATGGGCTCGCTGACCACCATGGTTGCAGGTGATGAGGTCCTGAGTTCCGATTCAGGTTCGGTTTTGCCAGACGTCGTCCTTCTGTTGCTGAGGCAGGCTTTCAGTTGTGCTGTCTTGGAAGACGATTGTTTCACTAGTTGGGCTAGCTATGTCTTCCGCCGGCAAACCAAGTAGCGATCCGTCCTCGGTGCACACCGAGTAGATATCACTATGTGACTCGATGGACTCCATGGGTCGCTCCGATAAGCTGGTGTCAGCGTTAGCTGCCTTGCAGGCTGGGATTTTCGGCGCCGCGGGTCTCACGGTGAGCATAGCTCGCGCTGGGCGGCGACGCGTCGAACCGGCGTTACTCATCGCGGAAACGACTCACGGCGACGTCGGTGCCTGCGCGCGCGACCAAAAAACTCAACGCCACGAGGCGGAGTTCTGGATCGATGTGGGTTGTATTCCCTTCCGCGGTGAAAATTAACGCGGGCGAAGTCCCAGCACGTTGAGAGGTCAACGCGCGGGACGGTTCTGCGGTAAGGTCCATACGCTGGCGCTTCGCTGCCAATCCCAAATGACGTAAAACAGCTGTTGTTGCCCTGATATAAACGACCCCCACTACTCCCCCCAACCGGCTTAATCACCTGATGGGATGATGTAATTATTAGAAAAAAATTAGGTAATAACGGTGAATTGGAAACATTTAGTTGTTCCTTAATTATTATACCTCTATCCCTGTGCCGAACTATCTCCATCTGCTCCAAAACGCAAAGTTTTAAACTTTTTGACATATACAAACTGGTATGACCTAAAATTGACTCCTTATTGTAATGTCAGTAGGCAGACAGGGGCAATTTCCTGAATTGCTTCCTAGACCGCCCCTTCCACCTAGGTCAACTTCTGTGTGGATTGGATGTTTTCTGTAGTTTATTGTGGTTAATACTAATTGTGGAGCGGTGTGAAAGAGGTAATCTCCCACTAGGCGAGGTGGTATCCCTATGAACCGCAATTTGGTTTGTATATATGCTGATCTACCGAAGAAACTTTGGTAGCGCGATCTAGAACGCCTGACGTCAGCCTTGGTTGGAGCGGTACGATCCGCTACAAAATAATTAAATGGAAAATAAAGGGCATGAATTTATTTCGCATAATGCTCTAACAAGTATTTCCTTTTTCTTTATAAAATAGCGAACACTTTACCAACTCTTTAGTGATTCGATAACATAAGGGGTTATCCTTAAATAACACGTGTGATATCACAGCACATTCTCTCATGCACTGAACAGCAGGCATGCGTATAGAAAAACCTCCTAGATTGCTTCATCCGCCATGCGCCCTGGATTGTACCTGCGGCAGGCGTGTGTGTGCAGCCTTTATGACATAAATCAAGTCACTCTTGTTGTTTGTGACATGAAGGAATACTGGCCCACAGTTTCATGCATGGAACCGCAATGTCATTTATGCGAACAAAAAATCCTAAATATAGGAGAATCTACTTACGCACCTACCCGTTTTAAATCGCCCATCATTAAGTATTTGCGGCTTAGATTTCCAAAATTGCTGAAAACTGAGTAAGTTTGTGATCGAATTATTCCTGAGAAATATGACATTTATTAAATGAAAAAATACATATTAGTCTACAAGCTATACGTTTTAACATACTTTTACTTAAAATCCTTTTTAATTTACAAAAAAGAAAGGCAAAAACCTCTAAACTCACCCCATTTTTTCCAGTTGTAAACCTTTTTATCAAAACATTGCAAAGATATGTTTTACCTATTTTAAAAGCAATGAGGAATAATTTGGTTTTTATGGTTTTTTTAATTATGTTTTTTTTTTAATTTATTTAAACAAAGCATTTTATTTGGGGTGTAGTGTTTACGTGCGTCTGGTGCGGCTCATAGAAGAAGTTGTTGTCGACTGGACAACCCTTAAGAAATTATTTTTGCCCCCTTTTGTACTACATAGTGTGTGTGAGTTGGTTTTTTTTTCTATAATTGAGGTGTTCTCGTTGTACCGAATTAAGGGCGGGTGGAATCGCGGGCAAATTTAGCATGGACATAGTTTGAGTCCCGGGAAAGGACATAGACTACTTAAAAACGTCAAGTGTGAGTCGGTTTTTCTTCTATAATTGAGTTGCTGTTAAAATCTTATACCAATCAAAAATCAAAATCCTTTTATTCAAATGGAATCCTAAGAACACTTTCGAATCGTCAAGTAAAGTAACTACAACTAGGTTTACAAACTAATTACAATACTGTTTTATTGCGTGCGTCCAATAGGTAATCTTTGTAAAATCACAAACGAAACATAATACTATAGTGTATCAACTAATAAATACATATTTTGTATTGAAACACTTAATAAACAAGATTTACAATGTAAATAGTTTGATTTAAAAAACAATCAAAATTTAGGTACTATTTTTATTGTCTATTGTTTTTAGATTGCATAGGGGGCGCACCATGTGATGACGTTAAAAGTCTTCAATTACTCTGGGACGGGAGTTAATGTAACTCCCGAGAAAATAAAAAAAATTCATTTAACATATGATATTACAGAGCAGACGTACATATACATAAAAATATATACTAAGAATACAAAGGAGTTTGCAAGAAGTTTGCAAGAGCAGACCAGCCTCCACAGGCGGCACCCATTTACAAGTTTGACACAATAATCAGGCCGATAACCGAATACAGGGCGGGTGGAACCGCGGGCAAATTAAGCTTGGAGATAGTTTGAGTCCCGGGGAAGGAAAACGTCATGTGTGAGTCTTTTTTTTCTATAATTGAGGAGTTGCCCTTGAAATCCTACACCGATAACCGAATTTAGGGCGGGCAAAAGCTAGTATACAATTATTTGCCGGAATTTCTGAACTAATTGTGTTTTCAGGAACAAGACCGTGACGTGCGCGCACCCTCTATGCGCCTACGTTTCGGACGTCGCTCTGACAACAACATGTTTCTGCTGCCCTACGAAGTATGTACAACTAGTTGACGAATTAAAATTCTATTATGCACTTTACTAGCCGGCCTGGAAGACGTTGTACTGCCCTTAAAGTTGATCTGCAGCGCCCTCTAGTAGCGAGTCATAACAACATTAAAAATTCCACAAGAATTAGGCCATCAAATTATATGAAAGAGTAAACCGACTGACTGACATAAATATTTTTGGACAATCATCCCCTAGGGGGCAAAATAGGGGACGAAAATTTGTATCAGAACTCCGATATCTCTGTGTCTAACAACTTGAAATTTTACACAGAGTTTTCTGTTACGTGAGCGCGTAATGATAAAGGATTTTGTAAAATTCATCCCTTAGGATGGTTAATTAGGAGTTGGGCTTTGGTACGGAAGTCGTCATTTTTGAATCTCATTGCATAAAATTTGGTTTTTGGTCTTTAGGCTAACGATTGGGTTGTGAAATGAGCTCCCTGCCAAGGTTCTCTCCAAGAAATACAGTATGGGGTTCATCACGAAAGGAGTTACTAGATTTCTGAAGGGTCGGCAACGCACGAGTGATACCCCTGGTGTTGCAAGCGTCCATAGGCTACGGTAACCGCTTACCATCAGGCAGATCGAAAGCTTGTTTGCCACCTTAGTGGTATAAAAAAATTAAGATTGATGTGTTTCACCATTTTTTTAAAATTATCCCTGAGACGGCGAAATAGGAGATAAAAATTTGTATGAGAATTATGGTATTTTGGTAGGTGAAATCAGACGATGTCGCGGGCAGAAGCAAGTTACAATAATTATATATTAAGAAAAAATAATATAATGTACCTAACATTGACAAATATAATGCGTTTAATTTTCTTTTGCCAAGATTTTACTTACCTACATATTTTTGTTAAAAATGTACTTACTGTAAAGTAAACTAATACCCATTTTACAAAGGGGTAGTTTACAAAGATTTTGACCTTTAATAACATCTTCAGTTGTAATTTTTTTCAGTCAACCCTGCCTAAAGAAGTGAAAGCGAGTGGGTCCGCAGAAGACGAGAGGCAACAGGAATAAAGAAACCAACATATCGACACATTAGCTTAGAACTCTCCGCTCCATTCAATAAAAACCTACATATTTAACTGCGTACACCTTACTGAAACCTACATATTTAACTGCGTACACCTTACTGAAACCTACATATTTAACTGCGTACACCTTACTGACCAGTAGTTAAACATCATTTATTAATCTTACCCTAACATAATAATAATATAAATTGTAAGTTATTTGTGTAAATAATATTCATATACATTGTAGACTATATAATTATATTATTGTTATAAATTTTTCCATTATAATATCAACTTTTCCTAACTATCTTTTCATATTCAAGATTTTACTGTGATTTTTGATAAATGACGTATTTGTTAATGCTTACAAAGGAACTCGTATATGTCATAATACATCATTCTATTCCATTACTCTAGTCAATATTAGTTATATAAGGCTATTTTTAATCTGTTTAACAATTGTATAACTTAAGTCATATTCATAGCACAAATTGTAATTCAAATATGTATCTTAAAAATATCTACAGATTTTGAAACAACCAGAAAAATTTAATCTTTTTAAAAACGTTTTCGAAATATGTGCTATCTAACATTCTATATTGCCAATCTTAGTAAAGAGATTTTTATTTCAATTAACTACAAAAGAACTTGCCTTTTTGAATCTGTTTTTCATAGTATTATCGCTTGTAATATTCAGCAAAGTTTTATACATTTTCAGAGCTGGGTAAAATGTATAATTACTTTGCTGCTAATGGTACTATTAAATTTAAGTTAATTCCAAAAGACAGTATTATATTTTAAAATGTATAGCGTTACATAAGATACTATTTATTTATATAAGCGTAGTAGATTATATTAATTTTGTATAGATATTACAAAGCAATTAATGAGTTGAAATACAAAATATTGCCAACGACGCAATTGTAGTTTCAATTAATTTTGATCCTCTCCTAATCTTATGCAAAATTAATCTGTGATTACAAAAGTAGCTATGAAAAATCATAGTGAAATGCTACATTATTTGTCTTCACGATGATACATACATAAGTACATTAGTGTCAACAAGCTGGCGCTAGCTATGTAGTCTTAATTCGTCTAGCCACAATATGGTGTTCTTCAAGAAAGGAGATTTTTCAAAAATAATTTTCAAACTCGCGAGTAATGCCCCTGGTGTTACAAGTGTCCGTATGTTTGCTTAGGGTGACCGCTTGACATCAGGCGGACCGCAAGTTTGTTTGCCACCTTGGTATAGAAAAAAATATCCAAATCGGTTAATAAATGGCGAAGGGGATGGTAAAGTGTGTGTTCTGGAAATGTAATACCTAACTGGATGGGATTTTTTTGGCGCTGAATGCGCAGATTTGTGATTTGGTACTGTTCAATCATACCAAGTTTTCTCGTATCTAGACAGTGACCTTAGACAGAGTGGTCTCGATTTTAGTATTTGGTGTTTCTCCTCAACAGGACGTCTGTCTAGTACTATCATCTGCATAGCAATGTATGATGTCGATGTACAACATCTCATTGATATGCAGTAGAAACAGTGTAGGAGACAGCACAGAGCGTTGCGGGACACAAGCATTAATGTCCATACTATCAGACCAACTACCGTTAACTACTTCTCCCCACAAAACTCCCCGCACAAACCCTCAGGCAGTCCGTAAGATGGCAACTTCGATAGATCTCAGTTCCAAACCCGATCGAGCACCTGTTCTATGTCTACACTACATGCCAATGCTTCCCCCTGATTCAAAATGCCTGCCCCTGACTCTCAATGCCTCGCCCAAACTTTCAATGGGCTAGTGCCCATTGGTGCAAAAAATTTGATGAAACCAAGTTCTGTTAGTTTAAACTTTTAACGAAGTCGTTTTTGAGGGTGCTGAATTCAAATCTTTATTATTTTTTTAAAATTCAAAAAGGCGGATCTGATATGGCGTGCATTTTTTTGCCAGAAATCTTTGCTATCAAGAAAAAATAAATGAGGCTTTACCGTTGCAGCTCGCCGTCTAATTTCGCATTGCATCCATTCAGCTAGTTTCAGATCCTTATCCAATACAGAAGATTTTTTAAAGGAATCTACAGAGATTTTATAGGATTTTGTAGAAAACGTTTATTACTCTTGCTAAAAGAAAGCAATCAAAGACGGCGAATGAACCAATGTCAATGACTTTGCAACAGCCAATAAAAGCCTTTGTTTGCATCTGACCACCGCCGTGATCTACCCCGTGTCAGTACATCGGAGCACAGCGAGCAAGCGCACACCATGCGTGTGGAGATACGAGTAAGCTAAAGTCAGTGACAGACGTACGACCTTAAAGACCGCAGTTTTAAAGTACGGGAAAGTTACTTGGCTGGCGGTAGTAACACACGTTAATACAAGCTCATTTGATAGGCGAGTCCAGATCTTCAAGAATTGCTACTAATAAAAAAGTGTGGACATTCTGAAGGTTGAGAGGATTCTGCTGGAACTCCTCAGTGAGACCATCGAGGAGATCAAGAGATTTGGAAATACATTTCTGAAGCTCATATCTGCCGGCACAGAGAATTTCAATGAGCTCATCGCGGAGAATCAGTGCCTCCTCAATCGTAGAGGCAGATATCTTTAACGTTGACGTCGCTATACAATACGCTATATCTATACAGATGCAGCGCGAGGGATGTGAACACGTTCCCTATCAGCAAGCTCTAGCAGACCTAAGACCGTAGGTATTGGTGGTCAACTGAAAGGTGGTCATGGGTAACGCAAGATTTTATTGCCAGAGAATCAATAAATAGATCACCATCTCACGAAACATCTTATGAATATCAGCAAATACTTCTACTACAACTACCTGATGTCTCAAAAAATTGGCCAGGATGTCATGAATATATAGGTGCAATTTGAATTCCGAGTGAAGACACTGATTAAGGGCCATTTTCATCAGCTGGGACAGACCTAGGAGTTGCTCCTGCAACTTCTACTTGTCAAAAGCGCTGAACTGCATCTGCAAGGGACATACCGAGGAGCCTAACAGCCTGAAGCGAGGCACAAATTAGAAGTGCTGGGCCAATTATGGGATAACCGAAATCTGTGGAAACTAACCCACCGGCCTAAAGAAGCTTAGCCGGTCCTAAGCTTAATTGACCCAGAAGATCGTTACCTAGGAGTAGATCCACCGAACTGGGAAGATGATAGCTAGACCCTTTGTCAATTAAGTAATTTCTGGCGTTAGCAAAACTTGGGGATGATTACCCAAGAGGTCATCTATCATCATGGCTGAAATAGTCAAACAAATAAGAAAATTATGGGCAGTCAGTAAGAACAATAGAAACCTGACGTTCAAGACTTGAGAACTTAGGCCACGAGTAGAATCCGGAGCCGCTGACAGCTGTAGCTTTAGCTTGCTTACCAAAATGGTCTATACCAAGCATTCCTGAGAACCCGAATCGACTAATGCTCGTAATACCACAAAGGAGGCACAGGACAAGATGCCTCGAATCTGAGCAGGGGGAAGCACAATTGTTAGCGGTGGTAATTTGGTAGTCAACGCTGTGATGGACTATATGGCAGTGAACATAATTTAGGCGGCAGACGATCCCACCGTGGTGAAAGCTGCCAACCAGCAATATAAAGTGGACGCCTTATGAACGCCGAAGTATGGGGCCGATAAGGAGCTTGAAGTCTTGAACTATAAAATTGAGGCGGGTAATATCCCAATCTCGGGTACTCCGCAATAGACGGTGAAAACCTCTTGTTTGCAGTGTGCGCTTCCTGCTCAAACGATTAGGACTCTTGAGAGTCAAGAAGGGACGCAATACTTACTTTTCGCATAGTAGGAGGAGCGGGAGGTAAAGCGCCCCTATCCGAAGGCAACTTAGGAGGGGTCAAAGGCGCTCGAATTCGAAGGCGACCCCCACCTGAGGCACACCATGTACGAGGGGAAGAGCGAGGTGGAGAAGAGGGAGGAGAGCAATGTCAAAAAGAGGAGGAAGAGTGAGAACCTATTTGTAAAGGAGCGCCATAAAATTTAGGTAGATTTAAATTTGGCAAGGAACAAGGAATCCCCCGAAGTAACCGTCATAGACTTCACACATTCGTCCTTAGGGACAATGGTCTTAGCCTCAGGCGGACGAATCTGTGCAACCCTGACCACAATTCAGCCTGGTCTAAATCTGCGGTAAGCTTGGCCACATCTTCCTCCGGCAAGCCTACAAAGGCTTGCTCATATGCATCTCGAATGGCGTTCATCATCTTATTAAGCTGCTCATGCCGATGAAGTAGGGCATCGCTTTTGTCCTACCTTGTAATTAAGGCTGCAGCCGTTACGCACCAACGCAAAACAGCCAAAACAGGACTAGATGTGGCCATTTTATTATAAAAAACAAAAAAATGTTAAATATTAAACGAAACAAAATTCAATTGAATAAAACCTACTATTAAATACAAGAAAAACAAATTTTACCAAAAACCTACACAAGATATAGTATTATGTTTTTATGTATGCAAACCCAGTAGCAAGACTAGTTTAAAAGTGCCAAAATCAGTGAGGGTAGAACAATTTGAGTTGTAGGTTGGTACAACAAAAAGTACGTAAAGTGCAATAGTCCGGTGGTTAACAACCACACTCTGCTTCCAAATTTTCTTTTTTCTTAAGTGACAGGTGAAGCCACGGTGAAGTGCTACCCAATTAATATTAAAAACTGCAAGACGATTACTTACCTCAAATTGGTACTGTTTATTTACCTACATGGACCACGTCTGTCTGTCCTTATCTCCTCTAAAGGGACCTAAGGGAGCCCCAAATTATAGCTAGGAAATATAGATGGACATTAAAAGTAAGGATCTAAAACAAGTGTAATAATACAAGTAGAAAGATAAACTGCCTTTCTGTTGTATTGTAGTTCCGAAAGTTTTCTATACTGGCACAAGCACTCTCAAAAAAGCCTCAACCACAAAAAACTAACGCAGTACCTACATCAACCTATATAAGGTATAGTTAAGCGTTTTATTAATCTTAATTTTAAATCTAAATAAGGCAAAAACTTTATGTTTTTACAATAGGTCATCATCATATACTAACTACGTGACGACCTCTGTGGTATTGTCACGAAACGCTACGTACGTGAGGTGCGTTCCACATAACAACGTTCCACTTAACAACGTTCCACATAACAACCAGCCGGTACAAAGCACGTATCTACCTCCTTTTTTGAAGTCGGTTAATAATGGATTATAAGTAGGTGAAGTTCCACCGGACACATGTTCTATCTGAAGAAGTCGATTCGATGCCACAATGCCAGGGCCCAGGAGGGCAAATGTTGGAACAATGCGCAAACGCTATGTGATAATTTTGTCAGTCTCGTGCACTAAAAAATCGGGAGTGATTAAAAGTTAAAGTGTCCCAAAATAGTGTATCGATAAATATTTAAGTGATATGTTTGATGATAGGGACTATATAGTCATCAAACTGTCTTGCATAGGCTCACGAAGCTTGTACCAAAATACCTAAAGGATCAGAAAAATGTGACTAACAATTGTAAAAAAATTTATACAATTTTTAGCCTTAGGCCTTCTATTATTATTAGATATTTAAAGGGTCGGCAACGCGCGAGTGTTGCCCCTGTTTTTGCAAGCGTCCATTGGCTGCGGTGGGTGACCACTTACCATCAGGCGGACCGCAAGCTTGTTTGCCACCTTAGTAGTATAAAACAAAAAGTTTATAGTGTCCGGTACTAATACTCACAGACAAAAAAACACTTTTCGTTTATTAACAAATCGTATAGCTTTCAAGTTTTATTGACATTTAAATAAATAGTAATCTACAAGCTTGACGGATTAACATGCTTATATCTAAGCTCCATTTTTATTTACAGGAAAAAAGAAAAAAAAACCCTTAACTCACCTCCTTCAGCTTTTAGTTGTAACCCTATTACTTCTGCATTTTTTTAAAACAGTATAAAAATATATTTACCTACATTTCAAAAGCACTAAGGAATAATTTGGTTTTCTTGTTTTTTTTTTTTAATTATGTTTTTATTATTTATCATAAACAGAAAAGAGCTCTGAAGGTCGTAAGCGACTGGACGAGCCTTAAGTGTCTGCCACAGGGGAACTACCCCTAAATTTGTTTATTTTATACTTAAATATTCGTATGCCATAATTTTCAATATATGTACCGTTGTCAACCGTTATTTATGTTTAAAAGCTGCAGAATAAAATTATCATAGAAATTTAGAATGGATATAGGCTATGCTGTTCATATTCTGACAATTTTAAACTTCTTTTAGATCCTGATGTGCACTTTTTTAAATAGTAGCATTATATAATTTAAGTTAGATTTAAATTAATAATTGTAAGCACATTTAACTGCTTCAGAAACATTTCAATCGTTTCCATGATATCTCCAGTAGCCGTGGGCGGGCGGGACACGGCGGCTGCAGGATGCGGCAGTGGGCGGGCAGAACGCCGCGACGCGGCAGTGCTTCTGGGAAAATGACAGTCTGTCAATAGCAAACAATAGGGGATAAGGCTATTCCTTCTTATAAAGGTCTACTCACACCGACTATCTCAAACGAAAAGAAAAGTATAATGAATTATGATATTTATGCCCTTAAATAATAAAATAATATATTTCAGTTAATTTAAAAATAGAACATAATTATTACAATTACATTTATCACAGACACAGGCCAACTACTTAACCACTCTACAGGCAATGTGCCCATAACAGGCATTGACGAAGTTAGAAATACGTGGTCAGTCGTCTGCCTAAATGACTTACAGCCAAAGGTACTCGGTTTGCAGAGTCAAGGGGACAAGGGGACAAGACCCTGTGAAAATCCCTTTTAAATTCGCATACTGACTTCAGGAACTAGGCTCGTCTCCTTGCTGCTGAGTCAAGCTACTACAGGTGAATCGACAAATATTAGAACTTCCATGGATTATTTTCGTTTTTCCATTGGTATATGTAGACCTCTAGAGTCTCGGCATTTTGAGAACAGCGCCTCATAATTGTCATTGCGGTTTCTTTGTTGATCTCTTGGGTCATCACGGCTTATCTTGCCGCCGCAGTGCAGGACGTTTGCCACGCCACGTCGCCATTAATGATATTATCCGACGGGCTCTTGCCTAACTTTGACATCGTAACGGAGCAACGAAGAAACGTTATATGTCCCATGAAGATAATTGAAAGAACATAGAGTATAATAAGCTTTTATTTATCTCAATCGAACACTTAGTTCCCGACGACGTCTGTAATATTTTAAAAAATATGAATATTTTAAAATATTTAAAAAGGAAACAATATAGCCTTATTCATTTTTAATTAAGGATAGATTTTAAATATTTTTTTTGCAGTTATACAATTAATTTCTTGGCACATTCTTGACCTGGGTGTGGAAGCTCCTTAACAACGTGAATAATTTTATAATATTGGCTGTTCTTGGTTTGTCATGCGACAGCTGTACCGGATGTCTAATCAAAATAGTTCATTTAACAGAATGTCAATTAGTTAGCTCTGGAGACAACGTAAGACTTGTTCGTACTAGTGCCGAGGTAAATTTAATATGTCCTATGATTTTAGAATAATTCTGCCCGAGATATAATTAAACACACAAGTACCTAATGATAATAATCTATAGATATGAATTATGCTTAAATAATGAGTTGGTGAGTTTGTATGTTTGCAGACACTAATCACTGTAACTACCAGTCCCAGTCGCAATGCATTTTTGTGTATATATTTTTAATATACATTACATGAATTTTCAATCAAAAGACAAATTACCAATTTTATGAATTAAACTTATATAAATAGATAGATTTTCATCAGAACTTTCACTACCCTACACTTTTTACCCTTTTGGGGGATGAATTTCACAAAATAATTCCTTAGCGAATGCGTAGAACATTAGAACATAATATAAGTAGGTACCTGGGCGGACGAGCTTCGTTCGGTATTTTTTTTTCAAAAATCACGTTTTACAAAAAATACAACTATATATGTAAACTTACAAAGCAAAATATCCAAATACTTTTATCTAAATCGTCAGAGCCGTTTTCGAGATATGCAAGTTTATATATATATATATATATGTTTTTTATACCACTAAGGTGGCAAACAAGCTTACAGTCCGCCTGATGGTAAGCGGTCATCGTAGCCTATGGACGTTTGCAACACCACACACTCGCGCGTTGCCGACCCTATCTAATAACTTCTTTCTTGAAGAACTTCATACTGTATAGTCCTTATAGAAAACCATGGCAGGGAGCTCATTTTACAACCCAAGCGTTCGTTGGAGGAAGTTTCTAGATAAATGTAAAGAATGGACAGACAGTAATTTTTTGCATGCATGTTCAATTTCAGTACGATTCGATAGCGAAAATTTAACTTCTAACATTTGACGCAGAAGGACCGACAACTAGTTTTGAAGGAGAACAAATAAAATATTGTAAAATATCGACCGATCTTTTAAAACTTAAACAATAATCATAGACAACTGTTTCTTATTTAAAACTTAGAACAATACTGTAGCAGCGGTACAGTGGAGAAGACTGAAAATAACTTATTTAAGTTATTGTTTCAGTATTTCAATTTTAGGTACGCGGTAACCTTGTAGTGCGCTGCGAATGAAAATGAATTCAAGTTAAGCAAGTTAAGTTGCTTCATGCTCATATAGCTTTTAAGCTTACTGCTTTAAGTTTTGCAATACTTTTGCATAGCCACAACCAGAAAAAGTATTGTGGGTCGTTAACATACAGTACAAGTAAAAGTCAGAGATCCAATGAAATCTCTTCTTCAGGGGAATGAAAAATTGCACGTTTTCGATTAAATGCGATAACGTTACTGTCCCCCTAAACTTAATCAACTTTTATAATCATTTCAAAATCATTTATTTTGGAAAAGTTAATTTACATGTCATTTTATTATGAGTTTCAACATAAAATGATAATAATAATGGTTAGGTAGGCACTCTAATTCACAAATATATTGAAAGGCTGTATATTTAAGACCAAAATATTTTATGTAAAAGCCTGAAATCCTCACAGAGTATGTTTCCATGTTGGATTTCCTAACAAATAATAGAATAAAATTAAAAAGTTAAAAGCTGATTTAAATACAAGAAACATGTTTTTGTAGTTTTTCTCAATCGTGAAATGGGTTATATATATTTGTATATAAATTTATACGATTGACTAAAAACTACAAAAAACTTTAAAAACAGTGATAACAGTGTAAGCTCTATAGTATGTAAATATTAAAAACCGGGCAAGTGCGAGTTGGATTCGTGCCAACCCTTAGTGCGCAAAACTTACTCGCACTCGGCCGATTATTTTTACTAAAAAATTAACACAAACAAAATATCTTTCCATAATATTTACAAAATTTA
The DNA here is from genome assembly GCA_946406115.1 of Apoda limacodes. Lineage (NCBI taxonomy): Eukaryota > Metazoa > Arthropoda > Insecta > Lepidoptera > Limacodidae > Apoda > Apoda limacodes. The sequence goes on along the minus strand of OX291553.1, from coordinate 6,426,212 downwards.
AAAAAAATCGTAAAAATCGGAGAAAACGTTGGCACAACATCAGCTTACAGTTCTCCTAACCTACCAAAGTTCTAAGCCTGGAATTGAATTAGAAGGAATTTATTAAAGCAGTTATTTGGTGGGAACTTGGTAAATATTGATTGTCAGTGACTCCTTAGATCTACAACTGGGTCGCAACATTGCTCTATGTTCCCTACTCTGCAAAACGATAGACCCAGAAATCCATTGGACACTAAGTTCGACTCATATTTTTATACTAATTTGCCCTTAGGTAGTTGCCACAGTCTGTGCGCAACATTAATAAATTACAAATGAAATAATCACTCACTGGAGCCCGTGACCCAGTAACATTCGTCAATGTTATATGATTTGCAAAGCAAAGCAACCTCAGGCTTCGTCAGTCAATGGATATGTGATCGCCTAGTGCCATATTTTTCTTAACTGTTCCGTGCTATGGAGGCCGTGTTAAACCATCAATCCTGGCTGCTATTTCCATATGACAGCAGTCATTGTGCTAAATCAGCGGCTCAAAAAACAGCAAAAACTCATCACTATACATATAAATCAAAATGCCTGTAAAATTGATAAGTAGTTATTTTAACAACATGATTATGATATACTACCCACTCAAGCGATGAGCAACGCGTCAACCCTGAACTGATATTAACTGTGATCTAGATCAAGTGCAGGGCGCACCTGTCCCACTGCGTACCTATTATAAATATTATTTTATGTTATTATAGCAGTCACTAGATATAGCAGTTCTTCGCATTTCGAATTAACTTTGTCAAAGGGAATGTTTTGAAGAATTGTTTGCCTTCGTTTTTCCGTATACAGATCCATTTCTGTTGACATAATGTAGCTACCCCTTGTCAAGGCCATTGCTTTCAGAGTCTTTTGTAAAAACGAATTTAGTATGTAGAAGTCAGGCTACTACCGGTCTTTCGTGAATTTAATTAGTTAGATATTACCATAAACTAAAGACAGTTATATCCATGGCCACAATACTAAAATGAAGACAAACTTCGGCACATAATGATGTTTGTCTTTGACCTAACAAAGATCATTTAAACACAGTTTAAACACCATAATGTCGCAAGCAACTAAGAATTCATTTTGAAATCAAATCAAAGTAGAGACATTTTCATGAAGTATGCAGGTAGGTATTTATCTGCGTCGACGACCGGGGCAACGACGTCAACAGGGTTGCAATAGTGCAGGCCAGCAAAAGTAAGCAGACGGCTGAAAATCTGAAGATCTGAGCAGAGATAATTTTGTTCATACTGGTTTGAGCATTTCTTGTCCTCTCGGACTTCGTTCCTTAAAGTAAGACACGATTATTCTTTGTGCTCGAGAGTGGTTTTCGTTGGTCGCGAATGGGATTATATCTTTCTTTCCTAATCTTCTTCATAATCGGTCTACGCATATTATTTTCCAAAAAAAAAACACTTTTTTTAGTTAAATAAGATATTATAGAAAAACAGTTTTAAATCGCCAATCACACTAAGAAGAATCCGGCAAGAAACTCGAGTAACATTTTTGAAAAATATAGAGTACATTAATCATCTATCACAGTCTTTATATTATTATGTCTACGTTACTAAACTTTTTTATTTTTAATAAACACTTTTTGAATTTTATGCTTTATTATCACAAAGTTTCTTTTTTAACAGTTTTAAATTTCCTTACTAATAGTTTGTTAAATATTATTTGTAACTTTGTTGTAAATGTGTAGGAACCCATTACCCTGCACCAACAATTTATTATTATTTCTAGTATTTACGTTGGGAACGTCACTTTTTTCTGAAACGACTATTATTTTTTTTTATAAATGTACTGCGATGTTCGTGTTTTAAGATATTTACCTCCTACCTAAACCTATTTTTAAATTAAATAGTAAAGAAGTGTCAGCAAATAATAATTTCCTTTCTTGTTACCTTTTTTATACCATATTCCTTTTTAGGTATTAAAAACGTAACCCTATATATTCATCATTATTCTTACTGTATAAAACGAATATTAAGATGTACATAAAAGCAAATATTAAGACGTACATACAGGCAGATATTAATATTAAGACGTACATACAGGCAGATATTAAGGCGTACTGACAGGCTGATTAGAATGATTAAGTGATCACAGAAGTATTGTACCTACTGCAAAAAATTAAGTGAAAAACTTTTAAATTAAGAAAACATTAAAAAAGAGTCGAAACATTTGTTTGCAAATATAATCTGTATTTTATACTCCTAACAAGAAAATTTATAGTCAAATATGAAGCTTAAACCAATCCTTTAACAGGATTTTTCTCATTTCCTTTCGATCCTAGAAATAAAAGAAAGCATTTCTTTTTATGTAAATGAAATGAGCTTTCGACCGCAAGCCGGATGTCACAGCGAAGCTTGTTTAGAGCAACAACCGCTGCTAATTATATGTAGGTACTCTTTGAACAAACATCGGTCAATCAACTGGTGTCGTCGCATGGAACAGGGTTCAAAAAGTAGCGAAACAAAACTGCCCTTTACATACTCTACAAATACATATTGGTGACTTCTGGCAGACACGTCTTTTAAGCGACTATATAGAGTACCGGTAAATAGATTTTAAAATGTAAACTGTATTTTTATTTGTAAATTATCTTATAATTATTTTATTTTCTCAGTTTCCCCCTGCCCAATCCTGACTTATCAGTTTAAGTTTGTCACGAGTTGGGAATGGGGGTAAATCATTTTGTACCCTGGACTTTTATTTTATTACTTGTTAGTTTAAAAGTAGTAATTTACGACGTATAGGACATATACAAAGCCAAATCCAGATCAGCACCAGAAGCAGTGTAGCGGCGAAGGTTTCACGCCCTGTGACGAAGGTCGAAAGTAGTTATTGAGAAAAGTCTGTCCCTCACATCGTAGTGTGGGTAAGTGTCCAGGATAAACACAATAAAGTAATGTACAAACATGCATATAATAGATATATTTTTTTTTGACATTTCTTAAGAAAAATGTTATTTAATATCCAAAATAAGGTATTTCTTATATATATTTCTAACCGTTATTTTTATGTTAAATACTTAATATCATATGAACACAAAGGCTTGAAACTCCACTGTAAGAAACGGACACAAGGTGTACGGCATTATTGAATAAGAAATATATATCAAAAATAAGTTACCTACGTTATTCAATAGATCAAAGGACACAATCAAGTCAAACGTTTTCTAAATAACACCTGCCTGTTTAAGGAAGTACAGATTTTATTTACACTTACAGCAATATAGGTTGTAATATAATATTATCAGGTAGAGAGTTTTTTTTTTTTGACTTGAAATATGGAGCAGAACACTTTAATTAATAACAATTTTCGAATTAATAATTAAAAAAAAAAAAGGTTTAAACATTGTCAGCGTTATCGTCAAATATGCAAAGGGATAAACTTGCTACAGTTGTTGAGCAAACAATCACAAACACACTAAAACGGAGTCCATAAAATGCTAGGTTAAAGAAAACAAGCTTTGATATATTGCAAGTAGTAAAAATTACTTTATCTTGACCTACAGACAGGCAAGGTTTGTACGTGAATCCAAAGTGCATGCAAAATTCTAGCATGATCATTTAGCGAGAAGTTGGGCAGAATTGATTATTTGAGGCAGAAGTACAAACGGACAGGCAGACAAGTTTTTATATTGCATGTCACGCAAACCGTAAAGTGCATGCAAAATATCAGTAAGATCGGATACCTGAATTTGGTCTAAAAATTGACTTCAAAGATGAAAATTGACGCAAGGGAGAAAACAAGGCAAGTAAAAGAGAATTCGTAATAAATATAACTAACTTATAAATTTTATAACAGTAATTATTAAAAATTGTTTGGTACTGGAGCTGAATAATGCTGAATTTTTAGATAAGTCGAAATAAATTAGTATCAAAATAGAATTAAATTAGTACGGAATCCCAAAATGCCAAGGTTTTTATTCTTTCCGCATATGAATTTATTCTCCTTTATTTCCCGAGATACAAAGCTAAAAATAGTTTACAGCATGGAGGTAAACTAAATAAAATGCCGGGTTATTTTGCGATTAGATGTTGGCTTGGCAGCTCATTCTTACACCGGGAGTATTTGGGATCGGTCCGTAATCTATATTATAATAAGTCATCAAAAAGATATCAAAAGGTCGTGTCAGTGTTATATTTTAACTGTCCAGGTGAGATTACACTTTTTATAATTATTTCCTAGCTCTATTACAATTACATTGTTTTCTGATATGGCAGTGGATCGGCGAAACAAAAGTTTCTTACTTCCATTACTGAAATGAAATAAACAGAGGTAAAGTAGGGACGGATTTTTTCTTATCGGAGGTTTCAGCTCACAAAAAACCCTCGAAGAGATATCAGCGTAGTTTCAGAGGTTGAATATGCATGTATTTTTCTTTGTTTCGGCTAATAAACCTTCCTATATTGCTACAGTTTATCTTGAACGAACAAAATACGTTTTCATCTAAAGCAGTATAGACAATACGGATGTTTTTCTACTTCACAAATTACAAGCACATATAGAAAATTGAACAGGTGTTGAGTTATTTCAAATTAGCATTTTTAAGACACCAAAGCTAATTTGCAAGGCCGTGGGTGCCTGCTGAAAGGTTACAAACAGATCTAATACGAATCTACAATCATGTGACTTCAGCAGCATATTACACACAGCAATTACTTTCTCATACATTGATAAGAGTGAATTATTTTTTGATATTGAATTAGGATTTTCATGATTGGTGAAACATTGCAGGTGCAGAGTGTTGAGCTGCGCGCGCGCACCCGTGGGCGTCCCGCCCGCCGTTCAGTTAGAGCCCGTCTTTGTACCAGCTCGCACGACCGTCTCGCCGCACAAGGTATTACAAAAACATCAAAGCTTCAGCTTCATATAACCATAGCACTAATAAACGCTCTTAAAACTAGACGTACTTTTTTTTCGACCTCGACATCCATGACTAATTTCACGAACAAGGTGTTTAGTTACAAAAATAATTTGCCATGACTTCATGATACTGAAATAACACACGTTTTCTTGCTGCAGTATATATATACGTCAGTAGGTACGACGGGAAACCGATAACAGCTTTGCCATTGTACATGATTCATCATCAAATCATAAGTCTTATGTTTATCAATGTAGCTATTAATTACATTTTTTCTTTCTTAAAGTAACTTTGACGTGTGTAAAGTGCCTTAAGATAATCTTGCACGCGTTTAAAAATAGACGCGTGGATGATAATAAAACCGTGTTGTCTGGATTTCTGGACGGAATTATTTTTGACCTTGATGACGTTATTGTTAACCTTGTAGTCTGAAACTGCTCCATTGGCCTTATAACTATTCTAAACAAAATTGTTATAGAACATAATTGTAGCTGGTTGTTTAATTAATTTAATTTATTGTTTTTTTTTTGTGGAAAAAACGGATTTGTTTTGTAATTACAGTACTATTTCAAATCTAAATTGTCTTTTAAAAAGTCTTTTACTACTAAGGTTTATTCATGACTTCTCAAATCAATATTATACCTTATCTATGTTTTTTACTGTCCAAAAAATTTTTTAAATGTCTGTCGATTTACGTAAGCAGTAGGTGTTGCGAACTGAGTAAATCTACCAATCGAGTACATATGTTATTTTATTAAATGTAGGTGCGAGTTTTATTATCCGTAACGAAAGTAAGATGTATAGCCACTTTACGAAAATAGCCTAATCTCTCGTCGTCCGTATTAAATACTGCATTCTTGAACAGTACGGCAATAAATTTCGGTTTTTCGTCTTCCCACACGCGTTCTGTCAGGAAACAAGACAGATCCAGAGCCAGATCCTAGCCCAACAACTACTACTCTTTACAAGACAAACAATTACTAACTTAAAACAACGGATAATTAAATCAATATATTTATTTTGCGATAAATTCCTTGAAAAAGCTTGTACAGAAATGGTTAGAGAATTTATTACATACTTCTTTCTATTTCGTTTCGTCCTATTTTTTTATGTTTTAATGTTCAGAAATACTAAGCAAACCTAAGCAAACACACATTGAAAATAAAAACATGTTTGATACAATCATATGTATTATATATTAATTAAAAGTAGGTATTTACGAACAGCTTTTTAAAAAATGAATAGCATAAATAAAAAATATTTTAAGTCATTTAAGTTTTCTAACTGAAAATAATCTGTTCTTTTCTTCTAAAAATTTATATAAAAAATCAAAATCTATACATTACTTAATTGACATGAATTGTGTCACCTCTCTAACTTGATAAAAAGATTGGTTCAAGTAAAAAGACATTGTTTTTGTTATTATTCGCGATGTTGTAACACCAGCTAATTCTAGAAACGTGACGGTCGAAGTCTTCCGCGTATACTTCGCAACGGACCACAGAAATAAATCGGCGAGACTGAGACACAACTATGAAACGTTTGCTACATTGATGTTAAGGTGATTAACATGCCGGGAAATTAAGGGCAGTTCACACTCGTAGGATAAACTGCCTCAGTCACGGATAATATACGAGTCGTAATACACAATTACGTACAACGGTGATATAACCAGCTTGACCCCGACCGGTATTGGCAGAGCGCTAGATTATATTATTTTTTATGAAATCGTTTAACTTTTGTGGTTTTTTGATTTCTGTGGTATTATGGTTATCTACAAAATTAAAAAGTGTGTATTGAAATTGCGCTAGATACTAATTATTTATTTTAATATTACAATTAAGTCTGAACTTGCGGTTACATGCGTAACAAGTTTGTAATTTAACAATCGAAGCTGTTCTAGAGTACGTCTACAATCTGGTCAGACAACCACACTAGGTTAATTTAACTCGACAAGGAAGTATTCAGTTTGGCTGGATGGCATTCGGAAAGTTAAGTAGTGATGAGCAAAGCAAGACCAAGACCAAGACTAGAACAGTCTTGGTCTTGGTCTTGGTCTTGCTTGTTCAGTCTTGGTCTTGGTCTTGCTCAAATCTGTCTGGTCTCGGTCTTGGTCTTGGTCTTGCTTACCTAGTCTTGATCTTGCTGTATTTTGTTTGGTCTTGGTTTTAGTCTTGGTCTTGCCATAATTTCTTAACGAACATCTTTCAAAACATTTTGTAAACATTTTATTTTTATTCAACAAACATTTTTAAACCTAAATTTACTATCTTTGAATTAAAATCATATCATTCAAGCTAGTTTCTTATAAAGATCAAAAGTCTGTATTGGACCTATTGTGGTAAGAAGACTAGAAATTTCAGAATTTGCAAAACAAGTTCCAATGTATTTTGTAATAAGAGATTCTTCCAAAGCTTATTTGTTCCGTTTGATTCTGTTTTTTATAAGGATTGAATCTTTAATTAAATATAATATAAAAAAGGCATATAATCATTTTAGGACCTGAGCTGAAGCCATCAATCATTCTCAGTGAACTGTCAATGAATGGTATGTAAAAATTAGCATAGAAATTAAAATGTAAGGGCTCCATTTATTAGTATTCGCCATAGAATCAAGTTACTTTTAAAACACCTTTTCTTTATTTCTTATTTTCTTTCTGAAACAATTCTCAAAAAAATAAATCTGGCCTGATGAACCACTAACTTTTTATAGTATTTAAAATATATATATATATTCACTGTGTGAGATGCCAAAGGTTTTTTTTTTAATATTCTGCCTTTTAATATGTAAATACATAAATGCATGGTTAAAATAAGTTCTAACATTTTGCCTAGACTGACTTGATCCTGTTCATCTAACTGACTACACTCGAACTTCTATGTGATCCCACTCTTATCTTCTTAATAATGGGCTCTGACTGTTATAGTGGCTATGTTTGCATTAACATTTATTGTTTGTTTACGTAGGTATCGATCTAGAAAACAATTCACATGGTGTATTTAGTATTGCTGAATATAATTCTAGATTTCAGTACTTTTTTTCGTTCTTTAGCAGGCGGGTATTTTTTAAATATAAATATTTTATCTCACATAGAAAAAGGCGAGTTACTGTGAAAAAGAAATTTTGGTTAAGTCTTGCGTATTTAATCTTGGTCTTGCATAGTCGGTCTTGGTATTAGTCTTGTTCTTGTCCATATTGTCTTGGTCTTGGTCTTGCAAGTCGAAGAATGGTTTCGGTCTCGGTCTTGGTCTTGCTTTTTCGCAAGACCAAGACCAAGACAGCAAGACCAAGACCAATATTGCTCATCACTAAAGTTAAGTCATGTCTTCACGTCGATTTAACTTAGATGTTTGAAGACGAAGGTCTTCAATCAATGCGTCTTGCGTGTCATAACCTACGGCGCGGAAAAGTGGACTCTGACACGACGCGAACGTGGACCCTGGTGGACCTTAAAAAATATGTTTAATGATTAAGGATATAAAGTAGGTAGACGAAAGTGGCTAGATGAGAAAGGCGGAGGACCGAGTGTGGTAGCGTGACCTTTGTCTAGCAGTGGACAAGTATAGGCCGATTGATTGAAGATATACTACATACAATATAATAGAGGTCCGCGTATGGAGTATAATATTTTGCGGTGTAATATTATAAAATTATGTTATCGGTCATCACTTTAAATTAGATAAAAAAATCACCTTCAACTTCGAACTAGCATTTGGACGACTAGCCCTGAGGCGGGAAACCCGCCGGTAATAAAATTAACTCGGGCGGCGCGCGGCGGGGCGGGGCAGTAGCGGATAAAATTTTAACCTCGAGCATCCGTCGCATAACACTTTTACAAATTTATCAAGGCTATTTCTCATGTAAACAAAAGTTTAATGGGTGTCATATAAGTTAAGGATAAAATGTGATAGATCAATGTTTCCCTATGAAATAAAACTTGAGTTTTTAATTAACGTGACATCTGTCGATATTACAAGTTTCGATGAATTTGTAACCGAAGGTCATGCTTTTCATAGTTCCGTGCGCAAAGGGTGCCAAAGGGACCCTATTACCCTAACCCAAACCTACTTACATAAACCTTTACCAATTGTATTTATAAAACATTTTATAAAATTATGTGATATATTGTAGTATGCAGTGGGATATACAATTTAATGTAACCACTTACATTATACCAGAACCCAATAACGAAGAAAGACGTTTTTATGCAATAATAATAATTTAGCAGTTCCATCTTCGCAACTTGTTTTTTATTAATTAGTGTTTATTTTGCACGATGCATACTTCGGAATAGTTCGTGCTGCCAACTCGGACTTGACTGTTTTTTTATGTAAAAAAGTATAGTAAACCCAACCTAAACATAATGTGTGAGTAAATTTTTTTGTTACCACGTGGTAGATCACTGTATGAGCTATTATTTGTTACCACGTGCTAGATCACTACATGAACTATTATTTGTTACTTGGTGATAGATCACTACATGAGCTATAATTTATTACCACGTGGTATATAAAATAAACATACTAGCTTAGGTTAGGTTTAGTACTCCTTATCTCCATAAAACTTTCCCTATACGTGTTTCTATGTCATCACTACGATTGGGATAAAAATTGTTGCAGCAATAACATTGTATTTTGGTAGACTCGATTATGTCAAAACGAACGACCAATTGCGGGCATCTATCAAATTTATAAACAACCAGAAAGAAAACGAAAAAGTGCGTGTCGGACTCGAGAATTGAGCATTTTCTATACCTACCTACTTATATTTTTAAATTAGGTTTTTAAAAACTATTAAATTAAAAAAACTTTCCTGAAAAATATAAATGATCATTATTACTTATCACATGTTTCATACTTTTTGGCTTGCAAACATGTGTTACGATTTGACAAGATTGACGTTAAAAACTATAACCAAAATAAATTAAATTTAAAGTCAGAAGTCAAGTTTTACGAAACCTTTTTGTGTGTTAATTTCCAGCGCTGAACGAACGACCAAGATGGCCACCGGCCCCAAGATAGTGCACAAGCAGTTCAACTCTCCCATTGGGCTGTACTCGCAGCAGAACATCAAGGAGACTCTCAACAAACACCTCAAGAACCTTGACAATGGCACCGTAGGGTAAGTACATAGGTAACACCAAAATAACGAAAGTACAGTGGGACCGACAAAACATGCAGACACTGTCCCATATTAACCAAATAGCTATAAAAAACATATAAAAGCTCTCAGCAATATGTTGGCCATCAACATTAAGTTTAGATTATTCTGCATGAATGTATAATAATACCTGAAGTATTAGAATTACCTTCCACGGAAGTATATTTGTATGTATCTGTATCTTTACGGCTTAAATCTTCAAGAGGTAATCAACGCCAAACAACAGCCTATATACTTACCACTGCCACTTTACACCAATCATTTCAGTCATGCGTGATAAGGTAAGCCCATTCCCGCCAAGCTGCCTATGAACCAGTGCATCTAGAGTATGGTGACTTCATATCATTCATATCCCGGAAGTCATCAGTCACCAACTTTAGAGTAATAATCAGTAATACAAAATACCAAGGACCGAATAATATACCTAGTCACTTTGCCAGTTTTTAACGAATACCTAGTTCGTTAAACTAAATTTCACGAAGAAATAAGTTAGAATTCGGCAGAAAAGTCAATAATTCAATGAAATTCATAAGGCGTTATGAAAAATTCACCAGTGGAACTAATAAATAAAATCTTGTATTTTTTAGAATTTTCGATAATCGACCTAAACCTTTTTACGGTGCATTTAACCTTCAGTTATATATTTATTTAGGGAACAACTTTAGAAATCATATCTTTTGCGGAATCGATCGATGTTTTGCAAAGATCGATAATAATAGTATATCGTGGTGCATGTTGCTGTGCCGAAATATTGAAGACAAATAAAACCCCACTAAGTTCCCACTTCAGTTCATTAATTTCATAAACTATCAGTTATGTTGATTTTGATAGGAATATGATAACGATTTCAATGAAGATACAATACTAGAACAGACAGTTTCAAAGCTCGCAGCGTGAGTTCGAGCTTATTTCTTTAACCGACAATTAAAAGTCTGTTTATTGGCTCGATTAGCCATCATTTGCAACATACACTGGTTTTAGAGAACTTGTAAGTTGGTAAAATACAGTAAAACTAGTTATATAATGAGTCCTTATATTTTTTGCCCTATTTAAAAACTAATATTATTTGTAGCCACTTATCAAAGAGCTTTGCTTCTAAACTGGTCTTCCTCTGAATCCCTGCCAAAGTAATGACGTCTGTCAAACACATATTTGTTTGAAGAGTCACTGTACTCTTTATTTTACAATAGATACATTCTTGTTTACGTTAGATGTTAAACTATTTACAAACACCATTTAAACTAATTTGTTTTGTGCCGGAATTTTATTTTGTTTCATAGTTATTGTATTTATTTAGACAGATTGGGAAATACTCTAGTTCAACGTTACTAATAGTATATTTTTCTGCTATATATAATACTAGACTTTTCCAGCGGCTCCGCCCGCCCTAAATTGCGTTACCGGCGTGGAACTCCTTAATTATATAAATGAAGTTTGCTATAGCAAGCTATAGGTTTAGCTATAGTTCGTTCAACTCTGTTATAGTTATTTACGCGGGAATTTCGGGATAAAAAGTAGCCTATATGCTATACCAGGACCTAACCTATATGTATGCCAAGTTTCATCCCGATCCGTCCAGTGGTTGAAGCGTGATTAAGTAACAAACATCCATCCAGACTAGGGTTTCTGATTTCTCAAACTATTTTCGTTCTCGAGGCACGGGAATTCTCGAGGCCATATTGTCGAGTCTCGAGGCTTTCAAAAGAAGACTTATAATTGGTAATAAAACTTAAAGAAAAAACTCAAAACAATCACGAAAGGAACATTACCCTACACTGTAACTTAACTTTAACTGCACTTACTTCATAGAAACGAAACATTAAAATATTTTAACACATAATAAACAAATCTTAATACTTAGAAGAATAAGAAACACTAAAAAAACTGCGTGCGTCTTAATCATCTAGAAAAGAAAAACTTTAGTATCAAGCTATTGCTGTACTAATAATCTAAATAATAATATAATATTGGTATTTATTAGCTCTAACTTATAAAGCATTGAGATCAAATATAAAAATCTTACAGAAACATCATAAAAATAAAATCCTTAATAACTAATGAGAACAGATAACTAAGGGTGATACGGTACCACAAGAATCCTAAGAGTTTCTATTTAAAATTTGCGTCAATCTATATTATGATAAGTAATCTTCTAGAAATAACTAGAAAACTTTCTGAAGAAAATGATTAGTCTCTACTATTTTGTAGTAGGTAACAGTATTAAGTAATTCTTCAATCAGTTTTTAGCATGTCGTAGCTTTATCTTTGATCGATATAAAAACATAGAAGTTATTAGATTTCTGAAGGGTCGGCAACGCGCAAGTGATACCCCTGGTGTTGCAAGCGTCCATAGGCTACGGTGACCGCTTACCATCAGGCGGGCCGTAAGCTTGTTTGCCACCTTAGTGGTATAAAAAAAAAAAAAAGCTCCTTAAATAACTATTGCAATAATTAAATTTTAAAAACTAATAGTAACAGATCTTGCAGAGTTTGAATCCGGTCTATAACAAATTTAATATCAGTTCAAAATTATTTTGATAGATTTAGCACTGATTGAGATCATTGGTTAAAAATCCTAAACACGGCGTGTTTGTTTGTGTGTGTGTGAGTGAAACAACTTGCTCGCAGTAGGCGCAGTGAGCGTGGACAATTTAACGCGGAAAAACCTACCCCGAATACTATGAATTAGTGCCTCGAGAATTCTCGAGGCACGGGATTTTTTTTCTCGTCTCGAACCAAGGCGGATTTCTCGAGGCTTCTCGAGTTCGAGAATTCTCGAGCCGAAACCCTTATCCAGACATACAAACTTTCACATTTATAATAGTAGTAGTATTATATTTCTTTTTCCTTCTTTCAATCCTTTTAAAAAAAACTCGTTGCCTATCAATATAAAGTACGATCGAATTATTAAATTGTAATTTTATTACATTACATGTTCGTACTGTAAACGGAGGATTTTTTTCTTATTTTGTCATTAGGTACACCACCTGTGCGAAACCGGGGAAGGCAGCTAGTATCTATATAAATATTGTTGGACATAACATTACATTATTTTTGTAGGTAGGTATAATAGATTGACATTAATGTATAAAGCTGCACTTTAAAATAAAGCTAAATATAAGTATTTTTAAAACAATATATAAAATCACTTAACAATGTAGAGAATCTTTTTTTTTCAAAATAACAATACCTAATTTGTATGTCACCGGATAATTTTATTCTAAACAATACTATGTTAGTATGTAGATTATCTAAGTATATTACCAGTAAATTGTGCAACGAACGGACAATGTTTATATAATTTAACCATACCCAGTCGTCAGCTTGTGAAGAAGCGTGCTCTAACTAGGGACCTACATTTTGGATTAATTTACAATCTTACGAATATGATAAGATACCTTCATAGAGTTTATTTGTTTACAATTATTATAATACTTTAGATAAATAATAAACATGAACTTGCTGTATGTCACTTACCTACATAAAAATATTGCAATAGCTATTGCTTAACAAAATAATTACAATACAACTTCTATTTGTTTAAAAATTAACAAAGCAGTTTTTGAAAAAAAATGTTAATAAGGTTTATAATATAGATAACGAAAAAATCTCACCATATTTGTCATTTGGCCATATTATGTTAATTTGACCTTATGTATCTGCTGTCATCTGCTTCAAACATGAAATAGCAACTTTAACTACGAAGCTCGGCACTGAATGCGAAAAACGCTTGCGATCTATTCACGGAAATAAGTTCATGATTGTCGATACCGATTTTGAAAGGTCAATGTCCGTGTTCGAGAATAGCCGGGTTCTGTACCCACTTCTACCAATTATAACTAGGTACCTACGTACCTACTTTAAGTTCTATATAACCTTGAGGTCTACACTACAATGACATTCCACGACTTTGCTTAACTTCATATATTGAAATCATCAGTTGTGGATATTCTCATATGATTATGACAACCTAATGAAACTAACACAGATACTACGCGGTCGTGGTCATATTATTATGACAGCAGTCATAAAGCCAAAACAGGGGCTTACCATCAGGCGGGCCGTGTGCTTGTTTGCCACATTGGTGGTATTTTTTTCTTTTTCTAGTAATAGGCCTATGCCCCAGCAGTGGGGGAGGCCACAATGACTGTAAACAGGTTTTAAAATAAAATAAATACTTTTAACTACTACTTTATAATTCACACATAAAGAACTTATATGACACATGTTATCTTACAAAACTTTGGTACGAATTCTTTATATTATCCAAATATTAAAATTAAGGGATTTCCATTTGTCCCTTTCCCTTTGTGGGTTTCCGTATTCATTTATCAGCAGTTGGAATCTTTATAGGTTTTCTTATCTCGTTTTCGGTATAACGTTTTCCGTATAATGTATCAATAACATATTATTGTAATGTTCAAATATTGATTCTGTCCTTTACGAGTAATGGTGTAAAGCATTACATTACTATACAAGTGAGCTAAGTTAATCATTACACACGAGGCAGGTTATTATAAAAATGGCGCACGTTTTTTTACCAGCGACACTCCACAAAATGTGGTTCGAGAAAAAAAGGACATTACTGGCGTGTGACTGACCCATTAGTAATCAAATCACTATATTTTTGAAGAACCTTATACTGTAGTCCCCAGGGCTACAGGGACCTTCCCAAAGGCCAAAACTGAAGCGTTCCGCATCTCTGCAACGGCACTGTACGTGACCATTAAGGTTCTAAAATGTTAGAATGAACTGGTCGGTGGCGAGCAGTGCGGTGGTAGAAATTAATTATAAACATAATTTTAAACAATTCCTTAGAACATAACCCATTATACACAATGAGACAAAGTCTAATAGGTCAGTAACTCTCTGAAAAGGACTCTTGACTGGACTGATATTGGAAAAAATATGTAAAAACTCGGAGCCGAATCGCAAGTAGCAGGGTACCGTTCCCAACGGCCGGAAATAAATCGAATTTGTAACACCCAACCGGGCATTGGTAATACCCAGATCTAAACAGTATTAACTCAAAAAAAGATTTGACATTCTGATTCTTCAAAGAAAGCCAAAAAGAAACACTATTAATATAACACAAGTAACAATAACTGCACAATTATGTAAAATAATGACACGTTATAGCAAAGTAGAAATACACGTGAGTACAAACTGCAGACGGAGGTATTTTACTAAGTAGCGACACACCTTAGATTCAGAAACGAACAGAGATGAGCACTCAGCAAAGTGAGGCATACAAACTTCAACTTATTCACTTACTTAGTAACCCTTTGAGACCTTCGAAGGCCTTGCAAGAAGTGTCCGAAGTCGGTCCGTCAAAATGTCTTATTTCGTTAAAACAGCTATAAGCCTGATACTATAAGTATGGGCCAAATCGACTCCAAACTTTAGAGAAGGTTTGTCCCTACCCGTAATGGTGTATAACAAAATACTAAATGATCTATAAATATCATTTGCAATAATTACAGGAACGATAAAAATACCACGACCGAATTTGACGAAAAAGGCTGGTAACTAAACAAGTCGAATCTTGGCTAGGATTTGTTGTCCTACAATTCCATTGTCTATTAGAACTAGCAAACATGCATGGCATGGCAACCTAGAGTGCATTTCAAGACGATTGCGACAAGCTCTAACACTGTAGTATACTGTATTTTTTATGGAGTTCCTGTGCTTATGCTTCCAGTTCCATCAATATTAGTCCATATTTATTTATTGCATCAGAACTAAACAAAATAACCAAGTTTCTTGATGGTACAATAACAATTATATACAACAATTAGAAGTGGGTAAAATTTAGTGAAATAGATTTCATTAGATGTAGACTAAATACCTACCTTCTTCGTATTTTTAATTATTGAAGTGAGGTATGTACACATACACACTTTCACCATTATCTGATTGATATACATAATACTAATAACTATTGACTATTTACAACAATCAACTAATTATTTGTTACATATAACTACCATTGATGTTTGCTAATAGCATAATAATGTAATTCAGGTGGCTTTACACTGGTACTAGTACAGTATTTTATTGTATGTGTCACGGGCTTTGTAGAACTTAGCGTGCTTCAGGGACCAAACTTCTGAAACAAATCTTGAAGTTAGATCGTTGACTAACAGAACCTTTGATAATGGCGTATTGTGTCGAGGTGGGGTTATACATATAATAATTTGATGAATAGTTCAGCGCCCCTTTGATTGGCTATTGAACTCACAAGGAACTCAGATATGTATAAACACAACGTAGTCCGAATATGGTTTTTCTGTTGCTGTGGGTATAACAGCTGATATTTTACAGAAAAAGGTTACAAAATTATTTTTTTTACCCCTACGCAAAAATACACACTTCTTGTGTAATTTAACTTGAACCCTCTTTTTGTGTGCGTTTGTTTGTCTGTAGTAGACCTGACGGATGAGCAGATTTTGTTTAAAAAGTGTAAAAAACAATATAGTGTTTGGACTTAGTGAGTTGGTATCGATGCTTGTGTATAGAATAACGGAAGGAATTTGGATAAAAGTACAATATCATGGATTACGAAGGCTGTCAACAGTACTCCTCAATAATAAACAGCATACATCGAAGTTTTTTGCCACGTTTTTATCAACTGGCTGTCTTGTTTATCTGTAAAGTACAAAATGCGATCGATTATTAACTAACTTCCCGATGAGCTAGAGACTTGATACTGTAATATAGCTCATACCCGACTACAACTCAATATTGAATTTTGTCGAAATAACAAAAATAAACTCAGTTATTTTTTTAAAAAAATTCATCATTTCAAGTAATGGATACGTGCTCGATTTTTTTGTCCTTAAAAAATACAGACAAGAGTAAAAAGTAGAAAAAAAATTGATAAAAAATCTTATTAATACCTATATCAATTTGTTTAAAAAAAATGGACCAAAAAGTGAAAAAATATATTTTCCTGGATATAAACGTAAGGTTCGTCATAAAACTCAAAAATCTATTACATACGCCCCACACTTATTTCTAGGAACATATATTTTTTAGTTTTTAGGCCAAGGCATTTTTTAAAACGTGGTACCTATATAAAAGATGTTTTATTTAATTTTCTGACATTCACTTTCATTTGTTCCCCTCCCAAGCAAAGTTAGGTTTTGTGAAAAAGGAGATTTTAATTGACACCTTCCTCAAAAAAAAATAATTGAAAGTCACATTTCCTTCAAAAAGAAAGCATACTTGTGAGAAAAAGCCCTATATTATATAGACTCAATTAAGTTTTACCCTATTTTTAGGGTTCTGCACCCAAGGGTACCAACGGAGCCCTATTACTAAGCCTACGCAGTCTGGCTGTCTGACCTTTAAAGTGCTCTATCTTTAAGACCAAGTTTGAAATTTTCACCGGATTTGTTTTATTATAATAAATTACTTAACAAATAATAAAAAACACAAAAAGTAAAAATTGTGACTACATACAAGAAACATGTTTTTTTGTTTTGCTCTATCGTAAAAACAGTAATACTAACTAAAGTAATAAGCGTTAAACTTAAAACTATAGTGTAAGCTCTGTATAAACCAGCGGAAAACTTAAAGCTATAGTGTAAGCTCTGTATAATACACCCAAGCGTTAAACTTAAAACTATAGTGTAAGCTCTGTATTAAAACAACAAGAAATAAAACTGGTCAAGTGCCAGACATGTCAAACATCTAACAAAAATTATTTAGAGCCCTACCTGGGCATAGCGAGTACTCTCTCGAATAAGCCACCTGAACAATTGGAATTTCTCGAACTGGGAAAGCATATACAGAAAACCGCGGCCATAATAACGCTTACATTGAGGAGTGTCGTGTTCCTGGCGGTAAGTTGCTAGAGCTCTTTAAGGATTCGCTGCGCAAAAAACGGATGACCGGCGGTGCTCGTTGCTGTCATTGCTCAGCGTAGACACGGCGTGCTGGTACGGCAGTCAGAAAGACCTGATGAAACGGCTGACCGCTGGGCGCCCGCAGGTTAAACGGGTTCCCAAACCCAGGAATTACTTAATCTCCGCCCTAGGAGGCTGAACCGCCAACCTGTGTAAAGTCTCTGAAGTAGTAGTCGTGCCGGAGAAGAAGATCGGGGTGGACCCGGCTACTACAACAAAGGGGGATCAGGGGCCCTTTCGCCCGCCGTACCAGCAACCGTATTATCTGAACAGAGCTTCGGCAGTTCTAGTACCGCATTTTATGTCCTCTAAGCTGTATGTGCAGTGAATCGTCATCTTCAGTCTAAGTAACTTTTTTAACCATGGCTAAAAATAAACGAAAACGAGCAGCGGCTACTCCACCCACATTCAATGTGGACTTCTGCAATATAAGGAGTATTTCCGCCAATCTTAACGCAGTTCACCATCACCTTGAGACTGCGCAGCTGACCATTCTCTTTTGATTCTCAGACAACCTGCCCGGCCGATTTATTGTACCTTCATTATCCCGGCTACAAACTCGACAACAATTTTGTCAGTCGTGCCGGTGTATGTGTATTCGTCCGGGAGGATATCTGCTGTCGTTCGTAGCCTTAAAGTCAGCGACCTGTCTATATTGAGGGTGCGCGTAGATCACGGCGGCCACACTCGTATCTATGTGTGCCTATACAGGTCTCATAGCGGTGACACAGACGTAGCTTGACTCTTCACGCACCTGAGTTTGACACTTACTCCAACGAGAATACCAGATATAGAGGACCATACGAGCTCCTTCCTGGACCTCCTGCTGACTACCCGTCCGGACGGATTTTCCGTCTCACTCGGACCAGTGTCTCGTTCGGACTCAAGTGTCATGCACACAACCCGATTCATCTGGGCCAACTAATTGTCGTCGTGTGCTGCTTCGAGGTTCAGTAACAACTGTTCTGCCAGAGCTAAATTCTAATTCATCAGCAAAATAGGTGGGCGACTTGTAAGCATTGCCTCTGGGCGTCGTGCTTTCTAGTCACTAGCTAAAGCTGTCGAAGAACTTGTGCCTCCCTGAGGTGAAACCCCTAATATGACTGGGCTAATAGTTTAAACTCTAAAGTACAATAACAAATAAAGTCGGGCTCGTGCATTATCTGTTGGTAAGGGACCCTCGGTGTGCTAGTCCGACTCATAGATAGCCGGTTTCTTTTTTACATACTTACATTTAATAGCGACATCAAATACACGAATCTCCAAAGTTAAGAGGCCGTGGCTTCGATATAGCTCAGCCCCCATTTTTTGTTTATGTATGACCACGCATAACTTTTGAAATACAGTAGTCCGATTTGGATAATTATTTTTTATTAGATAGGGTAGAGTAGTACCTAGTTGTTACGATTCAAATATATTTTTCCTGAGTAGGCCAGCAGTTAGGCACAAAACTGTTTAAGAGTAATTAAACTTACGAAAAGAAACTGATAAGGCTAAGCTTCTAAACTAATGTTAGTAAATGATTTTGAATCGGCACCACTAAAAGAAAATCAACGAAGATTAATTTAACTTTAAAACAATAGATAATTCAACTTCGATTCGGCGGTGAAATGCGGTAACTTAAAATTAAGCACCTACTAAGGTTTGGTGCATAACTCGAGGAGCTTAGTTATTATTAATTAATTTTTAAATTTCTTTTCGTCGGTATATTTTTTGTTAAAAAGTATTTATAAATCCATGCCATTAAAAACCTCTGCGAGGGGGTAAAGACTATCAGATGCCCGGCTTACTGTCTACTTTCGCGCAGTCGAGTAAAACTCTTGGAGTGCAAACTAAAGTAAATTTCCAAAAGTGCATCTGAAGATAAATTCAATTTCCGTATGCCGTTGACCGGTTCAGTATGGGCGCAGTACACTGACATTTGAGCGATAAATTTAAGCGCACCCGCATCGCTTGCATTCCGCTCACTACACGTGGCTAAGCGATGCGTGAACAAAATTAAATTTTGCACAACACTACGGTATATGTTTATCTTTAAAACTGATTGAAGTTTATGATATGATACATTGCCAGTAATGTATTTTGATAATGTTTCTCTTAAGTGTTCTGATTCAGTTTTCAATTAATGCTTTTTGGTGCCTGAACAAAGTCTTGGGAAATTTTATCTATGCAATCTTCAATATAACTTTAAAAGACGAAAGAAAATATTACCATAGCGTAATTATGCCATGGTATTACTGGCAGCATTAATATCAACCTCTTATTATTACGTTGTACAGAGGTTGTACATTTTTTCTTAACATAAAAAAAGTTGATCGGAACGAAAAAATAAATTTAAAATATATGTCAAAGATAGTTTAGTGAAAAAAAGGTATTTGTATACCTTGATGAATACATAATAATTGATAAAAATGCATGAAAGAATTAAAACTTAATTGATTTGTATTGGTATAGGTGCATTTGTAATATTTTTTAAATTAAAACATTGTATGTTATGTTATTACCTAGTGTAAGGCTATATTGTATTTTAATATGAAGTTTAAAAATATAAAAGATTAACTGCTAAGTTTTAGACAAAGTTTTTTTTTTAAATTAATGATTAAAATGACGATTCAATAGTGCTGTTTAAAAGTCTATTTGAATAAAAAAAGTTTTGAGTTTTAGTTTGAGTTTAAAAAAACTTTCAACCCCTAATTCAAAGGGTAGGAGGTGATTTACTAAAAATCCTGAAATATATAGTTTATTATTTATGACAAGGAGTCTCTATATCAATTTTCAGATCTAGAGCAACATTTGTGGAAGTGTCATACAAACTTCCACCCCTAATTTAAGGGGTCGGGGAGTTTGTCTTTTGTGTACTAATACTACCTTACATAGTAAAATTCAGCTTCCTAGGACTTCAAAAACTACCCTAAGAATTTTAATAATCATCAGTGAGTGAGTGAAAAAATTGGGGTTTTTTTAGATATCAATAAAATCTAAAATGTAAGAGCTATGCAATTCAAACTTTATATGTTTAATAAGTCCACTATTGACATCATATCACGAAAATTTTGTTTATCTGGTGTAATTATAACACAAATTATGAGAGTTCAAAAAACAACGAAGCGCTTCGAGAAACGGTAGGTAGTGCCCTTATGCTTCGACTAAGGGATAACACGTATCTATGTATTTAACAAAATCAGTTTAAGGTATTTCATATTATCTGGTACCCATAGTAGGTTCAGGCTTAGCTTTGTTAACTTCGCTTCTTTGCTTAACTTCACACTTTAACTCTACACTTAAGTTGAAATATGTAGTTTGGCTGTTTTATTAGTACAACGTTTTTGTATTACAGAAAAGTAATAAAAGTGAATATTTTTTTTTACCTTATGTGACATCATATATTTTTAAGTTGGAGATAAGATGGATAAGCTAAAAGCCTTTATGTTTGTTTAGTTTTCTTTCATTTCACATTGCCATGGAGCCAGAGCGACTTGCCTGACGGTTTCCCTTTGCATTAAGAAATCACTTTGCATAAATGGACCGTGCAGTTGATTCGTGCAAGTAATCATCGATCGATCTGATAATCGTTCTTACAGAGCAAACAAAAAAAGTGAATCAAGATGAACAAGCAAGACATGAACGCAAACGCAGTCGACGCAGTCGCGACGCGGCACTGGCGCTCGACACTGCGCCTAGCTTAAAGGAATTTAAAAAACAAAAGCTCAAAATCTATCTTGCCGCCTTTTTTTATTTTTTTTTCTATACGTTCTGCTCTTATAAAATTTCTTATTTTTTTTCTTTAGAGGCTTCTTGTGACTAAATATAGTGTATCATGAAAAAATTAATATAACAATTAAAATATAATGTAAATTCATATTACAAACTAAGTAACAAATAAAAAGAAAAAATTTCGTCTCAGTATCTGCGGTACAAATTCAGTACAGTCATCCCAACCAAAATTAGCCGGGTTTTTCGTTAGTATAAATATACAGGGCGCATTAATTTATCGTGTATATTCAGATACAATAAATTACGTTTGGTACGTGTTTACAATATGGCTGCAGTCATCGAAAACAATGGGTGAGCATATTTATCAATTGATAATCGTTTTATTCATTATTTAAATGCGAATGCATACTCATATCTTATTTACACGCAAATATGAGAATGCAAATATTCTAAAAATTATATTACACTCATATTTATTGTTTATCTTAGAGTTAAATAATAGCAGTCTAAATGCATTTACATTGTTGGCTAGATGTCCCCGGAGGTTTCACTTGCAGAGAAACCTATTCCCATGGGCATATTATCCCATCGAAATAAAATTCTTTTATTCTCCTTCTCAATGTCTCTTCAATTAAATGAAATCAAATTTATGCGCGGTTAAGTAATGAATAGGAACCTATAGAAAAAATAATTTCTGTGGGAACTCCTGATCAAGATAAAAAATATTCTATATGCATCTCAGTACCTTATACTGGACACCCCTTGCTTCCTTGCAAGGGAAAGAATAGTGCCTTTTATTATTCCGACTTGACTTAGAAATGTCGATATTTTATTTAAATATAAACTTATTTTAATCAAAACCAAATATGTTACTCAGGTACTGTGTAGCTTTCTAGCAATAAAAGATGAAAATATTTAGAATCACTACACTAGCTGCAGAGATTTCCGCTATCGTAAAAACAAACAAATTTTATCTCCATAACCTATATTATCTATAAAAACGGCAAAAAATCACGTTTGTTGTGTGGAAGCCCCATTAAATATTTATTTTATTCTGTTTTTTAGTATTAGTTGATATAGCAGCAACAAAAATACTAAAAATTCTACTGACTTACTATCACGGTTCATGAGATACAGCCTGGTGACAGACGGACGGACAGCGGAGTCTTAGTTTTAGGGTCCCGTTTTTTAACCTTTGGGTACGGAACCCTAAAAATAAATACATTTTTTTTTTAATGCTCTACGACAATCTTTTAACCACAAATACAGCAATTTCTAGTAAAAATATCCATAAAAACGTAAAAACAATATGAGTACCTAGAGATATATCGGCGAATGACCAATGCCCTCAAGTAAGTACTAGGTAGTAGGCCGGTGCTAGAGTTTGTTTAAGAGTTAATTAATAATTAAGTGGCAGATACTATTTTATGTTTAAAACAAATTTTCATGATTACGATAGCTTTAAAGAGAATATATAATTTTGTATAAGCTCGCTTACTATTTCATATCAAACCCATACAAGGAAAGCCAGCCGGCTTCACCAATACTTTTCTTTACATCGTAGTAAACATAAAGTTACGTAAGTGTACCTATTTCCTATGCTATCCAGACGGTCACACACTGTCTGACACTGACAGCTGATTTCCCCGTATAAGGCATCTAAAGGTGAACGTTAACTCGATCTCCGTATACGGCGTGGACCCTGCAATAGGGTCGTTCACGTAAGCCACGGTCAAATGGCTAATATAAAGTAGACATATTGTATAAACTACGCCTTACACGTGACAATAGATTATAAAAAAGAAAACGAATGAGGATACTATCTGTAGTGTAAGTGTTAGATTTTTGTACCATGGACACAAAGCCTACAATCCATAGAAGAAACAAATCCTACTTTCACCCGCCTAAATATCGAGGTATAGATTGGGGTCTACTGAGCTGAATTAATGCATCAGAGCTTAATGTTTTCAAATTTCACCTTCGTACTAAAATTAATAGGTAATAACCTAATGATATAGGGTCCAAATTCATTGTATCAGGACCAATTTTGCATAACGTGTACCTTGTTTCTGAGCAGAGGGTGTCCCTCATATTATAATGGGAGTGTATATCCAGTCACTGGTTACCCCTCCAGAGTATCAAAACCATAACGTTTTACATACATTTTGTCTTCTAAACTGTTTAATTTGTTAATGAAGATAAATTAAATCATAGTTAACATAGGTACTTTCAGCAGCAGTTATTCAGCAAGTATTATAATAGACGCAACACTTACCTAAATATATTTTTAATGGCGCTATTCCGCGACTCAGTTGTAATTAATTCAATTTCTTTAGAAGAAAGTGAAATTGGAAATACTTCAAAACAATAACAAACAGTGTTGCGTTTCCAGGAAAGTTGCCGTGAGAAACGCCCGGAAAAACTTGTGACAAAGCGAAGCCGATCGCTATTCGTTGATATTGTCTTGTTTTTAAGTTTAAAGTTATTCCGGTGCGTGTATATAAGTTTATACTTTACGTCAAATAATGTTAAGATTTTATTTATTCAAGAAATTTTATAAAGTTATTTTATATTATTTATACTACATATGTATTATATATACTATTTTACTTTGAAACTATGTGCCGTACCCATCTTTAACTATTATTGTCTTAACGATTGGAATCTTTAAAAATTCAGCGAATCCGCATTAGGCAAACACACGTCGGGACACATTAGCCATTTTAAACTTTAGTAAATTTAAAACTTCTGCGATTTCACAATTTTTTTTTATTGGTACATAAAATCAAAAAATATTCAGGAAACCTGAAAACGATATTTCAGCGACACCTACCCCATATAGGAAAATACTAAAAAATAAAGGGTAGGTGGAAAAATAAAAATATCCAAGACATTGTTGTCATTACAAATATTAGTTTTCGTATAAAGCGACCGTGACATATATACCTACATGCAGAAGCACGAATATTAATTAGTATTTTTTATTCAATATTTAATTATTCAGGAATCGTTTTGTGCAATCGGTATTTAATTTAGATTTCTGATGGGTATGAGTATATTTTTTTCAAATAAAGGTCAGATTACAATAACAATAATAACTGCTTTATTTTTTTTCCATACAATAAATAATTGATTAAAAAAAGAAATACATAATTGGTTTCGTAATAATTAGATGTCTGAGCCTTCCTAAAACGTATTTTTAAAACGTACGAAATTAAAGTCGTAGTCGTTCATTTATCACATGACACATACATATATTTGTCTATGAATCAGATTTATTAATTAATCTATGAGCCTAAATTAAGAGTTATAAAGGGTCGTTCACAACCTCTGGCACTTTGACAATTACAATAGCATGACAATACTCTCTAAATTAAATTTTATTAATGATTCAGTGATGCATATCGTGCATAATATGCAACTTTGCCAACATACTCGTAGTTAAAACAACGTTATATTTATTACTGCCGTACTGTGTGCCATGTTCAACATCTTTAAACGGAAAAAATATTCTGGCAGGGTTGCTTTTAGAAGTTACGTGCTGTAGTTCTAAAAATTGTCATATAAAGGTAGGGGTCACAAATGAATAAAATAGTTTTCCGGACATTTGTAGAAAATTCCAGACTTTACCTTCCAAATTAATTTGCGTTTTAATTTTTTTAGTTTTTAAGGTTGTTTGCAGCAAAACGCGAAAGCCAGCAGTTAGCATGCACACTAGTGTTTTCAATATTACGTCAATTGCCGTGTTTACGTCAGTCGAAGAAACAGACTTAATTAAGCATACATGTTTCTACAAAATCCGGACGTATGGAAACCCGATACAGAAGGGATACAGAAGAGCTTTTTAGTTTTGGAGCTGTAGTTGATCAAGTTGTCATGAAGACATTTATCCCGCTCTGCTTAGTATCCCAAGCTAACACACTTGTCCGGTGTTTAATAATGTACAAAAAAGAGTTGCAAGTTTACTTTTACAATTTTTAAGTGTTTATTTGTGAATCCTAAAATGCAAACCCGAATCACATTTCGCTGATTTTTATTATCTGTGTTTACTTCAGAGTTTACTTTACAATCACTTTTGGTTAAAAACTTGTATTTTATTAAGTACAAAGCCGTTTCTTCGATAGTCCTGTACTTTTTTACTAAATTTGTACTTTCTTTTTATTATTCGTTTAGATTTTCGTCTTAATCGCACATATTCTATGAAATTACTATAAGGGGTCAAATGATAGAGGGACTATAGGCTAAGTAATAGGGTCCTGTTGGCACCCTTTGCCCTTACCCTTTGAAATAAATGCCCGACGATTAAAGAGTGCAGTAAGGGTGGTAAAACAAGCTTCTAATGAACTTTTCAAAGTAGTAACTTTCATGATTGTACCAGGATCGACTTCCACAACCCGTCTACGGACAAGCCCGCCAACCTTGCCAACTCCGCCGTCCTGAGGATGCTGGAAGAGGAAGAAAGAACCCGCAGAGGGTACCCCAGTGAGTACCAATAATTACCTAACTGAGGACTTTCAATAAGCATCGGAAACTAAATTTACTTGCAACATTTGTTCCAATAACCATTGAAATCTTAAAATAATCAATGAATATATAATTAATGCAGCAATTTTATTATATGACTATATTTATGTGTACGAAATAATATACCTACACAAGTTTATCCAAAATGCTATTTATCTGTGGAAAATAATTTGCACAAGTTTATCCAAAATGATATATATACGAGTATGTGTGGAAAATATTTTTTACGATATATTTATGTGTAGAAAATAATTTGTACAAGTTAATTCAAAATGCTATATTTATGTGTAAAAAATAATTTGCACAAGTTTAACTAAAATGCTATTTATGTGTGGCAAATAATTTGCACAAGTTTATCCTAAATGCTATATTTATGCGTGGAAAATAATTTGCACAAGTTTATCTAAAATGCTATATTTATGTGTGAAAAATAATTATTTGCATAAGTTGAGCACAGAGCACAGTTGTAAAAGTAAAACTATTGGTGCTTCGTATCTAAGGGTGCCCATAACTTATAATATAGTTTATGTACAAATACTAGCATAACTTAAAAACTAGAAAATGGAATGGAGTGGAAGCTTTTTGATATAATGATATTACCAGTAATTCCTGCTCCTCCAAGCTTACTAACGCCAATTAACTAAAGAACTATGCTTTGCCAGAGTTAGATCCTACCCAAGTGCAGGCGATATTGGACACCCTGGTCCACGCAGACCACCGGTTTGATACCTGCTGGCCTCCAGATGGAGCCAGGATGCATTCAGCTCGCAGCTGGGATGGCCAGTTGAACGCTAACTGCAACGTTTACTCAGAATTCATGAACGCGACCAAAGGTATACAGCCTCGTAAATCCTTATCTAAGGCTTTACATGTTGCATACGATCGTGCCGAACATCTGTGATAACCGCTCTTTTGAACAGTAATTCTGAGTGGAGCTGCTGTGTGAGTCACAGAGCTATTCGTGTAAGATAGTCATTGCACGCATCATCCTTAGTTGAATTTTAGATGCCCTTCGGTGAGTCAGTTTGAAAATAACGAGCTTGGGAAGTGGTCAAAGAGACTTTAAATAATGTTCTTAAAAACTTATTTCTCATTACGTTCAGCATACCATCCATCAGGCACTATTTAACTATCTCGGTGGACTAGAGTACTGTTGATTTACATGTTCATATTAATGTAGGTCCTATATTTCTCATTTTTATTTTAACAGCTTATGAGTTTTTATTTTGTGTCTTTTCGAAAATGGATACAAAGTTCTAAACAGTTTATTACTGGATACAGTATTGTTATTAATAATTTACAGCTGATTGGTCACTTATCTTACTAACTTTTCTTGTGATAAACATCTCCAGTTACTACGTTAAAAAAATAATATGGTACTTGACAAAGTTTTCAAGATTCGTAGTATAATGCAACAAACTTTTCTGACCTTCTGACCTTGTATGTAAGGTCGCTAGTGTCATAGCAAGCTTACACCATTTTTTATGGCGACTGTAGTTTTCAATTTAGACTACCGGGTCGGAAAGTTTGTTGAAGTATTAAGAGTGAAAAAAGTTAAAAAATTAGCTCGATAGAGAATGTTGTCGATATTTTGCTGATATTTAAAAATCAAATCAAAATTATATATTTTTGTTTTTATGTCATTGTTATAAAAACTTTTGTAATGGCAGCACATCCGTAAACGCAATATTTATGGAGATAATTGCAATATTCTTCTCAAAGTAATTAAATTATCAGGGGTAAATTTTATTTCCACTAATGTCTCTAAATAACTTTTTTAATACATAAGTATGTAACTACTGCCCATTATTTTGAGCATAAATACTTTGTTTAATCTGAATTTAGTATCTAGTGCTTTTAAATCTAATCTGAAGCTAGAAATTATTTAGATAAACATGCATTAAAAATGAATGAAATCTTACTATTTTCATACTCATGTACGCACTTTCACTTGAGTTTAACGTCCGGATGAATAATTCTTTGTCCGGGCGCCCTAACATTTTCGTTATCCGCCCACAACTGACAAGACAAGCGATTCATTAGCGGAAATATTTGGCAAAGATTGGAAACTGTTGTGTAAACTGTGTCCGTACGTTGTGCTGGGCCGTAGTTCACAAACGACAACGAAGGAAAACCGACGGACACCATGTCTGAAACCGTTTTTGTTGGTAAAGTGTTCCTTTAATTCCTATGTGAAAGTGTTGATGTAGTGCGTGTGTGGAATTTATGGTTGAACCTTAGATAGATTAGATAGAGGGTCAAATTACCTATTTGGACCATCACAAATAGTGTTATTATTTATTAATGCAATATATGTCAGTTTTTTTAATAATATCAATAGAAATATCTGATAAAGCCACATAAAAAAAGGTATTAATTTACTTGTTAAAAAGTATTTTAACACAATTCGAACAAGTCTTAAAGCATTGAAGGTTTATTTGAATTTTTATTTCAATTTATTATTCAGAATAAACGTAATACCCGGAAAAGATTGAAATATTTACGCGAAAGATTACGTAAATGCTTCACCTGGGTTAGCAAATAACAGTAGATTAGGTTTCTGAAAGTTTTATTTTCATATCGTGAGTAAAGAGGCAGGTAATAAATTTGCTATAAAGTAGTAGCTTTATAACGCTTTAAATGTTCTGCAGACATGTGGTTATTGAGTGAGAAATCTTGTCCTTGGCACACCGGCAACTTATTTGTGCTGAAGTGGTCTATTCTTGTTGTAGTTACTGCATGAATCAATGTCTAATTTTACGCGAACATTCGTGAAAATGTCGTCATTATGCGTGAGTATTATCCGACAAGTATTTTTTTCTGTTTTGTAAATAAGTAAGTGTTGTGTGGTCACTGATCATCATGTTAGCTTTTAGTTACGATATTGAAGTTATAATGCAGAAGATTTCTGAATACCTCACTCCAGGTAGATAACAAGTTACAACTTATTTTAGTTTTTATTTCTTGTGACACAAATCTTTTTTTTAATAGCTTTAACTACATAAAAACCTAAGATAAAATCTGACAAAGAAAACCAGGATTTCGTTCCTGCAAACGTATCACTGCATTATGATAATTTTTAAACAAGATTATTAACAAAATATACATATTTTAATAAGTATTGATGAGGTCCTTTTCAAGCCAGTAGGATAATAATATGCAAGTATGCATATATATATAAGGAAAGCATATTTATATGTCCCCTTTTGCAGATATTTACTAATGTAAAACTGTAAGTAAAAAAAAAAACTTTTTTGGGCCAAGTAATTGCGCAGTACCTATTCATGTATATGTAAATTTTAAGTGTCTGTGTCATTACCTATATGGTCAGTAACGAACCGACGGACGGACATGCAGTGCAGCAACAATAAAAGAGTTTCATATAGACCCTTAGACGGACACAGACTTGTAGAAATTGTAGGGTTCCGTTTTTTCTTACCTTTTCATTTCATTTAAATTATTTTAAAGCTATAAAACAAAATTGCTATGCTGTAGGTACACGTGGTAAGAACTCTGGATTGGAATACAAAATATCAAATGCATTAATCCAGGACATCCCTAAATCTAATGTCACCAATTCCGTAACAAACATCCGAACAGGTTACAAAGTGTCTTTCTTTACAAGTGAAATTAAATATTAATATCAATTTTCTTTTATCACACTTTTCACTTTCTTTCACTGATTAATGTAAGTAAACATATAATACATATAATACAGTAAACATATAATACATATAATACATAATGAAGTAAACATATAATACATAATGAAGTAAACATATAATACATTTTGAAAGAAGGAAGCTTTCACTTAACTGTTTATGGTTTACCTACAAATATATCGGAAATATCATGCAAATTTTATCACTGTTTTAACCCTGGGGGATGGTTTTTACAAAACTGTAAAACACGTCATTATTTTAAACTTAATAACAAATGTAACAAATGACCTTGCTGAATAGACCCAACAGTTGTTGGGCCGAATTTGTATATTAACACAACGTACGTACAAAAGTTATAATTAGAATTTTAACTTATCCAGGTTAATACCAGTTTTTACCAGGTGACAGACCAATGTACTAAAGTTAATGCAATGTCACTATTGACAAACTTAATATCCTGAAAACTACATAGAAAAAGACAGTCAAGATCAGCCCATAGTAAAGCTTTGCCAAGTTTGTGATTTATGTCCTATTCTCCTTGGGACGTATAACCGACATTACAAAACCACTATTAGTTGAACTGCAATAACCTACTAGACGTTTCGTCAGTGTTCCGTTACGAAATAGAAAAACGATTTTTTTTGAGGCGTCTGTCTGTCTGTTGTGTACAAAACGCCACTAATTGAAACAGCGTTCTCGCGTGCTGCTGGCGCTACCTACGATATTTTTTGCGCCGCTTTTTTTTTGTTAAATATAAATGTGTATTTTTGTTGAAGTTTATTTGATTAATATTACTGATGGACTCATTAAAACAAACAACCGTGAAAGTGGTGTAGTGTATTTTTCAAAATGATTCAAAACGTTAATTCCAGGCTCCCAAGTAAGTATCTTATAATGCAAAATCATATTTTAGTTTCATTGAGTTTTATAATTATTTTTTACCTGATTAGATCTTATATATCTCCTGTGTCTCTCCTGTATGTTATTTTTAAAACATTCCAATTGCGATTAATATTTTGCCTATCAAGATTTATTTTTACTTAATGCTCGTGTACTGTTTGTTCTTTGTCTTATTAAATTCCTGCTTCACTTTTTGACAGGCATAACATATGTTCCTTCGTTTTTTATAGCTTGGTCTGTCCTAGCTTCTTCAGGTCATCGAGCAATGGCCAGGGGCTTAGCACTCAAATAGTTAGTTTCTCTGCAGAAAGTGTTTGCATAGGTTGGGTTCCTTATCAGCCACAAACGTTTCCACTGTTGGGGTACAATTAGTCCATCACGCGGGCCCAGTGCGTTTTGTGGACTTCACCTATGTATTTTCTCACGCACGTGAGTTTGCTCACGATGTTGTAAGGAAGTTTATAAGTGGTTAGTGGCAAGTGGCGGCCCCTCAGAATTAGGATCTGGGTGTGTGTTTAGCCATTAGTTACTAAGATACACATATTTACAATTATTTAGGTGCATAAAGATATCAAATGTTAGAGACAAGCAAAGCTAGGATAAAAAAGCTGTATCACATATTTATTTCAGGAAAATATCCAATTACCTACAGCATTTCTGCTGACGCACAATCCAGTACGTATTAAAAATATAAGCGCGCATGACTGATCCCCTCAAGGTCTCTGTGGGAGGGTACAGTTTTCATCAAATCTGTCATCCTATAGAGAATCACGTGGGAAAGAGACGGAGTGTCCTAAAAATGTGGTCTCAAAATATAATAGTTGTTAGTTATTTGTGCGCACCTGGAGCGTGCGCCAAATAGTCGAGTGATCTCGGGCTTGCCGCTGTGACGCGCACTCGCTGTCTAGATCTAGAAAAAATAGTAAGTCCCTAGGTTATAATTACTGCCTTTGATATTCGACAGCACGAAACGAAATTAAAGTTCCAGTGTCAATGTAAAATACAATAATTGATTTATAATTATTTTTGTGTCATTTAAGCGTCAGAAAAATTAATTATAAGCAAGTAGGTACCTACTTATTTAACCAAATTATAGGGAAGTTAATTGGTATGGTTCAATTCATATAATAAATTAGCGCATATAATATACGCAATTAGATTTTTTTCAGTGTAATTTTAGTAGGATGCATTTCAATTAATTATCTACTAATAAGTAATTCAAACTCTAAACATACGACGTATGAGTAGATTAACCGACGTGTATTTTATAATCTAATATCAATATTACTTGCAACAGAACCTGCTGAAAGTTTTAAATCACCAATTGCTGCTAAAGAATATTTAGGTAATCTGAAACCACCCTAGAATTCTAGTGAATAGTTTAAATATATGTGGGTTTGGTGAAAAAGAATAATTTAAAGTTAGTCAAATCCAGAAAATGCGACAAATATCTAAAATTAGATTTCTTACTTATTTTTATTATTAAAAAAGTCGAACTGAACTGGTCACATATAAAAATGAAAAAGGTAATTTACCATTTTTTGGAAATCGAACAAATTACCTTGTTTGTTACCTATTCCAATGTAAAATTTTCTTTTCTTCTTTATTTCATATTCGCAACAAATTCTCGAATAAAGTATTTCTTTTCACATATCCGTTGAACCTACGTCAATCATTTATTTTATTAGTTGACACTGTAACAATCATACATAGGTACATCCCTACCTGCCAACATCGATCTCTTTGATCGTTTTACATAGGTTCAAAATTTATACTTATGTCCTATACCTACTAGCTTTTGCCCGCGGTTTTACCCTCCCTAAATTCGGTTTTGGGTGTAAGATTTCAACGGCAACTCCTCAATTATAGAAAAAAACCGACTCGCACTTGACGTTTTCAAGTAGCCTATGGCCTTTCTCAGGTTTCAAACTATCTTTTTGCCAAATTGGATTAACAGACAGAGAAAGTTACTTTCGCATTTATAATACTAGTATAGATAATATACAATAAAAAGTTAGTCTGAAAGTAGAAACTGTTTCTAGATACGTAAGCAGAAATAAATATTAATTAATAAATTGATAAATATTGACAATATTTATTTTAAAGACTATGATGAGTAACAATTTGTATTTATTTTTCCCACAGATTATCTGGTTTTTCTTTTTGCACTTTGATAATAATAGTCCGTGTCGTAACCCATGTCATATTATAATGAATGATTTTACAACATGAGCATGACATTAATAACGTCACCGGCTTTGTTGTTCAATTTGACATATTTATTAGGTGACTTTTCACATATATACAAATGATAAGTTTCTACCTAGCAGATAGGTCAGGTTTTTAAGGTGCTACAAGGTTTTGTTTTAAGACCAGATTTATTTAGAACTAGCAGTTTAGTGATAACCATTATAAAAGTAGACATTTAGTAATGTCGATTTCAACAGTAGACATTTAGTAATATCCATTACAACAGTAGACATTGAGTAATATCCGTTACAACAGTAGACATTCAGTAATAACCATTATAACAGTAGACATTTAGTAATATCCATTACAACAGTAGACATTTAGTAGTATCCATTACAACAGTAGACATTCAGTAATATCCATTACAACGCCATTATTAATTGATAATATCCATTATTTCAAAAGAATATAGTTCAAACTGTAGGTCAAACTATAACTGTTCAAACTGTAGTGAGTTTTGCTCGGTATATTTCTGGAAAAAAAAATTTTTTCTTTCAAAAATTGTGTTTTTACACTAAAATGCAACTATATGGGTAAATTTACAAAGCAAAACCTTTTCTAAATACAAAATTGTCTCTCTTTCAAAAACGGTGAATCGTCAATCGTAATTTTTAACCTTAGGTCAAATACCAATTTTTATGCATTAAAATTTAGATATGACGGAATTCCATACAAATTTATTAACCCCCTTTTACCCCCAGGAGATGAATTTACAAAAGTTTTTTTCTTAACTTCTTAGTGCTTGCTTCAATAGTTTCTAGACACAAAAAATTTGGAATGTCCTAAATACAAAATTGCCCTCTTTCAAAAACAGTGAAACGACACAAAACATTTTAATCCTAGGGAGTGATCTTTCAAAACGATAAACGTCAATTTTAATTTGTAACATTAAACCAATTGTTAAGCATTTAAGTTCAGATATGACGTATTTCCATACAAATGTCTAACCCCCCTTTTAACACCCGGGAGATGATTTTTTCAAAATCCTTCCTTAGTACTCGTTTCCTTAGAGTGTCTAGAGAAGACATAAAAAAATATGTAAAAACTCAGTTTTTTATCGCCTATTTTGCTCTCTAGGGGGTAAATTTCCAAAAACGGTGAAACATGTCGATGTTAATTATCCTCAAGGTCAAATACTAATTTTTATGCAATCAGCTTAAAACTTTTTTATTTTATTTCCATACAAACTTCCAACCTACATTACATTTTACCCCCTTAAGGGATGAATTTTGGAAAATCCTTTCTTAGTGTTCGCCTACCGTTATAACAGAAACCTATATACCTATGCAAAATTTCAATTTTCCCTAGGCACAGTAGTTTGGGCTGTGCGTCAATATATTAGTCAGTTAGTCAGTTTACTCTTTTATTATGTTATTTATTTATTATTATAGAGATATTTCTAGTATTCACAAAAATCTAAAAAAAATTGAGAGCTTGCTTAAACCTTCAGTAGTAGGTACAGGTTAAAGGTATTTAAACACTCAGTCACATTTTGAAACTTCATTCATTTTATGTCAAGTCAGAGCCGCTTCAAAACTTCTGCATGAAAAATGTTCTAATGTTTTATATCGATTTATTACTATTTTTTTATCACCCCTTGTATATATATATATATATATATATATATATAGGTCATCGAATTATGAGCTTCTGTATTTCATGACATTAAACATAGTTTGTGATAGGCAGGTGTTGTTAAAGTCAAGGCCGATGTAGATATTTACATCGCTTATGTCCGCTGCTACCTTGAAGCTCTTCGCAATTAAATAACAAACTAAATAATTTAAAAGTTTCAATTAAAAACAACATTTTTTTTATTCATATTAATATTTTTAATATGCTGCTTTTGCAGGTTTTAAATTAGTTAGATCTCTCTTTGCCAGCCATATTCACTCTTGGGACACCATATACATAGAGAACTACACAGCGGATTTTCCTGCCAGATGTAAAAAAAATGGTCGCAGATGTGTGATGGAGACGAAGCGAAACTGTGGTAACTTGTCAAAGAGGAAAGATACCACAGGTATCTTTTTCTCTTTCTAAATTCTGTCAGGCTATTGCGCAGTCCATAGGACAGATTACAGAACTCGAAATCTATCTGTAGCACACTTACGATGTTGATAATTGTCAATTGTATACTTTCTGGTTTATCTGGATTGTCCACTTCCAAAGCGATTGTGTGAAGTGTATGTCAGTCTGTGAATTTGTAAACGTTGGATTTTTTGTCAGTGCTCAGCTTCTTATCATCCTGGCTCGTGCTGGCCTCGTTTTCCTAAAATTATTTTTACTTCTCTCTCTCCTAAAAACGAGAGACGCAATTTATCTCTATGCCTAAGGCTGGTTTTCGTGTGACGCAAACAGGACTATGTTTTCCTTTCCTGATCTTCCTCTTTTTGGTCTAGACATTTTCTTTTTCAAACGTCGATGCATTATTTTTCAATTCATTCAGTTTTTTTGGATTTTATTCCATCTAAATAGGACAAGTAGATATGTAGTGTAGGCGATGTCACGCTTTCAGCTGAGCTAGAGATTCTATTGAGGAGTCTTCCGTCTCCACCTAATAATCAACTTCTGCTGTAGTGTATTCGAACAACATTTTTGTGCCAAGTTTCAACAGATGAACAGTTTATATATAAAAATTTATAGTGATATATCAATTTATCTTCTATTTTTCAACCCATGTGTGTTTTTTTTCGAATAAAAATAAAATGGCCATCGCAATAACAATTAATCAAAATATGCTAAAATTTTTTTTTACAAAAAAACAATTAATTAATAGTTAATTGTGGCTAACGCAATCAACAATTAATTGATTTTAAATTGCTGCCAGCACAATTAAAAATTATTACTTGCTTTTATTTAACTCACAATGCTTCATTTTTCATTTTTATTTTTCCTTCCATCTTGTGGTGGAATCTTGCAAGCTAAATTAAACATACTTCCTGTTATCGCCCTTCGATGAAACTTTGCATATTTACTAAGCTTGGATGATAATACAATATTCCACAGTTACTTTGAACAACAACCCCCTCCCAGTACCAGGACCTAGAGGTGGAGGTGAAAAATCTTCAAAATCTTCAAAATGGGTATCCGGGGGTTTTGAAGGTTGCAGATTACGAATTTGATGTTCATTTTGATGTTATCACCTCTTGGCATATGCAGGAAGTGCACCTGAAGGTAGACATTAGGGTGGAACGTGAAAAATGAAGTAAAAAATTAATTACTAATTTATTAATATTGAATATTATATCGTTCTCCAAGTTCTCATCACCCAACTTATGAAATTATAAAAATTCAATTAAATTATCACTTAAAAGTATAAAATAAAATAAAAGTAAAAAAAAAAGAATTTTTTAAAAACTTGCTTTTCTTAAAACATTAGAATCATATAAAAATTCAATGTACTAAAAAGTAAAAAATAATTTTAATATTATATAAAAATTTTTATATCCACGTACGACTTCAAGAAAAGCAACGCGGGCGCACTTACATACAATCACTTGATAAACTTTAAATTAATATTCACTAAAACTCAAGCACGTCCAGCATTTTCAATTTATCGAGCCAATATTATTGTAATTATATGTAAATTGTGTGATTATATAGCATGTTCTTAATCTTGTATAATATTTGTTACAAAGTCAGCTTGATTCTGGAGTGATGTTATTTTTTGCGTCACGTCTGGCACGAACCCAACCGCTCATCGACAAACTAATTTGAAGTGAAATGTCTTATAATAATTATTTCAAAGTTTGTTGAGTGCTGGAATTTTAACACAACATGTCTAAAATATACATTGGTCTTTTTAGAATTAACTATATATTAATAAGTATAGCTGAAATTTAATATGTATGTAGGTATACCATCATGTTTTTTTATTTCCCGAAGGGGGTGTGGAAACACAACTACATTTTAATGTGGCGAACCCTCTTTTTACCAACCACTATCAATGATCCTTATGGAACCAACAAAAGGTTCTCCCCACCTTTATGCTAAAGTCTAAATTGGCTTCCAAAACACCGGATATAAGGTTTTTAAGCAAAAAAGTATGTAAAAAAAATCTTTTCTACGTTAGCAATTCAACCACTTCCCTGTAGCTTTTTAGAGGGCGTCACAGAACGCCATTTCCAATATTATTATAATTATTTCTTTAAACGTTACAACTTAAATTCAAGTTATAAGAATCGAATCAAGAACGGCTTTCCATAGCTATTAGTTTTGGTTGTATTTCGGAATTCCCAGTATTTCGGATAGCAATATTAATGTCATTTGATTATGATAATATATAAATACGCCGAACATAATAATAACTTTAATTGCATTCTACCTGCGTGGAAAGGTAATATGAAATAAAACATTCCTAGCAAAAAATAAATGTGAAAACTTCACTTACCATCTTCATAAGTGTATAAACTAAATCAATCTAATCTTTCGAGTACTTCTTCTTGATATGACAAAATATTGTTAATATCAACACAAATTGTTTTCAATAATGTGTTCATCACATAAAACTAACCCATGATAAATGTGTCTTCCAGACTTTACCTGTACAGAAAATATCAAATTGTAAATACCTCGCGGAACTTCCGGAACTTTTCTCACGCGTCATAGACATAGGGTAAATGGAGGGGAGGTATTATCATGATATAGGTAATATTTTTTTATTTAGTAAGAACCGCAATGACTAGTTACGTCTTTGTTATGTTTAATGTACCTATATCTTGCGCACGGAAAGTACCCCGACATCCTACAGAGTATGAAGGCACGATTAATTTCGTGACTCAGTAATTATACGAGTGATTCGGAGACAACGGTCTTGCATTAAATCTGCACAAAACCTAGTTCCGCCGCGACGCCCCCGATCAGTAGCGCTATAAGTATTACGTACACGGACTGTACAACATAAATGCTGCGTCTCAAAATCACGTGCGGGCAATAAACGGTGAAGAAGAGCGCAGAGCATCTCTACCCCACAGGATCCTCTCTGCCCCCCGTTACGGTCGACGTGGTCAAACAGGTCATCAAAGACCTACGCCCCCACATAGCCCCCGGCGCGGACGGTATCTCTAACGATATCCTGAAGCGCCTTACTTTTCCCCATCTCTTCCTTCAAGCAGCCATCTTCAACGCTGCTACCGAAAATTGCATTTTTCCTTCTCATTGGAAAAATGCAATTGTTATAGGCATCCACATGCAAGAAAAATCTCGTACCGAGAATTCCTCATATCGCCCCATAAGTTTACTGAATTCCCTTGGTAAACTTTACGTACGCCTCGTCCTCACTCGCTTACGGAACGCTATAGTCTCCAAAGGCATCTTAACCGACGAGCAGTTCGTCTTTCGCGCCCAACTCGTGCATCCCCCAAGTCCTCCGTCTCACAGAACACTTTCTCACTGGCTCCCAACCAGTATTAGGTAAGCCCCGTAACACGGGCGCTGTCTTTTTCGATGTAGCGTAAGTCTTCGACAAAGCATGGCACAACGGTTTAATTTATGAACTGTACAACTATCAGTTGCCATACCGCCTCGTACTCATCATACGAGACTACTAGTCGCACAGCAGCTTCCGCCATAAAGTCGAAGGCACCCTCTCTTCCCCTCGTCCTATACAAGCAGGAGTCCCGCAAGGCAACTAGCCCTCTTCGCAGACGATACCACTATCTACACCACCGATAGGCAAGTGAGTCGAATCACTAAGAGACTCCAATCCGCAATCACCGCCCTAGGCGAATGGTTTCGGAAATGAAGAATCGAAGTGAATCCAGACAAAAGCACTGTCGTTTTCTTCACCGTTGGCCGCCCTCCACGACCATCTCCCCTTTCACTCTTCGGCCGTGCCAGTCCTTGGCAAAACTAGGCCAAATATCTCAGTGTGACCCTGGATGGGCGTTCAAACTTCCATGAACACACCAAAATTCCCCAATACCTCAGAGACCTGGGAGTACGCTTTTTCGAGCGTAGACCCAATCACCCGAACCAATTAATTGTGCAATCCACAAACTGCCATCTCCTCGACCGAACACGACACCGTCGAAAAACCATTGTTAGGCGGCCTCGGCACGTACTAATGCCCCCTTCAGAGTCTCGCCCCAAAAGCCCGGTGTAGCAGTAACTGCAATAGTCAGTCCAAAAAAAATGTCTCAAAAGCTAAAAAACTGTCACGATATTATCTACGTATATCATGATAAAACCTCCATTTACCATACAAGTAATTAAAAATATCGTAGATAGTGACCTACAAACTCGTAACAAATATATGTATACCGATACCTATTGTGTTTCATCTGTGTTTGCTCAGATGTGTGCCAATTCGTTTTTTTATATATGTCGCACTCAACAAGGACATACATCCATCAATAAATATTAAAATTATAAATTCTTACTTGTTTCAGGTCAGAAAAAAGTAGTGTGGCCGCCGGCTCCAGAAACCAACGGCTACCACCAGCCAGCACAACAGGTAGGTGACAAGAAATATTTGTACTGCCTAATAGCTAAGAACTCTACATTACCTAACAAACTAATTAGGGTTCAAACTTTCATCAGCTGCACATAGCACACGCTTTGAGGTGACGGCAAAATTTATAAATTGCATGAATATTGATATTCAAATATATTTTTTAGTATATTTAAAGCTATTTGTTTACAAATCCCGACAGCAAAACGAAGTGTACTACAACAACACGCAGCACTCCCCACCGCAGCCTCAATACCAACAGGTCCCGCAATACCACAATCAGTCACAATACCAATCCCAACCACAACACCAGTCCCAACCGCAATACCATTCCCAGCAGGAATACCAGACTCAGTCTCCTCAGTACCAAGCCCCACAGTCCCGGCCCGCGCACATTGAAGGCCGACGTCAAGAACCTACAGGGCTTAGTAAGCTGATTCCGGTGGGCCCCGGTGTGACAGTCGCCCCCACAGCCCCCTACCGCCAAGGGCCCCCGTCCCCTGGAGTCGCGCAGCCCTTCCGCCAGGGACAGAGCCGTTGGGCCCCCGTGCCAGCCCCTCTGTCCCCTCAGGTACAAGTCGCAAAACGATTCAACCGTCACCCTATTCATGTTTTCAATGCATGATTGTTACACGTAGTACGTGTCCTAACACAGTGGGTATACCTAATGCTGTTATAATGCTGCTATTCAAATACTAAAGCTTAGCTTAGAGTATTGCCGACGACGGTTCTGGAGCTTTCTTTTATTGCTTAAGTAATAAAAATACACATTAGTTTTATTACGCTACTTAGTGTGTATAATTACTGTTACCTTTATTACGCATTACGCGAGGTAAGTGTTCGGAGCTCAATGGTTCGTTTTAAATTCTGATTTTTATCCTTAGTTGTTTCATTTTATTGAAAAATAAGAATTGAAACATACGTAAATATAGATAGTGTATGCAATGCAATGATTTTGGTGAAAACTTTTTTACCAATAACGATAGACCACTCAACGATGTATACAGGTATATGGGCAATGTCATAAAGTGGACCTAACATATAAAACAAGGCAAAAACACTTATCTAATTATTCTAGCATTTTTAGCTCTAATACTAACGTCTCCAAGTTCTTATCAAAGAAGAAAACATTTTCCCCCATCTCTTGCTTATAAATCCTCCCAAGGTTTTTATTATACTATTCTTACTTTTTACTAGTTCAAAGCTAACAAAAATAACTTATAACAACATATTTATCAACTATGAACTCCGGTATATAATACAATGATTTAAAGACATAGCATTTTGTAAATTCACAGTCATACGGCTCCCAGCCAACTTACCCGCAGCAGTCGCCACAATCACAATACTCCCAGCCGCAATACTCGCCGCAGCCGCAATACTCGCCGCAGCCACAATACGAGCCGGCCTATCAGCCCCCGCAGCGAGTGTTTGAGCCTCCGCCGTCCACCATCACGCTGCGCCCGCAGCCCCCGATTCACCAGAAACCTTCGCCAGTATTCTCTAGCCAACCAGCTACTGCTTCTTTAAAAGGTACGCTATTCACAACATAAAGAGAATACATATGAAGTGTTTAAATCGAGTGACAGCGACGACCAACGCTTAAATTTTGCAGAGCATCAAAAACTACTAAGTAAATTAAAATATTGTGATTGCTTATCACTCTTTTTAAAAGAATAGTTCGTTTTAAAGATCTATGGCAAATATCGATCGATATTGTTTTTTTAAGAAAAATTGAGCATTTAAAGATATTACTTACAATGTCCAGATATGAAACTCATGAAAAATATATCAAGAAATAAGCCATGCATTTGACACGTTACTTACGTTGGTATAGGTATTTTATTACTATTTCAACCGACTTCAAAAAGGAGGAGGGTCTCATTTCGATTTCTCTTTAATGTTTATTACCACACAACTGCGGTATTTATAAATTTTTATAAATGCTTACCATGATGAATAATTCGATCCACTTCACTAATTTTCATCATTTGATATAAAACAATAGATTATTTTTATTATATAGAGTACTATATAATGATTACATTACTGACGAGACCGCGAATGAAAGCCTAAGCTGGATAAGTTGAGAGAAAATTAAGCATCAAGCAATGGCTTCACGGATAGAGTACGGACTTGTATAGAGCTTTACTCAAAAACCCAGGGAAAAAACAGACATATAATAGAATTATATTACATATTAAAAATGTCAAAGATTATTTTATGTAAACTGTTGTTATTCATATTTGAGCAATTAAAAGAAAATGAAATTCCAGAAATAAATTGAACATAAAAATTAAATGAGTTTCCGCGTTCCTGCTTTTATATCTTTTTAATCCGTCACCATTTCTTTTTAATCCGTCACCATTTCTTTTTAATCCGTCACCATTTCTTTTTAATCCGTCACCATTTTTTTAATCCGTCACCCCCGGCGTCTGTAGCCTGCTGCTACACGATCGACGATCGATGAACACTGGCCACTTCGATATTTCAAAAAAGAAAAAGTCTTGTAGGACGCTACTATTTGTGCGGGAGTGTGTGCTTTATAACAGGCCATACAAAGAAAATCGTATATAAAATTACTGCTGCCTTATCTGTCCTAAAAAGTGTTTTTTTTTTTATTTTTTGATCAGCAATCCAGAATATATAAATTAGAAAATAAAACGAACTTTTTTAAGCCCGAACATTGGTTGATAACTATAGAGATAACTGATAAAATTTTATTCAAATTTCGGACTGGCACAACAAAAAAAATGCGCAATTGAATTAATTAAAAAAGTAAAAAAAAGAAAACGACATTTGAACGCGGCAAATTAGCGGCAAAATTACCTAAATTATTTTTATTATTGTCAATACAGTAATTAGTTTTTTTACACGCATGTTTGAGAGACTATACAAGCCTTGGCCACACCTGAGCGTAACCGGACTCTGTGATGCGTGCCTTGGCTATTCCTGGTCCCGCATACTCGCGATCGCCCGGTTATGCTTCGTTCGCGGGCCGTGGCAGTAATTTTCTGCTACTAGGCAAACTATTTGATATAAATAATTTTAACATTATATGCATATAAGTGCACACATACATATTCTCTTATAGATATAACACTTACTCCAACCGCAATACAAGCTCTTATTAATCCAGAATGTAAATGTTTGAATCTGAATATGACTATTAAGTAAGTTTCGTGTACACTTTGTATTACAAACTACAAAGTTACATATAACAACACTCACCTGGCTTATTCAGTAAAACTTAACGCCCAGTTTAATCTCGGTAGCAAATGTTTATAGCGTTGAACCTTTAACTTCTTTGACAAAGGCAAAGGATAAAATTATCACTGGATTTATGAGATTAAAATACAGTGTAAATATGAGAATTGTCAAAAGACTTGCAATAGATCATAATGTTTCACACAACATAATAAATCCTTTGCGTGGCTGTGTTTTATTATAATTAAATTAATTTAAACAGGTCTTACCCATGTCTTGCCACGATAGGTTGTACTTCGTTTTCGGTATATGCTTGAAACTTTGCCGAAACATCGGAAACTAAATAAAACCTACCGTGGTAAGACCCGTTAATTTAATTTAATGATAATACAACATAATCATAGTATCAGTCAGAAGCGGATCCTCGTGGAGATTTTTGGAGTTGGAACTCGTTCTAAAATCAGTAGTATTATGATACGATAATTAATATGATTAATCCAAAATATTAAGCAAACCAGAATACTAAATTCTGTAATATGCAGGAGGCGTCAACATGCGTGGCGATCAGAAGTGGCCCCCGCAGTCAGTGAAGGAGGCAGTGCAGGCCGAGAATGAGGCTCGGATACAGCTCGCCAAGGGCCCCGCCTGCAGACCTCGCAAGGTAATATATAGTGATCTTACTAGGCCATCCAAATAAAGAAAAAAATACTATAACTGTAACAAACAAGTTATTATTAGTCCAGAATATGTATTACAAACATACAAACGCACATTTTTAAATATATTGCAAAATATTGGACAACCGAAACGTTACAGTTAAATTATAATAAAAACTATAATTATTTAATTTTATATTGAAATTAACAAATTTTTGAACTGTTAAGATTTTTAAAACTATCCATAAAATGTTTAACCTTGACGTTGAAATTTAAATGTAAATATGCATAAAACATTTATTAAACTGTATTTATTAACCTGCATGATTCATCTATAAATTCATTTCACTTTCTACAAACTTGTCATAAGATATTAAGGCAATAAATTAATTATACAAACTTAACATAAATCTTGTAGGAGTCATCTATAACAAAAATTAATGAAGCAAAGTAAGAAGCTCCTAATATTATTGTAAATATTCGTACATTACATGCCAGTCTAATTTAATATACACCCATATTTTCATCCATTACATAACACTTATCAATCAATTAATTAATCAACACCAAAAAGTAAACGTTTTAATAAAAAATAATAAAAAGTCCAGAGTAAATGTGCTGACAAAATAAATATAGAAAATCAATGTTGAACACATTCGTTATCTGTTTTAGCTGCGGCAATTCTCGCTTGCCGAATTAGTTGCTATGAACGAGGTCTAAACATCGTCAGACTCAAACTGTACTTGGCTGGACTTTAATACTGCAGTTGTAAGTGTCGTCGTTTGGGAGACAGTGTGCCTCTACTGCGTTATGGCTCTCTTCTACTCACTAATTCTGACACACAGTGGGAATGCCACTTGGCAACTGTTAACCACGGCTAGCACAGCATCTATTTATTCTTCAGTCATGTAATCGCACATTTACAGATTTTAATTTCTTTTCAAATTCTGAAGCTTGTGTTGTAGTTAGGTGGGGTTGCGATCACAT
Organism: Apoda limacodes; assembly: GCA_946406115.1. Classification (NCBI taxonomy): domain Eukaryota; kingdom Metazoa; phylum Arthropoda; class Insecta; order Lepidoptera; family Limacodidae; genus Apoda; species Apoda limacodes. Next base: position 6,381,879 of record OX291553.1, on the reverse strand, counting down.
GCATGGATGTTGTAATTCGACACCAATTGCGTTCTTCAATTATTATTCCGCTCCAGGAGATTTTTGGTCAGTTTTAATGTTTTTAAACTGTAATTTAATCAGTAATATGTAGATGTCTATCTAGTATTGATGTTACTTTTACAACATGTTGCATAGTCTATCAATATTCATTTCTGACTGAATAGATTGACTACCACTTTAAACATTTATTTGTAACATTTAAAATTCATCATTATTCCCAATTATTTTTGTTTGTCATCATCATAAATATCATCAGCATGATTTTCATCTGGCTTTGTATCATTATCAAGTTCAAAGTTAAGTTTTTGTTACTACTGGTCCAAAAAAATATATCCACAGTAAATTCCTGAAACGTTTTTCCTTACTTTCAAATACTTTTTATAAGATTTTTGTCCAAAATTAATATAAATCGAAAATTTTAATACTCATTTTAGAGGTTTTCATCGTTTAAGTGATGTTCAAGTTATCTTTCTAGATAAGTAAAATATTACACTTAAAATAGGAGGTACCCCTTGGGATTACACTTCAATCATCATTAATCAGCCTATAACAGTCCACTGCTGGACATAAGCCTTTCCTGAAAAACGCAACTACACCCGATCCACCACCTTTCTCATCCATCCACTTCCGGCTACCTTTTTCAGGTCATCGGTCCACATAGCTAGAGGGCGACTCTATAATAATGAAGTTAAATTAGCATGAAAACAAATTCCAATTTCATTTAACGAAACTACCACTGAAAGATTAGAATGTTGTTTTCCAGGTACGCAAGGACTACATGCCATTCTTTGCAAAGCACGCGCTAAACCACAACTATCCTGGATACAAGGCGCCACCTGGCACGCAGCACTACGATGACCACCCGGGACGATCCTCTTACTAAACTAGAATCGTTAGAAGTTAACTTTTACACCTAATTAACTAATACGATAATAAATTTTCACCGTGAATTTGAAACCTACCTAGCGTAGGCTGTAAAGATGTCACTCAAATTTTGATGAAATTTTAAAAGTTCAATGCTAGGAAAATTAATTAATGTACTGCTTAGATATAATACTGTAAGTTACTTTTTAAAGTCACAGACTTATCATTCGCAATGGAAGCCCCTAAATCGTAGATTTTTATGACCAATCGCCTTTTTTTGCTGATATTACTAACTAGAAAACGTGTCATGTTGTTGAATTTGGGGGCAAAAGTTAGTTATGTCAGTAAAAAGAATGCTTTCAAAAATGTATTTTGCGGGCGTCGGAAGTACTTGTATAGACTTTAGGTATTAAAGTCTGGAGGCATGTACCAGATTCAATCACATATTAAGGTGCTTGATCGTATTTGATAATTTATCTTTTATCATTAGCATAGTAATTTATTATTTTAGAATGAAAAACAAACATATTTCATACGTACCACAATTCACAATTATTCATTATTACCTAACCAAAAATTCATGTATACATTACAAGTAAAAAGTATTCATAAATTTTAGATATATTTCGATGTAAATGTGCGGCCTTTTTTTAATGCGAATTTATTGCGAAATTACCATAATGCTTGTTGCATAAAATGTATATAATGCTCAACTTCCTACAAAAAAGATTTGTTTTAAAAAAAATATTGTAGTTTATAAAAAAAAATGAAGATTGTAAACGAATAAGCGCTAAATTGCTACAGCTTGTGCTAAAGCTAACAACATATTTATTATTATGTGTATAATCTTTTTTTAATTATTGGCTAAGCTAAGCTAAACTCAACTAGTCATGAACAAATTAAAACAAAATATTTTGTATATAAATTGTTAAAATCAATTTATTGATTTGATTTTTGTAATTATATTTTAATTAAGAAATAAATTATTTAAATTACCATTCCTTTTTTTTGTAACCCATTAGGTGTTCCTGTCGTAATGAATAACTTAATAACGTTTTTTTACGTTTAAAGGTACGAGCATATTCTACCACAAACAAACCAAATCAATTTTACACCCGTGATTAAGGCATGAATATCGGAATCTCGGAATAACATAACTCCGGAATCTCGGAACGTTTTGTCCGATATTATTATTCCGATACTAGATGGTCCAATATCGTAATTAGTAAAATTTTCTAACTGGGATTAAATAAAGCGCGAATGTTGCCAGCCCACGCTTCTCTGTTCGAGAAATGTAAAATCAATTTTACAGCCGTGACAAGGGCATGAATATCGGAATCTCGGAATATCGTAACTCCGGAATCTCGGAACGTTTTGTCCGATATTATAATTCCGATACTAGATGATATAAATAAAACTAAAAGAGATAGTGATTTGGAAGTGGTCAAATAGGCTATACTATATTCATAGCAGAAGTACTACACTAACTTCATAGATTCGAAATATCTACTACTATCGTGATTTAGTAGACTACACATTTCTTAATAACTTGAAAAGGAAATGGATAAATGTTACCATGTTGAAATTTTAGGATTTCTTATAAACCTATGTTCGAAAATAGAGAAAACTATGAGTCTATCGAAGTACATACACGTCATTATTGGCTCTCTGTTTAGAAAGTGAGTGTGTTTTCTCATCAGCGGCATATTTTTATGGCAGGAATTAAAGCTAACTTTGACACGAAATTCCTGAATATTTTTAACAATGAGCAGGAGTCAAAGTTACCTTTTAGATAAAATGCCTTCAGATTTTTAAGAAAACAGTATTTAGAGAAATGCACATTTATTAAAAAATTGTTAAGTTGTTTTTCATCACACTTACTTGTAGAAAGTGTTATAACATACAGACAAAGCAGGTGTTAAGCCCTTAATTACTCTTATAGGCTGTTTCGTTGTAAATTTTACATTCAAGGCAAAACGGGCATTCATAGAACCCACGGGCGATAATGACATATGAAACCTGTCTTGTGTGCACCGCACGCGCTCTATATACTTTATCTATCAAGTTTGTTATTCAGTGTGTATAAAAGCGTCATCGGTAGTTCAAGATACGAACTACTCGCCAAATCACAAGTTTTAACTTCAGCCAAAACTTTTTAATTCATAAATTCTTAAGAGTTGTTTTTTATACCTATGTTTTCGTCATTTCAATTCCATTTTTTTTTTAAATATTTACTCATAAATGTGATGAAAAACATTCTGTGTAACACGGGCAATACATAAATTACAAACTTGAGTCATTAAAGCCTGCCCTCAGCCTTAGCCTTCAGAATAGTCTCTCGTTTGTATTTTTTTCCTTATCATCTTTACTTTTACTTTATCTAATTGTTTCGAATTGTAAATTATGTTGAACGTGTACTGCTGCCTGTGGATGAAGCAAAAGAAGTGTGCCAGGATCTTAGCAGGTAAAATAATAGGAAATCCTTTTAGAAAACAGGCGTGATGTTACGTATGTATTATCTAGTTCGTGATTCCAATCTTGGTTATTTTACTAAAGTTGATTTTGAGTTTTCATTAATTTGTAAAATGGTATAATGGGACATTTGATCGTACATGTTATTATACATATTAGTCGTAAACTAATATTATCTCTCTTAGTTAATTAATGATTATATTTTTTATTAAAATGCTTTTAGTTTTACGTTGTTTTGATTGTTTAATCATCAGGAGCTTTAGCCATTAGTGTATAAAATTGATAATCGCTATTAAAACACTAATTTTCGCTATATATGTTTTGGGCGATTACTCTTTACACGGGTCGGCAACATTAACATGAATAAAATAGATAGATAAATATTGTTTTTGACATTTTAAGTGGATCAAAAAATAATTATGCTTAAAATATATTGATGAGGCATCGTCTAAAAGGGTTAAAGAGCTCTTTACTACTCTTGACTAAACGGTAAACACATAGGAACGACTTACCTCGATTTCTCTCCGACACAGCTCCAACATACCTATTTGTGAAGTAAAATTAACAGCTCACATACTGGTTATATTTCAAAACTGTAAAACCCTGCCATTATGACTTTCTTATATTTTTTATGACTTATACAGGAATGGATGCAATGATAGTATTTATTAAAAGAGGTAGATATCGTACTGGCACGCAAACACTGAGGCGCAAAATTAAGACAATTGTCATAATCACGGCTCCCTCGCAGCCCTGTTGGTAGTGTGGCCAGCTGCTGGGCGGAGGGTGTGGGTTCGATTCCCGCACTAGACAAACATAAACCGGTGTTTTCTCGTGGACCCATTATTTTGTCCCATTAATAACATTTGTGTTTATCTTGAGTCTGGGTATATTTATGTATGTATTTACAAAAAAAAGTAATATTTATGTATTTGTATCCGTTGTCTGGTATAACCATGGGCGTAGCCAGCTTTTGGATTAGGGGGGAGCAGACTTGGCTAGGGGGGGGGTAGATATGATAGAAAATGTCATTTTAATATAGTAAACATGTTCATTTTGAGCCAATTCCTTCAGGTAATGGGCACCTAGGGGGAGGCAGCTGCCCCCCCCCCCCCCCTGCCTGTACCTCGCTACGCCCATGCCCATAACACAAGCTTTGCTTACTTAGGGTCCAGACGGCGCTGTGTGTAATGTCCAAAAATATTTATTATTATTATAATTTGATTCAGTCACATTTCTAAATATATTCTGTTTCGCACATTCCGTATTATCTATTTCTAAGGTTAGTACGTGTAGATAACAGCGGATCAAATCAAATTAGATTTCGAATAATATGCAGATACCGTTTCTTTACTTAAATATTATTGAATGGATGTATAGGTATTATTCTGTTCCTGGTCTTTCATTTTACCACTTATTACCTACTCAAACCTGTTGATTTAGTTTCTAGACATTAAGATATCTTAGTCCATAGGAAAGTGTAGCGGCGATGGGCTCAGTAGCTAGATGCAGACCTAAGAGTACATAACCTTTTTTGAACGTTTTTAAAACAAAAGTTCATCAATAGACCCGTATGTCGGTAATATTGCATTATTAGAATTATACATATGTTAGTTTATGTCGGCTTCCGTAAATTGTTTAAATGTATATTTGTCCATGTATTTCTCAAACACTAGTGATGATTTTAATAGTTCTTGTTTGTGGAATTAAGTACAGTTCAACTGAGGATGCTAAGGTACAGTGCAAGGTGAATCAAAATCGGTTCAGTAGTTTTAAAGATTCTATTTCCTCCAGATATACCTACCTCTTGTGTAAAGAATCAAATCATTCGCTTCCTCTACTGCGACTGACACAAATCGGAAAAAATATTGTCCCTTATGAACTGCGAATCGGGACAAGAAGTATCCTGTCTTGCCTCGTACTACCAGCTGTATCTGTGGCTCAAGTTGATTGGGTGCTCCGTCACGAAGTAAAAAGTATACTCTTACAATTTTAAAGTCTTGATAGGGGTAAAAATAATTCTTCATTCTTCGTTTCTCATTATCCCTGTACCAAAAAGCAGACAAGTCAATTGGATATTTCGTTGTGGCGTTAAGAAATAGTGATGTGCGGTACCAGCAGAAGAAAATATTGCCATGGGAATTTTAATCCTTTATATAAGTACTTAGATTTGTCTAAAAACTTGCACAAAATACCCTAAAGGAACGCAACTTTTATATTTTGTATTTCGTAATGGTCATACATTTTCCGAAGAAGGTAACTTCCTGCCAAGGTAACGTGGCCTACTACAATATTTACGTGCAAGCTTATGTACTTATATTTTTAATGAAATTAAGTAAGGAGAAAAGAAAACAATGATTTGAATATAAAAATATATTGGTAATTATATTACACTGTGTACAAAGTGCACGCAAAAATCATCCAAAACAAACTGTCCTAGCAACTACTAACTCACTATGTACAATTTTAACAAAATAAATCAAATAAAAACAATGCAATATTCCCAATGTAACAATATCACAGAGCTACTATTCAATTAATTTTATTTACAAATGATAAAATAAGAACAAAGCAGTTACTAAAATTAATAATAAAAATGGTTGCAGTTATTTTCAAAACATACCTAAATCAATATTTAAAGAACTTCGTAACAATATTATGTTTTTTATTAGTTTGAATAATCGAAACAATAATTTGTACTCAAAATACAAAAAATCTCGTGTTTCGTTTGCGACGGTTTTCATAAGACCCCATTCAAAATAAATTTTGACAGCTGCATGTCAAACTCAAACTAGATTTCTAAGACGAACTAGTAACTCATTGCTAGGAATTCAAAAGCAAATATGAATGTTTAGAGTTAGATGTGCCAATATAAATATAATATTATCGAGTTACATTGGAATAAAATTAAAACACCTACCAGTCTTACACCTGTCACAGAGGTCAGGTTTCACACAGCTCTTATGATATTATGCTGTACTACGAGTATTTGACTTACGGTAAGATGATCTAGGCGTATGCGGTGGTCTACACAAAACGTGCAGCGTCGACGTTTAAAGGTCAGAAAACCTGTCAGTGTACTCTAAAGCAAACATAGACGCATATGACCAACTTAAGGGTAATGCAAGATATGACATTTTAACTGTCGGCCTGCGTAATTAGTAAATATTGAGCAAGAAACTGCAACCAATACATATTGCAAAGGTGCTCCGCAAGCGGCTCATTGGCAGCATTGTTTTTATGTCAACAAAAGCAAATGGTTTACTACATTTAGCCATGTCTGGCTACACACAGAAATAATATTTAAGTATAAACACAAATAAATAAGTACTTTACTTATGTTATCATGGAAAACGGGTTAGTAATATTTTTATTTATTTGCTATTAATGAATTTAAGTATGTTTACAATAGAATGTGGTCAGAAATACAAACAAAGCCCAAATACGCAATTAAAATAGTTGTTAAAATGTTACCATAATGTTACTTTCATATTTATTACCTAATAAACAAATATCAAGCCATGCCACACAGTCTGTCATATCTTTAAATTTAAAATGCATTCTTAAGTAATTAATTAATGACTTAATTATTTAATTTAACAAAGGGATAACCATTCATTGGAATAAGAAAGATAACATATTTTCTAAAGTCAAACAGTAATGAAGTTAACCATTTCAACAACTCTATAAAATTATTTTATTGGAATCAAAACATCTTTGTATATGGCAAGACATACCCTATATGGCAAGACTCTTTGTATGCTTCAATAGTGTAATATGTCTTTGTACACTGATCAAAACGGCACGCTTTTTCTAGGGTATGCCATAGCCTTAAACTATGATTAAAACACGTCTCCGACTAGGGAAGGGCAAATTTCATAATTTTTTAAGCAATTTTTTTTTTTTCGGAAAATTTTTAATTTCCAGTTTAAAGTGAAAAATATTTTGATACCTTGAAAACATACGAGTAACATTGTGTTATTCAGTACTTTAATATTTTTCACAAAATGAAATTCAATGATTAAACATTTAATATAATATACCTGATCGGTTGATCACCTTCTATTATTTTACATTAAGCCTTTTTTTTAAATTATCAAAACATACCTTAACATCACTGAATTTTAACTGAAAAAGAGCAAACCGAATTTATCGTAGAAACTACAACTAAAATATTTTTTTACATCATGAGCAATGATGAGGCAAATGCTGTTAAAAAAACAAATAAGAGAATCGAAAACAAAAACATACTTAAAGAATAAAATATCGTCATAAGATTCCAAAAGTACAGTATTTACAAAACACGTAACAAAGTGTCGATAAGTATTATTAAATATTTAATTTACATTCATATAACTCGAACAAAATCAAACAAATTAATTTCTGTGCAACATTAGTGTCTAAAAAGCAAATGTCAATCCCAGCCCAAGAATGGAATTTTTATTTTTTTAATTTTAAAGCGAAAGCCAGGAATTAAAAATATTATACATACATAATATAATTTAACCCTCAAAGACTTTATTCCATAGTTTTATAGAGAAAATAAATTGGTCTATGAGCTACACTTTTCTTAAAAAAAATACGAAATAAATTATACTAAACGTAAAATCTCGCTGCAGGTCTTAAAACATGTAAGCAGAAAATGTTATTTGGTGCACTCCCTCGCACTTACATGTCTTATGGCAACTCGTAGTTAATAGGTCACATTATCGTAGTCTATCTCGATGTGATTTACTATTATCGATAACGCGTGCTTTATGTGCACATCACTACGCAGAACTTGATTTCTAACCGCGCATGCGGCGAGAGCTTGCGTTTATTAGTTGTATTAAAAACTGCAATAACTTGCCAATACATACCTGCTTGAATAAAAATTTACACACATACATACATATTTGTAAATCACAGAAATGTTTTTATCTAAAAAAATATTTTTTCTACTCCCTTCGATATAAAGTTCCATTACATATTTACATACTCGAAATTAGTTTGAAAGATAGAACTTTCTGGACCCCGGTGCGAAATAAGTCACAGGTCAGCACTAAATTATTTAATAATAACAAGTATCACTATAACAGTGCGCGTCTTGCATCATTGTAAAATATTTATAATTTGACGGAAAAACATTGGACACATGACGATTTTTTTCTAAAAGTGATTGTTATGTAACGAGCGCACTTTCGGGTAGCAGAAAAGCTATCGTTCGTACCGAGTATGAAACTGTACCTTCGGCTCACACCGTAACTAGCTTACTACCTTAAATAAAAAGCGTCATTTATTACTCGGTACGAAACATATCATATTAGTAATTTTGATTCTGTAAAATGACACAAATATATCATAGTGTCATACACTAGCTTGATTTATAATTTACAAGACTATTAATTAACTCTTTTTTACATATAAGCATTTAAAAAAAAAAAAAAAAGATAATAATTTTGATACACCCCCAACATTGTTCAGCAGACAATTCTGTCTATGCGACACGATAAATGTGTGTGATTATATCAACTTTCTACTGCAATTTTGATATAATGATCACTTGAACGCGTTTATTCATCTCTAATTTTGTAATTTCGCTCTTATCATACAAGTGAAAAACCCTGGGTTTGTTGTATCGCCTGTATGAGGTGGTATTTGAGCCGCTCTTTGGTCTTGTACCGCGGTAAATCCAACATGTTAAAACATGTATGTGCTACGGGGAAGTACCGATCGTCGGCCACCGGTTGAATCCTAATCTGTAAAGAATGTTTTTTATTTAATTGATTTATTTGCGATAAAACATGACTAAAGGTGTATTTTTACAGTATTGTAATAAGAGAATCGTATAAGCGAAACTCAGCTCCGAAAAAAGATTTGATAACCACATGTTAATAAAAAACATAATCAAATATTTTGCATCTAAAGTGGATGGCAGACGTAAGACCTTTAAGACCGCAGTTTTAAAGTACGACGATGTTACGAGGGGTCAAGGTAGTGACACACGTTAATACAAGCTCATATTGTTGTCAACAATGGAACAATTGTTTTGTGTAGGATTCCATGTTTTGAATAACAATTAAAAGTGATTTTAATAATTTAATATATATATATATATTAACACGTACATTATTTTGAACCAAAATTATCTAGATGTAAGTACCTAAACAACACACAAGAAGCGACGAAATATATCTACTGCCGCAATAAAATGGCATCTCGCAGGCGTAACTCACAGCAAACCGAGGCGAGCTACGAACTATATTTCAAACCCTTTGGACATCTGACAAACTTACTCGGCGGATTTTAAGTTTGCGTCTTTAGGCTGATATAGCGTCGGAAAAGGTCGCCAAGCCGTAAATAGGTACGTGTTCTTACTCGAACGTCTATCGCCCACTTAAAGCACAAAATATAAAGAAAAAACAATAACTGACCTTAATATCCCTCATTCCCTGTATCGGCACGCGGTCGCTGCCTGTCAAGAATAGTAAGAACTTCTTCTTGTCTTCGATTGAAAATTCGCGGAACACCTCCCAGAACCACCTGCACCGGACAATCACTGACTTTAGTTTGTACTTGTAAACAAACTTTGAAAACAAAAAAATACAAATTTGCTCTGGCATTCACACAGCTCAAGCGTTTTCATTCATATTCTAACATACTCTAACCAAAATGTGAAAAAGTTGCTTAGTGGTTGTAAATATGCTACAGGGATCGAACCCGCACCCTCGGTTCAGCGGGCAGGGTGACTCACGACTAAGTCACGAGGCAATTAAAAATGTTTGCACTTTTTCTTCTATTATTTTGATTCGTATAGCGTAAAACAAGTGTAGTCCGTACTTTTGTACATCAAAATGTATACAAGTACACAGAAACTTGCTTGTATACAACCGGTCGAAGGGACGCCCCCGAGAACGACAACCCAAGCCGGTGCTCCACCCACGGGGAGCCCTTGAGCGTTGGGCGCTATACGGGCCTTCTTCAGAGTCTCGCCCAAAAAAGCCCGGTGTAGCAGTAATGGCTGCAACAGCCAACTGCAGAGTCATTCAGAAAAAAAAAAATATACAAAGTAGTTTGTGTTAATAAACAACAAACTACACCAATATTACACAAAAAGTTAACTTATATCGATTACAACCCAGAACTGGACAGCGCATTTCCTAGCCAGATATGAAAAAAATGGCCGCCAAAAGTGTGACAAAGACAAATCCAAACTGAGGTCTCCTGTCTCTTTCTAACTAATTTTAAAAAACATAACTAAAGAAAATGGCGAACGTTGATAGAAAAAAGAGACCACAGATTTGATTTGTCGCCTTCTAAAGGATGGTCAATTTTGTAAGCTGTTGCATAATCCATAGGACAAATTACAGTACGCTAAGTCTATGGATAGGACACAGTCTCAGAAGTAGAGTGGTGACAATATTTTTAGAGAGAGTATACCTGCACTGCGGGTCGTTGGCCGTGTAGCCGTTCTTGTATTCGCAGTTGTTCTCGAACGTGTCCCAGTCGTACAGCTCGTTCCCGATCACCACGGACATCAGCTCGTGGGAACGGAACAACTTTATGATCCTGCCGCCGCACACCTAAGTATACACATCAATATTATATTTAGAAAGAGAAAGCTTTTAACGGTTTATGGTTTTACTTACAAGTATAGAAGAATTTTTATACAAATTTTTATCCCCTATTTTGCCCTCTGAATGATACACAACAAGGGCGAAACGCGTCAATTTTAAACCTAAAGGCCAAATACCAAGTGCGTTGATTGATCAGTCAGTTAGTTTACTGATCTATATATATAAATTTGGTTATCGGCGTAGGATTCTTACGGCAACATCTCAATTATAGAAAACAAACTTAGAAGGTGAAAATATTTAAAAATTTTTGCTGCGATGTTATTTTTAAACTGCGATATCTCCTAAGATATTCATTGAAATCTAATGATGTAAAGGGAAATTTTGTTTTAAATTAAAGACTTTTTATCGAAAAAGGAAAAAAACTCCCGATTTTGAAACATTCTTCATATACATTTAAAATACTAAATATGTGTAAGATAGTAAATAGGTTAAGTAAATTCGTTTGGCAACAGAGCGTCTCATATTTAATTTCTTTAGCCAGTTGTTCAATTCTCCTGGTCCTCCCTGTGACTCCACCCTCCTTGTACTAGGACAGATTTTGATAAATACTCTTACAAAAGTGAAATTATTTCAATACATATTTTAGATTTTGAATGAGCTCTTTGCCTTTATCAATAAAGATATCATAAAATGTGTTTTGAAGAAACATAACAAACTAAGTAAGAAGGAAATTGAATTCGTGAAGAAGCAATGTTGTCTGAAAATAAAATTTACCTTTTGAAAGCCCTTATTGAATGCACTAAACTGGTTTTCGACAGATTTGTTCAGCAAGAAGTCCACATAGAGGTCAACGTACTCTTCCTTATTTTCGGACGTAACAGGAATATTTACACCGTTCTCTTTAAGAGGATTTACTTGAATTTGGTCAAAAACTTCTGTGTTCACGGCGAAGCATAAACTGAACACCTGTTAATGATTTCATAATTAAATTAAACAATACTTTAGATTTTTCTCTTACATTGTGTATTAAGGGTGGTAAGGAGAAAACTACTAACGAGAGGCTATTTGCTTCTACAAGCCGAAGGCTTAACGCTTTAATGGCTCGAGTTTATAATTTCCGTACCACTCGTGTTACATACAATGTTTTTCATCACATACGCGAGTAAATAATTGAAAATATGAATAAATAAACTCACCAAAACAATTGAAATGGCGGGAATAGAAGAACAGAAAACAACGCTACCACTAGATGGCGCTAGATATCTAGAGAACTTATGAATTAAAAAGTTTTGCCTAAAGTTTAAAATTGATCGCTTGTAGTGTGTGAGTAGTTCATATTATGAACAGACAGCATGTATACATACTTGATAGAATAGGTGCGTCACTACGGACCGTGGGTTATATGAACGCGAGCTTTGCTTTGAGATAATTAAATTTACAAAGAAAAGCCCGTTGGAGTAATTAAGGTCTTAGTACTCGCGTTACGTGCAGCGTAATGACATTGTTTACATTCAATTTAAAAAAAAAACATATAATTTAAGATTACAATAGTTTCGTGGATTCCTGCCGAAAACAACGCCGATTAAACGTTAAAACAAATTAATATAAATAGGATCCTTCACAATATACTTGTATTAAAGATACACAATATACTTGTATTAAAGATACACTGCATTCTTATATATCCTGTCACATCTTATCATATTATAATTATTTATTTTAATAGTACCTTTTCATAAGCACTGATCTTCAAATTTTGACTTACCTAACCTTATAATTATTGGTACCTGTAAAGATTGGGACTTTAGTAAAATAAGTACCCATTAACTATCTTACTATATATATGTATAATAACAGCCAATTTGTCGGCAAACATTTACCTCCTCGACATCGTCTCCAGTATAATCCAACAGACTCTTCAAGCTGTTCGCCAGCGTCGGGTACAGGTCCGATAAGTCATCAAGGATCACTGTCTCATCTAATATCTTCTTATACAAAACCAGAGGGAAAGGTACATATATTATTATTGAATTGTAAATTGCTAAACCGTAAATTGCTCCTGTGAAAATAAAAGATTTTGGTAACTTAGTGCAGTTTTTTATTAAGGTTTAAATAAAAAATAATATTCATAGAAAATACTTTTCGAAATTGATAGGTTTTTAATTTCAAACAATCATAGATATGGAGAACTGGATAGGGCATATCTAGCCCGAAGCGAAAAGCTGTCTGTCTCTTTCTAACTTGTTTTAATAAACATCAACAAACAAAATGGCAGAGGTTGATACAAAGATAAAAAAGACCGCACGTTCGCTTTCTATTTCTAAAGTGTAGTCAGTTTTGTGAGGCTATTGCGCAGTATATAGGACAGATTACAGAACTCAAAGTATATGTAAACAATTAATAACTTCATTTTTTAAACAGTTTCTTAAAACCGTTCAAGGGGCGTATAGATCGCGGCACGTAAGTTGAACCAAAATGGTGGTCGTCCGCGCAGGTACAGTTACAGACAAAATTACCATGATACCTTTTACATTATTTTGAATTGGCACTAGAACTTGGGCCAGGAGTTCCGACTTCGAAAACTTTACGAAAACTTAAGTGCGTGATTGTACCCAAGCCTGTGTTGCTATGGTTACGCGCTGCCCCTCACGTCGCACCGCATTTCCCACCTCAAGGAACCCGAAAATATGTTATTACGCATGGTTCAACTTATGTGCCGCGACCTATACAAAGCAATTTAATCAATGTCACAATGGCATGTCGGGTCATGCTTAAAGTAGGGTTCTATTCCGTAGCTGTTACGTAATTTTTTAAGTGCAAGGTAAGCTTCATTCGGTTGGTTACAACGCGCAAAGTACTCTGATTAATATAAAATAATGTATTTTGATTGTTCGTGTAATTGAATCATAGGGAAATATGAATGCTAGGCTATATTCTAATATGTGATTCTAAAATTTGCTTATAAATAAGTTTAGATATATGTTTAGTTTCTCAAGTAGATTTTTGTGTGTCTGTTACACACGTTTCATGGCATTTATGTCCGAATGTGGGATTTTAATAAAGATTATCCCCTACTTACTTACCTACCTATATGTTCAATTACCAACTAAAAAAAGTTATTTTTAAAACAAAGTTATTACAATTACCAAGTAAAAAACAAATCTTACCCAGATAAAACATTAAGCTTAATGTTTTCCGCTCCTTGAAGTTTGATGCCAATACAAAAATATTTTTCAAAAAATTTGTGGCATTCCACTTCAAAGAGATGAAAACACATTTTTTTTTCTTACTTTTTAGTGGGGGTTTTGAAGGCGGTGTAATTTTTTTTAAATGTAGTTAAAATGCTCCATTTCACTCCATTCCAGTGCATGAGATTAACAAAAAAAAACAGCTGCCATCTCTAGGCGGGCACACTCGGATACCAGCTAGGCCCTTTTGACTCGGTTTAACGGCGGGCTAGTATCATCGACGATCCCAAATTCACTTGACTTATCGAGCCCCTAAGAGAGTTTGCCGTTAAATTCTACCGCTTGTATAATGGGATGTGTTCTAAGGAATTGTTCGAAATCATGCTTCCGGCTACTTTCTACCAACTCATGTATCGCCATCAGCAGGGAATTCATTCTTACTCCTAAGAACCTAATTTCTGCTCGCGAACGCTAAGGTAGTGAAATGAGCTAAGGACTGCAGTATGGGGTATTCCAAGAAGTTATTAGATATTTTAAAAGTTAGCAATGCACGCGTGATGCATCTGCTCGATAGACTGCGATGACCTAACCTAACCTTAGGAGTATATAAAAAACATTTGCACTTCACATAGCAATATAGGGTTTTAAATTCACTTCCATCATTCCACAATTATTAGTATATTAGTATATGTTTTCAGTATAATTAATACAGTAGTCAGTTACCTATTAAATAGTACATAGCTGCATCTTCAAAAGGATTATTAGAGAACCATATCATATTAGTTTCTTCCGATTGTTTAAACATTCCGTATACAGGATCAAAGATTTCCTTCAGCAGTAGCAAAAAGAACTCTTTCTTAACTCCACCAGCATCTTCTGCCTCCTCTCCTACGAATTCTACCTGGAAAATACATATTTTAGAAGAGAATTGTCAACTTCATCATAAACTAGTGGTTTCGCCCCTTATCACAAACTATCCATACTAATTTTACATGTAAGAGGTAGTGAGTTTCTTTGTGCATCCTGAGAGTGACAAATTGAGCATAAATTTGGCATAGAGGAAATGAACATAAGCTATTTGAAAAGTTCAACTTCCAGCAGGAATAACTATAACCATGCGTGAAACAACAACTGTTACTAGCTTGAGCAAACTAAGTAACTAGTTGCCATAGAAATCCCAAGCCAAAAAATTAACTAAACGCGGGCGGAGCCGCTGGCTAAAGCTATCTATATATATTACTAACATTTATTTGTCTCTACATTAAAAATCATCACAATTCAAGGAAACGTAAATGATGACACAAGACAGCAAAATATTGTACAAAATTTATAGTTTTATAATAAATTAGTTTAAATAAGCATACGCTTAAAAATATAATATATTTACCCTAGAAGCAATGGCATGTTTTGTCATATAATTTTATTCTTAATAACAATTATTATATATTGAGGTTTTTTAACAACACTCTTTTAAGAACTAAAAAACCGGCCAAGTCCGAGTCTGGCTCGCGCACCGACGGTTCCGTACAAACTTATTATATGTAGATAGCTCTTCCATCATGATATCAAGTCTCCTAGGTAAACGTGAATTAACCCATAGGTTTTGATTTAATTGTGTCACAATATGCGATAAAAATTACCGTATTCGGCATTTTTTTTACAAAAACTTAGCTGTTACAATTTTTTACAATATTAAGTGACTAAGACTATACTATTTAATATTAATTTCAACTTGATTCCTTTACGCGTTCTTGAGTAACAGGGTCTTGACAGACAGACAAACTTTTTTATAAAAGTATTGTAACTACAAATTAACGAAATTCGGATAATTCCCTATATTTGTGATGTCAGACCTTGCTTCATGTCAAATTTTATGATTCTAAGATAAAACAGGAAGTACCCCATAGGTTTTGATTTGTTTGAAAATGCCTAAATATGAGACAAAAATGGCCCGTTTTCCGGCTTTTTTTTTTACTGAGTTGACTTAGAAGCTGGATTTTTTTTACAGCTCCAAGGAACCGTAGACCTTTGTATTCGATATTAACTTCAATGTAATACCTTTACGCGAGAAAAGGTTTTAGAAAAAAGGTCTTAACAGACAGACAGATCCACTATCTACCTACTGGTTCCATCATCAGATTAGCTTGATGGAATCATGTTATTGTATTGTCATTTGTATTGCATACATTTATAAAGTTTTGAATCAATACGACAATTTCAAGTTGGTTAAATTCGACCTCCAATATTTATAGGTGACGTGTAAGAAATGCGTAAAATAACTAACTTTGCAAATAAAAATAGCACAAAACTACGCTTTCGCGCTAACCTTTAAGAAAAATAACAAAAAATAACTCTTACTCTAAGAGGTTTCTTGAGCTGTGTAGTTTCGTGATTACTGATTTGCTGTATCGTATCCCTTAATATGTGATTTCTCGATACGGTCAGGGTAAGGAATTGGTCCCTTTGGTACTCATAGGATGGGTCAATAAACAGCCTTGTAAATATTTCCGTAGCGGCCCTGCTTATGGCCATCTGCATTTGTAACTGTTGGTCGATTCGGAGCAGTAAAGATTTACATTGTACGTCGAACAGGAATGCGTAGTTACACATGTGCGGCCGTGCTGACTGGAAGAAATATTATAATATCAAATACATATATTAAGAAACAGTGCTGTTATACAATAACATCAAGAATACTTTACTTACGAATTAAGTAAAGGCCATATGCCTTCAATCTATTTTTCAAAAAAAAGGGAAAAAAATTCCAACACATTTGGTCAAAAAATGCATTTACGAAGCTTGTATACATTGTTAGAAAGTTCAAAATTACACACCATACAACGGGACGTGCGATTTAAAAGGTACTGTTACATAACTATCTGTTTTACTGCACGCTCCGTTGTATGGCGCCGTGCGTATCGTGTACGGTTTTATTTTTAATTTCGAATGAACCTCCTTGGAAGCGCTTTTGATCAATACGTTTGTCTCACTTTAATACACAAAGAAAAAGAGACGAAATATGTCGTCCTTTACGCCTCATTCTCTCGTTTAACATAATACATGTGAAATCAAAAATGTCAGTCAGTGAATTAAACTTTTGACTTTTTGTAATCAATTTTACTTCTGTTTTCATACAGAATAATAGAATAGAATAAGTTTATTTTCAGAAAAATTACAGACCTTTATAAATAATACATATGTTGTAGTCAATATATTAGGTACCTACTTACTTAGACACATCTATCTAGAAGTCTTTAAGTCTAAGTACCTACCTACACATTAATAAAAGGAGAAAGTAGGTAACAAGTACAATCTCAACCTTGATCTGAACACATGTTAGCAAAATTTGAATCTTGAGTGAGACCAAACAATACTTTTTATCTACATATTCAAATTGTAGTGATTATTAACGATGGATATTAAGTAAAAAGTTCCTTACCTCCCGTGCTAGTCGTAACTGAGTTACGGCGAGGTAAGATTCTCGGTACAAAATAACAATAGTTGAGCTACATTTTTTCTATGGCGCAACAGGCAGGTGCGTGCGATAAGAAACGACGAGTAAAGTGTGAACAAGTACAGTATACGCGAACAAAAAAGATTTATAAATATTAGTCTTTTAAACTATTAAACTTACATACTACTTATTATTATTTTTACTGTTATACAATAACTGTTACTAAAAGTACCAACCCAATACCTATATGTTTACTTCTGCGGTACCTCGATATTAAATAATATTGATCATCACACATCTATGGTATGACTATTTTATAAACATGAATATTAAACATACAAAGATACGTATAATAAGAACCGTAATATAAGCATTAATATAAAACAGAAAATGTGAGAGAAAGAAAAGTAGGTAATGAGCATTTGTGTATATTAGTTTAATATAACTTTTAAATATATTACAAATATTTTATTTTATTTATACATATATTTACACATATATATTTATTTCTAGATATTTAAAGAATAATTTTTAACAACTCTTCCGTCCTTTCATAATCTAGGTTACTCAGAAACCGATCCAGCACACTTCCAAAGACGTATCTGGTCAAATCTTTAATAGAGACAGTTTTGCCAATACGATTATACAGAAATGGAGACAGGAAAAAAGAGAAACTTTTTGCAAAAACAGTTTTACATGCAGGAATTTCATACATCTCATGCTTTCTCCAAGCTGATAAATTATCGCGCTTTGGACAAGAATTTTGGCGAAGTATAACTGTTTTTATAAATAGCTGCCTGATATTTAAAACTTCAAATTCTTTGTATAGTTTAATTGTAGGATATCTAAAATGTTTAACATTTATAACCTCTGAACTCTTTCAACTTTGATAAGAATACTTTTTCTTGCACCACCCCAGGCGGAGATGCCATACGTAGCTATCGATTGGCATTAAGGAAAATATACAGTTTTGTTAGTTTTACTATTTTTAAGGTTTCTCATCCTTTTAAAGATTGGTATAAGTTTACGTATTCGGGTCTTGAGATTAGCGATGTGTTGCTTCCAGTTCAAGTTTTTATCTATTTCCACACCAAGATATTTAACACTATTCGCCGACGACAAGACATAGCAGTTACATTTTTCTGGATTAAGACAGACAGAGAGACACAGACAGTCATGCGCTTTTAAAACAAAATCAGAGTAAGGCTGTAGGTTTTCTCTTATACTAAAGATAATGTGCTTAGTCTTCTTTAGATTTAATGTTAATAAGTTTGAGTCAAGCCATCTTGTTATAATTTTCAGTCCTTCTTCAGCTGCCTTTCTAACTTTTGTCCATGTTTCATCTTGAAATAAAATAACGGTATCATCAGCATATGTATTCACTTTGCATTTAAAAGTTAAATGTTACATAGGTTATTCACGTAGATTGTAAAGAGGGTCGGTCCAAGCACTGATCCCTGGGAAACTCCGAAGTTAACTTTTTGTTTAGTACTGAAGAAGTCGCCTAGTTTTACAGTTTGCGATCTATTACTTAAGTAGTCCTTAAAAAGGTCTAATGGAATACCGCGTATGCCAATTGACTCTAATTTACGATTTAACAGGGGGACAAAAACAGTATCGAACGCTTTAGCTAAGTCCAGAAAAATACCTCAACATTTTTTTTTTAAATCAAGATTTTTAGCCACATTAGTAACAAGATCCTCAATTGCATCTATGGTTGATTTATTTTTCTAAAACCATACTGGTTATTAGAAATAATTTTGTACTTTTCTAAATAGTTGACTAATCGAATATTTATGATTTATGTCTAAGATTTTAGCTATTGTGGGTAAGAGAGATATTGGACGATAATTAGTGATACTGTCTCTTTCCCCCGTCTTGAAAATAGGAACAACAACAGAATCCTTTAGCACATTAGGAAATTTACCAAATGATAGACATAAATTAATTATATAAGTTAGGGGCTTGACTAATAGATTAATATTTGTTTTAATAAATGTTGATGATATGCCATCCCAGCCAGTAGAGTTTGTATTTCTTAAATTCATTACTGTTTTAAATACCTCACGCTCATCAGATTCCAATAAAACAAAAGAATTTAGTGGACAAGTTTTAGCGCTATAATTTTTAACAAGTTCATTTTCTGTAACATGAAGTTTTTCTAATATGTATTCTGATAATTTAGTGCCATATTTACAAAGTAATCATTAATAGAATTTACAGAGTCTTGATAATTAGATTTTAATTTCAGTAATTCAATGGAAACCTGCTCTTTGTCTGGCGCATTTAGATTACATACCCGTTTTATAATATTCCATGTTTTTTTTATATCTTTATTGCAGGCTTGTAGATCTAACTTATCGTGTTCATTTTTTAATTTACGTAATATACTGTTACAATGATTTCTATATTGTTTATAAGTAGCTTCAAGATTTTTATCGTTAGGGCACTTTTTATGTTTTCTGTGTAACGTATCTCTCACAAGCTCTCTACCGGCTGCCAACATTTTTTTAGACAAGGGCGTCAGGGATTCAAATATGTACACCCTAGCTTTCTCTCCACCAAAACCCAGGTTTTCAGTATTACAAGGGTCATTCTTTTTTTCAGCGTTGTATTTCTTGATAGCTCTTAACAATATTTCCTTTTCTTTTGCTTCCTTATATTCTATTATTATCGGTGCACTATTTTTACGTTTTCTGTATATATTTGCAACTTTTACGTGCTGTGTTTGCAGGGCATTACAAAAGGTCTTTACAACCTCTTTTACATCTTCACCGTTTTCTCTAGGAACATTTTTTATTTCAATCGTATTTTTTATCATTTTCTTTTGTATGGCATGAAGTTGTGCTTCCATCTCAGTTATACGTTCCAAGGCTGTCGCTTTTTTCGTTTCAAGGGTTTCCACTTTGTCACTTAATTCTTTGTAATTCGAGCTATTAATTTGCAGTATTTTTATTATCTCGTTAGTTGATTCGATAATTTTAGTATTCTGGTTTTTAATTTCTGCAATCTCAGAGTTCATAATTTCTTTAAAAGATTGCATAAGAGAATCTTTCATTTCCAAAAACTGTTCCTGCTCAGGGTTCTTCCTTTTTCTTATGTTAATATTTCTAATGAAATTTTCACCTTCCTGCGGTTCGACGGAGAGGTCCGGGTAAGATGAGCACTTGGTTTTTTCAGAACTCGGAATACGCTGCATTTTTCTGTGTTTATTGCATGTACTGCTCACAATCTTAGAGGTACAACCTTAAGATAGTCCTACGTGAATTATAGCCACAAGCTAGAAAGTACCTTATTACGGAAGTAGTAAGGATGAAAATAATTTATTTTAATTTTTAATGCCACATAATTCACGTCTCTCTTTAGTAATAAGTTGACCGAGAATGATCAATTATGCTTCCGAAGCAGAAAGTTTCACTGAATTTCAATAATTGTCCAAATTTTACTAATAATTTCTAAAAGTAATGACCTATCTGTATAATTTTGTATTTGCTATTAAAACCACTCAAATATTTAATTACCTATAAATTATACTGTTTTCTCGCAAATGTGTTGAAAAACGTTGTATGACACTCGTGCGGAATAGGTATTTACAAACTCTTGACTATGGTAATTGTCTATTTGTTTGTAATAACTAACTTACTGCACTAATATCATAAATAACTATGACGATTTAAGTGTTTAATAATTGGACTATGATTGTGTACTATGTCGTTTTGATCTGTCAGGCTAATTCTTTGTTCGGGGTTTTTTATAATTATATTTTATCATAGGTGCTTAAGACTATAATTATATGGGCCGCATTCGCTCTTACTTATGTTAATAGATCTGACAGATTCCTGGCTTTCGCGACTCGTAAGCGTGCAATGCCGATGAAGCTTGCCAGCCTCGAGGGCGCTTACAATGCCTTTTTAAAGGCCTCAACAGATAAAACTGAGAAGCCTGCCATCGAAGCCGCGATCCAGTCGGTAATGTAGGCATACTATCTCTTCGATGAATTGGCGCAGGGTCCCATCCGGTCGATTCACCCGTTCCGGACCCGTCTGTCTCTGTCTCTAAACCAAGCTCTATACCCGTATCGAGGACCTGGCTTCTCGAGCTCCACCTCAACACATACGGTGGCCAGTTCAATGACTGGATACCATTTTTAGCCTATATTACTACCATGGTTCACTAGATCAGACGTATCAGCTTAGGAAAAATTTGAGCATCTCCTGGGCTGAGGCAGATCTGGTGGCGGCCAATGCATAGGCAAAGAGAGGTCAATTTTGTAAGGTTATGCAGTCCTTAGGAAAAATCAGAGTATCTTGGTATTACCATAGTATGAAGAATAATAAAAGATCTTCATACAAACGTACCAACTTCACGTCACACAAGTACGCGTTTGCGATTGCGATATCCGTACGCACACTACTACATAGGTAGGTAGATCACAACTCACAATGGCTCGCGGTATACACGAAATACAGTGCGGCGTTAGTGCGAGAAATATGGCGAATCGATAGTGCTGAGCCACCGTACTGGCCTGAAGAAATGTTTTTTAATCTTATTACTGGTATATTTTATAGTTGCTATATGCTTTACCATTCAGCTTACATCTAGAGAGTTCAAAAACTTTTTCAAATTTTTGTTAGACACTTACGTCTTGGTCCGACAGCCAGTTTATATAATCTGTTGCGATATCCACGTAGTTACAAAGGTCATCTATGTAGAAACATTCGGCAGGGATTTTTGGATTCTTGGGATTCGTAAAGTTTATCTTATTTAATGACGTTAAAGCGTTTAATATCTGTAAGACGCTGTGGCTAAAATTTAGTTTCTGAAAAACATAAAAATTAAGAAAACATATTAATGCATTGGATAGAAAATTATTTAGAAAAGATTTAGCTAAGGTAATTAAACGCTAATTACCCATATGAATTTTAAAATAAAATAACCTTATTAACTCTAATAGCTGGCTGCATCAGCTCATAGACGATCACACTCTTGAATATATCGACCAACATCTCGAAGTACTCCCCGGTCTGCGCCTCCCACCACAACATTACGATCCTGTGAGGGTGCGTCGATAGGTTGTTGAACGCTTCTGCAAATGGACCCTGGTCAGAAACGACAAAATGGATGAAAAAAAAAACTCTGTGTTTAAAACACTTTTAAGATATTTTCTGACACTAATTATTATACGTGTTAACAATCATGTCCTATATCTACCAGATATTTTTTTATATTACTACGATGGCAAACAAGCATAAGACTCGCCTGATGTTGTACAGTTACGAAGTTATAAACTTTGATAAGGAGGTTAATCGAGGAATCTAGCTCGGCTATAGCGTTCGGAAAATTGCGTAACATCTTTTCGTCAAATATACTTCAGTGTGTGCCAGTAGTGACTTGCGGTAAGTAAACATCGTCCCAAAAAAAAATAACTGTTAACCTCCGTAATAAGCTCAGAATCGTTCCGCGAGCTGTGAAGAGACCTATGCTGTTTTTTTCGCGCGATAAAATCTTAAATGAGGAAATTCGGTGAAAAACCCAAAGTCACCGACATGGGCAGGCCACATCGCTTGTAGAACCAATAACCAATTGGGAACAGAAGTTCTCTAGTAGCACCCATTGACTGGAAGACGCAGCGTAAGATTAGATGGACGGGCGACCTGGTTAGAGTCGCAGAAAGCCTATGGTCGCAGGCGGGTCAAAACCGGCCCGGGACATGGGGTGAAAGGTTACGTACGTCAGTAGACGTCTTTCGGCTAAAGATTAAGTAACATAATTACCTGTAATTCCGTATGTCTCCGCGGATTCCTCATCTCGTGGTACAGAGGTAAGATAAGGAACAATCTAAGGGCTTCAGCATCCGGTGGAGATGTTTTCACTTTTTTTATTACGTTGTCTTTGAGATGATTGAATATCTTGAAACAAGTAGATAATTACAAAATATAAGTAAGTATATAAAATATTCTCTACATTTGTAAGCGTTTTGAAATAAATATTCTGCATTTACATTATTAAAATTTATTAAAAGTCGAATTGTCGAACTAATGCCATTATACTGTTTTATTTATTGTGATGTTATAATTACAGTATTATTACAGTAATCTGTTTTCTAAGATTCATCTTGAAATGTTTGGCATATTTAATCAGTTTTGTTCAATTTTAC
Organism: Apoda limacodes; assembly: GCA_946406115.1. Classification (NCBI taxonomy): domain Eukaryota; kingdom Metazoa; phylum Arthropoda; class Insecta; order Lepidoptera; family Limacodidae; genus Apoda; species Apoda limacodes. The sequence goes on along the minus strand of OX291553.1, from coordinate 6,358,167 downwards.
CCTTACTCCTAACAACAGTTTTATATTTAACAGTTTAATTCAGTCTTATCATATAATAACGAAAAATCAAATCATAACTTTCTCTTTGATGCTATTACTATGATATCAACCTTTAGTGATAATTTTTAAAAATACACTCTTAAGCTATAGCTACAATAACTCTCCGCATGCTTCATACAAACGAATTTATCACTTATTTTTGACACTTGCTGATAAAACACCTCGAAATTTTGAAGACATGTTTTAGTAATAAATATCTAGGTCTGCAGTGTGTCAGTTTCCTGTTAAATTTTATAGTTCAAAAGCTTTACAGGATTCTAGTTTTTCATACAAAAAAAATCTAGTTTATAAAAAATTTTGGAACACCACAGACCTAGGTATTCGGCTTGAAATCATGTCTACAAAATTACACAGTGATTGATCAGTAAATGTCAAAAAAAAATGAGAAATTCGCTTGTATGAAGCCCGCTGCGAGGCGCCGCGAATCGTATTCTTTTAAGAATCAAATGGTATTTATTGTATCACTTTATTAAACGCCGGACGGTGAATACGAAAACAAAACACTCATCTCCTACAGAAAGACGTGCACAGGCGCGGCTCAGTGCCATTTATGAACAACTGAAACGATTAACGCGAATGTTAATGTGCCCAATTTTCCATTTGCGGGATCCAGCAGGTTAATAAAAGCAGCGGGATCCCGCATTCCCTTCGACTTAAGCCTCCTTCTCCAAGGCGCGGCCGGGCTCCTGCAGTAGGACGCCCCATATAATGGAAACAATAGCTATTGGTCTCTTATTTTTAGCTCCCTTTATTATTAACTTATTAGGCTACAATATAAACAGCTGGATTTAATATACTCACAAGATCTTTAATAGTTGTGTTTTCAATTCTGCTAATAACTGTAAAAGCTTCTTCCGCCCGTTTCAAATCGACCCCAGGTACCTTAGTGTTGCAACCGTAGTGAGAATCATTAGCGGTCAGGAACGAGCCGTTTATACATGTTATAGAACTGAACACTGTCTCCAAATAGGTCAACAGGTCCTGAAGAAAAGACATAGAATTAAAACAGTCTTTGAATAGGCCAACAGATACTGCAAAGAAGATATAGGTTCACATAAAAACACATTTAGTATTACAAATGTAGTAGAGAGTGTATCTCTGCTACGTTAATACTACTGAGCAGATTTAAATAAATAGTGGGAAAAAAGGTAGCTTGAAATAAATATTACGCCATTGTGTTTATATGGAACACAACATTTCATATTTCACGCAGAGTTGCCAATGATTTTTCTTATAAAATTGTATTTAATTTAAATATAATTAAATACTTATATGAGAAAATAAATAAAAGCTATTTAGTAACAAAAATACAAATAAATAAATAATTATATAGAATTATATAAATACTGTGTTCTGTCCTAAACATTAAGAATGGGATCCAAAATTATCTTCTATTCTTACCATATTGACAACATTATCATCTTTAAACATTTCACATGCAGCCAACTTCGGCAGGTTCAATGTCAGAATTGGCTTGTTGTGTTCAGGGATCCGGAAGTCGACCGGCACCGTTTTGTCCGGATGTAAGACAAGGAAACTGTGATCACCTCCCGCGAACACTCTGATAGGTCCATGAAACGACTCAGGAGAAAACTGAAAGTAAAATCAGGAAAAATTCAATATTCTGAAACTATAAATATTAAGACAGAGTGTTTGTTTGTGTGTAAAAAGTTGTAACTATAAAGTGATTGAATCAATCAACATTAAATTTGAAATATTATCAATTAACAAGATTTCTATATGATTTTCTATTTTTTTAAATTAAATTAACTTATCAAGTAAACAACAACTAATTTATTAAATAAAGAGCTTTGACGTTTATTTATTCCCATGCAAAAAACTACAATCAAGATTTTCTCAAGATAGAAAAGATTTCCAGTAGGTAATAGAAAAACTACTTAAGCTTAATTTTAGGTTATTAATTTAACGGCAGGTCGAAGTCAGAATCTTAAAACACTACTTAGAATAAGATATAGAATAATAAATGTTTTTATGAATATCTAACTAAAATTAAAAACAAATTACAGCAATCAAAGAAACAAACTCAGCTACCAATTTTACTATCTCCGATTAATCTAAATACTGATAAAAAAGAATACAAGTACAAGTCGTAAATAAGACAAAATACTAATTTAATGTATTTAGTTCTATGGTTAGGGCCTCCGCAGACATGATGCTTTATAAAATCTTGATGGAGCATCCGAACGCACACTACAAGCTCCAGATACTGCGACTGAGCTATTTTGACAGCACGGACACCGAAGTCTCACCCAATGTTTCCTTTTCACCATTTAAATAGGACCTTAAAAATACATAGTAGCCTAACAAAACTTTATCCATTGCTATTTGAACCAGTTTTAAGATTTGTTTAAGGTATTATTTTTTGTTAGCAAGTATGTTTATTTTTTTTTATACTAGGTTATACTACTATAGTGACAAACAAGCACACGGTCCGCCTGATGGTAAACTGTCACCGTGGCCTATGGACGATTGCAACACCAGGGGTATCACTCGCGCGTTGCCGACCCTAAAAAAAAAATATGATATGAAACGCGTAGTATGAAATTGTAACATACTGGGCTCGATAACGCCCTCATCTTTGGTACAGGCTGCAATTCAGCCTAATTTGTGGCGACCAATTAACTTACTTGTATCATAAGTACTATTATTCCGTAAATACCGATGGAGTAACCCTGAAAGTATGGACTAATGCTACCACATACATTTTTTATATCACCTACAGTTTTATACAGATCAGGGTGAGGGGTGCTTAAGTTAAAGATATTAGGAGTAACGCTGTTTGAATGAAATTTTGTACTGATACAAAGGCATTACTAAATTACGTGATATAATACATTACTGCCGCGGCCCGCAAAGGCAGCATAACCGGGCGATCGTGAGTATGCGGGCCGAGACACGCATCACAGAGTCCGGTTATGCTCAGTTGCGGCCAAGGCTTGTATAATGCTTTTCAAAAACATGCGTGTAAAAAAACTAATTATATTGACAACTGTATTGACAATCATAAAAATAGTTTAGGTAATTTTGCCGCTGATTCGCGGCGTTTAAATGTCGATTGAAGAAACTTAAATCAGCATAGGTGTCCTCCCAATAATATTGCCAGAGAGCTGCTAACTGTTGTGCACGCCGTCAGCATTATAATAATCATGTTCCATGTCTATTTTTCTAAATTCGGAGCAATGAAGGTTTTACCAAATGCAAGAAGTGTTCAACTCCTAATCTAGCAAAAAATAAACTGAATCCGAAAGCTGCTGATAACTCAAAAAATATTGGCATTTTAGAGCCATAAAGAATACTTTATATATAAATTATAAAATTCCAACTGCTTTCTGGTGACTTGGACTTTTAATTTGGTAAATTACCAAACATTCTTAACAACAGATAATTTCAGTCTGTACTTCAACTATATTGGCCAATGCTTGCCTGATCTCAATAAAATTATACATGCTACGGGGTTCAAGGGGCTCAAGGAACACTTTGCAAGATTTCCATCGAACAAGGATGTATAAACATTAACAACTCTCTGGCTAATAGAGTAGATATGTAAGAATATACGTGTATTTAATAAGTTATTTTTCTCTTACTTAGCGACTTGTACTTGAAAAATAAATTACAAAAGAACTCAACATTAAGTTTCGATGATCGAGCAGTGCCAGAGGATGACTGACCATCAGTCTTTGTTTTCTTCTTAGGCTAGACAAGGATAGAACAATTAATTTATTTTGATGTATATTTATCATCGGTTGAACTGTTTAAAATATACGAGCTAAAAAAACGAATCCAATCACTAGAAAATAAAACAGCAGTGCTACATTGCTACTAACGTAAGCTAATAAGCGGAAAATAAGCAACCATTACCTTAGACGAACTCGAAGGTTCGATCTGCATGAAACAATGATAAATATTTAACAATTTAAGAGCGTTACCACTACTAACCGGACCGCCAATTAATATTTATAATTTCCTCTTTGTACAAAGATAATTTTAAAAATGTGCTTCTACAGAAATATATAATTGGTTATAAACTATTTTAGAACGTTTTTTATTGTTTCTAGGATAAATATACAAATTGTAGATAGCATAACTGACAAAAATCTCTCTCTCTCATTACCACAGCAGTAATTCTACTTCATGCTTCATTTGCCATACCCAACATTCATCCGTGAACTACCAAAAGTGCTTTTTCTGACTAGCAGCATGCAACGCCTCAATCAAAATTACTTGCACCCACTTTTCTTTTAATATCATACTCACATGTCTTGAGAGATGTGAACAAAGATCTTAGCACTTTTTGCACTTTCTATTCGTTCACCACAACATTGAATTCTGCAACAGTTCATTCTTCCATTCCCATTCATAAATCATAACATTTATCTCATTTAAATACAGACAGCCTTAACAATCATTTCATTCAGATGGCCTTCGGAGGTGTCTAGACACAGCAATTGTGAGGTAAAGTGCATGGCGAGCGAGACGGGAGCGCGCGAATTAAGTTACAGACACAGAGATTTCAAATAAAATAATTTTATTGAATAATAAACCTAGCTACACACTTGTATCAAGAAGGACTAAAGTATATACATGTTCTTAAATACTAAAACTATGCTACATGTGTAGAAGTTATGACCTAGATTGTATGATTAGGTGTTAGTGGTGACAAAGGTTATAACTTTAAGGCTACCACTCTTAACTCGCGTACCGGACTAGCTTATGCCGCCACATACGACTAGTCGGGGGGTGCTGTCAAACCTGTCACAATGCCACGACTGTCTCGACGTCGCCGGATTTATCAAAGGTGATAGCTGACTGTATAAATGTAATGATTGTTTAGGCTGTGGTATAGATTTGGACACTTAAAAAATACTCTTTGACTCTGCTACTCTGTTAATCTTCAAATCTCACTCTTGATACGATTATAAGAAGTCTAAGAGTTATTTGGGTAAAACATTTAAATGAATTTACAGCCAGTAGCAAAACAAACCATAACACAGTCCAAAAGCTCCATATTTTGCAAATTTTCCATCCCACCCTAGTAACCAAATAATTAATTATCTTCCACCAAGTGCATTAAAAAAATTATTAAAATTAAACTCACAGGCGAATCATCCGTAGGTTTAAAAGAGACAGGTGATGGGACCAATGCAAAGGCCATATGAGGACAGCCCAGTTGACCTCTGGCACCGTAGCCGCACGCCAGTATGCGGTCCCCGACCCGACACAACAGGTGCCGTCGACCACAAGCCACTTGTGTCACCGTGCTGCCCATTAACTCCATTACCTGTCGACAAATGCACTGCCGTATAGCTTTCTGATTCGATTGGTGCTACGCTGTGACTCTTGGTACACATCTTACGTCGAAAATCCTAACATTTTAAGATTAAACACAGCCTAAATCTGGAATAAATGTAACTTTAAACCAGTACTTCTTATAAACATATTTTTGCATATTTCTAATGATTTTATTGAATACTAATAATATACATTATTTATAATTCATTATAAGATACATAATTTATTTTGCCTATCTTGCCGCTCAGACAACATTTTTCGAACGTGTCAATCTGATTGTCTTTGAGGGCATTGGGATCCTTACTTCATCATTGAACTGATAGTTGGGATTCTTAAGAATAGGTAGTATGTGCATGTGTATTATGTTCCCATGGTACCCTATAACCGGGATAAAAAAAACTAACCCGGAGTAAAATACTATAGACAACTATTGCAAAGAACACCGCATCGAAATCCGTCCAGAACTTTTAGCATACGATCCATGTAAAGATATATAAATAATTAAAAACATATTTTCGGGGGTGGCCAGGGTCGAAAACAGATGTTACGATATTATATCGGCTTCATTTCTAAAGTTATAAGTGTTGCTGTTTGCAGACAGTCATTTACAAAAATTACATATTAGTCATTTACAAAAAAATACATATTCTAACACTGTTTCCAAATCATAAACTAACTAGCTTCTGCCAGCGGCTTCGCCTGCCCTTAATTTCATTATCGGCGTAGGTTCTTACAGCATCTGCCTCAATTATAGAAAAAAAACAAACAATCAAATCTTTCCCCTTTAATGGCATAATACATTCGTGTCTGTGAAACTATGGTAATGCACATACAAAATTGCAACCCAATCGGTCAAGTCTTTTAGTAGTTGACATACAGCGCCACCTATTCAATCATTCAGGAAACTATCGAAATACCCATAAAAATTTCAACCTTATTGGTTTGGTCGTTTAGCAATTATGTGAAAAAGATAAGTACGGAAGGATAATTTTTACTACCTGTCCTATTACCCATTTTCCCGTAGGAATGAAGCATTTTCCCGCGGTAAAAATGCTATGTTCATCAGGGTTAATGTCCGCTTCTAATGGTAAAAGAAATTTTCAAATCGGTCCAGTAGTTTCGGAGCCCATACAATACAAACAGACAAACAGTCAAATTTTTCCTCTTTATAATATTATTATATATATAGTATAGACTAGCATTGGCTCGCAGTTTCACCCACCCTAAATTCAGTTATCCATGTAGAATTTCAACAGCAAATCCCTAATTATAGAAAAAAAAACCGACTCACACTTGACGTTTTCAAGTAGTTTTTATGTTCTTTCCTGGAACTCAAACTTTCTCCATGCCAAATTTCATCTTGATCGGTACAGCGGTTTAAGCGTGAAGAGGTAACAGACAGACAGATATAATCTACCCACATGCATTTACTCCCAGACTGGATAGACCACTTACAATCAAGCAGATGAATTCTCATGCTGAGTTAGTATTAACCAAAACTTTACTTGATTGCTGTATAGCATGTCTTGCAACTAATTTCTACAGAACAGACTATATCACCACTGTTTTCTTACAGGACTTTTAGTCTTTACCTTCTTAAAGGTCTAACCTTTCCATTTTGCTTAACGGCCTTTGCCACTAGCTAAACGAATGGCTCGTCAATCCACCTGGTAGGTGGCCGTTCCACGCAGAATTTCCAGCCCGTAGTCTTCACTGGAGAACCTTTATTTTCCTTATCGGTTAGACGATCTATATCGCCTAATACAATGAAATCTCTCTTATCCCTATAATTCAACTGGCCACCTCACTCTTTAATCCGGTACTATAACAAAGATTCCGTTTGTGAAATTGATGTTAATACCTTTGTGTCAAGCCATGAGCTAAATTTAATGTTTTATTGTCTAACATAGTTAAATGGTACCTTTTTAGGGACAAGTTCGTCCCTGATAGTCCCATGTCCAGTTTGTCCGTACTCCCCAGCTCCGCACGAGAACACACCTCCGTCTAGTGTTAGGAATACTGTGAAGTCTTCCCCGCAGGCTATGTGACACACCTAAAACATAGAAACACTTTACAGATCTATAGACTTTGGACTTATGAGTCAAGCCTGTTTTACTGGGCGATGGAAACAAAACAGTTACAATGGCAACCAGAGGAAAACATTTAGGGGTCGACTCGCTCTTGATCGGGACGCCTTTTCGATTGTGAAGCAATCGTTTAACATAAAAGGTTTACACTACGCAGGTATTGTTGTTCATTGAAAATAGCGCAATAGAGGCATAAAGTTGTCCCGTTCTGTATCGATTCTGTCTCTAATTATAAATAAAGCTAATTGTACATAGCACTAAATAGGTACTGCCTATTGCATTTTTTTTAATTCTTCCTAAATAGTAAAAAATAATTGATGATTACCTATACATCCTATTTTATTGAGTTAAAAACAAATTTCCAATATATTTTTATGTCCCGTTTGCCTTATAACCACACCTGACAACACTACAACATACATAGATCTCTAATGGGTGGTATCGTACATTAGAAGAATCATCGATCAAAGCTAACATTGAAATATAAATGCGTAGGTAGTTGTAATAGAGACTTTTTTTACATATAACTAGAAAAAGTACATTTTTGCTGACGTTTGAAAACTTTGTTATTTATATGAAAAAGGCCTATCGAAAACGGGGTGGGGGGAAAAATCAATATCCTATAACTGTCCACTGTTGCACGTAGGCCTTTCCTTATGCACGACAACACATCTGGTCCTACACCTATTTCATCAGTCATGCAGTGAAGACCTAGAAGGAACCGCCAGTAAAAGTATTACGTACCTTAACATTTCTTAACGTCTTCAAATGTGATGGATATAACCTGTTTGTTCTATCTTGTAGCCCTAACTGCCCGTGTGAATTTTTGCCCCAGCCAAATACAGCGCCAGATCTAAAAAATTAAAACATCAGTATTTAAAAAAATTCCATATTATTTTTGGGAACTAAGATAACCTTAAAATTTACCTTTACATATTAATGCAAAATGCTCTAAATTATTCACAACATACACACTCGTCAGAATTTATAAAACCTCGGTATTTAAAATCAAATCGTTTCAACTGCAACAAGAAACTACATAATTTACTCCATACGCAATAGTGTTTGAAGAATCACTTCGATTTCTACTAAAAACATTTATTATTTAATAAGACTTATTTGACATTTGTAGTATATGGAAAGTAATCAGTTTATAAACATCATAGCTCACAGTCACAATCACTGTTTGTGTTTACTACTAATTTAATGAAATCTACTAGATTTACCTGACGATGCGATAAAACGCGAAACAGTTCGTAATTTTATAAATTAATATATCGTGAAGTGAGAACAAGAAAGTTTTAATCTTACAAACAAACATAGAATTTGTGACTGTAATCAGTTTATATTAGCAATCATTTTCTAAAAAAAAAAGACACATCTGAAAAGATTGACAAATTTATGTAATTGATGCATTAATGATTATATTAATTAATTTTATTATTGTGTAAAACTTTAAGTACAATGCCAAATATTTTATTCTTTGTGCAAAAATTTTGACGAGCCTAGGCGCTTTTAGTGTCCGGCGCGAAATCGCTTAAGCCCATGAGCCATCGCACGTTGACTGAGAGTGGGACTATAAGCATCCTGAAATTATCTGGACCCGCTTAAAAACGGCCTTGGAAGAGCCCGGATGAAATCCGTCGCTCAAACAAACATTTGATTTATTCCCGTGTCAACTACATAGCAACCGGATCATGTTCTTTTTTCTCCGGACGCCCGGATCATTTTTAGGGTTCCGTACCCAGGGGGTGCCAACGGAGCCCTATTAAAAAGCTTACGCTCTTCGTCTGACTGTCCGACCATTAGTGGGCTCTATCTTTTAGACCGAAACAGGTAGAAGCCTGAAATTTTCACGGAATATGTGTTATAATGGTATCATCTAAGAAATATAAAGAAGTTAAAAAAAAAATTTTAAAAATTTAATTTTCCCTTTATAAGAAAGACGATTTCGTTGTTTCTGTTCGAAACTGAATATAGGTATTAGTGATGTAACGAATGTCATTTTCTTGGCAAATATCTGCTACCGCCATCCGCGAATGCGAATATTTGGTTTCTTAAATTTGGCGCCAATATGGCTTGGGGGCTCACGTTCGCGCAAAGCGCGTTCTATTTACATCTTGTTCCAAAAATTACCGAGTTGATCCGAAAAAAGCAGATCGATTGTTTCATTTCATTTGTCATCTGCTCGTAAACAATCTAATTTTGAGTTTAGAGTGTGATTAGTGATTTATTTACTTCAAATTCTAGTGAAATACGGACTTATTTTACACTTTGCCATGCTGAACGAGCTAAATGCAAGCTTTGTAACAATGAATATTCAAGATCTACAACGGCTATAAGAAATCGTTTGCAGGCAATGCATAAAACCCGAGTTTTCCGAATTAGAAAAGTGTGAAAAACGAAAACAGGATGATGCAAGTGCAAGTGGCACTGGCATTATCTTTCCATCAAAGTACTAAATCCGATATAAAACAGATATTGCTTCAACAATGTGTTGATAAAACGAAACAGCGGGATAATAAATCTATGAAGTCATTGGCAGTTGATAATTCAATAAGTGAGATGGTTGCGTTTCACTGCTGAGTTTAACTTGTTATGGGATTGCAGTTGAATATAAAAGGAAAATGATAGTGTTGAAAGCACAAGTGTTTTTTTTCTGATGGTCATATTCGCAAAACATTCGCTCAAACTTTGCGAATGCGATGGCGAATATACAAAAATATGCGAATATTCGTTTCATCACTAGTAGGTATTACTGTTTTACTTGCCGTGTTAGCTTGAAACTTGCCATGATTATAGTGTTAGCTCTAAACTAAAATTACAAATAATAAAAATCGCCCAAGCGGACGGGCCCGAGATATTACCATCTTAAATTACAGTATCATCGCAATCTAGCGATTATTAAGAGAATCAGCAACTATTTTTTTTGTTTGAAACGATATTCAAAGTTAAGCAACGTCAGGCTTGTTTAGTCATTGGATGGGTGACCGCTTAGCGGCACACTCTTTTTTAGGGTTCCGTACCTGAAAGGTAATTAGGAACCCTATTACTAAGGCTTCGCTGTCCGTCCGTTCGTCTGTCACCAGGCTGTATCTCATGAACCGTTATAGTAAGGCAGTTGAAATTTTCACAGAAGATGTATTTCTGTTGCCGCTATAACAACTAATACTAAAAAACAGAAAAAAATAAATATTTAAGGGGGCTCCCATACAACATACGTGATTTTTTTGCTCGTTTTTGTAGATAATGGGTACGGAACCCTTCGTGCAAGAGTCCGACTCGCACTTCGCCGATTTTATTTTTTATTTGTATTCGTAAATTAAGTAAATAGTGGTACGGAAACCGCGGTGCGCTTGTCCGACTCGCACTTGACCGATTTTTTATCGCCACGAGTAGGTGGAGCCTGTTAATAAAATATGTAATTGTATGCAACTGACGACACGATACCACGTTCCGACCGCTTCCGGATAAATTTTGCGCCGATGTGGATGACCGACTCACAGCTATTGCACGCATGCGCGCCCGTATTTAAAAATAAAAATAATAGATTCTGAAGTTTGTTTAACTTCTTCAAATTTTGTTTTTTATTAACGGTCGCATTCAAAACGTTTATATGTATCATCATAGCGCTTTGTGTGAGATGTGATGTATTTTGGCTAAACAAAAAATAAGAGCTTGTCGTTTTGGATTCTGTTTCTTTGTATGTAGTTTTGATTATTTATTCGTGGTTTATGCAAGGAAAAGATATCTGAAAAAATAATGGTTACACATAATCTCGTATAAACCAAAAACGCCCAGCTCCAAAATTTTATTCACTTCAAAATACCAAGTGTATTTAAGGAAACTTCGGAGATTATCGCAAAATTAAATTTGTATTATATTGTATGTTTGTTTTTACGGCGGGTTTAGTCTTAATGCACATTACACGTCTACTTACACTCTCCGTCCTTTAGGCAAAGTTCATTTAAAAAACAAGAAAAGTGCGTATATATTGCACACGTATTAAGCCAGGATTCTATAGAATGAGAACTATTGCGAATATTTGAAACTCAAAAACCTATTTTCTTTGAGCACTTTGGATGGCAACAACTAGCAAAATAAACATCCAAAGGGAATTAAAAAAAAAATCAAATGGTTTTTTTAAAAAACCTATTCAACGATAACCTACACAATGATGGTAGGTACGCGAAAAAATGTCAACATTATGTACCCCTGTAAAAATAATAATAATTTCATTACAAATTCTTGAAATATTTCGATGCAAAGATGGCAGAGTTATAAGGTAGTAACATAAGGTCGGATGGATATTTTATTTGGCTACGATATCCTATAATTACAACGCTTCAGCTTATCAGCATATCGCTGTTACGCAATAGGTACATATATTGTAAGTGGATCTGACTTATTACAACAGGTACAGCATTGTACTTTAGAGACAAAAGTGAGTATAAAATTAGAAAGTGTCCATACAAACGTTACGCTCTGCTAATCTGCTAAAGAATATAAGTAGGTACTTACGCTTAATACTGTGGTTTTATTCTAGATTTCCAAAAGTATTTAAACAAGAAATAGATACAAAAGTGTGTAAGATTAGAGACAGTCTACAATTTCCACCTTTATTTTTAGGGTTCCGTACCCAAATGGTAAACACGAAACCCTTATAAATTTGTCATGTTCCGTCCGTCCGCAGCCTTATAATGGATTCATTCAGATTCTGTATGGGGTATACAAAAAATGTGTGTATGGGGTTCTTCAGGAAGGAAGTTATTGTTGCCCCAGAAGGGTCTGAAAAAGTTTTTACAAACTTGAAATCTTATCTTATTTATATGGAAAACTAGAATCCTGTATAACTTTTATCCTATACAATTTTATAGAAAACTGGCACTCTGCAGACCTAGATATTAATTCCTAGAACATGCCTTAAAACTTTCGTGGTGTGTTTAGTTTGACTAGTCAGTGTCAAAAGTTAGTGAGGAATCAATTTGTATTAAAACCGCTTCGTGGCGCCGTGAATTGTATTCTGTTAAGCATTTTAGCATTGTTCACTAAGTGGTCTTATACTTAAATAATTTGAAATAGCACTTTTACCCGCCTTGTAATAGCTTTTATTTGTAAAATCAAACAATATTAACATACATGTTAATCTGTGCTACATTTAAAATAGGTGCGTTTTGTTCACTGCTTCAATGCGTTTAATGTTATAATCCTGCCAAGTTAAAAAGACATAAATTCAGCACAACACAATACAAATCTTGGTTCATTCTCTTTGGTAGGATTACCGAATTATGTACATTATGTAATTAAACGAACAATTAAACAGTAATATTGATGCCATCGCGCTTTATCATGATTCAATGACGACATAAAATGCGCATGGCATTTTGTTTTATCAAAAATGTTCCCGTTAAATAAAAACAACACTGAAGTATTATTATCTCCTTTAACCACAATACTGATAAAATGTACGTTATTGGTTTAACCACTTTACATTTAATAGTTCAAGTTCAATAGTAGTAAGTATATTTTATTGCAAATAAGAATCTGTCCAATATATATTAATCATATGTATTATAAAATCTGAAATTTGTATTTCACTTAAGGCTGCAGTCAAATTTGTATTTCACTTAAGGCTGCAGTCAAATTGTATTTCACTTAAGGCTGCAGTCAAATTTGTATTTCACTTAAGGCTGCAGTCAAATTTGTATTTCACTTAAGGCTGCAGTCAAATTTGTATTTCACTTAAGGCTGCAGTCAAATTTTTTTATTTCACTTAAGGCTGCAGTCAAGCTGTGAATAAGTTTCAGTTTGAGTTCCATTTACTTTTTATTACATCACGAAACACTTTTAGTTTACCGCTTTTGTTTTCTTAATTAAGATTCTTTAATTGTTCAATTTTTTCGGTATTTTGATCAAACCAAAGGTTTTTTTTACTAAATTGTAACTGAAAGTAAACTATAATTTAAAAAAAACTGGCCAAGTGCAAGTCGGTATCGCGCACCAAGGACTCCGTACCTACTACCATTAACGTAATTTACAACCACAAACAAACCAAATGTGTGCATCTTAGCGGTCACCCATCTCATTACTGAACAAACCCGACATTGCTTAACTTTGAACTTCGTTTCCAACAAACAAATATGACACTGTTTCTCTAAATAATAACTAGATAGCGCTGTGACGGTGACTTAGAATGGTAAATGGCTCGGGCCCGTCTCACACTTGGCCGATTTTTATTATTTGTTGTTATACTTTAGAGCTTACACTTACACACACTATGATCACAGCTAGATTATATGTGCTACTGCTTTTACCCACGACGGCACGAAGAAGCGAGAATGCGTTTAGGGTGAGAGATGTTTGTTTGTTTGTTTGTGCAAACCATTGTTGCCATTTATCTCCAAAACTAATAGTCCGATTTTAATGCGGTTTTCAGTAATGGGTTTGTGGAGATTAGTAATGATTCTTAGATAGGGGTTGCAATGGAAACTCACTAGGGGGCGCTGCAGTAAACATTTTCGTAAAAATGTGTTTTTGCAGAGTTGGATCGTCCTGTCAATTTGAAACTTTGCAGTTATATGTGGTTTACATGTCAATACCATAAATTAGAAACTTTAAGCTGAACTGTTGAGGAAGCAAAGAGTGACTAATAGCAAACCCTTAGTGTTTGTGCTGGTTAGATTGGTTTTTACGAGCCTCTTTCATTACGCATGGTCGTGAGGGAAAGAAATACAGTAGAACTCTTTAATCCCTTTTTAAACCTTCGGTTTGGGCTCATTTGATTTGTAATGAGAAGCCAGGAGGTATACTCGATAGTAATCGTTAGGTAAGTATTTCTGTAGACAGTAGTGACGTAGGAATTCTAAAAATAATCAATAAAAAAAAGAAGACCCACGTCGTTGACAGTTAATGCGCAAAATATGAATGAAGAGCAATGATAAGGCATCTTTACGGCCTTTCTTCCGTTTCCTCGGTTTGCGACCGGCGTAAAGTGCTTCTCAATCGCTCCAATTCTTTCGACGCTATGCTATTATGTGGATTGTTAAAAAGCTTTCTTTGATCTAGATCAGATATTATTACACCGTACTCTACTGAGCGCGACGTTTCGGGACCAAGTTATAACCGCCTTATCGACTGTAGTGCCTTGTAGTTAATGGACAGTAACGGCTCAACTTAATATGAGGGTAATTAGCACTCTTTCTATTTTTCCTAGAACCTTCGTCCCCTTAAAGTGATACACTCGCTGGAGCTATGTCTTCCCAACGATTTGACGACTATTATAAAGCTGCGTCTGACTGTTTTGAACATCATATCAACTTATCTTTTTCATTCTACGTAATGATATCGAGATGCAACAAAGTACCGGGCAAACTATAGTTGTAAATATGTATACATAATATATTATCATTATGCAATAAACTATATAGATATGTACATAATACGTACATGATCTCTAAAAAGTTTAATCAGATTATGTAACGAAATATAATAAACGTAAAAATCTTTTTATACTAGGAGTTGATCTCTCGCGAAATAGGTCATATAAACAACGGTGTATCAATGTTTACAGCACTTACTAACATGCATATTTGTTTCTCATAGATATACTTAGATATGGCAATAACATATTCAACTACCTATGAACTTAATAATTAACCAAAGAATATACATCGGTGGCAGACAGATAGACGGACGGACCTGGCGAAACTGTAAGGGTTCCTTGTTGATAACGGAACCCTAAATACGGTAAACTAGAAGTGTTCTGTGATGTAATAAAAAAAATAGAATTAAATATTTATTAATATTTTGTTATTGTTATGACTTTATTACTTATTATGACTAAAATTATATGTCGTGCACAGATACAGAGGTGTACATAGACTGCTGCCAACTTCATATCAACTTTTATATTGATAGATATGTCAATGTTTATAGCTAGGCTTCGATGTGGTTATTTTTTTTTCATAAGCATTGCTTTATCAAAATTTTAAGAAATCATCATCTTCCTTCAAAAAATTATAGATATTTGCTTACATACAAGCTTTATAGACTTGAGAGTTATGGTTTTGCCCTCCCTAAACCCAAGATCAGGGTTTAAAGTAACAGAAAAATAGGTTATAGTGGTAAAAAAAATGTTTTGTTACAAAAAATTAAAAATACTACAACTTACTTTGAAAGCACAAATGTGTGGTAACTACCACAAGCGATCATTGCTATCGGTACGCCGACTAGCGATGTAATGTGCTGAGGAGTGGTTTCTTTACTGGTCATATTGCCTAAACCACACTGCCCAAAGTTATTGGAACCCCAAGCGTATAGATCTCCATCTAAAATAAGAATATGTTAGATATTTACAATTATATTAGTTTTTTTTTATATGGTGCTAAGGTGGCAAACAAGCATACTGTCTGGTAAGCGTTCACCGCAGCCAATGGACGCTTGCAACACGTGGGGCATTATTCGCGTGTTACAGACCCTTCAAAAAAATCTATTTACTTCTTTTTTGAAGAACCCCATACTGGAGACCTTAGAAAATACCTTGGCAGGGAGCTCACTCCACAACCTTCTCTGAAACCGCACTGTACGCAACCATTAAATTCCCTGACGATGGACGGCGCAATGGTAGGAAGTAGCCGTAGGCATCATTTAGAACAGTTCCTCAGAACACATCCCATTGTACAAGCGGTAAAACACATACAGGGAGGCAAAGTCTCTCCTCAAGACTTAAGGGTTCAATACGGCAAGTGAATTTGGGATCGTCGACAATTCTCTTTGGGATATTGTTCTATCCCCCAGTTCAGCGACTCCTTGCCGTCTCAGGATATCGACATTTACTAGTATATTAAATGGATGGCGTTTATCGCCGTGGGCTATATTTTTTAGTATAGAATTACGCAATCTCATACCTACATGTAGTTCTACCTGTCGATATGTTCTATATAGGTACCAATTTTAATGAATATCTATGTAGGTAGGTACGATTATCCTTTATAACCATAAGTACGTACAAGAAACTAATTACTATACAAATGCTGTAACATGTTTGGTCACGCATTACGTGGAAACGGCTAGATTAATTCAGAATTTTAATAAAATATGACAACATTTAAAGTTTTATCATAAAAATAATAAACAATATGAGTTTTACTTCAGATTCAAATGTTGCGTTGTGTGCGTATGTGTCTAAGTACGTACCAAGTCGAATGCACATCTAGTATTGAAAGGCAAACTACCTAACTTACGCTTTTCATAATATGGTTTTCATTTTATTTTGATTTTATAATACTTCGCTTAAAATGACTATTGGGCAATTCAAATATCATCACAAAACTTAGGTATGGCCTATGTCCATCAGTTTATTTAGCTTTATTAATATGTGCTTAACAATGACCTTCTAAGCACAAGTTCATTGGTGCTTAAACTTGTATGACTCAGGTACAGAGATCGCTTTAAAGCGATAAGACCGCCTTTTGTTTTTCTCTATTTGTAAATATGTTTTGTTTGTAATTTTTTTATGTTGATGCATTAAAGTATAATAATAATAATAATAATACTTTCTTTTTTCTTCTTTTTTGTGAAAAAAAAGAAGCGTATTTCCTAGCGTTGCATTTTTGGTAGTATTTTCACGCCGCCGACGAATTCATAGTTTTGGTAATAGATTAGGTACAAGAATCTACAATACACAAAGCAAGGTCAATCATCCTTCGCTTCCTTGGTAGGGGTAATATATCATTCTTAATGTTTTAACATGATAACAATGACGGGAGAATGAATAAAAGAAGAAGCACAGACAAAAGTAACTGGAAAGGTTAGCATGGACCTCGTCGAACATACCTATCTCGGTAAAATTAACGATGTCACGACATAGAACAGAATGGCCCCTGGAGGCCGCGTTGCTCTGCCTTAGGTACTTTAAATTAAGAAACTTGTTTAAAAACACTGATCAAAAGTATTTTGGATCAAAGCAAGCAGAAATCTGTGGTCACTTCTGCGTTAAACCCACACGATTTTATTTATGTTGCACCTGGAGGATGTTTGACAAATATGGAGCTGCAACCGCGCCTGTGTACCTATTACAGCTCTTGACGTGGCCTATTATTTTCTTATAATGTGGTATTTTAAGCCGACTTTTTTCATTATTTAATGTATGAAAAATTATATCAATGAATTCAATGTGAAATTCAACTTAATATTTTAAATTTTCGGCTGTATTATATATATGTTATTAACTGTTAGCTGTTTGTTTCTTATAAGAAGAATAACTTATTATAAAGTTTAAAGCGGTGCGAAATAACAAAAAAAATTCGAATTCGATACCCTCCTACTACTTCCGAACACCCACTATCTACTGGTCCAGACAGCATTCAAGTGTCTCATGAAGTAAACAAGAACAAATATCGCTATCATTATTATTTCCGGCCGGTATGAAAAATCTTTACATTTCCAACGGTAACACTCCAATTATTTGTTTATAATTATTTTTAAATTATAATAAACACTTCAAAAAACATGGTAGAAAAAACCCTACAAACCTAGCTTGTTACATTAATTGAATTCCAACAAACAACCAACTCAGTATTTGAAAGGTATAATATTTAACTGACATGAACTTATATAGGTTTGTTAAATGTGTCTTCTGCAATTTTATTGTTTACATTATTACGGGTCTCTTATGTGCCTGAATGAAGATTTATTTATTTATTTATTTATTATAACCAACGTTAAAAAAAGTGATGAATGTTTTGATTACACACTAATTAAGGGAAAATCTCTTTTTGAAAAATAGTTTTTAAAAAATGTTATGCCACTACAAAACGTCTAATTTACTTTACTCACGCACGTCACTCCAAACAGTAGCTAGGTAGGTAACTCTGTTTCCAAGAACGTTTATAAACTTTGTACAAAATGGAAATGTCAACAGTCATCTATCAATACGCATAATAATTATATTGATTAATATTTCTGATTCCCGTCATTATATTGATGCGCTACGATAGAACAAATCTTCACCTCCAGAAGTTTGACGATGGAATAATTGATTTGTAAAAATATGGAAATTTGATTTAAGAGTACATTATTTCATTTTCCTGAACTTAAAGCATGTTAAAGGCTTAAAAAATACATTTTTCAGTATGTATTTTTTCCCTTTTTTTTTTATTTAAAGCAACCTTAGGGTTAGCTCCTACCGAGACGCGACGCAACGTGGCATTTTTAAGATATCAGCACAATATGGAACTTGTATACTAGACAAATAGATAGGTACAAAAGTGACAGGTTACGTTTCGAAGTACACCAAGTAGTTTTGTCAACAAGTGCTTTTTTGTTCAACTTTTTCAGCAGTCTCGGAAATATAAGAATGAAGCGTCATTCGATTTGGAAATTTTGAATGATTTTTTAAAAGAATTAAGTTCCCTCGAAAAAATTGTAAAAGTTATAAACTGACTGAAAAACCCCTGGGTTTGGTTTTTTGCATATATCCACGAAAACTAATCAAGATTTTTGAAATCTAAAAAAAAAAATCGAAAAGAGGACGTAAAAAATCTTGACTCCCGGAAATGTAGGACGTTTATAATTTTCCCAGAGGGGTGAAAATACAGCTGAAAACGGATACACTGGCTTGCGCAAGCCGCGCCCACTTCGGGCACTTCAACAATAAAATTAATTAAACGTATCAAATATGAAAATTTAAAAAATCAGTTACTGGATAGATTAATGAACAATAATCCACCAGCAAAAATCTTTATCGCGTTTTTTTATTAGTTATGCAATAATTAATTTACATTTTTTTTGTGCTTCAACATGAACATTCTATTAACATCCTAGTCCAGACACGAATTCAGATTAGACACAGGTTATATAAAATTAAAAAAATCTCATCTGAAATTAATATGTACAAACTATTCAATATTTATTGTCTATTAAACAATTAACTTACACATTATACATTTTAAATATAATTCATATATTAATTATAAAGTTTTGTTTTGCTTTAGAAACTAAGTACACAAAAACCCTACTAGCTACTCTCTACATATGAACATATAATTTCATGATATGCCGTCGGTACTTACCATCATGAAAATATAATAAGGTAATAAAAAAAATATACTGCGAAATTCAACTTTGCCAGTGAGGAAACCGTGGCAGCCGACAAAGTCACTTAGCGCCGTGAAGATGCGCCGAGCGACGATGGGATACACCGCATAGCTCGAGGTATCGAGGGTCGCTTGTTAAGCCGCTTAACGTCACGACGAGTCACGTCGCGTCACGTTGCATCTCGTCGCGTCGAGTCTTAGTCTGAGCTGACCCTAATTAATGAATCGATAGGCATAATGCCATCTATTGTCAACTTTTAAAAGGTCAGATTTCTATCTATGGAATGAAACCCCATGACATAAGTAAAACTTTGTAAACTTACATGATTTTTAGACTTTAAATTTTAGATTTTAAGATAGTTAATGTCACAGGAAATAAACTTATTCTTATATTTGCATCTAAAAGATTACACTACTGGAACCTTATTACTATCATATATATTGCTATTAGGTTTGAAAAGCATATTCATTCAATAATGTCAGTGAACTATTAAATAACAAGAGTTTTTAATTTTAGCTTTATGCACAAAATCAATTAGTTTTTATTCAATCATAGCATAAAAAATATCAACTAATTAGTGACCAGAGTGTGTAGGACACAAATTAACATAGAGCCCATATCCAGGGCAGCATTATGTTTATAACTGCATAATTAAACACAAACAGCATAACTTGAACATTTCACTCATACCCATACACTCATTAAACGTCAGTTCAAGTGTTTAATTTATTTCTGCAGGAAAATGACATAGTATTTATAACAAAGACCAAAGAAAAGGATCAAATTCTTCTTAAAAGTATTGTATATTTAATGTAGAGCTAAATATTACTTACTATTAGTAAGAGCAACAGAATGGTAAGATCCACATGCTATCTGTATGACGTTCCTTGTAGCCAACTCCTTTATAATCTTAGGCTTATCTTGCGCATAGGCACCCAGATTGCTTCCCAGCTGGCCCAAACTGTCTGACCCCCAACTGAAAGGCTGTCCCCATTCATCGATGGCCATTGAATGCTGGTTGCCACTTGCTACAGCCGACACTGTACAGCCTTTAAATGTTTCAACTAAGCCTGTAAAAATGAATTTCTGAAAAAGATTGCTTGACGCTATTTCTAAACAGTCATAGCATTATAATAAGTATCATTTCTTATGCCAATTCATAGGACTCTCTTGTGAAGCTTCCCACTAAAAAAGGATTTTCTAAAAATTTTCCCATAACCGGTTAGGCACTGTCAGATGCAACCATGGCTACCCAGACTAATGCGAGTAATGGCCACGGGTGACTACAGTTGCCTGGCAAACATGCACCTTGAGTGCTGCAGGCAATTCTGGTTAACACATACACTAATTCTGAAAATCTTAAAAGTTTCAAATTCACAACGCAAACAAATATACAAATATACAAATAGCATTTCATCATTTCAATAACAGCAACACTGGCCGATTGTAAAAAAAAACATTTTTTTTTTTTAACTATTTAATTTCCTAGAAAAAGTTGCGTTCAAAAACCTTAACTTAACGGAATAATATCATGGACCAGGAAATGGCAATCTGGTTTGAAAAATGAAGAACGAAATGCAAAAACAAACAGAAGTAATAACCAAAACCCTGATGCAATCCTTTGAAGAAAAAATATTGCTAGTACGACAAGAGAATCAGGAATTAAAAGCTACAGTTGATCAATTGAATTATAAAATAAATGCATTAGAAAAGGCAGTGAGGACAAACAATATAATAATACATGGTGTAAACGAAACTGAGAAAAATATCTCCGAACTCATGGGCCTAATTAGAGTTTTACAAAGTATGAATATACAGGCGGAATAGAGCGAAATAAATACAGTATATAGGATTGGGAAGATAACTGAAAAAAGAAATGACCAATATTAATCACACTATCTTCACAATGGAGAAAACGGTAATAATGAAAAATAAAAAGACTTTACCAAATAAAATCTATATTACAGAAGACTTTCCAAAAGAAATCCTTCTGAAGAGGAAAGAATTGCAAAAACAACTGGAAGTAGAAAAAAATTAGGGCAACTTCGCATATATAAAATAGTTGTGAAAGAGAACTCCATAGAAAAAAGGAAAAGAAACCACACCCAGTCACCATCTACCTCAAATGAAGAGAATAATGAAAAACGTCCACAAAACTAAATAAAATAAACAACTTCACAAACATGAGACAGAAGGCTGACTCCCTCCCAACTGAACAATCTGATAAAAAATCTAAGTAGCAACTAACCGACTTAAAGGACCGGACACACAAAAAGCAACCACTCCATACAACATTAGAAACATTCAAAAACCCCAATCTGGCTGGTCACTATGGGGAGATCGACCAATACCCTCCAATAAATAAAGTTAATATACCAATAGAAGATTCAAAATCATGCCAACAAAACTCAATATACCATCTTAAAATATGCACTAATAATGTTGGAACATTGTCATCTATGGAAAAATTACTAGAATTTACCCATACCATGGAAGAGATAGGATAGCAGATGTGAGAAGTGCAATATGTAGGCATTGCGAAATGCACTTCCTCACGTGCACCGTCTAATTAGGTCGCACGAGTAACGTAAATCACGTTATGCTTAGTCAGTAAGATAGAATTAGTAACTTTTGTTATAATATAAATTCAATCAATATACGATCGTCAACTGAACAACATGTATTATACTTAATTCGACCATCAACTTGTCTCCAACATCAGAGCGCCTAGGCCGCGCTCCTCATGGCGACCCTGTGCCAAAGAACCAAGAAAAATCACATTTTATCATGCGAAAATGAAGACTAAATGTTTAACAAAATTTTAGAAGAACAAACAAGTCTGAACACATTATGAAGATCCTGCCCAATTTTCAAGAAAAGTAGACAAGAATGTGCCAATAAAACCTCACCAAAAGCACGCAAGAGAATTGAAGCATACAAGCGGTGTTCAGGGTTTTTTCCCGGCCCACGGAGTCCAGGGTGCAGGTAATGGGGAACAAAATAGAAGAATACAATGATTATATTTTCTGCTATATTCGAGAAACCCCTGGCCTGTATGGAGTAGGTTTTCTAGTGAAGAAAAAACATAAGTCAAATATAGTAAATTTCACTGGGATCTCGGAAAGGGTGGCTGTACTACAAATGCAATTCCAAGATGTTTGAGGTAGCATGATACAAATATATGCCCCAACAGAAAGAGCACAGAATGAAGAGGTCGAAAAATTCTATAACAGCTTAATGCGCGCACAGGAATTATCAGATGATTTAGTTATAATGGGAGATTTTAATGCCAAAATTGGACAACCAAAAAATCATGACCTTGTAATAGGAAAGCATGGCAATGGAAACCAAAATGAAAGAGGAGAAAGATTAATCCACTATGCATTAGAAAGCAAAATGTCGATAATTAATACATACTTTAAGAAAAAAGGAAGCCAGAGATGGACATGGATTTTACCGGACAAAGAAACAAGGAACTAAATAGAATTGCTTAAAAAGATTAAGCAATAAACCAAAACTGTTCACAAATTGCGAGATACTTAACAAGGTGAACTTCCCTTCAGACCACAGACTACTAAGAGTAACTATAAATTTAAAGATAACAAAAAAAAGCAGAAAGAGCTTTAAAATGTCAACCAAACCACCAAATACTCAGACAGAAACAAAACTATTTACAGAATGCTTGGAAGAAAATATTAAAAGTTTCAACAGTTATGATAAGGATGACCAGGATTTTCACAATGAACTGGAAAAACTTATTATGAATAGCCAAGAAACAGCAAAGGAAGCAACTTCCATGGTAAATAAAACACAATAAAACCACTAAAGAGGCAACAAGAGTTACTGTCAACAAAAAACAAGTCTAAAGACGAAAAGGAAGAACTAAAACACAAAAACTTATTATGAATAGCCAAGAAACAGCAATCAGACAAGATTACAATAATCATGGTAAACATAACATTGAGAATAACCTAATAAAGTTTAAAAGCGCAAAAGGAACTCAAAAACGGCTAAGTATCCATAAAGAATAGATACAAAATTTAAAAAACGGACAAAGCGAAACAAAATCTACACATGACATTTTGACATTGGCTAGACTTTTACAAAGATTTGTACAGAAGACCATCACAAGAACTTTATATATGTGAACTCAATGAAAACAATGATAATGAAGAACTAGAATGCACCGGTCTTAGTTACTGATTTGGTACATCTCTTCAACAACATACTACAATCAAGTCAAGTACCTATCCAATGGTGTAACCCAGATACAATACTACTGTACAAAAAAGGAAATTCTCTAGATTTAGGTAATTATAGACCCATCAATCTATTATTTAGCCTATTCAAACTATTTGCATCAATAATTTCAAGTAGAATCTCGCATAATATTGATAACCAACAACGAATTGAGCAAGCATGATTTCGATCAGGATACTGCACAATTGATCACATACACACAATTGAACAAATAATAGAAAAATATTCAGAATATAGTAAACCTATTTACATAGCCTTTATTGACTACTCAAAAGCTTTTGATAATATAACTCACAGCTCTATATGGAAAGTCGAGTGCTTGTCACATAAATCAAAGATATATAAACATCCTAAAGATTGTATACTCAAAATGTGTCAGAAGAATTAAACTTGAGACAAAAGGAAACACATTTGAGATAGGTAAAGGCGATAGACAAGGAGACCAGCTGTCACCAAAACTTTTCATAGCAGTACGTGAATAGACATTCAAAACGCTTAAATGGGAGAATAAAGGAATTGTAATACCGCACCAACATCAAACCTATCTTAGGTTTGCAGTCCTTTCAGAAACTGTCTCAACACTAAAAGAAATGCTTCATAATTTGGATAAGGATAGCAAAAAAGTAGGCCTGCACATGAACCTCGACAAAACAAAAGTGACTGAATACAATAGAATTAGAAAACAACAATACCATACTGGAATATATAGACAAATACATCTATCTTGGAAAACAGATATATAGACAGAAGAATAAATTCTTCATGGAAAAAGTTTCGGGCACAAAAAGAAATTCTCAAAGGTAAATATGACCTAAGTTTAAAAAAAACAGTTATAGACACCAGCATACTGCCCTGTTAACATATGGTAGCCAATAATGGACATTCACACACACACACACACATTCATAAAATTCGAGACAACAACCAGTTCATTATTACTACTGCAAAATACAAGTTTTACCGCTGCGGGGGTAATTACCGCCAGGTTAGGAACCGAGGCACTAGCGTATGCTTTAAAGCTTAAATGGACATGGGCAGGACATATTTCTAGGCTCAATGACAACAGGTGGACACTATGAGCACCTAGATGGCAAAGCCCAAAGGGCAAAAGGAAAAATGGCAAACTAAGAAAACATTAGGTAGACGACATCACCACAGTCGCTAAAAAATGAGGAGGCTTTTACCCATAAAGGGTCCACATCAACAACACAGAACTAACAACACTAATAATAGTTTCTTATTTTAAATACAAATAATCTAACAAAACTAACCAATATAAGCATATACGAAAAATTATTATTTTGTTTTTAAAATGTTAAAGTGGGATTTTATTATTATTATTATTACTGTTAATGGTGTTACTGATTAGTTTGGAAACATATATTATCAATATTCTTTTGAAATCTGCATAATTTCCTAAGTTCTATTTTTTTTTATTACTAAAAACACTTTCAAATTACTAAAAAAATTAATTAATTATATAATCTACTATTGATTGAGATGCATTTTTATGCAAACACCAAACATAATTCACTTAGCATTTTTTGCAACTTAGTTTGCATGATCAAAACTGCTTTAATTAAATATAAAAGTGTGTGTGTTATATAACATATAAAATTGAACCTTAACCTACAAAATTCAAAAATAACTTACACAATTTCTAATAAAATCGCTAAAAATCTTTTAAGGAATTAACAGAATCGAAAACACAAACCATCATTTATGTAATCAAATCATGCAGTGCCTGTTACTTTAAATTGAGGCAGGTGTTGGAGCATCAAGCCAGCTGCGGGCACCATCACCTGAGCAGGCAATCAAGTTATGTAAGATTATATGGGAACCCTTTTCGTTCCTAGCTAGTTTTCAGACACTTTTTTACTAGTTTTAGACGCTGTTAGATTGAGTTTTCTATACTTAAGAAAACTTACTTACTTACTTTTTGATGCTGTTATATTTAGTTTTCTATACTTAAGAACACTTACCAGGGTGTTTTCCCTCAATCTTCGCACCTTGCCTCCCAAGCTGGCCCTGGTCATTGTTTCCACATGAATATAAGTGTCCTTGACTTGTGAGATATAACACATGAAATTCACCTGCAGCTACATGTTGAATGTGATTGCTTTCATGCCACTTAGATAATGTTGGTTTTATTACCTAGAATTTTTTTTTTTTATATTCACAGGACAGTATTGACAGAAAAGTAAACAATCTTCATACAAGCATACCTATTTTATGTCATCAAGACCACATATTCATATGCAGACTCCTACAATTTCCTTTGATAAACTCGAACTCAAAGTATTTTTAATTCAAGTAGACTTTAAAACAGCACTTTTGAATAGCCAGTTTTATTATTAATTTTATCGACTACCACCGGTTTGGAATGATTTTTCTACTGAGAAGAGGCAGCAAGAAACTCAGTATTTAATCTTTAAAAAAATTTTTACTATTTCACTAAAAAATTAAGAGCTGCATCTTTCTTGTTTATTTTAATAACACATACATACTGTGGATTACAAATTAAACCTAACATATTTGCCCTAAACCCCTTGTTTTTAAATTTTTACATTTGGTATATTACCCACACTAACAATTGGAATTACTTTTACTGAGATTTGATAAGCATATTTTATTTATGGTTATATTTTGTTACCTACATTATGGTTATTTAAATACTTATTTCATGTTTGTAAATATAAAACCTGAAAGTGAATATTTACCTGTGCAAATCATAAACATATAAAGCACTATTGAATAATTTTGTTCTATATATCTTAAGTATCAATATAACCCTTAAAACCATCATGGTACTTAAGACAACTAATAAGGTATTGGAAATAAATTACCGTTACCAGTATTCATGGTAATTTCCATGTTATTATGGCATGTATTGGTAATAATCCTACTAATATTATAAATGTGAAAGTTTGTATGTCTGGATGGATGTTTTTTACTCAATCACGCTTCAACCACTGGACAGATCCGGATAAAACATGGCATACATATAGGTGAGGTCCTGGAATAGCATATAGGCTACTTTTATCCCTAAAAATTCCTGAGGGAATAACTATAACAGAGTTAAACGAACTTTTACTGCACCTATGGCATACTATTATAATTTATTAGTGTAACTAATTAATTGGAGTAGTTTAAGGAGTTCCATGCGGATAAATGAATTTAGGGCAAGCCGAGCCGCTGGCAAAGTCTAGTAGATAAAACTTTTTTGAATTAAATCATATGGACCTGTGGTCAAAATTTCAGGGGCCAGTGGACATACAACTCAGGCATTCCAAAACAACTTAAAAGTTGAAAATGTGGTTTTGTGACATTTGACCGGCTCAGGGTAATTTTCTTACTGTCAAGTTGAATAATTTACACTCCTGTAGATACAGTTGGGAATTACTCTGGAAGGCAGTGTAAATATGCACTGTCAATTCCTGTACCAAAACAGGTGGAAAACCGACTTTACAGGATAATCTCTCAGCTATAAATTGGAATGTAGCTTAAAATAAGTTCCTAGCTACGACCTACGTTTATTTGTAGAGTTGATTTAAGGTAAATTATTTCAGAATTAATTTCTTTGACCCATGGTTATGACGTCAATTATAGCAGAAAATTTCAGTTGTTTATTTTAGATTGTGTCATCTGGAACATTCTCTGTCTGCTATAGGTAATATGTCAAGGAAGTAGCCTATAAAAGCGACGTATGCAAATCCAATTCATATAATTCAGAACATGCTAGTTATGAAATGGCACACCTCTACTTGGTACCCTGACCGGCTTTCGAAATGCCTAAAAAATCATGGTGTCGAAAATACTTATTGTTAATATATGCATGTTAATACCACTTACCAAATCAATATTATCAGGACCTTCTACGCATAATTCATGATGAGTCGCGTTTCCCCAACAATACATTTTTTTGCCTAAGAATTGTTGGAATGACTTTTAATTTTACAACCTATGAAATTAACCTCAATGATAAATGGTCAATAGTTAGTCTAAATTTATCGGTACCACCGTTGTGAGCATTTAATGACTGTACATTAGTTTAATAATTTAAGCTTAGCAGTTTAACAATTTTACTTTTATTATTTAGCAAGTACAACATATTTACAAAATTATAGAAAAAAAGAACCGTCCACGGTTATCGAATAGTTTGCCAGACTAAAATTTAAAAATTCTCACCGTTGCCAATTCGGTATCAGGAAAAAGGGCTAAATTAGCCTTATATATTTAAAAAAGGGCTTAATTGTTTCTTAATTAAAGTAAATAAAAGAAGTGGTTTTATGAACAATATGTACTACATAAGTATGTATATGCAGCCTCATATTTATATAGAGAAAGTCAAAATATTTATATAGAGAAAGTCAAAATCTAAGTACGATTCATGTGTGAGGAAAAGAGCGAGGGTCTCTAGCCAAGTAAGAAAAACAACGAAAATGATAATAGAAACATTAGTATTCGATCAAGTATGTAAGTTGCACATTACTTGCCGCAGTTATACATTAAAGATAACTTCTTTACTCGATCGGGTATCAACGTTTCTATGAACGCTATTGCGTTCTTGGCTAAAGGGTAGTTCGCAAAAAATGCGATTTTTCTATGTCCGGACATGCTAACATTACTTTTTTTAATTCTATAGGTATCCCTATCCCTGTACACAATACAGAATTTTGTCGCTGTCCGCTTAAAAAGTATAATTTCCTTGGGTATACATTTCTACCGTTACAAAAGCGAAATGCATATGTTTTGAATATTATAAGTGGCAACATTGAAGCTCGGCCATTTTGCCGTGAGAGCCCCGAAAGCAGGTCGTGCGTATCAGTTTTATTTTGTGCCAATATCGCGGAAGTGTACGTCCCTCCTTGTGCTTTGGTTTTAGATTACTCAATTTCCTTGGTCATGCTTTCTTAGCTGTAAATGGACATCCATCAAGTTTGTTTTAAAATTTAATAAGTGTATCTAGGTGAGAACTTTCAATTTGCTTTTTTAAAATTTAAAGTCAATATTTATTTTTATGAGAAATATTTAAGTCATAAACATAATTTCCTTGTTTTCCATGGCTAAAAACTGACCATGGAAATTAGGGAATACCAAAGAAATTATAACATAGAAGATACATTGTAATTTATTAGTCAATTTAGAGCCAAGGGTCAAGCCAGTTGTCTCTATAAAATCTGTCACATCTATTTGTATATTTATTGCTTCAAAGGGCATATTTATTATAATTTTTTTTTAACCTGAAATAGGTTTCTGGTTTATAAGTAAAAATCGACATTGCAATAGCTTTCTATACCATCTGTTTGGTATAGGGTCAATGCTCATCCAGCTAGAACGATAATAAAAATTAAAGATTTATAATTTCATTTACTTTTTTTATTAGGATACCTACATAAATATGGCTAGAACAAAAAAAAACAAACAATGGAAGAAAAATTAGAAAACAAAAAGGTTAGCAGAAAAAAAAGAAATGAAAGAATAAACAGTAACCCCCAGCTTTATGAAGAATTTAAAGCTTAAGACAGAGCAAGATATTATAAGAAAAAAGAACAGAAAAAAATACTACCTATGATTGAGATGACTTCTCGAAGACAAAGAAAGCAGTACAGCGTAAAAGAAATAGAGAGAATTTTAAAGCTTATTACACTAGACAAAAGAAGAAAACACAATTAGAAAATTTACTACGCGAAGAAACACCACCCGAATCAGATAATGAACAACTACCACAGCCAGTACCTCTATGCAGTCGACTATTAAGTAGAAGAAATTTTAATCATGCTCCGACTTCTCCTTGTCCTAGCAATTCTTCAAATAGTTCCACAATATCAAAATCAACTTTTCGGAAAAACCAATACAAAAAAACAAAACTTATTCAATCTTTAGAGAGAAAAGTTACAGAATTGCAAAGAGAGAAATATAGATTAAGAAAACATGTACAAAGAATTAAGATTTCCAATGATAGTTTCGAAAATACCAAAAAGACTGACGAAAGTAGAATTCCCAAGAAAAAAGTTAGAAAAGTTTTGACTCAGGCACAGTTATTAAAATTGAAAGTTCAAAGATTTCTTTCAGATGATGAAAATAGTAGAATGTGTCCTGGGAAAAAAGATTACATTTCTACAAACAGGGTTAAGCGCCAGAAACGCTATTTTTTCGGTCTCATTACAAAACTTGCATCAAAAGTTTTTAGATACTAAATAACTATAGTCAAAAATTCACTACGGCACTTTTTGCAGGCTGAGACCTTATTGCACACATTATTGGATTTTAATTCCTACCGTTAATGTTCGGGAAACATGTTTATGTAAAGTACACGAAAATATGGCATTACTGATAAAATCACTTAAATTTAACAAGATTATAATTGAAAGTGATATTACTGAAGTGCTACAGAATGTAACTTGTGACCGGGACAATATAAAGTGCTTGCAGAAAAAATGTGTCGATTGTACAAACAGAGTAATAAACTATCAAGAATTCGTGTTTTATTAGAACTTGTAGATGAATATAATGTCATAAAGAAGGATTTGTTGTTTCCGCAAAAGCTACCAGCATTTTCTGGCACAATGAGAGTACATCAAGCTGTTTGGAACTCGCATAACAGGAACTGCGTGACTTTGCGTACATTGACATGTGTGCATGACGACTGCTTCTCGAATGCTATTATATGTATACATGAAAAACACTTAGGATTTTACAAGATTGAAAATCTAGCAACAACCAAGACTCAAGATAATCCGAACAAAGAAATTAAAATTTTATCCCAATTAGTTATTGAACCAAATGATTCAAGGTTTCAAATTATTAGTCCCTTTGGCAGTATAGGTACTAAAGATGTTCTTAATCCTGATGAATGTACTATTAACGAATTAAGTCAGGTAATATTAAATGCGAAAGAAAACATTCCAATTCAGCTTGGATCTTGGATTTTAGTGGATTTCAAAACACATATAACAATTTGTTGCATCAAGGTCATGATACACCCTGAAGATAGGCGGTTTCAGCTCATTTTATGAAGAGAGGATCCGGCCTCTCCATTGGTGGTTTATGAGCTCAACACCAATACCTACGGTCTAAATTCGAGCCCGTTTATAGTAATTCGCTGGTTGCTACATTTGGCTGATCGTGAGCGTCTGAATTTCCTGCGCTTAGCTGCTGTCTTCCCTTCTGACGCCTACTTAGACGATATTTGTACGGGTACTTCGTATGTGGAGGAGGCGTTAGTCTCGAGGGATGAGCTAATCGGCTTGTTACGGGCAGGTGGGTTTGAACTAAGGCAATGAATTTCCATTTCCTCTGCCATCTTGGAAGACTTGCCGGCAGAACATCAGCAGGAGCCACACCTCTTCCAGAATCCTGAAAATCCTGACTCCATCGCGGTCCTTGGAGTTCAGTGTCGGCCAGTTCAGGATATCTTCACGTACTCAGTTGAACCGTCGGACACAGTGAAGAGGTGGACTAAGAGGCTGGTTCTGTCCACAGTAGCGCGCGTCTTTGATCCTAATGGTTAGGTTGCTCCTGTTGTCTTTTGGGCCAAATGTTTCCTACAGGAACTCTGGATTTCAGGTCTCGACATGTTGTCTTATTGACTATGCTTTTATGCGACACTTTCAGACCTTCAACATGTCTCCGTGCCTCGGTCAATCTTACCTCCTGGTCGTTCTCTGTTCTCTGACGCGGCGGAATCATGTCTCCAGTCGTCACGTCACAGATTGGCGTCACGTGCCAGGGTCCTTGATCCCTCGGATTGCACTTCACGGGGCCTGATTGCGTCGCAAATAATTAATCACCCGGTCTGGTGGGGTCCTGACTGGCTGGCCTCACCTGAAGCCACTTGGCCACATACAGTTGTGGAGTTTGTTGACCCTCCGCTGGGGCTAAAGGTTTTTGCTTTTGAGCAGACTGTGTTCACTTCATCGGATTTCCTGCTTAATCGGTTCAGCTCTCCCAACAAGCTCGTTGGTGTCACCGGTTGGATTAAGAGGTTTCTCCACAACTTACGGAACGGGTTACAGCCAACGACGTCTCCAGGCTTGTCTCCTGAAGAGCGTCAGGATGCCCTCCTCACCTGTGTTCACATGGTACAGGCCCAGTCGCTTGGAAAGGCAATTTGTCTTCTCCGTTCAGAGAACAGGAAATTGCGGGGAAGCCTTGCTCGTCTTAATTTCAAAAGTCGGAGTTTTTGCGAGTGGGTGGTAGGCTTCGCAACTCAGAAATTCCCTATGGAGCTCGGCATTCTCTCTGGTTGCCCAAGAGTGGTCATTTTGTTGAGTTGCTCATCAGGGACCGCCATGTTAAAAATCAAAATCAAAACCAAAGTTGTACGAACACTAAATAAACAAGATTTACCATGTAAATAGTTTGTTTTAAGAAAAAAACAATCAATATTTAGGTAATATTTCAATTGCCTATTGTTTTTCAGATTGCATGGGGAGGGGGGGCACCATGTGATACGTCAAAAGTCTTCAATTATTCTGTGACGGGATTTTAAGTCCCGAGAAAAATATATTCATATAACATATAATATATAATATTACACAGCAGATAAGCAGATATATATATATACATATATATATACATACTAAGAATACAAAGAAGTTTGCAAGAACAGACCAGCCTCCACAGGCGGCACCCGTTCACAAGTATGACACATGAATCAGCCATCGCTTCGCTCAACCATGTCTTAGGGAACGTAACGACCCGACGCACATGCCACCACCGCAGAGACCTTGAGAGAGCATGACACACTCAAGCAACTCCAATAAAACTTCGATTGTACTATATTCATATAACACAGCAGACTTACATATACATTTATATACATATATATATATACACATAGATACATATTAAAATTTTACAAACATATAAATTAATAAATAAATAGATATTTGTATATATATATTAAAGTTAATATAAAATACAAATACATGCACATATTCATATATACACTTACAGACATATAATAATACATAATTATAAATATACAAATACATATAAAAGATATAAAATAAAACTATATGTAAATTAACTTATAGGTCCTATCTGATTCAATCCTCGTTCGGCCGCCCGATCGCGGCAGGGCTCCGGACACGAGCAGGTGCTACACACAAACACGCACATATACATATATGCATACACACATTCAAACAGACGTCGCACACCCAAAAGTGGCCCAGCCCCTACACAACAGCCCGGCAACAAATGCACATCATTTAAACTATCATCACTTCGCAAACTCGCCTAAGAGAAGAAGAAGTGACAAGAAACTCCCAGATGTACACCTGTTACCAATCAGTCATGCAGGAACCAAGCCATCAAGTACACAATATCTTTCCAAATATGTATATAACCACATCCACGTATGCGCCACACCCCCACACATTTAGAGCCCCACGAAAACCAGGCAACGAAAGGCGGATTGCACATGGTGCATCCCCTGGTAGCTTGCCACCAACCACTATAAAGTAAACAACAGAGACATAACATCGTTACTTAGCTTGGTTTTTAGAGTGCTCCTTTAACTTATCAAACCTAAATTATTTAAGTTTGAATAGAAAACCTAACATTAATTTTGTGTGATACTAGGCCATACAATTTTGTCATTCAAATATTTATAAGCTTTCTCGGTTATTAAAACGAAGCTACTACAACGATGCGCCTTAGAAATTAGAAAACCATACGGTAGCTAGGCTATATAGCTAGCTAATCCCCAGGGGGTCGTAGTCTTGCTCAAGGGCTCGCTCTCGCTAGCCAGATCTTCATATCATTCAAGGAATCTGAAAACTTTCTATAAAAATTTTCTAATCGCTAAGTTTTAAGTGTCATAATTTTGTAATCACATTTCCAGTTACTAATTAACCTACCTAGTACTTGATTTCTTAATCAATATAGTGTAGGGTTGCCACTTGACGCTTTTCAATTCTAGGGTTACGGGAGTTTTATTTACCTCGTATTTTATTTTGCTAATTACAGGTTCCTATATTGTTAAAGCCTCAAAAACGGGGTAACTCGTAAAATACGAGGTATCTGGCAAGCCTTATATAGTGCCAATGGCAGGAAAATTAAATATATTTGAAGTCACTGATATGGGTAGTGTTATCACAATCCTAGGGGTCACCAAATCTTTTTTAGTTGTAAAGGGGTCGCGTATTCAAGAAGGTTGAAAGATACTGATTTAAGGAATAATTAATTTTGTGAGGATATTGCGCAGTCCATGCGGATGATTGCAGGACTAAGCTATGGTGTTAATTAACTATTAATCTGCGGCTCCGAAACATGTCAAAATTTAGATTCCCTGCTTTATTGTGACGACAAAATCGAGTCATGTCATGTCACTCTACAGTATTTTAAAAGCGTCCAATCAAATTAACCGGGCTAAAATCAGTCTGCAGCAAGGAGCAAAGATAGGCCAGTAAAAAAAACCTAAAAACGCAAAACGCGATGTAAAGCTGCTTTTTTGGTATGTTATTTGGACTCCTTAGGAGTGTGTGAAACTACTGAAAAAAGTCCGAAAATTTTGCAGTTTTTCACGTATTACGCAAGAATCACAACATTTTTCTTCCATCTAAGTGTATCTGATAATTTTATGGGCGCTTATATTGCTCAAATTTTTGACAGTTCCGTCTGTGTATATGTTTAAGTAATTTGATTGAATGAATTTTGATTTTCTTACAGATAATACCAAAGATATAGAGTTCATATGCGAAAATAAACTTTTCTTTAAAAAAAAAATGTTAAAATAATTTTATTCAAAGGAGACACTTTCACATTTGACACCTCCACCCCACCTCTCGAGATGGCTGTTTGGTAATAACATTTCGTAGCAAAATCGCTCAGACGAAAAGCTAAAAGTCAACATAAGAAGGGTGTTCCTTCTGAGTCGCGTTAAAATTTAATAGTAAAACCTCATTTTAGCACCAACTACCCGTTCCGTCTGAGCGCATCTGATAATTTCAGCGGCGCTATTATTGTTCAAACGAAATTCGTTTCGCGTCATTTTTTGACAGTTCCGTGTGTGTATATGTTAAAGTATTATATTGTGATTTTTTGCAGTCAATAACAAAGATATATAGTCTATAATGCAAAAATAAAGATTTCTCTAAAAAAACAATTTTATAAGTATTTTTCTCAAAGGATTCACTTTCACATTTGCCAGCTGTCAAAAAGTAGCGCAATATACCAATCTCCCGACATGGGTTTTTGGTAGCAACATTTGCTATCAAATCCGCTCAAAAGAAACGCTTGAAGTCGTGATTAGATTTTGCTACCAAGAGCATAAAACGCAAACCGCTAACAATTTCTGCTAAAAAGTAGCCAGGGGCCGTTCAAGAACCGACTGAGTCGAGTACAGTTCTGATTCGAACCGTTTAAAAACGAACTAAGTTCCACCTCGATAGCGTTCAAAAACGCGTAGAGTTGTTACCTTAGTGTTGACTCAAGTGAACTGTACTCGACGCAGGTACGACGGAGTTGACGGACATATTTGATAAAAATTATCAAGACAATGTTTCCGAATTAAGAAAATTAAAATTAATGTATTATAAGTAATTTCTGTTGACTTAACTTGTATTCGTAGTGTTTTAAACTTCAAAATTGTTTTTTTTTTTGGGTTTCCACTGCACTATTACGTTTTAGATTTTCTTTAGATTCTTTTGTAAATCGTCCTAAATTCCTCAAAATTCAGGACGTATAATTTAGTTGTTTATTTTTTTTTATTTAAAGTTCTTATTCAAGTAGGTCACCTTCGGACACTTTTGAACGTCAGTTTATAATAAACAAGTGTGAATTAATAAATATAACATAACAAATATTTGTCAATAAAACTAAAAATAGCTAAGCTATAAAATATAAATTTACATTAAAAAATTAAAACAAAAACATCATAGCCATAAGTAAAAATTTCAAATTTTATGTGCGGATGATATTTCAAACATCCTTGTCTCCTATATAATCTAAAACTGTATAGTAAGCTTTTTTAACTAGAATATATTAAATTTGCTTTCAGTAAAATCAGTGATTATCTTTGGAATTTTGTTATAACATTGTATAACGTTTCCTATAAATGTTTTTTTTTTGTGTCTTGTGCAGTCTAAAAACAGGCATTGCGAGTTTCCCTTTATTTCTTGTATTAAGGCCGTGTATCTCCCCACGTTTTGAGAACAAATCAATATTTTGCCGCACATACATTATGTTGGCATAAATGTAAGCATAGTCAAAATGTTAATTTTTTTAAAGAGTTTTCTTAGAGATTCACGCGCATTCATCTTGTATACAGAGCGGATTGCCCTTTCTGCAAAATAAAGACCGATTCCCAATCGGCGGCTGCACCCCATAATAAAATACCATACGACATAATGTATGAAAGTAAGCATAGTAGACTAACCGTTTCAACATTTGTTAGCTGTCGAATTCTTCTCACTGCATATGCAGCGGAGCTTAGTTTCTTACATAAGTTGTTTATGTGCGGACCCCATTGCAGTTTCTTGTCGATGGTCATATCCAGGGAGTTGTCTCCTGCTTTAATTGTAAATGTCAAGCTCTGTTTTGTTAAAGAAAAATTAAGATATTTGGTTTTACTTCCATTAAGAAGAAGGTTATTTGCATTAAACCATTCAATAATGATGGTTAGTGAATTATTTATTCCTACAAAGTCCGGATTTTTTCGATCTAGTTTAAAAATTAAAGAAGTATCGTCGGCGAACAATATAATTTCACATAAGCCTTTTACTGCGTATGGAAGATTGTTTATGTACGTAAGGAAAAGAAAAGATCCCAAAATAGATCCTTGAGGCACACCTATATTGACCAAAGCACCCGATGACATTTCACCATTAATTTCCACTCTTTGATCACGATTTGCTAAATAATACGAAATAAGCTTTAACGCTTTACCTTGCACGCCGTAGTGTTGAAGTTTATTAAGAAGTGTTTGATGATTAACACAGTCAAACGCCTTGGACAGATCACAGAATATTCCTATGACGTCCTGACATTTCTCCCATGCATCCATTATATGCGTCACTAATTTAGCCCCTGCATTTACTGTCGATTTACCTTTTGTAAAGCCATATTGCTGTTCATGCATGATATTATACCTATTAAAATGTAATTGTAGCTGATCAAATATAATTTTTTCAAAAATTTGACCAATAGCGGGGGGGTTGAAAACTGGACGATAATTTGTAGGATTATTTGCACATCCAGATTTAAATATGGGAATCGTTTTACTTAGTTTTAAGAGAACAGGATAAATACCTTCGTCTATGCAGTGATTAAATATAAATGCTAAGATAGGAGCTATGTCTTCGATAATTGACCCAATTAATTTTACAGAAATCCCCCATACATCCTCGGTTTTCTTTTTTTTCAAAGATTTGTACGTTTTTATTATGTCATCTTGTGAAACATGTCTAAATATGAAGTTGGTAGAATCGAAACTATTCATATTTCTCTTTAAAAGGAATTTGGATGACCCGGAAACAGACACAATAGAATTTGATATTTCTAGTGCTATGTTAGCAAAAAATGTTTCAAAGGTATTTGCTACTGATTTATTGTCGGTTAAAATATCGTTGTTGATTTTCAGCTCGACATGGTTTTTATGTTGTTTGTTTTTTTCAGTTTCCTGATTAATCCATTTCCAAACAGATTTTATTTTATTTTCTGAACATTCAATCTTATTTCTTATATACCGAGCTTTTGCTTCAATTCACACATGTTTGAAAATTTTTGAATATTTCCGAACGTAAGCAATAAAATTTCTATCTGTTGTATATGATTTTCTTTCATATAGATCGAATAAATTCTTCCTACTTTTCCTTATGGCAGCTGTAGCCCATTGATTAAAACACAATTGCTTTTTAATTTTGACTTTTTTGTTAGGAAATATTTCCTGAAAACTACCATGAATAGAGTTAAAAAATGTCTGATAAATTACATTAGGGTCGCGAGATTCAAAATTGATTTTTGATATTATTATTTATTTTATTTTCGAATTGCTTTATTTTACTTTTAGTCAGTTGTCTACATTTGATATATGATTGTTCAAATGGCCTGTTAGAATTAAATTTAATTATAGTAGTTTAGAAACAGAAACCCTATTATAATTATTATTTATTTTGCTGTCATGAAACCCGACATTAAAATTAAGAGCGCTTAAAAATAGAGAACTCAATGTTACCACTCCAAAAAAATGTTATAAATAATTAATGAAATGAATAAATAAATAACAAAATAATAACAATAAGTTTAATAAAAATTAAAAATTAAAACAGCAAGTACCCGCCTAGTTGGTGAAAACTTAATTGAAAAAATCAAGATGATATTTGATATCTTGTTTATAGGTACTCAAATATAGTCCAGAAAAAACTAAAACTTTAATTGAAGTTTAGTGTTCTCTTGGCTCTAAATAGGCACTTCAATTTAAAATATGGCCCTTAAAATGGGCAAAATTCCTAAAAGTAGAAACATTGATTTAACTTTAGGGTAGAGTTAGGGACCCTTGACGTCATTTTTAACCCAAGTCACTCGTTTTTGAACGCAACCCAGATGGAATGGCCTATAGATTTTGCTACCACAAGCATGAAACGCAAACTGTTAATAATTTCTGCTAAAAAGTAGCCAGATGGAATGCCCTAAATGTAGAATATGACTGGCCTACTGCGACGGGGGGGCGTTCAAAAACCGACTGAGTCGAGTAGAGTTATGACTCGAACCGTTCAAAAACTAACTGAGTTCTACCCCGTTCAAAAACGTGTAGATTGTTAGTTGACTATCCGTGAACCGTGGTTCTCAACTCAACGTTAGGTTCAACGGAGTTGCTGTCCTCATTTGATTAGAAATGTCAAACCAATGTTTCCGAATTAAGAAAATTGATAAATTATTTTGTTGTCAGTTCTGTTTTTTAATATTTTTTATAACTTTTGTATTTGGGAGTTTTATACGCCAAAAAGTTTTTTAGTGTTCCACTTCACTATTAAATTAGATTTCAGCTCTTCTTAGATTATCTAGTAAATCACCATAAATGTCTCAAAATAGTCCTAAATATTGTAGAGCTTAGCTGTGTAGAAAAACTGTTTGAATGCAACCCAGGGTGCCAAGTTGCTCTGCAGAAAATAAAAGTGAATTAGAAAAAAGCCTAGGGCAAGATAAGACTGGCAGCACTTTACGTTTGTTCTTTTCCGTTCGTTCGTTTCGTTGTCTCATTCGTTGTCGGCCATATTTGTTATTGTGTTCAATGGGGTCGGGAGTTAATTAGATCCTGATTTCAGAACTTTTTATCAGATCCTATATTTAGTAGTTTGTAATGATTTTATCTTTATTCAATCTTATTTCGAATAACCTCAATCTGGATCTAGATGTTGTTATAAAAAGGCCTTAAAGTTATGCTGATATAAGTGCCACTGGTAGCGATTCGCGGATTTTCTGCGAATTTCAGTTGACAATTTCTAAACAATACTTCTAAAGTGGCGGGGACATCGAATAACAATGGAAAGGGGGCACGACAAGCTGCCCCTGTGGATGTGGTCTCTCCCCTACTTGACTGGGAAGAAGGAGACCATTTCAGTTTCGAGGATTCCGAACGTTTTGAGGAGGATTCCTTGTGCAGTTGGAGTTCAGAACCTGAGAGTCTGTGCAACAATTGGCGAGGGTGGAGAAGACCAAACCTTCCAAGTTCTTTTGCACCCCGTTCAACAAAAAAAACCGTTCAAGGTAACAACACTACAGCTGATCCTTTGTTTGATATCGTATACGTATTATAAAGTAAAATAGACGTACTATTGTATTTTATTTTGCATTTTATACAAAAAGTTGTTAGTGTTATGTCATACCATTATACTATTCACACATTTCAAATTTTTTTCAGGGAAAGTTGACATCAATTGATGTATACATGTCTATGTAGTTGTATCTTTGTGTGTGTGTGTGTAGTGTTACAAAGAACAGGTGCTGGAAGTCATTTACCTCTTACTGGATCAAGCAGTTAATAATAATAGGATCCTTTGCTTTAAAATTCTCATGTAGATATGTTGCTTGTCTTTGTTTTACTTTTTTATTGATCATTAAATTGTACCTAATGAAGGGGTTTTATATCTAACATATTAATTCTATAAATATTAAATTAAAATTTACCTTTTTGTCTTTTGAGTTTTCAAACATACATTGCATATCAAATATAAAAATATTAACAAAATTGTTGTCTATAATTTTAATGATTTCATTGGTAAATATTAACTTCTATGCAACCTTTCATTTTTGGAAAAAAAAAATTAATCAACAGATTGTAATAAGAGATGCTTCTCTTAGGTATACAAAAATGGAAAAAAAAAATTGGCAGAAAAAAGTAGTAATTGATATGAAATTTTTTTAATACTAGTGTAGATTGTGTGAGGGTTTCTACGTTTATTGTTCCTAAGCAAACCAATGGCAATAAACAGAAGGGTGTAATCAAATACCCATCTGGGTTTAAGGGGAATATATAAATGTATATTAAATGGTTTTCACAAAAAAACAACAGGTAGATAAGTATAAATATACCTTTTTCAATTCCATAGGAAAGTGTATGATTTTTTTTTTTACTGCAAGTAGTTCTACATTATACACAATAGATTATCCTATTGATGTCTATTAAATGTGGCCGTCCTGCAATTTTTCAGGACCGGTTGAAATTGTTGTCTAGTAGGGGACTGTCTCAATATTGTTGTACTAGCTGTTCCCAGTGGTTTTACCTGCGTTATTTTGGTAAAACACCTTTTCCTTGACATTTCTGCTGGGTGTTGGGTTGGCTTAGTAATGAAACACAAAAATTTACTATAGGTAGGTATATTACAAAGTAAGGATCTTTATAGTATCATACATACACAAAGTTATTATGTCACAGAGTGACATAGCCATAAATATGACTAAGCCCTTTGATAAAAAATATCCTTCATTGCTATAAATAGCAATAGTTTACGGTATTAGCTATAGGAAACCATAGTTTTATATTTTATTAGATTATATTTTAAATTTATATTGATGTAATTTATTTATTGTAATGAAACAATTTGAGTTAGATGTTAAATTTTCAAGGGTAGCTAATGTCTTTCTGCTTATATGGTTTGCATGCAAATACCTTATTGTATGTTTCTCTGCATCACAAATACAGAATTTAATCAAAAATAAACTCAAACATATTCTAACAACAAAATGGTGTGCCAGTAATGTAAATATTTAATTATTTACATACTTTAATTATAAACTGTCAAGGGACACAATATTATGTATAAACATACCAATCAGATTATTGTTTATTTAATTTGTCTCAACAAAAATCATTATAATTATACAGTTACATTGTAGAAAGTTATTTAAATTTTTCATCTTCTATTATGTTTACTGACACTTCGATCTTTCAAATTTTCTCTCTATTTCTAACTAATCTTCTTGTTGTTGCTGATTTCCACACGGCTGCTTGTACATGGTGCCTTACTCCTAATCCACTATTCTCTAACTCTTGTTAAAGTCTGATAAGTATTGAAAACCTAAAAAAATGCCATTTAATACATAGGTTGCAAGTAGTAGGTTTTACACTTACAGTGATTGCAGTTTTTTTTTTGCTTTTATTTAGACTGGCCTCTTTTTATGAAGTTACATTTGAAATATAATTTTCACCCCATCTAATGAATAATGTTGATTGGTTCCAACATTGTTGAGCGGGACCAAAGGAACCTCTTCTCTGTAGTAAGCTTGAAGCAGTTAAAATGTTGTATATACATACTAGCAGCACATATCAATCTCTTGTAGTTGTGTGTTTATATTGGAACAGGATATACTCTTATCTCAAAATCCCAACCATTGCTGAGGAAATAGAGTGGTACAAAATAAGCCATAACAATCACCTTACTGCCCATCCTAATCCTCTGAGTAAAATGTTTTTTCAGCCCAACATTAAAAGACTAAAACGAGCAAATGGGTTGCCTGAAATACTGAATATAGGACACTTGTTATACCAAAACTCATTTAATTATAGTCTGGCAAAATTTTACAAATGGCATAAAAAAAATTGGATAACAAAGGATACTGTCCTGGGGTGTGCCTGCTGTATGTAAAAAATATAAGAAAAACATGCGATTGCATCCTTAAATGTTTCTGTCAATATAAAATTATTGTTAATAATTTACTTTGTACAGTAACCAATAAAACAATACCATCTATGTAACTATTTGATTTCCTTCTTATTAATAAAAATCAATTGTCACATGTATGATGGAGCATTAAGAACAGCTTGATCAATTTGGATGATTTCTTTTTGTTGCGTCTGTAATTGTCAAGACAAGAATGTAAAATAGAAAAAACTGGTCAAATGCAAATCGGACTCAATACTCTTATCTCCAGTAACATATACTGAATCCCTCACTTTGCTCAAGATTCTGCATTAGAATCTTTCGCTAGATTCTGGGTTCAATATTATCACTTTATTAGCACCCTTGCCAAAAAAATATTTTGCTTACTTGTACAATCTTCTATTATTTAAATTGTTGAGTATTACAATACAGATATGTTTAGAATACTTACACTATTACAACAGGATAAACGGTATGTACCTTAAACAAAAAATAACACTAATACAAAAAAAGGAAATAAATTTTTGGAACCCTATTTTATTATTATTTAAGCAATATTGTCTATACATCATAAGTTTTTGTTGATTCATTCAAATGATTGTTACTGTTGGTTTTATTTATATAAGATTTAAAATTAAGATTAGTTGGATTATTGTTCATGTTTTTTTATTGGTTAAGAGTCTCTTCCCTCTCACATCTTCTCCCATCTTTGTTTGTCCTGGCAATTTTATTTTTAGCCAGTTCTTTTTACTTGTTTTTCTAGGTTGATGACTTCCCATTTTATATCTTTATATCTTTTCTTTCCTTCAGAGACATTAGAGAAGCATAGACTGGTAATGATTTGGCTAAGTTATGAAAACCATGTCAACCAGGGAAGCAGGACGGGAGTAGCACTGAATGTTATACAATTGATGAGGTTGATGAATGCAGCATTAAAAATACACATTTACTAGGCTATGTATTGTGTGTCCAACTATTTATATGAGTCGCAATTTAACTAATGTTGTCAAATTAGTTAAATTGTAAATTGTTAAGTATGGAAAAGAAATTATTATTTAACTGACCAGATTATTATATGAAACTAACCTGGAAGGCTCCGCTCGATTTGCTAGTTCAGCATCTACGTTAACATACAAGACTTATACAGTGTGATTTCTGTTTTTTTCTTTTCCATACTTGATGATCTGCCTAGGGGTCCAATTAACTGGCTTATTTAACCAGATGGCTGCAACATATATACCGCTCCAACTTACAGCTTTGTGGCCTATATATTTGTCAGTATGATCGCCATATGCATATAAATAATAATAATAACATGTATAATAATAATATACATGCATGTAATGCATGAAATAATTACGGTTCTCTCACATTCAGCTGAAATAACCATTAATCAAAACAATTTAATATATGTTGTTACATAATCTGTTATTTTGCAATACCTTGTTAGGCAAAGGACTTAGACCATTCATAATTAATGTGTCATCTGCCAAAAAAATCCGATTTGATTTTGTGCATGTCGACCACAGAGTAGGTGTAAAATACCAAAGATTAAATACCCAAAGGTTCTTCTAAACTTTCTAAATGTATGTGGAAACCATCAATTTTTCTTGATTGTGATCTTCATTTATATTCTATTGGATATCTTTTTAAGTTGGATATATTTACCTTTCATAATAAATAAGTTTAGAAGATTTTTTTTGTATAAAAAGTTTAATCTGACACTGGTTCATGACAACCTAAATGGTTCGCATAGAATATCAGTGCTGTGGCTCTTTGGTTTTTATGGCACTTAATAATCAAGTTTAGTATTTTTTTTAGTAACTTATATGTGAATTAATAATATTACCCTAATTAACATAATTGCTTTTTAGTTTGTAATTTTTTTATATTTTTTATATTAAAATCTATATTGGCTGAAAATGTCATAAGCACTTTGTTGATAATCTGCTACTTGATAAAACTAAAATTAGGTTTGTTAACAGGAGTAGGAAATTTGAAGGATTCAAATTTTGAGGAACATTGAAGTTGGTAACTAGGCTACTGAAGAACTTGCCGAATTCTTTCACTAGAGGGTGAAATGAAGGCAAGGGCAGTTGGGCTGAGCAGGTTCCTAAAACTCTTACATTTGGTAAAAATTAGATGGTTATCAAACAAAGAGAGAAGAACTAGGTATCCGGTATTAAACCCTCCATTGGATTCTAAGGGGAAGAAGCATACTTTGTATAGACAACAAGCTGCTTACCTACAAGGCCATTTTGGAACCAATCTGGACATACTGTTGCCAACTATGGGGAAGCGCCAGCAATTCAAACATCTCAATCCTGCAGAGAATGAAAAATATGATCTTGCAAAATGTGGCTAACGTGCAATAATATATGACCAACAATGAGATCCACTATCATCTAAGGATAAAAACTTTTAAGGAGGAAATCTTTGATAACATTTTTTTTTCAAATTCATCTGCAATCAACTAGAATAGTCAAAATCAGATTTTTTTCTAGG
Organism: Apoda limacodes; assembly: GCA_946406115.1. NCBI lineage: Eukaryota > Metazoa > Arthropoda > Insecta > Lepidoptera > Limacodidae > Apoda > Apoda limacodes. Next base: position 6,313,739 of record OX291553.1, on the reverse strand, counting down.
TTTATTCACTTTGACATGAACACTGCTGCATTAAGCATGGTCAAAATATATGGAGACATTCATTATCTTTTGTCAATATCTAGGACATTCAACTTCTTCAAGCGGAAACCACGCTTTTTTTATTGCTGAGCTGAGCTTTTTTATTTATAAGTGCTCTTGCAAGCTAATTCTTGTGTGTCTGTAATCTCTTTTTGTATTCTGTGCAACACTTTTTTGCTTCCTCTTTGACCGTTGGGATCTCCAGGTGTTCATGTTTTTCTAAGTTGCACCATGGTGCATTGGATATTGTTTGAATTGCAATATTTTGAAATCGCTGTAGGATTTCAATGTTAGAGTTGCTTGCACAGCACCACAACTCGATGCTGTACGACCATATTGGTTTGTAATACACTTGTAAACCAGCATTTTGTTTTCAAGTCTGAGTGGTGAATGTTTTCCTATAAGCCAATAGAGGTTTTTGAATAGCATGTTGGCTTCATTTCGTTTCGTATTTATGTGTTCAAGCTAGGTAAGTCTTCTGTCTAATCTTAGACCTAGGTATTTCACACTTGTTTTGTGGGGTAAGGTTTCTTCACCCAGTTTTACAGGCTGACAGTCTTCTTTACGGAGTGTAAAAGTAATATGAGTCGATTTAGTGGCACTAGTCTTAATTCGCCATTTTTGCAACCACTCATGTATTTTATGTATTTGCTCTTGTAATTTATATATTGTTTTTTCTGGGCATTTGTCGCTTGCAAGACACGCCGTATCGTCCGTATCCAGCTGTGAGAGGTAAGTCTGCTGTGTATACGGAATATAAAACTGGGCCAAGGACTGAACCCTGAGGCACTGAAGCTTCAATGTTGCAAAGTTGTGACAATTCACTTTCAAATTTAAATTGAAATTTTCGACGTTCCAAATATGATTTGAGCACCATAAAGAATGTATTTGGTAGGAGGGATTTCAACTTGTATAGAAGTCCTTTGTGCCACACTTTATCGAAGGCCTGTTGTATGTCAAGAAATACTGCTGAACCGTATTCCTTTTGCTCCAAGGTTTTCCTGATTTAGTGCACCACTCAATGTGTCTGTTCTATTGTTGAGTGCTGTGGTCTGAATCCAAATTGATGATCTGGGATTGCATTTTTGTCTTCTAGTATTGGTTGCAGTCTAGTCGGAAGTATTTTTTCAAATACTTTTGATACAAGGGGTAAGAGGCTTATTGGCCGGTATGAGCTGGGTAGAGTCGGAGGTTTCCTAAGTTTTGCGACCATTTTTATTAGTGATACCTTCCACAGTTCTGGGTAGTAGTGGACTCTTAAAACAGCATTGAGCAATTCAGTAACATAGACTATCGCTTTTTTGGGTAGGTACCTTAAGATTTCTGCTGAGAGATGAAAACCGGGGCATTTCTTATTTTTCAAATTATTAATAGTTTTTACCACTTCTTTGAGAGTAACTGGTTTAGGGGGTAAAGATAGTTGTTGGTCGCTGTTTATCAGTTTGTCTATTTACTGTTCAAATTCTACCATACAAGATTCATTGGGAGTGAAGACTTGCTCTAGAAACCCAGCAAACGTGTTTGCTTTTTCACTAGTTTTTTGAGCCCATGTTCCATCAGTGCGTCTTAGAGGCGGTACGTGTTCTTGAGGTCTTTGGAGACCTTTAGTAATTTTCTAGAGTGAGTAATTTTCTTCTTTAGTAGTAGATAATTTAGAGAGTTTGCCATGCAGTGATTAATTTTTAGACCATTGAATTAATTCCTTCAATTCTCTTGCTGATCGCTTAAAGGCAGTTTTGTCTTCAGATAACCTACTAAGTTGCCATCTTCGTATGTGTTTTCTTTAAGTTTTTCTCGAATTTCCAGTGGAATGTTATTTTTGTTCCTTAGAACAGGTGTAGAACGCCAAGCAGCTTCTTGTATTTTATTAGTGATGAAAAAGGTAGCTTCGTCAATATCATCAACTGTTTTTAATCTTACATTAAGGTTTACTTCCTGTTCCAGAAAATCAGAAAATGCCTCCCAGTCTGTGTATTTATTGCTTAAGCTAGGTTGCTGTTTTTTTTTCAATAGCATGAACGCTAAATGTGCCAATGACTGCTGAGTGGTCAGAAGAGGTATCTAGGAGTCAACACTGATAACATGCAGAAATATCATGACAGACTAAAAAGGGAGCCCAAATGAACTGGCTGCTATGTTAAGTCACCTGAAAAGGAAAGACATCCTTAATATTTGATGGACATGGGTAAATGCCCTCATTGGAGGATTCACTCAACTTAACAAAACGGCATCCTGTCAAATCATCTGATTACACTGTGTGACAAATTTTTTTTTTTGTGCTCTAACATTTAATGAAACGGCTATTTTTTATCAAAATAAACCTGCTGAACAGAAAAACTTAAATAGATTTTTTGTAACACGTATCATTTTAAAGTTATGATAAATTGATGTACTATAAATAAATAAAGACAGTATCAAAATTGTATATCATATTTTTTATTTAAATTATTAATTTTACACAAAAAAAATGTTATATATATTGACAAGTGACAACGAATCAAAATAGCTGAGGTTTAAGTGGTCAATATAAAAAATGAGCCAAATATTCCAAAAGAAAATGATGAAATATTAACTTTGCCTCTTGTGAAGAGTAGAATCCTCTTTCATTACAAACAAATGATTTAAACACTTGCGGTGGTTACTTTTCTTCATGACTTTCGAAAAAAATGTTATGATTACCCAAATAAACTGTTAGAATTATCTTAAGACCACTAAAACTTTTAATTTATAGTCGTACAGACTTCAGTATTAAAAGAAATCTGCAATTAACAACGTTTGATCTTTTGTTTTTAACGAGGGTACACGTAAATAGTATTGACACTATAACTTAGAAACGTGACGTGTTAGACAACCATATCAATTGACAATGTTTTCAACAATGGAATAAGGAATTCAAATCACTTAATCTTATTTATGTTAGAAAAATCGTGTCACACAGTGATTATAGAAGCAACCTACTGATTGCTGATTTAACCAACAAAAGAAAAAAAAAATATAGAACTATTATACGAGGCAATGTTTGTGTTAATATTTTGTTTTGACAATTAGTCTCTGAAAAAAAGTTTCAAAAAAATTTAATTCTATCATTCCACCTTCAAACAAACATAGATATATACTTATATGTAGAAATTCTTACTCTTGAGAAATCACATTATATGTTTTTCTTTATATTTAGGGATAAAAAATATACTTACTGATTTTATTATTTATTTATAAATTTACAATTTCATAGACTAACAGGTTTCAAACCCAAAACGTCTATTAGGTATAATACCTTTATGCAAGATAAAAATTGACATCAAAATATTTTTTACAAAAGATACAGTTAATTAAAACAAACAATAATTATAATAATACACAATTAATAAAAACTAACAGCAGACATCTAGAAAGAAAGTGATGTGGAAGTTTCCTGCAGATATGTCTTGTTGTAGCTTATCTGAAAACAAGTCCACATCTTGCTAGCATACAAGTGAGTTTAGGAGCTTGTGGATCCGCCGCGTAGGTGCGTTATGTAATGTCTTTGTCTTTCCCCTTGGTCTAGAAATTCTTTTTTTGTTCTAATGTCCATAATTTTACTAGCAACATACCTAGTATGTTGCTCACCCATTTAAATTTTTATCTTAGAGTGTTAGAGGATGTTTGAAGTGCGTCTTTTGTCCTGGTATCTAGATATATGGTCTGCCTATTTTGGTTGAATCTAAGAGTGTGTCGAAGTTCATATATGTAAGTTTTATTTTCTTAATTTAGTTTTAAGATTTTCTTTTCATTGCATGTTAGCAGCAAATCATTTCGTAGTAATTTTCTTGTTCTCATTTTGATCACAGATCACGTTCTGCACTAACTTAATTACTTGGTAGACAACCTACCCTTTAAAATTTAAAATAGAAATAAGTAATAGAAAATATTCTAGGTATTTTATAAGGTATTTTAGTAAGGACACCTGGCACTTTTAGGGTCAGCTCGTACCGAGACGCGCGGTAGTGACGATCAGACATTGTTTTTTGCAGATAAGACAGTATCAACACTAAGTGAGTTAGCAGCCAAATGTGTAGCATCCCACATTCCGTTTGAGTTGGTCGAGAATGTGTATCCCCCAGTGCCTGAACAGTTGCAGCTCCAGATCGCATTCTGGAGCTTCCCCGACAGCGAAGATGACATCCGCCTATACTCATGCCTTGCTAACGGTTCTGCTGATGAATTTCAAAGAGGAGAACATTTATTCAGAGATCGTGCTGTTAAAGATGTATTACAGATTGGTGAGTCATTTATTATCACTATTTTATTTTACTACTTATCACTTTAAAGCTGCTAATTTAATCAAGCAATTTTTGTACACACACACACACACACACAGATATATATATATATTTGTATATATATTTGCGTATCTTGGAAACGGCTATAACGATTTCACTTAAGGTAAGTTCCTCTAACCATAAATTATAATTTGTTTCTGGATCCTAGGAGATTTAATAAACCAAGTAAATGTTTAGCGCTCTAATGCAGAATTAAATTTCGCGTGCCGTGCGAAGTTTATAATTTGCTTAATCCAACGGCTAATAATGTATCTCGCAAGGGACGAGTCTTTTCTAGGTAGATATACAGAGCTTTTACTGGGCAAATAGAAGGTTTTTCATGAAAAAACGAAATTATTAGTCTTGGATTAGCTCTAGTAGGCATTGATGATTAATTACATCATCTATAACTAAATAAACATTTTTCATCTATCACAATATTATTAATATTAATGTTTTTTTAATTTATAACCTAACGGTTTGCCGGTTCAATGGTAAAACATTTCGATAGGTACTTCTAATTCCTGTTGCTTAATTTTTCTCTTAATCTCGACAGCTGTCTTCTCAGGAGTTCTTTTCCCATTTTGGACACATTTAATATTATTGCTAAGAAATATGCAGTTTTTAATTGAATATACGTGTCAGATGCAACACACGAAAAAAATGACACCAACAGCGACGCCATCTGTCAGAAAAAATTGAGGCAAAAGTCATAAGTTATAAATCCCTTTTGCTTATATTTGGATGTGAAAAAGTATATGCTAAAAATTGTGTGAAGAATCAGTACCGTGGAAAACGGACTACATGGTTATTAAATCTCCTAGGATGCAGTAATGAGGTATAATTATATGGGGGTTTGTCAACTGGCTACCCTCTTCTGGGGATAAAGGCCGTTAAGATAGGCCGTAGAGATATACATACATACATACAAACGCAAAAACTGTCCAGGACGATTTAATCGTCCAAGGCCTCCCTGTAAGGGAAGTACATCGCATGTACAACGGCCGCAACCGATCTGAGTGCTACGACATGGTGCTCGTAGTGCTAGACCTCACCAAAGAGGGCAAAGCCATCTTTAATATTAAAGATGTGCGCAGCCTTAAGGGCGTCCGGGTCGAGACTCCGCACAAGCGGTCGAACCCAGGACAATGCCACCGATGCCAGTTGTATGGCCACGCACAGCGCAACTGCAGACGCAGACCGCGCTGCGTGAAATGTTTGCGCGATCACGCCACTCCGGACTGTGATCGCAATCGCGTTAACGCATCCGAACCGGTCGCTTGCGTACTCTGTGGGAGCGAAGGCCACCCTGCGAATTAACGCGGGTGCCCGAAAGCTCCCAAACAGAACTCGCGTAAACCCAAACAGGGTAAATCGCGCCCCCCCGCCCCCCGCCCACAGGCTCCCCTCGTGCCTGCTCCCCTCCCCGCTGTCAACGCCTGGAGCCGTCCTCCAGCGCTAATTGACGCAACCAAATCCAAAGAGACAGACAAACTTTTGTCTGCTCTCCCTGGGCCCGTCTTAGTCACAGGTATTCCCTACCCCGCCTGTCTCATGTCCCGGGACATCCCACGTCCAGCGCCTATGCGAAGTGCTCCCGCACCTCTCGCGCAAACGCGTCTTGCCCCCCCCCCCCCCCCGCGCCCCTCTCTCGCGCTGCCCCGCAACGCCACTCAGACGGCCGAGCAGCAGCACTTCGGTATTCTCGCTGAGATTTCTTGGGCCTGCGACCCAGCCTATTTCGAGGTCGTGTACGCCGAATACGTACAGATCACCGATCTCTCTCAAATGCTCGGCTTCATGGCTAAGCATCGCGACTTCTTCGCCGCCCTCCGCAGGGTAGCTCCAAAACCTTGAACCCAAAATGGATTGCACAACCGCGCGCGAAAAACCCCGGTCCGTCTCCATAGGCTACTTTAATGCCAACGGTCTCCGCAACCAAAGAGAGGAATTATCGCAATTCCTCTCGTCCCAAAAACCGGACGTCTTCCTCATCCAGGAAACGTTCCTAAAGCCCGCTGTCCGTACCTTTTCGATCGCGAACTATCGCACCGACCGTAATGATAGAACTGCCTCCAATCTCGGAGGCACTCTCATCTATTACAGGCGCTCCCTGCATTGCTCCCCTATCGATCCTCCACCACTTACAAACTTAGAAGCATCCGTCTGCCGCTTAGCGATGACCGGCCATCAGCCGATCATCATTGCATCGGTTTATCTCTCTCCCTTAAAAGATTTCGGTGATCTTATGGAGAACATTTCTCCTTCTTACCAAGCTTATTTGCACTTAGCCAGAGCTCTAAAATCCGACACCGCCAACTCTCTCCCTCCGTTAACTCCTCCCAACAACGTTCCCGCGTTCAATGACGACGAAAAAGCGGATTGCCTAGCGTCTAGCCTCCAAGCCCAATGTGCCCTAAGCACACAACCGTTCGATCCCGACCACGTGCGTGAGGTAGACGGCGAAGTGAAGCGCAGAACTTCTCTGCCTCCACAAGACCCCCTGACTCTGTCGACGAAGTCATATAGGTCATCAAAGACCTACGCCCCCGTAAAGCTCCTGGTGCGGATGGTATCTCTAATGATATCCGAAAGCGCCTCATTCTTCCCCTTCTCTGCCTCCTAGTAGCGATCTTTAACGCTGCTATCGAACATTGCATCTTTCCTTCTCAATGGAAAGATGCAATTGTTATAGGCATCCAGAAGCCAGGCAAAGCTCGTACCGAGCTGTCCTCCTATCGCCCTATAAGTTTACTAAAGGCCCTTGGTAAACTCTATGAAGGCCTCCTCGTCGCTCGCCTACGGAACGCTATAGTCTCCAGAGGCATTTTAATAGACGAGCAGTTCGGCTTCCGTGCCTAACACTCATGCGTCCATCAAGTCCTCCGCATAACGGAACATATTTTCACTGGCTTCCAACCAGCATTAGGTAAGACGGGCGGGCGGGTTAATTTTTAAACTGTACAACTTTCAGTTGCCAGATCGTCTCGTGCTCATCATACGAGACTATTTGTCGAATCGTAGCTTTCGCTACAAAGTTGAAGGCACTCTCTCTTCCCCCCGTCCCATAGAAGCATGAGTCCCGCAAGGGTCCGTGCTCGCCCCCATCTTGTACCTTCTGTACACTAACGAGGTACCCAATTAGCCCTCTTTGCGGACGATACCGCTGTCTATACCACCGATAGGCAAGTGAGTCCAATCACTAAGAGACTCCAACCCGCTATCACCGCCCTAGGCGAATGGTTTCGGAAATGTAGAATCGAGGTGAATCCCGACAAAAGCTCTGCCGTCCTCTTTACCGTAGGCTGCCCTCCGCGGCCACCTCCCCTCTCTCTCTTCGGTCGTGCCATTTACTGGCAAAATAAGACCAAATATCTCGGTGTGACCATGGATAGTCGTTTGAACTTCCACGCTCACACTAAAACAGTCAGAGACCGAGCTGCTTTTGTCCTCGGTCGTCTTTATTCCATGATAGGCAAGTACAGTAAGATGTCGCTTAGAAATAAGCTAAATCTTTACACAATCGAGACTCACGCCGTCGAGGGACGCCCTCGAGAGCGACAACCCAAGCCGAAGCTTCCCCGCGGGGAGCCCTTGAGCGTTGGGCGCTACATGGGCTGAGGCTCCTTCAGAGTCTCGCCCCAAAAGCCCGGTGAAGCATTAATGGCTGCAACAGCCAACTGCATAGACAGTTCAGAAAAAAAAAGGCATATTTTGACTTGATTGGATTAAGGTGACGGTAAACATGTTAAGTGGCGAAAAAACATGCCTTTACATCTTTTAAATTTTTCTGGTTGTTTTGATCGGATTCGAATTGTGTGTTTAGATTCAAATATTTTCACTTAGGTTTCCACTTATCGGCGACTGTCACACTCAGCATGCCAAGAGCTCAATACAACGTAGCAGTAACGTTTGACAGACAAAAGATATCTTCATGTAATTGCACATGTTCATCGACAGCACACTGGTGTTCTCATATTGTCGCTGTGTGCTTGTATAGGATACATTTGGTAAGTACACCTCAGCGTTACCTAAAAATGCGATTCTTCGTAGTAAACTTTTGGGTTTAAGTAATTTTTCTGAAAATAAATTGTGAAACATCCAGAGTTTGGATAATGAGCCAGTGATACTTAGCAGTTAAGTAAAGTATAAGTAAAAACAAGGAGGACTCAATATATGCAGCTCACTGATGTTTTTATTGATATATAAGAAGTTAATTTATAGTTTAAATAATCTGGTCTTATAAAAATAATTATTATCACGTCTGAATAACTTTCGCATAACTATTACTAAAGTTTAAAAATGAATTCAAGATTTTTTACCAAGTAGGTTTTTTTAAGAACAAAAGTACATTTATAATGTTTGTCAGGGTTTGTATAATATCTCTTAAAACGCGATAGTAAAATTCCAATAGGTTTTAGAAAGCAGATCCAAATATATAGTAATTTAGGTAACACTGGCTCCTAAAGTAGGTATGTAACCTGGATTTGACCTGAAAGTGAAGTAAAATTAATATAAAGTACCAAATGTTATTAATTGTTTTGTATATTGTTCTATTATTGTTTTTTCATAACCATATGTATTTGTTTTACTGTAGACAGTAAAATCTAGTAAGAAAAATACTGTAATCTAAAATAAAGAATTGAATATTCTAGATATTAAGACAAATAAAATGTAGGTATGTACCATGATAAATGTGTATTTTAATTTTTCAGCCAACACAGGTATGCCTAAGAGCACCTGTTTCAGAGTCATTACAGAGACTACGAAGAGATCAGTTACAGAAATTTGCACAATACCTCATATCAGAGCTGCCTCGGCAAATTCTACCTACAGCTCAAAGAATATTAGACGAACTATTGTCTGCTCAACCGAACCAGATTAATGCGACCTGCGGCGCGCCCGATCCGACGGCAGGCGCTTCGGCTCACGAATACACCTCATGGTTTCTCGATGAAAAAACATTACACAACAATATTAATAAAATTTTAGTTAAATTTTGTGTTCCAGCGCCTATAGTGTTTAGGTGAGATTATTCTAAGTTAAATAACAATCCTATTTACACAGGTACACCTAAAATTTCGAGGAATGGGTTAGATTTTTTGTAATAACGACTGCGAAAATCCTCTTTTACTCCCAACTTGTAATATGGTAAAAGTTGGTTTGACCACTGATGGATTATTTTAGTCTGCAGTAATTAGTCATCAACATTTGGTGCTTGGTTTCACAAAGTAAATTGCTTGCGTGGGATTTGTGTGTGTTTTGTTGTTGTTGAATGTACAAGACAAGTGTACATAGACTGAAATAAATGTTATGACTACCCAAAACTGATTAAGTTACAGAGAAAATAATGATATGTTATATATTTCTTTAATTCATACAAAGACAATAAATGTAGAAAATATTTTTCCATAGAAACTGTTTTCACTTTTTCCAGAGACATTGCATTTCTCTATAGTAAAACTATGTCATAATTTTAATGAATGTCTCTTCATTCTTGAAATAGAGTATAAGAGAAAATTGATAACTGGCATACGACGGAATGGAGAAAGAAACACTTAGCTCTATGTTCTGTTTGCTTGTAGGAGTTGTTAATTTTTAAAGAGATATTAAAATTTGGTTATTTTTTACTGAAATGATATTTCGCTTTCATTATTTGTTTGTTTACGTAACTAATTAAACAATACATTTCATTACCAAATATATCACGGCTCTATTATTTCGGTTGACGTGCGCCCTTATTTCAGTGACGTAAACTACTTGAGTACAAGCGCACCACCAGCTGCAGCCGAGTGGTCATCTCTGTTACGGCCTTTACGTGGCAGAGAGCCTGAGGGAATGTGGAACTTACTGTCAATAGTACGGGAAATGTTCAAAAGGAATGATAGAAATGCTGTTCCTCTGTTGGAAATTATCACGGAAGAAGTTATGGCGTGTGAACAGGTAAAGGACACAGCACACATATCAACTCGGAAAGGAATTGTCACCATATCAAATCGAGCCTTTAGTGTTCTTTATATGAAACACCCAACTGCAATGTAAATTAATTGGAGTCGTATCTTAATCGCCTTGTCTCGGGACAAGCTCACGAATTGCGGTGAGGTGCGTGGTCAACTTGCAGTTCCCGAGCTTTCGACTCTTCGTCCATGTTTGCCTCTCACACCCCTCCCACAGGCTGTCTGCGTCACACTACTTCCAGTCATTTATTACATAACGTGGTGTTATCAAAAGGCAACTTCCAGACGTGTTGCGCGCGTGTTAAATTGAATTTTTAGTTTAAATTTGAAACAAAAAGTAAAGACGAAATGACGATCCTTTTCCGAGTTGATATGTGCGCTGTGTCCTTTAAATGTATCTCTTAGTTATAGACGTCTAAGTTTTTAATCAAATTTATTTACTAGTTCATACCAACTCTTACATTTTTCACTTCCCTTTATTATCTTCACAAGCCTGATGCTTGAGTTGCTAGGCCGTAAAAACAATTTTAATTATATTTATAATATATATGATATAATTTTAACTTTAATATAATATAATATTAATTTAAATAATTTAATTTACCACGGTTTCGAACGAGTTGCTTCCTAGCCACATGACAAATCTCTACTGCTACCAAGCTGTAGACGCGCTGTGTCGCCTCGGAAAACTAAAACAATTCAGTTTTAGTGAGATGCTAAGGCTGCGTTGACAGCTAGTTTGATGTCAGGACGATGTGTGTACTATAAATTTGGACTCGGATGTTTATATATTTTTTCGTACATGTTTCCAGGTTTGTAATAATGTTATGTGTCGTGCAGATAATAGTGTGGTGGTACAGCACGAAGGCGTCTCTTGTGTCATGGAGCGGTGGCGGCGGCGGGAAGCACGGTGGCGCCGCCGGGAACTCTGCTGCGCAACATGCCTGCTCCTCGCTCTGCGACGAGGTAACCTTACGTCGACACTACATTTATTTCTTATCTTTCGAGTGTAAATTGTGAAGTATGCCTGTGCCTCTTACCTACACTGCGCAGTATTATGTATCGAAATAAACATTTTTATTTAGTGTTAAAAGTAGCATGGGGATGAAATAATATGCACTAAACATACCTCTACCTACACTATTATAAAAAATAGGTAGGTAAGGGTTGGATGGCGGCCTTGTGCGTATGATGCCGAAGATAGTAAACTATGTGAAACCTCCTTTTTATTCGTATGTTCAATCAGGTGGTTGTGTTGTGGCGATTGGCTGCACTAAATCCAGCGTTGGCGCCGTACGAACGGGACACGTTGCACGAACAGTTTGCCCAATGGCATATGAAAGTTTTGGACAAGGTATATAGTATTTTTGCTTTTATAATACCTTTAGCTCTTTTGCTCAGATTTAAATACTTAATAAAGTCTTTGGAAAATTACTAATATCAATTGACAATAAATAATTATTATACTGAAATATGTAGACTTAACGTTTTATCTGAGCAAACCAGTTCTAAACTATATACTAAATGTTTTATTGTACACCAATGAAAGAAAAATAAAAATTAAGCGAACTTAAAAACGTATAATTTATCCTTATCGCTAAAAAGCAATGTCTACCAGAAAACTTTAAGTACAAGTAACGTAGAAAGGTGTAGGTGACGCAGGAAGATTTATAGATATATTTATAAATTTCATACATAAAATTCGTTCAATACAAATATGCCTCGTGCCTAGTATACATTTGGTTGGTTGATTGTAAAATTGTTAATACCTTACATAATGCTTCTTTTTGGCTTAACCTCAGTCATGAACAAAACCGATTTTTCTACTAACCAGGTGGCGAAAAACCGTAACAACCATTTGGGAACCTCATCCCATCCCCGGCTTGCAGCCAGGTCCCACACTCATACTTCGTACATCAATGGGATCAGCGAAAACGAAGTGTTCCCCGGATTCCACCCTGCAATGGACGCTTGCTTCCTCGAGTGGGACGACTACCCCATCCCCGGGGTGACCTACACTAAGGACCTAAACCCTATGTACCACAGTCCTTTCACAATTTTCCGACACGTGGATAAACAAAACGATAGTGTGCACCAGGTAAAAATATTATGTTTGTTTCATGTGATGTAAAGAATGACAAACATTGAGTTCTTCAGATGAACATGTTGCGATTTTTATCTTACGATATTGCGTACTTATCTTCCCAGATAGTATTTTCAGCTTTGTCTTAAAAAAAAAAATATTGATTCAGATGCAGAAAAAAATTAAGAAAATATTTTTATTTTAAGTATTTATCTGTTTCTGTTGAATTTGTTTTGTTATCCAATATATTTACTCATTTTAAATATTGAAGCTATTTAATTTTAATAATTTTATGTAGCTTATGGAATGGTGGTAGTACCTAGTAAATAACTGTAAATATATAAAAAAAAACGCCTAATGCTTGTAAGTAATACCAGGGCGTCGTTCAGAAGCTGTGTATACCGATTACGAAAACACTAGTGCAGGGTATGCACGCAGATTAATGCGAGATACTTGATGAATAGTTTGACAGCTCAATATGACTGATCGTGACTAGACCGCTTTATTACATCACTGTTGTAGCTTATGGACAGCACTCTCACTCAGCGGTTATTTAAAAAAAATTTTTTTTTTTATTATTATACCACTAAGGTGGCAAACAAGCTTACGGTCCGCCTGATGGTAAGCGGTCACCGTAGCCTATGGACGCTTGCAACACCAGGGGTATCACTTGCGCGTTGCCGACCCTTCAAGCCAACTGGACCACAAACTCTTTCCCGGGTTACGAGCAGCGCTTTTTAACGAAATTGCTTCTTATTACATTAACCACAGAGTAATCAAGCTTTGAACTTTGTGTTTTAGTTTAAATTCTGTAAGAGTACTTTTCTTTATTATGTGGTGATGACTAGAATAGTATAAATATTTTTTTATTATTCGTGGTCGGGTTAACAACGGGCAGGTGACACATAGCGTTGATTAGATTAGAAACAATATAATTATCTAAATATAGTTTATCGTTCTATAGAAACAAATCGAAAACCAACTTGGTATTGTTTTGAATTGAAAAAATTTACAAGTAAATCGGATATCTACTAATCTACTACTTATCTTCGATTAATAAATTTTAATTCTACTGCCATTAAAGAAAAAAAAAAAAATCAACATATAATTAAAGTTTTACATCAGAATAAGAATAATAGTGTCATGTTTTTGTTTTTTTTTTTAATCAAAAAGACTTAAGTCACTGATAAAAGTTTTTGGGAAATTGCGGATTTATGATAAAATGTTTGCAGGTAAACTCATCTAAAGCAGTATTAAACAACGAATTATCACTCAGTTATCGACTAACTAACCCGGACCCCAGTCACCATGGCCATCGAACAATTGTACACAGGAATAATCGAATCAACATAGATATGGCTATTCCTGGACCTTCTAGTTTGGTAAGTTCTGTTACATCAACGTATACCTATGCTGTTTACATATTACATACGTAACTTACAAATTCTAACTAACATACATACTTAGTACATAAATCATAACATTTACCCCAGCCAGACTTGTAGCTCAAGTTGCAGAACAATTTGACAGATTGTCAGAGGTTGTGAGTTCAAGCCCTGGTGAGGTTAAATATTTTAAATAACAATACTCATTAACAAATACATAAATATCTAACTCATCGTTATTAATATTTTCTCAAAGATCGACTATAGATGGCTGGTTTTATTGTATCTTGGTTGTTGGCTCTTAATGCACCTTATTTGTGGCGAGAGATAATTGATGTCGACTGTGCAACATGCTATGTCGACGCCCAGAATATAAATCAGGGCTTATTGGTGCATACAATTCAATATCATTTATACTAATTTCGCAAACGTATATGTATTTTACCTATGTCTTAGTACGAGAAATATTAAACAAGGATACACAAACTAATATCAACCTTACAAAAAAATCTAAAATGCAAAAGATGGCTCTTAGAAATGCAAACAATCTAATACTACGCACACCTAGAACGAATTATGGTTAAATGAACTTATTGTATGAAGAAACAGAAATGTATAGTAAACTACCAAATGATATCAAAGACAGTAAATGTCTAATTTCTTTTAAAAAACTATCAACTATTTTATATTCAAAATAAAATAAAGTGAAACATAAACTGTAGATAGACCAAGAAATGTGTATATACATATGAGTCATATATATGTTTGCATATAAGTATCTATATTATGGCATAAAGCCACAAATAACATTTTATATATGATTAATATAGTGATAATATAATAATTAAATAACATATACACTTATAATAATAACTATATATAAATATAACTATTTTTGTAATATAAGTATAAAACACAACTTTCATGACTTCAGCGTTTTCAACTCTGTCAATGCCACATCCTAATTACACTATCTTTGAATTGGCTTAACATAAAACGACCACACAAACAAAACAAATGGTTTTTACATAAGTATATAGATGTATAGGTCTCTTTATGCTGGATAACTATTTGCTAATGGGCAGCAATCTTAATTTTATTCTTGATTTGTTTAGTATTCTACCCAATAGTTTGTAAAATATACATTACATGTTTTACTTATGTCCTAAAATATTATTGAAACTGTACACTCACTGTTTAGAATATATCTTTGTATGAATTCATGTATTGTCATGTGAATTGTAATATTCTTTATGAGAAATAAATATATATAAACCTAATAAAAACCAAATAACAAAAAAAAGGAATATGCTGCCAAAAGATAATAAATACTCTACGGTGCATCACATCTTGTTTGTGAGGGTCTGTGGTTGGGTGTACGTGACACCACAATACCATCTCAACGAATTCGAGCATTGTGAAAATCATGAGTGTACGGAAATATTGCATAGTCAAAATAACGACACATCGTCAAGGTTCTGAGCTTCCGAAAAGGGAAGCCTAGCCAGATGCTGATACACATCAAGATCATATGGGGGCAAACAGCTTTTTACAGACCACTTTAGTGTTGCGTGACAGGTGGTGACCCTTAATATGATTTAATATACAGTGTGTAGACTAAGATGGCTTTATATAAATATGTTGATGTTGAAAAGTCTTTATAAAAAAAAAAAACGGGTTGCACTCCGGGAGTGCTGGCAGAAACTCGAATATATATATATATATATATATTAACTATTTATTTTTCACTATACTAGCTATTTAATTCCCATACTGTATATTATAAATAATTTTTACCCATCACAAAAAGTGCACAACGCCGCTAAAGAAGTTTTCACTTCAAAAAGGAAATGTAGAGAAATAAAAAAAAAAACTCAATAAGTTAACAACGACAAGTTTTCACAGTAATTGTATGCAGATTAATTACCAGGTATGTGCTGCAGGAGAGGGCCCGAGCGACCCACCTCGGACTAACGACGGAAATCACTCCAGCGTATCATCTGAAGGTAAATATGCACGTCTCAAATCGTTATTGCTTGTAATGCAATTGTGACATGCACAGCAGAAAAAATACAGGATTTATTACTTTGAGCCAATCGCTTTTACCATTTATTAAATAACGTCTTTTCATAGAGAATGGGATGTGTAATACTTTCCTTGGAAAAATCATTCAAATTTCTTATAAATGAAAGAATTGTGAATGTGACATTTTGCCTCCATATTGGTTCCCCTTTAGCCCGTGGTGTTTCCTCACAGATGAGAACATAGTTGACTATGTACCTACCGCTTCAGTAGTCTTCTGTTTCACGTTGCCCTCCAATGTATGCAAAAATGTGCCTAAATTTTAAACCTTTTTTTATGTTTAGTTCGTTGTTATTGCTTCCCAGCTGTGCTTGGAAGTTATTATATTTAGGGTCCAAACGAGACATGCGCGTGTCGGAAATGTAGTTAATTGTACCTTGAGCGGTAGGTATTATATCCTAAGTAATTACCTACTAATTACAACGAGTGACGGAGCACAGGTGATGATGAAATCATTAGACACTATTTATATTAGTTATTTATGATCGACAGGTTTCTGCGAGAACGAGGAAGAGATTCTCCAGGCGAGCGGCGGCGACACCGACTCGCACGAGTCGAGCTCTCCGCCGGTGTCGTCGGATGACGCGCAGCGCCGTGTGTCGCACGACGACTCGGTCTCCGACGACGAGTGCAACATGTACTTCTACGACACGGCGGCGGCGAGACGAGCGGTCGCAGGCGCAGGCGAAGGGACCTCGGCTGGGACTTCACTGGTCACACCGGTCAGTACACTGACTTATAACACTATTTACACTGGCTTTTAACTATACTGTGTACATTCCTATCGATTGTATGATAATAACTGCAAAACGCCCTGCACATTGGATCACTCAGAACTAATTATACGCTAATATAACATTGTGTATTAAGGGTGGTACGGTGAAAATCACTAACGAGAGGCTATTGAGAAGCCTAAATTTGAAGGCTTTAATGCTTCGAGTTCGTAATTTCGGTACCGCCTATGTTACACACAATGGTTTTCATAACATTTATGCGTAAATAATTAAAAATATAAGGTGAATGAGTAAATAAACTCACCAAAACACAATCGATATGGCGGGAATAGACTTAGAGAAAACAACGCAACCACCAGATATCTACTGAATTTATGAATTAAGTTATGGCTGGAGTTAAAACTTGTTATTGCTCGCTTGTAGTGTTATTCATATTTTGAACAGACAGCTTTTATACATATTTGATAGAATAAACAATACGTAGAGCGTGCGCGGTGCGTTTTTATGTCATTACCGCCCGTGGGTTCTAAGAACACATGTTTTGCCTTGAGAAAAGTAAAATTTACGAAGAGAAAGCCCGTGGGAGTAATTATGGTCTTAGCACTCGCTTTGCCTGTTGTAGTGACACTCTTTACGAGTAAGAGTGATGAAAAATATTTTTTATGGTAATGATTTTCCAATAAGTGGTAAATATCACATTTTTAAATCAACTTAGTTAATTGTCATACACGTTTTATGTCACTTACAAATTTTGATTATCCTTGTATGAGGCAAAATTATTATTATTATTATTTTATAATGGATGAGCATCATATTTTCCATCAAATTACAGGCCTATCGCTATTACCTCTATCCTCTCCAAGGTGATGGAGCGTGTGATCAACACACAGTTTCTAAGATACCTAGAAAAACACGACGTGGTCAGTGATCGTCAATATGGCTTTCGCCACGGTCGCTCGGCTGGCGACCTTCTAGTGTATCTAACTCACCGATGGGCACTAGCCATTGAGAGTCAGGGGGAGGCATTGGCATGTAGCCTGGACATAGCGAAGGCGTTTGATCGGGTCTGGCACCGGGGTCTTCTATCGAAGTTGCCATCTTACGGAGTGTCCGAGGGCTTGTGCAAATGGGTGGCTAACTTTTTGTCCGGCAGACGCATACGAACCGTAGTTGACGGCAGTTGCTCTGATAGCATGGACATTAATGCTGGTGTCCCGCAAGGCTCCGTGCTGTCTCCTACTTTGTTTCTACTACATATCAAAGACATGTTGGACATCAACAACATACATTGCTATGCAGATGACAGTACTGGAGATGCCTATTACATGGGTCGCGCAAACATCCCTCGTTCCGTTGTAGAGGAAAACCGCGGAGAACTTGTGTCTCAAATCCACACTTTCCAAGGTCTCTGACCGGGGAAGGGGAAACTTGGTCCGATTCAACTCTATAAAGACAGGTAAGGTGCAGCTGGCGTCCAAAAAACTAGGTGTACTCAACAGAGCGAGGCAGTACTTCACGTCGGGGCAGAGGTTGCTGCTTTACAAGTCGCAAATTCGGCTCCATATGGAGTACTGCTGCCATCTCTGGGCAGGTACACCCGGATACCAGCTTGAACCTTTCGACTCGGTTCAACGACGGGCTGTGAGAATTGTCGACGATCCCAAACTCACTTGCCGTATCGAACCCTTAAGTCTGAGGAGAGACTTTGCCTCCCTGTGTGTGTTCTACCGCTTGTACAATGGGATGTGTTCTAAAGAATTGTTTGAAATGATGCCCACGGCTACTTTCTACTATCGCACCGCTCGCCATCGGCAGGAAATTCATTCTCACACTTTAGAACCGAAATGGTCGCGTACAGTGCGTTTTCAGAGAAACTTCCTCCCGCGAACACTTGGGTTGTGGAATGAGCTCGCTGCCAAGGTTTTCTCTAAGGACTACAGTATGGGGTTCTTCAAGAAAGAAGTTATTGGATTTTTGAAGGGTCGGCAACGCGCGAGTGATACTTCTGGTGTTGCAAGCGTCCATAGGCCACGGTGACTGCTTACCATCAGGCGGACCGTGTGCTTGTTTGCCACCTGAGTGTATAAAAAAAAAAAAAAAATTTGCTGATGTGTCCACAGCACTGCACTGGTGTAGAGTCTTAATATTTGAGTAATTCTTAATATCATGAGTTCGTTTTTATCAATGTATCCAGTTAACTTTCAAAACTATTTAGAGATTTAGCAGTCACTACACTTTCCGGAAGTTTGTTCCACATTTCAGCAAATTATAAATTATATTTCAGAGTCAGTACACTAATGAGTGTGAAGATGAGCGATTTAGGGTTAGGTTGTGTCCATGTGATGAGTAAGCTTTTCCAAGCAAGAACATGTGTCAGATGTTGGGTAGATTGTATCTGTTACTAGTATCTTGTGTGTCTCAATAAGACCACCTCTCATTCTTCGTGATTTTTTAGGTGTTTTTTATAGGGCTTCTTTCGTGGGCCATAGGGTATTTTAGGGCGCGTTCGTTCTGGGATTAAGAGTTCCCACGAATGATACTTATCACACTTTTGATAACGACAGTTTTGCCACCGACACCTACCGTTCGTTTAGCTTTGAAACGTTACTAACATAATTTTTGGTTACAAAACCTGCAAAACGAACGCTTGACGTACACACACTACGATAAAACACACACACACTACCATAAACAATGAAAATGTATAGGCAGTTTGACAGATTAACACAAAAACCCCACCTCCAGACATGGGTCTAAAGTTTCATTTTTCGGTGGCAAAAGTGACAAAAATAACAAAAATATCGTAAACGAACGCATGACAGTTTGTCACAGATGATACTTAAATTTTGATACTTTTGATACCAATGCTAAACGAACGGATGACAGGTGGCAAAAGTAATGAAAATAATGATTCTGCATCCCAGAACGAACGCGCTCTTAGTTGCTCTTCTTTGGACACTTTCCAGGGTTCCAAACCTAAAAAGCATATTCTAACAGGGATCTGACATAAGTTTTGTAAATTTTGATGCAAACTGAAGATATCATGTGTTGGAAAGCACGGCGTATTGTATGCACAAAAGAGTTGGTCTTCTTGACAATGTTGTTGATGTGCTCAGCCCATTTTAGGTCGCTAGTCGTGGTTACTCCAAGATCTTTTTGTGTCTTGGTTGATGCAAGTGTTGTGCTGTCTATTGTGTGTGGCACTCCAGGATTGTCCTTGCCTTGTCATAGAACAGAACGTTTGGTTGCATTAGGCTTGGTCATCCATTCTTTAGTCCATCCTTGAAACTTGTTTATTGCGGTTTACCTGACTAAATTATTGGGTCACCAAAGGTGTTTCCATCATTTGCACAAAAGCTAGATTCGCATTCGATTAATGCTATTAAGTCTATAGTGAATATGTTAAATAAAACAGGGCAGAGAACAGATCCTTGGGGGACGCCACATAGGACATTTTATGATTCAGGTATTGCGTTAGCGACTCTTACTTGGTATGTTCTGTGTAGTATTTAGTTTGCAAGCCATATTTCGAGTGCTCAAGCTTCAACAGCAATAGGTAGTAAGGATATTTTTTGAAGGCACGTTCGAAGTCGAGGTAAATTACATCTGTAGCATTTTCCCTGCACCATGTATTTACGTAAGTCAGCAAGTTGGTTACTGTAGACCTCTTCTCAACAAAACCATGTTGTTTCACAGATACAATGTTCTGCTTGTTAATCTTAGTTAGTCTCTAGGAATCAATGATTTATCAACCTCATTACCATTAATACTATGGGAATAATTCGTGTGATTACCTAGCGTTATAGTAAAAAATAAAACCGGCCAAGTGCATGTCGTACACATTCATTATGTTAGGGTTCCGTAGAATGTGAATTGTCGCAGATATTTGTAAAACTTAAAGTCGTAAGTGTGCGAATGTTATTATCGTCATATACAAAACTATTAGGTTTACATCTTTGCCAGCTGCCTGCGGAACCCTCAAATGATAACTTTTCTTTATTTTAAATAGAAAATTGATTTTATAATAAGTATCAGTTACTCAGCGTACCATTAGCTCGTGTACAATTTTGATTTAAATAAGAGAGCTTTGCTGGCCTTCGCGACTGTACAGACTGTGAACTTTAGACCGCTTGGATCTTTCTGGTGTATCGCATAGTTCAATATTGTCAGAGGAATCCACGTCTCTGTTAATATTGATGGAAACCTTCACCTTCTAGCCACTTTCTTAAAACCTTTTTAGTTATTTAGGAGTATCCCTGCAAGCCCGAGTAGGAATCTGTAGAGCTTCGTTTAATTGTTAAAATAATAAAATTTTATAATATACATCTATCTATCTGGGATTGTGCAGATTTCCATTTTTCTTAAAATTATGAGATACCAGTTTGATTATTCTTTGAAGAACTGGGCCATCACACATCTCCAGGTTAATTTTAATTAATATGAGAGATAATATTGCAAATTACCTCCAGGTCCATATGTTGGAAACTGAATTTGGGCAAAACAATAATGACTTCCTAACAAGAAGTATGGTGCAAAGTCGTGTGAAATGTACTTAACACAGATTATACAAAAAAGCCATCTTTAAGGGTATAAATAATTGTATTCTTAGTAATGACACATAGCTCAACTTAGGAAATTTATTTTTAATAATGTATAAAACTTCGGTTAGGTTTCGGATTTCGAATATAAAATAAAAGTATTTATATTTATTAAAAAACGCTATGAAAAGTTCAAATTATATTCGAAAAAGACATTGATTCTGTTCTCCTAAAAAAATTAAAAAATTATTAACTATTCTGGATAAATAGACTGAAGTAAATTTACTATACTGGTTTCTTTGCATGGCCTGTTATAAAGATAAACACGCAAATAGTAAAAGAATAATTCTTAATTTGTTCAAATATCGAACTTGCCAGTTCACGGCGCTGGATAAAGAAAAAATTACTAACTCTCTCGTGGATTTGTTGGTACAAAGGCTGCCTGATATGCAGAAGGTACGGATTTGATCCCCGCATAGGATAAATATTCATGTTATGAACATTTGTTTGTTTAATGGGTGAATTCTTCAATGAATGTAATGTAAAATTAAATGTTTCCCAGTCGTGCGGGGTGGGTGTGGGCGGCGCGGGTGGGTGGGACGGTCGCTGGGAGGTGTTGTTCGCTCGTGCGGAGGGTCTGCACGCGCACGGACACGCTCGCGACGCGTGTGCACTCGGCGCGCGGCTCGCCACGGAGCTACTTGCCAACCCCCCACCCTTCACCAACGCCGCATCGTACTCTACTACTGGATATGATATCAGGTTTTTTTAATTTGCTTAATACCACAGAGGTGGCAAGCAAGCATACGGCTTGCCTCATGTTGAGCAGTTACGACAAACTATGTGAATATTACCTACACATTCACAGGCTGGATTTTAATTTATCATTATTTTTACACATTCAATGTATCATCAATTCTTCATTATGGAAGAAAATAAAAAAATTACATCTTTTACTTATAGAAAGTCAGTATTCGTGTTCCTGATTTCGAATCTAGTTGCCACCTTTTGTATGTGGTTACAAAACTCCATGTTACTTATTAAATGTATGCCTTACAGGAAGGCACGCAAGCGACACACTCCCACTCCACGTCTGTGCGCCACAAGTCATCGTCTTTCTTGTCTCGCCTCAGCCACGCTCGCAAAGTGCGCTTTCCTTTGTACGGTAAGAATCATTTAGTCATATTTTCTCTTCCCCCTCCTCTTCTCTCCCAACTAGCAAATCTTAGCTGTATATCGGTTATAGGAACGTTTCCCGGGTGCAAATTGGTGTTCATGATTGGTCGCATTAGAATATTACAAACGTTTCTACAACGCGGAAAGGGCCCCTGATTTAGAACGTTTAAGTGATATAGTTATTGTATTGCAGCTCCGCTTTGGGCTAATTAGATACATATTTGTCATATATGCGTCGTTCTTTATGACATTTCGAGCGATAGTATTGTAATAAATAGTTCAATATCACTTGCGCTTGCATTTTTATTGATATTCTAGTAGTATATTAATGGTGTTTTTTGCATGCCCCTTGTTAATTCATTTATATTTAGGCAAATAAATATAAATTAATTAGCGCATATTTTTAAGACTTTGATATATAACCGAATAGAGTTGCGGTTCCTGATATACAACCGATTTACAACATCTCGCAGCCATAATAAATTTTTTTATTAAAGCGATAAGTGACTTTTTAGTGATAAATAGGAAATAACAAAGTTGTTATGTAACTAGTGATATCTTAGCCTTGTAAATACGTTTTTACAACTTTTGAGTGTTAAATAAGGTCCAATTAGGACGATTTTAGAGCAGTTGTTAACAGGAGAGGTTTAAATGCAAATTTGTTGTAAATTCATTATAACGGGAGCTGCTGTATCACGGTTTAGCAATGATAGTGACTATTGAAACACCAGTGTTATATTAGTTATTTAGGAGCCATAATAGTATGGCTTCGCTTCATAACGGTATCACGAAAGTGTTATATACAACATAGTAGCTCGATAACGACTGTGTGAGTGCCCATTACATACAACAATGTTATATGCGTTATACAAAGTGGCAGAGTAAACGTTTATATCATAGTTTAATGTCACAATTTTGCTGTAAAGTCTTATACAGCTAAAACGCTTTAAGAAATACATATATATGACCAGCAGTCACAAACATTACTTCTCTATGACTTTGATATCACTCTTTTGTGTTATAAGATTTTCTTTTATCTTGCGATAAAAATTGCTAGTTTTGTCTCTATGTATATTATATATATATATTTTATCTCTTACAAATCTCAAAAAAAAAGTTTTGACAACTTTAAAGCATTAACTTTTATATTCCCTTAGCTTAATACACAGACTTTTCCATTTGATTCAGGTATTAGCAGAGTTCAATGAGCAGCACGAACTAGCGTTCCGCGTGGGTTTGTTCGCGCTCGAGATGGCCCGTCCCCCGGCCAGCACGAAAGCTTTGGAAGTCAAACTCAACAATCAAGAGACAGAACTGGTTGCTTTGCTCAAGAAACTCCCCACTGGCCCCGAACAGTTGGTGTTGGCTAGACAGAAGGCCGAGCAACTTCGTGATGGGACTTTGAAGTATGTATTTTACGCGCTATTCCCAGCAGTTTACCCGCGTTAAATTACTGCTTGTCTCTTTAGCGCAGTAGCTTAAAGTTGGCATAGAACTTTCAGTAAATGGGCTATCCAACAAAATTTTTTTTTCTGATTATTAGCTTTTGAAATTAGCGCATTTAAACATACAAACTTTAATATATTTATTACAAGCTTTTTCCCGCGGTTACACTGCTGAATTCGGCTATTGCTGATTTCTTCTATGCATCCAATGTTCACTCTGAAGGTCTATCCTAAATATTGATAAAAGAACTTTTGAAATCGAATGATGTTATCAAACAAGACTTTGTTGTACCGTAAATGCTTTTAGTTAGTAGGGTTAGTAGTGAATGTGCTACCCTTAAGAAATAACCGCAGTAAAGACAACCACCACTGCAGGGCGATAAGTCAAATGTTGCAGTAATTTTTATGTAATGGAGTTTTGCTACGTAATTTGAGGTAATATTGACTCTTTCTGACCATTCTGGCTGGTCAATAAAGCCTAATATTTTTTTATGAGCGATGTTTAATATTTTTTTTTTTAGGAACCGAGGTCCGACGCTGTTGCCAATTGCATTAGCCAGTTTCCTTTTCGACGTACTGGTGTTATCCGCCATTGACAAAGAAAATAAACTTTTTGTAAGTAACTAGTTCTTATGATATTTTATGACTGATTGAACTAACTTCCTTTATTGTACACCAAAAACCAAAATTTATGAATTTATATAGTTACAGAAGTACAATAGATGGCCTTATTGCTAAATAGAAATCTGTACTAGATAACATTTCATCATCATCATATCAGCTTATATATTGATCCACTGCCACCATTTCTCACCATCCTCTGCCTTCCGCATCCTGCCACCACCGGTCACCCCTTTTAAGGTCGTCGATCCGCTGGGCTGTAGGGCATCGCGCGCTTTGCCTTACAGTACGCGCTGTGGGACATATCTGCTCTATCGGCCATCGGTCCTCCGACAAACGTAACCAGCCCACTGCCACTTCAGCTTGCTGACTGCGAGCTAAGTCTGTGACTTTAGTTCCGGATGACCTCATTTCGGATTCGAAACCTCTGAGACGCTCCGAGCAAAGCTTGCTTCATCGCGCGCTGTGCGACTGTATATGTGGACCAGCTCCGCTGTAATTGTCCACGTTTTGGCAGCGTAAGTCATTGCAGACGGCAGGACGCACTGGTCAAATACTTTCGTCTTCAGACTCTGCGGTATAGGCAACTTCTGGGTAGAAGAAATGTATGGTCAATATTTACTTTACGGGTTGTAAAATAAGTGCGAAATCAAATAAATTATTTATTAATTTAAAAGTCAATTTTATCTTTATTATTGCTATGACCAGGCAAGGTTGCCAACTGACGAGTGCTTGGGATTTGAAGCGGCCGTAGCAGCGTTAGGACTCAAAGCGAACGTATCCGAAGCGGATCACCCTTTGCTGTGCGAAGGAACTAGGAGACAGCGCGGCGAACTGGCGCTCACTTTATTATCTTTCTACAAGGATGATCCGGTTAAACTAGCCAAAATTATGAACAAAGTAAGCAAAATGATATAATATGCATCTTACGCTGTGTTTAAAAATACTTAGTAAAGCCTTTAAATTAATTTTATTCATACAGTCGGCTATCGAAGGCCTTAAGATAGAGCAATCGTGAGGTGCGGTGCGCGTCGAGACAGGACGACCGCTCATAACAAGCTTATTTCTTCACATCTGGCTATGCGGCACTTTTCCAGCTTGTCGCGGCTCCTTGAATGTCTAGATTTTGTCGGTATTTTCCTCGAATTCAAATGCGATGACCGACTGTTTAAATAAAATTAATGTTTGGGCTGTGACAGTAGTCATCACTTTCTTAGTACGCTCATTTACAGTATTGCAGTATAATAAAATTTTCTATGATTTTCTAACAGTTCGACATGAAGGTAAGTGACAGCTAGCGCTAGATGATGTATAAAGTGATAATGATTGTGATTGCAGTTATTAGATCGCGATGTTCACCAGTTGACGAAGGGACCGATGGTCAGCATGTACTACAGCAACAATCCCCGCATGGCGGCGCCACTGTACCGAGACCCTCCACCTTCCGCGCCTCCACTACATCCCCCTATTGTGAGTTTCAACTAATTGTGATATAATATAAAACAAAAAGTGCATACAACTTAGACATATTTTGAGAATGAATGAAAGAAGATGCACAAAACAAATTTATATGACGAGACACGGAAGTGTCGGTAGATACTTATAGACCTAGATTCCTAGTCGAACGTATCTCGATCAACTAGAAACAAGGTACTCAGCGAAATGTGGAGTCATAAGTACCCTTAAGGCTGCATATATCGTAATAGTCTCCGTTTACGAAGAAATGGCTCCATAATAAGCAATAAAAAAAAATTATGATTCAGCATGAAATTTTTAAGATGACTATTTTTGCAAAAATACTATTGGAAATACTTTCCTGGATTGAAAATAAAATCAGTGGTTTCTTGTATATTAAACAATGTTTTATAAATCTTGTTATAGTAATCCACTTAGGAATATTCGCTTACAAGTGAATTCAATTATATATTTTTATTCATTACGAAACCCGCAGTATGGTAATCCGATGTCTAAAACGTAACAGGTATACAGAGACACTTTCGCTATTAAAATATTAGCTCGCAGCTCGCCTGTCAAATGTTGTTTTGTCATTAGAGCCTCTTTCTTCTGACTTGATTTCACCATTATCCTCACTGCTTATTTACCATCGCACAGCTCGCCATCGACAGGGAATTAATCTTTGTGAATAAAATTAGTATTCATTGCTAAAAGAAAATATTCGTTTCATAGCTCAAAAGTCGATTACCCAACACTTAAATTGTCTCTGGTCTTCAATACGCCATATTTGTTTACATGATAAGGAAGGTAAGAAAAAATACGGTTTAGGTGTGTCACGATCGCAGTAAGTAAAAGTCTATGATCTGTCTACCTCAATGGGAGATAAGTATTATGTTATGAATATGTAAAAGCTTTAATTTTAAAGAAAAAATTTCAACAGTATTGTGGCACAAGAAATTCTTAATGTGAGATAATTTACTCATTCTTACTGATGATTTTGGTAATTGTTGCAGCAAGTGGCACCGCCGTGCCAGTTAGTTGCGGATATGGAACGAATGGTGATCGCTGATGGAGGACCTTCCCCTCCCTCTCACCCGCAGGCTCACTCGTCTACCACGTACCCTTCAATAACTCGTCCTAAGGATAGGTAATGTACAAAGTTAGGACTAGATGCTAGTTTGGAACATTTAGGGAACAATGTCTGACACGATTACCGATACGGAAATGCCCTCTTTTCGCCCCGATTTTTTTAATCCTTTACAACACTTTATTATATAAAATTATAAGAAAAAGCTTACTTTAAAACCTTACTAAAACATATTATATAGAATGCGGACGTATCCCTAAAAAGGATCTCTTCTAGTCAATCTTGAATATTTGGAACTCATAGTGACTGGGCTAAGGCGCATACAAATTAGAAGAAATAAAAAGGTGAGAGGTAAATAACCGACATCGTGGGACAAATACCTTCTAGACTTTTATATAACCGTGGTATATAAAAGTTCAGTCAGTTATTTAATAGCAATACCAAAAAGATTGCGTTTCATCCTGTTTGAAACATAAAATCAAATAATATATCCTTATACCTGTGTTTTGCAGGCAATTTTTTTCAATATGATATATTTCTTGTCAGGTATAAGGGTAAACGTCTATATCCTTCAGTACCCAACCAACCATCGGAGGCATCAGCCCATTTCATGTTTGAATTGGCAAAGTCCGTGTTGTTCAAAGCTGGAGGCACTTCTAGCACTAGTCTTTTTACCCAGACTTGTGCTAGGGAACATCATGGTCCACACAGGTATGTTTTAAATAATTAATTAATCATTTTTTTTTACATTTAGTGAACATTAAATCAATTAGCTTACTACCCCTTGATATTATTAAATTATATTATGTGTACATTTTTCAAGGATTGTAAATACAAGTCACTGTGGTAATTTAATTTCCAGAGGTTTGCACATGGCGGCTTTCCAGCTGGGATTGTACGCGTTGGGGCTTCACAACTGTGTCAGCGCTAACTGGCTGAGCCGGACTTATTCTTCACACGTTAGCTGGATTACTGGCAAGTGTTATCTGCTAAATAGACAAACAATGCTAATTGTACAAAATTATAATGAAATATAATCCTGGATTTTGTTACAATATTTAACACTTTTCCGGCTAAGTTTGTCTTGGTTTTCTTTTATAAATATATTTATGTTGGAGATCGTTTACACATTTTTGAGCACCACATGTTTTTGTTTTCACGGCGATCAAGCCATTCTAAAGTAGGCCAGCGTAAGCTGAACTAGCCTTACAGGCATAAGTGTAGTGCAACCAATTTAACGAGCATGCGACGAAAGCGCGGAAGGACGTGACCTTTCTTACTGGAAACGCTGCGCGCACTAAAGCAATCCGTGCAGTGTAGTTACACAATTTGCTTTGTGTGTCTAGGAGCGAGTCCCACATACTAAAACACCAAACCGTTCACACTAGACCGATGATAGAAGATCCGTCAAGTGTGACCCGACCATTGCGTTATTCACCAATGGGTTCTGTTAACACCGTATAGACTAAGCTTGACAATTATGTTTACATAATCTATTAAAGTAATAGTTAAATAGTAATCAACGATCAAAAACCAACAAAAACACATAAAGTAAACTGATTTTGTATTAGTCCTCTTAAATAATTGTTACAATTTGTTATTTTATTTGTTATACTTTTACAATTAACAAGAAAGATAAATAGTTATATAATCTTGTGTAGGTCAAGCAATGGATATAGGAGCACCGGCTATACTGTTTCTGATAGATGCATGGGACGGCCACTTGACTCCACCAGAGGCGGCTGGCATAGCAGACAAGGTATTGATACAACCGCTACTTTAAAATACCTTATAAAGCTGAGTGATAATAATAATTTTATAATTTGTGTTTGGTACAGGCGTCGTCGGGTCGCGACGTGGCGACCGTCCGCGCAGCCGCCGAGCTCGCGCTGTCGGTGTTGCCGCACGCACACGCGCTCAATTACAACGAGATACAGCGCGCCGTGCTGCAGTGCAAGGAGCAGAGCGACGCCATGTTGGAACGCGCCTGTCTCACTGTCGAGGCTGCAGCTAAAGGTATCTATACTACGGGACTATTTCACCATTTGAAAAAAAATAATGTATGTAATAGGTAATCAGAGTAAAAGCTCTTTTTATTCACGTAGTATTCGTGGTTTTCCCTACCTTAAAAGAAAAAATACGGAATCCTTATAGGATCACTTTTCGTCTGTCCGTCTGTTAAAACCCTTTTTCTCCGGAACGCGTGGAGTTGTTAAGCTGAAATTAATATCAATACTCAGGTCTGAAATCCCTTAGAGCGGTGAAAAAATCTTACTTTAAATACGTTCACGAAACCTTAACTTTTTTTTTTATTTGCGATTATAAACTTATTTGCAATTGGTAAATTAACTGCAACCTATGTCGACGTATGGGGACAACAGTTTTCCAACGGCAAAGTTAAGTTTTTCTTGACTGAACCAAACAACTGACTATGATACCTTTTGTTCGGATGTATAACATGAGTTAGGACTGACTCGTCCAGGTGGCGGCGTGTACCCGGAAGTGCTGTATACTGTGGCGCGTTACTGGCACGAGCTGTACCTGCGGCAGGCCAACGAGGACGAACCGCTCATCGAGGAGCCGCAGTACCGAGCCCCGCCCCCCATGGCCATGCCCGTTCCGTACCCAATACCATATCCTTTCACCTACCACGCGTACCCGCCGATATATCAACTACAGGTAAAGTAACCTGTTATTTTTACCTTAAAGTAGGACATGTCTTTGTTAGTAGCCAGAAGACGTTTGTCTGTTCACAGGGATGTGTTGGTTCCAAAGGGATTTCATTCTATAAAGAATGGGAAGGAGGTGTGTTTACGGAAGTATAAAACACAATGGCACCCGCTGCGGGGAGAAGTGGGGAGGGTTTTCAGCTATATGATCGGTCCTCTCTCGATGTATAGAGTGGTCTTGCCGTTATGCTCGCTTTATTCCCTTTAGAATAAAATTTGTAATTAGTTCCAACATTGATGTATGGAAGTGAATGTTGGTTGGTTGGAAAAAGAAATAATGTGATACATGAGCATTGCCGAGTGAAAGAAGATGTAGTGACAAAGATCAAAAAGGCATGTTATAGTGGTTAGGGTATGGGTATGTTAAGAGGATGAATGTAAGAGATACAAAACAAATTTATGGGTGGTAAGTAAACCGAGGGGTAGGTAAGAAGTGATATCCGATAATATAGCACAGGGAGAAATAAACGGGCGTACGACGTGTGTATGTATGTAAAAGCATGCTGGTGAAAAAGTAGTTGCAGCCTTGCATTATATATAAACTTGTTGATGCAGTATGGCGCTGCGCCTCCACCGCACCCGGGTGCCCAATTTGCACTACCGCCGTACTTCGTGCGCGGACTGGTACCGCAAGTAGCTCAAGTTCCGCAAGTAGCCCAAGTGCCACAGGTGCAACAAGTGCAGCAGGTTGCGCAGTGTCAGGTGCAACAAGTGCCGCAATGTCAAGTGCAACAAGTGCCGCAAGTCGCACAAGTGCCGCACCCGCAACACGCACCGCATCCATCACATCCGCCGCACGGACTTCATCCACCTCAAATTGCTGTGTCTGTAAGTAGTATTTATTCTTTCCACATATATCTTAGAATCGAGCTACTTTGCATTTTTGTTGATCTGAAGCTAAAAAACATTGTATGATGAAAGAAACAATTTTGAATCTGATATATTAACCATTAGTGTAGTCTGCCATTGATCTAAAGTTTGTATTTAGTGTACTTAAGAACGCGACTAAAGCCTGTATTTTGCCGAGATTAAAAAAAAGTGCTTTAAATTTTAATCAAATTAAATAAAAAAACTGTCGAATTTGTTTATTTAATTTTATCGAAACTGTATTAAAAACAAGCATTCAGTATACGCCGCGGCACAAAGGTCTAGCGGTGAGAGAACGTGGAGGGGATGTTTGCGCATGAGTACTGTCGTGCACGCAATTGTTATTAATTTATGATAGCAGATATTTTTGTTATAATCTTTTATGTATCAACTGTAAAAAACATATGAAACATTAGGCTGGATCGCGTAAATGCGCAGTTTTTGTGCAACACAATTTCAAAAAGCATTGAAGGATTGTAGAAAATATAATAAGTTGTAAAACTTGCTTGCTTGCACTAGTTATTGTCTAGTGCATAACTTTATTGAGTTTTATTTATTGTATTCAGTGTAAAAAACTGTATCTATAAATAAATAAAAGAAAAATGTGTTTAAACCTGGTTCACCCACTTGTTAAATTTCGGTAAAACCAGTTTTGAGACCCCTAGCGGTGATGATTTGAAAAATAGTGCACCTCTTGCACCCCGCGTCCCTACATCAAACACTTCTTGTACGACGAGCCCTTCGATGCTCGCCGCACAGCCTTGGTTTTTACAATATTTCACTTAAAGGCTGTACATAGTTTGTATCTGATAGATACTTGTTGACTGCTGACTTGATACTGTTCGTATACAAATTTCGGTCTCATTTATACTAAAATTAAAAACCCTATCAGAGGAAAAGGATTTTACATGGTACACTCTTAAATTAGTACTTCATATAGCTACAAGCTACAGTGATGCTTTATATGTTCCAGGATAGAGCTTTCAAAGACGCATCTTATGGTGTATACACGAATCTTCGTGGTTAAGCCATTATTAAGAAAAAACTAAAAATCCAACTCTCAGGGTTTTCTACTTACGTCGAAGAGCTATAGGCATTGTACTTATTTCCATTACGTAGTACCTAAACTCCTACGCGTTCTTCGAAACTTTTTGCGTCTGTCCGTTGTTCGGTCATACTCAAAACGGAGCGTGAAGTTTTAGGTTTTTCCTACTCTTATAGCTCAGGGTTTCATGTTATTTCTACAAAAACTTAATTCCCTGATAGGTTCATGTTAGACCTATCTTGTGCCACCTTTAACGTTGCTCTAGGTACTGGGGTTGCTTGGATATACACGTGTTAAGTCAAAACTTTAACCACCGTTTTGCGCCTTAACTACAATACCTATTGCAACGGTACTTACACAGTCGTGAGGGGGAAATGTGTGTTCTGGATATAGCTACTGCACCAAGTGCATTACAAGAGCCTAATGACTGCAAGAGTGTAAAGTTGCAGTCGGCCTATCCTTGTTTCACCCATAGCGTTATCCCTATCTTATTCCTTTTTCCGTTTTTCCACATACGAGTGAGAGAGACAGTATGCGTGCCTTAAACTGACAACCTATTTTCCCTAATGACTTTCTATTTACTGGTGTCTTCCCTTTAATACTTTACATATATGTATTATGATTAATTTTACCTAACTTTTGACACTACTTTCATCTAAATACACTAAGGCAAAAAATCCACATTTTCTACACGATTGCCATACCTCGCAATGAAAAATCATGTCTCTTGATTTCTGATTGAAAACAAGATACTCTTCTTGATTATTGAACTCGACAACACATTTTGCTTACTTCTTATAATAAGTATTTTTCTACTTTATTACTTTAAAAATTGTTTTAGACGATTCAATAAAAAAAAACTACTTTATGTTGTTAACATATCTAAAAAAGAATTCTGCGCATTCAAGGTCATCGCTAGACTTACGTGCCGGCATGTATACACGTGCGGGATCGTTATACCAACTCCTGTCGTCTGTTAATCTTCGCCTTTTATAACAGATTTCCCGAACTTTTAATGAAATGTACTATTGTTTAACTTACTTCGTTGTTTGCCCTTCTGCCTTAATGCCGTTGCAACTTTGCATGCTCTTTGAGTAAACTTGGTCTGCATCAAAGTTTTTGAAGTAAACAATAATCTGTTTAAAAATCTTTGGTTACTTATAATTTTTTGTTTGTTCAGCATCCAGGACCAATCCCCCCGCCCCTGCCGGGCGCGCACGTGGCATCAGTCCCGCTGCCGCCCCCCGCGCCCGGCCCCCCTCCGCTTCCGCAGGCGCAGCTCCGCCGGCTGCTGGCCGCGTACCGCGTCGGGATGCTCGCGCTAGAGACGCAGGCCAGGAGGGTGCACGATGATCGACCACAGAACAAGTTTGGCAGGTGAGTCAGCTACAACACAGAACATATAACTAATACTACTAATGCACAGAGCAGCCATTCTCTACACCTACCTCACAGCAGAAACGTCACCGCTCTCCGCATTTCTTTGTATCCATTATCGGCTCTTATTTTTTTTTTTTATACCACTAAGGTGGCAAACAAGTTTACAGTCCGCATGATGTAAGTAAGCGGTCACCGTATTCTACGGACGCTTGTAACACCAGAGGTATCACTCACGCGTTGCCGGCCCTTGAAAAATCCAATAACTTGCCAGAACCAAATGCTGTAGTCCTTAGAGAAAGCCTTGGCAGGGAGCTCATTCCACAACCCAAGTGTTCGCGGGAGGTGTTAATATTAGTACAGTCGTAATTTTAGAAATTTAAATAGTTTTTGCACGTAAACAAGATATTTTAATGCTGTAACACATCAACGTTTGTGGACCCCTTATTTAAGAGCGCATATATGTATTATTTTTTATAAAGACTTCTCCTTTTTATTATTCGTTCAAGTGTAATATCTACTACTACTATATATAAATCTGAGGCCAGTAGTGCAGTTAGGTAAATCCAACTTTAATAAAGCAATAAATCTAAGAATCCAAAGCTTGGCAACGTTTAGAAAACTGCGTAACATTTTTTCGTCTACAGATTTTATTTTAACTGATGACTTACGGTACAGAAACGTGGTCCCTTACTTTTCGTGCTACTTTTTAAGAACTAGTAAAAAATCAGTACCGTTCCCTCATAAACAACATTAAAGCCGCTTGGCGAGCTATAGGGAACGCTATATGCTACGTATTTCTATAGCCATTAAATCCTTATTGAGGTAATCTGTTAAAACTCCAAAGTCACCAATTTATGAGGTTAGAATAGCGTTGAAACAGCTTAAGAAAAATAAGGTGGCGGATGATAACAGAATTAAGTCATAGCTGAAAGCGGGTGGACCGGACCCTCTTTAATTCTGTTAGCCTTAAAGGCATCACACCACATACACACGCTCCGCTGGATTATACAGAAGACAGTGAAGTATAACCGGGCTCTTTTCGTAGCGTTCGTGAATTAAGAAAAAGCCACAGCGGTGCCATATTAACTATCGTTATATCTAAGTGCTGAATTGTTTGTATAACAGAGCCACGATGTCTATATCACTACAAGACCAGAACTCGAAACTAATCCATCTGCAGAAAGGTGTGAGAAAGGGAGACGTTATTTCTCTGAAACTGTTGGAAGATGTGTTTTAAGGATATTGCGTCAACATAAATGGCGAATTCATGACTATACCAGAAGGCGCGGGTTGCTCAGGACCGGACGTTGTGGAGATATATTGGGTAACCCATCGTTCAGCAGTGGACGTCTTTCGGCTGAAATGACGACAACGAATGACACCAACATTGCTCGAATAGTCATCAAGGTAAATAGGCAAAAAGCAGGCCACATCACTCATCCAATCTACACCCGATGCAAAAGAAAGGTTGTCGATGTACTACAAGCTACGAAGAAGCAGCGTGAGACGGCGTCCTACACTAAGAGGCAGAAGGATGATTTGGTTTGCACCGCAGAATGCCACTATATGCAAGCGACTTTTCGTGTTTGTATGGAAGGGGCAGTAAAGAAAGCGAAATATCTTAAAATCCGGATTTCGAAAACAACTGAAAATGCACCAATCACTAATTGCGAGCAGACGACGCTACGGCGCCTGAGTAACGTGACACTTTATACAGCTATATCATTACACACATCAGCGCGTGTGTATTCATCGTCTTGATATTGTAGTAGCAATAGGCATTTTTAAATATAATGCCCAGAGTGATCCAATCCACACGTAAAAAGGTACAGAAGTAACCCAGTCAATAACAATATCAAACATCGCAAACGCGCAAGTAACCATGATATTACTTTCATAGTGCTCGAAAAACAACGAAATTCTGGCACTTGTCTCAGTTTATTTAAAGTTGATTCAGTTTTAAGGTATTTTTGTTCCATAATTTCAGTCCAATTTGAGCACTCTAGGTCCATTAATTGCGGAGATAAAGCTAGTCAAAGATGGGCATTTTTTTCCAAAAAGTAAAAAAAAATTTGGTATGGTCATTTGCCATGAGACGTACCAGCTAAACTAATGGTCACATGGAAAAGTTATACGAAAGAAATTTGTAGAAAATTGAATTGGGTTTAATTTAATTCTAAAGTGGTGCTTCTAGGCCTCATAGTTTCCTCAAAACTAAAAAAATATATAAAAGAATCGGATAATCGGGTAAATGATGAAAACACTACTTAAAATTGTTGCAATTTTTTTTAAAAAAAAACGGACAAGAATGTGGATATGGCAGTTTAGATGAAACATGGCTTCAAATAAACATACACAAAAAAAATAAACGTAAATGACAACTATTAATACTATTTACAAGACGTTCGTCGCAGTTCAGCTGATTTGGTACTTCTCATAGCTGCATCTTGTAGGTATCCATTAAAAACCACAGCTACGTTTTCACCAAAGTGGTTGAAAACATAGCTGATGTATCCTGCCACAATCAATCTGTTACAGTTATCGCCATAAGTCGATGTGAATGTGAATGCTTTGTTTACTGGTATGATGTTTTCATTGAGCGGCCTAACATCAGGTCAAACATAACAAAAGTGGTCGTTTGTTAGGTATAATGAAATTTAGGAGTTGATAAAATAAGAATTTCTTAAAACACTAAGGAGTTAAAAGTGTTTTTTGATCACTGTCACTCATTGGTAACGGCATGGCAACTTCTACATAATTTTGAATTTGAATAGCAGCAGAACTTGGGCCAGTTCCTTATTTGAAAACTTAAGTGCGTGACTGTACCCCAGGATCTGCGTTGCTATGGTTACACGCTGCCCTTCGTATCGCACCGCATTCCCCACCTCGATGGACCCAAAAATGTGTTACTGCGTATTGTTCAACTTACGTGCCGCGACTTATAGCGTGTAGCGCATGCAATACAACTTCATTTATAATTGTATTCACAATTGTAACATTTTTAAGGCGTTCCATCTAACTTCTTCGTAGCGAAATTGTTAGCGGTTTGCATTTTATTAGCTTTTAGCATCAAAATTATAGCAAAATCTAATGTTGGCTTTTAATACGTTTCGTTGCAGCGGTTTTGTCACGAAATATTACTACCAAAAACCCATTTTGGGAGGTAGGTATTATGCGCTACTTTTTGACAGCTGTCAAAAGTGATTCGTTTAAAAAATAACGCGCCCCTGAAATTATCAGCTACACTTGGACGGAACGGGTATTTTGTGCTATAATGAGGTATTGCTGTTAAATTGCTTCGCCTCTCAGAAGGAATGGGTCTTTTTTTGCCCCTAAAGGGAATAAAAGCAAGGGATATCGACACGGCAGTCTTACATCCTAACGCTTAACCTTAACGCTAACCCAGTCATAGTAAGCCTTTATTCCATGTTCACCATTTGTTATAGAAACCCACCTTACGGTGAGCACGTAAAATGGCTGCTCCGTATATCAAAGCGGCTGGGCGCCCAGTACCTGCATCAGTTCTGCGTGTGCGCCGTCAATTCTGTGGTGTCGCCGTTCGTGCTGTATGAGCTGTGCGTGGAGTCCGCACACTGGCTGGCTCGAGGGGGGCCGCACCAACTGGTCATGCAGCACCTCAGGGGCACGCTCTCGCCTCTGGTGCAGAAGTGTCAACAAATGTTAGTAATTTTATTGAATACATAAATCTTATAAACACACAATTCCCTAAAGGTAGGTGCTATCAAAGAAAAACCCAAAGTATTATTATTGTTACTGATGACACGCGATTTGTCTACTTTTTTAATTGATATACTTGAGAATCGTGGTGGAGTTTCAGCCGACAGCTCGACTAGTTTCGGCCCCCCGACGGGAGCTTTCCTTAAGAGATGCGTTGTGTAAAAAGTTAACACGTTATGTTATGTATTGATGTCTCCAGTGTCGTATCGTTGTAGGTATATCCAGTGCATCCATCAGAAGCTGTACCATCTGACAGCGGTTGAGTACGAGGAGTTCGTGAGCATAGTGCTGTCGGCGCGGACTGCCTTCCAGCTCACGCCTGAAGGGAACACGCAGTTCAAGGAGTGGCTCGCATCGTTACGCAGGTCAGATATTGTATTTGCAAATGTATAACTCATACATAAAAACTGTGCAGTAAAGCAGCTGGATATAAATAGTAGTCCAATAATCAGAAAGCAAAGTCTATTGGTCAAAAAAGTAACATATTTCAGGTCAAAATCATGCAAAAAGGATCTCTGGACGCAATTGAACGCGGCTCTCCAAACGAACGGCAAATGACGCCGGCAGCCGATAGTTTGTCTGGTGCGGTGTTCCGCGCGCAAACTGTCACACTACAGCCGATGGCTTCTATACCACCTCTACACGCTATAGCAGACGTATTATATGTAATTCGAGTCTTATCACACCTTTTGTACTCGACAATCAGTCCGCCTCACCGATCCTTAATATGACCCTTAACGTCCCGCTGTGTACTTTATAAGGCTCTTTAATAACTCTAAATGTTTTAAGGAGTAAATTGTTACCCGTTTATAAAATATTTGCGTTCTTCTACTAATAAATTTCTTTATCAGTATTTTATTATAAACTTTTTATTACATTGCAAGGTCAAAGTTATTGATTTTCTTTTGATTAAATTACAAAATTATTAAAACGTTTTAACGTCTCAAATTACCTCTTGAAATATTTATAGTGATGAAACAAGGACCATTATATAGTCGTTAGAATGAAAGTGTGAATCATCTTTGCTTGTAGTAATGACTATAGAATAATAAAATTGTACGGTGCATAACTATATGCCTGGTATTGTCAAAACAACTGCTGCTGACAAAAACGAAGTTTCAGAAATCGACATATTAAAAATGACTGTATTTTGTAGGTAGACATGTTGGTAGAGATGTTTGGGATAGAATCATGTCTTATTTTGGCTGAACGTTATTATATTGGAAAAATCAGTCCTGGAAGGTTTTTGGTCAGGATGCATAGGTTAATTTTCCAAAAGTAATATATCCATCATGAATTAATATTTTTTCAAAAAAACTTTAAAACAACACGCTGTTTTTATTAATTTAAGTTTTGGAAATTTCTCTTGTGACTGCAAAACTGTTTTTTAACACCTTAACGTTATTCACAGCAATGTGTATCAATACGCATTACTACAAGTAAGGTTACAGCGACCCCGCACCTATACAGTAACTAGATTGTGAACAACTTGTTTTTATTGAAAATAGACCCTTAATGGTCAGGCATAAATTTTGTCAAACGTACAACATAAAATTGCTCACTTAATCTGTGTACAAATGTTCAACTCAAAAGTTGTGTGAGCAACAGTTGTGTAACTTTTAAGTTGTGAAGAACTTTTGAGTTGTATTTATAAGTGTATGTAGATTATGTGTACAATTAGTAGTAATAGCGGATTTTGGTCGTCGGAAATAAACTTTATTTTACGAAATTCAGCGGTGATTTTTTGACAGAAGTCGTTTATGATGGTTTTAAAAATTTTCTTTAGGTATTTCATTTTGGATTTCTCTAAGGGTTTTTCAGTACTACGCAGTCGCCGGAGCGAACGGGCTGGAACGTGCGGCTGTATATATGACGAGGTATAGAGCTGTATAGATAAAACGCCACGGTTTCAATACCGCGCACCGCCGCTGCTCCGGTTCGACCGCTCCGGCAGCCGCATAGCACTAAAACCCCTAAGTCTTGAATTACACATAAAACATTTAACATCTTAATAATTATTTTTTTAGTAATATCCACAAACTCGATTAAAGAGTAATCGATCTCAATGCAAAATGAACAAATTATATTGTTACAATCACCAAAAATGTTGCTAACTCCTGAACAATATTTTGTAGTACACTAGATTAAGTATAAAAAATTGTATCATTAAAATGTAATAAGTATGTAATATAAGTTTGTCGACTTATCGACAAACTGGAAAATGTAGATCTCATTTTGTAAATAATTGTTATCATTGCATTCAAAACAGTTTCATTTCATACCTTTAATTTTAATACAAATAAAAATGAAGCTCATATTGAAGGTTGTGTTTGTGTTTGATTAAAATAGTCCAAAATTCAGTTGTGAAAATATTCCCAGTGTGAATGTGAATTACAAAGAAAATGGAAAAATTGTTAAATTATGTGACAAAGGAAGTTAGCAACATTTCAGTATTTTCTTCTATTTGTTGTACAATTTAGAGCAAAATAATGATATTTTCAAAATTTTGCACTATGTTCTCTTTTCACTGATAGTTTTTGACTAGTTGATTTCGGTTTATCTGGAATTATCAATATAAACGTCACATTTAACTTTCAGACATTGACAAGTATACGATTGTTACGGATTTCAGGCTTTCGTATCAAATCATTAAAATTGCAGCAGTAATTAAATGATCTTTTTTGTGGAGAAAAATTTGATGAAAAACAACTAAATACAAAACAACGTTTACAGTATATGATAAGGTTTGCTTGCAATCAATTACCAACTACAGTTAAAAATTATCAGAGTGAATCCTATTTATAACATTTTACACTATTTGACACTTTCTTCTAAATCTAAAAGATGTTTTATCTTGCACAAATGCTTTGTCTATAGATACTATTCTTGAGTTATTATTCCGTAATAATACATTTCTGAGTATTATAAAAAAAATTACATAATCGACGACAATCACCATTCAATTAGTAGTATATTTGGCATTCGTAAGCGTTCTAATATAAGATCTGAAAAATTAATCCAACTCAAAAGTTTTCACTGTGAAACTTTAAAGTTGGAAAGTAGTTGGTGACGTTTTTATCAGTTAAATTCTATTCACCTCAGTATTTGTATGTTTATGATCGTCATATTAAAGTTTACTATTTGCGTGCGTGACAGAGGGTAATTCTAGTAGCTAAAAATATGTGGTCTTGGTATTTTTATGATCTACATTGCTAGTTTACTTAATGTTTTGAAACTGAGATGTTGAAATTTTCAATGCCAATCAGCAATGTAGTTTGTAATAATTTCGTATTCCGGTTTTTACCGATTTGAATTATGGGAGAGTTAACTAGTCAACGGTTTTGAGGAACTGTGGCCCAGTGAACCTTCATTACTGTAAATTCTTTAGTTCTTTTCACTATAAATTAGTTTGTTATTCATTTAATATCTTTTGCCCTAATTTTTTAATATTTACTTCTCTTACAACGACATGCAAAAGGTATTAAATTAGGATAGTACAAATGTTAATCAATAACAGACTAGATTCTTTTTCAAAATTTCTATTTTTATTTTATCGACAGAAAATTTTAGTTATGGTTAACATTTAACTTTAGTTAATATGTCTTAGACGAACAACTGTTGACGAAATTACATGTTTTATGATAACTGGAATTTGGATCATTTAATTTGATAAAATAAAAATATTGCTTGATTACAGTCAACTTTATCATTTACTTTGTTCTAACGGTAATATAGATATGTTTAAAATGTTAGGTAGCACTTCTTATATTTGGTGAATTGTACGCAAAACGACTTTGAATGATTAACTGTTACCGTCAACAAATTAAATATGCTAACAGACTTTATTTATCTAGTTCATATATAAAAAATGCTTAGTTTAAAGTCGTTACACAGTTGTTCATCTAAAGAAACTCAGTATGCTTCATAGCGTTGTCCATTTAGCGAATTATGTAATAGATCTCTCCTTATATTTATTAGTAAGCTTTTTCATTTACAGCGTTTGTCTTTGCTTAGATTATTGAGTCTCGTATTGTTCTTGTTAGTGTTCTAATCTTAAAACTTAGCGAAGCAAATAAACTACGCATTTTTCGTACTAAAACTCGTTTGTAAAATTTCAAGGTAAAATTAGGTGCAATGTTTTTCGAAACGCTTCTGATGCAAAGAGGACGGAATATAGGTACCACAGAAAAAAGGAAACAAAAGATAGGTGGACTGGATAGAAAAAGACAGCTAGTGTGCACATGGAAACTAGTTTAATTTCTTATACGTTTATGAGTTCAACACGATTTTTTTGTTTTTTTTCTTTCTAAAGGGTTGCGAGGTTGTGTGTACGTAAATTGTGAAGCTAAAAATCATACATTTATTTAGAGTCCGAAAATTATTATTCTATCGTCGATTTGCTATTTAACGTTAAAACGTCTCATTACACGGCAGCATCTTGTTTGATGAGAAATTGAAAGCAGTTTAGTTTTTGTAATTTTACGTGACTGTGTGACACGGAACACTAAGAAGAAAGAATTAGACGAGTGTTTGTTTAATTTAATTCTTTATACAATTGTATTGTTTAGGTATAGAACGTTTTGGTAGTTTTTTTTTGTAAGACATATTAATGTTTGTGAACGTTAAGTCTCTTTAGAAATAAGAAAAATGTTAGAAAATTGAAAAAAAAAATCGCAAGTTTTTCACATGACAAAATTATAATATATGATTATATTGACGACAAAATGTGACGAAAATCGTTTTATATAGCAAAAGTGTCGTCAATTACAGTATCATCAAATGATCGGTCTGTAAAATAACTTTGAAGTCGTACCAAAATAATGTTTCTCTCCGTCGTGTAGTAATTTTTATCGATGGATTTTAATATTAAATATATTCACACTGGTTATAGTAAAAACTAACCTGTATGGTCAAAGAAAAAATTTCGAAGTTGGTTTATCCAATACTACTAATAAAAATTATTATGTATTTTAGGTTAGGCCAGGAGTTTCATATTCTTTGTATTATTACCAAGCATAAAATTTTGTCGTATTTGGTTGAGATAAGAGTTATTTTACAATGTCCGATATTTCAAGCATAAGATAATCCAAGTGACCTATGTATAGAGTGTCATAGATATACATTAAGACAGAAGCTAGCGTTCACTGTTAATTCACTATTTTTGATATACTCTTGTCGAAATTTTGCCGTTTCATAAATTTTTATGTAAAGTCGCGTAGGTTCGTTTCAATATTATAACTTTATTTACACTTATTAAATATTAATGCAAAGTAGCGATTTGAGAGCCTTTGGATATATTATATATACATGTAACTTGTAGGCCGTGGGCTGGAAAAGATACTTATCGTTTCGATGGGTTATAAATTGACTAGTGATATAATAAAATACATTAAAGCAATACTAAATTACCACGTTTTTGGATAGTTGCGTGTTGTATGCCTTATTGATAATATTAGCTGATTTTATAGAGTACTTTTTCGAAGTTATTATCAGGATCGAGGCTGTTTAAGGTGGACCTGACGCATTTTTTTCCATATAAACTTCAATACTTTAAGTATCTATAAATACAAACATTTGCTACTCAAAACTCGTTATTATATATATAATATCGCGCCTTGCTTAATTTGAGATCAAATAATTTGTATGGAAAAAACTGTAACGGTTTCACCTTAAGAAACGTCATGAATAAGAA
Organism: Apoda limacodes; assembly: GCA_946406115.1. NCBI lineage: Eukaryota > Metazoa > Arthropoda > Insecta > Lepidoptera > Limacodidae > Apoda > Apoda limacodes. The sequence continues at coordinate 6,271,388 of OX291553.1, read as the reverse complement.
TAAGTGTATCGAAATGGATGGATTACTGGATTTCTACTTTTATATAATCTTTTAACGATGTTTTCGTTAGTAAACATAATGCACAAAATATCTTGTACCTGACCGATCTTCGGCGGCGTTTCTTCGGTCGCATCGCTCGACGCATATTGAAACATCGAACCGTTCACACTAGAACTATGAGCCGACAGTATGTCGAGCGAAGACGCCGCCGAAGATCGGTCAAGTGTGGCTCGACCGTAATATTTAAAATTTAGCCAACCAAGGGTGACCGTTCAGTATACCAAGAAAATTACAAAAGCACAGTTACAGTATATTATTATAGCAAAGGTAGATTCAAAACTTTAAACTGAAGAGTACCGATTAAAGGAGTATAGAGTAAAATAAATAAATAATCACTTTAAAAATATAATCCATACTTTTCTTTTTAAAATAAAACGTTGAGAAAAAGAAAATGAAAATGTAACGGAATAGTATTAGTGGTTTTTTAATTTCTTCGGTTACCAGTAGTCTTTGCTAGATTTTTAACTGTTTACGAGTATAATATAATATATAAATGCTTTTTTTTTATTAATGCTATATACATTAAAATATTAACTAACATTAACTAAATATTAGAAGACACGTTTAAGCAAAGTCTTGAAATTTTCTCAAACTATTCAGCATTGACCAGTTGTAAATAAAATTAATGATTTGTAATACGACCGGCATCGCACTGCGCACGGATTATATGTCGCGCACAGGGAATATTCCCGTATGATTTGAAAATAGCTTCTGAGTAGAAAAAATAACTCACATTTTCAAATTTATGTGGGATTATTGAAACAGAATAAGGAGTTAATCGATTAAACGTAAAAATTTTTTTCAATCGTATATACATTGTACAAATTTTATATGAAGTAAAGTACCTAATTCACCAATTAGATATATTTTGCATGTGAAAAAAAAAGGAATTGCTTAGATATTAATAAAGACCTACTGACTAATATTTACAAAATAAAAATATGTAACTTGGAATCGGAAATAAATGAACTGTGTTGCGGAAATGATATAAAAGTGAGTGTACCTAATTATATTATATTTAATGTTTATAAACGTTAAGAAAATAATGTGGTATGATCACCGGAACAAGGAAGGCAATAGTCGTGTTTAGTTGTTTGTCTAATGATAGCTGCGTTCTACTTTACGCGTATAGCAACTTAACGTAAGCTATCTGTTGCTAGAGGCGGGTCATGGATATTCCAGTACGCAGCGTGCATTTTCGCTATCAATTTGTATCGTAAAAATGTGCATTTTTGCGACCTTATATCTTTCAAATGGGTACAGTGTAAGTAGCACTCTTAATGCAGAATGGCGACTTTGCGCCGCTCTCTAGAGTCTACCCCGACACGCCGCCCCTCTGTGACGGTCGTGTGACCACTCACATAGAATATTGTGCTTATATATATTATGCGGAACATCGTTTGTTTTTGTGGTTATCAGCCACCGAATAACGCGTTTTTTGTATGAAGCTACCAGGATGTGCCGTGGGCGTAGAAAGTGTTGTACACAGTTATTTGAAAAATATTCCGCAACACAGTTACAAATATTTGGATCAAAATACAAATAAAAAATATAATAATAATGATTATATAAGTTAAAAATAAGACTTTTCAACAGCTTCTATGTCTGTTGATTACAAAATACTGTAAATTAAATAAAAGTTTAAAATAAATATTTTTTTAAATTGAAAAGCATGTATAAAGAAAGTTCAACATACTTTACTGTGGTATAGATAGACCATAAAAGTGTGATTTCACAAAATGGCGATATTTAGCATTTGGGTGAAAACAAACACTTATCTGCCGGGGCTATATAAATAAAACCACTACCAACCTACATGCAAAAAGTTTTCTTTTTCCAGATTCAGTTCTGCCATTGAATCTGGCAACACGTAATCTAAAGAACATGCACATTTTTCTTTTGGAAACATTATTGCAACCAGTTGCAAAACAATAAGGCAATTTTAACCACAAACATTGATTCGGTAAAATAAAATATGTTGTTTACTCAAATTACTCATACATTTGTAGAAATATCGTCATAATATATTCAAATAAAAAACAGATTATCAACAATATAATCAAAATTACTATAGTGTTACCAGTTAAAGAGTGAAGAGAACTTGGTGTTTTGCGCACATTTCCATCGAAACGATAAAGTTGCCAGCCTTCGTCACGTAGTTTTAGTTGAATATCTTTGTAAATTAGATGTTTATGTGCATACATTAAAGTGTGGATGTTGGAGCATTCAGTAGTTAGTAAATTTTTAGAATGCTAGTTAGTATAAATGACGTCGGTGTTGTAACCAGTTGGCTAAGTGATGTGCGAATCTTTGGTTTTGGTATTTTAGGTTGGAGAGTTTTTGATTGTTGCAATAGTATTCCCGGTTAGTATTTTTTTTCTGGTGTTGCCATTATTGATAGTTATGAACGTTAATAATGCACTTTGGGTTTTTAAATCTTTACCCGTCGTGGGAAAATAGTAATGGTTTATAAAAGTTTACAATAGTGTACAAACACATTATTTTCAGTAATTTGAATTTTATTTTTGACATCCAATACATAAAAAATATGAGAAAAGTATGTAGTTTTAATTTAAATAATTTTTGCCGTCCTTTTTTCATTATATTCGTCCATCTATTACAAAAAACAAACACTCTCGGCTTAGAGTGGTAACAAACATGTAACAATTCATATTAAAGTCGGTTTTTTATAAGATGTCAATTGTAATTATTTTCCTACGGCGTGCGTATAAACATGGAGCCAAATAATAGTTCGATCAGAATGACGTGCCGTCCACGATTACTTTGCAAACGCTGATTTGCAACTTTTCCTAAAGTAGAGACTTAGTATTTCAGAAATATTTAGCTCTTTGCGCATTATTAACATTTTTCAATCCAATAAGGAAATTTTGACACTTTGTCTTAAAGAACTATTTTTACACTTTAAAGCGTATTTAATATTAAAATTATAAAAATTTATCGTTAGCTCGGTACATATTTGTTCTTTTAGTGTGGAGCATATTTTAAAACGTAGTTTATTAAGTGCATGTTCATAGTCGGTGATTTGCCCGATTCTGCGAAAATCGTTTTTAATATGTTAGGTGTTCATTTGCAGACTATCAGTATTACATATCAGTTGAATTTTACTTGAAAACACCACATATATATATATCAATATATAAAGCAAGATAAGGAATACATTTGCAAGCGTGCCCTGGCACTGTGTGGATTGGACATACGATGGAGAAGGCACATATTGTGGAATTCATTTGTTAGATAACTTAAGGCGTATTAGCCACGAGTGCCTAAAATAAATAATAGAGCAATTTATATCCCTAAATTCCTTGTAGTAATTGTCAAGTATGTCTATTCCACAGTTTGTCGTTTGCATTCGATGTTTTTCATTTGAGGTGTAGAGCGTAAGCCATTCGGGTTTGGTCGACATGATGTATACATGTTTTGGAATACTCATAGCAATGCAAGATACGCTACGTCACATCGCATCACAGTCAGTTAAATGTAGTTACATTTTAGTTTTCGAGGCCGCATCTATGACATCATTACACATATTTGCTATTCATTATTGTTAGTTACGCAAAGGCTTTTATTTCATATTATTAATAAAAGGCGTATCTTTGTTAAGATTTTGAGTTCTTATCTTTTCGTGTAACATGTTTTTTGATTTCTATTATTCTCAGCTCAATATTTACAATAGTGTTTTTTTTTTAATGAGACTTAAAGGTGCGGCCTTTCAATGTCAAATTGAAGATGCATAATTTGATTTATACATCAGGATTTGTAGTTAAATTATACACTTTGTAAGTGTGGTGTCTCCGCCTATTAAAGTATGTAACCATTACTTGGAATGGCTACTCATTAGTGTATGTAATAAAATGTTAATGTATCTTATTCATAGTTTCATGTTCGTTGTTTCCCTTCTATAGCACCGAGGTACAGTGAACAATATAAGTGTTTATGTATTAAATTGTCTGAAAAAAAGGAAAAAGAATGTTCATGCTCACTGTTAAATTTAACGTAAATTATTTTTTAATCGGATTTTATATATAAAAATGTGTTAGTGTAAGCAGTAAAATTTTTCTCACTAAAATCTTCTCTGTCCGCCATGTTTGTTCTTGCTTGAAGCAAAGTGTAAAAAGGTAAAGTGAATTCATTCTCGTACGACGATTTGATTATGATATTGATGTATGTAAGATCAAGACAAGATGTTTCAAGATACTAAATGCACCTTCTAATAAGATTCTATGCAGCAGCTTGCTGAAATGTGTATAATGGGATACATTTTATTCTTACATTTATAAAGCAATTTAACATTACAACATGTTGAATTATACTTTTGTTTTAGCCACTAGGCATTTATTTGCGCCAAATGTCTCATTTGTTATCTTAACAAGAAACATCTTTAGTTTTTATTATAGATTAAAAAAATGCTGTCTGGATGAGAGTGAAGTCACTGATTAGCAACTACACTGCGCTGGATGTAAGACTGACATGAAGATAATTTAGTGAAATATAATAACTTATATTATACATAGTTGAAGGATGCCAATAAACAATATTATTATTTTACTCATTACAATTATACTGGTTTTATTCACACATGTATACTTAATATACCTATTCTATAGTGTCTGCATATACATTATATAGGTACGCTATTGTCTTATGGCATCCTCCATGACATATATATATGTATAGAAGCATTATTTAACTATATTTATTATCAATATTTGACTAGACATTTTGCTCTGTTGTCGCAAATGGTTGTAATTAAAAAAGAGTATCTATAGATTAATATGATAGAGAAATGATAGACTGTTTTGCACTTCCCGGTTTTATTCGAACATTAATCACTTTTCGATTCGTATGTACTTAGTCATATATTTGCATGTTTTTACTGGTGTACATGTACTGTGAAAACTTCGCTATGACAAGTTTTAGGCCTCATTGTACCACACAAGAACGTTTTGTAAAATTTTATTCGATTGAATTGTAAAAGGTAAAGCGTGATGCAAGAATTTTATTGTATTTATGTGGAAATGTCGCCTAAATTTTAGTTATTTGTATACGACTGAAAACTTGCAGATTTACGCAGAACATTTCTTACTTGCAGTATCTATCTGCTACTTACATAATACATAATATGTACTTTTTAAATTGAACTCGAAATATTTTGACCTCTAGATCGTTTTATTACTTTTACTATAACACATATTATAAGTCTTTCTTGGCAAAATATTTGAAATAATATTATTTAATTATTCAATATACTTATTCTATATTTAAGACACGTGACTTTTATTTCAATTCCAAAAGGGCTGTTAGGAGCCATCCATTTAATACGTCACAGGCTTAGGGGGGAAGGAATTTTTCATACTAAAATTGGAAAATAAGCGTGACAAGGGGGAGGGGGGTTTAAACTTGCTAGTTAACCTGGATCGTTTTATAAATGCCAGCGGCTCCGGCCACCCTAAATTCGGTTATCGGCGTGGAACTCCTTAATTTATACTAATGAAGTTTGCTATAGCAAGCTAAAGCTGCAGTTCGTTTAACTCTGTTAAAGTTAGATATTTATGCGGGAAATTCTGAATTTTTTGGGATAAAAAGTAGTCTATATACTATTTCAGGACCTACCCTATATGTGTGCCAAGTATCATCCCGATCCGTTTAGAGGTTAAAGCGTGATTGAGTAACAACTATCCATCCAAACTTACTTCACATTTATAATATTAGTAGGATTGGTTTGTGGTGCATTTAAGAATTTAGATCCTTACAGAAAGTTGTCAGTCAAAAAGTAGGAATTAGTCTCTTTCCATATGCCTGTCTGTGCATCATTCGAGGATAAAGTTAGTAAAAAGATCAAAAGGAAGACGTATGATGTTAAATCAATTTATAGACTTATATAAAAAGCTACTTATTTTCCACTTTCTTCACCATAGTTAGCATCAAGTTAACAGAATTAGAGAATCTCTTAATAATTTAAACAACAGTATATTATTTACTAAGGGGATAAACAGTCTCTCAGGATCCAAGGGGTTTGGGCGCACCATGTGAAGCGTCAAATATCGTCAAGATGGAAACACCAACATTATCCCAAAGAGAATACTCTGCAACTTCTAAGTACATCAGAAGCTTTGTCAAATATATCGTGTCTGACTCAGCGTTAACTACAAAAAGGGAATTTCTGGCGAAGAGTTTAGAACTATGGAGCGTTAATAGATATTTTGGTTATTTATAAGGTACTAGCTTTTGCTAGCGGCTTCGCCCGCCCTAAATTTGGTTATCGGCGTAGGTTTCTTACGGCAACTCCTCTATTAAAAAAATGTAGAAGGTGTAAATATTTTTAAATAATACGTACCGCCTCCCGCTCATGACTGCCCGCCAGCCATGATGTGCACATCATAAATGCTCGCGCAGTACTTGATCATTATTTTGCTGCGATGTTAATTTCAAAACTGCGATATCTCCTCAGATATTCATTGAAATTAAATGATGCAAAGGGCAATTGTGTTTTAAATTAAATACTTGTGACGAATAACGTATTTATTTGGATACGGATTAATATCATGATTACATAATAATGCATTATTTTAAAACAAATTTGGTTAGCATATAAAAGGTTATAGTGACCCAACCTTAAAAGATAGACATATGCTATCCCGGCCGTTTTTTTAGAACTTTTAAAGGGGAATAATTCTGTCCTACATTATTTTTGCGAAACTTTAACCGTTTACACAGCGCACGCAGCGGAAGCTCTGAAAAGGAAAAAAAAATCCCGATTTTGAAACATTTTTCATAAGTGCTCCGCTCCTATTGGTCTTAGCGAGTATAGTCTATAGCGTTCCACGATAAATGGGCTATCTACCACTGAAAGAATTTTACACATCGGATCAGTAGTTTCTGAGATTAGCGCATTCAAACAAACAAACTCTTCAGCTTAAATATTAGTACAGATAATTGAAGTCTTGTTTGTTCACAAAATCCTCCAAAAATATATCGAAAATGTACAGTTTTGCATGTTCACAATCGCATACACATATTGGTTGATGCTTTCGAATCGGTTTGGTTAGTACCTAATTTTAGGTGTCCAAGCTTTTAACTAAACTTCGGTACGAAAAGTTTGGTTTTCTTTACGCTTTTGGTAGCGGTTCAATAGCACATTGTTCACCAAGGGGTGAAAGTGACTGATTACGTAAAGAATCGTCTTTCATCCCGAGTGATACATATTGCTTTACACTACAAATGCGAGGATAATAAAATATAATTAATTAAAGTTTTAATTTACTTAACAAATATTAATTCACTTTTATAAACATAGATGGCGCTGTACCGAATAATTACAAGCTATGGTTATGTTTTCTGTTGTTTATAAATAGTGAGTTATTTTTTTTTACAAGTGAAGTTGGTTCGCTTTTATAATCACAGATGGAACTATACTAAATAAAAAGAAGCTATTTACTTCCCTCTAAACGGGCAAGTAAGTAATAATCTCTGCAAACACGTACTTTCAACCCTATTTTTGACTATACATGGAGGTTCTTTCAGAGCGTAAAAGCGTTTTATAGACAAGTGAGCATTTCGGCGGTAGAGATCGTAGAAACTTAGAAATGCAGATTATTTGCTAAGGTATCAAGAATACATATTTATTTATTTGGTCCGTTAGCGATGTTTCTATAAAGGGGTTTCGTGAGTAAATATTGTCAATAAAATAAATAGTTTTGTAGATAATTTTAATTTTATTCCTGAGTAAAGATTAATTATCGTTTGTTTTTTAATTTGAGTAAATAACGTAGATCGTGGCTCCATCTTTTCTATATCGGTAACTAGGTTGAGTTGGTTCAATTAGGATTATTTTTAACTGAAGATTACAAAGCTTTGATTATGAAAAATTCGTCGCTTTTGTTTCATCAGAAGAACCGCTACATTTGTGACATTAAACATTATTTCTCGCTACTGGCTGCCCATTGGCACTGACTGCCTGTAAGCAATAGCGCAAGTTAAATCCCCGCGCAGGAACCTTTGTGTGATTTTGGGTGTTTGTTTACTATGCTACTAGTAATATAAATGTTACAGTTTGTAAGTTTGTTTGTTGGCACACCTATAGTAGAGAGAGTAAGTACATATACTTTTTCTAAGTTCCGCTAAAATAACTATTGAATTCCTCTTGTAAGAATTATAGCTACAGCTTTTTTTATTTATACATTTCAAACATTAGAACATTAAGACATCTGTTAGTACTCTTAACTTGTTTTTGTGAGTACCTCACATTACTTATTTGGCATATATTGGTTTTATCAACTTGTACTTGTTGCGATCGGCTTCAAACAAACTTGTTACGGTTCTTAACCCTCAGAAAAGGAAATGAAATACTTATTTAATTGCTTTACGACCGGTATTTTTTATTTTCCAAGGTTCAAGATGAACATTCCACATACACAAGTTTGCTATAATCAAGGAGTTGCCGTTGGAGTCCTACAACGATAACCAAATTTAGGGGCTAGCGTACAATATGTAATTATTTATATAAAAAAGTATCTAAAATTTGTTATTACTCATTACCTGAAAGACTAAAATAACATCACTAACTATATTTGTTTATATATATTCACTTATACGTAATATATATTATAATTATATTTATTATCGTGCATATTTATATATGTACATATATTTACTTATATTTATATATTTTATGTGTATTTATTTATATTATATAAATTATTGTATGACATATATACTTCTTAATAAGTGTATCGACACACACCTACTATACTATGTTTAACTTCATTATTTCCTTTACCCTAGTTGTCTGGAGCTTAAAAGCGAGCAATTCTTGTATATATGTATGTATATATATATATATATATATATAAATATTTATAATCTGAATCTCGGGAACGGCTCCAACGATTTTCATGAATTCAGTATCTGGGGGGTTTCGGGGGCGATACGTCGATCTAGCTAGGTTTTATTTTCAGAAAACGTCGTTTTATCCGTTTTTTTAAGCAATAATAAACTGAAAAATATGACTGTTTCTGACATCTATTGGCGAGTAGTAATACTTTTATTTTTACCGAAACAGCAACGATAAAGCTACTTGACAACAGATGGCGTTGCTTAAAAAAAACGAGCGAAGCTCGGTCCTCCAGGTACTTATTATTATTATTATTTATCTACTTAAGGCTCAGTACCGCTACCGCATAGTGCTACCGTAACTAACGCCGCCAACAGATATTCTTTATTTCCTCTACTAGATTTTGCCGGCGACTCCGCCCGCCCTTAATTTGGTTATCGGCGTGGAACACCTTAATTAACTCATTAATTATTATACTAATGACGTTTGTTATAGCAAGCTGTAGCTATAGCTATAGTTCGTTTAAGCTCGGTTATAGTTATTCCCGCCGGAACTTTTGAATTTTTGGGATAAAAAGTAGCATATGTACTATTTCAGGACCTAAGCTATAGGTGTGCCAAGTTTCATCCCGATCCGTCCAGTGGCTGAAGCGGTATTGAGTAACAAACATCCATCCAGACATTTTTACAAACTTTCACATTTATAATATTAGTAGGATGTACTAAACACATTTAAAAATGTTAAGCACTATGTAACTAAAGCCATGCTCATGAACATTAATTTATTTGTACTCAACTGAAATTGGTTTTAAGACGTTCGGGACTAACAAAGCGACACCATCGTTCATGTTAGAACATATACAATCTATCAAAAAAAATAAAACTAAAATTGTAACTTCTAATTAGGTTAATTATTAGAACTTAATTAATTAGAACCTTTTTTGCTATCAGTAGTTGTGTAGAGCGCAGTCGTGCAGTGGGCCAGTGATAAGCGGAAGAGGCCGCGTGGTATCCATGAATTGGTCGCGTGTGTTGCACGTGCCGATACCCACACATACAACGTAGTGTTGCAAGCTAGCAAGCAGAAAGTACTGAAAACAGAAACAAAATAAATTGTACTTTTAAAAGGAAAATTAAAGTTTTTCTCTATAAAATAGATTTAAAATATTTTTTTAATGTAGCAGTATTATCAACTATATAAAAACTTCTCGTAAGTTTTAAAGACTTACCAATTCTTTGGCCATTTTAATTTGATAGGGGGCGATTAGACCAAATAGAAGACGAATTTTATTTTTTGATTTGAACTTGAACTTAATACAGTAGTTTGACAAATGTTTGTATTGTGTAGGTCAGTTAAAGCGGGTATAAATGTAAATTGCTCATAGTACCATTGTACAACATTATAAAATTCCTTAAAAACCTAGGGCTGTAATTAGCTAATTTTCAATGCAAATATTAGGTAACATTTTATTAACATTTCATGTTTTTCGTCCATACTACGAGTATGTTCATGTTCCACGTTGTATGCAGAATTTGTGTGACAAAGAAGACGTGGATCACTCTCGGATTTCAAATTGTATGCCTCAAGTGGTTGTTGAAACGTCCTATCATTTTTTATTGTTTGAATTTGAAAGATTTCTTTCAAATAATTTAGTTTTGTGGGAAAATTTGACATCTAGCGGGTAACACTAATTGTATGACGCACGTGATTATCGCTACATGGTATATTAGCGTGGTTTATCGTCCATTATCATACATATTCCTTTTGCCAACTGATATGTAGTCTCTTTGTTTTCAATTACCCTCTATAATTACGCAACCGGATTAATCTGAACATAGCTTCACTAAGCGCTTCTAAACATATTTCTTACCTATTCATTATTTCCTTATTACAAATATTTTCGGTCATGATTTTTAAATTGTAATATAACTAACTATGGTAATATTTTATCGCAGTTAAGTATCGAATCGAAAATCTAGTAGTTAACCACTTAGGTACCTACCTAATTCTAGCTTTACAAAATATTCCTAAACCTTGTTTTCATCATTATAAACGTTATCTTATCACTACATATTTATAGTACAACTGTGTAATTATGTATATTTATAGTACAGAGAGATAATAGTAAAGATTGAATATGAATGTGAATATAGATAGGTATTGTATTACGCATTGTTTCCATGATGCAACGTCCTCATCGAAAGGTTGAATCAAGATGATAACAACTGAAATATAAATAAGGATTTTATGCAAGGCTTACGTCATAAGCATGTCATAGGTAATAATAAAATGTCACATTCATCTCTCCTTGCAAATATGGCGCTACCTTCTTGTTTTGTTATCAAAACAAGGAGTTGTTTAGAATAGTTGTGCCCTCTAAAAAGATTAAATTGATTGTATTATCTTGACCGGATGACCTTTTATGTTTGGACGTCACATTCAAATTTTAAATCTTGGGAACATTTTAAGAATATGTGTTATAATCTGACAAAGATTATAAATATATTTATCTTACGAAGTCCTTAGGACAAGTACCGCTCTTCCTACATATTTCCAAATCTTTCTCTAGATATTTTGTGGCTTGCCATCACATGTCCTGACAAAAATATAGTTTAAGTCCGTCATAGTTTCTATTAGGTCCTCACAAATGAAATTGATCTTTATTAAAACTGGCCACTTTGATCTCAAAAAGCAGGCGTTTGGTCGAGGATTCCAAATTTAAATTTATTTCAATTTTAAGCTTGTCTATTTGTGTTCTGTGCTCAATATGGAAAATATAAAATATTCCATTATTATCGAATATGAATTCCATCGTGGCACTAGCGCTGCAGATACAGCTCGAAGGATTAATGTTATGTACGGAGAAGCCGCTGTAAAAAAAAACACAGTACGTTTTTGGCTCGAACGCTTTCGTTCTGGAAATTTTGACCTCCAGAACAAACCTCGTGGACGGCCGGAGACCCTAGTTGTCAATGAGGAATTGAAAGTGATCGTGGAGTCGGATCAATTTCACCAAGTCAGAGTAGCCTGCTTCGATGTTAGTGATAAAACCATTTTGAATAATTTGACACAAATTGGAAAAGTGAAAAAGCTTGAAAAATGGGTACCGCATGAACTAAGCGAAACAAACCAACAAACATGCGTCGACTGCTGCGGCACGTTACTCAACCGTCATAATAACGAGGGGATTTTGAATCATATCATTATTTGTGATGAAAAATTTATCCTATACGATAGTCGGGAACGCTCATCACAATGGTTAAATCAGGAGAACCGGCTAAATCCTGCCCTAAGCGAAAGTTGACTCAAAAAAAGGTACTGGCTAGTGTCCGGTGGACCAGCGTTGGTGTCATCCACTACAGCTTCCTAAGATCTGGTCAGACGATTACGGCAGATCCGTATTGCCGACAATTGGAAACCATGATGGAAAAGCTAGCCGTTAAACAGCTGAGATATGTCAACCGCTCTAGCCCATTATGCTGGTCTCTGATAGTTATGGAACATACCTAATCATAGAGTTTTCATGAAGTGCGAAGTTACGCCATGTGTCTACGACATAATACGTATTTACGTAGTGCAACAAACTTTTCTGACGCCATATTGAAATGGTGTGAACTTACAACGACACTAGCGACCAAACATCCGAGGTCAGAAAAGTTTGTTGCACCCAAAGTTGACTTATAAGTCAACTTTGGGTGCACCGTACTTCATATTTGCATAGATTAAAAAAAAAAGAATAATTGGAACTATGAGACATTTGTCATGTGTGTCTTTGTGGGCAATTGAATGACAATCATTAATATTTATCTACCTTAGCAATGCAAATACACTCTTTTTTACCTCGGCCTTTTGATTTTTAGTGCTAAACGTATCATTTACAGAATCTGAAACACTTTATTTGCCAGAAATATGGTAAGTACTTATATAAGAGATGTTAATATAGCTAAAGTTTCATCATATTTTGGCTAAAAAGCGTTTACTACTGGTAGTGCTGTTAACAAATGCAAGCACTACCATGGCACCGTTTAAATGTTTTATAGTACAATCGAGGGAAAAAATACAAAAAGAAACCGGCCAAGCGCGAGAAGGAGTTCTGTACGATCTAAGAAGATTGACGTGTGTTTGTATTTCGATGGATTGATGACGAAAAGATAGTTTTTCCCACCGACCTACCGACCGATATGTCGAGCTTTTATAGTCGTTTTAGTTTTTTATTTTCAATATTATTGCAAATGACAGCTGACAAATTAGAAAAATGATCGATCTCATCAAGATCTTCATTTTAGATGACAGCTGTCAAACTAGAAAAGGCTTCATCTCTGTAATTATTCATCTTAGACAGAAATAATAGATCTCATCAAGATCTTTTTTTTTGATGACAGCTGTCAAACTAGAAAGAGCTATATGTCCCTAACTATTGATCTTAGACTAGCAGTTTCTTTAAAAAAATTATAAGTCTCATCAAGATCTTTATTTTTGATGACAGGTGTCAAACTAGCAAAGCTATATCTCCCTCACTATTGATCTTAGACTAGCAGTTTACTTGCAAAAATGATAGATCTCATCAAGATCTTTATTTTGATGACAGCTGTCAAACTAGAAAGAGCTATATCTCCCTAACTATTGATCTTAGACTAGCAGTTTCCTTGCAGAAATGATAGATCTCATCCAGATCTTTATTTTGATGACAGCTGTCAAACTAGAAAGAGCTAAATCTCCCTAACTATTGATCTTAGACTACCAGTTTCCTTGCAGAAATGATAGGTCTCATCAAGATCTTTATTTTTGATGACAGGTGTCAAACTAGAAAGAGCTATATCTCCCTAAATATTGATCTTAGACTAGCAGTTTCTTTGCAGAAATGATAGATCTCATCAAGATCTTTATTTTCGATGACAGCTGTCAAACTAGAAAGAGCTATATCTCCCTAACTGTTGATCTTAGACTAGCAGTTTCCTTGCAGAAATGATACTATCTTCATACTTAATTTCATCTTAATCGGTTAAGCGGTTTAAGCGTGAGGAGGTAACAGATAGTCAATCAGACAATTACAGTTACTTTCGCATTTATAATATTGGTATGTATGTATGCAGGTAGGTACGTGTAAAGTAATGACGTATATTATTATTAATTAATTAATAAAATATATATTTTAATGTTATAATTATTATTTTTATTGAAATTTTCGTCTATTAAGCTGCAATTATTCTAATGCGAATTCGCTCTTTCTGGACAAGATCTTAAAACGATTGTGTAGTTCGAGACGAAGGTTCGTTGTGTAGCCTGAAACTGAATGTATCATAGAAGGACTTTATCAGACATTATCATCTTTCTCAATTGATACTGGAGTTTAACGCGCTTTTTACAATACGGTGGTCAAACCCGGTCTTTACTCCGTAGATTTCAAAGTCGTCATTGAATTGAATTTATATCTGTTGATAAAACCTATGTTATTGTTCGACGAGCCATTTGAACTTATTCAGATACCTACATTTTTCTCCTGAGTGACGGAGGTTCGAGCCCGGGTGTAGGTACTAATTTCAACATTGATTATTGACTCCACAGGCATTTCGGTAACAAAACCTCGTAAGGGAAACTTGCATTAGACATAAAAAATTAAGTCCAACAAGTGTGAATTTCACATTTCGCACTGAACTATGGCCTAACTACCCCTTCGGTGAGGGTAGCCTCTTGTAGCAGTAGTCCGGTTGTTAGTCCGGTTGACCGAACTACTGAAACATTTAAGTTGCAATAGTTCGGTTGTGACAAAGAACTGTACTATTGATACCTTTTTAGTAGCAACAGTCCGGTTAAAAAAAGATCCAGTGATAATATAACATTTTTTAGCAAAATTAACGTTATCTTAAAAAAACAAATGAGTGCCGAAAAACAAAGAAATGACATTTTTTTTTTATAAAATCCCTTTTTTGGAAACTTTTCTTTAATTTTTTTTTTATTATCATCAATTTTCAATCATAAGTAAAAATTTTTTTTTTTTTTTGCGGTAAAGTTAGTCTTAATCGTTTAAACGATATATTTTTTTATCATACTTGCGTGTAAACAGTGTCATTACGGGCAGGCAATAGGCAAAAAAAGGCTTTGTATCATAGTTTAGGTATTATAACTATTTTTAGTTTGACAGCTATCATCCGAAATAAAGATCTTGATAAGGTCTATCACTTTTGTAAGGAAACAACTAGTCTACGAACAATGGTTTTGAAGATACAGCTTTTTCTTGTTTCACAGCTGTCATCCGAAATAAAGATCCTGATAAGGCCTATCACTTCTGTAAGGAAAAAACTAGTCTATGATCAAAAGTTTTCCAGATATTTTCCACGGGGAATTTTTTTCATCGTGGTCCCTTCCAAAAATACAATGCTGCAAAATTAAAATGGTATCTATCTAGTCACAAAAATTTAGAGGATAAGAAAATTTCAAACATATATTTTGTAACCTAAACAAGGGTTTACTTACTTAAATGAATTGAAATGTAATTTAAGTCTGTAAAATTAAAAAAAAATCGGCCAAGTGCGAGTTTGACTCGCGCACGAAGGGCTCCGTACCATTATCTACAAAAACGAGCAATAAAATCACGTATGTTGTATGGGAGCCCCCTTAAATATTGATTTTTTTCTGTTTTTTAGCATTTGTTGTTATAGCGGCAACAGAAATACATCTTCTGTGAATATTTCAACTGTCTAACTGTAACGGTTCATGAGATACAGCCTGGTGACAGACGGACGGACGGACGGACAGCGAAGCCTTAGTAATAGGGTTCCTAATTACCTTTCATGTACGGAACCCTAAAAACGCCGTTCACAAGATTCATTGATACATGTTTATTAGGAAAGAGTGTCTCACTAATTATCCAAACTATCAACTTCGTACTGCTTAAAAAAAAATCTTATTAATTAAGGTTTTGTCTGTCCGTAATGACACTGTTTACGAGCAAGTGTGATAAAAAAATTTGGTTTTAACGATTAAGACTAACTTTACCGCAAAAAAAAATATTTTTTTACTTATGATTGATGATTACTAAAAATTGATGATAATAAAAAAAAATAAAGAAAAGTTTCCAAAAAAGGGTTTTTATGATAAAAAAAAATGTAATTTATTTGTTTTTCGACACTAATTTGTTTTTTTTTTAAGATAACGTTAATTTTGCTGGAAAATGTTATATTATGACTGGATCTTTTTTTTAATATAAAATAGTTTGTAAATATATTTTATTTAAATTATAAACTAACCGGACTGTTGCTACTAAAAAGGTATCAAAAGTTCGGTGCTTTGTCACAACCGAACTATTGCAACTTAAAAGTTTCAGTAGTTCGGTCAACCGGACTAACAACCGGACTACTGCTACAAGAGGGAGGGAAGGCCGTGCCCCAACAGTAGGGACGTATAAGGCTGGGAAGAACAACTGATTAAAATCAAATTGTGATTGCTACACCTTGTTTCGCTATAACCTATTGTCTCTGTTTTTGACATTTCAAAGCCTTTGGAAGTTTTTACGTGGTGTAGCATGGTGCTAATGTGTGTCGTGGAATATATATGTTTTTATAAAAAATGTATCCTCCCTTTACGTCACTCCAGTAATCCCTTTTCAAATATCAGGTAACCCCATGGCACCGATGCGACGCAAAGTAAAGTACCCGGCAGTAGGTATTTACTGTCAATAAACTTGGTGCCTACTGAACTATGTCGCATAATCACAATATAACCATAAATAGACGTTTCGTTGGAATATTCCGCAAATAGTTTGCCAAACAAATAACGTTGTTTCACTATTACTTAATGATATGACGTTATCATTGCGCGGAGCACGTATAAACAATGTTTAACTGGTTCATTGTACGGTCGGTAAAGAAAATGTTTGGTTTTAATCGCAGACGTAAATATATAATTAATTGTAGCACGTAAATTTGACTTGCCTCTTGGCTATGTTTGGTAGTAACTCTGCTTTCTTAACCGAGGGCGCGGGTTCGATCATTGCACAGGATAAACATTTATGTTTGTCATAAGTAAAGGTGTTTTTTATGCATAATACGTGGGGTACACTAAAAGTAGGTTTTAATAACCTAAATGTGCTAAAAGTTTTGCAAAATTTATTAATAAAACAATTTACATGTAAGGTAATATATTAACTGTTTTTCGAAGTATATTATCCATTACATTTTAAATACTTTTTCATAAGGCACGTTTTTCACTTGCTAGTTAAAAGACATCACGGCCTCTGCCGGCCTCGTAAATGTCATACCTCTCATCAAATCATTAATTTTTGGGAAAATAAAAATCGCAACAATAATTGCCTTGTATATACAGGACAATGTATTATTATTTATTTGTGGGTAAAGTTGAGGCTTGTTTTATTATCCCGGGGTCAGGCTGCATTTATACAATGAACGCAGGCATGTATGGGACATCATAATGCACCCATGCGACTTAATGTGATGTGGGGTACCTATATGCTATTCGTTTTTATGCATTAACATTGTTGTACTACTTGTACGTACAGTGCAACAATTTTTTCTGATCCGGTGTTTGGTCGCTAGTGTCATTGTTTACACCATCATATATATGGCGAATGTAGTTCTGATTTTTAACCAACGCGTCAAAAAAGTTTGTTGCACTATTACATATACACGATAAACACACATCTGTAGTCGAATAACGTTGAAACTTATCATGAAATAGATTCTTCATTCCTTCATTTTATTTTATTCAGTTAGTTTAGTATCTACACAATACAAAATTAATAATGTAACATAATTGTGGTAAGGCTTTGTACTGAGGGAAGCTTATTCCTAATAAGAGATTTCTTACAGCTAAACTTTCCATCCCCCGACCGACCTCGGCACAGTCGAAAAAGTATTGTTAGGCGGCCTCGGCACGTACTAACGGCCACAGATAACAATCTCGCTATCCGGATAGCGAGATTAGTCTCAACGACCTCCTCTAATAGGGCCTCCCCCCTCACACGACGACGACGTCCCCTGGGTTCGTCGGCGAACGCATGGACCTACCTCGTATACGAGGTATCAAAGAGTGCCGGGGCGCTTCTTGCCCCCCACTCAATCGCTATCGCAACCTCAATCGCGTAACGGTTCCTGGCGCTGACTCACCTTAGGGTTCGATGCTCACGCTGGTCGAAGGGACGAACCTGGGAGCGACAAACCAAGCCGAGGGAGCCCTTGAGCGTTGGGCGCTATATGTGCGAGACTCGCCCCAAAAGCCCGGTGGAGCAGTAATGGCTGCAACAGCTAACTGCAAAGTCAGTCAGAAAATAAATACTAGATTGAGAAAGAAGTCACTTTGAGCATGGTTACTAATCTGCTTTTCTTTTAATTACAGCAAAAAAGTTGATAAAATCAGGTAGGTAGTTTTTGTGTCAAAACAACCAATTGAAAAAAGAAATCATAGTATATTTAAGTATATTATATTATGATAGTTATATTAGAACACTATTTTCAAATAATCCTAAATGTATCTTTTTTTGCTTGTTTAATACAAATATTTAAGTACATAGAATTTAGCAAATATTTGATAGTTGGGACAAAACGCATTTCCCTCGTAAACTCCTAAAATTGACTTTTCTCCAAAGATAATACCTAAATTAATTATTGGGCTAATATTGCCAATGTTTGTCCCTAAGCAGGGCACAGCGCTCTCCTAAGAGAGCTTAGATCCGCCACCACGCTGGCGCTGTGCGAACTTGGCCGATCACGTTGTCGAGCTAGTACCACTCGACTGTCAGAATATTCAAGCTGCTCGTAACTGCTGTTATATGACAGCAGTTGGACAGCAAATGATAACAATGCAAAGCAGCAATGTTAGTCATAATAACTTATCTTCTCGGAACCAGAGTATTTTTATAGACTTGAATTATTATTTTTAGCCAAATTTTTTTTTATCCATCGTTGTACTTGGTCACTGACCTCTGTGCCCCCTAATAAAACTTGCCCTACGTTTTCGTCGGTGTCACCTTAGTCTACTGATCAATTACATATAGTTATTTTTTCGTCACTGTTTAAAGATACAATGTTATAATATGGGTTAGAAAATTTTAAACGTAAACATACATAACTAATTGATATAAACTGAGGCGCAAAAACAATTATTGTGTTTGTGCATTAATTTACACGGAATATCCATATAACTGGAGTTAACAACTGAAATCCCACGCAAATGTAACGTCTAAAGTATCAAAATGAGGTAGTTTTGTAGATTTATCTTAGTTTGTTTGTATAGAGTAATGTAACTAGTAACCTGTGCATGTTATCTTTTATTCAATACTTACTGAGTTCTTGTAATTTGAAATCAATTTGCAGAATACATTATGATTTTTAATGAGGAATTTATTATTAAGGTGTTAGCTCATGATCTGCTCAGGATGTAGGTACTTACCTACTGATTTTATCTTTAGCGAGTGTACCTACGTCTTATTTTGTACTTTATCTCAATGTCACTATGTACACTTAATTAGATAAATTGTCCTCAATATTTTAACCTTTTCTAATCTTTTTATTAAAAATGTGATTAGTAAATAAATGTAATTCTAAACTGACAAAAGAGTTAAAATAAGATAATGAGTATAATATATTAAAATATACTTACTTATCTATCATGTGCACACCTTATGTAGATGGTGTTCACTAACTTAAGGAGTGATTCATAAAGTTCACCTTAATTTAGTCCCTAATTGTCGCAGGGTATCTATGGCTGACCTTGTGCTATAGATTACTCGGTCTAATGTGTCTATTAATAGTCGTAGTAATCCATTAATTACGGATATGTAATGTAGGTATTAGTTTGTGTTCTTTTTATTATTAGATGCCTACTATAGTTTTCTTGCGGTTTCGCCTTCAGAAAAACCTGGTCCTGTGGTAACTCGATCGGGATTAAACTTTGTTAGCTCTCTGTCAGTTCCGTGGCTTAGTGGGTAATGAACTGACTACTGACTCAAGGGGCGTGGGTTTGATTCTTTATGTGATGGATATTGGTATATATAAGTATATGTATTTGTATCCGTTGTCTGGTATCCATAGTACAAGCTTTGCCTAATTTGGACCAGACGGTGCTTTGTGTAATGTCCAAACATATTTATTTGTTTAATATTATTTATTTATCTTTGTCGTATGTCTCGTATATCTGTGCCATCTTACGGAGTTCCCGCGGGTTTGTGCAAATGCGGACAAAAAACCAGCTACGCTTTTTTCCGGCAGACGCGTACGAGCCGTAGTTGACGGTAGTTGCTCTAATAGTATGGACAATAATGCTGGTGTCTCGCAAGGCTCTATGCTGTCTCCTACGCTGTTTCTACTGCACATCAATGAAGTTTTGGATATCAAAACCATAGTGACAGATGACACTAATGGAGACGCTCATTACACGGGCCGTGCAAACATTCCTCGTTCCAGAGACCACTCTGTCCAAGCTCTCTGACTGGGGACGAAAAAACTTGGTTTGATTCAAGCCTATGAAGACACAAGTCTGCGCGTTTACCGCTAAGAAAATTCCACTTACTGAGGTCCCACAATTCCAGAACACTCCCCTCACCATCTTGATTGGGAAGAGCATTGGGATTGTTGTCATCTCCAGCGATGTTCAGATCCGAGATCATTTGAAACACAGGCACATTCATATCGTTTACACATTTCAAAGGTATATTTTCGAAAATTTTACGAAAGATGATTTTGTATTATTACCAATAATGTTCTAAAATTTTTAGGCCCCATTATTTTATTTATTTTATTTCATCTTTATGCACAAAAAAAAATGTGTACAATGGCGAGCTTAATGCTATGAGGCATTCTCTACCAGCCAACCATAATATGATAAATTGTCGGCGGTGCAGTAAGAGAAAAAATTAACAAATATACAAAAGTATTTTAAAGCATATGAGTAAACCAATACTATACTAGATTGTAATAATAAACTGATTAATACATATAATATATAAATACATAGAATACTATATACTAATATATATAATAATAAATTTACATAATACTATACATATACATGTATAAATACATACATACATTCATAAAATACATGACGCATAATAAATCTTCAAGTATAGAACCATATTTTCAAACTTGTATCTGCTTTAAATAATATTCTTTAAGCTTACATTTAAAGGTGTATTTATTCTGAGCACTGCAGATATCTTTGGGCAGGCCGTTCCAGTGTTGTACAGCCTGAACTGTGAATGAATGAGAAACAAAACCTAAACGGTGACGAGGAGTAGAGAGACTAGTACTTTGAGAAGAACGAAGTGAACGCTCGTGAGTAGAGCCAAGGTATTGAAATCTAGATTTTAGGTAGTTTGGAGAGTTAGGATCATTTAAAATACAGTGTATTCTGGCGCTTCTGCGTTGACGTATGGGTAACCATTTGAGTTAATTGCGAAAAGCAGATATGTGGTCATATTTACGAAGACAGAAGACGTAATGGATACAGTTATTTAGAAGACGATCTAATTTGTTGAGAAGGTCCGAGTTTAAGTCTATATAGCACACATCACTGTAATCAATTATCGGAATAATAAGAGTTTGTACAAGAAGAAACTTAGTTTTAGTGGGTAGAAAACTACGAAATCTGTATAAAAAGCGCAGAGAGGCAGTGACTTTCCGACAAATTTCTTTAACTTGCACTGACCAACTCAGAGTAGGATCAATAATCAAACCTAAGTCTTTGACATGGTTACAGAAAGGAATTTGATTATCATTAAATAATATAGGGTGAACAAGTTCAAAGTTTATTTTACTTATTTGCCTTGGACTACCATCTACAATGCACTGACATTTATTAGGATTCACAACTATGCCGAATCGTTTAGACCAATCGTTAATGTCTTTCAACACCTTGTTAATGTCACTAATGGCTAAATCAAGGTCGTCAAATTTGGCTTGAGTATAAAGCTGCAAATCATCAGCATAAAAATGGTAAGAACAGCCAAGCTTACAGGAGAGGAGATTAATGAAAATGGAGAACAATAGGGGTAATAATATTCCTCCTTGTGGCACGCCGGAAGTAAGATTTTGCCAATTCGAAACTAACCTATCTAGACGGACTGCTTGTTGGCGACCTCATATATAGGAGGAGAACCAACTTAAAGCTATCGCAGATACATTAATGGACCCCAGTACTGCTAGGAGGAGATCATGGTCAACAGTATTGAAAGCATTAGAAAAATAAATTAGTACTAATACTGTCACCAAAGCATCCTCCATGCCATCACGTATATCCTCCGTAACCTTGAGTAGCGCAGTACTAGTGCTGTGTTCTAAGCGAAATCCTGATTGTAACTGGCTAAGAAAATTGTTGTCATAAACATATTTAGTGAGCTGTTGATGTACGACTGCTTCAAGGATTTTAGATAAAAAAGCTAATATTGAAATTGGTCTAAAGTGACTAACGGATGAGGGATTTGCTATTTTAGGCAAAGGAATGACAAATGCTTTACGCCATATACCAGGAAATTCTCCAGTAAACAAGGAGGAGTTGATGATGTGGGTCAGAATTGGAAGTATAAAATCTAGTATGTAGAGAATCATGGATCTGCTCACGTTGTCACATCCAACTGCTTTAGACTTAATAGAGAGAATGATCTTTTTCAGATTGTCATCAGTAACTGGTAGAAAGGAAAACGGGTCATTGTCGAGACCAGGTAAAGAACTAATGTCGGAGATAGATAAAAGATTAGTGGCCGCGCAAAAATAGTATATACCTACCTAGCTACAAGATGTTTTCCTTTTTTGAAATATCGAAGTGGCCAGTGTTGATCGACTCCGCTGTCACAGCTTATCCAGCAACCTTCGTGGCCTCTTCAGTAATGTACTATTACATATCAAAGATGCAGTCAAAAGAATCACTTCGAAGAAGGACTCGAACATGTAACAATCCTCAATGGCTCAGTTGATAGAGCACTTACACGGACTGTAAGGATTGTTGCTGTTCAAGTTCTGGCTCGAGGTTCAATTAACTGCATTTTTGCTATGAAATATTTATTTGCATTAATAATTATTATATTACCTGTAACCTACACAGATCGATTTCTACTTTTGTATGTTTACCATCTTTGTCTCTATATCCCTCACACACACACACACACACACTCACACACAAAAATCTTTTGAGGTAAACGTTCACTCACAATATTATGAATGCGGAAATTTGTCTGTCTGTCTGTTTGTTACTTCATAAGTCGAGTGACTTGGATCGATTTAGATGAAATTTGATAGGGTCATAGTTTGAGTCCCGGGGAAGGATATAATTTTTTTCGGGAATCACTATAACCGGCTTGAACGAACTATAGCTTGCTAAAAGAAGTTGTCGTAAGAATCCCGCGCCGATAACCAAATTTAGGCGGGCGGAGCAGTGGGCAAAAGCTAGTAAGAAATAATGAAATTATTGAAGAATTTCCAAATGGCAGTTATTGGGTTGTCCCTGTCTTTTGGTGTTTAAAATTTTAATTAGTTTGTGACTGTTTAAGAAAAGATTATAGAAAAATTACTATCTAACGAGGTATTGTTTTCTAAATCAAAAAGACAAAGGCAACATAATAAATAAACAAAAAACAAAGACTGCCTAGTATTATCGCTGTTTATATTTACTAGACATATCATATCTCACAAGATAAAGTTTTGATTTTCCAAGGAGTTTGAAGGAGACCTAAGGACTTCTCCTTAACGCACCATGCGGCGAGCCCATGGCACGTTGCCGGGGCCCGCGTGGTCGGTGACTTTTGGTTCCTTTATATTATCTTGTCGCTCGCCTGCGATAACCGCCGCTCGGCTCTATTGGCCGCGCGGAGGGCGTGAGTGCTACGCCCGCCTAACTATATAACCGCTTTACGCTTGCCTTCGCTACGCATTCCACTAGCGTACGCGCGTGGCGCGTCACTGCTATAATCGTTCCTAATTAATTTTTGTACCTATTTTAGGAACATTATCAGTATTGTATTTATTTTTAATATTACGGTAAGTTTTTTTTTTAATTCATATTTTTTTTAGAATGCTGAATAAAAATTATTGTTATTTAAATTGTCTAGCATTTCATATAATAAACAATATATTTAAAATAATTTAAAAAATGTTTTTTTTTTTAATTTCAGATAATTTAATTGAATAAAATGGCTTATTTACAATCCATGCCTAAAACTGAGACCATAAGACTGCGCGAAAAACATATCGGGTAAGTTTAATATTTTAAGTATTTGTTTTGTAAATATTGACTAGTAAGTATGTACCTATATGTTACGTTTTAGTAACGCTTTTATATGTTACAGAGCTGCATGTCAACTTTTCTTCCGCTCGACCCCTCTGAAGATAGTCCGCGGTGTAGCGCAGTACATGTACGACGAGACGGGAGAGAGGTACCTCGACTGCATCAACAATGTGGCTCATGGTGAGTTCATACCATAATTATAGAAATATAAAAGACCAAACTAATTGTATGAGTGACTGATATATTAACGCACAGCCTAACTACTGGGTCTAGAGACTTGTAATTTTGCACAGAGATTCCTGTGTAACGATTGATATTTGGCCTTAAAGTTAAATATTAATACCATTAAATGTTAATTTTACTGTTTTTGACAGGTAAATCCGCCATTTGAAGCTAAATGCATGGTATTGTTATTAACTTCTCTTGAGAAGTTATTGGAACAGGTCCGAAAATCGAAATCGAAAAGTTTGTGTTTAATTTACGTTTCAAGACTTGGAGAATCATTTGCAATAATTTTTAGAGTGATGTCTGTGTGTGTGTGTGTGTGTGTGTGTAATAAATCGGTCCAGCGGTTCGTTTTTTATTCGTAAAAAGCTGACTTCTTTATGCACGCAACATAAATTTCATGTATAATTTCATGTATCGAGGGGTAGTAAAGGGTTTTCGAGGGTGCTGATTTCAAATTTTTTATTTCAAAATGGTGGATCCAATATGACGTAATTTTTTTTTTTGTAAAAGAATTTTTCTCAAGAGAAGTTTCATGTACGGTACTTGCTGCCGAACCAAATTTTTTGCCAATTGGGTTACTGAGGTACCCTATTTGTATGAGAATTTCGGCATTATTATCCGATAATACGTTAAATCAAAACCAGTTAATATATTCTACTAGCTTATTCCTGTGTCCAAGCTATCCCGTTCCTATTTTGCGATCTTAAGGAATAGTGGCCCGTTTCAGCTGTAGAAAACTATTGCTGTGGGAACTCTAGATCACCACCGAATAAAAAGTATTGTATGTTTGTCACGTTTTGGTTCGCAGATATCGTTTGTCCCTTTTCATCTAACTACCCCTGTGCCACGTATTATTTCAGTTGGTAACTCCGTTGCTACGACGTAAGGGATAAAAACAAACTTCTTATGAACGTAAAAAATTACGATGCGGCAACAAATTTATTCGGAGTCTTCCAAACTTTCTCTACTACAGCCTTTACAAACTAATAAAGGGAAACGCACTCTGTGTTTTTGTGTGACTTTCACGCCAGAACGTCAGGCTAATTTTATGAAATTTCTTACATTTGATCAAAATAGGTTACATTTTTGGTATGAATTTAAGCTTTTTTATCTCATCTTGTAGTGGTTTCTCGGTAAAATGTTACAGCCGTGTCTCCCTTAAGTTACCACATCATTTAAATTATTTAGTTGGATAAAATGAAGGCAACATGTCCCAGCACAGCATATTTCTGGATAAAAATTGAACTGTTTTTGAACTGCAAACTGAGAGTATCTTTTGTTAATTTTTATTGCAGTTATTTGTTTATACAAGTAATTAGATATAATTAAAAAATGACACAGTGATTAAAGTGAAAACCTTGCTAATTTGTAAAATGTGTCATTATTCTAGTGAATTGTGTCATTGTCATTCATGTGCATTAATTATTTTCCCTGTCTTATTTTGAATGTAAACGAGTTTTAGACTTTTAGAATTATTTATCCCAAAGATGTAGGATTGGAAAAACACTTGTTATGTTTAGCGCGACTGACGTAGTTAATAGTATTATTTGAATACTTTATTAACATCCATCTGTGAAGTATCTACACTCATACTTCGCATTGATAAAGTAAGTGTTATGTCTTGAACTACAAACTATGGATAGTGCAAAGATTTTTCGATGTATCTCTAACATTTGAATACAAAACATATCACACTAATTCTTATTCTGACTTGTCCTACTATGCCTGTAATGACTATTGTAACCTGGGAAATAAATAAATAAAAATTGTTTTAAAAAGAAACTCTTAAGATAAATACCTAGGAATGTCATGGTCTTTGTTAACAAGGTTTTACTTTCACAGTGGGACATTGCCATCCCCACGTAGTCGAAGCTGGGAGAAACCAAATGTCTCTCATTTCGACCAACAACCGCTACCTTCACGATGATCTGGTAATCCTCGCCGAGAGACTGGTGAAAACCTTGCCTGAGCCTCTGTCGGTGTGCTTCCTTGTCAACTCGGGGTCAGAAGCCAATGACCTGGCCTTAAGGCTAGCCAGGGTCCACACCAAGAGGAAGGATGTTATAACCCTTGACCAGTAAGTTACAATCCAAGGTTTAGTGAATAAGATGTAGTTTGTATTGATTTAATTAGTCATTGTAATTTTGTTGGCATTTCCATATTTAAAGATTAGTAAGCAAATCGATAGAAATATCTTTTACTTGACTTAAACTGATAAATTAATTTGTGTTTTAACTTCTCGCGTTCCCGAAAGAAAACCTACGCGGTTTTTGCGACACTTTTAGCTAATTAATTCTAGTTATTATAATTACCTATATTAATTTAAATATTTTATAAGTTGTAATTGTAAGGAAAAAGTATTTTAGTAGATTTTCGTAAGATGTTTTATGTTTATAGTTTCTCTGAGTAGATTCAAAATGCTTTCAAAATAGGTATTGCTAGAAATTTAGTTTTTTTGAATGATTCGTTGTGCTTAAGAGTTCGGTAAGTATAAGGTATTATTACGAAGTTAGTGTATTTTTAGAACGAAGTAGGTGTGTATACGCAAGTTTGTATTTAAATTTTAGTATAAATATGAAAAAAACCAGTTCGTTATGACACTGACCATTTGACCATTTATACTACACAGGATAAATTTGATGCTCTGTGCTAGTGGATGCCTTCTAATTTAATTAATTTGTATCACCTGATATGAACTGAAAAACCGAAATTGTCGCTGAAACAAGTATACATATAGGTACTTATAATAATAACCTTTTAAATTTTCGCGGTTATTGTCAGTATAATTATTCGTAATTGGCTTACCACGAATTGAGCTCACTAAGTTCGTGGTAAGCCCGTTACGGATAATTATAATGACAATTTAGACGACTTAAATTACGTTAAATAATATGTTAAAATTACGAGAAAAGCCAACAAAAACTAGGAACTAGTCGGTGGTGGAGATTTTTGGGTACTTCGGGGGAGCGAAGTGTTTTGGGGGTGCTTAGCGCCTGTTTGTTCCAGCGCGTACCACGGACATCTAACCTCTATGATTGATGTGTCCCCGTACAAACTGAACCTACCCGGAGGGCCCGACAAGCCAGAGTGGGTTCATGTGGTAAGTTAGACATCTCTACCCACCATCAAAACATACCACTACTAGTGGAACTCATTTGCGGAAATAGTTATATAGGTATCATTTTAACTGCCACACGTTTAGGCAGTTAAAATAAAAAAAACACTATGTTTCCAAAACTGTATTCAAAAATAAATTTAACTATGTTAAATCATAGTACTGGGTCCGTTACAATCATACATTTCATTTTAAAGAAATAAATGCCTTTTACTTCTTAATAAAGTTTAATGATACAAGAAAATAATTAATTAATTTAACGATAAAATTAAATATATATTAATAAATATAATTTGATAATATTTTACCATAAACTCAACATAAAAACTTTCCTTTTTAATCGAATTTAACACACTTGTATGTTTCTTAGGCGCCAGTTCCCGATGTTTACCGAGGAAAATACACCTATCCGAAGGACTCTCAGTCGGAAGAAGAGCTGGGGAAAATGTACGCCGAGGATGTGAAGGCTTTGTGTAAGGAAGCTACCATTAGAAATGGGGGAGTTTGTGCCTTTATAGCTGAGAGCTTACAGAGTTGTGGGGGTCAGATCATACCCCCAGATGGATACCTCAAACGTTCTTATGAGTAAGTATTTAAAATTATACCTATTTAACTTTTACTTATTTCTTTAGTTAGTAGTTAGTAACGAATAAAAATTTTGTTAAATTCATTTCATGTGTGTGTCCGTGTGTTTAATTTAAAAAAATATATAATATAACTAACAAATATCATCACGAAAAAAATTACTCGTAAACGGTGAACAGTGTCGTATATTTAGTACCTACCTACAGTAAAAAATTGTAAAGGCAACGAATAAGCTTAGCTATTTATAGGGATATGTAGCTGCTGAGGCCTAGTTTTACAAATTATTCCTAATGAATTCTTAAGACATTTGTTTGAGTATATATTTTATATTTATTTTTATTTTGGTTATTCCTATGTATTCTATTTGTTCTTAATGTAAAAATCTAGTCAAAACAAAAAATGTAGTTGATTTGTAAAATTTTAACTGTATTTAATGTTTTCATATTGTTAGGTTTTTTCGTGTTACTGTCTAGTTTTTTTTGGAATGCAGTGTTATGTAAAATTTAGCCGTGTTGGATGTTTATATATTAGCTTTCTCCAATATAGCGTTGCACGTGATAAGAAACTTTTTACTAAATTGCAGCCCCTGGTCAACGAAGTGTATGTATATGTATATGTATATATCATATGTATATGTATATATCACATGTTTATGTATATATCATAAATACTTGTATTCTTGAAGGTGTTAATTATATATTTATATGATTTATTTATAATTCTATACAATTATATTTTACAAGATTTTGCCAGCGGCTCCGTCTGCCCTAAATTCGGTTATCGGCGTGGAACTCCTTAATTATAGTAATAAAGTTTGCTATAGCTATACTTCGTTTAAGTTCGTTTATAGTTATATTCGCGCAAACTTTCGAATTTTTCAAAATTAAAGTAGCCCATATGTTTATCTAGGTAGTAACGAATATGTGTGCCATTTTTTATAACGATCCGTTTAGTCGTTGGCAAGTTATACCTAGAGTAACAAACATCCATCGAGAAATACTTTTACATTTATAATATTAGTAGGATTTCGCGAAATAAAATAACAATACCCTACGTACCATGCTATGTAAGATGGATTACAGCTAATTAACCAAATTTACATCAAATTAGAATACCAATATGATACCAAATGTTGAAGAGGGTCTTCAGAATGCATTCTATCGACTCTTAGACCAACTTCCATTATCCTACATGAGCTTTATTTCTACGAGATTTACCGAGTGTGCGTTATGCATGGTAGCAAACCGCTATATTATTCGTTTCTTTGTACGCGTGTACAGTCGGTGCCGTTCGCGTGCTAGAGTGATAGATAACATATCGTCATGTTTCTCAAGTTATATTCAACTAATCTATTCTTTGTTCTCTTATGTTAAAGGTTGATTTAAGATAGGCTTCATTAGTGCGCTAGTACTTAGATAGTTTTTACACCAGGGGTATCACTTGCGCGTTGCCGACCCTTCAGAAATCTAATAACTTCTTTTTTGAAGAACCCCATACTGTAGTCCTTAGAGAAAACCTTGGCAGGGAGCTCATTCCACAACTTAACTTCGTTCGCGGGAGGAAGTTTCTCTGAAAAGTGTGTTTTAGGTTAACAAAAAAATTATAATAGAAGAATTGCATAAATATTTTATGGTTATTTATTTGTTTTAGTATTAATTTATTCATTTATTTTATAGACTAAAAGGGTTGGCATTTTTTTTATTAATATGTTTATTTATTTATTTTTTCAGACACGTTCGCAATGCTGGTGGCGTGTGCATTGCTGACGAAGTGCAAGTAGGATTCGGTCGCGTGGGCACGCATATGTGGGCATTCGAGACGCAGGATGTTGTACCTGACATCGTGACGATGGGCAAACCCATGGGAAATGGGCACCCTGTTGCCGCCGTTGTGACTACTCCGGATATTGCAAAAAGTTTTGCAGATACTGGAGTGGAATACTTCAATACAGTAAGTTTTATTCAGCACCTTATAGTTGATTATTTTGAGATACAGATAAGTAG
Source organism: Apoda limacodes (assembly GCA_946406115.1). Taxonomy (NCBI): domain Eukaryota; kingdom Metazoa; phylum Arthropoda; class Insecta; order Lepidoptera; family Limacodidae; genus Apoda; species Apoda limacodes. The sequence continues at coordinate 6,241,315 of OX291553.1, read as the reverse complement.
CTAATACTTTATTAGGTATATTACATAGAAACTTATACAATATGTGTGCCTGCGTGTAAATTATTTAGGTATAATGATTTTATTTTACTTAAATATTAGGGAACTTAACATACACATTTAAAAGCATACAATTTTATTTTCAATTCAAATTTTCTATATATTTGGAAATAAAATAAGGATTGAAATAGGAATAGAAAAATAAGGACGCAATGTTTAAAATACTCTAGAATTCCAAGTTTAGCATGGGTTTTCTATGCCTGAATTGCAGTCTGAAATAAGAGTCTTTAGCATTTTTTAATTAAAGATTTTAGAGTAGATAAATTAGACGCTATACATAAATAATATGACATAGTTTACAATATAATAATATCGACACATTTTTTAGTACGGTGGCAACCCTGTGTCATGCGCGATAGCAAACGCAGTGCTTGACGTAATAGAAGAGGAGCGACTGATGGAGCGAGCGGATAGGGTTGGCAGTCACTTGCTCAGTCGCTGCGAGGCCTTGAAGCGCACGCATCGACTTGTGGGTGACGTCAGGGGAAGAGGGCTGTTTGTGGGAGTCGAACTGGTGACTGACAGGGAGACTAGGACGCCCGCAACGGCAGAAGCTAAACATGTTGTCAACAGGTGAATGATACAGTCTGATTTAAACAAACGTGTTGTCAAGAATACACACGTGGTGAGCGTGATTGCGCCGATAACGCAACGTGATATAAATAAAGTAACTTTTAAATTCGATTATTAGTCTGTTTATCTTATCTTTTTTTTTTTTTTTTTTTTTTTTTTTTTTTTTTTTTTTTTTTTTTTTTTTTTTTTTACCACCTGCCTGATGGTAAGCGGTCACCGTAGCCTATGGACGCTTGCAACACCAGGGGCATCACTCGCGCGTTGCCGACCCTTCAGAAATCTAATAACTTCTTTTTTGAAGAACCCCATACTGTAGTCCTTAGAGAAAACCTTGGCCCAAGGGTTCGCGGGAGGAAGTTTCTCTGAAACCGCACTGTTCGCGACCATTTTGGTTCCAAAGTGTGAGAATGCTGTCGATGGCGAGCGGTGCGATGGTAGAAAGTAGCCGTGGGCATCATTTCGAACAATTCCTCAGAACACAATCCATTGTACAAGCGGTAGAACACACACAGGGAGGCAAAGTCTCTCCTCAGACTTAAGGGCTCGATACCGCAAGTGAGTTTGGGATCGTCGACAATTCTCACAGCCCGTCGTTGAACCGAGTCAAAAGGTCCAAGCTGGTATCCGGGTGCACCCGCCCAGAGATGGCAGCAGTACTCCATATGGGGCCGGACTTGCGACTTGTAAAGTAGCAACCTTTGCCCCGACGTGAAGTACTGCTTCGCTCTGTTGAGTACACCAAGTTTTTTGGACGCCAGCTTTACCTTGTCTAGCAAATGATCTCGGAACTGAACATGGCTAGAGATGTCAACGCCAAGGATCCCAATGCTCTTATATTAGTTTAATATTATATCTATAATATCATCTGAAAGATACCGTAAATACTATAAGACTGCAATAAATAGTACTAAGGCTGGTAAGGAGAAAATGACTAACGAAAGAGGCTATTTAGAAGCCTAAGGTTGGAGATAATAAATAAAAACATAGGATGAAAAATTAAATAAACTGAACAAAACACAATTAAATAAATAAAAACAACTTTTGTAATTACTCGCTTCGTGCGTAGTTCATATCTTGAACCACATATGTTGATTTCATATACACGAATAGATAAAGTACGTAGAGCGCGCACAGGACAGGTTTCATATGTTCTATGCACCCCTATGCCTCGAGTAAAGTATAATTTACAAAGAGAAAGTCCGTGGAAGTAAAAGGTCTTAGCACCCGCTTTGCCTGCACGTAATGACACTGTTTACGAGTGAGTATAATAAAAAAAGATTTGCATTGGAATTTGCTACTTTAAAAATAAAATATTTAAAAATTGATGTAGGTGACTTTAGTACATACTTGTGCTTGGTCTATCTATGACTAGAGGTAGACGTCAAGCGTATAATTTTTCAAGGACCATAACACCATCTAGACCTTTATTGACTTCAAAAATTTCCATTTTTAGAGGGGCTTCCCATCCTTCTATAATTTTATATCGCTTGCAATGGAATAGTTATTAAAAACATTTTAATTTATTTAACAGGATGCGCGAAGAAAAGATCTTGATAAGTCGCGACGGTCCTGATAGTAACGTGCTGAAATTCAAACCGCCGATGGTGTTCAGCTCACAAGACGCAGACAGGCTGGTGGACACGCTTGACCGCGTGCTGCGGGAGCTGGACGGCGCTAGGATACCGTCCATAACCAATATACAACTTGAGGTAAGTCATCAAAACATAAAGGAAACTCAAAATAGGTCCGTATATAGTTTCATATAAAGTTTAGTTGTGACGAACTCTCAGAGATTAAAAGAATAGTGCTGCAAAACTATCTTTAGCAAAACGAAGAAAGGATCATCTTTATAACCAGTTTTATTATACTAGCTGGTGAACTTTGTTTTGTTGTAGCTCCTTCTCCCCCTCTTCATCCTTTCCCCGAATAATTCACACCGAAAACACATAAATAGCTGCTTAATAACGTTTGTATGTATGAATACCGAAATAGTTTCTTCTCCAAACGAGTTGAACAGGCTTAAAACACACCCACATCATAATTTGTGAAATAAAAGTATCATCACAATCGGGTAAATGGTTTAGAAACGCATAAGGGATAAAAAAACATACAAAACAAAATTCATTTTTATATATGTAGATGTTTTCCTAAAGTCTTTGTCATGAGTGGCTGCATGAGTTTAAAAATGTACATGTATAATGTGTTATCTATACATATTACATAACTTAACATCTCTTTGTCTGTCCGTTTATGTTCTTTTTACGGCTAAACCGCTGAACCGATCTAGATGAAATTTGGTAGTGTGATGCTCATAGCTTGCACCTTGGGGTAGGACATAGGCTACTTAAAAATGTCTAGCGTAAGTTGGATTAGCGCCGGAGGTTTAAAAAAAATTGGGCCGAACCACTGAGCCGATATTACTACTTAGAGAAAAGTCAAGTGTGAGTTGGATTTGTGCAGAGAGGACACCAAAACTACACCAAACTACTTGCCGTTAAAATCCCACACTGATAACCATATTTGACGCGGGGGGAGCCGCGGGCAAAAGCTAGTTGCAAATAAAATCGATTTTATCTTTGTATTTTTTCAATCAGTAAGTATACCAAATTTAAAAAATATGTTTGTTTTTTCAGGTGTCAATAGCTGCTATGACCGGCGAGAGCGGCGAGGGCACGAGCGTGACGACCGGAGTGCCCCAGCCCGTCGAGAGCACGTGACACTCGTGTCACACCTAATGTCACCTTCAAAAGTATTCGAATATATTAGATAAGTCTGTAAATATTAGATAACGTATATTCAGCTATTTTACGTTTGTACTAGACGAGTAACCACGGCTGCCGCCACTGTGACAAACAATTGAGGTGTATAGGTCTTCCCGTCATTGCATGGCTGTCTGTGATTAATTATTCGTATAGTAAATATTTTCGGCCAAAGCTGTGACGTGGCGTTTGTTAATAGCGTCTCCTCTAGTGCAAACATAATAACTAAATGATGACATAGTTAAATTTGAGTTTTATGCAGTTCAATGCAATATTTTAATAGTAAAGATTAATTTAATGACATATTATCAATAAAAGCTTGAATCATATTAGGCGAAACAACCGCAGCGATCCACCCGCTGGTTTAATATTACGAAATTATATGTATTAGTAAAAAAATATGAATTTTTCAGAAAGGTTATTGATACGTTTTCTATATAGTATTTAAAATATAAATTTGCAATGTTACGTGATTTTTTTTGATATATTTTTATTTGTTATTCATCCATTTTGATTCGAATTCCATTTGACAATCTGAAATTATGATTTAATTTGTCTGAGTTGGTGATATATATGGATATATGTTTTGGGTATAGAAATCCTTAAAAAGAGGTCTTAATCGCTGACTAAGTTTTTTCAAGTAATTATTTACCTTTTATAGGTTTTTTTAAATCTATAATAAAAACTATTTTTTCTCAGCAGATTTTTATTTACAAAGTATTGCAAAAAAATACTTTTTGTAAAAAAAAACTGTTGAGTTTCCTACCGGCTCTTCTCGGTTTGAAAAGCATTGTGAACTATATTTCATTTCACATGCATGACGCGTAGCATTTTGTTATTTTTTTTTTCTGAAAATAGAATATAATTGTATAATAATATCATATAATCGTATATATACAAAACAAAAATAATTTATATCTTAAAAACTACACGCTCATTAATTAACTGCACTGAGGTCGCCTGCAATTTAGTAAATCTTGTATCCCCCGCGCCATGCTATAAGGAATTGAGTATAGTAGAAGAGGAAAAAAGTTGTTAAAAGTTTGATTGCAGTCTTAATATAACTACATACTTGTATAAAAACATTTTATTTTTACAAAGACTAATTTTTAGTGAAAGTTGTTTAATGGTGTATTTATATATTTTTCAATTTACATACCTATTGGTTTAAAACTTAGTATATTTATTTTACATCGAACATTTTCTTAAAATGAATTCCACTCGAGATTATATTAACTGGTGATATTTTAAAATTACCTTTTAGCTCTGTAATATAATAGGTATATTATAACAATATGGCAGGAACCTACTAAAAATCATAATGTAACAATTTATAATTCTTTTGTTTTATGAATAAGATCTCATTATATTCAACAATAAAAATTGATCCCTGCTGTAAATAAAATAACAAGTTGTATGTTTAAAAAGGTGATACAGTATAGTTGAAAAGAATATGAGGTTCATCAAGAATTAACTTATTAGAATTTTAAATTGGCTACAATGACCGCTTTACACCACGCGGATCGTAAGCTTGTTCGCCACTTTAGTGGTAACATTATTGTAGGAAGACAACTATATTATTTTAGACTATATACTGAACCTGGAATATGAATAAGCCCAAATTAAACATTTTCTATTTTTGTAAAAACAATAACCTTGGAAAGAACTGGTAATGTTCACCTACTAGTTTGTATCAAAATAAAAGATTTTTTTTTGTTTTACTACATTTTTTATTTATCTCCTTAAAACGAATAAGTTTTACTAAGTTACTAACAGCTAAGATGTTGACTATAAGAAAAAAATAATGTGATGGTTTTTTTTTATTTGCATTACACTCAGTACATTACACTCATTACATTACACTCAGTACATTGTGGTAAAAAAAAAGCTTAGTATAATTAAATCCAAGGGCTTCCTTGGAAATTAGGATATAATTGCTGTGTTAACTTTTAACAATAATCATCCAACAATAAACTTTTATAAAACGCAAAGAAATACAGTAAACTCTTTAGCCAACAAAAAATATTAAAAAAATCAAAACGCCAAAACTAGACCTCCAGCCATTCATACCGGACAGACCAGGGTCACACTGGTTCTTTCTTAATCATCAATGAGATCTTTTAAGACTTTCAAAAGACACCAATTTTCTTTGACATTTCATAGCAGGCGACGACAAACAGCGTCGCAACATCTTGATATTTTGAGATGCTTTGTACTCCATTGACTCTGGACAGAAATGGCACAATTTATAATTAGCCGTATGGTTTTGTCCACAATTCGCACATTTCGGATCCTCTTTTACTGAATATCTTGTACATTTTTTTGTAAAATGGTCCCCTGCACATTTGACACATTTGATTTGCCCGTAACAGTATCGTTGGGAATGGCCCCACTTTTGACACCTGTGACACTGTGTCGCTTTTATCTTTGGCGGTTCCAATTTGACGTCAATGCCTTGAAGTTTCTTTACTTCTAGAAGTTTCTTTCCCTCTTCATTGTACGGAACTACAGCTAGAACCAGTATAGTTTTTTTTCTTTCGTCGTATTTCGTATGCATTTTGTGGGCACGGATGACTGGAATAGAAATAGCTTTCAACTCTTCCTTCAGTTTTGCCAAATCTGAGTCAGATGGGAGTCCTTTGATCACCACTTTCAACTTCCTCTTGCTGGGATGACCATATGTGTGGTATGGTAGATGGTTTTTGTTAAAATAATGCATCATAGCTTTGTGGTCGCCGAAAGTTTGGCAAACAATTTTCGTGTATTGGCCAATTAATTGAACGTGGTAGAATTTAACTTTCATGTTTAGAAGTTTACGGACGTGGTCAGCATTAAGGTGTGCTGGTTCGTGTAAAAATATTGCTGGTACCTTTTGTTTGAGTTTCGGCCAGCGCTGCGGTCGGAGTTCTTGTTGTTCAGAGTTCGATGACTTATTATCCGATTCTTCTTCGATCTGGCAGAGTTTTAACGAGTTTGTAACGCTTAAAATATGATTATTGTTAGTTTTACGCGACATTTTAGCTATGATCATAAAAGTGAATTGATAGCGTGTTTGTCTGATAACTAGATATGTTTTAATATGTAGGTAGATAAAAAAAAAATATGTTGTAGGTAGGACGCAAGACAGCTTATTTAACACTTAAACTATGTATGTACAGTTAAAATTGTACTTGGTTATAACTAGCACAAATAATAATGTTAGATAGTGTAAAACTTGAGCAGACATGTCTTTTTCATTTTACATAGGCGTGAAACTGACAAGTATGTAATTCGTAATATTTTGTTTGTTTTTAGGGTTTCGTACCAAAATACTTTAGCACATTGTGTCACGGCTGTTTTTCTGTTCTTCTCAGCAACTACAAATGCTACCAACTTTAAATGTTGTGCAGTAGTAACGTAACGAATGACATTTTATTTTCAATGTAATGCAATTATCTGCTACCGACTTTTGCGAATGCGAATACCTACGAAGGCGAAAATTTAGGTTTTTTAAATTTGGCGACAATAGAGCTTGGCGGCTCAAGTTCGCGCAAGTCGAGTTCCGCTTGCATCTTGTTTCGAAAATCGGCTTTTTTTAAATCAACACGGCAGTTGATTTAAAAAATGCCGATCGATTGTTTTATTTCATTTGTCATCTCGTAAACAAAAACAATCTATTTTGAGGTTAGAGTGTGATTAGTGATTTATTAACATGAGTAAATCAAATTCTAGTCAAATATGGACTGATTTTACACTTTGCAATGCTTAACGAGCTAAATGCAAGCTGTGTAACAATGAATATTCAAGAAAACGAAGAACTACAACGGCTATGAAAAATCTTTTGAAGGAAATGCATAAAACCGAATTATTCGAATTAGAAAAGTGTGAAAACGAAAACAGGATGCTTTAACACTTGCACTGGCATCATCTTCCCATCAAAGCACTAAACCCAATATGAAACAAATATCGCTTCAAGAATGTGTCGATAAAACGAAACAGTGGGATAATAAATCTATGAAGTCATTGGCAGTTGATAATTCAATATGTGAGATGGTTGCGTTGGAAGACTTGCCATTTTTTTCGTGGAAAGTGTTGGATTCGTAAGATTTATGAAGCATTTGTGTCCATCCTATAATTTAAAGTATCTTCAGTATTTTGCTTCATTTATCTGCGATAAATTATATGGCAAAGTAAGTCAGAAAATACTCGAGTTGCTGCAATCCTTCGACAAGTTTTCTTTTACTAGTGATATCTGGTCTGATAATTGTTGTTAAGTTTCACTGCTGAGTTTAACTTGTCATGGGATTACTGTTGAATTTGAAAGGAAAATGATAGTGTTGAAAGCAGAAGTGTTCAATTTGGTTTTTTTTCTGATGGTTATATTCGCAAAACATTCGCTCGAACTAGGCGAATGCGAATGCGATTGCGAATATGCGAATATTCGTTACATCACTATTGTGCAGTTGTAAAACATATTAGTCCGTATCTACGAAATCTATAAGTGCCCTATACTTCGTAGTTACCGAGATGAAATAAAGAATGTTCGCACATATGCCATTTTTTTTATCTGCATACTTTTTTTTCTTCCAAAACAAAACAAAACTAAGAACTGAATCGTAATCGAGATAAATAAAAAACCAGATAAGTGTGAGTCGGACTCGCGCACTGAGGATTCCCTACCACCATCGAGGCAGTGGGCTCTAACAGACATTTTCATTTTTAAACTTGATGTTTCGCAAACGCATCGCTGAATCAAAAAATGGTTTTTACACACCCTCAATATTTTTAAACAAGCTATTCCACGGCACCCACACAAGAAAAAAATACGTAGGTTAAATAAAACAGAAGACAGTATGAAATATAAAAGATCTATTTGCAACTTTATAATTTCCTGTTTTCCAATGACACTATATATACTCAATAGTTTGTAATTTCAAGGAGACAACACTGATGTTTTTGTAATAGGATAGGATCTTGAGAAATTTCAAACTTTCTCAAATTTAACATATATAACAGTAGCCAATATAACAAAAAATAATTTGGTGCGCATACACTTAATTTTTTTTAAGTGTTTGTAGCCAAAAAACACAGTTTTAGTGTGACATTGCCAAGGTTTGCTTTAGGGCAATAATTTGTAATTGGTGCCAATAATAATTATACACATAAAAATACGCTCATAATCTCCACTAAACCTTACCTTATGCCGCAATTTCTGCAACAAAATGTATTTATATAGCTATGAATACATAATTACTACAGTTTCTTTACATAGACACAATGTTGAGGTACATATGTATGTAGGAGAGTATGATGTTGAAGTATATAAATAGTAAATAATCATGTATATAGTGTAATAATTATGTTTGAAGTACATAAAGTTATTTCTCCAAATAAGTTGGCTTATTTAAATCATACTAAACAAGTCAAGACTATATGTATTGTATGAAGAGGGCTTGCGCAAATGTTCTTTTATTAAATCACACGGTGACTTTGTATTGAAATCAAATCTTTTGATTTTAGAATCAGTTTCTACTTTTAAATAGGGTGCAGCTACATGTGCTAAGCGTGAACACACTACACGTGCTAAGCGTGAACACACTACTTTTCCAAATGGAGAACATCTGGCTCTCTTGATTTTTACATTTAGAATGTAGGACATATCTGTTTGGCAAGGTAATAATGGTTCGGGTGTTTTGAGTTTTTCTTGCCCTTGATCACAATCAAGAAACTTTGGTTCAAACAAAGATTCAAATGAACTACTGTTACTGTTAATGAACATTTTCAGGGCAATGGCGAGCAGGTGGATCAGATACAGAAAGTTTTTGTATTGCCTGCATTAAATCTATCACAAAATCATTCTGATCTTCTTCAATTTTTAGTTTCTTCATTTCTTCATCAATCCTTTGTTTTTCCTCCTCTTGTTGTTTTTCAACTCTTTCACTTTGAGCATGTTTGCAATTTGTTCAGCCAAAACATTTCTAATAGGACTCTCACCTAAACCAAAGTTAGGTATGGGTAATCTCTGTCCTGGAGATCTTGATAACCATGTTTCTGATTGAGTCGTTTTCTGAACACCAAATAACGACGGAATTTCAATTTCATGTCCGGAACTACTTCTTGCATCTCCTGACTGACTTTGCTGAATGTTGGTCTTTGAAAGATGATTGTCTACCAAGGCTAACAAAGAAGAGAATGAACTTGAATCAGTCATAAAACTATATTGATAAAACTAAAGCGCAATAGCAGCAACTGAAAACAAAGAGTTAACTGTTTTTTTAGATGTATCTCAATAAACAATTATGAGGTGGTACCTACCTTAAAATATTTTTTTTCTAATTTTATTTTACCACGTTGTCGGCCTCAATAATATGTATATCTATGCTAAGTTACAGCTTTCTAGTATTAATGGTATCTGAACTAAGCCGCGAACAGACAGACGGATGGACATGGCACTCTACCGTACAGCCAAAATATTTACATGCATTAAGAAACACTTTAAAAAAAATGGGACTTCCATGTGCGCTTTTTTGAAAAAAAGTGTTATTTTCAGTGCGCGGCATAAGGCGGCAAACGAATACATACACGTTATTAATTATACACATACAAGAGTTTTTGTTTAATAATTAAAAAAACCTCAAAGTTAGATAGTTACCAGGGGCCTGATTCTCGTGCGGATAGAGATATTCTCGAATGCGAGATGTGTTTAATTAATTTAATCATGGCTTGCTAATCGCGGTACCTGTTTTAGTTGATAGATCGACTAGTTTGAACTAGATATGTTGAAAAAACATGGGGCATATCATTTACAAATAGTTTTTCGTATTCTTAAAATCTCTGTATGGCCATATGTCGCACGTTAGCGCTCGACATGCATCGAGTGGTCGGTAGCAGTAGAGATGGGATGTCGCACGGAAAGTGGTATGAAAAAGAGTCAGAATTAGTGAGTGAGGCTAAATAGTATTTTATTTTGGGGGGAAGGGGGGTTAGTAATATATATAAAAATAGAAAGTTATACGGAAACACCCTTTTTTTTCAAAAATGGGTTCATATGATTCCGCATTCTTGTGCTTGTGCAAAAACTATTTGTAAATGGTATCCCCCATGTTTTTTCAACACCTCTAGTTCAAACTAGTCGATCTATCAACTACAACAGTTACCGCGATTAACAAGATGATCAAATCAATTAAATACATCTCGAATTCGAGAATATCTCTATCCGCACGGGAATCAGGCCCCTGGAATGGAGTGTACACCCCCTAAATATTATGGCGGGAGCAAAGGGGGCAAGAAGTAATCTGCTTTCTGTAAAGCTTAGGCGTTTTTATGAAAAATGCTACGAAGATTTTTATAAGTGCGTATCTAGCTGAAAAATGTGAAAATACATCGTTCTCGGGGATAGTTTAATCATTATATAGTAATTCAGTGCCGAATCTGTAACATCAATTTCTACTTTTATTTTATGAGAATCTATTAAATGAAATTTTTTTTTTTTTATCTCTGCCTCCACTAATAAAATTTATAAATAAATATTGTTTTCAGAGGCTTTTCGTGGCTTTTAATGTATTTACCCTGACCGACTGGACTAAGAATATTTTATTGATTTATTTGGAAGAATGTGCAAATACACTTAAACCATCTACCTTATGGTCCCTTAAAAGAATACGATTCGGAGCGCCTCTCAGCGTGCTTCATACAAACGAATTTCTTACTTATTTTTGACACTCACAGATCAAGCACCACGAAACTTTGACGACATGTTTGAATAATAAATATCTAGGTCTGCAGTGTGCTAGGTTTCTATTAAATTTTATAGTTTAAAAGTTATACAGGATTCTAGTTTTTCACACAAATGGTTTCAAAAAAGATTTCTAGGTGATAAAAACATTTTATAAGATTTTAAAAAACCACAGACATAAGTATTCGGCTTGTTATTATGACTCAAACTTTCACAGTGATTGATCAGTAAATGTAAAAAAAAAATGAGAAATTCGTTTGTATGAAGTCCGCTGCGAGGCGCCGCGAGTCGTATCCTCTTAAATAACGCAGCATGTTTAATATTAAGTTCCTGCTATTTGAAAAACGGCGCTTTACTTAAGATTACCTTTATTTCGTGACAGTTGCATAAATAGCTATTTTCTATAACTTAATGTGACATTACTCGTAGTTTTTGACTTATGATCAAAAATGTAAACCGTTAAATACTTACCGTTCCCCACCCTTTTCTCCGAAGTTTGCAAGCTTAAAAATCTGAAAGTATTCAGACTAATAAATCTCTATTTTACAGGAAATATAATTTTAAGTAGGTACGTTATAAAAAAAAAACTTGAAATTCTGAGCATATAACTACGGAACCTTTGATGCGCGAGTGCAATTAGCACTTGGACTTGATCTGTTTCTGTTTCGGTTAAAGTCACATTACTGACAGCTCTTTTGAATATGGAACTAATATTATCAGTCATCCATGCATATGTGGCCATTCCGTAATACCTACAATGTAATACAATAAAAAAAAATATAAAAATTAAACAGTGGTATATAAATAAACGAGAATATAGTAACGAAAATGTAGAAAAATTTAAAAATTGTGTCAGAAATTTATCTTGGAATGACATCTATAATTCACCGGATCTTGAATCAGGATTTAATTTATTGCATTGTCACATTCGACTTTTCTTTGATTTAATGATTTCCAAAGATTAAAGTAAAACTGATAATACATATTATTATTACTCGAATATCAAATAGCATTCAGCAGACATAAAAAACTGATGTATTAATAAAAGAAGACCAGATTCGCCTTTTACACTACGCTATTTTAACGCTCTTGACAAAACATAGTCAAGAGCTTTAAAAAAATGCATTGAGTGTGCGTTAAAAAACCAAAATAGTCTATATCTCAAGAAACCAAAACATAAGATTCGTGGTTCTTGGAATATATAAAATAATTGTACTAAAAGTTGTGAAAAATTGAAATTGGAAACAAAATCGTAGTTAATTTAAAAAAATTGGCTTCTTTTTTTAATAAGCATTTTATTGGCCCGTCGCCAAATGATTCGGGTTATCCAAAAAATAGGCAATCAAAGATTAATAACATAGCGTGTGTTTTATAAAAGGTAGCTTTCCTTCAGCATCAAAAATATCTATTGTGAAAGCTATTCCTATAGGTGGCGATGAAGAATATATAAATAAATATCAACCAATAACTTTAATACCTATTCTTGTTAAAACTTTGAAAAAGTAATATACAACAGGCACTATCGGCGTCCAAAAATTCTTGATCATCTTCGCTCTCCGAAGGTATTTTGCAGACAGACGTTGCTTCGCCATAATCTGAAAGAAATTCAAAATATTCGTATAAGCAAACATCAACTAATTGCATGTATTTCTACGCATCTAAATATATTCAAAAATAGCTAACCTTCGTTTAGATTACACTATTCCCAAACGCATATAAATTTCTCCACCGTCAAACATTCAAAAAAACATTTTTTTGATTACTTTGTAAACACGTATATAACGAGTTCACAACAACAATCAAACTTATGAATGGTTTATCTTTGGATTCGATAACTAACACTATCTAGTAATTTTAGTAGTACTAAATAGTTGCTATGCTTGTAAAGATTCATCCACCCACAACAGATGCCGCTAGATGCTTTTTTACTTACAGTAATCACTCACAAAACAGTAATTTCGACTTGATAACTTCCCGCGTTCCTGAAAAAGGGTCTTTACAGACATGCAGACAGGCGGACAGGCGGACAGGCGGACAGGCGGACAGGCGGACAGGCGGACAGGCGGACAGGCGGACAGGCGGACAGGCGGACAGGCGGACAGGCGGACAGGCGGACAGGCGGACAGGCGGACAGGCGGACAGGCGGACAGGCGGACAGGCGGACAGGCGGACAACACAGTTATCCTATAAGGGTTCTTTTTTTTCTCTACGGTACAGAACCCCTAAAAGATTATCCTTTAGCTATTTAAACTCTTCAGTGTCACATCACCATTGTAACATCTTACGTACTTTTCTACTGCTCAGCGATCTACGGCATAAATTGTAAATAGTTATGATTAAAAACATGTAATTTGCTCAGATCTCACTAGAATTTGTTATAAAGTACAAATAACATGACATATACAAATAACCTCTATCCCCTACAGACTGATCCTACGATACGTTAAGAAAAACATATTACATATATATATATATATATATATATATACCTACTTATCTTTTTGGCTAAGTCCATGCGAGCGAAGCTGCGGGAATACTAATGTATTACAATTTTAAAGCTTTACCTAATGTGTAAGTCCCATCTGCTGCTCAAATTCGTTTGCTATTGTATGACAACACAATACGGTTTATTTAATAACTCGTATACTTATAAAATACTATTTCTTACAACGGCGCGTCAGTACATAAAAAACTGTGTATCGGTAACAATTCGGCAGTATGTTTCTTGTCCTTTGCCCATTTTTTATATCAAGGAGACATGACAGCGCACAGCCGTCGATAGCACGTGCGCAAACTTGCCAGAGACCGTTACATCAATCATGGTAACTTTGCCTATTTTGTGCAATCTTATCTTTAAATAGGTCCTGCTAAATATGACTTTATGATTTACATTTTAAGTCACAAATTTGTTGTAGTTTTATAGTGCACTTACGACTTTATTTCTTCGCAGAGCTGTGCTTCTTTCAATAGACAATGAAGGCATTGAATGTCTGGACAATGGGATCTTCCCCGGGTTCGATTAGCTGGATTTATTTAACGGTTCCTATCTTAAGGTAAAAAGACCGTCGTAAAGAGATATTGCTGTTACAGGACGAAGGGTTTGGGTGGATTTGTATGAACGACTTAACTTATTTTAAAGGAGTTTTTATTTATTTCAGAATATAAGTAAATATGTATGTACAATAGAGTACATTGACTTTTAAATATCCATACTTTATTTTGTGATATTTAGCATTTAATTTGATTGGAGCGTGTTTGCTCTTGTTTTTGCCAGCGCCTATTTGCTACGTACGACACCGATAAAATAAAACAGTAGCCCCTGGCCCTGGTCGCGTCAGGGCTGGCCTGGCCGATGTACAGTAGTAGCGATGGTAGTAATTTTGCTCCAGCCGGAATTCGCACCGCGATGGTTTAGTTGGAGGGCAGTAAGACGAAATCATAAGGTTGCAGGTTCAAGTCCTGGCTCAAGGATCTTTTGTCTTAAATTTGCTATCTAAGTAAAAATATTATGTACTACCTTTACCCGCGGTTTCACCCGCCCTGAATTCGGTTAACGGTGTAGGATTTCAACGGCAAGTCCTTGATTATAAACAAACCGACGCACACTTGACTTTTCAAGTAGTCTTTGTCCGTCCATAGGACTCAAACTATCTTCATGCCAAATTTGCCCGCGGTTTCACCCGTCGTAAATTCGGTAATTTCAACGGCAACCTCTCAATGAAAGAAAAAAAACGACTCACACTTGACGTTTTCCAGTAGCCTATGTCCTTTCTCGGAACACTATCTCCATGCCAAATTTCATCTTAATCGGTGTAGCGGTTTAAGCGTGAAGAAGTAACAGACAGGCAGACAGACAGACAGAGTTACTTTCGCCTTTATAATATTTGTCTCCATACCAAATTTGCTTAAAATTGGTTATTGGTGAAGGATTTCAACTTATCAATTATAGAAAAAAAAAACCGACTCACACTTGACGTTTTCAAGTAGCCTATGTCCTTACTCGGGACTCAATCTATTTCCATGCCAAATTTCGTCTTAATCGGTACAGGGATTTAAGCTTGAAGACAGAACTGTTGAGAACAGACGGACAGAGTTACATTCGCATTTATGATATTAAGTATGGATTTGTATTGATGATGTAGTCCAGTCTAAATAAACCAACTTACTTGTTTGTATGTGTAATAATCGTTTAGTTTGTCCTTTGCTTACAAATACCTAATGTCAGTTTTGCTCTCCTACTTACTTAGACACACACACACACACACTTTTAGTTATTGTGGTGTTTTAGGAAGTGCCCAGATTTTGTAGACGAACGATATGTATATACATGGACGCACATAAATAAGGTATAAGAGTTCCTGGTGAGGCAACAGAAACCCTAAATTTTAATATTTTGACATATATTCAACAGGAGGTAAAGTCTGCAAGACAAGTGTCTCAGAAACAATCAGAGGAAGTGGCATGGCGCACGGCGCATAGTGTGTCGTGTACTGCCGCCCGCATGAGGTGCGTCTCGTCGTCTCGCTAAAACCGAACCCGTGTCGTACACGCTCCGCCACGCAGAACACGCCGTCACACATTAGCGCGTACAACGACGCCACATGTACCGATAATGGTGTTATACGGGTCACGTGACATGTCGCCACTTTGACAGCAGTAAATACCACTTCTGGCTGCTGAGATAGAATTGTGTTTGATCGAACATTTCTATTTCAGCAGCTTTTTCACTCTTTTATATTTTGCGAGATACGTTTTGTTGGCGGACGTTTGTTTGGCGAATTTTATGAACATAAGTAAATTAATTGTATTGTATTTAAAACTATTTCCAATGATTAATAAAGCTTTACATTTATTCACACACCAATTGGGAAATAAGGTAAGGCAAGCAGATAGGCAGGATATTGATCGCAATAGGTAAGTTTTATAACATTTCAATAAAATAAACAAAAAGATAGCTCTTGTTTGTTTACCTGTTAAAATAACAAAATAAGGTAAAAAGCTTAGTAATATTTAGGTGGGCTTATATCACTGTTTAGCGGTTTCTACCAGACAACCCCACAACAATTAAAGGATTTATATAGATCTGTGACATACGGTTGGACAGACACAGCGACGGTTGGATATGAAGATACTACAGATTATGGTACTGCTTTTGTCATGTAGTTATGGAACCGTAAAAATGAGTTTTCCGGATTGTTATTTCAACCCCTAAGCGGAAAAAGTTTAGGAATAATTGAAATTGAAAATATATGAGACATTTATTAAATGTTAGGTTTTGCCCACGGTCCCAACCGCCCTGAATTCGGTATCAGTGTAGAATTTTAAGAGGATACATTTCGCGGCGCCTCGCAGCGGGCTTCATACAAACGAATTTTTCACTTATTTTTGACAGTTGTTGATCAAATACCACAAAATTTTGAAGACATGTTCGAGTAATAAATATCTTGGTCTGCAGTGTGCCAGTTTTCTATAAAATGTTAAAGTTCAAAAGTAATACAGGATTCTAGTTTTTCATACACATAGTTTTAAAAAGATTTATAGTTAATAGAACGTTTTACAAGTTTTTGGCAAAACCACAGACCTAGGTATTCGGCTTGGGATTATGACTAAGAAATTTCACAGTGATTGATCAGTAAATGTCAAAAACAAATGATAAATTCGTTTGTATGAAACCCTCTGCGAGGCGCCGCGAGGTGTATTCTCTTAAGGGCAACTCCTTAGTTAAAGATAAAAAACGACTCACACTTGGCCTTTTCAAGTACCCTAAGTCCTTTCCCGGGACTCAAACAATGTTCATTGGTGCAGCGCTGTAAGCGTGAAAAGATTACAGCTTGAAAGACATACAGAGTTACTTTCGCATTTATAATATTAGTATTTGATTTGAATAATAAAACGTAGTCATTAATATTTAGCAATAACAATATAAATTCGTGTAAAAGCTCTAAGCGTAATAAGTTGTCATTTTGTTTGGTGCGGGCATGCGGGCGGCTCGCGCCACCAAAGTGACCCCCGGCAGAGATTGAAAACTGTGCCGGGTTGCGTAACCACAATGATTTTTACAAACTTGCAGAACATAGATCAATTTCACCACGAGATACCTACATAGACAAACAAACGAGCGATGCGAGTTAGGGTGCTTATAGTTTGAGGTTGGAATTGATCACTTACACCTCAGTTAAACACTCTACTCTTTATCACGTCTGCGAGGAAACCAGAGAAAACAAAAAAAAAAATCATATATCTTTCTTTCATTATTGGAGGTAACAGATTTTCTACGATTCCGTTTGCTTCAACTTTTATTTATCCCGGCGTCGGTCAAATACAAATCATCATCGCATAAACTCACCGGTTTTATATTCAGATTATGTTTCCAACAACGCTTAAACAACTAAACCTGCTTGCTGCCTTTTTTTTTTGAAAAAGAAAAAAAGCATATCGCATTTATTTTCTTTCGACTTTTTTTTCGCGCAATCATAACTTAGAGAACGGTGAAAGCCTCGTTCAACTGTAAAATTTATTTACATCGAATTTACATTCCGCATTTCGAGATCAATACTAGCTACTTTCAGAGCATCAGTGATAAAAATAAATAAATACGATTAATGTAGATAAAGCTACAATTATATTAATGAAACTCAGAGCTTCGTTATATACCTGAGTAGTGACTAGATGTCTACATAAAATATAAATATTAATTTCTGAACTTTAACGTAAACTAAAACTTGTACGTAAAATAAAAGTCATTTAATAAAATAAATGTTTGGAAAAAACTCAATGCGTAAAAATGCCCTACGGCCGAATTGTATAACATTGAAACAAACAAATAGGTTCAATACTTTTATGGTCGCAAAAAGATTGAAGTTTAGTTTATGGTTAAATAGATTCATATTGGAATCTGGCAAAGCATGTTTTACTGCACTGTTAACTGGTAATATTTATTTTTTAAAACAATACTGAGTTATGAGTGTCTGTTTAACAATCTATAAATTAAAATTGCATCAAAATTAACGGCATTTGTTAAGGCCCGGCCTGTAATGTGCACCCAGTGCCCAAATGTAAAACCTTCGAACTTTTTTTAAAATAGACTATTTGATGTTTTAGTAGCAACGTATTTTAAATATTATGCAGTTAAAATTACAAAGTTAAAAAGCAGTAAAAGTTACCTACAATACATATTAAATATTAATACATTTTATTAATATTGGAAAAAATTTGAGTTCGGTATTTTATACATTGGTTTTCGAAACGTCTATTAACTTCAGTTTTGTATCACTTAAAATAAAAAAGAAGTACAAACTTACAAGAAAGTGGAATATCGTGTCTCGGCGGTATGCTTCAGGGTAATATACGACTTATACTGGAAAGCATTTCATCTGAAATGAAAAAGAAGTGCTGAATGAACTAAGGACTATATGTAATAAAAAAGGGAAACTTAAAAATAAAAAAAAAAACGTTTGCTAATCCAAATCATTATATCGTTTAATATTATTTATCTAGAAGTTTATACTTATCATGAATAGGCATAGTCTAGTCAATCCCGAATTACAAAATTCGTCCCTTAACTCTGACATATCCACATCGCTGTAAGATAATTCCGGGACTTCGTCGGTATTATTACTCACTCTATGTCCGGGTGACATATTGCCGGGGACGTGCCAGGATCCCTAACATTTATATTCTGGGCTCGAACTGCCGATCCCAGATAATGCTTTTACAATAACGACCCAAGACGAGGACGAATTCGATTTCATCTTGTTATACAGCCGTTTTTATTATGGAAATAAGGATCTTTTAAGAGTCTGACTTTACTTTGTCACGTGTTAAAAAAATTGTATTTTCTATTGTTAAATAATTGGGATTACTCAGTGCTCTTACAATATCTTATGTTGAGAATTTCCAAAATTAATTTGAAATGTGCTACTGAATTCTGTGCTTAAGATATAGGTATATTTTTAGAACCGGGCACATCAAGCCCTGTCATTTGGATCACACGATGGGTTTTTGAAAAAAAAAATTTAAATCCCATACAAAAAATTGATGACACCATAACCCTAAGGGAAATATTTTGAGGAACTGCGGTTCAAAATTATCGTTTTGCCCTAAAGTACCTGTGTGCCAAACGGATAAACTCTACATCAATTTGCAGTTTTTTTTTGCGTACACCTACGGCTATAAAGGTTCACTGCTCGTTCCCCGTAGGTGATAGCGTAATAATATGTAGCCTATATGTTGACCCGACTTCTTAATAATATTCTTGCCAAATTTGAAGTAAATCCATGCAGTACTTTTTGAGTTTATCCCGAACATACAGACAAACAGACAAAAATTCTAAAAACTATATTTTTGGCTTCGGTATCGATTGTAGATCTCACCCCAACTATGCTTTTAAAAAAATATTCAATGTACAGTTTTGACTTTCCTACCATTTTATTATATGTATAGATTAATATTTATGGTAAAAATATAGCTATTAAGGTTAATTAAAAAACGTCAACTACCTTTTTAAGCATTAATTTTTAGATAGCAGATCACTTTAAACACCAAGCATAAATGTCTCTATCAACAGCTCGCTGAGCTTCTTTCAGCTTAGGATGTCAACAGCAAGAGCTGAGACTTAATAGAATTATTGACTTTCGTCTTTAGCAACACTAACTATTTATTGGCCTCTGTATTAAGGCTTACTATATAAGTGTTGAAATCAGTATCATCATCATCATTTAACGTCTACTGCTGGACATAGGCCTCACCTACGTTCCTCCACAGCGTGCGACTCTGTGCCGCCTGTAACCAACGGCTCCCCGCTACCTTTACAAGGTCATCTGTCCATCTAGCAGGGGGCCATCCCACGCTGCACTTTCCGGTTCGTGGTCGCCACTCGAGAACCTTCTTCCCTCATCGGCCATCGGTTCTTCGAGCTATGTGCCCTGCCCATTGCCACTTCAGATTTGCGATTCGGTGAGCTATGTCGGCGACTTTAGTTCTCCTACGGATTTCCTCATTCTTGATTCGGTCACGTAGAGAAACTCCGAGCATTGCTCTTTCCATCGCCCGCTGAACGACCTTGATCTTTCGTATAAGGCCCATAGTTAGCGGCCACCTCTCAGTGCCGTAAGTCATCACTGGCAACACACACTGGTTGAAGACTTTTGTCTTCAAGCACCGGGGTATTAAGGACGAGAAAATAGTACGAATTTTTCCGAACGCCGCCCAACCGAGTTGGATTCGGAGATTAACCTCTTTCTCGAAATTTGACCTACCTAATCGAACAGTTTGTCCCAGGTATACGTATTCGTCAACAACCTCGAGTGTAGAGTTCCCAACAGTTATTGGAGTGGGTGCTACATGGCCATTCGACTTTCGAGCATTGTGCTAAGGTCCTCCATCGATTCTGCCATGACCACAATATCGTCGGCAAACCGAAGGTGGGTAATGTACTCGCCATTAACATTGATGCCATAACCGTCCCAGTCCAGAAGCTTAAAGACATCTTCCAACGCATTTGTAAACAGTTTCGGAGATATGACATCACTCTGTCTCACACCTCTCTGTAGTTGGATCGGTTTCGAGTTCTGATCCTGGAGACGGACTGACATGGTGGCGTTATAGTACAAGCATTTTAGCACCTCGATATACCGATGATCAATACGGCATCTCTGTAGAGCCTGTAGCACTGCCCATGTTTCCACCGAATTTCCTTCGTCAACCTAACCTTTCTCTTAGTCCACAAACGCTAAGCACATGGGCCGATTATATTTTTCTGACTTCTGTATGATCTGCCGCAGCGTATGTATGTGGTCTACGGTACTATAGTCTCTTCGGAAACCGGCTTGTTCCGGAGGCTGGAATATGGATAAATATACGAAAATAGAAATCAGTATATAAAATAATATATCCTTATAGTATCATGTGCCTACGTTCGTAGCACGCTTCTACTGCGATGTATGTATGGATACAATTAGATTACCTAGGCACCAAATTTCGATAACTCACAGACAGGTCACTCCATATTCAGGGTCTCGCAGACTCTACCAGTCCAAGATTATTCTTGTAAAACTTCGCAACTACAATTTACTAAGGTGCGCCATATCGGGCACCTATAATTGGCTATAGTAATTTTAGGTCAGCTAATCATTGTGCGGTATTATTGACGATCCACCTAGACAACTTCTAGAAGGCTGCAAATGAAAGTCGAAGTCAAAACTAAAATAAAGGATTTATTAATTTTTCCACAGTTAGTTAATTTCATACTGAATGTAGTATCGAATTAGCTGTCGAAGATTTTATATATTGCTCTTTAATTTAAACATTTGAAAAAATATCATACATATTCGTAGAAAATGGTAAAATAGGAATCATTGGTGGGACTTAGGTTCGGCGAATGTCTGTCACTATCAATTGATTATTTTTGATACGGTTGGTTGTATTAAATGGGGCACTAAAGTTAAATATTAACCTCCATAAGTTTAGTTATTACGGTGAATATTATTATACAGTGATATTTCACTATATCATTACTGACCTGCTGACCTGCCTACTGAGTTACATATACCTTGTCGGATATTGTATGACATTAAATTGCGTCCTAATTAGGTGCCTATTTTGTTTTACTGTATTTTCATTTGCAAAGTTGTAAAGTCACGTATGTGAAATAAAAGCTGTTAAGTAAGCTTATTTTCGTTTAGATCTGAATTCGTTTGAATTTGTTATTAATGGGTAATATACTTTTTATAAAGTTTAATAAAGAGGAGTGTAGAGCAAGATTTATGTTGAAATAGTAATTTTTAATTCTTACCTTATTGCCTGAATTTATTTTTCTATAGAAAAATAATGGCAGTACTTTAATCTCAGAGGTACACAATAGTTAAAAATGTCATGTAGGCTCTTCTATATTTCCATTTTGTATGTACATGTATAAAGCCCCGGTAATCCCTCAAAGGGGGTAACCAATAGCTGTTTGTAAGTTATATGTAGTTAATCTATAAATTTATATATTTATGTGTTTCGTATATTTATATATATATATTTTTTCAATACCACTAAGGTGGCAAACAAGCACACGGTCCGTTTGATGGTAAGCGGTCACCGTGGCCTATGGACGCTTGTAACACGAGCGTTGTCTACTATTCAAAAATCCAATAACTTCTTTTTTGAAGAACCCCATACTGTAGTTCTTAGAGAAAACCTTGGCAGGTAGCTTATTCCACAACCCAAGCGTTATCATATATACTAAACATTTATTGCACCGCCTACATTCTTTCTGTTTAGCCCTATAGTTGGCTGGTAGAAAATGCTATACCTATGGCATTAAGCCCGATATTGTACAACAATATTTTTGTACAAATAGAAAAAAATAAATAAATTGAATTTACTCTTTTTATGAGAAATTGACAGAAATACACTACATTTATTTGAATGCATTATGTATACTATATCGTAAAGAGTATTGTACCTAGGTGTACAATAAATCGAAAGCAAAAACAAATTTCCAATCCGAAGCTCCTAAAGGAGTTCGAGATATATCACAACAACACAGTACATTTCAATATGCAGTAAAACCGAAATCGCATGTAGCCCAGATCGGAGATAGGGGACTTGTTTACTGAGAGGGTTGCCAACAACTGTTGTATTTTCAGTTTTTAATCACTGTCTTGCTTGTAGGATTTGATTAAAAATAAAAAATCGACCATGTGCGAGTCGAACTCGCGCACGAAAGGTTCCGTACCATTATCTATAAAAACGGCAAAAAAATCACGTTGGTTGTATGGGAGCTCCCTTAAATATTTGTTTTATTTTAATTTAATTATTTATTTTTAAAGTGAATATATAACTGAATGTTCTGTTAATATTTCAAGCGTCTACCTACCTGTTGCCGTTATCAATATCGAGCAAAAACGAGCAAAAAAATCACGTTTGTTTTATGGGAGGCCCCTTAAATATTTATTTTATTCTGTTTTTTAGCAGTTTTTGTTATAGCGGCAACATAAATACATCTTTGTGAAAATTTCAACTGTCTAACTATCACGGTTCATGAGATACAGCCTGGTGACAGACGAACGGATGGACGGACAGACGGACAGCGGAGTTTTAATAATAGGGCCCCTTTTTATACCCTTTGGGTACGGAATCCTAAAAAGTGCCTATACTATATAAATCTCGGTTATGAAAATATTGATGCTTAGACTAGACTGCACTAGACTGCGATAAAAATTATCAGGGCCAGATGGTAGGAAGTAAGAGATATTTAATCAATAAATTTAATGTTCTAAGTAGTCTACTTAGAAAGTCATTGCACAAATCAATCAATCCGCCTACAGAAGTCCACTGTTCGTCATATATTCTCAATTGTTTTCATTTGGAAATACAAACACAAACTTTAGGTAAAACCATATTAAATACCAAAAATACCTAAGTTATTTGAAAGAATTATACTACGTCAAAAAACAATGCTTTTACGAAGTACCGCAATGTCACACACGTTTATATAGAAAAAAATATCATAAAACTGAATTGATGACCTCCTCCTTTTTTGAAGTCGTTTTAATAAACGTCTGGTTGGTCACTTACTGGTTTCACTCAAGACAAACAAAATGTAAATTTCACACCATTTCACAAAAAGTTACTCATTTGTAAAAAAAGGTTCTCGTTTTAAAAATATGTTATTTTAACACAAAATACGGGAATGAGAACAAAGAATGGTAATACATTAGGTAGGCATTATGATACATAAAATGTAGGCGAGTGCCGTTTGCATGTGACGGTTTCTTGTAATAAAGTAGGTCTCATTTGGACTTATATTAGAAGCTCACGTTCTCGTAGGAGGGTAGTGCGACCTCACCGTTGCCGTTGTTCCGCGACCTCGCTTTTGTCCCGCATGAATAGACCGGGGCTGAGGCGAGTGTGTGCGTGAATAATTGAGAATAGGCCTCAGTATTGTGAGTCTTAACAAAAACCAGCGGAAAGTGTGCTGGATTCTCGAGTTCGTAAGTAGAGCGCCCTCTGGCGTATTAAATATTGTATTTCTTAAGATGAGGAGGTGCTAAATTGATGAAAGGAGTAAGTAAAATCAGAAACGACTCCATTGAATATGTAAGAGGCCTATGACTTATTTATTAGACAGAGATCTTTGAACACTACTGGTAAAAAACTTTTAACAGAAACAACAACCGACTTCAAAAACATGCAAACTGTAATTTAGATCAGATTTTTTGGAATAATTATTTTTACCTTTTCAGTGAATCTTTTAAAAGTCGGTTATTGGTTTTGACAATTTATTTTTTATATTATTTTAAGTAAAATATTGGCTCTTACCTTCTCCTACTCTAAAAAAATACGCAAATCGCTTGAAGTTTGCCTATAATAAAGAATAACGTGAAAAATTCTCAGAAATCCTAAGAACGGATGCCCACGATTTCCCTAAGATTTCATCATCAGATCCTGTCTTGGTGACACTGGGACCACCTCAGGAGCATACTCTTTCAAATAAAAAAGGAATTTTTAAGATCGGTTAGCAATTGACGGAGAAATCGGTAAACATACATAAAAAAAATACAGTTGAAGTCGGTTAAAAAGAGGAATATTTTGCCCAGTGAAGGGAGAGGCGTGAAAAAATTTAACTAGGCAGAGTTCCAGTATTCGAAAATACACTAAATAATTTTACTTGATCAAAGAGAATATAATATACTACGTCACTAATGTGTAGTCAGTCAGTCAGATTGTATTTAACTCCCCATACTTAATAAAATTGTAACTTAGTCAGTGTCTGTACAAAGAAAATATTTAAGAAATTATATGGAATATTAATACAAAACTAAGTCATATGACCTGTTTATAGTTGTGGTTACGACTTGAAAATAAAGGGTTTACCCGCGAAATAAAAATCGTCCTTTTACGTCCCTTCAAATATTCTGTGACAAAACATAGGTTAATTGAATGCTTAGTTGCGACTTTTATACATCTAACAAACAAGCAGACATTCGTATTTAAATATTAATTAGAATTAAGACCTTCGCCTACAAATATTATTTTGATTTCATTTAGAGAAAAAACTAAACACTGGAATAGCAAAAAAAAATCTACTTGGCTATAGCACTATAGTACTATAGTATATGTATACTATTCTAAAAATTTTTAATGTCAAGGGAAATACCTTATGTTGTGCTAAAACTATCGAGTAACAAAACCTGAAAATTCAAAACGTTTGGAATGCATACATTTTAATAATAAAACGTGCTATAACAATTTTACAGTGGACGGAGATAACATAAGAACAAGGTGCAAGGTGTATTCCAGCCAACAATTTGCCTTTACGCGGCATTCTCACTAAGATAGCGCAATGAAAGCTCTATCCGGCGCAACGAGCTTCCGGGCCACAAAAGGAAATGTATTCAATCGGTACTTTACTGCTATCTTCCACGTTGTTCCGTCAGATACCGACGAAATTGCGGCAATACGGTTAGAGACTTTAGAGATGGGCGGATTTGAATAGTATAATAACCCAGTTTTGTAAAACACTGGCGCACTATCTCTTATAAAATCCTTTATCTTGTCCCTTTGGGGATTGTTGAACTGATAGGTACTAATCTATCTATCTATCTATCTTACTGTATCCATATAAATATTATTAATACGAAAGTAACTCTGTCTGTCTGTTACCTCTTAACGCTTAAACTGCTGTACCGATCAAGATTAATTTGGCATGGAGATAGATTGAGTCTTGGGGAAGGATGCTACTTCAAAGCGTCAAGTGTGAGTCTTTTTTTTTCTTTAATTGAAGATTTGCCGTTAAAGCGTACATCGATAACCAAACTTGGGGCAGGTGGAACCGCGGGCAAAAGCTAGTACTGCTAGGCTGAGTAGTGCCATGGTAGAACGTTGGGCTGCTGGTCCTGAGTGCAATTCCCAGCAGGGGCAATCGGTACCAGTAGGGGGACTGTGGTTTATGACCGGTACGGTCATAGATCCGTTTACACAGGAATGATATTGATGTTACGAACATACGCTTGTAATATCTATGCCCAGGGTGGGCAGGGTGAGTGTCGTCATGGTATATTTTTTTATTGTATATTTTAAGTAATACGAAGAACTTTTCAATGTTAGTGTATCAATATCACGCAAATACTTTTCTTTCATCCATTTATTACGTGAATTTTCAATTAACATTTTTATCTCACGTAGTTAATGTATGCACCTTTATTGAGACGAACTTAATGCCAGCTATAAATATTGGATATGAGATATTTTTATGAAACACATTTTCAGTCATGTGCTGCCATTACAATTGTGCTTTAATGTAGTTTTTTTTGAATAAGAAAAAGTACGACTAGGTTTCCATTATTTAGGATTTAATTTAGATCTAAAGCCAAATAATCACGTTAAATTTTGTCATGAAATAAAACCTTAATTTAGTTATTTAAGTATGTCACACGGTACAGTTTGCAAAACTTGCAAAACAGTTTTAAATTTTTTAATTTACCTCCAAAAGTATATCAAAATCCAAAAATTTATGTCACTCATCCGAGTTTGTATCACAGAATATAATATGTGAACAAATTTGAATTTAATTAGTCTAGTAGATACTGAGCCTATTTACTGTGACAGATAGACAGTACATACGAATAATCCCATAAGGGTTCCACCGATTTTTCATTCTGATGTACGAAATCCTAAAAACCAGTTAGACTTAAACAACATTAGCATGCACGAATTTTTGCTGCTTTCTATTTAAAGCACAAATTTGTACGTTGGCCGTCGGTTTCATGCTATCAACTTATTCATAAACCTCGACATGAAAGCTTGGGTACTTACTATTTACTCAAAAGCTTCAGGCAACATGTGTTGTTCCAGGTATAATAAACAACCAACTTAATGTTTACACCGTTGTTTGTGGTTGACTTTTCTAGGTCTATGCTATTAAATGCGTATTAAAAATAGAAAGTTATAAAACTTTAATTAACAGACAAACATAATGAAATCACTTATCTAAAATATCATTTAAAGAGAAGAAAAATTAAGAATAAATAGATAGATAGATATGGGTTTAATTAAAAATCTATTTTTTTTGTAGAACCTGTTTTTGTTTTTAGTTCCGTAGAGGTAAAAAATAAAAAAACATGCAATTATCAAAATATAAGTTATTTATAATACTAAATAGAATCACGACAATGTCTACTTCCAAAACATACGAGCGGTATCAGTTGGTATCCTCAGAAAATAACGTATTTTCAATCTCCAATGCAAATGTTTTAACATTCGAAGTCCCACATTACATTGAGAACTGGGAATATGTCACAAGAACAGTATGTCTCAATATGCAGTAAAACCGAAAACGTATTTGACCTCGGGTATAGGGAACTTGTTTGCTGTTAGGGTTGCCAGAGATTCTAAAATATAATTTATTTATTTATTTAAATTCTTTATTGAACACCAAAAGTGTACAAAAGGTGGACTTAATGCTAATAGCACTATCTACCAGTCAACCTACAAATTATTTCAGAAAAAATATGTACTCTTACGTATTTTATACGAGATTTTTCCAGTGATTAAAATGTCACTAGTGTGACTGTATTTTAAGTTTATATTTCCTGTCTCATTTATATTTTACAAGCTTATTTTCGAAATCTATACATATATAATGCTTTGTCCTGAATGACTGATGGATCAACGCACAGCCTAAACTGTTTATCGTATAGACCTGAAACTTGGAGGGTGTGTTCTCTGTATGACGTAGGCATCCGATAAGAAAGAAAATTCTGCTTCTAAGAGGGTGAAAAAGGGGGGCAAAGTTTGTATGGGACAACGTGATTCCTTGGTCTAATCTACTTCAAATTTTGCATAAACCTTTTTTAACAGAATTGATAGAAGACGAGTTTCGTATTTCATTGAAATTCATCCCCTAACGGGGTTAAAAAGGGGTAGAAAGTTATTTTGGAGGTGATTTACTTCGAAGTTGATATAAATACTCCTTAGTGCTTTTAATTTAAATTACATTTTATTTTGACACATGTTTGAAAACTCAATCCTATTTTATTTAAAACATAAGCAAATACTCTTTAAAATCGGAATGTCTTAAAAGTCACCGTTCTATATTAGTATCTCACATAGTATATTATATTCTCTTTGGTACCTCATATTTTTAGCTGCAAGAGGTAATGCACTTTTTAGGTTTTTTATAATAATAGGTACTTATAGTTTTCTTTTTCTACCTATTATATACACATAAAATGCTTTGTCCTGAATGACTGACTGATGGATCAACGCAGAGCCTAAACTGCTGATCGGAGCTGTGCTTTGTATGACGTAGGCATCCGATGAGAAAGGCTTTTCCGAAAGGGGCAAGTGCGAGTCGGACTTGCGCAATAAGGATAAACTGATTATAACGAAATTTTGGTAAGTAGTTATACACACGTCGGGCAATGTTTCTGAGACGGAAAAAAGGGTCAAGTGTGAGTCGGACTCACGCAATAAGGGTAAACTTATTGTTATGAAATTTTGGTAAGTACTTATGCACATGTCGGGGAAGGTTTTTGAGAAAGAAAAAAAGGTAAAGTGCGAGTCGGACTCGCGCAAAAAGGGTAAACCGATTGTAATAAAATTTTGGTAAGTTGTTATGCACACGCCGGGGAAGATTTTTGAACAAGAAAAAAGGGTAAGCGCGGTTAGTTTTTTTTGGCAAGCTAAGTGTCATGCGGCTTTCTTTACCTACTAGCTAACTATAGGCTCAAATAGATAAATGTATTGGTAGGGCATAAAAACTTGAGTTATTTAGTATCTAATTTGGTATTACTTATTTGGTTTTCTTTCCTTACCTGACTACGGCATAGCTAAAAAAATGGGTTGTGATTCTGTAATGCATTTTGCACTCAAATAAATTTGTGGGTAATATTATTCAAACACTAAAAAAATCTAGGATACATTTATAAGATCGATTGTCATGAAACTCAGTAAATTTATTGCCTATTTTTGTTCCAGATTTTTATGCAGGAAAATAATGGTTAGGCAGAATCGCGTAAAATTAAAATCTTAACTTTTTGTTATTCTTCTAAATTCAAATAATATGTGACAACCCTATGTAACATACCTGACCTAGATTACCTTCTGTATCCAAAGCAATAAAAACCCGCGCTTCACCGTGACTCTCGCATAAGGGAGAATTTGAAAAGGACCCATCGGTTATTCAACGTACGCACCCTCCGCTTGAGAAAAAGAAGCCAACGGATTTCCATCCTCATTTACATAAACAGTTTGGCTCCGGGACCCTTCACATAAAAAAGGTTCACAATCAGAAATATTTCGTCAATTCCGCATCTTTTGTCGCGTCTCGTACTCGGGCTTTGTCTGATTTAAGAGACTATCAGAAGTTAAACCACTCATGCAGACAAGCCAATTCTTTATCAACGTTGGAACTAAGTTAAGTGTGATAGTTTAAAAGTTTTTTAGTTTAGATGCCTCATTCTGTGATTGATTCATCTTATAGAAGATCCTTTGATTTACAATTTGACCCTCGAGTTTTGCGCTAGCGTGCCGTTTGCCAGTGTACAAAGACATATTACACTATTTAAGCATACAAAGAGAAACAATTCCATGTACGATAGGCGCTAGCACCTAACCACACGTTGAAAATCTCGAATTTCTCGGATTTTCTTGGTATTAAATACAAATATTATTTAGAACTTTGAAATTAGAAAATTCATCTGATCATATTAATATATACTTTATGAAATAAGAAGAGAATATTACTTTTAGTTTTCCAATCAATTTCAATTAAAGTCCAAAAATAGAGTGTCAGAATTAAAAATCCAATTAATTTTTTCAAGGTTTAAACTATAACATATTTTTTTCACGTCAAAATGTGTACTCAGGACTTAAGCGTAGATAATTTAATATGCCTTGAGATTACTTATTTGATTTTCTTTCCTTACCTGACTACGGCATAGCTAAAAAAATGGGTTGTGATTCTGTAATGCATTTTGCGCTCAAATAAATGGGTAATATTATTCAAACACTAAAAAATCTAGGATACATCTATGAGATCGATTGTCATGAAACTCAGTAAATTTATTGCCTAACATATATGCTGATAAAAAATAATAGTACATAATGCATAGGCTTTGAGGAAAAGAAATTTAATCATAAAATAAACTTTCGTGTACATACACATTTAAACAACAGTACTGTTTTATCCTTTCGAACCCATTAGCTTCCCCTGTTTCAATATGGAAAAACAAATGAACTACTTGGTAGATTTAACACATCCCTTCATAAAAAGGTTCACATACTTTTACATAAAAAGTACAAAAAGACTTTTTTCCGCATTTAATTCCGCCACGTTTCAACGAAAAAGGTCTCCACTCTACGTTTAACAAAAATATGCAATTTTTCACCAAGAACCGAGAACTGTAATAATGTAGGCATTATGACACATAAAACGTAGGTGAGTGCCGTTTGCATGTGACGGTTTTTCGTAATAAACCCCGTTTAGACTCGTATGGCGAGGAGGGCTGCAATTTTTCCATTGTTGGGTGAGCTCGCTGTCCCGCGTGAAAAGAAACGGGCTCTGGTACGCGTTAGCACTGTATACCAACCTATACTAAAGGGTAGCAGTTTTCTTAGGATAAAATTTATTGAGGGGTGCTTATTGCAGTATGTAGCAGAGGTCTTCTAAATATAATTTTAATTTTAAGGGACCAAATAAATTAAATTAAATCTTTTAATGTTTAATATCTATTACGTAATAAAAAACCCCTCTGATGAGCCTTCGGTGGCTGCATGATTGTCTGATTCTTACGGCTGCTTTTCTTACTTATCAACTACAAATCCGGCATGTCGACAGGAAATTTGGTGCTTGTAGAAATTACTCACTCATGAAGGGTACAAAAACAATAACATGTTTGAATCGTGCATTGAGGGTAGTTGAAAGGAATTTTTAAAAGTTATATTCTAACTTTCGGTGTGCGAGACGACTCGCACGAAACTACTATGAGGAAAATCTTTTTTGCACATGTTATTTAAAGCGGTAAATACAATTCAAATACATAGCAAATAAAAATTCAAAGTGCACTTTTTTTATTCTAAATATAGTTTCGCTATAAAACATACTTTTACCAAATCCTAAGTACGTGACACCGAGCCGGACTTTGGCTGGTTTTTGACAGGTTAACTAGTTTAAAAATATGGGTTGTCCAGAAAATTGTAAATTCTTTGAGCACTGTATATAATGTACAATCGGAAATTTCAGTTTAAAGAGCCGTGAGTCAGCTAAATTGTTAGAATAATGAAATTGCAACAATTGTATTTAATTTCTTTGGTTACGAAAAATCCAAATGGCGTCCACATTTTTAAATGTGAAAAGCTTGTTTAAATAACATTTATGTAAGCCAACGCCGACTTACTGTGATGTGTTTACGGTTTTTGTGAATTTCAAAATCTGGGATTATCAATTAACAAAGAAAACCTGCTTACCCTAACCACATGAAAATTTTAATTCCGCTATCTGACGTCAAAAAGCGGCGAGTTTCCGCTATGTGTATATGTTTATAATATAAACTGAAGTATAGAAGCTACAGCCGAGTTGTAATAAGGGCCCGTCCATAAATTACGTAACGCAATTTTCTGACCGTTCGTTACGTAGCGTTACATCAACGAGGGCGGGGGGTTTTCTAGCCATATGTTACATGTTCCAAAACAAAGAGCGGTCGCGATAGTTCTGAAATATTGCATTTTTTATAAGTATTTACATTCGATTAAAGATAATGTTTTTCGCATTGAATCCCGCAGCCACAAAAACAGTAAATAAAACACTTAAAATTAGACTTTGTGACGTTTTGTAGAGCCAAACGTTATATCGCGTAACAAAGGGATTGCAGAACGTTTTAAACTTTTCGATGGCTTAGTGTCTTCTCACTTAGTAAAGATTTTATATGAAAAGTATTAGTTTGTATAGTACACACACACAGTCATACATACACACACACACACCCATGCATACTCATCTACAGTCTATTTTCTTCAATGTTTTCCATCAACATTTAATTCAATGTTATGAAAATAATAAAACTATTAACTGAAGAGCAAAGTGCCTATAAGAACAGGCTAGACTTGTTTGTTTTGCTGTTATGTACAATATGTAAAATTGTAAACCTTTTTAGGTCACTAAACATTATTGTTATTATAGTTTCTAGTAAAGGAGGGTTCCAGTAAATAAAGGTATTGTAGGTGTATCCTTGGTATGAAAGCTCGGTTCACCGAAACAATTTACCTTGGCAAGCTCAGCAACAAAGCTTACTGTTAAAAAGTTTCGAACGCGCCGTTTTGTCCAGCACGCTAGCACGCCAACACGGTGTTGAAAATTTGTTAACGTGCGGTGGCTTTGTTCTAGGTGTTTAAAACTAACTTTATATTCAAACTGTCAGCGTTGTAGTTTTATTTTAATACAAGCGGTCTCCGTCCGACAAAAAAGATAGTCAGTGCATCGACTTTATGGAGTCGTACTTTATGGAGTCGTACTTTACACTATGAAGATATTTATATCAATCAGCCTTAGCCGTTGTACGCCCCTCTCTTGTTTAGGCCATAGACCACCGAGCTGGCCCAGTTGAAGAAATACATTGTCGAGCTAGTGGCCACTCAACTGTTAGAGTTTTCAAACCTCCTATAAGGACTCTGTCTTAGTAAAGCGGCTGCTGAACGTCCTTGGCTGTCATACAAAAACAACTGATCGACGGTTAAGCGAACCTCCCCTTCGTAGCTAGGAGGAGTTAAAAAAAATGTGCTACCTAGCGCTCACCCAGCGAGGTCCTGACCACACCCGACGTTACTTAACTTCGCTTATCTTTATTGATAAACGAATGCACTGAGCCACTAGGTTTTCTATTTATATAAGTGTTTTATTTATCGTATAGACACAATATCGGGTTTATGATGTTTTTTAGTCACTATGCTAACGCTTTAAGACTATCGGTATTTTATTTTTATATTTTTTTTTGAATTATAAAGTACAAGTGAAAATGCCAGAAAACAAAATGTAACTTATTTATTCAAAAAGACTGCAACTATGACTGAAACTGTGACACTCTTTTGGATAAATAAGTACTACCGCTTGTCAGAGCGTATTTTTGGTACATATGGATGGACGTTCGCAGTTCGGAGCATATTATTTTGACCCTGCTACACACGACCTTCACTAGATCTATGTCAAACTATGCGTGTAGTATCTCTAAGCCTATGATATCAAATATATATTCGTATTTTGACATAGTTCTAGTAAAGGTCGCGTTTAACGATATGCACGACGATAAACATACTAAAACATATTACAACACATCATCTAGTTACACAATGCCATACAGTACAACAAACTTATCTGACCCGGTGTCTGTCGCTAGTGTCGCGTAAGTTCACAGCATATTAATATGACGACTGTATTTTCGATATTTCACCATCTATTGGGTTAGTAAAGTTTGCTGCACTGTACATAATAATATCACAAGACAGATAATTTAGTTCCATACATGAAATTCCACTTCCATACCTTCAAAATGACGTCTTTCGTTTTAAGGGTTCCATTGTCAAATAGTGAATATTTAAATGTAATTTCGTCATACTTAACATATAATTATGATTTGCTATGATGTGCTAATTATGATACAAAGAAATAACTAGAATAAAATAGTTTTTGTTACATATTTCAAAAGTTACTCAGTTTTACTAGTGTCGTAAACCAAACGTAAGTTTCGGGAGATAAGGACAGTTGATTGCCCTCTGTTCCCCAGACTGCGCAGTTTGTAGGCTAAAAAGTTCTCAAGGCGAGTGGTTAGGGGTAGGAGTACGAATATCGGGTGGCGAGAAGTCGGTCAGATGTATTGATACGAGTTTCCCAGGTAGCCTGTGTTGGGGGTTTCTCTACCTATTCACCAAGTTTGTATTTTAAGTTATGTGTAAGAGAATGCTCAGCTCAGCAATTTTTTAAAACCGGTCTGTGGTTAGTATCCAATATTAAATAAAAAAAATCAATTAATTACAGTGCACAGTACAGTATGGTTACAGAGGAACTTCCTCCTGCAAACGCTTATGTTTCAGAATAAGCTCCCTACTAAAGTTTTCTCTAAGAACTGATATGGAGTTCTTCAAGAAAGAAGTTATTAGCGCGCGAGTAATGTCCCTGGTGTTGCAAGCGTCCATAAGGTGCGGTGACCGCTTACAATCAGGCGGACCGTTTGCTTGTTTGTCACAAAAAATCGGAAGGATTTATAAAGTAACTAGCTAACCTAGAGACCGTTGTTTCTCTTTTTAAAACAACTGGCATGCTACCCATACTGAAAAGGTTATACTTATAAAGAAACCTTCCCTGGCGTGTGTACAACAACTTACTTAAATTTCATTACAATCGGTATTTCCCTTAGTACGTGAGTCCAACTCGCACTGGATCATTTTATTCTTTTTCAGAAACCTTTCCAGCGTGTACACAACAACTTACCAAAATTTCATTACAATCGGTTTACCCTTATTGCGCGAGTCCAACAAACACTTGCCCTTTTTTACTTAAAATTTTGCTTTAACAATAACGAACACAACAAAAAAAGAATTATCCAAATAGGTCCTCGAGGTTTTGTAAGACTAACTGACTACTAATTAATTTATAGTGGTGGTCATAGAATTAAAACGATTGTTAATTAGTTGTTATTGTGAAATTAAAATATTTATAATAAAGATTTCATTGCTCCTTGGAAAATATTGACTATGCTGCCACATAGCACATATACAAGGCCAACATAATCAAAAAATAATATAAGAAATAATATTCAAAACTTATTTTTAATTTGTTTACATCGCAATTAGTTAGATCCGAAAAAGGACGAGACAAAAACTAAAAAAATATTGACAGTAATTCGAGAAAGTACGTACTTAAATTTAATTAATGTAACAAAGTTTATTTTTAATAAAACAATCGTACATAATTTAGTATCATGTCCTTGACTGGATAATTTTCCGTTGATATAGAGTACCGCTCATCTAAAAAAGAATTGAAAGTTTATTTATATTACCACTCCGACTGTTTGACAATTTCTTTTTAACTCGACATCAAATAACACGGTTATTTGTTGGCTGTCGAATAATCGTTTAACAGAGTAGGCCGTGTGTTTCGGCTCATTATCGAACTGAAATATCCAAATTACTGAAAGATAATCATGTGTGTGTAGCAGCATACACTTTTTAAGTAACTACTAATATTGTTATTGATCCATGCTACCTTGAAGTGGCCTTGTAGGACCTACTCCCTAACTAGAAAAACAAACCCAAATCTTAACGTTTTCACCGCCATGTTTCACTGTTTTTTTAGTGTATTTAGGATCGAATGCCTTATTCGCAGATCAGCATACATACTGTTTTCTGTCATAACATACTCTGTTTATCTTGGTTACGTCCAAAAAAGTATATACTTCGACTGCTGCTCTGTCCAGTTTCATACTTCCTTTGCAAGTGCAATTCAAGCCTGTCTATGGCGTGATGTCAACATGTGTACCTTTCTTGTTACTCTCGCAAATAACGTTTCATACAAGTTTTTACTCTCACGCGTGCAGTCCGCATAGGAAAAACATGTATAAAACGATAGGATGCAGGCAGCTGGTAGTTCCGCACTCGGGCTCTAATGCTCATGACGAGAAAAGTGTCCGAAGTTGTTCACTCGTGCAATGTAGACCTGTGTTTTATAAAACCCCAAAGAAAAAATAAAAGGTATGTATAAAAAATTTAAGGTATGCATGCGATGAGTGCCAGTGCGTTTCCACCCGGTATAGATGTGACATTGCATCATCTGCCTCAGATTATCACACCACAATACGAGGCCGTGAGAAAGCGCAGTACGAGTTGACAGCTTGCAGTTTGCACCGGGACGCACCTGGCCGCTTCCGTAGCGCACCAACAATGACATGACAATGTAAAATTTAAAGAAGTAAATAAAAAAAAAGAAATACTGCGGTAGAGTTATTTTTCTCTTGTAAGTTATTTACTAATATTTCAGATAAATAGTTAGTAACCAGGGCTGTGATGAATAAATGCAACTACATGTGTACCTAATTATAATAACATATTAAAATGTACGACTTTATAATATGTTATTCAGCTGAAGCCATCGTCAGCGCTGCCAGCAACGCAGTCATTACAGACCCCGGCAGTTATGTACTATTTTTAGTATTGATTACCTACACATATAATGCAACGATTTATGTATAAGGAAAAGAGTTGTGTACAGAACACTTAGCTCAAGGGCCTACGGGGTTACATTTTATCATAAATTAACAACATATTTCATTTAGATTTCTAACAAACACTAATAATAATACAGATTAAAGTTAATTTGTCTGTCCGTGATGGATAATGGCCTTATTCGCTTTCTAGCTGGCCTATTCCAAAAAGATAAAGGTAGACTGGTGTTGCTACAGTGGTGGTGGTCTAAAAGCTGGTGATACCAGCGTAAGCAAATGTATTAACACATGAAACATTTACTGAGGTATAACCAGTCCCGATTAACTATTTTTATATATTATTTAAGTGAATGAGCTTTTTAGTCTGTTTCTGCTTAGTAATTAAACAATTTTGCAAATCTATGTAATTTTAACTGTTATATACGTACCTACAGCAGGGTAGTTACAACGACTGTAAAGCTCAGTAAACATGAGCTTTTTACCTTAACAAATTAAGCACCTCATTATTTCACCGCAGCGCTCCTCAGGAAAGCTGAATAGATGTTTTGTTCAACCGCGGAAAGCTCGCGGGAGTCAATCGCGAGTCAGTAGGGTTGTACTTTCTTTGAACACTCGCAAATTAAGGACCTATGAGTGCCAAGAGTGGTGTAGGATTTCAGCTTTTTGTTAACACGTGCGTCGGTTTTCTAAGTAAACTCGACTTTGTATAACTACGCCTTAAAACGTACATGTGGCGGGGAGCTAAGTTTTATAAATGAATTTCTGCGAAACGTTTCCTTTGTTTTGGTTAAGAATACTCACTTATGTATAAACAAGGAAGAAGAGAAGCGTATTTCTTAAGTCAAGTGTACGTGAGTGACTTTGAATTGAGCACCTACATGATGGTCTTAACCTAAAACTATACTAGGTAAAAAAACAATTTAAGAAGATGGATAGTACTTACATACGTCTACAATGTACACTAGCTTTTAAGGGCTCATAGTTTTTAAAATACTTGTAAAGTTCTGTAGAATTTTCAACGGTTTCACAAAAGTTGTAACAGTAACGGAACAGAAAAACAATACATACGATATTACTGACTTATTTACTAGGTAATTCATATATTAATAGCCGATTCTAGTAAGATCACTCGATTGCAAACTGTATTAAACATACCATTCTTTTTTAATAATTTCTTATCAGAGCAAAACTTAGTAGCTTAGGTTCAGCAAGATAAAACTTGGTAGTTTAGGTTTAGCAAGATAAAATTTAGTAGTTTAGGTTAAGCAACATAAAACTTAGTAGTGTAGGTTCAGCAAGATAAAACTTAGTAGCTTAGGTTTAGCAATATAAACAAAATTCAAATCCAGTTGTAATTTATAAACGGAAAACTTGGTTTTATTGAAAAAGGATGTGGTTCATTTATATTTCAATATTTTACTCAAAAATCTATTAAAAAGTTAAAAAAAAACACGTTTAATAGAAAAGTTATTTTAAAAATTATATACAGTTGCCAAAAAAGTTTTCTTATCTTTAGTGAATTTATTAGGCACTTTTAGTAAAAATAGCATAGAATCCTGAATGTTTGAAATTAATAAAAAAGGATCCTTTTTCATGTACCTACTGCCTTAAGAAATAATATGATTGAATTTTTCATTAATTATTTGGTTTTGGGCTAACAATCTTCATATGATATTTAAATTAAAGGATTGTAACTAATTCCGTTT
Source organism: Apoda limacodes (assembly GCA_946406115.1). NCBI lineage: Eukaryota > Metazoa > Arthropoda > Insecta > Lepidoptera > Limacodidae > Apoda > Apoda limacodes. The sequence goes on along the minus strand of OX291553.1, from coordinate 6,203,307 downwards.
ACGAGCTAGTTCCGTGAAATACGGAAGTACAGAAACATAGATAGCTAAAGAAACAGGGCTGATTTGTTTCCCTTTGTTCAAGGAACCCTAAAAAGCAGTGTTTAATAAAATGAAGGTAGTATTATGTAAAAAAATAATTAAAAAATTTACAAAGAGGTACTAAGGTACTTAAATAAATAAAAGGACATAAGAAGCAAAGGTAACAGCAAAAGTTTTAAAAAAAGTGTCTGAATGTAGCTAAAATTAAGTCTAGTAACCTAGAACTGTGAATAACTTACATGGGTGATTGTCATTTTAGGGCCCAGGTTATTAAAAAAATATAAAAGTTATTAATTGCTAAAAATTTATTAATTTTCAGAAAGGCTATTATATCTAAATAAAAACTAAATATCGTTTAGAGATCAACATTGATTATTTCAAGAAAAAATGGGAAATTTAAATTTTCTGTGCCCACCGAAGACGCATTTGACCATCGGAAAGATCAAAACCTTAAAATAATTCAGCCATTAATCAAATTTAACAAAATTATAGTAATTAGGAATTTCTGTTTAACCTTAACCATTGAAACAACAAAAAAATGTGTCAATAATCACAGCGGATAAACAATAATTATAAAATTCTTAACAGACCACCAAATAGACGAACAACAGCAATCTTTTTTGTGGTCATAACATTTATCAATTAAATCAAAAAATACTTTTATCATCATCATAGAAATCACGCCACTAAATATCCATCTTGGAGGTAGTGTTATATTTTTTGGGTGCTTGTACTTTAGAACCGGAACTAGATTGTAGATTTATTATAAAAGCTTCAATTAATTTTTGTTAAAATCCCACTTGCCAAGTCTGCCCACATATAATTTTCATAAAATACTAATTACTTACGAATTTATCGCCGTAACCGAAAAGATTCGATGAAGTTTGACCAAAAATTGCTCAGAGGTAATCAAAACACAATCTTCACATGGATTCCTCGCACAAAGTGGCCACCGGATGTGTTCAGAAACAATATTTGGCACAAAAGAGTTTTGGATGCGTTCAAATTAAAAAAAAAAACCGGAAATAGACCAAAATTTTGTGACTACCGAAAAGACTTATCACATTAGTAACGCGTGAGAATGCTTTATATTTAAAAAAAAAAAAACATTTTATTTAGAGTAGTAAAGACTACAGCAATAAGCTTTAACATATTTTTTAGTTTATTTTGTATACATATCTCCTAATGAACACGTTTTAGACTCATTTTGACAATCACCCACATACAACAACCCTAATCTAACCTAACTTTAATCGACTGGATCTAGATGTAATCGCATTTCGGCTTATTGAGATCAGAGAGTTTCCTTGAAAGTGAACTGCTTTATACAGTATTTCTCCGACGCAAATACGTTAGTCGACCATCTGCATAACAATACAAGCAAGACCGTGTGAAAGTTAGTAAGGAACCCTCTCATGAAACTAAATAATTGTATTAAGTTTAATTTCAGTTATTGCGTAGTATATTCCCACCGGGCAAGGTTTCTCCCCTCAAGTAAGTACAGGTAAATACAGATAGAAGGAAAGACGAAGGGTCGGAATCAATGCGTCAAAGAAAAGGACCCTATTGTGTGCGCTTACGCAAAGAGAACACGTGCGCTGGCGCTCCCACGGACATGTGAGTCCCGTTTTTGGGGACCATATATAAGGGTGCGGTCACTAGTGGTACGTCACAACTAAATCAGAGAAGCTACTGTGAACATCCCCGGGGGACCAACTGAGGGCCCCCGGCGGGATGATTGTAGAATAAGTCTCGAGTTGTTCAAAAGAAAATTTGTACTCGATTGGCAATTAAAAGTTTGAAATAAAAGTGAAGTTAATTAACGTTTAATAGGAATAAAAATAAGACTTTTGAAACAAGAGTTCAAAGTAAAAGGAAATCTCGGCTTGCGATAATTCAACGGTAAGATTTTGTTGTTTTTTTGTGTCTGATTATACTTTTTAATTATTTTGGCAATTTAGGAATACTGTTCTCTTATTGCTGTTATTTAATTGTTGTTATTTTGTGAATTGAATATACATTAGAAACTTACTTTTTAAGATTTAAATTTATTCTTTTTTTATTACTTACAGTTGACTCGTAGTGTCTTATAAAGTCGTAGTACATTAATCTTAAACAAATCTTCAAATAATTAATTAAAACAATATATCAATATACATACATAGCAATAATCTTTCTACGTTTATGACTCCCTGCAGGTTTAAGTCTTTGAAGAAAATATTATATATGCCGTAATCTATGGCTACGGCCACATCATCAATGTAAATAAACATTTTCATAGCAAAGATGCAGTTGAAAGATTAACCTGAAGTTAAGATTAATGTACAGATAATATACAAAAAAAATTTACGCTTAAAATATTCAGATGTTTTAGAAATTGTTATTATTTTGTTACAGATTAACAAAATACTGGTGTACCTGATCTGTACATAAGGAAAACACAAGATGTTTGCGAATCATCGATTGAAGTATGCGATGTCGTGCGGACATTACATGTAGTGTGCAGAAATAGAAAACAAGATTATATCCATCTTTTCCCCAGTTTACCATTCAATTCCCAAAGAAGAATACCAAGGTGATTTTATTTTATTTTATAGAAGCCCAAAGATAGAATATGTAGAATCATGATTTTCAATTTGTTATCAAAAAGCCTTGTAATATAGTCCTTAGAAATAAAGTAATAATATTAAGTTGTACCATTTGTACATTAGGTTTAAAAGAAAAAAAAAATTAAATCTTAAAAAAAAAAACTAAAATTGAGCCTTAATGTTCGGTGTTGTTTCTTTAAAAATCACAAATTGCCTTTTTAATTTGTTTTGTTTGCCACGTTCACGTTACGCTTGTTTAACCGCCTTTTTGTTAAAACTTGTTTCACTGTTTAACTGTTAATCGTTTGTTGAGATTGTCTTGTTAAATTATTTCATATTATTGTTGAGTTTTCGTTGCCTTAATAATTAATCTTTCATTTTTCATTCTGCTTGTTGTGCCTATCAACGATGTATCGTTCATCAATGGTACATATAAGACAGTCGTCAAATTCTTAGTCCGTCATGCCTATAGTTGAGGATAGCCTACACACTCCTTGTTTGTTATGATAATAGATGAGGAATGAGGATAGTCCACATATTCTTATGCCTATAAATTAGGATGGTATATTATAAAATATGTTCTTTGTTTCGGGAAAAATATGCTTGCTTTTTTTGTTAGTCTCGACGTAAGATTCAGTTTCGACCGGAGATTACAATCTCTTTGTTGTTAAGTTTTGTTTTTTTGAGTTGAGTTTTCGTTTTGACCACTTCATAACAATACAGTTTGAATCTTAAATCTACTTTCAGATGTTTAGTTTGAGACTAAATGCTTGATGGCAAAAAAATTTGAAAATACCGACAATTATTAAAAACTGGAGGTTTATTTAAAATGTACCACTGAAACGTCCATTAAGTTATTTTTGATGGATTTTTTTTTGGTTCTCTCTTTCTTGTAATTTTTATGATAAAAAAAACCCAGTTTTAAAATACGTTTTGCTTTTAAAAATAAAAAGTTATATTGATTTCCAATCATTTACTAATGAGTTAAATCGGTCACTTAGCAAAATTTATTTAAATTACCGTTAATTTACTCTTGGTTAAATTTAACAAAATACTAAATACGCTACACGCAATAATAATGTTTTTGTTTTTTATTTGCATTTAAATATAATCAATTAGTAAAGTTCAATATCTGTGTATAAATTATTCCAGTGTTCTCTTTACTTACGTTAAACGAAAAGAAAAACCATACTGTTGTTTTGTTACTTTCCATTAAAGTTACTGTAACTTATGGACCGTTGAATTTTTGTTTTTGTTTTTATGTTTCCAATTAATTAGTGAAAAAGGAAAATCATTTGTATCATAAAAAATAAATAATCAGCTTTTTTAACTGTTTTAAATGAAATGAGGTGAGTTTTTTCCTTTGATCTGATTAAAGTGTTGTCTTTAATTGAATTTTAGATTGTTGAATTTTTGTTTTTGTTAATGTTAACTGAAACTTGCAAAACATATTATTTAAAGACATAGCGACATATTAAGATTTTAACTTTCCCAAAGAAAATATTGGTACATTTTCTTTTGCACTCGTAGTGACATGTATAAATCTTCAACTAAAGGTTCCATATTTGTTGAGTTTTTGTTTTATAACTTTTTGTTACCGTTAACTGAACTGCAAAAGCTACTGAAACAATAAATTCTTAATTCGCTCATTTTGAAAAATGTAGGTAGTACTTCATTTTTCATTCGATGCATTTATTACACTGTAATTTGTTTGTTTTGTTACTCTTTGGTAATGTTACCTGGAACTTGTGAAATAGTGTTACAACATTTGAGCTTTGGTTTTACACCCTTTGTTGCTGTTACCTTAATTTATGTAAATTTATTTGAGTTTTTGTTTTACGCTTTTTGTTGCTGTTATCATAAAATTGTGTAACAACGTTTGAGTTTTTGTTTAATACCCTTTGTTGCTGTTACCTAAAATTTGTGTTTCTGTTTAATACCCTTTGTAGTAGTTAGCTAACATTTGTGTAACATCATTTGAGTTTCTGTTTTACATCATTTGTTGCTGTTACCTAAAATTTGTGTAACAACATTTAACGTTCGTATCGTTGAGACGCGACGGTTAAGTTTTTGTTTTGTTGATTAATTCGCCTTAATTAAAATTTGATACCTGATAAATTGGACATTGGAGTAAACGTCTATTTTTACTTTTGATTTTTAAGTTGGCTGTTCTTTAAGTTTCTGTTAGTTGTCCATAATTTCTTGTTATACGGACTTTTAGTACTTGAGTTTTGGTTTTGTTTTTAATTTCTTGCTATACTGGTTTTTGTTGTAAACGTACTGCTACAACATTCACAATAAACGTTGTATCTCACAAAATACAAAGTGCCTTACAGAACCTAAGTGCCTAAATCGTTTAATTTTGTTTTGTATTTGCTTTCTGTTTTAATTTTTCTATTTCTGAAAAATTTCATCAGGACGCATTTAAGTACTTGTGTTTGATAATTATCGTACTTTGTAACTCCTTTTTTCATTATTTTTGTTTTGTATTTGTTATGAGTCTGCTTTTGATTTTGATTTTGTTAACAATAATACAGCAAAAAATCATAGCTCATTCCCTTGATACGTCATTAATCGATAAAAACAGTACCTGTACAGGAGTTATATTTACGATGATTTTATTATTGTATTAAGTGATTGTTTTGTCCTCTTTAATGAAAAAAGTGTTTAGTTTAACAACAAAATATTGTCATTTTATCTTTTTTAAATAAAAAAATCCTGATACAATTACAAAATCATGAAAATAATTGTTAACAAATCCGATTCTGAGGACAAGATATTCATTATAAAGCCTTTTTGTTAATCACAAATTGATTAATTAGTTATTTTTTTTTCGTTAACTTATTGTAAGTGTTGATTTGTCGTTAAGTTTGAATTGTGATATTGTTAATGATAATTCAAATGGCTGTGTTTGTTAGTTTTATGTTAAGTTTTCGTTTTAACCGTTCTTTCGTTCTTTGTTTTTTGCTGACATTAAGGCCCTAAAGTAACTTTGTAACATTTAGGTCAGATCAACATTAATGTAATTTGTAACTAGATTAAGTTAGTGTGTTTTATATACTTAAGGTAGAAGTTAAAACTGAAGCTTTGTGTAAAATTAACAAATAAGTTAATTTATAATTTATTTACTAGTGATGTTTGAAAGTAATTTTATGTGTGGCTGTGTGAATAATAAAAGAAAAACAAATCAAACTTTAGTTTCAATCATATGTATATGCCTTAATACAACGTAATATCACGAACTTCCTAATACCTACCATAGTCCTACTAACTTAATGAAAAAAAATACTTAGAACAAACTAAAACGTTCTGTGAATTTAATTATATTTAAATAATTAAAACTTACGAGTAATAAATAATAATAATATAAACAATTCCTTGCATACATTTTTGCATTATTGTTAACAATAGATCCTCGCAGCAAATACACCGTACTTATAATTTTAAAATCTGCTCCCTACTTAAGAATATCGGATTCGCAACGCGCTCCATACCACAGGATTTTTCTCCTATGATGCATAACAATCCCTCAAACTCTATGTTTTTTTTAACAAGACAAAAAAACTTTACTGTCATTCTTACTAAATTAAATGAATAAACACAATAATTCGAAACACAATAATCATTAGTCAAATTTGCAACAATCAAATTCTGCGTGACGCTGGCTCGCTTGACAAACACGGGGGGCTTGAGATGGGGGAGGCGAGGCGAAGTAGCAAATTTAGTCGCGGGCCGTCCGAGAGCGAATCTTCACTTGTATTGCGTATGACGTAAGCAGGTAGGTACCTAAGGAAACAATTACGAAAATATCACTGTTGCATGTTTCGTTTCGCAGTAAGTTAATTAGATTTTTTTGACTTTTAACTAGGTACCTATTTAGCGTAATCTATATAAATAAAAATGAATCGCAAAATTTGTTGCTAAGCGCAAAACTCGAAGACGGCTGGACCAATTCGGCAAATTTTTTTTAGTAGTGTTTGTTAGTGTTAGGGCAAGGTTTTTATGAAAGAACAAAACGGTCAAGTGCGCGTCGGACTTGCGCACTAAGAGTAAACCGATTTTAATGAAACTTTGGTAAGTTGTTATGCACACGCCGGGTAAGGTTTCTAAGAAAGAAAAAAAGGCTCAAGTGCGAGTCGGATTCGCACTTTAAGGGTAAACCGATTATAATGACATTGTTATGCACATGTCCGGGAAGGTTTATTAGTACAACCCTTTTTCAATAGGTTGGTGCGACAGTTGTTTGCCGGGTCAGCTAGTAATACCTATAAAGAGCACTGCCTGGAACGTGCAAAATAATAGTAGGTAACTGTAATTAAAAGTGTTACCATTTCAACATAACAAAAGAAGACATTATTAGTCATTGTTATATAAAATTGAAAGTTGTATTAAAATAGAATCTGTATTAGGTTGTTAGGGAGATGACCAGCGTTGCTAGAGGGTTAATTTGTCACCTTTTGGGTAACTTTTGAGTCCCTGAGGTTACCTGGAGGTTAGAGGAGACTGGGTACAAAAGTAACGGCGGGTCGAATGTAACAAACGCTTTGTAGATTTGTCTAATGGTCTTATCACTGCTCGCGGCCATTGAGGGTTAGTTTGTAACACTTCCCATGCCTAAGATCGGTTTCCACACGTATTTCGGTTTTGTGTGTTGTATTAAAAGACGAAATGTGTTTTCACGCCCTGAAAGTACGATTTTTTACTTTTATCAACTTATTGTTTACGTAGGGTTGAGATGTGTATATCTTTGTGGCTATTTTATTTTAGGATCTGCATTAGTTTGCTTGTACATGATTATAATTGTTTTATGTAAAGCACATTTAGTTTTAAGGCTATTACGTGATTATTTACAAATAATTGAGTGGGTATGAAAGTAACATTACACCACGGGGATAAAAGCAACATGCTTTTTATGTAAACACTTACATAACTTTTTTGTTTTCTTAGATTACGATAAACATAGAATTGCGATGCTGTTCGTGAAGTCCATAAAAAAGTCGCCATTGGCAATTTTAATAAAAATACGTTATAGTACTAGTAAGAAAACTGAATGTTAGCCATATCACATTAATCATATTTATTAAAATATTTGCTGTTAGTACTGCAGCGTGCGGGGGCGTAAAGACGCTGCTTCTACCTTTTCATTGACTAGGTATCGGGAATCTCTGCTAATGATAACACGGTATTGGGAGATCTTTTCTATATTATGCTCTTTTTCATAGCCACAAGAATAAATATAATTTAGACACAACTTCTACCTAGGAGAATTAGTATACAAAAACAACTTGCAAAGCTGATGTACTTCTTCGATCATTAGGTCATCCTTCCATCGGGTCGTCTTTCCATTACAATTGGTAGGTATCTATTCCTAAGTCTACTGGCAATGTTAAACCATTCTACATATTCTAGGGCACCCTGATAGAGACAGGAATCGACCCTCCAAACCTATATAGACTTTTCCGATCTATATGTTTCACTGGATTGTCAATCAATATAAAAATAATGACAAACTCTAAATTAGATACATACTCTAAAAAAACACACTGAGACCATCTATTATATTTTCATAAAAACACCACGAAGTATTTGCTGCGTAAAAGCGTTCGCTAGCATATTTACTTCCTTTACACTTAACAAGAGGTCGTAATCTCTACAGTACTTGTACTGGTCTTTCCAATAGAAACTTTTGATGATTATCGCAATATCGATGCTTTGCTTCTCTCCACTTTCAAGCCCAAATCACAATGGCTCAATTAACTGGTTAGAGCGACAGGGATATCCTGGGTGCAAGAAACTCAGGCACGTTGTAGAAAGATATGGGGAAGGGGGGGCTACGTTTTTAACAGTGTACGTCTACAAGCTGAGATGGTGTTGAAGCGAAGAGTGGATGTGAGAAATGTCTTACAAAAAATATTGTTCTTTTTATAATAATATTTTGTGCTTATTACAATCATTAATAAAAACAAACAATTTGTTATCTTTATCACAAAATTAGTTTTATTGCTTCTCCACCAAATGCGCAGTATATGTTACAATGTTACTTTTGACCCGTGGCGTGATACTTTCGACCTTACCCTGAGGATGAAAGTAACAAATGACTTAGCATTTTAATTTAGTTCTGTAGCTCTTTAAAAACAATTAATATCATAGTTTAGAATATCTGTTTTGTAAAGCATAGACGAAAATTATATGTGGCTATGTAAATTTAACCGTATGGATATTAGACTAACCGAAATCAAACGAAATATGTAAAGTGTTACTATTGTACCCGGTCTCCCCTACTCGACTTAAAAGGTAACTTTTGGGTTACTTTAAAAAAAAACTAAAAGGAAAATTTCGACACTTATTAATATGAGTTTGAATCTGAGAGGATGTAACGCGCTTCAGACATTTCGGTTAGTCAACAGGATGCTTTAGTTTCCATAGACATTTATGCAACGCAGATAGTACTTAACATCAAATTATACCATTGTCTCTTTCCCGCTTCCACAATCAGGATCATCTGTTGCTTATATGACCATATAATTGATTGATTCCATTGCATACGTACCTCAATTATTAATATTATATAATTTAAATCTTAATAAAGATTTCCTTATCGTTGCTTTCATTTTTTCTTTGTTAAAAATATGTCGTTTTATCAGGGACGTGTATAGATATAATAATATAATGTATATGTATATAAAAAAAACAAAGGGTTTTTACAAGAAAAGGTAACTTTTTCTTCACTTTGTGGTAACTTTTGAGCATAGTTCGCTGGCAGCACTGGATATGACAGCAATTTTATAATTTTAATGGATTTATTAGTATCCTAAGTTAGGGCTTTTAAATACCCGTTAATTGAATAACCAAAGTTCGGCCGCCTCAAAATGTTAGTTATACTATTTTAATAGACTATAAAAATCACGGCCGAAATTAGGCTGCTCTAAAAACTGTGCTTGGCTTGGATGAAATAAAGTATGTTAAAATACTAAATAAGTCTATTTAGGTAACTGTTTAGAACAGTGTGTTTATATTTTTTTGCTGTAAAACACAATGCTGTTTATCACATTAAAACTAGTTACCGTTGGAAATTTCGACAATTTTTTTTTTTTTTTTATTATTACTCAATTTTAAAAGGTATTATAAAGAGTTAAAGTTATGCATGGTAAAGTTTCAACGCAAATAATAATAAGTTCTATTAATATATTGCCCTTTTTACGATTCGACATTAGGATAGAAATTTGCCGTACAAAACTTTAAACGCTTATTATTTTTTGTCACGTAATTTAAGATGTTTATAATTACTATATATACTCAAAAACATAAAGTGTAAATGTTAAATAGCCCGACAATGCAAATTCAACGGTGGATAACTTCAAGTTTTAGGTATGGTTAGGACTGAAAGTTGCATTTCACGTTAAGGGGTCGACATTTGGGTGTTTTACCCTACTCCATTTCAAAAAATACTTTCTACGAATATTGTTTATGAATGACAACCTTTATAAATTATTTTGGTACATTTATGTTACCTTTCATTTCTTCAGTCAATCAGTAGACAGTGTACACGTTTTTTAACTTAACTTAACTTACTACTTAACTTCATCAACAATTTCGCTATCACATTTACCAACTCCATTATACTTGCGCGTTCTATTCTAGTTTGTTTATGATAAAAATATGGGTGTAGGGCTTGTCTGTCTCTCTGACCTTGGGTGTTTGGTCGCTAGTATCATTTTAAGTTCACACCATTTCAATATGGCGATCGTAGTTTTGATTTTTGACTGCACTATACGTACCACACGTCAAAGCCTAGTCGGTAAGATCGTAGCTCTTCGGTTTCGTTTGATAAACGTTCGTATATCAAAGCATCGATGAGAAAGAACGTAGCTCTTCGGTTGCATTAGACAAACGTACATGAATCGAGCTAGTATTGTTGGCTTGCATTCAGCCAAGAAAAAATATTATATGCCACCACTATCACCACTCTAATAAGAAATATTTATTGCATTCTTTAATTAAAACAAGTTAGAAAGAGACACGAAATACTACAGTTTTGCTTCGTCTCTGTAATAGTTTTGGAAAGGAAATTGTTGTCCAGTTCTCTATGTCTATGACTGGCATTTCAGTAATTTTGTGTTTTTTCATTTAATAATTAATCTTTGCTTTGCACCATTCAAAAAATAATTATTGTTATAAAATTGGCGCATTATAACATGTTTGGTAACTCAATAAAATGCAATTTTTAAGATTTCTCATTACTAAATGTATTGGCAATGTAAATATTTAAAATTGTTAGTTTTATAAGAGCTAAGATAAGATTGCAGCACTATTGGGATTGGGATTGTCGTCGAGAGTCAGCCCTCTGCTGCAGTGATAGGCTCATGCCATGTTCCCGATTGTTTCCGGTATTTTGTCCAGTGACAAAGGGTTCGCAGAGTGCGATAAAAGAGCTTTAAAGGGTTTCAAAAGTAAATTTTGAATGTCTGCAGGTAACTCATCGTGAAAGTGTATACTTTGGTCTGTAAAAGATTTAGTGACTTTATGTATTCTGCTCACATGATTTGCAAGTATATATGTATTCCTTGTATTTACATTATGATGATCACTATTTTTTTCTTAACAGTATCATATTTTTCCTAACAAACATTAGATTTTTAAATATATATTTTAATGCAAGTGTTAAAATATTATTTTCTTTAAATCTAATTCTAATGACTACCCAGGACCCAGTATGTAAATTTCCCAAACTGCTAGGTGTTGCAAAACAAAAATAGTGTTGATATCAGCAGCGTTTCCCCACAGCATAAGTGATAAGTTAATAGTTATTGCACGCCTCATAAGCGGAGCGGTGAGGTAGTGCTCTACTCTCGACATGTCAAAAAACCCAGTCTTTCGAAGCTTAAATGACGTGTTTTTTTTTAATATAACACTTACAGGATAATATGAGTGCACTAATATGAAGTTAAATAATCTGTCTAGCACATATGGTACATTTTATAAACAATTAATTTGTTTAATATAATAAATAATAACATTAAAACTAATCATTCTTGGACGTCCGTGAGTCTGTGTTTATGTGACCATGTATGTGGCAGAGAAATTGGTCGAAAAATTCATCTTACCGGAATACTTTTGTTTTTAATATATAAAGTATTACACTGTGCTGATTCCTAGTTAATATTAGCGTTCTAAGTACTGTCGTTTAATTATAATTTATAAAAAACTAATATACCACTGTATACTGTATATCTATATATATATATATTTTTTATTTTTATTTTATAGTATATTTTTTCCTCACCTTATTTGTTATTTTATTTTAAAAAACTTGAGTTTTTGTTTTAGATTTTTTTTTTAAATGTGAATGACCGCTATGAGGTGTGCATATATAGCCAATAAAACCCTGTAGTTCAACGCAACTAGAAAAAAATATTCGGTATATATAATTGTGAAAGTTTAATCGGGAAGATCGTTGGTGTAAAGTTAGGCAACTAAAAATAGCCGGGTTGCACCAAACTACATGTTTGCGCTTCCGAGTACTATTTTCATCAAACTAACCAAGATCTAAGTACATACCTATCCCTTAAGTTCACAAGCTGGTCGAGCTAATTTGGTGGCAACAACATTTAACTGTTTATTTCCAGTAACAAAATGAATAGCAGTATAAATTTTATAAAGTTATTTACAGTTTTATAATGCAAATCAACAAGTAGGTTTGATGAAACACGTAGTATGTTTCCATTTAACCTTAGAATATTAAATAAATGCAGTTCAACTCCAACGTGTTCTATGTTTTTTTGTTTCCGCGGAATGAATCTAAATAAATAATTACTTGTTCCGATAGTAAACTACCACACGCAAAAAAACCGCCACCTTGAATTTCTTAAAGTTTTAAAGTGCAGATATGTACCTGTCTTTATTGTACCTATAGACCGTGAAAGTGTGACATTATTATGGTTTTTTTTTTTTTTTAGTGGCAAACAAGCTTACGGCGCGCCCGATGGTCAGCAGTGACCTTAGCCTATGGACGCTTACAACACCAGGGGTCCGACCCTTCAGAAATCTAATAACTTTTTTCTTGAAGAACTCCATACCTTAGTCCTTGGAGAAAACCTTGGCAGGGAGCGCATTCCACAACTTAATCGTTCGCGGGAGGAAATTTCTCTGAAACTGCACTGTACGCAACCATTTAGGTTCTAAAGTGTGAGAATAAATTCCCTGCCGATGACGAGCGGTGCGATGGTAGATAGTAGTCGTGGGCATAATTTCGAGCAATTCCTCAGAACACAACCCATTGTACACGCGGTAGAACACACACAGGGAGGCAAAGTCTCTCCTCAGACTTAAGGGCTCGATACCGTAAGTGAGTTTGGAATCGTCGACAATTCTCACAGCCCGTCGTTGAACCGAGTCAAAAGGGCCAAGCTGGTATCCGGGTGCACCCGCCCAGAGATGGCAGCAGTAATCTATATATCCAATCCCGAAGCAGTATAGAAATATCAAATTCCCGCCTTATTGTGACGTCATTACTTTTGCGGTCTATATAAGAGATATGTACATCTAATCGTTATTTAAATGATATTGTGTAATATCTTTAGTGCCTATCGTACTACCACTACTAGTACTCTTTCTGTTATTATTGTTGTAATATCTTTAGCACCTATAACATGTATATTGTTAATCTTTGTTCCGGATTTTGGAGTCTTGACCCCGGACATTTGAATATTTTTTTATTCATTCACTTTTAGCTTGGTTTAAAAAATACATTATTCTCCCTAATTGAAAAATCGGCCAAGTTCGCACGAAGGGTTCCCTACCATTATCTATAAAAACGGCAAAAAATCACATTTGCTGTATGGGAGCCCCCCTTAAACATTTGTTTTATATTAATTTAGTTATTTATTTTTATTGTGACATTATAACTAAATATTCTGTGAATATTTTTAGCGTCTACCTGTTGCCGTTATCAATATCGAGCAAAATCAAGCAAAATAATCAGGTTTGTTGTGTGGAAGCCCCCTTAAAAATTTATTTTATTCTGTTTTTTAGTATTTGTTGTTTTAGCGGCAACAGAAATACATCTTCTGTGAAAATTTCAACTCTCTAACTATCTCGGTTCATGAGATACAGCCTGGTGACAGACGGACAGCCGGACGGACGGACGGACGGGCAGCGAAAGTCTTAGTAATAGTGTTCCGCTAATTACCCTTTGGGTACGGAACCCTTAAAAAGGAGTTTTAGGGCTTCTTTCGGATAAAATAGTGTGTTTTACTCGTTATAGCTAGGGGTTCGTGAATTACTCACGAAAAAGTGAAAACTTCACTTTTATAAAATAATAGACGTATGTGCTTTTTTAGCAAATTTTTAAACTTCAATGAACATAAATAATTATCAATTACCCAGTTAGTGGGGAAACCCGGACGGATGGCAGCCCTAGTTATAATGTCTTTAGTACCTAAAACATGTATATCGTTAATATTTGTTATAATGTCTTAAGTACCTATAAAAAATATATCGGTAATCTTTGTTATGTATTTAGTACCTATAACGGTAATCGGAGTATCGGTAAGTTTTGTTGTAACGTCTTCAGTATCTATAACATGTATATCTTTAATATTTGTTGTAATATCTTTAGTACCTATAACATGCACATTGTTTGTTGTTACAAAACGTTCGCTTGGTGGATTCGTTTTTGTCCTGCATTAATTACTTGAACAATTTAAAATTATCTGAGTAGTTGCAATATACTATATAACATAGCTCAGAGATAGGTTCAGCAAAAGTGGCAATGAGCTGGTCACATAGCCCATGAGCGACGTAGGAAGGAAGATTCAAGAGTGGAGACCGCAGCGGACTGCCATCTAAAAAGACTGTCTATTTACGTACGTAATGCCACATATAGATAACTCCTAGTGACTTATTTAGTCCTAGTACATCAATCTTATAAACAAACAAAATCGTCATAGAAGTAAGAAATACAATATAAATATACATACATAGAAATAATCTTTCTTTGTTTAAGGTTAGAGTCTTATAAATATATTATACATGCCAAATCTATGGCTATATCATCAATATAAATAAATATTTTCATAGCAAAGATGCAGTCAAAAGATTAACCACGGGCCAGGATTTGAACCTGCGACCCTTACATTATTTATTTAAATATTATCTTTATAATATTACCTAGGCAGTTCGGCAACTCAATGACTTTAAGGTTGAATAAAAACTTTTTTAATATATATTTTGGCTCATATTTCGAAACTCACTACGAAGCGCGAGCCGTTCTTTTTTCAAATTTGGCGCGAAAACAAGCTTTTTAGGAACAAAAAAGTTAGGCAACTTCTAACTATTTTTTGAAAATGGAGAAAAGCGAGTTCCGAGTGCTAATTAAACACTATTTTTTACGTGATAAAACTATTAAGCAGACCCAAGACAAATTGAAAAAGTATTATGGTGATTCTGCGCGTTATCATGGGATGGTACATAAGTGGTTCACTGAATTACGTTGTAGACGTACTACCATTAATGACGCGGAGCGCCCAGGAAGGCCGATTGAGGTCACTACGGAGGGCATGGTTAATAAAATACATGATATTGTTTTGGCAGACCGTCGAATGAAGATACGCGAAATAAGTGATGCTGTACACATCTCGACTGAACGAGTGTTTTATATTTTGCATGATATTCTGGGCATGAAAAAGCTTTCTGCAAGATAGGTGCTGCGTTTACTAACAGTCGACCAGAAACGAAATTGTGTAACAGCTTCCGAGGAATGCCTAGCCATGTATAATCGCAATCCGAGTGAGTTTGTGCGTCGGTACATAACAGTTGACGAAACGTGGGTCCATCATTATACACCAGAGGCTAAGCAACAGTCTAAGCAATGGACTTCTACCGGGGAACGTGCCCCGAAGAAGGCAAAAACTGTTTGCTTGGCCACAGTCTTTTGGGACAGCCGAGGGGTTATTTACATCGATTTTTTGGATAAAGGCAAGACAATAACCGGAGCTTACTTTGCTGCATTGTTAGATAGATTCAATAAAACGTTCATCAAGCAACGACCGCAAAAAATTCTATTTCATCAGGATAATGCGCCGGGGCCCACTCCTCTGCAATCGCGATATCAAAAATCGTCGAATTAGGATATCAGTTATTGCCACACCCTCTGTATTCACCAGATTTAGCCCTCTTTGACTTTTTCCTCTTCCCAAACATGAAGAAATGGCTTGGCGGGCAAAGATTTTCGTCAAACGAAGATGTGGTAGCCGAAACTGAGGCCTATTTTTCAGGGTTTGACAAAAAATAATATTTTGATGGGTTAAAGAGGTTGGAACATCGCTGGACTAAGTGCGTAGAGTTGAAAGGAGATTATGTAGAAAATTAAAAAAATATATATGTAAAAAGAGTGTTTCTTCTTTTCAAAGTCATGGACTTATCAAACCGCCCTCGTATATTGCAATTTATTTATATTGATCGCATATAGATAAGTGGCGCACACCCCTGTTTTAAAAATTCAAAAATGAGGTCCATGTCCAGCAGCGGACGTTGAGCAGCTGATTTAATAATGATGACGTTGAAATAATAAAAGTGCTCGAGCTTATGTACTAAGTTTCAAAAGTTCTCCAGTATAATATAAAAGTATACAAGCATCCTACAGGCGCAGTTACGACCACGCAAATACAATTTTGTTATAAGAAAAGTTGTTGTACCGAGCCGAGCGAATTGGAATTCTCTTTTCCTCAAATTCAATTTACTAATAAAATATAAAAGCAGCAACAAGGTATACAAATTGGCACTTGAAAAGCTAAAGGGTGGATAAAGAAAACAATATTTGGATACAAAAGACGGTCGAGGAAACGAGGAAAATTGAATAAGGAACTTAAAGGGAAAATCAACAACTTGTTAAAATAAACAGCAATTAACATTTTTATTAGACACTAGCGCCACAATGGTACTCCATCTTTATATGTATTTTACATGAATTTTATATCTATAATTGGATTATTTGTAACTATTATAAGTCATATGAATCTGTGTATGCGCGTTTTAAGAGGCACCCTGCTATAAGTAAGGCACGATGTAAGTCGTGCTCAGGTGTTTTTTTCTAAAACAAAGGGGAACATTCTTAGGGATAACACCTAGCAATCTAAATAACCTTGGACAGTAAAATATTATCTACAAAAATACAAAATCCTATCCAAATCGTTAGAGCAAACCGTATTTTTAACTTTTGTATAGAAAAGAAAATAATGGTCATTATTTATATTCAAAAGAAGCAAGTATGGTGATAATAAAATTAATTTTTCGGCCGGAAAGTTTATATTAGATTACATATTTAAATGATTTTTACCCGTCAAATTAGGGCCTTATTTATAAATTAAATATTACTTTTTTTTATGTCAGGAACTGATGTAGACCAGCATACCTTATAACTTGGTCCTTCAAGTCTACAGTAACAGATAGTACTTGCTGACAAAAACTCATGACTAGAAACTACCATGACGGAAATCAAAGTACCACCACAAGAATTTCTTTAGCTCTAATGGTACAAAACCAAAAAATACTTTTTATGTAGTAATGTAGTAATTCCTAACAGGCAAGATTCTTTTCCGTAGTAATTAGCTCAGAGTATCAACACAAATGTACCCCGTTTCCTGCAGATAGTTTTCCGAACCGAGAACATGTAGCTTCTGCAACTCGGCTACTTCTTAATTGTCTAACTTCACCTCGACGGTCGTCCGATTGTCGTTAAACTTTCTTAACTTATGTTACAGCTCTGCGGGAATATGGAACGGTAACAAATGATGTTGACTTATTTTTATCGTAACTTTATTTGAACTATTAAACATGTGTGGTATTTGGTTTTGAGGGTTCTGTAGTTTAGGGTTCTTAAAATTACAATTATATGAAATAAAACTAAAGGTGCGTTCTATTGACGTCATTGAGAGCTATGACATCGCATAGGCATTGAAATCGTTCTGTTCACCAAATGTAAACAAACAATATGGCCGTTCACTATTTGACAGCGCATCCACTGCTCTACCACCCGAACATGTGTAGCCAATGCGTTTATAATAATATTAGACATACATTTAAATCTATAAAATAATGAAAAAAAAATGTACAATAAGAAGGTCTTATCGCTTATTAAGCGATTTCTTCCAGACATCTTTGGGTAGGGACATTATAAAAACAAGAAAATTGAGTAAGGTGTGCATATCTTAAGGACGAGACTTAAAAATTTATCAGTGCATACATAGTATAAATAAATATATAATACTTTAGAAATAAAAAGTATATAAAAATATATAGATACATATACATACATTCCTATATAAAAAATAAATTAAATATATACAAATACATATATAAGCGAACAGCTTAAGAATTAAAAAATGTAAGTTTTTTGAAAGGACTCGATGATAGAGCTTTTCGTATTCGCAATGGCAAAGAGTTCCAAAGTCTGATTGCTTTTACAACACAAGAGATGCTATATGAGTGTGAATGGTGTGTTGGCGTTTTTAATAATAAATTAGTCGAATCTCGAGTTATTGCAGAACCATGGAATTGAAATTGATTTTCGAGATAATGAGGTGTGTGTGACGGATTGAACAGGACGTTGTACAGAAGAAATAAAATATGTGTATTCCTGCGAAGACGAATTGGGAGCCACTTGAGCTTTGATCGGAACTCGGAAACGTGATCAAATTTGCGTAGGCCAAATATAAATCTGATACATACATTTTGAAGTCACTCAAGTTTAGTAAGTTGCTCCTCACTAAGATCAGGATAGCTAGCATCCGCATAGTCAGGTATTGGAAAGAGTAAAGATTTGGCAAGAGCAATTTTTGTAGAGATTTGTAAAAAGTTACGCAACCTTTGTAAAGAAATTTGATGAAGCAAACATTTTTATGCTGATTTCTTTAATCTGAGGTCGCCAGGTCAATATATAATACCTAAGTTTTTCACGCTATTACTATAAGGTACAAGTACTTCGTTAAGGTGGATTTTTGGTAGGTCATCCAAATTAATTTTAGCAATTAGTCTTGACCTACCCACAACTATTGTTTGCGTTTTGAAAGGATTTAGACCATAACAATCGCTCCAATCAGCTATACGAGCTAGGTCTAGGTTTATTGCACCAACAGTTTTATCAAGCACTCGTACAGAAGCCCGAGCATAAATTTGGAGATCGTCTGCATAAATATGGTAGAGAGAAGATATTTGAGACGTAACAGAGTTAATGAAAATCGCAAAGAGGAGAGGAGACAACACGCCACCTTGCGGGACGCCAGCAGATGTGTTACACCAGGTGGAACAGGAGTCCTCAACCTTAATGCACTGTCGACGTCCACGCAAGTAACTATGAATCTCGTCAATTACTGTTGGAGATATGTTAAGAGAACACATTAATTTTAGCAATATATCAAAGTCCACGGCGTTGATCGCGTTGCTAAAGTCCAATAGAGTAAGAACAGTAAGTTTTCTGTTTTCTATGCCTATTGGTATGTCATCAGTAATTTTTATAAGTGTTGTAGTTGTACTATGACCAGGTCGGAAACCGAATTGTAATGGATTAAGCAAATTATTTTTTGTAAGGAAATAACCAAGTTGTTGGTGGACAATGCGTTCTAGTACTTAGGATAAAAAAGGGAGGATTGAAATTAGACGATAATCGGAGTATAAGGAAGGATTAGCTTTTTTAGGTAAAGGAATGATCTGTGCTTCTTTCCATGCTTCAGGAAAGATGCCAGAGGATATTGAAAAATTGAGGATATGAGAGATAATGGGAGTTACAATATCAAGGACATGATTGATCATAGTACGACTTATATTATCACTTCCCACGGCATTCGAAGAAATTGCAAGTATGTTTTCTTAACATCACAAACTGTAAATTGACTAAAGACGAATGGAGGAAAGTTAGGAGTTGGATGTAGTGAAAGAGAATTTAGCGTAGTACTTTTTTTGTTACCATCAAAGGTAACAGATGAAGAAAAGTGTAGATTAAGTGCGTTGATGTCTACATCATGCGAAGTTGTAGGATGATTTGATTTGCCAACCCCTAATGATTTAAGAAATTTCCAGCCTTTAACTGGATTACCGTTTTCTACGGATTTGTGAATATGGCGTCGTTGTGCGTCTCTACACATCCTATTGCAGCGATTTCTTAAAGCTTTATATTTGATCCGATTTGAGTCATTCAGTTGTTGTTTCAGTTTTAAATGTTGACTTGGCGCGATTTCTCTTTGCCATCAAAGATTTTATATTATCATCAAGCCATGGTGCTGGAAGATGTTTTATTTTTACTGGACGTATAGGTGCGTGAACGTCATATATGTTAATAATAAGTGAGTTGAGCATAGCAATTTTTGCATCTACCGTAGGCGCATCTAGTACTAAACCAATCAATTTTAAGTGCATCATCACGTAATTTATTCACCTCCATTCCACTAAAGTTGCGTTATATTGGTTGCATGTTGCACATCAAAAAAGTTTAATTAATTAAATAAAAAAATGCTAAAAGCTGATGCTTTAATAAAAAAAATTAAAAGAAGTATATTTTTAAATTTATTTATCTAAAATCTGCCAAAAAATTAAAATAAGATGTCATTACTTTCTGTAGAATCTTGTCTTATTTTGTTTAAGTCAATAAGGTTGGGTAGTACCTTGGGGTCGTTAGAGCAAGCCGCCCTGCGCAAGGCATTCACCATTCGGATACATTGCTTGCTTCTTTTAAAGAGCCTTTCTGTTCTGTCTTGCATGCTGAGCATTTTGTTGTCATCAGATTGAATTATGTCCAACTTTTTCTTCACGGCGTCCACGTAGTAGTCAATTTTGTGCTGAAACTTGTCCAAGGACCAGTAGAACTTCAGGTCGGAGTAAATCATCACCACGAAGGCCGCGTACAAAACGGTCAGCAAGATACCAAAGAAAGCCAAGTTTGGATCAGTGCTGGATATGAAGGGACATTCTTCGTTCATTGTTAGACAGTCCCAAAAATATGAAGCCGATTGTACACAGCCTTCTTCTCTGTTCATGTTGAAGTTTAAAGGTTACATTGGATTTGATTGCCTAGATGTACATAGTCAGATGTCTAGAGAAATGAAAATATCAAAATGTGATGAAAATATAGTTGACAGATTGACAGATAGACATAGATGAAACTGCCGGATTACTAATGTTTATATCTATTCACGTACACCACACCTAAAACCATAGACATAGGATTTTTCACTACGTTCAATAAAGCGTGGGAGCAAGAAATCCAAATTAAGTGCATAGTGCCCATGAGAAAATGAGATAGAAGAAAATGGCCGAATGTGACAATAATTACATTGATAAGCGGCGATATCGGGGGGTCTATTTTATAGCAATTTGAATTTTCTGTTTTCCTCCTTGAATCCTTGATTTATATTTAAGAATATTTAAATTGTAAATTTGGTATCTATTTTGTGAACCAATGTGACGTTTCAAGTCGCAATAATCCGAATAAATACACGTTTTACCGGTGATTTATGATTTTTTTACTGCTTTGTTGTTAATTATATTTTATCGAATTTATCTGAAAAATTAACGTAAAAATGAATTTGACTTGTAGTTTATATATTATTCTCTTGATTTAATACCATATTTCATTGCTAAATCAAGATTCGGGTTTTTTTTTGTGTAAAATATGTAATCATTTAGTTACGATAAAGATTGACATAGCACTGACGTCATGCGTATCGATATCGATAATAAAGTCTATTAGGAGTTCTTTTTGCGGCAAAGATATATACGTTTGACGGCTCCGTGGCTCTGTTGGTAGTGAAGACTATCTACGGAAACGAGGGGTGCAGGTTCAATCTCAGCGTGGAAGCGAGAAATCCAAATTAAGTGTATAGAGCTCGAGACAAAATAAGACAGAAGAAAATAGGTGCCTATGTCAATGTCTCCCGCGATAAGATGCTGCCTTATTAACAATGAGTTAGCAAAAAATTGCTAACGCGCGGTGCCCGCGCAAGTAGTTCGCGGTATTGCTCTAGACATCGAATTATGTACGGAAATCGCGTACTGATGGCTACGAAAACGCTCAGCGATCAGCTTTGTTCAAAAATTTACAATATTTTGTTGAAGTATAGCACTATCTCTTTCTGTCGTACAGAAAATCGTATTTCCCATCTCTACTGTTACGTGACATATCTGTACATCATATTAAATGTTTGAACGCAGGTTGAAAGTGCTATTTCAAAGTACAGAACTAGCACCATCTATTTGGCAGTAGCGGTATTAACTAAAATGTTGTCAGTGTTCCTTCTTTTTGATTTTGCCCTTTAATGTTGGAATTTGTAAACTGTTATGATCGTTTTACACATAGTTTTTTATTAATAAAACTAAAAGAACTTCATATTTTGAGAAACTTGATATGTAATGTCCTTTTTAAATGACTGTCATAAACAAACATATACATATATACAATAGTCTATAGAATCAATAAATTTTATATGTTACATTTTGGGGTATTATGAAATTTTTGAAATGTAACACTGCTTTGTTTACATTGAAATTGAAATCTTTAAAATTAGGTTATTTAGAAATTTTATCAAAAAGTAATTTCCTGAAACTGTGCCGTAAAATAAAAAGGCACATTGATTCGTCGTCTTGTTTTACTTTTTATTTACCTAGTACCTACAAAGTAAACAATTTTGAAATCCAACAAGAAGGTTGGTGTTATAGTAGATGAAGAAGGTGTTTTTCTATCAATCTAAAAAAGTAGTCTTTGTGGCATCTTCCTAAACCATGTTGTACCTGAGGTCTTAGGTACTCTGGACAACCATAATTCCAATCGAAGGTATGTTAACAAATAAGATTTGTTTTTTGTGTTATAGTCACGCTTTAATACCTATTCCAATTCCAATACCTACTCAAGATTCCTACATACGCTGCAAATACAAGTGATAAATTAGGTAATCTCATGATTTTGAACAATTAAAATAAGCCTGTCTCTATGCTGCTGTTCAGTTTAGGCTACAATAATTGAGCACTTATGAATGTCACTCGGTTCGTAAGTCTACAGGGCGGGAGACCTTGTACTGAGAAGAACCGGCAAGAAACTCAGCAAGGGCATTTCTTTTCTCCCTTTCTCTTACAGCGTCCAATTAAAATATTGGAAAATGCCCTCCCTATCATAAAAGGACACTTTCCATTACAAACATAAAAAAAAACATGAAATATAAAGCACAAGCACAACATAAAAAAGTATCTAATATAAACAAAAGACAGTTTATGTATTCATCACTAAGAAATAATCAATGTCTTACAGTATTAATAAACAAAACAAAAAAGTAAGACTAAATACTAAGAATACAAAGAAGTTTGCAAGAGCAGACCAGCCTCCACAGGCGGCACCCGTTCAAGAGTATGACACATGAATCAGCCATCGCTTCGCTCAACCATGTTTTACGGAACGTAACGACCCAACACACACGTCACCACCGCAGAGACACTTTGAGAGAGCATGACAGACTCAAGCAACTCTAATAAAACTTCGATTGTACTAGTTACAATGTGTGTAGTAAAGGAACAAAATATAAGAGGAGAAGATTGGAAGGTTCGTAATGGCAGTTTTATACTGAAATTGTATATATAAGCATTGGGAGCTACTCATCTGTAGTACTCACATAACATGATTCTTCATACAGGGACTGACCTATTAAATATGATGCCAAAATATCTATCATAGCTTAAGTTTGATTAAACCTAATATATGTATAGTTGAACTTATTTGAGTGACAAGTCTTGAGAAAACAGCGCTGAATAATAGGTATTAAAATTGTTTCTTTTAATATCTTGCCCACACTTAAAACATACTTCATTATGTAATATATCCAGTAAAGAAAAGTTTCTGTTGCTGAGTATAATGTGTAATGCATATTTTAGGTCTGTGCACAAAAAGTCAGTACTAAGGAATTCTTTAAAAATCAATCCACCAATATCTTATTATTTTTCTTGTTTCAATATTAAAGAGATGATGTTGATGTTTTATTTCAGGTTGCCTGTCATTGTCGCAGCCAGTCAAGTAATATTTTTTATATTGTTTTAGTAATCTTGGAAATGCAAGTTTAAGAATGTGAACTGTAGACACACTATTACCAAAAGTATTACAAAAGTCAAGTACTGAAAACATCAACAAAGGATCATTGCTGTTTTAAATGGATCTAATACTGTAGGGGGATACCACAGTAGAATTAGATTAAGTAAAGAATTGAAATAATGTATTAAAAATTTTAATTAAACTTCTCAATTTATTTTGTGCTATTATTTAACTAAAACCTATCATTTTATAACTGTTCTATCATTAAAAAAATGGCTTATACATATCATTTAAGTGAACTGGTGAACGATTTGATGATTTCCTTAACATATCAGCCTTAGAAACACTGCTAGATATAGGCGTATCCCATGTATTTCTTAAACAAATTGGTTTGTACCACTTAAATTCATCTAGGACAACCCTCTAAGTTGTCAGTCCACCTGGTCCTACCACATTGAGTTGGAATTGATGGTGGCATGAGAATGAAGAAGATTTAATTATTCTTATGACTACGGTCACTAATCAAGAACCTTTTTTTTCCTTTGTTAATAAGTGCTACGACCACTCTTATTACTCAGTAAAGGATCTCCAAGCGTTGCACTTTCTATTGCCTGAAGAGCAGTTTTGAGCTTATGAGGTAAACAGTACTGAGTACTAGTCACAGTGTTATAAAATTTCCCACTTTTGACCTATACACTTGGCGAAAGCTGCAGCTGGTTGACAAAAGTTTATCATGGTTGAAGGTGATCTAGCGGCTAAAGTAAGGCTTGCTTTTTACTAAAGGACATTATCTATTGTAGAAGTAAGTGTTGACTGCCATCTTTGAATATTGATTTCCTACACTTAAAATTTAACCTGAGCTCTTATAAGTTCTAGATGTGGTTACACAACAAAACCTTGTGTATTCATTATATTAAGTGTATGGTTTGTTCATACACTCTTTAAGTCATCATCAACCAACAATAATGAACTTTTGTTTTTAAATAAGTTGTTGGTAAGTGATAGGTCAATAGTTTTATTACAAGTGATGCCCTAGTTGTTGCATTAGGTTTACCATCAGGTGGACTGCAAGCTCGTTTGGCACCTTAATGGTATAACAAAAAATGCCAGCTTGTTTTTATAGTTTATTGTATTATCGTAACAATTATATTTCATTCCATGTGTGCTTGTTGTGTATATATTTCATTTATTCCTTAGTAACGTTTATTTATTAATATTTAGATAGTACTGCTGACTACACTTTGTCCTTTCTTATTTGCAGAAAAGTTGCAGTATTCACAAATTCAGGTGTTAATTCCATTTTGCTATCATGACAGCATAGGTATATCAACCTTGTAACATATCTTCATCATATTATCTGCAAAATAATTTAGAAAATTAGCTATAAACAATATGGTATTAAGGTGGAGCTAAGCAGCATATTCTAGGGTTTGAAAAGAGTAATGGAAGAAATCCTACTAATGCTTTATACAATATGTTAAAGTTAGTGACCATGAAATGAAATGTTGCACACACAGATTATTATTAGAATTGACCAACAAATATTTTATAATGATTATTCTGTTGAGTAATAATCAGCTGATTAAGTTTGTTCCAAAACTACTTTTTAATTGCAATATTGTGTTTAAGAAAACCTGTAGCGTATGCTGTAGGACAGTATTTGCTCTCTGCCGTATAGAAATATATAAATTGGTAGATTTCTTCTAATTCACTTTGATTACCTATTATTTACAGTAGTATTCTTAAAGTTGTTATTTTAATTGAGTTGCCCTAATGATTAAATACTATTGTGAGCGTTGGGTAGGTATACTTTCAGAAAACTGACCAAACATAAAAGAAAGGGAAGTTAGGTATCGCAATTCAAACAAATACCACTTCAATTGTTTGGTATATTTTAGGTTATAGGTTTTAACTGCAAGTTTTCCTACTTCATTTATGGTGTAATGAATAAGTAGGTCCCAGTATCTCGCCGTTAAATACATACAATTTTCTTCGATTTTAGTAATCTTATGTTGTCAACTTCCTAGATTCTTTATTAGTAGGTAACAGTATTTTATGGGCAATTTTGGGTTTTAAATCAGCACAGTCAGTTTATCTGGTATTCTTTTCACTATTATTAGCGAGTTAAAATTCACAAACACACACAAAATTAACGAAAACACTAGTTTAAACAGAAAATTGTATTAGGTACGACAAAGCGTAATCTGACCTCGCACACTGGTTGTGTTACTTAACTTTGATTCATTTCTTGCGGATATCTGCTTTAACAATCAATGTTTTGAAAATGTCTAAAGTCTTTAATTAATTTGATATTAGCTTTGCAATCAGAAAGCGATCAGTTTGCAGCCATTAAAAAGGTAAACGCAAATTTGACAGTTATATGGCTTGCTAACCGCTCGCTAATCGTGATTGTTGTCATTCATAATTCCGATTTTGGAGTTTTCTATGACGCGTAGCGATTGAAAATGCATATTTAACTCCTAAATCGCCTGATAGAGGCGCTAGCGTCGACTTATTGCTACTTGCATCGCGACCGCTGCTTCATAATTCGAAATTGGTGTTTGACAGCGATTATTGCGAAATATTAGGCTCTTGCTCTGCTCCCGCAAGATTGGTGATAACCCCGCTTAGGTCGTCATTTGTTTACTGTGACTGGAATTTTCATTTTTGTTTCTGTAATCCGTCATTAATATTTAAAATATTTTTTACATACAAAAGCTGTCTTCTAGTGTGAGCCAATGTTTATATACAAGACGGAATAATCAGAATTACTGCATTGTTGATTGAATATTTTATCTAATACAGCTGAAAAATCAATGAAAAAAAACCATTTGAATCGTAGTTTACATGTTTTTCTATAGACTTGATACCATATTTCGTTGCTAAATCAAGATTTGGAGGATATTTTGTGTAAAATATGTAATCATTTAGTTACGATAGAGATTGACATAGCGCTGACGTCATGCGTATATATGATAAAGTCTGTGAGAAGTTTTAATTGCGGCATAAATAGAAACACGTTCATTAAAATTATGATAAAAAAAGTATAAAATTATATGACCACAAGTAAGAGGACATAGCGTTTTTCTTAAGGCGAATGGATTTTTTTTAAATAATCCTGGATTAACATACAAACTATTAATTTTGTAGGTAACTATGGTGTCTTGTGCTATGAGTAAGTGTAAAGTTACAACAGATAATAATTCGAATAAGTACACTTTCACAGGTAAATTAAGATAATTTTTACTGCATTGTTGTCATATGCATATTTTATTAGTTTAAGTTGAAATTTTTACAAAATAAAAAACAATTTAAATCACAGCTTGCATTTTTTTGTCTAAGTTTACTACCACTTACATTATTACGTTGTTAAATAAGGATTTGGGAGTATTTTGCGTAAAATATGTAGAAATTTAGTTACCATAGAGCTTGACAAGGTGGCGACCGACGGCATCAGTATCGATATATGTTATTATACATGTATAGAATATTAATAAGATAATTATTCATAGCCATCCAAAAGTGATCGCACATTTGTCCGCATCGTACGCGCCGTTCGAGCCACATTTATAGAATAAGTATGAAATGCAATATGTATTACGCGCACGGTGGGGGTTGCATGATGAAAAATAATATAAAATACTTAGTTTTTATGACGGTTTGTTCACCAGAAGTTTACTTACAAATAGTTTCTATATTTAATGTTCTTATTAGATACTTTCAATAAAAATAATTGCGTGGTATCAATTAAATTTGGTTTTTATTCTTTACATATATATTACATATACTCAAACAAAATTCTCTCAACTGGTACTTTCTCCAACGAGAATACCAGATATAGAGGCTAGCAGTGCTAACTACACGTCCGAACTGATATTCCGTATCAGTGGATGCGCCTCTTGGCTCCTTTGACCACTCTCTCGCCCGGAATCAAGTGTCATGTACACTAACCGTTTCCTCTGCGCCAATTAATTGGCGTTGTATGTGGCATTATAAGTCAGCAGATTGTGATGGATTGCGGGATTTTTATGCACCGTACCCGTGGAGGCAGCTCTGCTTCAGCTCAGAAGATCCTGACTTCTGCGCAGCCGCAGTCACTGAAACAATCTTCGCTGGCATGGAATATTACATTTCTAACCCTCGAGTAGCTGCTGATGTCAAAAAAGACCGTGGTTTAATAGGTCTTGTAAAGAAGCTAAAATTCAAAAGCAAACTGCATATGCATATACCACGGATCGAACAATAAGGATCTGAATACGTCTGAGTTAAAACGCAAATTAAATGCTGCCTCGGAGTTCAGTAAGAAAGTTACCGCCAGAGCTAAGTTCTAATTCATCGGCAAAGTCGTGCTTTCTGGTCGCTTGTTAAGCTGCCAAAGGAAACTTTCGTTACCACCTCAGCGAAAAACCGATTCTCCCATAGTGCTAGAGAGAAAGCCGA
The DNA here is from genome assembly GCA_946406115.1 of Apoda limacodes. Classification (NCBI taxonomy): domain Eukaryota; kingdom Metazoa; phylum Arthropoda; class Insecta; order Lepidoptera; family Limacodidae; genus Apoda; species Apoda limacodes. The sequence continues at coordinate 6,175,179 of OX291553.1, read as the reverse complement.
TTTACTGGCCGTCTTATTGCCTCAAACTCGAATATCAATAACTAAGGAGCTGTACCACCTACTTTACCGTGATGCGGTAAGACTATGCCAGAAATCTCCATAACACAGTGGGAGTTCCGGCGGGCGTTAAGCGTTTCAGAATTTTCACCGCTAAGAAAATCCCATTTACTGTGGTCCTACAATTCCAGAACACAGCACTTACCATCTCCAAGTGTATTGGTAACTTTGGTGTTGATATCTCCAGCTATATCCAGTTTCGCGACCATTTGGAAACCAAGGTGAAGCTGGCGTCCAAGAAACCAGGAGTACTCAACAGAACGAAACGATACTTCACCTCAGGGCAAAGGTTGTTGCTTTACAAATCACAAGTCCGGCCCCATAGGGAGTACTGCTGCCATCTCTAGCCGGGTGCACCTGGATACCAGCTTAGCCCTTTTAATTCGGTTCGATGACAAGCAGTAAGAATCGTCGACGATCCCAAACTCACAAGACGTATCGAACCTTTAAGTCTGAGGAGAGATTTTGCCTCCCTGTGTGTGTTCTATCGCTTGTATAATATGTTCTGTGTTTTGAGGAATTGTTTGAAATAGTTTCCACAGCTACATTCTACCATCGCTCCTTTCACATCGACAGTGAATTCATTCTCACTCTTCGTAACCTAAATGGTCACAAACAGTGCGGTTTGAGAGGAACTTACTCCCGTGAACGCTTTAGTTGTGGAATAAGCTCCCTGCTGAGGTTTTCTCGAGGGACTACGATATGGAGTTCTTTAAGAAGAAATTGATTAGATTTTTAAATTTCCTATAAGACGTGATTATAGTCCTAATAGTTTAGGTTCTAATGGTATGTTTACACTCTTGCATTCAACGCTATGTTATTGGGCACATGTACGAGCACAAGCGTGTAAACAGTTTGCTTTGTCCGACAACGCGTTCCGAGGCTGCGTGGCGCGAGTGTTATATTTAATTTCACCAGCGCGCTAGTTCGCAATAATTTTGTGCAGGTAAAATTATCAATAGTGTTGTTTGAGAACACTATTCCACTCACACATTTGCATTTTTTTTTTCTCGTTTTTCATTTGGCATGGTTGATCTTGTACATTCTATATCTATGCCTAAAACTGTTATTCTATGTCAACTCGGGAAATTCCACATCAATTTTTTTTTGGAATTATTTGGAAAATAATCTCAAATGTGTATTATTTAAATATGATGTACCTAGGCTGTGTTGGAATTTTTATTATTTTATACATGTAAATTATTAATTCGGGTAGCGGTGGCCGCCTTTAGCAGGAACCAGAAATAAAACTCACAGAAAAACAATACAAAAGGTGCAAAATAAAGGCAAGTTAGAATTTTATATTTTTTATTTTTTTAATTACGCTTTGTACGAACAAGAAATAAATAATATCTACTGGCGGCGCTGGTGTGCAGTATATGGGGCGTTAAAAGCTACTTAAGCATGTCTAAAGAAATATATATGTACATATAAACTTTATTTATTTATCATTTATTTTACCAATTTCAAAAAGAGGTATATATGTTAGTCTAAGTGGGCTTCTAAACTGATGTGTCAAAATTTCATAAGTGTATGTATGTATGTTTGTTTGTATACGTAAAATAATGAATTGAGGGCAAGAATAATTGAGAGCAATGCGAAGGATTCTAAATTAGAATCCTAAGCGTTGCGAGGTATTCAAAGTAGGTACGTCTCTCAAAGTTAAATAATTTTGGTACCGTATGGCACACTCTTCTTTTCATCCCCCTCTATGAGAAAAATAAATAAGAGATGCTTTTGGTAGTGACGAATATTTATATTTACACTACCAAATTACAAATTTATATATTTAATTTGTGTGAATCAAATCAAATTTTCTGTAATATTTTAATAAAAAGTAATTAAAAAAACGAATAAGAAGTTCCCGCGTATTTTTTTTATTCCGTTAACCAATGCCGCGTCGGCATTTTTTTATTACCGGCCAGGACTTTATCGAAGCGAATTGCGTTCCAACTTTTTAATTAAATAGTGTTTCAAATTCAAAAGTCTTTTCGTCACTGTTATGACCCATTTTGCTCGCACTTATCAATATATAGTTTATTTTTTACTTTTTAATGGGTTTTCAAAGTCTGTTTTATTAAATTTTTTAACTTAGTTTTCCAATTATCATCAGAGTAAAAGATCTGAAAATCTTGTAAAAGAAAATTATGGTAATAAAGGCGCGCGGTGGTGCGACCAGTTAAAAGAGAGGCATATGCAACTTCAACGGTACAAAGCAATTCACACAAATGCCGACAGGAATTATGGAGACATCTACCAGTGACACATAATGGTCTCGTAGATCCCCAATAAAGGTATACGATTATAAAAAAAGAAGCGTAAAACAAATAATTAACTATATCGACCATAGGTCACACACAGTTTAGAGGCAAGAATAAACGAATTACCTACATTTAAATTTACCTAGACACCGAGGCGTTAAAATACTCGATAGTCAGTTTTAAGATTGAGTTGATTGGCCATCCCTAGTGATATAAATTTAGTATTTGGAATTAAATTTATATCTGATCAAATAAATTAAATAAAAGTAAAAAAAAATACAATGATATTTCAGAATGCACATATATTTTCATGTTACGGATGCGTTGATTTGCGATAAAAATTTATTCCGTGTGAAGAATGCATTTATAGATGATAGATTTGGGTCAGATTTTACCCTTACTCTTTGTACATAATGTGCATTTTAACTAATTTTCCAAAATCGTGAACTTTATATGCTCTGCTCTTAAGTTAACATTGAAGTCGTGACTTATGAAATACTGATTATGAGATCAATTACCATACTTGTCTTCCATGTAAGACACATAGCAATAGTAGAAAATAAATAAATAGCTTAAAAACATTAAAGTGCAAGGCGTTTTATTAGTCGTATAATTTTAATAAGAAAAATTCAAAAGGTTTTAAATATTTCGAACATTGAGAAAAAATACTCAAAATAGAAAATACGCAAACCTAAACAAATTTGTATCCAAAAATCGTGGCTAGCAGCCAGATTTCCGAACAATTATGTAAAAAGCATCTATTTCGTAGTTAAATATATTTGTCACTTTTTCTGCCCGTAAAACGGTGTCAGCTGCAACGGTGAGGTACTAATTCACAGTTTTCTACACTATAAATTTTCAAAATTTTGTGCTATACCTAGTTTTATTGTCCAAATAATTAATTTTATAAATTCTAAATTTTCTGACTCCCTGATTTTCCAAATTACAGATTGTTTAGTTTGCGGCACGCAAGTTAAACCAAAATGGCGGCGTCTGCGTAAATTCAGTACGGACAAATGAACTAACGAACTGAAAATATCGAAACCGATTTATGCAAGCTTTAAATTTTTCAAATAAGTAAAATTTGATAAATAAAGCAAAATTAAAAAATCCTTAGTGATAGATAACAGAAAAGCATTTATTCTTTTAAATGCTAAAATATAAATAGGAAAAGGATAAAATTTCAAAATGTTGACATTGAAGATTAGTTAGAATAGAAGTAAGATATCTTTCCGTCTTGTTCTAGATTGGTGTTGCTAACGTTGCAGTATACGATTAAATTGATGATAGGTTCAAGTGACAAAAACGTAAGCTTGGAACGTACGAACGTCAGGTAGGAATGTAATTACTAAATATTACCACCTGTCGGTATTCAATATCTTCTCTTTTTACGGTACACAGAGAACCTACGGGAATAAAGGGTTACACTTTCTAAGGGTTTTTCCGAATTCAAATAAAGTTAACATACAATAATATTGATATGACTTTCACAGATAAAAAAAGGCGAATTCACAGTTGATGTTTGATTCGTTTACAGTTAATAACGTTAACCGTCAATAACGTTTTCGTAGCTGCGGATAGCCTAATAATCCTGCACAGGTATTTTTTTTCTTTTCTTACTGGCTCAGAAAGGCTTACATATATATTTTTTTTACTTTATTCAACAATTGTTTTTTAACAACAAGCATAATACATAGAGTATGTATCTGTCAATCATTTCTCGTGTTTTAGTTTAGTACAATAGTGTTTCTTTATTCTATATTAGTAACTAGTAAAGTTACAAAATACAACCCATACCCAATACATACAAAAGTGCACATACAAAAATTGCGATATTATTATTATTATCACGTTAATTTAATATACCTTGCTATATGTAAGCAAACGAACTCGCCGCGCTCTTTGCACTTAAATTTTAAATATGCTAAGTTCAACTTATATCCCATCAAAAAATTAAATATAAAAGAACAGGCCAACTTCTTGTGATTTATAATGTTAATAAATGTATGTTATCTGATAATTAGGAACCTTTGCCAAGCTTCTTGCCTATCACAACAAGTTAACACAATTTATAAGTACGTATCATTGGCAATGGTTTGATGCAACAAAGTCACGTAGGTATATAAGGTAGGTAGGTAGGTACACAAATTAAAACAATCAAACTCGGAATGTTTATGTATTCTACGTAATACGAAATAAGTATTTCGACCAAAATATGGTAAGTTTATATTTGGTTGACACTTAATAGCGCTTTTATTTTGTTTCCAGTGTACGGAAATTGTTTCTTTCTATTCTTTTGTAAATTGTGACTTCTGTGTGCACTACGCGCAATTGGTAATGTGTTCTATTTTTTTATCAATCTCATCCAAAAAGCACAATAAACTGAACTAATAAAAATGTAGCTCAATTGTGTAACATATCGGTCAGTGGCACTTTATAAAATAAACAACAGATTCTAAACAGCGGTAACTGCACGATTTTAAACTGACAGGTAAGACGATGAGTGATCTTGGTGGTATAATGTCAACATCACACGGACCGTACCGAATAGTAAATGCATACTAACTGCAGCAATACCTATAATTTCTGTATAAGTAAATGAATAGTAGCTTAATGGTTAACTGACAATTACTTTTAAGAACAATGAAACCGATTTCAAAACAGTAATTTATTTAATTAACAACTAAATAAAGGAAGAAATAAAGTTTTATCGCTTATAAATGTAAAGTAAATATGCCAAATATTTTTTTTGAGGTCGGTGCGACCCTTAATATTTGGAAAAACATTGTCACTTGGCTGTCGTAGTATGCGGTACGAGTACTGTTAGAAGCGCCACATACCCCGCCTACCGCCTGAACCGCGGTGATGCGCGCCGTACGCTACCGAAGTCAATGTCAGCGAGAGCGCAACCCGCACGGGCACACGTCATTGCGTGCGGACGCTTCTGGAGGCCTACAACTGATATCAGTTTCAATCCCTAGCCAGTTTCAATCCAATTTCGTGGCAAGCTTAAACTCGATCTCCATCGGTATTCTTAAACCAAATTGCGATTGAATTGAAATTGGGATTGCACACATTTATATTATATCGTATCGTGGCGCGGGCGTTACCGCGCGTCCTCGTTTTCAAGTCCCAAGATTGGGCGGGAGATTTGGTGTGGATCCTCAGACATTGCGCGTCATGTCATGCTTATTTCTTCATAATTCACTATTCATGAGCGTTCGCTTCACAATTTTTAACACGCTTTCGTAAAACTTTGCTAAAATATATACATCGAAAGTCACTAAATGAATTTAGAAAAATTAAACAGAAAAAAACACCACTCCTTCTTAAGATTCGCGCCAAAACTCCGTAGCGATAGTTTTGTTTTGTTTATTTAGAATTTTGACATTTCTTTTCACAGATCATCATACCTAATTTCACTCTCTATCCGATGGCTCAAAGAGTACCGATTCTTATTATTTGTATAGGAGTTTAGTTCCGAAATTGGCCACCAAATTCCGGTCTCGATTGAGAGCTACAACAACGTTCAAGAGTACCAATTTTGATACGTAAACGTTTTGATGTACTTATTAATAATGCTGGCGCTATGGGACTAGGAGACAATAAAACAGAAGATGGTTTACTTATCGGACTGCAAGTTAATTACTTGGGACCATTTTTATTGACATGCCTTTTATTACCTCTTCTGAAGTCATCGGCACCTAGTCGCATCATTAACGTTTCATCTTCAGGTCATAAAAATGGTATAGTTGACTTTGATAATATGAACACAGAGAAATATTGGAACAAATTTTCAGTGTATTCTAACGGCAAGTTATATTTAACTATCATGACGATGGAGCTAAGTCGAAGGTTAAGAGGAACCGGTGTGACAGTTAATTGTTCACACCCTGGATGGGCAATGACAAATATAGCTGTTGGTTGTGTGGATGAAAGACTAATAATGTTTCTAAAATTAATACTTGGATTCACGTGTAAAACTCCTTCGGAAGCGGCACAGACGTCTGTATATTTGGCAGTGTCACCGGAAGTTAAACATCTGACTGGAAAGTAAATTTGTGATTGTCGGGAACAGAAAGCGTCTTCGTTGTGTCAAGATCTAAAGCTGTCAAAGAAGTTGTGGACTGAATCAGAGAAATTAGTTAATTTTTCTTTCACTGATCGTTAAATACACATTTACATATTAACCTTATTTCCGTTTTAGTAATCAGACAAAAGTTGAGGCATTGATCGGTATTGAATAGTGAAGTGCAATTACCATTTTAGCTGCTTCAGACTTAAGGTTAAATATCATTGTGCCCAACGTTGCCTAAAAATGTAAATCGGAGGTGAATAATTTGTAATATGTTTGCTCAATGTCCATGGCAAATAGCGTCATAATTTTATTTATCTATCTACATATATACATACAATAAAACAAAGTCGCTTCCCACCGTCTGTACCGATGTACGCTTTGATCTTTTAAACTATGCAACTGATTTTAATGCGGTTTTTATCAATAGAGTGGCTCAAGAGAGAGAGGAAACGTATAGTTTAATGTTGTTTTGAATTGTTCAAAATGTCGAAGAATCATACCGACTGGGAGCTTTACATGGCGTGCGCTGGATCAACTACATCAAAACAAAGTACTACAAAACTTTAGGTTTTGATAAGGCCTACAAAAAAGTTGGCCATATTAACCTCCTAAAGTTTACTCACAATAACCGTTTTTATCTTTTCAAAAGTGTGACGAAAAGTTACTAAAGTTAAAAAAGTTACTTAGGAAGCTATTTTTATCATTATATATTAATTCTTATATCTTTAATTGCTAGTTTTCTTTATAATTTATGTATACTTTAGAAGATATTATATTTAATATTACCAGTAACAAAAAAATGGTTTTCTTGACGCTTTTTACTATGTATTAATTTTATCTAGTTAATCATAACGTTTAACTTTTATTAGATAAAGGTTACAAATTGTTGTATGCATTATTTTTTGCAACTCTTTTTGAGTGTTGCCAGTGCCTAATCAGGTAGTATAGTGTAAAAAGTTTTCTGATCCGGTGGTCAAAGATCAAAAATACAGTCGCCATATTAAAATGCTGTGAACCTACAGCGACACTAGCGATAGACACAGGGTTTGAAAAATGTGTTAAACTGTACTTCAATTAAATAGTTATATTGATACAGGCAGTGAATCATTTTTAACCCCCGACGCAAAAAACGTGTGTATGCGTGTGTGTGTGTGTGTGTGTGTGTGTGTGTGTGTGTGTGTGTTCGTGTGTTTGAGGTTGTGTGTGAGGGTGTGTGTGTGCGTGTGTGTGTATTTGGATGTGGTTTTTTTTATGAAAAAAACAGGTTTTCTAGCGGTGGTTATCAGACATGTTTTATCAAAATCGGTTCAGCCGATCTTAGACGCATAATAAGTTTACTTTACTTTCAAACATAAGTGTGACCTAAAATTTAAAACACCCATGTATGCTACACAACTATGCACTATTATGGAATTCTTGGTTTAATGCTGCAGCCAGGATATCCAGCACACCAGTACACTTTTGAAAAAAAATTAAAATATTTGTCGTGTTTGGATTCGTTTTGACCCGTGTGTGTGTGTCTGTCAGTGGCACCGTAGCTCTTAAACGGTTAAACCCATTTGAATGCGGTTTTTTAACTTCCGATATAAAGAGTAGTGTTATAAGTGCTCGTAGCTCCCAAACGAATGAACCACTTTTGATAGTTTTTTTTTGTTTGATAGCTGATGTGATCGAGATGGTTCTTAGCAATGAAATATGAAAATCAGTCCAGGAGTTTGGAGCGCATCAGCTCATTTCCTACTTGACAAAAGGCTTTTTCCAACTTTTACTTGTCTTATTGATTGAAATTTGTAACAGTATACCACTATTACTTCAGTGATATTTACAAGACATGTTAACCTTAAGTTGATGATGCAGCATCAAGAAGTCGGCGGAATACCCAATTCTTCAAAACTTACAGCACATATTAAATTGTACTGTAGCACTGTACACTCGGGAAAATTAACACAACACCTGCATGGGCACCGGCAGCGGGTTCCAGGTGGTGCACTTGCACCCCTTGGGAATCTCGGGATCAACAGGAATTATTGAAATAAAAAGCCGTCTGTTGGAAATCATTTTTTTATTCACAATAATTAGTAGGCAGTAATTACAATTCTCATTTATAAAGCAACTGCAGCCGGCGGGGTTTTTGACTGAACTTATTAATGAAGTTTTCTATAAAGTTAACAAGCATAATCCAGACAGTCGCTCGTCACCTGTTGTGGACCTATTCCAAGTTTTAACTCTTCTCAGTGTGCTAAAAGATCTTTCTATTGTGCACGTTGTGACGGGTAGAGTAAGGCCAATCTTGATCGCTTCTGCTACCGAAGAAAAGAAATCTTTTGCCTCGTCGATGTAGTCTATAAGATGTTATTCATATCGATCAACTCCACTGATATCATTTGCCACTGGCTGTCGATATTTCCACATTTCAAACTAATTTCTGAAATAAAATTAGGTAAAAGATCGCCATACAAATTTTCAATGTCTTTTGCAGCTCTAAGAAATTCTTCTTTACTGAGGCCTTTTATTATTTTTGGGTGTAGTTGTAACAGAGAAAATGATTTTTGTGTGTTTCAGAAAATCTGTCTTTTAAAGAAGAAATGATCGAATAAAGGTAAGGGATGTATAAACCTCTTCTGTAAAATTCTTCAACATTTTCGGATGGGTGGTTGGATCGATGAGCCTGTCGTTTCGTAACTCGTTGGCATTTAATCTCAATATCAAGGTCTTCGCAACTTTGTTTAGCTTCTCCAAATATAGCAGTAAATTCCTGCGATGCGTTTTGTCTGTGACCCTCTATTATTTTAGTAAGTTTGCAAATGTACCATTCACTGAATTAATGTCAAAATCCACTTGTTGAAGCTGCTTGCAGACAGGCTCAAGCTTTGCCGAGTAAGTAGCAATAATATGCAATGCCACAATAATATTTGTGGTGGTCAAAGCAGTTGGTAAGCCCTAACCTTTGTCTTAGAATTAGTGGCTTGATCTTCTGAGAGGTCTTGTAATGCTTCTACAATTTTTGTGAAATTTTAAGCGAAAATTCGAATACTTTTGTACTTTGCAGACCATCTGGTTTCGCAAAACAAGGGAATATTTGTATTTTTTTCGCCGTAAAATGCTCTCTCTAAAAAAGTTATAGTTTCCTTAATCATTCCAGCAGTATTTCTTATTTCACTCAAATTATTTAAATCATTGACAACAAGATTTAATATGTGACAAGCACAGTGGAAATACTTTGCTTTGGGATATTTATCATTATTTATTTTCTGAACTCCACCAACATGTCCAGCCATTGTGGAGCAACCATCATACCCTTGCCCAACCATTTTGTTGAGATCTAAGCCATATGATGTCAAAAAAGATATTATAACTTCAGAAATCGATGCAGCTTCTAATTTTTGAAGTGGTCTGTACCCCAAAAATTCTTCAATTACGTAACTGTGTTTCGTTTGGTCAAATTTGACTGTTTAGTCCCGCTTATATCCGCTGTCTCGTCAGCTAAGATTGAAAAGTATGCCGCTTCTTTTGCTTCATCAGTATTGGTTTCACGAAGAACATTAGCACAGGTTTCAATAATTTCGTTTTGAACTTGATGGAATACATAGAGGGCATTTTTCGAACCAGTCGCAAAGTGGTCTCTTAAAACCGTATCTCCTGCCTCAACTTGGAAATGTAGTAAGTCTGTAAAAACTGACCCATCTTTTGTTTTTCCTCGAAGGGATAAATCATGTGTAGTACAAAATAAGACCGAAGATATAACACCTGAACCACATGAAGATATAATGGGTTGAAGTTTTTTTCTGTTTTCTGAAATTTTCCTGTAATATTCAGTATCAATCTGTTCATAAACGTCATTTTTTTTTTTTGCATGATTTCCAGAAAATTTTTAGAACGTATAACCGATTCACGATGCCAGTGGCTATTTGCATGAGATTTAGCACACTCATGATATTTTTGATATTTTTTGCATGGCCGAACGATAAATGGCCCCTGAGTACTGCAACGATGAATATGTGCGGGAAATAATACACACTCGTGGCGAAATGCACGTTGTTGTGTTTCGTTTTTATGATCGATGTCCTGCTTGAAATCATAATCTTGCGGAGGTTTCCACGCTGTTTCGAGCATTTTAAACCGTATTTGATCACTGGTATAGGTACGTTAGAATCCAGATATAAACCCACATCATAAATATTAACTAAGTTTGTTGTGTTGATAATTCAGTTTTACTAGTGCTTTGCTGTGCCGAAGTACTTGGACAATCTTTAGCATTAAACTTTTCATTTTCAATCTTTTTTCTCTTGCAGAAAAATCGCCTTATGTCATTCATATTTTATAACAAAATTATAATTATTTTTACTTTGAAAATAAAGAAAAGAAACACAAGTTAGCTCACTTGTCACTGCTTGCTTGCACTGATTAATTAATTACGGCGCGCACTGACACTAACTAATTAGCTCGCTATTGAACTGTATGAACTAACTATCTATATATTTTCGAAATTAAAATACGGCAACACTATAACAACACTAAAAACACTAATCTATAGAAACGAATATGGCGGGAACTATTAATTTTTCAAACGAATGCACTGTGCACTGAAGATAACTATTAGTCACTACTCGCAATTTGTTCACTCGGAACGAACTGTTCGAACTTCAATCGAAAACTGACTGACTCGGAACGCGACCTAGCCCCCTTATATATCAAAATGTAAGGAAGGTTCCAGATTCCCAAACGTTCTCGAACTAAGCTCTGTCCCTGTCATCTATAATCTATGTCTCTTTCACATTTATGAACTTTCTAGTTCATTCGCGATTGTCTTTGACAAGAGTCGGTCTCTTTCGCACTGCTTTGAAACTGTATTGCGCTTTCTCTGTTAAGCTCATCCCATTTATGCTGGTGCTGTCTCGTGTGGAGTAGCGGCACTTTTAAGGGTGCGTTCAGAGAAGTAATGGAAATCGATTAATATCGATCCCGGTACTCCTGGCCCACCAACTTAGAATTTTTAAATTTCGATCGTTGCGAACAAATACGTGTGAGCCGTGAGGACTGGGTACCTATAAAATAAATTTATGAATTTAAAATATTCAGAAATATTATAGTCTAATAATAGTCAGAAATTTGTAAACGTCTCGAACATAAAATAATCCGGGCTTGATATGTTTCCGACAAAAAAATTCAATTTTTTATTAACAATCATAATACGGCGAAGATTGTAAGAAAACTAATTTCTGCCGGCGCCCATGAACACCGGCCGCTAGGCTTTTCAAAATATAGTGTGCAGAAAAATAAATTAATAAATTTTGTTTTTTTTTAAATTCGAAAGTTGTTATTAGTGAACTTGTCATTCATATTAAGAAATTCTGCCCACGACTTCGTTTTCATAGAATTCGAAATAAAGTTAATTTAAACAAAAAGCGTGTTTGATTATATAGAGTGTTAGGATATTATGTGCCTGAACTGAAACGGAGTATCAGGAATATAGATTAGGGTAGTGAATATATTTTATGTTCTTAACATGATTATTTTTTTCATCCAAAAAAAAAAACAAATAAAATCGCGTTAAAATTATCCCGATAATACGCGTAGACGTCGCCTTAAATTACCCCGTTAGGCCCCGTAGTAGTCAGTAGTAGTTGTTTGATTTCAATCTATGGGCAATATCAAACTGATTGCCCCATGCAATTTCCGCCACCCTCACGAATCACACTGTCACTGGCTAGACAATTGCCTTACTTCTATGTTATTAGTTTTCAAGTCAATTTCATAACATTGCCAATGATATTGGTAACGGTCATCTGAACAAATTCCATTGAAGTAGATAATCGCCATAAGGATTTGAACTGTCAAATAGAAAAAAAAAACAATGCGACGTGACGATAGCAATGTGACAGTAACGTGAGTAAATAAATAATGTGCAAAATAAATATACAGTAAAATAGTGTTTTAAGACTAGAAAGAGTCTATAATAATAATAGAGAATATAATACTACGTATTGAACCAGTGTTCTTAAATAGATTAACTACGGATACATATATCTGTTTCAAACCCGACTGTTTTATCAGCATTATGGAACACAAGATCATTCTGCCCGCCCTGTGTGCGCGACTACCTAAACGCAAACTTTAAATTACGGAAATTTCCGTGACGTAATATAAGAATATTTAAATTGTAAATTTGGTATCTATTTTGTGAACCAATGTGACGTTTCAAGTCGCAATAATCCGAATAAATACACGTTTTACCGGTGATTTATGATTTTTTTACTGCTTTGTTGTTAATTATATTTTATCGAATTTATCTGAAAAATTAACGTAAAAATGAATTTGACTTGTAGTTTATATATTATTCTCTTGATTTAATACCATATTTCATTGCTAAATCAAGATTCGGGTTTTTTTTTGTGTAAAATATGTAATCATTTAGTTACGATAAAGATTGACATAGCACTGACGTCATGCGTATCGATATCGATAATAAAGTCTATTAGGAGTTCTTTTTGCGGCAAAGATATATACGTTTGACGGCTCCGTGGCTCTGTTGGTAGTGAAGACTATCTACGGAAACGAGGGGTGCAGGTTCAATCTCAGCGTGGAAGCGAGAAATCCAAATTGAGTGTATAGAGCTCGAGACAAAATAAGACAGAAGAAAATAGGTGCCTATGTCAATGTCTCCCGCGATAAGATGCTGCCTTATTAACAATGAGTTAGCAAAAAATTGCTAACGCGCGGTGCCCGCGCAAGTAGTTCGCGGTATTGCTCTAGACATCGAATTATGTACGGAAATCGCGTACTGATGGCTACGAAAACGCTCAGCGATCAGCTTTGTTCAAAAATTTACAATATTTTGTTGAAGTATAGCACTATATCTTTCTGTCGTACACAAAATCGTATTTCCCATCTCTACTGTTACGTGACATATCTGTACATCATATTAAATGTTTGAACGCAGGTTGAAAGTGCTATTTCAAAGTACAGAACTAGCACCATCTATTTGGCAGTAGCGGTATTAACTAAAATGTTGTCAGTGTTCCTTCTTTTTGATTTTGCCCTTTAATGTTGGAATTTGTAAACTGTTATGATCGTTTTACACATAGTTTTTTATTAATAAAACTAAAAGAACTTCATATTTTGAGAAACTTGATATGTAATGTCCTTTTTAAATGACTGTCATAAACAAACATATACATATATACAATAGTCTATAGAATCAATAAATTTTATATGTTACATTTTGGGGTATTATGAAATTTTTGAAATGTAACACTGCTTTGTTTACATTGAAATTGAAATCTTTAAAATTAGGTTATTTAGAAATTTTATCAAAAAGTAATTTCCTGAAACTGTGCCGTAAAATAAAAAGGCACATTGATTCGTCGTCTTGTTTTACTTTTTATTTACCTAGTACCTACAAAGTAAACAATTTTGAAATCCAACAAGAAGGTTGGTGTTATAGTAGATGAAGAAGGTGTTTTTCTATCAATCTAAAAAAGTAGTCTTTGTGGCATCTTCCTAAACCATGTTGTACCTGAGGTCTTAGGTACTCTGGACAACCATAATTCCAATCGAAGGTATGTTAACAAATAAGATTTGTTTTTTGTGTTATAGTCACGCTTTAATACCTATTCCAATTCCAATACCTACTCAAGATTCCTACATACGCTGCAAATACAAGTGATAAATTAGGTAATCTCATGATTTTGAACAATTAAAATAAGCCTGTCTCTATGCTGCTGTTCAGTTTAGGCTACAATAATTGAGCACTTATGAATGTCACTCGGTTCGTAAGTCTACAGGGCGGGAGACCTTGTACTGAGAAGAACCGGCAAGAAACTCAGCAAGGGCATTTCTTTTCTCCCTTTCTCTTACAGCGTCCAATTAAAATATTGGAAAATGCCCTCCCTATCATAAAAGGACACTTTCCATTACAAACATAAAAAAAAACATGAAATATAAAGCACAAGCACAACATAAAAAAGTATCTAATATAAACAAAAGACAGTTTATGTATTCATCACTAAGAAATAATCAATGTCTTACAGTATTAATAAACAAAACAAAAAAGTAAGACTAAATACTAAGAATACAAAGAAGTTTGCAAGAGCAGACCAGCCTCCACAGGCGGCACCCGTTCAAGAGTATGACACATGAATCAGCCATCGCTTCGCTCAACCATGTTTTACGGAACGTAACGACCCAACACACACGTCACCACCGCAGAGACACTTTGAGAGAGCATGACAGACTCAAGCAACTCTAATAAAACTTCGATTGTACTAGTTACAATGTGTGTAGTAAAGGAACAAAATATAAGAGGAGAAGATTGGAAGGTTCGTAATGGCAGTTTTATACTGAAATTGTATATATAAGCATTGGGAGCTACTCATCTGTAGTACTCACATAACATGATTCTTCATACAGGGACTGACCTATTAAATATGATGCCAAAATATCTATCATAGCTTAAGTTTGATTAAACCTAATATATGTATAGTTGAACTTATTTGAGTGACAAGTCTTGAGAAAACAGCGCTGAATAATAGGTATTAAAATTGTTTCTTTTAATATCTTGCCCACACTTAAAACATACTTCATTATGTAATATATCCAGTAAAGAAAAGTTTCTGTTGCTGAGTATAATGTGTAATGCATATTTTAGGTCTGTGCACAAAAAGTCAGTACTAAGGAATTCTTTAAAAATCAATCCACCAATATCTTATTATTTTTCTTGTTTCAATATTAAAGAGATGATGTTGATGTTTTATTTCAGGTTGCCTGTCATTGTCGCAGCCAGTCAAGTAATATTTTTTATATTGTTTTAGTAATCTTGGAAATGCAAGTTTAAGAATGTGAACTGTAGACACACTATTACCAAAAGTATTACAAAAGTCAAGTACTGAAAACATCAACAAAGGATCATTGCTGTTTTAAATGGATCTAATACTGTAGGGGGATACCACAGTAGAATTAGATTAAGTAAAGAATTGAAATAATGTATTAAAAATTTTAATTAAACTTCTCAATTTATTTTGTGCTATTATTTAACTAAAACCTATCATTTTATAACTGTTCTATCATTAAAAAAATGGCTTATACATATCATTTAAGTGAACTGGTGAACGATTTGATGATTTCCTTAACATATCAGCCTTAGAAACACTGCTAGATATAGGCGTATCCCATGTATTTCTTAAACAAATTGGTTTGTACCACTTAAATTCATCTAGGACAACCCTCTAAGTTGTCAGTCCACCTGGTCCTACCACATTGAGTTGGAATTGATGGTGGCATGAGAATGAAGAAGATTTAATTATTCTTATGACTACGGTCACTAATCAAGAACCTTTTTTTTCCTTTGTTAATAAGTGCTACGACCACTCTTATTACTCAGTAAAGGATCTCCAAGCGTTGCACTTTCTATTGCCTGAAGAGCAGTTTTGAGCTTATGAGGTAAACAGTACTGAGTACTAGTCACAGTGTTATAAAATTTCCCACTTTTGACCTATACACTTGGCGAAAGCTGCAGCTGGTTGACAAAAGTTTATCATGGTTGAAGGTGATCTAGCGGCTAAAGTAAGGCTTGCTTTTTACTAAAGGACATTATCTATTGTAGAAGTAAGTGTTGACTGCCATCTTTGAATATTGATTTCCTACACTTAAAATTTAACCTGAGCTCTTATAAGTTCTAGATGTGGTTACACAACAAAACCTTGTGTATTCATTATATTAAGTGTATGGTTTGTTCATACACTCTTTAAGTCATCATCAACCAACAATAATGAACTTTTGTTTTTAAATAAGTTGTTGGTAAGTGATAGGTCAATAGTTTTATTACAAGTGATGCCCTAGTTGTTGCATTAGGTTTACCATCAGGTGGACTGCAAGCTCGTTTGGCACCTTAATGGTATAACAAAAAATGCCAGCTTGTTTTTATAGTTTATTGTATTATCGTAACAATTATATTTCATTCCATGTGTGCTTGTTGTGTATATATTTCATTTATTCCTTAGTAACGTTTATTTATTAATATTTAGATAGTACTGCTGACTACACTTTGTCCTTTCTTATTTGCAGAAAAGTTGCAGTATTCACAAATTCAGGTGTTAATTCCATTTTGCTATCATGACAGCATAGGTATATCAACCTTGTAACATATCTTCATCATATTATCTGCAAAATAATTTAGAAAATTAGCTATAAACAATATGGTATTAAGGTGGAGCTAAGCAGCATATTCTAGGGTTTGAAAAGAGTAATGGAAGAAATCCTACTAATGCTTTATACAATATGTTAAAGTTAGTGACCATGAAATGAAATGTTGCACACACAGATTATTATTAGAATTGACCAACAAATATTTTATAATGATTATTCTGTTGAGTAATAATCAGCTGATTAAGTTTGTTCCAAAACTACTTTTTAATTGCAATATTGTGTTTAAGAAAACCTGTAGCGTATGCTGTAGGACAGTATTTGCTCTCTGCCGTATAGAAATATATAAATTGGTAGATTTCTTCTAATTCACTTTGATTACCTATTATTTACAGTAGTATTCTTAAAGTTGTTATTTTAATTGAGTTGCCCTAATGATTAAATACTATTGTGAGCGTTGGGTAGGTATACTTTCAGAAAACTGACCAAACATAAAAGAAAGGGAAGTTAGGTATCGCAATTCAAACAAATACCACTTCAATTGTTTGGTATATTTTAGGTTATAGGTTTTAACTGCAAGTTTTCCTACTTCATTTATGGTGTAATGAATAAGTAGGTCCCAGTATCTCGCCGTTAAATACATACAATTTTCTTCGATTTTAGTAATCTTATGTTGTCAACTTCCTAGATTCTTTATTAGTAGGTAACAGTATTTTATGGGCAATTTTGGGTTTTAAATCAGCACAGTCAGTTTATCTGGTATTCTTTTCACTATTATTAGCGAGTTAAAATTCACAAACACACACAAAATTAACGAAAACACTAGTTTAAACAGAAAATTGTATTAGGTACGACAAAGCGTAATCTGACCTCGCACACTGGTTGTGTTACTTAACTTTGATTCATTTCTTGCGGATATCTGCTTTAACAATCAATGTTTTGAAAATGTCTAAAGTCTTTAATTAATTTGATATTAGCTTTGCAATCAGAAAGCGATCAGTTTGCAGCCATTAAAAAGGTAAACGCAAATTTGACAGTTATATGGCTTGCTAACCGCTCGCTAATCGTGATTGTTGTCATTCATAATTCCGATTTTGGAGTTTTCTATGACGCGTAGCGATTGAAAATGCATATTTAACTCCTAAATCGCCTGATAGAGGCGCTAGCGTCGACTTATTGCTACTTGCATCGCGACCGCTGCTTCATAATTCGAAATTGGTGTTTGACAGCGATTATTGCGAAATATTAGGCTCTTGCTCTGCTCCCGCAAGATTGGTGATAACCCCGCTTAGGTCGTCATTTGTTTACTGTGACTGGAATTTTCATTTTTGTTTCTGTAATCCGTCATTAATATTTAAAATATTTTTTACATACAAAAGCTGTCTTCTAGTGTGAGCCAATGTTTATATACAAGACGGAATAATCAGAATTACTGCATTGTTGATTGAATATTTTATCTAATACAGCTGAAAAATCAACGAAAAAAAACCATTTGAATCGTAGTTTACATGTTTTTCTATAGACTTGATACCATATTTCGTTGCTAAATCAAGATTTGGAGGATATTTTGTGTAAAATATGTAATCATTTAGTTACGATAGAGATTGACATAGCGCTGACGTCATGCGTATATATGATAAAGTCTGTGAGAAGTTTTAATTGCGGCATAAATAGAAACACGTTCATTAAAATTATGATAAAAAAAGTATAAAATTATATGACCACAAGTAAGAGGACATAGCGTTTTTCTTAAGGCGAATGGATTTTTTTTAAATAATCCTGGATTAACATACAAACTATTAATTTTGTAGGTAACTATGGTGTCTTGTGCTATGAGTAAGTGTAAAGTTACAACAGATAATAATTCGAATAAGTACACATTTTACAGGTAAATTAAGATAATTTTTACTGCATTGTTGTCATATGCATATTTTATTAGTTTAAGTTGAAATTTTTACAAAATAAAAAACAATTTAAATCACAGCTTGCATTTTTTTGTCTAAGTTTACTACCACTTACATTATTACGTTGTTAAATAAGGATTTGGGAGTATTTTGCGTAAAATATGTAGAAATTTAGTTACCATAGAGCTTGACAAGGTGGCGACCGACGGCATCAGTATCGATATATGTTATTATACATGTATAGAATATTAATAAGATAATTATTCATAGCCATCCAAAAGTGATCGCACATTTGTCCGCATCGTACGCGCCGTTCGAGCCACATTTATAGAATAAGTATGAAATGCAATATGTATTACGCGCACGGTGGGGGTTGCATGATGAAAAATAATATAAAATACTTAGTTTTTATGACGGTTTGTTCACCAGAAGTTTACTTACAAATAGTTTCTATATTTAATGTTCTTATTAGATACTTTCAATAAAAATAATTGCGTGGTATCAATTAAATTTGGTTTTTATTCTTTACATATATATTACATATACTCAAACAAAATTCTCTCAACTGGTACTTTCTCCAACGAGAATACCAGATATAGAGGCTAGCAGTGCTAACTACACGTCCGAACTGATATTCCGTATCAGTGGATGCGCCTCTTGGCTCCTTTGACCACTCTCTCGCCCGGAATCAAGTGTCATGTACACTAACCGTTTCCTCTGCGCCAATTAATTGGCGTTGTATGTGGCATTATAAGTCAGCAGATTGTGATGGATTGCGGGATTTTTATGCACCGTACCCGTGGAGGCAGCTCTGCTTCAGCTCAGAAGATCCTGACTTCTGCGCAGCCGCAGTCACTGAAACAATCTTCGCTGGCATGGAATATTACATTTCTAACCCTCGAGTAGCTGCTGATGTCAAAAAAGACCGTGGTTTAATAGGTCTTGTAAAGAAGCTAAAATTCAAAAGCAAACTGCATATGCATATACCACGGATCGAACAATAAGGATCTGAATACGTCTGAGTTAAAACGCAAATTAAATGCTGCCTCGGAGTTCAGTAAGAAAGTTACCGCCAGAGCTAAGTTCTAATTCATCGGCAAAATAGGTGGGCGACTTGCAAGCTATCCCTCTAGGAGTCGTGCTTTCTGGTCGCTTGTTAAGCTGCCAAAGGAAACTTTCGTTACCACCTCAGCGAAAAACCGATTCTCCCATAGTGCTAGAGAGAAAGCCGATTTACTGGCCGTCTTATTGCCTCAAACTCGAATATCAATAACTAAGGAGCTGTACCACCTACTTTACCGTGATGCGGTAAGACTATGCCAGAAATCTCCATAACACAGTGGGAGTTCCGGCGGGCGTTAAGCGTTTCAGAATTTTCACCGCTAAGAAAATCCCATTTACTGTGGTCCTACAATTCCAGAACACAGCACTTACCATCTCCAAGTGTATTGGTAACTTTGGTGTTGATATCTCCAGCTATATCCAGTTTCGCGACCATTTGGAAACCAAGGTGAAGCTGGCGTCCAAGAAACCAGGAGTACTCAACAGAACGAAACGATACTTCACCTCAGGGCAAAGGTTGTTGCTTTACAAATCACAAGTCCGGCCCCATAGGGAGTACTGCTGCCATCTCTAGCCGGGTGCACCTGGATACCAGCTTAGCCCTTTTAATTCGGTTCGATGACAAGCAGTAAGAATCGTCGACGATCCCAAACTCACAAGACGTATCGAACCTTTAAGTCTGAGGAGAGATTTTGCCTCCCTGTGTGTGTTCTATCGCTTGTATAATATGTTCTGTGTTTTGAGGAATTGTTTGAAATAGTTTCCACAGCTACATTCTACCATCGCTCCTTTCACATCGACAGTGAATTCATTCTCACTCTTCGTAACCTAAATGGTCACAAACAGTGCGGTTTGAGAGGAACTTACTCCCGTGAACGCTTTAGTTGTGGAATAAGCTCCCTGCTGAGGTTTTCTCGAGGGACTACGATATGGAGTTCTTTAAGAAGAAATTGATTAGATTTTTAAATTTCCTATAAGACGTGATTATAGTCCTAATAGTTTAGGTTCTAATGGTATGTTTACACTCTTGCATTCAACGCTATGTTATTGGGCACATGTACGAGCACAAGCGTGTAAACAGTTTGCTTTGTCCGACAACGCGTTCCGAGGCTGCGTGGCGCGAGTGTTATATTTAATTTCACCAGCGCGCTAGTTCGCAATAATTTTGTGCAGGTAAAATTATCAATAGTGTTGTTTGAGAACACTATTCCACTCACACATTTGCATTTTTTTTTTCTCGTTTTTCATTTGGCATGGTTGATCTTGTACATTCTATATCTATGCCTAAAACTGTTATTCTATGTCAACTCGGGAAATTCCACATCAATTTTTTTTTGGAATTATTTGGAAAATAATCTCAAATGTGTATTATTTAAATATGATGTACCTAGGCTGTGTTGGAATTTTTATTATTTTATACATGTAAATTATTAATTCGGGTAGCGGTGGCCGCCTTTAGCAGGAACCAGAAATAAAACTCACAGAAAAACAATACAAAAGGTGCAAAATAAAGGCAAGTTAGAATTTTATATTTTTTATTTTTTTAATTACGCTTTGTACGAACAAGAAATAAATAATATCTACTGGCGGCGCTGGTGTGCAGTATATGGGGCGTTAAAAGCTACTTAAGCATGTCTAAAGAAATATATATGTACATATAAACTTTATTTATTTATCATTTATTTTACCAATTTCAAAAAGAGGTATATATGTTAGTCTAAGTGGGCTTCTAAACTGATGTGTCAAAATTTCATAAGTGTATGTATGTATGTTTGTTTGTATACGTAAAATAATGAATTGAGGGCAAGAATAATTGAGAGCAATGCGAAGGATTCTAAATTAGAATCCTAAGCGTTGCGAGGTATTCAAAGTAGGTACGTCTCTCAAAGTTAAATAATTTTGGTACCGTATGGCACACTCTTCTTTTCATCCCCCTCTATGAGAAAAATAAATAAGAGATGCTTTTGGTAGTGACGAATATTTATATTTACACTACCAAATTACAAATTTATATATTTAATTTGTGTGAATCAAATCAAATTTTCTGTAATATTTTAATAAAAAGTAATTAAAAAAACGAATAAGAAGTTCCCGCGTATTTTTTTTATTCCGTTAACCAATGCCGCGTCGGCATTTTTTTATTACCGGCCAGGACTTTATCGAAGCGAATTGCGTTCCAACTTTTTAATTAAATAGTGTTTCAAATTCAAAAGTCTTTTCGTCACTGTTATGACCCATTTTGCTCGCACTTATCAATATATAGTTTATTTTTTACTTTTTAATGGGTTTTCAAAGTCTGTTTTATTAAATTTTTTAACTTAGTTTTCCAATTATCATCAGAGTAAAAGATCTGAAAATCTTGTAAAAGAAAATTATGGTAATAAAGGCGCGCGGTGGTGCGACCAGTTAAAAGAGAGGCATATGCAACTTCAACGGTACAAAGCAATTCACACAAATGCCGACAGGAATTATGGAGACATCTACCAGTGACACATAATGGTCTCGTAGATCCCCAATAAAGGTATACGATTATAAAAAAAGAAGCGTAAAACAAATAATTAACTATATCGACCATAGGTCACACACAGTTTAGAGGCAAGAATAAACGAATTACCTACATTTAAATTTACCTAGACACCGAGGCGTTAAAATACTCGATAGTCAGTTTTAAGATTGAGTTGATTGGCCATCCCTAGTGATATAAATTTAGTATTTGGAATTAAATTTATATCTGATCAAATAAATTAAATAAAAGTAAAAAAAAATACAATGATATTTCAGAATGCACATATATTTTCATGTTACGGATGCGTTGATTTGCGATAAAAATTTATTCCGTGTGAAGAATGCATTTATAGATGATAGATTTGGGTCAGATTTTACCCTTACTCTTTGTACATAATGTGCATTTTAACTAATTTTCCAAAATCGTGAACTTTATATGCTCTGCTCTTAAGTTAACATTGAAGTCGTGACTTATGAAATACTGATTATGAGATCAATTACCATACTTGTCTTCCATGTAAGACACATAGCAATAGTAGAAAATAAATAAATAGCTTAAAAACATTAAAGTGCAAGGCGTTTTATTAGTCGTATAATTTTAATAAGAAAAATTCAAAAGGTTTTAAATATTTCGAACATTGAGAAAAAATACTCAAAATAGAAAATACGCAAACCTAAACAAATTTGTATCCAAAAATCGTGGCTAGCAGCCAGATTTCCGAACAATTATGTAAAAAGCATCTATTTCGTAGTTAAATATATTTGTCACTTTTTCTGCCCGTAAAACGGTGTCAGCTGCAACGGTGAGGTACTAATTCACAGTTTTCTACACTATAAATTTTCAAAATTTTGTGCTATACCTAGTTTTATTGTCCAAATAATTAATTTTATAAATTCTAAATTTTCTGACTCCCTGATTTTCCAAATTACAGATTGTTTAGTTTGCGGCACGCAAGTTAAACCAAAATGGCGGCGTCTGCGTAAATTCAGTACGGACAAATGAACTAACGAACTGAAAATATCGAAACCGATTTATGCAAGCTTTAAATTTTTCAAATAAGTAAAATTTGATAAATAAAGCAAAATTAAAAAATCCTTAGTGATAGATAACAGAAAAGCATTTATTCTTTTAAATGCTAAAATATAAATAGGAAAAGGATAAAATTTCAAAATGTTGACATTGAAGATTAGTTAGAATAGAAGTAAGATATCTTTCCGTCTTGTTCTAGATTGGTGTTGCTAACGTTGCAGTATACGATTAAATTGATGATAGGTTCAAGTGACAAAAACGTAAGCTTGGAACGTACGAACGTCAGGTAGGAATGTAATTACTAAATATTACCACCTGTCGGTATTCAATATCTTCTCTTTTTACGGTACACAGAGAACCTACGGGAATAAAGGGTTACACTTTCTAAGGGTTTTTCCGAATTCAAATAAAGTTAACATACAATAATATTGATATGACTTTCACAGATAAAAAAAGGCGAATTCACAGTTGATGTTTGATTCGTTTACAGTTAATAACGTTAACCGTCAATAACGTTTTCGTAGCTGCGGATAGCCTAATAATCCTGCACAGGTATTTTTTTTCTTTTCTTACTGGCTCAGAAAGGCTTACATATATATTTTTTTTACTTTATTCAACAATTGTTTTTTAACAACAAGCATAATACATAGAGTATGTATCTGTCAATCATTTCTCGTGTTTTAGTTTAGTACAATAGTGTTTCTTTATTCTATATTAGTAACTAGTAAAGTTACAAAATACAACCCATACCCAATACATACAAAAGTGCACATACAAAAATTGCGATATTATTATTATTATCACGTTAATTTAATATACCTTGCTATATGTAAGCAAACGAACTCGCCGCGCTCTTTGCACTTAAATTTTAAATATGCTAAGTTCAACTTATATCCCATCAAAAAATTAAATATAAAAGAACAGGCCAACTTCTTGTGATTTATAATGTTAATAAATGTATGTTATCTGATAATTAGGAACCTTTGCCAAGCTTCTTGCCTATCACAACAAGTTAACACAATTTATAAGTACGTATCATTGGCAATGGTTTGATGCAACAAAGTCACGTAGGTATATAAGGTAGGTAGGTAGGTACACAAATTAAAACAATCAAACTCGGAATGTTTATGTATTCTACGTAATACGAAATAAGTATTTCGACCAAAATATGGTAAGTTTATATTTGGTTGACACTTAATAGCGCTTTTATTTTGTTTCCAGTGTACGGAAATTGTTTCTTTCTATTCTTTTGTAAATTGTGACTTCTGTGTGCACTACGCGCAATTGGTAATGTGTTCTATTTTTTTATCAATCTCATCCAAAAAGCACAATAAACTGAACTAATAAAAATGTAGCTCAATTGTGTAACATATCGGTCAGTGGCACTTTATAAAATAAACAACAGATTCTAAACAGCGGTAACTGCACGATTTTAAACTGACAGGTAAGACGATGAGTGATCTTGGTGGTATAATGTCAACATCACACGGACCGTACCGAATAGTAAATGCATACTAACTGCAGCAATACCTATAATTTCTGTATAAGTAAATGAATAGTAGCTTAATGGTTAACTGACAATTACTTTTAAGAACAATGAAACCGATTTCAAAACAGTAATTTATTTAATTAACAACTAAATAAAGGAAGAAATAAAGTTTTATCGCTTATAAATGTAAAGTAAATATGCCAAATATTTTTTTTGAGGTCGGTGCGACCCTTAATATTTGGAAAAACATTGTCACTTGGCTGTCGTAGTATGCGGTACGAGTACTGTTAGAAGCGCCACATACCCCGCCTACCGCCTGAACCGCGGTGATGCGCGCCGTACGCTACCGAAGTCAATGTCAGCGAGAGCGCAACCCGCACGGGCACACGTCATTGCGTGCGGACGCTTCTGGAGGCCTACAACTGATATCAGTTTCAATCCCTAGCCAGTTTCAATCCAATTTCGTGGCAAGCTTAAACTCGATCTCCATCGGTATTCTTAAACCAAATTGCGATTGAATTGAAATTGGGATTGCACACATTTATATTATATCGTATCGTGGCGCGGGCGTTACCGCGCGTCCTCGTTTTCAAGTCCCAAGATTGGGCGGGAGATTTGGTGTGGATCCTCAGACATTGCGCGTCATGTCATGCTTATTTCTTCATAATTCACTATTCATGAGCGTTCGCTTCACAATTTTTAACACGCTTTCGTAAAACTTTGCTAAAATATATACATCGAAAGTCACTAAATGAATTTAGAAAAATTAAACAGAAAAAAACACCACTCCTTCTTAAGATTCGCGCCAAAACTCCGTAGCGATAGTTTTGTTTTGTTTATTTAGAATTTTGACATTTCTTTTCACAGATCATCATACCTAATTTCACTCTCTATCCGATGGCTCAAAGAGTACCGATTCTTATTATTTGTATAGGAGTTTAGTTCCGAAATTGGCCACCAAATTCCGGTCTCGATTGAGAGCTACAACAACGTTCAAGAGTACCAATTTTGATACGTAAACGTTTTGATGTACTTATTAATAATGCTGGCGCTATGGGACTAGGAGACAATAAAACAGAAGATGGTTTACTTATCGGACTGCAAGTTAATTACTTGGGACCATTTTTATTGACATGCCTTTTATTACCTCTTCTGAAGTCATCGGCACCTAGTCGCATCATTAACGTTTCATCTTCAGGTCATAAAAATGGTATAGTTGACTTTGATAATATGAACACAGAGAAATATTGGAACAAATTTTCAGTGTATTCTAACGGCAAGTTATATTTAACTATCATGACGATGGAGCTAAGTCGAAGGTTAAGAGGAACCGGTGTGACAGTTAATTGTTCACACCCTGGATGGGCAATGACAAATATAGCTGTTGGTTGTGTGGATGAAAGACTAATAATGTTTCTAAAATTAATACTTGGATTCACGTGTAAAACTCCTTCGGAAGCGGCACAGACGTCTGTATATTTGGCAGTGTCACCGGAAGTTAAACATCTGACTGGAAAGTAAATTTGTGATTGTCGGGAACAGAAAGCGTCTTCGTTGTGTCAAGATCTAAAGCTGTCAAAGAAGTTGTGGACTGAATCAGAGAAATTAGTTAATTTTTCTTTCACTGATCGTTAAATACACATTTACATATTAACCTTATTTCCGTTTTAGTAATCAGACAAAAGTTGAGGCATTGATCGGTATTGAATAGTGAAGTGCAATTACCATTTTAGCTGCTTCAGACTTAAGGTTAAATATCATTGTGCCCAACGTTGCCTAAAAATGTAAATCGGAGGTGAATAATTTGTAATATGTTTGCTCAATGTCCATGGCAAATAGCGTCATAATTTTATTTATCTATCTACATATATACATACAATAAAACAAAGTCGCTTCCCACCGTCTGTACCGATGTACGCTTTGATCTTTTAAACTATGCAACTGATTTTAATGCGGTTTTTATCAATAGAGTGGCTCAAGAGAGAGAGGAAACGTATAGTTTAATGTTGTTTTGAATTGTTCAAAATGTCGAAGAATCATACCGACTGGGAGCTTTACATGGCGTGCGCTGGATCAACTACATCAAAACAAAGTACTACAAAACTTTAGGTTTTGATAAGGCCTACAAAAAAGTTGGCCATATTAACCTCCTAAAGTTTACTCACAATAACCGTTTTTATCTTTTCAAAAGTGTGACGAAAAGTTACTAAAGTTAAAAAAGTTACTTAGGAAGCTATTTTTATCATTATATATTAATTCTTATATCTTTAATTGCTAGTTTTCTTTATAATTTATGTATACTTTAGAAGATATTATATTTAATATTACCAGTAACAAAAAAATGGTTTTCTTGACGCTTTTTACTATGTATTAATTTTATCTAGTTAATCATAACGTTTAACTTTTATTAGATAAAGGTTACAAATTG
The DNA here is from genome assembly GCA_946406115.1 of Apoda limacodes. Classification (NCBI taxonomy): domain Eukaryota; kingdom Metazoa; phylum Arthropoda; class Insecta; order Lepidoptera; family Limacodidae; genus Apoda; species Apoda limacodes. Next base: position 6,148,225 of record OX291553.1, on the reverse strand, counting down.
TTGTATGCATTATTTTTTGCAACTCTTTTTGAGTGTTGCCAGTGCCTAATCAGGTAGTATAGTGTAAAAAGTTTTCTGATCCGGTGGTCAAAGATCAAAAATACAGTCGCCATATTAAAATGCTGTGAACCTACAGCGACACTAGCGATAGACACAGGGTTTGAAAAATGTGTTAAACTGTACTTCAATTAAATAGTTATATTGATACAGGCAGTGAATCATTTTTAACCCCCGACGCAAAAAACGTGTGTATGCGTGTGTGTGTGTGTGTGTGTGTGTGTGTGTGTGTGTGTGTGTGTGTGTGTGTGTGTGTGTGTGTGTGTGTGTGTGTGTTCGTGTGTTTGAGGTTGTGTGTGAGGGTGTGTGTGTGAGGGTGTGTGTGTGCGTGTGTGTGTATTTGGATGTGGTTTTTTTTATGAAAAAAACAGGTTTTCTAGCGGTGGTTATCAGACATGTTTTATCAAAATCGGTTCAGCCGATCTTAGACGCATAATAAGTTTACTTTACTTTCAAACATAAGTGTGACCTAAAATTTAAAACACCCATGTATGCTACACAACTATGCACTATTATGGAATTCTTGGTTTAATGCTGCAGCCAGGATATCCAGCACACCAGTACACTTTTGAAAAAAAATTAAAATATTTGTCGTGTTTGGATTCGTTTTGACCCGTGTGTGTGTGTCTGTCAGTGGCACCGTAGCTCTTAAACGGTTAAACCCATTTGAATGCGGTTTTTTAACTTCCGATATAAAGTGTAGTGTTATAAGTGCTCGTAGCTCCCAAACGAATGAACCACTTTTGATAGTTTTTTTTTGTTTGATAGCTGATGTGATCGAGATGGTTCTTAGCAATGAAATATGAAAATCAGTCCAGGAGTTTGGAGCGCATCAGCTCATTTCCTACTTGACAAAAGGCTTTTTCCAACTTTTACTTGTCTTATTGATTGAAATTTGTAACAGTATACCACTATTACTTCAGTGATATTTACAAGACATGTTAACCTTAAGTTGATGATGCAGCATCAAGAAGTCGGCGGAATACCCAATTCTTCAAAACTTACAGCACATATTAAATTGTACTGTAGCACTGTACACTCGGGAAAATTAACACAACACCTGCATGGGCACCGGCAGCGGGTTCCAGGTGGTGCACTTGCACCCCTTGGGAATCTCGGGATCAACAGGAATTATTGAAATAAAAAGCCGTCTGTTGGAAATCATTTTTTTATTCACAATAATTAGTAGGCAGTAATTACAATTCTCATTTATAAAGCAACTGCAGCCGGCGGGGTTTTTGACTGAACTTATTAATGAAGTTTTCTATAAAGTTAACAAGCATAATCCAGACAGTCGCTCGTCACCTGTTGTGGACCTATTCCAAGTTTTAACTCTTCTCAGTGTGCTAAAAGATCTTTCTATTGTGCACGTTGTGACGGGTAGAGTAAGGCCAATCTTGATCGCTTCTGCTACCGAAGAAAAGAAATCTTTTGCCTCGTCGATGTAGTCTATAAGATGTTATTCATATCGATCAACTCCACTGATATCATTTGCCACTGGCTGTCGATATTTCCACATTTCAAACTAATTTCTGAAATAAAATTAGGTAAAAGATCGCCATACAAATTTTCAATGTCTTTTGCAGCTCTAAGAAATTCTTCTTTACTGAGGCCTTTTATTATTTTTGGGTGTAGTTGTAACAGAGAAAATGATTTTTGTGTGTTTCAGAAAATCTGTCTTTTAAAGAAGAAATGATCGAATAAAGGTAAGGGATGTATAAACCTCTTCTGTAAAATTCTTCAACATTTTCGGATGGGTGGTTGGATCGATGAGCCTGTCGTTTCGTAACTCGTTGGCATTTAATCTCAATATCAAGGTCTTCGCAACTTTGTTTAGCTTCTCCAAATATAGCAGTAAATTCCTGCGATGCGTTTTGTCTGTGACCCTCTATTATTTTAGTAAGTTTGCAAATGTACCATTCACTGAATTAATGTCAAAATCCACTTGTTGAAGCTGCTTGCAGACAGGCTCAAGCTTTGCCGAGTAAGTAGCAATAATATGCAATGCCACAATAATATTTGTGGTGGTCAAAGCAGTTGGTAAGCCCTAACCTTTGTCTTAGAATTAGTGGCTTGATCTTCTGAGAGGTCTTGTAATGCTTCTACAATTTTTGTGAAATTTTAAGCGAAAATTCGAATACTTTTGTACTTTGCAGACCATCTGGTTTCGCAAAACAAGGGAATATTTGTATTTTTTTCGCCGTAAAATGCTCTCTCTAAAAAAGTTATAGTTTCCTTAATCATTCCAGCAGTATTTCTTATTTCACTCAAATTATTTAAATCATTGACAACAAGATTTAATATGTGACAAGCACAGTGGAAATACTTTGCTTTGGGATATTTATCATTATTTATTTTCTGAACTCCACCAACATGTCCAGCCATTGTGGAGCAACCATCATACCCTTGCCCAACCATTTTGTTGAGATCTAAGCCATATGATGTCAAAAAAGATATTATAACTTCAGAAATCGATGCAGCTTCTAATTTTTGAAGTGGTCTGTACCCCAAAAATTCTTCAATTACGTAACTGTGTTTCGTTTGGTCAAATTTGACTGTTTAGTCCCGCTTATATCCGCTGTCTCGTCAGCTAAGATTGAAAAGTATGCCGCTTCTTTTGCTTCATCAGTATTGGTTTCACGAAGAACATTAGCACAGGTTTCAATAATTTCGTTTTGAACTTGATGGAATACATAGAGGGCATTTTTCGAACCAGTCGCAAAGTGGTCTCTTAAAACCGTATCTCCTGCCTCAACTTGGAAATGTAGTAAGTCTGTAAAAACTGACCCATCTTTTGTTTTTCCTCGAAGGGATAAATCATGTGTAGTACAAAATAAGACCGAAGATATAACACCTGAACCACATGAAGATATAATGGGTTGAAGTTTTTTTCTGTTTTCTGAAATTTTCCTGTAATATTCAGTATCAATCTGTTCATAAACGTCATTTTTTTTTTTTGCATGATTTCCAGAAAATTTTTAGAACGTATAACCGATTCACGATGCCAGTGGCTATTTGCATGAGATTTAGCACACTCATGATATTTTTGATATTTTTTGCATGGCCGAACGATAAATGGCCCCTGAGTACTGCAACGATGAATATGTGCGGGAAATAATACACACTCGTGGCGAAATGCACGTTGTTGTGTTTCGTTTTTATGATCGATGTCCTGCTTGAAATCATAATCTTGCGGAGGTTTCCACGCTGTTTCGAGCATTTTAAACCGTATTTGATCACTGGTATAGGTACGTTAGAATCCAGATATAAACCCACATCATAAATATTAACTAAGTTTGTTGTGTTGATAATTCAGTTTTACTAGTGCTTTGCTGTGCCGAAGTACTTGGACAATCTTTAGCATTAAACTTTTCATTTTCAATCTTTTTTCTCTTGCAGAAAAATCGCCTTATGTCATTCATATTTTATAACAAAATTATAATTATTTTTACTTTGAAAATAAAGAAAAGAAACACAAGTTAGCTCACTTGTCACTGCTTGCTTGCACTGATTAATTAATTACGGCGCGCACTGACACTAACTAATTAGCTCGCTATTGAACTGTATGAACTAACTATCTATATATTTTCAAAATTAAAATACGGCAACACTATAACAACACTAAAAACACTAATCTATAGAAACGAATATGGCGGGAACTATTAATTTTTCAAACGAATGCACTGTGCACTGAAGATAACTATTAGTCACTACTCGCAATTTGTTCACTCGGAACGAACTGTTCGAACTTCAATCGAAAACTGACTGACTCGGAACGCGACCTAGCCCCCTTATATATCAAAATGTAAGGAAGGTTCCAGATTCCCAAACGTTCTCGAACTAAGCTCTGTCCCTGTCATCTATAATCTATGTCTCTTTCACATTTATGAACTTTCTAGTTCATTCGCGATTGTCTTTGACAAGAGTCGGTCTCTTTCGCACTGCTTTGAAACTGTATTGCGCTTTCTCTGTTAAGCTCATCCCATTTATGCTGGTGCTGTCTCGTGTGGAGTAGCGGCACTTTTAAGGGTGCGTTCAGAGAAGTAATGGAAATCGATTAATATCGATCCCGGTACTCCTGGCCCACCAACTTAGAATTTTTAAATTTCGATCGTTGCGAACAAATACGTGTGAGCCGTGAGGACTGGGTACCTATAAAATAAATTTATGAATTTAAAATATTCAGAAATATTATAGTCTAATAATAGTCAGAAATTTGTAAACGTCTCGAACATAAAATAATCCGGGCTTGATATGTTTCCGACAAAAAAATTCAATTTTTTATTAACAATCATAATACGGCGAAGATTGTAAGAAAACTAATTTCTGCCGGCGCCCATGAACACCGGCCGCTAGGCTTTTCAAAATATAGTGTGCAGAAAAATAAATTAATAAATTTTGTTTTTTTTTAAATTCGAAAGTTGTTATTAGTGAACTTGTCATTCATATTAAGAAATTCTGCCCACGACTTCGTTTTCATAGAATTCGAAATAAAGTTAATTTAAACAAAAAGCGTGTTTGATTATATAGAGTGTTAGGATATTATGTGCCTGAACTGAAACGGAGTATCAGGAATATAGATTAGGGTAGTGAATATATTTTATGTTCTTAACATGATTATTTTTTTCATCCAAAAAAAAAAACAAATAAAATCGCGTTAAAATTATCCCGATAATACGCGTAGACGTCGCCTTAAATTACCCCGTTAGGCCCCGTAGTAGTCAGTAGTAGTTGTTTGATTTCAATCTATGGGCAATATCAAACTGATTGCCCCATGCAATTTCCGCCACCCTCACGAATCACACTGTCACTGGCTAGACAATTGCCTTACTTCTATGTTATTAGTTTTCAAGTCAATTTCATAACATTGCCAATGATATTGGTAACGGTCATCTGAACAAATTCCATTGAAGTAGATAATCGCCATAAGGATTTGAACTGTCAAATAGAAAAAAAAAACAATGCGACGTGACGATAGCAATGTGACAGTAACGTGAGTAAATAAATAATGTGCAAAATAAATATACAGTAAAATAGTGTTTTAAGACTAGAAAGAGTCTATAATAATAATAGAGAATATAATACTACGTATTGAACCAGTGTTCTTAAATAGATTAACTACGGATACATATATCTGTTTCAAACCCGACTGTTTTATCAGCATTATGGAACACAAGATCATTCTGCCCGCCCTGTGTGCGCGACTACCTAAACGCAAACTTTAAATTACGGAAATTTCCGTGACGTATTATATGGATGAAACCGTTTATTGCAGATAGCACTACCAGCCGCACTACTGGTAGTGCTGTTTACAAATGCTAGCACTACCATAGCACCGTTCAAGTGTTTTATAGTACAATCGAGGAAAAAATACAAAAAGAAACCGGCCAAGTGCGAGAAGGAGTTCCGTACGATCTAAGAAGATTGACGTGTGTTTGTATTTCGATGGATTGACGACGAAAATATAATTTTTCCCCACCGACCAACTGAACGGCACAACTAGTGCGGTCGGTGGGATATGTCGAGCGTTTATAGTCGTTTTAGTTTTTTATTTTCATTATTATTGCAAATGACAGCTGTTTAATTAGAAAAATGATCGATTTCATCAAGCTCTTCATTTTAGATGAAAGCTGTCATACTAGAACAGGCTTCATCTCTGTAACTATTCATCTTATGCTAGCAGTTTTTTAACATAAATAACCGATCTCAAGCTCTTTATTTTTGATGACAGCTGTCACACTAGAAAAAGCTATATATCCCTTACTATTGATCTTAGACGCGCAGTTTCCTTAAAGAAATGATAGATCTCATCAAGCTCTTTATTTTTGATGACAGCTGTCAAAATATAAAGATCTATATCTCCCTAACTATTGATCTTAGACTTGCAGTTTCCGTGCAAAAATGATAGATCTCATCAAGATCTTTATTTTCAATGACAGCTGTCAAACTATAAAGAGCTATATCTCCCTAACTATTGATCTTAGACCAGCATTTTACTTGCAGGCATACCTAGGCAATTTGGCAACTCAATGACTTTAAGGTTAAATAAAATCTTTTTAAATATTTTTTTTTGTCTCATATTTGGAAACTCACTACAAAGCGCATGTCGATCTTTTTAAAAACAAAAAAGTTAAGCGGCTTCTAAGTATTCTTTGAAATGGAGAAAAGCGAGTTCCGAGTGCTAATTACTAACTTGATGAGATCTATCATTTCTGCAAGGAAACTGCTAGTCTAAGATCGATAGTTAGGAAGATATGGCTCTTTCTAGTTAGACAGCTGTCATCAAAATAAAGAACTTGATGAGATCTATCATTTCTGCAAGGAAACTGCTAGTCTAAGATCAATAGTTAGGGAGATAAATCTCTTTCTAGTTTGAGAGCTGTCATCAAAAATAAAGATCTTGATGAGATCTATCATTTCTGCAAGGAAACTGCTAGTCTAAGATCGATAGTTAGGAAGATATGGCTCTCTAGTTTGACAGCTGTCATCAAAATAAAGAACTTAATGAGATCTATCATTTCTGCAAGGAAACTGCTAGTCTAAGATCAATAGTTAGGGAGATATAGCTCTTTCTAGTTTGACAGCTGTCATCAAAAGTAAAGATCTTGATGAGATCTATCATTTATGCAAGGAGACTGCTAGTCTAAGATCGATAGTTAGGAAGATATGGCTCTTTCTAGTTTGACAGCTGTCATCAAAATAAAGATCTTGATGAGATCTATCATTTCTGCAAGGAAACTGCTAGTCTAAGATCGATAGTTAGGGAGATATGGCTCATTCTAGTTTGACTGCTGTCATCGAAAATAAAGAACTTGATGAGATCTATCATTTCTGCAAGGAAACTGCTAGTCTAAGATCAATAGTTAGGGAGATATAGCTCTTTCTAGTTCGACAGCTGTCATCGGAAATAAAGACCTTGATGAGATCTATCATTTTTGCAAGGAAACTGCTAGTCTAAGATGAATAGTTACAGAGATGAAGCCTATTCTAGTTTGACAGCTGTCATCTTAAATGAAGATCTTGATGAGATCTATCATTTCTGCAAGGAAACTGCTAGTCTAAGATCAATAGTTAGGGAGATATAGCTCTTTCTAGTTTGACAGCTGTCATCAAAATAAAGATCTTGATGAGATCTATCATTTCTGCAAGGAAACTGCTAGTCTAAGATCGATAGTTAGGGAGATATGGCTCATTCAAGTTTGACAGCTGTCATCAAAATAAAGAACTTGATGAGATCTATCATTTCTGCAAGGAAACTGGTAGTCTAAGATCAATAGTTAGGGAGATATAGCTCTTTCTAGTTTGACCTCTGTCATCAAACATAAAGATCTTGATGAGATCTATCATTTCTGCAAGGAAACTGCTAGTCTAAGATCGATAGGTAGGGTTCCACTAATTATCCTTTGGGTACGGAACACTAAAAAAGGTTGATGATAAAAAATCACTTTTCACAAGTTATTACACTAATTTGCTCGCTATATTTGAGTTGCAAACTAAGTTTTCAAAATAATTATTAAATTTAAACAACAAATGTTTTTCTGTCTAAGTCTATAGGTACCTTTATTTTCCATCCCAAGTTTAGTAAAGCGAAAACTGAAACGACAATACACATTTTTCACCAAACGTCACTTACATACATAACACTATTTTCAGGTTGATAAAGTTGATGACCCCTGTGACACATTGTATCAAGAGAACATAAACCTTTGCTCCGGACTTCCGCAATGTTTAAATAAAAAAAAACATAACAGTTGGATGTAAATATCAAAAGAAAAAGTAGTAACTATCATATATTTTATGAACTACGACATTAATAAATTTCCGTAACATAAGTAATACAATCAGTAATAAAGGTAATCCAATTACACTGACAGACTTAATAGGTCTTAAGAAAAACACTTATAATGTATTTACAATGATTTTTGGTTTCTATGAATATAATTATTATCTTGTAAAGTTTCTTAAATAACATAAAATTGAACTAAAACAGTATAATTCTAAACTAATCTAAATCATACAAATAAATTTAAAACCTAAACAAAATATTTAAAAACTAAATTTAAACTATTATAAAAATTAATTAAAAAATTAATATTAATTAATTATATAAACAAGGCCCGAGTGGCATCGTACCCAGAATACTGGCTGTATTTCTTCTTTGGATAGCAATACTAATCCTCTGAGTGAAATAGCAGCCAGCCCTCTTGTCACCACTGGCGCCAACCAATATAGGTGTTATTTTTTTTTAAATTCCTTAGCGCTAGGACCCCAGGGGCCTAGGGTCTCCACAGCAAATGGTAGAAATATATAATTTTGAAGAAGTGAATTATATTTTTTTTCTTAGATTCAGCTAAAAGTGCAGCAGCATCTGCGTTTATTGAAGTTTTAGAAACATCAGAGTGGGCTAAGGAGTCAACACATGTTGCGTCCCATTGAATGCACGGCCTCTCTCCCAAGGTATTAAAGATAAACCATCTGGTCTCTTGCAATCGTTACGATTTATTCCACTAGGCTCTAAAAGAGAGGGAACGGTAATGGTGGCAAGAGATCTCTTTATAATATCATTGAGTGATTGATGTCGAGAAAATCTACCACCACTTTTCGAACATGAAAGACCGTGGAGACCAAAGGTGTCCACATTAATGCCACACAGACAAATATGAGCTTGACAAATTGTTGCCCCGATTCTAATGCCAAGGGCTATTCGGAAACTTTCACTAGTCTAAAAGAGTTCCTAAATTTTTTGACGGTACAACATGGAGCCATTGTCCGGATTCTTTTTCTGAAACCACCAAAAGACGGGTTTTGTCTTGATCACTTATTGTATTTTAAACAAGTTTTCTAAAATTTAATTGAACTAGAGGAGTATCCCAGAGTTTTTGTATAGTTTTTTCTTATGGAATACTTTGACTAGGACAAAGACTCTTCCAACACTCAAAACATTTCTGTTGCTCCTATTAAAATCAATTTGTGTGTCGTGTAAGATACCTTTGCAAAGATCTATAGAACTGCATAAAGAAGACAAGAAAGCTGGAAGAGCAACATTTGAGATTTTGCGTATACCAATGCCTCCAAAACTAATTAGCCGCTTGTGACAACTGGGAACTCCCCTCCTGGCGGTGACTCACCTTCGAGTTCGAGACTCACGCTGGTCGAAGGGACGCCCCCGAGAGCGACAACCCCCCGCGGGGAGCCCTTGAGCGTTTGGCGCTATACGGGCTGAGGGTCCTTCAGAGACTCGCCCAAATAAAGTCCGGTGAAGCAGTAATGGCTGCAACAGCCAACTGCAATGTCAGTTCAGAAAAAAAAACGCTTGTGACCATGCAGAGTTCGATAACGATAGATTAAAAACCTGTTCAAAAGTTTTTTTAAGACTGTCATCCATTTTTTTAAGAAAATCTGTAAAGAGCCAAACTGGCGTAGAGCGGAGTAAATAGGTAAATTAGGTAAAAAAGTGAAAATTTTAAAATAGAATAACCATTATGGCTATTTAATTCGTTTAACTCAAAAGAATGTCTTTCAAACTCTTGTAATTTAAAATCTAAAATTGAATTAATGCCATCAGAAAATAAACGGGAACCTAGAAAACAAATATTGTCTTTTTAAACATTAACAATGTGAGGAGCCTAAATTTTTTGAATAATATAATTTTAGTTGATTAGGATTGATGATCGGGAATAAAAATTTAACTTTTCGCGAAATTGAGTTCTAAACCAATATTTTTAAATTCGTTGCAAACAGTGATTAAATCATCATACTGTTTCAAATTTCCCTCCAATGACCCCATCATCGAGATACCATAGGTTCAATTTAGACTTTAATTTACTAATAATGGGATGTATAGATAAACTGAAGAGAGCAGGGCCCAATGGATCACCCTGCTGAACGCCAGTAGCGGATAATAAAGTATGACAGCCGTAAATCAATTTTGAAGGATGACAATTACATTGCCAAACAAAAGGATAAATTTCGGGAACATTGATAAGGACTTCGTTTAGGAGAGTACCTCTATTTATTGTATTAAAGGCATTTTTAACAACTATCTTAAGTAATACATCCGCATCTTTCTTTGACAGAAAGAAGCGAACGGAATGTACAGCAGCTTCACACCCTCCTTTGCTACCAAATCCTAATTGTTTTGGCTGAAATTTTTGTCTTAATGTAGAAATTATAAATTTACATGCAAGTTTTGATGTTAAGCGTCTGAAAGTGTGACCAATAGCAATGGGGCGAATACCTCCATCTTTTTTATTAAATGCACAGAGTTTGGCACCATTGAGTAAATGTGTAAAAGATGGGTTGACGTTACCTTATAACATAAGTTGCAAAATTTTGAAATATCACTCAGAAGCCCTACGCCAGCATCACCAGCAGATAAACTGACAAGGTATTTTAGGTAATGGCGTAATCCCATCTATACTGCCAGTAGAACCATTCGGGAACGACAAAATACCAGATAGAGTGGCCAAATCATCTACCTGGAAAAAAAAATGTGAAGGAGAAGGAAGGTCTGGCAGTTGAGAAGTAAGGTTGATGGGAGGATGCTTTTTGCGTAAGAAAAGGAGAAAAAGAATCGTCTGAAAAAAGAATACGGGTAGCATTTTTTTATATCACTTTCCATCACTTTTGTTTCAATAGTTTAAAAAAAATGATTGGAATCATGTATTACTGGTGGAAGACAAGCTGGAAGGCTAGGAGGAGTGTTATTTATGAGCGCATTTTGTTTTAATTGAGCAGTTAAAGATTTTTTACAACTTTTTTCAGCATGTAAATTTCTATATGCAAAAGTAAATAAGTTTTGCCAACACGATTCAGAATTTAAGCAAATACAGTTATTAATGTCCTTAGATAAAGATTTTACTAGTTGTATCCTGGCTCCCCTAGGATTTCTTTCATAATAGGCGTAGATTTGGATAACTGACACAAATAGATTTCAAATATAGGGTCACCAGAGTACTGAATGATGGGAGGATCTGATACTGGTTGTTGAACGCCTGAGGATGGCAAAGAGTTTGAAAAACCATGTTTATGAAAACAAGAGGTATGGATTTTCAAACCTCTTTGACCTTTAAATAGTTTTCCATCATTGCATTGTGGACAGTGAAGAAAATTGTGTTGAGAGAATGACGGGGCAACAGATGACATAAATAGTAATGATTTAACTAGTAAACTAAATGAACAATAAAAATAAAAACTTACAATATCAGATGAAATAAAATATCAATTTACAATAATAGAAAACGCATAAATCTAATTAATAAACATTTCAAAATGTCACTTGAAAAAATGACAATGCCTATCCCGACTGATTCACGGCTACTACTTTCCAAAGAGAATATAATACACTACCGTTCTTCGTGATATATAACAACTGTGAATCTCGTAAACATTGTATAGCAATATTTTGTTATGGCTGCACAAAGCACTTAGTATCAATTTGGTAATAGAAAATTGCGGTAATTGTTCCTTAAATATTATAAAATTAATGTTGGTACAGGTCAATTATAGTTACACTGTAATTTATTGGCAATTTTAGTATATTTTCAAATATTTTTTGTAGTAGATTGTCTTTTAGAAAACTAATAAAATATTTTAATTTTATTGATTAATTTAATTTAATTTTAAAATAACATATTATAAATAATCTTTACATTTCCCATGTAAATTAAGAGTAAAATAATCTATAGTTTATTAATTAAACTCCCTAATTGTTTCCTTACCCGAAGGGTCCTAACTTTTTAAGAGCTCGAAGTAGGCAAAAGCCTTCAATTTTCTCAGGATATCTTTATATATATATATAATTCTACTCTACGTGTGTATGTCACTGTTCACCTTCTAAACGGTTGGACCGATTTGAATGATTTTTTTTTGTATGCGTTTGGGTGGCGCCCTGGATGGTTAAGATTCACAAATCAGCCCGGCAGATGACGCTGCAGTTAGGTATAGGTCCTGTAGTTCCAGTGATAATTAAATGCCTGTAACTTACAAAACGGACGAGTATAAAATTCATAATAAATGTTAATTATTTGTAAACAATGGGCTACTCTTACAATATCAGCAATATCGCTTTCGCAAAAGAAATTCAGTTATTCTAATATTTACGCATTAAATGTTCTCTAGGCTCTCTATGTGCGCATTCCATCTATCTGTTAACTAAAAATGAATGCGCTCTAATTTAAATTTGGCGGCACTTACAGTCCGCATTTAACGCATTGGCTGCGCATGCTCGAGAGGTAAAACAGTGGATGTTCTTTAAAAATAGTGAACAGCTATTTTGTTTCTTGACATTTGGCGAACAAAACGATTTCAATGGCTCTGTGATGCGATTGCTTTCTATGTTAACAAAAATCTTGTCAACAAAACACGGCTGTTGTCACATGGTGGGTCCTATGAATAACGTACACGGCGCGCACTGAGAAGGACGGATTTTATTTTGTGTAGTTATTTATATTTTAGCACTACAGTATACAATATTTGGAACATACTTTAAGGTTTTAACATGCATTACATGGCCATGGTCAACAGACTGGGTACAGCAAAGGGTTATGTTCTTCAAATTTCTCTTTTTAAAAAAATGTGTCACCACAGGAAGTCATCGAAAGTCAAAATAAATTGTAGTACCGAGTAAAAGTAATCACTTTTAGGTTGGTAACACCAAAATTACGTACACTAATGTAAAAATGATTGAATGAGATGCGACGCAACGCGACGTGAGCGGCTTGAAGACAGACAGAAGTTTTAAAATAAAGCGCTATATTGTGTTGTGTATCGTTATAATCAATTTGTTTTGTTATTATAGCGCTATCATAACGTTATAATAACAAAACTGTTATAAAGGCATAACGAAATAAAAACGAAATAATTCACCGGTAGATAACGTTATGAATAAAGTTATTACGCTGTTGCCATTTTCTGGTACCTACTTCTTGTCACTATACTGCACTAAATGTCTGCTGTGTACACTACTCACGCGCGCGATGCGTGAAAGCATCAAAAGCAAAGCGATGGATGACTTTAGCGACGAGAAATGTCAGTGCAAAAGAGATGCTACATAACGTTATGATAGCGGTATTTGTAAAGTAACGTTGTGCTTATCACCCGAAAAGCAATCACACGGTACTGACAAGCATTTAACAAATGCCGAAATTAACATCACTGAGACACCATGGCAAAAAGTACAGTCACGTAAAAATAAACGGCGCACAACACGAAACGTTGTTACGGGAACAGGCCCTCTGGATACGGGGCTACAGACAGTAGAGCGTTCTAGGAAAATACACGCTTGCTTTTTCAAACCCGATACCTCCGAAGGAACCTTGGTTTCATATATGGCAACAAAAAACCCTTCAGATGATTACTATGCAAAAAAACTAAACCTCAAGCATAATTATTACGCATCCTTTGAAGTTACGGTACCAAACAGCAAGTACGATTTTTTTATGCAACCGGAAAACTGGCCACCCGGTACCGAAGTCAGTAAATGGTTTCAGCGCAGCGCCGGGCGAGCGAGGCGCTCGTCCCTTAGGCACTTGCCCAGTCCATGCAACAATGCTAGTGGACCAAGAACCTCATCATCCCGACCAAGCCGCGACAGTGCCACTACTATCATCCCCTAACCTACAGGCACAGGTAACTCGTAAAATAAAACCGGGCGAATACGTGCGCGCCGCGCTACGCCGCGCAACTGAGAAACCGGTTGCGCTGCAGTCGGCTCACGCTACGTCGTCGTGTGCCCCTATTACGAGAAACAACACTTTAGTAATATGTCATCAAAATGTTCAGTCTCTAAACAATAAAACCACAAAACTAGAAGTGTTGCTGAGAGATGAACTGAAATGCGACGTACTAGTCTTATCTGAACATTGGTTAGGCAATGTACAATTACAATGTATAAATATAAATAATTACTATTTAGCCGCATCATTTTGCCGTCCTACTGTTAACCATGGTGGAAGTTGCATTTTTGTTCATTCAAATGTAAATTCTATAAATAAAAAAGAATACGCCGCATTGTCGAAAGAGCAGGTTTTTGACATTTGCGCCACGTACCTAACAGACCATGATCTGCTGGTCGTAGGTATATATCATTCAAACTTGACTAATACTGACGAATATCTGGCACTGTTTGATGAATTATTGACTAAAATAAACAATGACAACCATAGGGCATTAATAACCGGCGACATCAATATTGACTATAGTGATTATCGTAGCACTAACTCCACAGCGCGTAAAAAACTTGATGATATACTCTGTTCTCATAACTATAAACAATATGTTGAATCCCCCACGCGTGTTACACCCCACAGTTCGACAGTAGTCGATCATGTTTATAGCAATTTACCGCACGACAATATGTCAACTAAGATAATTGTTACTAACATTGGCGACCATTACGCACAGCGAGCTCTTTTAGAATTTAAACAATTGAAAAGCCACGAGCCGACACATGTGCAACGTCGAATAAAATCTGATAGCAACAAAATCAACTTCAAATTGACATTACAATCTATTGACTGGCAAGAAATCTTTGGTAAACAAGAAAATCAGGACTGCAATAATCTGACTGAAAATGTTATGAATATACTTGTTAACAAGTTTCAAGTCTGCTTTCCACTTAAATTTGTACCTGTTATAAAAAAATCAAAGAGTTGGGTTACAGAGGAAGTGCTAAACTTAAAATATCTATTATTTGACATTATTGATTTGCAAAAAAGACATCCCAATAATCTATCACTTTTAAATTTAAGAAATGACTTAGAAGATAAATATGACAACAGGTTGAAGTGTACAAAGGCAAGTTTTTACGAGGACGCCATACATAATAGTAAAAATAAATGTAAGACAATGTGGCAAATTATACACACCGAAACTGGTAAAAGGGCTCGCGAGCTCATTAACTACACAGACGTAGTTCGACGCAATGACGGCTCTGAATTTAACAACAAAACAGAGTTAGTAAACTACCTGAACAAAATATTTATCTCTGCCGGCGCACAAGCTAGTGCACCGCAAGCCAACTGCGAGCATGCATTAGCTCTGCTAAAAAATGCAACACCTACTAATGACAAGTCGCTATACTTGCGTCGATTTACGTACAATGAATTGTTAACAATTATTAAAACCATTACCCCAAAGAAAACTTGTGATATATATGACCTATCAATGGACGTCTTACATGCATCTGCCTTTGAGATAACTCCGATTCTTTGTCATATAATAAACCATTGTTTTCGAAAAGGATGTTATCCAAATACACTAAAATTTATCAAAATATGCCCGGTCTACAAAGGTAAGGGCGACCAATCATGCGCAAAAAATTATCGACCAATTTCTATAATTCCATGTGTTGCTAAAGTGTTCGAAGTTTGTATAAATATAAGACTAACGCATTTTTTTAGTGAAAGTAACTCATTTACAGATCGACAGTATGCTTACATGCCAGGTAAAAACACGACCGTGCTCGTACGGGAAGTAGTGTCAGGAGTGTTGCAAGCGCGGGAGCAAAAACAACAGGTAGCAATCATATGCTGTGACTTGTCACGCGCCTTTGATACAGCAGATCGAGCTCTTTTAAAAATGAAACTTGAGTACTACGGAGTCCGAGGACCAGCACTCCATGTGATGACAGATTTTGTTACCCATCGACGTCAAACCGTCGTGGGTGCGGGTGGCACTATAAAATCGGACGAGGAGATTTCCACGTTAGGGGTTCCGCAGGGCTCTTGTCTTTCCAACACCGTGTTTTCATTGCTACTGAACGACCTACCTGTGAACGTGCCAGGTGCGGAAATCTTCATGTACGCTGATGATGTAGTGGCACTTATCTGTGCACCAGACGTTCCTACCTTGGAGTCTAGCTTGAGTCAAGTGGCACGTGACTTGAGCAACTGGTTCCTTGTAAACGGGCTCGCGCTCAACCTGGAAAAGACTTGCTATTTGCACTTCAACCTTACTAATCAACCTCAGAATCCTTTGTCGATTATTACTGACGGTACTGTTCTGAAACAAGTTTCAGAAGTGACTTTATTAGGATTTGTAATTAATAGATCATTAAGTTGGGAACAACACATAACTAATATTAGTACCAGACTGGGTCAAAGTTGTTACGCACTAAGCCGACTGGCAGCGACAGCCGCGCCCCACGTGGTAAAGAGTTGCTTCTATGCGACTGTCCAGTCACTTATTATGTACGGAACAGAGCTGTGGGGAAAAGCGGTTGACTGGGAACGAATATTTATTCTGCAAAAAAAGGCAGTTCGCATTGTTGCCCGCATATCACCCAGAGATTCAGCGAAGCAGCATTTCATTAAATTAAAAATACTGACCCTGACTTCAATATTTATTCTACAAATAGCGACATTTGTCCACAATAATATAGATAAGTTTCAATTCCTAGGTGAAAATCACCACTATAAAACCAGAAATAAACAAAAACTCCAGGCAGCAACCCACAAATTTAAAAAATCAGAAATGTCACCCTATATTTTAGGACCGGTCGTGTACAACCGGCTACCTAGGGAAATAACAAGTGCAACTCCCATTACGGTCTTCAAAAACATGCTTAAAAGATGGCTAGAAAGCAAAGCGTTCTACTCGCTTAAAGAGTTTCTTGAAGAAAAAGTGTGACGAATTATAAATGTATCTACAGACATAAGTATACGTATATACTTTTATTGTTCATTTTGTATATATCATATTGTTTTTCTTATTTAATTGTAAAATGTATATTGTTATGTATAAAGAAATGTATAATGACCTGTAAATTCAACAAATTTACCAATAAATATATCATATCATATCATATCATAGCACTATGGAGTCAAGCTAATAACGTTATAGCCACGTAACGTTAAGAAATTATAACGTTATAAGGCGTCTTTCACAACGTTATGACGAATAACCCTATAAGGATAATAACGTTATATCAAGCCCTGCTTGAAGAGGCCTCAACCTCTTCACGTCGCGTCTTGTCGCGTCGCGCCTCAGTATGAGCCGACCCTAAACCCTGTTACGAAGTTTGCTGTAGTAAGCTACAGCTGTAGCTATAGAGATTTCTGAATGTAGCCTATGTGTTAATTATGGGTATAAGCTATCACCATTCCTAATTTCAACCAAATCGGTTCCGTTGTTTTCGCGTGAAGAATGAAGAAGTAACAAACATACAAACTTAGTAAAATAATCTATAGTTTATTAATTAAATTCCCTAATTGTTTCCTTACCCGAAGGGTCCTAACTTTTTAAGAGCTCGAAGTAGGCAAAAGCCTTCAATTTTCTCAGGATATCTTTATATATATATATAATTCTACTCTACGTGTGTATGTCACTGTTCACCTTCTAAACGGTTGGACCGATTTGACTGATTTTTTTTTGTATGCGTTTGGGTGGCGCCCTGGATGGTTAAGATTCACAAATCAGCCCGGCAGATGACGCTGCAGTTAGGTATAGGTCCCGTAGTTCCAGTGATAATTAAATGCCTGTAACTTACAAAACGGACGAGTATAAAATTCATAATAAATGTTAATTAATTGTAAACAATGGGCTACTCTTACAATATCAGCAATATCGCTTTCGCAAAAGAAATTCAGTAATTCTAATATTTACGCATTAAATGTTCTCTAGGCTCTCTATGTGCGCATTCCATCTATCTGTTAACTAAAAATGAATGCGCTCTAATTTAAATTTGGCGGCACTTACAGTCCGCATTTAACGCATTGGCTGCGCATGCTCGAGAGGTAAAACAGTGGATGTTCTTTAAAAATAGTGAACAGCTATTTTGTTTCTTGACATTTGGCGAACAAAACGATTTCAATGGCTCTGTGATGCGATTGCTTTCTATGTTAACAAAAATCTTGTCAACAAAACACGGCTGTTGTCACATGGTGGGTCCTATGAATAACGTACACGGCGCGCACTGAGAAGGACGGATTTTATTTTGTGTAGTTATTTATATTTTAGCACTACAGTATACAATATTTGGAACATACTTTAAGGTTTTAACATGCATTACATGGCCATGGTCAACAGACTGGGTACAGCAAAGGGTTATGTTCTTCAAATTTCTCTTTTTAAAAAAATGTGTCACCACAGGAAGTCATCGAAAGTCAAAATAAATTGTAGTACCGAGTAAAAGTAATCACTTTTAGGTTGGTAACACCAAAATTACGTACACTAATGTAAAAATGATTGAATGAGACGCGACGCAACGCGACGTGAGCGGCTTGAAGACAGACAGAAGTTTTAAAATAAAGCGCTATATTGTGTTGTGTATCGTTATAATCAATTTGTTTTGTTATTATAGCGCTATCATAACGTTATAATAACAAAACTGTTATAGAAGCATAACGAAATAAAAACGAAATAATTCACCGGTAGATAACGTTATGAATAAAGTTATTACGCTGTTGCCATTTTCTGGTACCTACTTCTTGTCACTATACTGCACTAAATGTCTGCTGTGTACACTACTCACGCGCGCGATGCGTGAAAGCATCAAAAGCAAAGCGATGGATGACTTTAGCGACGAGAAATGTCAGTGCAAAAGAGATGCTACATAACGTTATGATAGCGGTATTTGTAAAGTAACGTTGTGCATAGCACTATGGAGTCAAGATAATAACGTTATAGCCACGTAACGTTAAGAAATTATAACGTTATAAGGCGTCTTTCACAACGTTATGACGAATAACCCTATAAGGATAATAAAGTTATATCAAGCCCTGCTTGAAGAGGCCTCAATCTCTTCACGTCGCGTCTTGTCGCGTCGCGCCTCGGTATGAGCCGACCCTAAACCCTGTTACGAAGTTTGCTGTAGTAAGCTACAGCTGTAGCTATAGAGATTTCTGAATGTAGCCTATGTGTTAATTATGGGTATAAGCTATCACCATTCTTAATTTCAACCAAATCGGTTCCGTTGTTGTCGCGTGAAGAATGAAGAAGTAACAAACATACAAACTTTGGCATTCATTATGTGTACTATAAGATTAGGTACAAAATAATCAGTACCCTTTGTACGCCGCTATTCACACTTGTCTATAACAGCAGGATTCAAGATTCAGCCAATTTCAATGCAAGTTTTTTAGAAGCGCCCACTGTGTAATTACTATTTACACGAACCATTTTGATCCACTACATCTCCGTTCATGTTTTAGCTGCAGTAGTTCAGCTACTAAACTGAATTTTTACATGAAATTTAAAGTTACCAACGGAAGTCGATGGATTTACAAGTTTGCAAATAGTTTTTCGTATTTTTAGAACCTCTCTTTTGACATATTATGCCGTTGTCGAGTGGTCGGTTACAGTAGAGATGGGATGTCGAACGGAAAGTGGTTTGAAAACGAGTCAGAATAAGTGATATTAATTGTCGGCTAAATAGTTTTGATAATGAGGCCCCCATAGGGACTTTTGAAATAAAGAGGGGTCACAAAAACCCCTCTTGTGACCCCATTTTTTTTTTAAAAAAGGGGTCTATATGATTATCCATTTTAATGACTGTATGACTCCTCAAAAATAAGAGGGGTCAAAAAGACCCACCTTTCTTTTCAAAAAGGGGTGCTTTTCTATAACTTCCTATTTTGGTGATCGAGAGAGTCCATTGCCAATAGCAATGTTTGTACCGAACAATTTTTGTGACTTTATTTTTAAAGAAAAAAAGCGGATTGAAATTACTCACTTCATTTCAAAAATATTTAGACAGTTATTGCGATTAACGAGCCATGTGTGAATCAATTATCAATTATAATTCTCTCATTAATGATCTCTATCAGCACGAGAATCATCACTGCGCTTCCACTGCTCTACTTTCCGAGCATGTGCAGCCAATGCGTTGAATGCGATTCGAAAGTGACGTCGTAGCGCAATTATATTTGGTCAACAGGACGAGCATTGAGCGCATTCAATGTGTGTAATGCTTGTCAAAAAAAAGCGCCCCTATAGTAGGCGCTACAGTACGTTGACCAACGTATCCGATTGGTTATCTTTTACATCTACATCTACTTGTCTGAACAAAAATTTATGAAATGTCATCTTTTGATCTTTTAATTTATGCCTTTATAAATTGTAAACTTCTCGTGATATATTTTGAATTTCAATTTTAAAAATGAATGAAATATGATACCTCTTAAGGAGTTTATGCCAAGTTTGTTGCCCATCTCGAAAAAATGATTGTTTCTTTACATTTATCTTTTTGTTGCGATATTAAGATATTTGTCCAATTGTTAGCGAATATGGAAAAATATCTCGGGATACATTCCGCCGGAGGTATTGCTTCGCTCAAGTGATGCGTAGGCACTCTTTGAGAATTGTAAGAGAAAGAAATGTTCCTTATTATATGCATTTTAAGAATTCCATTTTATAGGTAGGAAGTAATAGTACGTTGTCCTCCGAGAGGTGACATCATCAATGAAAAAAATGAATTTAGAAATAAATAATTATTTTAATAAAGTTAGGATATATAGAATGATTATATAGCAGTAGTAGGGTCGGGGTTCTTTTTCTCACTAGCAATGGTCTTCGAATTGCATCGAGAATTGTCTACTTAGGTGTAGAACGATAGGCTTTCTGCGGGTCAAAGTTCACCATGGCGGCGGCAGCAGGGTAAGCTTAGAAGTCGCCCGCCGGTAGACTGCAGGCGTCAACAGGAAGTACCAGTTTGAGGTGGTATTCGCCGGCTTTGTAGTTGGTAACGGGAATGAAAAAACCCTGGAATCTTTTAGCCATTTAGTCCAATGTCCAGTTTTTCACCCTGACTGCAACATGATGATCCCTTAGACTAAAAGCAGGAAATGAAGAATCTACTTGAAGTAGCTAGACTGTATACTCTTATAAGTGATCGAGATGAGGCAGTCAAGGGTTATGGCAAACAAGCAGAAGGGCTACAGAAGAAGTTTGAAGAAGTTGTAGTTAATTTTAATTTAGCTAATAGCAATGAGCAAAACAAATAATGAAAATGATGATAAAAGATGAAATTAAATACCTTTATTAACTACTTTAATCACATAATAGTTTAAAAATCAAATCTAATTTTAAACTATATAACTTTTCTTAAGTGTGTCGTGTCACCTTGCACGGTTAGAGGTCATGGCAATGCCATGTCAAAACAACACGAGAATAGTCACATTTACAAAGATGAAAATATAGCTAATCACACTTATAATATAATTAAACAACTTACCCTATAGTTTTTGGGTCTTTCACTAATAAGTATTTAGAAGCACTTTTAGAAGTAATTTAGTATAAGGTAAATATCTTTAAATACAAAAAGTGTATTGCATATTTTGCCGATAGCTGGTAAGGTGTGAGTGTGGTCGAGGCAGCTAGACCAAGTAGGTAGCCGGGCGAAGATGTTAGGTGATTAGATATCTACTAATAGAAATAATTTACCTGTCCTTTATAAGTTTTGAAAGATTTATTCTATGTTTAATGTGTATTATTTATTTGATAGTATTATTTAATTAATTTTTGTATTTTAGCAGAAATTGTTATATTGTTTAGAAATAGAAAATATAATCTAGATTTAAGTATTTAGAACTAATTAGCTCAAGTTTTAATATTATTAAGAGTTTATAAATAAATTCAATTAAGTTTTATTTTTATTAAATATTTTATTTACTACGAAGTTTTAACGTAAAAGTACAAAGTGACCGAGAGATTTAGTACCTACGAGTTAGGAATCGTATTTTCTCCCAAGTGACATAGATAGTTTATAGAATATACAATAAGTCAGGTTTTGAGTTGAGTATATTATATAGAATAGGCAGCTATGCATGTAGGTAACATTCAATGCTACGAGTTCTCGCCTTATTGTGATGAAATTATCATGTTATAGTTAATTAAAAGTTTTGTAAAAAGTCAACTTGAGTCCAGTTTATATCCAAGCCTGATAAACGCTGATAATGTATCCCAACATGAACTATTTATAAATATATTTAATCATTAGTGAGAGTAAATTTCACTAATTTCTCTGTTTTAGTCCACAACTTCTTCGACAACTCCCGATCTTGATACAACGGAGACGCTTTTTGTTCCCGACAATCACTAAAGTACTTTCCGGTCAGATGTTGAACTTCCGGTGACACTGCCAAATAGGTATATAGGCGTCTGTGCTGCTTCCAAAGGAGTTTTACACACCAATCTAAAAATCCTCATTAGAAACGGTTTTAGTCTTATACCAATATCATTATCAGCTATATTTGTCATTGCCCATCAGGGTGTAAGCAATTAACTGTCACACCGGTTCCACTCAATCTTCGACTTAACTCTACCGTCATGATATTTAAATATAACTTTTTTTTTTTTGTTTATACTACTAACGTGGCAAACAACAACTACGGTCCGCCTATAGCCGGTATAGCCTATGGACGCTTGCAACACCAAGGGCATCACTGGCGCGTTGCCGACCCTTCAGAAATCTAATAACTTGTTTTTTGAAGAACCCTATACTGTAGTCCTTAGAGAAAACCTTGGCAGGGAGCTCATTCCACAACCTAAGCGTTCGCGGGATGAAGTTTCTCTAAACCTGCACTGTACGCGGCTATTTCGGTTCTAAAGTGTGAGAATGAATTTTCTGCCGATGGCGAGCGGTGCGATGGTAGAAAGTAGCCGTGGGCATCATTTCGAATAATTCCTCAGAACACAACCCATTGTACAAGCGGTAGAACACACACAGGGAGGCAAAGTCTCTCCTCAGACTTAGGGTCTCGATACCGCATGTGAGTTTGGGATCGTCGACAATTCTCACAGCCCGTCGTTGAACCGAGTCAAAAGGGCCAAGCTGGTATCCGGGTGCACCCGCCCAGAGATGGCAGCAGTACTCCATATGGGGCCGGACTTGCGACTTGTAAAGCAGCAACCTTTGCCCCGACGTGAAGTACTGCTTCGCTGTGTTGAGTACACCAAGTTTTTTGGACGCCAGCTTTACCTTGTCTAGCAAGTGATCTCGGAACTGAACATCGCTGGAGATGTGAACACCAAGGATCCCAATGCTCTTGGCTCATATTTATCCATGTCATTGACATAATTTACATCTTTTTTAGGTATATTAAAATTACATACAATTCACACACAATTTAACAAATAAGTTAATTTTAACAATATTACATATCAAATTTAATATCATATTGGCATCACATTTTAATTTAATAGATATATTATAAATTGACTTTAAATATCATTTCAAATGTAATTAGTGTTGAAAGTAAGCGTGTTTATCGTCAGCTGGATATTTTTGATGCATTGTCCGAAGTTTGCTTTTGCTGAAATGCTGAGAATGCACTATCAAGTTTCTCTCTTAAAAACATATACATAATGTAAGTAAATAAGTATTTTCGTTCCATTTGTTTCCAAGTGTATTTAGATGATTTAAGTTTTTTCATTCAATTAGTAGCAGAAGAGTAGCGGCGACGAGGAGTTTTTATGAACGCATTATGAAGAAAAGAGGGTTTTCTAAAAAGTTAATAAAAACTACAGGATTAGTAGTTTTATTCTCTTGTTAATTTTTTTCAATTTTTGATTAAGTATTTTAGTGAAGTTATTTCAGAAGGTAATTTTGATTTAGATTTTGTTCATAGGTTGAGCTATTTTTAAATATATTTATAAGGGATTGATATGTGTTATATATTTTTTTTATAGTTTAATCACAGAAGTTGTTTTATTTTTTTGTTGATTACATATAGAAATCAATTTAAAACATCTTGTATCTAAGACAACTTTATGAAAAATATGTTGAATTCCGATATTGAAAGCTAATATCGGAAATCAATATCGGAATTGAAAACCTTCCGATATTACATGCCCTACATATGAGTTTTGTACTTGAATTCGATTTAAGTATTATTTTTTTTGCAGCTGTAGCTCTTTGCATACTTCTACATGCAATAATGACTCTTCCTCCACGATCAGCTAAATCTCTAGCTGTTTCAAATCCTATACCACTGTTTCCTCCCGTTATTATAACGAACTCGAGTGACATATTCCAAGTGTGAACTTCTGATACACTTTCACAGATATAACTGCAGTTGCTATTAATGCAATTATCCACGTGAGCATTGTAAATGGTAACCCTGTTGACCGTTTTTGCGTATCGTAAATAGTGAAAAATAACAATAAAACTTAGTAAAGATCGGTTATCCACGGCCTCGCCAAGCAGCCTCGTAAAAAAACTAGTCCCGGCCTTGTGAGGCCGCGAGGCTGCTGCTTTAAATCTACGTATTTAATTGACGTTAGGTTTAATAAATTTTAATAGTACTTCCTTATTCATTTTAAAATGGGCTTGAATAGTAATTTATTGTTTGTTTTATCTTAAGGACAAAGGTATAATTTTCTAAGTTTATAATAGTGAAATGAAATAAAAATTCCAAGATTTTAACAGTTTATCGATAGATATCTACAGGGGCCTTACACAAGTTACAATCGAAAAATCGTGCAGTATCGCTATAGAACAAGCGTTTTCGAAACAATAGTGGTAGACTTATTGCTCATGTATCGAAAACGCTGTATCGTGGGCGTCGGCTGAAAAACTCTATATTATTTGTGCCAATTATCGAAAATCGCTTATGTTTTTGTTTTTTGTTTATAGTATGGATGGAATGTGGTGTTTTTTCTTCATTTGTCTCTTAAGATATTATTACTTTTATTTTCATTCAACTTACTCATCGTTGGTTTTAAAATTAAGAATATAGGTATTTATTGTATTGAATATTGAAATGTGTTAATGCTTTAAGTAGGTATCTAGTTTATCTTAAATATTTTGTTGTGAAAATATTAGGTACTGACGTAAAAACAATCAAGCTATCTATAGTAACAAAAATCTGGCTACACATTTACTATGAATCTGTTAAATTAGAAATAAGACTTATACTTATAACGCAGAATTTTCATAACACCATCATTTTTAATTACAAAATGTTGCTTATGATGTAAAAATATAACAATAATTAAAAATTCAATACAGGTTTCAATAAGCATCTTTATTTATTTAGGTAGGTATATTTCTGCATATCAAAGAAAAATAGATACCTATAATACAAATATTGAATACAACCACAACATTTAAATACCTAATTAAAAAAATACTTAAAATCTTTAAAAATATAATAAATATGAAATAGATTTCAAGCCGCCATTTGCAATCGCCAAGCTTATCCGTAGGGTCTGGGCGAACGCAAGTTCAACGAATATCAAAAAGGAATCGCGTTTGTAAAGTTACAATATGGCTACCTAATGTATAGACAACTTTCGTTTCGGCGCTCCGCAGTGGCTTGGCTATGGCACCAATAGCATAGAAAAGCAACAAGTCTATGATTTTTTTTTTCGATCGATAGCAAGTGACGTCACAAACTTTATGTTCATACATTTTGTTCGATTCTATTCTTTTTTTCGTGACGCTAAATTTAAGAAATCTAAGCCCCCAGGGCCGCTTGCGAATACAGTGTTGCTCCATGATATTTTTACATATAATAAAATCATTACATTCAAAAATGTACATTGAAGATATTTAGAAACCAAGTGTGAGACGGAATTGGTTCCGCACCATTATCTATAAAAACGGCAAAAAATTCACGTTTGTTGTATGTCTTAAATATTTGTTTTATTTTAGTTTAATTATTTATTTAAAAGTAAATATAAAACTCAATATTCTGTGAATATTTCAAGCGTCTACCTGTTGCCGCTATCAATATCGAGCAAAATCGAGCAAAATATCACGTCTGTTGCATGGGAGCCCCTGTAAAATTCATTTTATTCTGTTTTTTTTTGTAATTATTGTTAAAGCGGCAAAAGAAATAAATCTTCTGTAAAAATTTCAACTGTCTAACTATCACGGTTCATGAGATTTAGCCTGGTGACAGACGTACGGACGCACGGATGGACTGACTGACGGACTCTTTCCTCTCGTTCCACTAATTGAAACTGCGCAGCCGACCATTATTTTTCTAACGGAGACGCAGATATCCTGCCCGGCCGACACATCATACTTTCACTATCCCGGCTACAAACTCAAACACAATTTTATGAGTCGTGCCGGTGTATGTATGTTCGTCCGGGAGGATATCTGCTGTCGCCGCCTTCATAGCCTTGAAGACCTAAGGCAACTGTCGATATTGTGGGTGCGCGTAGATTACGGCGGCCACACTGGTATCTATGCGTGCCTATACAGGTCTCATAGCGGTGACACAGACGTAACTCGACTCTTCACGCACCTGAGTTTGACGACTGACAAAGTTCTAGAGCAATATCCCACAGCAGAACTAGTTATTATGGGAGACTTTAACGCCCACCATCGCGAGTGGCTCAGTTCTCGAACCAATAACTATGTTGGGATATCTGCTCATGAATTTGCTCTGACCTATGGATTCTGTCAGCTGGTACTTACTCCAACGAGAATACCAGATAGAGAGGAACGTACGAGCTCCTTATTGGACCTTCTGCTGACTACTCGTCCGGACGGATACTCCGTCTCAGTGGATGCGCCTCTTGGCTCCTCAGACCACTGTCGCGTTCGGACTCAAGTGTCATGCACACAACCTGATCCTTCTGGGCCAACTAATTGGCGACGTGTGTGGCACTATAAGTCGGCAGACTGGATTGGATTGCGAGAATTTTACGCATCGTACCCGTGGAGGCAGATCTGCTTTAACTCAGAAGATCCTGACGTCTGCGCAGCCGCAGTCCTGCCTGACGTCTGCGCAGCCGCAGTCAATGAGACAATCCTTGCTAGTATGGAATGCTATATTCCTAACCCGCGAGTAGCTGCCGGCGTCAAAAACCGACCGTGGTTTAATAGGTCTTGCAGAAAAGCTAAAATTCTTAAGCAAAAAAATATGAAGCTTGGGCCACGACTCGTTATAATAAGGATCCGAATATTTTTATATTCTGGTCGCTTGCCAAAGCTGCCGAAGGGAACTTTTGCCAATCGTCGGTACCACCACTGCGAAAGAACGATGGTGACTTGGCCCATAGTGCTAAAGAGAAAGCCGATCTACTGGGCAGTCTCTTTGCCTCGAACTCGAATATGAACGATAAAGGCGCTGTACCACCTACTATACCGTAGTGCGGTAAGACCATGCCGGAAATCTCCATAACGCACCGGGAGGTCAGTCGGGCGTTGCTTACTCTAGACGTTCATAAGTCTAGTGGGCCAGACGGTATACCAGCAGTGGTGCCTAAGCAGTGTGCTCCTGAGTTATGTCCTGTACTCACGCGCCTCTTCGCGCTTTCCTACCACACAAGGCAATTTCCGTCTTCATGGAAGACTGCGAATGTGCACCCGGTGCCCAAAAAGGGCGATAGATCAGATCCATCGAATTACAGGCCTATCGCTATTACCTCTATCCTCTCTAAGGTGAGGGAGCGTGTGATCAACACACAATTTCTAAGATACCTAGAAGTACACGATCTGGTCAGTGACCGTCAATATGGCTTTCGCCACGGTCACTCGACTGGTGACCTACTAGTGTATCTCACACACCGATGGGCACAAGCCATTGAGAGTCAGGGGGAGGCATTGGCATGTAGCCTGGACATAGCGAAGGCGTTCGATCGGGTCTGGCACCGGGGTCTTCTATCAAAGTTGCCATCTTACGGAGTGCCCTAGGGTTTGTGCAAATGGGTGGCTAGCTTTTGTCTGGCAGACGCATACGAACCGTAGTTGAAGGTAGTTGCTCTGATAGCATGGACATTAATCCTGGTGTCCCGCAAGGTGTGCTGTCTCCTACACTGTTTCTACTGAATATCAATGACATGTTGGACATCAACAACATACATTGCTATGCAAATGACTGTACTGGAGACGCTTTTTACACGGGTCAAGCAAACATCCCTCGTTCCGTTGTGGAGGAAAATCTGCGGAGAACTTGTGTCTCAAATCGAGACCACACTGTCCCAGGTCTCTGACTGGGGACGGGTAAACTTGGTCCGATTCAACCCTACAAAGACACAAGTGTGCGCGTTCACCGCTAAGAAAACTCCATTCACTGGAGTCCCACAATTCCAGAACACTCCCCTCTCCATCTCCAAGAGCATTGGGATCCTTGGTGTCGACATCTCCAGCGATGTTCAGTTCCGAGATCATTTACAAGATAAAGTGAAGCTTGCGTCCAAAAAACTTGGTGTACTCAACAGAGCGAAGCAGTACTTCACGTCGGGGCAAAGGTTGTTACTCATTCAAAGGAATTCACTCTCACACTTTAGAACCTAAATGGTCGCGTACAGTGCGGTTTCAGAGAACCTTCCTCCCGCGAACGCTAAGGTTGTGGAATGAGCTCCCTGCCAAGGTTTTCTCTAAGGACTACAGTATGGGGTTCTTCAAAAAAGAAGTTATTAGATTTCTGAAGGGTCGGCAACGCGCGAGTGATGCCCTTGGTGTTGCAAGCGTCCATAGGCTACGGTGACCGCTTACCATCAGGCGGGCCGTAAGCTTGTTTGCCACCTTAGTGGTATAAAAAATAAATAAAAAAATTACCCTTTGAGTACGGAACCCTAAAAATTGCTGCGTAATTACAAAATATAATTTTTCAAAATTTTGGTCTGTGTATTTGTATGATGTCCCAGCTTCACGCCAAAAGTACTGAACACTTGGACAGATTCTGTTAAATTTTGCACGCGTAATCTTCAAATCGTCTACTTATAGGCTATAAATTATGTAGCTATTTGTCATGGGTGGTGAGCAAACTTATTAGTTTAGTTTGTCAGTGTGTACGTATGTCCTAGCTTCACGCAAAAACTACAGACAGATTGAAGTTTTGCACGTATAATTCCAAATGGTGGAATCAACATCACGCTCTTTACCATGGGGATTGAGCAAATAAGTATTTATCTGTCAATCAATTCTCGTGTTTTACTTTAGTACAATAGTGTTTCTTTATTCTATATTAGTAACTAGTAAAGTTACAAAATACAACCCATACCCAATACATACAAAAGTGCACATACAAAAATTGCGATATTATTATTATTATCACGTTAATTTAATATACCTTGCTATATGTAAGCAAACGAACTCGCCGCGCTCTTTGCACTTAAATTTTTGAAATATGCTAAGTTCAACTAATATCCCATCAAAAAGTTAAATATAAAAGAACAGGCCAACTTCTTGTGATTTATAATGTTAATAAATGTATGTTATCTGATAATTAGGAAGGAACCTTTGCCAAGCTTCTTGCCTATCACAACAAGTTAACACAATTTATAAGTACGTATACGTAGGTAGGTAGGTACACAAATTAAAACAATCAAACTCGGAATGTTTATGTATTCTACGTAATACGAAATAAGTATTTCGACCAAAATATGTTAAGTTTATATTTGGTTGACACTTAATAGCGCTTTTATTTTCTTTCCAGTCTACGGAAATTGTTTCTTTCTATTCT
The DNA here is from genome assembly GCA_946406115.1 of Apoda limacodes. NCBI lineage: Eukaryota > Metazoa > Arthropoda > Insecta > Lepidoptera > Limacodidae > Apoda > Apoda limacodes. The sequence goes on along the minus strand of OX291553.1, from coordinate 6,118,805 downwards.
TTTGTAAATTGTGACTTCTGTGTGCACTAGGCGCAATTGGTAATGTGTTCTATTTTTTATCAATCTAATCCAAAAAGCACAATAAACTGAACTAATAAAAATGTAGCTCAATTGTGTAACATATCGGTCAGTGGCACTTTATAAAAAAAAAACAACAGATTCTAAACAGCGGTAACTGCACGATTTTAAACTGACAGAAAAGGTGATGAGTGATCTTGGTGGTATAATGTCAACATCACACGGACCGTACCGAATAGTAAATGCATACTAACTGCAGCAATACCTATAATTTCTGTATAAGTAAATGAATAGAACCATTAAGGTTAACTGACAATTACTTTTAAGAACAATGAAACCGATTTCAAAACAGTTATTTATTTAATTAACAACTAAATAAAGGAAGAAATAAAGTTTGATCTCTTAAAAATTTAAAGTAAATATGCCAAATATTTTTTTGAGGTCGGTGCGACCCTTAATATTTGGAAAAACATTGTCACTTGGCTGTCGTAGTATGCGGTACGAGTACTGTTAGACGCGCCACATACCCCGCCTACCGCCCGAACCGCGGTGATGCGCGCCGTACGCTACCGAAGTCAATGTCAGCGAGAGCTCAATCCGCACGGGCACACGTCATTGCTTGCGGACGCTTCTGGGGGCCTACAACTGATATCAGTTTCAATCCCAATCCAGTTTCAATCCAATTTCGTGGCAAGCTTAAACTCGATCTCCATCGGTATTCTTAAACCAAATTGCGATTGAATTGAAATTATGATTGCACACATTTCGAAATCACAAATCACAAAATATAAAAACAATACTGAAACTAATAAAAATTAAAGTGAAAGTTAAATCTTCGTAGCGATCGTTTTTTTTTTTTTAATATTATAAAGGGCTCGCACGGTCTTAGCAGACAATTTATGCATTTGCCAGAGTCAAAGTCAAGTATATTTTATCGTATCGTGGCGCGGGCGTTACCGCGCGTCCTCGTTTTCAAGTCCCAAGATTGGGCGGGAGTATTGGTGTGGATCCTCAGACATTGCGCGTCATGTCCTGCTTATTTCTTCATAATTCACTATTAAATTCATGAGCCTTCGCTTCACAATTTTTAACACGCTTTCGTAAAACTTTGCTAAAATATATACATCGAAAGTCACTAAATGAATTTAGAAAAATTAAACAGAAAAAAACACCACTCCTTCTTAAGATTCGCGCCAAAACTCCGTAGCGATAGTTTTGTTTTGTTTATTTAGAATTTTGACATTTCTTTTTCACAGATCATCATACCTAATTTCACTCTCGATCCGATGGCTCAAAGAGTACCGATTCTTATTATTTGTATAGGAGTTTAGTTCCGAAATCGGCCACCAAATTCCGTTCTCGATTGAGAGCTACAACAACGTTCAAGAGTACCAATTTAGTATATTTCTCGATCGCCGTAGGATTTTACGATTGAAACTGATATCAGTTGTAGGCCCCCTGAGCTATATTTTGATGCGCTAATTTGTTTTGACATAAGACTTTTATAAATATTTATAAAAGTTTATTTTACATTAATTTCATAAGTTTCTTCATTTATTATTTTTGGTTTTCTGTACTTAATGGTAATCCAGATTTCTTTTTAGTTTTATACCTGTGAAAATTTACAGTAGTTACACATGTGAAAATTTACTATATTATATATTTATTTCACCCTATTATATATATATATATATACAGGTGAAGTTTTCAAATGGGCGTGCATGGCCAAATCCTGAACTATAATGAATAGCGAAAAGTGCTCAAAGGAGTCTCGAGCACGAATTTGAGGAAAACTAAAATTGCATCGTTAGATTTATGAAACCATTTGAAATTATTGGATTGGAATCAAACCCATAGATTTTGAAAAAAAAAACACACTGTTTTATTGCTAAGAAGGGCTATTTACTTTAAACTTAGTATCTTTATATAATTTTTAACACGAATAATAAACAAAGTGTTTCGGAGAGTTTTAAAATTCAACCTCTAAGGGAAGAAAATGTTATGCTAATTTTGTATGGAATTGGCAAACATTATTTTTACGAAACTTTGTACAATGCTATCCATTGTTACACGAAAACAAAAAAGATATTTCGGACAGATACGAGTATAACATTAATACACGCATTTCAGGTTTTTTCAAATTCAACCCGCACCATTAAACCCGCACGGGAGTGAAGTGCAAGTTTTTGAGGAAAATAATATTTTATAGTGAAATTTTATTCATAATTTATGTAAATGTTTTACAGCTAAATGATTAAAACATGTATTTTAGGTAATTTTGATAATCAACCTCTCATTTACTTAAAACTCAGTATTAATGCTTATAAAATTTTACTGCTTTGAACGGGGTTGAAAGGAGATGAGAAACTAAGTCTAGGATTTAATATGTCTATAGTAATTAAATTGAAACTTGGTGGATATTTATTCTTAACACAACTTACAAACGACGTGTTTCGGTGTTTCAGAAAACTTTACCAGGTCTTACGAGGTGGCAAATGTGTTGAGTAATATTTTTTAATGTTTTAATTTAGTATAATACTTGAAATAGGGACATGCTTTTCAACACTATTTATAAAACGTTTTAGGTTCAAATTTAACCCCAAAAGAGGTGAAAAGAGGTGAAAAAATGTGTAAAGTGTACCTATATTTCATTTTCTGCAGTCAATTCACTAAGAACGTGATACATATGCGTATTCACTATTCAATACCGATCAATGCCTCAACTTTTGTCTGATTACTAAAACTGAAATAAGGTTATATGTTAATGTGTATTTAACTACCTGTAAAAGAAAAAAAACTGGTTGCCTGTAAAGTCGGTATACGGGCGAAAGTTTTACGTGACAATGATTTTATGTCTGTCTCTCTCGCTCTTAGGCGGGCGCGTGCCTCTCACTCGCTCTCATTGTGAGCGCATAACGTGAGCGGAGCGTAACGCAGTTTCTTGAAGTGTCACCCGGCAAACCAATTTATAAGACGTTGTCACGTCAAAATTAACTAATTTCTCTGATTCAGTCCACAACTTCTTTGACAGCTCCAGATCTTGACACAACGGAGACGCTTTCTGTTCCCGACAATCACAAAAGTACTTTCCAGTCAGATGTTTAACTTCCGGTGACACTGCCAAATATACAGACGTCTGTGCCGCTTCCGAAGGAGTTTTACACGTGAATCCCAGTATTAATTTTAGAAACATTATTAGTCTTTCATCCACACAACCAACAGCTATATTTGTCATTGCCCATCCAGGGTGTAAACAATTAACTGTCACACCGGTTCCTCTTAACCTTCGACTTAGCTCCATCGTCATGATAGTTAAATATAACTTGCTGTTAGAATACACTGAAAATTTGTTCCAATATTTCACTGTGTTCATATTATCAAAGTCAACTATACCATTTTTATGACCTGAAGATGAAACGTTAATGATGCGACTAGGTGCCGATGACTTCAGAAGAGGCAATAAAAGGCATGTCAATAAAAATGGTCCCAAGTAATTAACTTGCAGTCCGATAAGTAAACCATCTTCTGTTTTATTGTCTCCTAGTCCCATAGCGCCAGCATTATTAATAAGTACATCCAAACGTTTCTCACTTCTCATTATGTCTTTACTAAATTGCTTAACGGAGCGTAAAGACGATAAATCCATTTCCTTACATATAATTGTTGCATCTGGATTCGATTTACGTATTTTTTCTTTCGCAGCTGTAGCGAGTTCTAAAGTAATGCATGCAATAATGACTCTTGCTCCACGATCAGCTAAATCTTTAGCTGTTTCAAATCCTATACCACTGTTACCTCCCGTTATTATAACAGTCTTTCCCACCATATGCGCACTCGAGTGACACATTCCAATTGTTAACTTCTGATACACTTTCACAGATATAACTGCAATTGCTATTAATCCAATTATCCACGTAAACATTGTAACTGGTGACTGTTTTTACGTATCGTGAAATAATATTAGATAACTATAAAACTTGGTAAAGATCAGTTATCCACGGCCATGACAACACATATGATCGTTGATTATTAATTTTCAATCGGCGTGTCCCCTCTTACACCGCGAGATTGCTGCTCGTGGCTGCCGACCCAAGCCGATTAGCCTACTTATATAATACTAGCTTTTGCCAACGGCTTGGCCCGCCCTAAATTTGGTAATCGGCGTAGGATACTTACGGCAACTCCTTGCTTATACAAAAGAAGTTTGTTATAGCAACCTATATCTGCAGCTATGGTTCGTTCGTGGAATTCGGTTATAGTTGTTCCCGCGTAAACTTTTGAATTTCCGGAATGGAAAATAGTCTATGTCCTATCCCAGGACTTTGCCTATAAGTGTGCCAAGTTTCATCCCGATCCATCCAGTGGTTGAAGCGTGATTGAAACATCCAAAATTATTTTGCCAGCGGCTCCACCCGCCCTAAATTTGGTAATTGGCGTGGGATTGTTACGTCAACTCATCAATACTAATAAAGTTTGCTATAGCAAGCTATAGTTCATTTAAGCTCGGTTATAGTTATTCCCGCGGAAAATTTTGATTTTTCCGGGATAAAACACACCTGCGCGCGGTTTATATAGCAATAATTCTGGTTAGTGGATGCTCAAACTTATAGCAACTGTTTAAAACGTGGCGGAAAACGGTAGGTTATAAAATAAACGTGATATGGAAGATTTAATAGGGAATAATTTATCTATAAGGGCTTTTTCAAAATACACTCCCAACATAGTAAAGAGAGTAGTAAATTTTGGTTTTATGCTTAAATCAGCATAGAAATTATAAATTTTGAGAAGTGGTTAATTTTATTGTAGGTTTGGTTTGGTGGGCACTGTTGTAATTCAAACTCCAAGGTGGTGAAAGAGATAGTATCTTGAATAAAGAACTGTGCAAATCTTATAGTCTATGCGAGCAAAGCCGCAGGTTAAAGTAAAACACGAGAATCTCTGCCGAAAAACTGCTGCGCAAGTAACTAGTTTTTGCGTGAATTGACAAACTAAACTTATCTTAATATATATAAATCTCGTGTCACAATGTTTGTCCTCAATGGACTCCTAAACTACTGAACCGATTTTGATCAAACTTCTTCAAAATATCTGTTATTTGATCCAACTTAAAAGATAGGATAGTTTTTATCTCGATATGTCAAGTGCGAGCCGGACTCGGGCACTATAGGTAAAAACCAACTTTCGCCGGGTACAGAGGGACGGCAGCGGAACAACGTTCGCCGGGACAGCTAGTAAGTTTATAAGTTTGCTCACCACTTTAACTGTTCCATGCTTACCGCCATAAGAAATAGCATAAGACTTTACAGTCAATATGTTGACCCGCACATTTCAGATTACGCGTGCAAAATTTCAACAGAATCTGTTCGGTAGTTTTTGTGTGGAGTTTGGACATACATACAAATACAATATAAATATTTTTAGTTTCCGTTTAGTAGGTTACAGTGTCATTAGTGGGCGCATATAAATTACCTTATTTGTGGAGTTAATAATTTGGTTATGCATAAATGTCAGGAAGGTTTATTTTTCAAGGTCGTTTTGTTTGCTAAGTTTTCGTTGCCATATGATAGCTTTTTATATTATTAAGATGCTATATTAGGTTCAATACAACTTTACAACACGGTATGCGGTATAAACTGTTAAAATCTTGAAAATTTTATTTCATAGATAACTTCCGAACGACTACACCAAACTGGATAATTCTTTTTAGTTGTGTTCATTCTATATAAATAATAAAAAAAAATCCTCAAGTGCGCGTCGGACTCGTGCACTAAGGGTATTCTTTGTAATGAAATTTTGGGAAGTTATTATGCACACGCCGAGGAAGGTATTTGAAGAAAAAAATCTCGCCAACTGCGTGTCGGACTCGCGTGCCAACTAAGTGTAAACCTATTGTAATTAAATTTTGGAAAATTGTCATGCACACACCGGGGAAGGTTTCTGAATTAAAACAACCCTTTCACAATAGGTGGCGTGTCAGCTAGTTAGTTCTGTTAAAAATAAACTTAGAAATTGATACATTTATCCTTAGAGTAAAATAAATAATTAATTACTATTCAAACACAACAATTTGAAATCAATAAAAAATAATTACTCATAAAATTTACCTAGCCTATTTCTTATCTATCGGTTATTAAAAACTAGATAGGTGCATGGATTTAACAGATATTAATGAACAAGTCGCAAGCGTCAGAGATCCGAGGCCTATGATAAGTCGTATTATCGCGTTTGATAAGTTGTATTATCGCATTTCTAAAAGTAAATGTCATAAGGCATGTTTCCACGGACCTCGCAGCCTCGAGGAAGAAATTTCCAAGTACGGAAACTGTTGTGTAGACGTGCCTTGCATGAGCGCAGTTGCGGCCGAGCTGTCCGGAGTCGGCAAATCACTTTGCTCAAAGGTGCTTCAGACGTGTGCCTAGGTTGAGGATGTTAGAGATGTCTTAATCCATACTTCTATAGTAATATTATAAATTGCGAAAATCTGTGTGTTACCTCTTCACGCTTAAACCGCTGAACCAATTTAGATAAAATTTGGTATGGATATAGTTTGAGTGCCGGGAAAGGACATAGGATAGTTTTTATCCCGAAAAAAAATCCGCAAGAATAACTATAACCGAGCTTAAATGAACTATAGCTTGCTATAGCAAACTTTATTAGTATTGATGAGTTGACGTAACAATCCCACGTCAATTACCAAATTCAGGGCGGGTGGAGCCGCTGGCAAAATAATTTTGGATGTTTCAATCACGCTTCAACCACTGGATGGATCGGGATGAAACTTGGCACACTTATAGGCAAAGTCCTGGGATAGGACATAGACTATTTTCCATTCCGGAAATTCAAAAGTTTACGCGGGAACAACTATAACCGAATTCCACGAACGAACCATAGCTGCAGATATAGCTTGCTATAACAAACTTCTTTTGTATAAGCAAGGAGTTGCCGTAAGTATCCTACGCCGATTACCAAATTTAGGGCGGGCCAAGCCGTTGGCAAAAGCTAGTATTATATAAGTAAGCTAATCGGCTTAGGTCGAAAATTATTAATCAACGATCATATGTGTTGTCATGGCCGTGGATAACTGATCTTTACCAAGTTTTATAGTTATCTATCATTATTTCACGATACGTAAAAACAGTCAGCAGTGTTACCAGTTACAATGTTTACGTGGATAATTGGATTAATAGCAATTGCAGTTATATCTGTGAAAGTGTATCAGAAGTTAACAATTGGAATGTGTCACTCGAGTGCGCATATGGTGGGAAAGACTGTTATAATAACGGGAGGTAACAGTGGTATAGGATTTGAAACAGCTAGAGATTTAGCTGATCGTGGAGCAAGAGTCATTATTGCATGCATTACTTTAGAACTCGCTACAGCTGCGAAAGAAAAAATACGTAAATCGAATCCAGATGCATCAATTATATGTAAGGAAATGGATTTATCGTCTTTACGCTCCGTTAAGCAATTTAGTAAAGACACTTATTAATAATGCTGGCGCTATGGGACTAGGAGACAATAAAACAGAAGATGGTTTACTTATCGGACTGCAAGTTAATTACTTGGGACCATTTTTATTGACATGCCTTTTATTGCCTCTTCTGAAGTCATCGGCACCTAGTCGCATCATTAACGTTTCATCTTCAGGTCATAAAAATGGTATAGTTGACTTTGATAATATGAACACAGTGAAATATTGGAACAAATTTTCAGTGTATTCTAACAGCAAGTTATATTTAACTATCATGACGATGGAGCTAAGTCGAAGGTTAAGAGGAACCGGTGTGACAGTTAATTGTTTACACCCTGGATGGGCAATGACAAATATAGCTGTTGGTTGTGTGGATGAAAGACTAATAATGTTTCTAAAATTAATACTGGGATTCACGTGTAAAACTCCTTCGGAAGCGGCACAGACGTCTGTATATTTGGCAGTGTCACCGGAAGTTAAACATCTGACTGGAAAGTACTTTTGTGATTGTCGGGAACAGAAAGCGTCTCCGTTGTGTCAAGATCTGGAGCTGTCAAAGAAGTTGTGGACTGAATCAGAGAAATTAGTTAATTTTTCTTTCACTGATAGTTAAATACACATTTACATATTTATAACCTTATTTCAGTTTTAGTAATCAGACAAAAGTTGAGGCATTGATCGGTATTGAATAGTGAAGTGCAATTACCATTTTAGCTGCTTCAGACGCAAGGTTAAAGAGCATTGTGCCCAACGTTGCCTTAAAATGTAAATCGGAGGTGAATAATTTGTAATATATTTGCTCAATGTCCATGGCAAATAGCGTCATAATTTTATTTATCTATCTACATATATACATAGAATAACACAAAGTCGCTTCCCACCGTCTGTACGGATGTACGCTTTGATCTTTTAAACTATGCAACGGATTTTAATGCGGTTTTTATCAATAGAGTGCTTCAAGAGAGAGAGGAAACGTATAGTTTAATGTTGTTTTGAATTGTTCAAAATGTCGAAGAATCATGCCGACTGGGAGCTTTACATGGCGTTCGCTGGATCAACTACATCAAAACAAAGTACTACAAAACTTTAGGTTTTGATAAGGCCTACAAAAAAGTTGCCCATATTAACCTCATAAAGTTTACTCACAATAACCGTTTTTATCTTTTCAAAAGTGTGACGAAAAGTTACTAAAGTTAAAAAAGTTACTTAGGAAGCTATTTTTATCATTATATATAAATTCTTATATCTTTAATTGCTAGTTTTCTTTATAATTTATGTATACTTTAGAAGATATTATATTTAATATTACCAGTAACAAAAAAAATGGTTTTTTCGACGCTTTTTACTAGGTATTAATTTTATCTTAGTTAATCATAACGTTTAACTTTTATTAGATAAAGGTTACAAATTATTGTATGCATTATTTTTTGCAACTCTTTTTGAGTGTTGCCAGTGCCTAATCAGGTAGTAGTAGTGTAAAAAGTTTTCTGATCCGGTGGTCAAAGATCAAAACTACAGTCGCCATATTAAAATGCTGTGAACTTACAGCGACACTAGCGATAGACACGGGGTTTGAAAAGTGTGTTAAACTGTACTTCAATTAAATAGTTATATTGATACAGGCAGTGAATCATTTTTAAACCCCAACGCAAAAAACGTGTGTGTGTGTGAGTGTGTGTGTGTGTGTGTGTGAGGGTGTGTGCGTGTGTGTGAGTATTTGGATGTGGTTTTTTTATGAAAAAAACAGGTTTTCTAGCGGTGGTTATCAGACATGTTTTATCAAAATCGGTTCAGCCGATCTTAGACGCATAATAAGTTTACTTTACTTTCAAACATAAGTGTGACCTAAAATTTAAAACACCCATGTATGCTACACAACTATGCACTATTATGGAATTCTTGGTTTAATGCTGCAGCCAGGATATCCAGCACACCAGTACACTTTTGAAAAAAAATTAAAATATTTGTCGTGTTTGGATTCGTTTTGACCCGTGTGTGTGTGTCTGTCAGTGGCACCGTAGCTCTTAAACGGTTAAACCCATTTGAATGCGGTTTTTTAACTTCCGATATAAAGAGTAGTGTTATAAGTGCTCGTAGCTCCCAAACGAATGAACCACTTTTGATAGTTTTTTTTTGTTTGATAGCTGATGTGATCGAGATGGTTCTTAGCAATGAAATATGAAAATCAGTCCAGGAGTTTGGAGCGCATCAGCTCATTTCCTACTTGACAAAAGGCTTTTTCCAACTTTTACTTGTCTTATTGATTGAAATTTGTAACAGTATACCACTATTACTTCAGTGATATTTACAAGACATGTTAACCTTAAGTTAATGATGCAGCATCAAGAAGTCATATTGAAGTCACATATTAAATTGTACTGTAGCACTGTACACTCGGGAAAATTAACACAACACCTGCATGGGCACCTGCAGCGGGGTGCCAGGTGGTGCACTTGCACCCCTTGGGAATCTCGGGATCAAAAGGAATTATTGAAATAAAAATCTGTTGGAAATCATTTTTTTATTGACAATAATTAGTAGGCAGTAATTACAATTCTCATTTATAAAGCAACTGCAGCCGGCGGGGTTTTTGACCGAACTTATTAATAACGTTTTCTATAAAGTTAACAAGCATAATCCAGACAGTCGCTCGTCACCTGTTGTGGACCTATTCCAAATTTTTATCTCTTCTCAGTGTGCTAAAAGATCTTTCTATTGTGCACGTTGTGGGTAGAGTAAGGCCAATCTTGATCGCTTCTGCTACCGAAGGAAAGAAAGCCTCGTCGATGTAGTCTATAAGATGTTTTTCATATCGATCAACTCCACTGATATCATTTGCCACTGCCTGTTGATATTTCCACAATTCAAACTAATTTCTGAAATAAAATTAGGTAAAAGATCGCCATACAAATTTTCAATGTCTTTTGCAGCTCTAAGAAATTCTTCTTTACTGAGGCCTGTTATTATTTTTGGGTGTAGTTGTAACAGAGAAAATGATTTTTTATGTGTTTCAGAAAATCTGTCTTTTAAAGAAGAAATTATCGAATAAAGGTAAGGGATGTATAAAGCTCTTCTGTAAAATTCTTCAACGTTTTCGGATGGGTGGTTGGATCGATGAGCCTGGCGTTTCGTAACTCGTTGGCATTTAATCTCAATATCAAGGTCTTCGCAACTTTGTTTAGCTTCTCCAAATATAGCAGTAAATTCCTGCGATGCGTTTTGTCTGTGACCCTCTATTATTTTAGTGAGTTTGCAAATGTACCATTCACTGAATTAATGTCAAAATCCACTTGTTGAAGCTGGTTGCAGACAGGCTCAAGCTTTGCCGAGTAAGTAGCAATAATATGCAATGCCACAATAATATTTGTGGTGGTCAAAGCAGTGCGCAGTTGGTAAGCCCTAATCTTTGTCTTAGAATTAATGGCTTGATCTTCTGAGAGGTCTTGTAATGCTTCTACATTCTTTGTGAAATTTTGAGCGAAAATTCGAATACTTTTGTACTTTGCAGACCATCTGGTTTCGCAAAACAAGGGAATATTTGGAATTTTTTTTCGCCGTAAAATGCTCTCTCTAAAAAAGTTATAGTTTCGTTAATTAATTCCAGCAGTATTTCTTATTTCACTCAAATTATTTAAATCATTGACAACAAGATTTAATATGTGACAAGCACAGTGGAAATACTTTGCTTTGGGATATTTATCATTATTTATTTTCTGAACTCCACCAACATGTCCAGCCATTGTGGAGCAACCATCATACCCTTGCCCAACCATTTTGTTGAGATGTAAGCCATATGATGTCAAAAAAGATATTATAACTTCAGAAATCGATGCAGCATCTAATTTTTGAAGTGGTCTGTACCCCAAAAATTCTTCAAGTATTACGTAACTGTGTTTCGTTTGGTCAAACTTGACTGTTCAGTCCCGCTTATATCCGCTGTCTCGTCAGCTAAGATTGAAAAGTATGCCGCTTCTTTTGCTTCATCAGTATTGGTTTCACGAAGAACATTAGCACAGGTTTCAATAATTTCGTTTTGAACTTGATGGAATACATAGAGGGCATTTTTCGAACCAGTCGCAAAGTGGTCTCTTAAAACCGTATCTCCTGCCTCAACTTGGAAATGTAGTAAGTCTGTGAAAACTGACCCATCTTTTGTTTTTCCTCGAAGGGGTAAATCATGCGTAGTACAAAATAAGACCGAAGATATAATGGGTTGAAGTTTTTTCTGTTTTCTGAAATTTCCCTGTAATATTCAGTATCAATCTGTTCATAAACGTAATTTTTTTTTCTTTGCATGTTTTCCAGAAATTTTTTAGAACGTATAACCGATTCACGATGCCAGTGGCTATTTGCATGATATTTTATAACAAAATTATAATTATTTTAACTTTGAAAATAAAGAAAAGAAACACAAGATAGCTCATTTGTCACTGCTTGCTTGCACTGATTAATTAATTACGGCGCGCACTGACACTAACTAATTAGCTCGCTATTGGACTGTATGAACTAACTATCTATATATTTTCGAAACTCCTGGCCCACCAACTTAGAATTTTTAAATTTCGATCGTCGCGAACAAATACGTGTGAGCCGTGAGGACTGGGTACCTATAAAATAAATTTATGAATTTAAAATATTCAGAAATATTATATTCCAATAATAGTCAGAAATTTGTAAACGTCTCGAACATAAAATAAACCGGGCTTGATAAGTTTCCGACAAAAAATTTCAATTTTTTATTAACAATCATAATACGGCGAAGATTGTAAGAAAACTAATTTCTGCCGGAGCTCATGAACACCTGGCCGCTAGGCTTTTCAAAATATATTGTGCAGAAAAATAAATTAATAAATTTTGTTTTTTTTAAATTCGAAAGTTGTTATTAGTGAACTTGTCATTCATATTAAGAAATTCTGCCCGCGACTTCGTTTTCATAGAATTCGAAATAAAGTTAATTTAAACAAAAAGCGTGTTAGAATATATAGAGTGTTAGGATATTATGTGCCTGAACTGAAACGGAGTATCATGAATGTAGATTAGGGTAGTGAATATATTTTATGTTCTTAACATGATTATGTTTTTTATCAAAAAAAAAAACAAATAAAATCGCGTTAAAATTATCCCGATAATTCGCGTAGACGTCGCCTTAAATTACCCCGTTAGGCCCCGTAGTAGTCAGTAGTAGTTGTTTGATTTCAATCTATGGGCAATATTAAACTGATTGCCCCATGAAATTTCCGCCACCCTCACGAATCACACTGTCACTGGCTAGACAATTGCCTTACTTCTACGTTATTAGTTTTCAAGTCAATTTCATAACATTGCCAATGGTATTGGTAACGGTCATCAGAACAAATTCCATTGAAGTAGATAATCGCCATAAGGATTTAAATTGTCAAATAGAAAAAAAACAGTGCGACGTGACGATAGCAATGTGACAGTAGCGTGAGTAAATAATGTGCAAAATAAATATACAGTAAAATAGTGTTTTAAGACTAGAAAGAGTCTATAATAATAATAGAGAATATAATACTACGTATTGAACCAGTGTTCTTAAATAGACTAACTACGGATACATATCTCTGTTTCAAACCCGACTGTTTTATCAGCATTATGGAACACAAGATCATTCTGCCCGCCCTGTGTGCGCGACTACCTAAACGCAAACTTTAAATTACGGAAATTTCCGTGACGTATTATATAGATGAAACCGTTTATTGCAGATAGCACTACCAGCCGCACTACTGGTAGTGCTGTTTACAAATGCTAGCCACACCATGGCACCGTTCAAATGTTTTGTAGTACAATCGAGGAAAAAAATACAAAAAGAAACCGGCCAAGTGCGAGAAGGAGTTCCGTACGATCTAAGAAGATTGACGTGTGTTTGTATTTCGATGGATTGACGACGAAAAGATAGTTTTTCCCCACCGACCAACTGAACGGCACAACTAGTGCGGTCGGTGGGATATGTCGAGCGTTTATAGTCGTTTTAGTTTTTTATTTTCATTATTATTGCAAATGACAGCTGTCAAATTAGAAAAATTATAGATCTCATCAAGATCTTCATTTTAGATGACAGCTGTCAAACTAGAAAAGGCTTCATCTCTGTAACTATTCATCTTAGACAGAAATTCATCAAGATCTTTATTTTTGATGACAGCTGTCAAACTAGAAAGAGCTATATCTCCCTAACTATTGACCTTAGACAAGCAGTTTCCTTGCAGAAATGATAGATCTCATCAGGATCTCTATTTTTGATGACAGCTGTCAAACTAGAAAGAGCTTTATGTCCCTAACTATTGATCTTAGACTAGCAGTTTCTTTGAAAAAATTAAAGGTCTCATCAAGATGTTTATTTTTGATGACAGGTGTCAAACTAGCAAGAGCTATATCTCCCTCACTATTGATCTTAGACTAGCAGTTTCCTTGCAAAAATGATAGATCTCATCAAGATCTTTATTTTCGATGACAGCTGTCAAACTAGAATGAGCCATATCTCCCTAACTATTGATCTTAGACTTGCAGTTTCCTTGCAAAAATGATAGATCTCATCAAGATCTTTATTTTCAATGACAGCTGTCAAACTATAAAGAGCTATATCTCCCTGACTATTGATCTTAGACTAGCATTTTATTTGCAGGCATACCTAGGCAGTTTGGCAACTCAATGATTTTAAGGTTAAATAAAATCTTTTTAAATATTTTTTTTTGTCTCATATTTGGAAACTCACTACAAAGCGCATGTCGTTCTTTTTAAAAACAAAAAAGTTAGGCGGCTTCTAAGTATTCTAGAAAATGGAGAAAAGCGAGTTCCGAGTGCTAATTTAACACTATTTTTTACGTAATAAAACTATTAAGCAGACCGAAGAAAAATTGAAAAAGTATTATGGTGATTCTGCACCTTCTCATGGGATGGTACAAAAGTGGTTCACTGAATTTCGTTGTGGACTAGTAGGTTCTTCACAGATGTGAAAGGTTTCATCAATATTCATTTCTGTAAAGAAACTGCTAGTCTACGATCAAAAGTTACGGAGATAAAGGCGTTTCTAGTTTGACAACTGTCATCAAAAATAAAGATCTTGATGAGATCTATCATTTCTGCAAGGAAACTGCTAGTCTAAGATGAATAGTTACAGAGATGAAGCCTTTTCTAGTTTGACAGCTGTCATCTAAAATGAAGATCTTGATGAGATCGATCATTTCTGCAAATAAATTGCTAATCTAAAATCAATAGTTAGGGAAATATAGCTCTTTCTAGTTTGACAGCTGTCATCAAAAATAAAGATCTTGATGAGATCTATCATTTCTGCAAGGAAACTGCTAGTCTAAGATCGATAGTTAGGGAGATATGGCTCTTTCCAGTTTGACAGCTGTCATCGAAAATAAAGACCTTGATGAGATCTATCATTTCTGCAAGGAAACTGCTAGTCTAAGATCGATAGTTAGGGAGATAAGACTCATTCTAGTTTTGCAAGTGTCATCGAAAATAAAGACCTTGATGAGATCTATCATTTCTGCAAGGAAACTGCTAGTCTAAGATCAATAGTTAGGGAGATATAGCTCTTTCTAGTTTGACAGCTGTCATCGGAAATAAAGACCTTGATGAGATCTATTATTTCTGCAAGGGAACTGCTAGTCTAAGATGAATAGTTACAGAGATGAAGCCTTTTCTAGTTTGACAGCTGTCATCTAAAATGAAGATCTTGATGAGATCTATCATTTCTGCAAGAAAACTGCTAGTCTAAGATCAATAGTTAGGGAGATATAGCTCTTTCTAGTTTGACAGCTGTCATCAAAAATAAAGATCTTGATGAGATCTATCATTTCTGCAAGGAAACTGCTAGTCTAAGATCAATAGTAAGGGAGATATAGCTCTTTCTAGTTTGACAGCTGTCATCGGAAATAAAGACCTTGATGAGATCTATCATTTCTGCAAGGAAACTGCTAGTCTAAAATCAATAGTTAGGGAGATATAGCTCTTTCTAGTTTGACAGCTGTCATCAAAAATAAAGATTTTGATGAGATCTATCGTTTCTGCAAGGAAACTGCTAGTCTAAGAACAATAGTTAGGGAGATATAGCTCTTTCTAGTTTGACAGCTGTCATCGGAAATAAAGACCTTGATGAGATCTATCATTTCTGCAAGGAAACTGCTAGTCTAAGATTAATAGTTAGGGAGATATAGCTCTTTCTAGTTTGACAGCTGTCATCGGAAATAAAGACCTTGATGAGATCTATTATTTCTGCAAGGAAACTGCTAGTCTAAGATCAATAGTTAGGAAGATATATTATATATTAGCTCTTTCTAGTTTGACAGCTGTCATCGAAAATAAAGACCTTGATGTGATCTATCATTTCTGCAAGGAAACTGCTAGTCTAAGATGAATAGTTACAGAGATGAAGCCTTTTCTAGTTTGACAGCTGTCATCTAAAATGAAGATCTTGATGAGATCGATCATTTCTGCAAAGAAACTGCTAATCTAAAATCAATAGTTAGGGAGATATGGCTCTATCTAGTTGGACAGCTGTCATCAACAGTAAAGAACTTGATGAGATCTATCATTTCTGCAAGGAAACTGCTAGTCTAAGATCAATAGTTAGGGAGATATAGCTCTTTCTAGTTTGACAGCTGTCATCAAAAATAAAGATCTTGATGAGATCTATCATTTCTGCAAGGAAACTGCTAGTCTAAGATCAATAGTTAGGGAGATATAGCTCTTTCTAGTTTGACAGCTGTCATTAAAAAATAAAGATCTTGATGAGATCTATCATTTCTGCAAGGAAACTGCTAATCTAAGACCGATAGGCAGGGTTCCACTAATTACCCTTTGGGAACGGAACACTAAAAATGGTTGATGATAAAAAAACACTTTAGTAGCAGTAGTCCGGTTGTTAGTCCGGTTGACCGAACTACTGAAACTTTTAAGTTGCAATAGTTCGGTTGTGACGAAGAACCGAACTATTGATACCTTTTTAGTAGCAACAGTCCTGTTACTTAATAATTTAAACAAAATATATTTACAAACTATTTTATATCAAAAAAACATTTTTTTAGCAAAATTAACGTTATCTTAAAAAAAACAAATGAGTGTCGAAAAACAAATATTCATTTGTCTATATATTTTTTTTATCATAAAAACCCTTTTTTGGAAACTTTTCTTTAAATTTTTCTACACTAATTTGCTCGCTATATTTGAGTTGCAAACTAAGTTTTGAAAATAATTATTAAATTTAAACAACAAATGTTTTTCTGTCTAAGTCTATAGGTACCTTTATTTTCCATCCCAAGTTTAGTAAAGCGAATACTGAAACGACAAAACACATTTTTCACCAAACGTCACTTACATACATAACACTATTTTCAGGTTGATAAAGTTGATGACCCCTGTGACACATTGTATCAAGAGAACATAAACCTTTGCCCGGACTTCCGCAATGTTTAAATAAAAAAAAAAAACATAATAGTTGGATGTAAATATCAAAAGAAAAAGTAGTATTTATCATATATTTTATGAACTACGACATTATTTATTTCCGTAACATAAGTAATACAATCAGTAATAAAGGTAATTCAATTACAATGACAGACTTAATAGGTCTTAAGAAAAACACTTATAATGTACTTATAATGATTTTTGGTTTCTATGAATATATTTATTATCTTGTAAAGTTTCTTAAATAACATAAAATTGAACTAAAACAATATAATTCTAAACTAATCTAAATCATACAAATAAATTTAAAACCTAAACAAAATATTTAAAAACTAAATTAAAACTATTATAAAAATTAATTACAAAATAAATATTAATTAATTATATAAACTAGGCCCGAGTGGCATCGTTCCCAGAATACTGGCTGTATTTCTTCTTTGGATAGCAATACTTATCCTCTGAGTGAAATAGCAGCCAGCCCTCTTGTCACCGCTGGCGCCAATCAATCTAGGTGTTATTTTTTTTTTTAATTCCTTAGCGCTAGGACCCCAGGGGTCTTCACAGCAAATGGTAGAAATATATAATTTTGAAGAAGTGAATTGTATTTTTTTTTCTTAGATTCAGCTAAAAGTGCAGCAGCACCTGCGTTTATTGAAGTTTTAGAAACATCAGAGTGGGCTAAGGAGTCAACACATGTTGCGTCCCATTGAATGCACGGCCTCTCTCCCAAGGTATTAAAGATAAACCATCTGGTCTCTTGCAATCGTTACGATTTATTCCACTAGGCTCTACAAGAGAGGGAACGTTAATGGTGGCAAGAGATCTCTTTATAATATCATTGAGTGATTGATGTCGAGAAAATCTACCAGCACTTTTCGAACATGAAAGACCGTGGAGACCAAAGGTGTCCACATTAATGCCACACGGACAAATATGAGCTTGACAAATTGTTTCTAATTTCTCATTCTAATGCCAAGGGCTATTCGGAAACTTTCACTAGTCTAAAAGAGTTCCTAAATTTTTTGACGGTACAACATGGAGCCATTGTCCGGATTCTTTTTCTGAAACCGCCAAAAGGCGGACTTTGTCTTGATCACTTATTGCATTTTGAACAAGGTTTCTAAAATTTAATTGAACTAGAGGAGTATCCCAGAGTTTTTGTATAGTTTTTTCTTCTGGAATACTTTGACTAGGACAAAGACTCTTCCAACACTCAATACATTTCTGTTGCTCCTATTAAATCAATTTGTGTGTCGTGTAAGATACCTTTGCAAAGATCTATAGAACTGTATAAAGAAGACAAGCAAACTGGAAGAGCAACATTTGAGATTTTGCGTATACCAATGCCTCCAAAACTAATAGGATTAGCCGCTTGTGAAAACTGGGAACTCCCCTCCAACGGGGAACTCACCTCCTGGCGGTGACTCACCTTCGAGTTCGAGACTCACGCTGGTCGAAGGGACGCCCCCGAGAGCGACAACCCCCCGCGGGGAGCCCTTGAGCTTTGGGCGCTATACGGGCTGAGGCTCCTTCAGAGACTTGCCCAAATAAAGTCCGGTGAAGCAGTAATGGCTGCAACAGCCAACTGCAATGTCAGTTCAGAAAAAAAAAACGCTTGTGACCGTGAAGAGTTCGATAACAATAGATTAAACTTGTTCAAAAGTTTTTTTAAGACTGTCATCCATTTTTATTCAGAAAATAAACGGGAACCTAGAAAACAAATATTGTCTTTTTGAACATTAACAATGTTAGGAGCCACATCAGAAAATTTTTGGATAATATAATTTTAGTTGATTAGGATTCATGATCGGGAATAAAAATTTCACTTTTCGCGAAATTGAGTTCTAAACCAATATTTTTAAATTCGTTGGAAACAGTGATTAAATCATCATACTGTTTCAAATTTCCCTCCAATGACCCCATCATCGAGATACCATAGGTTCAATTTAGACTTTAATTTACTAATAATGGGATGTATAGATAAACTGAAGAGAGCAGGGCGGATAATAAAGTATGACAGCCGTAAATCAATTTTGAAGGATGACAATTACATTGCCAAACAAAAGGATAAATTTCGGGAACATTGATAAGGACTTCGTTTACGAGAGTACCTCTATTTATTGTATTAAAGGCATTTTTAACAACTACCTTAAGTAATACATCCACATCTTCACACCCTCCTTTGCTACCAAATCCTAATTGTTGTGGCTGAATTTTTTGTCTTAATGTAGAAATTATAAATTTACATGCAAGTTTTGATGTTAAGCGCCTGAAAATGTGACCAATAGCAATGGGGCGAATACCTCCTTCTTTTTTATTAAATGCACAGAGTTTGGCACCATTGAGTAAATGTGTAAAAGATGGGTTGACGTACCTTATAACATAAGTTGCAAAATTTTGAAATATCACTCAGAAGCCCTACGCCAGCATCACCAGCAGATAAACTGACAAGGTCTTTTAGGTAATGGCGTAATCCCATCTATACTGCCAGTAGAACCATTCAGGAACGACAAAATACCAGATAGAGTGGCCAAATCATCTGCCTGGAAAGAACAATGTGAAGGAGAAGGAAGGTCTGGCAGTTGAGAAGTAAGGTTGATGGGAGGATGCTTTTTGCGTAAGAAAAGGAGAAAAGAATCGTCTGAAAAAAGAGTACGGGTAGCATTTTTTATTTCACTTTCCATCACTTTTGTTTCAATAGTTTAAAAAAATGATTGGAATTATGTATTACTGGTGGAAGACAAGCTGGAAGGCTAGGAGGAGTGTTATTTATAAGCGCATTTTATTTTAATTGAGCAGTTAAAGATTTTTTACAACTTTTTTCAGCATGTAAATTTCTATATGCAAAAGTAAATAAGTTTTGCCAACACGATTCAGAATTTAAGCAAATACAGTTTTTAATGTCCTTAGATAAATATTTTGCTAGTTGTATCCTGGCTCCCCTAGGATTTCTTTGATAATAGGCGTAGATTTGGATAACTGGCACAAATAAATTTCAAAAATAGGGTCACCAGAGTCCTGAATGATGGGAGGATCTGATACTGGTTGTTGAACGTATGAGGATGGAAAAGAGTTTGAAAAACCATGTTTATGAAAACGAGAGGTATGGATTTTCAAACCTCTTTGACCTTTAAATAGTTTTCCATCATTGCATTGTGAACAGTGAAGAAAATTGGGTTGAGAGAATGACGGGGCAACAGATGACATAAATAGTAATGATTTAACTGGTAAACTAAATGAACAATAAAAATAAAAACTTACAATATCAGATGAAATAAAATATCAATTTACAATAATAGAAAACGCATAAATCTAATTAATAAATAAATATTTCAAAATGTCAGTTAAAAAAATGACAATGCCTTTCCCGACTGATTCACGGCTACTACTTTCCAAAGAGAATATAATACACTACCGTTCTTCGTGATATATAACAACTGTGAATCTCGTAAACATTGTATAGAAATATTTTGTTATGGCTGCACAAAGCACTTAGTATCAATTTTGGTAATAGAAAATGGCGGTAATTGTTCCTTTAATATTATAAAATTAATGTTGGTACAGGTCAATTATAGTTACACTGTAATTTATTAGCAATTTTAGTATATTTTCGAATATTTTTTGTGTAGCAAAATAAGAAGACGCCTGGATGTCAGAATGACACATATGTTTTTTTTTGGTAGATTGTCTTTTAGAAAACTAATAAAATATTTTAATTTTATTGATTAATATAATTTAATTTTAAAATAACATATTATAAATAATCTTTACATTTCCCATGTAGTAATTAAGAGTAAAATAATCTTTAGTTTATTAATTGAACTCCCTAATCGTTTCCTTACCCGAAGGGTCCTAACTTTTTAAGAGCTCGAAGTAGGCAAAAGCCTTTAATTTTCTCAGGATATCTTTATATATATATATATATATATATATATATAATTCTACTCTACGTGTGTACGTCACTGTTCACCTTCTAAACGGTTGGACCGAATTGAATGATTTTTTTTATGCGTTTGTGTGGCGCCCTGGATGGTTAAGATTCACAAATCAGCCCGGCAGATGACGCTGCAGTTAAGCATAGGTCCCGTAGTTCCAGTGATAATTAAATGCCTGTAACTTACAAAACGGACGAGCATAAAATTCATAATAAATGTTAATTATTTGTAAACAATATATTATAGCATTGTGGTACATTTCCTGCGGGCTACTCTAACAATATCAGCAATATCGCTTTCGCAAAAGAAATTCAATAATTCTAATATTTACGCTTTAAATTTTCTCTAGGCTTTCTATGTGCGCATTCCATCTATCTGTTAACTAAAAATGAATGCGCTCTAATTTAAATTTGGCGGCACTTACAGTCCGCATTTGACGCATTAGCTGCGCATGCTCGAGAGGTAGAACAGTGGATGTTCTTTAAAAATAGTGAACAACTATTTTGTTTGTTGACTTTTGGCGAACAAAACGATTTCAATGGCTGTGTGATACGATTGCTTTCTATGTTAACAAAAATCTTGTCAACAAAACACGGCTGTTGTCACATGGTGGGACCTATGAATAACGTACACGGCGCGCACTGATGCTATGGGAGAGAAGGACGGATTTTATTTTGTGTAGTTATTTATATTTTAGCACTACAGTATACAATATTTGGAACATACTTTAAGGTTTTAACATGCATTACATGGCCATGGTCAACACACTGGGTACAGCAAAGGGTTATGTTCTTCAAATTTCTCTTTTTAAAAAAATGTGTCACAACGTTATGACGAATAACCATATAAGGATAATAAAGTTATATCAAGCCCTGCTTGAAGAGGCCTCAACCTCTTCACGTCGCGTGTTGTCGCGTCGCGCCTCGGTATGAGCCGACCCTAACATTTACGAAGTTTGCTGTAGTAGGCTACAGCTGTAGCTATAGGGATTTCTGAATGTAGCCTATGTGTTAATTATGGGTATAAGCTATCACCATTCCTAATTTCAACCAAATCGGTTCCGTTGTTGTCGCGTGAAGAATGAAGAAGTAACAAACATACAAACTTACAAACTTTGGCATCCATTATGTGTACTATAAGATTAGGTACAAAATAATCAGTACCCTTTGTACGCCGCTATTCACACTTGTCTATAACAGCAGGATTCAAGATTCAGCCAATTTCAATGCAACTTTTTTAGAATGCAACTGTGTAATTACTATTTACACGAACCATTTTGATCCACTACATCTCCGTTCATGTTTTAGCTGCAGTAGTTCAGCTACTAAACTGATTTTTTACATGAAATTTAAAGTTACCAACGGAAGTCGATGGATTTACAAGTTTGCAAATAGTATTTCGTATTTTTAGAACCTCTCTTTTGGCATATTATGCCGTTGTCGAGTGGTCGGTTACAGTAGAGATGGGATGTCGAACGGAAAGTGGTGGTGGAAAATAAGTCAGAATTAGTGATAATAATTGTCGGCTAAATAGTTTTGATAATGAGGCCCACATAGACTTTTGAAATAAAGAGGGGTCACAAAAACCCCTCTTGTGACCCGATTTTTTTAAAAAAATAAGAGGGGTCAAAAAGACCCACCTTTCTTTTCAAAAAGGGGTGTTTTCCTATAACATCCTATTTTGGTGATCGAGAGAGTCCATTGCCAATAGCAATGTTTGTACCGAACAATTTTTGTGACTGTATTTTTAAAGAAAAAAAGCGGATTGAAATTACTCACCTCATTTCAAAAATATTTAGACAGTTATTGCGATTAACGAGCCATGTGTGAATCAATTATCAATTATAATTCTCTCATTAATGATCTCTATCAGCACGAGAATCATCACTGCGCTTCCACTGCTCTACTTTCCGAGCATGTGCAGCCAATGCGTTGAATGCGATTCGAAATTGACGTCGTAGCGCAATTATATTTGGTCAACAGGACGAGCATTGAGCGCATTCAATGTGTATAACGCTTGTCAACGAAACGCCCCTATAGTAGGCGATACAGTACGCTGACCAACGTATCCGATTGGTTATCTTTTACATCTACATCTACTTGTCTGAACAAAAATTTATGAAATTTCATCTTTTGATCTTTTAATTTATGCCTTTATAAATTGTAAACTTCTCGTGATAAATTTTGAATTTCAATTTTAAAAATGAATGAAATCTGATACCTCTTAAGGAGTTTATGCCAAGTTTGTTGCCCATCTCGAAAAAATGATTGTTTCTTTACATTTATCTTTTTGTTGCGATATTAAGATATTTGTCCAATTGTTAGCGAATATGGAAAAATATCTCGGTATACATTCCGCCGGAGGTATTGCTTCGCTCAAGTGATGCGTAGGTACTCTTTGAGAATTGTAAGAGAAAGAAATGTACCTTATTATATGCATTTTAAGAATTCCATATTATAGGTAGGAAGTAATAGTACGTTGTTCACCGAGAGGTGACATCATCAATGAAAAAAATGAATTTAGAAATAAATAATTATTTTAATAAAGTTAGGATATATAGAATGATTATATAGCAGTAGTAGGGTCGGGGTTCTTTTTCTGACTAGCAATGGTCTTCGAATTGCATCGAGAATTGTCTACTTAGGTGTAGAACGATAGGCTTTCTGCGGGTCAAAGTTCACCATGGCGGCGGCAGCAGGGTAAGCTTAGAAGTCGCCCGCCGGTAGACTGCAGGCGTCAACAGGAAGTACCAGTTTGAGGTGGTATTCGCCGGCTTTGTAGTTGGTAGCGGGAATGAAAAAACCCCGGAATCTTTTAGCCATTTAGTCCAATGTCCAGTTTTTCACCCTGACTGCAACATGATGATCCCTTAGACTAAAAGCAGGAAATGAAGAATCTACTTGCAGTAGCTAGACTGTATACTCTTATAAGTGATCGAGATGAGGCAGTCAAGGGTTATGGCAAACAAGCAGAAGGGCTACAGAAGAAGTTTGAAGAAGTTGTAAATTAATTTTAATTTAGCTAATAACAATGAGCAAAACAAATAATGAAAATGATGATAAAAGATGAAATTAAATACCTTTATTAACTACTTTAATCACATAATAGTTTAAAAATCAAATCTAAGTTTAAACTAACTTTCTAAAGTGTGTCGTGTCACCTTGCACGGTTAGAGGTCATGGCAATGCCATATCAAAACAACACGAGAATAGTCACATTTACAAAGATGAAAATATAGCTAATCACACTTATAATATAATTAAACAACTTACCCTATAGTTTTTGGGTCTTTCACTAATAAGTATTTAGAAGTACTTTTAGAATTAATTTAGTATAAGGTAAATATCTTTAAATACAAAAAGTGTATTGCATATTTTGCCGATAGCTGGTAAAGTGTGAGTGTGGTTGAGTTTTTGATTTAGATTTTGTTCATAGGTTGAGCTATTTTTAAATATATTTATAAGGGATTGATATGTGTTATATATTTTTTTTATAGTTTAATCACAGAAGTTGTTTTATTTTTTTGTTGATTACATATAGAAATCAATTTAAAACATCTTGTATCTAAGACAACTTTATGAAAAATATGTTGAATTCCGATATTGAAAGCTAATATCGGAAATCGATATCGGAATTGAAAACCTTCCGATATTACATGCCCTACATATGAGTTTTGTACTTGAATTCGATTTAAGTATTATTTTTTTTGCAGCTGTAGCTCTTTGCATACTTCTACATGCAATAATGACTCTTCCTCCACGATCAGCTAAATCTCTAGCTGTTTCAAATCCTATACCACTGTTTCCTCCCGTTATTATAACGGACTCGAGTGACATATTCCAAGTGTGAACTTCTGATACACTTTCACAGATATAACTGCAGTTGCTATTAATGCAATTATCCACGTGAGCATTGTAAATGGTAACCCTGTTGACCGTTTTTGCGTATCGTAAATAGTGAAAAATAACAATAAAACTTAGTAAAGATCGGTTATCCACGGCCTCGCCAAGCAGCCTCGTAAAAAAACTAGTCCCGGCCTTGTGAGGCCGCGAGGCTGCTGCTTTAAATCTACGTATTTAATTGACGTTAGGTTTAATAAATTTTAATAGTACTTCCTTATTCATTTTAAAATGGGCTTGAATAGTAATTTATTGTTTGTTTTATCTTAAGGACAAAGGTATAATTTTCTAAGTTTATAATAGTGAAATGAAATAAAAATTCCAAGATTTTAACAGTTTATCGATAGATATCTACAGGGGCCTTACACAAGTTACAATCGAAAAATCGTGCAGTATCGCTATAGAACAAGCGTTTTCGAAACAATAGTGGTAGACTTATTGCTCATGTATCGAAAACGCTGTATCGTGGGCGTCGGCTGAAAAACTCTATATTATTTGTGCCAATTATCGAAAATCGCTTATGTTTTTGTTTTTTGTTTATAGTATGGATGGAATGTGGTGTTTTTTCTTCATTTGTCTCTTAAGATATTATTACTTTTATTTTCATTCAACTTACTCATCGTTGGTTTTAAAATTAAGAATATAGGTATTTATTGTATTGAATATTGAAATGTGTTAATGCTTTAAGTAGGTATCTAGTTTATCTTAAATATTTTGTTGTGAAAATATTAGGTACTGACGTAAAAACAATCAAGCTATCTATAGTAACAAAAATCTGGCTACACATTTACTATGAATCTGTTAAATTAGAAATAAGACTTATACTTATAACGCAGAATTTTCATAACACCATCATTTTTAATTACAAAATGTTGCTTATGATGTAAAAATATAACAATAATTAAAAATTCAATACAGGTACCTAATAAGCATCTTTATTTATTTGGGTAGGTATATTTCTGCATATCAAAGAAAAATAGATACCTATAATACAAATATTGAATACAACCACAACATTTAAATACCTAATTAAAAAAATACTTAAAATCTTTAAAAATATAATAAATATGAAATAGATTTTAAGCCGCCATTTGCAATCGCCAAGCTTATCCGTAGGGTCTGGGCGAACGCAAGTTCAACGAATATCAAAAAGGAATCGCGTTTGTAAAGTTACAATATGGCTACCTAATGTATAGACAACTTTCGTTTCGGCGCTCCGCAGTGGCTTGGCTATGGCACCAATAGCATAGAAAAGCAACAAGTCTATGATTTTTTTTTCGATCGATAGCAAGTGACGTCACAAACTTTATGTTCATACATTTTGTTCGATTCTATTCTTTTTTTCGTGACGCTAAATTTAAGAAATTTAAGCCCCCAGGGCCGCGTGCGGATACAGTGTTGCTCCATGATATTTTTACATATAATAAAATCATTACATTCAAAAATGTACATTGAAGATATTTAGAAACCAAGTGCGAGACGGGATTGGTTCCGCACCATTATCTATAAAAACGGCAAAAAATTCACGTTTGTTGTATGGCTTAAATATTTGTTTTATTTTAGTTTAATTATTTATTTTTAAAGTAAATATAAAACTCAATATTCTGTGAATATTTCAAGCGTCTACCTGTTGCCGCTATCAATATCGAGCAAAATCGAGCAAAAAATCACGTCTGTTGCATGGGAGCCCCCTGTAAAATTCATTTTATTCTGTTTATTTGTAATTATTGTTAAAGCGGCAAAAGAAATAAGTCTTCTGTAAAAGTTTCAACTGTCTAACTATCACGGTTCATGAGATTCAGCCTGGTGACAGACGTACGGACGCACGGATGGACTGACTGACGGACTCTTTCCTCTCGTTCCACTAATCGAAACTGCGCAGCCGACCATTCTTTTTCTAACGGACACGCAGATATCCTGCCCGGCCGACACATCATACTTTCACTATCCCGGCTACAAACTCAAACACAATTTTATGAGTCGTGCCGGTGTATGTATGTTCGTCCGGGAGGATATCTGCTGTCGCCGCCTTCATAGCCTTGAAGACCTAAGGGACCTGTCGATATAGTGGGTGCGCGTAGATTACGGCGGCCACACTGGTATCTGTGCGTGCCTATACAGGTCTCATAGCGGTGACACGGACGTAACTCGACTCTTCACGCACCTGAGTTTGACGACTGACAAAGTTCTAGAGCAATATCCCACAGCAGAACTAGTTATTTTGGGAGACTTTAACGCCCACCATCGCGAGTGGCTCAGTTCTCGAACCAATAACTATGTTGGGATATCTGCTCATGAATTTGCTCTGACTCTCTCAGCTGGTACTTACTCCAACGAGAATACTAGATAGAGAGGAACGTACGAGCTCCTTATTGGACCTTCTGCTGACTACTCGTCCGGACGGATACTCCGTCTCAGTGGATGCGCCTCTTGGCTCCTCAGACCACTGTCGCGTTCGGACTCAAGTGTCATGCACACAACCTGATCCTTCTGGGCCAACTAATTGGCGTCGTGTGTGGCACTATAAGTCGGCAGACTGGAATGGATTGCGAGAATTTTACGCATCGTACCCGTGGAGGCAGATCTGCTTTAACTCAGAAGATCCTGACGTCTGCGCAGCCGCAGTCCTGCCTGACGTCTGCGCAGCCGCAGTCACTGAGACAATCCTTGCTAGTATGGAATGCTATTTTCCTAACCCGCGAGTAGCTGCCGGCGTCAAAAAACGACCGTGGTTTAATAGGTCTTGCAGAAAAGCTAAAATTCTTAAGCAAAAAATATGAAGCTTGGGCCACGACTCGTTATAATAAGAATCCGAATATTTCTGAGTTAAAACGCAAATTAAATGCTGCCTCGAGGTTCAATAAGATAGCAACTGCCAGAGCAAAATTCCAATTCATCGGCAAAATATATCTATCCTTCTGGGAGTCGTGCTTTCTGGTCGCTTGCCAAAGCTGCCGAAGGGAACTTTTGCCAATCGTCGGTACCACCACTGCGAAAGAACGATGGTGACTTGGCCCATAGTGCTAAAGAGAAAGCCGATCTACTGGGCAGTCTCTTTGCCTCGAACTCGAATATGAACGATGAAGGCGCTGTACCACCTACTATACCGTAGTGCGGTAAGACCATGCCGGAAATCTCCATAACGCACCGGGAGGTCAGGCGGGCGTTGCTTACTCTAGACGTTCATAAGTCTAGTGGGCCAGACGGTATACCAGCAGTGGTGCCTAAGCAGTGTGCTCCTGAGTTATGTCCTGTACTCACGCGCCTCTTCGCGCTTTCCTACCACACTAGGCAATTTCCGTCTTCATGGAAGACTGCGAATGTGCACTCAGTGCCCAAAAAGGGCGATTGATCAGATCCATCGCTATTAGCTCTCTCCTCTCTAAGGTGATGGAGCGTGTGATCAACACACAGCTTCTAAGATACCTAGAAGTACACGATCTGGTCTTTCGCCACGGTCGCTCGACTGGTGACCTTCTAGTGTATCTCACACACCGATGGGCACAAGCTATTGAGAGTCAGGGGGAGGCATTGGCATGTAGCCTGGACATAGCGAAGGCGTTCGATCGGGTCTGGCACCGGGGTCTTCTATCAAAGTTGCCATCTTACGGAGTGCCCTAGGGTTTGTGCAAATGGGTGGCTAGCTTTTTGTCTGGCAGACGCATACGAACCGTAGTTGACGGTAGTTGCTCTGATAGCATGGACATTAATGCTGGTGTCCCGCAAGGTGTGCTGTCTCCTAAACTGTTTCTACTGCATATCAATGACATGTTGGACATCAACAACATACATTGCTATGCAAATGACAGTACTGGAGACGCTTTTTACACGGGTCAAGCAAACATCCCTCGTTCCGTTGTGGAGGAAAACTGCGGAGAACTTGTGTCTCAAATCGAGACCACACTGTCCCAGGTCTCTGACTGGGGACGGGTAAACTTGGTCCGATTCAACCCTACAAAGACACAAGTGTGCGCGTTCACCGCTAAGAAAACTCCATTCACTGGAGTCCCACAATTCCAGAACACTCCCCTCTCCATCTCCAAGAGCATTGGGATCCTTGGTGTCGACATCTCCAGCGATGTTCAGTTCCGAGATCATTTACAAGATAAGGTGAAGCTTGCGTCCAAAAAACTTGGTGTACTCAACATAGCGAAGCAGTACTTCACGTCGGGGCAAAGGTTGTTACTCATTCAAAGGAATTCACTCTCACACTTTAGAACCTAAATGGTCACGTACAGTGCGGTTTCAGAGAACCTTCCTCCCGCGAACGCTAAGGTTGTGGAATGAGCTCCCTGCCAAGGTTTTCTCTAAGGACTACAGTATGGGGTTCTTCAAAAACGAAGTTATTAGATTTCTGAAGGGTCGGCAACGCGCGAGTGATGCCCTTGGTGTTGCAAGCGTCCATAGGCTACGGTGACCGCTTACCATCAGGCGGGCCGTAAGCTTGTTTGCCACCTTAGTGGTATAAAAAATAAATAAAAAAATTACCCTTTGAGTACGGAACCCTAAAAATTGCTGCGTAATTACAAAATATAATTTTTCAAAATTTTGGTCTGTGTATTTGTATGATGTCCCAGCTTCACGCCAAAAGTACTGAACACTTGGACAGATTCTGTTAAATTTTGCACGCGCAATCTTCAAATCGTCTACTTATAGGCTATAAATTATGTAGCTATTTGTCATGGGTGGTGAGCAAACTTATTAGTTTAGTTTGTCAGTGTGTACGTATGTCCTAGCTTCACGCAAAAACTACAGACAGATTGAAGTTTTGCACGTATAATTCCAAATGGTGGAATCAACATCACGCTCTTTA
This sequence comes from Apoda limacodes, assembly GCA_946406115.1. Taxonomy (NCBI): domain Eukaryota; kingdom Metazoa; phylum Arthropoda; class Insecta; order Lepidoptera; family Limacodidae; genus Apoda; species Apoda limacodes. The sequence continues at coordinate 6,089,237 of OX291553.1, read as the reverse complement.
CCATGGGGATTGAGCAAATAAGTATTTATCTGTCAATCAATTCTCGTGTTTTACTTTAGTACAATAGTGTTTCTTTATTCTATATTAGTAACTAGTAAAGTTACAAAATACAACCCATACCCAATACATACAAAAGTGCACATACAAAAATTGCGATATTATTATTATTATCACGTTAATTTAATATACCTTGCTATATGTAAGCAAACGAACTCGCCGCGCTCTTTGCACTTAAATTTTTGAAATATGCTAAGTTCAACTAATATCCCATCAAAAAGTTAAATATAAAAAAACAGGCCAACTTCTTGTGATTTATAATGTTAATAAATGTATGTTATCTGATAATTAGGAAGGAACCTTTGCCAAGCTTCTTGCCTATCACAACAAGTTAACACAATTTATAAGTACGTATACGTAGGTAGGTAGGTACACAAATTAAAACAATCAAACTCGGAATGTTTATGTATTCTACGTAATACGAAATAAGTATTTCGACCAAAATATGTTAAGTTTATATTTGGTTGACACTTAATAGCGCTTTTATTTTCTTTCCAGTCTACGGAAATTGTTTCTTTCTATTCTTTTGTAAATTGTGACTTCTGTGTGCACTACGCGCAATTGGTAATGTGTTCTATTTTTTTATCAATCTCATCCAAAAAGCACAATAAACTGAACTAATAAAAATGTAGCTCAATTGTGTAACATATCGGTCAGTGGCACTTTATAAAATAAACAACAGATTCTAAACAGCGGTAACTGCACGATTTTAAACTGACAGGAAAGGTGATGAGTGATCTTGGTGGTATAATGTCAACATCACACGGACCGTACCGAATAGTAAATGCATACTAACTGCAGCAATACCTATAATTTCTGTATAAGTAAATGAATAGTAGCTTAATGGTTAACTGACAATTACTTTTAAGAACAATGAAACCGATTTCAAAACAGTAATTTATTTAATTAACAACTAAATAAAGGAAGAAATAAAGTTTTATCGCTTATAAATGTAAAGTAAATATGCCAAATATTTTTTTTGAGGTCGGTGCGACCCTTAATATTTGGAAAAACATTGTCACTTGGCTGTCGTAGTATGCGGTACAAGTACTGTTAGACGCGCCACATACCCCGCCTACCGCCCGAACCGCGGTGATGCGCGCCGTACGCTACCGAAGTCAATGTCAGCGAGAGCGCAACCCGCACGGGCACACGTCATTGCGTGCGGACGCTTCTGGGGGCCTACAACTGATATCAGTTTCAATCCCAATCCAGTTTCAATCCAATTTCGTGGCAAGCTTAAACTCGATCTCCATCGGTATTCTTAAACCAAATTGCGATTGAATTGAAATTATGATTGCACACATTTCGAAATCACAAATCACAAAATATAAAAACAATACTGAAACTAATAAAAATTAAAGTGAAAGTTAAATCTTCGTAGCGATCGTTTTTTTTTTTTAATATTATAAAGGGCTCGCACGGTCTTAGCAGACAATTTATGCATTTGCCAGAGTCAAAGTCAAGTATATTTTATCGTATCGTGGCGCGGGCGTTACCGCGCGTCCTCGTTTTCAAGTCCCAAGATTGGGCGGGAGTATTGGTGTGGATCCTCAGACATTGCGCGTCATGTCCTGCTTATTTCTTCATAATTCACTATTAAATTCATGAGCCTTCGCTTCACAATTTTTAACACGCTTTCGTAAAACTTTGCTTAAATATATACATCGAAAGTCACTAAATGAATTTAGAAAAATTAAACAGAAAAAAACACCACTCCTTCTTAAGATTCGCGCCAAAACTCCGTAGCGATAGTTTTGTTTTGTTTATTTAGAATTTTGACATTTCTTTTCACAGATCATCATACCTAATTTCACTCTCGATCCGATGGCTCAAAGAGTACCGATTCTTATTATTTGTATAGGAGTTTAGTTCCGAAATCGGCCACCAAATTCCGTTCTCGATTGAGAGCTACAACAACGTTCAAGAGTACCAATTTAGTATATTTCTCGATCGCCGTAGGATTTTACGATTGAAACTGATATCAGTTGTAGGCCCCCTGAGCTATATTTTGATGCGCTAATTTGTTTTGACATAAGACTTTTATAAATATTTATAAAAGTTTATTTTACATTAATTTCATAAGTTTCTTCATTTATTATTTTTGGTTTTCTGTACTTAATGGTAATCCAGATTTCTTTTTAGTTTTATACCTGTGAAAATTTACAGTAGTTACACATGTGAAAATTTACTATATTATATATTTATTTCACCCTATTATATATATATATATATACAGGTGAAGTTTTCAAATGGGCGTGCATGGCCAAATCCTGAACTATAATGAATAGCGAAAAGTGCTCAAAGGAGTCTCGAGCACGAATTTGAGGAAAACTAAAATTGCATCGTTAGATTTATGAAACCATTTGAAATTATTGGATTGGAATCAAACCCATAGATTTTGAAAAAAAAAACACACTGTTTTATTGCTAAGAAGGGCTATTTACTTTAAACTTAGTATCTTTATATAATTTTTAACACGAATAATAAACAAAGTGTTTCGGAGAGTTTTAAAATTCAACCTCTAAGGGAAGAAAATGTTATGCTAATTTTGTATGGAATTGGCAAACATTATTTTTACGAAACTTTGTACAATGCTATCCATTGTTACACGAAAACAAAAAAGATATTTCGGACAGATACGAGTATAACATTAATACACGCATTTCAGGTTTTTTCAAATTCAACCCGCACCATTAAACCCGCACGGGAGTGAAGTGCAAGTTTTTGAGGAAAATAATATTTTATAGTGAAATTTTATTCATAATTTATGTAAATGTTTTACAGCTAAATGATTAAAACATGTATTTTAGGTAATTTTGATAATCAACCTCTCATTTACTTAAAACTCAGTATTAATGCTTATAAAATTTTACTGCTTTGAACGGGGTTGAAAGGAGATGAGAAACTAAGTCTAGGATTTAATATGTCTATAGTAATTAAATTGAAACTTGGTGGATATTTATTCTTAACACAACTTACAAACGACGTGTTTCGGTGTTTCAGGAAACTTGACCAGGTCTTACGAGGTGGCAAATTTGTTGAGTAATATTTTTTAATGTTTTAATATAGTATAATACTTGAAATAGGGACATGCTTTTCAACACTATTTATAAAACGTTTTAGGTTCAAATTTAACCCCAAAAGAGGTGAAAAGAGGTGAAAAAATGTGTAAAGTGTACCTATATTTCATTTTCTGCAGTCAATTCACTAAGAACGTGATACATATGCGTATTCACTATTCAATAACGATCAATGCCTCAACTTTTGTCTGATTACTAAAACTGAAATAAGGTTATATGTTAATGTGTATTTAACTACCAGTAAAAGAAAAATTAACTAATTTCTCTGATTCAGTCCACAACTTCTTTGACAGCTCCAGATCTTGACACAACGGAGACGCTTTCTGTTCCCGACAATCACAAAAGTACTTTCCAGTCAGATGTTTAACTTCCGGTGACACTGCCAAATATACAGACGTCTGTGCCGCTTCCGAAGGAGTTTTACACGTGAATCCCAGTATTAATTTTAGAAACATTATTAGTCTTTCATCCACACAACCAACAGCTATATTTGTCATTGCCCATCCAGGGTGTAAACAATTAACTGTCACACCGGTTCCTCTTAACCTTCGACTTAGCTCCATCGTCATGATAGTTAAATATAACTTGCTGTTAGAATACACTGAAAATTTGTTCCAATATTTCTCTGTGTTCATATTATCAAAGTCAACTATACCATTTTTATGACCTGAAGATGACACGTTAATGATGCGACTAGGTGCCGATGACTTCAGAAGAGGCAATAAAAGGCATGTCAATAAAAATGGTCCCAAGTAATTAACTTGCAGTCCGATAAGTAAACCATCTTCTGTTTTATTGTCTCCTAGTCCCATAGCGCCAGCATTATTAATAAGTACATCCAAACGTTTCTCACTTCTCATTATGTCTTTACTAAATTGCTTAACGGAGCGTAAAGACGATAAATCCATTTCCTTACATATAATTGTTGCATCTGGATTCGATTTACGTATTTTTTCTTTCGCAGCTGTAGCGAGTTCTAAAGTAATGCATGCAATAATGACTCTTGCTCCACGATCAGCTAAATCTTTAGCTGTTTCAAATCCTATACCACTGTTACCTCCCGTTATTATAACAGTCTTTCCCACCATATGCGCACTCGAGTGACACATTCCAATTGTTAACTTCTGATACACTTTCACAGATATAACTGCAATTGCTATTAATCCAATTATCCACGTAAACATTGTAACTGGTAACACTGCTGACTGTTTTTACGTATCGTGAAATAATGATAGATAACTATAAAACTTGGTAAAGATCAGTTATTCACGGCCATGACAACACATATGATCGTTGATTATTAATTTTCAATCGGCGTGTCCCCACAGACCAAGCGGCCGCGCTTACACCGCGAGATTGCTGTTCGTGGCTGCCGACCCAAGGCGATTAGCAAGGAGTTGCCGTAAGTATCCTACGCCGATTACCAAATTTAGGGCGGGCCAAGCCGTTGGCAAAAGCTAGTATTATATAAGTAAGCTAATCGGCTTGGGTCGAAAATTATCAATCAACGATCATATGTGTTGTCATGGCCGTGGATGACTGATCTTTACCAAGTTTTATAGTTATCTATCATTATTTCACGATACGTAAAAACAGTCAGCAGCGTTACCAGTTACAATGTTTACGTGGACAATTGGATTAATAGCAATTGCAGTTGTATCTGTGAAAGTGTATCAGAAGTTAACAATTGGAATGTGTCACTCGAGTGCGCATATGGTGGGAAAGACTGTTATAATAACGGGAGGTAACAGTGGTATAGGATTTGAAACAGCTAAAGATTTAGCTGCTCGTGGAGCAAGAGTCATTATTGCATGCATTACTTTAGAACTCGCTACAGCTGCGAAAGAAAAAATACGTAAATCGAATCCAGATGCAACAATTATATGTAAGGAAATGGATTTATCGTCTTTACGCTCCGTTAAGCAATTTAGTAAAGACATAATGAGAAGTGAGAAACGTTTGGATGTACTTATTAATAATGCTGGCGCTATGGGACTAGGAGACAATAAAACAGAAGATGGTTTACTTATCGGACTGCAAGTTAATTACTTGGGACCATTTTTATTGACATGCCTTTTATTGCCTCTTCTGAAGTCATCGGCACCTAGTCGCATCATTAACGTTTCATCTTCAGGTCATAAAAATGGTATAGTTGACTTTGATAATATGAACACAGAGAAATATTGGAACAAATTTTCAGTGTATTCTAACAGCAAGTTATATTTAACTATCATGACGATGGAGCTAAGTCGAAGGTTAAGAGGAACCGGTGTGACAGTTAATTGTTTACACCCTGGATGGGCAATGACAAATATAGCTGTTGGTTGTGTGGATGAAAGACTAATAATGTTTCTAAAATTAATACTGGGATTCACGTGTAAAACTCCTTCGGAAGCGGCACAGACGTCTGTATATTTGGCAGTGTCACCGGAAGTTAAACATCTGACTGGAAAGTACTTTTGTGATTGTCGGGAACAGAAAGCGTCTCCGTTGTGTCAAGATCTGGAGCTGTCAAAAAAGTTGTGGACTGAATCAGAGAAATTAGTTAATTTTTCTTTCACTGATCGTTAAATACACATTTACATATTTATAACCTTATTTTAGTTTTAGTAATCAGACAAAAGTTGAGGCATTGATCGGTATTGAATAGTGAAGTGCAATAACCATTTTAGCTGCTTCAGACGCAAGGTTAAAGATCATTGTGCCCAACGTTGCCTAAAAATGTAAATCGGAGGTGAATTATTTGTAATATGTTTGCTTAATGTCCATGGCAAATAGCGTCATAATTTTATTTATCTACCTACATATATACATAGAATAAAACAAAGTCGCTTCCCACCGTCTGTACCGATTTACGCTTTGATCTTTCAAACTATGCAACGGATTTTAATGCGGTTTTTATCAAGAGAGAGTTCCCACTCTATACGGTCCCACGTATAGTTTAATGTTGTTTGAATTGTTCAAAATGTCGAAGAATCATGCCGACTGGGAGCTTTACATGGCGTGCGCTGGATCAACTACATCAAAACAAAGTACTACAAAACTTTAGGTTTTGATAAGGCCTACAAAAAAGTTGGCCATATTAACCTCCTAAAGTTTACTCACAATAACCGTTTTTATCTTTTCAAAAGTGTGACGAAAAGTTACTAAAGTTAAAAAAGTTACTTAGGAAGCTATTTTTTACCAGTAACAAAAAAATGGTTTTCTTGACGCTTTTTACTATGTATTAATTTTATCTAGTTAATCATAACGTTAAACTTTTATTAGATAAAGGTTACAAATTGTTGTATGCATTATTTTTTGCAACTCTTTTTGAGTGTTGCCAGTGCCTAATCAGGTAGAATAGTGTAAAAAGTTTTCTGATCCGGTGGTCAAAGATCAAAACTACAGTCGCCATATTAAAATGCTGTGAACTTACAGCGACACTAGCGATAGACACGGGGTTTGAAAAGTGTGTTAAACTGCATAATAAGTTTACTTTACTTTTAAACATAAGTGTGACCTAAAATTTAAAACACCCATGTATGCTACACAACTATGCACTATTATGGAATTCTTGGTTTAATGCTGCAGCCAGGATATCCAGCACACCAGTACACTTTTGAAAAAAAATTAAAATATATGTCGTGATTGGATTCGTTTTGACCCGTGTGTGTGTGTCTGTCAGTGGCACCGTAGCTCTTAAACGGTTGAACCCATTTGAATGCGGTTTTTTAACTTCCGATATAAAGAGTAGTGTTATAAGTGCTCGTAGCTCCCAAACGAATGAACCACTTTTGATAGTTTTTTTTTGTTTGATAGCTGATGTGATCGAGATGGTTCTTAGCAATGAAATATGAAAATCAGTCCAGGAGTTTGAAGCGCATCAGCTCATTTCCTACTTGACAAAAGGTTTTTACCAACTTTTACTTGTCTTATTAATTGAAATTTGTAACAGTATACCACTATTACTTCAGTGATATTTACAAGACATGTTAACCATAAGTTGATGATGCAGCATCAAGAAGTCGGCGGGATACCCAATTCTTCGAGACTTACAGCACATATTAAATTGTACTGTAGCACTGTTCACTCGGGAAAATTAACACAACACCTGCATGGGCACCGGCAGCGGGGTGCGAGGTGGTGCACTTGCACCCCTTGGGAATCTCGGGATCAACAGGAATTATTGAAATAAAAAGCCGTCTGTTGGAAATCATTTTTTTATTCACAATAATTAGTAGGCAGTAATTACAATTCTCATTTATAAAGCAACTGCAGCCGGCGGGGTTTTTGACTGAACTTATTAATGAAGTTTTCTATAAAGTTAACAAGCATAATCCAGACAGTCGCTCGTCACCTGTTGTGGACCTATTCCAAGTTTTAACTCTTCTCAGTGTGCTAAAAGATCTTTCTATTGTGCACGTTGTGACGGGTAGAGTAAGGCCAATCTTGATCGCTTCTGCTACCGAAGAAAAGAAATCTTTTGCCTCGTCGATGTAGTCTATAAGATGTTATTCATATCGATCAACTCCACTGATATCATTTGCCACTGGCTGTCGATATTTCCACATTTCAAACTAATTTCTGAAATAAAATTAGGTAAAAGATCGCCATATAAATTTTCAATGTCTTTTGCAGCTCTAAGAAATTCTTCTTTACTGAGGCCTTTTATTATTTTTGGGTGTAGTTGTAACAGAGAAAATGATTTTTGTGTGTTTCAGAAAATCTGTCTTTTAAAGAAGAAATGATCGAATAAAGGTAAGGGATGTATAAAGCTCTTCTGTAAAATTCTTCAACATTTTCGGATGGGTGGTTGGATCGATGAGCCTGTCGTTTCGTAACTCGTTGGCATTTAATCTCAATATCAAGGTCTTCGCAACTTTGTTTAGCTTCTCCAAATATAGCAGTAAATTCCTGCGATGCGTTTTGTCTGTGACCCTCTATTATTTTAGTAAGTTTGCAAATGTACCATTCACTGAATTAATGTCAAAATCCACTTGTTGAAGCTGCTTGCAGACAGGCTCAAGCTTTGCCGAGTAAGTAGCAATAATATGCAATGCCACAATAATATTTGTGGTGGTCAAAGCAGTGCGCAGTTGGTAAGCCCTAACCTTTGTCTTAGAATTAATGGCTCTAACTACTGACTACTGTTGTTGGCCGCAGATGGCCTTTACAACTACACGCGGACTAACTTTTGTTGCGGTGCTGCTTGCACTCTTCAGCGAAAAGTTGGGGCGGTTTGCGCAAGGGTGTCCTAGACACGAACCTCGGCTTGGGCAACCGCTCTTAGAAACTAAAGTTGTATCTTACTAAAATTTACCGCCGTTTCGGAAAATAGCAAAGGCGTTCTGAAGAGAAGAAACGGCAGGAAACTCTTCAGCCCTCGCCTATTATTAATTAAATCTTACTAGTCGAAGCGCCCGGGTATATTAGTGAACCTAGTATACCCGCGCGCTCGAGTGTGTGTGTGTGTGTGAAAACTAAACTGTCTAATGTTCCGTCGCCGCCAGCGTATTCTGTATATATTATTATAGTCTGTGTTCGCGGGCGCGGAAGGCGCTTGAGCTTTGAGCCTGCTGGTTATTTCGTCGTCAGAATCTGTAATGACGTGCCTCGGATATCTAAAAGGTCCTAAGGCCCCTCTAATGGGGGCATAGTTAGAAGACTGCTTAATTAGGGGATTGGGGTGGAGGGCTGCCGACTCAAAGTAGCGTTTAGACGCATCTTTGATGAAGGCTTTTATGGTTGCAAGCTCGAAATCACTATGGAGATCGATGTTACGCATATAGTACGGGGCGCCGACTGCGCCTCGCATAAAGCGATTTTGTAAGACTTGCAAGGAAGTAGTGTTGGTGTGACCAAACGCTACGCTCGCATATGTGAGTATGGGCCGAATACAAGTTTTGTAAAGCGTCACCTTATTTCTAAGAGACATTTTACTGTACTTGTTTAACATTGGCTTAAGACGACCGAGAACGAAGGCTGCTCGATCTCTTACTCTTTTAATGTGGGCTCTGAAATTAAGACGAGAGTCTAAGGTGACCCCTAAATATTTGACCTTTTTAACCCACGGAATGGGTTGGCCATATAGGTGGACTGGGGTGAGTTGCCTTGTGACCTTTACCGATTTTCGGCCCCGGGCGAAGTGCACTGCTGCACTTTTCTCGGGGTTAACCTCGATTCTCCACTTCCGAAACCAATCGCCTAAGGCGTTGGCGGCAGACTGGAGGGCCAGGCTTATACGACGGACGTGTCGGTGAGAACAGTAGAGCGCCGTATCGTCCGCGAAGAGCGCCACATTAACGTTCGAGGGACGAGGTATATCGTTTGTGAATAGGGAATAGAGTAAAGGGGAAAGCATGGAGCCCTGGGGGACACCTGCACCTATGGGGTGGGGAGACGAATGACTTCGTTCTACGCGATAGCGAAAGCTACGATCCCTAAGGAAGTCTCGTAAGATGAGCACGAGACGGTCTGGGACATCGAGATTGTACAGCTTGTAAATCAAGCCGTTATGCCAGACTTTATCGAAAGCTTTCGCTACATCGAAGAAGAGGGCTCCTGTGCTGAAAGGCTTAGGGGACCTATTGAGACCTTGGAGGATGTGCTCCGTTATGCGGTGCACTTGATTGACGCACGAGTGATTAGCTCGAAAACCGAACTGTTCGTCAATCGGAATGCCTTTAGACTGAACGTAGTCTTTCAGGCGAGAAAGGAGGAGTCGTTCATATAATTTTCCCAAAGTCTTTAAGAGACTAATGGGTCTATATTACGTGGCTACGTTACTAGGTTTTCCCATTTTAGGGATACCTATAACGTCAGCTTTTTTCCAAGAATCGGGAAAGATGCAATTTGCCATGGCCGCATTGAAGATGCTGACCAATAGAAGGAGGAGCTGAGCGGGGAGGATTTTTAAAAGCCTATTTGAGATCCCATCGGCACCCGGAGCCTTTTTGGGTTGTAAGTCTTTGATGATCTTTTCGACCTCAGAGACTGTTACGGGGGAAGTGAGTCAAGTGGGGGAAGGGCCGCTCTCCGCTCCACTTCCCTGTCCACTTCATCGACGTGAGCTTGGTCAGTGGGTTGTTCGCTGAGCGAACACTGACTTTCTAGCGATTTGGCTAGGCATTCGGCCTTTTCGTCGTCGTCAAATGCGATTGTCGCGTTTGCGTCGACTAGTGGCGGCATAGTACTCACTACGTCGGATTTTAACGCTCGAGCCATCTGATAGTACGCTAAGTGGGAAGGCGATATCTCTTTCATGAGATTGTCCCACTTTTCGTTCCTAACTTCGGCTATTTTTGTCTTTACGGCACATTGTTAAGATCTGAGCGATGCCCTGTTTACCTCGGACGGATAATTGTCGTACCGCCGAGTAGCCGCGTTCTTAGCTCTCAATAGCAACCTCACGTCCTCCGGCAGATTCCAGCGGAGATTATTCTCTACTGTAATTAGTAAGCGCTTCGACCGCTAAACTAACATCGTCGGCTGAGACAATATTGTCCGGGATCCTATTTAGGTGGGGCGAGTCTATTTTGCCTAGGTTTTCACCTAGTCTCCGCCAGTCGACCACGTCCTTAACGGACGGATGACCGTCGGTTGGGGACCCTAGTCGTAAGAGAACCGGCCTTTGGTCAGATGTAAGCTCGTGTAACACCTCTATGAAATGCAGCCTTAAGGCTACGTTCTTAAGAAGTGCTATGTCAAGTACGTCAGGTCTATGTGTCACTACTTCGGGAAAGTGGGTCGGAGAGATGGGCGCAATAATATCGAAACCTAACGGGTCGACTAGGGCCTCTAGTCGTTTGCCGTTTAGCGATGTTGAATACGAATTCCATCGCTTATGTTTGCAGTTTAGGTCGCCTGCTAATACAACAGCGTTACCTAAGTCAAACAGCGTTTTAAGATCGCTTTGTAATATCACCTTTGTAGGTGACAAATATACAGAGGCCAGTACTATGGGACTGTGTCCTGTCATCGCTATACGGATAACCGACGCTTCTAAATTTTCTAACGGAGGAGTGTCGAGAGGTACGCAGTGCAGAGATCTTTTATAATAAATGAGCGTTCCTCCCATATGGTTGGGCCGATCATTTCTAACCATTGCGTAGTTTGCGATCTTAGGATCCCTACGCTTTGGTTTAAGTAAAGTCTCTTGCACTAAAAGTACATCGATCTCGTGCGTCTTAAGAAATTCTGATATTTCATCGCGCTTTGCCTGAAGGCCGTTTGCGTTCCAGAACGCAATCGAAATAGAGCGCGGTTTTATTCTACTTGGGGCTACTAAAGGCCCCATCAATCAAGGACACAGCTTGGAGGCTCGGGGTCGTCCCTTTTCCTCTGACAAAGGGCTGTGCCACCATGGTCCTGTAGGCACTTAACGCAACGGGGGAAGCCGTTGCAGTTTTTGGCCGAGTGACCATAATTTTGGCAGCGATGGCACTGCCCTGGGTATGTTCTTTTGTTTGGTTGTTCAACAACCAAACCAGACAATTTGCAAATCTCCTTCACGGAGAAGATTCGCTTGCCCTCTGTGGTGAAGTTCAGAACCACCAAAACTAAGTTTAGTGGCCTTTTCGAACGACCGCCGATCATGCGGTGGACGGCATTAACCGGATAACCTTGTGAAACAAGGTCGGCCTTAATTTCGGCCACCGGAATTTCGTGCGGGAGACCGCGAATTGCAACGCGTAATTCTCGCTCGTCCTCAAGCGCGTATGTATGATACGGGAAATTTTTATCCCGTAACAATTTGGTTAGACCACGGTGGTCATCTGACGTTTGAACTTGGATTTTAATCCCTAGTTCGCCCATATTAGATGCCTTCAAGAAATTAATTTTCTTGTCAGACTATCGCTGGAGGTAACTTGCGCCTAGCCTGTCCGTTATCGGCAACGGACGGCCCTACTGGGGGCTGAGACGGCAGGGGGCGGGGGCGGGGGCGACAGAGGAGGAAGCTAATGCCGTCTCACTCTTGTCGGACGCGGCCGACTGCGATATCCCTATCTCGCTCGCGGGACGGGGGGCGCGGTTCCGGGCAGCGCGCTTGCGCGGAGGTTTCGCGGCGGTCGGGCTTCCAGGAGCCGGGACCGGCGACCTCTTGCCTGAGGAACGTTTTGTTCCTCGGGCCTTGCCGGATCCAACGACGGTAAAACGGTCATTGGTTTGATTATCGACGGCGGCGTCAATAATCATCTCGGACTCCGAGTCCGAATCGCGAACGCGCGAACGCGAGCGAGACCTAGCCGGCGATGACTCGATCGAGCGAAAACGCGACGGCGTGGCGGTCTTTGAGGCCACATCTGACTCGTTGGACGAGTCAGCCTGAACGGGGGTGGAGCGCGGCAGAGGCGACGACGGTATAACCAGCGGCGGCTCAGGCTCAACATCGATAAACGCCACATGTTCCGGTGACATGGGCCAGAGGGGGAGGCTGCGTTGAGCTTTAAAGCTCCGGGCCACCTCCGGAAACCTTTGGTCTAAAAAGGCCAAAAGTTCCCGGAGTAGGCCCCCGCCGCTGTCCTCGACCTCCTCCATCGCCTCTAAGGCGATGCGTGGATGCTTTGTCGAAATAGCTTTCTAACCGCTATGGATAGAGAGCGTGTGCCTGGCGTGTTCCCTGGCCGGTGCGTCCCAGTGCAAAGTGCAAAGCACGATGCGTGGGGTGATCCTACTAGTCCTAATCTCCGGGCGTAGTGCAATGCGTGGGAGATCCTAGACGTAAAGTATTGAAAGGAAGGGTGTAGCGTACTGAAAAGTACTCACTACACCGACGTAACAAATTGAACAGTCCTGAAAAGGACTGCGAAACAAGAATGCAACCAACTGCAATAACAACAACAACGTTCGCGGGCTCGATCGCCAAGGCGAGAGCAAAACCGGGCGAAAAACTATGCGCGGGCAGCTGTAGTTGCACGCGACGCGACGCGATACCGTTACCGAGCGAATACTGCTCAAACACGTGAGTGCGAGCGAGAAAGTATTCGGAGCGAGCGAGAGAGCGATAGAGAGCAGTCAGGAGACACCGAGACGTGTGCTCGCGGACAGATGCTCAGCGCGAACTGTGTCACTCTGAGTGTATGTGTGACTCGGATTTTTTTCTTTTTTTTCTAACTACTGGCTACTGTTGTTGGCCGCAGATGGCCTTTACAACTACACGCGGACTAACTTTCGTTGCGGTGCTGCTTGCACTCTTCAGCGAAAAGTTGGGGCGGTTTGCGCAAGGGTGTCCTAGACACGAACCTCGGCTTGGGCAACCGCTCTTAGAAACTAAAGTTGTATCTAACTAAAATTTTACCGCCGTTTCGGAAAAGCAAAGGCGTTCTGAAGAGAAGAAAACTATTATTAAATATTATTTTAATCTAACTAGTCAAAGTGCCCGGGTATATTAGTGAAACTATTATACCCGCGCACTTGAGTGTGTTTGTGTGTGTGCTAAAAACTATCTAGTGTTCCGTCGCCGCCGGCGGCGACGTATTCTGTATATTATATTTGTAAAAGCTGTGTTCGCGAACGCGGGCGCGGAAGGCGCTTGAGCTGTGAGCTTACTGATAATACCACCGTCTGTGCGGGGCGTAATTAAAAGTTTAGTGGGAGGGTGCAAAGTGCTCTAAAGCACTTAGTAGGGAAGCGTGCTCGAGCACGGCCGAGACTCTTTGCGTCGCCGACGACGCATTGCGAATTTTGTTCGCTAACTGGGAGATTTCCTCAATGTTGATAACATTGAGGAGTTCTAGCACCACATTTAGGTCTGCTAGAACATCAGCGGACGCTAGCGACGGGCTAGGTACCGCTGTATTCATTTTTGGCGCGGGTTGAGACAACGGTAAAACCGTCATTGGCCTGACTGTTGACGGCGGCGTCGACAATCATCGAACGCGAGCGAGACCTATTGGGCGAGGTCGGAGAGACCACTTTTGACTCGGCAGACGAGTCAGCCACTAAGGGGATGGAGCGCGGCAGAGGCGACGATGGTATTACCAGCGGCTCAGGCTCTTCCACGGTTTGTGCCACATGTTCCGGTGACATGGGCGAGAGGGGGAGGCCGCGTTGAGCATTAAAGCTCTAGACCACCCCAGGAAACTTCCGGTCCAAAAAGGCCAAAAGTTCCCTGAGTTGGGCCTCTTCGCGATTCTCCACCTCCTCCATCACCTCTAAGGGCGATGCGTGAAGCCAATTGAAGAATTAGCTCTCTATCCGCTTTTAGATAGAGAGCGTGTGCCTGGCGTGTTCCCTGGCCGGTGCGTCCCAGTGCAAAGTGCAAAGCACGATGCGTGGGGTGATTCTAATAGTCCTAATCTCCGGGCGTAGTGCAATGCGTGGGAAATCCTAGACGTAAACTATTGAAAGGAAGGGTGTAGCGTACTGAAAAGTACTCACTACACTGACGGAACGAATTGAACAGTCCTGAAAAGGACTGCGAAACGGGAATGCAACCAGCTGCAACAAACAACAACGTTCGCGGGCTCGACCGCCAAGGCGAGAGCAAAACCTGGCGAAAAAACTATGCGCGGGCAGCTGAAATTGCACGCGACGCGACGCGAAACCGTAACCGTACGAATACTGCGAGAAAGTATTCGGAGCGAGCGAGAGAGCGAGAGAGAGCAGTCAGGAGACACCGAGACGTGTGCTCGCGGACTGATGCTCAGCGCGAATGAGTGTGTGTGTGACTCGGAATTTTTTTTTTTTTTTTTTTAAACTATGCGCGGGCAGCTGAAATTGCACGCGACGCGACGCGAAACCGTAACCGTACGAATACTGCTCAAACACGTGAGTGCGAGCGAGAAAGTATTCGGAGCGAGCGAGAGAGCGAGAGAGAGCAGTCAGGAGACACCGAGACGTGTGCTCGCGGACTGATGCTCAGCGCGAACTGTGTCACTCTGAGTGTATGTGTGACTCGGATTTTTTTCATTTTTTTCTAAATACTATCTACTGTTGTTAGCCGCAGATGGCCTTTACAACTGATGCTCAGCGCGAATGAGTGTGTGTGTGACTCGGAACGCGACCTAGCCCCCTTATATATCAAAATGTAAGGAAGGTTCCAGATTCCCAAACGTTCTCGAACGTAGCTCTGTCCCTTTCATCTAAAATCTATGTTTCTTTCACATTTATGATCTTTCTAGTTCATTCGTGATTGTCTTTGACAAGAGTCGGTCTCTTTCGCGCTGCTTTGAAACTATATTGCGCTTTCTCTGTTAAGCTCATCCCATTTATGCTGGTGCTGTCTCGTGTGGAGTAGCGGCACTTTTAAGGGTGCGTTCAGAGAAGTAATGGAAATCGATTAATATCGATCCCGGTACTCCTGGCCTACCAACTTAGAATTTTTAAATTTCGATCGTCGCAAACAAATACGTGTGTGCCGTGAGGACTGGGTACCTATAAAATAAATTTATGAATTTAAAATATTCAGAAATATTATAGTCTAATAATAGTCAGAAATTTGTAAACGTCTCGAACATAAAATAAACCGGGCTTGATATGTTTCCGACAAAAAATTTGAATTTTTTATTAACAATCATAATACGGCGAAGATTGTAAGAAAAATAATTTCTGCCGGCGCCCATGAACACCTGGCCGCTAGGCTTTTCAAAATATAGTGTGCAGAAAAATAAATTAATAAATTTTGTTTTTTTTTTAATTCGAAAGTTGTTATTAGTGAACTTGTCATTCATATTAAGAAATTCTGCCCACGACTTCGTTTTCATAGAATTCATGCAAATGGTAGAAATATATAATTTTGAAGAAGTGAATTATATTTTTTTTTCTTAGATTCAGCTAAAAGTGCAGCAGCATCTGCGTTTATTGAAGTTTTAGAAACATCAGAGTGGGCTAAGGAGTCAACACATGTTGCGTCCCATTGAATGCACGGCCTCTCTCCCAAGGTATTAAAGATAAACCATCTGGTCTCTTGCAATCGTTACGATTTATTCCACTAGGCTCTAAAAGAGAGGGAACGGTAATGGTGGCAAGAGATCTCTTTATAATATCATTGAGTGATTGATGTCGAGAAAATCTACCACCACTTTTCGAACATGGTAGACCGTGGAGACCAAAGGGGTCCACATTAATGCCACACAGACAAATATGAGCTTGACAAATTGTTGCCCCGATTCTAATGCCAAGGGCTATTCGGAAACTTTCACTAGTCTAAAAGAGTTCCTAAATTTTTTGACGGTACAACATGGAGCCATTGTCCGGATTCTTTTTCTGAAACCGCCAAAAGGCGGGTTTTGTCTTGATCACTTATTGTATTTTGAACAAGGTTTCTAAAATTTAATTGAACTAGAGGAGTATCCCAGAGTTTTTGTATAGTTTTTTCTTATGGAATACTTTGACTAGGACAAAGACTCTTCCAACACTCAAAACATTTCTGTTGCTCCTATTAAATCAATTTGTGTGTCGTGTAAGATACCTTTGCAAAGATCTATAGAACTGCATAAAGAAGACAAGAAAGCTGGAAGAGCAACATTTGAGATTTTGCGTATACCAATGCCTCCAAAACTAATAGGTTTAGCCGCTTGTGACAACTGGGAACTCCCCTCCTGGCGGTGACTCACCTTCGAGTTCGAGACTCACGCTGGTCGAAGGGACGCCCCCGAGAGCGACAACCCCCCGCGGGGAGCCCTTGAGCGTTTGGCGCTATACGGGCTGAGGGTCCTTCAAAGACTCGCCCAAATAAAGTCCGGTGAAGCAGTAATGGCTGCAACAGCCAACTGCAATGTCAGTTCAGAAAAAAAAAACGCTTGTGACCATGAAGAGTTCGATAACGATAGATTAAAAACCTGTTCAAAAGGTTTTTAAGACTGTCATCCATTTTTTTAAGAAAATCTGTAAAGAGCCAAACTGGCGTAGAGCGGAGTAAATAGGTAAATTTCGGAACAAAAAGTGAAAATTTTAAAATAGAATAACCATTATGGCTATTTAATTCGTTTAACTCAAAAGAATGTCTTTCAAACTCTTGTAATTTAAAATCTAAAATTGAATTAATGCCATCAGAAAATAAACGGGAACCTAGAAAACAAATATTGTCTTTTTAAACATTAACAATGTGAGGAGCCTAAATTTTTTGAATAATATAATTTTAGTTGATTAGGATTGATGATCGGGAATAAAAATTTCACTTTTCGCGAAATTGAGTTCTAAACCAATATTTGTAAATTCGTTGGAAACAGTGATATTAATTATCATACTGTTTCAAATTTCCCTCCAATGACCCCATCATCGAGATACCATAGGTTCAATTTAGACTTTAATTTACTAATAATGGGATGTATAGATAAACTGAAGAGAGCAGGGCCCAATGGATCACCCTGCTGAACGCCAGTAGCGGATAATAAAGTATGACAGCCGTAAATCAATTTTGAAGGATGACAATTACATTGCCAAACAAAAGGATAAATTTCGGGAACATTGATAAGGACTTCGTTTAGGACTCTATTTATTGTATTAAAGGCATTTTTAACGACTACCTTAAGTAATACATCCACATCTTTCTTTGACAGAAAGAAGCGAACGGAATGTACAGCAGCTTCACACCCTCCTTTGCTACCAAATCCTAATTGTTTTCGCTGAAATTTTTGTCTTAATGTAGAAATTATAAATTTACATGCAAGTTTTGATGTTAAGCGTCTGAAAGTGTGACCAATAGCAATGGGGCGAATACCTCCATCTTTTTTATTAAATGAACAGAGTTTGGCACCATTGAGTAAATGTGTAAAAGATGGGTTGACGTTACCTTATAACATAAGTTGCAAAATTTTGAAATATCACTCAGAAGCCCTACGCCAGCATCACCAGGAGATAAACTGACAAGGTCTTTTAGGTAATGGCGTAATCCCATCTATACTGCCAGTAGAACCATTCGGGAACGACAAAATACCAGATAGAGTGGCCAAATCATCTACATGGATATAAAAATGTGAAGGAGAAGGAAGGTTTGGCAGTTGAGAAGTAAGGTTGATGGGAGGATGCTTTTTGCGTAAGAAAAGGAGAAAAAGAATCGTCTGAAAAAAGAATACGGGTAGCATTTTTTATATCACTTTCCATCACTTTTGTTTCAATAGTTTAAAAAAAATGATTGGAATCATGTATTACTGGTGGAAGACAAGCTGGAAGGCTAGGAGGAGTGTTATTTATAAGCGCATTTTGTTTTAATTGAGCAGATAAAGATTTTTTACAACTTTTTTCAGCATGTAAATTTCTATATGCAAAAGTAAATAAGTTTTGCCAACACGATTCAGAATTTAAGCAAATACAGTTATTGATGTCCTTAGATAAAGATTTTGCTAGTTGTATCCTGGCTCCCCTAGGATTTCTTTGATAATAGGCGTAGATTTGAATAACTGGCACAAATAGATTTCAAATATAGGGTCACCAGAGTCCTGAATGATGGGAGGATCTGATACTGGTTGTTGAACGTCTGAGGATGGCAGAGTTTGAAAAACCATGTTTATGAAAACGAGAGGTATGGATTTTCAAACCTCTTTGACCTTTAAATAGTTTTCCATCATTGCATTGTGGACAGTGAAGAAAATTGGGTTGAGAGAATGACGGGGCAACAGATGACATAAATAGTAATGATTTAACTAGTAAACTAAATGAACAATAAAAATAAAAACTTACAATATCAGATGAAATAAAATATCAATTTACAATAATAGAAAACGCATAACTCTAATTAATAAATATTTCAAAATGTCACTTGAAAAAATGACAATGCCTATCCCGACTGATTCACGGCTACTACTTTCCAAGAGAATATAATACACTACCGTTCTTCGTGATATATAACAACTGTGAATCTCGTAAACATTATATTATATTAAATATTTTGTTATGGCTGCACAAAGCACTTAGTATCAATTTTGGTAATAGAAAATTGCGGTAATTGTTCCTTAAATATTATAAAATTAATGTTGGTACAGGTCAATTACAGTTACACTGTAATTTATTGGCAATTTTAGTATATTTTCAAATATTTTTTGTAGTAGATTGTCTTTTAGAAATCTAATAAAATATTTTAATTTTATTGATTAATTTAATTTAATTTTAAAATAACATATTATAAATAATCTTTACATTTCCCATGTAAATTAAGAGTAAAATAATCTATAGTTTATTATTTAAACTCCCTAATTGTTTCCTTACCCGAAGGGTCCTAACTTTTTAAGAGCTCGAAGTAGGCAAAAGCCTTCAATTTACTCAGGATATCTTTATATATATATATATATATAATTCTACTCTACGTGTGTATGTCACTGTTCACCTTCTAAACGGTTGGACCGATTTGAATGATTTTTTTTTGTATGCGTTTGGGTGGCGCCCTGGATGGTTAAGATTCACAAATCAGCCCGGCAGATGACGCTGCAGTTAGGCATAGGTCCCGTAGTTCCAGTGATAATTAAATGCCTGTAACTTACAAAACGGACGAGTATAAAATTCATAATAAATGTTAATTATTTGTAAACAATATATTATAGCATTGTGGTACATTTCCTGCGGGCTACTCTAACTATATCAGCAATATCGCTTTCGCAAAAGAAATTCAGTAATTCTAATATTTACGCATTAAATGTTCTCTAGGCTCTCTATGTGCGCATTCCATCTATCTGTTAACTAAAAATGAATGCGCTCTAATTTAAATTTGGCGGCACTTACAGTCCGCATTTGACGCATTGGCTGCGCATGCTCGAAAGGTAGAACAGTGGATGTTCTTTAAAAATAGTGAACAACTATTTTGTTTGTTGACTTTTGGCGAACAAAACGATTTCAATGGCTCTGTGATGCCATTGCTTTCTATGTTAACAAAAATCTTGTCAACAAAACACGGCTGTTGTCACATGGTGGGACCTATGAATAACGTACACGGCGCGCACTGATGCTATGGGAGAGAAGGACGGATTTTATTTTGTGTAGTTATTTATATTTTAGCACTACAGTATACAATATTTGGAACATACTTTAAGGTTTTAACATGCATTACATGGCCATGGTCAACAGACTGGCAAAGGATTATGTTCTTCAAATTTCTCTTTTTAAAAAAATGTGTCACCACAGGGAGTCATCGAAAGTCAAAATAAATTGTAGTAATTCCCAATTCGGGGTAATCACTTTTAGGTTGGTAACACCAAAATTACGCACACTGATGTAAAAATGATTGAATAAGACGCGACGCAACGCGACGTGAGCGGCTTGAAGACAGACCTTGATAACGTTTTAAAATAAAGCGCTATATTGTGTTGTGTATCCTTATAATCAATTTGTTTTGTTATTATAGCGCTATCATAACGTTATAATAACAAAACTGTTATAGAAGCATAACGAAATAAAAACGAAATAATTCACTGGCAGATAACGTTCTGAATAAAGTTATTACGCTGTTGCCATTTTCTGGTACCTACTTCTTGTCACTATACTGCACTAAATGTCTGCTGTGTACACTACTCACGCGCGCGATGCGTGAAAGCATCAAAAGCAAAGCGATGGATGACTTTAGCGACGAGAAATGTCAGTGCAAAAGAGATGCTACATAACGTTATGATAGCGGTATTTGTAAAGTAACGTTGTGCATAGCGCTATGGAGCCAAGATAATAACGTTATAGCCACGTAACGTTAAGAAATTATAACGTTATAAGGCGTCTTTCACAACGTTATGACGAATAACCATATAAGGATAATAACGTTATATCAAGCCCTGCTTGAAGAGGCCTCAATCTCTTCACGTCGCGTCTTGTCGCGTCGCGCCTCGGTATGAGCCGACCCTAAACCCTGTTACGAAGTTTGCTGTAGAAGCTACAGCTGTAGCTATAGGGATTTCTGAATGTAGCCTATGAGTTAATTATGGGTATAAGCTATCACCATTCCTAATTTCAACCAAATCGGTTCCGTTGTTGTCGCGTGAAGAATGAAGAAGTAACAAACATACAAACTTACAAACTTTGGCATTCATTATGTGTACTATAAGATTAGGTACAAAATAATCAGTACCCTTTGTACGCCGCTATTCACACTTGTCTATAACAGCAGGATTCAAGATTCAGCCAATTTCAATGCAAGTTTTTTAGAAGCGCCCACTGTGTAATTACTATTTACACGAACCATTTTGATCCACTACATCTCCGTTCATGTTTTAGCTGCAGTAGTTCAGCTACTAAACTGAATTTTTACATGGAATTTAAAGTTACCAACGGAAGTCGATGGATTTACAAGTTTGCAAATAGTTTTTCGTATTTTTAGAACCTCTCTTTTGACATATTATGCCGTTGTCGAGTGGTCGGTTACAGTAGAGATGGGATGTCGAACGGAAAGTGGTTTGAAAACGAGTCAGAATTAGTGATATTAATTGTCGGCTAAATAGTTTTGATAATGAGGCCCCCATAGGGACTTTTGAAATAAAGAGGGGTCACAAAAACCCCTCTTGTGACCCCATTTTTTTTAAAAAAAAAGGGGTCTATATGATTATCCATTTTAATGACTGTATGACTCCTCAAAAATAAGAGGGGTCAAAAAGACCCACCTTTTTTTCAAAAAGGGGTGTTTTCCTATAACTTCCTATTTTGGTGATCGATAGAGTCCATGACCAATAGCAATGTTTGTACCGAACAATTTTTGTGACTGTATTTTTAAAGAAAAAATGCGGATTGAATTTACTCACCTCCCATCCCCAATTCTAAAATATTTAGACAGTTATTGCGATTAACGAGCCATGTGTTATCTCTCTCATTAATGATCTCTATCAGCACGAGAATCATCACTGCGCTTCCACTGCTCTACTTTCCGAGCATGTGCAGCCAATGCGTTGAATGCGATTCGAAAGTGACGACGTAGCGCAATTATATTTGGTCAACAGGACGAGCATTGAGCGCATTCAATGTGTATAATGCTTGTCAAAAAAAAGCGCCCCTATAGTAGGCGCTACAGTACGCTGACCAACGTATTCGATTGGTTATCTTTTACATCTACATCTACTTGTCTGAACAAAAATTTATGAAATGTCATCTTTTGATCTTTTAATTTATGCCTTTATAAATTGTACACTTCTCGTGATAAATTTTGAATTTCAATTTTAAAAATGAATGAAATATGATACCTCTTAAAGAGTTTATGCCAAGTTTGTTGCCCATCTCGAAAAAATGATTGTTTCTTTACATTTATCTTTTTGTTGCGATATTAAGATATTTGTCCAATTGTTAGCGAATATGGAAAAATATCTCGGGATACATTCCGCCGGAGGTATTGCTCGCTCAAGTGATGCGTAGGCACTCTTTGAGAATTGTAAGAGAAAGAAATGTTCCTTATTATATGCATTTTAAGAATTCCATTTTATAGGTAGAAAGTAATTATAGTACGTTGTTCACCGAGAGGTGACATCATCAATGAAAAAAATGAATTTAGAAATAAATAATTATTTTAATAAAGTTAGGATATATAGAATGATTATATAGCAGTAGTAGGGTCGGGGCTCTTTTTCTCACTAGCAATGGTCTTCGAATTGCATCGAGAATTGTCTACTTAGGTGTAGAACGATAGGCTTTCTGCGGGTCGAAGTTCACCATGGCGGCGGCAGCAGGGTAAGCTTAGAAGTCGCCCGCCGGTAGACTGCAGGCGTCAATAGGAAGTACCAGTTTGAGGTGGTATTCGCCGGCTTTGTTGTTGGTAGCGGGAATGAAAAAACCCTGGAATCTTTTAGCCATTTAGTCCAATGTCCAGTTTTCATCCTGACTGCAACATGATGATCCCTTAAACTTAAAGCAGGAAATGAAGAATCTACTTGCAGTAGCTAGACTGTATACTCTTATAAGTGATCGAGATGAGGCAGTCAAGGGTTATGGCAAACAAGCAGAAGGGCTTCAGAAGAAGTTTGAAGAAGTTGTAAATTAATTTTAATTTAGCTAATAGCAATGAGCAAAACAAATAATGAAAATGATGATAAAAGATGAAATTAAATACCTTTATTAACTACTTTAATCACATAATAGTTTAAAAATCAAATCTAAGTTTAAACTATATAACTTTTCTTAAGTGTGTCGTGTCACCTTGCACGGTTAGAGGTCATGGCAATGCCATGTCAAAACAACACGAGAATAGTCACATTTACATAGATGAAAATATAGCTAATCACACTTATAATATAATTAAACAACTTACCCTATAGTTTTTGGGTCTTTCACTAATAAGTATTTAGAAGCACTTTTAGAAGTAATTTAGTATAAGGTAAATATCTTTAAATACAAAAAGTGTATTGCATATTTTGCCGATAGCTGGTAAGGTGTGAGTGTGGTCGAGGCAGCTAGACCAAGTAGGTAGCCGGGCGAAGATGTTAGGTGATTAGATATCTACTAATAGAAATAATTTACCTGTCCTTTATAAGTTTTGAAAGATTTATTCTATGTTTAATGTGTATTATTTATTTGATAGTATTATTTAATTTATTTTTGTATTTTAGCAGAAATTGTTATAATGTTTATAAATAGAAAATATAATCTAGATTTAAGTATTTAGAACTAATTAGCTCAAGTTTTAATATTATTAAGGGTTTAAAAATAAATTCAATTAAGTTTTAATTTTATTAAATATTTTATTTACTACGAAGTTTTAACGTAAAAGTACAAAGTGACCGAGAGATTTAGTACCTACGAGTTGGGAATCGTATTTTCTCCCAAGTGACATAGATAGTTTATAGAATATACAATAAGTCAGGTTTTGAGTTGAGTATATTATATAGAATAGGCAACTTACCTACATTCAATGCTACGAGTTCTCGCCTTATTGTGATGAAATTATCATGTTATAGTTAATTAAAAGTTTTGTAAAAAGTCAACTTGAGTCCAGTTTATATCCAAGCCCGATAAACGCTGATAATGTATCCCAACATGAACTATTTATAAATATATTTAATCATTAGTGAGAGAAAATTTCACTTATTTCTCTGTTTTAGTCCACAACTTCTTCGACAACTCCCGATCTTGACACAACGGAGACGCTTTCTGTTTCCGACAATCAGTAAAGTACTTTCCAGTCAGTTGTTGAACTTCCGGTGACACTGCCAAATATATAGGCGTCTGTGCTGCTTCCAAAGGAGTTTTACACACTAATCTAAAAATCCTTATTAGAAACGGTTTTAGTCTTATACCAATATCATTATCAGCTATATTTGTCATTGCCCATCCAGGGTGTAAGCAATTAACTGTCACACCGGTTCCACTCAATCTTCGACTTAACTCTACCGTCATGATATTTAAATATAACTTTTTTTTTTGTTTATACCTTAGTGGTATAAACGTGGCAAACAAGCCTTCGGTCCGCCAGATGGTAAGCGGTCACCGTAGCCTATGGACGCTTGCAACACCAAGGGCATCACTCGCGCGTTGCCGACCCTCCAGAAATCTAATAACTTCTTTTTTGAAGAACCCCATACTGTAGTCCTTAGAGAAAACCTTGGCAGGGAGCTCATTCCACAACCTAAGCGTTCGCGGGAGGAAGTTTCTCTGAAACCGCAGTGTACGCGGCCATTTCGGTTCTAAAGTGTGAGAATGAATTCCCTGCCGATGGCGAGCGGTGCGATGGTAGAAAGTAGCCGTGGGCATCATTTCGAACAATTCCTCAGAACACAACCCATTGTACAAGCGGTAGAACACATACAGGGAGGCAAAGTCTCTCCTCAGACTTAGGGGCTCGGTACCGCAAGTGAGTTTGGGATCGTCGACAATTCTCACAGCCCGTCGTTGAACCGAGTCAAAAGGGCCAAGCAGGTATCCGGGTGCACCCGCCGAGAGATGGCAGCAGCACTCCATATGGGGCCGGACTTGCGACTTGTTAAGCAGCAACCTTTGCCCCGACGTGAAGTACTGCTTCGCTCTGTTGAGTACACCAAGTTTTTTGGACGCCAGCTTTACCTTGTCTAGTAAGTGATCTCGGAACTGAACATCGCTGGAGATGTGAACACCAAGGATCCCAATGCTCTTGGCTCATATTTATCAATGTTATTGACATAATTTACATCTTTTTTAGGTATATTAAAATTACATACAATTCACACACAATTTAACAAATAAGTTAATTTTAACAATATTACATATCAAATTTAAGATCATATTGGCATCACATTTTAATTTAATAGATTCTATTATATAACAAATTGACTTTAAATATCATTTCAAATGTAATTAGTGTTGAAAGTAAGTGTGTTTATCGTCAGCTGGATAATTTTGATGCATTTTCCGAAGTTTGCTTTTACTGAAATGCTGAGAATGCACTATCAAGTTTCTATAAGTTCAAAACATATACATAATGTAAGTAAATAAGTAGTTTCGTTCCATTTGTTTCCAATTGTATTTAGATGATTTTATTGTTTTATTTTTTTGTTGATTACATATAGAAATCAATTTAAAACATCTTGTATCTAAGACAACTTTATGAAAAATATGTTCAATTCCGATATTAGTATCATAGTTCCGATAATGAAAGCTAATATCGGAAATCGATATCGGAATTGAAAACCTTCCGATATTACATGCCCTACATATGAGTTTTGCACTTGAATTCGATTTAAGTATTATTTTTTTGCAGCTGTAGCTCTTTGCATACTTCTACATGCAATAATGACTCTTGCTCCACGATCAGCTAAATCTCTAGCTGTTTCAAATCCTATACCATTGTTTCCTCCCGTTATTATAACGGACTCGAGTGACATATTCTAAGTGTGAACTTCTGATACACTTTCACAGATATAACTGCAGTTGCTATTAATGCAATTATCCACGTGAGCATTGTAAATGGTAACCCTGTTGACCGTTTTTGCGTATCGTAAATAGTGAAAAATAACAATAAAACTTAGTAAAGATCGGTTATCCACGGCCACGCCAAGCAGCCTCGTAAAATAACTGGTCCCGGCCTTGTGAGGCCGCGAGGCTGCTGCTTTAAATCTACGTATTTAATTGATGTTAGGTTTAATAAATTTTATTAGTACTTCCTAATTCATTTCAAAACGTGCTTGAGTAGTAATTTATTGTTTGTTTTATCTTAAGGGCAAAGGTATAATTTTCTAAGTTTATAATAGTGAAATGAAATAAAATTTCCAAGATTTTAACAGTTTATCGATAGATATCTACAGGGGCCTTACACAAGTTACAATCGAAAAATCGTGCAGTATCGCTATAGAACAAGCGTTTTCGAAACAATAGTGGTAGACTTATTGCTCATGTATCGAAAACGCTGTATTGTGGGCGTCGGCTGAAAAACTCTATATTATTTGTGCCAATTATCGAAAATCGCTTATGTGTTTGTTTTTTGTTTATAGTATGGATGGAATGTGGTGTTTTTTCTTTATTTGTCTCTTAAGATATCATTACTTTTATTTTCATTCAACTTACTCATCGTTGGTTTTAAAATTAAGAATATAGGTATTTATTGTATTGAATATTGAAATGTTTTAATGCTTTAAGTAGGTATCTAGTTTATCTTAAATATTTTGTTGTGAAAATATTAGGTACTGACGTAAAAACAATCAAGCTATCTATAGTAACAAAAATCTGGCTACACATTTACTATGAATCTGTTAAATTAGAAATAAGACTAATACTTATAACGCAGATTTTTCATAAAACAATCATTTTAATTACAAATTGTTGCTTATGATGTAAAAATATAACAATAATTAAAAATTCAATACAGGTACCTAATAAGCATCTTTATTTATTTGGGTAGGTATATTTCTGTATATCAAAGAAAAATAGATACCTATAATACAAATATTGAATACAACCACAATATTTAAATACCTAATTAAAAAAATACTTAAAATCTTTAAAAATATAATAAATATGAAATAGATTTCAAGCCGCCATTTGCAATCGCCAAGCTTATCCGTTGGGTCTGGGCGAACGCAAGTTCAACGAATATCAAAAAGGAATCGCGTTTGTAAAGTTACAATATGGCTACCTAATGTATAGACAACGTTCGTTTCGGCGCTCCGCAGTGGCTTGGCTATGGCACCAATAGCATAGAAAAGCAACAAGTCTATGATTTTTTTTTTCGATCGATAGCAAGTGACGTCACAAACTTTATGTTCATACATTTTGTTCGATTCTATTCTTTTTTTCGTGACGCTAAATTTAAGAAATCTAAGCCCCCAGGGCCGCGTGCGGATACAGTGTTGCTCCATGATATTTTTACATATAATAAAATCATTACATTTAAAAATTTACATTGAAGATATTTAGAAACCAAGTGTGTGATGGAATTGGTTCCGCACCATTATCTATAAAAACGGCAAAAAATTCACGTTTGTTGTATGTCTTAAATATTTGTTTTATTTTAGTTTAATTATTTATTTTTAAAGTAAATATAAAACTCAATATTCTGTGAAAATTTCAAGCGTCTGCCTGTTGCCGCTATCAATATCGAGCAAAATCGAGCAAAAAATCACGTCTGTTGCATGGGAGCCCCCTGTAAAATTCATTTTATTCTGTTTTTTACTAATTATTGTTAAAGCGGCAAAAGAAATAAATCTTCTGTAAAAATTTCAACTGTCTAACTATCACGGTTCATGAGATTCAGCCTGGTGACAGACGGACGGACTCTTTCCTCTCGTTCCACTAATCGAAACTGCGCAGCTTCTTTTTCTAACGGAGACGCAGATATCCTGCCCGGCCGACACATCATACCTTCACTATCCCGGCTACAAACTCAAACACAATTTTATGAGTCGTGCCGGTGTATGTATGTTCGTCCGGGAGGATATCTGCTGCCGCCGCCTTTATAGCCTTGAAGACCTAAGGGACCTGTCGATATTGTGGGTGCGCGTAGATTACGGCGGCCACACTCGTATCTATGCGTGCCTATACAGGTCTCATAGCGATGACACGGACGTAACTCGACTCTTCACGACGACTGACAAAGTTCTAGAGCAATATCCCACAGCAGAACTAGTTATTATGGGAGACTTTAACGCCCACCATCGTGAGTGGCTCAGTTTTCGAACCAATAACTATTTTGGGATATCTGCTCATGAATTTGCTCTGACCTATGGATTCTCTCAGCTGGTACTTACTCCAACGAGAATACCAGATAGAGAGGAACGTACGAGCTCCTTACTGGACCTTCTGCTGACTACTCGTCCGGACGGATACTCCGTCTCAGTGGATGCGCCTTTTGGCTCCTCAGACCACTGTCTCGTTCGGACTCAAGTGTCATGCACACAACCCGATCCTTCGGGGCCAACTAATTGGCGTCGTGTGTGGCACTATAAGTCGGCAGACTGGAATGGATTGCGAGAATTTTACGCATCGTACTGACGTCTGCGCAGCCACAGTCACTGAGACAATCCTTGCTGGTATGGAATGCTATATTCCTAACCCGCGAGTAGCTGCCGGCGTCAAAAAACGACCGTAGTTTAATAGGTCTTGCAGAAAAGCTAAAATTCTTAAGCAAAATACATATGAAGCTTGGACCACGGCTCGTTATAATAAGGATCCGAATATTTCTGGGTTAAAACGCAAATTAAATGCTGCCTCGAGGTTCAGTAAGAAAGCAACTGCCAGAGCAAAATTCCAATTCATCGGCAAAATAGGTGGGCGACTTGCGAGCTATCCTTCTGGGAGTCGTGCTTACTGGTCGATTGCCAAAGCTGCCGAAGGGAACTTTTGCCAGTCGTCGGTACCACCACTGCGAAAGACCGATAGTGACATGGCCCATAGTGCTAAAGAGAAAGCCGATCTATTAGGCAGTCGCTTTGCCTCGAACTCGAATATGAACGATGAAGGCGCTGTACCACCTACTATACCGTGGTGCGGTAAGACCATGACGGAAATCTCCATAACGCACCGGGAGGTCAGGCGGGCGTTGCTTACTCTAGACGTTCATAAGTTGAGTGGGCCAGACGGTATACCAGCAGTGGTGCTTAAGCAGTGTGCTCCTGAGTTATGTCCTGTACTCACGCGCCTCTTCGCGCTTTCCTACCACACTAGGCAATTTCCGTCTTCATGGAAGACTGAGAATGTGCACCCGGTGCCCAAAAAGGGTGATAGATCAGATCCATCGAATTACAGGCCTATCGCAATTACCTCTCTCCTCTCTAAGGTGATGGAGCGTGTGATCAACACACAGCTTCTAAGATACCTAGAAGTACATGATCTGGTCAGTGACCGTCAATATGGCTTTCGCCACGGTTGCTCGACTGGTGACCTTCTAGTGTATCTCACACACCGATGGGCACAAGCCATTGAGAGTCAGGGGGAGGCATTGGCATGTAGCCTGGACATAGCGAAGGCGTTCGATCGCGTCTGGCACCGGGGTCTTCTATCGAAGTTGCCATCTTACGGAGTGCCCGAGGGTTTGTGCAAATGGGTGGCTAGCTTTTTGTCTGGCAGACGCATACGAACCGTAGTTGACGGTAGTTGCTCTGATAGCATGGACATTAATGCTGGTGTCCCGCAAGGCCCTGTGCTGTCTCCTACGCCCTTTCTACTGCATATCAATGACATGTTATCCATCAACAACATACTTATAATATCATGTTATAATAAATAATTGCTATGCAGATGATAACAAACGTCGTGCAAACATCCCTCGTTCCGTTGTGGAGGAAAACCGCGGAGAACTTGTGTCTCAAATCGAGAATACACTGTCCAAGGTCTCTGACTAGGGACGGGTAAACTTGGTGGGATTCAACCCTACAAAGACACAAGTCTGCGCGTTCACCGCTAAGCAAAACCCATTCACTATAGTCCCACAATTCCAGAACAATCCCCTCTCTATCTCCAAGAGCATTGGGATCATTGGTGTCGAAATCTCCAGCGATGTTCAGTTCCGAGATCATTTACAAGATAAGGTGAAGCTGGCGTCTAGAAAACTAAGTGTACTCAAGAGAGCGAGGCAGTACTTCACGTCGGGGCAGAGGTTGCTGCTTTACAAGTCGCAAGTTCGGCCCCATATGAAGTACTGCTGCCATCTCTGGGCGGGTACACCCGGATACCAACTTGGACCTTTTGACTCGGTTCAACGATGGGCTGTGAGAATTGTCGACGACCCCTAACTCACTTGCCGTATCGAACCCTTAAGTCTGAGGAGAGACTTTGCCTGCCTGTGTGTGTTCTACTGCTTGTACAATGGGATGTGTTCTGAGGAATTGTTCGAAATGATGCCCACGTCTACTTTCTACCATCGCACCGCTCGCCATCGGCAGGGAATTCATTGTCACACTTTAGAACCGTAATGGTCGCGTATAGTGCGGTTTCAGAGAAACTTCCTCCCGCGAACGCTTGGGTTGTGAAATGAGTTCCCTGCCAAGGTTTTCTCTAAGGACTGCAGTATGGGGTTCTTCAAGAAAGAAGTTATTGGATTTTTGAATGGTCAGCAACGCGCGAGTGATGCCCCTGTTGTTGCAAGCATCCATAGGCCACGGTGACCGTTACCATCAGACAGACCGTGTAGACAGAAGTTCCAGTAAGGAGCTCGTATGGTCCTCTTTATATGGTATTCTTGGTGGAGAAAGTACAAGCTGAGAGAATCCATAGGTCAGAGCAAATTAATGGACAGTCATTGGTTCGAGAACAGAGCCACTCACGATGGTAGGCGTTAAAGTCTCCCAAAATAACTAGTTCTGCTGTGGAAAATAGCTCTAGGTCTGTGTCAGTCGTCAAACTTAGTTGCGTAAAGAGTCGAGTTACGTCCGTGTGAAAACATTTTTTTTTTGACATGATGCATAATAAAATATTTATTTACATTGTGTATTTCAATGAAAATCTCAGTGACTTAAAATGTAGCTGCACTTATCACGCACGCTCAGTTCCATGTCGCGGCATTCTTATATGTGTATGCTAATTTTTATGGTTGTATTTGGAAAACCAAAACCAAAAAACCAATTTCCCATACAAAGTATAATCTCCCGATTTGCTCCCTTTGGGACGAGTTTTCAAAAAGAGTGTAATGTATCATTCTTGATTCTTAGTCAAAAGGCTGAATACCATGTTTCATAGATTTAACTCTTTTATCTATATAGATAAGCCTTGCTTTGGTTGAAAACAGATAGCGCTGTGTTGTTTGTCCTAAATTTTATGAAGTATATAGTTTATTTAATTGTTTGATTGTTTTATCCAGCGTCAATGGTATCTTAAGTATAATCAAACTATCCTTCATGATAATTAGTAAAGATTAGTATTATCATTATATTGATACCTATGAGGAGCACTGTCTGAGGACAAGTTGATGGTCGAATTACGTAAAATACATGTTGTTCAGTCGACAATCGTATATTGATCAGGGTACACAATCTTAGTACAAAAGTAATGAACGAAAATTAACGCTTATGAAAGTGTATGACAAATAAATATAATAACGGCATTAAGAACTGCGGTTCTAAAAGAAACGTTGCCTCTTAAAATTGGTAGTATAATAGTAACATGAGCAATATTTAATAGATAGCACTATAATCGCTGCAATTCATATGCTGCTAATTTCAATATGATCATCATATTCTCTGAATACAACACTGACATGACATTTTAAATTTATCACCTTGCCGTTTAGACGATATTTATTGCCAGCCTTTACACGCAAAAGTTAGCTAAGTGGAAATTTAAAATTTGTTTTTACTATAATGATTGGGGAGGTGTTATATGAATTGTTAAATATTATTTGCTGTAATAATATTGGTATTGGTATTAAAAATAGAGTATTAAACCAAACGATTAAATCTAAATAAAAATTAAATCTTAATGCTACAGAATACTTTATTCGCGGTATAACAAACGTTACAAACACTTACCTATCTTAATTTATACAAACTGGAGTTAAAAAAAAACTAATATAATAATAAGGTGGCACACAAGATTACGGTCCTCCTGATGTTAAGCGGCCAACGTAGCTTATAATGATAAACAGTTAACATAAGTAAACATTGACTTTTAAGATTAGTCATAGACACGCAGAAAACGTTTTAATATATTGCATTATCGTATTCACAAAAGAGCTGGTGTAATTTAAGCTGCCATCTAGTTTTTTTTGAAGTTTTTCACCCACGACGAATCTGTCATATATCTATATAGCTTAGTACATAATTATTATTACCTAGCAGCCCGCCCCGATTTTGTCCTGGTTGAACAATTATTGACCCGGCAAACGTTGAAATGACTGGCGCACCACCTAATATCAAATGTTTTTTTCTTTTTTACGAACCTTGATGTGACAATTACAAACAACAAAAGAACTCAGTAAAGTAGTTCTTAAATACTGCTCCGTCATACATGTGGCAATCGATTTTAATTTATATAGATGATAATAACGCTTTTATTAGGTATGCGTAATGAAGCCACGCTTTATTGTATGAATCAGTATTGAAATATATTTTCATTAAAATTAAAGTTTTCTTTAAGCATAATTTATTTATAACAACGAACTTTCAACACACACTTTTGTTTGTTTGTGTTTGTAAATTACGTAAATGGTGGTAGGTACGGATCCCTCGGAGCGCGAGTCCAAATCGTACATGGCCGGTTTTTCATTTTGTATTCTTACGTCAACCAAGAATGTCTGAAAAATTGTAGCACAATGTTGGCAAAATGTTAAGTAAAAGCTTTTAAAAGAAACCAATTTATAAATAATTACAAAATAAGTAATACCCTTTTTTAATTAATTAATACCCTTTTAATTCACTTTAATTTTTTGATTTGTTTTTATACTAATTTGTTAGAAGTGTTGCTGAACTGAAATATGGCAATACTGCGTTTGTGAAAAAAAAAAAGAAATTGGTAAACAAAGAAATGGTGATTTCATCTATGTTTTTGGTTGGTTATTTTAAATTGGAATCAGTGTTAGTGTTCAATTAATAATTAAAGTGTTATTAAATATAGGTACTGGTTGTTACTGTGTAGGTTCCGTATACGTTAGGTTAGATTGGTTAATTTGATTCTGTTGTCAAAGTCGGTGATTTGTTAAAAAAATAGTTGGAAATGATTAAAGTGTAAAAAATAAATGTTGTTTTTTTCATACATACTAAAATACATGATATAAGTGTAATTTGAAGTTTTGAATTCGCTAGCAGACTTATGAGATTAAGGTTTTACTTCGATAGTAGTTTATGCTGGCATGCTGGCAGACATCCGTAAGTCGATTTTCCTCATAATTTTTGCTATCGAATTCGAAACTTCGTATAAATTACTCATTATACTTCGTATAAAGTAACACCTGAAGTAGGTATGTAGGTATGATGATAAATACTGCATACCTATACAAAGGTACCTATGTATAGGTGATCTTAGTGTAGCAAGAAATAACAGATGGCGTTGTATAGGTTTTAACAAAAAACATTGAGTTAAATCTCTATTTCAGTATATAACAATGTACTCTGTGATATTGATTGATTTTATATTACTACAAAAGTTACTAATTCTATCTTACTGACTAAGCATAACGTGATTTACGTTACTCGTGCGACCTAATAAGACGGTCCACGTAAGGAAGTGATTTCGCAATGCTAACATGTTTTACCTCCACCGAAAAATACAGGGTTACACGCCCCTTTTGCAAAAAAATAGTTTTCTGTATATCTATAAGTATATAAAAGTAGACATTGTATTTAATATTAATTATCCTAATAATAATATACAACTTAATGGTAATTAATTATGAAATAATGTTTCATTATTTTTAGGTATTATAATTCCTTATTACAAATATTAATTTTTACATAAGGAGATAAGTCTTCTAAAAACACAAAAAGGCTTTTATGAATACAATCTAATTTATAACCTATTTGATTTTTAGGTAGGCGCCTAAATGTTTGTGCGTATTTTCTAAGCTTTCTAAGGTCTTGTCATGGTAAGCGGCAGAGCTTAATTTCTCGATACCTAGTAACCTACATACCTCAGTCATCACTGATGACATAAGCTCGGTACCCTTGTCGGACAGCATCTGTTTCGCGATACCATAGCGCAGTAAAAAGTTGTTCGCAAAAGTTTTGGCTACTGTGTCAGTGTCTTTGCGCTATAGTGGATAAGCCTCTACGTATTTAGTGAGATCGCACTGGATAGTAAGTATATATTTATAATTATGGTTATCTATATCTAGTGGATCCATTATATCTAAACTAACCCTCTCGAATGCTAAATTGGCAGTGGAGGTTATGGTCATCGGTTCATTTGTATGTTTGTTAGAGTGTTTTTCAACTTGACAACTTTTACATCGTCTTACGTAATCTATGGCGTCATTAGTCATGCGTGGCTATAAATAATATTTTTTGATATCATTTAACATTCGATTCATACCTACATGTCCTCTTGTGGGCAAGAGGTGAGTAATTTAAAATTGTCGTTATCTCGTCTCTATCTGAAATACGAATAACGTACACTCTACAATTTTTGATACTGCGCAGTATACCTTTGATAAAACGAACATTACTATTATTTTTAATGATAAGTAGCTCTTAAATATTTAATTATTTGCACAACTTTTCGAGATCCCTCGCTAACGCCTCCAGAGACGATAACGATCGAGTATCAAGAGAGATCGCAGATTGCGATCGTACGTAAGTGCAATAGTTTGAGTCACTTGAGATATTGTCTGAATTTCTCAGTTTTTTGTCATTTTAATTTGTACTGAAAATTAGTTCTAAATCTACCACAGTAGGTTGATCAGGCCCGAGTTGAAGGCTCGGTACGTTGTTCATAATCACAGTCTGGTTCCTGACTCGTTAACTTCTTTTTCTGACCTCTAGTCAACACGGAAATTACATGTTCGTGTGTCTCCTTTAAGTCTTTAGACGTTACCGGAAGACGGCACATCGTGTCTGCAGCTGCATTCAGTCGGCCTGAAACAAACTCCACTTCATACAATCTAAATACAATCTTAACTTTGTGATACGGCTAGATGGGTCGGTTAAACCGAATAAATAAACAAGGGGGCTATGGTCGGTAAAGATTTTAAATTTTCTACCATATAAATACGGTCTGAAGTGATGTACGGCCATTACAATGGCTAGCAACTCAAGGTCTATAATGGGATACCTAGTCTGAGCTGGTGTTAAGCTCTTACTAGCATAAGCTACGACTTTGTCGTTGCTATTTGCTAAAAACTGCACCTAGTCCTACTTTTGAAGCATCGGTTTGTTAATGTATAACAGGATAGAGTAGGATTATTCTGTTACCGAATGCACCGGCTAAGTGCTCAAGAGATAGAGATTTAGGTTAAGCGAGTTCAGAGGCAAGTAATGAAAATACTTTTAGGCAGGTTATATATATACTGGTTCACAGTTTATCTGACAATATTTAATGGTCAGTAGTATTTGATTAATAAGGCGATTCTTAACCCTTATATATATAAATAATAATTATTTATTTTACATTAGTAGAGAACTACCTAACTAAACTGAAAGATAGAAAAACCGTAAGCCTGCCTACACAGATTTCTAAGAGTGCGGTTTTCAAGTATATATTTAAGATATAATATACAATAGTTTCTTCGGCCTAGAGCCCGATCAGCTATCCTCAACGTCGATCACACCCCGCAGGTCTCCGCCGCCAAAGTATGTAGACGCGGACAGGACTGAATTTAGGTGACCTAACGACGTGTAGTGAGTAGTTTACGGTCAAGGCTTTAGTAAGCCGGCACAATGCTCGCGGGTATCTTCTCTTACACCCTTCTGGGTGATGAGGTGCGGGTGTCGGGGAGGGGAATTTACCTCCCACCATGACCCGGGCAGAAGCTCAGGGGTGCTGAGCAACCCCGGTGAAATTTAAAAAGGCGGCCTACTTTTCAGGCCCCTTTGTGGCTAATATATTATCGCCATAAGCGATGCAGAAAATAGAAAAATAAAATACGAGAGTAGACGCCAGAAAAGAAAACAAAAATAGAAGCAAAATAAAACAAAAGTAAAAATAAAGTAAAACAAAAGAGCGAAATTAAAATAAAATAAAAACGAAGCAAAAAAAAACAAAACAAAAACGAAAATAAAAATAAAATAAAGATAAAAGCGAAATAAAAACAGAAATAAAAGCAGAAATAAAAAAGAGGCGAGAAGGGCAATAAGAATGGAATGAAATGAAGGGAGGAGGGTAAAGAGGTAGGAGGATGAATAAGTAAACTTATTCACCCACAGGAATAAGCTCTCGGGAGAGAGCCCTGCCTTCCGGCGGGCGGGCGTGTAGGGGTGCTATGCCCCTAAGGTGTGTATGGTGACTGTTGTCCGCGCGGGTGAATAATCGTTTCGACAAACCAGATATGAACTCTGCGCGTGGCTCGGTTTTGGTGTCTCTAGCGATGGTGGAGTTGCGGACGTAGCGTCCCGCGCCGGTGATTAATCTCAGCGACTTATTTTGGACAACCTGGAGCTTATGTTTGCTGGTAGAAGATAGAAGACCGTACCAAGCAGGGCCTGCGTAGGTCAGTCTCGACCGTATGTACAACTTGTACAGGCGAATTTTGGTTCTGAGTGGCAAGTCAGAGGAAAGTACCGGTCTAAGGCACGCCCGTGACGCGACCGCGCCTGCTGACACATGGTCTAGCATTTTGCGCATGCGCAAGGGGCGGTCTATAATACAACCTAGGTACTTTACGCTGGGTTGCCACTCTATAACTTGACCTCGAAACACAAGTTTCGGTGGGAGAAACTTTTGCAGGCCGGTCAGTATTGCTGCTGTTTTGCTGGCATTAACGGCTATTCTCCACTTGTCCAGCCAGCCAGGCAAAGTGTCCAATAGTCGCTGCATTTTTTTGGCTGCTAAACTAGCTTTGCGGGAGGAGGACATATAGGCGCTGTCGTCCGCGTAAAGGGCTAGGATATAGGCGGGAGAACAATAATTTTACCGATCTTCCACGAAGATGGGAAATGACCAGTGCGCAGTATCCCATTAAAGATACGGGTGAGTGCCACCAGACCCTTCCTAGGCAGCATAATAATCGCTGTGTTTGGAATCTCGTCGGGACCGGGTGATTTGCGCTTATTAAGCTTAGAGGCCTCCTTCCTAACCTCTTTAGGCGAGATAAAGTAATCACCTTTAAGTGGTGGGGCTGGGGCCGCGAGAAACTGCTTTACGCGTTCTGTAACTCCTAACGTGTGGACTGGGTCGATAATGGGGTTCGGCTTGAATTGGTCCTCAAAGTGATCCGCAAAAAGTTCCGCGCGTTCCGCTGCGTGGTAACGGCGAATGCCAGCGGTGTCGATAAGAGGGCAAATTGGGGCGGGGGTTTTAGTGATTTGTCGGGCCAAGCGATACAAAGCCGTGTCATCCTCACTAGCTTTAAAAATCACTTGGTCCCACGAATGCTGCCTGTAATTGGCGATATCTGCCCGCAGTTCGGCGCTAAGCTTGTTTAGGTCCCTCTTTGCAGCTGGGCATCGTGTTTGGCACCAGTGTTTACGTAGGGCCCTCTTTTGTTGAATTTTTGCGCGGAGGTGCGCCGGTAAAATTTGCTTTCCAGAAGCAGTGGCTGAAATTTTGGTAGACTCCCTTAGAGCCTGTGCAATGGCAGTTGTAAAAGTACT
Source organism: Apoda limacodes (assembly GCA_946406115.1). NCBI lineage: Eukaryota > Metazoa > Arthropoda > Insecta > Lepidoptera > Limacodidae > Apoda > Apoda limacodes. The sequence goes on along the minus strand of OX291553.1, from coordinate 6,051,640 downwards.
AACTGCCTCTTCGACTTCTAAGGGAGTTGAAATGCCACCAGCCGGTAGTTGATAGTTCAACATGGTGCGGTGGAAAGAGGCCCAGTCTGTTATTCTGCGGGGTTGGGGAGCGGTTTACCAGCTGCGGACACTCCAAGGACCAATAAGATTGGCAGATGCTGAGTGTCAGTGTCGTGGAGGACCTCTAACGACATTGACCAGCTGATCTTGTGGGCTAAGGCGATGTCCAATACGTCCGGTGCGTGATTGTCCGTAGAGGGGTAGTGCGTTGGGGATCCTGGACCGATGACTAAATAGTTTTTGCTCTCAGCATCTGCTTTTAGTTCACGACCCGATTTGGATGAAATACGTGAACCCCATTGTTGGTGTTTGGTGTTAAGGTCACCTAAAATAAGTGTGGGGGTGGCATCGCAAAAGATATTGTCGATGTCACTTGGATCGAAGGGGGTTGATGGTGGCTTATATGCGGCGAAGACTTTAAGCTCCGCATTGCCGACCTTTAGTTTTACACCTATAGACCGAATGTATGTAAAATGGGGAAGGGGTAGTAATTCGTGAATAAGGTCACGCCTAATTAATACAGCCGTGCCCCTGAAGGCCATATTAGCGGGAGAAATTTCGTCTCGCCTATAGGTGAAGAAATTTGGAATGCGGAGCTCATTCTCACCTTGGAGTTTCGTTTCGCCCAGTAACACAATGTGAACATCGTGTTCCTGGACTAACGTTCTGAGGGCGGCTGTCTTGCCGATTATGCCCCCAGGGTTCCAATACACAATTCTTAATTTAAGGCCCCGATGAGGCCCCATTAAATTCCCACGTAAGAATTGTGGTGAGTTGTGCCAAGCCGTTAAAAAGGGCTGGCAGGGGATTTTGGCCGGCAGCTATGGCCTCTATGGCCGCGTTTAGCGCCGCTATTGCGGCTCTGGCAACATTTAGTGCACCAGCTTGCATGCGGGGGGGGGGCCCTGTGTGTGTGGCATGCCGCTAGGGCGGTTTGACGTGGTGGGTTGCGTCTGTTATGTAGCGGCCGCTTGAGGCTGCATTTTCGGGATAGTCTGCGCTAACAGTGGTTTAGGGGGTTGCGGGGGGTCCGCAAATTGGGGGGGGGAGGCATAAAAATGTAGGGGGCGAAATGTGTGTCCGGCGCTAACGGAATATTAGCCGGGACCGTTGTTGCGGGGTGGGGGGCGGATTTTTTCCGACGAGGCCTCTTTTTTCTCCCGAGAGCTTGGGATCTGTCGGTGGGGGGGTTGGCGGGGGGCATTAAATTTGCGCCCGAAGACAGGTCGTACTCCTGCGGCTGCAATTGTTGCAGGGGAGTGGGTGATGGCGGCGGCAAATTTGTAGCCCGTTGGGCTTTATTGCGGGGTAATGGAGGGTTGATAGTCACCCCCCTACGTCTCGCCTCGCGCCTGAATACCGGACACGAGCGGATGTTGGCCGTGTGCGCTTGCCTGCAGTTTACGCATTTGACTGCAACCGATTGCCGATCGCAGTCGGACGCCGGGTGCTCGCCGCCGCAGCGCACACATTTGATTGGCCGGTGGCAGTTAGAAGAGGCGTGGCCAAATGCCTGGCACCTATGGCATTGTGCCGGACCGGGGCGAGTACGCCAAGCCTCAATTGTTATGCCAGGCATGCTGAGCAGCTCGTTTACTGCGTACAGCTGTTGCAGCTCGGCAGTAGTATGCTTGTGTTGAAGCTGGGCATAATAAATGCAGTTAGGTCGACCCCTAACTGCAGGAATTTGCCGCACGTGCGACACGGGGAAGTTGGCGAATGCGAGGTCCTCAGCAAGCTCGTCAAGCGAGGTGTCCTAAGGGAGTCCCTTGATGGCTATTTTGTGTGGTCGATCGCTGTCTAAGCTGTAGCAGTACCAAGATACTGCGCGGTCCAGCTTAGACAGCTCGTCTATATAGGCCACTACCGTTCGATACTCCAAGGGCGACTTTGGGAAAAATCGTACCCCTTTGCCAAACGGCCGGGCGTTGGGTGCGTGGCCTAATATAGAGTGCATCTTTTTTAGATGCGTCGACCACTGGGGGAGGGACTCTACGACTATGGGAGGGTGACTATTTTTTGCTTTGTCGTTGGCACTGGTATCAACGATAGCCGGCTGAGCGACAGATTGCGATGGTGGGGCTGTAGCGGTTTGGGCGCTTATTGCCTGGGCATACGAGCGTCCGCTAGGCGGCGCTAGCGTTAAAGGAAGCGGCAGGCTGGGGGGGGTGACTTCAGCGATTTCCATCCCTTCAACAGGGGTGGGTTCATGAGGCACCTCTGCAGCTGTTTTGGAAGTCGACGGTTGATTGGCGAGAGCCTTTTGCCGATCGGCAATGACTTCTCTTGCCTCAAGTCGGGCACGCTCGATGGGGTCTTTAGATGGGCTGAGTGAAAAGGGTCTCGGCCTAACATCTCTGCCACGTACCCTAGGGTCACGCTGCGGCAGGGGGATTGAGGGCGGGTTCAAATTCCGCGGTACTGACATTGGGGGCGTTACCTTACTGGTCTGGCTGATTTTATTACCTTGTTTGGGCGATGATGATTGTGGGTCAGGCCGGGGCGGGGTGTCCTCAATAGGAGAGAGCATTGAAGGCATGGTAGGGAGGTCCTCATCTCGAAATACTTCGTCGCCGGACTCAGAGGCCGAGTACACCGACGACTGTGATATGGCCGAGGCCATAGAAGTCCTAGACGGAGGGCGAGAGGGTGGGAACGCGACCGAAAAGGGCCGGTCCGCGGCAGAGATTTCGCCGGTAAACAAATTACGCGCCACGACGGCGGCTGAGGGCTGGGAGCGTAGCCATACGACAACGTGTGGAGCCTCTTGTGGGAACTGTTATAAAAAGTCCGCGGTTTCTAAACTTGCGAATTATATCTATTGTAGTTGGAACTTGCAGTGGCTCTGTCGCGGGTGCTATGTCAGATTCCGCGGTTACTCTTAAAGTGAATGACCAGTTCCTCGCCAGGGGCTTACGAATGTTCGTCAATAGCGGCCCTAATAGCTTCCGCAAGGGATTGAAACGGACGGGAGGCGATAATGGTACTGAGACGGAAATTGCTAAGACCATCTGCGCTCTTAAAACGCTTTATCGCTGTCTTTCCGTTCATTGAACCACAAATCTTTTTGTTCGTTTCCATCTGCTTGGGCTAAGGTCAAGTTCACATATAACTCTTCCAAATCTGAGCCTAACTTCTCTATAGACCTACATCCCATTTGCGACTGAAGGGCGACAGCTGATTCTGGTGTGTGCGCATGTCCTTCAAGTCACGTAACAAGATTTAAGCCTAAGTTTGGCGGTAGCTGAGAGCCGTGTCTTAAGGACGAATTATATTAATTGTTTTTTGGCGGCATCGTTGGGTATGGACCCGTATAACTAAATGCTGTTGGTTAGTTAACTGCTGCTGGCTTGTCATAATTGAATACAGGGAGATAGCAGTTTTTACATCAGAATTTCCGGATGCCATTTTTTCGGTTTCTGTGCCCTTATCTACACTTTCTGAAGTTTCTACCCCGCTTGTGAAATGCAAACTTAAAATAAAATTTTAGTTTTCTTCAATATACCCTATCAACTTATTTACTGATTGAAGACTATCACTATCTAACTCGTGTGATTCTGTTTTTTTTTTAAGTTCAGACAAAATACACATCAAAAGATTGTAAATTCTTTCGCTTGCTGAAATTTTTGCCGAGCTAACTCTGAACTTTGCCTTCTATGAGGTCCGATTTTAATGAGATAGGCTTTTATTTCCACTAACCGTTCGTAAATAATTTCTAGCTCAGTTATTATACAAGACATTGGGATATGAAACCAGAGTAATGGATGAAAAAAAACATTGAACGGGACATATTTAATATGGACATGTTATATATAACTAGTTGTCTATACAAAAACGTATTGGCGAGCGGCGCGACGAGAACATCGTTCTTGAGCTGGCTGCTTTCGTCTGTGCTGGGTGGGCCGGGCTATACCCTGGACTCCGTGGGCTGGGAAAAAACCCTGGACTCTCGAACGCTTCAATTCTTTTGTGTGTTTTTGGTCAAGTTCTCTTGTTTTATTGGCACGTTCTTGACTGCTTTTCTTGAAAATTGGCCACGATCTTCATTAAAGATTCGGTTTTCACTTTTCCTGTCTTTTGAAATTTTCTTTCTTCGCTTCTTCTATGGTCGCCATGAGGAGCGCTGCCTAGGCGCTCTGATGGTGGGGACAAGTTGATGATCGAATTAAGTAAAATACATGTAGTTCAGTCGACGATCGTATATTGATTGATTTTATATTATTACAAAACTTACTAATTCTATCTTACTGACTAAGCATAACGTGATTTACGTTACTCGTGCGACCTAATTAGACGGTCTACGTAAGGAAGTGCATTTCGCAATGCCTACATGTTGCACCTATGCAATGCATATCTAAGCTGAATGCAAAAGATCGGACCCTTGTTTTGTCGCGCTTCGCTGACGCAGACAGGCAATATCTCCGCCGAAGGTATTGCTTAGCTGAAGTAAACTTTGAGAACATTTCGCTATTGTCAGAGTAAGCAATGTCCCTTATTCATTTTGAGAATTCCAAATTTTAGACCTCTTAACGCATTCGTCGCTACCAAAATCGGGTTAAGCAGGTACGACCGCAGCTGGTTAACCGAAGACAGTTGTGGAATACCTTAAATGGCAGCTACATGTGTATCCGCAATGCGACGATTATTTTGGTACCGCTTCACTAATAACTGCGTGGCAATATTTAAATTGACATCGGTGATGTCCAAATGTTTCACTAAACAGAAAGGCTCACCCCAGGTCGACGTCAAATGGTAACTTAATTTTTGTGAGTCAGATAAGTCAGTCCGTCGGTGCACAATGCTATCAAAAAGTGTTATAAATTTAGTCCACTCATCCAATGATCCGCTAAAATGAGGAATATCCAAATTTGGCAACCGTTCGTTGCATTTTTGTTCCGGAATCTCCTTCCTACTTGCCGGCTGCGGGGTAGCCTCTAATTTCAACACAGCCTCGTTAACCTCGTCCACTACTGACATACAAAAATCATAATCAGAATTTGCCGCTTTTAGAATAGTGTTATCATCCGTTGACGATAAGATACCCTGGTATCCCTGTTCCAGCTCAATGACTCTTGTCGGAAACTGTAATGCTCTTTGATTTGATGCAATTTTACCCCAATATTCCCGTTTTACCAATCCTCCACAACACAAGAACCATCTCACTAAATTCGCTAAAATGGCCCTGAGCTCCTTGACCGATGCGGTTTTTTTTTTATAACTTAATTAACACAAAAAAAAACCAAAGAATAAACCAGATACACAAACAACTGACTCTGTTTCTATATATAGTTTGTTACAGCAACCAATTTGATAGCGTAAAAGTATAAACCCCAAAAAACAAAACCCCAACTACAATGTACAAAACCCCGACTACACAATTACACAAATAAATACGTTATCTTACAATCCTTCATAAAACAACAATATTTAAAACCTATTTATTCCGATCTATTTTTACCGCAACAACAAAAAATTGGTTATTAGCTACACTGTGCGAATAATCGACGAACAATGCGATTAGACCGGTTAACTATGCCTATCAACGACGCGACCCAACGTCACGAATCTTAAATTGTAATTCACTGTAAATCCGACGTAATATTACCCAAATACGAAAGCAAATAAATAACTAAAACAGAACTGACGCTTCTGTCTACCAACTTTTGTAGCCGAAAATGCTACGAAATCTTGGGTCACAAGTTAAAATTACAAGAACTTACCCCTTTTGGCGTCAGATGTTTTAATAACGTTTTTTGAGTACGATTGTATGAAGTGTGTATGTGAATGTCTGTATTGTGTTTCTCTGTTCACTTTAAGTATAAAATATAGAATTAGAACCAAATATTAAATGAGTGACTGACTGGCGCGGACGCGCACAGAGTATGCAAAGAATGAATTAGCTAGACCGATCCGAATACCATCTAGATGGTTCATTCATTCCTAAACAAATTTCAAACTGTAATTCAGATCAGATTTTTGGAAACCTTTTGACGTCGATCTGGGGTTAGCCTTTCTGTTTAGTGAAACATTTGGACATCACCGATGTCAATTTAAATATTGCCACGCAGTTATTAGTGAAGAGGTACCAAAATAATCGTCGCATTGCGGATACACATGTAGCTGCCATTTTAAGTATTCAACTTCTTCGGTTAACCAGCTGCGGTCGGTCCTGCTTAACCCTATTATGGTAGCGACTAATGCGTTGAGAGGCCTAAAATTCCCTGTAATCGAGTGGTCATTTTTGCTGTTACAATTTGTTTTGAACAAATTGCCTAATGACGTCAGAGCTTGTTTTGAACAGTTGCACGGAGGTTACTCGGTGTCACATATACCTACTTTTCACACTTTAGTGTCATTTTTGGAGGAACAGAGTAGGAAGCTATAAATTTACCTGTCGAGCCACAACCGGGACCGTCACGATTTTCGGCCCCGTCTGGACCCCGATAACAACCTCGTCCCGGGACATGTTTGGTGGAGCACCTAGCCAAAGACTGTCAACAGCCGCGACCTTGTATAAAATGTGGTGGGGGTCACCACCCGGACTTATGCATCCACCCGAGAGGATGGTCCGCGAATGGCACATGGAAGTGTATCTACGGCTCGCACGGGCGGGGGTTGGTCGCCGCTGAATCGAGCCCAATCGCCCCCGTCCCCAGTGCGACATCGACCTACCCCGCCCCGTTCACCGCGATTGATCCCACGGGATGGTCGTCGGTCACCACCCTCACGTGCCCCTTCCGCTCAGGTAGGTATTGCGGAACGGGCATATTACGCGGAGTATGAGCCTCTGCACTATGCTTATACGGGTTCAAGCGTGGGGCATTATGAGCCACAGGAGCCCCGAACCTAAGTACGGCGCTCGGGTCGGGCCAACGCCCGTTGACTCGTGGCAGCCATTTCAGCAGCCTCTCCACCACCTGTCACAATTGTTTTGAACATCGCGCAGGTTCTAGTCCATTCACCGTGTGGACCTGGTGTAGTTGTGTGCGCCATTTTGGATTCAGGCGCTCAGAGGTGTCTCATGTCGCTGTGGTTTGTAAAACGTCTCCGCTGACAGGTTAGTTCGCAGAGCTGTGGTATTTCTGGAGTAGGGGGTCTACGGGTGGGTAACGTTGTTGGTACGGTCTCGTTTTCCTTTTACTCCTTTGTCTATCCTAGTATGCAGTATCAACTAGGAGCTGTTGTCCTGAAGGATTTTTTGGGTTATCACCCTCTGGTGAACCTGCCGACGGACGTGCTGGATCTCTCTTCCGGTCTGCAGTTGGCTACCTACCTACCTGGTCCTGTGGAGCTTCTGCTTGGGGCTTATGTCCTCGGACTCGACAAGGCCATGTTACTCTAGCCAGGTGGGTTGGTCGCTGTTCCGATTATGGTTATTATGGGCCCAGGCGTCCACGGATTTGTCGGTGCAGGTGTTCAGCGGTTTTGGGAAATCGAAGAGCCCCCCGGCGTCACGTGCTCGACCAGTCGATGACGAGTGCGAGTCGTATTTTCTCGCAAATACGGGTCGTTTAAACTCTGGCCGGTTTTTTACTCGACTGCCCTTCCTATCCCCACGTCCGCGCATGGGTGACTCCTGGAAAATAGCCGAAAAAAGTTTATCCATAGAGTGCCTGATGCGTCGTGATAGAAAATTCCGCACAAAATACGTGGATTTTATGCGCGAATACGAATCTCTCGGTCACATGTCGGTTTCGCAGTTCAAGTTGGAAGGCAATGAACATTATTTTGTTCCACATTACGCCGTCTTTAAAAACGGTAAGATACGGGTGGTGTTCGATGGGTCGGCGCCTACATCTTCAAACTCAAACTCAAACTCGAACTCAATCAAACTTTATTCAAGTAGGTTTCTAAGAACACTTTTGAATCGTCAATACAATATAAACAATGTTAATTTCTGCCAAAAAGAGCTGGCAAGAAGTTCCATTTGGGATGAGCTAATCGGCTTGTTATGGGCAGGTAGCTATGAACTATGGAAATGGATTTCCAATTCCCCTGCCGTCTTGGAAAACATGCCGTCAGAGTGGGGCTCCTGCTGATTTTCTGACGGCATGTTCCATCTGTCTGTCTGTCTGTCTGTCTGTCTGACTCCATCGCGGTCCTTGGACTTCAGTATCGGCCAGTTCAGGATATCTTCACGTACTCGGTTGAACCGTCGGACACAATGAAGAGGTGGACTAAGAGGCTGGTTCTGTCCACAGTAGCGCGTGCATTTGAACCCAAATGGTTGGGGGGCTCCTGTAGTTTTTTGGGCCAAATGTTTTTTACAGGAGCTCTGGATTTCTGGTCTCAACTGGGATATCACGTTGACCGGAGACTTGTTGTCTTACTGGCTACGCTTTTATGAGACACTTTCGCACCTTCAACATGTCTCCGTGCCTCGGTCGATCTTACCCCCAGGTCGTTATCGGGCCAGTCTTCACGGTTTCTCTGACGCGTATGAATCCGGGTATGCGGCTGTCGTTTATCTCCGCACCGTTGACAGCAATAGTCAGGTTCGCGTCAGTCTGGTGGTCGCAAATAGTAAGGTTGTATGCGGACCAAATTGACAATCCCCAAGCTGGAGATATCAGGAGCTGAATGTTTGACTCGATTCTCAACCACGTCTTCTCCACCTTGGGTCAATGGGTCAAATTTAACTCCGTCACGGCATGGACACATAGCCAAATCGTGTTGTCTTGGCTTAAGGCGTCCCTTCATGCCCTAGAGACCTTCGCGGCCAATCGTGTCCCCCAAATCCAGTCTTCTGCGGTGCTAGGGTCCTTAAATCCCTCGAATTTGCTTCACGGGACCTGATTCAGGCATCATGAATCACCCACTCTGGTGGGGTCCTAACTGGCTAGACTCATACAGTTGCGGAGTTTGTTGACCCTCTGCCGGGGGTAAGGGTATTTGCTGCTGAGCAGACTGTGTGTGCGAATTACTAACTTAATCGGTTCAATTCTCTTGTCTACGGAGGCCTTCGTCGCAGTTTGTTTTTCAGTCGGCGTGGCCTCCCTCATTTAAATCAAGGGTGCAGATCGCTATCTGAAGGAGGGCCTTCTGTCTTTGTCGGACAATCACACGTATATTGACTCAGAGTTGTCCAAACGGGGCGTGACTTAGATTTTTGATCCTCCCGGCTATACCTCGTGGGGCGGTATTTACGAAGCAGCTGTCAACGTCGCCAGAACTCACCTTCGTCGCTTGATGGGTGAAACGGTCCTCATGTATGAGGAATTACAAACGCTATTTTGCAATTTCGAAGCGGTGTTGAACTCACGACCGCCTTGTCCGATCCTAATCCTGGAAGCACTAACACCAGGCCATTTCTTGATCGGTAGTCCCTTAACCTCCTTGCCTGAATACCCCTTCATCGATGTGTCAGTTAATCGGTTATCGCGTTTTCAGTTGCTTCAACAAATTACGCAATTATTCCAGCGTCGGTGGTCTTCGGAATATTTACATTTGTTTCAGCAACGGGTTCGGTGGAGGATAAAACCAACCCCCCGCGCATCGGAGACCTCGTCCTCTTGAGGACTCAAATTTACCGCATCGTGCAACTATTCTCCGGTTCGGACGGTATCCCGCGTGTCGCAGAGGTCTTGGTAGGGGAATCAGTGCTAAAGCGTGCCGTCGCGACGCTTTCTCGATTGCCAGTAGATTGATGGCTCTAGCTGGGGCGGGGGTTTTTTCGGGAAAGATTTGTTAGGTTGGACCGGCGTGACAAGTAACATAGGATTGTCGCGCCTACTCTGTGCGCACCGGCGCCCCAGTCACATATAATCTTTGACAAGCGGCTGCGGTTTGTTTATTTTGAGCTAATTTATATGAAGTGGATTATAGACAGTGACACAATTAACACATACATTAACATATACTGTTATCCCCGCTGCAAGAATGCAACACAAATTGCATCCATAAACATTTATATAAAATTGTATTAAGTTAGGTAAAAGTAGAGTAGGTTTGTTTCATTTCCCCTCTTTACTATTTGTTGATATCAAAAATAATATTGTGTGAGTACCGACATGTTGTCAACTTAGTACGCAAGACTATCCCCAAAAAAGCGGGAATTTTACTTTGATGTATGTATGTAAAACATCTATGTAAAGTTCTATATAGACCGTATGTACGGTTACTAAGTTACAGGTGAAAATAGGTAGCGTGTTGAGTATTGCACATTCTTTCTCCCTCACTCCTATGATAATAGACTGCGATAGGGATACAAAAGGGATAGGTCTATGGGTAAAAAAGGGAAAGACTGTCTGAAACTTTAGACGGCTAGGGTCATGAAGTCCTTAGGCTATGCCTAAAATGAGTATCACAGGTTAAATGCACACCTTTGCCCCTATACGTAGGTATCTATACCGTTACGATAAGTAGTATAGTTAGGGCGCAAATTACATGTAAACTTATGAAATACAATAGCTTATATATAACTAAGCAACCGGGTTAAATAGGATAAAGATAAATACATCACTAGGTACCTCTCGTAGGCTCCTACCGATATAACTAGGGTTTGAATAAATAACTCTAAGCCCTGAAGTACAGGAGCGTAAGAAAAATCCTGAAACCTTGTACTTCACATTTTTTCATGACGAAACAAACTGACAGACACCAAAATTACTGAAAGGTATGTCCGAATTTTAAATCTATTTTTTGAGACATAGCACAAAGTCTGTAGTCGTCTAGTATAGGCAGAAAACCCTGAGAGCTAGATTTCCAGCTCTTCTCTCGGCCTAACCGTAGACGATGGAACATACTACTATATGTCAGTAGAACCGCCTCCGTGCCATTATAGCTCTTACCGTTTGGCTATAAAACCTAAAAATGTAAAACAACGTTATTTTATAGTCAAGCCACGAATCGTGTGACTGTGATGGCAATAGCCGATAAAAACCCCAACTGTCAGTAGCGATTTATAGCTATGTAGATATGCCTACACTTTCAATATATGTCTATATCACCTACTGTATGTTATCTTTCACTAAGTTTTTGTGTCGGCTAGATTTTTAGTCACCATAGTAAGTACAGTGACTTAAGCACTAAATCCAGAAGGTTCTATGGAACAACCTCTCCCTCTGATGGGGTTTTTATTTTTATTATAAATATAGAACATAATTTGTATTTATATTCAGTCATTCAAGAAAGTTCAACAAGTTAATAGCTATAAAAGCTAAGAAGTAAAAATTTTGTACATATGTGTTAGAATGTAAGTTAGAAATAAGTGAAATATAAAATCGGTCTGTTGTGTGCATATACGCGTTTTCCTTATATCTCAAGCGCCTCAGAAGAAACTCTTGTCACGGGCAAAACCTTGAGCCATTGAATTCGAAGGGTCTGTCCGCACATATACACAAACACAATACACCCCTTTTTACACAAGGTGATCAAACATCCGACGCCAAAACCGGTAAGTCATTTTAATTTTCCTTAGGGCCTACTTACTGCCTAGTTTTAGGATGCATACAGTTATGTAGAATCGAACACTAACCAGAATTTTAAATAAATATTGGAATTGCAACAAATAGGACCTATTATTATTTAATTACATAAATTCTACAATATGTGATTGTATTTATATACATATTTTATGTCTGTTTATTAATTATCATTAAAGTACATTATTATTATTTTTATTTATATTCACAGTGTTTTATTTCAGTAAATTATAAATGTGTTTTATTTTAATTTGATTTCTTTCTAAGTAAGTACTTTAACTGTTCCGCATGCACTCAAATTGAAAGGATCTGTGTTAAAGTACAGGGAATTATATGATTGGCAATCAAAAAATATCTAAATACCGATTATTGATCCTGAAAATGCTTCACGAGCTCTATCCAATGGTATTAATAATGGTTTATAAAATAAACTGGATCTATCCGAAAATTTGATGTTTTCAGCTTCCATACATTAAGTATTGCGACATAAAAAGAAGAGAGATCTTTTATCATTTGGCATGGAGATAGTTTGAGTGCCGGGAAAGGGCATTAGCTACTTGAAAACGTTAAGTGTGATTCGCTTTTTTCTCTATAATTGAGGAGTTGCCGTTGAAATCCTACACCGATAACCGAATTAAGCGCGGGTGAGACCGTGAAAAGATTTGAGATAAAAATTATAAACTAAGGAGTTGGTGTAAGAAAAACTTGTGGACATGTGTCATTTAGCGATTGGGGTTTCGTTTTAAGAATGCTAGATTTGTGAAGGTTTGAGAGCTAAAAATCTAGGTTAGTGGGCTTAGGTTTTATAGAAGGTTCTAAAGGCTGCTCGTTTTAGCACGCTTTCAGATCAGATTGCTTTCGGGTGTGGTGTTCAGGTAAGCCCAAAATATAGGGAATTTTTTAGGAGAAAAAATAATTATCAGATAAAAATATTAAACAATAAATCTGAAAATTTTTCAGGAAAATCTATAGAAGGTGGATTAGGTATTCTAAATTTACAGGAGTCTAATAATGAATATCTTGGTTTTATTTAATTTATGTATTAACATGAATACATTTATGCATGCATACATACAATTTACATTACACATATACTTACACTACACCAAATTTCTATATTTTTTAAAAATAGTGGCGTAGTCTGAAGATACTCTGAAGATAAGAATTGGAAAATAACACACTTCAACTCTGGTCAGAAGACTTTATTGAAACGCAAGTAGTAGAGACTATGTAAAGCTAGTGAGTAGATAATACTTAAGTCACATACATTTTATTTTTAAGATTTAATTTTGTCTTCATATTGCCATTATTTTTTTACTTTATTTGGTGTCTCTTTATAGGAGTGTAAGCGGAAAAATGTTATAATTTTTGAAATTAAATATTTTTTTATGTTATTTATTTGTAAATCACTTGCTAGCTTGCTTTCACCATTTAAATATTGTTGTTAAACATTGCTTATATATATATACATTAAGAAACAAAAATTAGGTATGTGGCCGCCATATAATGAAAGATTGAAGAGACAACGAGGCGTGAAAATAAAATATTACTTTCTATATTGACCTTAGCAAATATTATTAGGAGTAAATATTTTGGATGATGATTTGATATAAATTTCATTAACCTAGCTTGTTCTATTATTTATAAAACCCCAAGTTAAACGTTGTTGCGTCCCAGGGTACATATCATGCATATAACTTGGGAACTATTATTTCAGTCTCAATCTCATCGTAACCTACAGATTTTGTGTTTTTTAAGCATTTTACAATCTTTAAAATTTCATTTTTCAATCTTTCAAGGGTTGTTTGTACTTGATTTTTTTGTATTTTTGTGTCACATAATTCGTTAGTCATATTTATAAAATTATCATTAAATGACTCTGCTATGTCTTTGGGGTTAGTGATAACCTTGTTTTGGAATTTTATATATTACTGACTACCTAGGGTTCACAGAAAACTCTTTTTATCACATTCCATGTTTCCTGACATTTATTTGATGAATTCTGAATAAAGTCATAATTTTAACGTTTTTGCGATATGTCTATGCATTTTTTCAGCAGTTTAGAATATTTTCTGTATTTATCCCTAGAAACCTCATCTTTACGTTTATAGTAGGAAAAGCGTAATTTCCTTTTGTTAGCCATTTATGATGGATAATTGATTTGTTTTGCCTTCTGAATTTTATTTCTGGTAAACATTAGTTATAGAACAAACATAGTTGATCATGAAATAGCTTAAAAGCTGTCTCGATTTCATCAGTTTCATAAATATCCACCCATGTCAAATTACGCAAACAACTATTAATTTTATTTAAGTTTTCTTAGCTTAAGGTCTCTCCGTGTGCCATACCACTTTTTTACTGGGGTGTATTTTTTTTCTTAAGGCAATTTTAATATTTGAGCGGTGTTATGATCCGACAAACCTAAATGATGTACTTCAGTTATTGCATTACTACTTGTACTTAAAAATAAATCTAAGCAAGCTTTTTTTCTCGTTGGTTTTTCCACGTGGATCTTGAAATTGTTACTATACAATATATCCTTAAGTCCTGTGAGTTTTTTGTACATTTTAATAAATCAATGTTGAGGTCACGTATTTACGTAATTTAAAGTTTTATAGTGCGCGTAACATCTATATGTATAACATAGGTACAATCGGCATTTTACTCGACAACTAGACTGGCTTAGTCAAATTACGATGGAAATACAATGAGTTGTCAAGTCAAAATTCAGAAAAATGTAAACGTCTTTACTTTTCTATTTTTCATGCGCGAGATCATAAACTATAGGTACGAGTACCTAACTATAATAATAACCTAAAGCGTCTGAGCGCAAAACACAACATCAAACAACTGATTACTTCTATTGCAAATTCTTTGAACGCACACACACAAAAAATTGCTGTAGGCAAACATAAAGGACGTGTGTGTATCCAAAATCCTTGACAACGTAACAGAAGGACGTGAGGCATAGCCTCTCCGTCGGAATGCTAGCGTAACACTGACCACAGACACTGACGCCCGCGCCCGCGCAGTGCCCCGTTTGTAACCGTTTGTTACCACAGTTAAAAACAACTAAGCTTTCACATTTTAATGCAAGAGTGATTAAAATCGTCGCAACCGTTAAGCAGTAGTTTACGAATTTAATTTTAAAAGACTGCATTGCATTTTCATTTTTAATACAAAAACGAAGCAAGTTACAAAAAAACCAACCAAATGTCACAATTATTGTAGAGGAATTCATAATGTACACATATCATTTTAAGATTTTTTGCAGCTTCTGAAACAGACACCTGGCTGCGTGAAGTCTATTAAAAAAGCCAGCCTTAGAATATTTTAACGTTTTTCCTTTGTTTTGGTTAAGTTTAGGGTGTACAAATGGGGGAGCTGAAAAAAAAGATTTTTTTTAATTTTGTAGGAAAATTATTAGTGTCCCCAAAATCATATAATTTGATGACGGGAATCGATAGAACACATCGTCGGCAGCAACGTTTGCAGAGAGCAATTTTGTCTATAACCCCTCTCAGGACCACTAGGGGAGTTCAAAATTTTTTCCAAAACACACCCCGTTCCAACAACCTACCATTTTGATGATGCAAATCGGTAGAATGCATTGTCACCAGCAAAATTTGTATAAATCACTTTTTTGTGTAACCCCTCCTAGGACTGCTGCGGGATTCAAAATTTTTTCTACAGAGGTCGATATAGATAGAACAAATTGCTATACAAACGTTGCTCCTGGCAAAATATATTCGCCCCAGGAACACCTTTTGATAAAAATTTGAACCGCCCCTAGGGGTTCAGAGAGGGGCACAGACAAAAGTGCTCCATACAGACGTTGCTGCCGCCGATGTTCTCTATCGATATCCATCATCAAAATATATAATTATGGGGACATCACAAATTTTGATACAATTTTTTTTTAGCACCCCCATATCTAAACCCTAACTGTTACCAAAACAAAGGACAAAATATGAAAATATTCTAAGTCCGGTTTTTTCCCTTGTTTCCCCTTTGAGTTACTATGGGCATTTTTTTGCAAACTCTACATTGAATAGACTTCACGCGGCCAGGTGTCATGTTAATTCGCCAGAGTTGTAGTATCGTATCGGGGGTAGCGTCCCCTTGCACACCACACCGACTCACCACTCTTCTGTTGCCTATAGATACATAAGGTAACTTATAGTACTTACTGGAGTTATTTAAATAATATTATTTCCCTTACTAAATATGACACCAATACTTGTTCCATTGACAGCGTTTTGACAGCATTCATACTCAGTTTTAAGTAAATTTTCTATAATATATATTATTTCCTATACAAACTTTCACGCTTTTTTACCTACTTATAAATTTCGGAAAATGCTGAAACTTGGAATTCTTTATTTGCAACCAGAAATGTAAATACCAACTTTCATGATTTTATTTACAGAAATAAACAGATTGCCATAAAAAGTTTTTTTCCCTATTTCACCCCTTGTGAGATGATCTTCCAGAAACAGCAAAAGTATCATCCTTGATTTTTAAGCAAAAGGTCAAATACCAATTTTTATGAATTTAACTCGAAAAATGACGAACCTTTTTACAAAATTCCAACCCCTATTTTACCTCCTTAGGAGTCGAATTTCCTTACGTAAAATTGTCTTAAAAAATCTGTTCTTAAATGACGCCTCCAATGTAAAACGGACTACTTCCCCAATTTTCAAATTTCTATCCTCAGCGGCTTGGACTGGGCGGTAATGAGTTATTTCAGGACATTGCCTTTTATATATATATATATAGATGATAGCAGAATGAAATAAAATTTCCAAGATTTTCACAGTTTATCTATAGACCTCAAGGCCGCGTGTAGATACCGTGTTGCAGGTTGCTCTATTATCTAATTTTTTGTCTGTTTATTTGAATGTATGTCCGAGCTTCCCGCAAAAAGTACCCACTGGACAGATTCTGGTGAAATTTTGCACGCGTAATCTTTAAATGGTCCACATATGGGCTATAAATTATTATGCTGTTTCCCATGGGTGGTTTGCAAACTTAAGTTAACCTAAGTGTTACGGACTGCTAAGTTCTGCGCTATATATACTTACGTTTATAGATAGATAGTAGCTTATCGCTAACGAGTTGTAAATACTATATTGAAGTTCGCCCTTTGTTCCTACGCAGATAGATAGGTAGTTGTAGTCGAATTGAGATTATGCCTCTAAATTGAATAGTTTTAAGAATGAATGTTTGTTTATATTTGTATAAATAAAGATAATACCTTGACTTTCCTCGTAATAATTAGGCAGTCAGTAGGTAAACAAGTGTAAAAAAAATAGTTAGGTTCATCTGTATGTCCTATTGTGTGAGGGTTTTCTTGCGTTAGTTAACCGATTAATGAATATGTAAATGTTAATGCCTCGGCGTCCCCCGCAATAGCGTAGATTGATTTCTGATTGTATACATTGTGTTGTTTAGTAATTACTTAACTAAGTTAGGATATCATGAATGTAATTACGTAATAGGTAGATTCAAGTACTGTACCTTAGGTTTACTTAGTTATAGATTTGTTCATGTACCTATATGAGAACGAGTAAGTCTGTCTTAGCATGTACACACGTGTTACTCGGTAAGTAGAGAACACAGGTACACTGGCAAACGCATAATAGGGTAAGACAGACGTAGGTATAGGATTGTGACAGGGATGCAAATAGGAATAAAAACCAAAATAAACGCGATTTCATTGTTAGCGGGAAAAAAAATCTATTGTGATTGGTCAGCGGGTCCGCTAAGCCGGGTATATCAGCGGGCGCTAAACCCGCTGGAGGCTTCCCCCCTGACAACAGGCTCCGCTCGTGCTTGCTCCCCTACCTGCAGTCAACGCCTGGAGCTGTCTTCCTGCGCTAGTTGAGGCAGGAAAAACAAAATCTAACGAGACAGACAAAATTATGTCTGTTTCCCTGTGCCTGTCTCAGTCACGGGAATTCCGTATCCCGCCCCCCTCATGTCCCGGGGCATCCCGTGACCCCCGCGCCCAGCGCCTGCGCTAAGTGCTCCCGCGCTTCTTGCGCACACACGCCTTGTCCCCCCACGCCCTTCCCTCGCGCTGCCCCGCAATGCTGCTCAGACGGCCGAGCAGCAGCTACATCTCAAAGTTCTCGTTGAGATTTCTGGGGCCTTAGACCTAGCTTACTTTGAGGCCGTATTTGCTCAATACCAACAGGTCAACTCAAATTCTCAATTTCATGCATGAGCATCACCAGTTCTTTGACGCCCTCCGTAGGGCGTTTCCCCAAAAATAAAAATCAAAATGGATTGCACAATCGCGCGCGAAAAACCCCGATCCGTCTCCATCGTCTATTTTAACGCCAACGGTCTTCGTAACCAAAGAGAGGAATTATCGCAATTCCTGTCGTCCCAAAAACCGGACGTCTTCCTCGTCCAGGAAACGTTCCTCAAGCCCGCTGTCCGCATCCCTCCGATCGCGAACTATCACACCGTCCGTAATGATAGAACTGCCTCCAATCTCGGAGGCACTCACATCTATTTCAGGCGTTCCCTGCATTGCTCCCCTATCGATCCTCCGCCACTTACGAATTTAGAAGCACCCGTCTGCCGCTTGGCGATGACAGGCCATCAGCCGATCATCATAGCATTGGTTTATCTCTCTCCCTCAAGAATTGCTGGAACTTCAGTCGCTCTTAAATTTAGGCGACGCCGTCATTCTTGCCGGCGACCTAAATTGCTAGCACCGTTGTTGGAACTCTTCATTAACTTAACGGAGAGGCAGATTCCTCGACGATTTAGTTGACAGACTAAACTTTGACATCATCGCTCCCATGACACCCACTTAATTTCCCCATAAAACGCGCAATTACCCTGACGTGCTCGACATAGCACTTCTAAAGAATGTAAGGCTAAGCTTTAGCTCTATAGAGGTGCTTGACGAACTTGACTCGGACCACCGCCCTGTCCACCTCCGATTAGGTTCCCCTTCGGACACTCTTCCTGACACTAGAACCGTGACGGACTGGGATTAATTCGGGCAATTGCTCGAAAACCCCAGCTCGCCACATCCAGATCGCGTTCCTAATATAATCTCTTCCACGACCGACTCAAACGTAGATATCGACTCACTCACTAGTCACCTGACCGCCTCCGTTGGCGAGTGCTCAGGACAAGTGCCGGTTGGTGATTACCACCACCTAATCCTGCCTCAGCACATCAGGTCGCTGATGACTTTTACACCGCCGTGTAAGAACCGCTGTAGCTGAGCTTCGTGCCCAACGTTTCGGTGATCTGATGGAGAATATTCCTCCTTCTCATCAAGCTTATTGGCGACTAGCCAGAGCTTTGAAATTAGACACCTTCAACTCTCTCCCTCCGTTAACTCGTCCCAAAAACGTTCCCGCGTTCAATGACGACGAAAAAGCGGATTGCCTTGCATCTAGCCTCCAAGCCTAATGTGCCTTAAGTACACAGTCTTTCGATCCCGATCATGTGCATGAGGCTCACGGCGTAGTGGAGCGCAGAACTTCTCTGCCCCCACACGACCACCTGTCCCATGTCACTGTCGACGAAGTCAAACAGGTCATCAAAGTCCTACGCCCCCGTAAAGCACCCGGCGCGGACGGTATCTTTAGCGATATCCTAAAGCGTCTCACTCTTCCCCTTCTCTGCCTTCTAGTAGCGATTGTCAACGCTCATTCCATATCAATGGAAAGCCACAATTTTTATAGAAATCCATAAGCCAGGCAAAGCTCGTGCCGAGCCGTCCTCCTACCGCCCTATAAGTTTACTAAAGACCCTTGGTAAACTTTACGAACGCCTTGTCCTTGCTTGTCTGCTTGCCTACGGAACGCTATAGTGTCCAGAGGCATTTTAATAGACGAGCAGTTCGGCTTCCGCGCCAAACACGTCCACCAAGTCCTCCGCATCACGGAATATATTCTCACTGGTTTCCAATCAGTATTAGTTAAGCCCCGCCACACGGGCGCTGTCTTCTTCGATGTAGCGAAAGCCTTCGACAAAGTCTGGCACAACGGTTTAACTTAGAAACCGTACAACTTTCAGTTGCCAGATCGTCGCGTACTCATCATACGAGACTATTTGTCGAACCGTAGCTATCGCTATAAAGTTGAAGGCACTCTCTCTTCCCCCCGTCCCATAGAAGCAGAAGTCCTGCAAGGGTCCGTGCTCGCCTCTATTTTGTACCTTCTGTACACTAACGACATCCCTAAAACGATACCGCAATTTATACCACCGAAGTGAGTCGAATTACTAAGAGATTCCAAACCGCTAATACCACCCTAGGCGAATGGTTTCGGGAATGGAGAATTGAAGTGAATCCCGACAAAAGCTCTGCCGTTCTCTCTACCGTAGGCCGCCCTCTGCGGCCATCTCCCCTCTCACTCTTCGTTCGGGTCATTCCTTGGCAAAACAAGGTCAAATATGATGGTGACCCTGGATAGGCATTTAAACTTCCGCGATCACACCAAAATAGTTAGAGACCGAGCCGCCTTTGTCCTCGGTCCTCTTTATCCCATGATAGGCAAATACAGTAAGATGTCGCTTAGAAATAAGCTGAATCTTTACACAACTTGCATCCGCCCGATACTAGTTTATGCTAGCGTAGTCTATGCGTTATCCAAACGAAATCTCCATAAACTCCAGACCCTCCAAAATTGCTTTCTCAGAGCGGCCGCCGGAGCCTTCTGGTACGTCCGCAATGCGGACCTACACAGACTTTGAGCTCCCCACGATTCCCCATTATTTCGAAGACCTGGCAGTCCGCTTTTCCGAGCGTACACAAAATCAGCCGAACCGATTAATTGTACATCATCCCCCCGACCGACCGATCTTGAGGTGGCCTCGGCACCTACTAACGGCCCCAGATGACGATCTCGCAACAGCGAGATTAGACTCTACGACTTCCCCTAATTAATAGGTCCTAATTAGAAAGGTGGCATTCGTGAGTATTGGCTCAGTCGTGGCCCAACCTATGGAGCGAACTTTGTTTTACCTGACACTACGGAGATACTCACAAATCTCCACCCCACCTATTCTTCAATCTACAACATTTGCTGACTCGCGAGTTGTGCTTCCACGAACCCATTTATCGGCCTCAGCCATTTCTTTCGCGAAATGGCTTCGTCACTCCCTCCTGCTAGTGTTCCTAAAACTACCACTGGTGAAACGATTAAACCAAAAAGCCTCAGGTACCCCCTTTAGCGGCGGAAGTTTTGCCCGAATAGGGTAGAAACTTCAAGATTCTGAAAGAAAAACTTAGGCACACGCCTAACGCTAGACCTATTGGTAAAGGATTTCGCTTCACCCCTTCTTCTGACGAAGAATACAGAACCATACAAAGCTACTTTACTGAGCTCGAGAAGACGACCAACGTATCTTGTTTTTTTTACTCTCTTACGGCAGAAAAGTGTCTAAAGGTAGCCATTCGCGGATTGCTCGCAGACACCCCCCCGGTTGATATCCATTAGAAACTTTGCAATCGATCCCGAATATGGCCGGCAAATCAGGGTAAGACGCGACCGGCCGGGTTACATTTTCTTTGCGCAGTTGAGTTGCACCCCTAACATCATTCCGGCCATTTACAACATAAATGAGCTCTTGTTCATGCCAGGAGTCAAAATTGAAGCCTGGCGTGGTAAAAAAGGACCTGCTCAATGTCACCGCTGCCAACAATTTCGGCACTCTTTGTACGGGTGTCACAGAAAGTTGGCATGTGTAAAATGCGGTGGAAGCCACACAGCAAAAGACTGCCAACGTTCCAAAGACAAGCCTTCGACGTGTGCTGATTGCGGAGACTTACACGCAGCTAACAGCACAGCTTGTCCGGTCTATAAAAGAGAAGCAAGGAATAAAAAACCATTGCTCTCACTACAGCGTCCGAAAAAAATGTAAAAAATGTTGCGGCTACTTCTGGGGCAACAACGACCCCAACAGAAGACCAGGCCTCTGCTTTCCTAATAGCCAAAGCAAATGATCCCACACCAAGAGCGGAACCACTTAGAATTAAGAAAAAAAAAGGATCCCGGAAAAAGAAAGTGGTTCCCTTGACACAACAGGAGGAAGCTCCAACTCAACAGGCATACATCACTAAAGACAAATATAAAGAGAAACATTTACAAACACTACTGCGCGTAGTACACAGGAACGCCTGCACAGTGGTGAAGAAAAAGAAGCTAATCCATTTATTTTTACGCGAGTGGAAAGTTGACGTAATGCTTATTAGCAAAACTATGCTAAACGAGCAAACAACATTCATCGTCCCTAGCTTCATAACCTACCGCAAAATGGATGCAATGAAAAAAGCAGTCAAGGACGTACCAACAGAGGCCTGGCAGTACTCGTTAAGCGATCATTAGTACATCAACCAATAGAAGATACAGAGCCAAAAAGTTTCCAAGACCTAGGTATCACTGCACAGATAGCCGACAAAACCATGCGGCTATTCGCCACTTACCGACCGCAAGAGTCCTCCATCGACATCTTGAACTCCGGAATCTCATGCCACAAAACGAAGCCACAATAATAGCCGGTGACCTCAATTCGAAGCATATCGCCTGGAATGCTTTGGTGACAAACTTCCACGGACGCCGTCTCTTCGAGTCTTTCTGAAGTCAGCGCGATGGGTTAAGGAACAAAACGTTTTAAGAAACTGTTTGCAGTCTTACATTTTTTAATCTGTTACCAAAACAAAATGTTCTTAAAGTTTTTAGGAACTTCTAAACCCAGACTATAAATGAAACCCGGTCCCCAGCTCCCCGGACGCCCTCTAAACTAGGGCAAATCCGGAGAAACCCCGACGGATGTCAAGCCTATATATATGTCTCTATGCACTTAATAAACTATATGTTCTTATGTAAAAAAAGGGGGACAGAAATTATGTGTTGGGAATTATATTTATGGTCAAATTACTTAAAACTTCGTTAACAAGATGTTCAACACAATGAATGAAAATCGTGTTTTAAGGTTTTTCTAAAAATTCAAACCCTGCGGTGAGAAAAGAGGTTGCAAAATTTGTGTGGAAAAAGTACTAACTCATCATCACTGAGTCCTAATTGCTATGGACAAAAAATTAAATTTGGAGAATTCGATTCAAAGATTATATTGTAGAAATTCCACGAACGAACCATAGCTGCAGGTTGGCTTGCTATAACAAACTTCTTTTGTATAAGCAAGGAGTTTCCGTAAGTATCCTACGCCGATTACCAAATTTAGGGCGGGCCAAGCCGTTGGCAAAAGCTAGTATTATATAAGTAAGCTAATCGGCTTGGGTCGGCAGCCACGAACAGCAATCTCGCGGTGTAAGCGCGGCTGCTTGGTCTGTGGGGGCACGCCGATTGAAAATTATTAATCAACGATCATATGTGTTGTCATGGCCGTGGATAACTGATCTTTACCAAGTTTTATAGTTATCTATCATTATTTCACGATACGTAAAAACAGTCAGCAGTGTTACCAGTTACAATGTTTACGTGGATAATTGGATTAATAGCAATTGCAGTTATATCTGTGAAAGTGTATCAGAAGTTAACAATTGGAATGTGTCACTCGAGTGCGCATATGGTGGGAAAGACTGTTATAATAACGGGAGGTAACAGTGGTATAGGATTTGAAACAGCTAGAGATTTAGCTGATCGTGGAGCAAGAGTCATTATTGCATGCATTACTTTAGAACTCGCTACAGCTGCGAAAGAAAAAATACGTAAATCGAATCCAGATGCAACAATTATATGTAAGGAAATGGATTTATCGTCTTTACGCTCCGTTAAGCAATTTAGTAAAGACATAATGAGAAGTGAGAAACGTTTGGATGTACTTATTAATAATGCTGGCGCTATAGTACCGGGAGATAGTAAAACAGAAGATGGTTTACTTATCGGAATGCAAGTTAATTACTTTGGACCATTTTTATTGACATGCCTTTTATTGCCTCTTCTGAAGTCATCGGCACCTAGTCGCATCATTAACGTTTCATCTTCAGGTCATAAAAATGGTATAGTTGACTTTGATAATATGAACACAGAGAAATATTGGAACAAATTTTCAGTGTATTCTAACAGCAAGTTATATTTAACTATCATGACGATGGAGCTAAGTCGAAGGTTAAGAGGAACCGGTGTGACAGTTAATTGTTTACACCCTGGATGGGCAAAGACAAATATAGCTGATGGTTGTGTGGATGAAAGACTAAATATGTTTCTAGGATTAATACTGGGATTCGCGTGTAAAACTCATTCGGAAGCGGCACAGACGTCTGTATATTTGGCAGTGTCACCGGAAGTTAAACATCTGACTGGAAGGTACTTTAGTGATTGTCGGGAACAGAAAGCGTCTCCGTTGTGTCAAGATCTGGAGCTATCGAAGAAGTTGTGGACTGAATCAGAGAAATTAGTTAATTTTTCTTTTACTGATAGTTAAATACAAAAAAACACATAACCTTATTCCAGTTTTAGGAACCAAACAAAAGTTGAAGTATTGATCGTTATTGAACAGTGTTTGTACCGATGTATTATTTCTTGATTCCAATTGATTTATTTTGCGAAATATCTACTCAATAAACATTAAATTAATGTTGACTTAACAACTATTACATATATTAGTGTGCTGTTGGTGTGCATATAGTGATGTTACAAAGTCTATTGCCTAAATATTACTGTTCCACGAGAGACCTATATTTACATTTCCATATACATATATATATATATATAAACATATAGTTTGTCATGCGACTTGGCTCGTTAGTTAATTTATTATATATACTTATGATATACTTAGTTTTATTACGATAAGAATTATTAGTAATCTGTTTTTAATCCTTTTATATTAATTAGTGTTCAATGAGTTGAACATTCTGGCATCTCTCCAGAACAGGACTGCAAGTGGTACAGTTCTATGGCATCATCTTCGTTTTGAGTTGGATCTTGTGGTCGCCTGGCAGCTTTCTTAGGTGCTTTCTGGCTGTAGATTAGTTTAGTTGGTCGCGGTTGAGACAGCTGGTACGTACCTTCATTGAAACCTTCGTTGATCTGGCTGGCTGGGTTTACAGCTAATGCTCTGTTGTTGTGATTGGAGCATCGCTGCATCAGAGACGTCATGCCCCTCACGATCTTTGGAGTATAAAAAATATGTTACTAAACTTATGGTAACAACTACTAACCGTTTTTTCTTTTCAAAAGTGTGAAGAAAATATTAAGTAACTAGGGAAGCTATTTTGATCATCATAATATTGACGATCTTTAATTGTCTATTACACATAATGCTATAGCCTATAGCTTGCCGTGATTAGCCGAGGAAATGAGCTTCCGATATTTCGGTGCTGTTGCAAGCAATATGATCGGGGGGATGACTGGTGTACTTGCGAGTTTGTACAAAGTCTATGGGCAAACATATCTATCTACACTCTTTTTTCGTTTTGTTATGGAACTACAAGAACTCACTCGAAAGTCACCATGACAGTATATACTCACTGTGTCACTACGTTTTTCGGCTTTATGACTGTTTTTTATTAATCCTAACACTGGATTCCACTTATTAGACAATTTAAACCCATCTACCCTAATGTATTTTAATTCTTTATTTTTATTTTTATTTAATTTCAATTGCCTCTTTAACTAGTCTATGCACATAATGGCGGCTTTCTGTCGACAGTATTTATGGATTGTGAAATTCGATACAGTGTATGTGGCCCGACTCCAGTATATGTTAAGCAATGGCCTTTTGTTTGTCATTGTTCTTAGCAGTCTAATATGTATGTTCTTTCATTCGGCACGCGATAGATCTTTTTGTTTGTCCAATGTATGCACTGCCGCAACCGCGCGGTAAGCTGTCCTTAGGGGAACGCAGGCTTTGTGCGATTTTCTTTAATGGAGTAATACGGTCTTTGTTGAATATCTTTTAAATATCTTGCCGATCTTATCTGTTACTCCTTTAACATACGGCAAAAATGTGGGCTGACATTCTACCCTATTAGCTAGGGAATGGCTTCTTTTGGATCTGCGGTGCACACCTTTACTCTTCCTGTACCTTTGCTAATTCCTTTGGAAAGTGCTCATCATCACATAAGTCGAATGCTCGATAGGTAAGGGAGCTTACTACTGCATTAAGGTGACGGGGTTGGTGATGTGAAGACACGCATGAAGGTACCGATCAGTGTGAGTTGGCTTTCTGTAAACTGTATGGCTAAGAGTACCATCTACTTTCAACGTTATTTTTAGATCTAGGAACGCCGACGATCTTTCTGGTTCTCTTTGTACCGTAAACCGCATGTTACTGTGGATGCCACCGAGATGATCTCCACACACCTTTATATCTTTTTCTCTCCTCTTCAATATGCAAAATACATCATCTCCGTACCTCTTCTTAATTTTTAGTGGGACTGGCAGAGTGGAGATGACTCGCTGTTCAAAGTGCTCCATCCACAAATTCGCTACTACGGGACTTCCAGGGCTACCCATGGCAACGCTGTCAATCTGTAGGTAAAAATCACCGCTATATACAAGGTAACTGGAGGATAGACAGCGTTGGAGAAGTTTAAAATATTCCAAGATGTTGTTATCGTGCAGCTTACAGTTACGAGTGGGCACGGGGTCCCGAAGATTGCGGCCAGCGAGTTGCGGGTCGCGGGAGAGCGGGACGCGGCATAGAGAGCGCGTGCAGGGAGAGCGGGAGCGAGTGCGTGAGCGAGAGGGGGAACGCGGAGGCGAACGCGATGAGACGGATGGGCGCGGCGCGGTAGTGCTGGACGCAGTGAGGGCAGACCCCACAGCCATGATGATGGCTTGAGCCAGCTCTGGGCGATCGCGAACAAGATCTTTCACGATTGCCCCTAGCTGGTCCGGGGACAAGCCGTTAAGTTGCTCGGCCATCGCGGGAGTGGTCGAGATGTAGTTGGTGTGTACCTAGTGGCTCCCCACCATTACTGGCGAGGAGCAAGAATACCTAAACTTGGCCAAGCGCCCCGCAGTGCTACGGATTGCTTGGTGTGTACCTAACACCTACTCCTACGGCTGGGGTTACGTTGTCACCGTTAGGTTTCCCCCCGAGCAACGAGACGTTTTTAATACAGAAACGTTTAGGTAGACCGCAACTCTGAAAAAAACTATACGATCTCACCCACCAGCCCTTGAGCACTCGGAACTGGATTTCTCACAAACTAGACGCAATCAATACTTCAAGCGCGAGAATGCGCGGAGTGGCGAATCGCTGAGGCGAAAATACTACACTAGCGATCCACCCAAAGCAAGGCTCAAGCCGGTCGAACCAGCGTCAGTCAAAGAGACACCACTATGCGTAGTAGTTCCGCGACTACGAGAACACACACTCACACACAAAAACACACAGTATCGCTTCGATAAAAAGCGCGAAAGTACACTCACAGCGGGCTGAGAACCGATTTCCCAGCCAATACACACAACAACAATTCCAGGTAGTCAGCGCTGAGGTAAAACACCACACAGGAATGCGCACCAGCTGAGTCACCACTACACGGAGCACAATGAGAGCACTTGACACTCTAGGACACGACCGCTCAACACGAAAGTCGAATTGGGAATGATTGGTCGTAGAGGAGCATCCTTTTTATGAACTTTCGGTACACTGAATATTTTGGGAGTCTTTGAAGTTTTTGGTCTAAGTAGGTAATTAAAAACATCATCTGACAGCAAATTTCAACATTCCTTGATTAATTGGTGTGTCCGACGTTACACTCTTGCACTAGGGTTGTATGTGACTTTTTTGTAAGTGGCTGTGTCAGAATGCAGAGAACCAATCTTTTCCTCATACTCGCCACGGACAAAAAAGAGTTTCCAAGTTCTATTCCACCAAAATAATATGCATTCAGTCAAGAAATCCAACTATTTTGGACATATTTTGTTCACAGAAGGCAATATTAATTCACAGAAAAAGAATCATTTTATCAATCGAAATTGATAAACTTCTTTTCGTATGAACAAATTTTTTTTTAACCAAATAAAAGTACGTTTTGAGCAACCAAACTTAAATTAATAACCCTAAAACAGTTAATGTTCTTGTATAAAATAAATACATTTTTATATGCAACATTTTATTTTTCTTCGTTTGAAACAAAAAATAATTTTGCTTTGATATAATTTATTTTGCGCCAAAATCATGGTTTTCTTAAATCTGCGACGTCACTTATTAAAAACTATATCTTTCGATAAAAATAATTATATCTTAAATCAAAGCCAGTGAAATGTTCAGTTAAGATAATATTGTTTTGAATTAGAGAAAATAATAATTTTAACAGAATTTGTTAGATTCTTGACTCAAAATCTGATATTTTAAGCTGAAACTCTTGTTTAAGTCGAAACAAATAAAATACCTGCTTTAAAATATTAAACATTTTCGTTGAAATTTATCAGCTGGTATCGCTTTGAACGAATTTTCTTTTCGTTTAAGTAAATACCTGTATTTTTTTAATTGAATGAACCTCATCACTGTCTTTCATAGGATTTCGTGTTAGCTTTTAATTTTAAATAATTGTTTATTGTAGGGTTTTGTGCGTCAAATTAGTATCAGTTTATGCGAGAAACCTAAAGTTAATTATTTTCTGAGAATTGAAAAGCTCGTGGCCCAGTCGCATTCGTCTATCTGAAACGATAAGCGAAGTTAAGCAACGTCGACCGTGGTCAGTACTTGGATGGGTGACCGCTTTTTCCTCCTTCCATGTTTAAGAAGGATCGTTAAATAGTCATAACAATTATAATTAAACATAACGCTGTATAATCAGCTAAAGGCGAGAATAGCTACTAAGCTCGACAAAGTCCAAATAAAGGCAGTGCGGTAGACTGACTATATGGCCCAAGCCTCCAGAAAAGAGGCCTGTGCCTCTGCAGTAGGGCACTAGCTCTGCAAACGTCCGCTAAGACACACACTAAGTCAGTGCGGTAAACTGACTCTATATGGCCCAAGCCTCCAGAAAAGAGGCGTAGGGCTTTTTAAAAAACTTTATTTAATCTTGACGGACAACTATGTCATTTTGGACTGAAACATTTTTTGTTTTAAACTAAAATATAATGTTATTAATTTAAGAGCTGATGTAGTCAAGTTAAGAGCACTATTCTTTTGTGTGAACTAGACATTTCTTCCGTGCAATAACGCACGAAGTTCTACGCCCAAGAAAACTAAGTGTTTCAAATAAAGAAGCAAATTTTTCTTCAATGAATTAAATATTGTTTGAAACTGATAGAGTTTTATTTACTGGTTCAAAGAAATTTGATCTTGTGTTAACTTCATATTATTTTAAATATTTAAGAGAAATAATATCTTAGATGAAGTAAATATTCGTTGGTGCATATATGAAACGATATTCTCTTGGCTCAACTAATTCTTTTTTACCGTGCGGTTACGTTCATCACAGCGGTCGCATTACCTTTATCCGCTACGCAACAAAAGTCGGCCATTGCTGAACATTTACTGGAGTCGGGCCCTAACCATCGGATCGAATTTCACAATCCACAAATACTGTCGACAGAACGCCACTATGTGCCTAGACTAGTTAAAGAGGCAATTGAAATAAATAAATATATAAACTTTATAACAAAACGATTTTATTACCGATGCACCGGCTAGGTGCTCAAGAGGGAAAGGTTCAGGTAGAAAGTAAAGAAATCACTTTTTAAGGTCAAGGAAAGTTATAATGTATAGTCGTTTAAAGTTATATTAACAATAGTGGTTAGTAGTAGAACCTAATAAAGGTGATTCGTAAACCTTAATATATAGAAATTAGAGCTATGTTTTTTACAATATTAGAAACTACCTATCTATACAGAAAGACAGAAAACCGTCAGCCTGCTGTAAAACTCCCCCCGTGACAAATATGAAGAAGAAAGACTTTAATTGATTTTGATACATTATAATTTTTAGTAAATTAAATAAATATCCTAAATACTAGAGTTTATAACTTAGCTATAAAATTGGACGTCTCGCCATTGTAAAACTAGAGTAAGCTCGTAGGTTCCCGCTTGTCGTTCATACTCACACCACGCTGAATTCACTTATCTGCCCCTGGAATTCGAAATTAAAAGTGTGTATATATTGGATTTATAATAATTAATAATATAGATTTTTGAATCTTAGTTTTTCAAAAGAAAAATAAAAATTAAAAAAAAAATGAAACTATAAATCAACAAATAAAATTTACTAATACCAAGTTAAGGTTTATAAGCATTTTTTAATAAATTGGACCCTTTATCCTTATCTCCAAACAGATATAATTAATTCTGCTTTTTTGTAATTACCAAATTAATTATGGTAATTTGACCAATCATATCTGTTGCCCTCTCCTCGAGATTTTAAATAGAAAAACCGCAATCTATTTAAGATCTCTACACATAAAGGCTGTCCAGTGACTCTATTTACTACATAACAGAAAAATAAAACACTCATAAAAACATAAAAAAAAAAAGAAAACAAAAATATAAATTGAGTGTTTGGGGTAAACTAATTTTTAACTATTAGCGAGTTATGATGGACCAATTAAAGGCCATAATCAAAAAAGGACGCTGAAAGGAAATTAGATTAATACACATTGAAATAAATTAACATTAAGGTACATGAATGAGTGAAACAGAAAGCTAAATTAATTGGACTTTTCTCATAAGAAAACAAAATAGCCTAAATCAATTGTTCAGTGTTTTGTTATCGTATTTTAGAACTTCACTGAAATTGGACATTACTTAAGTACAGTAAAAGACCTAACTATTTAATCAATATAATTAAAATAAATAATCCCTTACAATATATTTATGTGACAGAATAGAATTAAAGTAATGCCATACAAGTGAAAAATTCAAATAGTAATTAATTATACTCAGCTTTTATGAATTTCAGCATTATAGTCCGGAAGTATCTCCAGTCCCATAGGCACATGACGTCTACATCCCTTTGTCGAGTCACGTTGAACGTCTACAGACTGCAACTCAAACAACAGATTTCACAAAACAATTTATAAATGAAACAGTAATATATTATAATATTTATAGCTGAAAAGAAAATCTAATCATCAGAACATATTCTCTATCATTCAAAATCTCTGTAATTATGTGTGATTGACAACGTATGTGTATAAAATCTTGTATAATAATAAGTGTATGTGTAGAATTGTAGTAATAAAATATATTAAATATAATATATTTACTTAAATCTAGAACTTCAAACAAATATAAGATAAGAGAAAACCAGAGATACAATCTTCCTCCTGAAAATTAAGAAAATCTAAACAACCTAATATAACACAATTCCTGAAATCGTTAATATAAATTTCGAACCATCCAACCAGATTTTCAGATTATCTCGCAGGTATCACACTGAGACTCAGACATAGATTGGTCAATCTCTCCCTAAAATAATACCTATTACACAATCATACTTCTCTCCTAAAGTCTGCAGACATCCTAGGCCCCTAAGTCATACTAGACTCCTAAGACATAGAATATCTTAAATTCGACATTGGAAAGCAAATTTCAAACATTTTTTGTATTTACCTAGTCTAACGTCTGCTCGCGACGAACATTTCCAATTCCATAGCCACGTAGGAAACAATTATATGACGCCTAGCATAAACTGGATTCCGACACGCTGACCAGGTCAAAGGCTTCCTCCAAGAGTCTCCCAGAACCGGCATACATCACTTCCCGAAGCTATAAATTCGAAAATGAACGCTGAGCTAGTTAGGTGATGAAGCTATGTTGTGAAGTAATTTCCAATATGCCTCCGATATTAGAAATTGTCCCCCCCCTGTTCCGCCTAGTTCCCTTAGGACAGCCGACAGATACGAGGGAGAGTTTGAGTTCCTAAATGCATGTAATCTAAAATAAAAAAAATATATTTTTAAAAGTTAAACTGAGATAATAAAATTTTCTCTCAAAAAAAGAAGTAATTAGTTGTGAAAATAAACTTGTATTCAAGAGAATTGTATTCACTCATTGTTAAAATTATTTAATTTGATGTGTTTCTATAGGTGGGTATTATACGGATTGATCTATATCCGTTACTTCATGAAATTCGGTGATTTGACTAAATTTAATAGTCACGACTTTGAAGAATAGTTAGGTATAAAAATACCTATAGATTTTATGGTACCTCGGCGATAATGTATTTACTAATAAACACATTTTTATATAGTTGTTGAGCTCTTGACAGGATAATTTAGTTTTTAAATTATTTTCATGTAGTATTAAGCTTTTCAAACATTTCGTTTGAAAATCACTTGATGAAGCTTCAAATTAAATGCTTAAGTGGTTGTAATCACCCAGTTGAAACAATACACATCAAACAAAATAACATAACAATTTTACACACATTCAGTCAATCACAAACACTTTTGTAAATAAATTCGATTTCAAAAGCTCGCCCCCTACTCCAACCAATTGATAAATCAAAAATATTGCAGTCGTTGTCCGATGTTTGCTGTCACTGTCGAAATTTACTTCTCTAAACTGTATTTAAAAGAAAAGAAAACCCTACCTGAAACTTTAAAATTCGTTTCAGGCCTAAAGCTCCTAATTTATAAAACCAGTTGAGAAATAAGAGAAAAATACAGACAAAATGCAGGAAGTCGAAAGAAGACCACCTCTCGTCTCATGTTACATCAGCATCTAAATGAATATATTAGCTATATATATGTATATATATATATATATATATATGTATAGTGTTTATTAATTAGACCCGTCGTTCCCGAACATACGCTAATGAAAATTCCTTTAGACATACATATTTCATACTTTAGTCATCAATAAAACCTGCATTCGTCTTTATTATATACATCCTATTAAACTAAGTTATCCGAAGAAATCAGTGAATTAAATAAGAATCTAAAAGTTAAAAGAAGAAATATATAATAACAATAAAAAAAAATGATACTGTTTACCAATTGTATGAAGAGCTCCAACCATCAAGATTTTACTTGTTAAAGTGCACAATTGTAAAGTTAAATTTCAAATTAATTAAATTAAATGCTAAATTAAAAGTAAATTGAAATATCACTTGTAACTAAAAATATCACTTGTAACTCTTTGGCCGACTCCTTTGAATTTTTTAAACTATCACGTCCAAACGTCAACGCTGTTCCTGGGTGACTCCCACAACAACCCTCTATTGCTGCCACAGAATGACTCCCTCAGCTCGTTTTCGAGGTTCGATTCTTGGAATTCCGTTCACACGGTTTAGAGGTTCTTGCATTTTAATAGTGAAAAATGAAATTATACTCTATTTATTTTAGTAATAAGGATACAGTTTGAGTATGTGACCTTTTCATAGTTCAAGTCACCAAGCTAGTTGACATATTTAAAGATTAAATATTTTTAGCAAGTTTTTAAACTTGTTAAAAGATTCCTGTCATCGTAGACGAAATTAACTGTGTAAGCGCAATACAGATGTGAGCACCTATTCACTTGAGAAAATAACTCAAGTTTCTAAGTATTGCACATAAATTCAGTTCACCATATTTACTTTCATGTCTATTTTCAAAGTAACATAAAACGATATGTTACACTGCCTACACATATTTTTAGATAGAAGGTTTGCAAATATATATATTAGGACAGAAAGTACATTTAAATTCTGCGGCCTAAAGTCCGATCGATGATATCTTCCACGACGTCCACATCTAGTACGTATCCGCCGCCATAGTAGGTTTACGCGGACGGGACTGACTTTTAAGGAACCTGAGGACGTGTGGTGTGTAAGGAGCGCAGGGCCTTGCTGAGTAGGCACGGTGTTATGGTGAGCAGTGTTGCTTAGGCCGCGGGTAAGCTGATGCTCGTCCATAGTCTAGGTGAGCAGTGTTGCTCAGGACGAGACTCTGCTGACGTTCAGGCCGAGGATTTGGAGACTCCCAGATT
Organism: Apoda limacodes; assembly: GCA_946406115.1. Lineage (NCBI taxonomy): Eukaryota > Metazoa > Arthropoda > Insecta > Lepidoptera > Limacodidae > Apoda > Apoda limacodes. The sequence continues at coordinate 6,018,291 of OX291553.1, read as the reverse complement.
CCTCCTCAGTGCGGATGCCACTCAAGAGAGGACGCACAACAGCCAAGAGAGCGATTGAGAAGGACAGCCTTCGCCAAGGTAGTAGTACCAGCACAGAGCCGTAGGGTAAATAGAAAAACCGTTACTGAAAAGATGAACATTAATTACATATTTACTTACGTGAAAATTAGTCACAATAATAAGATTACCGTACCTTAAACGGTTTTATATTAGCACCCATATTAGTTTTAGTTTTGTAAGTAAATATCATTGATCTACTTATAGTCCATTGAAATGTTACCATTTAAGGATCGAATATTGCATTTGTTAGAGGACCCAATTTTATTTTTGAGACATGTGTGGGGGGTCAATAGAAGCTTAACCTCAAGTTTGAGGGATCGCCACCCTTGTCATCCGGCCACCATCTTGGGAAAAGGGGTGAAAACACTTTTTTCGCGATATCTCCGAAACTATGCGTTTTACAAAAAATTCGTAAAGGCATAATTTGTAGCAAATTGTTATATGTTCAGTAACTTTTTGCCCTAAATTAAAAATTATAGAAGTAACGCGCAAAAAAGTGAGAAAATTTTTATAAAACTTTATATATATATAACTTTTTTTTTATACATTTTACAAAAAACTTACTTCAGACCACTTCTTGTAGACGATCTTTTGAGGAAAATTTTTCTCTGTATTTTTTTTAATTTCATTGATTTAAAAGCTGTTACAGCACTCCAAAGTTGACCGGGTTCGTCAATGCTCATGAGAATCTGGTCAAAACGAAATTTTTAATTTTTTTTTATTGTAAATATATTCTTAAAATTTTTTTGTAACATTCGTACAACTTTAATTATTCATTCCTAATTCTTTTTCCCGCCACCTACGAGGCAGAGTTTGTAGGCGCGTTTTTTTTTACTTGGTATTCCCAGTATAAGGTAATCCTCGACATTATAATATTTTCAATCACTTATTGGCTAGCTCTTGTAATCTACTTTTCTTCGATGGTCCAGGCTGTGGCTCAGAATCTCTAAATCAACGTCAAATGTGAAAGTTCGAGGAATGACAGGAGTTAAAATTGGAGTCATAGTTGAAAGTTCATCTTCGAATTCTTTTTCTTCCATAAACATTGACATTTCCATAATGTTGCTGCACGTTTCGCTGGAACTATGGAAGCATACTGTAGAGCGTTACAGGCCTGCTTTTCTGCAGCCACAAATGCTTCCACAGTTTCCTTTGCATCTGCAGAAAATTAATTTCATAAGATCGGGGGGTGCTGGAGGCTTGGAAGCTTGTATTGGCATCCAAATGTTTGCATGCTTTTTTTTTGCAGCCCCAATCTTCAGGATTTTGATATCTTCCGAGCCACGACTGGACCTAGTGATATACTCGGAGACTGTGAAAACGAGCTGCATCTTGTGTTGGAGGCAGCGATAATAAATTAAATGAATTTTTAGTCACTATTTTGGCAAATTGTTTGTATCGCAAGCTGCCTAGTGAGTCGTCTTTATTACCGCCGTATAAAGCTATGAAAAAAAGTTCGCCAACAAGAGTAAGCAAAGATGAATCGACTTTCTCACTCAGGAATAGCGCGGTACTACCAGCTAATTCAGGATGTCACGTAAAAAAAAAGAGCCTACAGACTCTATCTCATAGGTGGCGGGGAAAAGAGTTAGGAATGAAAATGTAAAGTTGTACGAATTAAACAAAAATTTTTTAAGAATATTTACAAAAAAAAATCAAAAATAAGTTAAAAATTTCGTGTTGACCGGATTCTCATGAGCATTGACGAACCCGGTCAACTTTGGAGCGCTGTAACAGCGTTTTAAATCAATGAAATTAAAAAAAAATACAGAGAAAAATTTTTCTCAAAAGATCGTCTACACGATCGGTCTGAAGTAAGTTTTTTGTAAAATGTATAAAAAAAAAAGTTATAGAGCATTAGTTCTTAAATTTTTAATTTAGGGCAAAAAGTTACTGAACACATTTGTAGGCAAAACAATTTGCTACAAATTATGTCTACGAATTTTTTGTAAGACGCATAGTTTCCGAGATATCGCGAAAAAAGTGTTTTCACCCTGTAACGCCCCCCCTTGCTCTATGGATATTTGAATAAAATAATAAATTGTTTAAAGAAACTTCTGAAGCATCTACACTCACTCAGAGTGTAATCAAATGAATCTAATAATATGATGTAGATAATTATCCTATTAGGCCAATCGTGATCGTCAAAAGTAGTAGGACCCGAACCCGTTGTGTAAAATAAGTAGTAACCCAGTTGTTTTAGAGGTACGTCAGAGTAATATAGCAAACAATAGTATACAAATAAGCGTAAAAAAAAATAATCAAGAATTAAATATAGCTAAATCTACGATCATAAATAATGTCCACTTTGAATTTTTCACCATTTCTAAAGTCAATACAAAACCACCTAAACAAAGCAAATACGCGAATATTAGAACTAAAGGGACACAAGTACTAATGAGTTATATGATTTTCCGTCATCCCTACACAAAGGAACCCTAATTGATGCTACTTCCACATTTGAAAGTAAAATCCATACGAATGCTAAATCCATTCAATTTGTAGAGTGGGAAACAGGTAGCTAGCGTTCAGGACTTGCGACCTGAAAGTAGGTTTAAGGGGCGCCCCCTTACAATGTACATTAGCGCTCACCTACACTAGCTAACCAGTCAAAATAGTAAAACCCTACTAACGCTGCTAAGGATAGACATGGATTACACATAGTAATTACTATATCTCTTGGCAGACCTAGTTCTTTAGTGGGCTATATAATTATTATGGCTGGTATACCTTAGTTCCCACTTCTACTTTTATAAAAGATTTATCTTTACCTAGCTGAAAAAGCCGTAGAAACAAGGTCCATCAACATAATCCTTCCTACTGAGGTGATTGAGATTTCTTTCAACCAAAAATTTCTAACCGGCAAAAAAGGCGAACTCATTATTTGAATAAAATATTTTATTTTTTATGACATCGCCTTTAAACAATGTTTTTCTATAATTTGAAAAACTTGAATATCGTACAACACATGTCTTTACACCTTTAACAATTTAGAACGTAGGCCTACAAACTTTGTAATAATATCCCCTCCCATTTCGTCTTTAAAAAGACCTGGAACTTTTTTATTAATTAGTGGCAAGTCATAGTTATTTTGTAAACCATAATTGCTAGTATCGAAGTACTGTATAAAATGTTTTTTTACGTCTTTATAAAAGTCAGGTGTTTTTATGTAATATATGAAACTGTCTGTATCAGTATAGCACATGCGTACGCGTTTACCATAAAATGGTTGAACAATAGAGTAATGAAAATCGTACATGTGAGCTTTAGATAGCTCGAGCACGGTAAACCCTATGTATAGAGGCTTATCTAAAATTATCTGTTCAGGCTTGGTTTGTATAGCAACCAAATTTTCAGTAAAGACTGTGAAAACTCGGACTTGCTATTAATTTGTCTGCGCTATTTTTCTTTTTAGTTTTATTTTGGGTGTCAGACCATTGATTCACTAACTGTACCTTAACCCTTCGCTCGTTGTTTTCTAATGTTTTACCAAAGATACTATTGTTTAACAATTTAAAAAAGTCTTGTTCAAATTCCGATTTTGCGTTTTGTCTTAAACTTGTATTTAGATCGATGTATTGTTTTAGGTAAGAGCTCTGCCTAAACGTAATAACGTGATGCACTTTTTTAAGGATTAAACCGTGTTTTATACAAGTTTTCGAAATTCACATAGTGAATTACGTAATAATATTTGTCGAATAAATTCGGAATAAGTTTAGAAGTTTTCCCTCCGGGAGGAATACTTTTTTCTGGACAAAACGGTAACTCGTTATGTTTTCCATGCAATTCCTTAGGATAAATCAAATCGACTTCGAGTATAAACCCGTAATCAGCATCATTTGATACATTGTTAACATTAAAATTATCTATTTCAGATTGACTCAAAAAACGAAAATTTGAAAAAGGCAAAGCTTGGCACATGCTGTATCCATAAGGATTATTACAATCTATGTAGACTATATATGAGTCAGTTAACAAAGGATCATAGTGTAAAACGTGTTTATTGTTAGCTTCTGCATATCTGTGCGAACACATACAAACACCGCCCCTTATACCGGCTTGAATCATTCTAATTATTTCTAAATCTCCAATGAGTTCAAGCTCGACACCTGTTTTAAAAAGCATGCTATCCCATGATAAGCTACTTGCTGTTAAGTTATATGCTGGATCGAGAAGATAGTGACGTTTGCATGTTTGCCTAAAATTTTCGAAAATATCCGTCAGCAAAAGCACATCAATTTGCAAATATAAATCAGTGTACTGACCGAGATTTAAAATATCAAATGCGCGCCAAACTGTTTGAGCGGGTTCGTAATCTTCATCCGAAATAGTTTCATTAGTAAGAGAACTGTAAAAACATTATTTTTTAGGAAGTTTCTATTCATTGTAACGATCCTATTTATCCATATATTCGTAAGGATAAACTCCTTTACGTGTAACTAAATCGAATTGAGTTGGATTTAAAAAACATCTAAGAAGATGTATAAAATGTTCTTTTTTTAAAGTTTTAGCCAACTTTTCTAAACTGGTGCCTAAAAATTTATAAGAATATACAAATCGTAGCTGAATGAATTCTTCATCGGAAACTGGAATGAATTTAGTAAATGAGATATAGTTTTTTTTTAGATATAGCTCTTTAGTTTTAGGAATGATTTTTATCGCTCCTGGAGCTTCTCCTAGATTTTTGATAAACAGATGGCTGTCATAGCCTGCCAGATTGTGGAAAAATATCGGTACAAATTTGGGAATTTTGAATTGTAAATTACAATAGTTATGAGCTGCACCACGATAACGGCCTGATATATGACAATGATCTGTCACTTTGTCACCAAATAAAAAATTCTGGCAAATATGGCAAAGGGTAGCATTTTTAAAATCTTTTGCATCATTGTCATTAAAAATAATAGGAACATTTTGAGATAGAATTTTGTGTATTTTACGCGCGTCTCTATAAAGATAATCGATAAATGTTTCAATACAGTCAACACATATCGGTTATGGTTCGAGTCCGCTGTACAAACAATTTGATAAGCAAACGCTGCTGGAATTTGATGTTGTAACGTTTCTGTATTCGAAGTGCCTGATGTTTCTTTATAGCACGGTTTCAATAAAGTTTCCGCGTAAATTACGACGGGGACATTTTGTTTACGGTAATAATTTTTGAATTTGATTACTGAACCCTTTTCCGGTAATATAGTCACTATTCCACCACAAACGTGATTATCAACTTCGATTTGTGTTTTAAAAAATACTAAACACGTGTCGCAAAAATACAGTTTCCCGTGATGGTTTGTTATTTGTTTACGAAAATAACAAACCATCCCGTCCCGTTATGGTCTTATTGTTTTGCAAACCAAAAATTATGAATTTAAGCTGTGGATTATTTTTTTCAAAAATGTGGATATCTGTAAACGTAACGGGAAAAGACATGCCATCTATGTTCAAAACATCATGAAAATGAGGATAAGACGTTACTCTCTCAGAATGATATTTTGCTGTGTAAAGGTTTGCCATAACACATAACACATAACAGTCCATAAAAAACAAAACTCATCGTTATTCTGAATGTTAAGACAAGCTTTTTTATTCTTTATGACTCTCGGCAGTTGTATAAATGTGGACCCCTCCCCCTCCCCACCCCGCAACGGTTGGTAACGGTTTACATTTACCTCCAAATGTGAAGCACTTAGGAAGGCCCAACCGCTTTCACGTTGCTCAAACTCTTCAACTTTCTTTGTTAAAGTATCAACAAGTTTTGAAAAAAACTTATTAAAATCGTAATTATAATAAATTTGTATGTTTTACGTACTGAAGGACTTAATTTCTTGCTTGTTATTTTTAAACAAAGCAAAAATTGAAAATAACTCCAAGTTTACCTTTAGACAGGTATGTTTTTGTAAGTTTTCATTCAAAAGTAACATTATTTTACTACGAAGAGAGTTTAAAAACATAGATAAATTATTTGGAATTGGTTCATAAGCCACTAGTCTATAGGAAATAATGCGTCGACGAAACGCCAGTAGTAGGGAGGTACGGGAACTGGCTCAACTTTGAGGGGCCTCTGAGGGCGTTTTTGGGGGCCCGCGAAAAAGCTCTCTACACACTCGCGGATCATATGTGAATCAACTTTATTCGCCGTCTCATTAATTTAATTCGCGATCCAATTATTGTAATTCGCGTGTGGATCAATTTTATTCGCGATCTAATTATTTAAATTCGCGTATGGATCAATTTATTTAATTCGCGATCTAATTATTTTAATTCGCGGTCCAACTATTTTAATTCGCGTGTGGATCAACTTTATTCGCGGTCTCATTATTTTAATTCGGCTTCCGATTCCATGGCCTCGTTGATATGGGACACCTTTGTAAATGATCCCCACTCCTGAACCAGCTTGATGAGAATAATAACTTTCATATGGGCAAATACTATGATTACGATTATGAGAATTCATCTCAAATACTAAAAATCTTATTCATTTAAAATGAAGTTTAGCACACGCAGTTCCAAATTGAAATGGTATTGTTGCACCTGTGTTTGTCCTTATATCTATTTCTATAGTATCAAACTCATGACGCATAACAGGTATATAGTGAGCTGGTGTAAACACATTCATTTTATAACCACCGGAAATATATTTTGTTGGGTCTAATGGAACTATTCGTAATAGTGATGTCATTACATCACCCACAATTTGAGGTTGCACAATATCAGAGTACAAAAAAAGTTGTGAAGGCAATCCTAAAAACAAATTAACAGGACGTTTAGCTATGTTGTTTGCAATTAAATTAGTTTTTGGTCCAAAACCAAGTTGAAGACTTAGCTGTGGTGACATCCTTAAAGATAAAATGTTTTTATTTTGGGGTGTTAAAGAAAAGAGTTTTGATGTCTCATCAAAACGAAACTTTATACAATCTTTTAAAAGAGGATTACCGTTAAGGGCATTTAGAAGCTGATCAATGTCATCATATGTTGTAGCGGGTATGTGGGTTTTATATTCTGCAACACTTTCAATGTTGTCGACCAATATTTTTTTTCTAAGATATAGAACATTTTCATGTTCTCTGACATTTAAAATACTAAAAGGGTAGTGAAATTCAACTAGTCCTACCAGCCACTCCCCTTCTAATTTAACTGTTTTAGGAAGCTTCCTCAAAAAGTTTGTTGTTGTATTGTTTGGGAAATAGGTCATTGAACTGTTACTTAACAGAGTCAAATAAAAGCTTTCTTGACTCATATTAATTCAATGTTAGATGCTGGAATCCAGGTATTGAATTTTGATGGATAACCTTTCCACTTGACCAACACTTCTTTTCTGCCTCTAATATACCTAAAACTTATGATTTTATCTATTTTGTGCTTAAGGGTGGGGTCGTATAAAACTTTTTGTAGTTCTTTAGCATAAAATGTACCTGATATTGATTCTCCTTCTAAATCATTAAGTGTATAAACTTTATAAGGCGACCTATGAATAATTGATGATATAACAAATACTTCATCACTCCAATTAGTTTCATAGCCTTTTTGAAATATATGTTTATGCTTAGTTATTCTTACATGGTCACCAATTTGAAACTTAGGAAGCTCTGGATATATATTTTGGTTTTTATTTTTCCTGTCATATAAATTAGACCAAACAGTCATAATATTACTAGAATTGACGTCACATGGACACATTTTTATACTCGAGTGGTAACTGTGATTATATGAATACATCAAATCTTGCAAAATATCTACATATCTATATGTATTTTTGTGAGTGAAATAACGCCACATTTTCATCTTAAGAGTTCTTTGAAATCTTTCTACAATACTTGCTTTAATATCTGGATTATTCGTTGTGTAGTAATTTATGTTTTTACTCTTAAAATACCTTCTAACATCTTTTGCAACGAATTCACTACCCTTATCAGATTGTATATGTTTTGGAGTTGCGTTAGCTTCTGTAAATATACTTTCAAAGCATTGTATTGTAGTTTCTGAATTCTTTTTTTTCATACATCTTGCAAAAGCATATTTACTAAAGACATCAATGACACAGATAATATATTTATAATTATCGTTATATTGACTATAGGTTCGCATATCGCTTAAATCAACTTGCCAAAGGTCGTTATAGTTAGATAAAATGTATTTATTTCTAGAAAACTTTCTCTGAACAGGACTATGTAAAGTATATGTTTCTTGTGCCTGTAACCATTTTTTTACTTCTTTTTTATTCATCTTTCCATCCATAGCTTGGGTTAACTTATCAATACTACTATAACCAGCTGGATTAGAAACATCATAATATATTTTGTCTATATCTAATACGGTGTCCATCTTTCCCAGTCAATTTTCTTGCTTTTTATATCTTTTAAAGACGTTCTCGGTGTTTCACTACTGGGCGTAGCATGTTTTTCAGGGGGAGAAGTTTCTTTAAATTTCTCTATATGTAGTTTCTTAACATACTCCAATGTTGTAGGATTACCGATACAATATAAAGGTAAACTTATATCAGTTAATAACTGAGAAAATTCTTCCCACCCCCTCGGTTTTGGACGTTTTAGCTGACGTAAGGTATCATTAATCAAATCTACAATATTGGTCCCAGGTATAACCTGCTCATTTATAGTGATTCTCCCTTGTGTATCCCATTTGACTTTATCATTATTTTCTATCAACGTTTTAATTAGCAGTTCACCTTTTTTTTTAAATGTCCTTGGAATTAATCTCATTAAATAAAAATAAGAATAGGGCTTATTGTAAACTACGTCCCTCTCTTTGGATGGTGACTGTGTAAGTAATGGTTCAGCTTTAATCTCTTCTTCTTTATATTTTTCTGTTAATTCACTGTCATCCGACACCAAAGGCAATTTTAGTGGTTGTCTTTCTTCACCAGTAAAATACAAATATCTTTGTAATGTTTGTGAATAGAGCTTCCACTTCTCACGGTCTTCTAATTTCCTACTAAGAATATCCCGCATTTCCTTATCTAGTCGCGACAAGGAATCTTCAGGAATAATTTCTCTACGTTTGAGCCTTTCTAAGACGTTAGGTTCAATTAATAACATCTTTTTAGCGTTCTCCATTTTCTTATATGACAGAATTGAGCAAAGAACTAAGAACTGCACCCAAAATTACCGGTAAGAATGCACCACCTTTCTGTATAATTATCTTTTTTCTGAATTTATTTCTTCCTTTAGAAACTAATTTCCTGAGAACCACTTTGTGTTTTTTTAATTTAGACTTTTCTTGCTCCTTTAAAGGAATTTTACCATTTAAAACATTAAAAATACATTCACAGAGACAGTTTATTTCTTGTTCGTTACAACTTTTTAATAGTGCCTCACAATACTTTGGTTTAAGTGTATGTAAAGCTTTTAATAATTCTTTATGTGCCTTAACTCGTCTCATTATTATTAATTATTAAAAACATTTGTTTAAATAAATTTTGATAAAATAACTGCCTATAATACTGTTGACACTAAACAATTTAAATTCAGGGACCTCAGTGAATATCTCTTCGTTTTTTTATTTGTTTTTTCTTTTAAATTAATTTTTTCTGCTAAAATAAAATTAAGCTGTTTACAAATATTGTTTAATTCTTCTTTACTAGTTGTTTCTTGTAAAGTTTTGCAATACTTTCGTTTCAATACTTTTAATATTACACTAAATGAATTATTATTACACGTTGTTACGGTTCCGTGCATGATGTTGAACTAATTGATATTTGATCCTTCATATTACATTTAAATCCTTTTTTTGGTATGTAAACAGTACAAAAAATATTATTGAGTGGAAATATATTACTTTTAAAGCGATACATGTCATTTGTTTTTTGTTTTAGATCTATCATCAAATAACCATGCGGATCACTAGTGGCATCTTTATAGGCTTCCTCTACAAATTTGGAATTATCAGGAAAAACTTGTCGTGCTAAATGGCGTATTTGAGTTCTGTCCCGAGGATTTTTGAAATAAATTATATAAGAAGAGTTTAGTGAAATATCACGTTGACCTTTACCTTGATGAAATAAATTTTGAGTTATATAGAAAACGCTTAAATTTCTGTGATGGCTCCCTTTAGTAAAAATATCAACAACTCGTCCATCCGATTCTCGCATTAGGTCATCTATAACCAGTAATTGAGGTTCATTACCATCAAACATATTTAAATCTGGAATTCCTTGAGTGTATATAACATTACTAATATTATACAGTGGCTGCATTTCATCGTAACACCAAAATATATGCTTAAAATCTGTGTCACATATTTTTTTAGCGCAGTTTATAAAATTTGTAACAAAATTAGATTTTCCACATCCACTCGGACCTGCTACTATAGCTGTAAAAGGGTGTGAGAAATGAAACATCGTTTTTTTTAATACGTGTTAGCTTCATAAGGATTTTAAGTCAAATGTCATTCGTTCACATTGAACATTAGTTTTAAATAAAATACAGTAATACTATAAAAATCATTTATTAAATATTTTAAATAGTAAAATGTAAAATTGACAAAACAAATAATTAGGGTTCCTTTTTCTTTTTTTTTTATTAAATTAAAACAGTTTAATTCAGGCACAGAGAAAACCAATATACATTGTTAGACATGACTCATCAATACAAAATTAAAACAGTTTAATTCAGGCACAGAGAAAACCAATATACATTGTTAGACATGACTCATCAATACAAAATTAAAACAGTTTAATTCAGGCACAGAGAAAACCAATATACATTGTTAGACATGACTCATCAATACAAAATTAAAACAGTTTAATTCAGGCACAGAGAAAACCAATATACATTGTTAGACATAACTTATCAATTCAAAATTAAAATTAAAATCAAGTCAAATTAGATGAAAATGAACATAACAGTTCAAATTAAAATTAAATAATATTTTAACATAATACAAAAATAATTTTACAACTTCTTTACATTTCTTAAACAATAATATATTTTTTAATGAAACACAGTACTTTTTAATTAGATTTATAAAAAAAATAGTTTTACAAAAAACAATTCAGAAAGTTTTTACATTATTTTCTAACTAAACATTTTTTAAGCTATAATGACCCCATGCCAGAGTATCGGTAGAATTTGGTTTTATATACCTTTTGCTATCATTGTAAGATAAAGAAACTTTATTACATTTTTGAGTAAAAATTATATGTTTAATAGATTTAAACCGAAGCATTTTACAAATTTCATTAGTATTATTAAATAAACAATTTTTGTAATTGTCAATTTTAAAGTTTTTGACAATGCTTTTGTTTACACTCTTTGCTTTAGCAACAAATTTATCTTCCACGTCAATCGCATACATTTTTGAGCGTAGTCCTACAAACTCTCTAAATATTTTACCATTATTTTCATCTTTAAATAATCCTAATTTTTTTTTATTTAACAAAGGTATACCATATTTATTGTTAATTTCATAGTCTGAGGTGTCGAAATGTATGGCAACATCTGATTTAATATCGGAATAAAAGTTTTTTGTAAATACTTGATAAACTAAACTATCTGTATCTGTGTAAAGTAGTTTTAACCTATTCTGAAACTTCACGTTCATATATTCGTAATGGAACTCATACATTAGCGTTTTTGATATATCTAAAATACAAAAACCTAAATAAATTGGTTTGTTATATAACATTTTTACCTTTTTTAATTGTATAGCAACTAATGACTCTGAAAAGATAGATAAACTATGAAATTCAGGTCTTGCTAGCAGTGATTGAGCACCTTGAACATTTCCGCGATTCTCCCAATGAGTCACCAGCTTTACATTTACTCTTTTTTCCATATTTTCCATAGTTTTACCGAAAACAGAGTTATTCATTAATTTATAAAAATCCTTTTGAAACTCAGAAACCGCCGATGCACGCAGGTTAGTATTTAAATCAATGTATTTTTTTAACCAATCACTTTGTTTAAATTTTAAAATTCTATGCACTTTTAGTAATTTTAGTCCAGTTTGTAAACATTGTTTTAAATTTCGATAATGTATTATGTAGTTATTTTTATTGTTTAAATTTAGAACTAATTTTTTTTCTTTTGTGTTACCAATACATATCTGATCAGGACAAAATGGAAAATCTGAATGTAAGTCATGTAAATGATCTGGATATTCTAAATCTACTTCCAATATATAACCATATTCTGAGTTATCAGGCACTTGAAAATTAGTATTTATGTCAACCCATTCAAACTCACTCGTCGGAAGGTATTGTGACATAGCCCAACCATATAGATTATTAGCATCAAGGTAAATTAAATAAGAAGAAGGTAAGTCACTATTATAATTGTCCATAAAAATATTGTTAGCTTTTGCATAACGGTTACTACATTGAGAAACCCCACCTCTTATTCCTTTTTGGATAAAAGCAAGTTTATCAAAATCTGTTAAAAGTTCTAACTTTTGTTGAGTATGTTTTAACATGGAATCCCAACTCAATCCAGGTGCAGTATAATACTGTGCAGCATCAAGACCATATGTTTCAAGACATAAATTTCGAAAGTTTTCAAACACATCAGCTAATAATAATACATCAGTTTTTAAATACAGATTAGAATAATCTAACATATTTTTACAGTTAAAATGATTCCAAACATCATTTGCATGTGCATAGTCCTCGTCAGATACATGCTCGTTATTCAAGGAACTAAAAAAAAATTCTTTTGTTGGTAGTGTCGTGTTTTGTAATTTTTCATAGGATGTCATAAACTCATAGGGATAAATGCCTTTACGTGTTAAACGGATGAAATCTTCGTTATTTGAAAAATTTTTACTAAGTTCATGAAATTGATTTGTATCAAGATTTTTTGCTAACTGAGAAAGACTACAAGACATGAATTTAAAAGAATCTACAAACCTTAATTTCATAGTATAATTATTTATTTGAATGCACTTTGAAAATGATATGTATTTTTCTTTATTTTGAGGTATTATTTCTATTGCTCCGTCTACACTGTTCAGCGCATGTACTATAAAGTGACTATCATAATTACTCAAGTTATGCAAAAAAATTGGAACGAATCGCGGGACTTTATAATTTGAAGAGCAAATCGAATGAGCTATTCCTCTATATAAACCCGTGTGTGTGTCATAATCTATAACAGACTCATTATTTAAATCTTTTTCACAAATGTAACAGGTTTTACTTTCTAATATATTTCTCTCATTCTCGACCGATAACGGTTGAGGACTTTTATGGAAACTGTTTTTTTTAGCAATTTGTTTTAAATCATCTACTAGAGACTGCATAAAAACCTTAGCACAGTCCTTTCCAGTATAGGTCCTATAAGTAGACAGACTATTATCGTACGAACATTTAATATAATAACCGAAGCTATATACTTCATGTTTTTGAATATTATTACTAAACGATTTGTTTGGGTCATTATCACAACTATGAATTGGTAATAAAAGGGCTTCAAAATCAGCATAAATGACAAATGGAATTTTCAATTTTCTATCAAATTTATCAAATGACAATATATTATTTAAAATTGGTTCACCAAACCACATCTTTTTTTTGGGAAGTGAATTAGGTAAATCGGTTTTAATGTGATTACAATCAAACCTTTGATGGTTAGTTAATTCATTTTGATTTCTAAATATTAACAAGCACCCGTCACAAATATGAACAGCTTCATTTTTTGATCAAATTTGTTTACTCACTAATCTAGATAAATTTTTAATGTAACAATAATGATAATTAGAACCGGTATTAATTAAAAGTAGATTAATGTGTTTTTGTTTTCGACACTTTGTAAAATGAAGCGGTCCTACTATTTTATTTTTTTTATTATTTGCATCGTACTCTAAACCAAAGACATTAATACTTACATCATTTAAATTTTCAAATTTATTTATATCCTTCAATTTAACGGGAACTGGAATATTATTAAAATTTAATTTATTTTGGTGACTAAAATATGAACAGACTCTATCAGCGTTATTATTTACTGGATATAAGGCTGAAAGCACAGCCCATTGAAAACATTGGTGGTCATAATTTTTCACATTAATTACCGCTTTTTTGTGTTTAATATCTAATGGTAAATCTATATACGATGCACCACGTAAGGGATTAAATTTATTAACATTCATATCTATATGTTTAATTGCACGTAAGCTCCAGCCGCTATCTTTTTTTTCAAAATTGGAAATCTTATTTGTTATCTCATTAATAATCATTGAAAATATTATTTCAAAATCATCTCCACGACAATACACATAGTTAAAAGTTTGGAAATCGAAAGTATTTTTTAAGTTTTTTGTTGGTTGTATAAAATCAGCATTTAAATTAAAATTTACTTTTATGACGGTTAATTGATTAATGCAATCACTTATTAACTGAAACAAAGTTTCTTTAATACCTTGGAGAAACGAGTCAGGCGTCTCGAATTCTACCTGGGCTACAGTTTGTTTTGGGGTTATTCTATAGGTTAATATGCGTGCTCCAAATGCAGTTTCAATTAAATGAACATTTGAAAACTTTTCATGACATATTATTACATTGTTTTTATGGGAATTACTTTTTAAATGACTAGTAAAATGTTTTTTGTGGATAAAAACTTTACATTGGGGGCATTCAATCTTATCAATATTTGAACTTACATCTAAAAGAAAAGTAGACGATGCAGCTGCTGATGATGTCGATGGTACTGCTTCAGGGCCACCCCTTGATGTAGTCGCTTGTGGTTCTGATGTACGAAGTCGTTTTTCCAGTACATTTTCTCCATCTAGAGCAATTTTTCTTTTTCCACCAACTTGGCTGTAAACAATAGAAAAAAAAAAAACACAATTATTATAAAAAATAAAACAGAAATATATAATTAGAAATTTAGAACATTATAAATAAGTCACATAAAAAAACCATCTCACGTTTATTTACTATTTTTACAAGAGGTGCAATATGCTATGACCGGTAATAATCCGTCAATTTCATCACCCCCACTGATTAAATGCGTATTACATGGCGTATAATACGGTTTAAAGTCTGGATCCTCAATCATTGATTTAGAAAGTTTGCCATTTATAAACCAAAATCTAATATAACGATGGAATCTACTTAAAATAATTGCTTTGTCGAGTAAAATTATTTCCTCACTAGTAAGCGACCACATTTTGTTAAACTAACAGTAACAATAATCTCAAACCAAAATACATTCTTTTATATGATCCAATCCCCTCCAATGCTATACAATAAGTTGTTACAAATAAAACAAGTCGAGACAAGACAGCTAGTAAACCCAAATACTTACAATGTCTGTTCTTGTTTGTTGCACTGGTGATTTTTTTCTTCGTGTAGACATATTTTATAGAGCAATTGATCGTATTCATCAATGAGTTTTCTTTCTTCCTGTATACAAAGTTCATACAGTTGTTGGTCGAAGTAATCGTTTTGTAAATCTGAAGCGTCCATGATGATGTTAGTTTGTATAAGAGTATTGAAAGTGAACGAGGTATCGCTTAAATATAACTTGTAGCCTAAGTACCTGTGGACGAAGGCGTGAGAAATCTATTGTTGTTTTTAAGCTTTGGCGTTCTCTGTTAAGTAATGTTAAGAAGTTGTAAATGAATGAATGAAATTAATATCCCCGCTTATCTTTAGTTTCAATGAAGAACTTTTTACAATCACAGTTCATTGCTATTTGTTTTGTAATATTATATATGGAATCCCGGGTACTTAGATAATGCTGGTCGTCATGTGATTGTGTATAATATTTAACTTTTAAGTCTGCGTATTTCCAATGCTCTTCAGCTGGTATGTCCTTTATCTTTTTCATATTATATATTTCAATTTTTAATAGGTGACTTGCAGACGTTGTGTCGTCATTATTGGTAGAAATATAAGAGATTCCATTTTCATTGCCTTGACTGACACACGAAGACTTTGCTTGAGATTTTCTTTTCTTAGGATTTTCAAAAAATGCGTCAATACTTTTGATATTCCGCTTTGTTGTGCTTTTCAAATTTTTTTGAATAGTACAGTCTTTAGTTTCTTCTTGACTCATATCCAAAGGAAAGTAATAATTTTTTAACGTATAATTTTCCGGGGATAAAGGCTGGAACAATAAAAATTATAAAACAATAAGTTAATAAAAATGAAATTAATAAAATTGTATTAATAAAATTTCCTTATAGTGCTAATAATCTCTATTGCTGGGTTAAAGAACAATAAACAAACAAACTTCACTATTTGATTCGATTGAATAATATACTAACACACATTAATTGCTGTTACAAGCACATAAGAGAAAAAAAATAATAATATTGGAACTCAGTACTTTAACTATTGGTTAGACGCTAATTATGTAATACCGTTATAAAATAATATACATAAACGTATACACATAGATGGTTCCGACCCCAAGCTAAGTATTAAACTTGTGTTATGGTAACCAGAAACAACAACCATAGAATATCAGTACATAGACTACATATAAACAACATCCATGATTCGGTAACAAATGTTTAATCATCACAAAAAACACCTGCTCCTTGTGGGATTCGAACCCGTGGCCCTTGGCTCCGCAGTTAGCTGCACTAACCATTTGACCAAACAGGACAATAATAAAACAATTACACACATACATTATGAAAAAACAATAAAACATACACTATCGAGAAAATTAAGTAATTAAACTTACCTCCATTTGATGGAATATGAACACAAAACACTGTAGGTATAACTTTGAAACTCACGAATAAGACTGCAGTGTGAATTTTACTGTGGTTCCTTATATATATATGGTTATAGCCTACATGTCTTTGCGTGTTCCAACAGGATATGACAGAGACCTCACACGATATGAATCAACGTCGGAAAAAAAAAACTAAACAATAAGCCATCTATTGTTATCACTCAATTCATATTGGCATTGTAAGTACCTGGTATCGGAATGTTTGCATGACGAAGAGCTTAAATAAATATTTTTAATAGAAAATATTTCTATAGATAACATGTGTCTAATTGTTAACAGACCTCCTCGGAAGTGCATTGAAGAAATAATCTGTCGTCTTAATTTTAAAGCTTAAGTTCAAAATAAAGGACACCAAACAATAAGTTATCTTTTGTTATCACAATCCATATTGGCATTGAAAGTAGCTGTATTTGCTTGTCACAGAGCTTAAATAAATAATTTTAATTGAAAAAATTTCTAAAGATGACGCCTCTTCGTAGTAAAACATGTATCAACCTGTTAGCAGGGACCTCCCACGGCATTTAAGAAATAAATCAACGTCTTATTGTTATTACAATTCATTATTACCGGAAATCGTTGCTACCCACAGAGACTTACAAAAAATTAAACCTCAGGGCGACGTAGATAAAAGAAACTGAAACAACCAAACTAAATAATGAATTATCTATTGTTGTTAAAAACCATTGTTGACAATGCACGCAGAACATTTCATAGAACCGCGAATTAAAATAATGAGACCGCGAATAAAGTTGATCCACACAAACAAAACAGTTGGACCGCGAATTAAAATAATTAGATCGCGAATAAAATTGATCCATACGCGAATTTAAATAATTAGATCGCGAATAAAATTGATCCACACGCGAATTAAAATAATTGGATCGCGAATTAAATTAATTAGACGGCGAATAAAGTTGATTCACATATGATCCGCGAGTGTGTAGAGGGCTTTTTCGCGGGCCCCCAAAAACGCCCTCAGAGGCCCCTCAAAGTTGAGCCAGTTCCCGTACCTCCCTACTACTAACGCCTTCGCTATGTCCAGGCTACATGCCAATACCTTCCCCTGACTTTCAATGGCTAGTGCCCATCGGCGTGTGAGATACATTAGACCGCGGCGAAAGCCATATTGACGGTCGCTAATGTAACGTCCCCCCTTCCTTACCCCTCTCTAATTCAAAAATATTAATATAATGAGACAATAAAATAATCTAAGCAACTACGCAGCCGATATCACTCAACGAGAGAAATCAAAAGAATCTTATAATATGATGAAGATAATTTTCTTATTAGGCTAAGCGTGATCGTCAAAAGTGGTAAGACCCGAAAACTATTGTGTAAAATAAGTAAACCCAGTTGTTTTAGAGGTACGTCAGAGTAATATAGCAAACAATAGTATACAAATAAGCGTAAAAGAAAATAGTCAAGAAAATAAATATAGCTAAACCTACCATCATAAATAATGCCTACTTTCGAGTTTTCACCATTTCTAAGTCAGTACAAAAACACCTAAACAAAGCAAATACTCAAGCATTTCACAACGAACATACAATATTTTCACTGTAACTTCTAGTAAAAAAGTATTTACTAACCAGTAATGGTGGTACAATCTGGCTGTAGTGTAACCCCACGTGGTAGCTTCTAGTGACTCAAGCGCAGACTGTGATTTCCTCCTTCTCGGGTATCGTTTCGACAATTTAAACGACGGCAATTGAATGTTCTGTATGTATGGGACTACGCACTTTTATCACCCAACATTTCAAACCCTTCCATCCTATTTTTTATTCCAGACGGATGTCTGGCCTTAATTAATTTTAACAAAGAAAAAAGAATATCTTTTAAGTATAATTTTAGTTATGTTGGTTGGGGTACTATTATAGAGTCCTAGATTAATATGAACGGTCTAGATAAAACGGCCTAATTATCCTAAACTAATAGAATATTAATATTATGTTATAAAGGTTCGTAAAGTTTTAACAAACCCCGGGTAATTTCAAACGGACACGGACACGGACACGGACACGGACGCGGACGCGGACACGGACACGGACGCGGACGCGGACACGGACACGGACACGGACACGGACACGGACACGGACACGGACACGGACACGGACACGGACACGGACACGGACACGGACACGGACACGGACACGGACACGGACACGGACACGGACACGGACACGGACACGGACACGGACACGGACACGGACACGGACACGGACACGGACACGGACACGGACACTAAGTACTAAGTAACAATAAGTAAACCCAGTTGTTTTAGAGGTACGTCAGAGTAATATAGCAAACAATAGTATACAAATAAGCGTAAAAGAAAATAGTCAAGAAAATAAATATAGCTAAACCTACCATCATAAATAATGCCTACTTTCGAGTTTTCACCATTTCTAAGTCAGTACAAAAACACCTAAACAAAGCAAATACTCAAGCATTTCACAACGAACATACAATATTTTCACTGTAACTTCTAGTAAAAAAGTATTTACTAACCAGTAATGGTGGTACAATCTGGCTGTAGTGTAACCCCACGTGGTAGCTTCTAGTGACTCAAGCGCAGACTGTGATTTCCTCCTTCTCGGGTATCGTTTCGACAATTTAAACGACGGCAATTGAATGTTCTGTATGTATGGGACTACGCACTTTTATCACCCAACATTTCAAACCCTTCCATCCTATTTTTTATGTCTGGCCTTAATTAATTTTAACAAAGAAAAAAGAATATCTTTTAAGTATAATTTTAGTTATGTTGGTTGGGGTACTATTATAGAGTCCTAGATTAATATGAACGGTCTAGATAAAACGGCCTAATTATCCTAAACTAATAGAATATTAATATTATGTTATAAAGGTTCGTAAAGTTTTAACAAACCCCGGGTAATTTCAAACGGACACGGACACGGACACGGACACGGACGCGGACGCGGACACGGACACGGACGCGGACGCGGACACGGACACGGACACGGACACGGACACGGACACGGACACGGACACGGACACGGACACGGACACGGACACGGACACGGACACGGACACGGACACGGACACGGACACGGACACGGACACAAATGACACGGACACGGACACGGACGCGGACGCGGACACGGACACGGACGCGGACGCGGACACGGACACGGACACGGACACGGACACGGACACGGACGCGGACGCGGACACGGACACGGACGCGGACGCGGACACGGACACGGACACGGACACGGACACGGACACGGACACGGACACGGACACGGACACGGACACGGACACGGACACGGACACGGACACGGACACGGACACGGACACGGACACGGACACGGACACGGACACGGACACGGACACGGACACGGACACGGACACGGACACGGACACGGACACGGACACGGACACGGACACGGACACGGACACGGACACGGACACGGACACGGACACGGACACGGACACGGACACGGACACGGACACGGACACGGACACGGACACGGACACGGACACGGACACGGACACGGACACGGACACGGACACGGACACGGACACGGACACGGACACGGACACGGACACGGACACGGACACGGAAGTAGTAGATTATCCTCACAACTGGCTCATTTTGACCTCAGTTGAACTCTGTCGTCACGTTGTTTTCAAAAAGGATGTTGATAAACCACAATAACAGATGTGATAAGCCACTGGTCGATAAAATACTAAAATAAACAACATTATATTAAGTAGTAATTTGTTCCTTAAGTAGTAAATACCTTATCAATGGCGCCAAAAGGTTATAATGTTTTTATTTAATACAATTTTTTATCTCCTACATTCAATGTTGAACCTAATACCATAGACAATAAGAGTTTTATGACTTATTAGCAGTGGTCAAGTGTGAGGTGTTTATGACGTCATTCCAAGTTAAAAAGTATACAGACATAGCGGTCATTACAATGGTAACCTAAGAACATTCGATTACCTACACACGCTAGTCACTGGATGCTTTAAAAAAAAAAAAAAAGTTTTGTTATCTATTTTCATACAAAATATGGTCCAGTATTTCCATAAGACCTCTTATCAACCAAATGTTTTAGAACATTCGATGATCCCACGCTACAAACACCGCAAAAAAAAAAACATGCGGTTTTATAAAGAAGCTGCAAAAGATGAACTGCAACTGAAACTGCTGCACGAGAGGAACTGGTGATTATTTCCTGCGCCAATATGTAGTATGTACCCATAACTTCTGGAGCTCCGGCAATTGTGATATACATGCAACTGCGAGAACAACAACATCAGTATCCACTGTGCGTAGCATAATTTTTGAGTGACCTGGGGCTCTGTAGCCACATGGACCATCATGCGCGTGTCTGCTTCCTCGTATGAATCTAGTTTTTTTGTCTCTGCTACAATTGCTGAGCACTACCTCTCCATCTGTCACGTACAATTCGTTGTTGCTTGCATATTTTGCGGCATGACACTAGGATCTGAAGATGGAATAATTCCTCTTTATTTGTACTATCCCTAAGAAAATTTGCCCAACCCTTAGGGATCTTAGTGTTTACCTCACTCGTGGTCTTTGTCCAGTGCCACGTTTCTCACTTGTTGTATTTTTGAGACTTTCCGTGTCATACCTATCCCATACTAAATCTATACGTGATACAGTGGTAAATTCTCTATGCAAAAAAGGTATAAACACTGTGTCAGCATACTCATGAAATATTTTATTGTGTCCAGGGCTTAGCATATGCACCAAGGCAGAACAATCTAAAACTTTTGCTGATACTGGTGGTGAAGTCAGCACTATGGCTGTGTGAGCTGGGTCACAACGGTTGAGGTAATCCTCATAGATGTAGACGATTTAAGAAAAAAAAGACGAGTAATTTTTTTTTATTTCTCTATTTTTTTGTATGGGTGAGTGAAAATTTAGTTACAGAAATGAATTTGTGGGAACCCGTCCTAATAAACTGTAGTGAAGACAAGCCCTAACACGCAACGCACAGCTGGCGGCCCGGCGATGAGACTTCGTACATCATCGGCAGCGCCGCGGCGCCTTTCACTTGTCTTCGGTTTTCGCAGCAACGACAGTCGATAATTCGATCTGACACCGTGAGGCTGCTCGCTCGCGCTCCGCTCACTGCTTACGTGCTTGTATACGCGAACCGCTAATTGTAGCTTTGCTTATTTATTTATTGTGTAAATATATATATATATATATATAGACAATATATCTACAAGCATTTATGTGAGTTTTTATTGAACTGAACTCACATAAAATTGGTGACCCCGACGTGATTTAGTGAACGACAAACGTAACGATCATTTTTTGAAAATTGACAGTTTCGACGCAGCGTCGTCGTTCGTGAGTGACCGTTACGATGAGTGAAGCCGCGAAAAATTTGACGGATGATCAAAACGTGTTTCGTGTTGGCATCAAGGTTCCACCGTTTTGGCCCGATGAACCCAACTTATGGTTTGCTCAGCTAGAAGGTCAGTTCGCCTTATCGAACGTAACAGCTGACAGCACAAAATTTTATTACGTCATCTCCAACTTGGACTACAAGTATGCGTCAGAGGTGAAGGACGTCATTACAAATCCACCACCTGAAAACAAGTATGAAAAGCTGAAAAAGGAGATTATTTCGAGATTCTCAGCGTCTCAAGAGCAACGGGTTCGTCAACAGTTCTTGCGTCAGTTAAGGAATTTGGCAGGTACCGACGTTCCGCCTACCTAATCACATACAAGCAATAATTGCGACTCAGTCTAATATAGATATGGCTTGGCTACTACAGATTCCGAAGCCCAAGGCATTTCAGGCGCCACCGTTCCAGTAGTCCATCCGGAAACCGTTCTGGAACCGGCACTGATCCGGCTCAACGGAAGTGTTGGTACCACTGTAAGTTTGGAAGTTCATCCACCAGGTGCCGTTCCCCTTGCTCATTCTCGCAGGGAAACGAGAAAGGCAGTCAGTAAAGGCGGCTAACGACTGCCCTTCCTCCGGCCGCTTGTTTGTGACGGATCGCAAAAGTAAGATACAATATTTAGTGGATACCGGTGCTGATTTGTGTGTGTACCCGTTATGCAAATTGCGTAATAGACGTTTACAAAAAATAAATTATGAACTTTTTGCGGCTAATAGAACTGTTATAAATACCTACGGTTGGGTAACTTTAACATTAGACTTTGGACTCCGTCGTGCCTTTTCATGGAGATTTGTAATAGCAGACGTTACGAAACCTATTATTGGAACAGACTTTTTATCATTTTATAATATTTTAGTAGATGTTAGACAACGCCGCTTAGTAGATAGTATCACTTCGCTCGTAGCTAGTGCTTCGCCTTTTAATTTAAATGCTTTGTGCCAAATTAAAGTTTTTACAGGCTCTTCACGTTATCACAGCTTGCTTGCACAGTATCCTGAGATCACTCAACCGGCGGGAGACCCTTCTGCGCGTGTGGTCAAACACAACACTGTGCATTACATTCGCACGACGCCAGGACCGCCCGTTTTCTGCCGTCCACGACGTTTGGCACCGGATCGACTCCGCATCGCTAAACAGGAGTTCGAGGATATGGTAAGATCAGGTATTGTTAGACGTTCTGATAGCCCTTGATCATCTTTGCTACACTTAGTACCAAAGAAAGACAACACATGGCGTCCTTGTGGAGATTACCGCGCACTTAACGCGCGTACAATACTTGACCGATATCCGGTTCGCCACATAGGCGATCTTACTCATAACGTTTTCGGAAGTACCATCTTTAGCAAAATTGATTTAGCACGAGCCTACAATCATATACCCGTGGCTCCAGAGGACATTTGCAAGACAGCGATCGTCATAACATTTGGATTATTCGAATTTCCGTATATGTGCTACGGTCTTTGTAACGCAGCGCAAACTTTTCAACGTTTCATGGACGAAATACTCAGAGATATTGATTTCGCCTTCCCTTACCTTGATGACGCATTAATCGATTCTTCCTCTGAAACAGATCATGAAAAACACCTGCCAGCGCTTCAAAGAACAAGGAGTCCTGATTAACTCTTCAATGTCCGTATTTGGAGTGCCTGAGGTAGAATTTCGTGGTTATACGGTCTTTGCGGAAGGAATAAAGCCAATGTCAGTGCAATTTTATTTTTTTCTCTCCCTAAAAACATAAGAGAGCTACGAAGATATCTCGGAATGTTGACCTTCTACCGCAGATTTATACCAAACACTGCAAAAGTACAGGCACCTCTACACAGTCTTCTTTCTGGCCCATCTGCGAAACCTAAGACACTGATCAAATGGACCCCAGAACTCGAGAAATCTTTTGAAGAAAGTAAGACAAGTCTATCAAATGCAACTATGTTAGCTCATCCAAACCCAAATTCACAGTAAGCCATTACTACCGATGCATCAGACTCAGCTGTAGGCACGGTGTTGCAGCAAAAAGAAAAAACTGGATGGGTTCCCTTAGAAAAAAAAACTGAATAATGCGCAGAAGAAATTCAGTCCGTACGGTAGAGAACTTCTAGCTATCTATGAAGCTATCAAATTCTTTAGGTTTATGGTAGAGTCCAAAATATTTACAGTTTTTACAGAAAACAAGCCGATCACATCAGCATTCCGTAAAAAATTAGATAATTGTTCTTGTTCTCGACAATTCCGGTACCTTGACTATATTTCGCAGTTTACAACGGATATTCGATTCATCTCAGGTGAAAATAACGTTGTGGCTGACACATTGTCTCGTGCTGATGCTATAGATTCCGACCATGAGCTGTCACGATTACTCTGCGGTAATTCTTCGTTGAAACTACAGAAAATGGACGTTTCTGACTTCGGGAAGAAATTATACTGCGACATATCGGGTATGTCTCCACGTTTATATTTGCCAACAGCATTTCGGAAACCAGCCTTCGACTCTATTCATGGTTTAAGTCATCCAGGGGCGAAAGCAACAATAAAGCTGATGACGCAACGGTACGTATGGCCTAGCATTCGTAAGGACTGCAGAAAATGGTCGCGTACATGCACAGACTGCTAACGATCCAAGGTCATACGACATATCAGATCTCCAATACATTTATTTATTCCAGCGACAAGCACGTCCACATTGACCTGATTGGTCCAATGCGAATATCCCACGGTTATAGGTATTGTTTAACAGCAATCGACAGGTTTACGAGGTGGCCAGAAGTCATTCCGCTCGAAGACATAAAAGCTGATACAGTAGCTAACGCATTCGTAAGTGGTTGGATATCGCGTTTTGGATGTCCACACAGGGTTACCACTGATAAAGGTAAACAATTTGAGTCGCAATTATTTAATGAACTGTCTAAACTCACAGGTTCCCTCCATATCGCGACTACTGCATACCACCCTGCTGCTAACGGTCTAGTCGAGCGGTTCCACTGATCACTGAAGGCTACCATCATGTGTCACGCAAACAAAAATTGGTATGAGGTGCTTCCACTAGTCCTTCTAGGAATTCGGAGCGCGTTCAAGGAAGATATCTCATCATCATCCGCTGAATTGGTGTGGAGACCTTACGTTTACCCAACGATTTATTTCATAACCCACCAGCAGAAATCACCGTTTATACAGACTTTTTATCGAGATTACGCGATAATGCATGCGAAATTTAAAACCAACACCCGTTACACGTCATGGAACAACAAATGTATTTATACATAAGGTCTTATTTAAAAGTCACATGTATTTTTACGCCAAGACGCAATTCGAAAATCATTAAAACCGCCATATTCCGGCCCTTTTAAAGTTGTAGAACGTGCTGAAAAAGCATTTAAAATTGATGTTTGTGGTAAATTTATTACGGTCTCTGTTGACAGGTTAAAACACGCCTACATCCTCAACGAGCCTGAAAATCCACCGAATCTACCAGAAACGACAGAGAAACCAGTCACCTATACCACAAAATCCGGTAGAAAAGTCCGGTTCAGAGATTTTTATCGACCGTAACGGTCTCCGGAGGGGCTGATGTGGGAACCCGTCCTAATAAACTATAGTGAAGACAAGCTCTAACACGCAACGCACAGCTGGCGGCCCGGCGATGAGACTTCGTACATCATCGGCAGCGCCTCGGGCGCCTTTCACTTGTCATCGGTTTTCGCGGCAACGACAGTCGATATTACGATCTGACATCGTGAGGCCGCTCGCTCGCGCTCCGCTCACTGCTTACGTGCTTGTATACGTGAACCGCTAATTGTAGCTTTGCTCATTTATTTATTGTGTAAATATATATATATATAGACAATATATCTACAATCATTTATGTGAGTTTTTTTGAACTGAACCCACAAATTCCTCGTCCTCGAAGAATACGAAAAAAACACCAAACTTAATATAGTTGCTATATGTATGCAGATATAAAGCTTAGAGTGAGGCGCGCCGGACGCACTTTTACCTCCCTCCCCCTGCCCACCTGCTGGGGGGAACCTGGTGGCAACCGGGCTAAATCAGCTCGAACCCCCCCTAGGAACACACCTGTTCCAAGCGGTTTGCTTTGTCTTAAAAATGCAAGGTGGTGGACCTAAGATCTCCTACTATAAAGGACACAGGTACTAAAGAGTTATATGATTTTCTGATCCCTACACAAAGGAACCCTAATTGATGCTACTTTCACATTTGAAAGTAAAATCAATACGAATGCTAAATCCATTCGTTTTGTAGAGTGGGAACCAGGTAGCTAATCGTTCAGGACTTGCGATCTGAATATAGGTTTAAGGGCGCCCCCTTACAATGTACATTAGCGATCACCTACCTAGTGTAGGTAACCAGCGAAAATAGTAAAACCCTACTAACGCCGCTAAGGATGGACATGGATTACACATAGTAATTACTGTATCTCTTGGCAGACCTTGTTCTTTAGTGGGCTATATAATTATTGTGGCTGGTATAATCTTAGTTCCCACTCCTACTTTTATAGAAGATTTATCTTTACCTAGCTGAAAATGTCGTAGAAACAAGATCCATTAATATATTCTTTCCTACTGAGGTGATTGAGATTTCTTTCTACCATAAATTTCTAACCGGCAAAAGCGGGCCCGTCATTTGGATGTTTAAACATTAATTTAAATATTTTTAAAACACAACCCAAAGGATTTCACAACGAACATACAATATTTTCACTGTAACTTCTAGTATAAAAATATTTACTAACCAGTAATGGTGGTTCAATCTGGCTGTAGTTTAACCCCACGGGGTAGCTTCTAGTGACAAGCGCAGACTGTGATTTCCTCCTTCTCGGGCAGCGTTTCGGCAATTTAAACGACGGCAATTGAATGTTCTGTATGTATGGGACCACGCACTTTTATCACCTCTAACCCCTCTCTAACAACCTTTTCACCCTACATTTCAAACCCTTCCATCCTATTTTTTATTCCAGACGGATGTCCGGCCTTAATTAATTTTAACAAAGAAAAAAAAATATCTTTTAAGTATAATTCTAGTTATGTTGGTTGGAGTACTATTATAGAGTCCTAGATTATAGAGGCCTTATTATCCTAAACTAATAGAATATTAATATTATGTTCTAAATGTTTTGACAAACCCCGGGTAATTTCAAATAAATTTACACGCACCCGGATACCAGCTTGGACCTACTGACTCAGTTCAACGACGGGCTGTGAGAATTGTCGACGATCCCAAACCCACTTGCCGTATCGAACCTTTAAGTCTGAGGAGAGATTTTGCCTCCCTGTGTGTGTTCTACCGCTTGTACAATGGGATGTGTTCTTAGGAATTGTTCGGAATGATGCCCACGGCTACTATCTACCATCGCACCCCTCGCCATAGGCAGGGAATTCATTCTCATACTTTAGAACCGAAATGGTCGCGTACAGTGCGGTTTCAGAGCAACTTTCTCCCGCAAACGCTTGGGTTGTGGAATGAGCTCCCTGCCAAGGTTATCTCTAAGGACTACAGTATGGGGTTCTTCAAGAAAGAAGTTATTGGATTTTTCAAGGGTCGGCAACGCGCGAGTGATACCCCAGGCGTTGCAAGCGTCCATAGGCCATGGGGACCGCTTACCATCAGGCGGACCGTTTGCTTGCTTGCCACCTTAGTGAGTAGTATAATATTGGGCACTCTAGACCACCTCCGTGTCATCAGGCTCACTCCGTTCGCCTGCACTCCGGTGGCTTAGCGTGCCCAATATTATGTTTTTGAGATCTTCTGTTTACCTTGAGTGACTGGAGTTGTTTTGTTCTTTTCTGCTATGAAACGAAAAGAGTTCTTTCATTAATGTCATTCAAGGCAAAATGCTCTGTTGATTTAGTTCACAATGAAGTTTGTTAAACAAAGTCAATTCCTGCAGCTCGACAAAATTTGTCCAGATACTATAAACACAACTCATCGCCATGGAAATCTCTTACCTGATACCGTTCGTTGTATAATTTGTGGACCGTCAAATAGTGGAAAAACTAATTTGGTTATCGGTCTTCTATTACATCAAAATGGTTTACGTTTTAAAAACGTATATGTCTATTCGAAAACACTTCATCAACCGAAATATGTCTTCTTAGAAAGAGTTTTGGATCTTGTTCCAGGCGTGTCTTACGCAAAATACAGTGATAATGAAGATGTGCTTAGTCCTCAGGACGCAAAACCGAATTC
The DNA here is from genome assembly GCA_946406115.1 of Apoda limacodes. Lineage (NCBI taxonomy): Eukaryota > Metazoa > Arthropoda > Insecta > Lepidoptera > Limacodidae > Apoda > Apoda limacodes. Next base: position 5,989,912 of record OX291553.1, on the reverse strand, counting down.
AGTAATAATATTTGATGACGTAGCTATGGGTCGTCATAAGAATATAGATTGTTTCTATTTAAATCAAACGTAAAGCAAAATTCCTAAACAGCTTATTCGAGACAATGCAAATCTTTTAGTTTTATTTAAGCAGGATGATATCAACTTAAGGCACATATATGATGAGCACGTCAACACAGATATGAAATGGATTGAATTTCGTGAAATGTGTTCCAAAATATGGAGTGAAGCGTACTATCTAGTTATAAACAAAGATTTTTCAAAAAGTAACGGGTGTTATAGAAAGAAATTTGACACCTTTGTAATATTTGATTAGTGATATTATAAATGTCTATAAAATTGTATTTTATATTCATTATTTTATTGCTACTTACTATTGAAGGTTATATACGTAAACTTTTGAGAGATATAATATATAAGTATACAGACAACATTAATATGGAAAAGGAATTAAAAACACAAATCGTAAAAGCAGCGGAAGCAGTTAAGCGGAAAGTAAAAAATATGCGTACAATGGAGACTGATAACCATGAAATTTTACAAACAGTTTTCAAACCTATCATCAATCCGCTTAATAAAATGATAGGGAGTGAAAAACCAAATTTAGCTAATGATACATTAGAAAATAGTTATAATAATATAATTGGTATCAATGCATCTCCGCAATCAACAATACTGGATAAAACTGTTGTAAATAGAAATTCTATGGTCTCAACACCTAAACGCTCATCTGATGAAGACGATAGTTCCGACATTAATAACATTTCCGATGAGGGTGATGAATCCTTTAAAACAATTGAATCAGTATACACTCCTGAACAGAATACATCATCATGGTCCCTATCTTCAGAAGCCTTTTGCGATGTCCCCTTCGGTGTTTGAAGAGAGCGCGGAAAACTTATGATGGGATCAGTTCGCATAAACTCTACCGATAGAGAGATTTCAGTTGCTGGAAGAGTATATAGTTCTACACCAGGGTTGGTAGAGTTACTTTTCAAGAAAATGCCTGATTTAGATTTAGTGACAAGTGAAGATTTGCAAAATTATAAATCAATGCTTCTAAACACAAATGCTCATCGTAGGGACTTTGATCCCCATAAGCCATTAAAATCAAACAAAGGACAAAAATATCTAACTGTTATAAATCCATTGTTCAAATTACGAAAACAATCCGTCAGTACTGATGACAATATTGACGAAGATTTTGTTGGACAAGGGTTGCCATTGATGGAAAGATTAAAAAAGAATACTGATTATGTTTACTGGGACGATCCTAATGAATGAGTTGATAGACTAAAGTTATTGACAGCTTCTAGAAATGCTGGAAATTCAGGTTTGGATAACGAAATAATATCTATTATAGAAGAATTGCGAGAAAGTGGTATTATAAATTAGATAAATATGTATTGGTTTTTATTACTTTACGTTTACCTTTTAACATAAAAGCAACGTTCTATATTTCATAATGAATATTGATAAATTTGGTCACCATGTGCATAAAAGAATGCGTTTTTCAGAAATATTTGAATTTGCTGATAAAGCACTGTTAAAGTCAGATAGTGGGAGTTTTGACTTACAATCAGCAAGACTTTGCTGTCAACAAGGAATATGTAGATCACACATGTAAAAATTTTTGTAGCAAGAAAGATTTTGAAACTCTTACAGAAACTTTAAAAACTGATATAAAAATGTATTTAAAACAGTTTGAAGAAAGGTTTTGTACGAGAGACTACTTGGATAAAATAGTAATTAAGATAAAAAATTAGCAAACATCAAGTGGTAAATGAAATCCACAAACCAGCACGAAAAAATTTTCCTCGGCGTCACGTTATTTTAAGAAGGATTGATGATTTATGGCAAGCAGATCTCATAGATTTTAATAATCTTAAAAAATATAATAAGTGCTACAATTTTATTTTGATTATTATTGATTGTTTTTCGAAGTATGCTTGGTCTGTACCATTAAAAACGAAAAGTAAAAAAGAGGTCAGTACAGCCTTTGAAAACATTTTACGTTTAAGTGGTCGTTGTCCAAATAATTTACAAACGATATGGGTTCAGAATTTTACAATAAATCTTTCAAAAAAATTATGAATGCTTTTAAAATAAATCATTATTCATCATATTCAGTTAAAAAAGCTTCTATTGTCGAAAGACTGATTAAAACTATTAAAAATCAGTTATTTAAATGTTTTACTTTCAATGGAAATAAAAGATGGATTGAAAATACTATAAAAGACGTTATGCTTTCATATAATAATACCAAACACCGCATCACCCAATACAAACCATGTGAAGTTGACAAAGAAAATGAAATAATATCTACAAGTCCCAGAAACAGTCATTTACGTCATATAAAAATAAATATAAAGTAGAAGATATTGTTCGCATTAGTAAATACAAAACAATATTTCAAAAGGGATATACTCCTAACTGGACTACTGAACTTTTTGTTATTAGAAAAGTTAATAACACTAACCCACCAACTTATCTTATTGAAGATTGCAAAAAACAAATAATAATGGGGTCATTTTATGAGCAAGAACTTCAAAAAATAAAATTGTCCTAACGTGTATTTAGTAGAAAAAGTTATTAGAAAAAACAGAGATAAGTTGTTTGTAAATGGTTGGGTCTTAATGATAAAGAAAATTGCTGGATTAGAAGAAATGAACTTGTTAAATAATTTAACGTACTATCTACAGTTTTCGGTACTTATCACTTTCTTTTCAGAAATGAAAGGAGAAGGACTTGTAAATAATTTAATTAATAATCTTCCTTTTGAGTTACATTTACCAGGATATAACTATTGCGGTCCGGGAACACGACTAAGAGAACGGTTATTAAAGGGTGATAAGGGGGTAAACAAATTAGATGAAGCTTGTATGCATCACGATATTGCATACTCTAATTTCTCAGATCTGTCGAACCGGCATAAAGCAGATAATCAATTACTAAATATGGCAAGAAAATGTCTAAAATCAAAAGACTCTGAAAAAGGTGAAAAACTTGCATCATGGCTTGTTAGCAAAGTTATGAAAGCCAAAATTAAAACAGGTGCAGGAGTCAAGAAGTTCAAAAAAATTATATCCAAAATACGTTAAAAAATTAAGAAATTTAAACATAAAGATAGTAATACTGCTATTAAATATGCATATTTAGCAGCCAAGAAATTATTTCCTAAAAAATGCCGTGTGCACTTACCACGTATTATACCACTTCCAAAATCGGGAGGCATTCTAACTTTGATCCCAATATTTGCGGAGCTGTCAGCCTTAGGTAGTTTAGCTGGAGGTGCGGCAGGTATAGCTAAATCAATAAATGATTATGAAATGGCCCAACAAAATTTTAAGGAGTCTGAACGACATAATAAAATTATGGAATCTGTAGCATTAGGAAAAGGATTGTATATTAAACCATATAAAAAAGGCAATAGCATATTTTTAAATTCATCAAAAAACTGAGAACCAGGCTGCCTGAGAGAGCACTTACAAATTATGACAAATTATAACATGCCAAAAAAACAAAAATACCAGAGTTTAGAGGAGTATATATGAAAGACAGATTACCTGAAAAGGTGAAAAAAGTTGAATGTGGCATAGTTAATTTGGATAGTTACAAGAATCAAGGAACTTATTGGGTAGCCTATGCAAAGATTGATAAATATTTTCAGTATTTTGACAGTTTTGGAGATTTAAAACCACCAATTGAATTAGTAAAATATTTAGACACAAACAATATAACTTACAATTACACTAAGCTCCAAAAATTTAATTCATATAATTGCGGACATCTATGTTTAAAGTTTTTGCACAATTTCTGGACAAAACAAGTAAAATACAGGTAAAAACGAACTATTTTCCTACATTACAACTTGATCGTGAATATGAGTGTGCCTTGCTACATTTATCTACATTTAATTCCTTACCGAATATTGATAGCAGAAATAATAAATTTCATTATGAAACTAATAAACTAATAGAAATCCCTGAAGGTGCATACGAACTTCAAGATATTTGTGATTATTTAAAATCGAAAATAAAAAAATGTGACTTAAAATTATATTGTAACAATAACACTTTAAAGACAACAATTCATTTTGAAAAACGGTCATCACTTGGTAACCTGTTAGGTTTTGGTGATGTATTGTTAAAAGCTAATCAATTGCACGAGTCCCGCTTTCCAGTTAACATTTTTCCAGTTATTTTTTTAGTGGTTCATACATAAACGGAGTTTCAAGTCACATCATCCACTAGTTTTCTCCGAATGTTCCTCCAGGTTATAGAATAATAGAAATACCAAAAAACATTATTTATTTTCCTGTAAATAGGAATACCATTAACAATATAGACATAAGAATATTGGATTTAAAGAATAACTTGATAAATTTAAGAGGTGAAGAAATTCAGTTGTATTTACATATCAAGATTGAATAGAAGAAAATTAGTTGGCCTATTAAAATGAGTATTTTAAACATTATCAATCCTCCTGTTCACGAGAATTCTATCGAGGCTATTGAAACTCATTCGTATAAACCTTATGTCACAAGTTTTAACAAAAACGATGAAATTAGAATTCCGATGAATCAGCAAGATGTATACATATTGCCCTCCGCAAGTACCTTGTACTTAGAAGGAATAGTAAATGTAATAAAAAGAGATACAAAAGAAAAAGTATCTAGTGTTCAATTTACAAACAATTGCCTTCTATATTTATTTCAAGATATTCGATATGAATTAAATGGAGTCGAAATTGATAAAGTGAAAAATGGTGGCGTTACCACAACAATGAAAAGTTAATTATCAATTAATGAAACTGAATCAAAAATTTCAAAAGCTTGGGGTTGGGACATTAATGGTACAAAAAATATGCATGGTGGAAGATTTTCAGCATCTATACAGCTGAGCAATATTTTAGGTTTCGCTGAGGATTACAAGAAAGTTGTAATTAATTGTAAACATGAACTTGTCATGTTGCGCAGTAACACAAATCTAAACGCGGTCAAATTAAATACTGGAGAAGTTATAGACGATATTGAAATACATAAGATAATCTGGCGTGTTCCGCATATTAAGGTCTCCGACCAAGAACGAATAAATTTTCTTAAACTATTAGAAAAGGATCGCACCATTCAATTAACGTTTAGAAATTGGGACCTATATGAAAATACGTTAGCTAAAACCACCAAGCATACCTGGACCATCAAAACTTCATCTCAAATAGGAAAACCTATGTTATTGTAGGCTTGCAAACTGGTAGAAAAAATGATGCTTTGAAAGATATGTCGCACTTTGATCATTGTAACTTACGTGATGTTAAAGTTTTTCTGAATGCAACATATTTTCCTTATGAATGTCTAAATGCAAACTTTTCTGAAGATAGTTTTTTTTTAATATATGAACAATACGTTAAGTTTCAACAGTCTTATTATGGTCGTAGAGCTGAACCCTTGTTAAACACTAAAGAATTTAAAGAAAAAGCGCCGCTATTTGTCATTGATTGTGCTCGTCAGCCTGAATTACTAAAGAGTGGGCCTGTAGTAAACATTCGATTAGAGTTAGAAAGTGATGTAGAAATTCCTGATCAGACATCTGCTTACTGTTTAATACTAAACGATTGTATAGTTGAATATAAACCTTTAAGTAACATCGTTCGTAAAATATCATGAATTCTTATTTTGTCGATGTTCAAGGATTTAAAAATTACAAAAATGATTTTATCATAAAAGAATTTGCAATTTCTGACAAATATAACAACACTCGGGTATTTTTGATTAAGCCTCCTTACCCGTACACGAAATTAACTGATGAAGAAAAGAAAACAGTATCATGGATTGAACGAAACAGAGGTATCTATTGGAGCGAAGGTTACATAGATTATGAAAAATAAGGAAGTCATAACGAAAGGAGACGAAAAGAAAAAATGGATTAATTTACTCTCTCTCTCTCTTGAGGAGATAGGTTGTCCTAGCTTTGGTAATCTGTATGATAAATATAGTAGTGTAGGTTCTGTATCAAGTTGTAAAAATCATAAAAAAGAATGCGCTTTAAAATATGTTTTATGTATTAAAAAATGGTACTTTGAAAATGTGTAAATTTTTTACTTGTTTACTAAATAAATAAATAGTTTAATATTTTTTTGTATTATTTTTGAACCTTAACCTATCCCTCACTTATAATTTTATTATATTTATGAAACGGATACAAGAAAGGTAATGTGAAAGGATAATTTTAACTATGGGGTGGACATCTACGGAGTAAAATGTTAATAATGATATGTGTGTGAGACTTTAAATAATACACTTTTTTAAATATACTTTTTTATTTGCAATTTGTACATTTTATATTTCTAAATAGATTTCATATTTATCTACTAAGATATGGTCGCAGCGCAGGCTATTTTGACATCCGTATCTTGTCTTGACATGAAACAAAGCGTTATTATCTGTAACAAAACCAAAAATGATTAGTGTATTGCTTCTGTAAAAGAAAATAATACCATTTCAAAGACTTAAAAGTAAGGAGAAGTAAAAATTAGCTATTATATAAAAACATATCTACATACCTGAAAAGATTTACGTTGCACAGATTTTCGTTGCGCTCTCCTAGCTCAGACGTTATTTGGTATATTAATTGGGATGCCTTGTATAGAATATTGTCCTTTTCGTCATAAACTATATATTGAGTTTTAATACGCGATCGTACATCATTTGCTTTATCAACTGCATCAAAAATCTCAACTTTTACTAAATACTTTGGTATTTTTGAGTCCATAACTGCCACCATACTAGCTTGCATTGATCAACTTCAGACATGATTTCGTGTATATTGCACATATAGATGTGACCGCACTTAACGCGAAGAACGTAATGAGCTAAGAGCTAGGCATATGCCATGCACCATATACTAGACAACGCGCCCCGCTCCCCCGCGCTCGCACGCTATGCAACAATGCCACGTAATACGCATGCGTCATTAAAAATCATGTCTGAACTGGTTAATTGTTGCTCTTGATAGACTAATAATAGGTATAGTGGTATCTTCCAAGTATAGTGGTAGAAAATAAATAAAAAATACAAATTCTACATACATAAATTTATTTTCAATAATCCTGCACTATACAATTATACTCTATTTTTTTTAAATATTTATAAGTCGAAAATTACAAAAGGTAAAAAATAATCAGACAGACAGAAAAAATAGTCACTATTTCATTTTCAACCAAAGACTCGGTATTACAATTACACAATAGTCTATAGTAAATGTTTTCAACGGAAGAAAGTGTGTCTTGTTTAATAATTTTTTTTAAACGTGTAATGCATTCAGACACATATTCATCTAAACTTAAAAGATAATCGAAATATATACACATACAACGGTAATTTTTTTTTAAGATGCCTAGTACTTTTGTAAATATTTCGTAATCACACAGTTTTACACAGTATAAAAAGACATATAATTCATGCATATCACAAGTATTTAAATTTAGAATATTTTTAATATAACCAATATCACTTGAGGTTAATGTTACTATTTCACAATCACTTTGCAATATCTTGACTTTTGGTTTGAAATCGATGTCGCCCCATAGTGCAATTATTAACTGTAGATCGTTATATTCGTATGCATGTTTTAAGACACATATGGTTGACAAATAACTTATACCCCTGACACCAATCGCTTATCGTCGTTGCTTGACAGGACAATCTTTTTAACGCTACGCGTGAAGACTTCGTGTTTTATAGATTTGAATAAAATTTTTTTTTTTTTTATGACACCGCCTTTAAACAATGTTTTCCTATAATATGAAAAACTTAAATTTCGTACAACACATGTCTTTACACCTTTAGCCTTTTTTAATAATACTGTTTGCAGTTTTAACGCAGTACAATTTAGAACGTAGGCCTACAAACTTTGTAATAATATCCCCTCCCATTTCGTCTTTAAAAAGACCTGGAACTTTTTTATTAATTAGTGGCAAGTCATAGTCATTTTGTAAACCATAATTGCTAGTATCGAAGTACTGTATAAAATGTTTTTTTACGTCTTTATAAAAGTCAGGTGTTTTTATGTGATATATGAAACTGTCTGTATCAGTATATAATATAGCACATGCGTACGCGTTTACCATAAAATGGTTGAACAATAGAGTAATGAAAATCGCACATGTGACCTTTAGATGGCTCGAGCACGGTAAACCCTATGTATAGAGGCTTATCTAAAATTATCTGTTCAGGCTTGGTTTGTATAACAACCAAATTTTTAGTAAAGACTGAAACACTATGAAAACTCGGACTTGCTATTAATTTGTCTGCGCTATTTTTCTTTTTAGTTTTATTTTGGGTGTCAGACCATTGATTCACTAACTGTACCTTAACCCTTCGCTCGGTGTTTTCTAAAGTTTTACCAAAGATACTATTGTTTAACAATTTAAAAAAATCTTGTTCAAATTCCGATTTTGCGTTTTGTCTTAAACTTGTATTTAGATCGATGTATTGTTTTAGGTTAGAGCTCTGCCTAAACGTAATAACGCGATGCACTTTTTTAAGGATTAAACCGTGTTTAATACAAGTTTTTAAATTTACATAGTGAATTACGTAAAAATATTTGTCGAATAAATTCGAAATAAGTTTAGAAGTTTTCCCTCCGGGAGGAATACTTTTTTCTGGACAAGTTATAGTGGTAACTCGTTATGTTTTCCATGCAATTCTTTAGGATAAATCAAATCGACTTCTAGTATAAACCCGTAATCAGCATCATTTGATACATTGTTAACATTAAAATTATCTATTTCAGATTGACTCAAAAATCGAAAGTTTGAAAAAGGCAAAGCTTGGCACATGCTGTATCCATAAAGATTGTTACAATCTATGTAGACTATATATGAGTCAGTTAACAAAGGATCATAGTGTAAAACGTGTTTATTGTTAGCTTCTGCATATCTGTGCGAACACATACAAACACCGCCCCTTATACCGGCTTGAATCATTCTAATTATTTCTAAATCTCCAATGAGTTCAAGCTCGAAACCTGTTTTAAAAAGCATGCTATCCCATGATAAGCTACCTGCTGTTAAGTAATATGCTGGATCGAGAAGATAGTGACGTTTGCATGTTTGCCTAAAATTTTCGATAATATCCGTCAGCAAAAGCACATCAATTTGCAAATATAAATCAGTGTACTGACCGAGATTTAAAATATCAAATGCGCGCCAAACTGTTTGAGCGAGTTCGTAATCTTCATCCGAAAAGTTTCATTAGTAAGAGAACTGTAAAAACATTCTTTTTTAGGAAGTTTCTGTTCATTGTAACGATCCCATTTATCCATATATTCGTAAGGATAAACTCCTTTACGTGTAACTAAATCGAATTGAGTTGGATTTAAAAAACATCTACGAAGATGTATAAAATGTTCTTTTTTTAAAGTTTTAGCCAACTTTTCTAAACTGGTGCCTAAAAATTTATAAGAATCTACAAATCGTAGCTGAATGAATTCTTCATCGGAAACTGGAATAAATTTAGTAAATGAGATATAGTTCTCTTTTGTTTTAGGAATGATTTTTATCGCTCCTGGAGCTTCTCCTAGATTTTTGATAAACAGATGGCTGTCATAGCCTGCCAGATTGTGGAAAAATATCGGTACAAATTTGGGAATTGTGTATTTTAAATTACAATAGTTATGAGCTGCACCACATAATGGCCTGATATATGACAATGGTCTTTCACTTTGTCACCAAATAAAAAATTCTGGCAAATATGGCAAAGGGTAGCATTTTTAAAATCTTTTGCATCATTTTCATTAAAAATAATAGGAACATTTTGAGATAGAATTTTGTGTATTTTACGCGCGTCTCTATAAAGATAATCGATAAATGTTTCAATACAGTCAACGCCGCGGTAAGAGACATATCGATTATGGTTCGGGTCCGCTGTACAAACAATTTGATAAGCAAACGCTGCTGGAATATGATGTTGTAACGTTTCTGTATTCAAAGTGCCTGATGTTTCTTTATAGCACGGTTTCAATAAAGTTTCCATGTCCGCGTAAATTACGACAGGCACATTTTGTATCTGGTCATAATTTTTGAATTTGATTACTAAACCCTTTTCCGGTAATAAAGTCACTATTCCACCACAAACGTGATTATCAACTTCGAGTTGTGTTTTAAAAAATACTAAACACGTGTCGCAAAAATACAGTTTCCCGTGATGGTTTGTTATTTGTTTACGAACAAGCCGTGACAAATCCTTAATGAGACAGTAATGCGATTTACCATTATTTTTAAAAAACAACAAATGTATGATTTTTTTATTACTTATATTTTCAGACTTATACAATGGTCCCGTTATGGTCTTATTGTTTTGCAAACCAAAAATTATGAATTTAAGCTGTGGATTATTTTTTTCAAAAATGTGGATATCTGTAAACGTAACGGGAAAAGCCATGCCATCTATGATCAAAACATCATGAAAATGAGGATAAGATGTTACTCTTTCAGAATGATATTTTGCTGGGTAAAGGTTTGCCATAACACTCCATAAAAAACAAAACTGATCGTTATTCTGAATGTTAAGACAAGCTTTTTTATTCTTTATGACTCTCGGCGATTGTATAAATGTGGACCCCTCACCACCCCGCAACGGTTTACATTTACCTCCAAATGTGAAGCACTTAGGAAGGCCCAACCGCTTTCACGTTGCTCAAACTCTTCAACTTTCTTTGTTAAAGTATCAACAATTTTTGAAAAAAACTTATTAAAATCGTAATTATAATAAATTGGTATGTTTTTCGTACTGAAGGACTTAATTTCTTGCTTGTTATTTTTAAACAAAACAAAAATTGAAAATAACTCGAAATTTACCTTTAGACAGGTATGTTTTTGTAAGTTTTGATTCAAAAGTAACATTATTTTACTACGAAGAGAGTTTAAAAACATAGATAAATTATTTGGAATAGGTTCAAAAGCCACTAGTCTATAGGAAATAATGCGTCGATGAAACGCCGAGCTAATAATTTCAACCCCATCGCTATAGCGTTGAGTTTTATAATTTTTTTTGTGCGTATTGCTCCTTACGTGACCAGTCCATGACTTATTATTGACAGATACGCTACAAACAGAACAGAAAGGCATTTTTTTTAATGAATTAACGAAAACCAAAATATCAGAAAGTTGTTATGAAATAGTTATTAACCTCATGAATATTTAAAGTATAATGCGTGAGTTCAAAAATAAAATAATGTAGATAAATCCATTGTTAATATATTTTTTAGGTAAATTTTAACTTATTATTAAAATGCGTAGGCTCACTATCCTTAAACAAGTTGAAGGCTATAGCGAGAAATTCCTGTATAGCCCCCCATTCATTGGAAGAGCTCTCACACTGTAGCTTTACCGCTGCGAGGGCTTTTTTGTAACGTTCCTCGGGTGGAGCGTCCTGAACGTCACCCGTGTTGTAAATCTTCAAATCGATGAAGAAGTCTCCTTGAAAGTTGCCGACGCGAAGAGTCTGACCTGTTGAAACGCGCGATGTAAAAGAGGATGTTGTACTGTGAACAGTCTTCTTGCTGCTCGATGCTTTTTCCTCAAAATTTAAAATTGTGAAGAGGTCTTTTCGGTTCTTCTTTTTTGAACTGGGAACAAAACAACATATAAAGTTATCTTCTTATTGACATGAAGTAACTACTTAAGATTAGGTGGAACGTAAGCTTGTTTGCCACCTTGGTGGTGCAAAAAGAAATAAAATAAAATAGCATTAATTATGGTTGCGTAATAAGGGTCACATTCTATCAATCGGTAATGAATAGGTACTATCATAAAACAATTTAATATAACAAATTATAAAAACATTTTAAAAAATTATCTATTTTGATAACTATCTATTATACAAATTATATACGATCATCAAACATGTATTTGCCTGCACGCGTTATGATACGATGAGTCATCACACACGTCACATCGCTCGTGCTACTACAAAGCAAACACCACAGAAAAGGTAAAGTATGTGTATACCTATTTCAAATTTTACATTCAGTTTAGCAAAAGACTTTTAAAATAGAAACACAACTATATAAGTACCTTGTCTTTTCGTTGAGCGTATCCGATGTAAGGCGCTTACGGGATGAGGCGATGTTTTTGGGTTTCACTGCTTTTGCACCGATTGAGGATGTGTAGAGTTTTCTAGAAGACACCGGAGGTGTAGGCGCCACCGCAAGGATTTCTTGACTGAATTCGAACTCTGAGTCAGACCTGTGAAATTAATAGAAATAATAAAATCAACTATAAGAAAAAAACATTTAAAAACAAATTAATTTTTTTTGTTATAAGTAGGTACTTACTTACATTTTTCAATATCAGAATAACTGGATTTAACACCGGAAGCAACTGTATTTAATGCACAAATTTTCAAAAAAATATGTAATTTCTTGTAGCCTGTGTGAGCTTATAATCTATTGAATATAGATTCGTCAGCAAAATAGAAAAACCGGTCAAGAGCGAGTCATACCAACACCTAATTTTTATTACTACGATATCTACCTTTTAAAACTCCTATTTTTTATCATTAGAGGTTTGAAATAATTTGACATGTACTAGGTAATAATTACAAATAATTCCTGCAGATGTAATTACACATAGACAAACATTAAAACTCATCTTAACACATAACTTTATACCTACTCTATACTATACAGTTGTTTAAAATTGGAATATGTCTAACGATAATAACGTCTATAACGAAGTTTTCAATTTTACTCAAACAGCTCATGACTAGATGTACCGTTTGATTTTTTTAAATTAAACCCAATCGAACCCTAAATCAATAATATTGCATACTTTGCAATTATCACGCTTAGGTATTCTTTGCCGCCTTGCGTCAAAGGATGTGTAGTAAATTGATATTAGGTCGCGGTAAAATGTTGAAAATGTCGCACTGTAGACATTTTACCAAATGGTTAAAATCTAAGTTACATTTCTTATTAAAATGAACCTTTATTAACTCCTTCATATATTATAAAATACTAATTGTCAAATATAATTTATGCTTCGCGAATTGAACCCCTCTCAACACATATTTCGGCAAAATACCACACTTAAAAATTAGATTAGATTTAAACTTATGCTTTCGAAAACTGGATTCGTTAGTTATTGTAGTTATAACTTTAATAGTTTAATTTTGAGACGTTGTATGATTTTTTTCATTAAAAGAGGGAAAAAAACACTAAGTAGTACTTTTTCTTATATGACTCGCTATACAACTAAGATTACAAAAACTTTATATAAAAATAAGCAATACGGATATATTTACTATCGTATGTTTTTTAACTTGACTGTAACATTTCGCAATAGATGAACTTCTCATATTATGTTCGCGATACTATTTTGTGCTTGCAAGGCTCTTTGTTTATGTATTTGTCGCTGAACTATACATGATACTTTAAAATATTACATTAATGAAACAACAAATTATAAAAAGACAAATCGGTTACGAACCCACATAGAACTATATTAACTTAAATGTATTTATAATATATATTTATGTACTTTAATTATTCCACCAATTTGCGACCAGAGGTCAGTGCGGTGGACAATAGCCTAAGCCTCCTTTATCTAACGAAGGCTTTGCTTCTACGGTAGGGACAAATAACCTAAATTCGCTATTATGAACAAATCATCTAAAATTTTGTAATAATAAAACTTATTTTCTCAATGAATGTGAAAACAAATTGTTTTTTTTAAGTTAAATTAATCACTCATATTTGCAAGTATGTTAGAATATATTAATATAACCTAGATATTATTCTACAAAACATTAAGATACTGGTGTTAAAACGTATATTAAACACGATTGAATTGCTCTAAATTCCGAAGTGTTCAAGATTCATTGGTCGGAGTATAAGCAAACCGTGAGAATTATTTCTATAATAATTATTATAACTCATTCTAGAAACTTGTAGCGGTGTGAACACGTCTCAAAACTTTAATTAGTGAAAAGTGCAATTACCAAAATCAAGAAAAGTGATCAAGCAGTACTTACTTATTTATATACTGTAAGTAAAAGTGTGTTATTTATTTATTTATTGTAAAATTAAAAATATAATTATATATAATTAAATAATATGTATATATAATTTTTAGTAGTTCATTTTGTCAAGTAAATAGAGAATTTTTGAATGTAACATTTTATTGCTCATTGGAAATATTCTGATTATATTAGGATAAAATAAAAAATATACTGATAAAATTATTAGACATGTAATTAACGTTTTCACAATGGTTTTTGCTCAGCTCAGCTCTCAATATTATGACACTGTAGCAATTATCATGATTTTATTTATATTTAATTAATGCAACAGTTTATTTTTTTTTTATATTTTTTCAGATCTGCGCTAGATCTTCCTTAGTACGGATTCAATGCCTTAATCCAATTTATTATTTCATCTTAAAAATAAAAATCCCTGTTATCTTACTGCTAGTTTCCTTTTTATTAGTCAAAACTGTAGATACCTGTGTTCAAGGTATAAAATTTGTATAGAAAAACACCGTAAAACTATAATAATTATAATTTTTTTTAAATTGTTTACAGAGAAGACAGTGCTGCGACTTTAAGAACTGTCAGCTTTCAAGTATTTAAGACCCAAGTACCTACATGGGACAATCAGGTAACTCGCTGGTTTCCAATATTTTTAATAACTGTAAAAGAACCTTGTCAGTGTAAATATATTTTATTGTTCGCAGGTACTATGCTTCTTACCAGACCAGACTTCACTACACTATAAAGAAAAGAATTTACTTTTGTAACCTGTTCAAATTAAAAAAAACCTATCCTACCAAAACTCTATAGTTCACTCAAAGCAGTAATGAACTATGATTGAGCTGTAGATATTTCCACATTGTTTTATTTCCAACATTGTTTTTATTTTTTATACACCTGCAGGTAATTCTTCTATGGTAAAAGGTAAATGGTATTTGGTTTTTCAAAAGGTAAAGGTGTTTTTTTTTTTTTATTTATTTATTTTGAATTCGATCGTTCAACAATCGCGGTTGGCGTGGGGTGATCTTACCACGGGCTCCCCGGGCGGAATCTTACCATGGGTCTGTCAACCAATTGCGATTGTGTTAGGAATTCCTTTCAGCGGGGTTGATCTTACCACGGGCTCCCCAGGAAGAACTTACCACGGGTCTTCCAACTGAAAGGTTTAGGATATACGCGGTTCACAGAGTGATCTTCCCACGGGCTCTCTGTAATAGTGTTTTTTAGGTGTCGCGTTCAATAAGGTGATCTTGCCATGGGCTCCAAGTTGAACGCGTTAGAAATTCCTTTCGGTGGGTTTGATCTTACCACGGGCACCCCAAAAAGAACTTACCACGGGTCTTCTAACTGAAAGGTTTAGGATATACACGGTTCACAGAGTGATCTTACCACGGGCTCTCTGTAATCGTGTTTTAGGTGTCGCGTTCAATAAGGTGATCTTACCATGGGCTCCAAGTTGAACGGTTTCGGAATTCCTTTCGGTGGGGTTGATCTTACCACGGGCACCCCAGGAAGAACTTACCACGGGTCTTCCAACTGAAAGGTTTAGGATATACGCGGTTCACAGAGTGATCTTACCACGGGCTCTCTGTAATCGTGTTTTAGGTGTCGCGTTCAATAAGGTGATCTTGCCATGGGCTCCAAGTTGAACGCGTTAGAAATTCCTTTCGGTGGGGTTGATCTTACCACGGGCACCCCAGGAAGAACTTACCACGGGTCTTCCAACTGAAAGGTTTAGGATATACACGGTTCACAGAGTGATCTTACCTCGGGCTATCTGTAATCGTGTTTTAGGTGTCGCGTTCAATAAGGTGATCTTGCCATGGGCTCCAAGTTGAACGTGTTCGGAATTCTTTTCGGTGGGGTTGATCTTACCACGGGCACCCCAAAAAGAACTTACCACGGGTCTTCTAACTGAAAGGTTTAGGATATACACGGTTCACAGAGTGATCTTACCACGGGCTCTCTGTAATCGTGTTTTAGGTGTCGCGTTCAATAAGGTGATCTTACCATGGGCTCCAAGTTGAACGGTTTCGGAATTCCTTTCGGTGGGGTTGATCTTACCACGGGCACCCCAGGAAGAACTTACCACGGGTCTTCCAACTGAAAGGTTTAGGATATACGCGGTTCACAGAGTGATCTTACCACGGGCTCTCTGTAATCGTGTTTTAGGTGTCGCGTTCAATAAGGTGATCTTGCCATGGGGTCCAAGTTGAACGCGTTAGAAATTCCTTTCGGTGGGGTTGATCTTACCACGGGCACCCCAGGAAGAACTTTCCATGGGTCTTCCAACTGAAAGGTTTAGGATATACGCGGTTCACAGAGTGATCTTACCACCGGCTCTCTGTAATCGTGTTAAGAACAATATGTGTGTGTGTGTTTCGTCATAAGGCGAACGATGACTGATCTCAAAAACATAATATTGGGCACGCTAAGCCACCGTTGTGCAGGCGAACGGAGCGAGCCTGATGACACGGAGGTGGTCTAGAGTGCCCAATATTATACTACTTCCATCTACACCCTAGGAGTGGAAATATGCATGAACGGACAACCACTACAGTTGTTTGCGGTCTACAAACTACCCCACTATCGACTCCAAGTCAGCGAGATACACCAGCTGCACCAGCCACAGATCCCGATCATTATGGCTGGTGACTGGAACAAAAAGCATTCTGGTTGGAACTCGACAACTACGTGTTCAAACGGCCGGCGGTTGTTTAATGATGCTGAAGCCCAGGGGTATATAGTCACTGGACCAGACGTCCCAACACACTACCCCTTTTCGCAAACTGCAACGCCGGACGTTCTGGATATTATAGTGCACAAAGGCCTCCCCAGTCAGTTTACCCTAGAAGTGCTGCCGGACAATATGGAGTCCGACCACCTTCCGGTTTTGACTGTCTTAGCTACTGATATAACAACAGTCGCATCTACATCTCCTCTAATGAAGACTGACTGGACCAAGTTCGCATCTCTTCTCCAAGAAAGGACTTCTTCAAGACCCTTGAACACTGGAGAAAATGTTGAACAATTTGCCACTGACATCCAAATTGCCATTACCACTCCACTGTGTCTAGCAGTTACCATGGAAGACTTACCAAATTTCCACAACACTTGCAGGACTTATGAAGTGAAAAGCGCAAACTCCGAAAACAGTGGCAAACATCAAGATGTTTGTGCCACCCTCAAAAAGAAGAAAAGCTAAGCAAGAAAATGATGCTTTCTACCGCAACTCCTGGGACGATTGACGATTGACAGAGTCCAATGGAACTGGACCGGTATCCACAGAATTTGTCGCGTCCACAGAGTTTGTCATGACAAAATCTAAACCGCCAGTCCGCCCGCTACTGGCTGCTGACAATACGCCGAGATATCGTGCAGAAGACCGAGCAGAGATATTCGCTGCTCACCTAGAAGGCCAATTTAGACTGAATCCAGTCATAGACGCGGCACATGCGACACTGGTGGAAGAACATCTCCGGACATACTTCGAAGAGCAAATAGCCTCTGATGAAGACGATAGTTTTCTCCCCGGGCCTAGTCACACGCAGCATCATGAAGTTGAAGCCAAGAAAAGCTCTGGGCGCGGACAAGATAACAAACTCTGCCCTGCGCCACAATCACGCGCTTATTCAACGGCATCATCCGCACCGGTTACTTTCCTGACCCCTGGAAGATAGGCGATGTGATAATGCTGCCTAAGCAGGGGAAAAGCGTTCTGAAACCAGAGAGCTATTGACCGATTCAGTTCCTATCAAATGTTTCGAAGTTGTTCGCAAGACTCTTGCTGCGCCACATCCACTTAGCCTACAAGCCGCGTCCTGAACAATTTGGATTCAGGTCTGAACATTCCACTACACTCTACCTGACAAAAGTTTTACAGGAAGCAACGGTGGCCGTTAACAAACGGGAATATCCAGTCGCCGAGTTCCTAAATATGGAGAAAGCCTTCGACCGTGTGTGGCATTCCGGTCTGCTGTATAAGTTATCGATACTAGATATCCCAAGACGCATCGTGACAGTGGTGTCATCCTACCTCGAAAACCGTCGTTTTCGGGTAATAGTCGAAGATGCCATCTCACTAGAACACCCATTTGAAGCGGGAGTCCCACAGGGAAGTGTACTCTCTCCAGTATGCTACTCCCTGTATACTGATGATATCCCGAAGGAGGAAGGAACCACTCTGGCCCTTTTTGCTGACGATGTGGCGTACCTGACCTTCTTGATCAAACCTGGCGCAGCTGTCAGCAGAATGCAGCGAGCTCTTGACGCCCTATCAGAGTGGCTGATAAAATGGAGACTATCAGTCAATGTAGGTAAAACACAGGCGATTCTCCTACGCCGCCGCCAAGCTCAGCTTCCGAAACTACAGCAGATGGGGGACTCTATCGAATGGAAGTCTATGGCCAAGTACCTAGGCGTGACCATCGACTGTCGTCTGTCAATGGTCTCTTATATAACTGCCACCATCCACAAGACAAGTCCAAACTGCCGTTGCGCGCAAAATCGGGATCTATAAAACATATATTAGACCCCTTATCACCTATGCAGCACCGTCCTGGTTCGCACTAACAAGTGAAGACCAACTTAAACGCCTGAGATCCTGCCAATCCAAAGCTCTGCGAACTATTGATGGTGCTCCCCGATTCGTGAGGAATACCACCATAGCAAGAGACTTGATAGTCGAAACCCTGGATGCTTTCATCGGCAAGCTAACGACGTCCATGTTTGCACGCGCAAGGGTAGGCGCTGGTAGTACTGGGCCGCGAGGGAGAGGAGACTTGGAAACCCCCAGGGTGATAAAAAACCCGAATCACAGGACCCTCACATCGTAATGTGAGGCGGTGAAACCACAGTAAGAGGACTTTGCCCTGATACTGTTTCCCCACACCACTTAGGTGTGAGAAGAGGCCCGTGACTGGGGATCAAGAAAGCCTCCTGAACATGAGCAGAAGAAAATAAGAAAACTGGAAGAAAGAAGAAGTTTTATTTATAAGTGCGGTGTATATCATTGTAAATATTAGTGTAAGAAAATAGTGTTTGTAAAAATTAGGGGCCACAATAAAGGTGGTTGGGTATTACATGACCGGGCGTTTTATTGTTTCTTTCTAACGTCGAACTGGCCCTTCTCAGGGCTCTTTCAATCGTAACGTCGGCCCTTTTGGCGGCCAGTGTGTGCACGCCTGTTTAGTACACTGCTCGGTCTGTAACAACGCTCCTATAGTAGGCGCTACACTAGGCTGACCAAAGATTCCGATTCGCCTTACATCTACTTGTCTAAACAAAAATATATGAAATCTCATCAAAAGCATAAATTGTAAAAAAACAGACCAGCTTTTCGTAATAAATTTTGAATTTTATATTTTAAAAATGAATGAAATCTGATATCTATTAAGGAATCTATGCCAAGTTGGTTGCTTATCTCAAAAAGTTGATTGTTTCTTAACATTTATCTTTTTGTTGCAATTTTAAGGAACTTGTCCAATTGTAAGCGAATATGAAAAAATGTCTCGGTATACTGTATACGGTAATATACGGTATCTTAAGCTGTATGCCAAAGATCGAACCCTTGCATTGTCGCGCCTCGCTGACGCAGACAGGCAATATCTCCGCTTCTTTCTCTCTTTGATATCTCCTTAAAAATTGTGAGAGTTAGAAATGTTTCTTATCCATTTTATAGGGAGAAATTAATAGTACGTTGTTCATCGAGAGGGAAAAGTGAACCGAGAGACTTAGTACCTACAAGTTAAGAATCGTATTTTCTCCCAATTGATACCTAGATAGTTTATAGAACACGCAAAACGTCAGGTATTGAGCTGAGTATATTATATAAAAAATGTAGCTAATCTACATTCACTTCTACGAGTACTCGCCTAATTGTGACGAAATTATTAGGTAACTTAGCATTATAGTTAATAAAATTTTTGTAAAAAGTTATCTTGAGTCCAGTTTATATCCAAGCCGGATAAACGCTGATAATATATTTCGGTCTATTTATAACTTTATATACACATCAGTGAGAGTGAATTTCACTAATTTCTCTGATTCAGTCCACAACTTCTTCGACAACTCCCGATCTTGATACAACGGAGACGCTTTTTGTTCCCGACAATCACTAAAGTACTTTCCGGTCAGATGTTGAACTTCCGGTGACACTGCCAAATATATAGGCGTCTGTGCTGCTTCCAAAGGAGTTTTACACACAAATCTAAAAATCCTCATTAGAAACTTTTTTAGTCTTATACCAATATAATTATCAGATATATTTGTTATTGCCCATCCAGGGTGTAAGCAATTAACTGTCACACCGGTTCCACTCAATCTTCGACTTAGCTCTACCGTCATAATATTTAAATATAACTTGCTATTAGGATACATTAAAAATTTGTTGCAATATTTTTCCATGTTCAAATTGTCAAAGTCGACTATACCATATTTATGAACTGAAGATGAAATGTTAATGATGCGACTAGGTGCCGATGACTTCAGAAGAGGCAATAAAAGGCATGTCAATAAAAATGGTCCAAAGTAATTAACTTGCATTCCGATAAGTAAACCATCTTCTGTTCTATTATTTCCTAGTTCTAAAGCACCAGCATTATTAATAAGTACATCCAATCGTTTCTCACTTCTCATTATGTGTTCACTAAATTCCTTAACGGAACGTAAAGATGATAAATCTAGTTGCTTACATATAATTGTTGCATCTGGATTCGATTTAAGTATTATTTTTCTTGCAGCTGTAGCTCTTTGCATACTTCTACACGCAATAATGACTCTTGCTCCACGATCAGCTAAATCTTTAGCTGTTTCAAATCCTATTCCAGAGTTTCCTCCCGTTATTATAACAGTCTTTCCCACCATATGCGCACTCGAGTGACACATTCCAAGTGTGAACTTCTGATACATCACAGATATAACTGCAATTGCTATTAATCCAATTATCCACGTGAGCATTGTAAGCGGTAACCCTGTTGACCGTTTCTGCGTATCGTAAATAATGAAATGCAATAATAAAACTTAGTAAAGATCGGTTATACACGGCGTATAATAGTCGATTAATTATCAATTTACAATCGGTGTGTTAGACCAAGCGGCCTAGCAAAACAATTGGCCCTGGCCTCGTGAGCCCGCAAGGTTGCTGCTTTAAATCTACGTAATAAATAGTCATAAGGTTAAATAAATCTATTAAGTAGTATTTTATTTATTTCAAACTGTGCCTGAATATGTAACAGATTTATTCTGCTACAGAGTTTATTTCGCAAAACGAGTTTATGGTTGTACTATATACTTAAAATATTTACTTCAATTTTAACCAAAGTACAAAACTTTGTACTTATTAAAATAAACACTTCTCAGTAATTTGAACAGACAGCACTCTCATTGTAGCCTTTGTTTTAAAAAATTGAGTCGGGAGTGTTTATTTCTCATTGTTCCCAGAGGTACGAAGTGTACACGAACTTATGTTTATATTAAGATTGGTGCCCTCGTGTGGGATTTGTTCCTGTTCTATTTCACACTTGCATAACGCTTATATGACAAAATGGTGTGAACCATACGCTACGCTAGCACACATAGTAATGAATTTACCATGTTATAGCTATGTCTTTTCTACAAATTCAAACCTTATATAAATAGAGTTGTTTTTCTGTGCGGTGGTGTTGACCATGTCAGTGGTAAATATTGTATATATTTGGAGGAACGGAGGAAAGAAGGGTACAGGGGTGTATTAAGCTAGGCGGCAGCTTAAAACAAGGCATTATTGTTCTCAAAATATTTCCTTTGTTTGTAGACGAGTTAAGGGAGAGAAGGGGGTAAGGCGTATAACAGCGGATAAACCAATTTATACTGGCTGTAAAATTGGGAACGTTGCAATTACCACACGTATATGTCTTCTGTTTCAAATGTGTTGGATTGTAATGTTGTGATTGTAAGGACTACATTTGCCTACGTTTTCATGGTGACATGATTTTCTGGCGGGCTTTTATATAAACAAAGATCGCAGCCAGAATTTAATATTGAACTCGGCAACAAAGAATTTACTAGTATGATGTTCAGTATTTTTCCATGGCATTACAGTAGGGATTGACTTCAAAGGCTTTGTGGAAGATTGAGAAGAGAACTTCAGAGGAGATTGTCAGACTATCGTTGAGTTTAGACGTCTAGTATAATACGGAAAATTGTCGGGCTATCGGAGAGCTTGCACGTTGAGCGATTCGAGAAATCAGCCTGTCCGTCAAGGCTTGAAAAGTGTCTTAATTTTTTTTTATTTTAAAACAGTGAAAACGTTACAAATTGTGTAAGTTACATAGATTCAAAAAAGGTTTAATTTTTTTTTCAGAGGTAGGAAATTTTTTATTTTTTTTTATTTAGATTTACAAGAGTGCTAAAATCCCCGTTTTCCCGGGTAATTTTCTGAAACACAAGGATTTCGTCTTTCTTTGTCTTATTCTTCAGACAAGAAAGAATTTAGCTGTTTTTCTTTAATTTTGTTGTCTAATAGATTGTTAGGAGAACTAGGTAACCTAGACTTTCTAAGTCTGGCTGTTATTTATTTTTTAGCCGGGTTTTATTATTATGGAAAAATTTTGTACAACAAGGGTGATAGGGCAATATTTCTCGATTTTCTTTTATGTTAAGGAGAGTGTGTGAGTTTTGTGAAATGTTTGAGTTTTATGTGTTTTTAAAAAATATTTATTGTTACACTTTATTTTCAAAATTAACGTAACTGAAAGCCTACAAAAATGAACTAGATTTTAATAAGCTAAATAATACTTTTAGCAAGTTTGACTGAGTTGTTACACAAACTTCGCTAACGGTCCTTCGCTACAGATTCACGGCATACTATATCTGGAATAAGTCTAGATAAACACATATCAAACATTTAGGATACATTCTGGAAATGGTTCTTGGTATTTTTGGACCTGTAGTTTATTTAGCATCGACCACTTAAACGATGAAGTCTAATTATATCGAGGCAACCTAATTTCTAGAACTCACAAACAATTTGATCTACAGCTCAGCCTATTTTTCTTTAAAATTCTACCTTGTATTCATCAACTATCTTAGTAAGAGTTGAATTTGAACTGAGTTAAATTTAAAATTGTCACTGAAAATCTACGAGTTCCACAACTACATATCTAAACTACGAGAAACTAAATTACTACTCAATTTTATACTACGGAGGGGTGACAATTTATTTTCAGTTTCAAATAAACGAAAGAATCTAAATCAAAGACAAAGGTATTATAAAAGCCATTTATGAGCTCTGCGATGATGACATTTTGTCCAATCCGGATAGATTTTTATTTGTCCTAGAAAATTGCTAGAGTACTAAACAACAATTTATTTTCAGTTTCCAATAAACGAAAGAATCTAAATCAAAGACAAAGGTATTATAAAAGCAATTTATGAGCTCTGCGATAGTGACATTTTGTCCAATCCGGATAGATTTTTATTTGTCCTAGAAAATTGCTAAAGTACTAAATTAAAACTACACTTTACAACATCAATTTCACACGCCAAAATCTGTGTGTTCAATGGAGTTTGAGTCGGAAGGGAGATCTAGACCAGATCTTCGCTAATGGTCCTTCGCTACAGATTCATGGCATACTATATCTGTCCTAAGTCTAGATAAACACATATCAAACATTGAGGATACACTGTGGAAATGGTTCTTGATATTTTTGTACATGTAGTTTATTTATCGTCGACTACTTAAATGAGGAGGTCTAATTATATCGAGGCAACCTAATTTCTAGAACACACTTAATCTACAACCAAAAATTATAGCTTACCTAAAATAAATCTTAAAGCTAAGATTCATGCAGGATTGATTGGTTGTAAGAAAGTTGATTTGAGACTAGTATGTGCCTAAGGAAAAGTAAATGAGAGATTTGGACGCTTAGACTTATTTCCAGTATGGAGGGATGGTTTGATTGTCTAGATTTTTTTAGTGCTGCTAGCTGGTTCTGATGGGGAAGTCTTGTCTTCTGACTTCCGAAAGGGTTTGGTAATATGGAGTGCTGGTGTGACCAAACAAGTTCGGTTAGGGTAAAAACTTCTATATCTAGTTATAACTAGATATATCTTTGGTATATGAATCGCTTAGATCTTATTTTATGTCTAAAATCAGAGGAGCACAAGATGGTTTTGGCGTTCGCCGGTTCCTGTTTCGACGTGTTGACTTCGTATGTTAAAATCCTTAATTTAAAAAATATTTATATATGTCAAATATAACAATTCTTTCCCTAAACTATACAGGTACCTTTAATTATTTTTTTTAATGCGTCGCGAGTGTTATAATTCACTTTTATGGACTTTGAAAGTGACAATGACAAAAGACAAAAAATAGTGTGAGAGCTACAGTGTCATTCAGGATCTCGAGAGTTGTCTATTCCTGACAGTATCCGAGGTCCCTGCTGAAGGAGGACTGCAGTTCTTTAGAGGGAGGTAACAACCACATCGAGTCTCAGTAAGTGGATACTACTTAGTCATGCATGAATAAATTTAAGTTTATTTATTTAGTTTAATTTTGATGTTTTTAATTTTAGAATAAGTTTTTTTTTTGCTTTTTTTTATTATTTTTTTTTGTGTATGTGTTCCTTTTTTTCTAATAGTTTATAGCAAATTATTTTGACAAGAAATTATAAATAACCTTAACGCACGTAAGCATCGAAACAACTTTATAAAAAAATAACTTTTACATATTTTGGTCCGCGTGACCAGTATTTGGTCATTAAAAATATCGAAGGTAAATAAACCCCTTTGATCTTACCAAATCATGAACAAAAGAGGTTACTACAATAATTAAACACAACAAAATTTCCTATAGAAAAATCTAAAACCTAGATCTTTTCTAACTAGACGAAAATCATTTGGCTAAAATAGTATTAGTTGTTTTAGAACAGTATTTTGAATTATCTATTATTTTAGGTCTTATAAAAAGGTCTAGAATTAGTTTGGAACCTAGATGCTTTTCTTTTGCTGGACAACAGCAATCATAATATACGGATGAAGCATTTAAAGTGTAACTTAGATACTTAGGTCTTCTAGACATCTAGTTTGCCAGATAAACCTGAACTAGGGTAACTTGCGAGAATAAGCTGTAAGTAATCTGTATTCTTGACGAAACATTGTATACAAAACGCCCTCTTAAAGCTCCGTATTTTACGCTGATATCAATGTAGGTCAGATTCTTTTAAAAGACGCAAGACGGAACTGTGGCTACGTATGAACCACCAAAAGTAATCAATGGTTCTGCATATAAAATAAATCATGACGTAAAATTTTTAATTTTGATATTTTAGTGTAGATATTTTTGATTTTAAAAAAGGTTGTTAAGAACGTAGGATGTATAATGTGACCCGTACATTTTATTTGGCTTTTATTTTTTATTTAATATACTTAATAAGGGAATCGAGTAAAACAAATAACATTGAGATCTCCAACCTGTTATATTAACAAATTATTTTTTTGTTACAATTTTTATATATTTGTATGTTCTTACTTATTTAATTCAAATTTCGTTTAAGCAGCTAATAAATTAAATTTAATATTTGAAGATATGTTAACATGTAAACACATACGGTGTCCTTGGACTGAATACATCATTAAAATTAAGACATTTTATGCAAATAGAGATACATGTTATACTGAATATATAGTATTTAACAATAGGAGTACACGCAAAATTACAGATTCTCTCTCTATCTCTTTTACAGATCTCTTTTTTTTTATTTCTATGGTATTGCGTAATGTTAGGAACATCAAAAATTATAAAAAAATATTAAGTGCTTTGACAAGGGTACCCTAAATGAATAATATACCAGTAGATAAGAGCTACATGTTCGTACGGAGATATGCGTTATAACGTTTCTGTGTCATAACTTCACTATACGGATTCCTAAAAATGTATTGATGCAAGGTTAAAAGTTAAGACTGGGTTGGGTGAGTGATAGTAGAGTGTTTTTTTTTTGTGCTATGTGAAGTTTGCGCATGGCGTTTGTGTATAGAGTCCCGAGTGATAAATTGTGTTTGAGTAGGCAAATGCATAATTCTATAAATAGAATAAAGACAGAAAGAAAAAAAAACAGACAGGGTGTCGTGTGGAGACCTCTATGGGTTTTTATGGAAACTTTGTGAATGAGTCGTTAACAATTAACGTAAATAGTCGTTGCTTTAGCGGATAAGAGTACGAATGTTTTCTGACAAACGTGCGAGATGCATGCTTTACGAAAATATGATGGCGACCTCTATGGGTTTTCGTGGGAACTTTTGTCGTTTGGTCCAGATGCAATGTTTGATAGATCGAGATGGTTCTTTGAAATGTTGTAAGAGGGAACTACGCTGTGTCGTTCTATGCGTTTGAACATGGTATGAGTGTCAATTGTAAGTTTTGAGTCATAAGTGTAGCGATTTGTGCAAGATAGATTTGAAATATTTGGGCCAGTAGGTCTGAGTGTCTGTTTTATGTTCATTAGTATCTATATAAATATTGGAATTGAGATATTTTTACTGTCTTATGTATGAATTAACATAAGTATATAGTAGACCATAAGTTTTAAAGGTACAGGAGAGTTATAATTTAATGGTTATTAATGTTTGATAGAAATTACGTTGGGATCAAGAAAGCTTCCTGAACATGAGCAGAAGAAAATAAGAAAACTGGAAGAAAGAAGAAGTTTTATTTATAAGTGCGGTGTATATCATTGTAAATATTAGTGTAAGAAAATAGTGTTTGTAAAAATTAGGGGCCACAATAAAGGTGGTTGGGTATTACATGACCGGGCGTTTTATTGTTTCTTTCTAACGTCGAACTGGCCCTTCTCGGGGCTCTTTCAATCGTAACGTCGGCCCTTTTGGCGGCCAGTGTGTGCACGCCTGTTTAGTACACTGCTCGGTCTGTAACAACGCTCCTATAGTAGGCGCTACACTAGGCTGACCAAAGATTCCGATTCGCCTTACATCTACTTGTCTAAACAAAAATATATGAAATCTCATCAAAAGCATAAATTGTAAAAAAACAGACCAGCTTTTCGTAATAAATTTTGAATTTTATATTTTAAAAATGAATGAAATCTGATATCTATTAAGGAATCTATGCCAAGTTGGTTGCTTATCTCAAAAAGTTGATTGTTTCTTAACATTTATCTTTTTGTTGCAATTTTAAGGAACTTGTCCAATTGTAAGCGAATATGAAAAAATGTCTCGGTATACTGTATACGGTAATATACGGTATCTTAAGCTGTATGCCAAAGATCGAACCCTTGCATTGTCGCGCCTCGCTGACGCAGACAGGCAATATCTCCGCTTCTTTCTCTCTTTGATATCTCCTTAAAAATTGTGAGAGTTAGAAATGTTTCTTATCCATTTTATAGGGAGAAATTAATAGTACGTTGTTCATCGAGAGGGAAAAGTGAACCGAGAGACTTAGTACCTACAAGTTAAGAATCGTATTTTCTCCCAATTGATACCTAGATAGTTTATAGAACACGCAAAACGTCAGGTATTGAGCTGAGTATATTATATAAAAAATGTAGCTAATCTACATTCACTTCTACGAGTACTCGCCTAATTGTGACGAAATTATTAGGTAACTTAGCATTATAGTTAATAAAATTTTTGTAAAAAGTTATCTTGAGTCCAGTTTATATCCAAGCCGGATAAACGCTGATAATATATTTCGGTCTATTTATAACTTTATATACACATCAGTGAGAGTGAATTTCACTAATTTCTCTGATTCAGTCCACAACTTCTTCGACAACTCCCGATCTTGATACAACGGAGACGCTTTTTGTTCCCGACAATCACTAAAGTACTTTCCGGTCAGATGTTGAACTTCCGGTGACACTGCCAAATATATAGGCGTCTGTGCTGCTTCCAAAGGAGTTTTACACACAAATCTAAAAATCCTCATTAGAAACTTTTTTAGTCTTATACCAATATAATTATCAGATATATTTGTTATTGCCCATCCAGGGTGTAAGCAATTAACTGTCACACCGGTTCCACTCAATCTTCGACTTAGCTCTACCGTCATAATATTTAAATATAACTTGCTATTAGGATACATTAAAAATTTGTTGCAATATTTTTCCATGTTCAAATTGTCAAAGTCGACTATACCATATTTATGAACTGAAGATGAAATGTTAATGATGCGACTAGGTGCCGATGACTTCAGAAGAGGCAATAAAAGGCATGTCAATAAAAATGGTCCAAAGTAATTAACTTGCATTCCGATAAGTAAACCATCTTCTGTTCTATTATTTCCTAGTTCTAAAGCACCAGCATTATTAATAAGTACATCCAATCGTTTCTCACTTCTCATTATGTGTTCACTAAATTCCTTAACGGAACGTAAAGATGATAAATCTAGTTGCTTACATATAATTGTTGCATCTGGATTCGATTTAAGTATTATTTTTCTTGCAGCTGTAGCTCTTTGCATACTTCTACACGCAATAATGACTCTTGCTCCACGATCAGCTAAATCTTTAGCTGTTTCAAATCCTATTCCAGAGTTTCCTCCCGTTATTATAACAGTCTTTCCCACCATATGCGCACTCGAGTGACACATTCCAAGTGTGAACTTCTGATACATCACAGATATAACTGCAATTGCTATTAATCCAATTATCCACGTGAGCATTGTAAGCGGTAACCCTGTTGACCGTTTCTGCGTATCGTAAATAATGAAATGCAATAATAAAACTTAGTAAAGATCGGTTATACACGGCGTATAATAGTCGATTAATTATCAATTTACAATCGGTGTGTTAGACCAAGCGGCCTAGCAAAACAATTGGCCCTGGCCTCGTGAGCCCGCAAGGTTGCTGCTTTAAATCTACGTAATAAATAGTCATAAGGTTAAATAAATCTATTAAGTAGTATTTTATTTATTTCAAACTGTGCCTGAATATGTAACAGATTTATTCTGCTACAGAGTTTATTTCGCAAAACGAGTTTATGGTTGTACTATATACTTAAAATATTTACTTCAATTTTAACCAAAGTACAAAACTTTGTACTTATTAAAATAAACACTTCTCAGTAATTTGAACAGACAGCACTCTCATTGTAGCCTTTGTTTTAAAAAATTGAGTCGGGAGTGTTTATTTCTCATTGTTCCCAGAGGTACGAAGTGTACACGAACTTATGTTTATATTAAGATTGGTGCCCTCGTGTGGGATTTGTTCCTGTTCTATTTCACACTTGCATAACGCTTATATGACAAAATGGTGTGAACCATACGCTACGCTAGCACACATAGTAATGAATTTACCATGTTATAGCTATGTCTTTTCTACAAATTCAAACCTTATATAAATAGAGTTGTTTTTCTGTGCGGTGGTGTTGACCATGTCAGTGGTAAATATTGTATATATTTGGAGGAACGGAGGAAAGAAGGGTACAGGGGTGTATTAAGCTAGGCGGCAGCTTAAAACAAGGCATTATTGTTCTCAAAATATTTCCTTTGTTTGTAGACGAGTTAAGGGAGAGAAGGGGGTAAGGCGTATAACAGCGGATAAACCAATTTATACTGGCTGTAAAATTGGGAACGTTGCAATTACCACACGTATATGTCTTCTGTTTCAAATGTGTTGGATTGTAATGTTGTGATTGTAAGGACTACATTTGCCTACGTTTTCATGGTGACATGATTTTCTGGCGGGCTTTTATATAAACAAAGATCGCAGCCAGAATTTAATATTGAACTCGGCAACAAAGAATTTACTAGTATGATGTTCAGTATTTTTCCATGGCATTACAGTAGGGATTGACTTCAAAGGCTTTGTGGAAGATTGAGAAGAGAACTTCAGAGGAGATTGTCAGACTATCGTTGAGTTTAGACGTCTAGTATAATACGGAAAATTGTCGGGCTATCGGAGAGCTTGCACGTTGAGCGATTCGAGAAATCAGCCTGTCCGTCAAGGCTTGAAAAGTGTCTTAATTTTTTTTTATTTTAAAACAGTGAAAACGTTACAAATTGTGTAAGTTACATAGATTCAAAAAAGGTTTAATTTTTTTTTCAGAGGTAGGAAATTTTTTATTTTTTTTTATTTAGATTTACAAGAGTGCTAAAATCCCCGTTTTCCCGGGTAATTTTCTGAAACACAAGGATTTCGTCTTTCTTTGTCTTATTCTTCAGACAAGAAAGAATTTAGCTGTTTTTCTTTAATTTTGTTGTCTAATAGATTGTTAGGAGAACTAGGTAACCTAGACTTTCTAAGTCTGGCTGTTATTTATTTTTTAGCCGGGTTTTATTATTATGGAAAAATTTTGTACAACAAGGGTGATAGGGCAATATTTCTCGATTTTCTTTTATGTTAAGGAGAGTGTGTGAGTTTTGTGAAATGTTTGAGTTTTATGTGTTTTTAAAAAATATTTATTGTTACACTTTATTTTCAAAATTAACGTAACTGAAAGCCTACAAAAATGAACTAGATTTTAATAAGCTAAATAATACTTTTAGCAAGTTTGACTGAGTTGTTACACAAACTTCGCTAACGGTCCTTCGCTACAGATTCACGGCATACTATATCTGGAATAAGTCTAGATAAACACATATCAAACATTTAGGATACATTCTGGAAATGGTTCTTGGTATTTTTGGACCTGTAGTTTATTTAGCATCGACCACTTAAACGATGAAGTCTAATTATATCGAGGCAACCTAATTTCTAGAACTCACAAACAATTTGATCTACAGCTCAGCCTATTTTTCTTTAAAATTCTACCTTGTATTCATCAACTATCTTAGTAAGAGTTGAATTTGAACTGAGTTAAATTTAAAATTGTCACTGAAAATCTACGAGTTCCACAACTACATATCTAAACTACGAGAAACTAAATTACTACTCAATTTTATACTACGGAGGGGTGACAATTTATTTTCAGTTTCAAATAAACGAAAGAATCTAAATCAAAGACAAAGGTATTATAAAAGCCATTTATGAGCTCTGCGATGATGACATTTTGTCCAATCCGGATAGATTTTTATTTGTCCTAGAAAATTGCTAGAGTACTAAACAACAATTTATTTTCAGTTTCCAATAAACGAAAGAATCTAAATCAAAGACAAAGGTATTATAAAAGCAATTTATGAGCTCTGCGATAGTGACATTTTGTCCAATCCGGATAGATTTTTATTTGTCCTAGAAAATTGCTAAAGTACTAAATTAAAACTACACTTTACAACATCAATTTCACACGCCAAAATCTGTGTGTTCAATGGAGTTTGAGTCGGAAGGGAGATCTAGACCAGATCTTCGCTAATGGTCCTTCGCTACAGATTCATGGCATACTATATCTGTCCTAAGTCTAGATAAACACATATCAAACATTGAGGATACACTGTGGAAATGGTTCTTGATATTTTTGTACATGTAGTTTATTTATCGTCGACTACTTAAACGAGGAGGTCTAATTATATCGAGGCAACCTAATGTCTAGAACACACTTAATCTACAACCAAAAATTATAGATTACCTAAAATAAATCTTAAAACTAAGATTCATGCAGGATCGATTGGTTGTAAGAAAGTTGATTTGAGACTAGTATGTGCCTAAGGAAAAGTAAATGAGAGATTTGGAGGCTTAGACTTATTTCCAGTATGGAGGGATGGTTTGATTGTCTAGCTGGTTCTGATGGGGAAGTCTTGTCTTCTGACTTCCGAAAGGGTTTGGTAATATGGAGTGCTGGTGTGACCAAACAAGTTCGGTTAGGGTAAAAACTTCTATATCTAGTTATAACTAGATATATCTTTGGTATATGAATCGCTTAGATCTTATTTTATGTCTAAAATCAGAGGAGCACAAGATGGTTTTGGCGTTCGCCGGTTCCTGTTTCGACGTGTTGACTTCGTATGTTAAAATCCTTAATTTAAAAAATATTTATATATGTCAAATATAACAATTCTTTCCCTAAACTATACAGTTACCTTTAATTATTTTTTTTAATGCGTCGCGAGTGTTATAATTCACTTTTATGGACTTTGAAAGTGACAATGACAAAAGACAAAAAATAGTGTGAGAGCTACAGTGTCATTCAGGATCTCGAGAGTTGTCTATTCCTGACAGTATCCGAGGTCCCTGCTTAAGGAGGACTGCAGTTCTTTAGAGGGAGGTAACAACCACATCGAGTCTCAGTAAGTGGATACTACTTAGTCATGCATGAATAAATTTAAGTTTATTTATTTAGTTTAATTTTGATGTTTTTAATTTTAGAATAAGTTTTTTTTTTGCTTTTTTTTATTATTTTTTTTTGTGTATGTGTTCCTTTTTTTCTAATAGTTTATAGCAAATTATTTTGACAAGAAATTATAAATAACCTTAACGCACGTAAGCATCGAAACAACTTTATAAAAAAATAACTTTTACATATTTTGGTCCGCGTGACCAGTATTTGGTCATTAAAAATATCGAAGGTAAATAAACCCCTTTGATCTTACCAAATCATGAACAAAAGAGGTTACTACAATAATTAAACACAACAAAATTTCCTATAGAAAAATCTAAAACCTAGATCTTTTCTAACTAGACGAAAATCATTTGGCTAAAATAGTATTAGTTGTTTTAGAACAGTATTTTGAATTATCTATTATTTTAGGTCTTATAAAAAGGTCTAGAATTAGTTTGGAACCTAGATGCTTTTCTTTTGCTGGACAAAAAAAACAAAAAAAAGATATATTTTATGTATGTCATTTGGAACGGGTTATGCAACTATTGATAGTTCGGGACTTAAATTTTTTTTGAATTTATGACCATGTCGCTTATCTCGGATATTGACAATAGGTAGAGATTGTGATAAAATTGATTTAAATTACATAGTAATGTATACATAAGTGGAGACGTATTGTTGAACTATCTTAGTAATATACTAGGTATGTGCATTAAATAGATTATTTTATTGTTTTAACTTCTTTGTGTACGACTGTGCGAGTGAATACCTATAGGAAATAATATGTCAGATGGAAAAAGGTCTCGAACACCTTGATTTCCACCTAAACATTTTTATTTGATATATAGGTTTAACGTATTTTGAGTTTTGCAATTTAACAGGTGTATATAGGTACATTTATATATACATAAGTATATAGTAGATACATGCGTGTAGATAGGTATATACATGTTCTCTTTCATTATATACCTATATATTTACATAAGTTTTTTTTTGTAGAATGTGTCTAGTTAGATTTAACATATCTTGGTGGGGTTTTATAGATTTAGAGAGGTACTAATGGATGAACCATGTATTTCTTTTTTTTTATTTTAAACTATTGTTGAAGGTTTGTCAACCTCTAAAAATGATTAAGGAAGAAATGGTAGATAACGTAGATTGTTAATACGACGACGCTTTGCTTAGTAGTAATTTCAGTGATATATTTTTGAAACTTTAGGAACTACTCATATTTAGGTTTTATAGGTGTTATAAAAATGAAAGTTTTATTTTATCTACGTTCTGTCAACTTACCTAAGTAGAAACTTCTTTGACGAGTGACGTCATGACACAGTTACATACAGCGGATAGATTAACAATGTAACAGTTTTCCTCTGTAAAGACGGAAAATCACCTTAAATTTTCAAAACGTACTAAACTTTTTTTTTACGTGGTGTTTGATACATACCACAAGTCGGTTATTCCGGAGGCGGACATGTATCATCAATTGTTTATTGAAGAGTCGGCAAGTCAACACAGTATCTAGTAGGGAATCGAGTTCGAACAAGCGGATAATATTGAGGGTTAGGTCTCCATCTACAAAATAGCTAATCGTGCGGTTGTCTCAAGAGGAAGGCGATTTTGGATTAATTATATTTCGTTGCGAACGAAACACAGCTGTTGAGGCGTTTAATTCAAAGGTTTTACGGGATTTTTTTTTTCTGCGACAGTGACAATTTTGTTTTTGTACAGGATGGTTTTTTGTACACTACTGTTTTCCGCGGCACAATTCTTTGTGAAATTTAGATGACATTGCACCTCAGATTTTGTTGAAGCAATTGTTGCTTGCTGTGGTTGTTTTCTTCGTGATGTTTGAGAACGTGTTGTTTTGTTTCGATGTTTTAAAGGTAAACAATTTCGGAAATTGAAAGGAGGATTATTCTTTGTGATAATGAAAATATTGTTTGGCGCCATTTGCCACTAAAATTTCCTTTTCTTCTTCAAAAAGGCGTACATGGAAATCAGAATGTTGATGTCTACTGCTTTCTCTGTGATATTTGATTTTACTGTATTGTATTGTTATTTTTAGCTACATTGTTATTTGATCTTTTGGAATCGTGTATTTTGGGCTAAATCAAAAAGGGTTCTTACCTGAGTTTTTGTATTTATTTTTATTTCGATGCAGTGCAGTGCTCATTTCGCTATTACTCCCAATTATATTTTTGTATCATTTTGGAATAAAAAATCATTATTTCATTTGGATTTATTGCATTAAACAATTTTCAAGGATCTATTTGAAGAAATTTTACATTGGGTTTATTGAGTATATTAAAGTATATTTCGCCGTATATATGTCTTTGTGGGTTTCGTTTCCTCATTTATTTATATCCATATACCGACTTATATACTTGGCGACTGTAACAGAATTTTTCTGCTACAGAGTTTATTTCGCAAAACGAGTGTATGGTTGTACTTTATACTTAAAATATTTACTTCAATTTTAACCAAAGTACAAAACTTTATACTTATTAAAATAAACACTTCTCAGTAATTTGAACAGACAGCACTCTCATTGTAGCCTTTGTTTTAAAAAATTGAGTCGGGAGTGTTTATTTCTCATTGTTCCCAGAGGTACGAAGTGTACACGAACTTATGTTTATATTAAGATTGGTGCCCTCGTGTGGGATTTGTTCCTGTTCTATTTCACACTTGCATAACGCTTATATGACAAAATGGTGTAAACCATACGCTACGCTAGCACACATAGTAATGAATTTACCATGTTATAGCTTTGTCTTTTCTACAAATTCAAACCTTATATAAATAGAGTTGTTTTTCTGTGCGGTGGTGTTGACCATGACAGTGGTAAATATTGTTTATATTTGGAGGAACGGAGGAAAGAAGGGTACAGGGGTGTATTAAGCTAGGCGGCAGCTTAAAACAAGGCCTTATTGTTCTCAAAATATTTCCTTTGTTTGTAGACGAGTTAAGGGAGAGAAGGGGGTAAGGCGTATAACAGCGGATAAACCAATTTATACTGGCTGTAAAATTGGGAACGTTGCAATTACCACACGTATATGTCTTCTGTTTCAAATGTGTTGGATTGTAATGTTGTGATTGTAAGGACTACATTTGCCTACGTTTCCATGGTGACATGATTTTCTGGCGGGCTTTTATATAAACAAAGATCGCAGCCAGAATTTAATATTGAACTCGAAAACAAAGAATTTACTTGTATGATGTTCAGTATTTTTCCATGGCATTACAGTAGGGATTGACTCCAAAGGCTTTGTGGAAGATTGAGAAGAGAACTTCAGAGGAGATTGTCAGACTATCGTTGAGTTTAGACGTCTAGTATAATACGGAAAATTGTCGGGCTATCGGAGAGCTTGCACGTTGAGCGATTCGAGAAATCAGCCTGTCCGTCAAGGCTTGAAAAGTGTCTTAATTTTTTTTTATTTTAAAACAGTGAAAACGTTACAAATTGTGTAAGTTACATAGATTCAAAAAAGGTTTAATTTTTTTTTCAGAGGTAGGAATTTTTTTTTTTTTTTTTTATTTAGATTTACAAGAGTGCTAAAATCCCCGTTTTCCCGGGTAATTTTCTGAAACACAAGGATTTCGTCTTTCTTTGTCTTATTCTTCAGACAAGAAAGAATTTAGCTGTTTTTCTTTAATTTTGTTGTCTAATAGATTGTTAGGAGAACTAGGTAACCTAGACTTTCTAAGTCTGGCTGTTATTTTTTTTTAGCCGGGTTTTATTTTTATGGGAAAATTTTGTAGAACAAAGGTGATAGGGCAATATTTCTTGATTTTCTTTTATGTTAAGGAGAGTGTGTGAGTTTTGTGAAATGTTTGAGTTTTATGTGTTTTTAAAAAATATTTATTGTTACACTTTATTTTCAAAATTAACGTAACTGAAAGCCTACAAAAATGAACTAGATTTTAATAAGCTAAATAATACTTTTAGCAAGTTTGACTGAGTTGTTACACAAACAATTAAATTTACAGCTCAGCCTATTTTTTTTTTTATTATACCTTGTCTTCATTAACTATATCTATGACAGTAGAATGCTGATCTGAGTTAAATTTATAATTGTCACTGAAAATTACATTAAACTTAATTTTTTTTTTTTTTATTACATAAAATTTCTTAAAACTACACTTCACAACACAAATTCACACGCCAAAATCAGTGTGTTCAATGGAGTTTGAGTCGGAAGGGAGATCTAGACCAGATCTTCGCTAACGGTCCTTCGCTACAGATTCACGGCATACTATATTTGGAATAAGTCCAGATAAACACATATCAAACATTAAGGATACATTCTGGAAATGGTTCTTGGTATTTTTGGACCTGTAGTTTATTTAGCATCGACCACTTAAACGATGAAGTCTATTTATATCGAGGCAACCTAATTTCTAGAACTCACAAACAATTTGATATACAGCTCAGCCTATTTTTCTTTAAGATTCTACCTTGTCTTCATCAACTATCTTTGTAAGAGTTGAATTTGAACTGAATTAAATTTAAAATTGTCACTGAAAATCTACGAGTTCCACAACTACATATCTAAACTACGAGTAATCTAAATTACTACTCAATTTTATACTACGGAGGGGTGACAATTTATTTTCAGTTTCAAATAAACGAAAGAATCTAAATCAAAGACAAAGGTATTATAAAAGCCATTTATCAGCTCTGCGATAATGACATTTTGTCCAATCCGGATAGATTTTTATTTGTCCTAGAAAATTGCTAAAGTACTAAATTAAAACTACACTTCACAACATCAATTTCACACGCCAAAATCTGTGTGTTCAATGGAGTTTGAGTCGGAATGGAGATCTAGACAAGATCTTCGCTAATGGTCCTTCGCTACAGATTCACGGCATACTATATCTGGACTAAGTCTAGATAAACACATATCAAACATTGAGGATACACTGTGGAAATGGTTCTTGATATTTTTGTACCTGTAGTTTATTTATCGTCGACTACTTAAACGAGGAGGTCTAATTATATCGAGGCAACCTAATGTCTAGAACACACTTAATCTACAACCAAAAATTATAGATTACCTAAAATAAATCTTAAAACTAAGATTCATGCAGGATCGATTGGTTGTAAGAAAGTTGATTTGAGACTAGTATGTGCCTAAGGAAAAGTAAATGAGAGATTTGGAGGCTTAGACTTATTTCCAGTATGGAGGGATGGTTTGATTGTCTAGCTGGTTCTGATGGGGAAGTCTTGTCTTCTGACTTCCGAAAGGGTTTGGTAATATGGAGTGCTGGTGTGACCAAACAAGTTCGGTTAGGGTAAAAACTTCTATATTTAGTTATAACTAGATATATCTTTGGTATATGAATCGCTTAGATCTTATTTTATGTCTAAAATCAGAGGAGCACAAGATGGTTTTCGCGTTCGCCGGTTCCTGTTTCGACGTGTTGACTTCGTATGTTAAAATCCTTAATTTAAAAAATATTTATATATGTCAAATATAACAATTCTTTCCCTAAACTATACAGGTACCTTTAATTATTTTTTTTAACGCGTCGCGAGTGTTATAATTCACTTTTATGGACTTTGAAAGTGACAGTGACAAAAGACATAAAATAGTGTTAGAGCTACAGTGTCATTCAGGATCTCGAGAGTTGTCTATTCCTGACAGTATCTGAGGTCCCTGCTGAAGGAGGACTGCAGTTCTTTAGAGGGAGGTAACAACCACATCGAGTCTCAGTAAGTGGATACTTCTAAGTCATGCAAGAATAAATTTCAGTTTATTTATTAAGTTTAATTTTGATGTTTTTAATTTCAGAATAATTTTTTTTTATGCTTTTTTTTATTATTATTTTTTGTGTATGTGTTCCTTTTTTTCTAATAGTTTATAGCAAATTATTTTGACGAGAAACTATAAATAACCTTAACGCACGTAAGCATCAAAACAACTTTATACAAAAATAACTTTTACAAATAGTAATTAATTGTTCGTTTTACCTTAATGACAAAGATGTAAATTTTTAAGTTTATAATAAAATTTCCAAGATTTTAACAGTTTATCTATGGATATCCGCGGCTTTGTAGATAATATACAGATACCGTGTTGCTCCATGATATCTTAACATTTATAAAAAAATCATTACATTCAAAAATGTACATTGAAGATTTAAAAAAAGTAATTGCTGCGTAATCTACGACTGATACCGAATCTAAAATATAATATAATTATGGTCTGTGTATTTGTATGTATGTCCAAGCTTCACGCCAAAAGTACTGGACACTTGGACAGATTCTGTTAAAATTTTGCACGGCTATAAATTATTATGCTATTTTTCATGGGTGGTGAGCAAACTTGTTAGTGTAGTTTGTCAGTATGTCCATATGTCCTAGCTTCACGCAAAAACTAAAGACAAATTTAAATTTTGCACGTATAATTCCAAATGGTGGAATCAACATACCATGGGGACTGAGCAAATATATAAAAAAATCATAACGAAGTCAAAAAAAAACAATAAAATAGTACATTAAAGTTTTGAAAAAAGTAATTGCTTCCTGATCTATATAATTTATTATCTGTTTTTCTGCATGTTTTATTTATTTTTTATTTATTACAACAAAACAAAAAATTAAAACAAAAGTTTTATTTATTTTTAGCGACTCGGTAAAGCGGTGATTCGGACACCCGTCTGGAAACGAGAAAGTACTTTCTGCCCGTTACGGGGCCTGGGACCAAAAGAGGGTCCTAGGATAGGACATGAGAATTTTATATATATGCTAGCGAGCAGCTTAGAAAACTTCATAGAGTGATGCAGCTTTGTATAGAAATACGTAGATGTACATATAGAAATACGTTTGTGTGATCAGCGCCATCTAGTTGTACGGAGACGTCTGCGCACAGTTACCTAGAACACTAAATGGGCGCTATCTTTTATTGCTACTTCCTAATTAATCGAAGTATCTTATTGAAGTACGAAATATGCGCCATGGATACTAATAAAAATTCGAGTTATAAGCAAAAGTGAAGATTGTCAAAAAAAAAAAATATGTCAAAAGATGTAAATAGCGACATCAGTATGGTGAGAATATCTGGGCTGAAACCTCCAGGAAATCTTATTGATTTAACTGCTGAAGGATACAAAAAATAGATGTAACTATTCAGTTTGTACAGAACGGCATCTGGGGCTACCAAAAAGTACAAGAAGAACAAGTCGCTTTGCTTCTTCATTGTATGTTTAGGCATATATAACACATTTACTTAAGCAGACAGTGAAAAGGAATGTTATGAGAATATATCAGTAAATTTTGGTGTGGTGGATATCCGCCCCTAGTCTATTTAGCTAGTTTGTGTGTTAATTTGGGGGTAGCCTATGACGTCTGGTTTGCGAGTATTTCGTTATCGCGATGAAAAGATGTAAGAGAGTGCCTTATCCGCCGTGTGTTAATGATTTGTACGAGCCATCTACACGAACTCAGTTTTGCTTGAAACTTCGTAAAAATTGGAATTTCGCATTCTCGCCGCGCACACGCAAATGCTGCGTGTTGAATTCGGTTTCTTCTATTTTTGGAAACCCTTAATTTGAAGATAATCAAGATAGCCTGGTTTCTGATAAGCGATTTGCATGTTGTGGCTGATCATCTGAGTAGATATTATTTCCAACAAAAATCAAGAGCCTATCATACAAATATTGAAACCCATGTTGCTTTAGTTTTTAGTAAATTTGATGCTAGTGATAAAAGATAGAGAAAAGTAAATTATTGATGACACAATTATTTGTGACGATTGTCAGTTGCAAATAGTTTAAACGTACATTAAAAGTGGATGGTCTAACAATTAATGTGAAGTGGATTCTGAAGCTAAAATTTAGTTTGATTATAGGCATGAATTGAATGAAAGTAAGGGTCTACTATTAAAAGGTACCTACTCAAATAATTATTCCTAGATCTCTCATAACCGACATATTAGCAGTATGCATCTATGGGTAATGTTAAATGTAAGGCGATGGCCAGAAATGTTATATTTTGGCCATCAATGAATAAAAAAAATAGAGAATTGTATTAATAACTGTGAAAATTGTAAAATGTACCAAAATTCTAATAGACAAGAACCAATAACAGTGTGTCTGTAGATATTTTCTTCTTAAAGGGAAAGTCATATATGCTATTAGTGGATGCATATAGGAAATATGTTGATATACAAGTGTTAGTAAATTTAACAGATAATCTTACTTAAGATGCTATAAAAGAACTTTTTGCTAGACATGGGGTACCGTCAGTATTATATAAGACCTATTTACAAAAAAGGTAGCTATACTAACTAAAAAAATTATGGACCAATCAGTAATTTATCATGTATAGACAAAGTAGTTGATAACACTTGACATGATAACAGTTTAATTAACACAAGACAATACAGTTTCCAAAAGAAATAAAACTACTACTCAGCTATTGTATCGCTTTACCAATGAAATCAACGAGTATGTGAATGAAAAATATTGATTTCATTGATTTTAGAAAGGCATTTGAAACTTTGAATTATTTCTCTCTTTTAAAATTTCTCAAAAATCTCAAAATTATGGCAAACAGGAATACAGGACCCCCTTCTAGAGTGGTTTAAGAGCTATCATGATAATAGAAACACATCAGTAAAACTAAACAATAGCTTCAGTGTCTATAAATACCACAAAAGGAAACAGCAGATGGTTCTATACTTTGACCCACCAAATATTTTTTATATGTAAATGACATGTGTTCACTGACGATACATGCATATTAGTAGCCGATAGAGATGTTAAAATTGCTCAAACTATTACAACATAGTTTTAAATATTTTTGTAAATGAGTCCATGACGCTGGCTTGGCCATTCACATTCATACCAGCCATCATAAAATAGATTACCATCCTCGAATCGTTGCTCACTCACATAAATGCTTACATATAAATAATAAAAATTGCAAATGTAACAATGTTGAGTTTGTAAAACACTACATGTACATTGATAATAATAATATGAATCTACTTTATTGCGCATAAACAAAGAACACATTATTAAAATAAGTAAAAATATAACAAATTGGCGGTCTTATCGCTAATAAGCGATCTTTTTCAGACAACCTTTGGGTAAAGGATACTTTATAGAAAATTTGAGTAGTATGTGCTAACTGAATAAATATTAGTTACGGATCAAAACCTAACAATATGAAATATCATAATATATACAAATGTATACTAAATTAATAAATATTAAATAATACTAATACACAAACTACAAACATATAAATAAAATAAAAGATAAACTTATACTAATACATAAACTACATACATCTTAATTAATATAGATGAATAATCAGTGTACTTATGAGACAGCTTAACTCTTCAAGAAATGTGTAATTACCAGGTTTTTAAATATTCTTAAAGTTTTTGCTTGTTTGACGTCGAAAGTATTCCGGCGAATATTTGCTATAGCTGATGCAAATATTTTTCTGCTAACTCCTTTTAATTGTGGTGCCATGAAAGTGTCTGGTCTATAATGATACCTAAGTTTTTAACAGTCTCGCTATATGGAATGACTGTTTCGTTTATACTCACTTTAGGGAGATTCTGTACATTAATCTTAGGTATCATTCTTAAACCACCCACAATGATAAGTTGAGTTTTATTTGTATTTGCAGTAAGAGCGAACGAGGTACTCCACTCTGTAATACGAGCAAGATCGCCATTTATTATAGCAACTGCACTTTTTAGTTCACTTACCGGAGCCTGAGTATATATTTGAAGATCGTCTGCATACAGATGGTAGAGAGAAGATAAATTAGATGTTATATTATTAATGAAAATAGCAAAGAGAAGTGAAGACAGTAGCACCAAGTAGAGAAAGAATCATCTACCTTGATCCGCTGACGGCGCCCACGCAAGTAACTATGAAACCAGTCGATTGCTGTTGGAGATATGTTAAGAAAACTTAAATGTACATTGATGTTTATTATTGACAACAAATTAAGTTGGAAAAGCCAAAAAACCACATAGAACTATATTATGTAAATTCTTTCATTCGACATAAAACTCCGTATAAAATATTAAGCATGTTATACCTCGCGCTTGCCGATTTTATTATTGATAACTGACTAAGTAGTTATGTTAGAACATACAGAACATCTTTTAGATTATATATACAGGTTTCAAATCAGACTGCTTAAAGTAATTGCACCGAAAAAAATAAAAAAAATATACGATAACGATTATTCCATGCTATTTGAATATTGTAAGATAATAACCATCCAAAATAAAATAAAATTATCAATTTTAAAAGACGAGTATATATCTGCTAGAGAAATACAGTAGACCGACTTTCTTACGAATATTGCCCAATTTAGAATATTATTCCCCCCTTCATACTACAATAATTATGGCACGCGTTGTGCTAAATATATATTACCTAAAATATTAAATACCCTACCTACAGATATCAGAAATCTATATTAAGGTAGCCATAA
Source organism: Apoda limacodes (assembly GCA_946406115.1). NCBI lineage: Eukaryota > Metazoa > Arthropoda > Insecta > Lepidoptera > Limacodidae > Apoda > Apoda limacodes. Next base: position 5,947,226 of record OX291553.1, on the reverse strand, counting down.
AAATATACATACGATCAAGAAACACAATCTGTCTATTTGTCTTTCTTCTTTAAAATCTCTCGAAACTGAGGGAAAAGTACGAACTGAACATTAAAATCGGTTCAACCAAATACTCTGCAATACTCGGGATCACCACATAAAGTACTTGAAGAGCAGTTATACATGGATGATTTACTGAGTGGCAGTTACAGCCTCCAGTCAGCAAAACAGCTGCAACCTGATTTGATAGATCTCCCTAAATCTGGAGGGCTTAATCTAAGAAAGTGGTCGTCCAATAAACAAGAGCTTCTCCAAGATATAGGCATAGAACAGCAAAGACACGAAGCATTTAACTTTAGGTATCAGGAGTCCACAAAGACTTTGGGCTTCCGTTGGTGTCCACATTTAGACGAATTTCAATTCCAACTGAAAATTGATACCTCACAAGACATCACAACTAAACGCCAGTTATCAGAGATTTCAAAAATATTTGACCCCCTCGGTTGGCTATTACCAGTATCCACATAGCTAAAAATTTTATTTCAAAAAGGCTTGTCATGTAAAAATCTCGGCTGGGACGACAAACTACCACTTGATATAAGCACAGATTGGAATAAAATAAAAACAGGATTAAATCAAATCAACGAAATTAAAGATCCGAGGTGGCTTGAAACTGGCGAGTGCGATGATCTAGAGCTTCATGGATTCTGTGACGTATCTATTAAAGCGTACGCCTGTATTATATATTGCAAGGCCAATAGAAACAACAAGTCGCAACCTTCCATTACATGAGTAGCGGTAAAATCAAAACTTATATTGCCAAAGAAAAATACCTCATTACCTCGACTTGAATCAAGCGGCGCATACCTATTAGCAAAACTAATAGGAAAGGTAAATCTTGCTTAGTGGAACACAATATCAAGGTCTTTGGCTGCTCGGACTCAACCGCTGTCCGTGGTTGGTTTAAAGGAGACCCCAACCGTTGGCGCACATTTGTAGCAAACAGAGTGAGAAAAATTACCATTACAATCCCGGCGACGTGCTAGAACTTCGTCAAATCAGGTCACAATGCCGCTGTTTGTGCGACTCGATGTATTTCAGTTGATCAATTAAAAGATCATTGTGGTGGAATGGCCCCAGTTGATTACCAATATCATCATCAACCAATATCGTCAGTAGCACGTGTCATAAAAACTACACCCAATGACGTAATTGATGACCTCATCAGAAGAAATAGCAGCCGAGTGCGATTAAGGCGAGGTATTGATGAGTTTTGCACAGTAAAGTGAAAAAATCATCTTAAATGCTTTCGTTGTACGGTTGAAAATTCGTTGCGCACGAAGTAGCCAATAAAATGTTACCAAACCGGACGCCAAAATATTATCTATTTAATTCAAAATTTCCAGCTGTTTTTGTCAGCTGAATTTTAGGTATTGTTGTTATCTACATAATTAAGCTAGTTTGAAGGATCTACTTTATAAAAATAATCTAAATTTTAATGATTTTGAAATCACGAATAAAAAAACCATCATGCCAAAATCATCAAATCATGATACTGAGCTGACAAAATCAAGAAGGCCAGGTAAATAATTACCCGTTTCTTAATTTGTCGTCTTCACCCGAGTACTCGCGTGGGTTTTACGTGCATTTGTTCATCTTTGTTCTACTCAAGCAAATTTATCAATTTCTGAATTACGGCAAGCACAACTATAATCAGAAAATATGTACAAAAAAACGTTTTTGCAATCGAAATTTATGATGTACAACGGAACAAAAAGGTGGACAATAAAAGCCAATGACTTCCGCTCTCCCCATTTTTAGATAGGGACGGACAATTAAGAGTCGGCGGAAGACTGAAAAATGCCAACATCAATCAAAACTGATCTTGCCACATAACAATCACGTAACCGACTTATTGAGCAATATTACGAGCTAAAAAAGAGAGAGGAAAGTGATATAGGTTAATAAAATGGTAGAAGGAAAAATTTAGATTATTACGAGACACGGACACGGACACGGACACGGACACGGACACGGACACGGACACGGACACGGACACGGACACGGACACGGACACGGACACGGACACGGACACGGACACGGACACGGACACGGACACGGACACGGACACGGACACGGACACGGACACGGACACGGACACGGACACGGACACGGACACGGACACGGACACGGACACGGACACGGACACGGACACGGACACGGACACGGACACGGACACGGACACGGACACGGACACGGACACGGACACGGACACGGACACGGACACGGACACGGACACGGACACGGACACGGACACGGACACGGACACGGACACGGACACGGACACGGACACGGACACGGACACGGACACGGACACGGACACGGACACGGACACGGACACGGACACGGACACGGACACGGACACGGACACGGACACGGACACGGACACGGACACGGACACGGACACGGACACGGACACGGACACGGACACGGACACGGACACGGACACGGACACGGAAGTAGTAGATTATCCTCACAACTAGCTCATTTTGACCTCAGTTGAACTCTGTCGTCACGTTGTTTTCAAAAAGGATGTCGATAAACCACAATAACAGATGTGATAAGCCACTGGTCGATATAACACTATTCACCTGACTTTGTTTATAAATTATTATGGAAGGTTTTAAATTATTAAAAACCTTTTTTAATGTATGAAATATATTATAACCATTAATATTAGACACCTTCTTCTTACTATATTTCATACGTTGAAGAGGTCCGATTTAATTTGACTGGTTAAAACCACAACATTGAATAGAGCAGGAGAGAGATAACGATACTAGCGAACCAACTGATTAGGGTATTCCATAGTCCTAAAATACTAAAATAAACAACATTATATTAAGTAGTAATTTGTTCCTTAAGTAGTAAATACCTTATCAATGGCGCCAAAAGGTTATAATGTTTTTATTTAATACAATTTTTTATCTCCTACATTCAATGTTGAACCTAATACCATAGACAATAAGAGTTTTATGACTTATTAGCAGTGGTCAAGTGTGAGGTGTTTATGACGTCATTCCAAGTTAAAAAGTATACAGACATAGCGGTCATTACAATGGTAACCTAAGAACATTCGATTACCTACACACGCTAGTCACTGGATGCTTTAAAAAAAAAAAAAAAGTTTTGTTATCTATTTTCATACAAAATATGGTCCAGTATTTCCATAAGACCTCTTATCAACCAAATGTTCTAGAACATTCGATGATCCCACGCTACAAACACCGCAAAAAAAAAACATGCGGTTTTATAAAGAAGCTGCAAAAGATGAACTGCAACTGAAACTGCTGCACGAGAGGAACTGGTGATTATTTCCTGCGCCAATATGTAGTATATACCCATAACTTCTGGAGCTCCGGCAATTGTGATATACATGCAACTGCGAGAACAACAACATCAGTATCCACTGTGCGTAGCATAATTTTTGAGTGACCTGGGGCTCTGTAGCGTGTCTGCTTCCTCGTATGAATCTAGTTTTTTTGTCTCTGCTACAATTGCTGAGTACTACCTCTCCATCTGTCACGTACAATTCGTTGTTGCTTGCATATTTTGCGGCATGACACTAGGATCTGAAGATGGAATAATTCCTCTTTATTTGTACTATCCCTAAGAAAATTTGCCCAACCCTTAGGGATCTTAGTGTTTACCTCACTCGTGGTCTTTGTCCAGTGCCACGTTTCTCACTTGTTGTATTTTTGAGACTTTCCGTGTCATACCTATCCCATACTAAATCTATACGTGATACAGTGGTAAATTCTCTATGCAAAAAAGGTATAAACACTGTTGCGGTCCGGGAACACGACTAAGAGAACGGTTATTAAAGGGTGATAAGGGGGTAAACAAATTAGATGAAGCTTGTATGCATCACGATATTGCATACTCTAATTTCTCAGATCTGTCGAACCGGCACAAAGCAGATAATCAATTACTAAATATGGCAAGAAAATGTCTAAAATCAAAAGACTCTGAAAAAGGTGAAAAACTTGCATCATGGCTTGTTAGCAAAGTTATGAAAGCCAAAATTAAAACAGGTGCAGGAGTCAAGAAGTTCAAAAAAATTATATCCAAAATACGTTAAAAAATTAAGAAATTTAAACATAAAGATAGTAATACTGCTATTAAATATGCATATTTAGCAGCCAAGAAATTATTTCCTAAAAAATGCCGTGTGCACTTACCACGTATTATACCACTTCCGAAATCGGGAGGCATTCTAACTTTGATCCCAATATTTGCGGAGCTGTCAGCCTTAGGTAGTTTAGCTGGAGGTGCGGCAGGTATAGCTAAATCAATAAATGATTATGAAATGGCCCAACAAAATTTTAAGGAGTCTGAACGACATAATAAAATTATGGAATCTGTAGCATTAGGAAAAGGATTGTATATTAAACCATATAAAAAAGGCAATGGCATATTTTTAAATTCATCAAAAAACTGAGAACCAGGCTGCCTGAGAGAGCACTTACAAATTATGACAAATTATAACATGCCAAAAAAACAAAAATACCAGAGTTTAGAGGAGTATATATGAAAGACAGATTACCTGAAAAGGTGAAAAAAGTTGAATGTGGCATAGTTAATTTGGATAGTTACAAGAATCAAGGAACTCATTGGGTAGCCTATGCAAAGATTGATAAATATTGTCAGTATTTTGACAGTTTTGGAGATTTAAAACCACCGATTGAATTAGTAAAATATTTAGACACAAACAATATAACTTACAATTACACTAAGTTCCAAAAATTTAATTCATATAATTGCGGACATCTTTGTTTAAAGTTTTTGCACAATTTCTGGAAACAATGTACGATAAAGGTAAAAACGAACTATTTTCCTACATTACAACTTGATCGTGAATATGAGTGTGCCTTGCTTCATTTATCTACATTTAATTCCTTACCGAATATTGATAGCAGAAATAATAAATTTCATTATGAAACTAATGAACTAATAGAAATCCCTGAAGGTGCATACAAACTTCAAGATATTTGTGATTATTTAAAATCGAAAATAAAAAAATGTGACTTAAAATTATATTGTAACAATAACACTTTAAAGACAACAATTCATTTTGAAAAACGGTCATCACTTGGTAACCTGTTAGGTTTTGGTGATGTATTGTTAAAAGCTAATCAATTGCACGATTCCCGCTTTCCAGTTAACATTTTTCCAGTTATTTTTTTAGTGGTTCATACATAAACGGAGTTTCAAGTCACATCATCCACTAGTTTTCTCCGAATGTTCCTCCAGGTTATAGAATAATAGAAATACCAAAAAACATTATTTATTTTCCTGTAAATAGGAATACCATTAACAATATAGACATAAGAATATTGGATTTAAAGAATAACTTGATAAATTTAAGAGGTGAAGAAATTCAGTTGTATTTACATATCAAGAAGAAATGATTGATTACAATAAAAACGAACAACGTCCAGTTAAAACGCGTAGTAATAATAGTGGCGTTCGTAAAACAACACATACCAAGAAAAAAAATTAAGCGTTGAAAACATAAACTTTTTAAAATTAGTTGGCCTATTAAAATGAGTATTTTAAACATTATCAATCCTCCTGTTCACGAGAATTCTATCGAGGCTATTGAAACTCATTCGTATAAACCTTATGTCACAAGTTTTAACAAAAACGATGAAATTAGAATTCCGATGAATCAGCAAGATGTATACATATTGCCCTCCGCAAGTACCTTGTACTTAGAAGGAATAGTAAATGTAATAAAAAGAGATACAAAAGAAAAAGTATCTAGTGTTCAATTTACAAACAATCCCCTTCTATATTTATTTCAAGATATTCGATATGAATTAAATGGAGTCGAAATTACAGGAGGATTACAAGTCAATTGTAAACATGAACTTGTCATGTTGCGCAGTAACACAAATCTAAACGCGGTCAAATTAAATACTGGAGAAGTTATAGACGATATTGAAATACATTCGATAATCTGGCGTGTTCCGCATATTAAGGTCTCCGACCAAGAACGAATAAATTTTCTTAAACTATTAGAAAAGGATCGCACCATTCAATTAACGTTTAGAAATTGGGACCTATATGAAAATACGTTAGCTAAAACCACCAAGCATACCTGGACCATCAAAACTTCATCTCAAATAGGAAAACCTATGTTATTGTAGGCTTGCAAACTGGTAGAAAAAATGATGCTTTGAAAGATATGTCGCACTTTGATCATTGTAACTTACGTGATGTTAAAGTTTTTCTGAATGCAACATATTTTCCTTATGAATGTCTAAATGCAAACTTTTCTGAAGATAGTTTTTTTTTAATATATGAACAATACGTTAAGTTTCAACAGTCTTATTATGGTCGTAGAGCTGAACCCTTGTTAAACACTAAAGAATTTAAAGAAAAAGCGCCGCTATTTGTCATTGATTGTGCTCGTCAGCCTGAATTACTAAAGAGTGGGCCTGTAGTAAACATTCGATTAGAGTTAGAAAGTGATGTAGAAATTCCTGATCAGACATCTGCTTACTGTTTAATACTAAACGATTGTATAGTTGAATATAAACCTTTAAGTAACATCGTTCGTAAAATATCATGAATTCTTATTTTGTCGATGTTCAAGGATTTAAAAATTACAAAAATGATTTTATCATAAAAGAATTTGCAATTTCTGACAAATATAACAACACTCGGGTATTTTTGATTAGGCCTCCTTACCCGTACACGAAATTAACTGATGAAGAAAAGAAAACAGTATCATGGATTGAACGAAACAGAGGTATCTATTGGAGCGAAGGTTACATAGATTATTATAAATTCTTAAGGCTAATGAAATCATTTTTGAAAAATAAGGAAGTCATAACGAAAGGAGACGAAAAGAAAAAATGGATTAATTTACTCTCTCTCTCTCTTGAGGAGATAGGTTGTCCTAGCTTTGGTAATCTGTATGATAAATATAGTAGTGTAGGTTCTGTATCAAGTTGTAAAAATCATAAAAAAGAATGCGCTTTAAAATATGTTTTATGTATTAAAAAATGGTACTTTGAAAATGTGTAAATTTTTTACTTGTTTACTAAATAAATAAATAGTTTAATATTTTTTTGTATTATTTTTGAACCTTAACCTATCCCTCACTTATAATTTTATTATATTTATGAAACGGATACAAGAAAGGTAATGTGAAAGGATAATTTTAACTATGGGGTGGACATCTACGGAGTAAAATGTTAATAATGATATGTGTGTGAGACTTTAAATAATACACTTTTTTAAATATACTTTTTTATTTGCAATTTGTACATTTTATATTTCTAAATAGATTTCATATTTATCTACTAAGATATGGTCGCAGCGCAGGCTATTTTGACATCCGTATCTTGTCTTGACATGAAACAAAGCGTTATTATCTGTAACAAAACCAAAAATGATTAGTGTATTGCTTCTGTAAAAGAAAATAATACCATTTCAAAGACTTAAAAGTAAGGAGAAGTAAAAATTAGCTATTATATAAAAACATATCTACATACCTGAAAAGATTTACGTTGCACAGATTTTCGTTGCGCTCTCCTAGCTCAGACGTTATTTGGTATATTAATTGGGATGCCTTGTATAGAATATTGTCCTTTTCGTCATAAACTATATATTGAGTTTTAATACGCGATCGTAAATGCACATCATTTGCTTTATCAACTGCATCAAAAATCTCAACTTTTACTAAATACTTTGGTATTTTTGAGTCCATAACTGCCACCATACTAGCTTGCATTGATCGAACTTCAGACATTATTTCGTGTATACTGCACATATAGATGTGACCGCACTTAACGCGAAGAACGTAATGAGCTAAGAGCTAGGCATATGCCATGCACCATATACTAGACAACGCGCCCCGCTCCCCCGCGCTCGCACGCTATGCAACAATGCCACGTAATACGCATGCGTCATTAAAAATCATGTCTGAACTGGTTAATTGTTGCTCTTGATAGACTAATAATAGGTATAGTGGTATCTTCCAAGTATAGTGGTAGAAAATAAATAAAAAATACAAATTCTACATACATAAATTTATTTTCAATAATCCTGCACTATACAATTATACTCTATTTTTTTTAAATATTTATAAGTCGAAAATTACAAAAGGTAAAAAATAATCAGACAGACAGAAAAAATAGTCACTATTTCATTTTCAACCAAAGACTCGGTATTACAATTACACAATAGTCTATAGTAAATGTTTTCAACGGAAGAAAGTGTGTCTTGTTTAATAATTTTTTTTAAACGTGTAATGCATTCAGACACATATTCATCTAAACTTAAAAGATAATCGAAATATATACACATACAACTGTAATTTTTTTTAAGATGCCTAGTACTTTTGTAAATATTTCGTAATCACACAGTTTTACACAGTATAAAAAGACATATAATTCATGCATATCACAAGTATTTAAATTTAGAATATTTTTAATATAACCAATATCACTTGAGGTTAATGTTACTATTTCACAATCACTTTGCAATATCTTGACTTTTGGTTTGAAATCGATGTCGCTCCATAGTGCAATTATTAACTGTAGATCGTTATATTCGTATGCATGTTTTAAGACACATATGGTTGACAAGTAACTTATACCCCTGACACCAATCGCTTATCGTCGTTGCTTGACAGGGCAATCTTTTTAACGCTACGCGTGAAGACTTCGTGTTTTATAGATTTGATTAAAATTATTTTTTTTTTTATCACACCGCCTTTAAACAATGTTTTTCTATAATTTGAAAAACTTAAATTTCGTACAACACATGTCTTTACACCTTTAGCTTTTTTAATAATACTGTTTGCAGTTTTAACGCAGTACAATTTAGAACGTAGGCCTACAAACTTTGTAATAATATCCCCTCCCATTTCGTCTTTAAAAAGACCTGGAACTTTTTTATTAATTAGTGGCAAGTCATAGTCATTTTGTAAACCATAATTGCTAGTATCGAAGTACTGTATAAAATGTTTTTTTACGTCTTTATAAAAGTCAGGTGTTTTTATGTGATATATGAAACTGTCTGTATCAGTGTAGCACATGCGTACGCGTTTACCATAAAATGGTTGAACAATAGAGTAATGAAAATCGTACATGTGAGCTTTAGATAGCTCGAGCACGGTAAACCCTATGTATAGAGGCTTATCTAAAATTATCTGTTCAGGCTTGGTTTGTATAGCAACCAAATTTTCAGTAAAGACTGAAACACTATGAAAACTCGGACTTGCTATGAATTTGTCTGCGCTATTTTTCTTTTTAGTTTTATTTTGAATGTCAGACCATTGATTCACTCACTGTACCTTAACCCTTCGCTCGTTGTTTTCTAATGTTTTACCAAAGATACTATTGTTTGACAATTTAAAAAAGTCTTGTTCAAATTCCGATTTTGCGTTTTGTCTTAAACTTGTATTTAGATCGATGTATTGTTTTAGGTTAGAGCTCTGCCTAAACGTAATAACGCGATGCACTTTTTTAAGGATTAAACCGTGTTTAATACAAGTTTTTAAATTTACATAGTGAATTACGTAAAAATATTTGTCGAATAAATTCGAAATAAGTTTAGAAGTTTTCCCTCCGGGAGGAATACTTTTTTCTGGACAAGTTATAGTGGTAACTCGTTATGTTTTCCATGCAATTCTTTAGGATAAATCAAATCGACTTCTAGTATAAACCCGTAATCAGCATCATTTGATACATTGTTAACATTAAAATTATCTATTTCTGATTGACTCAAAAATCGAAAGTTTGAAAAAGGCAAAGCTTGGCACATGCTGTATCCATAAAGATTGTTACAATCTATGTAGACTATATATGAGTCAGTTAACAAAGGATCATAGTGTAAAACGTGTTTATTGTTAGCTTCTGCATATCTGTGCGAACACATACAAACACCGCCCCTTATGCCGGCTTGAATCATTCTAATTATTTCTAAATCTCCAATGAGTTCAAGCTCGAAACCTGTTTTAAAAAGCATGCTATCCCATGATAAGCTACTTGCTGTTAAGTTATATGCTGGATCAAGAAGATAGTGACGTTTGCATGTTTGCCTAAAATTTTCGATAATATCCGTCAGCAAAAGCACATCAATTTGCAAATATAAATCAGTGTACTGACCGAGATTTAAAATAGCAAATGCGCGCCAAACTGTTTGAGCGTGTTCGTAATCTTCATCCGAAATAGTTTCATTAGTAAGAGAACTGTAAAAACATTCTTTTTTAGGAAGTTTCTGTTCATTGTAACGATCCCATTTATCCATATATTCGTAAGGATAAACTCCTTTACGTGTAACTAAATCGAATTGAGTTGGATTTAAAAAACATCTAAGATGATGTATAAAATGTTCTTTTTTAAAAGTTTTAGCCAACTTTTCTAAACTGGTGCCTAAAAATTTATAAGAATATACAAATCGTAGCTGAATGAATTCTTCATCGGAAACTGGAATGAATTTAGTAAATGAGATATAGATTTTTTTTAGATATAGCTCTTTAGTTTTAGGAATGATTTTTATCGCTCCTGGAGCTTCTCCTAGATTTTTGATAAACAGATGGCTGTCATAGCCTGCCAGATTGTGGAAAAATATCGGTACAAATTTGGGAATTTTGTATTGTAAATTACAATAGTTATGAGCTGCACCACGATAACGGCCTGATATATGACAATGATCTGTCACTTTGTCACCAAATAAAAAATTCTGGCAAATATGGCAAAGGGTAGCATTTTTAAAATCTTTTGCATCATTGTCATTAAAAATAATAGGAACATTTTGAGATAGAATTTTGTGTATTTTACGCGCGTCTCTATAAATATAATCGATAAATGTTTCAATACAGTCAACGCCGCGGTAAGAGACATATCGATTATGGTTCGGGTCCGCTGTACAAACAATTTGATAAGCAAACGCTGCTGGAATATGATGTTGTAACGTTTCTGTATTCGAAGTGCCTGATGTTTCTTTATAGCACGGTTTCAATAAAGTTTCCATGTCCGCGTAAATTATGACAGGCACATTTTGAAAACGGTCATAATTTTTGAATTTGATTACTGAACCCTTTTCCGGTAATAAAGTCACTATTCCACCACAAACGTGATTATCAACTTCGAGTTGTGTTTTAAAAAATACTAAACACGTGTCGCAAAAATACAGTTTACCGTGATGGTTTGTTATTTGTTTACGAACAAGCCGTGACAAATCCTTAATGAGACAGTAATGCGATTTACCATTATTTTTAAAAAACAACAAATGTATGATTTTTTTATTACTTATATTTTCAGACTTATACAATGGTCCCGTTATGGTCTTATTGTTTTGCAAACCAAAAATTATGAATTTAAGCTGTGGATTATTTTTTTCAAAAATGTGGATATCTGTAAACGTAACGGGAAAAGCCATGCCATCTATGTTCAAAACATCATGAAAATGAGGATAAGATGTTACTCTTTCAGAATAATATTTTGCTGGGTAAAGGTTTGCCATAACACTCCATAAAAAACAAAACTGATCGTTATTCTGAATGTTAAGACAAGCTTTTTTATTCTTTATGACTCTCGGCAGTTGTATAAATGTGGACCCCTCACCACCCCGCAACGGTTTACATTTACCTCCAAATGTGAAGCACTTAGGAAGGCCCAACCGCTTTCACGTTGCTCAAACTCTTCAACTTTCTTTGTTAAAGTATCAACAACTTTTGAAAAAAACTTATTAAAATCGTAATTATAATAAATTGGTATGTTTTTCGTACTGAAGGACTTAATTTCTTGCTTGTTATTTTTAAACAAAACAAAAATTTAAAATAACTCGAAATTTACCTTTAGACAGGTATGTTTTTGTAAGTTTTCATTCAAAAGTAACATTATTTTACTACGAAGAGAGTTTAAAAACATAGATAGATTATTTGGAATAGGTTCAAAAGCCACTAGTCTATAGGAAATAATGCGTCGATGAAACGCCGAGCTAATAATTTCAACCCCATCGTTATAGCGTTGAGTTTTATCATTTTTTTTGTGCGTATTGCTCCTTACGTGACTAGTCCATGACTTATTATTGACATATACGCTACAAACAGAACAGAAAGGCATTTTTTTTAATGAATTAACGAAAACTTTTTTCAGAAAGTTGTTATGAAATAGTTATTTACCTCATGAATTTTTAAAGTATAATGCGTGAGTTCAAAAATAAAATAATGTAGATAAATCCATTGTTAATATATTTTTTAGGTAAATTTTAACTTATTATTAAAATGCGTAGGCTCACTATCCTTAAACAAGTTGAAGGCTATAGCGAGATATTCCTGTATAGCCCCCCATTCATTGGAAGAGCTCTCACACTGTAGCTTTACCGCTGCGGGGGTTTTTTTGTAACGTTCCTCGGGTGGAGCGTCCTGAACGTCACCCGTGTTGTAAATCTTCAAATCGATGAAGAAGTCTCCTTGAAAGTTCCCGACGCGACGAGTCTGACCTGTTGAAACGCGCGATGTAAAAGAGGATGTTGTACTGTGAACAGTCTTCTTGCTGCTCGATGCTTTTTCCTCAAAATTTTAAATTGTGAAGAGGTCTTTTCGGTTCTTCTTTTTTGAACTGGGAACAAAACAACATATAAAGTTATCTTCTTATTGACATGAAGTAACTACTTAAGATTAGGTGGAACGTAAGCTTGTTTGCCACCTTGGTGGTGCAAAAAGAAATAAAATAAAATAGCATTAATTATGGTTGCGTAATAAGGGTCACATTCTATCAATCGGTAATGAATAGGTACTATCATAAAAACAATTTAATATAACAAATTATAAAAACATTTTAAAAAATAATCTATTTTGATAACAATCTATTATACAAATTATATATGATCATCAAACATGTATTTGTCTGCACGCGTTATGATACGATGAGTCATCACACACGTCACATCGCTCGTGCTACTACAAAGCAAACACCACAGAAAAGGTAAAGTATATGTATACCTATTTCAAATTTTACATTCAGTTTAGCAAAAGACTTTTAAAATAGAAACACAACTATATAGAGCTGTGTGAGCTTATAAGCTATTGAATATAGATTCGTCAGCAAAATAGAAAAACCGGTCAAGAGCGAGTCATACCAACACCTAATTTTTATTACTACGATATCTACCTTTTAAAACTCCTATTTTTATCATTAGAGGTTTGAAATAATTTGACATGTACTAGGTAATAATTACAAATAATTTCTGCAGATGTAATTACACATAGACAAACATTAAAAATCATCTTAACACATAACTTTATACCTACTCTATACTATACAGTTGTTGAAAATTGGAATATGTCTAACGATAATAACGTCTATAACGAAGTTTTAATTTTACTCAAACAGCTCATGACTAGATAAAATGTACCGTTTGATTTTTTTAAATTAAACCCAATCGAACCCTAAATCAATAATATTGCATACTTTGCAATTATCACGCTTAGGTATTCTTTGCCGCCTTGCGTCAAAGGATGTGTAGTAAATTGATATTAGGTCGCGGTACAATGTTGAAAATGTCGCACTGTAGACATTTGACCAAATGGTTAAAATCTAAGTTACATTTCTTATTAAAATTAACCTTTATTAACTCCTTCATATATTATAAAATACTAATTGTCAAATATAATTTATGCTTCGCGAATTGAACCCATCGATATGAAAAATCATATCGATGATTGAACCCCTCTCAACACATATTTCGGCAAAATACCACACTTATAAATCATAATCAAAAACTTAGATTTAAACTTATGTTTTCGAAAACTGGATTCGTTAGTTATTGTAGTTATAACTTTAATAGTTTAATTGTGAGACGTTGTATGATTTTTTTCATAAAAAGAGGGAAAAAAACACTAAGTAGTACTTTTTCTTATATGACTCGCTATACAACTAAGATTACAAAAACTTTATATAAAAATAAGCAATACGGATATATTTACTATCGTATGTTTTTTTACTTGTCTGTAACATTTCTCAATAGATGAACTTCTCATATTATGTTCGCGATACTATTTTGTGCTTGCAAGGCTCTTTGTTTATGTATTTGTCGCTGAACTATACATGATACTTTAAAATATTACATTAATGAAACAACAAATTATAAAAAGACAAATCGGTTACGAACCCACAAAGAACTATATTAACTTAAATGTATTTATAATATATTTATGTACTTTAATTATTCCACCAATTTGCGACCAGAGGTCAGTGCGGTGGACAATAGCCTAAGCCTCCTTTATCTAACGAAGGCTTTGCTTCTACGGTAGGGACAAATAACCTAAATTCGCTATTATGAACAAATCATCTAAAATTTTGTATAATATAAAATTTGCTTAAAAATAATAAAACTTATTTTCTCAATGAATGTGAAAACAAATTGTTTTTTTTAAGTTAAATTAATCACTCATATTTGCAAGTATGTTAGAATATATTAATATGACCTAGATATTATACTACAAAACAATAAGATACTGGTGTTAAAACGTATATTAAACACGATTGAATTGCTCTAAATTCCGAAGTGTTCAAGATTCATTGGTCGGAGTATAAGCAAACCGTGAGAATTATTTCTATAATAATTATTATAACTCATTCTAGAAACTTGTAGCGGTGTGAACACGTCTCAAAACTTTAATTAGTGAAAAGTGGAATTACCAAAATCAAGAAAAGTGATCAAGCAGTACTTACTCATTTATATACTGTAAGTAAAAGTGTGTTATTTATTTATTTATTGTAAAATTAAAAATAAATAATATATAATTTTCAGTAGTTCATTTTGTCAAGTAAATAGAGAATTTTTGAATGTAACATTTTATTGCTCATTGGAAATATTCTGATTATATTAGGATAAAATAAAAAAAATACTGATAAAATTATTAGACATGTAATTAACGTTTTCACAATGGTTTTTGCTCAGCTCAGCTCTCAATATTATGACACTGTTGCAATTATCCTGATTTTATTTATATTTAATTAATGCAACAGTTTTTCTTTTTTTTTATATTTTTTTAGATCTGCGCTAGATCTTCCTTAGTACGGATTCAATGCCTTAATCTAATTTATTATTTCATCTTAAAAATAAAAATCCCTGTTATGTTACTGCTAGTTTCCTTTTTATTAGTCAAAACTGTAGGTACCTGTGTTCAAGGTATAAAACTTGTATAGAAAAACACCGTAAAACTATAACAATTAGAATTTTTTTTAAATTGTTTACAGAGAAGACAGTGCTGCGACTTTAAGACTGTCAGCTTTCAAGACCCAAGAACCTACATGGGACAATCAGGTAACTCGCTGGTTAGTAGAGGGGATTCGTTGGTTCTGGCGCACCCTCCAACCCCCAACCCCTCGCCTAAAAACTTTCTCAAAACTACCCCCTGTGTCTGGGATACCAGAACTACCACGTGATATCACTGTAGGTTCTGTGTAGTTTTGTTAAGTAGTTATATCATTATCGTAATGGGTCCATCGTATTTTTCCGTTTATTAGTTATTCTTATTTAATTACAATGTCGTGAGTGCGATAATGATGTTTGTGGTGACATTCCTAATACCTTTTTAATTATATTTGTACTTGTAAGATAAATCGTATATATATAGGATCCAAAAACACTAGTCGATAGTATTCGAGTTACAATTTATCATCAAGTGATTGAATTCATCCTGTGTGATACTGAGGCTGGTTCTATTTACTTCAAAAAAAGCTATGGAGGTATGTGTTTTTTTGCTTTATAATTCTTTATCTATATTTATTATATATTACAGACCCTCAAAACTATGTGTTTGTTTGAATGTCTATTACTTAAACCAATTTTGTTTAGGTTTTCACTTTAGGCAAATTTTTGATTCAAATTATTATACAAATATGTTTTTAAAGCATAGGCTTATTTTATTACAGAATTCAACATTTAACGTAATGGAAGAAAACACGTTCAAGCATTACTACTACGCTACATCGGATGATGAGCAATCAACTGAGAAGGCCTTAGAAACAACAAAGCTCAAACGGTCTCGTCGAAATAGTATCGACTCATTCTTTGAGGGGACCAATCAGAAGAAAAAGAAACTCAGCTCTACAGTGGCGAGATCTTCAAAAGATGGTATCCCTGGTGTCACATACTTGTCTACTAATAATGATGATGGGGCTCATGCTACACATTTGATGAAAATTGAGGTGTATGACCTCATAAAATTGAAAAAAGTACCAGTTGATGAACATTGGAAACACTCAGAAGTGAGGATCAAATATTATACGGATATAAAAGATGAAAAATATGAGCAAACGAAGGGTATCATATTTGATATCACGAAGCAAATAGCAGAAACCAATAACTGTAAAAAATACTTTTTTAAAAAGTAATCTCTAATAGCTATATTAATTTATAAGAACCATCGTTACAAAATTTTATGAGTATCTAATTGATAAGTAACGAGCAACTATTAATTAACCATCAACTAATATTGTAATCACCTTATCGACTTGTATATATAAGAGAAAAATCGAACATTATATTAATTATTAATTCATCATTCACAAGCAAAGCTAAACTGGTTTATTTCAACCATGTCACTAGAAAGTGTTTTTTTTTTTCAAAATGTTTTTGAAGAAGAAGAAAAAGAACTAATGAGAGCGTGTGAGAATTATGAAGATAATGCTCTGGAAAATCCGTATTATGACACTTCACTGTTTAACATCTGTAAAGAAGTTGAGGAAACATTCAGGTATACATTCTAACTATACTTATTTAAATTTTATGTTACATATTTGTGTTCTTATATTAACATAAGCATGTTATACCTACAGAAAATCTTCAATTCAAGTCGGTCGAGGTTTGAAGAGACAAGCTGATATTAGTGTTGAAGATTTACAACAAGCATCGACGTCATCATCTTCCAATACAACACATAGACAGAACGTTATGTGTCAAATATGTGAATTAAAGGTTAGCCAAAGGTTCTATGCTCAGCACTTACGATCTAAGGAACGCAAAGAAAAATGTCTTATTCATAATCATAATTTACATAATGTCTCTGTTATATCAGTTGCTTTTGGGTCTCGGGTCTTAACGTATAGAATTGTATCACCTAAAGCTAATGAGTCACTTAAAATACAAACTCCTGAAGTATTCATAGCATCAATTAAAGAGTCGATACTATTTCTTATTCAGGAATGTTTAAAAGAGTTAACTATTGTTAAAGTTAATTTTATTATTCATGCAGATTTTGAACAGGAAACAAAAGATTTAAAACATTCTTTCGATTTTCAAACAAAAAATTGGACTATTTCTTTAGGGGACGAATTAGAAAATTATTTAGAAACTTTAAGCGAAGACATTAAAAATAAAATGAGTGATTTCGAAGCAAAATATAGTGGATGGACTTTAAAAAAAATTCAGTTCTTAGAAATGAATGTTAATAAGTTCAATCCCTTACGAGGGTCTTCGTTTATTGAATTACCTTTAGATATTAAGCGTAAAAAAGCAGTCATAAATGTAAAAAATAACGATCAACAATGTTTTAAGTGGGCTTTATTATCCGCACTATATCCTGTAAATAAAAGTTCTGAAAGGGTATCATCATACTTGAGGAATCAAAATAGACTAAAGTTTAATAATATACAGTTCCCAATCAAATTATCGGATATACCCAAGGTAGAAAAACAGAATAACATTAGTATCAATGTTTTCGGATTAGAATTTAACAAAGAAAAAAAATGTAATACCATCGTTGGACCATTATATTTTACAAAATGTCGTAAAGAATTACACATTAACTTATTATTTTTAAACAATGGTTCAAATGGTCATTATTGTTTTATAAAAAATTTATCACGCTTGGTAAGTAAACAAATAACGAATCGAAATAATGCTATTCATATCTGTGATGGTTGCCTTCTATATTTTAAATCTAAAGTTAATTTAATTAATCACCAAAAACATGACTGTGCTCATATTGTTACTGAATTACCAGGAATTCATAAAAAAGGAAAAGATTGGTTTAATCGGGAAACAAATAATGATGAGATCTATTTTGATAAGTTTCAAAGAAAATTAAAATTACCTTTTGTAATATATACAGACTTTGAAGCTCTTTTAAAACCCGTCACCTCATGTGACCCTGATCCATCGAAGTCATATACAAAAACAATACATGAACATGAAGTTTATAGTTATGGATACTCTATAAAATGTTCGTATGATGATAAGCTGTCTACATACAGAACATACACAGGGCCTAATTGTACAAAAATGTTTATGGAAAGCATTTACAAAGATATTAGCAATATACATAGGATAAATTGTTTTCAAAAATGTCCACTTCCATTAACTAACGAAGAGAAGGAATCTATTAGACAATCGCAATTATGTTATATTTGTGAAGGGCTATTGGGTGATGACATCACAGTAGACTATGATTGGAATACTGGTAATTTTAGAGGTGTTGCTCACGAATTATGTAGTTCAAAGTATCGTGTTCCCTTTTTCATTCCCATTCTATTTCATAATCTAAGTAATTATGCTCATTTTATTGTTCATGCTTTGAATTTTAAAGATGGAGAAATAGATATCATTCCGCAAAATAAGGAAAAATATATTTCATTCTCAAAAAAACTTAATATAAGAGGTCATTTAGTACATTTGCGGTTTTTAGATTCCTTTAAATTCATGGCCAGTAGTTTAGATAGTTTAGCTAAAAATCTAAAAAAAGATCAATTTATAGAATTAAGAAAACAATTTCCAAACGAAAATGATTTTAATAAACTTATTAGGAAAGGTGTTTTTCCTTATGAATTTGTTAATTCTTATGAATCCTTAAAAGTTACAACTCTTCCAGATCAAGACGCTTTCTTTAACTCTTTAAGTAATACCAGTGTCTCAGATGATGATTCTAAACATGCTCAAAATGTTTGGGTCCAATTTAAATGTAAAAATATGTTGGACTATTCCAATCTATACTTAAGAACTGATGTAATGTTACTCACTGATATTTTTGAAAACTTTAGAGAAATTTGTATCAAAACATATGAACTCGACCCTGTACAATATTATACCCTTCCAGGATTAAGCTGGGATGCAATGCTAAAATGTACTAACATAACACTGGAATTATTAAAAGACTTTGATAAAATAGCATTCGTAAAGTCTGGTATAAGAGGTGGTATTTCACAGTGTTCTAACAGATATGGAAAGGCAAATAACGAGTACATGGGTGATTACAAAGATAACTTACCAAAATCCTACCTAATGTATTTTGATGCAAACAATCTCTATGGTTGGGCAATGTCTCAGTATTTGCCTGTAAGAGATTTTGAATGGGTTAACCCGAACATAGACTTCAATATATCAGATTCATTAGATATTGGATACATACTGGAAGTTGATCTTGCATACCCTGAAAATTTACATGATCTTCATTCAGACTTACCTTTATGCCCTGAAAACATTGTAATCGGTAACAGTAAAGATAAAAAATTAGTACCAAATTTATATAACAAAACTAAATATATTATTCACTATAGAAATCTGAAGCAATGTTTACAACTTGGTATGAAATTAATTAGAGTTCATAGAGTTTTACAGTTTGAGCAAAGTCCTTGGTTGAAGAAATATATAGATTTAAATACACAACTAAGAACTTTAGCTAAAAGTGACTTTAAAAAAGATTTTTATAAACTTATGAATAATGCAGTCTTTGGTAAAACTATGGAAAATGTTGAAAAACGTGTTAATGTGAAATTGTTAACCCACTGGAAAAAGCCTTGGAAAAATTCAAGGTGCACAAAGTTTAATTGCTCGCCCTGAGTTTCATAGTCTATCTATATTCTCCGAGTCTTTAATTGCTGTACAATTACAAAAGACTAAGGTATATTTCAATAAACCATTTGTTTTAGGATTTTGTATATTAGAAATATCAAAAACATTGATGTATAACTTTCATTATAATTACATGAAAAGAAAATACAATAATAGTGTCAAGTTATTATACACTGATACGGATAGCTTAGTTTACCATGTATTTACAGATAATTTTTATAATGATATAAAATCTGACTTAGAATGTTTTTTCGATACTTCAGACTATTCTAGTGATAATGTTTATGGTTTCCCACTTTTAAATAAAAAGAAACTTGGATATTTTAAGGATGAGAACAATGGTAAAATATTTCGGGAGTTTGTAGGACTTCGATCAAAAATGTATGCAATGGACATTGAAAGTAAGGTTATTGCTAAAGCTAATGGTGTAAATAAAAGTGTGACAAAAAAGATGAATTTGGAAAATTTTAAGTTGTGTCTATTTAATAAAAATGTAAATGTTTCACAAATGTGTAGGATTCGAAGTGTGAAACATACTATTTTTACACAACAAATTAATAAAACTTGTCTATCCTGTAATGACACCAAGAGATATATTTTACCTAATTCAACAGATACATATGCTTGGGGTCATTTTAAAATTAACTTATAGTTTTGAAATAATAATAATATAGAGTATTAATTGTATCTGGTTTATGTGTAATGTAAGGTAATAACTATTATTAAGTAACCTAATGATTGTAATTTTTTTTTATTATTAATTATATTGTTTTTAATATATAAGTGTTTGTTTTTATTGCTTTCCTCCATATGAATTTGAAAATTTTCAAAGAGAACACACATTAAAAATAATTATGATTCATTTTTATCATCCCTTTACAGTAATTGTAGCTGGCCCTAGTGGATGTGGTAAATCAGTTTTTGTTAAAAATTTTGTGAAACATGCTAATGAGATTTGCAATCAACATTTTTCTAATATTATGTGGTGTTATGATGAAATGCAACAGTTATACAACTTGAACAATGTTAATTATTACCAAGGTATTCCTGACCTCAGTATATTTAATGGAGAACAACCACAACTAATAATAATCGATGACCTCATGCGAGAGTCTGATGGTCGTGTTGTTGACATATTCACAAAGGGTAGTCATCATAGAAACATTAGTGTTTTCTATATTACACAAAATATATTCCATCAAGGTAAAGGACAGAGAGATATTTCTTTAAACTCTAGTTATATAGTCTACTTTAAAAATCCACGAGATAAAACACAAATTCGTTACTTAGCACGTCATGTCTCACTTGAAAACATCAAATTTTTGGAAGATGCCTACAAAGATGCTACTTGTGAACCTCATGGCTACCTAATGATAGATTTAAAACAGGACACAATTGATATGTGTCGATTTAAAACGAGAATATTTCCTTCTGACCAGAACTGCATTGTATATATACCTAAAAAAGGATTTAAATACAGCAAACATAATGAAATTCCAATCATTCATAAATAATGCATTCAAGAGTGACTACACATCAAGAACTTTTAAAATCGTTGCATGTATTGAAACCAAGACATAGAAAAGCTTTACTTAAATCTTGTAGTAAAGAAGAAATAAATTTTATTTGTGAGTGTATTTACAACGTATTACAGGGTAAAATACCCATCAAGGAAAATGATAAAAACAAATTAAAAAAATATAAAAATATATTGAGAAAGTTGGTTTGTAAAGGAAGAAATCTACTTAGAAAAAACGTAATTATTCAAAGGGGTGGTGCCTTTTTACCTATTATTTTAGGATCTGTTCTAAGTGCCTTGGTGAGTTCAATTTTAAAACCTTAGCAGGAAAAATAAAAGCAAAAAAATGGAACATGCTAAAAAAATGATTCTAATTGAACCTAATTTGATAGAAAAAATTAAAAAGGAAAATGAAACACAAAGCGCTTTAAATACTTTATCCCGTTTAGATGGTGAAATGAAAGATATTTTAAATAGTAATGTAGAAGATAGAGAAAAATGGATTTTGTATTTACAAACACTACAAAGGTATTTACATTTTACTGAAGTAGAACGACGACCATATCAAATACCAATTATAACCAAAACAGAAAGTTCGCCTAATTATAAAGATACTGATGTCA
This sequence comes from Apoda limacodes, assembly GCA_946406115.1. Taxonomy (NCBI): domain Eukaryota; kingdom Metazoa; phylum Arthropoda; class Insecta; order Lepidoptera; family Limacodidae; genus Apoda; species Apoda limacodes. The sequence continues at coordinate 5,925,224 of OX291553.1, read as the reverse complement.
TTAAGGAAACAGTCCTTGACACTGAGCAGGTATCAAACATAAAATCAAAAACCATAAATGATACTGACTTAACCCCATTTTATTCAAAGCAACAACTCTTGAAATTGATTCCTAAGACGTATATAAAACGAGGTGAATTACTAATAGAATCAATTTTTTCAAATAAAAAAAGGTAGATTGGGATACCAATGGAACTGTTAGTATCAATAATATGAAAATACCAGGGAGTAACATTATAGACCTGGTGAATGATACACTAAGACCACTTAAACACAGTGATCCAATTGGGTGGCAAGAGTTTGCATCAGCATTAAAAGAAATTAAAATACCATTAACTTATATTGGAAATCCAAAAAGACTAGAATATATTAATAAACTTTACTTAGGTGATATAAAAGAAGAAATTCCACTTAACAAATTGCAATCAGATAATAGTTTTACTCCTACTAAGACTCATTTTAACAAAATCAAGAAAAAAATAGACTGGGAAAAATGGACCCCCTATTAGAAATAAATCAGATTTACTATGATGTTTCTCATCCTGCTGGATATGGAGGTGTTAACAAACTCATCAACTCGTTAAAGGGAAAAATGACAGCAAAACAAGTGAAAAATTGGTTGCAAGAACAAGAAACTTACACATTACATAAACCTGTAAGAAATAGATTTCCTAGAAATAAGTACATTTTATCTAATTATAATGACTTGTGGCAGGTGGATTTAAGTGATATGCGCACTTATTCTGAATATAATGATGGTTTTAAATATATTCTGTGTGTTATTGATGTATTTAGTAAATATGCATTTGCTAGATGTTTAAAAAAAAAGAACTCTATAACTATAAAAGAATGCTTTGAAAGTATATTTAATGAGTCAAAATCCTTACCTAACCACATTCAGTCAGATAAGGGAACTGAATTTGTTTCTAAGGATGTGCAAAAATATTTTAAAAGTAAAGGTATAAACTATTACACCACTAACAATCCTGATATAAAAGCTAGTATCGTGGAACGCTTTCAAAGAACATTAAAGACAAAAATGTTGATATTTTAAAAGATTTGATTTATTCTTATAATCATAGCTATCATTCAAGTATAAAAATGTGTCCTAAAGATGTTAACTCAGAAAATATTATGACTGTTTGGAATAATTTATATGATAGAGATAAAGGGCAAAAGGCTATTCTAAACAGGTTTAAAGAAGGTGATTATGTTAGGATAACAAAACATAAACACATATTTCAAAAAGGATACGAGAGCAACTGGAGTGATGAAATATTTGTTATTACTTCAGTTATAAGAAGATCACCTTGGGTAGTTTATACGTTAAAAGATCTTCAAAATGAACCCATTACAGGTACATTTTATGAAAAAGAATTACAAAAAGTAATATACAACCCCACTCTCCCACATAAAATAGATAAAATACTCCACACTCGTTATTTTGGAAATAGAAAGCAAGTACTAGTGAAGTGGAAAGGTTATCCAAACAAATTTAATACTTGGGTATCATTAAAAGATATAGAAAAAATATGATTAAGGAAGATTTTTATTTAACTTTGCTCAGAAATAGTTCAATGGAATATTTTCCGAGTAATACCACTACAAATTTTTCATCAAAACTTCCAAAACCTATAAAATTAGAAGGACAGTGGTCTGTTGGAGTTGTAGAATTTCAATACCCATGTAGTATGTTTACAGTTCAAGAGGGTGAAAATATAATGTATATTACTAAGAAAATGATAGTACCTTTGGATAAATCAATATCATCAGTTATTTATAAAAATCATATACCTGCAACCAATTATGATAATATTGATAACATTTTAAAAGCCTTAAACCTAAAAGAAAACTGTCGCTTTCATTATGATAAAGTTTCCCAGATGGTCTCTGTTCAAATTAACGATAAAAATATATCATCTTTAACGTTATCATCAAAGTTAAGTATTCAACTTGGCTTTGAACCAAAAACTAATTTAATAACAAAAAACGTTGGAAGATACCCACCCAATTTACATTTAGGATTACCTTCTCAATTATTTGTTTACTGTGATATAATTGATCCGCAAATAGTTGGAGATGTTATGACACCATTGTTAAGAATAATACCTTTAGACCCCGAGAAATATATCTATGGTGCTTATAAGATGCATGTATTTTCACCACCCCACTACTTACCAGTTATGCGAAGAGAATTTGATACAATTGAAATAGATATAAGAACAAACACTGGTAATAAAATACCATTTCAATTTGGGACCGCATATGTTAAACTACACTTTAAGCGATTATAATGCATAATAACAGTATTTGTCCCTATGAGCAATATTATTCACACCAAGCAGGATCAAGAATTGGTGTAATTTACAAAGGTGTACCACATCAACGTGGTCATGGAATAGGAAGCTTTTTAGGAGGCCTGTTTCGATCAGTACTACCTTTATTATCAAGTGGGGCAAGAGTAATTGGTAAAGAGGCTCTTAATGCTGGAGTGGGATTATTAAGCGATATGATAAGCCAGAAACCAATGAATGAATCTGTGCAAACACGGTTAAAAGATGTAAGTAGTAATTTAAAACGAAGAGCAGATGATAAAATTGAAAGACTAATGAATGGATCCGGTTATATAACGAAACGTCAACGTCGGTTTCATTCCATTCCGTCAACAGCTTTGAAAGAGTTGAGAACTAGAAAGTATAAAATTAATAGAAATACTAAAGATATATTTTCAAACAAATAATGTCATTCTTGCATAATCATTCATGTGAATGTATAAAATCGGAATTGGATTTATTTGCTTTACCAACAACTCAGACAAGTATTGAAAATGGACAATGGATACACTACAAACCTATATCATCCTTTACAGACGATGGACCAATTGAATTTCAAATTCCTGGTACGGGGGATGATTATATCGATTTGTCTCATACATTACTACATTTAAAAGTTAAAATTCGAAACCAAGATGGCACCAACTTAGCTGCTGCTACAGTAGTAGCCCCAACTAATAACTGGTTACACTCACTGTTCAATCAACTCGATGTGTATTTAAATCAAAAACTAGTATCTCCACCAAACAACACTTATGCTTATAGGGCATTTATAGAAACTTTATTAAAATATGGTCCAGCAGCTTAACAATCTCATCTGACTTGTGGACTATGGTATGAAGACACAGCTGGAAAAATGAATTCACTAGATGATTCTAATGATGGATTTAAAAAAAGGAATCAATTTGTACGTGAGAGTAAAGAGGTAGAAATGGTAGGACATTTGCATGGGGATTTGTTTAATCAAGAAAAGTTTCTGATAAATGGTGTTGAAATTAGTCTTAAACTAGTACGATCAAGAGAAAGTTTTAATCTTATGGCTGGTGCAGATGCTAAACTGAAAGTTACTATTACTGACGCTACACTTATAGTTCGAAGAGCAAAAATTAGTCCAAGTGTATTATTAGCACATCAAAAAGTTTTAAGTGCAACGACCGCTAAGTATCCTATAACCAGAGCTGAAGTCAAAGTGCTCACAATACCTTCAGGAGTTCAGGGAAAAACGCTTGATAACATATTTATTGGTCAAGTTCCAAAAAGGTGTATAATAGGTTTTGTAAACAATGCTGCTTTTAATGGAAGTTTTAACAGAAACCCTTTTAACTTTGAAAACTATGGAATAAATACATTTAGTTTGTATATAGATGGCCAACAAATACCATCAAAAGCTTTACAACCAATGTTTCACAACAATATATTTACCACAGCTTACCATACACTATTTTCCGGGTCAGGTATTCACTTTTTGAATGATGGTAATGCTATTTCTAGGGAACAATATGCAAATGGATATTGTTTGATGGCATTTGATTTAACTCCAGACTTATCAGCTAGTTCTACGTCTCATTGGAATCTTATTAGACATGGAAGCGTAAGACTTGAAGTTCGTTTTGAAGCAGCACTCATACAAACAATAAACTGTATAGTGTATGCTGAATTTGATAATGTTATTGAAATAGATAAAAATCGTAATGTTTCAGTAGATTACAGTAGCTAAAATATAATAATTAGAACTCAATGAAAGGACTTATTATACTTTTGACATTCATAATATCAACATTCTGAAATGAATACTTTAGATATTCAAAAATGTTTAAAGATAATTTCTCCGAAAATTAAACTAAATGTATTTGCTGCAAATAGATTACCAGTACTCATGCACCTACCTGCTTTTCTCATTAGTAATTTAGATGTTGACAATCAACCTGGATCGCATTGGGTGGGAATACATATTAATAAAAATGGATTAGGTGAATACTTTGATTCTTATGGTCGTAAACCTAGAAGACATCATTTATATTTCTTAAATAAGAATACTAAGATATGGAGTTACAATAATAAAAGAGTTCAAAATGACTTTACAACTGTTTGTGGGGAATATTGTCTTGTTTATTTGTATTTTAAGTTTCATGGTAAATTAATGATTGATTTTGTAAATTACTTTAGTAATAACACTCTATGTAATGATATTTTATTATATGATATGTTTAAAACAATTTTTGATAATAAAACTTTTTAAAATAAAAAAATGTTTTTTTCTTATGTGTGTGTTTGTGTAATTAGTGGTTAAAAAACAAAAAAATATTTTTTATTTATATCATTTATTCATTTATTCATAATAAAACTCAAACATGATACAATTTGATTCAAAGTTGATTTCGAGTAATACTGAAGCTGGTTCTTATAAATTAATTTAGCTATTAGAGATTACTTTTTAAAAAAGTATTTTTTACAGTTATTGGTTTCTGCTATTTGCTTCGTGATATCAAATATGATACCCTTCGTTTGCTCATATTTTTCATCTTTTATATCCGTATAATATTTGATCCTCACTTCTGAGTGTTTCCAATGTTCATCAACTGGTACTTTTTTCAATTTTATGAGGTCATGCACCTCAATTTTCATCAAATGTGTAGCATGAGCCCCATCATCATTATTAGTAGACAAGTATGTGACACCAGGGATACCATCTTTTGAAGATCTCGCCACTGTAGAGCTGAGTTTCTTTTTCTTCTGATTGGTCCCCTCAAAGAATGAGTCGATACTATTTCGACGAGACCGTTTGAGCTTTGTTGTTTCTAAGGCCTTCTCAGTTGATTGCTCATCATCCGATGTAGCGTAGTAGTAATGCTTGAACGTGTTTTCTTCCATTACGTTAAATGTTGAATTCTGTAATAAAATAAGCCTATGCTTTAAAAACATATTTGTATAATAATTTGAATCAAAAATTTGCCTAAAGTGAAAACCTAAACAAAATTGGTTTAAGTAATAGACATTCAAACAAACACATAGTTTTGAGGGTCTGTAATATATAATAAATATAGATAAAGAATTATAAAGCAAAAAAACACATACCTCCATAGCTTTTTTTGAAGTAAATAGAACCAGCCTCAGTATCACACAGGATGAATTCAATCACTTGATGATAAATTGTAACTCGAATACTATCGACTAGTGTTTTTGGATCCTATATATATACGATTTATCTTACAAGTACAAATATAATTAAAAAGGTATTAGGAATGTCACCACAAACATCATTATCGCACTCACGACATTGTAATTAAATAAGAATAACTAATAAACGGAAAAATACGATGGACCCATTACGATAATGATATAACTACTTAACAAAACTACACAGAACCTACAGTGATGTCACGTGGTAGTTCTGGTATCCCAGACACAGGGGGTGGTTTTGAGAAAGTTTTTAGGCGAGGGGTTGGGGGTTGGAGGTTAGTGAGCCAGAACCAACGATGTTTTGAGAGTGGTCAAGCGCGAGTCGTGCGGGGGTAGAAAAGTTTTTAGGCGAGGGGTTGGGGTTGGAGGGTAGTGCGCCAGAACCAACGATGTTTTGAGAGTGGTCAAGCGCGGGCGAGGGGTTGAGGTTGGGGGGTAGTGCGCCAGAACCAACGAATCCCCTCTACTCTGGTTTTCAATATTTTTAATAACTGTAAAAGAACCTTGTCAGTGTTAATATATTTTATTGTTCGCAGGTACTATGCTTCTTACCAGACCAGACTTCACTACACTGTAAAGAAAAGTATTTACTTTTGTAACCTGTTCAAATTAAAAAAAACCTATCCTACCAAAACTCTATAGTTTACTCAAAGCAGTAATGAACTTTGATTGAGCTGTAGATATTTCCACATTGTTTTATTTCCAACATTGTTTTTATTTTTTATACACCTGCAGGTAATTCTTCTATGGTAAAAGGTAAATGGTAAAAGGTATTTGGTTTTTCAAAAGGTAAAGGTGGTTTTTTTTTTATTTATTTTGAATTCGATCGTTCGATCTGTCCACTAATTTGGAACACTAAACAATCGCGGTTGGCGTGGGGTGATCTTACCACGGGCTCCCCGGGCGGAATCTTACCATGGGTCTGTCACCCAATTGTGATTGTGTTAGGAATTCCTTTCAGCGGGGTTGATCTTACCACGGGCTCCCCAGGAAGAACTTACCACGGGTCTTCCAACTAAAAGGTTTAGGATATACACGGTTCACAGAGTGATCTTACCACGGGCTCTCTGTAATCGTGTTTTAGGTGTCGCGTTCAATAAGGTGATCTTACCATGGGCTCCAAGTTGAACGTATTAGGAATTCCTTTCGGTGGGGTTGATCTTACCACGGGCATCCCAGGAAGAACTTACCACGGGTCTTCCAACTGAAAGGTTTAGGATATACACGGTTCACAGAGTGATCTTAGCACGGGCTCTCTGTAATCGTGTTTTAGGTGTCGCGTTCAATAAGGTGATCTTGCCATGTGCTCCAAGTTGAACGTGTTCGGAATTCCTTTCGGTGGGGTTGATCTTACCACGGGCACCCCAGGAAGAACTTACCATGGGTCTTCCAACTGAAAGGTTTAGGACATACGCGGTTCACAGAGTGATCTTACCACGGGCTCTCTGTAATCGTGTTTTAGGTGTCGCGTTCAATAAGGTGATCTTGCCATGGGCTCCAAGTTGAACGTGATCGGAATTCCTTTCGGTGGGGTTGATCTTACCACGGGCAACCCGGGAAGAACTTACCACGGGTCTTCCAACTGAAAGGTTTAGGATATACGCGGTTCACAGAGTGATCTTACCACCGGCTCTCTGTAATCGTGTTAAGAACAACGTGTTTCATAAGGCGAACGATGACTGATCTCAAAAACATAATATTGGGCACGCTAAGCCACCGAAGTGCAGGCGAACGGAGTGAGCCTGATGACACGGAGGTGGTCTAGAGTGCCCAATATTGTACTACTCGATTATTAATATTTGTATAGGAGTTTAGTTCCGAAATTGGCCACCAAATTCCGTTCTCGATTGAGAGCTACAACAACGTTCAAGAGTACCAACTTAGTATATTTCTCGATCGCCGTAGGATTTTACAATTGAAACTGATATCAGTTGTAGGCCTCCTGAGCTATATTTTGATGCGCCAATTTGTTGTAGATATTATTAAATTTCTTCGATATTTCCTTTTCATTTTCTTAAATTCATGTATTTGTTACACATAAGACTTTTATAAATATTTATAAAAGTTTATTTTACATTAATTTCTTAAGTTTCTTCATTTATTATTTTTGGTTTTCTGTACTTAATGGTAATCCAGATTTCTTTTTAGTTTTATACCTGTGAAAATTTACAGTAGTTACACATGTGAAAATTTACTATATTATATATTTATTTCACCCTATTATATATATATATATATACAGGTGAAGTTTTCAAATGGGCGTGCATGGCCAAATCCTGAATAGCGAAAAGTGCTCAAAGGAGTCTGGAGCCCGAATTTGACGAAAACTAAAATTGCATCGTTAGATTTATGAAACCATTTGAAATTTTTGGATTGGAATCAAACCCATAGATTTTGAAAAAAAAACCACACTGTTTTATTGCTTAAAACTTAGAAGTGCTATTTACTTTAAACTTAGTATCTTTATATAATTTTTAACACGAATAATAAACAAAGTGTTTCGGAGAGTTTTAAAATTCAACCTCTAAGGGAAGAAAATGTTATGCTAATTTTGTATGGAATTGGCAAACATTATTTTTACGAAACTTGGTACAATGCTATCCATTGTTACACGAAAATAAAACAGATATTTCGGACAGATACGAGTATTACACTAATACACGCATTTCAGGTTTTTTCAAATTCAACCCGCACCAATAAACCCGCACGGGAGTGAAGTGCAAGTTTTTGAGGAAAATAATATTTTATAGTGAAATTTTATTCATAATTTATGTAAATGTTTTACAGCTAAATGATTAAAACATGTATTTCAGGTAATTTTGATAATCAACCCCTCATTTACTTAAAACTCAGTATTAATGCCTATAAAATTTTACTGCTTTGAACGGGGTTGAAAGGAGATGAGAAACTAAGTATAGGATTTAATATGTCTATAGTTATTAAATTGAAACTTGGTGGATATTTATTCTTAACACAACTAACAAACGACGTGTTTCGGTGTTTCAGGAAACTTGACCAGGTCTTACGAGGCGGCAAATTTGTTGAGTAATATTTTTTAATGTTTTAATTTAGTATAATACTTGAAATAGGGACATGCTTTTCAACACTATTTATAAAACGTTTCAGGTTCAAATTTAACCCCAAAAGAGGTGAAAAGAGGTGAAAAAATTTGTAAAGTGTACCTATATTTCATTTTCTGAAGTCAATTCACTTAGAACGTCATACATATGCGTATTCACTATTCAATACCGATCAATGCCTCAACTTTTGTCTGATTACTAAAACTGAAATAAGGTTATATGTTAATGTGTATTTAACTACCAGTGAAAGAAAAATTAACTAATTTCTCTGATTCAGTCCACAACTTCTTTGACAGCTCCAGATCTTGGCACAACGGAGACGCTTTCTGTTCCCGACAATCACAAAAGTACTTTCCAGTCAGATGTTTAACTTCCGGTGACACTGCCAAATATACAGACGTCTGTGCCGCTTCCGAAGGAGTTTTACACGTGAATCCCAGTATTAATTTTAGAAACATTATTAGTCTTTCATCCACACAACCAACAGCTATATTTGTCATTGCCCATACAGGGTGTAAACAATTAACTGTCACACCGGTTCCTCTTAACCTTCGACTTAGCTCCATCGTCATGATAGTTAAATATAACTTGCTGTTAGCATACACTGAAAATTTGTTCCAATATTTCTCTGTGTTCATATTATCAAAGTCGACTATACCATTTTTATGAACTGAAGATGAAACGTTAATGATGCGACTAGGTGCCGATGACTTCAGAAGAGGCAATAAAAGGCATGTCAATAAAAATGGTCCAAAGTAATTAACTTGCATTCCGATAAGTAAACCATCTTCTGTTTTACTATCTCCCGGTACTATAGCGCCAGCATTATTAATAAGTACATCCAAACGTTTCTCACTTCTCATTATGTCTTCACTAAATTTCTTAATGGAGCGTAAAGACAATAAATCTATTTGTGTACATATAATTGTTGCATCTGGGTTCAATTTAAGTATTTTTGCTTTTGCAGCTGAAGCGAGTTCTAAAGTAATGCATGCAATAATGACTCTTGCTCCACGATCAGCTAAATCTCTAGTCGTTTCAAATCCTATACCACTGTTACCTCCCGTTATTATAACAGTCTTTCCCACCATATGCGCACTCGAGTGACACATTCCAATTGTTAACTTCTGATACACTTTCACAGATATAACTGCAATTGCTATTAATCCAATTATCCACGTAAACATTGTAACTGGTAACACTGCTGACTGTTTTTACGTATCGTGAAATAATGATAGATAACTATAAAACTTGGTAAAGATCAGTTATCCACGGCCATGACAACACATATGATCGTTGATTATTAATTTTCAATCGGCGTGTCCCCACAGACCAAGCGGCCGCGCTTACACCGCGAGATTGCTGCTCGTGGCTGCCGACCAAAGCCGATTAGCTTACTTATATAATACTAGCTTTTGCCAACGACTTGGCCCGCCCTAAATTTGGTAATCGGCGTAGGATACTTACGGCAACTCCTTGCTTATACAAAAGAAGTTTGTTATAGCAAGCTATATCTGCAGCTATGGTTCGTTCGTGGAATTCGGTTATAGTTGTTCCCGCGTAAACTTTTGAATTTTCCGGATAGTCTATGTCCTATCCCAGGACCTTGCCTATAAGTGTGCCAAGATTCATCCCGATCCATCCAGTGGTTGAAGCGTGATTGAAATATCCAAAATTATTTTGCCAGCGGCTCCACCCGCCCTAAATTTGGTAATTGGCGTGGGATTGTTACGTCAACTCATCAATACTAATAAAGTTTGCTATAGCAAGCTATAGTTCATTTAAGCTCGGTTATAGTTATTCCCGCGGAAAATTTTGATTTTTCCGGGATAAAACACACCTGCGCGTGGTTTACATAGCAATAATTCTGGTCAGTGGATGCTCAAACTTATAGCAACCGTTTAAAACGTGGCGGAAAATGGTAGGTTATAAAATAAACGTGATATGGAAGATTTAATATATATATAAGGGCTATAAGGGCTTTTTCAAAATTAACTCCTAACATAGTAAAGAAAGTAGTAAATTTTGGTTTTATGCTTAAATCAGCATAGAAATTATAAATTTCGAGAAGTGGTTAATTTTATTGTAGATTTGGTTTGGTGGGCACTTTTGTAATTTAAACTCCAAGGTGGTGAAAGAGAGTAAGCTTTATAGTATCTTGAATAAAGAACTGTGCAAATCTTATAGTCTATGCGAGCAAAGCCGCAGGTTAAAGTAAAACACGAGAATCTCTGCCGAAAAACTGCTGCGCAAGTAACTAGTTTTTGCGTGAAGATAGGACATAAACATTGACAAACTAAACTTATAAGTTTATAAGTTTGCTCACCACTTTAACTGTTCCATGCTTACCGCTATAAGAAATAGCATAAGACTTTACAGTCAATATGTTGACCCGCACATTTCAGATTACGCGTGCAAAATTTCAACAGAATCTGTTCGGTAATTTTTGTGTGGAGTTTTGACATACATACAAATACAATATAAATATTTTTAGTTTCCGTTTAGAAGGTTACAGCGTCATTAGTGCACGCATATAAATTACCTTATTTGTGGAGTTAATAATTTGGCTATGCATAAATGTCAGGACGGTTTATTTTTCAAGGTCGTCTTGTTTGCTAAGTTTTCGTTGCCATATGTTAGCTTTTTATATTATTATGATGCTATATTAGGTACAATACAACTTTACAACACGGTATGCGGTATAAACTGTTAAAATCTTGAAAATTTTATTTCATAGATAACTTCCGAACGACTACACCAAACTGGATAATTCTTTTTAGTTGTGTTCATTCTATATAAATAATAAAAAAAATTGCTCAAGTGCGCGTCGGACTCGTGCACTAAGGGTAAACCTTTTGTAATGAAATTTTGGGAAGTTATTATGCACACGCCGAGGAAGGTATTTGAAGAAAAAAATCTCGCCAAGTGCGTGTCGGACTCGCGTGCCAACTAAGTGTAAACCTATTGTAAGTAAATTTTGGAAAATTTGGAGTTGCCGTAAGTATCCTACGCCGATTACCAAATTTAGGGCGGGCCAAGCCGTTGGCAAAAGCTAGTATTTTATAAGTAAGCTAATCGGCTTGGGTCGGCAGCCACGAACAGCAATCTCGCGGTGTAAGCGCGGCTGCTTGGTCTGTGGGGACACGCCGATTGAAAATTATTAATCAACGATCATATGTGTTGTCATGGCCGTGGATAGCTGATCTTTACCAAGTTTTATAGTTATCTATCATTATTTCACGATACGTAAAAACAGTCAGCAGTGTTACCAGTTACAATGTTTACGTGGATAATTGGATTAATAGCAATTGCAGTTATATCTGTGAAAGTGTATCAGAAGTTAACAATTGGAATGTGTCACTCGAGTGCGCATATGGTGGGAAAGACTGTTATAATAACGGGAGGTAACAGTGGTATAGGATTTGAAACAGCTAAAGATTTAGCTGATCGTGGAGCAAGAGTCATTATTGCATGCATTACTTTAGAACTCGCTACAGCTGCAAAAGAAAAAATACGTAAATCGAATCCAGATGCAACAATTATATGTAAGGAAATGGATTATATATAAGGATTTATCGTCTTTACGCTCCGTTAAGCAATTTAGTAAAGACATAATGAGAAGTGAGAAACGTTTGGATGTACTTATTAATAATGCTGGCGCTATAGTACCGGGAGATAGTAAAACAGAAGTTGGTTTACTTATCGGAATGCAAGTTAATTACTTTGGACCATTTTTATTGACATGCCTTTTATTGCCTCTTCTGAAGTCATCGGCACCTAGTCGCATCATTAACGTTTCATCTTCAGGTCATAAAAATGGTATAGTTGACTTTGATAATATGAACACAGAGAAATATTGGAACAAATTTTCAGTGTATTCTAACAGCAAGTTATATTTAACTATCATGACGATGGAGCTAAGTCGAAGGTTAAGAGGAACCGGTGTGACAGTTAATTGTTTACACCCTGGATGGGCAATGACAAATATAGCTGTTGGTTGTGTGGATGAAAGACTAATAATGTTTCTAAAATTAATACTGGGATTCACGTGTAAAACTCCTTCGGAAGCGGCACAGACGTCTGTATATTTGGCAGTGTCAAGTTAAACATCTGACTGGAAAGTACTTTTGTGATTGTCGGGAACAGAAAGCGTCTCCGTTGTGTCGAGATCTGGAGCTGTCAAAGAAGTTGTGGACTGAATCAGAGAAATCAGTTAATTTTTTTTTCACTGATAGTTAAATACACATTTACATATTTATAACCTTATTTCAGTTTTAGTAATCAGACAAAAGTTGAGGCATTGATCGGTATTGAATAGTGAAGTGCAATTACCATTTTAGCTGCTTCAGACGCAAGGTGAAAGATCATTGTGCCCAACGTTGCCTAAAAATGTAAATCGGAGGTGAATAATTTGTAATATGTTTGCTCAATGTCCATCGCAAATAGCGTCATAATTTTATTTATCTACCTACATATATACATAGAATAAAACAAAGTCGCTTCCCACCGTCTGTACCGATTTACGCTTTGATCTTTTAAACTATGCAACGGATTTTAATGCGGTTTTTATCAAGAGAGAGTGGCTACGTATAGTTTAATGTTGTTTGAATTGTTCAAAATGTCGAAGAATCATGCCGACTGGGAGCTTTACATGGCGTGCGCTGGATCAACTACATCAAAACAAAGTACTACAAAACTTTAGGTTTTGATAAGGCCTACAAAAAAGTTGGCCATATTAACCTCCTAAGGTTTACTCAAAATAACCGTTTTTATCTTTTCAAAAGTGTGACAAAAAGTTATTAAAGTTAAAAAAGTTACTTAGGAAGCTATTTTTATCATTATATATAAATTCTTATATCTTTAATTGCTAGTTTTCTTTATAATTTATGTATACTTTAGAAGATATTGTATTTAATATTACCAGTAACAAAAAAAATGGTTTTCTTGACTCTTTTTACTAGGTATTAATTTTATCTAGTTAATCATAACGTTTAACTTTTATTAGATAAAGGTTACAAATTGTTGTAAGCATTATTTTTTGCAACTCTTTTTGAATTTTGCTAGTGCCTAATCAGGTAGAATAGTGTAAAAAGTTTTCTGATCCGGTGGACAAAGATCAAAACTACAGTCGCCATATTAAAATGCTGTGAACTTACAGCGACACTAGCGATAGACACGGGGTTCGAAAAGTGTGTTAAACTGCATAATAAGTTTACTTTACTTTTAAACATAAGTGTGACCTAAAATTTAAAACACCCATGTATGCTACACAACTATGCACTATTATGGAATTCTTGGTTTAATGCTGCAGCCAGGATATCCAGCACACCAGTACACTTTTGAAAAAAATTTAAAATATATGTCGTGTTTGGATTCGTTTTGACCAGTTTGTGTGTGTCTGTCAGTGGCACCGTAGCTCTTAAACGGTTGAACCCATTTGAATGCGGTTTTTTAACCTCCGATATAAAGAGTAGTGTTATAAGTGCTCGTAGCTCCCCAACGAATGAACCACTTTTGATAGTTTTTTTTTGTTTGATAGCTGATGTGATCGAGATGGTTCTTAGCAATGAAATATGAAAATCAGTCCAGGAGTTTGAAGCGCATCAGCTCATTTCCTACTTGAAAAAAGGCTTTTGCCAACTTTTACTTGTCTTATTGATTGAAATTTGTAACAGTATACCACTATTACTTCAGTGATATTTACAAGACATGTTAACCTTAAGTTGATGATGCAGCATCAAGAAGTCGGCGGGATACCCAATTCTTCGAGACTTACAGCACGTATTAAATTGTACTGTAGCACTGTACACTCGGGAAAATTAACACAACACCTGCATGGGCACCGGCAGCGGGGTGCCAGGTGGTGCACTTGCACCCCTTGGGAATCTCGGGATCAACAGGAATTATTGAAATAAAAAGCCGTCTGTTGGAAATCATTTTTTTATTCACAATAATTAGTAGGCAGTAATTACAATTCTCATTTATAAAGCAACTGCAGCCGGCGGGGTTTTTGACCGAACTTATTAATGACGTTTTCTATAAAGTTAACAAGCATAACCCAGACAGTCGCTCGTCACCTGTTGTGGACCTATTCCAAGTTTTAACTCTTTTCAGTGTGCTAAAAGATGTTTCTATTGTGCACGTTGTGACGGGTAGAGTAAGGCCAATCTTGATCGCTTCTGCTGCCGAAGAAAAGAAATCTTTTGCCTCGTCGATGTAGTCTATAAGATGTTATTCATATCGATCAACTCCACTGATATCATTTGCCACTGGCTGTCGATATTTCCACATTTCAAACTAATTTCTGAAATAAAATTAGGTAAAAGATCGCCATACAAATTTTCAATGTCTTTTGCAGCTCTAAGAAATTCTTCTTTACTGAGGCCTTTTATTATTTTTGGGTGTAGTTGTAACAGAGAAAATGATTTTTTGTGTGTGTTCAGAAAATCTGTCTTTTAAAGAAGAAATGATCGAATAAAGGTAAGGGATGTATAAAGCTCTTCTGTAAAATTCTTCAACATTTTCGGATGGGTG
Organism: Apoda limacodes; assembly: GCA_946406115.1. Taxonomy (NCBI): domain Eukaryota; kingdom Metazoa; phylum Arthropoda; class Insecta; order Lepidoptera; family Limacodidae; genus Apoda; species Apoda limacodes. The sequence continues at coordinate 5,910,098 of OX291553.1, read as the reverse complement.
GTTGGATCGATGAGCCTGTCGTTTCGTAACTCGTTGGCATTTAATCTCAATATCAAGGTCTTCGCAACTTTGTTTAGCTTCTCCAAATATAGCAGTAAATTCCTGCGATGCGTTTTGTCTGTGACCCTCTATTATTTTCGTAAGTTTGCAAATGTACCATTCACTGAATTAATGTCAAAATCCACTTGTTGAAGCTGGTTGCAGACAGGCTCAAGCTTTGCCGAGAAAGTAGCAATAATATGCAATGCCACAATAATATTTGTGGTGGTCAAAGCAGTGCGCAGTTGGTAAGCCCTAACCTTTGTCTTAGAATGAATGGCTTGATCTTCTGAGAGGTCTTGTAATTCTTCTACAATTTTTGTGAAATTTTGAGCGAAAATTCGAATACTTTTGTACTTTGCAGACCATCTGGTTTCGCAAAACAAGGGAATATTTGGAATTTTTTTTCGCCGTAAAATGCTCTCTCTAAAAAAGTTATAGTTTCCTTAATCATTCCAGCAGTATTTCTTATTTCACTCAAATTATTTAAATCATTGACAACAAGATTTAATATGTGACAAGCACAGTGGAAATACTTTGCTTTGGGATATTTATCATTATTTATTTTCCGAACTCCACCAACATGTCCAGCCATTGTGGAGCAACCATCATACCCTTGCCCAACCATTTTGTTGAGATCTAAGCCATATAATGTCAAAAAAGATATTATAACTTCAGAAATCGATGCAGCATCTAATTTTTGAAGTGGTCTGTACCCCAAAAATTCTTCAAGTATTACGTAACTGTGTTTCGTTTGGTCAAACTTGACTGTTCAGTCCCGCTTATATCCGCTGTCTCGTCTGCTAAGATTGAAAAGTATGCCGCTTCTTTTGCTTCATCAGTATTGGATTCACGAAGAACATTAGCACAGGTTTCAATAATTTCGTTTTGAACTTGATGGAATACATAGAGGGCATTTTTCAAACCAGTCGCAAGTGGTCTCTTAAAACCGTATCTCCTGCCTCAACTTTGAAATGTAGTAAGTCTGTAAAAACCGACCCATCTTTTGTTTTTCCTCGAAGGGGTAAATCATGCGTAGTACAAAATAAGACCGAAGATATAATGGGTTGAAGTTTTTTTCTGTTTTCTGAAATTTCCCTGTAATATTCAGTATCAATCTGTTCATAAACGTCATTTTTTTTTCTTTGCATGATTTCCAGAAAATTATTAGAACGTATAACCGATTCACGATGCCAGTGGCTATTTGCATGAGATTTAGCACACTCATAATATTTTTGATATTTTTTGCATGGCCGAACGATAAATGACCCCTGAGTACTGCCTCGATGAATATGTGCGGGAAATAATACACACTCGTGGCGAAATGCACGTTGTTGTGTTTCGTTTTTATGATCGATGTCCTGCTTGAAATCATAATCTTGCGGAGGTTTTCACGCAGTTTCGAGCACTTTAAACCGTATTTGATCACTGGTATAGGTACGTTAGAATCCAGATATAAACCCACATCATAAATATTAACTAAGTTTGTTGTGTTGTTAATTCAGTTTTACTAGTGTTTTGCTGTGCCGAAGTACTTGGACAATCTTTAGCATTAAACTGTTCATTTTCAATCTTTTTTCTCTTGCAGAAAAATCGCCTTATGTCATTCATATTTTATAACAAAATTTTAATTATTTTTACTTTGAAAATAAAGAAAAGAAACACAAGTTAGCTTACTTGTCACTGCTTGCTTGCACTGATTAATTAATTACGGCGCGCACTGACACTAACTAATTAGCTCGCTATTGAACTGTATGAACTCACTATCTATATATTTTCGAAATTAAAATACGGCAACACTATAACCACACTAAAAACACTAATCTATGTAAATGAATATGGCGGGAACTATTAATTTTTCAAACGAATTCACTGTGCACTGAAGATAACTATTAGTCACTACTCGCGATTTGTTCACTCGGAACGAACTGTTCGAACTTCAATCGAAAACTGACTGACTTTTTTGTTTTTTTTCGGAGCTGACTATGCAGTTGGCTGTTGCAGCCATGACTGCTTCAGCGGACTTTTGGGTCGAGACTCTGAAGGAGCCTCAGCCCATATAGCGCCCAACGCTCAAGGGCTCCCCGCGGGGGAAGCCTCGGCTTGGGTTGTCGCTCTCGGGGGCGTCCCTTCGACCGGCGTGAGTTTCGAACCCGAAGGTGAGTCACCGCCAGGAGGGGAGTTCCCCGTTACGCGCTACGCGGGTACGATTGCGATTGAGTGGGGGCGAGAAGCGCCCCGGCACTCTTTGATACCTAGTGTATCCTTGTGGGCGCCGACGAACCCGGGGACGTCGGCGTCGTGTTTGGAGGGAGGCCCTATTCGGGGAGGTCGTAGAGACTAATCTCGCTATCCGGACAGCGAGATCGTCATCTGGGGACGTTAGTACGTGCCGAGGCCGCCTAACAATAGTTTTACGACCGTGACCGGGTCGATCGGGGGGACGATACGTTGTGGATTGCACAAGTAATCGATTCGGGTGATTTTGCGTACGCTCGAAAAAGTGGACTGCCAAGTCTTTAAAGTATTGGGGAATCGTGGGAAGTTCAAAGTCTCTGTGTAGGTCCGCATTGCGAACGTACCAAGAGGCTCCAGTGGCCGCTCGGTTTTGGAGGGTCTGGAGTTTGTGGAGATTGCGCTTGGACAGCGCAAAGACTACGCTTGCATAAGCTAGTATGGGGCGGATACAAGTTGTGTAAAGATTTAGCTTATTTCTAAGCGACATCTTACTATACTTGCCTATCATGGGATAAAGACGACCGAGGACAAAAGCGGCTCGGTTTCTGACTATTTTGGTGTGAGCTTGGAAGTTCAAACGACTATCCATGGTCACACCGAGATATTTGGTCTTATTTTGCCAGGGAATGGCACGACCGAACAGAGAAAGGAGAGTTGGCCGCGGAGGGCGGCCTAAGGTGAAGAGGACGGCAGAGCTTTTGTCAGGATTCACCTCGATTCTCCATTTCCGAAACCATTCGCCTAAGGCGGTGATAGCGGATTGGAGTCTCTCAGTGATTCGACTCACTTGCCTATCTGTGGTATAGAGAGCGGTATCGTCCGCAAAGAGGGCTAGATTGGTACCTATCGTTTTAGGGATATCGTTAGAGTACAGAAGGTACAAGATGGGGGCGAGCACGGACCCTTGCGGGACTCCTGCTTCTATGGGACGGGGGGAAGAGAGAGTGCCTTCAACTTTGTAGCGAAAGCTACGATTCGACAAATAGTCTCGTATGATGAGCAGGAGACAATCTGGCAACTGAAAGTTGTACAGTTTAAAAATTAAACCGTTGTGCCAGACTTTGTCGAAAGCTTTCGCTACATCGAAGAAGACAGCGCCCGTGTGACGGGTCTTACCTAACGCTAGTTGAAAGCCAGTAAGAATATGTTCCGTTATGCGGAGGACTTGATGGACGCATGAGTGTTTGGCACGGAAGCCGAACTGCTCGTCTATTAAAATACCTCTGGAGACTATAGCGTTCCGTAGGCGAGCGAGGAGGAGGCGTTCATAGAGTTTACCAAGGGCCTTTAGTAAACTTATGGGGCGATAGGAGGACGGCTCGGTACGCGCTTTGCCTGGCTTATGGATGAACAATTCGAGGTCGTCAGCGCTCAGGCAAAACACCACACAGGAATGCGCACCAGCTGATTCACCACTGCACGGAGCACACTGAGAGCACTTGACGCTCTAGAACACGACCGCACACCACGAAAGTCGAATCGGGAATCCGGACTCGGAACGCGACCTAGCCCCCTTATATATCAAAATGTAAGGAAGGTTCCAGATTCCCAAACGTTCTCGAACGTAGCTCTGTCTCTGTCATCTATAATCTATGTCTCTTTCACATTTATGAACTTTCTAGTTCATTCGCGATAGTCTTTGTCAAGAGTCGGTCTCTTTCACACTGCTTTGAAACTGTATTGCGCTTTCTCTGTTAAGCTCATCCCATTTATGCTGGTGCTATCTCGTGTGGAGTAGCGGCACTTTTAAGGGTGCGTTCAGAGAAGTAATGGAAATCGATTAATATCGATCCCGGTACTCCTGGCCCACCAACTTAGAATTTTTAAATTTCGATCGTCGCGAACAAATACGTGTGAGCCGTGAGGACTGGGTACCTATAAAATAAATTTATGAATTTGAAATATTCAGATATATTATAGTCTAATAATAGTCAGAAATTTGTAAACGTCTCGAACATAAAATAAACCGGGCTTGATATGTTTCCGACAAAAAATTTCAATTTTTTATTAACAATCATAATACGGCGAAGATTGTAAGAAAACTAATTTCTGCCGGCGCCCATGAACACCTGGCCGCTAGGCTTTTCAAAATATAGTGTGCAGAAAAATAAATTAATAAATTTTGTTTTTTTTTTAATTCGAAAGTTGTTATTAGTGAACTTGTCATTCATATTAAGAAATTCTGCCCACGACTTCGTTTTCATAGAATTCGAAATAAAGTTAATTTAAACAAAAAGCGTGTTAGATTATATAGAGTGTTAGGATATTATGTGCCTGAACTGAAACGAAGTATCAGGAATATAGATTAGGGTAGTGAATATATTTTATGTTCTTAACATGATCATTTTTTTCATCCAAAAAAAAAACAAATAAAATCGCGTTAAAATTATCCCGATAATTCGCGTAGACGTCGCCTTAAATTACCCCGTTAGGCCCCGTAGTAGTCAGTAGTAGTTGTTTGATTTCAATCTATGGGCAATATCAAACTGATTGCCCCATGCAATTTCCGCCACCCTCACGAATCACACTGTCACTGGCTAGACAATTGCCTTACTTCTACGTTATTAGTTTTCAAGTCAATTTCATAACATTGCCAATGGTGTTGGTAACGGTCATCAGAACAAATTCCATTGAAGTAGATAATCGCCATAAGGATTTAAACTGTCAAATAGAAAAAAAAACAATGCGACGTGACGATAGCAATGTGACAGTAGCGTGAGTAAATAAATAATGTGCAAAATAAATATACAGTAAAATAGTGTTTTAAGACTAGTAAGAGTCTATTATAATAATAGAGAATATAATACTACGTATTGAACCAGTGTTCTTAAATAGACTAACTACGGATACATATCTCTGTTTCAAACCCGACTATTTTATCAGCGTTATGGAACACAAGATCATTCTGCCCGCCCTGTGTGCGCGACTACCTAAACGCGAACCTTAAATTACGGAAATTTCCGTGACGTATTATATGGATGAAACCGTTTATTGCAGATAGCACTACCAGCCGCACTACTGGTAGTGCTGTTTACAAATGCTAGCATTACCATGGCACCGTTCAAATGTTTTATAGTACAATCGAGGAAAAAAATACAAAAAGAAACCGGCCAAGTGCGAAGAGGAGTTCCGTACGATCTAAGAAGATTGACGTGTGTTTGTATTTCGATGGATTGACGACGAAAAGATAGTTTTTCCCCACCGACCAACTGAACGGCACAACTAGTGCGGTCGGTGGGATATGTCGAGCGTTTATAGTCGTTTTAGTTTACAGCTGTCAAATTAGAAAAATGATCGATTTCATCAAGATCTTCATTTTAGATGAAAGCTGTACAACTAGAACAGGCTTCATCTCTGTAACTATTCATCTTAGGCTAGCAGTTTCTTAACAGAAATAATAGATCTCAAGCTCTTTATTTTTGATGACAGCTGTCACACTAGAAAGAGCTATATATCCCTTACTATTGATCTTAGACGAGCAGTTTCCTTGCAGAAATGATAGATCTCATCACGATCTTTATTTTTGATGACAGCTGTCAAACTATAAAGAGCTATATCTCCCTAACTATTGATTTTAGACTTGCAGTTTCCTTGCAAAAATGATAGATCTCATCAAGATCTTTATTTTCAATGACAGCTGTCAAACTATAAAGAGCTATATCTCCCTAACTATCATCAAAATACAACTATCATCAACTATAACAGCTGTCATCAAAATAAAGAACTTGATGAGATCTATCATTTCTGCAAGGAAACTGCTAGTCTAAGATCAATAGTGAGGGAGATATAGCTCTTTCTAGTTCGACAGCTGTCATCAAAAATAAAGATCTTGATGAGATCTATCATTTCTGCAAGGAAACTGCTAGTCTAAGATCGATAGTAAAGGAGATATGGCTCTTTCTAGTTTGACAGCTGTCATCGAAGATAAAGACCTTGATGAGATCTTTCATTTCTGCAAGGAAACTTCTAGTCTAAGATGAATAGTTACAGAGATGAAGCCTTTTCTAGTTTGACAGCTGTCATCTAAAATGAAGATCTTGATGACATCAATCATTTCTGCAAAGAAACTGCTAATCTAAAATCAATAGTTAGGGAGATATGGCTCTATCTAGTTTGACAGCTGTCATCGAAAATAAAGACCTTGATGAGATCTTTCATTTCTGTAAGGAAATTTCTAGTCTAAGATGAATAGTTACAGAGATGAAGCCTTTTCTAGTTTGACAGCTGTCATCAAAAATAAAGAACTTGATGAGATCTATCATTTCTGCAAGGAAACTGCTAGTCTAAGATCAATAGTGAGGGAGATATAGCTCTTTCTAGTTCGACAGCTGTCATCAAAAATAAAGATCTTGATGAGATCTATCATTTCTGCAAGGAAACTGCTAGTCTAAGATCGATAGTTAAGGAGATATGGCTCTTTCTAGTTTGACAGCTGTCATCGAAAATAAAGACCTTGATGAGATCTTTCATTTCTGCTAGGAAACTTCTAGTCTAAGATGAATAGTTACAGAGATGAAGCCTTTTCTAGTTTGACAGCTGTCATCAAAAATAAAGAACTTGATGAGATCTATCATTTCTGCAAGGAAACTGCTAGTCTAAGATGAATAGTTACAGAGATGAAGCCTTTTCTAGTTTGACAGCTGTCATCTAAAATGAAGATCTTGATGTGATCTATCATTTCTGCAAGGAAACTGCTAGTCTTAGATCGATAGTTAGGGAGATATGGCTCTTTCTAGTTTGACAGCTGTCATCGAAAATAAAGACCTTGATGAGATCTATCATTTCTGCAAGGGAACTGCTAGTCTAAGATCGAAAGTTAGGGAGATATAGCTCTTTCTAGTTTGACAGCTGTCATCTAAAATGAAGATCTTGATGTGATCTATCAGTTCTGCAAGGAAACTGCTAGTCTAAGATCGATAGTTAGGAAGATATGGCTCTTTCTAGTTTGACAGCTGTCATCAAAATAAAGAACTTGATGAGATCTATCATTTCTGCAAGGAAACTGCTAGTCTAAGATCAATAGTGAGGGAGATATAGCTCTTTCTAGTTTGACAGCTGTCATCTAAAATGAAGATCTTGATGTGATCTATCAGTTCTGCAAGGAAACTGCTAGCCTAAGATCGATAGTTAGGAAGATATGGCTCTTTCTAGTTTGACAGCTGTCATCAAAAATAAAGAACTTGATGAGATCTATCATTTCTGCAAGGAAACTGCTAGTCTAAGATCAATAGTTAGGGAGATATGGCTCTTTCTAGTTTGACAGCTGTCATCGAAAATAAAGACCTTGATGAGATCTATCATTTCTGCAAGGGAACTGCTAGTCTAAGATCGATAGTTAGGGAGATATGGCTCATTCTATTTTGACAGCTGTCATCAAAATAAAGAACTTGATGAGATCTATCATTTCTGCAAGGAATCTGCTAGTCTAAGATCAATAGTTAGGGAGATATAGCTCTTTCTGGTTTGACAGCTGTCATTGGAAATAAAGATCTTGATGAGATCTATCATTTCTGCAAGGAAACTGCTAGTCTAAGATCGATAGGCAGGGTTCCACTTGGGTACGGAACACTAAAAAAGGTTGATGATAAGGAAACTGCTAGTCTAAGATCGATAGTTATGAAGATATGGCTCTTTCTAGTTTGACAGCTGTCATCAAAATAAAGAACTTGATGAGATCTATCATTTCTGCAAGGAAACTGCTAGTCTAAGATCGATAGTTAGGAAGATATGGCTCTTTCTAGTTTGACAGCTGTCATCGAAAATAAAGACCTTGATGAGATCTATCATTTCTGCAAGGGAACTGCTAGTCTAAGATCGATAGTTAGGGAGATATGGCTCATTCTATTTTGACAGCTGTCATCAAAATAAAGAACTTGATGAGATCTATCATTTCTGCAAGGAATCTGCTAGTCTAAGATCAATAGTTAGGGAGATATAGCTCTTTCTGGTTTGACAGCTGTCATCGGAAATAAAGATCTTGATGAGATCTATCATTTCTGCAAGGAAACTGCTAGTCTAAGATCGATAGGCAGGGTTCCACTTGGGTACGGAACACTAAAAAAGGTTGATGATAAAAAATCACTTTTCACAAGTTATTATACTAATTTGCTCGCTATATTTGAGTTGCAAACTAAGTTTTCAAAATAATTATTAAATTTAAACAACAAATGTTTTTCTGTCTAAGTCTATAGGTACCTTTATTTTCCATCCCAAAGTTTAGTAAAGCGAAAACTGAGACGACAATACACATTTTTCACCAAACGTCACTTACATACACAACACTATTTTCAGGTTGATAAAGTTGATGACCCCTGTGACACATTGTATCAAGAGAACATAAACCTTTGCTCCGGACTTCCGCAATGTTTAAATAAAAAAAAAACATAACAGTTGGATGTAAATATCAAAAGAAAAAGTAGTATTTATCATATATTTTATGAACTACGACATTAATTAATTTCCGTAACAAAAGTAATACAATCAGTAATAAAGGTAATCCAATTACAATGACAGACTTAATAGGTCTTAAGAAAAACACTTATAATGTACTTACAATGATTTTTGGTTTCTATGAATATATTTATTATCTTGTAAAGTTTCTTAAATAACATAAAATTGAACTAAAACAGTATAATTCTAAACTAATCTAAATCATACAAATAAATTTAAAACCTAAACAAAATATTTAAAAACTAAATTTAAACTATTATAAAAATAAATTACAAAATAAATATTAATTAATTATATAAACTAGGCCCGAGTGGCATCGTACCCAGAACACTGGCTGTATTTCTTCTTTGGATAGCAATACTAATCCTCTGAGTGAAATAGCAGCCAGCCCTCTTGTCACCGCTGGCGCCAACCAATCTAGGTGTTATTATTTTTAAAATTCCTTAGCGCTAGGACCCCAGGGGCCTAGGGTCTCCACAGCAAATGGTAGAAATATATAATTTTGAAGAAGTGAATTGTATTTTTTTTCTTAGATTCAGCTAAAAGTGCAGCAGCACCTGCGTTTATTGAAGTTTTAGAAACATCAGAGTGGGCTAAGGAGTCAACACATGTTGCGTCCCATTGAATGCACGGCCTCTCTCCCAAGGTATTAAAGATAAACCATCTGGTCTCTTGCAATCGTTACGATTTATTCCACTAGGCTCTAAAAGAGAGGGAACGGTAATGGTGGCAAGAGATCTCTTTATAATATCATTGAGTGATTGATGTCGAGTAAATCTACCACCACTTTTAACATGAAAGACCGTGGAGACCAAAGGTGTCTTGCTTGACAAATTGTTGCCCCGATTCTAATGCCAAGGGCTATTCGGAAACTTTCAATAGTCTAAAAGAGTTCCTAAATTTTTTGACGGTACAACATAGAGCCTTGGTCCGGATTCTTTTTCTGAAACCGCCAAAATGCGGGTTTTGTCTTGATCACTTATTGCATTTTGAACAAGGTTTCTAAAATTTAATTGAACTAGAGGAGTATCCCAGAGTTTATGTATAGTTTTTTCTTATGTAATAATTTGACTAGGACAAAGACTCTTCCAACACTCAAAACATTTCTGTTGCTCCTATTAAATCAATTTGTGTGTCGTGTAAGATACCTTTGCAAAGATCTATAGAACTGTATACAGAAGACAAGAAAGCTGGAAGAGCAACATTTGAGATTTTGCGTATACCAATGCCTCCAAAACTAATAGGTTTAGCCGCTTGTGACAACTGGGAACTCCCCTCCAACGGGGAACTCCCCTCCTGGCGGTGACTCACCTTTGAGTTCGAGACTCACGCTGGTCCAAGGGACGCCCCCGAGAGCGACAACCCCCCGCGGGGAGCTCTTGAGCGTTTGGCGCTATACGGGCTGAGGCTCCTTCAGAGACTCGCCCAAATAAAGTCCGGTGAAGCAGTAATGGCTGCAACAGCCAACTGCAATGTCATTTCAGAAAAAAAAAAACACTTGTGACCATGAAGAGTTCGATAACGATAGATTAAAAACCTGTTCAAAAGTTTTTTTAAGACTGTCATCCATTTTTTTAAGAAAATCTGTAAAGAGCCAAACTGGCGTAGAGCGGAGTAAATAGGTAAATTTCGGAACAAAAAGTGAACATTTTAAAATAGAATAACCATTATGGCTATTTAATTCGTTTAACTCAAAAGAATGTCTTTCAAACTCTTGTAAATTAAAATCTTAAATTGAATTAATGCCATCAGAAAATAAACGGGAACCTAGAAAACAAATATTGTCTTTTTGAACATTAACAATGTTAGGAGCCACATCAGAAATTTTTTGAATAATATAATTTTAGTTGATTAGGATTCATGATCGGGAATAAAAATTTCTCTTTTCGCGAAATTGAGTTCTAAAACAATATTTTTAAATTCGTTGGAAACAGTGATTAAATCATCATACTGTTTCAAATTTCTCTCCAATGACCCCATCATCGAGATACCATAGGTTCAATTTAGACTTTAATTTACTAATTATGGGATGTATAGATAAACTGAAGAGAGCAGGGCCCAATGGATCACTCTGCTGAACGCCAGTAGCGGATAATAAAGTATGACAGCCGTAAATCAATTTTGAAGGATGACAATTACATTGCCAAACAAAAGGATAAATTTCGGGAACATTGATAAGGACTTCGTTTAGGAGAGTACCTCTATTTATTGTATTAAAGGCATTTTTAACAACTACCTTAAGTAATACATCCACATCTTTCTTTGACAGAAAGAAGCGAACGGAATGTACAGCAGCTTCACATGCAAGTTTTGATGTTAAGCGTCTGAAAGTGTGACCAATAGCAATGGGGCGAATACCTCCATCTTTTTTAATAAATGCACAGAGTTTGGCACCATTGAGTAAATGTGTAAAAGATGGGTTGACGTTACCTTATAACATAAGTTGCAAAATTTTGAAATATCACTCAGAAGCCCTACGCCAGCATCACCAGCAGATAAACTGACAAGGTCTTTTAGGTAATGGCGTAATCCCATCTATACTGCCAGTAGAACCATTCGGGAACGACAAAATACCAGATAGAGTGGCCAAATCATCTACCTGGAAATAACAATGTGAAGGAGAAGGAAGGTCTGGCAGTTGAGAAGTAAGGTTGATGGGAGGATGCTTTTTGCGTAAGAAAAGGAGAAAAAGAATCTTCTGAAAAAAGAATACGGGTAGCATTTTTTATATCACTTTCCATCACTTTTGTTTCAATAGTTTAAAAAAAATGATTGGAATCATGTATTACTGGTGGAAGACAAGCTGGAAGGCTAGGAGGAGTGTTATTTATAAGCGCATTTTGTTTTATTTGAGCAGTTAAAGATTTTTTTCAGCATGTAAATTTCTATATGCAAAAGTAAATAAGTTTTGCCAACACGATTCAGAATTTAAGCAAATAAAGTTATTGATGTCCTTAGATAAAGATTTTACTAGTTGTATCCTGGCTCCCCTAGGATGTCTTTGATAATAGGCGTAGATTTGGATAACTGGCACAAATAGATTTCAAATATAGGGTCACCAGAGTCCTGAATGATGGGAGGATCTGATACTGGTTGTTGAACGTCTGAGGATGGCAGAGTTTGAAAAACCATGTTTATGAAAACGAGAGGTATGGATTTTCAAACCTCTTTGACCTTTAAATAGTTTTCCATCATTGCATTGTGGACAGTGAAGAAAATTGGGTTGAGAGAATGACGGGGCAACAGATGACATAAATAGTAATGATTTAACTAGTAAACTAAATGAACAATAAAAATAAAAACTTACAATATCAGATGAAATAAAATATCAATTTACAATAATAGAAAACGCATAAATCTAATTAATAAATATTTCAAAATGTCACTTGAAAAAATGACAATGCCTATCCCGACTGATTCACGGCTACTACTTTCCAAAGAGAATATAATACACTACCGTTCTTCGTGATATATAACAACTGTGAATCTCGTAAACATTGTATAGAAATATTTTGTTATGGCTGCACAAAGCACTTAGTATCAATTTTGGTAATAGAAAATTGCGGTAATTGTTCCTTAAATATTATAAAATTAATGTTGGTACAGGTCAATTATAGTTACACTGTAATTTATTGGCAATTTTAGTATATTTTCAAATATTTTTTGTAGTAGATTGTCTTTTAGAAAACTAATAAAATATTTTAATTTTATTGATTAATTTAATTTAATTTTAAAATAACATATTATAAATATTCTTTACATTTCCCATGTAAATTAAGAGTAAAATAATCTATAGTTTATTAATTAAACTCCCTTATTGTTTCCTTACCCGAAGGGTCCTAACTTTTTAAGAGCTCCAAGTAGGCAAAAGCCTTCAATTTTCTCAGGATATCTTTATATATATATATATAATTCTACTCTACGCGTGTATGTCACTGTTCACCTTCTAAACGGTTGGACCGATTTGAATGATTTTTTTTTGTATGCGTTTGGGTGGCGCCCTGGATGGTTAAGATTCACAAATCAGCCCGGCAGATGACGCTGCAGTTAGGCGTAGGTCCTGTAGTTCCAGTGATAATTAAATGCCTGTAACTTACAAAACGGACGAGTATAAAATTCATAATAAATGTTAATTATTTGTAAACAATGGGCTACTCTTACAATATCAGCAATATCGCTTTCGCAAAAGAAATTCAGTAATTCTAATATTTACGCATTAAATGTTCTCTAGGCTCTCTATGTGCGCATTCCATCTATCTGTTAACTAAAAATGAATGCGCTCTAATTTAAATTTGGCGGCACTTACAGTCCGCATTTAACGCATTGGCTGCGCATGAACAGAAGGACGGATTTTATTTTGTGTAGTTATTTATATTTTAGCACTACAGTATACAATATTTGGAACATACTTTAAGGTTTTAACATGCATTACATGGCCATGGTCAACAGACTGGGTACAGCAAAGGGTTATGTTCTTCAAATTTTTCTTTTTAAAAAAATGTGTCACAACGTTATGACGAATAACCATATAAGGATAATAAAGTTATATCAAGCCCTGCTTGAAGAGGCCTCAACCTCTTCACGTCGCGTCTTGTCGCGTCGCGCCTCGGTATGAGCCGACCCTAACTGTTACGAAGTTTGCTGTAGTAGGCTACAGCTGTAGCTATAGGGATTTCTGAATGTAGCCTATGTGTTAATTATGGGTATAAGCTATCACCATTCCTAATTTCAACCAAATCGGTTCCGTTGTTGTCGCGTGAAGAATGAAGAAGTAACAAACATACAAACTTACAAACTTTGGCATTCATTATGTGTACTATAAAATTAGGTACAAAATAATCAGTACCCTTTGTACGCCGCTATTCACACTTGTCTATAACAGCAGGATTCAAGATTCAGCCAATTTCAATGCAACTTTTTTAGAAGCGCCCACTGTGTAATTACTATTTACACGAACCATTTTGATCCACTACATCTTGTAGCGGGTGAAGTATTTTATTTTGTATATGTAGTGAGTAATTAGCTTTAAATTACCCTTTTGCGTGTTATGTCAAAATCATTGTAAAATTCTATATCCATACAGGCATGGAATGCCATACTCATTTACGTCAACAGTCTTTTAAATCTGATTTTTAAAAAGATGACAGATCGAAAATATTCAAAGTGAGTCTTTTGGAGATTTTTTCGAAGATAGATGTTAAAAACAAAATTTGCAATTTTTACCTAAAATAAATAGGAATTAATCTTTTTGGAGTGCATCAAGTTCTGCGAGAAACAGGAACTAAGGAGATGTAAATTACAAGAGGAACTTACCGCACGAGCTTTAATAAGAGAAGGTTTGAATTTCTCGATAAAATATCTCAAGGTTGTGGGTTCTACCATAAACCCTCCAACAGGTACCTAAGTGCATTTATTTGGATAGGTGATTATTGCTATATTGATTCTGCGGATTGGCTTTTTTCGCCATATTGATTTTTAATTTCTCAATCTGAAATGAATGGTAATGGCATAGATTGCTGAAAATTGGTGAATATTACATCATATTACGATTAATTGATATTTTCGACAATACAGTCGACCCGAAGGGAAAATTACGATACCATCGTCTAGATAGGAAAAAGACGGCAAAAAAGATAAATTCGGAAACTGAATTTAGTGCAATTTATTATAGAATTATAGACTTTCAAATTGTTTATTTGTGAAATAGTGATTGTATATAAAACTAAAAATAAATTGTATTAACGAACCTATCTTTTCATTAATCTTCCCCTGGGGAATTGAGTCTTAACAAGCGGCGCCCAACGGGATAAATAATACAATTTTTTATAGTTCTGTATACGATCACCTCACGCAAAAGTTTTTTTTTTTTAAAAAATAAATAGACATAATTTATATATTTTTTTCAAAATTCAAAAAAAATGCAACTATCTGCGTTACATTCATGTTTTACATGAGATTTTCGGACTCGTTTGGCTAATAACTATTTTTTTTCTTTCGTCTCTAGTTTTAACAATTAAAAGGTTGTATTGTAAGAAAACCTTATTTATTTATTAATCGTCAGATTAGTAACGAATTGCTATAATTAATAGTGTTTAATATTCATATAGGTCCACCAGGAAAAAATACTTCGGAGAAAAACGTTTACATCGTTTTTTCTTGTTTTGTTTTTGGGACAAAAGGAGACAGTGAAAAGCTGTGTCGTTTAATTATTTATATTTGTCTCAAGTGAGGGGTTCTTTTACTACGTTATAAAACTACGTTATTTAACTAATAAATAAAAAGTCCCTACTAATAATAATTTTATTTTTGTTGTTTCCAAGATTATCTTCGTCGATTATGTCTAAAGCAGTACTTGACATAAGTGGGATTACACGTATAACATCTTGGAATCAATTATATTAATATTGTTTTTACAGAGAGACTGTAAAGTAGTAAAAGCTTCGTTACGAATATTTTACTATTTTCTTTAAAGGAAGTGTGTGTCTGTGAGAAATTTAAAAAAATATATATATATAAAATAAAATTAGTAAAAATGGAAAAATCTATTAAATATCACTTGCTCAATAAGAGTGAGCTGATCTATGAAACTTTAGTGAGATTTGAGAAAACAGCAGAATCTTTAATAGGTATGAAGCGTCAAATATTAAAGTTGGTTGAAAAATTACCAGCTGATGAGGTACTTGAGTCAACTTTAGATCCCAAAGAGGATATTGAAGGTGTAAAAGCTACTTAACTTTTATAAAACAAAAGTTAGAGGACACAGGTATTAATAAGGAAAAAATTAAACGGTTGGAAGCTTTTTTAAATCATATACATTTTAGATTACTACGTATTGACATCACGGATGAGTTAAACTTGGGTCCAGAACTGGCTACAGTTAAAAATGAGTTCCAAAAATTGGATAAATTATGGAATAACAAGATTTTAGAGATTACTGAACTAGAATTTAATTCATTACAAGAAATTTCTGATTTAACTGATGACAATAGGTCAGAAGTCCGTAGTTTACCTGGAATTAACCAGGTATCTCAAAAATTTAATGAGGTCTTCAATAATTTAGAAGATGCAGACGTGAAACAAAATAAATTTATTACAGTTTCTTGTGATAGAAGCTCTGCACTTGAATTGAAAAGATTCAATTATAATGGGAAATTCTGCCCTAGGTCGTTTTTACAAAAACTAGAAGAATTTAGGCTTTCTAGGAATATAAAGAAAGATTTACTGCTAGCTAGAGCGTTTGAACTCTTTTCTGACGACGCTTTACATTGGTTTAGATTTATAAAAAAAACGTTACATAATTGGTACGAACTTTGTAATAAATTAGTTGAAGATTTCGGTAGTTTCGACTACGATTATAAATTATTGAACTATATATACAAACATACTCAAGGAGAAAACGAGAATATCATTATTTATACTGCAATAATGTCTGAAATTTTCAATAGGTTAAAGAAATCGCTTTCTGAGAGTGATTTGATGATTTTTGTAGTACAAGCTAATGTAGTGTCTATTGAGAATTTAATTAACATTTGCAAGAAATATGATCAATTTCTTGACAAAAACAGGAATTTTAAAGAACCACAAAATTCTATATCCATACAGGCATGGAATGCCATACTCATTTACGTCAACAGTCTTTTAAATCTGATTTTTAAAAAGATGACAGATCGAAAAATATTCAAAGTGAGTCTTTTGGAGATATATAAAACTAAAAATAAATTGTATTAACGAACCTATCTTTTCATTAATCTTCCCCTGAGGAACTAAGTCTTAACAATCTCCGTTCATGTTTTGGCTGCAGTAGTTCAGCTACTAAACTGATTTTTTACATGAAATTTAAAGTTACCAACGGAAGTCGATGGATTTACAAGTTTGCAAATAGTTTTTCGTATTTTTAGAACCTCTCTTTTGGCATATTATGCCGTTGTCGAGTGGTCGGTTAACGTAGAGATGGGATGTCGAACGGAAAGTGGTTTGAAAACGAGTCAGAATTAGTGATATTAATTGTCGACTAAATAGTTTTGATAATGAGGCCCCCATAGGGACTTATGAAATAAAGAGGGGTCACAAAAAAGGGGTCTATATGATTATCCATTTTAATGACTGTATGACTCCTCAAAAATAAGAGGGGTCAAAAAGACCCACCTTTCTTTTCAAAAAGGGGTGTTTTCCTATAACTTCCTATTGTGGTGATCGATAGAGTCCATCGCCAATAGCAATGTTTGTACCGAACAATTTTTGTGACTGTATTTTTAAAGAAAAAAAGCGGATTGAAATTACTTACCTCATTTCAAAAATATTTAGACAGTTATTGCGATTAACCGTGTGTTAATCAATTAAACATCTCTCTCATTAATGATCTCTATCAGCACGAGAATCATCCGAGCATGTGCAGCCAATGCGTTGAATGCGATTCGAAAGTGACGTCGTAGCGCAATTATATTTGGTCAACAGGACGAGCATTGAGCGCATTCAATGTGTATAACGCTTGTCAACAAAACGCCCCTATAGTAGGCGCTACAGTACGCTGACCAACGTATCCGATTGGTTATCTTTTACATCTACATCTACTTGTCTGAACAAAAATTTAGAAAATGTCATCTTTTGATCTTTTAATTTATGCCTTTATAAATTGTAAACTTCTCGTGATAAATTTTGAATTTCAATTTTAAAAATGAATGAAATCTGATACCTCTTAAAGAGTTTATGCCACGTTTGTTGCCCATCTCGAAAAAATGATTGTTTCTTTACATTTATCTTTTTGTTGCGATATTAAGATATTTGTCCAATTGTTAGCAAATATGAAAAATATCTCGGTATACATTCCGCCGGAGGTATTGCTTCGCTCAAGTGATGCGTAGGCACTCTTTGAGAATTGTAAGAGAAAGAAATGTTCCTTATTATATGCATTTTAAGAATTCCATTTTATAGGATATATAGAATGATTATATAGCAGTAGTAGGGTCGGGGTTCTTTTTCTGACTAGCAATGGTCTTCGAATTGCATCGAGAATTGTCTACTTAGGTGTAGAACGATAGGATTTCTGCGGGTCGAAGTTCACCATGGCGGCGGCAGCAGGGTAAGCTTAGAAGTCGCCCGCCGGTAGACTGCAGGCGTCAACAGGAAGTACCAGTTTGAGGTGGTATTCGCCGGCTTTGTAGTTTGTAGCGGGAATGAAAAAACCCTGGAATCTTTTAGCCATTTAGTCCAATGTCCAGTTTTTCACCCTGACTGCAACATGATGATCCCTTAGACTAAAAGCAGGAAATGAAGAATCTACTTGCAGTAGCTAGACTGTATACTCTTATAAGTGATCGAGATGAGGCAGTCAAGGGTTATGGCAAGCAAGCAGAAGGGCTACAGAAGAAGTTTGAACAAGTTGTAAATTAATTTTAATTTAGCTAATAGCAATGAGCAAAACAAATAATGAAAATGATGATAAAAGATGAAATTAAATACCTTTATTAACTACTTTAATCACATAATAGTTTAAAAATCAAATCTAAGTTTAAACTATATAACTTTTCTTAAGTGTGTCGTGTCACCTTGCACGGTTAGAGGTCATGGCAATGCCATGTCAAAACAACACGAGAATAGTCACATTTACAAAGATGAAAATATAGCTAATCACACTTATAATATAATTAAACAACTTACCCTATAGTTTTTGGGTCTTTCACTAATAAGTATTTAGAAGTACTTTTAGAAGTAATTTAGTATAAGGTAAATATCTTTAAATACAAAAAGTGTATAGCATATTTTGCCGATAGCTGGTAAGGTGAGAGTGTGGTCGAGGCAGCTAGACCAAGTAGGTAGCCGGGCGAAGATGTTAGGTGATTAGATATCAACTAATAGAAATAATTTACTTGTCCTTTATAAGTTTTGAAAGATTTATTCTATGTTTAATGTGTATTATTTATTTGTTAGTATTATTTAATTTATTTTTGTATTTTAGCAGAAATTGTTATATTGTTTAGAAATAGAAAATATAATCTAGATTTAAGTATTTAGAACTAATTAGCTCAAGTTTTAATATTATTAAGGGTTTATAAATAAATTCAATTAAGTTTTATTTTTATTAAATATTTTATTTACTACGAAGTTTTAACGTAAAAGTACAAAGTGACCGAGAGATTTAGTACCTACGAGTTGGGAATCGTATTTTCTCCCAAGTGACAAAGATAGTTTATAGAATATACAATAAATCAGGTTTTGAGTTGAGTATATTATATAGAATAGGCAGCTTACCTACATTCAATGCTACGTGTTCTCGCCTTATTGTGATGAAATTATCATGTTATAGTTAATTAAAAGTTTTGTAAAAAGTCAACTTGAGTCCAGTTTATATCCAAGCCTGATAAACGCTTAAAATGTATTCCAACATGAACTATTTATAAATATATTTAATCATTAGTGAGAGTAAATTTCACTAATTTCTCTGTTTTAGTCCACAACTTCTTCGACAACTCCCGATCTTGACACAACGGAGACGCTTTCTGTTTCCGACAATCACTAAAGTACTTTCCAGTCAGTTGTTGAACTTCCGGTGACACTGCCAAATATATAGGCGACTGTGCTGCTTCCAAAGGAGTTTTACACACTAATCTAAAAATCCTCATTAGAAATGGTTTTAGTCTTATACCAATATCATTATCAGCTATATTTGTCATTGCCCATCCAGGGTGTAAGCAATTAACTGTCACACCGGTTCCACTCAATCTTCGACTTAACTCTACCGTCATGATATTTAAATATAACTTTTTTTTTTTTGTTTATACCGCTAACGTGGCAAACAAGCCTACGGTCCGCCTGTTGGTAAGCGGTCACCGTAGCCTATGGACGCTTGCATCACCAAGGGCATCACTCGCGCGCTGCCGACCCTTCAGAAATCTAATAACTTCTTTTTTGAAGAACCCCATACTGTAGTCCTTAGAGAAAACCTTGGCAGGGAGCTCATTCCACAACCTAAGCGTTCGCGGGAGGAAGTTTCTCTGAAACCGCACTGTACGCGGCCATTTCGGTTCTAAAGTGTGAGAATGAATTCCCTGCCGATGGCGAGCGGTGCGATGGTAGAAAGTAGCCGTGGGCATCATTTCGAACAATTCCTCAGAACACAACTCATTGTACAAGCGGTAGAACACACACAGGGGGCTAAGTCTCTCCTTAGACTTAGGGGCTCGATACCGCAAGTGAGTATGGGATCGTCGACAATTCTCACAGCCCGTCGTTGAACCGAGTCAAAAGGGCCTAGCTGGTATCCGGGTGCACCCGCCCAGAGATGGCAGCAGTACTCCATATGGGGCCGGACTTGCGACTTGTAAAGCAGCAACCTTTGCCCCGACGTGAAGTACTGCTTCGTTCTGTTGAGTACACCAAGTTTTTTGGACGCCAGCTTTACCTTGTCTAGCAAGTGATCTCGGAACTGAACATCGCTGGAGATGTGAACACCAAGGATCCCAATGCTCTTGGCTCATATTTATCCATGTCATTGACATAATTTACATCTTTTTTAGGTATATTAAAATTACATACAATTCACACACAATTTAACAAATAAGTTAATTTTAACAATATTACATATCAAATTTAAGATCATATTGGCATCACATTTTAATTTAATAGATTCTATTATATAACAAATTAACTTTAAATATCATTTCAAATGTAATTAGTGTTGAAAGTAAGCGTGTTTATCGTCAGCTGGATATTTTTGATGCATTGTCCGAAGTTTGCTTTTGCTGAAATGCTGAGAATGCACTATCAAGTTTCTCTCTTAAAAACATATACATAATGTAAGTAAATAAGTAGTTTCGTTCCATTTGTTTCCAATTGTATTTAGATGATTTTAAGTTTTTTCATTCATTTAGTAGCAGAAGAGTAGCGGCGACGAGGAGTTTTTATGAACGCATTATAAAGAAAAGAGGGTTTTTTAAAAAAATTATAAAAAGTACAGGATTAGTAGTTTTATTCTCTTGTTAATTTTTTTAATTTTTGATTAAGTATTTTAGTGAAGTTATTTCAGAAGGTATTTTTGATTGAGATTTTGTTCATAGGTTGAGCTATTTTTAAATATATTTATAAGGGATTGATATGTGTTATATAATTTTTTTTTATAGTTTAATAATCACAGAAGCTGTTTTATTTTTTTGTTGATTCCATATAGAAATCAATTTAAAACATCTTGTATCTAAGACAACTTTATGAAAAATATGTTCAATTCCGATATTAGTATCGGAATTCCGATATTGAAAGCTAATATCGGAAATCAATATCGAAATTGAAAACCTTCCGATATTACATGCCCTACATATGAGTTTTGCACTTGAATTCGATTTAAGTATTATTTTTTTGCAGCTGTAGCTCTTTGCATACTTCTACATGCAATAATGACTCTTGCTCCACGATCAGCTAAATCTCTAGCTGTTTCAAATCCTATACCACTGTTTCCTCCCGTTATTATAACGGACTCGAGTGACATATTCCAAGTGTGAACTTTTGATACACTTTCACATATATAACTGCAGTTGCTATTAATGCAATTATCCACGTGAGCATTGTAAATGGTAACCCTGTTGACCGTTTTTGCGTATCGTAAATAGTGAAAAATAACAATAAAACTTAGTAAAGATCGGTTATTCACGGCCACGCCAAGCAGCCTCGCAAAAAAACTGGTCCCGGACTTGTGAGGCCGCGAGGCTGCTGCTTTAAATCTACGTATTTAATTGACGTTAGGTTTAATAAATTTTATTAGTACTTCCTTATTCATTTCAAAATGTGCTTGACTAGTAATTTATTGTTTGTTTTATCTCAAGGACAAAAGTATAATTTTCTAAGTTTATAATAGTGAAATGAAATAAAATTTCCAAGATTTTAACAGTTTATCGATAGATATCTACAGGGGCCTTAGACAAGTTACAATCGAAAAATCGTGCAGAATCGCTATAGAACAAGTGTTTTCGAAATAATAGTGGTAGACTTATTGCTCATGTATCGAAAACGCAGTATCGTGGGCGTCGGCTGAAAAACTCTATATTATTTGTGCCAATTATCGAAAATCGCTTATGTTTTTGTTTTTTGTTTATAGTATGGATGGAATGTGGTGTTTTTTCTTTATTTGTCTCTTAAGATATTATTACTTTTAATTTCATTCAACTTACTCAGCGTTGGTCTTAAAATTAAGAATATAGGTATTTATTGTATTGAATATTGAAATGTTTTAATGCTTAAAGTAGGTATCTAGTTTATCTTAAATATTTTGTTGTGAAAATATTAGGTACTGACGTAAAAACAATCAAGCTATCTAGTTACAAAAATCTGGCTACATATTTACTATGAATCTGTTAAATTAGAAATAAGACTAATACTTATAACGCAGATTTTTCATAACACAATCATTTTTAATTACAAAATGTTGCTTATGATGTAAAAATATAACAATAATTAAAAATTCAATACAGGTACCTAATAAGCATCTTTATTTATTTGGGTAGGTATATTTCTGTATATCAAAGAAAAATAGATACCTATAATACAAATATTGAATACAACCACAACATTTAAATACCTAATTAAAAAAATACTTAAAATCTTTAAAAATATAATAAATATGAAATAGATTTCAATCCGCCATTTGCAATCGCCTAGCTCATCCACAGGGTTTAGGCGAACGCAAGTTCAACGAATATCAAAAAGGAATCGCGTTTGTAAAGTTACAAAATGGCTACCTAATGTATAGACAATTTTCGTTTCGGCGCTCCGCAGTGGCTTGGCTATGGTACCAATAGCATAGAAAAGCAACAAGTCTATGATTTTTTTTTCGATCTATAGCAAGTGACGTCACAAACTTTATGTTCATACATTTTGTTCGATTCTATTCTTTTTTTCGTGACGCTAAATTTAAGAAATCTAAGCCCCCAGGGCCGCGTGCGGATACAGTGTTGCTCCATGATATTTTTACATATAATAAAATCATTACATTCTAAAATGTACATTGAAGATATATAGAAACCAAGTGCGAGACGGAATTGGTTCCGCACCATTATCTATAAAAACGGCAAAAAATTCACGTTTGTTGTATGTCTTAAATATTTGTTTTATTTTAGTTTAATAATTTATTTAAAAGTAAATATAAAACTCAATATTCTGTAAATATTTCAAGCGTCTACCTGTTGCCGCTATCAATATCGAGCAAAATCGAGCAAAAAATCACGTCTGTTGCATGGGAGCCCCCTGTAAAATTCATTTTATTCTGTTTTTTAGTAATTATTGTTAAAGCGGCAAAAGAAATAAATCTTCTGTAAAAATTTCAACTGTCTAACTATCACGGTTCATGAGATTCAGCCTGGTGACAGACGCACGGACGCACGGATGGACTGACTGACGGACTCTTTCCTCTCGTTTCACTAATCGAAACTGAGCAGCCGACCATTCTTTTTCTAACGGAGACGCAGATATCCTGCCCGGCCGACACATCATACTTTCACTATCCCGGCTACAAACTCAAACACAACTTTATGAGTCGTGCCGGTGTATGTATGTTCGTCCGGGAGGATATCTGCTGTCGCCGCCTTCATAGCCTTGAAGACCGAAGGGAACTGTCGATATTGTGGGTGCGCGTAGATTACGGCGGCCACACTCGTATCTATGCGTGCCTATACAGCGGTATCAGCGGTCTCATAGCGGTGACACGGACGTAACTCGACTCTTCACGCACCTGAGTTTGACGACTGACAAAGTTCTAGAGCAATATCCCACAGCAGAACTAGTTATTATGGGAGACTTTAACGCCCACCATCGCGAGTGGCTCAGTTCTCGAACCACTAACTATGTTGGGATATCTGCTCATAAATTTGCTCTGACCTATGGATTCTCTCAGCTGGTACTTACTCCAACGAGAATACCAGATAGAGAGGAACGTACGAGCTCCTTACTGGACCTTCTGCTGACTACTCGTCCGGACGGATACTCCGTCTCAGTGGATGCGCCTCTTGGCTCCTCGGACCACTGTCTCGTTCGGACTCAAGTGTCATGCACACAACCCGATCCTTCTGGGCCAACTAATTGGCGTCGTGTGTGGCACTATAAGTCGGCAGACTGGAATGGATTGCGAGAATTTTACGCATCGTACCCGTGGAGGCAGATCTGCTTTAACTCAGAAGATCCTGACGTCTGCGCAGCCGCAGTCACTGAGACAATCCTTGCTGGTATGGAATGCTATATTCCTAACCCGCGAGTAGCTGCCGGCGTCAAAAAACGACCGTGGTTTAATAGGTCTTGCAGAAAAGCTAAAATTCTTAAGCAAAATGCATATAAAGCTTGGGCCACGGCTCGTTATAATAAGGATCCGAATATTTCTGAGTTAAAACGCAAATTAAATGCTGCCTCGAGGTTCAGTAAGATAGCAACTGCCAGAGCAAAATTCCAATTCATCGGCAAAATAGGTGGGCGACTTGCGAGCTATCCTTCTGGGAGTCGTGCTTTCTGGTCGCTTGCCAAAGCTGCCGAAGGGAACTTTTGCCAATCGTCGGTACCACCACTGCGAAAGACCGATGGAAGAGAAAGCCGATCTACTGGGCAGTCTCTTTGCCTCGAACTCGAATATGCACGATGAAGGCGCTGTACCACCTACGCACCGGGAGGTCAGGCGGGCGTTGCTTACTCTAGACGTTCATAAGTCTAGTGGGCCAGACGGTATACCAGCAGTGGTGCCTAAGCAGTATGCTCCTGAGTTATGTCCTGTACTCACGCGCCTCTTCGCGCTTTCCTACCACACTAGGCAATTTCCGTCTTCATGGAAGACTGCGAATGTGCACCCAGTGCCCAAAAAGGGCGATAGATCAGATCCATCGAATTACAGGCCTATCGCTATTACCTCTCTCCTCTCTAAGGTGATGGAGCGTGTGATCAACACACAGCTTCTAAGATACCTAGAAGTACACGATCTGGTCAGTGACCGTCAATATGGCTTTCGCCACGGTCGCTCGACTGGTGACCTTCTAGTGTATCTCACACACCGATGGGCACAAGCCATTGAGAGTCAGGGGGAGGCATTGGCATGTAGCCTGGACATAGCGAAGGCGTTCGATCGGGTCTGGCACCGGGGTCTTCTATCGAAGTTGCCATCTTACGGAGTGCCCTAGGGTTTGTGCAAATGGGTGGCTAGCTTTTTGTCTGGCAGACGCATACGAACCGTAGTTGACGGTAGTTGCTCTGATAGCATGGACATTAATGCTGGTGTCCCGCAAGGTGTGCTGTCTCCTACACTGTTTCTACTGCATATCAATGACATGTTGGACATCAACAACATACATTGCTATGCAAATGACAGTACTGGAGACGCTTTTTACACGGGTCAAGCAAACATCCCTCGTTCCGTTGTGGAGGAAAACTGCGGAGAACTTGTGTCCTAAATCGAGACCACACTGTCCCAGGTCTCTGACTGGGGACGGGTAAACTTGGTCCGATTCAACCCTACAGACACAAGTGTGCGCGTTCACCGCTAAGAAAACTCCATTCACTGGAGTCCCACAATTCCAGAACACTCCCCTCTTCATCTCCAAGAGCATTGGGATCCTTGGTGTCGATATCTCCAGCGATGTTCAGTTCCGAGATCATTAACAAGATAAGGTGAAGCTGGCGTCCAAAAAACTTGGTGTACACAACAGAGCGAAGCAGTACTTCACGTCGGGGCAAAGGAATTCAAATTCAAAGGAATTCATTCTTACACTTTAGAACCTAAATGGTCGCGTACAGTGCGGTTTCAGAGAACCTTCCTCCCGCGAACGCTTAGGTTGTGGAATGAGCTCCCTGCCAAGGTTTTCTCTAAGGACTACAGTATGGGGTTCTTCAAAAAAGAAGTTATTAGATTTCTGAAGGGTCGGCAACGCGCGAGTGATGCCCTTGGTGTTGCAAGCGTCCATAGGCTACGGTGACCGCTTACCATCAGGCGGGCCGTAAGCTTGTTTGCCACCTTAGTGGTAAAAAAAAAAACCCTTTGAGTACGGAACCCTAAAAATTGCTGCGTAATTACAAAATATAATTTTTCAAAATTTTGTTCTGTGTATTTGTATGATGTCCCAGCTTCACGCCAAAAGTACTGAACACTTGGACAGATTCTGTTAAATTTTGCACGCGTAATCTTCAAATCGTCTACTTATAGGCTATAAATTATGTAGCTATTTGTCATGGGTGGTGAGCAAACTTATTAGTTTAGTTTGTCAGTGTGTACGTATGTCCTAGCTTCACGCAAAAACTACAGACAGATTGAAGTTTTGCACGTATAATTCCAAATGGTGGAATCAACATCACGCTCTTTACCATGGGGATTGAGCAAATAAGTATGTATCTGTCAATCAATTCTCGTGTATTACTTTAGTACAATAGTGTTTCTTTATTCTATATTAGTAACTAGTAAAGTTACAAAATACAACCCATACCCAATACATACAAAAGTGCACATACAAAAATTGCGATATTATTATTATTATTATAATCACGTTAATTTAATATACCTTGCTATATGTAAGCAAACGAACTCGCCGCGCTCTTTGCACTTAAATTTTAAATTTGCTAAGTTCAACTTATATCCCATCAAAAAGTTAAATATAAAAGAACAGGCCAACTTCTTGTGATTTATAATGTTAATAAATGTATGTTATCTGATAATTAGGAACCTTTGCCAAGCTTCTTGCCTATCACAACAAGTTAACACAATTTATAAATACATATCATTGGCAATGTTTTTAAAAATATGTTAAGTTTATATTTGGTTGACACTTAATAGCGCTTTTATTTTCTTTCCAGTCTACGGAAATTGTTTCTTTCTATTCTTTTGTAAATTGTGACTTCTGTGTGCACTAGGCGCAATTGGTAATGTGTTCTATTTTTTTATCAATCTAATCCAAAAAGCACAATAAACTGAACTAATAAAAATGTAGCTCAATTGTGTAACATATCGGTCAGTGGCACTTTATAAAATAAACAACAGATTCTAAACAGCGGTAACTGCACGATTTTAAACTGACAGGTAAGACGATGAGTGATCTTGGTGGTATAATGTCAACATCACACGGACCGTACCGAATAGTAAATGCATACTAACTGCAGCAATACCTATAATTTCTGTATAAGTAAATAAATAGTAGCTTAATGGTTAACTGACAATTACTTTTAAGAACAATGAAACCGATTTCAAAACAGTAATTTATTTAATTAACAACTAAATAAAGGAAGAAATAAAGTTTGATCTCTTAAAAATTTAAAGCATAGCATATTTAATGCCAAATATTTTTTTAAGGTCGGTGCGACCCTTAATATTTGGAAAAACATTGTCACTTGGCTGTCGTAGTATGCGGTACGAGTACTGTTAGACGCGCCACATACCCATCCTACCGCCCGAACCGCGGTGATGCGCGCCGTACGCTACCGAAGTCAATGTCAGCGAGAGCGCAACCCGCACGGGCACACGTCATTGCGTGCGGACGCTTCTGGAGGCCTACAACTGATATCAGTTTAAATCCCAATCCAGTTTCAATCCAATTTCGTGGCAAGCTTAAACTCGATCTCCATCGGTATTCTTAAACCAAATTGCGATTGAATTGAAATTGGGATTGCACACATTTCGAAATCACAAATCACAAAATATAAAAACAATACTGAAACTAATAAAAATTAAAGTGAAAGTTAAATCTTCGTAGCGATCGTTTTTTTTTTTTTATATTATAATGGGCTCGCACGGTCTTAGCAGACCATTTATGCATTTGCCAGAGTCAAAGTCAAGTATATTATATCGTATCGTGGCGCGGGCGTTACCGCGTGTCCTCGTTTTCAAGTCCCAAGATTGGGCGGGAGATTTGGTGTGGATCCTCAGACATTGCGCATCATGTCCTGCTTATTTCTTCATAATTCACTATTCATGAGCCTTCGCTGCACAATTATTAACACGCTTTCGTAAAACTTTGCTAAAATATATACATCGAAAGTTACTAAATGAATTTAGAAAAATTAAACAGAAAAAAACACCACTCCTTCTTAAGATTCGCGCCAAAACTCCGTAGCGATAGTTTTGTTTTGTTTATTTAGAATTTTGACATTTCTTTTCACAGATCATCATACCTAATTTCACTCTCGATCCGATGGCTCAAACAGTACCGATTCTTAATATTTGTATAGGAGTTTAGTTCCGAAATTGGCCACCAAATTCCGTTCTCGATTGAGAGCTACAACAACGTTCAAGAGTACCAATTTAGTATATTTCTCGATCGCCGTAGGATTTTACAATTGAAACTGATATCAGTTGTAGGCCTCCTGAGCTATATTTTGATGCGCCAATTTGTTGTAGATATTATTAAATTTCTTCGATATTTCCTTTTCATTTTCTTAAATTCATGTATTTGTTACACATAAGACTTTTATAAATATTTATAAAAGTTTATTTTACATTAATTTCTTAAGTTTCTTCATTTATTATTTTTGGTTTTCTGTACTTAATGGTAATCCAGATTTCTTTTTAGTTTTATACCTGTGAAAATTTACAGTAGTTACACATGTGAAAATTTACTATATTATATATTTATTTCACCCTATTATATATATATATATATACAGGTGAAGTTTTCAAATGGGCGTGCATGGCCAAATCCTGAATAGCGAAAAGTGCTCAAAGGAGTCTGGAGCCCGAATTTGACGAAAACTAAAATTGCATCGTTAGATTTATGAAACCATTTGAAATTTTTGGATTGGAATCAAACCCATAGATTTTGAAAAAAAAACCACACTGTTTTATTGCTTAAAACTTAGAAGTGCTATTTACTTTAAACTTAGTATCTTTATATAATTTTTAACACGAATAATAAACAAAGTGTTTCGGAGAGTTTTAAAATTCAACCTCTAAGGGAAGAAAATGTTATGCTAATTTTGTATGGAATTGGCAAACATTATTTTTACGAAACTTGGTACAATGCTATCCATTGTTACACGAAAATAAAACAGATATTTCGGACAGATACGAGTATTACACTAATACACGCATTTCAGGTTTTTTCAAATTCAACCCGCACCTTTAAACCCGCACGGGAGTAAAGTGCAAGTTTTTGAGGAAAATAATATTTTATAGTGAAATTTTATTCATAATTTATGTAAATGTTTTACAGCTAAATGATTAAAACATGTATTTCAGGTAATTTTGATAATCAACCCCTCATTTACTTAAAACTCAGTATTATTGCTTATAAAATTTTACTGCTTTGAACGGGGTTGAAAGGAGATGAGAAACTAGGTATAGGATTTAATATGTCTATAGTAATTAAATTGAAACGTGGTGGATATTTATTCTTAACACAACTAACAAACGACGTGTTAGGTCTTACGAGATGGAAAATTTGTTTAGTAATATTTTTTAATGTTTTAATTTAGTATAATACTTGAAATAGGGACATGCTTTTCAACACTATTTATTAAACGTTTCAGGTTCAAATTTAATCCCAAAAAAGGTGAAAAGAGGTGAAAAAATTTGTAAAGTGTACCTATATTTCCTTTTTTGAAGTCAATTTACTTAGAACGTGATACATATGCGTATTCACTATTCAATACCGATCAATGCCTCAACTTTTGTCTGATTACTAAAACTGAAGGTGAAGGTTATATGTTAATGTGTATTTAACGATCAGTGAAAGAAAAATTAACTAATTTCTCTGATTCAGTCCACAACTTCTTTGACAGTTCCAGATCTTGACACAACGGAGACGCTTTCTGTTCCCGACAATCACAAAAGTACTTTCCAGTCATATGTTTAACTTCCGGTGACACTGCCAAATATACAGACGTCTGTGCCGCTTCCGAATGAGTTTTACACGCGAATCCCAGTATTAATTTTAGAAACATATTTAGTCTTTCATCCACACAACCAACAGCTATATTTGTCATTGCCCATCCAGGGTGTAAACAATTAACTGTCACACCGGTTCCTCTTAACCTTCGACTTAGCTCCATCGTCATGATAGTTAAATATAACTTGCTGTTAGAATACACTGAAAATTCGTTCCAATATTTCTCTGTGTTCATATTGTCAAAGTCAACTATACCATTTTTATGACCTGAAGATGAAACGTTAATGATGCGACTAGGCGCAGATGACTTCAGAAGAGGCAATAAAAGGCATGTCAATAAAAATGGTCCAAAGTAATTAACTTGCATTCCGATAAGTAAACCATCTTCTGTTTTACTATCTCCCGGTACTATAGCGCCAGCATTATTAATAAGTACATCCAAACGTTTCTCACTTCTCATTATGTCTTCACTAAATTTCTTAATGGAGCGTAAAGACGATAAATCTATTTGTTTACATATAATTGTTGCATCTGGATTCGATTTACGTATTTTTGCTTTCGCAGCTGTAGCGAGTTCTAAAGTAATGCATGCAATAATGACTCTTGCTCCACGATCAGCTAAATCTCTAGTTGTTTCAAATCCTATACCACTGTTACCTCCCGTTATTATAACAGTCTTTCCCACCATATGCGCACTCGAGTGACACATTCCAATTGTTAACTTCTGATACACTTTCACAGATATAACTGCAATTGCTATTAATCCAATTATCCACGTAAACATTGTAACTGGTAACACTGCTGACTGTTTTTACGTATCGTGAAATAATGATAGATAACTATAAAACTTGGTAAAGATCAGTTATCAACGGCCATGACAACACATATGATCGTTGATTATTAATTTTCAATCGGCGTGTCCCCACAGACCAAGCGGCCGCGCTTACACCGCGAGATTGCTGCTCGTGGCTGCCGACCAAAGCCGATTAGCTTACTTATATAATACTAGCTTTTGCCAACGACTTGGCCCGCCCTAAATTTGGTAATCGACGTAGGATACTTACGGCAACTCCTTGCTTATACAAAAGAAGTTTGTTATAGCAAGCTATATCTGCTGCTATGGTTCGTTCGTGGAATTCGGTTAAAGTTGTTCCCGCGTAAATTTTCCGGAATGAAAAATAGTCTATGTCCTATCCCAGGACCTTGCCTATAAGTGTGCCAAGTTTCATCCCGATCCATCCAGTGGTTGAAGCGTGATTGATTGACAAACATCCAAACATCCAAACTTTTGCATAGCTGGTAATTAATGAATTATTTTGCCAGCGGCTCCACCCGCCCTGAATTTGGTAATTGGCGTGGGATTGTTACGTCAACTCATCAATACTAATAAAAGCTCGGTTATAGTTATTCTCGCGAAAAATTTTGTTTTTTTCGGGATAAAAACTATCCTATGTCCTTTCCCGGCACTCAAACTATATCCATACCAAATTTTATCGAAATTGGTTCAGCGGTTTAAGCGTGAAGAGGTAACACACAGATTTTCGCAATTTATAATATTAGTATAGAAGTATGGATTAAGACATCTCTAACATCCTCAACCTAGGCACACGTCTGAAGCACCTTTGAGCAAAGTGGTTTGCCGACTCCGGACAGCTCGGCCGCAACTGCGCTCATGCAAGGCACGTCTACACAACAGTTTCCGTACTTGGAAATTTCTTCCTCGAGGCTGCGAGGTCCGTGGAAACATGCCTTATGACATTTACTTTCAGAAATGCGATAATACAACTTATCAAACGCGATAATACGACTTATCATAGGCCTCGGATCTCTGACGCTTGCGACTTGTTAATTAATATCTGTTAAATCCATGCACCTATCTAGTGTTTATCAACCGATAGATAGAAAATAGGCTAGGTAAATTTTATGAGTAATTATTTTTTATTGATTCCAAATTGTTGTGTTTGAATAGTAATTAATTATTTATTTTACTCTAAGGATAAATATATCAATTTCTAAGTTTATTTTTAACAGAACTAGCTGACCCGGCGAACGTTTTTTTTTTTCTAAATTAACTGGCACGCCACCTATTGTGAAAGGGTTGTTTTAATTCAGAAACCTTCCCCGGCGTGTGCATGACAATTTTCCACTGAGTTGGCACGCGAGTCCGACACGCACTTGGCGAGATTTTGTCTGTGGGGACACGCCAATTGAAAATTATTAATCAACGATCATATGTGTTGTCATGGCCGTGGATAACTGATCTTTACCAAGTTTTATAGTTATCTATCATTATTTCACGATACGTAAAAACAGTCAGCAGTGTTACCAGTTACAATGTTTACGTGGATAATTGGATTAATAGCAATTGCAGTTATATCTGTGAAAGTGTATCAGAAGTTAACTATTGGAATATGTCACTCGAGTGCGCATATGGTGGGAAAGACTGTTATAATAACGGGAGGTAACAGTAGTATAGGATTTGAAACAGCTAGAGATTTAGCTGATCGTGGAGCAAGAGTCATTATTGCATGCATTACTTTAGAACTCGCTACAGCTGCGAAAGAAAAAATACGTAAATCGAATCCAGATGCAACAATTATATGTAAGGAAATGGATTTATCGTCTTTACGCTCCGTTAAGCAATTTAGTAAAGACATAATGAGAAGTGAGAAACGTTTGGATGTACTTATTAATAATGCTGGCGCTATGGGACTAGGAGACAATAAAACAGAAGATGGTTTACTTATCGGAATGCAAGTAAATTACTTTGGACCATTTTTATTGACATGCCTTTTATTGCCTCTTCTGAAGTCATCGGCACCTAGTCGCATCATTAACGTTTCATCTTCAGGTCATAAAAATGGTATAGTCGACTTTGATAATATGAACACAGAGAAATATTGGAACAAATTTTCAGTGTATTCTAACGGCAAGTTATATTTAACTATCATGACGAAAGAGCTAAGTCGAAGGTTAAGAGGAACAGGTGTGACAGTTAATTGTTTACACCCTGGATGGGCAATGACAAATATAGCTGTTGGTTGTGTGGATGAAAGACTAAATATGTTTCTAAAATTAATACTGGGATTCGGAGTGATTAAAATCGTCGCAACCGTTAAGCAGTAGTTTACGAATTTAATTTTAAAAGACTGCATTGCATTTTCATTTTTAATACAAAAACGAAGCAAGTTACAAAAAAACCAACCAAATGTAACAATTATTGTAAAGGAATTCATAATGTACACATATCATTTTAAGATTTTTTGCAGCTTCTGAAACAGACACCTGGCTGCGTGAAGTCTATTAAAAAAGCCAGCCTTAGAATTTTTTAACGTTTTTCCTTTGTTTTGGTTAAGTTTAGGGTGTACAAATGGGGGAGCTGAAAAAAAAGATTTTTTTTTAATTTTGTAGGAAAATTATTAGTGTCCCCAAAATCATATAATTTGATGACGGGAATCGATAGAACACATCGTTGGCAGCAACGTTTGCAGAGAGCACTTTTGTCTATAACCCCTCTCAGGACCACTAGGGGAGTTCAAAATTTTTTCCAAAACACACCCCGTTTCAACAACCTACCATTTTGATGATGCAAATCGGTAAAATGCATTGTCACCAGCAAAATTTGTATAAATCACTTTTTTGTGTAACCCCTCCTAGGACTGCAGCGGGATTCAAAATTTTTTCTACAGAGGTCGATATAGATATAACAAATTGCCATACAAACGTTGCTCCTGGCAAAATATATTCGCCCCAGGAACACCTTTTGATAAAAATTTGAACCGCCCCTAGGGGTTCAGAGAGGGGCACAGACGTTGCTGCCGCCGATGTTCTCTATCGATATCCATCATCAAAATATTTTTTTTTTTTTTTTTTTTTTTTTTTATACCACTAAGGTGGCAAACAAGCTTACGGCCCGCCTGATGGTAAGCGGTCACCGTAGCCTATGGACGCTTGCAACACCGGGGGTATCACTTGCGCGTTGCCGACCCTTCAGAAATCTAATAACTTCTTTCTTGAAGAACTCCATACTGTAGTCCTTGCAGAATACCTTGGCAGGGAGCTCATTTCACAACTTAAGCGTTCGCGGGAGGAAGTTTCTCTGAAACCGCACTGTACGCGACCATTTAGGTTCTAAAGTGTGAGAATGGATTCCCTGCCGATGGCGAGCGGTGCGATGGTAGAAAGTAGCCGTGGGCATAATTTCGAACAATTCCTCAGAACACAACCCATTGTACAAGCGGTAGAACACACACAGTGAGGCAAAGTCTCTCTTCAGACTTAAGGGCTCGATACCGCAAGTGAGTTTGGAATCGTCGACAATTCTCACAGCCCGTCGTTGAACCGAGTCAAAAGGGCCAAGCTGGTATCCGGGTGCACCTGCCCAGAGATGGCAGCAGTACTCCATATGGGGCCGAACTTGCGACTTGTAAAGTAACAACCTTTGCCCCGACGTGAAGCACTGCTTCGCTCTGTTGAGTACACAAAGTTTTTTGGACGCCAGCTTCACCTTATCTGATAAATGATCTCGGAACTGAACATCGCTGGAGATGTCGACACCAAGGATCCCAATGCTCTTGGAGATGGAGAGGGAAGTGTTCTGGAATTGTGGGACTACAGTGAATGGAGTTTTCTTAGCGGTGAACGCGCACACTTGTGTCTTTGTAGGGTTGAATCGGACCAAGTTTACCCGTCCCCAGTCAAAGACCTGGGACAGTGTGGTCTCGATTTGAGACACAAGTTCTCCGCGGTTTTCCTCCACAACGGAACGAGGGATGTTTGTACGACCCGTGTAAAAAGCGTCTCCAGTACTGTCATCTGCATAGCAATGTATGTTGTTCATTTCCAACATGTCATTGATATGCAGTAGAAACAGCGTAGGAGACAGCACAGACCCTTGCGGGACACCAGCATTAATGTCCATGCTATCAGAGCAACTACCGTCAACTTCGGCTCGTATGCGTCTGCCGGACAAAAAGCTAGCCACCCATTTTCACAAACCCTCGGGCACTCCGTAAGATGGCAACTTCGATAGAAGACTGCGGTGCCAGACCCGATCGAACGCCTTCGCTATGTCCAGGCTACATGCCAATGCCTCCCCCTGACTCTCAATGGCTAGTGCCCATCGGTGTGTGAGATACACTAGAAGGTCACCAGTCGAGCGACCGTGGCGAAAGCCATATTGACGGTCACTGACCAGATCGTGTACTTCTAGGTATCTTAGAAGCTGTGTGTTGATCACACGCTCCATCACCTTAGAGAGGAGAGAGGTAATAGCGATAGGCCTGTAATTCGATGGATCTGATCTATCGCCCTTTTTGGGCACCGGGTGCACATTCGCAGTCTTCCATGAAGATGGAAATTGCCTAGTGTGGTAGAAAAGCGCGAAGAGGCGCGTGAGTTCAGGACATAACTCAGGAGCACACTGCTTAAGCACCACTGCTGGTATACCGTCTGGCCCACTCGACTTATGAACGTCTAGAGAAAGTAACGCCCGCCTGACCTGCCGCTGCGTTATGGAGATTTCCGGCATGGTCTTACCGCACCACGGTATAGTAGGTGGTACAGCGCCTTCATCGTTCATATTCGAGTTCGAGGCAAAGAGACTGCCCAGTAGATCGGCTTTCTCTTTAGCACTATGGGCCAAGTCACCATCGGTCTTTTGCAGTGGTGGTAACGACGACTGGCAGAAGTTCCCTTCGGCAGCTTTGGCAAGCGACCAGAAAGCACGACTACCAGAAGGATAGCTTGCAAGTCGCCCACCTATTTTGCCGATGAATTGGAATTTTGCTCTGGCAGTTGCTTTCTTACTGAACCTCGAGGCAGCATTTAATTTGCGTTTTAACTCAGAAATATTCGGATCCTTATTAAAACGAGCCGTGGTCCAAACCTCATATGCATTTTGCTTAAGAATTTTAGCTTTTCTGCAAGACCTATTAAACCACGGTCGTTTTTTGACGCCGGCAGCTACTCGCGGGTTAGGAATATAGCATTCCATACCAGCAAGGATTGTCTCAGTGACTGCGGCTGCGCAGACGTCAGGATCTTCTGAGTTAAAGCAGATCTGCCTCCACGGGTACGTTTTTTTTGAAAGGGTTATTTAGATTAAAGATGAGGATTCACTGCACTGACAGCTTAGAGGACAAAAGGTGCGGCACTAGAACTGCCCAAGCTCGCTACAGATGATACGGTTGCTGGCACGGCGGGCGGAAGGGCCCCTGATCCCCCTCTGTTGTAGTAGCCGGGTCCACTCCGGTCTACTTCTCCGGCACGACTACCACTTCAGATACTTTACACAGGCTGGCGAATCAGCCTCCCAGGGCGGAGATTAAGTGATCCCTGGGTTCGGGATCCCGTTCAACCTGCGGGCGGCCAGCGGTCAGCCGTTTCATCAGGTCTCCCTGACCGCCGAACCAGCACGCCGCGTCTACGCCGAGCATGACAGCAACAAGAACCGCCGGTCCTCCGCTGTCCGCGCAGCGAATCCTCAAAGAGCTCTGGCAACCTTACTCACCGCCAGGAACACAACACTACTCAATGTTAGTGTTATTATGGCCGCGGTTTTCTGTAAGGTGGAGGTACTTCCCCAGTTCGGGCCGCTCATTCGAGCAAGTACTCGCTATGCCCTGCTTTAGTTGTTCGGGTGGCTTATTCGAGCAAGTACTTGCAGTGCCCTACCTCTCTTAAAATATATAATTATGGGGACATCACAAATTTTGATACAAATTTTTTTCAGCACCCCCATATCTAAACCCTAACTGTAACCAAAACAAAGGACAAAATATGTAAATATTCTAAGTCCGGTTTTTTCCCTTGTTTCCCCTTTGAGTTACTATGGGCATTTTTTTGCAAACTCTACATTGAATAGACTTCACGCGGCCAGGTGTCATGTTAATTCGCCCGAGTTGTAGTATCGTATCGGGGGTAGCGTCCCCTTGCACACCACACCGACTCACCACTCTTCTGTTGCCTATAGATACATAAGGTAACTTATAGTACTTACTGGAGTTATTTAAATAATATTATTTCCCTTACTAAATATGACACCAATACTTGTTCCATTGACAGCGTTTTGACAGCATTCATACCCAGTTTTAAGTAAATTTTCTATAATATATATTATTTCCTATACAAACTTTCACGCTTTTTTACCTACTTATAAATTTCGGAAAATGCTGAAACTTGGAATTCTTTATTTGCAACCAGAAATGTAAATACCAACTTTCATGATTTTATTTACAGAAATAAACAGATTCCCATAAAAAGTTTTTTTCCCTATTTCACCCCCTGTGAGATGATCTTCCAGAAACAGCAAAAGTATCATCCTTGATTTTTAAGCAAAAGGTCAAATACCAATTTTTATGAATTTAAAATTCATTAACTTAACGGAGAGGCAGACTCCTCAACGATTTAGTTGACAGACTAAACTTTGACATCATCGCTCCCATGACACCCACTTAATTTCCCCATAAAACGCGCAATTACCCTGACGTGCTCGACATAGCACTTCTAAAGAATGTAAGGCTAAGCTTTCGCTCTATAGAGGTGCTTGACGAACTTGACTCGGACCACCGCCCTGTCCACCTCCGATTAGGTTCCCCTTCGAACACTCTTCCTGACACTAGAACCGTGACGGACTGGGATTAATTCGGGCAATTGCTCGAAAACCCCAGCTCGCCACATCCAGATCGCGTTCCCAATATAATCTCTTCCACGACCGACTTAAACGTAGTTATCGACTCACTCACTAGTCACCTGACCGCCTCCGTTGGCGAGTGCTCAGGACAAGTGCCGGTTGGTGATTACCACCACCTAATCCTGCCTCAGCACATCAGGTCGCTGATGACTCTTACACCGCCGTGTAAGAACCGCTGTAGCTGAGCTTCGTGCCCAACGTTTCGGTGATCTGATGGAGAATATTCCTCCTTCTCATCAAGCTTATTGGCGACTAGCCAGAGCTTTGAAATTAGACACCTTCAACTCTCTCCCTCCGTTAACTCGTCCCAAAAACGTTCCCGCGTTCAATGACGACGAAAAAGCGGATTGCCTTGCATCTAGCCTCCAAGCCTAATGTGCCTTAAGTACACAGTCTTTCGATCCCGATCACGTGCATGAGGCTCACGGCGTAGTGGAACGCAGAACTTCTCTGCCCCCATACGACCACCTGTCCCATGTCACTGTCGACGAAGTCAGACAGGTCATCAAAGTCCTACGCCCCCGTAAAGCACCCGGCGCGGACGGTATCTTTAGCGATATCCTAAAGCGTCTCACTCTTCCCCTTCTCTGCCTTCTAGTAGTGATTGTCAACGCTGCTATCGAATTGCACCTTTCCATATCAATGGAAAGCCACAATTTGTATAGAAATCCATAAGCCAGGCAAAGCTCGTGCCGAGCCATCCTCCTACCGCCCCATAAGTTTACTAAAGACCCTTCGTAAACTTTACGAACGCCTTGTCCTTGCTTGTCTGCTAGCCTACGGAACGCTATAGTGTCCAGAGGCATTTTAATAGACGAGCAGTTCGGCTTCCGCGCCAAACACTTCCACCAAGTCCTCCGCATCACGGAACATATTCTCACTGGTTTCCAATTAGTATTAGTTAAGCCCCGCCACACGGGCGCTGTCTTCTTCGATGTAGCGAAAGCCTTCGACAAAGTCTGGCACAACGGTTTAACTTAGAAACCGTACAACTTTCAGTTGCCAGATCGTCGCGTACTCATCATACGAGACTATTTGTCGAACCGTAGCTATCGCTATAAAGTTGAAGGCACTCTCTCTTCCCCCCGTCCCATAGAAGCAGAAGTCCTGCAAGGGTCCGTGCTCGCCTCTATTTTGTACCTTCTGTACACTAACGACATCCCTAAAACGATACCGCGATTCATACCACCGAAGTGAGTCGAATTACTAAGAGATTCCAAACCGCTTATACCACCCTAGGCGAATGGTTTCGGGAATAGAGAATTGAAGTGAATCCCGACAAGAGCTCTGCCGTTCTCTCTACCGTAGGCCGCCCTCTGCGGCCATCTCCCCTCTCACTCTCCGTTCGGGTCATTCCTTGGCAAAACAAGGTCAAATATGATGGTGACCCTGGATAGGCATTTAAACTTCCGCGATCACACCAAAATAGTTAGAGACCGAGCCGCCTTTGTCCTCGGTCCTCTTTATCCCATGATAGGCAAATACAGTAAGATGTCGCTTAGAAATAAGCTGAATCTTTACACAACTTGCATCCGCCCGATACTAGCTTATGCTAGCGTAGTCTATGCGTTATCCAAACGAAATCTCCATAAACTCCAGACCCTCCAAAATCGCTTTCTCAGAGCGGCCGCCGGAGCCTCCTGGTACGTCCGCAATGCGGACCTACACAGACTTTGAGCTCCCCACGATTCCCCATTATTTCTAAGACCTGGCAGTCCGCTTTTCCGAGCGTACACAAAATCAGCCGAACCGATTAATTGTACATCATCCCCCCGACCGACCGATCTTGAGGTGGCCTCGGCACCTACTAACGGCCCCAGATGACGATCTCGCAACAGCGAGATTAGACTCTACGACTTCCCCTAATTAATAGGTAATTAGAAAGGTGGCATTCGTGAGTATTGGCTCAGTCGTGGCCCAACCTATGGAGCGAACTTTGTTTTACCTAACACTACGGAGATACTCACAAATCTCCACCCCACCTATTCTTCAATCTACAACATTTGCTGACTCGCGAGTTGTGCTTCCACGAACCCATTTATCGGCCTCAGCCATTTCTTTCGCGTAATGGCTTCGTCACTCCCTCCTGCTGGTGTTCCTAAAACTACCACTGGTGAAACGATTAAACCAAAAAGCCTCAGGTACCCCCTTTAGTGGCGGAAGTTTTGCCCGAATAGGGTAGAAACTTCAAAATTCTGAAGGAAAAACTTAGGCACACGCCTAACGCTAGACCTATTGGTAAAGGATTTCGCTTCACCCCTTCTTCTGACGAAGAATACAGAACCATACAAAGCTACTTTACTGAGCTCGAGAAGACGACCAACGTATCTTGTTTTTTTTACTCTCTTACGGCAGAAAAGTGTCTAAAGGTAGCCATTCGCGGATTGGTCGCAGACACCCCCCCCGGTTGATATCCATTAGAAACTTTGCAATCGATCCCGAATATGGCCGGCAAATCAGGGTAAGACGCGACCGGCCGGGTTACATTTTCTTTGCGCAGTTGAGTTGCACCCCTAACATCATTCCGGCCATTTACAACATAAATGAGCTCTTGTTCATGCCAGGAGTCAAAATTGAAGCCTGGCGTGGTAAAAAAGGACCTGCTCAATGTCACCGCTGCCAACAATTTCGGCACTCTTTGTACGGGTGTCACAGAAAGTTGGCATGTGTAAAATGCGGTGGAAGCCACACAGCAAAAGACTGCCAACGTTCCAAAGACAAGCCTTCGACGTGTGCTGATTGCGGAGACTTACACGCAGCTAACAGCACAGCTTGTCCGGTCTATAAAAGAGAAGCAAGGAATAAAAAACCATTGCTCTCACTACAGCGTCCGAAAAAAATGTAAAAAATGTTGCGGCTACTTCTGGGGCAACAACGACCCCAACAGAAGACCAGGCCTCTGCTTTCCTAATAGCCAAAGCAAATGATCCCACACCAAGAGCGGAACCACTTAGAATTAAGAAAAAAAAGGATCCCGGAATAAGAAAGTGGTTCCCTTGACACAACAGGAGGAAGCTCCAACTCAACAGGCATACATCACTAAAGACAAATATAAAGAGAAACATTTACAAACACTAACAACAAAAATCCCCGATGTCACAGCTGGTTTAGATAACAATAATTTTGCGACTATCGAACTAGCCAT
The DNA here is from genome assembly GCA_946406115.1 of Apoda limacodes. Lineage (NCBI taxonomy): Eukaryota > Metazoa > Arthropoda > Insecta > Lepidoptera > Limacodidae > Apoda > Apoda limacodes. The sequence goes on along the minus strand of OX291553.1, from coordinate 5,869,708 downwards.
CGGTATATTACATGACATACTGAAAGCGCTACGGGCTAATACCGACCCAGTGCCAGTCATCCTGGATGGAATTGTTAGACAAATGAGAAATCACGTTTAACATAACCAGCCTCACTACTGCGCGTGGTACACAGGAACGCCTGCTCAGTGGTGAAGAAAAAGAAGCTAATCCATTTATTTTTACGCGAGTGGAAAGTTGACGTAATGCTTATTAGCGAAACTATGCTAAACGAGCAAACAACATTCATCGTCCCTAGCTTCATAACCTACCGCAAAATGGATGCAATGAAAAAAGCAGTCAAGGACGTACCAACAGAGGCCTGGCAGTACTCGTTAAGCGATCATTATTACATCAACCAATAGAAGATACAGAGCCAAAAAGTTTCCAAGACCTAGGTATCACTGCACAGATAGCCGACAAAACCTTGCGGCTATTCGCCACTTACCGACCGCAAGAGTCCTCCATCGACATCCTGAACTCCGGAATCTCATGCCACAAAACGAAGCCACAATAATAGCCGGTGACCTCAATTCGAAGCATATCGCCTGGAATGCTTTGGTGACAAACTTCCACGGACGCCGTCTCTTCGAGTCTTTCTGAAGTCAGCGCGATGGGTTAAGGAACAAAACGTTTTAAGAAACTGTTTGCAGTCTTACATTTTTTAATCTGTTACCAAAACAAAATGTTCTTAAAGTTTTTAGGAACTTCTAAACCCAGACTATAAATGAAACCCCGTCCCCAGCTCCCCGGACGCCCTCTAAACTAGGACAAATCCGGAGAAACCCCGACGGATGCCAAGCCTATATATATGTCTCTATGCACTTAATAAACTATATGTTCTTATGTAAAAAAAGGGGGACAGAAATTATGTGTTGGGAATTATATTTATGGTCAAATTACTTAAAACTTCGTTAACAAGATGTTCAACACAATGAATGAAAATCGTGTTTTAAGGTTTTTCTAAAAATTCAAACCCTGCGGTGAGAAAAGAGGTTGCAAAATTTGTGTGGAAAAAGTACTAACTCATCATCACTGAGTCCTAATTGCTATGGACAAAAAATTAAATTTGGAGAATTCGATTCAAAGATTATATTGTAGAAATTCCACGAACGAACCATAGCTGCAGATTGGCTTGCTATAACAAACTTCTTTTGTATAAGCAAGGAGTTTCCGTAAGTATCCTACGCCGATTACCAAATTTAGGGCGGGCCAAGCCGTTGGCAAAAGCTAGTATTATATAAGTAAGCTAATCGGCTTGGGTCGGCAGCCACGAACAGCAATATCGTAGTGTAAGCGCGGCTGCTTGGTCTGTGGGGGCACGCCGATTGAAAATTAATAATCAACGATCATATGTGTTGTCATGGCCGTGGATAACTGATCTTTACCAAGTTTTATAGTTATCTATCATTATTTCACGATACGTAAAAACAGTCAGCAGTGTTACCAGTTACAATGTTTACGTGGATAATTGGATTAATAGCAATTGCAGTTATATCTGTGAAAGTGTATCAGAAGTTAACAATTGGAATGTGTCACTCGAGTGCGCATATGGTGGGAAAGACTGTTATAATAACGGGAGGTAACAGTGGTATAGGATTTGAAACAGCTAGAGATTTAGCTGATCGTGGAGCAAGAGACATTATTGCATGCATTACTTTAGAACTCGCTACAGCTGCGAAAGAAAAAATACGTAAATCGAATCCAGGTGCAACAATTATATGTAAGGAAATGGATTTATCGTCTTTACGCTCCGTTAAGCAATTTAGTAAAGACATAATGAGAAGTGAGAAACGTTTGGATGTACTTATTAATAATGCTGGCGATATAGTACCGGGAGATAGTAAAACAGAAGATGGTTTACTTATCGGAATGCAAGTTAATTACTTTGGACCATTTTTATTGACATGCCTTTTATTGCCTCTTCTGAAGTCATCGGCACCTAGTCGCATCATTAACGTTTCATCTTCAGGTCATAAAAATGGTATAGTTGACTTTGATAATATAAACACAGAGAAATATTGGAACAAATTTTCAGTGTATTCTAACAGCAAGTTATATTTAACTATCATGACGATGGAGCTAAGTCGAAGGTTAAGAGGAACCGGTGTGACAGTTAATTGTTTACACCCTGGATGGGCAAAGACAAATATAGCTGATGGTTGTGTGGATGAAAGACTAAATATGTTTCTAGGATTAATACTGGGATTCGCGTGTAAAACTCATTTGGAAGCGGCACAGACGTCTGTATATTTGGCAGTGTCACCGGAAGTTAAACATCTGACTGGAAGGTACTTTAGTGATTGTCGGGAACAGAAAGCGTCTCCGTTGTGTCAAGATCTGGAGCTATCGAAGAAGTTGTGGACTGAATCAGAGAAATTAGTTAATTTTTCTTTTACTGATAGTTAAATACAAAAAAACACATAACCTTATTCCAGTTTTAGGAACCAAACAAAAGTTGAAGCATTGATCGTTATTGAACAGTGTTTGTACCGATGTATTATTTCTTGATTCCAATTGATTTATTTTGCGAAATATCTACTCAATAAACATTAAATTAATGTTGACTTAACAACTATTACATATATTAGTGTGCTGTTGGTGTGCATACAGTGATGTTACAAAGTCTATTGCCTAAATATTACTGTTCCACGAGAGACCTACATTTATATTTCCATATACATATATATATATATAAACATATAGTTTGTCATGCGACTTGGCTCGTTAGTTATTTTATTATATATACTTATGATATACTTAGTTTTATTACGATAAGAATTATTAGTAATCTGTTTTTAATCCTTTTATATTAATTAGTGTTCAATGAGTTGAACATTCTGGCATCTCTCCAGAACAGGACTGCAAGTGGTACAGTTCTATGGCATCATCTTCGTTTTGAGTTGGATCTTGTGGTCGCCTGGCAGCTTTCTTAGGTGCTTTCTGGCTGTAGATTAGTTTAGTTGGTCGCGGTTGAGACAGCTGGTACGTACCTTCATTGAAACCTTCGTTGATCTGGCTGGCTGGGTTTACAGCTAATGCTCTGTTGTTGTGATTGGAGCATCGCTGCATCAGAGACGTCATGCCCCTCACGATCTTTGGAGTATAAAAAATATGTTACTAAACTTATGGTAACAACTACTAACCGTTTTTATCTTTTCAAAAGTGTGAAGAAAAGATTAAGTAACTAGGGAAGCTATTTTGATCATCAAAATATTGACGATCTTTAATTGTCTATTACACATAATGCTATAGCCTATAGCTTGCCGTGATTAGCCGAGGAAATGAGCTTCCGATATTTCGGTGCTGTTGCAAGCACCATGATCGGGGGGATGACTGGTGTACTTGCGAGTTTGTACAAAGTCTATGGGCAAACATATCTATCTACACTCTTTTTTCGTTTTGTTATGGAACTACAAGAACTCACTTGAAAGTCACCACGACAGTATATACTCACTGTGTCACTACGTTTTTCGGCTTTATGACTGTTTTTTATTAATCCTAACACTGGATTCCACTTATTAGACAATTTAAACCCATCTACCCTAATGAATTTTAATTCTTATTTTTATTTTAATTTAATTTCAATTGCCTCTTTAACTAGTCTATGCACATAATGGCGGCTTTCTGTCGACAGTATTTATGGATTGTGAAATTCGATCCAGTGTATGTGGCCCGACTCCAGTATATGTTAAGCAATGGCCTTTTGTTTGTCATTGTTCTTAGCAGTCTAATATGTATGTTCTTTCATTCGGCACGCGATGGATCTTTTTGTTTGTCCAATGTATGCACTGCCGCAACCGCGCGGTAAGCTGTCCTTAGGGGAACGCAGGCTTTGTGCGATTTTCTTTAATGGAGTAATACGGTCTTTGTTGAATATCTTTTTAATATCTTGCCGATCTTATCTGTTACTCCTTTAACATACGGCAAAAATGTGGGCTGACATTCTACCCTATTAGCTAGGGAATGGCTTCTTTTGGATCTGCGGTGCACACCTTTACTCTTCCTGTACCTTTGCTAATTCCTTTGGAAAGTGCTCATCATCACATAAGTCGAATGCTCGATAGGTAAGGTAGCTTACTACTGCATTAAGGTGACGGGGTTGGTGATGTGAAGACACGCATGAAGGTACCGATCAGTGTGAGTACTTACTACGTACGTACTACTTTCAACGTTATTTTTAGATCTAGGAACGCCGACGATCTTTCTGGTTCTTTTTGTACCGTAAACCGCATGTTACTGTGGATGCCACCGAAATGATCTCCACACACCTTTATATCTTTTTCTCTCCCCTTCAATATGCAAAATACATCATCTCCGTACCTCTTCTTAATTTTTAGTGGGACTGGCAGAGTGGAGATGACTCGCTGTTCAAAGTGCTCCATCCACAAATTCGCTACTACGGGACTTCCAGGGCTACCCATGGCAACGCTGTCAATCTGTAGGTAAAAATCACCGCTATATACAAGGTAACTGGAGGATAGACAGCGTTGGAGAAGTTTAAAATATTCCAAGATGTTGTTATCGTGCAGCTTACGGTTACGAGTGGGCACGGGGTCCCGAAGATTGCGGCCAGCGAGTTGCGGGTCGCGGGAGAGCGGGACGCGGCATAGAGAGCGCGTGCAGGGAGAGCGGGAGCGAGTGCGTGAGCGAGAGGGGGAACGCGGAGGCGAACGCGATGAGACGGATGGGCGCGGCGCGGTAGTGCTGGACGCAGTGAGGGCAGACCCCACAACCTTGATGATGGCTTGAGCCAGCTCTGGGCGATCGCGAACAAGATCTTTCACGATTGTCCCTAGCTGGTCCGGGGACAAGCCGTTAAGTTGCTCGGCCATCGCGGGAGTGGTCGAGTTGTAGTTGGTGTGTACCTAGTGGCTCCCCACCATTACTGGCGAGGAGCAAGAATACCTAAACTTGGCCAAGCGCCCCGCAGTGCTACGGATTGCTTGGTGTGTACCTAACACCTACTCCTACGGCTGGGGTTACGTTGTCACCGTTAGGTTTCCCCCCGAGCAACGAGACGTTTTTAATACAGAAACGTTTAGGTAGACCGCAACTCTGAAAAAAACTATACGATCTCACCCACCAGCCCTTGAGCACTCGGAACTGGATTTCTTACAAACTAGACGCAATCAATACTTCAAGCGCGAGAATGCGCGGAGTGGCGAATCGCTGAGGCGAAAATACTACACTAGCGATCCACCCAAAGCAAGGCTCAAGCCGGTCGAACCAGCGTCAGTCAAAGAGACACCACTATGCGTAGTTGTTCCGCGACTACGAGAACACACACTCACACACAAAAACACACAGTATCGCTTCGATAAAAAGCGCGAAAGTACACTCACAGCGGGCCGAGAACCGATTTCCCAGCCAATACACACAACAACAATTCCAGGTAGTCAGCGCTGAGGTAAAACACCACACAGGAATGCGCACCAGCTGAGTCACCACTACACGGAGCACAATGAGAGCACTTGACACTCTAGGACACGACCGCTCAACACGAAAGTCGAATTGGGAATGATTGGTCGTAGAGGAGCATCCTTTTTATGAACTTTGAATTGAAATTTGAATATTTTGGGAGTCTTTGAAGTTTTTGGTCTAAGTAGGTAATTAAAAACATCATCTGACAGCAAATTTCAACATTCCTTGATTAATTGGTGTGTCCGACGTTACACTCTTGCACTAGGGTTGTATGTGACTTTTTTGTAAGTGGCTGTGTCAGAATGCAGAGAACCAATCTTTTCCTCATACTCGCCACGGACAAAAAAGAGTTTCCAAGTTCTATTCCACCAAAATAATATGCATTCAGTCAAGAAATCCAACTATTTTGGACATATTTTGTTCACAGAAGGCAATATTAATTCACAGAAAAAGAATCATTTTATCAATCGAAATTGATAAACTTCTTTTCGTATGAACAAATTTTTTTTTAACCAAATAAAAGTACGTTTTAGATCAACCAAACTTAAATTAATAACCCTAAAACAGTTAATGTTCTTGTATAAAATAAATACATTTTTATATGCAACATTTTATTTTTCTTCGTTTGAAACAAAAAATAATTTTGCTTTGATATAATTTATTTTGCGCCAAAATCATGGTTTTCTTAAATCTCACTTATTAAAAACTATATCTTTCGATGAAAATAATTGTATCTTAAATCAAAGCCAGTGAAATGTTCAGTTAAGATAATATTGTTTTGAATTAGAGAAAATAATAATTTTAACAGAATTTGTTAGATTCTTGACTCAAAATCTGATATTTTAAGCTGAAACTCTTGTTTAAGTCGAAACAAATAAAATACCTGCTTTAAAATATTAAACATTTTCGTTGAAATTTATCAGCTGGTATCGCTTTGAACGAATTTTCTTTTCGTTTAAGTAAATACCTGTATTTTTTTAATTGAATGAACCTCATCACTGTCTTTCATAGGATTTCGTGTTAGCTTTTAATTTTAAATAATTGTTTATTGTAGGGTTTTGTGCGTCAAATTAGTATCAGTTTATGCGAGAAACCTAAAGTTAATTATTTTCTGAGAATTGAAAAGCTCGTGGCCCAGTCGCATTCGTCTATCTGAAACGATAAGCGAAGTTAAGCAACGTCGACCGTGGTCAGTACTTGGATGGGTGACCGCTTTTTCTTCCTTCCATGTTTAAGAAGGATCGTTAAATATTCATAACAATTATAATTAAACATAACGCTGTATAATCAGCTAAAGGCGAGAATAGCTACTAAGCTCGACAAAGTCCAAATAAAGGCAGTGCGGTAGACTGACTATATGGCCCAAGCCTCCAGAAAAGAGGCCTGTGCCTCTGCAGTAGGGCACGCGCTCTGCAAACGTCCGCTAAGACACACACTAAGTCAGTGCGGTAAACTGACTCTATATGGCCCAAGCCTCCAGAAAAGAGGCGTAGGGCTTTTTAAAAAACTTTATTTAATCTTGACGGACAACTATGTCATTTTGGACTGAAACATTTTTTGTTTTAAACTAAAATATAATGTTATTAATTTAAGAGCTGATGTAGTCAAGTTAAGAGCACTATTCTCTTGTGTGAACTAGACATTTCTTCCGTGCAATAACGCACGAAGTTCTACGCCCAAGAAAACTAAGTGTTTCAAATAAAGAAGCAAATTTTTCTTCAATGAATTAAATATTGTTTGAAACTGATAGAGTTTTATTTACTGGTTCAAAGAAATTTGATCTTGTGTTAACTTCATATTATTTTAAATATTTAAGAGAAATAATATCTTAGATGAAGTAAATATTCGTTGGTGCATATATGAAACGATATTCTCTTGGCTCTACTAATTCTTTTTTACCGTGCGGTTACGTTCATCACAGCGGTCGCATTACCTTTATCCGCTACGCAACAAAAGTCGGCCATTGCTGAACATTTACTGAAGTCGGGCCCTAACCATCGGATCGAATTTCACAATCTACAAATACTGTCGACAGAACGCCACTATGTGCCTAGACTAGTTAAAGAGGCAATTGAAATAAATAAATATATAAACTTTATAACAAAACGATTTTATTACCGATGCACCGGCTAGGTGCTCAAGAGGGAAAGGTTCAGGTAGAAAGTAAAGAAATCACTTTTTAAGGTCAAGGAAAGTTATAATGTATAGTCGTTTGAAGTTATATTAACAATAGTGGTTAGTAGTAGAACCTAATAAAGGTGATTCGTAAACCTTAATATATAGAAATTAGAGCTATGTTTTTTACAATATTAGAAACTACCTATCTATACAGTAAGACAGAAAACCGTCAGCCTGCCTACACATATTTTGAGATAGAAGGTTTGCAAATATATTAGGACAGAAAGTACATTTAAATTCTGCGGCCTAAAGTCCGATCGATGATATCTTCCACGACGTCCACATCTATAGTACGTATCCGCCGCCATATAGTAGGTTTACGCGGACGGGACTGACTTTTAAGGAACCTGAGGACGTGTGGTGTGTAAGGAGCGCAGGGCCTTGCTGAGTAGGCACGGTGCTATGGTGAGCAGTGTTGCTTAGGCCGCGGGTAAGCTGATGCTCGTCCATAGTCTAGGTGAGCAGTGTTGCTCAGGCCGAGACTCTGCTGACGTTCAGGCCGAGGATTTGGAGTATAGAGAGACTCCCAGATTCCTCCTCAGTGCGGACGCCACTCAAGAGAGGACGCACAACAGCCAAGAGAGCGATTGAGAAGGACAGCCTTCGCCAAGGTAGTAGTACCAGCACAGAGCCGTAGGGTAAATAGAAAAACCGTTACTGAAAAGTTGAACATTAATTACATATTTACTTACGTGAAAATTAGTCACACATTTACACACAATAATAAGATTACCGTACCTTAAACGGTTTTATATTAGCACCCATATTAGTTTTAGTTTTGTAAGTAAATATCATTGATCTACTTATAGTCCATTGAAATGTTACAATTTAAGGACCGAATATTGCATTTGTTAGAGGACCCAATTTTATTTTTGAGACATGTGTGGGGGGTCAATAGAAGGTTAACCTCAAGTTTGAGGGATCGCCACCCTTGTCATCCGGCCACCATCTTGGGAAAAGGGGTGAAAACACTTTTTTCGCGATATCTCCGAAACTATGCGTTTTACAAAAAATTCGTAAAGGCATAATTTGTAGCAAATTGTTATATGTTCAGTAACTTTTTGCCCTAAATTAAAAATTATAGAAGTAACGCGCAAAAAAGTGAGAAATTTTTTTCAAAACTTTATATATAAATAACTTTTTTTTTATACATTTTACAAAAAACTTACTTCATACCACTTCTTGTACACGATCTTTTGAGGAAAATTTTTCTCTGTATTTTTTTTAATTTCATTGATTTAAAAGCTGTTACAGCACTCCAAAGTTGACCGGGTTCGTCAATGCTCATGAGAATCTGGTCAAAACGAAATTTTTAATTTTTTTTTATTGTAAATATATTCTTAAAATTTTTTTGTAACATTCGTACAACTTTAATTATTCATTCCTAACTCTTTTTCCCGCCACCTACGAGGTATAGTTTGTAGTCGCGTTATTTTTTACTTGGTATTCCCAGTATAAGGTAATCCTCGACATTATAATATTTTCAATCACTTATTGGCTAGCTCTTGTAATCTACTTTTCTTCGATGGTCCAGGCTGTGGCTCAGAATCTCTAAATCAACGTCAAATGTGAAAGTTCGAGGAATGACAGGAGTTAAAATTGGAGTCATAGTTGAAAGTTCATCTTCGAATTCTTTTTCTTCCATAAACATTGACATTTTCATAATGTTGCTGCACGTTTCGCTGGAACTATGGAAGCATACTGTAGAGCGTTACAGGCCTGCTTTTCTGCAGCCACAAATGCTTCCACAGTTTCCTTTGCATCTGCAGAAAATTAATTTCATAAGATCGGGGGGTGCTGGAGGCTTGGAAGCTTGTATTGGCATCCAAATGTTTGCATGCTTTTTTTTTGCAGCCCCAATCTTCAGGATTTTGATATCTTCCAAACCACGACTGGACCTAGTGATATACTCGGAGACTGTGAAAACGAGCTGCATCTTGTGTTGGAGGCAGCGATGATAAATTAAATGAATTTTTAGTCTCTATTTTGGCAAATCGTTTGTATCGCAAGCCGCCTAGTGAGTCGTCTTTATTACCGCCGTATAAAGCTATGAAAAAAAGTTCGCCAACAAGAGTGAGCAAAGATGAATCGACTTTCTCACTCAGGAATAGCGCGGTACTACCAGCTAATTCAGGATGTCACGTAAAAAAAAAGAGCCTACAGACTCTATCTCATAGGTGGCGGGGAAAAGAGTTAGGAATGAAAATGTAAAGTTGTACGAATTAAACAAAAATTTTTTAAGAATATTTACAATAAAAACAAAAAATCAAAAATAAGTTAAAAATTTCGTGTTGACCGGATTCTCATGAGCATTGACGAACCCGGTCAACTTTGGAGCGCTGTAACAGCGTTTTAAATCAATGAAATTAAAAAAAAAAAAACAGAGAAAAATTTTCCTCAAAAGATCGTCTACACGATCGGTCTGAAGTAAGTTTTTTGTAAAATGTATAAAAAAAAAAGTTATAGAGCATTAGTTCTTAAATTTTTAATTTAGGGCAAAAAGTTACTGAACACATTTGTAGGCAAAACAATTTGCTACAAATTATGTCTACGAATTTTTTGTAAGACGCATAGTTTCCGAGATATCGCGAAAAAGGTGTTTTCACCCTGTAACGCCCCCCCTTGCTCTATGGATATTTGAATAAAATAATAAATTGTTTAAAGAAACTTCTGAAGCATCTACACTCACTCAGAGTGTAATCAAATGAATCTAATAATATGATGTAGATAGTTATCCTATTAGGCCAATCGTGATCGTCAAAAGTGGTAGGACCCGAACCCGTTGTGTTAAATAAGTAGTAACCCAGTTGTTTTAGAGGTACGTCAGAGTAATATAGCAAACAATAGTATACAAATAAGCGTAAAAGAAAATAATCAAGAATTAAATATAGCTAAATCTACGATCATAAATAATGTCCACTTTGAATTTTTCACCATTTCTAAAGTCAATACAAAACCACCTAAACAAAGCAAATACGCGAATATTAGAACTAAAGGGACACAAGTACTAATGAGTTATATGATTTTCCGTCATCCCTACAAAAAGGAACCCTAATTGATGCTACTTCTACATTTGAAAGTAAAATCCATACGAATGCTAAATCCATTCAATTTGTAGAGTGGGAAACAGGTAGCTAGCGTTCAGGACTTGCGACCTGAAAGTAGGTTTAAGGGGCACCCCCTTACAATGTACATTAGCGCTCACCTACACTAGCTAACCAGTCAAAATAGTAAAACCCTACTAACGCTGCTAAGGATAGACATGGATTACACATAGTAATTACTATATCTCTTGGCAGACCTAGTTCTTTAGTGGGCTATATAATTATTATGGCTGGTATACCTTAGTTCCCACTTTTACTTTTATAAAAGATTTATCTTTACCTAGCTGAAAAAACCGTAGAAACAAGGTCCATCAATATAATCCTTCCTACTGAGGTGATTGAGATTTCTTTCAACCAAAAATTTCTAACCGGCAAAAAAGGCGAACTCATTATTTGAATAAAATATTTTATTTTTTATGGCATCGCCTTTAAACAATGTTTTTCTATAATTTGAAAAACTTGAATTTCGTACAACACATGTCTTTACACCTTTAACAATTTAGAACGTAGGCCTACAAACTTTGTAATAATATCCCCTCCCATTTCGTCTTTAAAAAGACCTGGAACTTTTTTATTAATTAGTGGCAAGTCATAGTTATTTTGTAAACCATAATTGCTAGTATCGAAGTACTGTATAAAATGTTTTTTTACGTCTTTATAAAAGTCAGGTGTTTTTATGTAATATATGAAACTGTCTGTATCAGTATAGCACATGCGTACGCGTTTACCATAAAATGGTTGAACAATAGAGTAATGAAAATCGTACATGTGAGCTTTAGATAGCTCGAGCACGGTAAACCCTATGTATAGAGGCTTATCTAAAATTATCTGTTCAGGCTTGGTTTGTATAGCAACCAAATTTTCAGTAAAGACTGTGAAAACTCGGACTTGCTATTAATTTGTCTGCGCTATTTTTCTTTTTAGTTTTATTTTGGGTGTCAGACCATTGATTCACTAACTGTACCTTAACCCTTCGCTCGTTGTTTTCTAATGTTTTACCAAAGATACTATTGTTTAACAATTTAAAAAAGTCTTGTTCAAATTCCGATTTTGCGTTTTGTCTTAAACTTGTATTTAGATCGATGTATTGTTTTAGGTAAGAGCTCTGCCTAAACGTAATAACGCGATGCACTTTTTTAAGGATTAAACCGTGTTTTATACAAGTTTTCGAAATTCACATCGTGAATTACGTAATAATATTTGTCGAATAAATTCGGAATAAGTTTAGAAGTTTTCCCTCCGGGAGGAATACTTTTTTCTGGACAAAACGGTAACTCGTTATGTTTTCCATGCAATTCCTTAGGATAAATCAAATCGACTTCGAGTATAAACCCGTAATCAGCATCATTTGATACATTGTTAACATTAAAATTATCTATTTCAGATTGACTCAAAAAACGAAAATTTGAAAAAGGCAAAGCTTGGCACATGCTGTATCCATAAGGATTATTACAATCTATGTAGACTATATATGAGTCAGTTAACAAAGGATCATAGTGTAAAACGTGTTTATTGTTAGCTTCTGTATATCTGTGCGAACACATACAAACACCGCCCCTTATACCGGCTTGAATCATTCTAATTATTTCTAAATCTCCAATGAGTTCAAGCTCGACACCTGTTTTAAAAAGCATGCTATCCATAATAAGCTACTTGCTGTTAAGTAATATGCTGGATCGAGAAGATAGTGACGTTTGCATGTTTGCCTAAAATTTTCGAAAATATCCGTCAGCAAAAGCACATCAATTTGCAAATATAAATCAGTGTACTGACCGAGATTTAAAATATCAAATGCGCGCCAAACTGTTTGAGCGTGTTCGTAATCTTCATCCGAAATAGTTTCATTAGTAAGAGAACTGTAAAAACATTCTTTTTTAGGAAGTTTCTGTTCATTGTAACGATCCCATTTATCCATATATTCGTAAGGATAAACTCCTTTACGTGTAACTAAATCGAATTGAGTTGGATTTAAAAAAACATCTACGAAGATGTATAAAATGTTCTTTTTTTAAAGTTTTAGCCAACTTTTCTAAACTGGTGCCTAAAAATTTATAAGAATATACAAATCGTAGCTGAATGAATTCTTCATCGGAAACTGGAATGAATTTAGTAAATGAGATATAGTTTTTTTTTAGATATAGCTCTTTAGTTTTAGGAATGATTTTTATCGCTCCTGGAGCTTCTCCTAGATTTTTGATAAACAGATGGCTGTCATAGCCTGCCAGATTGTGGAAAAATATCGGTACAAATTTGGGAATTTTGTATTGTAAATTACAATAGTTATGAGCTGCACCACGATAACGGCCTGATATATGACAATGATCTGTCACTTTGTCACCAAATAAAAAAATCTGGCAAATATGGCAAAGGGTAGCATTTTTAAAATCTTTTGCATTATTGTCATTAAAAATAATAGGAACATTTTGAGATAGAATTTTGGGTAATTTCCGCGCGTCTCTATAAAGATAATCGATAAATGTTTCAATACAGTCAACGCCGCGGTAAGACACATATCGATTATGGTTCGGGTCCGCTGTACAAACAATTTGATAAGCAAACGCTGCTGGAATTTGATGTTGTAACGTTTCTGTATTCGAAGTGCCTGATGTTTCTTATAGCACGGTTTCAATAAAGTTTCCGCGTAAATTACGACGGGGACATTTTGTGTACGGTAATAATTTTTGAATTTGATTACTGAACCCTTTTCCGGTAATATAGTCACTATTCCACCACAAACGTGATTATCAACTTCGATTTGTGTTTTAAAAAATACTAAACACGTGTCGCAAAAATACAGTTTCCCGTGATGGTTTGTTATTTGTTTACGAACAAGCCGTGACAAATCCTTAATGAGACAGTAATGCGATTTATCATTATTTTCAAAAAACTATAAATGTATGATTTTTTTATTACTTATATTTTCAGACTTATACAATGGTCCCGTTATGGTCTTATTGTTTTGCAAACCAAAAATTATGAATTTAAGCTGTGGATTATTTTTTTCAAAAATGTGGATATCTGTAAACGTAACGGGAAAAGACATGCCATCTATGTTCAAAACATCATGAAAATGAGGATAAGACGTTACTCTTTCAGAATGATATTTTGCTGGGTAAAGGTTTGCCATAACACATAACACTCCATAAAAAACAAAACTCATCGTTATTCTGAATGTTAAGACAAGCTTTTTTATTCTTTATGACTCTCGGCAGTTGTATAAATGTGGACCCCTCCCCCTCCCCACCCCGCAACGGTTGGTAACGGTTTACATTTACCTCCAAATGTGAAGCACTTAGGAAGGCCCAACCGCTTTCACGTTGCTCAAACTCTTCAACTTTCTTTGTTAAAGTATCAAAACTTTTGAAAAAAACTTATTCAAATCGTAATTATAATATATTTGTATGTTTTACGTACTGAAGGACTTAATTTCTTGCTTGTTATTTTTAAACAAAACAAAAATTGAAAATAACTCCAAGTTTACCTTTAGACAGGTATGTTTTTGTAAGTTTTCATTCAAAAGTAACATTATTTTACTACGAAGAGAGTTTAAAAACATAGATAAATTATTTGGAATAGGTTCAAAAGCCACTAGTCTATAGGAAATAATGCGTCGACGAAACGCCGAGCTAATAATTTCAACCCCATCGCTATGGCGTTGAGTTTTATCATTTTTTTTGTGCGTATTGCTCCTTACGTGACCAGTCCATGACTTATTATTGACAGATACGCTACAAACAGAACAGAAAGGCATTTTTTTTTTAATGAATTAACGAAAACCAAAATATCAAAAAGTTGTTATGAAATAGTTATATTAACCTCATGAATATTTAATGTATAATGCGTAAGTTTAAAAATAAAATAATGTAGATAAAGCCATTGTTAATATATTTTTTAGGTAAATTTTAACTTATTATTAAAATGCGTAGGCTCACTATCCTTAAACAAGTTGAAGGCTATAGCGAGAAATTCCTGTATAGCCCCCCATTCATTGGAAGAGCTCTCACACTGTAGCTTTACCGCTGCGGGGGTTTTTTTGTAACGTTCCTCGGGTGGAGCGTCCTGAACGTCACCCGTGTTGTAAATCTTCAAATCGATGAAGAAGTCTCCTTGAAAGTTCCCGACGCGACGAGTCTGACCTGTTGAAACGCGCGATGTAAAAGAGGATGTTGTACTGTGAACAGTCTTCTTGCTGCTCGATGCTTTTTTCTCAAAATTTTAAATTGTGAAGAGGTCTTTTCGGTTCTTCTTTTTTGAACTGGGAACAAAACAACATATAAAGTTATCTTCTTATTGACATGAAGTAACTACTTAAGATTAGGTGGAACGTAAGCTTGTTTGCCACCTTGGTGGTGCAAAAAGAAATAAAATAAAATAGCATTAATTATGGTTGCGTAATAAGGGTCACATTCTATCAATCGGTAATGAATAGGTACTATCATAAAACAATTTAATATAACAAATTATAAAAACATTTTAAAAAATTATCTATTTTGATAACTATCTATTATACAAATTATATACGATCATCAAACATGTATTTGCCTGCACGCGTTATGATACGATGAGTCATCACACACGTCACATCGCTCGTGCTACTACAAAGCAAACACCACAGAAAAGGTAAAGTATGTGTATACCTATTTCAAATTTTACATTAAGTTTAGCAAAAGACTTTTAAAATAGAAACACAACTATATAAGTACCTTGTCTTTTCGTTAAGCGTATCCGATGTAAGGCGCTTACGGGATGAGGCGATGTTTTTGGGTTTCACTGCTTTTGCACCGATTGAGGATGTGTAGAGTTTTCTAGAAGACACCGGAGGTGTAGGCGCCACCGCAAGGATTTCTTGACTGAATTCGAACTCTGAGTCAGACCTGTGAAATTAATAGAAATAATAAAATCAACTATAAGAAAAAAACAAATTAATTTTTTTTGTTAGAAGTAGGTACTTACTTACATTTTTCAATATCAGAATAACTGGATTTAACACCGGAAGCAACTGTATTTAATGCACAAATTTTCAAAAAAATATGTAATTTCTTGTAGCCTGTGTGAGCTTATAAGCTATTGAATATAGATTCGTCAGCAAAATAGAAAAACCGGTCAAGAGCGAGTCATACCAACACCTAATTTTTATTACTACGATATCTACCTTTTAAAACTCCTATTTTTTATCATTAGAGGTTTGAAATAATTTGACATGTACTAGGTAATAATTACAAATAATTCCTGCAGATGTAATTACACATAGACAAACATTAAAACTCATCTTAACACATAACTTTATACCTACTCTATACTATACAGTTGTTTAAAATTGGAATATGTCGTAACGATAATAACGTCTATAACGAAGTTTTCAATTTTACTCAAACAGCTCATGACTAGATGTACTTTTTTTAATTAAACCCAATCGAACCCTAAATCAATGATATTGCATACTTTGCAATTATCACGCTTAGGTATTCTTTGCCGCCTTGCGTCAAAGGATGTGTAGTAAATTGATATTAGGTCGCGGTAAAATGTTGAAAATGTCGCACTGTAGACATTTGACCAAATGGTTAAAATCTAAGTTACATTTCTTATTTAAATTAACCTTTATTAACTCCTTCATATATTATAAAATACTAATTGTCAAATATAATTTATGCTTCGCGAATTGAACCCCTCTCAACACATATTTCGGCAAAATACCACACTAAAAAATTAGATTAGATTTAAACTTATGTTTTCGAAAACTGGATTCGTTAGTTATTGTAGTTATAACTTTAATAGTTTAATTTTGAGACGTTGTATGATTTTTTTCATAAAAAGAGGGAAAAAAACACTAAGTAGTACTTTTTCTTATATGACTCGCTATACAACTAAGATTACAAAAACTTTATATAAAAATAAGCAATACGGATATATTTACTATCGTATGTTTTTTTACTTGACTGTAACATTTCTCAATAGATGAACTTCTCATATTATGTTCGCGATACTATTTTGTGCTTGCAAGGCTCTTTGTTTATGTATTTGTCGCTGAACTATACATGATACTTTAAAATATTACATTAATGAAACAACAAATTATAAAAAGACAAATCGGTTACGAACCCACATAGAACTATATTAACTTAAATGTATTTATAATATATTTATGTACTTTAATTATTCCACCAATTTGCGACCACAGGTCAGTGCGGTGGACAATAGCCTAAGCCTCCTTTATCTAACAAAGGCTTTGCTTCTATGGTAGGGACAAATAACCTAAATTCGCTATTATGAACAAATCATATAAAATTTGCTTAAAAATAATAAAACATATTTTCTCAATGAATGTGAAAACAAATTGTTATTTTTTTTTTTAAGTTAAATTAATCACTCATATTTGTTAGTATATTAGAATATATTAATATAATCTAGATATTATACTACAAAACAATAAGATACTGGTGTTAAAACGTATATTAAACACGACTGAATTGCTCTAAATTCCGAAGTGTTCAAGATTCATTGGTCGGAGTATAAGCAAACCGTGAGAATTATTTCTATAATAACTCATTCTAGAAACTTGTAGCGGTGTGAACACGTCTCAAAACTTTAATTAGTGAAAAGTAGAATTACCAAAATCAAGAAAAGTGATCAAGCAGTACTTACTTATTTATATACTGTAAGTAAAAGTGTGTTATTTATTTATTTATTGTAAAATTAAAAATAAATAATATATAATTTTTAGTAGTTCATTTTGTCAAGTAAATAGAGAATTTTTGAATGTAACATTTTATTGCTCATTGGAAATATTCTGATTATATTAGGATAAAATAAAAAAAATACTGATAAAATTATTAGACATGTTATTAACGTTTTCACAATGGTTTTTGCTCAGCTCAGCTCTCAATATTATGACACTGTTGCAATTATCCTGATTTTATTTATATTTAATTAATGCAACAGTTTTTCTTTTTTTTTTATATTTTTTTAGATTTGCGCTAGATCTTCCTTAGTACGGATTCAATGCCTTAATCTAATTTATTATTTTATCTTAAAAATAAAAATCCCTGTTATCTTACTGCTAGTTTCCTTTTCATTAGTCAAAACTGTAGATACCTGTGTTCAAGGTATAAAATTTGTATAGAAAAACACCGTAAAACTATAATAATTATATTTTTTTTTAAATTGTTTACAGAGAAGACAGTGCTGCGACTTTAAGAACTGTCAGCTTTCAAGTATTTAAGACCCAAGTACCTACATGGGACAATCAGGTAACTCGCTGGTTTCCAATATTTTTAATAACTGTAAAAGAACCTTGTCAGTGTAAATATATTTTATTGTTCGCAGGTACTATGCTTCTTACCAGACCAGACTTCACTACACTATAAAGAAAAGTATTTACTTTTGTAACCTGTTCAAATTAAAAAAAACCTATCCTACCAAAACTCTATAGTTCACTCAAAGCAGTAATTGTTTTATTTCCAACATTGTTTTTATTTTTTATACACCTGCAGGTAATTCTTCTATGGTAAAAGGTATTTGGTTTTTCAAAAGGTAAAGGTGTTTTTTTTTTTTTTTTTTATTTATTTTAAATTCGATCGTTCGATCTGTCCACTAATTTGGAACACTAAACAATCGCGGTTGGCGTGGGGTGATCTTACCACGGGCTCCCCGGGCGGAATCTTACCATGGGTCTGTCAACCAATTGCGATTGTGTTAGGAATTCCTTTCAGCGGGGTTGATCTTACCACGGGCACCCCAGGAAGAACTTACTATGGGTCTTCCAACTGAAAGGTTTAGGATATACGCGGTTTACAGAGTGATCTTACCACGGGCTCTCTGTAATCGTGTTTTAGGTGTCGCGTTCAATAAGGTGATCTTGCCATGTGCTCCAAGTTGAACGTGTTCGGAATTCCTTTCGGTGGGGTTGATCTTACCACGGGCACCCCAGGAAGAACTTACCATGGGTCTTCCAACTGAAAGATTTAGGACATACGCGGTTCACAGAGTGATCTTACCACGGGCTCTCTGTAATCGTGTTTTAGGTGTCGCGTTCAATAAGGTGATCTTGCCATGGGCTCCAAGTTGAACGCGTTAGAAATTCCTTTCGGTGGGGTTGATCTTACCACGGGCACCCCAAAAAGAACTTACCACGGGTCTTCTAACTGAAAGGTTTAGGATATACACGGCCAATTTAGACCGAATCCAGTCATAGACGCGGCACATGCGACACTGGTTGAAGAACATCTCCGGACATACTTCGAAGAGCAAATAGCCTCTGATGAAGACGATAGTTTTCTCCCCGGGCCTAGTCACACGCAGCATCATGAAGTTGAAGCCAAGAAAAGCTCTGGGCGCGGACAAGATAACAAACTCTGCCCTGCGCCACAATCACGCGCTTATTCAACGGCATCATCCGCACCGGTTACTTTCCTGACCCCTGGAAGATAGGCGATGTGATAATGCTGCCTAAGCAGGGGAAAAGCGTTCTGAAACCAGAGAGCTATTGACCGATTCAGTTCCTATCAAATGTTTCGAAGTTGTTCGCAAGACTCTTGCTGCGCCACATCCACTTAGCCTACAAGCCGCGTCCTGAACAATTTGGATTCAGGTCTGAACATTCCACTACACTCTACCTGACAAAAGTTTTACAGGAAGCAACGGTGGCCGTTAACAAACGGGAATATCCAGTCGCCGAGTTCCTAAATATGGAGAAAGCCTTCGACCGTGTGTGGCATTCCGGTCTGCTGTATAAGTTATCGATACTAGATATCCCAAGACGCATCGTGACAGTGGTGTCATCCTACCTCGAAAACCGTCGTTTTCGGGTAATAGTCGAAGATGCCATCTCACTAGAACACCCATTTGAAGCGGGAGTCCCACAGGGAAGTGTACTCTCTCCAGTATGCTACTCCCTGTATACTGATGATATCCCGAAGGAGGAAGAAACCACTCCGGCCCTTTTTGCTGACGATGTGGCGTACCTGACCTTCTTGATCAAACCTGGCGCAGCTGTCAGCAGAATGCAGCGAGCTCTTGACGCCCTATCAGAGTGGCTGATAAAATGGAGACTATCAGTCAATGTAGGTAAAACACAGGCGATTCTCCTACGCCGCCGCCAAGCTCAGCTCCCGAAACTACAGCAGATGGGGGACTCTATCGAATGGAAGTCTATGGCCAAGTACCTAGGAGTGACCATCAACTGTCGTCTATCAATGGTCTCTTATATAACTGCCAACATCCACAAGACAAGAGCAGCATTAGCACTCCTGCGACCAGTGCTCTCGTCCAAACTGCCGTTGCGCGCAAAATCGGGATCTATAAAACATATATTAGACCCCTTATCACCTATGCAGCACCGTCCTGGTTCGCACTTACCTGCCAATCCAAAGCTCTGCGAGCTATTGATGGTGCTCCCCGATTCGTGAGGAATACCACCATAGCAAGAGACTTGATAGTCGAAACCCTGGATGATTTTATCGGCAAGCTAACGACGTCCATGTTTGCACGCGCAAGGGTAGGCGCTGGAAGTACTGGGCCGCGAGGGAGAGAAGACTTGGAAACCCCCAGGGTGATAAAAAACCTGAATCACCGGACTCTCACATCGTAATGTGAGGCGGTGAAACCACAGTAAGAGGACTTTGCCCTGATACTGTTTCCCCACACCACTTAGGTGTGAGAAGAGGCCCGTGACTGGGTCAAGAAAGCCTCCTGAACATGAGCAGAAGAAAATAAGAAAACTGGAAGAAAGAAGAAGTTTTATTTATAAGTGCGGTGTATATAATTGTAAATATTAATAAAGGTGGTTGGGTATTTCATGTCCGGGCGTTTTATTGTTTCTTTCTAACGTCGAACTGACCCTTCTCGGGGCTCTTTCAATCGTAACGTCGGCCCTTTTGGCGGCCAGTGTGTGCACGCCTGTTTAGTACACTGCTCGGTCTGTAACAACGCTCCTATAGTAGGCGCTACACTAGGCTGACCAAAGATTCCGATTCGCCTTACATCTACTTGTCTAAACAAAAATATATGAAATCTCATCAAAAGCATAAATTGTAAAAAAACAGACCAGCTTTTCGTAATAAATTTTGAATTTTATATTTTAAAAATGAATGAAATCTGATATCTATTAAGGAATCTATGCCAAGTTGGTTGTTTATCTCAAAAAGTTGATTGTTTCTTAACATTTATCTTTTTGTTGCAATTTTAAGATACTTGTCCAATTGTAAGCGAATATGAAAAAATGTCTCGGTATACTGTATACGGTAATATACGGTATTTTAAGCTGTATGCCAAAGATCGAACCCTTGCATTGTCGCGCCTCGCTGACGCAGACAGGCAATATCTCCGCTTCTTTCTCTCTTTGATATCTCCTTAAAAATTGTGAGAGTTAGAAATGTTTCTTATCCATTTTATAGGGAGAAATTAATAGTACGTTGTTCATCGAGAGGGAAAAGTGAACCGAGAGACTTAGTACCTACAAGTTAAGAATCGTATTTTCTCCCAATTGATACCTAGATAGTTTATAGAACACGCAAAACGTCAGGTATTGAGCTGAGTATATTATATAAAAAATGTAGCTAATCTACATTCACTTCTAGGAGTACTCGCCTAATATACGGTATCTTAAGCTGTATGCCAAAGATCGAACCCTTGCATTGTCGCGCCTCGCTGACGCAGACAGGCAATATCTCCGCTTCTTTCTCTCTTTGATATCTCCTTAAAAATTGTGAGAGTTAGAAATGTTTCTTATCCATTTTATAGGGAGAAATTAATAGTACGTTGTTCATCGAGAGGGAAAAGTAAACCGAGAGACTTATTACCTACAAGTTAAGAATCGTATTTTCTCCCAATTGATACCTAGATAGTTTATAGAACACGCAAAACGTCAGGTATTGAGCTGAGTATATTATATAAAAAATTTAGCTAATCTACATTCACTTCTACGAGTACTCGCCTAATTGTGACGAAATTATTAGGTAACTGTTATATATGTAGCTATAACTAGGTAGCTATAGACGCGGCTACGTCCGCAAAACGGTTACTTTAAAATAAACGCCAGTGCGTTGACAGCCGTCTTGACTTTCACTTGTGCCCCGTACTCACATACTTATCAGTGGCGACGACACCCACGCGGTTGTATAAAAAAAAAAAAACAAAATGTCGGTTGCAAATTTCGCCGTTTTATCAAATTTCGACCACAATGTTAACACTTGGAAGACCTTTAAGTGTAGATTGACACAATGGTTCATCGCCAACGACGTGACTGCAGAAAAGGACTCAACGGCGGTAAAGAAGCGGGCTATACTTCTCAGCGCACTCAGTGAGGATACGTACAAGCTCGCGGCGAATCTTGCATTGCCAAAGGAGTTGCAAAACGTGCCGTATGATGACATCGTATCTCTCCTAGACACACATTTTACGCCCAAGCAGGTTGGGTTCAGCGAGCGTCATCAGTTTTATGCTGCTACCCAACTACCGATGGAGACGCCTTCACAGTGGGCCGCTAGGTTGCGGGGTTTGTCAGCTCAGTGCGCGTTTTTGAACGTTGAAGAAGCGTTGCGCGACCGGTTTATTATGGGCATGCTTCCAGGAGCCGAAAAGGAAAAAATGTATGTGCAGGAGCTATCGCAGCTCACGTTGTCCAAGGCCGTGGAGCTAGCAGAGAGCCTACGCAGCGCGCGCGCCGCCGTGGCGAGCGCAGCGCGCGGCGTTGCCGACCAGCCGCCAGATCAGCTGTTCAAGATCAACCAGCGTCGCGACGCCGACCGTGGTCAAAAAGTAAAGTGCTCTGTGTGCGGTTATAATAATCATAAAACGGAATCGTGTCGTTTTGCTAATTATACGTGTAATAAGTGTAATACCAAGGGACATTTGCGCCGAATGTGCAAAAAATTGGTTGAGATGGTGTATGTTAATGGAAAGGAATTACGATTTGAAATCGATAGTGGTTCAGCGGTGACCGTCATTTCAGAAAGATCGTACAGGTTGCATTTCAAAAATCTTTCATTAGGCACAACAACAAAAAAATTAGTTAGTTACACAGGCGAGGTACTGCGTTGTATAGGGTGTGTACGTATGTCAGTGTGTTGGTCCGGGCGCACGCGCGTCCTTGAAGTGTTCGTTGTGCGCGGTGACGGGCCGTCGTTGCTAGGTCGTGATTTTATTGCTAAGTTCGAGTTACAGATTAGTCCTGCTTGATGACGTTTTAATTACAGCCCCTGATCGTAGCCAGCACCTAAATAGGTTGAACGAGGTTCTACAGAGGATGCACGACGCAGGGTTAACCTTGCAAAAGGAAAAATGTTCTTTTTTCTCCGATGAAATCAGTTACCTTGGGTATGTGATTAATAAAGAGGGCCTAAAAAAATCGCCAGAGAAGGTGAAAGCAATTTTAAATGCGCCGACACCAAAAAACATAAACCAATTGCAATCGTTTTTGGGCTTGGTAAATTATTACAGATGTTTCGTTCCAGAGGCATCTAGTATTCTGAGTCCATTGTATGAACGTTTAAAAAAGGGCAGTAAATGGTGTTGGAGTGCTTCAGAAGATGACGCATTCAAAAAAATTAAGAAAATTTTGGTTTCGGAACAAGTTCTAACGCATTTCGACCAAAATGCTAAGATAATTCGAACAGTGGACGCGTCGCCCAGCGGGTTAGGGGCAATTTTATCGCAAGTAGGTGAAGATGGTCAAGAAAAGCCAATTTCTTATACTTCGCGTACTCTAAATAATGCAGAGCGTCGTTATTCTCAAATACAAAAGGAAGCTACGGCCATAATATTTGGGGTCCGGCGATTCCACCAGTATTTATACGGTAAATCGACACCTTTTGTACTGCGCACAGATCACAAGCCTTTGCTATCCATATTCGGCCCACACAAGGGAATACCAGAAGTCTCCGCAAATAGGTTGCAACGCTATGCTCTGTTTTTAAGTGGTTATAATTATAACATTGAATATATTAAAAGTGCATCTAACAGCGCAGATTATTTATCGCGCGCAAGCCTGCCCGAGATAACGGACGTCGGTGCAGGTGCCGCAGTGACGGGGTCGCCACAACCCACGAACGAAGCGTGCGACCCCGCCACTTATGTATGCTTTGTTGTAGAAGGAGCGCTACCGGTAACTGTCCACGAATTACGGGACGCAACAAACAAGGATTGCGTTCTGACTAAAGTAATTCAATATATATACAAAGGATGGCCAAAAAAAGTCACTAATATTGAATTAAAGCCATATCATTTGTGTAGGCTAGAACTGTCTTACGAAAATGGATGCGTCATGCCCGGCCATAAAGTAGTTATACCGGGGTCTTTGTGTGAACGAATTATGTCAGAGCTGCATACTTCACACATAGGCATTGTTAAAACAAAAGCCGAAGCTCGCGCCCGTTTCTGGTTTCCCGGCATAGACGAAGCGATAGAACGTATGATAGGACAATGTGGAGTGTGTGTGCAGCTGCGACCATCGCCGCCCCGGGCACACATCTCCCTATGGCCCTATCCCCAGCAGGCTTTCTATAGGGTACATCTAGACTTTTTAGGCCCGATCAATGGACACATGTACCTAGTCATTGTAGATGCCTACACTAAATGGGTAGAGGTTTACGACATGAATACAACTAGTACCTCACCTGCGGTCATAGATAGGTTATATGATTTTATGTCTAGATTTGGCCTACCTCATACTATTGTAACAGATAACGGAACATCTTTTTGTTCACAAGAGTTTAATTATTTTTGCAACCTGAACGGTATATCACACATGACGTCACCTGCGTACCATCCTGCCAGCAATGGCCAAGCCGAGTCATTTGTTAAAATAATTAAACGTGGAATCCGCTCTAGTTTACAAACTAGTAAGAACGTAAGAGAAAGCAAATTGAAATTATTAAAGTATATTTTTGACTATCGTAATTCCATTCATTCGGTCACCGGCACATCGCCAGCTCAGCTAGTGTTTGGCCACAAGCTGCGTTCCCGGCTCGACCTGCTGAGCCCGTCGATGCCACCGTCACCCTCGTCCGCCGCCCTGTCTGATCGTGTCCGTTCCAAACAGAGTTTGCAAACTGAAGTGCAAGGAGGGAAACAGAGATCATTTGCACTGGGACAATATGTTTGGTACAAAAAATATTTCAGTAACAACAAGTTTAATTGGGTTAAAGGAATTGTAAAAAAGGAGTTAGGGAAAATGATGTACCTAATAGAAAACTGTCAAACTTCTGTTTGTGTTAAAAAACATAAAAACCAAATGTGGCATTATAAAGACTCGAATGTAAGCGATTTGATGCCGGGGTACGGCGTAGCAAATGCCTATGATGGTAGTGACATAACGGATACCACCACAATGGAGGAGGGAGAAAACGACACAGCGCCGTCCACAGCCGCATCTCCGGAGCCCGTGGTGATGCCAGAAAATTCGCCGTCACTGTCATCGTCTCATGTCACCCTAACAAGAGGAGTTCGTCGGCCACCTTCAGAGGATGACGATGATTTCTTTGACATGGAGAACACTGAAGACATAGAGGCCGCCGAGGAGGAACCTGTGCTCCCGGAAAGGTCCAAACGTGTTCGACCCTGTGTCAACTATCATCCATTTTTGTGATATGTCATGTTAGAATTAAGTATGTAGTCCAAATTGTTAGGGGAGGGTTGTTATATATGTAGCTATAACTAGGTAGCTATAGACGCGGCTGCGTCCGCAAAACGGTTACTTTAAAATAAACGCCAGTGCGTTGACAGCCGTCTTGACTTTCACTTGTGCCCCGTACTCACATACTTATCAGTAACTTAGCATTATAGTTAATAAAATTTTTGTAAAAAGTTATCTTGAGTCCAGTTTATATCCAAGCCGGATAAACGCTGATAATATATTTCGGTCTGGACTATTTATAACTATATATACACATCAGTGAGAGTGAATTTCACTAATTTCTCTGATTCAGTCCACAACTTCTTCGACAACTCCCGATCTTGATACAACGGAGACGCTTTTTGTTCCCGACAATCACTAAAGTACTTTCCAGTCAGTTGTTGAACTTCCGGTGACACTGCCAAATATATAGGCGTCTGTGCTGCTTCCAAAGGAGTTTTACACACTAATCTAAAAATCCTCATTAGAAACTGTTTTAGTCTTATACCAATATAATTATCAGATATATTTGTCATTGCCCATCCAGGGTGTAAGCAATTAACTGTCACACCGGTTCCACTCAATCTTCGACTTAGCTCTACCGTCATAATATTTAAATATAACTTGCTATTAGGATACATTAAAAATTTGTTGCAATATTTTTCCATGTTCAAATTGTCAAAGTCGACTATACCATATTTATGAACTGAAGATGAAATGTTAATGATGCGACTAGGTGCCGATGACTTCAGAAGAGGCAATAAAAGGCATGTCAATAAAAATGGTCCAAAGTAATTAACTTGCATTCCGATAAGTAAACCATCTTCTGTTCTATTATTTCCTAGTTCTAAAGCACCAGCATTATTAATAAGTACATCCAATCGTTTCTCACTTCTCATTATGTGTTCACTAAATTCCTTAACGGAACGTAAAGATGATAAATCTAGTTGCTTACATATAATTGTTGCATCTGGATTCGATTTAAGTATTATTTTTCTTGCAGCTGTAGCTCTTTGCATACTTCTACACGCAATAATGACTCTTGCTCCACGATCAGCTAAATCTTTAGCTGTTTCAAATCCTATTCCAGAGTTTCCTCCCGTTATTATAACAGTCTTTCCCACCATATGCGCACTCGAATGACACATTCCAAGTGTGAACTTCTGATACATCACAGATATAACTGCAATTGCTATTAATCCAATTATCCACGTGAGCATTGTAAGCGGTAACCCTGTTGACCGTTTCTGCGTATCGTAAATAATGAAATGCAATAATAAAACTTAGTAAAGATCGGTTATACACGGCGTATAATAGTCGATTAATTATCAATTTACAATCGGTGTGTTAGACCAAGCGGCCTAGCAAAACAATTGGCCCTGGCCTCGTGAGCCCGCAAGGTTGCTGCTTTAAATCTACGTATTCAATAGTCATAAGGTTAAATAAATCTATTAAGTAGTATTTTATTTATTTCAAAGTGTGACTGAATATGTAACAGATTTATTCTGCTACAGAGTTTATTTCGCAAAACGAGTGTATGGTTGTACTATATACTTAAAATATTTACTTCAATTTTAACCAAAGTACAAAACTTTGTACTTATTAAAATAAACACTTCTCAGTAATTTGAACAGACAGCACTCTCATTGTAGCCTTTGTTTTAAAAAATTGAGTCGGGAGTGTTTATTTCTCATTGTTCCCAGAGGTACGAAGTGTACACGAACTTATGTTTATATTAAGATTGGTGCCCTCGTGTGGGATTTGTTCCTGTTCTATTTCACACTTGCATAACGCTTATATGACAAAATGGTGTGAACCATACGCTACGCTAGCACACATAGTAATGAATTTACCATGTTATAGCTATGTCTTTTCTACAAATTCAAACCTTATATAAATAGAGTTGTTTTTCTGTGCGGTGGTGTTGACCATGTCAGTGGTAAATATTGTTTATATTTGGAGGAACGGAGGAAAGAAGGGTACAGGGGTGTATTAAGTTAGGCGGCAGCTTGAAAACAAGGCATTATTGTTCTCAAAATATTTCCTTTGTTTGTAGACGAGTTAAGGGAGAGAAGGGGGTAAGGCGTATAACAGCGGATAAACCAATTTATACTGGCTGTAAAATTGGGAACGTTGCAATTACCACACGTATATGTCTTCTGTTTCAAATGTGTTGGATTGTAATGTAGTCCTTACAACTACATTTGCCTACGTTTTCATGGTGACATGATTTTCTGGCGGGCTTTTATATAAACAAAGATCGCAGCCAGAATTTAATATTGAACTCGGAAACAAAGAATTTACTTGTATGATGTTCAGTATTTTAGCATTACAGTAGGGATTGACTCCAAAGGCTTTGTGGAAGATTGAGAAGAGAACTTCAGAGGAGATTGTCAGACTATCGTTGAGTTTAGACGTCTAGTATAATACGGAAAATTGTCGGGCTATCGGAGAGCTTGCACGTTGAGCGATTCGAGAAATCAGCCTGTCCGTCAAGGCTTGAAAAGTGTCTTAATTTTTTTTATTTTAAAACAGTGAAAACGTTACAAATTGTGTAAGTTACATAGATTGAAAAAAGGTTTAATTTTTTTTTCAGAGGTAGGAAATTTTTTATTTTTTTTTATTTAGATTTACAAGAGTGCTAAAATCCCCGTTTTCCCGGGTAATTTTCTGAAACACAAGGATTTCGTCTTTCTTTGTCTTATTCTTCAGACAAGAAAGAATTCAGCTGTTTTTCTTTAATTTTGTTGTCTAATAGATTGTTAGGAGAACTAGGTAACCTAGACTTTCTAAGTCTGGCTGTTATTTATTTTTTAGCCGGGTTTTATTATTATGGGAAAATTTTGTAGAACAAGGGTGATAGGGCAATATTTCTCGATTTTCTTTTATGTTAAGGAGAGTGTGTGAGTTTTGTGAAATGTTTGAGTTTTATGTGTTTTTAAAAAATATTTATTGTTACACTTTATTTTCAAAATTAACGTAACTGAAAGCCTACAAAAATGAACTAGATTTTAATAAGCTAAATAATACTTTTAGCAAGTTTGACTGAGTTGTTACACAAACAATTAAATTTACAGCTCAGTCTATTTTTTTTTTTATTATACCTTGTCTTCATTAACTATTTCTATGACAGTAGAATTCTGATTTGAGTTAAATTTATTATTGTCACTGAAAATTACATTAAACTAAATTTTTTTTTTTTATTACATAAAATTTCTTAAAACTACACTTCACAACACTAATTCACACGCCAAAATCTGTGTGTTCAATGGAGTTTGAGTCGGAAGGGAGATCTAGACCAGATCTTCGCTAACGGTCCTTCGCTACAGATTCACGGCATACTATATCTGGACTAAGTCTAGATAAACACATATCAAACATTGAGGATACACTGTGGAAATGGTTCTTGATATTTTTGTACCTGTAGTTTATTTATCGTCGACTACTTAAACGATGAAGTCTAATTATATCGAGGCAACCTAATTTCTAGAACACACTTAATCTACAACCAAAAATTATAGATTACCTAAAATAAATCTTAAAACTAAGATTCATGCAGGATCGATTGGTTGTAAGAAAGTTGATTTGAGACTAGTATGTGCCTAAGGAAAAGTAAATGAGAGATTTGGACGCTTAGACTTATTTCCAGTATGGAGGGATGGTTTGATTGTCTAGATTTTTTTAGTGCTGCTAGCTGGTTCTGATGGGGAAGTCTTGTCTTCTGACTTCCGAAAGGGTTTGGTAATATGGAGTGCTGGTGTGACCAAACAAGTTCGGTTAGGGTAAAAACTTCTATATCTAGTTATAACTAGATATATCTTTGGTATATGAATCGCTTAGATCTTATTTTATGTCTAAAATCAGAGGAGCACAAGATGGTTTTGGCGTTCGCCGGTTCCTGTTTCGACGTGTTGACTTCGTATGTTAAAATCCTTAATTTAAAAAATATTTATATATGTCAAATATAAACATTCTTTCCCTAAACTATACAGGTACCGTTAATTATTTTTTTTAACGCGTCGCGAGTGTTATAATTCACTTTTATGGACTTTGAAAGTGACAGTGACAAAAGACATAAAATAGTGTGAGAGCTACAGTGTCATTCAGGATCTCGAGAGTTGTCTATTCCTGACAGTATCCGAGGTCCCTGCTGAAGGAGGACTGCAGTTCTTTAGAGGGAGGTAACAACCACATCGAGTCTCAGTAAGTGGATACTACTAAGTCATGCAAGAATAAATTTAAGTTTATTTATTAAGTTTAATTTTGATGTTTTTAATTTCAGAATAAGTTTTTTTTATGCTTTTTTTTATTATTTTTTTTGTGTATGTGTTCCTTTTTTTCTAATAGTTTATAGCAAATTATTTTGACGAGAAAATATAAATAACCTTAACGCACGTAAGCATCGAAACAACTTTATACAAAAATAACTTTTACAAATAGTAATTAATTGTTCGTTTTACCTTAATGACAAAGATGTAAATTTTTAAGTTTATAATAAAATTTCCAAGATTTTAACAGTTTATCTATGGATATCCGCGGCTTTGTAGATAATATACAGATACCGTGTTGCTCCATGATATCTTAACATTTATAAAAAAATCATTACATTCAAAAATGTACATTGAAGATTTAAAAAAAGTAATTGCTGCGTAATCTACAAATGATACCGAATCTAAAATATAATATAATTATGGTCTGTGTATTTGTATGTATTTCCAAGCTTCACGCCAAAAGTACTGGACACTTGGACAGATTCTGTTAAAATTTTGCACGGCTATAAATTATTATGCTATTTTTCATGGGTGGTGAGCAAACTTGTTAGTGTAGTTTGTCAGTATGTCCATATGTCCTAGCTTCACGCAAAAACTAAAGACAAATTTAAATTTTGCACGTAGAATTCCAAATGGTGGAATCAACATACCATGGGGACTGAGCGAATATATAAAAAAATCATAACGAAGTCAAAAAAAAAACAATAAAATAGTACATTAAAGTTTTGAAAAAAGTAATTGCTTCCTGATCTATATAATTTATTATCTCTTTTTCTGCATGTTTTATTTATTTTTTATTTATTACAACAAAACAAAAAATTTAAACAAAAGTTTTATTTATTTTTAGCGACTCGGTAAAGCGATGATCAAAAGAGAAAGTACTTTCTGCCCGTTACGGGGCCTGGGACCAAAAGAGGGTCCTAGGATAGGACATGAGAATTTTATATATATGCTAGCGAGCAGCTTAGAAAACTTCATAGAGTGATGCAGCTTTGTATAGAAATACGTAGATGTACATATAGAAATACGTTTGTGTGATCAGCGCCATCTAGTTGTACGGAGACGTCTGCGCACAGTTACCTTGAACACTAAATGGGCGCTATCTTTTATTGCTACTTCCTAATTAATCGAAGTACGAAATATGCGCCATGGATACTAATAAAAATTCGAGTTATCAGCAAAAGTGAAGATTGAAGAAAATAAATATGTCAAAAGATGTAAATAGCGACATCAGTATGGTGAGAATATCTGGGCTGAAACCTCCAGGAAATCTTATTGATTTAACTGCTGAAGGATACAAAAAATAGATGTAACTATTCAGTTTGTACAGAACGGCATCTGGGGCTACCAAAAAGTACAAGAAAAACAAGTCGCTTTGCTTCTTCATTGTATGTTTAGGCATATATAACACATTTACTTAAGCAGACAGTGAAAAGGAATGTTATGAGAATATATCAGTAAATTTTGGTGTGGTGGATATCCGCCCCTAGTCTATTTAGCTAGTTTGTGTGTTAATTTGGGGGTAGCCTATGACGTCTGGTTTGCGAGTATTTCGTTATCGCGATGAAAAGATGTAAGAGAGTGCCTTATCCGCCGTGTGTTAATGATTTGTACGCGCCATCTACACGAACTCAGTTTTGCTTGAAACTTCGTAAAAATTGGAATTTCGCATTCTCGCCGCGCACACGCAAATGCTGCGTGTTGAATTCGGTTTCTTCTATTTTTGGAAACCCTTAATTTGAAGATAATCAAGATAGCCTGGTTTCTGATAAGCGATTTGCATGTTGTGGCTGATCATCTGAGTAGATATTATTTCCAACAAAAATCAAGAGCCTATCATACAAATATTGAAACCCATGTTGCTTTAGTTTTTAGTAAATTTGATGCTAGTGATAAATGATAGAGAAAAGTAAATTATTGATGACACAATTATTTGTGACGATTGTCATTTGCAAATAGTTTAAACGTACATTAAAAGTGGATGGTCTAACAATTAATGTGAAGTGGATTCTGAAGCTAAAGTTTAGTTTGATTATAGGCATGAATTGAATGAAAGTAAGGGTCTACTATTAAAAGGTACCTACTCAAATAATTATTCCTAGATCTCTCATAACCGACATATTACCAGTATGCATCTATGGGTAATGTTAAATGTAAGGCAATGGCCAGAAATGTTATATTTTGGCCATCAATGTATAAAAAAAATAGAGAATTGTATTAATAACTGTGAAAATTGTAAAATGTACCAAAATTCTAATAGACAAGAACCAATAACAGTGTGTCTGTAGATATTTTCTTTTTAAAGGGAAAGTCATATATGCTATTAGTGGATGCATATAGGAAATATGTTGATATACAAGTGTTAGTAAATTTAACAGATAATCTTACTTAAGATGCTATAAAAGAACTTTTTGCTAGACATGGGGTACCGTCAGTATTATATAAGACCTATTTACAAAAAAGGTAGCTATACTAACTAAAAAAATTATCGACCAATCAGTATTTTATCATGTATAGACAAAGTAGTTGATAACACTTGACATGATAACAGTTTAATTAACACAAGACAATACAGTTTCCAAAAGAAATAAAACTATTACTCAGCTATTGTGTCGCTTTACCAATGAAATCAACGATTATGTGAATGAAAAATATTGATTTCATCGATTTTAGAAAGGCATTTGACACTTTGAATTATTTCTCTCTTTTAAAATTTCTCAAAAATCTCAAAATTATGGCAAACAGGACCCCCTTCTAGAGTGGTTTAAGAGCTATCATGATAATAGAAACACATCAGTAAAACTAAACAATAGCTTCAGTGTCTATAAATACCACAAAAGGAAACAGCAGATGGTTCTATACTTTGACCCACCGAATATTTTTTATATGTAAATGACATGTGTTCACTGACGATACATGCATATTAGTAGCCAAAAGAGATGTTAACATTGCTCAAACTATTACAACATAGTTTTAAATATTTTTGTAAATGAGTCCATGACGCTGGCTTGGCCATTTACATTCATACCAGCCATCATAAAATAGATTACCATCCTCGAATCGTTGCTCACTCACATAAATGCTTACATATAAATAATAAAAATTGCAAATGTAACAATGTTGAGTTTGTAAAACACTACATGTACATTGATAATAATAATATGAATCTACTTTATTGCGCATAAACAAAGAACACATTATTAAAATAAGTAAAAATATAACAAATTGGCGGTCTTATCGCTAATAAGCGATCTTTTTCAGACAACCTTTGGGTAAAGGATACTTTATAGAAAATTTGAGTAGTATATGCTAACTGAATAAATATTAGTTACGGATCAAAACCTAACAATATGAAATATCATAATATATACAAATGTATACTAAATTAATAAATATTAAATAATACTAATACACAAACTACAAACATATAAATAAAATAAAAGATAAACTAATACTAATACATAAACTACATACATCTTAATTAATATAGATGAATAATCAGTGTACTTATGAGACAGCTTAACTCTTCAAGTAATGTGTAATTACCAGGTTTTTAAATATTCTTAAAGTTTTTGCTTGTTTGACGTCGAAAGTATTCCGGCGAAGGCGAATTGGGAGCCACTTGAGTTTTAATCGAAATTCGGATATGTGATCATATTTACGTAGACCAAATATGTACCTAATGCATAGGTTCTGGAGACGCTCAAGCTTATTTAATTGCTGCTCAGTAAGGTCAAGATAGCTAGCATCCGCATAATCGAGAACAGTAAGCAAAAGGGATCTTGCCCGTGCAATTTTAGTGGAAATGGGTAGGAAGTTACTTAATCTGCTAATAGATTTAGCTGATGCAAATATTTTTCTGCTAACTCCTTTTAATTGTGGTGCCATGAAAGTGTCTGGTCTATAATGATACCTAAGTTTTTAACAGTCTCGCTATATGGAATGACTGTTTCGTTTATACTCACTTCAGGGAGATTCTGTACATTAATCTTAGGTATCATTCTTAAACCACTCACAATGATAAGTTGAGTTTTATTTGTATTTGCAGTAAGAGCGAACGAGGTACTCCACTCTGTAATACGAGCAAGATCGCCATTTATTATAGCAACTGCACTTTTTAGTTCACTTACCGGAGCCTGAGTATATATTTGAAGATCGTCTGCATATAGATGGTAGAGAGAAGATAAATTAGATGTTATATTATTAATGAAAATAGCAAAGAGAAGTGAAGACAATGCGCCACTTTGCGGAATGCCGGCATTGGTGTAGCACCAAGTAGAGAAAGAATCATCTACCTTGATCCGCTGACGGCGCCCACGCAAGTAACTATGAAACCAGTCGATTGCTGTTGGAGATATGTTAAGAAGACTTAAATGTACATTGATGTTTATTATTGACAACAAATTAAGTTGGAAAAGCCAAAAAACCACATAGAACTATATTATGTAAATTCTTTCATTCGACATAAAACTCCGTATAAAATATTACGCATGTTATACCTCGCGCTTGCCGATTTTGTTATTGATAACTGACTAAGTAGTTATGTTAGAACATACAGAACATCTTTTAGATTATATATACAGGTTTCAAATCAGACTGCTTAAAGTAATTGCACCGAAAAAAATAAAAAAAATATACGATAACGATTATTCCATGCTATTTGAATATTGTAAGATAATACCCATCCAAAATAAAATAAAATTATCAATTTTAAAAGACGAGTATATATCTGCTAGAGAAATACAGTAGACCGACTTTCTTAAGAATATTGCCCAATTTAGAATATTATTCCCCACTTCATACTACAATAATTATGGCACGCGTTGTACTAAATATATATTACCTAAAATATTAAATACCTTACCTACAGATATCAGAAATCTATATTAAGGTAGCCATAAAAATATACATACGATCAAAAAAAAACAATCTGTCTATTTGTCTTTCTTCTTTAAAATCTCTCGAAACTGAGGGGAAAGTACGAACTGAACATTAAAATCGGTTCAACCAAATACTCTGCAATACTCACATACATCACCACATAAAGTACTTGAAGAACAGTTATACATGGATGATTTACTGAGTGGCAGTTACAGCCTCCAGTCAGCAAAACAGCTGCAACCTGATTTGATAGATCTCCCTAAATCTGAAGGGCTTAATCTAAGAAAGTGGTCGTCCAATAAACAAGAGCTTCTCCAAGATATAGGCATAGAACAGCAAGGACACGAAGCATTTAACTTTAGGTATCAGGAGTCCACAAAGACTTTGGGCTTCCGTTGGTGTCCACATTTACACGAATTTCAATTCTAACTGAAAATTGATACCTCACAAGACATCACAACTAAACGCCAGTTATTATCAGCGATTTCAAAAATATTTGACCCCCTCGGTTGGCTATTACCAGTATCCACATAGTTAAAAATTTTATTTCAAAAAGGCTTGTTATGTGAAAATCTCGGCTGGGACGACAAACTGCCACTTGATATAAGCACAGATTGGAATAAAATAAAAACAGGATTAAATGAAATCAACGAAATTAAAGATCCGAGGTGGCTTGCGATGATGGAGCTTCATGGATTCTGCGACGTATCTATTAAAGCGTACGCCTGTATTATATATTGCAAGGCCAATAGAAACAACAAGTCGCAACCTTCCATTACATGAGTAGCGGTAAAATCAAAACTTATATTGCCAAAGAAAAATACCTCATTACCTCGACTTGAATCAAGCGGCGCATACCTATTAGCAAAACTAATAGGAAAGGTAAAATCTTGCTTAGTGGAACACAATATCAAGGTCTTTGGCTGGTCAGACTCAACCGCTGTCCGTGGTTGGTTTAAAGGAGACCCCAACCGTTGGCGCACATTTGTAGCAAACAGAGTGAGAAAAATACGGCGACGTGCTAGAACTTCGTCAAATCAGGTCACAATCCCGCTGTTTGTGCGACTCGGTGTATTTCAGTTGATCAATTAAAAGATCATTGTGGTGGAATGGCCCCAGTTGATTACCAATATCATCATCAACCAATATCGTCAGTAGCACGTGTCATAAAAAGAAATAGCAGCCGAGTGCGATTAAGGCGAGGTATTGATGAGTTTTGCACAGTAAAGTGAAAAAATCATCTTAAATGCTTTCGTTGTACGGTTGAAAATTCGTTGCACACGCCAATAAAATGTAAACCGGACGCCAAAAAATTATCTATTTAATTCAAAATTTCCAGCTGTTTTTGTCAGCTGAATTTTAGCTATTGTTGTTATCTACATAATTAAGCTGTTTTGAAGGATCTACTTTATAAAAATAATCTAAATTTTAATGATTTTGAAATCACGAATAAAAAAACCATCATGCCAATATCATCAAATCATGATACTGAGCTGACAAAATCAAGAAGGCCAGGTAAATTACCCGTTTCTTAATTTTTCGTCTTCACCCGAGTACACGCGCGGGTTTTACGTGCATTTGTTCATCTTTGTTCTACTCAAGCAAATTTATCAATTTCTGAATTACGGCAAGCACAATTATAATCAGAAAATATGTACAAAAAAACGTTTTTGCAATCGAAATTTATGATGTACAACGAAACAAAAAGGTGGACAATAAAAGCCAATGACTTCCTCTCTCCCCATTTTTAGATAAGGACGGACAATTAAGAGTCGGCGGAAGACTGAAAAATGCCAACATCAATCAAAACTGATCTTGCCACATAACAATCACGTAACCGACTTATTGAGCGATATTACGAGCTAAAAAAGAGAGAGGAAAGTGATATAGGTTTATAAAATGGTAGAAGGAAAAATTTAGATTATTACGAGCTAAAAAAGGGAGAGGAAAGTGATAGAGGTTAATAAAATGGTAGAAGGAAAAATTTAAAAAGAGTATGCAAGTGTCTATAAATAGCTTGTGTCAGGTCAAAGTATAAAAGTTTGATACCTAAATATCTAAATAGTATAAAAGAGAAAAAGGTTAACAAAATAAAGCTTTGGTCTTAATAAAGCCCTGACTACGTAACTGAGGTACAATGGTCGAATTCTGTTTTAGGGCAGGCTCATTTAAATTTATTTTTTTAATGTAATTCTTAAATTTTAAAAATGAAAAGATTTGATATCAATCTGGCGCCCGCCGCTCTCCTGCCTAGGGTTTATAGGTGATGACACTCAGGGGGTTAAAGACATAAACTGCAGAAAAAGATTACAGTTCTTAAGACAGTCTTCGGAATGAATAAGTTACACAAATGAAAAAAGTGTATGGCGGATGGCTGCCTGTGCCGGGAGAACACAACACTATAAATCGCAAGTCAGGTTCGAATAACAAAAGGACTGTCACTCTACATGGAAATTTGTTAGAACACACTATCAAAAAAATATATCACTACACATGAACGAACACTGCTCTGGGTTATTCTTGCTGGACGAAGGGAAGCTCCATCCGGCAGGTTTATTGTCGAGTAAAAAAAAAATTGCTTCTTTGCTATCTCTTTTGACTTCACTTAGTACATACTCCCGTGGGAACATGAAACAAGGAATTTTCTTAAGTTTTTTTTACGCTGCTAACGAGCTTACGGTCCGCCTAATGGTAAGCGGTCACCGCAGCCTATGGACGTTTGCAACACCAGGGGTATCACTGGCGCGTTGCTGACCCTTCAGAAATCTAACAACTTCTTTCTTGACGAAAGCCAGACTGTAGTCCTAGGAGAAAACCTAGGAAAGGAGCTCACGGGCCGTCGTTGTACCGAGTCAAAAGGGCCCAGCTGGTACCCGGGTGCACCCGCCCGGAGATGGCAGCAGTACTCCATATGGGGCCGGACTTGCGACTTGTAAAGCAGCAACCTTTGCCCCGACGTGAATCACTAATCGCTCTGTTGAGTGCACCAAGTTGAGTGAGGGGAGTGTTTTGACAACGTGGGACTACAGTGAATGGGGTTTTCTTAGCGGTAAATGCGCATAATTGAGTCTGTGTAGGGTTGAATCGGAACAAGTTTTCCCATCCCTAGTAAGATACCTTGGACAGAGTAATCTTGATTTGAGACACAATTTCACGTTTTTCCTCCACAGCGGAACGAGGAATGCTTGCACGACCCGTGTAATAAGTGCCTCCAGTACCTGCCATCTGCAAAGCAATGTATGTTGTTGATGTCCTACATGTCATTGATATGCAGTAGAAACAGCGTAGGAGACAGCACAGAGTCTTGCACACCAGCATTAATGTCCATGCTATCAGAGCAACTACCGTCAACTATGGTTTGTATGCGTTTGCCGGGCGTAAAGCTAGCCTCCCGTTTGCACCAACCCTCGGGCACTCCGTAAGATGGCAACTTCGATAGAAGATTACGGTAACAGCCCCGATCGAACGCCTTCGCTATGTCCAGGCTACATCCCCCTGACTTTCAATGGCTAGTGCCTATCGGTGTGTGAGATACACTAGACCGCGGCGAAAGCCATATTGACGGTTGCTGATGTAACGTCCCCCCTTCCTTACCCCTCTCTAATTCAAAAATATTAATATAATGAGACAATAAAATAATCTAAGTAACAACGCAGCCGATATCACTCAACGAGAGAAATCAATAGAATCTAATAATATGATGAAGATAATTTTCTTATTTGGCTAAGCGTGATCGTCAAAAGTGGTAAGACCCGAAAACTATTGTGTAAAATAAGTAACCCAGTTAAACGGACACGGACACGGACACGGACACGGACACGGACACGGACACGGACACGGACACGGACACATTTTTTTTTTCTAACTACTGTCTACTGTTGTTGGCCGCAGATGGCCTTTACAACTACACGCGGACTAACTTTTGCTGCGGTGCTACTTGCACTCTTCAGCGAAAAGTTGGGGCGGTTTGCGCAAGGGTGTCCTGGACACGAACCTCGGCTTGGGCAACCGCTCTTAGAAACTAAAATATGTATCTAACTAAAATTTACCGCCGTTTCGGAATAGCAAAGGCGTTCTGAAGAGAAGAAAACGGCAAGAAACTCTTCAGCCCTCGCCTATTATTATTTTAATCTAACTAGTCAAAGTGCCCGGGTATATTAGTGAAACTATTATACCCGCGCGCTTGAGTGTGTTTGTGTGTGTGCTAAAAACTATCTAGTGTTCCGTCGCCGCCGGCGGCGACGTATTCTGTATATTATATTTGTAAAAGCTGTGTTCGCGAACGCGGGCGCGGAAGGCGCTTGAGCTGTGAGCTTACTGATAATACCATCGTCTGTGCGGGGCGTAATTAAAAGTTTAGTGGGAGGGTGCAAAGTGCTCTAAAGCACATAGTAGGGAAGCGTGCTCGAGCACGGCCGAGACTCTTTGCGTCGCCGACGACGCATTGCGAATTTTGTTCGCTAACTGGGAGATTTCCTCAATGTTGATAACATTGAGGAGTTCTAGCACCACATTTAGGTCTGCTAGAACATCAGCGGACGCTAGCGACGGGCTAGGTACCGCTGTATTCATTTTTGGCGCGGGTTGAGACAACGGGGCCAATTTCCGCGCCGGGGGGACAGGAGTCGCCTTAAGGGGGGCTCCTGTCTGAGATACGGTGGGACGGGGGACTGCCTTCGGGGCTGGTGCAGTAGGCTGCGGCAGCAGAGGGGCAGAAATATTTTTTGTAATTGGCAGAGAGGGGTATTGCCGCTCCGAGAAGGGAGCGGGCGCCCTTGCCTTAAGAGGGGTGGGGGGGGGGCCTTATTTGCCGCCGCCGCGTACGAGCGGGGAGCCTTAGGGCACCCGCGGTAGTTCGCGGGGTGGCCTGCCATGCTGCATAGGACACAGCTTAGGGGCTCGGGGTTGTCCCTTTGCCTTTTGCAAAGTGCTGTGCCACCATGGTCCTCAAGGCACTTAACGCAACGGGGAAAGCCGTTGCAGTTTTTGGCCGAGTGACCGTAATTTTGGCAGCGATGGCACTGCCCTGGGTAGGTCCGTTTGTTTGGTTGTTCAACAACCAAACCGGACAATTTACAAATCTCCTTTACGGAGAAGATTCGTTTGCCCTCTGGGGAGAAATTAAGTACCACTAAAACTAGGTTTAGTGGTCTTTTTGATCTGCCGCCGATCATGCGGTGCACTGCGTGAACCGGATAGCCTTGTTTTACAAGGTCGGCCTTTATGTCGGCCACCGGTATTTCATGAGGAAGCCCTCGAATTACAACTCGTAATTCCCTCTCTTCCTCTAATGCATATGTATGATACGGGAAGTTCTTTTCCCGTAGTAGTTTAGTCAGACCGCGGTGATCGTCAGAGGTTTGAACTTGGATTTTGATTCCAAGATCACCCATGTTTGAGGCCTTGAGAAAATTAATTTTCTTTTAGGCCATTTTAGTAACTACCGTATTCCAGGCTTTTTTGTCGTGTAATACGACAGCCGGTGGCAGTTTACGCCTAGCTTTACCGTTGTCGGCAACGGACGGCCCTACAGGGGACTGAGACGGCGGAGGGGCGGGGACGACAGAAGAGCTAGCTAGTGCCGTCTCGTTCTTGTCGGACGCGGCCGACTGCGATATCCCTATCTCACTCGCGGGACGGGGGGCGCGGTTTCGGGCGGCGCGCTTACGCGGTGGTTTTTTCACAGCGGTCGGGCTTCCAGGAGCCGGGACCGGTGACCTCTTTCCGGAGGAACGTTTTGTTCCTCGGGCCGTGCCGGATCCAACGACGGTGAAACCGTCATTGGCCTGACTGTCGACGGTGGCGTCGACAATCATTTCGGACTCAGAGTCCGAATCGCGAACGCGCGAACGCGAGCGAGACCTATTGGGCGACGATTCGATGGATCGAAATAGCGACGGGGTTGAGGTCGGAGAGACCACTTCTGACTCGGCGGACGAGTCAGCCACTAAGGGGATGGAGCGCGGCAGAGGCGACGATGGTATTACCAGCGGCTCAGGCTCTTCATCGGTTGGTGCCACATGTTCCGGTGACATGGGCGAGAAGGGGAGGCCGCGTTGAGCATTAAAGCTCTGGACCACCCCAGGAAACTTCCGGTCCAAAAAGGCCAAAAGTTCCCTGAGCTGGGCCTCTTCGCGATTCTCCACCTCCTCCATCACCTCTAAGGGCGATGCGTGAAGCCAATTGAAGAATTAGCTCTCTACCCGCTTTTAGATAGAGAGCGTGTGCCTGGCGTGTTCCCTGGCCGGTGCTAGATCCTAGACGTAAACTATTGAAAGGAAGGGTGTAGCGTACTGAAAAGTACTCACTACACCGACGGAACGAATTGAACAGTCCTGAAAAGGACTGCGAAACGGGAATGCAACCAGCTGCAACAAACAACAACGTTCGCGGGCTCGACCGCCAAGGCGAGAGCAAAACCGGGCGAAAAAACTATGCGCGGGCAGCTGAAATTGCACGCGACGCGACGCGAAACCGTAACCGTACGAATACTGCTCAAACACGTGAGTGCGAGCGAGAAGGTATTCGGAGCGAGCGAGATAGCAATCGGGAGCATACGAGACGTGTGCTCACGGACCAATGCTCAGCGCGAATGTGTGTCTGTCTGTCTGTTCGAAAACAGATTTTGAAGCCTCATATTTATATGAAAATGAGCAGCCAATCAGAGCACAGACGAAAGTGGGAGAATGGCTCGGAACAAAAACACCATTGAAAAATATTAAATTACTGGCTCGGCCCAGCATATAAATAGAAAGTTCTAGGTAAAAATCTGGAAAATACCGGTTTGAACTGGTTATTGGGTTTCCAAAATAAAAACAACGTTCTCTGATTGCTCTAAAATAAATGATTTGAACATTTCCTCCTAGACCAAAAACTATAAAAGGAGACGCAATTTTCATACAGTATGCAGTGAAAGTTCAACAGTTCCAGGAAAATAAGCGGTCAAGAAACCAACTGAAGAAAGAACAAGTTATATATATATATGTCAAGAAAGAACCAACATTTTTATAACTCAAGATTACTTCAAGAAAGAAGTAACATTTTTATAAATAAAAAAAAATTCGTAAAAGTTAAGTAAAATCAGTGAAGCGTAAATTAAAATCACGATTTTAAAGAAAGTGTTTGTATTTTATAGATAAGTGTTTGTAAATTATAATTTTGAGAAATGTTAAATGTGTTGTCGATATATGTGTAAATTGCGTTTAAGGCAATTATAAGCTGTTGCAAGCAGAATCCAATTTGTTTAATTTTTTCAATTTTACAGTGGGCTTTTTCAGAGCCCACTTTTCGATAAACCTACAGTCCACTAGCTCTGTCCGCAACAGTAGTCGATATAGACATATATCGAAAGTGTTGGTATATCTACCTAGCTATAAATCGCTACTGACAGTTGGGGTCTCTATCGGCTATTGCCATCACAGTCACACGATTTGCGGCTTGACTATAAAATAACGCTGTTTTACATTTTTCGGTTTTACGACTTGACGATTTAGGTGTCCTAAGATAGAGCTTTCGGAGGCGGTTCTAATGACGCATAGTGGTATGTTCCAGTCTACGGTTAGGCCGTAGTG
The DNA here is from genome assembly GCA_946406115.1 of Apoda limacodes. Lineage (NCBI taxonomy): Eukaryota > Metazoa > Arthropoda > Insecta > Lepidoptera > Limacodidae > Apoda > Apoda limacodes. The sequence continues at coordinate 5,827,673 of OX291553.1, read as the reverse complement.
AGAGAAGAGCTGGAATTTTAGCTCTCAGGGCTTTCTGCCTACACTAGATGACTACAGACTTGGTGTTATATGTCAAAAAATGGACCTAAAATTCGGACATACCTTTCAGTGTTTTTAGTGTCTGTCAGTATGTTAAATCATGAAAAAATGTGTGATATAAGTTTTCAGGATTTTTCTTGTGCTCCTGTACTTCAGGGTTTAAAGTTACTTGTATGAAACCTATTTATTTTGATAGATGCCTATGAGAGGTATCTAGTGATATATTTATCTCTATCCTATGTAACCCGGTTACTGAGTTATAAGCTATCGTATTTCATAAGTTTACACGTAATTCGTGCCCCGACCATACTACTTATCGTAACGATATAGATACCTACGTGTAGGGGCAAAGGTGTGCTTTTAACCTGTAATGCTTATTTTAGGCATAGCCTAAGGACTTAATGACCTACCCTACCCTAGCCAGGTAAAGTTTTAGACAGTCTTTCTCTTTTTTACCCATAGACCCATCCCTTTTGTATCTCTATCGCAGTCTGTTATCATAGGAGTGAGGGAGAAAGAATGTACAATACTCAACACGCTAACTATTTTCACCTGTAACTTAATAACCGTACATACGGTCTATATAGAATTTTACATAGTAGTTCTGTACATTTTTGCACAACAAATGACATATGTTTTACATATATATATTAAACTAAATTTCCCGCATTTTTGGGGATAGTCGTGCGTACAAAGTCGACAACATGTCGGTACTCACACAATATTATTTTTGATATCAACAAATAGTAAAGAGGGGAAATGAAACAAACCTACTCTACTTTTACCTAACTTAATACAATTTTACACTTATTGTTATGACATTTTCTTAAATCTAAACTAGTCCCTACAAGGAAAATAGTTTTTTATTGTGTAAATATACTTATTATTACGAAACATTATGCATTTTTATATAAATGTTTTTGGATGCAATTTGTGTTACATTCTTGCAGCGGTGATAACACGATGTAGCGTGCGGTGTTAACAAAGCCCCCCCCGTCGCAGGGTGTGCAACATACTGCGACAAAATTAAGGACACCGTACGTTACCTGTTCGATGACTTTTACTTTACGTTAATCTTAACAAGTATACTCAATACTTATACATTCAACTTATTGGCTTTACGAAGGACCAGTAGGTTCATAACCTACAACTTAATAAAAACCTATTTTAAAACTTTCCCAAGTTACTCATATACCCTCATTTACCTACCTACCTATACACATAGGGGAGTACTCAACACTCGGAGAAACTCTTTGTTTTTACACGGTAGGTACATAAATATACATAACATTTTACAAACAATATTTTTCACTTAAAGTCTACATTACAAAGTTAGACTTTTTTACTAATGACTTTCCTATGCGTCATTGTATTTTTACATTTCCACAATTTTTTTATAAGTTAGTGTTTACACATATAAAAACTTATACGATGTAGTTACAATACAACCGTGCGTCACATATTTGATTTACAAATGTAGCACTTTTTACAAATATTGTGCTTAACTTTTACGTTCTGCCGCAGTGACTGCGACATTAAGAATTTTCACTCTAGCTGCGACTCAGCTGATACATTTTTATTTAGGTCATTGACTTTTATTATTAGGTTTTTACACTCGATACTATTCTAAAACTTTGCCTACCTACTTTTATACTTCCCATGAGGTTTGCAATCGATTTTGTGATCAAAGATCCTTAACTTGTTTACTAGGTAAACCAGCACCCATTACCTCTAAATTCCCCTTGACATTTATTACCTCCTTGTCTCTCTGACAATTTACTCAAAAGGAGAATATTAGCCAGGCACTTTTACTGATTGCGAAGCAAAACACTTATACAGTAGGTAGGTAAGACAGATAAAATATACCTAATTCGAGATAAATACCTAAGTTTCACTTGAGCTTGCGAATCAAATAACTAAATCTGTTCGACAACGAACTTGTTCCCATTACCTCTAAACTCAATCATGTTTAGCCAAGTACTTTAAGATTGGTCGCAAGAACTGTTATTTTAAATCATTACTTTAAAAATTATATAGCAAATTGAAATTGATCTTTACAATTTGAACTTTGAATATAAAACACATATCAAATTTTTATACACAAGTTCACCTTAAACTATAACACTTAGTGTCCCTATTGTACTTAGAGTTCTTAAAAACACGAGAATTATACTGTTTCACTTCATTAATCACTTCATTGGGACAATGACTTTGCTCATCACTTTTGTCTAGGGTCTCGCGATAAATCTTTTGTATTAAAAATCGGCACTTAAGAAGTTCTTTTTCTTTCATTCTTTTTCGAGATGTTTCTAGAAGAGTTTTGTCTTCTTTTCTGCAACCCTGGTTCGCCTCTCTGGTGTGTGGTTTCTTTGTAGGCTCGACGTTTAACCGCCCGCCGGGCTGTGTCAAAGAAATGTTCGTTTCTTGTGAGGTGCGAATAGGTATTGCGTCGTCCGTTTGACAATACCCGATGTAAACACAGTCGTGTATTGGTTGTGTTGCGCCTTCAGTTTTGCCATGCAAAACCCATCCTAGTTTCGTCTTTGAAGCCACGGGCTGATCCGGTTGGCCTCGTTTCCACTTCCTTGTGACGATAAGTTCCCAGTTGTCTTGGCCGAGCAGTATAGTGGGAACGGCTTGTTCATAAGTCAGCTGATCGGCTATCCCACTGAGATGTTTACAGCTTTCGATGTCACTGCGTTTGATAGATTGCGTAGTGAACTTCAAACTGGGTACGGTTCTCGCACCTTTAACGATCAGCTGATCCTTTTGGTGTTGCCCACGTATACTGAAGGTGACACTTTTGCTTCTTTGAGCTTTTATCTTGCCGGAGATGCCTCGTATCGTCATTTTTCGCTGTGGTCCGGTGGCCCCAATCTTATTTGCCAAGTCTTCCGTTAGAATGGTCACACTGGAACCCTCGTCGAGCAGGCAGTAGGTGTTGAAGTCTCCATTGGGACCGGAGACAACAACGGGTGCAATTTTAAGCAGCACCCTGCCTTGAGTGGTCGCGGCGGCGACATGTTCGAACATTGGTTCTTCATGTGGTGGTGGCGGCGGTGGAGCGTCGGCCGGGCGTTCGCGTCTTCCCTTGTTTCGTGCAGCAATCTGTGGTGAGACAGCTGGCAGCCATTGACTCCACATAGTTTAGAACGGCAGTTGTCTCTTTGATGCGAACCTCTTAAGCATAGAAAGCAAGCTCGTATCGTTTTTAGATATTCCCACCGCTCGGGTATACTTTTCTTTAAAAAAGCGGGACATCTCGTCATTTCGTGGTTGCCTTTGCACAGTAAGCACGTAGTAGGCCCCTTTTTTTCTTTCTTCAGCGACGTAAATATCTCCGTCGAGTCGTCTATCATAACTTTGCTCAACTTCACTATGGTACAATTTTTCGTTCGGTCTCGAAAACTTTTTTGGTTCCGTAGTACGCTCTTTTTCTGGCAACGCGTAGCTTCCGCACTTGTCTGCTTCCCAGTTGAAAAAGTTGGCTATTTTCTTGAGTTCTGGTACGTCATCTGACCGTCCAGCTTTGTAGTCGAACCATTTCGATCTCAATATGGGAGTAAGCTTATCACATACTACTCGCGCCATCTCTGGGTTGTAAAGGTACTCATGTTTGTTCAAAGCCTCTACTGTCGCCACTGTGTTGTTTATTTTACACGCAAGAATACATAATTCTCGAGGTGACTCGTTCAACTTATGTAAGTTTCTTAACTTATCCATTTCTGAAATAATTATTATTTCGGGTCTCCCAAATCTGCGTTCCAGCATTGAGACAATAATTTCCGGGTTGGGATCGACTAACAACAAGCTGGACACAGTTTCTTTTGCCGTAAATTGTAGGCTTCTCCGTAGCCTAGCTACATTCTCTACTTTGGAAAAATATTTCGCTGTACTCTGGTAAGACGATCGATAATTTAGCCATTCGCTTGTGTTTCCCGAGAACGTTGGTAGTTCCTGAACGTATCGAGGGGCGGCGCTAGGTGTATTGTTCTGTCGCACGGTTTCCGCTAATGCATTGGCTAGCATAGCTACATCGACGGTCGAACTTCCTTCCATTTTCCGTATGGATTTATCCCCGACATTTTCCTGCCGGTTTTGTTCTACGTCGGTCAAATTTCGAATTTTTTCGTGCGACGGTGGCGCCCCCTGATGGGGATTTTCGGCGATTGCTAATAATGCAGGCGGCCCCTGCTGCTCTTCGATCTACTCTCTTACCCTTGGTTCTCTGTTGACGTTTTCGTCTTCAGAATCTGACTCCTCAGCCAGTCTGGCGAGGCGTGCCTTTGCCTATTCGGCCTGTGCACGTACTTCTTCTAGCCGTAGTCGTGCTAGTTCTTCTTTAGCTTCCAATTGTAGCACTCTCTTATTTGACCTTCTTGAGTGCCCAATACTTCTCGACCCGGCAATACTTCGTGATATTGACGGCGGGCGAGTGGCGGAGGGGGGCCGTTCGAACGTCTTTTCCTGTTCCATAGTGGTGACGACGTTGATCTCAGCTTCTTGCATCGGTCTCGTGGTGGCGGTGGTGGACTCCGTTGCCGCCGTGGTTGGCCCTGGTGACCATGTATGCGTGATCGTCCCTCCGGTCGTGGTGGTCTGTGTGGCTGACGCGTCATCAGGCGTCTCGGCTGCGCCTTTACAGCTTCTTGTAACTGGCATCTTTCTTGGCTCTTTCGGTTGCAATGGATCAGACTTCTTCAGCAACCGAAATTGCTGGTTCTTCCAAAATTCGGCTCGAAGCTGACCAAATTGTGCGGACAGACCCTTCGATATCTGTGGCACAAGGTTTTGCCCGTGACAAGGAGTTTCTTCTTAGGCGCTTGAGATATTAAAACGCGTATATGCACACAACAGACCGATTTTATTTCACTTATGCTTCTAACTTAATTCTAACACATATGTACAAAAATTTTAATTCTTAGCTTTCATAGCTATTAACTTGTTGAAGTTTTCTTGAAGACTGAATACAAATTCAAAATTCGTTCTATATTTATAATAAAAATGAAAAACCCCATCAGAGGGAGAGGTTGTTCCATAGAACCTTCTAGATTTAGTACTTAACTTATTGTACTTACTGTGGTGACTAAAAATCTAGCCCACACAAAAACTTAGTGAAAGACAACATATAGTAGTCGATATAGACATATATCGAAAGTGTAGGTATATCTACCTAGCTATAAATCGCTACTGACAGTTGGGGTTTCTATCGGCTATTGCCATCACAGACGATTTGCGGCTGTACTATAAAATAACGCTGTTTTACATTTTTCGGTTTTATAGCCAAACGGTAGGAGCTATAATGACGATTTAGGTCTCCTAAGATAGAGCTTTCGGAGGCGGTTCTAATGACGCATAGTGGTATGTTCCATCGTCTACGGTTAGGTTGTAGTGAGAGAAGAGCTGGAATTTTAGCTCTCAGGGCTTTCTGCCTACACTAGATGACTACAGACTTGGTGTTATATGTCAAAAAATGGACCTAAAATTCGGACATACCTTTCAGTGTTTTTAGTGTCTGTCAGTATGTTAAATCATGAAAAAATGTGTGATATAAGTTTTCAGGATTTTTCTTGTGCTCCTGTACTTCAGGGTTTAAAGTTACCTGTATGAAACCTATTTATTTTGATAGATGCCTATGAGAGGTATCTAGTGATATATTTATCTCTATCCTATGTAACCCGGTTACTGAGTTATAAGCTATCGTATTTCATAAGTTTACACGTAATTTGTGCCCCGACCATACTACTTATCGTAACGATATAGATACCTACGTGTAGGGGCAAAGGTGTGCTTTTAACCTGTAATGCTTATTTTAGGCATAGCCTAAGGACTTAATGACCTACCCTACCCTAGCCAGGTAAAGTTTTAGACAGTCTTTCTCTTTTTTACCCATAGACCCATCCCTTTTGTATCTCTATCGCAGTCTGTTATCATAGGAGTGAGGGAGAAAGAATGTACAATACTCAACACGCTAACTATTTTCACCTGTAACTTAATAACCGTACATACGGTCGATATAGAATTTTACATAGTAGTTCTGTACATTTTTGCACAACAAATGACATATGTTTTTACATATATATATTAAACTAAATTTCCCGCATTTTTGGGGATAGTCGTGCGTACAAAGTCGACTACATGTCGGTACTCACACAATATTATTTTTGATATCAACAAATAGTAAAGAGGGGAAATGAAACAAACCTACTCTACTTTTACCTAACTTAATACAATTTTACACTTATTGTTATGACATTTTCTTAAATCTAAACTAGTCCCTACAAGGAAAATAGTTTTTTATTGTGTGAATATACTTATTATTACGAAACATTACATGACAACATTATGCATTTTTATATAAATGTTTTTGGATGCGATTAACACGATGTAGCGTGCGGTGTTAACACTCTACGTAAACATATTCTCCGTGCAGTTTACCAAGGAGGCTATGTTTGGGTGCAGATTATAGCCCCATAGCAACAGCTACTATGCCCTGCTGACTGGGGCTGGTCTAAACAAAATGGTTATTGGGAACCCATATGGACAAGCCTACCTGCGGCGGCTGCTGCTTGTTTAGAGCTTATTCGTTGCCGCTGCAAAACAAAATGCGCAGGGAGGTGCAACTGCGTTAAAAAAAACTAAAATGAACGAATTTATATGCATGTAGTGGCAATTGTGTAAAATATTGCGCATTTTTTGTCAAACATCTTACTATGTTAATTTTATCACAATTATAATAACGCTACTGGCGAAAGTTTTCCCAACATGTTTATTTATATATTTAATTTATATTTGTATATATATCACGTACAGAAGTAATTTATTAATGCAATCTATAACCATAAGAATAACAACTTATCAGAAATCATATAAACATACTTAAAAATTCTAAATGCTGCACACCGCTTCTACAATGCAGGTACGCCGCGCGACATAAAACATTTTTTTTAAACAGAGTTATAAAAAAAATGTTTGACAAGTTTATTATTCTATATAGAAGGATAACTGGCCTATTTACAGGTATTTTTTTTCTGGAGGTAATCCTCATAGACGTAGACGATTTTAGAAAAAAAAGACGAGTAATTTTTTTTTATTTCTCTATTTTTTTGTATGGGTGAGTGAAAATTTAGTTACAGAAATGAATTTGTGGGAACCCGTCCTAATAAACTGTAGTGAAGACAAGCCCTAACACGCAACGCACAGCTGGCGGCCCGGCGACGAGACTTCGTACGTCATCGGCAGCGCCTCGGGCGCCTTTCACTTGTCATCGGTTTTCGCGGCAACGACAGTCGATATTACGATCTGACACCGTGAGGTCGCTCGCTCGCGCTCCGCTCACTGCTTACGTGCTTGTATACGCGAACCGCTAATTGTAGCTTTGCTCATTTATTTATTGTGTAAATATATATATATATAGACAATATATCTACAATCATTTATGTGAGTTTTTTTGAACTGAACCCACAAATTCCTCGTCCTCGAAGAATACGAAAAAAAACCAAACTTAATATAGTTGCTATATGTATGCAGATATAAAGCTTAGAGTGAGGCGCGCCGGACGCACTTTTCCCCCCCTCCCCCTGCCCACCTGCTGGGGGGAACCTGGTGGCAACCGGGCTAAATCAGCTCGGACCCCCCCTAGGAACACCTGTTCCAAGCGATTTGCTTTGTCTCAAAAATGCAAGGTGGTGGACCTAAGATCTCCTACTATAAAGGACACAGGTACTAAAGAGTTATTTGATTTTCTGATCCTTACACAAAGGAACCCTAATTGATGCTACTTTCACATTTGAAAGTAAAATCAATACGAATGCTAAATCCATTCGTTTTGTAGAGTGGGAACCAGGTAGCTTATCGTTCAGGACTTGCGATCTGAATATAGGTTTAAGGGCGCCCCCTTACAATGTACATTAGCGATCACCTACACTAGCTGACCAGCCAAAATAGTAAAACCCTACTAACGCCGCTAAGGATGGACATGGATTACACATAGTAATTACTGTATCTCTTGGCAGACCTAGTTCTTTAGTGGGCTATATAATTATTATGGCTGGTATAATCTTAGTTCCCACTCCTACTTTTATAGAAGATTTATCTTTACCTAGCTGAAAATGTCGTAGAAACAAGGTCCTTTAATATATTCCTTCCTACTGAGGTGATTGAGATTTCTTTCTACCATAAATTTCTAACCGGCAAAAGCGGGCCCGTCATTTGGATGTTTAAACATTAATTTAAATATTTTTAAAACACAACCCAAAGGATTTCACAACGAACATACAATATTTTCACTGTAACTTCTAGTATAAAAGTATTTACTAACCAGTAATGGTGGTTCAATCTGGCTGTAGTTTTAACCCCACGTGGTAGCTTCTAGTGACAAGCGCAGAGTGTGATTTCCTCCTTCTCGGGCAGCGTTACGACAATTTAAACGACGGCAATTGAATGTTCTGTATGTATGGGACCACGCACTTTTATCACCTCTAACCCCTCTCTAACAACCTTTTCACCCCACATTTCAAACCCTTCCATCCTATTTTTTATTCCAGACGGATGTCTGGCCTTAATTAATTTTAACAAAGAAAAAAAAATCTTTTAAGTATAATTCTAGTTATGTTGGTTGGGGTACTATTATAGAGTCCTAGATTATAGAGGCCTTATTATCCTCAACTAATAGAATATTAATATTATGTTCTAAATGTTTTGACAAACCCCGGGTAATTTCAAATAAACTTACACGCACCCGGATACCAGCTTGGACCTTCTGACTCAGTTCAACGACGGGCTGTGAGAATTGTCGACGATCCCAAACCGACTTGCCGTATTGAACCTTTTAGTCTGAGGAGAGATTTTGCCTCCCTGTGTGTGTTCTACCGCTTGTACAATGGGATGTGTTCTGAGGAATTGTTCGAAATGATGCCCACGGCTACTTTCTACCATCGCACCCCTCGCTATAGGCAGGGAATTCATTCTCATACTTTAGAACCGAAATGGTCGCGTACAGTGCGGTTTCAGAGCAACTTTCTCCCGCAAACGCTTAGGTTGTGGAATGAGCTCCCTGCCAAGGTTATCTCTAAGGACTACAATATGGGGTTCTTCAAGAAAGAAGTTATTGGATTTCTCAAGGGTCGGCAACGCGCGAGTGATACCCCTGGTGTTGCAAGCGTCCATAGGCCATGGTGACCGCTTACCATCAGGCGGACCGTTTGCTTGTTTAAAACCTTAGTGGTATAAAAAAAAAGTCATACCATTATACGGAATACGTAAAAACCAAGACAACTACCCTTTATCATTGTTAGAATATTTATTGTACGAGGCTACCCTAATGGTTGTTATACGACTCACTTAGGTAAGTTTCACGGGTGTTTTCAATATTATAAAAGTTCTAAGTTACTTAAACTTACGCGGTTACACTCAACATTATAGAAGTCCCAATAACAGTAGCATATCTATTTAACTTAGGTAATAAAATTAATAAGAAAAGAAAACCGCGGATAACAAAACAACTCCTATCTATAGGGTCTCCGATTTATCCTACGTTTAATTTCCTGAATAAAATTTTATTCGAGTAAAAGTTATGAAACTACCTTAAAGAGCATATGAAACGTGCTTCAATATTTATATCACTTAACCACCAACCAGCGATTGTCTTAAAACGTCCTCCAATGAAACATCCAATCACAGTACGTTTTAAAGCATCCATACTCGCGCCACTGGTTCAAAACTTACGCATGTCATCATCAAGGTCCGATTCCATAAACCGGGAGTTAGATTACTACCTACATTTAATAATTAATTTTGTGTTGACGTTTATGATTCGTAAGTTTATAATGTAATATTTTACATTTGAGTCATGGGTATTCAACTTTTTGTGAGCTTCAAACCTTTCATTAAATAAATCATAACTTCTCAGCTAATGTATAAAATTACTGAATATGTCTATTTAAACGCGCCATTCTAATTTAACGATGCATTTTGCTTTAGGCAGTAAGTTTATTGAAAATTGTTTACTAATATATATCTTTGCGCTAAAACTTAAATAAAAAAATTTCATTACAAAATGTTAAGGCATAAATATTGGTATCGTCACGCTGATCAGATCGTGTTCTTTAGGTATCTTAGAAGCTGTGTATCAATCACACGCTCCATCACCTTGGAGAGGAGACAGGTAATAGCGATAGTCCTGTAATTCGATAGATCTGATCTATCGCCCTTTTCGGGAACCGGGTGCACATTCGCAGTCTTCCATGACGACAGAAATTGCCTAGTATGGTAAGAAAGCGCGAAGAGGCGCATGAGTACAGGTCTTAACTCAGGAGCACAGTGTTTAAACACCACTGCTGGTATACCGACTGACAAACTCGTCTTATGAACGTCTAGAGAAAGCAACGCCCGCCGGACCTCCTGTTGTATTATGGAAATTTCCGGCATGGTCTTACCGCACCAAGGTATAGTAATTGGTACGGCGCCTTCGTCGTTAATATTTGAGTTGGAGGTTACGAGAGTACCCAATGGATCGGGTATACTCTTTTGAACTATGGGCCAAGTCATCATCAGTCTTTTGCAGTGGTGGTACCGACGACTGGCAGAAGTTCCTTTCGGTAGCTTCAGTAAGCGACCAGAAAGCGCGACTCCCAAAGGGATAGCTCGGCAGTCGCCCACCGATTTCACCGATGAATTGGAATTTGGGTCTGGCAGTTGCTTTGTTGCTGAGCCCTGAAGCAGCATTTAATTTGCGTTTTAACTCAGAAATATTAGAAAAATTGCCATATTTTAAAAAAGGTTATTTAGACTAAAGATGAGGATTCACTGCACAGACAGCTTGGAGGACAAAAGGTGCGATACTAGAACTGCTGAAGCTCGGCACAGATGATACGGGTGCTGGCACTGTGGTTGGCAGGGCCCCTGATCGCTCGCTGTTGTGGTAGCTGGGTCCACTCCGGCCTCCTTCTCCTGCACGACTACTACTTCAGATACTTTACACAGGTTGGCGGTTTAACCTCCCAGGGCGGAGATTAAGCTATCCCTCGTTTGGGAACTCGTGCAACCTGCGGGCGGCCAGCAGTTAGCCGTTTCACCCTGACTGCGTACCAGCACGCCGTGTCTACGCCGAGCAATGGCAGCAACGAGCACCTGCGGTCCCCCGATGTCCGCGCAGCGAAACCTCAAAGAGCTCTGGCAACCTTTCTGAGCGCCACGATCACAACACTACTCAATGTTACTGTTATTATGGTCACTGTTTTCTGTACGGTGGAGGTACTTCTCCAGTTCAGGCTGCTCATTCGAGCAAGTATTCGCTATGTCCCGCTTTAATTGTTCAGGCGGCTTATTAGAGCGAGTACTCGCTGTGCCCTACCCTTCCTCTCGTTTTCTCAATTTTATTTAATTTTGCACATATTTGTGTTTTCTTAAGAAAATATATAGTTAGCAATCTTAATTGTTCTTAATTGCAAATAATCTTCCAAGCTGATTTCTTGGTGAGCATGGTGATATTTTTTAAATTTTTTAGTAACGAAAGGTTTTAATCCATATAAGGGAAATAAGTACAAAAGCACAAAACAATTTTAAATGGACTCACATTTTTTCGTGTCTTTTGCGTGATCGAAAATCAAAGAAGGAAAAAATATATTTTTTTTTCCTCATTTTTAGACGTGAGGCAATGGTCTTAGGCCTTACAGCTGAGCAAAAGGCTAGCGAGACACGATCGCTAGTGAAAAGGAAGTGTCGTTATCAATCGAAAACAAAGTGATTTTAGCTAGGTATCTGTTCAATAGATGGCGCTAAGCATAAGCTATTTTTCGTCATGTAACGTATGTCAAAAATAGGCGTTACACTCCACGCATATCTTTGTAAACGGTCCAATTTTAAGCATCATTGAACTAAAAGAGATGAGCGTACTCAATGGTGATTAACTCAAAAAATATTAAATGACATTTGGAAAATAGAATATTTGACTTAACTTTTATTTATCTAGAAAAATCTTAAATTATCTAGAAGGAGTGGCGTAACACAAGCAAATCTTAAGATTGGTGCTGTGGTTCTCATACACAACACTAACTGAGCCGTAGGAAAGTGGGTCATGGGAAGGATCATTGACCTACATCCTGGCTCAGATGGTTACGTCAGAGTAGTGACTGTGAAAACAAAATCAGGTGTCATTAAAAGACCACTAACAAAACTATCACCACTTTTGAGCATTAATGAATCAGAGCAACAGGCAAACGAACAGAATAATACCGATGAATTATCATCAAAAGAGCATAAACAACACATACAAAAACAAACACCAAACTCACTACACCACAAATTGGGACAAAACCTGACGCCAAAAAACCGTAAGTACGACCTAATTTTTCTTAGGGCTTACGTACGGCCTAGTTTTAGTAAACAACAGTTGATAGCAGAGTGTGGTTCGGGCCACAAATCATGTTGTGTCGTATTACAAATTATTTGAGATTTACAGTTAGTTTTTTCGTCGGATTAACAATAAATAAATTTACAAATCGTGATTTCGGGATCGTTATCATTGTTCGTCGGATACGTTCGCACAGTGTAGCTTATTAGGTTCTTACCCACTTTTTTTGTTATTGCGGCAAAAATAGATTGGAATAAATAGGTTTTTGATTTTTTGCGGTCTTATCTTATTCAATTTGTGTTATTGTTTTTTTTTTGAGTTTCTATATACATTTTGTTATACTTATTAAGCTGTCGAATTCGTTGCTGTATATATAACAAACAGAGTCGTTTGTTTGTGCTTCCGGTTTAGTTTGGATTTTTTGGTTTGTGTGATAATTTAGTAATAAAAAATGACGTCATCGGTCAAGGAGTTGCGGGCTACCTTAGCGAATTTAGTGAGATGGTCCAATGGGAGGATCGGATGTTTGCATTGAAGCAAAGAGCTGCACAGTTAATGACAAAAGTTAATGAACTGGATCAGGCATACCAGGGTCGCTTATCGTCAACGGATGACGAAACTATCCTAAAGGCGGTAAATTCTGATTATAATTTTTGTATGTCAGTAGTGGACGAGGTTAACAAGGCTGTGTCGACGTTAGAGACTAGCCCACAGCCGGCAGGTAGGAAGGAAGTTTCGGAACAAAAAAGCAACGAACAGTTGCCAACCCAATATCCCTCATTTTAGCGGATCATTGGATAAGTGGACTAATTTTATTGCAATTTTTGATAGCATTGTGCACCGACTGACTAATCTGACTCACAAAAATTAAGTTACCTTTAAACGTCTATCAGGGGTGTTTAGTGAAACAATTGGACATCACCGATGTCAACTACAGCATAGCCAGGGAGTTGTTAGTAAAGCGGTAACAAAATAACCGTCGCATTGCGGATACACATGTAGCTGCCATTTTAGGTATTCCTCAACTGTCTTCGGTTAACCAGCTGCGGTCGGACACGCTTAACCCTATTTTGGTGGCGACAAATGCGTTGAGGGGCCTAAAATTCCCTGTAACCGAATGGTAATTTTTATTGTTACACATTGTCTTAAACAAATTGCCCAATGACGTCAGGGCTCGTTTCGAACAATTGCACGTAGGTGACACTTTAGTGTCATTTTTGGAGGACCAGAGTAGGAAGCTGGAGAATTTTAACAGTTGGGGGGTGTGTTACGAACCAGATCACACTATTCGGGATTGCCACCAGTTCAGAAAGTTTGGAGTGACCCGGAAACGATTTCTGACCCGTAGGCTAGGCCTATGTTATTATTGTTTGGGGGAGCACCTAGCCAAGGACTGTCGACAGCTGCGACCTTGTACAAAGTGTGGTGGGGTCACCACCCGGACTTGTGCATGCCCATTCGAGATTATGGTCCTCGGATGGCACATGGAGGTGTGTCTACGGCTCGCACGGGCGGGGGATCGTCGCCGCTGAATCGAACCAAATCGCCCCGGTCCCCAGTGCGACATCGACCTTCCCCGCCCCGCTCACTGCGAACGAGCCCACGGGATGGTCGTCAGTCACCACCCTCGCGTGCCCCCTCTCGCTCAGGTAGGTATTGCGGAGCGGGCACATTATGCTGAGTATGAGCCACTGCCCCTGCCTATTGCGGAGCGTCCTCGCGTTAGTCGCGAGTTGAGGGCAGGATCGGGTGGCTATCGCGCGCCGCCGATGGCACGCGCGTCTTGGCAGTCACTTATGCCCGCGTGGGACCCGTATGCTTAAACGGGTTCAAGCGCCGGGCATTATGAGCCACAGGAGCCCCGGGTCCAAGTACGGCGCTTGGGTCGGGCCAACGCCCGTTGACTCGTGGTAGCCGTTTCACCAGTCTCTCCACCACCTGTCACAACTGTTTTACCCACCGCGCAGGTTTTAGTCCACTTACCGCGCGGACCTGGTGTAGTTGTGCGCGCCATTTTGGACTCAGGACCTACCTGGGCCTGTAGAGCTTCTGCTTAGCGCTGATGTCCTTGGGTTGCTTGCCTTCGACAAGCCCATGTTACTTCAGCCAGGTGGGTTGGTCGCTGTTCCGACTGTTCTCGGATCTGTTATAATGGGCCCAGCACATTCTTTCGCCGCTCAGGCGTCTACGGATTTGTCGGTGCAGGTGGGACTCTCACTCGCTGTCTCCCTTCAGCGTTTTTGGGAAATCTAAGACGCCCCCCCGGCGTCACGGACTCGACCAGTGGATGACGAGTGCGAGTCGTATTTTCTCTCCAATACGGGTCGTTTAAGTTCTGGCCGGTTTTTCTATTTCTACTGCTTTTCCTATCCCCTCATCCACACCTGGGTGACTCCTGGAAAATAGCCGAAAAAAGTTTATTATCCATGGAGCGCCGGATGCGCCGTGATAGAGAATTCCGCACAAAATACGTGGATTTTATGCGCGAATACGAATCTTTTGGTAGCATGTCGGTCGGTATTTCTAGTTAGAAGGCAAAGAACATTATTTTGTTCCCCATCACGCCGTCTTTAAAAATGGTAAGATACGGGTGGTGTTCGATGGGTTGGCGCCTACGTCTTCGGATGTATCCTTGAACGACTGCTTGATGTCGGGACCAAAGCTTCAGGTAGACATCTCGGACATCTTAACTGGGTTTCGTCACCACCAGCTTATGTTTGTAGCTGACATTAAGATGATGTTCCATCAGGTCATGATACACCCTAAAGATAGGCGGTTTCAGCTCATTTTATAGAGAGAGGATCCGGCCTCTCTATTGGTTGTTTATGAGCTCAACACAGTGGTAGTGACCTACGGGCTAAAGTCGGGCCCGTATATAGCAATTCGCTCGTTGCTACACTTGGCTGATCGTGAGCGTCTGAATTTCCCGCGCGCAGCTGCTGTTTTACCTTCTGACGCCTACGTCGACGATGTTTGTACCGGTGCTTCGTCTGTGAAGGAGGCGTTAGTCCTGAGGGATGAGCTTATCGGTTCGTTACGGGTAGGTGGTTATGAATTGAAGAAATGGATTTCTAATTTACCTGCCGTCTTGGAAGACTTGCCGTTGGCTACGTTTTTATGAGACACTTTCGGAACTTCAACATATCTCCGTGCCTCGATCGATCTTACCACCTGATCGTTATCGAGCCAGTCTTCATGACTTCTCTGACGCGTCGGTATTTGGTTATGCGGCTGTCGTTTATCTCCGCACCGTTGACAGCAATGGCATTGTCCGCGTCAGTCTGGTGATCGCAAAGAGCAAGGTTGCAACTTGCGGACCAAATTGACAATCCCCAAGCTGGAGTTGTTAGGAGCTACATTGTTGACTCGTCTCCTCAACCATGTCTTCTCCACCTTGGGTCAATGGGTCCAATTTGACTCCGTCACGGCATGGACAGACAGCCAAATCGTGCTGTCTTGGCTCAAGGCGTCCCTTCATGCCCTAGCGACCTTCGTGGCCAATCGTGTCTCCCAAATCCAGTCGTCTGCGGTGTCTCTGGATTGGCGTCATGTGTCAGGGTCCTTGAATCCTACGGATTGCGCTTCACGGGGCCTGATTGCCTCGCAAGTCATTTATCACCGTCTCTGGTGGGGTCCTGACTGGCTGGCCTGTTCTGAACACACTTGGCCTCACATAGTGGTGGAGTTTGTTGACCCTCCGTCGGGGTTAAAAGTCTTTGCTGTTGAGCACACTGTGGACACTTCACCGAACTTTTTGCTTAATCGGTTCGGTTCTCTTAACAAGCTCGTTGGTGTCACCGGTTGGATAAAGAGGTTTCTCCACAACTTACGGATTAGGTCACAGCCAAGGACGTCTTCATTCTTGTCTCCTGAAGAGCGTCAGGATGCCCTCCTCACCTGTGTTCGACTGGTACAGGGCCAGTCGTTTAAAAGTATACCTTGTTATAGGTTAAAGGGAACCTTGACTCAGCCACAAATGGGTGCCTTGCCTTCTGATCGTGTCCGGCCCGCTCGACCTTTCGCTAAGGTTGAGTCGGATTTTGCAGGTCCGTTTTTGGTAAAGACTTCAAGTATTCGCAATGCCAGACAGGTTAAGGCCTATTTATGCGCCTTCGTCTGTTTGTTTTCCAAGGCTGTGTATCTGGAGCTCGTTTCAGCCTTGTCTACGGAGGCCTTTATCGCATGTCTGTCGCGGTTTGTCAGTCAGCGTGGTCTCCCTCATTTAATTCGCTTGGACTGTGGCACGAATTTCACGGGTTGAGATCGGTATCTGAAGGAGGTCCTTCAGTTTTTGTCGGACAATCACACGTATATTGACTCGGAGTTGTCCAAACGGGGCGTGACTTGGATTTTTGATCCTCCCGGCTATCCTTCGTGGGGCGGTATTTTCGAAGCAGCTGTCAAGGTCGCCAAAACTCACCTCCGTCGTATCCCGCGGGTCGCAGAGGTGGTGGTAGGGGATTCAGTCCTAAAGCGTGCCGTCGTGAAGCTTTCTCGATTGCCAGAAGATTAATGGCTCTGGCTCGATTTATCCTTATCTAGACACGGTCTGGCTGGGGCGGGGGTTTGTTCTGAAAAGATTTATGACTCCGCGCCTACTTTGTGTGGACCGGCGCCGAAGTCAGTCGTAATCTTTGACAAGTCGAGGCTGCGTAACTGTTTTGATTGAACTAATTATAATTAAAGTGGATTAGTCAGTGATACAAATTTACACTTTCACAAACAAACTCCAAACTCACTACACAATAAATTTACACAAAATCTGACGCCAAAAAACCGTAAGTATGACCTAATTTTTCTTAGGGCCTACGTCGGCCTAGTTTTAGTAAAAAAAGCGCCTAATAACCGAATTAGCTTAGAGAGGAATTAAGTGTTTGTTCTGGACAGTTAAAAATTGCTAATTGAAGATCAGAGAAAAAGTAACAAAGGACTATCTTATTTTTGAAGTAAAAATTCCCCTCGTAAGCAGAGAAAGTTATGAAATTTATAAAACAATACCTATACCACAGCAGAGCGACAATGATACGATCACTATTTTTCCTGTTGCAGAATATATACTTACATATCCATGTCAAAAATGACTTTTCTTCATGAAAATTATGATTCGCGAAAATGGCATATGGTATTAACTCGCCATTGTACACTTTTGTTTGTGCAGAAAGAATAAATAAATAAATGTATACATAAGTAAATGCACAATTTTCAGACTCTCAACACTTGTTTGAATCGGCGAGAAGTACCACGAGTAATCTTCTTACTTATATGACTAGCATATCACCCACAGTAGACAGGGGAGGGCAGATTGACGCTGCCTATTTCGACTTTGAAAAAGCGTTTGACCCTGTCAATAATGATGCATTACTTACAAAGTTAGCAGGAGTTGGTTTCACACCAGACTTTACTCTATGTTTCTTTAATTTTATTTGAGAGAGCGGCAACAATATGTGCAATATTCCTTTATTGCTATTTTATTACACGAATGAATGGTCGGCTGCCCAGTTTCAATGTGATAGAGAACTGTGTTAAGGTTGGCGTGAATACTCCTGATATTGCAGAAGTCCACACTGAATGTGGATGGAGTAGAGTAGAGTAGCCGCTGTAAAAACTCTTTCCCTTTTGGTTCTTTTGCCCATTTTTAAAAAAAGTTACTTAGACTAAAGATGTGCATTCACTGCGCAGACAGCTTAGAGGGCAAAAGGTGCGGTACTAGACTGCGGCACGGCGGGTGGATAGGTCCCTGATCCCACTCTGTTGTAGTAGCCGGTTCCACCCCGGTTTCCTTCTCCGGCAAGACTAATGTTTCAGAGACTTCACACAGGTTGGCGGTTTAGCCTCCCAGGGCGGAGATTAAGTAATCCCTGGGTTCGATAAGGCTACTTCAAAATAAATATTCGAAAAATTGAGGAAGAAAGCAAACTTAACCTGTAATACTTAACAAAGTAAACTTAATCTCTTATACTAAGCATAGTATTATATAAGAGACTAGCTTTTGCCAGCGGCTTCGCCCGCCCTAAATTTGGTTATCGGCGTAGGATTCTTACGGCAACTCCTCAAATATAAAAAAACAACCTAGGTACTAACACTCTCTCTCCATCTCTCACTCTCTCCCTTTCTCTCTTTCTCAAAAATAGTAAATTATTAACTACTAAAAACTACTTAACTAATGGATTAACCTCGCAAGCATCATACAAACTTTGAAACCTCGTTTAGGGGGTGAGTTTTGGAAAATCCGTTCTTAGCGCACGCCTACATCATATATCATAGCTAGGAATTGGCCAATCTCTTTACAAACCCCCAAAGGCATTGATACGCACATCTTCCAATATTACTGGTCCTCGAAATTTCTGTTAGAGACAAACGTTTGCCAAAAATGAAAAACTTCACGGACTGGTTAAAATATCAAGAACTACTGAGCTCATTTAAACTCCTCCCCGCGGGCTTGCCAGCCCCATAGGAATCTCCTCCGCACTTGCTCAGCACCACGTCTGCCAAGACAGCCTCAGGATACCATGGAAATTTGTTTATTTACTCTATTTACAAATAAAGAACGATGTGTTTCAGTATTTTTCGAAATGCAATACCTAAATTGGTGAAAAGGGGAGGCAAAGTTTGTCTGGGATTATGTAAAATAATTTGTTGTGAAATTAACTCACAACTAGGATCTTGCTAGCTCTTGAACACAATTAGTAAAGTGCATGTTTAACGTTTTTGAAGTGAAAACTTCTTTAGCGGCGTTGTGCACTTTTTTTGGTATGGGTAAAAAATGATAAACTCGCGTCAGGTCACGTGTCCTAATCGTGGAAATTCGTAAGATGGAAACCGTAATGCCACGCCTATTATAATTTTTATTTTTTTTCTATTATATGTGTTTTTCTCGTGGGGGTGCCTTACCGCTTACATATTTCGATGGCTTAACGTCCCCCCCCCTTTTTTTTTTTTTTTTGAAGTGAAAACTTCTTTAGCGGCGTTGTGCACTTTTTTTGGTATGGGTAAAAAATGATAAACTCGCGTCAGGTCACGTGGCCTAATCGTGGAAATTCGTAAGACGGAAACCGTAATGCCACGCCTATTATAATTTTTATTTTTAGTATTCGCGATTATGAGTAGTACAGGGAGGTTGAATATGGAATTTTAATTCTATGACAGATTGTGATGTCAAATATACTACGTCAAAAAAGTAAATAAACAAACATTATTATTTCTTGACAATGTCAAAGACATGTCTTGTGACATATTTGAGTGTTAAGTGCGAATCGTGTGTAAAGGTTTTCACTTCTGCCGGCACTCCCGGAGTGCAACTTGTTTTTTTTTTTTTATTCAGTCCCTAAGGGAGGAAAGGACATACCACAGTTTGAATTAGTTAAAATATTTCTGTGCTTAATTTATTTGAAACTTTGTATATATGTCAAGTTTAAACATAAAAGAATAAGTAAGTTGGAAAATTTTATTAAAATTAAAATATAGTGTAATTTACAAGAAACTTCGTGTCCAAAGTGGCCAAAAAAGTAAATAACTTATGTAATTAATTTATTAAAATTAACGGTTAATATATAATTATTATTTAATTATTTTAAGCCTTTACATTATTGTAATAATCTCAATTTCAATGATTTAGAAGAGATGATTTCGAAGAAAAAACCGGCCGATTATCGAATCATGTTCATGTCAAAGTCAAAGTCAAAGTCAAAATGGTTTATTCAAATAAGGATTTTACAATCACTTTTGAATCGTCAAAGTTATAAAATATAATTTTTTGAACCCTCCCACCTTCCCGCCGGTTCACAATGTTGTTGATTTCTACCGAGAAGAAGCCGGCAAGAAACTCGATAGTTACTCTTTTAAAAACACTAAACACAAAAATATAATATGAGTTGACAAAGTCAAGTAGGTGTGAAAATACATGATGCTTAGTTTCAGGGGCCTGATTCTCGTGATAATAGAGATAATCTCGAACCCGAGACATGTTTAATTGATTTACTACTGGCTTGTTAATCGCGGTAATTTTAGTCGATAGATAGACTATAGTTTAGACAAAATAATTATGTCGAAAAAACATGGCGGATATAGTTTGCAAATAGTTTTTTCTATTATTAGAACCTCTCTTTAGGCATGTATGCTAGCGGTCGACATGTATCGAGTGGTCGGTAGCAGTAGAGATGGGAAGCGCACGAAATTGGTATAGTCACTTAAATGGGGAATCATATGGCCCGGTTTTTTAAAAAAGAGAGGTCAAAAAAAGTGCCCACTTTTAACCCTACTTACTTCAGGGTCGTGTTTCAATAATTCGCTCCTTTTTATGTAGCCATACCGTATTATCAAAGATATAATGTCTTCTAAACGATAAAAAAAAACACAGGCGGGCTAATAAACCTATAATGCAATTAGGTTATTTGCATTTACTGTAACAATTTTAATGGATGACAAAATAAATATTGAAATCCTAAAAAAATATAATATCCTAATGACATATGAAAGAGTGATATAATTTATGAAGTCCACTTGTATTCATGACTTGCGGTGTCTCTGTGATGTGATGTAATATAACTTATTTAAGTATACGCAAAAAATAGTAAGCAGATGGAAAATAAATAGTACCTATATATGAACACCTGCTAAATGTTTGTTCTCCATGTTTTTATATTGTCAGAGTTGGTTTCCAGCATCAAGCATAAAGTATAAGTATACTTAAATTCTAAAAATGTGTGGGTGTCAAACGCCACAAAAATCGATTATTTAATCATGTTAATGTAACATTACGTATTGTCTGAGTTGCTTAGTTTAAAATTACATCAATAAAAACTCAAGCTTTACTTAAACATACTGTGCCTAGTAATGTGATTATTTTAGTGTTATTGGACATTGGACGAATTCGTGTAAGGACCGCAGAGCATTATAGGGCAAGTTGGAGGTGCGATATTACTCCAATAGTACGGGAGCCGATGTCGTCGCACTATTGTCGAAATTTTTAATAAGGTTTGAAAAGTGTCGGGGAGGAGCTATGTCGATAGATCGATATCGATGAATTTGGTGAATTAAGATCAGACTTGCGATTCAATTTGCTTACTATAAAATTCTTAATCAACTTTTTTATCACAGAGATGTAGTTAGTGATCATAAATATAAACTTACGCACCAACATTATAAATAAATCGAAAATTTCCATTGCATTATCATGCTGGTATAACTACATTAACGCTGATATGTAAGCTACGATAAGAATGACGAATAAGTAAGTGGGTATTAAAGAGATAAAGACAAGATTCCTATACTATTTGATATAATGAGTGTTTTATATTTGATTTGAATGCTACATAACTACAAAAACATGACGATAAAAGCAATAAAATAGGGTATCACAACACTACCAAAAAGACATGCAGCGATTATACGACTCTGTCGCTCATGGCCTTATATAATTCATTGCACTATAGACACAGTGATACGCTCACAGTTGCAGCTGCGAGGAATTCTGTCAGTAATTTATATATTTTATATTTCAATATTTTAAGACGTAGGTTTTCGACTAAGCTTTTGATTTTAAAAACTTAAAAAGTCTTAAATTACGTATTCTTGTACCCACAGGTAAAAATATATTACTATTTTTGAGCTGATTATCACCTGGCATCTTGCTGTTAATGTAATGTATGCACAGGGAGGAATTTACAAGTATTTTACAAAGCTAAACAAAGCGATGAAGGCCACAAGTAACTAAATAAAATATTCGCGAGCTTCGAGGTAAGTATGAGCGTCTGCTCATAGTTGTGGCGCGCTTACCGTGCTCGCATTGCATTACTGACTCGTCTTATATACAATGTTAGATGAGTGTAGAATTCCTTTATGAAAAGGTATATATAATGTAAAAGCCCGGACGTGTTGCGTTTAAGCTAGAAAAAGCCCTATTTAATTTTATTGGCCTTCATATTGTCATTGATATTATAATTAACAACGCAAGTAATAAAGTCCCGGATATTTGCAGCATTAATTATTCTTAACACTATCATTAGGTAGGCATATAAACACAAAGTTTCAGGAATAATAAACAAGGTTGGTTTTAAATTGGAAAGATCCCGGAATCAATTTTTATAAAATGTAATTACTTTTCAGTCGAAATTTATAGAATAATGGAACAAATCACCGTGTTGAGGAGAAATAATTGAGCCTAAAATTGATTGTAAAAATACGATCCTACGACTGAACTAAAAAAAACCAGAATTGATATAATAGGTATACGGAATAGAGGACACTTCCATTTTTGATGCTATGGGTACTTTATATCGCAATCTAGAAAAAACATTAGTGATACAAACATTCTTAATGTTACCGCAGAAAAAAGTTATCACAGTAAACAATAGTATTTTTAAAAGTTTTGTAATTGAAGCTTTACAAATTCTGCAACGTCAAATTGATATAGTGGCTCAAGAAATGGACCAGCAGGAGGTGCGCAGTCGTTGAAAGTTTCTTCTCTTCCATGGTGTAGATGAGAAGAAAGATGAAGACTCCACTACCACTGTGATTCAGGTCATAAATTGCAAATTAGGTTGCAAAATTCCTCAATTATCTGTCCAGGATATCATTCCCTGTCACCGTATGGGCCGAGATATGGATGAGAAGCCAAGACATGTCCTCGTCAAATTTAAAACTTTGGATATAAAAAACAAAATATGGTTTGCCAAAACTTCGCTCAGAGGCACTGGAGTTTCTCTTTCGGAGTTTCTGACAATGTCGCGCAACGACACTTTTATGGCTGCACGTCAAAAGTTTGGTATTAGCAAGTGTAGGACGCGCAGTGGTAACATTACAGTAGTCAGTCCGAATGGTACCAAGTATCACATTCGAAAAGTTCCCATAACACCTGATGCTAGTTCGTCTAAAATCTGTCCACCTAAAAATATATTTATTCTAGTAAATATATATAAATCCTTGTACAAAAACGTGCAAGATCTAATAGTAAAGCAAGTAAAGGTACTAGAAAGTATTAAGCAAATAATATTTTTTGTTTATTTGCTTCAATGTCATGTTAGTTAGTTCCTTGACACGTGGTTTATTGTATAACCTTAAGTTTTCCGTTATAAATTGGTAGATATCACTAAATTTCTTCATAGAAAAAGATTTCATCAAATCAAAAATTTATCTTCCTTTTCAAAGTTCTAACCATTCATAATTGCATGACATGCAATGATGACAGAGATGGTTTTATATTAATCTTGCAAACAGGAGTAAGAACGCAAGAACGATAAACCTCAGCGGGAGCGTTCAATTTAATTGAATGAATTTGATCAGTTTACGTTGTACAAGTTTTATCGTTTTTTTTTTGTTGTTTTGATGCATTATTTTTAAGAACCTTTTAACGATTTTTTAATTCTTTTCGTTTAAATTCAATAAATTGCTATCTTTTCTGAGTTGTATTTGTTTATTTTCCATTTATTTATGTGTAAAAGTAGATGAGAAGAGTATTACTATTGAATTTATGACTTTAAGTTTTGCTTATTTATGACTATGTACTTTCCAATTTTAAAGTTGTGTTTCTTTTTCATTTTTGTTTTATATTATTGTTGTGTGATATGTGAGTTGGATATTTTTTGAGTGTGTTGAATTTTATATTTTAATTCTTTTTATCGATATTGATACTTCATTGTATTTAAATAGTTATTAATTTGAATTTTTTATTAAAGATTATCCGATTTGTTGTGCATTCTTGTGTAGTTTTAGCTTTTTTATTACTAACTAGACTGCTGGCGGGTAGACGTCATAAATTTATATTTATTTTAAGTTTAATCTTTACTTATTTATATTTTTAATTTTTAAATGATTATCTACATATATTTTGTATAATACAAAATCACAGTAATATAGACGAAGATTTATATTTATCATGTTCATCATCTGACGGATTGCACAAAAGCTTGCACAGCACTTCAGTTCCTCTCAGCTCATCCCTTGATTCTTATTTCTCAGATTCAGTGAAAAATTTCAATGTTATTCACATCAGTGCCCAAACTATCCCGGCACACTATCCCGATCTGCTGGCGCAATAAGACGATAATAATATCCTTGTTTCTGAAACCTGGCTAAAGGCCTGTCTACCCTCGACATCTTATTAAGCTAGATAGCATATTAAACAAATACTGCCACAAAAACAAAAAGATTATTATAAGTGGAGATTTCAATATTGACATTCTTAAAATAAATAAATGTCCTAAGAATTCACTGAAACAGTTGAGAGTTACAACTTTAAATTAGCAATAAAACAGTCAACTCGTTTCAGTAGCGCTAAATGCTTAGATAAATTCATACACAGTGGTCAAAGATATAAAAGTGAGGTACTAGAATTCGCTCTATCGGATAATACCGCACAAATGCTACAATTCCCAACAAAGAAAAATTATACAATCACCTACTGTTATATAGAAAGGAGAGACTAGAGCGAAGACAGTATACACAAATTTAAGACAGCTATTGGAAATCTAAAGTGTATGAGGGTTAAAGCTCAAATGAAGCTTTCAATGCCTTTCATGAGCTATTCAAATTGTTCTATGACCTATGTTTTCCAGTCAAAATGGATCTCAAAAGGTATTGCTTTAAACGTAAACGTGCTTTATTATGGAAGTGAAGTGTTCCACAAATGTAGTGTAACATCTATTGAACAGGATTCACTATTTATGCAGCCTGTGACACCACATGACGTTATTAGGACTATTCAAACACTAAATAACACTAACATACATCTGATGCAGTAATACCTTATACAACGACAGCAGGTTACCCAAATAATAAGAATTTGTACAAAAACTAAACTCGAAAAGAAAATACGTTTCAAGTTCTAAAATTGTAGAGTCAGGAGTACCACAAGGTAGTTTTTCGGGTCCATTGCTTTTTATCATATACATCAATGACTTGCCGAAAGCAGTAACGCACCCATTAATACTTTATGCTGATAACTTTTTGTAGATTTTGATAAGTCAATATTAAAATCTACAGTAAGAATCACTTGTTTACGAGTATTTTTATTTTTTAGTACTTGGTGAATTAACTGTTCTAAGATTTTAAGAAAGCTTTTGCATCTGAATTTGGTATTCTATAAATTCTATATAAGAATACACTCATACTGAGGAATGTTAACGCCACAGCATTCAAATGTCAATTCTTTTGCTAAATTTTTGATATATTGTAACTCTTTAAATTCAATATCTCTACGTCCTAAAATACGTACACCTCCACGCTTTTGGTTAAACCTTCAGAATGTTGTTAGTAATTTATATCCTTTTAATTGTATATTTTTTATATTATCAGCTTTTACAAACGTTTCGGATAAACATAGAAAATCAATAGATGTTCCCTTCACCTGAACTTCATGAATTGTTATTTCCAAAATGTCCTTTGTACTGAAAAAGCCCGCTATATCCTGGTGAAATAAAGTAATTGATTTAGTCTCGAAAAAAGCACTTTTATTTGGACTATTCTGACTTTCTAGTAAATAGGTTACAGTTGTAATGGTTTTTTTTACATAGGAAAAATAAAAAGGTAGAGTACTCTTGCAAAGTAGGGTGATAGGCGATTGATGTTTTGACTCTATAGCTTGCGCTGAGACATTATTTTTAGCGCACCTATTTGTGTCATAAAAAAACCTAACTATTTATTCATATAATAAACAGAGTCTAGTTCTAAATTAATAATATTGCTCATATTTGACATAACATTAGTTCCTCGCAAACAATATAAGTCTAGAAATTTAAATTTTTTAAAGTTTTTGCATTTTCAACAATTCATTTAGCTTTCTATCATTCAAATGTATGTTTTTTATTAATCTAATAAAAAATAACTTTGGTTTATAATGAAAATTATGGATTTTTCCTTATTCTAATTGTAGTTTTATCGGGTTGCAGTCATTTTCTCCAACACATAAAATAATTGTATGAAACAAAATTGTTTACATGGCGCTATAGGTCCTTAATAACTCCTCACAGGTAGCTTGTGGCTTGAGAAATGCTGAAATATCATATTTCTCAAATTGCGTTTGAGACCTAGACCTGTGTAATGATTTAGGTAATCCTTTAAATTGTTGTCCGCTAGAACATACAACTTTTTGTTTCGCAATTTTTCATTTTCTATTTTTTCATGTTGTTCTGTTATACTATTAGATGATGGTGGTTTCGCTAATATAATATTTTATTGACACTCCTTCTCATTTGTCATCATAGGGTTTACATCTTGGATGTGCCGAAAAGTATCCTCTGGTGATATACTAGTGTTGTATGTTCGGTGTGCTTGTTTACTCACATAATGTAATAGGCGTTTAGGACGTTTGCATAGTGTCGAATTTGATTTATTAAAATTATGCGAAGCTGTACTTATTATTATTTATATATAATTATAAATATTTATATATATTATTAATTGTAATTTTCTTTAAACACTCATTCATATTTCTTTGCTTTTCTAGTTGTTTTTTTAAGTCATTATTTTCTTCAAGTAAGTTTTCTATTCCTTCATCTGCACTTAGTAATTTTGATTTTACTGCCTGGATCTCTTCCTTTAGTAGTTGTATGTCTTCCAATGATATGACTGTGGATAGATCTGGCAAACTTCTTGTTGTATTTACAGAGGAGACTGAGTCAAAAGATTCATCTAGTCAACATGTCTCAAATGATTCATGCTGTGTAATAGACATTTTGCGTCTCATAGTTATATTATTGAGAGGTGTTGCCATGTTCGGTATTAATTATTATATATTCGTAATAGGACTTAACTAAAATTTCTTTAGTATATTCGAACACCAGTCTATGTACATCATTATTAAAAGTGACTCATGTTTAGCCTCGACCAGCTCGTCGTTATCTTGCAACGTTGAAATTACTTGACCAATTCTTTGCTTGACTTCGTAGAATGAATCAGCTGTTTTGATGGCTTTTTAGGTATTCAACTAAACAATCATCAACGAATGATGTTCTCAAGAGTTCACTACTCACTTTTAAAAACTAACGTTTTTTAACAAAAAATCATTGTTTTTCCGTATTTCACTTCTTATTTTAATAGCACTTTTTAGCATTTTTATTTATATTTATTATTTTCACAGGTTTGCTATAGTTTTATTGTTTTAATAGATTTATTTGAGATTTTCACTTAAAATATTGTATTACAGTTTATTTATTTCTTTAGTACTTTTTTATCATAAAATAACGATTTCACTGACACCTTGTAATTTCCTTCAATGCTGATTTAGTTTGCTTTAAAAATATCCACTTATTTATTTGTTGTACAATTTAAATGAAGAGAGGCCTTGTTTACGCGGCCACGTACGTCCATCGGCAGCACCATGTCGTCGGCGTAGCTAATGTTATTCAGACATACACCATCAATATGACAACCAACATGAGTGCTGCTGAGCTCCTCCAATAATGCGTTTACATATAGATTCAAGAGCTTAGGTGAGGTCAGCCCCCCTGTCTCACCCCGCACTCTATCCTATAAGGGTCCGAAAAAACATTTGACCAGCGAACAACGTTGATCTGGTTTTTATACCAATATTTAATAAGTTGATAAGTTCAGTTGGCATAGAGGTGTTGCTTAGTTTTTTCTACAAGATGTTATATGAAACCAAGTAAAACGCCTTTAAAAGGTACAAGAAGCCAGCAAACACAGGCGTTTTACGGCCTGTGTAGTATTTATTTAATGGTTTGCTTTAAACATAATATTGCTGTCTCTGTTGAGAATCCGGATTTGAAACCAAATTGGTTGTCATGGCTATTTAAGTGTTTATCAAGCTCAGAATTAAGCAAACCATCGAGTATCTTAGCTAACGAAATTGGCCTGTAATTATTTTTATCACTAATGTCACCAGTTTTTACTTCACAACTGGTACCATCACAGTCTTCATCATATCTGCTGGTAGGTAAGAGTGTCGCACACATAATGTGTAAAACGTCGCCAGTACTTCAGACAGAAAATGATCAGACCACAGAACGTCAAACATAATATTTATACTGCTAATAGTCTGCAATGGTCTAGCCATTGCCTTGATCCATTAACTTCACTTATAAAACTATATGTGCCTGACAATATTTTTTTTAAAATCCCCTTATTTTTCCTATTGCAACCAACTTGATTTTGCGGTCTGATGCGGAGTACAGAAGGGATTCACTTTCTTATGAATAATTCTGCCACTCGGATGGCTTATTTTCCACTTTGGTACGGAACCCTAAATGTGCAAAGTCTGACATGAACGTTGCCGGTTTTTTTTCAAAATAATGTAAAAATTTTAAAAGAGATTAATTATGTTGCTAACAATAATTCAACTACAACAGTTGGGAATTTTGATAACCGTTAATTTTTAATTAATTAATTAGATAAATTATTTACTTCCGATTTACATTACTTACTAAAGCAGCTAAGATGATTATTGCACGTCACTATTCAATGCTGTTCAACGCCTCGCCTTTTGTCTGATTACTAAAACTGGGATAAGGTTGGGTGGGATAGCCAATACCCAACCAAAATATCTTTTTATTTATATTTAATCATTAGTTAAAAAAAAATTTACTAATTTCTCTGATTCAGTCCACAACTTCTTGGACAGCTCCATATCTTGACAAAACGGGGATGCCTTGTGTTCCCGACAATTACTAAAGTACTTTCCAGTTAGATGTTGAACTTCCTGTGACACTGCCAAATAGATAGTCGTCTGTGCCGCTGACCAATTACTTTGAAGCATAAGCCCAATAGTTCTTGATAGAAACAATCGTATAACTTTATATGAAACATTTCTAACTATATTTGTCCCTGACATGCCAGGGTGTAAACAATTGACTGTTACACCGGTTCCTCTCAATCTTCGGCTTAGCTCAACCGTCATGATATTTAAAAATAACTTGCTATTACTATACACTAAATATTTTTTCCAATACTTTTCCATGTTCAAATTATCAAAATCAACTTGACCATATCTATGAGCTAAAGATGAAACGTTAATGATGCGACTAGGTGCCGATGACTTCAGAAGAGGCAATAAAAGGCATGTCAATAAAAATGGTCCAAAGTAATTAACTTGCATTCCGATAAGTAAACCATCTTCTGTTCTATCATTTCCTAGTCCCATAGCGCCAGCGTTATTAATAAGTACATCCAAACGTTTCTCACTTCTTATTATGTCTTCACTAAATTCCTTGACGGAACGTAAAGATGATAAATCTAATTGCTTACAAATGAGTTTTGCACTCGAATTCGATTTAAGTATTATTTTTTTAGCAGCTGTAGCTCTTTTCATACTTCTACACGCAATGATGACTCTTGCTCCACGATTTGCTAAATCTTTAGCTGTTTCAAATCCAATTCCACTGTTTCCTCCCGTTATTATAACAGTCTTCCCTACCATATGTGCAGTCGAGTCACATATTCGTGTTGTTAACTTCTGATACACTTTCGCAGATGTAATTGAAAACACTATCAGTCCAAATATCCACACAAACATTATTACTGCTATTTTTTAAATATTAAAAATTGAATTTTAAAAATTACTTTTAATTTGTGTTAAATGTGTTCGTGGACACAATTCAGATTGCGCTAATCAGTGTCCCAGATTAAAATTTATCAAATCAGCAACAATAACTGTTTGCAATTCGCTGGTATGGCCTCCATGCCGACGACATTAGTCTTATCAGTGAGCATAAATTGCAATTATATCCGTTTTTTTGATGTATAATAAACATATTGTTTTTCCTTTAAAAGCGTGTTTGCATCAAACTACAAGTAAGTTTACATCGATATGTAACAACAACGTTATCCCGGCCGATTACTATGTAATTGGTTCTATTATTTTCCATACCCTAGAGTTATTATCAATATTATACTGTACGTGAAAACAGGAAACACAGCAAATGTATGCTCAATATTAAATAGAATCCACGAAAACAACAATAAATACGAATATATACATCTAACGTATTTTTTAAATGTCAGTGTTGCAAATTAAAGAGATTAATGAATTGAATTGCAGCCGCAGTCACTGAGACAATCCTCGCTGGTATGGAATGCTATATTTCTAACCCGCGAGTAGCTGCCGGGGTCAAAAAACGACCGTGTTTTAATAGGTCTTGCAGAAAAGCTTAAATTCTTAAGCAAACTGCATATAAGACTTGGACCCCCCCCCCCTAACAAAATAGAAGGTAACATTTATTTAGAAAGCAGTAACTTAGTAATCTCCCTTGTGGAAGTGTAGTGGCGTGAACGTCAAGTACCCCCGTTATGACTGATAATAACCCGAATCCTTAAGAGGTATGGATTTAGTCAGTCTCTTGTATGAAAAAACAAAATCAAACCCTAATCTTACATTATGCCTAAATTGTGAGTATTACTCAATAACTCACCCTTAATCGCTTAGTCATCTCCTTTTAAACACTAGCGGACCGGAATTTTAGTCACTAAGGTTGAGTCCCTAATTGAATATATATATGCCATTTACTATCCTAATGTAACCCTGCAGTTGAAGATACCCAAGATTAATCTACCACGTTTACATGCCTAGCCTAGTAATATGAAGGCTGCCCCTTTAACATGATAAGTCATGAAATTATAACTTTATGATGGTATATGAAAACCCATTATAAAGACGGACCTACAAAACCGCGTATCTAAATGACGTACTAACAACGTCGCTAGCCTCCCTTTAAGTACCGTTGTAAACTGATAATAACCGATGCTAAATCTCTAAGAAGACGGACCGGCATGATAAATTAGTTACCCCTTAAGTTAAGTTTTACACTCGTGGTAGTATGTGAGAAGTCGCCTTAAAGTAGAACTATTATTTGCATAAATAGTTTACTAATAAACTCACTAGTTTCCCCTTAAGTAAAGTTATAAACTTATAGTAATATATGAGAAGCCACCTTAAAGTAAGCCTATTAAATACATAATTAGTCTACAAATAATATCACTACTTTCCCCTTAAGTAAAGCTATAAACTTACGGTAGTATACGAGAAGTCACCCCAAAGACGAACTATTAGATACTTAAATAGTCTGCTAATAATCTCACTAGTTTTCCCTTAATTAAAGTTATAAACTTACGGTAGTATACGAGAAGTCACCCTCAAGACGAACTATTAGATACTTATATAGTCTGCTAATAACTTCATTAGTTTCCTCTTAAGTAAAGCTATAATCTTACGGTATTATATGAGAAGTCACCCTAAAGACGGATTGACAGTCTAAGTATAGCAGTAGACTACTAACACAGTCATTAACGACCCCTTAAGTGAAATTATAAATTTATAAGAGCATATAGAAAATGATCATACAGACGGGCTGACATATTAAATACATAATTAAACTATTAACAACGTCGCTGAAGACCCTTTAAGTGAAATTATAACCTTATAGTAGTATATATAAGGAAATGATCGTACAGACGAAGTGACATATTAACTACATAAGTAAACTATTAACAGACTCGCTAACAACCCCTTAAGTGAAATTAATTCTTATAGTAGCATATAAGTTAATAATCATACAGACCGACTGACATATTAAAATACATAAGTAAGCTATTAGCAGACCCGTTAACGACCCCTTGAGTGAAACTATTAACTCCATAACTAACCTATTATTCAACTATCTAGCTTCCCCTTAAGTGAAATTATGAACTTATAATAGTATATAGGAAATCATTAGAAAGCCAGGCGGACATATTAAGTACATAAACTATTAACAGACCCATTAACGACCCCATAAGTGAAACTATAAACAACCTACCAGTACCCCCCCCCCCCCTAGCTTAAGTGAAATTATGGACTTATATTTGGATATGGGAAATTTTCTTACACAAACTAAGTATATAAATAACCTACAGATGACGTCACTACCTGTCTCTTATATAAACAATAAACTTATAACGGACATGAGAAATCCCTAAAAGACAAGCTAAGTACATAATTAATCTACATTCAGGCGGAGGGTTCCCTGTGTAAACTGCTACGGGCCAGCTTACACTTGACTATTCGTCGGGAATCGTTAGAATTAATCTTCGACCCCTACCGACCCTTATCTTTTTACGAGGCGCCAACCTTAACGGTCCCTTACACAGTCCTTACATAATTGCATAAAAAAATCCCTCACAAAACCCTATCATAGACGACCCTCAACAATAACCTGACATTGCTAGACTCAGTCCCCTAAAAAAAGACATTTACTATGAATTTATCTCGGCGAGACGGTTCCAAAGTTATGCACGGCGACGGCATTGAATTTCTCCAAATTTTTGTGATCGTGTCTCGTCCTCCACCCGTCCTTCGGAACCAAAGTACGACCAGCCTCGAACCTCAATGATAGTGAAAAAGGGTGCCGCAACTGACGCCAATCGCTTATAAACGTTTTCCCCTCCCCCACGGTAGACGCGGCCTGACCACGCTACACCGTCTAGGATTTGTGACGCCAGTTAATTTCTTCTTTATTTTACTTCCACGTGTACAAGCGTGCCTCGCATTTAGCGGCCAGTTACTTTATAGTAATAATCGAATAATTAAATCGAAAGCGAAAACCGATTTTACTAAATTCTTTATCCGTTGATCTAGATTCCCCCTTTTCCCCATGGCTCGGTCACACAGGTTCAGTTAGTTTACATAATGGCGTCGCGTCGTGAACGGCCCTGAGTTTACTCTACTATCCTTTTCATACCCTACAGCGTTTACGTCAGGTAACTAGGAATAATCAATCGATACTCTTCATATAGTTTAACCACCTGGTATCTACTACTTTACAAATACGTCAAATTTAACGAGTAATTATTTTTGTGTTGATGGGTTTTTTACGATTCTTCCGCGATTTACCCCTTATGACATAGGTATAAACATATTAATCGAAGACCAGTGAGAACATCCGAAACACTCACTAACTTTATACTTCATTGATCTCATTTCTACCCACATATTATAAGTATTCGATAAGTATGAATTACGAAGGCGATTAATCTAATTTGTATTTATTATTGATAAATTTGATCTATAATTTACCTCCCTCTCTTAAAACTTAAATTAGCATGGTAACACCGTGTGGATCCGAATATTTCTGAGTTAACGCAAATTAAATGCTGCCTTGAGGTTCAGTATAAAAACCAGATCAACGTTGTTCGCTGGTCAAATGTTTTTTCGGACCCTTATAGGATAGAGTGCGGGGTGAGACAGGGGGGCTGACCTCACCTAAGCTCTTGAATCTATATGTAAACGCATTATTGGAGGAGCTCAGCAGCACTCATGTTGGTTGTCATATTGATGGTGTATGTCTGAATAACATTAGCTACGCCGACGACATGGTGCTGCCGATGGACGTACGTGGCCGCGTAAACAAGGCCTCTCTTCATTTAAATTGTACAACAAATAAATAAGTGGATATTTTTAAAGAAAACTAAATCAGCATTGAAGGAAATTACAAGGTGTCAGTGAAATCGTTATTTTATGATAAAAAAGTACTAAAGAAATAAATAAACTGTAATACAATATTTTAAGTGAAAATCTCAAATAAATCTATTAAAACAATAAAACTATAGCAAACCTGTGAAAATAATAAATATAAATAAAAATGCTAAAAAGTGCTATTAAAATAAGAAGTGAAATACGGAAAAACAATGATTTTTTGTTAAAAAACGTTAGTTTTTAAAAGTGAGTAGTGAACTCTTGAGAACATCATTCGTTGATGATTGTTTAGTTGAATACCTAAAAAGCCATCAAAACAGCTGATTCATTCTACGAAGTCAAGCAAAGAATTGGTCAAGTAATTTCAACGTTGCAAGATAACGACGAGCTGGTCGAGGCTAAACATGAGTCACTTTTAATAATGATGTACATAGACTGGTGTTCGAATATACTAAAGAAATTTTAGTTAAGTCCTATTACGAATATATAATAATTAATACCGAACATGGCAACACCTCTCAATAATATAACTATGAGACGCAAAATGTCTATTACACAGCATGAATCATTTGAGACATGTTGACTAGATGAATCTTTTGACTCAGTCTCCTCTGTAAATACAACAAGAAGTTTGCCAGATCTATCCACAGTCATATCATTGGAAGACATACAACTACTAAAGGAAGAGATCCAGGCAGTAAAATCAAAATTACTAAGTGCAGATGAAGGAATAGAAAACTTACTTGAAGAAAATAATGACTTAAAAAAACAACTAGAAAAGCAAAGAAATATGAATGAGTGTTTAAAGAAAATTACAATTAATAATATATATAAATATTTATAATTATATATAAATAATAATAAGTACAGCTTCGCATAATTTTAATAAATCAAATTCGACACTATGCAAACGTCCTAAACGCCTATTACATTATGTGAGTAAACAAGCACACCGAACATACAACACTAGTATATCACCAGAGGATACTTTTCGGCACATCCAAGATGTAAACCCTATGATGACAAATGAGAAGGAGTGTCAATAAAATATTATATTAGCGAAACCACCATCATCTAATAGTATAACAGAACAACATGAAAAAATAGAAAATGAAAAATTGCGAAACAAAAAGTTGTATGTTCTAGCGGACAACAATTTAAAGGATTACCTAAATCATTACACAGGTCTAGGTCTCAAACGCAATTTGAGAAATATGTTATTTCAGCATTTCTCAAGCCACAAGCTACCTGTGAGGAGTTATTAAGGACCTATAGCGCCATGTAAACAATTTTGTTTCATACAATTATTTTATGTGTTGGAGAAAATGACTGCAACCCGATAAAACTACAATTAGAATAAGGAAAAATCCATAATTTTCATTATAAACCAAAGTTATTTTTTATTAGATTAATAAAAAACATACATTTGAATGATAGAAAGCTAAATGAATTGTTGAAAATGCAAAAACTTTAAAAAATTTAAATTTCTAGACTTATATTGTTTGCGAGGAACTAATGTTATGTCAAATATGAGCAATATTATTAATTTAGAACT
The DNA here is from genome assembly GCA_946406115.1 of Apoda limacodes. Lineage (NCBI taxonomy): Eukaryota > Metazoa > Arthropoda > Insecta > Lepidoptera > Limacodidae > Apoda > Apoda limacodes. The sequence continues at coordinate 5,792,330 of OX291553.1, read as the reverse complement.
AGACTCTGTTTATTATATGAATAAATAGTTAGGTTTTTTTATGACACAAATAGGTGCGCTAAAAATAATGTCTCAGCGCAAGCTATAGAGTCAAAACATCAATCGCCTATCACCCTACTTTGCAAGAGTACTCTACCTTTTTATTTTTCCTATGTAAAAAAAACCATTACAACTGTAACCTATTTACTAGAAAGTCAGAATAGTCCAAATAAAAGTGCTTTTTTTCGAGACTAAATCAATTACTTTATTTCACCAGGATATAGCGGGCTTTTTCAGTAAAAAGGACATTTTGGAAATAACAATTCATGAAGTTCAGGTGAAGGGAACATCTATTGATTTTCTATGTTTATCCGAAACGTTTGTAAAAGCTGATAATATAAAAAATATACAATTAAAAGGATATAAATTACTAACAACATTCTGAAGGTTTAACCAAAAGCGTGGAGGTGTACGTATTTTAGGACGTAGAGATATTGAATTTAAAGAGTTACAATATATCAAAAATTTAGCAAAAGAATTGACATTTGAATGCTGTGGCGTTAACATTCCTCAGTATGAGTGTATTCTTATATGCATTTATAGAATACCAAATTCAGATGCAAAAGCTTTCTTAGAATCTTAGAACAGTTAATTCACCAAGTACTAAAAAATAAAAATACTCGTAAACAAGTTTAATATTGACTTATTAAAATCTACAAAAATCCTATAGGAATTTAAGGACATAATGTACAGTAACAATTTTAAAATTCACGTGGAAAAAGCAATAAGAAAAACAGCTTGTTTAGATCTATTTATAAGTACAAGTATCAATGCCATAGCTGAAGTGCAGCACTTGGATCTGTCGGATCACGATACAGCTCAAGTACGCTAGTACTTGGATCACTTTTATTCTTGATATATATCAATGATCTCCCTAAAGCTACACAACACAAATGTATCCTGTTTGCCGATGACATATCCACAATAGTTAAGAGCTCTAATATAAATAAGTATGAAAGCGACATAAATAATACAATTACTGAAATATAATAATTGGATGACACAAAATAATTTAACTTTAAATATGGACAAAACAAAATATGTACAATTTTTTAACAAAACGAATAAACAAATAAAATTAAATATAACTCATGAACATAAAATTATTGAAGAAGTGACATTTGCAAATTTCCTAGGTATAAATATTGATAAATAATTTAAATTGGAAAGCTCATGTGAATAAGGTCACCACTAAACTTAACGGGTTTGCTTATGTTTTGTACAATTTGTAGATTAAATGATTAAGTAGATCAAAAAACTGCTAAATTGCATGCCATGGATACGTTGCCTCTGCATTGCGCTGTGGCCTCATCATATGGGGAAATTCCTCAGAAATAAATAGGGTTTTCATATTACAAAAGAAATGTATCAGAGCTATATGTAGTGTGGGGACTTTGTACTCATGTAAGTCACTATTTGTTAAATTAAGAATATCAAGCCTGCCTAGCCTGTACATTTTAGAAATTTGTGTATTCGTAAAGCTTAATTTAGTGTAAATTTAAAAAGAAAATTGATAATTGTCCCTTCTATACAAGGTATCCAAACAAACTTAAGGTACCTCAATGTTCTACGACAGCATTTCTAAAAAATAGTTATTCTATGTCAATAACCATATTTAATAAATTACCTAGTACCTTAACAGAACTACCAATAAACATATTTTAAATAAAATTAAGGAATTGGCTAATTAAAAAATGTTTTTATTCCATAAATGAATATATAAATTTAAAAAAGATTGACATCACGGAGTAAAATTATAAATAAATCTAGATTAAAATTTGAGATTTAATATAAATAGAAATGACATTAAATTATATTGAGTGCTATTCTAATAAATATGACATTTTAAACTGTAGAACCTTAATTTTCATTTTTATTGTTGAAATTGATTTGGGTATAGGTTTTATTATTTACTTATTGTGTGTTTGCATGCTGTTATTTTCAGTTAAACATGAATGGTAACAAATAATATGTATAAGACCTTACTGTACCATGTTTTAAGCAAATAAATAAAAATGAAATATGAAATATATATCGTACAAGAGAAGAGATTTGACTGTCAGTATATAACCATGCTGCAATGGTTCATGTTCTGCCTAAATAATTAATATTTATTGAAATTTGAAATTAATGGGCCATTTTGTATTTTTATTTTTTTATTTTGGTAGTTATTTCATTTTTATTTTATTTAATTATATACATATTATTGTTGCAAAATAATGTAATAATAATTTATGTATCACACAGATCCCTGATGGATGAAATAAATAAATTTTAATTGATTTTTTTTATTTTAAAGTAAACATCTGATTTATTATTATATTGGTTTTTGTTAGTAAAATTTCATCCCTTGTTTTTCCAATATTTTTTCAAACAAAAATAAAATAAATTATTTGGTGTCATATTTTTAAATTTTTTGTCTTTGTACTGATGACCCAAAGGACCGGCGCATCTTTGTACAAATATATAAGTAAGAGCGTTTAGTCTCTATTCATTGGCACATCAATGGTTTTTTGTCGTGGGGGGCAGCTAGGGGTGGCCACAGTGTAATATTTTTTTCTAAGGTAAGGTAAGGTTAGGTATTAGTTTATTAGAATTAAAAAATAAAATAAAATACCCAACAGCAAAAACCCAGCCAAGTGCGAGTTGCGCACCAAAGGTTCCGTACAAACTTTTTATACGTAGAAAGCACATAAGATCAAGTCTCGTAAGTCAACGGGAAGAACCCCAGGTGTTGATTTATTTGTGTCACAATATGCGATAAAAATGACCGTATTTTAGATATATTTTTTTTTTCACATTGACTTAGAAGCTTGATTTTTTTACAACATTAAGTGCCCGTAGACTTAACTATTTGGTATTAACTTAAACTTGAAACTTGACCCGCGTTCTTGAGTGAATGACTCTTGAGAGAGAAATTATTTTTTTAACGGGTTTTAACTACAAAGTAACAAAATTCGAATTTTTTCCTATATTTGTGATTGTGTCTTTGCTTGAAGACCTTGCTTCGTGTCAAATTTCATGATTATAGGATAACGGGAAGTAATCCATAGATTTTAATTTATTTGTAAATAACTTGATACCTAAATATGCGTCAAAAATTTCCGTATTTTTTATTGCGTTGACTTAAGAGATTATTTTTTTACAGCTTTAAGGTACCGTAGATCTTTGAATTTGATATTCATTTCAACTTTATAACGCTACGTGTTCTTAAGTAAAAGGGTCTTAACAAACAGACATTTTTTTTAATGTGTTATAACTACAAATAAACGAATTTTGATTAAAGTTATCTATATTTAAATTATCTATATCTGTGATGTAAGACTTTGCTTCATGTATGCCCATGGGTTTTGATTAGTTTGTGAATGCTAAAATATGCGACTAAAAAGGCCGTTTTTCCGCCGTATTTTTTTTATTGAGTTGACTTAGAAGCTTGATTGTTTTACAGCTTCAAGGGACCGTAAATTTTATTATTTGATATTGATTTGAACTTAATAACTTTACGCGTTCCTGAGAAAAAGGGTCTTGACAGACAGACGGTAGTTTCTCTGATAGCACGGACATTAATGCTGATGTCCCGCAAGGCTCTGTGCTGTCTCCTACGCTGTTTCTACTGCACATCAATGATATGTTGGAGATCAACAACATACATTGCTATGCAGATGACAGTACTGGAGACGCTTATTACACGGGCCGTGCAAGCATCCCTCGTTCTGTTGTGGAGGAAAAACGTGAAGAACTTGTGTCTCAAATCGCGATCGATCTGTCCAAGGTCTCTGACTGGGGACGGGAAAACTTGGTCTGATTCAACCCTTCAAAGACACAAGTCTACACGTTCACCGCTAAGAAAACCCCATTCACTGTAGTCCCACAATTCCAGAACACTCCCCTCTCCATCTCCAAGAGCATTGGGATCCTTGGTGTTCACATCTCCAGCGATGCTCAGTTCCGAGATCACTTGCTAGACAAGGTAAAGCTGGCGTCCAAAAAACTTGGTGTACTCAACAGAGCGAAGCAGTACTTCACGTCGGGGCGAAGGTTGCTGCTTTACAAGTCGCAAGTCCGGCCCCATATGGAGTACTGCTGCCATCTCGGGGCGGGTGCACCCGGATATCAGCTTGGCCCTTTTGACTCGGTGCAACGACGGGCTGTGAGAATTGTCGACGATCCCAAACTCACTTGCGGAATCGAGCCCCTAAGTCTTAGGAGAGACTTTGCTTCCCTGTGTGTGTTCTACCGCTTGTACAATGGGTTGTGTTCTGAGGAATTGTTCGAAATGATGCCCACGGCTACTTTCTACCATCGCACCGCTCGCCATCGGCAGGGAATTCATTCTCACACTTTAGAACCGAAATGGTCGCGTACAGTGCGGTTTCAGAGAAACTTCCTCCCGCGAACGCTTAGGTTGTGGAATGAGCTCCCTGCCAAGGTTTTCTCTAAGGACTACAGTATTACTTCAAAAAAGAAGTTATTAGATTTCTGAAGGGTCGGCAACGCGCGAGTGATGCCCTTGGTGTTGCAAGCGGCCATAGGCTAAGGTGACCGCTTACCACCAGGCGGACCGTAGGCTTGTTTGCCACCTTAGTGGTATAAAAAAAAAAAACACACACAGACAGACGGACAACAAAGTGATCCTATAAGGGTTCCTTTTTTTTCTTTTGAGGTACGGAACCCTTAAAAGCACAAAATCTTCCGAATTTGGCTCGTTTTTAAGATAACCATAGAATTAAGATATAATGGCAATTTAACTGCTGTTACTTAAGAGGCTATACTAGTTACCTGAATTTTTTTTTTGGCTAATGTTTTTCCGGATCCTCTGAGCCGATCTGACTAAAATTTAATGACTGTGTTCATCAGGATATGGTTCAAACCCTAAAAATGTGAAAACACGATTAACGAACTTAATTTTTTTATTTAAATTTAATTTTTAACTAAATTCCAATATTGAAAAAAATAACCAAATTCCCATACAGAGTGTCATCCCTCATTTTACCCCCTGTGGGATGAGTTTTCAAAACGAGTGTAATTTATCATTCTTGATTCTTATCAAAAGGCTGAATATCAAATGTTATAGATTTAACTCAAAAACTGACAGATTTTCATACAAACTGCCAACCCCTATTTCACAGAACAATCGGCAGAGGCGTTGGACGTCGGGCGTCGTCGCTCTGAAATCAGCCATAAATAAATGAACCAACAACATGAGAAACAGATAGTAGTCGCTACACTAGGCTTACCAACTCACGTATCCGAAAAACATAAATTTAAAAAACAGACCAACTTCTCCTGTTAAATTTTGGTTTTCAATTATAAAAATATATGAAATCTAAAATATTAGGAATCTCAGCGGCGACTTTACCCATAGCGAGTCTCCGGGCGCCAGGTCTTTGCGAGGCCCTTTGTCCTCTGTAAAAAGTATCTGATGCGAAAGTAGGCCTGGTTGTTTGGTTTAGGTATTTGTCATGTTTGACGAGAAATGGTAAAGTTATACAAATAAATAAAACTTGAGTTTTAAAATATTCTACTTAGAAAGATTTGCAAAATCAACGAATACAGAGGTAATAAATTTTAAAATAGATGTTTGCGGCTTTTCCTAAGACTACAAAATCTTTAATTAAAGTACCTACAATAATCTAACGAATGAGCTACGTCATTTTCGATTGAAAGAATAGCAAGGGCTGAAAGCCGATCGTGTGTCATCGAATTCCTCAAATATGTCTGAATAATTTTAAGACTCGAAAAACTTCTTTCAGCAGACGCAACTATAACAGGTGTAGTGGCAATAATTCTCAGGACTTCAGTTATTTTTTATTCTATTATGAATTTCAGCACCGACATAATGTCGTCGTTTCCTTTATACACACGGATGAACATATTTATTTCTTCGTACAATTCATTTCCATCAATATCACATGATTCTCCTACTGTCATAGATATTTGCAAGTCGCTGCATTGCTTCAGAAAATCACTATCACTAATTTCCTTTAATCTTTTTATATTATACATAAAACCAAATATGCTCAAATGATTTTTGAGTGCCTCAAACCTAGGATGACAGCTTGCGCGCACATTTTCGACGATGACATAAAAATAGTTTATTTTGAAAATCTCTTCCGCATTCAATTCATGAGCTTTATCTTCCCCTTCATGATCAAAATGCCTTTTTTACGTCGTCTTCTGACTTCTTTGAACTGTTTGTCAATATCATTTTCCTCGGCTATGTCTCTCGCTGTTACAAGGGATGACTGAAAACCATTTTCTCGTAAATTATCGAGCCAATTTGTGGATGCGTCTAGGTGTTGTATAGCCACATCTAAGTGCATGTTTTCGCTTTGCCACAGTTTACTTATAACATTTAATTTGTAAGAATGTCATACCATATGACAAGTGAAACTACAAATTCGTAGGTCGTTATTTTTTTCTGGTTTAATCTGTTGTATTTTCTGCTAAATCCTTTAAAGCATCACATATATCGCTTAGGTGGTATTTAACGGCCTTTACCGATGCTACCCTGCACTCCTATTTAGTTTCAGAAAGTGGTTTTAGCCCACCTCTGATTTGAGCCGGCAAACAGAGTGAACAACCTTTGTAGCAAACCAAAAAAAGATTTTGCTTGGACACAAGACGATGTTGCATCTCCTATTATGAGATTCCAGCTATGACTGCTACAAGGTAAAAAAATTAGTAAGTGGATTTATGTCAAGAATACGTTTTTGGACACCACTTTTTTCATCACGCCTATTGGTATTGGGTTGTTGCGTGAGGCCCCTGCAAGAGCGAGGCCTCGGGCGATTGCCCTGTTCGCTACCCCCTAAGGCCGCCGCTGAGGATTTTATATCAAAACTGTTTCTTTACATTAATCTTTTCGATACGATATGAAGATACTTGTTTAATTGTTAGCGAATATGGAAAGATATCTCGGTATCCATTGCTAATGCATATTTAAGCTGAATGCAAAAGATCGAACCCTTGCATTGTAGCGCCTCTCTCATGCAGACAGGCAATATCTCCGCCGAAGGTATTTATTGCTTAGCTAAACTTTGTAATTCTTGTTTTTTTTTTCTGAGTGACTATGCAGTTGGCTGATGCAGCCATTACTGCTCCACCGGGCTTTTTGGGGCAAGACTCTGAAGGAGTCTCAGCCCATATAGCGCCCAACGCTCAAGGGCTCCCCGTGGGGAGAGCCTTGGCTTGGATTGTCGCTCTTGGGGTCGTCCCTTCGACCAGCTTGAGCCTCGAACCCGAAGGTGAGTCAGCGCCAGGAGGGGAGTTCCCCGTTGCGCTGAAAACTTTGTGAACATTTCGATATTGTCAGAGTGAGCAGTTTCCCTTATTCATTTTAAGAATTCCATTTTATAGGAAGGAACGTATAGTACAAAGAGAATATTATAATCACTACCTTCTAAGAGACGGAACTTCCATACTAGCCAATGAAATTAATTGAGCACAAATTTTTAATCGGCAATGCTACCAACAAACAGATATCAACCTTTCAGATCAAGCAGTGGTGTACTACTAGGCATTCTTGGTCTTTATCGATGTCAATAAAAAGACGACATCGTCGTTGGCGCTGTTTTACCCATAAATTTAATAAAAACGGGATTTGTTGAGATTATTGTTGCCTTGGACCAATGGTCAATAAAACAAATTTTTCTACATGATTTTACAACTTCTATGATTAAATTTTTACTGAAAACTTAGAAAATAAATAATGGATTACAGTTTCATATAAAGTGAGCAGTAGTAATTTGCCAAAAATGTATAGGTTGTAATTTTTTTTCGAATCAGAATATTAAAACAACTAATTAAGTAAAAATTTATGATCTCAGTGCACAAAATAAGGAAATATAAGATAAGGTAGGTAATAAACACAGGTATAAAAATATTTTTCCAAAAAACGGGTATCTAAGACTTTTATTTACAGCTATAATCCTTAAAGAGGTTTTGTTAACAACCGAATAATCGAATTTTGGAAAGTGGTTATGCACACGCCAGGAAAGGTTTCTGAAAAAGAAAAAAAGAGTCAAGTGCGAGTCGGACAGGGTCAAGTGCAAGTCGAACTCGCGCAATAAGGGGTTAGGTTTCTGAATTAGTACAATCCTATAAGGTTGGTGCGGCAGATGTTTTATAAAAAGAAACAACGTTTGCCGGGTCAGCTAGTCTTATATATGAGGTCTTAAACGAGTAAATTTTACATTTTTGAGATATTAATCAAAGTTGTTGTAACTACGATGACGACTAGAATAGGCGACTAAGTGTCAAACGAAGATAGACTATCCCTGTGCATATGTATTTAGATTGGTTTTAGGTTTATGAAAACTGGTAATTTGTAAAATTTATTTGCTAGGAGCAAAACATAAGTTCCCTAGAAATTGTGTGTCGATGAAGTTCAAAGATGTAGTTAGGATTTTCATTGGCAAGAATTCTGCTTTGATAGCTCAAACGGCAGAGCGCTTTCACGGACTGTAAGGGTTGCAGGTTCAAGTCCTAAGATAAACTTTTGCCTTTGCTATGAAAATATTTTTTTATATTGATGATGTAGCCATGGATATGGCATTTATGAAATGTTTTCTTCAGGGAGTCTTGAACGAAGACTATTTTGATCTATATTATAAGAACTAGTTCTAGAACCAACGAACTAAAACAGCTCGATTTCCGCACAAAATGCGGTGAAAATTTATGATTGTCTTTAGACTGGGCGTTTTCGACGTATACTATATATAAATACTTTTTTCGCTTCCCAACGTTTTAACCAACTTACACCGATTTTGGTCATCCCGTGTGCAATGTAAAAAAATATTTATTAAGATATGAAATTCTATTCATGTTCTGTCTCGTACCTAAATAAGTTATTTAACACTCATAGCTTCAGAACATTGTACTTAAGGAAGTTTGCTACAGCAGTAGCTATAGGTCGTCCAGGTGGAACTCGGGTATAGATATTCCTTTGGGAAGTTATAATCGTCCGGAATTAAAAGTAGTCTAGTGATTTGAACACACTAACAGACCATATCTTTTTCTTTTTCTTGACAAAAAATAATTATTAAAATCCGATTATAAGTTTCTGAGATATATGTAGAAAAACATACATTAATACACTTATGAAATTTGGCACACCTGTTTGCCTTTGTGGGCTTCCGTATGCTAAAATATGAATATATCGCAATTATTCATTTTTTAATAAACTAGGTTTTTGGTTGTCGGTTAAAAAAAGCGGCCGATGCATGAGGGCTTACACGTATATTCACGCATTGACTTAGGGTTGTGTAGAATGAGAATGCGCATATCCAAAAAAACTTATAAACCGACTTTATTTTAAAATCAAATAACTCACTATAAGTTATTCAAAAACAACCAATGTTTTTTGAAGACCTATCCAACGACACAACTGTATCATTTTTTTTCTCAAGTTGATTACAAAACTGTAGGCCAGTTTACATAGGACACCTAACTACATTTTTTTCCGGGTCGGTGCAAAGACTGTAGCATATGAACGAACGGATATGACAAAATTATAAGGGTTCTGTTTTAGCACTTTTATCCAATTCGCTACCGACATTAAAAATTTAAACATTTAAAATTTATACAGTAAAGTGTAACATAAAAGTTTATAGGTAAATAATCAGTAGAGTGGTTATTAAAACTCGCAATTTCAAAACTTCAGGCCTATTTAATATAATTATTGCAAAATCGTATGAAATTGGCAGTAGGTACGTAAATCAGTGCTATAAAACTTTGATTTTTTTTTGATTCGAACACTCTGAAAAATGTCGATAAAAGCAATAAAATATCGTAGAACATCACTACCAAAAAGACACGCATCGATCATACGACTCTGTTGCTCACGGCATTTATACATTGCTTTCTAGACACGGTCCTTATTGCCACTGCAAGGAACATTGATAGTAATGTATATTGCTTGTATTTTGATACTTTATGATATTGTTTATCAATGACAATTTTGATTTTTAGGTTATTTTCCTTATAATTAAGTAAAAGCTTATAATTATGTATTCATCTACACATCAATGAAAAGATATTCCTCCCTTTGACATATTTAATACCTGGCATCTTGCTCTGCAAGTAATTATTGCACAGGAAGGCATTTTAAATATCTTGGCGCAGCTGCACATAGCGATGTAGTCCGCGAGCAAATAAATGACAGATTCGCGAGTTTCGGAGTGAATTGAGCGCCTGCTCAAGATCGTGGCATGCTCGCCGTGCTTATATCGCATTTCTACTGGATAGTCTTACAATGTTCTGTGATTTTTATAATGTAAATGTTGCAATTACATTGTCAATTAACAATGGCATGGCAGTAAGTGTTTCTACACTATTATATTTTACTAGTTGTTCGTGCCCGGGCGAATTTTTACTTAGGATTTTCAAAAAAAAAAAAATATTTACAAACGTGTTGTCGCAACACTAACGAACACAAAATTCGGTCTAGCCGTTCTGAAGTAGTGCTCCATTCAACATTAGGTAATTGATAATTTTAAATTAAAGAATAACGAATGTTATTCTTAAAACTAAATAAAATTTATAGTTACATAACTTAACCTGACCTAAATGAGTGATCTGTATTTGAAAAAAAAAGTCATTAGAATGGTCTATTATAAAACCATACAAATTTGCTTAAAACTAAATACAACGTAAGTGATGTGAAGTAATGAATATTTGAAATCAATTGTTTTAAAAAAAAAATTAGTAATAATAAAGACTGTGATAAGGACAGTCACAGAACAACGATATACTGTCATCACTACTGTTTGTTATCTTATCAAGTATCCTTGATGTTGGATTTTTGAATTTATTAAAAGGGTTCAGTGGAATTTCGAGTGATTTGAATTACTTCCATTTATGTGATAAAAAAATACTGACTCTGTATGTTATTTAAATCTTTAAAATTTTCTTTTCATAAACTTGTAAAGTTGAAATGTAAGTGGATCTGTCAACTTTAACTGGAAGGGAAAAATAGGTAGACACTTCACTCTACAAAAACAAGAAACTTGCCGTCTAGCCAAAATACAAAAGTAAAATGAAGGTTGAAAGTAGCTGCTCAAATTCTATGCAATACAAAAACAAAATTAAAACGAACGTTGTAACTAGCTGCCCAAATTCTTTGCAATACTGGTGCAGCAGTTCTAAAATTACAAGCAAAACAAGCTTAAGGTGATCCTGAAAATGAGTTGGTGTCGACAGCTAACGTTATTGGAGCCTTTTGTGAGCTCTTTGACTGCTCTAATTATCCGGCTTTGTTTGAAGATATTAAAAAATATATAAGGGACAATGACTTATAAATAGTTTTTTTAGAAATTTTGTCACGAAAGATGGAGAATTTATAAAGAAAAATCCGTAACCCTTAATTTTTTTAAATAAACCACTGTTAATAAGAACTTTAATGAGTTGAGTTAATATTTGTAGTAAAAAAAGTACAGTCAAATAGCCTTTTATAAAAATATAACAATTTGCTATTGTAGAAATCCATTTAACATTACAAAATTTCAATATATAAAAAAAAATCACTTAACTTATAAACATACAAACGCCTTATAACTTATAAACCATATTTGTGTCCATCCACCACGATTAGGCTTCACAACTTCTTTCATCTCATCTGAAGGTCAAAAGTTGGTTCAACAGATTAGAAGCAAAAAAGGCATATAGAAAATTGATCTTACACGTTGATAATCCAATTAAACTTATTTTTTAAGTAGCTTAACAATATTCAGTGTAGTATGAATTATCTGGTTTTGATGTATAATACCAAAAAATCGGCAAAAGTCTGTCTGATAATGGTTTTACATTTATCGACACTGGCTATAGGTAAGGCCAACAAATCGACTTATGTTTCGGGTTCTTATGTAAATTTTTGACATTTTTGGTTTTTTAGCACCCTTCACTATTCAAGGGCGAATCATGTTATCCTATCCTGGCGCTCAAACATTGGGTGGGACGATGACATTCCTGATAAAATTTACGAAAAATGGCGTAACTGGATCGATCTACTGCAGGTAATAAATCAGATATGTATAGCTAGGTACTATAACGCAGCTGTTTACTCGAGCGTCGACAAACCAGTATCTACACTCATGACGTCAGCGAGTTCCCCACCCTTCTCTGCATCTTTACCTCAGCCAAGCTACGCTACACGTTTTGGTCAAGCGTGAGTCGACACACCCCTAAAATGAGATACACCCCGGGGGAGCTTCTTTTTATGAATCCACACTCCCTAGGGCCCTGGACTTAGTTTTTGCGTCAAGTGTGAGTCGCCACGCCCCCAGCCTCAGGGGTAGTTTTCGACAAGTGTGAGTCACCATGCTCTAGCATCAGGGGGTAGTTTTCGTCAAGCGCGAGTCGCCACGCCCCCAGCCTCAGGGGTAGTTTTCGTCAAGTGTGAGTCGCCATGCTCTAGCATCAGGGGGTAGTTTTGTCAATTGTAAGGCGTCATAGCCCTAGGAATCTGGCGACCCCCAGCGGCAGGGGTAGTTTTCGTCAAGTGTAAGTCACCACGCACTAAAGCTGCAGGGGTAGTTTTGGCGTCAAGCGTGAGTCGCCATGCCCCTCAGGCTTCAGGGGTAGTTTTCGTCGTGAGACAAGAACCAAAAAATCCCTACTACTAATAAAATCTGGATTACCAAACCGTAGTTGCAGCGTTATCTGGTGACGTAGCATTAATGAGCATTGCAGACACTGCATCTTTAGCGGGACCGCGAAGGCATTTTCTGAGTCTCCATAAATTTTCTTTGGCACTTAATCTGCATACTGCCGTCGACTCCTCGTAAGCTTGCTTAAATGTAAGCCATTCCAACGGTTCGCCAGAGAACTCTGGAAGGTCCCTCGGTGTGCTGAGACGACTCAGTAGGTTTCCTGTGTGCCCATTGTTGGAGATTGCTGCTAAATCCCGTTTTGCACTTGCTACCATATCTATAGTGTTGCTTGAGGTGCCTGCTTCCGCAGCCGTTGCGTTGAGCGCGGTCGGTGTGACCACGAGTGGTGACGTGGGCGTGAGCGCCGCTGGCGGACGCAGCCTGCCCGTTTCAATACCATTCTCGGGGGCCAGCTGCACCTCATTTACCTCCTGATAGCTATGCTCTAACCATTTTTCGACGTTTTGACGAGTGTGTCGATCTGAGCTGTGTGAACTGTATACTGCAGCGTGCGGGGGCGTAAAGAAGCTGCTTCTGCCTATTTCTTATTAGGTATCGGGATCTCTGCTAATAAAAAGACGACATCGGGAGTTCTTTTATGTATTCAGATGTTCTTTTAAATCGCCACAAGAGTATACATCATTTAGACTCATCTACTACCTAGGAGATTTATTATACAATTTTAAACTTATCTGCAGTACGTCTTCTTTTATTAGGCCATCCTTTAATAGGCCTCGGGTCGTCGTGTCGGTACATTGGGTAATATCTACATTTAATCGCAATGGTGGCGATGCTTAGTGCATTTTGGATACTGGAGTATCTTACCCTAAGTCTACTGGCAATATTAGGCCATTCTACAAATTCTAGGGTTCCCTGATAGAGACAGGAATCGACCCTCCAAATTTATATAGACTTGTCCGATCTATAATTTTCACTGGAATGTCAATCAATATAAAATACTGACAAACTCTAAATTCCAATTGTTTTTATTTAAAAACGCACTGACACCATCTATTATATTTTCATAAAACCACTACGAAGTATTTGCTACGTGAAAAAGGTTCGCTAGCATATTTACTTCCTTTACACTTAACAAGAGGTTGTAACTTCTACAATACCTCATGGTTTATTTACGCTAAGTCCGCCTCTAATTGTTTGTCGATAAGTTCCATCCTGATTTTTGCCTTTTCTTTTTCTGCCATTAAAACTAATTGTTTTTGTTTTGCTTCCAAAGAAGCTGCCGAAAATTTTCGAGTTTCACTTTTGGTCGATGGTGGTGGAAGCGGTCTGTGCTGTTCTGATTTTATGCTACTTCCTGGTAAAATCATTATGTGGCTCAATTGTCATTTTTCCATGTTATGTTGAGCCGCGCTTTGTGTAGTGGAAGCAGGAAATTTTTGAACTGACCCGGTCATTTGCACATTCACTGAATCGCCATCTTGTTTTCTCACCATTCCGGGTGAAGTGTAGAACATAGATCCGGCCGAAGACCAACTTGAAAGCGATGGTGCTGGTCTTGGGTTTTGAAATGATGACGACAATTGGTTTTACAACAGTTTACTATATATTTCACAAAGCATTATAGCGACATCGCTATACAAGCAATTGTGCTGACATAGCACTAAGTCCCACACCCCGCCAAGATCGCTAGCCATGCCTGTCACCACCGCGCATCCATACTGGGAACTAGGTTCCTAGCTCTAAATTAAATTTGTAACCTAACTTTACGTTTTGCCTATAGCAAAATAAATCCAATTGTTTCAAGTGAACCTTTTCATTTAATTGCCTTCGTCAAGTCACGCCACCTTAGCTACACTACATATACTACATCCTTAATATCACCACATACACCACGAAGTAGCTAAATTGGTGACCCCTACACTAGAACAAAATAGGGGCAACCTCGAAATTGGAGTCAGAAGAAAATCGTCGGAAAATTTTAAGTAACTTGACGACAACTAAAATTTTCTACGGACAACGCACACAGCGGTGCACAATATCAGGACTAGTACCCAGGTTCCCAAACTTTAACAAGTTTTACCTTTTATTCTTTTTATTTTACAACGCTTTACAAATTTTTTCCTCCACGCCTATTGCGTGTGCTACTAAGTAACTCCTTAGACATTTTCGCTCGTTTATCTCACCGACGCGAGTTTTACTACTCGAAGTGAAATAATATGATAGGCCAAGAAGACTCAAAAATGGACATGGCACAGATATCAGTAACCTTAAGAATCCCCGACTTCTGGGCAGACCAACCTCTAATTGCATAAACCAGACCCTTGTTTGGTTCATACAATTAGAGGCAATTCTAAACCCTCAAAAGGTCTCAGAAGCAACAAAGTACAACGTCGTCGTGTCCAAATTAGGAAAGGAAGCGATTAGCCAAATAGTCGACATTCTTGCAAACCCGCCAGAAGCACAGAAGTACCAGACAATAAAAAATAAACTCCTTGAAATTTACGAAGAGTCAGAAAGCAGAAAAATCCAGAAACTAATCGGAGAGATGGATTTAGGAGACCGCAAGCCTTCACAATTGCTGCGCTATATGAAGGACCTATCGCGGGACAAAATCAACGACAGCACGTTGCAGGTACTGTAGCAAAATCACCTGCCAAAAGCAACACCTAAACCAACTGGCAACGGTCACATCCAGCAGCGCCGCGTGAGATACCACCGCAATCTGGTCAGAGCTAAACAAAATCAGCGAAATCAAGATGAGGAAGCAGCCACTCGAGGGACCGAGAGCAGCAAAACCACAACGGCCTGTGTTTCATACACCACAAGTACGGCGCGGACGCACGCTATTGCCGCCAGCCGTGCAACTGGGCGAACCAGCAGCGCCTGCAGCAGCCAGCAGCCGCTGCCGAGGCGCGTAGGCAGCTTTCGGCAAACTAGTAGCCGTGCAGTCCACGGCGGATGACTGCACGTCCCCGATGAACAGCCGCCTGACAGTTCGAGACGTGGAGTCAGGACTGAGGTACCTTGTCGACACTGGGTCGTGTATCTCAGTCTTGTCCAAAAGGTACAGGTTAGTGTACAACGACATAAGGCCCAGCCTGTACATATTTTACGCCGCCAACGGCAGTGAAATAAAAACTTATGGCACAAAGTTAATAACTTTAAATTTAAGTCTCTGCAGACCATTCACTTGGAATTTCGTCATCGCGGATGTGAAGCAGCCCATCCTTGGGGCTGACTTCCTCAGTAAACATAAATTATTAGTAGACTTAAGTAAGCGTAGGTTAATTGGTAGTGTCACAGACTTAAACATCCGCTGTCCGCTTGTGAGATGCGACACCGCATCGTTGAACACAATCGATAAGCATAACCCCTACCATGAGCTACTCACGCAATTCCCAATCATCACCAAACCGATGCCATTTAAGGCGATTCCGCCTCATTCCGCCGTTTTCCATCACATCGCAAGATCGCGTTTTTACGATTTATACCGACCACAAACCACTAATGTAGGCTTTCTCCAAGAAGCAGCGTGACAAGGACACACCTAGACGGACAAGACAACTTATGTATATAAGTGAATCCACAACAGATATCCGCCACATTAGCGCTGAGAATAATCTTCCAGCAGACAGCCTTTCCAGGGTCGAAACAGACAGCATCAACGCGTCGAAAATCGATTTCCAGGAACTTGCCAAGGCACAAGGCCTTGACCTCGAGTTACAAAAACTACTGAACTCGAAAACCTCTGCCAAGATCAAAAAGTTTTCATCCCAGGCACCAACATAGAAATTTATTGCGAGGTTTCACGTAACAAACCGAGATCTTATCTCCCTGAAACTTTCAGGAGGTCAGCCTTTGACCTAATTCACAACCTGAGCCATCCAGGCATCCGCACTTCACGTAGGATGATGGCAGACAGATACTTCTGGCCTCAGATAAATGTAGATGTAGGAAACTTTGCCAAAACCTGTATACTTTGCCAAAAGTCGAAAACACTCCGACACACCGTCTCAAAATTAGGTACTTTTCCGCCTTGTAATCGTTTTGAACATGTCCAATTGGACATAGTAGGGCCACTACCAATGTCACCGGACGGCTATAGGTATTGCGTCACAATGGACGATCGCGCCACAGGATGGCCTGAGGCTTTCTCCATTAAAGATATTTTCGCAAAAACGATGCAAAAATTGTGTACAAAGGCTGGGTCACACGCTTTGGTTGCCCGGTTAAGATCACCACGGATCAAGGTACACTGTTTGGAACTTTTCAGAGAACTTATGGCCTACTTAGGAATTGAAAGAATACGTACAACGAGTTATCACCTCCAAAGTAATTCAACAGTGGAAAGATTTCACCGCAGTCTTAAGGCAGCCCTTATGGCTAGACTGCAATCCTACACAACGTCGTGAGTAGAACAGCCACGACGTTGCTACCTACTAGCCTACTGTCCTATTCGGTCTAAGGTCAGTACCCAAAACTAGCAACCAAGTAAGCTCTGCTGAAATGACATACGGACAGACGCTACGACTTCCAGGCGAATTTTATGACAATTTAAGTAAGAACGTAGGAGACTCACACGAATTCTTACTTAAATTACGCCAAACAATAGGGATTCTCAAACCCAAACACACAAGAAACACAGACTCAAGGACAATATTCGTACATACAGACCTACATACTTGTACACACGTTTTCCTCCGGACGGACTCAATTAGAAGGTCACTACAAGCAACTTACCAAGGTCCCTTCAGAGTTATACAAAGGAGAGAAAAAAACTGGTTGCCTGTAAAGTCGGTATACGGGCGAAAGTTTTACGTGACAATGATTTTATGTCTGTCTCTCTCGCTCTTAGGCGGGCGCGTGCCTCTCACTCGCTCTCATTGTGAGCGCATAACGTGAGCGGAGCGTAACGCAGTTTCTTGAAGTGTCACCCGGCAAACCAATTTATAAGACGTTGTCACGTCAAAAATATTATTTAATCGATTTGGGCCACAAAAAACAGTGGATATCGATAGATAGGATAAAACCAGCCTACTTGTTCAACGGTGACCCTGTCCCGTCTCACAAAAACACCGATTCGAGTTCAGGTAGTAGCGACCGGCCAGCGCCAAACGCCGCCGCAGTCCCTTCGCCTAGTAACCCACCCGCGGCAAAGTCGTCAATTCTCAGACAGACAAAATCTGGGCGCATTGAGAAACCGCCTGTACGTTTAAACCTTTAATCCGACCAGGTACTGAGAATTGCAACGTTACCGACAAACTATGTACAATGTAACTAGGTTATAATGACAAGTAGTCCGTAAGCCCCTCCGTAGTCCGTACTGTTTATTGAAGTGAAAACTTCTTTAGCGGCGTTGTGCACTTTATTTTTAGTATTCGCGCTTATGAGTAGTACAGGGAGGTTGGATATGGAATTTTAATTCTATGAGAGATTGCGATGTCAAATATACTACGTCAAAAAAGTAAATAAACAAACATTATTATTTCTTGACAATGTCAAAGACATGTCTTGTGACATATTTGAGTGTTAAGCGCGAATCGTGTGTAAAGGTTTTCACTTCTGCCGGCACTCCCGGAGTGCAACTCGTTTTTTTTTTTCCTCAGCATTTTTTTACATTTTTTTAGCATTTTTTTATATATACACCACATATTTACACACTATTTCATTTACTGTAAAAAGCACAGTAGCATAACGTAATTATGGGAAAAACCCAAAGTAAACAAGAAAATTTAAACAAATTCTCGATCTCTCAAAATAACGAAAATAACCTACAGAACATATCGATTTTAATGCTAGTTACGGCAGCACTGCTAACTGCCATAGTGGTTGTACTACTCTACAAATACTGTAGAGGCAGGATAAAGTCCTGGATCCACAGGGAAGTACGCATCGCAGATGCGACACCAAAAACAAACAAAATAAATACTAGTTTCATCTAAAATACAACCACAGTCAACCCAAAAATTTTTGCCTACATACGTTGTACACTTTCACACTATTTTTTCTTTTGTCCTATTATTTATATTAAAAGTGTCAATTTGTTTCAGTATAGATAACTCGCAAACCTTGCATTATGGAACAAAGTTATAAACATAAATAGTGATCTACCATTATTTTCTTAGTTTCTTATTTTTTAAATAAAATCTTTTTGATAGGTGTATGTAAAATGTAATAATAAAGCAACCTTACTAAATGGTGTATAAAAATAAAATAAATAATATAATTTTTCCTAATTAATTTTTAAAAACTTTTTTATGTTTGCATTTAGCAAAAATAAATGTGTCAAAATTATATATTTCTTTTTCTGCATAATCAAGTACAAAGTACAAGTTACCTAGATTAAATTTAACTTTAGCTGTGATCCGACGTTAAAGAGGAAAATTATTTATTTTTTTGCTCCCGATATACCGTTTGTTTTATGTTTACTCCAAAATGGTTCAAATATATTTTTTAGATTTATTTCGCGAAACTACCAAGAGAGAAAGGGAAAGAGAGACGAGAGGGTGAGAAAGAGAGACAAAGGGAAGGGAGGAAAGAGGCAAATGCATTATGTGACATGATGTGCATGGCTGGGTCGAAATGTGTTTTGGGGCCACTTGGGTATAAGTACCACAAAATACCGAAAATCCATGACCAGCCATCAGCTTTACATTGTCTCATAGGTATGCCTCACTTCCCATAAAGACTTAGGTAATTTATTGCGATTTACCTGACTTTGTATGTAAATGTATATAGTTACCAAGCACGGTTTATAGTACTGCAATACTAAAATAAGTCATAGGCTAGAAATACTTGACGTAGCGCTTTCACATAACGTAAGCCTAGGTTTCTGTATCTAGCTAGACGGATTTTGCTTTGAATTTTATCCCGTTTTTATATGTCACTCCTATCCGACAAAGGCGTATTCAAGAAAGCCTTTGAAAACTTAGCTTAAAGCAACTAGATCGTATCCTCTCTTATTAGGTCTAACGACAAATTGACATGGCATTCAATCTCTTACTAGTCAGTAAGTTATACTACCATCAGCGAGTGCTCTAAATAAGCGTTCACCGGTGCCCGAGGACATAGAGTTACTAATAAGAGAGCCCAACGCCGCACGACGACAACGTAACAATTATCCCAAGTGTCAAGAAGGCTACAGGCGTACAAAAAGCAGTCACGAAAACGCGATGGAAAGGATGTAGCCTGCCCTCCAGGTTAACTGCAGTTGAAGTCCACCCCCTGAGCGCCATACCTTCCTTCCAAAGAATGAATTGATTCCTGTGAAGACGACTAAAAGTCAGGCTGCTTAGAAAAAACTTAGAGTATTAAGGCTTCCTTGGCATTAAACCAGTAGACACCAATCATGACCACAAGGTAGACAATGAGGTCAAAATTAGATGAGCTCTCCTGCCGCTTACCTCTCTACCTCCTATTATTGTAGAAGAAGTTAAGCAGACTATCAAAATTAAGTTACCCCTGATTATTTTTTAATAAGTATTTTTAACGGGGCGATATCGAACTAAATTTTTGGCGACAAAGTTAGGGTAAAAATGTCCTCAGCCCTCGTCATGTAAATAATTTAATTCACTGATCGCTTTGAGTAAACGATTATTAACGGATACTACTACCACGGTTACGTAATTTCATAGACACTAAGTATAGACCACTTTACCAAAGTCATTTCGGATTTTGGGCTACAGAACAGGGGCACAGCATCACAGATTTCACGGAGCAGGTGTTAATATACCTATAGAAGTGCCATTTTCAGACGTGGCGACAGCGTTCAATAAATACTTCACAATGGTTTTTAGCTGTTATATTTCTAAGCTGTTCCACATAACCTTAGATCGCTTTTAACTGGTTTTTATTTCATGCACTTGCTACTAGTAGCTTGCGAGTGCCTGTTGGGTGACAGATTCTATGATCAAATTGATATTAGAGATCTAATGAGAGCAGGATATGAGATCTAGCTGTGGTAAGCTGATTGTTTTAAGAGCTTTCTTGAATGTGTCCCAGTTTATCACAGTCTGTTGCAGTGGCTTCGTAGACCTACGGCCTAATAGCATAATAACCAAGAGATTGTTAGAGCAAAGTTCATCCAGTACAGAGCGCAAACTTAGGCTTATGGTCTTTAGAAACACTATGTTGAGTGTGTCCAGTCTATGGTTGTTAACGGCGTATTTAGTAGCAGTCATTATGTTAAAATTAAGTTTGTTTGAAAAAAATAAATGAGTCTGTCCTTGCCTTCATTCTACCCAGAATAGGTGGTTTTATCGGAATCAGACGCGATGATGATCGGTTGATGGCTGGTCGGTCTAGCCTATTTGCTATTCTTACTCACCATGCGGACTCCGCCCTGCTATACACATCATGTCGCATAATGCATCTGCCCCTGAATTATCTTTCCCCTTCTCTCTCTTTCTCTTTTTCATCATCTCTGTCGGTCTTTCTATCTCTAGGTAGTGTCATGGAATAAGTTTTTAAAGGTAGATGTGAACATTTTAGGAGTAAACAGAAACAAAACTTTATATCGATAGCAAAAACATAAAAAAAAATATTTTCAATGTTGGATTACAGCTAAAGTATTAAAGATACATAAATATTATATCTTAGCTTTTTTATACGAAATTTAATAAGTTACAGTATTTGCATTCACGATTTTATGGTTTTAATAATTATTGCCGAGATATAAGCAAAAAACTGAAAAAGGGTAACTTTTTTCCAAGATGGCGGCGCGAGCGCAACAGGTATCGATGGGGACTTTAAGTATGTACAACGAGAGGTCTTAATGAACATGTGCAAAAAGTTCAAAACTCTACCAGTTAATTTTGTTTCATTTTCTTATTTGACTGGACTATTAGTCATATTTATAAAATTATCATTAAATGACTCTGCTATGTTCTTGGGGTTATTGATTACCTTGTTTTGGATTTTTAATTTATATATTACTGACTACCTAGGGTTCACAGAAAACTCTTTATTTTTTATCAAATTCCATGTTGCCCAACATTTATTTATGAATTCTGAATATAGTCATGATTATGACGTTTTTGCAAAATTTCTATGCATTTTTTTGTTTATTGTAAACGGCACTACCAGCCGCACTACTGGTAGCGCTGTTTACAATAAACAGCACAACCAGACATTCAAATATTTTAAAGTACAATCGTAAACAAAAATACTTATTGTATGTATTGTGCCAGGCTTGATTTGTTTGAATCTTCTAATTGTTTTTGGATTAGGTGGTCGATAATGAAAAATTTGTCTCGTTACTGCAAAGTTAGCATGGTAAAAAATCGCTCTAAAGTTACTGACTAGGTTTATTTTAATAAAGATCTTGATGAAATCTAAATTTTCTGCAAGGAAACTGCTAGTCTAAGATCAATAGTTAGAGAGATATAGCTTTTTTTTTAGTTTGACAGCTGTTATCAAAAATAAAGATCTTGATGAGATCTATCATTTCTGCAAGGAAACTGCTAGTCTAAGATCAATAGTTAGGGACATATAGCTCTTTCAAGTTTGACAGCTGTCATCAAAAATAAAAATAAAAGTCGGCGCTTTGTTATTTTAATTTAACAGACTGAAGCTCTAAGTTTTTTTATGTCTTCTAATGATACAATAGTGGAAAGATCTGGAAAAATTCTTATTGTTGTCAACAACTTCCGAACGACACTGCACAAAAATAGATATTTTTTTTTCGTTGTGTTTGTTACTGTCAGGACAAGGTTAGTATGATAGAAAATAACCGGTCAAGTGCTAGTCGGATTCACGCGCTAAAAACAATTGTAATAAAATTTTGATAAGTTTTTGTGCAAATGCCTGTCAAGGTTTCCGATTTAGCACACTGTGGTCAAGTCATTAATCTACATAAATTAAAGTGCATTAATAAAATTAGCGGTTCATGTTTTCGTAGTAAAAAAGCACGAAATAGGGGCAAAGGCAAAAGGGAGAAAAGTTGAAGAGGGGGAATGGGAGATGGGGCTTTTTTTATCTGAAATGACAATGCAGTTGGCTGGTGCAGACATTAATGCTTCACCGGGCTTTTGGGGCGAGACTCTGAAGGAGCCTCAGCCCATAAAGCGCCCAACGCTCAAGGGCTCCCCGCGAGGGGAGCCTCGGCTTGGGTTGTCGCTCTCGGGGGCGTCTCTTCGACCGGCGTGAGTCTTGAACCCGAAGGTGAGTCACCGCCAGGACGGGAGTTCCCCGTTATGCGGGTGCGGTTGCGATTGAGTGGGGGCGAGAATCACCCCGGCACACTTTAATACCTCGTGTATCCTTATGGGCGCCGACGAATCCGGGGATGTCGGCGTCGTGTTTGGAGGGAGGCCCTATTCGGGGAGGTAGAAGAGACTAATCTTACTATCCTGACAGCGAGAACATCTGGGGCCGTTAGTACGTGCCGAGGCCGCCTAACTATAGTTTTTCGACCGTGCCGTGATCGGGGGGATGAAAAGAAGGGACTAAAGCAACACAAAGTATGCGGGTTCAGCTAGTAATTCATAAAATTTAGAGTCTGATTAGTAAAATTTTTATTTTTCATCAGTAATTACAAACTTTACAAGTTACAAAATGATATCTAACATTGTGTCGTTTAAACATACTAAAAAAAACTTTAATAAAGTCTACATTGATATAATATAACAATTTTCATATAAAATATGAAAATATTTTATGAGAATTTTAAGTGCATTTAACAAAAAGATTTTAGATTTATATGAGCTATACTCCTTTGGCCGTTTCATTTTATTTTCTGCAAAGTAAATTTGGTTTGCGTTTTTCTATAAATGTAAGTAGTTATGGCTGTTTCTGAGGTCTCGTTGTCAACGTTAAAGATAAGAATGGGGACTTTACATTAGCTGCTTAAAACTTTAGTTCCTGCTCAGGCATAGCATTCCCCTTACTTTCTACAAAGCGATTTCTCTACCTTTTCCTTTGGACTAGCTTCCGTTTCCCACTCGGTTTTTCATGTTTCCATTCCCTCTTTTCTTGTAGAACCCCCTCCGCAGTTTTATGTTTTACAGTCGATTTTGCGGCGATTGATTGTGTGCGTCGATTATCGCTAATGAGCACACGCGGTGAATGTGAATCGCGCTCGGCCCGTTTACACGTGTCAGTAGCGGTTATCTGTGAGGCGACATTGCATTCGTTGAGGTTCTGCACCGGCGAAACCGCAGTGAGCGCCTCAACTTGCACGTGCGCAGAAGCGGCTTGACCAGTTTTATGAGGCGGTGACACTGGTAAGAACGTTCGCACTAAAGACACAGGCGATAAGGACTGTTGCGACGAATGACATTGCAAATTTAAATTATTTACAATAGATGCATGTTCCAAGTTTTCAATTTCTTGTTTCAGCTCATTGAATTTTCGACTTGTGACACAGGAAGATTTGATTATTTTTAATTGGTTCTGAATAACAATAATATCTTTTAGCAATCTCGTTACGTCTATATGATCAAATGTTAGTGGTGGAATCTTTTGGAGGGCGCGAGCAACAAAAGTGGGAACTTCTCCTGGATCATATTCTTTGAAAAATGTCACATCATATAGGTCGCGATCTGTTTTTCCATCACCTTTTCTCAGAATATTCCGTTTACTCGCTTTAAAACGTAGGACTCAAAAAGTAGACTTTCGCTGTTATCACATCCTCTCGCGAGAATGCTGTACTAAAGAAACGGACTATGCCTTCCTCATCCAACACATCGGCTTTATTTTGTCAATACTAATTTATACTTAATATTATAAAGCTGAAGAGCTTGTTTGTTTGCTTGAACGCGCTAATCTCAGAAACTACTAGTCTGATTTAAATATTCTTTCAGTGTTAGATAGCGAGACAGACTGTCCACAATCCGCACGGGGCGCGCGTGTGGACTATGGCCCAAATCCCCTTCCTAGGCCGTGCTCCAGTAGTGGGGACGTCTAAAGAATGGTGAGAAACAAACAACGTCATTTACTTTTATTTAAGTTTCATGAATATAATTCCTTCTAAAGTTTTTCCGATGAAACTGTGATTGTATTTGTGACTCTACACTTTTATTAGTGTATGCAGTGTAGTGTTAAGTTGAAAGTGTTTTATTGCAATTCAAGATTAATGTAATCGTATTCTAATAAACGCAATTGACATATGTTGTTTTGTTTCACTGAATGTGGGTTATGGAAAATAAATGTACTACCTAGTACACACGGCGGCATACTTTAGTTAATCGCTTGGTCTGAGAATCCATTAAATAAGTCATCTTAGCCATTGAAGGTAAAAATGGTTCAAAGTTCAAAGAGTAAATTTTGGCATGTAGCTGTGTTTAAACGTATTTAAACGTTAAATAACCTAAATATGTATGTGTGTGTGCTACAGTAACTTCATTATTCGAACTAGATGTAGCTACTGACTATGGAAAATAAATAACACGGAGACTGCCATCTATTTCCTAGTGTATATTGTAGTCTTTGCAGGAAGCATTTTGCGTGCGCGCATTTAACATGAACTCTCGTTGTTACATTGTTACTAAGCGACTACATTGTTCTGATTATGGACTACGGCGGATAAGTGAAGCTCCGAGTGGTAATTTTAAATATGGGTATAGTGTTTTCAAGACACCGCGTGGTTCAACGTTTAAACCACTAACAAAAGGTCGTCCAGGAACATCTAGGACCGAAGACAATATTCAGAGAGTTATGCAGTCCGTACGAGAAGATCCACAAATCTCTACTCACAACAGATCGTCTGTCTTCCACTTATTGCGACGAAGTTTGCAATGAATTTCAAACTTGGATCTTAAACTGCATCCATACAAGCTGCAACTCACAAGAAATGAAAGACTCCGACTGCAGAGCAAGGCTTGTATTTTCCAAGGAAATGCTTTGTTGATTTTCCAATTTTGACAATATCCTTCTCTCTGATGAGGCCCATTGCCATATCATGGAACAGTGAAATCCCAAACTCAAACAGTAGAAACTACTACATAGCCCTAAAGTGATTGTATGAGCAGCAATCTCAGAGCCTCTCTCTCCTCTCCTGTCAGAGGAATGTTTGGTCCTTTTTTAAAAAATCTGTGGGAGCAAAACGTCACTGTTAATACCGAACGCTATATAGCGATGTTGGAAGGTTTTTTGCCTCCAAAACTTAAAAATTCAAGAATAGTAAATTCGAAGACTTGGGTTTAACTAGATGAAGCTGCCAGTCTCACGTTAAGTGGCTCCATAGCGGTTGTGAAACAGATGTTCTCAGGCAGACTGATTTCACAAAGACGTGATATCCCGTTTATTTGTTCTTGTTCTCCTGAGGATGCCTTGCGTTGATGTGAAACACGTGTCGAGTTTTGTTAGCAATTTAGTGGTGTAGTGTTATAGTGAAGTTGGTATCGTCCACATATGGAGGGAGGTCCACTCCTACACATGTGGATGGTGTACTTTTGTACGCGAGTGCTACTAAACTGTTTTCAGCGGATTTGCAAGTAAATAATATTTTATCATTTCATTGAAGCCCCCTGACTGGTTTTTGTGGGAATACCTTAAACACATCAATAATTCAAGAAACATCGATCAGCTCGAGGAGAACACCCGTATGTTAGCAATTAAACTAGCAATACTAAAGAAAGTTTTTAATAATAACCGTTTACGGTTAGAGAATTGCCGTCGTAGAGAGGATCATCAACATTTAGATGATGTTATTTTTAAAAAATAAACTTAAGTTACTACTTTACAATTCCTCAGTTTTATTTCAACTATAATCTTTGTATTTTTTTTATTCTATTATTTAAAATGCACGTTCTTTTGCGCCATTCTGTATTAAAGAAGTTTGTTACAGCAACTTATGATTTTTTCTAAGTAGCACTGAAAACACTTGCTATTGACAAGAAAGCCGCACAACTTCCATCAGATGTTAAAAGAAATTTGCTAGAAGAATCGTTTTGGGACCTTTAGAGCAGATTTCATGTATTTTAGAGCTAATTGCCGATGAAATTACAAAAAATGAAGGTCACTAGGCTTAAATAGAACAAGTATTCGTCATATTTAAAAATTTAAAGTCACGAATTAACTTTGTTTTAACAGACGTGATAACTCTTGAGAACGACCAGAAAAAGACCATTATGCAGTTTACTGACGATCGAACTGCAATGGCCATTGAACCAATGAATTTGGCAGCTTATTTGCTCAATTTTGCTTCCCATGGAATACAATTAAATTCAAAAGAAGATATAACAGCAATGCGATACATTTATAAATTGGGCCAACATTTAAATATAAATGCTATGAAATAACAAAGCAAAAGATCACTTTTGGAACAATGGTTTTATTTGGTCACGGGTCAATGAAACCGATTTACTAAGCTGGTGGAAAGGGATTTGCAGCTCTACTTAGTTGCACAAAATTGCCACGGCTCCATGCACGACAGCAGCTACTGAGAGAACGTTCAGTGCCCAGGCTGATGTACGAATGCTATGAGAAACAAGTTCACCACAGAACGGGCAGGGAAAAATACTTATAAAGCACATAATTAGAATTTGGAAAACAGACAGTCGTGTTTATCAAACACAGACACTGAATTACAGTTAGATTACTGCTCGGAGTCTCGCCCTTCAATGCCAGAAATATAAATAATAACATGTGATAACGATGAAGTCACCAGAAATTTATCATATTGAATTAGAGTCCTATCCAATCCATGTTCCAATATTAGAGACTAGTTTCTGCCAGCGGCTTCGCCCACGCTAAATCTCGTTATCGGCGCAGGTTCTTACGGCACTTACTGATTTAATTCATATATCATATAAGAAAATACAATGCAAACCACGATCTATTGCAATTGAATATAAAAAAAAATCCTTATGTCCTTATGTAGATTGAAATATCTCTTATTTTTGAATAATATAGAATATAGGTAAGTACTTTGTGCTATTGATTTGACTAAACGTATCCAACTGCGTATATAATATTTTTAACTAGGTATAGGTATAAATCTTTCTTTCAAATAATTATATTAGAATATTTATCGTTTCTAAGTATAAAATGTGACCGCACGTTATTCTAGGTTGGATTATACAGCTGTAATTTACTGAACCCTTACACAGCATACGTATATACGTATAGTCACTCATTCATTTTAAAATATAGTATTTCATAACTTTGACGATTTAGGGGTGTTTGTGGAAGCCTAATTTGTGTTAAAAAAAAAATTGACATTGACTTTGTACCTATATCGTCACAGATTAGTACCTAGTAATAATACATTTTCTTTGTCTAAGTAAGCATTGGTCGTACTTGCGAAAATCAAAACCAGATATTATAAGTACGAGTATCGGAAAATACCTGGGCTAAAAACCACTCTTTGAAGGAGTAAAAAGTACTTTTCCTCGATCAGTTTTTTTTACTCAAATCTACTACTACTTCCAGTTTAAGTCCTTATAGCCCATTTCGAGTGTGATCCCGCGCTTAAAGTAACAAAGACTCTTTCTTTATTTACCAGGCTTTGATAGACAAGCTAATAATCATAGATTACAACTGTCAGCTGCTGAGAATGCATTGGGTACTCACTCTATTAATAGAAGTATAGGCAGGTATTTGAAGGTATAAATATTTTGAGTATCTATATTATTACATATTGTAACGTGTATCTGTTAGTCTGTTTGTGTTTTTTTAAAGAGGGGACACTTGCCCGATTCAACATGGGGTTTATTAAATCCATATTTGTTTATATGAGTGATTATAAGGTACAATGTTCGTATTTATCGGACCATTTACATTTTCACCTTCTTTCGTGCTTAAGGACCCTCTTACAGCCCGCTGGCGACGCCATTGGATTTTCTTGATGTTCTCTTCGTAGAGGGCGAGTTTCTGAAGTCCAGATGTCGCAAATGTGGAACTGGTCATAGGCTATTTTTGGAAGGTTTTATATAGTTTCTAAGTAATGTCTGTGGCTAAAAGTGGCCGTTTTTGGCAGAATTGCTAGCTGCATCTCACGGATGTTGCTTGGAAGCTGTATGGAACCTTCTAGAAGCGGCTTGTGACTAGTTTTGTATTTGCGACATTTGGATTTTAGGAGTTCGTTTTCTGCGAGGGGAAGGTTAGGGATGTCTAATGGCGGCGCTAGTTAGCTGCTATATGCGCCTTAATGATTAAATTTATTAACATCAAAGTTATAGGTACCTATTACATATACACGATATGCAATAAAATAATACCGAGTGGCTTGCGGTGTCTGTGTGATGTGATATCATATAACTTATTAAATAATACACGTAAATCATAGTTAGCATACGGCAAACAAATAGTACCTATAGTGAATGACCCATATATCAGCCCCCTAACTTTTTTTTTTCAACTTTAAATGGTTACTACGTTCTCATATTAAACAATAACCTAAGACTCTTACTCGTTACTTGTAGCTTGCAATGTTGAGTTTGCATAATTATGCATAAAAATGACAAAATACTAGTAAAACTATTAAAAAACAAGTTTTTGTGAATTTTGTAGGATTTGTACGTGAATCTCCGATTTAACAGAGTTATAAGTATTCCATGTTAGTCTTTTTGCCTTCTACCCTTTACCGAAAATCAAGTTGACCCCTGCATCGTCGACATATATAAAGCCTCCTAAGTCCAGTTATATTGCATTACAAAGAGTGTTGCGGTGATGGGCTCACCCCCTGTCATGTAGGACTAAAAGAGTTGGTGAAAATAAACAATCTCCTAAATAATGAGTGGGTGCGTTCCACTGTTCCACCCTCCTTGGGATAAATGCCGTAAAGGTTTGAAGATAAAAAATAACTTTTAACAAAATAATAAAAAAGACTCATGGTTATGATTGTACTCCACAATTAATATGTTATTATTTTAGTTAATGAATGACGATATAATCATATGAAAGCTAAGGAAGCTAGTAAGTAAAACTATAGCAGAAAGACATATTTTACCATGTAATAAATAATGTTAGGTACGAAAAAGTACAATCGCAAACAAAAATATAAGTGGTGGCTGATATTTGGAACACTTCCGGTACCAAAGTTCAGCCACCCCGGCTGATATATGGCACGCCATACAAAAAAATGGACCAAACGTCAGCCCTTTATTAAATTCTAAATCCAGAGGAAAATTTACTTAATTGTTCTTATTAATGTGTGAAATATTTAAACTTGTTCCCTTAAATTATAAAAACATATCTTTGCATCAAAGTTAGTGAAATATTGCTTACTAAGTGTCCAGCAAAATCACGCGTTTTTGTTAAATTTTGTATGTATTGGCATAACAATCAGTGAAATGGAGATTGAAAGAACCCTAACGAAGGGATAGGCATGATAATTGACAGTTTTCGTCGTAAATATATATTCTTTTAAAAATAGACCATAGTTGAAGATATTATGTTGCTTCATGCATGTTAATTATTATTTTGCATTTAATTATTTATCACAGAAAAAAGCACGCCCGGCTGATATTTGGGGGGAGGCTGGTAATAGGAGCATTCACCTATGAATAATAGATAAATATTTATTCTCCGAGTTTCTTTGATAGGTAGTCAGATCTTGTTTCCAGCAGCAATTATAGGTATCTACGAAGTCTATAACTAAAACTCTAAAAATGAGTACGTGTAAATCAAACGCCTCAAAAATCGATAACTTATTTCATTGAGGTGTTTCACAATGTTAATGTAATGTCATGTAGGTACCTAGTTGCTTGGTTTAAACAATTTTAAACTGACAGCTTTAGCTGAACATACTGTTCTAGGTACTACTACTAGTGTACTAGGAAAGCGATTAATATTTTTTAATAAATTTAAATATTTTTTAATAAGTGTTTATTTATTGGACATTGTTGCCGGTCATGTAAGGTAATTAGTGTAACTACAGAGCATTGTAAGACGAGATAGAAGTGTTATATTTCTAATAGTACCCAGAAAATTTTGAATGAGCAATGACTGAACTAATCTTGATCGAGAAGGGCGGAGGCCAGTTTGAAAAGTATTAGGGTGGAGCTGTGTCGATAAATTCATATCGATGGATTTGGTGAATGAAGATCTGTCTTGTGGTTCAATTTGCAAACTTTAAAATTCTGAATCATTTTTTTTATCACATAAGTGACTTTAAAATATAAGTAAACCTATGAACCAACGTTACAAACCATTCATTGTCATTGCATTACCACGCAGGCACTACTACATTAGAGCTGTTATGTGAACTGTAAAAGACTTGTACCGAATTAGTATGGAGCTGGGTATTTTATTTCCAAGTAAGTCTAACCACTGTCAAGTTTTGTAGTTAGGTAAAGAACCTAACGAAATAATAAAACTGAACATTGAGACCTAAATTAAAAATTAAAATTGATTTTCATAAATGTATGATTATTCATAGTCAATTATCAACATAGGCTAATAATAATAATAATATTATGTACATTAGGTAAAATTTAATAACGATTTTCTGTGAATTGCAGGTCCAAAAAAAAAATAGTTTTTATTATCGAATTTCTAGATTTTAAGTGCTCTTTAAATAAATCTACTCATAAGCTGGTTAATTTTTAAACTTATTTTAGTACCAAAATGGAACAACTATCATAGGCAACGATAAGACTGACGAATATGTAAGTAGGTACTTAACAGATAGACACCGACAAGATATCCACACTATTTAACATAATGAGTGTTTTATATTTGAATTAAATGATACATATGTACATAAACATGTAAATGAAAGCAATACTAGTTAGGGCATCGCAACACTACCAGAAAGACACGCGGTGATCATACGACTCTGTCATCCACAGCATTATACAAAACATTGCTATCTAGACACGGTAAAGACACGCTCATAGTTGCAACTGGTAAGTATAAAGAAGGTTTTAATGGTAATTAAGGGCGGTTATTGAACGGGAGGATCCTGGAATCAATTTATTAAAAGAAATGAAAATACTTTGTTGTCAAACTCCAGAACCAAAGAACAAAACAGCGTGTTCAGTGGAAAAAAATGACCCTAAAACGAATTGTAAAAAAACATTCTAAAAACTAAACAAAAAAAAAATAAGAATCGACATAATAGGTGTACAGAATAGAGGATACTTCCATTTTTCATGCTATGGGTATACTTGAATATTGCATTTTAAAAAAATCAGAAGACAGACAAACACTCAAAAGTTGCCGAAGAAAAAACTATCACAGCAAACAATAGTATATATGCTATAACGTATACTGACCGACTGGCCCAATCGGAACCAAAGACCACCAATAAATTTAGAAACACAATGACTTTGAATAGGTACTGCACCGGAAAATACCAACTACTGCATCAAAATCTACCGTTGATCAGTATACACTAGGAAACCTATAAATAAGCTGTACGACTACTACCTTAATTACGAAACTAATCACCACTAATGATAAATCAAATAAAAATTGTGAGAACTAAATGACTATTATTTTTATTTATTATCTACTTAGGTACGCCTAAAATAAAGATGCATATATGCCGTACCTCATGACGGGTACGTTCTCATGGGCAAAAGCCCAATTACCCAACAAGCGCCGAAATAACTCCACAAAAGGATGACATCAACTCACGGTTGTTTTTCATTTATGATCCACTTATGTACACCTGAAAAAGGTTACTGAAGCTATGATAACAGGAGAAGAAATCAGTTAATAAAGAATAAAAAGAAATGTAAGTAAGTCTACTATAAGATAAATAAATTCCATCAACCTACCTTTTGACACCTACTTAAATACGCCTAAAAAAGTAACTGAAGTCATGGATATTAAGCCCGAACAATGCCAACAAATAATCAAAAGTGCTAGAATATTCACACGAAAGCCCGAGCTTAATTTATTAATTATATCCATTTGTTACCCACTTGATAAAGTACGCCTGAAAAAGTCACAAAAAACTAAAGCGTAATCGTTGGGACTCAGCTACAACAGAATAAATCTACTTTATGAGTATTGATTTCTACTTATTATTTAATTAGGTACGCCTAAAACGCCTGAAACTCATCAGTCACTATACTGAAACTATGGGAATTGAGACCCGTAATAGAATACTGCCATATAAAGAAACAAAAAACGCAAAGGTTTGACGTTCGCTTCAGATGATTATAATATATTTAGATACGCCTGAAAACAGTAACTAAAGCTATGCAAAAAAGGACACAGAAACTAAACACCGTCAATAAAGAAACAGAAGCGTCAACGTCAACGTCAACGTCAACACTCCCTTAAAACAACGAAATTATTTTATTGGTTACATACATTTATGATTTAAAAAAAAACCTGATTATTGGGATTCACCTACAGAAAAATGAAACTACTGCATTAATATCTCCATTCATCATTAAACTGAAGTATATTAACTAAAAAAATAATAACTAAAGCTCTAAGGAATAGGGAGCTAAAACAGAATACTGCCAACAAAGAAACAAAAAACGCAAGAGTTCGACGTTCTCTTCACAAGTATTAAGTTACAGTTATTTTCATTTAAAATCTACTTAGGTACCACGCCTTAAAATAGTAACTGAAGACATGCAAAAAGAACACTGAAATTTAAAGCTGTCAATAAAGAAGCAAAAACTTAAATGTATTAAATACTCGTACTCCCTTAAGACATCGAAATTATGTTATTGGTTAAGTTTATCTATGACTTACTTAAAAAATGCAATTGTTGGGAATCTGTCTACTACAGTTAGCTACAATGGAATGTCACTACTCTATGACTGCTTCAATTTATCATTTAATTCGATATGCCTGAAAATAGTTACTGAGCTATGGGAATAGGAAGCTGAAACTGAACACAAAGAAACGAAAAACTCAATGGTTGGAATACTTCCTTTAAAACAAAAAAATCTTGGTTATATTAATATAATTATATTAATTTATATTTTTTACTAGCTATGCTTAAAAAAGAAACTTAAGCTACGGGAAATAAGATAACGAAACTGAAAATTACAGATAAACAAACAAAAACGCATGTGTTGGATACCTCCTTAAAAGATCGACGTTACACTTCTCTAACTAACTCCATTTATGATAGATAGGTCCACTTAGATAGGTACACCTAAAAAAGGAACTGAAGCTACTATAAAAGGACAAAGAAACTGAAAAATGTCAATAAATAATAATAAAAAATACAGCAATTAAAATTGTGCTACAATGTAATTCAGCTACGCCATTAAATATTTTTATTTTTCAATCTTATCTTAACGAACAATAATAAATGAAGCTTTGTCAAAAGGACACCAAAACTGAAAACTGCTATAATAAACTGAAACGTAAGTGTTGAAAGGCCGCTGCAAGAACGAATAAACAAGGATAACATCCATTTATAATTTACTTAAAAATAACGCCTAAAAAGGTTACTGAGATTATGGGAACAGGATGAGAAAAACGAAAAACTGTCAATTAAGAAATAAAAAACCCAAACGATGGAATTCAGCTACAAAAGATGAAACTACTATCGAATTTTAGGTACTGCTTAGACGCACCAGTAAAGCTATGGAAACAGAACACTGAAACTAAACAGTGCTAATAGTATAAAAAAATCTGGACGCTAAATCAAGCCATCCGAGTAGCGACGTGTCACCGCCGACGAGTCCTTCATCCCGAGGACAGAAAAGCCAATCCCACCCATCTACCGCTACTGCAACCACCTACAATCTCCTACGAGCTTCCGACACTTTTGTGGAGTCAATTTAATATTTACGGCTATAGACACTTTTCGGAGACAACCCAACTAAAAATGGAATCTACAAACTGCAAATAAATAATTAAAAAAAAACGCAACTGTAAGATCTCTGCTGAACTAAAGAAAACAAAAGAAGAAAATCTTTTTTTTTGCGCATTGGCTATGCCCTTTCACGAACTAGGAGTACTATGGTAGGCATATCTAAGAATAGTAACTGAAGCTCAGGAACCAGACACTGAATATAAAAGCTGCCACTAAGGGAAAATAAAACACAAGTGTTGGAACAGAACACTGCTACAGAAAAACATTCATTCATTGAATATCTAAATCTATGCTTAACCTACCGATAACAGAAACTAATCGAAAATGCCTTATTAACGACGTAAACTGAATACCATTACAAGACAAAAGAATGCATAAGATGGAACGCCAGTCAAGCAACAAAAAAACTCGGAGGTGTAATGCTAATTGGAAACTACTAAAAGCTACACGGATATAAACTGAAGAAGCTGGTGCAAATGAATACCATCAAAGAAGAATTAGAACACAGAAGAGTCTAGAAGCCAGCACGCAGACCACAAACGGCAAAGCAGTAATTTTTCCCTTCTTGTATATATAAACACTTGTATATATTTATCATCCTGCTGGCTAAAGGGTGCTCGTACCGGTCGGCTCTATCCTTCCCACTCCACATTCTAGACTGCGAAGTCCTACACTACCTGCCCTATCTACTCTGTCTTACTGGTGTCTTGGGCAGAGGTAATAGGCACACATAGGAATGCAATGAGATAGACGGGACACTTCTAGAATCACTCACAAATGCGGACTGGAAGCGCCGCATACCTTCCAGTGGTTGAGGACCCTCCGTTTATTCAATTACCACCTTTTTGCAAAAAGTTTGCGCTGTTCCAGCCCGCAGTTTTGAGCACTCTACAGAACCCTCTCATCGACAGTTCTTTTCCTATGTGACCCGTTCCTTGAGTCCTTGCAGTGGAACGCTGGCTGGTAAGACGCTGGAACGGAACGGAACGGAGTAGATTATCATATATAATAAAGGGAAAAAACGCATGTGAACAAAAAAAAGTGATTGAAAGAAAAGAGAAAATTTAAGTAAAATAATAAAATAGTTTAACCTAAATTTAAATTTAATACACTTGAGCCAACAAATATGAATTCTGCTCATCATATCCTACATGAAAAAAAAAAACACAAACTTATTGTTTAATAAAAAAAAGAAACATAAATATAACGTTGAGGAAACATAAATGAGAGACAAATTTACTTTTAATAGCCAATACATACGCATTTGTGTCAAATACGATTTGCCGAGGTGTAAATTGGAACAGATCCACGTCTTATGATGATATAAAAGAGTTGAGGAGCATGAGAGTACGTGGGGTGGGCGCGAGTGCGCGTGCTGGGCACGGTCAGTAGCGGGCGCCGGCGACGCGGTACACTGTCCGCGTCTGCGCCTCGCGTCGCTCGGTCGGGTACGAACAGCTTGATGTCCGTCAAAGCCGAAGGATTGTCGTTCTTGTTCTGGAGCAACGAGTGGTAATGCAAGACTGCCTGCATTTTTCTTCGTGATTCCAGAGTGTCAAGACCGACCATGCCCGATACAAAGAGTGACGAATACAGAAGCGGATAAAAGCCGAATTGCTTTTTATAGAAGAAGCGGCAGAATTTTTTGTGGACTTTTTCTATAATAGTGCAGTACTTTGCTTCGTTTGGCTCCCAAACTATTGCGTTATAACCCGCCGGTCTACAGTTCTGGAACGCAGTAGTTTGATGCATGACTAAACCAAGTGTTTTGTAAGCTGCCTTGGTAATTGTCGTGATATGCTGCGGGAAGTCAAGACGAGAATCGAGGATTAAGCCAAGATCACGAATCTCATCGACTCTGGTCAAAACAGTGCCTGAGAGGTAATAGTCGTGGTGCTTGGGGTTCGTAGATCTTGTGAATGTCATCACTTTGCACTTATTAGGGTTGAAGTGTAGGTGATTAATGTCACTTCAATCCGAGACTGTTTATATCCGATTGCAGATCGTCTTTGTCGGATGCAGAGCTCACCCCTAAGAAAAGCTAAGGATCGTCGACAAACATCAAGCATTGTGCTTGTTTTATGACATCGGATAGGTCATTAATCATAATTTAAAAATAGGATAGGACCTTGACTTAATTATACCTTTTTCGTTTTTTATTTCGCCAACAAAATATATCATATTTTGTTCTATTTTATAGTTAGTTGGTACTTCAGGCTTCTCAGGAATAATAACGCTATCTGACTGTGAGTTGTTGATTATATTTGTAGAAGTATCTGAATCACTAGATACATCTAAACTTGATGTAACATAATCTTCATCTAAAAGAAAATCATCAGAAATATAAAAAGGGTTCTCCTGTTAATTCTTTTATCCATAAGAAATTGAGTGTAGGTCCCTCGAAGAGAATGTCGGCTCACTTAAACCAAGACACGGATCGGATTCTACCGAAGGTAAAGTAGTCATATAATTATTTGGATGCGTATCCTTAAAAGAAAATGTAGGCTTAGCAACACTAGCAATTGACACCAGAAGTAGTCGGTTCAGCAATTACAGGATTTGTTGGCACCATCGACAATATTTTGATACTGCGACTGCGGGCATGTTAACTACTGTCACTCTGAAAGAAAAAGCCCATTTTTTAATATCTCAACGTAAGACTGTAAATTTAAATATAAACTCACGAAGCAATAATTACAGATTCATATACCTAACCTCCAATTGTTTCTCTCGATTTGCTGGAGAAATCTACATACAATAACCTAACCTATGCTTTTGTGCCAAACCCTTTTTTGTTATTTATGTTTTCCGACAATTATCAATCTTACGCTGACATAATAATATGTATGTTGTATAGAGTAACAAAAGGGACGGTTTTATTTCTATTAACAACTTTTCTATTAAATAGCTGTTTTTTTTTCTATTTGGTAAGTTGCCTTCATATATAGATTAAGTGTACCATGTACCATAATAGCCAACAATAAAACACGATGGAGCTTCCAATAAAATAAAAGATGTGTACTATATAAAAAAAATTACAAAACTGTAAGCGTTTCATTGTCAATGCCTATGCGATGTCGCGGTGTCTAACTTATGAGGTTAGTTCACTATGGCAAGATCATCACAACAAAACGCGGCTATTATTATAAAATTCTACGTCTTCCTCTGTGTCCTCCGTCCTGTAGTGCGTTTCTAGCCTAAGTGTTGGGCCACACCTGACCGACCTTCGCTAGCGTCTCTTGAGTGGCAACGCTCAACGCTTATGAACGCTTACTCAAACATCACTTCATTCACACTAGACTTATAATGGCGACGTGACCGACTGGACGCCGCCAAAAATCGGTCAAGTGTGGCTCTGAGCGAGATGTAGTATTTAGACATGTTATCTGGCATAGTACCAGGGTCATGACAATAGTGACGTCAACAAAATTAGCTATTAGGTATAATAATTTAGGTTAAAGGCTAAGGGAACACATATTACTCAGAAGGCAAAAGTCTCTGATATATGAACAGACTGAAAGAACTCTTAGAACTGATTTTGAGTACAAACATACCTTTTTAATCTAATGGATATCTCCATTGTTCATGAAATTAATGTGATAAGCAAGTGGGAGTGTTAAGTGATATCATTCTTGCTTAGAAAATTGAACGTATAGTAGATAGTAGTAATAGATATTAGAAATAATATATCCGTTGTAAGCAAGGTGTCTATACGAAACGATGCTTCTGATATCATTTATTTTAGTAAACATTGTATTTCTTATACTGTTTAAGATATACCTTAAACTTATGTGCGGTGTGTGTAAAAGTAAAAGACATTTAGTTGGTAAAACTGTTATTGTGACTGGTGGTAGCTCCGGCATAGGATTCGAGACAGTAAAAGACTTCGCAGAAAGAGGTGCTCGAGTAATATTTACATCAACCAAAGAAAAACGTGGTGAAGAGACCAGGAAAAAAATCATCACAAACACTGGTAATAAAGATATACATTACTATTTGCTTGATCTTAAATCGTTCAAATCTATTAAATCATTTTCTGAAAACATTCTTAAAACTGAAAGTCGTCTAGATGTATTAATCAATAACGCAGGAGTTTATAGTTCAGAAAATATTAAGAGTGAAGATGGATTACTGCAAGGAATGCAAATCAACTATTTCGGACCATTTCTCTTAACAAATATGCTACTGCCATTATTAAAATCTTCTGCTCCAAGTCGTATAGTCAATGTATCATCAGTAGCACACAGCTTTGGTAAAATAGACTTCCGGAACCTTAATATGGAAAAAGACTCTCAAAAATTTCATACGGCTGATGTTTATCGAAATTCGAAGTTATGTCTTGTAGTATGGACCACAGAATTGAGTCGGAGACTCAAAGGAACAGGTGTTACCGTAAGTAGTTTGCATCCAGGTGTAGTAGATACGACATTAGTAACACCAAAAAACGTTCAGATCAAGTTATTGGAGTATATTTGGCCTTTGTTTAGAACATTTATGAAAACACCGTGGGAAGGAGCGCAGACCACAATTTATTTGGCTGTTGACCCAGAAGTTAGTGAAGTCAGTGGAGGCTACTACGCTGATTGTCGGATGGCGGTGCCTTCTAGTCTTGTCAAAGATACTGATATTGGCCTCAAATTGTGGGATGTTTCGGAAACATTTGTTAAAAAAAAGAAGTAAAAAGAGGTTATATGAAATCTATTCAAATACAACTAAAGAAAGGCGTAATTTCAATCAAAACGCTAGTTTTTTTTTTAAATACTTTTATATTATGAATTGGCAAAAAATACTTTTTACACTTTTATTGTTTAATTTTTTTGTGCCTTAAATTTCCAACACCCTTATATTTAATATATAATATAATGCGAAAATCTGTTTGTCTCTTTGTTTGTTATTGCTTAGCGACGTAACGGAGCATTACAATTGACCTTATGTTTTAGCACAGGCATACTTGGAGGGACGCGAAAGACATAAGATGCTTTTTATTCCAATCGACCAAATTACCACGCAGATATCTATTTCTGCATGTGTATTCTTTCACGTCAAAACAGAGTAACGGGGACAGAAATCCATTATTCGGTCAATATTTTTATTACATAATAATAATACCCATTTCTAGGCAGATCACACAGGGTCATATTTACTCCATTTCACATAGCACCATGCTTGCGAGTTTTAACTATATTCCAGTCCCTGTTGACCACATTGAAGTTAAGAGTATGTTGTTTTGTAAAATAACAAGTTAATTAAATACTTTTTGTTATTTATTCAATAATTTTTAATAGGTAGGTATATATATGGCCTGACAACAATCAGCCTTGTTGAAATGAGATTGTCTATGGGACAAGAGTGTTCGGGAAAAACGGATTATTTGTAGCGTAAGCGAGTACGAGATTAGTATAGCTTAAAAAAGCTTGAAAATAAATTAACGTACTAGGTACATAAAAACACAAACCTATATATTCAACTACTGCCTGCACTGCCAACTCTTTTGTGTTATCAAACTTTATTAACGCCTCTTTTGAAATCTCCTCTTTAAAAGCTAGATATTATCTAAGAACATAGTTTACCACGTAATCGGGCAAGTAATGATCGGATGTCTCTTAAACGCAAAACGCGAGTACAATCTATATACGTTTTTCTTTTTTTTCAGACTTAGCTACGTAACTAGGCATTGTAAGTATACTTTAAAAATAATAACTTTTTGAACCGAAATTGCATTTGCAGGTTCCAAATCATAAATACGTATATAAACAAATGAAATATGCATGAAGTTTTCAAGACGTTCGAGAACTTCGTGAATCAATTTTCTGAGTGATTTTGTGCTGTACACAAACTTTGCACATTCGCTCCAGAAATATCGAAATTTGTAACCCTTTGACTGATATATTACAGCAGTGACATGGCCGAGTGGTTACTATTATGGCTCTTGATGTATTAAATAATCACATTACTTGTGTTATATTTTAGATATTTATTATCGTTTCATTAATTCCCGACAATTTATTAGTTCGCTGAAGTTGGTATTCGGGTGTACCCGCCCAGAGATGGCAGCAGTACTCCATATGGGGCCGGACTTCCGACTTGCAACCTTTGCCCCGAGGTGAAGTACTGCTTCGCTCTGTTGAGTACTCCAAGTTTTTTGGACGCCAGCTTCACCTTGTCTTTCAAATGATCTTGGTATTGAACAACGCTGGACACAACACAAATTCTCTTCGGTTTTCCTTTACAACGAAACGTGTGATGTTTGTACGGCTTGTAGAATAAGCGTCTGCAGTACTGTTAACTGCGTAGCAATGTATGTTGTAAATTGACAACATGTCATTGCTCTACAGAAGAAACATGTAGGAGACACTAGATAGCCTTGCATCGTGTCAACCTTGGGACAGCAGCATTAATTAATGTCCATCCTATCAGAGCAGTTATTATTATATAGGCAATGGAAAGAGCTATGCTCGGAGTTTCCCTACGTGATCGAATCAGGAATGAGGAAATCCGTAGGAGAACTAAAGTCGCCGACAAAGCTCGACGAAGCGCAAAGCTGAAGTGGCAATGGGCAGGGCACATAGCTCGAAGAACCGATGGCCGATGGTGGAAGAATGTTCTCGAGTGGCGATCACGAACCAGAAAGCGCAGCGTGGGACGACCCCCCGCTAGATTGACAGATGACCTTGATAAGGTCGCGGGGAGCCGTTGGTTACAGGCGGCACAGAGTCGCACGCTGTGGAGAAAGTTAGGTGAGGCCTATGTTCAGCAGTGGACGTCAATGGACTTATATGATGATGTTTTTTATTTTATTTGTTGTCATTTATTCTTTATATTTTTCTGTATAATTCTGAATAAAACTTCATTTTTTTTAAATTACATAAATTAATACAAGCAGGCAGGACATTAGCCGATAAAAGGGCTCTCCGAACTATGTCGTTCAGGGCATGGTGACGCGGAAATCTCCCAGTGCACCGCCGACAACTCAGAGCGTGATAGCCATCGGCGTCCACCATGGAACCGCAGGTGCATATATGAGGTTCACTCACCTTACAGCCTAGACGGAGAGCCACCGCAACACGCAAAGAGTCATCATAGAGAAGAGTGCCCAGGTGAGGCGAAGGAACCGCTTGTAACCAAGCCCCGGACTCAGGTTGCGACACAGCTCGAAGTCTGGCCTTATCGACTCCCAACGCATCATCTAGCAATTGCTCTTGAAGCCTCTTTACCCTCACATTATCCCACGCCCGCTGAACATGCGAAAATTCTGGGACTGTAGCACCCGAGTTAAGGGCTAACCAAGCTGAAACAGCATCAGACGTAAAATGTATACTT
The DNA here is from genome assembly GCA_946406115.1 of Apoda limacodes. Lineage (NCBI taxonomy): Eukaryota > Metazoa > Arthropoda > Insecta > Lepidoptera > Limacodidae > Apoda > Apoda limacodes. The sequence continues at coordinate 5,750,681 of OX291553.1, read as the reverse complement.
ACCCCGTCACCATTAAAAGGAATTAAAACAGTGACTAGCTTGGCAACCCCGTGCGCAGACGCCAGGAAAGCCGGCAGACCCACCTCCTTAGCGCACCGTATCCCGAGACCACCACACTGGACAGGCAGAGCTGCCTGAATCCACTGAGGACCATCTAGGGAGACATTAAGAAATGACTCAACCACTAATCTTCATCAAAAGATGAAACTTCCTCAGGGCAGAGTCAAGTTGGGGTAGTCCGCAATAAATAGGTGACCTTCGGAAGAGCGAAGCACATGCGCAACAAGATAATCGCCACGTGTGCGGGAAGAGCCTTAAGACGTTCGTGAGCGGAAAGGAGAAAATGTTTTCTTGCATTGATGGCCTTATGGACTCCAGAAATAAATATTGGAGAACCTAATAGGCTTAAGTCAGGAGTAGAAATTTCCTTAAGGCCAGGTAAAAGAGAATGAAAACGAGAAACGTGTGTTCGAGCCTCAGTACCACAGGCGAAGAACTCGCACTTCGAGGGATTAACCTCTAGACCCAGGTCTTTAAGTCGGGGAACTAAGGTCTCCAGAAAAAACTAAACTAAAAACTACTATAAACTAAACTCTACTAATTAATGTTGTTTCATTTTCTAATTTGATTGGACTATATAGGTTGTTTCTAAATATACACGTCGGCGCCGCACCGGTCAAAGTAAAAAAAAAAAATGTTATTTTATAATGTTACTAGCTGTGCCCGCGGTTCCATCCGCGCTACATACAGCTATCGAGCCATATCTGATTCCTTGCTCATCCCTCGAAATTACTATATTTTTTCAGGATAAAAAGTAGCATACCTATATGTTAATCCAGGCTGTCACCTACCTCCGTACCAAATTTTATTAGAATTGGTCCAGCCGTTTGAGCGTGAAGAAGAAACAAACATACAAACACATTCACAAACTTTCGCCTTTATAATATTAAAGTGTGATTTATTATCTAGGTAAATAGGGAGCAATTTTGTATGGGTAAAAAAAATGGTGTATTTGAGCACAACAAGCAGACTGTTGGATGAGGCTACTGCGACCTGCGATAAACGTGCTTTTTTACCGTCTCTGAATAACTGAACTAAGTCGGCTGAGCCCGATTTAGGCCGAAAAATCACAGAATTCTACTTACGAATTAGAAATATAATCTTTAATTTAAGATTTTAAAGTCTAAACAAAACCTTGTAAAAAATTATACCTACCTATGTGTGCAATTAGATTTCCGTGTGACCGATCGCTAAGAGTATCAGGGTTAAGGATTACGGTGAGTAATGACGACTGTCGGGAAATAATTATAATTCACGAGAAGAGCTCAGCCTTACTTGTAAAGAATAGACATCGCGAAAATTATTATGAAATAATCGGCCAATTGCGAGTCGGACTCGCGCACGAAAAGTTCCCTTTCATTATCTATAAAAACAGCAAGCAAATCACGATTGTTGTATAAGAGCCCTTTATTTTTTTAAAAAAGTGAATATATAATTTAATATTCTGTGAATATTTCAAGCGTCTATTTATATATATTACTATATATATACTTATATCATACGTAATAATAATGAAATAGAACTAGCCCATTTTTTTATATCTCAACGTAAGACTATTATTATTTAAATTAAAATTGGTTCGGCAGCAAGTACCGTACATGCAACTTCTCTTGAGAAAAATTCTTTTACAAAAAAAAAATACGTCATATTGGATCTGCCATTTTGAATTTTAAAAAACTGATAAAAAAATCGAAATCAGCACCCTCGACCCTTTACTACCCCTCGATACATGAAATTATACATTAAATTTATGTTGCGTGCATAAAAAAGTCAGTTTTTTAGGGATAAAAAACGAACCGCTGGACCGATTTATTTCAGACTCCTTTCAGATCTAAGTCATGACGTGGCGTATCGATTGATATGTCATCAGAACGATTCGGTCCAGTAGTTATTGAGGAATCGAAAGCCAAAACATACATACATACATACGTACACACACACACACACACACACACACCCACACACACACACACACACAGACATCACTCTAAAAATGATTGCAAATGATTCTCCAAGTCTTGAAACGTAAAGAAAACACAAATTTTTTGATTTCGATTTTCGGACCTATTCCAATAACTTCTTAAGAGAAGGTAATAAACTCACACTATAATAATAACATATATAATACCTAACCTCCAATTGTTTCTTCTGATTTGCTGGAGAAATCTACATACCCTTACCTAACATTTGCTTTGGTACTTCACCCTTTTTTGTTATTTATGATTTACGCTTATCTAATCTAATCTTACGCTGACATAATAATATGTATGTTGTACAGAGTAACAAAAGGAGGAAGGATATTGTTATTGTTGCGTAACACAAGGAAGAATAAAATAAACGAAATCTATAAACTGTAACTTTGATATACAGCATGTGTCTAAAATTTTATAAAAATAAAAAAAAGATGTAGAAGTAATTGCTTTGCGGCTTCAAAAAGAATCTTTAATCTTCTATGGTTGCGCTCAGGACGTAGAGGTAGTGAAAGCACTGTTAAAATAGTAATTGTTTTTTTTTTGTTTACAGTTGGTAAATATGTCAATGCCTATACGATGTCATAGTTCTCTATGCCAAGGTCATCACAACAAAACGCAGCTATTATTATAAAATGCTGCTATCTGTCTGTCTTTCTCTGTGTTCTCCGTCCTGTAGTGGGTTTATAGCTTAAGTGTAGAGCCAAACTACACTTAAGCTTAAGCCTACTCAAACATCACTTCTTTCGACTAGACTGATAATCCGTCAGTACGTCGTGCGACGCAACCGCCTGGGCGCAGCCAAAAATGGGTAAAGTGTGGCCCTGAGTGAGATGTTGTAGTATTCTTTTATTTTAAATATGATATATGGCATAGTACCAGGTTCATGACAATTATGACGTCAATAATGTTGGCTATTAGGTATAATATAAAATTTAGGTTATAGGCTAACGACCACATATAACGTGGTATTTTTCAGTTTTTCAAGGTGTCGACACGAAACGATGCTTCTGATATCATTTATTTTAGTAAACATTGTATTTCTTATACTGTTTTAGATATACTTTAAACTTCTGTTCAAATCTATTAAATCATTTGCTGAAAACATTCTCAAAACTGAAAGAAGTCTAGATGTACTAATCAATAACGCAGGAGTTTATAGTTCAGAAAATATTAGGAGTGAAGATGGATTACTGCAAGGAATGCAAATCAACTATTTCGGACCATTTCTCTTAACAAATCTGCTACTGCCATTATTAAAGTCTTCTGCTCCAAGTCGTATACTCAATGTAGCATCAACATGACACAGCTTTGGTAAAATAGACTTCCAGAACCTTAATTTGGAAACGGATCCTCAAAAATTTCATACTATGCTGATGTTTATCGGAATTCGAAGCTATGTGTTGTAGTATGGACCACAGAAATGAGTCGGAGACTCAAAGAACAGGTGTTACTGTAAATAGTTTGCATCCAGGTATAGAAGATACGAAAATAGTAACATCAAAAAACGTTCAGATCAAATTATTGGAGTATTGAGCATGGAGCACAGACAACAATTTATTTGGTTGTTGACTCACAAGTTAGTGAAACTTTTTAAACCAAAATTGCATTAGGAGTTTACCATGTAAGGCCCGAAGAAAAGTCTTCGTAGGTCCCAAATCATAAATACGTATATAAACAAATGGAATATGCATAAAGTTTTCAAGACGTTTGAGAATTTTGTGATTCAATTTGCTGAGTGATTTTGTGCTGTACTCAAACTTTGCACATTCGCTCCAGAAATATTCGGACTTTGCAATACTTTCACCGATATATTATAGCAGTGACATGGCCAAGTTGTCACTATTATGGCTCTTGCTGTATTAATTTAAATAAATTGTGTTTAATTTTGGAATTTTTATTATCGTTTAATTTATTCTCGACAATTTATTAGTTTGCTTAAGTTTGTTTTCGGGTGTACCCGCTCAGAGATGGCAGCAGTACTCCATATGGGGCCGGAGCCTTTGGTCCGAAGTACTGCTTTGCTCTGTTGAGTACTCCAAGTCTTTAAGATGCCAGTTTCTCCTTGCCTTCCGAATGATCTTGGAATTGAACATCGCTGGAGATGACAACGCCTAGGATCGCAATAATCTTGGAAATGGTAACAGGTGTGTTCTGAAATTGTGCGACCTCAGTGAATGTGGTTTTCTTAGCGGGGAACGTGCAGATTTGTGTCTTCGTAGGGTTTAATTGGACCAAGTTTTTCTGTCCCCAGTCAGAGACCTTTGACAGAATGGTCTGAATTTTAGACACAAATTCTCTTTGGTTTTCCTTTACAACGAAACGTGTGATGTTTGTACGGCTCGTAAAATAAGCGTATCCAGTACTGTTACCTGCAAAGCAATGTATGATGTCGATTGAAAACAAGTCATTTATTTACAAAAGACACGCGTAGGAGACATCAGATAGCCTTGTACCGTGTCCACCTTGGGACAGCAGCATTAATTAGTGTCCATATCAGAGCAACTATCATCAACCGCAGCTCGTATGCATCTGCTGGTCAAAAACTAGCTAACCATTTGCACCAGCCCTAGGTGAGTCCATAAGATAGCAACTTCAATAGAAGACCACGGTGCTAGACGGGATCAAACTCTAGTGCCCATGGGTGTGTGAGATACACAAGAAAGTCACCGGTCGAGCGACCGTGGCGAAAACTATATATATTGACGATCACTGACCAGGTCGTGTTTTTTTAGGTAACTTAGAAGCTGTGTGTTGATCACACACTCAATAATTTTAGAGAGGAGAAAGGTAATGGCGACTTTCTTGTGATTCAATGGATCTGATCTATTGTACTTTTTGGGCAACAGGTGCACATTAGCAGACATTCATCAAGACAGAAATCACTTTGTGTGGTTAGAAAGCGCGAAAAGGTACGTGAGTTCATGAGTATGAGTTTAAACAACACTGCTGACATAACATCTGGCCATCTCGACTCTACGTCTGGAGAAAACAAATTCTTTTTCGTTCCACAGTGTTATGGAGATTTCCAGAAGGGTCTTAACGCACTACGGTAAAGTTGGTGGTAGAGTGAGTTCGTCATTCAAATTAGAGTTTAAGGCAAAGATACTGCCAAGTGAATCGACTTTCCCTTTAATATATGGGCCAAGTCACCATCGATCTTTCACAGTGGTGGGAAAGACGACTGGCGAAAGTTTCTCACGGCAGCACTAGCAAGCGACTAGAAAACACGATTCCTAGAGGTATGGATCTATGTACCTATTTTGCCTACTAAATCTGGGTGATGAACCTCTATGCAGTAATTAATTCACGTTTTGATTCAAATCAAATCCAATCAAATCAAACAATATTTAAATAGGTTTCTAAGAACACTTTGAATCGTCAATACAATGTAAACAGTGTTAATTTCTGCCAATAAGAGCTGGCAAGAAGTTCTATTTAAAGTAATAGTACAATACTTTGATAATTTGCTAAAGAGTATACAATATGTGCCGAAACACTTATTAGGTAATAAAAATAAGTTAGTAAGCTACAAAAACAAAGTCGAACATGTCAATATTTTTTTTTTGTTTTAGTGTAGGGCGCAACTAACACATATGGGATCCTTATTGTTTCGAGCCGTAGTCCAAGCCTCTTCGCAGTTTTTTTGTCAATCTTAGCTGCAGCGGCTACTCACGGATTTAAAACAAAACATTCTATACGAGGAAGGATTGTCTCAGTGACTGCGGCTGCGCAAATGTCAGGATTCTGGCGTTCTCGTTGGAAAAAGTACCAGCTGTGAGAATCCATATGTTACAACTCATTCGTAAGCAGATATCCCTGCATAGTTATTGGTCCGAGATCTGAGCCACTCACGATGTAACTAGTTCTGCTGTGGGTTATTGCTCTAGAACTTTGTCAGTTGTCAAATTCAGGTGCCTATAAAGTCGAGTTACGTCCGTGTCACCGCTGTGAGACCTGTTAAAGCACTCATACGTACGAGTGGCCGCCGAGGTCTATGCTCCTACAATACCGATAAGTCCCTGTCTTCAAGGCTATAAAGGCCGCGACAGCAAATATACTCCCGGACGAACATACAAACACTAGCATGACTCACAAAATTATGCTTGAGTTGTTAGCCGGGATAATATGGTGTTTCGGCTGGGCAGGATATCTGCGTCTCAGTTAGAAAGGGAGAGGTTAGCTGCGCTTCAAGTTTGGCGTAAATACTCTTGATGTATCAAAAATCCACATTAGATGAGGAGTAGCCTCTGAATATACACTAATCACCAGGTGGGAAGTTCGTTCAGCCGAGTAAATGCTATCCATGGTGGCTCTTTAATTTTAGTTAATAAACAGCTAAAGTTTAAGGAACGTAAAGACATTGTGAGCCTCTCAGTTGAGCGAACTGCCGAGCTGTCCTGTATAGAAGTTGAGCATCTCATTGTTGTGAGGGTATACAAGCCACCTTGTGCAATTTATGATAATTTTGAATTAGTTATGGAAGAAGTGCTGAATAAAATCAGCAATTCCAATAAACAAATCATTGTTTGTGGAGACTTCAATATAAACATTTTGGAAAATAGCTCATTAAGCACCAGATTGCTTGCCTTATTTCAGTCTTTTAATTTAAATAATTTGTTTTGTGAACCAACTAGAATTGCTGTATCTAGTGCCACTTGCATCGACAATATATTTACTGACATAAAACCAATTCAAAAATCAATTATAAGCAATCTAGAGTCAGATCATTGTGGACAGTTAGTGGTTTTAGAAAGAAAGAATAGTATTACTAAAAAGGAAATTAAATTTATACCAATAACCACTAAACGGGTTGAATCATTTAAATCTAACTTAATGCATAAACTTCCAGATTTGCTTTATAATGGCGACCCAAATGATATGTACAATACTGTTCTTGACACTATTACTACAGAGTATAATAAAATATTTACTGCAAAAAAGAAACTTATTTCCAGTCGCTTTAGTTTTAGTGAATGGGCTACCCCAGGTATTCATAAAAGTAGGCGTAAACTGTATGAATTATATAAAGAAAAAACATATAATAATAGCCAAATATTTAGGGAATATTTAAAAAAATACTCAAAAACCTTTAAAAAGGTCTGTCTTGTTGCAAAAGCAATTCACCTCAGACATAAAGTAAAAAATTCAACAAATAAAATAAAAACTACATGGAACATAATAAATAATGAAACTGGTAAAGCTAGGAATTCTTGTCAGGACTTTGAGTTGATTGTAGATGATGCTAGTTTTAAAACAAATTCTGAGGTAGCAGTTGCCTTTGAACAGTTTTTTAGGAATATCCCATTCAAAACAACTGAACATCTAAACTCAAGTCCAATCTTAGCAGAAAAATTATTAAAAACTAGTGTTCCTGAATGTAACATTCCCTTTGTATTTAAAAACATTAGTCCTACGGATATCATTAATACATTTAAAACATTAGAAATTAAAAACACCACAGACCTTTGGGGACTTTCTGTAAAAACTATAAATTCAATTATTCATGTCATAGCACAACCCTTAGCCATTATATTTAATAGTTGTGTTGATAGTGGTGTGTTTCCTGATGAGATGAAACTTAGCAAAGTTATACCTCTTTTTAAATCAGGTAGTTCAACAGATCCTAATAATTTTCGGCCTATTTCAATACTACCTATACTCAGTAAAGTTTTTGAAAAAATCATACTTTGTCAAATGATAAGCCATTTTTGTATTAATGAGCTACTTAGTAGTAAACAGTTTGGCTTTACGAAAGGCCGTTCCACAACCGATGCAGGAGTGGCACTATTAAAAAATATATATAACGCCTGGGAGGATTCGCATGACGCCCTTGGAGTGTTTTGTGATTTATCTAAGGCATTTGACTGTGTTCAACATGAAAATCTCATCAGGAAGCTACATCACTATGGTATTCGAGGCAAAGCTCTCGACCTTTTGACATTCTATATGAGTAGGAGAGTACAGGAAATAGATGTCAACGGTGAAAGATCTCCGGGATCAGCAGTCACTATAGGAGTCCCTCAGGGCTCAATTTTAGGTCCTTTTCTATTTCTTATTTACATTAATGATCTCCCATATAATGTAAAAAACCATGACATTGTCTTATTTGCTGATGACACCTCTTTGCTTTTTAAAGTTAAGAGACGACAGACATGTTATAATGAATGAAATAATGCCCTTTCTAAAATTGTAAATTGGTTTAACGCTAATAATTTATTACTTAATGAAAAAAAAACCAAATGTGTAAAATTTACATTACCAAATGTTAGTCAGAGACAGACATGTATTAATATTAATGGCGAGCAATTAGAACTTGTTAATTCAACAGTCTTTCTTGGCATAACACTGGACTCCAAACTTCAATGGGGTCCTCATATTCATAACCTAGCCAAAAAACTTAGCTCTGCTGTGTATGCGATCAAGAAAATAAGACAATTGACCGATGTCGACACTGCAAAAATAGTATATTTTAGCTATTTCCATAGTTTAATGACATATGGTATCCTATTGTGGGGTAGCGCTGCTGATGTAAATACAATATTTTTGTTACAAAAAAGGGCAATTCGTGCTATTTATAAATTAGGATCTAGGATATCTCTGAGGGATAGGTTTAGGGAAGTAAAAATTTTAACTTTAGTGTCGCAGTACATATATGAAAATCTTTTATATGTACATAAAAATATCAATAGTTTCAGCAAGAAAAGTGACGTTCACAAAGTAAAAACTAGAAGTAAAAATAAGCTGTTTGTGCATGATACACGTCTACACAAAATAAGTAACTCTTTTATGGGGCAATGTATACACTTTTACAACAAAGTTCCCAATAAAATTCAAAATCTATCAATAAGTAAATTTAAATCTTTTATCAAGCAGGTGCTTTGTAAAAAGGCATACTACAATATTTCAGACTATGTAAATGATAAAAATCCTTGGGACTGATGATGCTCAATTACAGGATGCATAGGTAAACCAAAATAAAATAGAAAAAACATAAAATTGTACGACTAAATTTTTTTTATATAAAACATTAATTGTATTTTAGTTTATTTGTATTATTGATAGTGTTTTTAAAAGAGTAACTATCGAGTTTCTTGCCGGATTCTTCTCGGTAGAAATCAACAACATTGTGAACCGGCGGGAAGGTGGGAGGGTTCGAAAAAATAATATTTTATAACTTTGACGATTCAAAAGTGATTGTAAAATCCTTATTTGAATAAACCATTTTGACTTTGACTTTACATTTTTTTTTATTTTTACTTTTTCCCATATTATTTCTGGAAGAAGTTTCTTAGACTAAATTGGGATTCACTGCGCAGGTAGCTGAACGGACAAAATGCGCGATACTCAAACTGCCAAAGCTTGCCACAGATAGTATGTAGTATTTTGGCACGGTCAGTGTAAGGGACTCTGTTGTAGTAGCTGGGTCCACTCCGGCCTCCCTCTCCAGTATAACTACTATTTCAAAGAGTTGGCGGTATAGCCTCTCAGGGTGATTAAGATGTGAAACAGCTAAAGTTTAAGGAACGTAAAGACATTGTGAGCCTCTCAGTTGAGCGAACTGCCGAGCTGTCCTGTATAGAAGTTGAGCATCTCATTGTTGTGAGGGTATACAAGCCGCCTTGTGCAATTTATGATAATTTTGAATTAGTTATGGAAGAAGTGCTGAATAAAATCAGCAATTCCAATAAACAAATCATTGTTTGTGGAGACTTCAATATAAACATTTTGGAAAATAGCTCATTAAGCACCAGATTGCTTGCCTTATTTCAGTCTTTTAATTTAAATAATTTGTTTTGTGAACCAACTAGAATTGCTGTATCTAGTGCCACTTGCATCGACAATATATTTACTGACATAAAACCAATTCAAAAATCAATTATAAGCAATCTAGAGTCAGATCATTGTGGACAGTTAGTGGTTTTAGAAAGAAAGAATAGTATTACTAAAAAGGAAATTAAATTTATACCAATAACCACTAAACGGGTTGAATCATTTAAATCTAACTTAATGCATAAACTTCCAGATTTGCTTTATAATGGCGACCCAAATGATATGTACAATACTGTTCTTGACACTATTACTACAGAGTATAATAAAATATTTACTGCAAAAAAGAAACTTATTTCCAGTCGCTTTAGTTTTAGTGAATGGGCTACCCCAGGTATTCATAAAAGTAGGCGTAAACTGTATGAATTATATAAAGAAAAAACATATAATAATAGCCAAATATTTAGGGAATATTTAAAAAAATACTCAAAAACCTTTAAAAAGGTCTGTCTTGTTGCAAAAGCAATTCACCTCAGACATAAAGTAAAAAATTCAACAAATAAAATAAAAACTACATGGAACATAATAAATAATGAAACTGGTAAAGCTAGGAATTCTTGTCAGGACTTTGAGTTGATTGTAGATGATGCTAGTTTTAAAACAAATTCTGAGGTAGCAGTTGCCTTTGAACAGTTTTTTAGGAATATCCCATTCAAAACAACTGAACATCTAAACTCAAGTCCAATCTTAGCAGAAAAATTATTAAAAACTAGTGTTCCTGAATGTAACATTCCCTTTGTATTTAAAAACATTAGTCCTACGGATATCATTAATACATTTAAAACATTAGAAATTAAAAACACCACAGACCTTTGGGGACTTTCTGTAAAAACTATAAATTCAATTATTCATGTCATAGCACAACCCTTAGCCATTATATTTAATAGTTGTGTTGATAGTGGTGTGTTTCCTGATGAGATGAAACTTAGCAAAGTTATACCTCTTTTTAAATCAGGTAGTTCAACAGATCCTAATAATTTTCGGCCTATTTCAATACTACCTATACTCAGTAAAGTTTTTGAAAAAATCATACTTTGTCAAATGATAAGCCATTTTTGTATTAATGAGCTACTTAGTAGTAAACAGTTTGGCTTTACGAAAGGCCGTTCCACAACCGATGCAGGAGTGGCACTATTAAAAAATATATATAACGCCTGGGAGGATTCGCATGACGCCCTTGGAGTGTTTTGTGATTTATCTAAGGCATTTGACTGTGTTCAACATGAAAATCTCATCAGGAAGCTACATCACTATGGTATTCGAGGCAAAGCTCTCGACCTTTTGACATTCTATATGAGTAGGAGAGTACAGGAAATAGATGTCAACGGTGAAAGATCTCCGGGATCAGCAGTCACTATAGGAGTCCCTCAGGGCTCAATTTTAGGTCCTTTTCTATTTCTTATTTACATTAATGATCTCCCATATAATGTAAAAAACCATGACATTGTCTTATTTGCTGATGACACCTCTTTGCTTTTTAAAGTTAAGAGACGACAGACATGTTATAATGAATGAAATAATGCCCTTTCTAAAATTGTAAATTGGTTTAACGCTAATAATTTATTACTTAATGAAAAAAAAACCAAATGTGTAAAATTTACATTACCAAATGTTAGTCAGAGACAGACATGTATTAATATTAATGGCGAGCAATTAGAACTTGTTAATTCAACAGTCTTTCTTGGCATAACACTGGACTCCAAACTTCAATGGGGTCCTCATATTCATAACCTAGCCAAAAAACTTAGCTCTGCTGTGTATGCGATCAAGAAAATAAGACAATTGACCGATGTCGACACTGCAAAAATAGTATATTTTAGCTATTTCCATAGTTTAATGACATATGGTATCCTATTGTGGGGTAGCGCTGCTGATGTAAATACAATATTTTTGTTACAAAAAAGGGCAATTCGTGCTATTTATAAATTAGGATCTAGGATATCTCTGAGGGATAGGTTTAGGGAAGTAAAAATTTTAACTTTAGTGTCGCAGTACATATATGAAAATCTTTTATATGTACATAAAAATATCAATAGTTTCAGCAAGAAAAGTGACGTTCACAAAGTAAAAACTAGAAGTAAAAATAAGCTGTTTGTGCATGATACACGTCTACACAAAATAAGTAACTCTTTTATGGGGCAATGTATACACTTTTACAACAAAGTTCCCAATAAAATTCAAAATCTATCAATAAGTAAATTTAAATCTTTTATCAAGCAGGTGCTTTGTAAAAAGGCATACTACAATATTTCAGACTATGTAAATGATAAAAATCCTTGGGACTGATGATGCTCAATTACAGGATGCATAGGTAAACCAAAATAAAATAGAAAAAACATAAAATTGTACGACTAAAATTTTTTTATATAAAACATTAATTGTATTTTAGTTTATTTGTATTATTGATAGTGTTTTTAAAAGAGTAACTATCGAGTTTCTTGCCGGATTCTTCTCGGTAGAAATCAACAACATTGTGAACCGGCGGGAAGGTGGGAGGGTTCGAAAAAATAATATTTTATAACTTTGACGATTCAAAAGTGATTGTAAAATCCTTATTTGAATAAACCATTTTGACTTTGACTTTACATTTTTTTTTATTTTTACTTTTTCCCATATTATTTCTGGAAGAAGTTTCTTAGACTAAATTGGGATTCACTGCGCAGGTAGCTGAACGGACAAAATGCGCGATACTCAAACTGCCAAAGCTTGCCACAGATAGTATGTAGTATTTTGGCACGGTCAGTGTAAGGGACTCTGTTGTAGTAGCCGGGTCCACTCCGGCCTCCCTCTCCAGTATAACTACTATTTCAAAGAGTTGGCGGTATAGCCTCTCAGGGTGATTAAGATGTGGGTTTGGGAACTCGTTTAATCTGCGGGCGACCAGCGGCCAGCCGGTTCCCTCCCAACTAGCAAAAATGCGATAAAAGAAAATCTTATAACACAAAAGAGTGATACAAAAGAGTGATACAAAAGTCATATAGAAGTAAAGCTTGTGACTGCTGGTCATATATATGTATTTCTTAAAGCGTTTTAGCTGTATAAGGCTTTACAGCAAAATTGTGACATTACCCTATCATATAAACGTTTACTCTGCTACTTTGCATAACACCTATAGCACTGTTGTAAATAGTCACTCAAAACAGTCGTTATCGAGCTACTATGTTGAATAAAAGGCTTTCATAGTACCGTTATGAAGCGAAGCCATACTATTATGGCTCCTAAATAACTAATATAACACTGGTGTTAAAATAGTTACTATCACTGCTAAACCGTGATACAGCAGCTACCGTTATAACGAATTTACAACAAATTTGCGTTAAAGCCGCTCCCGTGAACAACTGCTCTAAAATCGTCCTAATTGGACCTTAATTAACACTAAAAACTTTGTAAAAACGTATTTGCAAGGCTTAGATATCACTAGTTACATAACAACTTTGTTATTATCTATTTATCAATAAAAAGTCACATATCGCTTCACTGCGATATCTTTACAAGACTTAAAATTTATTATGGCTGCGAGATTTTGTAAATGGGTTGTATATGAGGAACTGCAACTCTATTCAGTTATATATCAAATACTTAAAAATATTTGCTAATTAATTTATATTTATTTGTCTATTAACGAGGGGCATGCAAAAAACACCATTAATATACTACTAGAATATCAATAAAAATGCAAGCGCAAGTGATATTGAACTATTTATTACAATACTATCGCTCGTTACAGAATACAGAAGCATTAACATTAAACAAATAATATCTTAACAATTATTTTTGTCTCCTAACTTCCAAATTTATAGATGGTCGACACAACAGTAATTGAATTTGTAATAGGAAGAAATAGCAATCACTACATTAACACTCAATGGTTGTATATCAGTGTTCGCGTGGCCGTTTTATCACTTCATAGTGATACCAGTGTTTAAAATTCCCTAATATGTTACCGAAAAGTCAAGAACAACGCATATATGACAGATATGTATCTAATAAGCCCTAAATGGAACTGCAATACAATAGTTATATCACTTAAACGTTCTAAATCAGGAGCCCTTTCCGTGTTGTAGAAACGTTTCTAATATTCTAATATGACCAATCATGAACACCATTTTGCATCCAGGAAACGTTCCTATAACCGATATACAGCTAAGATTTGCTAGTTGGGCTGGGTCTCCCTGACTCGACTACGCTGAGCAATCATAGCAACTAGCACCACCAGTTCCAACCTATAACCAATCCTTACTCACTGCCAGGAACACACCACTATTCAATGTTAGAGTTATTTAGCCGCGGTTTTCTGTAAGATAGGGGTACTTTCCTAGTTCAAGCGATGCACTTCTTTTACTGTTCAGGCCAGAGTACTAGCTATGCCCAATATCTACTAGGTAAGTCCTACAAGCTTAATTGAAAGACTGCAACATTTTGTCAGTGATGAGTACAGAAACGTGGTCTGTAACTGTTGCCCTCTTAAATAGTTTCAACGTCGCTCTAAGAGCTATGGAAGGTGCATTTTCTGAGATGAAATGGAATGAAGAGATTCACTAAATGTTACCGACATAGCTTAAATAGTATACAAAGGCAGTGGTAGGCTACACATCGGTAGTTGAATCGATAACTGTTAGGTATGTAAGGTTCTCGAATGGCGATCACGGATTAGAAGACGCAGCGTGGGACGCTGTTTGTGTATTTATTTTTTGAACAACACCTTTTTTTCTTACTTAACTTAACTAACAATATTATAAACATAAAAAAGGTATTACATCACACCTTATATTAAACTTTGTAATAAAAGGTACTACAAGAAAACTAATTAATTAGGAGACACCAGTGAAAGAACAAGGTGACACACATTCATGGCGCTGAAGATGCTCAACTACAGGATTCCGATGTACCATAAAACGTTTGAAAAAATGTAACATGACAATTTGAAACGATAAAAACTAAATAAAATCTTTTAAATTTGATAAAATTTTATGCAAACATATGTTTATAAAAACATATATTTTTTAACTAAAGTTAAAAAAATAACTATAAAATTTTTGGCTTAAAACTTAGGTTTTCGCGTGCAACTTAACAGCAAGTATGATGTAGGAGAATCCAGAAACTTAATCTACATGTCGTTACTTTGATCAAAGTGCAAATTGTAAACGGAGTCTTTGTAGCGGTGGTGGCGCAGCGAGCTCAAGGGAAAATTATGCTATTTTCATATATTATATATGGAAGGTACTTTACAAAGTGACTTAATAAAAAATATTTTAATACATCTGTATGTTTTAAGGGTTCCGTACGCAAAGGGTAATTAGCGGAACCCTATTACTAAAACTCCACTGTCCGTCCGTCCGTACGTCCGTCTGTCAGCAGGCTGTATCTCATGAACCGTGATAGTAAAACTGTTGTAATTTTTGCAGGAGATGTATTTATGTTTCCGCTATAATAACAATCACTAAAAAAAAGAATAAAATAAATATTTAATGGGGCTCCCATACAACAAACGTGATTTTTTATGCTCGATTTTGCTCGATATTGTTAAACACACACAGGAAGGCAACGTCTCTCCTCAAATTTAAGGGCTCAATACGGCATGTGAGTTTGGGAACGTCGACAATTCTCAGAGCCCGTCGTTGAATCAAATCAAAAGGGCCAAGCTGGTATCCAGGTTCACCCACCCAGAGATGGCAGCAGTACTCAATATAGAGCCGGACTTGCTCTCATAACAAAGCAAGTCCGGCTCCGGCTTAAGTTGCATTAAGATACCTATTTTTTGTAGTAAAAAGCTCAAAATTTATCTAGATAAGTGATATCCGTGACCAGAACGACAGAGGGCGCTACATTTAAAAATAAAATTATAGATGGTTAAAGCCATTCGGGCTTCCGACTAAAAACAGACAGTCCCTTTATGCAACTTAACCGCAAGTATCATTTATAAGAACTCAGTAAGTTAATCTACACCTCGTTCCTTTGTTCGAAGTGTAAATTGTAAACGGCGCCCTTGTTGTGGCGGCGGGGCAGCAAGCTCAAAGGAAACTTATGCGGAACCACAGCGCTCCCTGCGCCGACACTCACGGTGCTTGGAGCAGCGTGCTTCATATAAAAGAATTTCTTATTCCATCTATCGTAATCCTTGAAAAAATTACAGATGGCTTGTTAAAGCAATTTGAGCTTTTAACTACAAAAACTAGGTATCTTCATGCAACTTAAGCCGCAGCCGGACTTTTTTTGTTATGAGAATTCAGCAAGTCCAGCTCCATATGAAGTACTTCTGCCATCTCTGGGCAGGTGCACCCGGATAACAGCTTGGCCCGTTTGACTCGGTTAAACGACGGGCTGTGAGAATCGTTGACGATCCCAAGCTCACAAGCCGTATCGAGCCCTTAAGTCTGAGGACAGACTTTGCCTCCCTGTGTGTGTTATACCGCTTGTACAATAGTATAATAATATTTTAAGTTCTGAGGGACTGTTTGAAATGATGTCTACGGCTATTTCTATAATTGCACTGCTCGCCCTTGGCAGGGAATTCATCCTCACATCGTCCCGTTGTACAGTGCGGTTTAGGAGAACATTTCTCCTGCAAACGCTTAGGATGTGGAATGAGCTTCCAGCCAAAATGTTCTCTAAGGACTACAGTATAGGGTTCTTCAAGAAAGAAGTTATAAAATTGATGAAGGATCGGCAACACGCGAGTGATGCCCAAAGTTTTGCAATCGTCTACAAGCTGCGGTGACCGCATACCAGCAGATGGGTCCATCTTGCTTGTGGAAAACTTTAGTGGTATAAATAAAAAAACAATTGCAAAATGTATGACAGAGCATTACTTGAAACCGGCTCGACCGACTTGAATGATTTTTTTTTTGTTGTGTTCGTAATTGTCAGGACAATGTGTGGTATCATAAAAAAACCCGTTTAAGTGCGAGTAGGACTTGCGCACTAATGGTAAATCATTCATCCGACTGTAATTACTTAAATTTGGGTAAGTTGTTGTAGACACGCCAGGGAAGGTTTCTTAATAAGCACCTACAACGATTCATTGTCAGTCGTTTCAACAAAGAAGAAACATAGTTTGCCGGGTCAGATAAGTACTATTATGAAACCACGTGTACCGGGACCGCTAGTAATTTATAAAAGTATTTACAATTTTGTTCAGATAATTATAATCCTTCTACTGTATTTGTTAAGGTGTTTCTATTTTTATAAACAACTGCTATGGCATACTTTTTGGCCTCTTTTTACTAAAATTATGATAAAGATTAATGTCGATGAACTAACACGGGATTTTGCCGTCATTCATTCGGCAAACTGCTCTTAATTATATAATTAAAACGAAGTCTTTTTATCACTTTATAATAAATTAATCTACCACAGTTTAAGGCGAATTCAGGTGGATTTGTGGATCAATGGATTTCGTCGAATTTCCTGAAGGATAGTAATTTAAGTATCTGTTTCATGACCGTAAGTAATGTTGTTGTTTTTATTGAATATTCTCGCTGTAGTTCAACGATAATCGGTTTTTTTTCCTCAGAGTGACTTCTTGGTTCATGCGTAATTATTTGCCTAGACCCCTCACTAACACTAGTGCTTCAAATTACGCTCGGTGCCGCAAGAACTTTATTGTGCAAAAGCTCACTTAAACAAAACTATATCAAGTATAACTTTCCAATCAGGCACTAAGTAAAAATATTAATAATAATTAAACTGCGCCGTCTGGTCATAAAGTAAGCAAGGCTTGTAATATATATATAGATATAGATATGTATATATATATATATATAGATGTATATATATAGATGTAATATGAATACCAGACACCGTATACAATATATAGATGTTTTTGTATACGGTGTCTGGTATTCATATTACAAGCCTTGCTTACTTTATGACCATGTATATATATACTTTTTTATGTAAATACTCATATAATACATATAAAAGAGCGAGAGACAGAGAGAGTCTTCAACAAACACAAATGTTTATAAATGTATTTCCTGTGCGGGAATCAATCCCACGCTCTTCGTTTCAGCTGGCTGGTCATTACCCACTGATCCACTGAGGCTGTCACGTAAACACTGTGGAGTGGCTCGCAATCAACAAAGTTTATTTTGTTATCTATAGCAATTTCAGGGTATAAGCTATATATAGGTGTTTAAAATCAATATATTTAACAATTTCTACGTTATTAAATGACAGGAAAACAAACGTTCTTAGTAACCTGTGTTATAATGATATAAGTACCTTAATAATTTAGTCAATTTTTAAAATAGAAATACTTTAAATAACTATAAATAAAATATCCACCATTGACGGGCCGGTTAAGGTTAACCAAAAGGTGCCTATGCAAATTTTCATACAATCTTCCATTTTTGACGGCTGGTTAACGTCAAAGTTAGCTGGTGCAACCCAGTCTAAATTAACCAAAAAAAAAAAAACATTTAACTACGACTTTCAGTAATTTTGCGTTTCGGTTTGGTTCGTCGGTTTTTTTTAATTAGGTACCTAGGAATCGACTGTAACGTATTTTGATATGTCTGGAAACTTTTTTTTTAATTAGGAAGATAAGCTGTTTTTCAATCCACTTATCTTTTGTTACATTGTACGGAACCATTCATTCGTCGCATTTGTCCGTTTTCCAAGGTGACAAAGCATTACATTAGAACATCCATCCGTGTCCCAGTACAACCTATCCCAAGTTTTGATTATTTGATGTTTTAGGTAGTTCCAGAGATTTCAGAAATATAAATATTTCAGAAACCATTACGTAAAGTACTATTGTGTTACAGTAACTGTTCCAAATCCTCAAGGTCCGAGTTCCATTCTTTATTACTTACTTTTATGCCTATATAGAATATCTATATCGCTATAACCTCTCTCCTCTCCAAGGTGATGGAGCGTGTGATCAACACACAGCTTTTGAGATACCTAGAAAAACACGACCTGATCAGTGACCGTCAATATGGCTTTCGCCACGGTCGCTCAACTGGTGACCTTCTAGTGTATCTCACACACCGATGGGCACTAGCCATTGAGAGTCAGGGGGAGGCATTGGCATGTAGCCTAGACATAGCGAAGGCGTTCGATCGGGTCTGGCACCGGGGTCTTCTATCGAAGTTGCCTTCTTACGGAGTGCCCGAGGGTTTGTGCAAATGGGTGGCTAGCTTTTTGTCCGGCAGAAGCATACGAGCCGTAGTTGACGGTAGTTGCTCTGATAGCATGGACATTAATGCTGGTGTCCCGCAAGGCTCTGTGCTGTCTCCTACGCTGTTTCTACTGCACATCAATGATATGTTGGACATCAACAACATACATTGCTATGCAGATGACAGTACTGGAGACGCTTATTACACGGGCCGTGCAAGCATCCCACGTTCCGTTGTGGAGGAAAAGCGTGAAGAACTTGTGTCTCAAATCGAAATCGGTCTGTCCAAGATCTCTGACTGGGGGCGGGAAAACTTGGTCCGATTCAACCCTTCAAAGACACAAGTCTGCGCGTTCACCGCTAAGAAAACCCCATTCACTGTAGTCCCACAATTCCAGAACACTCCCCTCTCCATCTCCAAGAGCATTGGGATCCTTGGCGTTGACATGTCCAGCGATGTTCAGTTCCGAGATCATTTGCTAGACAAGGTCAAGCTGGCGTCCAAAAAACTTGGTGTACTCAACAGAGCGAAGCAGTACTTCACGTCGGGGCAAAGGTTACTACTTTACAATTTGCAAGTCC
Source organism: Apoda limacodes (assembly GCA_946406115.1). Taxonomy (NCBI): domain Eukaryota; kingdom Metazoa; phylum Arthropoda; class Insecta; order Lepidoptera; family Limacodidae; genus Apoda; species Apoda limacodes. Next base: position 5,731,115 of record OX291553.1, on the reverse strand, counting down.
GGCCCCATATGGAGTACTGCTGCCATCTCTGGGCGGGTGCACCCGGATACCAGCTTGGCCCTTTTGACTCGGTTCAACGACGGGCTGTGAGAATTGTCGACGATCCCAAACTCACTTGCGGTATCGAGCCCTTAAGTCTAAGGAGAGACTTTGCCTCCCTGTGTGTGTTCTACCGCTTGTACAATGGATTGTGTTCTGAGGAATTGTTCGAAATGATGCCCACGGCTACTTTCTACCATCGCACCGCTCGCCATCGACAGGGAATTCATTCTCACACTTTGGAACCAAAATGGTCGCGAACAGTGCGGTTTCAGAGAAACTTCCTCCCGCGAACCCTTGGGTTGTGGAATGAGCTCCCTGCCAAGGTTTTCTCTAAGGACTACAGTATGGGGTTCTTCAAAAAAGAAGTTATTAGATTTCTGAAGGGTCGGCAACGCGCGAGTGATGCCCCTGGTGTTGCAAGCGTCCATAGGCTACGGTGACCGCTTACCATCAGGCGGACCGTAGGCTTGTTTGCCACCTTAGTGGTATAAAAAAAAAAAAAAAAAATTTGGAATACCTCCTATAGTCCTACATTATATGTATACTTCTTAAAGTTGCTTTAAAGTACACATAAACTTGTCACTTGGAATTGCACTTGCGTACCAAAACAAATGTATACTTACAGTTATTTACCAATACATAATAATGGTTAGGATTTTAGTATTTAATCAGCTGAACTTTTAGTACGAACCAAAATTCTTTCTTATACTTTCTGGTTTTTTTTTTAAATTGTTTACATTCAGACCTTTTGGCTCAAAAACTTGTATCCCTTGGACGTTTCCTTTTTAGACAAAAAGTAGGTCACATAAAATAATTTTAAAAGTAGTTTTGAAATGTGCAAACAAAGCCCTTCGAAAATGTTACATACCTACATCATATTTAAATAATCCAATTTTCAGATTACGACTTAATTTTCAATAAATAGAACTAATAAGGGATTTTGCCTATTCTTACTCTGGTCTCTCAGTTTACCACTTATTACTTCAGAGCAGGAAAATTACAATCTAAGGGACATGTAAATTTACCTAAGCCCAAATACACTGTAACAGAAGCAGTAGGTATTGTGGCTTTGCATGGGCAAGGCTGAACTGGTTGGTTGAAAGAAGCTTACCCTCTGCCACTGTTTACCCTTTAGGAAATTAGAACTGTGATGTTGCACATATATACACACATTAATGTTTTTAAATATATAATAATAACTCAACTCAAAGGTGGCCTTGAAGAAATCACTTATAAGCGATACAATAGGACATCTAATGGTACAGTTATTGATATCGATTATATTATTTGTTTAACTTCCATGTGCGAATAAATAGGTAGATGTATGTTTATTGCAAAAAAACCTTTTCTGAACTTCTTTCCTTGGGTCACTAGAGTCGTTGTAAGTTTACATCATTTTAATATGGCGACTTTAGTTCTGATTTGTAACCACCAGGTCAGAAAAGCTTGCACTTCGAATCACAAAGAAAAAAACCGGCCATGTGCGAGTCGAATTCGAGCACCGAGGGTTCCGTACAAACCAGTATGTAAAATTATTAAAAATATTTTCATATATTATGATGTAACTTAAAATTTACGGTTTTCGCAATTTTTCCTTTATCTGTGCTATAAGACGTTGCTTCGTACCAAATTTCAAGATTCTGAGTTCACGGGAATACCCTGTAAATTTTGCTGCCCTTGCGAATTTCGAAAATTTGCGGCATAAACGGCTGTATCTTTTGATTGCGTTGGTTTAATTTTTTTACAGCTCTAAGGGACAGTAGGTCACATACTCAGGTGTGATATAAATTTTAGCTTTATATCTTCACGCGTTCCTGAAAAATGGTCTTGACAGACGGACAACAAACTGATCCTATAAGGATTCCGTTTTTTTCTTTCGAGGTACGGAACCTTTAAAAAGAAAGACGTAAAACAAGGAACATACGGAAGGAATATCCGAACAAAATAAATGAAAAGGTGTATCTGCACGCACTTTATTTATAACCATTTGTTCTAAATGCAAATCAGTGTAAACGTAAGGTAACATTTGACATCAGTTTTGGTTGATGTTAGTTTGGTTCACTTGCTTGTACTCTAAGCATTGTCCGATTGTTTGTTAGTACACTAATTTTCGTATCAAATTTAACCGCCTACTGTTAGAAGTTTTGTTTCTACAAAATAATAAAAAAAGAAGCTGCCTGTTATTTATGGAATCTTAAGAACACAATTTAAGAATAAAACAATTTATTTATGGAATCTTAAGAACAAAAATTGAGAATAAATAATAAATTTTGTGAAAAAAGTATTTTTAAAATTCAATAGTAATATCCTGATTTTTGAAATCCACATAAAATTGTTTTGCTTGAATTTCCTGGATTTAAAAATTTTGGTCTGGCAACACTTGATGCATGCAAAGCAAATACAACCTTCTACCAGGTACGAACTGCGTAATAAGCATTTCAGTTGCAGGGTTTAGCTTTCTCTAATTAATTAGTAGCAGAGCCACTAACATTCCCTGCCACGTAGGCCATAGGCTACGGTGACCGCTTACCATCAGGCGGACCGTAGGCTTGTTTGCCACCTTAGTGGTATAAAAAAAAAACAGTGTGCTGTGTAGAATTTATCGTGACTTGCGTCGAAGAGTTAACGTGAAGCGTTACATAAGTTGCAGGCAATATTATTAATTCTTTGGCGATTGTAATTTGATCAGAATATTATGCGCTCAGTAAAAATATTTACCGATATTCTACATACCTAATTACTTTTTCTACTACTTCAATGGTATCAGTACGAGATATGGCCAAAGCATATTTGGTCGGTTGATTTTTTTATACTCTTAGCTTATTAATGCTGGGAGTTTCGTTTTTTACACTTTGGTTACGGAACCTTAAAAAAATTAGCGTTAATGCTTTTATTCACGAGCCTTTGCACACGACTTTATTTAAAAGCGCTGATGTCGCAGGTTGAAAGCGATAAGGACGCTCAGACAACGCAAGGCAGTCGGCAAGTTGTGACCTTTGCATCCTCGTTATAAGTGTTTGTATCGCTACAAACGCGCAGATACCTCGATATAGACTCGCTGTAATCGAATGGTTCCTTTTTTAATAACAAAACGTGGCAACACGAACACAAGAAATTATAGTTGCAACTGGCGCCTACGTAAGCCGCACAAAGTCCTCCACACCACACCCTTTTTTCTGCCGCTCGTCGTGTGTAGAAAATTATTAGAAGCGCGTTCCAATTGCGTTTGTATCGATACAAACGCATACAATCTGCTTGTACGTGCTGATGACGCGCAGAAGACGCGCGCATCAAAAACGCGCGACGTCAGTGCGTTAAAAAAATGTCGTGTGCAAAGGCCCTTATAGTAATAAGATTAATAAAAATATAAAATTAATTCGAAAAAAGTCTAATTTTCAATTTTTTATACGACTTTAAATATGTTTTTTTTTTATTATTTGTAGAAATATATTAAAATGTTTGGCTTTCTTTCTCTCTCTTTTACAATATTACTATATATATATATATATATATAACAATATAGCAATACACCCGTAATTCTGTTGTACGACTCATTGTACAAAAGATGTAAGAAAAAGATAATTATTTAAGACGATTACGGAACAAATTACCTGTTATTTATTGAATTCTCAAGAAAAACAATTTGTTACCAATAAGTTCTCATTCTCAAACTCATTCAGAGTTAAGTATACATACCAATTATAACTCTTATAACTATAATAAAATTATTATTAATTTTTGATTTAAGCTATTGCCTATACCATATGTACTTACAAAAAGAATTGTTATAATAATATAACCACAAATATATTAGTATTTTTAAAGAAAACCTATGAATTTCGTAGCATAAGTCGCAATATAATAATCGAGAGACAACCGGACATCAAAACAGCGCTAGCGCTTATAAGCGTTATAAGCGTTTGCGTCAAGGTTCGCGCTCCCACCCCGCTGCTTATGTATTTACGTGAAAACCTTAAAATCCACATAAAGATCGGCTGTCATAAGTTTTGATTGCTGATTGCTGATTATTACATTACAGTTTTTATAAGTATAAGTTAGGTGTTCCTAATAGAATCAAACCTTCAAACGGTCACGCGGCGTCGAATCTACTGCTGTAACCCTATTTTCGGTTATAAATTCGTATATTATCATCACTCATGTTTGCCAATATTAGTAGCCTCTCATAGGTTCATTGTGAACTCAAAACAATAGATTCCTCCCTTTTGTGCGCATTGCTTAATATAAATTATATCTTTCGTTGTGCATGCTGCGTAGGGTTTGCAAAGCTTGACGTCGTTGAAGATTAGCGCGACGCACGTCGTAAAAGTGCTTTAATATAAATTTTTGTAGCTTTTCGGGCAAATTTTTTTTTGTTCTTTCTAAAGGGAATGTGTTTAAGTACATTGCTATTAAAAAATTTAATAATTTGGCTTTTTAATTCTTAAAAACCTTGATTCATCATTAAGGTCATTAAGGTTACGCGCGACCGCTGCCGTTACAAATGACCGCGCCTCTGCTTAAAGGTTAAGTGAAAAATTATAATAAAATGATAAAAAATTACCAGTTTCTGATTTATTTCTTTTTATTTACCTAATTACCTATCTGGTCATCTGAAACTGGGTTAGAGTTTTGATCTATAGGTCAGTCAGTGATAAAAATGACGATTTTTGAACGTTAATATTTAAATAACCATTTTGACACGTTTATGTGAAATACTTTTTGAGTGATGAGGAGGTCAAAAGTGGCTCTAAATGGTTCGTGTAATATTACACACGGTGCTGCTCGCCAGTTCTGTTACTTGAACTTGGCTTGACATGGACCAGGGCTGGTAAGGTATCTAAGTGCCACTCGAATCAAAAATGTTCTAAAAAATATTAACTTTAATATAATCGTAATGTTTTGACGTTGACTATTTATATCTGTACTAATTTTTAACTCTAAACCCGAAGCGTAACAAACAGACAAGCGAACTGACTATGAATTTCATTTAAGTATATAATAAAGTTTCGATGGTAAAATTGTACAAAATATATTTTTTATGTCAATTTAACAATTGAGTGGTTTATCTGTTTTGTTTTTAGCATGCAAAACTTGCTTAACTTGTTCACCAAATAAAACAGTCAATTGATAACCTTGAAAACTCTTAATTACTTCCTAATACTGTATTTATTAGATAAAACATCACAGATATTTTTAGAAGATTAACAAGTTAGAATTTATCGATAAATTAACTTATTTATCAGGTAACGAAAAATTCACTAGTCTCTCTGATTCTGTCCACAACTTCCTCGACAATTCTGGATCTTGACACAACGAAGATGTTTTCTTTTCTTGACAATCACTAAAGTATTTCCCGCTCTTATCTTGCACTTCTGGTGATACCGATAAATAAATAGAAGTCTGTGACGCTTCCCAAGAATTAAGGAACAAAAATCCAATAGTTTTTTCAGCAAATGATCGTATTATTGCACTTGGTAGATTTCTAAATATATTAGTAGATGCAATTCCAGGATGCAAGCAATTAACTGTTACCCCAGTTCCTCTCAATCTTCGACTTAATTCCGTTGTCATTAAAATTAAATATAACTTACTATTAAAATAAACTAAATAATCACTCCAATATTTTTCCATGTTCAAATTGTCAAAATTAAGTTCACCATATTTGTGACCAAAAGATGACACATTTACTATACGACTAGGTGCCGATGACTTTAACAGAGGTATTAAAAGACAAGTCAACAAAAATGGCCCAAAGTAATTAACCTGCATTCCAACATGTAAACCATCTTCTGTTTTATAGTTTCCTAGTCCTCCAGCACCAGCGTTATTAATTAGTACATCTATACGTTTTTCACTTTTGGTTATGTCGTCACAAAATTCTTTAACTGAACGAAAGGATGATAAATCTAATCGCTTGTGTTCTACTTTTGCGTCTGGATTTGACTTTAGTATTATTTCTTTGGCAGCTGTAGCTCTTTGTATACTCCTACAAGCTATAATAACTTTAGCTCCACGATCAGCTAAATCTTTAGCCGTCTCTAATCCAATTCCACTGTTTCCTCCTGTTATTATGACAGTCTTTCCCACCATATGAGCACTCGAGTGACATATCCCGCAAGATAGCTTCTGATACACTTTAAAAGAGAATATAGCGATAAGTATGACTCCAAATATCCACATAAACATATTTAATGTTAACTGTATCGAGTATTTTCACTTTGTGAGTTGTTTCATAAAGCTAGCGATACCGTCAGGTTAGGAGGTCACTGTAGACTAACAAATAGAACCGAAGCAATCAGCTGCAACTGATCGAAACAAACACGATAACGTCCAATCGCGTAATCTTTAGTACTATAATATTCAAGGAAATTTTAGTTGATAATAGGATTATTTTGCGTGTGACTAAACGAGTTTTGTTAGATACGACTAAATGATTGCAATGACCGGATTTTAATGTAAAGAGTTGTAGCCTTCTTGTTGGGAGTTATGACTGGTTTGCACGAATCTGTCAGGTCTAGGGGTATGACCTTATGAAGGTACGTGCGTTGCTTTGTAAGCCACAAGTCTCTGGCTCCCCATGTCGTGTTCCTCTTTTCTTTGGGCGGGAGGATGCATCTTAATATAGCTTGATCATTATCTTTTGCTTACAATCGTTGAAAAGTGGTGTTTAACCTTTAAGTCGGAAGTGTGCCTTCCTATTGGATTTCTAAAATCAATATAATAGTATGTGTTTTAATGATAATTGATGATGTTAAATGATTACAATAGCTTCTTTGTATCATAAAATCGCTCGTTATTGACCGGGAGTTTATTCTTATACCTTAGAACCTATGACCTAAACAGTCCTATTTCAAAGAACCTTAGAAAGGTTAAACTGTGGAAAAAGTTACCTTTCTCGGGCTCCAGAGATTTATTTGTTCCATATTTAGGCAAAGTATAAACATTTACTTCCTTAAAATTTCTATATCTTGTAAGGTATCTAAGTTTTATCGTATTAAACTATCAAATTAAACATAGATTTGGAGTGTGCAAAATAGCAATAAATTTTTATGATTTTGCTAACCTTTATTAAAACCGAGTGCAATATACGTACGCTTTATATTTTGCACAAGTTTTGGAACAAATTGTCTCGTTTAAACATTGAGATAAAATACTAATAAATGCTGAGGACACAATTTTATTTAAATTACACCAATGAGAGCTCCGAATGGCGGATTTAGTGTAATAAAAAATCGTTGTTTTCAAATGGTTTTACAAAGTGCGTATCAAACACGTCGTAAGTTAAGGTTTCGTAGAATGAAAATAATAATGGCAGATATTCGTTAAATTTGTGAACTGTTTTTTTCCAGAATAATTTAACGTTAAAAGTGTCTGAACTCAAATTTTTGTATTTTTTCTGAATTAGAAGGAGGCTGCACAAATTTTGAAATTTATTGAAGCTAAAATCACAAAGTATATAGGTACTTCAGTGAAAAAGATACTTATTAACTTTACATGCATTTTTAAATACTTATTCAAATATGCCCTACACAATGGGGTGCGTTAAAAATCGCGGGATCATAAGGTTGTGACATACGTACGAGCATAAAAAAACTAAAGTGGTTGCGTTTTCGCCATTTAGCTACGGAACCTTATAAAAAGAAAAAAATGGCATATTTTTTGTAAATATCAAGGACAAAATTACAATTGAAAATAATTTTTATTCTTGAATACAATAAATAATTTAGATTTTGCAATAATAATGTTTAATTAATTTAGCATGTCCACTGCAAACTGGTTATCTTTGGCTCGTTTTCCAATTGTTTTGTTCTTCAAACTTCATTCCCTTATTAGCTAAAGCGTTTTCGTTCCAAAACTAAATTATATTTTACCAATTACAAGATGGTTAATATTTCCAGTCTAAATAGGATTTCAATCATAACCACGAGGAACTAATTTATTTCAATCAATTTTAACAATTCTTTAATAAAGAAGAAATTTGGCCAAAAATCAAATTTCCCTGAAATAGAATCGTTGACGTGAATGCGATACACACATAATAAATTCAATACAAACATATTTCCCTGTTTTCCCACTGGATTAAGGCTGTTATTTTCTTTTTTATGGAAGATATACACAATCACAATATCTGTATGTTCTGTTTTTTTGATAAGCCATTCCTATGAAAAGCTGGGGTCCTGCAAAAGTCCAAAAAATGCCTCTTTTTTATGACATCTTTAGACCTGGGCTAGACTAATATAAAACAAAAAAAAAACTAAAAAACATACAGACACGAAATATTTCATAACCTTTAAGGAGAAGTAATTTTTATTTAATTTAGTTTTAGATTTGGAAGAGGAAAGTGGGGAATACAATACCCCGATTTTGGTGATTACAACTACGTTAACTAGCCCGCGGCCCAGTTGTCCCTATCGCACATCCGTATCTTGGACCGAGTCCTAGAGCGAAGGAATAAGGATTAAAAGTTTTTGTTTAGTTAAAATAAGTTTTCTCTGTAAAGTGATTGTAAAATCTTTAAAGAAATAAATTCTTTAACTACAACCTCATGGAATAATTCAAGCAAAACGACAGCGATAATTGCTATTACGTGTGACGGCGACAGACAACATGTGAATCGTGCTAAAAATCAGAAAAAAGTTGTTTGAAAAAGACTAGGTACAACAGTTGATAGAAAAATGTTTTGCATAAATTAAGATATTGTTATAGCTTATCAGTTATTATTTATTTTTAACAACATTGCAAAAATTCTAACTTACCTAACACTTATTTTAAAACAAATTATTATTTATATAAGTATAGGTAGGTTACATATGATTGGTTTTATAGTTATACTTCTATATTTTATTTGAAATATGAAATAAAATTCAATAGTAATATGCTGGTTTTTGAAATCCACATAAAATTGTTTTGCTTGAATTTCCTGGATTTAAAAATTTTGGTCTGGCAACACTTGATGCATGCAAATACAACCTTCTACCAGGTACGAACTGCGTAATTAACATTTCAGTTGCAGGGTTTAGCTTTCTCTAATTAATTACGTGGCAGAGCCACTAACATTCCCTGCCACGTAGGCCATAGGCTACGGTTACCGCTTACCATCAGGCGGACCGTAGGCTTGTTTTTTTTTTTTTTTTTTTTATTTTTTTTATTTTTTTTATACCACTAAGGTGGCAAACAAGCCTACGGTCCGCCTGATGGTAAGCGGTCACCGTAGCCTATGGACGCTTGCAACACCAGGGGCATCACTCGCGCGTTGCCGACCGTTCAGAAATCTAATAACTTCTTTTTTGAAGAACCCCATACTGTAGTCCTTAGAGAAAACCTTGGCAGGGAGCTCATTCCACAACCCAAGGGTTCGCGGGAGGAAGTCACTGTTCGTGACCATTTTGGTTCCAAAGTGTGAGAATGAATTCCCTGTCGATGGCGAGCGGTGCGATGGTAGAAAGTAGCCGTGGGCATCATTTCGAACAATTCCTCAGAACACAATCCATTGTACAAGCGGTAGAACACACACAGGGAGGCAAAGTCTCTCCTCAGACTTAAGGGCTCGATGCCGCAAGTGAGTTTGGGATCGTCGACAATTCTCACAGCCCGTCGTTGAACCGAGTCAAAAGGTCCAAGCTGGTATCCGGGTGCACCCGCCCAGAGATGGGAGCAGTACTCCATATGGGGCCGGACTTGCGACTTGTAAAGTAGCAACCTTTGCCCCGACGTGAAGTACTGCTTCGCTCTGTTGAGTACACCAAGTTTTTTGGACGCCAGCTTTACCTTGTCTAGCAAATGATCTCGGAACTGAACATCGCTGGAGATGTCAACGCCAAGGATCCCAATGCTCTTAGAGATGGAGAGGGGAGTGTTCTGGAATTGTGGGACTACAGTGAATGGGGTTTTCTTAGCGGTGAACGCGCAGACTTGTGTCTTTGAAGGGTTGAATCGGACCAAGTTTTCCCGCCCCCAGTCAGAGATCTTGGACAGACCGATTTCGATTTGAGACACAAGTTCTTCACGCTTTTCCTCCACAACGGAACGTGGGATGCTTGCACGGCCCGTGTAATAAGCGCCTCCAGTACTGTCATCTGCATAGCAATGTATGTTGTTGATGTCCAACATATCATTGATGTGCAGTAGAAACAGCGTAGGAGACAGCACAGAGCCTTGCGGGACACCAGCATTAATGTCCATGCTATCAGAGCAACTACCGTCAACTACGGCTCGTATGCTTCTGCCGGACAAAAAGCTAGCCACCCATTTGCACAAACCCTCGGGCACTCCGTAAGAAGGCAACTTCGATAGAAGACCCCGGTGCCAGACCCGATCGAACGCCTTCGCTATGTCTAGGCTACATGCCAATGCCTCCCCCTGACTCTCAATGGCTAGTGCCCATCGGTGTGTGAGATACACTAGAAGGTCACCAGTTGAGCGACCGTGGCGAAAGCCATATTGACGGTCACTGATCAGGTCGTGTTTTTCTAGGTATCTCAAAAGCTGTGTGTTGATCACACGCTCCATCACCTTGGAGAGGAGAGAGTTTATAGCGATAGGCCTGTAATTCGATGGATCTGATCTATCGCCCTTTTTGGGCACCGGGTGCACATTTGCAGTCTTCCATGAAGACGGAAATTGCCTAGTGTGGTAGGAAAGCGTGAAGAGGCGCGTGAGTACAGGACATAACTGCTTAAGCACCACTGCTGGTATGCCGTCTGGCCCACTCGACTTATGAACGTCTAGGGAAAGCAACGCCCGCCGTTTGCCACCTTAGTGGTATAAAAAAAAACATTGTGCTGTGTAGAATTTATCGTGACTTGCGTCGAAGAGTTAACGTGAAGCGTTACATAAGTTGCAGGCAATATTATTAATTTAATTATAATAACCGATATTCTACATACCTAATTACTTTTTCTACTACTTCAATGGTATCAGTACGAGATATGGCCAAAGCATATTTGGTCGGTTGGTTTTTTTATACTCTTAGCTTATTAATGCTGGGAGTTTCGTTTTTTACACTTTGGTTACGGAACCTTAAAAAAAATTAGCGTTAATGCTTTTATTCACGAGCCTTTGCACACGACTTTATTTAAAAGCGCTGACGTCGCAGGTTGAAAGCGATAAGGACGCTCAGACAACGCAAGGCAGTCGGCAAGTTGTGACCTTTGCATCCTCGTTATAAGTGTTTGTATCGCTACAAACGCGCAGATACCTCGATATAGACTCGCTGTAATCGAATGGTTCCTTTTTTAATAACAAAACGTGGCAACACGAACACAAGAAATTATAGTTGCAACTGGCGCCTACGTAAGCCGCACAAAGTCCTCCACACCACACCCTTTTTTCTGCCGCTCGTCGTGTGTAGAAAATTATTAGAAGCGCGTTCCAATTGCGTTTGTATCGATACAAACGCATACAATCTGCTTGTACGTGCTGATGACGCTCAGAGGACGCGCGCATCAAAAACGCGCGACGTCAGTGCATTAAAAAAATGTCGTGTGCAAAGGCCCTTATAGTAATAAGATTAATAAAAATATAAAATTAATTCGAAAAAAGTCTAATTTTCAATTTTTTATACGACTTTAAAAATGTTTTTTTTTGTTATTTGTAGAAATATATTAAAATGTTTGGCTTTCTTTCTCTCTCTTTTACAATATTTCTATATATATATGTATAACAATATAGCAATATCATAATACTATTTAATTTTTTTATAAATTAACAAGTAAGAGGGTCTGGATACATAGAGTAAGCATTGTTGTCTTTTTTTTTTGTTTTGTCTTTAACAAAATAGTTACTTTGTATTGTATCGATAATCGAGTTTTTCAGCATTGTGAATCTCATTGAAAACATAAATGTGAAATGAGTGCCAAGTTCAATATTATGATATATGCCTTGGATGTTGACTTCAACAACAAAAGAAGTAAGATGTGAATAGGCAGCATCCATCGGGAGGCATTGGAATAATTCGGTGTAAGGTAAGTGTGTTACCCACCCGTAATTCTGTTGTACGACTCATTGTACAAAAGACGTAAGAAAAAGATAATTATTTAAGACGATTACGGAACAAATTACCTGTTATTTATTGAATTCTCAAGAAAAACAATTTGTTACCAATAAGTTCTCATTCTCAAACTCATTCAGAGTTAAGTATACATACCTATTTATAACTCTTATAACTATAATAAAATTATTATTAATTTTTGATTTAAGCTATTGCCTAAACCATATGTACTTACAAAAAGAATTGTAATAATAATATAACCACAAATATATAAGTATTTTTTAAGAAAGACTATGAATTTCGTAGCATAAATCGCAACCTTATAGGTCAGATATCGAGAGACAACCGGACATCAAAATAGCGCTAGCGCTTATAAGCGCGGCTGCCACTCGCTCGGACTCGTTCGCGTCAAGGTTCGCGCTCCCACCCCGCTGCTTATGTATTTACGTGAAAACCTTAAAATCCACATAAAGACCGGCTGTCATAAGTTTTGATTGCTGATTGCTGATTATTACATTACAGTTTTTATAAGTATAAGTTAGGTGTTCCTAATAGAATCAAACCTTCAAACGGTCGCACGGCGTTGAATTTACCGCTGTAACCCTATTTTCGGTTATAAATTCATATATTATCATCACTCATGTTTGCCAATATTAGTTGCCTCTCATAGGTTCATTGTAGACTCAAATCAATAGATTCTTCCTTTCTGTGCGCATTGCTTAATATAAATTATATCTTTCGTTGTGCATGCTGCGTGGGGTTTGCAAAGTAAACGCGCGCTTGACGTCGTTGAAGATTCGCGCGGCGCACGTCGTAAAAGTGCTTTAATATAAATTTTTGTAGGTTTTCGGGCAAATTTTTTTTGTTCTTTCTAAAGGGAATGTGTTTAAGTACATTGCCATTAAAATAATTTAATAATTTGGCTTTTTAATTCTTAAAAACCTTGACGGTCATTAAGGTTACGCGCGACCGCTGCCGTTACAAATGACCGCGCCTCTGCTTAAAGGTTAAGTGAAAAATTATAATGAAATGATAAAAAATTACCAGTTTCTGATTTATTCCTTTTTATTTACCTAATTACCTATCTGGTCATCTGAAACTGGGTTAGAGTTTTGATCTATAGGTCAGTCAGTGATAAGAATGACGATTTTTGAACGTTAATATTTAAATAACCATTTTGACACGTTTATGTGAAATACTTTTTGAGTGATGAGGAGGTCAAAAGTGGCTCTAAATAGTTCGTGTAATATTACACACGGTGCTGCTCGCCAGTTCTGTTACTTGAACTTGGCTTGACATGGACCAGGGGTGGTAAGGTATCTAAGTGCCACTCGAATCAAAAATGTTCTAAAAAATATTAGCTTTAATATAATCGTAATGTTTTGACGTTGACTATTTATATCTGTACTAATTTTTAACTCTAAACCCGAAGCGTAACAAACAGACAAGCGAACTGACTATGAATTTCATTTAAGTATATAATAAAGTTTCGATGGTAAAATTGTACAAAATATATTTTTTATGTCAATTTAACAATTGAGTGGTTTATCTGTTTTGTTTTTAGCATGCAAAACTTGCTTAACTTGTTCACCAAATAAAACAGTCAATTGATAACCTTGAAAACTCTTAATTACTTCCTAATACTGTATTTATTAGATAAAACATCACAGATATTTTTAGAAGTTTAACAAGTTAGAATTTATCGATAAAAATGACCGCGCCTCTGCTTAAAGGTTAAGTGAAAAATTATAATGAAATGATAAAAAATTACCAGTTTCTGATTTATTCCTTTTTATTTACCTAATTACCTATCTGGTCATCTGAAACTGGGTTAGAGTTTTGATCTATAGGTCAGTCAGTGATAAAAATGACGATTTTTGAACGTTAATATTTAAATAACCATTTTGACACGTTTATGTGAAATACTTTTTGAGTGATGAGGAGGTCAAAAGTGGCTCTAAATGGTTCGTGTAATATTACACACGGTGCTGCTCGCCAGTTCTGTTACTTGAACTTGGCTTGACATGGACCAGGGCTGGTAAGGTATCTAAGTGCCACTCGAATCAAAAATGTTCTAAAAAATATTAACTTTAATATAATCGTAATGTTTTGACGTTGACTATTTATATCTGTACTAATTTTTAACTCTAAACCCGAAGCGTAACAAACAGACAAGCGAACTGACTATGAATTTCATTTAAGTATATAATAAAGTTTCGATGGTAAAATTGTACAAAATATATTTTTTATGTCAATTTAACAATTGAGTGGTTTATCTGTTTTGTTTTTAGCATGCAAAACTTGCTTAACTTGTTCACCAAATAAAACAGTCAATTGATAACCTTGAAAACTCTTAATTACTTCCTAATACTGTATTTATTAGATAAAACATCACAGATATTTTTAGAAGATTAACAAGTTAGAATTTATCGATAAATTAACTTATTTATCAGGTAACGAAAAATTCACTAGTCTCTCTGATTCTGTCCACAACTTCCTCGACAATTCTGGATCTTGACACAACGAAGATGTTTTCTTTTCTTGACAATCACTAAAGTATTTCCCGCTCTTATCTTGCACTTCTGGTGATACGGATAAATAAATAGAAGTCTGTGACGCTTCCCACGAATTAAGGAACAAAAATCCAATAGTTTTTTCAACAAATGATCGTATTATTGCATTTGGTAGATTTCTCAATAAATTAGTAGATGCAATTCCAGGATGTAAGCAATTAACTGTTACCCCAGTTCCTCTCAATCTTCGACTTAATTCCGTTGTCATTAAAATTAAATATAACTTACTATTAACATAAACTAAATAATCACTCCAATATTTTTCCATGTTCAAATTGTTAAAATTAAGTTCACCATATTTGTGAACAAAAGATGACACATTCACTATGCGACTAGGTGCCGATGACTTTAACAGAGGTATTAAAAGACAAGTCAACAAAAATGGCCCAAAGTAATTAACCTGCATTCCAACATGTAAACCATCTTCTGTTTTATAGTTTCCTAGTCCTCCAGCACCAGCGTTATTAATAAGTACATCTATACGTTTTTCACTTTTGGTTATGTCGTCACAAAATTCTTTAACTGAACGAAAGGATGATAAATCTAATCGCTTGTGTTCTACTTTTGCGTCTGGATTTGACTTTAGTATTATTTCTTTGGCAGCTGTAGCTCTTTGTATACTCCTACAAGCTATAATAACTTTAGCTCCACGATCAGCTAAATCTTTAGCCGTCTCTAATCCAATTCCACTGTTTCCTCCTGTTATTACGACAGTCTTTCCCACCATATGAGCACTCGAGTGACATATCCCGCAAGATAGCTTCTGATACACTTTAAAAGAGAATATAGCGATAAGTATGACTCCAAATATCCACATAAACATATTTAATGTTAACTGTATCGAGTATTTTCACTTTGTGAGTTGTTTCATAAAGCTAGCGATACCGTCAGGTTAGGAGGTCACTGTAGACTAACAAATAGAACCGAAGCAATCAGCTGCGACTGATCGAAACAAACACGATAACGTACAATCGCGTAATCTTTAGTACTATAATATTGAAGGAAATTATAGTTGATAATAGGGTTATTTTGCGTGTGACTAAACGAGTTTTGTTAGATACGAGTAAATGATTGAAATAACCGGATTTTAATGTAAAGTGTTGTAGCCTTCTTGTTGCGAGTTAGGACTGGTTTGCACGGATCTGTCAGGTCTAGGGGTATGACCTTATGTAGGTACGTGCGTTGCTTTGTAAGCCACAAGTCTCTGGCTCCCCAAGTCGTGTTCCTCTTTTCTTTGGGCGGGAGGATGCATCTTAATATAGCTTGATCATTATCTTTTGCTTACAATCGTTGAAAAGTGGTGTTTAACCTTTAAATCGGAAGTGTGCCTTCCTATTGGAGTTCTAAAATCAATATAATAGTATGTGTTTAAATGATAATTGATGATGTTAAATGATTACAATAGCTTCTTTGTATCATAAAATCGCTCGTTATTGACCGGGAGTTTATTCTTATACCTTAGAACCTATGACCTAAACAGTCCTATTTCAAAGAACCTTAGAAAGGTTAAACTGTGGAAAAAGTTACCTTTCTCGGGCTCCAGAGATTTATTTGTTCCATATTTAGGCAAAGTATAAGCGTTTACTTCCTAAAAATTTCTATATCTTGTAAGGTATCTAAGTTTTTATCGTATTAAACTATCAAATTAAACATAGATTTGGAGAGTGCAAAATAGCAATAAATTTTTATGATTTTGCTAACCTTTATTAAAACCGAGTGCAATATACGGACGCCTTATATTTTGCACAAGTTTTGGAACAAATTGTCTCGTTTAAACATTGAGATAAAATACTAATAAATGCTGAGGACACAATTTTATTTAGATTGCACCAATGAGAGCTCCGAATGGCGGATTTAGTGTAATAAAAAATCGTTGTTTTCAAATGGTTTTACAAAGTGCGTATCAAACACGCCGTAAGTTAAGGTTTCGTAGAATGAAAATAATAATGGCAGATATTCGTTAAATTTGTGAACTGTTTTTTTCCAGAATAATTTAACGTTAAAAGTGTCTGAACTCAAATTTTTGTATTTTTTCTGAATTAGAAGGAGGCTGCACAAATTTTGAAATTTATTGAAGCTAAAATCACAAAGTATATAGGTACTTCAGTGAAAAAGATACTTATTAACTTTACATGCATTTTTAAATACTTATTCAAATATGCCCTACACAATGGGGTGCGTTAAAAATCGCGGGATCATAAGGTTGTGACATACGTACGAGCATAAAAAAACTAAAGTGGTTGCGTTTTCGCCATTTAGCTACGGAACCTTATAAAAAGAAAAAAATGGCATATTTTTTGTAAATATCAAGGACAAAATTACAATTGAAAATAATTTTTATTTTTGAATACAATAAATAATTTAGATTTTGCAATAATAATGTTTAATTAATTTAGCATGTCCACTGCAAACTGGTTATCTTTGGCTCGTTTTCCAATTGTTTTGCTCTTCAAACTTCATTCCCTTATTAGCTAAAGCGTTTTCGTTCCAAAACTAAATTATTTTTTACCAATTACAAGATGGTTAATATTTCCAGTCTAAATAGGATTTCAATCATAACCACGAGGAACTAATTTATTTCAATCAATTTTAACAATTCTTTAATAAAGAAGAAATTTGGCCAAAAATTAAATTTCCCTGAAATAGAATCGTTGACGAGAATGCGATACACACATAATGAATTCAAGTTATTAAATCCACGCTGTCTGTCTATCCGACATTTAAGAGGAAACATATCGCTGTTTTTCCCCATACAAACATATTTCCCTGTTTTCCCACTGGATTAGGGCTGTTATTTTCTTTTTTATGGTAGATATACACAATCACAATATCTGTATGTTTTGCTTTTTTGATAAGCCATTCCTATGAAAAGCTGGGGCCCTGCAAAAATCCAAAAAATTTATGACATCTTTAGACGTGGGCTAGACTAATATAAAACAAAAAAAAAAAAAACTAAAAAACATACAGACACGAAATATTTCATTACCTTTAAGGAGAAGTAATTTTTATTTAATTTAGATTTAGATTTGGAAGAGGAAAGTGGGGAATACAATACCCCGATTTTGGTGATTACGACTACGTTAACTAGCCTGCGGCCCAGTTGTCCCTATCGCACATCCGTATCTTGGACCGAGTCCTAGAGCGAAGGAATAAGGATTAAAAGTTTTTGTTTAGTTAAAATAAGTTTTCTCTGTAAAGTGATTGTAAAATCTTTAACCCGTGAGTAGGCGCGCCCTAAAAAGTTACACGAGTAGGCGCACGTGAGCAAAATGCTCACTGTCCTTTAAATGAATTTTATTGTGAAAAAAAAGGAATTATACAACAACTTTTGATATTTTCATAAATTATAAGTCTTATTTCAGGTAAATAAAATGTTTTATTAGAATTATATAAAAAAATGCAAACTTATGAATAAACTAAAAATCTTATAAACTTTGGGGCCTCAACTTTTGGCTAATCTTAAAAAAAAAAACAAAAAAAATTATCATACCAAAATTTGGAATTATAACAATAAATTCACTCAGTTATATAATATTTATACACGAAAAATAAGAATAACCAATAAAACAAATTTAATGTATGAAAAAAAAATACTTGCACGAGTAGGCGCGCGATGAGCAAAATGCCGCGCTACACGATGTGCTGCGCACAAACACCTAACTACGTGATCGCAGCGGCACTGAGCGGCACGTGAGTCCCGTCAGGGGGGAGGGGATGAAAAGTTAGGAAGGTACTGTGAAGTTCGTAGTGCTAGAGCGGCGCTAAAGACGAAATTAACCGCAAAAAAAAGTTGCGTGAGCAAAATGCTCATAGCGCGCCTTCTCACGGGTTAAAGAAATAAATTCTTTAACCACAACCTCATGGAATGATTCAAGCAAAACGACAGCGCTATATAATTGCTATTACGTGTGACGGCGACAGACAACATGTAAATCGTGCTAAAAATCAGAAAAACGTTGTTTGAAAAAGACTAGGTACAACAGTTGATAGAAAAATGTTTTGCATAAATTAAGATATTGTTATAGCTTATCAGTTATTATTTTTTTTTAACAACATTGCAAAAATTCTAACTTACCTAACACTTATTTTAAAACACATTATTATTTAAATAAGTATAGGTAGGTTACAGATGATTGGTTTTATAGTTATACTTCTATATTTTATTTGAAATATAATAAACAAAGAAAAAACTTTGATTATTTGTTTGTATGTGGCGATAATCTCCGAAACCAGTGCATTTGAGAAATTCTTACACTATTTTGTACTTACGGTTATAACGGTATTATTTACCTTACACTATAGAACAAAGGTTGAAGTTGCATACAATTAATGTATAACTGTTTCATAATAAATCCAGTAAAATAACCATCAAAAATAAAGTACAAAGTGTTTTTTTTTATCTTGGGTATTTATCATATTCGACAGAAAAATTAAGATATATTTATATAATAATTAGTGCTAAGATTGACAAACTATCTCCTAACTCTGCTAATTCCTTAATGTAATTATAACTTGTGTCGATGCACGACTTGTGAGCACTTTGGCTGTCACAAAAATAATCGCAGAATATCCGTTTGAAAAATACAGATTCTTTCAAGGCTTCACACAATGCTATGTGTTTAGTCTCAGCTGTGCTAAGATATACACATTGCTGTTTATAGAATTGCCATGATACAGCAGCAAAACAAAACACTGCCAAAAATTAAACACAAAATTAGTGTACAATGAAACTGTCTCAAATAGCTCATAGCATAGGTTGCATCTGCCCTTTTACACGTAGCTAAGTACAGGAAAGATTCAATCATTTCTTGGTATCTTAGGTCTTTCGCTTAATCTCGACTTTCAAGCTTGAGGCTACATTCAACAGGAAATTTAACTGACTTGCACTCTTTCACCCCATATTTCTTCAAGATCTTTCGAATGTAACTTGCTTGACTTAGGTGTATTTCCCCTTTCTCACAATCCCATGTGATTAAAATCCTTGAACACTCCTCACCCTAAGATCCTTTACCTTGCATGCTTTACCTATTTAGTGCTTAAATTTCAGTGCTTCTGTTATAAGATTTGTGAATATATAGAAATGATTTACATAAACTCAACTATGACTAATTCTTTAATATTCTCTATATACACGCATGAGTCATACTGAGTTCTAATAAAATTAATAAATTTTATATAGGAATAATTATTCTAATTCTAACAGTGATCAGCCTGTTTCAAACCATAAATCTCATTTTTGAGTCTCCACACTTTTCCTTTCTTCACTCTTTCTTTCATCACCACTTTGAAAAACAGTTCTGGTTGCTCCATATATATTTCCTAAGGAAATCGGTTGATACATTTATGTGATGTTATTTAAATTTCTGATATATTCACTTTAAGTGCGTACATATCAAAATAATCCTGTTCAAACTTCTGAGACAATCTTTTGGTAACTAGCCGTGCCTTTGTAAAGAGTTTGTATACCATCAGCTCCACATTTTAAGTTGAAAACACTTTGTCAATTGCAAATTTCACAATATTCTGATCCATTATTGGGTATGTAATTTGGCCATAATATTTCGTATATGGCATTAAGATGGAATTTACCTTAAAGTTACGTCAAAAACGAACACCCTAAGATAGAAAGATATTTGCTTTTTAATTGTTATTATTAAAATTGTGTTCATTTCAGGAATATGAACGCAACACTTGCGTTTTATTTCCGACATTTAGCAAAACATTCCAATTTTATTAACTCGGCAACGTTTGCATTTAATGTTACTCAAAGTGCCGCTTTCAGATGCTTATTTTACAAATGAAACAAGCGAGATGGTGGCTTGAGAGATACCGTCTTATAAATGAAAAGATTCTTAAACGATGTCTATATGTTTGTTTATGTTAATGGAAGATATATGATCGGTACGTACATATTCCTGTAAAAAACATTTTTTACTGAGCCCATATTATGATGTGTAAACGGAAGTCGAATTAATTTCTTTTTTGTTACTGAGCTTGGGCTATGATGTTTTAATTCAAACCTCGGGAACTGGCTTATTACAAAGTTGTAAGTAAAGACGCTGGTACATATCTTTGTAACATTACCATGTTATGCTAAAATTAATAAAGATATAAACTTGAAAATTTCTTTACACTAAAAGATTATAATTTCTTGAGATATTTGTAACTGTGAAAATAAAATTAATTTGAACTAAATTTAAAATTTTCAGTATAGAAACATAACATCTTGAATGATAATTTAGTAATCATTTTTGCCTTAAAATATTTTGCAATTAATCGAAAAGAACAAGCGATTTCAATGAATTGATGCAAAAATTATGTCTCAATTATTTTCTTTTCAAACAAAGACTTTTCTTTTTCAAGCAATGATTTTTAATATATTATCACGAAAAAAATCGGCCAAGTGCGAGGCGGACTCGCGCACGAAGGGTTCCGTACCATTACCTACAAAAACGAGCAAAAAAGTCACGTATGTTTTATGGGAGCCCCCTAAAGTATTTTTTTTCTGTTTTTTAGTATTTGTTGTTATAACGGCAACAGAAATACATCTACTGTGAAAATTTCAACTGTTAAACTATAGCGGTTCATGAGATACAGCCTGGTGACAGCCGGACGGACGGACGGACGGACAGCGAAGCCTTAGTAATAGGGTTCCTAATTACCTTTCAGGTACGGAACCCTAAAAACCATTCTTTTGTTTAATAATATAGGGTTTTGACTCATGTGTTAGAAAATATGAATTAACGATTAAGTGCCAACAGCCAGCGTCAAAGTCCATGCTTTGGGAGCTCAACGACGCCTTTTGTGCTTTTGTGCTTTTGTGCTTTTACCAGACAAAAAGTTTTGGCATAAAATATGTGACTTTAACAGCGAAAGATTATCTTTATTATTTATGCAAACGAAAAAAGACGTTTAAGAAGGCTAGTTGTAAAATACTGTTCATTAACTAAGAACACAAACCTTGAATAAGCCAAAAATGCAAAGTTTCTCAAAATGGTAACTACAAAGATAAAATTAGTTTTTAAATTTAAACCAGATTTAATTTTCATACAGTTGAAGTCGTTTTGGCACGCAGCATCCACCGGGTGGAACCGATCCAAGAATAATAAATTGCACGGACACAAAATTTGGTCAGACAAACTTGCATTATGCAATATTTTGTTATTTTGTTATGCACGTATCAATTATTATTAATAATATTACATATACGCTACGGTGTACCGTACATAGTCTACGGTGACCGCTTATCATCAGGCAGACCTTTAGCCTGTTTGCCACCTTATTGGTAAAAAAATATATCTTTATATATACCTAAATAATTCTTCTGCGTGCGTGTAAATCACTGGAAGAGTCCAAAACGGCTAGACTTATTTTGATATTTTTTTGTGTGTTTTAGTGTTTAGATTCTCACAATTAGACCCGGTGTGTGGCGCTGCAATCGGGTTTATTTTTAAACTTTTCTTAAGATTATTCATCGACAATGCATATCGAGTAAACGTTAACTAAACCCGCTAAAACCGCAAGCAAGTTATCGTTCAGGCAGGAACACGACTGTCGGGTCCACTTAAATATTTTAATTTTAGCGTCGTAGTACATATACGAAAATCTTTTATATGTACATACATAAAAATATCAATAGTTTCAGCAAGAAAAAATCCATTGAACTCAAGATGCTCAATTACTGGAATGATAGGTAAACCAAATTAAAATGGAAATAATATAAAATTGTATGGTTGAAAATTATTTTTTTAAAACATTGATTGTGTTTGTTTTTTTTATGATTTTTAAAAGAGTAACTATCGAGTTTCTTTCCGGATTCAACATTATAACAACAGAATGAATTTTTTTCAAACCACTAAGGTGGCAAACAATCTTGCGGCCCGCCTGATGGTAAGCGGTCACCGTAGTCTATGGATGCTTGTTACACCAGGAGTATCACGCGCGAGTTGCCGACCCTTCAAAAATCCAATAATTTCTTTCTTGAAGAACCCCATACTGTAGTCCTTAGAGAAAATCTTGGCAGGGAAGTTTCTCTGAAACCGCACTGTACGCAACCACTTCGGTTCTAAAGTGTGAGAATGAATTCCCTGTCGATGGCGAGCGGTGCGATGGTAGGAAGTTGCCGTGGGCATCATTTCGAACAATTTCTCAGGACACATCCCATTTTAAAAGCGGTAAAAGACACATAGGGAGGCAAAGTCCTTCCTCAGACTAAGGCCTCATAGCCCGTTGTTGAACCGAGTCAAAAGGGCCAATCTGGTCCGGGTGCACCCACTCAGAGATGGCAGCAGTACTCCATATAAGGCCGAACTTGCGACTTGTAAAGCAGCAACCTCTGCCCCGACGTGAAGAACTGCCTCGCTCTGTTTAGTACACTTAGTGTTTTGGACGCCAGCTTCACCTTGTCTTGCAAATTATCTCGGAACTGACCATCGCTGGAGAAGTCAACACCGAGGATCCCAATGGTCTTGGAGATGGAAAGGGGAGTGTTCTGAAATTGTGGAACACAGTGAATGGGGTTTTCTTAGTGGTGAACGTGCAGACTTGTGTCTTTGTAGAGTTGAATTGGACCAAGTTTAGCCGTCACCAGTCAGAGACCTTTGGACAGTGTGGTCTCGACTTGAAGCACAAGTTCTCCACAGTTTTCCTCCACAACGGAACGAGGGATGTTTGCACGACCCGTGTAATAAGCGTCTCGAGTACTGTCATCTGCATAGCAATGCATGTTGTTGATGTCCAACATGTCATTAATATGCAGTAGAAACAGCGTAGGAGACAGCACGGAGCCTTGATACCAGCATTAATGTCCACGCTATCAGACATTGTCAGGTCCACACGGGTGTACCTAAATAAATTTCAATTATGTAACAAATTAGTTATAACTTCGAGGTTTCAAAATATTTAAAACTTGTACATTTTGCTTGGAATGCGTAGGTCAGGTACTTACAATATTTTTTGTTGCGTTTGAACCTTTTGGGACGAGCGGACTTTCTTAGAAATGTTTAATTAACAGATGGTCGGTTCTGAGATGTTGTCGCTTGCGGCATGACGCATCAACGCGCCAAAATTCAAGAGCGAGAAAGACGTACAAGTGCGTACGAGACAGATGATTCGCGTAAGGGATGGGTTTCGCATAGTTATAAGAATAAGAGATTTACGGGCTTATTGCAAAGGCGATAAGGCCGAATAACACTAACGTATAATTGAGAGTTACAGCTTTGCTCCGAGACAAGGGTGCGCCAGCGCATTGCAGAAGGAAGGCGGGAATCGTGGCAGTCATTTTTTAACTTAAGTAAGGCTAACACGTAGGAGTCATTTTTTTAACTAAAGGAAGGCTAACACGTGGCTAACAAGTGAACTGTGAGAGTGTTACGTGTTAACGTACGGAGACCTTTGTTCAAAGCTAAGTATAACTGCATAATCAATTTTCAGTAAAACTGTAAATATTCTAGCAAACTAGTTCGAAATGTACTCAATCCTTAATTGTTTCTAATCGAGTTTCCAATAATAACGTAGATTTCGAATCTTGAGTAAAGATATATTTAAATTAATTAAAACTTGAACTTATTTGTGTTATAAAAGTAGATATTACTCAGAAGATCACTCTTTGGAAATATTGTGTGTATTAACCCGGTTTATTTCAGCAACACATTTTTTACTCCAGGCTCGGAGAGCCCATCCTAACCCGTAATTTAATTAACGTAAATAACTACTCGACACTTATTGTAATTTTGTGAGAACTTTTGTTTGTTTCTAAGTGTCGTATTTTCAGACTGTAACGTAGTTTGGTCTAGATAGTCCTTGTGTAAAAAAGGAAAGCGCTTTTCGGAAAGGCCTTTCTGGATTGAGGGTGATTGACCTTTTCCATCTTCGGTCATCCATTGGGCAAGTCTTACTTTCTGATCTCTGAAGCCTAAACTTCGTGGAACAGAAATTGCGACTTTGGAGACAAGGAAAGGACTATCTACTTTCCCAAAAGGCAGATTTTTCTTTTGCAGCAGACAACGTCTTTTATGTTCAAAATACATACACTTTATCTCGTCAATTCCAGGTCTTTAACGCATGGACAAGCGAAAGGAGTGACTAAGGCGGACAATACGCGACACAACAACGGAACGAGGTATCTAATATTGTCGAACGTGCACGAGAACGACAGCGTGTACAATGCCATGTTTGGTAATGTTTTTCATTATTTAATAGAATTAAATAAATGTTCACGTCATATCACAAGTCTTTTACTAAGCGATAGGCTGGGGATGTAAGAGGATGAGAGGGGGGACCTCACAACATGCGTCTGCCGGACAAAAGCTAGCCACCCATTTGCACAAACCCTCGGGCAACTTTGATACAAGACCCCGGTGCCAGAACCGATCGACCGCCTTTGCTATGTCCAGGCTACATGCCAATGCCTCCCCTGACTCTCAATAGCTAGTGCCCATCGGTGTGTGAGTAAAACTAGAAGGTCACCAGTCGAGAAACCATGGCGAAAGCCATATTGACGGTCACTGACCAAGTCGATTTCTTCTAGATATCTTAGAAGCTGTGTGTTAATCGCACGCTCCATCAACTTGGAGAGGAGAGAGGTAATAGCGATAGGCCTGTAATTTATTCACAGTCTTTCATGAAGACGGAAATTGCCTAGTATGGTAGGAAAGCGCGAAGAGGCGCGTGAGTACAGGACATAACTCAGGAGTACTCTGCTTAAGCACCACTGCTGGTATACCGTCTGGCCCACTCGACTTATAAACGTCTAGAGTAAGCAACGCCCGCCCGACCTCCCGCTATGTAATGGAGATTTCCGACATGGCCTTACCGCACCACGGTATAGTAGGTAGTACAGCGCCTACATCATTCATATTCGTGTTTTAGGCAAAGAGACTGCCTATGGGCCATGTCACTATCGGTCTTTTGCAGTGGTGGTAACGGCGACTGGCAAAAGTTCCCTTCGGTAGCTTTGGCAATCAAGGGTGGATGGGAGTGTTCGAAAAATTGTATTTCATAACTTTGATGATTCAAAAGTAATATATATAATATATACTATAGTAAGTACGTCAGATTTTATGAGGAAAACGTGTAGTATGATATAATATAAGAACATATCCAAACATGTTATTTTTTATTAGTGAGTTTTTTTATAATCAAAATGTTTTGAAAAGACAATCATTTCGAATGTTTGCGCTTGTACTCGTGCATATTACCTTAATGATTTGTAGTAGTTACTATAAAATAATGATATTCACAAAATGCAAGGGTGTTCTCCCGTTTTATATATTCGATGTGTTCTGAGGAATTGTTAGAAATATTGCCCCACGCACCATCTTTACCTTTATAACTAGGCACAGTACGGTTTCAGAGAAACAAAGATGTGGAGCTCTCTGCTCAGGTTCTCTCTAAAGTCTGCAATATAGGGTGGTATCCCTATACCACCTTATAGAACCCTTTCTTTAAGAAACAAGTGATCAGATATTCAAAGGGTGGGCAGCAAGTGAGTGATGCCCCTCGTGTTGCAAGCGTCGAGAGACGTCCAGACGCTCAACATCAGGTGGACTTTAAGCTTATTTACTGCATTAGTGGTTTAAAATATAGTATTTTATATAAAATTATAACCTGCAACGCAATGCAATAAATTTGACCTCCCGTTAAAAAAAACGTTGTGCATTGATGCCTTTGTGAGTAAGACAAAGTCATGCCAAAATGATGATTAAAAATAATTATTAAAAAATAGCTTACGTTATTAATTTTAAATGTAGTTTTTTTACTAGGATACTTGCTTATATTTCTGGCAAAATATAAATACGAAACTCATTCTGATTGTGTGTATTTTACCATATATTAAATACTATAACGAAAAACTTCGAATCACTTTATTTAGTGAATATAAGGAGGTTTCAAATAAGTGCCAATATTATATTTGAATAATTAGTTAACAAAATACTTCAAATATTTGACAACATACATTTTTTTTTGTGAAAAAAGGATAAAGTGATATAAATGTCTATAACAGATTAAAAAGGCCGCTATTTGCAACCCAAGCCTTATCTACAGAGTTCGGGCCAACGCACCTTCGACGAAAATTAGCAAGAAATTGCGTTCGTAAAATTGCAATGTGCCTTACCAATATATGAGAAACTTTTACTGTGATGTTCCACAATGGCTAACATGATATTTATATAGAATAGAAATGCCACAAGTTTGTGATCAAATTTGTGTTCATATATTTTGTGATTCAATTTGATTTTGTTTTTGTGATGCAAATGTTTAAAAGTTTAGTCCTCCAAGGAGCCCTTAAGCAAACAGAATCTGGGGCCCAATAAGCCCTGAAGTACAGGAGCACAAAGAAAATCCTGAAAACTTGTATCACACATTTTTTCATGATTTAACATACTGACAGACACCAAAAACACGGAAACCTTGTGCCACAGATTTCGAAGGGTCTGTCCGCACAGTAAGTATTCGTTTATAGTTATTCCTGTAGAAACTTTTGAATTCTCCGTAATAACCTTTGTCTTTCTCCGTCCCATCAACATGTTCTGTGCTAAAAATCAGCTAAAGTGGTTGCTCCGCAGCAACACAACAAAAAAATCTCATAAATAAACAAACATTAATAAAAACATATGTATAATAAGCTGTTATTTACGACTTAGGGTCGAACAAGTCACAAAGCACAGCAAAATTTGTTTGATATTCTATTATTATATTAAACTAAAATATTAAATATTCTACCAGCTTTTACTTTTGTGGTCTATTCCGAAATTAAGTCTTAAGAACCCTATGCCTTTACTTAAATAAAAAAATTATGAAGCCTCTCCGAGGCTGATGCTAACTAATAGGCAGAGATAAATGAATAGCCATTCCTTTCTGTATGAACTTTTAATCTTTGATCTTTTAATTAAAGTTCCGCTACTAGACACCAGGTGGCATTAAACAATACTATCGGTAGCTAGAGGTCAAATCCTCAAAGCCATCGGCGTGTGTTCCATCCTTAAGTAATACATTAGATAAAACTAATCTTTCATCATAGAAAACCAATATAAGCCTGTACTGTTACGTATCGCCTTAGCCTCGACTGAAACAGATTTATCTAAAATAGACGTTGTTGAACTCAGTTCTCCCTTAGGTACAGAACTCGCAATATTTCGTCTCTGCTCACGCCCTGCTGACGTATGGATCCAATATGTACCAATTTGTAGTAAGCTTTAGTGAAATTTATTGCTCTAGGTTTTATGGCTTCAGACGGAAAACGTTTCTCTCGTATCGGTGACGATAAAAGCATATTGTATCAAAAAGTAAATAAATTATTCCTACTGTACGTAATAATAAATACATACAAATACCAATATATTTTTCTACAACTTTTTATTTAATTAACTTTATATTTGCCCTTTACAGTTATCAAGACTAGTAATAAATTAACTAAGTAATACCTGTATCAACGCCAAGCTTAACCTATTGGGTCTAGAGATTGAAAATGTTGCACACAGGTTCTTTTTAGTAAATGAGTTAGAGGCTACTTTAATGTCATGTGTGAGTCATATTAGCACAAGGGTTAAAAGATATTGTGTTGAACCGCTGGGCTAATTTTGTCAAAATTTTATGAAGGGAGGGGAAAGAAATATTTGCTTAAAAAAACACTAAGTCTGATTTAGATTAGCGCATAGAGAATAACCAAAACTACAGCAAACTTCATTACTGTAATCAAGGTTTCACCGTAGGAATCCTACGCCAATAACCTATTTTAGCGCGAGTGGAGCTGGGAGAAAAAACTTGTATTATTATAAATACGAAAGTGAGTTTGTTGGTTCTTCCTTCTGCCTTGCCAAAGGACAGAGGCTATTTTACAACCCGAAAAATCAGCAGTTTTCGTAGGAATGGCTTTAACAGAATTTCACTTGGTCAATTCCTAGTTATGTATTTCTGTACTCAAATTAGTGTTAGACTATATATTGTATTACTTTTTATTTGAAGTTGAAACAATAAACTAGATTAACTGCTGAGTTTCTTGACAGTTTATTAGTTTATAAAATTAATACTGACGATTTAAAAGTGCTGTTTAAAAGTCTACTTAAATAAAAAATTTGAGTTTGAGCTATCCTCTCTGCGCTAATCGAACTACTCACACTTGACGTTTTTCACTCACGGCCTGAGACATAGCAGACTATCTTACATAATAAAGAAGTTTCCGAAGAAACCTCATGCTGTTAGCGAAATTTAGCACGGGTATATTTATGCTATACATACATATAAAAGAGTTTGTATTTTATTCGTGCTTTAAAATATGTTTAATTATCTTCATTCCGTTAATAAAAGTATCTATCCAGCAGGAAATATAATATTTGGGTGTCAAATTCTGCACATATAGGTATCTGATGTCGGCATCTAACAATGTGAACCCAGGGCCTTGATCTTAGATAAATACTGTTACAATAAAGGTCCCAAGCGAGAGTGGATTCGATACCAATACGGCATATCGTGTGACACAATCTTTTTGTTAGACATATAAAATTTGCATTAATTAATCACATAAATGTTAAACAACCTATGGGCTCCTAGTAAATATTGTAGAAATTCAAATTCAAAATTCAAAATCCAAGAAAGATACAATTTACATATAAGAAGATAAAGATACATATGTACATAGAAACTATCAATCTTTTAATAGACTCCCTGATGGTAGGTATGAGTCGTTGAATAAAAACCTACCATACAGCCATAGATTTGGCTAAATTAAAAAAAATTAACGAATATTTTTATTGTCATAGCTAAGTTAAAACACTTGAACGTGACTTTTTAAATTCATCCTGACACCTTAAAACCTAAATAATGCACTAATTGAGTAGAATAATAGTTTGAATAGATTTTTAAAGGATCATCGTACAAGTAATGTCTCTGGTGTTGGAAGCATAGGCTTCGGTTAACGTTAGGTGGACAGTTAGGTAGTTATAGAAAAAAAAACTCGACCTTAAGCTAGGGCTTGAACCTGCCCCCTTATATTCTGTCGGAGTGCTCTGTCATTAGAGCTGCCGAGGTACAATCTGGCTAGCGAAAGACCCAAATATCTTTGCTCTGAATTTTGAATAAATTAATGCTATAATGCCGTAAAACCATAAGAATAACCAATAGTTTAAACTATGCTGCAACTGGTTAAGGCAAAGAGAATAGTCCATTGTGTATTAAGGGTGGGAAAGAGAAAATTACTAACGAGAGGCTATTTTAATGAATCTAGTTTGTAATTTCCGCACCGCTCGTGTACATGTTGTACACAATGTTTTTCATCACATTAAATAATAAACCCACCACCTCAACACTCACCCATTTACAAAGAAAAAAGTAAGTGGTAGTAATTAAGGTCTTAGCACCCGCTTTGTCTGCACGTAATGTCATCGCTTACGAGTAAGTGTGATGAAAATATTGTTTACCTCAAATTGTGAACCTCGGATTTTTACTGTTACGTAGTAACCTATTTCTTAATATGTAATTACGTGCTTGTCTTGGTTTCGAGTGAATTAATTTATATCCCAACTTATTTTAGTTTCCCAAAGAACTTGATCTATTACCAACCAAATACAACTATTTGTTTACGGATAACAAATATCTTGCGCTGGTTCGCGTTCCCGTAACAAAGGCCGTATACAATATACCTGTTACTAACACAGTTTTTCTTATCTACTGTAACAATTTAAGTTTTTTTTTATTGTATTATTTTATTTATACTCGGGCCGTAAATCCTCTGTTATGTGTTGAGAAACCGTAGTGTAATGATTTACAATAAAGAAACCAGTATCATACTAACTAGTTACTATCACATCTGCACCAGTGTTTTTAATGTTATATTGAATTCCGTAATACAACATGAAACTCTAACGGGTGATTTAATGACGTTGGTTTTAGTTTTATTTGTTTTTTTTCGATTTTCCCTTAAGATAGACTAGACCACATTTATCAAAATGGATTCTTCCGTATAACTTTCGTAGTATTTATAGCATAAATTAATGTCTTGTATTATATGTAATAAAAAACAATATATACGCGCTCTTGCGCTAGTAAAGTACTATTTTCCTGCCGTTGATTATTTTAGTTTTTCTCTCATCCTACGAAAACAAAATATTTAATTTGCTCTTTAAAATTAGTGATATACGTAATATCGTTCATAATTCGTGACTAGATGTTTCTACAGCATGAACGAACATTGCTAACCAGTAATTATTGCACTGAACGTTGTGCAATAAATGCAGTATATAATAGTTTTTTTTTTTTTTTTTTTTAAATACTTACATGCTTCATGTTAAAGGTGTATATAATTGGGTATTAAACCACTGGTGTGATATAATTATCCAACTTATCTGCAGCTCGTTCCATAAACCCACTCCTGTTTTAATATCTGTCATTCTACGAGAGTGGCATTAATTCACCAACTTTTATATTATTACTAAAGTTCTGTGCATTTTTATTACAATTGTTGATTGTGGGACATTTTTGAATAATATGCCTAAATCGTATTTGGAACCTCTAACAAGTTTAATTGCTAAGAGATCGCCAATGAAATTGAAGAAAATGAATATACAAACCAAGTGACAGAAATCTTAAGTAAAAACAAGGATAACGCGATATGTAACAGAGCGTGCGTGAGTAGTGCAGCTACATCTCAACTCACTGAGATTTTCATTGCAATACTGTACTTATCCAACTACCTTTTCAAGTTGGTCGGCTATTACTCATACCTAGCTATGATAGTTTTCCTTGTAATTTTACTAATAGTTATTTCTATGATTTTTTCCACACACGCAAGAACAGCCATTTAGCTGGCAGTAGGACAAATATTTTACTACTTAAATATCAGTCTACAACAAAAATTTGCAGTTTAAAGCTTAATATTTCACAAATGCATCGCTGAATCGACAAATGGTTTTTGCACACCCTCAATATTTTTAAACGAGCTATCCAATGACATCTTAGGGCACACTATGTGGTAGACGAGGAAAAAAATCATTTCATCTTTACGTGTAGGGAAGGTACCCTAAAAAAACATATTTTTAAATTTTATTTTACCACTTTGTCGGCCTAAATAATATGTATATCCATGCCAAATTACAGCTTTCTAGAACAAATGGTCTTTGAGCCAAGCCGCGGACAGATACACAGACGGACAGAGGGACGGACATGGAAAAACTAAAAGGGTTCCTTGTTGATTACGGAACCCTAATAATAAAGGGACACTTTAGGTTTTTTTTAACGAAAAAAAGTTTATAAATCGTGTTTTAGAACACAGTCGTTCAATTTTAGTCGGATCTGCTCAGCGGATCCTGAGAAACCTTTGCCTTTGTGTTGAAAGGGCCACAAAGAATGATGTCTGCTGTACGAATATCACAGTTTGCTATCAGAAATAACTGCAGACAAGATTTTATTTTCCAAAAAGCACAGGTCGAGAAATCCAAAGACCATAGACTATTGGAAGTATTTTTTTTCGATTGATTAAAAAAAAGACTCATTATGCTTACGGATTAATATCTTGTTATAATTATTAAATCTAAGTATTCTCAGGAACGAATGATTAGAAATATGTGTAAGAGTACGAAGATGTTAGTTTTAACAATCGGAATGTAAAATCGAAGTACCAAATATTAAAAAGTTTACCTAACAAACTAAAGACACTCCATTAATTGAATTCGCGGTAGTAATAGGAATATTTAACAAAATTAAGAGGAAAACTATGACAGTTCAGTAGGCTTTACAAGTTACTTTTACCAACTATATTTTGTGCTAGCGTTTCACAGTGTGTGGTTACCGTAGTCGGAATTTCTTTTTAATTTTAGTTCGGAATGCTAAAAATGTAAATAAGTCCATATATTATATATCTACATCATACATCACTTACATAGGTACGCTAGCTAGGATAACCTCGTGCAATTGAAGTTTAATTTTTCAGGTTTCCAAAGCAGAGTAGCCGCAGGGAGTTCGAGCAACATGATGGACACTGTCTGCAGCAAAATCTAAATTATATTTGTTTTCAAATTTCGCTACAATATGGTTATTCCTACATTTTATATCAAGATAGTTTGTTAAATTATTACGAAAAGTCGACCAAATTAGCGTTTTTGTAGCACTGCCAATTTAAATCTGTCTGTCTATCCCTAGGTAGGACAGGATAGTGGGTAGAATCTAAAATTTTATATACCTATAAGTCTTTTTCAAAATATGGTGACGGATTTAAAATAACATATTTTATTTTATAAGCTAATATGCTAAGCTAAAATCTTACAAAAGAGACGACGATTTAAGAGTCGGAAAAAGCGGAGAGCTAGAAAAGTTTACAATGAGCCAACTTTTCTTTTCGTTCTTATTAACTTCGTCACCTTTTAGATACTCTCTCCTGAGTTTAAATGAAAAGAGACTTTATTTAATAACATCTCAGTAAGTCTTAATAACAAATTCAATTCTCTGTTCTTTCTTTACGTTGCAAAGGAGCATTAATTAAGTTGAAATTTTGTACAAGTATTGTCAAAAAGACGAAGAAGGACCTAGGCTACTTTTTATCCCGGAAAAAGTTTTTGCAGGAATAACAATGACAAAAGTCCACGTAAACAACTATAGCTATAGCTTGCTGCAGCAAACTTTTTAATCCTACCAACCATAATCAAGGGTTTGCTGTAGGAATCCCATGCTGGAAACCAAATTTAGCGCGGAGGGAGCCACTGTCAGAAGTAAGTTATTATTCGCTTATCGATTGAGCGATTAAAAGTAATTTAGAATCCCTTACCAATTAATTGTCATTTTTCTTTCTTGCTTCAATATCATATACCTAGTGAGCACCATTAATCAATAACCAATTTCAATTCCTAAGATCCCAAACATGACATCTGTGCTGAAAGTTAGAAAGGGGTTAAGAAAACCCCATTCACTGTAGTGCCACAATTCCAGAACACTCCCCTCTGCATCTCCAAGAGCATTGGGATCCTTGGTGTTGACACCTCCAGCGATGTTCAGTTCCGATGTGAAGCTGGCATCCTAAAAACTTGGTGTACACAACAGAACAAGCAGTACTTCACGCCGGGGCAAAGGTTGTTAGTTTATAAGTAGCAAGTTAGGCGCCATATGGAGTACTGCTGCCATCTCTGGGCGGGTGCATCCGGATACTAGCTTGGCCCTTTTGACTCGGTTCAACGTCGGGCTGTGAGAATTGTCGACAATTCCAAACTCACTTGCGGTATCGAGCCCTTAAGTCTGAGGAGAGACTTTGCCTCCCTGTGTGTTTTCTACCGCTTGTACAATGGGTTGTGTTCTGAGGAATTGTTTGAAATAATGCCCACGGCTACTTTCTACCATCGCACCGCTCGCCATCGGCAGGGAATTCATTATCACACTTTAGAACCTAAATGGTCGCGTACAGTGCGCGAACGCTTAAGTTATGGAATGAGCTCCCTGCCAAGGTTTTCTCCAAGGACTACAGAATGGAGTTCTTCAAGAAAGAAGTTATTAGATTTCTGAAGGGTCGGCAACGCGCGAGTGATACCCCTGGTGTTGCAAGCGTCCATCAGCCGGACCGTAAGCTTGTTTGCCACCTTAGTGGTATAAAAAAAAAAAAAAAAAGAGTTGAGTATTCATGCAGATTACAGGTGACTCTATAGTATCAAATAAAGGTTCTTGACATATCACTGAAGTAACGGGATACCTAATTTTGAATCGATCGGAGCTGTAGTTTTTATAACTTAACTGTTATTACTAAATAATAATGAAAATGAAATAATTATGAAGAAACGATATATGTCTGTTTTCACTAATGTGATTTAATGAAAAAAATATTAACATCTCAAAAGTTTTCAAATATCTAAAGAATTCAGAGAAACTTTTTTGGAATTATCTGTTAATAAATGTAAGCTTGTTTGTTTTAAAAATTCAATTTTATGCTTTAAGCTAAATTCTGCAAATTACTTATTAATTAAATAAAAAAATGTGATTTTATTTATTAACTTTAGTTTAAGATTCTAGCATGAGTTGATAAGAAACACGACAAGGGCGGCGTTCTGAAATAAATTACCTACTGTTCGAAAACAAAAGGGATCCCTCCTGTAGATTAATTTATAGCTACACTGTAAGAGCCCAAACAAATGCTTAAAGTATTTCTAATTTACCGGGTACAACATATTTCATTTGCCGAAAGCAATTAAAATTGTACTTTGTATTTGTACTTTTACTTTTGCCTTGGATAAATTGTGATAAAACTTTTACGTGATCAGACGATTATGCAAAGGTATATAATTTTGTTAATGTCGTGACAGATTTTACATAATTTATTGTCTATTTACAATAATCTACCTTTTGTCAGCAGCTTCGCCCGCCCTAAAATTGGTTATCGGCGTGGGATTCTTACGGCAACTCCTTGATTATACTGAAGTTATAGTTCGTCTAAGGTCGTTCGTCTAACGGTTATATTTATTCCTGCGGGAACTATTATATTACCAGGGATAAAAGTAGCCTATATCCTTTTCCGTCTCTTCAGCTTGTCAAATTTCAGCTCAAATAGTTGTTCCATTACGTCGTGAAGGTAGGACAAATAAACAAAGAAAAAAAAAACAAAATCACCATTTATAATATTAACAGTAGGACGTTCTGCACTGCGAGTTTCAAAAAAAATATCTTTAATAAAAGCAACGTCGAAATAAAGTAGAGCTTTATTTAAAAAAATACGTGATTTTAATAAAAATAAGAATGAGTCCTGTCATTTTCACGTCGCATCGATTTCATCAGATGAGCTTCGTATGTCGCTTTCAATGGAGATTTATTAATATTTGATGGAGTGCTTACGGATTTTTAACCGCGACGTCGGAATGAGCGGAGACGGCATACGCGTTAACGATGGATGTTTGTTTATGTGTATGAATGTCTGTTACCATTTTTAATTTTTTAAGTACTGAACTGATTTCGATGCTAATTTTGATACGGTTTGTTGTATGACATAGGTATCACCTCAGAGCAGGTTGTTAAAATTATGTTTTACTGTTGGAGGCAACTGGAACACGATCGATACACTGGATGTTCTCCTCAAAAACAATCGGATTTATTTTGATGTAGTTTATTGTTTTACATGGCTGTTATTTCAGAGCAGGTTTTTAGTCATCTTAAACGGTTAAAGGCCACAGAGGGCGCTGAACTTGATGCTTTAGGCAATAGGATACCAGAAACCCTCTAGTAGAATTAGTTATCTGAAATTTAGTCGTGGGTATTTAAAATTTTAATTTTCTCATTTCTTATTTTATAGATAAAAATTATGATTCTGTTTGTTAAGTACTTTGAGCCATTTAATTACAAGACACTCGACAGTCTCTACTATCAACTAAGCTGACAAATTCTGTCTTAATGCACGCCTCATAAGCGGAGCGGTGAGGTAGTGCTCTACTCTAGACATGTCAAAAAACCCAGTCTTTCGAAACTTAAATGACGTTTTTATTTTTAATATAACACTTACAGGATAATATGAGTGCACTAATATGAATATAATAATCTGTCTAGCACATATGGTACATTTTATAAACAATTAATTTGTTTAATATAATAAATAATAACATTAAAACTAATCATTCTTGGACGTCCGTGAGTCTGTGTTTATGTGACCATGTATGTGGCAGAGAAATTGGTCGAAAAATTCATCTTACCGGAATACTTTTGTTTTTAATATATAAAGTATTACACTGTGCTGATTCCTAGTTAATATTAGCGTTCTAAGTACTGTCGTTTAATTATTATTTATAAAAAACTAATATACCACTGTATACTGTATATCTATATATTGTAGTATATTAGAATAGGTAGGTAGTACACAATATGTTTTCTGTGTCTTCAGTCTGTTACGAGCGAGTAAACTGTTAACACACTACCAACGTGTTTCAATAGATTATCCACAAATACGATAATTTGGCGACGAAAATAGCCACGCTTGCAATCTACTCGTATTGTTGTAATAATAATATAGTTTGTGTTGATTACTATGGCGAGTCAAGGAAATACAGTGTTCGGTAACAGCCTCACATTTGATCACCGTGCGCAAGAGTGGGACATTTTTAAAAGTCGATTCACCCAGTATTGTTTGGCAAACGATATAACGAACGAATCAGACAAGTCAGGAGTAAAACGAAGATACCTACCGCGTTGCCAGAGACTTAGTTTTCCCCAGTGAATTGGAAGTTACTGATTTCTCAGTACTATTGGAAAAATTAAACAATCATTTTGTATCCAAACGAAGTTCGTTTGCAGAAAGATATGCGTTCTATAAAGCAGAACAGCGGCCGGGAGAAGAGTTAAGTGAGTGGGCAGCGCGAGTGCGAAACTTAGCAATACACTGTGGGTTCAAAACAGAATTAGACACAGCGCTAAGAGATAGTTTTGTTCTCGGACTAGATCCAAGGAGAAGGAGAAATTATTTGCCGAAAACATTGAAAGTTTAACATTTAGTAAGGCTTTGGAAATGGCACAAAGTGTAAGATGTGCTCGTTTAGCAATGAGCGTCGCGAAGCGTACCATCGATGAGCCGTTGGCGGCGGCGGCCCACTCCACCGTGTTCGCGCTGAACTCGGCATCAGCAGCGGTGGCGCCCCCGCGCCGCGGCGGTGGCAGAGCGGTATCGACAGCGTACCGTCGTGATTCGACAGAAAAAAAGTGTTGTGAAGTGTGTGGTTATAAAAATCATTCAAAAGATCAGTGTCGATTTATAAAACATTTTTGCCGCAAATGTAATAAACAAGGTCATTTAAGCCGTATGTGCAAATTTTACGGCAAAAATAATAACTACATAACCTTGGCTGCGGACTACGACGTCGGTAGTATTGAAGGTAATCAATTAAATTTATTTAACATTAGGTGTGTAAACGGCGAACCTATGCGACAGATCATATCGATAGGTAAAGAAAAGGTAATTCTTTACTTTCCAAGAACGCTTGGTTTTTACGGAATAAAAATTTCTATTGATAGAATACCACATTTATATACGAAGATGAAATTCAGAAACTCTCGGAGGACACTAGTTTTTCCAGAAAAAAAATAAATAAATTTCATAAAAAAACAGCCATTACACAACAATAAATATCTACAAAAACAAAACACATGAGAAAATAAATTAACAAGTTTTTTTTTTAAAAAAAGCAATGTTGTCAGTATTTAACAATCGAGTATTTTGTACAGTAATAATCGATAAAAAAAAGACCGGCGAAGTGCCAGAAACAAATTGTTCTAATTTAGAATTGTTTAGCAGGAGTATACAAAATCAGCCATTACACAACAATAAATATCTACAAAAACAAAACACATGAGAGAAAAAAATAACAAAAAAATAACATGTTGCTACCACTATTCAACAATCGAGTATTTACTCTATCAAGTAATAATCGATAAAAAAAAAATAAGTAAAATTTTAAGAATTTTAAGTAAGTAAGAATCTAACAATAAATTAAAAAGTAGTCGCAGGATACAGTATTCCAGCTGCTATCCAAAAATGATGAAAAAGTTCACCAACACTTCTGTAGGTTTGGCGCATTCTTGCTTCTGCCAAGTACCCTACGAAAAATTCTGGTCTACGGCCATACTGAGGAACATTGGAACGCAAATCCCGCCATAATCTTTCGATGTTTTGAGTATGAGCACCTGTGATTGGATCTATAAAGTTGAGACTGTGGTTTACAGACAAATGGTTAAAACCTTCTTCTGTAAGCGTGTCGTATGATTTCCAGCAATCGCTGTAGATTGTAGTACCCGGTTTAATATAGTCTTTAATTAATTTAATTAAAGTGTCTTTATCTCGTTTATCCACTGGCACAAAAAATTGCTTTGTTTTGTCAAATCTCTGAACCCCGCCGAAAATCCATTGGCCCTGTAAAATACGTCCTCGATTGTATTTCCGTCGTCCGAACTTAGCCTCGTCGATTTCTACAATAATTCCTTCGCCTCCTATTTTTTGAGAATGACGAATACTCCAATCAATACACACTTCTCTTACGAAACTTGCCCAATCATTGTATGTTTTGGAAGATATATTCAGTTCATTAATAATATAGAAATTTCGGCTTCGTGGATAACTGAGATATAAATAAACAAAATGAACGATTTTCCAATGTGGTAGGTGGACATTGTTAAAAAAAGTACCTTCAAACATCGAAATCTTATAGTTACAACCTTGATGTTTAGTTTTTTGTTTTTTTGCCAGTTCTTTATTCCTTTTATTGAAAATGTTTACTAGTGAAATTGTAATTACATGGCTGTTTACATTTTGGACACTTGTGTTCTAAATTAATAACATGGTGTCTAACTAAAAACTCATACATAGGTTTCGGATCGTTACATTTTGAACATAAATGAATCATATATCCTAATTCACTATTTTTAACTTCACAACCAGAACAGTTATCATTATGTGCTGCTGATGTAGACGCCATATCTTTTTCGTTGGTTTTTCTGGTATTTATGTTCATAAATTTTCTATTTTTTCTTTTGTTTTCAAAAAAACAACGTTGACAATACTTACCAGCCTAAAGGAAAATACCCATACGATTCATTTGATTATACTTTTATTTAATTTTAATCGATAGAAAAGTATATTTATATACTCGAACCAATTTCTACTTATTTAGTATAGTCACGGCAACCCACTTTGGAACATGAAACCTTGCGCGCGAAGCCGAGCGGAGCGCATTTGTACTTATTTAGAATTGTTTGGCAGGAATAGGGGGGGCAGGGTAGACACCGGTTTATTGATCTAAGTAACACAGGTACAATTTGTTTCTGGCGCGAGAAACCGTTGCCGTGACTATACTAAATAAGTAGAAATTGGTTCTGGCGCTCGCCGACCGCTACCGCGGCACGCTCCGCTCGGCTTCGCGCTCTAACTTTCATGTGCTCCGCTTGGTTTCGCGCACAAGTTTTCATGTTCTAAAGTGGGTCGCCGTGACTACACTACATAAGTACAAGTTGGTTGAAATATAAATCTTGCGCGCAAAGCCAAGCGGAGCACATGAAAATTAGCGCGCGAAGCCGAGCGGAGCGTGCCGCGGTAGCGGCCGGCGAGCGCCAGAACCAATTTCTACTTATTTAGTATAGTCACGGCAACCCACTTTGGAACATGAAACCTTGCGCGCGAAGCCGAGCGGAGCGCATTTGTACTTATTTAGAATTGCTTGGCAGGAATAGGGGGGGCAGGGTAGACACCGGTTTATTGATCTAAGTAACACAGGTACAAGTTTTCATGTTCTAAAGTGGGTCGCCGTGACTACACTACATAAGTACAAGTTGGTTGAAATATAAATCTTGCGCGCAAAGCCAAGCGGAGCACATGAAAATTAGCGCGCGAAGCCGAGCGGAGCGTGCCGCGGTAGCGGCCGGCGAGCGCCAGAACCAATTTCTACTTATTTAGTATAGTCACGGCAACCCACTTTGGAACATGAAACCTTGCGCGCGAAGCCGAGCGGAGCGCATTTGTACTTATTTAGAATTGCTTGGCAGGAATAGGGGGGGCAGGGTAGACACCGGTTTATTGATCTAAGTAACACAGGTACAATTTGTTTCTGGCGCTCGCCGGCCGCTGCCGCGGCACGCTCCGCTCGGCTTCGCGCGCTAACTTTCATGTGCTCCGCTTGGTTTCGCGCGCAAGGTTTCATGTTCCAAAGTGGGTTGCCGTGACTATACTAAATAAGTAGAAATTGCTTCTGGCGCTCGCCGACCGCTACCGCGGCACGCTCCGCTCGGCTTCGCGCGCTAACTTTCATGTGCTCCGCTTGGTTTCGCGCACAAGTTTTCATGTTCCAAAGTGGGCCGCCAGAAACAAATTGTACCTGTGTCACTTATATCAATAAACCGGTGTCTACCCTGCCCCCCCTAACCCTGTCAAACGATTTTAAATTAGAACAATTTGTTTCTGGCACTTCGCCAGCCGCTGACGCGGCACGTTTCGCTCGGCTAGTGCGGTGTTCACCATGTAACCTAACGGCTCGTCGGTTCGGTTTGGTATGGATTCGCTGCCAGTTTTTTTGATTTTAATTGAGTATACATATAAATATGCTTTTCTATCGATTAAAATTAGAGAAAAGTAAAATCGATTGAATCTTGTGTTTATTTTTTTCCTAAGGCTGGCAATTATTTTTTTGAAAAAAAAAGTTTTGTATTTTTAAATGTTGGTGTGTAATGGCGGGTTTTGTATGAAATTAATTTAGTTGTATTCGTGAAAATCTAGTGTCCTCCGAGAGTTTTTAAATTTCATCCGTGTGTATAAATGTAGTGTTCTATCAGTTAAAACCATCGTTACGTAAAAACCAAGCGTTCTTGGAAAGTAAAGAATTACCAAAGAAAATA
The DNA here is from genome assembly GCA_946406115.1 of Apoda limacodes. Lineage (NCBI taxonomy): Eukaryota > Metazoa > Arthropoda > Insecta > Lepidoptera > Limacodidae > Apoda > Apoda limacodes. The sequence continues at coordinate 5,690,186 of OX291553.1, read as the reverse complement.
TATCTTGCGAAATAGACAGCGGGAGTGCAGTTTCACTTTTACCGGTAGATATTTACAATGCCCATTTCAAAGGTAAATATTGTGTACATAAATGCGATATCATTTCAAATTGTTATAACGATTCAAAAATTTTGCCGTCAGGTTATTTGTTGTTACCCTTAATTTATGAAGGATACAAACGTTTTATAAAAATGTATGTCATAGAAACACATACGAACCGACCGGTTTTGTTAGGCCGCGATTTTATAAGTGAATTTAAATTAAAACTAAGTAGGTATAGTCATAATATATGCAATAATCTGACACAAATTGATGTGGGCAATGTTTTAAAAAACAAATTTTCAAAATTATTTTCAAACGAGTTGGGAAAATTTAACAAGTACAAAATTCATTTGAATATTAAACCTGATGCTACATTAAAATTTTTTAAAGCACGAGCAGTACCATTAAAGTCTAAAGTTTTGCAAAAGTTATTAGATTTAGGTATTTTGGAGAAAGTTGACCATTCTGAGTTTGCTACGCCTATAGTACCAGTGTTGCGGGCCGATGGAAATGTTAGAATATGTGCTGATTTTTCCGTCACACTGAACAAAGCACTATATATGGAAAATTACCCGTTGCCTCGAATAGAAGACTTGTTTGCTAAGCTTCACGGAGGCGAAGAATTCTCAAAGCTAGACCTTTCTAGAGCTTATAACCAGCTAGAGCTTGATGAATCTAAAAAATTCACTTGCATCAACACATCTATGGGTTTACTTCGATTTTCTAGACTCGTGTTTGGCCTAAGCAGTGCCCCCTTTATTTTTCAAAAAACTATGGAGCAACTATTGTCAGGTATAGAAGGTACATGTATTTTTTTGGATGATATCTTAGTTACTGGACCTAACAGATCAGTTCACTTAGAAAGATTAGAAGCAGTTTTAAGTAGGTTAGAAGAAGCGGGCTTAAGACTAAAGCAAGAAAAATGTGAACTATTTAAAAAATCGGTAGAATACCTAGGTTTTATAATCGATAACAAGGGTCTGCATAAATCTAAGCAAAAAATTGAGGCAATATTAAAATGCAGTTGTCCTAAAAACGTTAAAGAGCTTCAATCTTTTCTAGGTATGATAAACTATTATAGATGCTTTGTTCCAAATACATCTAGTATATTAAGTCCTTTACATTTATTGTTAAAAAAGGGCCAAAAATGGGTATGGGGCGATGAACAAACCAGTTCATTTAATAAAATAAAACAAGAATTGGTATCAGAGCGTGTGTTGGCTCACTATAATCCCGAATACGAGACGATAGTGACCGCAGACGCGGGCCGACCGGGCTGGGCGCGGTGCTGGCGCAGCGTCAGCCAGACGAGTCCGAGCGCGTCGTGGCGTACGCGTCTCGCTCACTCGCTACAGCTGAGCTCAATTACGCTCAGATACAAAAGGAAGCAGCTGCCATAATTTTTGGTGTTAAGAAATTTCATCATTATTTGTATGGTCGTACGGTACCCTTTACGTTAAGAACTGATCACAAACCGCTTATCACTATATTCGGAAATAAAAAGGGAGTTCCGGAGCTAGCTGCAAACAGACTTCAGAGATATGCTTTATTTCTGTCAGCATATAATTTTGTCATTGAATTTGTAAAAAGTGACCAAAATGTAGCAGTTTTTTTGTCACGTTCTACAGATTTATGCAAAAATAATATTAAAGAAAACGAGTCTGACATCGATCGCGCCTTGTATGCTTATTATATATCAGACTCTGTTTTAAAACCTTTAACGTTAAAGGATATTGAAAATGAAACGACTAATGATAACATTTTACAGTGTGTAAAATCATTTATTGAAAAGGGCTGGCCGAAAAAAGTTACAGATTCGGAATTAAGACCTTATTTCAAAATTCGTTTACAATTATCCTTGGAAAACGGTTGTATTTTTAGGGGTCATAAATTAGTAATACCGAGACAATTTAGGAAACGACTTTTAAATGAGTTACACAATTCTCACTTTGGAATTATTAAAACAAAATCGGAGGCCCGTATGCGCATGTGGTGGCCAAATATAGAAAAAGATATTGAACAAAAAATAGGGTCATGCAATATTTGTAATTTGTTACGTAGCGCACCACCACGTTCACCGCTTGCAGTGTGGCCGTACCCTAAACGTCCTTGGGAGCGCGTGCACATAGATATGTTTATGTTAGCTGGTAAACAGTATTTAATAGCTATCGACGCACATTCAAAGTGGGTTCGCTCAGATCTTTACAACGTGCCGTAAAGACAAAAATAGCCGAAGTTAGGAACGAAAAGTGGGACAATCTCATGAAAGAGATATCGCCTTCCCACTTAGCGTACTATCGGATGGCTCGAGCGTTTAAATCCGACGTAGTGAGTACTATGCCGCCTTTAGTCGACGCAAACGCGACAATCGCATTTGACGACGACGAAAAGGCCGAATGCCTAGCCAAATCGCTAGAAAGTCAGTGTTCGCTCAGCGAACAACCCACTGACCAAGCTCACGTCGATGAAGTGGACAGGGAAGTGGAGCGGAGAGCGGCCCTTCCCCCACTTGACTCACTTCCCCCCGTAACAGTCTCTGAGGTCGAAAAGATCATCAAAGACTTACAACCCAAAAAGGCCCCGGGTGCCGATGGGATCTCAAATAGGCTTTTAAAAATCCTCCCCGCTCAGCTCCTCCTTCTATTGGTCAGCATCTTCAATGCGGCCATGGCAAATTGCATCTTTCCCGACGCTTGGAAAGAAGCTGACGTTATAGGTATCCCTAAACTGGGTAAACCTAGTAACGTAGCCACGTCTTATAGACCCATTAGTCTCTTAAAGACTTTGGGAAAACTATATGAACGACTCCTCCTTTCTCGCCTGAAAGACTACGTTCAGTCTAAAGGCATTCTGATTGACGAACAGTTCGGTTTTCGAGCTAATCACTCGTGCGTCAATCAAGTGCACCGCATAACGGAGCACATCCTCCAAGGTCTCAATAGGTCCCCTAAGACTTTCAGCACAGGAGCCCTCTTCTTCGATGTAGCGAAAGCTTTCGATAAAGTCTGGCATAACGGCTTGATTTACAAGCTGTACAATCTCGGTGTCCCAGACCGTCTCGTGCTCATATTACGAGACTTCCTTAGGGATCGTAGTTTTCGCTATCGCGTAGAACGAAGTCATTCGTCTCCCCACCCCATAGGTGCAGGTGTCCCCCAGGGCTCCGTGCTTTCCCCTTTACTCTACTCCCTATTCACAAACGATATACCTCGTCCCTCGAACGTTAATGTGGCGCTCTTCGCGGACGATACGGCGCTCTACTGTTCTCACCGACACGTCCGTCGTATAAGCCTGGCCCTCCAGTCTGCCGCCAACGCCTTAGGCGATTGGTTTCGGAAGTGGAGAATCGAGGTTAACCCCGAGAAAAGTGCAGCAGTGCACTTCGCCCGGGGCCGAAAATCGGTAAAGGTCACAAGGCAACTCACCCCAGTCCACCTATATGGCCAACCCATTCCTTGGGTTAAAAAGGTCAAATATTTAGGGGTCACTTTAGACTCTCGTCTTAATTTCAGAGCCCACATTAAAAGAGTAAGAGATCGAGCAGCATTCGTTCTCGGTCGTCTTAAGCCAATGTTAAACAAGTACAGTAAAATGTCTCTTAGAAATAAGGTGACGCTTTACAAAACTTGTATTCGGCCCATACTCACATATGCGAGCGTAGCGTTTGGTCACACCAACACTACTTCCTTGCAAGTCTTACAAAATCGCTTTATGCGAGGCGCAGTCGGCGCCCCGTACTATATGCGTAACATCGATCTCCATAGTGATTTCGAGCTTACGACCATAAAAGCCTTCATCAAAGATGCGTCTAAACGCTACTTTGAGTCGGCAGCCCTCCACCCCAATCCCCTAATTAGGCAATCTGCCAACTATGCCCCCATTAGAGGGGCCTTAGGACCGTTTAGATATCCGAGGCACGTCATAATTGACTCTGACGATGATATAACCAGCAGGCTCAAAGCTCAAGCGCCTTCAGCGCCCGCGTCCGCGAACACAGATCATAGAAATATATACAGAATACGTCGCCGCCGGCGGCGACGGAACATTAGACAGTTTAGTTTTAACACACACACACACACTCGAGCGCGCGGGTATACTAGGTTCACTAATATACCCGGGCGCTTCGACTAGTTAGATTTAAATAATAATAGGCGAGTGCTGAAGAGTTTCTTGCCGTTTCTTCTCTTCAGAACGCCTTTGCTATTTTCCGAAACGGCGGTAAAATTTAGTTAGATACAAATTTTAGTTTCTAAGAGCGGTTGCCCAAGCCGAGGTTCGTGTCTAGGACACCCTTGCGCAAACCGCCCCAACTTTTCGCTGAAGAGTGCAAGCAGCACCGCAGCAAAAGTTAGTCCGCGTGTAGTTGTAAAGGCCATCTGCGGCCAACAACAGTAGCCAGTAGTTAGAAAAAAAAAAAAAAAAAATTCAAAGTGGGTGGAGTGTTACGCGATGTCACTTACGGACAGCGACGCCGTTATTGCAAAGTTATGCGACATGTTCAGTAGGTTCGGTCTTGTAAAAACGTTGGTTACAGATAACGCTAGTAATTTTTGCTCAAACCGTTTCGAGGAGTTTTGTGTTTCAAATGGTATCCAACATATAACTATAGCGCCATATCATGCTGCTTCGAATGGTCAGGCTGAAAATAGTGTTAAGACTATAAAAAGGGGTCTAAAAGCAATTTTAAATGAAAAACCAAATCAAAAAAGTTTACCAAAAAAAATTAATAAATTTTTGTTTGACTATAGGAACTGCACACATTATACCACTGGTTTTTCACCTGCTCAGTTATTTCTCGGTCGTTACGTTGTCGCTTAGATCTGTTGCGGGTTCCTAGTTCACCATACGACAATAACGGTGACGATCAAACCGCGAATTTATCGACGTCGACATCCGCAGCCAAACGAAATGTACATGTTAAACAGACCTTACAGTGTAAGCAGTATGGAGGACGTCGAGTAACAAATTTTAGCCGAGGCGATACAGTTTTATTAAAGCATTTCTATAACAATGGTACAAAATATATATGGAAAAAAGGCATTGTCCTTAATAAAATCGTATCACGAATGTTTTTAGTATTTGTACCAAATCTTAACAAATATGTAAAAAAACATGTAGACCAATTGTTGAAATGTAAGGGGAAAAGGTCAACACCCTCCTCCGATCTTAGCATATACGATGATTATTCTATAACATGCGATAGTGAGTTAGAACCAACGGATTCACACCCAGATCTTCCTAATCCAGTCGAGAGAACTGCCGCGACTTCCACACCGCCTGCCTCACCTCTACAAATACTAGGTGCGGAGGAAAGTGAAGAGAGTGAACAGGGGACAAACGAAATATGCATTTCCCCTACATCTGACAGGCAGCAGGAACCTGAAGCACCGTTGAGGCCTCACGAGGAAGATTCTATGGGAAATGAGACGAATTCTTTATTGAAACGCCCGACTAGAAATTTAAATCCTAGATATAAGTTTTAGAGAAGTTTAATATGGTTAGGTATTAGTTTATATTATTTACTTTGAATGTCAACTATGAAGTGGAGGGATGTAGTATATTAGAATAGGTAGGTAGTACACAATATGTTTTCTGTGTCTTCAGTCTGTTACGAGCGAGTAAACTGTTAACACACTACCAACGTGTTTCAATAGATTATCCACAAATACGATTTTTTATTTTTATTTTATAGTATATTTTTTCCTCACCTTATTTGTTATTTTATTTTAAAAAACTTGAGTTTTTGTTTTAGAATTTTTTTTTTAAATGTGAATGATTTGTTCTATTCACGCGAAACTAAGACGAACAGTAATAAAAATTTTGTTATACTTTCTAGGAGTAATTAATTTTTCGGCTCCGTCGCTGAGTGGGTTCGATTTCTGCATAAGGAAAACATTTATTATGTTTGTCTTGAGACTGAGTGTTTTCTATGTATCCAATACAGGGTGGAAACGATAAGTGATCTTACTCGATTATTTCTAAATCAAACACGATATCGAAACACTGATTATTGATCCTGAAGTGATTCACGAGCGCCATCCAATGGTATCAATAATTTATTTATTTATTTATAAAATAAACTGGATCCACCAGAAAATTTGACGTTTACAGCTTCCATACATTTAGTATTCAATACAGTTAATTATTGATACCATTGGATAGAGCTCGTAAAGCACTTTCAGGGTCAATAATTATTATTTTGATATCGTGTATGGTTTAGAAATATGTATAACCCTGTATATGTATTTACAAAAAAGTATGTATTTGTATCCATTGTAAGGTATCCATGGCACAAGCTTTGTTTAGTTTGGGACCAGACGGTGCTTTGTCAAAAAAAAATATGTTATTTATTGATATATATATTTTTAAAACAAAAGCTTCTGTTTAATTAGTTTTGACATGTGGCTAAAAAAACATGGACTTATATTCCCGCCAATGATCCAATATGTTACATAAACTTCACATAAGAATTTTTAAAACATTTATGGCAATAATGGGAGTGAAAGATGGTCACAGGATCTCTTTAACGTAACGACCCAACCAGGAAAGAAAAAGAGAGGTGTAACATTTTTTTTATCCATCTGATAAAAAAATAAGTTTGACAAAAAAAAGGAATTTTAATGTAAGTCAAAGGCTTTATGCTCTACGGCTTATTTTTAACCGAAATAAGTTTAATTAAAACTTTTTGGTTCCATCTTACAAAGTAAAAATAAAAAATCTTGATTTTCTAAAAAAAATACGTTCACTTCTTAAAAATATAAAAAGCTTGTTCTTTAAAAAAAATCTAATTTTTTTTTTTTCAAAATTTAGTCAGGTAAAAACGAGAGTAAGCTGTCACAAAAAGGCAAATCAAAATAAAATACTTACAAAGTATTCAGTAAAATAAAATTGGATATAGGTATGCCAACTGTCAAGAACACGAAAAGAGTTGTCGTCGTCCGAAATTGAAACTGTTTGCCGAAATCCCTACTAACGGGACTTATCCCAAATCAATTCACCCTTCAAGTATCCGACAGAGCTGGGACTGGCACACGCGAAATGCAAACAAATGACGCTGTAGATTTTTCTAAAAAATCCTTTTTAATAACGTAAAGGTACAGCGTAATGGAAATTAGATTTTTTTTTTGTATATTTTAAATGTTTTTGCTAGATTGGTAGATAATGTGATTAGGACTTAAGTCCGCATGTTCGGTAAAGATGAGCGTGTTCCGTCACTCACTTGCTGTGGCAATTTTTTTTTTTTTTTTATATACCACTAATGTGGCAAACAAGCTTACGGCCCGCCTGATGGTAAGCGGTCACCGTAGCCTATGGACGCTTGCAACACCAGGGGTATCACTTGCGCGTTGCCGACCCTTCAGAAATCTAATAACTTCTTTCTTGAAGAACTCCATACTGTAGTCCTTGCAGAAAACCTTGGCAGGGAGCTCATTCCACAACTTAAGCGTTCGCGGGAGGAAGTTTCTTTGAAACCGCACTGTACGCGACCATTTAGGTTCTAAAGTGTGAGAATGAATTCCCTGCCGATGGCGAGCGGTGCGATGGTAGAAAGTAGCCGTGGGCATCATTTCGAACAATTCCTCAGAACACAACCCATTGTACAAGCGGTAGAACACACACATTGAGGCAAAGTCTCTCCTCAGACTTAAGGGCTCGATACCGCAAGTGAGTTTGGAATCGTCGACAATTCTCACAGCCCGTCGTTGAACCGAGTCAAAAGGGCCAAGCTGGTATCCGGGTGCACCTGCCCAGAGATGGCAGCAGTACTCCATATGGGGTCGAACCTGCGACTTGTAAAGTAACAACCTTTGCCCCGACGTGAAGTACTGCTTCGCTCTGTTGAGTACACCAAGTTTTTTGGACGCCAGCTTCACCTTATCTTGTAAATGATCTCGGAACTGAACATCGCTGGAGATGTCGACACCAAGGATCCCAATGCTCTTGGAGATGGAGAGGGGAGTGTTCTGGAATTGTGGGACTACAGTGAATGGAGTTTTCTTAGCGGTGAACGCGCACACTTGTGTCTTTGTAGGGTTGAATCGGACCAAGTTTACCCGTCCCCAATCAGAGACCTGGGACAGTGTGGTCTCGATTTGAGACACAAGTTCTCCGCGGTTTTCCTCCACAACGGAACGAGGGATGTTTGCACGACCCGTGTAAAAAGCGTCTCCAGTACTGTCATCTGCATAGCAATGTATGTTGTTGATGTCCAACATGTCATTGATATGCAGTAGAAACAGCGTAGGAGACAGCAAAGAGCTTTGCGGGACACCAGCATTAATGTCCATGCTATCAGAGCAACTACCGTCAACTACGGTTCGTATGCGTCTGCCGGACAAAAAGCTAGCCACCCATTTGCACAAACCCTCGGGCACTCCGTAAGATGGCAACTTCGATAGAAGACCGCGGTGCCAGACCCGATCGAACGCCTTCGCTATGTCCAGGCTACATGCCAATGCCTCCCCCTGACTCTCAATGGCTAGTGCCCATCGGTGTGTGAGATACACTAGAAGGTCACCAGTCGAGCGACCGTGGCGAAAGCCATATTGACGGTCACTGACCAGATCGTGTACTTCTAGGTATCTTAGAAGCTGTGTGTTGATTACACGCTCCATCACCTTAGAGAGGAGAGAGGTAATAGCGATAGGCCTGTAATTCGATGGATCTGATCTATCGCCCTTTTTGGGCACCGGGTGCACATTCGCAGTCTTCCATGAAGACGGAAATTGCCTAGTGTGGTAGGAAAGCGCGAAGAGGCGCGTGGGTACAGGACATAACTCAGGAGCACACTGCTTAAGCACCACTGCTGGTATACCGTCTGGCCCACTCGACTTATGAACGTCTAGAGAGAGCAACGCCCGCCTGACCTCCCGCTGCGTTATGGAGATTTCCGGCATGGTCTTACCGCACCACGGTTTAGTAGGTGGTACAGCGCCTTCATCGTTCATATTCGAGTTCGAGGCAAAGAGACTGCCCAGTAGATCGGCTTTCTCTTTAGCACTATGGGCCAAGTCACCATCGGTCTTTCGCAGTGGTGGTAACGACGACTGGCAGAAGTTCCCTTCGGCAGCTTTGGCAAGCGACCAGAAAGCACGACTCCCAGAAGGATAGCTCACAAGTCGCCCACCTATTTTGCCGATGAATTGGAATTTTGCTCTGGCAGTTGCTTTCTTACAGAACCTCGAGGCAGCATTTAATTTGCGTTTTAACTCAGAAATATTCGGATCCTTATTATTACGAGCCGTGGTCCAAGCCTCATACGCAGTTTGCTTAAGAATTTTAGCTTCTCTGCATTGACCTTGGTGTAGGCTTGCTGGGACGCACATCGGCAGTGCGAATATTCTAGTTTATATGCATGCAAGGTCGGCGTTAGACACACACGGTTGGGCGACTCGCGATTTGGTACGCAAAATACCTATTTACGGACTGCACTGATCGTGTTAAGGCCCTTAGACCCTTCTCGGCAGTCGGTACAGATTTTGCGGGACCCTTCTTAGTAGAAACCGAAGAAGAAGAACTTCTTAGAAGAAAGGGCGGGAGTTTTGGATGTGCTAAGGTGGTAAGCGTTGGCTAAGCTAAATTTAGGGACACCGGACAGGAGGCAGGCCTTAATTGCGCGGTCGGGACAGCTCGATGACCAGATGGAGGTACTGAGCCAGGCCTATCGAGAGCTGGTTGACTCTATATTGGAGCAGGAGGCCATGTCCAAGATTCTGGGAATATCGATGTTTGTCAGTCTGTTCGACACCCACTCCAATCTGACTCCGGCCCAAAAGTTGGCCTACTTCTTGGCCTCGTTAGGTAGAGAACCACGTGGCCTTATCCAGCATTTACTGTTGGACGACGCCAGCTATACGGTAGCGCGAGAATTGCTGGATAAGCAATATCAGAATGTGCGGCAGTTGGCAGACTCGCCCGTCTCCACCATTCTGGGGCTACCACGAGTTCAGGACGTTAAGAACGTACGAATTGGGTTTCTTAACGTGCTATTAGTCTCATACAACACGTTGAAGGCTTGGGGCCTGCCAGTGGAGGAGTGGTCTTTTCTACTCCTTCAAATAGTTTTAGGATAGTTGCCGGTAGACGAGAGGAGCCGGTTTAAGTGCTCCCACAGGAAAGACTCCGATACCCCCTTCCCCAAATTTGCAAATTTGGTGGGTTTTTTGGAGGAGGACTGTCGTCGGGCGGATAGCCTCACTCTCTCCGAGCCCTCCACCTCGTAAGTTAGGACTTAGCCATCACTGGTGCAGTTGCCTAGACAGCTGCCTAGACTTCAAGGCGGTGGGAAGGTTTTTGCTGCTGCAGAGGCTACTGGACCGTTGACGTGAGTTTTTTGTCGCGCTAGGGACCACGTTGTGGCCGAGTGTTCCAAATTTATAAGTATACATCGCGTGGGACGACGCAACATTGTCCGCACGCGACGCTGGTGTTATAGGTGTCATGGTGCGGACAACGGGGTCACTCAGTGCCCTTTCTCGGACTCGTATGTATTATGGCTGTATTCTTTCATTGCATTTTCATTGCCTATTCTGCGTAATAAAGTTTTATTTTGAAGCTATGTCATGTAATTTTTAAATTTTATTCAAATAAGTCAACAAAAATTCAATTTAAAAACAATTCTTTGCATTGCACTAGCCATGTTTTCAACAAAAATTGAATCACACTTCACCTTTACCAAGTAAAATTGGAAATATTGTAGTGATTTAGACAATTTTCTATGAAAAAGTTATTCCTTCTATCCCACCATTTTTCATCCTCGTTTCGATCGGTCCATTATTGGCTAGGCGACGTATAGGGTTCATCCTTCAAAATTAGTAACTCCCATTCATTCATATTATTTGTGCTAAAATATGTTGTAATGCTGCAATACAAAGATGAATGTTAAATGTGGTGATAAAAATATCCGAAAGGCGTTTAACCATTTTTTACGAATCTTTATCTTAATTACAAGAGGGATAGATCAAAAATAGAGCGCTTGTTTGTGGTGGGTCACTCTGGTATCCAGGCGCACCCACTCAGAGATGGCATCAGTAGGTACGCAACTTGAGGCTGGATTTGCGACTTGTAAAGCAGCAACCATTGCCCTGAGGTGTATTTCTGCTTCGCCCTGTTGAGTACTCCAACTTTTTTTGGACTGCAGGTGCTCCTTGTCTTCCAAATGATCCCAGAACTGAACATCGCTCAATATGTCAACACCTAGGATCATGGTATGGTTTTATTTATGTTGTTTAAAAAAATATGTATCATGGCTGTATTCTTGTAATGCATTTTCATTGCCTTTACTGCGTAATAAAGTTTTATTTTAAAACTAGATCATGTTATTTTTTAATTTAATTAAAATAAGTCAAACAAACATCAAGGAAAAATCAATTCAAAAACCTTCAATTCTTTGCGTTTGCAAACTTTCAACATGAAACTAGATTTGAATTGCACCAGCTACGTTTTCAACTAAAATTGAATCACACTTCTCCTTTACCAAGTAAATTGGAAATTCTTTAGTGATTTAGACAATTTTCCCTGAAAAAGTTTTTCCTTCTCTGCCGACCTTTCGTAATCGAATTTCTTGACATCTTTTTTTAGGTTTCGAAATACTTCGAAAAATAAAGTTTGTTAACACATAGAATTGCGCGAATTTCAAGAAAAAAGGTATTCTTTCAACTCTCTATGCTCTTATAGGCATATTTATACCTACGTTCTAAATAGTTGTATTTTTAGGGTTCCGTATCTCTAAAGGAAAAAAGGAACCCTCATATAAGACCTTTTTACTCAAGGATGCGTGGAGGTATCGAGTTGAAATTAATATTAAATACTAAAGTCTATGGTCACTTAAAGTTGTAATGCAATAAAAAAATATGCCCAAAATACAATTGTTTTTGTCGCATATTCGGACGCAAATAAATAAAAGCCTATGGGGTACTTCACGTCGACCTAGAAACAAGATTGTGTCTATTTCGAGTATTACAATTATGAATATCGCTATGCTTCTTAAATCAATCAATTTTTTTATGAACATAAATTAAATTATCTAATATATACTAAAACGGGAAAGATTAAGACCTTGATTTCCTTAAATGTATCTCTTAAAGAGTGTCTATCTATGGGATAGATTATAAATTGCTCGAATCTGCGGCACAAAGATTGTTTGAATATCAGATGCGTGTTACTGTACGTGTGAAAATACTGTAGGACATCCGCGATTTATGTCAACTGTCTGAATTATATTGTCCAGATATGAGTTAACTAGTTTAAGTGCAGTATTCTTGTTACCATAGTGTTGTTAATTTCGTGATCAAAGTTTCATGTTGGACGCAATCGAATGCCTTAAATCAGTGGTGACAATACTTTTTTCTGTGAATCGACGCTTGTACCTACAAAACTTTTTTATTAATGAATAAAACTACTACACTAGGTAAAAATGATTAAATTTGTGTTTAATAGTTATTTCTGATGAAACAAAAATTAATCAACGTGATTTTGGTGGATGACATTGGTAGTATTCCGCTTAATTTGCGAATTTAGAAATATTTTCAATTAAAGCTAAACGCATGCAGGCTGTAACATGCAACATCTTACACTAAAAACCCGAGCACCCACGCGGCTTTTTTCAGTAGTTTCCCAGGTAAATTAACTGCTTTCTAAACCATAGTGATGCCATTGATATTATTTTTTTTGAACAAATAATTTTTTTTGCTCAAACAATATACGATCGACCTTAAAAACTCTTGTGATCGACCAATCGATCGCGATGGTCCGTTTGGGTACCTCTGCCATACATAGATCACAGAAAACACCCAAGGCATCTATTGAGTCCTCCCAAGCATCAAATATGTGCTGGATAAGTTCAGCACCAGCATCGGTTGTTGAGCGACCCCTTGTAAATCCTAACTGTTTACAAGTTAGCAGTGAACTAAGAATACTCAATTGATTTAAGATGAGTTTTTCTAAAGTTTTACTGAAAACAACTAGTATAGAAATTGTTTTGAAGTTAGACAGGTCAATAGTACTACCTTATATAAATATAGGTATAACTTGACTGTACTTCATGAGATCAGGAAATACACCACACTCAATACATTTGTTAAATATCAAAGTTAGTTGGGGAGCAATATCAGTAACGGAATGGCTCCACAGCTCAGCAGTAACGTCAAAATTTTACAAATTTTATAAGCGACTAATAAAAACAAGTGACAAACAAAAACCTCACAGAAAAGCAAATCAATTCTTAAAAAAACAAATTAAAAAAATTTCACAACACATGAGCTGATTTCTATTAATTTACATAGGATGCCGAGCCACATTTGTAGTAAGCTCTAGTAAGACCGTCCTGAGTCATTGAAGGGTGAATGGAGTTGGGATAAATCCCTTTTAACAGGGACTTTATCAAATAGTTTGGACACTTTCGATGTCAGACGACACACTACACTCACTTATCAGTAAATCGTAGTGATTATATTCTCTATGCCTGACAGTTAAAACACTTGCACATAATATGAAATGTTTATTGTGAGATCGTAATGAATCAGAAGGAGTTTTTCTTTCGTGTTTGAGTCAGAGTAGCAAGTAAATTAATAATATTCAATTGATTATTTTTATTTCATTTTTGAGATTAAATTTTAATTTTATTCGAAATGGACAAAGGTTATGTTTTATTCTTAGAATTCCGTAAGATATGTGGATAGAGTCGCAGTAATGTGTTGGCGCATCAAATAAGCTGGTAGGTTTTTTGGTTGTTATATAGATTTCTTAAATTATACATTCAGAGAATACGATTCGGAGCGCCACTCAGCGTTCTTCATACAAACGAATTTCTCACTTATTTTTGGCAGTTGCTGATCAAACACCACGAAATTTTGAAGACATGTTCTAGTAATAGATATCTAGATCTGCAATGTGTCAGTTTTCTATTAAATTTTATAGGTAAAATTTTATACAAAATTCTAGTTTTTCATACAAATGGTTTTAAAAAAGATTTTTAGTTAATAAAAACATTTTACAAGATTTTGTTAAACCACAGATATAGGTAATCGGCTTCGAATCATGATTAAGAAATTTCACAGTGATGTTATGTCGAAAACAAATGAGGAATTCGTTTGTATGAAGCCCGCTGCGAGATGCCGCGAGTCGTATCCTCTTAAGTCAATTTTATTCATACTCAATAGTTATTTGTTCAACAAGTAGAGAAAGTTGTTTTTTGTGAAGAGGGCCAACTTTAAATCCCGAGTTAGCGAAGTTGTCTAAAATTGATCAACGAGCGTAGCGAGTGATTCTAATGTAGACTACTGAGCACAGCGAGAGATTTAAAAGCACGAGACCTAATATAATTTGCTCTCGTGTGAAACATACAACTTTTCATTTCTACCAGTGCGATTAGGTCTTAGGCAAGGAACACACTGAAGGCCATATTAAGCAATAGGTTTATTCTAAGTTACAAATACTACCAACTATTCTCTACTCCTATCAAAAAATAAACAATAGGTAGATACTAACCATCTTTTTTAACATTAGCACCTTTTAAAAGTCGCCAATTATTGAACAATTCGTATGCTTTAAGATATTTTTCACGTGACTTTTCTGGTAAAAAGCTAAGTTCAGCATTAGACACTTGTTGTCTTAACTCTTCAAGTGTTAAAAAAATATCTTCGTAACATTAGTCACTTTTTTTCCAAAAAAATACAATGTATTTGCATAATAAACAATGTAAGGTTAAAATAACTAATTAGTTTCGCGCCATTTCGCTTTCTTTTTTAAGACGTGCGTAAAGAAATTTACTCTATGACACTTTTATCGAAAACAAAGCATAATTTTTGAGAAATAAACGCTATTATAAGTAAGTATTGTAAATCATAAATATTAAGTACGTCAACAATGAAATAATGCAATTTAGTAATGCTTTTCATTAAAATATTTTTTTTCCTAAACCAATCATCGCTCTGCGTGTTTTTATTATTCTCCATGCAACTAAATGTTGATATTTTTCTAGGTACTTATCTCTTAATTTTTGAGGCAAAGTACTCTGTTTACTTAGTACTTTGCTATTTAGGCTTCTTTTACGATATCTGTAGGAATTAAATCTTTTTTTTTTTCTTCATGAGAACACATTTTCAAAAAGTAATAATTACTACAGACAAATCAGTTTTTGCAATGAAATGTCGCGCTTGTTTGCAGAGGCACGTATAAGTAGTACGTACAGCCAAATTATGTCCAAAATATACTTTTGTTTGCAAAAACATTTTTAAATTCGTATTTTTAAATGATTTATATTAAATTATGTCGAGTGGTGTTTGTTATCTACTAATTATCATTAAACAGTAGGTTATAAGAATAATTGATTCTTTCAAAGATTAAAACCTCCTTGCATCCTACTCTATGGTTTAAAAAAAACCATTACAGCACACGTGACATAATGGACTTCAGTAATGTTTTATTTAACGCGTGTTCTAAAGAGCATCTTTCCGCATAATTTGTACACATAATAACTAAGACTTTACGAGCAACTGCATTGGAAATATTTTTAACATTTAGTGCGCCGGCGACTGCGCTCGGATGGAACTTTAATAATGACATACTTTAGTAAATAAGTACTTATAGGTATGACCTCTAATAAAGAAGCTATCAGTTGTTAATTATTTTAAAAAACTATATTTTTCTTTGATGCGTGTTTAGATGTAGATTTAATAGGTATATATATATATATATATATATATATGAAAATGTTAATACCGGTAAAAAGACGGTAACGTTATCACAAAATTAGTCAAAATTGATACGGTAATACATATATATATATATATATATATATATATATATATATATATATATATATATACCTTACTGTTAGTGTTACTTTTCGTTACGTTATTAAAATTTTATTTCTGATAGATTTTTATCGAAATATAAAAAAAATACGGTAGTAGTTTTTGGTGTTAGTTGTCTCTTTTACTCAATTCGATATATTTTTCCTTCTTAATGCACCTATCGCGTGTTACCGGTGGTGTACGCAGCGAGTGAGTAAAATTAACATCTGGGTTCTAATCATTTTGGTATGCAAAAATCGTAAATTTTTTTCTTTTTTGTTTGATTTCTTCATAATTAACGTCTTTTTCTAAGTTCGCGTATGTACCGTTATAATAACGTTATTTACATTATTATAAAATATAATTTAACGATTTGTGAAGTGAAAATTAAAATTAAGTGTTTTTTGCTATATATATATATCAGTTTGAATTTACGTGTCTAACAGAGTTTTATCTAGGTATATTTACACTTCCTTCATTTATCTGGTTTCTATAAGTTTCTACTGGTCTTGATAAAGCTGCTTTCGTTTATTATATTAACGGATTTTGGATTCATTTATTTATGACTCAAGGACACATGAACCCTTGTGTAGTTTATTGGTCCTTCTCGTAAGATAAGTTTTAGGTACGCAGTTACTATATGATTTAGTAAAAATTAGTGAAATGTTAATTTTATAATCAATGTTTTTTGTTTGTTAAACATTAAAAAAATTGTGATTATTTGTAGACGACAAAAGAGGTAATTTTCTTTTAAGATTTAAGCTAATTAACAATTTTTTTCTGGAAGTTACTAAATCTGCAGCAAATAACAGCTAAGAGAGCTTTCTAGTTTTAAATATAACAAGATTTTCCCACGTGTTTAATTTTTTTATCCATCCAGCTCCTCTTGTGCCAAAAATCAAATTACTCCGTTGAACCTTTACAACATACTTCGGCTCAGTTCTCAGTTTATATGCATCAAGAATATACATAATTATTTTTTACATACAAGCTCTTACCAACCCTAGTAATCGTTTAGGACCAGAGTGTAAATGGTTATCGTATTTTGGTCAAATTTAACTTACAAGATTTGATTATAGACAAGGGAAAGGTAAAGGAAACCAAGTAATAGCTTGTATTAATTCTTTTTTTAATATACACGTACGTAACATACATTTTACCTTTAAAAACTTTTTATTTTACTTAACATGTTCGCAATAAATACATTTGTCGAAATAAAGTCCGGAAATAGATGGTTAAACTACTTTGACAAAGTATTTTGAGCGAGTCATTTGTTTGTAGCCCGAAAAGCTTTGAAGGTATTTGAAGGGTGGAGTGATTCCGAGTAAATCCTTTTTAGTAGAAGCTTTACCAAAAAGTTCTGACTTATTGGTTATATTTGCGGTATGATTCAATAAAATATAAATAAGTAGCTTTTGCCCGCGGTTCCACCCGCCCTAAATTCGGTTATCGGCGTAGTATATTAACGGCAGCTCCTCAATTATAGTTAAAAAAAAATCCGACTCGCACTTGACGTTTCCAAGTAATATATGTCCTTCCTTGGGACTCAAACTATTTTTATTGCAAATTAATCGTTACAGCAGTTCAAGCGTAATGAGGTAACCGACAGACAGAAAATTATATGAAAAGAACGGTAATTGCTGAGTGAATTAGAGAGCTCAAAATTAACTTTTGTTCAATGAATACTTGCTTAACTTTGCGGTTTCTTTCTTGTTATATAAGTAAGGAACCCATTGAATTAGGCATTATGATTATTTTTGTATTTTACCTACCAACTCTCCACCATATAATCCAATACATTTAATAGGATTATGTGTGTAAAAAAAAAGAATAAAAATAAATAAACGCCATTAACAAAGTATTTGTCAGTATAAATATTGAGCATTTGTTTAAAGCTTATGCTAAAGATTCCATTTTCTACTTGAAGGGTGGATGGAATCAAGATAAATCCCTTTTCGTAAACGCTTTAGCAAATAGTTTCGAGTCATACGACATATTGCTCTTTTCATTCGAGCCATATAGCCAAGGACGTTATAGAAATGGACGCGAAATGATTTAGCAACTGTATAAAATCCGTTTCAACCGTTTCTGGCGGAGAGGGTACACACCCACACAATTATAGTTGCCTATAAACACAACAAACGGCCATGTGTAGGTACTCTTATCTGAAGCGCAATAGGGTTGTACGCAATCGATAAAGATATCGAGCGGTAGACGCGCTGAAGCATAATGAAATTATATTCGACTTGCATTAACCCTTATCGTGGCAATATTGCTTTTTTGAAGAAAAGCAAAAAAAATGTATATGGGTAGTTTCTTTGGGCTATAAAAAACATCAAAAAAATAAATAAAAAAATCTTGATATGAAAATTTTGGAAAAACAAGATGTATACTATTCTATACATTGCTACACGTACAGTGTTTATCGTATTTTTAGGAATGTATATTATGCTGTACACTGCTATGTTTAGGAAAAGTTGGAATGTTACTGGTAGTTTTTAACATAAACCAAAAAATTATTGTAAATAACATGATTTTAAATAAAAATAACTGTCTGGGTGGAAATAAAAAAGTTTAATAAAATAAATCTTTTTTGAACAATTTTTTTTTACAAAATAATTGTAAAATAATAGTTCAGAGACCCTATTGCTTGCGGTGGTACTCCAAAAAACAGTTTCGATTCTTCACATATCAAAGATGTGTCAATTAATCATATATCAAAGATTGTGCACATCGTACTTGCCTGGTCAGCTTTGCAATACTTGCATCTCTGATATCCGGTTATTTGCGGCCAACGGTCGTATTTATCATACCGGACATCATCGCATGGTCGTTCAGATACCGGTTTTTTTATTTTTGCTTTGTCGGGAATTGCGTCTAAATTTTTCACTGAAACGTTTCGACCTCGTTTCAGTAGGCCGCTGTAGATTTCATACCTAAAATCTCTTAGGCGATCCTGATTTCTAGTGGTGTTGGTTATTTTATTGTGTCTCCGACGTAAAAGCCAAGCGTTGTTGATGCATAAATCCAAAATCTGCGAGAAAATATTCATATATCACCTGTGCGATCTTATTCCAGTGCGATATAATGCAATCAGCATGTCTGCCAAATCGACACCTCCCATGTGACGATTATAGTTAACAATTTTTGGACATTTTACATAAACACGAGATTTTGCTTCTTTGCTGAATCGTTTTATATTTTTGACAGGGTTATGCTTCATCATAAGAACTCACCAGTGTGACCTGTTTATTATCAAACCACTTGACAATACTAAGTTTATTTTTATTACAAACAACCTGACAGAAGGCACCTCTTCCTTTCTTTTTCAAAGCCTTTTCAGGTGGTAGTTAGTAGTAGCAGCATCTTTGAGTCTATTTTGTCTTATTTTTCCTAAACTAAATATACCATAATTTTCCCTCAACATATGTACCAGCTCCAAGGAAGTGAAACAATTGTCAAAATATACCGCACTTGCTTTATTTTTAATAATCTCAGATAAAGCTAAAACTATTTTACTTCCAACACCCATAGTCTGTTCCTCTTCAGTAAATGTAATGCCTCTAAAAGTGTCATCTCCCGCGAATAGCAAGAAGTCATAAATGATGCCAGATACACCGGCTCTGACTAAGTTCTTGAAACCCCATTTACAAGGCTTATTGGGGTTATATTGACGACGACTTCCTGCTTTCTTCATTTGTACGTTATAACCATTTCGTTGATACTAAAAGCATTATCTTCTTTTACGGATAAACACTGTGTTCAAATGCGATCAATTAAAGGACGTAGTTTATAATATCTATCTGATATATCGGCTTCAGAATTATTGGTAAAATGTTAAAATCGCCTGATTTGTTTAAATCTTTTTAGGGACATTACATCCGCTACCTTTTTTTTTTTTTATACCACTAAGGTGGCAAACAAGCCTACGGTCCGCCTGATGGTAAGCGGTCACCGTAGCCTATGGACGCTTGCAACACTAGGGGCATCACTCGCGCGTTGCCGACCTTTCAGAAATCTAATAACTTTTTTTTTGAAGAACCCCATACTGTAGTCCTTAGAGAAAACCTTGGCAGGGAGCTCATTCCACAACCCAAGGGTTCGCGGGAGGAAGTTTCTCTGAAACCGCACTGTACGCGACCATTTTGGTTCCAAAGTGTGAGAATGAATTCCCTGTCGATGGCGAGCGGTGCGATGGTAGAAAGTAGCCGTGGGCATCATTTCGAACAATTCCTCAGAACACAATCCATTGTACAAGCGGTAGAACACACACAGGGAGGCAAAGTCTCTCCTCAGACTTAAGGGCTCGATACCGCAAGTGAATTTGGGATCGTCGACAATTCTCACAGCCCGTCGTTGAACCGAGTCAAAAGGGCCAAGCTGGTATCCGGGTATATCCTTTGCATAACGAAAGGACTTTTGCCAGTAATCTTTGTATGATGGCAAAACTATAATACCCATGATGACATTTATTGCCAAAAAGTCTAGTATTTCTACCCTTGAAACTGTTATGGATCTTCCTGTTGTTTGTACGCTATATAAATTTGTGTGAGTGGTAATAATATCTAATAAAAAATATTCAGTAAAAAATCTATAAAAATAATCTAAAGGTGACCAATCAGATGGTACAGTTTCCAAAAATGTAGGTCTTGCTTTTTGCCAACGAAAAGAAAAATAAAAGCCTCTGACTTACGTATTTGTAGATAATTATCAGGGTTTCGTTTTATCTAATTGGCTAACCCTAAAAATATGAAAATCCTATTTTATTGATTTATATTTAGCTAAACCTCTTTAATATTTATTATTAATGATTAAAATTAATTAATATTGAAATTAATAAATAATGAACAACGGATATTACAAATGTCGATAAGTGGATCATTATTTGTGTATCCCTAACCATTCCGTGGATTTATCAGTTAAGCCGACCAATTTTTGTAGAAGTATTGAGTGTGCAATGAACCTATTTTACTTGGCTGGATTAATTTGTTCATTTGCGTAAAAATGTGTATTTGCTTGACAAATTACTATTAAAACAAATCAAAAATGTACTTATTTGTGAAAAGAAACGTTTTTTGTTTTACTGCTGTAGTTTTGACACCATTTCACGGCACATTTTTTCATTTTGTCGAGATGTTTTCCTCGCGAGCTCGCGCGTAATACTAATGACCGAAATGTCGAGTTGGTCAAACTTTCATCGTATGTGGCTAGAGGGGAAAGGCGAAAAGCCGATGCTCCGCGGTGTTTTCTACATGATTTTACTTTTTTAATAGAAAATCTGTTTTTCGTGACTTCTTTTTTTATTAGTGATCTATTTCTGATATCTTTAGGAAACTCTATGCCTATTCATATAATGTTATTTATCTTTTAATACTAACATTTTAATTTTTCACCTCCTTACTACTCCAAGGGATCAAATTCGGGGAATTCTGAAATACGTGTTGCAATCTACTTCTAGATAAAATTTATAATATTCTTACTTGGTTATAATTAACGCACGCGTTAAGTTACGGTTCCGCAGAATTATTGCGAATATAAAAAAAAATGCTTTTATTTAAATAATTTAAAATAAATATAGTTTTATAATTATGATTTTTTTAAACTTTTAACTAAAATATATTCTAGAGAAATATGATTTTAAAATCTTTAACGCATTTTAAAATCCTTATAAAACGATACACACAATGAAGTGCGAAAAAAAAATCATTCCTTGGCTCAATGTATAGCAAGTTTATCCATTTGCTTTACGTTTTAATGAAAAAATCAGCCAAGTGCGAGTCGGACTCGCGCACGAACCATTATCTACAAAAACGAGCAAAAAAAAATCACGTTTGTTGTATGGGAGCCCCCTTAAATATTTTTTTTCTGTTTTTTTGTATTAGTTGTTATAGCGGCAACAAAAATACATCTTCTGTGAAAATTTCAACTCTCTAACTATAACGGTTCATGAGATACAGCCTGGTGACAGACGGACAGACGGACGGACGGACAGCGAAGCCTTAGTAATAGGGTTCCTAATTACCCTTCAGGTACGGAACCCTAAAAAATGTGTAGAAAAACGATTCAATTAGGAATGTAGGTCAACGAATAATTTGTTCTACATATTTTTTCATTTAAACTTAAGTACTCCGACAATACATGTCACAATCATCTTGGAACCAGATTTGAATCACTCCCCTGTGAGTTTATTGAGAAAAATCTCAATTACGCAAGACCTACTTTCCTTTCGTGACCCAAGAAAGTACATTTTTCTCTCGAATTTCAGAATCTGGACTAGTCGAGACTGTTCCCAATAAGCTCCCTGGGCACTGTCAGATAATATCAGTCTTTAAGCTACGTTAGATTAGGTACTTATAGGCGGCAAGGTCGACAAGGTCTGCCATTTTGTACAGAGTTAACGGGCTGGACTATGATCTAAGCCTTCCTTCTTTAAGGAGAGGCCTGTGCTCATGTAGTGGGGACATAAAAAGCTGGGCAATTATTTTGATAGTTTTTAAGATAAAATCACTTGTAGTTTGTCAAAGAGGAGTTCGCGTCTTGTAAACGCGGGATATGATATCACACAAGAAATGATGAAATTTCGTTTTCTTTATCTTTTTATTTTATTTTACTATATTCCAACTCTGTGAGTGGGCTCCGACGCGCCGAGGGCAATAACTTCTTCGGCGCGGAAATTAAATCTGGATCTTTCATACGAACAAAATGTTTTACTGTTCAGCTATATTTTCATCGATTGTGATATATTATTTTTTGTATGTAAAATTATTTAAACAGTCGATGTAAATAAATATTTTCACAGCAAAGATGCAGTAACTTTTTAAATCTATGTCTATAGATTAAATTACTTACTTCCCCTCACTAATCTTGACTTACTTCTTAATAGAGCATTAAGAAAGAAAGAAAGACTTTTTATTTTACCACTTTCTACCCTAGAGCTGCTAACTTTCGATCTATAGGACATATTAAGCTACCTACGTCCAGATTCAATGCATCAGAAACTGTGGTGCGGCGATGTTTTCACCACCTATTACCCTCACCATATCATCTAGAAATAAAGTGTGTTTATCCAGCCACTGGTTATCCCCTTCTGGGAATTAGCCTTGGTGTTAAAAACACTCAGACATACATATTATTCACCAGAGCTTGTCGTTTGACAAAATAAGGTTTCTGTAGTTTACTGACAGTATACTCATGTAAAATTAGAATGACAAATTAGTTTTTTATAGGCATTAGTAAGGTTCTACTATAATATTCAGCGTCAAAGGGCTATAAATCTGGAGAAGGTTCTTACTCCTTTGCTATTACTTCATCAGACCCTTTGTCTTAGACCATTGATTTATTATTAACGACTCCCGATCCTGATACATTGATTTACTTCTGACTCGGTCTTGCAAACTTTTGGCGTGAAATAGCTTTAGCAACGCAAATCTGAATTGTACATTTTATGTATTTTTTTTACATTTAACTAACTATATTTTAAAAATAAATGTAGAAATGAATTTTATTTAATCAATTGTATTTTTAAAAAAGTTAAAGGATATAAACATTATTGATTATTTTTTGACGCTAGATAAGTTATTATAATTACGGATAGTCGAATTCTTAAAAATATCTACTTTCTGTCAAATCTTAAGTTTCCATTTGGATAAGTCAGTAAGTTGCTTCTTTTTATATTTTTGTGAGCTATAAATTGCTAAAAAGTAACAATATAATTACAATAATACCTTGTTACTTCTGGCTAACATTATCAATTTGACATTGTAGAGAGACGCATGAAAAGACAGACACTAAATTTAAAATTCGATATGTCTATGAAATCCTAAAATTAAAGTAACTACGTGGTATTACATAAATCACTTTAATAAGTATACTAACAAATTTTGGTTCGTAACCCTTATATTGAAGTAACTACGTTGTATCACATAAACCACATTAATTAACACATTTTTGTACGAAGCCCTAATAAATAAGTAACCACTTTGTATCACATAAACCACTTTAATTGACATATAAACAAATTTTGGTACGAAACCCTAAACTAAAGTACTTAACCACGTGGTATCACATATTTAATTAACATATTTTTGTACGAAACCCTAATATTAAAGTAACCACGTTTTATCTCATAAACCACTTTATTAACATATAAATAAATTTTGGTACGAAACCCTAAAATAAATTTACTACGTGGTATCACATAAACCACTTTAATTGACAAATTAACAGTTATTTAAAGCAGAAAAAAAAAAAATAGTAATACAAACTTATTAGGAATTTTTTTAAGCATCAAAAAGTTTTCCCGTTTAATATCTTTCAATATAAAATTAATTTCAAACCGCGAACCACTTTTTCTTCTGGAGTAAATTGGAAAGTCTTTAGTGATATAGTCGCCTTTCTTCATTCCCGACCTTTCGTAATCGAATTTCAATACACCTTTTCTTGGGTTTCGGAATCCTTCGATAATAAAGTTTGTCAATACTACGGAAACAAACTGGCTAGCACAAAATTGGAGCATATATTTTAAAAGATATTTTACTGTGCTTGAATATAAAAATCAAATTACCTACATATGAAGTTAAACCTGTATGAAATGGTAGGAATATAATAGTTAGTATAAGAATATATTATAAAATCGTTTTTGTAATCTTTGAACATTGTTGTAGCTGAGGTTCTAGTAAACAGTTTTAAAATCTAAACTGTTTCAAAGAGGCTGTATTTTACTTTATGGGCATTCCCAAGTTACAGTGCGTTTTTGATTCAGCGAGTGTGACTAATTTACCTAAAGTCGTCGCTCGGCGCTACTTAGGTCACAGAATGAGTAATGCACCAACTTGGGTTAACTTACGAGTCTTATACCTGACCTTAACGTATCTATAGCACAATAAAACTTATTCTGTAGGTAAAGTAGGTTTAAGACTTAATGAGTTAGCATGTTTTTGTTTTATGAGGGAAATAATATCTTGATCAGTTAGTCTGATTTGAAATGAATGAATTATGAATTAAAATTGAAATTCGACAACTTAATTCTGACTTTGTTGTTTTAACTTAATAAGAAAATAACATGAGATTCGAGCATCGTTACCAACTATGTAGGTAAGTTACTATGTGTAACAAAGAAAAAATTGACAACTAAAACCCCAACTTTTTTTATCTAAGTTACATCTTTATGAGATATTTTAAGAGAGCAACACGGCACCTTGATGCAATCAGTATGGGGACCGTGTTGGTCTCTGGTTATAATAGATAAGAGAAGTCAGTTTTGAACTTTAAAACTGGAAAAAAGAAATTGTAAACATATCATACACGCTAACAAAAACTTACTTAGTTTTATTATTTAAGAAATATTTCAATTTTTTATAGTATTAAAAATGGTATAAAAGCCGAAACATGAACAGCCACCACAAAACAAAAAAAGTCCGGACCATGGCCATCGGTAGGCGTCCAATGAACCTTCACTATCTGAAACCAAAAATACCATTAAAATATCAGTGTAATGATTTATAGTGTACTAGCTGACCGGGCAGACGTTGTCCTGCCGATACCGACTGTAGCGCTATCTGCTGGGCTGATTCGTGAATTTAAACCATCCGGGGCGCCACCCAAACGCATACAAAAAAAAATCATTCAAATTGGTCCAGCTGTTTATGAGGAGTACAGTGACATACACACGTACAGCAGATTTATATATTTATATATAAAGATAAATACTGATTGTGAAAGTCTGTTTGTTTGTTATTGCTTAATGTCCGAAGCGACAACGTTTGCAACGAATTGAGGTGAACTTTGGCACAAAAATAGTTACAGAGCCGGAGTTGGACTTAGGCTTATTTTGAGCTCGGAACATACAAAAACAATCCGCAGAAATAAATATAATCTACTCCACGTGGACGAACATCTTTAGCTTACTATAGCAAACTTTATAATCAAGGAGTTACCAAAGCAATCCCACACTGATTACCGGATTAACCGCAAGCGGAGCCGCAAAGAAAAGCTGCCTAGTAATATATATTTGTGATAGTCTTTTTTTCTTTGTTTGTAGTTGCTTAACGTCGCTGGAGAGCAACCTATTGAGCTGTTTTTCTGATTAGAGATTGTTATTATATATTTATAATTGAAAAAGTTAACTTATTCATCGAGGACGAAATATAGCTACAACTATAGCTTAATGTAGCTAGCTCTCAAACTTGAAACTTATAATCAAGCACTTAAGGACAGTAGAAATCTCACACCGAGAATCGAATTTAGTGCGGGCAAATTGTAAACTACTACTTTTAACTACTAGCTTTTGCTAGCGGCTCCACTTGCCCGAAATTGCGTAAGATTCTTATGTCAACTCCTGAATTATACTAATGCGTACCTTTATGTTTCGGGACAAAAACTATCATATGTCCTTTCCCGAGACTGAAACTTTCTCCATACTTTTCATTTAAATCGGTTCAGCGGCTTAATCGTGAAGAGGTTACAGACAAACAGACAGATAGACAGAGTTACTTTCGCATTTATAATATTAGTATGGATTTGAGAATGTTACAAACAGTGTCTGCCTCATTAGTTAGCCCACCTCGTCCGGGATAAGTATCATTTGTTAACAGCTCTATTTCTGTAATCAATATGTTGCCAGTAATGACTTTTGGTACAGAAACGTGGTCTCTCGCTGTTGGCCTCTTAAATAAGCTCAGAGTTGCTCAGCGAGCTATGGAAAGACCTATGGTTTCTCTGCGCGATAAAATCCTAAGTGAGGAAAATTGGACGCTTGTCAAACCGACAAAAAATGGGGAATAAAGGTTCTCGTGTGGCGAACACGCAGCGTGGGAAGGGCTCCTACCAGGTGGAAAGACAACCTGATTAAAGCTTTGCCAATGGACGCGGGCGGTTCAGGACCGGCCGTTGTAGAAACATATGAGGGAGGCCTACGTTTAGCAGTTGGCGTCTGCCGGCTGAAACGAACGAACGAACGATAACCTCTCATGTTGAAAGAAAGTAAAGTAAAGAAATCTTTTTTTGGGTTAAGACATTTATTTCTCATAAGAATACAATTTAATTAACATGAGAAAAGCACCAGTACATATAAACATAACTTACATATGAAAGCGTAGGAACAGTCTTAATAGTAGCTGACATTCAGATTGTAAGATTTATAGGTACTTAGACAGTCATTGTACACAGTAATACCACAGTAGACATTCATTATCAAGGTTGCATTTGCCAGCAACCGTATCACTGTGATTTTTTTAAAGACATGGATAGTCAAATATTAAATGATGTTCATTATGGTATGGGACTTATTACGTGCAAGTATTTGTTGTTGATGGCGATAGCTATCAAACGGTGGATAGTTATCGACTATCGCTTGAGAATATGATTGCATTCGAGTAAAAATATAGGACAAGTACAGTATGATGAGAATTTCAGTATCATTTTTAGGGTTTCGTACCTAAAGGGTAAAAAACGGGACCCTATTACTAAGACTTCGTCCGTCTGTCACCAGGCTGTATCTCATGACCCGTGACACAGAATAAAATAAATATATTAGGGGGCTCTGTTATAACAAAGGTGATTTTTTTGATCGTTGTTGCTCGATATAGATAACGGCAACGGGTAGACGCTTGAAATATTCACAGAATATTTAGTTAAATATTTATTTTAATAATGAAAAATTGAGTTAAAATGAGACAAATATTTAAGAGGGGTTCCCATACAACAAACGTAATTTTTTTGCCGTGTTTATAGATATAGGTACGGAACTCTTCGTGCGCTAGTCCGACTCGCACTTGACCGGTTTTTTAAGTTCAGATATCTGCCTACCAATCCGAGAAATCCTTTAAGAAGTAGTGTTTTAGTGTTTTTTTTTTAAATATTCATATCTTGAATATTGTTCGGTAACCTGTTATAAATTTGAGCTCCTTCAAAAAATATACTTTTTTTACGTAATTTGTTTTTGGTGCACGTAAATAAATATTGTTAGCTTGTCTTGTCATTCTCTTTGAAATTTCCCCCTTTTTTGTAAATGAAAGTTGTGTATGTATAGTTTTATTTATGATTTTTCTTATTAAAATGCACGTTTTATATTTATACTGTTAGTTCAAGGTCGGTTTTACCATTGAGTTGTAAAGAAGATTTCCCACAGCTTTCGGAAAACAACGACTGACTCCACGAAGTGCACCTGTCAAAGATGTAATTTTAATTCTTATTTTTTCTAAGTGGAGATTCCAGTTTGGATGACTATCCAATAAAACACTGAGGTACGTTTCAGAGTTTACTTTTTTAAAGGTTTGCTGTTAACGTAAAGATATTTTATATTTTCTTATTTTTACTACTAAAAATCATGTAATTTGTTTTTTCAATAGTTATTGTCAGTAAATTAGTTTTTAGCTAATTGTTTAAAATATCAAGTTTTTTTTTGTGCTTCTTGATCTATGTGTTCAATTTTCCTACCATAATAAAATAAACTTGCGTCATCTGCATACAACGATATGTCACCCTTAAGACCCACGTTAGGGATGTCGTTAACGTAAATAAAGAACAGCAGGGGTCTAAGGATAGACCCTTGCAGAATTCCGTAGGTTATTAATTGCGTAGTACTTTTTACACTTTATGTTTTCACGACTTGTTATCGATTAGATAAATATGCCACAAAAACTATATGAACAGTCCCTAATGCCAATATTGCATTTTTTTGTTAGTTTAAATAGTAGGATTTTGTAGCTTATCGCATCAAAGGCTTTTTTTTTGGATCCACGGAAATGCCTACAGCTATTTGTTTTTAGTCTATTTTAGTCTTTAATCTAGTAACAAGATCGACAGTTGTGTAGATAGCATTAGATTTAGATCGAAAGCCATACTTTTTGTCTATAAGTAATAAATTGAATTGAGGTAGTTGATAAGGCGTTTGTATATTATTTTCTCGAAGATTTTAGATATGATTGGAATAACTGAAATAGGACGATAATTTTCTGGTTGTTTTAGTACCGGATTTGAATATTGGAGTGTCAAGTAGCAATGTAATAGCAATTTTAAGCGCGTTTGGAAATTCTCCTTTCTCGAGTCACACATTAATATATATTGTCAATCTTGAATGAACGAACGATAACAGCTCAAGTTAAAAGAAAGAAAAGAAAAGAAATCTTATTTGGCGACTATCAACATATTCAAAACATCAAACAGTTTCAATATGTTGTATAACATATAATTTAATATATTAAAAAACTGCTGGAAAATAAAATAATATTAGATAAGTGTTCCAATGCGAATAGGGCTTAGCTCAGCTATGTGCTGCAGTCTAAAACATGCTATCTATATAAGTTGTATATATCACTGATCAGAAGTGTAATTTAGCTTTAGTTTTTTATGTCAATTATTTAATGGTATGCATAACTAGGCATGCAGCCCGAACGAACCTCATATGTGAACAAGTCTTAATCGCTCTTGACCAGTTTTGTTTGTTCGATTTGTGTTTGAGTTTATCATAGAACTTACTCTGTGGTCACTTATATACTAAATAGTAGGTACGATCATATTATACTTACTATTTACTTTATGAAATCTTATAATTCTTCCTAACCACAGCATGGTTTTATTACTGATTAGCATATAGCTTATATACTAGCTTTTGCTAGATCCACCCGCGCTAAACTCGGTTCTCGAACTACTTGATTGTTGTAAATCTACCGACTCACACTTGACGTTTTTTAAGTAGCCTTTAACCGTCTCCGGGGTCCCATTTATCTTTATAAGAAAACTCATTACAAGTAATAGAATTAGCGGTATACGCGTGAAA
Source organism: Apoda limacodes (assembly GCA_946406115.1). Lineage (NCBI taxonomy): Eukaryota > Metazoa > Arthropoda > Insecta > Lepidoptera > Limacodidae > Apoda > Apoda limacodes. The sequence goes on along the minus strand of OX291553.1, from coordinate 5,660,573 downwards.
GCGTCACAAACAATCTCACTTTCGCATTTATAAATAATATTAGTAAAGATTAGAATAGTTATGATGCTGTGAGTTTTTCCCGATAATATCCGCCATTCGCGTTGACAGTTTCTTGTACGCCAAGACAAACTCCAAACTGTAGTAAATAATATTTGTAATTTTATAATACATTGAAATAAAATCCTAGGGGCATTGTTAAAAGAAAATATAATTGTTGAAACAAAATTTTAAAAAAAATGTGATGCTCTCGACAAAAGTTAAATGCGCAGGTATAATATCAAGGCATTATTAATATAAAATCAGCAATCAGGGGCTTGATCACGTAGCCCCAACGAACCACCCATCGAGCCGCTCTGGCACCTTAATGAACATTCTGCGCTAATTGGAATGCTCGCCTGACGATATTGATTGCCAATTTTTAATTATTAAATCTTAAGCTCGATTCGTCTAATTTATTGTGATAATAATGGTTATCCTAATTGTTAACAGCATATAATACAATTGTTTAAGTCACAAGGTTAGGAATACAATTCAAAAATTATATATGCTCCCCCTCTAACTTTCCTAGTGTATTCGACAAAAACAACACAGTATTAAGACTTTATCAAGAACCAAACAAAAAATCTTTGCTATGTTGGGATTTTTTTAGTAAATAAGGCTAATATCTATATTCTAGCGAATTAAAATATAATAATCACAATCTCTACTCAGGTTACCTACTACGAGGGGAAGGACGGCTACTTTGTCGCAGTGTAGTAAGGTGAAGGCGACACCTTTCACTGCAGAGCCACAGTCGTCAAAAAAGTATTTAAAAAAAATAGTTGATGCGAATTATACATTGCTGTAAACACAGTTATTTGTTTGCTTGCACATTGTGCGAATAGTGACTATAGCGTCGTGTACACTTATTCTGCTAATATCCTCACCCTTATGTTTTATGTAGTCTTCTCGGCTCATGCATTAGCAAACACATCTTACTACTATCTTTATATGTCTCGATATTTATGGTTTTATTATTTTTCTCCTTTAGATGTTTAGTTTTAAATAAAAACACTCTTGCATCTTACCTACACTACTTATTTTTCTTACACCACGAACTTAATCAGTTCTACTACTTATGGTTGACAGTAAGACTTTTTTTATTCAGTACGTTCACCATGTTTGTACCTTACCTGTACAACAAGTTAAGTATTTATACTTATGATATGTAAATAAAACTTATTTTTCATATAATTCCTAATTTTAACCTCCTTGTTCCTTAGCTTTATAAGCGAAGTTATCTGACCCGTTGCTTCGAAACTCAGCCGACAAGTATCACTTAATATCGTCGAGCTGACATGGTACGGCGCACGACAAGACTCAATTACTGACTGACACGGGACCAACTCTCTCTCTCTTGTACTTCTCTGAAGGAGAGTGACTGATTTATTAATTAGAATGAACCCTGGCATATTTGCGGTCAAAAAGTTGCCTAAGCCGTTGCTTGGCACCACTACAGGGCCACAGGCCTCTCCTTAAAGGAGGATTAAGCCATGGTCCACCGCACTGACCCTATGTGAATCGGCAGACGTTGTCGTGTTAGTACTAGCTAGCCACTTAACTATCAGAATTTTCAAGTTAGTCATAAGGCCTCTAACTTGGCTTAATGACGGTGTTATGTGATAAAAGCCAGAACGAGTGAGTAAAGTGCCATCCCAAGCACGGACAAGCTTAGAAAATGTGTCACTAGGCGATCATCCATCTATTGATTGACCATGCCCAACGTTACTTAACTTCGTATATTTTTCACACAAATGTACATGGGCCACGAGTTTTTCAAGACATAATGTCGAAGTGTCTTGTAAAAATCAACTCCTCGGGAATCAACCAGGAAGTTATGAAGAGATAATATATAAGAGCCAAAAAATTATTAGGTTGTGTTTATTTTCTTTATGATATAATAGCCGCGGGTTACGACAAGTGTAAAATATAATTTAATGAACGAAATTATGATTGTTTAATATTGAAATTTGCTCCCACGTCATTGGTTGAACATTCTTCAATAAACTACCCGAGTTTTTACATACTAGTATAACTATTATGTAAAAACTTATACTTACGTATACTTAGTAGATACATAAAAATATTTATATTAAATTTAATTAGGTATATTATTTTAGGTAATTCAGTCAATGATCAATCAAAAAAAAAAAAAATTTACGAAATTAATTATTTAGATGTGAATTCATTTTCTGATTAGAAGAATTATGTTAAAAAGGTAATTTTTAGGTGCATTAAAAAATTTATTTTATTAAAAGATCGTATTTGACCCAAATAAAGATTTTTCCAGTAATTTGAACACTTAGTTACAAAATTTACAAAATGTCTGTATTTAGAAACCACGAGCTATCATGACTCAAATTGATCTTAAACGTTGCCAGCATGACATAATTAATCTAATACGGTGCTAACATAGCTCGAATAATATAAGTCAGTGCCAACATTAAGCAATTAATCTAATTCGGTTCCAAATGACTCAAATAATAAAAAAAACAGATGCTGTTTCTTATTTTTGTTGGTTATTCTGTTATGCAACTGTTTAAAACTATGCTTAGGTACCTACTTTAATTGAATTATTTAACTTAAGTGCATAAATTTTAAGAGGTTAGTAAATATTAGTATAAAAAAACTTTTAGAAAGTTGGATATGCTAAGTCAAGTACAAAATCTACGGGTTAAATAGCAAGGCTTTATTAATATAAAATAAACGATCTAGAGCCCGATCACGTAGACCCAACGAGTCCCAGACGCGCCGCTGGCACCTTAATGAACATTCAGCGCTAATTGGAATGCTCTCCTAACGATATTGGATGACAAATTTTAATTAATTAAAGGCTAAAACTTGATCAGTCTAGTTAAATATGTGTCTAATTCATAAGTTTAGAGGATGAATTTGGTTAAGATCAGTTTAAAAAAAAGAATAATACATGTAATTATAATATATAAAAAAAAACGATTTAGCACTTTGGGTGAATGAGGTATGTTAGGGTTTTAAAAATAATATTGGGTACGGTGATTTTTTTATGTAACCGAAAACGAAGTAGCAAGTATAGTACGCAGTGTAACGACTTACCTATATCCCACCCCTATAGCTTAGTAAAAGGCATTAAGTATGATGTGATGTCTTATTTAATAATTCTATTTGTTATAGAAAAATATTACCAAACACAGCTGTTGAAATTGTACACGCTGTCGGTCAAGTGCGCTTTCGTCAATATCACCTTTTGGGATCTCGCTCAGCCATTGCGTCGAGTGTCGTCTGCCTAAGACTCTGCGGTCGCTCGTCCGTGCATTGAATAGACCTGGAATTGATAAGATAAAGTGTGTATAATTGGAACATAAAAGAAGTCAAATGCTGTAAATGAAGATGGATTAATATTTATCGTAGCTTATTTTGTAAACACTACCTTGTCACCAAGGTTTCGGTTCTTATTCCATTAAGTCAGTGGGTATTACGGAGGCGAAGAAACAAAATTTGGCCTTGATTGAAAGGATTGGTAGTTTCAGTCATTCCCTCAAATCTTGGATATAATTTCCGGAGTCAATAGCCAGGATTTTTTACAGTGCTATTATGGAAAGTTACTCTACTGTCTGCAAAATATGGTACTTAGAACCAAATACTAAAATTCTATGCAAACATCGGTAAATAACAACCAGGTTACGTCAGCTAATAACGGACTAGGATGGGCTCCCCAAGCCTGCAGTAAAATAACAGCTGTTGGGATTTAACAGTATTAGTACACAAAACATGATTATACAATAGTAATCATAAGTCAGAAGAAGATTTAAGATACTTAACGCAAAAAGTCGACCGTTGCGAACCGTTACTGTTTTACTTAGCAAATTTACTGTTTTACATTTGCGATCACTAGACCACACTCAGCTTAGCTCTAGATAGACAGTCCCGCGTGTTACTCTTGTTCTAGTAAAATCTTGACTGACCATTCATATCTCTCTTTCTATTATATCTTTGGTGTCAAGCGAAATCTGTCTCAAAATCAAAATTAATACCGCTTGACCTTGTTGCGTTTGCAATAAGCTAGTGTCGCCAATCTTCATTGTCTCATCTCCTTATACTTTGCATCCTTAACTAAACGCGTTCTTTTACACACGCGCAAACCACTACCATTTCTCCAAAACTCCGCTTTGCCAGAATTGTTGAAAAATATCAAAAAAATATTGTACCTGACCCTTGAATTCATGGCTAAATGTAGAAGTTTTGAGAATTTTAAAATATTGCAAGCTATACTAAATCGCTACATTACTTATATTTTTATAGGTATGTCTATGTGGACGTGACAGTAGGTACCTTCCAACTATACTAGTATAACGTGCATGCATATTAATGTATTTTATTTAGACTACCGCCATTTGTTTTTTCCCTGATAATAGAATTTCAAAAGGTTGAATGGCATAATGTTATTTGATATATAGGTACGGTGTTTTGTGTTGATAGTAATTCGTCTATAAAATTAATTTCATTTGGATTAAAATTATTATAACTATATATCACATGCAAATAAAAAAAACACATAATGAGCAAAGAAATTGTTAGGAGTGGCCATTCCCACCCACCTTATTTGCACTCCCAACTCCCACTCCATTTATGAATTGATATAAATAGTTTTTGTACATAGATTGGTATGTTGTTCTACTTGTACAAGCTTTTAAATATCTTGCCTCTAAGCAAAATTTAGAACAGTTCACTCCAGCCTTCCAATTTTGCTGCAGAAATAGCCCGTTGAAGCGTAGTTAGAGTTCCCTGCGGCTAACCGACTTCGGGAACCTGGAAAATTAAACTTCAGTGGCACGATGTCACTCTAAGGATACCAAAACTAAAAAGTAAATTCCTGAAGTAAAACTATTGCAGACTTTGACTGTAGCTCTATACTGAAGTGAATACTTTTATATACAGTTCATCTATATGTATGCAAAATTTACTCGAAGTAAATTGATTTCTTTTTCTTAATTCACATTCACATTCGTGTTTTGGAAACGATACGCTAGTTTAAGGAACGTCGGACGAGGTCAGTACTTGGATGGGTGACCGCCGCACATTAACCTGAGCTCCTCCCTACTTCAGAGGGCCCGCTAAACCGTCGGTCGTGGCTGTTCTTAAATGAGAGCAGTCGTTACGGAAAGGCTTATGAGGCCAGAGCGTTGAATTTTTTCCGCAAAGAGAGGCTCAAACTCAAAAACTACTGGACCGATTTTAACAATTTCTCTACCAATAAAATGCTATATTATCATTTAGTTACAAACTGAAACTCTAATAGCAAACAACCCAATGTGTAAAAAAATTCCTATAAAATGCCTTACATCGCGTTTGCTGCGAAAACTATTGATGATAAACAAAATAATGTACTACAGTTTCAGAGAACACATCAATGTTTACTAAAGATTACGATACCATACGTCCAACTATCATCTAAGTTATGTTACTATAATTAGCTTTTTATGTTTAAAAAGTTAATAGAACCTCCAGCAGAAACTAGACCACGTTATTTGTACCTTGTTATTAATCTTTATCCAAATAAATCACTTCGTATTCAAGGCTGTTTCAGTACCTGTAGTATTAAGTAATTACTTTTTTTATACCAATAAGGTGGCAAACAAGCTTACGGCCCGCCTGATGGTAAGCGGTCACCGTAGCCTATGGACGCTTGCAACACCAAGGGTATCACTTGCCCGTTGCCGACCCTAAAAATTCAAATATGAACCATTTGAATCATTCAGAAAGTAAATAATTAATCTAAGCTAACTTACTAATTAACATTCAAAACATACTATGAATTTGACAAAGCGCTGTACGTAAGTACGATCCTACGTTCCTTACGAGCGCGCAGTGGGCGTTCAAAGTTCCAAATAAGTAAATAACGAGTGACGTGGTTCAGCAGTTTTGGAAAATCATCCTCTGAGGGGTTAAAATAGGGTAAGGAAATTTATATAGGTTACACTGCTTTATACGACGGGAAAAGTGAAACATCCATCGTGCGGGTATCACCGCGAAAAAGTAGTTAATATATTATATATATATATATGGTTTTTTATAAAGGATGGTATATAACAGATTATAAAATGATTAAAATATACCTGGGATCCAAAAGAAGTTAATAAATATTTTGAACCTATTATTTTTTTAAATGTAGGGTCTTTTACGAGTTATTGCTTTGAAGCTGGTAAGAATAAAGCCACTCTAGTCCAGATACGTTGCATTGATAGTATTGGCGGTAGGCTCACCCTTGGTCACGCAGGCCTGAAGTGGTTAGTTATAAGAGGCGCTGTTACCAAGCATGATGTGGACATGTGTTAAGCTATTGGCTACCCTATTGTTGATTAAAACCGAAAGACATATACGAGTATACATACATAATTATAGATACATACATTTAAGAGTATTTGCCTCGTATTGCGTATTGAAACCCCTCTTCACACGCTGTTGTCCCTTGTGTTCAAGGTTCTGGCTAGACAACCGTAGTATCTCTTCATTGCTACCGTGGACTCTGGATTTTCTGAATAATTACGTTCTAGTTTAACTTATTAGCTATTTTGCGGCCGCCGTTTTATATTGTCATCACTCCCGTTGTCTATAATCTTGCGAGTTAAATTTGACCCACTTCCCGGTGTTCGATTGAGTTAAAATTTTGCATACAGACGTAAATCGGATGACAATGCCATACAATCATCTCATAGAGGTAGTCTGATGGAGCCAAAAGGTGACTATAGGACCTGTGTAACGAAACGACACCTCCCCTATCAAGTTTGTGCTCGTTAGATCTCTCTTGACAAGTACTGTGGTCTAAAACGATTATTAGGGTGCCTGATGAAAGCTTGTTTGTAAAAAAAAATTACGTATTCTTGTTATTTTACAAATTATTAATGAATATTATTTGAACTACTTAGCAAACTAATACAAAGTTTCACTTATTGTATTATATACAATAGAGATTGTGTGACACAATACATTATTGTATTGGGTTCGATTCTACTCTCGATTGTGGTCGTGATTGTAACAGCATTATCTACATGAGATCAGGATACAGGGGCGCCGTTGTAAAGTGGACGAACAAGGAATGTCCTTTGTAGTAATGTGACACGTAAATTTTGTTCGTAAACATACAATACAATACAATACACTCTTATTGATTTCCACTATTTCATCGAAAAACTGATTCACCATTACTGCTATACATAGATACATACAAACTGCGTGATAGTAAAAATCTATAACTATAAATATTTCGCGTACTAAAAATGCGTTATTATCATAATATTTACTATTAAATAAGATAAATACAAAATAATAGAGACGAATACAAAACTTCTTTGCACTTAATATCTTTAATTAATTTACCGTCCTAAATAAGAGAGTTATATAGCTATTTAACATATAAATATACATTTATAAAATACCAGTTAATGGGTTTTTGAGAATTCGTGAAAACTTTGGTCATAAAATAACTTACTGGCATTTTAGAAGTGTGTAATGTGAATGCTTATTGCGACTTTTGTAAATACTTCATTAAATTACGTCTGAAAATACATATAATTGGCATTAAAATTCATCACATCACTTCTATGGTAGGTACCGAATTTTTTTATGGCACTTGGGCATTTTTCCTACCCTAATTTTTATCACTCTTGCATCCCATATTATTTATATTATGTTATGAATTTATTTTTAATAATTTTGTTGACGTTCTTCTTAACGATTTATTGGTTTTCCACCACTTACAGATAATTTTTAGTTATTAGATTTCTGAAGGGTCGGCAACGAGCGAGTGATACCCCTAGAGTTGCAAGCGTCCATAGGCTACGGTGACCGCTTACCATCAGGCGGACCGTAAGCTTGTTTGCCACCTTAGTGGTATAAAAAAAGTAATTACTTAATACTACAGGTACTGAAACAGCCTTGAATACGAAGTGATTTATTTGGATAAAGATTAATAACAAGGTACAAATAACGTGGTCTAGTTTCTGCTGGAGGTTCTATTAACTTTTTAAACATAAAAAGCTAATTATAGTAACATAACTTAGATGATAGTTGGACGTATGGTATCGTAATCTTTAGTAAACATTGATGTGTTCTCTGAAACTGTAGTACATTATTTTGTTTATCATCAATAGTTTTCGCAGCACACGCGATGTAAGGCATTTTATAGGTATTTTTTTACACATTGGGTTGTTTGCAATTGGAGTTTTAGTTTGTAACTAAATGATAGTATAGCATTTTATTGGTAGAGAAATTGTTACAATCGGTCCAGCAGTTTTTGAGTTTGAGCCTCTCTTTGCGGAAAAAATTCAACGCTCTGGCCTCATAAGGTTTTCCGTAACGACTGCTCTCATTTAAGAACAGCCACGACCGACGGTTTAGCGGGCCCTCCGAAGTAGGGAGGAGCTCAGGTTAATGTGCGGCGGTCACCCATCCAAGTACTGACCTCGTCCGACGTTCCTTAAACTAGCGTATCGTTTCCAAAACACGAATGTAACTGAGCCACGAGCTCTTCAAGAAAATCGATTAAGACAAAGAAATCAATTTACTTCGAGTAAATTTTGCATACATATAGATGAACTGTATATAAAAGTATTCACTTCAGTATAGAGCTACAGTCAAAGTCTGCAATAGTTTTACTTCAGGAATTTACTTTTTAGTTTTGGTATCCTTAGAGTGACCTCGTGCAACTGAAGTTTAATTTTCCAGGTTCCCGAAGTCGGTTAGCCGCAGGGAACTCTAACTACGCTTCAACGGGCTATTTCTGCAGCAAAATTGGAAGGCTTGAGTGAACTGTTCTAAATTTTGCTTAGAAGCAATATATTTTAAAGCTTGTACAAGTAGAACAACATACCAATCTATGTACAACAACTATTTATATCAATTCATAAATGGAGTAGGAGTTGGGAGTGCAAATAAGGAAGGTGGGAATGGCCACTCCTAACAATTTCTTTGCTCATTATGTGTTTTTTTTATTTGCATGTGATATATAGATATAATAATCTTTATCCAAATGAAATTAATTTTATAGACAAATTACTATCAACACAAAACACCGTACCTATATATCATTTGTGATGTAAGACCTTGCATTGTGTCAAATTTTATAATTCTAGGACAGCGGGAAGTACCCCCAATATTTTTATACATTTGTGAATGCCAAAACCGTATATCGGCCGTATTTTTTATTGTGTTGACTAAAAAGCTTTGTTTTTTTTACAGCTTAAGAGACCGTAGAACCATGGGATTTGATATAACTTTCAACTTGATACCTTCACGCGTTCCTAAGAAAAAGGGGTCTTGACAGACAGACATACGGACAGCAAAGTAAATTTATAAGGGTTCCTTATTTCCTTTTGACTTATTTTTTACAGAACCCTAAAAATCGAATTTTTTGTAAGATAATCAAGGGTTTCTCAATGTGTATGGCAAATCAGGGAGAGTTTTTCATGAGTCTTCTAAAATACCTTAATGTGTTTATTTAAACAACTTGTTCAGAATATCAACTTATGAGTATAAATATGAATTACAAGTAATCGGTCACTTAATATAAATTTTATGTTACTTTATGTCAAATATTTGGTACAAAGTTAAAAATCTTAACAAGAATAGAACAAGCCATCTGACTCTAATAGAAGTTTCATTAAAGTTTTGCGAATAGTCAAATTAATATTGCCGCAAACAAATAACTAACATGGCTGAAATTCAATTTCCATTTGTGAATACCGCAGCTGTTAATTGTAATGCCACGGAGACGTTACGCTGTCTGTGCCAGATGTGGTTAGTTGAGCAAACCATACATTGATTAACAATGAAGCAATATTATAATTGAAACTGTATCAATGTTTAAGTTAAAACCGTAAAAGAGACTGAATGACTGAAAATTTTTAATCAGTTGTTTAGCTGCTGGCTCTGTAAATAATAAGTATAATGCTGGCACTGCACTTGGTATTTGTATTCACTATTTGGGCGAATGTTTGGCAAAAACGCCAATAAGCAATACACGACAATTTGACCATTCACACATTGAGCTGAATAGCAACTTATCCATTTTACGATTTAGGAAAGACTACGATCGCACATGCCATCGACTTATCCTACAAACTTACACTGAAAACCGATATTGGAAAATAATCTAGTAAAAACAGAATTTGGATCATTGTCAAACCAGGAACTCTTTCAAATACATATAAAGACATCTAATTTACCTTTACAAGGAGCTCATATATAGGTATATAGTATAACATGTACCGTCAATATATTTTTTGTAGTAAATATTGCAGAATTTACATCTGGTGATACTTAATTTTGATACTTTTTGTGATTCTGTACTCATTAGGCAGGAACTACATCTTTATAAAATCGTGCAATAGCGTCACAGACAGTAGGCAAACTCCCGGATCCAATATCCGACAAAAACTATTTCACCTACCTACCTTTTTGTATTTTTCATTCATAAAACTCTTCAAAATAGCTAGTTGAATCAGTTTCTGTTGATTTTAGTAAAAAAATATAGTAAAATATAGTAAATATAAATCATCCTTGAAACCGTGTTCTATTGATGAAATAGGATTATACTAAATTACTTAAACACAACTAAATAACACTTTAACATTTACTGATATGTAACTTGTATTATGGTTGTTACAAAAAGATACAGATTAAAAATGCGATGTTCTTTATAATTGAAATCAACAAAAAGATAGAATAGAGCATTAACGCAATAGTTGTGACATTTGTCCTCACAACATTTTACAATAATGATTGAATTTTTAAGTCATATACATTCAAGAATAAGAAAATTCCTGTAATCTATGAAAAAAATATCACAGCTCGCCTTTAAGCCTAGTCACAATGGGCCATGTTAGATCCAGATGCACCAGAGATTGCAACAATATTCCATGTAGGGCCGGTCTTGTACTGATACGGTAACAACTTTTGCCGCAAGGTGAAGTACAGATTTGCTTTGTTAAGCTTGCACACTAAGTTTTCTTGATGCCAGCTTGTCCGTATTTTTTAAATGAATTCGAAACTGAACGTCCCTGGTAAAGTTGATTTTACCCGAGTGAAACCGGCAAAAACCTTTTTTTTTTTTTACTTTTTTATTATTTAATGTAAATAATTTGTTATACAATGAAAAGATGAGTAATATTTTCGTAACTGTTGTCAAATATTGTAGTCTTATTTGAAGAGATTTTTTTTAATCAAGCTTACCGACTCAAATAAAATATTGTTTCAATTTCAGACAAATTGCCTAAGGCAAATAATAACAGTAAAGGACGGGCTAAGCAAAGGCGTTACTTCAACAAAAAAAGGAATACAAATATATTCATTCAGCAGGTACATCAAAGGAAAAATTACATATTTTCATTTCTTCTGGAGATTTATTGTTGTGATGAAAGTGGTAACAAAATATCTCACAGAAAAGAAAATTTGCAAAAGAGTTAAAGTTTAGTAAATTAGTGAATATAATCTATACGAGATACCTCATAAGATACCTAGAATCATGATTTGGTAAGCGATTTCTTAGTATCTAGAAACTACATTGTCCATTGTCTCCGAGTGTGTCAGAAGAAACTTGGGCCAATTCAACATAACCAAAATACAGGTCAGCGTGTTCAACAATTTCTTCACGACACGTCCTTTACCATCTCGATATTATTTCCCATCGGTATGTGAGGTACAGATGCGCAACGTTCAAGCAACTGTGAGGAAGCCAAATTGTACGTTTCATATATTATAATAAAATGTTGCCAATAATAAATAGAGTACTAAAATTATTAAAAATATATAGGTAGATGTTTCAAAGACATTCTTGGTGCCTGTATATATTCAAATTAAATACATGCCTTCTGGTGTATTTATCAACTGTATCACCAACTCGAGAAAGCGCGCATTAGTACATGAGGTACAGATGCGCAACGTTTGAGCAACCGTGAAGAAGGCCAAATCGTACGTTTCGTACATTATAATAAAATATTGCTAAAATAGAGTCCTAAAATTATAAAACATTCTTGGTGCCTACTTAAATTATTTGCAAATGAAATACCTGCCTTCTGGTGTATTAATCACCTGATTCACACATCAGTCTCACGTATTTAACGAGTTTTATCGATAAATCTTTGCTACGACAAGAAAAATAGAATATCAAAACAGATCGCGTAATCCATTTCACGTGAAACGTGTGAAAAGACCTTTCAAACCGCCGCGCACCGCCGCCGCATCCTCCACAAATAAAAGCAAAAAATAAATAACTGCAAATACGACATACTCATGCATCTTGCAAACGATTTTCCACATTTTCATTCGCCTGCAAATGACTGCATTGAATCGTACTGACATATAACTCACCGAGTTTCTACAAAAGAATCTAAACGGTTTTTTTTTCTGAACTGACTATGCAGTTGTCTGTTGCAGCCATTACTGCTTCACCGGGCTTTTGGGGCGAGACTCTGAAGGAGTCTCAGCCTATATAGCGCCCAACGCTCAAGGGCTCCCCGCGGGGGGAGCTTCGGCTTGGGTTGTCGCTCATCTAAACGGATTTTACCAGTAAGTAGAAGAGAATGACCAAGTTTTTAAAAACTGAATGATTATATAAAACTCACAATACACATAAAACACATTGCTTACGGAGACCTAAACTTAAATAAATTTGAATAATTTATTTTTTCATGAACACACGTTGGTTATCTTGGGTTTTAGGTTAGGTTGTTCGTGTCACTGTGATTATTGACTCTAAATTATTTCTACATAAATAGTACCTACAAATCACATGCTTGTGTTGCCAACAAGGGCATAATGTTTGATTGATAGAGATATGTATAAAATAATTTTTCCAACACACTTGCTCATAAATTAGCCTTTACTGCACTGTTTTCAGCATCTTAATAAAAGGCACTTGTATGCCAATGTCAATTACCACACATGTGCTTTTTCAATTTTAAGTTTTTATAATAGTGTTTGTTAAGAACATATCAAAAATAATAGATTCTACAAAATATTAACTTTTTACAACATTTTAAAATTAATATAAGTATTTACTGTCCTTCAAGTGTGTTGAAAACAGTCGTATGACACTTAATACACACTCGGAAGACTCACGCCTTTGCCTTCGACTCGGGCTGCAACGCACAACCTCGTCTGTAATAGGCAGCCTAGCCCACTTATATCATAATATACTTCTATTATTTCATTACAACTTCTTCCGATCCTTACGAATTTAAAGAAACTTTAAAATAAAGAAAGTGCGTTTGAATATAGACATAATTTTTGTTCAAAAATAAAACAAGGCGCTAGAGATAATCAGATGCAAATAAAATGTTTTGTTTATTATCAAAACCACTGCAAGTTTCGCTACCTGTATATCCGAAGTAGAGTTTATGCACACGTTCCTAAATACACTAGAGTTTTCAGTTTAATTGGTAAAGTTCAGAGTCAACATACTCGTACATCCTTCTAGACTTTGATTGTTTCAAGTTAGTAGAGAACGTTTTAGAGATAGTTTACAACGTGCTTAGTTTGTGCTTAGGGAAAACGTGTTTGGGCTTATGTTACGTAATCCCATTGTGTTATGTTCATACGACTTCAGTGGCTCAGTCGATAATGATATGTAGGTACTACCTGCTAACCCGAGGGACACAGGTTCGATACCTGCACAGGACTTATATTTAGGTAATGTAAATTTGTGTATGTACGTGTGTATGTAAAAACCTAAGTTTATTTTTTATTAATAGCGATATACAAAACGTTAATGCAAGTAATAAAAATAAACTTGCGACTTCAAAATGTCGCCTTCAGAAGGTGCGTGGCTCTTTCATAATTAAGAGCATTTGCTTATTTAATACAATTCTTGAGAATATTGATAACCTATATATACATACTTTTGAAACTTATATGAAAAAGGTTCTTATTAACTAAGGATACTATACTGTGTACAATAAAGATAATAATGTCTGGAATTGAAGGTCCCAATACCTGACATCCATCTATGACTGATGTAGTTGAGAATTAATGATACATTACGGTCAGGGGATGCACCATGGATAGTCGTCCACCGTTGGCTGCTTGGTTTTGGGGGGGTTCTGGATGTGGGTGGGTGTGGCGCATAGACGTGTACAAGTACATGTATATGTATCTGCATTGATTTCGTGTATTTTGTGGCCTGGTTCCTGCGTGATTGATTGTAAGGAAGTACACCCGGGAAGTTTCTTGTCACTTACGTTAGATAGTGTGCCTTTGTTGATAGACTGTTGTGTGGGATCTGGGCTACTTCTTGATATAAATCGTCTGTGAGTATGTGTATGCATATGGGTATGTGTGCACGTTTTTGTGATGCGCCCTCTCGCGTTTGGAGCCTCTCTGGCACCGGGCGGCCGATGGTGGATTGCAGCGGGTAATTAATACTTTATTTATTATATTATTATACTGGTACCTATGTAAGTTCATCCATATATGTATATTATTTCTAGTACTTAGTATCAATTTTTGATACACTGTCTGTTACGGACCGAGCAGCGGACTGTATAGGCGCTTGCACACTAGCCCCGAAAAGGGCCGACGTTACGATTGAAAGGGCCCCGAGAAGGGCCAGTGTGACGTGATGAGAAAGAAACAATAAAACGCCCGGTCATGTAACAATTTACCAACCACCTTTATTGTGGCCCCTTATTTTCACAAATCTTCTTACACTACTATTTACAATTTATTTACACTGCACTTATAAATAAAACTTCTTCTTCTTCTTCTCAAGAGAAAACCCAGTATTGAATATAACAAGTGATGGGCAGAAGCTAGAAAAAGCTCAAGCAGTAAAATTTTTAGGATTAACTTTAGATCAAAATTGTAATTGGAAGAGTCACATTGATAATTTATGTAAAAAGCTTAATAAATTTGTATTTGCTCTTAGGACTTTAAGAAAAACAGTGGGCGAAAAAGCAGCTGTCACTGCTTACCTAGGCTACGTAGCCTCACTGCTAAGGTATGATATTTTACTCTGGGGTAATTCTACAGATATTAATAAAGTGTTTGTTGCCCAAAAAAATGTATCAGAGCAATTACTGGCATTGGTCCTTATGAATCTTGCAGTTTATTGTTTAAAAAATTAAATGTAATGACATTGACATCTTTGTATGTGTATGAAATAAGTATTTTTGTAAAAAAACATCCTCATTTATTTGCTAAGACAGCAGATGACCGAATTCGGAAATTCACATGTCGAGATCCTACGAAATTAAAATATCCTCAATGTAACACAACCCTATACCAGACAAACTGCGCAGTAATGAGTATAAAAGTATACAAAAGCCTTCCGAAATTTGTAAGAGAATTATCAGTTAAAAAATTTCAAATAGATTTAAAGAAAATACTTATTGAGAAAAGTTTTTTTACTTTGCACGACTTTTTAAATGTTGCAACGATTAATATTATTATATTTGTTTAACTTCGTATTTTTTTTTATTTTCAATTTTTGACAGGAAGGTTGGTTTATAATATTATTTGTGTATTTGATATTTTGTTTTATAGTTAAGGTTAAATCTGACATTTGTAAAAGTTTTATTAGTTTTTAGTAGTAATTGTGATGACATATTTAAATATTGACATAAAATGTAATTATAATAAAATAATGCTTAGTTGACATTTGGTTTATAATATAATATGATTTGATTCGAATTAAAATGATGTGGCATTGGAATTAAACTGATAAATTTATTAGGTTTTATTTATACGCCACTGAATATGTTAAAATATGTTCATATATGTAACAATTTGCATGCCAATGTTTTGGCGAAATATGTTTGGACAATCTGTATTTAACATCTGTAATGTACCATATTACTGGCAAATAAAGACAATTCTAATTCTTTCTTCCAGTTTTCTTCTTTTCTTCTGCTCCTGTTCAGGAGGCTTTCTTGATCCCCGAGGCGACAGGAATGCTTTCAGCGGGTTTCGCGCTCGCTTATACCCGGCGGACCCGCTGACCAATCACAATCGTTTTTATTTTCCGCGACCAATCACATCTCGTTTTATTTTGGCCGCGATCGTATTTGCATCCCTGTCACATTCCTATACCTATTTCTGTCTTACAATTTTATGCGCTTGCCAGTGTTCATGTGTTCCCTACTTACCTACTGACACGTTTGTGCATGCTTAAGACAGACCTACTTGCGGCTCCGCCCTCCGCAACACCACCGGCACGCAAGGGTACGAGCCTACCGCCGGTGCCAAAAACAACCGCGACGCGTGCCGCCACGACGCGCTCCGTCGCGGCACATGAGCCCGCACATCGTACCCAGACAGGAACAATTCGGATTTCGCGCTGAACACTCCACAACGCTTCAACTGTCAAGGGTACTGCACGGTGGTGCTATGTGTAGCAGTAGCCCTAAACAAGAAGGAGCACGCTGTTGCAGTATTCCTTGACATGGACAAGGCCTTCGACAGGGTGTGGCACCAGGGACTTCTGCTCAAACTGTCTACAACCTCGCTACCGAGAAGGATCTCAAAAGTCGTCGCTTCCTTCTTAGAACAGCTACGATTCAGAGTAAGAGTAGAGGACGCGCTATCAGAAGAGCGCCCAATTAGTGCAGGTGTACCCCAGGGGAGCTGTCTCTCACCGGCTTGTTATGGTAGATATACCGACGACTTCCCTAAAACCTCTGAAGCAGAACTGGCCCTATACGCTGACGATGCGGCGTACATCACCAGCTCCATCACCGCAGCCCACGCTCGCATCAAAATGCAGAGATTCCTAGACCTCCTGCCAGAATGGCTAGCCAAGTGGAAGTTGTCGGTAAACGTCGGGAAGACGCAAGCCATCCTCCTCCGGGGATATACCAAAATACCGCCGCTGCAGTTCCAAGGACAGGTCATTGAGTGGACTACCGCGGCCACCTACCTAGGGGTGAAAATTGACCGTCGCCTCTGCATGAAGAAGCACATCACGGCTGTAATTGGCAAGACGAGAGCTGCACAGGCCCCCCTTCAACCGGTACTCACAGCCCGCCTGCCGCTTCGTGTGAAAGTCGGGATCTTTAAATTGTATTTAAGACCCCGCCGTACGCCGCACCGGCTTGGTATGCGCTCGCTAGCACGTCCCTACGCCAGAGGTTACAGAGGTCCCAAAACCGCAGTCTACGCATCATAGACAGTGCACCGAGATACGTGAGGAACGCAACGATCGCGAGAGACCTCCGTGTCGAGACCATCAAAGAATTTGTCGGCAGGTTGGCAACGAGAATGTTCGCGCGGGTGGATAACTCGGTCTGGCCGCACATCAGAGGACTGGCGCCGCTTCACGAGCTGTCACCCAAAGGCTTGGGGTACCCTCGAGACCTAATAACCAAAGAAGAAGATAGTTAAACATTAAACATTAAGTAAAGAGGACCAATTTGACATTAGTCAACCCACAGATACCTACTTTCAGTGCAAAGGAGCGGAGCTAACCACTGCAGATTGGCGAAGCCCAAAGACAGTTACCCCGTAAGGGAGAAATGTGAGAAGACCACGAACTACAGACCTACTTGCTATCACATCGGTACATGAATATTAACAATTACTTACGTAATTACATTCGTCAAATCCTAACATACAAAAGTAAACAATTACAAATTAACCTGCGCTAATCTATGCGGGCGAAGCCGCGACACACTTCTCATTGCGCAGGAAAAGTATGTAGTATGAGTATGAGTTTTACTTATAAAAAGGTAAACAATAGGTCGTAAAAGCGAACCTAACTATTTTCACATTTGTTTACCTACCTACGATCTAACTATCCTGAGGAAAGTCAGGGTATCTACTTTATTTAATAAAAACAAACAAACATTCACTTACAAAACTATTCGATATAGAGATCTTATCTATATATACCTACCTATCTATGCGGGAACAAAGGGTAAACTTTATTATCTTATTTACAATTCATTAGAGATAAGCAGCAATCTATCTATACAAGTATGTATGTATAGCGCCGCGTCCAGCCGTCAGCTGGCCGTCCGTAACACTGTCTATGTTATGTGTATTTATGTGTGTCTTTATATATGTATTTATATATGAACTAGTTGTTGCCAAGGGCACCGCCCGCACTGGATTGTCGTAGACTACGACCACTCCTGAATTGTAGTAAGAAAGTTGTAATAGCAAGCTCTCCCAGTGGCTATAGTTCTAACTTCTATTTTTTTAAGAAATAAAAGTCTGGCCTAAGTCCTTCTTCGTCTCTTTAATTATCGCGGTGCGAAGATTTTAGCTCATATATAATAGATGCTCCTTTGTGACGTGATGCAGGGACAAACGAACAGACAGACTATCGCATTTATAATAAACTAGCTTTAGCCCGCGATTCCAACCGCCCTGAATTCGGTCACCTATGTAGGATTTCAACGGCAACTCCTCAATTATAGAGAAAAAAAAACAGATAATACTTGAAATTTTCTAGGAGCTTATGTCCTTTTCCGGGACTCAATATGGGACTAACTATCTCCATGACAAATTTCATCTTAATCGGTTCTGCGGTTTGAGCGTGAAGAGGTAACAGACAGAGTAACTTTCGCATTTATAATATTTATTATTATATTATATTCATGGCTAGTATGGATCGTTCTAAGTATATTTACACATACGATTTTGCAAGAATATAATTATGATGGCGCTAATGCCACTAGTACCATTAAATTTAAGAATACTCTAAAATATCTTGATTCTTTCCACGATTGACGATATTTGACGCTTCACATGGTGCGCCCCCTATGCTACATAAAAACAAAAAAATACTAATTGACATGTTTGACTTTGTTTCCAGTAGCTAACTAACTTATTTGTATTACCTACTAAGTGTTTCAATACATATTGTATACTTGTTAGCTGATTATCAAAGTATTGTATTATTACTTTAAATAGAACATATTGCCAGCTGTTTTTTTGGCAGAAATTAACATTGTTTACATTGTATCGACAATTAAAAAGTATTCTTAGAAACATATTTGAACAAATATTGTTTGATTTGATTATGTACGTCTATGCATATATTTAATTTGTATGTAAGTAATTGATTAACCGTTATAGTATTTATTAATATAACAGTTTATGTTTACAAAATACAATTATGTTATTCTATAACGACATTCTAAAACACATGCTGCAGTATTTGGGACAATACAACTCATAACAAACAGTGGAAATGTAAATGCAGGCGGCGGCGGCAGATCGGGAAACAATACAGGATTTGAATCCTCATTTTGCAATAAGGAAGCTAAAGCTAAAGCTAAAGCTTAGCTAAATCTCAAGGCATGTGCATTCAGTGTGCAGGGTGCGACAATATTGTACATAAAATATTATTCAGGGCAACTTTGAATCGTCAGTTAACTTAGATAATGAATATTGGTTTTTTAGGTCTATTATTTTTGTATGATTACGACAGTGTCAACACGTTTATAATTCGTTGTATTTGTTTTATTTAATATGACTTTTTTTTTTTTTTTTTTTTTTTTTTTTTATACCACTAAGGTGGCAAACAAGCTTACGGCCCGCCTGATGGTAAGCGGTCACCGTAGCCTATGGACGCTTGCAACACCAGGGGTATCACTTGCGCGTTGCCGACCCTTCAGAAATCTAATAACTTCTTTCTTGAAGAACTCCATACTGTAGTCCTTGCAGAAAACCTTGGCAGGGAGCTCATTCCACAACTTAAGCGTTCGCGGGAGGAAGTTTCTCTGAAACCGCACTGTACGCGACCATTTAGGTTCTAAAGTGTGAGAATGAATTCCCTGCCGATGGCGAGCGGTGCGATGGTAGAAAGTAGCCGTGGGCATCATTTCGAACAATTCCTCAGAACACAACCCATTGTACAAGCGGTAGAACACACACAGTGAGGCAAAGTCTCTCCTCAGACTTAAGGGCTCGATACCGCAAGTGAGTTTGGGATCGTCGACAATTCTCACAGCCCGTCGTTGAACCGAGTCAAAAGGGTCAAGCTGGTATCCGGGTGCACCTGCCCAGAGATGGCAGCAGTACTCCATATGGGGCCGAACTTGCGACTTGTAAAGTAACAACCTTTGCCCCGACGTGAAGTACTGCTTCGCTCTGTTGAGTACACCAAGTTTTTTGGACGCCAGCTTTACCTTATCTTGTAAATGATCTCGGAACTGAACATCGCTGGAGATGTCGACACCAAGGATCCCAATGCTCTTGGAGATGGAGAGGGGAGTGTTCTGGAATTGGAACTGGGACCACAGTGAATGGAGTTTTCTTAGCGGTGAACGCGCACACTTGTGTCTTTGTAGGGTTGAATCGGACCAAGTTTACCCGTCCCCAGTCAGAGACCTGGGACAGTGTGGTCTCGATTTGAGACACAAGTTCTCCGCGGTTTTCCTCCACAAGGGAACGAGGGATGTTTGCACGACCCGTGTAAAAAGTGTCTCCAGTACTGTCATCTGCATAGCAATGTATGTTGTTGATGTCCAACATGTCATTGATATGCAGTAGAAACAGCGTAGGAGACAGCACAGAGCCTTGCGGGACACCAGCATTAATGTCCATGCTATCAGAGCAACTACCATCAACTACAGTTCGTATGCGTCTGCCGGACAAAAAGCTAGCCACCCATTTGCACAAACCCTCGGGCACTCCGTAAGATGGCAACTTCGATAGAAGACCGCGGTGCCAGACCCGATCGAACGTCTTCGCTATGTCCAGGCTACATGCCAATGCCTCCCCCTGACTCTCAATGGCTAGTGCCCATCGGTGTGTGAGATACACTAGAAGGTCACCAGTCGAGCGACCGTGGCGAAAGCCATATTGACGGTCACTGACCAGATCGTGTACTTCTAGGTATCTTAGAAGCTGTGTGTTGATCACACGCTCCATCACCTTAGAGAGGAGAGAGGTAATAGCGATAGGCCTGTAATTCGATGGATCTGATCTATCGCCCTTTTTGGGCACCGGGTGCACATTCGCAGTCTTCCATGTAGACGGAAATTGCCTAGTGTGGTAGGAAAGCGCGAAGAGGCGCGTGAGTACAGGACATAACTCAGGAGCACACTGCTTAAGCACCACTGCTGGTATACCGTCTGGCCCACTCGACTTATGAACGTCTAGAGAAAGCAACGCCCGCCTGACCTCCCGCTGCGTTATGGAGATTTCCGGCATGGACTTACCGCACCACGGTATAGTAGGTGGTACAGCGCCTTCATCGTTCATATTCGAGTTCGAGGCAAAGAGACTGCCCAGTAGATCGGCTTTCTCTTTAGCACTATGGGCCAAGTCACCATCGGTCTTTCGCAGTGGTGGTAACGACGACTGGCAGAAATTCCCTTCGGCAGCTTTGGCAAGCGACCAGAAAGCACGACTCCCAGAAGGATAGCTCGCAAGTCGCCCACCTATTTTGCAGATGAATTGGAATTTTGCTCTGGCAGTTGCTTTCTTACTGAACCTCGAGGCAGCATTTAATTTGCGTTTTAACTCAGAAATATTCGGATCCTTATTATAACGAGCCGTGGTCCAAGCCTCATATGCATTTTGCTTAAGAATTTTAGCTTTTCTGCAAGACCTATTAAACCACGGTCGTTTTTTGACGCCGGCAGCTACTCGCGGGTTAGGAATATAGCATTCCATACCAGCAAGGATTGTCTCAGTGACTGCGGCTGCGCAGACGTCAGGATCTTCTGAGTTAAAGCAGATCTGCCTCCACGGGTACGATGCGTAAAATTCACGCAATCCATCCCAGTCTGCCGACTTATAGTGCCACACACGACGCCAGTTAGTTGGCCCAGAAGGATCAGGTTGTGTGCATGACACTTGAGTCCGAACGAGACAGTGGTCCGAGGAGCCAAGAGGCGCATCCACTGAGACGGAGTACCCGTCCGGACGAGTAGTCAGCAGAAGGTCCAGTAAGGAGCTCGTATGTTCCTCTATATCTGGTATTCTCGTTGGAGAAAGTACCAGCTGAGAGAATCCATAGGTCAGAGCAAATTCATGAGCAGATATCCCAGCATAGTTATTGGTTCGAGAACTGAGCCACTCGCGATGGTGGGCGTTAAAGTCTCCCAAAATAACTAGTTCTGCTGTGGGATATTGCTCTAGAACTTTGTCAGTCGTCAAACTCAGGTGCGTGAAGAGTCGAGTTACGTCCGTGTCACCGCTTATGACTAGAAGATACTTGCCAAATTTGGGTTTGCTTTACATTTTAAAATGGGGAATCATTTGTGACCATTTTTTTAGTGATAGATCTCTCTCTCTCTCTCTCTCCCTGTCTGTGTGTTTTTTAGCAGTTCTTTAAAATGTTAGATGGCAGATCTAATATGGCGAGCAATTTCCTACAAAATTTCTTCGATTATGATAAAACTAAGATTTCTTTGATTTTCGATCGACTTAAAATTTTAATGTTTCATACAATTGTGAATACAGTTGTTTTATATAATTAAGTCAGTTGTTCAAGTTATTAATCTTATTACCTAACTTAAGTAATATTTCTATGAACTTCGATATCGTCTGGGAAATTCGAATTTGAAGCCAGCCAATTTTCTTTGTTACTAATGGCTTATGTTTATGGCAGTGAAATATAGTTTTGATTACATAATAATTATTCTTTAACTAGAAGTAGGTAATTTTATTTTAAATAATTGGATCGGATATGCATAATATTACAATTCAGTTGGGTGAGTGTATTTCTTAATTAAGTTAGTAATATTTATTTTTTCATGTTGCTTTAAAATTCGACATAAAATTATATTCCAAAAAGACAATAAATGGAACAAAGTTTAACTAGACAAATAATTCTAAATATAACAAAAATAAATCCTATAAAAATTTTAACTGGACAAATAATTCTAAATATAACAAAAAAAAATACTATAAAATATACAATTATCAAATAAATTATAACCATTAGGAATTTTAAATTATATCAATTGTAATATTGTATATAAGAAATAAAAATTAAACTCAAAAGTTGTAATTTTTTATATTATTCTTGTACGTGATTTGTATTTTGAAAGGTTGTAAATCTTGAAGTAGCAGGAAATCTCAACCGCAAATAAGACATAACCGAATGCTTTTCAAGTAAAGAAGATACAATTTTATTGACTGAATCAAATTAACATAAAAATTTTCGAAATCTAATCTATCAAACGTTTGAAATACTTGTTTGGATGATTTAGAAACATAATTAAATTATGTTAACGCAATGGTAGACGGAATAAACCTTTGTTACTTTCCTTAGTCTATGTCAATTTCAACTCAAATGATTAAATAAATGTTATTATAAGAAACACGGAAATAAACAAAAACCTTGGTTTTACGTTCATATCTACTGTAGGTAAAGTACTTACAGTACTTAGAGAGTAACGAAGTAATATGCTGTAAGAGTCAATTATGAAAATTTAAAATACGTTTTCAGTTACTTTATTCAAAAATAAAATAAACTTTTACCTGTCACTCACATGATGACATAAAACACGTCGGTGAGTCAAACATACTTAATTAATATTCTTCAAAAGTCTGTATGTGAGTACTCCATTAAAATTCCCTGTTGTTGGCTTTTCCCCAACAACCGGAAGTTGCTTATTCTAATTTATTCACGCATTTCCCTTACATTCTAAACTGTTTTTAGGGTTCCATACTAATAGGATACCGACGGGACCATATAACTTAGTCTTGCCATTCATATATGTGTCTGTATATGTGAAAGAATGTCAAAGGATTGCATGTTTCATTCGCAATATTTAACCAGTAAATAACAGAAAACTTATGATTTGTCTTTTATTATGCTAAACAGCAAAAAAATAATGACAGTGTATGTATTAAAAGAGGTAGGTATCGTACTAGCACCCAAATCTGATTCGGCAAATTAAAGACAATTGTCGTAATTTGATTAAGTCATATGTCACCCTCTAAATACAGCTATTTCCTTCTGTTTTATACGTTCCGTATTATCTATTACCTACTCTTCTATGGTCAGTACGTGTAAATAACAGCGCAGCGGATCAAATTCAGATTTCGAACAATATAAAGGTACCGTATCTTTACTTAAATATCATTAAAAATATAGACAATTTTAGGAGGTTCCCTATACAATAAAACCTCTAATAAATTTAGATAATACACACAAGTGCGAAATAAACAAAAATGACCATACAGGGGCGGCGGCGCCACTGGGACGACATGGATACGATATAATAGGATATAATAGAAATAGATGTAGACTTTCTGATTTATTGTAAAAATGGTTGACTTTTAAATTAAATTGTGTCTACTGTAAGAAATGAACTATGACCTTTATTTAGTGTTTTTAATATAAAGTAGGGGTATGAAATCTACGTAAGTATCTCCTTTGAATTCTCTTTTTACAACATTTATCCTAGCAAATGACAATTACACTTACTTACTTATTTATTCCCCTTCCCGTCATTGTAGTTTGTTTTTGTTAAGCACAAAAGTAAAACCGGGTAGCCTTTGTATATCAAAGGGAAAACTTGAAACATAATATTTATTATTCTTATGCCTTAAACTAGGCTTACGTGGTAACTTATATATTCTGTACCTAGGCTTTTAATACTTCTAGAGTCCTTTTTAAGTTATGAGATGATGTATATAAAAAAATAACATGTCCTGACTGACTCACCAACGCCGAGCCGTAACTATTGAAGCTAGAACCGTAATTGTAAAACATAGGTTTTTTTTTTCAACGAAAGGCTTCACTGAAATAGGATTCTGGAAAATATATCTCCTAAAGAAGGAAAATTCTTTGTATTATTCTTTGAGTAAAATTCATGAATTTGGCTCTTTGGTTTTTTCATTTTTGGAAAATCATTACCTAGGGTCTAAAGGTTAAAATAAGAGATTCGTTTTAGGTGTCTTTTGTTTCCCGCTAACTGCATTCAATATCCACCTAAGCTTTAAACATCTGTATGACACAGCTAAACAAGTTTGGGCTCATTTCCGTAATCGGATTATTATTATCATGAAGATACTTTCATACATAGGCAATAAACATTATGCTGTCACACTATTTTGAAGATTTAAGGCCTATGTCCAGCAGTGGATATCTAATAGCTGGTATGATTAAGTACAAAAATCTACAATATTTTGAACAATGCCTTATGAAATGAATGCAGGTGGCGGCAGATTGGGAAATAATAAAGAAATTATTAAATCTTCATTTTGCACTAAGGAAAAGTAAAGTAAAACTAAAGTCAAATAACAGTGTTACTGTAAAATTAATTTGGTACAATCCGGTGTAGCCATCCCATACAAGTGACAAGGCCACACTAAATTATTTAAATGTAAATGTATTCAAAATCAAACCGATCGAATAAATCTGAAAATATGTATTTATTTATTATTTTGCCGATTCCATTACCTTTTATTTAATTTAGAAACGATCTTTAAATTAATTGTTTAAGAGCTTTGTACTTAAATAAATTAGTTTGATAGTAGGTTCCTGTCTGTTATATTTCCATAAGGTTTGCGAATCCGCACTGACAGGTGCCTTGTTTAGAATCCAGCGAGTCATTAGACAACTTCAAAGAAATAGAGGTTTGAGAATAGGGTACTTTTCAAATTTTATAAATATCTTCTTATATATGTATATATAGATAACTACGATACACTACTCTAGGAACCAGACCCTACATGCCTCGTGTCTCACAGGCACCTAAAGTTTCTATAAAAAATGAATAACGTTTATTCTATTACATATTATGTATATACTAGCTTTTTTGTTTCGTATTGATGTAAATATAAAAAATATATGGAAATGTGATTGATTGAAAATCTGTCCACATAAAAGTTTTGTTCAATTTTTTGTGTTGTCGCGTTTTAACTTGGTGACGCTAGAATTGTGCGAACCGTTTTATTTCGACACTGCTCCACAAAAGCCAAAATGCTTTCAATTGAACCGGAAATAATGTGTCCTGTTTGACACATGAAACTAGTGTTTCCTTGTGACTTTGTCTTTGTCATGGATTTGAAAACTCGATTATAGTGTGTAAAAGTACATCTAGCCCAAAACTATCGAACAGCAAAGATCATGTGTTCTTTGCTGTTCGATAGTTTTGGGCTAGATGTACTTTTACACCCTATACAATGGGTCACTACTACACTATGTAATGGGTCTATTGATGGTATGATGCGGGTAAACTAGAAGCATAATTATTAGTTATGTTATATAATATTATTGAACACAATTGTAAAAACTATTTTGAAAATATAAAATATTACTACTTTCTGTATGTAAGGTACTCTAAATTCTCTTTAATATCGGAGTTAGGTGTGAATAGAAAAAGAAGTTGCCACTTAACGAGGGGCATAAAGCAGTTACAAACAATTTTAAGAAATTGAAAAAAAAAAATATTGATAAAAAAAATTGTGCATAAAAGAAAAAATAAATAAAAAGAAAAGGTTTACAATTTTAATTTAACTAAATTTAAAAAGAAACGCGAATGCCAAACAGGTTGCTAGTCATCCTGTCCTTTCTGAACAAAAAGGTACGTATCTGTGGCGTCTGTCCCGCTTGCGATTTGTCCTTCTGTGTCTTCCATCTGATCTCGGAATCTGATCTTGTACTTAAATTTGGAACAGTTGTCTGGAATCTTTTCCAGCACCCGGAACTCCTATGTCTTAATCTGGAACCCTGTTGAAAAAGGTCGGAATTAGAATTCCTTAGGAAACTCCAATCGCTACCAATGACACACCTTGCTTTGTTGCCTTTACCGTCTCGGATCTGGTGTCCGTTTTCCAAGCAAAGCGGAGCGCGAAAATTGGAAGTGATGGAAAAAAAATTTTGGAAAAAGGGAGAACAAAAGGCTAAGCAAACTATGTGCTAGAAAAAAAGGAAATAATAAAACAAAGAAAAGGGGACAGAGCTATTGGCAAACGATTCAGAGATTTGACTTAGGTACTCAGTTTTGGGGTTCCGTAGTTACACGTAAATGTATATATTTTCTACATTTTGTTATTCGACAACTAACAAAAATTAATGAAAGTCATCAAGAGGTGCATTACTGGTTTTGAGGGTCTTAAAGTAATGGAGGAAGATGGTAGTGATTTTTAGTTTTAATTAGGGTTCCCTAGCACAACGCTTATCAGATTTTTTGCAGTTTTTGACGCATTTTCGCACTATCAGTAAATATATTCCAAAATAGTTATATTATCGGTACTGACATTGCTATGGGCAAGGCATGTAGATCAGAGAAATAATCAAGATAAAAAAGAAAAACTATTGGAAAATAAGGGAATGATAGGAGTGAACGATGCAAAGAAGTGTGCCAGGATTGTAGAAAAAGAAGTCTTTGGTCTACGCCTACCTTCTTTGGAAACTGTCGTTATGTTCTATCAATGAAAAATCGGTTAAAAAATAAATAATGTATTTGGTAGAAGTTATTGGATTTTCGAAGGGTCCATAGGTCACAGTGACCGCTTACCATCAGGCGGACCGTGTGCTTGTTTGCCACCTTAGTGGTATAAAAAAAAAAAATATATATATACATTAACCACAGCTGCGCTCTTGCGTTGCAAAAAACAGTTTCAATTTTATCAAATCAACTTCTGTGCTAGGTTCCACTTACCCTAAATTCAGTTCTCGGTGTAGGATTTTAACAACAACTCGATTTCCATGCCAAGTTTCTTCTAAATTAGTACAGCTGTTTAAGGGTGAAAAGGTAAAAGACAGACAGACGGAAAGAGTTAATTTCTCATTTATAATATTAATATTAATTCTCCTGTAGGTAAGTAGGTACCTATACTTTAGCCTTTTTAATTTAATTTCAATATTATTAACACAAACGGCATGTCAGCCGAACAATATCCAAAACACAAGCATATTATTTGAGCAATACGAAAACAATTGAGGTAAATTAACAATGCATGGGTTCATCGTAAACCATTATTGTATTTTAATCAAATGTGTTCGTAGGTATTTGATTGAAATAGAGCATGTTTTTGTGAAATAAACATTTTGCGACTTTTTCTTTCGTCAATGTTAAAATTCTATAGCATTTTGTTTCTTATTAAGTTGACGATTGTAAATACAATAATAATATTAATTCAATATAATATAAATATAATATTGCATACGACTGAACTGCGGGTCGATTCCGTAAAAAGATTATTAACCTTTTTGAAAGAAATAGGATATACATTGCGGTTTCGCAACAATTGATGAATCTCATACGTCATTTCAAATGCGCAATGTACTTATTTCTATGGATTTCAAACGAGAATTGTTAGCTATCATTTTACGGAATCGACTTCCGTCACAATCGTCTTTCATTTATATTTTGGAATTAGATACTTTTTTTATTTATTTATTTATTTATTTATTAAATTATTTACATTATTATACCTTACAGTTACATATGAACCAATTTGTACAACAATGACAAGTGCAAACACACAATACCTTAAACTAAACCTACAGAGACTGTTCTATATACTTCAGTGCACATTTAACAAACATCCATTCTGATGAGTTGAATAAATCTAATTCCGTGTTTTGGCCGAGAATATTGTTTATAGCTCGCAGAGCTCGAGAAATCGGAGCTTCGCGCAGTACATTAGACTGTGCGCGCGGGTCCGTGAAAAGCCGGTGGCTTCGCGCTCTACCGTATTTTTCAGGTACATAAAAGTTTACCTGCTCCAATAAACTTGGTAGAAATTTTTTTCCTCTTATCAACCTATAAATGTACACTACTAATGCCATAAGACGTCTTAATTGTAACGTATTATATCCTACCATACCATTAACGAATAAGGAAGGATATAAATACGGATAATAACCGTATTGTTTCTTAAATAAACACTTCAGAAACATTTTCTGAACTCTTTCCACCATGAGAATATAAGTACTCTCATGGGGATTCCAGACGATTGCGTTAAATTCTAACTGATTCCTAACATATGTTGTACAAAACAGTTAATGTATGAGGATCATTAAAGTCTCTTGCTTGTCTCATCACCCAACCTAAGTTTTTTCTTGCCCTGCTACACAAGTCTAAGATGTGGTCATTAAACTTCAACTTATCGTTAAATAACAAGCCAAGGTCCTTTACAGTGCCGTGCAAGCGAGTAATTTGTGTTCCTGCTAAGGTGTATTCATGCTCAATTTTATTTGTCCGACGTGTGAAAGACATAACCGCACATTTATCCACATTCAATTCGAGCATATTCTCCTCACTCCAATCGTTTTTGGTACACATATCTTTTTCAATCGTCAACCTAAACTGTTACAGAATATTTGGGAACTAAGAAATTTCATTTCGGGGCCTACGGACCTATTGGTGTTACCTTCTATGTAATTTACGTTTATAAAAAATATTAGTTGTACAATACAAAATCTGCACGTTTATTAAGCGTCCAGAACCTATAATATAACATATAAAAAGAATAAGTTTACTTAAGGGTCTGTGAGGCCGTCTTGTAGTACGTCTACTCCTGTTTCAAACTGATCTTCATTTCGATGTATTGTGTCGTAATGAAGATCAATAATAAAACATTAGACCGGCTCAAATCTTCCCAACAATGGGTCCCAACTGTTAAAGTCGCTATAGGAACGCATTAGAATTTATTTTTGCTAGACTTATTTTTCTCTTTTCAGTTTTTATTTTGGTTAATTACTTAATTTTTCGCAGTTGGTTATTTGGGCATTTTAAATTTATTTATTTATTTTAATTTGACACATTTTAGTCAGAATTATATGATCGCAATCTTGTAAATTTATTGAACGAGTTGATATTGTCGAGATTATTAAGTAGTTTGCGTTGGTCTAAACTAATATTCATCATAAGTATGGAGATCAAAGTGAGACCGGTTGCTAAACAACTTTCAATCGTTATAGATTCTAAATGGTCATTCCTATTGAAAAATTATAAGAGAAAAAAGTTTTACTCTAGGCAAAAAGTTTTTTTTTGTTTAGATATTAAAAATGTCCCAGTGTTATGGACTGGAACGTTCTTGTTCAACTCTAAATATTACGCAGAAAACTATTGTAGCTAGAAATAATCTGCTTCCCGTAAAATTCAGGTATCTATATGAGAAATACTACGAAGATTTTATAAGTGGTGGAATCCTAGCAATGTGCCTACAACATTATTTTTCAACAAAAAGGTTATTTTGAAGGTAGGTTTATTTTGAATAATGTTTTTAAATGTCACGCAGCATGTTTAATATTAAGCGTCAAATTAACCAAAATATTTTCTTTTGAAGTGAAAACTTCTTTAGCGGCGTTGTGCACTTTTTTTGGTATGGGTAAAAAATGATAAACTCGCGTCAGGTCACGTGTCCTAACCGTGGAAATTCGTAAGACGGAAACCGTAATGCCACGCCTATTATAATTTTTACTTTTAGTATTCGCGATTATGAGTAGTACAGGGAGGTTGGATATGGAATTTTAATTCTATGACAGATTGCGATGTCAAATATACTACGTCAAAAAAGTAAATAAACAAACATTATTATTTCTTTGATAATGTCAAAGACATGTCTTGTGACATATTTGAGTGTTAAGCGCGAATCGTGTGTAAAGGTTTTCTCTTCTGCCGGCACTCCCGGAGTGCAACTCGTTTTTTTAAATAAACTTATTCTCCTGTGTTTTTTTTTCATAGTCATATATAAAATTTTGTATTCGAGAGCTACCTTATTGATCCTAAAGCATGGCTATTTCAAAAGACCAATAAGTGACTTTAATTTTTTACAAGCTTTTACTTAGTTTCACCTGTCCTTTGTCTTTAATCAAATATTGTAAGTTCAATTTGACCCACTTCCCGGTGTTTCATTGAGCTGAAATTTAGCATACACATGTAAATTGGATGAAAATGCAATATAATTATGTCATAGAGCTAGTTTGATGATGGTGCCGGAAGGTGGCCATAGAACCTTTGCCTGTAACGAAACGACGCCATAGAGTTTGGCCTTGTTTGATTTGTCTTGACAAGTACTCTGGGTCGATAACGAGGGATGATCTGATTAAACGTTTTTTGTTAAAAAAAATATGAATATTCTTGTTTTTGTTTAGTATGATACTAATAAACAAATAGTTTTAGATTGTTTAATACTATCTTAGTGGTTTAGTAGGGAGTTTTCTTGCTTGCTAAATTGAGGGACGTAGATGACAAACAATTAAGCGATGAACTTGTTTTGGTCTTGAGTCTAGTGTTTTCTGTGTTTAATGACACATGTCTTTGTCTACAAAAAAACTATAAGTTTTCTTGTACCTATTCGCGACCGACCTCGGCACGGTCGTAAAACTATCGTTAGGTGGCCTCGGCACGTACTAACGGCCCCAGATGACGATCTCGCTATCCGGATAGCGAGATTAGTCTCAACGACCTTCCCTAATAGGGCCTCCTGACAAACACGACGACGACGTCCCCGGGTTCGTCGGCACCCGCAAGGAAGAGTGCCGGGGCGCTTCTCGCCCCCACTCAATCACAACCACACCCACGTAACGGGGATCTCCCCTTCTGGCGCTGACTCACCTTTGGGTTCGAGACTAACGCCGGTCGAAGGGACGCCCCCGAGAGCAACAACCCAAGCCGAGGCTCTCTCCGTGGAGAGTCCTTAAGCGTTAATGGGCTGCGGCTCCTTCAGAGTCTCGCCCCAAAAAGCCCGGTGAAGCAGTAATGGCTGCAACAGTCAACTG
This sequence comes from Apoda limacodes, assembly GCA_946406115.1. Classification (NCBI taxonomy): domain Eukaryota; kingdom Metazoa; phylum Arthropoda; class Insecta; order Lepidoptera; family Limacodidae; genus Apoda; species Apoda limacodes. Next base: position 5,628,919 of record OX291553.1, on the reverse strand, counting down.
CATAGTCAGATAGAAAAAAAAAATTAGTTAAGACTACGAGGTGCTATGTAGTTTTTCCTTAAAAAATATTATTATTATTGTAATACTATCTTAACCGGCGAACGTTGTTTCTCTTTTTTAAAACATCTGGCGCGCTACCTATTGTACCAATTCAAAAACTTTTCCCGGTTTGTGCACAACAATCTACTAAATTTCATTACAATCGGTTTTCTCTTAGTACGCCAGTCCGAATCGCACATGACCCTTTTTTCTTACAATAATGAACAGAACAAAAAAATAATTATCCAATTTGGTGGAGTCGTTCGGAAGTTGTGGCGTGACCAAGGGAAACAGGGATTCATTTATATATAACTAGCTTCTGCCAGCGGCTTCGCCCGCCTTAAATTTCGTTATCGGCAATACATTCGCCTCTATGAAACCATGGAAATACACATACAAAATTTCAACCCAATCGGTCAAGCCGTTTAATAGTTGACATACCAACAGCAGCGCCACCTACCGAGTCCAATTGATTTTTTGAATCATCGAGAAAACCATCGAAATACCCATATAAAATTTCAACCCAATCGGTTCAACCATAATTAATTAAGTAATTAGGAATGTACGGAAGGATAATTCTTACTACCCGTTGTCCTATTTCGCGTTTTCCCGTAGGAATGAAGCATTTTCCCGTGGTAAGAAATAGTCGATGTTCATCAGGGATAATGTCGGCTTCTAATAGTAAAATAATTTTTCAAATCCGTCCAGAAAATTTGGAGCCTATTCAAGACAAACAATCAAATCGTTCCTCTTTATAATATTATAGTATAGATTCGTACGTATGTAAACATATATTAAAGATTAATTAAAACGAATTATTTAGAAAGTTATGTGACCGATCCAACGTGGGACAATCCAATTATGATAACCGCTATCCCAGTAGTGATATTAACAAAGCTGGAAATCGAACAATTCAAACATTTGTATACAAAGTGGATTGGATACCGATTGTAATATTAGATATTTCAGTATGTTCCTGTATCTAATTATCATCTTAATTAATATCGAATCATACCAACAAAGAAATATTGTAAGTTATACTGTCGAATAAAGATATAATAGTATTTACAATTATGAGCAGTCAACCATGACTAGTATATGATTTTTGTGGGATACCTTCATATTAATTTTATATATGAATTCGTTTCCTATTGTATTGTATGAATTACCTATGGCATTAGTAATAAAAACTAGATTTTGCCAGCGGATCCGCCCGCCCTAAATTCGGTTATCGGAGTGGAACTCCTTGATTATACTATCGAAATTTGCTATAGCCAGCTATAGTTTGTTTAAGCTAGGTTATAGTTATTTCCGCTGGATCTTTTGATTTTTTTTGAGATAAATGGTAGCCTATGTTATATTTTAGGACCTAACCTTTATATTAGGTCCTTACATATGAAATTGATATTTTATAGAACTGGCCACTTTGATCTCAAAAAGTCAGTTTACAAAGTGTTCGGTTCAAAATTATTTCAATCTTAAGCTTGTCATTTGTATTTCGAATGTAATAATTCATTTATCGTTCTGCGCTTAATATGGAAAACATAAAATATCGTATTATTTTTGAATACGAATTCCATCGTGGCACTAGCGCTACAGAAACAGCCTGAAGGATTAATGATATGTAAGGAAAAGCCAATGTAAAAGAAAACACAGTACGTTTTTGGTTCCAACGCTCTGGATCTGGAAATTTTGACCTCCGGAACAAAACTCGTGGACGGCCGGCGACCCTAGTTTTCAATGAGGAATTGAAAGTGATCATGGAATCGGATCCATCTAAAACCATGTCAGAGTTAGCTGCAGGCTTTGGTGTGAGTGATAAAACCATTTTGAATCATTTGAAACAAATCGGAAAAGTGAAAAAGCTTGAAAAATGGATACCGCATGAACTAAGTGAAGCAAACCAACAAACACGCGTCGACTGCTGCGTCACGTTACTCAACCATCACAATAACGAGGGGATTTTTAGATCGAATCATTACTTGTGATGAAAAATGGATCCTATACGATAATCGGAAACGCTCATCACAATAGTAAAATACAGGAGAACCAGCTAAATCCTGCCCCAAGCGAAAGTTGACTCCAAAAAGGTACTGGTTAGTGTCTAGTGGACTAGCGTGGGTGTCATCCACTACAGGTTCCTAAGTTCTGGTCAGACGATTACGGCAGATCTGTATTGCCGTCAACTGGAACATGGTGGAAAAGCTAGCTGTTAAACAGCCGAGATTGGTCAACCGCTCTAGCCCACTGCTGCTTCAGGACAACGCTAGACCACACACTGCACAACAGATGGTGGCGAAACTAGAAGAGCCAGAATTGGAATGTATGGAAAAAATCAATGCAGATGAGGCAGACCACAACACCTTCAAAGATTTTGTTAATTCTCGCTCCCGCAATTTTTTCAGCAAAGGAATCAATGAACTCCCAGTAAAATCGGTTGTTCACTGTGGTACACCCAGTAGTACTACCAGTGGTACCACGGTTACTTTTTCCTAACCGTAATACCCCAGTGGTAATGGCAAAAGTATATACATCACAACGGTACCCACTTTAACTGATTTAATCAAAAAATGTGAAAAAAAAATTAGTTTTGCTTTTTCCATATAAAACATCAATTTTATATGTAAAGTAATATAGACGCCAAGTTTCATCTTGTGGTTGAAGCGTGATTAAGTAACAAACATCCAAACTATCACATTTATGATATTAGTGGGATAGTAGGATTATAATATTAGTCGGATTTTCATTTGGATTTTAAGTCTTGATCGGTGGAAAGTTCTGTCGTATATATAATACTAGCATTTGCCAGTGGCTTCTTTCGCGCTATATTTAGTTATCCGTGTCGGATTTTGAAGGCAACTCTTTGGTTATAGTAAGAAAGTTTGCTATAGCAAGCTATAGCTCAAGCTGTAGTTCATCCTCGTGGAATTCAGTTATAGTTATTCTTGCAGGAACTATTTATTAATACTAATACTAATTTGTGTTACTGCTTATGTAAAATTTCTAGTTCATAATTACAGAGATTATCTGGAGACTCTGTGACAGACCAAAGTTAGATCAAAAGGTTTTTTTTACAGAACTATAAAAATAATAAACTACCAGTACGTAGTGTAAGGAGAAAATTACTAACGAGGGGCTATTTATAAGCTTAAGGCCGACGGCCGAAAGGTTTAAGGCGCAATTAAAAAAAAACCATTATTTAGAATTGGGGACAAGATATTTTTAGAACATCAAACAACGATTCTAGAATATACCTGTAATTGTAGATAACGTTTCTGCTGAAAGTTACCGTTTTTAGCAGAAACGCTATTCACAACTGACACGTCTATTCCAGACGTTCTAAAAATATTTTATAATTAGTAGTTAAGGGGCTAACATAAGTAAAAGTGGCGCCCCCATTAGGTTTTTCAATTTGTATTCATCACATAAGGAATTTTGAAAAGTGCTCAAATTAAAAGTTTAAAGTACAAGTAAGCTATTTTTAGAAAGTTTTAGTCGCTATATATTATGCATGTGTAGGCTAGAAAGTTAATTTATGCTAAAAGTGGCCACTTTTTTTAAATGTCAACGTTATCTAACTATCTATAAAACTTTCTAAAATTGCTTACTTGTACATAAAACTTTTAATTTGAGCACTTTTTTGAAAATGAGTTTGTATTTAATGGAAATTAAAAATATGTATATAGTGAGAGCGCCGCTTTCACTTATGTTAGCTCCTTAAAAGGATACACTTCGCGGCGGGCTTCATACAAACGCATTTCTCATTTGTTTTTGACATTTACTAATCACTGTGAAATTTCTTAGTCATAATCCCAAGCCATCTGTGGTTTTTCCAAAATCTTGTGAAACGTTCTATTAACTAGAAATCTTTTTTAAAACCATTTGTATGAAAAAATAAAATCCTGTATAACTTTTGAACTATAAAATTAGGTAGAAAACTGGCACACTGCAGACCTAGATATTTATTACTAGAACATGTCTTCAAAATTCCGTGGTGTTTGATCAGCAAGTGTCAAAAATAAGTGAACAATTCGTTTGTGTGAAGCCCGCTGCGAGGCGCCTCGAAGTGTAACCTCTTAATTGGTTTGTAACATTTTTAAAATTTGTTTTGTACAAAGAGGAAATGAAGAATATCTTTTGGCGGCGGTAGTTAGGTAATACCTGCGCTTTAATGACTCGAGTTCGTAATTTCCGCACCGCCCGTGTTACATATACCTAATGTTCTTCATCACATTTGTAAGTATTTTAATAAAAATATCATGTGAATTAATCAATAAACTTACCAAAATTTAATTGAAATGGCGGAAATAGATGTAGAGAAAACAACGCCACACCCAGATGGCTAACTTAACTTATAAATCAAAAAGTTTTGGCTGAAGTAAAAACTCGCAACATCGAATGAAGTAATTGCTCGCTTGTAGTGTGCGCGTAGTAAAGTAAAAACTTGTTATTTTGAACAGACAGCTTTTATACACACTTATTGGGACGTGACTGCGTTCTATGAACGTCCGCTTTGCTTTGAGAAAAGTAAAATTTATGAAAAAAAAGCCCGTCAGATTAGTTTAGGTCTTAGCACCCTGTTTACGAGTAAGTGTAACGATTTTTTGAAAAGTAGATAACTAAATTAACTACAAGACTGAGGTATCCGTCCAAAAATATAATTAGTTATGATAGCTGACTTCCATTTTACACTAGGGTGCTGAACTATTAATGCTTCTGCTAATCACATCCGATTGAAATAATCATCTATTTTGATTTTTCTCCTTCCAACAATCTAAACAGGTATGTCTGTATGTACACGTCACGTTTTAATCCCCAAACGTAAAAACCATTGGCTGGGTATAATGTGTAAGACAACCTCTTGTTACCAAAGAGACACTTGAAAATTTTCAAAGTACCTACACTACTATACAAAATAATGCAATATGAAAGTTACTCCCTTAACCCTTAATTCAGCAAAATAGTCAGAACCAGAGGACAAAAATTAGATAATGGACTATACCTAAAAGTTAATGGACTAGTAAGGTGAGCGCTTTGAAACAATTTTCTATCTTTTAAGAAATTAGAGCCTAAAATTAGTTATATTTTAAATGACGCAAAATAGTGTGTTCCTATAAGATTGCTTTTTGTTACTACACTTTGGGGTCTCAAGTACTGGGTAAGCCTTAAGACTGTTGCAGACCGAAAACTAAACTATGTCGAAGCTAAACTAAGCCAGCTAAACTAATATAAGCTAAGCTAAATTAGAAATATGTCCTGTACAAACCAAGAACTAAGCAAAATCTCAGTCAGTGTTATGAAGTTCAATTTAACGGATGACGTATCGCTCGCCATGAAAAGAGTTAATAAACAAAGTTCCGATGACGAATACGCTACTCATAGGAAAATAAGATTTAAACTGACTTATTTTTATCTGAAGAAAAGACGCTCCAGACCTTAGATGTGTCAACAAATTATTTTGGCAAATTAGAGGAAAAAGAAATACAAACGGTACCTCAGTGTCGGATTAAGCTTTTCATTAGTATAGGCTTTTTCTTTGCTACCCTTTCCTCCTTCCCGGAATTTTCCGCAAATCATCATCATTCACTTTTAGGCCTATATTAGCTATCAAACAATTTTTAGAAAATCATCTATAATATCATCCCAGGTAGCTTTCATTATATCTGCCTCTGCCATTAAAATATGAACCTAAATAGAGTTTTTGAAAATGTCAACGACAACAAACAGTTGTCCAAATTCCTTTTAAATTGATTTTTTTATATTATATATCTCATTGGTTCAATGAAATCACGGATTTGTGTTTACCATATTATTTTTCGATTCTACAAGTGTGGGAAAAGCTATTGTACCCTTGCAAGAGTGACCTTTTATTTCAAATTACTTTTTGATATCTGATTTCAATCGTTGCTAAGGCAAAGTCACATATAAAAATACGTTTTCACTAAAGATTTTCACGGAAGATTTTGAAAACCCACCCAACACCCAGCACATTACTGGATACGAAGACTACAAAAACAAGTTACTTACTTATTCTTTTAAATTTTTATTGCCTGTGCTCAAGAAGTTTCACTACTTCAACTTCAGCTTTTGTTCGTTCGTTCCTCTGCAACTTATTTTTTGCTTGCTGCAACAAACCACATCAAAATTAATTCAAGACTCGAAAGACTCAAGACTGTGATAGTTATATATTTATTTCATTTTATAATTTATTTAATTTAAGCTAATTTATTTTATAGGCTAACTTATTCGGTATTAAATTTTAATGAATGAACCTGTTCCAAGTTGTAGCTCAACTATAATAAGCAGCAACGATGGGCATTTGGATCAGGCGAATATGTTTAAATGTGACCAATGCTCACAGCCACGTTATTTTAAAAGCAATAGAGGTCTGAAAGTTCATAAGGGTAAAGTTCATAAAAATTCAAGTAGAACTGACCTATCAATTCCTGATTCCTTTATTTCTTCTTTTTCATCTAATTCTATAGTGACCAATGAACCTTTTTGGAAACTAATAAGTCGACTTAAAAATTCCGTACCAGTTATAAAGAGAATTCCCCGTGGCGCCCGTCTATCTGTAGCTCAAAAATTGTCAGAAGAAATAAATTCAGCGGTTACTGAAAACTTCAAACGTGCTTGGGAACATTTATTGACTTTTCCATATAGAGTCTTGCATGTTGAGAAAGAAAACTCTGATAAATGTTCTCTTACTAACAAAATAAAAAAAAACTGTCATACATTTCAGCCTATTTTAGGTAACTCTAATTTTTGTTCATTTGGCAAGAAAAATATCACCCGTTCTATTGAATCGAAACTCGCTGAGGGAGATATCAAAGGTGCTTCTTGTTTAATTTTTACATCTGATGACTTTGCTCCTGATACTACTGATACTCTAATTGAGCTCCGCTCTAAGCACCCTTCTGCATCTGCTAATTTGATTTTTTCAGATCCTTTTGACTCATCTAGTCCATCGCTCCAGGTTTCCTCGAGGATGTTTTAGAAGCTGTTTATTCATTTCGAAGCGGCTCAGCAGGTGGTATAGATGGGCTCACTCCACAACACCTTAAGGATTTACTGAGTGTGAGTTGTGGGAATACAGGTTTGTCTTTCTTGGATGAACTAACTTATCTAGTAATTTTAATGCTAGATGGCCGTATAGACTCGGAGGTTACTGACATACTTTATGGGGCCAATCTTTGTGCTTTAAAGAAAAAGGATGGTGGCATTAGGCCAATCGCAATTGGTACAACATACCGCATAAAGTGGACATTAAACATGCTTTTAATTCCATCAAAAGGGATGCAATGTAATCCGACGTTAAAAATTAAATTCCATTTGTATACAAGTTTATTTATCAGTGCTATCATTCCCCATCAAAATTGGTATTCAAACAAAATCTTTTGGCATCAGCAACTGGTTGTCAACAAGGTGACCCTCTCGGGCCGGCAATATAATATCGTGCAAAAATTAAAATCAAAATATAACGTCTGGTATTAAGATGACGGTACGTTAAGTTGTGACGCAAATACGGTTTTAGAAGAATTAAATTATATTATACAAGAGTTTCGGAATATTGGTTTAGAACTTAATCTATCAAAATGCGAACTATTTTTATGTCAAAATGATAACAATTCCCATATTATTAAAAGTTTTCAGTCTGTTGCTCAGAATATTAAAATTGTTGATAAGTCCACACTTCGCATTTTAGGTTCCCCTATATTTGATGAATCTTTTTCATATTTTGTTCAAGAAAAAATTTATCATTTTCAGTCTATTTTAGCCAAACTTTTAGCTATTAATTCTCATGCAGCATTTTTTATTATTCACCATTGTATATTTGTACCAAAATTTACATTTTATTTACGTTCATGTTATTTTTGGAAATTTTCAGACCTTTTGTGCAGTTTTGACAACGTTATTAAAGATACCATTTCAAAGATTCTAAATATTAATTTCAATGAACGTACGTGGCTACAGGCAACCTTACCTGTAAGATTTGGTGGCTTGGGTATTCGTTTAACTTTCGCAGTACTCAACCCCTTATAAACAAAATTCTTTTTCGTCTTAGTAATTTCGAGATCTCATTTTTAAATGAAGCTAAAAACACATGGAGTCTTACCTGTCCAAATACTGACTTTCCTATTGTTTCAACAAAAAAGATTTTGGGACAGGGCCTCTTTGCGAATTGAACCGGGAAATACTTTTGGAAACGGCTGTCAATTCTGCAGATCGTGCTCGTCTTCTTGCAGCTTCAACATGGGAGTCAGGGCTTTGGTTACAGGCGCTTCCATCTGCAAACACAGGCACCCTAATGGATAATTCCACATTTCGACTTGCATCTTGCTTACATGTAGGAGCGGTCACTAATATACCCCATCGTTGCCAATGCGGCGACATAATCGATCCCCTCGGTCACTATGGCTTATCATGTGTTCGAAGCGCAGGCAGAACGTTTCGCCTCAGCAGCCTCAATGACATTATACGTCGAGCTCTAGTGAGCATCAACACTCCTGCCATTTTAGAGCCTGTTGGTATATTTAGAGATGATGGTAAAAAGCCTGACGGCATGAGTCTTGTGCCTTGGAAGATGGGTCGACCATTAGTTTGGGATGCCACGTGCGTCGATACCCTTGCCCCTACTTATCTTCCGGGTACAGCTTCTGTGGCGGGAGCTGCTGCCACTTCTGCTGAAAACCGCAAACGTAGAAAATACAACGAGGAAATACTGCCAGTCTTTTAGGTACACTGCCCCATCAGGTCAACTTGGAACAGGTTTTTTATTTGTAGTTTTTATTTTAGTTAATTATTAGTTTTTAATTTAATTTTAATTTTATAACTTCTTGACTTTGTTTAGTATTTTTAGTTGTTAAATAAAAGTTTTAATGAAGAAAAAAAATAGAGTTTCAAATTTAAGGCGAATATCTTTTTGCTTTATAACACTTAAAACAACAAGTCTTTCATTCCAAGAATTTCATAGACTTTAACAGGCATTAGCTCTTGTTGAACAAAGTGTTAGGTTCATTCTTTTAAGTGTCTTTCCTATTCCTATTTCATAAACCATTTTTTTCAATCCATCTTTTGTTGACTTCACACAGAAAGCGTATAACTTCTTAGTGTCTATTGAGAAATCAAGTACTAGTAGGTTCGCATACAAAAAAAAAATTGACACACTTCTTTTGCTTCATTTACTCACATTAATGCTTTCATAGACGTTTGATGGTTTAGCGTATCTTCTCTTGAACTCACCTTTTCAGATAACGGTCTTCCGGTCTACCTCTATTGACCTTATAATTTACTTAAGCCTCATAAATTATTTTCGTACATATTTCATTTAATCTTTTAACATGCCCAAAATACCGTAACTTATTCCAATGTTTGGAAAGTGATCATCCTACTAATATTATAAATGTGAAAGTTTGTTTTTTGTCTCTACTTCGAGGGTTTGTCACGCCGCTGAGGAGTATCCAATTAAGCTGAAATTTTGCAGAGAGATAGTTGAGAAGACGTGAAAAGACAGAGGCTGCATTTTATTCCTTATAATATAAAAGTTCCCACGGGAATCGAATTCCACTGAAATTAACTATAGCTAAAGCTTGTTAGTATAAGTTAATATTATCTCTTGATAATATTAATTATTAGATTGTCGTATGAACCCAAAACTGATAAATTTTAGTGCCACTAACAATAGATAGTACTATAAAAATTCCTTCTCTGAATCTTGCTTGCATATCCCTTATATTTTTTGCCAATTTTTACCTCAGTCTTTCAATAAGTTCTTTCACTTTTAATTTGCTAATTATGCTTACTAGATTTCACGGGTTACCTTAGATCCTTTTCACTGTGGTTTATTCACACAACCTATTCCTATATGTCTGCACAACGGACATGCTGTGTCTTTCAATCCGTGCCCATATGGAGAACTGCTGCTATTTCTGGCAGGATGCACCCAAATACCAGCTTGGCTCTTTGATTCAGTCAACGATGGGCTGAAAAAATCATGGACGATCCCAAGCTCAAAAGCCGAAATAGAGTTTGCCTCCTTGAGTATGTTTTACCACTTGTTTAATGGGATGTGTTCTGAGGAATTGTTCGTAATAATGCCCACTGTATCTTTACAGCCTAAATGGTCACATATAGTGTGGACTTAGAAGATCTTTCTCCCGCTAACGCTTATGTTGTGGAATGAGCTCACTGCCAATGTTTATTCTAAGGACTTCAATTTGGGGTTTTTCAAGAAAGAAGTTATAAGATTTGTAAAGGTTCTGCAACGCGCGATGCTAACCATCAGGTGGACCGTCCAGATGAACATAGATTTAGTCGTTTGATATTATCAGAGAGCAAATGTTCATATAAAAGTAAATCAAGATAAATTTTCAAAACTTTATAATTACCAGCTAAAACTTTAGAACATTATATTGTGCCACCTATAATTTACAAATAAATAAAGTCAAAAAGGATTTACTGACAACAAGTTAAGATGATCAAATGAATCAGTATTTTATGCAATGTTTTACCTTTACTTTGTTCATAGTGAAAGACACTGCGTTTGACATCGGATCTAATAGATTTCTCATCTCAACCGTTCTATTTGCACTGAACGATGACAACGTCTGTATTTTATCTAAACAAAACACTTTTTTTATCGATTATTAATCCATGCAAAAATACGATATAACCATATTCATTAAGAAAGTTGCTGCAAAAGTCAATTCTCTTTGATATAAATACATATACATATACATAAATAATATCTTTAAATGCAGCTAAAAGGCTATTAAATGTCTAAGCGCCATAATTTTATCTACGTATAAGGTAAAGATTAAATAAAAGTTATGACAAGTTCTGTAATGTATCTTTAAAATTTGTGTTAGTAAATGTTCAATATAGAGAATGGTTTTCTGGTAGAGAATGCCTTATGGTTAAGCTCGCCATTGTTAACATGTCAGTGCAGAAAGTTCAAATAAAATAAAAAATAAATAGAGCCGTAATTTATTAACAGTTACTTTTGAATACTAATCGATTGTTAAAAAATATAATAAAATTGGCCTCTTACAATGTTAAGGATTTTTTTTGTCCTCCGAGCTGGATATGAACCAGCCACGTATTACTTTTGAATACTACCAGATTGTTTAAAAATAGCATAAAATAGGTATCTTACATAATATTATATTTAACACTTTTTGATCCTTCAAGCCAATATAAACCAAACACGTATGGAAAAAGTAAAAACAAAATGTATATTTTTGAGTTTGGCATAAGCAATAAGCGCAGCGGGTAATTAAAGATGTATATTTTTGGAACACACACACACACAGGTTTTTTTTAATTAAATTCCTGTCGACTTTCATTAATTTCATGACATAATATTAAAATAAAACAATCATAGAATTGCAATGCAAGCAATAATTTTATATTTATTATATGTATACGTGACAGAAGTGAAACTGGTAATGTTATTCAACATAGTTTTACTGAGTAAATTGACGGTCAAAGTAATACACCTATGTAGGATTTATATACCTATGTTACTAGTATGGTATTATGCAGTCTGTGCCTGTATTTATTTTCTTAAATACGTGTATGTACTCTCACATCCTGACTTATTTTTTCACGATTATCGATCTCCCTGGATCGTTCTCCCCCTTTTCTCTGGCCGAGAACCTATTTCGTAGATTTGGTTCATTTAAGAACGTTACATAAAACGATAAAATTACATTGGATTTACAGTAAAATAATATTATCATGTTTAATATATAATATTATTTTTATAGATTTTAAAATTAACATTGGTACACAGGTATTTTTTACATTAGTTTAAATTAAACACAAGAGTGATTTGATATTTTTAAAAAGTAAATTATTAATATAATAAACCGTTTCATTTTAATAGCAAAGATGCAGTCAAATAATTAATCTAGAGCCAGGAATTGAATCTGCAACCCTTACGATCCATTTACGATAGCTCTTCCGGTTAGAGAAAATACCGACTAAATTATTGTCCCGAAAATACGCTCGTTACGAACATCAGAGACACACAACTACTAGAGAGCTAATCCGCTCCTAGTTTATAAATTAACTAGATAATCAAAAAGCTAAAATTGTAACCTCGATGTGAGTGTGTGTGTAAGTCGATGACTGACTTTATGAAACAAAATAGAGGTTTCGGCAATGGTCATACTACGGTGTCTTGTAGAGAGGTAGGGCACTGCAAGTACTCGCTTGAATAAGCCACCCGAACAACTAAAGCAGGGCATAGCAAGTACTTGCTCGAATGAGCGGCCCGAACTGGGGAAGTACCTTCACCTTACAGAAAACCGCGGCCATAATAACACTAACATTGAGTAGTGTTGTGTTCCTGGCGGTGAGTAAGGTTGCCAGAGCTCTTTGAGGATACGCTGCGCGGACAGCGGAGGACTGGCGGTGCTTGTTGCTGTCATGCTCGGCGTAGACGCGGCGTGCTGGTTCAGCGGTCAGGGAGACCTGATGAAACGGCTGATCGCAGGTTGAACGGGATCCCGAACCCAGGGATCACATAATCTCCGCCCTCGGAGGCTGATCCGCCAGCCTGTGTAAAGTATCTGAAGTGGTAGTCGTGCCGGAGAAGGAGACCGGAGTGGACCCGGCTACTACAACAGAAGGGGATCAGGGGCCCTTCCGCCCGCCGTGCCAGCAACCGTATCATCTGTGGCGAGCTTCGGCAGTCTTAGAACGTGCGGTTCTTTTGTACTCTAAGCTGTCTCTGCAGTGAATCCTCATCCTTAGTCTTAGTAACTTTTTTTATATATGATGGCCATGAGAACGAAAAAGAAAAGACTTTGCACAGCGGCTACTCCATCCACATATAATGTGGATTTTTGCAACATCAGGGGTATTCACGCAAATCTTAACGCAGTCCACCACTATCTTGAGACTGCGCAGCCGACCATTCTTTTTTTAACGGAGACGCAGATATCCTGCCCGGCGGACACATCATACCTTCACTATCCCGGCTACAAACTCGAACACAATTTTATGAGCGGTCACACTCGTATCTATGCGTACCTATACAGGTCTCATGGCGGTGACACGGACGTAATTCGACGTTTCACGCACCTGAGTTTGACGACTGACAAAGTTCTAGAGCAATATCCCACAGCAGAACTAGTTATTTTGGGAGACTTTAACGCCCACTATCGTGAGTGGCTCAGTTCTCGAACCAATAACTATGCTGGGATATCTGCTCATGAATTTGCTCTGACCTATGGATTCTCTCAGCTTTCTCCAACGAGAATACCAGATATAGAGGAACATACGAATACTGGACCTTCTGCTGACTACTCGTCCGGACGGATACTCCGTCTTAGTTGATGCGCCTCTTGGCTCCTTGGACCACTGTCTCGTTCGGACTCAAATGTCATTGGCGTCCACCTAATTGGCGTCGTGTGTGGCACTATAAGTCGGCAGACTGGGATGGATTGCGAGAATTATACGCATCGTACCCGTGGAGGCAGATCTGCTTTAACTCAGAAGATCCTGACGTCTGCGCAGCCGCAGTCACTGAGACAATCCTTGCTGGTATGGAATGCTATATTAGCTAGCCGGCGTCAAAAAACGACCGTAGTTTAATAGGTCTTGCAGAAAAGCTAAAATTCTTAAGCAAACTGCATATGAGGCTTGGACCACGGCTCGTAATAATAAGGATCTGAATATTTCTGAGTTAGAACACAAATGTAGGAACCTTTTACTCCACTAGGTTCTCTACAAAAATCGGCAGTCCTTTTAATTAGAGAGTGTACATAACCAACAATGTCAGCAAATTATCTCTGCATTTATAATATGTAATTTTTAAGTTACCCCAAAATCACATTTAACATCCCGGACAAAACTCAACCCAACAGACAATCAATTTAAATCTACCCCTACCGACCCTTTACCCCTTTTAAGACGCGACAACCTAACCCCTTTACACTCTCTTAACATAATTGTATAAAGAAAGTCCCTCACAAAACCCCAACGTACAAAACCATCAATAATAACTGACACTTATCTCTGCGAAGCGGTTCCAAGGTTATACACGGTGACGGTATTAGATTTCTTCAAATTAGGAACCTGAGTACAACCAGTCTCACGCCGCGATGTCAGTGAAAAAGGGTGCCGCAACTGACGCCAATCGCTTATAAACGTTTTCCCCTCCCCCACGATAGACGCGGCCTGACCACGCTATACCGTCTAGGATTCGTGACGCCAGTTAATTTCTTCTTTATTTTACTTCCACATGTACAAACGTGCCTCGCATTTAGTGGCCAGTTACATTATAGTAATAATCAAATAATTATATCGAAAGCTTAAACCGATTTTACTAATTTCTTTATCCGCTGATCCAGATTCCCCCCTTTTCACATGGCTCGATTACACAGGTCCATTTAGTTTACCTAATGGTGTCACGTCATAAACGGCGCTGAGTCTACTCTACTATCCCTTTCGCACCCTACAGCGTTTATATCAAGCGTAACTAAAGAATAATCGATCGATACACTTCATATAGTTTAACTTCCTGGTTATCTACTCCCCAAGCAAAGCCGTATGTTATTGATTTCCCTCTAAGCTCTCTCGGCCATAGTTTAAATTCACTAGTTACCACAACAATTTACTATCTAAGGCTTGGATACTCTACAAGTTGACGGTAGTTGCTATGATAGCATGGACATTAATGCTGGTGTCCCGCAAGGCTCTGTGCTGTCTCCTACGCTGTTTCTACTGCATATCAATGACATGTTGGACATCAACAACATACATTGCTATGCAGATGACAGTACTGGAGACGCTTTTTACACGGGTCGTGCAAACATCCCTCGTTCTATTGTGGAGGAAAACCGCGGAGAACTTGTGTCTCAAATCGAGACCACACTGTCCAAGGTCTCTGACTGGGGACGGGTAAACTTGGTCCGATTCAACCCTACAAAGACACAAGTGTGCGCGTTCACCGCTAAGAAAACTCCATTCACTGTAGTCCCACAATTCCAGAACACTCCCCTCTCCATCTCCAAGAGCATTGGGATCCTTGGTGTCGACATCTCCAGCGATGTTCAGTTACGAGATTATTTACAAGATAAGGTGAAGCTGGCGTCCAAAAAACTTGGTGTACTCAACAGACCGAACCAGTACTTCACGTCGGGGCAAAGGTTGACTTGTTACTTTACAAGTCGCAAGTTCGGCCCCATATGGAGTACTGCTGCCATCTCTGGGCGGGTGCACCCGGATACCAGCTTGGCCCTTTCGACTCGGTACAACGACGGGCTGTGAGAATTGTCGACGATTCCAAACTCAGTTGCGGTATCGAGCCCTTAAGTCTGAGGAGAGACTTTGCCTCTCTGTGTGTGTTCTACCGCTTGTACAATGGGTTGTATTCAGAGGAATTGTTCGAAATGATGCCCATGGCTACTTTCTACCATCGCACCGCTCGCCATCGGCAGGGAATTCATTTTCACACTTTAGAACCTAAATGATCGCGTACAGTGCGGTTTCAGAGAAACTTCCTCCCGCGAACGCTTAAGTTGTGGAATGCGCTCCCTGCCAAGGTTTTCTGCAAGGACTACAGTATGGAGTTCTTCAAGAAAGAAGTTATTAGATTTTTGAAGTGTCGGCAACGCGCAAGTGATACCCCTGGTGTTGCAAGCGTCCATAGGCTACGATGACCGCTTACCATCAGGCGGACCGTAAGCTTGTTTGCCACCTTAGTGGTATAAAAAAAATAAGGTTCGAAACCAGTCGGAAGAATCCGAAATAAAAACATAAGTTAAACCAACCTTTATTAAATAATGAGATTACTTGAACGTACTGGCTCGAAGTTCATCTTCATCAGATCATCACTGAATCTAAATGAAAATGAAAATATTTGTTATATTGCCGATATTCCTATAAAATATTCTAAGTTCTATAAAGAATTGGTAATGTGAAAGATATAATATACGTGGAGCTCATAAGCTCCCTAAAAGTTGTGTGTTTAGTCAAAACAGATTTTCTCTTCAAATATTGAAAAAATGAGAAAAAAACGAAATTTATACTTACACCTACTCTGTTTTAGTGATCTTAATAATTTCAGTTTCTTCAAAGCTGCGCTTTTGTTTTCCTACATCGATTTATTATTCACAATAGCCTTTTGTTTCAGCGACAAGTTGTTCCTGATTAATTAACGAAGTTAATGAGTGGCGCTCGGCGCCTTGTTACTGAATAAAGGATAATGATATCTATTAAAGTGATTCGTGATTAAACATTTAGCTAACACTTTATACAAGTACTATTTTCTGAATATAGAAATATTCTTTTACTTATTAAGCGCTTTTACTACATTGCTACACCTAAACATATTTAACATAACAAACGAATGCATAGAGTTTGAGTATTGTAATCTGACGTATGGACTGCGTAATAGCCAGGGGTTATGGTATACAATGTAGTGCCGTCTGATATTAGAGCGTACAAAACCGTTGGCTACAAAGTACAACAAAACTACCGTAGATGCCACTACTGAGCCAATGTCGCAAAACAGTACGACTATTTTATCTCTCTGATTTTTTTTATTTTTTATCTTCTAGATAAAAGTTGCCTTAAATTAGAAAAAAAAATATATTTTAACTTAAAACATAATCTTGGTAAGAATAATTATTTTCAGAGATGTTTTTTTTGTGTTTCAATTTTCAAATCGAAATAATTCCGTATCTATGTAATATTTTACATATGACAAAGCTATTAACAATTATTTTTTTAATACCGATGAAAATTATAGCTGGGGATTGTTGATAAGATGTCTTTAGCATAGAAGGCCATCATATTCCATAGGCTTTGAAATCGTACTATTTACCAAATACAAACAAACAAAATGGCCGATCGCTATTTTTACTGAGAATACACCATTCTATCTTTCGATTATGTGCAGTAAATAAATGAGCACCGAAAGTGCCACCATATAACGCATAGAGTGCATTCATTTTTGGTTAACAAAACGATCAAAAGATATAAATAAAAAAAACTAGTTACCTTCAAACTAGCAATCTATAAATTTATTTGATTAACATTCTAAACAACCATAGTCTCCATAGTCTTTGATGTCCCAATGGTTTTTAAATGGCATCCAATTTCTAAATCATGTCAGATATGTAGAAAAACAGATTTGAGTTTCCAAAATATTCAGGACATCCCGTACAAAGCCAACTTTATGATTCGATGATTTCGATTTTAACGAATTTCATTTGAATTCTATAACTTTAAGATTTACTTACTAGAAATAACTGGTCATTGATAAGAACCTATTTTTCTTTAATGCATTTTTTTGGAATTTGCTAGTATTGTTTTGTTAAAAAATGTTATAAAAATCGATGACTGAAAGATTGTTTCTGAAACAATGAATACCAATAATAAGAAAATGAAATATAGAAGCTGGCAAATTATTATTACCAACAAGATGGTTACCAAAAATAACCATCACGTTCTTTTCAATTTAAGTGATTTGAAAATGTTTTTGCCGCTCTATTATCTCAGTGTCAGTTTTATTTGTTATTGTTACGTTGATATTTTCTTTGTCACAAAAGCAAAACCATTACGGTTTGACCTGTTAGGTTAATTTGTGGTTTGTAATTGTTTTTTCTTGTAATCGCCGAAAGGAAGCGTCCTTGTGCATTTGGTTAGGTAAGGTTTTGAAGTACCTACTGAATTAAATAAGGGCTACGTCTAGTTTTAGTTTTTAGGGTTCCGTACCCAAAGGGTAAAAATGGGACCCTATTACTAAGACTCCGCAGTCCGTCCGTCCGTCCGTCTATCTGTCACCAGGCTGTATCTCATGAACCGTGATAGTTAGACAGTTGGAATTTTCACAGACGATGTATTTCTGTTGCCACTATAACAACAAATACTAAAGAACAAAATAAAATAAATATTTAAGGCGGCTCCCATACATGAAAAGTGATTTTTTTTGCCCGATATTGATAACGGCAACAGGTTAAAGCTGGAAATATTCACAGAATATTTAGTTATATATTCTGTGGAGGACCCTACCTGGACTACTGCGATATAACGCGTTAATAACGTCCTATCTAACATTTTTTTTCTTTTGTTTTGAAATGATGGCCAAATCGATATGATTATTTAACTGATCGTCTACTGTTTTAGTTTTAAGTTTATAATTTTAATTTAAGAATAATAAGGTATCTACGATGTGTTTTACAGTATACAGTTGGTTGTTTTGATTACAGTATCACGTCTGCCTGCCTCGTAAAACTTTGTGAGTGTGCGTCCCGCTGTTTCATTAATATTTGTTTAACAAAGCCTAAGCTTCATTGACCAAAAATTAGGACTTTCCCAGGCTGTTCCAGAAATGTACAACAGCGCCCTCAGTCCACAGATATCTCTCCCGGAAGGGAGATCAGTATGACATGGTCCTATTCAGGGATAAGTCTCCAGACTTTACTCTATAATTAATCTACATTAAAAAATGATATCCGCTCAGCAAACAAAATAAAACAAGATTTCCGAATTTTCATCACGGGTATATAGTAATCTTACGTTATCCATATTAGTGCGATCGATGATGGCTGTAAGGACCCGAAGTTAGAGAGTTTTGCAATCCGTTTTTAACGAATAGTATCGGAATTCTCTGATACTTTATTTATTTCCTAAGTAAATTATTTTTGTGATCTGTCCTGGTAGCAAACACTGACAATGTATAATATTTGGACAAATCCTTAGTAACAACACATAAAAATGGTTTACACCCACTTTTTAGGTACTAACTTATTATTAGCTTTACACGCTTATAGCTAGGCTATCAAAAAGGTTTATTCTCACACATGTCTTACAACTATATATAATACAATAATCTATAATGCTAGTGATTTCGTGTCAAGTATGTATTATAAGATATGTTATCGTGTAAGTTTTGTAGTAGTATTAACTACTTTACTTTAGCTAATATTTTAGGTACGTAAGGAAATACAAGCTAAGCACGTTTCCAAGCAAGCAGTTGATTTTCAATACTAGTTTAAATTAAATCTATTATTCATTTATAGATTAAATACAATTCTAAATACGCTACTGTATCGCGACTTTTCTAGGAACTACGCTATTGTTTCAACACGTGCAGGGTTTAGAGCAAAACTCCCACGAACGGCTTTTCACGATAGCTATTTATCTTTAGTTTTTACATTGTTCCAAGCAAAATGTGCATTTTTAAGAATTTTGCCCGTGGCTCCGCCCGCCCTTAATTTGGGTATCGGCATGGGATTATTACGGCAACTCCTTTATTATTCTAATGAAGTTGCGATAGCAAGCTATAGTTCGTTTAAGCTCGGTTATAGTTATTCCCGTGCGCACTTCTGAATTTTCCAGCTTGAAAAATAGCCTGTCCTATTCCAGAATCAAGGGATCCATCAAGTGGTTGAAGAAGCGTAATTGAGTAACAAACAACCAAACATCCTAACATCAAAAATTTTGCGTTTATAATATTAATGCGATAGCTGGTAATTAATGAATTTTGCTAGCGGCTCTATTGCCCTAAATTCAGTTATCAGCGTACTACTCCTTTATTATACTAATGAAGTTTGCTACAGTTTCGTTCAAGCTCGGTTATAGTTATTACTGTGAAAACTATTAAATTTTTCAGGATTAAAACTATTCTATGTCCTTCCTCAGGACACAAACTATCTCCATATCAAATTTCATCTAAATTGGTCCGGGTATGCGTGACTTATGAAGTAACAAACAAACAGTCAGACAGACAGACAAACAAACTTTCGCATTTATAATTTTTATAGGAGGTATTGAAATACATCCTGGTCAAATATAGCAGCGACACAACTATACTGGTCAAAAATAGGCGTGACACAACTATACTGGTCAAATATAGGCGCGACACAACTATACTGGTCAAATATAGGCGCAACACAGCTATTCCTACAAAACATTTGCATTATAAATTTAAGATCTGTAAACTATAAATATTTGCAAGTAACAAATAGCTCAGTTGCAGTCGAGCACAATATTTGCGTGAGTGCTGTGAATGCAAGTTGCCGTATTTGTCTTAACAACACTAAGTGTATTCTGATGGTGATTAAATCCTGAATTCGTAGACATAGCAAAATACTAAGAAACGTAAGTAAATTTACGTTGCCAGTTTAAACTTTTATTTATTCATAATAAGTAAAAAGGTTAAAATTATTTTTATTGTTATGTTGTAATGTTATGTTGTTAATTGTGCACTAAAGGATTTTCGTTCACTAAAGACTACGATATAACAAAATGACAGATTTTGTTATCGATGCACCGGCTAGGTACTTAAGGGGGAGAGATTCAGAGAAAGTGGGTTCAGAGGCAAGTAAAATAAAGTCGCTTTTCAAGGTCAAGGAAAGTTATAATGTATACTCGTTCAAGGTTATATTAACAATATTTAATGGTTAGTAGTAAAACCTAATCACTTAAGGTGATTCGTAACCCTTAACATATCGAAATTAGAGCTATCTATTTTACAATACTAGAAACTACCTATCTATACAGAAAGACAGACAACCTCAAGCCTGCCTACACAGATTTTTAGATAGAAGGTTTGCAAATATATGTTAGGACAGAAAGTACATTCAGATTCTTCGGCCTTAAGCCCGATCAATGATATCTTTCACGACGTCCACATCCAGTAGGTAAACGCCGCCAGAGTAGGGTTACGCGGCCGGAACTGACTGTTAGGAAACCTATGGACGTGTGGTGTGTAAAGTTAGCCCAGGGCCTTGCTAACCAGGCACGGTGCTGTGCCGCGCGTGTCTGATGCTCGCCCTGTAGGTTAGGTGAGCAGTTTTACTCAGGCCGCGGGTAAGCTGATGCTCAGGCCGAGGATTTGGAGTATAGCGAAACTCGCAGATTCCTCTTAAGTGCGCACGTCACTCGAGAGAGGACGCGCGACGGCCAAGAAAGCGATTTAGAAGGCAGCCTTCTCCCAGATAGAAGTAACGGCAAAAAGCCGTAGGGTAAATAGAAAACCGTTACTGAAAAGATATACAAGCATTACTTACGTGAAAATAATTCACACATTCACACACAATATTAAAATTACCGTACCTTAAACGGTTTTAGATTATCACATATATTAGCTTTAGTTTAGCAGGTTAATACCATGAATTACTAATACTAGACTACTACTTACATTCAACGTTATTGAAAATACGTTAGAAGAAAATTCGATATAACGCAAAGCGACACATAGAAGTAATGAGTAATGACGCCTAGTGTCATACGTAAAAACGATTCTACAGTTTCTATATTTAAAACCTTGTGTATGTACAGAGAACTAGGAATGGATGTCTGGAAACTTCCATAGTAACTTGCATACTTCGGTCATTGACCTGATCCGGATAACATGAAACAGTAATTCCGTTATATCGATATACCCTAATATTCCAAAACAGTCTACCTTACCCTTTCTATATTGGAGAAGTGGTTCATATCTACTTCAATTCTCAGAAAGTTACAGAGGTTAGGGAAAAAAAAATTAATGAAACATCGAACAAAGTTTAAAAAAAATGTTTTAAAAGAATAAATCTTAAGTAATCACAAAACTGTTTAAAATTACGGAACCCAAATATCAAATAATAAATATTAATTATTAACATTAATAAGTTATTTTTTCATATTCAAAGAAAAATTAGCTGGAATTTCTATTTATAAGGTCCAGTTTTTAAGAACATGAAAAAAACAGCCTAAAACATGTTGCCCACGCTTAAGCGACAAAAACGTGAAGCGCAAAGTTCAACCTTATGATAGCAGGCTTAAAATGGTTTTAGTTTGTTTAAAACCAGTAGTGCTCAACTGGCATCTGTCGTCCCCTTAAGTAGAAAATACACTTTGTAGACATATGAAATATAATAGTTGTTGATAATTCCAAAAAAAACTGGATAAGAGTTGTCATTCATTTTGTGAATGATACGTACATATATCGCAATAAGAATATATAATAATAGAGTTTAAAGAGACTTTTTTACATTACACTAATTTAGAAACTCTTATTCTTTGAAAATAAGACATAGCCATGTCTGGCGTAAACTACCAGTCAATCTCTAAAGGATTTTTTAAATTCAGTTATGAATATATATATCCCATACGTAAATACAAGTAGACAAGAAAACTTACACCATCTTCTTCACACTGTTAGCAAAGCTTAAAGATTAACTTCGCCGCTAGCCACGGAACTGAAGAAACAGCAATGACAGACAACCTTTAAGGATTAATGGCGGCTCAAAATACTAAAGTATTGTTCCCTTGGGTTTTCAAGTAATAATGCTGATTTAAATATTGTTAGTAGAGTTTAAAAAACAACAGTCAAAATCCTTGTAAATGTATTTTGTTTTTATACCACTACGGTCCGCGTGATGATAAGCGGTCACCGTAGCCTATGTACGCTTGCAACACTAAGGTATCACTCATTATGTAATCATTTGTTTTAAGTTCCACTTTTAAATAGCAACATGTAAGTGCGAGTGGAGTGGAGTGACATAAGCAGGACGTGGTCTTCACAAGACGGCCTTCAAGCCGCGACAACACCCACGAAAGGACTTGACTAATGTGCAGGGTCATGACGATAACATGATGACATGGGAGAAAGTCAAAACATGAGTACAGAATTATCCTTAACTACTCGTTGTAAATATATTTAAATTTCACTTTTAAAAGTCTTTCTAAGTATTACATTTTATTATACGCCAGAATGGTACACTCTTATCTCAGTAAAGGCATGTTTAATTTATGCCTGTGAAATGACTTTATTAAATAAATGAAAAGTATTTAGGTAATTTAGGTAAGTTACAAAAAAGTTTCTTTAAGTATATTTGTGTACAAAATTTCGACAAACAGCAGAAGCTTCAGAGCTTTTTTGGTAGATTGGAGTTAATAACCAAGACTTTATTTATCTAGGCTTAAATTTCAAATCGTTTCAGTCAGGTTCAGATGTTTCAACAGATATTTTAATTAACTAGCTACTGAAATACTGAATTAACGTAGAAGGATAATATGTTATGAAATTATTGTTACCTACTTTATTTTTTTTATTTTAATTTTTTTTTTTCATTTTATTGACAAATTAGGTCACCTTCAACACCAAAAGGCATAAATATGTTGTCAAAGTGACGTATCTTGTATTACTTGCTATGTTTGCTCTAACGGTGATGTGAAGATGGGTCCTGTGGTGATTATCAGACCGTTGTGGACAATAACTGAGATATTAGAAGTACATAAAAGTTGTTATCAAAAACACTTTTTCTCCATATGAACAGGAAGAATTTATTTGCCATGTCTTTAATACGAGTAAATTATATGTTACTGGCATTTATTTTAGAACTCTATAAGCTTATAAATATAAAAAGGTTTTCTATACAATGTGTTGGTAATTTTATATTTAATAAAGTTTTAACTATACCCATTTATTTGTATTCGAATAAAATGGTATTAAAGCCAATGTTCAACTATCTTTTGTTTAACCAATAGCTAAAGGGAACATAACTCATATATACCAAAATTTACATAATTCATATGTACCAAATGTAAGAACCTAACCTACTTTAAGGTGCGGGGCTAAGGTCCTTTAAATAAAATACTGAGTGGACTGTAAATTGTATGTATAATAAAAAGATAAATAAATTAATTAATCGCGTGGTAAGTGGTGCGCGCGCGTCATTGCGGTTGGTTGATGAGTGACCGTTGCTTTTGGTAGGGGCCCGCTAGAACCCTCTCGATTCGCTACTGCCGTGCAGGAGGCCTACAACTGATAGCAGTTTCAATCCCAATCCAGTTTCAATCCAATTTTGTGGCAAGCTTAAACTCGATCTCCATCGGTACTCCTAAATCAAATTACGATTGCACACATTTCGAAATCATAAATCACAAATATAAAAATAATACTAAAACTAATAAAAATTATAAAAAAGGTATTTGTATCAACTGGCTTGTACTAGATGGCGCTGATATGTGCAGGCATATACATTTATATTTGGCAAGAGCGGATGGTAGTCGAGCCCCTTCTTAACTAATAAACCTGTGTGTAAACTAATAAAAATCTATTTGTTGGAGCATTGGCTTCTTAGTTCCGTCTCAAGAGTGCTAAGTTTGAACCCGGCTTGCACGTGAACGTTTATCTATGGTCGTGGACACAAAAAAAAAAATTGCTTATTTTGGGCCCAGACAATGTATGAGAGATTTGTTGTGTATACATTACTTTAAAAACAATAATAAAATATGTTGAAGAACCCAAAGGAATGTAAGCCTAGTAAAATGGACCACAGCCAGGTTGCAGCTTACAGGGTTATGATATCTGACATTGGCACAAAGTATCAGTTCTAAGACACATTTTTGCACCCACTGATGGTCTCTAAACCTTGTCGTACCTAGGTGTCTCTAGTTTCAGGCTGAACTAACATTACCGACGCTAATTCTGATTAGCTTTATGACAATCAGAATGAGCAGAAGCATTGGACACGCTGCTAGCCACGGCAATGCGGACATGAATCGAGGCGGAAATAAGTAGTGTCCTATTCTGATACGATGTTAGTGGGTAGGTAATAATGATACGATGTTAGTGGGTAGGTAATAATGATACGATGTTAGTAGGTAGGTAATAATGATACGATGTTAGTGGGTAGGTAATAATGGAGCACCTTTTGTAGTGTTTATTTCATAAAGAATAATAAAAATATTATAAATAACTTAAAATTAAAATATCTCCACACTAATTAATGTTAAAAACTTTTGGTTAACAATGAACTAATCAATTTAATGTAATTCAGAAACTACTAAATTGGTTAATGCGCTCATCCTCGCTAGTCCATTAAGTTTTCGAAATAGTCCATTATCTAACTTAACCTCTGCCTCCGACTATTTTGCTGAGCCAAGGGTCGAGGGATTAATTTAGGGTAGAAGCATTTTATTACTTAATTTTAAAGTTAATTATTTATTTAAGATTTTTTTTACTTAGTTTAGAGCAGCGGAAAAGTTGTAAAACTCTGCCATAGTTGTTTCTTGTGTTAAGTCTCAGAAGATGTTGATGAGAAATTTCTTCTTATGTATTTAAAAAAGGTATTCTGAAGGATTTTGTAATTGACAATCAGCCATTTTGTTATTCAGCAATCGACAAGTAAAAAAAATTGAACAGCTGTACAAATTATAAGCTACATAAAACCTAAGACGAGACAAGACAAATAATCTGTGTTAAACAAAATTTAAATACAAACTTAAAGAATAAATAATGTTAAGTGTACAACAGGCGATCTTATCGCCAGATGCCGATTTCTACTAGATATTCTCAACAGATAGAGAACTTAATTAGGAAATAGCAGGTAGTAATATTGTAAGTACATTATAAAATATATATATAAATATTATGCTTAGACTACATAAAAATACTAAATACTACTACATGTAAATCCTAAAAAGCAAAAATATCTACATAAGTTTTTTATAGAAAACACATCAGTACACATATGGTATATTAACTATAATAGTGATATTAAGAAATAAAAGTATAAAATTGAATCACGTTTCCAATCAGTGAGTTTATGGCTTCATTTCTTAATAGGAATGTACTTTCAGTGAATGTTGTACGTGATTCTTTCAATATTATTGAATGACCTTCTTAACGATAGTTGACTGCTATTCAATCAGAATAAATTAATTAAATCTTCATTAGAAGGTTCATTACTTTATTTCTTTTTAATTAATTATTATTTATGAAATAGCTGGATGGTTACTTATAGAATAAATGCGAAAGTTTGTGGGGATAGGATATATCCTGCTACATTGCCATGCTACATTTTCTCCCTAAAAATAAAAAAACTTCCCAAGGAATAACTAAAACATCTAGCTGCAGCTACAGATTACTTTAACGAAGACATCTAGCTGCAGCTACAGATTACTTTAGAAAACTTCCTTTTATTCTTCTTACTATATACTTCTTTTTGACTGATATTTTTGTGATCGTGTATAAATGGTCTTATACCACGATTCGGTTTGTTTTGTTTCCGATATTTTTTATATGGGCTGAGACTCCCTCAGAGTGTCGCCCCAAAAGCCCAGTGGAGCAGTAATGGCTACATAAGCCAACTGCATAGTCCGTTCAAACTTCGAAACTTCGACGCAGTCCTCCAACCACTTATTTTTATTCGAATCCCTTTGGAATAAATTTAACCGTAGTAAGAACTCTGTTAGTAACTATTCTTTTATATGGGGACACGCCAGTGCCCCAGCCAAGACAAGCCAAACCCAACTTTTCTTGAAGCGCTTCGTCGTTTTTTTTACCCTCATAACTTGGATTTAGATAACATACAAAATTCTTGGAATATGATGACAATAGTGGACTTTTCACTTTATAAAGTTTCAATTGCATAGCTCTTATACTTTACATTTTATTGATATTTAAAAAACCCCGATTTCGTCACTGACTCACTCACTGATGATCATCAAAATTCTTCTGATACTTCTTGAAGTCCTATAAAGCTGGAATATGGTATGTAAGCTAGTATTAGTTTACATACAAAATAAAAATTATAAAACTTGGAACTTTTACCCCAAACCCCTTAAACTAGGTGATGGAAGTTTGTACGAGACTTCCGCAAATTTTGATGTTAGTGGATTAAAAATTGATATTGGGATTCCTGGTTATAAAGAATAAAATACATACTTCAGGATTTTTAGTAAATCACCCACCCTTTAATTAGGGGATGGAAGTTTGTATTGGTTATCCCATTTTACATGAAAATGTTTTTGGTGGGATCATTATTACTAGAACGAATTCATATTTTAAAATTTTAAAATAATTTTGATTACCTTTTACGTTATTTTATTATATATTTCACTTTAATTTGAATTTTTACCTAAAACTAAGAAAATTTCTTATTTTTCCATTTAACCGAGTCAATCTGCATCCTGAACATGGTATAGCGTAGCGATGCAACTTTACGTGCTTCTGTCAGAAGTTTGCACCGTACCTAAAGCGCAGAGGAAAATTGGACGGTGACCGCAACGCTTTGCACGAGACTTCTCTACAAAATGAAATGAATTTCGTGTAAAATTAGATTTCTCTTATTTTCAGGCAAAAAACCTTATTCAAAATAAAATGCGAACATATATAAGTAAATTGGGTGTGATTTTACCTTTTTTAGCTTTAAGCTGGATTTTTTTATGTAATGCGACATAGTTACAAGTATTTTATTTTTAGTTTTGATGCCTATGTAAAAGAAAAATTGTCAATTATACACATAGACAATCAGAAACTGGAAACCAAGTAAAACATGATACAAGTAGCATTTGCATTAATATGGCCTTAAGCTTAAAAAATTAATATAGACTTAAGCTAAACGTACGTTTGCCTTGAATAAGTTAAATAAACAACTATCAAATGATAGGATCTCTTTGGAGCAATCAAAAATGTTCGAAAACTTAAATATTTATACACTTAAATAAGCTTCATAAAATTTTTGTAACTTGTATCGCTGCGGTTTTCAACTTACATTGTCTATTTAAGTTCTTACGCTTTTAAGCTTAGCTTAGATTTTTATTACGCAACAAGCTTTTATTCTGTCTTTATAAACGGAAGTTGTAACTCTTAGAACATAACTCAGTGCTTGGAATGGTTGGCTTTCTACTATGTTGTGTGGAAATAAATTCTTACCTGTAATTTGTAGTTACTTTATGGGTTTAAGGCAACTTTAATACAGGTAAGAGAGCAAAACTGTATTTTTCCCAGAAATACTTGAACGTAAAAGTTTTAAAAAACATTAGTCTAAATAAAATATTCAATATTTAGTTGCTGTAATATTTTTTAAGTATTTAGATAATGAGCGGCATCGGTATTTGGGAGACATGATGTGTTCATTTTAATAGTAACATAGATTGAGTGTATAAAATATACCTACCTTATATGAACCTATCGTGTTAAATCACATACGGATAAAATAATGACATGGAGATACACATAAGAGAATGTGAACCTCTTTTATTGAAGTTGGTTAATTATCACAATATTACAAAACACATGACTGTAAGGTTCCTTGTTGGAACCTCACCAGATGCGTCGTAGGATATCTAAGTAAAACTGTATTGGTCACAGATACACGTTTATTGCGTCAAGTAAACACGCAGCGAATGACATCACGATGCGCTCAGAAAGTACGAGTATCTTATGCTTAGTAAGCTAGTTACATACTACATGACTAGAAAAATGGTAAATTAAATATTGTTAAGATATTTTCGTTTAATATGGAGATATGTATACAAGTTTTTACGTAGCTTTCTGAACACGAGTCAGATTTACTTGTCCAGTTAAAGATATACCCATTTCAGTTGTCAATTGGACACCATTTTGACGTGACAACGTCTTATAAATTGGTTTGCCGGGTGACACTTCAAGAAACTGCGTTACGCTCCGCTCACGTTATGCGCTCACGTTATGCGCTCACAATGAGAGCGAGTGAGAGGCACGCGCCCGCCTAAGAGCGAGAGAGACAGACATAAAATCATTGTCACGTAAAACTTTCGCCCGTATACCGACTTTACAGGCAACCAGTTTTTTTTTTTTTTTTACGAGGACTATCTCAGAAAGTAACCTCGTTAGGAGTTTGAAACGTCTGTATATGGACTGCATGGACCTAACCAAATTATAAACAACTCAAGCTCCATTTTAAACATATGAAGTCTCTGAACTTCAGGGAGTCGTAAATAAGAAAGATTATTTCCATGCATGTATATTTATTTTAGATTTGTGTATTTGTTAGATTGATGTACTAGCACTTTATAAATCACTACGAGTTGTTTTTGACATTCTGAACGAGCGTATTTCCGTAGCAAAGATGTCATTAGGATTTTCATTGGCCCGACTCGTACCTCGATAGTTCAATTAGTTACACGGACTGTAAGAATTGTTCCATGTTCAAGTCCTGGCTCAAGGTTAGGGTTGCCTACATTTCTTCAGCAAAATATAGTATTTTTCAGACTAAGCTATAATAAAAATACAATACACTTAAAAAAATAGTATTTTATGAAAAACGCAAAAAGTAGACCAAGATATATTTGTTACTTTTTTATTTTTATATATATTTGTATTTATTTGCACTTCATAGCATATTTTCATATTTTTTGTCTAAAATAAAAGTTTCATATGCTTTAATACATTAAATTTTTAAATTAATGTAAATCAAAAGCTCGTTTTTTATTAATAAGATACTACATCTCTTTCTTTCTACTCGAATTCATAACCGAAAATATCGTTTCTGTGAATGCCGAAGTGGGGGGAATAGAGAGCAGGAATGAAATTACTTACCCAAATCCCAAAATGAAAATAAAGCAGACCACTGACCAAACATTCGTTTGACTTTGTCAATTTGACATTGAAAAGTTCAGAACGTTGTAAAATATCTCGTTCGGTTACGCTACACGCTATTGCATCAGTCAAAAATAATGACAAATGCACGTTCATAAAATTTTAAATAAAAGATGTGTTTGTTAGAATTCGGTGTTGAAAATATAGTATTTTTGTATATGTTTCTTCAACAGTATATAGTACGCAGTCTCGAAATACATTACAATATTATATATTATAGTAC
Source organism: Apoda limacodes (assembly GCA_946406115.1). Taxonomy (NCBI): domain Eukaryota; kingdom Metazoa; phylum Arthropoda; class Insecta; order Lepidoptera; family Limacodidae; genus Apoda; species Apoda limacodes. Next base: position 5,599,283 of record OX291553.1, on the reverse strand, counting down.
GGTTAGCAACCCTACTCAAGGTTAATCTTTTGACTGCATCTTTACTTTGAAACTATTTATTTTCATTAATAGCGCATATATTAAGAGTGCATAGGGGTTGAGGATACTAATTTAATTACTAGAATGATGATTCAGTAATTTTTAAACACGTTACACAACGGTGTTAGGTCCTACCACTTGGACGATAACATAGTCAAACCTTCATACTTTCATTTTCAAGTTTCTAGTCTATAATGTCTTATAGTACATATCTGCCGTCGCCCGCAAACGCAGCATAACTGGGCGAACGTGAGTATGCGGGCCGAGGCACGCAAATTTAGCGATTTCTATTTTCGGACCTATAATAATAGCTTCCCTCAGGAGAAGGTAAGTAAACGCAAAAGTTAGGAAAAGTCATTTTAAAAAACTAAATTGAACAAAAATAAAGAAATAATTAAGAAATTATGAAAATAAATCATAAAATCACATTAAAAATGTTTAAAATCGAGTTTACTTATCTACAACTTCGATATTTAGTCAGGGGGCACAATTATTTGTTTACATTAAACTAAGTATTGTTTTATATTAAAAGGAAAATTAGCTAGAATTTGTATATAAAGCTTAGTTTTTGTAAATGATTTAAAAACATGAAAATAAAACAGCCTAAAACGTGTTGCTCTGCGCGTGATATACAAAGTTCAACCTTATGTTACGATGCTTAAAATGGTTTTAGCTTGCTTTATATTTGAGCAAGCTCACTGACAATCTACATGATCTATAGCTTCAGCTTAGTTTGCTAATAGTAAACTTTTTTAATATAATCATGTCATTGCTGTAGCAATTCCACGCCGAAAACCGATTTATTTAGCGCGGGCGGAGTCATGTGACAGCGGAAAATTCTTTACCGGAACTGTTAGCTTTAGTTTGCGAAAATAGCTAAAAACACTGCAAGGAGTTCTGCAAATGATGTTATCCTAAATCTAGACAAGTTTAGAATCTTCAGTGCGGAACGTGACGGTGCACTCCTCCTGCTACGAAGATTGAATTTTTTTTCACTATAGACTTTAATTGCATTATTCCTTTCCAATTAAAAAACCTTTCAGGCTTCGGTATATAATGTATCTGAATGTTTTAACGAGGTAAATTGTCAAAGGCACTTTTGTAAGTCCCTTAATGAGGTTGTATTTATCAAGACCACAATGAAATCCGATTTAAATTTAAGCCTGAAAGCCTATAAACATTTTCATTACTGATGAAATTTGACTTTTTTATTGTTTAAAATACATTTTTTTTATGTTAAACTTTATATTTATTTTCGTCAACATAAGTCTAAAATAAACAGTTACTTGACTATTGTGCAATTAATAACGTATGTGATTAGTGGTTTGTGTTTCTGCCCTTTAGGCTCACCCCTGGTCACGTAGGACCTTAATTATTGGTAAAAAGAGGCTGACCCCCAAACAATAATGTGGATGTGTATCTGATTACCCCCTACTGGTAATAAAAACCACGGTGATATGATACATATATATTTTATGTTAAGTATATTTGCGCATAATTTCGTTGTGTGTAAATTGATTTTGACGGTTTTTTTTTTCACTTAGTCAGCCTGATGGTAAGCGGCCACCGTAGCCCATGGACGCTTGCAACAGCAGGGGTATCAATCGCGCGTTGCCGTCCCTTCAAAAATCTGTTAACTTTTTTCTTGAAGAACTCCATACTTGTAGGCCTTAGAGAAAACCTTGGTATTTATAGAAGGGTGGACCTTCGGAATGGTTTTATGGTATGATGAGGAACCGATATGGGAAACCAAAGTTAGGTTTGAAATAGTACATTGATGACTTAGGGGTTAATGAAACCGATTACTAACGAGGATATAGAATGAGAGATTTATATTAAAATAATTATAGTTGTTTAAAGAAATTTCACCACTTATTCTAAATTAAAAATAAAATTCAAGTCACCAGTAACATTTTTGAACACTGAAGTTTTTTAAATTATAGTTCGCATAAAATACCAGAGATGGTGCTGTATGCTTTCAACTGTACTTTTAAAATTGCATGAAGGTTCTCTCATCCCCCCGACCGACCTCATCACGGTCGAAAAACTATCGCTAGGCGGCCTCGGCACATACTAACGGCCCCAGACGACGATCTCGCTATCCGGATAGCGAGATTAGGAGTGCCGGGGCGCTTCTCGCCCCAACTCAATCGCAGTCGCAACCGCAACCGCGTAACGGGGAACTCCCCTCCTGGCGCTGACTCACCTTCGGGTTCGAGGCTCATGCTGGTTGAAGGGACGACCTCAAGAGTGACAACCCAAGCCAAGGCTCCCCCGGCGGGGAGCCCTTGAGCGCAGTAATGGCTGCCAACTGCATAGTCAGTACAGAAAAAAAAAACGAGAAAAGTGATTTTAATATTTGATATGTTGACTTTTCAAATAATCTATTGATATATCTATGTCAAGAAGTACAACTAGAAGCTAATAGTTAAAAAGAAATTAAACAGGATGCTTTATGGGTATTTATTTTTGATGAATAATTAGATTATAAATTGATGTTTGAAGTCTTTTTTTATGCCTAACACTTTTTATACTAGCTCTGTAAAACTAGCAGTTAAAATAATTCATGGTTATTGCTGTAGCATTAATATTTTACTTAAAAAGCTTTTCTTAAGCTGTTAACGGAGAATGTGAGGTTTGAGTGATTTTACAAAAGTAAACTTGTCGAAACACTTTACTAGGTAAGCTCAAAATTTAATGTACATGTGGTGACCATAGGCTACGATGAGATCTTAATATCAGGTGAGCCGTAAGCTTGTTTGCCACCTAAGATGTACAAAAACATATTTTCAACACAACACGTGCATTTAAAATACCTTTATAATGGTAACATAATAATCAATTTTTCTAAGGTGCAATTTTTCATTGAACCTTTTTTTTTATACCACTAAGGTGGCAAGTAAGCGCACGGTCCGCCTGATGGTAAGCAGTCACCGTCGTCTATGGACTTTTGCAACACCAGAAGTATCACTCGCGCGTTGCCGACCCTTCAAAAATCCAATAACTTTTTTCTTGAAGAAACCCCATACTGTAGTCCTTAGAGAAAACCTTGGCAGGGAGCTCATTCCGCAACTCAAGCGTTCGCTGGAGAAAGTTTTTCTGAAACCCCACTGTACGCGACCTTTTCGGTTCTAAAGTATGAGAATGAATTCCCTAACTATGGCGAGCGGTGCGATGTAGCCGTGGGCATCATTTCGTACAATTCCTCAGAACACATCCCATTGTGCAAACAGTAGAACACACACAGGGCGGCAAAATCTCTCCTCAGACTTAAGGGTTCGATACGGCAAGTGAGTTTGGGATCGTCGACAATTCTCATAGCCCGTCGTTGAACCGAGTCAAAAGGTCCAAGCTGGTATCCGGGTGCACTCGCCCAGAGATGGCAGCAGTACTCCCTATGGGGCCGAACCTGCGACTTCTAAAGCAGTAACCTCTGCCCCGACGTGAAGTACGGCCTCGCTCTGTTGAGTACACCTAGTTTTTGTTACAAAGCAGAATTTCTGTTTAGAACGTAATTGAATCACATTCCTAAATTGACTATAAAATCTAAAATCTATTGTGAAGTTTCTAGTTACTTTAAGGTTATTAAGTACTATTGTTATTTAAGCGGTATATATTATTATTATGGGAAGAGGACTCAGTAGCGCAGCACAAGGCAGCCTGGTGAGAAAACCAGAGACATTAACGTTTACAACGTTTACATTTCTTCAACCTTGAGAATTTCCCAGCAAGAAAAAAAATGTATTGCCTAAAGAGCTATTCCGGTGTGAGGCTAAGCGATACCTACGGACGATCAGGTCATAGTATCATATGTCAGGAAAAGTTGTATGGAGTGGCACCTTCGTGCCCGATTGACCTTATAACTAACCTGTTCAAAAATAAATGATTAGTTCCCCGGGTGCAACAATGTATTAAAATTGTTTACGTTCACTGTGCAAGGTGGACGAGCCGTGTTGTTCTCTTGGCTTGAGCTGAATACAGATCAGCTTATTTATGTAAATTGACATCCTCTCTAAGCTGATGTCTCGTAATTCTGGACAGGACAGGACTGTCGAAGCAATTTGTATTTAAATCTTGTGAAATTTAGTACCATAAGGTTTAACTAACTCAACAATTTACCTAGTTGACTAAAATATTATGCTTTAATCAACTAAATATAATGAAATGAACGAATGAAATATAGTGAAATGAAATCTTTGAAAAAATATATATATATAGTACTCTTCCTACAATTTAATCATGAGTAGTAAGTAAATTTAAGTATTTATATTTTTGTTTTCATCATAAAATGCTTAGATAAAAGAATAAATAAATGAAAAAAATATTAGATTTTTTTTTTGAAAATTGGAGTTGAGCAAAATTGTTTCTGCACATAAACTAAGATCCCGAAAAAGGAGGTGAAACTTTTTTTGGTTAATTGTTACAGTGATGGCGTAACAGTGAGTAAAATTTCAACCAATATTTTAAAAGCTTATTATTGTTATGAATATTTAACCACTGTCTTTAATTGTTATTCCGTAACGTTACGCACTAAGCATCTAACTAATTAGGTTTTTAGTACAAAAACAGTTGAAGGGACAAAAAAAGACACAGGAACATAGAATATAATCTAATAAAAATTCTCTGTAAAATTTTAGAATTGGTGTCGTTTAAACCTACAGTAATTAGATCATTTGTATTCGTGCCACAGATGAGCAACATAGCAAACGCCAGGGAGCTGACATCTCGTGCACAATTAGCAGAGTTAATATTTACCAGCTGACGCTGACCATTAATTGCCTTTGTTGGGTAGACACAAAATAAGTATGCACAGAAGGGCCACTATATACCTACACTATATATATATTAAGCAAACTCAACCTCTTCCACGCACCCATAGGCATACATGCGTGCTCAAGGAATTTCAGAGGTAGTCACAAAATTCTGTAAGTCGCGAGTGCCAAGTCACTATGTTAGTCTCTCGGGCAAAAGTGGTAATCAAAAATGTCATAAGTATACCTTCTGTACATATTTTTTATTTGGATGAGCTTAAAGTAGATACTAAAATCCTTTCACTAAAACTAGCTTTTATAACAGGTACAGTAGACGTTACGACCTCTTACTTAGGAAAATATGGAAGTACGTTAAAAAAATAGTAATAGTAAACGTAACGTTATTTTTGCCTTCTTGATTAAAATATAAATCTGACTCCTGTGAAAACGTCTGTCGCAAAGAAGTATTCACTTAGCTCACGTTTGCTAAAATTGTACTTCCACATTTTTTTTAGTAGCTATTAGAAACAGTCTGAAAATGCGACACTTAGAGACAAAGATTCTTACAAAATTACAATAAGTGTCGAGTAAAATTACGTTAATTAAGTAACGGGTTAGGATGAGCTCCCCGAGCCTGAAGTAAAATAAATATGTTGCTGACACAAATGGGGTTAATACACATAATATTTGCAAACAGGGATTTCCTAAGTAACATCTACTTTTATAACACAAATAAAAGTTCAAGATTTAATGAATTTAAATATATCTTTGCGCAAGATACGAAATCTACGTTATTATTTGAAACTCGATTAAAAACAATTCTAAATTAAGGAATAAGTACATTTTAAACTAGTTTGCTAGAATAATTACAGTTTTGCTGAAAATGGATTATGTAGATATACTTAGCTTTGAACAAAGGTCTCCGTACTCTAACACGTAACACTCTCACAATTCACCCGGTAGTTCTCTATTTACTTCTAGCGAGTTTCTTCTCCTTTCGTCAAAAATTCACTGTCCCGCCTTTTAGCATTTTCATTGCCATGCGCCTCCGCACCCTCGTGTCGGAGTACAGCTGTAACTCTCAATTAGACGTTAGTGTTATTCGGCCTTATTGTCTTTGCAATAAGTCCGTGAATACCTTATTCCTATGACCGTGTGCAAACCATCCCTTATGCAAATCACCTATCCCGTACGCACTTGTACGTCTTTCTCGCTCTTAAAGTTTGGCGCGATTATGCATGACAACACAAGCCATAGCGATAGGGTCTCAGAACCCAACATCTGTTAATAATTTCTAAGAAAGTCCGCTCGTCCCAAAAAAGGTCGAAATATAACAAAACCATATTATACCTGAGTACTTGCATTCCTGGCAGAGTGTGCAAGTTTTAAATATTGCAAGCTATAACTAAACTGTTACATTACTTAAATTTATTTTAGGTATACCCGTGTGGACGTGACACATTGAATGTATATTATTTAAAATTCAATTCCACCTGTAAGATGTTGGCACAATGTTCACAGCTATTACTTTTATGCTCTACAATGACTGCTGGTGCTCTAAGTTCAATTCTACCTTATGTCTTGTCATCTTTTTGTTGATTTCGATAAGATTTTAAGTTGATTTCGATTATGTAAAACATTACATTTTTATCTGTTTCTTTTGTAACTACCATAATACAAAAATAAGTTACTTATTAAGCTATAAGTAAATGTTAAAGTTTAATTTAATTGTATTTAAGTAATTTAGTATAATCCTATTTTATATAATAGAACATGGTTCCTATGATGATTTTGAATACCTACGGAAACTGATTCAACTGGCTAGGTATTGTGGAGATAAGTTTTTAAGATAAATTTTTTAAGACTAAAAAAATTTTGCTTGGTAAAGTCGTTTTTGTCGGATGCTGGATCAGGTTTATTGCGAAAAACTCTGAAATACTCGAGTTTCGCGTTGTATGTAACTATGGAAATGTATGGAAATAGGTACATCTTGCCTCTCGAGACTAGACAAGGGAGCTCATTGCGAATAGTCTCTCCGAACTCGGGAATTCGAGAAAGAAACGTATGCTCGTAAGTTCAACCTAATGACCCGTGAAAGTACTCGCAAACATATTACTTCTAAATTCACGAGTCTGAGGTCCTCGAGACTTTTCGTAATAAGCTCCAAGGTGCCGAGAGCTGAGATGTGTGAGATGCGGCAGACAACGCATGCTGCTACGGCCTATGCCTACTGTGTGTGACGCTAGTGCACGATTTTATAAAGGTGTAGTTTCTGCCTAATTAGTACGGAATCCTAAAAAGTATTTAAATAAAGTATCGCTATATATTGAAGGTACATGTTATACCTACATATGAGTATATACATATTGTAAATGATTCCTTTATGTATTTGAAAATACCGTACATGAGTTACCTAAATAACACGCACCAAAAATTATTTTAGTTAGATAGCAGGTACATTTACTTTTTGTCGAGAATAAAACTTTTTTATTAGTAGGTGTTTAAAATCAGTAGCCATTAATTAAAAGTAAAAAAAAAGAAACTGGAAAAATATATTGGAACCATATTTCGTATAATCTATTCTTATACGCCAAGGATCGAACTCGAATCAAAATAGTTGGCATCCGTCATGTATAACCATTAGGCTACGCTGCTCCTTTCTTGTATGATCAAAATAATAATACATTCATTAAATAGCTCGTTGTCGTTCGACACAAAACTGAATAGATTTAATCGGAGTTTTAGAGAAAAAAAAATTATTGAAGTACTCATACCTATTTTATGTATATTATATATTTTTTAAATATTAGATATATGTACCTATATACCCTGCAGTCTGCAGCGCGAGCGACAACGTTGATTACCTACTTCGTTGGAGATAGGTACCTTACTTATATAAAAGGAAAGTATGTAGATACCTACGTACCTGCACTTAGATGTGATGAACTCATAATATGGTCACATTTAAGATTTGTATAATTTATTCTGGAATGTAAATGAAAGGTACTTACAAAATAGATGTAATAGTTACTAGCAATATATAATAAGTGAACAATGCTACTCTAGGTGGTACCTCGACGTCAATGAAATGGTGCTACAATTTACTACCTACACGCGAAACACACGTACATAATGGCCTTCTTAGAAGAAATTTTGGTAAAATATCAGGAGCCCTTGTTAAAATTTGATCATACATGTTTCAAGTTTAAGAAGCCTTGCCTAACCAATTTTGAACTGTAAAACAATGATCCAAAGTCTATATCTACTTGATAATGTTAACAATTTCATTTGAGTTTTTAAGAGTTCATTGGATTTGCATTACATTTTTGCCATTATTTTAAAAAATAATCTTATTTTACATAACTTTATTTTAAAATAAAATACTAAATAATGACAACGGTTCGCCATCTTGGATTTCGCGCCTAAATTCAGTAGTAGAATGCGGCAATCCACTTTTTTTATTATTCAGCACTGTAACGCCATCTATTGATGAGTGGGCACCGTAACCTTAAGGCCTGAATTGCATGCGCTATCTTTACATAGCACGTAACTGTGCCGAAATATCAAAAGTTCAATAATATTTTACTCATGCTACTCATGTAATGTTGTGCATGTTATTAATGGTAAACCCGTAAAACATACATAAATTATTATTTTGATAGAAACTGCCAAAGTTTAAAAAGTTATTTCAATAAAAAGCGCCGCGCTAAATAAAAACCTAAAAATGTAGGATAATGCTACTTAAATGAATTCAATCATTTCAGATTCCGAAGCTTTTTTAAAGGTTTTTATAACTTTGCTCATTGGCAAAGTAATATCGCCTGAAATGTTTGAAAGTCGTCAGGTTCGTTGATTATTTTAATCGCTCTTTGGCTTTTGATTGTTTTGTGGAAAATGAAATTGGATTTTTCTCCTTTATTCATAGGTTCTTTAAAATTGGTTTGAATGATTTTCTTTAAAAGATGATATAATATTCTCATAGATAGCAAGATTCAATTTGTTTTTCTATTACCTAAAGGTTTGGCTAGAACTAGGTTAGGATAGTTTAGATTGACAAATGTGCGCAATACAAGACTGTCATTTTAAGTTTCTTTAATTAGATTACTTCTTATAATTTGAGTTTTTAGTTAGAAAATAAATAAAGCCAATACACATCTATGTTAGGAAACTCATGAATATGAGGTAATGTTACCATTATGAGTCATCATATGCTCTTCTCATTCTTCTTGGCCAAAAAGGTGGGGAAACCATTCCAAAACTATGTATCTGTGACCGCTGCTATTGGGTTGCCAGCGGAGAGGGTTAATTTTTATGTTTTTTTTATGGTCTCCGGACTATGGAATCAAGTTATGCGAAATCCGCAGAATTCTTCGATTTGCTAGCTGGGTGCGAAATAGGGCGCTTGTAAACATGCTCTTGGCCAGAAACGGAATAAACTCGTACGTTTTTCATCCTCAGATTATGCGTGAGCATCTCATTCCTTACCATGTGTGAGACACCAACAATGTCTCGAAGTTATTGGTTTTTTTGGGTATGGAATTCTTTTATTTGATATAGGCTGATTTATAAAAGTAAAGTGCCAGCTGTTTGACTGTTGGTATCGGGATATTGTCGGTTAAGACGATGTAGTAGGCCACAAAAAACTAAGGACAACATTTTTTATCACCAACCTTATACGAGCGTTATAGAGAAAGGTGGCATTACTTGCACAGTGCCATGGGAATCTGATAATGTTACTAGTTTTTACAGCAGCTCATTATGTCACATTCTCTAACAATGATACTGAAGCAAGTCTACGAAAGTGGCATATATATGGTTATAACCATAGGGTTAAAATTTGTTGAAAAGTAGTGACATGGAAAGGTATCCAGGTAATTTTATAAGTGGTATTATTAAGACAGGTGGCACTATAGTCAAGATGCTCGATTCCTATTATGCTCTTATACAGTAAACCCTTAATTACTTTATTGATGGACACGAATGTAATTATTTTTTGTAGTAATAAATATTCGCCTTAAACTACTAAAAAGCTAAGCAAGTGCACTATTGACATCCTTAAATTCCTTTAACTTTGAAAAATGTAATCTTACGCTGATCAGCGTCTAGAAAAGCAAACATTTATGTAATAAATAGTACATTGTGTATTAAGGGTGGTAACTAGAAAATTACCAACGAGAGTCTATTTAGAAGCCTAAGGCTGAAGGGTAAAGGCTTTCATGAATTCGTGATTTCTGTACCACCTGTGTTACACACAATGTTTTTTTCCCATTGCCATTCGAAAAAGGACATTTTGAATTTGGAACAATTGTTAAATTGTTTTGATTGTTATTGTGGTTGTTTTATGTCACTGTTCTCTTATCACCCGTTAATTATAACCAAATATATACCGAAATGTAATAATAGTATTTTTTATTATCTCTCAGTCAATGATAAAAATTATACATCACGTGAAAAACATAAATTCATCTCGATCTTTTGTAACCCTTCGTTCCGCTCATGATTCTAATCTAGATTCCCTCGCTACTAAAATAGGGTTTGATCTCCTAATGCCGACAACGGCACATGCCCTGGTCCGCCATTACAGGCACCTTAATGAACATTCTGCGCTAATTGGAACGCTCGCCCAACGTTATTGGACGCTCAATTTTCATTACTATAGATTTCATTCTTCAATAATTCAAGGAAGTAAGTAATGCATTGCTCAAATAATTCCTTATATATACATATTTTTAAATCAGAAAAAAAATACTTCAAACTTTGTCAGTTCAGAAGTAATGCAAGTTTATTAAGGTAATATAACATCAGGTAAAATATTAAATTTTGTCGTTTATCAGTTATAAAAACTTTGATAAGCACTCAAATGCAACGTTTTACTCAAACTTATCATAATTTATCAATCCTAGTGACTTATATAGTCCTAGTACATCAATCTTATAAACACACAAAACTTCATTGAAGTAAGAAATACATACATAGAAATAATCTCTCTTCGTTTATGTCTCCCTGAAGGTTAGAGTCTTAGAAGAAAATATAATACATGCCATATCCATAATATCATCAATATAAATAAATACTTTCATATCAAAGTATTTATATTGATGACATAATTTATCAACCTAGTTGATATGTATATTCTTGTTTCAGGTAAATCATTATAATGTTTATAATTATTTGCCTGACACGTTCCCACTGTTAGGGAACGACACGCCCTCACCGAAGGCGATGCGGATTGTGTATTTTTTGTAAATAAATCTTTTCAAATTATCAAAAAATACCAAAAATTCAACGAGATAAAGAAAATGAAACTTTTTTGTAAAATGCCTGACCCGCAAAACGGGCAAAAAGGATAACCGTCGTCCCTCGGATGACGTCACAGCGCCGAAGAATCACCATTCATGCGTGTAAGCATTTTACATAGAGTTTTGGCTCGCAGTATGCATTGAATACATTGTTTCCATTTATAAATATTTTAATCCAATAGTGAAAGTTTTAAGCGTTTAACGTAATAAGTAAAGAATATTTATTTTGTAACATCGATATTTTTTGTACTGTCATAAAATGAAAATAATTGTATATGGCGTGAGTACAAAAATACCAATTTTGTGCAGTTGCGTACATGATTTTATCTTCAACTGATAATATAAAACACATTCAGGAAATAAGCATGTTAATAAAAAAAAATCGAAAAAAATGTTTTTGGCACATTGCTGGCAAACACATTTCAATCATCATCAGTAGGTACACTTTTGTGAAATATAATCCGATTTCTTACCCCAGGAGAGCGGGTATCTATCTTTTGAAGAATAACTCGATAGAAAAAGAAAGTACACCGCAAAAATCTAAGTATTACCTTTTTGGTAGGTATCTAAATAAACATTAACGTCGAAAAGGTCTTCACAGCAATTTGCTCTTGTTTTAGTTGAGAGCTCATCTCCTCTCAGGGCTGACCCATTTGTTCTAACATTTACGTATCTAGGCACCATTATAAATATTTTTCTGGTGTAGATAAAGTTGTTGACTTGCATTTTGGAGCAACACAATATTTATACTTATTTTATAACTTCTGCTTAGACAGAGTCATATTAATTAACTCTCATTCTGTAGATTACTGCGCGTACCTATAGTAGTTAGCAGAGTAACTACCCGGTCTCGAGCGCTGTGACGTCATTTTACTTTGCGCCGCTAGCGCCACGTAAGAGCTAGCGTTTTTGCTCACGCCCTAAAAAAGCGAAATTTAAACTGCTCTCAATTTGTCAGTTTTTATCGTCTGAAAATGTTTTTTTTGTATCAAAATTTAAATTTTGAAGCTAATTTTCATGTCATTTTTAATTCTATAAAGTTTCAACATAAAATGATAATAATAATGGTTAGGTAGGTACTCTTATTTACAAATATAAATTTAATTAATACTAAAGTCATAAACTAATCTAATAATATGTCCGAAATAACTATAAGTCAATATTAATTTAACTGCATTTAAATGCTTTTAGCATTTAAAAGTTCGTCATAACCATAAAATGTTCATATAAAAAAAAATAGATGTAATAGTCTATCGAAGATAATAAACTAGTTCTTTTAAATTATTCAAATAAAAAGAGTGGTGAAGGTTCGAGCCCGGTGTGTACCAATGCATCTTTTTCTTAATTTCTCAAGTACATTGATTATTCACACCCCTGGCTTTTCGGTGTAGAAAAACATCGAAGAAACCTGCAAACGTCAAAAAAAAGACGTTTGTGAAGTCTACAATCCGAACGAGTGCCGCGTGTGGACTATAGCCCTAATTGCTCTCGGTAACGGTAGGCCGCGTCTCAACAGTGGAGACATATGAGGCTGATAAGTAAATAAAAAAAACTGTCGATAGTTATTTGATCAACAAGTGGGCAAAGTGGTTTTTTGTGAAGAGTGCCAACTTTAAATCCTGAGCACAGTGAGAGATTTAAAGGCATGAGACCTAAAATAATTTGCTATCGTGTGAAACTTACAAGTTTTCACCTCTAGCAGAGCGAAAAAATAGGTCTTAAGCACTCACTGAAGGCCATAAATAATAAGTAATAGGTTTATTTTAATTAACAATTAATATACTCTGCTCCTATCAAAAAATAAACAGATGGTAGGTTTTAACTATTCTTTTTATCATTCGTGCCTTTTGAAAGTCGCCAATTATTAAACAATTCGTTTGCTTTAAGATATTATTCACGTGACTTCTCTGGTAAAAAGCTTACGGCAAAACGATTTGCAGCGTCTTGCAGCACGCTTCACAGAAATAAATTTCCCACTTATTTTTGACACTTACAAATCAAACACCATGATATTTTGAAGGCTTAAATATGAAGGTATATGAATACCTATCTTTTTATTTATTTACATGTTTGTAAAATGTAAATATGTATGTCTATATGTATATGCTCGTCTGCTGTGTGATATTATATGAATAAAGTACAATCGAAGTTTTATTGGAGTTGTTTGAGTGTGTCATGCTCTCTCAAAGTGTCTCTGCGGTGGTGGCATGTGCGTCGGATCGTTACGTTCCCTAAAACATGGTTGAGCGAAGTGATGGCTGATACATGTGTCATACTTGTGAACGGGTGCCGCCTGTGGAGGCTGGTCTGCTCTTGCAAACTTCTTTGTATTCTTATTATATATATTTACGTCTGCTGTGTAATATTATATCTTATATGAATATAATTTTCTCGGGAGTTTCTTTAAATCCCGTCACAAAATAATTCGACGCGGCTTTTAATGTATCACATTGTGCCCCTCCTATGCAATCTAAAAAACAATAGGCATTTGAAATATTAACAAAATTTTGATTTTTTTTTTTAAATCAAACTATTTACATAATCTTGTTTATTAAGTGTTTGAATACAAAAAATATATTTATTAGTTAATACACTATAATATTATGTTTCGTTTGTGATTTTATAAAGATTACCTATTGGACGCACGCAATAAAACAGTATTGTAATTAGTTTGTAAAGCTAGTTGTAGTTGACGATTCGAAAGTGTTCTTCGTAACCTATTTGAATAAAAAGATTTTGATTTGATTTTGTTCTATTGGCAAGTAGTAATACTATTATTTTTACCGACACAGCAACACTTAACTACTTGACAATAGATGGTGTTGTTAAAAAAAGCTCGGTCTTCATGATACTATTAGATTATACAACAAGTGAAAAAAAGGGAATTATTATTATTGGATCCCGAGGGCAGCAAAGAATGCTAGAGTCGTTCACAGTATTCTTTTGTAAATAAATCTTTTTCAGTTATCAAAAAATACCAAAAAGTCAACGAGATAAAGAAAATGAAAGTTTTTGGTAAAATGCCTAACCCGCAAAATGGGCAAAAAGGATGACCGGCTCTCGGCTGACGTCACAGCGCCGAAGATTCACCATTCATGCGTGTAAACATTTTACATAGAGTTTTGGCTCGCAGTATGCATTGAATACATTGTTTCCATTTATTAATGTATTAATCCAATAGTGAAAGTTTTAAGCTTTTAACGTAAAAACGTTTAAAGTTGGATCCCGAGAGCAGCAAAGAATGCTAAAGTAGAATCCCGAGCATAGGGAGGATTTTTTCACGTGTTGTTTACTCTACTTTTTGCCAGTAACTGGAAGAAAATAAAGTGTACCTACTATATTTTACGTACTTTTCAGTTACTATATTATTATTTATCACATTTTGGTATATATTCGGTAATTGTGATAAGAGAACAATGACATAAAACAACCACAATAATAATTAAAACAATTTAACAATTACTTAAATTCAATAGAAATAGAAACCAATTAGAATGGCGGGATATGTTTTTTTCATTGTAAGTCTCCATTAAGCCAGCCAGTAGGTACTTTCAACACGTTTTTTTTATTTTTGTTCATAATTCGAACAATACGTGCTTCTTCCAAATTCAAAATGTTTTCATTCTCTCAGTGAGTAAAAGTGATTTTTATTCACTGTTTATTTTTTTTCAACCTCAATTTCAGGCTCAGCTCGGGCTAGCATCAATTATTACTCGTAGTAATTACAGATTTTCCACACTTACAAGGAAATGTAGGTATTTTTTACTGCAGTTTCATGTTTTGATCTGTGGTAATGTTGTCTAGTATTTTATCTTTGTCGTACCAGCACTGTTTGTGACATTTTACAAAGATATAAAGTAAACATTGAGAATCCCAGAGCGCGGCAACAATAGTTCATCTGGCACGCAGCAGGCGGCTTGAGTTGTCATTTTGCTAGTGACATCCTACTTGTAAGCTTTTCACTACGAGTCCAATAGCTAATAATTATATCAAGTTTTAAATAAAAAATACTACAATAAGGTATTCAAAATTATAGTATTTAATTTTTTTCGATTTAAATACACAGAAAGGCAAAATCAGCAAAAAGTATATGTTAACGACTCTACTAGCCGACAATGACGTGATCTTTAGGTATAAGCTAGCATAACTTTATAAGTGTAATAATAGGTATAAGTAAGCTATTATTTGGTCGTACAGTTTAAATAGAGAACTCATGCGGACTGACTTACCTATTATACAACTAATATTTGTAGTCTAAGTTAAGGTACCTAAGTTTCTTATTTGTTTGTTTATTGTCTGTGTATGTAGTATAGTTAATGTTTTCTTTGTATAACTTGTCTCTGCCTTGGCGCGTAAGCGCACATGTTGTTACAAGGCATCGTTTATTTTGCCCGCACAAGGCATGTCGATAGCTGGACATGTGCAAGCGGGGAAAACATGAGGTGAGGGGTTTTGTTGCTTGCATAGCTACAAGACTTGACCTACTCGACATTTCGACATTATTCGAGAAGCGAGCAACACATACCCTCTGTATTGGTTGTGCTATTGTATCGACTGATTAAATGTGATACAACGAATTCAGCTGTTTGCCTTTTTAATCTTCGTCTTTAGACCAATTGAACCCTGCGCCAAAAATTACTATTTTACACTATAAAACATTTTCTAGTAAGTACTAGCCGTCTCACAATCTTTGTTTTGACATAGACATAGACAGACATTTATTTTGCTCTGGCAAACACACAAAAATACAAAACAAAAAATTTAAAACATACGAACAAAAAAACAACAAAAAATAATAAATTTAAAAGCAGAACTGTACAATATATTGTGTGTGCTATGATGCCAAAATTGGACTGATTTTCAGCGACGCGCATGGTGGAGGTGTATCCGGGAGGCTGGTAGTCGTGTGTATTGTTTAATATATAATTTACTTATTAATGATAACTAATAGCATATAAATATAAAAGATAAATTCAAAATACGTAAAAAGGCAAGAGCATAAATAAAAAATAAATATTTCCAAACATACATGCATATAAATACATTCACATATATATACACATATATATACACATATAAATCATTACCTTACTATAACTTTGCAAGAATTATATTAGACAGTTGATTTTGGCCACTGCAAACGAAATTATATTTTGGTAATTCCAAATATTTTTTTACTTTCGACTTAAAAGTTTTTAATTTATTTAGATTTCGAATAGGTGGAGGTATGTTGTTACAAAACTAGGTGGCCGAGTATCAAAAACTGCCTCGAAAAGCGGTCGTGCGGTGTTGAGGTATTTTTAGTACGCTGTCAATGGTTTGATTCAATCCCAATACCATTTTTTTAGACTTGATCGGGTTTAGTACCAAAGAGTTTGTCTCCAACCACAACGCTATCCTGTGCAAATTTTCGTTTAGTTTAGCTACCGCAAAGTCGGTTTCATTTGGGTCAAAAGACAAATACAATTGTATGTCGTCCGCGTATAAATGATATCTACAGTGCAAGATTTTGCTACAAATATCGGCTGTATATAAAATGAAAAGGAAAGGCAAATAGAACCTTGGGGTACTCCCCTGGGTGACAGTTTGATTTATTCCAACAATTTGGGTATGTTTAGTTAAATAACTTGAAAACCATTTCACCGTATTGTGTTCAAATCCGTTATAACTTAGTTTGCACAGCAGAAGAGGAACACTTATGCAATCGAAAGCACGAGAAAAGTCGAGAAGTACCATAATTCTTCCACTTCATATATTCTGTGAAGCCTAGATGTTATCCACCACATCGATTAGAGCCGTAGCAATGCTGCGAGACTCTCTTAAACCTAACTTAAAACAGGTAGCATATATATGTTCTCTAAGTAAGGGGTAATTTGCTTGCACACTGCTCTTTCTAAAATCTTTGAAAGGCAACAAGGAATACTGATAGGTCGTAGATCCTTAAAATGTGACACTTCTTTGACTTTGGGCAAAGGTGTCACTAGGGTATTTTCCATGCATCGGAAAAGGTGGATGTGAGTATGCCTAGACATATTGACAATTATTGATGTAATGACTTCTAGTGTGTATGGAAGTAAGTATCAACAAACCCAAAGAGATGCTATCACTACCGAAAGCATTTGATTTTAGCGAATTTATTATTTTTGCTACTTTATTTTGGTCAATAGGCCTTAAAATAAATGACAAGTCAGTATACCTGTCACATTCGAAGTAGGTCATATCAGATAAAGATGTAGTACTATTTCCGGGCATTGTGCAAAAATGACGATTTATTTCATCGAGATTATTTAAATGGTTAGGAAGGTCAGCATTACGCGATTTGCCAGAGATATAAACGGTGGTTTTGAGATTTTTCCAGAGAGCTCGAGAGTTGTTTATGTTTTGATTTATGTATTGATTAAAGTTTGCACGTTTTTCATTAATTATAGAAGAGTTGACGCATTTTTTGAGCTAATAAATAGTCCTTATGTTTTGCTAGACCGGTAGATCGATAACGCTTATGACTCTCATTTCTTAAACGCATTATCTGACGCACCGTGTAGGTAATCCAAGGGTGAGATTTTTGCTTGGCTATTACGCTTTTTACCAAATAAATCGAAAAGTATAAGTATTATAAAATTAAATCTAAATATCATGGGGTTTACGTCTGACAAGTGCGTAATCGAATCCCAGTCGATCGCATTAATTTCACTATTCAAAATATTACAATCTATATATTTAAGGGAACGGAATGTAAAACGACGTGGAGTACATTTTAATTTTTTTATATGAATTTTGCAAGTCAAAAAGGCATGATGACTTAAACTAGGTACCTATATAATCTACAAGTTTTGCGATAATATCTTTGCCATAAATAATAAAATATAGCCTGTATCCATCTGACATATTGATCTTTTCATATATATGCAGTAGTTACAAAGATAGCAAATCCATCCACATACTACTAAACATACCAAATCTGCTCTCTCTTTTTATATATTAGTACTAGCTTTTGCTCACGGCTCAGTTCGCACTAAATTTGGTTATCTGTGTGAGATTTCTACGACAACTTCCTTAATTATATTAAGAAAGTGTGCTGTAGTCATAGTTCGTCAAAATGGATTTTCTTATAATTATTTGTGTGGAAGTTTTGGAATTTTCCGCGATAAAAATAGCACTTTAATAATATATGTACTTTTCTATACCCTATTTAAAAATCTCTGTGCAAAAACCAGCTCAATTGATTGCTCCGTAGCGACGTAAAGCAATGACATACAAACAGACTTTCACAAAAACATATTTGTTAAAATTACTATATTTTTAGATTAGACGAAGTATTTTTTTATGAATCCGAGGCTTGGATGTACTTTTTAGGGATTTAGTATAGATTATTTTTTTTTGTATTATTTATTTAGAGTCTATAAGTTTTTAATATGAATCGAATGCAGATATTTTTCATGATTTTTTTGAAACCCATATTCGCGGATACAGTTCTCAAGTTTTATAGGAAATACCTTTACTACATCAGAAGTAAAGGAGATTTTTTTATCTTAGAAATGTAAACAATTATTCATTGTAAAAGCAATACAGGTTAATTTTGAATCTACTTCGCTAGTAGATAAAGCTGTTGTTACCCTCATACTATTTTCTTTTAAGGGGCTAAATAAACCCAAATCCTAATTTTCGTGCTTATTCAAGTCAAAAAGCCCAAGAAACTGTTAGTCTAATAAGTTAACAAAAAATATCAATTGATAATTTAGAGCCTTGTTAATATTTTGATTTGAACAGAATTGTATTTTTAATAACTGCTTCTTCAAAATAAAAAAAATCGCAATGAGTATCTGATTTTAGAGTTTTCGTAAAAACTCTAGAGAATAGTATAAGCGTCTTAGTTTCTGTTTACACGTAAAAAAGGTTACAAAAACCAACACTTTAATTTGAGCACTTTATTTTTAGCGAGTTTTACCTGCGTGAAAAGTACGTTTTTCCTCAAAATTGTAGTCTCACCTCACGAGTGCCCCTGCTCCGTCGCTCTGTTATCCCCCAGTGTGCCCAGGCACGCACAGTCCATTTTAGGACCACCGTGTGTTCTCGCAGGAACATTGGATTGGAACGCTAGCCGTACTAAGCCAAAACGGTGTAAGCCATTTTTTGAGATTCGGAGAAAATTATATCAATTTTTTGAATTTTTTGAAGTTCAGGTACCTACAACTACCACGCTGTGGCTAGTGTCGCAAAACGTACGTGATCTAAGCCCTACCGTAAGAGCATAAATTATTGCTCAACCTTGGTGCGCTAGGCGCCTAGGAAATTTTGAGTCACGGAACGGCACTTATCTGTCAATATGCTTGGTAATCTAGGCCAGCTAACCTGGTTTTTACCTTTCTAAGATGAATAAAACGATGTTTATTTTTTAAGTAGTTTTTGTTAGTTGTAATTACTTTTTATCTTAAGACAAGCTGACCCGCGCACGTCTGCACCTTATTTATGAAATTAATAAAACTAAATCTATGTTATACTAAGTAGGTTTTAATTTCTACACCTTAGCCGCGCTGAACCAGCTAAAAATCCGCCGTCGCGCCATACGCTTATCTTTTCAGTTTTCCAACGCGACGCGCTTAAATCAGATCGGTTATATCTCATAAACTATCATTTTAAACCACATAAATGTAAACAATAATTTTAATCTACATTACATAATCAAGGGAATTGACATACTTATTTGAATAAGGATTGATAATGAATAGGAAAAATTACTTTGCAAATTGTGTAACATTTTTATTGAATAATTTAAATAGTTATTGTGAATCTACCTCAGAATATAGATTTATGATATCAAGACTTTTTGTAGAACGTTTTAAAGAAAAAATCCCACTATACATTATTTTTTATATCATTATTTGAATTTAATTTAATAGTATTTAACGCCAAAAATTTATGCATTAATATCTCAAAAAGTTGCCATTAGAAGAAAATATTTCACTGTCATCGCAACACTGGTCATAATGACAATTTGTAATATTACATTTAAAAGGTATGAATATTCCCTATTGCCAGCGTCACGCATACTATGACGTTTTTGCACAAGTCAGATTATTTTTTGAAGTATTAATTGAAGTTGAGGTTATAACACAAATATAGTCATCGACAACAAAATTAAAAAAGTATAAACAAAGAAACGTTTTAATGAAAATAGTTTTATCGAATAAAGGATTTTGTCAAATATCGTCTACTACGCCTTTTTTTTACTTAAATAACTAAAGAACCGAATGTCGGCGACAATTATATTACTAAATTAGGTTCGCAAATCAATAATAGTATGTTAGAGTACTTTTTTGAAGATTATTTTGAATTTCTGCAAAATTGAAAAGCTTTTCTTTAATTTTATGGGGATGAATTCATGGTAAAGAGTACACTACTGTACTGTTTTGAAACAATCAGCATATCAGCCCATTGATGTCCACTGCTGGACATAGGCCTCACCTTACTTTCTCCACAGCGTGCGACTCTTTGCCGCCTGTATCCAACGGCTCCCCGCTACCTTTACGAGGTCATCATCTAGCGGGGGGCCGTCCCACGCTGCGCTTTCCGGTTCGTGGCCGCCACTCGAGAACCTTATTGCCCCATCGGCTATCGGTTCTTCGAGCTATGTGCCCTGCCCATTGCCACTTCAGCTTTGCGATTGTGGTGAGCTATGTCGGCGACTTTAGTTCTCCTACGGATTTCCTCATTCCTGATTCGATCACGTAGGGAAACTCAGAGCATAGCTCTTTCCACCGCCCGCTGAGCGACCTTGAGCTTTCGTATAAGGCCCATAGTTAGCGGCTTTTGTCTTCAAGCACTGGGGTATTTGGGACGAGAAAATAGTACGCAGTTTTCCGAACGGATTGACATAGTGGTGTTATCGTATAAGCATTTTAGCACTTAGCATCAATACGGCATCTCTTTAGAGCCTGTAGAACTGCTCATGTTTCCACCGCGATTCGGCTTTCTCATAGTCCACAAACGCTAAGCAAAGGGGCCGATTATACTCTTCTGACTTCTGTATAATCTGCCGTAGCGTATGTATGTGGTCTACGGTACTATAGCCTCTTCGGAAACCGGCTTGTTCGGGAGGCTGGAAGTCGTCGAACTTTCGTAATTACTCTCATTTTCTGTTGGTGGGTTTGCCATACTCGCCACGCCTGGCAAGCGGGTTGGCGAGCGCAGTAGTGTTATAGGGGGTCGCTGCAGCCCGACATCCCCTATCGGATAGTAGAAGGGAACAAGGAGTAGGGTTGGGATGTGATGATTTCTTAATGGAAATTGTATAATGAGTGGAATACGTCGAAGGGGGGGGGGATACTACTGTTGGAAGGACATGGGGAGAAATAGTAGTAGCTCGGGAGGCTGGAGTCGCGAACCCGTGAATTCGGAAACGAATACCCCTGACGCCAATTGTGATCAAAACAATCAATATGTGTGAAATCGAGCAAAATTGTTATAATTTCTCTGTAGGGGGGACAGCTATGACTAAGGAAACAATTATTTATGAAAGTCACTTTTAACTTTGACCAGCTGAAAAACAACCAGCTTACCAAGGGATACTTGACTGTAACAAAATTTGCAATATTTAATATTTCGCAAACGGATTCCTGAATCGTAAAACGAACTCGAAAAATTTTCAAGACATATCCAACGACCGCCCGCACTATGGGATCACATCATTAGGTTTTCTCTAAGGACTACAGTATGGGGTTCTTCAAGAAAGAATTTATTGGATTTTTGAAGGATCGACAACGCGCGTGTGATACCCCTGGTGTTACAAGCGTCCCTAGGCCACGGTGACCGCTTACCATCAGGCGGGCCGTGTGCTTGTTTGCCACCTTAGTGGTATAAAAAAAAAAAAAAAAAGAGTAAAATTGATTTAGTGTGAAAACCACGTAAAATGCATATCCAAAATGCCTTAATTTATGTACAATTAAGGGTAGGGCTTACTTCACGCACGTCAATGGAAATTATAAAAAAAAAAGTTGGCGCCATTTTATTAATTGTTTTTTCACAATTTTCTGTATTTTTGCTTTACGTACTTAACAAAAACAAAACATTTCTAAAAGTGTTTTATAATGCTTACATGTATTATTATTTAAACTGACTGTTACTAATCGAAATACTTGTTCACTCAGTTTTCTCAACGGAAGTTTTTAGAAAGAGTTGAATCACGGTAAGTTTGAACTTTTTATAACATTAATTAGTGTAGTGTAGTAATAAAACAAATTGATTTGAAGAAAGTACATACATTTTTTAGATACTTACTTAATTTGTAGTAGTTTAGTTACCTTAGGAATGTATGTAGGTGAATGTGTGTGTAGAAAACCACCCACAAACTTTCTACACTAATTAAACATTCTTAAAATTAATTAAGTAGGTATTAAAAGAAAACAAAGGATTTAGAAACTATAACTACCTATTATTTTGAGTTATTAGGATAATCACTAATACCATTTTTGTGTAGGCTGTAATATGTCGGTAAAGTAGGGGCTCAAAATATCAAAATTGTAAACACAAGAAATAGATACATTTTACAAACCCGCTGACTAAGTGTTGTTAGGGAATAGAATTGTCACAATATATGACAGAGAAACTAGTCGCGACAGACACCAAGTCAGGTGTGTAAGGCCCATTTGAAAATGATTATTAGATCACAAAATCTAACTGGCATAAGGTAATTCAGCTTCAAATAGGTATTTAGCAAATAGGACAAAATGTATGGTTATATGTATATACATCCAAGTCCGGCTCATCCATTTTCTAACTTTTAACCGCATGTAGCACTGAAGAGTCAACTGGAATTGGCTGTTTTATTGATAGTATACAACAGGCATATAAAACAAATTATGGGCCATATAGATAAAGATCGGAGCACCACCGAGCCACAAAGGTCTAAAAAAACTCTTTGCTCCCATCAAAGTACTAAATTACTTATGCAAATGTTTTACTCTTACTTTCCCGTTTGTGTATAAATACAAATAAATGTATGAACAGTGGATGT
Source organism: Apoda limacodes (assembly GCA_946406115.1). NCBI lineage: Eukaryota > Metazoa > Arthropoda > Insecta > Lepidoptera > Limacodidae > Apoda > Apoda limacodes. The sequence continues at coordinate 5,576,184 of OX291553.1, read as the reverse complement.
ATTTTAAGCTTTTTTCTTTTAAAGTAATATTATATATGGGTACATTTTTAAAATTAGAACTGACCGCAGCTAGATACATGCAGGAATGCGAGTATGTCATACAGGTACACCAAAATTAAATATTTGATAGATATTTATACAATTTTTATTAGATAAATAAAGTTACATAAATTTTTATAATTTCTTTTTGTTGCTTTATATAAGTCTATAAAATTTCCTTAGTCCGGTCATTTTTTCTATTGCGCTCCCTTTTATTTACTCTGACCCTATAAATTCAGTTAGTCAGACTAAGTAGTTACTTGTATGCACTAGCCAATGATGACACGAAACATGTCTACCACAATATACCTAATGGTGACAACAGTATTTGTAATGTTTTAGCATCTTGATATACACAATTTACATTATTGCAATATCCATAATAATGACCCTAATCTATATCTTCTATATTCACAACATTTTAAAGAACGATTATCTAACTTGCTTATTACATTTCAGATCATTTAAAAAGAAGTCATGGCTGCAAGTATTCTGGTGCTGCTCGAATCGAAGAAGGATACTAATCAACCCGCAACGTTGAAAACTAACTGCTCAATAGACCTTATATGTACAAATAGATAGTACTATAATTTAATTAATAACACAAGACATAATTATACTCACGTGTGCCAAATGTTAAAAAGAGAAGAGAGAAGACAGTTTAGTGAAATGTTTGCGTTAACCTTACATGGTTTCCATATTAGATTAATTATTTTTTATAAATTTAATTATTGATAAATTGTCAATTTGTGAATAAGTGTAGACAAGAACATTAAATTAAATTATTATAACTAAGTCAACCATGGTGGTATTAGGGTGTGAATATGTATTTAATTTTAAAATGTATTTGTTTCAAAAATGCATTCATATAATTTTGGTAAGTACATAAAGTAACCGTGTTAATAATGTAATACATACTTAAGATTTACATGTAGATACTTATCTAAATTTTAGGTATTTTTGCAAAAAAAAATACAAATAAAAACTTGAAGAGTACTTATATGCGTTTCAAATAATTTATTCTAGAGCCTATCAATAAATAAAAAAAAAAAAAACTTTTTTTTACTACACTAGCGCCATACACTCATATTACAGAACTAATCTAAGTGTTCCAGTAAATGTATAGTAAATGTATAGGGCCGTTGCCTATCTGTACTATATGTATATAGTACTGAACTTGCATATCTATGTTTAGGACTTCGTGGAGGTATGACTGCGCGTCGGTGTCGGAGCGACTCAATGGAAATTAATAACGATTTAAAAAAAAAAAAATCAGGCATTTAAAAATATATTTAATATTGTAATTTGTTAATTGAGTATTCAAAAATACTCAACAAATATTTTTTAAAAATATTTTCTTTTATGAAGGACTAGAGACTAGAAAAGATACGAGTTGCTTGATAAGCAATTTAATATTACTACCTATTATATTGTATTTAGGATATTTAGCTATGCATTAAACACTTCTAGGGTTCCGTAGTCAAATCGCAAAAACGGAACTTTTATAAATTCGTCATATCCGTCCGTCCGTCCGTATGTCACACAGCCTTATAGTTCCGTCGTCTTTGCTGCGATTCTAATGAAATTTTACACAAAGGTGTCTCTTGTAAACTGCTACAAAAATAAATTATAAAAAAAAAATTAAGTTATAGAACTTTATAAATAATTCCATGCAAAATTGTTTTAAGCTAAATAGGTTTTTGAGAAATATGCAATAGTTGTGTTCCTACGGCTACGGAACCATAACTAAATGCGTGTACGACACTTTTCATACATTTAACTGACGAGTAAAATTTTTGTGGGATGTCGTTAAAGGTTAAAAAAAGGTATAGGTTTCTTAGTAGGTACAATTTTTTATAATTATAAAAATAAAATCCTGTAAATATTTCAAACTAAAAAATCTTAAACAAATCGAACTGATAGATAAGAGTGAGTATGTGTCTAAATTTTAATGCAAAAATAAAGTTTTGTATCCCTCATCCTATAAGAGGTCTCCTTTTTCCTTTTGAGGTACAGTACCACTTGAAAAAAATAAATTAAAAAGACCCCTAGTGCCGGACTCCCTGTAGAGCATCGATATGAAAAAACAATAGATATGTCCAAAAAGCACCGGCAGGCTAGCCGCCCATAGTCTAATTTTTAGACTATTTTGAGTAGCGCATCGATTTGACGCAACAAACACAAGGTCACCCTCGGCGAGTGAACATCTAAAGATTTTTTGTTTGTTTTTTTTTAAATAATGTCGTATTGTGCTGTAAAAAGTTGTAAAAACTATAAAAAAAGAGTACATAAGAGTTCTAGCGACGTTACTTATCACACGTTTATATTATTTTCTCATAAATAACCGATTTTCTTCGATTTATAATAAATTACTTTAGTAGAGGTGCACTATTTTTATCGAAATCATGTTAGTCATCACTGAAATTTTGTTCATAAAAAGTGTTATTTTTCCAATTTCATGGCATAATTTTAAACATTTCTTTTTATTTGTGATAAAAAAAGTAAATTAACCTTGAACTGTGACTGTTTTTCGAGATTTTTAGGATATCGTTTCATAAATTCACAACGAAAATAAATAGAAGACAATTAAGTACCTCACCTCTATTTGAGTAGAAATTGTTGTGGAGTCTTTATTTCGAAAAATTATTGACCTAATCTAAACCGTATTACAATGATATAAAGAATAAATTAAATAAGTAATGCGCCATCTACCCGTGAGTATCTAAACTAATATGTTTTTTAGCTTAGCGGAATAGCTTAATTTGCTTAGTGTTGTAAGCATGAGATAAAGATATCGATATTTTTTACCCCTGTGTAAACAGCTGTGGAAATGAAGTGAATTGATGCGTGTAGTTGATAATTGTGATCAATATTTCAAAAGCATTCGATAAATTAATTTATTTACGTAAGTCAAATAACTCTGACAACCTGTGGGTACAATCAAATGAAATTTAATGCAAAATGCATCTAAAAATACTGCTTTTCATCCAACTAATATTATAAATGCGAAAGTTTGGATGTTTGTTACTGAGTCACGCGTCAACTCAGACGCTTTGCTAGCTCGGTCAACTAGAAAACAAAGTTCAGTAAATAGGTACAAATAAGCTGCATCTGCATCAACACTGCATCAGTTATAAAAAAAAAATCGGCAGTATTTACGAAATCAACAGTGTTCCCTCTTTATTCTTTTAATCTTTGACGTATTTCAAGTAGTTCTGAGAGTCACCGCTAGAGGCGCGGGTATCAGCAGCAGGAGCTAGGATACCTTTCGATGAAGCGGTTCAGTTATGGTAAAGCCTTAAGGGATAGCTTTGTAAAGACTTTTCGTAACAATTTGGAAATAAATTTTTTTTTTATTAGATTTGCAGAATTTCGTAAATTAATCCCGAAAATTCCTGTGTTGCTAAAAATATTGTGTACTATATTCCATTTCACATAGCATGTAACTATGATCAATCACAGAAACTACGAAAATTGAATATATTATATGTAATTGTATAATATTATTGTTCAATCATATAAATATTATAAATGCGAAATTTTGCCAGTCTGTTTGTTACTTCATAAGTCACTCATACATGGTCCAGTTTGGATGAAATTAGGTATGGAGACATTTGAGTCCCGGGGATGGGCATAGGATAGATGTTTATCCTTAAAAATTTAGAATTTCCTGCCGTAATAACTATAACCAAGCTTAAACGAACTATTTCATTAGTATAATTAAGGAGTCATTAGTATAGTTAAGGAGTTGACGTAAGAATCCCACGCAGATAACCAAATTTAGACCAGGTGGAGCTGCGGGCAAATTAATAATATTCTAATGCGATAGCTTGTTGTTTGTGACTCAATCTATCTTTAATTACTGGATATATCGGAATGGAACTTGACAACACATATAGGTTAGGTCCTCGTATAGGACATAGGCTTTTTTTCATCCCGGATAATTCAAAAGTTCCCACAGGAGTAACTATAACCGAATTTCACGAAAGAAGCATATCTGTAGCTATAGCTTGCTATGACAAACTTCTTTAGTACAAACAAGGAGTTACTGTAAGAATTCCACGCCGATAACCAAAATTAGGGTAGACGGAACCGCGGGTACTAGCTAAACATCTTTATATATATAAATAAATTGATGTTTGTTAGTCTCACAAAAACTTAAGAACAGCTGGACGGATTCCGATAATGCTATTTTGTTGTGTTCGTCATTGTTAGAGCAAGTTTTACATGTAAGAAAAACAAGCGCGAGTCGGACTCGAGCACGAAGGATTTCGTACCATTATCAAAAAGACGGCAAAAAAATCACGTTTGTTGTATGGGAGCCCCCTTAAATATTTGTTTTATTTAATTTTAATTATTTGATTTCAATTTATCAGTTAATATTATGTGAATCTTGAATATTTCAAGCGTTTACCTGTTGCCGTTATCAATATCGCGCAAAAACGAGCAAAAATTTCACGTTGTATGGAAGTCCCCTTAAATATTTATTTTATTCTGTTTTCTTTACAGAGGAGTCTTAGTAATAGGGTCCCGTTTCAACCTTTTGGTACGGAACCCTTAAAAACGAATCGAACTCACGTACTAAGGACAAACCGATAGTAGTGAAAAAATGATGAAATTGTCTGGGTTAGCAAGTGTATAATAAAGATATGATTTAGATCTTCGAAACTAAATACTAATTGACTTCGTGGTCATCAGCACGGAAAAAAAAGAGTTTCCAAGTTCTATTCCACCAAAATAATTTGCATTCAGTCAAGAAATCCAACTATTTTGGACATATTTTGTTCACAGAAGGCAATATTATTTCCCAGAAAAAAAATCATTTTATCAATCGAAATTGATAAACTTCATTTCGTATGAACAAATTTTTTTTTAACCAAATCAATGTACGTTTTAGATCAACCAAACTTAAATTAATTACCATAAGACAGTTAATGTTCTTGTATAAAACAAATACATTTTTATATGCAACATTTTATTTTTCTTCGTTTGAAACAAAAAATATTTTTTCTTTGATATAATTTATTTTGCGCCAAAATCATGGTTTTCTTACATCTGCGACGTCACTTATTAAAAACTATATTTTTCGATGAAAATAATTGTATCTTAAATCAAAGCTAGTGAAATGTTCAGTTAAGACAATATTGTTTTGAATTAGAGAAAATAATAATTTTAACAGAATTTGTTAGATTCTTGACTCAAAATCTGATATTTTAAGCTGAAACTCTTGTTTTAGTCGAAACAAATTAAATACCTGCTTTAAAATATTAAACATTTTCGTTGAAATTAATCAGCTAGTATCGCTTTGAACGAATTTTCTTTTCGTTTAAGTAAATACCTGCATTTTCAAAATTGAATGAACCTCATCACTGTCCTTCATAGGATTTCGTGTTGGGTTTTAATTTTAAATAATTGTTTATTGTAGGGTTTTGTGCGTCAAATTAGTATCAGTTTATGCGATAAACCTACAGTTAATTATTTTCTGAGAATTGAAAAGCTTGTGGCCCAGTCGCATTCGTCTATCTGAAACGATAAGCGAAGTTAAGCAACGTCGACCGTGGTCAGTACTTGGATGGGTGACCGCTTTTTCTTCCATGTTTAAGAAGGATCGTTAAATAGTCATAACAATTATAATTGAACATAACGCTATATAATCAGCCAAAGGCGTGTATAGCTGCTAAGCTCGACAAAGTCCATATAAAGGCAGTGCGGTAGACTGACTATATGGCCCAAGCCTCCAGAAAAGAGGCCTGTGCCTCTGCAGTAGGGCACTACTAGCTCGACAAACGTCCGCTAAGACACACACTAAGTCAGTGCGGTAGACTGACTCTATATGGCCCAAGCCTCCAGAAAAGAGGCGTAGGGCTTTTTAAAAAACTTTATTTAATCTTGACGGATAACTATGTCATTTTGGACCGAAACATTTTTTGTTTTAAACTAAAATATAATGTTATTAATTTAAGAGCTGATGTAGTCAAGTTAAGAGCACTATTCTCTTGTGTGAACTAGACATTTCTTCCGTGCAATAACGCACGAAGTTCTACGCCCAAGAAAACTAAGTGTTTCAAATAAAGAAGCATATTTTTCTTCAATGAATTAAATATTGTTTCAAATTGATAGAGTTTTATTTACTGGTTCAAAGAAATTTGATCTTGTTCAAAATTTGACTTCATATTATTTTAAATATTTAAGAGAAATAATATCTTAGATGAAGTAAATATTCGTTGGTGCATATATGAAACGATGTTCTCTTGGCTCAACTAATACTTTTTTACCGTGAGGCATATCAGGCATGCTTCGATAGCATGGTATCCTAGCCATAAATTATATAAATGTCGATGTCTGTGATAAGCGGAATCACATAATTTCTAATGCTTTATAATTTTATTTTTTCCGTTCAAATATGCCGATATGAGTGCGCCGATCTGGCTAAAATATTTAAGGTATGTTGACGTGACAACGTCTTATAAATTGGTTTGCCGGGTGACACTTCAAGAAACTGCGTTACGCTCCGCTCACGTTATGCGCTCACAATGAGAGCGAGTGAGAGGCACGCGCCCGCCTAAGAGCGAGAGAGACAGACATAAAATCATTGTCACGTAAAACTTTCGCCCGTATACCGACTTTACAGGCAACCAGTATTTTTTTTATATTAAAATAATTCAGCCATTATACCCTCACCCATGGCATTCAATTAGTGAGCTATGTAATAAAACATCCAATCTCTTCTATCCTTCGAGAAAATTTAATAAAGGATCCCTAAAAATATTTTAAATTGTAATTAAGAACCTAGAAACTTTCTTGCTAAGGGGTCTGCAAAATTAATATTTCTAAAAAGATTTCCCAATCGCTGATAACTGTAAAGTAAATAGAAGTGCGTGTCGTGCACGCATGAAGTTAGGGTTCCGCAGAACTGGAAATATAGCGGATATCTGAAAAACTTATAAAACAAGTAAGAGGGTGTTGTGATATTTTACTTATGTAATGCAATCACATTACATTTTTTATACTTTTTACATTTTTCTTGCACAAAATATTATGACAATATATAATGGCTGCAAGATACCTTCTACGTTCTAATAATTCACAAAGGTATATTAAGTATATATCTATATATTTATGAGTATTAACTTTTCTTTTTTTATCGCACTTAAGTGGCAAAATGCCTACGGCCTGCGTTATGTTAAGGCGCACATACTCGTAGCAGCTAACTAGCGCCGCCATGAAATATTTCAAATTTTCCCTTTGAAGAAAAAGTCACCGATTTTAACAGAAATGCCTACTACAACTAACAGATATATTTTACAAACAATGACTAGTTATATATTTTTAAAATTTGAATTTGAAAATTGAAAACTCACTTGCCGAACTTTTTTAAGAGTAACTGGCTACGGTGACCGCTTAAGGGGTATATAGCAGATAACTAGCGTTGCCGATAGATATTTCAAATTTTTTCTTTGAAGAAAGTTAATTTCGAGAATTCAAATGTTGAAAATATAAAACTAGTCACGAATTTGGAGTGATCCTTTGTTCGCGTGTCGGTGGGGTTTACATCACGTCGTTGGGTGACGTCTTGTATATCACATTGGGGTCACCAATTTGGCCTGTGGTGGCCAATGGTGTATAATGCGGTGATCAAAGATGACTTATACATCTAGATACCGTGTCCGAAACAACATCAAACGGAGTGTTGCGAGCCATTTTCCTATTAATGTGTGTATAAATAAGTAATACGACTATAATTTTTACATCTGGGTGCGTATTTTGGTGTTACCAACCTTAAAGTGATTACCCCGAATTGGGGAGTTTTTACTTTTACTTGGTACTAAAATTTATTTTCACTTTAGAACGTAGGCCTTTGATACGAAGGTAGCAATCTGTTGACCATGACCATGTAATGCATATCAAAACTTTAAAGTATGTTCCAAATATTATATACTGTAGTGCTAAAATATAGATGGGAGTACAAAATAAAATCCGTCCTTCTCTGCCATGGCATCCGTGCACGACGTGCACGTTATTCATAGGTCCCACCATGTAACAACAGCCGTGTTTTGTTGACAAGATTTTTTTTAACAAAGAAAGCTATCGCATCACAGAGCCATTGAAATCGTTTTGTTCGCCAAATGTCAAGAAACAAAATAGCTGTTTACTATTTATAAAAAACATCCACTGTTCTACCTCCTAAGCATGTGCTGCTAATGTGTTAATGCGGACTGTAAGTACCACCAAATTTAACATAGAGCGCATTCATTTTCAACAGATAGATCGAATGCGCGCGTAGAGAGCATAGAGCACATTCAATGCGTAAATATTAGAATTACTAAATTTATTTTGCAAAAGCGATATTGCTGATATCGTTAGAGCAGCCCTCAGGAATCGGATCACAATGCTATTGTTTAAATGTGTACATATATATACTTGTCAGTTTTGTAAGTTACAGTGTGATTTAATTACCACCGGAACTACGGCGCCTATTCTAAAAAGCCCTCTTAAATTTTTAGTTTATGCTTTTATATATTTATTATTAGTTAGGAAACCCGCATACATAACACATATTCTTAGAAAATTTCAGGTTTTTGTCTACTTCGAGCTGTTTAAGGGTAGGGAAACAATCATACGGCTCGCGTAATTTTAAGTGGTCCCTGTAGCTTATGGACGCTTGAAATACTTGTACAAAGATCTTTTAAATATCCAATAACTTTTTTTTTGAAATCTCCGTAGGTACTGTAGTCCTACGAAACTCTAGCCAGCGAATAGCTCATTCCGCAGCCTAAGAGTTTGATCTAGTGAGCATCTCTAAACGTGACCATTTAGATTTCAGGGAGTGGATATTCTTTAAACTGTAAGATATTATCAAAAACATAAATGTGAAATGAGAGCCAAGTTCAATATTATGATATATGCCTTGGATGTTGACTTCAATAACAAAAGAAGTGAGATGTAAAGGGTGCCAAGTTCAATGGTCAGTCCTGAAATTTATTTAGAACAACATAAAATATCATTTCTTCTTATAACTTAGGATAATATATTGTAGCCTAAGGTCTGACTTGGCTAGTTTCTTATATACGAATTATATTATAGCCTTCGCAAGTTATTATTTAATTATTTATAAGTAATGATATAACACTATTGATGTGCGCTAAATATTGAAACAATAATTAATTCTAAATCCCAGTCTGTAACGTAATAAATACGAAAGTCGACTATACTCTTAGTTATAAGTACTAAAACGTAAATATTTGGATGAAAAACAAATTAAGGGTGGTATTCAACTCGTTATATATTCACTCGAATACCTTAAAATCCACATAAAGACCGGCTGTCATAAGTTTTGATCGCTGATTCTTACATTTCAGTTTTTATAAAGTGTTTTTAAAAAATCAAACCTTCAAGCGGTCGCGCGGCGTCGAATCGAAACCCTATTTTCGGTTATAAATTCGAATATTATCATTACTCATGTTTGCCAATATTAGTAGCCTCTCATAGGTTCATTGTGAACTCAAAACAATAGATTCTTCTTTTCTGTGCGCATTGCTTAATCTAAATTATATCTTTTGTTGTGCATGCTGCGTAGGTTTTGCAAAGTAAATGCGCGCATGACGTCGTTGAAGATTCGCTTCGTAAAAGTGCTTTAATATATTTTTTTGTAGGTTTTCTGCCAAATATTTTTTTTATTATATATAAAGGGAATATGTTTAAGTTCATTTTTATTCAAATAATTTAATAATTTGGCTTTTTAATTCTTAAAAACCTTGACGGCCATTAAGGTTACGCGCGACCGCTGCCGTTACAAATGACCGCGCGCCCGCTTAAAGGTTATGTGAAAAATTATAATAAAATGATAAAAAATTACCAGTTTCTGATTTATTCCTTTGTATTCACCTAATTACCTATCTGCATGCCAAATTTGAACTTTCTAGGTCATCTGGAACTGGGTTATAGTTTTGATCTATAGGTCAGTCAGTGATAAAAATGACTATTTTTGAACGTCAATATCTAAATAACCGTTTGTGATGTGCTTATGACATTTGGAGCACGTATGTATGTATCTCGCAAGTCTCAATATATGAGCAAAATTTGACACATCTATGTGAAATAGTTTTTGAGTTATGAGGGAGTCAAAAGTGGCTCCAAATGGTTCGTGTAATATTACACACGGTGCTGCTCGCCAGTTCTGTTACTTGAACTTGGCTTGACACGCTACCGCGTGCGTTATAGTTTATTACCTGACATATTTATTTGATATACGCAACACACATATCTTTCTTTCGACTTCGCTTTAAATATTTTGTAAAGCTCCGAGATTAAGTAAGTGACATAATCACGTATACAGTGGTGAGGTCACAATAAGTGTCGGACAGTAACAAGCGACCCTCGACGCCACATCATTTGTTAGGATGGCTTATTTATGATTTGACTTTCAATTTTAACCCCTTTAGAAGTGTTTTTATTTATTTAATATACTTGCCCATTTCCTTCACTCCACCCGTGTCTGAGTCAGTCAGTCATTTTGTACTAAGATGACGAAGCATAATACTTTATTTGTTCTTCAATTCTTTTTACAATTCCCTAACTCTAAGCTATTTGCAGTAATATGTTAATTTCATATTTTTAAGATATAAAACATGGTCAACCATTATGTCATTTTTAATAGACAAATGTTACTAAGCTACAGGGTTCTCCATTATTGATAACTTATCCGACTTTAATTGAATGCAATGTTCAATAAATTTTCCATGCTAATATAGAGATCGTTTAACACGATATATTGCACTGGAATCGACAGAGCCGCTGCAGGCGTAAGAGCATTAAAGCATTATCTGGGATCTGACTCCAAAGTCCGTTATATTAAGTACTGAAATCACACCAAATAATACTTTATACTAACTTTATACTTACATCACCTTATGGAGGTTTGAAAATGCAAAATGATCTTCTGTGTACAGCTATAAGATCATATTTTATCCGTACACTATAATGTTCAAAAATACTATAGTTAAATACCCCTAAAAGGTATTGTGAGTAAGTTTTAAGTTGTTAAAGCCAGAACATATCATTGAGTAATTTCTTTAATGTTTAAACTCGTAAGAATACAATAAATTACGTTGAAAATTTATGTATAGCATTAAATTAATTAAGTCGACTTCGATAAACATGAAATATGTTGTAATTAAAACACAAGCAACATTGGGAGCGAATCAATACGAAACTAAGTTCGATTTATGTAGCTACCGCAGATTTTTTACTTCGGTTCACACCGCAAACTATAGAACGAAAGCGACATGAGTTAAGTGAATTCATTTTGGTTCGCTCCTAATGTGACCTGCGTTTTAATCTTAATTTCACTTTGGTTAGTTGTCCTTTTTAGGTTTCCGTAGCCAATGGATAAAAAACAGGACCCTATTACTAATAATCCGCTGTTCGTCCGTCCGTCCGTCCGTCACTAGGCTGTATTTCATGAACCGTGAAAGTTAGACAGCTGAAATTTTCACAGAAGATGTATTTCTATTGCCGCTATAATAATAAATACTAAAAAACAGAATTAAACAAATATTCAAGGGGGGCTCCCATACAACAAACGTGATTTTTTTTGCCGTTTTATAGATAATGGTAAGAAACCCTTCGTGCGCGAGTCCGACTCGCACTTGGCCGTTTTTTATAATTATAAATTTAAAATCACATTTAGATAAGATAACAGAAATGGGTTCTTTAAAAACTCAAAGCTGCAATCAATCATCTCTGATTTAAGCTAATTCTGTCTGTGTACAAAATGAGAGAGAAGACTGTTGCGAAAACTTAATTATTTTCAGCAGCTTTCAAATTAAACGAACGCCAAGAAATCCTAAATTGGCGTAAGCAAATAAATAAGACTATCATTAACTTATAATTAAAATATTATACAAAATTATAGAAAGTTTGGACAGAAATTCCAATTTCTCAATTAATTTTCACGCCAATATAAATGTTCCAAATTTCCCGTTATTCCTCTGAACTCGATTTAAGTTTCCTAATTAAATATTCCAATGTTTTATACCTATCAATTTGAATTTATTTAAGATAAAATAAAAACTTTAAGACAAAATTGAAAAAATAAATATTATAACAGAAAAGTTATTGCAATAATCGTTCGCATGATTTAGATAGTAAAACATAGATTACATAATCTTTGTAAAAGTTCTAGTTGTTATAATATATATTATTATATGTACATTTTTGGATACATGAAATAAATACATTTAAATTATCAATTCCTTTATGTTTAAACAACTTGAATATTGAGTAAGTCTATTAGAAAAAAATAATTATTTTCAAATTTCTAAGACTTATATTTTTATATCATCACAAAAAAGCTGTCAAATTATATAGGAAATAGAAACAAAGCGTAGTAAACAGCTAATTACATAACTATATATCGAGCTAGGTGAACAGATTACCAACTCACTTTCATTTTTGCTGTCGCATTTAACTCAACTTTAATTATACTCGACCGAAAAGTCATTGGCAGTCGACCAATTTTGTAAGTAAAGTCATTAAATCTGAACGAGTACTAACATGTCTTTGAGTTATATATATTACCGTTGTTAGCATTGAGATACCTTATCTAACGCTCACACCTGTTCCACCAATTAAGCGACAGTTAATTACTTCGTTATCACATATTCCACATGGCTAAGACATTTATTGTAATTACCTACATCAAATGCTATGTTATTATCTACATATCCCACAAGGAACCATATTTGAAAAGTGAGTGTTATGTGGGTTATATTACAGTCCCTTACTAATTACAGCCAGGAAATAAATACACTATTCCTTTTAGTAGTACATTATATTTTCTCCGTATTCTGTTATTTGTATAATCATATGAAAACAATACAAAAAGGTAACAAAATAAACAAACTGTGTAATTAACTTGTTTTGCCCACAGTTTTGTCTAAATAAGAAAACGTGTTCGTCTAAATAAGAAAATATCACATGTTTATGCTAACCTTAGTTAGTCGTACCTTAAAAGCAAGTATAAATTGACTTTAAAGATTTGAAGGAGACAAACAGACAGACAGACAAATACCATTATTTATATTGTTTGTCACGTGAACTCTAAGTGCAGATACAGTTCCAGCATGATCTGATGCGGAAAAGTTATTAAAATTGGCTTTAGAGATGGATGTAAAAAAGTTGTAAAAATTTAAGAAAAATAAGTCAAAATTCATTAAAAATATAATTTTCATTATGTAGACCATCAAACAAAACAATATTTTTTCTTGAATACTGCTGTGAATTTCGTGTGTTGGAAGATAATGAAACGTGTTTTACTTTATTGTCGTGTTTCACTGTTCAGTTTATGACTGGATATTCGGTTTTAGGAAAAGTTGATGCGTGTCACACGCAACGTATTGTAACAAATTTATTTGACTAAATATTGATCAGAAAAAGTTGTTATTAGAACTAACTTTAGCCCGCAACCCTGCCTGCGCCAAATTTAATCGTCGCCGTTAATTACTAAGAAAAAATATTCTACAATATTTGTTGTCCTTTCAGGTTCTCAAAAACCAAGTTACTCCGTGGCTGTCTGGTTGCTGCGTTTTTATCTAAAGGAATAAGGTCGTGGATGAATAAAAACTGTAAGTCGAGATTAGATGTATCCTATTTCTTTCTTCGTTTTTACTTATATATCTGGTAAGTTAAATAGTCAATTACATTGTAAAGGTGTACCAAATAAAACTACAAAAAACAAAATTAGCACAATTGGTATTTCTTGAATATAAGAAGTTATGTAAATACAAATAAAAATTTTTTTTTAGTATTGATTTATCACATGAGGGAGACTGAAAAAAATGTTTATAGTCAATAATAAGATTGGTATTCAAAAGATACGAATAGTGTAGTAAAATCTACAAGTATGTATGTGATAAACTGTTACTATTACTTTATCTATTCAACAGTTAAACTTAATTACTTTTACTTGCTTACTATTACTTTAAGTTATTTTTAAGCCTAGCCTAAGCTACTTCTAAATTTAATAATCTATTTTATGTCCATGAGGGGAAGCCAGAAGACCCATATACAGGTTATATCTAGTTTGAGCTTGTGTAACCCACAGTATGTACATTAATTATAAAACATTGCACTGTGGGAGAGCTTAATAAATTTTTTTATTATTCAAACATTAATTTTCAATGCAAAATAAATAAATACAATTTGTGAGAATAAACCACAAACAAGACACAATCTCTACAACGCTAATTGAATTTTGTTGCGCGCAGCGGCAGAGGGCTCGGAGTAAAATTAGTGTTATTTAGGTGACATAGTTTTATGCTGTTGCAATTAACGTGAACTATGGTGCCTTAATAATATATTAATATCTAGAATATTTAAAAATATATTATTATTCTATAATTATTTAAGAGACGTATGTACAGAAAGTGAAAATGGAAAAATAATAATAAGATGACAGTAAATTTATATATTTGGTAATTTAAAATTTAGCCAATCGCTAAGCTCTCTCCTCTCCAGGGTGATGGAGCATGTGGTCAACATATAGCTTCCGAAATACCTAAAAAACACAATCTGGTCAGCGACTGTCAATATGGCTTTCGCCACGGTCGTTCGACCGGTGACCTAGTAGTGTATCGCACACACCGATGGTCACTAGCCATCAAGTGTCAGGGAGAGGCATTGGCATGTAGCCTAGACAGAGCGAAGGCATTCGATCGGGTCTGGCACCGGGGTCTTCTGTCATGTGCAAATGGGTGGCTAGCTTTTTGTCCGGCAGACGCATACGAGCCGTACGTAGTTGACGGTAGTTGCTCTGATAGTATGAAAAATAATGCTGGCATCGCACATGGCTTTGTGCTGTCTTCCACACTGTTTTTATGGCATACCAATGACGTGTTGTCCATCAATAACATACATTCGTATGCAGACGACAGTACTGGAGACGCGTATTACAAAGCCGTCCAAACATCCTACGCTCCGTTGTGGGGTAAACAGGGAGAAATTGTATCGAAAGTCGGGAATACTGTCTGTCCAAGATCTACGACTGAGGATGGAAACACTTGGTCCAATTCAACTCAATAAAGGTTTCACCGCTTAGAAAACCAACCCGATTCACTGAAGTCCTTGTTTCTGCAACACACATCATACTATCTCAAAAGCATAAGGATCCTTGGTGTTGACCTCTCCAGCGATGTTTAGTTCCGAGACAATTTGTAAGACACGGTGAAGCTGGTGTCCAAAAACTTAGAGTACTCAACAGAGCAAAGCAGTAGTTCACCTCAAGGCAAAGTTCGTGCAAATAAAATCAAACTTTATTCAAATAGGTTCCTAAGAACACTTTTGAATCGTCAATACAATGTTAATTTCTGCCAAACAGAGCTGGCAAGGAGTTCCATTTAAAGTTATAATACAATACTTTGATAATTAGCTAAAGAGTATACAATATGTACCGAAACACTTATTAGGTAATAAAAAAATAAGTTAGTAAGCAACTTTTTAGTTACAACAAACAAACAAAAATTTCAAACAATCACAAATCACAATCAAACAAGTAATGTAAATTGTAAATATAACAAGTATAAAGTCCAGGTACATATGGAGTCCTACTGCCATCTCTGGGTCCCCCTACATTGTGATGTGGGTGTATATTCCGCCACTAGCTATCCCTTCTGGGGATTAAAATCTTGAAAAAACACACCGATTGTGACGCGCCTAGCTGTTACAGTCGCGGGCTCGGGCGCGGACGCGGGTGAGTGTGGCGAGTGGCTTCATTCACGCGACAAGTTTTCTCCCGTACAATCCGCCTGTATCGGCCACACCGGACGGTGCGTGCTGACTGTTTAGTCACTCGTTACTAGCAGGTGAGATAAACCATTTTCATTTTAGACGCCTTAAAAATGGAAATAAATACGGAGGAATTGATATCATAATCTTTTGCTTATTTTATTTAAAATGTTATCAAAAGTACTTAGACATTCTTGTATATTTTTAAATTTGTCAGGATGCAACCATAAATCAGCATAAATCGTGTTGAATTGTTCATATTATGTATTCCAGATTTCACATAACTCATTTTCTATTGAAGGTATGAATTTACCATTAATAAAATGTTTTATTACTTCTGAGTCGCCAATGACTCGAGCGCTGACGGTGTGGCCGAAATAGTTCCAAGACCCGCGCGCCCCCACCCGTCCCCGCACACGCACCCGCTTTGCGTCTGTTTGGGCACTAAGCGATTGTCTTACGCCAATGGTAATAGTTTTGAAATCCATTATCTAACATTTCTATTGCATCGTGTGGAGATATTGTGTACCATTTAATACCTATGTACGCGGCATTGTTATCAGTATTTGACTTGAAAACGATTCCCATTGAAGTACCCTGTGAAACAGAAAAAAATAACAATCACAGAAGTGTCATGCCATAGTAAAAAATTAGCAAGTAGGTATTTGATCAATTATTTTTAAAAGTTTTGTGGGGCGATAAATTATCTTATATGATTATTTCTTAGTGATGATTACATAAACTGTCTTTTTTTATATTAGATACTTTTTTATGTTGTGCTTGTGCTTTATATTTCATGTTTTTTATGTTTGTAATGAAAAGTGTCCTTTTATGATAGGGAGGGCATTTTCCAATATTTTAATTGGACGCTGTAAGAGAAAGGGAGAAAAGAAATGCCCTTGCTGAGTTTCTTGCCGGTTCTTCTCAGTACAAGGTCTCCCGCCCTATAGACTTACGAACCAATGTCGTAGTGACATTCATAAGTGCTCAATTATTGTAGCCTAAACTGAATAAATTATATTGAATTTGAATTATGATTATTTTCTTAATCAATGTCCTTAATTCTCTCTCCCTTTTTGGTATAGGCACATTATATATATTTTAAAACCCTATATTTGTATTCAGATATGTGTTGAGCACAACACATTGTGACACTACAGTGCACTGGCTATACTAATCAGGCTAAGCCTCTTCTCTCTTCTCCTCTGCAGTGAAGTCTTGTTATCGGAAACTATAACTTTTCTTGCTGATCCTTGCCTAAATAGATTTAGGACTAATTGTTAGTCCGATATTCAATTAGTGCCAGTTAGAGAGCTTTTATAATATCGTGGCTTTATATGTAGTAGCAATAGCCTGCCGAACCGAGGGGCGCGGGTTCGACCCCTGCAAAAGACAAACATTTATTTGATGAATATTTGTGTTTGTTTTGAGGCTGAGATTTTTCTATTCACAATATAAATATTTGTATCAGTTGTTGGGTATTTATAGTACAAGCCATACTTAGTTTTGGAACCAGTTGGCACTGTTGGTTATTTTTGTTTACGGTTAAAAAGTTGCGGCATTATTGTGGTGGTGGTTTTCATGTACAACATGTCAGTAAAAGGTACAAAAAAGAAATTTTTTTTTAGAAGTCATACATAATGAATGATGATTAATTTGTCTTAATTAAAGCTTGGTTTATTAAGGCTCAATTATGCCTTCCCCCACAATCCCCAAATTTAGAAAAGATATTAATGACAGGATGTTTTTGTTAAAACGTTACCTGCTAAAAATAAACTTGCTACCGAAGCATAGTGTTTGGAAACTCTACTGTTAACATCCCTGTTAACACCGGCAACACCAAACTCGAGCAGGGATGCTTGTCTGAAATGACAAGCGCAACTCCATTCTCTAAATATTCTCGGGTCAGTCTAGCTACAACATGGTGTTTAAACAGTTATCAGACGCAGGGCTTTAAAAGCGCAAAAAAGCGATAGCGTTCATACAAACGCTGATACCCGACCGAGTTGAGAAGTTATCTTTAATGTTTAACTTCGCCAAGTAATGTGTAACTTACATACTTGGTCGGATACTAACGTTTCTATTATCGTATTCGTTGTTTTTCTTATTTGGCTAAAGGCCCTGATGAGTTTCGAGTTGTTATTCAACATGGCATTTTTAAAACTTGACATGAAAATAGGCATAAAGATTATGTCACTATGTCATTCTACACAAAGTCAATGATAAATTTTGCAACTTATACTTGAATCCAATTTCGCTCCCAAAATTTTAGGTAAATTGAAATGTCAATCAATTAAATTAAGTCAAGAAAACTTTCTTAATGGTTACCACCATTTTAGTTATATTATTAAATTAGCCACCTAATTATAAACTGAATCGAGCGCTTTTCAAAGGAACTTATTGGTGCGTTGAAATATTTCTAGTAGGATTTGTCTACGGAGGGCTTAGCACGAGTTTCTATCGTAGTTGAATAGTTACGTGACGTGATGCAAAGTCGACAATTACGTAAGGATCTTGTGAAAATTGAATTTTAGAGAAGCATGCTGTGTTTTGGAAAATAAATGTATAACAGTACCCTACCTACCCAACTATAGGGCCTCAGGCCTCTCACTCAGGAACTGAAGCTTACAACCACGTTGGCCCAGTGTAAATTGGCACACGATGTGGCAAGGAAGTGAACAATCGACTGTTAGTATTCTCAAGCCGCTATAAATTGCCTAACTGTCATATGACTACAGCCAGGTCCAACGTCTTAACGTGCCCTACGAAGCACGGAGCAGGTAAGAAAAATATACCACTGGGGTGGACACCCACCAATTACTAACCACGCCCATAACGTCCTCTGACTTCGCATATTGTTTCCTATAGACCACTGCTATTGGGTGACGAGTTTCTCTCACGTTGCATACATAACGTTGGGGCAAAGTTACAGTATGGGGTTCTTCAAAAAAGAAGTAATTAGATTTCTGAAGGGTCGGCAACGCGCGAGTGATGCCCTTGGTGTTTGCAAGCGTCCATAGGCTACGGTGACCGCTTACCATCAGGCGGGCCGTAGGCTTGTTTGCCACCTTAGTGGTATAAAAACAAAACAAAAACGATTAAAACGAAACTGATTTATGTAAATTTTTACAGTGAATTTTATCAACAAGTTCTATTTTTCTCTAGGAAAAATAAAATGTCTAATATTTTCTAGTAAATGAAGGTTTACTTCATTGACAAGCAGCATGTACGGGTAACGACAGAAAGCGGCCTGGAACGTAAGATGCGACATCAATCACTAACGACAACTGGGATTAAGGGATTTCGGTCAGCAACCGCTCAGGAAGGAGACATGAATTTGTATAAATATTATTTTTCAAACAAGATAAGCGATAAACACGTACCTATATAAATAAATTATTTACGTAGAGGAAAAATGAGCACTCGGCTTCTACTACTTATATACCAAGATAATAGTGTATGTTTATATCTGTATCGTGCTTATTAAATAGGTATGTTATTTTGAATTTTACGAAGCGTTTCCAGGATACTGTACCCAAAGGCGCCAATAAGGTTTTTGTAAAGATTTATACTTAATCTATACAAAAACCATGATTTGTTGTTGTTATATCATGAAAACGGACTTCCCGCTACGTTGTACAAGATACAAATTGCTTCGCTTATTTTTCTCCCAACTTGACTAACAAATATTGAAATTCCGAACCACAAACTTATATAAATAAAAAAAAATATAATATAAGTTAAAGACTATTTAGAATCGTTTCAGTATCTGCAAAGATTTCTCCCTATGTGGGAACAAACAAACGACGTTTACTTCTTTATAATCTAAAACACTCGTTCAAAACTTACATAATATTAAAAAAAGCACATTAATGTTTTGCCTACAAGTTAAGTAATAATTGAAACTGCTCCTAATTACTTCCTCTAAATACGTAACGGAGACAATTACTGGTCAGCGTCAGTTGGTGAATATTAACTCTGCTAATTGTGCACGAGATGTCAGCTCCATCGCGTTGGCTATGTTGCTCATCCGCGGCACGAATACAAATGATCTAATTATTGTAGGTTTTGAAGATACCAATGTTAGCTTTTATAATAAAGAATTTGTAGATTCGTGCTTTAAATGAAATATAAAACGAGGTTATAGAAGAAAAAAAGATGGAACTGTACGAGTACTTATCAATGGATCTGATTTATAGCCAGTTTTATGTAGCAGGTGTATAGGTACATGGGCAGTCTTAGAGCTAAGAGGTGCGTTAAAACGGGACACCATTCAGTTAATTTTTTTTTTAGATTAATGTACGTTTTAACATTTAGGAAGTATAATTTTTTGTATAGTTTGTCAGGGGTAAGTTAATTTTAATATCGACTTATCCTATTGTCATATGCCTTTCTTACCTTTTTATTATTGACGTACACGTCTGACTAATATACATTATTTGTAACATTCTCTAGGGCTGGTTTTTTGTGACAAGTTTAAATAGCTGCTAGTTAAAATAAATAGCTATCAAGCAGATAATTCTAAAAAATCAGCCAAGTGCGAGTCGGACTCGCACAAGAAAGGTTCCGTACCATTGTCTATAAAAATGGCAAAAAAATCACGTTTGTTTTATGGGATCCCCCCTTATTTGTTTTATTTTAATTTAATTATTGATTTTTAAAGTGACTATATAACTAAATATTCCGTGCATATTTTAACCCCTCGCACGCGCAAGGTCCCATTACGGGGTTTAGGCGTAGAATGCTCCTCATTAGCTAAATAACCGGACGCGCGCAGCGTCTACCTGTTGCCGATATCAATATCGAGCAAAATCGAGCAAAAAAATTATTATAATTATTATTAAAATTAATTATTATAAATTGTTGTAAATATTTATTTTATTCTATTTTTTATTATTTATTATTATAGCGGCAACAGAAATACATCTTCTGTGAAAATTTCAACTGTCTAACTATTACGGTTCATGAGATACAGCCTGGTGACATACGGACGGCCGGACAGACGGACAGCGGAGCCTTAGTAATAGGGTTCCTGATTACCCTTTGGGTACGGAACCCTAAAAATCAATTGATCAAACTTCTGAAATAAACACATTTTCACGCACGCTTGTCATTCAATTCTTTAGTAAAAAGTAATATACGCTGTAGAATCCGTAATTTTCATACTTATATTGTAAATGCAAATGTTTGTTTGTTACCTTTTCACGACTAAACCGCTGAACCGATCTTAGTGAAATTTAGCAAGGTAGAAAGACACCTTGAAGAAGTACATAAACTACTCTAAAAACGTTAAGTGTAAGTTGACTTAGGGAACAGAACAGAGGTTTAAGAGGAATTGGGCTGAACCGCTAAGCCGATTTTAATGAATTTTTTTAATGTTGTACTACTTAGACAAAACGTCAAGGCTTAGCGCAGAGTAATGGTTAATCAGAATATACTTGAACCACTTAGCTGATTTTTATAAATTAGGTATGCAGATACCCTTGAGGAGGGACATATATAAATATATGTATGAACATACATATGTTTATAGTTTTAGAAAACATTAAGTGTGAGTATCTGTATAGGTTGATTTTTTTTTTTTTTAATACCGCTAAGGTGGCAAACAATCTTACGGTCCGCCTGATGGTAAGCGGTCACCGTGGCATATGGACGCTTGTAACACCTGGGGCCTCACTCGCACTTTGTCACCCCTTAAAAAAATCTAATAACTTCTTTCTTGAAGTGTCCCATACTGTAGTCCTTAGAGAAAACAGCTGAGAAGGCAGGGAGCTCATTCCACAACCCAAGCTTCCGTGGGAGGAAGTTACTCCGAAAACGCACTGTGTAATTCCCTGTCGATGGCGAGCGGTGCAATGGTAGAAAGTAGCCGTGGGCAACAATTTGAACAATTCTTCAGAACACATCCCATTGTACAAGCCGGCAGAATACACACAGGGAGGCAAAGTCTCTCCTCAGACTTAAAGGGTCAATACGACTATTTTTGGAATCGTCGAAATGCTCTATATTCGCTAAAGCAAACTTTATAACTTTATCAAGGAGTTGTTCTGGAACTCACACGCCAATATCCGAATTTAGCACCTGTGGAACCTCGGGAAAAAGCTAGTATATTTATACCTATATTTTGAATAATAACACACTGCGCTACTTGGTTTAAACTAAGCAAAGTAAACGATGCAAATACATATTACATTATTTTTGTTCCTAAATACATATATACAGATCATATTAAATATGCAATAGGCGTCACTAACCGGGATCTTGAGGATATACTTATATGGAACAAATCCTTTGAATTAAAATTAAATCTTAATAAAACTAAAGCTGTTATAATTGGTAGTCCAAGGATGCTTGGTAGAGTAAACTATGCTACAATACCCCCTAAAAACTTGGCGATGTCTTTATTTTTACAGTGACACAGTTAAAACCCTTGGAATAATGTTTGATCGTTCATTATCTTGGGTATCCCAAATGAAACAAGCCAGTAAATTGTTTGAATTTATTTGGTGCTGTATCAGCATTAAAAAGTTTTAATAAAATTACGCTTGCACAATTTATCCTACTCCCTATCTTAGACTATGCCGACGCCTGCTATCTTGATATCACTGAGTAGCAACTTGTGCGGTTTAATTATGGGCTTCCCAAATATGACCGTAAATCCAATATTCGTATTTCAAGTGGCTCCCAATTCGCCGGAACAAACACATTCTTTCTCGTCTTTACTGTATACTGTTTAACCCAGCTTATCCTATATATTTATAAAAGCGCTTTGAATACCTCGGTTCCACACGCACTTCTACAAACCTGATACTTAAAGTCCCGTCATTCTTCTCCCACTCCTTCCACCAGTATTTTACAGTACAGTACAAGTATGGAACTCGATTACTTTCCAGATCAGACAAGCACAGTCTTTGAGCGTTTTCAAAGAACAGCTTAAGTTAATAAAGTAGGACTAATTCTGTTCTAGCTTAAACTTTCGCTACCTACCCAAAACATGTTACCTATCTTCCACACGAAGCTTTGGTTACCTTTACTGAATCAGAAATGTATATTTATATATGTTAATTGTATATGCAAGTTTATATATTCATTGTATTTTACTTTTATGTACTGTTAACTTATTATTCTTATGTACCTTTTATGTATATACTCACACATTATTTATATTAACCTATCTATTTAATTTTTTTACCTCGTAGGATTATATGGTTAAATTTGTTTTTATTAACCAGTTGTGTTAATTTATATTTACATTATTTAATGTACTTTTTCTTAGTACACCGCCTCAGTTATTTGACCTATTACTATTTAATTCAATAAAAGTTGTCTGAATAAAAACGTTTATTTGCGATAAGGCAGTATATTATGGTCTTTTTAAATCATATTTAATACACGCTTTAAAAATTTGAAAAAATGTTGAAACAATGGTCATTTTTAGTTTTTTTTTAAATTAAATACAATAAAAAAAAATATATTTAGTAATGTAATGCCCTTTTTATTTTTTTCAATCCTTTAGATGCTATATTTTGGCTACAAAATTTACACAAAAACGGCGTATTTACTACTATAGCTTGCTTTAGCAAACATTAATACTAAAATTAAGGAGTTTAGGGCGGACGGAACCGCTGGTGTAAGCTAGTGATTTGTAATCCTCAAACACACAACAAACTACACAAAAATAAAGTGTGTTATTTTGTTTTGATCTTTGAATATTACGTCAACATACTTTCTTTTGTTTGAAGTAATGTTTATTTGGCATTTCACCTTAATCCGTTTGTGTTCTTTGTTGTTTGTTAGCAGAGTTTCCTCAAAGTTTTATTTGCTTTGTATTGTTGAGTTGACGATTATTTCGATAAATTATTTTACAAAAACAATTTTTGACATAATTTCTTATACCATTGTCAAATTTATATATTATGGAATATTAAGGCATCTGATGTGGGTTATTGTTATATTAGTGCCTTGGTTATACAATTAATTAACTAAGATCAACTAGCACTTGGATGCTGTAGTAGGTGTGAGCGCTAGATAAGGACTCCTCATTAGCGCTTCGACGCGCCTCTTCAACTCATCCCATAGGTGTTCTATGGGATTTATATCCGGGCCTCTTGCTGGCCAGCCCATAACCGTAATACTGACTTCGTTCAGGTATTCATTTACAATATCTGCGGTATGAGCCCTGGCATTGTGCTGCAGAAAAATAAACTTTTCACCAATAAATGTGGGTAGGGTAACACACGAGGCTCTAGACACTATTCGATGTAACGTGACACGTTATATGACGGTAAGAGAGGTCCAGATACAAAAGCAAGTTTCGTTTTTCCCTCGGCGCTTATGCCTTCCCAAACTGTCCATTAACCGCCACCATAACTGACTCTTTCTTCAATACAGCCCTGTGTAAAACGCTCCCCCTCTCTTCAGTACACCTTATTTCTTTAGTCGTTACCATACAGCATGATCTTATTCTCGTCAGAAAAGATAACTTTGCTTCATTGAAGGTATGACTAATGTAAGTGCTCACGAGCAAAGTTAAGGCGTGCTTTTCGGTGGTCTACCCTCAATATCGGGCCATTAGCTGGTTAATGAGGTTTCAGGTCACGCTCCACCAATCTTCTTCTAATGGTAGAATCGCTCATAGTCAATCCTTGAAACTCACGGAGCCGCTGCTGCAGTTGAACAGAGTTAAAGTGACATTTTCTTAAAAAGCTGACGCAATAAACCGATCTTGCTTGGACCAGACCCGATATCTACCAGATTCTGGACGGCGAGTAAACATATCAGTGTCCTGATAACGCTGATACACTTAATTGACAGCAGAGGCTAAGCGTGCAGCCTCAACACGCTGACTATGCCCTGAATCCAGCAACGCTACGACTTGGGCGGTTTCCGTGTACGAGGTAACCATATTTTTTAGGAAAAAATATTTATAAAGCTTAGTCAACAATCACTGTAAAAAAACGATATTTTTTTAGCAAAAAAATGTGATTAAATGCAGAAATACCGACGGAACACACATTGAAATCAAACTCTACATTCATTTATTGATTGACAATTTTAGACAAAAATAAAAATTTGGTAAAGTGGTACACCATTGTGCTGACTAAGCTAAAAGCTATTTATTAGCGTATTTTTTAATGATATCAATCTTCTTTTTAATTTAAATGCCGCCTAAATAGTACTTGCATTACAGTACTGTTTTGATTTTTTTGTTGAGAAGTGTAGATTATAAAAATCAAGAAAGCGGAGATATGGATGATTCGACTGATAGCTGATGGAAATTGTACAATATTTGTCCAATATCACATACAGCTAAGTTTCTAAAAGCTCACTGCAAAAATAAATTACAAAAACTAGCTGATCAGACTCTCAATTTTATAAAGTTGCGGCGTGAAATTAGATTAGTCTTTATCGGATAAGTCTAAGCATTTATTGTATATAACAAGAAACTTACAGAGTAACATAAAGGATTGCCTATTAAGCAACGGCAGTTGACGAGATGAAGACAAAAACTGACTAATAGTTTCGTCTAAGCTCTCAAATATATTAATTCATAAATACTAAGAGATATCTAGAATTTCCGTAGACATACCTCGTGATCTGACATCACACGGCTAAAGATCTTAACTTAACATCCACAATGAGATTAATATCCCACTTTTAATATTAACATAAAATATAAATATAGTATTTTATAGAGCAATAGTCGTTTAGTTAATGAAATTTGAAATGAGTTACAAAAATAGCTGAAAACTTGAAACATTTTGATTTTGTGACAATGTATTCAATTTATTGGGTAGATTGGAATTTCACTCTAAATTTGCATAATTTTACTAACTTTAAGTGAATGTTTATTTATTTACTTTCGCTAATTAAGAATTGCTTTAATTTTGTTTTATGTATTACGAAGTCTCTAATGCTGGCAACGCATCGTCCGTTTATAAATCGGCCGATTAAATAAATAATGAGGTATAAGTACTGACTTTGAGGCACAAAACTATGAGCTGATGCTAACTTTATAAGCCCGAGCGGTGCGCGGCTAGCCTTATCATTGCAATAAGCAATAAACAAAACTATTTCTGTAGATGCAGATGATGAAATTCGTCGTAGTAGGTACAAAGTAGCTCCTCGATAACTACTGGGAAAGTAAAGTTCTTGGTTCTCAAAATTTGTTTCTTAAAAATTTGAAACAGAATAAGAAAAATAAACTAGAAAATAAAATGTAAAACTCTGACCTTAAACTGCTTACTTTTAAAGCTAAATATAAGATTCCGTTCGCAGCGAAATGTCTGTTACAGAAACGTTCCGCGAGCTTCGAGCTTCGAGCTTTTGTGTCGGTAATGTTGTGAGCTGAGGCGAGGAAATTGAAAACACTTTTAAGTTGCACTTAAGTGAAATTTATTAGGTATTTGTGTTGACAAATGAGATAATCTGAGTAGCAAGAGAATTTTAACTTCACTTTTCTACGTAACCAAAAATTTAATAAATGAATTTATATCTATTAGTACCAACTTATTCTCGCAACTTTGCCTGCGTGGATTTTTGAAAAACAAATATAATTTAACCGTTTACGGTTTTACCTAGAAAAATATCAGAATTCGTGTACACATTTTGACCGCTAGGGGATGATTGAAAAACGGTGAAACACGTAAATTTTACTTTCTCTTTTCTCTTATTGAATGAGCAATCTGAAGAGCTCTAGGGATTACAATGTTATTCACCAATGAAGTAACCAGAATTTTATCGGGTCGGCTTCTATTGTTGCTAGCGTATATTAGGCTCCAGTGACCACTAAGCATTAGGCGGGCCGTAAGTTTATTTGCTACCTTAGTAGTATAAAATAAAACCACTGAAAAAAAATCTCTGAAAGGTACATGACTCCAGATGGATATAGGCTTTGTTTTAATCTCAGAAGTTAAGCGTAAGATAAGAAGACAAAGACGCGGCAAAGTGCTCGTTGTTTGTAATGAAATAGTTCTATTCTCCTTAGCCGTTATATGCCCTAATGCCTTGAATAGTCCACCACGCTTGCCAAGAACTGATTGCCGGACGTAATCGAGCTAGTGGCCAGTCGACTGCCAGAGTTTTCACGCCGCCCCTCTGACTTGGCTTAATAACTGTTGTCATATGACAAACAGCAAGAACCGACGTTGAAGGTTGTACGTCCCTTTCGAAACATGGAGTTCTTTTGTAATGTAAATGTAAAGTATAAGGATATTTTGAACTCCCGATGCCAAAATAGCTATTATATAAGTCTGAAGCTTCTGTGGTATTAAAGGTCATCACTAGATAGTCTACTTTAACAATAAACTAGTTAGTCGATTAACGAATCTCATAAATTACGAAAAAGAAAATATTATTGTTTGTTTAGTGTGATTCGACAGACGCTAAATGATAATTAGTATTTAATAATAAACAAACAATTTTAGTACGTTACTCGTATCTTTATTAATATTGAAAACAAAACAATTTTGCACACAAACTCAATGTGAATATCTATAGGGGAGAGTGGGGACTCACTTTTTATATTTAAAGTTGTAAAATACATGAACTATTTACATTATGAAAAAACTAATAACTGTTAGTTTTCTTACGCTATTAATAAAGCGTCTATTTAAATATAAATCGTATCGAACTAGGAGTAATAATTTCTTTTGAAAAGACGGCATATGAGTCAACCAATGCCAATAGCCGTCGATTAACTCGACGATATTTTACATTTATTATTATATCTGCTTCAAATTTATAGGAATGAAAAAAAGTTGTAAATAAACTTTGATTTTTTTAATGTACCAAGAAGTAACAGTGATATAAATATTCAATAAACAACTCAATTCATAATCTTAAAAAATCTTAAAAATTAACTACAGACACCAAAAAAACAAAAATTAACTAAAACTAAAGTCTCATCTAAAAGTAAAAAAAGAAAAAACTAACAATGGCCTTGGCGGCATCAAATAAACATTTGATGTTTAAAATATTGAAGTTTAACAAATTGTTACGAACTCACTTTACAATCTGGAAAAATAAATTTGTAGGTCTACCTTTTCTTTAGAATTGTTTGTCTGCCAGCCCCGAATGACAAAAAAAAAACGATTTGCAGACTAACGAATGCCCGATGAGTTTTAAACAGAAGCCTCGTGCAATTACTTTAGAACAATAGTTCCACATTACGTTTTATAAATAAGACCAAACGAAAACTAAATTAATTTAATCGTTAAAACAAAACTGTCGTACTTGATTTTTTATGAAAATATGTGCGGTAAAATATGTGCCTGACGGGATTGTCAATTCGGACCTAAAAAGAGTCATCATATCCCCAAAGCCAACTTGCCCCGGTCTCCCTTTCACTTTTATTTATTGTGTTTATTGATGATTGTCATAAGTATATCAATGTCTCAGTAGATGAAATTTATTTAGTTCGACACACTAAAGTTTTTAGTTTAATTTATATTAATGCAAGGCAGTAAATTCACGTTTGTAATGTAAATCAAAACATATTTAAATCAGTAAAAACAACGATAAAATATGGAAATTATTTGGAATACAAAATATTAAAAAAAAAAACCGGATGGTAAAACGTTAAGTGCTAAAAAATAATTAACAAGTGAACTAAAAACATACTTACTTCTAGGAAAACCTGAAAATTTACGGTCACAATAATGTTAAATATATGCCGACTTTATGATAATATAGTACTTAACCAAATATTTAACTATGATACTATGATGTGCAAGTTCAATAGTAGTACAGATTGCGACTGTAGTAGTACAGATTGCGACTGTAGTAGTACAGATTGCGACTGTAGTAGTACAGATTGCGACTGTAGTAGTACAGATTGCGACTGTAGTAATACAGTCGTTACTTGTAGCAACGAGAACAGGCACTCGCTATAAGGTATTGACTAATATAAGCAGTCTGTACTACTATTGAACTTGCACTTAAATAAGTCACGCCTGTTTTAGTTCAATATTTGATTAAGTACTATATTATCATACAGACACAATTTATTTAAATTCATACAAAATGTCATTAAACGACATTGTGACCGCGACTTTACAGGGACAAGTTCACTTCTTAATTACTTTTTACTTCTTAATGTTGTTGCAGTCGGGTTTTTTTTTTATGTATAGATTTAGCATACAAGGGAACTGAATCTCACAAATACACAAACGACGAATAGATCCGTACTATAGGGGTTCCCTTTATCGTAGGCTTCGTAAACGCTTCAACGCATCAAAAGAGTACTGGTCCGATAGCAATTCCAACCCGTGTTATGACACGGCTTACCATACATAGGCTTGCTTATATGCAAATATGTTCAGATCCACCACAGATTTCTCCAAAGTTGCGCCTTGAAACTAGGAGGTTATTGAGATTAGTCTCGAGCTATTCGAACTCTGGAATGTATGAAAGAGACAAAAATGTATGGAAGTCTGACTTACCTCTCGAAACCCGTGTATGTACTTGCATACATTCTTCTCTAGAATTCCAGAGTCCGAATAGTTAGGGAGTGTTCCTAATAAGGTCCCTGATGTCAATATTGCGTCTTAACATTATGCGAGATCCAACGGCAATACTTATCGTGATGAGTGCACCGGCTGTCATGTCGGGATCAGTTGGAAGGAAATTTTGTTTTTTTTTTTAATGAGTAAACGGCGGCGGGTAAAAACCGTGAGACACGGATAATAAATAATAAGTGTTACTGATATAAAAATAGTTTTAGAACAGACTCTTCTTCTGGCTCTTAGTTTTTTTTTTATATAAAATACGGTAGATATACTACTTATAGTTAGAGTGTTATCTGAAGTAGGTTTTTTCGAATTTCCGACTCATGCTTGATTATTTTACCGTAACTTTGTACCGTAATATACATTCAGTATGGCCTCTTCAAGCTAAGCTAAGACCTGTAGTCATAAAAGTGGAAAGCACTTATAAGACTGGCTTAGAGTAGGTAGCTACCTGATTTTATGACTATAGTATGTTGAATCACTAGAACTGGAGTAAGAATATTATTTTAAGAAAGATATAAGTACATACATCAGTTTTAAATATTAAAATGTAAATAAAGCTGGGGGCAAAAACTAGTGTATATCAAAAAATATTGTTTAGACGGGATCGAAAATATTTTTAATATGGCATGCTCACTACTAAAAATTATCAAAACTTAGTTGTAACAAACTTCTAACTGAAGTAAAAAAAATAATTTCCCTAATTTTCGATAATAAGTTCGATAACCTTATGTTGATGCTGCAGTGAGGATCACAGTCACTGAAAAGTACTCTTTGACAGCTAAATAGTGAAAATATAATTTATGATAGTTGGTACAAAAGTATAAATCAAATTGTAACTAACGCCATGCGTTACTTACTGCCAAAAACGTTCTAAAAAATTACGTAGGAATAGGTTTTTACCCTCTTTTTTAACCTCTCAAAATTTGAATATTTCATTTCACTGGAGACCAAAAGGCAAGATATTGTTTATCAAATTTTTCTGTTACTTAAATGCATGTTTTTTTATTAGTCCGTTCTATACAATTTTATATCCGCGGTAGGGCTAATTACCTCAGTAATTCGCACAAGCACGTGAGACGGGCATTACCCTACTGCTCTTAATTACGCTTTTACATGCTTGCTTACCCTCAAACGGGGCTATTTTGTTACTACTATACGACTTTATTAGGTTTCATGTTATACGAAAATATAACTACGTTGATTATAGATGTTATATTAGGAGTTTTAAATTATTTATAATCATTATCATTTACACACTCCATTTTTCATTCCATATCTTTATTTTTATATTAATGCAGAAGACACATTTTTTTGAGAAAACCTTGTTGTTTTAATTTAAAAAAGGAAATAAGTGCGTCAGTTTTGACACTTATATTTATATTCTAGACCTCTACTACTACCCACTGGACTGGCTGCTGTCAAACGTTTTTGTGCCTACATTTTGGCGCTGTAGACAAATACGGAAGTCCATAGAACTAAAATTAGTGATGTCCGCAAGTTGACATTATATCTGTGATACATCGATGTATTATGTTTTAGATTTTTAAGAGAGGTAGGGCACTGCAAGTACTCGCTCGAATAAGCCACCCGAACAACTAAAGCAGGGCATAGCGAGTACTTGCTCGAATGAGCGGCCCGAACTGGGGAAGTACCTCCACCTTACAGAAAACCGCGGCCATAATAACACTAACATTGAGTAGTGTTGTGTTCCTGGCGGTGAGTAAGGTTGCCAGAGCTCTTTGAGGATTCGCTGCGCGGACAGCGGAGGACCGGCGGTTCTTGTTGCTGTCATGCTCGGCGTAGACGCGGCGTGCTGGTTCGGCGGTCAGGGAGACCTGATGAAACGGCTGACCGCTGGCCGCCCGCAGGTTGAACGGGATCCCGAACCCAGGGATCACTTAATCTCCGCCCTGGGAGGCTGATTCGCCAGCCTGTGTAAAGTATCTGAAGTGGTAGTCATGCCGGAGAAGGAGACCGGAGTGGACCCGGCCACTACAACAGAGGGGGATCAGGGGCCCTTCCGCCCGCCGTGCCAGCAACCGTATCATCTGTGGCGAGCTTGGGCAGTTCTAGTACCGCACCTTTTGTCCTCTAGGCTGTCAGTGCAGTGAATCCTCATCTTTAATCTAAATAACCCTTTAAAAAAAAAAAATATGGCAAGAAATAAAAGAAAAAGAGTTTATTCAGCGGCCGCTCCATCCACATTTAATGTGGACTTTTGCAACATTAGGGGTATTCACGCAAATCTTAACGCAGTCCACCTCCATCTGGAGACTGCGCAGCCGACCATTCTTTTTCTAACGGAGACGCAGATATCCTGCCCGGCCGATACATCATACCTTCATTATCCCGGTTACAAACTTGAGCACAATTTTGTGAGTCGTGCCGGTGTATGTATGTTCGTCCGGGAGGATATCTGCTGTCGCCGCCTTCATAGCCTTGAAGATAGGGACCTGTCGATATTGTGGGTGCGCGTAGATTACGGCGGCCACACTCGTATCTATGCATGCCTATACAGATCTCATAGCGGTGACACGGACGTAACTCGACTCTTCACGCACCTGAGTTTGACGACTGACAAAGTTCTAGAGCAATATCCCACAGCAGAACTAGTTATTTTGGGAGACTTTAACGCCCACCATCGCGAGTGGCTCAGTTCTCGAACCAAAAACTAAGCTGGGATATCTGCTCATGAATTTGCTCTGACCTATGGATTCTCTCAGCTGGTACTTTCTCGAGCTCCTTACTGGACCTTCTGCTGACTACTCGTCCGGACGGATACTCCGTCTCAGTGGATGCGCCTCTTGGCTCCTCGGACCACTGTCCCGTTCGGACTCAAGTGTCATGCACACAACCTGATCCTTCTGGGCCAACTAATTGGCGTCGTGTGTGGCACTATAAGTCGGCAGACTGGGATGGATTGCGAGAATTTTACGCATCGTACCCGTGGAGGCAGATCTGCTTTAACTCAGAAGATCCTGACGTCTGCGCAGCCGCAGTCACTGAGACAATCCTTGCTGGTATGGAATGCTATATTCCTAACCCGCGAGTAGCTGCCGGCGTCAAAAAACGACCGTGGTTTAATAGGTCTTGCAGAAAAGCTAAAATTCTTAAGCAAAATGCATATGAGGCTTGGACCACGGCTCGTTTTAATAAGGATCCGAATATTTCTGAGTTAAAACGCAAATTAAATGCTGCCTCGAGGTTCAGTAAGAAAGCAACTGCCAGAGCAAAATTCCAATTCATCGGCAAAATAGGTGGGCGACTTGCGAGCTATCCTTCTGGGAGTCGTGCTTTCTGGTCGTTACCACCACTGCGAAAGACCGATGGTGACTTGGCCCATAGTGCTAAAGAGAAAGCCGATCTACTGGGCAGTCTCTTTGCCTCGAACTCGAATATGAACGATGAAGTCGCTGTACCACCTACTATACCGTGGTGCGGTAAGACCATGCCGGAAATCTCCATAACGCAGCGGGAGGTCAGGCGGGCGTTACTTTCTCTAGACGTTCATAAGTCGAGTGGGCCAGACGGTATACCAGCAGTGGTGCTTAAGCAGTGTGCTCCTGAGTTATGTCCTGTACTCACGCGCCTCTTCGCGCTTTCCTACCACACTAGGCAATTTCCGTCTTCATGGAAGACTTCGAATGTGCACCCGGTGCCCAAAAAGGGCGATAGATCAGATCCATCGAATTACAGGCCTATCGCTATTACCTCTCTCCTCTCTAAGGTGATGGAGCGTGTGATCAACACACAGCTTCTAAGATACCTAGAAGTACACGATCTGGTCAGTGACCGTCAATATGGCTTTCGCCACGGTCGCTCGACTGGTGACCTTCTAGTGTATCTCACACTAGATTCAACGACGGGCTGTGAGAATTGTCGACGATTCCAAACTCACTTGCGGTATCGAGCCCTTAAGTCTGAGGAGAGACTTTGCTTCACTGTGTGTGTTCTACCGCTTGTACAATGGGTTGTGTTCTGAGGAATTGTTCGAAATGCAGGGCAGGAAATCCATTCTCACACTTTAGAACCTAAATGGTCGCGTACAGTGCGGTTTCAGAGAAACTTCCTCCCGCGAACGCTTAAGTTGTGGAATGAGCTCCCTGCCAAGGTATTCTGCAAGGACTACAGTATGGAGTTCTTCAAGAAAGAAGTTATTAGATTTCTGAAGGATCAGCAACGCGCAAGTGATACCCCTGGTGTTGCAAGCGTCCATAGGCTACGGTGACCGCTTACTATCAGGCGGGCCGTAAGCTTGTTTGCCACCTTAGTGGTATAAAAAAAAATAAAAAAAATAGACAGTTTTTTACCCCAACAACAACAAAAAAGCTCTGGCAGTTTACGGAACATTCAACAGTGTTGCCACTTACCACTAGCTCTATCTTTGTTAGCGAGAATTGTCGTTGATGACCTGGACCATATTTTTTTTTGTTTCGAACTCCTATATGAAGTGAAGGAAGTATTGTGATCGTGCGGATGACAAGGTATGTAAATCCAATATTTACAGCAGAATTCTGTAACAAAAGATTTCGAAACTCATAGTTGTGCCTTGAATCCAGTGATGGACATATGGAGTAACAGTGATGTCAAGCTTTATGCTATAAAACCTCTTCATAAGTGTCTTGAATTCTACGATACGTTTGTCTCGGTAGTTCATGATAACCCGCGTATAAGAAAAACTATATTGAAATCTGTTTGCCCTTGCTGAGTTTCTTGCCGGTTCTTCTCAGTACAAGGTCTCCCGCCCTGTAGACTTACGAACCGATGGCGTAGTGACATTCATAAGTGCTCAATTATTGTAGCCTAAACTGAATAAATTAAATTGAATTTGAATTTGAATTTGTTTGTCGATACATTTTGAAGCTACGATGCCACAGGCAGATACAAAGCAAGACAGACAGACAAAGGCTTCAAATGTATCAACATCCTGCTAAGTCGAAGGTATGCCAGTATCGAAAGAGAAGACTGACTGCGTCTTACAACATTCTAAATATTACAATTTCCATGTCCATATTGGCCAGCTTTCTAAATATCGATATTAAAATTATGACCTCTTTGAATCACTAGCAAATTCTGAACAACGCAAATAAATATCAATTTTGTCGAAATTCAATATTGTACTGCTAATATAGTGTTGCAATAACAATTAAAAATTAACTAAATTAGATGGTTTGCATATAAAATTTTACATCAATTTTGAATAAAAACAACACTAAATGCATGTACCTGTGAAACGACGTGTTACCCCCCTTTTTGTTGCAACGTTTGCAAAAGACACATTTCCTCATATTTGTACCTCTATATTACACAAATAAATTCAAAAAACTCGCTAAAACACCGATAAATTAAGTTGAATTCAGCAAAGTTTTATGATTATTTCAATCTTCCAAGGCAGCCATAAACAATATACGTCAAAATTAGTTCCCTAAGACTTCCGCGGTGGCGTTTCAAATTGACACACAAAAGTAGCTGTCATTTGTATAGAAAAGCCAGTTCAGTGGGTAGCAGTAGAGGTCAGTGTAGCTGCTACAATCTTTATCAAAAAACTATGGTATTAATCGAATCGAATTTTGCTACAGAAAATAATCTTGCGTTTTAGGTCACTTTAAGTTTCAAAAACTCTGTATTAATTTGCAGGACAACCGCTATTCATTGCACATTTTATACTGTACACATACTCACATTGTTGCATTTTTGCAAGTTTTAGGCGCCAATCACTAGTTTTGATAAACAAAGTATAAAAAGTATGTTTTTACTCGTACATCCTTCAAAACACAAAAAGGTATAATGATATACAGATAACTTTAAGTTTAACGTTGTCCTGATTCGATTCAATCGATAAAATTAATTAGTTGAAATAAAACTAAAAGTAATTAATTAATGAAAAGCAATCCAGTCAGGTGTGAAAAGGGTCAATGAAGGGCTCATGGAAATTAACTAAGCTAAATGCCAAATGGACCATTTTCCAAACGCTGAACCTCTATTAATTTCAAGCTACTAGTGCCATTCAAATAAAGAAATCTCCGTATAATTTCTCTAAACCCAATGTGAAGTGAATGTAAAAAAGAAAGAGGCTACGAAATCTGTATTCTGATAATCAAGGCCATACATAAATAGCACAATATACAAAGTATGACTGACGTAGCGCAATGTGAACGCTGGATAATATTTAAGAAGTTCCCTTAATTCCTCATGGATTCCTCATTAGAACTGAATTTTGATAAAAATGAAACCAATAAGGAAAAATACCTATTGAAATAAAAAAAAATCTTGAACGTATTGTCGTTTTAAAGCGGCTAAGTGTATAATGTACCAATGCAAAGTTATTCGGACACTGCAAGTTAGTTCATGTTTCTATAAATCAATACCTATACAGCGAAAGCAAAGTTTATTTAAGCATTTGTCCCAAAGTGGTCTTGCCTGATGTAAAACGTAATTAGCTAGGACGATCATGTACACGTAACAATTACCTTGTTTCACCTACAATGAACAATGGATGCTAAAAGTAAATATATTTCACAGCATACATAAAGCACATAACTACTCAAGGAAAACTACAAATAAAAATGAATATTCTTTCTCTTAATTCTCTCTTCTATCGCCTAATGGTCTTTGTAAGCACTTGCTTCTTATTTCTCATTTATGACTTTGCTTTGATCAAAACCGCTCTTTCAAATATAAATAAATAGGTACGAGCAGTCTCGAGTCTCTTTGTAGTATTCTTGGAATCAAAAATTCTCGCAATTGGAATCATAATTTTCTGTACATTATGAGGTAGGTGTCTATCCAGTCACGGTTTTCCCCCTTCTGGGAAATAAAACCATGATGTTATACATAAATATATCGCGAAGTCCCCTGTAGAAAATTTTTGCGTTGCCTTCTTTGACGACCGATGGACGATTTGTTGTTGCCAAGGTTTTCTCTAAGGACTACAGTACGGGGTTCTTCAAGAAGAAAGTTATTAAATTTGATTGATGATCCAGGTGTTGCAAGCGTCCATAGGCTGCGGTAACCGCTTACCATCAGGTGGACCGTAATCTTGTTTGCCACCTTAGCGGTATAAAAAATAATTAAAATACCTAAAGTGTACCCCCTGTAAAACAAGAGAAGCAAATCGAATTACTCCAACAATAACTAAAACGTTCTTAAGGTTTTATATTTTAACTTATTCTGATTTTAATTTAGGAGAAATAAAAAAATAAAATACATTTGTTACGTATTAGAATTCAAAATAACAAATAGAAAGGTTTCAACACATGAAATTAATTAAATAGGCCTCGATTGTACAGAACCTTTCACTACATTCTAAACCTCTATTAATTTCAAGGGACCGCTGTCATTTAATGTAATGACCGTGAAATTCGGTAGATTCGTATGTGAATCACGAACTCGGTTCATATATAATCTGGTAACTAACCTTTCTACATTAATCAAAGTTACGTGAGTAAATCTTGTTTAGAATCACTTCGTTTCTTTTAATAGTCTAGTCTAGTTCACAAGTGAATTTCATGAGAAAAAAAAAATTATATCCAATAGTCCATTCGATTTGGAATGCAATTTCGAGAAAGATATTTTTAAATTTTTCCCCACCGATAAATTGAATTCTTTGATAGATTGAGTCTGTAAAAGCTCTTTTAGCAGGCAACCGAATTTCTGATCCGAGACTACGTTTTTTAGGTAAACGGGCAGGCGCTCATAATAAGCTGGGCCTATG
The DNA here is from genome assembly GCA_946406115.1 of Apoda limacodes. NCBI lineage: Eukaryota > Metazoa > Arthropoda > Insecta > Lepidoptera > Limacodidae > Apoda > Apoda limacodes. The sequence continues at coordinate 5,539,137 of OX291553.1, read as the reverse complement.
ACTCGCAGATTTTTATCCAGCAGCGCCAGCCGTCGCGGCACACGTTGTAGCAGACGCCCTGGGACCTTATTGGTAACAGTCTCGAGCTATTCGAAAAAATTATGCAAGTACATTCACGGGTTTCGAAAGGTCAGAAATCGATACAATTTAGTCTCGAATTCCAGACTCTGAATACCTCGAGATTGTTTCCAATAAGGTCCCTGTTTGGCGAGTCACTCTGCTTCGAACACTGATGCGTTTACAGGTGTTTATGTTGCGTTGAGTGTACATTATAATATGAAACACATATTGAGAGTAATGTGTCATTATAGCATATTTTTTAAATATTTGTCTGCAGGAATGGCGAGGTTTTACACGCGCCAGTGTGCGAAAAGCTCTCTTTTGTATAATGAACACTCGATTGGAGTCTATCGAGTAAATAATGCCATATGACAAAAGGGAGTGAAAGTAGGCAAAATATATTGTAGCATGTATTTTTGGAGTTAAAGTGGGTAAGTTAAATACTTTCTCTACTCTACTTCTGGAACTCTATCACCATTATTAATACACATACGTTACGTAAGTAGCGTTACGACATGGGCGCTTTGTGTCTAAACAGCGAACCTACCTGTAGGTGTGGTGTACCACAAAAAATATTTTTTTTCAATATGTGTGTGCTCATAAAGCTACCTTAACTGAACCGTTTTCAGCATCACAATAGGGTCTATTACGCACTTATGAGATAATGGAAATTACTGTTCTACTGTCTTTTACTTTACAGTTTTATTAAGTTTTTGCTTGCTCATAAATCAGCCTATTAGTGTACCGTTTTTAGCTTAATAGCGTCTATTATGCCGCATGTTTATGGAATAAATTCTTATTTTTGGAAAAATAAATCTAATGTATTTATTAAAAACATATCAAAACGATTAGATTCTATTAGATATCAACTTTTTAACACAAATATAAGTATGTACTGTCCTTCAAGTGAATTGAAAAAACTCGCATGACACTCGTGAGCCAAATACACTCTTCGCCGAACTGCGCACTCACCTTCTTTTGTTAGCGTTCGGGAAGCTTGTATTTTAAATAATAGTTTATAGGAATTTTGTTTATAACTTCAAGACTTTTGACTCCTCGGCTCTGGCAGCAACACACAAACAACCTCATCTGTAATGAATAGCCTAGCTCTACCTCTATAGTATTAAACATCAATTTAAATTTTTCAATAAATTATGATGTATTCTTAATACTTAAAAGAATAAAATACCTACAGTTTGAAAAAAATAAGTATATTTGAAAAAGTTAGGCATTCTTTGTTTTTTAACTTAACAATTTTTATAATTACCATATACTGATTATCGTTATTTTTTGAAGTGAAAACTTCTTTAGCGGCGTTGTGCACTTTTTTGGTATGGGTAAAAAATGATAAACTCGCGTCAGGTCACGTGTCCTAATCGTGAAAATGCGTAAGACGGATGGAGAGTAGGCAGATGGCGCGGCGAAGGAGAGGGAGTATCCCCCTCTCTTTCTACGGCGCGGCGAAAATTTATGCCTGCGCCTGCTGTTTCGTTTAGGCGGCGCAGGGCGCTTGCGCGAATGGTCGTGTGTTACAGCGTGCTACGCGCATCCATGGATGGTGACAGCTGATGGCTCGACCGTCTGTGTAGTGGCCATACTGCTGTGTATTCGTAAAATTCGTGTATATAAAGTGTTTAAAATATGGAAATTGAACAAAGTGCATCTTTGTCTTTGTAAAATACGTAAACCGTAATGCCACGCCTATTATAATTTTTATTTTTAGTATTCGCGATTATGAGTAGCACAGGGAGGTTGGATATGGAATTTTAATTCTATGACAGATTGCGATGTCAAATATACTACGTCAAAAAAGTAAATAAACAAACATTATTATTTCTTGACAATGTCAAAGACATGTCTTGTGACATATTTGAGTGTTAAGCGCGAATCGTGTGTAAAGGTTTTCACTTCTGCCGGCACTCCCGGAGTGCAACTCAGAACGAGTTTATAAATACAAAAAACTGAAAACAAACAACCATATACAACTGAAAGAAATAAAAACAGCAATAGCACATTACACGCTTAAGATAACAATTTAAACTTAATTTATATTTCTTAGTTTAAAAAAATAAGCAACTTTTGAAATATTTATAACGTGGTCTTGTTACGTATAGATATACATACAATAATCCAGTCGAAATCCACTTTCTATCTGGAAAGTATTTCGAAGTTAATAAAATTTCGCTATGTCATTAAGAGGGTGTCACTATGTCACTCTGGGACATAGAATCTAAGTTTTTGACCTCTTCTTTAAATTTGAGTTGTATCTTTTGAAGTAAAACATACGTTGGACTAGTGAAAATTGAAGAAAATTCAATACTCTACAAATTTTTGAAAGACATTACTATTTTTAGATTTTAAAGACGCGTAAAATACTTAGTTAAGGAGATATTAACGAAAAACTGAAAAGTCCAATAAATATTAAAGGTTTTGCTACCCCTCAAGTTAGCACAAGGGTCTCGAGGTCAAAAACTTAGACTGTATACCCTAGAGTACCCCTAAATGACATGCAGAAATTTCATTATCTTCGGAATACTTTTCGGATCCCCCCCTATATGTAATAATATCAACCGGACTACAAGGGTCATACAAGATACCTGTTTTTGCTCTATCACAAAAATGGTTATACATACCAGTTTAAAACTGACTGATATAGCGTAATCTCTTGGCCGTTTTTTTTGTGTACTTTAATTTAGAAACTAGAACATAAGCGTTTTAAGGTCAGACCAACATTGCACAGGACACACAAGAAAGCTGCACATCGCACATTATTCAAAACACTTATTATAATTTATAATACCTACCAACCAAATTTTATAGTTAATTTGAAATTTACTAATAGATACGAGCAGGTACACAGCTTCTAGTAAACTTATGCGCTCGTAGTAAAGAAATATTAACCAAGTGATATCATAAATATACATACATGGAAAAAATCTGTCTTCGTTTATGACTTTCGTAATTAGCGTATTTATTGAACAAAGACGCAGTTGGTTTTTTTTTCAGCCGGATTTGTTTCTCAAGGGGTCAATTAGCAGTGCACTAAAACGCAATTTACCATAATAATTTACAGTACTTTATCTACACTCATGATATTGGTAAAATAGATGAGAAAAGTGAAAATAAAAGGCAAGAACCTATTTCTTATTACTTGGTTTTTGTTGAGGCTTGGAATAATAATGTCACTAAATAGTACATTGTTCATCGAGGGGTGAAAGTAACCGATTACTTTCGAGGGTTAAATACACATGAGGTAGGAATCGCAATTGACCCCGAGTGATACGTAGAGCTTTATACTACACCTACGAGGAAAATAAAAGACAATAAATAGAAATGTATAAAATGTTAAATTAAAATTTATATTAAAATTATTACAATTGTAAAAAAAATGACACCGCGATTTGCACTAGCTTTAACATCAAAATTTATTCTAATGAAAAATATAATGCAAGTTGCCAGTAACATTTTTGGAACACGTTTTCATAAATTATAGTTCACATATATTACCACAGATGATGCTGTTCAAAATAAAAACGCGTTGTATAGATTTTCCGTTCTGTTTTATATATTAGAAAGTATCATTTTCATCCCGCATAGCAAGTCAGTAAATCTAATAAAATAAGAAACATCTCCGCAAAGACGTATTTTCAACAGGTACTTTTAGATATGCATGAAGGTTCTTTCCGAGCAGGTGTGTATTAGCAATATTGAAAAATAATAATTAAAGAATTATGTGCATAAAGAATGCATATAAAGAACATTTTTATATTCGTTATTGTAGAGTGAAGTTAAAAGTATTTATATAAGTATTTGTATTCATTTTATGGTAGTTATTGTACAATATTTCTTAGTTTGGGATTAGATAGTGTTTAGTGGGAAGTCCATAATTATTTATTATTTTTATTTCTTTCTATTATTTAGTTATATCTATACTCTTATAAATACCGTTCCTACACACGCGTTTTGCTTACTCTTTCTCAACCAGCAGCCAGCAAATCTGATTACTGCCAAGATCGTACCGCTAATGTGTTTGCGGATGTCGCTGGAAATCTGCGAACTAAAAAGCCTGATCACTAAATTGCATAGCAAATAAAAGTTCAGAGTTCAAGCTGCATTTATTCAGCTGGAACTAAAATAAAAAGCAACTCGGAATAAAAATAAATACTGAAACGAATTGATTTAACTGCATAATTGAACTTGAATCACATTTCTTATAATTTGAGTTTTTTTTAACTTCTTTTCTAAATACGTTATATTTATACATGTAACATTTACAACAATGCTTAGCAATTATTTTTTAAAAACGCTGGAACATATTTATAATTTTTTAGTAGAAATAGTACATTGTGTATTAAGGATGTTATGGCGAAAATTACTAACAAGAGGCTTTTTCAAGCCTGGATTCGATTTTGTCATTTCCGTACCGCCCGTGTTACTCAAAGTTTTTCATCACATTTACAAGTAAGTAAATAAATAAATAAACTTACCAGAACAAAATTGAAATGGCGGGAATAGAAGTAGAGAATATCTTAAGAATTAACGAATTAAACAGTTTTATCTGAAGTGAAAACTTGTAATAGCTCGCTTGTAGTGTGCGCAGAGTTCATATTTTGAACAGACAGCTATACATACTTGATAGAATCGATAGAAAAAACTGACCCCTGATAACAACAGTAAGTAGTAACATTATTTTTTCGATAAAAGTTTACATGTCCTTCAATGCTTCTAAACTAGTTTTTTTTTGTGTCTGTAAAGATTTAGTTAAGACAATGATTTTTATTGATATCCTTATATTCTGTTTCAAGATGGCTATAAAATAAAAAAGCAAAATTTAGTTTCTTTCTTTAAGACAGTGCAACTGTTATTTTTATAGTAAATTGTGTATTAAGGCCGTTAAGGAGAAAATTACTAACAAGAGGCAATTTAGTGACTCGAGTTTGTAATTTCCGTATCACCCGTGTTAAACACTATGTTTTCAATCACATTTGCGAGAAATAAATAAAAATATGAGGCAAAAAAAAAATACGTTCTCAAAATTTTACTCTACAATTTTTAAAAACACAATAAACGTTTTAATTTTAACAATTAAACAATAAAACCTAACCTAAAACGTAACCTTTGTGTAAATATTTGTAAAAAAAATGTGTTATATACTGTTCAATATTGATGGAGTTTTTGGTCTTAAAATTCCTTTAAAAACGAGTAAATTTCCCACAGAGAAGACGGTTTGTATTTTTCGTCAATTTCCCCGAAGTAAGCTAATAGGATATTCTCTGATATTTCTTGTTTCTCCAAACTGGCGTATGCGGTTACGAATCTATCTACTTGTCTTTAGGCTTCGGTGGTAACAGGTTCATATTCATTTCTTGAGCCCGATTTACAATATCTGGCGGTGTCGCATTTATATTGAACTCACTTGAGGACGAAGACATTTTTTATTTCGTTTGTAAGTTGTAAATAAAAAAACACACTAAAATAAAAAGCGAACACAGAAGGTGAGAACAGCAGTGCAGCCAGCTATCAATGCCTAGAGAAATTATGAATTAAAATGTTTTGGCTAAAGTTATAACTATTTAGGCGCTAGTGTCGTTATAAGTTCACGCCATTTTTATTATGGTTACTGTAGTTTTGATTTTTACCTTTTTACCACCGGGTCAGAAAAATTTGTTGCAATATAATTGCTCGCTTGGCGCGTAGTTCGTATCTTAAACAACAGATGGCACTTTTGTGCGTACTTGATATAGTAGAAAAAAACAGTTCGTAAAGTCTACGTACTGTTTTATCGTAGAAGTAGAGCGCGCTTTGTGCGTTTAATGACAAGAATGCCCGTGGTTTTAATTAAGTTCCGCTTTGCCTTGAGGAAAGAAAAAGCCCATGGGAGTAATTAAGTTTTTAGCACCCACTTTACCAGCTCGTAATGACACTGTTTACGAGTAAGTGTGATGAAAAGATTATTTAAAAACCAAAGTAATTAAAACCAAACAAATACAAAATATGGAAAAAAGATTTATATTTCTAATGGCAATTAGGAATACGAGGATATTTATTTTTATATCTGTTATATTTTAATTTTTACGAAAGTCCTCATATACATGTGAGTTACTTTACCATTATTTTAGGTGATTTAGTGTTAAGGTAGTTTAGAATTAGAACTGACGAATAATAAACATTTTTAAAGTATGGGTACACTTCAAAGTTAAACATCTGATCAATTTATAAAAACTTTGACGAATTCAAATAGTAAATATTCCTCTTTAAATTTTTTTCTTTTATAATACAAAACTCTTTGAAAGCATTTGAATCGCAGAATCGTATCTCTCTGTTATGCTTTTGATCGAGCCGCTCTTTCAAATGCAAACAAATACACGCCGCCTGGAATGTCTTTATAGTATTTTTGGAATAATAATGTAGATCTCATTTCAGAGAGTTGCTTCTAACAAAATATTATGATGAAATGTGTGTTTATTGTGTACCAAACAATTGCTAAGAAATTGAAAAAAGGGCTTAGAAATATAGACTTATAAAGGGTATACCAAGGGAACAAATCAATCTATTCGTTTGAATGGAAACACTCCCATGGTTATCATTACGGTGATATATTACAGAAGGGGTTAAACAGCTGTTGCTGTACAAGTCTTCATAATAATATGGGGAAAAGTTTCTATTCAGCAACTACTTTGGTAATGACAAGTAAGTCCGGCCCCATATGGAGTACTGCTGCCATCTCTGGGCGGGTGCACCCGGATACCAGCTTGGCCCTTTTGACTCGGTTCAACGACGGGCTTTGAGAATTGTCGACGATCCCAAACTCACTTGCGGTATCGAGCCCTTAAGTCTGAGGAGAGACTTTGCCTCCCTGTGTGTGTTCTACCGCTTGTACAATGGATTGTGTTCTGAGGAATTGTTCGAAATGATGCCCACGTTACTTTCTACTTAAAAAACAGTTTAGATTTTACCTAGGTGGTTTCAAGCACAAAAAAACAAGAATTTTAGTTTATATTTTTTCAGAATTTTATTTTTTTAAGTTTACGTTATTATTGTTTACTATTTTGTGTAACGTGAAAATGTTTTTACAAATTATAGATTACATTATGTCTATTGATTTTATTGTACTGACTAGCAGAAAACATAACTGTTTCCTAATTTCAATATCATAAAATTTATTCAAAACAATGACTTAAATATATGTATTCAAGTATTAAAAGCTAATGGCAAAGCTGCAAGTCGCATACGATGTTTGTTTTGCTTTGTGTTTGCAGATGCTAAATTTGCAAAGCTAAGCTTAAAGATGTTTACATGTTTGTTAATCTTAAGCGTGTAACCCAATAACGGTGAGCTAAAGGGATGCAACTTTATTCACAGTTACGTATGTTTCTCTCTTTTTATATCGCAAATACAACTATCTACTAGGGACTTATGCAGTTCTAGTATATCAATCTTATAAACACACATAAAAATATTTTTTAATAAATACTGAAAGCCCGACTTATCAAAAACGCTAGGTAAAGTTTCTCTTTCAAAAAAAACTTAAAGTGGATATTTAATGGTGCAAAAAAACTTAAAGTGGATATTTAATGGTGCACGTAATGATGACTGTTACTCAAGTACTTTATTAGAAAAATAGTAGTAGATAATGTGGCGTTCGTACTTAGCACAAAACAGCTTTTTTTACGTTACGCACTTACTAAGAAAAAGCCTTACTTTGCACTTTGTACGAAATATACTATTATATTCCTATGAACCTAACGTATCATAAGGCTTCTTTAAAAACAAACCCACAATGAAAGGAAAGTAACATTATAATGGCCAACACAATGTTTCGAGAATGACAGAAGAGTCTAATAACAGAACAACAAAACACATTAAAATAACAAAGTGCTGTACAAAGTCGCTTAGACAAAGAACATAACGTTTTAACTTCTTATCTAACCTACAAACTGTTTATTATTATGTATTTTGCAAAAACAGATATTTGAATAGATGACAGCTGATAAAACTGTAAAGAAACTTTCTTCGGAACATAAGACAATTTGCCCTAAGTTAAGACGTATCCAAGTTTTCCACTCAAAACTTTTTGTTTTGAAATCAAAAGTTATCTTAAGAACAAGTTCATTATCTAAGTAACGCTATTTCTAGCAAAAAATAAATAAAACCCTTTGATATAAAAATTGATTTTAATATTTTGTATTTATTATGGATTGTGAGAAAATTAATGTGTCCCAAAATATCAAATATGTAGTAGTTTTAGGAATATAAAATAGCCAGATGTTTTGCAAATCTAGTATCAAATCTAATGAGGCTTATGCCCAGCAGTGGGCGTTGGTGTGAGATGATAAAAAACGTATCCACTTGATTATCCAGCCATCTAATTTAATACAGCAATAATTTAAGCACCTACATGTATAGGTAACTTATAGCAGACCACAAATTATATAATTTATTGTTAACTTGTGGTAAACTGTTTTGATCATTTTGTACACTCATACGATGCATCAAAAAGTAATAAGTAACTTTCTTTTATAACATGTCAGAAATTTTCTGATATCCAGAAAACGTCTTGAAAACGTAGCCTTCAATTTTTCTCAATTTGGTTGTCAACCTAGAATCCCAACTGTATTTCGCAGTCTAGGATTTCTTCAACCGGAAAGTATTGGACATGTGCCAAGCAATTCCGTCCAATACAAAGTTCTTTCTTCTGTTTCCCACATCCTTAAACAGCGTGTCTTTTTTAGATTAAAAATAAATGTATGTCACGATTGCATATTTTTTTATAATAAAAAAATATATTATAAATAAAAAATATGATCAATATTTTTATAATGATAAATTATCTATTAAATTAAGGCCTTTCAAAAATATACTTATTCTATTGAGTTCCGTAGTACTTCAATGAATTAAAACGAATATTAATTTATGCAAATCAGGTGTATAAATGTGTATTGTATAACTTAAAATGTATAAATAATAAAGTATAATAATAAAGAAACATCTACATTGTAGACTCATGAACTGAAACTGAATGACTGATTGAAATACTTTGTTATTTGTATATTTCATTAGACAAGGTAAAAACTACACAGTTATGTATTCAAACACAGCTATTTAATAAATATACATATAGAATTCATACACGTCATTAAAGCAGTCTTTTCGCTCTGTAAACAAAGCTGGCCCAGCAATCACTTCAATTTCAGGAAATGGAATTACACGTGTTAACAAGAGGTCGAACGAAATAGGCGCCGATACTATCAAAGCTCTGGGTAATTTGTTCATTTGTATTCGGGCTGCAGATGCTTACCGTAACAAAAGCCAGGGAGTTAAGGTCTCGTACACAAATTAGCAGAGTTAATATTTACCACCTGACGCTGCTGGTCAGTAGTTTCACCTCTGTTTTGTAATTAAGGGTAACCCCGCATGCATGTGCTTTTAAGGCAATTATATTTTATTTCAAATAGTTTTTGTTTTATGCCCGTACATCATCATACAAATCCAAATACATGATTATTCGTTAACAATCATAACATTAGTCTTCAGAGAGAGGATGTTTTAATTTTGTTGAAATTAAATTATATTCTATTAAAATGGTTTTTGTTTTATGCCCGCACATCAATACAAGTACATATAAATGATTAGTCAGTAATAATCATAACAGTAAACTTCAGAGTAAGGATATTTCAATTTTGTTGAAATCAAATTATATTCTATTAAAATGGTTTTTGTTTTATGCCCGCACATCAATACAAGTACATATGAATGATTAGTCAGTAATAATCATAATAGTAGTCTTCAGAGTAATGATGTTTCAATTTTGTTGAAATTAAATTATATTGTATTTAAATGGTTTTTTTTTTTTTTTTTTTTTTATACCACTAAGTTGGCAAACAAGCACACGGTCCGCCTGATGGTAAGCGGTCACCGTGGCCTATGGACGCTTGTAACACCAGGGGTATCACTCGCGCGTTGCCGACCCTTAAAAAATCCAATAACTTCTTTCTTGAAGAACTCTCTCTGAGGACTACAGTATGGGGATACTGTAGTCCTCAGAGAAAACCTTGGCAGGGAGCTCATTCCACAACCCAAGCGTTCTCGGGAGGAAGTTTCTTTAAAACCGCACTGTACGCGACCATTTCGGTTCTAGAGTGTGAGAATGATTTCTCTGTCGATGGCGAGCGGTGCGATGGTAGAAAGTAGTAGTTTTTGTTTTATGTCCTTAAATCAATACAACATCCTAATAAACGATTATTCGCTAATAATTTTAAGAATATAGTCCTCAGATTAAGAATGTTTTAATTTTGTTTAAATTAAATAATAAGATAATGTAAAAGCTAATTACCTAATAACCTAACAAAAAGTGTGGTAAATCTTTGAAAGACAAGTTGAATCGTAAGATAAATTAATAACTTTAGTAACGTTTACGCTAATTTATGTTTTACGAGCTTAGCGCTGCGGTTTCACTCACGAAACCTTTTGTCCCAGTGGTAACTCTCGATTAGATTTTTTATTATCACTAACGTATATTAAAAAAAATCATCGATATTCAGAACTAATCAAAACAGATTAGATATGTTTTGTTCCTGCAGAAGGGAAAATAATACATTTAATCTTATTTTAAAGTTTCCGCAAACAAAATATTAATGTTCTTAATCCTGCTAATATTATAAACGTGAATGTTTGTATCTAAATGCATGTTTGTTACTTAATTACGCTTCAACCACTGGACGGATCCGGATAAAACTACATAAAGGTTAGGTCCTGGAATAGCATATAGGCTACTTTTTATCCCTAAAAATTCAAAAGTTCCTGCGGGAATCACTATAACAGATTTAAACGAAATATTATTATAATCAATTGAAGTTAATGAAGGTGTTCCACGAAGATAACCTAATTAAGGGCAGGCGGAGCCGCTGCCAAAGTCTAGTAATGACATATGCGAACGAGCTAAGTGTGATCAATCCTAAATAATTCTTTGCGTGATTCTGAGATGAAAATCTGGAATTATGAAATTTGACGAAGAAGAAACTTCTATATTTCTAGAATAACTCAAACTGTAAGTATGCTAAACTGACAATGGACAGGCAAAATCGTTAGTTGAATTGGTAATTAGGAAAGGTTCTCAATTAGTGACCACGGACTAGAAAACACAACGTTGTAAGTGCCGCAGAAAGCCACCAAATGTAGTTGGCTTAAGACCGGCCGTTGAGGAGACATATGGATGGAGACGGTAACCTATAAAGGTGGACTTTTTCCAGTCGAGACAATAATCACAAGTAAGTGACAGCTCCTAAGCACAAGATCGTAAGAAAAAATTACATACCATTAATTAGTTGCGGTGAATATAAAATATCTTGACTAATCCGAAATTAACGTGAACAAAACCACGGGTCTTAAGTTGTGGTAAAATAAACATCATATACTTTAAGAAGCTATAGGTACCTATTTATATTAAAAACAAAAATCCTTTTTCAGATAATTCAACCCAAGCAATCACAAACTTAATCAATTGAAGTGATCCTTTTAGCCAGTCGATTTTCAAACACGCTGAGAAATATGATTTCAGTAAAAATAATTTTCAAAAGAGTTTTATAAATTTTTGCCATTTAGATTGATATGGAATTAATAGGTTTAATTGGAATTTAGCTCAGATATTAATGGCACATTATATTTTTGTGATACAGCGGTGATGTGGTCACTAGACACACTGACTGAGTACTCTTTAGAAAACATTTTTTTTTTTAAAAAGCATAATTTGGAATCACACAAGTATCGACCAGGGTTGTATCTGCGTACATCTTATTAGTTAGAATAGTTTATATTAAAATGTATATTATTTCCGTACATTTTATTGTTAAGTTGATATTTTAGTGACAACATCTTATCTATATATATAAAATGCATTGTCCTGATTTGTCACTGGAAATAAATATTTTTGTCGTGAAATTAACCCTAAACTGGGCATTGCCTCTTGCTAGCTCTTGAACACAATTCATGAAGTGCACGTTTAAGGTTTTTTTTCCCTACGGTCCCTGAGGGAGGAAAGTGTCACGGAGCACACGAGTTTCTAAGTGAGTAACCTACCATAGGCTCTGGCACTTACCATGTATCGTAAGTTGCAACACTTTATTGTCAGCAGCAACACTGCCAACGCAAGTTCGCAACAACAAAACACGAAACACAACTCTATAGCACCACGAGCCTACGTACGATATAGATTGGTTAGAAGGCCTCAGTGCACCACGAGACCTGCATCCGAAAGGACCTTCCCACTTGAAAGAGCGGCAGCCAGAAGAGAGTCTACACAGCTGCCATAAGTTGAGTATGGGGTGCTGTCTTGAGCTCTGAGTTTATTGTGTTAATAATTATATTTTAGGTGTGTCTATAATTAAGATTATTTTATCTCTAAAAGGCCCGTGTGTTACGTTGCCCGTGCGGGGTAATGCACGGACCGAATCCAAGGACCCGTGCTGCGGTATAAGGGTCAGTTCCGGGATCTTGTAGCCACACATCGATTATTAGCCTTTCGTTGGTTGGCTTTGAGGTACTGGAGACGTCCATACTCTGCTCACTATCCCCTCCAGGAATGCAGCGGTGGAATAGCCTCGCTGTATTGTGTTGCAGGGCTCTGGTGATGCGATGGTAGGAGCGCCTCCATTAGCACTCACAGCCTCAGGTGGGTGAGATGACGCCCGCGTAATGTGTGACCAACAGCTGGGCTGGGCTGGCCGCGCAAATAGTATGACGCGTAGGCCAACGTTGGGCGCACTTTGTATGTTCATACCATTTATAGTAGGTACGTATACGTTTACAGGCTAATGTAATATACTCTCAGATCATGAAGAGAGTCAGACAGTGGGGGCGCGGCGACTACGGCCGCCGCCCTACCTAGAGTAAGAGGACAGTACTTGTATGCTCATGTTGTTATATTATGTGTAGAGGTTGCTAAGGAGCGTCGGGTCCAGCCACGACGGAACAGACACGAAACAAAAAGCGAAGCAGAATAAACATACTATTTGAATAAGGCTAAAGTCAAAGTCAAAGTCAAAGTCAAAATGGTTTATTCAAATAAGGATTTTACAATCACTTTTGAATCGTCAAAGTTATAAAATATTATTTTTTGAACCCTCCCACCTTCCCGCCGGTTCACAATGTTGTTGATTTCTACCGAGAAGAATCCGGCAAGAAACTCGATAGTTACTCTTTTAAAAACACTTAAATAAACTAAAATACAATTAATGTTTTAAATAAAAGATTTTTAGTCGTACAATTTTATGTTATTTCCATTTTAATTTGGTTTACCTATGCATCCTGTAATTGAGCATCATCAGTCCCAAGGATTTTTATCATTTACATAGTCTGAAATATTGTAATATGCCTTTTTACAAAGTACCTGCTTGATAAAAGATTTAAATTTACTTATTGATAGATTTTGAATTTTATTGGGAACTTTGTTGTAGAAGTGTATACATTGCCCCATAAAAGAGTTACTTATTTTGTGTAGACGTGTATCATGCACCAACAGCTTATTTTTACTTCTAGTATTTACTTTGTGAACGTCACTTTTCTTGCTGAAACTATTGATATTTTTATGTACATATAAAAGATTTTCATATATGTACTGCGACACTAAAGTTAAAATTTTTACTTCCCTAAACCTATCCCTCAGAGATATCCTAGATCCTAATTTATAAATAGCACGAATTGCCCTTTTTTGTAACAAAAATATTGTATTTACATCAGCAGCGCTACCCCACAATAGGATACCATATGTCATTAAACTATGGAAATAGCTAAAATATACTATTTTTGCAGTGTCGACATCGGTCAATTGTCTTATTTTCTTGATCGCATACACAGCAGAGCTAAGTTTTTTGGCTAGGTTATGAATATGAGGACCCCATTGAAGTTTGGAGTCCAGCGTTATGCCAAGAAAGACTGTTGAATTAACAAGTCCTAATTGCTCGCCATTAATATTAATACATGTCTGTCTCTGACTAACATTTGGTAATGTAAATTTAACACATTTGGTTTTTTTTTCATTAAGTAACAAATTATTAGCGTTAAACCAATTTACAATTTTAGAAAGGGCATCATTTAATTCATTATAACATGTCTGTCGTCTCTTAACTTTAAAAAGCAAAGAGGTGTCATCAGCAAATAAGACAATGTCATGGTTTTTTACATTATATGGGAGATCGTTAATGTAAATAAGAAATAGAAAAGGACCTAAAATTGAGCCCTGAGGGACTCCTATAGTGACTGCTGATCCCGGAGATCTTTCACCGTTGACATCTATTTTCTGTACTCTCCTACTCATATAGGATGTCAAAAGGTCGAGAGCTTTGCCTCTAATACCATAGTGATGTAGCTTCCTGATAAGATTTTCATGTTGAACACAGTCAAATGCCTTAGATAAATCACAAAACACTCCAAGGGCGTCATGCGAATCCTCCCAGGCGTTATATATATTTTTTAATAGTGCCACTCCTGCATCAGTTGTAGAACGGCCTTTCATAAAGCCAAACTGTTTACTACTAAGTAGCTCATTAATACAGAAATGGCTTAACATTTGACAAAGTATGATTTTTTCAAAAACTTTACTGAGTATAGGTAGTATTGAAATAGGCCGAAAATTATTAGGATCTGTTGAACTACCTGATTTAAAAAGAGGTATAACTTTGCTAAGTTTCATCTCATCAGGAAACACACCACTATCAACACAACTATTAAATATAATGGCTAAGGGTTGTGCTATGACATGAATAATTGAATTTATAGTTTTTACAGAAAGTCCCCAAAGGTCTGTGGTGTTTTTAATTTCTAATGTTTTAAATGTATTAATGATATCTGTAGGACTAATGTTTTTAAATACAAAGGGAACGTTACATTCAGGAACACTAGCTTTTAATAATTTTTCTGCTAAGATTGGACTTGAGTTTAGATGTTCAGTTGTTTTGAATGGGATATTCCTAAAAAACTGTTCAAAGGCAACTGCTACCTCAGAATTTGTTTTAAAACTAGCATCATCTACAATCAACTCAAAGTCCTGACAAGAATTCCTAGCTAAAGGACGAGACATCGAGCTACACCAGCGATGTCAAGTCCTACAATCAGATAACCCAGGTAAGGTGCTCATTATATACACACCACACCAACTTTATCAAAAAATGTGTGACTGTTGTATAGTGCTAGGCCCTTACGCGAAATGTTACTAATCATTATATGATAAGGTAAAGTTAGTGATTTCAATGTGTGTATTTCACTGATTCACGGTTTGTATAAGATAAAATATATCTTTGCTCAATTTACTTGTAACTTGGTATATGAGTCAAGTTCAAACATTAATAAACGATTTTTTTTAAGAGGAACATGCAGAAGGCAATACCCAGCTTACAGTTAATTTTACGACAAAAATATTTTTTCCCCATATAAACTTTACCACCCCTTTTCACCCATTTAGGAGTTGAATTTCGAAAGATTCTAAAACACGTCATTATTTATTTGTAAATAAAAGTGAATATACAAGTTTTCAACGTATTATTTTCAAAAACAACAGGATAACCAAATAAAGTTTCATCCCCTATTTTATCTCCTGTGATATGATTTTTCGAAAACGATAAAATACATCATTCTTAATTTCTACTGAAAAGGTCAAATTTCACTAAGACAGTTTTTCAAACGACCTTTGAACCCCTATCTCACCAACTTAGAAATCGTTATTTTTAAATCCCTAAGGGCGTGAACTGCGCTCAGATGCGTAGTAATAATAACTGGACGCTGAAACGTTTGACAACGGGGCGGAAAAGGGTAGGTTATTAAAGCAACTTGATATGGAATATTTGATAGGGAGTGATTAATCTGGATACGTTAGGGATTTTTCGAAATTCACCCCTAAGAGAGTGAAGTGGGTGGAAATTTTTGTTTTAATTGTTTAATATTTAAATGACTTAAGAAAGAGATCATAAATTTCGAGAAAGGGGTTAATTTTATTGTATGTTTTTTGAGCACTTTGAAAAATTTAAATTCTAAGGAGGGAAAAGGGGTAAACTTTATAGTATGTTGATTAATGAGATGTGTGAATCGTATTGTCTATGCCAGCGAAGCCGCGGGTGAAAAGCTAGTTATTACATTGATACTTTTAGCAAAAAAATCCAAGAAAATGGAAAGTCAGTGGAAAAGAAGAAGAGAGAATTTCATGATTTTAGGGGAAGTACCCCATAGGTTTTGATTTATTTCTGACACAATATGCGTCAAAAATAACCGTTTTTGGTCATATTTTTTATTTCATTGACTCAGAACTTTAGTATTTGTTATTAATTTTAACTTGATACCTCTACGCGTTCTTGAGGAAAAGGGTTTTGTCAATCAGACATACATACTTTTTTAATGTGTCATAACTACAAATTAACGAATTTCGGATATTTTTCTATATTTGTGATGTAAGACCTTGCTTCTTGTGAAATTTAATGATTGTAGGACAGCGGAAAGTGCCCTATAGGTATCGATTTATCTGTGGATGCCAAAATAT
Organism: Apoda limacodes; assembly: GCA_946406115.1. NCBI lineage: Eukaryota > Metazoa > Arthropoda > Insecta > Lepidoptera > Limacodidae > Apoda > Apoda limacodes. The sequence goes on along the minus strand of OX291553.1, from coordinate 5,522,555 downwards.
CGTATCGTATTTCCGCCGTTTTTTTTTTTTTTTAACTTAGAAGCTTGATATTTTACAGCTTCAAGGGAATATAGACCTTATTATTTTATATTAATTTCAACTTGATACCACCACGCGTTCCTGAGAGACAGACAGAAAAACAACAAAGTGATACTATAAGGGTTCCTTATTTCCTTTTGAGGTACGGAACCTTAAAAAACCGGCTAGGTGCGTGTTGGGCCCCGTGCATTGTGCTGTTCCAAACTTACCTGATTAAATATGCTGCTATTTTATTTTACCATAATTTTACATAGTTCATTAACACTGTATTCTACACAACTACCTATATCTAAGTCATTTTCATTTGAATTTGTACTAAATTTATCTTATTACTTCTTCAAGTAATATTTTATAAGTTGTTCGACTGCTACTTGTTAATTCGTCGAGCTTACTGAGCTGTGACAGTGGTTCTTTAACTTTGTCCATAATAGTATTAGGGCCGATTCGAACCAAAATTGAGAAACAGCCATGTTGCTGGCACTTGACTCTAACAAAAATTAGCTCTTTATTTCGCAAACGGATCCCTAAATCGAAAAATAGTTTTTAAACGACACTCTAAGCATAGGATAGGCAAAAAAAACCATTCCTACTTTACGTAGAGGGGAGCTACCCTAAAAATTTTAGTCGTGTTTTAATTTTGTTGGTGTTATTTACATGTAGTTTTTTGCCAGCCTTCATACGTGCCGACTGATCGGGCACAGGCATAAGCGAGGGGGATTTGGGCCATAGTCAACACGCGGGCCCAGTGCGTATCGTGGACTTTACATACGTCTTTCCTTTTTTTCTCTTGACGTATGCAGTTTTCCTCACGATGTTTTCCTATACCGAAAAGCCAGTGGTGTGAATAAATAAATAAATCAGTGTACTTAAGAAATCGGGTCGGCATGTACCAATGAGTCCCCGGGGTCAGCGAGTACCATTTACATGTATAAACATGCCAAATTAGAGATTTTTAGTACTGAGAGTATCTTAGCCACGGACAGTCAGACGGACGTCAGAGAAACTACAATTCCTAGATGACTACGGAACCCTGAAAATGGCCGAGCACTTTAAGGCAGTGTGTAAATCACATGCACATCAAAAGACATGCGTAATAATGTTTGAGCCACCTTTTTTACAAGTTTCGTATTGGTTAATTGACAAACATTTATAAAAAATTATGATATGGTACAAAAAAATTTAATCTACGGGCAAGGCAATAATAGGAAGATCAAAATATATAAGACAGGAAATATTGTAAGACAATGCAGAGCTCATAAAATTTAATACTCAAGGGACTGCCGTTTCACCGGTAAATTCCACTGAGCGAGCGGCCGCCTGAATTGAATGTGGGGAATATTCGGAATGTCTTCACGAAATCGAATTTCTATGGAATTTTATCATATGAATTTTACGTTCTATTCGCTCTCGATTTGCATTACTAATAAGTTCATTTTTTTTTTCTTATGAGTTTACAAAATTCTTATCAGAACATGTAGTATATGCTACACGATGGCCTTTTTTTTATTTGATTTACTCTATATACACGAAAGATCAAAGAAAAAAAAATTGAAGAGAAAACTTTAGTTCTCTCTTAAGTTTTTAACCACAAATTCCTTAAAGAGAAAAAAAATAGTATAAATTTAGAAAATTAATATATAAATTTAAAATAAAAAATGTATTTTTTTTTTATCAGATAACCACAATAAGTTTCATTCCACGAAACATTAATTTAATGCACGTACGAGACACGCATATGACCATTTTTTTATTATTTAAATTATATAACCTTTCATCCTTTATGTCTCCACAGACAAAATATAAATGATTTTTGCATACCTTACAACAGCTTTTAATAAAATAGTAAAATAAAAGAGAAATAGAGATAGTAAAAATAAAGAGGCACGATAAAAAATGCAAACATTATTGTTTCGTTTAAGGTTTCTTTGCGTTTTTGAAATATACTTATTCTTGAAAACCTGGACTCGAAAATATCGACTACATCCCTCAGGTTTACATGCGTACTATGGAGTACGCGTACTATTAAGGCTATATGAAAAGAAATTAAAGATTCTAAATAAATTCGTTTGGAGATTCTTAATTAATATAGCTACAAACAAACATACCAACACAAAATTGAAAACTTTTCTGTTTATAATACGGCATGATTAGGTATATTACATTTTCATATATTGTTATTTGGTTTTTATTAGTTCGATAACTTAATGTAGTTTGCAATATATTCAAATTAAGTATGAATTATTAATGAAGTTCGTTGAAATAAACACCCTCTTATTACAATAAGCTTCCTTAAGTATGTCGGTAAAGTCTGTTTTAATTTCGTATCTGTCCCAAAAGATATTTTAACTTTAAATAGCGGGGAAACGAGTCGTTAAATAGAAAAGGACTAAAGATAAAACGGCACACAAAATTTCTTGGTAAACATTAGAAAATATGCCCCAAGTCATGAAGTCTCTTAAACTTTATCACTTAAAACTCTTTGTTTTAAACAGAGTTCACATTGTTGAACAAAATAATTGTGTAAATAACAATATAAAATAATGCCTTTTGATATTATAATTTCATTTAATTTGGCATTCAATGAATGATTATTGCAATTGAAAAAGAAGATTCATGGTTATTGTTTGTAATTTATAGTAATTACGTCTTTATCACTACAAAAATGTATATATATAAACAATATATAAACGTATAAATACACATACAATAAATACGAGTACGATTAGCGAGTAATGCCTAGCGTTTCTAGGGTCCATAGGCTGCTAGGCTGCAGTGATTGCATAACATTAGGCCGACTCTTAGCTTATTCATATAAATTTACATACATAAATACATGCATACACCCACACATAGATACACATAGAGTGTAGGACAAAGAAAGAAAACAATCATTCAAATATATAACTCATAAACAAAGCGGAAGATGAGACAAGTTCCTGACAAATCCTGTTTTGTTTTTGAACCCGGAAATCCAATTGACGAAAAGTTTTCTGGATGAACGACATGTTTGTTTTCCTCAATGTTTCCAACGATATATGACAGTGTGCGGCGCAAACAAATAATACTGGACATGTTTTGATATTGTCAAATTTTATTATTACACGCATTATATTAGGGTTTCGTAGTATGAACATTATTGTAGATTTCTCAAAACCACTTGTTCAAAACCATTTTTGTAAATGAAGCTTGTATCATGTTTAATTGTTTCAGACAAAGACAATAAAGTAGTATAGACCGCTAAAGTAGGTGAAAATTTATGAGCCCCAGCTCGCTGTGTATCGCCGCCCTCACCGAATGCCACCCGATGCGGCATTTCTCATTGTGCGATCCACCAAGAATGCTCTCAAGTCCCTTCTTGTTGTATTGTATGGTACAAAAATTGTTCTAAACGTTCAAAAAACACAAACATAGGTATTAAATATCACTAGTAGGTGTTTTTTCTACGAAAAACAATAGTATTTTTACAAGTCGTAGTGAGTGTTGACACAAAAAACGATAAAAACCATGTCGTTATAACTGTTGTCATACGGTGTTTCATTACGCCATAAAATATTTTCAATGATAACTTCAGGAATAAACCAACAGATAAATAATAATCATATGGACTAATATAAAAACATTAAAAAACACATCGAAAATACACAAACTACCAAGTAAAGCACACAATATTACTTATATTAGCATGAAATAACATAAATTCGCGCGTATTTAAAAACAGTTGCTTCTCAATGTTAAAATCAGGGCTAAGGAACGATATTATACAGCTGAGTTTGATATCCTATAAAAATTAATGTTTAAAACATTAGCATTTCACCTTTGATACTTACGCTATGCATAAAATGATTTCGATTGTGCAAATTAGGATACATCTTTGAGATATGTATTTTATTGGTCCATAGGTTTTTTTTAAATATTAATTTACATAAAACGTTTTGGCATTTGCGATATATTTTCCGATATAGTTTTTTGTACTTTATAATAAGATAGAATACTTATGTAATTTCTCAGTTATATTCAAAGGATTATAATGGTAATATCGTGTAACACATAATGCAACCATTTTTAAAGTTCTGCTAAGTTACACCAGAGATACAAGTTATCATTGAAGGAACAAACTTAAACTTAGACTTTGAAGCTTATGATGACTAAAAATTATTAAGTCTATTCTCCACTGTAATCGTTTTTTGAAATTGTGTGATTTGCCCGTATATAGAGTTTGAAAAACAGGAATTCAGAAAAATCAGCCTATTATATTTTACATCTAAATATTAAGAAAAACATATACCGTAATTTCTTAAGGGTAAGAATATAAGTACGTTAGATGGCGAAATAACAGAATTTTATTTTCTTTTGTCAGTTACTTTCCGACATTCACACAAACTTTGTCTAGGATAAAAGCTATTTATAGCTATAGCTAGAATATCTATAAATCTATCTTTATAGAGCATAACGTTAGCTTACATGTTGTTTTACCTAACTATGATTAAACTAGCCATATTACTAACTAAAAATTTCTTCTCCTGTGCCAAGTTTTATTTCTTACCTATCGGTTAAGGCTGAGCGTTGTCAGACGGTTAGACAATCTAAAAGTTTTATGAATTAGCAGATTATCAAAATAGAAATTGTATATGACATTTATCTTTGGAAATATATATATCCCACACCACAGACCTCAAATTCTGTAATCTGTTCTATGGACTGCGCCATAGCCTCGCAAAATCGATCATACTCAAGAAAGAGACAAAGTGAATCTGTGTTCTCTTTTCTCTCTCTATTAACCTTTGCAACAAGTTTAAAAGAGACAAAACACAACACAGTTTTGTTTGGGCTTTGTCACACTTTTGTGACCATTTTATTTTGCTGGCTAGGAAATGCGCTGTCCAGTTCCCTATGTCTGTGCTCCACACCATACAAAATCAAAGCCATTCATTCATTTTGTAATCCGAACAATTATATAGAATACAAAGCTGTAAGTCGCAGCGGTATATACTAGATATATATTTACATAATTAGACGCGGCACAGGCGCAATACATAGCCTAGTAAATATCTAGATACACATCACATTTATAAGTTTTGAAATTTTCGCGTTCCATTACTAATTAAAAAATAAAACGGGATTAAATGTGTAGTTATTTGGTAAAATATCTTTCTAACCCCGCTTCTTTGTAAACTGGTTGATGTGGTTTTTATACATTTTCTGAATCGAAAGCAGTCTATGATACTCTAATGTCTTTGGTTTCAGATATCTAAATTTCAGAAATTTACTTTAAAACCTTAAAATTTAAAGATCTTACCAACGATACTCCCACGATGAAGAGCTTAAAAAAATATTTCATCTCTCAGTTCAATGTATGGAGAGGTGCTGTTAATTTTTTTTTCTCTCAGTTTTATTACAAAAGTATGTATGTATATAGTCGTTTACCCAAGACACCATCTCGTAAATTTAAATCAGAATTAATGCAAACACGGTGGTGGTGTGGTGAAGGTGAGTGTGTGTGAACTGCAACATACGAACGGACGGGCGCGATAAAACTATGAAGGTTCCGTTTTTATCATTTGGCTTTTGAACCCTAATTATTTGAAACTTTACTGATATTTGGTCACGATTAAAAAAAACACCTGAGTATGTAACATTTTTTTTCCTGGCCCATACTATCTTTTAACTAGTCCTTTTTACAGCTACCGAAATATATAGCACAATAGTAATATTTATAGTTATAATTATTATATATTATTTAGTTACCTATGTATGAACCACAAATTTAGTTAATACAGTCACGTTCTAGTGCTTACTCAATAGGTCTGTAGGTATAAAAGTTAATCATATTTTAAAAGTAAAGAAAATAAAAAATGGCAACGGCTTAACCTTATTCCATAACTTACTCTCACGACCTTTTGATCCCAATTCAATTATTAACGGATTACCCAAGCTCTGATCACAATCAAGAACAAATATTGCTAGTAAATCCACCTCAATATTTTTTCTCTGAGAAAGTCTATATTTTACGCAGCTCATGAAATGGAAATTCACTGCTATAAATAAACTTGTACGTTTTCGGATGATTTTTTTGTTAACGCTTTTATTTTGATGTTTTATTAAAAAATCTGTTAAAGTTAATTGTGATACAAGTGAGCTACGCTGCTCATTACAGACGAGATTGTGAGTAATACGTTATTCAGCCCAGTAGGTGCAGAGCTCACGTGTGGCATACGCCTGTTTTCAACACACTTGAAGGATTGAAAATACTTATATTAGTGTTTAAGTGTTGTAAAAAGTTAATATTAAATGAAATCTAATAAATCATGAATTTGTTTTTCCTAAAATAAGAACTTAGTTCATATGCATAATTTCTTCTTGCTAAAAATTAAAAATAAATCTTTAAATTAAAAAAAAAACGATTGTCATTACCGTACAAGTGCGTAATGGATGCTGAAAACAGTGCAGCAAAGACTGATTTATATGTTGAAAAATACTTTATTTGTCAAATAAACCTAAAAATAAAACAACAGCTGAAACATTCATTACATTTCATCCATAGTCATCGCCATTGATAAATTGACAACGTCAAAACAGTCATAACGCTGCGACATAATGTATGACTGGCTGGACACCACCCGACTAGCCATATGTTGAATGTGCTCGCCGCTGCGCCGTCTCGCTGCGCATCTTGCCTCGGCATTGCTTGGTCTAGACGCCCTCTGTGACGACATAGGGAAGTTGGATGTCTAGACGCCATATAAATTAATGTTTAGGCTGTGGTAAAACCCTGTATGATATATCTCCACAAAATTTTTTTTGATAAATTTTGACTTCCATTAAAGGTTGATTTTGATGAATTTGCTTTACTTGTATTATCAAATCAATATTTTTAAATGAATTTCTTGATAATGAAGTTATACAATTTCGCTTACACTACTAAGTTCCCTAAGAGGATGCTTTTCCAAAAATGTTCAAAAAATATTATTCGTGATTTACTATAAAATGTCAATAATAATCACTTATATTCATGGTGATATTAAAAAAATGTCCAGATAAACATACAAAATTTCATTACCTATTTTACTATTATAAGGAATGGTGTTCCTAAAACCTCTAAATACTAGTACTGAAAACTTTATAACCAAATAACATCGTTTTAATTGCTAAAGAGACAGATTTTCATACGTTTCTATGAATTAATTTTAAAAGAGATAGATAGTCATGTTTCTATAAAATATCCTACGTCATAATAAGGAAACTGTATTTACTGGCGGCTAGCTCAGCGGCTTAGGCAATCTTTTGATGAATCAATAAGAACAAATCTTAATAAAAAAATCCGTATGAATTATGAAAATACGAATGTCAAGAAATAAAGTCCAAAAATATGGGACGATACCGTATTCATAAAATTTTATGCTCAAGGGAGCTTTCGCTTTTCACCGGTAAATTTCACGAAAGGCGGCTGCCTGAATTTAATATGAGAAATAGGTGTAACGTCTTAAGGAAAACGAATTCCTATAAAAGGCTGAGAATATTAATAGCTGGTTTATTTCGCTTCACACTATAAATAAATATTTTTGGACATTACACATAGCGCCGTCTGGACGCAAAGTAAGCAAAGCTTGTGTAATGGATACCAGACAACGGAAAAATATACATATATATTACTTTTTTTTTTGAATACATACATATCATACATAAATACAGATGTGTTTACGGTGACTAGAGACAAACAAAAATGTTTATCACATCAATGTTTGTCCAGTGCGGGAATCGAACCCACACAACATCGAGGCTACACTACCAATTAGGCCACGAGGGAGTCGATTATGATTGATTAGTTCATATTTTGTGTCAATATTACCGACAGGATTATCATGGTAGACAATATTGATAACTGCTTCGAAATAATTTACGAGATGACAAAACATGTTAACAGGAAACCAGTTAGCTATTTTGTACTATCCTTTGTGTGTCCTACGCACTAGAGGAGATACTGGACTAGCCACCGCTGTCTCAAGCAATTACCAAACGTCACTTAGTCATTGCCAGGAACAGGACTTTCCGCGTTAGAACATGACGTACTAACTAGTGTTTTAGCTAAACGGTTTCTTTATAGTATTTTCCTCTAGTGTAAACATAAACATTTAATATAAAAGAAGGAACCTAAGTTTTGAAGGTTTGCTTGAAACCTATTCTAAATAACATCTTTTTGAGTAATCGCGAAAATTCCGCTTAAGCGTTAATGTAATAGAAAATAGTACGGGAAGAAGGAAATCGATTCTGCAGGGATTTGGGTACTAAGAAAAAGTAGTAGAAAACTACTATATTTAGTAATGACATTAGTGCGGTAAGTTGGTTATTATAAACGAGTAGACGAATGCCCATACTATAGTCACGAGTCTGTAACTACCAATTCCGCACGAATGTCATACAACGTTTTTCAACACATTTGCGAGAAAAAAGTATAATTTATAGGGTATTAAATAAACTTTTTCATTCAACTGCTAAAAATAGCAAATAATAAAGTGTACAGAAAGGTCATTACTTTTAGAAATTTAAAGGAAAATTTGAACAATTATTGAAATTCAGTACTCAGTAAATAACTGACTGACTGACATTTTTAATTTCACACGTATCATGTTGAATGGGAGAATGAGGCGTAAAAAACTACATCTTTCGCCTCTTTTTCTTGTAGTATTAAAGTGAGTCAAACGTTAAGATCAAAATCGCTTTCAAGAAGGTCGATTGAAATTAAAAAAAAAGCCGTAAAGGATACAACGGAGCTTGCGGTAAAACAGGTAGTTATGTGAGAGTACCTATTTTACCGCACGTTCCTTTGTATGGTGCGGAATTTTGAAGTTTCGAAAAATATATACAAACTTCATAAATGCATTTTTGAGCAAATATGTTCAAAATAATACAATAAGCAGGTTGAAAGTGGCTGTTAAATCTACAAAGTTTAAACACGCAACATTTAAGAATGCTAAAGCCTAGAGCGATCAATAAAAAAGTAATCATGTATTGCATTGTAGACTTAGGTCAGCAATAAAGGTTATTTAAACTCTACTTAAATGGTAAATTATGGTCTTTGCCTACTCTCCCAAATACCCAAATTATCTGTTTTATTACAGAATGTTCTCATTTAGATCTAGCTATATAGCCTTTACTATTAAGATATCTTCACCTCTTGTAAATTTCAAATTCACGAGTTTCAAAAATACCATAATATCATATTTGATCATATTGAGTATATATATCGCACAATTTAAAATATTTGCATTTCGCTACTTATTATACTTATTAATCATACAACAGCACGTATTTATATATTTTTTATATGAGTAAATAAAAAGTAAAGTTGAAAACAGACATCGAAAGCATTTGTAAAAGAAATAAAACAAAACAACGAAACATAAAAGAGCTGAGACAGAAGTGCTTCACAAAGTAAGCCAAAGTTTATGTACATTTTATTTTGTTTTTCGCATTGGCTTTAGGCTGTCAATCATCCAATCTGAGAAAGCCATAAACATGCGGGTTTTGAATTAAAAAAATGCTTTTTGTTTCAGAATAATTGGTTATAGTAAGTAATCACTTCAAAAAGAACGAAAATTGCTTGTAGTTTACTTAATTCACCTGTATATTAAGTAGAATATTATTCACCCGGGTATATTAAGTATACCAAAAGTAAACTTTATTCGCCTTATTCACCTGGGTGCATTAGGTACACTTCTAGGTTAATTTAATTCACTTATTTATGTGGTACATAACGTAATCCTAAACATGTCCCAGTGTCCCTTACACTAGCCGCTTAAATATTAAAAAAGGTTTTGATTATTGACATTATTAAAATAGATACACTTTGACAGGATATGTTGATTTCTTGCTTACTTTTCCTATTGTGGCTTATTTGTTTACGAATTGTAATGTAAGCAACTAAACTCAACCAATTTCACTAATGTCAAAGTTTATATGCATTCATAGGGGTCGTGTTTTTTGCATAATTTTCGACAATATTTTAGAAAGAAAACGTACAAATTTGGTGCAAATAAGTGGACATGCTGATATTAGTTGCGCGTTCTGCTTAACATCTTTTGCATAGCTAATCATTTCCAATTAATTTCAAGAGTTATCTTTCGTTTTTTTCTCTGTAATGTAGCTCATTCCAGTTTGACAGCTGTCATCCGAAACAAAAAACTTGATATGATCTATCTTTTGTGTCGAGAAACTACTGGTCTGCGATCAATAGCTTTAGGAGATATAGCGATAGATATTTATAGATATAGCGATAGATATTTAGATGCAACACAAAACTGTATTAATTGATTTTGTTATTAGTTTTCTAATTGCTTGCCAATGTAAGTGTGTATGTTTATTTATTATAGATAGGTATTTTACGGTTTTTTTGTGAAAAATTAAATAAAAATATATTTATAAATAAAGAAAACGAATGGCAGTCTTATCGCTTTAAAGCGATATCTTCCAGAGAACCTTTGGGTAGAGGAAATAATAATAATTTAACGATAAATAAAATAATCATGTTATACGCATTTGGAGACAAAAAAAATATGTAAATCAATAATATTTTACTTATAGAGATCTTCATAAACTTGACCCTTAAAAACTTCGATGTAACTTTCAACGTTTGAAAAATCATAATTAAATATTAATACAATCACTTATTAATTGTATAGTTATAAAGGTAGTGAATAATACTTTAGATTGACATGAGAAAAACAGAATGTCATCACCTTAGATTTCAATATTCAAAAAATAAAAACTAACAAGAAACATTTGAAACAATATTAATTATATTATTATATATTATATTTATAATAATTATATAATAATTTAGAAAAACACTTAATAACAAGTTTTAATAGTAAGTTAAACTAAAAAGCAGAAAATAAATTTTATTCAACAACCATAGAATATACTTCTATCATTTTCAATAATTCTAAAATAAAAATAAAGTGATCAAAAATATAATTTGATTGTAAAAAAGCGGGAAGTTCTTGATACTAAGCATCCCACTCTTTTTTTTACAATGAAATTAATTTTCTTTTTATCACCTTATTTTTATTTAAGAATAAGTGAAATTGATAGAAGTTTATTGAGTTTCTAGTATTTCTGTGGCTGTTGAATAAAATTTAATAAAAAAAGTTTTTAGTTCAGTTTGCTATTAAAGCGTGGTTTTAAATTTTTTTACACTATTTTTTTTTTTATTTTTAGTCTTAAGCTTAATGATCAATAATACTATTCAGGAAACGTAATATTTAGTATATCTTACTCGACAGTATATCTAAAATTATTATATTCGTGTTCTCATAACTCACCACTCGGCCCTGCCGCATATAAACGCATTTGGAAGAGGGGGTCACAGGGTGCCGGGTCGGTTACATTTTTCAAATTTATGTCATCGGTCTTTAATACGTGTGCAAATTTTCAGATCAATTAGACGTCTTGAAGTGGTTGAAAATTGCGTTAAAAGATTCCGTTACATATATACATACAGGTCAAGCTAATAAAAGCGTGTTAAAAATAGTGATATCGGCAGCTTCGTCATCATCACATAATATATATAATAACTTAGGACATAATTTTTTTTTAAGTAGCCCACTCTTGTCTTGTCGCTAATTTCAGCAGTACGTTGGTATAATTAATACCCGCACCAAAGTACTTAGAGCGTGCCCCGCATTTTAACTACTTTGACCGAACGCTGTCACGCAAGAGGGTACCTACATTCAATTTAATATTAATTTATTGTTATTTTATAACTACTGAATTCAGGCATACTAATATAGGTATTATCTGTAATCCAAGTAGCTATAACTAGTAGGTTAAGATTTAAAAAATTTTTGATAGCTCAATTGGTAGAGCACTTACACGGAATGGAAGGATGTTGCAGGTTCAAGTCCCCGCATATGTAAATTTTTTGACTGCATTTTTGCCATGACAATATTAATTTACATTGATGATTTAGCCATAGTTACGGCATATATAGTATATTTTTTTAAAACCCTCAGGGAGTCAAACGAAGAAAGGTTATTTCTATGTATATTGTATTTCTTAATTCTATGAAGATTTTGCGTAGGAATTGTAAGATTAATATACAAGGACTTTATAAGATACTCATATTTTTATATAAAACTCAATCTGCAAGCTCGCATGGAAAAAGGTAAAAGACACATATTTGCCGCAAGCCTTGACTGCCTCATTTTGATCCCTAATTAGTGTACATTACTGTACATTTGATCTAGTTAATGCATCTATACCGCTTCTAATGCGTGCATTCATTTACGATACAGCGGTCGATTGGTCATGTTTTGCCTTTCTGTTGGACTGTCCGACCTTTGAAGTGCTCTACTTGCTACACTACTGTGCATTATCTGACGGTACGGAACCCTTGATGCACGAGCACAACTCGCAATAGCCGCTTTCTTATTTAACACACATATAATCAAGACATCAAATTCACAATCTAACTAAGCGAAGCGATTCACGAAGTTAAGCGGTCGTAGCTCCGACACAGCCAACCCAATTCTTTTTAATTATGTGAGTCATGAGTGAGCAATTGTGATAAGATATATATTATAAAATTCAAAAAATTAAAATACCACTAGAACCTATCTGAATCACAGAATATATACAAGTGTGCCTAATTTCATTAGTTGTTCATTTGTTAGTTAAGAACTTCATTATTTCTTGTATTCTACTTATCTTATTATATATAACTTTAATTATTTAATTATATATTAATTGTACCAAAAATATTTTTAAATTTATTTATTTTTCATACATAAAATGCAAAATGAATCTCTCCTCGTGATCGTGCTCAACTTCATTTTCTAAACTACATATATATTTATAGCTCTTATATGTGTTAATTAAAATTATAATGACACTGTGTATGAACTGTAATTGTATTATTCTTACATAAAACCTTTATTTAATGAACGTTTGCTTTATTATTATAAACCTAGTAAGTGAAATGGTGACATCTAGTGTCAGTAGCCAGAGGACAAGTGGCGCCGCACGCTGAGTTTCGTATGAGATATTGTTGCTTCGAACTAAAATCAGTACAGCTACAAAAGCGATAAAGTTTCCCAAAGCATTTCTTTATAAAACGTCACTACCTTTTTTTTTAATTTAAACGTTTATTATAAAAATATTATATTTTCCATTTTTTATAAATCTATGTGCCCGCCTGTGTATGATTCGGTTTTTTTTTATGATCTACAGTTCGTTTAATTTTTTATTTTTTATTTATCATTCTGTTCGCTTGGCCTAAAAAATAAAATGTCGCCACACACAAAGACCATGTTTAGTAAAGGCTTTGAAAATTATATTTATTCTTAATGTAATATCGTTTAAATCTTAGAGAAGCGCAAATTTTATTCAAAGGTTGTTTCGATGGAAATTCTAGGAAAATTTGTTCTCAGTAAACATGTTAAGATTTAGCCTTTGCTTTAAAGCGAGTAAGTGCACAAGAGCATGAAAAATTTCAAATTGCAGGATAAGAAGATTGAAGGGACCAAAATCACAGATATTAAAGATGTTTTAAATTTTATATATACCTAATACATACAAAAAAATATGATGCAGGATTTGTAATTAAAGCAATTCCTGGTATTAACACGCATATTGTGTATTCAGAATAAATATAAATATGGGGTTCTTCAAGAAAGAAGTTATTAGTTTTTTTAAGGGTCGGCAACGTGCGATATGCCCCAGGTGTTGCAAGCGTCCATAGACTGCGGTAACCGCCTACCATCAAGCGGATCGCAACTTGTTTGCCACTTTAGTGGTATAAAAAAAATATTTTTACTGTTCAAAATTTATAGTAACTCCTATAAGTAACGGGTTTAATTTGGTTTTACGTACATGGGATTCCTCTGGCAAACCCTTGATTATAGAAAGGAAGTTTGCTTTAGCAAGCTATGGCTGTAGCTAAAGTACGTCAAAGTGGCATTTGGTTATAGTTCCTGTTGGAACTTTCTTCCAACAATAAGAGTAAACTAAGGCCTTTCACGTCTTTTACCCTTGTGCAAAATTTCATCTCAATTGGGTGCTCCGTTACGATGTGAAGGAAGGAAACACAAGCAACTCGCTTTCGCATTTATAATTTGTACGGATATGTACCAAATAACTCATTTATAATATTAGTGCGTATATGTAACTTATAATTCATTTTGTTATATTATTACGGATAGGTAACTTATAACTCATTTTGTTATCCTATCAAACAAAAAAATGACATGGCAAAATTGATTTTCCTGAAACACTTGGCTCACTCGCTCCTCCAAAATTTGTATCAACTGTAAATACAAATGCAGACACTGGTTTACGTGGAAAGACTGAAATCAGGGCTAAGTAGTTGATTTTATGTCTGCACCGTATGTATGTTACCATACGATTGAGCTTGTGGTATTTAGTAAGAAGGGAAACTTGGTTTTATTTACTTTGTCATATGGCTTGTTTACACGTATTACGTCAATTTTCGCGTGTACACTAAATTTATTTTAAATTGCAAGTTAACGATTAATGATTAAGTGGAAAGTGGTTGAGATTTGTTCTTATTTTTCGGTTAAGTAACTGCGTCCCCCACCCCCCACGCCGCGCGCCTTTTTCCCGCGCTTTCTTCGCCGGCGTTTGAAACCAAGGAAATTCATAATATCTTTTAGTTCTCCGTGTACGTACATATTTGTTAATAAATTATTAAAAAATCACGAAATGTCCAGAAAATATCACAAATAAATTTGTGGAACTATCTTGTTGACTGTCTCCGAATTTAATTATGATTGAGTTATTTCTTATCTACTTTATCAGTGAATGCATGTAAACCAGTCAAAAGTGACAACGTCTTATTTTGTCATTTGTAAAAAAATAGTGTTATAAACAAAGCTTTTACAAATGCACTTGCAACTTTGTTTTTATTAATATGTTTTAGTAATCTCAATGAGCTCATAGTTACGTTGATAACTTAGAAATGTCCATTCAACAACTTAACATTGTCATTTTAACAAATTCGTTTTGTCAATATGCTAAATCAACTAATTTTCAATTTGACAATATATTTAAGACATGGCTTAAGTATTTATGTTTTGTTTTTGTTTGAGTTTTAATGTATTAGCGAAATACTTATTTACGGTATTAATAAATAGAAGATTGTTCACTAAGGGACTAAAACAACCCATTACGTTTGAGACTTTTAGCCTCCCGAGCGAGAGCAAGGGGTGCTAAAGAATCGAGTATGAATGGGTTTTAGTCTTGAGTTAAACAATTCGCTTTCACTTTGAGTGCGAGAAAATAAAATAAATATGTACAAAAATAAAAAAAGTATATTTTATGAAAATTTTGAAGGGTACTTGTTTTAAGGTGAAATATTATTGAATAATCAACCTGTTAAATCGCTAGTCGAGGTGAAAGAAACACTTTAGTAAGGATAATTTCTATTTATTCTTAGTAGAGTAATATTACAAATTGTATTTAAGTAAGACAAGCAAGAGAACCAAAAAGCATAGATCACTGTCATAGACAATAGAGTAGTATTGCCACAGCAAATATAATAGATTCCTCCCCCTTAATATAAGTACCTCCTACAATGGTAATATAATCACACAAAAATCAAATAGACTTATAAATTTAATTTAACAATAGGTTTCCTTATTCTACTACTTCTTCGCAGTTGAACACTAGTATTTGAACTTCCATTTAAATTAGTTACAGTGGCGGTCTCAGTGTTACACAATAAATCATTCACAATCCTATCACTAGCCAAAGTACTTTGACTTTGGCTTTCAGGAGGTGGAACACTGGTAGGAGTTACTAAATTTAAGGTCTCCTGTGAACTGCCAGTTTCATTAGGAATAATCTTATAACTGGAAGCATCAAAATCTATTTGAACATCAATCTTATCACCTACTTGTTTGATCTGATCAATATGCCTACGCCAGACCAAACCATTATCCATTTTTAACTCATAATGTAGTTAACCTAAAACCTTTGAAACCGTACCAAACTTCCATTTCTCCTGGCCCATGTAGTTCCTAGCAATAACTCTATCCCCCACCTGTAACACTCTCACTCCAGCCTTTGAAATGGTAGCATTTGGACATAATTTTGAAAACTTAGAAGCAACTTTGTAATTTAAAACTAAGTCCGTAGGAGCTTTCCCTGTAATAGATTAAGGTGTAATTCTAAATTGAAATAGGATCTTGTTCAAGTTTTCCTGTAAAGATTTTTTATTGCTTTGTAAACACTTTAATTTAGTTTTTAAGGTTTGGACATACCTTTCTGCCTGACCATTAGTGGCAGGATTGTAGGGTGCAGAACGTTTGTGTTTAATATTATGGAGTTGTAAATAATTTTGAAATTTTGGGTTGACAAATTGTGGACCATTATCACTAACAAGTATGTGTGGATAGCCAAAAGTAGTAAAAATTTTCTCTAATACTTCAATAGTATTATCAGTATCAATTCTGTTCAGAATATGTATTTCAGGCCATTTTGAAAATGCATCTATTAATATAACAAAATAGACCCCCATGAATTTACCAGCAAAATCAATGTGAACCCGTTCAAAAGGCTTTGATGGATACTCCCAGCTGTGCATAGGAGCAACAAAGGGTTTTTCTGGTTAAGGCAGCAATCA
The DNA here is from genome assembly GCA_946406115.1 of Apoda limacodes. Taxonomy (NCBI): domain Eukaryota; kingdom Metazoa; phylum Arthropoda; class Insecta; order Lepidoptera; family Limacodidae; genus Apoda; species Apoda limacodes. The sequence goes on along the minus strand of OX291553.1, from coordinate 5,505,880 downwards.
ACACAATTAGCAACTAGATCTTTAACCTGATTATCAATTCCTGGCCACCAACAATAACTTCTGGCCAAAGCTAACATTCTAGTGACGCCAAAATGCGCGTCATGTAGGTCTCGAAGAATGGATTCTCCGTACTTAGTAGGTATAACCACTCTTGAACCTCTCATAATACAGCTATCCTGTAAAGAAAATTCTGACTGGTTGATGCCAAATCTGTCAGCATGCGACAATTGTTTGCCATCACATAGTCCTACCAGTAAGGGCTTCAAAGTCTCATCTTGTTGTGTAGCTAGTGCAATCTGTTCAGCTGTAACTGGTAGTAAACTAATCTGCTGGATCTGGAACACATCCGCTTCCTCTAGTGAGCAGGGCTCTTCATTTTGAAGGGGTAAACGAGAAAATGCATCTGCATTTGCATTAGACTTTGAATCCTTGAACTTTATATCATAATTGAAACCTTGTAGGAAAATAGCATAATGTTGCATGCGAGCAGCTGACAAATGTGGCAACGCTTTGGATGGTGAAAAAATTTGGACAAGAGGCTTGTGGTCAGTAAAAAGTAAAAACTTCCTGCCATAAAGGTATTGGAAAAAACGTTTAACCCCAAAGACTATTGCATAAGCCTCCTTGTCAATTTGAGCCCATTTACGCTGAGTTGAGTTCAGCGTCTGAGATGCATATTGTATGGGTCTCTCAGTACCATCTGCCATGACATGGGAAAGCACTGCTCCAACCCCAGTTGGAGATGCATCAGTTGCCAGAATTACAGGTAGGTCAGGTGAGTAATGTGTTAGTATTGTTTCTGAAGCCATCTGCTTTTCATGGTTATTAAGGCTTTTTCACAATTAGGTGACCAATGCCACTTGACACCAGTGCGGAGTAGCTCATGTAAAGGTTCCAGAGTATCACTGAGATTAGGAAAAAATCTACCATAATAGTTAACCATTCCTAATAGTGCCTGTAACTCACTGACATTAGTCGGTTTAAGAGCTTCTGTAACTGCTTTTATTTTAGAATCACACTTGTGAATGCCTTTTTTACAAATTTTGTATCCACAGTATTCAATCTCATCTTTCATGAACTCTGATTTCTCTACATTGACCTTCAACCCATACTCCGACAACCTAGCAAAGACTAAGTCAAGCCGTTGCAGATGCTCTTCATCCGTAGGTGCTGTGATTCTAATGTCATCAATGAAACAGAGAACACCTGGTATATCTTTTAGAATATTCTCAATTTTTCTTTGCCATTTAGCTGGCGCACAATTCAGACCAAACATAAGGCGCGTACATTTGTATAACCCTTTATGTGTATTCAACGTTAACAGATGTTGATCCTCCTCCCTGACCTTCCAATTTAAGTATGCATTTCGCAGGTCTATTTTTGAAAAGGTATTGCCACCGGCCAAACCATTAAACAACTCCTCTGCAGTAGGCAAAGGATGCTCATCTACAACTAGCTGCTGGTTGATAGTAATTTTGTAATCCCCACAAATCCTAATTTTCCCATTTGCCTTTACCACTGGCACAATTGGAGTAGCATATTCACTGTTATCAACTTTAACTAAAACTCCAGATTCAACTAGGTTATCAATCTCCTGCTCTAATCTGTTCTTTAAAGAAAATGGCACAGGCCTTGCACGGAAAAATATTGGCGTAGCATCTTTTTTTAATTGAAGTGCAACTGGGTCGACCTTGATCTCTCCTACGTTTTTATTATCAAATAAAGGGCTATATTTTATAAATAAGGACTGTAAGGTGGAGTGAGAAGTATTAGAGGTGTTACCTGAAACATAATAAACATTATGCACAGCTGAAGATAGGTTATCCCATGTGAAAGCTCTAATCCACTCACGGCCCAGAAGAGGTTTCTTATTCCCCGAAACAACATAAAGCTTTAAGTTGTTCTTGGTTTCAACTCCAATGGTAATGGATTTTATGTAGCAGAACCCTAAAACATTAAGAAAATTATTAGAATAAGTACACAGCTTTACATCACTTTTGAGTAGCTTAATGTCTTTGAAATTGTCTTTATTAACTTGTTCATTAATAATTGAAACAGCTGAGCCACTGTCAAACTCCATTTGCAAAGGTACATTGTTAGTATGCACTGTGATGAAAAACTGTTTGTCCCGGTTTGAGTTGATATTGTTAACATACTCAACTGCATTGACATTCTTCAATTTAAGGCACATTTTCTTTAAATGTCCTTCTTTATGGCAAAAATTACAAGAGGCACTCTTAAACGGACATTTGTCAGCATAGTGGTTACCCCCACAGCGGAAACAGCACACTTTATTTTTTCTTTCAGGTCCGGAAGAGGCAGTATATGAAGCTGAAGGCAATGGCTGACTGTTTTCAGGTAAGTGCACATAATTTTTAGTATATTTTTTCTTGTTATAGGTAACAGCATGTACTTCTCTTTGCTCCATGTAATTTGTCCGTGTACTCTCCAGTCCCACCGCATTGTCATAAGCATTTTCAAGAGTTAAACCTCTGGTTTCCAGCAGTCTGTCCTTAATGTTTCTGTCCCGAATGCCACAAACAAATTGGTTGCGTAAAGCAGTATTCAGAAAGCTTCCAAAATTGCACCCCGCAGCCATCTTTCTAAGCGCAGCAAGGTAATCCTTCACCGACTCGCCCTCACCTTGAGTGCGATGGTGGAACTTGTAATATTCCGCAATTTCAAGAGGTTCAGGATCAAGATGGCTTACCAGCGATTTGCAGTTTTCTTTGAATGTTCTTGCCTCCGGCGTTGAAGGCGAAACAAGGTCACAAAGCACATCATACAGCTCAGGGCCGATGTAGTGAAGAAAATATGTGTTAATCTTCGTTTCGTCCTTGACATTGTAGATCAGTAATGCTCCTTCAAAACGTTGAACCCAGCGATGAAACTTGCTTTTGCTCGTCTCGTAAACTTCAATGAAGTTGGGCGGAATGGCGCGAAAAGCATCCGCAACGCCGGGTTCTTGCGTCGACATTTCTCACGCAGGTCGCCAAACTCCTCGTCGGCAATTGTCAAATCGCTGGTCGAGGTGAAAGAAACACTTTAGTAAGGACAATTTCTATTTATTCTTAGTAGAGTAATATTACAAATTGTATTTAAGTAAGACAAGCAAGAGAACCAAAAAGCATAGATCACTGTCATAGACAATAGAGTAGTATTTCCACAGCAAATATAATACAACCAAATGTTCTTTTTCGGTTACTTGTGTAACTAATTTTATATACTTGTACTAAGAATACTGTTAATATATATATGATGTATAGACAAAGTCTTTGGCTTTTTTGCAAGCAGGAGTGATCATAGACGAGTTCTTTAAACTGTTCTATGGACTGCGTAACTCACAAAATTGGCTGAACTTTAAAAGAGACAAAGCAAACCTGTGGTCGGTTTTATCTTTCTACCAACGTCCGCAGTTTTGTTGGTTAGGTGCAATGCGCTGTCCAGTTCTTTGTCTATGCGAGAATTCAAATTTTAATAAAATACATTAGTCCCTATAGAGACTAATGATGCACTTTAGATAGTACATACTTACCTACTTTTAGAGCATGCAGAGAGAAAAAGCTGTTTTAGGCATTTTGTTCGCACATTTTTCTCAGTCTAGCAAATTTATTGCATATATGGATATTTTTTGAATATGACATCATTTAAACATAATACCAACCGATTTTACAAGCATGTCATCATTTGTTACCTAGTTCTTGAAAATACTAAGCCCTGAAGTCTTTTATTAATTAAAATTGAGCATCCAATAACGTTGGGCGAGCGTTCCAATTAGCGCAGAATGTTCATTAAGGTGCCTGTAATGGCGAGCTAAGGTATACGCTCTTATCGACACTACGTGAACAAGCACTAGACAGTTTTTTAAGTTTTTATGTAATATATTAATATTAAGTGCCGCTCATTAATATTTTAAATTGTATTATATACTAGTCAAGCAAATCATTAAAAACTTTTTATGGGATATGATATTAATAGCTCCACATGTAAGAGCGCATTATAGCATTGCGTGTACTGGAAACTAATGTAACATCACAAGTGCAATAATTCACAGCACAATTCATCGCTGTGTAAACATGCTAGGTAAACGGTATTTACAAGTTTGCATAAGCATTTTTCTCTTTATAGCACTGCTTACAGATTACTCAGCACTACCACAATATGTGCGGTCCTTACCATATCTTAGGGCCTTACCATATTGTGGTCACTATTGTATATTGTGGTATTGCCCTTTCATCTGAAAGATATGGTGATAAGGAGGACACAGATTATGCATATGTTTATACCTAGTATGTTTACACAGCGATAAATAAATTGTGCTGTGAATAATAGTAATATCTCGTCACTGTTGTCATTGTCAACACTCAACAACATACACTGGTTTTGAGCTGTGGCTGACACCACCAATGTTTGCTGAAGTAAAAACAAAACCTAGGTATAATAAGGAATTTAATTGGCTATTGAAAAGAACCAGCAAAAATAAAAACTTCTCCCCTGAGCTGATTCCATTGAAGACTGAGATATACAATTATCAGCGTTAAGGTGATAAGGTTTTACAGCAATATTTAGCTAAAGTAAAGACATGAAACAAGCAACGAAAAAAAACTACCATTTATACAATATGTACAAAAATAACATAAATTAATCCTAACACCGCCTAACACCGTAGTCACATCACTTTACCTTCACCAAAGAATCCCTCGCTGGTATGTCACTACCGACACGTGGCAAACATTTTCTCTGTGCTGACATGCTGTACTAGATCGTCTGTTCAGAAGCATCGCTTCGTAAATGCTTTTAGTCAGTTTGGGTCTAACTTTAGCGCTAACCTAATTATTAATGTCTAAGTAGTTTTGTTACTTACGAAACTATTTTTACAAATTTTAGCAAACTCAAGCGTCCATAAAATATAAACAAATTAAGTCATAAATTATTAGGTAATTAAGTAACCTTTATTGAGGTTAAAGAAGCATGTATAAATGCAATTAAGAACAGCGGTGCTAATACCCGTCTCACGTGCTAGCCGAAATTAGTAAGGTAATTAACCCGGATAAAAAGATTTTCTGTAAGTTCAATGTCTTAATTTACTTTTATTGAGCATATTTTGATACATTTTGTGCAATTTCGTAACTTAAAATATCTGAGCTTTGTTGTCTTGTGGGTAATTTATTTGTAATCTTTTAGTCACTCAAAAAGAACTTTTAAATTGTTTTTTTGGGGCTGTGTTAATGAAATTGTAAAATCTGTTCATACCGGCTGTTCCTTTTTATAGATTTACAACCATAGAAAGTATACGCTGAAAAGTTAAAAAAACTTTAACGCTACATACTATATCTATTCTGTGCAGATAAATCTGTTAAAAGTAAAGAAAATGATGTTCCTTCATTGTTTTTATTTTTATCTGTTTTTCTGTTTTCATTTCCTATTAGGAACTTTGAATCAAAGTCATAGTTGAAGTCATTTTTTTTTTATTCAAACTAGGTTTTTACAAACCCTTTTGAATCGTCAAAGTTATTAAATACCTACTATTTTTTAAAATCCGGATCAAAATGTAGATTTCTACCTAGGAGAATTCGGCAAGAAACTCGATAGTTACTGTTCTAAAAAAAATCATGTAGTTGACATCACAAAAAAATAAAAAAATAATATATAAAAATAAAATATAAAAATCAATGTTTCAAATAAAAATAATAATAATAATAACACGATTTAAAGGGCCTAAATATTGACAGGAAAACATTAACAGGACTTTAATAGGTATATTTTGAATTTGGACTTTAATATGTTTATATTTTTCAGTATGTTTTATTGTTTTAAATAAAAAATACATTAAATATAAAAGATTGTTCCGTAAATGTGTGGATTGCCGCTTAAGTTATTTAAAATGATTAGTTGATAGGTTAATAAATGATAGGTTCTTTTCGACTTTCATCAAAGTCTATATCACTACTTTATTTGGTAATTTACTTTTGAATAGTATTCATAGTAAAATAACTAACATGACCGGTATAAAATTCATAAAATTTCAATAAAAAATATGAAAAAGCATCATAAAAAATATAATAGTAACTGTTGAATATTCACGTTAACGCAGTCCAATATGTTATCCACATGGCTCTGCTCACGGCATTAGCGACATAAACCAGGTCGTTTCATCCCTCGGTTACACGCGATGTCTTATATCACCTCCGGACATTTTCACTCCACTTGGAATTTCATAAGTGGCTATAAGGTTTTTATATGGCTTAAATTTTTATTCTCCTGTTTTTTTATCACGTTTTAAAGTTCTTGTTAGCTTGCGAGCTATTTGTGACTCTATGATATTATCCTTAATCGTTATGTATTATTGACAAATATAATATTAGTAATAATATATTTGTGACATTAAAATTAGAATCATCTAGAAACAAAATATAGAATCGACCTAATATTGTAGAAAGATTTGGTGTTCATTTTTTTGAACTTGTTCCTTGTTCACGGAAAAGCTGTCATTATTTACAATATTATTTTATTTAAAATCCAGATTGCAATGAGCCTTATTTATAGTATATTTTGTAATAGTCCAAGGGATAAATTTGTCAAATATGGCGACTATTTAGCTACTAGCACAGTTCAAACAAAATTTATACTGCCCAAAATAATACTGTTTGGAAATGTTGTTTGAAGTCAGACCAATAATGTTGTTTTAATAAAAATCACTTGTATGTTACATGTGATGCCACAGTATTAATAATCTGGAGGGGTTACCAGTGGATAAAATCCATCGGTTGTCGATATTATTTCAGTCAATTGCCAGGTTTTACGGATTGAGCTCTGTGAATATGACACGTATATGCGACTATGTATGAGATTTCCCCCTTAGCAATTTATGCCGACATTGTAGATAGAGAGAAAAGTTAGCCTGCATGCTTTTATAATGAAAAATCTGGATATTTCTCAAGTCATTAGGAGTTGGTAAAACTCAAGATTAAACTTCCTTTAATAAAATCAACATTGATCAACTTAATCAGCATTTTTCTTTTATTGTTGACATGGATAGCAACAAAAAGGCATACACCTTTAATCATCTTTCAAAGATTCCAACTCTTGACTTACCTCCTTTTTCTTTTAGTCAATTCAATGATTGTGATGTTAAGAAGAGTATTTCGTCCATTGCATCCAGAGCTGTTGGTGGTGATTGTATTAACCGTAAAATAATCATTCCCATCCTTGACATCCTTATTCTCATCATGACTCATATCCTTATCTCTTCCATTGCCTCTAGTACTTTTCCAGCCATTTTGAAAAATGCATTTGTTAAATCCTTCTACATTACTGGACTTTAGGCCCATTCTATTTTACTTATCCTATCAAAGGTCCTTGAGCGACTTATTTGACATCAACTTATTACCTTTCTGACTTAAAACAAACTATTGAACCCCTTGCAATCTGGTTTTCGCCCTGGTCATAGTACGGTTACTGCTCTCACAAAAATTACTGATGATATCCGTTGATGGTAATAACTTAGTTACAGTTATGTCGCTGTGAGATTTCAGTAATGCCTTCAACACAGTAGACTTTGACATATTGCTGAGCATCTTACGCTTTCTTAACATATCTCCAACAGTAATTGACTGGTTTCACAGTTACTTGTATGGACGCCAGCAACGCATCCGACTGGTGCTCCACTTCAGCTGGCGTGCCGCAGGAGAGGCGTGCTGTTTCCTTTCCTTTTTGCCATCTTTATAATACTGTTACTCATAAACTTTCTTCTCTCTTCCACTTGTCTTAAAATTTATACACATGCCCCAATTGATGACGTCAATAAAGCCATTGAAAAAATTCATTGCTGATCGAATCAATAAATCAATAATGAATCCTCTGAAGAGGAAAGCTATTATTATTGGCAGTCAAAAAATGATATCACGCATCAATAGTGAACTACATATTACCTTCAATTTATCTTGACAGAGTCTCTATACCTTATTGTGACTCCGTCAAAAATCTAGGGATAATTGTTGACAACACGTTAACATGGGCCCCACAAGCGAAACTCGTGCATACTCATGGATCGTCTTTCAAACTCTACTCATCCAGAAAAGGCCTTCTTACACCTCGATAGGAATGTACTGATTCAAAACTCAAAAGTGAGAAATAAATAAGTTTAAATTGAAAATAAATAATTAATTATAGCAATAACATATATTAGAAAGTTTAAAGAATACATGCTATGCAGTTAGAGGTCAAAATAATGTGTTTATGTATTTAACTGGTATTTGGTATCCTGCTTCAAAGAAAACGAGTAAATTATAAATCCTTGTTGTATTTTTTTTCATTTTTTATTATATATAATTACAAGTAGTGATTTCCAAGCGTCTATAAGTCACGTAAGTACTTATTTAAATTCACTTATTCGTGCGTGAGTAGCAGCGAGTGTCAGCAACACAAAAGTTTCGCAGCTCACTGCGGTTGGCACGACGCGGAATAAATTATAACGGCTCTTGCTTTTGCATTTTATTCCGAATTCATAGTTTCTGAAAAGTGTGTAGTTGAAAGTAGATCAGAAATATTCAGAAAGTTAACTGACAATGAATTTCCCTTCATGAACACTTCAAAGCTATATAGGAGCAGGACTTGTAATGCCTTTTTAGTATTTTTATATAACATGCAAAGCGTGTATTCTAGCTTAGGTCGGTGGTGGCTTAGGTTTTCGGTGTTTGCATCGCGTCCTGAAGGCAGAGGCCCAAGCTTGCCGTGTACGAATGTGTCTTTTTCTTAATTTCTCAAGTACATTGACTATTCACACCAATATATTTTTAGTGAAGGAATACCTTATAAGAAAACCTGTATCCTTAAAAAAAAGTATTTGAAGTCCATAACATGCACCGGGCTTGCATGTGGACTTTAGCTAAACCCCTTCTTTCTCAGATGCGGATAGGTCCTGCCTAAGCCTGCCTGGACTTATAAAGCTGAGAATGAAGTATAGCTCAGTGACAGACAAAAAATTGTATTTGATTAAAATTCATGCAAATTACATCTGGATTATAAAATTTGCTTTCCTTATCATTTACCTACCTAAATATTATCGGAAACTACTAAAGAATTCGATATATATCTAAGTTTCCACGTGAATACAAAAAGTTGAAGGCAAACTTAACGAACTGTGCGATAAGGAAAATAACAGGGCCATTAAATAAGGAAATGTTTTCTGTTTTAAAAGGAACAAAAAGCCTCGTATTTGTTTTATTGTGGCCTCTGTTACAAACTGTTTATGTTAATCAGTACTAAATTATGATAGCCATTTACGGTGACGTTTTATTGTTTTCCTTTTTCGTAAGAACAACACCTTAGTAATTGAGATTGTCTTCAACGTTTTGAATATTACAAATAATGTAATTGTAACGTACTTTAAGAAAATTAAGTTACATATTTTTACAATGGATCTAGTGGTAAATTATTATATAATTACTAACTAAAGTAGGTAAGTGAAATTTGTAGTATTAGTGAATACCTGGTTTAACTTGCGTTTAACGTCGACATCTTCCGACTATAGCTTCGACTAAGTATGGATGTACTCGGTAAGTATGGCGACATGCCACTCATCTCATGATACCAAATACCTTAACAAGTTTAAAATCTAATAAAAATAAATTATTTTATTTAAAAACGCAATTTAAGAGATTGTAATTTCGTAAATCATCTCTATCCGTGATCTCGTCAAGAACACTTTGATAACGGGTCCGAGCGGGTTCAAAGTTAAATTCAGAAGTAACCGACGTTAAACGCAAGTTAAACCGGTTATTCACAAATATTATAAACAATACATTAATCAAGGCTCAGAATCTAATTATACCACTTTTGAATTTATTGTTTTAGTCAAGCATTGTTAGAAACACTTTATTAGGTTTGCCTATTAACAGAAACATAATGCAGCTGTTCTAATGTCACAACTAATTGAATTATGTCGTCGCACGTCGCTGTCACTTCAGTTCAGCTTTATCAGAGCTAACAGCTCGAAGGTAATTTATCTTCTTGCAACACGTAACATACAATGTACATACAATGGAAGCGAGGTTTCGTTTTGCGGCAATACGTCCTATAATGCCTATAATGAGTAACCTACTGGTATGAATATTCTGTGCTATAATTTTTGATTTATCGTTTCATTGATTTGATATTGCCATCTGTTATTTATTTTTATTGTAAAAGTAAAAGTGTCTGTTTAAGACGAAGCACGATTTTTTTTACCGTGATACCGAATCTCTGAGGTATAGGTATCCTTAGACTGTTTTTTTTTTAAGTTCAAACCTTTTTACTTTTTAGTTATATGTATAAAAACAAAATTTTTGATCTTAAAATAAATTAATGACACACGATGCTCAAGCTGATGTTACAATCAAGGACGATGTTTTTTTTTTGCCTGCACTTAGTTCAAGAACTGAATGCCGAGCATGCAGTGATGCAAGCATGTAGCGATCACGCAACTGTGAGCGGGTGGCGCTTAAGTTACTTTTCCCGCTCGCTTTACGCCCCGTTACACGCTCATTCACTCAGTGCGTGATGTGATAGCTGTTTGGTGATTTGAAACTTGCATCTACTTAAATTAAAAAAAAAATACTAAACACGTGCAACATTCTATTGCGTCATTTCTCACAAAGTTATAAAAAAAACTAACAAACAGGCGTTCATAGCCGTTCCGTCTGCCAAGAAACTTTATCTAAACGAAAGCTTGAATAATGCTGAAACTCAAGCAGCAATAAATATTATTACGTAGAAGCTTAATGACATAATTAGGAATCGCCTAATAAGTTTCGCAGAAAACAATTAAAGTATTAACAATTAATAAAAAAAGAATGTGAACCAAATGACTCTAGGTACTTTAACTACTTTACCCAGGGCACTCAGTCATAAAAAAATATATAAAAAAGACGACCGCATGTTGCGTGGCCTACCACAAACAAGCGCACTTTTTTCGATATATCCGTCTTGGATTAAATGCATATATAAATATTAAATTCGTAAATAATGGTTACCTTAAATGCGCCCGGCTATTTTTGTTACTATGTCTAACTCTCAATCTAACATTTATCTTTGTATTGCAGCATTATAATATATTTTAGCACAAATAATATGAATGAATGGGAGTTACTTATTTTGAAGGATGAACCCTATACGTTGCTTAGCCTATAAGGGACCTGGGATCGAAACGGGGATAAAGAAATGGTGGGATTTGCATTCTTCGATTTTCGGGAACAGCATCGAAAACGATTATTCAATTTTAAGAATTAATGAGACACACCCGTGCCCTTGAATAAATGTATTTACTTATACAAAAATAATGATTTTTTGAACCCTTAAGGTTTATTTGTCAAATATATTTAACCCAACGTTCTAAAGAGAAAACATAATCTCATGTTTTGAAGTATGTAAACTTGTGGCAGCATTTTGCAGCACAAAGTCAGAATTTAATCTCTGTCTGCATGCACTTGGTGTTGCTAAGACAAACTCAACTCGCACGCTACTAGGCAAAGCAAATATTGCATGCATCTTGCAGCTGTGCAATTCACTATATTTAAACTAAATATTACACGGAAATCCGCAAGTTTTATCAAGTTTATTACATTTTAAATTAAACTTAGAAGTATGACCCTTATTCATTTATTACAACTAAGTATGTTATTAAGTATTTTACAAATTAAAACCCTAAGTTTTTTAACTTAGAAAAATCATAACACTGTCCACCCATACCGCATGGACAATGATCAACTTTTAATGTTGTCTATCCACAATGCATGGACAATTTATAGGTAAAATAGGCTCAGTATCCGGCTATTAGGGTATATAATTCATGTAAACAGCATGTCGAATGTCATCAAAAACTGTAAAATATATATGTATGCCGATGACACGTGCCTATTATACAGTGACTACGAAAAGAGTAATATCGAAAAAGCAATGCAGGAAGATTTTGATAATATTGTCAAATGGGCACATGACAACGGCATTATTATAAATATGGACAAAACTAAATGTATGCCAATTTACTCTCCATACAGCCGATACCAAAACGTAGGTATAGATATCAAAGGCCACAGTTACGATTGCTTGCATAACAGGAATCATATATGCAAATGTACTCAATTACAACAAGTTGTTTCATAAAAATTTATCGGATTGACTGTAGATAAAAACTACACCTGGAAGCTACATGTAAAAGATGTTTGTGCGAGACTTAGATCTGTATTGTCTAAAATATATAACCGAAGGAGATCTGTAAGTAAAAATATATTATTCACCCTGTATCATTCATTAGCAGCAGCGATTATGAGCTATGGTTTAAGTAGCTACGGACTGACTTTTGCATCATATCTAAACAAAATAAAGGTACTGCAAAAAAGATTATTAAAATTATTAGTAAACCCAAATACCACCAGCTTGGCAGAATATAATTATGTATTTTGTGTTGAGAAGTAAATATATAACTAAAAAAAAAAAATTAACTTTAAATGTTGTCCACCCACACCGCACGGACAATGATTAACTTTAAATGCTGTCCACCCACACCGCACGGACAATGATTAACTTTAAATGCTGTCCACCCACACCGCACGGACAATGATTAACTATCAATGCTGTCCACCCAAACCGCATGGATATTGAGTTCAAATCAAATTTGTTAGTTTAGTCCTGAAATATAATAAAGCTTATTTTAATGCATTAAATTTTGTTTTAAATGGTCATGTAATTTAACTATCAAACTGAATACAAACTGAGGAAAACAAAAATATTTTTTATCAAGTTGTTACTTTTAACTAAGTACCTTATTGCTAAGGTAGTAAAGATGTTTTAATTCAAGATTATTTAATGCAAGCTGCCTCCGAATTCAAGTATGTGTAATAATTTAACGAGGCTAAATTATATGTAGAGTCTAAATGGCTGTCATCATTATGTACCGGGTTGATGTAACCCAAATAATGTCGAGCGTACCTACTTTATTATTTTCTTTACAGTATAGAAAACTCCCGCACTGATTTACGTAACGTAACGCACAAAAGGAATGATGTAAGGACTTGAAAATTTGTACACAAAAGTAAATGTGTTTGGTATTCCAACAAAAAGTAAATGTGTTTGGTATTCCAACAAAAAGTAAATGTGTTTGGTATTCCAACAAAAAGTAAATGTGTTTGGTATTCCAACAAAAAGTAAATGTGTTTGGTATTCCAACAAAAAGACACTATTGTGTCTAGGAAGTTGTAAACATGACACATGCACATGAACATGACATTAAAGGACTGTCACTTATCTTTCTTTTGATATGGTGCTCCGATTTACAGGCTCAACCGCAAGCCAACAAGCAAATATGTCAAATGTGTCCTAGAAACATAAATTATAAGAACTCTCGTCTTGAGGTTTGCGTATCTTTATTACATGAAGTCATTAGTTGCATCGACTAAAGAAAAACATGTATTATTATATTCAGTGCATAAGCGCTAAACCTGTCAGAATAAAAATTAAAAAATTGGCCAAATGAAACATTGATGATTTGAGGTTATGTACCCCTTAAATAAAATTGACCAAAATAACGTCCTAATTACTTATATTAAATCCCATAATAAATACTCAACTAACGCTGTCAGGACCAAATATGTTTTAAGATAGAAATGTTTGATATTATTGCGTTAACTTTCTATTATTGATACAAAAAGAGATTGACATGCGAAAACCTAATTTGGGTCGTTGGTCTCTCACCCTTAGCATGCTTGCACGAATATACGTGGGTTGGCTTTAATCCAATTATGAATTTTACAATCTAAGCTTTACTGGTATAAGAAACTATTTAAGACTTTACAAAAGGCTTTGTATTGCTTTTCTTTAATACTTTATTACGTGTGTTATTATGCTTGTACAATAAAGAATTAAAACAAAAAAAATGACAATTTTGTTTACTTCTTCGAATCAATATTAAATAAGGTTTTGCAAAGAATTATTTTCTTCTAACACGTTCACTGCGTATCAGTCACAATCAGCCCCATTGAGTTGTTTAACCTGTATGCGCATAGTAAAACATGACTCTCACTCTAACAGAACATGTTTTTTTTTATACCACTAAGGTAGCAAACAAGCACACGGTTCGCCTGATGGTAAGCGGTCACCGTGGCCTATGGACGCTTGTAATTAATACCAGGGGTATCATTCGCGCTTTGCCTACCCTTCAAAAATCCAATAACTTCTTTCTTGAAGAACCCCATACTGTAGTCCTTAGAGAAAACCTTGGCAGGGAGCTCATTCCACAACCCAAGCGTTCGCGTGAGGAAGTTTCTCTGAACCCGCAATGCGCGCGACCATTTCGGTTCTAAAGTGTGAGAATGAATTCCCTGCCGATGGCGAGCGGTGCGATGGTAGGAAGTAGCCGTGGGCATCATTTTAAACAATTCCTCAGAACACATCCTATTGAACAAGCCGTAGAACACATACTGGGAGGCAAAGTCTCTCCTCAGACTTAAGGGTTCGATACGGCAAGTGAGTTTGGGATCGTCAACAATTCTCGCAGCCCGTCGTTGAAGCGAGTCAAAAGGGCCAAGCTAGTATCCGGGTGAATCCGCCCAGAGATGCAGCAGTACTCCATGTGGGGCCAAACTTGCGACAACCACTGCCCCAACGTGAAGTATTGCCTCGCTCTGTTAAGAAAACCTAGGTTTTTGGACGCCAGCTTCACCTTGTCATGCAAATGATCACGGAACTGAACATCGCTGGAATGTCAACACCAAGGATCCTAATGCTCTTGGAGATGGAGAGGGGAGTGTTCTGGAATTGTGGGACTACAGTGACTGGAATTTCCTTAGACTTTTGTTTTCAAATGCTTTGGGTAAGACAAAAGAACCTACGCATAAAACTTTGCAAGCATAAGTTAAAACATGTACGTATTGAAAAAATAAATAAAAAATCAGCCAAGTGCGGGTTGGACTCGCGCACGAAGGATTCCGTACCATTATCTATAAGGCCCCCTTAAATATTAGTTTTATTTTTATTTATTTATTTTTAAAGTGAATATATAACTAAATATTCTGTGAATATTTAAAGCGTCTACCTGTTGCCGTTATCAATATCGAGCAAAAAAATCACGTTTGTGTTATAGGAGCCCCCTAAATATTTATTTTATTCTGTTCTTTAGTATTAATATGTTATAGCGGCAAGAGAAATACAATTCTAAAAATTTCAACTGTCTTACTATCACGGTTTATGAGATACAGCCTGGTGACAGGCGGACGGACCGACGGACAGCGAAGTCTTAGTAATAGGGTTCTGCTAATTACCCTTTGGGTACGGAACCCTAAAAATACATACCACGAGTGTGATCAGTATTTATATATTGTATTAAGCATGTCGTTTCTCTATGTCATCAATAAATTGCTCGATATCAATATCAAATTAAGTAATTATTTGTATCTTGTTGCCCTTTAATTTAAAGTAACAGCCATGTATCAATACTTAATAGTTTTTATACTTCTCGTAACCTACATTTTTAGTGTTATATGCTAACAACAGAAAAAAAATTATTCACCAATGGAATTTGATATCCGAATTATAAAAGCAATTTAACCATAAAAAACGCATTGTACTTTTTGTAGTCGGGATTGTCTGATAGTCCATTAATAAAAGACAAGCAATTTAAATCTAATTAAGGCTTTTAGCCTAAATAAGTGTCCCAATTACCTTATAAAGTTTTTAAATTCTAAATGTATAATTTCATTAAGTGAGAGATAATAGTAGTTTATGAAAAGAGGTATTAAAAAAAACTCCAAACCACCTTCTGGTAAAAAAAAAATACTATTTCTTGATTTCTTAAACAAGAGGTTGCAAGTAATCTTTGATGCTGTATCTTTGTAATATATCCGGTGTAGTTATATGTGTACCTAAGTATCGCTGCTAGATGACTTATTTGTTTTTTAAACTTTTTATAATACAATAAAATTATTAGTTTAGACCGTAAAAAAAGTGCATGCGCTAAGCATCAACCAATCAATGTTCGAAACTGTTACGATACTTAGTGTATTATAATGGTAAACGAGTTTAATTTAAAGCGGTATCATACAAGAAAAAATGCTTATAAAGATATATATATATAAATATATATATATATATATATATATATAAATATATATATATATATATATAAAGTATACACTAAAAAATAAGTACGTAATTTATTCTGAATATGAACGTCGATAAAAATAAATAATGATATGATATGGGTAAGTACGAGTTTTTTTGTATTATTGAACTAAATTTATTTATTTATTTATATATATATATATATATTTGTATATATTGAAATATTTAAAAACATTTAAGTTGTTGTTTTGGGATTATTAGGTAGTTATTTCGATATTTATTATAAGCCAGTTAATTGATGGACGAGATGATCGACATCAAACTTTGTTTTGCGGTTAATAGCCATAAACGGCTTTTTAATTAGCACGTGATTTGTATTATTAAATCCAAAGGCAAGCACTTTATATGCCTCTACAACTACAGTACAACTCATGTTTGGTCGCTAGTATCGTTGTAAATTCAAACCATTTTCATATGGTGACTGTAGTTTTGGTTTTGGCCCGGCGGCCAAAAAATTTTGTTGTATGACAAGTTTATTATCAGAGTTAAAAACTTTAAAACAATCAACAAACTAATTAAATTAATGTACCTTCTTACTTAGTTAAAATATAGACTGGACTAATCAAGGTATATAAAATATGACGTTTATCTTGGTTTGGAATTGTTATAATAGCTTGTGAAATATTTATATAGGTATTTAGAACGTCAAGGGCTTTTATTCGAGAGTATTATTTATTTATTTGAGAAACTATATTGCGCAACGGTACAAAATGCAGACTTAATGCCTAATGGAATTACTACCACCAGTAAAAACGTAATAGATGGGCACATAATAGCGTAGGTAGGTACTTAAAATTTACATAGGTTATATACGAAGGTATCATACATATTATAATTTGTAACAATACTATAATATGATCTGATAGGATACATGTAATACGATACTGTAAGCTATGATACGATACGATAATATACTTTGTAGTAAATATAATATAATTCAAAAGTTTAATAAGAGAAATAGAGAAGAAAGTGCAGAGGATTCGTATTTGGCGTCGTTCTTATAAAACATGTCATTGAAGAAGAGTTTGAAAATTACAGACTTGGTCATATTTATGAAGACCAAACGGTATGCAAAATATTTTCGCCATGTTGGATTTAATGTGGTGTCTCATAGCCCGTGTCACCCGGACCGTAATGACAAATCGATTGACACCTCACTTATCAAAATCTGCTCAGTTAAAGCCGTTATGGTGGAAAATACGTAAATTACAAACATGTTAAAATCACAAGTGTTCCTTTTGAATTTGCCACAGTCGGGTATAAAATGTCATGATGATAGTTACATTTTGGCACTAAAACCTTCGATGTCATTATAATGCTAACCGATACATACGGCATGGCACTTTGATTGTGTATTTTCTACAAAATTATCAAATAACTTAAAAATAAATTAAAACGTCGTCAGCAGCGTCGATAAACGTTTAAGTATTGAAGGTAAATTGTGTAAAATTCTCTCATACATAACATCTAATCAGAAACTTCAGAAATTACGGCAAAGTTAATTTTATATGCAAAAATTGACCGGCGTTTCTAAACTGTCGACATGTAGAAACCCCCCCCCCCCCCCCCCTTCTCAAAAATAAAATTATATTTTATTATTTATTTACATCTGAACTCAAGTGGAGTATAATGGGGTACTTGTCAATTTGAAAACGTGATAGGCGTACGTAATCCTGACATATTATTATTGCCTTTATTATTGTTAAAACGTTAATGATATTTTGTAACCGTTAATGTTATTATTAATGAAAGTTAATATTTTATTTGGCTGTGATCGTCTAGTGGCGTGATCGACAATTTGGACCCCTTAATTGTGACCGATAATAACCCCAGATCCTAAGAGGTATGGATTTAATCAGTCCCAGGTATGAAAGAATAAAATCAAAACCCTAATCTTACTTTATGCCTATTTTAAAGACATTGGTCAATAACTCATCCTTGACCGCGGAGTCCCTACGGCCTAATTTAGCGTTAGACTGGAATTTAAATTACTAAAATTGAGTTCCTAATTAAATATATATGTGGTTTGTTATCCTAACATAGACCCGTGGTTGGAGTACCTAAGACTGAGCCGCCCTACTCACTAGTCTAGCTACCTCCTCACAACTCCGAACCTACCTCGTGATATCGCGGTTACCCCTTGAACACGACAGGTCATAAAGTTATAACTTTATGATAGTATATGAAATCTCACTATAAAGATGAAACCCCAAGACCGCGTACTCCTTAAGTGAAGTCGTAATCTTATAGTAATGTATGAGAATCGCCTTAAGGAAGAACTCTTAAACGGTAAGTTATCCATAAATAAACTCGCTAACTTCCCCTTAAGTAAAATTGTAACCTCATAGTAATGTATGAAACTCACCCTAGGAAGAATCCTTAGAAATGTAAATAATCTACCAACAACCTCACTAGCCTCCCCTTAATTAAAATTGTAACCTTGTAGTAATGTATGAAAACTACCTTAAAAGAACCCTTAGACATATAAAAGTACTAACCACTAATAAACTCACTGGCTTCCCCTTAACGAAAAGTATGAACTTATAACAGTATATAGCAATCATTAAAGAGATAGACGGACCTATTAAGTACATAGATAAATTATTAGCAGACTCGCTTTCGATCCCTTAAGTGAAGTTATAAAATTGTAGTGTAATATGAGAAGTCACCGTGCAGGTGAACTAACCGATTGAATATATAAAGATATTACACGAATATACTCGCTGGCTACCCCTTAAGTAAATTACAGAACCATCATAATAACACTTGAAAGTGCACCTACGGACGGGCCGACAGGTTTAGTATTAGCATAAATAATCTGTTGACAACCCGTTAACGATCCCTTAAGTGAAATTATAAAATCGTAATGGTATTTGAAAAGCCACACCAAAGGCGAAAAGACAATCTAAGTATATAAAGAGCCTACCACTATCTTTACTAGCTTCCCTTAGCTGACTTTATAAACTTATAATAATATATGGAGAATCACCGTAAAAACGAACTAACGAATGAGATATAAATGTAAACCTGAAGTGCAACTACAGCCTACCCCTTAAGTAAAGTAATGGATTTGCTCTAACCGTACCTGGAAGTCCACATGCCTCCATAATTATCTTACCACTGTAACCAACGCCATCTGTGTACCAATCGTAGAACTACTCAATAGATCGATATCCTAGCTAGCTATCTAATAATCTTGGAGATATCGAGACGGCCTTATAGAGGGCGCGGTTGACAAAGACATTTTAGTATGGAATTCTATCTAAATCTACTAATCATAGTTTCCGGGTCGTCTACGTGTAACACTAACTGGGAATCGTCCAGGAAAATTCACATATACTACCATTCCTTAAGGGTTCGTAAGTTGTTCTATCCAGAATCGCTGGGCCTGCCCCAGCATTATCAGTTTGGTCCATTAAAGAATAAATTGTCCGATTTTCATACAATTTGCCTGTGCGTCGAAACGCTCAGCTGTCGTCCCGGAGGGGAAAAGAGGCCTGCGGTATGCGCAGAATTCGCAAATTCGCTCTACGCGCATGTGAAGTCTAAACGTACTGCTCGACCGTCTTAGACTAATATACGTTCGTCTGGTTTTGTTCTAGTATCTCGCAGCCCGGCCGATACGAATTTCGCTATTAAGTCTAGAATTGGGTTTATGATCACAATCCATGGGGATTATCCACATCCGGATGTAAGAATTTATGGAAATCAATACTATAAAATCGAGACGAAGCCTCAAGTTCGCCTAACTTATACACAAGACTGTTCCTACCTTATCGCCGAAATGAATATTAAAAATTAATTATTTATAATTTGATTGTGAACAGCCCTAAAGACCTTGGGTACCGTCCAGCCTTAAGCGGCTATCAAATGTATCGTACCTATTATCTGACTAACGCCTTGGAACCTTTAACAAGGAAGGTATATAACAACCAACTCTGGACAAACTCGTAGATAGGTTTAATCAGACTAGCTTTCCTTGTGGCTTCGCCCTTTCCTGTCGTTTAGTAATTGAGTAGGCGGATGAACATTGGCCTTTCGTACATTGCCAAACTGTTCTTTAGGATAGGTAAGTAGTGCTCGCCACCAACTCCTACATTTATAACACTGCGGAAGTGGCAAACAAACAGATTATCATATATTTAACCTTACTACTGTGACTAACTACGTAACTAAGGGGAACATTTCTTTACATTTGAATACAAACTACGATCGGGGCGATCCGAACCCGAGACTCCTTAGGTTTAAGCCACCGCTAGTCCTGGTAGGCCATACTCACTCGAAACGTACCCCGTGTAAGCTAGGTTCATAAAGAAATAATAAAATAGGCGGGCAATTACATATATAGTTATGTGGTAAATTGTTCATTAAAGTAATTAAGGCGACAGAACGCCTAATTTAACACACAATAAGTATGTTTAAGGTAGTTTGTAAAGGAGACATTTTCACACTCAGGACCTGGCGCATTAGCCAGATCAAGTAAGGGCTAGCCCTTTTCTGAGTGTTTAGAACTTAACGTTTCGGCCATCCATTTAACAATTCTGAGCCTTATCAGTTAGTAGAGAATTGTGTATGGTTATACTAATATGTCTTTAACCGGGTGATTCATGGTGAAGAATAGAACAAATCCTGACCCACTAACGTCACCTCATAGCCTGTTAATAAAGTTTGGTCAAGGTTGCGGTTCTATCATTTCTATCTTAAGTGGTTCAGTTAAAGACTCAATTTAAACGGTATAAAGCAATAAAATAAAGCCTAGGTAGTGTAATTAAAAATTAGACTCGTTAGATTTATGTCGTGGCCATGAAAGACATGGGAGGTTTACGTTTATTTTTACACAGGAAACAAATATTTGAATATGAACACAATAGTAATTAGGTTTCTAAAACTATCCGTCGCAGCAATGGGTGGAGTGGAGGGTTTCTTTTTTTTATTTATCTACGGGTTCCTTAAGGAGATTGGGTTAAAAATCCCACGTTAAATTTTAGCCACCCATTATCTAAACGGAATCTAACCCGGATCTCACACAAACAATTTTGCTATTTAAATAACACTTAAATAACTTCTCTATCTTGTTAGATTAATGAGATGACACATAAACCATACGAAATATATATATATATATTTACTTTTAGATCCGGGTCAGATTTCCCTTCAAGTTCAGCTTCCTCACTCGTCGCCGGTGAAGGGTGGAACTGGAGCCAACCTAGATCTAGGTTTAGTCAGCCCCCCCCTCACACCCTTAGATTCCCGAAGCCTGCAGTTAATCTAGCATATCCCTAACATTAAGGGTCCTACCAAGGGTCTGCTTGCTTTTGGGGGTCACCATACTGCAAAGCAGCAAGATATCGGAATTAAAATTGTTATGATAGTAAATATAGAGATATCATTAACATAATAGTCAATTACATGCAACATAACCGTACCATTCTAATAAGCATCTACCGAAACGTGTAGGGTTTTCATCAATAAAAATATATATACACACAGGACAGGTTTTACACAAGGACTTGCCTACCAACACATTTCCGTATGCACTTGCAATATCACCCTTTCCTGTAAAGCACTAGGCAAGAACGGTATCACCCTATCTCCCCCCGAACCTACAAAACACAATACCCCATCTATTATTCGACTCCATCCCCCAATTCGTTTCAACCGGCCAGTGACAGTCCCTAGTCCCTTTACTTGCTCTCTCAAGGATTGTAACAAAGGGTCCTCCGCTTGATACTCACACAGACGGATTAGGTCGTTTTTCAGCTCGCGGTTCAGCTAACTCCCATATAATTGATCTCGGGGCTTAAAACTTTGTCCTCCTGGATGGATTCCCCTTCCGGCAAGTACCTGGATAACACATCCGCAACAAGGTTATCCTTCCCCTTTATATGTAACTCTACTATTAAACAACCGGCAAGACTTCATAAAAGTTAACGCTTTATGGTCCGTCCGTATAATCACCTTAGCACCCCGCAAATAAGTCTCGAATTTCTTTACCCCGTATATAACAGCCCATAATTCTTATCCTCTCTTGCTACAATACCCCAGAATCTTCATATTCTCTCCTTCGGCCTGGTATAGCACCCCGGCCACCCCTACCCCCGAACTGTCTACCTGCAAAATATATGGAGATCCTAGATCAGGGTGGTGTAATCTAATCGTACTCATGAAGGCTTCCTTCAGCCCTTCGAACGCTTCTAGAGCCAGCCTATCCCATTTCAACAATGCATTCCCTTCCCTAATAATCTACACAAAGGTCTTATTAGATCGCTGTAACGCGGAATGAACCGGCGATAATAATTACAAAGCCCTAAAAACGCCCTTCGGTGTTTCATCTTCTTAGGTGTCGGGAAACCCCTAATAGCTTCCAATTTCTGTGGGTCAGTCCGGATGCCTTCAGTGTCGATTATATGCCCTAACATTTTCACTTCTGCGCATACAAACCTACTTTTGGATAAATTACAAGTTAGACCGGCCTTACGTAATCGGCCCAATACGATATCAAGGTGACCCAAGTGTTCCTGCAAATCTCCACTAGTAAGGATAGCTAGATCATCCAAATAATTCACACAAAACGTTCTAACCTCTTGCCCCAATATCCTATCCATCGCCCGACTAAAGCTACCAACCGACGTCTTCAGCCCTTGCGGTAGAACATTATAGACATAAGATTTCCTGTTAAATGTGAACCCAGTGTACCTTTTACTGCCCTCGGACAGGGGAATCTGAAAATTGGCGTTGTTAAGGTCGATGGTGCTGATAAAACGTACCCCATGAAAGGAGGAGTACATCTAATTGAACCGGAGGAGCTTCAGACTCCGCTACCATAGCTTTATTTAACTCTCTAGCATGTAATTAAACCCGTAGATTTCCATCCGACTTGAACCTAAAAGTAAGTGGGCTACAATATGGCGTGGAAGCTCGAGAGATGATCCCTTGCTCTTCCATTTGTCCGAGTTTCCTCCCCATCTGGTCACTTTAAGCGTAAATGACCGGATAAGATCTTTTCATCACTTTTCATCACAGGATCCTCCGATTTCATGATAATAGTATGTTCATAGCAGTTAGCGCGTCCCAACTCCCCCGTAAAGAGATCCTTGTACTTCATTATAACTTCCTATGTGGCCGATCTGCAACCCTATAAATATTTTTTCTTCGAGTTTATCCGTATGTAAGGCTGAAGCTCCCTCCAAAGGGCACCCTCCGCGAACCCTGTAACAAACCAAGACGCCTGTCTGGGTATAACCCTAAACTTAATTTCATCCTGTCCTAATTCCTAACAGAGCTTCAATAATCTAACTTGGTCTGCGACCTAACGCACTATTCTTAACGAGCTGTAAACAAGAACTTCTTATTTAGATAATGAATGAAATGTCATAATAATCACTCGAGAAAGACCGCATAAATCTATTAATAGTGAAAGGTGGCTTCCGCTTCAGACTATAGTTCTATCAAGGCAACTAGAACGGATACAGTCCCCGTTAAAACCATTGGCCCTCTTAACCTCAACTCGCAGCCACTCAAGAACCCACCCTGTCGAAACAAAGTCAGTCCCCTGCAGCTCTACGATAGGAAACAACATATATAATAGATAGTTATGAAGAATATAGTAGTTTGAAAACGGTAATGATGGTTGGAAGCAAACAGTTGAGTTTGTCCATTTGACGATGTTCGGAAGCAAACAGTTGTGTTTGTCCATTTGATGATAATCAAAAACAAACAGTTGAGTTTGCCCATTTGATAATGTTGGGAAGCAACCAGTTGAATTTGTCCCTTATTAGCTGTAGATAATAATGATAGATATAGTAATTAAAATATGGCGATGATGTTTGTACGCAAACAGTTGAGTTTGCCCATTTGATAATGTTCGGAAGCAAACAGTTGAGTTTGTCCCTTATTAGCTGTAGATAATCATGATAGATATAGTGATTTAAATATGGCGACGACGTTTGAAAACAAACAGTTGAGTTTGTCCATTATTAGTCATAGGTAATGATGATAGATGTGCTTCGGTCAAGGACCAAGGGCCTAACTCAATCTAGGCTTGTTATGATGGATATGTTTCGATCAAGGACCAAAGGCCTCACATAACCTCGGCTCGTTATGATAGATATAGAAGTCTGGATGGGCAATCACGTTCGAACGTCAACAATCAGGGTTGTTTATTTAATGATATTAAGAAGCAAATATTTAATTGTTATCAGCAACCATAAGAACCGGTTGTGAAATATCGAACCTTGCATAATAATGTAAATGCTAGAGCGGCCGAAACCCATACTCCGCATATCCCCCTCTTCCCCTTAACTACTCACCCACCATTCAGGTAAAGCCTGACTTCCACTAACAACATATACATATGTATGCATACCTCCATACACATATACAGACATACACCAAAAGCGGCCCATCAAGAACAGTAGTTGTCGAAACATTAAGACCCCCCCCTGAATCTCACAAGGCAAATTTGTAAGGGCTGCCACACTCATGTATCCAAATCTATTTCATTTTTTTTCCCGATGATTTAAACACACCTCCAGCATAACCCCTTTCGCTTTTTCAGTTAAGGACCTGAATCTCCCACCATTAAGGCAGGGCCCGGCCTCAACTTCGACACATATACACATGCATGCATACTTGTATTTAACCACACATATAGACATGCACCGCCCGCGGTCACTCAGGGATCGTACCTGCCGAAACATTACGCCCCCCTGCAACTCACACGGCAAAAATCTCAGGGGTTACACTAATTATGTATAAAAATCCAAATCCATGTCACTTTCTCCTTCGTTCAAAATTAAATAATAACATTGTCTAACTCAGCTGGGTCCAAAATCTCACTTTTAGTTTCACATCTACATTGCAACTAATAATACCCCTTCAGAGCCTAGCTCATTCCCCATTCTAAGCGGGACCCAATTTATTTATGATTATTCTATATAACCGTCTAGTTTAAATAATCGTTAGTACAGTTTAATAAACTTTTATTGTGTTGAGCTCCCCCCCTTACTATTTAGCCCTTTATCCTGTGGTACCCTCCCCTCTCGTAATGTACATTTTATTTCTAACTGCCCTTAACATGACTACACTAACAAAACCGGTCTCTGACCTACGCCAATTCTTTTAATCTTAAAACATCAACCTCATTTCTCAATTGCTACATATCGCCTACTCGACAGAACCCTTTGAATAAATATTACCTATTAACAATAACCTATTTAGTTCAAAAAAGGAACACGTTAACAGGCATAGCCGACCTGAACACCACCTAATATCTGCTATTATCCTATCTTACCTTTAAGTACGTTAAATTTCCTAATCAGATATGTATATATTTATATACATGTAAGTGTACTTCTCGTTTACACTTTAGTATATCCACACTGTCAATCTATCACTTTCACGAATGGTACCACAATAGTTTAAACTGTTTGATATTAACGGTCCGCCTAGTAATAAAATATTTATCGACAATCAAAAAGTAATATAATTCGGCAAGCAAAAACATGAGCCAAAGGTATCCTAAAATTTGAATCTAATAGCCAGTGAATGGTAGCAACGAATCTATAACAGACGATCTAACAAAAGGTCTCTATTCGATCGCACAGAATCAAACTCAGACAGCTCCGTCGGCAACACACTCCACGTTCAACCCAAGACCCCGAGCAACCCTGAGTTCGAACCCCTGCACGAGCAGAAACCTTTTTTTTATTGTTGGGCTTCTTTAGTTTATGTTATCCGTTATAAATTTTCATTTTACATAGTTATACTACTAAACTAACAACTCGCCAAGTACCTATAGTCGTTTTAACATCTACTGTTTACTTTGTTAAGATTACCTTCTACCAGCAATGAATCTTTCCGTTGGAGGAAGTTCATCTGGTCTACGGGCTTAACAGACGTCACCGTCAAATAAAACAGTCATTAGATGTTTGTACTTTGGAATAACCTTTTAACTAAAACCTATAACCCGATAAGCGCACATATACATAGATGCCCAAATGGCTTATAGAGGTTATTCTAACTTATTAAGCCAGCGCTACTTGGTATAAAATTAAGAACTGAGACAGACGAGGGCCTACTACATCTAATATCTTAGTAGTTTTATGACCTTAGTTCAGCATTCACATTCAAACCCTCAGCCTTTCAATGCATTCCTTAATCATAAATTAACCAACTTTTCAATAGAAAGGTAATTAATTCATTAAGACGCGCAGTTTTCTGCTCGAGGTTTTAAATCAATTCTACTGACCTATCGTAAATTCCAACCTGGAAAAAATAAATAACATGGCCTCCTACATTACTTAATTAGCAGATTACTGCATTTGTTTTAAGATATCTGTCAAAGCATTGCTTTAAGAAAATTACGGCCGAATCTCTCGGATTTCTGTTTTCTAATTCATAAGTCACTAGCGACTAGTAGCGGGAACATAGTCTATTACATAAAATGCCAAGTAGTAGGTAAATCTCTGTAATAGAGTTTTTATATAGTATGCGGTCTATTATTAATTATTTTCCGCTTTTACGCTAAGTTTTATACCCATGTTATAATATATTCTCACCACTGGAAAATGAGCTCTATTTGAGACTAATACTGTCAGCTACAGCTCTACGCCCGTAAAGCAAAGACGTGTACGCGTTGGGGCCCTCTTAAATGCTCGTTACTTTATTATGTCCCTTTCCTCTCCCAACATAATATACTTTTATTCCACAGTGTCACCTTTCTGAACGATAACTCCGTGTATATAACTAGTTCATTAAGATCGTACCAACTACACTGATACCTAACTTATGTCTATCCAGTAGTACCCCTCACGTCCGGCCACAACAGTCGGCTAGCTCCTCTACTCTTTCAATTGACCATCACAAAGTTCCGGAATCAGTCCATAATACAACTGCGAGATTATACACCGATCCACGTCTTCTTACGCACACATATACGTACAGACCAACACTCACAACTTATTCAAGACGTATCCTCGTACAACATTAAGGTTTGTAAGGTTATGGATGATTGGGATAAACTAGAATGTAATTGTAATTAAGATTATTGAACCATACGCATGTTTCTGCCTAACCTTCTAGTAATGTAATTGTAATTTTGCGTATTAGTCGTAATTTTATGTCTACCTAATACTAGTAATGCCTGCCTATATCTAAACCTAAGTAACTGAATATATCATACTAGACTATTATCTATTAGTATTATAGATTATTATAGATGTACGGTCCAACCTAGCTAAATAAAACCAACAGTCTTCACTAAATTTTACATGGATTTATTCTAAAGCTGACCTACAGTTCCCTCATGTGTTGTATTAAAGTATGTGTCTATAACTAACTTTAAATAACAACCAATTTACAAAATACCTTCTAAAAGATATCTCGATATATTATGGATTTAAGATTATTATTCCGCTTTTCGGTCTCTCACATGGAAAAGGGAGAAAAAAAAACGATCTACACCTTAGTTTACCGATCCAATTTCCAATCTACCCTCCTTCCAGATAATTTAATATAGTTCGATGTTAGACCAGCGTTATTTGTATCATTCGTTCCGTGGCTGTGAGGTCGCCCTTTAATAGCTAAATTTGACCTTTTTTGTTTAAAAAAAAAACCCGAAACCCAAATGGCCCGGACCCGAGGAGAGTTTTCGGGAACCGCTTCTCGACTGGTCGTAGAAGGGAGGCCCTCCGAGATTATTATTATGTCCAGCGGGGCCGTCCGCCACATTCGCGACGTCCCAGGTGGAGTCTCCGCTCCTCCTTCCCCGACATGCTCCAGCGTGGTCAGTCCCGGTGACCTCCCCGTCGATCGCAATGCGCCCCCTGACCACAACGCCAAAAGTGGACAACCGACACCGGAATCCGCACCGCACCGCAGAAAAGAAGAAACGACGGAGGCGTCGAGGTCGTCGCAAAAGGAATGGAGGGCATCACCGGGGAATGGTGCGTCTGCCTAAATACCTCCGTCCCCAGGTTTAATAAATTTTCTTTTATTAAATATGCATTAATCTGAATATCTTTTGTGTATTTCTGCCTGCTGACTAGCCTTGGGATACAAAATAGCGTTGGTCTTTGTCTACCTCTACTAAAGTAAAAGCTTTAAGTATGTATCTTAATTGATTTTACTCTGTCACCCCGGTTCTTCTCGAATCCATTTTAATGACTTCCCATCCGTTGTAGAACAACAAAATGTAGGCTTTTACAAGCCTATTCTAGTCCTATATCCCATCCTGGTAACGGCAACACATGATGTAGAAACCCCCCCCTTCACAAAAATAAAATTATATTTTATTATTTATTTACATCTGAACTCAAGTGGAGTATAATGGCGTACTTGTCAATTTGAAAACGTGATTGAGGCGTACGTAATCCTGACATATTATTATTGCCTTTATTATTGTTAAAACGTTAATGATATTTTGTAACCGTTAATGTTATTATTAATGAAAGTTAATATTTTATTTGGCTGTGATCGTCTAGTGGCGTGATCGACAATTTGGACCCCTTAATTGTGACCGATAATAACCCCAGATCCTAAGAGGTATGGATTTAATCAGTCCCAGGTATGAAAGAATAAAATCAAAACCCTAATCTTACTTTATGCCTATCTTAAAGACATTGGTCAATAACTCATCCTTGACCGCGGAGTCCCTACGGCCTAATTTAGCGTTAGACTGGAATTTAAATTACTAAAATTGAGTTCCTAATTAAATATATATGTGGTTTGTTATCCTAACATAGACCCGTGGTTGGAGTACCTAAGACTGAGCCGCCCTACTCACTAGTCTAGCTACCTCCTCACAACTCCGAACCTACCTCGTGATATCGCGGTTACCCCTTGAACACGACAGGTCATAAAGTTATAACTTTATGATAGTATATGAAATCTCACTATAAAGATGAAACCCCAAGACCGCGTACTCCTTAAGTGAAGTCGTAATCTTATAGTAATGTATGAGAATCGCCTTAAGGAAGAACTCTTAAACGGTAAGTTATCCATCAATAAACTCGCTAACTTCCCGTTAAGTATCAGTGGTATCGATACAGCAGTTGCCGGCATTCTCGCTCTCATTAATTTTATATTTTTCGAAGGAAAGGTTAATATACCTGTGAACCGTGGTTGATATTTGCAATAAATATTAAATTCAGAATTAGTATACGTTAGTGAAATGTGGTTGGCGCCTAAGAATGGACGTTTAACTAGTTTGCATGTATTTATAATTTTTAATCCATTGATTGGATATAAATTTTCTTGTTAATTCTTGTTTTGTCCACGTACGTACATATTGGCAAGGAAGAAGTGATATCACACAATCGGATCGGTGTTTGATATACGTGAGCATAAGAAATTATTGAAGTAATAAGTTTCTTAAAGCCTTTGAGAAAATGATTTTTATGATATTTTCTGAATGGAAACTAGGGTAGTTTCAACTCAAATAGTTGCATGCAACGCATGGAGCATGATGGGGTCCAAACAAATAAACATCAATGTAAATCTCCACATTCATATTTCTCATTTTTTTAAGGATAAGGATGAGTGCAACTACGAAAGAAATTTCCATTTCCTAAGTTCACTTCACGATGTAAGATACACAAAACTTTTGCAGAACACTACGTCTGGGACGGCAGCGCGGCACAGA
Organism: Apoda limacodes; assembly: GCA_946406115.1. NCBI lineage: Eukaryota > Metazoa > Arthropoda > Insecta > Lepidoptera > Limacodidae > Apoda > Apoda limacodes. The sequence continues at coordinate 5,476,086 of OX291553.1, read as the reverse complement.
ATATATTACAACTCGTACGCGTTTCACATGAAGATTTAATTTTAAATATATCTAATATATTATATTGTTCATACATCTACAAAGATAAGTCACCGGCTTAACCCTTTCTTAGACCGCATTGGCATTATAGTTGACTAGTTTTTTTAGATTACTTTAGTTAATTAGGCCTATGTTCTTTCTTTTCAGAGTTTTTTACTAATCTACACTATAAATTATTGCTTTACATTTTACATATAGACATACGTATGAAGCTCTAAGCCGAATTGTGTCGGAAACAAGATTCAATTTCAGCATTGTTTTCCGAACCGCTGCTAGAATTTGCATAGTTTCATTGTTTGCTGCCAGTTGTGTTAGTCTTAGGTGCAGCAAGTGTATGCAACTGCAATACATTAAGACTTAGAATATAAAATTAAACTGGACTATAGAATATATCAAACTAAAACTTAGAGCATTTGCTAAATCAATTTGTATAATGCGGTATCGATTCTTTAATTATGAACAGAGACTTTGCCTCTTTGTGTGTACTCTACCACTTGTATAATTGTTTGGTTTCTGAGGACTTATTTAAATGATGCTTACTGCTACTTTTGTACCGTTCTCCCTCTCATGCAGGGTAATTCTCACACCTACGAAACATATGGTCATGCATGTGGGGTTTTTCAAGGAAGTAATCGTTAGATTGTTGAGATTAGATACTGGTGTTACAAGCAATCTTAGACTACAAAATGATTGGACAAACACATTTTCATAATCATAACATAAATAGCTAGTAATTACGTAATTATATTGTTATTATTCACTGAGCGAATGAAATGAGTGAGTTCTAAGTGGCTAGTAAGATGCTGAAGCGTTTGTATCTTTGTAAGTTTTATCGTCGGTTACATGAGTGTTTTGCTCCAATCTTAATACACGAGTAACTTCACAACACTTAGGATTTTTGTAATTGTTGTCAGACTAAATTGGCCGGTTGGCATCAGTTGAGAGGTTACGGAGATATAGGATGAAAACTATAATCTATGTATAAACTACAACTATAATCTCCTTCATTTATGATTGGTTCTTTAACAACATTTCCCCATACATGTTGGAAAAGTTCACAAAAGAGGTCTCTTATTTCACTGTGACGCCTTGTGATTAGAACTTCAGTTTTGCAACATAGTGCATGATCTACACTGAAGTCGTTATTCTGCATTTTTTGGCATGGAAGCTGGTATTCGATGGTATCGTAATGCCAAAGCATCTCTAAATTCCATTGGAGATAAAACAAAATTTTCTTTCCTAGTTGGTATAACAGAAAACCAGTTAGATGATTTAGTTTTAATTTTTTTTGAAATACATCTTTCTCTGGCTCTTTTATTAATAGGTGAGAGTTTGGCAAGAGTAATTTCAAGAAGTTTGTCATCAAGGGTGCCTTTCTCCTTGTAGCTTATTTTACGTGCATCCCTCAAGGATTTGTGATGAAGATTTAGGTCTGTGTTGTTTGTGTGTTGTGAATGTTTTTTCTCTTTTAGATAGATAAAAGAATTTCACAACCTTTTTGGACGATTCGTAGTTTAAGCTAATCATGTGAAAAGGATCAGATATTGCTAAACCACCTTTGTTGATAGGTTACGAAAATAAGTTTGCTTCAATTAGTGTAACATCTCCTCCAAATAAGGTCGGCAAGAATTTTTTTGTATTATTTGTGTTAATGGTTCAAAATATTCATTAAAGTTATTGAAAAATCTTAGCAAAAATGACCATTGAAATGAACCTGCTTTTGTAAGGGCCGTATAAGTAGCCTGAGGTGAATTATTGCAGACTTGTGTTAACTTTTCTTTCATTGCCATCCTTTTTAATAAATCTTTCTTTCCTTTACCAACTTAACCACCTAAGAAGCGTGATCCAGTTACGATTGATAAGTTTGTTCCCTTGAAAATATGGTTAGCTAATTGTATTAAAACTGAGTTTTTATTAATTTGGATATATGTAACGGTATAGTAAAGTTGATGCCGTCCACTTTAGGAGGGAGGAAGGAGGTACTGTCCTACACATGTGGATGGTGTTCTCCTGTACGTGAGTACTACTGAATTGGTTTAAGCGGATTTGCAAGGTAATAACATTTTACCATAAATATTTGTGTAAAATGGCACGCAGATTTCATTTCTCCTAGACCAGGTGCTACATTTTCTACAATTATTATATACCATTGTATATTGTTTTCTGGTAGTATAAAAGCGTTGTATGTAATTTAAAAAAGTACTTACAATCGCAACATTTGCCTAAATTGTTAGATATTACTTAGATATTTTGCGCGTGGGAAATTTATGATAAAGTGATGTTTATTTTACCAAATAAAATAAAAACTATAGTTTTTTTAACCAAATGTATTAGATCGTCATCATCATCATCATCATATCAGCCCATTGACATCCACTGCTGGCCTCACCTAACTTTTTCCACAGCGTGCGGCTCTGTGCCGCCTGTAACCAACGGCTCCCCGCTACCTTTACGAGGTCATCTGTCCATCTAGCGGGGGGCCGTCCCACGCTGCGCTTTCCGGTTCGTGGCCGCCACTCGAGAACCTTCTTCCCCCATCGGCCATCGGTTCTTCGAGCTATGTGACCTGCCCATTGCCACTTCAGCTTTGCGGTTCGGTGAGCTATGTCGGCGACTTTAGTTCTCCTACGGATTTCCTAACCAGGGAAACACCGAGCATAGCTCTTTCCATCGCCCGCTGAGTGACCTTGAGCTTTCGCATAAGGCCCATAGTTAGCGGCCACGTCTCAGTGCCACAGGTCATCACTGGCAACACACATTGGTTGAAGACTTTTGTCTTCAAGAACTGGGGTACTTGGGACTAGAAAATACTACGCAGTTTTCCGAACGCTGCCCAACCGAGTTGGATTCGGCGATTAACCTCTTTCTCGAAATTAGACCTACCTAATCGAATAGTTTGTCCCAGGTATACGTATATTCGTCAACAACTTCGAGTGTAGAGTTCCCAACAGTTATTGGAGTAGGTGCTACATGGCCATTCGACATGATTTTCGTCTTATCCATGTTCATCTTGAGGCCCACTCGTTGGGAAGCTCTACTGAGGCTTTCGAGCATTGTGCTAAGGTCCTCACAGACTAACAGCTTATAAACATGGCTCAGAAGCTTGATGGGTCTGTAATTCTTAAGAAGCGTATTGTCACCTTTTTTGAAGAAAAGCACCACCACGCCCCTGTGCCATGCTTGTGGCGAAGTACCTTCGAGTATGACGGTGTTGAAGAGCTTCTGAAGGACTTTTAGTACCGGTTTTCCACCCGCTTTCAGAAGCTCAGTCGTAACTCCATCATCATCCGGTGCGTTATTGTTTTTAAGCTGTTTGAGAGCCAAACTAATCTCGTACAAGCTGACATCCGGGATGTCCTCGGTATAATGTCGAGTCAGTTTGGCTGTAGGGTCTTTAGCTGGACTGCCAACTGGTTTCGATGTCGACGTGTATAACTGTCCGTAGAATTTTAGGATCTCCTCCAAGACTTCTGGTCCAGACGAAACAATGCTGCCGTCCTCCGTCTTCAGCCTTGCCAGACGGCTTCGCCCAATAGCCAGATCTCTCGCGAACACTTTAGAACCTTTGTTCTTTTCTATTGCCTCCTCAATACGCAATGTATTGAAGTGGCGTTTGACGCGTGCAAGTGATTTTGAGATGTGTCTATTAAGGCGCCGATATGGGATCACAGAGACATCATTGAACATCTGCTTTTCCGTCGACATGATAAAGTCAATCTCATTCTTTGTGCAACCATCCGGACTCATCCAGGTCCACTTCCTGTGGGGGCGCTTCTTGAAAAAGGAGTTCATTATAAAGAGGCCTTCCTTTTCCATGAAGTCGGCCAGCATCTGCCCTATGGAGTTCCGTTGTCCATATCCAAATTGCCCCACTCTCAGCACATTACCACTTCTTTTGCCTAATTTCGCATTGAAGTCCCCCATCACGACGTCATAGTGTGTTTTGGAGGAGTGTATGGCTATAGAAATGTCCTCATACATCTCCTCCACTACGCCGTCTGGGTGTGTCGAAGTCGGCGCGTAAACCTGTACGACCTTCAGCGAATATCGTTTTGATATTCTGAATATCAGGTACGCTACCCTGGTCGACACACTGTCAACTTTGATGATATTGTTGACGAGGGACTTGCGGACGATAAACCCGACACCACCTTGGGATAGCTGGTCACCCCCCCCCGGTAGTACAATAAGTTACCTGAGTTGAGAACTATTGTGTCCTGTCCCTGTCTTCGGACCTCCGATAACCCCATAACGTCCCAGCGTAACTTGCTTGTAGCTTCTTCCAGTTCTACTATTTTCTCGTCGGCCCTCAGCGTACGTGCATTGTAAGTTGCCAGGTCCAGTCGTCGGTGTTGGTAGCCGCATCTCTGCCGGGGATAATTCACGATTGTCCTTCCAATTCGTTTCGACTGTTAAGCCTGAGTCTAAGGTCGTCATAGTTACATTTATATTTCCCGAACTTATTATGAAACTATTACACACCAAAGTTTCCATTTCATTAAAAGTCCGTAACTAACAGTGTGAAATACTAAAGTCCTTATTTAATTAAAATTTGACATCCAATATCGTTGGGCGAGCATTCTAATTAGCGCTGAATGTTCATTAAAGGTGCCAGCGGCGCGTCAGGGACTCGTTGGGTCTACTTGATCAAGCTCTAGATCGTTTATTTTAACTAGTTTTGACCTCAACTTCATAAGTGAGTCTATAATAATGGTAGAGTACCTGTAAATACCAATGAAGGAATTTCCCATTTTGATTTTATAAGAACTTTAGGTAAATCGATATCAAAACGTAACTTTAACGTAAGTTAACCTTTGATTTGAAACATATTTTTATATCCAAAAGCTTTGTTAATGATTCGTTAGTTAAATTAGGTTACAACAAGTTTTGGCAACACATAAATTAGCTGATAATAAGCGCTCTATAATAAATACTTTAAGTTTATTATAAGTTAAAGTATGTACTTTAATATTCACTTACGGTTGGAGCTTCTGTTGACTGCTTTTCAACAGTTAAATATGGTGTTGCCTTAGCTGTTATTTGTTATCATTACTTTACTTGCAAAAATAAGGCTCAGACCATAGTCTAGCGCGTCAGCTCAGTGCGAATTGGTAGATATTTTTAAGCTTGTAGCAACTCATCTAAGTTTTCAAGTCTCCTATAAGGTATAACTGTCATCTTAGTGAACATGACAGTTAAACGTGCCCTTCAAAGCACGAAGATTTTTTAGAAAGATGAGCCACTAGGCGGTCACATATCCAAAGGCTAACAGACAGATGTTGTCGAGCCACGAGCTCCTTTCTACGGTGTACTATGTAAAAAATAATAAAAATAAAGATACGACAGAACAAATAATAATTTTCAAACATTTCATTTAAGAAATGGGTTGAGCAAAATAATTAAGATTTATTTATTTCATGTGCAAAAATAGGGGACACATACAGCATATACAATAAAAAAAATTACAAATGAGGGTACAAAGGTCAAGCTTGTCCCTATATGCGACCTCTTACAGCTGACTTAAGAAAGTGAGAGTCGTGTATAGTTATTATTATAGAAAAAAACACTTTTTATCACACTTAATCGTTAATAGTGTCATTACGTGCAGGCAAAGTGTATGCTGAGACCTTAATTACTCCCATGTGCTTTTACTTTCCTCAAGGCAAAGCAGGAGCTCATAGATCCCACGGGCAATAATGACATACATGTATGAACGCACCTCACGCACTCTACGTACGTCTATTCTATCAAGTATGTATAAAAGCGCCATCTACGGTTTAAGATATGATCTACACGCCAAGCGAACAATGACAAGTTTTAACTTCAGCTAAAACTTTTTAATAAATAAATTCTCTACCTAGATAATTCTCTAGATGTGGCGTTGCCTATAATTCTTTTCCCACCGTTTCAAATTGTGTTTTGGTGAGATTATTAATTTTTTTACCTTATATTATTATTTATTTGCTCGTAAATGTGATGAAAAACATTGTGTGAAACACGGAAGGTACAGAAATTACAATTTCTCCTTACTACCCATATACACGATGTACTATTGTAACACTTCTTAATTTTTCCTTGGGCATTAAGTTTTAAGTTTTTTTTATTTATTTTTCCTTTATATTTTTTTTCTTTTTATTTTGTCTATTCATTTATTCTAGGTCTGTATTGCCAAAACATTTGAACATTAGAATTATTTCCACACTTGTGTATTGTTTGAACCGTATATTGTGCTCGGTTGTAATCATTGAAAGCAAAATTGCGGACGAATACTTCTGTGCAATAATTGAGGAACCAAAGTTCGCGGAAATTTACGTTGCCCCTGAACTATTCCAATATGCGGCGTGTTTAGCAAAACAATTTGTGATCGAATGTATGCGGCAAGCGGTTTTAAACTAGCTGCACTTAACTGCTGTTAAGTATTACTTAGTCTAAAAAGAAATTCAGGTTATGTATAAAATATTTGACTATAATATATATAAATATGTTTATATACATATATGTATATATATATATATGTATATGAATATAATATTGACTTACTTTTTTATTATTTGAAGTATTTAACACTAAAATGGAAATTAACTTTGGTGGCAAATAAGCTTGCTGTTCGCCTGATAGTAAGCGGTCAAGCCATATAACACAGACATCAAATTTCCTCAATAAAAAAAAATTGAATTAAACTTATATATTTTTAACTAATAATATGAAAAATATTAATAAAGTTGTCCCTAACAAGCTGTTTCATGTGGTTTTACGTGGTAAATAATAGTAATAATTAGTAATATTTCTGACTATAATTTATCCACTGCTTAGGACGAATAAAAATTAATGATCAATTTAGTTCCAGATTAAACTAATTGACTAGGATTAACAGTATAATTTATTATCCATTTAGCAACCCTGAGCCAAAAATTAAGTCATCCTGTTCCACCGTGAGGACGTAAAGTAGTTTAACCCACGGTTAAGCTATTCCTATTGAAACTATGGAAAATGTCCTTTTCCATCATTCGAGCTAAATTTACGACAATAAGCAGGTCACTTCGCTGGTTTGTTGCGATGGGAATAAAATACATAGCTATTTGTGTAAATGTCACAAAATGAAGGTAATATTGATTTCGGACGAAAAACATGGCGCTTGCATTAAAACACCAATTCTGTGCAGTTGCGTACAAATTTTTTATCTACGACTTAGAAACAAAAATAAGTATACTTATAAAAGAAATATATATGTTGATCAATTTGATGCTCAATATTGAGTAACAGGACCATAACGTAGATGGTGGTTTAATTTTATTTGCACATTATTCGAAATAAACAAAACAAAACTTTTCCGAGAGTGATATTCTTGTCACATTCCTAAATTTCTCACTTTTTATAAGAGTCTTCGTAGCATTTTTCATATAAATGCCTGAACTTTACGGGAAACGCCGTCCTCACGTAAATATGTGTGTATTTGTTTGCCGCACAATAAAAATATCACATTTTTTAGATTTTTTCTTAATATTTATAGCTTCTTACTTGTTTTGTCTATACATCAGATTTTGTGCTCACAATTATCTACAAGCTTCCAGCTAATTAAGCCGTACCTTGTACGTTACGGCGAATATGTAAACAAATTTCAATTTTAAACACGTTAACTAATTAATTTTCTTCTCTTATATTAACGGAAGTTTTGAATAAGCCACAGTTAAGGAAGAAAACGACTTAATTAAAGAAATAATTTTGCGAATATATTTTTTAGGGTTCTGTACCCAAAGGGTAAAATACGGGACTCTATTACTAAGACTCCGCTATCCGTCCGTCCGTCTATCACCAGGCTGTATCTCATGAACCGTGATAGTAAGACAGTTGAAATTTTCACAGAAGATGTGTTTCTGTTGCCGCTTTAACAACAAATACTAAAAAACAGAATAAAATAAATATTTAACGGGCTCCCATACAAAAAACGTGATTTTTTTGCCGTTTCTATAGATAATTATACGAAACCCTTCGTGCACGAGTCCAACTCGCACTTGGCCGATATTGTTTTTTTTTTATTTCGAAATGTGAATAAACTCTTATAAAATCCCTTTGAGTTTTGTCTATGAGACATATGATATAAGCTTTAAATTTGTTGTTAATAGTTTTAACACCTTAGTATGGTTTTATTTAATTATTTGTATCATTTATTTATTCGTTAATTACATTTCTTGTCCAAAGTATTGCTTAAAAGCTGAATTTAACTTGAACATACAGGCAATTTTTAGATGATAAATAAAGTGAATTCAAAATGCTATAAAATTTGGCATTAATATTAGCACTATAATATCAAATAAATAAATCGTTTTAGCGAAAGATAGGTCCTTATAAGCCTTATATACCCCTTCTGTTGGGGGACGACCTACCCTCAACGAGAGTGATTTGGGCCAGAGTCCACACAAAGACCCAGTGCGGATTGTGGACTTCGCATACGTCTTTTTTTGACGTATGCAGGTTTCCTTACCATGTTTTCTTTCATTGAGAAGGCAGTAGTGTGAATAATTAATGTACTTGAGAAATTAAGAAAAACACTCATTGGTAGACGCCTGGTCTCAAACCTCCGTCACTCAGGACGCAAAGTGATATCGAAACCGCTTGGTCACCACCGACACAGAAAAAAAAATGATTGATACTTCTTTGATATTAATTAAAGGTTTCCCAAGTTATTCTTCTAAATATCATTATACCATTATTTATTATCTTTCGTCAATTTACTGGTTTTTTAATGCAACAAATTATTTTTTCAACACACTTGCTCATAAAGTGGCTCTAATTTCACCGCAATTGGGCACATAATGACACTTGTAATCAAACTGTGAATTATTATTCAAAAATATTTTTTATCTTTTTAATTATTTTTTTTTAAGTTTCTTTGTTGCTCAAAAAGTTTCGATACAAAAAAGATCGTGTTCAGTAGTGCAAATTGTAATCTACCTATTCTTTGCCCAATTCATACAAATACGTGTTTAAATATATAATTGTTACTTCTACGTGTTTAATAAATGAAACACTCACTGAAATATAACTTTTATTTTCTGTGTAATAAAGAAAATTTTACATTCTCCATTTTGTACGTGGCTAAAACGCTATCCGCGAAATGCTAAAAAAAAAAACCTCATTCTTTAGTCTATGGCCGATCGCCATGCGCGCGCATAGTAAAACTGATTATTTTTCACGCAATTACGAAAAATTTTTACAACTCGTTTTCACTCTTGAAATTATAGTTATTTATTAATTAAGATGTCTACAAGTACTAGTTATGAAGAAAATGATTTTAATAAGATTTAACGTTATGGAAAACTGCACATTTACTAATTGTTTCTCTAAATAAACTTTTTATCTACTTTTTTTTTTTTTTTTTGGTAATTTGCAAGTGTGTTGTAAAACGTCGTATAATACACGTGTGTATTGATAATACCGTCCTCGGCTCTCTTAAAACGCTTCAGTGGTAATCACCAACATTATACACTTGTACCATAATGTACTATTACTAAAATATATTACATTTATATTTACTTCATTAGTTTATTGGAGTTAATAAAATACGAAATTAAATATTATAAATAATTGAAGAAGATTTTTTTATTCAAACATTGAAATTTGCAGCTTTAAAACAACGATAACTTTATCAAATACTACAAATAAAAGTTTTACACGGTGTTTTGTCTTTTCAATGTGTCCGTTCGGTGGGAAACTGTCAAAGTATTTGTTTACCCATAATGAAAGGTATCGCCGTCAGATACGTAATAGTGTTTGCAACAACCTGTCAACACTGTCTGACTCAGTTAGTGTTTATCCAGTCCAATGATCCTTTTTTACCGCTTTCAGCTTTAACCAACATAACAGTACGTATTTTAAAGAGAAACAGTATTCTTAATGTTTTTGCAACGATTCCGTAGTCAAACAAGGAACCCCTATGGATTTACGTACGACGACGACACATATTTTTTATTCAGAAACTGTAATAAGTAATTTGGTATATAAGAGGTACCGTTAAATACGAAATTTAAAATTATTACTTATTTGGAACGGTTTCAGAAACAGTACATTCCAAAGTGGACAATTTCACGGAGCGCGTCAGTGTAAATATATCCCTGAACACAATGTTGAAAATATTTGAAATTAATAATTGAACTAATAAATATAACTATTAACTAAATTAATTAAACGCCAGCATCTATTGATGGTGGACAACCTCTTTTCACTAACCACTTTAGTACTGCGTCACAGTGTCAGGGGGAGAGCCTATCGCCGCAGCACTGATTTTAATGTAATTGATCTGGACTAAGATAGCTTACCTACCTACCTTTACTAATATTATAAATGTGAAAGTTTGTAAAATGTCTGGACGGATGTTTGTTACTCAATAACGCTTCAGCCACGGGACAGATCGGGATGAAACTTGGCCCAGCTATAGATTAGGTCCTGGAATAGCACATTGGCTACTTTTAACTTTTACTTTTATCCCGAAAAAATCAAATGTTCAAGCAGGAATAACTATAACGAAGCTTAAACGAACTATAGCTACGGCTACAGCTTGCTATAGCAAACGTCAGTATAATAATTATTGAGATTAAGGAGTTCCACGCCGATAACCAAATTTAGGGCGGGCGGAGCCCCTGGCAAAATCTAGTTCATATATAAAAAATCCTACACTCCATCAAATTCAAATTCAATATAATTTATTCAGTTTAGGCTACAATAATTGAACACTTATGAATGTCAACTACGCCATCGGTTCGTATGTCTACAGGGCGGGAGACCTTGTACTGAGAAGAACCGGCAAGAAACTCAGCAAGGGCATTTCTTTTCTCCCTTTCTCTTACAGCGTCCAATTAAAATATTGGAAAATGCCCTCCCTAAAAGGACACTTTCCATTACAAACATAAAAAAACATGAAATATAAAGCACAAGCACAACATAAAAAAGTATCTTATATAAACAAAAAACAGTTTATGTATTCATCACTAAGAAATAATCAATGTCTTACAGTATTAATAAACAAAACAAAAAAGTAAGACTAAATACTAAGAATACAAAGAAGTCTGCAAGAGCAGACCAGCCTCCACAGGCGGCACCCGTTCACGAGTATGACACATGAATCGGCCATCGCTTCGCTCAACCATCAATAGACCTGGCCTGACATGCTCTTGAACGTTTTTAATAGTATTTTATTTAAATTAAATCACAAAAAATTATTAAACCAACCATTTCCAAATTTGTCCTGATAAACTGGTAATTAAACACAATATTTCAACGCTGTGACTATTAAAATTGCATATGCATTTAAAATTATTCACTGATGGTGCGACTTTCAGTCGTTCTCATTACCCAAGGTTCAAAGTTCGACCGACACGACACATAGCGTGACGCGGAATATTTTGAAACTTCTCCTGTTTTAGATATTTATGCTGTAAATAGAGTTTCACATTATATGGTAGTTTTTTTAAATAGCTACAATAAGCTTAAATGCCTATTGCTTCCTGGGCCTGCCTTTTTTTATTTACCACTAATGTGGCAAACAAGCTTACGGTCCGCCTCATGGCCAGCGGTCACCTTAGCCTAGGGAGGCTTGTTACACCAAGTGTATCACTCGCGCGTTGCCGACCCTTCAAAAATTCAATAACTTCTTTCTTGAAGAACTCCATACTTGTATTTGTTATTGTATACGGTAACACGGTACATACCCGTGTACAAGCACTCTTATTGGGACTTTTAGTTTTAGTGGTAATTTTAAATTTTCTGAATTGTATTGTCGGCGAATTATCTATACATATATATCTATATATTCGGAATATATTAAAATTGACGTTGATATATATGTCTAAGATAGAGAAACTGCGACAGATAGATAACCTTTGTTTGTTTTGTTACTTTAGGTAAATTCCTGGGACGCGTTTTTTATTTGTAGCGTGTCTATAAAGCTGGTGTAACCAAATCATAAGGCCGCGATGTGACTAATGCCATATTTCTTTTGAAAACACCAGCTCACAATACTAATATCTATAATCGTACTTCTTTTAAAAACACCACCTTACAATATTAATTTCTATGATCGTACTTTCACAGTTCAGGCTATATCTGTAGTTGTTTTTAAAAACCAAATTAAACAACATTATCTAATAATCTTAAACTCACAGTGCAATTAGTTCTGGTTAAAATTGTCTTATTTTGTGTTTGTTATTTTATTTCCAATTTATTGTATATGTATGTATATGTATATAATTTTTTTTTTATTTATCATGTTTAAATATATATTATATATCGTGTATATATGTAAGATACTTGCTTATTGTGTATATTATATGCTATCAAAAATAAAACTTGTAAAAAAACCAAGTCTCGCAACTCGGTTCTTCTACCGTAAAAAGTTGTGAGATTCATGTAATACCAAGTCGGTTGATTTATTCAGTCCCGACTTAAGGGACCTTCTGTTTTAAGTTATTACATAATTAGCTAATCTAACAATATCTTATAGTGACCACATTAATATTGAAAATCTTTTATGTTTAAATAAAATATATTGACTTGACCATCGCATGAAAACACAATCTAACTCACAAGCAATACCTATTACAGTAAATAAGATTGTTTAGTGCGATTGCAAAATCACGCTGACTGAGTTGTGAGACTAGATTTTTTTTTACAAGTTTTGTTTTTGATGTAGAAGATTGTTAGATTAGCTAATTACGTAATAACTTAAAACAGAAGGTCCCTTAAGTAGGGACTGAATAAATCAACCGACTTTGTATTACATGAATCTCACAACTTCTTACGGTAGAACTGAGTTGCGAGACTTGGTTTTTTACAAGTTTTGTTTTTGATGGCATCTCATTTCTTTTTGTAGATAGACCTCCTTTTTTCCCTTCCAGTACCCTCTAATTCTTAAATACCTGCAATGAATTTTCTTGTAGCCCACTCTGTGTCTTATGAGCTTTGCTTATTTTTGTAGGTAGTCTTTCTCTTTTTCTTTTCTGGTACTACTTCTTAAGCTTCAGCTATAGTTTTTTCTTAAAGCCCTGCCTCTATAAGTTTTTTTCGGAGACTTTGATGTTACAATTTTTGTCAAGACGTCTGGACGGTAAATGCTTCTTAGACTATTGTATTCACAAATTGAGGATTCCTGCGCTTTTATACTTCCAAAGTCGACATTAATTAGATGTAACCCTTTTAAAGTCGTTCGAATTGTTGGCGAATAATATTGGTAAACCAATAAGTAAGTCTTCCAATCGTCAAAGTAATAATAGGTAGCAATCGAAATTATAAATGAAAATTTAGGGTTCGATAAGAACGTATTAATATACCTTAATATCTAAACAACGTCCAAATCGTTAGCAAATAATATCAGAAAATCAATGCGTAAGCCTTTCAGTCGTAAAACTAATAAAGCAATCAAAATAATGAACGAAAAACGCAAACTTGTAAGTAAGATTCCAACCTACTTACACACGTTGCCATGCCAGCTACGTATGTAATCTACATATACGAGCTACATATATTTATATTTGTATAACAATTATTGGCTGACTAATCGTCAAAACTTTAAGGCACTTCTAGTAGACATAGAAGCTTCAAATTTTGAATACAATTAGTGTTTACTGAAATATTTTGCAATTTCAGTTCAGTTTTCTAGATAAACCAACTGCATAAATAACTTTGTATTTATATCCGATCATATGTGATTACAAAATTTGAAGCTTCTATGTCTACTAGAAGTGCCTTAGAGTTTTGATGACCGGTCAGTCAGTCAGTGAGTGACAAAATTAAGAACTTTGACTAGTTATAATTCTTAAACTGCTGGTTCAAATTGAATGAAATTCCAAATATACCGTGTTTACAATGCTTGCTTGGTTACTAGAAACACAGGCTTCTGGTTTAATCCACAACGAAGTTATAGCGGGTCAAAAATGGCCTAAACTAATTCGAGAAAGGGATGGTACGGCCGTGCCGCTTTTCTTTGCTCAACTTGGCAAGATATTATGTGTGTATTTTTAGACCTGGCCATCAATAGACCTGGCCTGACATGCTCTTGAACGTTTTTAATAGTATTTTATTTAAATTAAATCACAAAAAATTATTAAACCAACCATTTCCAAATTTGTCCTGATAAACTGGTAATTAAACACAATATTTCAACGCTGTGACTATTAAAATTGCATATGCATTTAAAATTATTCACTGATGGTGCGACTTTCAGTCGTTCTCATTACCCAAGGTTTAAAGTTCGACCGACACGACACATAGCGTGACGCGGAATATTTTGAAACTTCTCCTGTTTTAGATATTTATGCTGTAAATAGAGTTTCACATTATATGGTAGTTTTTTTAAATAGCTACAATAAGCTTAAATGCCTATTGCTTCCTGGGCCTGCCTTTTTTTATTTACCAGTAATGTGGCAAACAAGCTTACGGTCCGCCTCATGGCCAGCGGTCACCTTAGCCTAGGGAGGCTTGTTACACCAAGTGTATCACTCGCGCGTTGCCGACCCTTCAAAAATCCAATAACTTCTTTCTTGAAGAACTCCATACTTGTATTTGTTATTGTATACGGTAACACGGTACATACCCGTGTACAAGCACTCTTATTGGGACTTTTAGTTTTAGTGGTAATTTTAAATTTTCTGAATTGTATTGTCGGCGAATTATCTATACATATATATCTATATATTCGGAATATATTAAAATTGACGTTGATATATATGTCTAAGATAGAGAAACTGCGACAGATAGATAACCTTTGTTTGTTTTGTTACTTTAGGTAAATTCCTGGGACGCGTTTTTTATTTGTAGCGTGTCTATAAAGCTGGTGTAACCAAATCATAAGGCCGCGATGTGACTAATGCCATATTTTTTTGCAAATGTTTTGCTTCTCTTTACGGCTTTAGACTAAAGCAAGCAGGACCATCGTATCTCGAAAACCGGCAGAGCAAAACAAAACAATTTCATGGCAAAAGTATAGCAAAGAATAAGTAAAACGGCTGGACAGATTGCGACGGTTAAGGTATTGCTAGATTCGTATTAAAAAACCTAGTGCCATTAAATAGGTTTTTTTTTTTTATCAATAAGGTGGCAAAGAAGCTTACGGACCGCCACATGGTAAGCGGTCACCGCAGCCTGGTGTTTAAAAAAAAATCAAAATGTAGGATTTTTGGTGCTAAATTGTTAGTCGTAAATAAAATAAAATTGTCGGATTTGAATTTTAGATATTTTAATTTATTTGTATTTGTAATCTTAATTATTACATAAACTGAACCAAAACGCATTTCAAGAACAATTTAAGTACCTTTTATTCAACGAAAAGACTTTAAGTCGATGGTGGTAAATTTTGATTTCAATTTGCGTCCTGAGTGGCGAAGGTTCGAGCCTTAGGTGGTACCAATGAGTCTGTTTTTTAATTTCTCAAGTACATCAATTGGTCACACAACTGGTTTTTCGGTGAAGAAAAACGTCGTGCGGAAATCTGCATACGTTGAAAGGAAAAAAAAGGCGTATGCGAAGTCCACAATCCGCACTGGGCCCGCATGAGCACTATGGTCCAAATCGCCCTAGGTAAGGGGAGGCCCTGCCCCAACAAGTGGGAACGTATGTATGATGCTGATAAGGAGGGTGGAAAAGACTTTGGTACCTTCACAGTAGTCTCATATGAATTGAAGATGAGAGTCCAAAAATGGAGTTTTAAGATTATTGTTTTGGTAAAATAGTGGGCTGAAATGATTTTAGGAATATATGAGGCAACCAAAATTTAAAAAAATTGAAAATCTTTGGTACATTTACCGTAGTCATATGAATTAATAATGAGGATCACACCATGAAAACCAGATTTAAGGTTTTAAACTGTAGTTTTAAGATATATTTTTCTTACACACATACATACATAACATCACGCCTGTTTCCCAGAGGGGTAGGCAGAGACCAAAGTCTGCCACTTGCTACGATCCTGGCATACCTCTATTGCCTCATCTATACGCATCAATGCTTTCATACATTTTCTACGGTTCCGAGTACTCCTGACCTGGCCTTTTCTGAGAACGTACTCAATTTGATCTACATACGTTTGCCGAGGTCTACCTCTACCGACCCTACCAATTGATTTAGATTCATAAATCTGTTTTGTGCATCTATTTTCGTTCATTCTTTCAACGTGTCCAAACCACCTTAACATACCTTTCTCAATCTTTGTCACCACACTTTCTTTCACACCGCAAAGCTCTCGTATCACACTATTTCTTACATGGCGGGCTAAAATTGTTTGAGTAATTTGTGAAGCAACTAATGTGGAAAAAAAAAGTTTAAATATGCAATAATAAGCAAAATAAAAGCCTCAACAGCAATACAGAATTGTGCGACATGGTACTAAAACTTATGACAAAGATAAGAAAAAAAAATTTTATTAGTATCCGACGGCAACAAAAACACCTAGTAATAAGCCTATTTATATATTTAATAGTCAAAGTTTTACCTATACGTACATACTCGCATCTTTAGTGATCCTTACGTACCGTGTGATTAAACCTTTGATTAAACTCGACAGATTATTACCCTTTGATTAAACTTGACAGAGTCTCTATACCTCACTGTGACTCCGTCAAAAATCTAGGGATAGTTGTTGACAATACGTTATCATGGGCCCCATAAATAAAAGCAATTAGTCGTAAAATGTTTTCTTCTATCGGGTCAATGAGGCGGTTACGTAATCTGTTACCTAAACCCACAAATTGCACGTTCTTTACTTTTTCCTATTCTTGATTATGCTTATGCCTGCTATTTTATTCTCACTGAGGAGCAATTAAATAAACTTGTGCGGCTACAAAATCTCTGTATTCGATTTATATTACGCAAATACGATCATATCTCTCAATTTCGTGCTTAGCTGAAGTGGCTCCCAATTCGACTTCGCCGGAATATCCATACTCCTACACTTCTTTATAACATACTATTAAATCCATCAACTCCTTACTATTTAAAAGAACGATTTCAATTAATATCCTCTTCTACATCATTCGCTTGTCCGCTAGTCTTCTTTTGAAAACACCAGCTCACAATACTAATTTTTATAATCGTACTTCTTTTGAAAACACCAGCTCACAAAACTAATTTCTATAATCGTACTTCTTTTGAAAACACCAGCTCACAATACTAACTTCTATAATCGTACTTCTTTTGAAAACACCAGCTCACAATACTAATATCTATAATCGTACTTCTTTTAAAAACACCACCTTACAATATTAATTTCTATGATCGTACTTTCACAGTTCAGGCTATATCTGTAGTTGTTTTTAAAAACCAAATTAAACAACATTATCTAATAATCTTAAACTCACAGTGCAATTAGTTCTGGTTAAAATTGTCTTATTTTGTGTTTGTTATTTTATTTCCAATTTATTGTATATGTATGTATATGTATATAATTTTTTTTTTATTTATCATGTTTAAATATATATTATATATCGTGTATATATGTAAGATACTTGCTTATTGTGTATATTATATGCTATCAAAAATAAAACTTGTAAAAAAACCAAGTCTCGCAACTCGGTTCTTCTACCGTAAAAAGTTGTGAGATTCATGTAATACCAAGTCGGTTGATTTATTCAGTCCCGACTTAAGGGACCTTCTGTTTTAAGTTATTACATAATTAGCTAATCTAACAATATCTTATAGTGACTATTAATATTGAAAATCTTTTATGTTTAAATAAAATATATTGACTTGACCATCGCATGAAAACACAATCTAACTCACAAGCAATACCTATTACAGTAAATAAGATTGTTTAGTGCGATTGCAAAATCACGCTGACTGAGTTGTGAGACTAGATTTTTTTTTACAAGTTTTGTTTTTGATGTAGAAGATTGTTAGATTAGCTAATTACGTAATAACTTAAAACAGAAGGTCCCTTAAGTAGGGACTGAATAAATCAACCGACTTTGTATTACATGAATCTCACAACTTCTTACGGTAGAACTGAGTTGCGAGACTTGGTTTTTTACAAGTTTTGTTTTTGATGGCATCTCATTTCTTTTTGTAGATAGACCTCCTTTTTTCCCTTCCAGTACCCTCTAATTCTTAAATACCTGCAATGAATTTTCTTGTAGCCCACTCTGTGTCTTATGAGCTTTGCTTATTTTTGTAGGTAGTCTTTCTCTTTTTCTTTTCTGGTACTACTTCTTAAGCTTCAGCTATAGTTTTTTCTTAAAGCCCTGCCTCTATAAGTTTTTTTCGGAGACTTTGATGTTACAATTTTTGTCAAGACGTCTGGACGGTAAATGCTTCTTAGACTATTGTATTCACAAATTGAGGATTCCTGCGCTTTTATACTTCCAAAGTCGACATTAATTAGATGTAACCCTTTTAAAGTCGTTCGAATTGTTGGCGAATAATATTGGTAAACCAATAAGTAAGTCTTCCAATCGTCAAAGTAATAATAGGTAGCAATCGAAATTATAAATGAAAATTTAGGGTTCGATAAGAACGTATTAATATACCTTAATATCTAAACAACGTCCAAATCGTTAGCAAATAATATCAGAAAATCAATGCGTAAGCCTTTCAGTCGTAAAACTAATAAAGCAATCAAAATAATGAACGAAAAACGCAAACTTGTAAGTAAGATTCCAACCTACTTACACACGTTGCCATGCCAGCTACGTATGTAATCTACATATACGAGCTACATATATTTATATTTGTATAACAATTATTGGCTGACTAATCGTCAAAACTCTAAGGCACTTCTAGTAGACATAGAAGCTTCAAATTTTGAATACAATTAGTGTTTACTGAAATATTTTGCAATTTCAGTTCAGTTTTCTAGATAAACCAACTGCATAAATAACTTTGTATTTATATCCGATCATATGTGATTACAAAATTTGAAGCTTCTATGTCTACTAGAAGTGCCTTAGAGTTTTGATGACCGGTCAGTCAGTCAGTGAGTGACAAAATTAAGAACTTTGACTAGTTATAATTCTTAAACTGCTGGTTCAAATTGAATGAAATTCCAAATATACCGTGTTTACAATGCTTGCTTGGTTACTAGAAACACAGGCTTCTGGTTTAATCCACAACGAAGTTATAGCGGGTCAAAAATGGCCTAAACTAATTCGAGAAAGGGATGGTACGGCCGTGCCGCTTTTCTTTGCTCAACTTGGCAAGATATTATGTGTGTATTTTTATTCTAATTTCAGCTTAATTCTTTTGTCACTGCACCACCTACTTCATTTTGTAATTTCCTCTAACCAAAGGTTTGCCTGGTAGAGATCGCATTTTAGCTATAAGGTCACCTAATTGTACTTTTTCTTTCTATTCAAATTTTCTATTGTATTTCTTTTAAATTGTGTAATAAATAAAATTTAATTCATTCATTTATACTTATATTAGATTCAATAGATTATCAAAAAGTACACAGTGTTAAATGAAAATAAAAAATTTCAAATGTGAAAAATTGAACGTTTAAGTCAATAAATTTTCCAATAATTCAAACCGTGCCGATCAAATTCTACGCAAATACTTCCCCGTAATAATCGAGGATCGGAAGTTGGCAATAATTTACGTTCGTTGAACTGCCCGTATTTTAATATGTGACTTACATATTTCAATAATATTCTGCAATAGCATTTATTTGCGTACCTTTATTGAATTTTAAATTGTCATAAAATAATTAATTCAAAAAATCCATTTCACTCAATTCTAAACTATTCATCCTTTAATAAAAAGTCTCTAATTTCTTAAGTTTTAGTTACAAGTAAAGCTACCAAACACTTTTTAGTTGGCTGCTAAAGTCAGGAAAGAAACTCAGAATCACATTTTATAACAATTAGGTAGCTATGAAACTCTAAAACCAAATGAAGGAACAGACATGAAGAAACTATAAGCGTTTGATTTAGATTGCGTAGACATGCAGATACCTTTAAACCAGAAACGCAAAAACGGACAGATTTTAATGCTTAAATCACTCAGGATAGATTTTTTTATTTCGGAAAGGGGTTTAGTTTATTGTAGGTTTTGTGGGCACTTTTGGTTTAGGAAACCTATAAAAAAGCCTACCGCCTTTCTCTTACGGTTATGACAAAATCTGCCTTTCAGACTAATATAAAGTCTCGTCGTGGTTTACAATTTCTGTTTCTTAAAGTTGATTGGCCGTTATTTGTGCATTAAAACAGAAACTTTTGCTAGTAGAAAAATCCTTAATCTAACCAAAATATAAAAAATAAAACAGAATAAAATTTGTACTTAATATGAATATTTTCACATAATTTTATAACTTACTTCCCTGTGTTGTTTACGATCATAATTACGTGTTTCCAGATAATTAACCCACTTCGTGTACGTGATGCCAAACGCACCCACACTTCAATTTTGAGCACGTTAATTAGTTAATTTTGCGTCCTCTTAACTTAACAAAATGTTGGGTCAAGGCACAGTTGAAATATAATGAATATATATTTGCATAGATATTGTGAACTCTATGGCTTGATTCCTGCTTCCGTGAGTTTCTTGTCACTTCGGCTTCCTTAGGCTTGTTCCGGAAGTGATAGTAGTTTAAATGATGTGCATTGGTTACGAAGCTGTTGTGTGGGAGCTGGTCCACTTTCAGGTCAACGATGTCTGTCTGCATGTATGGAATATGTGTGTATTTGTGTAATGCGTCCGCTCGCTTTTGGTGCTTGCCGGCATCAGCGGCCAATCTAAGATCGCAACAGATAGTACCTATCTTAGTTAACTTGTTTATATGAATATGTGTATATTCCATTATATATATAATGTCTGCTGCGTAGGGTTATGTGAATAGGTAGATATATACACATTTATCCCTACCGATATTTAAATACCGTCACAGAATTGTGGACTTTTACGCTTCACATGATGTACCCCTATGCAATCTGAAAAAATATATGTATTTATAAATTTTGTTATTAAAACTCCTGAACAGCATAGTTGGTAGTGTGGCCGGCTGCTGAGCAGAGGTTGTAGGTTCGATACCCGCACTGGACAAACATTTATGTGATAAACATTTGTGTTTGTCTTGAGTCTGGGTGTATTTATGTATGATATGTATTTATTAACAAAAAAAAAGTAATTTAATGTATTTGTATCCGTTGATTGGTATGCATAACACAACCAATTGCTTACTTTGGGGCCAGACGACGCTATGTAATGTCCAAAAATATTTGTTTATTAACTATTATTACTATTTTTTTATTTTTAATTAAACTGTTTACATTGTAAGGCTTGTTTGTTAAGTTTATCATAACAAAATATGTATATATAAGTTGATTTACAATAACATGGTTTCGTTTGTAATTTTACAAAGTGTAACTATTGGATGGTGGCAAAAAACCAGTATTGTAGATAGTTTGTACAGTAATTGTAGTTACCTATAGCAAAAATTTGACAATTTCAAAAAAAGTATTTCTAGAAACCCATTTGAAAAAAAAATCAATTATGAATTTATGAAAACATATATGTAATAGCTTACAAAAGTTGATGTGTACCTCCGTTAAACTAAAATTACATCAACTAAAATCTGACTAAAAAGTGAAAAATATTCCTTAGGCAGATGGAAAATTGAGCAAAGTGTTCTCTCAGCTCAACGTGGACACAATTGGTGGTCAGCATCAGCCGCTAAATATTAGCTCTGCTAAATAAATGCGCACGAGGTGTCAGTTGTCTGGCGTTCGTTATGTGGCTCATATGTAATATGAATATAAATGAACTCAATGTGATTGATAAAGACAGAATATTGTTAAGCATAGTTGGAATAGTAAATTAAAATGAAATTAATTTATCAAATTATTATAAAATACAATAATTTTCTTCCATTCTTCAGTAGGTGCATTTTAGCAAGCTAATAAACCACAATCATACATCTTTATTACTAATTCGAACAAACTATTTAACAAAACTGGTTAGCAAAATGTTTCAGATATCTGCAATAATTCCTATTCTACTTACTTAGGGTTCCTTATGTATTTTGTGTACTATACGCAAGTAGCACTAGTATCACGCGTTTTAAATCAAATACTGAATTTTAAAAAACTATAAGTTACATTTGAAGTCGGGCGTATATTAAATTTGTTTACGGCGACTCTGTTTTTCTATACTATGATTGTCGTGAATAGAACAAATCGACCTAGACTCGACTCAGGAACCTACTGAAAAAATTAAACTAATCCAGGCACCCTTCGTGTAAAACTAACTATTAACGTTAAAAGATTTTTAAATAAATACAAAGGTAACAAAACTGACGAGACACAACCCTCGACTATTAAGTTTCATGAAGAGATCATTCTCGACTTAACTACACCTACCCTACCCTAATCTAAAGGGACGAAAGATTAATTTAAGGGTTTAAAATTAAAATTTATGAGCGCATCGTTCACAGGAAGGTTTAAGTTGTGGGTTGCAGTTAATTAATTAGCAAAATGTCAGTGACTTAATCCATAATATAATTTATTATAGTTATTTATACGACTATCTACATAGTAAAAAACAATGTTGCTTCCTGCCGTCTGTACCGATGAACGCTTAGATTTTTTAAACTACGCAAATGATTTTAATGCGGTTTTCAACAATAGAAAGTTATTTAAGGGGAAGGTTTAAACGTATGTTTTAATATTGTTTTGTGGTAGATTTATGAACTTATTTACAAGTTTTGTCTTAAATTATTTGTTTCTGGAACCAACTAGAATAACATCGACTTCAGCTACATGTTAAGATAATTGTTAAGTTAAGATGTTAATTTTTTTAAAAGCAAATATTGAAAAGAAAATTCTATTTTTAGGGTTCTGTGCCCATAGGGTAAAAGACGGAACCGTATTACTAAGTTATTTACTGAAATGTTTACAATTACAAATAATGCATTAAATTCCTTTACATTAGAATCAGAGTTATTTTTAAAATGTGAGGTAAATAAATGCAAGGCTACATTTAAATTTGAGCCTGTTACCCCTGAAGACATTATAAAGGCATTAAAGTTACTAACTCAAAAAAAACTGGTGACCTATGATACATCGGTTCAAGTCCTTAGCGGAATTATTGATATTATAGCAACAATCTTAGCCATAATATTTAATAAGTGTGTTAACGAAGGGATATTCCCAGACTTAATGAAATATAGTCAAATAATACCAATAAAAAATTTAAAAGTGGAAGTAAAGATGTTCGTTATATTTTTAGACCTATCCCTATACTGCCTGCCTTAAGCAAAATTTTTAAAAAACTTTTGTTCAAACAGATGCTTAAACATTTTAACTTAAATGTTTAACTTCATCCTCAAAAGTTTAGTTTAACAAAAGAGCTTTTCATAGTTGACGTAGGTGTTGCCCTTATACAACATATATTTGATGCTTGGGAACAGTCACAAAATGCTATTGGTATCTTCTGTGATCTATCAAAGGCATTCGACTCCGAGTAACATGAATCTTTTATACGAAAACTGAGTCATTATGGTATTGCAGATTTAGCTCTTGAGCTTATCCGCTCATATTTAAGTAGAATGCAAAAGGTTAAACAATAAAGTAAAATCCAATAGCTCAGAAATAAAATTAGGAGTTAGTCAAGATTCTATTTTAGGTACTTTTCTATTTTTAATTTACATAAATGACTTGCCTTACTTGTGGCGAAGCTTTGCAAGATTGTACTTTTTGCAGATGACACTTCTCTTTTAATTAAAATAGACAGAAATAAAACTAATTTTGACAAGGTAAGTAGTGCACTTTCTCAGGTTCTTCAGACGGTCTTACGGTAAATAACATACTATTTTATGCGAAAAATTACTAATTGTTTAAAATTTATCATGCCAAATGTCAGAAACATAAGTACTAAATTATCCTTAAACGCAGAGGAAATAGAACTATTAGACTCAACAGTGTTTCTATGTATTACATTAGACAATAGGCTGCAGTGGAACCCTCTCATCTCCGTTCTTGCAGGGAAACTTAGTTCAGCTGCTTATGCAGTTAGAAAAGTTAGGCAAACTTACAGATGTTGACCGTGCTCGCTTTGTCTACTTAAGCTATTTCCATTCCGTCATGTCTTATGGCATTTTGCTTTGGGGTAAGGCAGCTGATATTGATACAGTCTTTATTTTGCAAAAGAAAGCAGTACGGCCAATCTATCAACTAGGACCTCGAATTTTTCTTAGAGAACTATTTAGGGAAATTGATATTTTAACTGTTCCTTGCCAATATATCTTCGCTTGTATAATGTATGTATGAAAAAATGCCACTTATTTGCTATAAATAGTGACCTTCAAAGTGTTAATACAAAGAATAAGGATAAAATGCTGGTTCCAAAATGTCGTCTTCAGAATTATATTTTTCTACAATAAAATTTTATTCCATGTGGTTAATTTACCCTCAAATAAATTTAAAATATATGTCAAAGATAGTTTATTGAAAAAAGCTATTACAAAGTTGATGAATACAGGAATGATTTGCATTGGGGCATTTGTAATATTTTTTTTATTTAAAAGTGTAGTTTAAGGCTATATTGTATTTTAATATGAAGTTGAAAAAATATAAGAGAATAACTGCTGAGTTTCTTGGCGGTTCTTCTCGGTAGTAAATCATTCGGAACCGATGGTAATGTTTTGGTATTTTTTTATTATTTAATAATTAAATAACATTTAATAATTAAATTGACGATTTAAAAGTGCTGTTGAAAAGTCTATATGAATAAAAAGTTTATGTTTGAATTTCCTTTGGTTTTTTTTTTAGCAGACCTAAGCACAAAAGTAGCAGTATAAGAAATATAAGAAAAAGCGTTGGTGTCTACAATATGAATATCGACAACGTTTATACGATACCATATACAACAACCATCACATAATTTTGACATGGAAACTGGCATTTTCTTCAAGTAAAATCAAACGACGTCAAAATGGCGGCGCTTTTCCCTTCGCTGCGCTCGATGTGTCACACACAGATCTCTTATCAACGCTACGAATTTCTTGATCCTTTAGCTATCGAGTGGTGTGATTACATTTTAGACGTAGATGATAGATATGTTGCTCGAACACCAAACTGTATCCCCGATTTTGTTATCATCAATTTTCTGAATCTACGTCGATTTGTAAGTATTTGTTAGTGTTAATTGTCACGTATATTACACACTTCAGTTGTCGATAACACAAATTTCTTGATAAATGAATTGATAAGCATATTTTATCCGCCACAGCATTGACGTTTACTGTATAGTGAAAATAGTTTTTGAGAGGCCATTCTACCTAAATTTAATAAATTTTTTTATCATTTTCATATTTACATGTAATTTAGGGTTTCTTTGGGGTAAGGTCAGTAGGTTTGATTGAAAGTAAATAATGCTTTTATATGAGATAAAGCCTACACTCTAATAAGTAAATAATTGTTTTCTATGAGATACTGATATTAAAACAATTGTTTCCTTCGAGATAAAACGTTAATTCTCATAAGTAAATAATCGTTTTCTAAGCGATAAAAAGTAAACTCTAATAAGTAAATAATCGTTTTCTACGAGATAGAACGTAAGCTCTGTGTGAGGGAGTTTTTTTGAGTTTATTGGATTCTTTTTTCTTAACGTTGCAACGGGGCATCTGATGTAGCTAAAATTTGGCACAAGGATAGTTACAGAGACAGCTATAGCGAACTTCTTTACTGTAATCAAGAAGTTGCCGACGAAATTCTAGGCCGGTAACCAAATTTAGCGCAAGCGGAACTGCTAGCGAAAGCTGGTTCGATTTATAAAGGTGCAGCAAATATTAAATGAATTTTTCAAAAGCGGGTAGGAAACACGTCTCGTACAAAGCGTTGCGGTAACGATCCTATTTGCTTTCGCTCTTAGCGTGTAAGCTTTTTAAATAGAGGACGTAAATTTGCACCTTTTAGCAAACTTAGTCTGAAAATTTAATAAAAAAATATTTAACAGTTACTATAACGGAGGAGCTCATAGCCCAGTGATATTCGTATATCAAAAACTATATGCAAAATTAGGAAACTTCGGGCGTGGACACGACTTAGATGGGTGACCTTGTGGCATATTTTTCTGAGCTCCTCCGTGTTTTGGGGAGCATGAAAAACTTTTGGTCCTGGCTGTTTGTCATAAGACAGCAGTTGTTAAGTGAAGTGAAGTAAGAGACCTTATGGGCGGCTGAAGATAAAGTATTTAAAGGTTACTTTTTACCATTAGAACCATATTTAACTATAGCAATGACCTGTCTGCTGAATCGGAGGCGTGGGTTTGATTCCCGCACAGGACAAATATTTATATTTGTGGTGGTTTATAGTTTGGGTGTTTTATATTATAGAATTTATATTTGTATCCGTTTTCTGGTAATAATATTACAAGCCTTGCTTAGATTGAGATCAGACAGCGCTGTGGGATTTGTTCAAAATTATTATTATCATTATATTATTATGAACATAAAATTAAATCCGAAGTCCTTTCTTCCTCTTCCTATATCCTTCTCAAAATAAGTATAAATCTATAAATATATAAAGTATCTCTTACTAAATATCTTATGTCGGGCCAAACTACAAATGTTGATAAAGGTATTTAACCTAATTTTTGTATTTTGAATGATTAAATTTTTAACGAGCATTAGGTACTAGATTTTTCCTGCAGTTTCACCCGCGAGGAAATTGGTCACCCTGAGGGATTCCTACGTAAACCGGCATAAATAGTGTTCCTTATTATCCTCTGTCCTTCCAACAATTGTGGTAGTAACATTTAAGTATACATCATATCAGTACTTTAGTTTTAGAGGCAGAAAATCCATTCTCGTGGGTTATCTCGATCGCTAAAAAGTGCAGAAAATAAGGTCAATCAGAGTGGTGTAGCGGTGGTAACTTTTGATCATACAAACTGAGGAGGGGCCTATCGTCATAACAAAACTTATTATCTCTCGCTCCTTTGACCGTAAATACAGCGTAACATCTAACTTAGCAGATAGATACACAACTAATTTAGTAGACAATTTTTTTTAATATCCAAAAATTAAACATGACGTAAATGTGCTCGATAGATACTAGCTTACCAGCTATCAGCTTAGCAGGCTCTATTTCATTTTGAAGTTAATTTTATACTTGGACATACTAAGCCAAAATTACAATAAAATTTAATCTGCAAACTAATAAATGTATAAGTTAGGTCAAAATCCATACTAATACTATTAATAAAAAAGTTTGAATGTTTGTTTCTTTGTCCTCCAATTGAACTGAAATTTCGCACAGAGATAGTTTAAGAGACTGAAAAGGCCAAAGGCTTCTACTGCTATTTCTTTCAACCTTAAAAATCTAAAAGTGCCGTAGGATTAACAGAATTACACGTAAACATAATTCCACGTCGATATAACCATATATAGCACCGGCGAAGCTGCGGGCAAAAGTTAACAAAACTAAAGTAAAGAAATAGATCGTTAACAGAGGTTGAAACATTGTTTATGGTTATTGTGTATTAAATCTGCTGAAGCTGTTAAACGTCATCTCAGCCAAACGTACCAAAACATAACTCATCTTCACATGGAAGTGCAGACAGCCACATTCGTGTACATTGAACGCAGTTCCATTTGTCAAGACGTCTTGATAAAGCTTGAAATAGTGTCTCAGAACTCAGGGTGACAATACATTTGTTATTAGAGACGTATTAACGATCTAACTGTGAATTGTTTCGATAATGCTTTCTTAATCGTCTCCGGGAATCGGTGGATAATGGCCCGACTACTGAATCAAGAGGCCTGAGTTCGATTCCCGCACATGACAAACATTTATTATTTAAGTTTCTTTCGTGCTGTTATTATTTCTTAAGTGGACCACCGCCTAAATATCCTTTTCAGGCCTGAATATCCAATGGATCCAGAAATATTGAAGAGCACTATTGCTGTGAAATCGTCGTCTGTTTATCCGTGTGTTCATATAAAAAATCGGCCAAGTCCGAGTCGGACTCGCGCACGAAGGTTTCCGTACCATTATCTATAAAAACGGCAAAAAACGTTTGTTATATGGGAGCTTCTTTAAATATTCATTTTATTCTATTTTTTAGTATTTGTTGTTATAGCGGTAACAGAAATACATCTTCTGTAAATATTCAACTCTCTAACTGTCACGGTTCATGATATACAGCCTGGTGACAGACGGACAGCAGAGTCTTAGTAATAGGGCCGGATTTTTACCCTTTGCGTACGGAACCCTAAAAAGACTGCATAAAATAGGCTGCTGCTGAGTATTATTCATTGCTGCCGAAGTTTTTGTCTTTATTCTATAGAGATAATAGCGTATTAGATTACAAAAATATTAACACAATTATCTAGTTTAATTACAAAGATTCTGTGTAGTGTCGTAGGTACTTAAATATAATTATATTCACCTTTTACACAGTAAAAATAAAGACTGGTCTAAATTATTCTACTTTACCGGACCATTAAGTTTGACAAAGAGGTTATTATCCATTTCAACTGGATCAACCTTACCCTTCTGTTAATCTGGAGGGATGAAAGACTAACGTACCGGGTCAAAATTTAAATTTACGGCCACTTTATTCACGTCAAGGTTAACGTTAAGACTTGTGTAACGAGTCGGCAACACAAAATTATACGTTTTATAGTCTTTTACTTGGTCGCGGTCGGCAAAGCGTCAGCTAAGGGAGGGTTGAGTTTTTTTGATGTATGTCTAAATAAAATTTATTTGTAAGATTTGTATTTATCGTGAATGTTATGAAATAAAAAATATGTATAGACAAACACATGGCACATCTTATCCATTTTTAAAATTTCTAATATATGTCAAACACTTCTTAGGACGTCGTAATGTTTCTGAACAGAAAATCTTTAATCACGTGTTAAAAGATATTTCAAACATATTTTAAAATAATTGTAATCGTGACAAAAAACCTTTTGCACTTTTGACATTTAACTACAGAATGATTATGTATCTGTGACATCCTTTGAGTACGGAACCCTAAAAATCAAAACCTACATAATAAAAGAATTAACTGATATTATTATAATATAATAAATAAAAGCCCAAGTTGCAAATCAGGACAGTGCCTTAATTGTTAATCAAAACTAAATTTCAATTCGATCGTACTGTATTAATTTCTCAATTTATCTACTTGGAAATCATTTTAGCAAGGAAGTTCAGAAACCATATCCTTGTTCATTGAAAGCACTTTCATTTGTCAACGTCTTGCGATTCTGATATATCATTCAGATTCTGTGCCAAGTCCTTGTACGTTCTCCTCCATTCACAACGATCTCCTCGCATTATCTGCCAGAATCGGAATTGTCAAAGCTGAAATAATAATGTCTATTTTATTTAGTACCTCAAATGGAAAAATGGAGCACTTGTGAAATCAATTGTTTCATGAAGAACATTAAAATTTGGTACGAAGGTATAAATATGGTACGGTGACGTAAATTTAGGTTAAGTATATAAAAGAAAACGTCCTATCAATGTCATACGAACATGTTGTACAAGTCTGTAAATAAAACTTAGCTAGTTAATTTCAAAGTTAATGCGAATTTAATACAACTTATTAAGAATCAAACGAATTTACCTTGTGAAGTTTGATGGCGATGATTAGAGTTTACATGCAGCAGTACGCGAGGTGGTGCTCATTATCAAAATGCTCATTACAATTAAAATTTACTTAGTAGGTAGTTTCCACTACCTCCAGATAAATACCCCTCCATATTTCCCGCTGCTGACGGCCATTATTAAGAGCTAACTTTTTTGACAGATCTGGGGAACTTCAAGGGAGGAAGAAAACGTAATCCTTTTCGGTCAACTATCACTCGTATAATTAGATATCAAAATTCCAAGGTAAGTTCGTTCGATTTACAATTATAGTTCGTATCTCTCCCGAAGATGATCGGAATTTACATGTAGATGTTTAGAGCGTCGAAAAAGTTTTACATGAAAGCAATAAACATATAAGGATTTTATCTGATATTGTCTATATGTATATTATTATCTATATTATTATCTATGTATAATATTGTCTATATGTATATTATTACCTATTAAACAGACGTAGAGGTAATAT
The DNA here is from genome assembly GCA_946406115.1 of Apoda limacodes. Taxonomy (NCBI): domain Eukaryota; kingdom Metazoa; phylum Arthropoda; class Insecta; order Lepidoptera; family Limacodidae; genus Apoda; species Apoda limacodes. The sequence goes on along the minus strand of OX291553.1, from coordinate 5,446,008 downwards.
AATGTTTATCACAGTACTTATTTGTTATCAACACGACACTTGTATGAGTTATAGACTTAATGCGTGTCGTGAGCTTCCATACAGTTTTTTAATATCAGTGTCATTTTTTTCTAAAATATTTATAGCTACTTAACATAAAGTTTAAGAGCCCACTTTCATTTTTATATTTTCTAGTTTTTGATAATTGATAAAAAGGGATTCTCATTTGGTTCGTACCTTACTAGTTCTATCTTTTTGGGATTTGAGAGTAAAAGTTAAACGTTCTTTTTTTCTTGAACAAGTACAATTTGTTTGGTAACTGATGATAGATATGCACTTGTGTTTAAATTTTAAATGATGTCATTGATTTTCTATGTATAAGATCAAGATTTAAATTCTTGAAATGGAGTAATAATCAGCATTTATACACTACCACATTATAATCTGTGTTACAGCTTCTTTTTAACAACCAATTTGAGCGTTGGCTCTTCTAAATCAAAGTTTATATTTATTTACTATTTTGAGTTTGACCTATCAAGCTTAAATCGTAATAGTTCTTAAAACAAATATTAAAATGAAATAAAATTATTGAAAAATAAATTTGGTGTAATATTTTTACACTAATATAGAGTTCCAAATAAAATAATATTTGAGGACAGATATTTTGATAAAAATATAAATATTAACGACCTTTTAATACTGAAAGTACACATATTTAAAATATTATATTTCCTTGACTAAACAACAGGGACACAATCATCAAGTGTTCTAATAATAGCAAACCGCTATTGTTGATACAATATAGTTACCATGATTTGAGTTGTGGATATAGCTTTAGCGTTATAACGTTATATTTATTTTGCATTTTTGTTAAAATTTAAGCCATTATACGTCTAGGCTTATTCATTTCCTTAGCGTTAGTGTACAGTCAACAGAGAATGCTTAAAGCTTTTTAAAGAAGTTGTGTGGATCGATATGGTAACACTTGGACTGCTTTGTTATAAACAAAATGGATTGAAAATGATACTAAAGCTAAGAAACAGTACAAAATCCTATATTTACAAACATTTATGTGTTAATGATCTTACTTTCTTACTTCCTTGAAGCATATATAAATTTGAACACTTGAAAATAAACCAATGTCTTTGGTTTTAATGACTTTTATTCCTATCATAAGTATTGGCTGTTCAAATTATTATGCAATAATATATATGGTAGGTATATGTTATTGCATTATTGCATACAGTGAATACCTATTTAAACTGTCACCTGTTTATCTGTGTTAGCATAGATAGAGTTTCTTGTATAACGAAGAAGTTTCCATTTGATGTCTTTATTACATGCCTGACTTGATTCCAAGTGACTAAATTTCTGAATTTGATATAAGATGCAAGAACGTGGATGTTACGATTTTCGCTCCATATGTGCTTTTTGTTTCAAATGGATAAATGTATGCCGCTCAGTTGATTAATATAGGCAATGGCTGTAACTTTGTGTATATGTTGTCTATTCGAAGTAAAAAACTCAATAGAATTTGAAACTCAATCTTGTATCTTGAGGCTAAATAATTGATCTTGTTATCTATTTTAGTATTTCTCACTTTTGTTAGCTTATAAAAGACAAATAATTTCGGCTATACAAGGCCAATAAGGTAATATACCAATTGCCTAGAAACTATTTAATTTAGCGAGTGATAATTTAATCACAAGATTTAAAATTAACGCGCTGGTTTTCAAACGTACGTTACTCAGTTTTTCTAAGTAAGTCCTGTTTTAGATAAACTTTAACACCTTAGGCCAATAATCAAATAACATCTAAAAAAATCTTGTTGCTATATTATGCTGTGTAAATTGTCTGAAAATCTTTTATTTTGCGTTGGGCCGTACCCTGATAGCTGCAACATGTAGGGTGCAGGTTTTGTTAGTTGTTACCATGAGGTGTAACGGTATGGTAACTCAGCATAGGATCTCATTTGTAATATATATAGGCACTCATTTTTAGGTAAGCGGGTAGCCTTATATTAATTTTTTTGACACACTATAAACGGCGGGATATTTCAATAATAGTATTTATTTTATGACAAAATGTAGGTATCCAAAACAATATAGGTAAGTCTTGATATTGAAGTTATGGTATCTATTTAATAATAATAATAATAATAATAATAATAATAATAATAATAATAATTTAATTTAGATGTGCACAGATGTCGCACATTTTATCAAGAACTTATGCTTTGTTCTTATAATATTTATGAGTTACATTTGCTCAAACAATATTCCATGTCTAATAAAAAAAATACTTAAGATAATACAAGATGTAAACTAAATAATTGATCATTGAGTTATCCGGCCCTTACATTTTTTTTTTCTAACAAATCGCTTTGATAGTTACCTTGGACCTGACTTTAATTATCTGAAAGCGCTAGAACAACTGAACGTGTGCAAAAATGACAAAATTCATCTTCGTTTCGTCACGAGTTTTTAAAATTTTCACAGTGTCACTATTCCTGATCCATAACGCCTTTTCTTTAATGACCATTAAAGATTTATTTTAAAATTATGTTTGTTGACGAACAAATTGACGAGTGCGTTGGCCAGCACAAAAGCAAGTAATGGCAGTCAGAAGCAGGCTATATGGAGAGGTGCATATCTGTAGGTAAATTTTAATTTTAATAAGCATTTTATTAGCTGTAAACTCTAATCATCTTCGGAATAGATACGAAGTATAATTACGTTTCTATTAACTACTCATCTGTAATTTGTTACTTATATTCGTTTAGGAGTTTGTTAGACTAAATTGGTTTATTTTGACGTGACAACGTCTTATAAATTGGTTTGCCGGGTGACACTTCAAGAAACTGCGTTACGCTCCGCTCACGTTATGCGCTCACAATGAGAGCGAGTGAGAGGCACGCGCCCGCCTAAGAGCGAGAGAGACAGACATAAAATCATTGTCACGTAAAACTTTCGCCCGTATACCGACTTTACAGGCAACCAGTTTTTTTTTCATTTTTTTTTTTCAAAAAGGTTTTTTGTTAAAAAGTGTTTTGAAATCTTCCGTTCTTTAAATCACATGAATTTTTAAACAAAGCAAAGAAAATTTATGGATATAATATATAAGAGTTGTATTAATAAATAATCGGTTTGATTTTCATGTTAGACATCAAAGAATATTTACAGGATCTTCCTTTCATTAATTTTGACTATGCCAGCCTCGAATTCATTATTAACATGTACATATGTCAACTGAAAATTAACTCAGTATGCATGTACATACACATGTTTCATCAAAAAAAAAATAATCTCGGCCTAAAAATTTGTGAATGCTATAATTTAGTTATCTAAGCAATCAAAAAACATGTAACTTAAAAGCATGTAAATTTTCATGTATCACTAAGCATGTACACGCTAAATTTGATTTTAAACTATAATATGCAATTCCATTTTAATATACATTACAACTATGGGCTGCGGTCCGAATTGCGCCGAAAGTGCCGATAGCGCCATCGGCGCGCCCATAAGTCGGTTCGAATTGCGCTCACGGCACTTACAAATCTGCCTCTTGAGTAATATGACGTCATTAGTGACGTCATATCCGCGAGCTAACAGTGCCTTCGGTGAAGAGGAAAGGCGTCGTAAGCACGGTCAACAAACGTCAAACTGAAGGTTTGTTATTATTTTGGTTTTGTTGTTATTGTTTTTTTTGGCGCGAACTTTCGAACTGTTACTCCATGGTAAACCTGTAAATGCACGTAATATAAGAGTACATAATTCAAAATATAGAGTCAATGCCTCGAACCATTTCAGTTGTTATTAATTAAATACCATTTAAGTTTGTGATTGCCAAATCGTTTTTCTACCATACACAGAGCTTGCCTTGAAATATGCGAGGTAAAACTATAGAAATAACTATATCTACGAACGAAAATAAGGAAATCTTGAAAATAAATTTTAGGTTAACTTTTGAGCGCGCTTACGCATGGTCCGATTTGAAAACGTCACTCACGACCATAAGTGCGAATTTCAATTCGGTCCACTCATAAGCGTGCCTACGCTCGTAAGTCTTGTGAGCGCAATTCGGACCGCAGCCTATAATATACATACAGTCTATGAGATGAATTGCTACCTACCCACTTACTTAAGTAATTTATACCGTAATGTCGTCATGAAACTACCTATTATTTTACTACCTACAGAATGTAAGATGTTAATATTTGTTACTACTAAGTATTTTTTATATTATGTACGCTAACTTTGAAAAATTAAGAAAACCTTATTTTTTCAGCAAGTGAATAACCATGTAATTCTTTATGAGAAAATGAAAATAAAGATCTTAAACCATAAACTTTTCATTTTTTGTATGGAACACTAAGTACTTTAACCGTTCTGTGGGCACTTGTTGCCAAAAAATAATCCTCAATGACTAGATGACAGATTCCAATGATTTCACTGACTACAAACAACCAAGGGCAATTTACCGACGCTTTAAAATTTTCACAAAAACCAATAATTACTTACAGATATCATTTTTTAACTTTAACCCATAATTATCATCCGAGTGTTCTCCAACATGACTTTTTTTCTAAACACATCGGTTTATTGTATTTCTGTTTTAGCATTACTGAAGTTATGTGCTATCAAATAATTAGTCAATTTTCTATTATTTATTATCTATTACTATTTCTAATTAAATTATCTATTACTAATCTAATGTAACAATTAGTTGTAAGTAAGGAATAAGTAAAATTTGATTGTTAGGTATTCGGCGAATTAGCCGCGGTTGTCTACTTAATTTTAAAAGCTAAATAGTTGTTAAAACTTCATAATTAATAATATTAGTAACAGTTTGGGGCAAAAAACGGGATCAAATAATTTTTTTGCATCTATATTAGTTACTATCGCGTACCCGTGGTACCCGCGAGATTTGACATTCCCCATCCTATAAACTTTTCTAGACCTATTTTATACCGCTGTATAAAATTAAGCCTATCGTCGTCATTGCTTTAGCCAGAACACGTCCACTGCTGAACGTAGGCCTCCCTCATACACAATGCCCCATCTTCTTTCTAAAGCAAAAGTCTTCACTTCGCTTATACCACAGAGTCTGAAGACGAAAGTTTTTGGCCAGTGCGTCCTGCCTGTCATGACTTACGCTGTCAAAACGTGGACACTTACCTAGTCCACATATACAGACTCGCATAACGCGCGATGGAGTGAGTTATGCTCAGAGTTTCTCTGAGAAATCGAATTTAAAATGAGGTCATCCGGTAGAGAACTGAAGTTACCGACATAGCTCTCAGAATTAGCAAGCTTAAGTGGCGTTGGGCTGGCCACGTCTGTCGCAGCACCAATTTCCGATGGAGCAGAAGTGCTCTAGAGTGGAGACCGCGTATGGGAAGGCGAAGCTTGAGACGCCCTCCAGCCCGGTTGACCGACTACCTTAAAAGGGTGGCTGGTGGAGGCTAGATGCGATAGGCAGAGGACCGAGAGCGCTATAGAGGAGGCCTATAGGACCAGCAGTGGACCAATATTAGTTAAAATAATGATGATGCATAAAATATGGCGATGTTAGTCTAATGGGACAAATGCAAAGCCACTTAAGTCTACATATATTGCATCAGAAGTACACACGGGCTTACAATCGGTCACAGTGTACTAAAATAGTTAGTAAAAAAATAATGTTTTCCAGATTGTAATAAAGATCTGTATTCACTCACTAATTCCCCCTTAATGGGGATATATGTATATTTGAAAGGTAAAATAAAAGTTCATTATTTAGATGTTACCCTCTTTTTCCATGTGGATAAGAAATACGAAAGCAGAAAGTTAAAACTGCAAATGAAAAGCGGATTTATTCAACTTGTAATGTAAAGGTTTTCAAACTGGGTTTGAATTTATCGAAATATGAGATAAAATCTCTTTTAATAAAATTGACGTTGCTTCTTATTGCCAGCTACAGTGTACACGAAACGTTAGTTGCCTTTAAATTTCAAGGAATGTATAGACACAGAATTCTGATGATCATGGCATCCTCACGTAAAACCTGATATCTTAAAGGATATGAAAATTACCTCAATTCCTTTTCCGTGTTAATCATAGTATAGTGACATTTAAATTTGTCGTCAAGACACATTATTATACAATTCATATAAACTGTTACAAAACTGTGCTTGTTTTTAGAACATAAACGGTCCGGTTACCTTTACGTACTGGTGCTGGCTTATTACAACTTGTGTGGCACAGTAAATGAAATATAACACAGACTTAGACCTTACAGTAGCGACACTGTTCGGCCAATCACACTGAAAATTACACTGTAAGCTACTTAAAGTAGCAGTCTAGGCATGCTTTCTTAGCCTCGCTAGTTTAGTTTATTGCATACTAAGTTAACTCATTATTCAATTCGGACATGTTCCATTCTGAACCATTTTGAACCCTGGTCCTCCATCTTTGTCATTCATCCATATTCAGCTATCTTTTTAGGTCACCTTGCTGAAGGGGTACCCACACTGCGCTTATCGATCCTTGGTCTCGACTCTAGAAGTCCTAGAACATGTTTTTCATTCATTTATTAAGCCGGTATAAAAACTTTAATCACAGATTATATTTGCCTTGTTTTAAAATTTAGCTTTTACTGAATATATCTCATTTCGAGAGCCATTACTCAAACATGAAAGCTCACTCTCAAATGAGATTTCATAATTAACGCAAGCCGCTCGGGCAAAACATATACCCCTATCAAAAGTCACCCGTCGTACATACAAAGTGATATGTTTAAATATTTATTTTCCATTTTTCGTTATCGTAACAGTGAAATCGGATATTCATTTTCATATTGTTTTAGGCCGCTTCAAAGGATTTTACGCTTCAGTTTTTTTACGTTAGCAATTTAATTACTTTTAATACTTTTGTGTATTGAACAACTTTCCAAATATTTAAAATTACAAAACTTTTAGCTTTGAAATAACAAAACTACCTTTGTTGTCACCAGGTTTTTCATTTTTCAACCCTTTTGAAAAAAATATCACCAGTCAAGTGAGAGCCGGGCTCGTGCACCGAGAGCTCCGTACGCAATAGAAATAAAAATACCGAAAAACAATCGTTGAAGATTTAATTTCGATTTCAATCTATAGACTTATATAAACTATTCCACTTAAAATTATTATCTTTCTTTGTACTTGGTTAGTCTTTCGGCTAGCAAACTTCGGAGATAAGAGAAAGTAATTTTAATTGTCTGTCTGTCAGTAAAGTCTCTTTTCTCAAGAACGCATGAAGGTATCATGTTAATATTAAACTAAGGTGTAGGATTCCTTGCAGCTGTAAAAATAATCAAGCTTAGAAATCAACGTATTAAAAAACTATGGCCATTTTTGTCGCATAATTATGCCGTTGTCAAAGAATCATAAAATTTGACACGAAGGAAGTTCTTACATCACAAATATAGGAAAAAATCTAAAAACTGATCAAAAACCTGTAAGACTTGATCTTATGATGGAATAACTATCTACAAAAATAGGTTTGAACGGAACCCTCAGTGCGAGAGCCAGATTTGCACTTGGCCAGTTTTTTGATAAAATGTAAAAAAATAAGTCACATAAAATTGTGAATTGTCTTAGAATGTCCTAACAGAAAACCTTTCTATAACGTTGTTTCTCTTTTTTAAAACAATTGCCGCGTCACCTACTCTGGAAGGGGTGTACTAATTCAGAAACCTTCCCCGGCGTGTCCACAACAATTCACCAAGTCCGATTATCACTTGACCAGTTTTTTCTTTCTCAGAAACCTTCACCTGCACAACATCTTACCGAAATTTCATTACAATCGGTTTACCCTTGATACGTGAGTCCGACTCGCACTTGATCAGTATTTGGTTAAATGTAAAAAAGTATGTCAAATAAAATTGTGAATAGTTTTAAAATGTCCTAACAAAAAACCTTTTTATAACGTTGTTTCTCTTTTTTAGAACAACTGCCGCGTCATCTATTGTGGAAGGGTTGTACTAATTCAAAAACCTTCCCAGGCGTGTGCACTAAATCTTACTAATTTTTTTTACAATCGGTCTTCCTAGTATGTGAGTCCGACTCACCCTTGACCAGTTATTTTTTCTCAGAAACCTTCCCCAGCGTATGCACAACAAATGACCAACATTTCATTATAATCGATTTATCCTTAGTACGTGAGTCCGACTCACACTTGACCAGTTTTTCCTCGTACTTGACCAGTTTTTTCTTTCTTAGAAACCTTCCCCGGCGTATGCACAACAATTACCAAAATTTCAATAGAATCAGTTTACCCTTAGTATTTTACAAACCTTGCTCTAACAATAACGAACACAACAAAAAAAGAATTATCCACATCGGTCCACATGTTCTCGAGTTTTTGTGAGACTAAACATTGTTAATTGTTTTTTTTGTATATGATAGATTTTGTTACATAAATTTAAATGCGAGCCAGCAAGTTTGAGTCGGTTTTTGGTTGCTGAGAAGAACGGTTAAGTGGTATAATATTAATAGTTTAAAAGACGAACAGGCACCAAAGCCTCTCCATAAGCAATTCTTTAAACCATTCCGTTTGTCGTTCTTTCCGTACGCATTCTTTCCTTATAATTCCGCTACATTTCAATCTATTCTGTCAAATTTTACAAAAAGGTGTCTTAACGCGTATTTACGTGATATAGCCCACATTTTACCATGAATGAATGGTCACCTTAGGAGTATTTTTTTCCCTTGTGTAGGGTAATCCTAGATAGGTAATTCAAAATTAATTAAAGATAGTTAGTTAAGTAGAACTTTTTCTGAGGTGCATAATTACTAAAAATATAGTTTCTTTACTTTAAATATTTACTTTTGACGAAAATTGTTTTGATCCAAACTGATTCACAAGTTTTTTGGATGTCTACAATAATTCTTATTCTACGGAACCCTTACTTACTTGGAATGCGTACCTACACATACACTCGTGGTTGTTATTTTTCGTTATATTATTATATTATAAAACAAATAATGTTTTATAGTTTGATTAAGAGGAAGAGGTAATAAATTTAGACACCTGCATACCTACTGATTTACTTAATTATATTTTATGAAATTTATTTTTATTTAAATCTCTTTTACAGGGATCAGGGAAATGAGAGCAGCATAAGTTAAAATGCTAATGAGCAGAGGGTTTTACCTGAAACGTAATATAAGAGCTTTATAACTGGGCCGTATTTCGCAAAATGTAAAAAAAAAACTTTGCGGCGTTTTTGTCGAGATTGACTTAAATTCCACCTGGATGAACACAGTCTTAGCCAGGTTTTTCAATATGAATAAAAAAACTCAACTCACTTTTGCTAATATTTAACTGCCAGGAAATATATTTATTTTGTGATTCTTTACGTTTATATCATATATTTTTCTACAGATTAATATGAACATCATATCAGCCTAGAGACGTTCGCTGCTGGATATAGGTCTATCGTATCTTTCTTAACAGCATGCTGATCTTTACCGCCTGGAACCAATGATTTCCTACAACCTTCACAAACTCATAAGTCCATGAGCCATCACACGCTGCGCATTCCGTCACGTGGTTGCAACTTGGAAAACTTTTCACCATAGCTATGTTATGTGCCTAAGCAATAATACGCCGCCTTTTGTTCTTCTATGGATCTCCTCAAATTTGATTTCATCTTGTTCCAGGAAAGCTACAAGCAAGCAATTCAAAAACATTCAGACATGTGCAGACCAACTAACAAAATTTCTTCGTAATTATATGAATAGTTTATCAAGGCACTAGGGACAAACAAGGAGGACAGAAAATTTAAATTCATTTAAATGTTTAAATTTATTGGTAAAAATATTCGTTATAGAGATAAATAAAAATATTACTTTTGCCCAAGCTGGGATCCTTTTTTACTGCACAGCCGTCGTCTTATACACCATAACAATATTGAGAGCAATTTGCGTGTCTCATAGACGCCTAAAATATTTACAAAATATTAAGTTATATAGTTACTTTAAAAATAAATAATTAAATTAAAATAAAACAAAAATTTAAGGGGGGCTCCGATACAACAAACGTGATTTTTTTGCCGTTTTTATAGATAATGGTACGGAACCCTGCGTGCGCGTCCGACTCGCCTATTCAATATAACCTCCATTATTTTCAATTATAGCAAGCAAGCGCCGCCTCATAGATCCGACTATATTAAAACAGATCTGTTCCTCTAATATTGTCCCAAATTTCTACACAGTGAGCCTCTAATGACTCTGTAGTTCTTTCATTTTGCATGTCCCATCTTTCCACCATCAAACCCCATAGGTTTTCTATGGACCAGCCGTAGCCATCCACCCCCACATATTAAGTGATATCCGTCTAGATTCCATATTTGGGACAACATTTTGTTCTGCATAACAGGTTCCATTTCTGCGCCACAAATAAACCCTCCTGTTTTCAGATGATTCAAACGACTTCTCATCGGTGAATAAGGTGTGCTCCCACTCAAAATCTAAATACTCCTTTGCAAACAACAATCTATTTTGTTTATGGGTAGTAGTTAAATATGGTTTTTTAGCTGGCTTTCTATGATGCAATCCTTCAGTATGCAGAGCTCGACGAGTAGTGTGTGTAGATGTATGAAACATGTTCCCAAACACAGCAGTCGGTATGAAACCATTGTTCTCGTATTGATCCACCATAAATCGTCTTTAAGTTGCATCAATGTGCCGCGGGCGTCCACTTCGAGGTCGAGTTGATAATCTCCTCTCCTCTTGGTTGCGCGAGACCAAACGCTTTACGGTAATCCACTAAAAACCAAATAGCTAGATTAAAATAAACATTTTTCAAACTACTGAAATTATATTTTCATTTTTTTTAGAAATTTACTTACAAAAGAGTGTGGTATTAAAAAATTATGATATAACATTAACATCGAATAAAATACTTACGGTAAAACCAGTCTCATTGCAAATTTGAGATAAATTGTAACCCATATTATAAAGTTCTATAATACGCATCCTCTCTTGAATATTAATATTGGCCTGCATATTATTTTTAGCAAAGAAATTTAATAAAAACACCAAACAACCTTATCAACACAAGCACCTACAGTAACACATCCACAACGACAAAAAAATGGCTACGTAAGTAATGAATTGATAGCTAAATAAAAACACCAAACAACCTTGTCAGCTCATACCCCCAGAAACAAATCGGCAACGCACGACAAAAATAAAATGTCTACCTACGTAGTTTCCGTTTATAACTTAATAGCGATTAGAAAATTGGTCTAAGCTGTTTACCTGAACAAAATATTCATAATTCGTAAATTGTTACAAAAAAAAGAAAGGCATAAGGTGAGATTCGAATCCACAACCTGCATTGCACTGAGTTCACGTATTACGATCTGATACGTCTATACACGAGGCTACGGATACGATAATTTTCTTAGTAAAAATAATTATATACAATATTAAATGAAACTAATATTACTCAGATTCTACAAGACATATACTTTATTTCTTTAAGTGTGTGAGTGACACTACGCCTTGCCATTCTATTTTGTTTTGAAATTCTATATGCAGATCTGCAACTGACCGTACATGTGCCAGGACTGTTTTGCTAAAATACATATAGATAATGTAAACATTTAACCTTGTCAAATAGTTTAGTTTTTTCTTCTTTATGTAAGTTACCTAAAGCAAAGACTTTGTTAAAATTCAGAAAATTGAATATACTCTTTATATAATTTATTACACCCAAGATATCCCAAATTTTTTTTTTCTAATATTATGTGTAAAACTGTAATAAAGGTTACTTTTGACGTGACAACGTCTTATAAATTGGTTTGCCGGGTGACACTTCAAGAAACTGCGTTACGCTCCGCTCACGTTATGCGCTCACAATGAGAGCGAGTGAGAGGCACGCGCCCGCCTAAGAGCGAGAGAGACAGACATAAAATCATTGTCACGTAAAACTTTCGCCCGTATACCGACTTTACAGGCAACCAGTTTTTTTCTAATAGTTTTTGTTTTATTTTATCCCATAGAAATAATTATAAATTTATTTATCTTTTATTTTGCACAAAAACGCATGTTAAGTATGGTCCCCACGTGATCACTCACGTTTCACGGAGAGGTGCAATTACTCTTGGGGTAAAAAGAGGTAGATATCGTACTAGCACGCAAAAAATGAGGCGACTAAATTAAGACAATTGTCGTAATTTGATTCAGTCATATGTCACTTTCTAAATAAAGCTATCTTCTTCTGTTTTACGCGTTCCGTATTATCTATTGCATTCGTCTAAGGTTAGTCCGTGTAGATATGGCGGTCCACACAGCACATACGATATAAGTTTTTGCTTACACAGCGAAAACGCCACCCATGTAGGTGTCCTCGCCAGTTACCGCCGCGCGACCGTTATGGATACTAGTGCCCGCTCACTGAGAGCATACTAGATCTATTTCTATTCAGATCTTTACTGAATATACGATTTAATTTATCCGAGAACTATCGCTTTGTCCCTGCACCCTGGCCAACCTATAACCTATATATACCATTGGCCACCACACGCCAAATTGATAACAGTACTGTATCTTTATTTAAATATCATTGACTACTACCAAAAGGGCCACAACAAACCTAGGCGCGCAGACAAAGCCGGGGATATTCTTCGTTTACTATAAAATGCTATTAGGAAATTATAGATATTAATGTCTAGTTTTTCGTTGAGTCACAAGTCGGGCAAGTAATTAAATGGTCCGACAGAAGGCAAAAGAAATGTCGGCAAACGTAACGACTGAGGAAAAACTCATTATATCCAGCCAGTGAATATTCTCTCCTTTCCGTATTTTAGCTCAGCTTCAACTTTATTTTGTTTGCATTTCCCTTATTTTTATAATAAGTGACATTTCTTCTTTAGCAGGATTTTAAAATATAAACCAGTTAGGTTATTTAATAAATACGAATTGCTTGACGTATGTTGCGTACTGGACGGGAATACTATTTAATACATGAACCACAAAGCAATTGCCATTATGCGTACCTAAATAAATAAATATTAATAGTAAATAATATATACGTTCTCAGAATGAAACAATGGAGGTAATCGACCCTTTTTTTTAGAGCCATTACTGCTCCACCGGACTTTTGGGGCGAGACTCTGAAGGAGTCTTAGTCCATATAGCGCCCAACGCTGAAGGGCTTGGGTTGCCGCTCTTGTGGTCGTCCCTTCGACCAGCGTGAGCCTCGAACCCGAAGGTGAGCCAGCGCCAGGAGGGAAGTTCCCCGTTACGCGGTTGCGATTGCGAGTGAGTGGGGGCGGTGAAGGGAAGAAGAAAAGAGCAAAGTGGGGCCGTTAGTACGTGCCGACGCCGCCTAACAATAGTTTTTAGATCGTGCCGTGTTCGGTCGGGGAGGGTAATTGACCCGAAAATACAAGAATATGTCAGCCAAATCGAAGAAATAAATAAAATCTGATTTACATATAAGTAGGTTTGTTTATTAGTTAGTCCTTCACATCGTAACATTGACCTGGTTCTTGGTACAGGAATAGCTAAAAAGGCATTAAACCTTTTAATTCTGCGCCGAAAGTTCGTTCGAGAATAGATTATTTTGCAAGTGAATCCGAGTTGTATAGCTTTTTATTGTTAAATTTTTTAAATTATATTCTGACTATTGGTAAAATCTCAATTGATAATTCAGACTTATCTGTAGACAACAAGAGATACTCGAGAATAAATTAGTGTTATGATTGTATAGGTTTGAAATTGATTTATTAAAAAAAAAAAAGTTGCGTAGTTACACGGCTTGTTGATATATTGCCACTTACTTTTCGAAATGAACGTAAAATATGTCACATTTATAAAACTAGTTTTTAATATATATATTATGATTAATAATTGTGTATCTTTGAACTAAAATGTGTGTGTAAATAATAAACAGTGGTGTGAACATCTTGAACACGTAATTATAAACAGTTGCTGCCCTTTAGGTATTGTCGACTTCTTGAATTAGCCCATTATCAGCGGGTGTCATCTAAAGAAAGAATTAAGACAACGTAATTTTAAAAAGTAGGAGCTGAAAAATGACTATTTTAAACAACTGAGCGTCGTAAAGCACACAAAGTAAAAACACTTTCAGTTCACAGAGCTGAGATCACCATCATCATTGTCATATCAAATTATATTGGTCTATTGCTGAACATAAGCCTCCTACATGCCACTTCTCACAATTCTCTGCGCCTCTGCCGTTCACATCCAGACGGCCAACCTCCTAAGGTCATCGGAGGAAAGACGAAATAAAAATAAACTCAGTAATTTAAGTATCACAACATTATTATTAACTATTTTTATTTTTATTTAAGATCTTGTCCATTTAGACAAAGCTAGAAAAAAAAAATATCCTGACTACTATCATAGTACTAAGTGTAAATCTAAATATAAAATTTCCTTTAAATTTTTTTTTATTAGATTAAACTAATAAGTTTAATAAATAATATATTCAGGACATTATCCGTCTGTGCAAGTGTGCACACTGAACATAAATTACTGCCACCATTACGTCATCAAAAATTCACGAACTACCTCGCTACACGAAGATGGTAAAACGAACAGTTGGAAAGTTGAACAATCATGTAGTCCTGTGGCTCGATTCCGTAAAATGACAGCTAACAATTCTCGTTTGAAATCCATAGAAATAAGATATACATTGCGCATATGAAATGACGTATGAAATTCATCGATTATCGCGAAACCGCAATGTATATCTTATTTCTTTCAAAAAGGTTAGCAATCTTTTTACGGAATCGACCCACTGGCATCATACTTACCATTTTCCATGTCACTAAGAGTTTAATTATAGAGAAATTTTAGTAGGTATGACTCGTGCGTGGTAATAGCTAATTTAGAAGCTTACTATGTCATGTTTTGGATTTTGTTGGTCATGAGTCATGACAATTACTTACACTAAAGCTAATGTTGAAAATATTTATTTCATCGCAGCTTTATTTTATTTAGGTTATCGAATTATTATTCATCATGTGTATTAACGATACCTTGCTTTTCAGGGTTCCGTACCCGAAGGGTAATTAGCGGAACCCTATTACTAAGGCTCCGCTGTCCGTCCGTCCGTCCGTCCGTCTGTCACCAGGCTGTATTTCATGAACCGTTATAGTTAGACAGTTGAAATTTTCACAAAAGATGTATTTCTGTTGCCGCTATAACAGAAAATAATAAAAAACATAATAAAATAAATATTTAAGGGGGCTCCCATACAAGAAACGTTATTTTTTTGATCGATTTTGCTCGATATTGATAACAGGTTGACGCTTAAAATATTCTGAGAATATTTAGTTAAGTAGGCAATTAAAAATATATAATTAAATTAAAATAAAACAAAAATTAAAGGGGGGCTCCTATACAACAAACATGATTTTTTTTCCATTGTTGTAGATAATGGTACCGATTTTTTTTCATTGGGAGGCCCTTATGGTTCAAAGCAATGACTTTCTGGTTGCATAGGTGGCTGGTCATCTTTTTTTCAAAAGTTTTTGAATTTGCATTGGCATTCGATGGGTAGGTATATTGAATTGGTACAAAATATTTATAATACAGTGTGTATTGAAACAAAATTTTCTGACCCGTTGGTAAACTATCAAAACTACAGTTGCCAAATTAAAATGGTATGGACTTACAACGACCATATACTCAATGTCAGAAAAGTTTGTTGCAATACACACTGTATTATAGATATTTTGTACCAATTCAATATACCTACCCATCCCTGCTGACAGACACAATTGAAAAGACCTAAGTCTGTGCCATTGTTTCTTTTATCCAATCTGCTAATTATCGCAGTCACAGATAAATTAATCTGAACTTAATATTTAACCAGATAAATGACTGCCTTTAAAATCTTTTTTACCTACTGATTTAATAACCCAAACCTCTACGTCACCAGCAACTGCGTGCGAGAATGAACCTAAATTGTTTAGGTTGCGAACATACCACGTGCTTGTCGGATGTTTACTGAATTGCGGCAGCTGGCACGATAAGTAATAAGCGCAGGCAAGTACTTAGAAAGTCAAAGGCCTGATCAGAAATCACAAATCATGATAAGACTTAAAATATATTCAAACATAACGAAAAAAAAAAATCATAAAGCCAAAAGATTTTAAGCCGCTTAGAAATAAAATAGCAAAAAACTTTATTCACGTTTCCTGATTATACAAGAGTTCTTGAAACCACACGCCTGTACCTGGAAACGTCTAAAGTGGGTCAAGTATGTTTCAGTTCTGTAAAAAGTAAGCTAGGCTTTCAGCTGCATAATGTTAGCGCTTATGGAAAAACAAAATAACTAATACGATATAGTACGAGTGTGTATATAATAACAAAGATTGACTATTGATATTTCTTAAAGAAAAATCAATAGTAAGTAAAATAAATCAAATTGAATTGGGGTTCTTTTAGATTTGAAAAAAACCTTAAGTTTAAAATTCTGGGTCAAAGTTTATACATGATTTCTAATATCTAAATGTACTAGAAATTAGGTTTACACAATCCATTACAGTGCTGCGACCAGATAATGTTTTGCTTACAGTGTCATTATTTTTTTATAATGTTAAGTGGTATATTTACAGTCAGGATAATGTCATGAGTACAGGTATTACTGAAAGTCCCTGGAGTTACGGACTGTGAGATATCCATCAATCCAATAATCTAATTACTTTGTCTACGTTCAGCGTATTATTAACGATACCCGAGGGTTATCGAGCTTTGTCAGTTTACATCCTACGTATTGTATCATAGCTCGATAATATGCTATAGCGAATCATAATCATATCAGCCGCATGACTCCCACTGCTGGACATGAGCCTCTTTCTTGGATAAACAGGTCACTGTTACTTGCATTCAGCACGTTTCTGTTATATATCATGTAAAATTATAAATATTCGTGTAAAAACCTAAGTGCAGTAATTATACCAATCTTGTTTAGTGGAAATATTTATATGATCCTTTGTCATTTTGTGACTAAAGTACAATATAGTAAGAGAACTCTCTAAGAACGTTACTTTCAAGGACAGTGAGGCGGCATCATAAACAGCACTTTGCCATAACCTTCACTATGTATATAATTTTTGTATGCATGTATAAAATTTCAAGGTTATGATTAGTGGTACTGAGAGCATTATGAATTTGGTTTACTGTTGAGCCTCTATATTACTGTAGATCATCAGCGTTTAAATAAAACTCACTTTACTCGGAGGTAATGAAACCCCACCTTCAGGAACAAAACACCAGTCCGAGCAGCCAGCTTTGGTAAGTAAAGTAAACTTTGTATTAAGAGCAGAATATTAAAATCTACAGTATCGAATGCATAGCCGAAATCGAGTTAATACAGTAAAATATTGACTTTTTATATTGTTTCTAATACTGTCTGTTATTTTCAGCAATGCGCTGACAGTGATGTGGTCTGCAAACCTGTTCAAAACGGCTAAGAAGGTTTATTTTTATTTATTTATTTATTCTTTTGGCGAGCTTAATGCCATAGGGCATTCTCTACCAGCTAACCACAAGCTTAATTTATAATTATAAATGGTGGTGCAATAAAACTAGGCTTAACTAACTAGCAGATAAGTAAAAAACAAACAAAAAAGAACAAATAGTTAAAATTAAACCTATGCTAATAATTTTGGATAAAAGAATCGCAGTATGCTATCTTTTTCAATTAATATTTAATAAATAACTATAATCTGTATTCAGATGTTTCTAAAACAAAAAAAGGTAATAACCTTTTTGTCCTTTTGACAAATTAATCCCTTATTTAACGCATATGGAGCCATAAATAACAAGTGAAATAAAATCGGCCAAATGCGAGTCGGACTCGCGCACGAAGGGTACCGTACCATTATCTATAAAAACGGCAAAAGGAATCACCTTTGTTGTATGTGACATACACGTTGTAACATATGCGTTAAATAAAGGATTAATTTGTCAAAAGTACAATAAAGTCATAACATTTTTTTGTTTTAGAAACATCAGAATACAGATTATAGTTATGTATTAAATATTCATTGAAAAAGATAGCATACTGCGGTTCCTTTAATCTTGGGTTGGGTTCAAGTTTGTTGAAAGTTAAATGTTAACACAATAACTAAAGACGAAAGTGCTTAATATTGGGTTACCCTAAAATTAATAAAAGGGTCATTATTATTGTTATTTTGTGTGTTCAGTGCAATGACGTTTAAGTAAAGATAATGTACCTTCATAGTTTTCAAAATCTATATTTGATCCGCTGTTATCTGCAAGCACTAACCTTAAGTGAATGCAATAGATACTGAACGTGTAAAACGGAAGTTGATAGCTATATCAAGAAAGTGAAATGTGACTGAATCAAATTACGACAATTGTCTTAATTTCGCTGCCTCAATTTTTGCGTGCTAGTACCAGTCATCTTTTCAACATCGGTGTAAGGTAAACGCAACTTTGCATTTTTTCTGGACATTTTTATTAGAACTGTTTACATTGGCACTTAATATATATACATATAGTAAAACTTATTTTTGTTAACATAATTTTAACTTGCATTAGTAGTTTTCAAACAGTAGTTAAAAAATCAGATCTTGTATAGATAAAAGCACGCCCCTTTAATTTAAGCCGAAGTTGTTTTTTCGAACATTTATACTTACAAAGCTTTTTCAGTGTTATACTTTTTAACAAATAAACATCATTATATAAAGTAGGTACACGATCTGATTAACGTTACTCGCATGACATGTGGACTCGGTACGAAATAAACCATTTTATACATGTATGTACTGTTAATAAATTATTTTTTTACCTTTCTCCTTAATGCTCCATAGTATTAAATAATATTAATTTATATGAAAACTGATATGCTAAACTCAACTGTACCCAAAATGTAGATTATAATTCCTGAAACTGGTTCAGTGCCTTTGATAAAAGACTATATCCAACCATATAAAAGAGTAAAATAAATAATTTATTATATCCTTTAAGTACCTACATATCTTTTTAAGTACGTTACGCTTAAAAATTAGACCACATGTAAAAGTAAAATGACGGTTGATAAGGGTATATGTTTTGCCCAGTAGGATCGTTAAATTTTCGTATTTAAGTGACGGCCCGAGCGGCTTGCGTTAATTATGAAATCTCATTTGAGAGCGAGCTTTCATGTTTGAGTAATGGCTCTCGAAATGAGAAGTGTTCAGCGAAAGCTAAATTTTAAAACGAAACATATGCAAGGTGTAATTAAAGTTTGCCTAACGACAGCGGGAGTGTTGGGTTAAGCTTTGCGTTAAATCAAAATGTTAAACTAATAATTGCTATATTTCTGAGAAGTCCTCGAATTTGATTTAGCGTTTATAAATATGTATCACTTTTGGAGATTAGTAATTCAGTTATGTAAGCTGATCTGAAACTTCAAAAAATTATGTAAACTTATAGAACTCAAGGTTAATTTGAGCTTAAATAGCTGTTGACCCAGTGACACGCGTCTCTCGAAACGATAAGCAACGTCAGGTCCGTTCAGTGCGTAGTCAGGAGTTTTCCTGCATGCTTCGAAGGACATATTGAACTGTCGGTTCTGGTTGTTATATGTTAGCAGTTGCTAAGACAAGTCAGAGACCTTTTGGGCAGCTTGATAACTTTGATTTTGCATTAAGCCAGCGTTGTAGACTATGGCATATGCCTACTTCTCCAAGAGGAAACATTGCTCCATAAAGCTTACAACGGCTGAGGCATAGAACTCAACACTGCTTACTAAGTAAGAAAGTAAATTACGCTTTTTTTGGGGTTTTATACGATACAGTAACATTAATGCCATTATTTGGTCTAAATAATTTAGCCATATATTATTTTCATGTAAATTTATCATAGTATTCTACATAGTACATCGATGGAACAAATGTTAAGCAAATATTAAAACAGCATTGAAATAAATTAAATTTTTTTTTATATCTAATTTATTGTTTCTAGTTTTAAACCTGACATTATAAGATATTTGAAATTATTTTATATAAAACAATATTTTATTTTTTTAGATTGTTGTTAAGTGAAGAACCAGAATATTTTATATATCCAGTTCTGTTACCAGGAGATAACAATGTTATTCAAGGGATGATTTACGAAAGGCATTATTTCCTACAACAACTACGACAGTTTTAAGCAATTTAAGACAGACAGTTTGGATTATTAATGCGCGAAAATGGGTTAAGAAAACTATTGCAAACTGTGTTGTTTGCAAAAAGTTAAAATGTAAAGCTGCTAATGAACCAACTGTTCCTCTACCTGCTGACCGAATTAAAAATGTAAAATTATTTGAAGTCACAGGGATAGATTTATGTGGACCGTTGATTTTTAAAACAGGAGTCAAATGTTGGAAAGTTATATTCACTTGCGCTGTATATAGAGCAGTTCATCTCGAGCTAACAGAAAAGGCCCTACGACGATTTATATCACGTAGAGGAAGAGTTAGAGTGATCTACAGTGACAACAGGTCAAATTTTGTAGGTGCTGATAACTTGTTCAAAAGTTTGAATTAGGATGAACTTCAGGAGTTTCAACGGTGAAAAGATTTGATTGGAAATTTAATGTCCCAAGTGCTGCTTGGTGAGGAGGATTTTGGAAAAGGTTAATATGGATTTTAAAAGATTTACTCCGGAAAATGCTACGCTGAACTTAAGAAGAGGTTATTTCTAACGGATATAATCTTTGAATAGGCCTAACTAAAACGGTACCCTTACAAGTTTTTACTTAAACTGTTCTATACAGGCCATCTTTCCGCTCATTTAACTCTAAGACTAAAGTTAAAGGCCAAAACTGTCTATTTGTATCACTTTCTACTAAAACATCATCTAATAATAATAATGTAAAAATTTAAATTATTCTCATCTAAAATGTCTAAGTCATCCGTTTTCGTTTGAGTAATATCTTGTAGAAAACACGCTGGCGTTAAAGGATTGAGATTTTCTGTATCACTTGCCATATAAGTAATAGGCCTGGAATTCATGGTACATTCACAATCACATATTACGGTTTCAAGTTCAACGTAGCTCAATGAAGCCTTGCCTAGCATTTTCCGGGAAAATCTTTTAAAATCCAAATTAACCTTTTCCAAAATCCTCCCCACCAAGCAGCACTTGGGGCATTAAATTTCCAATCAAATCTTTTCACCGTTAAAACTCCTGAAGTTCATCCTAATTCAAACTTTTGAACAAGTTATCAGCACCTACAAAATTTGACCTGTTGTCACTGTAGATCACTCTAACTCTTCCTCTACGTGATATAAATCGTCGTAGGGCCATGATAAATGAATCAGTCGACAGTGATTCTGTTAACTCGAGATGAACTGCTCTATATACAGCGCAAGTGAATATAACTTTCCAACATTTGACTCCTGTTTTTAAAATCAACGGTCCACATAAATCTATCCCTGTGACTTCAAATAATTTTACATTTTTAATTCGGTCAGCAGGTAGAGGAACAGTTGGTTCATTAGCAGCTTTACATTTTAACTTTTTGCAAACAACACAGTTTGCAATAGTTTTCTTAACCCATTTTCGCGCATTAATAATCCAAACTGTCTGTCTTAAATTGCTTAAAACTGTCGTAGTTGTTGTAGGAAATAATGCCTTTCGTAAATCATCCCTTGAATAACATTGTTATCTCCTGGTAACAGAACTGGATATATAAAAATTCTGGTTCTTCACTTAACAACAATCTACTCTTGACTCTTATAATACCGTCAGCATCTGTGTATGTTTCCAAATTTACTCTGATGTTATGTTCTTTTGAAAATACCTCACTTTGATTTACTTTATGAAAAGTCTTTTCCGCTCAGTTAATTTCCGAATAACTCAGTTCTCCCTTTCCTTTCATTATTTTTCCTACTATTGAATAAAAATCTTAAAATCCACGCCATCACTCTAACAATCTTTGTATTATTAGGAAAATAATCAAATACCGAGTTAAAGTTATTACTTATATTGAAATTAATAATAACTGATTCTCTCTGTAACTGTCTCTTTTCTTTATTAGCTTCGTCATCGCTTGCAAAAACCTTAGACACTGGCCATTCTGAGCTTCCATGACTAGTTTTTTCTCACGATACACATCCCTTTTATTTCAATTTATTTTTATTTTCACTCGCTTATATGCATGCCGCTGTTGGATCTCAGATGCACTTTCGCCATCATCAATACAGCTGATCATACAAACTTCTCAAAGATAGCTTATCAGTATTTCCTCTTTTCATAATAAGTTTTATTGAACCTCTCACATAATGCTCAATTAGTATCTCCTCTCTCGCAAACCTTGACTTCAGTTGATCAATTGCTTTTTTATAATTTTCTCCCGATGGAGGGAAACTTTCGACTAACGCCCGTGCTTTCAAATTAGGTTCAGGAACTTATCGTCTGAGTCAATATTTTTATGTTCATGTATTTTTCTAAATTGCCCCCAGAATGTTAACCAATTGTTAATTTTTAAATTTACGTCTACCTTATTTACAAACACTATGAACAGACTTAAGAACACGTTTGCGTAATGAGTACTTATCAGGTCTCGGTAATAAAAGACAGCAACAAAATTTACATAATTTAAAATTAGGAGATGTTGTTTTAGTAGAAAATGATACAAAACGACAGTTTTGGCCTTTAGCTTTAGTCTAAGAGTTATATGAGGAAAAGTTCGCCTGTGTAGAACAGCTAAAGTAAAAACTTGTAAGGGTTCCGTTTTAGTTAGGCCTATTCAAAGGTTATATCCATTAGAAATAACCTCAGAAGAAGCAAATGTCTTACGTCAGGTGACATAGTTGCTGCAGATTGTGATGTTGATAAGTCGAAGACTAAACAATCTACTGATGTACCGTTAAAAATTAAATCAGGGAGAATTGTTAAAGCACCTGAACGTTTGAAGTTGTGATTATATAATTAGGTTAATACGTATCATGAATTTATTTGAATACAATATGTTTATGTTGATTTTGCAAGCAAAATGTGGGCAGGATGTTAGAAACCTCTTTTGAGTTTGGTTTTTTATATATGTCAGAAGTGTAACAAAACTCTGTTCAATGTTTTGACTGTGAAAATGGTGTATACAAATTTGTCTGAATCTTAATATATTGGTCTTTAATAACCTTTTGATAGTTTTTCATTTTTATTTAAACCCAATAATAACCTGCACAATATATTTTCAGTTATTAACATTCTCAAAGTAGTTATTTGTCTAAATTTTAGTCATTCATTCATTCATTGTTTTTTGTCATTCTCAGAATGTGAATAACTGAAAATATCTTGTTCAGGTTCTTATTGGGTTAAATGAATTAAAAACTATCGAAAAGGTTATTTAAGACCAATATATTAAGATTTAGACAAATTTGTAAACACCATCTTCACAGTCAAAACATTGAACAGTGTTTTGTTACACTTCTGACATATATAAAAAACCAAACTCAGAAGAGGTTTCTAACAGGTCAGCACCACATAAAATTAAATTTACAGTTTGACTGTAAATAAGTATGGTTATAGAGCATGGGTTTTGACAATGTTTTAGCTAAAGGAACGGAGAAAACAAGATACCTTTCATCATGACGTTTTTTATATCGAAAATCCAGAGAAACCACCGCGATAACTGTGTTATTAAAATGAATACCAATATTTAATAATTATATAGTACTATAGTCACTGTTTTTACAAATTATTGTCTGTTTAAGATAAAATTAAGATAACGATTAAGATAAAATTTAACACACAAATTGATCAAGCTCCTAATAAACACAAATAACGCCTTCTATTCCGATTAAGTAATAATATTTTCTGCGATAGAAACCGCCAAGCACAGTATACTATCCTATCCTACTAATATTATAAACGTGAAAGTTTGTATGTCTGGATGGATGTTTGTTACTCAATCACGCTTCAACCACTGGACGGATCGAGATAAAACTTGGCATACATATAGGTAAGGTCCTGGAATAGCATATAGGCTACTTTCTATCCCTAAAATTTAAAAGTTCCTGCGGGAATAACTATAAAAGCGTTGAACGAACTATTTCTGCACCTATAGCATGCTATAGCAAATCATAAGTATAACTAATTAATTAATTAATTGGAGGTAGTTAAGGATCTCCACGCCAATAACCGAATTTAGGGCGGGCGGAGCCACTGGCAAAGTCTAGTCTTAAATAATAATCATTAAAAGACTGAATATTGACTATATTTTTAATGTTAGTGTAAATAAAATATTCTAGTAACAACTATCTATATATATTCTACACAAGCAATTAAACTCTACTATTACTTTTTCTAAAACTATGTAAGCATAAGTCTTATTTAATTTAGAATTTTTTGCTACCTAAAATCTAATATTGCACAGTACCTTATTTTAAAACTAAAGTTTTTTAAAACGATCTAAGGAAGGAGTGCGAATTTTACTAGCTCCTGACAAGATATTATCAGTCGACGCTGTAGTTGAGTTTTGCAATACATCATCTTTGCTGTAGCTAGAATGATAATCGTTCATTTCACACCAGTTTGGATCAGATTTTGCTATTCTTTTTCTCTCCTTTATTTTCGTGTACAATAATACCGAAACCATAATAAAAAATACTATGCACCCAAGTATACAACCAATAATTAAACCTAATCGACGGTTGAAGATGGACGCTAGCTCGAATTCTTTATTGGGTACAACATTGACAGGAACTTGTTTCTTAAATGTACTAAATGTTACACATTCACTTGAAGTAGATTGTGCAATAATTGCACTTGCAATTTCTTTAACATTTCCTGAAGTGTAATTTGCTATAAAAAAGGTTCCATTAGATTTATAGCTTTCTTTTTCAAGGGTCATTTCCAAATCATCATAAAGGATAATTATACACACAGTATAACTAACATCTGCTTTAAGGTCCGTCAAGCGCGTCAGCATATCTGTTCTGTCTAAGTATTTGAACTTTACCTGAAAGTATATAGTTCTTTGAATATATGTTATGTTTTCAAATATTATGTAAATAAATATGAACGTGATAAATATGATTTGTGAAATCAAATAATGCTTACATCGGTTTGAAAGTCTTCACTGTAATATAAAATTTGCAATGCTTTTATTGCAGTACGATTTCGTATGAGCCACGATACGGAAACAGAGTTATCTTTGTGTCTATCAACTGCGATTTGTGAGATTTTGGGTTCTTCACACTTCTCTTTAGGACGATCATTATTAAAACATGTCACAGTAATGGATCTTATTATTTTTGGATGATCCTGAATCCATGTCCAAATATTATCTTTGTCACAGCTACAAAATATCATGTTGCCTGCAAGGAATAAGGTTGTCTAAGATATGAAATTGTTTTTGTTTAAAATTAAATTAAACATTTGTTTGTACTGAAGTTAATACTTTACCTTTGATAGATACATGTTGGATGTGATTTTCAACAGATACTAGTAGTTCCAGAGAAATTTTCTGTAATTTATTTTGAGACAAGTCTACTTGTATAAGCTTATTCAGACTTCTAAACGATCGAGCTGATATATATTTTAGGTTATTATTACCCAAGTACAAAACCGTGAGTTCCTTTAAATTGATGAAATCGTCATTTAATATGTTTTGTAACTTGTTATTTGATAAGTCAAGTAATCTCAAATGCTGTAGTTCTTCTGCAAAGGATTCCATTGACTCGATATTATTGTTAGACAAACACAATGTCCTCAATTTGGTCAGCCCACGTAGATTGCTTGTTCTAATTTGTAACAATTTATTGTAACTCATATCTAGTGTTTCTAAATCAGTTAGTTCTATAAAAGGACTAACTGATAATTTTCTTATTTTATTGAACTTCAGAAACAGGTGTTTTAATTTAGAAAAGGATTGAAAATTTCCTTCGTCTATCGTAGACATATTAGAGCCACATATATGAAGTTCTTGTAAATTTGCAATTATGGAGTTGTTTGTTGGCTTATCTTGTAGTTTCCAATAGGCAGCAGGATTTTTACTTATATCGATAGTTATTAATGTAACACGTTGTTTTTTATTGAACGTAATAAAATTAAAGTTAAGTATTTCATTATACGATATATTTAGGTATTGTAAATTAGGAAAGGTGTCTAATATAAACAATGGAAAGTTTTTTAATCTATTATAACTTACGTCAAATGAGATTAATTCATTATAAATAACTTTTTTTCCAGCTGTAATTGTTCTAATTTCATTTTTCTTTACTATAATATGTTTAAGTTTGAACAGTTGCTCAAAACCACTTATTTCAATTTTTTGTAATAGATTATCTGATATATCTAAAGTCTCTAATTTTGTTAAATTGCGAAATGTGGAATACGGCACGAAATCTAAAAAGTTATTACTCATATTAAATTCAGAAAAATTATTGGGCTCATTAAATAATTTGGAAGGAACATTGTTGATAATATTCTGTGCAATATTTAAACTTACAAGGTTTTGGTTGTAAAAGAAAGCGCCTTCAGAAATATTTTCAATATTACAATGTTCCAATATTAAAACTTCTAAAAGTGGTAAGTGTGTAAATGATTCCACTCGCAAATAATTAAGTGCGTTATTAGATAGTGTTAAAGATTTAAGTCCAGGTATGTTAATAGACAGTAAATCATCGACAGTTAGGGAATTATTTTTAAGGGACAAAGTTTTGAGATTGTTTAATCCACGAAATGTGCCATTCTCAATATATTTGATACCACAATGTTCTAGAAAAAGGGTGCTTAGTGGCAAACCTTGCTGAAAAATATTTGATTTTAGTAATTTTAAGGGGTTGAATGACAAATTTATGCTTCGTATTTTTTTTAAGTTATCAAATGTCATATCAAAAATAAAAGTTATGCGATTATGAGACATGTCTAAATATTCGACCTCAATGAGACCAAACAATGTCAAATTTGTTATATTTTGTAAGACATTGTGCTTCAAGTCTAAAAATCTAGTAGTATTTAAATATTGGAATGAAAAGTCTTCTATAATGCAAAATTCATTATTGCTTAGTTCGAGCCTTTCAATGTGATTCAAATTTGTAAAAATATTTCTGCTTAAAACCTTAAATCTATTATTTTTCAAACTAATATAATGCAAGTTATTTTGAAAGCTTAATAAAGCTCCATCTAAACTAGCCAATTCGTTGGTATCTAAATGTAAAATTCGTAAGCTTGAATGCGTTTTAGGCAAAAAATTGTTTAAGCTCACCAATCTATTATTGTGCAGACTGAGGATAACTAAAGACTTTAAGTTAGAAAATGATTCTTTTTCTATATAGGTTATTTCATTATATTCTAAATATATGGACTCAATTTTTGAGCAATTTTCAAAAAATATCTTATAAATTGTTTTTAATTTGTTGCTACTTAATTTCATTTCATTTATATTTTCGAGACTGGCATAAGTATTGTTTTCAGTTGTGTCAATAATGTTGTAATCTAATCTTAGTCTATATAAGTTTCTATTTTGTATAAAAATATTTTGTGGCACTTTATTTAAATAGTTGTAATCTAAATACAGATCACTTAAATTTTCTAAGTTAACTAAGCTCTCACTATGAATGTTATCAATACAATTTTTATTTAAGTATAAAATGTTAATATTACTAGAGTTGATGAAAGAATCAATTGGCACATCCAAAATATTATTATGGCTTAGATTAATTTCAGTAAGTAAGGGCAGATTACAAAATAGTCCATTAATATGGTGCAAATGGTTATGGCTTAAATTTATAAATTCTAATTGCTTGTTTCTTGTAAAGATATAAGAGTTCAAGGATTTGATTCTATTATGACTAAGATCAAGAGTTTGTAAGATAATTAATGAATAAAAGGCCCGGTAGTGTATGCTACTTATAAAATTAAAATGGAAAGATAAAAATTTTAGAAAGGGACTAAATTTGAGGCAGTCTTCAGTTATAAATTCGAAATTATTTGAATTTAAATCCAAGTATTCTAAAGATGAAATGTTTGCATTAACTAACCGAGGAAAAGAAGACATTTCATTCCATGAAAATCTTAGTGATCTGAGGTGTTTTAGTTTAACTAATGAATGTATTGGAAAACTTGTAAGATTATTTTGACTCAAATCAATCTCAGAAAGGCAAAACTCTAAACTGGAAAATGCATGTTCTGAAATATCACGTATCATGTTTCCTTTAATATTTAAACTAATAAGTGGAAGGCCATAAAAGCTGTAGCTAGGTATATCATCGATATTATTAAAGCTGAAATCGACTGATATTAATTTTAGCAATCCTGACAAAGATTTTTGTGGTATGGTATACATTTTACTGTGAATAATATTTAAAGTTTCTAAACACTTTCTTAATGGCATAAACGTGTCATCCGCTATATCTGTGATTTTTGATCGAGCAATATCTAAATGTTTAATGCAAACACCTTGTGGTATAAAACGAGGCCCCAAATTTTGATCATTATCATCTAAATCATAGATAGAAAGGGATTGTAGTTTTCCTATACTTTTGATGGCATTGGTGATATATTTTGAATTAGAGTCTTGGCAATTCATATAAATATCTGGAAAAAAAGTAGATTTAAATTATTTATTTCGTAACTTAAAGTTTTATATTTTTGATGCAATTATTTACTTTAACATCTAAAAATAGTTAAACTCTCTTACCATCGTCCATTTTATAGCAGGAGCATTTATAACTTCTTTCTATGTCCACACATTCCAGGGTATTTTGAGATGACTGAACAAAACAAAATATGGATAGTAACAGCAAAACCCGTATTTTTTCCTGGTCATAGCTTTCTAGACTCAATTTCAATTTTTTTTTCATAGTTACATCTTCATGCTTTAATATTTATCACTGGGCTGAAAAAGAAAAATAATGGTCAGAGAAAGTTTTTCAATAACTTGACTACAAAATTCATTAAAACGTTATTCATGTTGTAAACTATTGCCTTTAGGTAATTAGGATTTATTTGTTAATTTGGCTTATTAATCTTAAATATAATGCAATGAACAACAAACACAATGAATATGTTAAGTTTAAGTTATTTTTCATTATATTGTTTGGACATAAGCATTTGAATATCACCTCACTAAGCTATAGTATAGTGCATCTAAGACAAATGTGATATTAAAATAGTTTTTAAAATTTGAGAAATATTGGTGTTTTTGCAAAATATCAGTATGTAATCGATATGATTACATATGTTGAAAAATTTATTATTTTTCCATTTCGTACAATACGACTCCTTAAAAATCAACTAAAAACTCATACCCCTAAGGAAACCA
Organism: Apoda limacodes; assembly: GCA_946406115.1. Classification (NCBI taxonomy): domain Eukaryota; kingdom Metazoa; phylum Arthropoda; class Insecta; order Lepidoptera; family Limacodidae; genus Apoda; species Apoda limacodes. The sequence goes on along the minus strand of OX291553.1, from coordinate 5,416,760 downwards.
TTAGAAAAAAAATACTATTATGATCATGATCACAATAAGCAGAGACTTCCCCAAAAAATGTACCCATATACCTATATATTATTAAAAAAAATTCAAAATTTCAACTGAACATTTTATTATATACAAAAACATTGATGAAATTGATTTAAATGTCAGTAAATTAGAAAAAAAAGACAATATTTTAAGTTTCCTCCTTACTATTTAACCAGTATCATGATATCACTAACTAACAATACTTTACATTTTAGACAAACTTAATAAGCAAAACATCTACAAATTACTACATCACTATGCCAAAATTATACATGAAACTACGCAAATACTAAGGCATCATGCAAAGCAAGTACTGAAAACGATAAATAATTTATCAACTTACCTAACAAACTTGTTTGTGCTGACATATATCCGACAACTCTCGACATCAAAGCAAAAGCGTCGCTGTATTCATAGCAATAGGGCTCATTTACCGGCACAACTCGCCCCAGACGCTGAGGCTGTGCGCTGGTGTTAAACAAACTATTACGAATTACCATGCATGAAAATGGAATCCTCTGGTTTCTTTAAAATGTATTTTTCTCACTTTTTTTTGTTTTCTCACGGCACGAAAAGCTTGGGGTCATTAGAAAGCTCGACACAAGACTGCCGCGGCGGCGCGCGCTGTATAGGTGGAGGCTTTGTTGCGGCAAGTCTGACCCACTATTATTACACTTTTATGACGAATCGGATTTTTGTTACTAAGTCATCCTCGGGGTAACACCTTAGGTGAAGGTGTAAATTATTATTTATATACAGTACTTGTGTGGGTAGGTATCTATTATAAGATTTGATTAATGATTGATTAATGCGTTTTTCATCAATATTTCGGGGGTTAAATATGCATTTGGTTTTGTAGTTTGGATTCGGCGGCAACAAAAAATAATTGGCAAACTACTTTCTGTTTTTTTTAAGTAGTTTAATACGCCTTTTGCAGGAAAATTTGATAATGCATAGAAAATATATATATCGGTTTGTGTGTTGGACGGATTTTGATATAAATTAATATTTTGATGTGTTTTCCGATTAAAACCAAAACTCAAAGTCAAGATGGAAGTAAAGATATGATTCATAAACAATTGCAAAAGTATTTAACAAAATCAATTAATAAAAAGTAACTAATTTTTTTCGAATGACTTGAAAGCCAATTTTAAAAGGTCGGGTTAAATATAATTTAAATTTTATATATTAAAATATAGCTTCTTGTTAACTTGATCTTTACCGTTTAAGCTAGCCACGTGTAAACAGGACATGTTCACAATTTTTTATTTTATAGCAACAATCTAGTGAGTTGAATTTAAAAACCGGCCAAGTGCAGCACGCACTTGTGTACACAGTAATAAAATATTCACGACAAATTTGAATGGTGGTTTACAAAAGAAATATTGCCGTGAAATTTCATAAGGCCACGGCGAACGGACAGACTGACGGATATGACATAATTGTAAAAATCCATCTTAGACCGAATCTGAGCCTGAAGTGGTCACAGAATATTGTTTTATATTATGGCATAGTTACCAACAAATAATAATAAACAGGAATTAAAAACTGCGAAAGAAACGATTGTTTTTTAAATAAACAGTAAAATGACAAATAATAAAAACCGGTCAAGTGCGAGTCGTGCTCGAGAATTCTGTGGTAGTACGTAATTTGCGGTGCACGAGCTTTGCGAGTTTTTACTGGCCGGTTTTTATTTATTTTTTAAGCCTAAATTGCCTATTTCATAAATATCAATAAGGTACAAAATATATAATAAGAAGGCAAAAACAGTTCGAAGACTAAATACACACATAACCTTGTTAAAACGGTGTCGTTGTTTGGGGTTTTAGGTCAATAAATCAATACTATCGTGCCACTATGCTTAGCCATTTACTGCCGAATACAGGCAAGAATTCAAACTTTGCCTTCACAGTAGCGGTGGATCTAGGTCACGACACAACACACACACACACACAACTATAGACATGCTTGCAGATATGACAAAAATGAACTGAAAAAGAACTTCAAGCCGCTAACTTTATGCCACGGATCTTGGTCTTGTTGTTTCACTATTCTTGTTGTGTCACTATTTATAAAAAAAAGTTTTTAACTTAAAAACCTATTTCTTTAAATTAACCAGGAAGTTAAAAAGGGAGCCGAGGGCAAATGCCATCAATTTTTATAGAATTGTAACGAAATTAAATCTATTATAAAATTCCAATTAAATGTTGTTTTAAAAAAGTAAAAATATAATGTCTACATGTAAGAAAATAGTTTATTCGCTTTTGTCTTGATACGGTGCCTTATCCCGAAAAGTCGTGAATCCAATTCTAAATTTTGCGTCCCAAATAGCTATCTTCAAAACTTGGGGGACTGTTTTGGTCAAACCTCTTAAAATACGGGTGTCTTCGACCCTAATGCTTGAAATTCGAACGTAGTGAATCTAAACACGATTTTGATGTTTATAACTTATCCAATATTAGTTAAACTACCTAAAAATGCTTAGCCTCGGGACTAACTTCGAAAATAGGTTATGAATTGAAATGAAGAAATAGATAAAACACGAACCGAAACAAAAAGTTTGCCTTGCGTTGCTTAAAATTGAATATTAGTTTCCAACAAACAAATGTGTTACCTTTGCTCTTAATAATCGCTAGATGGCTCTGATACGGTAATTAAAAATGGTAATAGCTTGGGCCCGTCTCACACTTGGCCCTATTTTTATTATTTGTTGTTATACTTTAGAGCACACACTATAACCCCGGAAGATTGAAGCTTGGATGCATTACGATAGAACAAAAACAACGAAAATGTGTTTCTGTTATGTTTCTTAAATTTTTGCTTTTTAAAATTTTTATTATTTGTTATAACACATATTCTGTGAAAATGCTTTTCTTTTAAGGGTTCCATTTCGGTATAAAAGATAGGGCCCTTAAATGGTCGGATAAACAGATAGACAGCGTAGGCTTAGTAATAGGGCTCCGTAGGCACCCTTTGGGTACGGTCTTCTCAACATTGCTAATGGCAAAAGAAGGGGGCAAGCCTTGACACCTTATTTATTGACCGCCTGATTCCTGTTGACATACTTTGACATAATTTTGATGTCCAAGGGAAACCACATTGTTAGAAACCCCTTAGCGTTGGTCTAAACCATAGCCTTCCAGTTCTGCAACCTGTCCTATGGACTGTGCAATTTATGAGGATCACGAAACTGGCAACATTTATAAAGAGACGATGTTAACCTGCGCTATCTTTTCTCATAGACAAGACACCAGTTGTTCACTTCGTCTCTGTAACACTTTTGCGACCATTTCTAGGGTTGCGTACCCAAAGGGTACAATATGGGACCCTATTACTAAGACTCCGCTGTCCGTCCGTCTGTCGGTCTGTCACCAGGCTGTATCTCATGAACCGTATAGTTAGACAGTTGAAATTTTCACAAAAGATGAATTGCTGTGGCTGCTGTAACAACAAATACTAAAAAACAGAATAAAATAAATATTTGAGGGGCTCTCATACAACAAACGTGATTTTTTTGCATGTTTTCTCGATATTGATAACGACAGGTAGACGCTTGAAATATTCACAGAATATTTAGATATATAATTACTTTCAAATAAATAATTAAATTAAAATAAAACAAATATTTAAGGGGGCTCCCATACAACGAACGTGATTTTTTTACCGTTTTTATAGATAATGGTACGGAACCCTTAGTGCGCGAGTTCGACTCGCACTTAGTCGGTTTTTATTTTTTTCACAGCTGGCTAGGAAATGCATTGTCCATTTCTTTATATCTATGGTCTATACCGATGTTTTTTCAAATATGACACGGATATTTATTTACTAAGCACAATTTTAATTAGACTGTTCTTACTTAGCCGCAGGCCATTGGTCTAAGGCCTTTAGCCTAAGGGCTGAGTTGACTATTACAAAAATGGATGTGTTTGGAAAAAAAGTATATTGCCGGTAAATAACGTTGCAATAGCTCAAGTGAAATATTATAAATGCGGCGACTTCTGACTGTTTTTTTGATAGCTGCATGTGCTGTATTACTACTACCAGCACTAAAATAAGTTTTAATAAAAAATGTTTTTTTTTCAAGCAGTGCCAAATATTTCTACTTCCATAACACGAGAGCTTAGTAAATTAAAGCTTACACATGAGAGCATTTTGCTCAGTATATAATTACAAATGCTAATGCAGCTGCAGCCTTTTCATTATGAAACGTGTTTAACTTTCCTTGTCCAACGTACTCCTTAGCTTTTTGCATTTGACTCAAAACATAATTATGGTTTGAAACACTTTGTATTGTATGACCTTGTGTATCTTTTATTACGCTGAATACTTAAATTAAGTAGTATTTCGTATTTTGAAAGGAAATACTCACGTTATTTGTTTTTTATTTGTCTTATAAGCCACGAATAACATCAAGTTAAAATGAAATATCCAGAGTCTGACAATATAGCTAAAACAGATGAACGTGTAACACACTAATATTATTGTATAATATTTATTGTAGCAGTTGAAGCAAAGTGTGCCAAAATTGAAGCAGGTAGCAGTATGTACATACGCCTGCGTCCTTATGTAGATATATACATATATACGTATGAATTTTATTACTCGGAACTTGCATATTTGAAAAGCGCACTGTAACACGCCTGTAAAAAAAGATGTCTAGAAAAGGTTAGTAAAGGTGAATATTGAAAAAGCTTACATAGAGGAGGCACGTGAACCCACAATACACATCCCCGACAACCCCTTTATGATATTAAAATAATCAGTGAATGCCCCATTTATCCAGAAAAGGCATTTCTGCTTCTGTTTGATCCAAGCACTGACATAATTGCTCGGATCAAGTGATAAATCTACTATGTATACTTTTTCACTTTTAAAGTTAGGCAGGCTTGCGATATTTTGGACCCATTAGATACCCTAGGCACGCAATTATAAACTCTGAAGATGATATCACTATGAAGCTTGTAGATTTAACGCCTTCCGCGCCTGACATATACAGAATGCATCAGCGGGAGCGGCGACGGAGCTTTAGACACACCATTCAAGAGCGATATACCTGGTCTTCTAGGTACACTTATATACCTGCTTTGACTAGTTAGATTTTATTTATTATAAAATGCGACGGCCAAAGAGTTTTTTGCCGTTTTTTTTCTCCAAAACTTCCGAAACTGGGAATTTTTTGCCAGATTTTTTTTTTATACCACTAAGGTGGCAAATAAGCTTACGGTCCGCCTGATGGTAAGCGGTTACCGTAGCCTATGGACGCCAGCAACACCAGGGGTATCACTCGCGCGTTGCTGACCCTTCAGAAATCTAATAACGTCTTTTTTGAAAATCCCCATACTGTAGTCCTTGGAGAAAACCTTGGAGTTCATTTCGCAACCCAAGCGTTCGCGGGAGGAAGTTTTACTGAAACCACACTGTACGCGACCATTTCGGTTCTAAAGTGTGAGAATGAATTCCCTGCCGATGGCGAGTGGTGCGATGGTATAAAGTAGCCGTGGGCATCATTTGAATAATTCCTCAGAACAAAATCCATTGTACAAGCGGTAGAACATACATTTTTGTTCTAAGAAGGCGATATAGACCAGAAAGCTTTCTCTAATACTAACGATGTGCATATAAATGTACTGAGAATAATTAAAAACGTCATATACATTACTACAAGATATATTTGTTATATACTTCATAAGTTATTTATACCATAATGACGCCTTGAAACTAAAAAATAATGTATGGAATTCAACGTTATTGCTGTTTTGTAGTCACATTTTTGCTACAAGTTAGAGTCAAAAAGCTAGATAACAATTTATTCTAATTTTAACGTATTTTGTGCCCTGCCTACTGCCACTTCAACTTGCTAATGCGCTGGGCTATGTCGGTGACTTTCGTTCGTCTTCGAAACCCCGAGCATAGCCCTCTCCATAGCTCGTTGTGTGACTTCGAGCATCGCTGGAGAGACTCAAGCACCGCCCACGTTTCTACCGAATCAAAGGCTTTCTCATAGTCCACAAACGCTAAGCATAGTGGCAAGTTGTACTCCTCAGTCTTTAACTTGTCGCGTATGAATGTGGTCTATGGTACTATAGCCTTTTCGGAAACCAGCTTGTAAGGGAGGCTGGAAGTCATCTAACCTGCGACTGAGACAGTTCGTGATGATCCTAGAGAACAGCTTATAAACATGTCTCAAAAGCGTGATGGGTCTGTAGCTCTTTCTTGAAGAACAGCACCACATCGCTTTTGCTCCATGCTTCTGGCGTTGTACCTTCAAGCAGGACGGAATTTAAGAGCTTCTGGAGGACTTTGAGTACCGGTGTTCCAACCGCTCTCCGAATCTTATCTGTGATTCCGTCATCACCCGGCGCCTTGTTGTCTTTTAGCTGATTCAGGGCCATCCTAACCTCGTACAGGCTGATGTCCGGAATATCTTCGGTATTGTGTCGGGTCAGCTTGGCTTGTCTTTGGCCAAGCTTGCAACGGGTTTAGTGACCGACTCATAAAGCTGTCCATAGAATCTCTCCACCTCCCTCAACACCTCAAGTATAGTCGACACTACACTAACGTCTTCTCTACTTAGCCTTGTCAACTGGCTTTGCCCAATAGACCAACCAACCAACCAACACATTATATATAACAAGACACCCAAACTCAAGGTAAACCTAAATAATATAAATTTATCCTGTGTGTGAATCAAACCAACGTCTCCGATACAGTAGGCATGTGGCATTACCTAGTGAGCCCAGAGGCTGTCAGTTAAAGTTAATTAAATCCCAGAAGGAACAAAATTGAATGTGAAAATAAAAAAAGGACATTATTATTCATCGACACAGGATGCTTACTGTCTGAATTATTTACGCAGCACAGATGGGCTGTGAAATGAATTTTGTCCCGAAACAGAATATTTAAAACCCGTAAATAATTAAAATAAAAACAATAATATTGTTTTGCTACCAAACTATTTTGAAACCCATGTATATTATAAATGATTTATTTTGATTATGATATAGGAAATATTATTCGAAATGAAAGTAAATATGTAAGTCAACTATTTAAATCAATTTCTATACACGTAATATACACGATTTATGTATTTCATGAATAATCATAGTCATGTTCAGAGGATAGCCGTGGTCGTATGCCACTTTTCCATAAAGCTTATGATCGCTTACTACTGTTAGAATGTTTGTTTTTTTTTAGGGAAAGTGAGATAATATTATATTTGCTAATAATTTTCAATTCATTGTATACGTATGTATTCATTCCCGATAAGGTTATTTATACTTTGAACTTAAATAAAGCGCAAGTAAAGACGAAGCATGTTGCGGGCATTGAACTTAATATCAGTTGCTTTGCGTATGGCCGGCTCTACATGACTCTAACGGGTCACTGAAGAAAACAAACTCTGTGTTTATATTCATAATCATTCCATATCAGATGATGTTGTGGCGTATAAAATTTAGGATAGGGGGATTAAGCTAACAGGCGCCATTGTGGCGTATGAAATTTAAAATGATGGACTAATATAAAGGATATAAGTGGGTTTTAGTTGTGGAGGTATGAGAGGGGACGGAGAATGAAGGAGAGGGGTGAGAGAGTGGGGTTGTAGAGTGATAGAATATCTTTTACCTCGACTGAGATAGTTTAGGGATGTTTTTGAGTTGCAGTGAGCTAGTGGTTGTGACTGTTATGATGTTGTCTGTCTCGCAGGTCAGTATTTAGCCGGATATAAGTGGGCGCCTGGCAAAGTTGTTGTTGTGCCATTACATAGGCTTACTGACTCTTTGGGGATAAAGGCCAGGGTCTAATTTAGTGGGGACAAAGGGGTCAATTACGCGATGCTCAGAAGGAGAACTTGGAAATTTAATCTCAAAGGCTCAGCCACATTGGTTCAGTCCTGAAAATACTTATTGCCACATTGAAGGGAGATTTAACTCTTAAAAATCAATGTCGCACCAACTTATGGAAACTACTGAAAACTTGGATTGTTTTTGACAACACTGTGTACATAAGAAAAGGAGATGGAAAAGTTACAAATAAAAGATATCACTTTCATAAACTTGCACTTTCGTAGTGAAGTATGCCAGCTTAGTAGGAACATCGAACGTTGCACGTGGTCACGAAGCTTAAAGGTTGCGCAGCACGGAAATATGTGGCGCATCAGTTACCACATGGCGCGATACAACGATGAGCAGTCAGGACACGAAAGAGGTCGACGGTAAAACACAACTGGAATGCACGTTTGGTCTTATATGAAAATGCACAAAATCTCAGGTTGGGCCTAGTGCTACTTACTGGACACCCAAAATCCTATTACTGAATTATTCATATTGTTTTAATCAATTGACTGGCCGCCATCTTGTGGCGTCATGTTGCGTCATTCCTTTTTCAAATAGCATCTTTTTGCCTTAACAAGTATGTTCTTTCAAAAGACAATTTATGGGTCCAATTCATGAATGTAAAATGCGCTTCTTAGCGTAAAAAAATTATAATAGTCAAAATCATAAGAATCTCACCTTTTCTGTGGTTTTACTGCATGATTCTGAAAAGGGTTACATGCTACGCATGTACAAACAAGCAGTTAAAGAAGTTTAAAAACACTTTGGATCTTGTCCATCAATAAGTATATTGTCTTAAATTATACATACTGTCTTCTGGTAAATACATTTTCAATTAATGGTTTAAGATGCTTATTTCCAAGTTTATAGGCAAATGTTTCTTCACAGCTTCCAAAAGCATAAAAAAAATTAATGGATGTCTACATACCAAATCTCGCGAGGAAAGAAAAAAATATGCTTTCACTTTTATATTTTAGAGATTGAAATGCAGAATGATAGGAAAGAAATTATAAATATTAAGGGCCAGGAGCAATGATAGGCATTGCCCTGCCGGGATTCGACTCAAGTAATATCCTCGCCCATGTTGCCTCGGGCGCGGCGCCATTGTAAGTGGCAGAGTCTCTGGTTGAGATTTCTTTTGTTTTAACTTGGAAAAATTGTGCCAATTTAGGAACTGGATAAAAGTGAAGTGGTCACTTTTGACTTATGGGACGTCTAAACTGACAGATGGCAATAGAGGAAGATAAAAAATATGCATTAAACGTTGAGTTGAAAAGGTTAGGGGAATGAAATTTTGAATGAGTTATTGAAATAAAAGTGATTTTTTTGTTAATAATTTAATTTGGGTTGTAGCTATACAATTTATAATGCTACAATGTAAACAAAGAACATTCCGAAATCAAAGCCGAAATTTCAGGCGTTTGAAGTTAAGCTAGTAAATATACGTGATATAATAAAAAACACAATATTCTGGGAGTGATTAGATTAAGTTTTCGGATAGAAATAATTCAAAAAATATGTCGCTCTGTCCCGATGTACTGCATACTCATACTCATACTCATACTCATTTATTCATAATAAAATTATATGTCAAATGTTGCAAATATTTCATTATTATAAGTTTTCATTATTACATTTTAATTGTTATTTAAATAAATTCTTTTATGTTATAAAATGCGTTTTTAATAAGCCATGTTTTTAATCCAGAAAAGAAGATTGTGTCAGATGTGATATTTTTTATGTCCTGAGGGATTTTGTTATAAATTTTTGGGCCCATTGCGTACATGGTTTTGCTTGTTATTGTGAGTCTGCCTTGTACGGTTTTTAGATTTTTGCTCTGTCTTGTTTTATATCGTCTGTCAGTAGAATTGTCAGGAAATAAATTAGGATTATGTCGAACAAATTTTGCTATGTCAAAAATGTATTGAGAGGTCAATGTCATTATGCTTTGTTCTTTGAAAATGTTTCTGGCTGGTGTGTCAGGTGGATTGTGTGTTATTATTCGTAAAGCGCGTTTTTGTAGAATGAAAGCGCGTTGTGACTGTGCTGCTGTTCCCCAAAATTCAAGACCATAGCATAACTTGGAATGAAATAAGGAGAAGTAGCAGGTTCTCAGTTGGTTAGGAGGCAGTACTTGTGCCAGCCTTCTCAAGGCGAAACAGGCACCGGAGAGTTTTCGGCATAGTTTATCTATGTGGGTTTCCCATTTTAGTGCAGCGTCTAAAGTTACACCTAAGAAATTTGCATGTTGTGTGTGGCACAGTTGTTCGTCTTCTGTCTGTACTAACAAGGGTCTCGGTGGTTTACCGCCCAAGTGAAAGTGCATGACTTGTGTTTTAGACACGTTTAAAACAAGTCCATTTGAAGTGAACCACTTTTGAAGTTGTTTCACTTCGTTGGTCAGTTGTTGTTCAAGATCTTCAGCTGATGAGGACGTTACAATGTCACAAGAGTCATCTGCGAACAAATATAGATCTCCGCTTACTGCTTGAGGGAGATCGTTTACTTGTATAAGGAAGCATAGGTTTGCCAGAGAAGATCCCTGAGGAACACCAAGATTTATGCTCCCTTTGCTGGATCGTGTTTGTCCGTTGTGAAGTGATACAACTTGTTGTCGATTTGTTAAAAAATTTGACATCAGTTTTAACGCAGGACCTCTTATACCTATGTGGTTTAATTTTTCAACAAGAACGTTGTGATCACATAAATCGAAAGCCCGTGTCATGTCGCATAGAAGAATTGCGACGTGATTTGCTGACTCTTTGGACTGCATGATTTTAAAGATTAATTCACGTATGACCGCTACACATGATCGGTTTTTTCTGTATGCGTATTGTTTATCACTGAGAAGCTGTGAAGTTTCTAAAAAGTTATAAATCCTTTGTGTCAAACCTGTCTCGAAAAGTTTTGCAATCGATGGGATTATGCTAATGGGCCTGTACCCTTTTAATTCTTCTACGGAACCCTTACCTTTAAAAATAGGTATTACCTTTACATTTTTTAGGATTTCTGGGTATAGACCTTTTTTGATTAAAAAGTTAAAAATGTTAGTTAACTGGCCTAAAATGGCCGGAATGGTTAATTTTAGTATTTTTGTTGACAGTTCGTAGAAGTCACAAGTATTTTTGCACGCTATGTGATGAGTCATTAAATTATAAATTTCCCTTTCACTAAAAGGTTTTAGGTAGATGGAGACATTGCTGGGTGAAGTAGCATTGCATAACAGTTCTCTCGCTTTCTCTGTGCTTGCCGTCGGTGCATTTACCGTAAGTGCAGCTGAGAGAAAAAAGTTATTGATGTCATCTGCTAATTCGATATCGGAGTTGTAATAATTACCAGTGTCGTTTTTAACTAGGTCAAGATAAGACCGGTGTTTGGAACTATTTCTACCGGTGTGTTCATTTACGATTAACCACATAGTTTTGTTTTTATTTAAACTAGAATGTAAAATGTTTGTGTAATAAATATGTTGTGCCTGCGCTAATGAATTTTCAAAATGATAGGTTATTGACATAATCAGTGATGTGAGGTGTGTGTTATACGGTTGGATTTGACATAGTTCAAGTAAGTTGTTTAATAGTTGTTTTTGCATAATGTGGTCATTTGTTATCCAAGGACATTGCTTTCTATCGGTTTTTCGTCTTTGGTAGGGGAAACAGATATTTACAAAGTTGCTCAATGAATTAACTATAAAATTTAGGTATTCGACTGGATTTTCGTTAAATTTGTAATTTAGGCTCGGCCAGTCAATTGAATATAATAAGCTTGTAAAATTACTAATGTTCTGTTTTTTAAAGTTACGACTTGCCGTGGTGTTGTGTGTATTAAAATACAAACTCAAAATCAGTTTTTGGGCGTCGTGATCCGAAATGTCAGTTTTTATTGAATTTATTTTATAATTATATAGGTCATTATTTGAATTGATGTAAATGTGGTCTAGGCATGTTGAGCATGTGTCAGTGATTCGCGTCGGAAAGGTTACTAGTTGAGTAAAGTCAAAAGAACTTACTAGGTCAGTTAGAGTTTTTTTTTGTGAGGAGTTAGCTAGGTGGTCTACGTTGAAGTCGCCCATTATGATAACAATCTTCTTTTCTTTCGTCAGTATATGCAATAATTGTTCAAAGCAGTTTAGGAACATATCAAAGCTTGTTACGTTTGATCTGTAGATACAAATTATTATTAATTTTAACTTCGGTAGTTCTATAGAGGAAATTTCACAAATATGTTCTTTTGAGAATTTGTTTAGATCTTGACGTTCTTTATACAGCAAGTTGTTTCTAATATAAATTGCGCTGCCTCCATGTTCTACTTGTGTTCTACAGAAGCTAGATGCTAAGTGGAATGAGGAAAAAGCAACATTTACAATTTCATAGTCTTTAAGCCAATGCTCTGTGAGACACAGTACTTGGCACTGAAGTTCATTATTTAGTAGAAATTCTAGTTGTTGTGTTTTTCGATATAAACTTCTTACGTTTTGATGACAGACGATAAAGTTATTGGTCTGATCTGGTACACTGTGTGCGTTGGTTTTCTTCAGAGTGTTCTTTTTTTTTTCGTTCATATAGAAAGGGCTGCCATTGGCTTATGTTGACGTGTATAGGCCATGCAGATGGGTTCATAAAGTTTTCATAAACGGATGTTGGTATTCCAATTTTAAAGGAGGTATAGTTATCGCGTTTTGATGGAATCTTCTCTACAGTGTAATCTGCCTCTCGAATTGTCTTCATGTGCTTTAGAATAGTTTCAGCAGTCGAATTCTTGTTAAAATAGCAACCATGTACGTATTTTAATTGGTCAACTCCTTCCAGGTCGGTGTTCATAGCAGAGCCTTTAATAGTCAAACTTTTTGGCTTGTTTCGTCTTTTTTTTACAGTAGTCCAAACGTTTTTGATGTCATTTGTTGGTTGTATAGATGTTTTTTGAAGATTTGGAGTCGATCGTTGACTTAAATTTTGAATATTCGAGTTTTGTTTTGTTATACCACTAAGTTTGGGAGTTCTGGGCGTTGCAATTTCAAAGGTTGTGACATTCTCGCTAGTAATTGGCTGTTGGTTCACTACTGGTTCCTTATTGGCTGTTTCGTTACTGTCGTTTGCTAATGCCTTTGCAACCGATCGAGTTGTTACCCGCTTTGAATTGGTCAGTGAAGTTTTCTTGAACATCATTTCACACTTTCCAATTTTGTCGGTTAATATTTGAATAAGTGTTTCTTGATTCGATAGTTTTGTTTGTAATTCATGTAGTTTTGCAATAGTTTCACTATTTTCTTTTTTCACCATTGTTAAAGCGTCTTTGCACTGTTTAAATAAATCGTCACAGTCACTTGATTGCATTGTTAAAAATATTTTTTTTGCTAATATTTCAAGGAAGCAACCGCGTTATAGTCCACACGTCCACACGTCTCATACATACAATTATAATTATTCATGAAGCATATGCAGCTAAGGCGAGCTAGATTTCAAAGGGGAATCCAAAAATATAAACAAGAGTTTTAAAATTGAAAAATATTTTTGTAAATGCAGTTCAAGTACGACGCAGCAGTCTGTTTACAAAACGTGCCATATTTCTGATTCCGTTTCAGGACAGATTTTTAGTTTAGGTTTTTCTGAAGACGAGAAACACCTGGGGGTTTTTAAGTATTTGATGGACAAATTTTTAGTGATATTTAGATCAAGGTTCTGTACTAATAAGGAATAAAATTAGTGATTTTTTATAACTTAAGTTTGTTTATATTAATAAATAAAGCAATGGTATTAACAACGGAAAGCATTAAAACGGACATAACGAATATCATACATAATCCTATACCGACGTGATTCCGATAAAAATCTTTGAAAGCGTAGGTATAATAATTTCATCGTATGGAAAAATGCAAAAGGAGCAAAATCTTTTTTGAAAACTGTATTTTTTTACCGTTAAGGTGGCAAACAAGCTAACGGTGCACCTGATGGTATGCGGTCACCGTAGCCTATGGACGCTTGCAACTCCAGTATGGGCAAATGTTATTAATCTACTTTTAGTTTGCACAACACAATAATATACCATCTTATCTATATATATAAAAATGAATCCCTGTTTTCCTTGGTCACGCCATCACGCGTGAACGGCTAGACCGATTTCGCTAATTCTTTTTCTGTTGTGTTTGTAAATGTTAGGGCAATATTCTCGTCGGTCGGACTCGCGCACTAAGGAAAACTGGAAGACGGCTGGACCAATTCTGGTATTTTTTTTTGTTGTATTTGTTAGTGTTAGGGCAAGGGTTTAATGAAAGAAAAAAACGGTCAAGACCGTTACCGATTGTAATGCAATGCAATTTTGGTAAGTTGTTATGCACATGCCGTGGAAGGTTTCTGAATTAGTACAACCCTTTCACAATAGGTTGGTGCGCCAGTTAATTTAAAAAAGCGAAACAACGTTCGCGGGGTCAGCTAGTTTTATATAAATATGTTTATGAGTTGTATCTAAAAGCGCCTTTTATTATATTTTCTTGTAAAGGGGGTTGAAAAGTAGAGTGTTTTACTCCGAGCGAACACGGGTTTTTCCCGTTTGTCCAGCTATTACGAGTATGTCTAACTGGTTATACAAACAAGAATTTTTTTTCCCGTGGACCAATTAAATAGTTGAACATTAGAACACCGAAATTTACAGAGCCCTTCGTACAACTACATGGCCAGATAGACCACTACCCCGAAATGATAATATTAAAGCTTTTAACCGACTTTAAAAAAGAAGTTTCTCAAATGAGGTTTTCATGAAGATTTTATAATGAACTAAACATTATTTCTTTTAAAAGAATGGAAGTTGTAGTTGAAAAACGTCAAGTGTGAGTCGGATTAGCTCACTGAAGGGTTTAATACGGAATATAAATATCAAATCTTTTTAACCAAGTTCAATTGAAGACAGGGTTTTGCACTCAAAATCTTAAAGCTTTTTTCTAAGTGATAGTTATAAAATGGCAACCTATATCTTCAAAACTATTGATGGTTGAGTAGTAGTTTCTTTACAGAAGTGATAGATCTCATCAAGACCTTCGTTTCGGATGCCAACTGTCTAACACTTTCAATAGAAATTGAATTTTTAACAATATCGGCTTACAACATTTTTAGATTCCACTTATTTTATGGAATCCTAACTAAACTTGTCCGTTTTAAGGGTTCCATACCCATAGGGTGCCTACGGAGCTCTATTACTTGAGCTCTATTACGTTGTCTGTCCGGCCATAAAAGGGCTCTATCTTTTAGGCCGAAATAGATGTAATCCTTATTTTTTTATAGAATATGTGTTTAAATGGCGGATTAGGTATCTAACATATAATAGGAAGTTAAAAATAAAAAAAAATAAGGTGGGTCCCCATACAAGGAACGCGTTGTTTTCGTTGGTTTTGCACTATCGTCAAAACAGTAATACATACAAACTTCAAACTTGCAGTGATTATAGTGTAAGCTCTACAGTATAACAAAAAATAATAAAAATTGGCAAAGTGCGAGACGGGCCAAGCCATTACCATCCTTAATAACCGTATCAGCGCCCCTTGGACTGAACTGTCACTTCTGTAAAGATACTACTAGTCTACAATCAATAGCTACGGAGATATAGCACTTTCTAGTTTGACAGCTGTCATTAGAAACGAGGATCTTGCTAAAGCTTAGGTCGCTGATGTTGGAAAAAAGTACCCGATTTTATCTTCTATCCCTTTCATCCTCCCATCTATATTCGTGTCAAAAAATCAAAGTAATTAGTAGAAGGAATAGTTTTCTGTGGTATTTTTTAATTATCTGGCGGCTGGTGCCATAAGGGCGCTCTGACTTTTTTGTTTACAAAAAAAAACTAGACATTTTCACAAGACTTTGCTATGTTTTGTTTTAAAGCTGACTTATACGTAAAAATATTAACAGATACATCAGTTTTTACATTTTTTACTACTGCAACTCAAGAAAAGACAAACTACACTACGACGGCTTGTCCAGTCAAGGATTGATTAATAAAAAAATAACATTAATATGTGTAGTTCGAAATTGAATTGAACATGGGTAACCACAAACTACAATATCGCGGTTGGAAATTCAATATCATAAAAGCATGCATTACGAAAGTTGTTGCGGGCGTGGGTAAATACCCGTTTAACATTCATTTTCTTCATTAAATCATTGAGGATAAACTAACTGCAAATCACTTTTTATCACATCTTTTCAAAAAGAGCTGGTTGGTTCCTCGTAAACAGGGATTAAAGTTGTTCTTAAATCCCTAAGGACGCAAAGTGATCACAATTTGGAATGTGGATATTGTAATAGCACGATCCTCTGTGCACTCGCACAGATGCGATGACCGCTGTCATAGAGGAGCGCAACGGCAAATAATTATGCACGTGCAACAGCGACAAATAGTGACTGGTCATTGACGAATTTTTTCCTGCTTAGCATCCGTGCTATAGTAAATGTTCCAATCAAAAAGATCGATCAAGAGCATTGTATAAACAAGTATCTAGCTGAATAATAAAACTGGCAGGCCGCGCGCGGCCCAAATTAAAAAGGGTTGTGAAAAAGCAAAAACCGCGTGAAATGTATTCGCCTTTGTAATTGGTTACTCAAATTCTTATTTATGATGTGCTTTTATAAAAAATAGTATGTTTTCTTCAAGCAGTCATTCAGAAAATAAGTACAATCCTTATTTATAAGTTACACTTACCTTTTTTCTCATAGACGGCGATAAAAAGTAGAGTGTCACTCGGTCGTAAAATTATTTTACCTCCTTGAAATCCAGAGTGGAGCAAAGGATTTTAAATAGCGGCGTAAAAATATTATTTTGATTCCTTGTGATACAATCTACTATTATACATTTACAATAGACGATAAGAATACCAAAAACACAACATATTTTAATTATTTTGAGTTTTAGTTTATGTCCGAAAATATTAAAATTAATGTTCCAAAGAGATGTGTTATACTGAAGGTACTGTACATTAATGTACTGAGGTATTTTGTACTAAAAAAACCTAAATATTTTTTTCCAAAACGCAAAACCTGATCAAGTACCTTATCACAATTGGTCATACACAAAATCGCGTGCATAAAATAATGGGTCAAACATAAACAAGGCAATGTAATTAACAAATTTCGGGTATATCAAGTTTGACAGTAAACCGTAGTTCGATTTTTCTCTTAAAAAATACTGTGAAACTTAAAACTCGCACTAGTTAAGTAAATAAGTTTATTTATCTTATACGATATGAAACCTTAGTCAAAAAAAGAAGAAAAGAGAGGAAGAGTGCGACCACGGATAAGCCAAACGAGCCAAAATAAAAGAGAAAGTTTTTGTTGTGTCGTAAGAGAAGGTGGAATCAAATGCTCTAGACAGGAACAAATAAATAAGGAAAGATCTGGGAAAGGAAATGGCACTTAAATCGGTTTTCTAACTTACACAAATAAGAAATTTAAAATTCATAAAACTACAATTCAAAATGTTTTTTAAAATTAAAATACTAAGCACAACTTTAAATTAAAGTGAAAAACGCTGACGCAAAGGGAATTACACATAGTGTCACGTTTACAAAGAACTCTTTGCGAGCTCGTACTCGCACTGTATTTCCGAAAGTAGTTTTCAATTTTGTTTTATTATTTATTTTTCTAAGTATATATTTTAGAACTCCCGTTCGAAATCCAGCGTGCCTTAGCTTCATATGCTTCATGAATAATTCAGAGGCTGCAGTGACATATTGTGTTTTCCATGCTAACTGTCGCATCCGTTGGGATCGTCTGCGGTAAGTACACCTAGATTTTTGCTACATACAATGTTTTTAGATTTAATTCTTTAACCATGTAAAACACAAATAGGTAAAGTGAAGAATTTGTCTTTACATTATTGGATTTGGTGGCTGCTTAAGAGTTTATTTTTACTCACATCAGAATGCTTATATATGTTAGTAAATCTTTTGAAATATTTTTAAAAATATACTTAGCTTTTTTTACAGTACCGACTGCAGTAATAGTTTAAGATGCTTCTTTGACTGTTGACTTGACTGTAGAGTTTTAAAATTTTTACTGGTTAAATGTTGACATCATCTTATTTTACAGAAACCAATTTACATAAATGTTGTTATGACTCGCAGGTCCGGCCCCATATAGAGTACTGTTGCCATCTCTAGTTAGGTGTTCTCGGACACCAGCCTGGGCCTTTTGACTCGGTTCAACGGTCAAATTTACAAACCGTATCCAACTCTTCAGTCTGAGGAGATATTTTGCCTCCCTGTGTGTGTTCTACCGCTTGTATAATGAGTTGCGTTCAGAGGTCGTGTTTAAAATGATGCTTACAGTTTTTTTCCATCATCGCAGTGCTCACCATGGGTAAGGAATTCATCCTCACAGTTTGGAATCTAAATGTAATTTCTTCCCGCAAACGCTTAAGTTGTGGAATGATCTCCCATGCCAAAGTTTTCTTTACGAACTACAATATTTTGTTTTTTTTAGGGTCGGCGACTTACGAGTAATGCCTTCTGTGTTGCAAGCGTACAAAGACTGCATTGACCGCTTTACATCAGAAGGACTACAAGTTTTTTTGCCAGCTAGTGATATAAAAGCAAGGTCTTTATCAATTTTCATTTGAATCTGTTAACCAAACATTGCTTAACCAGTTCGGATCTACAATACAATTGAATATTAAATTTAACATTAGCAACGATGCGGAAATATCGTCACCAAACTGCTCGTTTTAATTCAAATATTTATAAAATTCAAATAAAAACGAAATTCAGTAAGAGGAAATTGTACCGTAAAATATCGCGAGCAGCTGGGATCACTAACGAGCGCGTTTCATGTTGCTAATATCGTGAAACGTGTTGAGTAAATTGAAAAATTCACTCTGAACTTGACTATGTGAATGCTAAATGATATTTTGCCTATATAAAAAAAAAAGAATTCTCCTGTAATGTGTTGACACCGAATTTAAATTTTAATGTTTATATTTGTAACATCATCGTTATCGTTTCAGCCGTATATTATAGAACTAGCCGTAAGTCATAAATTAAATTATCAGTCGTAAGACATCTGTTTACTTATAAAACTCTCCGTAAGTCATAAACTAAATTATCAGTTGTAAGACATCTATTTACTTATAGAACTATCCGTAAATCATCTACTTATAGTATACGACGTAAGACATCCACCTATAGAATCAGCCGTAAGTCATCTATTTATAGTATCAATCGTAAGAGATCCACCTGTAGAATCAGCCGTAAAACATCTGCTTGTAAAACTCACTTCAAGACATATACTTAAAAGTAGCCGTTCGATATCTATTTAGAGAAAAAGCCGTAAGTCATCTACATATAGTAATATTGGCCGTAACACATCTGCTTATGGAATCAGCCGTAAGATATCCAATTAAAGAATCAGCAGTAGGACATCAACTTATAGTATCAACGATAAGACATATATGTTTAATATCAGCCTTAAGACATTCACTTAGATTTCCATTTACATAGATTTTCTCACCCTAAAACGAACGAATCTGAGATGCTAGAATCTAGCCACTTTCCTTACCTCTAAAAATCTAGTTGTAAAATTTTTTGCGTTTCCATATTCTTTTGCCATTGTTCATCTACAGCTGCAGCAAGTCCATATTCACTTTAGCTCGCGTATAGTCAGATTTCCTCACTTAGTTCTAGGCGAGACTGACAAACTAACAACAAACCGCTAAACTATGTTATAGTTGTGACCAATATTTCAGTATCAAACGATATCACTTTGCAACACAATCCGTTATAAGTCTTTTGCCTTTGT
Organism: Apoda limacodes; assembly: GCA_946406115.1. Lineage (NCBI taxonomy): Eukaryota > Metazoa > Arthropoda > Insecta > Lepidoptera > Limacodidae > Apoda > Apoda limacodes. Next base: position 5,397,121 of record OX291553.1, on the reverse strand, counting down.
TAAGTACTTAGGTTTTTTTTAATTAGAAGATATTATGGCAAGTCATGCGGGTAAAGTGGCCAAGTTTCCATTTCCAGAATATTGTTCAATTAGTTAGATAAAAGTGTGGTCTTTAAAATTGTAGAAATTACTTTATTAATGTCACAATATATGTGTTCCTTATTAATTTTCGATATCTGCATTCCCATATACAATATGATAATCTGTGATAGTTTTACTATCGTATTTTGTAATTTCTCCCGGACTATTTATTATACCAGAGAGACAATAATAATTTATTTGTACTACTACCGTAGCAAACTATCATACCTTCCTAGTTTGACTAGAATATAATAAGATATTATGCAAGTTGGGAGTCAATCGGTTAATTATTTTATATAAAAAATACAAAACAAATCTACAAAATAAATTACGAGTCTCTAAATATTATAATACTTACAGCTGCTTATTTAAAAAAATAGAAAACTATAAATTTTAAGGTGATGGAGATAATATACTGATTTATGACTGTCGTTCGTCTAGTAGAAAGTCAAAAGGCTGCCCGAGTCAATTTCCATTTCATGAGATTACAGAGGGAAGTATAGATTAACTCGGTCGGTCCATCGTCAATTCAAATGTCAGAGAGCCTTTGATGAATAATACACGAGGCAATGGGCATAAACTAGTGGCTCTTTGGCACTCTTAATCACATTGACTATTTTAGCATTCTTAATAAAACGAAAAATGGTACACGTAATAATATAAAACTATTTATTATTCTGAGAATTTATTATTTGTATGATTATATTATGGAACATTTTGCCTCGTTAATCATAGCCATGACATTAGTCTTTGAATTCGTTTATAGAGTAGGGGTATTTGAGTTTTGGGCACAGATATAGCTAAAAGGCTAAATAATAATTGTTATTGAAAATAAAGAATATTTATCCTATCTGTTAAGAAATTGATGTTTGGCGGTAATAGAATTACATTGGTAGGCATACTGATTGTCGCTTCACCCACTTTGTTTACTCTACTCTTTTAATTACATTACACCTTATTAACTTAAATAAATAAATAAATATTTTCGGACATTACACGCAGCGCCATCTCTGGTCCCTAACTAAGTAAAGCTTGTACTATGGATAATAGGTATCTAGTACTTGACCAGGCTTACAGAGTAACTTGAACGCAAACTAAGCATATTTTCATCCAAGGTTTATTTTTCAGTAATATTCAATGATATCAGGAATGCCACTTTATTTAGTGTTATGAATCAGAAATTTCTTTAAAAGGTAAAGTAAATACTGAATCGATTTATTTTCTGTTATAATTAATAAAGAAAACATTTGAAGACAGTGGTTTAAGTATATTTATATAATTTACAGACGTTTTTTAGTCTAGGATATATTAAAACATTTATCATATCAGCTAGTAGTATATGGATGAAAAGCAAATTAAACACCACGGGTAACCAATAACAAAGTGGCTTAAAAATCCCGTCAGTGCTTCTGAAAACAGACCGGTTAAATTAGAAGCCGACCTTGTTAGACTCACAGCTGTTAAAAAATGTAGGCAGCTGTAACCCGGCCGCTGCTAGCTCGTTTATTTTAAGCTTTGGATTATCTGACCTCACATTTATTACGAGAGGAAAATAATATAAAAGAGGCAAAGTTTCCAAAACAAATTTTTCGATGCTTTTAAGGGTTTTAGAAAAATAACAAACGAGTGTTTTTTTACAGTTAAAAATTTGTAAAACTTTATTATATTTTTTATGTTACTATAAGTTTTTGGTTTTATAGTAAAAAGTTTAAAAATAGTTTCATGAATAAATCTTTAGATTTAAATATATTTTTTTAATCATCATATCGCAAATATATAACTTAATAATACGCTCTGTATTTAAAGTCAAAGTTTTTTTTTATTCAAATTAGGATTTTTCAGACACTTTTGAATAGTCAAATTTATTAAATCCTATGTTTCGAAAACCGGATAACTATGTAGATTTCTACCTAGAAGAATTTGGCAAGAAACTCGATATTAACTCTTTTAAAAAAATCATTTAGTTAACACTGTGGAAAGGCGGCAAAGGGGAGATCTCTCGCTAGGTGAGGTGTTATGTCTGGGGACCACCGTGATTAAATTAACCTGCGATTCGGTTTCAGTAAAGTCAGCCTTGATTGTAGCGGATGATATCATCCGCTACCTAGATCACTCCCTTCCTAGACCGAGGTCGATACATCTTGCAGTGATGCTTGCGTACGATCTTGAAATGCCAGTTTTAATGCACCGTCCATAGTAAGTTGGGAAGACCGGATATCAGCAGTGGTGGGTCGAGACTGGTACGTTGCTGCATATGTGTCTGCAATGAGTAGAGACACTGATGAGTGCTGGCATGGAGGTTGCGTTTGGCCTCAGTAAGTCGGGTCCAGAGAATGGTCTCTTTGAATCGAGACACTGGCCTGAGTTAGCGACGTGTAGTAAAATGCTACGGTAGAGTGTGAATACTCAACAGGCTGTTGGTAAAACTGTGGCTTTGTTATGAAGAGGAGCTGCAGGAACTAGGAAGCCGTCTTGCTGCGATAGGTCCTGATAAAGCACTTTGATGCAAAGTGTACAGTTGAAAACTGGTCTGGTGTACGGGGTCAGTTTTCATATATGCTGATCTGCCGAAGAAACTTTGACAGCGCTATGAAGGATGCGTGATATCAGCCTTAATTGTAGCGGTACTAAAACAGTAAAAAGCGGTATAACTAGTCCAACTTCTTGATTAAAGTTTGCTATAGCAAGCTATAGTTGAACCACGTGGAATTCAGTTATAGGTATTTCTATGGGAACTCTTAAATTTTCTCTGATAAAAAGTAGCTTTTGTCCTTCTTCGTCTTTTCAGCTATCTCTGTTCTCAGTATCAGCTCAATAAGATGTCTTTTTGCGATGTGAAGGAAGGAAAAACAAACAAATAAACTCACTTTCAAATTTTTAATGGTATTTTTACGGGTATTTTTCTTAATTTTTTTTAAATACTTTTTAAATGTTAAAATAAATTTGTCTTTTTTTCGTGCACTAATTGTGTCTGTTCTTCTTGTTTTTCAATCATGCATTTGACATTTTACAATACTGCAAAATCAGAGTTTTCGACTTAAATCTATACTAATATTATAAAGTTGAAGAGTTTGTTTGCTTGAACACGCTTATCTCAGGAACTAATGATCCGATTCTAAAAATTCTTTCAGTGTTGAATAGCCCATTTATAGAGGTAGGCTATATATAATCACGCTTAAAATAGTAGGAGAGGAGCACCAATGACGAATGTTTCCTAATCGGGTTTTTTTTTCTTTTGAGAGCTTCCGCTGCGTGCGCTGCGTAAACGGTTAAGGTTTCGAAAAAATCATGTATGACAGAATTGTTTCCCTTCAAAAGTTCTAAAAAAAGTCCACAACAGCAGATGTCTATCTTTTAAGGTTGGCTCACTATAATATTTTTTATGCTAACCAAATTTGTTATAAAATAATGCATTATTTGCGTAGGTGTTTTTCTAAACATGATATTAATCCTTATCCAAATGAATACGTTATTCATCACAAGTATTTAATTTAAAACAAAATTTACATCATTCAATTTCAATTAATATCTTAGGAAATGTCGCAGTCTAAAAATAACATCGCAGCAAAATGTGCAAGGCCAGCAGTCATAAGGGGGAAGGACGGTACGTATTATTTAAAAATATTTTCACCTTCTACGTAAACAAAGTCGCGGGTTAAAGTAACTATTACTGACAGACTGACTGACTGATCTATTGACGCTCAGCTCCAACCACTGGAGAGATCGAGCTGAAATTCAGCACACATATACCTATTATGATGTAGCCGTGCGCTAAAAAAGAATTTTCCAAAACTTACCCCCTAAACATGAGTTCAAAATTTGTATGGAGCACCAAGGTCGCGAGGTTAATCCATTAGTTAATTAATTTTTAGTAGTTAATTATTTATTGTTAAAGAAAGAAGAGAGACTGGGAGAGAGAGAAAGAGAGAACGTCAAGTGTGAGTAGGTTTTTTTTCTATAATTGAGGTGTAGAAGAATTCTACGCCGATATCCAAATTTAGGGCGGGCGAAGCCGCCGGCAAAAGCTAGTTAACAATAAAACCTTATTTACGTTTCCTGAACGAAAAAAAACTAATTTTATAACCTACTAAATGAGGAAAAAATATGCTTACATATTTTCACTATCCAAAAGCTTACAAAAATTCATCCGACTGCTGCTGCATTGAGCACAACAATATAAATCACTAGGAAAAGCTATACGTAAGCCAGTACCCAAACAGAGTACATCGCACCAGCGGATCTGCATGTCCGGCCAGAGGCGTGTCGCCGACTATCGCTGTTTCCGTTACTGCCTGGAACTTTCAGCTAACCAGGAGTATGTTTGAATTGGAATTTATTTGTTATTTTTATTAAGTTTGTGACTATATAATTCCACTATATGCTATGAGCCGTAAACTTTTTTCTCTGTATAAAATAAATATAATGTATGTAAATAAATATTTTCATAGCAAAGTTACCGTCAACAGATTAGCCTCGAGCCAGGACTTGGCTGAAATCTTTAAAATTGTAATCAGTCAAGGCACAAAGCTTTTTTTTTCGGAACTGCCAGGAACCATCAGTTAAGCGCAGTAGTTTCAGTATGTTTGATTTGGAATTTATTAGTTATTTTAGTATGTAATCCAATTTTATTCAAGTATGAAATTCCATTTAAAATTTAACTAAAAATTAGTATTCATTTATAATATGCTTACTAAGGCAATGTTTATTAGCTTCTGTTTAAGATAAGAACTTAGATCCGGAAATCAAAATTGCATTTTTTTTTATTCTCTTAACATTTTTGGACCAAGGTACCTGCGGTTAAAAGAAGCCGGTGTTTTGCAGGGGCCACTACAAGAAAAACACACTTCTTAGATATTTTTTAAATCGCGGCCTCGCACACATTTAAAGGACGAATGAAAAAGATTAGACTCGGCGTCGCGTGATCATACAATCTCTTGTCAGTAGAAACGAATCTGTCTGGGTAGTTGGTCTGTTTGGGAAAATGACTGCACAAAACTTATGAAATTGTGATATTGTAACAATAAGCAGCAGCAGCAGTTTCTATATTGATATTTGCCAATATTACATTCACAATCGCAAAATGAGTCTCATTGTCTAATAAAGACCACTTACAAAGCCTTTTAATAGGACCAGTCCTTATTAAACTTACGGTTTAACTAGTATTTATCTAAGATACGAATATTTTATACATGATTCTTACTTCTTAATTTCGAAATATTGTTTGCTGTTTAAGTATAATTAAGATATCACAACGTGCAGCTCGTGTTGATCTCTTAAGTCTAATAAGGGTCACTAATATGTATGTATAAAAGTATACTTTATTTTTATTTGTTTTAGATTTAAATACTGTCACAAACAAATTGTTCAACAATATGAACTTATTATGAATATTAATTAAGAATATATGTATTAAGAAGTAATACTTTCTAACACAGATTTTTGTTTTATGAGTCTGGCAAGATCTTTTGTTTTATGAGAGCAGAAGATCATCGATAATATTCCTTTAAATTAAAATTCGTCGAAATTGTGACTTGTTATTAAAATGATAATGTTAACTATTTTCTGAAGGGTCGGCAACGCGCGAGTGATGCCCCTGGTGTTGCAAGCGTCAATACGCAACGGTGACCGCTTACCATCAGGCGGACCGTAGGCTTGTTTGCCACCTTAGTGGTATAAAAAAAAAAAAAAAAACTAATAGAAGTAAGAAAATATCGTGTTTGTAATAATAAAGCTTAAAAAAATGAATTTTCATGCGATCCTTATTACACTACGTTGGTTACTATTGAGGGCCATAGAGAAGGTTTTAAAAATTTCATCTGTTAAGTCAAATTATGATAGAAACCCAAAAACTGTACATTTTTGAACTATTAATATACCACAAGCTCACGGTTCGCCTGATGGTGAGCAGTCACCGTAGCCTATGGCCGCTTGCAACACCAAGAGTATCACTCGCGCGTTGCCGACCCTTTAAAAATCTAATAACTTCTTTCTTAAAGAACCCCATACTGCAGGATTACACCATAGAAAACCTAAGTAATCCTAACATAGGAGCTCATTTCACAACCCAAGCGTTCACGGAAGAAAGTTTCTCTGAAACCGCACTGTACGCGACCATTTTGGTTTTGGAGAGTGCGAATAAATTCCTTGCCAACGGAGAGCAGTGTGATGGTAGAAAGAAGCCGTGGGTATCATTGCAACTAATTCATAAAAACACATCCCATTGTACAAGGCACACACAAGGAGGCAATTTCGCTCCTCAGACTTAAGGGCTCGACACGGCAAGTGAGCTTGGGATCGTCGACAATTCTCACAGCCTGTCGTTAAACCGAGTCAAAAGGGCCAAGCTGTTATCCAGGTGCACCCGCTCAGATATGGCAACAGTACTCCATATGGGCCCGAACTTGCGTCTTGTAAAGCAGCAACCCTTGCCCCGACGTAAAGTACTGCTTCGTTCTGTTGATTAAACCAAATTTTTTAGACGCCTGCTTCATCTAGATTTGCAAATAATCTCGGAACTGAACATCACTGAAGATTTCAACACCAAGGATCCCAATGCTCTTGAAGATGGAGAGGGGAGTGTACTGGAATTTTGGCACCACAGAGAATGGGGTTTCTTAGCGGTGGACCCGCAGACTTGTCTTTGCAGAGTTGATTCGGACTAAGTTATCCCGTCCCCAGTCAGAGACCTTGGACAGAGTGGTCTCGATTTGAGACACAAGTTCTCTATGCTTTTCCTCCACAGTGGAATGAGGGATGCTTGCACGTCCCTTGTAATAAGCGTCTCCAGTGCTATCATTTGCATAGCAATGTATGTTGTTGATGTCCAAAATGTCATTGATATGCAGTAGAAACAGCGTAGGAGATAGCGCAAAGCATTTTGGAATACTAGAATTAATGTCCATGCATTCAGAGCAACTATCGTCAACTGCGGCTCGTATACGTCTGCCGGGCAAAAATCTAGCCACCCATTTGCACAAACCCTCGTGCCAGACTCGATCGAACGCCTTCAGTATGTCTAAGCTACATGCCAATGCTTCCCCTGACTCTCAATGTCTAGTGCCCATTAGTGTGTGAGATACACTGGAACAGTGGTGACTGTTGATTTATAATAAAACAAAAATTAATCAGCGTGATTTTGGTGCATGATAGTATTGGTCTTTCGCAAAATTTTCGAATTTAGGAATATTTTCAATTATAGCTCAATGCATGCAGGCTGTAACGTGCAACATCTAACACTAAAAAACGCGGCTTTTTCCGTTCTTTCCCAGGGACCTTAACTGCTTTCTAAACCACAGTGATGCCATTGATATTATTTTATTTTAAGGCTGCGGTATATGCTAGACCGCGAAAATACGCCGTTTTTGTGGCTAAAAAAAAATATATGTTATAAAACTGGCTTTTGTCTAGTGCAATACCTTACTGAATGATTTTCATTGTTTGTATTTAATGCAATAAAAAATCCGGAAGTGACCATTGTTTCAACACTTGTGCAAATTTTTAAAGCGTGTTTTGCATTTGTTTGTAATGAAAGTTAGTTAAAAGGCACTAGATAATTAGAATAGCTTATTATCTAGTGCGTGGACTCTAAGTTGTAGCAAAAAGTCAAAAAATGTGACTACAAAACGGTAATAACGATAAATTCCATACAAAAAATTAAAAGTTTCAAGGCGTCATTACGGTATAAATTACTTAAGAAGTATATAACATATATATCTCATAGTAATGTATATAACATTATCTAATGATTTATAGTGCATTAACAGCACAACTTTAGAATTACAGAAATTGGCTTTCTGGCCTATATCGCCCTCTTAACAAATTATTTTTTTGCTTAATCAATATACGGCGATCGACCAAACGTAGGCGTGCCCAAACCTCTGCACTAGAAGGTCACCAGTCGAGCAACTGTGGCGAAAGCCATATTGACGGTCACTAACCAGGTCGTGTTTTTCTAGGTATCTTAGAAGCAGTGTAGTGATCACACGCCCCATCACCTTAGAGAGGAGGGAGGTAATAGGGAGAGGCCTAATATTAAGAAAATATTTGTACAAGTCGTGATTTTAAATAATATTGTTCAAATATTTAGCTTTAAATTAAAGTTTTTTTTTTATACCACTAAGGTGACAAACAAGCTTACGGTCCGCCTGATGGGAAGCGGTCACCGTCGCCTATGGACGCTTGCAACACCTGGGGCATCACTTGCGCGTTGTCGACCCTTCAGAAATCAAATAACTTCTTTCTTGAAGAACTCCATACTGTAGTCCTTGCAGAAAACCTTGGTAGGGAGCTCATTCCACAACTTAAGCGTTCGCGGGAGGAAGTTTCTCTGAAACCGCACTGTACGCGACCATTTAGGTTCTAAAGTGTGAGAATGAATTCCCTGCCGATGGCGAGCGGTGCGATGGTAGAAAGTAGCCGTGGGCATCATTTCGAACAATTCCTTGTTTTTCTTTTTCACAAGTGCCTCACAATGTTACAGTCGCAAACTATGTTGGTCAAAAAGCTACGTCTCGTCAATCAAGCAACTTTTTTGTTGCATGCAATTTTATATCTGTGATATTAAGTATTAATTCAGACGACGTGGTGCAAGCGACAACTTTCATGTACACTTTTAATAACCAAGGTTACTTACATATTTAACTGTATAAAACACATTGGTTAATCTAGTTTCGTAGATAATCTACTTTGTCTCTCATGTCTGATTTAAAGATGGATGGATGGATGGAAAATGGTTACAATGTGTCAACCGTACGAAACAGATTTATGCCATCGCGAATTATTTGTAAATTATATTGATACATCTAACAAGCATGTAAGCGCCCATAATTTTTTTATACATGATCACAAAAAAAAGACTTTTCTTCACTATTTTTTTTTTTTCGATTAGAAGTTATTACATACCTAATGTGCATAATTTGGAAAAAATCTTCTAAACGATATAGAATGGACAATGAGTCAAACAGACATGGACAGTGACTTGGTGTTATTCACAGAAAAGATTATAAATAATAAATATTACTGGATATTACCACAGAGCTATCTCGTCCTAAGCTGAACAAAGTGTGTATGTACTATGCTCGTTACCAAACTGATCATACATACCATACATAAAAAATACCCGGACTTAAATCAAGCATAAATGTAATGAACATCACTTACATGTTTGTCTCGTATGGTGATAGAACCTGCGCCCCTCGGCCGCGTAAGCAATCACTACCACCAACATAATAATATGCTCCATGGAAGCAACAGCAGAAAAATCATTTAGCTGATTTTTTTTTTATATAAAATTTAAAATTTTTTGTTAGTCCAAATAAAACGTCATGGCTTTAGGTAACATGACAGTGTCCGGTGTGCACTGGACGTCCGGCTTCGAATCGGTGCCGATCGGTATTTCCTCTTCGCTATCGGAAAACTGTCAACCGAAATACTGAGTTTCCTACTTGTTTTATTGTTTCTCCAAAAAATCGAAAAAAGATCTACCTCTCGCAAATATTTGTAAGTATATTTTATAACAAAAATACGTATTTAGTATTATCACAAAGTTTTTTATAATTATTTTGAATAAAAAACATTTAAAATAAAAATTACTATGTATTTAGTATGTATTATATGTGTCTTATTTTTTTTATAATAAAATAATAAATACGGCATACTGTTTTCGTTTCTTGCGTCTATGCGTCTATTTGTACTTGTATACATTTGCATTACCTATTCAATTTATTTTTATTACTGTTTTTGAATACTTAAAATATTTACAGTTCATATAACGAATCAATTCATTTTACGGTGTTCTTACCATGATTGGTTAAGAGATTTACTGATGTTTAGTTATTATTGGGAGCTTATTGTAAAAATTCTGGAGTACTCGAGTCTCGCATTCTGGGGACAAAATGTATGGAAGTTGTCCTACCTCTCAAGACCTTGTTTACTAAATCTTGGGAGGTGAAATGTACTTCCATAGGTTTTGCCCCCGAGGACGTGAGACTCCAGTACTCCAGACTTTTTACAATAATTGTCCAATTAAACGCATCATCATCGTCGGATGACTCGAATCGGACTACTCGTCCTGAATTCGGTTTTTAATTAATACCTATATTTTTTCTTTGCACTGGCTACAATTTTACTTACAGTGTGTTGTTTGTTTTATGCTTAGTTTGCTATAATTGTAACTTATAATGTTATTATCGCTGTTCACATATTTGTGCCTAAAGAATAATTCTGATTAACAAAAACCATTTGTTGGTGTCCATTTTTTATTTCAGTGTTTTTTTATAGTATTTTTAGTGCATTGCTTAAAGCAGCAGAAAATAAGTATCTTGATTGTACATATTTAACAATATATGTAGGTACTTATGTAGAATTTCGTACAGATATTTATAATTTTAGACTCTATTAATGACATTTTTAGTAGTCAACAGATCTGAAAAATTGCATTTTCTTGATTATGCTACGATATGCAAATATGTCGTGCTAAAGCTTCTTTGGGATAAATTGTACTTGTATTCTACTTGCAGTACAATATAAGAGAGGGGTCCCTAGCAAGCAATCAAATATGATACTTAAAAAATGGAAGGAACTTTTAACACCCGAACATTGATAATTAAAAAGATAACTTATCAAGGTTTATTAAATTTTGGACTGACACAACAAAAAATATTCGCTATTAAAATAATTTAAAAATAGTAAAAGGAAATCGACATTTGAACGCATCGAATTGGCGGTAAAATTACCTAAACTATTTTTATTATTGTCAATTATTCCTGGTACAAATAAACCCAAAGACAAAAGCTTTGACGACTCACCACCTTCACAAGTATTATCTTTTGTACTTCTATAGACAGATCCTAATTAGGTATGTACTATACTAATGAATCTCAAATCGAAATGTTCACCGGGCTGGGATAATATATCCACGAAGTTCTTAAAAATTGTAAATGAACTCATTGTCCCAGTCATTTCCCATTTGGCTAACCTGTGTTTCAAACAGGACATTTTTCCTGAATCTCTCAAGCAAGCGATTATAACATCTATTTGACAGAAACGATGTTTGTAACTATAGGCCAATTTCTGCTCTACCTGCAATCTCGAAAATTCTTGAAAAAAATATCAGATTGATTAGTTATTTAAATAAGTTTAACAAAAATTTTTAACTCACAATTTGATTTTAGACAAAGGATCTCAACCGAAGATGCTGTTCTAACATAGACTTCTTATATTGTAGATCAAGTAGATATAGGAATGAAATGCCTATCTGTCTTTCTAGATCTTAAAAAGGCGTTTTACACCGTCTCTGTTTTTATCCTTATCCTCCAGCTAGAAATATAGGCATTAGAGGAAACACTTTGGCGTTGCTTAAGGATTATTTGTGTAGTCGTAAAGATAGGCGAGTACATTAGCAAAGAGTCAAGTATAACTTATGGCGTACCACAGGGTAGCGTGCTAGGCCCAATCTTGTTTCTCATTAACATAAATAATCATTGCCACAAGTCAATAATGGGTGCATTTTTTCATACGCTTATGACACCGCCGTTGTATTCACTGGTCCTACATGGGAAACAGTACGCAATTCTACGGAAAATGGTCTTTAAAACAATTGCTGGCTGGCTAAATTCAAATCTTCTTACATTAAATTCAACTAAAACTAATAACGTATGATTTACTAATTACAACTAAACGTTGCCAGCACATGATTTTGAAATTAAAATCCACATGTGTGGAACTCGACATAATCCTGACTGTGAATGTTCTACAATTTCTAAGTTTGAAAAAACTAAATATCTTGGGATTATGGTTGACCAGAGATTATCTTGGCACACACACATATATAGTAAGCAAACTTATATGGTTTTTAAAAACATTACGACATATTGCTACGAAAAATGTTTTAAATAAATATACACTTCGTTAGCGCAATCTGTTCTAGTATATTGCATACCGATATTGGGAGGAGCTACATTTCCAACAGAATGCTTATACTATCTCTGTGATATATTCTACATATTGTCTTAAAGCTGCACAAGTCTGTGAGATACAACTTTACCCTGACTAATGAAAGAAGATATTATTCCGTAGCTCCAGTAGTATCAGATAACACTACTTTTGCTAATAGACAATTTATATCAAGAAATCCTCACGTTTATATAATCTAATAAATAAGCAAATTAATATATATATTCAAAGGTAAAATAAAACTGTAAACTATTGTTAATAAATTGGTTAAAACACAAAAGCTATATTGAGATAGAGGAACTTATACAAGCAATAAAACTATATTTTTTTTTGTACTTTCATTTTTATGTAAAAATCTATGTACAATACTCGTACTATATCTGACAATGATTTTGAGATTTGACACTATTTCTGAGTTTTAAATCCATCATTATCTTCATTCGCACCCACACACACCCTCATTCCCACATAAACACCCTCTCTTACACACACACATACTCATGCACGCACGTGCGTACACAAATTAAAAAAGACACAATCAATTTATCTTTGTCATTATTTTTCATTTTATCATTTAGTTTTCTGTAACAAAATTTTGGTTCTTAATCATTCAAAATTTGTATTTGCTATGGAAGAGCGGAGTCTCCCAATACAGGTATTTTTATGCTTTAAGAGAGACCCCAACCACATGTAAAAAATTGTATAATTAAGCTTAAATAAACCATTTTGATTTTTTTTTAATTTTTAATACAGTTGTCAATATTAATATTTTTTTATACACGCATGTTGGAGAAAAGCACTATACAAGCCTTGGCCACAACTGAGCATAACCGGACTCTGTGATGCGTGCCTGTGCTATGCCTTGTCCCGCATACTCACGATCGCCCGGTTATGCTGCGTTTGCAAGCCACGGCAGTAATGTACTATTTCTGCTGGAATTGAGAGCAATTTAAATATAGAAATCAAAACGTAGGTATATACATAGGTGCCCAATGCTTTAATACTGGATCAAAACCTTGGGTACCAATATGTTTTTTGAAATCACAAAAAAATTAAGTTTATTCGTTATTCGTACAATGTTTAGGTATAATAAGAATTAAAAGAACTGCACTGCACTTGTCAACAAGCACCAGAGGTACAATAAAATCCTGTTAAAAAAATTCGCAAATAAGTGTTATTTTTTGAGCCAAAAAATAAAACAATAAATCGCATATATCACACGTGTCTCTGACAGCCGTGTACCCGACCCATATCAATCATATTTCATTTCTAATTTAATTTCTCCTCAAACTTTCTGATGTCCTGGTCACTTTTTGTGATACATATATTAAAGCAATATTATATAAATCTTATATTTTATTTCGTTTAGTCAGAAGTAGAATTTGCAGGAAATAAATACTTTGTATTTTAAGCAACATATAATAACACATTTTTTTAATACATTCAAAAAGAATTATTGACTAATGAGATTTAGTATTTATTACTAAGACTCCACTGTCCGTCCGTCCGTCCGTCTGTCACCAGGCTGCATCTCGTGAACCGTGATAGACACTTGAAATTTTCACAGTTGATGTATTTCTGTTGCCTCTATAACAACAAATACTAAAAAATAGAATAAATAAAATATTTAAGGGGGCTCCCATACAACAAACGTGATTTTTTTGCTCGATTTTGCTCGACATTGATAACGGCAACAGGTAGACGCTTGATATATTTACAGAATAGTAAGTTATATAGTCACTTTAAAAATAAATAATTAAATTAAAATAAAATAAATTTTTCAGGGGGCTCCCATACAACACACGTGATTTTTTTTTGCCGTTTTTATAGATAATGTTACGGAACCCTACGTGCGCGAGTCCGACTCGCACTTGGCCGATTTTTCACTACTGGCCTAATTTTGCAAAGGCGTTCATAATTCCCTGGGAAATATTTTGAAAGAGAACTCTGCTGGCAAGTTTTCGTCACGTTTGAAGCAGAGTTGCTGCTCATTTAGCTGGAGGCTCTTCAACGTAGATTAAATTTGCTGCTTGGCCTTACTGCATCTTATTGATCCAAGGGTAGACGATGGTCTTGGTTGAGAAATGATTTCAGAAGGAGCTGGCAGGTGGAGAGTACTACTTGAATCTATATATTTAAAAGGCAATGTTCTGGCTGACTCATCACCGCCCAGCCCAATCCGCTAAGGATAGAAATTTGAAATTTGGAGAATGAGTTTGTTATATATTGAATGCGTAGTTTATTTTTCGCAAAATTCGTTTAAGAACCAATTTTGCGAAATTCAACTCCTAAGGCAGTAAATTTACAAATGTTAATGTATGAAACTTGGTATTTGACCTTTTGACTAAAAATCATGAATGATGTATTTCACTGTTTGCGAAAAATCATCTCATAGGCCGTAAAATAGGTAATGAAACTTTGTATGGGAATCCTGTTATTTTTGCAATTAAAATCGTGAAGATTTGCATATTACCTATTATTTACAAAACAACAATGATGTGTTTCAGGATTTTTCGAAATTTAACTCCTAAGTGAGTGAAAAGAGGTGGCAAAGTTTGTATTGGAAAAATATTTTTGTGGTTAAATTGTCTATAAACTGGGTATCACCTCTTGCTAGCTCTTGAACACAATTTATGAAGTGCATGTTTCAGGTTTTTTTTTTTTTTAATTAGGCCCTAAGCATATAAGTTTGTATTAGATTAAACATTTCTTTGCTCAATTTACTTAAAACGAGGTATATATGTCTAGTTTAAACATTAATAAACGAGAATTTTTGAAGTGTTTCTTTATTTTTTTAATAACTCAACCCCTAAGTCTAATTTAGAAGAGAGTTCGTATAATTTTTTTTAAAAAAAGTCAGGTGGTAAATGAATGAATTACACATAAAAACAAAACTTATTAAATAACGATTTAGCGTCACTCAATTACGCTATTGAAGAATAAATGTCCAACTAAACTTATCTACAAGAAGTTCGAAAAGTAATTTTGTTATAAATTGGATCTTATCGAAGACCTCTCAGCCCGAGGTCAATTGAAAGTAAAGTGAAGTTATCGGCCGCAGTCGAGGGCCCTCGGAACGTGACGAGGCCTCTTAATTCCTCTTGCGATTCTTTGCCGATAAACTGATGAAGCGAATTTTAAAATAGTGTTGTCTTGAAACTTACTCTGTGTTATCATGATACTGATGGCAAAAGGACACCGATATTAGTGCTCCCCGATTTGTTTTACTGAAAGTCAATAATTCTCTGGGGCCCAATAGCTAGTGGCTGTTGTTTATTTTCATATCAAACAATGTAAAAATTGGGTTGATCTGTGATAGGAATTTTATTGAAGTTAGTTAAAGCAATTAATTTGAAATACTTAATCTTATTTTGAGAATTAAACTATATTGATTTTTTACTTCGAGAATATTTGAGATGCCACCAGCAATGTGAGAAGACACATCCTGAGCCGATGATGCATGTAGGTGTACATGCAGGTTTAAATTCTTAGATTGGCGTGTGAATAGTTCCTATTCTGCTGAACAGTTTCATTGATTGATATATTAATTTTATTCTAGAGAACCTTTGTTAAAATGAATTAAGATTATATTTTAACATCAACGTGTGATGACGTGATTATCATTCTTGACAGAGGGCTGAGCAAATGAGCTATGATTTTAAACGATAATTGAGACATTTTTGGTGGTTTTTTCTTTACCCTTTAGACTAAAAGCTGAGTTTTTTTCTCCCCTTACCTCACAACTTAGGACATATTCTTTAAATTTTAACATTATACGCCTTAAAAAAATTAAGTATCAATGCTATATTAACAATAAAATTCAATGATAAGATTAGCCATTGAGAGTCAGCGGAAGGCATTGGCATGTAGCCTGGACATAGCGAAGGCGTTTGATCGGGTCTGTCACCGGGTTCTTCTATCGAAGTTGCCATCATACGGAGTGCCCGAGGGTTTGTGCAAATGAGTGGCTAGTTTTTTATCCGGCAGACGCATACGAACCGTAGTTGACGGTAGTTGCTCTGATAGCATTGACATTAATGCTGGTGTGCTAGGCTCTGTGCTGTCTCCTACGCTGTTTCTACTGTATATCAATGACATGTTGGACAGCAACAACATTCATTGCTGACAGTTGCACTGCATGACAGTCCTGGAGACGCTTATTACACGGGTCGTGCAAACATCCCTCGTTCCATTGTGGAGGAAAACCGCGGAGAACTTGTGTCTCAAATGGAGACCATACTGTCCAAGTCTGACTGGGGACGGGTAAACTTGGTCCGATTCAACCCTACAAAGACGCAAGTGTGCGCGTTCACCGCTTAGAAAACCCCATTCCCAGTAGTCAATTCTAGAACACTCCCCTCTCCATCTCCAAAAGCATTGGGGATATTGGTTGACATCTCCAGCGATGTTCAGTACCGAGATCATTTGCAAGACAAGGTGAAGCTGGCGTCCAAAAACCATGGTGTACTCAACAGAGCAAGGCAGTACTTCACGTCGGGGCAGAGGTTGCGGCTTTACAAGTCGCAATTTCGGCCCCATATGGAGTACTGCTGCCATCTCTGGGCGGGTGCACCCGGATACCAGCTTGGCCCTTTTGACTCGGTTCAACGACGGGCTGTCAGAAGTGTCGACGCTCACGTTCAACCAACATCCCAAACTCACTTGCCGTATCGAACCCTTAAGTCTGAGGAGAGACTTTGCGTGTTCTGAGGAATTGTTCGAAATGATGCCTACGGCTACTTTCTACCATCGCACCGCTCGCCATCGGCAGGGAATTCATTCTCACACTTTAGAACCGAAATGGTCGCATCTCCCGCGAACGCTTGGGTTGTGGAATGAGCTCCATGCCAACGTTTTCTCTAAGGACTACAGTATGGGGTTCTTCAAGAAATAAGTTATTGGATTTTTGAAGGGTTAGTAACGCGTGAGTGATTCCTCTGGTCCATAGGCCTAGGTATCCGCTTGCCATCAGGCGGACCGTTTGCTTGTTTGCCATGTTAGTGGTATAAAAAAAAGGTGGAAAAATCTCTTATTAGAGATAAACTTATCTCTGTACATAGTGTTACTCATAGGAACATCTTTGATATGAGAAATTACTATTGTTGGTTCAAAAATCTTATTTGCTGAATTTTTTTTTTTTACATTTTGAAACCGGATGAATTTTAAGCGACTATTTTCCGAAGGATATCTGTGTGTTTGCGTTTTATAGGTTTGAAAGTTTCCGCTTCCTCTACCCCTGGAATCGAACTTATTAGTTTTCAGAAATAATCAACGGTTTATTTTTCATCAATATAAAAGATACATTTTATATAAATATTTTTCTTTTTAATTCTTCGATTATAATGAAACTTAGTTCTGTTGTATTTTTGAGGGTGCTGGATCTAATTTTTTAACCAGTTTTTTTTTAAATTTAAGATTGCGGATCCAATATTGCGTTTATTTTATAAAAAAAAACTTAATAAATAAAAATATTTAGCATACACCTGTGAATGCCCAATAGCATTATCAAAATCGAAAAAGCTCAAAAAATGGGTGCCATATTTGATCCGCCATCTAAAATTTTAAAACTAATAAAGATTAAAATCTATCTTCTTGGAAAAACCAACAGAACTAATTTCATAGAAATCAAAAGTTTTCTAAAGAAACGGATCTTGGATCCGATATTGGATCTGCCATTTTTAATTAAAATAAAATATATATAATTTCCTTAACTGGACTAAGTGTCATTGAAAATGTAGAATCATCAAGCAAAATGTGGATTTTATTGGTAAAAAATAAAACTTTGGTTCAATATTTCTGAAAAAGTAATCAGTGTAATCTCAAGATATCCGATCCAAAAAAAATCACACAAAAAGAGAACAAACACACATCACTCTAAAATAGTCAAAACATAAAAAAAGCAAATTTAGCAATTTCGATTTTCGGACCCATTTTAGTAACCTAAAAATAACTTATGCTTACTATTTAACAAAACGATGATTTATCTACGAAAACTTTGTTCTTATTGGACACTATAAAGTATAATAAAGTGTTACTTTAGTGAATAAAATCCTTTACAAACTAATTTTTACTGTAAAAAAATAGAACATTAAAAACTCATTACAAAAACATAAGCTACACTGGAAAGTTTTCAGTTGGCGTTTACGTTAAAATCGAATTTATCAACATTATAAAGAATTATTTGGTTATTTGTTGGTTAAAGAAGGTATGTAGTTTCTAATAGAGTACGGAACTCGTCTGTTATTCGGTCAGTCATGGGTTTTGCGGCATGTGTGACTCTCTGCAACGTTTGACAGCTGTCATTTGAAATTAACTCCTAGATAATTATTTTGGAGAGGCTCGTTGCAGGAATTTCAACTATGGAAAAAAATTTACTATTGCCATCCAGGTCCACGTGAACCACGCGGGTGGACCATGGGTAAATTCTTTTCGTTTATTGCCTGTAGTACACCAGGTGATCCACGGGTAATATTTTTTAACTACCTACATAGGTGAACTACCATGGGCAATAAATGAAAAATTCTAGTGCGCGCTGGAAGGCACTCTGTCCATACATTTTTTACTAGACCCGCAGACTGTAAGAAATTTCTTGCTTCAGCCGCTCGGTTTCGATGCGCGCCGGATGGCACCCCCACCGGACGCGAGAATTTTTCTTAAGAGGATACATCTCGCGGCGCCTCGCAGCGGGCTTCATGCAAACGAATTTATCATTTGTTTTTGACATTTACTGATCAATCAGTGTGAAATTTCTTAGTCATAATCCCAAGCCGAATACCTAGGTCTGTGGTTTTTCCAAAATCTTGTAAAACGTTCTATTTACAAGATTTTTTTTTTAAAACCATTTGTATGAAAAACTAGAATCCTGTATAACTTTTGAACTATAAAATTTTATATAAAACTGGCACACTGCAGACCTAGATATTTGTTACTAGAACATGTCGTTTCATCAACAAGTGTCAAAAATAAGTGAAAAATTCATTTGTATGAAGCCCGCTGCGAGGCGCCGCGAAGTGAATCCTTTTAAGAGGCGCGTCTGCCATACATTTTGTACTTTGTACAAACATTGCCGTACGCTGTACACGTATTTTGGATTGCAAGATCAGCGAAATACAAGACCTAATGGTCCAAGTAGTACGGGGTCGGCCCGGTACGCGCGAGAATTTTTTTGTCGGACATTACACGCAATTCGCAAATATCTTTTTCAGCCAAACACGATCAAAAGTTTTAGTAAAATCCCTGCTGAAAAACAGATTCCTTACATAATATATTTCAAATAGCATATAAAATCTCGCCCAGACCAGATTCGGCTGGAAATAACATTTGTAGCAAGGTACTAGTACATTAATCACATGCTGGTCGGTTTTTTTTTATTCTAAAATGTCACATAGGACATTATGTCAGTTTTTTTGGAAAATATAACTGTAATTAATAATATAAAGGTCAGAATTTTGGAGACTTTATTTGGCGGTTAATGTTTTTTACTTGTCGCTTATCTTTAGTAACAAGATACAGAACACTCGATGCGAGAGATGTATCTGCAGATTTTTGAAAACTTTTTGTTTTCATAAGCAGCATTTGTACCAATGTGAATAATTAATATACAACATTGTATAATATTTTTATATTTTTTTTATATGAAGTTGCCTTTATATTTATTAATGTGCAAGACTTTATGACGCAGACTTTTTTCGTTCTCAATAAAGCTGAATGTTTCTTCAAAAAATTGTTATCTTATTTCTTTTTAGGAAGTTTCCTTGTCCGTTTGCCATTAATCAATCGGTTATATCAAATTGTCACTATTTATTTTCTAAAAACTTACAGGTAGCTTATATTCTTCATTATTGAAAAAAAACCAAAAGGTGTAATTCAAGCTTTCGGAAGGTTTAACACATATTTAATTATTTTTAAATTTATCAGACAAACTGTGTAAATTGGCGGTTAGCCCTTTTTGGCCATTCACCATTTGCTTTACGTAGTTATGCTTACGTTTATGTAGTTTTAGCACATAACTTGGTTACGTTTATATTGTTACGGCTACTTCTACTCACCGGCTGTATTTATATGTGACATAATTACCATACAGAATCCGTAACGGGCGCGGTAATGGACCATAACGTTTCCGCCTCGTAAAACTTTTCTGCGATACACATAAAGTTTCCTGTAAATGTTCAAGAAAATGAGATTGGGATAATCCTATGCTAGCTTGGGTTCAATTTATTCTTTTACGCTTTGCTTTGAAATTGAGATTGTATTGTATATTAAACTAGAAATCTACCTGTAATGTAATGACCTTTGTTAAGTAACAAGAACTACACGTACTCCAATTTAATTTTATAGTGAGATATATGAGCTAACTAACTACTAAGCTTTCTATGTTACGGTAGTCCAACTCAAAAATATTATTATTTTTCATTGGGCCAACTTTAAGGAACTGAATAACCAAAGAATAGTAGATAATAACGGTTTAAAAGAAAATAAAACTGAAACTAAATATACAGAAATATGACTAAACTTTTTGACTATATATTTTTAACTTTTTGTTTTTTATTAAAATTTTCACTTTTTAGGTACAGCCTAAATTATGCCTCGATATCTCAAGAAACAATGGCGCAGATTGCTTTTGTGACCATATTAATCGATACGCCACGTCGTGACTTAGATCTGAAAAGAATTTAAGCAAAATCGGTCCAGCGGTTTGTTTTTATCGGTAAAGTACTTTTTTAGACACAATAATAATCTTCGTGTATCGAACAAATATAAAAAAAAATATTTTTAGAGAAGTAGCTCGTGCGGTACTTGCTACCGACCTTATTATTATCCCTTAACCTTATCTGATTCCCATCTCAAATAGGAAGTAATATATATTACTATATAATCGAAAAATAAATGACTAACTTAAGCTATCCAGAACAACTTTAAAATGAAATTTTGTTATAAATTAGATCTTATCGGAGACCTCTCAGCCTGAGGTCAATTGAAAGTAAAGCGAAGTTACCGGCCGCAGTCGAGGGCCCTCGAACGTGCCGAGACTTTTTAATACCTCTTGCAATTCTTTTTCGATAAATTGGTAAAGCAAATTTCAAAATATTGTCTAGACTCTTACTAAAGCAAGAAAAATTAAATATAATGTCCAAATTTTTTTAATGGTCTTTTAGTAGTAGATGAAAAGTTATACCATAGCCATCGATCAATAACCTTGAGCCAGGACTTGAAGCTGCAATAAAATACTAACACCGACTGTAAGGTTAGTTGCAGATTCGAGTCTTAGCTCAAGGTTAATGTTTTTACTGAAATTTTTGCTATCAAAATATTTATTTACATTAAAAACTATGACATATAACAAGAATATATATTTTACGAATATTCCCCTCAAAGATGAATGGGTTGAAGTCCTGTCTTAATTAAATTACAGCAAATTAATACCAACGAAAACTTTAGGATCCCTTGTTTGACATTTTAATGAAAGGTGTAGTAAATGAAAGCCTTTACAAACTAATTTATAAGCCATTAAAGCTATCTGGACCAGGGATAGTTTCACTGATTTATAGCAAAATGGAACATTAAAAACCCATTACGAAAACATGAGCTATACCAGAGAGTTTTAAATTGCTCTATTTAATGTTTCAATGGAATTTTACATTTCATTAAGGAAAGCTATTAAATAATTTTTAAGTATTAGTATAAGTTTACAAAAAAAAAATTTAGAGAAATTTCTAACCCAGTCAGTTTTTTATGTGCATCTGTACGTCGATATATTTTCTGTTTGTGTATTTGGGATGGTACTGAAGGCTGGACCAAAGGCTGGAGGCACACCCTCTTTAAAATGTAGCGATAGACTCTTTTCATCATCTGCTTTAGCGGCAATGTAACATGATTATCACGTATTTGTTACATTAACTTAACACGCTAATTAACGAAAATTAAGTAAAACTAAATCTACCCCGTAAAAATAACATTTATTTTTTCATGTTTGGTAACAGTGGAACAGGTGGAATTCTATGTAGAAAATTGTCTTATAACAAAAATAAAAAAAAAAGAAATCAGCTAAGTGCGAGGCGGACTCGCGCACGAAGGGTTCCGTGCCATCTATACTAATATTATAAAGAGGAAAGATTTGGTTGTTTGTTTGTTTGTTTGTATTGAATAGGCTCCAAAACTACTGGACCAATTTAAAAAAATCTTTTACCATTAGCCGACATTATCCCTGATGAGCATAGGCTACTTTTTACCGCGGGAAACTGCTCCATACCTACGGGAAAACGGGTAATAGGACAAAGGGAGCAAGAATTATCCTTCCGTACTTATCTTTTTGACATAACTTCTAAACGGCTGAACCTGAAACTTTATATGGGTATTTATGGGTATTTCGATGGTTTTCTGGATGATTTAAAAATACAATTGGACCCGGTAGGTGGCGCTGCTGTCGGTATGTCAACTACGAACGGCTTGACCGATGGGGTTGAAATTTTGTATGTGTATTTCCATGGTTTCACAGACACAAATGTATTATGCCATTAAAGAGGAAAGATTTAATTGTTTGTTTTTTTCTATAATTGAGGAGTTGCCGTAAGAACCTACGCCGATAACGAAATTAAGGGCGGGCGAAGCCGCTAGCAGGAGCGAGTTATCTATAAAAACGACAAAAAAATCACGTTTACTCTATGGGACCCTTAAATATTCGTTTTATTTCAATATAATTATTTATTTTTAAAGTGAACATTATAACTAAATATTCCGTGAATATTTCAAGCGTCTACCTATTGCCATTATCAATATCAAGCAAAAACAAGCAAAAACAAGCAAAAAAAATCATGTTTGTTGTATGGGAGTCCCCTTAAATATTTATTTCATTCTATTTTTTAGTATTTGTTGTTATAGTAGAAAAAGAAATACATCTTCTGTGAAAATTTCAACTGTCTAACTATCACAGTTCATAAGATTACAGCCTGGTGACAGACGGCGGAGTCTTAATAATAGAGTCCCGTTTTTAACCCTTTGGGTACAGAACCCTAAATACAATGGATATTAATTATAACTACAGTGGTAGGTAAAAGTATTTCAGTCGACAGTATAAAAGCGGAAATAAAAATAAAGTAATATGTAGTAGTTAAACATACCTTTTCCCAATATAAACTCATTATACACTTTCAGACTTGGTACTTGCAACATTTACCAGAGAATTGTAATTGTCTATTCAGTAATCAATTTGTGAAATGTAAATTAATAAACGGACCGCAGATTAAATTAAACCAACTTGTTGTTTGACTACTCTTGTACAATTAGTTAGTCTCGCAAACCTACACAAACTATTGCGACTGATTGTAATCTGTGTTACTGAATATCTTTGCGACTTAGTGTAACAAGTAAATGTTATTGCATATAATTTAAGAATACATGATTTAGGGGTACTGTTTTCGATGTCTATGCTGCAAACGAGGCGTAACTTGCTTGAGTATGATGATATTATTTCGATAGAATTTTGTCAATGTCAGATGCTTTCGATCAAAGAGTTAGTGTAGTACCTAATAAACGCTAAAATTTGTTAGTGTTTGTGTTAGTTAGTATTTTTGCACTCCTTTTTACACCACTAACGGAGCAAAGATGCTTACGGTACGCCTGATAGTAAACGGTCACAGTAGCTAACTATGGATGGATGGATATATATGGATGTAGGGGCGTCACTCGCACGGTACCGACCCTTAAATCTAATGATTTGTTACTTGAAGAACCCCAAATAATATTCCTTAGAGAAATCTCACTGCACCAGCGCATTGTACTTGACCATTTAGATTCTAAGGTGTAAGGATGAAAAACTAACTGATTTTGCAAACATTTAAATTGGAAAAAGGGTCTACATGTTATTCAAGAAAATTCAAATGACCTCGCAGAAATAATATAACCAAATTCCACAGCTACAACTAGTTGCAGCAGACTTCCTCTTTAATCAAAGAGTTGTGAAAGGTCGGGGGAAAAAGTATCTTCGCATAAAGTATGTTTAGACTTGTAAAAAAAATCTCTTTGGTTGAACTATTTGTATCTGGCAGGTTATAATGACATTAAAAAGGTTACATTTAAAAATAGAAACAAATTAGTAAAATATTGTTGCCCAGTATTTTTCATTTGTTTTTTGTTTCGTCAAAATGAGTTAATCTAATGAAGAAATTCGATACATTTTAAAATGTTATTACACATAAAGGAAAAAATGCAACGCAATCCGCGAAAAAAAATTGTGACGTTTATGAACCTAATGCAGTGTTTTCAATTCGGGAATTTTGATGTCAAAGATGCACCTCGCTCTTAAGCTCTCTTAAGTTTTCGTATAAAATGAGAAAAAAAAAATTTTCTCCGACCTAATATTTAGCCCGGGCTCCGGGCTAGTCATGAAATATGTTAATAATGTACCCCAATCTAATTATATTTTATTGCTATTACGTGTTTAAATTCATAGAAAGTGGTAAATTTAATGACCCTGTACAAACTAATTGCGTAACACTAATATTCTTAAGTAATAAATTAATGTTTTGTTGCTCCAAATTGAATTCACAAGTCGTAGACAAAGACAAATATACCTTTGTCTAAACTAATTGCTATTTCGTATTTATTAGTTTCACAAGATATTGTGTTCAATACTACAATAAATCGTACTAAGATGTCTTACTTTTTAAATTTAATTGAAATAGTGAGACATCTTAGCTGCGTTATTTAGTTTGAAAACTACCTCCTATCATGAAACCCAGTAAAATATTAAGTTCTTAGTTGAAAACTAATTTCGATACTATTATAATCGTAAGGATATTTTTATTTAAATTCTAGTCTAGTCTAGTCTTACGCATTATTTAATTAGAATAAATGTTTAGTGAATAGCGATGTAAAAAAGCAGGTATATTTTGGTAGCTAAGGAAGCAGTCAACATTAAGTTGAATAAAAAACTTGTGTATTAAGGGTGGGAAGGAGAAAATTACTAAAGAGAGGCTATTTAGAAACCTAAGACATGATTTTTACTTATAGAAACCCTATTTAGTAGAAAAATCATTTTATATTGTCAAATGGATACGAATTGATAATGAAATTGTTACAACAGTTAACTAAACCCACTTGTGAAGTTCATGAAGTCAGTCTTAGGACGGATATTAAATTATTTTCGTTAACTTTCGTTAATGCCAACTTACAGCATTTATGTCATGTCAGACACATTTAAACAGCTTGAAAATTTTAATAGTCATGTTCACAGTAACCTTATATGATATATACGAGTAAATCTGGTTTCTTCTTTGGCGTACTGATTTCAGTTGTTTTGTCTCAAATTAAGTACCTAATATCGTTATTGAGTTAGATAATCATAAAGAACAGTATACTAATTAACAACATTTGATACTATTAATACTCCTAAACTTTCAGAAATAAGTAGTCAAGGTTTTAACATATATTTTTTTTCTTTTGAACCATTGAAAGCTTCTTTTAAAAGTAAGTAAATAAAAAACACTTGAACTGAATGTTCTTTATTATCCTTGTGAACAGAACTCTCAAGTAAGTCGTTAAGGGCCCTTAAGATGAAACGTGGTCGAAAAGTCAATTTCTTGATACTTTAATGGGTTTGTGATGTCATCATTGCTTACACTTAAGTTTAAAAGATGTTATTAAAATGTTATATGTAATTAATTATTTTTTAAACAAATGTTATAAGTAGAGACAATAAAAATTATGAGTTAGGTGTAAAAAATGTTTTCGGTTTTCACAATTATAACTGAATTTGTTTTAAGAAGTAAAAAAAAAATGGGCCAAGTGCGAGTAGGACTCGCGAACGAAGGGTTCCGTACCATTATCTATTAAAACGGCAAAAAAATCACGTTTGTTGTATGAGGGGCTCCCATACTGGGGTATTGGAAATAAACCCTTATATATTTGTTTAATTTTAATTTAATTTATTATTTTTAAAGTGACTATATAACTTAATATTCTGTGAATATTTTAAGCGTCTACTTGTTGCCGTTATCAATATCGAGCAAAATCGAGCAAAAAAATCACATTTGTTGTATGGGAGCCCCCTTAAAAATTAATTCTATTCTGTTTTTCAGTATTATTTGTTATAGCGGCAACAAAAATACATATTTTGTGAAAACTTCAACTGTCTAGCTATCACTGTTCACGAGATATAGCCTGGTGACAGACGGACGGACGGACAGCAAAGTCTTAGTAATAGGGTTCCGCTAATTACCCTTTGGTTACGGAACTATCTCCGCTGCCTGTGAACATTATGTTTTTTGAAAAGCATAGAATTACCTATTAGTATGAGCGAATACAGTGGAGGGGCGCGCAGTTTTAGCTATCTCTACTAGCTTTTGCCCGCGTTCTTCGATTGCATGCAATTTGGTCTTCACCAATCGAGAGATTCCTACAGGAATTTGTTTATCAACCGGGACAGATATTATTTTTTTAGTGCTGTAAGCGAGACACTCCTTTGCGCAATTGTGAGCTTGAATTGTGTGAGTGAGCTTTTGAGGAATATCTTGTTTGGGAATAAAAGTTTAACTATCTTAGCCTTTTCCAATATCCATGTGTCGAATATCAAATCCTTTCTTACACGGAGCAGTTTCCAAGGAAATATGTCCTCATTGTGCAACTCTCTATTAATATATAAATACTCTTAATTTTTGTATAAAATGAAGTCATTTGGATTTAAAACTTTTGCGGTTATTATTATTCGTAAAAGGTTTGATTACTACTTTCTTTTATTATCCACGGCATCTGCAATCCGCAGTAAAAAACATATCCCACCAACAGTGCATATGTGACGCCTTTGTGATAAGAAAATAATAACAATAAAATAAAACACGTATTTAATAAAAGTATTACAGAAAAAGGGGCAGAAAGAATAATGATCGTCGATTGCGTATAGTATTTTTTACAGTATATCAAAGGGGTGACAAACAAATTGGTAACGAATGTATTTGTTTCGGTAATGAGTATTTGATAAAAACCTGTTACTATTCTTGGATAAATCAAACAATGTTGCATTCACCAAAAGATAACTTTCCTTTTCGAAAAACCCAGTGTAACTAAAATTAACTTCAGTCGTGGCGAAGGATAAATCAAAATAACCTTGTCGTGGTGGGTAAGTGAGCACATTCGCGTAGTTAAAAAATTTTGTTCTTAAATGTAGACAGTTGCTGAAAATCTGCTATACTATACCTCGTAATATTTAAGAATTTTTCAGAGAAAGTCAAAACTTTTTTTCAATTCAAAATTGAAAATATTCATAATTTTTTAACTCGTACACTAACTTTCTTCTTGTTGTTTCATGTATTTTATGTACGCAAGTAGTACAATGTTTAGTTCAAAAGTTTTAATGTATTAATAAAATAAAATCTAGAAAACAAAAAATCACAGAAAAATTTAAATACTCCATAACACGGCTTTTTCATAATTAAGTATTTGTAAAATTGAAGTGAAATACGAAAATTTGGTAAAAAGTAATTGTACCGTAAAATATCGCGAGCAGCTGCGATCCTAACGAGTGCGCTTCCCGTCGCTAATATCGTGAAACGCGTTGAGTAAATTGAAAAAAAATATTTCGAAACTCTTTGTACGTGCGAATTGATATTAATTCTGTATCGGTAAATTGAATATTCATGTGTTTCGGTTTATCTTGGAAAAAAAGTTGTTACTATTTTCATCATGTACAAAATTATCCACAAAACTTCTTTTAAACCAAAGTTACTTTAAACTATGTGGTGTATTGTCTGCTTGTATTTTTGATATTTATGCATTCGTTACAAAAAAAATCGAGTTTTTAATTTTTTTTAGCTTTTCTCTAGTACAAATAAATGTATCTCTAATACGTATAAACCATATCCGTGACTCGCAAATACGCAACGGATTTTTATGCAAAGAATTTATACCGAAATTAACTATAAAAGCAGACTTTATTGTATTTTGATTAGAGTTCAACGTCGATTGGAGCTAGTACAATTAACTATTGCGCTACGATTGGAGTTAGTACGATTAAAATTGTACTTCGATCGGAGTTAGTACGATTAATTATTGTACTTCAATCGAAAAAAGGTCGATTAACTATTGTACTTCGAATAAAGTTAGTACGATTAACTATTGTACGTCG
Source organism: Apoda limacodes (assembly GCA_946406115.1). Lineage (NCBI taxonomy): Eukaryota > Metazoa > Arthropoda > Insecta > Lepidoptera > Limacodidae > Apoda > Apoda limacodes. The sequence continues at coordinate 5,368,971 of OX291553.1, read as the reverse complement.
ATTGGAGCTAGTAGAATTGACTATTGCGCTACGATTGGAGTTAGTACGATTAACTATTGCACTTCAATCGGAGTTAGTACAATTAAGTATTGTACTTCAATTACGGATTATGGATAATGGAGCTGAAATTTGACACAGCGGTTTGATAAGAGTAAAGTTTTTTTATACTGGAAAATTAAAAGTTTCCGTGGGAATAACTAAATCCAAATTCTACGTGGGCGAATTATAGCTACAAATTAATTTGCATATGCTTGTGAGGTTATAATTTTCCACCCTTGTCACGGTCAGTTCCTAAAGGGCTTAAATATGGAGGCAGCTGGAACAAGGAGTTTCCTGCCAGTACTCGACACTTAATCGGACAAAGATAAGTTGGCGTTTTGATTTCCACTAACCACACACCATTTTAACATCTACAACAACTTCCATTGCGTTCTTCATTTTGTAAATTGTTACAGTTAATAGTAGATTTTCCTATATGTCCAAAAGTTCCTTTCCTTTGATATAGAAAAATATTTTTTTTCCTTACTTTTTTATTGGAATATATCCTTTTGACATTGTAATTAATAAGGTTGTTTTAACCATATTCTGTACTTTATTTGTATTATTATTTCAATATTTGTACCTCCACTGAATACCCTACCATAACCCACGTTAAGTAATATAGGTAGGAGGGTGGAGAGCGTATCACTAGCTCATCTCGTTCTACTTGGCAACAATATCTATCAATGCTACCATGTAATCATATGTATCCTATTCATTTATATGGAATAACAATGTTGTTTCTTGCTATAAAACTCGTTAGTTTTAATCCTTGTCCCCTATGTAATTACGTTTGATTACATATGGAACATAATATTGTCAGGCTCTATATGTACATACATCTTTACTTAATACACACTGTTTGTCAGATAGAATGGTGATCTATACTAATTATTAAGCTGAAGAGTTTTTTGTTTGTTTGCTTGAACGCGCTAATCTAGTCAAAGTTTCAAAGTCAAAGGAAGGTAAGAAAGTCAGGAATTACTGGTTCGTTTTGAATTATTTCAGTGTCAGATATCCCATTTATCTTCATCATCAAGGCTTAAAGGTTATTCATTATCACGCTTAGACCAATAGGAGCGGAGCACCAATGAAGAATGTTTAAAAATCAGTTTTTTCTTTCCTTTTGAGAGCTTCCGCTGCGTGCGCTGCGTAAACGGTTAAATTTTCGCGAAAAATATGTATGACAGTATTGTTCCCTTTTAAAAGTTCAAAAAAAAAGTTTGCGACAGCATAGGCCTATATTTTAAGGTTGGCTCACTATAAACTTTTTTATGCTAGTCGAATTTGTTCTGAAATAATTATTATTTATTTGCGAAGGTGTTTTTATACACATGATATTAATCGATATCCAAATAAATACGTTATTCATCACAAGTATTTAATTTAAAACAAAATTGCCCTTACATCATTCGATTTCAATGAATATCTTAGGAGATATCGCAGTTTTAAAATAACATCGCAGCAAAATAATGAACAAGTACTGCGCGCACATTTAAGATGTGCAAGGCGGTCATGAGGGGGAAGGACGGTACGAGAGACGGTACCTACGAGATACCATGCCGCGCGGCTCCTTCCCTGCTTACGCAGCGGACGCAACCGACATTGAATATCTTGACTATTCTCAAGGAAAAAAAAACTTTGAGGGTAAAAATAGGTTTATGGATAAAAAAAGGCTACCTATGCGAAGCCGGGACGGGCCGCTAGTATGTAATAAAAATTCTCATACAACAAAAAATACCTCAACATAATTGTGACATCTAACATTATAATTAAAACTGATTTCATTTTCCTAGTTTCTTTTTATTTAAATTGAATAAACATATTTGAAAACTTAAATACAAAACTGTTGATAAAGCTGATGCTAACGAAAATATTATTTGACCGGAAAGTATAAATCGTAGAAAAGAGGAGACAGGAAGTGTTGACGTTGACATCCGTTGTCACAGAGTAAATATTTGTTCCTTAAATGTCACTTCATGTTATCTACTAGTAACAATCATTGGCAGCTGCTAGCACATATTATATAGTTTATTAGAAACATTGCCTCGGCTAAATAATATTCTGAATTTTTGTAAAAAAGTTTAAGAATAAATAATCATTAATTTAATTCATGAATCCACACTAAGGCAGCGTTAGAAAAACTGTTGCAATATATTTTCGTTTACAGTTCCTTAGTGCCTAAAGTTTTTTGAGTATTTTTTATAATTAATTAGGTTTCCAAGACAACGTTTGAATTATCAGAATCATTAAGTGACTAGTTTCTTTGTAATCTGTCAACAATGCTGATTTCTATCAAAAATATACTAGAATTTTAGACTCACTCTCTAAAAATAAAATTGTTACCGAACCAATTTTTGGCTTTTTGAAAGTCCAAGTAAATGTATACATGTGAACTTTGTATACCCACACATTGTCCATTGGCTGAACTGGTCAATGTTCGCACTGCGAGAGAACGTTATCAGAAACCTCGGAGTACATTCGGTTACTTATGAAATCCTTTGTTTTTGCCAAACAAGGCCAGAAGCATGTATAATTCTACGGAATAAGCTATGCTTACAGAATCAGTAATTAGTATGCTTGTTGTTTTATTGGTAAAATATCGTAGAATTGAAAAGTCATAAAAAACTTCGCTTAACTAACTTTGGGGTTTCACAAATTTTTATAGTGCTTTCCATGTTCTTGCAAAGCTTTGATGTTGCTTTTAATTTCCATTTATTCAAGTTGGCACTCATTAAAGTTTGTTTAGAAAGGTTTCTCCTCGCTAAATGTGCTTCATGTGTTAAAAGCGCCGATTTAACTGGTTTATAAACTACGCTAAAAGCTGAAAGTTATGTGGAAGCGTAGTTTTGAAAATTTTACTTCATAAGTATTTTGATTTTAATTAATATAATAAGAGCTCAGCTTTGATTTTATGAGATTCTATTTAGCCATAATTTTTAATATTTTATTAAAGACTATTGAGCAATTAAAAAAGGACATGTAAAATAACGACTTACCGAATTTTGTTAGCATTGAAGACACTGGGCTCTTGATTTTCAAAGTACACTTAATGCAATAACTAAGCTACTAAAGTAGACAGAGCTGCGCCAAGTGACTTAGGTTTTGGTTTATTGTTGGTAGTGGTTATGGAATCTTTTAAACAAGTACAGATCTATAAATTAATAGTTTTTTTAGTCCGATGTAAAAAGATTTTTGTAGTGATAGGCCTTCTATTGAATAAAACAATTATTTTGGTACGACTTCGGTGAATTTAATAATTGTGGGTACAATTCGAACTTTATGTTGATGCCACATCTGTTTGAGTTCATTAGCCAAATCTATGTACCTACTATTTAGTTATTTTTTCGTTATGTTTTTGTTTAAGGTTGGTTGGATTTACGGCGCAGAGGTAGATTATTTTATATTATTAGTGTTAATATTGTTTTAGAAATTAGCATAATGTTATGTATTAGAACTTTTTATTTTTTAATGGTAAATGTTAATTATTTAATTATAAAACGATAATGTTTCTTAACATTTGAAATAACAAATGCCTCTCAACCACTAAACTAAACCAGAATATTTTCAAATAAATTTCTTAAATGGAATATTCCCAAGTAATTATTATTTACGTTAGTCAAAATTGAATTCTTGAGTTGTCGTATCTGTCTTTGTCTTTACTAATTGCTGTTTCGTATTTATTTATTTTACGATGTTTTACCGAATGGCACTTCAAAATGATGAGTTTGTTTACTGAGCTACTTCATTTATTTTAATTGATTTATTTATTTAAAACTTTCTTGCCTTCTCTATTGTCGAGGTCTCTGCTACCTAGATTTCACAACCCATAAGAAAATTATACCTGACGGCTGGCAATTGGAAATAATCACAATTAAAATTGAATTATAATCTTAAATTATCCTGTATAAAAGCCAATATTTTTAGATTTGAAGAAGATTCTTACACTGCACTTACATTTGGTTATATATGTTATCTTAATAAACTATTCGGTTGTAATTTTACAGCGAGATTGAATCCCAGACATTTGATGGTTCTGCCGGTTAGCCAACTCAGCTATAAACCATCAATCCGCTGTTCAAAATTTTGGTATTCTTTCTTCAGTGTACTTTTTTTGAACTGGGTGTTTCTGTGTTACAATATTTAAGCTAAAGTGTCTGAAACCTTTGAAATCTAGGTTCATATCAGATAAATTTATGGATACTTAACTACTAATTATTAGTTTGTGCAAGTAAATGTATTTTTTAAGGATTGTCCAGATTAAATAAAATGCATGGCCATCAGGGCATTTTGTAAAAACAACAAACCTAGAAAATGACTAAGTAAAAAAACAACCAAATAAGAAAATTTATTGTTCAGTTTTAGTACCGAGAGTTACTTTTATAGTATTTTGATTAATTTTATTACAAAAATATATGGCAGTCCACTTAAAACACCACCCTTTTCAGTTTTAAAAGAATCTATACAAATTACAATACAGTACAAATGTCAGCTCCGAGGAATCGGTGTTTCCAAATCTATATAATAACCTACAAATGGGTCGCCCTCCATTTTTAAGATTCCGTAGTGAAATGGCACAAGCGGAAAATTTAGTTGTCCATTTATATGTCCATTCTCCCGTCCATTCGTATGTCACAGCCTTTTAATTAAATAAATTATATAAGTGTCGCAGTCTCGTCCCCAACGAAGCAAAGCTTGTGCTATGGATACCAAACAAAGTATACAAATACATATATACATACTTATTTTTTTGTAAATACATACTTATTATACATAGAAAACACCAAGTCTAAAGACGAACACAAATAAAAAAAAATAATTGTCTTGTGCGGAAATCGAACCCACGCCCCTCGATTCTGCAGTCGGGTACTAAATTAATATGTTCATATCCTCAATAATTCATCATTAGATGTTGTACACAAAAAAACCATTGCTATTAATCGTAATATTATTAACATTGTAACGTGACAACTTGTGCCTTTCACTTTTTATGTCTGTCTCTCTCGCTCTTAGGCGGGCTAACCATGCCGCGTGCCTCTCACTCGCTCTCATTGTGAGCGCATAACGTGAGCGGAGCGTAACGCAGTTTCTTGAAGTGTCACCCGGCAAACCAATTTATAAGACGTTGTCACGTCAAAAATCTTTTGAAATAAAACCAATATTTTCACGCGTCCAAAGTCGTGAGTACAGTTAGTAATATTGGAGATACATACAAAACATGAATAAATTACATTAATTCAAACTCATTTACATTCTAAAAATAAATATTTTATTTATTTATTATTTATTTACAGTTTACTTATAAGAGTATATTATATAGCATGTTCCATTCCATTAAATTTGAAATTATTAGTAAACAACTTTTAACACACTGTTAATTCAAAACCGAGGCAATCATTGGAACTGTGTTTCGTTTATTTTCAACTCAGAACAATGTTATTTGCTTTTGGCATAACTATTTTCCGCTACAACTATTTTAATCCGAAAGTTTTGGAACTAATTTGATTCGGTTAAATTTATACATTTTATTTGAATAACAATAGTTTGTATTATAGCCAGGTGAAGATGATGTATGTTTAACAAATTTAAATCTTAAGGCATATAAATACTGTCCAATATCAATTTGAAATATTTACTTTTATTATAAATAAATAAATATTTTTTCGCAATTACACACAGCGTCGTCTGGCACGAAAGTAAGCAGAGCTTGTTTTATGGATACCAGACAACGGATACAAATACTTAGTACTTGTTTTTCCAGTGCGGAATCGAACCGGGTGTTGCGCAGCAGCCGGCCACGCTACCAACGAGGCTGCGGGGACTCAAAATATCCTCTTGTTGTTTCTAATTCTAAAATTTTTTAATATAATTAAAAAAATAAATTTGTTTCTAAATAAATAAAATCTGGTATAAGTTAAAATAAAGTAAAATTTTATTGTGGAAATAATTTTATGATTTTAAACTTTAGCGACTATTAATTAAAAAAAATACTCTTTTAAACTAGTATTTTTATGGTTCAGTAACATTATAATTAAATTAGAAGGGGTCCTACTACGATAGGTTTTATTTTGTTTCCGATATTTCGGTATAGTTTCATGCACCGCGAACAGCACAAAAGCACTAGACAGAGGGTAGATAAATATATCTGCCTAATGAAGCACTACCTGCATTACGCATCTCCGCAGTCCGTCCGCGACCACGGTGCATGAACCTGTGCCGAAATATCGGATACAAAATAAAACCTATCGTGGTACGACCCGTTCTAATTTAATTATAATTAAAAAAATTGTAACGAGTCGTAAATATTATTATTATTAAGTATAAATTATTAGTATTTTAAACACATCTATAATATTTACAAAATATTTAATTATTTTGATTTTAGGATCTTGCGTATATTTTCGAATTAGATTTTAAAACCTTTCTAATTTGTTTATTTTACAAACAAATTTATCATAAAGGTTTTTAAATTGATTAAAGTAACCAAATTTACACTTCTTTGGATTATGGTTGCAGATATAAAAATTGGCCTTATAACACATGTTAGTCATATTTTATATTATTTAATGTTTTTATAAAACGTCATGCATATTATAAATGAGATTGATTTGATTATCTATCTTTTCTAAGAAAGTTTACTTAAGCTTTCTACATATGAGCAATAAAAAATTAAACATCTTTTGAAATAGGTCCAGTAATTTACGAAATTATTTTCCACGAAATAACAAATCTACACTCGCTTTTTATATATTTAATTTATTTGATAATATTAATTTTATAAATAATGACGAAGCAGTAACTGTAAAATATACTCGCATGTTAATTTTTTTATATTTTAAAAGTTCGTGCCATTTTATTTGTAAACTTCTCTTTTAGGTTAATTAAATAAAAGTGTATGTGAGAAGGTACAACCCTGTAATGTAACAGAACGTGACTCGCTTAAACAAAGCGGCGTTTGTGTATATTTGTTCTTCAATGGGGAAATAAATTTATTGGTACGTGCACGAAGATTCTGCATTTTGTTGTTTTCAACTGTAGGTAATATGAGCTCTTAAGCTAAAGAATCTTTATTCTTCTAGAAGAAAACGAGCTCTTGAGATTTTGTAAAACGTGACATGTTTTAGAAATTGGATATTCATGTGTATACACATACGTTAATAAAAAGACAATAATGTAAAATTAAAATTCTGATTAAAGATACAACAAAATAAAAAACTAACACTCTCCAAAATATTATACAAATACTGTTACAGCCACGTCTGCAAAATAGTTTCGTTTGCAAAACCACTTTAAGACTGATATATGATGTTGCGATCAAGGTTTCGATAAAACCAGGCAGAACGCGCTCTAAGTACTTTTAAAAAAGGATATAAAACTATATAGATGGTAAATGTGGGTCTTCAAAATTTGGACAAAAACAAATACTTTCTAAATGTGAAATGTAAAATATCAACATGCACATTCCTGTTTCGGAAACATTATTGCAGGCAGTTGAAATAAGAAAGAAATTGAGTTACACAAAACTTGTTCGTTTTTACACAAACATCGAAGTCATGACTTTTGTGACGTCAGTGTGTTAAAAACTGTAGTTTCCTGCAAATATTGTGATTGTGTTATCCTCCATATTCCATATGTTTCATGTTTCTTTTGTTTCACTGGTACTACGAAGGTGGAATTTGGTAGAATCTCCAAGTCCCTGACCACTCCTTCGGGGTGACTCATTTATTAAGCTCTTTCATTACTGTAAAATGAGTATAACGTAAATTAAACCATAAAAAATTATGCACTAAGGTGGACTCATTGCATAATAGGATTTCTTGCCAGCCAACCCTAGGGATAAAGGTGTTTTGAAAACTGATTATTTTTATTTTATGTAGGTAGAGTCCAAAACCACTTGACTTGACCTACAATGTTTAAATTTGACAAAAGATTTTTTTGTCGTAGATGTTAAAAATTATCATATCACAAAATAAAGCAAATAGTAGATACTATGTTTTAATTTATTCTTCCTAATTAAAATCTGAACTATATACGTAGTGACGAACATCGTTGTACTTACCAAAAACTTCAAAGCTAATTAATAACAGAGAAAGAGAGTTACTGAACGTAACAAAAACTTTATACGGAGTCGGAATTGTTATTAATTCAATTGCTAACATTGTTTACTTTCATTATTGTTGAATAAATGTTTGTAAATTGTGGCTGGTTGTTGCACGTGCTAGATAACTCTAATTCAGTTTCGGATAACTTGATTTCTACTTCATCGTAACATCTTTACCCATCGTAACTTGCATAGTTAAATGGTGTTGAAAGAAAATGCGTTTAATAAGTTGTTACCAATTTGTCAGAAGTAAATCATCTCAGTTATTTTCTAAAGTGCAAATTTTGATTTCTAGTAAGAAGCTTTAAAAATACTTTAATTTATTTAATACTTTATTATAAAATACTTTTATTTATTTAATACTTTATTATAAAATGCATTTTTTTCCATAAAAATTAGACAACATGTCACATTGTTCACACTCACTATTCAAAATGCGACTTTATCATATTTTGTTACTAACCATAAAATAAATGTGATTTATTAAGTAATCACAGTTTTTAATCAATGAGTTAAATGAGTCATGAGTTCAGATGCTTTTTGCAACTGTGGTTCATAGCAATATATATAAAATATATTCATATTTTATTGTTATTCGATGCAATGAGGTTTGTATAAGAAACATTTGAATCAGTTTCACCATAAGAAACTACACTGAGTGAGCCTGTCCATTGCGTGCCTTTCTCAGCGTGTGGCAGAATATTAATCCTTTGTGCGAGGAAAGATCTAGCTCTCTTGTCACCAGTGGCAGCGACTAGTCGTGGAGATATAAATTTTGACCATACATTAGCTGATGGAATACATGGACCTTCGACAGTGGCACTCAAAAACATAGTTTTCCATAAAGGCAATTTGCGCCGCTTGTTAACTCTTTGTGCTGTCCCCCGGAGGCCAAGGCGTGGGCTAGCTCGGATGCAGAGGGTGCTTGTGGCTAGCCGGTGGGCTGTAGTGGGAAGGGGGTGTCTCGGCTTCCTTCCATTTACGGCCAAGGCGGGGTCGCGGTAAAAGAGTTGTGTCAGTATTACGTTACCGCTTCTCCGTGGCCTTGGCAGGGTCGCTCTGCAGTTTTCTCATTTTTTCCACCACGTTCGGAGTGGAGCTGCGTTGGAAGAGTTGTGTTGGTGTTTTGTTGCCATTCAGCCTGTTTACCACGGCCACAGCGGTACTGCACCGTAAATGCAGTAGGGAGGATGTTACTGCTGCTCTAGCCGAGGCCCGGGCGGGTGGCTCGGGGAAGCCTCTCGTTCACCCACGTCAGAGAAAAGAGATGCAGAGTCATGTGTTCGGTGAGCCATGTGAGCACGGCATCTCCGGAAGGGGAGAGGAGGTGGCACTGTTTCGGATCGGCAACTGATCATGCTGCCACCGGAGGCGTAACGGCCAGCAGCGTATTTAAGTGTTCCCGTGGTCTAACCGTAAAGGCACGAGCAGGAACACCGTTGGTTTTAGTAGATAAAAGTCCGACATGATCCATGAGGATTTACAACCCAGAAAAAGAGTGTCAACATACCCGTCTTAACATTCCGAGGATCAGCGTTTACCCTGTCATCATGTCGGAATATTAGAAATTTAAAAGTATTGCGGCAAGACCGGTAAATCTTGTTTAAATATTATAATAATAACGTACTGTATTCCAGGACAGTAGGAATACTGATGCTAGCAAGAGGTAGTGGCAAGAGGTATCGGACCGAGTCGTAGAAATCTTCCCATTCTTCGACGGAATAGACCATAAACTAAAATAATTATCCAAAATTTAAATATATTTAGTCCAGAAAAAGCCAAAAATTAAGCAATCGCTGGATATGTGGTTTGTTAATTTTCAACCCGTAACAAAGTAATTTGCTTTTGGCATAACCTATTTTCCGCTACAACTGTTTTAATCTGGAAGTTATCATACGAATTCAAATTTATTACGTTTGAAAAGGCAATTACATTAAATTAATGTAGAATTATTATTGCAAGAGAGAAAACTTAAAGAGTAACAACATTGCCAGTAATCAATTAAAATTCATATCCTTAAATTTTAACTGACCATTCTGTTCATTAAATGTGTGATTAATTATTGTGTAACCTTAAGTTAATCTGACAGAAAGTTTTTTTTTAATTTTGGCAACACTGTCATTTATATAAATATTGCGTTACACAAAAGTTACAGGGTTAAAGACCTAACTCTGCTGACGAAAATTCAAATGTGTTTTTACAGATATTTCGACTTATGTTAAAAAAAAAAACCATTTAATGTGAATTAATTTATTATTACATAAGTTAAGCATAGTCGCACTGACGATGACTAAAAAGTAGAAATATCTGTGAAAATACATTGTCATTAATATATCCTTTATTTTATTTTATTTGTCACTCAAGAAGTGATAGATGTACTGATAAACATAAAAATATTATAAATATGCGTAGGTGTAACTATTTTTTTATATTCCCAAACATATAAATCTTATTGATATAAATACTGATACACGTTTTTAATACAAACCTACATTTTATACATCGAAAACACCCACAGTCAAGAAAAACACAAATGTTTACATTCTCATGGCTACTACCTCATACTACTCACCTACTAAGTAACGTTCAGTTTTACAACGCATAGGTATAAACCAGTTAAGTTACTGTTATTAAAAATTAATTCTCATATTCTTGGCTACGCAATAATCATATAAAGTATCAAGTAAAGCTAACAAAGTTCCTCATCTCATAATAAACTCGTGTAACATTTACATAGCACGTGTATTAAATTAATATTATCTCGTCTTACACGTCTTACACGACACTTCACGTAAACCACCCGCCGTTGTACAAAGTTAAATAGGAATGTTAAACACTAAAGCTGAGAACTAAGTTCATTAAATATGTATGATGTATAAAAAAAAATACATTATAAAAAAGGTCTGTATTATTAAATATTTAATGAATGGATTAAATTGAAAATGTAACACTCAGGTCGCCCTTATTGTCCGGATCGGTATAAATGATATACAATGTAGGTGAAATCGTGCGTTGAAAGGCTATACTACCAATTTTTTTTTTTGGCATAGGTGTCTCGGGATCTGCTTAGCGAATCCGGAGACTGAAAAAAATTTGCTAAATAGAAAAAAAAAATCTAAAGTGACCCTTCACTCTTTTTCAATTCAATCATTCACTTTTTTTTAACTTTTACAAAGAAATCTTTAAAGTTCTAAGTGCCATTTATTTACAACTTTGCCAAAGAATAGCCGTGATAGTACTTTAGACTCCGAGTAAAAACTATTTTTTTGATAACAATGATGAACAATAAACTATTAATTTATTTCATGTATTTCAATGAAAATCTCAGTAAGTTGAGATGTAGCTGCACTACTCACTTACGCTTAGGTAGATATAGCATCATCCTTGTTTTTACTGTCACGTATACACAGTAATGTAGCCAATATAAAATATTTGAAATGAAGTATGAATTTATGTCGTAGTCGAAGTGAAGTCTATCCATTCATTTGTCACAGAGGTTTTTTAATCTAAGTATAGCAGTAACTTGAAATAATGATAGATCTAGACAACTAGCGTTAATAAATAATTATTGCGTATATCTTAAAGATAGCATATATTTAAAAAGCCTATTCATTTTTTTAGCTTCCCTAAAAAATTTTGTTCTCAATTTACATAACATATATGTTTGGTGGTTCACAAAGACACACGTCTATAAAATGTCATAAGAATCTATCCAAAGACGGCGGAATTATAAGGTTGTGACATACGGATGGACGGGCATGTCGAATTTATCAGGGCTCCGTTTTTGTCATTTGGCTGCGGAACCATAAAATATAATATACCCATATATTAGTATCAGTTAAGTGCCATTAAAATGTTTTAAAAAAAACTTACTATAAGGACTCTCACAATATTTTTTTTCGATGATGTAGTTGCAAGAAAAAATTTTTTTTTAGTATGGACCATAATTTTGCAAGACTGGTGCTCTTTCTTGTCAGGTGCTGTCGCAGGTTTATACTGTAATTACATACCTTATTTAATTTTTTGTATTAAATGTATTAAAGTTTGAAAATGCTATATAAATGCCGATTGGTTATTTTAATTTCATTGAAATATAAATCATAAATAAAATGGAAATTAAATTTATTTCTTAATTTCTTCTTTAATTATAAAATAGATTAATAGGCACATGACTTCACGTGAAATGTTCTCGTTAGTAAAAGCAATTTAACTCAAATTCATAATCGAGTCACGTCTTGCCTTTAATTTTGTCGAACGTTCTAGAGAATTCTGGTAATAATGGCAATCTGAAATTCGGTACTTATTTGGTCTCATATAAGTTGGATTTGGTGGATTAAGTCTTATTTTATAGTTACTAAAACTTACTTCTTTCAAATGAACATGTTTTAATTGAAGCCTTAATATGGTCTTTGAATGGTTTTTAAAGTTCATGGAAACTAAAAAAGTTGATCGTTTTACAATTTTACTGGAGTGGTTTTTTTGTAGATGGCAGGTGTTTTGTATACCCGATATAGGAGACCATTCTAGGGCCACTACTCAGGAACGTTTCTTTTCTACCGATTGCTAACGGTTACTGGTTCAACGAACGATGGGCTTTATGGGAAATTGATAATTACCTACGTTTTAAGGGTTCTGTATCAAGAACAACAATATAACCTTATATACTGGGACCTAACTGAGACTTATACACATTCCTAAATTATTATTTTTATAATTTTATGAGACATAGTTTTGACTTATTACTAAAAATATGCAAAAAAATTGCAACAGTTTGTTTGTATGCCTGTCTGTTTGTTACTTCGTAATTACTCATAAATGAACCGATTTGGATGAAATTTGGTATGGAGATAGTTTGAGTCCCGGGGAAGAATATATAATAGTTTTGATCCCGTAAAAAGTTCCCGCGGAAATAACAACATAAGCTTAAACGAATTGCTTTAACAAACTTCATAAGTTAATGACGGAGTTCCACGCCGATAACCGAATTTAGGGTGGGTGGAGCCGCTGGCAAAATTCATTAATTAGGTACCAGCTATCCTCAATTACCAGTTATCCCTTTATTATTATACATGCGAAAGTCTGGATGTTTTTCTTTATACGGTTTTATGCACACGAGCGCAGAGCGTCAACTTCTAATAAGTCAAATATAGGAATCTTAGGAATCTAGGTATTTAATTTGACCCTAGACTTGTGTCGTCGATGTTTGTGTGAGAATTTGTGTAACCTATTTATTTACTAAAAAGAAAAAGTAAATATATTTTCGTCATGTTCAGTTTGTTACCATCATCACGATAATTGCTCGACAACATCGCATCCCTCGACGATGGTTAAGGAATGCAACTCGAATACAAATTAACACATTTATTCGGATAAACAACGATATAAGATGAACCAACACCTCGCGTTACATTTCGATGTTAGGTTTACTGATTCAAAGTTACAAGACACTGTTTTGATAGTTCTTTTTTGTTATATTAGTTTTTACCTGCGGCTCCGCCCGTGCTGAATTTAGTTATGGGTGTGGAATCGCTACGTCAACTCCTTGAATATAGTAGAAAATATAGGTTTAGTAAGCTGTAGCTGTAGCTATAGATCGTCCACGTGGAATTCAGTTATTGTTATGCATGTGGTAAGGGAATTTGTTGGCCATTAAATCGTCTGATATGTAAAATATATCACTAGCTTTACATATATAAGTGATAAAAGTTGTTCGAGTTCTCAAAGTCGCCCATCTAAAGCAATTTATCCAAAGTTGAGCAAAAATAATCATCCTGGTTTTGATGTCAGTGACAAGAGGAATGTATGTACGTTCATTTAAAAATGACTAATACTTGGTTTTATTTATAATAAATTATTATAAACAGATATGACAGAACAGATGAAAATAAACGTACTTGTTTGTGGAAAACCTTTAACCTAAAACATGACTTTAATCCAAAACTGTTACAAAATTTATTATAAACAGAAAACAAGAATGTTTTAAATCAGTTGATTTGTAATAACTGTTTATTTAGTTAGTTTTTGTAATGTTTTGTAAACAGTCCTTGTAAATAAATTAGAATTGGAATTAAATTCCGTTTGACCGGCGAGTTTTATGCAAACAAGAAACAGCAATTTATTTCACACAAGGATGGATACAATTATTTTACGGTTCAATTTCTAAACTATAATCAAACGAAACGGTTTATTTATTTAAATAATTAATTATTGAAATAATTTATAAGAATTATTATTAAGTATTAGTACAACTACTATTTTGTAGGTTTTTTTAGTCAAAGAGCGAAATCTGTTAATGCTCAATGCATCAACAGATCTTTTTCCCGGTTCGTATAAAATTTTACTTGACATAAAAGTGATTGTAGATTTAGTTATGTTACGTTAGGATTGTTATTTTTTTAAACAAAACATCAACGACATTAAATCAATTTTAATTTTAAACAACAGTTTTAAGTTTTAGGTTTTGAGTAATTGCCTCAGGTTTAAGAGATTTCCCACTTTTATGAATAAGTTTTACCCACTTACTGAAAAAGTAGTGATGCTCATGGCCACAATAAGAGTGACAAATCCATAATTTCTGTGCAATCATAAATATTATTTGTGTCTTATTTATTTTTGAAACTCCCATTATTTTTAAACTCATTTCTTTTATTTCTGCAATTTAACAAAAAGAACTAAGAGTTATGTATACTTTTTTAGACTTTACAAATCAATAAAAAATCTTGGGGACACTACCATTATCTGTATACACATTAACCTATTTTCTGTGTTATGTTGTTAGTTTAAGTATTTAATGACTCGAGAAATACTCTAATCTGCTTTGTTTAGCAAAACCTCATTGCACTTCAGCATCATAACGTGGATTCCCGCAAGACTTAATTACACCCTAATCTGATATTCAGTGAATTTCATAGACCCTCCTTTGTGTAACCGTAAGCCGTAATTATGAAACCAACGGGTCAGACTACATTTCGTTCATAGTTAATTCAAAACTAAAAATCATTTTGATTCTAATACAGTGATTTTTACTGGGTCAATATGGCAAAATCCAAAACCATAGAAGATACAAGAAAACTGTTTCTGTGACCAATTGTTTTATTTTTAAGTTTTTTTTTAGATTTGAATCTTAATAGCTAATTTTTTAAAGTGAACTTTATTATTTTTTAAGGACAACTTACGCTTAACAAAAACAATTTACTAGCCAATAATGATGTCGCAAAAAAAAAAACGCTTTTTAGGGTTTCGTCCGTCCGTCTGTCACTGATAGTTAAAATTTAAAAAGAAGATCTATTTCTGTTGTCGCTTTAACGAAAAATACTAAAAAACAGAATAAAGTCAATATTTAAGGTGGTCCCATATAACAATCGTTATTTTTTTGCTTGATTTCGCTCGATATTGATAACAGCAACAGGTAGACGCTTAAAATATTCACAGAATATTTAGTTATCTTGTCACTTTAAAAATAAAAAATTAAATTAAAATAAAACAAATATATAATTGCCGTTTTTATACAACCCTTCGTGCGTGAGTCCGACTCGCACTTGGCAAATGTAGTAATAATCTAATATAAATGTCCACTTTCAAAAATAACTTCAATAATATAATTGAGTTGATAAAAAAAGATAATTACTAATGTAGGTACTTTAAAGTCAAAACGAGTAAAATTTCAAAGTCGAATTTGATGAAATCATTTTTATTACACGGTTCTACTTAAATAGAAAAGAAAATAGGTACTTGGTCAAAGGGCAAACAAAGAATAACTGAGAGTGATAGATTTAAACTTTTTTACTTTTGTGTTCTCTTTTAACTATGCAATGAAATATTGTTATATATCTCACGTATCAAAATCAATTTGTAGGTTGTTCCATTATATTAGAGATCAATCAGCAAACCACTAGAGTGTTCGATAAGCCCGGTGCTCTTAACATTGGCGTCATCAATCAGATCGCTCTCGCTGCGCTTGGGACTGTAATTTATCTTCACATATAAATTACTACGTGTCTCTACTTAGCCACGTCAGCACGTCACTGTTATTACATTTTTCATTTACACGACTTTCATCTCTCGTGATACGTTTTTTTTCTATTTTATGACTAACTAATAAGTTCTTCCACCAACATTATACCAATCACCATGTCACAAATAAAAACTTTGCAGGTAATGTGGTCAAAAGAAAGATAATTATCTGTTCCTTATTTAAGTCGATGACTTCGTAAAACCCTGACTGACCAAAAAAAAGTAGATGATACTCTACCGGACCTAAGCTCAATCTGTCAAATTTTCGAATCGTTATGATATGAATATTGATTGATAAATTGTTTTTTGTGAGATTAAAATATTGAATTAAATTAATTAAATTTATTATTAAAAGTTTTAAATGATTTACGACAAAATTTCGAAAAAATATTACAGTAATATATATATATATATATATATATATATTAAGAGTAAAAAAATGTTATAGGTTAATTTGGAACAAATAAAGTTAAATGTCATATAACAAGAGAGCTTTAATTCTTTTTACATTATTTTAAATAAATTTAAATTTTAGTCTTTTTCTAAATTTAACAAAATGAATAGAATTATTGTATTATCTAAAGTAAACCAGGTAAAGAAAAATTGCTTGTTTGCGTAACAAAATGAATTCCTTCTTCAACGCGATGGGTAGACTTACTATGTTACAATTTATCAAATAAAGTGGCTGAAAACCTCTGAAATATTGGGCACATCAGGTGAATTTATAGGCATAATATTTTGTACAAGAGCTCGAATTCCTCGAGGGTTTGCCCAGATTTTTATTTATAAAAAATGATTTTATTTATAGCATGATAATATAAAAAAATAAAGCTTATAAACTATGAAAATACATGTTTTAATATAAAATAAAAATAAGAAAATATTTATAACCAGGGGCAATTTTCATATATTTTTGATTTTAACAGTAGTAAATTGAATCAGAATTAAGATACAAATATTTTCATATCGCAGGTAGTTACTGCAGAACTACGTTTAGTTAAAAACAATACAAAAAAGGTGCTCACTTTATAAAAGGGAATTCTTTTATTTTATTTCGATATAAACAACTGATTTAAAAACTTTAATAAAGCCTACAAAATATGAACAAAAAAGGATTGCCTAAATGAACCAAATCTTCAAAAATGATTTTCCATTTTTTGCGTAACTTAAACCAAATCTTCATATGATTATTCTTGCATCCGTCTGTGTATTGACGACTCTGAAAACTGACGTCACGCAGGATTTCTAAGTAAACTGCAATAATTTCTTATACCTACTACTTTTATTTTTGTTACCGGGATCCTTATACAGGAGCTCATTAATTATGCATTTTTAAAAGATTTTCTTTTTATCTTAACCTATGTTCACAAACCGAAACTATGTTTAGGCCTTAATATCACACATAACATTATTAGGGTAAAATTCGGATGATTATATGTCTTGTACAAATACTAACTAATATTGGCTTAACTTGCAAAACAAAAAAGGCATTTTCTGGTCTAAAAAATAAAGTTGTAAAACTTTTATTCTCCGAAAAACAAAGTCGCGGGTTATAACTATCAAATAAATATAAATACTTATAACACTACTTGATATTTGGTAAAGCAAAAACGTAATGACAGTGACGCGCTGACGTGGCTGAGTAGAGTCACGTAGTAATTTATATGTGAAGATAAATTACAGTCCCAAGCGCAGCGAGAGCGATCTGATTGATGACGCCAATGTTAAGAGCACCGGGCTTATCGAACACTCTAGTGATTTGCTGATTGATCTGTAATGTGATGAATCTGCTTACAAATTCATTTTGAATTGTTAATGTATTACAAATTGTATAGATGAATAAACTTATACATAATGAAAATATATAGTTACCAGTATTTTTTATTTTTTCATCACACTTACTTGTAAACAGTTTCATTGCGTGCTGGTAAAGTGGGTGCAAAGAACTTAATTACTCCCATAGGCTTTTTCTTCGTATTTTTTTCTTTCCTCACAGCAAAGCGAGCCTTTATGAAAACCACGGGCGATATTATTTTTTATGTCTTTAAACGCACAGCGCGCGCTCTACATCTTCGATAAAGCAGTACGTAGACTTTATTTATTATATCAAGTATGCACAAAAGTGCCATCTGTAGTTTAAAATATGAACTAAGAGGACAACCAGCAATTATGGCACAACATTTTTTCTGACCTGGTTGTAGAAAACAAAACTACAGTCACCATGTTGAAATGGCGTGAACTAATAACGACAGTAGCGCCCAAAAAGTTATAGCTTTAGCCTAAATTTTTTAATTCATAATTTTTTTAGGTATCGCTAGCTGGCTGCACTGTTTCCACCATTTTTGTTTTGGTGACTTTCTTTATTTACAACTTACAAAAGAAATAAAAAATGTATTCGTCGTCAGATGAGGTTAATATAAATGCGACACCGCCAGATATTGTGAATGGGGCTCAAGAAATAAATATGAATCTGTTACCACCGAAGCCTAAACACAAGTAGGTAGGTAGTTAACCGCATATGCCAGTTTTGGTACCTGGAGAAACAAAAACAAAAAGAGTCCGTGTTCAGAGAATGTCCTATTAGCTTACTTTGGGGAAATTTCCGTAAAATACAAACCGCCTTCCCTATGGGCAATTGACTTAATGTTGAAAAGCATTCTTAAGTCCAAAAATTCTTTCAACATTGAACAGTATATAAAATATACAGCATTTTTAAAAAGAAGTCAGATGGGTACGTGAGTAAAAAATCAAAGGTACCTACTTACGGGAGAAAATGTAAAAAAATATTAATGAAGCTCCTGCCGATAAATATTTACACACGAAGCAACTTAAAAAACTTTGATTTTGTTTCCAAAATTGTAAAGTAAAATTTTGAATATGTATGTTTTTTTGCCTCCTTTAATTACATAACCCAGCTTTCATACATCCCCACTGCTGGGGCACGGCCTACCCTCATAAGCGAGGGTGATTGGGCCATAGGTCCATACGCGGGCCCAGTGCGGATTGTGGACTTCACATACGTTATTTTTTTTTTCTTGACGTATGCAGGTTTCTTCACGATGTTTTCCTTCACCAAAAAGCAAGTGGTGTGAATAAATTAATCAGTGTACTTGAGAAATTAAGAAAAGACTCATTGGTACACGCCGACCCGGGGTTCCAACATCCGCCACTTGGGACGTGAAGTGAAATTTAAACCCCTCGGCAACCACCGACTTTTTAAGAAAAGTATATATTAAAGTATATTAAATTTAAGGTCTAATTAGGTTTTAATAACCACATCGATAACAGCTTGATTGTTTAGGTAGGGTAAAGGTCGCAGCATTAGCGGGACGCAAAGCTTATAGAAAACCCATTGCACCCCTTGTAGTACTGAAGAGTATGAATTCCTTGTGCGATTCTTTAAATTTTACTATTTCGTTTGAATACATATAAATAAATGTAATGTGGAAACTAAACAGTGCCCCTAGTGAAAGTTTTACAAAGGACTATAAGGTATATATAAGCTATTATTACAATTAGAGCGGGCCACAGCCAGATCCAAAGTTGGCCGTATGCTTTATTTTAAAAATTATAGGAATTAAATTTCAATTTATTGCATGAGAAATCTTTTTAATTTTCATGGATTTTTAGATAAAAAAGGACTATATGCTTCGGTGTAAATGCCATTGCAGGTCGAGTATGAGTTTGAAGGCTGAGCCGTAGTCGAGGAATTTATTGATAAGGGACACGCAATAATCAACTTTTTTTTTCATTTATAAACGGGTGCTTAATTTATACTATTTGATTGTGTCGCAAGAAAACTATACGTGCCTGATAATCAATGCGGCTAATTTTCAAAATAATGTAAGTTTTTATTATTATGGATAACCTATTTAGCACAAGTATTATTAAATTATATTGTTAGAAATCCTACTGTGACGATACCAATATTTATGCCGTAACATTTTTGTAATGCAATGTTAAAATTCAAGTTTTAGCGCAAAGATTTGCATTAGTAAACAATTCTTAATAAACGTACCAAAATGCATCTTTAAATTAGAATGGCGCGTTTAAATAGACGAGTTCAGTAATTTTATACATTAGCTGAGAAGTTATGATTTATTTTATGAAAGGTTTGAAGCTGACAAAAAAATGAATACCAATAACTCAAATGTAAAATATTACATTATAAACTTACGAAGCATAAACATCAATACAAAATAAATTTTTAAATGTAGGTAGTAATCTAACTCGCGATTTATGGATTCGGACTCTAGACTAAATGAAGTTGCGTAAGTTTTGAATCAGTGGCGCGAGTATGGATGCTTCACAACGTACTGTGATTGGATGTTTGTTTGGAAGGCAAGTTGATTGGAGGTGACGTTGTAAGACGAGCGCTGATTGGCAGTTTAAGCAATATAAAAATGGCATCACTTCATTTGCCCTTCAAAGGTAGTTTCATAACTTTTACCCGAATGAAATTTTATTCAGAAAATTAAACGTAAGATAAATCGGAGGCTCTCTAGATAGGAGATTTTTTGTAATCCGTGGTTTTTATTTTCTTATTAATTTTAATGCCTTAGTTAAATAGTTATGCTACTGTTATTGGAAATTCTATAATGTTGAATATAACCGCGTAAGTTTAAGTTACTTAGAACTTTTTTAATATTAAAAACACCCGCGAAACCTACCTAAGTGAGTCGTTTAACATCCATTAGGTTAGCCACGTACGATAAAAATTCAAACAATGATAAAAGGTAGTTGTCTTGGTTTTCAAGTATTCCGTATAAAGGTATGGACGTGTTAGTTTATTTGAAATTACCCGAGGTTTGTTAGAACCTTACGAACATTTTGAACATAATATTAATATTCTATTAGCTTCGGATAATAAGGCCGTTTTATCTAGAACGTTCATATTAATCTAGGACTCTATAATAGTACCCCAACCAACATAACTAGAATTATACTTAAAAGATATTCCTTTTTCTTTGTTAGAATTAATTAAGGCCGGACATCCGTCCGGAATAAAAAAATAGGACGGGGGGTTAGTAAATACTTTTATATTAGAAGATAGTGTAAGTTGTAGTAGTTAGTGAAAATATTGTATGTTCGTTGTGAAATCCTTTAGGTTGTGTTTTAAAAATATCTAAATTAATGTAAAAACATCCAAATGACGGGCCCGCTTTTGCCGGTTAGAAAATTATGATAGAAAGAAATCTCAATCACCTCATATCACATCCATCACATTCATAAGTGCTCAATTATTGTAGCCTAAATTGAATAAATTATATTGATTTATTCATTGAATCCTGAGCAAAGCGAGGAATTCTAAGGCACAAAACTACAAAAAAATTCAGCCGTGCGAAACACACCATGTTTTCATTTCACTACAGCGAAGAACATACAAACAAGATACAAGAAAAACAATAATTAGTGTTTAATTACTTATGAATGAGAACAAGTATACTAACTACTATATATACTTATTTAAACAAAAATTTGTAGGTTTTTTTTTTTAAATTTTGCTTGGTATTTAATAAACACACCCCTTTAAAGGGCTGCTCTCGCTCCGCTCGGGGAGAAAAGCTTAACCAAATCTAACCTAACCTAGTATCACTAGTATTTAAATATAGATTTTTTTTTTCAAATACTTTTTTTCGCCGTCTTTTTTTTATTTTGATTAAAAGGGGTTGCTACTCTATCAATTAACTTTTTTACCCAAAAATAATTTGGTGTAGAAAGCTAAATATTTACCAAGTATTGATAACATTATAAGTCTCTGAAATAGGTTGAGCGCCTTTTGTATGTCTGCGTGTTTCGCAAATTGCACGTTCAGAGGTACTTACCTATTTTTCGCGGGTAAACTTAGGTATTTTACGTTACTGGTGGAGTGACTCATGTTTTTTATTTATTAACTTTAAGTTTATTTAGTAAAAGAAATATGTTTAAAGTAAAAACAACCAAAATGATGTACCTACTACGTAATTCCAAATATATGTTTATTTTCATTTTGTGCGTTCCAAAGCCAATTTTGAAATTCTTAAAACAAAAATTATACTTAATACTTGTTTATTCTTGTTTAATTTAATAATTTAACAAACTACAATAAATTAGCTATTAAATAACATTTAACAAAATATTAATGCTATTAATGCAATAGTAGGTATATAAAATTAAACTAAAGTGTTATTAACGGAATAACACTTTAGTAACACTAATTTATAAAGTAGTAAGGACCAACCACATTTCGGTCGGTTTCATTATGTTTGTTTTTGTAGAATTAAAAAAAAAAACCTTTTGCGCGCAAATGAATAAATTAGATTTTTCCACGCCCATTAAATAAGACTTTAAACGACAAAGTGAGCCTTTTCGAGCCAGTGAGATGAAAAATATATTGTAAGCAGTTTGAATAAATAAGAAAAATAGACGAAGTCGTCTGCGTACTTCTTATTCCTTATTCGTAACATATGAGTAATCAAGGATGACTTATACGTCTAGATTCCGTATTCAGGCACACCAAATAAGCCAATACGAGTACCTGACTTTTAAGGTACTTGCCGTCAACACTACATCATACGTAATCTGCGCGTTGACGCAAATTGTGCTCCCGCGTAAAGTAATAAAAATGACAATTTATCCAAAAAAATCGTGTTGAAATATTGAGAAAAAGAAATCACTTTTCATAAGTTATTACACTAATCTGCTTGTTACATTTGAGTAATTATTCGCAAAACAAACAACAAATGTTTTTCTGTCTGTGTTGCCAAGTCTGTAGGACCTTCATTTCCCAAGTTTAGCAAGGGAAACACTGAAACGTCAATACATATTTTCACCTAACGTCACTTACATTATATTATTTCAGGTTGATAAAGTATTTATGTATTGATGACTGCTGTGACACATTGTATCTATTGAACGTAAACCTAATACCGGACTCCTGCAATGTTTAAATTAAAAGAACAATACAGCTGTAAATACCTATAGAAAAATTAATATCATGTATTTTATGAACGATGAAATTAATAAATTACCGGATCTTAAAATACATAAATAGTTTGGAAAAATAACTTTTCTTTAGAACGAACTGCAAAGTCACACTTTGGACTCTTTTTATGAAATTTTAACTTAAATTACCTAAAACTAGGTACTTTATTAGCAAGACGGTGTAGGCACACGAAAAATTGTTTTTTTTTCTTACATGGTTTCGGACATGGTATCTAGACGTATATGTCATCTTTGTGAGTAATAGTTATTTTCCTATAGTCAATGGTAAAAACGGTCTTAGCCCTTATACCGACGTACCCACTACAGGAATACTAGTCCATCAATAGGAAACTCTCCTAGAGAAGGAAGGTTATGCTGGCCTAGTATGAATTGATAGAATTTTTTGAGCTATGGCTATGGCTATGGCTATACTTGAAACTCAAGTGATTTCAAGCCGCTTATAGCCCCTTTGAGTTAGTTTAACGACTGCTGTTATGTAATAACAGCCTCTGGCTTCTTATTTAAATACTAAATTAATACTTACATAAATTAATAAAACAAATTATTCATTAATTTAAGTTAACATCATTCAATCTGGCATTCGAAGGTAGAAACAATGCTATTAAATTAATTATCAGTCTTGTGAATTGCCAGTGTTGTTGGCACTTATAAAACTTTATTGACACAAAATACTGAATGATAAACTACTGTCACAACGAATACCTCATACCAAACAACCAGGAATCGTAAAGCAAGGTACTAGCAATAACCCATCCATTGGATAACCTTGTTATGGACTGCTGACTTATTTCCAACTCATTTTCAATCGGCAAGGAGTTTCTGTCATTTAGCTTTGAGTTCTTCATAAACATTATAGACATATGTATCTTTTGAGATAAAAATCTTATTTAATAAAACAAAAGCTGTGTCCAATTAAACAGCTCGAAGGAACTCATGTATAAAATTTGAATTTTGAAAACTTTTATGAATAAATTCTAGATGCTGTTAAAACTTCCTCAGTTCGGCTTTAACAAGCTTTTAAATTTTATACCGTAAGAAGATTTCCATTTTAAAATTTCATATAAGGATCCTTTTTTGTGTGTTAACCTCCTGCTTAAAAGAGGTGGCCAACATATACCCCGGAAGTCAAAAAAACTTTGGGATTCAGAAGTACGAGATGTACAGAAACGAAATGTTTTACCAAAATTAGATTTTGAATTTCTATCTACATTAAATTTTTCTGATTTTCTGTAGCAGTCCCAGTACAAATGTAATAAAACCAAGCAATACGCGAATTGATTTATTTGTTTGCCGACTTGTGATTTAATGAATAAGTACATGGTCTACGTATTATTCTCAAACCTATTAATACAACTCAAAAATACTGGCTGGTAATTATGGTGTTTAAAAAATGTTGCGCGTAAAAAGAAAAAAAAAACGGGAAAGCAAGATAAGTTAATTTCACTTGAATAGGTTTCTGGCTGTTTGATATTAATCTACTATTACGTACATCTACATTTGTTACGTACGTTAAACGGTTTTGTGTTTACTAAAAATAACTTTTTATTGAAAAAGTGGGTTACCGATCAAGACTAAGGATTAGTCACATTAGGTGACATTCAATAGCCTCGTTAGAAATGAATATTTAATCCACGTTGGCTGAGTGGGTAGCTAGTAGCTATACATGTAGGTATTAGATATATTTTGTTGCTACTGTTTTTACAGTTTTAATCTTATATTCGAATGCACTAATGCTAAATTACATTTTTTATAATTTTACATACCACAAGAAGGTCATGTCTGTTTTGTGATACTGAATGAACAGTCTGAGGGATCACGACGTAGGGTTGGTTACGCTATGATGTGCTTAGGTCGTGGTCAATCCCTTGTTGGGCTTAGAACACATATTTTTCAAAATAGTTCATTATTGCAAATAGTTAGATCATGGAATGAACATCAGGTTGCTACCCACCTACTTTTTAATGCTTTTGTGGCGGAGCGTTTCAATGAAATATACAGTGAATAATGGGCCTACCACTGGTAAATATATTCATTTATGTATCGATGTACTACGATACTGTTTGACTGATCATATTTGAAGTTGGCAAACCTTTGTATTTTTTCATGAAGAAGGTTTTTATTAATGACAATTTTACTTAACTCAAGCACATCAAGTTTAGAGGCTGAACAACGTCTGCGGGACCAATTAGTATGGCATTAAGCTAGCGTATCGTGTAGTCAAAGTTTAAGTGTCAAGTTTTTTTTTATCACTTAAATATCTTGTCGAGACTGCTAACTCTCATTAAAAAGTTTCGTTCGGCGCAGAGTAATACGAAGTGACAAATAAGTAAATAAAATAAAAAATAAAAAAATCAATAATTTTAGACACGGCGTAGTCTGGTCGCAAATTGAACAAAGCTTGTAGCATTAATTCTAATAATAAAAAACGAATACAAATCTTACATTTATCGATAGATATACTTACGTCTTTTGTAAAGACTAAAGTACATATATTTTTATACACAGAAAACACCTAGAGTCAAGACAAACACTTTTTTTTTTCTCTGTGCGGAAATCAGACCCACGTCTCTGGCTCAGCAGTCGTGTCGTAACCCAACTGAGCCATAGAGGGTCTCTTAAGGAATTAAATTAATTTGTATTTGTAACCAGTTAAGGTTTTCCAAGTGAAAGACCAATTTTGGCTACTGATTTAGAATTTTATTTATACTCATTCTGTTAGGTACTCAGTATCATTATCGTAAATGTCTTATTCAGAATACAATGGAAACAGTTTTTTTAATATATTTGCCAAAAAAATATTTGCTTATTAGCTTATATTAAAAATTAATGTTGCCTGATATTTTCGTAGTAGCAACTTAAGTAAAAATGGCTATTAAAAATACCTGGAACTTCTAGATACTTCCTATTACAGAACAAAACATATAATTATATTATGATACATTATATTAAATTATAAATAATAAGAAAAAAAATATTTGAAATATTTCGATATATTATATCGTCTTCAGTCAAAACAATGATTTACAGATGTCATTTATATGAAAAAGTAAGTTTCCATAGAAATTAAACTGTCCTGTTTCTTAAATCTAAAAAAAATTTACTTTGTGTGTGTGTGTCTCCTAATGTCCTATTACAGAATGTAACACTAGAGGTTACTTTAATACGGCGTCGAAGTTGTTTCTGTACATTGTATTTCATAAGTGGGGCAAACTTCCATACAAATCTTAGCCATTTTACTTATTACATAAACCGTCAAATCGAACTAACCGTTTTTGCACCTCAAAAGTATATAACATTTGGCTAAAATTAAATTGATTATATTTCTGTCTACAAAGCTTTTTGATTTGTTTTTTTTTGTTTCGTAAATCAAAATAACTATAGATAACAAGAACTTAATTCAAAACAAACACAAAATAAATTAGTTGGTAGCGTTATTTGGTAAATATTAACATTGGTAATTGTACGACCGATGTCAGCTACCTCAGCGTTTGTTAACTGAGACTGAAGCCTGAATACAAATGAAGAGAAATGAGGAAAATCTTCTCAACAAAACATTCTTTACCATAACAATAAAAAACAAACTTTTCTTATGGTCTATCAACTATATTTGATAGTAAATATTTATATATAGTATAAAGTTTTAATATAATAGTAGTTTCATTTAATACCTTATCGCCGCCTTGAATACAATGTAATTGTAAAGCTTTGGCTATAGAGTTTGATTATCCTGGATTTCCTATACATACGTGAATTTTGTCACATCTTGTTTTATTAAATTTCAACTTTCTGCGTCAAACAATACTAAATTGCGATCCTGAAATTTTATTCAGATATATATAGGTAAAACTTTTTTGCTATAAATCTATTTCGCAGATGATTGTGATTTGCATTGCTCATTTACCTTATGTTTTTCAGCTTGAAAATGTAGAATTACGATGAAAAGCAATAATATATATCGTAATCATCTCAAAAATAAATTTTCGAATCAAGTAAATGCCTTTACTTTATCGGGTTACTTAAATCAAGCAGTTAAATCTGTCTGCCTAATTGATAAACTACGCAAGCGAAGCAACGGCTATCAAATAGTTTCATAAATCATAAATATTTATTACTCGTTACAACACAACAACAGAAGAAAAAAGAAAAAAACGTGGAAAGAGTCAATCCCTGCCACCCGTTGTGAGAAAATGATAAATCATAGCGGGAGGTCAAGCGAATAAAAGTAAATGTGCTATTCTTATATTTAAGGAAACGTTTAAGTATGTCACTCTGATGGGGACAGGGAATATATAGCAGCTTAGAGACAGATCTTTCATAAGCAATAACACTTGTTTTTGATTTTCATGTTTTTGTTTTACAGTAGCATAGGTACATTTAATGTCAGTTATCACTGGGTATTAAAGTAAGTTGCTTACTCTAAAGAAGTAACTTCTCATGGAGACTCATTTGAAGTCACTTCAATTTAATTGTAATTATAGATCGACAATTTTTATTTAAAACTTTTCAGTTTCCATTAAGTTGTATGGATGCTGAATTAATTTTTTGTCAGTGTTTCATTATTCAAGATGGCAGATCTAATATGGCACGCATTGTTTTGCCATAATTTAAATTTATTAAAACGGTAATTGCTGCCACGCCTATTTTTATTATCTTTTTAATTAAGTGAATACCTTTGTTTGTGTGTAACTCATGTCGAAACAACTAAACATTATATTAATGAATTAGATACTGTGTGTGTGTGGTAACATCATTTTCGATCATAGTTTTTGATAAAAAGTTTTTTCTGATTGAATAAATGGACAGAAAGCAATATAAGAGACATAAAAACACCAAGACTGTTGGGAATTACAGTTTTCCTATTTATCTAGAGTTCTTAGATTTTTCTTGTCTGAATCTTACTTCGTGCTAAAATTCATACAATTAGCTTCCGTGCTTGTGTAACAGTTACTTATTTTTATTTAGGTTTTTTATTTAAAAGTCTGATTTTTTGATATTAGAGGCAAGCCAGGTAAATTCAGCAGAAGTTAGGACATATGACCTGTCAATAAAATTTGTCAATTGCTTTTGAATAAAGCCAAGGACAAAGCATGTAAAGAATAAATTCTTTTGATGCAAGCTAAAAATAGAATCAGCAGCTTGAAAATCCATTCATCTCGATTCAAAGGATGAATGTGCTTGAATAAATTCAATTTATTTGTATGAGATTTCTCTTGCACGGTGTTCTTTAAATTGAATCAGAGAAAGAGTTTCAGCTTTGAAATACAATTGCAAGTTTTGAAACCAATTCCGTTTTTTTGTGCTTATTTAATTTCTTCTCGAATATAAACGTCTCAGTGTTTTCTTTGTTACTTGTTTTAACTAAATTTACCAAAACTTGCATACTGCGGTACCTATCTCTATTTAATAAGTAATTTTTCATCACACTTACTCGTAAACAGTAACAACAGACAGTATTATGACATAATAGTCCAACAAACTATGCTAATCCGGTGGACAAAAATCAAAACGACAGTTGCCATTAAGGTAGCGAACAAACTTGCGATCCGTCTGATAGTAAGTGGTCACCGCAGCCTATGGACGCTTGCAACACCCGCGGCATAGCGCGTTGACGACCCATCAAAAATACTGTAGTTCTCAGGGAAAACCTCAGCAGGGAGCTCATTCTGCCCAATGCCCAGCCGATAACGAGCGGTGCGATAGTAGAAAGTAGCCATGGCATAATTCCAAATAATTCCTTAGAACACATCCCATTATTCAAGCGGTAGAACACACACAAGGAGGCAAATTGTCTCCTCCAATAGTTGAAGGTAGAAGTTGTTTTTTGGATAAAGTGGTTGAATTTCTGTTATCACTATACTGCAACTGCTACACGTAGAAAGAAACCCATTTGTATCATAAATTATGACAAATTTCAACTACTTTCATTAATGACATCATAGCCGAGCGTGAACACAGAACAAGACTCGGCGTCCGTGAGTTCAATTCCCGCTGAGGCGACTTCAATTTTTGTACTACGAAAATATATGAAACTCAGCATAAAAGCAAGAAGCTACTTCATCAGTTAATTGCGAATTGTTATTTCACATTATACCAATTAACACCGATTGACAAAGCACCAAAATATTTAAATTTACCACAACATGGATAATGACAATATAACGTTAAGAAAACCTAGAAAATCAACTTCTTTGTGTAACCTTTCGTCCTCAACATTCTACGATACTACTATTGCCAACTTACCAAATAGCTCGTTAGATGCCAGTGACTTGAATAGGTAATTAAATAATGAAGTTGCAAAATTTTCAAGCGAATTAGAGTCTTCACATTTGGAAGTGGAAAATTTATGCTCTGAAATATTTTAACTAAAAAAGAGCTCAAAAATGTAACAAAGTATTTAAATATAAATTTAAAAATGTATCAAAGATAGAACTTTACAAAACACTAGGGAAATTCGATCAAACTGGAAGTCCACTTCCACTATCATCAAAAAAAGACTTACAAAAAGCATTAAAATCCCTAAAGTAACTACTTATAGAAGAAGCTAATGCAAGTCAGGTTGTCCAAATCTTTCTGGGTATGCAAGTCCATGTTCGTTGCAGATAAAAAGTTGTTCTTAACTTCTTTTTGGTGGAAAATCACGCAACGCCCTTCAATGCAACATGTCCCAAGCGTGCTTAATGAAATTCAGATCGGGTGATTGCGCAGGTCAACCGAAAACCTGGACATCGTAATTTCTTAGGGCGATCGACACCCGCTTAATTAGCTGAAATTCTTGACCCGTTTGGATTCTATGCGAAACAACGCCAGGTTCTACGACGTCTGTAAGGCATTTTTAAGCTGTCATACTGCATCTGATCCAAACTAGCTCGGTTTGCCCAGCGATGCAAATTCCCGCCAACACCTTGAGTGTCCCACATTGGTACGGATGGACTTCCTGAGGGTGCTGGAGGTGGCTAACCCTAGCAGGTGTTATCCAAACACGTGTTCTCCTAGAGTCTGGGTGAAACCCGAAACGAGATTCATCAGTAAACAGCACCATGACTCATTGTTGATCAGACTATATCAAATGTTCCCGCGCCCAAGCAAGTCTTATTTCGCGATTGCCCCGCCGAAGTGCTGGAACACGAACTGGTCTGCGCTCATATAGGCCGACTTCATGTAAACTCCTTCGCATGGTTTGGTCACTGACGACCAGCAGCTGGTGGTCCGCCTGGAGAGTTTGCACCAATTGCATCGTCGGTCACATTGGGTTGTTTTATAGCATTTAACTAAAAAAACGGTCCTGTCTTGGTGTGGTCACACGAGTTTTGCTTGTATGCCATTCTGCTACATCACCAGTATTTTATTATTTTTAATTAAGAGATAAAGTAGCTTACAATCCCTATACAATTTTTTTGACGTGACAACGTCTTATAAATTGGTTTGCCGGGTGACACTTCAAGAAACTGCGTTACGCTCCGCTCACGTTATGCGCTCACAATGAGAGCGAGTGAGAGGCACGCGGCATGGTTAGCCCGCCTAAGAGCGAGAGAGACAGACATAAAAAGTGAAAGGCACAAGTTGTCACGTAAAACTTTCGCCCGTATACCGACTTTACAGGCAACCAGTTTTTTTCAGAAACCAAAATCATTATTATAAATTCATAGTTTCATGTTAAAATAAAATATCCCTAGATTGTATTCATGTGTGTACTTTCATAATCATTTCCGCCATATTTTTTAGGTTTTATAGTTAATATTATTTCTATCGCTGTACGAGTTCTATTTAAATAAGAAAAAAGAATAAGAATCTTGAATTTTTATTAAAAACCTTCATTTATATTTAGTATTTTGTCTTAGTGAAATTTACATTCTAAATCTGACATCGATATATCAGGTTATAATTTCTATACTGAAATAGAAATAGCAATCAGGCGGAATAGTTAGTATGGGTTAGTGGAATAAATCATTTCACCAAGTGTAGTCAAACAAGTTAGTTTGATTTAATCTGCGGTCCCTTTGCCAAATAACATTTTGTAAATTAAATGCTAACTAGATGTTACAGGGCTATAGTTGGTACATTTAACGTTTGACGATATTTAATTAAAAACTTTAGTTATACTTATTTTCAAATGACTTTGTTACTTGACTTGACATTAACACTATTTGTCAGTATAACTGTGTTTTAGTATTTTACATTTTCCTTGTTATTCTCCCTCTTCCTGCTATATCTACTTATAAATAAATTCACTACATTGCTCTCTTGCAACAAAGACAAAAGCACAAAAATAAAAAAACACCCTTTGTGTCGCAGATTTTGTTTTGTTAACTGACAATTTTCGGTAACGTCAGGTCGGTTGAACAAAATCTAACCTGAACCCATTAATTGAGGTCCCACAATCCCAGAACACACCTTTTACCATCTCTTAGATCATTGGGATCCTTGGTGTTGACATCTCCAGTAATGTTCAGTTCTGAGATAATTTGAAAGACAAAGTAAAGCTGGCGTCCAAGACACTTGGGGTACTCAACAAAGCAAAGCAGTAATTCACCTCGGAGCAAGGTTGCTGATTTACAAGTCGCAATTCCGGTCCCATATGGACGACGGGCTGAGTGAATTGTCGACGATCCCAAACTAACAATCCGTATCAAAGCCTTAAGTCTGAGAAGACAGTTTGCCTCCATGTGTGTGTTCTACTGCTTGTATTAGGGAATGTGTTTTAAAGAATTGTTTGAAATGATGCTGTCGGCTACTTTCAACCATCGCACTACTCGCAAACGGCAGGGAATCCATCCTCGCACCTAAGAACCTAAATGGTTACGTACAGTGCGGTTTCAGAAAGACTTCCTCCTGCGAACGCTTGGGTTGTGGAAGAGCTTCGTGCCAAGGTTTTCTCAAAGGACTAAAATATTGGGTTCTTCAAGATAGAAGTTATTAGATTTTAAAGGGTCGACAACGTGCGAGTAGCAAGCGTCCATAGGCTGTGGGGACCGTAAGCTTGTTTGCCACCTTTTTGTTATATAAAAAAACTCAAAAAATCCTTAAAAACATGGAATACTAGTATTGATTGGTATAAGATACTTTTTAAATAATCGAATTACCACACTCATATACGAGTGGTTAAAACCGACGAAGCTACGGAACCCTACATGACCACGTCTGGTTTTATGAATATATAGGTATATTTCTATTGAATGCTCATTCTTGACATAAAAATTGAACAATTACTGTCGCCTCAAAGTTGCTTAATAGTCTACCTGAATGAGAAAAAAAAACGTCTACTTAACTAGATTCCAATGAAATGAAACAAAATATGTGAAATAGTAGGTTTTGACTTGCCGAACTTAAATTTTAACTTGCTTCTTGAAAGGGAGGTGTTGGGGTATATTTGTGTATCTACATTTGTATATTATTTTTTGCATTTAAATCCAAACTAAGCAATAAAAAATCCCAAGAGTGTATAAAAAACTATTTCCAGTCAATATAAGGTACAACCGGGAGGCCCACAGTTTTCAAAAGCCCAAGCGCAGAAAATCCACTAAAATACAATTAAATCGCGCCAACTTCATAGTACCAATAGAAACGCAGGAATGCAGCAGCGGGCAGCGTGCGACCGCCAACTTGCCAGTGACGCCCGGTTTTACAGTAGACACATCAACCTAACCTTAATGGACTTTGAACCCAAGGCGCAACAGAGCGAAAAAGTCGCGAAAGAGAGATAGTCGTTATTTTGATTATTTCGTCTCACACTGGCTGCTTCTTACGTAGTATTCCCACTGCATCGCGTCGCAGCCGTAAATTATGAATGGATATATAAGTGTGCGTGCGTAATTATTATTGGATTCCAATTTTTCTTACCTACAATAGCAAAGAGGCATATAAAAAGGTGATCGCCCTTGAAAACCTTTATTAACTTATTATTTTGCTTATTTTATAACTATCTTCTAGAAAAATCTACTCGGTCATTTATTGATTTAATATATATTGTTCTATTTGGATTTGGTTTTTGTGCCGCCGTAATATATGTCCCTCACATTCAAAAGTAGGATTTGGGAGATACTGGAATAGTAATAATGTAGTAATTTCGGTAAAAAACATTGATGAAGTATGGAATAAATTCGTCTCACTGTAATTTACTATAAATTATAATTACTTTTAAGTATTTTTACTAACCATCATCGTTAGTGTTACCGAATTGGCTTTTAAGCCTATTTCGCACCCAGTGTCCTCTATAATTAACGCGGATTAGGCCCGTGTGGGTGCCTAGTGCGTAAGCGCAAACATTCTCCTCAGTAAGTAGGTATAGACTTGTGCCAAAAAGTGGCAAGTGTGGGTTGATATGCTCATTCGTTTAGTTCTGTGTTTCAATATACTAAGGTGACAAATAAGCATACGGCCCGCCTCGTGTTCAGCAGTCACCGCAGCCTATGAACGCTTGCTACTCCAGAGGCATTACTCGCATGATGCTGACACTTGTGCGTGACTAACTAGGCTTGAGGCGTGAGGATGGACTCCCTCACGGTGGCTAGCGATGCGATGGTAGAGAGGGGTATAACCCAAGTTGACTTTCGAGATACGAAGGAAGACAAATATTTTCAATCTGTTAAGGACGACAGAAATTACATTGACATTGTTTCGTCTCCATAAAAGTTTTCTGCCGTCCTTATGCGATTGAAAAGTTTTCTCGTCAACAAATATGACGGTGTTATTAACATACCTATAGAGAGAGATAATAATACCTATACATAAATTTATTTAAACAATGTAATACTTATTAATTACTGAATTTCAACTAAAACAAATATTTGACGGGGGCTCCTAAGCAACGAACGTATTTTTTTTTTGCTGTTTTTATAGAAAATGGTACGGAACCCTTCGTGCGCGAATCCGACTCGCACTTGGCCGATTTTTTCATAATAATGTTCGCGAAGTCTATTCTTTACATATAAGGTTGAGCTCTTATCGTAAATTAAAAATATTTCCCTACAGTCGTCATTACTCACCTTAACCCTTAACCCTAATACTCTTAGCGATCGGTCTTAATATTTTTTTAGGGTTCTGTACCCAAAGGGTAAAAACGGGACCTAATATTACTTAGACTCCGCTGTCCGTCCGTCCGTCTGTCACTAGGCTGTATCTAATGAATTTCAACTAAAATTCTTAATTTTTAGAGTTCTGTACCCAAAGGATAAAAAACGGGACCCTTTTATTAAGACTTTGCTGTCCGTCCGTCTGTCACTAGGCTGTATCTCATGAACCATACAACAAACGTGATTTTTTTGCTTGATATTGATAACGGCAACAGGTAGATGATTGAAATATTCACAAAATATTTATTCATATATTCACTTTAAAAAAAATATGATAAAATTATAACAGTAACAGTACCACAGTATTTCATTTTATTTCGAAATAAAGATAGTAAAGAAAAAAAACCCAAGAAAAACCTTTTTATCCCAAACTAAAATAAAAACAAATCAATTGTTGAAAATTTAATTTAGTTTTATGTCTATTTACATTTTTGTTTTCGCGTCGAAAAATATATGTATATAATAATGTCTCAAAAGCTCAGCAGACAAAACCGCAGCATATTCTTAATTGTTGTGGTCTTCACTTCAACTGACATAGATAATTATTAAGCAATCTTACGATAAGAAAATTAGAAAAATTATAGATTGTACGTATCAATTTACTGCTGTCAAATACTGATGACTTAAGTCTCAAATAAAATATTCAGTGGAAAGTAACTTAAGGAATTAATTATTTGATCTTATTATATTGTTAACTTGATACTTATCTTTTGTTAGCACTAATTCCAATAAAAAAAATAAAAATGAATAGGTCTGATGAATCGTAAGTACTGAATTTGTATGTTGCCTAATTCTTAGCTTTTGTAAATAATATATTTTTATTGTAAAACATACATTAGTTTAATTATATTACTGAAAACAGTAAAGTAAATTTTACTGAAATCTATCTATATATATAATTATAAACTGACTGACTGACCCATGGAGGTGCCAGTTATAAGGTAAGCGAGCAATAAGGAAGAATTTTGCAAAATTCAACCTCAAAATGCGGTTGGAAGTTTTTTGTAAACCTGTCATGTTTTAGGCTAAATGCATGAAAATTGGTTGAAAATTAAGATTGACATGATTCACCGTTTTTGGAAACTTTTGGTAAATAGAGTAGGATTTAAAAGTTCGCCATTTTTAAAACGAAATACACATAAAATAGTATTCAAGTTGAATACATAGAATCGCGTGTTTCACCTCATTTGCAAAAAAAAAACCCCTACATTTGTATGAGAATTCCGTCATTTTTGTAGGAAAACCATGACCAGTTAAGATAAAAGCTTTCTTTTATTGGCCTTTTACTTAGGCGAGCACAAATAAATGATTTTGGAAAATTTATACCCTAAGGGGGTAAAATAGGGGTTGGAAGTTTGTAGTTTTAAGTTTGAAACCCGTCATTTTAGGAGTTAAAAACATACAAATTAGTTTGGCCTTTAGGTTATAAATTAAGATCGTATGTTTACTGTTGTTGAAAAATCATTCCCAAGCGAGCAAATTCAAGTTTTAATATCAGATATCTATCTATCCATCCGGTGGTGGATTTGTTATCTCTTCTTCTATTCCATTATAATGCCATTACAATTGTGTTTTAGTGAGTCTATTTATTTATTCAGTTTATATTTTTTATTTTTTTACTCGCAAATGTGATTAAAAACATTGTGTGTAACATGAGCAGTACCAAAATTACAGACTCAAGCCCTTCGGCCCTAGGCTTCTAAATAGCTTCTCGTTAGTGATTTTCTCCTTACCACCCTTAATACACAATGTACTATCTTAGGCTGAAGGAAAACCGACGCTGAATGTAGGCCTCCCCAGTATCTTTCCACATTTAATTTCATACAACTTTTGTTTGTACTCCAACATATGTTTTCGAATTCGTTTTTGCTATTCGGAATTTGGTTTTTTTTTAATTATTGTATCTGTGTTTGATCTGCAACAAATTATATTTGTCGGTATCATAGGTACATGATTATGTAATCTGTACTTAACGTGTGCGTAAAATTTTATGTGGTGTTTTTTAATATTTATATGATAATTTTCCAAACCAGGAACATAATGAATAAAACATACATCAAAATACTAAAAAGATTTTTGATGATTGTTGGTGGTTGGCCAGGAAAAGCGTTGGATGAGAAAATGCCCTTATTTTGTCTCTTTATGCAAAAATATTTGCCTGTTCAATGTGCAGTAACTATAATTGGGCATATTTACTATTTATATCATAAAATTCATATTTTGGAATTTTATGATTTAGGAAGTGTATATCTTACAGCATCATTGGCTGCACTGACAGGGGTAAGTGTTTCTTTAAAAAAAAAATTTTTTTTATAAATATTAATAAAAATAAGTTTTTTTTTATGTTCACAATTTAAATTGATTCTACAAAAAAAGAAATTTAACATAATTTGTTTCTTTATCGATTTTCATCTATACAGTAACCAGTATCTCCGTGAATCATTTTACCTGGGTGAACACTAAAATTATCTGAAGGAACACAATCTCTGTACTGTTAGTTTTCTTTAACGTAAGTGTAGAGAAATATTCACAATGAAAACTTACTACGCTCTTGACTACGGCCGCTGGGCTGGGAAAGTCTGGTGACACTTTACGGAATGATATTCGCTTGAGATTAATATTGTAGTTGTTTGTTTTTTTTTCCAAACTTTTTAAAACTTAAAAATTTTCAGATGAGATCAATATTAACGAACTTAGAAACATATGGAAAAATTTCAAGGAAATTCCTCATGAAATTTCATTTGCTACATTATAGGCACAAAGGGGTTATCTATGAAAATGTAAGATTTTCTATTATGACAGTGTTGATTGTTCTAAGGTTGCACTTAATTATTTATTATAATAATCATATTACTCGTTTCACTGACACCAAACTAACAAAAAGTCATTAAAAAAGGCAGCAAATAAATCATTTGTCTGAGTCTAGAATACTCTAAATAATGTGTAAGTAATTAAATAAAATCTAATTTTCGATACAAACAAGTAGGAATGCGTTTGTATTATATAATTTGACTTTGTATATAATTTTTTTATACAAATATGTTATTTTTGTTAATGTGTGTATGACTCATTACATAAATAATACTATATATT
Organism: Apoda limacodes; assembly: GCA_946406115.1. Taxonomy (NCBI): domain Eukaryota; kingdom Metazoa; phylum Arthropoda; class Insecta; order Lepidoptera; family Limacodidae; genus Apoda; species Apoda limacodes. The sequence continues at coordinate 5,331,672 of OX291553.1, read as the reverse complement.
ACTTTACACACAATTGCAAATAATGATCAATCACAGTGTTCAAAAAAATATGTGGCTACATCTGTTTTAATCTGTGTTTAATGAACATAAATAATCTGAATGCCAAACGTAACTGTTCATATAATAATTCAATTTTTCACATTTTATCAAAAGCGTTATTATTGCCTTTTCAGAGATAGTTTGTATTTCAAGTTTGTTCATCATTTTATAATACACTTGCCAAAGAGAATTGAGTATTAATATTTGCATTGCTATGTCGCCCGATAATACAAACACGTAAAGGTCTTAACATTGTCAACAATGCTCTTTAGTAAAACCTAGTTCAATGAAAAGGACAGAAATCTTTAATGCTTCCTAAATAAAAAAAACTATATTTTTTATTTTAAATCTCTCGTTAAATTAAATAAATTACATCTTGATTTTTTTTTTCAACTTGTATCACCAATTATCATGACCAGTAGATTGTAGATGTTCAGCACAGACTAAAAATTGTGTCGAATACTAAAAAAAAATGGAAGAGAGTCATTATTTGACAACTATGCTGAGTATTTCTTTGAGTGACTAACTCAGGAATAGAATAAATCGCCGATAAACCGAAGTCACTAACAAACTTTTAATACTTTTTAGCGATAATACAAAGTAGCAATGGGTAAGCTATAATATGGCTCAAACCGATAATTAAAAAGAAATATTTCAGAGTGACAACCACTAAGAAGACGACGACGGCGATATGATTAACTGTCACTATAGCTTGAATTCGTTGATTATTATTTTGCAGCGTGAAATTATCAGCAAGTCACCCAAGTGTTTTTGCAGATATGCGAGACTACTGAGAGTTTATAATTTTTATTACCCAAACAATTCGTGACAGGAGTGAAAAGACCATCTTCTTGTCGTTTTGCAGGAGTTTCTCTAAATATTTCCTTAGGTATCTAGAACAAAAATCATTGAAATATTTAAGTTAAGCGCGAAAATACTTTTCTAAAAAAATTATTCTCACCATATTTAAAGTTATTCAAATTGGATAGAACCTAATTTCTTTACAAAGTCGGCTTAAAATAATGAAATGGAATTCAACTCAATTAAAAATTACAGCTATACACTCATATACTTTATATTTTTTGCATTGATTTTTAAAAATTTGTTCCAAATTATCATGATTTTCCAAAATAAAAAATGACTTTCAGGTGTACCTTTTTATGGAAAGAGTGTCTCACTGGTTTGCTATTTACATAATAACACTGTCAATATTTGCAGTGATTTTCTTTAATATTTTACCTATTTACAACAACATCAAGATGGGAAATTTTAAAGAAGTATCAGAAAGAAATTCTACAACAGAATTTGCAGTGACCTATATGTTTCCAAGATTCAATCAAGAAGACCATATATATTTCTGCACATGGCTCAATATAATGTTTGCCATTTGGTGTGGAGCCTGCATGTGCTTTGTAGATTTGTTCTTATCATTAATGGTATTTCAAATAATCGGTCACATTCAAATATTACTTAATAATTTAGAAACTTTTTCAAAACCAAAATTACAAACAAGAATTGAAGTAAAAAGCAGTGGAAATTACGTCACAGTAGAAAATTATGATGATTCAGAAAACCTTGTCGTCCATCAAAAATTAAGAGATTGTATTGAACACCATAACATGATTCTCAGGTGAGTCTTTATAAAATTATTAGTATATATTAGTACTTTGTATTAGTAATATTCTTAATACTGAAAAATACTGAACGTTTAGTTTTGCGATTGACAAAATTTTTGTACGACAAACTAGTGGTTTGGATTAGTTAGGTACTGAAAGAATTATTCATGACTATTAAAATACAAATACTGTTGCATCACAGTATGTTGAGTAGACGGACAGTTAAGATATATACTAATATTAAGAATCATTGGAGGTATTAGTTAGATATGAATTCTACACCAAATGTACAGAATGACACCGTGATAAATCACTGCACATGTACTCACGCGCTTTCCTACCACACTAGGCAATTTCCGTCTTCTACGCTGTTACTACTACATATCAATGACATGTTGGACATCAACAACATGCATTGCTATGCAGATGACAGTACTGGAGACGCTTATTACACGGGTCGTGCATACATCCCTCGTTCCGTTGTGATGTTAAATCGAGACCACACTGTCTAAGGTCTCTGACTGGGGACGGATAAACTTGGTCCGATTCAACCCTACGAAGACACAAGTCTGAGCGTTCACCACTACGAAAACCCTATTCCCTGTGGTCCCACAATTCCAAAACACTCCCCTCTCCATCAACAAGAGCATTGGGATCCTTGGTGTTGACATCTCCAGCGATGTTCAGTTCCGAGATCAAGCTGGCGTCCAAAAAACTTGGTGTTCTCAACAAAGCGAAGCAGTACTTCACGTCAGGGCAGAGGTTACTGCTTTACGTCGCAAGTTCGGCCCCATATGGAGAACTGCTGCCATCACTGGACGGGCGCACCTGGATACCAGCGTGGCCCTTTTGACTCGGTTCAACGACGGGCTGTGAGAATTGTAGACGATCCCAAACTTACTTGCCGTATCGAGCCCTTAGGTCAGAGAAGAGACTTTGCCTCCCTATGTGTATTCTATCGCTTGTACAATGGGATGTGTTCTCAGGAATTATTCGAAATAATGCCCACGGCTACTTTCTTTCATCGCACCGCTCGCCATTGGCAGGGAATTTATCGTCACACCTTAGAACCTAAATAGTCGCGTACAGTGCGGTTTCAGAGAATCTCCCTCCTGCGAACGCTAGAGTTATGGAATGAGCACACTGCCAACTACAGTATGGGGTTCTTCAGGAAAGAAGTTATTAGATATTTAAAGGTTCGGTAACGTGCGAGTGATGCTTCAGGTGTTGCAAGCGTCCATAGGCTGCGGCGGATATCACAAGCACTATTGACAGTTGGTATAACAACATTTACCATAATTGTATTCGAAACCCTAATTCCATCCCAGACTACGTGATTCGTGAAGAGAGGCCAAGATTGTACCAAGTTTACACCTGCTTTTTTAGTTTTTAGTTATGAATTAGTTACATGTGGGTCAATTTACAATAACCCTGACCTAGACTGACTAAGATTTGATTTTTGCCCCAAGGGACAAATATGTAGAAAATTTTGGTTTTCTTACTTCTTTTTTTTTCAACGAAGTTTAAAATCGCCTTTGGAAATCTCACACTTCCACACCAACATTTAGAATTTTAGTTAGAGTGATTCTGTTTGGAAGCGTAATTATACCATTAGTTCCACTGTAGCGTTTCGTAGGTTGGTCGGTGATGTAAATGAAGCAAATTTTGCGTTTAAATTAAATATAATGGAAAATTGGTAACAAAATTAATGCTGTCGATTGTGACTTTAACGAGCGTACTTTTCAATGATTTGAAAACTAGCCGTTGACCCCGGTCCAGCGCGCTGCGCCGCGACGCTGCCACTGCTGATTGGCTGGTATGATCGTCGTCATAAGGAAGAAGGCCTACAATTGGTGGTTCATTTACTTGACGCGAAGATGATGCCTCAACACCACATATAAATTTCCTTTGACAAATTTTCTCCTAAGTACATCCAATGTACTATTATTAAAACATGTTCACAGTTAGTTTATAAACTCGTAGATGAGACAGGCAAACATTTAGGTAGATGGCATATTAAAGATTTAAAACCACTAAGAAAAAAAATACGCTACAAATAAAAATATTCTTAGTTTTCTCATATAGTTATTTTTCCAAAAAACGTACTTTTTTGTAAATAACTTATGTAAAATAATGTACATTTACTTCTTTGCCTTTCATACTAAACACTATATAAACAGTGTAAATATCATACCACAGACTCTAAATAGTTTTAAGCTAGTTTGTTCTTTATATAATATTGTGTCTGGTAAACAAAAACCTCGCTTCCCCAAACTTAGGATTTTTCCTTGCAGGGAGAGCGAGATATCATAACATATAAAACCTCATTAGTTTATAACTTTAAAACGTCACTCAAAATTATTATTTTTCATTTTGACTCAGTCTCAACTTGATTTTTGATCTAGCAAAAGCTCTACATCGATTTACATAAGGATTTATAAATCCTTAACTGTTGTATATATTTCTAAGAAATGAAACAATAAACTCAATTCATGTGATAACAACTATTTACTCAAATCTTCATATCTTCAGATTTTCCTGAGATGTATTGTTCCTAGTAGAGGGGGACACTACCCCCCAACCCCAACCCCTCGCCTTGTGGCGACTCGCGCTTGACCACTCTCAAAACCACCCCCTGTGTCAGGGGTACGTCGACTCGCGCTTGACCACTCTCAAAACCACCCCCTGTGTCGGGTGTGGCGACTCGCGCTTGACCAGTGTCTTATAGTATGACGGAGTGAGTTCCAAAGGCTGGACAGTAAAAGAATTACCGTAAAGCGTCTGATTAATTTTTGAATTGCGGAAGACAAATCACATTACTCAGTGTAGAAAAAAGCTTAAGTTGCTCCCAATCCATCTTCGCCGAAACACTCATGTCCTGTCTTTACTCTATAATCTTCTTTACAATCCCTTAACCCCAAGTTATTTACGTGAACATTGTAATGTTCTATTCTCAAAAGAGATGCTAGCCAGATTTCATACATCACTCTTATTAAAAACCCCTTCTCACTACACTGGTTTTTACGGTAATTCTTTTACTGTCCAGCCTTTGGAACTCACTCCCTCATACTATAAGACACTATCTATTGGCTTTTACTTCGTTAAACACTATGTTATTTTCCTTTTTTTATATATATTTACTATTTTAGTTGAATATTGTACTGTTATATGTATTTATAAATAATATTATTTGTATTATTTAAATTAGGTATAGAGTCTTTCTAAGTTAACATCTATACTAATATCATAAAGAGGAAAGATTTGATTGTTTGTTTGTACTGAATAGGCTCCGAAACTATTGGACCGATTTGAAAAATTCTTTTACCATTAGAAGCCGACATTATCCCTGATGAACATAGGTTAATTTTTACCGCTGGAAAATGCTTCATTCCTAAGGGAAAACGGGTAATAGAACAACGGGTACTAAGAATTTTCCGTCCGTACTTATCTTTTTCACATAACTTCTAATCGGCTGAAGCGGTTCGGTTGAAATTTTATATGGGTATTTCGATGGTTTCCTGGATGATTTAAAATACAATTGGTCCTGGTAGGTGGCGCTGCTGTCGGTACCTCAACTAGTAAACGGCCTGATTGATTTGGTTGAAATTTTGTATGTGTATTTCCATGGTTTCACAGACACGAATGTATTATGCCATTAAAGAGGAAAGATATGATTGTTTGTTTTTTTTCTATAATTGATGAGTTGCTGTAAGGACCTACGCCGTTAACGAAATTTAGGGCGGGCAAAGCCACTGGCAGAAGCTAGTAATTTATATAGAAATGTCAGTGCATATGAGTTCCCCGCTTACTTTGTACAGCTCTCACTTTCTTGGGTCAGCTGTAAGAGATCTCAACTAGAGATAAGCCTGCCCTCTGTACATTGTGAATTCCGAACGAAACTCAAATGGCTCCTAATTTGTCTTCGTCGGAATACTCATGTCTTTTTCTTTTTTATAACGTACTGTTAAATCCAGAAACACCTGTATATTTAAAAGAATGCTTCAGTTGTATTGGTTCTTCTTTACTCCGTGACTCTACAAGCCTGTCGTTAAAAACTCCCACGCACCATTCACAATTGTATCTAATCAAAAATGATCAATCCTTTACTGTAAAAGCAATAGGTTATAAAATACCTTTGGACATAAATCGAGGACTGCTTCTCCTGAGTACATTTGAGAAACGAGTATTTTACAGTTCAATAAATAAAAAGCTGTTATATTACATCATTTCTAATATGATTTCAAATATCTATGTATATGTATATGTCGGTGGTGGTCTAGGGGTTTCGATTTCGCCTTGCATCCTTAGCGGCGGAGGTTTGAGCCCGGCGTATACCAATAACTCTTTTTTTTAATATCTTAATCACATTGATTAATCACTGTACTGGATTTTTAGTCAAGCAAATCATCGTGCGGAAACCTGCATACGTCATAAAAAACTTGTTTAAAAGATACCAGACAATTGATACCAATACTTATATTCTTTTATATACATAAATTACATATTTTGTATAAAAAAAACACCCAGACTTAGGATAAACACAAATGTTCATCACATAAATATTTGTCCTGTGTGGGGATCGAAATTTCGCCGCTCGCAACGACAAGCTGTCGTAACAGAGCCACTGAGCAGTTTATTTTATTTACACTAGTTTGATTTATTGTTTAGTATTATTTAATGTAATAATATTTAATGTTACAGCTTTACTGAAGATATTTCCGACTTTTATGGCCCGGTGTTGGCTGTTTATTATTTGTTTCACTTAGTAAGTTGCTGTTTGTTTCTTCTTCAATTATCAACATTGGTAAGTGATGATAGGGAATATACAGAGAAATTCAATTTTGATGATTGCAGCTTAGTTCTAAATTTTACATTCTAAAAACATGATGAAACTTTTTTTACGTATTGATACCTGGAAAAATTTCGTAAAATTCCGTGTTATCTAATTAATTATTATTTATCATTATTAATTGAGTTTTGTCATCTATTATCTTATATGATTAGAAGTGTGAAAGGCGATGCTGTGCCACTGTTCACAATGGTTCTGTGCTTAAAATTTAAACAATAATTGAAATTCTAATTATTTTGTGACAAATTGTACAAAAAACGTTTTTATAGTGACTAAATACGTGTAGTAAACGAAATTAACAATGTTTTTATAGAAGTAATAGTTCTTAACATAGACAAAATAATAATGAACCGCAATATTTTCAATTGATGGAAGAAAGCAAAAAATGATCAAAAGCCATTTCTGAAGTATAATAAACATATTATAATTCCAGACAAAAGTCAGAGTAAAGGAGCTTGTTAGAAACTCCAGCACATAATAGCGCAACTACTGATGTGATCAAAAAGAGCATAAAACACCCATCTAAGAAACCAAACTCGAACATCTACCATTATATGAATAAAAATCAAAACCAAAATAGAGATTTACTTCCAAACGCTCTACTTTTCCCGTCCGATATGCGTAAACCACATAATCATAATACCGAACTGCTGATTAAGTCAACATACTTCAGGTATCAGTTTGGGTCGCGTTTCATGCTGTGCGCCATGGCTAACAAGCGCTTTTCTGCAAAATCTTTAGATTGTGCGAGTCTAGGTCGGGCAGGTAAGAATTGAAGACATATCAATAAGTGACCAGTTTCTAGTCTTCCTTAATTATCCCGATAGATGGTCTTACATTCGTCCTGAAGGGGATAAGAACGAGGGGTACTCAAGGGTTCCTCAACTTCCCAGAACCATTGCGCAGCTTCAGATAAGCTTAGTCGAGCTATCATACCAGGTTTAGATCATGGTAAGAGACAGGATCAAAAGATTACACATCCAAATCAGAGTGGCAATGTGGGCTTGTTCAAGCTTTTCCACCTTTGCAGACAAAGATTAATAATAAATTAAGTTAGCCTTCGGCCGGGGCGGTAGATAAGAAGAATCATTGATGAAAGCCATAAAAGCATCGGTTTGGTAGCTATTTGATGAATTTTTGGAGGGTTACTTATTAGATAGAGACATAATGCCATATGAGTGACAATCAGACAATGAGAAACTAATTAGTAAATATAGTCCTATGTCGAATAGATATACGATAAAGTTGGGTCTTTTAAGATTTTGAGATTTTATTATATATTTTTGATAAATTAATTCGAAATCTTAGGAATTTGCCGTAGCTAGTTACGGTAGTGTTTTTATTAAGATTTTTCTATGTGGATAAGTTTAATCTGCCGTAAACTAGTAATAGCTCACGTAGGTTAACATTTTAAAGGTTTAAACTTTAACCCTACGATTAGAACAAGCGCAGCTCTGCCTATGTGTCTGTCATGTTGAGTATGCGACTCAACATCGTCCTACGCATAAAGGTCTGAATATTTTTATTATTAATGTTTATGGCTTCTGGATGTCTTCGAATGTGCTTAAGTTCTAACAATCACCGCTCTTCTAGACTCCTTAGAATTGCAAATGAATCACCATAAGTTTCACAACACACAAAACTGCAACAGATCTTCAGAACTTACGTCCGGATGGTAGATGATCTCTTAGCTAAGGATCTACGTTTAAAACTTTATGTTTTATTTATATTCAATTTTACACAGAACAAATTGGAAAGAAATAAAGAGTATTTATTCAGAAAATATTCGTTAATGAGATCGGTGAATAGACATCCAATTATATTCGTGGCATACGTACAAAATGCGGATCCGTTTACTCTACAAAAAAGCACGTCAGTTCCGCTGTCAATTTCAGCGTTTGTGCAATTACCAAATAATAATATATATATATATATATATATATATTATAATAATATAAAATGAAAAATACCAAAACAGATTGCAAGCTTATGCTAAAGGGATGATTTGGGAAAATTTGTGAAAAACAAATAATGATTACAGTTTTTTTTTTCAGGAAGCAAGGTCCATTGCTCGGTATGGACCGCTGGCATTAGTTGTGTTTGGGCAACTTATTCAAACTTCTTCAATTTTTGAAATCATTGGAACAGTGGTACTGAATGATATTTATAACCTATATTATAAATTCTTAAATTGAATATTTCAAAACACCAATCACAAACTTTGAGCTAGGAATATGAGAGTTTGCGTACATATAGATTTATGGAGCTCATAATGAATAGATTTTATTCACATACATTTAACACAGCCTTTACTTATGAGTCAAGCAATGTTTTTAATATTATCTATCTTCTAACTTTGTTTTAATTTAAACCAATATATAACGAACTTTGAACTTTTTCGCCTAGTCTATCTATGGTCGAACTGTCGAAGTGAATTCTAAGTTTTTCTGAGCACAGTTAATTCAAATTACACCGCTCGATTTTGTTCATAAAGTCGTATAACTTACACAGAAACTCTTTTACCCACGCGGGTCCTAATTAAGAAAAATATAAAAGTGAAGTGTATAACAGTGTCAGCCAAAAGAAACTGACCTTAGCTCATTGAAGCAACTACCATTCTGCTCATCATCTATATTTTTCCATTTCTTACGTCATTTATATTTTTAGAGACCACCGATTATATATTGAATCAATCCAGTTTTCGTGATATATTATTAAATTCATCGCTAAAATATCAGTTAATTATTAGTGATATAATATAGAATGGATTTGATAAATCGAAACGTTAAAACCTCAATATATTGTTTGCACATCAATATATTGTACAGTCGCGGTATGAAAATGTTTGTCAGTATTCAAATTCATTCATTTAACGTTTCGCAAGCACATTTTAACTCTTTTAAACTGAGCCACAGAACAGACTGCTCCACAGAAAATATGTTTAACTGTTTGAAAATAAAATTGAAAGTTGTTTGCTTTTCTACCTTGCCTAAGAAGATTATTTGAAGTTTTTAAACCTTTTTAAAGGTTTTAATATAAGTATAGTGAATATATCCCCTTTGTTTCTGATTATTGAAACTATTGTTAATGTCAGTGTCTGTCATTGTTGATATTGCAATTTTATTTGTTCGCATTTCTATATTTATTAATGCCAAGACCTTTAGTGTTGAAGAGCAGCAATTATTGCCGAACATGAAGCTGGCTACAATATGAGTGAGATATTTTGTAGTCTTAATGTAACTGAGGATAATTAAAGATTCTAGATTAGGAGGCAAGGTTTTAGGTCATCGTCATAACAATTCTGAAAAAGCCGACAGACGGCAATATATTAAATGTATAAAGTTTGTCCTAGAGTAAAAAGAAACGCATTACACTAAATGGGATTACATTATAGACGACACTCAAAAAGAGTTGCTCTTACGCCGACTCATAGAGAACCACAGTTAAGATTTACAGAGACCTTTTTGAGCTCGCCCGCACACTGCTCGTATTGTGAATGAACAGTTCAATCGGCGTAGTGATATAGCGATGATTCCGTGGCCAGCAAGATCTGCAGATTTAAACCCGATAGACAACCTATGGAGTTTGATGGTGCAACGATGGGAAAATAGAAACGAAAAGAACAAGATGGCCATTGCCAAATCATTTGGGAAGATACAAGAGGGACGGACCTATCCTCTCGTCCTGTGGATTCCATGAGAATTAGGCTACAATGTGTGATTGATGCTAATGGTGGTTATATTCATGACATTTCTATTATTACTGTTCTATTATTTTCGGTCAAGAATGAGGTTAGTTCTTTCAACAAAGCTATTGACCCCGACAATAATATATCTATCCATAAAACTTAGCAGTGAGGCCAAATAGAGAATTAATAAAGAAAATATTGCAGTACACATAATACTAACGTTTATTTACAAATACATATGTATATCAAAATCTTGTTGATTGAGTAGTTGTTATTTTTATAAAAGTGACAGAATGAACTCGTAAAACAGATATACATGCCGGTACCTAAGTTAAGCGATGATCTTGAATGCGCAGAATTCATTTTTTAGATGTGTTTGATGTAGGGACGCGGCGTGCGAGGGGTGCACTTTCTTTTAAATCATCACCACTAGGGGTCACAAAACTGGTTTTACCGAAATTGAAAAAGTGGTAAACCGGGTTTACACACATTCCAAAAAAAATATCTACATGTCTATAAAAATGTATTTTTTTTTGTTTGTTTGTACAATATTTATCTAACTGCCCTAAAACTTTGGTGAGTTTTAGTGTTCATGACTAAATTTCCAAAGAATCTAAATCCTAATTCACTGCACTAAAATCGTAAAACCGATTTTTAGCATACCTCCGATTTTATGCCCTCTAGTTATGACGCGTTATAGACCTCATCATTATGTGTAATGTCGTGGACACAAATTGTTTCACATAAAATTATCATGCCAGAGAATTGTAGTCTTAATATTTTATTTAGTATTGTGTGTTGTACATACTGTGTTTTCCAGCTCAGAGAATGCGTGCGAATGGTCTTTGTAGCCTTGAAATGCGGAAATACGATAAAAATGCTTTTAGTTGTTTATATGTACTATTACCATAAATTAAATTAAATACTGTACTTTGGTGTCATAAACAAAATTTGTATTCGTTTAGCGTAAAATATAATGTTGAATAAATGAGAAATATAGTATTTATAACTGCACTGTGTCAAGATTACGTGTACTAACAATTTTACTAGATATGTGGTAAAAATACTAGGCAATTGTTTCATTTACGTTATTAACGTATTTGTATTTGCCTGGTATTTTCCGCACCATGCGAAATTGAGAATATCCAGTAAAAACATCATATTACTTCCATTTAAATACATAGATTTTAAGGTTGAATGGTTACATGCCATTTAAAAATAACAATGTCAAAAAATAAATTACTGTCTTTTTATTTAACTTCTGACACAGTCGCATTCATCAGAATTGTAGCATTATGGTTGATAATTAATTTGTTAGTTGTTTTAATTATTTTCTTTAGGTTTTTTTTAAACGGTGAATATCTGTAGAAAACATAGTGTTTTGAGAAGACAGGCACGAAAAATGGTGTACGACGTGCATTGCTTTTAAAAGAGAGTGACTTGTGAAGTAGTTGATTGCATGAAAAAAATTAAAAGTCAGATCGACCAAGCTACGAAAATGCTACTTAATCACACAAAAATCACACTAATTTAAAACCAGATTCAACATTCTGCGCAAGTTATTAAGACAGAAAATATGAAATTAAGGTGTTTATTGAGTGGTTCAGGTAAAATCCAAAAACGTACTGCAAAGGCTACAAATACCTCAATTGCAACGGCAAGTAATATCTCTACTGAAGCCAAAAATTCCGATTTGATATCAGTTTTCAGAACGGCAGAAAAAAAAGGGTCTAGAACCAAACTGGTTACAAATATCGATAATTTTGATCAAGGAAAGAGATGTAAAGAGATGTATACACATTTTTCACAAAAAAAAAATATGAACTTCCTACCATTGGAAAGCTGAAAATAAGAGGAAGATATGAACTTTCAAGGCTCAACTTATTAAGATAATTATTAAGAACTTAGGTTTTCAGTGGAAAAAGGCTGAAAATAACCGTAAAGTACTATTAGAATCTTCCAATATACGTTTACAACGGATTTAATATTTAAGTAAAAAAAAAAATCGGCCAAGTGAGAGTCGGACTCACGCATGAAGGGTTCTCTTCTTTTTTATCTATAAAAATGGCAAAAAAATCACGTCTGTTGTATGGGAGCCCCCTTAAATTTTTTTTTTCTGTTTTTTATTTTTTTGTTGTTATAGCAGCAACAGAAATACAACTTCTGTGAAAATTTCAACTGTCTAACTATCACGGTTCGTGAGATACAGCCTGGTGACAGATGGACGGACGGATGGACGGACGGACGCACAACGGAGCCTTAGTAATAGGGTTCCGCTAATTACCTTTCGGGTACGGAACCCTAAAAAAATAGACAAAAGAGAAGACCTAATACACCGATGAATCCTACATAGATTCTTTGCAATCTACTCAAAAAGCTTAGAGAAAACCTTGGCAGGGAGCTCATTTCACAACCCTAACGTTCGTAACGACCATTTCGGTTCAAAAGTGTGAGAATGAATTCCCTACGAATGGGGAGCGGTGCGATGGTAGAAAGTAGCATAATTTCAAACAATTCCTCAGAAAACATACCATTGTACAAGCGGTAGAACACACACACAGAGGAAAACTCTCTGATCTGATCTCTGGTAGTCGGTAGAAGATAATGCGTCATATCACAATAAACAATGGGATCTCTCACCAACCTCAAACTCAAAGAAAGCGAACATGCAGGCTTGGCCCTGTTTTGGTCTTACAAAAGGGCTTTCCACAAGTGACGCAGGTGTATATACAACATATATTTTATGAATGAATGCTTGGAAACAGTCACAAAACGCTATTGGTATCTTCTGTGATCTATCAGAGTCATTCGACTGTGTGCAGCATAAAACTCTTATAGGAAGACTTAGTCATTATGGTATTACAGATTTGGCTCTTGAGCTTATCCTCTCATATTAAAGTAGTAGAACGCAGAAGGTTCAAATACAATGAAGTAAAACCCAAAGGCTCAGAATTAAAATTAGGAGTTCCTCAAGGTTCTATTTTAGGTCCTTTTCTATTTTTAATTTACATAAATGTCTTGCCTTTCTTTGTGGAGAAGCTGTGCAAGATTGTAATATTTGCAGATGACACTTCTCATTTATTAAAAGTTGACAGAAATAAAACTAATTTAACGACGTAAGTAATGCACTTTCTCGGGTTCTTCAGTGGTTTACGGCAAATAACGTACTTCTTAATGCGAAAAAGACTAACATTTTAAATGCCAAATGTAAGAAATATAAGTACTAAATTATGCTTAAACGGAGAAGAAATAGAAATATTAGACTAAACAGTGTTTCTAGGTATTACATTAGACAATAGGCTGCAGTGGAACCAACACATCTCAGATCTTGCAGGGAAACTTAGTTCAGCTGCTTATGCAGTTAGAAAAGTTAGGCAGCTCACAGATGTGACACTGCTCGCTTGGTCTACTATTCCATTCCGTCATACCTTATGGAAGTTTGATTTGGGGCAAGGCAGCTGATATTAATACAGCAAATTTTTCCGCACAAGAGCAGTATGGCCAATCTATGAATTTTAACCTCGAATTTCTCTTAGGAAACTATTTAGGGAAATTGATATTTTAACTGTTCCTTGCCTATATATCTTCACTATTATAATGTACGTACGCAAAAAATATCACTTACTTGCTAAAAATAGTGACCGACACAGTGTTAATACAAGGAATAAGGATAAATTGATAGTTCCAAAATGTCGTCTTCAGAAGGTACATAGCTCTTTTGCAATACAATGTAAACATTAACTATTAAAATGCTTGGAAGAATTAGAACTTAATTTGTATTGGTATTGGTGCATTTGTATTATTTTTAAAAATAAAAACATTGTATATTATGTTATTGCCTAGTGTAGGGTCATATTGTATTTTGGTATGAAGTTGAAAAAATATAAAATATTAACTGCTGAGTTTCTTGCCAGTTCTTATCGGTAGTAAATCATTCCGAACCGCTCTGGTCTAATTTTTTTTACGCGTTTTTTATGATGATTATGTCTTACAATTAATACATAAATTATTATAATAAAAATATCTGTTATCATAAAATTATAAATATTTACCGCGCGACAGTACTCATGCGCAAACATCCCCACCACGTTTCGCTCACCGCTAGACTTAGGTGCCGCGGCCTAAAGCAAAAACTTTATTTGATAGTAACCGTAACAAAACGTAACATTTATTAAAATGTTGGCAGTACTGTTTCTTGCACTCGTGCAAGCAAAATACGACTTTAAAATGACGAACCGTTTTCATACCGCGGCTGTACATAAAACATCCCTTTAACAGGCACCATCGCTTGTTTACCCTACGACTCTGTACATCATTGTAACTATAATTAACATATAAAATGATTAAGTAGTTAGGGAGTAGGTTATTAAGGAAAAGATTGTACTTACATTTTATATTAATAATCTTATCACTGAGGCGTAAGTCCCTATTGTATCACCACGTATTGTACAACCTGTAATTCGTGTACAAATTATTTGGCTTACAATTATGGTCCGTATAATCCGAAGCCGCGAATAATTTGCAGTAAAATATTGACATGTGACAAATTGTAGTAATAGAAAAAAAAAACGTACATGTATAATCAAAAGTATTTTAATATTTTAGTTCAAATTACATTTACGTGACAATAGATAGGTACCTAGTAAAAATAAACATAGAAAATGTATTTTAATAAAAATATGATATTTTAAATTAGATTTACCCTATCGTTAAATATTTGAGTCTTATTTGTCTTATGAATAAAAATAAAGAAACAGAAATCAATATCAGAAAAGATTATTCATTAAAAAAATATGGCGTTTCAAACAATCTTAGTTATTCCCGAAAAGCGGGATTGAACCTGTCCCGCGCGGGACATTTAATTTTGATTTAAAAATCGGGACGTCCCGTAAAAATCGGGACGTATGGCAACGCTGATACTTATTGTCTTTTTTGTTTGTTATCAAGGTAACTGCAACCAAATATAGAGTAATATGATTTTGTTTTTCTATATGTAGACTGACGAAATTTGTGCGAGCCGGTAAATCGTAGCCAATGAAGCGAGACACATATACTATTGTAGGGTTAGTCAATATTGGTGCGGCCTTAAAGTGTACAAGCAAGAGCTGCAATAAAGCACAATTATTGTGGGCACAAATATCAGCTCACTTTGTTTTTGTTTACAAATTCTTGGGGTTGTCAACAGTGGTTGTGCAATATCAAGCTGGTCTTTATTGTTGTACATTATTGTTTCCCAGTGTTTTGAATTATCATAACGTCATAATCTTAAACCATTTTGGATATAAATCTAAATTCAAAAGCGTTCGTTTTTCAGACGGGATTTCACGGATAAAACATTTATCAATTGAAACACAAAAAGCAAATTTTCTATTACTGTTCTTAAGAAAATATTTTATGAGCGCAATATAATTTTATTTGGCCACCATAAAGAGTGACAGCTGTATAAAAATGTTCAAAATCTACGTAGATAGAAACATGGCCTACAGAGTAGATATGTAAAAAAACAATAGCTGCATGTTTTGATAACACTAAGGTGGCGAACAAGCTTGCGTTCCGTCTGATGGATGTACCTGCTAGTTTAGTTTAATGCAACATTCTACTTTTAAATGTAATGTTGTAAAGTAAATGTATATCGTTGGATAAACTTGTGCCCTCTTGATCTTCCACCGCTCCCATTCAGTCACTATCTACTTACTAATATTTAGGTCGTCGGTCCACCTAGCACAGCAAAATCCCACAATACGGTTTTTGAGATATGAGTTAATAGTCTAATAAATTTTAGGCTTATTTTTTTCTTAAAATCTCTTTTAATTGCAGATTTTCGACCCTTTACTGTTTTATTATATGTATACATAACCTAAACAAGCAGAAATTCAATTTTAATCGCGTTCCCGTAAACAGCTGTAACGATTTTGATGAAATTTACAATTTTGGATTTGCGGGGGTGAGAAATCGATCTT
Organism: Apoda limacodes; assembly: GCA_946406115.1. NCBI lineage: Eukaryota > Metazoa > Arthropoda > Insecta > Lepidoptera > Limacodidae > Apoda > Apoda limacodes. The sequence continues at coordinate 5,315,520 of OX291553.1, read as the reverse complement.
GTTAGGTCTCATTTTGGGGAAAATTCATTCCCGCATAAAGACTAGTCGCGCAGTACTGGTATATGTTTTTATTTTTGATTTATTTACAGAGCGAAAAATTATGTGATTCAGTTTATCAACTTCCTTGGGAATGTATGAACACAAGTAACAGGCGAATTGTTTTGATCATGCTTAACAGAGTCCAGAAACCTATAAGAGTCAATGCTATGGGGTCTATTCCTGTTGGTGTTCAGACTATGGCTTCGGTAAAGTATACTTTTTAACTAAAACACTATACTTCTAAAGCAGCATTAGCGTTTTACACAGCAACAGTTATGTTGTTAAGAGTATCGGATTCGCAGCGAGCTCCATACAACAGGATTTAACTCCTATGATGCATATCAATCCCTCAAACTCAATATTTTTTTTTAACAAGACCAGAAAAGTAATATCTATGGTTTTTCAGTTTTACCTTAAATTGTGTAGTTCTAAAATCATTAGAGTTCAAAAACTTGTAATTTATGGTCAAAACAGGTGCAACTTTGTGCTAATTGTTCTCTATAACAAAAACGTTTCCGAAAATTTTAAAGAACTACAGACGTTGGAAATATAATAAATTTCCTAAATAAAAAAGTTTTACTGTCATTCTTACTTAAATAAATGAATAAACAGTAATATAAGAAACACAAAAATTAGAAGCATAGGTACGCGGGGGGGCTTGAGATAGGGGAGGCGAGGTAGCAAAATCAGTCCCGACTCCCGAGCGCCCCCTGCCCGTGAGCAATCTTCACTTTTTTGCGTTTGATTTTTGTAGGTACCTAAGTTAACAATTACAAAAATATCACTGTTGCATGTTTCGTTGCGCAACAAGTTAATTAGATTTTTTTGACTTTTAACTATTAAGCGTAATGATACCTAAAAAGAACACTGCGTTCGTGCAATATAATAGTAAATAAATAAATGAAAATTTTTGGACATAACACACACCGTCGTCGGGCAAAGTAAGCAAAGCTTGTGTTATGGATACCAATCAACGGATACAAATACATATATATTACTTTTTTGTAAATAAAAATATAATACATAAATACTTACACCCAGACTCAAGACCAACACAAATGTTTATCACATAAATGTGTGTCCAGTGCGGGAATCGAACCCACACCCTCTGCACAGCAGCCGGCCACACTACCAACTGGGCTGCGAGGGAGTCAAGTAAGTTACTGTAATCAAATGTGTTACCGTTTCATTTATAATTTATTGTTCCTTGATCACACAGGAACATGAGTAAGTTACACTCATATACTTTTTCCCGCGTTAACTGTGTAGGATTTCAAAGGCAACTTCTCAATTATAGAAAAAAAACCGACCGACATTTTCAAGTCCATCTTCGGGACTCTAACTATCTCCATGCCAAATTTGCCCGCGGTTCCACCCGCCCTGAATTCGGTTATCGGTGTAAGATTTCAACGACAACTCCTCAATTATAAAAAAAAGCGACTCACAATTGACCTTTTTAAGTAGCCTATGACCTTTTTCGGGACATAGCGGGTTTCAGCGTGAAGCGCTAACAGACAGACCAACAGACAGAGTTACTTTCGCATTTATAAAATTAGTATGGATTTTTATGATGAATACATACTTATACCTATTTAAAATTTTGTCGTATGATACGTTTAGAGTATTTGTCAAAATAATTGTACCTACATCTACTGTGAAAAATGTGTCACTAAGATTGAAGGTCTAGAGAGAGATTTCCAATTATTTTTAATTAATTAAAAAGAATAGAGCAGTATTTAATGTATCACTAAAATAATCTATAAAGATTCTAATTCATAAACAATATTTGTAGTGAGTATTTTTTTAAATGTAGTAGGGTAAAACACCTAAATAAGGGTCCCTTGACGTAAAACACAACTTTCAGTCTTCACCACACCTGAACTTTAAAGTTATTCACCGATGACTTCGCACTGTAAGGTTATTTGATATTTACACTTTATGTTATTAGTGATTATAAAACTTAAATTACGTAGGTAATAAAGAATAATAAGCGTTTAAACGTTTGTCGGTCAAATTTTTACCCTTTTATCGGCCAGTAAAGAATGTTCTAAATCGAAAACAAAAGTAGGCAGTAATTAGTCAGTAAAATTAAAAGTTGTATTACAATAAAAAACAATTATATGAGGTTATGTAGGTATTTCTGAAACTATTATACTACTACTAATATTTCTGAGACTGAAATTGACTAATGATAAATAAAATAAAACAAAATTAATAAAATTTCCAATATTATTGTGTATTTTAGCAAATAATTATGAACACACTGTTCTACACAGTTTCATGAATAGACTTATTTAGTATTTTGAACACCTATATTTCATAGAAACAGGTAAATGTGGCCGAGCTTACGTTGTAAGAGTAGCCTAATCCCGGTCGTGATTTTCATAGTCTAATAAAATAATATAACCAACATTAAAAGGCGGCCGAAATTTGGTCATTCAATTGACAGGTATTAAACGCCTTACAAATATAAATTTTAAGAGCCCTAACTTAGGATACCAATAAATCTATTAAAATTATGAAATTGCTCATCTCCCTTGTCTCGGCCGCAGGCTGACATTAGGATTTTGTAATAAAATAAGAATCCTAACATGGGCTGCGTTATTTTTCTGTAACGAATTAAAGTATACAATTAAATTAAGAAGAAACATATCTTTTACATTGCTATTTAACTGTCCGGCAGCAGTAAGAAAACTATTGCAAGCTATTTAGTGATTTTATTTGGTCATGAAAATAGAGACAGATAGTGATTGTTTACATTTTTAGGAGAATATCAATCAGATAAACGATTGGAGTAAGGAGAATATGCTCGAATTGAATGTGGATAAATGTGCGGTTATGTCTTTCACACGTCGGACAAATAAAATTGAATTAAAATTAAAATTGCTCCGATTTCGCGAGCTCTACGAGCTATAAACAATATTCTCGGCCTAAACACGGAATTAGATTTATTCAACTCATCAGAAAGTATGTTTGTTAAATGTGTACTGAAGTATATAAAACAGTCTCTGTAGGTTTAGTTTAAGGTATTGGGTGTCTGCACTTGTCATTGTTGTACAAATTAGTTTATATGTAACTGTAAGGTATAATAATGTAAATAATTTAATAAATAAATAAAAACATATTTCCAGAGTGGTTGACGTTTTAATTATTTTTTTAATTTAAATTGAATAAGTTATAAGTTGCACTGTGCTGCGCCTCGCCGGCTTCTACACACTATAACACTGGAGCGTACGACATGAAGACACCATATTGTATACATATCCAAACTAGATCTAATAAAGTAGTGATTGATGCTAAAACCTACCTACCCACCTACTCTTCATACAAGTATTAAATGTCACACATGGTTTCGGCAAGCTTTTTGCTTCCCCAAGTCTAGTGATTTTCGTTTTATTTGTTTTTTGCAACTTAATCTATTTAAAATATTTAAAACTTACTATACGATACACACATAAATTGTATTATTTTAACAATATAAAATTAAAATTAATAATAGCATAACATTTAACAATTTAACTTAATTTTAACTTAACGATGGAACTTTTAGTCTTAATTACGCCTGAACCTTGAAGTTATCCAACGATAAATTTGCATTTTCGGGTTATTGACATTTACACTTATGTTATTGAGTATATATAGCGCTTATAAACGTCTTAAATTACGTGACAAAGAATAATAAGCGTTTAAAATTTTGCACGGCAAATTTTCGTAATATCTGTCATTCTTTACCCAACTACGGCCTTTTTTTATCCTTATGTCGGCAAGTAAAGGGTTTTCTAAATCGTAAAAAAAAATATGACAATCTATTTATGGTCAAAAATTAATATTCTTAGAGGGGTCGCTGTTGTAGTTTCCTACCAAATCAGTAATAGATTTGCAATGCTCTGCGCCTCGCTGGCTTTTAAACGCTAAACAACTGGAGTGTACAACATGAAGACACCATATTATATACATATCAAAACTAGGTTTAATAAAGTCGTGGTTGATGTCAAACTTTCAAATACACGGAATTTAGACCTACTATAAGCTTAAACGTTTTAGGGACCGAACCTGGGCGGGGGCCGAAATTATCATATTTTACCTACACGTTTAGTAACGCTTATTTCTTGACCTTACTTTTATTTTATAAACCAATCTTTATTTGTCAACTACTGAATTTGGACGAAAACAAAGTTCGGAGTTCAGGCGTTGTAAAAGAAAAATAATTTAACGTTTTAGTGATTTCATACATAAAGTGTCAAACAAACTGATATTTTGCGATTTATACTTGAAAGTAAATGAGAAACTTAGTGATCTGTTGTATTAACTGATTTGAAATTACTTTATGCCTACACTTTCGTAACTTTTGTGACACTACGAAAAGGTATAAGCTACATGTGCATATGGTAGAACTATATTATATACTACGCCAGTAGTCAATAAAATAAATGGATCAATTAAGTGTGTTTTAATCAGTAACGGACTGAATTGGATCTTTTGACCGTCAATGTTACATTTACATTATAATTAAATGATGCGTTTCTTCAGTCAATCAGTGTACCTACACGGTTTTTAAAAGTTACAACTTAGTACTTAATTTCATCTACAATTTCGTAACGTACAATTATTTTGAAAAATACTCATTAAGTAGGTGCGTACCTACAATATATAAATATAAATTTAGATATGGTAAAAGGTGAGTAAATATTTTTACTTACCTTTTACCACTATAACCATTTATTATGATCTTAAAGTTGTTAATCAGATGGATGCCGTATGTGTGAGTTAAATTGTAACGAGGTACCCACTTATTTTATTATCATCCTTGCTGATCTCCGTACCAAAATAAATGTTTGTTAGCTCAGAAACCTCCTCCTATACCTACCTACTAAGAAATTGAGCAGATTGCATCAATAATTGAAGTTTAATTACAAAAAGCAAACACTTGTTGACCAAAGTATAGGATTGTTTTGTATTAGCGTCACTTAGGTCTGATGCTTTGGGTATTTAACCTATTCCATTACAACCAATGATATTCTTTGATGTCTGTAACTTTTGCGCAGGTGGAAGCAATATATTAACATAGTTTTATCGCAATCGGCAAGTGGATAAACAATATGGCAGCACATAAAATACATACACACATTGCTTTTTATATATGAGATAACGTTATTAAATTCCACATTACAAATAATTTATGCTGATAATTCATTTAAACTTCGTTCATGCTCAAAATATACCTAAAAGTTTTGGGTGAAAGTCATATTGCTTATCAGAGTACCTACAGAATAATTGATACACCACTCCGTCTTCAGTTTTATATATAACTTCGTTAAATGTTAACTGACGCTGATGATTGGTTTAACATAACTGTCATACAGACGAGAACAAAACATTCTGCATCATTCCAACAAGAAACCTTTTATTCATTTTAAATCATCGACATCTTACCTATGACAGCATTTAGTCTATCATTCGATACTAATTTTACGTAGTCTGGAGTAGTCGAGGGTAAACATGTATCGAGAAAGCCGTTTCATAATGCCACAGTTTTATCGATATCTAGAACTCCAGAGTCGAGAGAAGGCAAAACTCTTAAGAAAGTGGAGACTGTTCCCAATAAGCCCTCAGAATAACGCGCGTCATGTTCGACAGGGACAGCAACATTTTAGCAAAGATCTGAAACGCGCGCGGGCGCCGCAATGTGTATTTATTCTCTTAACCTTCGTTAATATAAAAGTGTGACGTGGTGACCATAATAAAATGGCGGAGCTCCAGGGTACCTGCGAGTTTCCTTGTAATGAATACACATTGATAATATAATATCGGACTTCACTTGTAGGAGTTGTCAATTCAAAACTGCACACATAAGGGGTTCCCTAAAATGAATATCATTGCAGATATATTAAAAGTTTGAGAAACCATTTTTTTTCAAGACAATTTTCGTTGAAAGTATTAATTAAACTTTAATATTCTGATATTTTCAGATTTTTTAAAAAACGCGGCGGTTTAAAATAAGATAGGCGCGGAATAATATTTCAACTTTCGAATCCAAAAGTAAAGAAAATAAAAAATTAACAAGTGTATAACATTTTTGATAAATATTGATCGTGTTCTCTATGAAATCCTAAACTTGAAATTTTTTACGTATAAAAAAATACGAATACGAACCGATAAAAAGTAGTGCACAAACATCCTATGAGCTACAAACCGACATTTAAAAAAGGTTCGCAATTTGAATTTTATTGAAATATAAGAAAAGTGAGAAATAAACCTGATATATAACACTTCTTTGCTAGTTTATTTAGATAATAGTTACAGCTAAAATTAGAATCCATAATAAGATACTTTTTGTTACAGATACTGAAAACTTCATTCTCTTATTTTACTGTTATTCAATCTTTAAAAGATTAACGACTTGGTCACAAGTAATTTTACTTCTGCAAAAAATGGCACTGCTTTCTATATCTTGAATTACAATCTTAAACACATTGTATTAAAAACAATCAATAAAATGGAAATAATATGTCAAATATTACCTAGTGTTTTTTTTCCACCCGACTCACCTTCACGTTGTTCTGTCACACTAGTGTGATGGTCAGGAAAAAAACTTACTAACACAAGTGTGGAAGATAAGAATACGATTTCCATACCTTAACACTACTAACGTTCTGTAAAATTCAATGGTAGATTGATAAAATAAAAAACTGGCCAAGTGCGAGTTGGACTCGCGCACCGAGGGTTCCGTACCTACAACCATTTATGTTATCTACAAACACAAACAAAAATATATTTATATTTGAGTTGATTGAATGACAGGTAAATTGCGGCTTACGATTTATGACGAATTAAAAAAAAACTTTTTACTAGATCTCGTTCTAACCAATTTTCGGTGGAAGTTTGCATGGTAATGTACATCATATATTTTTTTTAGTTTTATCAGTCTCTTATTTTAGTAGTTACAGGGTGAGGGACACACATTTTACGACTTTGGGAGTGTCTCTCGCGTAAACTATTCAGTTTAGAAAAAAATGATATTAGAAACCTCAATATTATTTTTAAAGATCTATTCATAGATACCCCACATGTATGGGTTTGATGAAAAAAAAATTTTTGAGTTTCAGTTCTAAGTACGGGTAACCCCAAAAATTTATTGCTTTTTTTCTATTTTAGTGTGAAAGTCTTAATGCGGTTCACAGAATACATATACTTACCAAGTTTCAACAGTATAGTTCTTATAGTTTCGGATAAAAGTGGCTGTGACATACGGACGGACGGACAGACAGACAGACAATATAAGGGTTCCGCTTTTTTGGCATTTGGCTACGGAACCCTAAAAACACCATTTCTAATGGACTTGTTAGGCGAAAGTCTAAAAAGTTTAGTGTATTGTCATCACAATTTTTATAAACGCCATCGCGTTGTTTACGTTATTTGTAGCTTCTCAGAAAACTAAGATATTACTGGTAACAGTATAATATTCCAGGACTATAAAGCACTTCTGTTTTTAAAATAAAAAATATTTCTAGAATATTTTCTTTTAATGAATATAATTAGGTATAAAATTATAAAAAAATTATACCGTCCTCAAAAATCCACTAAAAACTGAAAAATTAACCTTGGAGCAAGCTCATGGATCATTGAGCTATGTGCTTACTTCTCTTTTTAGTCGAATGCCTAAAATTTTCAATGTATGTATTTTAAAAAAAGGTTTGAGGCATTTGCAATTGTATCCGTTATCTGGTATTCATATTACTAACCTTGCTAGTAACAAAGCAGACGGCGCTGTGTGATTTGCCCAAAACATAATATTATCTAAGGTTGACACTCTTTAGAGTCCATCTTACCTCCCCTTTATTACGACACTGTTACCGCTCGAAAAAAACACGCGACCATTTGCATACAAGCGACATTTTTTTGGAGTGTTAGTAGTCTCAAATAGCGCTAACGCTTGCAACAACAGAACATCGTGCAGTTGTGCGTTGCTGACCTTCAAAAATTAATTTTTCCTTCTTTATGAACCCTATATAGTAGTACCACTATACTTTGTATACATATATATAATACATACATATATATATACAGTGGTGCGGTAAGACCATGCCGGATGAGGTGATGAAGCCTGAGATCAACACAGCTTCTAAGATACCTAGAAAAAAACGACCTGGTCAATCACCGTGAATATGGCTTTCGCCACGGTCGTTCGACTGGTGACCTTCTAGTATATCTCACACACCGATGGGCACTAGCCATTGAGAGCCAGGGGGCGGCATTGGCAAGCAGCTTGGACATAGCAAGGCGTTCGATCGGGTCTGGCACCGGGGTCTTCCATCGAATTTGCCATCTTACGGAGTGCCTTTGTGCAAATGGGTGGCTAGCTTTTTGTTCGGCAGTCGCATTTGAGCCGTAGTTGATGGTAGTTGCTCTGATAGCATGGACATTAATGCTGGTGTCTGACAAGGCTCTGTGCTATCTCCTACGCTGTTTCTACTGCATATCAACGACATGTTGGTCATCAACAACATACATTGCTATGCAGATGACAGTACTGGAGTACATTATTATCTTTATTGAATTCTTCCAAAGTATAGTATCCCTTGTTAATAAGAACCTTTTTAATATAAGTTTTAAAAGTATGTACGGGTAGGTTAAGTATATTTAAAAGTATGTACGGGTAGGTTAAGTATATTTAAAAGTATGTACGGGTAGGTTAAGTATATTTAAAAGTATGTACGGGTAGGTTAAGTATATTTAAAAGTATGTACGGGTAGGTTAAGTATATTTAAAAGTATGTACGGGTAGGTTAAGTATATTCTCAGGAATTGTATGAAAAAAGCAAATGCTCTGAATTTTGGAATCGCAAGTTTTTTTTTATATCTTGTATTAACATTGTGTATGAACTATTTTTAACAAATAAACTGTTTTTACGTACATAAAGTTAGCACGCGTACATATACTGAGAAGCTACAGTAATTATATTAATTTTTTTTAATGAGGTCACGAAGAGAATCTCGACGTGATAAGTTATACATTGATCTTATTGCTCTTTTTTTAAGTATAAAAATAGTTTCTATGTCAGCCGCACTTCCGCACAATAAAATACCATATGACAAAAGGTAATGGAAATAACTAAAGTATACTAACCGAGCAGTTTCTATATTAGTAAATTGAGCCACTTTTCTGACAGCATAAGCGGCGGAGCTAAGTTTTCGAGCTAAGACAGAAATCTGTGAGTTCTATTGCAATTTAGTATCTATTGTGATTTCAAGAAGACTGTTGACTCAACTAGTTAGAGTGCTTCATCGCTTATAAATAATTGTGTTGGAGTGTCTTTGAAATTTGATAAAGAAAACTTTAAACATTTTGTTTTCTGTGCATTCAGTAAAAGATTATTTGATGAGAACCTACTAAGAACTTGCGAAAGTGTGTGATTTATATCTTTGTTTCTATCAAAATTAAATATCAAACACGTATCATCTGCAAACAATACGTAAAAGTTTGTTTTAATGGTTAGTTAAATGAAGATTAACTATTATATTTAATTACTTGCTAGCGATAAATCAACATTGTAATTTAGATGTGAATAAATTATATTTTTGTTGACGATTCACAAGTTTTCTCTGAAACCCAGGTAACAGACTTTTTTTAAGATTTTGAGTTTGTAACCATTTACGTTCTGAGGTTTGAATATGTACTACCGAATATGGTTGAGGTTTCTTCCGCGAAGGCGTAGGTTGTATTTTCTCTAAAAATTACAGTATGGACTTCTTCAAATTGATTGGGTTTTTAAAAGTCCGCAACGCGCTTGTAATGTCTATGGGCTTGCAAGGGTTTGTAAACTACGATAACCACACAAAACTAAGTGGTGGTATAAAAAAACAACAAATACTTTTGTAATGCTAATTAAAGCGCTGTTAACTTAACAAAATGATAAAACATTCATTCAATAAATTTATTTTAATAATTCTTATTTTGATGTGCTTTTTAAACGCAATCAGCTGAGAACCTGAAATTCCCCAGCAGAAATACCTGGCACACCAATTTAATTGCAACGTCTTCATTTAAATGAATGACACAAAGTAGCTAGTAGTAGTAGTAAATTCAATTTATTTGTTAGAGAGTATACGTTTATATAAAATACCTTATTGTCAAATTTGATGTTATCTGAGTGCTATTCTAATATGTTGTAACATTCTATATATGTATACATATATATGTTGTAAAACGGTCAAAATTAAAGTTTCAAGACGTGCTTGTAGTATGGTGGTGGTGGTTACAGATTATGGAAGGCATACTTCTCATTGTAATGTGAATAACATTGTGTTATGATTTTTAGTATACTCGTATTTACATGAACATTATTGATAGAATCAGGCGTTACTTTGAGAAAATTCATTATTATGATAAAATATTATTACCTTGCAAATCCGCTGAAAAAAATTCAGTAGCACTCACGTGCAGAAGTACAACATCCACATGAAGGAGTGCACCTCCCTCCCTCCTTATATGGACGATGCCAACTTCACCACAACACGACACCACCAAATTGATAACAAAACTCGACACGTGTTTCGCCTCAACACGAGGCATCTTCAGGAGACGCAAGCTAGTCGTGCGCTATACCTTCACCAAAAGACGTAAAACAGCTGTTGTTGCCCTTATATAAACAACCCTTACTACTCCCCCCAACCGTCCTAATCACCTGATCGGTTTTTTTTATTTTTTGAAAACATACGTAACAATGGTGAATTGGAAACATTTAGTTGTTCGTTAACTATAACACCTCTATCCCTCTGTACCGAACTATCTCCATCTGCTCCAAAACGCAAAGTTTTAAACTTTTTTGACATATATGTAAACTATCGAAGGCAGGTAGTGAATGTCCGGAATCTAAAAGTTGTTTCGCAAAGTTTGATCGATCTGGGTATTGATTATTGTAGGCTGAAATGTGTTCTTTGTATCTTGTATCAAAACTGCCAACATCGCGATAAATAAGGCCCAAAAAAATATGATTAAATGAAGAAATACATCACTGGTTTTCTTTACGAGATAATTTAAAACTACATTTAAAAATTTTATATTCAGAATTATCCTCCAAATTAAACAATGTAGAATTCGATTTATTGGACAACAAGGCCAGAGACTTAGCTTCACAGGCAGCTCATCATAAATATGTAATAAATTACAGAAACTAATAGAAACTAAAAGAACAATCAACAATCGTTATAATAACTATGAAAATCAGACATCCCAAAATTTTTATCCTCGAGTACAAAATTTTTCTAATATAAATTTTACAGATAAAGAGACCAATTTCCTAGAAAAGGAACTAAAATATAATCTTCCGACAAAGTTAGCGAAAAAAACACTTGAGGCTTTAGCAGTAGATTCAGAGGTGGCCATCGTCTACAATAAAAAGATAAGAACATCAAGAGTATCGTAGCAGATCAAATTAAGAGGCCAATGTCTAGTTATGATTCTACATTTCAAAATAAAGTTGATAAAAATATTCTAAAATCAGTAAAAGAAAAAATAAATAATAATAATCTTATAGTAACAAAGGCAGATAAGGTAAATAGTATTATTGTGGTGTCGTGTTGTGGTGAAGTTGGTATCGTCCACATACGGAGGGAGGTGCTCGTGAGTGATACTGAATTGATTTTAGCGGATTTGCAAGGGAATAATATTTTCTCATACATGAACATTGTTCATTTTACAAAATTTATTATAGATACGTATAGTTCACCGTTGTTGCACAGCATTTTAATATATTAACTGTAGGTTTGTGGTATGAGCACCGTGTTTCCGTCATATGTTCGCCGTTTGAACCAAAGTCCTTGGATTTTTATGCATCCTACAACTATGGTTTGAACCATCTAATAGAATATCAAAAGTAAACCCCTGACTTTGAAACTCATTGAAATTGTTTAAATTTGGCGTTAGGATGTAGTCCCTTTGCTCTGTTGGCTATGAAGAACATATGTAAACGATTTTAAAATACGTGCGGTTAGGATGTTCATTAATTTTATGAAATCGTTATAAACAAATTTTTAGATAGTCCGAACCTAGTCATGCCAGAGTTTTTAAGCCAAATAGATAAATTGACAGACAGATGGACATACACAAGGAAGGTCATATAAAAAAATATATCCCGACTCATTACATGTAACATGGTTACCTTAAAAACACCTTTTGAAAAGCTTTCGAGGCCTAAACTCTACATTAGGATTCTCTTCGAAGCAAAAAAAAATACTGAAAAGTAGAAGGTGTGTAATGGTTTAAGAAAACATGTTAATTGTCTCTGAGACCGTTGAGGCAATGCACCACATGGAGTGAGTACTTCTCCCATCTCTGGGCGGGTAGACCTGGATTTCAGCCTGGCCCTTCTAACACGGTTCAAAGACGAGATAGGGGAATTGTAGACTATTCCAAACTAACAATCTTTAAATCTTATATCTCCCTGTATGGTCTAACCGTGTATAATGGATTGTGTTCTAAGAAATTTTCAAAACGAGTCCTACGTCTACTTTCTATCATAACCTTAGCAGTTTGGTAAGGTTTTAAACCAGCGGCGCGAGAATTTATGTTTTAAAACAAACAATAGTTGGATGTTTGTTTGGAGCAAAAATTGATTGGAAGACGTTTTAAGACAAAAGCTGATTGGTGGTTAAATAGTTATGCTACTGTTAATGGGTGTTTTAATTTAAATCCATGGATTTTTGGAATAACAGGTGTTTTGCTTAGCCAGCATTCCGTAAGTACAATAACGTCGCACTGAACGCGGATTCTTTCCATAAGTACAGTAAGAGCCACCAAATTATCACCAAGTATATCCTTTGATATACTTCGTTTATTAGTGTGTAAGACTTTGAATGAATTAGACGGAAAATCACATTGCTTACATAGGTCTTCAGGAGAGCTTGAAAAGATTGAAAGATTGATATAGAGCAGATGATAAAAGGTAGTTGTCTTGATTTTCACGTTTTATTCCGTATAATGATATGACGTGTTAGTTTATTTGAAATTACCCGGGGTTTGTTAGAACTTTACGAACATTTAGAACATGATATTGATATTCTGTTAGGATTGTATTAATTTAGGATAATTAGGCCGTTTGTCTAGACGATTTATATTTATCCAGGCCTCTATAATAGCACCCCAAGCAACATAACTAGTATTATACTGAAAAGATATTCTTTTTTATTTGTTAAAATTAATTAAGGCCGGACATCCGTCTGGAATAAAAAATAGGATGCGGGGTTTGAAATACAGGGTGAGAAGGTTGTTAAAGAGGGGTTAGTGGTGATAAAATTGCGTGGTCCCATACGTACAGAACATCCAATGCCGTCGTTTTAATTGTCAAAACGCTGCCCGAGAAGAAGAGAACCATAGTCTAGCTTGTGTGTCACTAAAAGCTACTTAGGAACCACGTGGGGTTAAACTACGGCTAGATTGTGCCACCATTACTGGTTAGAAAATACTTTTATATTGGAAGTTATTATATTGTAGATATGTTCGTTGTAAATTCCTTTAAGTTGTGTTTTCCTTTAAATGTTGCAGGCGGGTCAACCACCACGTGGCTTTAGAGAATTTATTTCTGGGGACCTGTGAAAATATCTAAATTTAATGTTAAAACATCGAATTCAGGCCCGCTTTTGGCGGTTAGAAATTTATGGTACAAATAAATCTCCATTACCTCAGTAGGAAGGAATATATTAACGGACCTTGTTTCTGGAACATTTTCAGCTAGGTAAAGATTTATCTTTTATAAAAGTAGAAGTGGAAACTGAGATTATACCAGCCATAATAATTATATAGCCCACTAAAGAACTAGGTCTGCCAAGAGATACATTACTATGTGCAATCCATGTCCATCCTTAGCGGCGTTAGTAGGGTTTTACTATTTTGGCTGGTTAGCTAGTGTAGGGGAGCGCTAATACATTGTAAGGGGGCGCCCCTTAAACCTACCTTCAGGTCGCAAGTCCTGAACGCTTAGCTACCTAGTTCCCACTCTACAAAACGAATGGATCAAGCATTCGTACGGATTTAACTTTCGAATGTGGAAGTAGCAAAAATTGGGGTTCCTTTGCGTTGATATAACAGCAAAATCATATTACTTTTTAGTAGCTGTGTCTTTTAGTTCTGATATTCGAGTGTCTGCTTTGTTTAGGTGTTTTGTAAGGACTTTAGAAATGGTAAAAACTCAAAGTGGGCATTATTTATGATCGGAGATCTAGCTATTTTTATTTTCTTTATTATTGTTCACGCCAAAGTGTCGTGATGTTTGTTCGGAACGCACCTGTAATAAGCGACGAGTAAAGCGGCCACACTTTTAGCGCAACAACACTGTGCCTCCGCTCCCTAGAGCTGATGTGTGTATCTGTCAAGAAGTTTTTGAATAATAACGAAAAGTAAATTAAAAGTTGTGCTCAAGTGTACTTATATATAAAAACTCTTAACCCGCGCGGGCCGTTACTAGGAACTACATACAGTGAAGTGTTTCGCAGTGTCTCAGCCCCACAACGAAGAAATCAGCTCCGTACTATTATTTCTACGCATCACCTCCATCTTCAGTAAGTCTTTACTTCCTATCCTTTATCTCAGCTCTCTCTATAATCCACAGTTGATTAAATCACCATATGGTCCTCCGAGAATCCGTAGAATTTCAGCCCTTCTTCCCAATCTTCATTTTCTCGACTCTGCCCTATTTAAAGCTTGTAGCTGTACGATCTATTTATCGTAACGTAACATTCCAACCCAATTTCCGTCCTTAAATTTTTGTAAGACCCTAAAAAAAAAACCCTTATAGAAAACTACCTACTTTTTTTTCTCAAACAAAAAAAACCTACTCAGCTCATATCTATTGTATTGTATTATTGTGTAATTTCGTTGTTGCTGACGTAAAAACGTTGCAATGCCGTCAAAATCGCAAGCCACAAGATTCCGTGAAGTCGTCAGGGGAATTGCCCACCTTTAAGATATCGCATCCGCAGTTGTGTCAGGTACAGTGTTGATGACTTTGAAGGTTGTTTCGTAAAACTCGATGAGATGAAAAGTAAGCTGGGCGAGGTTTACTTTGAAATTTTAGACGAGACAGACCTGGACGACAAGACTGAGGCTACATATAATCAGCACTATAGAGCAGCATGCGATGCTTCCTCAGATGTGTATGTAGACGAAGCAAAAATTGAATAAGCTCAAAAAAACTACTGAACGGATTTCGCCTCAGCCCTCCTCAACTTCAGCACCCGCATCTGTCTTGCTCAAAATTGAGCTCCCCAAATTTTAATCCAAATTTTATTCCAAATTGGAAGACAGGCCCTCTTTTATGACTATTTTAAAAAGCTGATGCCCTAGTGAACTTGTCAGATGCTGTCAAGCTTCACTATCTGCTCTCGTGCCTCTCAGGTGAAGCTCTCAGTATGATAGCCCACCTAAAGATCAACAATAGAGGACTTACAGAACGAAGATCTAGAGTGCAGTATTATAAAAAGGGGATTAACTTTAAACCCAATAGTAGAAAACGTAGTTAGTCCAAACAGTGGAATCTATAGATTGGAAAACAATATAATATTTTTCTTGAGCGCAAATAGTAAAAATAAACGGTTGGTGATTCCTGAAAGTTTAAAAAAGGAATTAATTATTTCCGTACATGAAAAGTTAGGTCATTTTGGAAGGAAAAAGGTGCTTGACTGCATGAGAAAACGATACTACTTTCCCAAATTGAAAACTGTTATAGGTAGGGTATTAGAAGCATGTGACATATGTCAAAAATCGAAACAACAGGTCAAAAATTATACGGGACCATGCATACCAGTTATACCAAAAGAAATAGGCGAGATAGTTTTCGCAGACATTTTAGGTCCATTGGTGAAGGGACAATTTGGCATGCAATACGTCTATGTCATGCAAGATGCGTTTAGCAAACTAATAAAATTGTTTCCATTGCGCAAGGCTATCGGACGCGGTACTAAGTCAGACCAAAAAGTTTCATTCTGAATTAAGAATAAAAAGGATAGTCACCGATAATGGGGCGCAGTTCGTTTCGCGAGTGTGGGAAGAAGGACTTCGGAATCTAGGTATAGAAATATCACATACCAGTGTCTTTAACCCGTCACCGAATTCAGTAGAAAGAGTTAATCGCGAATCGAACCGACTGTTTAGGTCCTATTGTAATAAAAATCACAAAGGTTGGGTCAATATTCTATCACAGGTAGAAAATACTTACAATAACACGATGCATTCTAGTACAGGATTTTCTCCGTACGAAGTAATCAACGGATAGAGCTTAGTGTTACCAGAAGACAATACTAGAAAAACACGGAATAAACAGTTTTATGAACTTAGATCGAGAACAGATTATATCAATAGCTCGTGATAATATTGTCAAATCAGCGGAAAAAAGAAAGATAACATATAATAAACGTCACAATTTACTGACCCTACAAATAGGAGACCTTGTTAAAATTAAAATGTTCCCAAAATCAAACAAAGCAAAAGGGTTAATGCGTAAATTCTCCTTATTGTTTGAAGGACCGTATGTTATCGGCGTCGCACACAATAATAATGTATACACTATTGTCGACCCTAAAACGGAAAAAATAAGAGGAAAATACAACGTAAGGAACATATTTAGGTATTATGGCACTATCAAAGAGGACTAAAGTTATTCCATTAAACCATTGTTTTAAAATGAGTGTTAGACAGCGCGGTGTCCGTCTATGTGGAGAGATGTGTTCAGCCAAATAGCTCAATCTTGAAAGTATTTAGACGGGGCCCCGCGAACTAGGAAATTACATACATGTTATTATAACAAGTACGCTCAAGCATAATTACGTGAAGCCGCTACCGGCCTGTCTATCACGGCAGGACGGGGTTGAGATAATTATGGCTAGAAGGTACCAAGCTATAATACTAAACAGCACGAGTGCATAGGAGAAAAAAAAAAGTATATTGAGTGCACGGTTTTAGTAACTGTTTGGGACTGGATAACATTTCTTCACACACACAGACAAAATAATGAGAAATAGTTGAACCTGTACTTCAATGAAGTCTGAATCTACTGCAACGAAATCCGCCGCTTCGTGAAATATAATCCGCTTGACAGTAAATAATAAAGTAGTTCAGTAAGGGCATCGTAAAAGCTTTTATAGCATGTTAGACTAAGATTAGATTTAAGAGGAGTGTAGCTTGGGATGTATTATATATAATTGTAATTGAGCTAGAAATAAAACTTTATGCAAGCTTGTGTGTGTGTGTATATAGCAGTGTTTTATGACAGCGGTGAATTCCCGAGCGCACGAGTTCATGACTAAAGAAATGAGGAAACAAAAACAAATCGAAGCCGATAACATAATGATAACAAATACAATCAAATCTAAATTCAATAAACCTATCACGATTCGTGCAAAACTTAGTCAGAATGTATTGTTTGGAATCGAAAATATAAAAAGGTATAAATACGTCTAGGAAAAAGGGGACCCACACACAATTAGGAAAAATGTCGTATTTTGATACCTACATTAAAGTTATAGACCGCGCGTACATAGGTGAAATGGATCGTAATGTTTTTCATTTTATACACCAATATTAAGGTCATACTAATTATTTAAGTTCTGTACGTAGGATTTTGCCAAAAACAAAGTAATATTAAAACGACACAGGGAACGTGGGCAATTGACAATCAGGCACGTACTGTATAAGGAAATATTCTACCAAAGTACGAAAGTCTCACATCTAAATAAGAAAGTTACATTTGTTGTAGTAGGTTAGATCTACGCAGAGCCCATAAAGTTACTATCACAACTTTACGGATCCGCGAGGAGGGGAATGTGAGGACCCCGATACCTAATAAAATTCAGTTATATCCTTATTACGTACATCATGTTTTATTCAAGTCTCCAAAAATAAGTCGGTTAAAAATCCAACCTCATACGCAGCAGGTATAAAACATAGGCGACCCAAAAGACCCCTGTAGCTTCAATTGGCAATTGTTGCAGTCATTCAAAGTTATTTTTTGTAGAAGATTCTAAAAACCGGCCACGCTTTCGGAGTAATGCGAAACACATGTGTCAGACTCGGGTAAGTTTGCGTGGGAACGCAATCTTGGCGCGAAAAACAAGACGCGGGAAGATACGTAAGCGACAGTAGCAGAGCGTGCTGTAGTTGTCCCTATCGCTCTTACGACCGTGCGCTGGCGGGGCCAGTCCGAGTGACGAGTCGAGATAGCTAGCAAAGAGATAGGATGAAGAGGGGTCGTCGGCTTTATTGCGAGAGCAATAAAGGCGAAGTTACTAAACTTTAAACGAGTTACAGAGTATGCGGGTATAGTTGTCTACAGTGAAAAATATGAAGCGAAAAGAGGAAGAGAGGATAGAAAATGGGAAGGTGGAGGCAGTCAATTTTTGGCAACGGTTGGCAGTGGTCAGCTTTTGAGTTAAGTATCTTAGATCTTCATCTGACTCATAATTGTAATTGTTTTAATTTGTGTACTAACGTTTTATCCTGACAGCTCTTATTTACTCCAGGCTCGGAGAGCCCATCCTAACCCGTAATTTAATTAACGTAAATAACTACTCGACACTTATTGTAATTTTGTGAGAACTTTTGTTTGTTTCTAAGTGTCGTATTTTCAGACTGTAACGTAGTTTGGTCTAGATAGTCCTTGTGTAAAAAAGGAAAGCGCTTTTCGGAAAGGCCTTTCTGGATTGAGGGTGATTGACCTTTTCCATCTTCGGTCATCCATTGGGCAAGTCTTACTTTCTGATCTCTGAAGCCTAAACTTCGTGGAACAGAAATTACGACTTTGGAGACAAGGAAAGGACTATCTACTTTCCCAAAAGGGAGATTTTTCTTTTGCAGCAGACAACGTCTTTTATGTTCAAAATATAAACACCTGTATTTGTACCAATTCCAGGTGAATAAAACGAGATAAAAGAGTGGATAATTTCCGGTAGTACGAGTTTTCAAGGGAGATACACAACATAGCTGAGCTGAAACGAGAGAGAGAGAGAGAAATAGAGAGAGTCTACGCACGACTGTAAATCAGTAAGTGGAATTACCATAATCTAGTTTAGGAATCATAGGCACTATATACAATATAGGTGTAGGTTTAACAATTGGTTATCGATAAACAACTTTCCGCGTCTTCACGTCCGTAATTTAAAGCGTCGAATTCTTTTATCAACTCATTAAGGCCTTAGGACCTTACAAGTTACACACGGCCAATATACGCTACAACGCCTGGTATTGAAGTTGGCAAGACTCCTAATTGATCTGCCCAGGGATGATGGTCATGCTCCGCTCAGCCCAAACCCTCAGCACTCATGAGGACGCAGAAAAGAGGATCTCAGCTCCGGATTATCCCCCCCCCAGGATGTTCACGCCAAAGTGACGTGACGTTTATTCGGAACACACCTGTAATAAGCGACGAGAAAAGCGGCCACACTTTTAGCGCAGCAACAGTGTGCCTCCGCTCGCTACAGCTGATGTGTGTATCTGTTAAGAAGTTTTTGAATAATAACGAAAAGTAAATAAAAAGTTGTGCTCAAGTGTACTTATATATAAAAACTCTTAACCCGCGCGGGCCGTTACTAGGAACTATATACAGTGAAGAGTTTCGCAGTGTCTCAGCCCCACAACGAAGAAATCAGCTCCGTACTATAGTTTCTACGCATCACCTCCATCTTCAGTAAGTCTTTACTTCCTCCATCCTTTATCTCAGCTCTCTCTCTTTTTTTTTTTTTTTTATACCATTAAGGTGGCAAACAAGCCTACGGTCCGCCTGATGGTAAGTGGTCATCGTAGCCTATGGACGCTTGCAACACCTGGGGCATCACTCGCGCGTTGCCGACCCTTCAGAAATCTAACAACTTCTTTTTTGAAGAACCCCATACTGTAGTCCTTAGAGAAAACCTTGGCAGGGAGCTCATTCCACAACCCAAGCGTTCGCGGGAGGAAGTTTCTCTGAAACCGGACTGTACGCGACCATTTCGGTCCTAAAGTGTGAGAATGAATTCCCTGCCAATGGCGAGAGGTGAGATTCATTTTGAACAATTCTTCAGAACACAAGCCATTGTACAAGCGGTAGAACACACACAGGGAGGCAAAGTCTCTCCTCAGACTTAAGGGCTCGATATCGCAAGTGAGTTAGGGATCGACGTTAATACTCACAGCCCGTCGTTGAACCGAGTCAAAAGGGCCAAGCTGGGGTGCAACCGCCCATAGATGGCAGCAATACTCCATATGGGGCCGGACTTGCGACTTGTAAAGCAGCAACCTTTGCCCCGACGTGAAGTACTGTTTCGCTCTGTTGAGTACACCAAGTTTTTTGGACGCGAACTTTACCTTGTGTAGCAAATGATCTCGGAACTGAACATCGCTGGAGATGTCAACACCAAGGATCCCAATGCTCTTGGAGATGGAGAGGGGAGTGTTCTGATATTGCTCTAGAACTTTGTCAGTCGTCAAACTCAAGTGCATGAAGAGTCGAGCTACGTCCGTGTTACCGCTATGAGACCTGTATATGCACGCATAGATACGAGTGTGGCCGCCGTGATTTACGCGCAGCCACAATATCGACAGGTCCCTGTCTTCAAGGCTATGAAGGCGGCGACAGCAGATATCCTCCCGGACGAACAAACATACACCGGCACGACTCAAAAAATTTTGCTCGAGTTTGTAGCCGGTATAATGAAGGTATGGCCGGGCAGGATATCTGCGTCTCCGTTAGAAAAAGAATGGACGGCTGCGCAGTCTCAAGGTGGTGGTGGACTGCGTTAAGATTTGCGTGAATATTGCGAAAATCCACATTATATGTGGATGGAGTAGCCGCTGTAAAAACTCTTTTCCTTTTTCTATTTCTGGCCATTTTATTTGAAGCTACTTAGACTAAAGATGAGGATTCACTGCACAGACAGCTTAGAAGACAAAAAGGTGCGGTACTTAGACTGCCGAAGCTCAACACAGATGATACGGTTGCTGGCACGGCAGGTGGAAGGGCCCCTGATCCCCCTCTGTTGTAGTAGCCGGTTCCACTCCGGTCTCCTTCTCCGGCACGACTACCGCTTCAGAGACTTTACACAGGCTGGCGGATCAGCCTCTCAGGGCGGAGATAAAGTGATCTGTGGGTTCGGGAACCCGTTCAACCTGCAGGCGACCAGCGGTCAGCCGTTTCATCAGGCCTCCCTGACCGCCGGACCAGCACGCCGCGTCTACGCCGAGCAACGACAGCAACAAGCACCGCAGGTCCTCTGCTGTCCGCGCAGCAAATCCTCAAAGAGAGCTCTAGCAACGATCTCTATAATCGACAGGTGATTAAATCACCAATTATTTTCTGATTTTATTATTTTATGGTTAATTTGTATACTATTGATTGCTATATTACTCTGACGTACCTCTAAACAACTAGGGTTACTACTTATTTAACACAACGGTATACGGGTCCTACCACTTTTGACGATTACGCTTGGCCAAATAGATTAGTTATCTACATCAATATTAAACATATTAGATTTATCTACTTCCCCTTATTCGTTAAGTGAGTGGTTGAGGCTGCGAATTTTCCTAGAACATATCATTATCTTATGACATGTTCTAGGAAACTTCGCCAGGCCAACCGAGCCCTACTACTAAGCCCACGTTGTCTGTCTATCTGTCTCGGTCGGTAAGAGCAATAAAAGGCTTTTAAAACTTTTAGACCGAATTAGCTAGAAGCTTGAATTTTTCACAGAATATATGTTGTAATGGGAGATTATCTAAAAAATAAGAAAATGTTTAAAATTAAAATGGGTACAAGAAACACATTTGCGTTGTTATTGCTCTATCCTAAATACATAAAACATCAAACTTGCAGTGAAAAATAGTGTGAAATCTAAAGTATAACAACAAATAAAAAATACCGTTCAAGTGTGAGACGGGCCCTAGCCATTACTATTTTAAATTTCCGGTAAAGCACCATCTAGCTTATAATTAAGAGAAACAGTAACACATTTTTTTGTTGGAAACGATATTAAAAGTTAAGCAACGTCGGGCTTGGTCAGTACTTGGATGAGTGACTGTTTAGCGGCACACTTTTTGTTTATGTTTGTAAATTACGTCAATGGTACGGAACCCTCGGTGCGCAAGTCCACCTTGCACTAGGCCTGTTTTTCAAAACCAAAATAGTAACGCACTGTTTTATTCAGAGGTGCTTCTTCCCGCAAACGCTTAGGTTTCGTGTGAATCGAGCTCCTTGTTGAGGAATTCTCTAGGGACTACAGTTTAAGGTTATTCAGGAAGGGAGTGATTTTATTTAAAAAGAGTTATCAGTACTACATTAATATCACTAGTGTTGCGAGTGTGCATAGACTACGACATTAACCGGGTTTTACTATGTTTGCCAACTTAGCGGTATAAAAAAGAGTAGGAATTAAGAAAATAGAAAGAGAGCATATAAAGCTCGCGTAGCTAATTCTGAACACTATTGTATTTATTTTTTCCCTCGTTTATGTGACATCTTTAATCTTTTAACAGCTATATGACAGTGTATTTAACTTTGATACGCAGACCTAATAATTTCGTAATTTACTGCCTTGACAACTCCGTAATTTTATAATACTGATAAATTAAGTTGTCTGGTTTTTAAATAATTTTTAAAATGGTGTTCTTTTCCTGAGCACTTAGGTCCTGACATATCAAGGGCATTTAATAATTACAATCTAAATTGATTTATTATTTACAATAGTATTAATTTTACAAATATATTAATTAGGATTCCGCACCAATGTAGTAAAGTTAAAAATAACTTTTTAGCTCACTATTGTAGAACTTGCTTAACGTTATCTACATATTCTATTGAGCAGTGCAATACTTTAAATTAATTTTTCAGATAGCAAAGGGCCACTTTCGAAAAATATATATAATACCAACATAAATAGTGATAATGTTAAGAAATCTATTTCTACTCAAGATTTATATAAATATAAACAAAAAAATAAACGTTGCCATACTAAAATAATATTATGGTAAAACTAGTGCGTCAGAATATACAAGGAATGTCTAATAAAAAAACAAAAAATAAGATTGTTCATAAACTGCCAAAAGATTGACATGTTATGTATCACTGAACACTAGCTACGCAGCCATCAGTTTATGTTAAATTTCACTGATCACCAGGTAGGAAGTTTGTTTAGCCGAGTAAAAGCAATCCATGGTGGATTTTTAATTTTAGTTAGTTAACAGATAAAGTTAAAGGAAGTTAAAGATATTATTTGTGGAGACTTTAACAACATTTCAGAAAATAGCACTCTAAGCACCAGATTGCTTGCCTTATTTTAATCTATTAATTTAAATAATTTGTTTTGTAGCCTACCAACCAACTAGAATCGCTGTATCTAATGCCACTTGCATCGACAATATATTTAAATTCAAAAATTAATTATAAGCAATCCCGAGTCAGATGTCTGTGAAAGAAAGATTAACGTTAACAAAAAAGAAAATTAAATTCATACCAATTACAATTAAACGGATTAAATAATTTAAATATAACTTATTGCATAAACTCCCGGATTTACCTTATAGTGGCAATTCCTACATAAAATATTTACTACAAAAAAGAAACTTATAAAAATCAAGCGACGTCGTCTGCGTGAACGCTATACTATAAAATCACTTTTTGTGAAGGAAACCATAGCGCGATCTAATTCGACGCCAACGCCATCTAGTTAGCAAATAGGAAATATTTTTATATGGTGAAAAATTATTACACATCTAAGTTATGACTTTACACGATTTTTTAACATAAAATTAAGGGCTATGTGTGAGTAGAATAATTAATAATAAAGAAGCAAGTAAAATATGCGTCGTTAGATTACACGTTGTTATAGAATGCGTTGAAGAAATAAAGTTTCACTGCTCGTTCCCCGTAGGTGATTGCGTGATAGTATGTAGCCTATATGTTGACCCGACTTCTTAATAATATTTGTGCCAAATTTGAAGTAAATCCAAGCAGTACTTTTTGAGTTTCGATTGTAGATCACACCCCAAGTATTCTTTTAAAAAAATTTTCAATGTACAGTTTTGTCTTTCCTACCATTTTATTATATGTACAGATGCGTAAACTGTTTGAATTATATAAAGAAAGAATAAATAATAATAGACCAGTATTAAGCCTACCCAAGAAGTAATGTAAAATTTTAACAAATAAAATAAAAACTTCGTGGAGCATAAAAAAATGAAACTGTTAAAGCTGGGAGTTCTTGTCAGAATTTTGAGTTGATCGTAAATGATACTAGTTCAAAAATTAATCTTGAGGGAGCTATTGCTCTTGATATTTTTTTACCAGTATTCCATTTAAAATAAACGGACATCTTAACTGAAGTCCAATTATAGCAAAAAACTTAATAAAATGTTCCTGGATGTTCAATTCCCTTTGTATTTAACAAGATTAGTCCTACGGATATCATAAATACATTTGAAATATAAAAATAAAAAAAACACCACAGACCTTTGGGGACTTTCTGCAAAAACTATAAACTCAATAATTCATGTTATAGCACAACCTTTAGCCATAATTTTTAATAGTTTTGTTGGTAGTGGTAAGATTTCTGAAGAGATGAAACTAAGCAAAGTCATACCACTTTTTAAATCAGGTAGTTCAACAGATCCTTATAATTTTCGGCTAATTTTAATACAACTTATACTCAGTAAAGTTTTTGAAAAAATTATACTTTGACAAATGTCAAGCAATTTCTGTACCAATTAAATGGTAGCTAGAGTTTTGTCCGGCAGACGCATTCGAGCCGTAGTTAATAGTAGTTGATCTGATGCGATGGACATATTGAACATTAATGCTGGTGTCCCCAAGGCTTTGTGTTGTCTTCTGCGCTGTTCCTACTGCATATCAATTACATGATGTCATGTATTCATAGAATTCAACGTCACAACGTTACAACGTCACAACCTAAAACCTGGAATGACCGACTGACCTAAAACCCGAAAGGACTACAGTATGGGGTGTTCAAAAAAGAAGTGATTAGATTTAGAACATTATGCTACAACACGCGCTATGTAAAAATTTTTTCGAATGCAGCTCTTACTACTCACAAACCATCACTAAAGGTAAATTCCAACTATATGACTTATGATAACGAACTTCTACATATTACGTAAATGGCTTTTATAGTATATATGGGGGTGCAAACTGGAGGCAACACAAATACACAGGAGTTTTTGAATTTATTGTTAAAAAAAGGTTGAAAGCCTGACTTACTTATGTTGAGGTGAGGAAAAGATTCTTGTAAATATTCTAGGCTTTGCACTAAGGAAATCCATCAGAGCTATCACCTTGGTCTGTTGTTATTCAAAATTTGTCATGATCCAGGTCACAGAGAAATTGCAGAAAAAGATCCTAAGACCCTTTTGTATGCTGATAACATCGTCCTCATAACAAAAACACTACAAGAAGTAGCAAATATAAGTGACAAATGACCTATTTTTGTTACCTATATCATGCAGGTTGTCACGCCTACAACCTGGATAAAAACCCTTCCCAAGGACAAGAAGACGATAAATTATAAACCAAAAGTGACACAACTATGCCGAAAATGGCGTAAAAGCACTAAAACAGCAACCCCAAGAGATATGGGCTCGGTAAAAGAAAAGAAGAGGTGTTGAATTATTTCATTTAATTTTACGGCAGACAAAGCCGCAGCAGGGAACAGGTTCTTGATTTCTTCACTTTGATAGCGAATACAAAATTGTAGCAATTGTTAAATGACGTGCTAATATACAAACATTTTGTTTCACTGAAACTGTCAAAGATAATAATAAACGTTACAATTAAGTAATCTTAAGAAATTAAACTATGACAAATCATAAATTGTACGTATTATAATGCCTTCGTAGATTATTGACACATGTGTGATATATAATATTTAATAAAATTTAACTTTAAATCAATTATGGAAATAAATAATTTTATCAAGCTTTTATTGTTATATTAAATAGTTAATCTATAGTTTAACCTTACTAAAATGAGTGGGTTCGATGAATCGTAAGTAACTATTCGGCTTATATTGCCTTTTGTTTATTTCAAATCTGCCAAATCAAATGATATCTTTTTTAACAAAGTAATGGTTACAATATATTATTTAAATGTTACTGAGATAGCCACTAAAAATCAACCAAGGGCTTGTCGAGAACCCAAAGACAAGCGTAAATTGTTGATAACATTACCTTGTATAAAATTAATTTTGGAGGTTAAATTCGAATTTCAAAGTACTGTTTAAAAGTGTACTTCAATAAAAATTGTTAGAGTTTGATAAGAGATTAACGAGTTTAGTGGTTTTACAACATTAGTGTTATTGACAATACTGCTTTAAAATTTAAGAATTTGGTTTATGTTTTACCTTCTCCCGTCTGCTCTTTCCTTTTCTTACTAATCACGTAAATTGTATCTATTTTTTCTTTAATGTTTGACAGTATATATTATAACGTTTCTATTATAGTTACATGAATTTTTATACATGTTATAAAATCAAATACTTTATTAACCGCTGAGCTAATTTAAATAAAATTTCTAGTGCCTAGCTTTCACATTGGGGAAGAATATAGGCTTATAGGAATATAGGACAGTGAGCCGATTTATTTAAAAATCGGCCAAGTGCGAGTCGGACTCAAAAAAATCACGTTTTTAGTATGACGGTTAAGGGTGCCCCTTAAATATTTGTTTTATTTTTGGAATGTTATTATTTTATTTTTCTATAATTATAAATCATTCATTTACTTTTATTTTATACCTGTTTTACAGATGTACCCACTTTATATAAGTAACTTTTAATGGAATTTGTACAAACATTTTATAACTTGATCGACTATTAATCGTTAGCCTGTAAAGTGTACTTACCCGTAATAGTTTTCCTTTTAAATTCATTATATGCACTATTGCCGTAATTTTCTTTACATTTCCAAATACTATACATTCGCTGGTAGAGGGAGGGTACACTTGACCCTAACAAAAATTAGTACTTTAAAGCTAAATGTTTCGCAAATGGAGCCCTAAAAATGATGTTTTCATACCCCCAATGTTTTTGAAATTCCTATCCAACGATATCCCACAAGATGGGGTAGACAAGAAAAAAAATTACGTCCCCACTTCACGTGTAGGGGAGGTTTTAATTTTTTTCAAAGATTTTACTCTACCACTTTGTCGGCTTAATTAATGTATTAGGGATATACTCCCTGCCAAATTGCAAGTTTCTTGTATAAGTAGTTTTGAACTAAGCCGCCGACAGACGGGCGGACGGATGGACGGGCATGGCGAAACTATAAGGGTTCCTTGTTGACTACGGAACCCTAAAAATGTATGAGTGTGGAGGAAACGGCTTAGAAAAACGTCAATTGTAAGTCAGATTAGCTCAAAAAGAATAACCAAAAACTACAGCATACTTTCTTACTCTAATCTAGCACTTGCCGTAGGAATTCTACGGCCATAACTGAAATAAGCGCAGGTGGAGCCGCCGGCAAAAACTTGTGTAAATATTACATCAAGCCTGCTTCTCGATGAGATAGGCCGGAACCACTTGCTACGATGCAAGCAAACTTCTATTGCTTTATCTGTTTACATCAGCGTTTTGTAACTCGTCCGACAGCTTATGTCACCTTTGACCACGCTTAGGAATTACACAGACTTTCATTTACTTTTGCCGAATATAGTTTTATGTATCTTCTTTTATTCATTCTCTTAACATGCTCAAATCACATTTTTCTTATTTATTGGTGCATTACTCGCGAGTTGCCGACCCTTAAAAAACACTTTTTTCTTGAAGAACCCCATATTGTAGTCCTAGTTAAAACCTTCGCAGGGAGCTCATTCCACAGCTTGATTATTGGCAATAAACCACACTGTTTTTTTTTTATTTAGGTTCCAAGGTGTGAGGATATATTCCTTGCCGATGGCGATCGGTGCGATGATAGAATGTGGCCGAAGGCAACATAACGCAGTCCATTATACATTCGGTTGAACACACACAACCTATACACCTAAGCCTTTCTCAATCTTTGTCTATTAGATGTATTGACTGATGTATGATTTTTTCTCGGAAACGCCCCTGTATCCCACTTATCCCTATTCAACTTTATCATATCTTTATATATGCTTTATTTACTATTCCCAACATATACTTCCATATATCGGTGTCGGAAACAAGACACCCTCATAAACTATAGTTTTTTCTAGTTATTTTATGTGGTTTTGGTCTAGAATAAAAGTATTTGTATCGTATTTTTATAAAACCATGACATGCTCTACGAAATAATGTCACAGCCAAAACAATATCCCATTCAGTTAGCTATTGAAGGCGAGCGCACTCGACTAGCCTGTGTCGTCACATATGGGTAATCGGGTGTTGTCCAGCCAGTCACATATATTGTAGCGACGCCATGACATTTTTTGCATTCTTTAAATTGTCAGATTTATCAAAGTTCATGACTGGCTGTAAGGGCGCTTGTGCACTGATTCGAATTCAATTCGTTACCGTGTCTTTTTGTATGTGTCAATTTTCGATTCTTTTATATTATGTACGTATAAAACAAGGATACAAACCGAATACTTGTCAGTGCACAAAAGCTGTGTAATAAATGTTAAGATTTTTGTGCTTTTTAATATACATTCATGTTCTTTTAAACAGAAACATATTAAATAAAACATACATCAAAATATTGAGAGGATTTTTAATGATAATTGGTGGTTGGCCGGCGAAAGCTTTGGATGAGAGAATGCCTTTAATTTGTATTTTCGTACGAAAATATTTGCCAATTCAAGGAACAGTTACTTTTTCGGGGCATTTATACTATTTGTTTAATAAAATTAAAGTTCTGGAATTTTATGACCTGGGAAATGTTTATATTACAATGTTCTTTACTGCATTATTGGTGGTAAGTAATTCTTTACAAATATTTCATGTCATTAATAATTAAGGTAGATTTTTGAGCAAATGTGCTCTATTACTGTGGCTGTAGCGTCACTCATAATCGTGTATTAACACTAGTGTAAAGGATAAGAATACGATTTCCTCACCTTAACACTACTAACGATCTGTACAATTTAATGGTAGATTGGTAAAAAACTTTTCATGTTTGGTGATCAATAGGCAATATAGTCAAAGTAACCGGCGAAAGTCTAAAAATTACCACACCATCGCATCGTTTACGTTATTTTCTAGCTTCTCGGGACGCTTAGATATTACTGATAACAGTAGAATATTCCAGGAATATGAAGCACTTCTGTTGTGTTTAAAATAAAAAATATTAGTAGTAATAATTATTATTATAGTAATTCTGTAAGTAAAAAAAATTACACCGCCCTTAAAAATCTACTAAAAAGTGAAAAATAAACCTAACGCATGCTCATGGAACATTGAGCTAAGTATTTTTTTCTTTTTTAAGTAGAATGCCAAAATTATTTTCTACCTTAAATAACAAATTAAAAGATACTGTAAAGGACACTAAGCGGGATAATTTTGTATTTGGCGAGGACGTAAAAAACCAAATCTTAATTATAAACCTAAGCCAACTGGTTGAATTGAACATGCAAACAATTCCAATAAATCTATAAATTTAAACTGGAAACACCCGCATCATATCATCGGGCTGCGGGGTGGTCTCCAATACACAAAACCGAGAGGATACGGAAGCCACAGCCTTTACATGCACAATACAATGCTCATTTCAAGAAGCACAACAGAAAGACATGAGTAGGCAGGTAACTATATTATCTCGCCGATAACAGTATTTTTTTAATATGTGAATGCAAATACCAATGATGCAAATATCTTGGCCTGCATCCAGGGGTATAAGATACCATTCTCATTAAAACCTCAAGTTAATTACCCTAAAAATGTACCAAAAAATGAGAAAAATTTACCTTTATTTAAAAAATAAATAAATATGCTTTTAAATAAAGGGGATATTTCAAAGTGTGAAAAAGTCGAGGATGAATTTTTGTCTGGCATATTTCTTGTGCCTAAACCAGATGGAAAAAAAACGAATTTATTACTACTTTACTACGCATTTTGAAATGGAGCCATTCAGAACCGCAACTAAATTAGTTACACCGAATTACTATTTAACTTCTAAGGATGTAAGTAAGTAAGTAAGTAAGTATCAAAGATTTGAATTTCAGGGACTTTATAACGAATTTAATTGTATACCTTATGAAATCAACACAGCCCCATTTGTTTTCACCAAAATTATGAAACCTGTCAGTAGTTGAACACTTATGTTAATATGGTAACTTGTCCTCTGTCTACCTTAGACAGACTCTGACCTGACTCAGACCCTCTGTCTAACTGTTTCAGTTACCAATGATCTTTTTTCTTAACAAAATTATATAATGCAGTTATAGGTATAGTAAATTAATTTGTTGTAAATCAGCATTATCACTCATTATAGGTCAAACTATAACAAAATATGATGAAAGAAGATAGAGAGAAGATCACGACCTCCTTTACCACAGTATAACTTTAGTTGGGATACCAAAAAGGTGTTGGATTACTTAACAAAGATGTACCCAAATGATCAACTTAACCTAGAACTACTAAGAAAAATACTCTTTTGTCCTTAGTCACTGCTAATAGAGTGTAAACTATATAATATTGAGCAATATTTCCGTTTTTACTAGTAGTGTAGCAATTAAAATAACAGAATAAATTAAAACATCTCGACTAAAGGAAAATCAGCCATTAATTTTATTACCTTTCTGTAAAGAAAAGCCTGAGATATGTCCTGCACGAGTTTTATATCACTATAAAACTATTACTTCTAGTATCAGATCTCATGATCTAAGGTATTAAGTCAAATGCTAAGTTAGATTAAAGACATGCTCTTTTCTGTTCTGAGGCTGTGTGAGCTTCATCAGTGCATGTGCGTAAGTATGTGCATGTCCGTATCTATATACGTGACAATGGAAGAAAATAATAATAGGGTTATTATGTTTTTTTCAATATTTAAAAACTTTTAGATGAGAACAATGTTACCAAATTTTGAAAAATATGGAACAGTTTCAAGGAAGTTCCTCATGAACTTTCATTTGGTACATCACAAGCACAAAGGAAATAATTATAACAAAGTAAGTTATCTTTTCTTAGTCTTTACGTGTTATAAGAAATGTTCATTCAAGAAATGCTATAAGTACAATAAGTATTGATTTTTTTAGCGTTAGGTTTTTTATACCACTATGATGGCACGCAAGCTTACAGTCCGCCTGATGGTGAGCGGTTACCACATGGAAATGGGTAATCATTTGCGGGTTGGCGACCCTTTAAAAAAAATTTATAAAATCTTTCTTGAAGAACCTCAATTTGTAGTAGTTAGAGAAGACTTTGACAGCAACCAAAAGCGTTTCCGGAAGGAAGTTTTTAGAAACCGCACATGACCATTAGGTTATAAGGTGTGAGGATGAATTCCTTGCTGATGGCAAACGGTACGATGATAGAAACACGCGTTGACAAACTATTTTTGACTTCTTATGAAGATAAATGCAACATTTTAATAACCTGGTTTTTTGCATTCACTCTTCTTTCAATATAAATGCTACACTTCCCGCCTCGTGTAAACAAAGACCCCGAATAAGTATACATTTTTTTGCACTTGTTCCTCTTTTTCTCTTCTACTAAACGTTGCAATCTACATTTTAAAAAACACAAGCTGACAATTAAAGTCCTTTGTAAGCTGATAAATTTTGTTATTTTTAAGGAACCCAGGCCAATATGCTGGCATAGGGGTTCCCTTCTCCAAGTAAAGTAATAAAACGATTTCGAAAATCAAAGTCTTTTCTTATCTCTCTCCACACCCATGATTACAATTTTTTTAGTAGTCCTTTTTTGTGGCCTTAACAGCGATGCCGCATCGACTATAGGTAGATCTATGTGTTAAAATCTAATATTATTTATATTAATAGAGTCACAAAAATTAACAAATTTGCATGCATGTTGGAAGCATTCGCCATTTTTAGTGCAATAATTTGTTGCCTTTTTGACTCGGTTCAAAGATGAGCAGATAGAATTGTCAACAAACCCAAATTCACAATCTAACCGTTAAGTCCAAGGAGAGAGACTCCCTTTGTGTATTCTTTCGCCTGTATAATGAATAGTGTTCTTGAATGATTTAAAATGATGTCCACGGCTACTTTCTACCATCGCACCTCTTGATATTGGCACAAAATTTATCCCCACAACTTAGAACTTAAGGCAAAGGGTTAAGTTGTGGAATGAGCTCCTTACGTTTTCTAGGGAATACAGTTTTGGGGTTCTTCAAAAAAGGAGTGATTACATTTTAAAAGGGTTCGTAAATACCCCTGGTGTTGAAGGGGCCATAGGCTACTGTGGCCGCTTAGCATCCGGCAAACCTTTAAATTGTTTGCCACCTTTGTGGTATAGTAAAAATGTTACGGTATCGATTGCAGACAAGATGACCTGACCTGTAAAAGTTCATTGGGAAAGTCATGTCCATCAGTGGACTGCTATAGGCTGATTTATATTAATATATAAAACATGATATTACTTTGCTGTTTAAAGAAAACAAATACATAGGTATCTACATTGTTTCTTGAATTTGTTTGAGTAAAAATCGTTGTTACCTTGCATAATTTTTTTTTTCAGATGTATTATTTGATGGAAAAAGTATCTTACTGGTTTACTATTTACATTACGACATGGTCGATGATATCAGTTATCTTCTTTAACTTTGCTCCTGTTTACAATAATATCAAGAAAGGAAATTTTAAAAAAATCTCAAGAATAAATTCTACTCCTGAATTTTCGGTTAACTATATGTTTCCTGGATTTGATCAAGATGACCATTTATATTTATGCACCGTTGTCAATTCATTTTTTTCTATTTGGTGTGCAAT
Source organism: Apoda limacodes (assembly GCA_946406115.1). Taxonomy (NCBI): domain Eukaryota; kingdom Metazoa; phylum Arthropoda; class Insecta; order Lepidoptera; family Limacodidae; genus Apoda; species Apoda limacodes. Next base: position 5,282,612 of record OX291553.1, on the reverse strand, counting down.
CTGCATGTGCTTTATAGATTTGTTTTTATCATTAATAGTGTTTCAAATAATTGGTCACATTCAGGTATTACGAAAGAATTTAGGAATGTTTCCAAAACCAAGTAAACAAACAACAATTGAAGTAAGAAGTAGTGGAAATTATGTCACAGTGGAAAGTTATGATGATTCAGAAAATCTTGTTGTACAACAAAAATTAAAGGACTGTATTAAACACCATACTATGATTCTCAGGTGAGAATAAATACTATTACAAGCTTCCACCATAGTTTTAGAAATGTTGAAGTCAAAGTTTATTTTAAAAAACACTTTTGAATTGTCAAAGCTATTACATGCTTTTCACATCTTCATATATATTAATTATACGTTATTTGATCTAAATTGATTAATGATTTTTTCGATATAGCTAGCAAATTTACCATATTTTTCAACGTCTTACGTTTTAATCAATCACTTATGTGACATTTTTATTGTTCCTTTGTGTTATTGATTTTTCCTTGTATGAGAAAAGATCGTATTCAAGTTAAAACGTATCCAATGGTTTATAAATATAAACTTAAGTAACAACTTGATCATAGCGACATCTGTCTTGAGCAAACTTTGAGATTCTTTTTTATATGGTACAAAACCAACATACAATACGTATATACATTTTGGTCCATAAAAGCAATAAGTTCATTGCATAAAAATATAGAATTTTTCAATGATATAATTACTTATATCCTTATATGATCCCACCCTATACCCCTGTAGATCAAATATCAAGTTCCCCGATATTCATTATGTTAAATAGTACCTTGACTTCAATTTAGTAATTTCTCAGCCTAAACAGTAATTTCTTTCATTAAGTCGAGAATTGAAGGAGCCTAGACAGAGAAATAGTGATGAAAGATGCGTGGCGAGACTAGTCTTCACATATATAGCCTTTCTAGTTATAGCCGGTCTAGTGCTGTCCAGTCCATATTTTCGCAGTGCCATGACTCTCTAAACTTTGTCGGATTTATCAAATGCGAAGACTAACTGTATGAATGAAATGCATGTTTAGGTTAATACTTATATATTAAATAACACCGACTCTCCAACAAGCGGTTTAGAAGTGTCTATAAAGCTGACATAGCCATGTCATAAGGTCACAATTCGACTTATACCACATTTTTTTGCTATTTTTTGCCAAAAAAATTATTTTTTTGCTCCACCGGTTTCCGAGATACCATGGTCCTGCTAGCTTTAGACTTAAGCTAGCGTACCCATCATCGTTTATTCGGACCTATTCAACAGCTATCGACACGGGGGTTGCACCCTATTTTTTTGCTATTCTTTTGCCTAAGAACTGAGTTTTTTGCTCCACCGGTTTCCAAGATTTAAGACTTAAACTAGCGTAGCCACCATCGTATCTCTGGACTTATTACACCTATCAACACGGGGTTTGCACCGTATTTTTTTGCTATTCTTTAACGTTGTCAGTGATATATTACAACTAGCTTTTGCCTGCGGTTCCACCCGCCCTACATTCGGTATTCAGTGTAGGCTTTCAACGGCAACTCATCAATTATATAAAAAAACCGACTCACATTTGACGTTATTAAGTAATATATGTCTTACCTGGTACTCAAGCTATCTTCATGCCAAATTTTCCCGCGGTTCCAGCCGCCTTAATTCGATTATCGGTTAAGGATTTTAACGGCATCTCATCAATTATAGAGAAAAAAACGACTCACACTTGACCGTTTCAAGTAGCCTATGTCCTTTCTCAGGACTCAAACTATCTCCATGCGGAATTTTGTCTTAATGGATTCAGCAGTTTAACCGTGAAGAGAACAAACTTTTGCATTTATGTTTTTTAATACTACATTTTGCCCGCGGTTTTATCCGCCCTATAATAGGTTAACGGTGTAGGATTTATATTTCAAAAGAAAAATATTCATCAAATATTCACTTGGTATGACATTGACCTTGGTGTTGGTTCTGGAACGCACGGTGCTGTGCAAATAGTTCAGTTCAGTCTTTGCAGCAGGTTGGAAGCGACACTCGCGTGTAGCGTTTGTTATTGTGTTCGCTTCTATTGTTGTCGCACTAGATTCTGAGGTAGACGCCTAAGTGTTTGTGCGTATTCTATATAAATCCTGGGGTCTCGTGATGGTGAGTGATAGAGGTTAACTTCTCAATACCTAGTAACCTACATCATCATCATTACTGATGACATAAATACGTTACCCATGTCGGTTAATATCTGTTTTGATACATCATAGCCCAATAAAATGTTATTAACGAGAGCCTTGGCCACCGTTTTGGTGTCCTTGCGTTTTCGTAAATAAGCCTCTACGTATTTGGTGAGATCGCACTTTCAAGTAAGTATATCTTTACAATTGTAGTTACCTGTATACATCTAGTGGACCCATAATATCTAAAGTAACTCTATCGAATGCTGAATTAGCTGTGGAGGTTATGGTCATTAGTTCTTTCGGGTGTTTGTTAGAGTGTTTCTCAATTTGACAACTCCTACATCGTTTTACGTACTCTATGACGTCATTGGTCATACGTGGCCAGAAATAATTATGTTTAACATACGATTTTTAGCTGTTTGTGTGTTATTGAGGAATACCTATGTAGTGCAGCTAATGTGTTGTGACTTGGCGAAGGCAATTGATTGAAAAGGTTCACTGGAAACAATTGGATTTATGTTGCTATAGGCAAAACGGAAAGTAAGTTTACAAATTTAGCTTAGAGCTAGGAGCCTAGTACCCAGTACGGATGCGCGGCGGTGACTGGGCTCAGTGCTATGTCAGCACAATTGCTTCTATAGCGATACCGCTATATTACTCCCCCCTCTATCTATTTAAAAAAAATAAAATAAAGATTGGAGTGAAAACGCTATGTTGCTATACAAAACAATCCCGCTTTTTTTCAAGTCGGTTAAGTCATCGGCTTGGCTTGCGCGCGCGTCACTGGAATGTGCTGCGTCCGTTCATTTGTAATTTTGACACATAATTTAGCTAACACAAAAATATTATTTTATACATCATTTGGTAAGACAAAAGGTTTTAGAAATTATTTAGAAAAAAATTGTATTATTTATTTTATTTATTTATACACCATTTAGTAAGGTTGCTTTATTATTACATTTTACATACACCTATCAAAAAAAATTACTAAAAAAAAGTAAGAAACTAAAAAAAAATAATGGTTATCTACTTTGTACCACAATGCAAGGTTTGCGAGTTATCGATGCTGAAACAAATAGACACTTTTGATATGGTTAATAGAACAAAAGAAAAAATAGTGTGAAAGTGTACAAAGAGTATGTAGGCAAAAATTTTTGGGTTGACTGTGGTTGTTTCGACGCAGTCAGTTTTGCTAATTAGAATACTTACGTTTTATTTTAGACGAAACTAGTATTTGTTTACCTGTGGATCAAGGATTTAACCTGCCTCTACAGTATTTGTAGAGTAGTATTATGGTAGTTAGCAGTATTGCCGTAACTAATTAGTTAATATAAACCTTATAAACACATTAGAAAACAAAACTAAATTATTAGTTAACTGTTTGCAGACTTTAAGTCTTATCCAATATACAGACAAACCAACTCACTTCACTTCTCACCGTGAGACTATGATTGACCTCATGTGCACAAACGCACCTGTACGTAAAACATGTGTTGCACACATCCCTGACCTAGGAAATCATGCAGTAGTATATATTGAATTGAACTTAAACAAGATAAAGCCTATACCTCAGCATGTAACATATAGGCCACTAAAAGATATTGATCTAAATAACTTTGGCAAAGATCTTAATAGCATAAATTGGGATCTCATTACTAAAACTGAAGATGTAAACGAAATAGTAACGTTGTTTACTAGAGTCCTATTACGCTCATTCGACCTTCATGCTCCACTTAAGACGGTAGTCATCAAAGAACGCTCACACCCATGGCTAACTGACACCATAAAAAAAATGATGCAAATACGCAATGATAGTTATAACCGCTATAGAAGGACAAAGCTAGAAACTCATAAAAAGTTTTACAAAGATATGAAAGCGGTTGTCAACTCTGCTTTGCATTATGAGAAAAAGGCATACTTCGAACACTATATAAATGGCCAATGACATAATCCATCAAATCTCTGGAAGAACCTTAAACGAAATGTCCTAAGCAACAGAAAACAAAATACCTCTAACCTACCAAGTGCGTTCAATGACCCAGACAGGTTAAATGATCATTTTTTGGATATACCTGGAAATGATGACATTGACATCTCAACAATGACATACTATGAGTTTAATAGGTTTGGAACTCATACATTTCATTTAGAATTAGTTAACCAAGAAACTGTTGCTAATATAATTAGAGGACTTCACTCAAATGCACAAGGAATTGACCACATCTCATTAGAAATGATAATTATGAGCTTACCAGAAACTTTGAATGTTATTACTTCCATAGTAAACAAATCTATCAGTAACTGTATTTACCCTGATTCTGGAAAACTGCAGTAGTAAGACCAATCCCGAAAAAGCCAAATCCTTTGAGTGAGAAGGATCTTAGATCCATAAATATCTTGACATGTATTTCAAAGGTCCTAGAAAAAGTTGTCAGTACTCAATTATCAAAGTACTTGGAGCAACAAAGCATACTTCCCACAGTTCAGTCAGGATTCAGGAAGAATCATGGTACAGCAACGGCTTTGTTGGATGTTGTCGACGATCTGCTGCACGCAAGAGATAGTGGCATGGGATCAATCTTAGTACTCCTTGACTTCTCTAGAGCTTTTGAATCCATTAATCCTTCGCTATTGTTATCTAAGCTTTCTTACTATGGTTTTGACTCTCCAACAATTGCTTGGTTTCATAGCTATTTTTGTAATAGGTCTCAGTTAGTTGAACTAACAAAGGAAGATGGTTCTACATGCGTGTCTGCATTAAAATCAGTAAAGCGAGGTGTGCCTCAAGGTTCAATCTTGGGGCCATTGCTCTTTCTTTTATACAGTGCAGATATATCTACATGCATAAAAAATTGCAAATTCCATATATATGCAGATGACTTGCAAATCTATTTTCCATTCCAGCCACAAGACACAGCAACATCTGTAAATAAGATTAATGAAGACCTTAATAGAATTGCTAGCTGGTCAGCTAAAAATAATCTTGTTTTAAATCCTGGGAAAACAAAGTTCATAGTGTCCGGCTCTAAAAAGCAAGTACAACAAATCAATCAATATCAGCCAGCAATATCTATATATAATAATCCCATTGAATGTGTGCCTGAAGCCAGGAACTTAGGCCTTATTATGGATAGCCACCTAAGGTTTGAGACACACATCTTGGAAGCTGTTAAAAATTGCTTTTATCGTTTAAGTTTATTATACAAAATGAGACCATACCTTAGTATACATTTGAGAATTCAACTATGTGAGTCAATTGTTCTGGCAAAACTAAATTATGCTGACACTGTGTATGGGCCATGTTTACTAAGTAGGTCAAAAAAAAATGTGCCAGATTTTGTTTTCATATTCCTCCTAGAACACACGTCACTGCTTATCTAAATAGTGCTAACATGCTAAAAATGCAGGCAAGAAGAAAACTACACCTTTCGGTATTGTTGTTTGGGGTTATTAAAAGCCAAAAACCAATTTATCTTTATCAGAAACTGTCATGGGCACGTGAGAGAAGTAGATACGAGACTCGGGCCTCATCTTACTTAATACTTTGTCCTCGCCATAGAACGGCAGCCTTTCGTGGTAGTTTCAAGTTTGCTGCTAGTCGGTGTTGGAACGATCTACCACCCCCCTGCCGAGCAGCAAAATCGAAAGTAGCATTCAGTAAAAGCTTAAGGAAATATCTTTTAGACCAACAAATAAAAGTGTAAATTTAAAGAATGGGTAATATTCTTACTTGAGCTTCACATGGTCCACCTTATTGATAGGGAAAACTGTTATAAAAATAGCAATATTATACAATATTTTAATATAGCTTTCATTTAACTTCATATGTACATAAAATTGATTGTTTTGTTTGTTCTAAGCTGTGTTTGTAACAATGTACTCAGTGGTGATTAATATTCTCTTTGATTGGAGCGTTTAATCTATCCTTGCTTGAGAGGCTAAGGACTATGCCATACAGCCTGGTCTTCAAATTAGTAATTATCTTAAACCTTATCTATTTTTCTGTTGTTTAATATTAAATAATCATAGTTGTAGATATTTTAAATTTATGTCTATATTATATGTATCTTTATATATGCAAATGTTCATCGTATTCTAAAGTAATGTAGATATTGTATATGTAAGAGGAAGTCAAGGATCGTGTATAGAAATAGGTAGGTAGTATCGGAATTAATTCGGTGGCCTTAATTTGTGTAGAGAACGAAACTTCTTTCTCTTTTGTTATGGTAGTTAAGAATACTTTAGAGATAGTAATTAGACAAAGGAATAGATTTTTTATTATATTTTATTTTTCTCTGTATAATATGTGGTGTGGTATAGGATATGTTTATTTAGCCAATTCAGCGAGCATGTATGTTTTTTGGAGATCTGACGGCGAATAAAGGGCTCCACTGAAAATCAGTGTTGTGGCTTTGGCCGCAGCTTATGCTGAGTGGATACCTTATTTGGCATTATGCAACATAAAAAACTTGTAGTTGCTATCCTTTTTTTTTGTATTTTTGAATGTTTTGTTGTACCTATAATGTGTTGCTTATTTGCTAAATAAAAGTATTTTCTTCTTCTTCTTCTTTTTTCTAACTAGCATAGAAATCGATATGTTGTGTAGGTTATTCTCGTTATTTTGAGAAATCGAGAACTTGTTTAAATTTTCTTGTTTACTTTGGGTTTTTCCCATAACTGCTTTATGTACTGCTATAATATTGTGAACATATGTGGTGTTTATATATGTATAAAATGCTGATGAATAAAAATTAAACAGTAATTAAATATTAGTAACACTCATACGGACTACTTGTTATTATATTCTAGTTACATTGTACATAGTTTGTCGGCAACGTCGCAATTCTCAGTACTTGGTCGGTTACAGGCGGTTTCACAATGAGGCCAGATTTTGTCTGTTTGAAAACCTTACCGCGGGTGGGTTGCTAAGCGTAGGGACTGCGGCGGCGTTTGGCGCTGGCCGGTCACTACTACCTGAACTCGAATCGGTATTTTTATGAGACGAGACAGGGTCACCGTTGGAAACGTAGGCCGGTTTTAGCCTATCTATCAATATTCACTGTTCTTTGTGGCCTAAATCGATTAAATAAACTTTAACTAACTGTACTACAGTCACATCCACCTCATCGGGTAATAAATTACTCCCCCCTAACTTACGTTAAAAAACTCCTCCACAAAAGATATCCCCGTAAACTCTGGTGTCGCACTCGATGTCCAGTGGTTAAAAGAGAGCTTAATGCGATTAGCGCTGCACTGACTAAGGACTTTTCTAATCATCGCAAATGGTCCTAGGATAATACAATTTCTAAAGCTTGTGAAGACGACTCCACGCTCTATCGTCTGGTCCGTCAGATGACTAACACTCAGGAACCAACTTACCCCCTTTTCGACAACTTAGGCTACCGCTGTTACTCAGCTGAGGAACGAGCGGTAATAATCGCTGCCCGCTTCTACTAATTCCAGCCAAACCCCAGTGCTGACTCTCACCATACCACCAACATCGAGGAGCGCATACATCATTTAATGTCCCTACCTACCTACCTACCCCTCCGTTACGCGGTGATTATTTTTTCTCACCCAAGGAGGTGAGAAAAATGATATCGCTACTCAACAAGCGTAAGTCGCCAGGTCCGGATGGTATCCCGAACACGGCTCTAGTTATGCTACCGAGGAAGGGGGTGTTAGCACTGACTAGAATCTTTAACGGGATCCTCCGCACAGGGCATTTCCCCGCAGCATGGAAAGTTGGCAAGGTAACTGTTCTCCCTAAGCGAGAGAAAGATCGCCGCAGACCAGAACATTACCGTCCAATAACATTGCTCTCTAATATAGCCAAACTGTCCGAACGTCTCTTGCTGACGCGGATTTCCCCCCACACAAACTTGCGGCCAGAACAGTTTGGCTTTAGAAGCAATCATAGTACGACACTCCAGTTAGTCAGAGTACCATCATATGGCCCTCGAAATGAACAAAGGTCTTTCTCAACGTGGAAAAGGCCTTCGATCGTGTCTGGCACCTTTAGGCTGCTGGAGACGGACATACCCCCAGCTATTGAACGGGTAATTGCGTATTTTCTGGCAAAGTGGAGTTTTTTCGTGGTGGTTGAGAAAAAACTTCCCAGGTCAAGCCAATTCGAGCAGGCGTACCGCAAGGTAGCTGCCTCTCTCCCACCCTGTTCGTGCTCTACACAGACGATATCCCCACCCTGAGCCATACCGGGCTAGAGCCAGTTATTGAGGATGTGACCTTGGCCTTGTACGCTGATGACAGTGTTTATATGTGCTCCTCCCGTAAAGCGCGGTTAGCGGCTTGCAAAATGCAACGTCTTTTGGACAACCTTCTCGAGTGGCTAGATCGGTGGAGGATAGCAGTCAATGCAGGCAAAACCGCAGTGATTTTAACCGGCAACCAAAATAAATTACCGCCCAAGCTTGTATTCCGCGATCAGGAAATTGAGTGGCAGAAGGACGTAAAATACTTAGGCTGTGTCGTATACCGCCAATTGCGTATGTCTAAAATGCTGGCACACGTGTCGGCACGCGCCGTTGGCGCAAGGGCGGCTCTAAGACCAGTCCTGATGTCAAACCTGCCACTCAGATCCAAGATCCGGATATACAAGCTGTACATCAGGTCAAGGCTGACCTGTGCTGCACATGCTTGGTTCAACCTGCTATCAGCCACCAAAGAAAGCAAGCAACTAGCATTCCAAAGCAAGTAGCTGCGCTACATTACGGGAGCCAGGCGTTATGTCCGTAACTCCGTCATCGCTAAGGACACTAAGACCGAACCGCTCGTCGACCTTATAGCCCCTCTTGCGACCCGGCTGTTTGATCTGTTATACCGGAGACCCGGTACGGGGTTTTAAAAAAGAAATTAAATCACAAATAAAACTAATTTAATTATAATTCAATAAAATACAATGTGAAATTAAGGATGAGCAAATGTACGCGACGATGGGTAGCGGTGAACTGACTGTCCGTCAGTCGGTTTGTTCTGGGTTCTAAAACTGATGACTAAGGTTAAGGGTTGGAATTTCTACGTACTATTTAAAGGTAACAAACTCTCGCCTAAGAGTAAACTTTCACGTTTGAGTCAAGGTTTACTAATTATTTGTTTATTCGGACACGTGGGAGTGGAATATCTTCTTGACTACTGGTGTAGGTTTCAGGTGTTGTAGGAGGAATAGGGATTCTAGTTATGGGCAGACATTTGCGTATTTTACAATGATAGACAAGTAAACAAAACACAGTTACAAAGAAAGAAATACATGTAAAGTTACACTATAATAATTGCTATATCTGATTAAGTGAGGTTCAGCTATAATTTTGTCTAATTGATCGATTATTTATTAGATTTCATTAATTTTAAGTTGACATTGTTTAAGTCAATACATTTATCTAACACAAGGTCAAATTTCGGCTGAACCATTCTTTATTCTAACCAAACTTAGTTTGTTTATAAGACTTGGGGTTAAATCTGTTATCTCTACTTTAACCTATACAATTCAATGGTAATGTTAACATACCTGTACCTATAGTTATTTTATCTAAAAATTTAGAGTCACAAGTTGTGAAACAATAATGCTAACTAAAGTAATTAGTAGTTTACCTGATATTTGTGAATATAAATTTATAAAATTTATGAAAAAAAAGTTTGTTTATTTACGTGCAATCGAAAAGTATCAAAATCAGCATTGAATAATATCAGGTAAACTACTAATTACTTTAGTTAGCATTATTGTTTTACAACTTGGGTTCTCACTAACGGAGAGTTCACTTACAGAATCACACAAATAGTAGTTAGAGTATAACACTTTACAATCCAGGATGCTTTCTAGCTTACAGTATCGGCTCTTATCATTACTAATGCATATATAATTAGAAGTAGGTATTATAGTGACATTTTCTACCTTAGAGTATCGGCTCTTATCATTAGTAATGCATATATAATTAGAAGTAGGTATTATAGTGACATATGACTGAGAAGAGTTTATGTCGTGAGCCACAGGTAACGGTATAAATGAGTACAAACTATATATTTCTGGGTTAACTAGGGGTATCTTAAGGGTTAACACAATCTTATTATCTATGTTAGACTCTACTACTAGTTTAGAAATACTTATTAACACGTTCATATAAGCTAATTCTAATGGAATTGGGAACTCTCGTGAACTTGGTAAATAATGATATTTTTCTGATAATTTGTCGTATAACTGTGTAAATAGGTGCAAACCTCTTTAGATAAAAGATGCATATTATGTCAATGTGAAGTAAAGGTCGAGGTGACATTAACATTAAATATAGTATTGGAAATTATTTAGTTTTATTATACTAATAAAGGTAATGGGTTTTCTATGGACCATTTCCTATAAATTTAACTAATTTAATGTTCAATACTACTACTTATAAGTTTTTTCATTTCCTAATGTAGATCAATCTTGTTTTTCTGAAATATTTGTGAAATATGACGGAGCCATGGATGTCAACTGCGGGAAAGTCAGGTGTGTCCAATCCATGTTATTTACATAAAAGTAGCGGATCAAACATGCAGATCGAAAAACTTAATGGTACTGTAAATTATGCCAACTGGAAATTTCAAATGAAATAACTACTAATTGACATTGACATGGTTTATGGAATGTAGTCAATAATACTGAACAATCAACAGATGTTACGGCTGATCAACGGGCTTATGCTAAAATCACGGCTGTTGACGCTTGGAATAAATTATCCAAAGCATACGAAAGCTCCGGTATTAGAAGGCGACTTCAATTAAAACGCAAACTTACTCAATAAAAGTTAGCAAACTATAATTCGATGGATCATTACTTAGGCGACATACTTTCTTTGACTCAATAACTTGCTGATATTGGCTGCTGTATTGACGATGTAGAAATAGCTGAGTGGATATTATTAGGTTTACCAGATAATTATGATCTTTTAATCATGGCGATTCACGGAACACAAAGTAAACTTAGTACTGATACCGTAAAGCAGAAATTTTTAAAAGGCAAACTAAATAGAGATGTTGTTCCTACTTCATCCAATTCTGAAAAGGCTTTGACTTCGAAAAATGTACCTGTCTGTCACCATTGTAACAAACAAGGGCATATTAGACCCAAATGTCCTCGACTCAGAAAAGATAAGAAGAAAATTAAGAAAAACATATCCTATGATAAAACCTTGAGTGCTACGCATACGGCTTTACTTAATAATTTTTCTAGTAATGATAGCTGGGTAATAGACTCAGGATGTACGAATCATATGACTTTTCGTTAATACTGGTTAGTTAATTATGCTGATGCTAGATCGTCAGAAATTACAGTTGCCAAAAACTATATAATTCGTAGTGAATAATTTTTCTAAAGTTTTGTACGTACCTCAAGTAGCAACGAATTTATTGTCTGGTCGTCAAATAGCTGAAAAAGGTTTAATAACTGTTTTTGACAGCAATAAATGTAGTGTTTATAGAAATTCTAATATAAAATTGGTTGGTTCTTATGAATTTGAAGCACCAAACGTAAATGAAATTTGTAAACAAGATTTCAGACGAGTTAATTCTAACATGTCTACGTCTTTGGTCCAATCATCTGATGATAATGTAGCTTTGATGTCCACATTTAAGTATAAACTTTGGCATCGTTGTCTAGGTCATCTCAATTCTAAAGATATGATTTTACTTAAAGACACTTTAACTACTGGTGTAGATTTTAAGAATACTGAAGCAGTCTCTTATGTCCCGTGCATGAAAGGTAAGCACAAGAGTACTCCATTTTCTAAAGTCCCATCTCATCGTGTAGCAAATAAGTAAGAATTGATTCATTCTGACATTTGCGGACCGATGTCAGAGACTAGTTTTAATGGTTTAAGGGATTTAATAACTTTTACCGATGATTTTACTCGTGAAACTTTCGTCTATTTTCTGAAACATACAGATCAGAAAACAGTTTTAGATAAATATTTTATAATTTTTAAAAATTTGGTGGAAAACCAAAGTAACTTAAAAATAAAACGCTTTCGATCGGATAATGGTACAGAGAACAATAATAAAAAATTTGGAATAATCCATGAAACAACTGTCCCATAAACTCTATAACAAAACGGTCTTAGTGAACGATTAAATAGGACAATATTATGGAGAAAGCAAGGCCTATGCTTGCAGGTTCCGGTTTGAGTCGTAAATTTTGGGCAGAAGTTGATGGGCAAAATAAAGTTTTTTTATTAAAGTAAAGTCTATATGGACTGAAGCGAGCTAGTAGAGCCTGGAATGAAAAAGAACATGAAGTTCTTATGTATAATAATTATACTCAACTCAAAAGTGAAAAATGTGTTTACTATAAAGACTTTGATACCTGTAAAGTAATCATTGCTTTATATATGGACGATTTCTTTGTTTTCTCTAATAACAAAAATGGCATTTATGATATTTTACGAAAGAATTTTAAATAAAATTGCTTGGTCCTGTTGAATTTGTATTAGGCATGAAAGTCGAAAGAGATAGGTCTGTATGTACATTGAAACTTTCACAAGGATTATATGTAAAAAGTTAATTACATAAATTTGGAACGACTGAATGTAAAAAGGTATTCACACCTATGGGAACGAACTTAAAGTTGTCCAAAGCTTTAACATGTGATACCAAATATCCATATCAGGAATTAATTGGCAGTCTTATGTACTTAGCTGTCAGTACACGTCCTGACATTGCATATGTTTGCAGTAAATTGAGTCAATACAATTCTTGTTTTGATGTGATCCATTGGACAGCTGCAAAACGTGTCCTACGCTATTTATCAGGTACCCAAGACTATGCTTTACATTTCAAACAAGGTAGAACAAAAATAGCCATTTCATCGGATGCTGATGTGGCCGGGGATTGTAGTGATCCTAGATCATATTCTGGTAACAGAAGAATTCATTGGGAATCCAAAAAACAAGAAAAACTGTTGCATGCTCAAGTACAGAAGCCGAGTATTATAGTTTATAAAATGCTGTTAAGGAGGCAAAATTCCTCAAAATTTTCCTTACTGAACTATGTGTGCGTCTAATAAGTTTGCAGGATCCAATCACAATCATGAATGATAATCAGAGCACGCATAAAATAGTTGAAGATGAATCTTTTAAAAGAACAAAACATATTGATGTTGCTTTTCGTTTCGTTACGGAAGCTATTGATATAGGTCTAACTAAAATTGTATATAGGCCATCTGCTAAGCTTTTAGCAGATGTATTTACTAAGTCATTAACAAAAGAAAAACATAAAAATTTTGTTAAACTTTTGAATTTATCTTAAGTATCATATACTATAAAATAACTATGTTTTCTTTACTATGCATTCTTTAGGGGCAAAGTGTAAATAAGTGCAAACCTCTTTAGCTAAAAGATGCATATTATGTCAATGTGAAGTAAATGTCGAGGTGACATTAACATCAGATATGGTATTGGAAATGATTTAGTTTTATTATACTGATAAACTGTGTTGATGTAATCACCGAAATAAGTCCAGGAACCCTCCTTTTAAAGTATTCACGATAAAATTTAAACTATTTTTTAAAAACTGTGCCGATACCGGCAAACTAAGCTGATCTTTTATTTCTTTGCGAAATCAGATAAGAAATTGCTGCATAGTCGTTAAATATGTCTTCATATAGTGACTTTAGAGGTCTTAGTAAATTATGACACTCCGTATCGCTAATAAATTCGTTTTGTTTGCAATAGAAGCGGGTGGTTCCTAAAATGCTATTAATGTACGCGAGGTGTGACTTAACATAACTAATATCTACGGGAATTATTATATGTAATAGATTGCTTACAAGTTTCATGGAACCTATTGGGTCAAAATAGATGCCGGGACCTGTACTGATTAGTTGCGTGTAATCTCTTGTCGTTTGCGTCATACAAGTACACGGCAGGCCAATTCTGAAAATGGTAAAACTAAAGGTGAGTACATGCTGTTTTATATAGTGATAGACGTTAGTTTGACCTGGTCAAAGTGGTGCTTCACATGACGGTGGTTATTAAGTAGTGACAAGGTATTGTTACCGTGCACTTTCATAACTTTGTATGGCCCTTTCCAGACGGGTGAAAGAGCCTTACGTAACCGAAGATCTCCAATTTAGTATTTTACTGGTAGGGAATGTTGGTCGTAGTATGTTTTTGATCTTTCTTTTGAAGAGTTTATATAGCCGCGAAAGTTTTAAGCGGTGGTGTAGCATTTTTACGTATTCGGATCAGGGCGAAGGTCGTAAACGGAATCTGGGATATGTAGCTTATGGCTGAAGAGGAGCTCATATGAAGTAAAATGCGTGGTGCAGTGGACGTTAGTATTATATGCTTACATAGCAGTGTAAACGTATTTGTGCCAATAAGTTTGGTTATCATTAACGTAGGATTTTAGGTACTCTTTCAACGTCAAATGGCTACGTTCTAGGGCACCTTGTGTTTGGGGGTGATATGGGATCTACCATATTTGTTTGATTTTTAGAAGTTAGTGCCCTTATCAGTCACAATTATTTTAGGGATGCCAAAACCGGATATAAAATGGACTTGATATTCACAGGTTTCTTCTGCTGTTGCGTTTGAGATAGGATATGCCGCTGAGTACTTTGTAAGATCGTCTTGGTGTGTTAAGATGAATTTCAGTTTAGTAATACCGGCTTCAGGCAAGGGTCCAACTATATCGAGGGTAACTTTTTTGAAAGGCCGCGTTGATGAAGTGGTGATCTGCATTGGGGCACGGTTTGTTTGTCGGAGCGCTATATTCGCTTGACAAAGTGTGCACTTTTTGACATAGGTCTCAATTTCAGATCTCATGTTTTTCCAGTAATACCTCTCTTTAATTCGATTGAGCATTCTTACGGTACCTAAATGGCCGGCAATAGGGATATCGTGATTTTCTCTAAGGATTTTTGGGATTTTGCTTGGGACTGGGTAAATTATGTTATTGTGGTAGATGTGGACTGTAATAGAGGTGTCGTGGAAAAGGTAAGTAAGCATGGTATAAATTTTAACAAATGAATGTTTTTCAAAAGGGTTTTTAAAGTCGTTTATTGCTATCTCGTTTACGTGTGCCATGGAGGATAGTTCATTCTTTAGGTGATTTAACGATTTGAAAATTTCGAAATATGAGTTCGTCGAAGTGGTGTACCTTTGTGAAAAGTAAGTAATAGGTTTTGTTAGTGTTAGTAATCTTCTTAAAGGAATATACTTCTTTTTCAGACTGGAATGGAATGGATTATACAGGATTTTTTGCATGAAAGGGTCATCTAAATCTGTAGATGTTGGAATAATAGTTACTGGGCAGGCACTTTGCAATAAACTTTCGTTATGTTCTACTAGGTTTGTGTCGAAGACAGTGTTGTTATTTGACATAGATTTCAAGAACTGAGAATATTCATTATTACTTGTAATATCTATATTTGTACTATTTTCTGTTTCAGATAAACCAGAATCATTTAGAGGAAGATTTAGGTGTAGGGTTTCATCTTCAGGTGGTATAGAAAACGACGGTGAAGATGGGAAGTCTAAGAGCTTTATGTTTTCTGTTTCAGGAATCATGGAAGTTGTAGGAGGTGCTGCTGTATCCAATAATTCTAAATTTTCAGTTTTAGGAATCACAGGGACATTTGAAGAGGATGGAAGATCTAGTGGTTCGTAATCTATATTTAGGTTGTCATTAAATGGGCCGAGATCCAACAAACCAAGTTCTTCCAGAATATCTGACGATGCTGTGATTTGAAGTTGAGGTTGAACGTTTTCATTGGGTTTACTGGGAAGCGTGACAATGCGTCTGCGTTACTGTTTGTTTTGCCTTCCTCATATTCTATTTCGTAATCAAACTCTTTGAGTATTAATCACAATCTTACGAGTTTGGAACCCGAAACTTTACAATTAAAGAGCCATTTTAGTGGTTTGTGGTCAGTGACGATTTTAAATTGCTATCCATATAAGTTTGGGCGGAAAACTGTGGTACCTTAAACTATGGCTAGGCATTTTTAGTTACGCTGTAATTACATTCAGCTTTATTTACAGTAAGGGATGCGTAAGAGATTGGGCGGTCATTACTGATTGGACCCTGGGATAGAATTGCTGATATAGCGAAATTAGACGTGTCGCAAGTGAGTACAAAAGGTTTTGTAAAATAAGGATACGAGAGGATTGGTGCAGAAGTTAATTTGTATTTTATCTGATCAAAAGCGAGTTGTTGTTGGTTATCCCATTTGAAAGCAATATCATTTTACAATAATGATGTCAATGGTTTAGCAGTATAAGAAAAATCTGAAATAAATCTGTGGTAGTAGGAGACCAACCCCAGAAAGGACTTAATGTCTTTTAGACACTTTGGTGTTGGAAATTCAGTCACAGCTTTTACCTTTTCAGGATTAGGTTTTACTTCTGTAATGATGTGGCCCAGATAAGCTATTTCTTTCCTAAGGAACTCACATTTTTTAGGTTAAAATTGCGGAGTCTCTGAAAGGCTGCAGTTAGGTTATTGATATGGGATTTGAGGTGAGGAGCATATAAGACGTCAAGGTAAACGAAGCATCGGATGCCCTGTAGGCCAGAAAGTGCTGTGTAAAAAACCATGACATTGTCTTATTTGCTGATGACACCTTTTTACTTTTTAAAGTTAAGAGACGACAGACATGTTATGAAAAATTAAATAATGCCCTTTCTGGAATTGTAAATTGGTTTAACGCTAATAATTTGTTACTTAATGAAAAAAAAACCAAATGTGTTAAATTTACATTACCAAATTTTTTTCAGATACTGACATGTATTAATGTTAATAGCGAGCAATTAGAACTTGTTAATTCAACGTCTTTCTTGGCATAACGCTTTACTCCAAACTTCAATGGTCCTCATATTCATAACCTAGCCAAAAAACTTAGCTCTGCTGTGTATGCGATCAAGAAAATAAGACAATTGACCAATGTCGACACTGCAAAAATAGTATATTTCAGTTATTTCCATAGTTTAATGACATATGGTATCCTATTGTGGGGTAGCGCTGCTGATGTAAATACAATATTTTTGTTACAAAAAGGGCAATTCGTGCTATTTATAAATTAGGATCTAGGATATCTCTGAGGGATAGGTTTTAGGGAAGTAAATATTTTAACTCTAGCGTCGCAGTACATATATGAAAATCTTTTATATGTTCATAAAAATATCAATAATTTCAGCAATAAAAGTGACGTTCACATAGTAAATTTCAAAAAATAATATTTCATAGCTTTGACGATTCAAAAGTGATTGTAAAATCCTTATTTGAATAAAACATCTTGACTTTGACTTCAACTTGGAAAATGGGCATGTTTCATGCCAAAAGGCATTCTAGTGAACTCGAAATGACCTTGTGGGCCAGCGGTTTTAGGTGCGTCTTCTTCGTTAACTAAAATTTGATGAAATCCAAATGCAAGGTCAAGGGTGTAAAAGTATTTGCTTTTTCCTAATTGGTCCAATATCTCTGCAATTTGTGGGATTGAATAGGTGTCTCCTACCGTAATATCATTAAGCTTGCGATTATCCACTACTACTCGCCACTTGCGTTGTCCGGAAGCGTCTAACTTCTTCGGGACTACGCAAATGGGAGAGGAACAGGGAGTTACTGAGGGTTTGATAATTCCTTGGTCTAGCATCTTGTTATTTTTTTATATTAATATGGCAACTAAAGTGAACAAAAACTTTTTAACATTAAATTGGTGCAAAAATTAAATTAGAAAGAAAAACATACTATACCATCACAATCTTAATAATCACTTCAGCTTTATGTAATTCAAGAAAGCGGTAAGATTTAGTGTTAATAGGGTTAGGAAAAGTAGTTTGTATGTTGTGTTTGATAGCGTTGGTATGGGTAAGTTGGTCATTGGGTAAATGGAAAATATCGGAGTATTCACAACAAACTTCATGAAGAGTTAGGCTTCTTCACTATTTAAATGGGAAGTTCTGAGTAGATTTAGGACTTCTTGTGTGCGATTAAAGGAATTTGGTAACATTGGGCTGTTCAGATAGATTATTAATGGAGTAGGGCATGGTTGGTTGATTACTATTATCATAATCGACTGGTAATAATGAAAGATTTAAATTAGAACTTATTGTAATAGTGCTTCTGATGTATTTACTATTGATATATTTATTCTTTTATTCTTTGTGACTTTTACTAAATAATTAGCTATTAGCACATTTTCAGAATAGAGCTGATCTAGTACCAAGCCTTATTTAATTCTGGGTCCGATACGGTACATTCAATTATAGTTTCAGTTCTAGCTAGCATAATATAAATCGGTTCAGTAAATTGAAGTTTCAGTTCTGTTTTTCCCATTTTCAGAGTTTTCTTTGTATAATCGATATAACAACCTAGCTAACTTAATAGACCATTACCTATTATTCCGTCGTATGGAAGGTTTATTTCTTGTATCACATGAAAGGTGTGGGCCACAAATTTACGATCCTTTTATAAATAAAGGTTCTTTTATTATGTTTGGCGGAGTCTTAATATAGTTTTGCTTTAACAGACTTATGGCAGAACTTAAGTCAACTAAGAGCGAAAAAGGAATTCCAGATACAGGCGTGTTGACTAGAACGTGAGGTAACAGTCTGTTAGAGTGTTTTGAGTTTATTTCGTAGATTTAAATGTTTGTCTTTTGTGTTTCAGGTTGCTTGCAGATTTTGTATTCAGTTAGGATGGGTTTAATACTCCAAAAGACTTTTCTAGCATGGGATGCAACAGTGTCGCTGTTTTGGGCACGGCCACCCAACCGTTGAGGTTTGGGTTTGGATTCGGTAAAAGGAGTGTTGGAAGTTTGTGGTTGGTTATTTAGCAACATGGCGGATGTAGTGGATGTGATAGAGATAATAGGCGTAGTAAATACAGTAGATGTGATAGATACAGTGGTTGTAGTAGATATTGCAGGTATATTAGATACATTGGATATGGTGGACGTTGAAGATTTAATAGATGCAGTGGATTCAGCAGACGTATTAGATGCAGTGGACACAGTGGATGTAGTAGATATTCCAGGTGTATCAGATACAGTGGATGTGGTGGACATTGTAGATTTAATAGATGCAGTGGATTTAGTTGTCTTATGGCATTTTGCTTTGGGGTAAGGCAGCTGATATTGATACAGTCTTTATTTTGCAAATGAGAGCAGTACGGTCAATTTATAAATTAGGACCTCGAATTTTTCTTAGGTAACTATTAAGGGAAATTGATATTTTAACTGTTCCTTGCCAATATATCTTTGCTTGTATAATGTATGTACGCCAAAATTGTCACTTATTTGCTAAAAATAGTGACCTCCACAGTGTTAATACAAGGAATAAGGATAAATTGGTAGTTCCAAAATGTCGTCTTCAGAAGGTACATAGCTCTTTCGCAATACAAAGTATATTTTTCTACAATAAAATTCCAGAACATGTGGTTAATTTCCCCTCAAATAAATTTAAAATATATGTCAAAGATAGTTTAATGAAAAAAAGCTATTACAAAGTAGATGAATACATAAATGATAAAAATGCTTGGAAAAATTAGAACTTAATTGATTTGTATTGGGGCATTTGAAATATTTTTTTTTTTTTTAAATTAAAACATTGTATATTATGTTATTACCCAGTGTAAGGCTATATTGTATTTTTATATGATGTATAAAAGATTAACTAGTGAGTTTATTACCGTTGCTTCTCGGTAGTAAAGCATTACGAACCTTCCAATCTTCTCCTCTTATATTTTGTTCCTTTACTACACACATTGTAACTAGTACAATCGAAGTTTTATTGGAGTTGCTTGAGTGTGTCATGCTCTCTCAAAGTGTCTCTGCGGTGGTGGCGTGTGTGTTGGGTCGTTACGTTCCCTAAAACATGGTTGAGCGAAGCGATGGCTGATTCATGTGTCATACTCGTGAACGGGTGCTGCCTGTGGAGGCTGGTCTGCTCTTGCAAACTTCTTTGTATTCTTAGTATTTAGTCTTACTTTTTTGTTTTGTTTATTAATACTTTAAGACATTGATTATTCCTTAGTGATGAATACATAAACTGTCTTTTGTTTATATTAGATACTTTTTTATGTTGTGCTTGTGCTTTATATTTCATGTTTTTTTATGTTTGTAATGGAAAGTGTCCTTTTATGATAGGGAGGACATTTTCCAATACTTTAATTGGACCCTGTAAGAGAAAGGGAGAAAAGAAATGCCCTGTTGTGAAAGTCTGAAGTATGACTGTTAGTGAAAGTCTTGGCGTAGACGGGGAAAGCGAGGTGTTTGCATATAATTCGGTATACTAGGTTATGTCGTACTTATATTTCTAATATTTTCTTCTGAGATTGCTAAATTAATCGCATCATTTAACGTAGTAGGAGAAATGTGTCTAGGGCAAGATCTTCCATAGCTGAGATTTTGCCGTCCAGCTGTTCACTTTTTTGGTATGATATGGTAAGCTCTGTTAATAATTTGGACAAGCAGGTTTCCACACAAAGGCCAAACTGGGTTGCAGCTTCTGAAGGTTACTGCTTGCATTCCTGTAAATCCCTTAATAAATGACTATAGTGTTTCTTTTCGCCTGTGTTTTCAAAAATCCGCTCTCAGTTGTTCCCAAGTCTCAAATTCTTTTACGGAGCAAGCTCTTTCAGCGTTGCCTTCAAGCTGACTTATGATATATTTTAAAACGACTGTTTTCTGATTACTGTTCGCTAAAGAAACAGCATTATTGCAATTACTTAAAAAAGAGTTCAATTTCTCACGTGATCCGTCGAATGTAATAAGTATATCCATATCTAATTTATCACCTTTTTGTTTGGAACTAGAATAGGTATTAGGACCCATTTTTTAAATTAAATTAAATAGGCTAAGTAAAACAATTTAAATCTAGACAAAATAATCTTCAGTAAGTCGACGCTTCGGTGTAATAGGCAGCCACGTTGTTTGTAAGACAACACTTCCGAAGAGAGCGCAGGTGCTCCTGTTCGTGGAACGGAGATATGATACGGTGAGAAGATGTGACTCGAACACACAAGTTGAACACAAAGACCAAGGATAAGTGATATTTTTATAACGAATAGTTGTTCACTTTTTAATATTGTTATTTTAACTTTGGAGCACTTTCGGATTTTGCACACAAAAATAGTTCTATGAAAGTAAAATCTGGGTGAATTACAGGATCAGCGACGTGAAGGCGATGAAGGTTACCATGGAGTGAAGGATTAGGCAGGAATATGACGTATTAACGTTCTTAGATGCAGAGATGAGTTACACTTGTTGTACTTTGACTGGGCCGACGCGATGATTTTTATGTGTCACTGAGTTTCACTAAGTCACTTTTAAAGTTTGGCACGATAATAAAAATGTCACTATTTTAAATCGGAGACTGTCCGGGGACCAAAATAATCCCTTTACGCTGCCACCAATGTTATACTGGAGATCCGGTACGGGTTTTTAAATAAGTAATTAAATCACAAATAAAACTAATTTAATTATAATTCAATAAAATACAACGTGAAATTAAGTATGAGCAAATGTCTGTACGAGACGATGGGTAGCAAGGAACTGACTGTCCGTCAGTCGGTTTCTTCTGGGTTTTATCACTGATTACTAAGGGAAAGGTTTCGTCATTGTTAAGGGTTGGCATTTCTACATACTGTTAAAGGGTGTAACAGATCGAGCGGACAATAGCCCATTTCCGCATATAAAGAATATCGCCCCGAGGGCAGAGCTCTCCCTCCTGAGCTTATTATTCTGTGTTGTGACTGATAGGGTGCCCGCCTGTAGGCGGCTAGAGCAAAACCTATTCCTAAGTCCAGTTCAGCTGGGTCCCTGACAAGTAGGGCCCCTCTTATTAAAATTCACCAGGGGCGTCTTTGTACCCCCTGAGCTTCTGGCCGGGTCATGGGGTTATTACCCTGACATCCTTACCTTGTTCACCCCATAGGTAGCAAAACATAGAAGAACTACGACGGCTCCACAGATTTTAATACAAACACAGGTTTTAATATAAATCTTTAAACAATCTCAGCATAGGAACCTGCTTAATAGGTACCCGAGGGTACATTTACTCTTGAGCAAATGGGGGAAAAAGCAGTTCCACCCGAAATCCGTACCTCTATAGCCCAAAGGCGGAGTAGAGAAGATCCTACGATTATGCAGTCGACGGTGCAACGTCACTGTTGCTGTCCGTCCGTAACAATCTTGTTTTAACTAACAGATGTATTTACGTGATTCTGGGTTTAAAGATAACTGATAATAACTTTGAGTGATATCTAATTTTGCAAAATAAATGCTACCGGACAACGAGTTTAATATTTCAGTAATATTAGGTAGTGGAAATTTATCGTCTTGGATTTTATTGTTTTCCTGCCTATAATCGTTGACTAAACTCCACTTTTTCTCGTTCGATTTAATTAGCTTTCCTATTAACTAACAAAACTGGATTCGACCATTCTTATACAATCTCCTCTACGAAATCATTTTAAGGCTTGTTTTGTGCCTGTATCTCTTTCTTACTCTTTAAAGTTTATGGGATTTTGTAAGGTTTTACGTAAATAGGTATCTTCTTTCAAAACAATGTTATGTTCCATTAAGTTAGTAACAGATAAGTTGCCCCCTGTCAAATAATATACGTCAGCTTCTCTCGTCTCCTTGTCTGCGCTGGGTGGGCCGGCCTATTCTCTTGACTTCGCGGGCCACGGAATTCCTGGACATCGCTCGTACGCTTCAAGTCTTCTAGGAATAGAAGCTTTTCGCTTTTCGTGAAGGCTTTTCATTTTAGTGGCGCATTTAAGTCTGGATTTCTGAAAATAAGGGTCTAGGCTGTTCAGACTTCAGGCTTGTATTTTTGCTCTATGGTTTTTAAAATTAATTACTTCATTTCGTATATGTGCATCTAAAATTCTGGGTTTTATCGTTTCTTCAAAATTAATGGTCTTGATTTTTGTAGACGTCGTTTCTGATTCTTTGGCAAAGAGCCTTTTCGCCATGAAGACTTGTTCTCCAGTTGACGATCTGATTCATGTGTCATACTTGTGAACTGTGGAGGCTGGTCTTCTTTTGCAAACTTCTACGTATTCTTAGTATTTAGTCTTACTTTTTTGTTTTGTTTATCAATACTGTAAGACATTGAATATTTCTAAGTGATGAATACATAAACTGTCTTATTTTATGTTTTTTAATTAGATACCTTTTAATGTTGTGCCTGTGCTTTATATTTCATGTTTTTTATGTTTGTAATGGAAAGTGTCCTTTTATGATAGGGAGGGCAATTTCCAATATTTTGATTGGACGCTGTAAGAGAAAGGGAGAAAAGAAATGCCCTTGCTGAGTTTCTTGTCGGTTCTTCCCAGTACAAGGTCTCCCGCCCTATAGACTTACGAACCGATGGTGTAGTGACATTCATAAGTGCTCAATTATTGTAGCCTAAATTGAAAAAAGGATATTGAATTGGAATTTGAATTTTAACAAAGGTAGCTTTTCCATATCCATTAATATTCATGTTTTAACGCGCGCGGTGTCACGGTGATGCCACCTCGGCAATTAAATGTTATTATTAATAGGATCGTTCTGAGGGACGGAATTTCGAGCCCAGTGTGTCTTTTTCTTAATTTCACAACTACATTGTTTGCTCACACCAATGAATTTTTGGTTAAGGAAAACATCGTGTAGAAACCTACATACGTTAAAAAGACGTACGCGAAGTTTACAATCCCTGTTGGACCCGCGTCATGGACTATGTCTCAAATGAGGTGCGGGTAGGCCGTGCAACAACAGTGGGGACGTATGAGACTGGTTTGAAGAGGACGTCATATGAAATGTACCAATTTTTTGATTGTTTTTTTGCTCAAGTAACCATCTAATGTTTTAGTTTTACAGACGATATCTCCGACTTTTATGGGCCGGTGTTGGCTTTTTACTATTTATTTCAATTATTGTGTTGCTGTTTGTTTCTTCTTCAATTATCGACATGGGTAAGTCATAATTTATGATAATGATGTTAGTTAAAAATAAAAATAAAATGCCTAGTTAACACAATTATTGTTGTCTTCAAGTACAATCAAAAGTCTTGATGAACCATCCTACTCTGTTATGTGTTGTAAACAATATTTAAAAAAATGCTTTGGCCTTAAGATGTAGACTCTATGCTATGAGGACAGCGAATAATTGATTCACGGAAGACATGAAATAAGCACCCAAGTGTAGTAAAATATGATTGGTTAACATAAATAAAAATCAAACAGGTTGTGAAAAAAGTACTGTTTTTTTTGCAGGAATCAAGGGCCATTGCTCGGTATGCACCGCTGACAATACTTGTATTTGGGCAACTCATACAATTTTCTGTCATTTTTGAAGTTATTGGAACTGTGGTAGTTAATTTAATATTTATTATCAAAGTTCTTAAAGTCGTTTTAAACATATAACTGTACACTAATTATACAAATTAATAACCTATTTAGATATGTCAAATCAATTAATTATTTAAATAACAAATCATATAGTAGATTATGCACATAATTTCATTTCATTTTTCTTTATACTAAAAATTAAATAATGTCTTGTATATAATTAAAACATTAAGTATATATTGAAAGAAAATTATATACTCTCTAGCATATTTTTATTGGAGTAGGTTCTGCCCGCAACTTCGTCCGCTTGCACTTTAAAAAAAAGACAGCTTTTGACTGTTCACGGTTTTACTGTACTTATACAGGGCACAATTTTAAATGTTGGATTTTGATATAACCGTTTTAAAAGGTTAGCATCATAGTGATATTGTGAACTTTGAACCCATCGGCTACCTTGATAAATAACACAAGACAACTTCAGTCGTACGAGTAATATTTCGTACAACTTTTTCACTACCACACCCTGCCAGTGATCCGAGGTCCACCGGTTCGTAACCAGTGGTCGTCATCACTTTTTGTTTAAGTAACCTCTTTGTATTAATAAATACAAATACACAACAATAAAAATATGTTGACCCGCTCCAAAGATATGGAATCGAAACTTAGAGTAGCTCTTTATGAGCTCAAGACATGTAAAGAGCAGTGCACGGCTCTTATACGAGAACGTGAAGATAGTGAAGTTGAAATAAAAGCAATCATCGACAAAAGTAGTTCACTCAAAAATGAATTAGTTGAACTTGATATTAAACTGGAAGATATGCGTGACCAACAACAAGTTCTTTAGTTGAGGAGTCTAATCAATGCCGAATGGATTATGACTCCGCGTTTCAAAAAATTAGTTATCTAGAATAAAAACTTACTGAGGTATATAGTCAAAACAGAAATTCACAAATAGAACAAGTACACAGATTAAAAACCGAAACCCTGTATAATGAACTGGTTAATGAGGGGCATAAATTGTCAACCATAGCGAAGTCTAACTGTCCTACTTGCCACCGAAAATGGCATTTAATGAAATATAAAAAAAACAAAAAAAAATATAAAAAAAATCGACGGCAAGCATAAAGAAAAATAAATACCTATTGAAACAAGTCTCAAAAATGAGTATTGAAAAATATAAGTTGATTTCCAAAATTCAAGACTTGCAATCGTCATTAGATAATATCTCCAAGAAGTATAAATTAGCGCAAAATGAAATTACTGCACATATATCAACTCTAAGTGAACTGACTGCATCAGGTCAATATAATTTGGAACGCTTTGAGTCACTCATCGACAAACAATTGCATAGTACCGATGATAAAAACTCTCAAGATTAACGTTTTGTATACCCAAATTCTAGGCATTACCTTTAAAGACAATGATTCCAGAAAGTCAAGACACTACTTGTACTATATCTCCTGTTTAACAGCAATCAATACATCACAAATTAAACAGACAAGTTAGGTATAGACATAGTGTCATTTTTCAGAACCTGCTTAAATCATAAGATTGTAAATAACTGCTACCCAGGAGCATCGCTGACATATATATTAAATAAAATTTTACAAAAAACACTACCTTAATTTTAATGATTGGCGAGAGATTTGCTTGTAACAAGAAAGAACTGATAATTTGCCTT
The DNA here is from genome assembly GCA_946406115.1 of Apoda limacodes. NCBI lineage: Eukaryota > Metazoa > Arthropoda > Insecta > Lepidoptera > Limacodidae > Apoda > Apoda limacodes. The sequence goes on along the minus strand of OX291553.1, from coordinate 5,256,446 downwards.
GATACCCTGACGAAACTATCACAAAGTCTCAGTAATAAATTTCTATTCCAATATAGAAACAGTGATCACGCGACAACGGGCGTATCACCAGCGGTGGCGCTACAGGCGCCGGGTACGTGGGCTGCTGGACGCGTTGCGGCCGGACCGCGCGGCCGCCGTGCGCGCGTGACAGGACAGGCCTGAAGCCTTTATTCTCTCAAGCTCGATGTAGAACGTCTCTTGGCGCAAATCCACCCGTAGCAAGACTAAACAAACTTTATAACCAGAACAGTAATGTCCTAGATCTTAATCATGTCATGGCACAACAGCAGAATTTCGTAGAGCTGTGAATAGTATCGTATAACTTTTAATTCCCATTTTACATAATTTACTTTAATTTTCAATCCAAAGATTATGTTATTCTTAATCTTCATATATTTAAATATTTTTAACTATTTTTTTATAATTCATTATTTAACTCTTATAAATTAAAATATTATGTTGTAATTCGTTTTTCGCTGTAAAATAAATATGCCAAACTTAATTTTAGTGCATGCTGAATTTACCTATAAGTAGTTGTACAGTTAGTTTTAAATTGTTTCTGTGTACCTAACCATTATTATTGTTACAACTGTTGGAAGATCAATAAAATAAAAAAATATCTAGCTTATTATTAAAAGAAATAGTAACACATTGTTTGTTGGAAACGATATTCAAAGCAACATCGGGCTTGGTCATTAATTGGATAAGTGACTGCTTAGCTGTACAATTTTTTGTTTGTGTTTGTAAATAACGTAAATGGTGGTAGGTACGGAAACCTCGGTGCGCAAGTCCAACTTGCACTTGACCGGTGTTTTAAAACAAAAATGGGAACGCACAGTGCTATTCAGAGGTTTTCTTTCCGCAAACGCTTAGGTTGTGTGTGAATCGAGCTCTCTGTTGAGGATTTCTCTGGGGACTACAGTTTAAGGTTCTTCGGGAAGGGAGTGACTTGATTTCACTAGTATTTTGAGTGTACATTGACTACGGCATCATCCGGGTGTTACTATATTTGCTTAGCTAATTCTGAACACATTTTAAATTTATTTTTTCCTTCGTTTATATGACATCTTTAATCTTTTAACAGCTATATGACAGTGTATTTTACTTTGATACGCAGATCTAATAATTTAATAATTTACTGCCTTGACTGGCTTCATACTCCGTCATTTTATAATATTCATAAATTAAGTTGTCTGGTTTTTAAATATATTTTAAAATGGTGATTGGTCTTTTCCTAAGCACTTAGGACCTGACATGTCAAGGGCATTTATTGATTAGAATCGAAATTGATTAATTATTTACAATAGTATTAATTTTACAAACATATGAATAAGGATTGCGCACCAATGAAGTAAAGATAACAATTAGTTTTTAGAACACTTTTGTAGAACTTGCTTTTTTTATTTTCCATATCTACATATTCCATATTCTCCATATTCTACAGAGCAGTGCAATTCCTTAAATTAATTTTTCTTACAGCAACAGACCACTTTGGAATAATATATAATACTAACCTAAATAAGATAAATTTAAGAAATCTATGTCTACACCAGTTTTATACAAATATAAACAAAAAAAAAATCCTGCGTCGTACTAAAAATAATATTACGTTAAATCAGCATATATAAAAGGATGTCTCATAAGAAACTAGAAATTAGATTGTTCATAAACTGATAAAAGGTTGACATTTTATGTATCACAGAACAAAGGCTACGCAGGCATCAGTTATTGTTAAATTTCACTATTCACCAGGTGGAAAATTGGATCAGACGTGTAAATGCAATCCATGTTGGCTCTTTAATTTTAGTAAGTAAACAGATAAAGATGTTGTGAGCCGAGTGAACTGCCGAGCTGTCCTGTATAGAAGTTGAGCATCTCAATGTTGTGGGAGTGAACAAGCCCCTTTGTGCAATTTATGAAAATTTTATATTAGATATGGAAAAAATTTAACATTTGTGTAGACTTTAATATGAACATTGTAACTAACCCCCCAAAGAACACATATACTAGCTACCCTTAACGTACCTACCTAGCTAACCAGCATGGAAAGAAAAGATTATAAGACATAATATGAACACGAAACTTGAAAATTGAAGTATAAATTTATAGAAGGATTGGCTATGTGATCGTCTGAGTGGTAGGACCTAATTGTGTAACGTAGACCGCAGGTTCTTTAAGAGAAAGACTGAAACACCGTTCTAGTAATAAAAATAGTATCCTCTACCCCTATGCGCTTTTGATTTTTCTTAAAAAAATAAAAAGGCGGAAAGCTCCACCCAGCGCTTCCCACGGTACGTGTCCATACCGAGGCTAACTTAGCGCACATCCCCCGTAGGAGTAGAGGTGTGAAATCATAAATGGTATAACCATTAAATTATCGTTGCAGCCGAAGCTGAAGACCGAAGTCTAAATATGTAGTTTCAGGAACAAATCCTTGTGCGTGCATAGCACAAACACTCAGCCTTAGGCCAAAGAGTGTAACATCCGTTCGCACAGACACAGCCATGACATTGTCAAGAGAGCACGTCTCGTGTTAAACACACTCCGAAGAGCAGGACGCAATAAACCCCACTGAACCATTTGTGTAGTAGGTAATAATTATGTACCAATGGAACAGCCATGGAATTCACCAAGAGGGCACGCCCCATGCTTAACACACTCCGAAGAGCAAGACGCAATAAGCCCCACTGCATCCATGTAACTTCAGTCGTAGATTATAAATGATATATTTTGGTTTTCAAGCCGGCGTCCACACCATACATGATCAAGGATTCATAAACAGGTTAAATGTATAGGTATATTATCAGTTCAAGTACGAAGAATTATAGTTTATAGTTTATTTGATCGATTAACGATAGAATAAGTGTGAGTTATATTATTTATGTAATATTCAGTATTGCAGCTTTTCAGGAATTTAGTCGCGAACCAAATATGATTCCATGAGTTTGTTACCAGTCGCGTAGGTGAAGTATCACTGTCGTCTTCACGTAATCAGCGTCCGACTCCCCACAACTTGGCAACGGTTTACGTGTCAATTTAAATAAAGCAACAATTGCCTTCTTTCGCAGTTTTTCGACTCTGACAGACAGCTCGGGGCAAGGACCTTTACCCTTCTACACTGTGTGATCTGTTGTCGTCGTTCAAGTCGCTCGGCACTGAACTCACCTCCGTATTTGACCCAAACAAACGGATCGAAACGTTAGGCGAGAGATGTTCAAACCGTCTGTGAGCTCAGCCGATGTAACTTGAAGCCACTAACGAACGTTAACGATAAACATTCTGAGAGACCAGTAGGTTTTAAGCTTCCGATCCCCGGGCATGCCTCCATCATCATCTCCTTGTCTCCTCTTTACTTTACTCAGGCGAGGCCTTTTTACCTGTGTAATATAGAAGCATTATAAACGATCAAACCTCAGAAGCAACGTCCATCACTAATACAAGCAAAAGAGTCGCATTCCAATATTCTAATCGCTACAAGACTTCTCCCTATTTGGTGTCACCAGTCGCGTAGGTGAAGTATCACTGTCGCCTTCGCGTAATCAGCGTCCGACTCCCCGCAACATGGCAACGGTTTACGTGTCAATTTAAATAAGATACAATTGCCTTCTTTCGCAGTTTTTCGACTCTGACAGACAGCTCGGGGCAAGGACCTTTACCCTTCTACACTGTGTAATCTGTTGTCGTCGTTCAAGTCGCTCGGCACTGAACTCACATTCGTATTTGACCCAAACAAACGGATCGAAACGTTAGGCGAGAGATGTTCAAACCGTCTGTGAGCTCAGCCGATGTAACTTGAAGCCACTAACGAATGTTAACGATAAACATTCTGAGAGATCAGTAGGTTTTAAGCTTCCGATCCCCGGGCATGCCTCCATCATCTCCTTGTCTCCACTTTACTTTACTCAGGCGAGGACTTTTTACCTGTATTGTATAGCAGCAGTATAAGCAATCAAACATAAGAAGCAACATCCATCGCTAAATCAAGCAAAAGAGTCGCATTCCAATATTCAGGTCACTACAACACTACCACCTTTTATTAGCCATCAGAAAGGTATATAATTCCTCTCATGTTAGAATGTATTCACTTAATAATACATTGCATTTTATATCAATTTATCGCATTTTGCATATGCCCACCTCATACGCTTTCTTTATATATTGTGGCCACGCGACGCTCGCCGCTGCCTATGTATGTCTACGTAAACTTATGCTGTCCCTGGTGTTCTAGTAATGAAATTTATTTTATTTTCGAATTTAGGTTTTTAACTACATAAATGTGTTAAGCCCGTCTTTAGAAAGTCTACAAAAATATTAAAGACCTCCACCGCCACGATCCTGGCTAACTTTTTCTAAGTCCTCGATCTTCCACGATCTTATTTAATTATTATTTTGATAATTATGTTAGATTTATATAACAATTTTATTTTATATATATATTTTTTTTTTTCTTTCTTTTTTTTTTTTTCTTTTTTTTTATTTATTATTAAATTTTATTTTTATAAAATTTAATATTATAAAGGACGAAGATAGCTTGGTAGACGGGTAGGCTTGGCAGATGGGTACAACAGCCATGACATTGTCAAGAGAGCACGTCTCGTGTTAAGCACACTCCGAAGAGCAGGACGCAATAAGCCCCATGCTTAACACACTCCGAAGAGCAAGACGCAATAAGCCCCACTGCATCCATGTAACTTCAGTCGTAGATTATAAATGATATATTTCGGTTTTCAAGCCGGCGTCCACACCATACATGATCAAGGATTCATAAACAGGTTAAATGTATAGGTATATTATCAGTTCAAGTACGAAGAATTATAGTTTATAGTTTATTTGATTGATTAACGATAGAATAAGTGTGAGTTATATTATTTATGTAATATTCAGTATCGCAGCTTTTTAGGAATTTAGTCGCGAACCAAATATGATTCCATGAGTTTGTTACCAGTCGCGTAGGTGAAGTATCACTGTCGCCTTCGCGTAATCAGCGTCCGACTCCCCACAACTTGGCAACGGTTTACGTGTCTATTTAAATAAAGCAACAATTGCCTTCTTTCGCAGTTTTTCGACTCTGACAGACAGCTCGGGGCAAGGACCTTTACCCTTCTACACTGTGTGATCTGTTGTCGTCGTTCAAGTCTCTCGGCACTGAACTTACATTCGTATTTGACCCAAACAAACGGATCGAAACGTTAGGCGAGAGATGTTCAAACCGTCTGTTAGCTCAGCCGATGTAACTCGAAGCCACTAACGAATGTTAACGATAAACATTCTGAGAGATCAGAAGGGTTTAGGCTTCCGATCCCCGGGCATGCCTCCATTATCTCCTTATCTCCTCTTTACTTTACTCAGGCGAGGCCTTTTTACCTGTATTGTATAGCAGCAGTATAAGCAATCAAACATAAGAAGCAACATCCATCGCTAAATCAAGCAAAAGAGTCGCATTCCAATATTCAGGTCACTACAACACTACCACCTTTTATTAGCCATCAGAAAGGTACATAATTCCTCTCATATTAGAATGTATTCACTCAATAATACATTGCATTTTATATCAATTTATCGCATTTTGCATATGCCCACCTCATATGCTTCTTTATATATTGTGGCCACGCGACACTCGCCGCTGCCTATGTATGTCTACGTAAACTTATGCTGTCCCGGGTGTTCTAGTAATGAAATTTATTTTATTTTCGAATTTAGGTTTTTAACTATATAAATGTGTTAAGCCCGTCTTTAGAAAGTCTACAAAAATATTAAAGACGTTCACCGCCACGATCCTGGCTAACTTTTTCTAAGTCCTCGATCTTCCACGATTGCATTAAATTATTATTTTGATCATTATGTTAGTTTTATATAACAATTTTATTTTATATATATATTTTTTTTTTCTTTTTTTTTTTTTTTATTATTTAATTTTATTTTTATAAAATTTAATATTATAAAGGACGAAGATGGCTTGGTAGACGGGTAGGCTTGGCAGATGGGTACAACATTTTAGAAAATAGCTCTCTAAGCTCCAGATTGCTTGCCTTATTTCGATCTGTTTATTTTAATAATTTGTTTTGTAGCCAGCAAACTAACTAAAATCGCTGTATCCAATGGCACTTGAATCGACAATATAGTTAAATTCAAAAATAAATATTCAACTATTATTAATCAAATAAATATTGTGAAAAATTAACATTACCAAAAAAGAAAATTGAATTCATACCAATTATAACTAAACGGATTGAATCATTTAAATATAACTTATTGCATTAATTATTAATTATTTTATATATTGCAAGTCGTCGTTACTGCACTGTACCACCTACTTTACTGTGGTGCGGTAAGACCATGCCGGAAATCTCCATAGCACAGCGCGAGGTCCGGCGGGTGTTGCTTTCTCTAGACGTTCATAAGTCGAGTGGGTCAGACGGTACACCAGCAGTGGTGCTTAAGCAGTGTGCTCCTGAGTTATGTCCTTCATTCACGAGCCTCTTCGCGCTTTCCTACCACACTAGGCAATTTCCGTCTTCATGGAAGACTCCGAATGTGCACCCAGTGCCTAAAAAGGGCGATAGCTCAGATCCATCGAATTACAGGCCTATCGCTATCGTGATCCACACACAACTTCTAAGATACCTAGAAGAACACGACCTGGTCAGTGACCGTCAATATGGCTTTCGCCACGGTCGCTCGACTGGTGACCTTCTAGTGTATCTAACACACCGATGGGCACTAGCCATTGAGAGTCAGGGGAAGGCATTGGCATGTAGATGGTTATAGTGAAGGCGTTCGATCGGGTCTGGCACTGGGGTCTTCTATCGAAGTTGCCATCTTACGAAGTGCCCGAGGGTTTGTGCAAATGGGTGGCTAGCTTTTTTCCGGCAGACGCATACGAACCGTAGTTGACGGTAGTTGCTCTGATAGCATGGACATTAATGCTGGTGTCCCGCAAGGATCTGTGCTGTCTCCTACGCTCCTTTCTACTGCATATCAATGACATGTTGGATATCAACAACATGCATTGCTATGCAGATTACAGTACTGGAGACGTTTATTACAAGGGTTATGCAAACATCCCTCGTTCCATTGTGGAGGAAAACCGCGGAGAACTTGTGTCTCAAATGTCCAAAGTCTCTGACTGGGGACGGATAAACGTGGTCCGATTCAACCCTACAAAGACACAAGTCTGCACAGAGTGAAGCAAGAAACAATATTCACGTTGAAGAAAACGATACTGCTTTATTTACTCGTAAAAACAAAAATGAATTTTAATTAAAAGGATCTTTTAATGATAAAAGTACACCAAAAAGTAAATATTGCAAGAAAAAGTTTCATAAATCAGAAGATTGTTGGTTTACGTCCAAAACTGCGACAAACCATCAACAGATTTTATCAGTTGAAGAATACTGAAGCACTTCTGAAACAAAACAAAACAGATTGTGCCTTGACAGCGGATGGACATCTCATGTGTGTTTTGATAAAAAAATATTTAATGAATTAAACTACGATGAACAAAAAGATAAGTTGAAGTTAGCCTCCAATGACAACTTTACAAATATAGCCGAAAAAGGTACGATTTCATTTTATCAAAATGGCATTAAGATGAACTTGATGAATGCCTTGTATGTACCCAAGCTGTCAATTAACTTAGTATCTGTTTCTAAATTAACAGATAATGGATGCAGTGTCTATTTTAAACATAATAGAGCAAATATTAAAAATAAATTTGGAAAACCAATAAAGAAAATAACCTCTATTACATAGATATAAGAAACTTCATGACTAAAAAATAATTTAGCCTACAGGAAATAGACAAATAGCATATGAAATTGGCACACATCAACGAAAATGACTTGAAATTGACATTGCAGCAAAGAACCTTAAGAGGTGTCAACTTCAATGATGATGAAAAATTATCAGAATGTGATGTATGTGTAAAAGGAAAAATGAATCAACTTCCATTTCAATTAAGAGGGCGATATAGGCCAGAAAGCTAATTTATGTAATTCTAACGTTGTGTATGATAATGCACATGAGAAATATATATTATATACTTCTTAAGTAATTTATACCGTAATGACGCCTTGAAAATTTTAATTTTTTGAATGGAATTATACGTTATTACCGTTTTGTAGTCACATGTTTTGACTTTTTGCTACAACTTAGAGTCAATGCACTAGATAACAAGCTATTCTAATTATTTAATCAACTTTCATATCAAGCAAATCCAAAACACGCTTTAAAAATTTGCACAAGTGTTGAAACAATAGTCACTTCCAGATTTTTTATTGCATTAAATACAATAAATGAAAATCACTCACTGAGGTAATGCACTAGGCAAAAGTAAGTTTTATAACATATTTTTATCTTATCCTTTAGATACTATTAGTTGCAAAATTTGCACAAAAACAGCGTATTTTTGCGATCCAGCCTGTACCGCAGCCTTAAAGGAATCGAAGGAACCGAATACTGAAAAATTAGAGATAATCCATTCAGACGTCTGTGGACCAATGCCCATAGAAAGTAACGCCGGAAATAAATATTTCGTTACATTTATTGATGACTACAGCCGATACACAAAAGTATATTTTATTAGAAACAAGAAAATTTTTTAATGCATCCACTGCTTCTGGAGTATTTCCTGAAGCTTGGAAAGATGCTTACATAATACCGTTGCCTAAAGAATCCAATCCAACTTCTTTTTCCGATTATTACCATTCCCATCTAAAATCCTTGAACGGCTAGCTAATCAACAGTTAAACCTTTTTCTAACTCAAAATAGTTTATTTAATACCTTGCAATCCGGATTTCGAACCGGTCATAGTACTGTTACTGCTCTCACTAAGATCATTGATGATATCCGTTATGGTATGGACAGTAAGCAAGTCACTGTCTTGTCTGCTCTTGATTTTAGCAATGCTTTTAACACAGTGGATTCAGACATTTTGTTGGCAATCCTAAGCTCTCTTAACATATCTCCAACAGTAATTGACTGGTTTCGTAGTTACTTGGGTGTCCGCCGACAGTGCATTCGGGTAGAGGAATCTTTCTCTAACTGGTGCCCATTAACTGCCGGCGTACCTCAAGGTGGCGTGTTGTCCCTACTCCTGTTTGCAGTTTTCATTAGCACTAGCACTCTCAAACTATCTTCTCTCTACCATCTATATGCAGGCGATCTCCAGATTTATGCACATGGTCCAATAGAAAATATCGTAACAACAATTCAATCTATTAACTCTGACCATGATAAAATAGTTGAATGTTGTGGATATTATGGAATTCGACTTAATCCTGTCAAGTCGCAGACCATAATTATAGGTAGCCCAAAACTAATATCGAAGATTAATTGGACTGATTTACCCCCAATAAAACTCGATGGTATCATTATCCCTTTTAGTGACACAATAAAAAGTCTTGGTATTTATATTGACCGCACGTTATCTTGGACTCCACAAATCAAGGAAATTAGCCGAAAAATCTTTGCTTTGGCCGGAACCCTAAGAAGATTACGGAATCTTTTACCTGTGTCAACTAAAATTGTGCTTGCTCAGTTTACCTTTACTTGATTATGCTGACATTTGCTGTACTAACCTGACAGAGGAACAACTTAATAAACTGGAGCGTCTACAAAATCTTTGCATTCGCTTCATTTTTGGACTTCGAAAATATGACCATGTCTCAGAATTTCGTTCACAACTCAATTGGCTTCCAATCCGACTTCGCCGGAATGTACATATTCTTTCACTCCTCTATAACGTGCTATTCAATCCATCTACACCATGTTATCGAAAAGAGTGGTTTAATTTTATCAGCTCGCCTCTTCTAACTCTTCGCTCGTCTACTAGTCTTCTTCTTAAAACATCTGGACACAGTACTAATTTTTACAATCATTCTTTTACTGTAAAAGCCATTAGTCTTTGGAACTCTCTGCCGATAAATATAAGGCAAATCCAGTCGCTGCCTGTTTTCAAGATATCGTTAAAATCTTATTACTTACGTACTACTTCCTAATTTTCTAAAATTTTGACCAACCTCTGGTTATTCAAACATATCTAACTTTATTACTTTATTTATTGTATGTATGTTTATGTATTCATATTATATAATAATTTATTTTATGTATTTGTTTAAGTAATTATATTAAGTATGTATATGCATTTTATCTATATAGTAAGTACAAAGGTATTTATGAGTGTTGTTATATTCTTTATTCTTCCTTATAATTTTACTTATGATGTTTTATGTATCACCTACCTCTTCCTGTCAATGTTTCTCTACCCAAAGGTTGCCTGGTAGAGATCGCTTTTAAGCGATAAGGCCGCCTTATTGTGCTATTTCCTCTATTGTAATTTTTTTTGTGTATTTTAAATTGTGCAATAAAGAATATTGTAAAAAATCAAACAATATAAAGCCGACTGAAGTCGAAAATTTTACTGAAAATTAAATAAAGTATTTACAATCATATAATGGTACTGAATATATAAATAGAGAATTTGATTCATTCCTTATAAACTGCGGAGTCATACGAAGACTGAGCGCCCCATATACGCCGCAGCAAAATGGCGTTGCAGAAAGAAAGAACAGAACACTGCAAGAAAAGGCGCGTTGCTTGCTAATTCAAGCTAACATGCCGGAAACATTTTGGGCTGACGCGATATTAACTGCTAACTACATTACTAACGGAGTAGCTACCAAATCAAACAAAATAAATCTCCTTTTGAAAAATATGTTGGACACGTACCATCAGTAAATCATTTTCACATTTTTGGCGCTAAAACATTTATTTTAAGGAAACAAAGGAACAAGAAATTTGCACAAAGAGCAAAAAAAGAAATTTTCATTGGTTATTCGGAAGTAGTAAAAGGATATAGAATTTGGATTCCTGAAGAAAACAAGCTGGAAGTTAGTAGAGATATAAAAGTAATGGATAAGATGTATTTTGAAGAAAAGAAAAATATTGATCTAACTCCTATGATAGATCTTAAAATTGAAATGGAAAACTCTACTGAAACTTCAAGTCCACAGCTATATATGGAGCAGAATATTCAAATACCTTGCGCTGAACAAAACATAGATGAAAATATGAGCAATAATGAGCAAGACCCTAGTGAATTGATCTGTAGACAAAGCGATATCAACGAAATTGAAGAATCTGAAAATTTAGATATTCACACTGCAATTCATGACACGATTGATATTAGCAATTTGATTCCCGGAGAAAACTCTAGACCAATAAGAGAACGAAGACTTCCAATATGGTCTAATGACTACGACATGTCATTTCTTTGCGAAAACGAATATGACGAGTCTAGTGATGAATGGCAAGAAGCCATCAGGGAAGAGATAAAGGCTCATTTAAAAATTAAAAAAATATTGAAGAGAATTCAAAGGACAATAAAGTTTCATGTTAAATGATACTCAAAGAAAAAATTGGTAAAAACGGAGAAGTTGAACAAAAGAAAGCCAGATTAGTGGCAAGAGGATTCAACCAAATATACGGCATTGATTACAATGAAACATATGCACCTGTGACCAGATTAAAATATATAAGATTGCTTTTAGCTATGGCTGCAGAAGAAAATCTCAAAGCCCACCAAATGGAAGTTACAACTGCATATTTAAATGGAGAGCTAAAGGAGAGAATTATAATGGAAAAGCCTAAAAATTTAGAAAAAATGACATTACAACGACAGAACGCATAAAGAACCCATTAATACACAGAAAAGCAAAAGAAATGCTACAGAAAATAAAACGGAAAAGAAAGGCTATGCTAATTGAAAAAAGCACTTTATGGCCTTAAACAGTCAGGACGAGAATGGTACAACAAACTAGATAGCGCTTTGAAGAAAAATGTTTTCTATTCATCTGAACCTGACCCCTGTCTGTATATTCAGATGAAAGGGGGAGAGAAACTAGTGATAGCTATTAACTTTGACGACGTCATAAAGGCATGTTCCAAAATAGAAGACATTAAGTGGATTAAAGATATTCTAAAAAGAAATTTTGAAATGAAGGATTTAAAATAAATTAATTACTGTCTTGGTATACACTTCGAAACAAAAGAAGGAAAAATATGTGCAAATCAAAAAGAGTACATAAATAAAATGCTTAAAAAATTTCGATTTGAAGATTGCAAGTCATGTAACACACCAATGATTCATGGTTTAAAATTAGAAAAGAACATTAAGATATCAGATGAAGAAAAGAATCTGCCATATCGGAATCTAATAGGTTCGTTAATGTATTTGGCTATAGCTACTAGTCCGGATATCCTTTATCCTATTTAAGCCAATTTAACAATAGCTATGGAAATGAATATTGGCAACAAGCAAAAAGAGTACTTAGATATTTAAAAGGTACTCAAAACCAAACTACGACTTTTGAGAAGAAAAATAAATTAATAGAAGGCTTTACAGATGCAGATTGGGCCAGCTGTGAAATTGATTGCAAATCCATATCTGGATATTGTTTTATTTATAGAGGAACTCTTATAAGTTGGGAGACCCGAAAACAGAGATCAGTTGCACTTTCAACAGCAGAGACTTTAACAGAATGCTCTAAAGAAGCCTAGATATTTTGCAACTGTGTAAACACCTGCGAATCCCTCAAACTAAGATGATCATATGGAATGATAATCAAGCAGCTCAAACAATAGCCAATATCAAAATTGTTAGAAGAAAAACAAAACACATTGACTTGAGAATTCATTTCATAAGAGATGTCATAGAAAAAGGAATGGTACTGCTGAAGTATAAACCAACCGATGAGATGCCAGCAGACATTTTTAAAAAGGCACTTCCAGCACCAAAATTGAGACAATTACTTTCTCAAATGGGACTGGTAGTGAGGGGGAGTGTTGAGATCTAATGTCTATGACCATCTATGAGTCTATAACTACAACAAAGTTTCAACATCCATACATTTCAGTAAAGGGTTGTCAAATAAAATAAAATACGAATTTATGTAAACAAACATTTAATTTAAATATATTGTTTGTGATAAATATAATATAAAATAAAGCCCTGTAATAAATCTTTATATTGTATTCTTCTGGCGTGCTCCATAGCCATCATCCAGATCAGAAAAATAACCGGAGGATGCAAGAAACTGGGGAAGTTTCCAGACATCCATTCTTAGTTCTTTGTTCAGATACAAGGTTTCAAATATAGAAACTGGAGAAATTCTTTTACGAATGACGGGATGTGTCATGCCTCATTACTGCTATGTTTTCCTGTGCGTTTAGTTAAATTCTTTTCTAAATCTACTTATTTTCAACAACGCTTATTCAATATATAATAATTTTAACCTGCAACTAAAGTTGCCTATTCTATGTGCTCTGTCATGTCTTTTTCCATATTTGTTACTAGGAAATACATTCGTAAGATAGATTCGTTTATTTCGTTTGACCATTTCATGCGGTGCCCGGTCCATAGTGTGATGTTAGCTTGACTGTGCGAAGTGAACGTTATTATTTTCATTTTTAAGTAGGAATATATTTATTTTTTATTTTTTAATATATATAATTATTAATTCTGCGTTGATCGCCAATTCTTTGTTTAGATGCGTTCATGTATGGGTATGCTGTGAATTTTTAGTGTAAGTTGTATAAGTATGCACGCGTGTTCGTTTCATTTTTTGTTATTATCAAATAGTTGCGCAATATGAATTTATTCATTTCTGGAATCAATTTTCTTCGTGCGCGGGTAGTGTCAGAAGTGGGTACAGGGTTTGCGGCGGGTGCCTCCTGTACAACATCAACGGACATCGATTAAGTGTTTGATGACTGGTAGGAAGTTTCTGTTTCAAATGGGTGTAGGGATGAGCTAGGGGATGAAAAAAGACTATTGGGTGTTGATGAATTCTCAAATGATGCATTTTGATGTGCACCGGTTTCGTCTGTATTATGTTTATTGATGAGAGACCGCCTGTTCACCTCCTCATCACCGATGGTTCGCATGCTGTATCATCCAGCATCAGCTCCAGATGCGCCCCGGCGACTCCCGAGCAGCGACCGTAAATTATATCTTCTCTTCACGTTTTCCATATTTCTTCCAAATGACGGAGGATCGTTGGTTTGGGAAGGGTGGTCTAGATAGTCTTGACCATTTTTACCTGTACCTCAAATAGTGATTATTGCTAGATAGTCGAAGCTTTGAAACTGTACCATGCTTTCCGTAAGCCCCCCCACCACGGCAAGGTGATCCTATGGGGGGGCTTTTTATTTTTAACTTTTTATTTTTACTTACTTATATCGGTGTCGGATAAAAGACACACAAACATACACGCAAAGGTATTTGTATCGTATTGTTATGAAGCTATAACATGCTCTACGAAACAATGTCACAGCCTTAACAATTTTACGTCATACAGACGTAACTACGTATTTTTGTCTCGACGCCATGACTCATCCACGTTGTCAGATTCATTAAGGGTGATGACAGACTGTTAAGGGTCTAGTGCACTGATTTGAATTCGATTCGATAACGCAATTTTTTACTTACTATTTAATTTTTTTGGTAATTAAAACATTAACTTATTATAAAAAAAAAAAGTTTTTTTAATTAAGTATAAAACAGTATTAGGCCTAGGTAAAGACCAGCATTTTTGTCAAGAGAATATTTAGCGAGGGCTCCGAGACGGCGCACGTCATATTGACGCATCCGCAGGGATTGCTTCAGCAACTGCAATATGCATTCTCCTTTTTAATATTTTTGAGCGTCGGTGCGAATCTAGTGTGCGAATTAATATTAGTTTTTATAAAATTAAATTCTAATTTTATTTTACAATAATTTATGGGTTGTGGCTAGTGGGTCCGCCGAAACTCTTTTAAGCAAGAAAGAGAGAAAATGGTATTTAAGAAAATAAAAATGGAATTAAGCTTAGCGCAATGAAATAAAATTTAAATGTAATTTTTATATATTTCGGGTTTCACACGCGAAAAAACATTTACCTTTTTTGGTTCTCGACGTTACGGCCAGGTCGCACTGGGCGTGGGCACAAGTAAACTATTTTCAGCGAGGTCTTGTGAGTCGATGGGGGCGATCAGTATTAATGACTTGGTTTTATAGTATTAATGACTGGGCCCCATGCCGAAGATAACTTAAAACCGTCTCCCCGATTGAAGCTTTAGTGTACGGGACTCGAACGCTTCCAAAGAGATATATGCCTATCAATTTAGTGCGAGCAAGGATATTGCTATGAAAAATTGCTTAATGGAATTAGGAATTAAGAGAATCTAGTAGTTTACGTATAATAATATGTGTAGGTATGTGACAACGGAAGAAAATAATAATATGATTAATTATGTTTTTTTTAATATCTTAAATTTTTTAGATGAGATCAATATTAGTAAATTTAAAAAAATATGGAACAGTTTCAAGGAAGTTTCTCATGAACTTTCATTTGTTACACCACAAGCACAAAGGAAATAATTATAACACTGTAAGTAATATTTTTTTACTCTTTACGTGTAATAAGGAAAGTACATTAGAGCAATGCTATAAGTATTAAATTTTTTAGCGTTAGGTATTTTATACCTTTATGATAGCACACAAGCTTTATCTTTTTAATTGTTTTTAATTTTAACATTTAATTTTTCCTGTAAAAATAAAAAAAAATGTATTTGCTATGGAAGAGCGGAGTCTCCTTTTTTTATATTTAAAAGGGGACCCCAACCACATGTAAAAATTGTATGATTAAGCTAAAATAATTTTTTTGAAATATGTTTTTTAGCTTACAGTCCGAATGATTCCCCATGGGAATGGTTTTCCTTAGTTCGTTGCCGACCCTTTAAAAAATCTAATAAAATCTTTCTTGAAGAATTTCATATTGCAGTACTTAGAGAAAACCTTGACGGGGAGCTCATTCAAGAACCAAAAGCGTTCGTGGGAGAAAGTTTTTCTGGGAAACCGCACGTTACGTGACCATTTAGGTTCTAAAGTATGAGGATGAATTCCTTGCTAATGGCGAACGGTGCGATGGTAGAAAATAGCCGTGGGCATCATTTCGAAAAATTCCTTAGAACACGTCCCAATATACAAGCGGTAGAACACACAAGTGGAGGCGAAAGGTCTCCATAGACTTAAGGGTTCGATATGGCTTGTGAGTTTGGGATCATCGACGATTCTTTTAGCCCGTCATTGAAGCGAGTCAAAAGGGTCACCCAGTATGCGGGTGCGCCCGCCCAGAGATGGCAGCAGTACTACATACATATGGGGCCGGACCTAGTATCAAAATTATATAATCTGAATCTTCGTATATTTTTTGCAAGCTAACACGTTCTATCAAACCATGCCAGTATTGAAAAAGTGTTAAAGTTTTTTCGCTTTACAATTCTTTCAATGTCACTGCAAGAATTCCCGCCTCGTGTAAACAAAGAACCCAAATAAGTATCAAAAATTTTGAACTTTTTTCGTTTTACCATAACGTTGCAATCTACATTTTAAAAATAACAAGCTGACACTTAAAGTCCTTTGTAAGCTGATTAATTTCGTAACTTTTAAGGAACCCAGGCGAGTATGCTGGCATAAGGGTTAACTTCTCCAAGTAAAGTAATAGAACGATTTTGAAAATCAAAGACTTATCTCATCTCCCTCCACATCCGCAGCGTTAGCCATTTTTAATGCAATAACTTGTTTAACTTGTTGCCTTTTTGACTCGGTTTAGCGACGAACAGACAAAATTGTCAACAAACCAAAACTTAGAATCAAAACAATTAAGTTTTTACGCCAGTATAATGAAAAGTATTCTTGAATGATTTGAAATGATGCCCACGGGTTCTTTCTACCATAGCACCTCTTGATATTGGCAAAAAATCTATGCTGTAGCCGAGAATGCTAAGAAATTATGGGTCACAAGTTAAATTTACAAGAACTTACCCCTTTTGGCGTCAGATGTTTTTTGTAATAATGTTCTTAGTGTACGATTGTATATAGTGTGCATGTGAATGTCTGTATTGTGTTTCCCTGGTTCATTAAAACTATAAAATATTAAATTATATGTGACAGACTGAGGTGCCGGTCCACACGGAGAGGCGCGACACACAATCCGATAGAACTTGTTACGCCGATCCAACCTAATAAATCTTTCCAGAACAAACCCCCGCCCCAGCCAGACCGTGTCTGGATGAGGATAAACCGAGCCAGAGCCTCAATCTACTGGCAATCGAGAAAGCGTCGCGACGGCACGCTT
This sequence comes from Apoda limacodes, assembly GCA_946406115.1. NCBI lineage: Eukaryota > Metazoa > Arthropoda > Insecta > Lepidoptera > Limacodidae > Apoda > Apoda limacodes. The sequence goes on along the minus strand of OX291553.1, from coordinate 5,239,247 downwards.
CAGCACTGAATGCCCGCGGAATACCGTCCGAACCGGGGAATAATTGCACGATGCGACATAAACGCAATTGCAAAGGCGGTAAATTTGAGTCCTTTAAGAGTACAAGGTCTCCGACTCGAGGGGGGTTGGTTTTACCCGTCCACCGAACCCGTTGCTGTAACAAATGTAAATATTCCGAAGACCACCGACGGTGGAACAATTGCGTTATTTGTTGAAGCAACTGAAAACGCGATAACTTATTAAGGGGTATTCAGGCAAGGAGGTTAAAGGACTACCGATCAAGAAATAGCCTGGAATTAGCGCTTCCAGGTCATTAGGATCCGACGAGATCGGACAAAGCGGTCGTGAGTTCAATACCGCTTCGAAGTTGCAAAATACCGTTTGTAATTCGTCAAACGTGAGGACCGTTTCACCTTGACAGCTGGTTTGAAAATACCGCCCCACGAAGGATAGCTGGAAGGATCAAAAATCCAAGTCACGCCCCGTTTTGACAACTCCGAACCAATATACGTGTGATTGTCCGACAAAAACTGAAGGACTTCCTTCGGATAGCGATCTGCACCCTTGAAATTTGTGCCACAGTCCGAGCGAATTAAATGAGGGAGACCACGCCGACTGACAAACCGCGACAGACATGCGACAAAGGCCTCCGTAGACAAGGCTGAAACGAGCTTCAGATGCTCAGCCTTGGAAAACAAACAGACGAAGACGCCTAAATAGGCCTTAACCTGTCAGGCATTGCGAACACTTGACGTCTTCACCAAAAACGGACCTGCGAAATCCAACTCAACCTTAGCGAAAGGTCGAGCGGGCCGGATACGATCGGACGGGAAGTCACCCATTTATGGCTGAGTCAAGGTTCGCTTTAACCTATAACAAGGGATACATTTAAAGATGACGCTCCGAGCTGCTCGTCTGGCGGACAAAATCCAAAAGTCTCGCTGCAGACAAGCCAGTAAGACAACAAGTCTCCGGTCAACGGGGTATCCCAGTCGAGACCAGAAATCCAAAGTTCCTGTAGGAAACTTTTGGCCCAAAAGACTACAGGAGCCACCCAACCATTGGGATCAAAGACACGCGCTACTGTGGACAGAACCAGCCTTTTAGTCCACCACTTCGTTGAGTCCAACGGTTCAACCGAGTAAGTGAAGATATCCTGAACTGGCCGATACTGAACTCCGAGGACCGCGATGGAGTCAGGTGTCACGTTGAGCTAGGGTGTCATATTAAATAATAAAAAAATTAGTTTAGAAATAAATAATTATATTAATAAAGTTAAGTTATAATGACTATATAGAATTAGAATGGTCGGGGTTCCTTTACTCTGACTAGCAATGGTCTTCGAGTTGCATCGCGATTTGTCTACTTAGGTGTAGAACGATAGGCTTCCCTGCGGGTCGAAGTTTACCAAGGCGGCGGCAGCAGAGTAAGCTTAGTAGTCGCCTGCCAGTAGAGTGTAGGTGTCAACAGGAAGTTTCAGTGGTTGTATTCACCGGCTTTGTTGGTAGTATTGAAAAAAACCCTGGAATCATTATTTTAGCCATTTACTCCAATGTCCAGTTTTTCACCATGACTGCAACATGATGATCCTTTCGACTAAAAGCAGGAATGAAGCGTCTACTTGCAGAAGCTAGACTGTGTACTCTTATTAGTGATCGAGATGAGGCAGTCAAGGTTTATGGCAAACAAGCAGAAGGACTACAGAAGAAGTTTCAAGATAATTTTAATTTAGCTAATATCAATGAGCAAAACAAATAATGAAAGTGATGATGAAAGATGAAATTAAATACTTTTAATACTAGGTACTTTAATTACATAATAGTTTAAAAATCAAATCTACGTTTAAACTCACTTTTCTAAAGTAGTCGTGTCACTTTACACGGTTAGAGGTCATGGCAATGCCATGTCAAAACACGAGGCTAGTCACATTTATAACTAACAAAATATAGCTAATCACACTTATAATATAATTAAAAAACTTACCCTATAGTTTTGGGGTTTTTCACTAGTTAGTATTTAAAAGTACTTTTAGAAGCAATTTAGTATAAGGTAGAATATCTTATCTTTAATAAAAACGTAAGTCGCATATCTTGCCGACAGCTGGTAAGGTGTTAGTGTGCTCGAGGCAGCTAGACCAAGTGGCGCGCGTAAGAAACTCGATTTAGAGGTAGCCGGGCGATGATGTAAGGTGATTAGATATCTACTAATAGAAATAATTTACTTGTCCTTTATAAGTTTTGAAAGATTTATTTATTTATTCTATTTTTAATGTGTAATATTTATTTGTTAGTGAGTAGTATTAAATTTATTTTTTGTATTTTAGCATAATTGGTAAATTGTTTAGATATAGAAAATATAAAATAGATTTAAAAGTTAAGAACTAATTAGCTTAAGTTTTAATATTATTAAGGGTTTCTAATTAAAATTAATTATGTTTTATTTTTATTAAATATTTTATTTACTACGAAGTTTTAACGTAAGCGTTACAAGGATTTTCAGGATTCTGGAACAGGTGGGGCTCCAGCTGATGTTCTGACGGCAAGTCTTCCAAGACGGCAGGTGAATTGGAAATCCATTTCCTCAATTCATAACCACCTGCCTGTAACAAGCCGATTAGCTCATCCCTCAGGCCTAACGCCTCCTCTACAGACGAAGCACCCGTACGTAGGCGTCAGAAGGAAAGACAGCAGCTGCGTGCGGGATATTCAGACGCTCACGATCAGCCAATCGAGCAACGTGCGTAGCAACGAGCGAATTGCTATAAACGGGCTCGACTTTAGCCCGTAGGTATTGGTGTTGAGCTCATAAACAACCAATGGAGAGGCCGGAGCCTCTCCCCTCAAAATGAGCTGAAACCGCCTATCTTGAGGGTGTATCATGACCTGACGGAAAATCATCTTAATGTCAGCCACAAATAAAACCTGGTGGCGACAAAAACCCCCTAAGATGTCCGAGATGTCTACCTGAAGCTTAGGTCCCGACATCAGGCAGTCGTTCAAGGATACACCCGAAGACGTAGGCGCCGATCCATCGAACACCACCCTTATCTTACCATTCTTAAAGACGGCGTGATGTGGAACAAAATAATGTTCGTTGCCTTCCAACTCGAACTATGAAACCGACATGTGACCGAGAGATTCGTATTCGCGCATAAAATACAAATATTTTGTGCGGAATTCTTTATCACGACGCATCCGGCGCTCCATAGATAATAACCTTTTTTCGGCTATTTTCCAGGAGTCACCTAGGCGCGGACAGGGGGATAAGAAAGGCAGTCGAGTGAAAAACCGGCCAGAATTTAGACGACCCGTATTGGCGAAAAAATACGACTCGCACTCGTCGTCGACTGGTCGAGTCCGAGACGCCGGGGGGGGGGGGGGCTCTTCTATTTCGCATAGGTGCTGAAGGGAGTCAGCGAGCGAGAGTACCACCTGCACCGACGAATCCGTAGACGCCTGAGCGGCGAGAGAATGTGCTGGGCCCATTATAACAGATCTGAGATTAGTCGGCACAGCCACCAACGCACCTGGCTGAAATAACATGGCCTTGTCCAGTTCGAGCAATCCAAGGACATCAGCGCCAAGCAGAAGCTCTACAGGACCAGGTAGGTGGAACCTTTCATTGGCCAACTGCAGACCAGACGAGAGATCCAGCACGTCCGTCGGCAGGGGCAACTGAGGGTGATGACCTAAAATATCCCTCAGGACAACAGCTCCTAGATGATACAGCATGCTGCAAGGAGGAAAAGGAAAACGAGACTGTACCCACGACGTTGTCCACCTGTAGACCCCCTACTCCAGAAATCCCATGACTCCGCGAACTTACCCGTAAGCGGAGACGCTTCACCAGCCACAGCGACATTAGACACCCCTGAGCGCCTGAGTCCAAAATGGCGCGTACAACTACACCAGGTCCGCGCGGTGTATGTACTAGAACCTGCGCGGTGGGTAAAACAGTTGTGACAGGTGGTAGAGAGACTGGTTTTTACCTACGCCGGCTGCCACAAGTCAGCGGGTCTTAGCCCGACCCGAGCGCCGTACTTGGCCCCGGGGCTCCTGTGGCTCATTATGTCCCACGCTTGAACCCGTTTATGCATACGGGTCCCAAGCGGACATAAGTGGCTGCCGAGACGCGCGTGCCATCGGCGGCGTGCGATAGCCACCCGATCCCGCCCTCAACTCGCGAGTAACGCGAGGACGTGCCCACTCAGCGATACCTACTTGAGCGGAGGAGACACGAGAGGGTGATGACCGACGGCCATCTCATGGGCTCACCCGCGTTGAGCGGGGCGGGGAAGGTCGATGTCGCACTGGGGACGGGGGTGATTGGGTTCGATTCAGCGGCGACGAACCCCCGCCCGTGCCGAGCCGTAGACACACCTGCATGAGTCATCCGAGGACCATCCTCTCGGATGGGCATACATTAGTCGGGGTGGTGATCCCCACCACACTTTACACAAAGTCGCGGCTGTCGACAGTCTTGGCTAGGTGCTTCCCCAAACAATAATAGCATAGGCCTAGCCTACGGGTCAGAAATTGTTTTCGGGGCAACCCAGATTTTCTGAACTGGTGGCAATCCAGAATGGTGTGTCCCGGTTCGTAACACACCCCACAGTTCGGTTCAGTGCGTTCTATTGTAAAAAATCTGGGGGGCCGAAACGACCCGGTACCTCGCGATGTCCCGGGACGAGGTTGTTGACGGGGTCCAGACGGGGCCAAAAATCGTGACGGTCCCGATTGTGGCTCGGCGGGTAGATTATCCAGCTTCCTACTCTGGTACTCCAAAAACGACACTAAAGTGTCAAAAGTAGGTATATGTGACGCCGAGTCACTTCCGTGCAACTGTTCGAAACGAGCCCTGACGTCATTGGGCAATTTGTTAAGTACAATGTGCAACAATAAAAATGAACACTCTGTTACAGGGAATTTTAGACCTCTTAACGCATTCGTCGCTACCAGGGTTAAGCAGGTCCGACCGCAGCTGGTTAACCGAAGATACTTGTGGAATACCTAAAATGGCAGCTACATGTGTATCCGCAATGCGACGGTTATTTTGGTACCGCTTCACTAATAACTCCCTGGCAATATTATAATTGACATCGGTGATGTCCAAATGTTTCACTAAACAGAGAGGCTCACCCCTGATCGACGTCAAAAGGTAACTTAATTTTTGTGAGTCAGATAAGTCAGTCCGTCGGTGCACAATGCTACCAAAAAGTGTGATAAAATTAGTCCACTCATCCAATGATCCGCTGAAATGAGGAATATCTAAAGTTGGCAACCGTTCGTTGCATTTTTGTTCCAAAATCTCCTTCCTACTTGCCGGCTGCGGGGTAGTTTCTAATTTCAACACAGCCTTGTTAACCTCCTCCACTACTGACATACAAAAATCATAATCAGAATTTGCCGCCTTTAGAATAGTGTCATCATCCGTTGACTATAAGATACCCTGGTATGCCTGTTCCAGCTCAATGACTCTTGTCGGAAACTGTGTTGCTCTTTGTTTTAATGTAAACATCCTATCTTCCCGTTTTACCAATCCTCCACAACACAAGAACCATCTCACTAAATTCTTTAAAATAGACCTGAACTCCTTGACCGATGACGTCATATTTTATAACTAACCTATTCATTCCAATCTATTTTATCCACAACAAAAAAATAAGTGGGTAATTAGCTACACTGTGCGAATAACAGACGAACAATGCGATAAGACCGGTTAACTATGCCTATCAACGACGCAACCCAACGTCACGAATCTTAAATTGTAATTCACTGTAAATCCGACGTAATATGACCCAAATACGAAAACAAACTAACAAAACCGTTTATTACGTTACAAAGGGTGGTCCGAAAAACCATGCTCTGCTACCAGCTTTTGTAGCCGAAAATGCTAAGAAATTTTGGGTCACAAGTTAAATTTACAAGAACTTACCCCTTTTGGCATCAGATATTTTTTGTAATAACGTTTTTAGCGTACGATTGTATTTAGTTTGTAGGTGAATGTCTGTATTGTGTTTCTCTGGTTCACTATAGCTCTAAAATATTAAATTATATCGTAAAACAACAGCGCTCTCAGCCGCGACCTTTCAACCGATTATATGTGACAGACTAAGGTGCCGGTCCACACAGAGAGGCGCGACACACAATCCAATAGAACTTGTTACGCCGGTCCAACCTAATAAAGCTTTCCAGAACACATGCCCACAACTTAAAACTTAAATAGTCACGCTACGTGTGGTTTTAGAGGAACTTCTTACCGCAAAGGCTTAGGTTGTGGAATGCGCTCCTAACTAAGGCTGTTTCTAGGGAATACAGTTTTGGAGTTCTTCAAAAAAGGAGTGATTAGATTTTTAAAGGGTTGGTGTTGCAAGCGTCCATAGACTACAGTGGCCGCTTAGCATCCGGCGAAACGTTAAATTGTTTGCCACCTTTGTAGTATATAAAAAAAAAGTTGCAGCATCGATTGCAGACAAATCTCAAAGCGCAGACAACGGATCAATTAGTGCAGCGGGGGCCACCTCTCGGCTAGGTGGACCGATGACCTGACCTGTTAAAGTTCATTGGGAAAATCATGTCCATCAGTGGACTGCTATAGGCTGATTTCTATTAATATAAAACATGATATTACTTTGCTGGTTTAAGAAAACAAATATATAGGTTTTAGCTGCATTGTTTCTTGAATTTGTTTGCCTAAAAATTGTTGTTACCTAACGTGGTTTTTTTCAGATGTATCATTTGATGGAAAAAGTATCTCACTGGTTTACTATTTACATTACAACATTGGCGATAATAACAGTCATCTGCTTTAACCTTGCTCCTGCTTACAATAATATCAAAAAGGGATTTTTTAAAAAAAATACGAGAGTAAATTCCACTCCTGAATTTTCGGTAACCTATATGTTTCCAGGATTTGATCAAGATGACCATTTATATTTCTGCACTGTTGTCAATTTATTGTTATCTATTGGGTGTGCAGTCTGCATGTGTTATATAGATTTGTTTTTGTCATTAATAGTGTTTCAAATAATCGGTCACATTCAGGTATTACGAAAAAATTTAGAAATGTTTCCAAAACCAAGTAAACAAACAACAATTGAAGTAAGAAATAGTCGAAATTATGTCACAGTGGAAAGTTATGATGATTCAGAAAATCTTGCTGTTCATGAAAAATTAAAGGACTGTATTAAACACCATACCATGATTCTCAGGTGAGAGTAAATACTATTATTAGATTTCACCACAGTTTAAGAAATATCATAGTCAAAGTTTATTTTAAAAAACACTTTTGAATCTTCAAAGCGAAATCAGCAAAAAGAAATTACGTGCTATTCTTTGATTATTCATTATGAAATCTAAATTGATTAATGAATTTTCCGATATAGGTAGAAAATTTAGCAGTAGTTAGAGCGGTAGGCATTGTTCTTCCCTTTTCGGTAGATAGCGTGATGAGTTTGATTTGTTCTTGTATGAAAAGCCTGAAAAGAAAAAATCGTATTCAAGTTGAAACATAATCAATGGTTTATAAATATAAGCTTAACTAATAACTTAATCAAAGCGACACCTGTCTTGAGCAAACTTAGTGACTCTTCTAATATGGTAAAAAACCAACATACAATACGAATATACATTTTGGTCCATAAAAACAATAAGGTCCTTGAATAAATATTTAGAATTTTTAAATGATATGACTCCTTATATCCTAATATGATCCCACACTATACCCCTCAAGATCAAAGGTCAAGTTTATAATGTCAACAATGAACTGTAAAGATACTCGTATAAGTAATACAGCCCATTGCAATGTAGTCAAAGTTTATTATCTTTACTAAAGTAAGTATTATAAGAACCCTGACTTCAGTGAAGGAATGTCGCAGCCTAAACAATAATTTCATTCATACAGTCGCGAATTGAAGAAGCCTAGAGAGAGTAATCGTGAAGCAAGGTGCTTGGCGAGACTAGTCGTCACATATAGCTAGCTATAGCTTGTCTAGTGCAGTCCAGTCCATATTGTTGCTGCACCATGACTCTCTAGACGTTGTCGGATTTATCAAATATGACAACTAACTCTATAAATTTAATGCATGTTTAGGCTAATATACTAAACAACATCCACGCTAAGACAAGTGGTTAAAAACGTTATTGGCCGCCACACGAACGTCCCTTTGCTCAATCTTTATTCCCAAATGATTACTCCGCACATGGCAATTGGCTATTCTTAGCGCCACCATCTTATAGGCGCGGCGACGACCCCTGGTCAGCGTGTCATCTGCTGCCACACGCCGTCTACGACATACTTTGGCAATGACCGTAACATAACCTTTACACATGAGGACAAATAACTGGCCCGAGTATGTTATATTTCTTTTATCTAGATACAAACAAAATCAAATTCAAAAGCTGTATTTCTCAAAAATAGGATACCATATCACTTTTTTTTTATCACAAGCAATAATTCAAAATTATTGAATCCCATGCATTTATATCATCAAGGTAGTCTTTAATTGTGTAATAAGCTTTTCCGAGAAGTTTCTAATTTACTAATTGTTTGAAGTTTTTTAAGTTTGACATACTTCTGCAGGGATTTTATTGTCAAAACTAATACAGATCAAAGAGCAAGTTTGTGTCTATTTCGAGTATTACGATTATGAATATTGCTATTTTTTTTAAAACAATCAATATTTTTATGAAAAGACATTAAATTATCTGATATGTACTGATATGGTTAGGTTAAGACCTTGATTTCCTAAAATGGAGCTTTTAAAGAGTATCTATGGGATACATTGTAAATTGCTCGAACAGCCCTCTTATTCAGCACAAAGATATCAGCTGCGTGTCCCCATAGTAAAGTACCGTAGCACATCACGCTTTGAAAGTAGCTGAAGTATGAATACTATAGGGACAGTAGCTTCGTCCGTTGACGAATCTTTTTAACCGTGAATGCTACAAAACTGAGCCTATTTGCCAATCTAGCTATATGTGGGCGCCACTAAAGCTTTGTGTGTAGTAGGGTAATACCTAAGAATACTGTATAGTTAAATGTAGTACTCTTAATACCATAGTGTTGTAATTGCCTGATCAGAGTTTCATGTTAGATGCAATGAAATTAGCCTTAGATAGATTACAGTAAACATCCAAGGCATCCATCGAGTCTTCCAAGCATTAAATATGTGTGCTGGATAAGTTCAACACCAGCATCGGTTGTTGAGTAACCCCTTGTAAATCTTGTTTACAAGTAAGTAGTAAACTAAAGTGAATACTTGATTGATTTAAGATCAGTTTTTTGAAAATTTTGCTAAAATCAGGTAGTACAGAAATTTGTATTAAGATTTAAGGTAAGTAGTACTACCTGATTTAAATACAAGTATATATGTTTCATGAGATAAGGAAATATACCACACTCAATACATTTATTAAATATCAATGCTAGTTGGGGATAAATAACTGAAAATAGTCCGATCAACCTCTAGGTAATATTAAGTTTTATGGGGTTTAGATTTTTTTAGATTAAGATGTGTTCTTATCCGTTTTCGCCACGGTTGCTTGACTATTGACCTTCATGTGTATATCACACACTGATGGGCACTAGCAATCGAGTATCAGGAGGAGGTATTGGCATGTAGCCTGGACATAGCGCCATTTATATACCTCCAAGTCATAGCGAGAAAAATTACTTAGACACTTTCAAATTAATTGAAAACGTTGTTTCTAAATATGGTGATAATTATGGAAATAGTCATTATAGGCAATTTTAATTTAAATTCTTGCTCCGAAGGTGTCAGGTCTCAATTCAACTGCATGACCCAATATTGTAAATTGAAACAGCACAATACGGTTTTAAATACACTTGGCAGTACATTGGATTTGGTTTTGAGCAATCTAGGTGATGATCAAGTTCGTGTTAGTGTTAATGTCGAACCTCTTGTGAGTCCAGATGCTTATCACCCAGTTCTTGAGGTAAGCGTTTCTTTTTCTTTCTCGCACTTTGACCGCCACTCACTACTGCAGTCACCACAGACATCTACCGCATATGAGTGGAATTTTCGAAAAGCCAATTTTAGCATTCTTTATAGTGAAATATTTTCCTCAAACTGGAAGGACATCTGTACCGCGAATGACGTAAACATTGCTTTGAATTGTTTTACGATAAACTTTATTCTATTTTAGAAAAATGCCTTCCAAAAAAAGTGCGTAATCTGAGTAACAACATGTACTCATATCCACATTGGTTTACATCTGATACAATACAAGATATACGGTATAAATATTTCCATCTTAAGAAATACAAAGCAGAAAAAAAAGGTTTAACTATGAGATGTTCTTTTATTACCGGACTAAAGTAAAAAAACAAATAGATACTGCCCATTCTCTATATTTAAGACAAACTGAACAAAAGTAACTCAAAGACCTAACACTTTTTTGGAACTATATTAAACAAAACCGTAAAAAACGCACGACTTGTAATGAATTCGTATATAACGATAAAACTGTTACAGGTCCTGAGGCAGCAAACGCCTTCCGGGAATATTTCCAATCTGTTTTTCGCGCAGATATTCCAATGCTTGATACTGATAGTACTCAAAGGCAAGCTAGTTCTAGTAAGAACTCGATAAGTGTACACATTGACAGTATAACATTGAATGACATCTGATGTGCAGTTAAGCGACTGAAACCACATTCCTCAGTTGGTCCCGATGGCATACCTCCCTTTGTTCTGAAAGACTGTATTTCCGTATTTGAGAAACCTCTTCTTCATGTATTTAATCTCTCTTTAAAGCACTCATTGTATCCTGTGGCTTGGAAAACGTCTAGAGTGATTCCTATACCGAAAAAAATTGCCAGATCTAGGGTTAAAGATTATAGGCCAATCGCTGTACCATCAGTCCCTGGAAAGGTATTTGAGTCTATTCTGAACAATTACATAGTACGGCAAGTTAAAGCAAATCTAAGCGACTGCCAACACGGTTTTCGAAGCGGCAGGTCAACAGCAACAAACCTTATCAATTTTGTCGACTACGTCGAAGCAGCAATGGATCAAAAATTGCAAGTTGACGTAGCCTATTTTGACTTTCAGAAGGCATTTGACCGGGTAGATAATGACATACTACTACAAAAGCTTTTAGCAATAGGGTTAACCCCGAAATTGTTAAAACTATTTGCAGACTACTTTCGCAATAGAGTACAATATGTTCAGATTCCAGGTGTAATTTCTGACCCGTATATCACTCACTCAAGAGTTACCCAAGGCAGTATCCTAGGTCCGACTCAATTTTTAATAATGATTAATGACCTCCCCGAAGTTGTCAAATCTGCTAAATGCCTTATGTTTGCTGACGACCTAAAACTTGTCTTCAGAATAAAAAACCCGTCTGACTGCGAATCTCTCCAGCGAGACATTGATGCTGTAGCTCAATGGTGTGAATCAAATCACTTAGAATTTAACTTCTCCAAATGTAAGGTTATGACATTTGCCCGTTCGCGTTCACCTTACCGCCACCTCTACTCAATCGGTGACGAAACTCTCACTCGAGTTTCGCAGATCCAGGACCTTGGATTATTAGTGGATGCTGAACTCACATTTAATGACCACATTTTAGCTATTTGCCTCCGAGCATCGAAATCACTGGGATTTGTTTTGAGGCAAAGTACTCAGTTTAGTGATGTGCGTGTGCTTCTTATACTATATAACGCATATGTAAGAAGCATACTCGAATATAACTCAATAGTTTGGGACCCTCACGAGGCGACGTATAGCATTATGATAGAGCGCGTCCAAAGAAAATTTGCACGCTTTTTATATAAAAAAATATATGGGTACTATCCTTATTTGTATCCATCTCTTTTTGTAACGGGTATGGTGCGCCTGAACACTCTAGAGCTCAGAAGGAAAATAAATTTGCTGGTGCACTATTACCGGCTACTTAACGGCGAGGTACACTGTCCCGAGACTCTGGCACTATGCTCGTTAGCGACACCCGACCGCCGCGCCGTACTGCGCTCCCAACGTTTGTTCGCGCCCGCACCATCTCGTACTCACAGTGCGGCTCACGCACCTACCTACAGAGCTCTTACCTTGATCAATGCCTTGATTTCTCAAAAACCAAATGTCGATATATTTAATAGTAGCCTTAATGAACTAATTCTATGTATTGTGGAATGCTACGCGACATTGAAGAAATTTAATAAATGTATTTAATCTAATGAACGACATACCCAAAAGTTTACTATCCATTTTTCTTAACTATCATGATATTACAATGATTTGAATTTAATATACCTATTGTCATGCCTATTAATTATTATTTTTTATTTTTTTTCTCTTTTAATGATTTAATTGTAATTGTAACTGTACTATTATTGTATTTAATAATTCTAACTCATAGTGCGTTTTGATTCAAGCTGTAATCACTTTGAGTAATAAATGTAAATAAATAAATAAATAAATAGCGAAGAGGTTAGATGGCGTCTGCCACCGGGGTCTTCTATTGAAGATGCCATCTTATAGAGTGCCCGATGGTTTGTACAAATGTGTGACTATAATCAACAAAAACGGTCCACTTGTATCCATTTTTACCATAGTAAAACTTTTCTGTTCCTTGTCGTGATTCATTGTTTGTAGAAAAAGCTTGCGACGATATCTCACTAACACAAGTTTCCGTTTGTATTTCCATTTTATAATGTGAAACACACAATGGATATTCTTCCTCAGACTGCACTGAGTCTGTATCATGTTTGCTAAGCAGGTGAAAATCCGGGCCAACATCAGAAGACTCATCATCAGAATCACTAAAATCTTGTTATTCTTCTTTCTTAGCTCTCTAAAATTATTTTAAGATGAAGGTTATTCAAATCCAGTTGTCTTGTTAAAATATATAAAATCATAAAATAGTAACATTAACACCGAACTTAAGTCACGATGACACCAGAGGTCCGATTGCGGGCATAGCTGTGAACGTGCTGCGTATGTACAGCCGACTAACGAAAGATCAAGTCAAAACGGAGTTAATAGTTCTGAGGGACGGAATTTCGAGCCCAGTGTGTACCAATGAGTCTTTTCTTTAATTTCTCAAGTACATTGTTTGTTCACACCAATGAGTTTTTGGTTAAGGAAAACATCGTGTAGAAATCTCCATATGTTAAAAGGACGTACGCGAAGTTTACAATCGCTATTAGGCCCTGGTAATGGACTATGTCTCAAATGAGATGAGGGTGGGCCGTACCACAACAGTGGGGACGTATAAGGCTGGTCTAAACAGGACGTTATATGATATGTACAAATTGTCTGATTGTTTTTTTTTAATTCAGTGACTTATGTTTTAGTTTTACAGACGATATCTCCAACCTCTATGGGCCGGTGTTGGCTTTTTACTATTTATTTCACTTATTGTGTTGCTGTTTGTTTCTCCTTCAATTATCGACATTGGTAAGTGATAATTTATGATAATGATGATAGTTAAATTAGAAATAAAATGTCTGTTTAGCATAATGGCGCTTGATGACCCGTCCTACTCTGTTATGTGTTGTAAACAATATTTAAATAGATTTTTTGTCCTCAAGACATAGACTCTACTATGGGGACAATGAATTACAATGGTACATGTTGATTAACTATTAGACCTATAATGTGAAATAAGCATGCACCCAAGTATAGTACAATATGATTGATTAACATAAATAAAAAACAAACAGGTTGTGAAAAACGAATTTTTTTTGCAGGAAGCAAGGGTCATAGCTCGGTATGGAACGCTGACAGTATTTGTATTTGGGCAACTCATTCAATGTTCTGTCATTTTTGAAGTAATTGGAACTGTGGTAGTTAATTTAATATTCTTACCAAAGTTAGAATTCTGAAAGTAGTTTTAAACATATAACTATACACTGATTATACAAATGAATTACTAAATAATTAGATATATCAAATAAATTATTAAATTTTAATGACAAATCATATAGTAGATTATACACATTATTTCATTTCATTTTTCTTTATACTAAAAATACAATAATGTCAACAATTCTTTTGTAATTAGATATAAACCTGCAGATACAATAACAAATGTATATTTAATATTTGGATGGGTAATTTGTATATAATTAAAACATTAAGTATGTATTGAAAGAAAATTATATACTCCCCAGCAAATTTATATTGGTCGGACTAGATTGTGCCCGCAACTTCAAACGCTTGGATTTAAAGTAAAAATAGACAGCTTTTGACTGTTTCCGTTTTTATCTACAACAATATCGGTATTCTCATACAAATTTTCATTCCCCATTTTGCCATTTAGGGATAATTTGCCAAAATCGGTGAAACACGTCAATCTTAATTTTCGACCTAAAGGCTCAATTATAACATAATACCTGGGGCGAAAAGTAACCTAACTTTGTGACGCAAAGGAAGGACAAACAAACCATTACTTGCAAAAAATACATTATTAAGGGGATACTCTTGATCAGGTTTTAAAAATATCCTGTATCCTTCTCCGTCTCTTTTACTATCACTGTGCCAAATTTAGCCTAATTGGATGCTCACGAAAAAAATAATTACCCTCAGAACTCTTGATCGAGGTAAAAAGTATCATATATCGTTCTACGTCATTTCAACTATCGTTGTGTGAAATTTCAGCTGGACCGGTGGATTCTGAGTTTGTACGCGTCGGACTTTTACATACAATCTTTGGACCCCCGTTTCATCCTAAGGATAATAAAAGACCATTCTTAGAAAATGGATACTTTTTACTAAATAAAATATAAAAGAAATACTGTAACCGAGAAACATCAACCACAAAAACTACCGTAGACTATGTTTCCGTAGATCTTAAGGAGCGCAACTTTCATCTTGCTATTATAGAATCGCAAGCATCAGATCACAAACATTTAGAAATGAAATAGTACAAACGTTAAACCATAAAAATGACTCACGTTGAGACTCTGAAATACAATAAATTACAAAAAACACTACCAAATATAGACTACGATGCAATAGGAAACCCGTATACAATATTAGCAGAAATTATCCAAATAGCAATAAAGGAAAACAAAATCACAAAAGCAAAGATCCTAAATCCCCAAAAAATGGATTGGATTAATAAAAATATATCTCAAATTTATAAAAGAAACGAAGTATGAAAGCAACACAAACTTAACCTGGATGATAAAAAATTGGCAGAGCTATTAAAGAACTAGAAAATCTATGTGTATACCAAAATTAAAGAATCGAATTTTTTTTACTATCAAAAACAGTTTAGGGACTGTAGGGGCCAAAAAAATGTGGCAACTAATCAATGATTCAACTAACAATAAACACAAAAATAATAGCTATCCTGAGAAACTAATTTTATTACTGAAAAAGATTAATTACGAATCCAAAAGATATTTGTGAAGCCTTAAATGAGTATTTTACAAACATAGGAATGCTATTAGCTGATCAAATCCCTAAACAATAAAACACTAATAATACAACTAACAATTTACAGAAGAGTAAAATGTGCAAAAATGAGCTTTTAAACTTGAAACCTGCTACTGTAGATAAAATCAGAGAAATAATAGATAAAAGGTATTTCAAGCACTTGCATAGATGGCTAGCAAAAGTTATAAAATGTGTCAGAGATATCATAATTTTCTACTAACAAAATGTATTAATTAATGCTTAGAAATAGGTTTTTTCCCAGACACACAAAAACTGCAAAAGTAGCTGCAGTCTTAAAATCAGAAAATAAGCATAAAACAAGTAAGTAAGTAAGTAGGTATGTATCAGTTTTTCCAGTTGTTTCTAAACAAAAATAAAAAAATTACATAATTGTCTCAGCTCTTACTTAATCGCGATATGATTTTTCTTTGAAAGGCAGTACGGTTTTAGACCTATGTCAAACCCCCTAGCTACCACTATTGATCTTGTTACAGAGATTAAAACTAATATCGACCAGCGACTTATAGCATTAGCTGTTAGCCATTTGTTATTACTTGCAAAACTATTTTCCATACGAATATCAGGGTAATGTAATGCTTTTACAAATGTTCCAATCATACCTCACAAACCGTTCTCAAGTCGGGAAAATTGATCAAAGTATGAGTGAACTACAAATTAAATGTGATGTACCCCAGTGATAAATTTTAGGCCCATTGTTATTTCTCATTTCTATAAAATTAGAAAGTTACAGCACACAATAAAATAAGACCAACAAAAGTGAAACACTTTCCATCACCATGACTAGACGATAAAATTAAATCCCTTCAAAAAAATAAGAAATCGTGCTAAGGCCATGCTGAAAACTGACCCTACTAAAGCCGACTTAGAAAAGTATAAAACTTGTAAAATCGCTGCAATACGAGGTGTCGAGACGCACAACGCCGCCATATCCACAAAATCCGGTGAAAATGGAGATCCATGTGGAATATAGAATTTTTTTAGTCATTAAGAGGTGGTTAGACTCAGGCTTCACCAATTTCAAAAAATCTTAACTTTACTCAATCAAAATTTCACTTCTGTACCTGCTATGACTAGCAGTAAAAAAGCGATTACGCTGCAAAATCGTTCAATGAACTTAACTCCTGACTTCCATCTTTTTACTTTCTGTCAGTTTACTGATTGTAATGTTAAGAAGAGTATTATGTTTATATCTTCAAGTACTGTTGATAGTGATTACATAAACCGTGCTATGATTATTCCGATTATTGACCTAATTACTCTTATAATTACTCACATTATTAATTAATCCATTGCCTCTGGAATATTTTCTGAAACTTGGAAAAATGCTTACATCATACCGTTGTCTAAAAAATTCAATCCAACAATATAAAATCCAAAATTATCGACCAATTTCATTATTACCATACCTGTCTAAAATCCTTGAACAG
Source organism: Apoda limacodes (assembly GCA_946406115.1). NCBI lineage: Eukaryota > Metazoa > Arthropoda > Insecta > Lepidoptera > Limacodidae > Apoda > Apoda limacodes. Next base: position 5,222,391 of record OX291553.1, on the reverse strand, counting down.
CTCGTTAATCAACAGTTCTTATTCAAAATAGTTTAATTAATTACCTTGCAATCTGGCTTTTGAACCGGTCATTTTACTGTAACGGCTCACACTAAGATTACTGATGATATCAGTTTTGGTATGGACAGTCAGCAAGTCACTGTTTTGTCTGCTCTTGATTTTAGCAATGCTTTTAATGCAGTGGACTTAGACATTTTGTTGGAAATCCTAAGCTCTCCTTACATATCTCCAAAAGTAATTAACTGGTTTCTTAGTTACTGGGGTGGCCGCTGACAGTGCATTCGGGTAGAGGAATCTTTCTCGAACTGGTGCCCATTAACTGCCGGCGTAGCTCAAGGTGGCCTGTTTGCAGTTTTTGTTAATACTCTCACTCTTAAACTATCTTCTCTCTACCATATATTGCAGACTATCTCCAGATCTGTGTATAAAGGCCAATAGAAAATATCGTTACAACAATTCAATTTATTAACTCTGACCATGATAAAATAGTTGTATGGTGTGAATATTATGGTTTTCGGCTTAATCCTTTCAAGTCGCAGACCATAATTATTTGTAGCCAAAACTAAGTTCGGAGATAAATTGGACTGATTTTCCTCCATATTCAATGGTATCATTATCCCGGTTAGTACACAATAAAAAATCTTGGTATTTGTATTAACCGCACGTTATCTTGGATAATGGATATGGATATCTTGGCTTCGGTCGGGACCTTGAAAAGATTACGAAATCTTTTACCTGTGTCAACCAAAATTGTGCTTGCTCAGTCTTTACTTCTACATTTAATTGAATATATCGAACAACTCAATAAACTTGAGCGTCTACAAGATCTTGTCATTCGCTTCATGTTTTGAGCTTCGAAAATATGACCATGTTTCAGAATTTCGTTTACAACTCAAGTGGCTTCCAATCCGACTTCGCCGGAATGTAAATATTCTTTCACTCCTCTATAACATGTTATTCAATCCATCTACACCATGTTATCTAAAGGAGCGGTTTCATTTTATCAGCTCGCCTTGTCTATCTCTTTGCTCGTCTACCAGTGTTCATAAAACACCTGAACACAGTACTAATTTTTACACTCGTTCTTTTGCTGTAGAAGTCTTTAGTCTATAGAACTCTCTGCCGATAAATATAAGGCAAATACGGTCACTGCCTGTTTTCAAGAATTCATTAAAATCTTATTACTTACGTACTGCTTCCTAACTTTCCTTAATTTTGACCAAATATTGGTTATTCAAACATATATTGTAATATTCTTTATTCTTTCTTATAATTTTACGTATGATCATTTATGTATCACCTGCCTCTTTCTGTTAATATTACTTTACCCAAAGGTTGTATGGTAGAGATCGCTTGTTAGCGATAAGGCTGCCTTATTGTGCATTGTTATTTTTTAACAATGGAATAAAGAATACGCCGATGACACATGTATATTTTATTTCGGCAATTCCGTCAAGACCATAGACCATCAAAACCATCAAAGAAGCAGAAACTGACCTTTTATTGGTAGAGAGTCGGTTTCATAGTAATTTTTTTACTACAAATTCGTCAAAAACAGAATAAATATTTTTTTACAGCAAAAACTAAAAAAGTTGTCGACCACAGTTCATTAACCATAAACAATGAAACACTTAATGAAGTTAAAAACAGTTAATTATTTAGGTCTTATATTAGACAAACAACTAACATGGCATCTACGAAAAACTCTAACTAAAATATTATCCCTCAGAGGATCACTTAGGACGATGGTCAGATGTTTTCCATTAAATTTAAGGTACACAAAATATAACAGTCTTGTAAAACCTCATATTGACTACCTTATTGATGTAAGGTCTTATTTTATCATTATTACCCAATACTTACAAGAAATATATACCAAGATAGAAAATTTATCATCCCACAAGGGGTAAAATAGGAGATGCAACTTTGTATTGGAATACGGTTATTTTTACAAGTAAAGCCATAAAAAATTGTATATATATATCAGGTAGCAAGTAAAGAATGACGTGTTGCAGGATGTTCCGATTTCAACCCCTAAGTGGGTTAAAAAGCGTGGCAAAGTTTGTATGGGAAATAATATGGTTATTAGCAAATTACTTTGAAATAAGGTATGAATCCTTTTTAATGCAGATAACAGAACTCACATTTCAGCATTTTTTTAAATTCATTCTTAAGGGGTGGCTAAGCTTGTATGAGAAATATTTATTTTTAATGTCAAAATTACTTATAACTGAGAATACATGGTCTTCAACGCTATAAATGAAATAAGTATTTCAGTTTTTTACAAAACTCAGACCCTAAAAAAGAAAGGGGGCTGGTAAAGTTTTTATGAAAAGTTATATTTTTGATGTTAAATTCAGTTATAGCTCGGTACACATATTTTTTAACACAGTAAATGACACATGTATTTCAATTTTCTTCAATAATCAGACCCTAAAGAGGACAAAGGGGTCAGCAAAATTTGTATTATAAAGAGTTGGTTTTATACAAGAGGCGTTTTTTAAGAAGAGTTTTTCAAAATTTAACCCCTGGGGAGGTGAAATAGTGGTTGGAAGTTTTTATGAAAATATTTTATTTTTAAAACTAAAAAAACACATTTTTTAAAAATCATTTCCTAGGAAGCGATAAAGGGGTTGGAGGTTGAAAATCCATCGGTATTTAACCTTTTGGTTGAAAATTTAAAATGACGTGTTTCACGTTTCCGTAAAAGCAATGTCTCAAATGACTCATCACCATCTAGCTGAAACAGCTGAGGCCTAAAATTTAAAACGGATATGTGTATGGAGAAAATAACAAAAACGGATTTTCCGAAATGCAATCCTCAAAGGGGTGAAAACGGTGAACAACATTCAGGGCAAATAATAATTCTATGGTCAAATTTACTTCAAACTTGGTATAATTGCTCAGTAAAACAATAAGTGTAATATGTGTTACAGGATATTTAAAACATCCAGCCCCGAAGGGAAAAAAAGGGGATGACAATGCTTGTTTTTGAATAATGTTTACTTAATTTACTTGAAACTTTATATAATATTCTTTACAATTAATAAACGATATCTATTGAAGTTTTTAAAAATTTAACCATTAATGGGAAGAAGGGCTGATAAGGTATCTTTGTAATTTGAGAAATACCATGTTAGTAGTCAAACTTTAGTATTAATGTTCTCTTACACAATTAAAAGTCTTCAACACAAGTTAAAAAGGGTACCAAAATGTGTGGAAGAAATAACATTTATTAAAATTTATTTTGGACTTTGTATTGATGTTCTCTTACACAAATTTTAAAACATTTTCTGTCAAGATTTTCAAAATTGAGAAGGTGAAAAAAGGGTATCAAAATTTGTAAAGAAAATAATTACTTCTAGATAAATTGTCTTTAAGCTCAGTATTAAGATTAACGTATTTCTGCGTTTTTTAAAATTTAACCCTTACCGGAAGAAAGGTAATGACACACTCTACTGTGTGATGTACATAATATTTTATAGTCAAATTTAATTGTATCTCAATATTTATGCTTTTATCACAAAATCATAGTAAAACACGTAGATGTTTTGTTGTTTCTTTAAATTTAACTCCTACGGGGAAAAGGAAATTAGATAGTTTGTCTAGCATAATATATTTCAATTGTCAATTTACTTGAAATTTGGGTAAATATGCTTTTCGAGACAGTTAAAAAACCATGTATTGTGGAATTTCTAAAAATTCAGCCAATTTAGGAAGAAAAGGTGTAGCAAATTTTATTGGGAAATGATATTTATCGTGATGTTTACTCAAAGCTGGGTGTACATGTTCTTTAACTTAATTGGTGAAACTTAATGTACTTCGTGGACACTAAAACCTTGAACCTCTAAGAGTTTGGCAAACATAGTAATTATTTCATGTTTATTAACTTCTGTATAGGGCTATAGGGCTCAAGTTAGTTATCTGTGTGTGTGTGCGTGTTAGCTTTTTTTTGCTCCTCGATATCTCAAGAACCTATGAAACAAAGTTGTCTTATGACCATATCAATCGCTACACCACGTCATGACTTAGATCTGAAAAAAGGTTGAGCAAAATCGGTTTGTTTTTGTTTTTTTAAAGACGAAAAATTATTCCCAAGAGAATTTGCTCGTGCGGTACTTACTACCGAACCAATTTTGTTGAAATTTACTTGTAATTCAGTATGAATGCTATCCGACACAATAAATTAAACCTGTCTTTCGGGGTTTTTAAAATTGAATCCTGAAGTGAAGAAGGGACATGTCCAAAGCGGAGAAATTAGGTGGCATAGTTTGTGTGCAAAAAAAAAAACATAATACTGACTCATCGTCACGAAGTTGCTATAAATATAAATTTGGTATTTGTAGCACGGGTAGATTGTAGGCAGCGTAAAAAAAAGATGTTTTGAAAATCAACCCAAAAGTGCGTTAACAGCGTGTGGATGCGAAGTTTACAAAAATTATATAGGGAATGATGTGATACATTTGTTTATGTAAAGGTTTTCCAAAATTCAACTCCTAAGATAAAAAGAAAGTAAAGCAATTTTTTTATGACTGCCATCATCGCCCAGCTCCAATCGCTATGGTTGACAATTAAAAATTTAGAATACGGTTTCATTTCATCTTCTTACATCGTTTCAGTTTATTAAAAAAACTGAACAAAACCTAAAGTACATGCAAGCAAAGCCGCCGGTGAAAAGCTAGTACTCAATAAAAAAAATTCAAACAGAGATATCTATGAGAGTGAACAATAAAAATACGTTTTAACTACTACCACGAAGGAAATATCACATCTACACTCGACCACGAAGAACCTATTATAGAAAGAAAACTGTTGTATACGTAGAAGCATAAATGTATAATTCATTATTCAAGACAATAACAGAAGCTAAGTCACTAGCAATCTTCTAAAAAAAATTAAATGTTACACCAAACACGAGTGATTAAGATGATTCATTCTCAAGCTACACTCAGCCTTATGATAGCTTCTCCAAACGGTTGCAGAGTTGCAATGTAATTAGTTCACGGATAATGTTTATTGCTTGCTAAGTGATTTGTAATCGTTTGGGAAATAAATATATCTAAACCTATTAAATATGTGCTGGATAAGTTCAACACCTGCATCGGTTGTTGAGCGACCCCTTGTAAATCCAAACTGTTTTCAAGTGAGCAGTGAACTAAAGTGAATATTCAATTTTTTAAGATAAGTTTTTTAAAAACTGTACCAAAAAAAAGTACTATAGAAACTGGTCTATAGTGAGGCAGTTCAGTAGTACTACTTGATTTAAAAATAGGTATATCTTTACTGTACTTTATCCACTTGAGCTTCCGGTTCGCGTGACTGCGATAGCGACAACCGTCCGCGTGTTTACTGCGCTACAAGCAGCCGCCGGCTTGTCTATCTACAAGCAAGGTCTATGTAAAAGTACCTATGAATAGGTTACAATATACAAAATTAGACTTTATTGACTGAAATTGCTATAACTGAAGCTGACGTATAAAAAAATGCCAAACTCAACGTCATGAACAGTTTTTCTACAATTTTTTTTTTCATAAGTCGTTTAAAATTTTACAATTCTTCGCAATCAGACTTATAATGAAATAAACTACTTTTTGATGATTCCGGATAAAATTCAATAAATTTAAATACATAAGAATTACATCTTAGTAAAACTATTTAAATTTGTGACATAAAATTATGTTATAAGTGGTTTATTTGATGCCGAAATCCCACCGAAGCTTACACTGACACTTGATCTTTTACCGACATGGTCAACAAGTCCGTTATTTAACTATTTTTCGCAGACAATGCCGAAGTAGGCAGGGCATAGCGGGTGGTAGAAATTCCTAACCTAACTCAATTTTCAAAACAAAAAAATATTCGTTAATATTAGTAACTTATCGTCCTTACCTAAGTTACCTGTAATATATTAAAAATAAAATTGCATAAAGGGTTATTTGTTTAAAAAATGTTGCAAAATTAGAAATACAAGTTTAAAATGAGGAATTAAAAAAAAAACAAAAATAAATAAATAAAATTTTTTTTCTCTTAAAAAAAATCGGAAACAAAATAAAAGCATCTTTAGACGTCTAATGAATCTATTTTTTATAACAAAAACAAACACTTCTACATTAAAATACATAATTAACGAAATATAGAATCTTTCACCTGTTACATTTATATTGTCTTATTTGCAGAGCGAAAAATTGTGTGATTCGGTTTACCAACTTCCTTGGGAATGTATGAACACAAGTAACAGGCGAATTGTTTTGATCATGCTTAACAAAGTTCAGAATCCTATAAGGGTCAATGCTATGGGCTCCATTCCCGTTGGCGTTCAGACTATGGCTTCGGTAAAGTTTATACAAAACGCTTACATTACATTTATCATATATTAGCAGAAATTATACGCTACTTAAGATACACAAAGAAAGTGATTGATGAAAGATTTTGTTTCTTTATTTTTTTTTGTGTGTGTAATCGCAGGACCTAATCCCGAAGAGTAGTCAAAGAGGCTTCGGCACATGAGCCGACGAATTAGCCGCTCGGTAATTTAAATGATGAAAGCTATAGTTCCGTTTATATGATAGGAACTCAGACAGTATTCAGTATTTAGTGAACATGGCATTTAGTATAACTGATTACCAAACAACATAAAAAAAAATACCTCTTTTTTCCGAACATAAGAAACAAAGATATCATGGCATAATTTTTTCTTTATTTAATTTTAATAATTTTGAGAGTTCAAATTAGATTTAATAATGAAATATCGTTTGTTACAGATATTGAAAACCACATTTTCTTTTTTAACCATCATTCAATCTTTACAAGATTAAACACTACATATTTTTTAACACACTTGCTCATAACTTGCCTTTACTGCACCGTTTTCAGCATCTTTATAGCGTCCATTACGCACTTAATGACAATTACCACACAAGTGCCTTCAGTTTTACTGTTTTTTTTTTATTTTACAAGAGCCTATAAACTAAGTTCTTATTTTTGGAAAATAAATCTGACACGTTTGTTAAAAACATATTAACACTATTATATTCCATTAATATATTATTATATATATATACTAGTTAGTTGTATTCGTTACAATTTTAATTATTTATATGTAATAACATTGTAATAAACTAAATTCTGATTTTTGGAAAATAAATACATGTTTGTTTATAACATTTCAGCACTATTAGATTCCACCAAATATGTTATTATATATAAACTCGTTATTTGTATTCGTTACAATATTAATGTAATAACATTGTAATCTGCATAATAAATTAAACGAAAATTATAAGTATCTTAAATTGCATCTAGTGTTTTTGTTTTCCCGATTCCATCATGTTATTTTGCAATATAAGTATATAAGGGTTAAAAGGTTAAAACAGATGTGTATAAATACTAAATGAGGATTATCTAAACGTTGAATATAGATTGTTATCGTATTTTTAGCTAGATTTTAGATAATTATTGTTATCTGATCTGGTCAACAAGGTTTTTGCCCAGTGAAAGCAAGTTGTAATATCAAGAAGTACGCGGTGACTATTTATCAACCATAGACGTTTCACAGTTAGCTTTGTTCGATTTGATTTACGCTCATGGTGTGCTTGTTGTAACATGCATTGGGTGCTAACGTCGCGAATACCCACGAACGTGTTCTTTCTTGTTCAATGTCTTATACCAACGAGTATGATATACAGAAACAAACTTGTGTACAGTGTAATTGAATAACTCTCCCTGTTAGGTATGGCGGTATTGGCATTCGTACAGTCTCCAGTTTAGCACTTCCAACCTTCCTGTCGTCTGCCCATGGAGCTCTTCCTCTCATTAGTCGTATTTTAAACAAACCGCATTTTTCTAGTGATAAAGTGGCAAACCTTGATGTGGCGAGAATGGCTTGGAGTAATAATTGTCCAGGTGTTCTTGTTCCTACAAATTTAGATAAACAAAATTCATGGGACTTGCTTTAATAAAATCTGCCTGACTCTCTAATACAAGGTTTTACGAATTTGTCAGAACGCGCCCGTTTGTTGGCAGTCTCTGAAAAAGAGTCGGGACACTGGTTGTATGCTCTACCATCCTGTAATTTGAGCACCCTTCTAGATGATAATACTTTACGTATTTCAGTTTGTTTAAGACTTGGTATAAAAATATGTCAGATCCATACCTGCCCATGTGGACAGTTGGTAGATGAACTAGGTCACCATGGGCTCTCTTGCTGAAAGAGTGCAGGTCGATTTTATCGTCACAGTACCATAAACGATCTTATCCGCAGTTCTCTTGCCACCGCCTCCATACCATCAATTTTAGAACCATGTGGTATGTTTAGAGATGATGGCAAGAAACCTGATGGTGCAACCCTGGTACTGTGGTGTCTCGGCCGCACTTTGGTATGGGATGCTACCTGTTCAGACACTTTAGCACCTTCTTACGTTCAGAGTGCGTCTACTAAAGCTGGCGCCGTGGCTGAACTCGCACAATTACGCAAGCGCCGAAAACATTCAGACCTTATTAAAAATAATTACCATCTTGTAGCGCTTGCTGTAGAGTCTTTAGGCCCATGGTCTTCTGATACCAAAACCTTTCTTAAGGATCTATCTAAAAGGCTCGTGCTGGGTTCTGGTGACTTTAGGGCTGGTCTTTACCTTGCTCAAAGGCTTAGCATAGCAATCCAGCGAGGTAATGCCGCCAGTATTATGGGCACCATGCCATAGGGTGGTACACTGGAGGAGATATTCTTTTTATAAAATGATTTCAGTTGTATTTTAATTTTTATTGTATATCTAATGTTCATTGTTATTTCAATTGTCAATAAATTTTAATGGTGTATCTTTTAGTTATTTATCCATGCTAAACACAATTTTAATCACATTTTTTTATGACCTCAGTGGCCTTGGTCCACAAGGTCCCCTGCTAAAATCCCCTGGGAAATTTGTAAGTGAATTGGATTGCAAGTTTTCGGGGGATGGGTTGTACTAGCCATACCAGCAGGCGCAAAAAACGTGAAAATTAAGAATAACCTGATAAATATATATCTTCATTTAAATCAGTGTAGCCGTTTGCTCGTGATACGTGATTAGTTTTTAGGTTTATATAAAAAAGTAGGTAGTTAGGTATTTTAGGGTTAAAAGAAAATTAATAAAAGTCTGTAGATAGTGTAAAAATAAGGATATAAAAATACTACTACTGCGAAATCAAAGAGAAAATTAGAGAGAAGAAAGAAACTGGAGAGTTTGCTATTTTAATTTTTTATGAAAATAGCAAAATTTTTATGACCGACTGAGCGAACCAAGCGAGTGAGGTCTAAGACGTAAGAAGCTGAAGCGTATATCTTTGTAATTTTCTGTTTGTTCGATGAAAACTTATTTATTTATTTTTATACCACTAAGGTGGCAAACAAGCCTACAGTCCGCCTGATGGTAAGCGGTCACCGTAGCCTATGGACGTATGCAACTTGAGTATCGCTGCTCCAATATTACTGATATAAAAAGAAACAATCTGCAGAATATATCAATACTGCTATAAACGCGGTAGAGAATATGGAATGTTGTCACAATAACCCGTTTTATACATAAAGGTTGTTTTTTTTTTCTTTGTCTTCAACTCGTATGCTTTTAGTAGTAATTTTCAATGGCAATAATGCCTGCCTTTTGTTTTATTGAAATTTAAAGCTTGTACTGAATCTTACACGTCATGCATTAAAATACGCACCACAACTTGCAGCACAGTGCACCCTTAGAATGTGGAGTTGCCAACTAGGGTACGCGTCATATAATTATATTAATATAAACGATAATTTTATCGGGTATTGTTTTGTTAAGATCATTCACAATAAATAGTGCAACAAACTTTTCTGACCAAAAATCAAAACTATAGTTTCAAATGGTGTCAACTTACAACGACACCAGTGGCTAAACACCAAAGGTCAGAAGGTAAGTCTGTTGCACTGTACGCCTCGCAGAATTTTAACAATTTATCTGTTAGACTAGTTATGTATTGAATATAGCAACATTGACTTACAATATAATGTTGGTCAGGTGTCTTAGCCTCCTTCGTATCGTTAAAATATTTTCGTTTTTCGACTATCGTTTCGGTTAAAAGTTGAATTTGATTTTGTTTTTTAAAGTGCACAAGTTTGCGGCGTAAGCAATCGACAAGCACATCAAATTTAGGAACAATAAGGTGGTAATTGCATTCGAATGTATCTTTGGTAAGTCTGGTAGCTAGTAGTAGGTAGCAAGAGTCCTTAACCTTTCTTCATCGTGAGACACCATCGAAAGCTGAGGTAAGTATTTTCTTTGCGTATTCGTGTTTACTGATTATTATTAATTTTTCGATATACAATCCATTACAAAAGCTGCGAACACTATATTTGTTGTGTTTGTTATTATAAGGGCAAGGTATTTATGAAAGGATAGATGGGCCAAATGTGACTTGGACTCGCGCACTAACGGTAAACCCTTTTGGTAAATTGGTGTGCTAACGCCGGGGAAGGCGTCTAAATTAGTACAACCCTTTTACAATAGTTGCTTTAAAAAAGAAAAAGAACGTTTGCGGGGTCAGCTATAAAAAAAAATCCATTTAAAAAAATTTATTTTGTTTTTTTTGGGTACAAGCCTACACCTCGTTTTTAATCTATCCATAATACTATAATTGTAATGTTATTTCATTAAATGACTATCAAAAACTTAAAAATTTTGAATTTTTTATATAACTTATAACAAATTCTGAGCTGAAAAAATATTGTCAAAACATTAATTTGGTATTGCGAGTTTAGTTGTCAAATAATATCACTGATTCTGATTCCTTTTATTCGAATTTCCGTGCGACACCCTCCGTCTCTACCGCCGCTGACGAGTCGTTGCGCTTGCATATCGATCGCTAAGGGTAGAAAAAAAATGCCTACATTGAGATTTTAATAATACGAAAAACTATTCACAAACGATATCCGTCATGTTTATCTTGATATCTCTGGTTCAAACTTAAGAGAGGTAGGGCACTGCAAGTACTCGCTCGAATAAGCTGCCCGAACAAATAAAGCGGGGCGTAGCGAGTACTTGCTCGAATGAGCGGCCCGAACTGGGGAAGTAGACATAGACATAGACATTTATTTAATTTCACATTACACAATAAACAAATAATGAAATTTAGCACCACAATACATACAGAAACAAACAAAAAAATCACAAATAGACAAAAATATACATTTAACCCTGTAAATTTAGTCTCTGCATCGTGGGGCCATAGTGCAATGTGAAAAATGGACGCCGCTCAGCATATGCTGCAACTATAGCTACAGCGCTGATTTTCAGCGGAGCCCAGTGACAGGCGAGGCTTGGGTCGCGTCGCAGTCGAAATAATTTTATTTTGATTTGCATAATATTTATAGTTGGAGCTAATTCTTTTATTTGTACGATTCGCTAATTCAATAAAATTAATAATTAGTCATATTTACTTTTTTTAAAGATAATAATAATATCAAATAATATAAAATAATGGATACCTATTTCCAATTCATTTTGTAATATGTATATATGCATGCAAAGCAACAGACCTACAGATATGTTGGAATGACTCTGCCGCCAGAAGGTAGTTCCTTTTGGTAATTCAACATTTGTTTGTATTTAAACTTAAAAGTACTAATAGATGTAGAGATGTTCCTATGAGGTGGTGGCAGGTTATTCCAACATTTTGTGGCGGCATACCTATATCTACCATGAAAAGTGGATGTGCGGTGATGTGGCATGCTAAGGGGCGGTGTTATTGCTCGTACTGCCTGACGTTTATTTGTAACAGTTCGCCATTTTAGTTTTTCTAAGAGGAACTCTGGGTGACCTGAACGAATAACGCCAAATAACAATATGGCCAGGTAGAGCTGTCTACGCAAGGTCATCTTAAGGGTGTTAGTGTTATTTAGATACGGTGTAACATGAGTCCTTGGGGGAATTTTGAAACAGAACCGTGCACAGGTTTGAACTCTTTGCACAATTTTCTCTGTCCGCGCTAGCAGTCGAGGGCCGTAAACCACATCTGCATATCCCAGTATCGAAAGTATCAAAGAGTCACAGAGCCGAACACGATGGTCTATGCTAAGGTAGTCGCGTATGCGATACAATATCTTAAGCCGATAGAAAGCCCTTTTACTCAGTTCGACAATGTGACTTTCGAAGTTCAAATCTTCATCCATTAAGATCCCAAGATTACGTGCTTTCACCACTCGTTCAACTGGGGTGCCCATAATGGAGACGTTAGGCGCTGAGGTGGTGATTCTTCCTTCTGTGACTTTGATCCCAGGATCATGTACTTTGTTTTAGTTGCATTTAGAGATAGGGTGTTCTCCTTCGACCAGACATTTATTCGTTGTAGATCACTATTTAATTTGTTGACAGCATCAGTGGTATCATTTGGGTGAAAAGATATGTAAAGCTGTATGTCATCCGCGTACATGTGATAGTGACAGTGGTTAATAGCGCTAGTGACATCAGCCGAGTACAAATAAACAGCTTTGGTTCTAAAATAGATCCTTGTGGAATTCGTCTCCGTACGTTCGCAGGATTAGACACTAAAGGCGTGCCTTTACTATTCGTAAGTTGTACAACCTGAGTACGATTATTAAGATAACTGGCAAACCATTTGACTCTCCCGGGTTTGAATCTATTATAACTCATTTTTGGAAAGCAATAAAGAAATGTTAATTGCACCGAATGCCCTTGAAAAATCTAAGAGTACCAATATGGATCCTTTACCCTGGTCGCGAGCAAACAAAATATTGCCAACTATATCGGCAAGAGCAGTGGACGTACTAAGACCTCTTCTAAACCCTGACTGTCGTACTGGAAGTATATTGTTACTTTCTAAGTATTCCGTCATTTGTATGCAAACGATACGTTCCAATATTTTTGATATACACGTAAGGATATTGATAGGCTGCAAGTCTTTGAACTCAGTGACATGTGCAGTCTTGGGCAGCGGTATAACTATGGCAGTCTTCCAGGCGTCGGGAAAAATACCGGAGGAAATTGACGTATTGACAATGTTTGTAATGATATGTTTGAGGAAGAGTAAGAAGTAGCATATCAAGTGATATGTCATCTGTGCCAGTAGAATTTGATTTCAAGGACTGAATAACTTTTAGTACAGTGAATTCATCGACTGTTCTGAGTTCAAACTCACTTTGAGTGAAGCGATGAAATTTATAGTAAGTGAGTCGTGACATTTCAACTTCTATATCTGCAGGGACATTTAGGAAATGCGTATTGAGAAGTTCAGGATGACATAAGTGGTCTGGGATCTCAGAGTCACGACATTTTTTTGTGATATCGATACATTTTTTCAAGTTTTTCCACAGAGTTTATGGGCTGGTAGAGTATTTATTCAGTGCTGACTGAAAAATGCTCACTTTTCAAAAAATAAGGCAGAGTTTACAGAGCTTTTAAAGTCCTTATAATATTTTTTATGAGTCTGCAAACCTGACTTGCGATATCTACAAAATACCTCGTCCCGTAGTTTAATCATTTCCCTTATCGTATTTTTAATCCAAGGATAGCTGTGCTCTTTAATACGGACTCTTAGTATAGGAGCTAAGATGTCAAACAACGATAATAAACAGCTATTGAAATTTTCAACTATTTTGTTTACGTTTTGGTCGATACATAAGCCAGTCCAGTGAATAGAGACAGTGAGAGTGCACAAGATTTCATAATCAATGTTTTTTAATTAGCGAATCGTTGACCACTTTGGTGAAGGTTACCTTTTTTTATATATAATTCACCGCAAATAAAAGCATGACTACTAAGTGTTGGGATATAGTCTATTATTAAATTTGTTACACCGAAGTTGCTACAGAACAGATCAATCAAAGTGGCACTGTTTTCAGTGAAATGAGTTGATAAATTAACAAATTGATTAAGGTTCCTTGGAAATTGTTTTATTTTATCTGTCCCGGAATGATTTGTAAGCACGTTTACGTTAAAGTCACCTACTAAGACTATTTTATCATATTTAGATGAGAAAGAAATAATATATTTAGCCGCGGTGGACGATACGCTGTGCCTATGACGAGCCGTGTGCAGGCTTAGCCACATCTGTTCCACAGGCGGGACGGGTGGGTGCACACACACGCGTGCGCTAACACCGCACCGTAAGTAGAACCCAATGCCGCCGCCGCGCGCGCGCACGCCGCACGACCTCGGAACGTGCTGGAGCCGGTACCCGGGGACGGTCGGCGCGCGCCCGTCTTCCCCGTCATGCAGCCAGGTCTCGTTAACAGCCAGCAAGTCGACGTCGTGGCCAAGCATTGCCGCCACGAACTCATCGTGCTTTGTGCATAAAGATCCTGCGTTTAAGAGTCCAATTTTGATGTTTGTTTTTCGGCTAGCCATTGCGATAAATTTTTAGACACACTATCAGGCTATACAAGGTTCGCGGCGTTTTTGAGTTCATTTGTATAACGGTAAGGCGATAGCAATATATTTTACATTTAATAGGCAGTGTAGAAGTTTTATTTTTACCGGTGACCTTATTTAGGCAGTAAAAAGCGAAAAGATTTCTATAATAATAATAATAATATTTTTTGGACATTACACACGGCGCCGTCTAGCCCCAAAGTAAGCAAAGCTTGTGTTATGGGTACCAGACAACGGATATAAATACATATATATTACTTTTTTTTGTAAATACATACATATCATACATAAGTACACCCAGACTCAAGACAAACACAAATGTTTATTACATAAATGTTTATCCAATGCGGGAATCGAACCCACACCCTCTGTACCTCAGTCCATCACACTACCAACTAGGCTGCGAGGGAGTACATTTCATACAAAGCACTACAGCACCCACGAAACAGAGTATATTTATCTAAAAAAATACTAATGACCGGCACAATACAGAGTTGACTTTTAATAAGTAGTATAGACATATTACTTTTACTGGTGACCGTATTAAAGCTGTAAAAAGCGAAAAGTTTTATACACAATACGAACAAAGCACTACAACTACTACAAAGCCCACGAAATAGAGTATATACATCTAAACAGTTACTAATTACCAGCACAATTCTAAAACTAATAAATAGCGAGTTGAAGCACAAAATAGCGAACAACATAAGGTGAGAAGCCAGTAATAATGATAACTTTTCTATATCAGAGCAGAGATCACTTAATCTCCGCCCTGGAAGGCTGATCCGCCAGCCTGTGTAAAGTCTCTGAAGTGGTAGTCGTGCCGGAGAAGGAGACCGGAGTGGACCCGGTTACTATAACAGAGGGGAATCAGGGGCCCTTTCGGCCAGCGTGCCAGCAACCATATCATCTGTGTTGAGCTTCGGCAGTTTAAGTACCGCACCTTTTTGTCTTCTAAGCTGTCTGTGCAGTGAATCCTCATCCGTAGTCTAAGTAACTTCATATAAAATGGCCAGAAATAGAAAAAGGAAAAGAGTTGTTACAGCGGCTACTCCATCCACATATAATGTGGATTTTGGCAATATCAGGGGTATTCACGCAAATCTTAACGCAGTCCACCACAATCTCAAGTCACCATTCTTTTTCTAACGGAGACGCAGATATCCTACCCAGCCGACACATCATACCTTCATTATCCCGGCTACAAACTGGAGCACAATTTTGTGAGTCGTGCCGGTGTATGTATGTTCGTCCGGGAGGATATCTGCTGTCGCCGCCTTCATAGCCTTAAAGACAGAGACCTGTCGATATTGTGGGTACGTGTAGATCACGGCGGCCACACTCGTATCTATGCGTGCCTATACAGGTCTCATAGCGGTGACACGGACGTAACTCGACTCTTCACGCACCTGAGTTTGATGACTGACAAAGTTCTAGAGCAATATCCCACAGCAGAACTAGTTATTTTGGGAGACTTTTACGCCCACCATCGTGAGTACCTCAGTTCTCGAACCAATAACTATGCAGGGATATCTGCTCATGAATTTGCTCTGACCTATAGATTCTCTCAGCTGGTACTTTCTTCAACGAGAATACCAGATATAGAGGACCATACGAGCTCCTTACTGGACCTTCTGCTGACTACACGTCCGGCCGAATACTCCGTCTCAGTGGATGCACCTCTTGGCTCCTCAGACCACTGTCTCGTTCGGACTCAAATGTCATGCACTCAACCCGATCCTTCTGGGCCTACTAATTGGCGTCGTATATGGCACTATAAGTCGGCAGACTGGGATGGATTGCGCGAATTTTATGCATCGTACCCGCGGAGGCAGCTCTGCTTTAGCTCAGATGATCCTGATGTCTGCGCAGCCGCAGTCACTGAGACAATCCTCGCTGATATGGAATGTTAAAAACGACCGTGGTTTCATAGGTCTTGCAGAGAAGCTAAAATTTTTAAGCAAACTGCGTATGAGTCTTGGACCACGGCTCGTAATAATAAGGATCCGAATACTTCTGAGGTAAAACGCAAATGAAAAGCTGCATCGAGGTTTAGTAAGAAAGCAACTGCCAGAGCAAAATTCCAATTCATTGGCAAAATAGGTGGGCGGTTCGCGAGCTATCCTTCTGGGAGTCGTGATTTCTGGTCGCTTGCTAAAGCTACCGTGGGGAACTTCTGCCAGTCGTCGTTACCACCACTGTGAAAGACCGATGGTGACTTGGCCCATAGTGCAAAAGAGAAAGCCCATCTATTAGGCAGACTTTTTGCCTCCATATATGAACGACGAAGGCGCTGTACCACCTACTTTACCGTGGTGCGGTTAGACCATGCCGGAAATCTCTATAAGACAGTAAGAGGACCGGCGGGCGTTGCTTTCCCTAGACGTTCATAAGTCGAGTGGGCCAGACGGTATACCAGCAGTGGTGCTTAAGCAGTGTGCTCTTGAGTTATGTCCTGTACTCACGCGCCTTTTCGCGCTTTCCTACCATACTAGGCAATTTCCGTGTTCATGGAAGACTGCGAATGTGCACCCGGTGCCCAAATGGGCGATAGATCAGATCCATCAAATTACAAGCCTATCGCTATTACCTCTCTCCTCTCTAAGGAGATGGTGCGTGTGATCAACACACAGCTTTTGAGATATCTAGAAAAATACGAACTGATCAGCGACCGTCAATATGGCTTTCGCTACGGACGCTCGACTGGTGACCTTCTAGTGTATCTCACACACCGATGGACACTAGCCATTGAGAGTCAGGGGGAGGCATTGGCATGTAGCCTAGACATAGCGAAGGCGTTCGATCGGGTCTGGCACCGGGGTCTTCTATCGAAGTTGCAATCTTACGGAGTGCCCGAGGATTTGTGCAAATGGGTGGCTAGCTTTTTGTGTGGCAGACGCATACGAGCCGTAGTTGACGGTAGTTGCTTAGATAGCATGGACATTAATGCTGGTGTCCCGCAAGGATCTGTGCTGTCTCCTACGCTGTTTCTACTGCATATCCATGACATGTTGGACATCAACAACATGCATTGCTATGCAGATGACAGTACTGGAGACGCTTTTTACACGGGTCGTGCAAACATCCCTCGTTCCGTTGTGGAGGAAAAACGCGGAGAACTTGTGTCTCAAATCGAGACCACACTGTCCAAGGTCTCTGACTGGGGACGGGTAAACTTAGTTCGATTCAACCCTACAAAGACACAAGTGTGCGCGTTCACCGCTAAGAAAACTCCATTCACTGTAGTCCCACAATTCCAGAACACTCCCCTCTCCATTTCTAAGAGCATTGGGATCCTTGGTGTCCACATCTCCAGAGCTGTTCAGTTCCGAGATCATTTACAAGATAAGGTAAGGCGTCCAAAAAACTTGGTGTACTCAACCGAGCGAAGCAGTACTTCACGTGGGGGCAAAGGTTGTTACTTTACAAGTCGCGGTTTGTGGTATCGAGCCCTTAAGTCTGAGCGGAGACTTCACCTCCCTGTGTGTGTTCTACCTCTTGTACAATGGGTTGTGTTCTGAGGAATTGTTCGAAATGATGACCACGGCTACTTTCTACCATCGCACCGCTCGCCATCGGCAGGGAATTCATTCTCACACTTTAGAACCGAAATGGTCGCGTACAGTGCGGTTTCAGAAAAACTTCCTCCCGCGAACGCTTGGGTTGTGGAATGAGCTCCCTGCCAAGGTTTTCTCTAAGGACTACAGTATGGGGTTTTTCAAAAGGAAGTTTTTAGATTTCTGAAGGGTCGGCAACGCGCGAGTGATGCCCCTGGTGTTGCAAGCGTCCATAGGCTACGGTGACCGCTTACCATCAGGCGGATCGTGAGCTTGTTTGCCACCTTTTTGGTATGAAAAAAATTTATTGAAAGCCATCAAGGCGAAAAGAAGGAAAAAGTTAAAAAAAGGCCTCCTTCTTTTGCAAGGCACCGCAACTGTTTACAACAGCCGTGTTGCAATGGGGTAACCACAGAAGGTGGGCTTCATTCAAGGTCGATTCAAAGACGGCGGAGATTTAAGGCTGTGACGAATGAACGGGCGGACGGACACAGCGGAATTATAAGGATACCGTTTTTGCCATTTGGCTACAGAATCCTAAACAATTCCATCACAACACTTAATCTCAAAGGGTTGGCCAAAGATATTACAAACTTACATTTGTTATTTTACAGGACAATAAATCATATTATTTTTGGCCAAATCACACTGCACCATCTGGTCTCTAACTCACTCTCAGTAAGGGTTGTCCTATGTGTACCAAACAACTGATACAAACACTAACATTCTTTTTGTAAACATACATGTTTTACATATAAATATTACCCAGACCCAAAACAAACACAAATGTTCATTACATAAATCCTGTATTGGGATCGAACCCCCAGCAATCGTTTAATCGTATAAGCAATGTCTATAGTACATCCATAAGATCTTTACTAATGTGTTGTTACACAATACCGAATTTAAAAATCATTTCACTATTTAAAAGGTATATTATACGAAATGACTATAGTTAATTATGTTTGAAAAGTTATAGGGTTTCGTGAAATACGCAAGGACGATGTCGTGATGGAGTACTAGTAAACCATAAAACTCAATTATTAACAGTTCATTAAACACTAAGGTGGTAAACAAACTTGCTGTCCACCTGATAGCAAGCGGTCACAGCAGCCTATATGATGGGGAGGGGAAATATCCATCAAATGTTGTACGATAATTTTTATCTTCTTTATATGATGGGGAAATTTAAATAAATAAATACATACAAGTATTTTGGACATTACACACAGCGCCGTTTGGCCCCAAAGTAAGCAAAGCTTGTGATATGAAAAAAATCACAATAATAAAGCTTTATAAATACTTTTAACAAAAGTAGTTTAAAATAATGGTTTCTCAAGCATTTCATATATCCGCAATAATACTTATTCTACTTTTAAATTAAAAACATCCAAAAAAGATACCAAAAATTTCAATCAGCGTAAGAAAACACACCATTTAAACGATTGATCAAATCATGTTTTAAAAACACTTTTAAATCGTCAAAATTGTCATAATTGTTATTTATTTATCGAGTTATGTATTTTATTATGTGAGACTATATGTAATCGAGTGTGGCTTCATTCATTTACTTAATATTAAATAAAGATTATACTGTAATATCTCATTTCATAATTATCATTAAAATAATTATGAATAATTATAATAAATAATGATATTAAATATACATAGAGAAGAGATGTAGACTAGACCTTTTTGTTCTCCGACGTCTTCAAATTCATCATATTTACAGAGCGAGAATCTGACATATATACTAATGCAGGAAACATCGTATACACGATCTCTGCTACAAAATATGAACAAAAAATTATGAATCACACATGTAGTGTACGAGCAGTATTACAGATGAAATTAGAATTCTAAAATAAAATACTTTTTAGTTACAAATACTGAAAACTTCATTCTGTGGTTTTACTTGTATTAATACTTTGAAATATTAACGACTTGGTCACAAGTTATTTTACTTCTGACATATTACAGAGATATGAAGCATTTCTGTTTCTAATATAAAAATATTTTCAGATAAATTTTACGTAGGCAAATTTGTCATTTAAAACACACTAAAAAGTGGAAAATAAACAACATTAAGCATACACTTGGAATTAAACTGTGTGCCACATTGGGTAATGACGTTCCTGTATACTATATATATATATATATATATATATATATATATATACTTAGATTGTATATATATATATATATATATATACCACTGGCGTTACAACGGTGACCGCTTACCATCAGGCGGACCGTAAGCTTGTTTGCCACCTTAGTGGTATCAAAAAAAGTATTTACTTTAATACCGAACTAAAGACAGAAAAGAAAAAAAATCCCAAGAAAAACCCTTTTAACCCAAACTAAAATGAAATCAAATCAATTGGTTAATATTTAATTTTATGTCTATTTACATTTTTGTTTTCGCGTCGAAAAATATATGTATATAATAATGTCTCAAAAGCTCAGCAGACAAAACCGCAGCATATTCTTAATTGTTGTGGTCTTCACTTCAACTGACATAGATAATTATTAAGCAATCTTACGATAAGAAAATTAGAAAAATTATAGATTGTACGTATCAATTTACTGCTGTCAAATACTGATGACTTAAGTCTCATATAAAATATTCAGTGGAAAGTAACTTAATATAAATGATCTCATTGTATTGTTAACTTGACTTATTTTTTGTTAGCACTTAATTCAATAAAAACATAAATATGAATGGGTCTGACGAATCGTAAGTACTCAATTTGTTTGTTGCCTATTTCTGAGCTTTTGTAAATAACATATTTTTACTGTAAAGCATTCATCAGTTTAATTAAATTACTATGATCACAGTAGGGTAATGAAATTTTTTTATTTAAATTTTACTGAAATTTATCCATATATATAATGATAATAAACTGACTGACTGACTCATGGAGGTTCCAATTATAAAATAAGCGAGCACTAAGGAAGGATTTTGCAATATTCCTATAACCTCTAAATACGGTTGGAAGTTTTTAGGTTACCTGTAGGAAACCTGTTATATTTTAGGCTAAATGCATAAAAATTGGTTGCAAATTAAGATTGACATGTTGCACCGTTTTGTGGAAACACAAACTTTTGATAAAGAGGGTAGAAAATCCGCCATTTTTAAAGCATAATACGCATAAAATATCATTCAAGTTAACTACATAGAATCACGTGTTTCACCTCTTTAGGAAATTAAACCCCTAGGGGGCAAAATGGGGCATACAAATTTGTATAAGAATTTCGATATTTTTGTAGGACTTTAATTAAGGCGAGCACAGCTAGGGGGTAAAATGGGGATTGGAAGTTAGTATAGAAACCTGTCATTTTAGGAGCTAAATGCATGAAAATAAGTACTTGTTTGGTCTTTAGATAAAAAATTAAGATTGAAATGATTTACTGTTGTTGGAAAATCATTCCCAAGCGAGAAAATATAAGACTTAACATCAGACAAAACTTTTAATTCATAAATTCTCTAGAATTCTTTAGATTTCTCTAGCGCCATCTCTACTTCTATTCTCGCCATTTCAAATTGTGTTTTGGTGAGTTTATTTATTTACTCGCAAATGTGATGAAAATTATGCGGCGGTACCAAAATTAAAACTCAAGCCCTTCGGCCCTAGGCTTCTAAATAGCCTTTCGTTAGTGATTTTCTCCTTAATGAACGTATGCCTCCCCCATATATTTCCACATTTAATTTAATACTATTCTTGTGTGTACTGCAAAATATGTTTTCAAATTCCTTATCGCTATTCGGCATTTAAATTGTTTTTCATTATTGCTTTTATGTTTAATCTGCAACAAATTGTATTTGTCGTTATTATAGATATTTGTGTGTGTAATCTGTACCTAAAATGTGCGTAAATTTTTTATGTTTATTTAATTCTTTTCCAAACCAGGAACATAATGAATAAAACATACATCAAAATATTAAAAAGATTTTTGATGATTATTGGTGGATGGCCAGGAAGAGCGATGAATGAGAACATGCCCTTATTTTGTCTCTTTATGCAAAAATATTTGCCTGTTCAATGTGGAGTAACTATAATTGGGCATATATACTATTTGTATAATAAAATTCATATTTTGGAATTATTTGATTTGGGAAATGTTTATATTACAGCATTTTTGGCTGCACATGGCAATGGTAAGTGTTTCTTTGAAAATAAATTATTTGTCATAAATACTTAAAAAAATAAGTTTATTTTTATATGCATAATTTTTTATAAATTCTGCAAAAAAAATATTTTAACATAATTTGTTTTTATCCATTTTGATGTATACAGTAACTAGTTTTTCTATAAATAATTTTATTAAGGTAAACACACAAATTATCTAAAAGAACACTATCTCTGTTTTCTTTAAAGTTAGTGTAGAGAAATATTCACAATGAAAACATACTACGCTTTTGACTACGGCTGGGCTGGGTCTCCTTCCACATTCAAAAACGTTTGGTGACACTTCACGGAATACGATTCGCTTGAAATTAATATTATAGTTGTTCGGTTTCTTTTTTCCAATTTTTTTAAAACTTCAAACCATTCAGATGAGATCAATATTAACGAATTTTGAAACATATGGAACAATTTCAGGGAAATTCATCATGAACTTTCATTTGTTGCATTATAGGCACAAAGGGGTTACCTATGAAAATGTTAGATGTTCTATTTTGACAGAGTTAATTGTTCTAAAGTCGCACTTAATTATTTATTATAATAATCGTATTACTCGTTTCACTGTCACAAAACTAAGAAAAATTATTGAAAAAAGCCACAAATAAATCCTTTGTCTGAGTCTAAAATAATCTAAATAATGTGTAAGTAATTAAATAAAATTTTATTTTCAATGCAATGAGGATTGTGTTTGTATTATATTATTACACTTAATATATTTTTTTTATACATATATGCTATTTTGTTAATGTGTATAAGACTTATTACATAAATAATATTATACATTACTTTACTAACAATTGCAAATAATGGTCAATCACAGTGCTCAAAAAAATATGTCATCATTTGTCAAAATATGTACATCTGTTTAAATCTGTGTACAAGGAAAATAAATAATCTGAATATAAAACTTAATTTTTCACATTTAAACAAAAGGGTTATGATTACCATTTTCAGAGATAGTTTGTTTTTCAAGTTTTATGGCTATTTACAATTGAATTTAATACAGTCATTTTAGAATACACTTGCCAAAGAAAATTAAGTATTAATATTTGCATTGCTATGTATCCGGTGATTATCTGTAATAATGTCGATCGCCCGATAATACACACACGTAAAGATCATAACGTTATCTACAACGTCGTCTTTAGTAAAACCTAGATCAATGAAAAAACCAGAAATAAACTGGATTCTACTTAGGTCTGAGGATGTATTCCTTGTCGATGGTGATCTGTGCCATAATAGAATTTAGCCGTGGGTAACATTACACAGCCCATTATACATGCGGTAGAACACACGCAGCCTATAAAACAGTATTAGGCGAGGTACAGACCAGCATTTTTATCAAGAGAAGATTCAGCGAGACGCGAAGATAAAGCCCTATAATTTTTTTGCACTCTGCCTCCACGGTCATCTTATCTGGCATCCTCCTGCAACCGTAGGGGTGGTCAGCAACAGCTGACCCCAAAGAAGTCCGGGCTGCGAGA
The DNA here is from genome assembly GCA_946406115.1 of Apoda limacodes. NCBI lineage: Eukaryota > Metazoa > Arthropoda > Insecta > Lepidoptera > Limacodidae > Apoda > Apoda limacodes. The sequence continues at coordinate 5,198,773 of OX291553.1, read as the reverse complement.
CGGCGCGCGTCATATTGAGGAAGCAGGCATCGAACCCAAAGTTAAACAAGGTCCGCAGGGAATGCTTCAGCAACTGCAATAAGCATTCTCCTTTTTAATATTTTGGAGCGTCAGTGCGTGGCACTGTCTAGTGTGCGAATTTATATTAATTTTTATAAAATTAAAATCTAATTTTAATTTACAATAATTTATGGGTCGCTAGTGGGTCCGCCGAAACTCCCTTAAACAAGAAAGAGAGAAAATGATATTTAAGAAAATAAAAATGGAATTTAGCTAAGCACAATGAAATTAGGTTTAAATGTATTTTTTATATATTTTGGGTTTCACACGCGAACAAACATTTACCTTTTTTGGTTCTAGACGTTACGGCCAGGTTGCACTGGGCGTGGGCACGAGTAAACTATTTTCAGCGAGGTCTTATGAGTCGAGGGCGATTAGGATTAATGACTTGGTTTTAAAGTATTAATCACTGGCCGATCAATGTCGAGGATAACTTAAAACCGTCTTCCCGATTAAAGCTTAATTGTACGGGACTCAAACGCTTCAAAAGATATATAAATATGCCTATCAATTTAGTGCGAGCAAGGATATTGCTATGAAAAATTGCTTAATGGAATTAGGAATTAAGAGAATCTAGTAGTTTACGCATAATAGTATGTGTAGGAATGTGACAACGGAAGAAAATAATAATATGATTAATTATGTTTTTTTTAATACCTTAAAACTTTTAGATGAGATCAATATTAGTAAATTTAAAAAAATATGGAACAGTTTCAAGGAAGTTTCTCATGAACTTTCATTTGTTACATCACATGCACAAGGAAAATAATTATAACAAAGTAAGTTATTTTTTTCAGTCTTTACATGTAATAAGAAAACTCCATTTAAGCAATGCTATAAGTATTGAATTATTTAGAGTTAGGTTTTTTATACCACTATGATGGCACATAAGCTTACAGATCCCCTGATGGTTAGCAGTTACCGCATGGCAATGGGGCATCCTTCGTGCGTTGCCGACCCTTAAAAAATCTAATAAAATATTTCTTGAAGAACGTCATATTGTAGTGCTTAGAGAAAACCTTGACAGGGAGTTCATTGATCAACCAAAAGCGTTCGCCGGAGGAAATTTTTCTAGGAAGCTGAACGTTACATGACCATTTAGGTTCTAAGGTATGAGGAAGTCCAATGGCGAACGGTGCGATGATGGAAAGTAGCCGTGGGCATAATTTCGAACAATTCCTTATAACACGTCCCATAGACTTATGGGTTCGATACGGCTTGTGAGTTTGGGATCGTCGACGATTCTTTTAGCCCGTCGTTGATCTGAGTAAAAAGGCCACCCGGTATCCGGGTGCGCCTTCCAAGAGATGGCAGCAGTACTACATACATATGGGGCCGGACTCACTATCAAAATTATGTAGGTAATACGGGTCATATCTGACAGCTTGTAAGTGGGTGCTGAATGATATATTGTATCAATATTCTATATTTGCGTTTTTCGGCCAGAATCTTCTAATATTTCTTGAAAGCTGACGCGTTCTATCGAACCATGCCAGTGTTGAAAAAGTGTACATTATCACCTTTTTCAAATAACTTGACTTGAAAGTGCAACACGTGTTGACAAACTATGTACTTGTTTTCTTATAAAGGTAAATGCAACGATCCAATAACCTGGATTTTTCGCATTTACCCTTCTTTCAATTTCACTGCTACACTTCCTGCCTCGTGTAAACAAAGACCCCAAATAAGTATAAAAATGTTTACACTTGTTACCCATTTTCCCTTCCATCATAACGTTGCAATCAGCATTGTAAAATTAACAAGCTGACTCTTATAGTCCTTTGTAAGCTGATTAATTTCGTTATTCTCAAGGATCCCATGCCAGTATGCTGGCATAAGGGTTATCTTCTCCAAGTAAAGTAAAGGAAAGTAAATAAAACGGTTTTGAAATTCAAAGACTTATCTCATCTTCCTCCACACCCGCAGCGTTAGCCATTTTTAATGCGATAACTAGTTTCACTTGTTTCTTTCTTGACTCGCTTTAACGACAAGTAGATAAAATTGTTAACAAACCTAAACTCACAATCTGACCATTAAGTCCAAGAAGAGATTTTGCCTTCCTGTGTTTATTTTGCCGCCTGTATAATGAATAGTTTTCTTGAATGATTTGAAATGATGGTCACGGCTATTTTCTACCATAACACCTCTTGATATTGGCAAAAAATCCATCTCTACAACTTAGAACTTAAATAGTCACACAACGTGTGGTTTAAGAGGAACTTCCTACCGCAAAGATGAAATGGAATGAGCTCCTGACTAAGGCTGTTTCTAGGGAACACTTTCTTCGATGGTTCTTCAAAAAAAGAGTGATTAGATTTTTAAATGGTTGGTAAATACGCCTGGTGTTGCAAGCATCCATAGACTACGGCAGCCGCTTAGCATCCGGCGAACCGTTAAATTGTTTGCCACCTTTGTAGGCTAAAAGAAAGTTGCAGCATCTATTGCAGACAAGTCTCAAAGTGGAGACAACGGATCAATAAGTGCAGCGGGGGCCATCTCCCAGCTAGGTGGACCGATGACCTCACCTGTAAAAGGTCATTGGGAAAGTCATGTCTATCAGTGGACTGCTATAGGCCGATTTATATTTATATAAAACATGATTTTACTTTGCTGTTTAAAGAAAACAAATACGTAGGTTTTAGCTGCATTGTTTCTTGAATTTGTTCGCTTAAAAAATATTGTTACCTAACATATTTTTTTTTTCAGATGTATCAATTGATGGAAAAAGTATCTTACTGGTTTACTATTTACATTACATCATTGTCGATAGTAACAGTCATCACCTTTAACCTTGCTCCTGCTTACTATAATATCAAAAAGGGAATTTTTAACAAAATGACGAGATTAAATTCCACTCCTGAATTTGCAGTTAACTATATGTTTCCAGGATTTAATCAAGATGACCATTTTTATCTCTGCATTGTTATCAATATATTTTTTTCTATTTGGACTGCAGTCAACATGTGTTTCATAGATTTATTTTTATCATTAATAGTGTTTCAAATAATCGGTCACATTCAGGTATTACGAAAGAATTTAGGAATGTTTCCAAAACCAATTAAACGAACCACAATTGAAGTAAGAAGAAGTGGAAATTATGTCACAGTGGAAAATTATGATGATTCAGAAAACCTTGCTATTAGTCAAAAATTAAAGGACTGTATTAAACACCATACAGTGATTCTCAGGTGAGAATAAATACTATTATTAGATTTCGCCATAGTTTAGGAAATGTCAAAGTCAAAGATTATTTTAAAAAACACTTTTGAATCGTCAAAACCATTACATGCTATTCTGATGATTACACGTTATTAAATCTAAATTAATTTATGAATTTTCCGCTATAGATATAGGTAGAAAATTTAGCAGTAGTTAGAGCGGTAGGCATTGTTCTTCCCGTTTTGGTAGATAGCTCGACGAGTTTGATTTGTCCTTGTATGAAAAGCTTGAAGAGAAAAGATTGTGTTCAAATTGAAACATAATTGACCGTAAAACCTGACATAACCTTGACACATGAGAACAAATAACTAGCCCTGGTATGTTATATTTCCTTATATAATTTTTTATGTTATACAATCAAATTCAAATTCAAATGCTGTATTGCTCAAAACTAGAATATCATATCCCTTTTTTGAATCACAAACTATAATTCAAAATTATTGAATCCCATGCAGTTTAATCATCAGGATATTCTTTAATTGTGTAATAAACTTTTCCAACAAGTTTCTAATTTACAAATTTTTTGAACTTTTTTAAGTTTGTCGTACTTCTGCTGGAATTTTATTGTCAAAATGGATACAGATCAAAGAGCATGTTTGTGTCTATTTTGAGTATTACGATTATGAATATCGCTATTCTTTTTAAAACAATCAATATTTTTTGAACATTCATTAAATCTATACATATAAAACTCAAAGTCCTGTATAATTCATCACTGACTCATCAACGCCCAGCCCAAACCCTTGACCTTAGAAAGCTGAAATTTTGCACAGGATGTTTTATGATGTTTACGTGAGATAAGAAAGGATTTTTTAAAATTCACCCCCTAAAGGGGTGAAACGGGGGTCCAAAATTTGTTTGAAAATCCGTCATTTTGTAAGTTAAATGGATGAAAATTGGTATATGGCCTTTCAGTTAAAAACTAAGAATGACTTGTTACACCGTTTTTGGAAAATCATCCCCTAAGGGGATAAATAGGGGTTGTAAATTTGTATTCAAACAACAGAACCGATTTGGCTGAAATTCAAAGCTTATATCTTGACATAACACTTAGGCTACATTTTATCTCGGAAAACTTACAAGTTCCCAGGAGAATAATTATGAAAAAGAAGAAACTGACTGACTGACATATCAACGCACAGCCTAAACCGCTGGGTCTAGAAATTCCAAATTTGGCACGTAGGTTCATTATCAGGTATAGGGGTGCACCAAGAACGGATTTTTCAAAATTCACTTCCTAAAGGGGTGAAACGGGGGTCCAAAGTTTGTATGAAAATCCGTCATTTTTAAAGTTAAATGGATGAAAATTGGTATATGGCCTTTCAGGGATGTACTAAGAAATCATTTTTCTAAATTAAATGAAAATTGATGACTTGAAATTTGGGCCAAAGTTTATATGAAAATCCATTATTTTTTAACCTTCTTTTTCTTCTCAGCCAGGGGACGTCTACTGCTAAATATAGGCCTCCCTTCATATGTTTCTACAAAGAATATAAAAGAAGACTGAGTGACTGACATATCAACGCACAGCCCAAACTGCTGATCCTAGAGACTTCAAATTTTGCACAGAGATTTCTGTTATTACTTAGGCAATCACTAAGAAAAGATTTTTCAAAATTCCAACCCTAAGAGAGTAAAATGGAGGTTGAAAGTTTGTATGTAAAATTGACATTTTTGAAGCTACATGCGTAAAAGCCGGTATTAAGCCTTTTGGTTGAAAATTAAGATTGACGTGTTTCATCGTTTTTGGAAAATCATCCCCTAGAGCGATAAAAGTCCGAATTTAACGCGGATACTATTCAGCTGAAATTTCGCACAGGAATTGTTTAAGAGACGGAGAATGACATAGGATACTTTTAATCCCGGCCAAGAGTTCCCACGGGAATATTTTTTCCGGAACTTTTCCGGCATCCAATTGGCCTAAATTTTAGCACAGGAATAACTATAAGCCAAAGACCAAATTTAGCGCGGGCGAAGCCGCGGGCAAAAGCTAGTTATGTAATATGTACTGAAACTGAGACCGTAAGGTTGAGACCTTATTTTCCTTAAATGTAGCTTTTAAAGAGTGTCTATGGGTTAGATTGTAAATTGCTTGAACAGTCCTATATATATATATATATTCAGCACACAAATATCAGCTGCGTATCCTCATACTAAAGTACCGTAGCACATCACGCTTTGAAAGTAGCTGAAGTATGAATACTATCGGAACAGTAGCTTCGTTCGTTGACGAATCTTTTTAACCGTGAATGCTACAAAACTGAGCCCATTTGCCAATCTAGCTATATGTGGGCCTCTCTGAAGCTTTGTGTGTAGTAGAAATAATACCTTAAAATACTAGTGTTCTAATTTCCTGATCAGAGTTTCATGTTGGATACAATCAAATGCCTCAGATAGATTACAGAAAACACCCAAGGCATCCATGGAGGCTTCCCAAGCATTAAATATGTGCTGGATAAGTCCAAAACCTGCATCGTTTGTGTCATTGTAAATTCTGTTTACAAGTTAGCAGTAAACTTAAGTGAAAACTTAAATGATTTAAGATCAGTTTTTTATAAAAAATATGTTTAAAACAGGTGGTACAGAAATTTGTCCTTAGACAGTTTGGTCAGTAGTATTACTTGATTTAAATACAGGTATAAATGTACTGTACTTCATGAGATCAGGAAATATACCACACTCAATACATTTATTAAATATCAAAGCTAGTTGGGGAGCAATAGCTGAAAATAGCCCCATCAACCTCCAGGCAATATTTAGTTTTATGGGGTTTTAATTTTTTTAAGATTAATATGTGTTCGTGTCTAAACAGATGTGATTATGGGAAACCCCTCGAGTGCTCAAACGCGTCTTATTCTTCCACAATTTTGCAAAAATTAAAAATACTCACTTATTCCTCACCCACCGTTAATATGGCTTTCGCCACGGTTGCTTGACCGGTGACCTTCTATTGTATATCAGACACCGATGGGCACTAGCAATTGAGGGTCAGGAGGAGGTATTGGAATGTAGCCTGGACATAGCGAAGAGGTTAGATTGCTCTGCCACCGGGGTCTTTTATTGAAGTTGCCATCTTATGGAGTGCCCGAGGGTTTGTGGAAATGCGTGGAAATAATCAACAAAAATATCACTTATATCCAATTTTTCTACTGTAAAACTTCCCTGTTCCTTGTCGTGATTCATCGTTTGTAGAAGAATTTTGCGACGATATCTCACCAATACCTGAAGTTTCTGTTTGTATTTCCATTTTATTTTGTGACACATTCAATAGATCTTCTTCCTCAGACTGCTCTGAAAATATGCCATGTTTGTGGGCAGGTGAATATCCGGGCAAACAAACTCATCATCAGAATCATTAAAATCTTGTTATTCTTCTTTTAACCAGCTCTCTAAAATTATTTTAAGATGAGAGTTATTCAACTCCACTTGTCTTGTTCCCTTACGCTCGATGCCTGATGTACTTACTTGGTTGTGACATCTAAAAAGAGACAATATATGACAATTTCAAGGTAATCACAAAATATATAGAATCATAAAATAGTAACATTAACACCGAACTTACGTCATGATGACACCAGAGGTCCGATTGCGGGCATAGCTGTGAACGTGCTGTGTATCCACAGACACCCGACTAACGAAAGATCAAGGTAAAACAAGCTGGTTCTGAAAAACACAGGTATATACGGCAATTAGTTGTTGAAATATTCATGTTTCAACGCGCGCGTTGTCACGGTGATGCCACTTCGGCAAAAAGTTAATATTAATAGGATCGATCTGAGGGACGGAATGTCGAGCCTAGTGTCTTTTTCTTCAGTTCTTTTTTTAATATCACAAGCAGAGGCGGCTCGTGACAATTTTGAATGGGTGTTCACTAAAAAATGAAAACAAAAGAGGAATTTCTTAAATGCCAACCGTTAATTACTCTATTAATAACTAAAATTGATTCGCTTATTTAGATTTACAAACGCGCGTCGCACTTGTATGCTTTCGTGTCACATATTTGTGACCCTTGACCCTTTTAGCACTGTTTAATCACATTACAATAATCACATTTTATTTTGATAAAGTTGCTTATTAGACAATAAACAAACTGTTTATGTAGATGTATATATGTACTTATTTAATTTGTTAATAAAAACTCGCGCGCACGAATAAAACATTTGTTGTGATAAGATATGAATCGTTCGGACCGAAGGCAACATACCCCAGGAGTGGCGCTCCACATTTTGCTAATTTTTCATACAAAATCTTCTGTTTTACGTGTGAGACTGTGTCAAGCTTTCTCTTTCACACTTGTGGATTTTAGCTTTAAGTCTCTGTACTGAAATTCGTTTTAAAGGAGCGCAATTGCTAGCGCTCCACTTACTGACACAGTCTCCTCAGTGCAATTCCTTACTAAATCTTGAGTTAACTGTGTGTGTTCAGAATGTTTTTAGTGAAATGCTATTTTAACATAAAGAGTAATAGAAGCAAAATAATTATTTATTTTAAGTAAAATATAAAACACATTGTTTCTTAAGTAGGTAATTATTTATGGGAGTGCGCTGCACCAGCGCTCCTTAGGACGAGCCGCCTCTGATCACAAGTACATTAATTTTTCACACCAATGAATTTTTGGTTAAGCAAAGATCGTGTAGAAACCTTTATACGTTAAAAAGACGTACGCGAAGCTTACAATCCGTATAGGTGAGGGAAGGCCGCACTACGACAGTTGGGACGTATGAGACTGGTTTAAAGAGGACGTCATATGAAATGTACAAATTTTCTGATTGTTTTTTTTTGCTCAAGTGATCATTTAATTTTTCAGTTTTACAGACGATATCTCCAACGTTTATGGGCCGGTGTTGGCTTTTTACTATTTATTTCACTTATTGTGTTGCTGTTTGTTTCTTCTTCAATTATCGACATTGGTAAGTGATAATTTATGATAATGATGATAGTTAAATTAGAAATAAAATGTCTGTTTGGCATAATGGCGCTTGATGACTCGTCCTACTCTGTTATGTGTTGTATTATTTAAAGTAATATTTAAAGTTTGCTTTGGCCTCAAAAGGAAGAAGCTATGCTATGGGGGCAACTTATTATACTGGTTCATATTGATCACTATTAGACCTATAATATGAAATAAGCACCCAAGTGTAGTACAAAAAAAAATTGACTAAAAGGGCGATATAGGCCAGAAAGCTAATTTCTATAATACTAATGTTGTGTATGTAAATGTACTAAAAATCATTATACAATGTCATACACATTACTATTAGATATATTTGTTATATACTTCCTCAGTAAATTATTCCATATTAACGCCTTGAAACTAATTTTTTTTTGTATGGGATTTAACTTTTTAACGATTTAACTGGTATTTTAATTTTTTATACCACTAAGGTGGCAAACAAGCCTACGGTTCGCTTGATGCTAAGCGTTCATCGTAGCCTATGGACGCTTGCAACACCAGGGGCATCACTCGCGCTATGCCGACCCTTCAAAAATCTAATAACTTCTTTCTTGAAGAACTCGATTCTGTAGTCCTTGGAGAAAACCTTGGCAGGGAGCTCATTCCACAACCCAAGCGTTTGCGGGAGAAAGTTTCTATGAAACCGCACTGTACGCGACCATTTTGTTTCTAAAGTGTGAAAATGAATTCCCTGCCGATGGCGAGCGGTGCCATGGTAGAAAGTAGCCGTGGGCATAATTACGAACAATTCCTCAGAGCAACAACCCATTGTACAAGCAGTAGAATACACACAGGGAGGCACAGTCTCTCCTCAGATTTAAGGGCCCGATACCGCAAGTGAGTTTGGGATCGTCGACAATTCTCACAGCCCGTCGTTGAACCGAGTCAAAAGGGCCAAGCTGGTATCCGGGTGCACCCGCCCAGAGATGGCAGCAGTACTCCATATGGGGCCGAACTTTCGACTTGTAAAGCAGCAACCTTTGTTCCGACGTGAAGTACTGCTTCGCTATGTTGAGTACACCAAGATTTTTGGACGCCAGCTTCGCCTTGTCTTGCAAATGATCTTGGAACTGAACATCGCTGGAGATGTCAACACCAACGATCCCAATGCTCTTGGAGATGGAGGAGGAAGTGTTCTGGAATTGTGGGACCACAGAGAATGGTGTTTTCTTAGCGGTGAACGCGCTGAATTGTGTCTTTGAACGGTTGAATCAGACCAAGTTTTGCCGTCCCCAGTCAGAGACCTTGGACAGACCAATCTCGATTTGAAACACAAGTTCTTCACGTTTTTCCTCCATAACGGAACGAGGGATGCTTGCATGGCACGTGTAATTAGCGTCTCCAGTACTGTCATCTGCATAGCAATGTATGTTGTTGTTGTCTAACATATCATTGATGTTCAGTAGAAACAGCGAAAGAGACAGCAAAGAGCCTTGCGGGACACCAGCATTAATGTCCATGCTATCAGAGCAACTACCGTCAACTACGGCTCGTATGCGTCTGCCAGACAAAAAGCTAGCCACCCATTTGCACAAATCCTCGGGCACTCCGTAAGATGGCAACTTCGATAGAAGACCCCGGTGCCAGACCCGATCGAACGCCTTCGCTATGTCTAGGCTACATGCCAATGCCTCCCTCTGACTCTCAATGGCTAGTGCCCATCGGTGGGTGAGATACACTAGAAGGTCACCAGTCGAGCGACCGTGGCGAAACCATATTGACTGTCGCTGATCAGGTCGTGTTTTTCTAGGTATCTCAGTAGCCGTGTGTTGATCACACGCTCCATCACTTTGGAGAGTAATTCGATGGATCTGAACCGGGTGCACATTCGCAGTCTTCCATGCAGACGGAAATAGCCTAGTGTGGTAGGAAGAGGTGCGTGAGTACAGTACATAACTTAGGAGCACCCTGTTTAAGCACCACTGCTGGTATACCGTCTGGCCCACTCGACTCTATCCTAAACCGCAGCCTCAACATAAATAAAAAAACAAACAGGTTCTGAAAAACGAAATATATTTTTTTTGCAGGAAGCAAGGGCTTTCGCTCGGTATGGATCGCTGTCAATATTTGTATTTGGGCAACTCATTCAATGTTCAGTCATATTTGAAGTTATGGGAACTGTGGTAGTTAATTTTATATTTCCTACCAAAGTTAGAATTCTGAAAGTTGTTTGAAACATATAACTATAAACTGATAATACAAATGAATAACCTAATAAGATATGTCAAATTAATAATTTATTCTTAAAAACAAATCATAGAGTAGATTATACACATAATTTCATTTCATTTTTCTTTATACTAAAAGTAAAATGATGTCCACAATTCTTTTCTAAAACAAATGTTGTACACTTATTATTTTCGATGGATAATTTGTATATAGTTAAAACATTAAGTATATATTAAAAGAAAATTATACACTTCCCAGCATATTTATATTGGAATAAATTATATAGATAGGTTTTATCTACAATAATATCGAAATTCTCATACAAATTTTCATTTCCCATTTTGCCATTTAGGGATAATTTGCCAAAAACGGTGAAACACGTCAATCTTTATTTTTATCCTAGAGGCTCAGTTATAAAATTATACTTTTGAATTTCCTGGGTTGAAAAGTAACTTTGGTCCTTTACCACTCCTTTACTCATGCCTATGCCAAACTTCAGCAAAATTAGATTGTCCGTTGTGACGCAAAGGAAGGACAAACAAATCATAACTTGCAAAAATACATTCTCAAGGGGACTCTTGATTAGGTTTTAAAATATCCTGTATCCTTCTCCGTCTCTTTAACTATCACTGTGCCAAATTTAACCCAATTGGATGCTCCTGAAGGAGCACTCACTCACGAAAAAAAAAACCGGTGAGAACTCTTGATCGAGATTTCAACTATTCTTGTGTGAAATTCAGCTGAACCAGTAACTTGGAATCTGAGTTTGCCCGCGTCGGACTTTTTCATTAAATTTTTGGACCCCCGTTTCACCCCAAGGAATATAAAAGAGCATTGTTAGAAAATGGATACTTTAACTAAATAAAGTTGAACAAAAGTACTGCACCTGACAAACATGAACCACAAAAACTATCGTAGACCATTTTCCGTAGATCTTAAGGAGCGCAATATTGCTATTATATTGCTATTATAGGATCGGCAACATCAGATCACAAAACACGCATTGAGACTCTAAAATGCAACAAATTACATAAACCACTACAAAATCTAGACTTCAATGCAATAGGAAACCAGTAGAAATTATCCAAATAGTAATAAAAGAAAACTGAACTCGGCTAACAGCTACATATATATTTATATATATTATTCTGAGAACCTGGTGACAATAATAAACACAATCTTTAACTAAGCACACAAAAAAAAACAAATGAAATAAAATTAAACAGTAAAAAAAAATCGCAACACCAACTAAAGAAATTGCTTATAATATAACTTATTTCTATTTCGGGTGGACCGCCGTGGTGAAACACCCACATCATCATCATCATCATTATCATGTTGATGGTTTCCATGATCTTTTATACACGAAACAGAGGGGAGAGACAATGTATCGGCTGTCCTACCTTCGCCTACGGCTTCTGTCTCTTCTCCAACGCTTTCATTACTGTTATTCGGTTGATCTACAGCAGAAATGGTTGGGAAAGGTACTAAGGGCTTTTCTACTACTGGAAAAGACTGCTGCTGTGAAATTAACGACAGCAGCAGGGGTGGCAACGTTCTGCTGTAAATATCAGCTCTTGAAATTCAAGAGTTAAACGATAACTTGGAAAATACTGTAAAAAAAAATTTAGGAATTACGCTAGCCGCCGAACCTGTTTCTAGTTCCATACATAATTCCTTGTCGTTCACTATAACATTTAATTAAAGTGGTTCATAATTTACATACCATGTGTTCCATTCATATAGTCACTATGCTCCTGGTTTTGTGTATCAACGTTAACGTAATGCGTTTTTGACACACGATCACAGCGTTTCACATCACACACTTTCTATGAATGCCCTTTTAGACAACGATAGTTCTTGTACCGGCACTTGGTTTCGTCATGGTTTTTCAAACCGCAAACCGTACACGACGCCACGTCAGCTGCGGCTGCGCTTCTTCTGGCACCGCGGCCGCCCACGCTCATCTTGTACCCCGGCTCCTTCTTTACCGCACTCAAAAATTCCTTGAAAACGCCACCGCATCCACAGGCCGCCTGCTGAGCTACCTCCAACGCCTTTAAAAACGTTAACGATTTAAGGTCGCGCTCACACAGTCGATCCCGCTTGGGTCCTGGTCTGATGCCCGCCACGAAACGATCTCGCAGCATGGTCTCCAGGTCAGCCTCGAAGTCACAGTACACAGCCAGCCCCCTCAGGCAGGCTACCCACTCCTCAACGCTCTCGACGACTTGTTTGGTGGCGTCATAAAATCTTGTTCTGTCAGCAAAAGTCGACCTTCTAGGTGTGAGATGTCCGTTGAGTACATCAACCAGCTCCTTAAATGTGCATTTTTCTATTTCTCTGGGATGCACAAGATTTCGTACCAAACGGTCGTCGGTTCGTCGGTTAGCGTTAAAAGTACCGCGTTTTTATTGTCCTCCTTTATCTCATTAACTTAATAAACTGTCTAAATTTTCCAATAAATATCTGCCATTCTTTACATTTATGGTCAAACACTTAAAAATTTACTAAAAAGGCACTCATTTTGCACACAAAAAAAAGCGGGTTATAAAAACAATCCTCGTCGCCAATGAGATGTCGGTGAGTAAATGATATGACCGAATAGTTCCGAAGCAGGTTTATTACTGGCGAACTCGGCTGGCAGCTATATATATATGTATATATAAATATATCAATCACAAAAACAAAGATCCTTAATCCTCAAAAAATGGATTAGAATAATAAAAATAAATGATCAAAAATTGGCAGAGCTATTTAAGAAGGAAAAAAAATATGTGTTTACCAAAATTTATTAAACGAAAAATTTTTACTCACAAAACAGTTTTAGGATTGTAGGGGTAAGCCAAAAAAAATGTGGCTGCTAATCAATGACTTAACTAACAATAAACACAAAAAGAATAGCTTTCCTGACAACCTAATAACTAAAAAGGATGAATCACGAATCCAAAAGATATTTGTGAAGCCTTTAATGAGTATTTTACAAACATAGGAATGCTTTTAGCTGTCCAGATCTTTGAACAATATCACACTAATAATAAAACTAACAATTTACAGAACAGTAAATATGCAAAAATTAGCTTTTAAACTTTAAACCTGCCACTGTAGATGAAATCAAAGAGATAATAGATAACTTAAAAGTAAATTCAAGCACTGGCATAGATGGCTGGCAAAAGTAATAAAATGTGTTAGAGATATCATAATTGAGCCACTAACAAAATGTATTAATAAATGCTTAGAAAAAGGTTTTTTGCGAAAGTAGCTGCAGTCTTCAAATCAGCAAATAAGCATAATACAAGTAACTATTGGCATATATCAGTTTTTCCAGTTGTTTCTAAAAAAATTACATAATCATCTCAGCGCTTACTTAATCGAGATATGTTTTTTGTTTGAAAGGCAGTACGGTTTTAGACCAAAGTCAAACCCCCTAGCCACCACTATTAATCTTTTTACAAAGATCAGAACTAATAAATAAGTTTTTATATATCTAACAAAGGCTTTTGATACCGTTAGCCACTTATTACTACTTGCAAAACAAATATCAGGGACAGCATTACAAATGTATCAATCATACCTTAAAAAACTGGTTGCCTGTAAAGTCGGTATACGGGCGAAAGTTTTACGTGACAATGATTTTATGTCTGTCTCTCTCGCTCTCAGGCGGGCGCGTGCCTCTCACTCGCTCTCATTGTGAGCGCATAACGTGAGCGGAGCGTAACGCAGTTTCTTGAAGTGTCACCCGGCAAACCAATTTATAAGACGTTGTCACGTCAAAACCGTTGTCAAGTTCTAAAAATTGATCAAAGTATGAGCAAACCAGAAATGAAATGTATTGTACCCCAGGGATCAATTTTGGTCCCATTGTTATTTCTCATTTATATAAATAATATGTACGAAATCGATTTAAAGGATTACATCACACAATACAATAAGACTTATAAAAGTGAAACACTTTCCTGCGCCATGGCTAAACGATAAAATTAAATCCCTTCAAAAAATAAGAAATCGTGCTAAGGCGAACCTAAAACTGACCCGACTGAAGCCAACTTAGAAAAGTATAAAAATTTGCGAAATCGCTGTAATACGATGTGTCGAGACGAACAACGACAACGACGACATTAGGAGTTGGTAAAACTCAGGCTACATCAATTTCAAAAAATCGTAACTTAGATTTACCCATTAAAAATTTCACTTCTGTGCCTGGTAAGAATAGCAGTAAAAAAGCGATAACGCTGCAAAATCTTTCCATAAACTCACCTCCTCACTTCCTCACTTCCATCCTTTTACTTTCCGACAATTTTCTGATTTTGATGTTAAGAAGAGTATTATGTTCATATCTTCAAGTACTGTTGGTAGTGATTGCATAAGCCATGCTACGATTATTCCGATTACTGGCCCAATTACTTCTATAATTATTCACATTCTTAATTCATCCATTGCCTCTGGAATATTTTCTGAAGCTTGGAAAAATGCTAACGTCATACCGTTGCCTAAAAAAATCAATCCAACTACCTTATCCGATTATCGACCAATTTCATTATTAATCAAAAGTTAAACCGTTTTCTTACTCAAAATAGTTAAAAAATTACCCTGCAATCCGGCTTTTGAACCGGTCATTGTACTGTTACGGCTCTCACTAAGATCACTGATGTTATCCATTTTGGTATGGACAGTAAGCAAGTCGCACTGTCTTGTCTGCTCTTGATTTTAGCAATGCTTTTAACACAGAGGACTGAGACATTTTGTTGGCAATCCTCAGCTCTCTTAACATATCTCCAACAGTAATTGAATGGTTCCGGAGTTGCTTGGGTGGCCGCCGACTGTGCATTCGGGTAGAGGTATCTTTCTCCAACATGTTCCCATTAACTGACGGTGTACCTCAAGGTGAGGTGTTGTCCCCACTCGTGTTTGCAGTTTTTATTAATACTATCACTATTAAACTATCTTCTCTCTACCATCTATTGCTGACTATCTCCAGATCTATGTACATAGGCCAATAGAAAATATCGTTACAAAAATTAAATCTATTAACTCTGACCATGAACAGTTCAATGGTATAAATATTATGGTCTTCGGCTTAATCCTCTCAAGTTGCAGACCATAATTATATGTAGCCCAAAACTAATATCGAAGATATATTGGGCTGATTTATCTCCATATTCAATGGTATCATTTTCCTGTTTAGTGATACAATAAAAAGTCTTGGTATTTGTATTGACCGCACGTTATCTTATATCCCACAAATCAAGGAAATTAGCCGAAAAATTATTAGCCTTATCGACTATAGATGAAAATTATATAAATTAACAAAAATCATATTTTGCAAATTGAAAAATGGAATAATTTTATCAAATTAGTGTATTGTCATCGGTCCTCAATAAATCTACAAAGTTTGAACGAAATCTGGCCGTTTAAAGTGGATCAAAATCGCGCCCAAAGAAGTCGGTTACAAACAAACGTACAAACAAACAGGTGAAGCTAATAAAAAGCTCGTAAATAGTTCTCGACCACAGTTCATTAACCATAAACAATGAAACACTTAATGAAGTTAAAAAAAGTTAATTATTTAGGCCTTAAGTTAGACAAACAAACTAATTTGGAAAGAAGAAATAAGAAAAGAAAGAAAAATATTTTTTGGACTAAACAACACAATAAGGCTAAAATTAAACAATTAATATACATTATGTCTGTATGTGCTGCTTGTCACCAAAAACAGTCTCCCACTCAGCATAAAAGCTGTGGCCAACACCACAGCACTGATTTTCAGTGGGAGCTTTCAGGCTGGCATCGGTGCACTGAGACGAATATTTACATATGCCTTAACCTACAACTTACTTGAAAAATAAAGAAACGTCAATAAAAACACAAAAACTAAAAATAAACACTACAATAACGAATAAAAAAGATGAAGTAAAACTAAAAAACATGGTAACAAAGTAAAAAACAAACAAAAATGGCATCTACGAAAAACTATAACTAAAATATTATCTCTCAGAGGATCAGTTAAATATAAGGTACACAATATATAACAGTCTTGTAAAACCTTATGTTGACTATCTTATTGAGATAAGATTTCATCATAATAACCGAATACACAAAAATTATCATCCCACAGGAAGTAAAATAGGGCATGAAACTTTGTATTGGAATTCGGTTATTTTTCCAAACAAATCCTTAAAAAATGGTATATACATAACAGAAAGCAAATAAAGAATGACGTGTTGCAGGATTTTTCTGAATTAAAACCCTAAGTGGGTTAAAAAGCATTGCAAAGTTTGTATGGGAAATATTATGGTTATTGGAAAATTACCTAGTGGTATGAATCAGAATCAGTAAATTAGAAAAACAGAACACACATTTCAGCATATTTTTTTTAATTTAGGAGAAAGTGGTGGCTAAGTTTGTATTTATTTTTAATGTCGAAATTACTTATAACTGTGAATACATGTTCTACAACGCTATAAATGAAACGCTATAAGTATTTTAGTTTTTTGCAAAACTTACGCCCTACGAAAGGAAGGGGGCTTGCAAAATTTTTATGAAAAGTCATATTTTTTATATCAAATTCACTTATAGCTGGGTATATATATTATTAACTCAGTTAATAGCACATGCATTTCAGTGTTCTGCAAAAATCAGGTCTTACAGGGGACAAAGGGGTCGGCAAAGTTAAAACGATTCAATGAGGAATTAATAAAAGAACAATAATAAACAATAAATATATTTCTGTTAATATGTAAAATTTACTTAAAAAAATCGGAAACAACAAAAACACCTTTTTGACGTCTAATGAATCAATTTTTTATGAGAATTATATACAAAATTTATTTTCAAGATAACGAACACTTCTACATTAAAATACATAATTAATGAAATATGGAATCATTCACCTGTTACATTTATATTTTGTCTTATTTACAGAGCGAAAAATTGTTTGATTCAGTTTATCAACTTCCTTGGGAATGTATGAACACAAGTAACAGGCGAATTGTTTTGCTCATGCTTAACCGAGTCCAGAAACCTATAAGAGTCAATGCTATGGGGTCTATTCCTGTTGGTGTTCAGACTATGGCTTCGGTAAAGTTTATAGAAAACGCTTACATTACATATATTATATATTAGTAGAAATAATACGCTACTAAAGATACACAAAGAAAGTGATTCACGAAAGATTTTGTTTCTTTGGTTTTTTTTGTGTAATCGTAGGATCTAATCCCGAAAAGTAGTCAAAGAGGCTTCGACACATGAGCCGACAATTTGGTCGCTCCGTGATTGAAGTGATGAAAGCTGTAGTTCCATTTATATGATAGGAACTCAGACTATATACAGTATTTGGTGTACATGGCATATAGTATAACTGATTTACCAAACGACATTAAAAAAAATTGCCTATATTTTCCGAGCATTAGAAGTAAAGATAGCATGCCATAATTTTTTTTTCATTAAATTTTAATAATATTTAGAGTTTAAATTAGATTGAATAATAAAATATCGTTTGTTACAGATATTGAAAACCACATTCTCTTATTTTACCATCATTCAATCTTTACAAGACTAAACACTACATGTTATAAGTAATTTTTTAACACACTTGCTCATAACTTGCCTTTACTGCACCGTTTTCAGCATTTTTATAGCGTTAATTACGCACTTAATGACAATTACCTCACAAGTGCCTTTAGTTTTACTGTTTTTTTTTTTATAATTTTACTAGAGCCTATAAATTGAGTTCTTGTTTTTGGAAAATAAATCTGACATGTTTGTTAAAAACATATCAACACTGTTAGATTCCATAAAATATGTTATTATATATATACCAGTTATTTGAATTCGTTACAATATTAATTATTATTATGTAATAACATTGTAATCTGCATAATAAATTAAACGAAAATTATAAGTATCTTAAATTGTATGCAGTGTTTTTGTTTTCCCGATTCCATCATGTTACTTTGCAATATAAGTATATAAGGGCTGAAAGGTTAAAACAGATGTGTAGAAATACTAAATAACGATTAACCCGAGCTAAGTAGGACATAAAATTATTACCACTGTGAACTTTATTTAATATTCTCTTAAAATCAGTTGAATTCCTTTCATGGGTTTACAAAATTTGTTTTTTTGTTGACCAGTGATAATTAACTGAACGTTATTTAACTGTTAACTGACCAATTGCTATGTCTGCGACTTCATACACGCAATAGGCACAATTTTAATGGTATATCTTTTCGTGATATATCCATGCTAAACACAATTTTAATCACATTTTTTATTGACCTAATTGGTCTGGTCCACAGAGATCCATGCTAAAATCCCTGAGAAATTTGTAAGTGAAATGGATTGCAAGTTTCCGGGGGGATGGGTTGTACTAGCCATACCAGCAGGCGCAAAAAAGCTGAAAATTAAGAATAAACTGATAAATATATATCTTCATTTGAATCAGTGGAGCCGTTTGCTCGTGATACGTGATTAGATTTTAGGTTTATATTAAAAAGTAGGTAGTTAGGTATTTTAGGGTTAAAAGAAGATTAATATAAGTCTGCAGATAGTGTAAAAATAAGGATATAAAAATACTACTACAATCAAAGAGAAAATTAGAGAGAAGAAAGAAACTGGAGAGTTTGCTGTTTTAATTTTATATGAAAATGAATGTGGAGTTGCCAACTAGAAGCGCGTCATATAAGTATATATTGTTTTGGTAATCTCATCCACAGTATATAGTGCAACAAACTTTTCTGACCGAAAATCAAAACTAAACTTTCAAATGATGTGAACTTACAACGACACCAGGTGACTAAACACCAAAGGTCAGAAAGTAAGTCTGTTGCACTGTACGCTACGCAAAATTTTAACAATTTCCGAACGACTGCACCAAATTGAAAAATTCTATTTGTTCACTTTTATCGTTTGAATCTGTTAGGCTATAACAACATTGACAATATAATGTTGGTAAGTTGTCTTAGCCTTTTTCGTATCGTTAAAATATTTTCGTTTATCGTTTCGGATAAAAGATGAATTTGATTTCGTTTTTGAAAGTGCACAAGTTTGCAGCGTAAGCAATCGACAAGCACATCAAATTTACGAACAACAAGGTGGTAATTGCATTCGAAGGTTTCTTTGGTAAGTCTGGTAGCTAGTAGTAGGTAGCAAGAGTCCTTTACACCTTTCGTCATCGTGATACATTATCGAAAGCTGAGTTAAGTATTTTCTTTGTCTATTCGTGTTTACTGATTTTTATTAATTTTTCGATAAACAATTATTACAAAAACTGCGAACACTGTTTTCGTTGTGTTCGTTATTATTATGTCAAGGTATTAACTCGCGCACTAACGGTAAACCGGTTGTCATTAAATTTTGGTAAATTGTTGCGCCAACGCTAGGCAAGGTGTCTTAATTAGTTCAACCATAGTATACATAACCAAAGTAATACAATAGATGGCGCGCCAATTGTTTTAAAAGAGAAAAGAACGTTCGCGGGGTCAGCTAGTAAAAATTATATTCCATTCTCAATTTTTTGTTTTTGATTTTTTTGGGTTCAAGACTACACCTCGTTTCTTGTTCTATCCATAATACAAAACAAACAAACACAACAAAAATTTTTATTTAGCCAACACACAGTATACAAAATATTTTAGAAAAAAAAAGAAAATATACAAAAATAAAAGTGCGTGAGCTAAAAGGTCCTCCCCCTCAGCATGATATGTATCCATGAAGGTCCAATACTGATTTTCAGTGGGAGCCCTTACTGTGTCACTTCACGGACAGTAGTAAACAAAAAGAGTAACCAAAGGACCTATAAATATTTAATTACTATACTATACTAAAAATATTTAAATATTTATTTTGAAGAGAACAAGAGAAACAATAACACCATAATTTTAATATAATTTTATTAAATGACTATCAAAATCTTTAAAATTTTGATTTCCTAAATAAGTCATTACAAATATTTAACTGAAAAAACAGTGTCAAGTCAAAACAATAGTTGGTATTGCTTATACTTCGATGACTGTAGTTGTCAAATAATATCACTGATTCTGACTCTTTCGTACGAATTACCGTTCGACACCCTCCGTCTCTATCGCTGCCGACCAATCGTTGCGCTTGCATTTCGATCACTGAGGAAGGAAATAAAATGTCTACATTAAGATTTTAAGAATACGAAAAACTATTTACAAACGACATCCGCCATGTTTTTCTAGATATGTCTAGTTGAAACTAGTAGAGTTAGCGACTGACACTGCGCCCGATTTACAAGCCGTAAGTATATCAATATGACATATCTCTCGTTCGATATTATCTCCATCAGCACGAGAATCAGGACCCAGGACTAAGGTAACTTTATATGTTCCACATGTCAAAATACGGGCTCTGTGGTAACCCATACTTCCATACTATTATAAATGCGAAAGTCTTTTTGTTTGTTTGTTATTCAATCATGCCACAAAAGAGCAGAAAATTATGCTGAAATTTGGCACAAAGATATTTAAAGATACGGAGAAATACATGAAGTACTTCTTATCCCGGAATAACTTTGACTAAATTCTTCTTGAACAAAGTATAGCTACAGCTCAAGCTTGCAATAGCAACCTTTATAGGGTTAAGTACCGCAATAGAAAAAACAGGAAACCTTATAAAATCACTTCATGTTCCGTGTGTCTGTCTGTCAAGACCCTTTTACTCAGTAACGCATATAAGGTATCTAGTTGAAATTAATGTCGAATACTATTGTCCACAGTCCCTTAAGCTGGAAAAAAATCAAGCTTTTAAATCAATAAAATAAAAAAATATGCCCAAAATACTTTCATTTTTGACACATACTGTGACATAAATAAATGAAAACCAAAAAAAAATTTAGGGTACTTACCGTTAACCTAGAATCATAAAATTTGGCAAGAAGCAAAATGTTACATCACGAATATAGAAAAAAATCCAAAAAGCTGATAATTAAAGCCTGTGAGACTTGATCTCATGGTGGAAGCTATTTACATATAATAAGTTTGTGAAACCTTCGGTGCCTTTGTATTTGCCGTAGGAATCTTACGCCGATAAATAAATTTAGGGTAGGCAGAGCCGCTGGCAAAAGCTAGTAAGTGATAAAATAAAAGACCAGGGACAAAATAATGTTAGGTACATGCCAGTTCTTAACAAACTATTAAGTAGTAAGTCAAGATTGGACAGGGGAAACCTATGAACAGATCTGCTAGTGATCGTGCAGTACTATCCTGAACACAGGTCATAACAACCAGTATGTAAATATGTAACTCGTTATAATCTCGGTAACAAACGAATACTATATGAATTTTGCAAACAGTATTAAAGAAGACAAGAATCCTAGATATTTTCTGTGCATGGTGGGAACAAGTTTCGACATGTATGTTTTTTTATCGTTGCATTAGCTTCCTACGACATCGGTTTGATAGGAAAAAAATTGACAACTAGATATCTACATACATTTTAGATATATTCCCTTTGGTCTTAAATGGATATCTCGAATTTGAACGTTTATTATTTGACAAAACGAGATATCAAACCATCGATTCACAAGCTATTATCAACTTATATTTAAAAACCGAAATAACGTACGTAACTTGATTTGTTAAGTTATCAATTTATTTATAACTTGAGGTGGCAATTTTAAACATGGTATCTATAGATGTCCATTTAGATACAACCATAAAAAATTAACATAACTGAACATTTCCAATCATCAAATTATGAACAACTAGTATGGGCAACTTTAAACATGGTATGTATAGATATCAATTTAGAATCCTCCATATAAATATTTATAATAAGCGGTTTTCCATATTCTTCAAGCTCCACTGCTAAACTAAATAGGCATATATTTGACATGAATGTACATCTGTACAATTTGACTCATCGTCATAGCGATGCAATTTTATATTTTGACATAAATAAATTTATTTATAATTTTAGACTGACACTGGCTGGTATGTCCATGCCTATGAAATGTAGACGAGAAATGGCTACGTTGTTAGCTTCTAATATACATGATTTAGATTTAAGTAGTATTAAGGAGTCTATTGACCTCTCTAGCGTTAGTGCTATGTCTTATAGTGCTGATGTTATTAGCTGCACCCAGTCAGTTCCTATTTTAGATCATACTTTAAACTGAGTTCTTTGACAACAGACAATGCCTATTTTTTTAACATTGTTCATCAAAATATACAAGGCATTTCTGGCAAGGAATTGGAAATAGAATTATTTTTAAAAAGTCATAATATACATATGTTGTGTGTAACTGAGCATTGGCTAAGTAAACATGAATTAATGTTTAGTTTCCCCAATCATTATTTGTCCAGTGCCTTTATACGAAAAAATGCTATTCGAGGGGGTTCATTAATAATTGTTAATAATAATATACAGTGTAAAGACCGAAAGGATATAGTTAGCCTCTCACTTGAACGCATAATAGAATTGTCTTGTATAGAACTTAAGAATTATATTATACTTTGTGTGTATCGCCCCCCTTCTGCAAATTATAATTCTTTTGAGCCTGTAATGGAACAAGTTCTGAAAAAAATTTGTCATTCTAAAAAGTCAGTTATTGTTTGTGGTGATTTTAATATTGATCTTTTAGAGAGTTCCCAAACAAGAGATAGATTTATTAACTTATTTACAAGTTTTGACTTAAATTACTTGTTTCTGGAACCAACTAGAATTACATCGACTTCAGCTACATGTTTAGATAATATTTTCTGTAACGTTGAAGTAAAAGATAAATCTATTATTAACAATTTGCCGTCCGATCACTGTGGTCAAATAATAAAAATTCTACACAACTATAAAAAGAAATCTCAACTAGTAACTTGTAGACCTGTGACCACTGCTCGATTAAACAATTTTAAAGTTAATATTGAAAAGAAAATTCCATATTTACATTTCATGAATGATAATGCTAATAATCTTTATAATATTTTTTTTGATTTCTTAAGTAATGAGTTCGAGCAAGTGTTTAAAGTAAAAACTTTTAGGCCAAATAATAAAATGAAATTCAAGGACTGGGCTACTGTCGGAATACACCGAAGTCGTACTAGGTTGTATGAGTTGTATGAAATGAAACAATATAACCACAGTCCCACATTCACCAACTATGTCAAAATGTATTCAAAAATATTTAAAAAAGTATGCAGGGTTGCAAAATCAATACATTTAAGTAATAAAATTAAAAATTCTGAAAATAAAATAAAGGCCACATGGAATGTAATAAATAGTGAAACAGGAAAAATAAAACCGCGTGACAATCATTATTCACTTACTGTAAATTCAAAAATAATTGATTCAGATCTTGATGTCGCTAACTCTTTTGAGAAATATTTTACTGAAATGCCTACAATTACAAGTAATGCATTAAATTCCTCTCCATTAGAATCAGAGTTACTTTTAAAATGTAATGTAAATAAATGCAAGGCTTTATTTAAATTTGAGCATGTTACCTCTGAAGACATCATAAAGACATTTAAATTACTAACTCAGAAAAAAACTTGTGACCTATGGGGTATATCAGTCAAAGTCCTTAGCGGAATTATTGATATTATAGCACCAATCTTAGCCATAATATTTAATAAGTGTGTTGACGAAGGGATATTCCCAGACTTAATGAAATATAGTAAAATAATACCACTTTTTAAAAGTGGAAATAAAGATGATCCTAATAATTTTAGACCTATCTCTATACTGCCTGCCTTAAGCAAAATTTTTGAAAAAATTATGTTCAATCAGATGCTTAAACATTTTAACTTAAATGGATTACTTCATCCTCAACAGTTTGGTTTTACAAAAGGGCGTTCCACAACTGACGCAGGTGTTGCCCTTATACAGCATATATTTGCTGCTTGGGAACAGTCACAAAATGCTATTGGTATCTTCTGTGATCTATCAAAGGCATTCGACTGCGTGCAACATGAAACTCTTATAAGGAAACTGAGTCATTATGGTATTGCAGATTTGGCTCTTGAGCTTATCCGCTCATATTTGAGTAGTAGAATGCAGAAGGTTCAAATCAATGAAGTAAAATCCAATGGCTCTGAAGTAAAATTAGGAGTTCCTCAAGGTTCTATTTTAGGTCCTTTTCTATTTTTAATTTACATAAATGACTTGCCTTTCTTTGTGGAGAAGCTGTGCAAGATTGTACTATTTGCTGATGACACATCTCTTTTATTTAAAGTTGACAGAAATAAAACTAACTTTGACGACGTAAGTAGTGCGCTTTCTCAGGTTCTTCAGTGGTTTACGGCAAATAATTTACTTCTTAATGCGAAAAAGACTAAGTGTTTAAAATTTATGATGCCAAATGTCAGAAACATAAGTACAAAATTATCCCTAAACGGAGAAGAAATAGAACTATTAGACTCAACAGTGTTTCTAGGTATTACATTAGACAATAGGCTGCAGTGGAACCCTCATATTTCAGTTCTTGCAGGAAAACTCAGTTCAGCTGCCTATGCAGTTAGGAAAGTTAGGCAGCTTACAGATGTTGACACTGCTCGCTTGGTCTACTTTAGCTATTTCCATTCCGTCATGTCTTATGGCATTTTGCTTTGGGGTAAGGCAGCTGATATTAATACAGTCTTTATTTTGCAAAAGAGAGCAGTACGGTCAATTTATAAATTAGGACCTCGAATTTCTCTTAGGGAACTATTTAGGGAAATTGATATTTTAACTGTTCCTTGCCAATATATCTTTGCTTGTATAATGTATGTACGCCAAAATTGTCACTTATTTGCAAAAAATAGTGACCTCCACAGTGTTAATACAAGGAATAAGGATAAATTGGTAGTTCCAAAATGTCGTCTTCAGAAGGTACATAGCTCATTCGCAATACAAAGTATATTTTTCTACAATAAAATTCCAGAACATGTGGTTAATTTACCCTCAAATAAATTTAAAATATATGTCAAAGATATTTTAATGAAAAAAAGCTATTACAAAGTTGATGAATACATAAATGATAAAAATGCTTGGAAAAAATAGAACTTAATTGATTTGTATTGGGGCATTTGAAATATTATTTTTTTTAAATTTAAAACATTGTATATTATGTTATTACCTAGTGTAAGGCTATATTGTATTTTTATATGATGTATAAAAGATTAACTAGTGAGTTTATTGCCGTTGCTGCTCGGTAGTAAAGCATTGCGAACCTTCCAATCTTCTCCTCTTATATTTTGTTCCTTTACTACACACATTGTAACTAGTACAATCGAAGTTTTATTGGAGTTGCTTGAGTGTGTCATGCTCTCTCAAAGTGTCTCTGCGGTGGTGGCGTGTGTGTCGGGTCGTTACGTTCCCTAAAACATGGTTGAGCGAAGCGATGGCTGATTCATGTGTCATACTCGTGAACGGGTGCCGCCTGTGGAGGCTGGTCTGCTCTTGCAAACTTCTTTGTATTCTTAGTATTTAGTCTTACTTTTTTGTTTTGTTTATTAATACTGTAAGACATTGATTATTTCTTAGTGATGAATACATAAACTGTCTTGTTTATATTAGATACTTTTTTATGTTTTGCTTGTGCTTTATATTTCATGTGTTTTTATGTTTGTAATGGAAAGTGTCCTTTTATGATAGGGAGGGCATTTTCCAATATTTTAATTGGACGCTGTAAAAGAAAGGGAGAAAAGAAATGCCCTTGCTGAGTTTCTTGCCGGTTCTTCTCAGTACAAGGTCTCCCGCCCTGTAGACTTACGAACCGATGGCGTAGTGACATTCATAAGTGCTCAATTATTGTAGCCTAATCTGAATAAAATTATATTGAATATTGAATATTGAATATTGAATAAAAACATGAGTGATCAAATTAAGTTAACGAGTTAACTGGCCACCAAAAAAAGTAATTCAAACTAGGATAAAGACAGTTATCTATAAAGATATGTTCATATAAATTATAACTATATCACCGTAATTAAATATGTGTGTTATAAATCCTTTTGACATTATGTAAATGAAGTAATCAATATAATTTCGTTAATTTTATTTGGAATTATTGTGCGCGCAGTAGGAAAGTATGGCCCGCCTGATGGTAAGTGGTTTCCATAGCCTATAGACGTTTGCAACACATATTTACCTGCTACCCCAAAACATTTCAGATTTTTCAATTAACTCGTGTTTACCCTCAAAAGAAATTAATTTGTCTTTGTTTGAAAAATACACCGAAACTGCATCCTTTACTTCTTTATCACTTGATAACTTTTTCCCAAAAAGATCTTTTTTCCAGTTTGGAAATACGTAATAATCACTGGGAGTCAAGTCTGGACTGTAGGGTGGGTATCGATAATTTCTGAAGCTCGCCTTCTCCGGTTACCCTATTAGTGTTGTGAATAGGCGCGTTGTCGTAAAAAAGAAGGACACCTTTGGTCAATTTTTTCCTTCTTTTCTTCCATCACCTTTATCACCAGGAAGCCATCACCTTTAATAGTTCTAGGATTGAAGCATATTAATCCTTAGTTATGGAGACATCTTTATCTTTGTAATCGATCAACAGGATTCGTTCTCAGTCCTAATGGACTGTTGCCATGATTTTTCCAGCCGATTGTGACACATTAAACTTTTTGCACTTGCCACTGCATAGAGTCCTGTTTACATTCAGGTTCATAATGATTTGAGCCAACAATCCACCTCACAAAGTCAAAAGTCAAAATGGTTTATTCAAATAATCACTTTTGAATCGTCAAAGTTATAAAATATTTATTTTTTGAACCCTCCCACCTTCCCGCCGGTTCACAATGTTGTTGATTTCTATCGAGAAGAATCCAGCAAGAAACTCGATAGTTACTCTTTTAAAAACACTATCAATAATACAAATAAACTAAAAATACAATTTATGTTTTAATTAAAAAATTTTTAGCCGTACAATTTTATGTTATTTCCATTTTAAATTATTTTACCTATGCATCCTGTAATTGAGCATCATCAGTCCCAAGGATTTTTATCATTTACATAGTCTGAAATATTGTAGTATGCCTTTTTACACAGTACCTGCTTGATAAAAGATTTAAATTTACTTATTGATAGATTTTGAATTTTATTGGGAACTTTGTTGTAAAAGTGTATACATTGCCCCATAAAAGAGTTACTTATTTTGTGTAGACGTGTATCATGCACCAACAGCTTATTTTTACTTCTAGTATTTACTTTGTGAACATCACTTTTCTTGCTGAAACTATTGATATTTTTTATGTACATATAAAAGATTTTCATATATGTACTGCGACACTAAATTTAAAATTTTTACTTCCCTAAACCTGTCCCTATGAGATATCCTAGATCCTAATTTATAAATAGCACGAATTGCCCTTTTCTGTAACAAAAATATTGTATTTACATCAGCAGCGCTACCCCACAATAGGATACCATATGTCATTAAACTATGGAAATAGCTAAAATATACTATTTTTGCAGTGTCGACATCGGTCAATTGTCTTATTTTCTTGATCGCATACACAGCAGAGCTAAGTTTTTTGGCTAGGTTATGAATATGAGGACCCCATTGAAGTTTGGAGTCCAGCGTTATGCCAAGAAAGACTATTGAATTAACAAGTTCTAATTGCTCGCCATTAATATTAGTACATCCTCCCAGGCATTATATATATTTTTTAATAGTGCCACTCCTGCATCGGTTGTGGAACGGCCTTTCATAAAGCCAAACTGTTTACTACTAAGTAGCTCATTAATACAGAAACGGCTTAACATTTGACAAAGTATGATTTTTTCAAAAACTTTACTGAGTATAGGTAGTATTGAAATAGGCCGAAAATTATTAGGATCTGTTGAATTACCTGATTTAAAAAGAGGTATAACTTTGCTAAGTTTCATCTCATCAGGAAACACTCCACTATCAACACAACTATTAAAAATAATGGCTAAGGGTTGTGCTATAACATGAATAATTGAATTTATAGTTTTTACAGAAAGTCCCCAAAGGTCTGTGGTGTTTTTAATTTCTAATGTTTTAAATGTATTAATGATATCCGTAGGACTAATGTTTTTAAATACAAAGGGAACGTTACATTCAGGAACACTAGCTTTTAATAATTTTTCTGCTAAGATTGGACTTAAGTTTAGATGTTCAGTTGTTTTGAATGGAATATTCCTAAAAAACTGTTCAAAGGCAACTGCTACCTCAGAATTTGTTTTAAAACTAGCATCATCTACAATCAACTAAAAGTCCTGACAGGAATTCCTAGCTTTACCAGTTTCATTATTCATTATGTTCCATGGAGTTTTTATTTTATTTGTTGAATTTTTTACTTTATGTCTGAGGTGAATTGCTTTTGCAACAAGACAGAACTTTTTAAAGGTTTTTGAGTATTTTTTTTGAATATTCCCTAAATATTTGGCTATTATTATATGTTTTTTCTTTATATAATTCATACAGTTTACGCCTACTTTTATGAATACCTGGGGTAGCCCATTCACTAAAACTAAAGCGACTGGAAATAAGTTTCTTTTTTGCAGTAAATATTTTATTATACTCTGTAGAAATAGTGTCAAGAACAATATTGTACATATAATTTGGGTCACCATTATAAAGCAAATCTAGAAGTTTATGCATTAAGTTAGATTTAAATGATTCAACCCGTTTAGAAAATTTAATTTCCTTTTCAGTAATACTATTCTTTCTTTCTAAAACCACTAACTGTCCACAATGATCTGACTCTAGATTTTTTTTTTGTCTTCCCTACAAAGGTCCAAGATTGTAAGAGAACACTCCACACGTGAGCATTCTGGACACCCATCTTGTGCTAACTTTAGTCATGCCAAGATAGTCGTAAAGAATTTTTAAAATGTTTGTGTCTGATACTCCAACCATTTCTGCAAGCTGTGTCTTCTTTAGTGGGGCATCTTCTAATATTAATTTTTCGACTTCTTGCATATTTACCGTACCTCAATCGGCCTTCCTGGCTGTGGGTCGTCTTTAAGTGATCCCCTGCCTTATTTAAAGAGGGTATGCCACTTGTAAACCATAGTTTTACTTGGGAAAGTGTCCGCGTAACCGGATGACGCCTTCAGTATGGTTTGAACTGATTTTCCTTGCTTGGTAAAGAATTTTCCCCACATTTCACAATTACTACCCGATTGACTTGTTTGGTCGACGATAGCTTCAAAGACTAATGACCTAACTATGATAAAACCCGGTACCTATTTATACTAATAATGAGTAGCTCAAATAGTACCAAATTCAGGGATATTCCCACTAATCACCTACCTACCCATTCTGAACTTAAAAACGCATCCTCGTAGATGGTGAGGATCCTGATATGGAAGATCTGGAGAGTTCCTAGCAGAAAAACTGCCTTATTTAATTCCTTAATGAAATATTCCTTATATATGTATGTTTTAAGAAAAGTTTATATGATTATTATAATATTTTTATTCGCAAAAACTGAAGTTTTTTTATTTATTTGTCCCTACTCCATGGTGAATAAGTTGATAAGTTATTGGTGAACAAATTGATAAGTCTATTATCAAAAAAATAAAAGACAATTTTGGCTTTTGGATCATAAACTGAAAGATATCATAAAATTATCCTTAAGTTAACCTATATACTTAAGTTTTACAAAAACCGGATTTTGGAAAATAATTTAAACTTTAAAATTGATGCCGTGTGAAACTGCCATTTTGACTCATCAAGTTATTACTGAAAAAGAGTTTTTGGCGGGACTGAGTATTATTCACGTCATATTTTATCGGTGTTTAAAACAGTCAAACTTTGATATAATATTGAGTGTCTGTTGACTATTACATTCAGTGGTTAACAGTAATTGCTCTGGCAGTGCGTAATTATAACACCTTTTTATACCCCAATAGATTTTTTGGATTTTTAAAAAAATACCTTAACGGGGTTCATTCAGTGGTGTATGGGGCTGATTCGAACGTGCGAATTGGCTTAACTTTCTAAGTAGAAGACTGAGAGGGTATAAGATTTAAGTAGATATTAGTTCTTAAGTAATTATTTATACTGAGTACTGAGTAAATAATAAGTAAAAATACTAATTTGTTATGTTTTATTATTGAAGTTTAATTGTTTAGTATTTTTTTGTCGTCGACTTCGTAAGAAATCACGCGCTGTGGAGTTTAAATAGTTTTGTTCTATGTTTTCTGATAAAAGTTTTCAAAAAACATTTATTATTAAGTGGTAAATTATTTGTTATACCTTTCCTATTTCATGAAACAATTTTCCTACATTAATTTTGTTTTAAATTCTCATGTTCAAATCAGCCCCAACTTGAACGAATGAGCTCCAAGGTGGGAGCTCATTCGCACAATCTTCCAATGTTTGGGTTTTCCTTAATTACTAATATAGTTTTAAGATTTACGCTTTAGCTTTTTTATGTATTAAAGGCAACTTAATTGCAAAGACTTTCACCACACTTTCAGTTATTTAAAGTCAAAGATTCAAGTTCTAGGTGCGTTTGTTTGAAAATTGAGCGAATCAGCCCCCACTCCCCTAGGTAGTACAGGGAGGTTGGATATGGGATTTTAATTCTATGACAGATTGAGTTGTCAAATACACTACGTCAAAAAAGTAAATAAACAAAAATATTATTTATAATAACTAAATATGTATACGAAGTGATGGGAAGTAAATAGCTTGTATGTTTTCACTTCTACTGGCACTCCCGGAGTGTAACCCGTTTTTTTTTTTTTTTTTTTTATACCACTAAGGTGGCAAACAAGCTTACGGCCCGCCTGATAGTAAGCGGTCACTGTAGCCTATGGACGCTTGCAACACTAGGGGCTTGCAACAATCGATATCATTTGGCAGTAATAACTTGATGAGTCTAAAATGGCAGTTTCACACGGCATCAATTTTAAAGTTTAAATTATTTTCCAAAATCCGGTTTTTGTAAAACTTAAGTATATAGGTTAACTTAAGGATAATTTTATGATATCTTTCAGTTTATGATCCAAAAGCCAAAATTGTCTTTTATTTTTTTGATAATAGACTTATCAATTTGTTCACCAATAACTTATCAACTTATTCACCATGGAGTAGGGACAAATAAATAAAAAAACTTCAGTTTTTGCGAATAAAAATATTATAATAATCATATAAACTTTTCTTGAAACATACATATATAAGGAATATTTATTTAAGGAATTAAATAAGGCAGTTTTTCTGCTAGGAACTCTCAAGAGATCCTCACCATCTACAAGGATGCGTTTTTAAGTTCAGAATGGGTAGGTAGGTGATTAGTGGGAATATCCCTGAATTTGGTACTATTTGAGCTACTATTATTAGTATAAATAGGTACCGGGTTTTATCATAGTTAGGTCATAGTCTTTGAAGCTATCGTCGACCAAACAAGTCAATCGGGTAGTAATTGTGAAATGTGGGGAAAATTCTTTACCAAGCAAGGAAAATCAGTTCAAACCATACTGAAGGTGTCATCCGATTACGCGGACACTTTCCCAAGTAAAACTTTGGTTTACAAGTGGCATACCCTCTTTAAATAAGGCAGGGGATCACTTAAAGACGACCCACAGCCAGGAAGGCCGATTGAGCTACGGTAAATATGCAAAAAGTCGAAAAATTAATATTAGAAGATGCCCCACTAAAGAAGACACAGCTTGCAGAAATGGTTGGAGTATCAGACACAAACATTTTAAAAATTCTTTACGACTATCTTGGCATGACTAAAGTTAGCACAAGATGGGTGTCTAGAATGCTCACCACTTAACCACTGAATGTAATTCCGAAAAAATAAAGACCCCCTGGTCCTTAGTTCATCTGATAGGAGAGCGTCCCACTTAATGCACTTTTGCTGCCTACCCATTGCAACTTTCGATTAATAAATATTTTTAAAAAATATAAATTCTAATTGCACGCCTCATAAGCGGAGCGGTGAGGTAGTGCTCTACTCTCGACATGTCGAAAAACCCAGTCTTTCGAAAATTAAAAGACGTTTTTTTTTTTAATATAACACTTACAAGATAATATGAGTGCACTAATATGAAGTTAAATAATCTGTCTAGCGCATATGGTACATTTTATAAACAATTAATTTGTTTAATATAATAAATAATAACATTAAAACTAATCATTCTTGGACGTCCGTGAGTCTGTTTTTATGTGACCATGTATGTGGCAGAGAAATTGGTCGAAAAATTCATCTTACCGGAATACATTTGTTTTTAATATATAAAGTATTACACTGTGCTGATTCCTAGTTAATATTAGCGTTTCATCTTACCGGAATACATTTGATTTAATATATAAAATATTACACTGTGCTGATTCCTAGTTAATATTAGCGTTCTAAGTACTGTCGTTTAATATTATCCTCCGCTCGCCCTTAATTTAGTTATTGTCGCAGAGTACCTACGGCAACTCCTTGATAATACAAAAGAAGTTTGCTTTTCAGCATGCTATAGTTCGGTCAACTGCAATTCGGTTATAGTTATTCCCACGGGAACTTTTAAATTTTCCAGGATAAAAAATATCCTATATTCTATTTCAGGACCATACTATATATATAGTCCAGTGTTTGAAGCGTGATTAAGTCACAAACATCCAAACTTTCACATTTATAATATTAATAGACTAGGATTGTAAGGAATATTTTTATTATTTAACAAAAATTTTGAAAAATCGAATATATTACCTGCTTCTTTTTTGCAGTCGGTAAAAAATATGTTTCACTACAAAAAATACTAAATTATGCAATAAGTTAATAAATAATTAGTAATGAGAAATTCCATTTGTTAGAATAACCTTTATGTTGATCGTGCGTAATATTTTTGTGTTCCTTAGGTAAAAGGAAAAAATAGGACCTCATAGTTTTATTGACTCGAAGATCATCAATTAATTAAGATCACAGTTATACTACGCAGCTAAACCCGCAAACAATATTCTACCCGATGCTTCACTAACCTCACATAACTAGGTATGTAAATTTAAATAGTCGCTATTGGTTACACAGACATAGAAATATGGGGACATCGCATTTCCTAGCCAGCCAAAAAAAATTGTCGCAAAAGTGTGACAGAGGCAGAGCGAACCTGTGGTCTCTTGTCTCTTTCTAACTTGTTTTAATAAATAAAAACGAACAAAATGGTGTCAACGTACACCTAGAAACAGAAAATAGACCACAGGTTTGCTTTCTCTCTTGCTTAATGGTCAATTTGGAAGGCTTTTGCTAACGTGCTGCAAACTTCTATAGTCTGCGGTGACCGCCAACCGTCAGGCAGACCGTAAGCTTGTTTACCAGACAAGACAGACTAAACAGATTACAGAACTCGAAGTCTATGATTGGGTATTTTTCATAGACTTTTTGGTGCGTTTTTTTTTATATTTCGTTTAAAAAAAGTTTTTTATAATATTTTATAACTAATTGCCACTTTTTCTTTTCCGGGTTAACGTAAATTATTTGTTTACTAGAACATTGCATTTCACTGTACCTTTGCAAAATGATTTGTGTTTTGT
Organism: Apoda limacodes; assembly: GCA_946406115.1. Lineage (NCBI taxonomy): Eukaryota > Metazoa > Arthropoda > Insecta > Lepidoptera > Limacodidae > Apoda > Apoda limacodes. The sequence continues at coordinate 5,164,922 of OX291553.1, read as the reverse complement.
CACATAATACACGCGAGTTTGCGAAACTACAATGGTCTACCTTACCTTCCTATCTTATGGAACCCTAAAAATATTCAGGAAGTACAATAATTTTAATTTCATGTTGATAGCCGTACTGACATAATACCATTAACAATAGACAAGTATTAATAATATGGTAATTTGTGCCACGTACGCCCGTACTGTATAATAGTAGGTGTACACTATTCATTACGTCATATGAAAACAATAGTTGATGGTACCTAACACGTTTTATTTTCTAAATATGGAGAAAGTGACAAAATCGTATGTATATTTTTCGTTATATAATTTTCATGGTAATTTTCTAATCACAGACGTATTAGATGCATACAAACCATAGGCCCCCATAGGATTTGCTGACTTGCTATACTGTGTCGTTTGACACCAAATACCTCCGAACATTTTGGCTAGATCGCTAATTTTACAACTGGAGTGCCTTCTTAAACGAGAATTTAGGCCTCTGTTCTTTCTCTAGAATGTTGACTGGAAGAAAACATGAAATAGGTATGTAGGTACCTAACTATTGACAGAACCTACATCCCTGCAAGTGCACATCTAAAAAAAAACACGAACAGGGTCCCGTTCATTTGTAAAATATTGACATTTGTAGTCACATATTTTAGTGTCCGTAATTGGAAAATAAATTTCTACTCCTTTTCCAGGAGTTAAATGGGTGATATGCCTGTGTACTTGGCAGTAATAACTGGAAATTTGTTAAATATATCCACATTAAGTTACAAAGTTATTCTATAGTATATCTTTTTACTATCGTGTAATTACAGCGTCTTCAGTTCATTTTCAATATTTTCTTTCTTAAATCATCGAAATATATCAATCATATTTTTATTATAAAAGGCAACCGTTACTGACTGCCTAATTTGTCAACGCACAGCTCAAACCACTCAACTTTTTATTAATTTCTTAAGTACTTTGCATATTCACACCACTGTCTTTCCGGTGACGGAAAACATCGAGAGGAAACATCGAGTGGAGACATATGAGGCTGATAAGATTAAGATAATATTTAGCTGATAATTCACTACCAAATATTAAAAAAAATGCCAATTACCAGATACTAAGCAACTCAGGTTCCATTCCATCAGATCCATTCAATTGGGAAGATTTGAATTAAATTTACATAACTTAATTTAAAAAACAGTACTTATCCTTCCGATTATCAAATTAGTTAGCATGTTAACTTAGTTAATAATAAAAACAGCACATTATTTGTTTCATTACAGGAAAACAAGTGTTATAAACACTACGCACATGAGAGTACTAAGAGCTTTATTGATGGTTATTGGGGCCTGGCCAGGGGAATTCATTGATGACAAAATGCCAAAAATATGTTTTCTTTTACGAAAGTATATTCCGTTACAAAGTGTGGCTGTGTTAGGAGCACATATTTACTTTTTATACAAGAAATTTCGTGATATGACATTGTTTGATTTGGGACATGTCTATCTTACTACATTTTTAACAGCACTGACCATGGTAAGGGTTGTGACCTAACTATCACGGTTCATGAGATACAGCCTGGTGACAGACGGACGGACGGACAGCGGAGTCTTAGTAATAGGGTTCCGCTAATCACCCTTTCTTTGGGTACGGAACCATAAAAAGTATCGCAATTTTATTATGACCGTGACGTGAACGCACAGAATGTAATTATGACTTATATGTATTTTTGTATCTTCTTTTAACTTTTTTTTTATTTTGATAACTTTGGTAAAACTACTCGATAGGTTTGGTTTGAAAGAATTAAGTAACGACTTAATCCACCATTTTGATATTTCGCTTAAACATCTATCTAAGGACAATTGGATTTTTAAGAGGAACCTAACGATAACGTTACTGTCGTTTTCCATCCAGCCATTTGGAAGATACGAGGTAATCCAAAAATATAAGATATCCGCGAGAAACATAACACTTCCTTGGCAGTCCGGTAAAAATATGATTGTTTTTTTAATACAATACTATATACACACTCTTTTCCAAATGTATGGTCTGTTTTAGGGTTTCTTGTTTTATTTCCTTTTTAGATCTGTTATTTTATTATTATTAATTTAAATTCTAATCCTCCAAAGATTTCAAAATAAGGTACTCAGGGGAATAGTTATTGCACCCCGGTACATAAAAAACGATGATCTCCAACGGAACCTTAACGTAGAGTTTGTCGACATAATTATTAAAAAGTATGCAGAAGTTCACGAGCAGAGACTTCATATGATGTGAACGTTGAGGGGCCTGTGAATCTAGGGTCCATAGAGGTAATCTCGAATTCGAAATATGTGTAATTAATTTACTCATGGCTTGTTAATCGCGGTAACTGTTAATCGACTAGTTTGAACTAGAAAAGTCAAAAAAACATGGCGGATATCATTTGCAAATAGTTTTTCGTATTCTTAAAACCTCTCTATAGGCATATGTCGTACGCTACAGGTCGACATGCATCGAGTGGTCGGTACTCATGCTTAGAGGTGGGATGTCGCATGGAAAGTGGTAGGAAAAGGAGTCAGAATAAGTATAGTTTTGATTAAGGGGGGTTAGTGAGTGCTTTAAAAAAAAATAAACCCTCTTGAGCCCCCCCTTTTTTTTAAAAGGGGTGTTTTCCTATAACTTTCTCTTTTGATGACCGATAGAGTCCATCGCCACCAGTAATGTTTGTACCGAACATTTTTAGTGACTGTATTTTTTTTAAAGAAAAAGGGGGATTGAAAGCACTCATTTCCCCACGTATTATATTATATATGATATTTTTGATTTAAATTTAATTGTATAGTGTTATTAATAATTGAAAATGTAAAGTAAGACCTATTTAATATTTAAAATTTGTTCTTATCATGCTAAACGATTAATTTCTAAAAAAAGGGGCCTCAAACTATAAGTGAATCACATTATAGATAGTATCACATTGCAACATTGTTGTTTTAGTACTACTAGTAGCACTACCAGGCACCGCCCGTGAAATGTAACTCGAGTAGTGCTGACAAAAAAATACATTCCTCGAACCGTATCGAGCGGACACGAAACGTAAGGTACATTTAATTTTAGGGTTTACTCACAGAAATGAAGGGAAACTTTTTAATTAAGGAGCGGGGATTTATGGGCCCTCATGACCTCACTGTGTAGAGACATGACTTCACACAACAGGAAATCACTGGCTGAAGAATTCGTATCGCCAGTCGGATGGCCAGGTCCAGGAAAATCACGCCTTGCCTACCAATTACGTATATGTAAATTTGAAATATTATATGGTAAATATTATAGTATATGGTCAACTTACCTATTTAAAAAACCTTTTGATACCAACAGGACAATCCTAGCAGCTTCCTTGCAAATGATAAGGAATTTGCGCACTAAGAATCTACTTACCTGTAAGCAGTTGACGGAACGAAAGTGTCATGGTTAAAAACAAACAATATTGTTTTAAAGACAAATGAGATGTAAACCAAATATATGACGTCAAGCTATAAAAAAGCATTTAAAGAGTTGAGTTAGAAAAAACACTCACGCAGGCAAAAAATATCACAAAATTATTGCTGAAACCTATGCGGCTTAATGGCAAAGCAATACCAGATACTTAATTTAAGGACCTATATAATCTGTTCCGTCTTATTCCGAAAGATGCAAAATCGTTTCACCGGAATGGCTGATGGCTGATGACGATCTCTTAGATGACGTAGATGGCCTTTCGTTAGATGAAAGTCGATTTCGAAATTGAAACAGATACTGCCGTGTCTGATTAAGAAGAAAATTGTTTTAAATTTTTAAGCGCTTAACAGCCTCAACTTAAAACTAATATTGTAAACAAACTAAAGAGATTTTTACTGAAAAAAGGGATATTTATTCACATGAAACTAATTAAAATAATACTATACAGGAAGTAGATAAATATACATCAAGAGAAATTTCAATACAAACTACGGTTGTTATTTTGATGTATCAATTTTACTAAAACTCTTATTTTTTGAAAAGAAAATGCATACCTACGTCCAATTTCACTTTGAATGCTGATTTAAAAAACAGAACAAAAAATAAAGTCCTCGCAGTTTATGGCTTTATTAGATTCTATTAGATATATTAGATACTTTTTTATGTTGTGCTTGTGCTTTATATTTCATGTTTTTTATGTTTGTAATGGAAAGTGTCCTTTTATGATAGGGAGGGCATTTTCCAATATTTTAATTGGACGCTGTAAGAGAAAGGGAGAAAAGAAATGCCCTTGCTGAATTTCTTGCAGGTTCTTCTCAGTACAAGGTCTCCCGCCCTATAGACTTACGAACCGATGGCGTAGTGACATTCATAAGTGCTCAATTATTGTAGCCTAAACTGAATAAATTATATTGAATTTGAATTGGCCATTATTTTTAACTGACTTCAAAAAAACAGGAGGTTCTCAATTCGGTTGTATGTTTTTTTTATATTCTTTTGAAGTTGCTCCATAGAAGAAATTCCGGCATCTATATATAACAAAATAATGACTTATCAGAATTACATGAGACCAAAATGGCCGAGCTCTTAAATTTTAGTTCCTGTATTTAAAATCAAACTGTAAAGTTGACATTGCGACCCAAAATTCTGCAAACACAAATGAAACCTATGGCAATTTTTAGAAGAAGTTATGTACTTTATAAATGTGTAGTTTTTTTTTTTTAAGAAACTTATGGTAATTTTGAGGAAAGGATGTCAATATGTTTAATTTTTTCAAGTTTTACTGTTCAAAAAGATTAAGCAGTTAAGATTAATAACGCTCAATTAAAACGATAGGGAAACAGGCGTGCATGCGACACGCAGTGGCGGCGGGGGGAGGGAGGATGGGCTCACTCAGTTAGAAAAAAAACCGGTTCCATATAGCTCAAACACACACAGTACGCTTTGCAGTCCTTCGCATTTGTCGTTGCGATCTGTGCGTTCCCTGTGTTTTCAAGTTTATTCTACAACCCCTAGCATTGTTTTACGGATTATACATTTTTTGCCCCTGGATTAGATTTATGTTAAAATGGAAAGACCTAACCGCTGTGTTGTGAGTGATAGATCTGTGTTACGCCGCAGGAAACATAGACTTTGTCTATCACTGCTTTAAACAAATAGAGGCCATGTGGAATTATTTTTACAAGAAATAGTGCCGCGAGAGGTATGTACCTATCAATTTTTTTATTCAGTAACCTAATCGTATATTTATACTACTTCTCAGTGCGACTCATATTAAGCAACAGCCGACTTTTGAATACAACTCATATTCTCATTAACTGTTTTCATGTGGTTATAAGAATTATTGTTAATAAAAATATAATTGTCGCACATGAACCCATAACCGTAAACTAAAGAACGACAGCCTTACCTATAGGTGCATGCTAAGGGGTTTTCACCACAATCCTTTAATAAAACCGTAAAGGGATATCACAGACAGATACGATTGACGCATCTTTAATTTCTACAACTACTGTGCGTATGTGTAAAACGCCACGTTCTTTTTACCGGTCACATTCGCGTTAATGCGGGGTGGTGAAGCCGAGTTTGAACAGGTGCAGGGAGTGACCATACTGTATGAAGTAATATATACTATGCCATGGCACTGTTGCTATGTTTTAGTAAAGCCGATTGAGCCACAGACGACCAAATTTATACATATACCTACTTATATATATAAGTATAAGTAGGTATACCTATATATATATAACTACACGGTTATTATTTTAACATAGTTGTTGTTATTTTAATATATTGTTATGTTTTCAGATCGCATTTAATGGCGCTAGATATACTTGCCATCCTTGTTGGCAAAGAGCAGATCGATTCGTACAAACACAACGAGAACCACCTCGAGTAGTACAACCCGAACGACATGTGCCAGACGTTCAATTAGCAAGAAAACCCGGGATACAATCGCTTTCTGGCCCTTTTAGCCTTGGTGGCAATTCTCGTGCCTCGAACACGGCCATCGTGTATATTTGACAACTGTCGCAATGAACCGGCTCACTCTATACTGATTTATATCAAGTTTAATATGTTAAAAAAACATAATTATTATATCACACCACTAGTACGTGTTGGTCAACCGCACTTGAGAAATAACGTGTGGGAAGAATTGTTGCTACAAGGGAATCACGACGATTTTAACAGTAATTTTATGCTGGATATAATAAACATATATAAATGGGGCCTAGATAGAAAACAAGATTTTGAAAATCTAGATAGCTTTGATGAAGATGAATTCCATTTTTGGTCCGATGGGTGGTAGAGGCAATTAATGGCAGAATTAAAAGAGATTTTAAAATCTTCCGGCAAAGCTATTTCAATATCACAATGAAGAACATGATAGTTGATTTAATGATATGTGCGGCTATTATTAATGCTACTCAATCGCCATACAATGATAATGAGCAGGTTCTGGAGCATATTGAAATAATAAATGAAAAAATGAATACAGAAAATACTTTGGCCGAATATGTATTAACCAATAATATAAACAGACAAAGGGCGACATTTGAACGGCTGGAGGCAAATAATCCAGAGTTGGCTGATTTTCCCAGGATTACGTATGTAGAGCTTTTCTTGCTAACACTAGGTATCTATCATTTAAAGTTGGCCCGGTCGAACTGCCATGAACATTTAAGAGAAACTAATAACTATACGATCGAAGTGTACCGTCATCCTGAGTTAATTAATAATTATAAGAGGCCGTATACAATCACGACATGTGCGGTTGAGACAGTACTATACTTACATTTTAATAGATCGGAGACAAAATGGACGCGAAGGAATAAAGGGCTATTATTGCTCCTGCATTCATGGACGCCACACAGTTGGATGTTACGCGCACTTAGCTAGCACCGTATATTATCTCGCGTGGGCGAGACATGAAGATATCAATTTAGCGACAGCTGCATTTTTAGATAATATTATTGTAATAGATTATGATGATTAATAAAGATTTAATGATTTAAACGACAATTGAATTTTTACTTTTCTTTCAAATTATAATGATACGTAATATTAATATTATTATTTAACTAAACACATTGACATGATAAAACAAAAAAAAGTTTTTTAAATATTATCGAAGATATCTCAATGTTCCCTAGACAATAATGCGCTCTAAGAAGGTACAACTAGACATTTTAGACATTGAAACAAGGTATGATTCATCTTTGTTCGTTATGGGTAATTAGTCCATAATAACGGTCCCAATGTCAGGTTTTGCTAAATTTTAACATTTCATTAGTCAAAATGTATAATTCGTTGGTAATTTTGGATAAAAATGATTTAATGACTATCGTTAATAAATGATAATAACGCATTTCAAGTAGCGATTTTTTATCATACAAACATTTCGTTACTCGAAACGCGTTATTATTATACATCACTATTAACGAATGTCATAAAATGAATATTTATCCAAAAACTCTGGGTATTTAATAGTTCACTGGCATTAACGTTATATGTTTTTTGTGACTTTGATAAAATAGCAATAAATGATAAATAACACATTTTGATTGAGTAAGCGTTAACGCGTTAGCGTAACAGATATTTCTAGATATTAGAAGAAATAAACGTCACTCATTAACCTTAAGTTAACCTCTCTAAAGTATGCATGTCCAAATTTTTTTATTACCTAGTGTGATATGAAAAGTGGGATAATTTGGCGTGAATTATCCGCGAAAAGCAAAAACCTGTCATGAACCAGGATCATGCAATTTTTCTTGTCCTGCTAACTTGATATAAATTAAGCATGATACAGCAATGAATCCTTACTTGGGCTTAAAATGAATTCTCTTCAGGTCATAAAAATAAATTAGTCATGCCAATCAAAGAAAGGCGAGGACCAATGTAATGTTTCTAAATTTTACTGGTATTCGTGAGACTTTCAAAAGAATATTCTAAATTTTAAGTTGCGTTACACACACTTTATACCGGGAATCAAACCCTAAAATAGTTAGTTCAAAGACTAAAAAACTTGACGACGGTCAGGTAAAAATCGCGCTCTGAAAAATAGGTAGTCTTGGCCACTTGCCACCTTGCTATAGGACACAAACGAGTATGAGGCTCTACATAACCTACCGACTGTAGGGGTAACGACAGAAAGACTAGAGAACGTTACTGATTAACTACTTAACAGATCCATCTCTCCCATATAAAACAAAAACAGCTAGGCTTTAAATACCTACTCTAACCGCTAAGCGCGCAGTGTAGTTTATAAAGATCATTCATTTACACTGTCACCTTTGCGTTTCGTTTTCTATGTAAATGGGCCACTCCACAATACATAATATATAGATAAATGGGTAAAGAAACCGGTCAAGTGCGAGTCGGACTTGAGCACCGAGGATTCCGATTTAAGCTCTATTAAGGAACAAAATTAACTTTGCCGTTGGAAAACTGTTGTCTCCATACATCGACATAGGTTGCAGTTAGTTTACCATCTGCGAATAAGTTAATAATCGCATAACAATATTTTTTTTGTGATATACTAGAACTACAAATACTACTAATTTTTATCCTAACTTGTTCTACGTGGTATTGCTTTTTGCCAAATTTCATGATTCTAAGTCAGTGGTAGGTACCCTTTAGGTTTTGATTCCCTTGCGAGCGTCAACATATGCGGATAAAAAATGGAGCAAAAACTGCCGTGGCTTTTGATTTTTTCACTACTCCAAGGTTTTACAAATACTAGGGATATTTGATATTAATTTTAGCTTAATACCTCCACGCGTTCTTGAGAAAAAGGGTCTTGAGAGACGGACGGTCAACAAGGTGATCCCATATGGGTTCCGTTTTTTCCTTTTCAGGTACGGAACCCTTAAAACCAAAATAAAATATGTAAATCGGATAAATGATTAACATAAACGGACAAACAAACTGAGAGATGTTGAATTTTATATGTATATCTTAAGATATTATTTAGAGAAATCAAAAACAGCTTGATCAAGCAATCATAAAAGAGTAGAACGGTAATGCACTAAAATTCAGAAAAGTGACACTCATATCATTTCACCAACTTATTTATTTAATAGTGGACTATAAAGGGTTTCGTACATATTTGGAGGTATGTAAATAGGTCGTTTATCACGGAAATAAATTTTTAATGACTGACAAATATCGTAAAATAATAATACGTGCGTATAACAGGTTAAGCAGCTAGGTAATGTACAGCTACATTCTCCAAAATAATGATTAGGTAACGGATGAAAATACCGAACATTGCTCTAACGAATAAACTGTATTTAGAAACAAACTTAACTTTGCCGTGGTAAAACTGTTGTTCCTATACATTGACATAGGCCGAGATTAGTTTACCAACTGCAAATAAATTAATAATCGCACATATTATTTAGGTTTTTGGATTTTTCCTTATTGCCAAATTTCATGATTTTAAGTCAACGGAAAGTACTAATAGGTTTTGATTCCCTTGCAAGCGTCAAAATATGCGGCATAAACGATCATATCTATTGTTAACATTGACTAAGAAGTCTGTAAGGGATTACAGACCTGAGTATTTGATATTTATTTCAACTTGATACCTCCACGCGTCCCTAAGAAAAAGACAGACGGACATATAATAAAATGATCCTATAAGGGTGCTGTTTTTTATTTTGACGCACAAAACCTGAAAAAATACCAAGAAAACATTGAATTTAAAATTACGCAAAATTAGGTTTGGTGTGATTTAATTACCCTTTGTATGTTTTAGTAAGAAAGTTTTTTTTTGTAGGGATGAATAATTTGGGTATTAACGGTGACTTAAAGTAAAATATTTAAAAGTACTTTTCTTAAACATGCTACGATATGCGTTCATATCCTACTTGTAGTACAGTATCAGAGAGCGGCCCACAATGTTTTAGCCGGACGGTCGAATATGTAATTTGCAAATGGAACTTTTTCAAACCCGAACATTGATAACAAAAGAGATAACTGATCAAGTTTTATTTAAACTTTGGACTGTCACAAACAAAAGAATGCTCCATTAAAGTAATTTTAAAAAAAAAGGGTTGCTCTCCCGGAGTGCCGGCAGAAGTGAAAACATACCAGCTATTTACTTCCCATCACTTCGTATACATCTCTATTTATAATAAACAATAATTTTTGTTTGTTTAATTTTTGACGTTGTATATTTGACATCTCAATCTGCAATAGAATTAAAATCCCATATTTATTACTCATACGTCATGTTTAATTGTAGGAAACCAATGTCCTTTACACACGATTCGCGCTAAACATTCAAAAATGTTACAAGACAACTCATACGTCATATTTGATTGTACAGAACCAATGTCCTTAACACGCAATTCGCGCTTAGCACTCAAATATGTCACAAGACATATCTTGACCCATTGTATATTTTTGAGCAATATCCTACTCATTTTTCTCAATAATGTAATAAGCTATATTAAACTAATGGAACTGGCTCTTATCCTATCACACGTCTCTAACTCCTCTAACTTTCGACTATTTTCTTGAACACAACCTAACATGATAAATAAAGATTGTTTATTTATTTTCCTATAAAATCACCATGTCAACACATAGATATACCTTCTATCCAGTATAACTTAAGCTATGCTCTACAATTACTTTTATCTCACTTCGTATTGTATCGTATCGTATCATATTTTAACACGTGTAATCCGCACTTTCATTATTATAAATAATTATGTTCGTTAGTTTACTTTTTTGACGTAGTATATTTGACATCTCAATCTGTCATAGAATTAAAATTCCATATCCAACCTCCCTGTACTACTCATAATCGCCATATCCTAAAAATAAAAAACTAACCTAATGTAAATAAATCTTACGCGAGTTCTGTTTTACGAATTTTCTATGAATTGTCCTTTTTTTGAAGTTTTCAGTTCAAAAACATAGCACCTGGATATAACATTTTAACATGTATAATCCGCACTTTCATCTTTTCATAAACCCAATTTTCTCTTACTTTTTACTCGTCCGACAGAGTTTAACATTTTTTACCCATCACAAAAAAAAAATGCACATCGCCGCTAAACGTTTTCACTTTAAAATATAATAGGCGTGGCATTGTGGCTCCGTCTTGCGAATTTTTATGGCGTGGCATTGTGGTTTCCGTCTGACGATCAATCTGACGCGAGTTTATCATTTTTTACCCATCACAAAAACTAAACTAATGTAAATAAATCTGACGCGAGTTCCGTCTGACGAATTTTCTATGAATTTTCGATTAGGACACATGACCTGACGCGAGTTTTTCCAATACCAAAAAAGTGCACAACGCCGCTTAAGAAGTTTTCACTTCAAAAAGGGAAATCGACAGTTGAACGCGGTGAATTGGCAGCAAAATTACCTAATCTTTTTTTATTATTGTCAATACAGTTGTCAGTATAATTTAGTTTCTTTTAATTAACATGTACGTTATTATGTTATTGTTTTAATTTACACGCATGGTTGAGAAAAGCGCTATAAAAGCCTCGGCTACAACTGAGCTTAACTGGACTCACGAATGCTCACGATCGCCTGGTTATGCTGCATTGGGGGGCTGCGGCAGTAATGTATATACCTATATTTTAAATATTTACAATTTAAAAATACATTTATAACTTAAGACTTTTCAGATGAGATCTGCTATGGCAAATTTTAAGAAGTACGGATATATATCAAGGACTTTCTTCACGCAAATTCACTTACTACATTATAAACACGGAAACGATTTCTGTGAAAAAGTAAGTTGTTTATCTAAATAATATTATGTAAAACAACATTTAATTTGTCAAACGAAAGATTTTATTTTTTCAGAAGTACAAACTATTTCAAAAACTATCTAATTGGTATACAGTGTACATTTTTATATCATTGGTGACGTCATCAATATTTTTTAATGTGTCCGCCATGTACAAAAATATTCGGATGGGGATCTTGGGCAGCTCTGGAAAAAATTCAACACCAGAATTTGCAATTAACTACATGTTTCCAGGACTGGAACAAGTTGATTATTTTTATTTTTACACGTTTTTTAACTATTGGCTTTCTTTTGTTTGCGCCATTTCTGTTTGCTGCACGGATTTGCTTTTGTCACTGATAGTTTTCCAAATAATTGGCCAAATTCAAAGGTTAAGGTATAATTTAGAAAATTTCCCAAGACCAGAAACCTCGAAAAGAGTTGAAGTCAGAGGTGGTGGAAATTATGTGACAGTAGAAATGTACAATGAACAAGAAAATCTTGTTATTCGTGTGAAGTTATTAGAAAGTATTCAACATCATAGCATGATTCTCAGGTACATTTATGAGTGTGATAATAAGATGTTTATTATTTTTTCTTTTTAAACTTGATTTTAAATCATCAGCTATACCAAAATCTTTAATACTTGCTTTGTAAAGTTTATGATTTTTAAGGTCTACAAGTTATTGAACCATTTAAAAAACTTTTTTGCATTTCCGTTTTTCAAATTTAGATTATTTTGTGTTACAGTTTTACTAATGATATCTCCAGTTTCTTTGGCCCGATGCTTGCGGTATACTATTTATTCCATTTAGTAAGCTGCTGTCTTTTTCTCCTTCAGTGTTCAACGATGGTGAGTGAATATGTATTTACTTTTTATTAGTGTTTTCAAAGGTAGACACACCCGTGCCGATCGTAACGAACGACAAAATGAGTCAAATTTTCTGAAGGGATTGTTAACCTGTCCGCGGCGGACCAAAGAATAGAAAGTGTCGGATTTATTGATTACGCCGAAATAAATCACTAATTTGTGCAGGATAAACGTGTTGCCAACTTGTACAAAACTACTTAGAAACCTACTGGCACATACAAACTGCTCTAAACCCTCTCTTTTTGTATTGATATGTATTATGATTGAACATTCTTTACCAAGTTATCTTGCGCCAAGTTACACCACAGTTTCGCTGTATATTTTTTTTTATCTTACTGACTATGCAGTTGGGTGTTGCAGCTATTACTGCTTCACCGGGCTTTTTGGGGCGAGACTCTGAAGGAGCCTCAGCCCATACAGCGCCCAACGCTCCGGCTTGGGTCGTCGCTCTCGGGGGCGTCCCTTCGACCGGCGGGAGTCTCGAACCCGAAGGTGAGTCACCGCCAGGAGGGGAGTTCCCCGCTACGCGGGTAAAAATAATACTACTACATAAATAGACGACGTAGGTTTGGCTGGCTGTCACTACCTGCGAAAAAAAGTGCAAAAAAAACGTATACCACAGATATATCATTCTCTCACTCGAATTCATTTTCTGCCTGAGCACACAGTTCTGCGCGGACTTTTGCATGAGAGCCCGATAAAATACGATGTAGTGCGGGGGGCGTGAGTGTTTTTTGAACCAAACACTTGCCTATCAATCAAATGCACCGCATCATGGAGGTCCAATCTCTCAAGTGGTCCTTTCAGGTCGGGTTTCCTATTAATTGATGTAGTGAAATTTTTCGACAAGGTCTGGCATAACGTGTTAATTTGCAAGCTGTTCAATTTCAAAGTAACGTATCGTCTCGTACTCACCCAAAGGAATCGTAGATTTTGCTACCGCATAGAAGGGAGTCATTCTTCTTACTTCAACATTAGCGAAGGTCTCTCCCAGGATTCCATCTTTTCTCCTCTGCTGTACCTAATGTTTACTAATAACATCCACCGGCCTTCTAACGCCAATGCTTTTTGCAAACCACACAACCCTTTTCTGTACGCACCGACATGTTCGTCGAATCAGTCTGGCCCTCCAGTCTGAAGCCAACTCCCTAAATGTAATTGCCAAATTTCGGTTGTCATAAAAAAAATTATAGCAAGTCATTCAGCAAACGAATAGGAAACGAAAAAAGAATAGGATTTAAAAATTTCAACTGGCTTATATACGTATTATAAATTGATTTTTGTGTGACGCGCAAACAGACGGACAAGTGTCCAAACTCGCGCAAAACAATATTGTGATTTACGTTTCGGCCAAAACGCCGATGCAGAAGCTCCGATAAAATCTAGCCATAATTTAGTTGGGATTTAGTTACCTTTAGAAGTTTTCCGGTGGTTTGATTCGGTTGGCAAAGATATGAAAATAAGGTTTTATTACATTTCACACGAAGAATTGTAAAATTAAACTCGTTATAAAAATGTGTTTATTAGACACGTTCCACTCATTCGGCGCAAACACGTGTTTTTAACTTAAAATTTTGGTTAGTTGTTGTGCACATGTGTTAACCTTAAAATAGGTTGATTTTTTTAGGATCCAGAAACATTGTCTCGCTATGGTATTCTCACGGTCCTCATTTTTGGACAATTAATTCAGTCATCAGTTATCTTTGAAGTTATCGCTTCAGAGGTAAGTACTAAACAATTAAATACAATATTATTATAAATACAAGATTTTGCAAAAATGAAAGATGAATCCGACGAATATTTCAAAGAATCTGCGATCATTAAATATCTTTAAATAGGTATAAAGTTTATACGATAAGAGCGATGTATTATGACAACCCGTTTTTCGAAGTGAATTGTTTATACCGTATAACGTAAAACGGGTTGTCATAACAACAATATATCTGGCCCCAAAGTAAGCAAAACTTGTGTTGTGGATACCAGACAACGGATACAAATACATATATTACTTTTTATTTTTTTTGTAAATACATACACATATCATACATAATTACACCCAGACTCAAGACAAACACAAATATTTTTTACATAAATGTTTGTCCAGTGCGGGAATTGAACCCACACCCTTTGCACAGCAGTCAGCCGCACTACCAACTAGGCTGCGAGGGAGTCACATGAATATTGAAATTGAAGTTCTGTATTTGCTTTGACCGAGTCGCAATAAGGCGGGCAACATAGTACTGCTGCCATCTCTGAGCAGGTGCACCTAGATACTAGCTTGACACTTTTGACTCGGTTCAGCGACGGGCTGAGGGAATCGACGACGATCCCAAACTGACAAGCCGTATCGAACCCTTAAGGCGCAGGTAGTGACTACCTTACTAGCGCCGCCAGCAGATATTTTTTATTTCCTCTTTTTACAAAAGACGTATCTAAAAGAAAACTAACCAATTACATACTTAGAAGTAGTTAAAAGCCATTTTTAGACAGTTATACTTAATTTCTAGAATATACCTGTGAGTTTAAGATAGCGCGTCCCTTTTCAGTTTTTTGCTTATATCTCGAAAATATTTATTTAGACAATGAAATCGTGTATAAAAAAAATTGTAACTTATTAAATTCTCTATAAATACGCCAATATATTATTTATTTATCTCTAATACTTTAGCAGTGCACCGATATTGAAAAGTTTATTTTAAATATATTATTATTCTTATTATAAACGGTATTTTATATTTTCTTTTAAAGGAACTTAGCCAAGTGCAGTCGAAGTTTCTGTGTGTGATTATTAATGACATCACAAACTTTCTAGTGATGCGACATGTTTTCAATATAGTGACTATTTGAGGGATATGCTGTATTGGGCAGAGTGTTTAATGTTTTCAAGCTGTTTTTTAGGGTTAGGTATAGGTATTGTGTGTTTGTACTTATCACTCGAAAGTTTTTCTGAAATGGTGTTCTTAAATAAAAAACCAGGGACCAGTCAATCAATCAATCAGATATAAGAAGTTTATTCTCGTATCTCAATTATTAACAGAGTGAGAAATTAATAGACTCAGTCTATTTGGTGCCTTGGGAGTGCATGGACAGAGGTAACAGACGAGTTTTGTTAATGATGCTCAACAGAGTTCAAAGACCAATACAAGTCACTGCTATGGGTTCGATTCCTGTTGGTGTTCAGACCATGGCTGCCGTAAGTTAATACACAAAACGACGCACATGTTTAACACACACACACACACACACACACATACACACACACACACACTGCTGAGCGTGAACGAGTCACAAACATACTAACTCACAATCATATTAGTGAGGAGGACAAATCATAAATGACCTAATCAAAATGGTTAATTACAATCAGTTTTTACATAAAAAGAATTTTAGTTATGTATTTTCACATAGCCGCTTTACTATGTCGCATGTATGTTAATAAAACAGTCACTAGGAATAAATTATTATTACAATTTTATTATTTTGTTCATACATTTTTATTGTAATTTTATTTATTATTTCCAGCGATATTTACAACTGTGTACTGATTTGTTGCAGATCCTGAGAACTACATTTTCTTATTTCGCTTTCTTAAGATCTGTGGAAATGTAGGATTCTACTGAAATTCAATATTTTTTTTACCGGTTTCTAAAACCGGAGCACATTAAATTACACAAACACTTAAACTTTAATAATAATTTTAACTATTATAATGAATTCGCTTAATAAATCATAAAATGTGAGTGAGTAAGTTTTTGCAATTTATAGATCCAGCCTTTGTAGTTCGTTATCAATAAACTTGATTTTGTTTTATGTTTAATTTGCTCCTATCCGCGGCTTTCCGGTGCTTTTTTCAGCTATCGGCGTGGGATTCCTACGTAAAATCTTTCATATAGTCTTTTTTCAATATTAAATTAAGTTAGTTTGCTATAGCAGGCTATAACTGTATCTATGGAAATTCTGGCACAGATATCTGTATTGATTTTTTTTATTACAAAATATTTTTTTTATTACTTACAACCTTACGGGCTTGTTATACACCGTTAAATTTTAATCATTTAATGCCATGGACAGGTGATCAGGTGCATGAAACACTATCGATTTGTAAAGATAAAATTTTTTTTTTTTTTTTTTAAACTCGAATCAATTCTTGCTTGTGTGACAAAATGACGCGAACCATTTGTAGGTAGGTCAATATTCAAAGAGACCGACCCTATTATGACACATGACTCATTTCACCAATGACCCGTGCGCAATTCACGTGGACTTCGATAAATTAACCAATGCTAGACTAATTACCGCCTCTACATCTTATTTGATTGCAATTCGCAAGGCACGTGCCCCCCGCGCCCCGTGGGCTGCTGTCAAAACATATGAAAAAAATCAGTTTTCTCTAAAGCGCAAAACACACAGAAGGGGCATAAGGCACGGGCATGGTGCGGGCGCGGCGCAGGCGTGGCACGGATAACCCAAGCAGGAAAACCTGGTACTATAGCGGTTCTAAGAACCTTTTGGCGAGAGCAAATCGGTGTAAGTGAATAGTCCTATAGAAGAGCAGAAAACATTTACAACACCCCGAAGTGGCGCATTTACATCACTATTGTGGAGGCCCCTAATTGGACTATAACGCGTTAATAACGCCTTACCTGTAATTTAATTTTCTTTTGGTTTTGAAATGATGGCTAAGTCAATATGATTATTTTCCGGGTCGTCTAGTTTAAATTTAATTATATATTTCATATTTTATCTTATATATTTTATTATATAATTTCGTTTAATTAATTTTAATTAAGAGTTTGATTAGGCTGTATTTTTCTCTGTGCCGTACAAGTGCTAAACAAAACAAAGCAGAAAACAAATAAATTACTCACATACAGTTGGTTGTTTTGATTATGGTATCACGCCTATTTGCCTCGAACAATTTTTATTCCTTGGTTCCTTCTCTCTGCTAAAGCTTGTGTGTCTGCTCCTTTTGGCAGTGATCTTAGTTGAAGATTTTCCCTGAAACTGGTTAATTTAAGGTGTATATATTTGGTCTACTAAGAGACGTTTAAGGCTGTAATAGAAAACGCGGAGGAAAATGGCGTTGAAACGCCGAATAGGACCTCCTTATTCTCCAAAATCTTAGCTTTTGTCCAACAAAGCCTAGGCTTCACTGGCCAGAAGTAAGGACTTTCCCAGGCTGTTCCAGGAAGGTACAACAGCGCCCTCAGTCCACAGATCTCTCTCCCGGAAGAGAGATCTGCTTTCTTACATGATCCTATTCATGGAGAAGTCTCCAGACTCTACAATTAATCTACATTCAAAAAATGATATCCGCTCAGCAACCAAAATAGGATAAGATTTCCAAATTCTAATCACGGATATATAGCAATCTTACGTTATCTATATAAGTGCGTTCGATGACGGCTGTGAAGGAACTTTTATATTAGTCACACCCTATATCTCGGTTAGTTATGTGAGTAACCAACCACCAAAGTTAATTCATTTGATACTACACGAAAGTTTCAAATGCAAGTGCTAATTGTTATTTACATAAGTACGATTTTAAGTTTAAATTCTAAACCAAATCAAATAATATTTCAATTATACTCAACTTTGGTTCTTTCACTCGCGGACTTGGCTCACGGTTTCACTGACACTCACGATATCGTCGGAATTTTTCTGACGACCACAACTCACGGAGGTTAGAACCTGACTGACTGTCCCGCCCGTGCTGTAGCCGCCCGCGTCGTTAGCTATACTAAAACAGACTCGAGGAACATATTAATATTTACACGACTCTATTGTGTACACAACAGGGTCGAGTTTCATTCAACTATTTTAACTATCCCCGTCCTGCTGTCTGCAACGCGATAAGCCCTTTGTTAAACTTTCTACTGACTTCAGTGAAGGACTCACAGTTAGAGTTATTAAATCTTTTTTAACGAATGGTATCGGTATACTCTGATACTTTATTTATTTCCAAAGTAAATTATTTTATTGATCTGTCCTGGTAGCAAGTACTGACACTGTATAATATTTGATCAAACCCATTATAAGTATTACATTATGGTTCACATTCACAATTTTTAGGTACTGGTTTATTATTAGCTCAACATGCCTATAACTTACTAGTTATATAAGATAGACTTATCATCTAGGTTTCTTTTCACACATATCTTACAACTATATATATATATAATAGAATAATATATAATGCTAGTGATTTTGTGTCAAGTATGTATTATAAGAGATACTAGAATAGATACTATAATAAATATATAATAACATTAAGAGCGCTCTTATAATACATACTTGACATATATATATATATATATATATATATATATATATATATATATATATATATATATATATATATATATATTTATATTTAAGGTACATAAGTAAATACAAGCTAAGCACGTTTTCAAGCAAGCAGTTGATTTTCAATACTAGTTAAAATAAATCTATTATTAGTTTCTACATTAAATACAATTCTAAATACGCAGAATTGCATCGTTCTTAGGAATTCTCAATTTCTATTCTATTGTTTCAACACGTGCAGGGCCTAGAGCAAAACTCCCACGAACGGCTTTTACGATAGCTATTTATCTTTAGTTTTTACATTGTACCAAGTAAAAATGTACATTTTTCAGAATGGCTCTGACTGGTGATTAAGTTGTAAAATTTAATGACGCTTAACTAATTTGACAAGCTGCCCATGGCTAATGGTTTTCTATATTTTAACCTTTTATAAGTTTTAAATAACTGCTAACAAATAATTAATGTTTAAAAAAAATTAAGTATTATACGGCCCGTTACACTATGTTATTGTATAGTGTTTCTGTAGCGGCGTCAAGTGAGGCCTTATGACGATTTAGTAGTGACCTAAACGCTATTTTAATACCTTTTGTTACTATAGTAGTGATCATAGTTCCTTTAAACCACCACTATGGTGATGTAGTAGTCACCTCGACGCTATTATAGTCCACTTCGGTACCGTAGCGGTTATCGAGGTACCTGTACATCGCCATATTTTTTTAATTGTTTTGAAGTGGTTGAAATTATAAGGAATAATCGTTAAATTTGTTAATTACTTTATTATTAATTATATTCATATCATACATGGGAACACGGTGCGCTATGGGGCTCCGTCTGTAGAATGATATGCGGAACAAATTTTATTGATATAATAAGGTTAGGTTTGTGGAGAATTTTTAATGCGCCCTCCGAATTATTGACAGTAATTAAGTAAAATATATGTTTTTAAAAATAAATAAATCGGTGACACCATCACGAATCAAATAAGTTTTGGTGTGGCGGTTATAGTTCCAAATGGCACCGGCCACAATATAGGTCACCTAGAAAAGAAAACTAGAGATCCTTAAATCCAGTGTATTATTTTGTTTAGATAATAACAAATTTCGTTGTCTTCTATACGTCCCACTTCTTTTATATGTCTTCCACGCGGGCCATTGGAGATTAAAGAGTAAATAGAATGCTGTATAGCAGAGTCGTTATTGTTACTTTTTTACCATTCTGTACTAAAGAAGCAAAAAAAAAAACCCACTTTATCCCTTAGTCGTCCTAAAAAAGACTGCCACCGATCGCCTTCATTCAAAGCACTGTACTAGTTGTATTGAAGACACACATGTTCAAATTTGGTACAAAAGGGAAACATCAAACACAATTATATAACATTTCGGTAATATAACATTATTCTATAGTGACTGGTATAGGTCCAGACTTCAGGCACTATATAAGAAACTTTAAAGGTGTTATAGTACGGCTACACCAATAATTCGGCATCTTTGGCACCAATATAGTGCACTGAGCTATACTAGTGTTTTTGTAACTTATAAAAAGCAGATTTGTTTCATTAAGGACAATTTTAAGACTTTTAAAGTGCTAAATTTCTTTAAAACAGTTGTAATTGTTGTCCTTTATAGTGCTTGCTATAAACAGTTGTATAAAATGGCGATGTAAATGTTTACATCACCCTCTTATAAATTCTTTTTGCTTTATAAGTTTATAGAGCCAAATTATTATATGAAACGCTTTTATACAGCAAGCTATCACCACGAACACTTGTATACAACCTTAACAAAGCCATTTAGAGATATAGAATATTTTTTTTGGACCCTTTTCCTGGTTGGGAAGGCACGGACGCGACATTAAATTACACAGATGAGGCGCCGATATGCCCGGGTCTGTCAGTATACAAACTGATGTTATTGCGACAGCATGTATTCCTCTTCAGAAGTTGAAGATGCGCTTGCTTTGCTGCAACTCATATGCAGAGACAAAGAAGACATTGGGTGCACCCTGTTTGGAAATTAACACAAGAGCATAGATATTTTAAGATAATGGAAAAATTATATGAATATCTTGCACACTTCTATTACAGTACTCCGACTAAGTGTGGTCATAGAGAGCAGGATATTGCTCAACTATCTGGCAGAATTCTATTTTGTATTTAATATCGTCACGCATGTTTGTAAAAAATTTTCGTACTGTATAACAAGCGACGTGCCCCAGGCGTGCCGCTTGTTATACAGTACGAACATTTTTTACAAACATTGAGTATAATTCACAATGCGTCGATTTCATACGTTTTGTATCAAAAAGTTTTGAAGCGGCACCGTGCCTGCGCCGCACCCGCACCACGCCCGCACCGTATGCCGTTTCTGTGTGTTTTGCGCGTAAGACGTCACCGGTGCGGTGCGTGCATCGCTGTTTGCGATCCTTGTCGCGCGAAAGTATGGCGTCTCGAAATTACGCGTACTCTAACATGGAGTACCATGCTATGGTGCAATTAGGTCCCGGGATCGAGGTACCAAGCATTTACGATGGTCCTAAGCCCGTAAAAGTATGAAGCGAGCGAGTCAATAACATGTATGACGTAGGAATATGTAGGTAACTAACTCGTGGCGCTACTACTGTTTTCGCGCACTTTGCGGATATTACAGTATCACTTCCTGTTTTTTTTATTTTAAGATATAACCCAGATTAAGTTGTTGATGAATAGTACTTTGTAAAGTGAACCACCCATCCACGGCATTAAAACGATTAAAATTTAACGGTGTATTAGTAGGATGATTGCGAAACTAAATATCTAAAAATAGCCTTAGTTCTTATCAAGAACAACTGCGGCAATAGCCTTCTAGTTGTAAAGAAATTGACAAAGTTAGCATTATCTCCGGCATTCAGCCCTCGAGAGAAGCGGACGTGCCTCGCCTTAAGAGCACTCCCGCACTTTTATTGATGTTTCAATAAGGAACTTAAATTGGATTCTTTGAATCTAATCCAACGCGAAATTCTAAAGGCATTGAACAGAGAACATTTTTGAAAATGTTTTATTACGTTTATTATGATAATCCTTTGACAAAAAATAATGACTTTTGACACTAAGTTTCAGTCCTTTTGACGCCTATAGACTTAATTATTGAAATCTATCCCAGCTTTATTTTGGAGCTGGTATGGCTTAGAACTTTTGCTGCTTTTAGGGACAGCCACCACCCTAGCCAAAAAAGGTTTGACGGACTTTGGCGATGTAGTGGCCATTTAATTTTAGAGACCTTTTGGACATAATAAATGGCTGTTATATTAAACAGCCAACAGATTTGTAACTCAAAAATCTAATTAAACAATATTTAATATTATTCTTATATTCATTGTCTGCTTTACTGTTCTAAGTAATTATTCATGAGCAGTATTCACATTGACGTAATAATTTGTAAAAAAAGGCTTGAAAACATTTAAATTTAGGCAGATAAGTCTTTGCCATTTTAAATTTAATCAATTAATTGAAATATTTTTATTAGGTAAAAATGTCATACCTTGAAACATATATAATATTATATGAGATTATACTATTAATAACTTTATTCAAACTATTGTCTTATTAGCTTGATACGTCCGGTCCCTACTGTTGGGGCACGGCTTGACTTCACCGAAGCTGATTTAGGCCATAGTCCACATACTGGTCCAGTGCGGATTGCGGACTTCACATAATTTTTTTTATTTACATATGCAGGTTTTCTCGCTTATTTATCTTGTTTATCTTGACTTGTGTTTTGTGTACTAGATAAATTTAAAAAAACCTCATTGGTACACGCCAGGCTTGAACCTCCACCACTCAGGACGCCACCACCGACATCGAAAATATTGCAATTAGATAATTTAAGCCGGGGAAGCATTAACATCTTTATTTACAAACATTCTTGTTAGCAAAACCAGAGAATATAACAAACAAAAGGAAATGATATGGTGCGTACACAATGGAGATAATGGACGATGCAGCGCGGTCTGAGGGATGCGGACTTCCGGTAAATTAAGAAACAACCCTTATCTTGTATTCTGTTTGCATAACAGAGATCCTTTTAGACCCTATGTGTAATTATGAACAATTTCTTTTGCAAGTAAATGAGAAAATACATATATCATATACAGACACATTCTTGTTTTGAAAAGGTATTAGTAAAGCCATTAATACCCAGGTATATTTTTAGTTGTGACGATTGCGTGGTACCATGCATTGTATGTAGTGTTGAAGAAAATGCGTTTTCAAATTTCATATTGGACGTGTTGGGTTTGTTACCTAACACCTGTTGCTTTGCTTTAATGAAAGAAGTTAATAAGTAAAACAATTTATTTTAAAAGGATAAAATGACACACAAAAACAATTAAAATTAATAAAATGAGAATTAACTAAAAACTTACTAAAAGATAAAAATGCTTAAATTGTAAATATGCTGATTACGCTTAATTGATAATAATGGATAATTGCTGCGAGTACACGCTACAATGCTCGAACATGTACTATTTGATATAATATGATAAAAAATGGTTTAATGGTAAAAATGCTGATTTTGCTAAATTATCGATAATTGATTATTGCTGTGAGCACACAATGCTCAAACGTGTACTGACTTTGGAACGTAAATGTTTCCAAATTAAAAGAAACGCATTGTGTAGAAAAATGGTGACGCCCGCGATGTACGGTTAGTACGTACATGCTCCGCGCCGGGAGATGCGAAAGCAAAAATATTACTTATGATTAAACTATTAATTAGGAAACAAAAGGATTACTAATGATTAAACTATTAATTAGTGTAAATTCTTAATGTCTACTATAAATCACTAATTGCATTATTATCCCGAAACATTGGTGACGTAGTTTTGTTTTGTTTGTGCTAGTCACCTGAACACTTTCACTCACATTATCACAAGTTACACTAACACTATTCACTACACTGTTTGTTAAATTTTTGATTTTAGTAAGTTTGTTGATTTTTCTAGTGAATTTAAATGTTAAGTTATTAATTTATGCTGCTGATTTACTGACAATTCGGTTCGTTTTATTTAATTATATTCAGCTTCGACTATTGATGTCTGGTTCTGAAATAAAAGTGCTAAGTGCTAAGTCTCGTTTTCTCTCACAAGAGAAATGTCCACTCTATATTGTTCGGCGAATTGATCGTCCAAGACTCCGAAGAGGTCATATGCGAGATATCCGACACCGTTGATAAGCCCACGGCGCCGCCGTCGCGTGCGTGTATTTTGCTGACCGACCAGCATGATACGATTAAATTACTCGAGCTCATTGTAACAATGATGTAATTGTAGTAACAATGCGTCACAGTGTGATTGACCTCTTATATCGTTACATGTTTTCTCATATGTTCCAGGTATTTATTTATGGTTTTCGATCCTTCCCAATAAGGTTGCATATTGTAGTACACTATTAATTTCCAATCATCTCGAATTAATTTCATGTTCGCAACGGAGTCAAAGTATAGGGATTGATTATCAGGTAATAATGAAATATTGTATGAGGCGTGAGTAGTTGATAAGATGGATAAGAAAAATATCCATGAAATTGCTAAAGCGAGAAAACTAGGTTTTGGTTGTTTGGAATTTGATTGATTACGGGAAGGGGTTTGCGGTATCTTTTCTTTTAAGTTTTCGCTGCTGCTGGTTTGATCTAGAGGTAAGATCGATAGTTTTGTAACAGGTCATTTAATGTCTCCTGCATTTGTTTTTAAGGTGACTACTCTGACGTAACGATCTTTTCCAGGATGAACATCTGTGACTCTTCCCATAAACTACTTGTCCGCGGGCAGGTTGTCATCTTAAATAGTAACCAAATCGCCTATTTAATGTTAGTTTTTGCTGTTAGCCATTTACTTCTTGTGTTTAATTGGCTTAAATATTCGGTTTTGAACCTTTTCCAGATATTTTTGAATATCTTGTCAATAAGTTGCCGTCTTGTCCTGGCATCAAGTGGTGTTTCTATGATAGATAATTCTGCTCTTCCTGTCAAAAAATGTGCTGGCGTTAAAAAGTCAATATCTTCGACGTCTTCTATCAACGGACACAGAGGTCTAGAGTTAAGACATGCTTCGAGATGTGTGAGTAATGTGGAGTATTCTTCTAAGGTTAGTTTTTGCTTTCCTATCACTCGTTTTCCAGCCGAAGGCCATTAAGGGGCGTTGAAATGCCATTCAATCTCCAATTAAGTCAGTTCTGTCATTAATTCTGGACTTAAGATTTCTTGCCACATTTCATATGTTATATATTCTTGAATAATTTTTGCTGAGGCTACAAAATTGGTTCCGTTGTCACTGTACATATGACGAGAAGTTCCTCTCCTGGCAGCCATCCTCCGCATGGCTGCTAAAAATGCGTAAGACATAAGATCTGATACAAGCTCTAAGTGTACAGATTTTGTAGCCATGCATACGAACACTACGATGTATCCTTTCGTAGTCTTAATTCCAAGACCCTTATTTGCTTTTATATCGACGTAGCCAGTATAATCAACTCCTGTGTGATAAAATGGTCGAGATGAATTACATCTTGCTTCTGGTAAATCTCCCATTAATGGATTTTGCTTGTATGGATTATGACGGCGACATTTTACGCATAACCTGAGTTGCTTTTTTGTTGCTCGGTTCCCACCGATAACCCAGTATTTTTGTCTAATAAATGCTGACGTTACCCGTGGTCCACCATGATATATAAGTTTGTGAGCGTGGTCTATAATTAACTCGGTCAAATTGCCACTATGCGGTAAAATAATAGGATGCTTCATGTTCATGCTAATACATGCGTTTTTCAATCACCCGCCAACTCTCAAAACAACCTCTTCGTCTAAAAATGGATTTAAATTCAATATTTTGCTTTTTGAACTGATTTGTTGTTTATTTAGTAAATCCGTTATGTCGTCTGCAAATTCAGTGCGCTGAACATACTTTACAATTTTTTTTTGACGTATTTCAGTTTCTTTATCGTAAGATAAGATGGTTGATGTTTACTTTTCTTTGAAATAAATCTGATGATCCATGCTAATATTCTAACTACTATTGTAAATATGCTATTTCTACATAATAACAAGTTGATTATGCTGTCGTTACTGTTTTGATTAACTACACAAGTTTGTTTTATTTTCTTCAATTCTTGATTTGTTTGGAAAAAGGACGTTCTTTTGCTTCGTCCTTGAAGGTTGACAACCAAGCTGGTCCGTTCCACCACAAAGTATGTGCCTTTAGTTGAGTGCTTGTAAGGCCTCTAGTTGCACTATCTGCAGGGTTGTCTTCTAATTACAAGTACTGCCAGCAATCTGCATCAGAATAACAGAAGTAATCTGACTCTGTTCGCTACAAAAGGTTTCCATCTCGCTGGATCTCCCTGTATCCCACCCAAAGCTGCTGTAGAGTCGCTCCAACCATATAATTTAATTGTATAGTGGCTAAAACATTGTTTTATCTTGTTCATTAATTTTGATAATAAGTAAGCTCCACACAGCTCCAGCCTGGGCAGCGTCACATTTTTGCTAGCGGGTACTAGTCGTGTTTTTGCTACCACTAATACCACTTTCGGATGCTCTCCTACTGATATTTTGCAATAAATTACACAAGCGTATGCTTTTATCGAAGCGTCACAGAAACCGTGAAGCTCTAAGTGGCTTCCTTCTTTTGTCCCTAGCCATCTTTCCAGGTGTAATTTGCTGATTTTTTTTAAGTCTGATTTGATGTGTTTCCATTTTACTTTGATTTCTTCTGTCAATTCATCATCCCAGTCAATTTTAGATAGCCAAACTGTTTGGAATAAAATTTTCAATTTAGTAGTTACTGGGGCCAACCAGCCTAAAGGAACAAATAATTTTGATGTATCTGACAAGAGACTGCGTTTTGTTTCTTTTGAAGATGATAGCTCGATTTTGGACTGAAAATTTAAGTTGTCTTTTTTTGGATTCCAACGTAAACCCAGAGTTTTTGTAGAATCAAGCTGTTTAAATTCAAAATTGTCTCCACTGCATTGATTATTTTCCCCGTTTTGTAATAAATTTGGTGAATTAGAGTTCCATTTTCTTAAGTTAAAACCTCCTGATTTTAATAAACATATTAAATCCTACTGTAATTTCTTTGCTGACGATAAAGAATGAGCTCCATAAAGCAGATCATCCATGTAGAATGATTCCTCGAGAACCTTTACTGCTTCACTGTTGTAATTATGTTTTTCATCTTGTGCCAACTGTTTTAAGGTCATCATTGCTAAAAATGGCTAACACTTCATGACGTCAGTTGTAGTACATAATTGAAATTCTTGATATGCTGAGTCAGGAATATCACGTCATATGATCTTTTGAAATTTTTGATCCTTTTCATCAATAAGGATTTGCATAAACATCTTTTCTATATCAGCAGTAAATAATAGTAGTTGTAAATCTTGCTGTAAATTTGGCCCAGAATACATGAGATCATTTAGACTGAACCCGGTAGACGATTTAGCTGACGCGTTAAACACAACTCTTAATGACGTAGTCGTAGAGTTTTTACGCCGAACACAATGGTGCGGTAAATAGTACTCAGGTTTCATACAGCTACAAGTAAGCTGGTTTCATGTGTCCCAGACTTAGGTATTCATCTATAAAAAAATTGTAATCTCTTGAGATATCTTGATTTTTTAAAAGTTTTCGTTCCAGCTGCCGAAATTGCGCAATAGCCAATGATTTGGTATTTTCAATTTTTTCTGATAAATCAGGTTTAAATGGAATCGATACTTGATACCTGCCCTCTTTGTCTAGAGACGTCGTTTTCTTGTAAAAATCTACGCAATACTGATCTTCTACTGATAAGTCTGATTCCTCTGAAATATCTTCAATTTGCCAAAATTTTTGAATTTGATCAATGTTGTTAAGGACTATATTGCATTGAAAAATGTTCGTACTTCCGCATAGTATCCACCCCAGGTGAGTTTGTTGAGCTATAGGCGATAAATCTTCTCTACAGATGCCCTCCAAAATAATCTGAGAGTAAACATCTGCACCTAACAAAATATCAACAGGTCGGCTAATATTGAAATTCGGGTCTGCTAAATTAATTTTCCCCAAATATGACCAATTTGGTTTGGTGAAAGTTTGATTAGGTAGATTTTTGATAAGATTCTGCATTATAAAAGCGTCGGTGCTAAATGTAAAACTGTCATTAATAGACTTGCATGTTATATTGACAAGTTCCTTACAGCGCGCAAGTACTAAACCGCGGCCATAATAACACTAACATTGAGTAGTGTTGTGTTCCTGGCGGTGAGTAAGGTTGCCAGAGCTCTTTGAGGATTCGCTGCACGGACAGCGGAGGACCGGCGGTGCTTGTTGCTGTCATACTCGGCATAGACGCGGCGTGCTGGTTCGGCGGTCAGGGAGACCTGATGAAACGGCTGACCGCTGGCCGCCCGCAGGTTGAACGGGATCCCGAACCCAGGGATCACTTAATCTCCGCCCTGGGAGGCTGATTCGCCAGCCTGTGTAAAGTATCTGAAGTGGTAGTCGTGCCGGAGAAGGAGACCGGAGTGGACCCGGCTACTACAACAGAGGGGGATCAGGGGCCCTTCCGCCCGCCGTGCCAGCAACCGTATCATCTGTGGCGAGCTTCGGCAGTCTTAGAACCGCACCCTTTGCCCTCTATGCTGTCTGTGCAGTGAATCCTCATCCTTAGTCTTAGTAACTTTTTTTTATATATATTATGGCCAGAAGACAGAAAAAGAAAAGAGTTTGCACAGCGGCTACTCCATCCACATATAATGTGGATTTTTGCAACATCAGGGGTATTCACGCAAATCTTAACGCAGTCCACCACCATCTCGAAACTGCGCAGCCGACCATTCTTTTTCTAACGGAGACGCAGATATCCTGCCCGGCCGACACATCATACCTTCATTATCCCGGCTACAAACTCGAACACAATTTTATGAGTCGTGCCGGTGTATGTATGTTCGTCCGGGAGGATATCTGCTGTCGCCGCCTTCATAGCCTTGAAGACAGGGACCTGTCGATATTGTGGGTGCGCGTAGATTACGGCGGCCACACTCGTATCTATGCGTGCCTATACAGGTCTCATAGCGGTGACACGGACGTAACTCGACTCTTCACGCACCTGAGTTTGACGACTGACAAAGTTCTAGAGCAATATCCCACAGCAGAACTAGTTATTTTGGGAGACTTTAACGCCCACCATCGCGAGTGGCTCAGTTCTCGAACCAATAACTATGCTGGGATATCTGCTCATGAATTTGCTCTGACCTATGGATTCTCTCAGCTGGTACTTTCTCCAACGAGAATACCAGATATAGAGGAACATACGAGCTCCTTACTGGACCTTCTGCTGACTACTCGTCCGGACGGGTACTCCGTCTCAGTGGATGCGCCTCTTGGCTCCTCGGACCACTGTCTCGTTCGGACTCAAGTGTCATGCACACAACCTGATCCTTCTGGGCCAACTAACTGGCGTCGTGTGTGGCACTATAAGTCGGCAGACTGGGATGGATTGCGTGAATTTTACGCATCGTACCCGTGGAGGCAGATCTGCTTTAACTCAGAAGATCCTGACGTCTGCGCAGCCGCAGTCACTGAGACAATCCTTGCTGGTATGGAATGCTATATTCCTAACCCGCGAGTAGCTGCCGGCGTCAAAAAACGACCGTGGTTTAATAGGTCTTGCAGAAAAGCTAAAATTCTTAAGCAAAATGCATATGAGGCTTGGACCACGGCTCGTTATAATAAGGATCCGAATATTTCTGAGTTAAAACGCAAATTAAATGCTGCCTCGAGGTTCAGTAAGAAAGCAACTGCCAGAGCAAAATTCCAATTCATCGGCAAAATAGGTGGGCGACTTGCGAGCTATCCTTCTGGGAGTCGTGCTTTCTGGTCGCTTGCCAAAGCTGCCGAAGGGAACTTCTGCCAGTCGTCGTTACCACCACTGCGAAAGACCGATGGTGACTTGGCCCATAGTGCTAAAGAGAAAGCCGATCTACTGGGCAGTCTCTTTGCCTCGAACTCGAATATGAACGATGAAGGCGCTGTACCACCTACTATACCGTGGTGCGGTAAGTCCATGCCGGAAATCTCCATAACGCAGCGGGAGGTCAGGCGGGCGTTGCTTTCTCTAGACGTTCATAAGTCGAGTGGGCCAGACGGTATACCAGCAGTGGTGCTTAAGCAGTGTGCTCCTGAGTTATGTCCTGTACTCACGCGCCTCTTCGCGCTTTCCTACCACACTAGGCAATTTCCGTCTACATGGAAGACTGCGAATGTGCACCCGGTGCCCAAAAAGGGCGATAGATCAGATCCATCGAATTACAGGCCTATCGCTATTACCTCTCTCCTCTCTAAGGTGATGGAGCGTGTGATCAACACACAGCTTCTAAGATACCTAGAAGTACACGATCTGGTCAGTGACCGTCAATATGGCTTTCGCCACGGTCGCTCGACTGGTGACCTTCTAGTGTATCTCACACACCGATGGGCACTAGCCATTGAGAGTCAGGGGGAGGCATTGGCATGTAGCCTGGACATAGCGAAGGCGTTCGATCGGGTCTGGCACCGCGGTCTTCTATCGAAGTTGCCATCTTACGGAGTGCCCGAGGGTTTGTGCAAATGGGTGGCTAGCTTTTTGTCCGGCAGACGCATATGAACTGTAGTTGACGGTAGTTGCTCTGATAGCATGGACATTAATGCTGGTGTCCCGCAAGGCTCTGTGCTGTCTCCTACGCTGTTTCTACTGCATATCAATGACATGTTGGACATCAACAACATACATTGCTATGCAGATGACAGTACTGGAGACACTTTTTACACGGGTCGTGCAAACATCCCTCGTTCCCTTGTGGAGGAAAACCGCGGAGAACTTGTGTCTCAAATCGAGACCACACTGTCCCAGGTCTCTGACTGGGGACGGGTAAACTTGGTCCGATTCAACCCTACAAAGACACAAGTGTGCGCGTTCACCGCTAAGAAAACTCCATTCACTGTGGTCCCACAATTCCAGAACACTCCCCTCTCCATCTCCAAGAGCATTGGGATCCTTGGTGTCGACATCTCCAGCGATGTTCAGTTCCGAGATCATTTACAAGATAAGGTAAAGCTGGCGTCCAAAAAACTTGGTGTACTCAACAGAGCGAAGCAGTACTTCACGTCGGGGCAAAGGTTGTTACTTTACAAGTCGCAAGTTCGGCCCCATATGGAGTACTGCTGCCATCTCTGGGCAGGTGCACCTGGATACCAGCTTGACCCTTTTGACTCGGTTCAACGACGGGCTGTGAGAATTGTCGACGATCCCAAACTCACTTGCGGTATCGAGCCCTTAAGTCTGAGGAGTGACTTTGCCTCACTGTGTGTGTTCTACCGCTTGTACAATGGGTTGTGTTCTGAGGAATTGTTCGAAATGATGCCCACGGCTACTTTCTACCATCGCACCGCTCGCCATCGGCAGGGAATTCATTCTCACACTTTAGAACCTAAATGGTCGCGTACAGTGCGGTTTCAGAGAAACTTCTTCCCGCGAACGCTTAAGTTGTGGAATGAGCTCCCTGCCAAGGTTTTCTGCAAGGACTACAGTATGGAGTTCTTCAAGAAAGAAGTTATTAGATTTCTGAAGGGTCGGCAACGCGCAAGTGATACCCCTGGTGTTGCAAGCGTCCATAGGCTACGGTGACCGCTTACCATCAGGCGGGCCGTAAGCTTGTTTGCCACCTTAGTGGTATAAAAAAAAAAAAAAAAAAAAAAGCTACTTTCTTTGGTTCCTACTCCTGATATAGAACCTTTGCAGCTTCTTCTAGGAAGTGCTAAGAGTTGAGCAGCCCTCTCTGAGATACCTGTGACCCTTGGTCTACAATACAGCGCATGGTTTTGTAAGTGTCGTCACCAGCACGTACTTTAATCATTGCTGTTCCTAACAAAATCTCGGTTAGGTCACTCTGTTGAGACACGTGTGAGTTATTGTTGACGTTTTGCTGATAGGTTTCTGACCTCGAATTTTGCTGTCGACGATGGGCCGTGTGTCGGATAATGATGCTGCACAAATGCCTCGTGTAGCGCCGTGTTGTGAAATCCATTGCATTCTCTGCATCTTTTATTAGACATGCATATTTTTCCATTATGGTTATACAAACAATTAGGACACAGATTCAATCTTTCAGCAGTTTTACGTTTTGTTGATGGCGACATGCTTCAAAATTGTGAGCAGAAAAATACTCCGTGATCATTATTGCACAGTGGGCATTTATATTTTGTAGGATGCAAGGTTTTTTTTATTTGAAATAGCTGTTTTGCTCATGTTATTTGCTCGTTGCGATATCTATCCCAATTTATGATTATTGTTTAAAAATTGCGAAATGTCAGTTTCCATGCGATTACTAGAGAAAGATTGCCTTAATTGTTTAGGGTTTTGATATGAATTTTTTTGATATTAATTATAGTTAGATACATTGTTTTTAAAATGATTATTATAGTCTTTTTTTTTACGAGACGCTTCCATGGAAGTAAATTTATTTTCGAGAAACTCCATAAAATCCTTTAATTTCGGCAGTTCTCTCGGTTGTTTTAAAGACTGCACATATTCATTGTATGTGTCAGAATCTAATTTTTGAGACAACATATGCACAACTAGCGGATCCCAACTGCTTATATCAATACCTAATTTTTTTTTAGCATTTAGACTTTCTGCTGTACAGTCATGTATACGCTTAATATGAACGATTGACGGTTGATTGACTATAGGTATATTTAAGATAATATTTATGTGAGATGAAAATATTTTGTTATTATACCTGTGATTTAGTATGTCCCAACAAATATCATAATTATCAGAACTGATTTGCAAGTGCTGTATTAAACGCTCTGCTTCTCCTCTAACTTTACTCTTAAGAAACTGCATCTTCTGAGGTTTAGATATCGACCGATTGTTATGTATAGTTTCTGAAAATAAGTCTTTGAATGGAACCCACTGATTATAATTTTCAGAAAATACAGGAATGTCAAGTGTTGGAGTTGACTTTTATTGATGTATTACAGAACATATCTTTTTATTTACTTCTTTTTTAATGTTTTGATATGTATGTTCATGTTTTGAAAATGTCGACTCATATAATTCATCTGATCCGCCTAATTCACTGTCTATCTCCCAGTGCAGTGCATCGATTGCTGACCATCTACACTGCAAAGTGTAGAGTAAATCTTGCAAATCCCACTTATCACCATCTGCCTTTAAATGGATGTTAGACACCGTCCTTTGAAAGGCTCTAAAATTGCTCGACTGTTTTTTGAGCATGTTTTCTACTTTATCCGTTTTAACATGAGAGTTATCTGCTTGTGACTGCTGAGAAGAAAATGATGAGTGATGACAGAGGAGTTGCTGGTTTTAAAATTGGAGTTGATGGTCTTGTTTCAACCCTATCAGAACTGTAACTCTGCATTACTGTTTTTGCATGGTTATAAACTTCGAATGCCTGTTTATAATGCTTTTCTGTAAAGTATGTGTGTCGCCTATCCCCGATTTCACATAACTGACGGTTATTCGTTTGGTACTCGTTCCAATACGATTCTAAGGTGTCTAAACGTCTTTTAATGCTATCGGCTGTTTTCGATCAGACCCGTCTTTTTAAAAAATACTAAGGAGCTGTTTTATTGCTCCCACAATTTGACATTGTCCAGCCAAAAGATCTTTCATATTGATAACAAAAAACAACAAGATAAAAAATGAAAGATCTTACTTTTCGGTGTCTTCTACTGCCACTTGCTTGCTGTGGTCGCTCTGATGATCTGCTGCTGCTCTACTGTTGCTGCTTACTGCTGCTGCGTACTGCCACTGGGCGTTGCTCGCTGATAGGACCTTGATGGTTGTGCTGAGGTGAACTGCTTTGATTTTTGTCCGTAATAGGCTACTAATTCACTAGTACGCGATTAGTCCTGCTTTTAACCAAACCACGCGCTAGTTTAAAAACTCGAAGGACCATAAAGATGTTGGGTTTGTTACCTAACACCTGTTGCTTTGCTTTAATAATAGAAGTTAATAAGTAAAACAATTTATTTTAAAAGGATTAAATGACACACAAAAACAATTAAAATTAATAAAATGAGAATTAACTAAAAACTTGCTAAAATGATAAAAATGCTTAAATTGTAAATATGCTGATTATGCTAAATTGATAATAATGGATAATTGCTGTCAGTACACGCTACAATGCTCAAATATGTACTATTTGATAAAATATGATAAAAAATGGTTTAATGGTAAAAATGCTGATTTTGCTAAATTATCGATAATTGATTATTGCTGTGAGCACACGCTGCAATGGTTAAAACGTGTACTGACTTCGGAACGTAAATGTTTCCGAATTATAAGAAACGCATCGTGTAGAAAAATGCTGACGCCCGCAATGTACATCAGTCATTGGATGGAGGTACGGTGAAAATATGTATATTTTGTAATATAGGTTATTTATGCTACTGTCCTGAAATGAAGATAACTATTACATGGCGCAAGTACAAAAATACTAATGAATTATGTTTTGTAGTTGCGTTCAAGATTTTATTTGCAACTGATAAAATAAAACACATTAAGAAAAATAATCATATTAATAAAAAAAAAGAAAAAATAATTTTGGCACTTTGCTAGATTCTCTTGCCACTAATAAAATAAAGACATCTCATTTAAAGACATTAATTTTATGGAGTGCAGATTATTATTTGCTATTATATCTATAATAATGCTAATAATTTGGGACATACCGCACAGCGCCATCTGGTCCCAAACTAAGCAAAGCGTGTATTATTAAAACCAGATAACGGATACAAATACTTAAATACTTTTTTTTTTACTTAAAAGTCTTGCCAATATAGATAATCAATCACATTTCAACCATCATCAGTAGGTACACTTTTGTGTGGTATAATCCGATTTCTTACCCCAGGAGACCCGGTATCTATCTTTTGAAGAATAACCCGATGCAAATAGAAGGTATAGTGTAGAAAATCTAAGTTATACCTATTTGGTAGGTATTTAGAGAAACACTTACGTCGAAATGCTCTTCATAGCAATATGCTCTTGTTTTTGTAGTCTTCAGGCACCATTATAAATGTTTCCGGTGTATGTAAAGTGGTTAACTGGCATTTTAGAACAACACAATATATATTTATTTATTATATGACTTCTGCTTAGACAAAGACATATTAATCAATTCTCGTTCTTTAGATTAGTGCGCGTTTAACCTATAGCAGTTTGCAGTGTAACTACGCGGTCTCAAGCGCTGTGACGTCATTTTACTTCACGCCGCTAGCGTCACATAAAAACTTCGCAGGCTTCTTACTTCATTATAATTTGTACATTTTGGATTCAAGTGTCTGATTTAACGCCATTGAACTTAATAATTAAAGCCAGTGAATATCTATTGTACGGACAGGTAGAGAAATTGGTCGGTAAAAAACAGAAATTTCAGGTTTTTTCGAGTTCAATTACACGTAAATAGTGATAAGATAACTTCAACTTATTTTACTACCGCATGAAGCATATCTTTGTTTAGTATTTGTAAAGAATAAAAATTTAAAAAAATGTAAAGAACAAGCTTATGGTTCTTCAGATTTTACGGTCAGCGTACATTTTGAACTGAAATTTTGGAATAACAGCGAACTTCGGATATCTAAAACAAAACGAGGAACCGAAAGAAGTTCTGTCAATGTATTTGTATAGAATAGACAAACAAAATTAATTTATACAATTCCCAAAAAAAATATTTCAGGAACCTAAATTTTACAGAATTTAACACCACATAGTCATAATACTGAAACTACAACTTAAAAAATATGCACTTATTGTAAAAAGATTTCTGGTTAACAAAATATACTTATAATAAACACACCTTTTAAATTGTTTTTCATTATAATTAATTTTCAAAGTGTGTGAGCCGCGCTCATTTACCGAATTTCTTAAAAAATATTTTTTAAGTATTATATCCAACACACAGATTTTTCATAAACTAAAAGTTACTAATTACTACCGTTTCAAAATCAAAATGGCAATCAATAAAATAAAATATACAGATTAAGTTATAAAATCAAACACATGATTGAAATTACTTCTCAATACCTTCATTAAAACATTAAGTTACGAAAAATGACACTAAAATAGTATTTTCACTAAAGGTCGTAGCGTGATGCTAATTAAGTATAACCTTTCTTGAAAATTGGATAAAGCAAAAAGTTTATTTTATGCAAATCCAACTGGTAGTTTGCGCGTTCAAAGGAGAAAAAATCTTTAACTTTTTATATCAGGGTATTAAATCCGAACTGATATTTATATCTATTTTGTACCCTCATAATCATCTATAAGCTTATTTTTTACAGACTGCTGGACAAAAAGCTTCACCTAAATACTGCCACACGGTGCCGTCCTGTGCCGCCTGTGACCAACGACTCCCAGTAACCTTTACAAAGTCCATCCGTCGATTCGACTCCGGGCCGTCCCACGCTGGGCTTTGTTACTTGTCTTCTTGTAATTTGTATCGTGCCTCAGAGCAAAATAGAAGTAAATATGTACCACCCACAAAGCTTTCAAACAAATAATTGCTGAGAAATACTTAGCATTGTACATTCAAATTCTAAAATTAAAGTAAGAGAAATAAGGCCTAGAATATTATTAATATTCTTTTGATATGTATATTCATTTTTTACTTTTTTTGTGGCGGTCATAGCTCAGTAACATTCATATATGAGTTTTTAAATCTTGCATTCCATTACTAATTTAAGAAATATAAAACAGGATCAAACGTTTCTTTATTTGGAAAAATACCTTTTTTCCGACGGGCCACCACCAGCCTTGGTATCAAAAACCAAAAACCATAACCAAAGACGCGTTTAATCCGGTTTTATATTTTTCAGACTCTTGAAATTAGTTACATCCATGTATCAGAAACTGATATATAGACCATTTTTCTGAGTTTCTCGGTTCGTTAGCTCTAGCTCAACAACGTTTACCAATTCACATTAACCATGGGCTAAATAACTCCGGACAAAGATTGGATTAAAATAAAATCTTAAATATTGGACAATAAGTAATAATTTCGCTCTTTGCCAAAAACATTAATTCTTATAGATTTTTTAAAATAGAGGGTAATTATTTACTCATGGTAAGTAAACAAAAAACATATCAAATTAATACAACTTGAAAACATCAACAAACAACTCTGGTTTTCTTGGACCAATCTTTATCAAATTAATAAATTAAAAGCAAGAAAACCTTTTTTAAGAAAATATTTAATTTAAATGCTCTTAAAAGACGAAAATAAAATTTTGCTTTAAAATTTTAACTACAACTTATAACCTCATTGTATACAATATATTTGATCATAAAAGCTTGTCGCGCGATTTACTTGTTGAATAAACTAGTACCTATTTAATTGAGTAACTCAATCTGCTTAGTTATTTTTTTTAAAATTTCAGTTTAATTAAATACTTATAAGTACTTACACAAAACTCGCGACAAGCTTTAATTATCATATTAATTGTGTATGAGGTTATAAGTTGATAGTTAAAATTTTACAAGAAAATTTTATTTTCTTATTTTTAGAGCATTTAAATTATAGCTTTTCTTAAAAAAGGCTTTTTTGCTTTTAATTTATTTTTTTACTTTTTAGTTATTTTCTAATTATTCTCGGCAAGCCCTTTCATTTGATATCCATATTGCAGAAGTGCATAAAAAATAACTATTTCAGTATCTTGGATGTTCCGCCATAATGGATTTAAAATGACATTGCATTATTTTACGAGTTACTCTCAACAAGCCCTTCCATTTGATACCCATATTGTAGAAATGCACTAAAAATAACTATTCCGTCATCTTGGATGGTCCGCCATCTTGAATGGTCCGCCATATTGGATTTAGAATCACGTCACACAGCTAATCATGTATTGTAATCCAAACTTAGCATGTATACAAAATTTCGGATCAATCGGTTGAAGATATCTGCTTCAAAATTGAGTAACAAAATTCCACGCGAACAAACATACGTACACATTTCGAGTTAAATAAAAGCTTTTAAAATGGGACCAATCCGTGGGTTAATCCCACGAGGAAACAAATATTAAAAAAACATATAACTGAATTAAGAACCCCCCTTTTTTGAAGTCGGTCAAAAAGCAACAATAGTGAATTGTCACACCGGTGCCAGTGGAGATGTTATTTTGAGAGTAATAAAATCACACAATTTCTTTATGTTATTAGTTCTTTAGGGTCAGCTGAGACATAGAGGCGCGGTTTTTTTATAAGAAGCAACTCATTATGTACCTTGTTTACTTAAAAAGATGCAAATTATAGTAAGAGTACAAAAGTGAGAGGTTACGTGTTGGAATTTCACCAAGATGCGTCGCGCGACTTTGGGATGCGTATCTTTTTGTCTCGTAAACAAGGTCCATAATGTGTTGCAATCTCAAAAATGACGCGTCGCATCGCGCCTCAGTCCGAGTTGACCCTAGGGGCCAGATGCCCATATTTTTTTCAAAACTTTGTCAAAAAAAATAATTGACACATCTCATGACCAGATTAAGCTAAATAGCTGCCAGAGCTATTTAGCTCAAAGGATTAGTTTAGCTATTCAACAAAATTATACTGTGGAGCACATACATTAACGTCGAAAAAACTATGGCACAGAGATTGCTGGAAGTACCATAAAGGCTATAGAATACCTTTTTATGACTCAAACTTCCCACTCAATCACAAAATAGTGTTTATGTTCCCGTCATAATCGATAAATGAAAAAAGTGATCTCATTTTCAGTACAGCTATGGCTAAAGGGACCGTGAAGAACGTAGAATATTTGGTTTCAACTCGATCTTGTTCTACGCGTCGAGCGTCGTCTCTCGTGTCGTAGAAGTACAAAAAAGAAACTTGATTTTTTACACATTAGAAGATTAGGGTTAGTCAATTTTAGGGACAGGATGACTCTCTTTCAATAACGCTAAATTAAGGTAAGGTTCTCTTGGTTTTGGGTGTTTTTGAACATCGTTTTAAGACATAAATATAAAGTATTATTAAAAATTAAAAGAATATAATATGTTGGAACTACATAGTATATATGTATACTAGATTTTTTTCTGTTCGATAGATTGAGATTAACTCAAGATAGTAAGGGATCACCGTGGCCTATGGACGCTTGCAACACTTGGAACGTAACTCACGCGTTACTGATCCTTTAAAAAATCTAAATAACTTCCTGCTTGAAGAATCCCATACTGTAGTCCTTGATGGTTTTCTCACCATGGGAGCTTATTCCACAACCCAAGCGTTCACAGGAGAAAGTATTAACAATGAAAATATGCATTTTTTTGCCTTGGTTAGTATGTTTATGTAACATATGTTTGGGTCATTTGGCAAGAATAGAACACCATGTTTAGCCATTTGTGAAAGTAAAATTAATTCAAGCTGTGGAACGGCTGACAGAACTTTTCATTACTGGCTGACGGGAACATTATCTTAATCGAGTTAGTGACTTAGAAAAACAAGAATGTACCTATACGCCTTATTCCAATCACAAATAGGTAGACAGATATTAAAACTGACATAAAAATTATGTTTTCAATACTAAAGTAAAACAACGATAAATTTCAAAAGGAATAGACAAAATTACAGATAATCGCTAGACATTTATCTGTACCAATTTACTTTAGGGAATATTACTTTTTTTGTAAATTAATTTTGGAAAATTTAAAATCGTCCTACTCATCCAAAAGAATACAAATGAAAATTCAAAATCTATAAATATTTTTTTATTTTTCGTAAGTAGCAGATCGTTCAGTAAACTGCCATCTCTGGGCGGGTGCACCCGGATACCAGCTTGGCCCTTTTGACTCGGTTCAACGACGGGCTGTGAGAATTGTCGACGATCCCAAACTCACTTGCGGTATCGAACCCTTAAGTCTGAGGAGAGACTTTGCCTCCCTGTGTGTGTTCTACCGCTTGTACAATGGATTGTGTTCTGAGGAATTGTTCGAAATGATGCCCACGGCTACTTTCTACCATCGCACCGCTCGCCATCGACAGGGAATTCATTCTCACACTTTGGAACCAAAATGGTCGCGAACAGTGCGGTTTCAGAGAAACTTCCTCCCGCGAACCCTTGGGTTGTGGAATGAGCTCCCTGCCAAGGTTTTCTCTAAGGACTACAGTATGGGGTTCTTCAAAAAAGAAGTTATTAGATTTCTGAAGGGTCGGCAACGCGCGAGTGATGCCCCTGGTGTTGCAAGCGTCCATAGGCTACGGTGACCGCTTACCATCAGGCGGACCGTAGGCTTGTTTGCCACCTTAGTGGTATAAAAAAAAAAAAAAAAAAAACTTCAAGTCCTTGACTAGACCATCAATCAAACCCCACTCATCCTCCTCAATCCTCGTACGTGCTTGTAATTTGTCCCCGAACATAAATTACAACATGTCTCTCACCACACGCGTCAACACGTCGCTGCCATTACATTTTTCATCGGAACGTTTATCGAGGAGTTGTTTAATCTATGGTAACCATTAGCTGCTATAAGGTAGACTGTGACAAACAATTTAAAAAAAACCCTATTTTTTAACCAAAACCAGTGAGATACGTCGATCTTAATTTTAACTTCAACGCCAAATAGGTACTTTTTTGTTTTTATGCATTTAGCTTCAAAAATGACGGATTTTTGCTCTAACTTCCAATTTTTATAATACGCCCTTGGGGGATGAATTTTGCATAATATTTTTCTTAGTGCCGGCTTATGTTATAGCAGAACCCTTTGTGCAAAATTGTAATTCAATAGCCAGTAGTTCGGGCTGTACTGTGATACACGTAAATACCGGTCAGTCAGTCATTGTATAGATATCCTTTCGCTTTCAAAATTGATTGATAAAGACGTAGTTT
Organism: Apoda limacodes; assembly: GCA_946406115.1. Lineage (NCBI taxonomy): Eukaryota > Metazoa > Arthropoda > Insecta > Lepidoptera > Limacodidae > Apoda > Apoda limacodes. Next base: position 5,124,141 of record OX291553.1, on the reverse strand, counting down.
ATTTTCAGGAGTTATGTGCCTCAACACAAATCTAATGATTTATTATAATCGATACTGACGAAAGCAGATATAATGTATATTTGCAACAATTGCAAAATGAATCCATACTAATATTATAAATACGAAAGTAACTCTGTCGGTCTGCCTGCCTGTCTGTCTGTCTGCTACCTCTTTACGCTTAAATCGCTGTACCGTTTAAGATAAAATTTGATAGTTTAAGTTTCACGAAAAAGGACATAGACTACTTGAAAACGTCAAGGGTAAGTCGTTTTTTTCCTATAATTAAGGAGTTGCTGTTGAAATCCTACACCGATAGGTAACAGAATTTAGGGCGGGCAAAAGCTCGTATTTCGTAATTTATAAAAAGACTGTCGAACAGAATAAAAATAAATGTATTTAGGTTAAGGCTCGACAAATATTCTAATCTAATCGACCCTTTTTATGAACCTGTACTCTGATAGTAAAAGAGGAGTTTTTATTTTTTGTTTATCTTTCTGCCTTAACATTATAAAACAGATATTTTACTATTAATAATAATAAATAATTATATATTACCTACGTCATTTAGAGTTTAAGCAAAATCTGAATAAGTTTATTGCAGATTGAGAGGTTCTATTCTGAGTTTTTATTAGTTTTAATAATTACCAACCTTGTATTGTTATTGATAAATATTAGTTTATAACGTAAACAAAAATATATTTTTTGTTTGACACGTACCTGATTATGCTTAAACTTAATTTGATAACATTTTTAGTTATAATTTTACAAAAGTCAACTTAAAAAGTCAGATAAAAACGTCGTCCTTGTTAAAAACTCAATTAAACAAGGAAACGTTTGTAGAGGGAGATAAAAGAAAAATTAATGCCTTGACGCTCCAATTACAGTCAAAAATAGCCTGATACGGAATATAAAACACAGTGGGGTAAATAGCTGTAATTCGAATTTGTAAGAGCCGTTGTATAGATGAGAAAAAAATTGAGTTTTATATCATTTTAAATCAATCCTGCCTATAAGTGCGACCATGTGCTCTTAAATGCCAATGCGAAGGTTTTCTGGATTTAATAGCGGGTAAATCTTGAAGTCATTTTCAACTACAAAATCTGACTACTGCAATGTTCTATAAACCGTTTGTTAACTGTAGTACACCCAGTAGTACCACCAGTGGTACTAGGGTTACTTTTCCCTAACCGTGCTAGCCCAGTGCACATAGTTTATTCAGTATGTTGAAAAGCATATACCGGTTGGGCCAAAAGTCAATTATTTTGTTTTCACAAATTGCAAAATAAATTTTGGAGATTATTTATCAATCATTATTCAAAATTATAGGATTCCCATACTTTGTTTTATTCCATATTTTACCCTCTGTAGGATGATTGTCCGAAAATAGTGAAATACATTATTCATGATTTTCACCCAAACTGTCAAACAATTCAATATTTCGGCCCTAGTGAAAATATGCCTGGAATTTTTTAAGGATTAAATATCAATTGTAACAAAACATCTTTATTCCACGTCTACTAATTAGAATTATTATTTCAATATTTCTAATTACACCAACCCACCAACATAATGAACGGCACAAAAACAAACGGTCCCTAGTCCTCGGCAGTCCTGGACTAGCAGGTCCAGGCTACGGTAGCAACCATGGTAACGGCGGCGGTAGGAGGTGCGAAGAATCCCCGGCAGAGATCCGGCTACCAACACCGACGACTGGACCTGGCAACCTACTATGTACGTACACTGAGGGCCGACAAGAAAATAGTAGAACTGGAAGTAGCTACAAGCAAGTTACGCTGGGACGTTATAGGGCTATCGGAGGTCCGAAGACAGGGACAGGACCCGATAGTTCTCAACTCAGGTAATTTGATGTACTACCGGAGGGGTGAACAGCTATCCAAAGGTGGTGTCGGGTTTATCGTCCACAAGTCCCTCGTCAACAATATCATCAAAGTTGACAGTGAGTCGATCAGGGTAGCGTCCCTGATATTCAGAATATCAAAACGATATTCGCTGAAGGTCATACAGGTTTACGCGCCGACTTCGACACACCCAGACAATCTCAGACTATCGAAGTTGCCTTCTTACGGAGTGCCCGAGGGTTTGTGCAAATGGGTGGCTAGCTTTTTGTCCGGCAGAAGCATACGAGCCGTAGTTGACGGTAGTTGCTCTGATAGCATGGACATTAATGCTGGTGTCCCGTAAGGCTCTGTGCTGTCTCCTACGCTGTTTCTACTGCACATCAATGATATGTTGGACATCAACAACATACATTGCTATGCAGATGACAGTACTGGAGACGCTTATTACACGGGCCGTGCAAGCATCCCACGTTCCGTTGTGGAGGAAAAGCGTGAAGAACTTGTGTCTCAAATCGAGATCGGTCTGTCCAAGATCTCTGACTGGGGGCGGGAAAACTTGGTCCGATTCAACCCTTCAAAGACACAAGTCTGCGCATTCACCGCTAAGAAAACTCCATTCACTGTAGTCCCACAATTCCAGAACACTCCCCTCTCCATCTCTAAGAGCATTGGGATCCTTGGCGTTGACATCTCCAGCGATGTTCAGTTCCGAGATCATTTGCTAGACAAGGTAAAGCTGGCGTCCAAAAAACTTGGTGTACTCAACAGAGCGAAGCAGTACTTCACGTCGGGGCAAAGGTTGCTACTTTACAAGTCGCAAGTCCGGCCCCATATGGAGTATTGCTGCCATCTCTGGGCGGGTGCACCCGGATACCAGCTTGGACCTTTTGACTCGGTTCAACGACGGGCTGTGAGAATTGTCGACGATCCCAAACTCACTTGCGGTATCGAGCCCTTAAGTCTGAGGAGAGACTTTGCCTCCCTGTGTGTGTTCTACCGCTTGTACAATGGATTGTGTTCTGAGCAATTGTTCGAAATGATGCCCACGGCTACTTTCTACCATCGCACCGCTCGCCATCGACAGGGAATTCATTCTCACACTTTGGAACCAAAATGGTCGCGAACAGTGCGGTTTCAGAGAAACTTCCTCCCGCGAACCCTTGGGTTGTGGAATGAGCTCCCTGCCAAGGTTTTCTCTAAGGACTACAGTATGGGGTTCTTCAAAAAAGAAGTTATTAGATTTCTGAAGGGTCGGCAACGCGCGAGTGATGCCCCTGGTGTTGCAAGCGTCCATAGGCTACGGTGACCGCTTACCATCAGGCGGACCGTAGGCTTGTTTGCCACCTTAGTGGTATAAAAAAAAAAAAAAAAAAAGACAACGTAGTGGAGGAGGTGTATGAGGACATTTCTAAAGCCAGACACTCCTCCAAAACACACTATAACGTCGTGATGGAGGATTTCAACGCGAAACTAGGCAAACGAAGTGGTAATGAGCTGAGAGTCTCGTGTCGAGTGGTTATTGGGCGAAGTCGCCTGGCAAGGCTAAGGACGGAGAACGGCAGCAATGTTTCGTCTGGACCAGAGGTCTTGGAGGAGATCGAGAAATTCTATGGACAGTTATACACGTTGACATCGAAACCAGTCAGCAGTCCAGCTAAAGACCCTAGAGCTAGACTGACTCGACACTATACAGAGGACATCCTCCGTCAGCTTGTACGAGATTATTATGTCTCTCATACAGCTTAAAAACAATAAGGCACCGGATGATGATGGAGTTACGACTGAGCTTCTGAAAGCGGGTGGAAAACCGGTGCTAAAAGTCCTTCAGAAGCTCTTTAACACCGTCATACTCGAAGGTACTTCACCGCAAGCATGGCACAGAGGCGTGGTGGTGCTTTTTTTCAATAAAGGTGACAATACGCTTCTTAAGAATTACAGACCAATCACGCTTCTGAGTCATATTTATAAGCTTGGTTTCTGAGAGTAACTACGAACAGTCTCACTCGCAAGTTCGACGACTTCCAGCCTCCCGAACAAGCCGGTTTCCGAAGTAGCGTAGACCACATACATACGCTGCGGCAGATTATACAGAAGTCAGAAGAGTATAATCGGCCCCTTTGCTTAGCGTTTGTGAACTCTGAGAAAGCCTTCGATTCGGTGGAAACATGGGCAGTGTTACAGGCTCTACAGAGATGCCGTATTGATCATCGGTATATCGAGTTGCTAAAATTTTTGTACGATAACGCCACCATATCAGTCCGTCTCCAGGATCAGAACACTCCGAAACTGTTCGTAAATGCGTTGGAAAATGTCTTTAAGCTTGGGTCGGTTTTGGCATCAATGTTAATGGCGAGTACATTACCCACCTTCGGTGTGCCGACGATATTGTGGTCATGGCAGAATCGATGGAGGACCTTAGCACAATGCTCGAAAGCCTCAGTAGAGCTTCCCACAACTGGGCCTCAAGATAAACATGGACAAGACGAAAATCATGTCGAATGGCAATGTAGCACCCACTCCACTAACTATTTTGGTGGGGCTTTGTATCTGTAGGGGTGTGGCGCTCGAGTACGTACGTGTTTGTGTGTATATACATATTTGGATAGATATTGTGAACTTGATGGCTTGTTTCCTGTATGACTGATTGGTAACAGGTGTACATCCGGGAGTTTCTTGTCACTTCTTCTCCCCTTAGGCTAGTTTCCGAAGTGATGGTAGTTTAAATGATGTGTATTTGTTGCCAGGCTGGTGTGTAGGGGCTGGGCCACTTTTGGGTGTGTCTGTTTGAATGTATGTATGCATATATGTATAGGTGCGTGTTTGTGTGTAGCACCCGCTCGTGTTCGGGCGACGAGAGTCGAGGATTCAATCAGAGAAGACCTATAAGTTAATTTACATATAGTATTATTTTATATCTTTTATATGTATTTGTATATTAATATATATATTATTATATATCTGTATGTGTTTATATGAATATGTGCATGTATGTTTTTTTTATATACCACTAAGGTGGCTAACAAGCTTACGGTCAACCTGATGGTAAGCGGTCACCGTAGCCTATGGACGCTTGCAACATCATGGGTATCACTTGCGCGTTGGTATTATATGTTATATGAATATAGTACAATCGAAGTTTTATTGAAGTTGCTTAAGGGTGTCATGCGCTCTCAAAGTCTCTGCGGTGGTGGCATGGGCGTCGGGTCGTTACGTTCCCTGAAATATGGTTGAGCGAAGCGATGACTGATTCATGTGTCATACTTGTGAACGGCTGCCGCCTGTGGAGGCTGGTCTGCTGTTGTAAACTTCTTTGTATTCTTAGTATATATATATATATATATATATATATATGTTTATGTACGTCTGCAAAATTTCAAGTTCTTTTCTAAATGGTGAGGAATTTTAAAAACGATTATACGAGTACAAGCTTTTGCTGGCCGCTTTGCTGGCGTTAAATTCAGTTATTGTCGTAGGATTCCTATTTGATGATTATCTATATATAGGAAATGTATTAGGTATAATTCGGCTATTAGATCGCGTATCGAAATAAAACATGCATCAGATTTCATACAGCAAAAAAATTTTATACAGCAAAACTACTACCTCATCCAATTATTTGCAGTAGTTTTTGTGTGATGTGCGTACAAACAGACAGATAGACGAACAAAGTAAATCTAAAAGATAATTGTTTGAAGGTCTGTTGCTCTTATAAAGACCCCTAATATCATCTTTCCTTAAATATGATTTCGCTCGCACGAAATCTGACTATCGTGGATGACGTAACATTTCTATGGCAACTTCTTGATTACATTAAGAAAGTGAGCTATATCAAACTATTACTTTAGCTACAGTTTGTCCCAATATGTAATTCGAACTACTTATTTAGAAACTTTTGAATTTTCTTGGGATAAAAGAAAATTATAAAAAATTTAAAGAAATCTCAATCACCTTTATGGTAGAAAGAAATCTGAATCACCTCAGTAGGAAGGAATTTATAAACGGACCTTGTTTCTATGACATTTTCAGCTGGGTAAAGATAAATCTTCTATAAAAGTAGAAGTGGGAACAAAGATTGAACCAGCCATAATAATTATATAGCCCACTAAGTTTGCCAAGAGATACAGTAATTACTATGTGTAATCCATGTCCATCCTTAGCGGCGTTAGTAGGGTTTTACTAGTTTGGCTGGTTAGCTAGTGTGGGTGAGCGCTGATGATCATCGTAAGGGGGCGCCCCTTAAACGTACTTTCAGGTTGCAAGTCCTAAACGCTTAGCTACTTGGTTCCCACACTACAAAACAAATGGATTTAGCATTCGTATGGATTTTACTTTCAAATGTGGAAGTAGCATCAATTAAGGTTCCTTTGTGTAGGGATGACGGAAAATCATATAACTCATTGGTACTTGTGTTCCTTTAGTTCTAATATTCGCGTATTTGCTTTGTTTATGTGGTTTTGTACTGACTTTAGAAATGGTGAAAAATTCAAAGTGGACATTATTTATGATCGTAGATTTAGCTATATTTATTTCTTGATTATTTTCCTTTACGCTTATTTGTATACTATTGTTTGCTATATTGCTCTGACGTACCTTTAAAACAACTGGGTTTACTACTTATTTAACACATTCGGTTTTCGGGTCCTACCACTTTTGACGATCACGCTTGGCCAAATAAGATAATTATCTACATAATTATTAAAAATAAGATTCTTTTGATCTTTCGTTGAGCGATATCGGCTGCGTAGTTTCTTAGAATATTTTATTGTCTCATTATATTAATATTTTTGAAAATGAAAGGGGTAAAGAAGGGGGGGGGGCGTTACATTGTCAGCTCCATTTGCAATTTGCTTTGTAATTTGGAAAATAAGAAAAGATCTGATTCAATGAAATTTACGTTAGTTATCCTAGACATTTTTGTGCACATTTCTGGATCGGTATTGGAAAATTCCAAGTAAGACCACCAGTAAGTACGTCGCTATTAAATCTTGCCAATTTTCAGTAAGTTGTCTGTATATATATTTAAAGATAATTGCTTGGAAATTAGTATTTGTCTTTTGGGTTAAAAATTAAGAATGACGCTTCATCGTTTTTGGTTAATCATCTCCTAGGGGGCAAAATAGGGGGTTATATTTTGTATGACATTTCCTATATTTTGGTAGGAAACTCCAGTTTCGACTTAAATCTTGTTTTCGCGTTCACGGGAAAAAGATAGTCATACATAGATTTTGAAACTAATATGTAAATATTGTATCTAAAAGAAAACACCCTCTTGTAACAAACACAATGTACGTTAGAAACAAAAATACGCCATGTAAAAACTTTGTAATTTTTATTTTTCCTGGTTGTCGATGCGATACATGTAAGACGAATAAATCGTTTCAAAGTTCCCTCGGACCTTAAGTGAGATTTTTCATTTCGACAGCAATAAAGTGTTTGTGGGAACACGCGTTTACGCTTTTTAGAGCGACAAAAAATCAGTTCAGTGCATGTGCAGGGAAAGTAAGGAAAAGAAACTTAATATTTGTTTAGATGGCAATTTTTAAGGGTTCCGTACCTTAGAAGCAAAAAGGGAGCCCTTATTGGATCACTTTGTTGTCCGTTTGTCTATCTGTCAAAACCCTTTTTCTCAGTACCGCGTAAAGGTATCAAGTTGAAATTAAATCGAATATAAAGTCTACAGTCCCTTGAATATGTAAAAAATCAAAATTCTACGTCAACGCATCAAAAAAATACGGGAAATTTTGTCTTCTTCCCGTTGTCCTAGAATCATGAAATTTCATACGAAGCAACGTCTTACATCACAAATATAGGAAATATAAGAAAAGGAATTATCTTTAATCATTTTATATATGATACATGCAAATTCGATTAATACATTATGTAGATTGATTTTATTTTATGAAAAAACATATATTAAACACCGTTCTAGTAATGAAAATAGTATCCTCTACCCCCATGCGCTTTTTATTTTTCTAAAAACATAAACAAGCGGGAAGCTCCACCCAGCGCTTCCCACGGTACGTGTCCATACCGAGGCTAACTTAGCGCACATCCCCCGAAGAAGTAGAGGTGTGAAATCATAAATGGTATAACCATTAAATTATCGTTGCAGCCGAAGCTGAAGACCGAAGTCTAAATATGTAGTTTCAGGAACAAATCCTTGTGCGTGCATAGCACAATCACTCAGCTTTAGGCCAAAGAGTGTGACATCCGATTGCACAGACACAGCCATGACATTGTCAAGAGAGCACGCCTCGTGTTAAGCACACTCCGAAGAGCAGAACGCAATAAACCCCACTGAACCATTTGTGTATGTACTAATTATTATGTACCAATGGAACTGCCATGGAATTCAACAAGAGGGCACGCCCCATGCTTAACACACTCCGAAGAGCAAGACGCAATAAGCCCCACTGCATCCATGTAACTTCAGTCGTAGATTATAAATGATATATTTCGTTTTTCAAGCCGGCGTCCACACCATACATGATCAAGGATTCATAAACAGGCTAATTTTATAGGTATATTATCAGTTCAAGTGCGAAGAATAGTAGTTTATAGTTTATTTGATCGATTAACGATAGAATAAGTATGAGTTAGATTATTTATGTAATATTCAGTATCGCAGCTTTTCAGGAATTTAGTCGCGAGCCAAATATGATTCCATGAGTTGTTACCAGTCGCGGAGGTGAAGTATCACTGTCGCCTTCGCGTAATCAGTGTCCGATTCCCCACAACTTGTTTACGGTTTACGTGTCAATTTAAATAAAACAACAATTGCCTTCTTTCGACTCTGAGAGACAACTCGGGGCAAGGACCTTTACCGTTCTACACTGTGTAATCTGTTGTCGTCGTTCAAGTTGATCGGCACTGAACTCACATTCGTATTTGACTTAATCAAACGGATCGAAACGTTGGGCGAGAAATGTTCAAACCGTCTGTGAGCTCAGCCGATGTAACTTGAAGCCACTAACGAATGTTAACGATAAACATTCTGAGAGGCCAGTAGGTTTTAAGCTTCCGATCCCCGGGCATGCTTCCATTTCATCTCCTTGTCTCCTCTTTACTTTACTCAGGCGAGGCCTTTTACTTTACTCAGGCGAGGCCTTTTTACCTGTGTAATAGAGAAGCATTATAAACAATCAAACCTCAGAAGCAACGTTCATCACTAATACAAGCAAAAGAGTCGCATTCCAATATTCAAATCGCTACAAGACTTCTCCCTATTTGGTGTTACCAGTCGCGTAGGTGAAGTATCACTGTCGCCTTCGCGTAATCAGCGTCCGACTTCCCGCAACATGGCAACTGTTTACGTGTCAATTTAAATAAATCAATAAATGCCTTCTTTCGCAGTTTTTCGACTCTTTTATTATTTAATTTTATATTTTTATAAAATTTAATATTATGAAGGACGAAGATGGCTTGGTAGACGGGTAGGCTTTGCAGATGGGTACAGCTTTTACAAAGAAACAGTTTGATATTAATATGACTCGGTTAAAGAAGTAACAAACTACACCAAATAATACCACCAATAAACCAATATTTAATATCTTTAATACGAAATAATCTTCAAAACTTTAAATTCAAAATTAAGAAAAAAAATTTCTTATTTTCAATTATTTCCTTGAGTAAAGAATAGACAATTGTATTACATGTTATCCACGTTTTAGAACTTAGGTACTGTGTTGACGTGACCTCCATTTATTGTTACATGACAACATCATTATATCAACAACATCATTATATCAACAATATCATTATTAAGAAAATCTAGGCGATTGATATCTATCCGGTTGATTTTTTAAATCGACAAAATTTTACTGTACATATGTACAAGTGGCATTTCACATTTTGAGGTATGAGCTTCAATAAACCTCATGATTTTATCATTTTTGAAACTGCTTCCAAACACTTTTGTCGAAATTAAATCTGAAGCAGGGCCCGATTTTTTTTTAAGAAAGTAAGATACATAGGAATGAGATGGTAAAAAAATATATTTTAGATATCATGTTGTAAACGATAGCCATAGATAGGTACCGTAGGCGTCGTATTGTTCATTGAAAAAATAGTGGCTTGATTGTGTTTTATGTATGTCGTTTTGTCGTTTTTCTGATTTATATTTCTGTAACACAAAACAATGTAACTTTTTGGGTAAAATTAGTTGTTCTCAATTACTTTGTTATTAATTTGAAACTTATGTCCTAGAACAATTACAACAAACTGCAAACATCGATTACTCAATTAAGATAAATAGAAAAATTAACAGTTTTTTTATTAAAAATAATACAGAAAAAAAATTGAGCCTAAGATTTGACGCTTTTTGTACTTATACCAAAATTGTACTTATATAGTTACCTGGAGTTAAGTTCTCAAATATTCATGTGAGCTTAAAGTTTATATATGTTTTATTTAAGCTAAAAAGCTGCCAGGTGTACTAGATGTTACATATTAGGGATAAAATTGGCAGAGTTAGAATCAGCCGCACCAGATGGCGTGTGCGCTGCGTAAAAACGAGTTTTGTTAGTAGGCAAGTCCGCACCATAACGAATAGGTGACCCACTTTCCTTTAGCTACGAATTCATGTGGAATTACATATTATGTTGAAATATCAGGAGTTACTCTCATATTTATTTTGTCGATTTCAATAGATTTTAAATATTTAAGAACATATGTAATCCAGTCGGTGACGGTCATTATACACAGAAATCTCCAAAAAACCTGAAAGCGTGGGCTTACCAGAGTCAACAAGGGAAAGGGCAGAACAAAGTCTGCCAGATCAACCAGTTCGTTATAAACTTTTTTTTATACCATTAAGGTCACTGTGGCCTATTGACGCTTGAAACACCAGGGGTATCACTCGCGCGTTGCCAACCCTTAAAAAATCCATTAACTTCTTTCCTGAATACTGTTGTCCTTAGATAAAACCTTGGCAGGGAGCTCATTCGACAACCCAAGCGTTCGCGGGAGGAAGTTTCTCTGAAACAGCACTGTACGCGACCATTTTGGTTCTAAAGTGTGAGAATGAATTCCCTGCCAACGGCGAGAGGTGCGATGGTAGAAAGTAGCCGTTGGCATCATTTCGAATAATTCCTCAGAACACATAACATTGAACAAGCGGTAGAACACACACAGGGAGGCAAAGTCTCTTCTCAGACTTATGGGTTTGATACGGAAAGTGAGTTTGGGATCGTCAACAATTCTCACAGCCCGTCGTTGAACCGAGTCAAAAAGGCCAAGCTCGTATCCGGGTGCACCCGCCCAGAGATGGCAGCAGTACTTCATATGGGGCCAAACTTGCGAGTTGTAGAGCAGCAACCTTTGCCCCGACGTGAAGTACTGCCTCGCTCTGTTGAGAACACCTAGTTTTTTGGACGCCAGCTTCACCTTGTCTTGCAAATGATCTCGGAACTGAACATGGCTGGAGATGTCAATACTAAGGATCCCAATGCTCTTGGAGATGAAGTGTGGAGTGGGGAGTGTCCTGGAAATGTGGGACTACAGTGAGTGGGGTTTTCTCAGCGGTGAACTCGCAGACTCAACTCTTTGTGGGGTTGAATCGGACCAAGTTTACCCTTCCCCAGTCAGAGACCTTGGAGTGTGTTCTCGATTTGAGACACAAGTTCTCCGCGGTTTTCCTCCACAGCGGAACGAGGTATGTTTGCACAACTCGTGTAATAACCAATTTTATTTATTTTTCCTAATTATTCATCACAAAATCGTTAATTGAAATCATTGGAGACAGCAAAACAGCCTTTTTTTTATACCCCTAAGGTGGCAAACAGAAACACGGTCCGCCTGATGGTAAGCGATCACCGTGACCTATGGACGCTTGCAACAACAGGGGCATCACTCACGCGTTGCCGAACCTTCAAAAATCCAATAATTTCTTTCTTGAAGAACCCCAAACTGTAGTCCTTAGAGAAAACCTTGGCAGGTAGCTCATTCCACAACCCGAGTGTTCGCGGGAGAAAGTTTCTCTGAAACCGCACTACACGCGACCATTTCGGTTCCAAAGTTTGAGAATGAATTCCGCGCCAACGGCGAGCGGTGCGATGGTAGAAAGTATATACCGATTTTATTGTTTACTTAATATATGTAAAGTAATATTATTAATATAATTTTTTCATTTCTCACACGACATTATACATACGACTTTTAAACCATTTTGGTTTAATACGATTGAGACTTAATCAAAAATATTTGACGAAAATTGCAAGGATTTTCATAACAATAGGCTTTTTTATACGTTTGTGATAAAATACCATCGGTTAAATGTGGGTATTATGAGCATAATAAATTTTATCTATGTTCCTTTCACAGATATTATGAATATCTGATTCAACCATTTCATTAATAAGTGTCGTTGAAGTTTTTTTCTAATTATTCATTAAAATAATACATTTAGGAAGGTAAGGTAACTACGGGTAAAATTAGTGTTCATTTTTTTCCTAATGTATATATATGTATATAATTTCTATTGTACATTAGGAAAAAAAATTACAGTTGAATCACGAGCGTTAAATCCTGAGCGGAGCGAGCTATATAAAGGTGCGAGATAAAATATTTTTTAAGATTACGAGTACAGTGGTGGATACAGAGCCCCCCCTCCCCACCTCCTTTATCAGCCGTCCACAATTCGATCGATTAAAATGATTTTACTTCGGGCTCACCAAAGGCATGAACCCAGAGCCTTAAAAACTCTTAAAAATGAAACAATTACTGCGCCGAGCAGTCACCCATGACAAGTCTTTCGTTATATATATGTTACGGTTAGAATACGGAATAATTTTATATGCGCATTAACTAGATAATCTGCAAATTAGTGGGCACGATCCGTTAAAGTGTAAAAAGTAGCCGGTTTCTGCTCTTTACTTACCTGCTGTCACCGCGTAAAAATAGTATTGTATTTAAATTTTTGCCTTATCACCATCAGCCTCACACGTTATTACTGTTGAGGCACGGCCTCCCAACACCGAGGGTCATTTAAGCCGCAGTCCACACGTGAACGCAATGCGAGTCGTGGACTTCACATACGTCTCAGTCCTCTCGATGTTTTCACCGAAAAGCCAATGGTGTGAACAATCAATTGGTACACGCCGGGCTCTAATCTCCGACACTCAGGGCACAAGGTGAAATTGAAACCCATAGGCCATTACCGACTTGGATGGCTGATAATCAAACTAACTTTCCACTAGTACTAGCACTACGAAGGAGGAAGATTCGTAAAATGTATAATGAATCGTGCTTTTCATTCCGGTATCAAAAGCAGTCCATATGAAGCCAAGGATTTGGTTTGGCTTCATCTATTATAGAAAGGAAATTCATTCACTACAAAAAGACAGGATCTTGAAAAATAAGACGACGCAGAAACGAATATTTCCAAGAATACACCTTTACAGTCTCCGTTAATGCAAGAAGTAGCTATTGAGTACTTTAACACAATTTATTTTCATACTTATCAAGAAGTCTTTGTGAATACAAAAGAGCCATTACAGTCACAGATAATTGAATACTAAGTAATCAAAGACGCTTAAATAACACTTACAAGCGAGAAATCTTCATCAGTCATAAATGAACTCACCAAAGAAAAGGATGATTATGTAGTTCAAATTAATCAGGCAATATTGTCAAGGCTTTTTTTTAAAGCTAAGGCATACCCTAGCAAAAGTTTGCTGTTTCGAGCAGTGTACAAATATATATTACATTATTGAAGCATATGAAGACACACAGTTCCACGTACGACAGGCACTAGCACGGGACCGCACGTTGAAAATCTCGATTTTTACGGTCTTGTCGGTATAGAATTCAAATATTTATTTAGAACCATAAATGATGTTTTAATTTTTATCACTTTGTTTATGCGTTTAATCAATAATAACAATGAATTCAAATGTTTTATTTAAATTGTTTTATCAACTTCACCGTATGCTTGGTCGATAGTCTGCATATTAACTAGGAAGTCTGCAGATTATCAAGTTAATGTAAAAACAGCAATATATAGAGATATATATATATATATGTATAAGAGAGTAATATAATGACAACTGACAGCCCAAATTACTGGGTCAAGAGATATTCAAATAACGTTCGATTTCTTTAAGCAAAACTTTATTTAATTACAGACAAAAAGGTAGTAACTAGCAAAACAGACGGAAAATTATTACTCTGTTATTTTGTCCCCAATGATTTCTACTGGTACTGTAACCACTTAACTACTGAAAGGTACCTTTAAATATATTTTGAAAGGTAGATCATTACATACAAAAATAGAAAGAGGAAGCATATAAGAAGGGTCAACTTTTTGTTACAAATGAAAAATAGTATTCCAGCTCAGTGGATTTCTTTAGACGATTAATCTTTCCGCGGCCCTATTGTTGGTGTCAGTGAAAGAAATCATTGTACACGTTCTAGGTTTTAATGAAAATTATTCTTATTGTTAGATTTGTTTATTTTGGAGTATAATTCTAAGTATTAAGGAAACATTTTCATTAAAATATAAATGCGGTTATTCAATTATAATTCTCATAATTGGCTATTTACGTTTATTTGGAATTACTAAAGAAGAAGAAAATAATTGCAACTCTCGCTTTTGACAACGATACAAGAGGCAATTATGTTTAGTGATTTTTGAAAGGGATCACTTACATTTTGAAGAGAAATAATAATCTTCACTTTGAAACGAAAAGCTTTAATAATATAATATGTGCTCCTTAGTTATAATGTAATTAACTTACGTACTACGATAATTTTCAATGGATACGGGTGAATGGTCAAATTATTATGTAAGATGCTATTTTATTACGTCCTCCTACAAAACATATACCTACCTAAATATCTCAAAAATAGGCAAAATTAATTGATATCGACTTTCATATGTTAATTTTCAAAATATTTTTAATCCCATATATAAGAAAAACATTGATTAGTTCACCATAAGGCGGGAGCAAAGTCCGTATTTGCCCCACTCCCGAAGCGGGAAGTATTAAATTTTGATCACTTTGTGATAAAAAAAAAATGCGAACTGCGTCCTTCTACTCTGCTGTTTTTAACAAAAGTTCATAAAATATATCATTCGAAAAGTTTTAAACGTAAATTTAAATTTGAAATAAAAAATATAAATTACTTGAAACATTAATTATACTTTTTATTGATATAATTTTTAAATATCTTACTATACCTAGGATTCTAAATTGCGCTCTCGTCATAAAAATAGTAATTTTGAAATACAATCTACTATTAATCCTCTTACAAACACAATATAACTGAAAATATGGAAAACAGCATATGCGATTAATTTGGTGTTTGGAAGCGTTTTACCAGCCTGGTTTTGTCATTAACAACTCGAGTTTTGTTATTGTGTACCAATAATCATAAATGTGAATACTTTCTATGTACATAATCGTATAAATATAAATATATATATATATATATATATATATATATACAATAATACTATTATATTTGTGTAGTACGTCATAATTTCTACTAAATAGTTAGCAGCACCTTCTTTTTACATAACTCTGTTAATAAATATACCTAAATGTACATATACCTACTCAATAATTTCTCCCTTGACATAAGTCAGTACATTATTGTTAAATTTTAAAATTTGATTATTTAAGGGAGATATGATCAACCAAAAGAATTAAGGTTTTTTTTTTCATTGCCACCATAAACGATAAAAATGCGGTAACTGTACAGTACCAGTCACCAGGCTAGACGATTTGATATCACATCATGTGCCTACTACATTTTTTTATAGTTAATCTAAAAATTGGTGTAAACGTGAGGCATGGGAAATACACAGGGCATTTGTATCTTCTCCCGATTCGGCCACTTGTGCTGTGTTGTCCTGTCACAGACTTGAACTCTTAAATATACGTCTTCATGTATATGCTGGAACCGCAGAAAATCTCACCTCATAATCGATTATTTCAACTGTGACATTATTAATCTAAAACGTTATTGAAAATCCACATGAAACTAAATTATTGAATACAGTCCAAAAAAAAAAAAAAGATACCAAGTTAAAACAAAATCAGTAAACATAGATTTATGACTAACAGTCCAAAATCTGTAAAGGACATCAGTATCCAAAACACCTACGCCGTAAAGGGGTAGGTTACTAAACGAAATAGGGGTAAACACAAAACGAGTATCGACCAGAAACTTGAACCCTGCAATAAAATAGATATTAAGGTTTATAAAAATAATTTTGCAATGAGATAAGTACTTAATGCATTTTTGTGTGTCCTTAACGGGTAAATTTGCTAAATGCTTAGAGTACCTTAAAGAATTTTAGTGATCCTATTCTGTTACACAATATGTAGGTACAGACAGACAAAAAAATATGTTTGTGTTCTGTTAAGATTCCTATATGATTCGTAATCAGTTTTGAAAAATACCTTTTTTCAATGTACAATTAACGGCGGTTCTACAGTTTTAGTATAGTATTGAAAAGTAATTTAAACTAAACACATTTACTTCTTATTTCGTGTCTTCATTTTCTTGTTCAATTTATGTATTTAAGATAACATGACTTTGTTATAATTCTATAACAATAATAGGAATACGAAATACTTTATCTGTTTTTAATAAAGATCTTCAACCCAAAACACAAAATAATTACAAAATCCGATTTAAAATTACAAAAAACTATTTTCAGCCCTAATTACCTGAAGTTGTGAATTTAAAAAAAATACTGGTTTACAGGGCACTGATTTTAAAATGGTTTACATATAACTTCTTTATAAAACGCGTCTTATTTAGTTTTAATAACAACAGGGGTTTAATTTTTATTGATAATAAAGCATTTTATTTTTATCTTGTTACCTATAATAAAACCCAATGTCTATACAAGGGCATTCTTTATAATTTTTCTGACACTCATTAGATTAATACATATAAAAATATGTGTATCCTTCTTATATTATATAGTGAAAGAACGTGTGGATGGATGTTTGTTATAATTAATTACGTATCTTACTAAATCACGCTTTAACCACTGGATGGATTGGGTTTAAGACCGTGGCTAAAATGGCGACTCAGCGAATGATGAATCGCTACGCGCGTGTCAAATCACAGCGTAATCGCCATTCATGCCCAAGGTCTAAACACTATGCCTCATGGTGTGCGTGTATATCTTACCACTAGTTACCCCCTATTTAAGAACTAAGTACGTAATAACAATTTGATCATAAAACTATTTTATACCGAATTTCATGATATCAGTTTAAATATTGTCAAGCAGATGAACGGAAGGAAATAGCGAAATTGTAAATATCTTCTAATATAAATAATAAAGTCTCTTTTAATTTATTTTTTATCAATTTGTTTCTTTATAACCTGAATTATCCATATTTTTATTTTGAAGTCGCAAATAATTAGTAAAATTATCAGTTACAAGCATGAACATATGAAATATTAGCGTTGGATTATCTTTATGAATTAAAGGTTTCAAAAGATTTCTATTTGGGTTCATTAAAAATCACTAAATACTTTCCAAAGCAGTTGGAGTATGTAATCAATCGTTTTTACAGTATTTCTTTTTACCAGTACGTTCTTGTATATAAAAAAAAACTGCTAATATGGTTTATATACCTAATGAAAAAATGAGTCAGCGCCATGGATCAGTAGGTAATGACCCGACTGCTAAATAAAGAGGCGTGGGTTCGATTTCCGCACAAGACATACATTTTATTATTTGTGTTTTTCTTGACACGGGGTGTTCTCTATGTATGTTATGTATTTGTTTACAGAAAAAAGAAGTAATATATATATATATGTATGTATTTGCATTCGTTGTCTGGTATCCACAACACAAGCTTTGTTTAAATTGGGGCCAGACGGCGCAGTGTGTAATATTCAAAAATATTTAATTTAATAAATGTTAAAAAACATGTATAAATATACAAACTTTTTCAATTTGAAACGTAATAGTTAATTAGGATAATGACGTTAAATTTTCCGGTCGATCTCACGTTACCGTAATGTGATTTTAATGTTCCAGTTTTCCTATAAATAACAAAAACTGGTACTCGCTCTGCCATAATGACGGTATAAATTTTACACAATGAATTAAATCATTATATATGGTTGGACAAACATATACTGTCTAAAAATATGATATTAGACTTATTAGCCGACATATTTAGTTTTTTTTTTAAATTATTGAACCTGAACACAATTGAAACCAGAGTCGACAGAGATAATTCATTTATTCTAATATCAGTAATGGCTCTATTAATTTATTCATTTTTAGCCGCTTTTCATTATTTTGTACTATGTTATCAGGTTTTTTTATATAAAAATAATTTGATTTTAGACTCTTTCATTATTTAACATGGTAATTCCTGAAACTAGAAGTTACCCAGAGTTCAAATCATTTATCTTAAAAGTTCTAGTATTTTATATAGGGTAAAGAGCATTTAACAATAACAATTCTTCAACTGCTTTAAAACTCAATTATTTTTTGATGAAAGAGTAAGTTTCTAAGTCGAATTTGTCTAACCTAAACGTATAATTGCCCTGTTTTGCGGCATAGAATGTTGCCGGGGGAACAAAGGCGGTGCTATCAAAATTAATGGCAGAAGCCGTTGATGAACAGGCTAGTCGGATTGCACTCCTGCCTATCAAGTGATGGCGTAAATTAATAGACAGTTCTCAGGGAGATAGGGTTCATTTGTGTAAGTACATAGGCCATTAGACAATAATATATAGGCAACATAATTAGAAAAGTTAAGCTTCGCGAGCTAAACGCCTAAGGTTTTTCTATAATATGTTATTTTAACAACACAGTTCTACAACTTAGGACTAAAGTGAAGAAAGAAAACGAGTTTTTCCTGCCTATAGTAGCTAGAAGGACACATTTTACTCAGGATATGAAGCGATTGTCGCCACTACAATGTGCAGAGCAATTTTCTTAAGTCTTAGACCCGAACTGAGCGAAAGTGTATTCACAGGGCAGCACTCTTGCAGTAGTTGTGCGGCCCTACTCATGATTGTTTTCTCGAGGTTCGCAGTCGGTGTCTCAGCCACCAGTGCAGCAAAATTCCACTAGCCGTACTACCTACCCGATAGGAGACGAGGCCTATAGTGGGCCCGACGAGAAGGGATTCGCCACGAGACAGAGTTTTCTTCACGCAGTGCGATGGAGGCTCGGCCTAGGCACGCTTCTATTTTGAATCGGAAACTGCGACACAACAAACTAGTATACGCGCCCTAAAAGATAGTACGTCTTCCTATATGTTACAAACGATAAGCTAAATTAAGCAATGTCGGCCGTCGTTAGAGATTGGATGAGTGACCACTTAGTGGAAACTCTTTCCGAGCTCCTCTGTGCTTTAAAGAGCACTTTGGACCGTCGGTCCTGGCTGTGTTGTCATATGAAATGGCTGAAAAATTACAACAGTCGAGTGGCTAATAGCTTTACAAACACCAACTAATTCAAACTAGGCTCAAGCGGCTGACTATAGCCAAAGCCCCGTCAACGTAGAAGCCTGTACCCTGTAGTGGAGCGAACAACTGATTAGGTTACTTAGTGATAAAAGTTTATATTAAAGTATGACATGTATAAATAACACTCATGCTTCGTCCTTAAGATTAACAAAATAGACACTTGTTGTATTGATAAGCGCTAGTGTGGTACGGCTAGCGTGAAATTTATATATTTTATACTTTAACCTTACCTATGTACATTTTTCTTTATTATTGTTGTGATATCTTTTGTAATTTTTACGTACAACAATAAACTTTTATCACTAAGTTACCTTATCAGTTGTACGCTCCACTACAAGCGATAATATACGAAGCCTTCATATTAGGATATAACTTCACATACAGGTAAGTCGTTAAATCTCTAAATATAGAAATATCAGGCTATTCGTATTTTTAAAATGATTATGAGAGTCATTAATGTTTCTCAGCCTGTATTAAATAAAAACCGGCTAAGTGCAAGTCAAACTCACGCATCTAGGGTTTTGTACAACAAAGTTTTTATTATTTGTTGCTATACCTTCTATATTATACAGTTTACACTATATTCGTTTTAAGTTTGAAGCTTGTATGTATTACCGTTTTAACCATAGAGCCTAAAAGACAAAAATATGTTTTTGGAATAAATAAAATTTTAAACATAAGGTAGACCGTAAGCTAGTTTACCACCTTAGGGGTATATAATAATTCGAAGAATTTTTCTTTTATTTAAGAGATTATTATATAAATATTCTACAGTGTTTTGAAATTATTACATATAAAAAACTAAAAACAACTTATCGTTAAATATAAAAGTAATCACAGTAGGTGATGTTTTTTTTTATTTTTGTGAGGGAACGAAGCCTAAAGGAAATTGAAAATTAAAGATATAAATTCGGAAGTATATCCTTCCCGAGCCTGGTGGGTGGGCATTGAGAGATGCGGGCCGCCTGCCCGAACTCATTATTAGTCCGACACAAACTCAACAGTCGAGGATCCGAGGATCAGAAGTCGATTGCTTTTAAGAGCCACTCATTCAATAATAACAATATTTAAGTACCTTAGTGACTTAATTCATAATATTGCCAACAACAAGGTAACCGGTCAAAGATGTCTTATGCCGGTCAAGTGCAAGTCGGACTCGCGCACCGAGGGCTCTCCGTACCACCATAGAATGAACGAGTCCGAGTCGCACTTGATTGGTTTTTAATATTTGTTATTTTATTATAGAGATTATCTTCACTGTAATCATTTTACGTAACAAGCTTACGTGTATTACCGTTTTGACAATACAGCAAAAAGAACAAAAATATATTTCTTGTATGAATAAAATCTTCTTTAAATATTTTCTTTTGTTCATTTATTGTTAATTAAAAAATCTGCTATTATATAACACACATATTCTGTTAAAACTTCATTTGTTTAAAATAAATACTTTTATAGCAAAGATTTAGTCAAAAGATTTACCTCGAGCCAGGTCTTGTACCATTAAGCTATCGAGGCACAAGTCTGGCTGATGAAAATCCCAACTACATCTTTGCTCTAGAAATACGCTCATCAGCCAGACCTGTGCCTCGATAGCCTAATGGTAGAGCACTTACACGGAATGTAAGGGTTGCAGGCTCAAGACTTAATCTTGTGACTACATCTTTGCTATAAAAGTATTTATTTATATTGATGAATCGCCATAAATATGGCACATATAATATATTTTCTTCTAAGACTCTATCGTGCAGGGAGACATAAACGAAGAAAGATTATTTCTTTGTATATTTATATTAATATCGTATTTCTTAATTCAATGACGATTTTGTGTGTGTGTATGATTGACGTTTTTGGACTTTATAAGTTACTAGTAGTTATACTAACTATTTTAACAACATAGTTCTAGAACTTAGGACTAAAGTGAACGAAGCATATGATTTTTGCCTGCCTAACGAGTAGCTAGAAGGACATAAGTTTTTTATTTGGAATACGGGGCCATTTTGTACAACTATAAGGTGAAATCCGAACTGAGCTGGATAAACATTTACTAAGAATTTTTTTTTTTCAAATAATTTTCTCTTTTGCGATGAATATTGTTTATTTAATTAATTTATACTAACTACATTATTAACTCAAAAAGTTTCATATAAGCCGCTATTGCTTCCTACAACTTTTATATTTAGCAACAGATTTATTCACGAAATGAAAGCCTCGAGGTATTAATGATTATTTTCATCTTTATATTTTCTTGTTTGATAAAAAAAAATTAGTAAAGTAATTGCCCGCTTAAAAAATTGACATCGGTTTTTTTAGAATTTAAGGATTAGTAAATTAAGTTATTAGTAACCTGAGTTCTTAGAACATTTTATAAGCCAAACATTAAGATTTTTTTTTCCGTGTCTTACACGAGAACAAAATATTTTCAGTTCTCGATTCGCATCAGTTTGTACTGACCGTGGTCACGAGAAGACTGTTTTCAGCGAGGTGCTGTGAAAAGATGGGAACGAGCAGTATCAAAACTACCAACATATCCAATGTTTTTAAGTATAAAGTCACAGTACACTCACTCTCACAGTATCTAAAGAGATGATGTTACAGCACACCACACTAACAGTCTATGAACTTGAACGTTCCGGTATTACTTGCACCTTTAAAACTCAATTTTCCCATGTACTCACCTGTACCGCTCAAACGTGACGGCATAGGGCTGAGAGTTATTGAGCCGCCTTCAAAACGTAATTCACGGTGGGTCATTTCACAGAGTAATTTTGTATATGGGTCTGTATGTAGTCTACTAGTTTGCACATCACACAAAGATCATGAACCTCTGCGACCACTTGATTTGTTACAGTAATCCTCTTAAAATCCGGTATAACACTGGTAGTTGTCTCAGCAGGAGTTTTTATTTTAATATCCTGTTGCTGTTTGACCTTTTTTTTTCAGCCTTTTTTAAAATCATCTCTGTGATTTATTTTCTATTTACTTTTTTAACTTGAAGCTATCTGATGTTCCTTTAAATGGTTCTCTCTGTCCTTTTCATTTTTAGGTGTTTAAGTATATTTTATTGTAATAATTTATAAAAAACTTTTCTGTCAATTAGTAATTATCTTTGTAAAAGAAAATATTACCAGATATTTATCTTTATTTATAATTTTAGACACGTAATTGGGATGACAAAAAATAATAAATAATATGTTTATTTTTTACAGTTAGGTTTTTAGGGTATCTAACAACGGTACAGGTAATGCAAAATGTATGGCCCTTTTTGAAAAAAAAACCATTTAGAGAAGTTGTTTGTGTGTTTGTGGCATTGTTTTGTTTTGAACTTTGCTTACATTATGTAACTTGCTCAGCATCATCTACACTTAACTTTTCAAATAACTTAATTTATGACTTAATCTTTATTTATTTCAAATAGATACAGGAGTCTTTCATTTTATTACTAAACTTCAAGAGAAAATCCACTGAATAAAACTAACTAACCAGCTTCAAGAATATTTTGTTTGATTTCGTCTACGGAATTAGAAGATTTATTGGATGATTTTTCGAAAGCTCTTACTGTAATTGAGGCTTCGAAGCTTCCATTGCTGTGACAGTAAGAAAGCTCAGTAAACTCTTGGATGTAATTGATTTCTTTAGAATAATATTTTCTGTTCTGTTTTTAATTTTTATATTACAATTTTTTTTACAATAGATATTGGGGCTGAAATTTTAAAATATATTAGAACATATTCGTATTTCACTTTCAAATCTTTGAACTTTTATATTTGAAAAACTAATGTGAAAAATTCTTTTTGGTGTTACTTTACCTCGTGATGGTGCATCCAATAGTCACTCCACCAGCTCCTACCAGATAGACCACTACATTTTATCTTGGTGAAAATAAATGAAATAACATAAAATTGATATATCTTCTTTCTTTGGGCATTTATTATATATTTTCTTTAAAGACTATAACATTCAGGGAGTCTCAAACGAATAAATATTATTTAAAGTATGTGTATTTATAATGTTTTTAATTAATTCTACGAAGATGTGCCTTTTTGTATGATTAATGTACTAAAAATGTCTAAGTCACCAGAAGTTGTTTATCTGCTTTATAAAATATCCCTTTTAATTTTATGAAAATGTGAAAATAATACAAAAACGTAGTAAAATCGGATCTACCTGGATAAATTTCTTTGTTTCATAAACTGTGAATTACCTCTATGAAAAAACGGAACTTTGTCCCTACCTCAAAATTTTAATGCTAGCCTACCACACGTTTTCGTCTTGCAGTACTTCCGCAGATAAATGCATTAGGTCGGTTCAAATTGGTATTGGTGATGTAATCCAAAACAGTAACGATGGTATTTAAAATGGCAGTGGTCGAAAAATAATGACTGTTTACTTCGCTGATGGCGTAGCTACTCTGAGAGTTCTTATATACGGTGGCGACCTATTCTTCGGTTCTCTACTTACAACGTTCAGCTTCCATGGATTGAACTTTTACTCTTAACCCGAAATATACTCACATATTGCAGTTGATTTTTTAGGGCTCCGTACACAAAGGGTAAAAAACGGGACCCTATTACTAAGACTCCGCTGTCCGTCCCTCCGTCTGTCACCAGACTGTATCTCATGAACCATGATAGTGAGACAGTTTAAATTTTCACAGATGATGAATTTCTGTTGCCCTTATAACAAAAAATACTAAAAAACAGAATAAAATAAATATTTAAGGAGGCTCACATGCAATAAAGTGACTGTTTTGCACGTTTTTTCTCGATATTGATAACAGCAGCAGGTAGATGCTTGAAATATTCATCATATAATTACTAAGTTATATATTAAATATTTAAAAAGTTTGATTGATTGAGTTTGATACAGGAGACGTAATATTTTTGGCCGTTTATAGGTAATGGTACGGAACCCTACGTGCGCGAGGCCGGTTTTTTTTTGTTGTCTTAAAGTCAATGTTTACAAATTACGTGTTTTATGACAATTGTTGTTATAAATCTTGTTATTTCGCATGAGGTCGGTTTTGTTTTGTTTTGAAATTGGGAAGCCTTTGGTAGATTAATTAAATCTTATAAACATATGAAAGTAACACAGCTGCTAATTTTGACAAAATTGTATATTTTCTAATTCCTTTTCGTTTACTTTGTAGAAGGCTGAGAAAAATAATACAGCAGATGTCTTCCTTTTGATAAATTTAATTAAACAAGAAAATATTGGTGGAGGCGATAGAAGCGTTAGTGCCTCGAAGCTCCAATTACGTGGAAAAATTACCTGAAACAAAATACAAAAGAAGATGAAAGTAGCTTCTTTGTTCGCTTCGAGGAACACCCGCTTATAATATAATTAAAAAGAAAATTTACGATTTTATTATTTCAATAAAAGCGTAAATTTAGTATTTTAAAATTGTTTATCGGTTGTAAAACTTCAATGCATCTTTTGACAATTTTCCTGTTCTATTAACAAGTAACAAATTTTAGGTAACTTTAAGTTTACAAAGATTCGCCTTTTATGTAGTAGCCTTTCATGCTATTTTTGAAATATTCTTATGATAATGAAATTAAATTGCAAGCGCATATCAATTGTAGTAGATAGTGCAGAAACCTCTAACACATACAGATTATCGATTTTTGTGCGATTTCTGTTCCTTCCGTTTTAATACTTTACGATCTGCCTAGGCATATTGTAAAACGGCAAATTATATGATTTGCCTGCGACATATATACCACTTAAGTTCCTCTGATGTTATTTGTACTTTACTGTTCATAACATAAGCACCGAAGATCTGTCACTTCACGACTTTTGAACACGAAATGCGATCACCACATGGGCGCTAGCAATTTTATACACACATATTTATTTATAACTTTAGAAACCCCTACAATAAACGCATCGCCGGTAGCTTTTCATAAGATACGCTTCTATAGGCGCGTATTACAATGTCATATCAACAAATGTTCATTTCATAGTAAAAAAAACTGTCAAAAGATTAACCTCAAGCCAGAACTTGAAAATGCAAACTGGGAATGTGCTCTGCCAACTGAGCCTTCGAGGTAAAATGCCAACTGGCTCATTGATATTACAGTTTGCATTTTCAGACTCAAAATTCATACTTAAATAATTTAATCCTCTTAGACTAATCTATTTCAGATGTACACAAAGCCTTATCATACATTTTGGAGGCGTACGTATATAAATTACTACCTGTAGGCAAAAATATACCTACTTATGTCCAAATTTTCTAAAGAGGAAGTATGTAGGGTAGGAATATAAATTTATAATAAAACAAGGTTTTCAAAGAAAACAGCAATCACAGTTATTTATTGCAACAAAATAAAAAAGTACCTAAACGTTGATTGAAAAAGAAAATAAACTTCTCAGGAATCAACTGATACGTATATTTTAAGAGCCATCTTTACAGACGTTTACTTTGTGCTCGCAATATACTGACCTTTTGCACTTATATCATACCGATTTAAGCATTTTTTTTTGTAGAAATAAAAAGTGCATAAGCTAAAAGTTACAGAAAGCCTAAGAAGGAAAAAAAAACTCCATGAATCGATAGAAAGATGGATTTTAAGCTAAAAATGTTCTATAGAAGTTTTTCGAAAAATCAATACTTTTTGAGATATTCGTGATCGAAAATGTGAATTGATTTATTGACATTTCTAACACTTAACTTACAGAAAGTGTAAGTTTAATAAGTACTAATTAAAAATAAAATGCCATCTAATTTGATGTTCACGTAATCCGAGCTTTTGGTAGTAAGCGTGTTTGAAGTTATCTGAAGCAATAAATTACTTGTTAGAACACGTCGCGTTTACTAAGGGACTACTTACACAGGAAAAAGTTTGGATACCAGCCGTAAACTGATTATAATATTTAAGATGTGACTGGTATTTAGGAGATCTTAATAAAAAGTTTGTTAGTTATCTTCAAGTTTATGTTTTATATTCAAGATGTTAAGAAATGAGTAAAAGCTTTTATATTAGCTTGTAATAGTAGAGAAAAAGATATTTATGCAATTTTAAGGAACATGGGTACCTTTTTGACATGAGTGATAGTTTACAATAGCACATCAGGAGTGTTACAAAGATTGTGAAAGACAAAGCGCCATTTACTTGTCAAATTCAATATCTAGTTCCTATCATTAATCAACGCCATTTAATTATAGCGAGATTGTGAACATTTCACTTTTCAATACACCTTGCTCATGTTTTAATGCTGGAAATACATACTTTGATACATGTTGCTGAAATGACTAATAATATAGTACTAGATTTGGTTTCTGCATTGAAAATCACGGGTGTAAAAATGGTAAATAACGAAACAAGATTAGAATTTCAGAAAAGTATTACCACATACAGCATTTTTTTTGTACACGCTGTCGGTTTCGTGCACGTTCGTCAATATCACCTTAAGGAATCTCGGTCAGCCGTTGCATCGCGTGTTGTCTGCCTTAGTCTCTCCGTTTGCTCTAAACAAACCTGGAATTGATAAGATACAGTGTGTACATTTGGAACATAAAATAGGTTAGATGCTGTAAATGAAGATAGATTAATGTTTGTCGGAGGAATATAATAGCAACACCTTGTCACTAAAGTATCGGTTCTTGCTTTGCAGTCAGCAGATACTTCGGAGATCAAGAAACAAAACTTTTTCTTGAATAAAAAGATGGTAGTTTCAGTCATTCCCTCAAATCTTGAATATAATCTCCAAAGATAATATCCAGGATTCTATACCGTTCTATTATGGAAAATTACTGTACAGTCTGCAAAATGTGGTACTTAGAAGCAAATACTAAAATTCTGTTCAAACAACAGTAAGTACCAATCGGATAACGTTAGCTAATAACGGGCTAGGATGGGATCCCAAAACCTGGCGTAAAATAATAGCTGCTGGGATTAAACAATATTAGTACACAAATAATAATTGCAATTGCATCAAATTAACGTAAGTCAAGAGAATATTTAATAAAGTGTCTATAAAGCTGGCGTAGCCAAGTCATAAGGCCACGATGCGACTTATACCACATTTTTTTGCTATTTTTTTGCCAAAAAATTGATTTTTGTGCTCCATCGGTTTCCGAGATACCATGGTCCTGCTAGCTTTAGACTAAGGCTAGCGTAGCCACCATCGTATCTCTGGACCTATTGCACCTACCAACACGGGGTTTGCACCCTATTATTTTGCTATTTTTTTGCTATTACTTTGCCTAAGAATTGATTTTCTTGCTCCAACAGTTTCCAAGATACCATGATTCTGCTAGCTTTAGATTAAAGCTCGCGTAGCCACCATCGTATCTCTGGACCTATTGCACCTACCAACACGGGGTTTGCACCCTATTATTTTGCTATTACTTTGCCTAAGAATTGATTTTCTTGCTCCAACAGTTTCCAAGATACCATGGTTCTGCTAGCTTTAGATTAAAGCTAGCGTAGCCACCATCTTATCTCCGGACCTATTGCACCTATCAACACGGGGTTTGAACCCTATTTTTTTGCTATTTTTTGCTATTACTTCGCCTAAGAATTGATTTTTTTCTCCACCAGTTTCCGAGATACTATGGTCTTGCTAACTTTGGACTAAGGCTAGCGTAGCCACCATCGTATCTCTGGACCTATTGCACCTACCAACACGGGGTTTGCACCCTATTATTTTGCTATTTTTTTGCTATTACTTTGCCTAAGAATCGATTTTCTTGCTCCAACAGTTTCCAAGATACCATGGTTCTGCTAGCTTTAGATTAAAGCTAGCGTAGCCACCATCCTATCTCCGGACCTATAGCACTTATCGACACGGGGTTTGCACCCTCTTTTTTTTTTGCCTTTATTTAATGCTGTCGGTGATATATTACAACTAACTTTTCAGGCGGTTCCACCCGCCCTAAATTTGGTTATCTGTCTCGTATTTCAACGGCAACTCCTCAATTATAGAAGAAAACCGACTCACACTTGACGTTTTCAAGTAATCTATGTTTTTTCCCAGGACTCAAGCTATCTCCATGCCAAATTTGCCCGCGGTTCCACCCGCCCTAAATTCGGTTATCAATGTAGGATTTCAACGGCAACTCCTCAATTACAGAAAAAAACCGAGTCACACTTGACCGTTTCAAGTAGCCTGTGTCCTTTCTCAGGACCCAAACTATCTCCATGCAAAATTTTGTCTGAATCGGTTCAGCACCTTAAGCGTGAAGAGGTAATAGACAAACGGACAGAGAGAGAGCAGACAGTTAAAAGATATTTACTTACACTTGATTATACAGCAACCGAAAAACTTCTTACCATAATACACGCAAGCGCAAGCACATACACACACACACACACACACACACACACACACACACGCATACACCCTCGCATCCTCACACACAAACACATGCACCCTCACACACACACGCATACATGTACGTACATAAAGACTTAAATACATAACTATCTATACATATAATAAAATGGTAGGAAAGTCAAAACTGTACATTGAATATTTAAAGCCAAAAATATAGTTTTTAGAATTTAAATTTTATGGTGTCATCAATTTTTTGTATGGGATTTAAAAAAAATCGTTCGGAACCTATCGTGTGGGGTATCAAATGAAAGTGCTTGGTGAGCCAGTTCTAAAAATATACAAAACTATTACCATTGGGCTACTTTGTTTCTTAAAATCCAAAAAGTATTTTCAAAACATAACAAGTTTATTTGACGCATATTTGATTTGCTTCTTAATTATTAATTATTCTACTCACACATAGCCATTTATTTTATGTTAAAAAATCGTGTAAAGTCATAACTTAGATGTGTTATAATTTTTCACCATATAAAAATGTTACCTATTTGCTAACTAGATGGCGTTGGCGTCGAATTAGATCACGCTATGGTTTCGTTCACAAAAAGTGATGTTATAGTATAGCGTTCACGCGGAGGACGTCGCGGGCAGCACCTAGTATTATAATATAGTCATATCCATCTGGAAGAGCATAAGTTCCTATAAGAACAAACTAGACCTAGTTTAGGTGCTTATGTAACAAATTTTGCTTTTTATTTTATTATATTTTAATTAATTTAACATATTGTAACTAAAAGCATTGTAAAATTTCTTTTGACCAACAAAAACTATTATTATTATTATAGTTACTTTCGCATTTATGTATATTAGTAATAGATTTTGCCCGCGGTTTTACCCGCCCTTAATTCGATTAACGGTGTAGGATTTCAATTTCTATAAAAAAATATTCATTAAATATTATAATAAAAAACCGGCCAAGTGCGAGTGGGACTCCCGTACTGAGGGTTCCATACCTACCAACATTTAGGTAATTTAGAAACACAAACAAAAAAAAGTGTGCCGCTAAGTGGTCAGCCAGCCAAGTATTGACCGAGCTTGAGGTTGCTTAACTGTGAATATCGTTTCCAACAAGTGTTTGTAGGTACGGAATCCTCGGTGTGCCTATAACCGAATATAGCGCGGGTGAAACCGCGGGCAAAATCTAGTATTAAAAAACATAAATGCGATAGCCTGTATGTCTGTTATTTCTTCACGCTTAAACTGCAGAACCGATTTAGCATGAAGATAGTTTGAGTCCTGAGAAAGGACATAGGCTACTTGAAACGGTCAAGTGTGAGTCGGTTTTTTCTATGATAGAGAGCCTCGTTGAAATTTAATAGTAAAACCTTTTTTTAGCACAAATTACCCGTTCCGTCTGAGCGCATCTGATAATTTCAGCGGCGCTATTATTGTCCAAACGAAACGCGTTTCGCGTCATTTTTTTAAATGTTCCGTGTGTGTATATGTTTGAGTATTTTATTTTGATTTTTGTAGATAATAACAAAGATAATAACAAAGTTCATAATACAAAAATAAACTTTTCTCTAATAAAACAACGTTATAAATATTTTTCTCAAAGGGTTCACTATCTCATTTGACAGCTGTCAAAAGTAGCGCAAAATACCCACCTTCCGACATGAGTTTTTGGCAGCAAAATTTTGTATAATTTTGCTACCAAAAGCATGTAACGCGGTTATGTGCTAACAATTTCTGCTAAAAAGTAGTCAGATGGAACGCCCTAAGCGTTTGGAAAAGGGCTCATATTAAGTAGTGTACGGTGGTCATACAAGAGTTAAATCATTATGTTCTTATCTCTATTTTACTTTTGAAGAAATTTGACAAAAATTACCTACTTTTCATATAAGTACTCACTTTTTCCTGGACTAAATTCTTGTATTATAAAAATCTGCTATAGCAAGCTATAACCGCAGTTATAGTTTGTACAAGTGAATATTACTTGTAGTTATTCCCGTGTAAACTCTTAACTTTCAGTAATATAGGCTTTCTCCATCCCTTTTCAGATTCAAAACAGAGATCGTTACTCTGTGAACAAAACAGCTAAATTGGTTGCTCCGCACCGCCGCTAAGTAACAAACAAACAGATTTTCACAAATATATATTAATTCGGATTGTAAAATAAATATTTATATTTATTGTAAAACACATGCTGTCGTGAATGAAAAATAAAAAAATTTCACCATTACCTAACGTTGATAAAAGATTTTAAATCATTTTGACTTGCATTTCTTCAACAAAATTAAAGGAGACATAAGATGATTCTCCGTAGGAGCTTATGTTAATTGTAGCTTCCGACTAAACGTTTCTGTAACAAAACGCTTTGTAAACTCTCGAATATAATTAATTCTTACAATTTCTGAAGGATTTGTTTGTAATTAATTTACAATTGTATGGGGATAAAGTTTTTCAGAAATCAGTCGTAGTTATATAGTGCGTAATAAAACATTTTTTATCGTATTTTATTTATTTTTTGTTTGACTTACTATAAAGTGTTTTAACTTAGAACCTTACGTTCATATGTTTAGGACTTACCACGATCAGATTTATTGGGTTCCGTATATTTCCATACAGTTTAAATGCCATTTTCATGGGTGAACTGAGGTAGTAAATAAAAGCTGTATAAGGAGTGTCAGTAATTTCTCACCAGCCTCGGTCTTTTACGAAAATCAGTTATCGATTGATCAGTCGTCCCGTTGCATATTCTTGTCCCGGCGGTTCACTACTTTTGTCCACACTCTGTAACTCGTCACAAACTCGACACACTACGCTGACACAACACTGGCAACCAACTTAGGTTAATATTTGTTTTGACATTTTAGGTTCTGTTTTTGAAGAAAACGTGTCGTGTTTTAATGTTGAAATAATTGTTTTTGGTTTTTCATGCCTTTTAGTAGAACACTTTTATTTTTTAAGCAAAATACCAACTTGTTGTTACCTATGTGTTATTTACATATTTTCGTACTATTTTGTCTTATTTTTTTTTAACTTTTCGATTTCAAAATTGTAAAGTGTCAACAAATTTTTGGTGGTTTAATTTTTCGTATAGTTAGGTTTTTGTATCTTGGTATTACTTTCACTTCAACGTTTATAAATTGGAACCCCACTGATGTTGTCAGAACTTCATCGAATTCGTTGATTTTCACCGGATAGTCAAGTTCACAAGTTGAGAAGTTAAACATTTTTGATACCGTGAGGAAAAAGGTGATAGAGGAAACAAAAACTACGTAAGAAGAGACGGAACTCCCATACTCGAGTTTTATCAAAGTTTTAACCTGTGGAGTATTCCACAACCTAAGCGTTCGCGGAAGGAAGTTTCTCTGAAACCACGCTGTATGTGGCCATTTAGGTGAGGAAATGAGTTTATGGAACTCTATCTCTATTATTTATAGCTGAAATTTAATGTTTGAAGATAGAGATCCGCGCGACCAAACGCTAGACCGTGACGATATCGAAACCTGCCTTGACATGTCATACAATATTTCATAACTTATACAGACCAATTTAGATATTTAAAAAAAACATATGGTATCAGTAAGACAGTACAAGGAACTATATACCGTTGAAAACAGAAGTTTTCACCTATTTGACACGGAATTGAACGCTTAGTTGATACGGATCGCCACGAAACGGTAGCGCTACTGTTAACCTACCGGTTTCGTCACGAATTGTTGTGGCTTTAAAATGTTCCTCACACTTAATTTCATTTTGACTGAGTGCAGGAGACGTAGAAATTTCCTCTAGCTCCCAAAAACGTTTGAGAAGAGTATCTATAGGGTCAAGAACGACCGAACAACACGAAGTTGTAGTAATATTAAAATTGCGGTTACGGCGATAAGGTACTGAACCCATGATGACATGTCCAATGGAAGTTTCAATTGCGGGAGGTAAATTATCGTTACTGTTACTAGTGACAACACCTGGTAACACAAGATGCGGAAACAAAGAAGTACCGATGAGCATTTCAATCGGGCCCGGGATCGCGTAATCGCTATCGGCAAGCGGTATATTTTGGAGATATGGTGAGGCAGACACGTCTACAGGTGCAGTCGGGAGATCGTCGGTTATGCGGTCGACTACAAATGCCGTTGCGTTATAAGAAATATTTATATTAAATCGGGAATGAAAATTATTATCTACTGAACTCTTAATAGATTTTTCGGATCCACCGATACCCTTAACTACAAGGTTTGAGATATTTTGACCCTTTATACCCAATTTTTTAAAAAATTCATAAGAAATAAAATTAGACTGCGATGCAGTGTCTAAAAGTGTGCGTAGGTTTATTATTGACGTCGTACATAATAACCTTTGCGGTGGCGAGGAGAACGGTTGTCGGAGCAAATTTGTTTACTGTTTAACATCGATCCCCAGTAGAAGTCGTACATAACGAAATGTCAGTATTCTGAACAATATTAGTACCGGGCGCACCGGGCGGCGGCGGCGGCGGCAAGCCACCGTTGTTGTCTAACTGATAAGACGGTGCAGCTGATGACTCTTTATGTTCGTGACATGAACGCACATTCACTTGTGCAGTGTTACCTTGAGATTGATTGCTAGCCGACCATGCCGAAGTAGGTGCAGTGTTGCACACTTTCGACTTTTCGAAATGTAACCGACTATGATGTCTCTGGGTACAGGAACGGCATCTACTGTAGAAACCCCCCCCTACAAAAATAAAATTATTTTATTTACATCTCAAGTGGAGTATACTGACGTACTTGCCAATTTGATTATGTGATTAACGTACATAATCCTAACATATTGTCGCCTTTATTATTATTAAAACGTTAATGATGATTTGCAACCGTTATTAATGTTATTATTAAAGAAAGCTAATATTTTATTTGGCTGTGATCGTCTAATGGCGTGATCGACAATTTGGACCCCTGGTTGTGACCGATCATAACCCAAGATCCTAAGAGGTATGGATTCAATCAGTCCCAGTTATGAAAGAATAAAATCAAAACCCTAATCTTACATTATACCTATATTAAAGCCAATGGCCTATAACTAATCCTTAACCGCAGAGCCACTAAGTCCTAATTAGCATTAGACCAGAATTTAAATTACTAAATCCGAGTTTCTGATTAAAATATATGCGGTTTATTATCCTAACGTAGTCGGAGTGCCTAAGCCTAAATCACCCTATTCACCAGCTTAGCTACCTCCTTACAACTCTAAACATGTCTCGTAATAACGCGGTTACCCCTTGGACACGATAGGCCATAAAGTTGTAACTTTATGATAGTATATGAAATCTCACTATAAGGATGAAACACTAAGACTTACCCCTTAAGTGAAGTCGTAATCTTATAGTAATGTATGAGAATCGCCTTAAGGAAGAACTCGTAAACGGTAAGTAGTCCATCAATAACCTTGTTAGCTTCCCCTTAAGTAAAATTGTAACCTCATGGTAATGTATGAACCTCACCTCAGGAAGAACCCTTAAAATGTAAATAATCTACCACCAACCCCACTAGCTTCCCCTTAACTAAAGTGGTAACCTTATCATAATGTAGGAAAGTCACCTTGAAGGGAGAACCCTTAGGCATATAAAAGTACTAACCACTAATAAACTCACTGGCTTCCCCTTAACTGAAGTTACGCACTTGTAACAATATATAGAAATCATTAAAGAGACAGACGGACCTATTTAGTAACTAAACTAATCATTAGCAGATACGCTATTGAGCCCTTAAATAACCTATAAAACTGTAATGTAATATGAAAGGTCACCGTACGGATGAACTAACAGATTGAATATATATATATATATAACACACGAATATACTCGCTGACTACCCCTTAAGTAAATTACAAAACCGTCATAATAACACTTAAAGTACACCCACGGACGGACCGACAGGTTTAGTAGTTGCATAAATAACCCGTTAACAACCCCCTGAGTGAAATTATAAAATCGCAATGGTATTCGAGAAGCCGCCCCAAAGACGAATAGACAATCTAAGTATATAAAAAAAAAAACCCTACCACTATCCTTACTAGCTTCCCTTAGCTGGCTTATAATATTATAATATTATTTGTAGAATCACCGTAAAGACGGACTAACAGATTAGAAGTAAATGTAACCCTGAAATACATCCACAGCCTACCCTTTAAATAAATTTATAACATAGTCCTAACCGTAGGTATCTAGAAATCCTCATACATTCATGATTATTGTTTACCACTGTGGCTCACGCCATCTGTGTAATAATCGTAGAATTCCTCGGTCGATCGATATTTTAGCTAACTGTCTAATAATCTTGGAGATATTGAGAAGGCCTTATAGAGGGCGCTATTGGCAGACGATTTAATATGGAATCCTATCTAAATCTACTAATCCTAGTTTCCAGGTCATCCACGTGTAACCCTAACTGGGAATCGTCCAGGAAAATTTACATATACAACCATTCCTTAAGGGTTCGTAAGTTGTTCTATCCAGAATTGGTGGGCCCGCCACCGAATTATCCCTTCGGCCGATTAATGACTAAACGGTCAGACCTTTCATACATTTTCCTGTGCATCGAAGTGCCCAGTTGGCGTCTCGTAATCACGTGGGTGCGCAGAATTCACATATTAGCCTTCTGCGCTGATACAGAGTCTAATCGTGTTACTCGACCATCCTTCGACTAATTTACGTTGGTTCGGTTTTGGTTTAATATCTCGCAACCCGGTCGATACGAATTTCGCTATTAGAACTAAAATTGGATTTATGTCGACCAACTATGGGGGTTATCTACACTCGGATATAAGAGTTTATGGAAATCAGTACTATAAAATCGAGACGAAACCTAAAGTTCGCCTAACTTATGTACTGGACTGTTCCTACCTTATCGCCAAAATGAATATTGAAAATTAATTATTTATAATTTGATTTTGAACCGCCCAAAAGACCTTGGGTACCGTCCAGCCTTAAGCGGTTATCAATTGTATCGTACCTATTATCTAACTAACGCCTTGGAACCTTTAACAAGGAAGGTATATAACAAGACAGACTCCGGACAGACTTGTAGATAGGTTCAATCAGACTAGCTTACCTGGTGGCTTCGCCTTCCTGTCATTTAGTAATTGAGTAGGTGTATAAACATTGGTATTTCGTACACTGTGCCTTAAACTGTTCTTTAAGATATGTAAGTAGTGCTCCCCACCAACTCCTACATTTATTACACTGCGGAGGTGGCAAACAAACAGGCGACCATGTATTTATCCTTACTACTATGACTAACTACGGAACTAAGGGGACCATTTCTTTATTATTTGGATGCAACCTACGATCGGTCGGTTCGAACCCGACGCTCCTTAGGTTTAAATCGCCGCTAGTCCGGAGAGGCTATACTCGCCCGAAACATATGTCGTGCGTGCTAAGTTCACAAGAAATACTAAAATAGGTGTGCAATTACGCACATGGTTAAGTGGTAAATTGTTCATCAGAGTAACTAAGGCGACAGAACGCCTAATTTAACACACAATAAGTATGTTTAAGGTGGGTTGTGAGGGAGACATATCCACACTCAGGACCTGGCGCATTAGACAGATCAAGTAAGGGTAAGCCCTTTTCTGGGTGTTTAGAACTTAACGTTTCGGCTATCCATACAACAATTCAGAGCCTCATCAGTTAGTAGAGAATTGTGTATGGTTATACTAATACGTTTTCAACGGGGTGATTCATGGTGAAGAACAGAACAAATCCTGACCCACTAACGTCACCTCATACCCTGTTAATAAAGTTTGGTCAAGGTTGCGTTTCTGTCATTGCTATCTTAAACAGTACAGAGCACTAAAATAAAGCTTAGATAGTCTAACTAAAATTAGACTCGTTAGATTAATGTCGTGGCCATGAAAGACATGGGAGGTTTACGTTTATTCTTTACACAGGAAACAAATATTTAAATATAAACACAATAATAATTAGGTATCTAAATATATCCGTCGCAGCAATGGTTGGAGTGGAGGTTTTATTTATTTACGGATTCCTTAGGAGATTGGGTTAAAAATCCCACGTTAATTTTAGCCACCCATTACCTAAACGGAATCTAACCCGGATCTCACACAAACAATTTTGCTATTTAAATAACACTTAAATAACTTCCCTATCTTGTTAGATCAGTGAAATGACACATAAACCATACGAAACATATACATATATAGACATGTATGTCTCCTTTAGATCCGGGTCAGATTTCCCTACAAGTTTAGCTTCCTCATTCGACGCCGGTGAAGGGTGGAACTGGAGCCAACCTAGATCTAGGTTTAATCAGCCCCCTCACACCCTTATATTCCCGAAGCCTGCAATTAATCTAGCATATCCCTAACATTTAGCCCCGATCTTCCCTAATCTTATAACAAGCCAGACCCCGCTTGAAGAACCCCTACTGTGACTGCCCGTCCTCACCTACATCTATCTACCGAGGGTCTGCTTGCTCTGGGGGTCACCATACAGCAAAGCAGCATGACATCGTAATAAAATTTTATGATAGTAAATAGTGAATATAGAGATATCATTAACATGATAGTCAATTTCATGCAACAAACTCGTCTTACTTTAACGAGCGTCTACCGAATCGCGTAGGGTCTTCATCAATAAAACAGATAGACACACAGAACAGGTTTTACACAAATAATTGCCTACCGA
The DNA here is from genome assembly GCA_946406115.1 of Apoda limacodes. Classification (NCBI taxonomy): domain Eukaryota; kingdom Metazoa; phylum Arthropoda; class Insecta; order Lepidoptera; family Limacodidae; genus Apoda; species Apoda limacodes. The sequence continues at coordinate 5,086,851 of OX291553.1, read as the reverse complement.
GTCGCGTGAGCAGGTCCCTTCACCTCGAATCCGATCAAAGCAAGGAACCTCTACTCAGGGCTCGTGTAGGGCTTTCATCAATAAAATATATATACACACAGGACAGGTTTTACACAAAGACTTGCCTAACGAGTCGTGTGAGCAGGTCCCTTCACCTCGAATCCGATCAAAGCGAGGAACCTCTACCCAGGGCTCGTATAGGGCTTTCATCAATAAAATATATATACACACAAGACAGGTTTTACACAAAGACTTCTAATCTAAAACATCTCAAAAATCGTAATCAGCCAGACCCGTACTATCGGCTCCTTAAAGGAGGACCTACTCCACTGCACTTCAAACTCTAACTCCGTTGGCCTGACAACAATTCATCGCCCCTCCACAACTTAAACCCTAGCCTTAACCCTAAGCTTAAACGATTTCCTATCTAATCAGATCAGGGCTTAATTACAGGGTTTTCCTCCCACAAGGTACAACAAAGTTAACAACATCATGTTAAAAGACACCGATCCCTGCAGGAACCTTTTACTCCACTAAATTTTCTACAGAAATCGGTAGTCCCCTTTCATCAGAGAGTACCTAGCCAGCGACGTCAGCAAATTACCTCTGCATTTTTTTTTATAAGTAAGGGTTTTTTTATCACCCCAGATTTACAACTAAAATCCCGAACTAAATTCCAACCAAAAAGTCAACCACTTTAAAACTTCCCCTACCAACCCTTCACTTTAACCAAAGTGGCATCTTATACAGTCCCCTACACGGTCCTTACACAATCGTATTAAGAAAGTCTCTCACAAAGCCCCATCGTACCCATCCAACCATTCAATAATAAGCTGACATTGCTAGCCTCAGTTCTCACAAAAGACACTTACTGATATTTGCTGTAAGCGAAGCGTGCACGGCGCCGGTATTAAATTTCTTCAAATCTTTGTGCGTCCTGACCTTCCCACTTCCTCAGGAACTCGAACACAGCCAGCCTCTCGGCACGACGACAGTGAAAAAGGGTGCCGCAACTGACGCCTATCGCTTATAACCGCTTTCCCCTCCCCCACGGTAGGGCGCGGCCTGAACACATAGCGTGTCTAGAAATTGTGGCGCCAGTTAATTTCTTCTTTATTTTACTTCCACGTGTACACACGTGCTCCGCATTTAGTGGCCAGTTACTTTATAGTAATTAATCGAATAATTATATCGAAATCGCAAACCGATTCTACTAAATCCTTTACCCGTTGAACTAGCTTCTCCGCTTTTCCGTGGCTCGATTATACGGTTTCGATTAGTTTACGCAATGAATGCTCGTCGCAAGCGGTGCGGAGCCTACTCTACCATCCATCGGGCACCCTACCATGTTTATATCAATTAACTGAGATTAATCGATCGATATTCTTCATATATTTTAACCTCCTGGTTATCTGCTACTTTACGGATCGGTCGTATTTAACGAGTAATTATTTTATTGTGTTGATGATTTAAGGATCCTACTGCGATTTAGGCCTTATGACGTAGGTATAAACATATTAATCGAAGACCGGTGAGGACATCCGGGCCACTCACTTACTTCATGCTTCATTGATCTCGTTTCTATCCATTTATTAGGAGTATTCGATTGGTATGAATTGCAAAGGTGATTAATCTAATTTATATGTATCATTGATGATTTCCATCTTTAATTTACCTGCTCTCTTAACCTTGAATTAGCATGTCAACACCGTATCGTGGGGTCCAGATTACTACAATTCTCTGTTAACGGTTTGGATCCACTACAATCCTCCCCAACAAGTCATAAATGTACACTTATCAGTTGTGACTTGTTTCTTAAAGGTATACTAGGCAGGTAATCAAGAAGAAACTCCGTCACCAATAGATATCGTTTATTTATATTAACACACTCCTCTTTGAATAATGACCACGAAACAAGGGAATCAAAAAAAAATTTCCTCCCAAACTCTCCCTTCTTCCCCCCATCTCAGCCGTCACCCCGGGAAAAAACGGAATAAAAGTATGGACTAACTGATATACCTAGACAAATGTATAGCATTGAACTTCCCTCTTATTTGCTGGTTATTTGGATCCATTAGGACACAGACATTCGGGAAAGGAACTGCCGCAACCACATAAGGCCCCTCGTATAGTAAAGAGATTTTTTTTATTTGTTTAAGCATAGCGACAGATTTATTATGACGACGCACCTTCACTAAATCTTCTATCTGAAAATTCACCACCCGGTGACTTCTATCGTAATATTTGTTCCGCCTTTTACTAGTTTCTACTAACTTCTCTCTAGCCCTCCTCCTCATTTCCTCTAACTCACTCCTGCTTACCACTCCACTAGTCTCTCTATCCATCGCCAATCTCGCCTTCCGGCCATACAATAACTCATTCGGGGTGAACCCAGTACTGAGGTGAAGGGTATTGTTATACAAATCCTCTATTCTCCTTACCTGGTCAACCCACCCCTTATGATTTTTATGACAATAAGTTCTAAATAAACGCCCCAGTTCACGATTTACTCTCTCCGCGATATTCGGCCGCGGATTCCTAACTTTGGTGTAGATAGGCCGGATTCCCATCTCCGCTAAAGATTCCTTCCAATCCCTACTAACGAATTGACTACCGTTGTCCGTCAGAATCATTTTTGGTTTTATAAGCCTCACGTATAGTCTAATTCTAGAAATCACTCCTCTAGCTGTGGCCTTTCCTAATTCGAATAACTTTAGATATTTGCTGAAACTATCCTGTACTACCAGTAAATAACTTAATCCATACTTTCCCTTGGGCAGAGGCCCGTATAAATCTGCCATTACTATATCTCCTATCTCCCCAGGTAGAATGAATTTACAGCTTCCGACTAAATTTACATTGTTCGGTTTAGACAATTGGCAAATATGACATTTCGCTATCACCTCCTTTACACGCCTTCTTAAGTTCGGCCAATAATATCTGTCATGCATTATCTTTATTGTTTTCAGAGCCCCTAAATGACCCATTTCCGTATGCAATATTACCCTCTCTTGTAAAACACTAGGCAAGAACGGTACCTTCTTATTTCCCTCCGAACCCACAAAGCACAATACTCCATCTATTATCTGACTCAATTCCCCTATTCGTTTTAGCCTGCCAGTGACAGCCCCTCGTCCCTCCGCTTGCTCTCTCAACGATCGCAACAAAGGGTCCTCCGCTTGATACTCGCGCAGACGGGTTAGGTCGTGTCTCAGTTCCCGGTCCAGTGTTACTCCCATATAACTAATTTCGGGACCTAAAACTTTGTCCTCCTGGATGGATCCCCCCTCCGGTAAGTACCTGGATAACACATCCAAGTTTTCACCCTACATCTAACATTTGTTTTAAAGGAAGGTAAAACTTTAACTCTAATTCCCCTTGGTAGCGAGCTGAGTAGGGGATCGAATCGCCAGCTCTTAATAGTTTCCCAAAGGAGTCTCCTCCATTTCTAAATTTACTTCCATTAACCGCGGCATCTGGCCTCCAGTACCAGGCGACCGATTGGGCCCAGGTCTAGGAAAGCTCTTCTTTGCTTCGGGACGACCATACCTCCAGTTCCCTTTATTTCCAGCTTGACCATCGTGGATTGGCCTCACCTTCGATCCTCCCGCGCCCTCTAGAAGCCCCTTCTGCTTATCTATATTGTCCAGTCTTCTCAAGAAACTAGTGGCCCTTAACAACCCGAATCCTTCTTCTCTCGCCACCGTCCAAGCGTACTGTACTTCCTTAGAAAAGTGTCGTATAATGTCTCCCACCAATTGGAATGGCATATGTCAACATCTTAGCCTGTCCGGTTAAATGTAAAAAATGTCCCAGCATCGTAGGGTGAACCTTCTTGTCCCAACCAAATTGTACTATGTCCCTTCTCAAAGCATTTTGTTCATTTTCACCCCAATATGTATCCAAGAAGTCCCTTTTGAAGTCCTCCAGAGACCCCCATGTCTCTTTATACACCCGAGCCCAATTTCTCGCCTCCCCCTCCAAGCAATCAAAAATTCCATTTATTTCATGATCCTTAAAAGGAGCTCTCTTCAGGTAATACGTCAAATTTTCAAGGAAGGTTACCGGATGCAATTTCTCAGGGGTGCTAAACTTGGGCCGTTCCACCCCCCCATATTTATACATAGCGCTCACTTGATTGCAGCACTTTATTACCTCCTCATTAACCGTCGGGGGTGTCAAATCGATAAGTGGTACCGGGTTAGGAACTGGAGGGTTGATTGCGGGGGATGCCGACTCTACAACCAATTCGATCCTTTCACCTAGCCTTTTCTCTAACTCTTGTATTCGCTTGGTTAAGTCCGCAATGGTCTGTTTATAACCTTCGTTAGTCGCTCTGAGGTCCTCACTATCACTGTTCTCATCGTCGCTCCCCTTGGCTTGTCGCTTCCTTGGACGCCCCATGATTCTCCTCTCCAAAAATTTCCTCGATAACCGTGCGCACCCTCCGCGAATCCTGTAACAAACCAAGGCGCCTGTCTGGGTAAGACCCTAAACTTATTTCATCCTGTCCTAGTTCCTAACAGGGCTTCAATCACCTAACTTGGTCTACGACCAAACCCACTATTCTTAGCAAGGTATATCCAGACCTAATCCACTATTCTTAACAAGTTATATCCAAGAACTTCTTATTTAGATAATGAATGGAATGTCATAATAATCACTCGAGATAGTACGCGCAAATTGGTTAACAAAGAAAGATGGAAGCCCACTCCAGTTCCATCAAGGCAACTAGAACGGATACCTCCCCCGGGGGGGGGGGGGGGAAACCCCTATTGGCCCCTTAACCTCATCTCGAAGCCACTCAAGCACCCACCCCATCGAAACAAAAGCAGGCCCCTGCAGCTCTATAATAGGAAACACCAGATATAATGGATAGTTATGAAGAATATAGTAGTTCGAAAAAGGGAAATATGATTGGAAGCAAACAGTTGAGTTTGTCCATTATTAGTCGTAGATAATCAGGACGGGTACGACGGAAATGCTTCGGTTAAGGACCAAGGGCCTCACTTAATCTAGGCTTGTTATGATGAATATGCTTCGATTAAGGACCAAAGGCCTCTCTCAACCTCGGCTTGTCGGGATAGTTATAATATGGCGATGATGTTAGAACACAAACAGTTGAGTTCGTCCATTTGACGATATTCGGAAGCAAACAGTTGAGTTTGTCCATTATTAACTGTAGATAATTATGATAGATATAGTAATCTGAATATGACGACGACGTTTGGAAACAACCAATCGAGTTTTCCATTTGATGACATTCAGAAACAACCAGTTTAGTTTGTCCGTTATTAGCTGTAGGTAATTATGACGGATATGCTTCAGTTAAAGACCAAAGGCCTCACTCAACTTAGGCTCATTATGGTGTATAAACGCCTGGACAGGGCAATGAAGTTCGAGGGTTGTTTATTTAATGATATTAAGAAGCAAATATTAAGTTGTTATCAGCACTTCTAAGAACCGGTTGTGAAATTTTGAACCTTGTGTAGTAATGCTGATACTAGAGCGGCCTAAACCCATACCCCGCATATCCCCCTCCTCCCCTTAACTACTCACCCCTCATTCACGTTAAGCCTAACTTCCACTAACGACGTATACATATGTACGCATACCTCCACACACTTATACAAACATACACCGGAAACGATCCATCAAAACAGCAGTTGCTGGAACATTAAAACCTCCCTGAATCCCACAAGGCAAATTTGTAAGGGCTGCCACACCCACGTTTCCAAAACCATTTCATTGATGTTTGTAACAGCTCACCATTTTTTTTTAATTATTTTTTTCCCGACGACTCAAACACATCTCCAGCATAACACCTTTTGCTTCTACAGTTAAGGACCTGACTCTCCCACCATTAAGGCAGGGCCCGACCTCAACTTCGACACATATACACATGCATACTGATATGTATACACACACATAGACATGCACCGCCCGCGGTCACTCAGGGATCGTACCTGCCGAAACATTACGACCCCCTGCAACTCACACGGCAAAAATCTCAGGGGTTACACTAACCATGTATAAAAATCCAAAATCATTTCAATTCACGACTCGTACCAAATTAAATAATAACCTTGTCCTACTCGGCTGGGTTTAATAATTTTGCCTTAGTTTCACATCTACATAGCAGGTAATAGTATCTATCCACGTTCTAGCTCACTTTCCACCTTACGCCGAACCTAATTTATATATATATATATATATATATATATATATATATATATATATATATATATATATATTTCATGCGAATCCTAATTCTGAATAAACGTTAATGCAGTTTAATAAACATTTTTGATGTTGACCCCTCCCCAAACAAATGTTACTGTCAATCTATCACTTTCATAAATGGCACCACAATAGATTAAAACCGGTTGATATTACCGGTCCGCCTAGTAATAAAATATTTATCGACAATCAAAACGTAATATTATTTGGCAAGCAAAAGCATGAGCTTAAAGTATCCTAAAATTTGATTCTAATAGCCCGTGACCGGTAGCAATGAATCTATAAAAGATGATCTAAACCTAACGTCTACATTCGATCGCTCAGAATCACCTCAGACAGCTCCGTTGGCGAAACACCTTACGCTCGTGCCAAGAACTCGAGAACCTCCGAGTTCAAATCCCCGCTCGAGCGGACACCCTTTTCCTTCTTTAGTTTATATTATTTGTTATAAATTTTCCTTATACAAAATTATATTACTACCTTTTTCCTTCTTTAGTTTATATTATTTGTTATAATTTTCCTTTTACAAAATTATATTACTAAACTAACAACTCACAAAGTACAAATAGTCGTTTTGGACACCCTTTTCCTTCTTTAGTTTATATTATTTGTTATAAATTTTCCTTATACAAAATTATATTACTACCTTTTTCCTTCTTTAGTTTATATTATTTGTTATTATTTTCCTTTTACAAAATTATATTAAAAAACTAACAACTCACAAAGTACATATAGTCGTTTTAACATCTACTGTTTACTTTGTTAAGATTACCTTCTACCAGTCATGAATCTTCCCGTTGGAGGAAGTTCACCTGGTCTAAGGGCTTAACCGACGTCACCGTCAAGTGAAACAGTTATTAGATGTTCGTACTTTGGAACAACCTTTTAACTAAAACCTATAAACCGATAACTTACTAAGTCAGCGCTACTTAAGTAGTATAACATTAAAGAACTGATATGGATGAGGGCCTACTTCAGCTAATATCTTAGTGACTTTATGACCTTACTTCTGCATTAACATTGCAAATGCTCGCTATCCCGCCTTTCAATGTATTCCTTAATCATAAATGAACTCACTCTAACTCTTCTATAGTAAAGTGATATATTAAGGCTACACCCTACTTCAATGTACAGGTTTCTGCTCGGTTTTAAAATCGATTTCGCTGTCCTATGGTAAGTTCCAAACCGGAAAATAACGTGGCCTTCTACATTCTTTGACTAGCAGATTACTGTATTTGGTTTACGGTTTCTGTCCAAAACATTTTTTTTTTTTTTTTTAAGAAAATTACAGCCGATGTTCTCGTCCTTCTATTTTTAATTCGTAACTCACTATCAACAAGTAGCGAGAACACAATTTATTTCATGACGTGTTAAGTAACTTCAAAGCTAGAAAATTGCTGTAATTTAAATTTTATATCGCATGCCATCGCATAACTGTAATTAAATATTCCCCCCCCCCTTTTACGCTAAGTGGTATGTCTATGTATAGTATATTTACGCCACTGGAAAATGAGCTCTATTTGAAACCAACAATATCGACTCCCGCCCCACACCCATAAAACAAAGGTATATGCGCGTTGGGGCCCTCTTAAATGTTCGTTATTTTATTAAGTCCTTTCCCTCCCCGAGCATATTAGATTTTTATTCCACAGTGCCGCCCTTCTGGCAAATAATTCTACGCATATGGAAAATTTATTAAGGACACGCCAAATATACCGATATCTAACCTACGTCTATACAATAATACCCCTCGCGCTCGACCACCACAGTCAATACAATACGGCTAGCTCCTCCTCTCTTTCAATTAGCCATCACAAAGTTCCGTAATCTGTCCATAGCACTACTGCGAAATTATACACCCGTCCACATCTACTTACGCACACGTATACGTACAAACCAGCACTCACAATCTCATTCGACCCATACTCCCAACATTAAACTAAGGTCCATAATAATTGAATAGTGCTTTCCATTAATAAATTTATTCGAATCTAGTTTTAAACATTTTCCTAAACCTATGTAATGACAATATGCATATAGGTACAAACACATAGAAGTCCAGATTGAACGAGACTAGTAAGATTTATCTTACGAATACCGACTCCTAGGTTTCGGATGATTGAGATATACAATTCTGTATTTGTAAATAATGTTATTAGATCATGCACATACCCCTGCCTACCATTCTATAAATGTAATTGTAATTTTGCGTATTAGCCGTAATTTTATGTCTACCTATTACTAGTAATGCCTTCCTATATCTAAGCCTAAGTCACAGAATATATCTTACTATACTAGTACCTAGATAGATGTACTGTAAAACCTAACTAAAATAAAAAAACATTCTTTTACACTAATTCAACATGGTTTTATTCTAAACTTGGCCTACAATTCCCTTATATGCTTTATAAAGTATGTGTCTATAACTAAGCTTAAGTAACAAACAACTACAAAATGCCTTCTAAACAAGATTTATATCTTGCTTATTGGTTCTATTCTGTCACACCAGTCACCAACTCAAATCCATTTTAATGACCTCCCATAAATGGCCTACCTAAAGGAGTCGTTTGAATTTCAGTCGAAAGAACAGGCTGATATGAAAAAGGCTATTGATGTCTTCAAGCTGTCGTCCACCAATAAACTATCCGACAATGTCATGGATCTTCAACATAAAATTTATTCCATGGAACAGCAGGCACGTCAGAATAATCTTGAAATTTGTAATATTCCCGAAAAACGAGGTGAAAATTTGCTCACCCTAATGGAATTAATTGGAACTGCTATCAAGTGTCCAGTTGACCGCCATAGTATTATTTCAATTCATCGCGTACCACATGCTCGGAATGAAGAAAATAACCGACCTAAAAACATTATAGTCAAGCTGTGTTCCCGTACTTTGCGCGACAACGTAATCAGTGCATTTCGCCTGGCAAAGGGACTCAAGACGGACCAAATCAATAAACTCGTAAAATATATATTAACGAACATCTTACGTTGCATAATAAATAATTGTTTTGACAAAGCCGCGAAGAAGCAAAAAAGTGCAGCTGCAAATATGTGTGGATTAAAAACGGTACAATATTGGCGCGAACGTCAGATACTTCACCGATCTTCGCAATCAGGTCACATAATGATATTGTTAAATTTAGTAAAACAAGCCCCCAAGACCGCACACACACTAATACTCCCTCAACTTAGCGTATATTCGTCCAAACCCCTGTACGTACCTATGAATATTTTGTGTCTAAGTGCCTTAATTAGAAATGTAAAAATAATTTTAATAATCTCTATAACCATAAATAATACGCATAGTCAGCTACCTACTATTTACCTTTTATGTCGCAAACTTAGTGTGTACTTATTTTATTTGAAAATTAAAATATTATTTTGCATATATTTGATAAAGGCCCTAATGTTTACTACAAAGATGCCCAATTATATTTTTGATAATAAACTTACCTATCTTATTTGTATTACTGCAATTACTCCAGCAGCTGTGTGTTTGTGGTGGCGCTCATACCTACGTAACTTTATATTAACATACATAATATTTCTTGTTTACGACAGTGCATATACACTTATAATAATGATAAGACTCGCTTAAGATAGCTGATAATAATTGTAACATATCTATTTATTATCAGAACTGTACAGGGATCCGCACTAAGCTCCATACCTTATACGTGAATATTTTGTCATCATCGGTCGACGTAATTATTTTGATGGAAACCTGGCTCACTGCAAAAATAACAGACACCGAATTTATTGACAATAGATATGTCATATTTAGATGTGATCGTAACCGTTCTCTTACTAATAAACAAGACGGAGGAGGTGTCCTCATTGCTGTTAAGCGCGAACTAAAATCGGTTAACGTGTTAGCGCCCGCTTCTGCGTTCGGCGACTGCGAATACGTCATGGTTGCGCTGCCGGCTGCTACTCACGGTAAACATCACTTATTTAGTGTGGCTTACCTACCCCCCGGCACTACAGATTACGCATTTTAACAACCTATGCGAAAAGGTGACGCATAGTAGTGTAGAATCGTTTTACGTTATAGGTGATTACAATCTGCCGCATATTCAATGGATAACTGGTGAAACAAATAAAATATGTGGTATGTTCGGTACTTCGAGGCATTCTACGTATACTTACATTTCGGAATTTATGTCTTTAACAAATTCTTTTCAATTTAACTATTTAAAAATAAAAATGGTCGTGTTCTTGACATATGTATCTCTAACCAAGACTGTAATATACTTCCTTGTGACGGGCTTATACCACCTGATGGACATCATCCAACCTTTATTATCAACCTCAAACTGAACTTTTACATGAAACCCATGAAATATTTTCCTCTGACTAAATTCAAGTATAATACCGCTAATTACGAAATAGTAAATAATGAATTGGAAAAAACCGACTGGACTGGAATCCTGAGCGATTTAAATGCCAAGGAAACTGTCCAAAAATTTTATGAAACTATTTACAATATAATAAGAGAACATATTCCAACTACACGTAGTAATTCAAGTAAGTTTCCCAGCTGCTTTTCTCCAGCACTTATTCACATATTTAAAAACAAAGAAAGTGGCTTTGTTAGGCGTCGGTCTACTACCACAAATCTTCTGATTTTCAGTAATTATTTATTTGAAAATATGGACCGTCATACGCAGATAGACACCATTTACACAGATTTCCAAAAATGTTTTGACAAAGTTGACCACAAGCTGTTATTATATAAAATTGCCTTCAATGGAATTCGCGGCAACTTGCTAAGGTGGTTTTCGTCCTATATATCTAACAGATCTCAAACAGTTGTAATCAACGGCTTCAAATCGAACACTGTTAATGTATCTTCTGGCGTCCCACAGGGCTCAATACTGGGTCCCTTGTTGTTGGTTTTATTCATCAATGACATCAAATACTGTTTTATAAATTCACATTTTCTTATGTATGCTGATGACTTAAAAATTTTTAGACCCATTAAATAAATGACGTCATACTACTCCTACAATACATGTAAATGTTTTTCTATAACTTTTACCAAAAATTAAAAGCATTATTCAAAATAAATATAACATAGGACACAGTGATTTGAAGTCTGTTGACATTATTAGGGATCTGGGAGTATTATTAGATTCAAAATTGCATTTAGACCAACATGTAAGCTCCATTAAAGAAAAAGCACTTAGAATGTACGGTTTTATTATGAGGTCTTCCCCTGAGTTCAAGCGTATCTCTACATTATTATTCCTTTATAAGTCTTTAATAAGCTGTCAATTAGAATATGCTATACCAATTTGGAATCCTATATATAAAAAATACATAGATGCACTTGAAATTATACAAAAGAAATTTAAAGAAATATTAACTATAAATATAACGGTAAACGCCAATCATATGCACAACTGCTGGATAAGTACAAGCTGCTTAGTTTAGAAAGTAGGCGCATCCTTCTTAGCGCCATGATATTACATGGTATCTGTAATAACAAGTTTGAATGCACTGGGCTGACTAATAATTTGTGCTACGTAGTACCGCGTACCGTGCAGCGGCGAGAAGTGCACGTGCGTCGGTTGTTCCACACCGGCGTACGCGCGCCCTTCGTCGCCTTGCAAACATATTTAATGAAGTCTTCCCTGACTTAGATATCTTTACTGCTTCAGTTTACAAGTTCAAAAGACTAGTTGCCGATGTTATAAATTCCTATCATTCTTGATTTGTGATATATATACAATACATATAAAAAAAGGAATTTTCTTCTTGTACATACTTAATCTAAATTAGTATAATTGATAATTGTATCGAGTAACACATTGAAACAAATCTGTGGATAACGTTGTGGGTTTCATAATAAATTATCTGTTATATTTTTGATATTAGTTATAAAGAATGATTGTGAATACTGTTTGTTGTCCCCAATAAAGAAAATAAAATAAAAATAAAATAAAGAAAAAGTCAGTGCTAAACCACTTTTATCACCATACGTAGAGAAACTTATAAACCAAAGAACTAAATTAAAAAATAAAGAAAATAGAACCCGTTCTGAAAGAAACCGCCTAAACGCACTATACATACACCCTTATTAAAAAGAAAATAAAAAAAAGGAAAACACATCGATTTAAAATAATAGAAGAAGAATTAGATAAGAAATCGTCGTTCAAAAGGGCACAAAAAAGATTGAACCAATCAAAACCTTGGATTTTAAGTTTGAAAAATAGAAGCAAAAAAGTGTCGAACAGAAGTCAGCTGATCACTACTGCTACGGAATTTTATAAACAGCTCTACGATAGTGATGAAATAATATGTAGGTACACAGAGACTGAATTGTGTGAGACTATACCACCATTCTTCGAGAGCGAAATCCAAAACGCCATCCATAAATTAAAATCCGCGAAATGTCCGGCGGATGACGGAATAATTAACGATATTCTAAAAGAAATAATTTACCCCCTTACACCAGTTTTAACTAACTTATTTAACGAAGTGCTTAAAAACCACAAATTGCCAACGGAATGGGGAATGTCCATTATAACTCTTTTATATAAGAAAGGAGACCCCTCGGATTTAGAAATTTACAGGCCGATCAGCTTACAGCAGACCGTGTACAAAGTCTTTGCAACAGTATTGCAAAACAGAATCTTAAACCTTCTAGACAGCAATGAACCTAGAGAACAAGCCGGTTTTCGACAAAATTACTCTACCATTGACCACATCTTCACACTAACTCAACTTATTGAAAAAATAACTGAATATAAGAAAAAACTCTACGTCGCTTTTGTAGATTACTCTAAGGCATTCGATTGCATATGACAGAAAGAAAGAAAGAGAAACAGCGACATAAGGAAAATAACAAATGTTACAGATGCCGTCTTACTAGCCTGCAAACTGAAATGGAGATGGGCAGGCCAAGAGCAACGGATAACCGATGGAGCGTCCTACATTGGTACCCCCGCGACGCGACGCAAGGACGCGGTCGCCCGTGACGGCGCTGGTGCGATGACATTGTAGAGGTGGCTGGATCGATGTGGATACGCCAAGCCAAAGAAAGAGTAAATTGGAAGAAACTGGAGGAGGCCTATGTCCAAAAATGGGTACCTCACCTGTTTTAAAGCACATAATTTATTTTATTTGTGACATGTAAATTTTAATTTTCAGTTATAAAAAAAAATATATCAACAATTCATTGCAGTATGAATAATCTATGTAAATACCTTTCAGTTATTGTTATTTAATTTCTACAGTGTGAATTTAATTTTATGTTTATTATAATTTAATTATTATGCAGCACTTATTTTGCATTTTCAGCACGAATTGAATTTGGAATACTACTTTGTTAAATCTTGTTATTACTAAAAACTAAACTTTGTACTTATCTATTTGTATTATGTGAGGAAATAAAGGCTTTATTATTATTATTATAAGTTTTTCTGAAATGGTGTTCTCATATAAAAAACCGGGGACCAGTCAATCAATCAATCAAATATAAGAAGTTTGTTCTTGTATCTCAATTATTTACAGAGTGAGAAATTAATAGACTCAGTCTATTTGGTGCCTTGGGAGTGCATGGACAGAGGTAACAGACGAGTTCTTTTGATAATGCTTAACAGAGTTCAAAGACCAATACAAGTCATTGCTATGGGTTCGATTCCTGTTGGTCTTCAGACCATGGCTGCCGTAAGTTTATACACAAATCGACGCACATGTTTAACAAGGATTAAGAAAAACAGCAGGCTTATGCACACTAAGTGATAAATTGTGATCAAATTCTTCGCGGTAACTCAGTACAGTGACACACACACACATAATTTATTATTTGCAATTTGATTTTTTAGCCTAATCGCTTAAGTTGTTGTAGCGCGAACGAGTCACAAACATACTAACTCAAAATCATATTAGTGAGGAGGACAAATCATAAATGACCTAATCAAAATGGTTAATTACAATCAGTTTTTACATAAAAAGTATTTTAGTTATGTACTGTATTTTAGTATTTTACTATGTCGCATTTATGTTATTAAAACAGTCTCTAGGAATAAATCATTATTACAATTTTATTATTTTGTTCATACCTTTTTTTATTGTAATTTTATTTATTATTTTTGCGATTTCTACAACTGTGTACTGATTTGTTACAGATCCTGAGAACTACATTTTCTTATTACGCTTTCTTAAGATCTGTGGAAATGTAGGATTCTACTGAAATTCAATATTTTTTTTAACCGGTTTCTAAAACCGGAGCACATTAAATTACACAAACACTTAAACTTTAATAATAATTTTAACTATTATAATGAATTCGCTTACTAAATTATAAAATGTATTAAGTTTTTGCAATTTATAGATCAACCTTTATCGTCGTTATCAATAAACTTGATTTTGTTTTATGTTTAATTTGCTCCTATCCGCGGCTTTCCGGTGCTTTTTTCGGCTATCGGCGTGGGATTTCTACGTAAAATCTTTCATATAGTTTTTTTCAATATTAAATTAAGTTAGTTTGCTATAGCGCCGTCTGGCCCCAAAGTAAGCAAAGCTTGTGTTATGGATACCAGACAACGGATAAAAATACATAAATATTACATTTTTTTATGTAAAAATAAATCATTGAATCAAAAATCTACTCGATAGGTAGGCAGGTACAGACGAACAGAAACAAATGTGCATGTTACAAAGCTGTGCAGGTTTTCACTACACAAACGTTCCAGTTCACATGTACAGTTTAACGGTACAAGCAAACTAGTAAGGATATCCTTGTGTGTAAGAATACCTTAGGCACCCTCTTATAAATTTCAGAACTGAGTTTATGGACAGATCGACCACATAACAAAAGTATGAGGGTTCAGCTTCTGCCATTGGAGTATGGAACTCTAACGAGCCTTAGACTGTTTGTTATTTTTCAGAATTTTATTTTTGTTAGCAAAATTGTTTGTTACACGTAAACCAGCCATCTGAAAAACAACGAAAGAAGATTACAAACTTGTCTATGAATTTCTTGTTCACGCACGCGTTATATTGTCTTATTGACGGCAAAGTTATGACGTGAATAATACAAAAAGTTACAAATATATTTCTTAGATATTTTATTTGTACCTATTTGCTACATCATATTCTTTTCTTTCGCAGCTTCATCGGACCGCGAAATCCGAGAATTCAAATTGACAAATTTACTATATAGTCTTGTTTATATTTAAGAATGATTGATTCGGAACAATAAATCGGGTATAATTTCATATAAATTTCCTGTTATGATTGATTTGGAGCCTCGTGTTTTTAATCCGCAGCACCCAATGCCAGACTTCAATTGGTAATCTAAAAATTTCGACATACACTAAAAACATTACAGTATATCAGTTACGAGGGATGTATTCGTTCCATGCGTCATATGTAACTAGATTTTGCCAGCGGCTCCGTCCGCCCTAAATTCAGTTATCGGCGTGGAATTTCTACGTCAACTTCTTAATAATACTAATGAAGTTTGCCACAGCTAGATACAGCTGTAGCTGTGGTTCGTTAATGCTCGGTTATAGTTATTCCCGCGGAAACTATAAAAGTTTTTGGATTAGAAAGTAGCCTATGTCCTATTCCACGACCTAACCTATATGTGTGCCAAGTTTCCTCCCGATTCATCTAGTGGTTAAACCGTGATTTAATAACAAACAAGCAAACATTCAAACTTTCACATTTGTAATATTATAGTAGATTTTACGTCATTATGATAGGATTTGTACCATAATGACTTCTTGAAACTTATGTTTTTCGTATGTATTTTTTATGAATATGTTATTTTACATATTCTAACGCTTCCTTTAGTGAAGTCAATTTTCTATGAAAGTGTAGTCGGTCTTTAACAACCACGTTTTGACTACAGTTTTGCAGATACGTTTTGGCAGTGGGTAAATTGAGATCACTTCGTTTTATTTATTTTATGGCGATGTGAAAAACTTGTGTTAATTTTTTTTATTGTGCAAATTCTGTCTTTTCTGCGTATTTTTATGATATTGTTTTAAAAACTGTATGAAGCAGAAATAGTTGGGGGTCTGACAGAACTTTACATTTATAGTATACATCAGTCGTTGGATGGAGGTACGGTGAAAATATATATTTTGTAATATAGGTTATTTATGCTAGTGTTATGAAATGAAGATAATTTTTACACGGCGCGAGTACAAAAATACTAATGAATTTCGTTTTGTAGTTGCGTTTCAGATTGTATCTGCAACTGATAAAATAAAACACACAAGGAAAATAATCATATGATAAAAAAAATCGAAAAAATGATTTTGGCACATTGCTAGATTCTCTTGCCAGTAATAAAAATCTTCTATCTTTTCTCATATACAGACATGAATTTTACGGAGTGCAGATTATTATTTGCTATTATAGCTATAATAATGCTAATAATTTGGGACATATCACACAGCGCCATCTGGTCCCAAACTAAGCAAAGCGTGTATTATGAAAACCAGACAACGGATACAAATACTTGAATACTTTTTTTTACTTAAAGGTCTTGCCTATATAGATAATCAATCTCATTTCAACCATCATCAGTAGGTACACTTTTGTGTGCTATAATCCGATTTCTTACCCCAGGAGACCCGGTATCTATCTTTTGAAGAATATAATATAAAATCTAAGTAATACCTATTTGGTAGGTATTTAGAGAAACACTTACGTCGAAATGCTCTTCATAGCAATATGCTCTTGTTTTTGTATAGTCTTCAGGCACCATTATAAATGTTTCCGGTGTATGTAAAGTGGTTAACTTGCATTTTAGAACAACACAATATATATATATTTATTATATGACTTCTGCTTCAGGTCAGGTCACGGACGTTAGTGCATATGCTTCTCATAGTACGTTTATTGTAATTTTAAAATAAAAATACTATTACATTTCTTAGTTTACTAGTGTCAATTTATAACTTGCCTGCACAGAAAGTTCCTCTAGTGTTATTAAGTGAAGTTGTTTGAAAGTGAAAGATTTATTGTAGTTGGAAAGTATTTTTTACTGACATTATTAAAAACGAAAAACAGCCAGTACCCACATAACAAATAAATAGTTTTATGTTCATAACAACACAGTGACAGCGTCACTCAGTGGGGCATTGTGGAACTAACTAGATACACATCATAGCAAACAGGTATAGCCGATAGTAGGGCCATCTATCTTAAATCTATAGTGTTATTAAAAAATTTAGTACAGTAAAGACATGGCGAAATGTGGTGCGTGTTGTAAATATCTGACCATAACAGATGCCGCCAAGTGCAACAAATGTGCTGCTTACTATCATCGTGCGTGTGTTGCGCTGCCTACTACTGGGTCGGCGCCTGGACAGTGGTATTGCCCGGAATGCAAGAAAAATCTTCCGCGGGACAATAGACCAGAAACTCCTATCAAAGGAAGTATGATTGTGGAGCATTCTAAGGAGTCGAGTGTTGGGAAAGTTATGGCGGATGAAAAGATAAATACGAACGATTCGGATTTGAGTAAAGAGCTCCGCCTGTTCAGAGACGAGTTACGTATGGTGCGCGAAGAATTCAAAAATTTTCGCCATGAAATGAGCGATATTAAAAGTTCTTTGGTGCAGTACACACAGCGTTTAGATTCTCTTGACAGCAGGATAGATGAACTAGAGAAACGGGTTTCTGAAGGTTCAAGCTCAAATTTTAAGAAGCTAGAGTCTATGGTAGAGCAGCTTACGCGTGAAGTAAATGATCGAGACCAACAATTGCTGTCCAATGATATTGAGATTTCTAATCTTATGGAGAATAGTTCTGAGAACACAATTCATATAGTGACCGTCATAGCAACAAAGCTAGGCGTCAATCTTAGTGAGTGTGATGTAGTGAGTGCGATGCGTGTTGGGGGGAGACATGTACGGTCCGATACTGCCGAGGGACCGACGGAGATGCGCCCCCGCCCGCTCGTGGTTCGCCTTACGCGCACCGCCATCAAGGACGAGCTGCTGCGCAACGCTCGCGTACGCCGTGGTGTAACTGCTGCCGATATCGGTCACTCTGTGGAAAAGCGTCCCTTTTATCTTAATGAACGCCTCACAAAAAAAAATAAGCAACTATTTTACAGAACACGTGAAGTGTGTCGGCGGTTTCAATGGAGATTTGCTTGGACCCGGCAGGGGCGAATATTGGTTCGACAGGAACATAAGTCTACAGCACATTACATTGGGAATGAACAGGACCTTGTTCGAGTTTTTGGCCCAACTGCGATTAATGAATGAAAAAGATCCATTAAATTTTTATAATGTTTTACTAACTATGGTTAGGTATATCTGCCTACAAATTTTACTTAAATATTTTTTAACAATAGTTTACCCTATCTTAAAATTTATATTTGGATTTAGTCAATATCAGGACTTTAATTTTAATAATACAAGGATTATTGGCTTAAAGATTATTAGCTTCATTAAAGTTACAGCAATTTGTTTAGAATTGTTACTTCAGTCTTTCTCTATAATGAAAGAAAAGGCTATCGTTAGATTTAAATTTGAAATTAGGCAATATCAGAATTTCTATCTTATTTATAATGGATCAGAATGTACTCTTAAGATAAGTTTTGTTACACATACCTCGTTGATAAACTACAGCTCAAAGATTTTTCAGATAGTTAGGTTGTACAAATACAAAAATGGCGAATAAAACCAAATATTTTAAAGTTGGACTGTTCAATGCAGGATCATTAAATACAGGTCATGATGAGTTCTTAATCGCGATGGAAAATCAGTCGTTTGAGGTATTATCAGTGAACGAGACTTGGATCAAAGAGGGAGAGGATCAGCGTGCTCCTGTTATACCTGGGTACCGATTTAGACATGTGCCTCGTCCTTGTTATATCCGAGGTGGGCGTGGAGGTGGGATAGGATTTTACATAAAAAATGGGATAAATGCGCGTACTATACATCATCCTGTCTCTGAGTTTGTTGAGCAGATGTGGATCAAATTAACGGTAAATACAGTAAAAATTATAATTGGTACTGCATATCGACCTCCCTGGTTAGATATTAATACTTTCTTGGATGCCATTACTATTTCAATCAATTCATGTTCAGCGGCAGATTATATAGTTCTTACAGGAGATTTTAATATTAATATAATAAATAAAGAGGATAACAAAACAAAACTATTAGTAGAATTTTTACAGTCTCTAAATCTAACACAGTGTATAAATGAATCAACACACTTTACTGACCACAGTGAAACACTTATTGATCTTGTGTGTACTGATGCTCCTTTTCGTCAATCTTGTGTTACTTATATACCTGATTTAGGTAACCATGCGATAGTATCTATTGAGCTTAATTTAAAAAAAGAAAAATTTACTCCTTATTGGGTTACTTTCAGACCATTAAAAGATATCCTTATTGATAATTTTAACAATGACCTTAACTCTATAGAATGGCGAAAGATCCAAAAATTTGATTGCATTAACAACATGGTAGAAATATTTTCAAATACAATATTACAATTGTTTGATCTTCATGCCCCGATAAAAACCATTCGTATTAAAGAACATTCTTCCCCATGGTTGACAGATACTGTTAGGCAAATGATTAAAATTAGAAATAATAGCTACAATCGTTATCGAGTTACAGGTTTAGAATCACATAAACAGTTTTATAAAAACATGAAAAAAGTTGTTACAGCAGCTATACATAGTGAAAAAAAAGCATATTATAAACATCATATCAATAATAATATAAACAATCCCAAACTCCTTTGGAAGAATCTTAAGTCAAACATTCTTAAGAAAAGTATTCATAATATCTCAATGTTTGAAATATGTAATGATCCTGACAGAGTCAATCAACATTTTTTAAAATTGCCTGGTATTGATACAGTTGACATTTCAACTCTCACATACTATGAATTTCAAAGATTTAGTTCAGAAACTTTCCATCTTTCTCCAGTAAATGAAGAAACAATTGTAACTATAATAAAAGGCTTAAGCACTAATGCGCAGGGAACTGACCAAATTTCCTTAGAAATGTTATTAATGACTATGCCTCAGACATTAAGTGTAATTACTAATATAGTGAATAAATCAATAACTACTTCAACATATCCTGATTTGTGGAAAATTGCAAAAGTGAAGCCCATTCCTAAAACAGCTCACCCAATCAATAGAAAAGACTTTCGTCCAATCAATATCTTGTCTACCATATCTAAAATCCTTGAAAAAATTGTTTCCCTACAAGTGCATGAATACCTTGAACAAAATAAAATACTTCCACACTTACAGTCCGGTTTTCGAAAAAATCACAGCACTTCGACAGCCTTAATAGATGTTGTTGATAATTTGTTATCTTCTCGGGACAAGGGTATGGGGTCTATATTGGCATTGTTAGATTTTTCCCGTGCTTTTGAAACTATAAATTTAGCTCTTCTTATGTCAAAATTGTCCTATTATGGATTTCACACGTCTGCATTGAGGTGGTTTGACAGTTATCTTGAGAACAGATATCAGTATGTTGAAATTGAAAAAGTAAATGGTAGCAAATTGTCTTCTTCCCAACAGCCAGTAAAACGAGGTGTACCCCAAGGCTCCATTCTTGGGCCACTTTTCTTCATAATTTACACTGCTGATATCACTTCTTGCATAGAGAATTGTTATTATCATCTTTATGCTGATGATGTTCAAATATATCTGCCATTTAATTCTGAGAACACTCTTACAGCTGTAAGAAAAATAAATGAGGATCTTAATAGAATTGCTCAGTGGTCACATAAGAACTGTCTTCTATTAAATCCTACAAAAACTAAATATATGTTGATAGGATCCAGCAAACAAGTTAAAAATATAGCAATGTATCAGCCTGTATTGTCAATTCATGATCAACCCATAGAGTGTGTATCAGAGGCAAAAAATCTAGGGCTTACAATTGATAATCAACTAAGGTTTGAATCACACATTTTAGAAGCAGTAAGAGGATGCTTCTATCGCCTTAAACTATTGTACAAAATACGAACTCATCTTAGTACAGAATTGAGAATAAGATTATGTGAATCATTAGTTCTCTCAAAATTAAATTATTGTGACACAGTTTACGGCTCCTGTTTACTATCACGGTCTGAGAGATTAATTCAACGTGTCCAAAATGCTTGTGCAAGATTTTGTTTCCAAATACCATCTCGTACACATGTAACACCATTTTTATTGAATGCTAAATTATTAAAAATGAAAGAGCGTAGAAAATTACATTTTGCAACATTGTTGTTTGGAGTCATAAAAACAGAGAAACCCTCTTACCTTTATGAGAAATTGTCATGGGCGCGTTACCAAAATAATTACGGAACTCGGGCAGCCGCATATCTCATAAATTGTCCTCGTCACCGAACTGCGGCATTTCGTGGCAGTTTCAAATTCGCTGCAAGCAAATGTTGGAATGATTTACCACCGCCATTTCGCTCCTTAAAAACCAAAACAACATTTATCAAGAAAATGAAACTTTATCTGCTAAATAATCAGTCTTTTTAGGTACTAATTTCTTTTTCTTTGTTATCCTATGTCATTCAAAACAAATATTAGTACATAGAGTAGAGATAGAGTATTGTATTGTAGCTTTTAAATTATATGATATTAAGAAACTAATAAATCTAAAAGATTAGCAGTTCAATCCGACACTTACCTATATTTTCACTCAGTTTCTAATAATTATGCCCATTTGCATAGAATATATGTTACGATGATATATGTTATCACTTAAATTATTATCACCTGTTGGTAATCAGCATGTTAAGGATATATCACAAAATCAACAAGTTGAAGGATATAACCATTAACCACCATTTGTATCATAGATAATATATAATTGTTTTATTGTTTTTTTTTTTATTTTTTTTTGTCTATTTTAATATAGGCTCCTTTAAAGAGGCAAAAGTCTAAGTGTGTACAACCTCTTTTGCCTTTATCGTTTTCTTCTCTTCTCTTTCTCTTTAAATTAGTGATTTTGTAAATATTTTATTTTTGTTATTTTTTTATTTAGGTAGGCAATTTAAATATATATAGGATAGTATAGTAATTAAATATAGGTATAGGTGCTATTGTTTTGTCATTCACTAATGTCCGTGAAGTGATGCAGTAAGGGCTCCCACTGAAAATCAGTATTGTACCTACACGGGTACATATCATGCTGAGGGGGAGGCCCATTTAGCTCATGCACTCTTTTTTGGTACATAATTTTTTTTTCTTTTATTTTTTTGTTTTAATATTTGTATGTGTGTGTTTGCTAAATAAAAAATTTTGTTTGTTTGTTTTGTTTGTTTGCTTAGACAAAGACATATTAATCAACTCTCGTTCTGTAGAGTATTGCGCGTACCTATAGCAGTTTGCAGTGGAACTACGCGGTCTCAAGCGCTGAGACGTCATTTTACTTCGCGTCGCTAGCGTCACATAAGAGTTTTTGCTCACGCTCTAAAAAAAATGAAATTTAAACTGCTCTAACTTTGCCAGTTTTTATCGTATGATAATGTAATTTGCATCAAAATTTAAAATTTGAAAAAATCTTTTCATATGAAAATAAAAAAAAATTATAGAGGTATTAATTATATTATTAATGTCTTGGTTGAAATAATTTTTCGAAAAAAAAGGTGACATTACGCATAATTGCTTAACAAATATTTTATGATTGACAATTTTCAAGAGAAAATTTATTTTAAAACAACTTTTTTATGTAAAACAACTATAAATGTGAAAAACTTCGAAGGCTTCTTACTTCATTATAATTTGTACATTTTGAATTCAAGTGTAGAATTTAACGCCATTGAACTTAATAATCAAAGCCAGTGAATAACTATTGTACGGACAGGTTGAGAAATTCGTCGGTAAAAAACAGAAATTTGAGTTTTTTTTGAGTTAAATTACACCTAAATAGTGATAACTTAATTTAAACTTATCTCATAAGCGCATTCAACATACCTTTGTTTACTAATTGTATAGAATAAAAATTAAAAAATATCAATATGTATGTAAAGAAAAAGCTTATGTTAGACTCATGATTTTTCAGATTTTACGGTCAGCGTAAAATTTGATCTGAAATTATGGAATAACAGCGAACTTCGGATATCTAAAATGAAAGAGGTTCTGCTAAAGTATTTGTATAGAATAGGCAACCAAAATTAATTTATACAATTCCTCAAAAAAATATTTTAGGAACCTAAATTTTACCGAATTTAACACCACACATTTATAATACTAAAACTACAACTTAAAAAATATGCACTTTTTGTAAAAAGATTTCTGGTTAACAAAATATAGTTATAATAAACACACCTTTTAAATTGTTTTTCATTATAATCAATTTTCAAAGTGTTTGAGCCGCGCTCATTTATCGAATTTCATAAAAAATATTTTTTAAGTATTATATCCAACACACAGATTTTTCATAAACTACAAGTTACTAATTACTACCGTTTCAAACATAAAAATGGCAATCAATAAAATAAGCGTTCAAAGGAGAAAAAATCTTTAGCTTTTTATATGAGGGTTTATAATGAAATCCGAACTGATATTTATATCTACATTGTTCCCTTATCATCATCTATAAGCTTATTTTTTACAGACTGCTGGACAAAAAGCTTCACCTAAATACTGCCACACGGTGCGGTCCTGTGCCGCCTGTGACCAACGACTCCCGGTAACCTTTACAAAGTCCATCCGTCGATTCGGCTCCGGGCCGTCCCACGGTGGGCTTTGTTACTTGTCTTCTTGTAATTTGTATCCTGCCTCAGAGCAAAATATAAGTAAATATTTTCCACACACAAAGCTTTCAAACAAATAATTGCTGAGAAATACTTAGCATTGTACATTCAAATTCTAAAATTAAAGTAAGAGAAATAAGGCCTGGAATATTATTAATATTCTTTTGATATGTATATTCATATTATACTTTTTTGTGGCGCTCATAGCTCAGTAACATTCATATATGAGTTTTTAAATCTCGCATTCCATTACTAATTTAAGAAATATAAAACAGGATCAAACGTTTCTTTATTTGGAAAAATACCTTTTTTCCGACGGGCCACCACCAGCCTTGGTATCTAAAACCAAAAACCATAACCAAAGACGCGTTTAATCCGGTTTTATATTTTTCAGACTCTTGAAATTAGTTACATCCATGTATCAGAAACTGATATATAGAACATTTTTCTGAGTTTCTCGGTTCGTTAGCTCTAGCTCAACAACGTTTACCAATTAACACTAACCATGGGCTAAATAACTCCGGACAAAGATTAGATTAAAATAAAATCTTAAATATTGGACAATTAGTAATAATTTCGCTCTTTGACAAAAACATTAATTCTTATTGGTTTTTTAAAATAGAGGGTAATAATTTACTTATGGTAAGTAAACAAAAAACATATCAAATTAATACAACTTGAAAACATCAACAAACAACTTTGGTTTTCTTGGACCAATCTTTATCAAATTAATAAATTAAAAGCAAGAAAACCTTTTTTAAGAAAATATTTAATTTAAATGCTCTTAAAAGAAGAAAATAAAATTTTAGTATAATGAAATTAAATACTTATACGCAAACCTCGTGACAAGTTTTTTATTTATTTATTAGGAATAACAAACAGTTATGTACTATAATAATAGCAAAAAGCCTTAATTATATGGTAAAGGTTAGAACAGAATCCACAACGTTATCCACGGAGCACTAAGGAATCTTACTCGCCATTATTTAGTGTGGAAATGAAATACATAAATTTTAAAATATTTGTTATAGTAGGTATCTGTAAGACAGATGTTTGCCTTCGATATGGCAGTTCTAAATTTAGGCATTGAAAGTGCAAAAATATCGACGTTTGAAAATAGCTCATTGTAAGAATTCATAAGCACTCGAAGCGGCGCGCGCTCACCAACGTTAGTTCGACTAACTGCGGGGGCAAATATGAGATATGCGCGCGTCGCTCGACGCAGAACGGTCCGTGGCATGTATAAGCATAAACTATTAACAATCTCTGTGTTTTCTATTATATTGTTACAAATTTTGTATTACAGCATGGCTCCGAGACATAGGCGTCGGTTTTTCAAAGTTAGTAGATTATATTTACTTAAGGATTGCAAATATGTTAGCTGAGTGTTTGAACATCTGAAATTTATAGTGCGTAATTTTTGAAGTGAAAACTTCTTTAGCGGCGTTGTGCACTTTTTTTTGGTATGGGTAAAAAATGATAAACTCGCGTCAGGTCACGTGTCCTAATCGTGGAAATTCGTAAGACGGAAACCGTAATGCCACGCCTATTATAATTTTTATTTTAAGTATTCGCGATTATGAGTAGTACAGGGAGGTTGGATATGGAATTTTAACTCTAAGACAGATTGCGATGTCAAATATACTACGTTAAAAAAGTAAATAAACAAACATTATTATTTCTTGACAATGTCAAAGACATGTCTTGTGACATATTTGAGTGTTAAGCGCGAATCGTGTGTAAAGGTTTTCACTTCTGCCGGCACTCCCGGAGTGCAACTCGTTCTTTTTTAATATTTGTTACCTAAGAACTCCGTCATCTTTAACATGATTTTGAAAATGTTTACGTATAGGGAAGGTTTAACCCACGGAGTGGTGCCATTTTAAAAGCTTTTATTTAACTTGCAATGTAAACGTATGTTTGTTCGCGTGGAATTTTGTTACCCAATTTTGAATCAGATATCTTCAACCCTGTACTACTCATAATCGCGAATACTAAAAATAAAAATTATAATAGGCGTGGCATTACGGTTTCCGTATTTTACAAAGACAAAGATGCACTTTGTTCAATTTCCATATTTTAAACACTTTATATACACGAATTTTACGAATACACAGCAGTATGGCCACTACACAGACGGTCGAGCCATCAGCTGTCACCATCCATGGATGCGCGTAGCACGCTGTAACATAAACACACACGACCATTCGCGCAAGCGCCCTGCGCCGCCTAAACGAAACAGCAGGCGCAGGCATACATTTTCGCCGCGCCGTAGAAAGAGAGGGGGATACTCCCTCTCCTACGCCGCGCCAGCTGTCTACTCTCCATCCGTCTTACGAATTTTCACGATCAGGACACGTGACCTGATGCGAGTTTATCATTTTTTACCCATACCAAAAAAAGTGCACAACGTCGCTAAAGAAGTTTTCACTTCAAAAAAACATACAACCGAATTAAGAACTGACTGAAGAATGTTAAAAAGCAACAATATTGAATTATCACACCGCTGCCAGTGGAGATGTTATTTTGAGAGTAATAAAATTACACAATTTCTTTATGTTATTAGTTCTTTAGGGTCAGCTCAGACCGAGATGCGACGCCGCTTTTTTTAAATAGCATCTCATTATGAACCTTGTTTACTCAAAAAGATACAAATTATAGTAAGAGTACAAAAGTGAGAGGTTACGTGTCGGAATACACCAAGATGCGTCGCGCGACTTTGGGATGCGTATCTTTTTGTCTAGTAAACAAGATCCATAATGTTGCTATCTCAAAAATGACGCGTCGCGTCGCGTCTCAGTCCGAGCTGACCCTAAATTTCACGGTTCAATCAAGCTGACAAAGTTCCAATATAGTATATTATAGTCACAAATATAATATCTGGAAAAGTTATCCGTAACACTATGTATTATTAGGAACGTTAACGAAATGGATTCGCCAGCAAAAAGAAAATATAACGCGTGCGTGAGTAAGATATTTGTAGATAGAATATTGTATTGATACATTTTCGTGATCTACTTTCATTGTTTTTTACAGATGACTGGTTCACGTATAACGAACAATCAATCTAAAATATAATCAGAAACTCAGAAAAATAACTATTTCTTTTTGGAACTTCGGTTAAGGTACTGCAGCTATAGCGGTTGAATATATCAAAAGCCGCAAATGTGCTAGTTTCGGAGATGGGTTCATATTTGTGCCGTTTGCTTTAGAAACCTTGGGTTGGTAGGGGCCAGATGCCCACATGTCATGACCAGATTAAGCTAAATAGCTCTGGCAGCTATTCAACAAAATTATACTGTGGAGCACATACATTTACGTCGTCGCAAGAAAAAAAAACTATGGCACAGAGATTGCTGGAAGTACCATAACGGCTATTGAATACCTTTTTTATGACTCAAACTTCCCACTCAATCACAAAATAGTGTTTCTGTTCCCGTCATAATCAATAAATGAAAAAAGTGATCTCATTTTCGGTACAGCTATGGCTAAAGGGACCGTGAAGAACGTAGAATATTTGTTTTCAACCCGATCTTGTTCTACGCGTCGAGCGTCGTCTCTCATGTCGCAGAAGTACAAAACAGTAACTTGATTTTTAACACTTAGGAGATCAGGGTTAGTCTATTTTAGGGGCAGGATGACTCACTTTAAATAACGCTGAATTAAGGTAAGGTTCTCTTGGTTTTGGGTGTTTTAGAAAATCGTTTTTAGGCATAAATATATATTATTACTAAAATTTTACAGAATATACTATGTAGGAACTAAGTACGTAGATTTTTTTCTGTTTGACAGATTGAGATTAATTGATAGTAAGCGATCACCGTGGTGGCCTATGGACGCTTGCAACATTTGTAGCGTCACTTGCGCATTGCCAACCCTTCAAAAATCTAAATAACTTTCTGCTTGAAGAATCCCATACTGTGAAAACCATGGCAGGGAGTTTATTTCAGAACACAAGCGTTCACGGGACAAAGTTTTAACAATAAAAATATGCATTTTTTGCATTGGTTAGAATGTTTATTTTTTTCTGAACTGACATTGCAGTTGGCTGTTGTTGTTTGTTGTTGTGTACGCTCGAAAAAGCGGACTGCCAGATCCTTGAAATATTGGGGAATCGTGGGGAGTTCGAAATCTCTGTGTAGGTCCGCATTAAGGACGTACCGGGAGGCTCCGGAGGCCGCTCTGAGAACGCGGTTTTGGAGGGTCTGAAGTTTATGGAGATTGCGCTTGGATAACGCAAAGACTACGCTAGCATAGGCTAGTATGGGGCGGATGCAAGTTGTGTAAAGATTTATCTTATTTCTAAGCGGCATCTTACTGTACCATGGGATCATGGGATAAAGACGACCGAGGACAAAAGCAGCTCGGTCTCTAACTATTTTGTTGTGATCGCGGAAGTTCAAACGCCTATCCAGGGTCGCACCGAGATATTTGGTCTTGTTTTGCCAAGGAATGGCACGACCGAAGAGTGAGAGGGGAGATGGCTGCGGACGGCGGCCAGAGGTGAATAGAACGGCAGAACTTTCGTCGGGATTCACCTCTATTCTCCATTTCTGAAACCATTCGCTTTGGAACGCGGATTGGAGTCTCTTAGTGATTGGACTCACTTGCCTATCGGTGGTTTAGATAGCGGTATCGTCCGCAAAGAGGGCTAATTGGGTACCTATCGTTTTAGGGATGTCGTTAGTGTACAGAAGGTACAAGATAGGGGCGAGCATGGACCCTTGCGGGACTCCTGCTTCTATGGTACGGGGGTAAGAGAGAGTGCCTCCTACTTTGTAGCGAAAGCTACGATTCGACAAATAGTCTCGTATGATGAGCACGAGACGGTCTGGCAACTGAAAGTTGTACAGTTTATAAATTAAACCGTTGTGCCAGACTTTGTCGAAGGCTTTCGCTACATCGAAGAAGACAGCGCCCGTGTGACGGGGCTTACCTAATACTGGTTAAAAGCCAGTGAGGTATGTTCCGTGATGCGGAGGACTTGATGAACGCATGAGTGTTTGGCACGGAAGCCGAACTGCGAATCTATTAAAATGCCTCGAGCGAGCGAGGAGGAGGCGTTCGTAGAGTTTACCAAGGGCCTTTAGTAAACTTATGGGGGCGGTAGGAGAACGGCTCAGTACGAGCTTTGCCTGGCTTGTGGATGCCTATAACAATTGCATCTTTCCATTGAGAAGGAAAGGTGCAATTTCCGATAGCAGCGTTGAAAATCGCTACTAGAAGGCAGAGAAGGGGAATAGTCAGGCGCTTTAGGATATCGTTAGAGATACCGCCCGCACCGGGGGCTTTACGGGGGCGTAGGTCTTTGATGACCTGTTTGAATTCGTCGACAGTGACTGGGGGCAGGGGGTCTTGTGGAGGCAGAGAAGGAGGAGGACAGGGCGGTGGTCCAAGTCAAGTTCGTCAAGCACCTCTATAGAGCGAAAGCTTAGCCTTACATTCTTTAGAAGTGCTATGTCAAGTACGTCAGGGTTGTTCCGAGTATTGTGTGGAAAGTAAGTGGGCGTCATGAGAGCGATGATTTCAAAGTTTAGTCTGTCAACTAAATCGTCGAGAAGTCTGCCTCTCCGTGAAGTTACTGAAGAGTTCCAGCGGCGGTGCTTGCAATTTAGGTCGCCGGCAAGAATGACGGCGTCGACTAAATTAAAGAGCGACTGAAGGTCGCTCTCCAGCAAGTCTTTTAGAATGTTTATGTGACTTATATTTGGGTCATTTGGCAGAAATAGAACACCATGTTTAGCCATGTGTGAAAGTAAAATTAATTCAAGCTATGGAACGGCTGACATAACTTTTCATTACTGGCTGATGGGAACATTATCTTAATCAAGTTAGTGGAAAAATTTTATTCGTCCTACTTATCCAAAATTATACATATACAAGAATACAATTAAATATTCAAAATCTATAAATATTTTTTTATTTTTCGTAAGTAGCAGATCGTTCAGTAAACTTCAAGTCCTTGACTAGACCATCAATCAAACCCCACTCATCCTCCTCAATCCTCGTACGTGCTTGTAATTTGTCCCCGAACATAAATTACAACATGTCTCTCACCACACGCGTCAACACGTCGCTGCCATTACATTTTTCATCGGAACGTTTATCGAGGAGTTGTTTAATCTCTGGTAACCATTAGCTGCTATTAAATAGACTGTGACAAACAATTTAAAAAAAAACTGTGATTCGTTTTACATACGCTGGCAGAACTCAAACTATAATACTAACATAGGATCTGTAATTTGCTGGTGCTTTCAGATATCCATAGATATAGATTGGTTACATAAATTGTTATTTTACTAGCTAATTCCTTGAACTTCGTTCTCGCGGATTTTTTTAAAAAAGGAATATTTAACAGTTTATGATTTTATTTAAAAACAAAAACGGAATTCTGGTACAAATTGTCATCCCCTATTTCTTAACAAAAAACAGTGAAATACGTCGATCTTAATTTTAACTTCAACGGCAAATAGATACTTTTTTGTTTTTATGCATTTAGCTTCAAAAATGTCGGAATTCTGCTCTAACTTCCAATTTTTATAACACTTCCTTAGGGGATGAATTTTGCAAAATATTTTTCTTAGTTATATAGTAGCCTATGTTATAACAGAACCCTTTGTGCAAAATTGTAATTCTATACCCAGTAGTTTAGGTTTTGCTTTGATACATGTAAATATCGGTCAGTCAGACATTGTATAGTTATCCTTTCGCTTTCAAAATTGATAGAAAAAGACGTAGTATATTCTCAGGAGTTATGTGCCTCGACACATAACTAAAGATTTATTATAATCGATACTGACGAAAGCAGATATAGTGTATATTTGCAACAAATGCAAAATGAATCCATACTAATATTATAAATGCGAAAGTAACTCTGTCGGTCTGTCTGCTACTTCTTTACTCTTAAACCGCTGTACCGTTAAAGATAAAATTTGATAGTTTGAGTCCCACGAAAAAGGACATAGACTACTTGAAAACGTCAAGGGTAAGTTGTTTTTTTCCTATAATTAAGGAGTTGCTGTTGAAATCCTACACCGATAGGTAACAGAATTTAGGGCGGGCAAAAGCTAGTATTTCGTAATTTATAAAAAGACTGTCGAACAGATTACTTACTTGGCCCATAGTGCAAAAGAGAAAGCCGATCTATTGGGCAGTATCTTTGCCTCCAACTCAAATATGAACGACGAAGGCGCTGTACCACCTACTTTACCGTGGTGCGGTAAGACCATGCCGGAAATCTCTATAACACAGCGAGAGGTCCGGCGGGCGTTGTTTTCCCTTGCCGTTCATAAGTCGAGTGGGCCAGACGGTGTACCAGCAGTGGTGCTTAAGCAGTGTGCTCCTGAGTTATGTCCTGTACTCACGCGCCTCTTCGCGCTTTCATACCATACTAGGCAATTTCCGTCTTCATGGAATGTGCACCCGGTGCCCAAAAAGGGCGGTAGATCAGATCCATCGATTTACAGGCCTATCGCTATTACCTCTCTCAACTCTCAACACACAGCTTTTGAGATACCTAGAAAAACATGACCTGATCAGCGACCGTCAATATGGCTTTCGCCACGGTCGCTCCACTGGTGACCTTCTAGTGTATCCCACACACCGATGGGCACTAGCCATTGAGAGTCAGGGGGAGGCATTGGCATGTAGCCTAGACATAGCAAAGGCGTTCGATCGGGTCTGGCACCGGGGTCTTCTATCGAAGTGGGGGAAATAGCTGTAATTCGAATTTGTAAGAGCCTCATCAAAGTCAAAGTCAAAGTCAAAATGGTTTATTCAAATAAGGATTTTACAATCACTTTTGAATCGTCAAAGTTATAAAATATTATTTTTTGAACCCTCCCACCTTCCCGCCGGTTCACAATGTTGTTGATTTCTACCGAGAAGAATCCGGCAAGAAACTCGATAGTTACTCTTTTAAAAACACTTAAATAAACTAAAATACAATTAATGTTTTAAATAAAAGATTTTTAGTCGTACAATTTAATGTTATTTCCATTTTAATTTGGTTTACCTATGCATCCTGTAATTGAGCATCATCAGTCCCAAGGATTTTTATCATTTACATAGTCTGAAATATTGTAATATGCCTTTTTACAAAGTACCTGCTTGATAAAAGATTTAAATTTACTTATTGATAGATTTTGAATTTTATTGGGAACTTTGTTGTAAAAGTGTATACATTGCCCCATAAAAGAGTTACTTATTTTGTGTAGACGTGTATCATGCACCAACAGCTTATTTTTACTTCTAGTATTTACTTTGTGAACGTCACTTTTCTTGCTGAAACTATTGATATTTTTATGTACATATAAAAGATTTTCATATATGTACTGCGACACTAAAGTTAAAATTTTTACTTCCCTAAACCTATCCCTCAGAGATATCCTAGATCCTAATTTATAAATAGCACGAATTGCCCTTTTTTGTAACAAAAATATTGTATTTACATCAGCAGCGCTACCCCACAATAGGATACCATATGTCATTAAACTATAGAAATAGCTAAAATATACTATTTTTGCAGTGTCGACATCGGTCAATTGTCTTATTTTCTTGATCGCATACACAGCAGAGCTAAGTTTTTTGGCTAGGTTATGAATATGAGGACCCCATTGAAGTTTGGAGTCCAGCGTTATGCCAAGAAAGACTGTTGAATTAACAAGTTCTAATTGCTCGCCATTAATATTAATACATGTCTGTCTCTGACTAACATTTGGTAATGTAAATTTAACACATTTGGTTTTTTTTTCATTAAGTAACAAATTATTAGCGTTAAACCAATTTACAATTTTAGAAAGGGCATCATTTAATTCATTATAACATGTCTGTCGTCTCTTAACTTTAAAAAGCAAAGAGGTGTCATCAGCAAATAAGACAATGTCATGGTTTTTTACATTATATGGGAGATCGTTAATGTAAATAAGAAATAGAAAAGGACCTAAAATTGAGCCCTGAGGGACTCCTATAGTGACTGCTGATCCCGGAGATCTTTCACCGTTGACATCTATTTTCTGTACTCTCCTACTCATATAGGATGTCAAAAGGTCGAGAGCTTTGCCTCTAATACCATAGTGATGTAGCTTCCTGATGAGATTTTCATGTTGAACACAGTCAAATGCCTTAGATAAATCACAAAACACTCCAAGGGCGTCATGCGAATCCTCCCAGGCGTTATATATATTTTTTAATAGTGCCACTCCTGCATCGGTTGTGGAACGGCCTTTCATAAAGCCAAACTGTTTACTACTAAGTAGCTCATTAATACAGAAACGGCTTAACATTTGACAAAGTATGATTTTTTCAAAAACTTTACTGAGTATAGGTAGTATTGAAATAGGCCGAAAATTATTAGGATCTGTTGAATTACCTGATTTAAAAAGAGGTATAACTTTGCTAAGTTTCATCTCATCAGGAAACACACCACTATCAACACAACTATTAAATATAATGGCTAAGGGTTGTGCTATAACATGAATAATTGAATTTATAGTTTTTACAGAAAGTCCCCAAAGGTCTGTGGTGTTTTTAATTTCTAATGTTTTAAATGTATTAATGATATCTGTAGGACTAATGTTTTTAAATACAAAGGGAACGTTACATTCAGGAACACTAGCTTTTAATAATTTTTCTGCTAAGATTGGACTTGAGTTTAGATGTTCAGTTGTTTTGAATGGGATATTCCTAAAAAACTGTTCAAAGGCAACTGCTACCTCAGAATTTGTTTTAAAACTAGCATCATCTACAATCAACTCAAAGTCCTGACAAGAATTCCTAGCTTTACCAGTTTCATTATTTATTATGTTCCATGTAGTTTTTATTTTATTTGTTGAATTTTTTACTTTATGTCTGAGGTGAATTACTTTTGCAACGAGACAGACCTTTTTAAAGGTTTTTGAGTATTTTTTTAAATATTCCCTAAATATTTGGCTATTATTATATGTTTTTTCTTTATATAATTCATACAGTTTACGCCTATTTTTATGAATACCTGGGGTAGCCCATTCACTAAAACTAAAGCGACTGGAAATAAGTTTCTTTTTTGCAGTAAATATTTTATTATACTCTGTAGTAATAGTGTCAAGAACAGTATTGTACATATCATTTGGGTTGCCATTATAAAGCAAATCTGGAAGTTTATGCATTAAGTTAGATTTAAATGATTCAACCCGTTTAGTTGTTATTGGTATAAATTTAATTTCCTTTTTAGTAATACTATTCTTTCTTTCTAAAACCACTAACTGTCCACAATGATCTGACTCTAGATTGCTTATAATTGATTTTTGAATTGGTTTTAAGTCAGTAAATATATTGTCGATGCAAGTGGCACTGGATACAGCAATTCTAGTTGGTTCACAAAACAAATTATTTAAATTAAAAGACTGAAATAAGGCAAGCAATCTGGTGCTTAATGAGCTATTTTCCAAAATGTTTATATTGAAGTCTCCACAAACAATGATTTGTTTATTAGAATTGCTGATTTTATTCAGCACTTCTTCCATAACTAATTCAAAATTATCATAAATTGCACGAGGCGGCTTGTATACACTCACAACAATGAGATGCTCAACTTCTATACAGGACAGCTCGGCAGTTCGCTCAATGTCTTTACGTTCCTTAAACTTTAGCTGTTTATGAACTAAAATTAAAGAGCCACCATGGATAGCATTTACTCGGCTGAACGAACTTCCCACCTGGTGATTAGTGAAATTGAACATCAACTGATGGCTGCGTAGCCAGTGTTCAGTGATACATAAAATGTCAATCTTTTGGCAGTTTATGAACAATTCAATTTCTAGTTCTTTCTGAGACATTCCTTGTATATTCTGATGCACCAGGTTCAATGGAATATTATTTTTAGTATGACAAAGTTTATTTTTTTGTTTCTGTTTGCATAAAACTTGAGTAGACATAGATTGTTTAATATAATCATTATTAATGTTGGAATTATATAATATGCCAAAGTGGTCCTTTGTTGTCTGAAATCATCATCAGATCGAGATCATTTTTAAATCAATCCTACCTATAAGTGCGACCATGTGCTCTTAAATGCCAATGCGAAGGTTTTCTGGGTTTAATAGCGGGTAAATCTTGAAGTCATTTTCAACTACAAAATCTGACTACTGCAACGTTCTATAAACCTTTTGTTAACCGTGGTACACCCAGTGGTACCACGGTTACTTTTTCCTAACCGTGGTAGCCCAGTGTACATAGTTTATTAAGTACGTTGAAAAGCATATACCGGTTAGGCCAAAAGTCAATTTTTTTGTTTTCACAAATTGTAACATAAATTTTTGAGATTCATCATTATTCAAAATTACAGTATTCCCATACTAAGTTTTATTCCATATTTTACCCTCTGTAGGATGATTTTCGGATAATAGTGAAATACATTATTCATGATTTTCACTCAAGCTGTCAAACAATTCAATATTTCGGCCATAGTGAAAATTTGCTTGACTTTTTTAAAGATTTAATATCAATTGTAAAAAACAAACGAACGAAAAGAATTATTATTTAAATATTTCTAATTACACCAACCCACCAACATAATTAACAGCACAAAAAACAAACGGCCCCTAGTCCCTGGCAGCCCTGCTAGTCCAGGCTACGGTAGCGGCCATGGTAACGGTGGCGGCAGGAGGTGCTAAGAATCCCCGGCAAAGCTCCGGCTACCAACACCGACGACTGCACCTGGCAACCTACAATGCACGTACACTAAGGGCCGACGAGAAAATAGTAGAACTGGAAGAAGCTACAAGCAAGTAACGCTGGATCGTTATAGGGCTATCGGAAGTCCGAAGACAGGGACAGGACCCGATAGTTCACAACTCAGGTAACTTGATGTACTACCGGAGGGGTGACCAGCTATCCCAAGGTGGTGTCGGGTTTATCGTCCGCAAGTCCCTTGTCAACAATATCATCAAAGTTGACAGTGAGTCGACCAGGGTAGCGTCCCTGATATTCAGAATATCAAAACGATATTCGCTGAAGGTCGTACAGGTTTACGGGCCGACTTCGACACACCCAGACAACGTAGTGGAGGAAAAGCAAGTGTTCAGAGATGTATCTGTGATCCACACGGTCAAAACCGGGAGTGATCACCATATGGTAAGAGGCGGATTGAACCTCAGCATAAGGCTTGATAGGTCTCGACTGATAAAGTCTACGCTTCGACCCATAACCATCCAAATCAAAACCCAGAAAACTTTTAGCTCCAATTCAAAAATCGCTTTGAATGCTTAAAGAAAGACGCATCAGTGGACGATACCAACGACATGTTTGTGGAAACTGTCCATACGGCTGGGTCTAAGTTCTTTAAAACCCACCGTACAAATAGAACAAATAGACTCTCGGACCAGACTCTAAGACGAGAGACTAAACCTTAGGCTGCAGTCTTCGGATGATGCATTTTCATATCGGCGGCTTAATAGACAGATTTCTTAAGTCAGAAATCACTTGCAAGCGACAAACGCGACTTTAATACATTGCATATTGAGGAGGCAATAGAACGGAACGAAGGTTCCAAAGTGTTCGCGAGAGATAGAGACTATTGGGTAGGCTAAAGACAGAGAAAGGCAACAATGTTTCGTCTAGACCAGAGGTCTTGGAGGAAATCTAGAAATTCTATGGACAGTTATACACGTTGACATCGAAACCAGTCAGCGGTCCAGCTAAAGACCCTAGAGCTACACTGACTCGACACTATACCGAGGATAAATTAAAAACAATAAGGCACCGGATGATGATGGAGTTACGACCGAGCTTCTGAAAGCGGGTGGAAAACCGGTACTAAAAGTCCTTACGAAGCTCTTAGACACCGTCATACTCGAAGGTACTTCACCGCAAGCATGGCACAGAGGTGTCAATACGCTTCTTAAGAATTACAGACCCATCACGCTTCTGAGTCATGTTTGTAAGCTTGGTTTTCGAGAGTAATTACGAACCGTCTCGCTCGCAAGTTCGACGACTTCCAGCCTCCCGAACAAGCCGGTTTCCGAAGCGGCTATAGTACCGTAGACCACATACATACGCTGCGGCAGATTACACAGCAGTCAGAAAAGTATAATCGGCCGCTTTGCTTAGCGTTTGTGGACTATGAGAAAGCCTTCGATTCGGTGGAAACATGGGCAGTGCTACAGGCTCTACAGAGATGCCGTATTGATCATCGGTATATCGAGTTGCTAAAATTCTTGTACGATAACGCCACCATATCAGTCCGTCTCCAGGCTTAGAACCTGAAACCGATCCAATTGCAGAGAGGTGTGAGAAAGGGAGAAGTCATATCTCCGAAATTGTTC
This sequence comes from Apoda limacodes, assembly GCA_946406115.1. NCBI lineage: Eukaryota > Metazoa > Arthropoda > Insecta > Lepidoptera > Limacodidae > Apoda > Apoda limacodes. The sequence goes on along the minus strand of OX291553.1, from coordinate 5,049,589 downwards.
ACAAATGCGTTGGTAGATGTCTTTAAGCTTCTGGACTGGGTCGGTTTTGGCATCAATGTTAATGGCGAGTACATTACCCACCTTCGCTGTGCTGAAGATATTGTGGTCATGGCAGAATCGATGGAGGACCTTAGCACAATTCTCGAAAGCCTCAGTAGAGCTTCCCACAACTGGGCCTCAAGATAAACATGGACAAGACGAAAATCATGTCGAATGGCCATGTAGCACCCACTCCAATAACTATTTTGGTGGGGCTTTGGATGTGTAGGGGTGTGGCGCACGAGTACGTATGGGTATGTGTGTATATACATATTTGGATAGATATTGTGTACTTGATGACTTGGTTCCTGCATGACTGATTGGTAACAGGTGTACACCCGGGAGTTTCTTGTCACTTCTTCTCCCCTTAGGCTAGTTTCCGAAGCGATGGTAGTTTAAATGATGTGCATTTGTTGCCAGCCTGTTGTGTAGGGGCTGGGCCACTTTTGGGTGTGTGACGTCTGTTTGAATGTGTGTATCCATATATGTATAGGTGCTTGTTTGTTTGTAGTACCCGCTCGTGTTCGGAGCCCTGCCGCTATCGGGCGGCCGAACGAGGATTGTATATTAATATATTTGTATTATTATATGTCTGTATGTGTATATATGAATATGTGAATGTATGTGTATTTTATATTAACTTTTATATGTATATGTACGTCTGCTGAGTAATATTATATGTTATATGAATATAGTACAATCGAGTTTTATTGGAGTTGCTTAAGTGTGTCATGCGCTCTCAAAGTCTCTGCGGTGGTGGCATGTGCTTCGGGTCGTTACGTTCCCTAAAATATGGTTGAGACTAACTAACAGACAGACAAACCAAGTAAATTTTAAAAATAATTGTTTGTAAATCTGTTGCTCTTATAAACACCCCTAATATCATCTTTCCTTAAATAATACTAGGTGTTGCGAGCGGCTCCGCTCGCACGAAATCTGACTATCGTAGATTACGTAACATTTCTATGGCAACTTCTTGATTACATCAAGAAAGTGAGCTATATCAATCTATTACTTTAGCTATAGTTTAGCTACTTATTTAGAAACTTTTGAATTTTCTTGGGATAAAATTAAAAAATCCCGACTGCAAAAACATTTAGAAAAAAGCAATTAACGAGTTAACCTAAACCATACTTACTTCTGTACCTGTAAAGTCACGGGCACAATGTCGTTAAATAACATTTTCTATGAATTTAAATATATTGTGACTTCATGATAATATAGTACTTAATCAAATATTTAACTAAAACAGGCGGGACCTATTTAAGGGTAAGTTCAATAGTAGTACAGATTGCTTACATTAGTCATTGCCTTATAGCGAGTGCCCGTTGTCGTTACTAAAAGTAACGACTGTAGTATAGTCGTTATTTGAACTTGCACTTAGATTAATTCCGCCTGCTTATAATTAAGAGAACTATTTAACTGAAATCGGTCCAGCCGTTTGGCCTTAAGGAGGGAACAAAGAAGACTACATACATACGCGCGAAACACGTAAAAAGTAGTTTACGTCCTTGTCCAGCCTATTAAATATATCTGTGCCAAAGTAAAAAAGCATGAAATATCATTAACTCAAAAAAACATAGTTATTATTGATATAAATGGACTATTTTCCCGTGGCCAATCCTGACTTACTTCACATATCGTCTAGAATTGTCAAGGGGTAGATTATGTATATTATTCTGTCCCAGATCTTTCATTTTACCACCAATTACATTAAACCAGGTAATTTTTGACGCATTGGGCAACTATAAAGCCGTCTTAGTCCAAATACACTGCATTATACGTCTGTCACTATCAGGCAGTACCAGAATGGTTGGAAAAAATAAGATGTCCCGCTCATTGTAATGTAACCCGTTTAATAATTTGTATCCAACCGCTGGTTACCCTCTCCTAGCAAATATAACTATGAAGATAAAAACAAACATTAGATGGATTAACAGTTCAATTTAAACTTTTATGTTTCACAAAGATGATGCTGGCGAGCAGCTTAAAGTAGCTATCACAGAACAACTGGAACAAAAGAGACGCCTGTGTCAGCTCCATTTGCAATTTGCTTTGTGATTTGGAAAATAAGAAAAGATCTGATTCAATGAAAATTACGTTAGCTATCCGAGACATTTTTGTGCACATTTGTGCATAAGTATTGGAAAATTGCAAGTGAGACCACCAGTAAGTACGTCGCTATTAAATCTTGCCAATTTTCAGTGGGTTATCTTTATATATATTTAAAGATAATTTCTTGGAAATTGGTATTTGTCTTTTGGGTTAAAAATGAAGAATGACGCTTAAGCGTTTTTGGTAAATCATCTCCTAGGGGGCAAAATAGGGGGTTATATTTTGTATGACATTTCTTATATTTTAGTAGGAAACTCCATTATCGACGAAAATCTTTTTTTTCGCGTTTATGGGAAAAAGCTAGTCATACATTGATTTGGAAACTAATATGTAAATATTGTATCTAAAAGAAAACACCCTCTTGTAACAGACACAATGTACGGTAGAAAAAAAATACGCCATGTAAAAAGTTGTAATTTTTATTTTTCCTGGTTGTCGATGCGATACAAATATTTATCTTTAGAATTCAACAAAGGATTTGTAAGACGAATAAATCGTTTCAAAATTCCCTCGGAGCTTAAGTGAGATTTTTCATTTCGACAGCAATAAAGTGTTTGTGGGAACACGCGTTTGATGTACGATAAAACCTGAGTCTTTTTAGAGAGACAAAAAATCAGTTGAGTATATGTGCAGAGAAAGTAAGGAAAAGAAACGTAATATTTGTTTAGATGACGTTAGGGACGGTAGATGATGTTAGGGTTCCGTACCTCAGAAGCAAAAAAGGGAACCCTTATTGGATCACTTTGTTGTCCGTTTATCTATCTGTCAAGACCCTTTTTCTCAGTACCGGTATCAAGTTGAAATTAAATCGAATATAAAGTTTACAGTCCCTTGAATATGTAAAAAATCAAAATTCTACGTCAACGCATCAAAAAAATACGGGCATTTTTGTCTTCTTCCCGTTGTCCAAGAATTATGAAATTATATGCGAAGCAAGGTTTTACATCACAAATATAGGAAATATAATAAAAGGAATTATCTTTTATCATTTTATATATGATACATGCAAACTCGATTAATACATTATGTAGATTGATTTTATTTTATGAAAAAAAATATTACACGCGATGTATATTTGTGAACAAAATATTGAATGGCAGTTCTATGACTAGTACTCGATAATTCCAAAAATACTGATACTACGAAACACTTTTGAATAAAATAAAATAATCTGTAGATCTACTTGGTTTAAAAAAAAATATTAACGCCAGGCAAGATCTGAACAATGCTTTTTGTTGTTACATCACAAATTTTTTTTATTTGCGATTATGAACTTATTTGCAGTTGGTAAACTAACCGCAACCTATTTCGATGTATTGAGACAACAGTTGTTCAACGGCAATCTTAAGTTTGTCCCTCAATATAGTTTATCTTTTACGGAACCCTCGCGCCTCGGTGCCCGTTTTATTTAATGTTTCTTTTGTGAGTTTACTGCTGATAAATAAGCAGTTTAATATTTTAACAGGTAGATTGTAACAAAATATTTGAGTTTTAATTTAATAAATTAAATATAATAATTATTATTAAATAATTAATTTAATAATTTAAATTTATTTTTATACATGTTAAATGTATCTTTTATCAGTTTACTTGTGACAAAGGAACAGTTTAGTAAATGTGAAGGGAAAGTAAAAGAAACAGTTTGATTTTTGATATGATATGACTCGATATGATATGACTCGGTTGAAGAAGTAACAAACTACACCAAATAATAACGCCATCTTGATTCCAAAACGGTAGTAGTTTATAAATTTCTTGCATATTATACTAAAGTCAAAAAAGTGATATTATATCCTATTTTTGAGCAATAAACTATTTGAATTTGAATACCACCAATAAACCAATATTCAATATTTTTTATAAGACATAATCTTCAAAACTTTAAATTCAAAATAAAGAAAAAAAAATATTAGTTTCAATTATTTTCTTGAGTAAAGAATAGACATTATGTACATTACAATAGTATTACATGTTATTCACGTTTTAGAACTTACTGTGTTTACGTGACCTCCATTTATTCTTACATGACAACATCATTATATCAACAATATCATTATTTTGAAAATCTCCATTCCGGTTAATTTTTTAAATCGTCAAAATTTTACTATACATATATACTAGTGGCATTTCACATTTTTAGGCATAAGCTTCAATAAACCTCATGTTTTTATCATTTTTAAAACTGCTTCCAAACACCATTGTCCGATTAATCCAAGCAGGGCCCGATTTTGTTTTAGAAAGTAAAATACTTAGAAATGGGATGGTAAAAAAATATATTTTAGATATCATGTTGAAAACGATAGCCATAGATAGGTACCGTAGGCGTCGTATTGTTCATTGATATAAATAGTGCCTTGATGTTTTTTTTATGTTTCTCGTTTTGTCGTTTTTCTGATTTATATTTCTGTAACACAAAACAATGTAACTTCCTTTATATCCCATTTTGGGTAAAATTATTTGTTCTCAATTACTTTGTTATTAATTAAAAACTTATGTCCTAGAACAATAACAACTAACTGCAAACATAGATAACTCAATTCAGATAAATAGAGAAATTAACGGTTTTTTTTAAAAAAATATCACAGACCGAAAAAAACACTGAGCCTAAGATATGAAGCTTTTTATACTTCTATGAAAAAGTTATACCAAAAAAAAAGTTACCTGATATCAAGTTCTCAAATATTCATGCGAGCTTAAAGTTCATATGTGTGTTAGTTAAACTAAAAAGCTGCCAGGTGCACTAGATGTAACACATTAAGGATAAAATTGGCAGAGTTAGAATCAGCCGCACCAGATGGCGTGTGCGTTGCATAAAAACGAGTTTTGTTAGTAGGCACGTTCGTACCTTAACGAAAAGGTGACCCACTTTCCTTTAGCTACGAATTCATGTGGAGTTCAAATAATGTTGAAATAACAGGAGTTACTCTCATATTTATTTTGTCGATTTCAATAGATTATAAATATTTAAAAACATATTATATAGTCCATTCGGTACTACAAGTACTACAGTTCGGTATACACAAAAATCTTCAAAAAACCTGAAAGCGTGGGCTTACTAGAGTCAACAAAGGAAAGGGCAGAACAAAGTCTGCCAGGTCAGCCAGTTCGTTATTAAATGTTAGTTACTTGTTTTTTTTTGTATGTTCCAGAGTAAATAAGAGGATCCCTTTTGACGCGAACCTGCATAAGTAAAAAATATTAAAATTTCGTTACCCACGCCTATTTTAATACTTAAAAAGTAAACAAGCCAGGATAGCTTGACTTGACTTGACCTGACCAATTTTATTTATTTTTCTGAATTATTCGTTACAAAATCGTTGATTGAAATCATTGGAGACAACAAAACAGGCTAATGATTTTTTGTTCTGTTTTACTAGTCACTGACTAGTCTCAAATTAAGTAAGGTTTTAGGCAAAAAATAATTAAATATTATAAAATTATATTCCGAAATATTATTCGACACAAAAAAGTCAATATTCCATTTTTTTTGTTGTTCACTTAATATATGTAATGTACAGTATTAATATTATTATTTTATTTATCACACGACATTATACTTACGCCTTCAAAACATTTTGGTTTAATACGATAGAAACTTATTCAAAAATATTTGACGAAAATTGCGAGGATTTTGATAACAAAAGGCTTTTTTATACGCTTGAGATATAATACCGTCAGTTAAATGTGGATATTATGAGCATAATAAATTTTATCTATGTTCCTTTCACAGATATTATGAATATCTGATCCAACCACTACATTAATAAGTGTCGTTGATGTTTTTTTTTTAATTATTTATTAAAATAATACATTTAGGAAGGTAAGGTAACTACGAGGGTAAAATTAGTATTAATTTTTTCCTAATGTACATTAGAAATTATCTATATATACGTTACCGTCAGAATACGGAATATGTTTATATGCGCATTAAGTAGGTAATCTGCAAATTAGTGGGCACGATCCGTTAAGTAGCCGGTCTCTGCTCTTTACCTACCTGTTGTCACCGCGTAAAAATAGTATTGTCTCTAAACCTTATCATCATCAGCCTCACACGTCCCCACTGTTCAGGCACGGCCCACCCTCACCGAGGGTCATTTAAGGCGCAGTCCACACGTGGACGCAATGCGGGTCGTGGACTTCGCATACGTCTCATTTCTTACGATGTTTTCACTAAAAAGCCAATGGTGTGAACAATCAATGCACTTGAGAAATTATGAAAAAGGTTCATTAGTACACGCTGCGCTCAAACCTTCGTCACTCAGGGCATAAGGTGAAATTGAAACCTATAGGCCACTACCGACTTGGATAGCTGATAATAATCAAACTAACTATACACTAGTAATACTATTACTATGAAGGAGGAAGATCCGTAAAATGTATAATGAACCGTGCTTTTCATTCGGGTATGAAAAGTAGTCTATATGAAGCTATGTTTGGCCTTCGTGCAAAAGTTGGACTGGCTTCATCTATTATACCAAAGGAAATACTTCATTCACTACAAAAAGACAGGATCTTGAAAAATAAGATGGCGCAGAAACGAATATGTCCAAGAATACACCTTTACAGTCACCGTTAATTCAAGAAGTAGCTATTGAGGACTTTAATACAATGTCTTCTCATACTCATCAAGAGGTCTTTGTGAATACAAAAGAGCCATTACAGTTACAGAGAATACTAAGTTATCAAAGACTCTCTAATAACACTTACAGGTGAGAAATCTTCATCAGTCATAAATGAACTCACCAAAGAAAAGGGTGATGATAATGTAGTCCAAATTTATCAGGAAATATTGCCAAGCCTTTTGTTAAGGCTATGGTATACCCTAGCAAACGTATGCCGTTTCGACCAGTGTACAAAGATATATTACACTATTGAAGCATAAGAAGACACACAGTTCCACGTACGATAGGCGCTAGCAAGTGACCGCACGTTGAAAATCTCGATTTCTACCGGTACTGTAACCACTTTACTACTGAAAGGTACCTTTAAATATATTTTGGAAGGTAGATCGTCACATAAATAAATAGAAAGAGGAAGCATATAAGAAGGGTCAACGTTTTGTTACAAATGAAAAATAGTATTCCAGCTCAGTGGATTTCTTTAGACGATTAATCTTTCCGTGGCCCTATTGTTGGTGTCAGTGAAAGAAATCATTGTACACGTTCTAGGTTTTAATGAAAATTATTCTTATTGTTAGATTTGTTTATTTTGGAGTATAATTCTAAGTATTAAGGAAACATTTTCATTAAATTATAAATGCGGTTATTCAATTATAAATCTCATAATTGGCTATTTACGTTTATTTGGAATTACTAAAGAAGAAGAAAATAATTGCAACTCTCGCTTTAGACAACGATAGAAGAGGCAATTATGTTTAGTGATTTTTTAATTTTTAAATATCTTACATACCTAGGATTCTAAATTGCGCTCTCGTCATAAAAATAGTAATTTTCCCCTTTGAAATACAATCTACTATTAATCCTCTTACAAACACAATATAACTGAAAATATGGAAAACAGCATATACGATTAATTTGGTGTTTGGAAGCGTTTTACCACCCTGGTTTTGTCATTAACAACTCGAGTTTTGTTATTGTGAATACTTTCTATGTACATAATCGTATAAATATAAATATATATATATACAATAATACTATTATATTTGTGTATAACGTCATAATTTCTACTTAATAGTTAGCAGCACCATCTTTTTACTTAACTCTGTTAATAAAACTAAATATCCCTATATATAATTTATCCCTTAACATAAGTCAGTACATTATAGTTAATTTTTGAAATTTGATAATTTTAAGGAGATATGATCAACCAAAAGAATTGAGGTTTTTTTTTTTCATTGCCACCATAAACGATAAAAATGCGGTAACTGTACAGTACCAGTCACCAGGCTAGACGATTTGATATCACATTATGAGGAAACGTGCCTTCTGCAATTTTTTATTGTAAATCTGAAAATTGTTGCAAACGGGAGGCAAGAGAAATACACAGGTAATTTGTGTCTTCTCCCGATTTTGCCACTTGTGCTGTGTTGTCCTGTCACAGAATTGAACTCTTAAACATACGTCTTCATGTATAGGCTGGAACCGCATAAAATCTCACCTCACAATCGATTGTTTCAACTGTTTTAGGGTATTTAAAAATTCGACCATTATACTGACATTGCTAAACTAAAATGTTAATGTTAATCCAAGTGAAACTAAATTATTGAATACAGTCAAAAAATTGAAATAAAAAGACATCTTTGATCAAAGACAGTTTTGATAAATACCTTTTTCAATGTACAAACAACGGCGGTTCTACAGTTTTAGTGTAGTATTGATAGATAATTTAAACCTAAAGACATTTACTTTTCTTTCGTGTCTTCAGTTTCTTGTTTAATTTATGTATTTAAAAAAACAATGACTTTGTTATCTTTCTATTGCAATAATAGGAATACAAAACACTTTGTCTGTTATTAATAAAGTTTTTCAAAAATATTTACAAATCACCGATTAAAAATTACAAAATACTGTTTTCAGCCCTAATAACCTGTAGTTATAAATTTGAGAAAATACTGTATTGATAGCAGGGCAATGATTTTAAAATGTTTTACATATAACATCCTTATAAAACGCGTCTTAGTTAGTTTTATTATAACAGCGTTTTATTTTTATCTGGTTACCTATAGTAAAACCCATTGTCTATACAAGGGAATTCTTTATAATTTTACTGACACTCGTTAGATTAATAAATATAAAAAAATGTGTATCCTACTAATATTATAAAGTAAAAGTACGTGTTGATGGATGTTTGTTATAATAACGTATCTTACTTAATCACGCTTCAACCACTGGACAGATCGGGATGACACTTGGCACCAAAGATTACTTATACGCCTAGATACCGTGTGCGAAACAATATCAAACGGAGTGTTGCGAGCCATTTTCCTATCGATGTGTGTGTAATGGATGAATTGCGCGCGTAGAGAGCATAGAGCACATTCAATGCGTAAATATTAAATTCAAATTCAAATTCAATATAATTTATTCAGTTTAGGCTACAATAATTGAGCACTTATGAATGTCACTACGCCATCGGTTCGTAAGTCTACAGGGCGGGAGACCTTGTACTGAGAAGAACCGGCAAGAAACTCAGCAAGGACATTTCTTTTTTCCCTTTCTCTTACAGCGTCCAATTAAAATATTGAAAAATGCCCTCCCTCTCATAAAAGGACACTTTCCATTACAAACATAAAAAAACATGAAATATAAAGCACAAGCACAACATTAAAAAGTATCTTATATAAACAAAAGACAGTTTATGTATTCATCACTAAGAAATAATCAATGTCTTACAGTATTAATAAACAAAACAAAAAAGTAAGACTAAATACTAAGAAGTTTGCAAGAACAGACCAATTAGAATTACTAATTTTTTTTTGCGATAGCGATATTGCTGATATTGTAAGAGCAGCCCACAGGAATCAGATGACAATGCTATTGTTTAAATGTGTAAAATTTTTTCAATTAACATTTATTATGAATATTATACTCGTTAGTTTTGTAAGTTAGGCTACGTTCACACGGCGCAATATTTCTCGTATACCATATACGAGATTTTATCGAATATCGTAGTGACTACAAAATTTGTATGGCAACTCTGAAAATCGATCACACGATCTATGCGAGAAAATCTCGTATTCGAAACATATTTCTTCCCGTATACCGAAGGGTTTTGCCACCGTGAATGCGAGATTCTCGAAACGATGTTATCGAATGCGATGCTCAGTGGCGCTTATGTTTACGTTGATTCGTTCACACGGACAACAGGCAGCAGGTAGTTGTGTTTGCGATGTCTTTGGTGAATTGGATTGCCGATTACGATCGAGTTATTTATCACGCCTATGGAGGATCGACTCATAATATGGGATACATTATTAGACAACTATAAAAAAATTGCGTGCTCTGAACGACTGGCGGTGTGGCGGCTGGCAAAGCGTTTCGAATAGATGCTGTGTGAACGGCGGCCACGTATACGGGAAGACCGCATACGTGATAAAACCGAATAAACCTCGCACTGTTTGAACGGCCGCCTCGTATACGGTAAAATAGTATGCGAGAAAATATCGAATCGTATAGTCGCTGTGTGGACGTAGCCTTACAGTGTCATTTAATTACCACCGGAACAAAGCCAATTTAAAAAGCCCTCTTAATTTTTTTGTTTTTGCTTTTATATTTTTATTATTAGTTAGAAAACCTATGCGGGTATATCACATATTCTGAGATGCGATTTTAATGTTCCAGTTTTCCTATAAATTACAAAAACTGGCACTCGCTCTGCTATAATGACGGTGTAAATTTTACACAATGAATCAAATCATTATATTTTAATTAGCTTTATCTAAACATGGTTTGACAAACATATACTGTCTTAAAATATGATATTAGACTTATTAGCCGACATATTTTTTTTTTTCAAGGCATTATCGTGCAATCGGTCATGAACCATAAGTAGATGAGTTTTGTGCATTTTGAGGCCCATAGAGTGAATTGCACATTAACAATCCATTCGTGTTCTGATGGTCTTTTATTATTTTAGGCACTGAAATCCAGAATTTGGTGCCTCTTAAGGCTTTTTACTTTAGGTCATTCAGTGAGCTGCACAGCCAGTTGGTTGGGATGGTGTTCCAGTCTTTTCTGGTATTTAGTGCTGTGGGATTTGGTCTCTTCCTACACCGTGAGCATATCAAGAGCCTTGTGCAAGTCTGTTGTTTTAGTGAACCATGGAGCGTTTGCTAGATCTCTCAGAATGCAGTTTGTAGTCTTAGTATTATGCTTATATTGGAGGCACATGAAAATCCCCAGAGTTTGATGCCGTAAGTCCAGATAGGCTTCAGCAATGTTTTGTAAACCAGAAGTTTATTGTTGAGGCACAATTTGGATCCTCTGCCAAGAAGCCAGTACATGGATTTGTATTTAAGACTGATCTCGTGTCTTTTGGTTTGTATGTGTTTCCTCCATGACAGTTTACGATCCAGATGGATTCCCAAATATCTGGCGGAGTCATTTTGTGGCAGTTGGTTATTTCCTAATGTTACTGGAGGACAGTTACCTTGTCGGAGAGCAAAAGTTACGTGTACCGACTTACATGTGCTCACATTGATTCTCCATTTCTTTAACCACATATTTATTCGGTTAAGTCCGCTTGCAAAATTTTGGAGGCTGTTGCTGGATTCTCACTGGATGCCAAAACTGTCGTATGGTCATCGTAAGTAGCTACCGTTACTTCCGGGCTAAGTGGTAAGTCTGCTGTAAAACCGTGTAAAGGATTGGACCAAGTACCGATCCCTGGGGGACTCCGGCCAATATTTTGTGGAATGTAGATGTGGAATCTCCCTCTTTAACCTGGAAGATTCGGTCCGTAAGGTAGGATTTAATGATGCCATAGTATGTGTAAGGTAGGTGGAACTTGATTTTGTAGAGGAGACCCTTATGCCAGACCCTATCAAAGGCCTGCTGGATATCCAGAAATGCTGCAGAACAGTATTGCTTTGTTTCTAGGGCATCTCTAATGAAGTTATAAACTCTATGGACTTGTTCTGTTGTTCCGTGATCTTGTCTAAATCCAGTTTCGAGGCAGTGGGTAAGGTAATTATGGTATACATTTCCAACATGCCTGCTGTATTATAGTCATAAAACTTTTTGTAGCATTATCTATATCTGTTTCATCTTTTAAAGCATTTTTTAGGCGTAGGGAATGTTCTACTAAGTGGCGAAAGGAATCCCAGTCAGTGAACTTGTTGTATAAGTAAGGTTTCTTTTCATAGTGCAGTATGGTTTTGCTAATAGATATTATACTGGGGTATGATCAGATGAACCATCCAATCAAGACTCCACCTGGAAGAAGTATCTTGTTAAGTCTTTTGAAATGAAGAAGTCTATAAGGTCGGACAGTCTGTTGGGGTCTGAGGGCCAGTGTGTTGGTTCAGGTGTTGCAATAGTAGTCAGATGGTTTTTGTCAATGGTCTTTTTGAGTTCTCTTCCTCGCGTTGTAGTGAGTCTAGAGCCCCAATATACATGCTTGGCATTCCAGTCTCCTCCTGCCAAAAAACGTTCTCCCAAGGAGTTTATGTATTCGGTGAACTAAGTCTCGCTTATCTTGTGTTTATCATGACACCGTAATATCATTCATTCATCTTTTTTCATTTATATCTCGAATTAAAACCTAGGTTGCCTGAATATGTTCAGTCTTAAACTGTTGAAGTGGTTCGTGTCTGATGGATGACTTGATGATGACTACGGTACCGCCGTGGGCTGTGCCGTGCGGATGATTAGTGTAGTAGATATTATAACTTCTAATTCTGATTTGGTTTTTGTCTGTTAGATGAGTTTCAGATATCAGTGCAATGTCGAGATTGTGTAGGTTCAGTAGGCTCTCAACCTCGTGTTTGTTGGGAGGTAAGCCATTTACGTTCCAAGTGGCTATTTTTAAAGCCGTCTTAAGCTAGTTTGTTGACGAGTGTTGTAATGAGACTCAGCAAGGTACTCATTTGTTGTAAGATAGTGTCAAATTTCTCTGATTGTTTGATAAGCATTTGATCCAGTGCTTGATTAGTAGTGTGCGATTCTGCCTGGGATTGGTTTCTGGTATTGTTTTTAACAGCTTCTGAATATTTTCTGTTATTATTGTGCGTTTTGTTGGTCTGCTTTTCATTCGAGACTATTGTTTTTTTGTGTCTCCATACATATTTAGTTTTTTTTAAAATTATTGAACCTGAACACAATTGAAACCGACCGGAGTCGACGAAGAGATAATCCATTTATTCTAATATCAGTAATGGCTCCATTGATTTAATCAATTGCACTTTCGACTCGGTTCAACGACGGGCAGTGAGAATTGTCGACGATTCCAAACTCACTTACGGTATCGAGCCCTTAAGTCTGAGGAGAGACTTTGCCTCACTGTGTGTGTTCTACCGCTTGTACAATGGGTTGTGTTCTGAGGAATTGTTCGAAATGATGCCCACGGCTACTTTCTACCATCGCACCGCTTGCCATCGGCAGGGAATTCATTCTCACACACTCGACACAATGGTCGCGTACAGTGCGGTTTCAGAGAAACTTCCTCCCGCGAACGCTTAAGTTGTAGAATGAGCTCCCTGCCCCAAGGTTTTCTGCAAAAACATGGTATAAAAAAAAAAAACATTTTAGCCGCTTTTTATTATTTTGTACTATACTATATACTAACTATATACCATATACTAAAATTATTTAACTTTAGACCCTTTCTTTATTGACCATAGTAATACCTGAAACTAAAAGTTACCCAAAGTTCAAATCATCTATCTTAATACTTCTAGTATTCTATATAGGATAAAGAGCATTTACAATAACAACACTTCAACTGCTTTAAAACTCAATTATTTTTTCATTTATCATAATCATCATGAAGGAGATAGTTCGTTAGTCGCATTTTTCTAGCCTAAACGTACAATTGCCCTGTTTTGCCTACATAGAAAGTTGCCGATGAACCGGCTAGACGATTGCACTCCTGCCTATCAAGTGATGGCATAAATTAGTAGACAGATCTCAGGGTGATAGGGTTCATTTGTGTAAATACATAGGCCATTTGACAATAGTATATAGGCAACAAAATTAGAAAATTCAAGGTTTCGCGAGCTAAACGCCTAAGGTTTTCCTATGTCTTAATATATGTACTAATTTATTTTAACAACACAGTTATACAACAAACGAGTTTCTCCTGCCTATAGTAGCTAGAAGGACATATTTTACTCAGGATATGTGCAGAGCAATTTTCTTCAGTCTAAGACCCGAACTGAGCGAAAGTGTATTCACAGGGCAGCACTCTTGCAGTAGTTGTGCGGCCCTACTCATGATTGTTTTCTCGAGGTTCGCAGTCGGTGTCTCAGCCACCAGTGCAGCAAAATTCCACTAGCCGTACTACCTACCCGATAGGAGACGAGGCCTATAGTGGGCCCGACGAGAAGGGATTCGCCACGAGACAGATCTTTCACGCAGCGCGATGGAGGCTCGGCCTAGGCACGCTTCTATTTTGAATCGGGCTGCGGCACAACAAACTAGTATACGCGCCCTAAAAGATAGTCCGTCTTCCTATGTTGATGTGTTACAAACGATAAGCTAAGTTAAGCAATGTCAGCCGTGGTTAGAGATTGGATGGATGACCGCCTAGTGGAAACTCTTTCTAAGCTCCTCTGTGCTTCGAAGAGCACATTTAACCGTCGGTCTTGGCTGTGTTGTCATATAAAATGGCTCAAAAATTATAACAGTCGAGTGGCTTATAGCTAGACAAACACCCGCTAATTCGAACTAGGCTAAAGAGGCTGACTATAGCCTAAGTCTCCTTAACGTAGAAGTCTGTACCCTTGTAGTGGAGCGTACAACTGATTAGGTAACTTAGTGATAAAAGTTTATATTAAAGTATGAAATATATAAATTATACTCAAGCTTCGTCCTCGAGATAAGCAAAAAAGACACTTAAAATATCGCTAAGCGCTAGTGTGGAGCGGCCAGCGTATAATTTATATATTTTATACTTTAATATAAACTTTTATCACTAGGTTACCTAATTAGTTGTATGCTCTACTACAAGCGATAATATACAAAGCTTCGTATAATTAGGGCAGAACTTCACGTACAGGTAAGTTCGCTCAATCTCTAAATATATAAATATCAGGCTATTCGTATTTTCAAAATGATTATAACAGTCATTAATGTTTCTCAGTCTGTATTAAATAAAAACCGGCTAAGAGCGAGTCGGACTTACGAATCTAGGGTTTCGTACCACTAGATTTTTTTTCTTATTTGTTGCTATCTACTACTGCTACTGCCTACTATATTATAAAGCTTACACTATAATCGTTTTAAGTTTGAAGCTTGTATGTATTTCCGTTTAATAATATAGCCTAAAAGACAAAAATATGTTTTTGGAATAAATAAAATTTTAAACATACCAGACTGTAAGCTGGTCTACCACCTTAAGGGTATAATAATACGAGGCATTTACTTTTTTTTAAGAAAAGACATATAAATATTCTTCAGTGTTTGATATTATTATATAAAAAAAAACTAAAAACAACTTGTCGTTGAATATAAATGTAATCTCAGTGAGTGATGTATTTTTATTTTTGTGAGGGAACGAAGCCTAAAGGAAATTGAAAATTAAAGATAGAAATTCGGAAGTATATCCTTCCCGAGCCCGGTGGGTGGGCATTCGAGAGATGCGGGCCGCCTGCCCGAGCTCATTATTAGTCCGACACAAACTCAACAATCGAGGATCAGAAGTCGATTGCTTTTAAGAGCCACTCATTCAATAATAGCAATATTTAAGTACCTAAGTGACTTAATACATAATTTTAACATTAACAAGACAACCGGTCAAGTGCAAGTCGGACTAGCGCACCGAGGGCTTTCCGTACCACCACAGAATGCACGAGCCCGAATCGAATAAGTTACAAGCTTACGTGTATTACCGTACAATACAGTAAAAATAATAAAAATATATTTTATGAAGACCCTCTTTTTTTTCCCAAACCAACTACATCTTTGCCATAGAAATACGCTCATCAGCCAGACTTTTGCCTCGAAATGTAAGGGTTGCAGGTTCAAGTCCTGGCTCGAGGTTAATCTTTGCTATAAAAGTATTTATTTATATTGATAATTTCGCTATATAGATATGGCACGTAAAATATTTTTTTACTTCTAAGACTCTAACCTGCAGGGAGTCATAAACGAAGCAAGATTATTTGTATGTATATATTTATATCGTATTTTTTAATTCTATGAAGATTTTGTGTGTTTGTAAGATTCATGTATTTGGACTTTATAAGTAACTAGGAGTTACACTATGTAAAGGTTATGTACTAACTATTTCCATAACATAGTTCTACAACTTAGGACTAAAGTGAACGAAGCATATGAATTTCTTCTGCCTAACAAGTAGCTAGAAGGATATAAGTTTTTATTTGGGATATCGGGCGATTGGGTTCAACTACAAGGTAAAACCTGAACTGAGCTGGATAAACATTTGCTAAGAAATATTTTTTGAAATAAATTTATCTTTTGCGTTTATTATTGTTTATTTAATTAATTTATACTACATTATCAACTCAAAAAGTTTCATACAAGCCGCTTTTGCTTCCTACAACTTTTATATTTAGCAACAGATTTATTCACGCAATGAAAGCCTCGAGGTATTAATGCTTATTTTCATCTTTATATTTTCTTGTTTAGTTAAAAAATAATCAATATAGTAATTGACGGCTTAAATAATCAACATAGGTTTTTTTTTAAATTTAAGGATTAGAAATTTAAGTTATTAGTAACCTGAATGTTACGAATATTTTATTCGTAATTTTTTTTTCGTGTCTTACACGCAAATAAAACATTTTCAGTTCTCGGTTCGAATCTGGTTGTACTTACTGTTGTCACGAGCAGACTGTTTTCAGCGAGGTGTTCTGAATAGATGGGAACAAGCAGCATCAAAACTACCCAAATATCCAATGTTGTTAAGAATAAAGTCACAGTACACTCACGCTCACAGTATCTAAAGAGTTGATGTCACAGCACACGACACTTACAGTATCTAAACGTCTATAAACTTGAAAGTTCCGGTATCACTACTTTTGTACAGAGCTAGGTTTTTCGTTATTGGTTTTTAATGATCTATCATCTAGAAGAAAGCCTTACTAAAATAATTAGTCGTAATTCCTCACTTGCACCTCAAAATATAAATTTTCCCATGTACTCATCTGTACCGCTCAAACGTGCCGCCTTCAAAACGTAATTCACGGTGGGTCATTTCACAGTAATTTTGTATATGGGTCTGTATGTAGTCTACTAGTTTGCACATCACACAAAGATCATGAGCCTCTGCGACCACTTGATTTGATACAGTATTCCTCTTAAAATCCGGTATAACACTGGTAGTTGTCTCAGCAGGAGTTTTTATTTTAATATCCTGTTGCTGTTTGCCTGTTTTTTCAGCCTTTTTAAAATCATCTCTGTGATTTATTTTCTATTTACTTTTTTAACTTGAAGCTATCTGATGTGCTTTCAAACGGTTCTCTCTGTCCTTTTCATTTTTAGGTTTTAAGTATATTTTATTGTAATAATTTATAAAAAACTTTACTGTTAATTACGAATTATCTTTGTAAAAGAAAATATTACCAGATATTTATCTATTTTTATTTTTAATTTTAGATACGTAATTGGGATGCGGAAAAGTAATAAATAATATTTAAATTTTTTACAGTTAGGTTCCTGAGGTATCTAACAACGGTACAGGTAATGAAAAGTGTATGGTCCTTTTTAAGAAAAATCAATTAAGAATAAATTATACGCGTAATTGCATGGGCACTTAAGTTGCAATAAATTAAAATCATCAAATTGTTGTGTTTGTGGCATTTTTTGTTTTGAACTTTGCCTAAATTATGTAACTTGCTCAGCATTATCTATACTTAACTTTTTAAATAACTTAATATATGACTTATTCTTTATTTATATCAAATAGATACAGGAGTCTTTAATATTATTACTAAGCTTCAAGAGAAAATCCACTGAATAAAACTAACAAACCAGTTTCAAGAACATTTTGTTTGACTTTGATTTCGTCTACGGAATTAGAAGATTTATTGGATGATTTTTCGAAAGCTCTTACTGTAATTGAGGCTTCGAAGCTTCCATTGCTGTGACAGTCAGAAAGCTCAGTAAACTCTTGGATATAATTGATTTCTTTAGAATAACATTTTCTGTTCTGTTTTTAATTTTTATACTACAATTTGTTTTACAATAGATAATGGGACTAAAATTTTAAAATATATTAAAACATATTCGTATTTCACTTTAAAATCTTTTAACTTTTATATTTGAAAAATTAATGTAAAAAGTTCAAATGTGAAAAATTCTTTTTGGTGTTACTTAACGTCGTGATGGTGCATCCAATTGTCACTCCACCAGCTCCTACCCGATAGACCACTAGATCTTATCTTGGTGAAAATAAGTGAAATAACAAAATTAATAATATATATACATATATTATCATATCCTATATTATGATTGCATCTTTGGGCATTAATGATATATTTTCTTTAAAGACTTCAGGAAGTCTCAAACGAATAAATATTATTTCAAAGTATGTATATGTATAACGTATTTATTAATTCTATAAAGATGTGTCTATTTGTAAAATATATGTACTGTGACTTTCTGAGTAACCCGAAGTCGTTTATCTCCTATATAAAATATCCCTATTATTTCTATAAAAATATGAATTATATGAAAAAAATTTAACTTTGTCCCTACCTCAAAATTTTAATACTTGCCTGCCACACTTTGTCGACTTGCAGTACTTCCTCAGATAAATGCATTAGGTCGGTTCAAATTAATATGATGATTTAATCCAAAACAGTAACAATCATATTTAAAATGGCTGTGTACAAAAATGATTGTTTACTTCGCTAATGGCGTAGCTACCCTGAGAGTTCTTATATAGGGTAGCGACCTATTCTTCGGGTCTTCACTAACAACGTTAACCTTCCTTAGATCGAACTTTTACTCTTAACTAGAAATATACTCACATATTGCAGTTGATTTTTTAGGGTTCCGTACACAAAGGGTAAAAAAAACGGGAAGACTCCGCTGTCCGTCCGTCCGTCTGTCACCAGGCTGTATCTCATGAACCGTGATAGTTAGACAGTTGAAATTTTCACAGATGATGTATTTCTGTTGCCGCTATAACAACAAATACTAAAAAACCGGCCAAGTGCGAGTTGGACTTGCGCACCGAGTGTTCCGTACCTACCACCATTTATGTAATCTACAAACACAAACAAAAATATTTTCATATTTGAGTTGATTGAATGAAAGGTAAATTGCGGTTTACGATTTATGACGTATTAAAAAAAAAAACGACTAGATCTCTCATTCAAACTAATTTTCGGTGGAAGTTTACATGGTAATGTACATCATATATTTTTATTAGTTTTATCATTCTCTTATTTTAGAAGTTACAGAGGGGGGGGGGACACACATTTTACCACTTTGAAAGTGTCTCTGCGCAAACTATCTAGTTTAGAAAAAAATTATATTAGAAACCTTATTATCTTTTTTGAAGATATATACATAGATACTTTGAGTTTCATATCTAAGTATAGGGAACCCCAAAAATTTATTGTTTTTTTTCTATTTTTGTGTGAAAATCTTAATGCGGTTTACAAATTACATCTAATTAAAAAGTGGCTTTGTCATACGGACGGACAGAGGGACAGACATGACGAATCTATAAGGGTTCCGTTTTTGCCATTTGGCTACGGAACCCTAAAACAGAATAAAATAAATATGTAAGGGGGCTCTCATGCAACAAACGTGATTTTCAGAGAATATTTAGTTATATATGCACTTTAAATATTTAAGGGTGAGTTTGAAACAACAAACGTGATTTTTTGGCTGATAGATCACGGTGCGGAACCCTTCGTGCGCGAGTCCAACTCGCACATGAGCGGTTTTTTTTTGTTGTCTTTAAGTCAATGTTTACAAATTATGTGAGGTCGGTTTTGTTTTGTGTTGAAATTGGGAAGCCTTTGGTAGATTAATTAAATCCTTTAAACATGTAAGTAACAAAGTTGCAAATTTAAACAAAATTGTATATTTTCTAATTCCTTTTCGTTTACTTTGTAGAAGGCTGAGAAAAATAATACAGCAGATGTCTTCCTTTTGATAAATTTAATTAAACAAGAAAATATTGGTGGAGGCGATAGAAGCGTTAGTGCCTCGAAGCTCCAATTACGTGGAAAAATTACCTGAAACAAAATACAAAGGAAGATGAAAGTAGCTTCTTTGTTTGCTTCGAGGAACACCCGCTTATAATATAATTAAAAAGAAAATTTACGCTTTTATTATTTCAATAAAAGCGTTAATTCAATATCTAAAAATTGTTAATCGGTTGTAAAACTTCAATGCTTCTTTTGACAAATTTTCTGTTTCATTAACAAGTAACAACCTATAGGTAACTTTTACTTTACAAAGTTCCGTCTTTTATGTTGTAGCCTTTCATGCTATTTTTGAAATATTCTTATGATAATAGAATTAAATTGCAAGCGCATATCAATTGTAGTTGAGAGTGCAAACACCTCTAACATATACAGATTATCGATTGTTGTGAGATTTCTGTTCCTTTCGTTTCCATACTTTACGATCTGCCTAGGCATATTGTAAAACGGCGAATTAAACGATTTGCCTGCGACATATATACCACTTAAGTTCCTTTGATGTTATTTGTATTTACTGTTCATAACATAAGCACCGAAGATCTGTCACTTCACGACTCTTGAACACGAAATTCAATCACCACATGGGCGCTAGAAATTTTATACACACATATTTATTTATAAATTTAGAAACCCCTACAATAAACGCATCGCTGGTAGCTTTAATAGGCGCGTATAACAATGTCATATCAAAAAATGTTCATTTCATAGTAAAAAAACTGTCAAAAGATTAACCTCAAGCCAGAACTTGAAAATGCAATCTGTGAAAGTGCTCTGCCAACTGAGCCTTCGAGGTAAAATGCCAACTGGCTCATTGATATTACAGTTTGCATTTTCAGACTTAAAATTCATACTTAAATAGTTTAATATTATTAGACTAATCTATTTCAGATGTACACAACGCCTTATCATACGTTTTAGAGGCGTACGTATATAAATTACAACCTGTAGGCAAAAATATACCTACTTATGTCCAAATTTTCTAAGGATAAGTATGTAAAGTAGGTATATAAATTTATAATAAAACAAGGTTTTCAAAGAAAACACCAATCACAGTTATTTATTACAACAAAATAAAAAAGTACCTAAACGTTTATTGAAATACAAAATAAACTTCTCAGGAATCAACTGATACGTAAATTTAAAGAGCAACCCTTACAGACGTTTACTTTGTTCTCGCAATATACTAACCTTTTCTACTTATATTATACCGATTTCAGCATTTTTTTTTGTAGAAATAAAAAGTGCATTAGTTAAAATCTACAGAAAGCCTAAACTGACGTTTCGCAGGCGTGTTGGACCTCAATAAGTAAAAAGCGGGACTCACCTTAGTGGCATAGGCACTGTTCGGGAAAGATTTATTACTTATCGATCGGACCGGCGTGACAAGTTAAATAGGATTGTCGCGCTTACCCTGTGTGGACTGGCGCCACGCTCTGCTACCAAAGACTGGTTTCTAAAACTAGGCCACACGTAGTCCTTAAGAAAAATAAGGTCGTACTTACGGTTTTTGATAAACTTGTGTTAAATGGGGTGTAATGGGTTTGTGTATATGTCTGTTTTGTGTTTCTCTGTTCACTGTCTTTTATCCATTTAATATAAAATTACCTCAAAAAACAAACGTACGCAGCCGCGACTTATCAAATATTATAAGTGCGCCGGTGCACACAGAGAAGGCGCGACAATCCTATTTAACTTGTCACGCCGGTCCGACTGATGAGTAATAAATCTTTCCCGAACAGGCACCATTGGCAAGCTCCCGTCGATCACTGAGTTGGGTAAACAGCGCGCACTTATACCGTCAGTAAGGTATAAAAATCTTCGAACGCGGGTAAGCCTCGCAAGCTGTTTATAAAACAACACTAATAAAAAATTATAATTTAAAAGCAATGATTAGATATAATTAAAATTTAACTAAAAAAATAAATTTGTAAGTGATATGATGCCAATATTGTTCGTCGACTATCAAACGCGAATATTAAAAGCGCTGATCTTCATTTTGCAATTTATCATTCTAACCAGCCTCATACGTTCCCTCTGTTGGGAAGCGGCCTACCCTCACCCAGGGTGATTTTAAGACATGTACCTACCACACGCGAATCCAGTGCGTACCCGATTACATGACAAAGTTTTTCCTTTATCGAAAAGCCAAAGGAGTGCATTATGGTACACGCCATGCTCGAACCTTTGCCTGTCAGGACGCGAAGTTAAATCGTAACCCCTGTTAATTTTCCCTGATAATTCTTATAGAATATATTTAATTTAAAAAAAAATGTATTGATAGAGATATTTCGCACCCTTCCAGTTTGTTTTCAGACTTTTACTCGTAAATAAAGTTAATTTCATAATATCTGTTCTAAGAACCGTAAATCTAACTAAGGGTATAATAATAATTCGTATTAAAGCCAAGAACGCATTTAATGATTTCTTCATTGCCACCAACAATAGGGCTGCGAAAAGATTAATTGTCGTAAGAAATCCACTGAGCTGGAATACTATTTTTCATCTGTAACAAAACGTTGACCCTTCCTTTTTATATATTTGTGTATGGGAAGACATTGTCAGTGGTTTTCTATTCCCTTTGCTCAATATGGCTATTTAAACCAAAGCGTCATTTTCGACTTGTATATTAAATATATATATATATATATATGCATTTTTAGTCAAAACATACATATGTATGTATAAAAGAAAGCACCCAGTAACAAGACAAACACAAAATAATGTTCATCCCATAAATGTTTGTCTTGTGCGGGAATCTAACCCACTCCCCTTGATTCAGGAGTCAGGTAATGACCCATTTGTTTACTGGTACTGTTGTGAAGGAAAAACGTGAAGAACTTGTGTCACAAATCGAGATCACTCTGCCCAAGGTCTCTGACTGGGGACGAGAAAACTTGGTCCGATTCAATACATATTCATACTTTCTTCCATCGCACCGCTCGCCATCGGCCGGGAATTCATCCTCACACTTTAGAACCTAAATGGTTTAAGCTTTCTGCCAAGGTTTTCTCTTTATTATAGAATATCTTCAAGAAAGAAGATATTAGATTTTTAAAGGTTCCAAAACGTGCAAGAAATGCCCGAGGAGTTGCAAGCGTCCATAGACTGCGGTGACCGGGACACTATCAGGCGGGCCATTAGCACTTTTTCCAGCTTCGTGGTAACAAAGGCGCCGAAAAACCAGTACCCGTCGGACCTGTCCATCAACATAGAAATTATACCTTTTTTAGTTACTTGGGATATAATCAGGTCACGTTCTACCTTGCAGTGTAAGGAATAGTGTTTTTTTTCTATTTGACTTGATTTACGTATCTTGATATTTCTAACATACGAAATAAATTTAAAATTACAATGTTATACCTACAGAAAGTGTAAGTTTAATTAGTACTAATTAAAAATAAAATGCCATCTCATTTGATGTTCACGTAATCCGAGCTTTTGGTACTAAGCGTGTTTGAAGTTATCTGAAGCAATAAATTACTTGTTAGAACACGTCGTGTTTACTAAGGGACTACTTACACCGGGAAAAGTTTGAATACCAGCCGAAAACTGATTATAATATTTAAGATCTGACTGGTATTTAGGAGATCTTAAGTACCAACAAAAGTTTGTTAGTTAATTTATCTTCAAGTATATTTTTAATATTCAAGATGTTAAGAAATGAGTAAAAGCTTTTATATTAGCTTGTAATAGTAGAGAAATAGATATTCATGCAATTTTAAGGAACATGGGTACCTTTTGACATGAGTGATAGTTTACAATAGCACATCAGGAGTGTTATAAAGATTAAAATAATTGTGAGAGACAAAGCGCCATTTACGTGTCAAAATCAGTATCTAGTTTCTATCATTAATCAACGCCATATAATTATAGCGAGATTGTGAACATTTCACTTTTCAATACAGCTTGCTCATGTTTCAATGCTGCAAATACATACTTCGATACATGTTGCTGAAATGACTATTAATATAGTAATATATTTGAGTGCGCGTCCATTTTATTCTAATAATATATCGATTAATATATCGAGTCACCGCCAGTGACACTGCAGTTTGCCTTTGGTTGTGTGATGTGGTGTGCCGACCCAACCTATCCCTACCCTATAGCTTAGTAAAAGGCATGTAGTATGATGTGATGTTTTATTTAATAGTTCTATTAGTTACAGAAAAGTATTACCAAACACAGCAATATTTTTTTTGTACACGCTGTATATCTCGTGCACGTTCGTCAATATCACCTTTAGGAATCTCGCTTAGCCGTTGCATCGCGTGTTGTCTGCCTTAGTATCTCTGTTCGCTTGTCCGTGCTCGGAATTGATAAGATAAAGTGTATATATTTGGAACATAAAAGAGGTTAAATGCTGTAAATAAAGATAGATTAATGTTTGTCGGAGCGTATTTCGTAAATATAATAGCAACCCCTTGTCACTAAAGTATCGGTTCTTGTTCCCTGCAGTAAGCAGATACTTCGGAGATCAAGAAACAAAACTTGCCCTTGACTAAAAAGATGGTAGTTTCAGTCATTCTCTCAAATCTTGGATATAATCTCCGAAGATAATATCCAGAATTCTACAACGTGCTATTATGGAAAGTTACTATACAGTCTGCAAAATATGGTACTTAGAAGCAAATACTAAGATTCTGTTCAAACAACAGTAAGTACCAATCGGATTACGTTAGCTAATAACGGGATAGGATGGGATCCCAGAGCCTGGTGTAAAATAACAGCTGCTGGGATTAAACAATATAAGTACACAAAACATAATAACGCTGTTGCAATTGTACTAAATTTACGTAAGTCAATAGAATATTTAAGATAATTAACTCGTAGGGCGAACACTGCGAACCGTTGCCGAAATTGGCTGTTTCACTTTCTCACAACCAGCTTATATTATAGCTCCAAATTGCACGTACTACGTGTTACTCTTGTTCTAGTAAAATCTTGACTGCCTTAGACACAGTTTTCTTTCTGCATTGCGTCTGCGCACCCTAGTGTTGGAGAAAAACTGTAACTCTCAATAATACGTTAGTGGTATTCGGACTTATGTAAGTTCCTGAATCTCTTTTTTTTATGATCATGCGAAATTTCTCCCTTACGTGAATCACCTATCCCGTACGCACTTGTACATCTTTCTCGCTCTTTAGTTTGGCGGAATAGTGACGCAAGCCATGGCGACATTGTCTCAGGACCGAACACCTGTCAACAATTAGGATTTCGAGTATAAACCTCGAGTTGTGACCAATTTGACAAGGGACGACAAAAAATATGTACCTGACCTCTGCATCCTTGGCGGAGTGATTAAGTTTTAAGAATTTTAAATCTTGCAAGCTGTTACTAAATCACTACATTACTTATATTTATATAGGTACATCCGTGTGCATTTGACAATGTGACGTCTTAATCTTGATATAATAAATAACAGTATCAGTTTTTTACATACGATAACGTAACACACTCGTATAGTAGTCTGTAGTGGCGTAGAAGTCTAAGCTTTTGTCTAGCGCTCGAAAGAGCAAGCAAATTATTTTTTAAACGAAATGATACTTTAAAAACACAAAAGTACAGAAAGAAAAGTCAACATAATATTAATTTATTATGTTATTAGTTTATTAAAAGATTAATTAAGGAGTCTTATTTCGTTACTCAGTTAAGCTCTAAAGTTTTTGTAAACTCTCTCATTTTTGTAGGCAGTTAATTCATAGGAAGAGGGGTAATAGGATAAAACAAATTAACTAATAATTTGAAACGTACGTAATTTAAAAAAATATCTCATTGAAATAATTTTAAACCAAGTTAAATATTGAGAGTATCGGTATTAATATAGTTATGATATATAGTTAGATATATATAATGCAGATAGTAGACAACGACTTAATTGTTACAGACATTCATTTTCCATTTCCGCTGATTGCTTTCTAAAAAAAGTAATGAGATAAAAAGATTTTATATATGTAGACATCCTAGTATGGTTTTCCATTCAACATTGCTGGAGTGTTTTTTGTATTTCAAACAAAAAACGCGCTAAGAATTTGCTATGTAGGTATGTAAGTATGGTACATTGAGTGTTCTATTTCTAAAGTAATAACAACAAATGTTTGTATTTTTTAATTCAAACCTTAATATTATTCATCTATATAAAATAAAGAAACAACAATGTCTGGATCAGTACTTTTTGGTTCCTCTTTCTTATTTAAAAATCGAATATCAAATTGAGCTGACACAGACGTCTCTCTTGTTCCTAGTTCGCGATCGCTACTAGTTGGACCTGCGCCAGCATCGTCTAAGTCAATTATATTATACATCAAGATACAAATTTAAACATGATTGTAGTGCACCAAAGAGCAATGCTGTTACAATTGAAATTAATAAATGGCCGAAACTAAAAATACATAAAAAGATATCCGGCAGCAACTACCGTACCATTGATTAATCCCTTACTGTTTTTTTATCTACAAAAAACAAACCACTGGTGGTTGAATATATTTGAAAAGCATATTAGTCTATAAATAAACATTTTTGTAATAAGCATTTGTGTTTGTCTTTAGTCTGGGTATGATATGTATGTATTTACAAAAAAAAAAAGTTATTTATATGTATTTGTATCCGTAACACAAGCTTTGCTTACTTTGGGGCCAGACGGCGCTGTGTGTAATGACCAAAAGTATTTATTTATTTATTTATAATTTATTTATAAATGGGAATCTTATCGGTTCGTCATTTATACAGCAGCACGCTGCGGCCCGACCGTTCCGGCCTGACTTCTATGTCACAGGTTGTATATTTGAGTAAGTGCAGATCTACACTATAGTGCCGATCACAGTTCTTTTTCGGTCCGGTAATAATATTCACTATACTAGAGTGGGCTTTGACCGGAGCTTGGCTGTCAGGGATAGTATCAATGCACTCATACCTACTTATTAGTAAATAATGTCTTATCCGACCAAGATTGAACCGAGAATGAACTGCAATCGGCACTATAGTGACAACTAACCCAAAGTAGCGTTGTATATTACGCCTAAGGAAATTACTATGTTCTAGAAGCCGTTTTAACAAAATATGTTTTCCATCTGATGCTAAGACAATTGTAATTTAATTACAAGCCACTCTTACTAATTACCTTTTTTATTTTAATTTTATTTTATTTTTAGACGCAGGCAATAAAACAGTATTGTAATTAGTTTGTAAGGCTAGTTGTTATTAATTCACTTGACGATTTGAAATTGTTCTTAGAAACCCATTGGAATAAAACGATTTTGAATTGAATTGAATTTGTTATTGGGGAGTTTTCAATATAAAAACATGCCTGTTAGGCGTCGTCGTTGGCACATCAAACAATAAAGCCGCCGCATTCGATAGTGTTTTGTAGAGCTCATATTACGTTGTAATAGTAAATCATTATGTTCTTACAAAAATTTAACTTTTGAATAAATTTGACAAAAATAATTCACGTACCTGATAACAGGACAGGTTATAGAAGTAGTGCCCTCTTACCGAATGCACCGGCTAGGTGCAAAGAAGATAGGAGTTCAGGTAGAGGGAGTTCAGAGGTCGGTAAAGAAACACTTTTCAAAGGTAAGGCAGGTTATTAGTGTATACTCTTTCACTTTTATCGTAACAGACTTTAATGAACAATAAATCCTAATCACATAAGGTGATACTTATCCTTTAAAATATCTACACAGCAGCTACCTATTTTACAGTCATATAGGACTACCTTAATAAGTAGAAATACAGAAAACGCAAGCCTGCCTACACAGAGTTTTAAAGTGTGTAGTTTTCAAGTCTTTATTAGGGATCTTATACAATTATGGTTTTTCGGCCTAGAGCCCGAACCGAAGT
This sequence comes from Apoda limacodes, assembly GCA_946406115.1. Taxonomy (NCBI): domain Eukaryota; kingdom Metazoa; phylum Arthropoda; class Insecta; order Lepidoptera; family Limacodidae; genus Apoda; species Apoda limacodes. The sequence continues at coordinate 5,021,793 of OX291553.1, read as the reverse complement.
CTAGCCCGTTGAAGACGCTCAGGTCACCGCTTCCGTAGCCAGTAGAGGCGGACGGGACTGAATTTAAGTGGCCTATCAACATGTGTACAGTAGTGAAATATGCCGCCCGAGGCAGTCACAAGGTAAGGCCGCACGTGGCTGGCACAGTGCAAGATTGTACGTGAGCGCAGTTTGCCCCGTAGCCTTGGTGTGTAGCGGTGTTCAAGACAGCACCACTACCGCACAGGCCGAGGACTTGGAGTACAAGAGACTCCGGGCAGGCCGAGGATTTGGAGTCTTAAGTGACGCGCTGGCCTTTGCCTTAGACGCGAAGAGTAGGGTTTGTATCCGAAGATGGATGATGAAAACCCCCACGGAAAAACCATCGTGCTAGATTTAAATGAGTATAGAATTAGTACGCACCTCTTTTACACACTATCACAACACAGTAACAAGAATATAGGTACATTAACTACCTAATATAACTCCGGTTTTTCCACAATCCAGTAGCAGAATATTAAGGCGTCGTCACAGATATGACGCTTTACTTTTAGAAGAAGTATTTATTTCCAAATAAAAATTAATATAGAAATTTTCTATGTCCGTACAGAAAGTGAACGCAAAGCAGAATCATGACAACTCTCTTGTCAAAAGATATCCAGACTCTTTTGATTTCTAATTTTGATTTTGAATCACGGATCTGGTAATGGACCTAAGAAAGGATGCCTCGAAACTTCCACTGTTTCCTACATCATCCGGTCCTTTACCGGAGACGGACCACCGGAAACGGTCGTTCCGTTATAACCTTTCATATGAGTACCCATTTTTTTTGACATAGGCTTTGTCCATCCCGTTTTAGATTCATCACAGAGATTGTTACTCTGTGCTAAAAACAGCTTAATTAGTTGCTCTGCAGTGCCGCTAAGCAGTAACAAACAAACAGATTTTCACTAATATATATTAATTGGGTTGTAAAATCAATATTGATATTTTGTCGACACTAAAAACATGCTGTCGTGAATAAAAAAAATATAAATTTTTCACCATATAATAACGTTGATAAAAGGTTTTAAATCATTTTGACTTTCATTTCTTCGACAAAATAAAAAAAAACATAAGATGTTTCTCCGTAGGAGCTTAAGTTAATTGTAGCTTCCGAGTAAACGTTGCTGTAACAAAACGCTTTGTAAACTCTTGAATATAATTAATTCTTACAATTTGAGTTTCTAAAGGATTTTGTTTGTAATTAATTTACAATTCAATAGCGGAAAGTTTTTTCATAAATCAGTTAAAAATAACATCATTCACATTCAGTATTCTCAATGTTTCATGTAATATTTTAAGCTGTTGCATAGCTTTTATCGCGGGCTCTGAGAGCGGCGACCGAATCAAGAAATTCCGTAACGAAAAAACCTAACAACGGCACGGTGTTTGTATGCGTGCGACTAAACATATGCGTAACCATGTTTTGACTTTACGGAAAATCAATTTTAAGGCGAAAAAAAAAATGTATTTTATATATTTTTTTGATGACAATCATAAGTTTAGGAGTTTTATTAGTAGGTTATGAGAGTCGAAACACGATTGAATAAACTTGACTCAATGCAATAAAATCGCAACGTTTTCTCTAAATCTTCATTCTTAGAGAGATACTTTTACGGGAAAAACAGTTTTATTTGCTAGTTTTTTTCAATGAAAGTTTTCCATAATAAATACTTTAGACGATTATGGTTTTATTATATTGCGAAAGAGTGTTATTTTGTAGCAAAAAATACATTTCATAAATAACGTCGCGTGGGCCGGCCATTACGCGGCTCTCGCCATTCATCAGTCGGCCGCAGCGCCTCGTCGAGAGCACCGGTGTACAAATTTGTAGGGCCACCCCGCTGCCGCCAACTAAATTTTTTTAAGCAATATTGACTTCTTATTTATTCAATAAAAGAAAAAAAAATGTTTTCTTATCGACCATCACCCTAAAAATGTAACTTGAATTAATATCAAAGAAAAAAAATACTACATAAATAAAAATAAATAAATAATTATAATTGCATAAGTTGATAAAAAATGCTATGCAATAGCTTTACCGCGGCAGGCCCCGAGTGCCACTGTTGTTTTTTATTTTTTTTCAGTTCATTACCAGGGAATTTGTATTGACCCAAAAATATTCTAAAACTATGAATAAAATTGATGGAAACGTGTGGAGTTATTTACTCAGTTTCAATACTATAACTGTTTCTCACGTTATTTGAAGATTTAAGATCAAGTTGAGAAAGTTTCATTTTATAATGCAAGTCCAATTTGCACAAATAGTGTAGTTGTAGTTATATTGAGCGTAATAAAACATTTTTTTTTCGTATTTTATTTATTTTTTGTTTTAGTAGTCGATACTAACTATTTATTCAAACTACTCATCCTGCAAATACTTCCTTTTACGGCCTTGACAGTAATGTACTATTGTTCAGCCTCACTTTACATACAAATCAGTGCGTTTTAGATAATTTTACAAAATGATTTAAAATAATTAAACAGCGTGGCACTTGATCCATATAAGATATTAATAAAATTATATGTATAGAAACATTATCTTCCGATTTATTTTTGTTTTCCAGAGGCACTGACGTGTTATAAAATTTGTGTTCCGATTTAAGTAACTATTGCCGATGTCACGCAAAAATTTTAGGATTAGTTTTTCACTTATTTTCCAAATCCAAGAGCGTTAGCTGCCGTCTTAGATGCCGTGTTGGCAAATCGTCTGAAATTTACTTTGTGGAATGTAAGCTTAAAGGTAAGTTATGTTGTCTTGAGTACACGGTTTATGTTGAGTACAGTTAATCGTCGAGCTTACACAAGCAACAAAGATAGGTACTAGGAATCTACGAACTATTACACTAAAGTGTTTTTATATTTTGGTATAAATTGATCCACATAAGATATTAATAAAATTATATGTATAGAAACATTATCCTCCGATTTATTTTGTTTTCCAGAGGCACTGACGTGTTATAAAATTTGTGTTCCGATTTAAGTAACCATTGCCGATGTCACGCAAAAATTTTAAGATTAGTTTTCCACTTATTTTCCAAATCCAAGAGCGTTAGCTGCCCTCTTAGATGCCGTGTCGAGCTTACACAAGCAACAAAGATAGGTACTAGGAATCTACGAACTATTACACTAAAGTGTTTTTATATTTTGGTATAAAAATAACATAAAAATAATTAAGTAATAAACTTGACACTTGACAATATGTAAAGTGTTATAACTTAGAACCTTACTTTCATATGTTTAGAGCTTACCACTATCAGATTTATTGAGTTACGTTTATTTCCGTACAGTTGTATATGCCATTTTTATTCCAAAGCTGTATGACGAAGGTCAGTAATTTCTCACCAGCCTTGTTCTTTATCGATGATCAGTCATAGTTCCATCAGTCGTCCCATTGCATATTCTTGTTCGGGCGGGTCACTACTATTGTCCACACTCTGTAACTTGTAACTTACGGTGTAACAGTGGCATCCGACTCAGGTTAATATAATTTTTTTTGTCATTTTTAGTTTTCTTTTTGAAGAAGCATTAGTCGCCTGTTTTAATGTTGAAATTATTGTTTTTGTTTTTTCATGCCTTTTAGTTTACTTTAATTCTTTAAGCACAATATAAACTTGTTGTTATCAATGTATTATTTACATATTTTTGTACTATTTTGTCTTCAATTTTTTTTTATCAACAAACTTTTCGTGTTTTAATTTTTTGTACAGTATCAGTATATATACAGTATTTTTGTATATTACTTTCACTCCAACGTTTATAAATTGGAACCCCATTGGTGTTGTCAGAATTTCATCGAATTTGTTGAAATTCACCGGATAGTCAAGTTCACAAGTTGAGAAGTCTAAAAATTTTTGATACCGTGAGGAAAAAGGTGATAGAGGAAACAAAAACTACGTTAGAAGAGACGGAACTCCCATACTAGAATTTTATCAAAGTTTGAACCTGTGGAGTTCCAACATAAGCGTATTAATTCAAAAACAATGCTGCCTGGCAACACTAGTGACGGCATTAGTCGTAGCAATTTCCTTTATATTAATATCAATAAAAGCAGATTTGTTTAGGTATATATGGCTATAGCTGTCATGAATTCTTTTTAATAAAGTAACAGGAAATAAACATAAACATTTTTAAAGTATACCCACTTATAACATTATTAAAGTACTATAGCAACGTGCGAGTGCGACGGAAAATAATTATGCGCGTACAACAGAGACAAATAGTGACCGGTCATTGAACGAAATTCTTCCTGCTTAGCGTTTGTGCTATGGAAGTTGGTGACGCCTCATAGCGATCGCGTTTTTGTATTTTAATTTTACCTACGATCTCACAACCTTACCATTCTTTCGTTCCCCCTCATGCACTAGATTCAAAAAGAAACAGTTCTGGTCAACCGATCGCGCTGTGTTGACATATCGTGAATTACGCATATTGTGAATTCCGCAAATAATTTAAACATACGTTAATAGTTTTTCGCAACCCGCTTGCAATTGACTGATGCCTGTGCCCATTGTCGCTGAAGCGCTGTGTGTGTCTTACGGTAATAACAGGAGCTCCTGAAGGATTTTCTGGTGCATCATAGTGCCGTAGTGCAGTACGTGCTCACGAACTTTGAGTGGATTGAAGTACCAATATCTACATTCGAAGGTGAGTGCATGAGATTTCCTATTTCCTTAATTTATCGTGAGATCCTTTTTTAGTTAACATAATTTTACTATATCCGCTTAGTCCACTTTAGAATAACGGTGGCAATTAAGCATAGGCGTCGCCAGAAGTAATAAAACAATTTTATATTTATTTTCATATGAATTCTTAACATCAGTATGCTTTAAAAATTATAAATTTTTTAAAAACATTTAGGTACACCAAATCTTCATCGAGAACAATTTTAACCCATGCGCGACACCTGAAACACAAAACCACAAAATATTAAGATAAATAGTCACTGTTTTGATATTTTTTTACTTCAACTATAAACTTTTCATTAAGAGTCCCAAGAGAAAACGTTGACAGGGAGCTCATTCCACAACCTAAGCGTTCGCGGAAGGAAGTTTCTCTGAAACCACGCTGTGTGTGGCCATTTAGGCGAGTGAATGAGTTTATGGAACTCTATCTCTATTATTTATATCTGAAATTTAATGTTTGAAGATAAAATCCGCGCGACCAAACGCTAGATCGTGACGATATCGAAACCTGCCTTGACATGTCAAACAATATTTAATAACTTATACAGACAAATTTATTTAAAAAAAAACATATGGTATCAGTAAGACAGTACAAGGAACTATATACCGTTGAAAACAGAGGTTTTCACCTATTTTTAAATAAAATATGCCTAATGAAATTGTTTTTTAAGTTTTATTCTTTTGTCTTAGTCGAATATTTAGTAATCGACTAATTCCAATTTGCACAGCTATACCTAGAAAATAAAAGTTAAAAAAGATATTCGGTATTAGGCGACTATCTCCTTAAAATTAAATCAACTGCTTAATATTTCGTATTGTATTAATCAATATTTCGGCCTTAGTAAATATATGCCTTGACGTTTTGAAAGATTCAATATCAAATGTAATGAAACATCATTTTTCCACGTCTACTATTTAAAATAATTATTTAAATATTTAAAATAAAGTGTATTATACGATGTCAAATATGACTATAAGTAAACTGTGTCGGAAGGCAGGGCGATAACTTTCGTCCATTATTTTTTTTTTCTTGAAGAAATAAAACTTTTATTTATAATAATAATTTTTCGCATACGATAAAAGTTGTGTCACCTCACAGTGCAGCCATCTGTTTTGCTAGACAGTCAAACTTTCTGCCGCAGCCCTGTTTTATGATTGTCTATGGTTATATACAATCAAAAAAAAATCACGATACTCTACTATCCAAAGCCTTTCCCTTACTTTTAAAAAGCTTGTAAAAGACACCAAAATTGTCAAAAAATACTCTCAAACAATCGATACGATTCTGTAAACTCAAATTTGAAATATAAACAGGTCCTTTTGCATAGACAACACCATGAATTGGTTGCTGAAGTCATGTTGCTGGGGTTAACAGTGTTTGACCTGGGATTATTGATATTTACCTTTCCCCTTAATTTAACGCACCTCAAACTAATTCACTTTTGTCAACATTTGACTTCTAATCGGGGTTAATAATACGATCACTTTTGAACCACAATCTGTAGAAAATCAAATGTCATTAAACAGAAATAAGAAATTAAATAACATTTTATTTATATTATTATTTATTTATGTTTATAAATGTTATTTAAAAAATAAATCACATTTCCAAACTTTCATTTATGAGAGCGTTCTAAGTTATCTGCAGCGTCAACTTTAAGAGCGCTTTAAAAAATCATTGTCTTTTTGTGTTTTTGTTGGTTTTACATGAATGATTACTTTGTATATATGATATGTATGTTTATAAATATATGTTTATGAATATATGTGAATGTATATTCACACCTTAATTTTTGTGTGTTTTTTACATACTTATTATGAATCTATGTTTTCGTTAAGTAATATTTGCGCATATTATTAATTTGCATCCACCAACACTTTTCTAGAACAATGTTAGACCTTGGCAGATAATGCAGTAGTAGCTTACTAGCTATTAAGTCCACCTTTTGTAACACATTTTGGTGGTCATTAAAGCATTAAAATTAACAAATCTTTTCTTATATATTATTAAGTATAATCACAAGATAGTTACATCCACTGGCCCTAGCCTAAACACCATCACCGTCCTATATCAAATCGTTTTCAAGATATCCTTCGTTGAATTGAATGTTTTGTATGGCGGCCATGTTGTTTTTCCGCCATTTTGAATATCATGCAGTTTTCCACTACTCACAGTACATTTTCGATTGAAACCCCCTATACATCATTTTCACCCCCGGAGACTCTTTCTAGGAGACTAAAAGGCTACAATAAATCTTGAATTTATTATATTGTAGGGCGGCCATTTTGTTTTCCGCCGTTTTGAAGATCTAAAAGTTCCTCCATACTCACGGGACCATTTCGATCAGCTAGACTATAGATAACAATATCATTCAACTAAGTAAAAATGTGCAAGAAATTTAGAACAAAGTTGCCGAGATTCGATATAAAGAACAAACAAACCTTATTTCAAACCATATAATCAATACATGTTATTTATTACTACATAACTTTCAAAGCATGATTAACAAGTTGAATGAAATTGAAGCTGCTGTCGCCTTTAGTAAGTTAAGAACATTACATTAATCTATAATAGATTCCGATAATTTACTCATGTTACTAGAAAATATTGAAAAGACTGAAAAACTTATATACCCTGTAAATAAGATAAACCTTGTTAAAATAGAACAAACTAAATTGTAAAAGCGTTTTTCAAAGACAATCAGATTACGCTTTTAATGGAAATACCATTAATTAAGAAAGAAACTTACATCTATTACAAAATGTATCCTCTGCCCATCTCCCATAATAACCAGACTTTTTTCATCCTTCCTAATCTCTCTGTCCAAGTCGCTCATTCAACCATGCCAGGAGGCAGACGAATCCAGTTTCCTCTGTTTTGAAGATGATGTATCACAATACACTCAAGACACCTGCGTGGAGAGTCTCATGAAATACTCAGAAAACATTACTTCCTGTGACATTATACCGATCGTAGTAGAGAATGTGAGACTCCAATTCATTCAGACCAACCGCTGGATACTTTATGTTAGAGACGGAACCCTCTTACGTAAAACCTGCATCAATGAAGTGTTCCAACAAAACCTACGCGGAACTTATATCCTGACCCTGGATGATGTATGTGAAGTAATGATACAAAATATCTCCCTATGGATGCATCGAATTAATACCGATACCGTGAATTAAACAAAAGTACCAACAGTTAATATCCCAAATATCAAGCCTACAGTAAAGGAAACAAGGAAACCAGTACTTAGAAGGAATCGATATGAGTAATCTACAGCTTCTCTCATATATACTCAAGGACAGTGTTAGTGAAAGTGAAAGTAGTAGTCTGGACTATTGTCCTTTATGTTATATTAGCTTTAGGTTTATCAATTGTATTAGGATGTAAGTATAATGAAATAAGAGTATGTTTTAATTCTAAGGGTCGAAACCCTCCGAAGACTCCTTCTTCGCATGCTTCCGAACTTAAAGGGGGAGGAGTTACATCCACCGGCCCTAGCCTAAACCAGGCTAACGAAACAAAGAATAAAAAATGAATACTATGAACTTTACATGGCAATCTATGGCGGACATTGTTGCCAACTCATTCGCTCAGTACGCTGTCTTTGTCTTCCTGTAATTACGTCGTCCATATTGTTTGTTTACGTTGAGTTTTGACTGCATATAATTTAAATTTGTGTAATTTTATTGTTTCTACCTAACTTTTATGTGATTTTGTGACAGTGCAAAGTTTCCTATAATATCTCTTTTTACAATGGCACCGAAAAGACGGTTTATAACATGTGAAATTTGTGGATGCCGATCAAGTCGAATTAACCAGCAAAAAAGGATTTTTATGGCTAAATTTCCTTTGAATGAGAATCGGTGAGCATTATTCAAGATATTTTTTGTTAAAATATGAGTTCTGTAGTACAAATAATCCTAAAGAAATCAAATTTAAAACTTTGTTTCCATTGTTATTGTTTGTTGTTATAAAATAGTGTTGTACGATGACACTGCTATCGACATCGACAGCTGCCTAGCTATTCCTAAATTGAGTTTAGTAAATTATTTATTAACTTTCACGTATTTTGAATTAGTGTACTGGACTGCATCCAGGGAACGGAGAGCCAAAAATAAAAAAAAATATGACTTAAGGTTTAGTACAATATAGAAGTTTGGCTTAAAAAATAGATTGTAATATTCAGAGTTTTGTCTACAAATAATTTAAATAATACTAGATTATTGGTTTTACAGATGCAGACAGTGGGTTAAAGTTGTAGGCAAGGAAGATTTAATTTTTGTTCCTATTGAAAAACTGCACACATTGAAATATGTTTGTGGGAATCACTTTGAAAAAAAAGCTTTTAATAGAAAACAAAATCGCCTTAAAAAGTCCGCAGTACCAACAAAAAACTTGCATCTTCATCCACTTCCTGAAGAAATGTTGCGTGACTTTCCTTGTCACATTTATTCGAACACTGAAAATTCAACGGTGCCAAATGCTTTACAAACATCATTTGACCACGAAGCGTTATTATTCCAATTTGGACCAGCTACTAAACATCGCGGTTCAGGTATCTCATTTTTCATTTTAATTTTTTCGTTAGCTTGTTGCTAAGTCCTTTTTAGGGTTCCGTACCCAATGGGGAATTAGCTTATTACTAAGACTTCGCTGTCCGTCCGTCCGTTCGATCGTCCGTCTGTCACCAGGCTGTATCTCATGAACCGTGATAGTTAAACAGTTGAAATTTTCACAAAATTGTATTACTGTTGCTGCCTTAACAACAAATACTAAAAAACAAAATAAAATAAATATATAAGAGGGCTCCCATACAACAAACGTAATTTTTTTGCTCGATTTTGATGACGGCAACAGGTAGACGCTTAAAATATTCACAGAATATTAAGTAATCACTTTAAAAATAAATAGTAAAAATAAAATAAAACAAATATTTAAGGGGGGCTCCCATACAGCAAACATGATTATTTTGGTGTTTCTATAGATTATGTTACGGAACCCTTCGTGCGCGAGTCCGACTTGCACTTGGCCGATTTTTTATATTTTGTTTCGTATTTTGTAGAACCAGATCCATCCAGTCAGCAGCAAGAGCAAAACTACAATTATGAAGTTTCAGCTCCTCCAATCGGATGTGAAGTTGAAATAATTAGTGAATCAAGTTGCTCAGGTATTTTTATTGAAAATATTTTGGATGCCGACTGTGATTTCTGAATTATTTTTTTAAATTTCTTGTTCTTTTTTCAGAGTTTTGTGGTTCAGCGACAGTTCAGTCGTTTGAAGAATTATACAATGAAGTTTTATCCCAAGTTGCACAAGAAGTTGAAGTAATTGCTGGATCTAGTATCTCAGGTATTTCGGATTCTGTTTAGTTACTAATGGCAATTTGATTTTAACTAACGTTTATAAGTACCAAAAATTTTTAGATCCCTTTTTCTGTTTTTTATATTTTGTTTGAAAGTTTAAAATAATATAAAGTTTACTACTTTTTTAAGCATAATATACTTTGATGTAAATTTTAAATTAGTAAATTACCTGTTTGGCAATGAATTAAACTTCATATTCAATGCAATGGTGTAGCCTGGTCAAATAAAATCCATTTTTTTTGTATCCATAGATTTTTAAATAGCCTATTTCAGTCCCAAGGCCGTATCTACCTATACATTTTTTTTTATGATTTATAATAAAACATATATATCTTTATTTACAGACCCATCTACAGCAGGACAACAGCCATTGTTTGACCATAGTTACACCACAAATAAAAGAGAAATAATTCAATCACGGAAAAATACATTAGAACACCAGCAATCATTTGACCATGATTATTATTGCTCTAGAAAAGAAGATAATTTGCAGTCAAACAAGAGAAAAAGGACATTTAGTTCAGGTAATATATATTTGTAACACTGTAACACTTTGCCAAATTTTTAGTGTCTGAGAAATACATAGAAAAAGAAACAAACATGCACTTATTAATTAAAACACACATTTTGCATATTTTGTAACCATTAAATCAGTCTTATATTTTATTTTAGATTTGGAAGTGACACTCCGCAAAAAAAAACTGATAAGAAAGATTAGACTGTATAAACAAAAAATAACTTTATTGCGCCAAGGAAATATAATGCCACAAATAAAATCATTAGCACTAAAAGTTTTATAAGGGCATATTTACGTAATTATAGAAGAAAGCCTCAAGGGAAGCGATGGACTTCTTTAGAAAAAGCCCTAGCTATTGCTATTTACAAAAAATCTCCTCGCACTTACAGACACTTGCAACATCTAATGGCATTACCAAGTATTAGGACTTTGCAAACCCTGATTCAAAAGATTGAATTAGAGCCAGGAATCAGTATAACAATCATGCAGCATCTTAAAAAGAAAAGTGCTAAATTAAATGAAAAAGACAGAGTATGTGCTTTGCTGTTCGATGAGATAGCTTTAAAGAAGCGGTTGATTTTTAACTCTAGGACAGACAAAGTAGAGGGTTTCGTAGACCTAGGCGACGATCAATACCGTTCATCAGAAATCGCCAACCGTGCATTAGTATTTATGCTTCAAGGCCTACATAAAAAACTAAAGCAACCAATAGCCTACTACTTTGTTAAGGGAACTGTATCATCACAAACTTTGGCAGTTCTTATAAAACAGGTTATTGGGGCAGTGTCTGATGCAGGTTTCACCGTGGTTACTACAGTATGTGATCAAGGACCCACAAATATCGGTAGCTTAAATTTACTTAAGGAATGGAGTGGCATCTCAACGGAATTAAATTATTTCGTTTTGAATAATCAGAAATATTTTATAATGTATGATGTCCCTCACTTATTTAAATCTATTCGAAATAATTTTCATAGTGGTGGAGAAATAGTGATTGATGGAAAAAAAGGAAAGTGGTCACATCTAATAGATTTAGAACAAATGAATAGAAGTACTTTACACTTTAAAAAAATAACAGCCCTGCATGTTAATCCTACGTTTCGGTCCAAAATGAAAGTTAAACTAGCCGCACAAATTCTGAGTAATACAGTTGCAGCTATTTTAAAATTAATGGCCCAAAAGTTTAGTAATGATGAGAGGGCTCAGCAAATATTGGAAACCGCGCAAATAATTGAAGACCTTGGCCGACTGTTCGACTGCACAAATGGTCCTGCATCTATAAAAGATGTCATTAAGTCCAGAAGGCAGAATGTGTCCAAAAAAACAAACCATTTGGAATTGTGGACGTGTTATAAACAAAAAATGAAAACTATGCATTTTCTGAAAAATGATACATTTTTAAAACTTAAAAACGTAAGGTGCGTCCAGGGCTACATGACTGTGCTCGCATCACTGGAAGAAATTTGGAAATTAGTAGAGTCAAAAGGCTTTAAGTACCTAAATCTTCGGCAGTTAAATCAAGATTGTCTGGAAAATCTTTTCGGAATGATACGGCAACATTGCCCTACAAATCGTAACCCAACGTGTCACCACTTCACAGCTGCATTAAAGTCGAATATTTTGACGAAATTAAGTACACCAGTTGGGAGAGGAGCTAACTGTGAAAAAGACGATAACGAGGTTATTATCGATTTCGAAGATTTATTTGAGCACTCCAAAACTACAGAGATGCCAGTAAAAAGCCGAATAAACGAAAATCCCTTAGGGGACACTTTATTGTTTGAAGATGAGGAACCCCTCGTTCTGAGCATTCCCGAAAGTGCTGATGTTGAATATGACAGCAATGAATTACAGATGGAAATCCGTCTGTTTGAATCGTTTGAAAAGCAGCCCACCGTTTATGTGGCTGGATATTTGGCATATGTAGTATTAAAAAAAAAATTGGGAATGTGAAGTATGCACATTCTGTTTAAAAACAAAGGACCCAGATACAAACTCAACGATGCACAGCTATATAAGACTACGAGAATGGTGGCAAGATAAACAAAGTCTTAGATATCCCACTATACATTTATGCCGCTTAGTTGATACTGCTGTATCGTGCTTTGAAGCTCAAATTAAGCCCATCCTTTATGAAAAACACATTTCGCAGCAAGCTGTCACCATGATGTTAGCGAAATATGACGATTTACAGTGGGTATGTAATGTGCACAAGGATCGCCTACTTAATGACTTGATGAGTCGTATAAGTCATCTTTTAATAAGAAATGAATGTCATCGACTAAATCGTTCGTTTGCAGAGGCTGAAGAATCAACAGCTGATATAACTAAAAAAGCGCAACAACAGGGCATTGCAAAATAATTTATTTGAAATAAAAAAAAAAATTATCTCTTTCACCTGAGTATTTTATTTTGGTTTCACATTATGAGTCTAACTTTTATTAGAAACACCTCTTTTAAAAGTTGGGCTTTTTATGTGTGGTCGACTCTAGTACCCAATTAATAAAATATTAGATTATGGTGCTGTGAGCAGCCGGATTTTTTTTTAATATCGATAAAAGCTACAGCACAGAACATCACATCACTATTTGTCCCGTCAGATTGGTACTCTTGTTGCTTGACGAAGTTAATTGTTAGTATGTTGGTATTATAATGCCGTGCAAATTGATCAAATTCATTAGTACGGAAGTCCTGTCTCTTAAGCGTAGTGGTTATATTCTCTTTGGCCTAAACAGCGACGATGGTGGGCGGCGAGCGCCCGCGGGCGTCTCATATGTAACGTTAAGTTAGAATAAGTTTGGCTCCTGTGTTGAGCACACGTTTTAATTATATTCATTTTTAAATTAAATTTGTCTTTTTAAAAAGTCTTTTCCACTCCGTCGCGATTTGACTAGATAGACTTCTTTTAATTTAGTTTATCTTCATTTGACATGGAGTGCTGAACAACGACTGAAATTAGATTTATTAATTAATCTTAATTAATCTTAATGAATCTTAATTTAAGCAAAAAGCAAATTAGGACAAGTCAATATCCTATATTTAGTCCTAATTGCATTTCATATTGGAGGAATTCACGAGAGAGACGTTATGTGATTGTTTGACCCTTGTTCAGGTTTTAAAAGAGCTACCTTTAATTTTATATACTTTGATTATTAAAATCAAGTTTACTTTGCTTAACGATTCAATTATTTGACTTTTGTCTCTGAATAAGTATAAGTTTTTGTAGGAAAGACTAAGCAGTCAATTTAATATAAAGGAATACTTTATCATTAAAATTTCTTAAATACATTTTTCCTTAAGAATAATAATCAATAATTTTTGGAAAATACACAGCGCCATCTGATCACAAAGTAAGTGAAGCTTGTACTATATAGGAATACTTAATTTGCAACAAATACAAAAAACTTATATACTTTGTAAATACATGACTACAAAACATCCGGACTTAAGAAAAAATGCAAACTTTCATTATATGACATGCTTGTCCTGTGCGGGGATCAAACCGATATCCCTAGAATTGGCAGGCAGACACTCCCAGCAGAGTCACAAAACAATACTGACCAATAAAATGACTAATTTCATAATGTTATTGCAAGATTTTTTTTAGAAACAAATACGGACAAGAGCTATTATATCCATGTTATGTTTAGTAAAGCCCATTATGTACAGTAGGGGGTTATAATTATATTTTTTACGCAGTAATTATATTTACTTCATATCTTACGTAAATCCAACAAAAGGAAAATGTTGCCACCACAAATACAAGTTCGTTTTCAAAAATGATATCATACGTGTGCGTCTGCATGGATTCGATAATAAAGATCATGTCCAGGAGTATTAGTAAATCTTTAAATTTAGGAAAAGTTTATTTTTATTGGTGCCGTTTTGCTTTGTATTTCATACCAAGGGAGAACCCTTGTCTTTACATTCTACAGCCCCCCCGGACTAGCTTAACACGCCGCCGCAGTGGATTTTACCACCTACATTTTCATACAGAGCAAAACTGAGTGCACGTGCGCATTTTCTGCATACGCCGTACTGGATTCTTGCCTTACACTGGTATCAACTAGTTTTTATTTTATTTAGTGTTTTTTTATTAAGTTTAGACTATTATCAACCAGACTTTGCTCTATTATTCAATATCATCTTCCAATAAACACAATAGGTATTTTTCTATAGCGGTTTAATTTAATTTTGCTATGTGAAGTTTACAGTGGTATAAACAAGTCTTCATTCTTTTAATTAAAATAGTTGTTAATAAACACCACTAGTAGATTTTGTAAAGCGTAAAGTAATGCAAAGGAATCAAATTGTAATTGGAATCTAAATAATATGTTATTCGAATATTCGTGTTTTCCAAGCTTTTGGTAATGAGAGTCTTTGAAGTTTCCTGAAGTGATAAATTACGTGAGCTGAATCACAACAAAGTATCTATTTACGTTAAGATTCAAGCAAAACTTTCTATCCAATATTCAAGTTCTTAAATAAATACATAAACTTTTACACAGTGTTTTCCTTTAAATAAAATAAATACATATTTCGATTAGTAAGGTTTAAATTACATAAAAAGCTTCAAAAAGCTTGGGACGATAATTTTCCTTCATTAAAGCTGTCAGTAAAAAGGTATCGTGAAATAAGTGGTTTGCAGAAGCCACACCCCTCAAAAGTTATTTTAAATGTTTTATGATATATACTACCTCCGCCAACAGTTTATGAAGGAAAATGCTGCTTAAGTTTTCTGCAGTCAATTTCTTTAATGACTTGAATAATAATTAGATGTGATGGATACAAAAAAAATAAGGGATGAGATTTTTAAAGGGATTCGGCAACGCGCGAGTGATGTCCCTGGTATTGCAAGCGTCTATAGGCTGCCGCGACGACTTAACAACATGCGGAGCATTAGCTTATTTGCCATTTTAGTAATGTATAAAGTTGAAAAATAAATCCCTCACACATACCAACACGTCATGTAGGCTAACAATCATTAAATCAAAACTAAATACAAGACGAATCGAAAAGTATAAACATTAAACACAATTAACATTGTCACAGCGTTTGTAAAACTTAATAAATTTACTTGAATATTGTTTGAAGCAAAATCCATTCATAGAATTTGAAGATTTATTGAACGACCTTCTAAAAGCTCTTACACTAATTGTAGCTTCCTGGATTCAATTTCCGTCGCGATGTTTGGGTACTTTAAAGTTTTCGTGTTCCTACAGTTTAAAGAAATTAAACGTAACACTTACGTGTTAAAGAAATAACAACTTTATGTTTATTTTTATGTTCTTATTGATCCCTTGAAATGTTTAATTTTTATGTCATCTAATAATCAAGCAAAATAAAAAAATTTGAAAAAACCCTTGATGGCTATAATCTAATAAGATTAAATATTTTTTTTGTAAAGCCCCTAACTAAAAGGAAGTAAGTAATGGTTGATTATACACCTAGGGAATAAAGCAGTGTCTTATTTCACGGATGTGAAATTGAATCCCGAGCGTAACGAAAGATTACAGGTTCAACAATCGAGCATAGTAAGGCATCACCCAATTAAAAGTGAAAGTTTATGTTTGATATATTCGACCAGTTGTGGAAGGACAAAGTTATGATTTTATTTGTTATATTTATCAAAGTTAAAGTAATGTTTATTTATGTACTGCCTGCAGCTTCAAATTCCGTCTAAGAGTTTTTTTGGATCGTGGAAGTCCCTGATGCTGGTTGAGGCAGTGGGCAGCTTATTGTGTTCATCTTCTGTATGCAATTTTCCATCTAGTCCTCCGCTACTGCATAAGATTTCCGCCACCATTGTGCCATTTAATCTGTGTCATATCTTCTCCTGAGTGACCGAGGTTCTCCTAAAACAATGACCCATGTTAAGCTCGAAATTTTGCAATTTCAAGTATTTAGTTGCATTTTATATTGGCTCTCTTTTTATATAGAAATAAACCATTTGAATGGTTTTTGATGTCTTCTATTTTTATGTGTTATAGTTCATTTCCACGACAATCGGCCATTCTCTCAAAAAAACAAGAGCATCTGTGACAAAAAATGTGTCGGTAGGTGAGAGTAAGTAAGGTTAAGTACTATTATTATAATATATTGATATTTTGAATATTTTTTTTAAATCAATATAAATGACATAAGTATATTGTTTTGGACATTACATAAAGTGCCGTCAGGCTCCAAAGAAAGCAAAACTTGTGTTGTGAACACCAGACAACGGATGCAAATACATATAAGTATATTTTTTTTTTTGTAAATACCTACATAAATACACCCAGACTCAAGACAAAATTTATGTCTTTAACATAAATGTTTGTCCAGTACGGGAATTGAACATTGAACAGATGGTGTATCTGCACAAGAGCCGGCCACACTACCAAATATGCTGCGAGGGAGTCAACAGGGAGCTATGTCGATGTATGTCCATTCAGTTCTACTTAACTACGATACTACTATAAATATATAGTAGTATATACTATATTTTTTTCGGAGTGTTTATGTATATAATACATACTAATTAAATTTATAAATAGTAGAAAAAGACATGTTTTATAACAATGACAACTTGCTTTTACACTTTTACAAAACTTTCGAATAATGTCACTTTATAAATCTGAAATATCTCAACAAATCATTTCTCACTTCCCTTTCCGGTCCCATTGCGTCTAATATTGGACTGAGTCATCAAGTCAACAAAATTTACCCTAAAACTAATACCCCACGAGTAAATTGCCAACACTTGGTAAACACTTAATCTAAACCAGGTTACCAATGTTTACATTGGCGATAGTACTTTAGTATAAGTCAATCAATTGAGGTTTTTGCTTGATAGTTTATTTTCCCAATAAATTCTTGTACTAATTTATTTCTAACTAAGATAAACGAAAGCTTAATTTAAATAGCCTTATGTGACTCGAAGAAAAATGTTTTTTTTGTTAATTTTCAAATTCTGAGCCAAAAAACTGTCTCTGACCGTCATACTACCTGATGTGTGATTTATTCCCACGTTGTAAACATATAGAAGTGGAAATTTTCGATTGGGATAAAATTTACTCTAAATACCTAAGCTAAAATCAAGTCACCTCGCTAATTTATTCCGAACGCAAAGTGACTCGTGGGGAAATATATTTCCGTAGGAACTCTAGCTCTGGATAAGAATTCCTTTATCGTACCCACGAAGGAACTAAACGCGTTTCGTGCTGATTGAAGTAAAGGAGAAAATAGATATAAATAAGTTAAGTCATATTTTTAATAAGGAATTATTAAAGTATGACAAATCAAATCATTAATTTGGTGCATATAATTTAAACTTAAGATAACAAATATAGTTGACAAGTTTTCTATCAAATAGCGTTATAGAAATCACATCAATACAGTGTATTCAGTCAAATCAGATTGAAATCTTTGTGCAGTTTTTAGGGTGCCGTACGCAAGGGGTAATTAGCGGAACCCTATTACTAAGACTCTGCTGTCCGTCCGTCCGTCTGTCACCAGGCTGTATCTCATGAACCGTGATAGTTAGACAGTTGAAATTTACACGGAAGATGTATTTCTGTTGCAGCTATAACAACAAATACTAAAAAAACAACCGTTACATTATACAACAAACGTGATTTTTTTACCGTTTTTATAGATAATTGTCGAAACCTTTCTTGCGCGAGTCCGACTCGTACTTAGCAGATTTTTTCCAACATCTTTTTGGTCTCCCAGCGTATAAAATATTTTAGAATAATTTTATTATATCGTTAATTTTCTACACTTAAAGAGAGCTGCTTCAAAGAAAACTTTGATAGAATCTCAGTGATATTATTTTAAAATATTTACTGTGAGCAAAGCCTTTATAAACTAATTTATAAGCCATTAAAGCTATCTGAACCGGAGAGCCGCAGTGATTTATAGCAAAATGAGAACATTAAAAACGCATTACTAAAACATGAGTTCGACCGGAAGGCTTTGAATAGCCCTGTTACTGGTAATTTTCTGAAAAATTTGCAGTAGTAAAGAAAATTTTATATTAAACGACCCCAAGCAGAAAATATTTAAGTTTTTTTCGTAGTGAATTAACTAGGAAATTGAATATGTATATAAACCTTATTATACGATGTTATGCATTAGTAAATGAACTGAAAAAGTACAAATTTAAGGTTTGTGAACAGTTTTTGGTTTTTTTTTCCTACATTTGTGATATAAGACCTTGCTTCATGTCAAATTTCATGATTCTAGGACAACGGGATGAACCCCATAGGTTTTGATTTATTTGTGAATGCCAAAATATGCGATAAAAATGGTTGCATTTCGGCCGTATTTTTTTTGTGTTGCTGTTGATATTTTTTACAGCTTCAAAGTATCAAAGACTTTAGTATTTGATATTAATTTCTACTTAAACACGCGTTCCTGAGAAAGAGGCTCTTGACAGACATACTGACGGACAACAAAGTAATCCTATAAGGGTTTCTCTTTAGCTTTTTTAGGTGCGGAACCCTAAAGACGCGTTAAGTGTATTTAAGACCTACGTAAATGTAGTAGGTTGTCAAAATAATTCAAAACTTTAAATTAATATAACCTAAATTCTAGAATGACAAGATAAAGAATTTACCGCAGGCGGAGACGATGGTAAAAGCTGTTTTAAAATAAATAATAAAAAGTACAAAATTGTTACGTAATGTTATTATTTTAATGGATGTTTCCCCTTTAAAATATATATTTGGTGAAACTCACTGTACCCGTGTGTCACCGAATTTATTACGTTGGAAATTGAAACTTTTACTTTATCCTCTGAAATGTAAGAGCCTAAAAAGAGACTTTATGTATGTACATACATTTGAAAAGGATTTTGTTGATGCTACAGCATTTTTAATATTCATAAGTAAAAATTCAACTGTAAAGGCTTTTTAATTTCGAAAAACATTCATTGGCATACGCCGGGCGCGAACCTTCATTCCTCAGAACGTGAGGCAGACACCAAAATAACTAAGGCGGCAGGTTTTATGAATCGACGCTGCCGGCGACGTATGACCGACGCATGCACGCCGCCGGCTACGGCGAGTCATTAGTGCATTTAAAGCCTTAATGAATTACAAGTTAAATATAAAACAAATGTTCATCCAAGACAGAAAAGTAACCTATTAATAGTAGCTTTTATTAACTGTCTAGTTTGCAAATGTGTAAACGCAGTTAAGGTAACTTTTATTTGGGACGCCTGAACCATTTTGATATTTATTCACTTGTAAAACCGTGGCTTATGTAAGTGACACTTGAGATGGATCTCAGTGCTCAATCACTTTCGGGACCGCTCGTTTAATAAATGCATGCACCGGACGGGTCGAGCTTCGGTAATGAAATCTCATTTAGGAACCAACCCTCGTATTTCTGTAATGAATTTCGTAATGAAAATATATTCAGAAGCTTAGCCATGTGTTAATACATGTATATATACATACACATTATACGCTTAGCCACATAATTAAGGTGAGGCAATTTAATAAAAAATATTATGACCTTATTATGCTGATTAATTTCCATATAATATTATTACACCTTTATCGGTGTCGTACGACCTTACCCCTTTTTCATCAGGGTCAGCTATTTAACCCTATCAACTGATTTGTACATCACGACAACCGTCAGACTTTCATAACTCCGAGGGATCCTATACTTGATCATTTTAGATACTAGTAAATAAATACATTAATTAATACAACTATTTCAGTAACATTTAAAAATTGAAACAGATGGTTATTTCCCAGTTTAAGCACACTTGATTTAGGAAAAAAGAGTTTTCAATCTTACAGATTCTGACATCTTGAAAAAATAAAGCATACTTTTTACATCCAATTTGGAATAATGCCGATGTGATATAATAAAAAGGATCATTTGTTTCTAAGTTTACATGGTACACATTTTTTTACTATTTAACAAATGAGGAAATTAGTTTTAAAATTTGAATGTGTGTATGCTTAAGCAATAAAAAGCTACCTAAGTATTTCTTCCCGGTGCTACAATCAATATTCCAGAAAAAATATAATTAATACAGAGAAATCCTTAATATTTAAAAACGTTATTACTAAGGTCGTTGCTAAAATATTTGGTTCTAGAACCTACTAACCAACAGTTAACAGTTTTTTAGAAATTTTATTTAAATTTTTTTGGTCTTATTTCTAAAACTTTTTTTTTAAGTATACAGTTTAGGGTTTGAGTTTTTGCTGTTTTAACGTGAAGGCTTTTCTGAATGTAAGATTGATGTGCTAGGACGTCATAAGTCCCTAGTAGAGTTTGTTTATGACGTGCGAACTTCGAATTTGCACGAATGTAGTGGAAATTTTAACCAGCTGGAATTGTAAATCAGATTCAATTTGGACTACATATTGGCCATAAAAATATTTCTAATATTGATTTCACCTTTCCAATAAGTTTTTATTATCTTCAAAATATTTTACAAAATATAATTCTGTAGTTTTTAGGATATTGCTTCTATTTTTATTTTAGCTTTTGGTATTTTAATTTATTTAATTTGTTTTATTTTATAAATTATTCTTGTATAGTAATTTATTTAAAAAAAATATTCTAACAATTTCCCTTTGTTGTTGAATATTTGATATGTTTTAATTTCTTTGGGCCATGGGGTATATTTTTTAAAATACTCGTGCCTTATAGTACTTACCGATAAATGTGGTAGTTAATTTGTTAAAGTCTTAAGTAAATACAAAATGTAAATGTATGTAAACATAGTTGTTGTACTTATATTAGAAACTGAGAACACAAATTAATAACAAAATATCAAAACCGGTATTAATCATAAAACTTTGTTCTCGCTAAATAAACACAACATTTTTTGCAACAGTTCCGCAAAAATCCCTTCAGATAATGGTACTTCCTGTACGAAATATTATACCTATAAATTTCTGTGATGCGACCAATATATCAGACGCTTTCAACAACTTGCTTAATAAATCCAGGTATGTTTGATCTGTCGACCGATGTAAATTGAATATTTGTCAAGGAAATTGTTTTTCATATACAATTTTCAAAGTGTGTTTGAATCTAAGAAAAAATTGGGACATTTAGTTTTTATGGTTTTCTAGGCAGCCATTAAACTTAACGATTTGCTACGTAAATAGTGAATGTTAAACGCAGACATAATTTAAATAGTGAATGTTACACACTGACATGGGTTAAATAGTGAGTGTCTAGAAAGCGTTGGCCCATCTAATGAAGAGTCATAGTAATCAAAACTTTTGTAACTACGAACAAAACTACTATGGATATTTCTTATCTACAGTTTTTAGTGTTTAGTCATAAGATTGCTTTCGAAGCTTTCATCTTCTACCCATGTTTATTTAGTTTCTGAACTATTGATGCAATCTGACGTTATCTTGATATTATAGTGTTTAAATTAAGAATACTACGTTATTATATTTACTTCCAATAAGATTTATTCCATATTCTGCAGTAATACTTCAATTGGAATTTAACAAAAATATCTCTCATTATATTATGAATTTTCTAAGATAAAAAGTGTGCCTTTCTCCGTTTTGTTCAAGGATACTTTTTCCAAATTTGAATAGTTTCAATTTCATAGCTCTTGCCACGAAAAGGGAAGACACACAACGTACGACGTAAAATTAAGTGACAAACAAATTTTATATTTTCTTATTTTCTTTTATATAAGTTTGTATTAAATATAGGAAGCAAATTTATCTAATAACGGAGACCATTTTTTTATCCATCCAAGATATAAAAACAAAACTCGACTATCCAATCGATTATCTTTACGAGTTTTTGTGTTATTTTATGCAATGAGGTTGTTTGAAGTGACCTGGACCGAGAAATTGGTCGATTCTAAGGAAAACTGTATACAGCCTGTTGTGAAACATCAAACGAATTCATGTTATTTATGTACAGAAACCATCAATTTTCAATACATAGTTTAACATTTCGTGATCAATGGAAACAAAAAACAGTACATATTCTTTTCATATTAATACGACATAATGTTATGACATAACTTGAATTTTTATTTCATTCATACAGTCGGCAATCAAGGGCGAGCTTTCGCGACTAGCCCGTATTCATTTATAGCCATTCGAGAGTTATACATCAAAAGCGATGGCCGACCAAAAAAATTAAATAAGAATCATAACCACAGCCTTCTTTAAGCTGTGGTTATGGCTTGGTTAACAAATGATAGTTGATGTAATAGTTGAAATTGTTGAAAAATACGGGGCAGGTAGTGTAGGAAGGTAAATCCATTTTAAAAGTCTCTTTTCGTCCAGCATATCTTAAAAGAGTATAAGTTAACAAAGAAATAATAATAATATTAATAAAAAAAATATACTAATAATAATAGTAAAAGTCTACAAGCAGTATGGGTTGCCTTGTCAGCGATGACTTACGGTCCACATAAATTGATAAGCTCTTAAATAAGCTCAAAATCGCTTTATTTTGG
The DNA here is from genome assembly GCA_946406115.1 of Apoda limacodes. Classification (NCBI taxonomy): domain Eukaryota; kingdom Metazoa; phylum Arthropoda; class Insecta; order Lepidoptera; family Limacodidae; genus Apoda; species Apoda limacodes. Next base: position 4,998,752 of record OX291553.1, on the reverse strand, counting down.
GTTTTTCCTAACAGAATAAAATCATAATGATAAAGAGAGGTATTTCGTCAACAAACCAAAATTACCGCCAAAACACAAAAAAAACAGCTGTAGTGGCCGTGTGTTATGGGAATAAAAGTGACTGGAAATGCCAAGGTCTGAGCTATACAGCCACTTGTTAATTTACTATATTTTTAGTTTATTCTTAACATTTGCAGCAGTATTTTTGGGGTAATAGTATAAACCTGTAGGTAACAAAATAAGTTAATATTTCATTCAGAAAGCGGGGAATATTGGTCGGGTTCTTGTAAAATTTTAGTACCTACATTAAATCTGAGGACAAGTCTCTGGGTGACGATAGGATTATTTTAAAAGAGTCAGCATTTCAATGCTATCCTAATTCTAATCCTAACTAATAATTATATTGTATTTGTGATTGGATTTGTTTCCAGAGGAATAATGATATTTAGTAACCAAATTTCACATGGACTAATCCTAGCTACAGGTAAAGCTTGCTATAGCTAACTTTGACTATAACAATAATCAAAGTAAAAATCCGCCCATAATCAAATTTAGTGCAGGCGGAGCTAATATGTGATGGGTCGTTTTAGTCCCTTGGTATACAATCTACTCTATAATGTCATACCTCATACCAAAAAATGCTTCTTCAATGTTTAATTACAAGAATGAAAACCCTAATTCATTCATGTTCTATACTTGAATCTACATAACCGAAAGTCTCCTAATTTTATTGAATTTTCGTTCTTAATGGCTGCAGAACATTTAAAATTGAGACTACATGTTTCTTTTGTCAAAGAACATTAAAAGTTATAAGTAGAAAAAAAAAGAAATAACTTCAATTTTATGATTTTTAACATTGTTGGTATGAACTATGGATATTTCAAACCTTACCAAAATTCTTTAAAATTTTAGGTAGGTATGTTTTTTGGGTATTATTTCATATTCGCGGGTTCATAATTTATCATTTCACCCTTGTGTTGTATTGTGGTCTAAAAGCATCTCGTTGAGATTAACGAAATATTATTAAGGAAAATAGAAACGGGTATTCTTGTGAAAAATGTACCGGGGTGTTGCCTGATCAGCGAGATTAATGTACCAGAAAGACTTTGATTGATTGTGGCTTTGCTTAATAAATAACCTAAGGTTCCTTGTAATGTAACGAATAAGAAACAAAATTGTGAAATGTAAGGAAATTTTGATAAGTATTTAGATACCTGTCTTAATGCTGGTCTATAATTAATAAAAAAAAATCCTAATTGTGATTTAAGGACTGGATGCTACCCCTCTCAAAAGCTTAGTTTGGCTGTGCAGCGAGGTGATGCCGCCAGTGTCAATGGTACTATACCACAGGGGTTTACGTTGGATAAATTTTTTGAAGTGAAAACTTCTTTGAGGCGCTGTGCACTTTTTTTGTGATGGGTAAAAACTGTTAAAATCGCGTCAGGTCACGTGCCCTGATCGAAAATTCGTAAGATGTCACTCGCGTTAGGACACGTGACACAGGACACCTTTATTTACATTAGGTTAGTTTTTATTTTTAGTATATGACGATTATGAGTAGTACAGGGAGGTTGGATATAGAATTTTAATTCTATGACAGATTGAGCTGTCAAATATACAACGTCAAAAAAGTAAATAAACAAAAGTTATTATTTTTAATAAATAAATATGGATAAGAAGTGATGGGAAGTAAATAGCGAGTATGTTTTCACTTCTGCCGGCACTCCCGGAGTGCAACCCGTTTTTTTTTTCTAATCTTTTTATGAGTATGGGGTTTTATATTTTAATTATCGTTTATTTATTTATTTTTAGGGAGTAAGTTATGATAATTTAAGTTTTGTTACTTAATTATGTTATTCAAATATGTAAGTATAATTGTAATTCAAATAAAAATTTGTACCATAATTAGTTTATCACCAGTCATCGCATTGATTCTTTATTAATATCGCATCGCAGAATTACAAAAGTAAATTTTTGACGTTGTTAGAAGCGTCGGACGCCCTCTAGCCCGGTGAACCGACGACCTTAAAAAGGTGGCTGGTGGTGGCTAGATGCGGAAGGCAGAGGACCGGGAGAAATAGCGTGCCATAGAGGATGCTTATGTCCAGCAGTGGACCAATATAAGCTGATATGATTATATGACCATTTGACCCCCTTAGGGTTTTATTTTGTACAATACTATGTTTGTTGAACCTGATGTCATAAATAGAACCGACCAGCCTTTGAAATTCATAGGACAAGTTATTTGGTTACAGCGTCGGTTTCTCATTCAAGCATGAACAGTTTTATTTATAAAGACGAAGCAATGACGTACAAAATTATATACTTCTTGCAAACAGTATGTCTAAACAACATTGAGATCGCTGTAAAGGCTTTATTTCTTCAATAAAACAGAAGTCTGAAGCTATCAAGTAGGTTCATTAGCGTTGTTTGTGTAGGCTTTCAAAACACCATGAATATTTTATGAAATTTATAAAACAACATGTCATTATCGCTTAAATGTTTCTTATAAGGAAAATAAGATGAAAGCATTAAACAATAAAATTGTTTTATAAGCAAATATGGTTAATAACTATCATTCCGCTTTTAAGGGCTCCGTCGTCAAACTAAAAATCGCTGACAGTTAGTATATGTATATACAAATATACCCGTTATTTATGTATGTAGATATATTTTGGATATATAATAGGGTACCTTTCCAATAGGTATGTAAAGTTGGAATTTAAAAAACAATCCATGTTTGATTTACCTGAATTACTGATAACATTGCGAACTTGTCTGATATTCGCCTGACCAATTGTCATTCATTGCTTTGAGATTGACGAGTGTATTTTAATATCAAAAAATATTGAATTTGTTATCTTCAATCTTCGGTAAAAGTTTTTTCAGCGTAATTTATTTAAAAATATTTTTTTATATAATTAATTAAAAACCACGCCACCGCCAGATATCTAGAAAATTTATGAATTAAAAAGTTTTAGCCGAAGTTAAAGCAATCATTCGCTTGTAATGTGCGCGTAGTTCATATTTTAAACAGATAGCTTTATACATATTTTATTTGATAGAACAGGCGCGTTATTACCGCCCATAAGTTCTATAACTCTTTGAGCAGAGTAACATTTACAAAGAAAAGTAATAAAGGACTTAGCACCCGAATTGCCTGCATGTAATGACACTGTTTACATTACGTGTGATGAAAAAAACATTATTCATATGAAACATATTAATACAAAAATTGTAAATTTAAATACGCTATATCGCATAATAAAAAACATGGATTGTATTTTGATATTATATTTATTCAATTAACCGTGCAATTTTATTGAATCTTAGGGGCTTAAATGGTTTTGATATTCATTCAATCGTGAAACCGAAGTTTCTGAAAGTGACACTTGAGATGGATCTCAGTGCTCAATCTCTTTTGGGGCCGCTCGTTAAACAAATGCATTCACCGGACGGGTTGAGACACAACCAATGAAATCAAATTCAAAAACCAGCCATCGTATTTTATCACTCAGCATCGTAGTTAAAAGTAAAAATCGACCATGCATAAATTTTATATGAGAAACCGACAATTTAGGATTTATTTAATTCTCTGTCTTTAAAAATCTGACACCCATTTACTTTTAAGAAGCCTTAGGTTTTTTAGGCAAAACCATAGACTGGACAGCACAATCTCTAGTCTAGTCAGTGAGGAAAAGCGGTTGCAAAACCATAGACATAAAGACTGGACAGCACAATCTCTAGTCAGTGAAGAAAAGCGGTTGCAAAACCATAGAAACAAAGACTGGTCAGCATAATCTCTAGTCAGTGAAGAAAAGCGGTTGCAAAATTGGGAAAGAAACCAGCCGAATCCACAGAGTAGTTGTCTTTTTTGATATTTTTTTTTACTCTGTAGAAAAGAGACAAATAGTTGCAGCTAATTAGCTTTGTCTTTTTCTAAAGAGAAGTAAATTTATGATGCTATTGCGCAGTCTATAGAAAATATTAACACCAAGTTTATGGGCAAAACTAAACAATACGCCTAACCCTGTCGTCGTTCAAAATACAGTTTATGTAATTAAAAAAACTGGCCAAGTGCGAGTCTGGATTGTGAGTCGAGGGTTCCCTACAAACTTATATTTGTGCTGTAACATCTTGCTTTTTTGAGATGATTCTATGTCAACAGGAAATACCCTTTAAGGGAGAATTTAAGTAAATAAGTTTTGATTTATTTGTGTCACAATATGCGACAAAAATAACCGTATTTTGGGCATATGCTTAGAAGCTTTTTTTTTTTATTTGAAGTGATGAATTTCAACTTGATACCTGTACGCTTTCTTGAGTAAAAGGTACTTCAGAGACGGACAGACTAACTTTTTTTTTAATGTGTTATAACTACAACTTATAAATTTTGGATTTTTCTCTATATTTGTTATGTAAGACCTTGCTTTGTGTCAACTTTTATGATTGTAGGACAACGGGATGTACCTCATCAGCTCAGGTTTTCATTTATTTGTGAATGCCAAAGTATGCGACAAAAAAGGCCGTATTATTTTATTGCGTTGACTTAGAAGCTTTATTTTTTTACAGCTTCAAGGGAGGTAGCCGTAGACCTTGGTATTTGATAATAGTTTCAACCATGGGTTTAGCCAGCTTTTGGATTAGAGGGGCAGGCATGGCTAGGGAGGGGGGGCAGACCTGATAGAAAATGTCATTTTAATATAGTCAACATGTTCATTTTGAGCCAATTCCTGCAGGTAATGGACACCTAGGGGGGGGGGGGAGGCAGCTGAGTTACTCACACATTAGTTTGTATTTCTTGTTTATTGTATCCGATACCAAATAGGTTTACTTAATAAGTGTTCACGTATCTTTATTTTGCTAGCAATCTTTATCATCCTTATCGCGCAGTAGTATCTAACTTGAACACCGCTTACAAGAGGGTCTGGGTCATGGTTATTATTTGTTAATATACTTTTCACCCAAAGTGTACCAACGGTGCCCTATTACTAAGTCTTCGCTGTCTGTCCGACTATTACCCCCTAAAATATGTAGAAGCCTAAAATTTTCGCAGAATATGTGTTATGATTCGGGGCTACCTAAAAATAATAAAAACTTAAAAAAGTAAAAATTTAAGGCGGTCCTCATATAAGAAACATAATTATCGTTGTTTGTGCTCTATTTTAAAAACAGTAATACATACAAACTTGCAGTGAAAAATAGTGTGAACAACAAATAATATAAGTATGTTAAGTGTAAGGCGGGCCCGAGCCATTACCATCTTAAATTACCGTTGCAGCGCCATCTAGTTATTATTAAGGGAAGCAGTAACATATTTAAAGTTAAACAGTAAACAATAAAAAACAGTAAAAGTTAGTAATTGGATGGGTAACCGCTTAGCGGCACCCTTTTTTATTTATTTTGGTATCTGATTTGATGCTTTTATTTGAATTTGAACCAGTCTAATTAAATTATCGTTTGAGTTTATGTTTGAAAATAAAAAAAGTTTTAAAAAACTTGCCGTAAAGACTTGTATGCTTCAAATAAGGTTCTCAGTGTTAGATGCTAGTTACGTGGCGTTAGTTTCCGTAAACTAGCAACAATTTCCTAACTTGTCGCTGCATGTGACAAGCGCTTGGCCGATCGTGTATGATATTGCAACTGAAGCTATTTCAAATATCTCGTAAAACATATACTACACTATTTTCAGGATGGATAACTTTTCAAAAATAGTTTAAATATAGTAATTCTTTTACCGTGATTATTATTATCATTGCGTTTAGAGTATGTTATTAACTTAAATGACACAATTATAACAAAGTATCTACAAGGGATTACGAAGGATCTAATTGAATGGGTACAAGCAACAAAAACCTTTACTAATTTTTATGCGTTTAATAGAAAATCACAGGATTGAACATACTTACAGCAAAAATATTAAACTATGACTTGTGCTAAAAATAAAATAATAGGTTTTTGTTTGCCAAACTTCAATTACTTTGAGGATTGGCTGAAGATTTGTGATAGGGATACTGAATTTTTATCCTAAATTGTCATTTCAATCCAAAATGCAAACGAAATTTAAGCAAGATCCGATAACGAGAAGTTGGGTAATTCTGAAAAACGTGGATAATGGTGGTTGGAGATTTCACGCAGAGGGATCACACCGTGCACCGATGCAAGTATTTTAAAGCCCTGAGAGGCGGATAGAAGCTAACTTTTACAGATACGTATATTCTTAAAACAATATTATTGCATTTAAAAGCTTACGACTACATTAAATGTAGTGATTATTAACATTTTTGAAATGCGGCAACACTTAACCATCTATACATATTATTAAACTTACTGACAATTTATGTTATTTTTACACAAGAACCGTTTATCTGATATAATATGTTTTTTTTTTTTATTTATAACCACGTTATCTTGGCAAAAATCTGTTTTGTTTCATAAAGTGACCTACGAAACAGGCAGTGCCGCTAATGTCGAAAAAACCCTTTGGGGGCGCTTAAATTGGTTAAAGCTTAATAAACCATATGAGATACATCAAATTATTGCACTAAATAGAGTTGCCGCAGGAATCCCACGGCGGCAAAACATAAAACTGAATAATATACTAACTCTTATTGCTACCACAAGAAAATAACAAACGTTACATTTTTCTCTCTGTATGGTGTATTCGTTTAGCTTTGATCTCAGCAGCTATTCCGAATCGCAAAGCTTCGCCCACTCCGATTTCAAAAGGCTTGTGAAGAAATAAATCATCTCTGGAATCTTTCATTCCTTCGCTTGTGTCCGGGGTATTCTTCTCAAGTACCTTTTGTATGGAGTTTTATGTTCTTAACAAAAGATGAAATAGATTTGCGGCTCTGATTAAAATCGAGAAAGCTATTTATATGAAAAAAGTTTTACATTATCCTTACTTTTATAGATTGCGTTTAAAGTTAAGTTTGCATGTTATTCAATAATTTGTTTGGTTTAGAGCAGAATATAGAGCATAAGAAGTTCGGGCAAATAATGAGTATTTAATATTTTTGTAAAATCTATATCTATAAATAAAAATCAATTGCCACATGTATAGTGGAGCATCACTTGAGAAAGGCTTATCTGATTTCTTTACTCCTGTGTTTGTAGTTGTCAGGACAGGGTTGGTGACAGAAAAACCGATCAACCACCAGTCGGACTCGGGCACAAAGGGTAAACCATACATTTGATTGTAATTAAAGCTTTGTACTTTGTACTATGCCGAAGTATATCAAAATTAAAATGGTGAGTGATTACAAACTTAGGTGCTAAGGTTAGTTCAGTACATAGTACTGAACCATAAATGAGATGTTATATTTTCATTGTACTTACTTAATTTAAATTAAGGTACTAAACTTACCTTCCATAATTTAAATTAAGTAAGTACAATTAAAATATAACATCTCATTTATGGTTCAATTTAAAGCAAGTAAACATATTTAACTGTGTACTGAACTAACCTTAGCACCTAAGTTTATAATCACTCACCATTTTAATTTTGATATACTTCGGCACAATTAGGTCTATTATCCTAAATTTATTTTTCCTCAATGAAGTTTTCATAAAAATGACTGTGTGTTGCCTAAATAAACCGAGCAAGGTTTCTAAATTAGTACAACCCGTAGACAGTAGAACTTTCAACAAAGAAGTAAAAAAGTTTGTCGAGTATGGGTGATATGACAGGAAAAGTTAACACCGCTGGAAAGGTGATTATAAAAGACACATGCAAGATTTTCTGGCCAGGGCAAAGATGTATGTGTATTTGTGCATTTTTATACATTTTTTTAAATACAATGCCAAAGACTTTTGTCCCCAATAGTATGTAACAATAACAAGTATTAAAATCTCTTGAACAGCTTTCACTCTGAAGTTATTTTAAGGCGCAGTTCAGAGAATTGGCTTTTAACTGTCCTGAGGCTAGAACGGTCGACAATCCGCTTGAACAAACTTTCCGTGTCCATCGAAATGGAATTATTTATTGTTTTACTGGAAGAACGTGAGCAGGGCCAGTAAATATACCAGCTTTGCAAATATAAGAAATAAAAAAGTGTGTACTGAGGTTTGTTTTTGTCATAAAATTCGTGCAGTGATATGGACGAAAATTTTGATGTTTACTATAGTCCTACATATAAATACATGTTAATACTAATTTGTAATAGCGCTTATTTATTAGGGATTTGGGTAGCTTATTTTCTGTAAAGTGAATTTGAAATGACAGAATACTTGGTAGATTTTTTTTTTTTTTTTTTTTGTTTTAAGAAAGTTAAAAGATTACCATCGAAGGAGAAATGTCTTTGGGTCTCGATGCCAGTCTCACCTCAATTCGGAATCTTTATAGCTGAAAAAACTGTATTTTAAATTTTATGCCTTTTAGAATTTAAGTCAAAGTAAACTAAGTCAAACAAGTTTAAGTGGAAAACTGTGATATTAAAATAAGTTTGTTCTATCAATATTTACTTATGAGTTTACTTATAACCTCTATGGATGCTGTGAGGTTTTTATATCTATGGCAGAATAAATAATTGTGACAATAATATTATGACACAGCCTAGCTAGAAAGTGTACTCAAAGATATTTCAAATGTTACGGTTAACAGTACATGTAACCCCATAGCTTTGTTTTGGTCTTTCCTATAAACTTATAATCTTGTTTCTTTTCTTTGAATGCCACCTTAAATAATTTTTGTGTTGACTCAATCAGGTATATGATTTAGCAATTCGCTTCTTCAGTAGTTTTATTGTCAATCGATATGATTAATCTTAACGTATCATCAAATTTGACAAAACGCAGGCAAGTTGTCACAGTTAGTATATGTAAAGGAACATAGTTTAGTGAAGCAATGTGAAAAGTTTCAAGTTATTTCTTAATTGCTTAACTTTAATTAAAGTGTCTTCCTGTTTTCACTTAACTAGTTTGCGTTTTAATATAACTCGAATGTCTCGTTGCTACGCTATTATTAAACACATAACGTAAAAATGAAACTTTGTAATTTTTTTGTGTTTATCGAGTTTTACACTCGAACACACATTTGACGTTAGCTCTAAAGGATAGCCGTGGTATAAAATTCCATAAACACTAAAATAAAGCGTGATAGTTTTTAAAGTGTTATTTGACATCTGTTTCATTTATACTTGGCAGAAAATGTATAGGGTTGGTAAATTTTAAACTTTATAATAAAACATTTTGGCATATCAAGGATAAACATCTCTGGATGATCGATCCAAGTAACATGTCTCTTACATACACTACTAGCTGGCCCAGCAGAATGTCTCTTGCATATATTACTAGCTGGTCCAGAAGAATGTTTCTTGCATACATTACTAGATGGCCTAGCAGAATGTATCTTGCATACATTACTAGCTTGCCCGGCAGACATTGTTCTACTCTTGAAGTTGCGCTGGCAGTTCCCTTTAGTGGCGAGCTACAACAAGGGAACATTTACCCTACAACAAAAACCTTTCCATGAAGAAACAACCCAACTGCCAATTTGTCAACTTTTTTTTTATTCTAACATACATACATACAACAGACGATAAACCACTATTTATTTTATATTCTATTATTTAGGTGTACATTTTCCAGTTAAAATCTAAGTAAAGCGCACTAACAACGCCGTCTTCCTATAAACTCTAAGTTAAAACGATGTCACTAAGCTAGTCTGCAAAGTGTTTACTTGCGAAATTGATACTAACACAATTACTTGGAGTTCCAGAAATGTTCACATTGTTGTTACCACTTAATTTTATTGTGTTACTACAAAAATTTTCTGGTGTTTATTAATAAATATATAAAAATGTGACTTTTCTGACTGCTTAGTAAGAAAACACGCACTCTTTCTGCAAAAACTTATTTGTTCCGCAGGAGGAAGCAAAAACCGGAATGAAGCGACGTGGACTTGACAGCGGCCAACCCTTGAAACTTGCGGAGTGCAAATGATAAATGTTACTAGTCAACAAAATGAAATGCTTACTCGTATAACTAGAGTGATCTTCCATTTTCATTATTCGCGTACAGGTATTATTGCAAATTTATCAAATGGTTACCTAATTTTAGTATAATAATTTCATAAAAAAAATATAACACAAATAGGACGATGATGATAATTTGTCAACAGAAATATACTCGTGTTTAGACATCATCTTCAAGTTGCGTTTCAATACTTAAACAGGCAATACTTATGGGTGGCAGGAAAATTTCTGACAGTCAAGTCGCCACTAGCTTGGCAACGTCTTCTAATTTGTACTAAGCATTCTTTCTCTGAGGAGTAGGACTAGATACTGAAAACACTGATTTTTTGAATGAAAAATGACTTAAGTGATAATGTTTTGAACTGCCAAATTAAAGTGGCAACAAAAAAATAATATCCGAATTTGGTTTCAATCTTATCATCTCACTTTACCATAAAAAATATTCATAATTGTAATAGTTCTCTCGTCATTATATGACGTGTAGGGATTATTAGCAATAAATAACATAACTGGAAGTTTAATCAACATATTTGACCACCTCATTGTGTTACCTGATTGAAGTGTTGCTAGTCTACGAGTAATTTAAGTAATTTTCGCTCGCATCTCTTACCATGTTCCATATTCCTGTGATACGCAAATATCACACACACACACATATCACTCTAATTTCGGTTTTCTTTTACATACAATCAGGTTAGTAGTGTCATTATTAGTGACAAAACTGGAAAAAAAATTGTTGTCTTAACAAGATTTGTCAGTGTTTCCAGGAATATCGCATGAAGTACTCGTAGTCACGTTTTGTACACGGAACGTTTTCGTCCGAGCGGCTGTACAAGCTGGACGTAGATAAGGTTATTTGTGCAGCTTGGGCTCATTTGTGTGGGAATGACACCGCACTCACTGGAATCTCAGTACACTTTAGTGATTTATTTCGTCATTGTGTCATTGAAATGCGTCATTAAACATTCATTGTTTCGCTTTCTGTCGTCGAACAAATGTTGTCTCTCAGCTTATAGATCTCAGTTCCGGAATATCGTATAATATGTCGAAGTCTTGAATAATTTCGATAAAACCGCGTATAGCGTCGAAAATTCACTTTCATTATACAATTTCCTTTAAACAAAACAGGTACTATAAACAAAATGGTTTTTTTTTCAGGAAAGAAAGCAATAAATAGACGGATCCCTTAAAGTAGCTCTGCGACTGCATTTGAATAAATGAATTATGCATTTATTCTATCCATTACACGAGAGAACGCGAACATTTCACAAATTTTATGTATCTCTGAGGTGCTGGTCATGCTTTTACAAATCGGAGGTGAATTCTTACGCTAGTAAAATATTCGACGATGTTTGTCGTTTATCGGTTGTAAATATGGTTATTACAACCATAATATTATTTATGCTAGTTGCATTAACCGTTGTTTGTCCCCACTACAGGGGCATAGGCCTCTCTTCACTACAGGAAGTGGGCTTAGAGATTTGGTAGACGGTGTCGTGCTAGTAGTCACGCGACTGCCAAAATTTCCATGTCCCGATAAGCCCTGTCACTTCGCTTAACGACTGAAGTAGACTGAAGTCATATAAAAAATACACGGAAATAAGTTTTAAAAGATAATTTTGATTACTCACAAAAAATAATGTTTAACACATATATTTTAAAAGAAAACTGGGGATGTCACAGAAAATAACGAAATGGAATAAAAATAAATGCAGCCATATTATCCATTAAAATAGTTGCTTCTTTTTTGTCTGAATTCGTTAACGTTAAATTGATAAAAGATCGGTTAATATATTTTGTTAAGTAAGAAGTTGACAAAAGGACTAAAGGAACAAAAATTTTGTAACGCTGAAAAAAATATTGAGTTTCTAAAATTAGTAATTACTGGTACTAGTGACTAAAACTAAATAAATAAATAGAAGGAATAATTTGTAATTACGAGCTCTTGTAATTGAAAAAGCTGCACCAATTGGGTATGGACTATTTGAGCAATCCTACATTTTGTATTCAAATAAAGTGTACATTTATAACTCTGTTGATTAAAACTTGTGCAGTATACTTATTTTGCTATCTACGTTAGTCTACATTTAATAGATACTGATCTTTATTTTGTCTTATTTTCGATCTAATTAATTGAATCAAACCGGTTTGATAAATTCGTATATGTTATATATAATGGGAATGATCACGTAGGAAATATGCTGTGCCGAAAGTTCTCGCATGGTCGATACGTAATCCCATTGTACGCACGAAGTGTGCTATCCCGCGGGCCGAACTCAAATTAGCTTATTTGTGCAGCTTGTGTAACAGCATCGCAGTTACTGATATTCCTATTGAGTTTGAAAAATAATTTTATTGATAGAATGTATCTGCCAGGTTTTAGAATTCCGTATTCAAACACTCAAACCTTATAGTTTACCTATGTCTGTCCGTCTATCTTTCTGCCCGTCGCGTCCGTCCGAATTTCAGAATCATTTTATTTAGAGACAAGCTCTTTAATTTGGTACATATATTGATTTTTATATCTGCTACATAAATGTAATCTGTTCAAATACTGTCAAGAGTATTAAGGGTCGTATGTAGAGTGGGGATAAAATTTTTTTTTTTCAAGTTTAGCGAGCAATAGCAAGAAAGCTTTTATTGGTGTGGCTCTCATAGCAAATCTTCCATTGCGCTTCTTTTGGAGATCGTTGAGCGGATTTGATATGTAGATTTCTATGATAATAGAATAGAACAGTACTACTTATAATCGAGGCATTTAGAAGACCAAGCACATGACATCAAAGGCCTCGCGCCACCGCAGTCAGTACCATTTTGCTTATATATCTGAAACTGGCTTCGATGCTATCACACGATTGGTTCGTAACCAAATAACACTGTACGCCCGAAGTGTGTGACCCGTCTCTGCCGGACTCAGATTAGGTTATTTGTGCAGCTTGTGTTGACTCGCGTTGGAAATGTCACTAGCTAGTGATTGCGGCTTTCGTTTCTGATTTCGGAACACGCATATGCTTGTATACGCATAAGTTATAAAAATTTCCCGCGGTTGCCACATCTCAACTTAAAATTCTATTTACATAAGATAAGAATCATTATTTATGCACTCCTACTTATGTTAAAGTTATTTTTAAAAGAAAAATAGTTATTTTAGTATTATTTTTATCTGATAGGATTCACTTATCATTGTTAAAAAGATGAATTATACATATTCATTATAATAATATTATATTCCATCAGGCGGAGCGTAGGCTTGTTTGCCACCTTAGTGGTATAAAAAAAAAATATAAATAGATGAGAATATTCCATGAAAAGTGTGTTTCTCGTCATTGAATAATTATAATAATCGAAATAATTTGTTCATATTTGGCTTTTTTTCTTTTTAATACCACATTATTTTGACATAGGTTATTGGACTTCACTATAGCAGTTTTATTTTATATTAACATTTTAAAACAAATATCAAATGTATATTATCGTTGTACATAAAATCATTAAGAACAAATTTTCATAAGATTCTACTAAATTCTGAGGTAAAAATGAGTTGAAATTAACTAAACCTAATGATCAGCTTTTATTTAGATATTTTGTTTAAATTAATTTAAAAAAAAATTAAGGTGACAATTGTTATCAATATTCATGTCGACGATCGTGAAAACGCGTACCGTTCTCGCGAGAGCAATAAAACGTGTTTACTTTGTAAAACGCTTTTCAGAGTTTGTTTTATAGATTGTATTCATGAAATATTCATTCTCACGAATATACAATTATACAGCCTTGTATAAATCAATAATTTTGCTATAGTATTTGCTTTACAAACTTTAAATACGATAAATCGTAACTTTCGCATTTATAATATGAGTTTGGATGTCGCGGTGCGCCGAGTTACGTTCCATTCGTTCTCATAGGCGTATTCATACATACCGTCTGTCATCGCTTTTGACAAATCCGACAATGTCGAGAAGTCATGGCGACGCGACAAAATGTATGACTGGCTGTACAGCACCTGACTAGCTATATACAACGACATAGGCTAGTCCGGGGCGCTTGCTCCACGTCTCGCAGAGTAACCGACGCTTTCGTCGGCTGAGTGAATGAAATATTGTTTAGGATATGGTAATAGTATTAACCTTTTCCTATTATATAAAAGAACTAACGGCCCAGCACGAGTACAAGAGGGAATATACATACTTTCTATTATATTATTGTAAAACCTTATGAACATAATGTTGAACATAGTTGCGGGCGTTCCGTCCTTCGATTTATGTAAAAATTTGTACCGCCGGCACATTAAAATGTTTGCATAAAATATGGAAAATCCCATGAAATACGGGACTGTTGGCAGCTCTAATACGCAATGTAGAGATATAGAAGATCCATAGTGTATTTTTACCTAAAGACAACACAACACAAAAATGCGACCCTAAACCTAAAAAATGATTCACCACGTGTAACAAAATCAGTATTATTGCAACCTTCTTTAGGAATAAGCATTTGTGACTGCCCGGTTTTCCAACCCGGTGTCTGTCGCTAGTGTCGCGTAAGTTTACAGAATTTCAATATGGCGACTGTAGTTTTGATGTTTGACCATTGAGTCAGGAAAGTTTGTTGCACTATACTACCTAATTAAGCGCCACAGGCAACACTCAAAAAGAAAACAAATATCTATGCATATATATACACAACCTAGTTGCAAAAAATAACCCATACAACATTTTAAACCTATATACAATTAAAGTTTAACGTAATGTTAAGCTACAAAATAATGTTTAACTAGATAAAATTAATGCAAAAAAGCGTCGTAGGTCTCGTCAAAGAAATCATTTTTTTTTGTTACGTGTCATATTAAAATTGTAATATCTTCTAAAGTATTCAATACAATGATATGCAATTTATTCTTCATGAAATGATTAAGTAATTAACATATTAAATAAGATATAAGGATCAAAAGAACAATAATATAAGGATCAAAATAGCTTCCTAAAAGTAAACTTTTTGTCACGCTTTTGAAAAGATAAAAACGTTTATTGTGAGTAAACGTTAGGAGATAAATATACACTATTGCTGACTTTTTTGTAGGCCTTATCAAGACCTACATTATTAAGATGTATATCTGAAGGTTTAGCCAGCGCACGCCATTAAAAGTTCCCTGTTTGCATGATTTTTCCGATATCTTGAACAATTGTCGTCATATTTCAACAACTTAACACAAAATAATATAAAATTATACGTATAAACCTATCTCTTGAATCACTCTATCTAGTGATAAAAACCGCATTAAAATCCATTGCGTAGTTTAAGTGATCTACGCTATCGATATCGCTACTGACGGCGGGAAGTGACTTCGTTTTATAGATTAAATGTCTAGATTGTCAATATTTTAACTTTGTGTTCTAAATACCATTATTCCGTTAAATATTCTTTTAGTGTAGATTGTAGAGACTTTGAGCCCATCATACACGAGGCTCAGCAAATGTCCAAACAAATTTTGCCCAGTCTCATCGATGTATGTGGCGATAAAAGGACTGACGCGTAATAACTCCTCGCTCGTCCAGTTAATTAGTTAATGAGGTGCTTCATACGCTTAGGCCCCGTAATGGGACCTTGCGGACAGCATATCAGCATCGCTATACAAAGGGTTTTTGAAGAGCTTTTGATACCTACTAAAATGGCTTTGAACTTAGGAAGTCTTACATAAAATAAACATATCCCCTGCTTCCCCGTCTTAGGTCCCATGGAGCGTGATATTCTCTTGAGATCAAGGAAAATTCAAAGTATAATGGCCAAAACAGCAAAATATTTTTTTTGTAACTAAATATTTTTCCCAAATTTAAGGTAGGTGTTGCATTTTTTTTCAATTCTAAGATATCCAAAGAACATAGAAAACTGAATGCAAGACGTTTTTTAACTGTTTAATTTATTAATTCAATTTCATTTGTCTTAAAACTATATCTAAAACAAATAAAATATAATAATATGGCATTATTTTTACCAAAAATAATTCAAATTCATTTCCCAAGCAAAAATTTTAGGAAATTTATATTTTTTCCATAAAGTGCAATGTATTGAATTGCATGTAAGTTGTACGAGTAACATTATACAATACCTGGAAGTAATCCAGGATACGATAACAAGCTTCAGGAATATCAAGCGCTCAGATTGATTGGACCATAAAACGCGGCAAACGCCGAACAAACATCGAATAGAATTGGCAATATGCATGCATCTGCCTTAATTTAGAATAAATCAAATGTATGAAAAATGTTGACAGTTGTATCGCGCAAAAAAAAACAGCTTGTCGAGAGACTTGTAGTTTATATAGATAACCAACAGATAGAAATCAAGTTACTACATTTTAAGTCATCACTGATAATAACGAATGGATGTAAACTTTTGGCTATGATACTGAGGTATTAATTATTTTGTAATTATTATATTGTAATATCAAATAATTTATTTTGTAGAAAAACTTTTAGGTAATTTCCCAAACGCTGAAAAACCAACTTAGATTCTTCGATTTACTTTTTCGTTGAAGTTAGACTTACTAAAATGTCTGTTTCGACATATGTATATTCTTCTACTACTTCAAGAGTAGCATGCTCAATAGCAACCGGTAGACAATGTTTATTTTCAGGTTTACCTGTTGGGAATTTTGCAATAGTTTTCGAGCATCTATCAATGGTTTTAAGTGCATCAAATCAAATCAATTTAAAACTCAACTATTTAAATTAATAAAATAATACTTTGTTAGTCAACTAACAAATATACAATCTTAATTGAAACGCTTAGTAATATACCTATACGTAGAGCGTTAAATAAAAAGTGAGAATGCGTATGTTGCCTGTAACTTTTTTAATTATTAATATAGTCGACTTTTTGCATAATACACTTAAAATACCTTATTTTCTAACTGAAAATTCCTTTCTTAAAAAACTCTTCATCTTCCACACATAAAAATTCCAATACTGCAGCGACTACAGCTTCATATTCTTCGAATCTCAGTCCTTTCAAATAATCCTTCAACCTTGGAAATAGTTTTTTTTTCATACCACTAAGTTGGCAAACAAGCTTACGGTCCACCTGACGGTAAGCGGTCACCGTAGCCTATATATACATAGAAAGAAATCACTTAGGGCAAGGTCGGGTGAATATAGGAGATGCTCAAGTATTTCGAAGCCAGCATCTTGAATTGTAGCCATAGTAACAGTGGACCTGTGAGTCAGGACTGTGAGTTGCTAGTTTGCCTCGGCACTTATGACGAATTTCGTTTTAGTTTTTTATTTCTGCATACGAAGAGCCAGTAACAGTAGCTCTATGGTTAAGATATTCAATCGTGACCGGGGTGGTGGTTTACTATCCCAAAAAAGAACGCCCAGAATCCTTCCGGGAAAACAACTCCCCTTAAATTTCTTGGCAGTTGGAGTTGATGGTTTCTTCCCGGTTATAGAATGTTATTTTGTTTCTGGATCGTAATGGTGTAGCCACGTTTCTTAAATGGTTGCAAAGAAAAGAAATGTTAGGCCTCATTTGTTTTTGTGCATCAATAAGCATTCTGGGAATCTAGCCCGCGGTAACTTTTTTCATCCCTGCGTTCATGTCAAATTCTATGCACACTACTAACCAAAATCTTTTTTCAAAAACTATAAAACGTGCTGTAACACGACAGTCTGCTAAAAACTCTTTTTTTTACCTTTTTAATCATTTATTCGGTCACTATCATTGTTGGGCAACCCGAGCGAGGGTCATGTTTGGTGGATGTTCTTCCATGCTTAAACCGGTGCAACAACGTGCAACTGTTGTAATTGAAGATATATTAGATTCTATCTAATATCTTCTATTTATAATGATATTTAGTAAAACCCTGTTGTTTAGCAGAACATTTTATTAAGACTGTGACATAGAACAAATCACATAGACAAACATACAATATTTAAAACTATTATGCCAGTACTCAATATAGATTACAATAATCTACGTAATCAACCTCTAACACGCACCCTTAATCTATATTATGTACATACCTTTAAGACAAACACTGACTTAACAATGACAATTCTAAAAAGTGAACAATATAAATACAACAAATACTTCTACGCACCCAAAATAAATTAAAATGTCTAGTGCGCACCCTTAAGAAATTTGTTCATCATTACACTATATAAAATACATCCCACCCTTTTTGAATTATTTCTGTTCCTTAAACCTAAATCGTTAACAAAACCTTTAATTTTAGGACCATGTAAACATTTTGTCATTATGTCAGCTACTATTTCGTCAGTTGGCATATACTTAATCACAATCTGATTATTCAAAACTGCCTCACGAATAAAATAGTACATGATATCTATGTGTTTTGTCCTATTATGGTTCATTTTATTGTTAGCTATTATAGAGCAGACTGATTGTCATTAAAGATCACCACAGGCTTGTCACAAGGTTTGTCTAAAAATGTAGACAATTTATTGTTAAAATATATAGCTTCCTTAGAAGCTTGGCTCAGTGCAACATACTCTGCTTCCGTCGAAGACATAGATATACACTGCTGTTTTCGCCTCTCCCACGATATTACATTATCTCCTAACTTAAACACAAAGCCTGTATACGACTAACGATCAAATGAACGACCCCAATAATAGCTCTAGGTTTTTATGTCTTTTTAAAAGTAAGACAAAAGTCTAACGTTCCTTTTAAGTAACAAAGGACTCTTTTAGCGCATTTAAAATGCAAATTATCAAAACAAGAATTAAATTGTGACAAGATACTTACAACATGAGCTATGTCTGGTCTAATATTCATTGCCAAGTAATTTAAACAACCTATCAAACTCTGATAAGGTAACTCACAATCAACAGTACATGCTTTATCCAACCTTAAACAAACTTCCATGGGTGTGGTAGTAGGCTTACATTCACTCATTTTGAAATCATTTAAGACATTTAATATTTACTGTTTTTGGTCAAGATAAATACAGTACTTTTCCCTTCTTAACCTTATTCCTAGTACATTTCTAGCAGGACCTAAGTATTTAAGTTTGAATTAATTTAACAAACACAATTTCAAATCTTGTTTTTTGCTATTACAGTTCCCAAAAACAAAAATATCATCAACATATACAACAACAATAAGTTTTGCTTTATCATTGAGTTTATGATACAAACAAGGTTCAACTTTAGACTGGATAAAACCTAAGCTTAACATTACTGTATCCAACTCATTGAACCACGAGTTTGAAGCTTGTTTAAGCCCATATCTATGATCTTTGCAACTTACAGACTTTAGTTTCCTGACCTCTAACAATGACACCTTTTGGCTGCAGCATATATATATATATCCTCTTTTAACCTGCCATATAAAAATGCTGTTGTGACATCCCAATGGTCAATAAACCAATCATATTGAACAGCTAATGGAATTAAAATTCATAGTTGAGCTTCTAACTACTGGAGAATAAGTTTCATTGAAATCTATGCCTCTTACCTGTATTAAACCTTCTGCAACATATCACGATTGGGCCTCATCAACGCATCCTCCACCATCAATGAATCATCATCGATTCCTGCAATAGCACTGTAAACAAATTCTTTACAAATTTTTCCATTCTTTTGATACTTAATTTGAATATTAAAATTTTCTGAAATACATGTTTTATTAATTTTGTTTTAGAACATTTACATAAATTATGAATAAAATTTCTCTATAAATTATTATTTTTTTACAAATTTTACATTATATTTGTGGGTTCGATATTGAATTTGATTTGAAAAACAAATCAATCATCAAATCACGGTGTTCACTAATTGTTTTTGAAGAAAATAAAATATTAATAACATAATATTTCAAATTTCAAATTAACTGATCATAGTTCAAAGTTGAAAAATACCAAAATATTTGTTTTAGCTTTATGGTACAATTCTCGGTTATTAATGTTTTATCTTGAATTATGTACCAAGTTTCAAGTAAATTGAGTGAAGAAATATTTTATCGTATACAAACTGTGCATGTCCTTTTCCTACTTAGGGACTGAATTAAATAAAATAAAGAAATCTGCACTTCATTAAATTGTGTTCAAGAATTAGCATTAGGTAATTTTTAGAGTTATTTCAACAAAAAAATATTTTAACAATACAAACTTTGCCGAGTAGGCACCCATTTAGGAGTTGAATTTCGAAAAATCCTGAAACGTGTCATTCTTTGTTTGTAATAAAAAGTAAATATACAATTCCCATACAAATTTTCATCCTCTATTTTACCCCCTGAGGGATAAGTTTCTGAAAACAGTGAATCACATCATTCTTGAGTTTGAATCAAAAGATCAAATACAACGTTTCATCGATTTAACTTAAAAAATTACAGTTTTTCATACAAACTTCCCACTTCCCTTAGAAGTTGAATTTCACAAAACCTTTTTAGCTCTGACTTTAATATATGACAAACTCATTTTCCAAATTTAAAATTTCTATCCTTAGCGGTTTGGGCTGGGCGTTGATGAGTCAGTCAGTCAGGAAATTGCCTTTTATATATATAGATTTTAAAAATTTCAAGTATAAAAATGCTCAATATGGCTTTCGAAGGCATTTTTTTAGTCCATGAACGCTACTTAAAAACTTTACCTTTTTTTGTTTTAGAATAATTGATAGCTTTAGAATGTATTCTAAGGGGTGTATACATTTGTTTGCTTATCAAAGGTCATATTAATTTAGCAATGTGGAATTAAATACAGCAGACAATGATATGTACACACTCGCTTTGTAAATCAGAGCAACTCAAAATTTATGAGCAAATAAAATTACCGCATTGCCGGATGATCACTGTGCGGGATTATCGTAATTTAACGCGAGCTCTTTGTGGTAAATTTACATTTGAATTTGAAGGGAGTATATCCACAATTTAAATTCTTAATTACTCTTTATCGTGTCATGTATTTTTGAGAATCTGCTTTTAATTTATTTTATAGTGAAAAATTATTTCGCCCAAGAGACTACAACTACAAACTAAAATATTTCGCAAACTATTAGGTAAGTAGCTAACGATACCTTTCCTAACACAAAGAAAAAAACTCTTTAGAACCGAAATGGTCACGTACAGTGCGGTTTCATAGAAAGTTCCTCCCGCGAACGCTTGGGTTGTGGAATGAGCTCCCTGCCAAGGTTTTCTCTAAGTATTGGGTTCTTCAAGAAAGAAGTTATTAGATTTTTGAAGGGTCGGCAACGCGCGAGTGATGCCCCTGGTGTAATAAGCGTCCATAGGCCCCGGTGACCGCTTACCATCAGGCGGACCGTGTGATTGTTTGCCACCTTAGTGGTATAAAAAAAATGCCTGAAATATGTGCAGACGTTATAATGGTCATGGATATAAAAAACACGCAAAGTACCGTATTGTAAATTGATACAAAGTATCAGGAGTTTATATAAATGGAGTAGTACATAGTTTCTATGTACTAAGAAATGACGACCTACCACTTACATCAAGTGCTACTACAGCGCTGTTACAGAGTTCTAGAGTTCTATGAGACACACAGAGTGCTACGAGACTACGATACAGAGCAATACGCGCTATGGTGTACTAGAAAAATAGTGCATTAAGTTCATACGCTTTTTATGCTGTAGAAATAATACTTAAATTATTCCTGGTTTTTTTTCTTTTTCGAGAAATGCTTTAAACTCTGCAAAAATGATGATTGCTTGACTTGTACCACTAAAACTCATAGTCGACCAGCAATTTCCTATTTTGCGGTCTCTTTAATATTGTTTGCAATAAAACAAGCTTCCTTATAAAATACGAAAGTAAACTGCGCAACAACTACTACCTACTATATTTAATGGAGAATTCTTTCTCCAAGTCATAATAAACGTAAGAAATAATTTTGAAAGCCTATATTTTCAATTTTAAATGTAACTTGAGACACTTACAATGTTGGTAGTTAATTTCGTATTTTTTACAGGTTTTACATTTCAGAAAGTTTAAATATTTTAGCTTATTACTGGGTTCGTTCAGGAAGCCTAGATAAAACCGTAAGAACAAAACGTTCTCACCACTTGTTCTAAACTTGCTCGATCCCAGTAAAACTACACCTCGTCCAGTCAGACAACTTTTCCCATAAAATATAAAACTTCCCCGAGTCTTGTCCAAGTTTAAAAGTTGCCGTGAAAGCAAATTGCATCATTTTGTTAAGCAAATTGAGTCTTTGCGCTTAGAATTTAAAGTAACAAATACGAATATGTGACATTTACGAGTACGTAAAATCACTGTTTGACAAGCTAATTAATTGACAAATATTTTGGATACTAGAAACAGCAGCGTATGGTCCCTAACAAAGCAAAACTTGTGCTATGGATACCAGAAAACGGATACAAATACATATATAAATATTCAAATACATATCCAAGTACATATATGTATAGATATACACTTTTTTTGTTAAATACATACATACGATACATATAAAACACCGGAAATTAAGACAAACACATGAAATAAATGTTTGTCTTGTGCGGGAATTGAACCGCGTCTCTTGATTCAGCAGTCTGGTCCACCTTGTTTGCGCTGTTCCTACGTACAGAAAGCCGATAATATAATATGAAATACTAGCTTTTCATGCGAGGCTTCGCTTGCATTAACGTTCAGGTATTCCGGTTTTTTTTATTCAACAAACTGTAAAGTGTACTCGGTACGGTCACATCCTCAGGGTTCGAAATTCCAAAGTTTCCTTCCAAAACGATGCTTACAACATACAATAAAATAGTACTCAATTTTTTTTTATTTCCATCCTTAGCGATTGGAGCTGGGCGATGATGGCAGTCAATAAAAAATTAAGAGCAAACCTTTCATGATCTTAGGAGTTGAATTTTGGGAAAACTCTTACATAAAGAAATATATCACATAATTCCCTTAAAAATTTTGCAAACTTCGCAGCCGCACGCGGGTTGCGCGCTTTTGGATTGATCTTTTTCTTTGCGATGCCTACAATACAAAATCCACCTGTGCTCCGAATCACAATTTATATCTTTAGCTGTTTAGTAATGATTCAGTCAGTGCTTTGGTTTTATTTGCACACAAACTTTTCCACACACTGCCTTTATATGAGCTCGGACGCGCACGAAGGGTTCCGTACCATTATCTATAAAACGGCAAGAAAATCACGTCTGTTTTATGGTAGCCCCCCTTAAATATTTGTTTTATTTTTATTTAATTATTTATTTCTAAAGTAAATATATAACTAAATATTCTGTGTATATTTCTAGCGTCTTCCTGTTGCCGTTATCAATATCGAGCAAAAACAAGCAAAAACGAGCAAAAAATAATGTTTGTTGTATGGGACCCCCCTTAAATATTTATTTTATTCTGTGTTTTAGGATATTTCGTTATAGTGGCAACCGAAATACATCATCTGTGAAAATTTCAACTGTCTAACTAACACGGTTCATGAGATACAGTCTGGTGGCATTAATACGCAGTTTCGAGTTAATTTTCTAATAACCATATTATTCATTTAACTCAAAATCTGACAGATTTTTATACAAACTGCCAAACCCTATTTCACCCCCTTATGAGTCGAATTTTGCAAACTCCGTTCCTAAATAACCTATTCAACATATAAGAAACTCTTTCCTCTAATTTCAAATTTCTATCCTTAGCGGTTTTGGCTGGGCGGTGATGAGTCAGTCAGTCACTTTGCTTTTTATATATATATATATATATATATATATATATATATATATATATATATATATATATATATATACATAGTTATATATATATATTGATTGATGCAACAACCCTTTTTTTAAATCTTTTTACAAGACATTAAGATATAAAATAAAAGACGTTTTTAACCAATAACAAAGAACTTTTAAACATAGCTAGCGAAACCCGTTGTTTGCTATTTTTTTGGTTTTTGGCTCCAAAAAAGTAGGTTGTCAATTTTGACCCGTATCACTTGTAGGTTGGTTATCTACCAAAAACATCAATCCCGAGTGTTATAACTGTTATTAATTTTTCTTTGTTTTTCGTATTATTTCGTCAAACGTTTCTTGGTGGGTATCAAAATGAAGGGTTTTAAAAGACGAGTACGAAAATATATTAAATGGTCAAGCACGAGTAAAAAAATAGGAAAAAAAAATGCAGATACATTAAGACTGATTAAGACTAAAAATACAAATACATTTTAACTAAACAGAAATTAAAACATACTAAATATTTAACTATAAGCAGACGCCACTCATTTTAAGGTAACTACTATAGTGTGATCAATCAGTAGGTACACTATTTGAACTTGCATTGAAATGAGTCCCATCTGCTTACAGTGCGATGCATAATGAGTACAGAAGCTACACAGAGCATAAGTGCGTCACGTGAACAACGATACTAGCGACACCTGCTAATCGATAGTGGCGCGCTTAACAGAGTCTTATTGCTGTGTTCTCCGTCAACCGTCGTGCAGTGAAAAAGTGCCATGAAACTGTTGATAGGCTTTGTTAGCTTGTAACAGTGAAATAGTGATAAAATGTGATTTGAGTGCGATTTCGAGTGTAAGTGCCGATAGTTATAATCATTACCTCAATTGAGACAGTGTTTTCGGGTTGCCCGACACCCAATGAACGCCCAAGTAATCTTCTGACCCTAGCCCTACCTAGGTTGTGCCGTCATAGTTAAATATTTAGTATGTTTTGATTTCAGCTCTAAATGTTTCTGCAGTCGGGTTTTTTCTAATTATTTATTTTTATTAATTTCTTCATTGATCCTAAATCCAACTGATTGAAGTTCCGTCAAAAAATTTGCTGTATGATTTATTTTTCCTCAGAGTTCTAATCATTATTCCGATTTTCCAAAGTCAAACATAATATCCTAATATTTAACATACAACGACCAACTGAATTTGTACTTACGGTCCGGGAAATTACACACATTCATAACATAAAACGTTGATAAAATAAAATTATGAAAAATTAACCATAAATATAAAACTCACTTAACTTTTTGTATCCAGTCTTAACCTAAATAATAAATCAAATTAAACAGCAAAATATTTTGAAACAAACATTAAAAAAGTTTCGGAAGTTTTGGATACTCCTGAATAGCAAAAGCAATACTTGAACACAATATAACACCAGCGCTTAAAAATAACGACGGGCCCAATCCCGATATCCTATGGTCTCTCCTCTAAAAGAAAGAAGATAAAATAAATAAACATTAAGTCTTATATTGCTTCATACCGAGCTATTACTGTTGTACCATACAACGTAAAACTCGATTAAATGACGTCCATAAAAATATTTACAAGCAAATTCTATCACATGTCGAAAATGGGTTGTCATAACAGTAAAGCACGGTTGCGTAATGGCCAATATTTGATAAATACGATTACTTTATAGGCTAAAATATTATTACGCATCAACACTAGTAGATGATTTAATGCGACATCTAAAGACGTGTCGTGTGTAGAGTAGGTATGTTTATTATTGGCCACAATTTATTTATTTTTATTATATTTTTTTGGGGCTTATAGACAATTACATTCACAAATTATAACATAAAATAGCAATCAACAAATAAGTATAAATGTAACCTACACCATAAACCACAGATGAATAATAACAGAATAAAGTAAGCGGATACTGACAGTCTAGCTACCTATATATTATTATTTTTTATTTCCAATTTTTTTTTAGGTATTGATAACTTTTAAAAGAAACAAAACAAAACAAATATTAAAACAATACAACAAAAACAAATGAAGAATTAACCTGAATAAAAAGCTACAGTACAAAGCAGATTTATGATAAACAATTTAAACTGTCTAACATTTTTTTTCTAAAGGTTCCTTCAGATACTGACTATTGTAAGATGCGACAGCACGACGTAGTGGCGCGCGCTCACCAGCGTTGGTGCGGCATCGGCCCACAGCAAACAGCTTATGAGAGCGCGCCACACGTTGAGGACAAGTACGGGTGGGTACACTATAACACAAGCTGTTATTTAACTCAATACAATCAAATTTGTTATGACAGAGTTTATATAAAACTAGTGATTCCAGAAATATTCTTCTTGATTTTAAATCCAAAAGTTTATGTTTATTCAAGAGTTGTGAGTAAGACAAGACAAGCGTTAACCAAGTAGTTTGTAATATATAGTACGAAGATATTTTTGTACTTGTTCAATAGCATTTACATATTTCTTATAAAGCGGATTCCAAATAGATACAGCGTATTCCAATTGAGGTCAAACCAATTATTTGTATAAGTATATAACAGTTTTTGCGTTTTTAAATTCCTTGCCTGAACGCATTATAAAACCATATAACTTGTATGCATTATTTACTATTTCGCAGTCATGAGTATGGAAATGCATTTTGCTGTCCATGGTTACACCAAGATCTCTGATAGCATCTACTTTTATTAAAGAATTGTTAAGGAGTTTATGATCTAATTTTACAGTACTGGTTTTCTTAGAAAATGTGATAGTTGTACATTTATTTATACTTAAGCTTAATTTATTAGACAAACAATATTCACTTAAACGATCTGATTGTGGATTATTTGCATCATCTACAGACTGAATTGTATGATATATTTTTAAATCGTCGGCGTATAATAGATATTTGGTATGGTTAAAACATTTACTAATGTGATATGTACATACTCAGATGAAATACCATTTAAAACTACTCTTTGTGTGCGATTTGTGACATATGACTTGAACCACCTCCACAAATTACCTCGGATACCATTATAAGCAATTTTGTCCAATAGCATTTTATGATCCACCCGGTCAAAAGCTTTTTGAAAGTCCGTATATATGCAATCTGTTTGTTTATTATTATCAATGTTATTAAATAAGTCAGTGGTATAAACTAACAAGATTGTCACTGTAGATCTTTTTTTGACGAAACCATGTTGCTGAGCAATTAATTTATGGTGTAAAATGGGGTATTTTTCATTATGTAAATTTATATTCTTTTGGGCTCCAAACCAACTTTATTATATAGAAATATACATTAAAGAAACTATAAGAAAATACACAAAATTTAATGAATATATAATTTGCTTTATTATTCAAGAGCGTCATCAGTCATGTTCAAAATCTGAGTAAACTCACATCGATCTGTCAACAACCACAGAAAACTGTAGTCAGCAGCTTTTATTAAAACATTGAAACACCAGGGATTTCGGCAGGTTTGCAAGTTCGGCCTCATATAAACTCCCATAATGATAAGATCTTATAATTTTGTTTGCCACTTAGTGATATAAATTAATAAATCGATGAAACTTTTTAATAGGCATGCATGAATAAAATTAAACTTAGATACGGCACACATATATTTTTATATAGGCAGGGCCTTTTTTGTGGGGGCATGTAGCGTGCCCCCAAAGGAAATTTCGAAAATATCGAAAAATTGTTATAAAAACTGAAAAAAAATTAAAGAATTAGCGTAACCCCAAGAAAGAAGTGACAAAAAAAGGCCTGTATGTACGAGTTGGTATGAAGGCAGAAAAGAAAAGAAAGAAGACAACTTGTCAACTATACACATAGCACTTTGCAAGCACTCTTTATTTGTATGTCAATGAAAAAAAACGAACAAACTTCAACTTATTTACTTATCAGTTTGATGCAATCCTCTGAAATATGAGCAATGTCAGGTAAATTTATAGACCTAATATGTTGTAGGAGAAACTCGATTTCCTCAAGAGATTTGCCGTCATTTTGTATAAAAACAAGACAGTAGATACGTTATAAATAAACATCGGTAGTAAATTGCTCTACCCTTGTGAAATATGAAAAAGATTCGGTCGTTTTATCTAGATTTTTTTTATTTATTTTTTAAAACTAGATGCATATAATGGTGTACTAGCATCTATAGTACGCTAGCTGTTTTATTTATTCTCGTGAGAACTCTTAAACGGTACTAAAAGTATTCTGTGTTCTGATTAGTGCAGTATTACTGTACATTGTTCACCGAGAGGTGAAATTGAGCGATTACCGATGAAGGTGTAGTTTCAGGCCCGAAACGGAGCTGAGGGTATTAATACACACGAAGCGGGAATTGTATTTTCACTCGAGTGATAATATAGTTCTTTACTCCCTTCAAATGCGAGGATAATAAAATATAATTAATTAAAGTTTTAATTTACTTTTTTTTTTTTTTTTATACCACTCAGGTGGCAAACTAGCCTACGGTCCGCCTGATGGTAAGCGGTCACCGTAGCCTATAGCCTTAACAAATAATAATTCACTTTTATAAACCTAGATGGCGCTGAACCGAATAATTACAAGCTATGATTATGTTTTCTGTTGTTTGTAAATAGTGAGATATTTTTTGCAAATTGAAACTGGTTCGCTTTTATAATCACAGATGGCATTGTACCAAATAGAAAGAAGCTATAAAGTTTTTTCGTCAGCTTTCAAATAGAAAGTGCTCATTTAATATATTTTTTTTTGCCTCTGCAAACACGTACCTTCAACCCTATTTTTGACTATGTATGAAGGTTCTTTCAGAACATGTGTAGTGAAAAGTAAATTATGTCCTGGGCAAAATTGCAACACAAATGATTCTTTTTACATTATACTGTTAAACGTGTCTATTTTAACATTCTCAAAATCCCTATTAATCCAAGCCCAGAAAATCAGTCAAAATTCAAGAAAGCGGCTGATTTTTATAATTTTCATTTAAAAACGTTATTTATAATGTTATTTCAATGAAATTTGGCAAAAATGTTATAAATACGAAGAAAAAAATATTTAAAAATAAGTACTGTCTTTATTTCATTTTTTCTCAAAATGGTGGTCAGTTCAATATTTAGCTATTTAGTTTTGAGAAATTAAAATAGCCACCATTTTATAAGAACATGTGCACTCCAAATAGGCCTTTTTATGAACTAAATGATGCCATTCACATTGTACTTTTGCATTACCTTCTTACGAATCGTTAAATTTATTTAAAATTGAATATATCTTACATTAATTAATATTTCTTTATGCATGTTGTTTGCTTACAAGTATAGTTGCGGACCATGGAAGGTGATCAACTTGTATAATTTGCAAGAAAGAAACTTACGGAATAGACAGTGCAGTGTTACAAGCAAATGGTGAAAGTGCTTTCAAGATATGCAACATATAATCAAACCAGAGGAAGTGATGTTATTGCATTTACAGGGTGTAGAGTACATATTGACCGCTGTAAAATGATACTTTTCACAATAAGATGCAATTTTAATTTATTTTTCTGACTGACTATGCCAGTTAGCTGATGCAGCCATTACTACTCCACCGGGCTTTTGGGGCGAGACTCTAATGGAGTCTCAGCCTATGTAGCACTCAACGCTCTTTGGGTCGTCCTATCGACCAGCGTGAGCCTCAAACACGAAGGTGAGTCAAAAGACTCATTTGTGTTTTAATAATACCCAGGTCAAGGGAAGTTTCACACCATTTTGACTGTACTAGATTTACTTGCAGACGTTTCAAATAACCAGATTTTTCACTTAACTCTGGCAAGCTATAGCTGGTAAGGTCCTGGATTCGATCCAGAGGCGCAAACACAGTAGTCCACAATCTGCACTGGGCCCACAAGATTTGGCTTTCCAACTTTAGGCCACGGATTTTATAATTACTTGCAATCAAAGAGGGGGAAGTGACAAAAAATCGAGACCCAACTAAAGTAGCAAAGCAAGAAATTCCTTTCCGTTCCAGCGTCTTACCAGCCAAGTTCTACTGCAAGGAGTCAAGGAACGAGTCATATAGGAAACTGTAGAGTGCTCAAAGCTGCGGGCTGAAACAACGCAAGCGTTCAAAGAGGTGGTGATTGAAAAAACAGGGGCTCTGAACCACAGTTGAAAGTATGTCGTGTTTCCAGTCCGCATTAATGAGTGACCCAAGTATAACCCTTACTTCGTCTTACAACATTTCGATGTGTGCTAATTACCTCTGCCCTAAGCACCGGTAAGATGACATAGATAGTTCAGGGAGTGTAGGACTTTGCAGTCTCGGAAATGGGGGGAGGAAGGATACAACCGACCGGTACCAGCGCCTTTAGCCAGCAGAGGGAAGATGAATAAATATTTTAGTGTGAAATAAATACAAGAAAGGATAAAGGACTGCTGATTTTTATTTGGCTTCATTCTTCTTCTGGTTCAGTATTAGGCGAGAAATTCAATAAGAAATTAGATGTAGCTTTCAAATTTTAAATTGTATGATTAATCGTTTGCCTGTGGCTTTACCATTGCCGAATTCAGTCATTACTATGGGACAACGCACGAAAACGTTACGCAAACTTTTTAATGAACCGGGATTGGTAACCTTACCGTGGAAATATCTATTTCAGTCGGAAATCTCGATTTGTTTACAAATATATTATGTCGAAGGACAATCTGACTATATTTATTATACTTATAAATTAAGTCACTTCCAAGTTTCGTTGTCAAGTAGAGAAATAGTACCTCTGGGTCTAGCCGCGGAAAAATCTATATATTCACGCGGCAAACCTAAATCGAAGTATAAAGTATGCTACGTTCTCTACAGTTTCTCTTGCTATTTATATTCCGGCGAGTAAGTCATTCCGTCTTGCACCATTGTACATCGATGGGAAGCCTTATTACAACGTGACAGAATAACAAACTAACAAGCAGATTTTTCTTTTATATGATATATTTCACTAAGAAGGATGTTTTCCGTACTCAAGAATTCTTTTCTACTTTGAATATTCTTTGATTTGCTTAGTTCGATATAACGAGTTCTTCTCCATAACGAGGAAGCGTATCAAACGAACTTTAGCATCCACATCTCAACTAATAATTGGCATGATCGAAGTATTCATTGTTCAGATGCTTAGATTTTATTTTTATATGCTCTCAAATAGGCAGGTACTACAAGAAATATTTAAAAGTATTTTACAAAATACACATAGGTACGTTTTTTTGGAAATCAAGTAGATATATATATTATTACTGTTTAAAAGGACTCATTTTAAGAAAAAAAGGGTTCTTTTTATTTATTAATGAGGATTTTTTTAAATAAGATTAACCACGGTTGGGAATGAATGAGTTCTTAATAAAAGCCTTCTAATGGCCAGAGATGCTTACATAAAACGTAGAGGAGTATCAAAAAATGATAACAATTATGTATTAAATTACTGAAAAGAAATGGAATAAACGTCAATGGATTTTGAAAGAAATAAAATCTTTACAGCAACTTTATGGTGAGAGTAATGAAATTGAAACAAGTGCGCAGATTTGGGATCTTAATCTATAAGGTATGGAAAAGAAAACCACGAAAAATACGAAAAAAGGAAAAAATAATTGACATTTTAAAAAAGAGTGAAGTCGGAAAATCAGGTGAATGCTGCATTGTACACTTTAATAAGCAGTTTGGAAGCGGGAATTGTATGAAATGGCACGTTTGAGTGTTAATGAGGGTTTGGTGGTTCTAACACTGATGTATGGAAGTGAATGCTGGGTATGACAAAAGTAGCACATAAGTAGAAAAACGCTGTCGAAATGATAGCATGCAGTAGTATACCCTAAGTATTAGAATGAGAAATAGTTTAATGCATGTTTATTGATTATTTTTATGATTAGTAGTTACTACTACTAATTTTTTTTTCGTAAATTCGATGATTGTCAAGGAGGTAACAAGGAAACTGCAAACTCGTCGACATATTAGGCCCTATGTTGTATCCACCATTTGTAGTAATACTTTATTTTATTTTTAATTAATTAGAAAACATAAACATATATATATATATATATATAAATAAGTCGTGATATTAACTTGGTGGCGTTGACAAAAAAGTTTAAATCAATTAAATGGGAAAAAAATAATAACAAAAAAAACCATAAAATACATTTACGAACTGTTAATACTGGTGCAGACAACATATTATATAAAGGAATACAGTGCTAGCGAAATCAAGGTTTAAAAAAATAGCTGATTAAAAGTGTTTTTGATTGCTATCGAAGTAGTGTGGAATAAGTCGATGTTGTGTTTGGTTAATATTTTTTTTTATTGTAGATACTCTGCAGACACACGAGTTGAGTCTATAGTTTGTATTGGATATAATAGGGACTTGCAAACAGGGATATTTTTTACGGACTCTGGTACAGCAAGTACGGAAAGTCAACTTTTCTGTTAATAATGTTGATCAGGTAATCAATATCTGCTATGTGTCTTTTTATTTCTATAGATGGAAAATGATACATTTAACAACGGTCGATGTAATTTTTATGATTTTTGTTTAATTTAAATTGTAAATACCTCAGAAACTTTTTTTGTACACATTATATTTGGGATTGCAGAACTGTGACGAATACTCGATGATACTGCGCACGTGATTGCAGAACTGTGACGAATACTCGATGATACTGCGCACGTGATTACAATAAGGAACCTTTATACATTTAATGATGTGAAAGTTTACGCAACTTCTAGTGCTTTTGAGGGTTTTTGACGTGACAACGTCTTATAAATTGGTTTGCCGGGTGACACTTCAAGAAACTGCGTTACGCTCCGCTCACGTTATGCGCTCACAATGAGAGCGAGTGAGAGGCACGCGCCCGCCTAAGAGCGAGAGAGACAGACATAAAATCATTGTCACGTAAAACTTTCGCCCGTATACCGACTTTACAGGCAACCAGTTTTTTTTTTTTAACAAGAAATTTAATACGCTTGTCATATAGGAGTTTTGAATCGTGTATGACCCCTAAATCACGAATATTATCTGCACTTTATAGATATTGATTTTTAGTGTGTATCTATAATTTATCTTTTTTACTTTTCGTGTCAAGGAAAAATGATAGCATTTTAATACATTAAATTTTGGTTTACTTAAAGATCAATAGTTCTTAAAACGTTTAAGATCTTGTTGTTGCAGTTCATAATCATCTATGGACTCAATCTACGGGAAATTCTCTTCTGGAGTCAGCACTCACCTTCGGGTCCAAGGCTCCTCGAGAGTCTCACTCTAAAAGCCCGGTGGAGCAGTAACAATTTTTAAGGTATAAAAGATTGTCCTAGACGGTAAGAAACCAGAACTATGGACTACAAAATTAGAGTAAGTCAGTCCAATTTTCATTTTCGTTGATGTGCTTGATCGGATTTTTGTCTTGATTTTTTTGTAACACATTACACGAGACAAGAAATAAAAATAAAAAAGGGTAATTCTTTGTTTGACTCGTATGATGTATTATTTATATTTACAATTACTCTTCTTTTTTTGTCCCAGCTACATAGATGGATATCTAATAAATATGTTGAATACGTAGTATATTGTCATTTACTTTTAACAAAAGCTCTTCTGAAAATGACACGGATACTCAAAGTGCTGAAATCCTTGTTAATTGAACAATTCTGAACCAAATCACGTTCCAGCCAGAGTTAACGTAAACACGGCATTGAAAGTTTTAGCAAGCTTAGTATTTTACAACAGATTTATTTATCTTTTTTCGATTATTCAGAGAAGTTTTTTTAAGTTTCATTATTTGCTTGCGTGTCGTTGATGCCAAAGTAAGCTTAATGAAGTTAACTTTTTATTTTTATAAAAAAAGTTTACGAACATAAAAGTGTGTGATCGCGATCCTGTTGGCGTGGACTTTTGTTTTATTATATGACGTATTATTATGATCACTAAGATGTGGCCTTCAGATTGAATTTTATTTATAATTTAATAATTATTATTTTAAATATAATTTGTTTATATTCTTCGTCTCATAATGTGACCATTTTCATTTATTGAAATAGTTTTTTGTAGAAATCCTATAGGAGTATCTTAGAGGCACCAAATTTTTATGAGGATCCACACATAGAATCAGAATTAGACTAGAAACAGTTTTTGTGTATTTTTTGGTATATTTTAGTTAATTTGAAAGCACTAGCCCATATAGCGGCTCTTATTGCACACGCATGATTTTTTAATTAACCATAATTGCAATAAGCCAAAAACGTCTACTTTTAACAGACAGCTACAACTCACAGAAATTATCTAGAAACTATATAAAAAGGTCTTAAAAATAGCTTAGACTAGTTTCATATTTCCAAAATTTGGATTTTAGAAATTTGTTCTCTACAAAGAGAAAATTGAGGATATGTAATGGCAGCGCTAGTTAGCTGCTATATACCCTATATAACATAGTTTTAGAGGTCTTGGTATTATTAATGTTTTGAAATTTTGTACTGAGTTGTCTAGTAGGATATTTATGGATATCAGTGCGATCCGGAAAAAGTTATATGTTCGATCTTACATATTTAGCGATATCATAAATATACTGCGAGAGCAGTGTTAAGATTTTTAAATTTTTGAAGAGTTCTTTTTTTTACCGTATTATATTTTGCCAATAATCGTGACTGCCCAATTTGTAGCCTAAATATTCTCTTCCATTAAACTGCTATTCCCCATAGCTCAAGCCCATAGGACATCACCGAGTGGAACAATGAGTAATAGCTGGTTCGGAGAGCAGTGGAAGGTAAAAGCCGCTCAGTTTTGCGCATAATGAATCAATGTGGTTCTCCCATTTCAAGGCCGAGTCTAGGGTAATTCCGAGGAATTTAGTGTGGTATGCTCGTTGAATAGGTAAATCATTCAGATATTATATGGTTAAAAAGTTAAGCATCTGAGAAACAACTGAATAATAAATTAACTTAATCTTAAATACATTGCTAAATAGTATATACGATTCTTTCACTACGTGCCTATATCTGTCCGTGATGCAGTAGTCAGACCTTGTAATATTGTTTATTATTTTATTTCCTGATCTATATACCTATGTGCTAACATTTACAACACTACACATTTTTTATATATTTTTGTGTAAACAAAATCTATTGTGTTTGTTATTTTATTTATTTTTATTTTGAAAAAATGTCGTAGGTATGATCTATGGTCATTACACATTCGGCTCAGTTACAAAATTTAACGTTCCAAATAAGTGAAATAAGTCAGTAGTATGTGTAACCGCTGTCAAAAAATTATTCAACTAAATTTATAATTTAAGTTTCACCGTTAGGCTTTTTTAATGTTGTCAAACAATTTAAATAGGCATGAAACAAAACTTTTGCAAATATTGTTGCAGTTTAAAGATTAAAAGTAAGCATAGATATTGTATTATTAATTTATGCTTTTCCAAATAATGCTATATTCAACTTTATAATGAAAAACGGATACAAAGTTGTTTTAAAGTTTGTTGGAAACCACTTGGGTTTCAACTCCTCAACTCAACTTTTCCTATAAATTACACAACTTAGTTTAGTCTAGTCTAAACTTCAAATAAATTCTAAGTTTTCAGTTCAATTTATATTTAGAAAGAAGCTTTTGCGTACAGAAGCAAAATATTTGTTTTATTATATTAATTTAATTTTTTTTTCATAAAGCGGCAGTTCACACGTCGCTTATAAACAAAAAAAAATATGTAGGTTTTTAACATTTTTAAATGTAAATAAATATAAAATATTTTTTGTTTAAATATATATGTGCGTATTCAGCAAAGACAAATTATACTTTTACTGTATCCGCTAAAAAGCGTATTCAGTTTTAGAAACTGTACCTGTACTGTAATGATTGTTGGCGCACATTATATGTGGAAATTAATGTTTAAATATCTGAACTCACTATCAACTTTACAAGTAGGAAATATGTTTTGCTATTATTTGTCAAAATCTAGTCTTATTTGAGATTTATTGTTTTAGATATATAAGAATCTCAGGATAATAGTTTTGTCAAACCAACCTTTTACTACTTAACCAACGAGTGTTAACTAAAGCGTGTCGCATTTTTAAAACAGGTTTGGTCGTCGAGAATAAAAATTAAATACTTGATTAGTTACAGGCACTTAAGTTAGTAGAAAGTTTCTTATCATACCCTACAATCAATTCTTCAGTAGCACAAAATAAGTAAGTACAGAAGGGCCTCTTACTATGTACTCAATGTTAACCTACTGCCGCATGAGTCAATGACATGACAAACATGACTTACAGTTGCAGGCATTCAATATTATACATCGAGCTTGAGAAAGAGACAATCGACTAGCTTTGGCTTCGATTTCTCTTTCTCTGTTGCACGAAATACTTATAGTCTTGTACGCGTATTTCAAGGAATTGTGTTATAGTACTTTATACCAACGTCTAGTTGTTAATACTTTAGTATTTTAATTTAATCCAGAAAACGTTTACATGATCAAATTATATAATCATCTTTTAACAGTCGCAGCGGTGACCTTTATTAAACCTTTTTATGCAACTCTTTGTCGTTTAAATGAAAAATATATGATAATCGTGTTCATGGTCATCGTTAAGACTACGTGACCAAAATGAAAGTATATAGGTCACAATTATTTCTTTTATAAGATAAAAGATAGAGACTTCGCCATGCTAATTATATAACGTTAATAAATTTTCCTCCTACATAACATATTTGTCATATACACGTTATGTCTAAGAACTTTTGACGATCATACACGACTTTTATACAATATTTAAAAGACTAAATAAAATAACTATGTATTTATTTTATTCTTATTCATAACAACTTATTTATTTGTTTATCTATATTATGTTAGTATTAATAAATATATATAGTTAATTACCCTTTAAAAGACGAATATTTAGTTAAATAATTATTAAATAATTTATATTTTTAAAAAAGTCTTATTGGTTGTTGTTATAAACATTTTGATTATTTAATGGTTATACCGATTTTTTGTGCTACGGGTTTTCGCTGCTTTTACGATACACTGAAAATGGCGGACAATAAACGTATTAAAATTGTGTAATATGACCTACGGTTATAAAATTTCGTATTATGGTAATCATCAGTAGGTACCTACATAACATCGCATTAATGTAATTTTTAAATAAATTAAATAAAAAAAATATTATAATAATATTAACAATAATTAGAAAGGAACATTCAAAAATTGTAAAAATTAAATGTAAAATCGTAGAGAAATTAATATTCCAATAGAAATGTAGATACTGAAAGTTACTAACACCGAATTTAACTTTTATAGTAAATAAAATTCAGGAACAAACATGGCAGACAAAAATATGATTACAGTGCGGCCGGTCTAAGAATCCGTTCCTGACACCTTTCAATTCGTTATGACTATATAATATGAGTGACATACAATAAATAACATCAATAATATTTAGTAACGTTATTTATTGCATTCATTATGCATATTTATTCAATTCAATTTATATGTTGTTATTTTTTATAGGAATTATATTTCAATATATTCAATAAATATTCACAATGTAAATAAATTTTTAATGAATCAATTAATTGAATTGAATTGTTATTTCTAAATGTAACAAAGGGAAAAAAATAAAAATGCTTTATTTATTGGAAAATGTATATTATGAAATAAATAGTTTTAAGCCTTAAACAATGAAGACTATGTCAAACAATTTAATCTTCCAATTCGCTTGAGGAGTCGCTGTCATCTTCACTAACGTGGATAATCATATTATTGTCAATCATAGTATCTATACGGATATCGCGGTCAAAGTCATCAAATATAATCTTGTTAGTTTTTTCAACCACCTTCATCCAGTCATCTCTTGTGACTTTTTCGCATGCTTCTTTTTAAAGCATCTTCATCTTTTTTATGCCATACGGTGGAGAAGTATTATGACGGGCTGCATAACCTTTAATTTGAGCCCAAATTAGCTCAATGGCATTGTACTGGCAGTGGTACGGGGGAATTCGGAGAACGCGATGACCGTACTCCAGAGCCAACTCATCTATTTCATATCGAACATTTGTCGGCTTATGGTCATTGACTAATTTCATCAGCTCTGCTTTTAGCATTGATATATTAGCGTCAATGCCACCAATTCCTCTTTTCTTTTAGCTTGGGTAGGTGCTTTATTTTTTTGCACCGAATGATAAGGGGCGTTATCCATTAATATAACTGAAGGCTCTGGCAGGCCTGGTAGCAACACATCCTGGAACCACTCCTTAAATGAAGCCGCATTCATTTCTTCGTGGTGGTCAGTGGTCAGTAGTGGTTTTTGACTCAAATGCCAATAAACCGTTTTCCACGAAACCATACTTCGCACAACCAGCGTGCCATATTATAAGCCGTGCTCCTTTACCCATTGGCACTTTTGACGTTGACGCTTGAGTGTCATCTGTCCAAGAACGAGAAAGCGTGTGATTGGCGTTCAGCCATGTCTCGTCGATGAAAACGACATTGTCCCAATTATTGATTTTTGTCGCTTCTCTTAAAAAAGTAATTCTTTTTAAAATAATGTCATTTCTTTCCATAAGAATTTTCCTTTTGTCTTTTTTTTTATATTGAAATCCATCGATATACTACAACCAAGGATATCGCACGCCGAACAAATCACTACTCAGATTACTGAAAATGTGCCTTATGCATTTTTTTTTTATTTTTATTTTTTTATTTTTTATAACACTAAGGTGGCAAACAAACTTACGGTCCGCCTGATGGTAAGCGGTCACCGTAGCCTATGGACGCTTGCAACACCAGGGGTATTACTTGCGCGTTGCCGACCCTAAAAATATACGAAAGTGCTAACTAGCCAGTTCTACTACTACTTCAATACGTGTGAAATTCCAAGAAATTTTTACTCTTTGACAACCTCATAAGACTCAAAATTAATTGTAAGTATTGAGTTATTACTACCGTTTATGACCGATACATTGATCTGGTTTTTTTTTTCACTCGGTGACGTTGTCACGTTGTCCATTGCAGCATTACAAGCATTGGTTCACATTTAGGGGGAATGTGCAGATGCAATCTATATCGAACACAAAATTTATGTCAAGTCAACTACTTGGAATATAGAAAGGCTGGAGTAGTTAATAGTGTCACATTAAAATGTAATAAATAAAAATTATACGTGAAAGCAAATATACAATAAAAACTGGTTGCCTGTAAAGTCGGTATACGGGCGAAAGTTTTACGTGACAATGATTTTATGTCTGTCTCTCTCGCTCTTAGGCGGGCGCGTGCCTCTCACTCGCTCTCATTGTGAGCGCATAACGTGAGCGGAGCGTAACGCAGTTTCTTGAAGTGTCACCCGGCAAACCAATTTATAAGACGTTGTCACGTCAAAATTCATAACCTTACGTTTAATTTAAATTTTTAGTTAATTACTTATTAAATTAGAGGAATAACATACAGATACATAAATAGATACATATATATATATATACAGAACACTTATTAAATCTTACTAATATTGTTATTGTTAAAAGTATGGTTGTTTGGATGTTTGTTACTCAATCACGCTTCAACCATTGGACGAATGGAGGTGAAACTTAGCGTTGGCACACATATACATAGTAGACCTGAAATAGGACATAGGATACTGTTTATCCCGATCGAGAGTCCCTACAGAAATATTTTTTTCTGAGAAATTTACTTTCTCACTTCCCAACGAAGCATCCAATTGAGCTGAAATTGGGCACAGGATTATTTGAAGAGACGGAGTACTCATAGCTTAAACAAACTCAAACATAAGTATTTTTTTATTTAAGTAGACTTTCAAACAGCACTTTCAATTTAACTATCAAATTTATAGAATTTACGTTTTAACGGTCCGGAAAAAATTTATTACTGGGAAAAGTCGGCAAGAAACTGAGTAGTTTATCTTTTGTATATATACTTCTACTAATAATAATTAATTAGGATTAATGGGGTTAGAAATACATATCCATCTATCTATACTAATAATATAATTCTGAAAGTGTGTCTTAACGGGTTTGGCTGAAATTCCGCAAGAAGATAGGTCATGATCCAGATTAACTAATGCTACTTATTTGCTACGCGAACATTTTCAGCCTACATTTTAAATATTTTATTCCTTAACGGGCGTAACGTAACGGGGCACCACAATACGTTGATTTTTGGCACATAGCTGAAAAGATAAATCTCGATCAAGAGACCCCACGGGAACATTTTATTCGCATATTTGACTCGGTAAAGTAGCATTAAATTGCCTATGTTTTTACACAGACTTAGCTGAAAGGGTAGATAGATATAAGTAGGATACTTTTATACCGTTATGAGCTCTTTTGGAAATGGCTTTTATACAGGTTATAACGAAAGGTAATTGTCTTTCAAGATGCAACAGATCAATGATTTAACCTGATTTTAAGGATAGAAATATCTTGAGGACCTAAGAATGAACATGGAATTCCTTTCTTTACATACTATTATAGGTTTATTATTTCCGGAAAATTCAAGTTCTTGCAGTAGTAACAGAATTGTATTGCTACAAACATAGCTTGCTATAGCAAACTTGCTTTCGCTGTAAACAATTTTGTTGTCGAAGAATCTCTCGCCAAAAACCAATTTGGCGTGATTGGAGTGGAGCTGGTAATTATATAAGACATTTTATACTTATTAAAATATTTATATTATAACACTTATGTACAGAAATAATATTAATACACAACATAAATTATATACAAATAAAATAAAACAAAAATACAAATCTATACTCAAACAAAAGCGGTTTATCGCATACTTTTAGTTTTTTCTTTATAAAAAGAAAAGGAACAAAATGAATTCAAAGTTAGTGTTTAGGTTATCAAAATAAGCGGTTAATTTTATTCAGTACGGAACCCTGTGTCGCGTCTAACTAGCAATTTGTTTTTTATTTACTTCTTTCAATAATACATATATAAAAAAGTAACGTAACATATTGATACAAAAATTAACAATTTTAAATATAAAAATGAATATACTTCACAGTATTTATCTAAAAATCATACTTTTATTGCATTTTATTATAAAAATACGAAAGATAACTGAATAGGACATAAAATATCAACTAAATACAACCACACGTAATAAAAAATTAAAATAGAAATTATGTAAGAATATGTCTGCACAGTAACTATATAAGTCATAGATTTATATCAGCACTGTTTCATTACAGTGTAATATATTTTAAAATACAAAAGGTTAGCGAACGTGTCGACAAAAACCATTTGAGAGATCAAAAATTATGTGCCATGAAATAAATTTATCTTGTTCCAGACTTTCCTTTTAGATTTACACTTTTTTTCAAAATTTTCTTGTCTGCAAATGTAGTGTAGTCTTAAGTCTATGTACTTTGCTACAATTGCCTTTGTCAAATTATAGACATGTACAATTTGGTCTTTAGTATGTGCATCAATTTGATTTAATAATAGAACATCAGAAAGTTTATTTAGTATTTTAACGGTCATATAGGCTTTATCGTACTTTTTTTATTACCTCCGCTAAGTTTTATGTGATACCTTATCGAACTTGCTGATTGGTTGCAAATTGTAAAAACATCTTTGGAAGCATAGCAAAGACCACCCATGTCTTTTAAATCCACTAATTTATGGAACCACTGTTTTTCTGTTGCAAGCAAATTATTTCTGCTGTCATCGCAGTTCAATGTCTTTAACAAATGGTACACAACAAATCCGGAGATCTAACCAACTATCTGTTTGGTTACCTCATGATAATGAGTATCAATTAATGTTACAGATAAATGGTCACAGTTATTGCTGTATTTATTTTCAGCGTTTGTTTGGGTTTTTTGCTTTTCAATAAACATTTTTGATACCGTTACTTCATTGATGTCATCATGACGGACTGCGCGTGATGTGTTATTGATAACCTGTGAACCACCCCAAATTGAAAAATTTTCAAGAGGGCCACAGTTTCCGCTGAATTTGGAACTTAGTTCCAAGTGGGACAAGACTTTTTTGTACGCGCTTTTAAATTGGCGTGTATTTGAGTTATTATTATGTCCTCCAAGGCTTCGAATCTTACAAAAAAATAGCTCCAGGTGGTCTTGACTAAATTTATACATAGTTAAATAGGATAAACTGCCATCTTCGACAAGTGTTCTGTACAAATACTTAACAGCATTGATACATGTAATAAGACCTAAAACACCTGTGTTAGCCTTGCAT
Source organism: Apoda limacodes (assembly GCA_946406115.1). NCBI lineage: Eukaryota > Metazoa > Arthropoda > Insecta > Lepidoptera > Limacodidae > Apoda > Apoda limacodes. The sequence goes on along the minus strand of OX291553.1, from coordinate 4,956,875 downwards.
TTGTGTAACGGAACTTCTTTAAATTCAAAAAACGGTTCGTTTCTGTCCTTCCACCGTAATATTCTTTTTATATGGTACTTTTGTTGTAAGAGAAAGCAAGACAAATTTAGCTTCATCACAAAGTTTCATGACACATTAGGCATTCTGCATATTCAATGTTTTTTTTAAACCATGCTCACTGAAATTGCGAGAATTGAGAATGTCAAATAGGTCGTTAATTAAAGATAAAAACTTCACAGTGTAAGTTGATTCAGCAAAATTTGGCATTTTGTGCTTTGTGCTCTTTGCCACAGAATTCTATGGCATTCGCAACACTCTTGCTTAGTAATTGTGTAGCCAACTTTACCTTCATAATCTCATTTCTGAAGTGAACATACCTGGGTGTCAATTTGTTGGCTAAATGGAGATTATTTTCTTCTTGCAAGTTGTGTAAAGCGACTATATATTCCCATTTAATTGTACCGTCTGTATTTCTGAATTCCTTTTTTGTTTCTAAATGATTCCTGATGAGCTTTACCATGTGGCATGCATCCAGGAGTACAGCAACATCATAACCACTACTGGGATGCTTGAAAGTAGATTTTATGTCATGATGATTATCAAGATCGCATCCCAATGCCTTCATGCAATTTATATTGGACTTGCACCCATCAAACGTAACTGACACAATTTTGACACCCACTTCTCTCATACAGTGCAATATTAATTAAATTTGCTTTCATTTCTCCGGTCAGACTTTGAATAAAGAAATATCCAATAGGTAACATCCCTCCTTCCTGAAGTGAAACTATTACAAATACAAAAGCTTGGCTCGCTTTGTGATCTGTATCATCCGTCCCGATTCCGATATCAACTAACCCTTCATACTTTGATCCAGTCCAAATTTTCTGTTGTCGTATGGACATCTCATCTGCCAATAATGAACACAACAGTGGTTCTGCCGATTTTTCGGACTTTTCAGCCAGTCTTGTTAAGGATTCTGCAGTAAAATCAGGCTCAGCTTCTACATTTTGGTACCACCTAAAAATCGTGCTTGGATGTGGAAGACATTTGTCAAATATTCTGCGCAAATATCGATACGCAGCTGGGGAATAAAAATGTACGGTGAGTGCAAACTTACGAAGTGCCGGAGGATACGTGGAAAATGCATGTTTTTTATTAGCCAGTAAAATTGTCATTAGAATTTCATGTGTTTTTTTTTTTAAGTTGCTACAAAGAGATTCATCAATCAATCGCCTCTTTTTTAAGTCTTTTATTAGCTCTTTTAAAGATAAATTTTTCCTAAAAGTCTTTTATTCTGCTTCTTTAAATTTCTTATCTGTCTGTCTTATATAGTAATTCTTCTATGGCATTTTTTTAGCTCATTCTTTAGATGTGAAGTTTTTGGTGAGTTCAAAACTGAACTCAAATCGGATAAAGTTGAAGACGGTGACGGTTGGCATGGAATTTTACGAGACTTCAAATCTAAACTCACTCCAGTTAACGTTGATGAAAATTTCGGTTCATTAGCTAGATTTTCTTGACTGAAATTAGATGTGGAATCCATTTCCTGAAAATCAAAATACTGGTAAAAGTTATGAAATTTTCAATTCTACGCACCAACTATGTAAAAGTGTATTACTTACATCGGAGTATTCTGAAAACTGTCTCTGCAATTCTGCCTGCAAACATGATGAAACTTGCTTTCGTTTAGATTCTACCACGTTTGGAACAGTAATATTATCATCATCAATCTGCAGGAAGAACATGAATGATAAAAAAATAATAAGAAAATGTTTTTTTAACGCAAGTCAAAAGAAATTTCTACTAACAAATTATGTAAGTGACTTTTAGCCTATAAAATAATTTACAACTAAAAATAAATTGAACTATTTCTTTTACCGTTATCTGTGGAACTGCAAACTTTTTTAATCGTCTTAATCCTTTTTTTGTTATATACATGTCAGATTCAGAAAAATGACATGAACATATGATGCTTGATTCGGTCGGCTTATAAAAATCATCGCTTCGGTTTTCGGCCACTATAGTATAGTATAGGCCAGTATAGTCTTGTGGAAAGCTGAAATTAAGAAAAAGATAAATTGCAATTTACTTTACAAAAATAAAATAAAAAATTCTAAATTAAAAATTTATATAATTGGCGACTCCATTGCTGTGTTCCCTATTTACATATAAATTTACAAATTTAATTAATTTCAAGCATATTTTAAACTTAATTTTACATAAATTAGCTATAATACTAAATTAAAAAATATATCTTACTTATGGTACGTTACACCATTTTTTTTAAGCTGAATTGAACTGTGATTTTTACAATTTTTTATAGCGCACTTCGTCTTGTTTGCGATTTGACAGATAACGCGTGACTAATTGCAAACTCCGCTACGGGCGCGTTTTAGCGGAGTTTTAGATGTGCCATTAATGGATTGCTTATCCGTTATCCTTGGTTGTTGAAATCCAATATCTGTCAAAATTTTAGATACAGCAGTTTTGCCCCCCCTAAATAAATCAGCTGCTTTCAAAGATGCTAGAAGCATCGACCTATTAAGGTACTCATTCCTGGAAATATAACTATATATATGTTTCCTTATTGCATCGGCTTCAAAGCTATCAATGTCTGTTATAGGTTTAGATCTGCGTTTCTTTTTTGGTGTTCGTAAAATATTTTCTTCGATGCCAGATGAGCCGAACTTTTCTTTATTAATATTTGTTATCGTCCGTTTGCTCACTCCAAGTGCCTGAGAGATGCGTTCTTGGACCTGGTCGACAGGAATTAAAGGTCCGCCATTTTGTCTTTCATGCTCAAAGTAATCTTGTAGCTTGATAATTAGTTCACGAGTTTCACTTTTCAATGTTTGACCGCGTTTTGGCATTGTTATTATGCACCAAAAGTCCAGATTAGCGCGAGGTCACTGTATCAAGAAGAACAGTCAAAATAACAACAATAACAGTCACGACAACAAAAAAAAAACTGGTTGCCTGTAAAGTCGGTATACGGGCGAAAGTTTTACGTGACAATGATTTTATGTCTGTCTCTCTCGCTCTTAGGCGGGCGCGTGCCTCTCACTCGCTCTCATTGTGAGCGCATAACGTGAGCGGAGCGTAACGCAGTTTCTTGAAGTGTCACCCGGCAAACCAATTTATAAGACGTTGTCACGTCAAAAAACAAGAAACACTGGAGAACGTAGTCTATGCGTGCGAGACGACTGTTTGTAAATGTTTTTTTAATTCATCTGACTAATATTATGACACTAATTTTCTTAAGTTTTGTTTAGGCGTACCTTTATTATATCATTAACTATATTAAATACTAAGTACATTATATATTATAAAATTATAACGTTTTTTTATATTATACCGACAGATTATATTAAGATTACAAAAATATTCGATTACAATTGCCTCGTTATTTTGTCACATCACTGTAAAAACAAACAGTTGACATAACCTTGAAACAGCGCCGTTTGACGTGGTTTTTTATGTTATGTTATGTTTAAAAGCTATTGTTTTTATATTTGTTAATTAAGTAATTGTAATAATTTTAGCCCAAAATTATTACATTTACTGTAAGTTGGCATAATTATTCGAATTTCACTCGTTAATAAGGTAAATAAAAGATATTTAAAATTTTGCCGTAAATTGTACGCCAGTTCAAAGTTACATCGCCCAGTCGATCACGATCTCTCAGGAACGCATTCTTTGAGCGGCCGGATTGTAGTCCGACATAATAAGGACAATTTTTAAATATTGTAGTCACGACTCACGTTTAGTGAACTGCGCTTTTTACATCAAAGCATCCGTACAAAGGTTATTTCAATGATATTTAACAATGTTTGTTGATTCACATGATGTCTATTTGATCATTATACTCTTACGAATGGAAGTTTTATAATTTCCGCCTATTTCGCTTCATATATACGTAACATGTTTGTTATTAGAACCAAATCGGTCCGACCTTAGGTTGAAAATCATTACACGACAAAATTTTGTTAGTTGGGATAATATAGGTATGTACATTTTCAAGAAATAAATTAGAAAGACCCGTTTTATTTTAAGTTTTAGGTGTTTTTGTATAGTAGCTTTTTATATAGTCAGACAGACTTTTGACATTTTCTGCGACAGATGCGACACTCTACAAAGCCAAAGTAAGTCGATTATCTCTTTCTAAAGCTCTGACTGACTTAGTTTTGTCTGACTGCCTCTCATATCCCTTGAGTTGACGTATATGTGCGGTAGGACATGTAATATCGGAAGGTTTTCAATTCCGATACTGATTTCCGATATTATATTTTAATATCGGAATTCCGATACTAATATCGTAATTGAACAACTTCTGTGATGATTAAACTATAAAAAACATGATAATGAAATCGATTTTGATAACTATATTTAAAAATAGCACAACCTATAAACAAAATCAAAATAAAAAATACCTACTGAAATAACTTTACTAAAATACTTAATCAAAAATTAGAAAAAAATTAACATGAGAATAAATCTACTAATCCTGTACTATTTATTTATTTTTTAGAAAACCACCCCTTTTCTTAATAATGCGTTCATAGAAACTCCTTCACTTTACTACTCTTCTGCTACTAATTAAAATCATCGTTAAAAAAATCAGTTTGTAAACAAATGGAACGAATCTACTTATTTACTAACATTATGTTTATTTTTGTATATTAAGAGAGAAACTTGATAATGCATTCTCAATAAATTAAAAGCTTCTAGCATTTCAGCAAAAACAAACTTCGGACAATGCATTAAAAATATCCAGCTGACAAAAAACACACTTACTTTTAACACTAAGGCAAAACTTATGTAAAATACAAACGCTCCGTACGCATGTTATATTTACACTAAACTTCTCGCATACAAGTTAATAAGCTATTAAAATTTCGAAAAGGTAAAAATTGGCGTCCACAGGCAAGGTTTTTCAGATTTTCTCAAATTCTTGGTCAAAAGTCATATCACACCTTGTAGTGGTTGGGTAGTAACTTTAATCGCAAAGTAATAAAACTACCTCAACATAGTCTTTGTTTCTGTGACAGCTCCAGTGCATACAGGGTTTGCATTATATTTGAGGTTTAGGAAATGCGCATTATATACTTTTTTACTGGTTGGTTTGAAAAATTTGTCGCCTTTTGAAGCCAATAGAAACTTAAAAAAAATTATAAAGGTAGGAATGGTGCTACTGCTATAAATTGTCATCTTTTGTATTAAGCTTTGCAAAGCGTGATATTATTTAAGATAACATTTTTTGCTTCTTAAGTTTACTGAACACGAATTTCAATATTGTGTCCACTATATACTATATATAATGTAGTAAGCCAACAAATCTAGAGACTGCCTCCCTTTGACTCGGAGACAATAACTGACAAAGTTCGGAAGTCGTTCAAGGCAAGGCGAAGTTGTACGAAGTGTAGATTTGCCTTTCAATACTCTCGTCCTCGCACTTCGTTAGCAGTAGCGCTGACTGTATGGTACCTGAGGGTGCTTGTGCCCCCTAATGTTAAGTGTTTGCGGCGCTGAGCCCTAATATTCTATAGTTTTACTATGATTTCGGGGACCCCCTAAGAATTTTTTTGAGCAACGTACCTGTTCGTGGATAGTGTACTGGGTGCTGTATGATAGATTGTAGGACTTTGGTGGAAGAAAGTACAAAAGCTGTAATAGCATTCTGTAACTATTTAGCATAAGCATAAGCAAGCATAAAAAGGTAGCTAGACAACATCAAATCGCCCGTACAACGGAGCGCCGGCTGGCACCGTTTACGTCTTATTTTAAATTTATACAGAATATTTGACTAATTCCGATATTACGATATTGGACTACTCAGTATCGGAATTATAATATCGGACTTACCGTTCCGAGATTCCGGGATTTCGATATTCCGAGATTCCGATATTCATGCCCTAATGTGCGGTGTATATATAAATGCACCTTAGCGTTAAGCGCGTTAAATATGTAGCGGTTTTTCTGTTCTTATTTATATTGTCAGTTGTCAACTTATTGACATACGTTGACCACTGACAGTACATTACACTAAACGATATATAAGGAAAATATTTGTCTTTGAATATATTCAACAACACGTCCTCGGTGTTGGAAGTAGATTATTATGAAATCTTGGAACCTCCTTTTTCCATTATTTGTAATAGGGCTGTGGTAGCAAAATAAACTTTTTTAACTTTTTATCACCTTGTCGATAAGGCCCACTTTCGTAGGCACCCGAGTTTGGCGTGACAGATAGGTTCTCGTTACTCCACAACCATTCGTCTGTTATCAAACGCATCGACGTAGATTGTACGGTATACAAGGAAAATGTTTTTCTAAAAATACATTTAGGCACACGTCTTTGATGTTGGAAAGAGGTTGTACAAAACCGTCCCTTTTCGATATCTACAATAAGAATGCGGAAAGATTAATCTTTGAATATGGAAGCTAAGCTAGAAGACGATTTTTCATGTGTATCAAAAATGTATAATTTTTTAGTTTATTGAAGAGGTAAAGAAAAACTAATAATGTAACAAAATTTTGAAAATGTTCATCTCGAGAAAGAGATTTATTTTTACACAACAGTCACATTACGATTACTAGGTTGCGTTTAAAAATCACTTGGCAGAAAGTGAAATGCATACTTATTACCCGAATGCACCGAAATCAAAAGTAGCAGGGTTTATGTTAATCTGTTTCCGCATATGTTCTAAGCTATCTTATCAAACTATCTCCATGCCAAATTTGCCCGGGGTTCCACCCGCCCTAAATTCATTTCAACGGCAATTCCTTAAATAATGAAAAAAAACTGACTTTCGCTTGACGTTAGCATTGGCGGAGAGCCTTGCTTAAAATCCTCTTGGTTTTAGGCTGGCCATAACGATGCGTTTTTACGTTCTTTGTAATATGTCGTTGTGGTATATGATAATAATGGAGTCGCTTTAAATGCAGCGAATGTTGAAATTACACCGAATGCAGCGCCTCCTACCGGGTCCAATTGAGTTTTCAAACCATAGAGGACCCCATTGAAATATTAAAACAAAATTTCAACCAAATCGTTGCAGCCGTTTAGGAGGAGTTAGATGACAAACACACGTACAGAAGCATAATACGGAGGAAAAACCCGACTATCACTTGACATTTTCAAGTCCTTTCCCGGGACTCAGACTATCTCCATGCCAAATTTCATCGCAATCCGTACAGTGGTTTAATGAAGAGGTAACAGACAGACAGAGTTAATTTCGCATTTAAAATATTAGTATGGATTTACATTCAGCAATATATTACAAGCTGTTGCTTACTGCTTTGATACACGTTGCTGTGTACACAAGTAAACAAATAAAATAAAAGTACTTAAACACATCGTAAGTGGCAGATATATAGGTTAAGTACTCGGGTTTGAATATAATAGTATTCAAAATGTGCTAATAAAGGTTGAGCCCTACTGGAATGTGCAGTTTTCTGCTCGGTTCCACTGTCCTATTTCAAGTTTCAAAATTGAAAAAAATAACATGGCTTACCATATTCTTTGACTAGTAAGTTACTGTATTTGTTATATGATATCTTTTTAAATGTAGCTTATAAAAAATAACGGCCGAGACTCTCGTTTTTCTATTTATAATTCATAACTCCATATCAACTAGTAGCAGAAACAAAATTTATTTCGAGAAATGTTAAGTAACTTTTAAACTAGTAAATAATATTAGAATTTATATATCTAATGTGATATAATTGTAATTAATTATTTTCTACTTTTTACGCTAAGCTGTTCGCCTATTATATTTTTGCTACAAAAAAATGAGCTCTATTTGAGATTAACATTGTCGATTTCAGCTAAACGCATAGATTAATATATGTATACTGGAAATAGATCGACATCTTAACGCTTTATTCATTCATATCGTACTAACGCCGTCGAGTTTCTAAAACATGGGACTAATTTTAGGTTCATTTCTAGGTATATGTGCCTATTTCCTCTTGGTTTTGATATTTTTGTGTAAATTTTAATTGTTTTATTTTTGTTGCATCATTTCTACAAAGACCTTTGTAGAAATATAATGCAACAAAAATAAAACAATTGAAATTCACACAGCGTACCACACATTGGGTGTTACTATGATACATTCAGGTACTTAAATTAAAATCAAAAAGAATTGTAACTATTTATTAAAAACACCAGAAACACAACGTAATTTGAGTATATATTTAACTAATCATCACTACTAATAGTCACTATCAGCACACAACTAACACCTAAAGTCACATTTCCAAAACTTGACACACGAAACAAGCTATCATCGAACGATTACTCAATTGTCCATACAACCCACTCTGCCGAGGACGCTTTAACTCAAAATCTGAAGAACGAAGAGCCAGCTTCAACTCAACGTATTAGAAAGTCTCAATTTAATACGAAAAATAGCAATAAACTTTTAAAATCAACCGTAGCCGCACACCGTTGTTGTTTGTTACAGATTATTGTCATTACTTTTCGGTGTTGCCACTTCAATGAAAGAAAGCTACCATTAATAAGGTTATATTTATTGATTCCGCTTGGTTATATATTGTATAAATCTTGTTAGGTATTTTATTTTCTGTAATAAAGTGTTCCTATTATTATTATTTGCCATTAGGTACGTACGACATATAATTGTCTAAATTTAATTATTGTACACCAAAAAATTATAATTGCTATATTAAAAAGCTATTTTCAATAAATATTTTATTAAGATTAACTAGACTCGGGAAACCGTAGAGAGATTTACTCCTTATTCTATATAATTGAATGAAAATGAAACAAACTTTCTGACACGACCGGCGATAGATATCGTAAAAACGTTAAAACCCGACCAAATAGACAGGTTGTAGAATAAATTACAAAGGTTGAACGAAATATATATACACTTTTTTTATTTTGTCGGGTAATAATGTTTCTTTGATGATGCAATTATCATCACACACGGATCATACATAACACTAACGATATATTTTCTATAGAAATCTTTGAGTTGGCACAGCTATAAATATATTTCAGTTTTGTATGGATATATTTTGGTATATTAATACAAATATTATAGCTCTGAGTGTGATGGACTTCGGACACTGGACTGTGGACACTATGGCGACTGGATTTTGATTTCTTGAACATCAAAACTCATAGACAAGTGTGCACAGTAACGATAGCGAACATAGGAACGTCGTTACCGGACCAATTATTTTCTAGATATTTTTAAGCAGACATTTTGAAAGTTATCATATAAAATATCTTCCGAACACACGACTCTATTATATCGTAGTCTGTTGTATTCAGTCCATTGGTAGGTATATCGATACTTAATATTATAAAGAGGAAAGATTTGTATTGAATAGGCTCCGAAACTACTGGACCGATTTGAAAAATTCTTTTACCATTAGAAGGCGACATTATCCCTGATAAACATAGGCTACTTTTTACCGCGGGAAAATGTTTCATTTCTACGGGAAAACTGGTAATAGGACAACGGGTAGTAAGAATTGTCCTTCCGTACTTATCTTTTTCACATAACTTCTAAACGGCTTGACAGATTGGGTTGGGTATTTCGATAGTTTCACAGACACAAATGTTTTATGCAATTAAGGAGGAAATTTCGGATAGTTTTTTTTCTCTATAATTGAGGAGCTACCGTGACCTACGCCGATTACGAAATTTAGCGCGGGTGAAGCTAGTTATTAATATAAATATATGTTGCATTTACAAACATGTATAACCTTCTGTTCTTATACTATAATAGTTATGATGAGTTGATTCTACTAAACTATTTACAATGTTTTGAACTGGCAATCCTAGATAACTTTCAATTCTTACTGTATACAGCGCCATCTGCTATATTTATATATAATTCAATTGTATACTAGTAAATAAATAACTATCTGTTTTGGGGTACAGCTGGCAACACTTTCCTTTGATTATTTATTTTGTACTAAGATGACACAGCATGGCTTAACGCCTAAAAAGGAAATGTAATAAACGCGTTGGAGGCCCTCTTAATCCCTTTTATTTGATATCTCACGGCATATTTCAGAAATAATAATAATAATGGACTTTATTTCTAGCTGGGGCCATACTGAACCATCAAGGTTCTTCCAAGGATTCTAATTTGTTAAATGAATTAAATAAGTAGTTTAAAAATTTGAGGAAACAGATAAACATACATCGGACCAGTTAAATACATACACTTCTCCTTCATCTTCGTAATAGTTGTCAGGTACAAATAGACGTAAACATACGTATGCTCACATACTCACTGATTATTAAAAACCGGCCTTATCCATCGTAGCCACCAACCAATGGACGTCTAGTCAGTTAACCACGTACTACCATTGAAGGACATGAGTCATTTGTTAAATAAATATGAAAGAAAATCAATACAAAGCACGAAATTGTATTTCCAACTTTTGTAGTGAGTACATTGAAATGAGAGTCTATATATTTTACTGTTCTTTTCGAGTTAAATAAGAGAGATTCTGATAAGAACCAGCTTTCCGCCATTAATCAGTGTTTGAAAAATGAATGTAATTAAAACTCGGTTCCGGAACTCTATTTAATTTGCCTTTAAAAAATCCTTTCTTTACATTTTTGATGTTGCCATGTTCATTAGGTTGAAAAAAATGTTATTTGTATAACAATTACCAAAGCTTTTTTAATTAAAGCTTTCTAACAACTAGTAATTAAAAATCATAAGAAATGGAACAAAAGATTGTTAACTATGTTTTTAAAAATTATGTTTATATGAAATTGGTGTTGTTAAAACAATTTTAAATATTAAATAATAAAGTACTTATTTCATAAACACATTTTTTTTATTTTCTGACATATATTCTTTTTTATTAATATTCTTTTGCCTTTACCTAGTATTGTTTTTAAATAACATGGCTAAGCCTTGCTGTAAAAAAAAAATCCTTTTTCAAGGCATTTGCAATTACAAAGCTTTCGAAAGGTTTCAAAAATTACACTTTCGGAATAATCGATTAAATTTCGAAGGCACTGGCACACAACGACGCATCACAACAAGACACTGTAACTATGAATCCAGCTTTATTTTTTAACTGGCAACATTTGCTTCCCCATCGTCTGAGTTTCGTATAACCTGAAATCTATGCTCTTACGTATACTAAAAATTTCGCGACATTTAATTGTAGTGAGCTAAAGGAAAACTTATAACCTTATTTCCTAGAATGAGGTCAGCGTCAAAATAACAATACACTGATAAAAAATACTAAATTCACACACTTTACTTAGGTGATTTGTGTACGTACGCAAGCTGAAATTAAATCCAACAATCAGTCCCCAATAAAAATCTAAGGGTGATAAAATTTTCGCGTTCCATAACTAATTTAAAAATAGAACGGAAATACACACTTCGTTATTTCTCAAAATATATTTTTCCCGATGTTTTGGCTGGGTTACACAAGCCTTGGTCACGCACGGGTAGACAACGACGCGTTTAATCCTGTTTTATGAAAAAAAAAATACTGGTATTCTTGGTAATAAACAACACAGCTGCCAATGTAGAGCTACCTTTTTTTTTTAACCAGTAATGTGGCAAACAAGTTTGCGGTTCGCCTGGTGGTAAGCGTTTACCGCAGCCTATGGACGTTTGCAACACCTGGGACATAACTCGCGCGTTGCCGACCCTTCAAAAATCTAATTACTTCTTTCTTGAAAAACTCCATACGGTAGTAAAACCTACGCAGGAAGCTCATACCACAACTTTAGCGTTCGCGGAAGGAAGCTTCTCTGAAACTACACTGTATTTGTGACCATTTAGGTTCTGAGGTGTGAGGATGAATTCCCTGCCGATGGTGAGCGCTGCGATGATAGAAAGTAGCTGTGGGCATAATTTCGAACAATTACTCAGAACACAAGTATCAATCCCATTATACAAGCGGTGGAACACACTCAGGAAGGAAATCTCTTCTCAGACTTAAGGGTCCGATACGTCTTGCGGGTTTGGGATTGTCGACGATTCTCACAGCCCGGCGTAGGACCGAGTCAAACGAGCCAAGGTGGTATGCACAAGTATGCCAAGGATGGCAGCAGTACTCCATATGCGGCCGGAATGCGACTTGATACGCAGCAACCTTTGTTTCTCCTACTTTCGCTTATAACTTTCTGTTAAACATATGTAAACTCAACCTAAATCTATATAAGTTTTAGATTTAGTGTTCTGAAATATGTTGTAAGTAATGCCACAAACATTTTTCAGCTAACATATAATTAATCTTTATTAAGTCCTTTCCCAAATCCTTGAGGCACTCGTCCTTAAAGTACTGTTATGTATCATTTTTATGGCCCAAGACAAACGATTCGCAAAGCCGAGATAACAGGAACAGATGGGCATTTACGATTACAATTTTATCCATTATTCAACAACAAATGTTCAAAATGCTCGGATAATCTTGATTTAGAATCTTTTTCTGTAATTTATGAAGTTTATCCATACTTACCTATATTATAAAAGTAAAAGCGAGTTTATTTATTTTTGTTTATTTCTTTGTATGTCTGTTTATTCGTTTTATTAAAATAACCATAATGATGGCAGTTACTACTCAATTGATTATCTTAATCGTGCTTTGAAAATTGCCCTAATTTTTTTCACATACTTCCCATTAAGGCGCAGGCCTTAGGCATTTAGTCATTTTAAGGAGATTTCAAAGTCTTTCACTATCGTTACAAACGGATTTGAGTTTTTAAAACAGGATTATTATTCGTTGGACCCTATTCTGCAAAATTGGTTTACCTAAACTAAGATATGTAAAAGAAACACTATTTTTAAGAAAGGATTGCATTTCCTTCTTTATTACAGAAGCGATCTTAGTATAGTTTATATGTTCATATAGTGAGAGAGCCAGATGCAGAAATACTTACCTCATCGGGACCCCAATGGGCTATGTTTAAATCGTTAACCGACACCTAAACACGTAAAAAAAATCGGCCAAGTGTGAGTCGGACTCGCACACGAACGGTTCCGTACCATTATCTATAAACATGGCAAAAAAATCACGTTTGTTGTATGGGAGCCCCCATAAATATTTGTTTTATTTTAATTTAATTATTTATTTTTAAAGTGACTATATACCTTAATATTTTGTGAATATTTTAAGCGTCTGCCTGTTGCCGTTATCAATATCGGGCAAAAATTAGCAAAAAAATCACGTTTGTTGTATGAGCCCCCTTAAATATTTATTTTATTCTGTTTTTTACTATTTATTGTTATAGCGGCAACAGAAATATATCTTCTGTGAAAATTTCAATCGTCTAACTATTACGGTTCATGAGATACAGCCTGGTGACAGACGGACAGCGGAGTCTTAGTAATCGGGTTAATAAGGGAACCCTAAAAATCTGCCAGAGCCGATCCTGCCGAAACTTTGTAATGTCGATAATTTCTTGACGTATTTTTTTTAGTGAAAATTACGTTATAAAGTACCCGAATTAAACTGCTGTCAACAGTTAAACATTGATAAGTTATGTTAAAAAAATGTGGGTCTGCCATTGCGCTCCCTGCCAGAAGTATTTGGCAGGCCCCAAGAATTTGCCCTTCTGACACCCTAAACCTACCACATCGAGTAACCCGGTGGGACCTACGCTAAATAATAACCAAGATGCCCCTGATAATGGATCAAAAGATCTGCCAGGTCTAAAATTGCCGAAACTTAGTGGTCAAAGCATTTGAAGTTGGTACGCAGCGTAATTTCACCTAAAGTCAAAATGACATTGGTCACTAACTAACATTAAATAAAACAAAAAGTGTAGCGCTAAAAGATGTTTTGAATATTGTAACTGGGCATTACAGTCACCTGTATTCTGTATAAAACAATCGGAACTAAGAAGTCTTCCGATTGTTTAACTTACTTTGTGCTTTTCCTCTTCTTTCGTATTATAATCTTATTTTTTTATCATATAAGTTTCGCCCTCTAAAGAGAATGCTCAAATGCATTTCTTCACGTGGCTTTAAAAATATTAATCTGGAAGCTTTAAAAACGATTTACTAGTCTCTTTTCTTACGACTCATAACATTAAGACCAAAGTAAAACTACTTAAATAACTCAATCGGTCTGAACGATGTTTATGATCCAACTATAGATACAAGACAAGTTATAGCTAAGCATCTGTAAGCTAGGGAACTGTCTTCCCTATAAGATTACTCGTAAAGCAAAAGGAATTAAGCCAAAAATATCGACCGGAAATGTAATTAATTACATGTATTTAGTTATTGCTACTGTTCCGCTTCCATTCTTTTGATTGTAATCTTAAATTAACGTATGTATATTGATTTGAGGTAAACGATGCTGGCTTTACACTTATTTATATCATGTACTAAATTATTTGTTAACATATATTGTAAATGCTGTTTGTTTTCCTAAACAAATAAAAAAAAAGAACTACATACAAAATTCCATTAATCATGTCCACCCATTTCAGTTATTGAATCATCTAAAAACTCTTGGTATGTTTTGGTAAAACTTCTACTCCAAATAACTAAGAAAGAAGTTATTAGATTTCTGAAGTGTCGGCAACGGGCGAGTGATACCCCTGGTGTTGCCGCTTACCATCAGGCGGATAGAAGCTTGTTTGCAACCTTAGTGGTATAAAAAAAGAAGAGTGGCACTCGGGGCCTGCCGCGGTAAAGCTATTGCATTTATGCAATTATAAAAACAGCTGCTTACGTATTCGTCCGATTTTGTTCTCAGTTGTTGAACCAATAAGGGATATCTGCTCATGAATTTGCTCTGAGCTATGGATTCTCTCAGCTAATACTTTCTCCAACGAGTATACCAGATACAAAAGAACATACATAAGTCCTTACTGGACCTTCTGCCGACTACACGTCCGGACAGATATTCCGTCACAGTGGATGCGCCTCTTGGCTCCTCGGACCACTGTCTCGTTCGAACTCATGTGTCATTGTCAAGAAATAATAATGTTTGTTTATTTACTTTTTTGACGTAGTATATTTGACATCTCAATCTGTCATAGAATTAAAATCCTATATCCAACCTCCCTGTACTACTCATAATCGCCATATACTAGAAATAATTATGAGCAGTTAGCAGCTAGTCTACACGCATACGTCTAGTCGCACGCACACAAACACCGTGCCGAAGACTGCCGAACTAAAACGACGTTAGACGATTGTTAGGTTTTATTTTCGTTACGAAATTTCTTGATTCGGTCACCGCGCTCAGAGCCCGCGATAAAAGCTGTGCAATAGCTTAAAAATGTTGTTTTGTTAACTTTAAGCCTTTTATAAAATAAATCATAACTTCATCTCAGCTAATGTATAAAAATATTGAACTTGTATATTTGAACGCGCCCTTCTCAGGAACTACATTTTTGTTATAGGTAGTATGTTTATTGAGAATTGTTTACTAATGCATATTTTTACGCTTATCAGCTAAGGAAGTGAGCATGTAAACCGTTGTCTATTCGTTAATTGTTTGGTAAAGTTTGATTTGAAAAAAAAACATTGCATTACAAAAATTTTGAGGCATAAATGTCGTATCATCACAACACGTAATTGACACCCAAAAATAAAACTTTAGCCCATGTCTGGAGTTGGGGGTTTTGGTGTCTGTCAAACTGCCTATACATATTCATTGTTTATGACAGTGTGTGTGTTATTATTGTAGTTTGCGTACGTCAACCGTTCGTTTTGCAACCAAAAATTTTGCTGGTAACATTTTAAGGGTAACGTTAGGTTTCGGTGGTAAAACAGGCGTTATAAAAAGAGTTGAAAATGCCAAACGTGGAAACTCTTTATTCCAAAACAAACAAACTCTGTGTATGACGCGTGAGCAAATTTACGCCAGGTAAATGTAAATAATTCAGTGTACTTGTAAATGTGAAAGCATAAAGGATGCCCGCGAGATCAATAAAATTTGTTTACTTTGCAAAACGCTTCCCGCGGTATATTTTATAGATTGTATTCATAAATTATTCATTTGCACGAAAGCTATTTAGCCTCACCACTGTTCCATTGTTGTAGTTGTTTGTTCTTTAAAGAGCTTCAGTGTTTTCAGTAAAATAATTACAAGAAGAAATAAATATATTTTTACTGATAATTTTACCGACTCAATTGAAGATGAATTTTTTTTTAGGGAAACTTACTATTAATTTTATTCTAAAAACCTACCAAGTGTGTAATGTGCACGTATTACATTAGAGTTTCACAGAATTATTATCATTACTGATATCTGATAAGCTTTTGATAGTGTACAAAGCAAATGTCGACATCTTTCGACTGAGACAGCGAGTTAATGATACAAGCATGTATTGTTATCAAATTGTTAAAAAATAGATATTAATTTGAAATAAATAATGCTTTAAGATTTTTATTCTTTCATGTTTTTCTCGAGTTCACAATTATCACACAGTGGTGTGTTCTCAAATCTAAAAACAGCTATTTATTATAAAAGATCAACTTTTTTATTTTAAAAGTTTTATTGTTGTTAAAGTGATTTATCTTCGAGATGGCTTATCTAGACCCATTCTTCATTCCACTGAAATAGATAATAAATTTAATAGAAATACCCTTGCCAGCATAGTAGCTTTTTTCGTCTACTGCTCATTGATGTCTGATAAGTGGCTACCTCATTTGATGCAGTCGTTTATTACTTCAAAATCCGGAAAGTAAACAATTACTAGGTGAGTAGAGTTAGAAGGCCAAACCATGATTGTATACTATCTTTTATTGTATATTGTTTTTAAATGGTTCTTCATGTATCTTTCTTTTGACTTGTGTGGCAGTCAATTATTCATTGCCAACTGATTTTTATGTCAGGTCGAGTGCACTTATTGTCCATATTTTCTTCACTTGAACCTTTATTATTTATACTAATGAACTGATATCAAAATCAAAATTACGTGATCAGACTTCTGCTTGCCCGCGCTTCTTCTTTTTACTTGCTTTTATTTAACTCACAATGTTTCCTTTTTTTTTCCTTCCATCTTGTGGTGGAATCTTGCAAGCTTAATTAAACATACTTCCTGATATCGCCCTTTGATGAAATTTTGCATATTTACTAAGCTCGGATGATAATACAATATTCCCGGTTACTTTGACCAACAACCCCCTCCCAGAGTGGAGCGACCTAGAAGTGGAGGTGAAAAATTGAAAAATCTTCAAAATGGGTATCCGGGGGTTTTGTGCTTTCTTTCTTGGCATATGCAGGAAGTGCACCTGAAGGTGGACATTATGGTGGAACGTGAAAAATTATGTGACAATTTAACTACTAATTTATATTGAACATAATATCGTTCTCCAAGTTCTCGTCACTCAACTTATGAAACTTGGGCAATAAACTATAAAAATTCAATAAAATTATCACTAAAAAGAATAAAATAAAAAAAAGTAACAAAAGAATTTTTAAAAACTTGTTTCTTAAAACATAAGAATCATGTAAAAATACAATCTAACCGAGAATTGAACTAAAGATTAAAAAATATTTTTTCAAAATGAATATAATTTTTTTATATCCACGTACGACTGCAAGAAAAGCAAGGCGTGCGCACTTACATATAATCACTTGATAAACTTTAAATTAATATCCACTAAAACTCTAGCACATCATATAATCGTGTGTGGCAAATATAGGCAAGTTATGCTTATTTTTCTGAAGGCTACGGTATACTACTAGCTAGACGGCGTAAACACGCAGTTTTTATGCAAATTTTGTGGCTAAACTATAGCATCTAAGGCATTGAAAAAAATATATGTTATAAAACTTGCTTTTGTCTAGTGCATTACCTTACTGAATGATTTTCATTTATTGTATTTAATGCAATTAAAAATCTGGAAGTGACCGTTGTTACAACACTTGTGCAAATTTTTAAAGCGTGTTTTGCATTTGCTTTTAATGAAAGTTGGTTAAATAATTAGAATAGCTTGTTATCTAGTGCATAGACTCCAAGTTGTAGCGAAAAGTCAAATAATGTGACTACAAAACGGTAATAACGTTAAATTCCATACAAAAAATTAAAAGTTTCAAGGCGTTATTACGGTATAAATTACTTAAGAATTATATAACATATATATCTCATAGTAATATATATGACATTATCTAATGATTTATACTATATTTACATACACAACGTTGGAATTTCAGAAATAAGCTTTCTGGCCTATATCGCCCTCTTAATGTGTATCTGTGTTTAATATCCAAAAATTCATTTCCCCTGTTCTCTTTGTAAACATGACTTATGATTAAATGACAAATTAGAAAGGCCACCAGTATTGCTTAATCGATAACTATTTTCTTTGTTCCTGCTGGGAGCAGTATTGTTATCTCTCTGCGAGCCATGAACTTATACCATACTATTATTTGCATATATTAACAATATTTAATCTTGCTAGTTCAATGGACTAACTATACACACTGACACAATTAGCGGAACAGAAAAAAAAGTGAGACTATGAGATAATAACGCATATATTTCCAAGTTCATTCAGATTGTTGGGGGGTGGCATTCTGGATTTAACCCTTCTTTTTAGCAAGTCCCAGACATGCTCTATCGGATTCATATCGGGGGAATTTGCTGGCCACTGCATCACCGGTATACCTAAGTGGCTCAGATATGCCTGTACCGATTGTGCACTATGAGCACGAGCATGATCTTGCATTAGAATAAAGTCGTCACCAATAAATGGGGCAAATGCTGTCATGGTCCCTCCTGTGACTATCACTAACTCCGTGCGAGCTCCCAAACATATCCCTCCCCAAATCATAATCCAGCCGCCACCATAAGCCACTGTGTGTTCAAAATTAGACTGATTGTGGCGTTCTCATTTGCGTCTACATATTCGCTGTCTCCCATCGATCTGTTTTAAAAGAACTCTGCACTCATCAGTAAAGAGAACCTGCTGCCATTCGTTCAAATCCTTTTTTTGTGTTCCGCTAATTGTACCGGTGTGTATATAATCGCTTCGTGACTAATTTCTACAGGGTAACGTAAAAATTTAAATTTGCATATTTCAGTTCGATAACGCGTGAAAGTCATGCAAATTTTAAACCCGGGCTCGTAGCAAGTTTTTATAAAAAAATGTTTTTAATTTAAAGAATTTGCAAGTTAGGTTTTAATAACACGTTGAAAATATTGAAACTAATTTAATGCAAATTGGCAGACGTATTCCAGCCAGTAACCACTCGACTGCCAGAATGTTTAAGACCAGTTCAATTTTCAGTGTTTAAATTGATTAAACTAATAAAAAAATTAAAAAGGCAGTTATAATATATCAAAACTTATACCTATGACTTTTACACTAAACTTTTATAATAAAAAAAGAGTAGAAAAATACATTCCCAAAAACTGTTAAAATAGATTATTTAATTTAATCAATTGTAGGACAATGTGACTGAGTCTCAAAACGTTTTAAATGCTTATAACATCTATATACAAGGTTCCTGTGGGATGTGTCCTATCTCATCCAAGACTCATCATATCGTTGTATTTTACATTAATATTGTCTTTTTAGTTTGCCTTAAACTAGGTTAATGTTTAGGGAACTAAATTCTCTTGGATGCATTTTGAATAAAGATATTTCCTAATTATCACGTTAGTAATTTTTTATAATTTTCTTTAACCCGTCAAGCGTCCCCATACTAAGGAAATTTTCCGCCCTTGCCGCGTACAAACGGACATACACCCAACTTTATTATGTTTATTCCTCTTTATTTATTTTTAGGTATGTTTCCTAATATATACAGTATAAAAAAAAATAATAAGAATAAGTTTATGATAAATATAATAAGTAATAATAAATTTATTTACTAAAAAAATACATAGTTTTTTATATATAGCACATTACCAGGGGTCAAAATGAACTCTATGCTACTGTTAATAAAATACAAAATCCAACTCAAAATGGCGGCCGGATCAAATTACCAAAACAATTTCTGATAAAAAAATATTAAACGCACAAAATATTGTCCACCCAAAAATACTAGAACGTAGGACAGGCCATTGGCTTAACTTCTGAATACTTACAATTAGCCTGTCTGATAAAAGTCGTCCTGAAAAAAATCCCCCGCGACACAATACACTGTGGTCCCTAGGACGCGTAACGTGGCCATCCAATAAGTAAAAAACCTATTTTGTTTTTTTCTCTGCTACCTACATTGTCAAACTATAAAATGTTTGCAGTGCTATTATTTTTATTTAATCAAACATTGTCAATTTAGTTGCAGTTTAAGCTAAGAAAGCTTTGGTTTCGTCGATAAAAAACATTTACTATTAGTTTAGCGTGTCCAAACACTTCTGCAAGTCAAACATCAATACTTTTTATACACCTGAATTTGCTTTTGCTTCTTTTTTTTTATTTCTCTATAAGTTATATCTTCATTCAGCAGTTACTTAGTTTGAAGCATAAATTTAACTTGGTGTTTCGGTACGGCTACTCGTATTCTTTGGCTTCCAAATTTGGAGGGTTCTCTTTAGTTTCCATCGTTTCTTTATACAATTTGCTGTATAATCTATTGCTTGGTATGTCACTTTATAACAATTTAATAATCACTGCTAGTTCACCCACAAACAAATAAATCAAGCCAGAAATAAGTAACTTCTATTTCTATTTCAACACGACTCGGATGTAAATAATTTCTATTCATGTAAACAAAACAAACGCTTCCGGCACGCACTCAGTAAGATGCGCTAAATCTACCGTGATGTCGAATGTTCACAAATTTATTAGGCGATAATGTTCGATGGCATTCTGTCGCGTCAGTCTGCGGTCACGAAGTCAATGCGTAGTGTTTCTTTTACATATGTGCATTTCTTTTCAACACACTAATAGCACAATAATTGTCACAAATTACAATTATACACAAAGAACTCATAAACGCATTTACTTTTATATTATAATCATTCACGACCTCTCAATGTGTTTATGTCTCATACGACTTTCTCGCTCCTTTGTTTCTTTTACTATTTTAACTCAGTTGCTTTCAGAAATATTTCCTATTTCATCTAACCATTTTTCTAATGGTCTTACTATTTTCTTTTTCCGGAGGGACTATTACTAGCTTAGTTTATAGACTTTTATAATTTATATTTATTTATTTATTTATTTATTATATAATAACTTAAAAAATTATTACAGGTCGTTCTACAGAATCCCTTCTCAATTCGACACAGATGTTCTATCCCGGTGCTGAAATCCTTGTTAATTGAACAATTCAGAACCAGATCACGTTCCTGCCGGAGTTAAAGTAAACACGGCATTAAAGTTGGCATTGAAAGTTTCCTCGAGTTTCGAATTTCGTAGCAGATTTTATCTTTTGGCTTAGCCTAGGGGACGGTTCAAAAACAAATAAATTTTCCAACAAGTTTATTTATCAGAAGGTAGGCAGGATTCAAAACATTTTTAAAATGGAATGTGTTATTTATTATGGATGTAACAATTATGAATATATTCCATTTAGGTTACTTTAACGATTACACTAAGCATAGGTAGTGAATTTTGTTTCTGAAAATAAAATGTTATTCTACAGCATTATCATATAAATTATGTTCTATACATATATAAAAGTTTTAGAAGGCCGAAAGTCAGCTGTTTGAAGGTATTTTTAAAAATGCCTGGAGACGTAGAATGGGTAACAGAACACATTCCAATGGTTTTTGGAATTCTTGTTTATTTGTCTGTCGATTTATTAGTCTGAGGTTGACTAAAAACGAACTTTTGAAACTGAATTTTTGAATTTTGAGGGGGTAGAAAGTAGGGCTGAAGTTGAAATTTTATGAAAACTTCACATTTTTTAGAGTTTTGATAGTTAATGGCATGAAATTTGGAAGTTGTATCCTTGACCATAAATTAAATATAGAGGAAAAGAAAGGAAACAAAAATTACAATCAAATCCATAACTATTTGTTCACAGACCCTCTATTGGTACTAATGCTCAAATAACCAACAGCTGGCGAGTCTCAGATCCCTCTTACGTTTGACGTACCTAACTATCTATATAGGGTGGAACGCTAAGTAATCTGAATCGATTATTTCTAAACCATACACGATATCGAGTTTTCGTCATTTCACAAATAAGCCTAAGGGAAGAAGAAGATACAAGAAACTTCCTGGACGTACACCTGACACCAATCTTTCAATGTCAATGATAACAAGTGGCAGACACTGAAGCCTATGGATGTTGACCTCAGGACCAGCTTCTTATCACATGGATAAATTATGCAAAACTGAAAACGTGGAAAGAATAAGTTTTGTAAGCTATCAGAATATTTCACAAATGGGCATTGGGCTTATTTGGGCATATTCCTAAAAAAATATTTTTTGTGTTGTTTACAACTACGTTCAGTTTTGTAAAATTGCTAACTTTATGTATATTCAAAATTCGTAATTCGTTATAACGAGATTATGTTAATAATAAAGCCAAAACCGCGGGAAGGGCTTTATTGGAAAAGTAACATTAAGGATTAACCATAATTTTTATATATTTTATATCAAACAACCTTTTAATCTACCATCTAACAACGTCGCAACAAAGTGTACCTAAGGTTCAAAGAGACCAGACAATAGAAATTATTATTTTCCGCATTTGAAATATACTAATAACTGTTTTAATACGACGTAATGACGATAGATTTTGACAAAATGGCATCTAACAACAACTGCTTTAGTCTATTTTATTAAATCAAAGATGTTTCAGAACATTTAGTCCAAGAAGCGAATGGTTTGAGAACTTGCGTGTATTGTAAGTAATAAGTTTACTCCGCGTTTTTAGCTTTTTTTGAATATGGAACGTTACAATTAAAAGAAGGAGAAAACAGAAGTAAAAATGTACAGTATACGAGCAGGATTTAAAAAGAGATGGGGAATTAGGTGTTGGATCAGGTGTTTTACTTTTCAAACGTCCTCAATTTTTTCACTTCATTCATAGTCAAAAAATATATAATTATCCTTTTGTGAATCTAAAAAAACCTATTATAGAATTATTATAGCTCTAATCGTGTATAGGGTGAGCGACAACTATTTGCGCACATAAATCTATTAACCGTCAAACCAGTGCTCGTGTGAGAAAAAGCAATGTGGAACGTCTCTTTAGTTTTTCAACTTATCCATAGATAACTTTGTATGAAATTTATTAGAAAAATAATGCAGCTTAAAAATTAGTAGGTAACCAAACCAGTGCCTTCTCTATACCGATGACCAGGCCATTTATGTATAATCAGCTGAAGAGGACTTACAAGAATAGAAACAAATATTTTATTCAGCCAAAGTTTTTTTTTAATACAAATATTTGACTAATTTAATAAAATCTCTTGTCGTTTATTTTTCACTTGCATTTTATTAATATACACACATCAAAAGAAGTTTGTGTTCACTTAGAAAAACTGAAATTATACTTTTTTATGTTGATTTTTTTTTTTCAACTTTATTTTTAAGCATTTGTTATGTGTTTCAATTACTTTTCAAAAAAAAAAAAATCTTAAAACTTCTCTTGTGTGGTACGTATTTTATCATAACCATTATTTTTAGTTTTTCAAGTTAACGCAAACTTCTTTTAATTTATGTGCACATACATACAGGCATAACTTGTGGTAAACAACAATATAACTATTATTATTATAATAACACGTTTTGAATAACGATTTAAGGTCGCTATTACGACTAAACAGCACCACCAATGGATATTTTTATTTTATCTTCGTACAAGAATGGCTCAACAACGTGGTAAAATAGTTTGTAACTGTAAACTTACATATTTTAATAGTACAAAATAAATATAGTATAAGGTAATTTGAAATTTGTTTTGTATAGATTACAGGAAATAAAAAATAACTAATGGTGGCACTAGTGAACGTTACGAAGACTTTTAAGGTATTAAAGTTTCTTTAGAAAATAATGCGTAGGATAAAATTCTTTTCTCAAACATGCTACGATATGCGAACATATCTTGCACAAGCTTCTTTGGGATAAATCGTACTTGCCGTACAGTATCAGAGAGCGACCCGCAATGTTTTATATTTGACCGCTTTGGCACTCGAGCGGTCAAATATGAAATTTGAAAAAGGAATGAACTTCTTTTAACACGAACATTGATAACTTAAGAGATCAAGCTCATCAAATTTTATTTAAATATTGGACTGGCACAAGTAAAATAATGCACTATTGAATTAATTTTTTAAAAGTAACAAAAGAAATCGACATTTTAATACAGCGAATTGGCGCCAAATACAAGCCTTGATAACAACTGAGCATAACCGGACTCTGTGATGCGTGCCTCGGCTATGACTTTTATGTTTGGCCTGTCTGGTCACCACCTCGATAAAATAGCATGTGGCCTAATATTAAGCTATAATTATATTTAATAATTATTTACTCTCTTTGACATCCCTACTACATAAGACAAACAGATTTTTAAATAGGGAATACGAAAATACACTGTCCTCAAAGAAAATTAAATGACTTAATAGAAAAAATTATGATTTACAATGTGGTTAAAACTGCAGTAAAAAATTGTTAACTTAACAACAAAATCAGCGTCAAATATTTTTTAAAGTTCGCTTGAAACCACTTGGGCTTCATTCAACTTCTTATCTCAACTTTTGCCATAAATTATACAACTTTGCTCCGTCTAGTCCAGAACTAACAATAAATTCTAAGTTTCTATTCATGCTATTTGCAATACGTATAATAGAATTCACTTCTAACATATTACGATTAAAAACTTTAACAAATTGTTTTAGTGTTTCGTACGTCAGTATGAAAAGCGCAAACCTTTTAGGATCACTTGTGTGTCTGTCTGTCACAACCAATTTACTTGGAATCTACTGGATCAGTTAAGTTGAATGTTGTAACACACATACATTTTTTTGACCGAAATTCGGACATGTTACGTTAATAAATTAATTTTGAACATCACTTTTAGAGCCTAATAAAAAATTGTTATGTGACATATCAAATTAAAGGGCCTCTTGTAAGGGTCTAAAATATATGTATTTCTTATACTTTTTCATTAATAGTTTTAGAGTAATATAAAGAAAAAAACTACAAAGCCAAATATTAAAAAAAAACTCGGCCAAGTGTGAGCCTGGCTCGCGCACAGAGGCTTTTGTGCAAACTTATTATAATATGTTGTTGTATAGTAATGTTGAAGAGTTATATCAACTGTCTTGGCGCAAGTGAAAGCGTGCCTTGATTTGCGTCTTTTGACTCACAGAAGCGATAATCCAGATGATTTGAAGGGTTTAGTCAGGCTCACTCTCGCTCTGGAAGTTGTCCCATAAGTTGGCTGCTGTTTGGTCTAAAATACCTTATACATGTAAACACACCTTTTGCGCGCACTATACGTAGGTACTTTGCCTTTTGTACTTTTTAATGTATAACGCCTATAATTTAAGTAAGATCTCACAGGCCTTACATATCAGTTTTTGGATTTTTCTATTTTTGTAACATCTTGCTTCTTGTCAAAGTTCATGATCCTAGGTAAACGGAAACTACCTATAGGGTAGTTTTTGATTTATTTGTATTAGAATATGCGACAAAAATGACCGTATTTTGGGCATATCTTTTCATTGCATTGACTTAGAAGTTTGATTTTTTACAACACTAAGTAGTAAACCCAGTTGTTTTAGAGGTACGTCAGAGTAATATAGCAAACAATAGTTTTTTTTTTTTTTTTTTTTTATACCACTAAGGTGGCAAACAAGCTTACGGCCCGCCTGATGGTAAGCGGTCACCGTAGCCTATGGACGCTTGCAACACCAGGGGTATCACTTGCGCGTTGCCGACCCTTCAGAAATCCAATAACTTCTTTCTTGAAGAACTCCATACTGTAGTCCTTGCAGAAAACCTTGGCAGGGAGCTCATTCCACAACTTAAGCGTTAGCGGGAGGAAGTTTCTCTGAAACCGCACTGTACGCGACCATTTAGGTTCTAAAGTGTGAGAATGAATTCCCTGCCGATGGCGAGCGGTGCGATGGTAGAAAGTAGCCGTGGGCATCATTTCGAACAATTCCTCAGAACACAACCCATTGTACAAGCGGTAGAACACACACAGTGAGGCAAAGTCTCTCCTCAGACTTAAGGGCTCGATACCGCAAGTGAGTTTGGAATCGTCGACAATTCTCACAGCCCGTCGTTGAACCGAGTCAAAAGGGCCAAGCTGGTATCCGGGTGCACCTGCCCAGAGATGGCAGCAGAACTCCATATGGGGCCTAACTTGCGACTTGTAAAGTAACAACCTTTGCCCCGACGTGAAGTACTGCTTCGCTCTGTTGAGTACACCAAGTTTTTTGGACGCCAGCTTTACCTTATCTTGTAAATGATCTCGGAACTGAACATCGCTGGAGATGTCGACACCAAGGATCCCAATGCTCTTGGAGATGGAGAGGGGAGTGTTCTGGAATTGTGGGACCACAGTAAATGGAGTTTTCTTAGCGGTGAACGCGCACACTTGTGTCTTTGTAGGGTTGAATCGGACCAAGTTTACCCGTCCCCAGTCAGAGACCTGGGACAGTGTAGTCTCGATTTGAGACACAAGTTCTCCGCGGTTTTCCTCCACAACGGAACGAGGGATGTTTGCACGACCCGTGTAAAAAGCGTCTCCAGTACTGTCATCTGCATAGCAATGTATGTTGTTGATGTCCAACATGTCATTGATATGCAGTAGAAACAGCGTAGGAGACAGCACAGAGCCTTGCGGGACACCAGCATTAATGTCCATGCTATCAGAGCAACTACCGTCAACTACGGTTCGTATGCGTCTGCCGGACAAAAAGCTAGCCACCCATTTGCACAAACCCTCGGGCACTCCGTAAGATGGCAACTTCGATAGAAGACCGCGGTGCCAGACCCGATCGAACGCCTTCGCTATGTCCAGGCTACATGCCAATGCCTCCCCCTGACTCTCAATGGCTAGTGCCCATCGGTGTGTGAGATACACTAGAAGGTCACCAGTCGAGCGACCGTAGCGAAAGCCATATTGACGGTCACTGACCAGATCGTGTACTTCTAGGTATCTTAGAAGCTGTGTGTTGATCACACGCTCCATCACCTTAGAGAGGAGAGAGGTAATAGCGATAGGCCTGTAATTCGATGGATCTGATCTATCGCCCTTTTTGGGCACCGGGTGCACATTCGCAGTCTTCCATGTAGACGGAAATTGCCTAGTGTGGTAGGAAAGCGCGAAGAGGCGCGTGAGTACAGGACATAACTCAGGAGCACACTGCTTAAGCACCACTGCTGGTATACCGTCTGGCCCACTCGACTTATGAACGTCTAGAGAAAGCAACGCCCGCCTGACCTCCCGCTGCGTTATGGAGATTTCCGGCATGGACTTACCGCACCACGGTATAGTAGGTGGTACAGCGCCTTCATCGCTCATATTCGAGTTCGAGGCAAAGAGACTGCCCAGTAGATCGGCTTTCTCTTTAGCACTATGGGCCAAGTCACCATCGGTCTTTCGCAGTGGTGGTAACGACGACTGGCAGAAGTTCCCTTCGGCAGCTTTGGCAAGCGACCAGAAAGCACGACTCCCAGAAGGATAGTTCGCAAGTCGCCCACCTATTTTGCCGATGAATTGGAATTTTGCTCTGGCATTTGCTTTCTTACTGAACCTCGAGGCAGCATTTAATTTGCGTTTTAACTCAGAAATATTCGGATCCTTATTAAAACGAGCCGTGGTCCAAGCCTCATATGCATTTTGCTTAAGAATTTTAGCTTTTCTGCAAGACCTATTAAACCACGGTCGTTTTTTGACGCCGGCAGCTACTCGCGGGTTAGGAATATAGCATTCCATACCAGCAAGGATTGTCTCAGTGACTGCGGCTGCGCAGACGTCAGGATCTTCTGAGTTAAAGCAGATCTGCCTCCACGGGTACGATGCGTAAAATTCACGCAATCCATCCCAGTCATAGTATACAAATAAGCGTAAAAGAAAATAATCAAGAAATAAATATAGCTAATCTACGATCATAAATAATGTCCCTTTTTAATTTTTACCATTTCTAAAGTCTGTACAAAATAAACCTAAACAAAGTAAATACTCGAATATCAGAACTACAGGGCACAGGTACTAAAGAGTCATATGATTTTCCGTCATCCCTACACAAAGGAACCCTAATTGATGCTACCTCCACATTTGAAAGTAAAATCCATACGAATGCTAAATCCATTCGTTTTGTAGAGTGAGAACCAGGTAGCTAAGCGTTCAGGACTTGCGACCTGAAAGTAGGTTCAAGGGGCGCCCCCTTACGATGATCACCAGCGCTCACCTACACTAGCTAACCAGCCAAAATAGTAAAACCCTACTAACGCCGCTAAGGATGGACATGGATTACACATAGTAATTACTGTATCTCTTGGCAGACCTAGTTCTTTAGTGGGCTATATAATTATTATAGCTGGTACAATCTTTGTTCCCACTTCTACTTTATAGAAGATTTATCTTTACCTAGCTGAAAATGTCCTAGAAACAAGGTCCGTTAATATATTCCTCCCTACTGAGGTGATTGAGATTTCTTTTTACCATAAATTATTAACCGGCAAAAGCGAGCCCGTCATTTGGATGTTTTCATATTAATTTTGATATTTTTGAAACACAACCCAAAGAATTTCACAACGAACACACAATATTTTCACTGTCACTTCTAATATAAAAGTATTAACTAACCAGTAATGGTGGCACGATCTAGCTGTAGTTTAACTCCACGTGGTTCCTAGCTTCTACTGACCCACAAGCGTAGACTATGGACTATTGGTCGGTCAGCGTTTCGACAATTTAAACGACGGCAATTGAATGTTCTATATGTATAGGACCACGCACTTTTATCACCATAACCCCTCTCTAGCAACTTTCTCACCCCACATTTCAAACCCTCCTATCCTATTTTTTTTTATTCTGGACGGATGTCCAGCCCTAATTAATTTTAACAAAGAAAAAGGAATATCTTTTAAGTATAATTTTAGTTATGTTGGTTGGAGTGCTTCCATTTCTATATCACTTAACCACCAATCAGTGATTGTCTTAAAACGTCCTCCAATGAACTTGGCTTCCAAACAAACATCCAATCACAGTGTTTTAAAGCATCCATACTCGCGCCACTAGTTCAAATCTTACGCAACCTCATTTTGTCCAAGGTCCGAATCCAT
This sequence comes from Apoda limacodes, assembly GCA_946406115.1. Taxonomy (NCBI): domain Eukaryota; kingdom Metazoa; phylum Arthropoda; class Insecta; order Lepidoptera; family Limacodidae; genus Apoda; species Apoda limacodes. Next base: position 4,927,737 of record OX291553.1, on the reverse strand, counting down.
AAATCAAGAGTTAGATTACTACCTACATTTAACAATTAATCTTGTGTTGTTGTTTATGATTCGTAAGTTTATAATGTAATATTTTACATTTGATTCATCGGTATTCAGCTTTTTGTTAGCTTCAAACATTTCATAAAATAAATCTTAAACGCGCCATTCTAATTTAAAGATGCATTTTGCTTTAGGTGGTAGTAAGTTTATTGAGAATCGTTTACTAATGTAAATCTTCGCGCTAAAACTTGAATAAAAACACTGCATTACAAAATGTTAAGGGAAAAATATTGGTATCGTCACAAGCTGTTCTTTCTCTTTTACTCAATTTGAATACAGGCATATTATGGTAAAATTCACAAGGGGTTCTAATCAACTAACTTATGCCTTTTCTCCGGCTTTTCTTAGCGTGATTAAAGCTTTTGCTAAAAAGTACTTTAGTGGGTTCAAATCCTAACTTGGACATGGATGTTTTATTCACTTAGCTGCTACCAGCGGCTTTGTCCGCCCTAAACTCCTCGATTATAGCGAATCAACCGAATCACGTTCTTGACGTTTTAAGTAGCCTTTGTCCTTCTCCAAGATACAAGCTATCACTTTGCCAAATTTCATCGAAGTCGATACAGTAAAAGATAACAAAGCTTTTAATTGTTGTTACAATAGTACCATTAATATATACAAAGTTGTTTAGTTGCGTACGTGTACTTTGAAAAAAAATACTGTTTGTTTATCGATTCAATGCAGGCTATAGTTAGGTCCTCGTGTTATTAAAGTTAATATAGAAGGTATCGATAATGATGTTTGTTGAATACTAAATATTCAAATGACAGTTAACATATTTACACAACACTTTCAGCTATCCACAATGAACAAGCAGACCAAGTTTGTGTAATGAACATAGTTTTGCGCAAACTTCGCGCAGCTACTTCTTAATTGCTTAACTTTAATCAAAGTTCCATCCTACTTTCTCCGAATTAGTTTATGTTCCAAATAGTTCGGCCGAATTCTGTTATATCTAACTTCTAGACTGTTTATTTTCTAAGTGTTTGTGTATATGACCCACTTTTATTCAGTTGTAAATAATTTCTAAAGTTTTTTTACGGTAAGCTCTAATTAAATAACATAACTTATTAATAAAAGTAATCAAATTGGTATTGGATACAATTTTTATCAGGTCTGTGGTAGTTTTAAATAAGATGTATAGGCAATAATATTCAAAGTCATTAAAAATAATAAAGGAATTCATTGTAAACTAGCTGTTATCGACCACGACTTTTTCAGCGTTAATGTTAATCAATTCACATTTTTTCTTTATGTAATTACCACTTTAAATTGAGCAAGTTTTTTTAGGCGTATCTTTGGTTATGACAGCTTGGTTACCACTATAAAGCCTGAGTTCTAGACGACATATCTTACACGATTAATTATACACTATTTATATGTAACTTACATAGTAACAGCTTGTCTTAATTAAGAGTTGCCAGTATTTAGGCATAGACAAGTTAAGATGCTTCATGGCTAAGTAGTTAAGCATCTGAGAAGCAACTAAATAATAAATTAACTTTATCTTAAATACATTGCTAATGGTATCTGTGATGCAGTAGTGAAGGTTGTAGTCAGGTCTTGTAATATTGCTTATTATTTTATTTCCTGATCTACATACCTATGTGCTACTGTTTACATCATTCTACAATACTTCCTCCAATTTTAAAAAAAATATACATATATATATATATATATATATATATCCTTGAATATATCCTTTGAAATTAATCACATTAACAAAAAAAAAATTACACCTTAAACACATTTACATAATACATAACTCTTGAGTATATAATTGTTGTTTATGACGTAGATTTTATGTCAGCATATTGTATGCTATCTACATACACATACTGAGTTCAATTTCACTGTTGCTTTTTGTGTAAGCTTTTATTCTTGTTTTATTTGTTTTTTTTTTTAATTTTTATAATTTTGTTTCTGGTTTCTAAGTTTGATGTATGCTACCACTCTACCTTAAATAAATCATATCCTTCTTGGAAGTTTTGATGTGGTGGTGAAAGCAGCAAAGACTCATATTCACCGCGTTGTCGACGAGACTGTTCTTACCTTCGAGGAGCTTTCTGTAGTCTTCTGTAAAATTGAGGCGGTGCTCAACTCGAGGCCGCTCTGTCCGTATTCTCCGGACCCGAACGATTTGGAGGTGTTGATTCCTGGTATTTTTTTTGGTGGGTGGGCCCTTGACGGCTTCACCCGAGTATCCTTTATTAGATACTCAACACAACCGCTTGGCTCAGTCTTAACTGCTGCAGCAGATGTCTCAGAGCCTTTGGAAAAGGTTGAGTATTTTCATCACTTGCAGCAGCGAGTGCGTTGGTCGGATAGGACGGAACCCCCAAAAGTGGGTCAAAGAGATGAATATGCCACCTCGTCTCTGGAGGCGTAGTCACATCCTTCGAATCTTCCCCGGCTCGGATGGCGTTCCATTGCGTTGCTGAAGTCTAAGTAGGCGACTCGATTCTTACGAGACTGGTTGCTATTCTGTCACGATTACCGATTTCTTAGGATATGCAGTATCTCAGTCAGACCCGATCTACTTTGTGTGGGGGATTGTTTTGTACCGTTGCTATCAGGGCCGCGCCCCACTCACCAACCGGTAGGTTACGAACGCAGCTTTTTTGTTTCTGGCAATACTGTATGGTTTTCATTAGTCTGCAAATTAATTAAACTAAGATAAATCTTTGTGAAAACATGTAATGTTTGTTGTAATCTTCGCTAATACACAAGATTAGTATAGCATAAGATTAGATAACGTTGTAAAAAATATTATTAACCTAAAAAGTGCAGTGCCAATGATATTAAAGGTTTATGGACAAACGACGTTACACTAGGGAAGTTATATACATTTCTACTTTTAATTTACGTTTTATTTCTTGTCCCCTTTTCTATGTCTTCTAAAGTTTTAATCATTGTAAATTGTTATCCATATAGGTGCTACAAAAGCAAAAATTGAGATAAACCTCAACCTAATAGCCTAATAGGTTTTTTTGTACATGTCATCATTGATGAAACAATATTGTGGATATCAGACTCATTTGAAATCGGTAAAATTAGAAATTGCTTCAGACCGCACACTGCTCTTGAAACAGTTTTAACACTTCAAGAACTGCAGTTAGAAACCATACGTCATCCTTCATATTCACCGAACTTTGCACCAACCGACGATTCCCGATTCGACTCTCGTGTGGTGCGGTCGTGTTTTCGAGCGTCAAGTGCTCTTAGTGTGCTCCGTGCAGTGGTGACTCAGCTGGTGCGCATTCCTGTGTGGTGTTTTGCCTCAGCGCTGACGACCTCGAATTGTTGTTTGGTTTATTGCCCGCAATTCCTGGAAAATCGGCCTGAGTGTTGAAGCGCTGCTCGGCAGTGTGTATTGGCTGGGAAATTGCTTCTCGGCCCGCGCTGAGTGTGTTTGTGCGTTCTTCAACGCGCCCATAACCGAGTGTTTATCGAAGCGATACTGTGCGTTTTTGTGCGTGAGTGTGTGTTCTCGTAGTCGCGGAACTACTACGCATAGCGGTGACCCTCGCTTGCCTCTTTGACTGTTACCGGTTCGCCCGGTCTGAGTCCGGCTTTGTGTTAAATCGCTAGCGTAGTATTTCCGCTTCAGCGGTTCGCCGCTCCGTGCATTCTCGCGTTTTAAGTGTCGATTGCGTTTTAGTTTGTAGAAATCCAGTTCCGAGTGCTCAAGGGCTGGTGGGTGAGATCGTATAGCTCTTTTCAGAGTTGCGGTCTACCTAAAAGTTTCTCGTTTATAAACGTCTCGTTGCTGGGGGGAAACCTAACGGTGACAACGTAACCCCGGCCGTAGGAGTAGGAGTTAGGTACACACCAGGCAATCCGTAGCACTGCGGGGCGCCTGGCCACATTTAGGTATTCTTGCTCCTCGCCAGCAATGGTGGGGAGTCACTAGGCACACAAAAAATCTACACCTCGGTCACTCCCGCGATGGCCGAGCAACTCATCGGCTTGTCCCCGGACCAGCTAGGGGCAATCGTGCAAAATCTTGTTCGCGATCGCCCAGAGCTGGCCCACGCCATCTTCACGGCGTTGGGGCCTGCCCTCACTGCGTCCAGCACAATCGCGCCCTCCCCGTCCGTCTCATCGCGTTCGACTCCGCGCTCTCGCTCGCGCAATCGTTCGCGCTCTCTCTCCCGCGAACCCCGCAATCGCGACCCGCGTCTCGCTCGCCGCGCTCTTCGGGCCCCTGTGCCCAATCGCCCCCCCACTCCGGTAGCCGATGAGACCCTTTCTCGGTGTCTCGCTACCCCGCCCCCTGCAACCTCCGAAACCGCACCCCGGTCTCCAGCAGCCGTAATGTCCGCTGAGTCGGCGTTGTCTGACGACGACGAAGGCTTCAAAGTGGTTGGCCTGGGAACCAAAAAGGGTAAAAAACGGAAGAAGTCCGCCAAGTCTAAAAAGGCTTCGGCGGCATCCGCTCTGGAGTCCTCTACTCCTCCTCCCTCCGACTCTGAGGCTAAACGCCTCAAAGCGCCTAGCGCTTCCGCGTCCCCGTCCCCGTCCACCTCAGCGGCCAGCCCTGAGCTAGCCGCCATGGACACAACCCCCCCCCCCCGCCGCCACCTCTTCGCAGTCCGACTGTCCCACTTCGGGACGGAAGGAAAAATCTCCGCCCCCGATTGTCATCAAAGACAAAGGAGCCTGGCCGAACATTGCTAACGCTATGAAGGCCAAGCGTATCAATTATACGCACGCCCGCAATGATGCCGAGCGCGGCATCAAAGTGCAGGTCCCGACACCGTCAGATTTCCGAAATCTGACGGCCTTCCTCACGGCTCAAAAATATGAGTACCACACGTACTCATTGGCCGAGGAACGCGTTTTAAGGGCAGTCATAAGGGGAGTCCCTAGGGAATTCTCCACCAAGACTGTCCAGGACGACTTAATCGTCCAAGGCCTCCCCGTACGAGAAGTACATCGTATGTACAATGGCCGAAATAAGTCAGAGTGCTACGACATGGTGCTCGTAATACTAGACCTGACAAAAGAAGGCAAAGCCATCTTTAATATTAAAGATGTTTGCAGCCTCAAAGGCATCAGGGTCGAGACTCCGCACAAGCGGTCGAACCCGAGTCAATGCCACCGATGCCAGCTATATGGCCACGCGCAGCGCAACTGCAGACGCAGACCGCGCTGCGTCAAATGTTTACGCGATCACGCCACTCCGGACTGTGATCGCGATCGCTCTAACGCATCCGACCCGGTCGCTTGCGTACTCTGTGGGAGTGAAGGCCACCCAGCGAATTACCGCGGGTGCCCCAAAGCTCCCAAACAGAGCTCGCGTAAACCCAAACAGGGTAAATCGCGTCCCCCCGCCCCCCGCCAACAGGCTCCGCTCGTGCCTGCACCTCTCCCCGCTGTCAACGCCTGGAGACAAACTCTTGTCTGCTCTCCCCGGGCCCGTCTCAGTTACGGGTATTCCCTACCCCGCCCCTCTCATGTCTCGGGACATTCCGCGCCCAGCGCCTATGAGAAGTGCTCCCGCACCTCTCGCGCATACGCGCCTTGCCCCCCCGCGCTCCTCTTTTGCGCTGCCCTGCAACGCCGTTCACACGGCCGAGCAGCAGCAGCACCTCGGCATTCTCGCCGAGATTTCTTGGGCCTTCGACGCGGCCAATTTCGAGATCGTGTACGCCGAATACGTACAGATCACCGAGTTCACTCAAATGCTCAGCTTCATGGCTAAGCATCGCGATTTCTTCGCCGCCCTGCGCAGGGTAGCTCCAAAACCTTAGAACCAAAATGGATTGCACAACCGCGCGCGAAAAACCCCGGTCCGTCTCTATAGGCTATTTTAACGCCAACGGTCTCCGCAACCAAAGAGAGGAATTATCGCAATTCCTCTCGTCCCAAAAACCGGACGTCTTCCTCATCCAGGAAACGTTCCTAAAGCCCGCCGTCCGTACCCCTTCGATCGCGAACTATCGCACCGTCCGTAATGATAGAACTGTCTCCAATCTCGGAGGCACTCTCATCTATTACAGGCGCTCCTTGCATTGCTCCCCTATCGATCCTCCACCGCTTACGAATTTAGAAGCATCCGTCTGCCGCCTAGCGATGACCGGCCATCAGCCGATCATCATTGCATCGGTTTATCTCTCTCCCCTAAAAGACTTGCTCGAGAGCGACCTTCAGTCGCTCTTAAGTTTAGGCGACGCCGTCATTCTTGCCGGCGACCTAAATTGCAAGCATCGCCGCTGGAACTCTTCTGTAACTTCACGGAGAGGCAGACTCCTTGACGATTTAGTTGACAGACTAAACTTTGACATTATCGCTCCCATGACGCCCACTTTCTTTCCCCACAATACTAGGAACAATCCCGACGTACTGGACATAGCACTTCTAAAGAATGTAAGGCTAAGCTTTCGTTCTATAGAGGTGCTTGACGAACTTGACTCGGACCACCGCCCTGTTGTCCTCCGATTAGGTTTCCCTTCGGACTCTCCTCCCGACACTAGAACCGTGACGGACTGGGATAAATTTGGGCGATTGCTCGAAAATCCCAGCTCGCCACATCTAGACCGCGTTCCCAACGTAATCTCTTCCGCGACCGATCTTAACGTAGCTATCGACTCACTCACTAGCCACCTGACCGCCACCGTTGGCGAGTGCTCACGACAGGTGCCGGTTGGTGATTATCACCACCTAATCCTGCCTCAGCACATCAGGTCGCTAATGACTGAGCGTAACGCGGCCCGCCGCGCTCGCGATCGCGCTCCCACTATCGATAATAAAGCTCGCTTCAACGACTTACACCGCCGTGTAAGAACCGCTGTAGCTGAGCTTCGCGCCCAACGTTTCGGTGATCTTATGGAGAACATTTCTCCTTCTCACCAAGCTTACTGGCACTTAGCCAGAGCTCTAAAATCCGAAACCGCAAACTCTCTCCCTCCGTTATCTCGTCCCAACAACGTTCCCGCGTTCAACGACGACGAAAAAGCGGATTGCCTAGCGTCTAGCCTCCAAGCCCAATGTGCCTTAAGCACACAGCCCTTCGATCCCGACCACGTGCGCGAGGTAGACGGCGAAGTGGAGCGCAGAACTTCTCTGCCTCCACAAGACCCCCTGCCCCCCGTCACTGTCGACGAAGTCGTACAGGTCATAAAAGACCTACGCCCCCGTAAGGCCCCCGGTGCTGACGGTATCTCTAACGATATCCTAAAGCGCCTCACTCTTCCCCTTATCTGCCTCCTAGTAGCGATCTTTAACCCGCTATGGAACATTGCATCTTTCCTTCTCAATGGAAAGATGCAATTGTTATAGGCATCCATAAGCCAGGTAAAGCTCGTACCGAGCCGTCCTCCTATCGCCCCATAAGTTTACTAAAGGCCCTTGGTAAACTCTATGAACGCCTCCTCCTTGCTCGCCTACGGAACGCTATAGTTTCCAGAGGCATTTTAATAGATGAGCAGTTCGGCTTTCGAGCCAAACACTCATGCGTCCATCAAGTCCTCCGCATAACGGAACATATTCTTACAGGCTTTCAGCCAGCGTTAGGTAAGACCCGTCACACGGGCGCTGTCTTCTTCGATGTAGCGAAAGCTTTCGACAAAGTCTGGCACAACGGTTTAATTTTTAAACTGTACAACTTTCAGTTGCCAGATCGTCTCGTGCTCATCATACGAGACTATTTGTCGAATCGTAGCTTTCGCTACAAAGTCGAAGGCACTCTCTCTTCCCCCCGTCTCATTGAAGCAGGAGTCCCGCAAGGGTCCGTGCTCGCCCCCATCTTGTACCTTCTGTACACAAACGATATCCCTAAAACGATAGGTTCCAATCTAGCCCTCTTTGCGGACGATACCGCTCTCTATACCACAGATAGGCAAGTGAGTCGAATCACTGAGAGACTCCAACCCGCTATCACCGCCCTAGGCGAGTGGTTTCGGAAATGGAGAATCGAGGTGAATCCCGACAAAAGCTCTGCCGTTCTTTTTACCCTAGGCCACCCTCCGCGGCCTTCTCCCCTTTCTCTTTTCGGTCGTGCCATTCCCTGGCAAAATAAGACCAAATATCTCAGTGTGACCATGGATAGTCGTTTGAACTTCCAAGCTCACACCAAAATAGTCAGAGACCGAGCCGCTTTTGTCCTCGGCCGTCTCTATCCCATGATAGGCAAGTATAGTAAGATGTCGCTTAGAAATAAGCTAAATCTTTACACAACTTGTATCCGCCCCATACTAGCTTATGCTAGCGTAGTCTTTGCGCTGTCCAAGCGCAATCTCCGCAAACTCCAGACCCTCCAAAACCGCTTTCTCAGAGCGGCCACTGGAGCCTCTTGGTACGTTCGCAATGCGGACCTACACAGAGACTTCGAACTTCCAACGATTCCCCAATATTTTAAAGACTTGGCAGTCCGCTTTTTCGAGCGTACGCAAAATCACCCGAATCGATTAATTGTGCAATCCACAACGTATCGTCCCCCCGATCGACCCGGTCACGGTCGTAAAACTATTGTTAGGCGGCCTCGGCACGTACTAACGTCCCCAGATGACGATCTCGCTGTCCGGATAGCGAGATTAGTCTCTACGACCTCCCCGAATAGGGCCTCCCTCCAAACACGACGCCGAAGTCCCCGGGTTCGTCGGCGCCCACAAGGATACACTAGGTATTAAAGAGTGCCGGGGCGCTTCTCGCCCCCACTCAATCGCAACCGCACCCGCGTAACGGGGAACTCCCCTCCTGGCGGTGACTCACCTTCGGGTTCGAGACTCACGCCGGTCGAAGGGACGCCCCCGAGAGCGACAACCCAAGCCGAGGCTTCCCCCGCGGGAAGCCCTTGAGCGTTGGGCGCTATATGGGCTGAGGCTCCTTCAGAGTCTCGCCCCAAAAGTCCGGTGAAGCAGTAATGGCTGCAACAGCCAACTGCATAGTCAGCTCAGAAAAAAAAAAAAAAAAAAAAAAAAAAAAAAAAAACCAACCGACTACCACTTTTTCCACGATTTGGACATTTTTTTCGTGGAAAAAAGGTTATAAAAGAAGCTTCTGATATTTTATAAGAATTATTTGCTTTGACAAGCGTCCATTAAATCAGCATGGAATGGAATATAACAGACAGCGAGCTAAGTACGCATTCACTTTGTAAATTGGAGCAGCTCAAAATTTATAGGCGAATAAAATTACCGCATTGTCGGGTGATCACTGCGAGGGATTATTGTAATTTAACGCGAGCTCTCGATGGTAATTCAAGAATAAATATTATATAAAAAATATTACATTCAAGTGTTAAGTTTTCTCTTTTTGATTAGCGCAAAGATTCTAGGCAAACCCTGTTTATATCATTTAAGTTGAAAATTTCCATTTACGAAGATTACAATTAGACATAAGGACTTGTATTATTAGTACACTAGCATTTCGCCTGCGGCTTTGCTTGGATAGACTATAAGGTTTGCGCAGTTTTTAATTAACAATCTGCAAAGTGTGGAGTACATTGCACGTCTTCACCGTTTTAATTTCAAATGAGTCTGTTAAAACGATGCCTACAAGACCTTCAATAAACTAACAATTAAATACAACTTCTTAAATTTTACAATGTTTTTCCTGAACGATCGGAGCTGGCCGATGATAGGTCAATACAAAATTTTCCAACACCGTCTACGCTTTTGAGACTAAAGTTTGATCTGCAAATAAACCAGATTCATATAGTTAATAAAGTGTCTTGATTGACTATGAAATACGACTGCGAATGTGCACCCGATGCCCAAAAAGGGCGAGAGATCAGATCCATCGAATTACAGGCCTGTCGCTATTACCTCTCTCCTCTCCAAGCCTTCTGATGGAGCGTGTGATCAACCACAGCTTCTAAGATACCTAGAAGTACACGACCTGGTCAGTGACCGTCAATATGGCTTTCGCCACGGTCGCTCGACTGGTGACCTTTTAGTGTATCTCACACACCGATGGGCACTAGTCATTGAGAGTCAGGGGGAGGCATTAGCATGTAGCCTGGACATAGCAAAGGCGTTCGATCGGGTCTGGTACCGGGGTCTTCTATCGAAGTTGCCATCTTTTGGATTGCCCGAGGGTTTGTGAAAATGGGTGGCTAGCTTTTTGTCCGGCAGACGCATACGAACCGTAGTTGACGATAGTTGCTCTGATAGCATGGACATTAATGCTGGTGTCCCGCAAGGCTCTGTGCTGTCTCCTTCGCTGTTTCTACTGCATATCAATGACATGTTGGACATCAACAACATACATAACTATGCAGATGACAGTACTGGAGACGCTGATTACACGGGTCATGTAAACATATCTCGTTCCGGTGTGGAGGAAAACTGCGGAGAGCTTGTGACTAAAATCGAGATCACTCTATCCAAGGTCTCTGACTGGGGACGGGAAAACTTGGTCCGATTCAACCCTACAAAGACACAAGTGTGCGCGTTCACCGCTAAGAAAACCCCATTCACTGTGGTCCCACAATTCCAGAACACTCCCCTATCCATCTCCAAGAGCATTGGGATCCTTGGTGTTGACATCTCCAGCGATGTTCAGTCCAAAGTGTGTCTAAAAACCTTGGTGTACTCAACAGAGCGAAGCAGTACTTCACGTCGGGGCAAAGATTGTTACTTTACAAGTCGCAAGTTCGGCCCCATATGGAGTACTGCTGCTATCTCTGGGCGGGTGCACCCGAATACCCTTTTGACTCGGTTTAACGACGGGCTGTGACAATTGTCGACGATTCCAAACTCACTTACGGTATCGAGCCCTTAAGTCTGAGGAGAGACTTTGCCTCCCTGTGTGTGTTCTACTGCGTTTACAATGGGTTGTGGTCTGAGGAATTGTTCGAAATGATGCCCACGGCTACTTTCTACCATCGCACCGCTCGCCATCGGCAGGGAATTCATTCTCACACTTTAGGACCTAAATGGTCGCGTACAGTGCGGTTTCAGAGAAACTTCCTCCCGTGAACGCTTAAGCGGTGGAATGAGCTCCCTGCTAAGGTTTTCTCTAAGGACTACAGTATGGAGTTCTTCAAGAAAGAAGTTATTAGATTTCTGAAGGGTCGGCAACGCGCGAGTGATACCCCTGGTGTTGCAAGCGTCCATAGACGCGTAAGAGAAGAGTAAGCTTGTTTGCCACCTTAGTGGTACAAAAAAAAACAATAAGGAACAAACTATACCACAACAACTATGCAACTTTTAACCTTTTGGGTTCATTTCTAAAAAAACGGATAGACGAGTTTTACTCTGATAAGTGCAATGTTGATGCTTGCGTACCTCATGGCGGTGTGCTATCTCCTTTATTATTTTTAGTGTTTATAAAAACTTCTGCCTTAGTAATCAATTTCAGCCGTTACCATCTATATCTGATCTGAAGAATAAGTTGAAGCTCTACAGATCTAAGGGTAGACGAAGTTATAGAGTGTATAAATTTGATGCATAAAGATCTTGAATCTATTATAAACTGGACTGAACAATATGGCCTTTCTCTTAACCCTGCTAAAACACAAGTCATAATAGATAGAGACACGTAGATATTAAACCACTCCTAAAAAAAGACCTTGACCAAAAAAATGTACCACATTTAACTTTCAATGAGGTGTAACTAAATTATTGCCAGCAGATTAAAATCTAGGCCTTATAATAGCAAATGATCTTTTTGGACACTTCATGTCACCGAGGTCAGTAAAAAAATCTTTCCGACAATGCATTCCCTAAAAAGAATCAAACTCTTTTTACCGCAATCAGCTAAGGTTACGCTAGCTAACTCCGTTTTGCTTCCCATAATTGACTATGAAGATTTATGCTATCCCGAAATAACTAAAGAACAAACTCGACCGCCTTCTCAACTTATGCATCTGTTATATTTTCGGCTTGCGTAAGTATGATCATGTCTCCCAATATCGTACAGAGTTAAATTGGCTCAATATCCGTTTTCGCCGAAATACTCATCTTCTAACACGTATTTATGGCATTCTTAATAACCCTTTATCCCCTCCTTATTTAATAGAACGATTTGAGTTCTTGGGTCCCCAAGAGCGACAGATACGGTTTTGCTGTTCCAATCTCCTCTGCACCCCTACGCATAGTACGACATTTTATTCGGATTCGTTCGTAAATATTCGTAATGCAAAGTCACTAGAGAGCTGTAAAGCTTTACTGCATCAGTACTATATCGACATACAAAATACATAGGTCAGGTATTAGCGCATTCTAGTGAACTATGCCTTAATATATATGCAATATATATACATATATGTATGTTTATGTATAAAATTATATATAATTTATCCACCTCCTTATTTACATATTATACTATTTGACATAATTCTTATATACTATCTTTTATCACTAAATCTATTATCATTATTGAAGCTACTACGATCTATTACAACAAACACTGCACGACCCCTTATTTAAGTCTACATTACCAATGGTTTACTGGTGGAAAATGCCTGAAGGCATTAAGTTCGCCTATGTACAAATTAGTGCAATAAAGAGTTTTATTATTATTATTTTACTTGATTCTCAGTTTTCACTGGTTTCTTATAAACATTCCGTCCCAAAGCATTTAAGAAGAATAATGATTACATTGCAAATATTACACATAAGTATTAATATATTTAAAATAATTATTATATCTGTGCGTTCTCTATGTCAATGTTGTGTGTGTAATGTATATTTGGGTCTTATGCTTGTATGTCATCTTGCATTATTATATTTCCTTCTAAAAATTTATTTATTATCATTGATGAGTGTATAGTTGCTTGTTTTTGTAATATACCAATATCTATGTTTGAGTTCAGTTTTTCACAATATCGATTAATACTTTTTGCGACTACCCCTGTTGCACCTACTACAATTGGTATAATAGTGGTATTTGTGTTCCATAATCGGTTTATTTCATTTTTTAAAAGCTGATATTTGTTTAGTTTTTCTAATTCCTTGGGTCCAATATTATAATCAGAGGGTATGGTAACATCTATTAAAAAGGTTACATTTTTTGTTTTATCTATGTACATCAAGTTCGGTCTATTGTGATATCTGTCTGAACAGGCATTCCCAAAGTATCTTTGCAGTCTCATTTTCTTTAGTTTGCGGTTGCGTAAGTGTTTCCTTCCACTATTGTTTCGTTATTTCCATTTTATGTTTTCTAGCAAAAGTCCAATATATGTAATTGAATAAATTGTTATGTCTTTGTAAATAATATGTTGGTGCCAGTTTTTCGCATCCTGCGATTAAATGTTGCACCGTCTCGTCCTTGGTTACACATAATCGACATTTTCCGTCAACATTTCTTTCTAAAATGTCTCTTTCGTGTTGTTTTGTGACCACTTATTATTATTATAATAATGACTCATAAGACTGTAGAAGGGGAGTTTTGGCTGCCGACTCCTATCTTTTAAAATGTCAAGCTGTTGGTCTAACCAAACTGTGAATAGTATATTTTGATTTCTAAGAAGTTACTTTCCAAGTCATTACTTAACAAATTTAAATGCTTTATTAATAATTATATAGAGAATGATAATAAGCTTTAAAAGCTACTAAACTTGACAAGCCAATTTAGGAAAACTATGATAAAAACTAAAGGAAGCTAAAAAAACTGAAAAGACGTGACGTGCGCTTAGTTAGAGTCAACCCTCATTGCTTGCCGACTGCAAATGATTAATCACCACGAGTCAGCAAAATTATATGCTTGCTAAAATTCAAGGGAATTTCGTACTTGTGAATTATAATTTTATCAATTTTAATTTCCTTAATATATGAAAAACCTATTAAAATGTTGTAGTTTTTAAATATATGATTATATTAAAGCAATAAATTTATGCAATAATTTTTAGAAAAAATAGTAGTTTGCGTTGTTTACATGCAAAGGCCTTTTGCATTCACATACTTTTGACAGCGATTGGTTTTTCTCTACGGTACGGTAATTGATGGAAACCTCATTCGGAGCCTTTGTTATCGTAGTTTAGATCACTTCAGTGTTCTGTTCTGGACAGGGCGGATTTTATTCTCAGGCGCAAAATAAAGTGTAAGCTCTGAGATTCTGGTGATGGTGTGTAGCTCAGATGAGTGCCTGCCAGACCAAGGGACACAGGTTCGATCCCCGCACAGGACAAATATTTATGTGATAAACAAAATGTGAGTGTGGATGTTTACTCTTTAGATTTTTTTTGTGTTCAATAAAGTATATATGTATTTGTATCCGTTATCTGGTATTCATAACACAAATTAAGCTTAGTTTAGGATCAGACGGCCCTATGTGTAATATCCAGATCTATTTATTTCTATTTTTCATTAATAATTGGCAGTTCATACTTCTGTAATTGTTGACTTTACACTTAGATTTTAAACATTTGGGAAAATAAAGTAAATAGAGGTAACTGAAGTCGGTCCTAAAGCTTACATGTAAAGTTAAGAGTCCCTTTTACCTGGTTGAGATTAAGCACCCCGCGGTAGGAATCTGCAAAAAATAACAATTGCATAAGTTTCTAAACAAGGTGATGCATAATTCAAAAGAAATAGATACTCCGCGGGTTTGTTATAGCATTGTTGAACAAACAAAAGAAAAAGTATTTAATCTTATTTACTGTCTACCCTGTCACTAAATAAACAATAAATCCTATATTTTTAAATCAAATTGTGAAAAAGTTGTCCATGTAGTACTGATGGTAATGTAATATATTGATTTCACAAACAAGAAACCTGGATTACTCCTTCCCACTCAATGCCAAGCATAATTTTTGGGAAAGAAGAGCCAAATCTTATAAAATGAAGAGCAATTTCTGAGTTAAAACGTTTCTGAGTTAAGGTTCAGTAAAAAAGCAACTGCCAGAGATAAATTCCAATTTTATCGGCAAAATGGGTGGGCGACTTGCGAGCCATCCCTCTCACTTGATAAAGGTGCCGAAGGGAACTTATGCCAGTTGTCATTACCACCACTGCGAAAAACCAGTGGTGACTTGTGCCATAGTGCTGAAGAAAAAGCTACTAGGCAGTCTCTTTTCCTCAAACTCGAATATGAACGACGAAGGCGCTGTACCACCTACTATAACGTGGTGCGGGTAGTTTCCATAACATAGCGGAAGGTCCGGCTGGCGTTGCTTTCTCTAGAATTCTAGAACACTCCGCTTTCCATCTCCAAGAGCATTGGGATTCTTGGTGTTGATATCTCCAGCGATTTCAGTTCCAAAATCATTTGCAAGACAAGGTTAAGCTGGCGTCCAAAAAAATTGGTGTATTCAACAAAGCGAAGCAGTACTTCACGTTGGGGCAAAGGTTGCTGCTTCACAAGTCGCAAGTCTCTTAGCGGGTGCACCTGGATACCAGCTTAGCCCTTTTGACTCAGTTTAACGCTGGGCTTAAAGAATCGTTGACGATCTAAAACTCACAAGTTGTATCGAACCCTTAATTCCGAGAAGTTTACTTTGCCTCCCTGTGTGTGTTCTACCGCTTGTATAATAGGATATGTTCTGAGGAATTGTTAATGATCCTTTTGCTTCTTTCTACTATCGTACCGCTCGCCATCGGCAGGAAACTCATTTTTACACTTTCGAACCTCAATGGTCGCGTACAGTGCCGTTTGAGAGCAACTTTCTTCCGCAAACGCTTGGGTTGTGGAATGAGCACTCTGATAAGGTTTTCTCTAAGTACTACAGTATGGAGTTCTTTAAAAAAGAAGTTATTAAATCTATAAAGGGTCGGTAACGCGCGAGTGATACCCAAGGTGTTGCTAGCGTCCATAGGCTGCGGTGATCGCTTACCATTAGGAGGATCACAAGCTAGTTTGCCATCTTAATGGTACACAAAAAAAAATTCCTGTTTCCTGGATCTTTAACATACTTTAGTATATTAAACTGATTCTAAGCCAGTTAATAATCTCAAGTTTAATGAGGTAAAAGATCAAGATGTAATATATATTATAACTTTTCAGTATGTTGCTTACACGTAAGTATAAAAGTTTTGCAGTTCAAACTTTCCTTATTAAGACGTATCTTTGGACATCGAATTGCCCACCCTTTCTTGTTTGTTGAAAGGATGTCGAAACTTAGGTCATTACAGCATTGCAGGAAAAATGTTCATTATTATTGATTTTTTTTTATATCACGTTTTTTTTTAAAAGCGTCATTTTTTTCCTAAATTTCAGAAGTTTATATAAAAAATGCTACAAAGATTTTTATAAGTGCAAAAAGTCATTCTAGGAAAATGTTTCATGGATTTATTCCCCAGTCATAGGTAAAATCCTGATGAAAATGGCGCTCATATTAAAATGATGTTTATTTCGTGATAGTTGTATAATAATTAAAAAGCTAAAATTATAAAGCTACTTTTTACGAAGTTTAATTGTGAGGAGAAAATAAAATTAATTTATTTGTATTACTTTTACTATTATTAAACATGCACAGTAGCATGATAACTAATTAAAAGTATTTGATACAATTTGCATTTTTTTACACTTTTATCATCAACTTTACAAATTAGTATTGTGGCAACATTAACGAACAAATAAATTAGTCATGCCCATCTACAGCGCAACGCAAATCATTCTTCTCGCATATAAAATAACATGACGTGTCACATTCGATGTCGTCAAGAAGAGCAGAGTCCCAGTACACGCTTAAGCAGTTTTGATTTCCTTGTGCATAATTGGGCTCACCAGGTGCAAAGCTATTGTAACCAGCTTGTTCAAATGTCGCACCTTTCATAAAAAAAAAATGTTTAGTTACCTATGTCCATATCCAACTTTCGACCAGCGGGCTTAAATTTCAAATGCATAACACGGAGCGCAAAGTGGGTGTAACAAACCCTAATAGATTTTTAAGTATTAACATTAAGTTATTTGAAGAGAAACACACAAATACGTTTTTATTTCGATTTCACAATATAATGGCACCACGACCGTTTCGCTGTGCATCTTCCAGGTTCAGCTTACAACTTAGGCGCCGTTTAAATTTGTAATGTCAAATAAAAGATTCTTTATTGTCTATATTGTAAAAAATGTCAAATCAAACAATATTTATTAATTAGGTTTCTGAGAACACTTTAGTGTTCATGTTATCGTTAATGCAGTCTATTTAACAATCTTAATTTCTGCCAAAACGATTCGGGAAGAAACTGAACTATTAAAAGTAATAATAAAATACTTTGTAAATTAACTGTACCATCTCTATTGAAACACTTTGTAATATAAATAAGTTAGTAAAGCAACCAAAACACACACACGCCTACGCCCACACCCATCCTCCCATACACACTACTTTCTCCCTCTCTCTCTCAATCACAGACACTATACGCCTTTTGTCTCTCTCATCACATACTTATTTTATTTATATATTATTTAATATGTCATAGAAATAGAATAAGGAAGTGATAGTTGTTGACAAATTTGATATTTTGACAACAACTGTCACTTTAATAGTAATTATTATTTGTGTTTATATTTTGTTGTTAACGTATGTGTATCATACCAATCATTGTTTTTTGTTTGAAGGTAGCATAGGGAGCTCGCCATATGAATGGTTTGGAATGGAACTCATTTGTATTTTTTTTCATTTTATGAAGGTCATATTTAACAGAAAAAAAGGGCCACAAATTTACTCAATTTTACGCCATTTTGGAAGGATAAGCCATATACCAAAAATATAAATAAAAAATTATGTAACAAAATAGGTGTAATCAACCACTTTTAATTAGTTGCCAATAATCCGTCAAATTAAATAATTTATTACAAACCATCAGCAGTTTTCCATTTTCCATCAACCTTCCGGTTTTAGTTTAAGGATTATAAGTACCAAGAAACCTAATAATCTAAATGTACTCGTGACTTATTTGTAAAAAATCGAGTTGGTATAGGCATCGCTTTTAGTTTATTTTAAATTTTACAAATTGATTCATTTTCATCAATTAATTCAATTTCATTTTAAGCTTGCCACCTTTGTAGGATAACATGCAACATTATTTTGGAACAAAGTTTTGTTACAATTTATACGATTGACGCATAAGAACTAAATTTTATAAAAGGCTAATTGACTGTTTAAGTTGTTTTTAACAGTGTTTTATAAAAAAAATGAAGGGTATTGAATTTTTCTTTGTAAACTTTCCATCTTTCTTGAGAAAATGTCTTTATAAACTATATTTTGAGACATTTTCCCTTATTTATTTAATGATCCTTAAATGAAGCCGGAATAAGAGCAGACACAAAACTCATCAAAGGCTAAAATTTATTTTTAGGATCATCTTCAGCTTAAGTTGCTTGTAATTTTAGAATCATCAGTATTGGATAGAATTTAAGCAGCTAGTTTTAACATAATTTACAAATTACAAATAATTTTGTATTTGTATTGCATAGAATTTGGGCAGCTAGTTTTAACCTTCGTTTTAATCTTGTATTTGAATTGCATAGAATTTAGGCAGCTAGTTTTAACCTTCGTTTTATTTTGTATTTGTATTGCATAGAATTTGGGAAGCTAGTTTTAACCTTCGTTTTAATCTTGTATTTGTATTTCATAGAATTTGGGCAGCTAGTTTTAACCTTCGTTTTAATCTTGTATTTGTATTGCATAGAATTAAGGCAGCTAGTTTTAACCTTCGTTTTTATTTTGTATTTGTATTGCATAGAATTTGGGCAGCTAGTTTTAACCTTCGTTTTTATTTTGTATTTGTATTGCATAGAATTTGGGAAGCTAGTTTTACCTGTATTTTACTTTCGTATTTTGGCTAGACGGCAAGATTCTTGTTTTTGTTAGGTCAAGTGTCTACTTTTATTATTAAGTTAATTAATGCACTTACGCTTCAAAATTACCTTGTCAAAATGATTCTTAAAGATTAAAATATCACAAAGTGTAAATAATTTTTTTCCACATACAAGGAAGTAATTTAAATGAATTCACAACTCCAAAATTAGTGACCCTTGATCACAAACAATAGCGACAACAGTATGTCCTAGTTCTGTAACTTGTCACAGTCTGTATTATTTCTGTCAATGTCTCAAAACAACTGATTCCAAATATTCATCACTTCACATCACTCACATGTACTAATTTAAAGCATTTTTTATGTTTTTAAAATAGACTATTTGACTGTTATTTTTTATCAAATACTAATTACTCAACATTAATTATTATTCAACTTACAATAATTTATTTCGAACAACTAATAATATATAATAATGTAGAAACACTTACTGCCATATCGTTATTAGGGGACCTTGTGATTACATCATTTACATCATAAAGATCATAAATATTTGCAAAAACCTGACGCCTACTATTTAGAAGAAAGAAAGAAAGAAAGAAAGAAAGAAAAACATTTTATTTGGACAACACAACCTATAAATAACAGGAACATAAAAAACGAAATGTTAACACTATTAACTTAATTTGAGTTGTGCGCCAAAAACGTTTCTCACTCAGCATTACGCTGTGACCAAATGGTCACAACACTGATTTTCAGTGAGAACCTTTCGTTTGCGACTCGTTTGACAATAGCAAATAAAAAGATGCTTAATTATTTATAATTACAGTTAACTAACTACACTTAGTACAATTATAAATACAAAATAAATAATCTACATAAAACAGCTGCATAAGTATTATCCTTCCTTAAAAAGTGATAAACTAAAATTAACCCTTTCAGTATACAATATATTAATCATAATATCTCCTTATAATTACATTTATTACATTACTTTATTTTCTATATACCTACCTTCTATTACTACCTATTATTATTTTAACTATCTTCTATTATTATTTTTATATATTATAATGCCCAACAACAAAACTCATATCCCGCCTCTAATAACAAGCCTATAGCACTGAACATTTTTGACTGAAAGCAACGAAATATAAAAAAAAAAACGGATTATGGCAATAAATGGTCTTCACCTTTTTGAAGAGGAACGAATTGCCACTTTGGAAAAAAGAAGAAGAATATAATAATCTATGACATAACCTATCATTCTTAGAATTATTTATTGTGTGTACATATTGGTAATTGACATAAACTTACATAATTATGAATGAAAAGTTTCCATTCTCAATCTAATAAACATTAGGTGAGCTAGCTTTTTAAAATTTATTTCTCCATTACATATTATTTTTTTTATTATTACATATTAGCGTATACTACTTGCTCTTTAAGGAGGAAAGCTTTCATGTTTTTCATAAAAACAGTTTTAGATTTGGCAGTTCGAAGTGGCGGTGGTAAATCATTCCAGCAACGGCTGGCAGCGAATTTAAAACTGCCTCTAAAGGATGCTGACCTATGTCGTGGGCAATTGATTAAATACGAAGAAGCACTAGTTTCATATTTGTTTCTATCTCGGGCCCACAATAATTTTTCATACAAATAGCTTGGCTTTTGTGTTTTGATAACACCAAACAATAAAACCGAAAAGTGCAGTTTCCTGCGAGCTTCCATTTTAAGCAACTTATGGTTATTAAGATAAGGAGTCACATGGGTCCTTGGTGGAATGGGAAAACAGAAACGGGCACATGAATTTTGCACTCTTTGTATGAGATGTTTGGAGCGTGCTAGAAGACATGGCCCATACACTGTGTCAGCGTAATTTAATTTAGAAAAAACAAGGGTCTCACATAGCTGAATCCTTAAATCCACGCTAAGGTAAGGCCTCATTCTGTACAGTAATCTTAGGCGGTAGAAACAATTTCGTACTGCATCTAAAACATGAGACTCAAATTTCAGGTTGCTATCAAGTATAAGCCCCAGGTTTCT
Source organism: Apoda limacodes (assembly GCA_946406115.1). Classification (NCBI taxonomy): domain Eukaryota; kingdom Metazoa; phylum Arthropoda; class Insecta; order Lepidoptera; family Limacodidae; genus Apoda; species Apoda limacodes. The sequence continues at coordinate 4,906,993 of OX291553.1, read as the reverse complement.
ACTCTCAGAAACACACTGAATTTGTTTACCAGCAATATTGATGTTTGGCTGGTGTTTAGAAATCATATTTACTTGTTTTTTTGAACCTAGGATCATACAAGTAGATTTTGTTGGATTTAGCACTAAACAATTTCTGTCTGACCATAATGTTATCCTATTAAGATCCTCATTTATTAATTTTATAGATTCAAGAGTGTTTTGTGGCTGCGTTGACATATAAATCTGAAGGTCATCAGCGTAAAGATGATAGTTACAGTTGTGTATGCATGAGGTGATGTCTGCAATATACAGAACAAACAGAAGAGGCCCTAAAATAGAGCCCTGTGGTACTCCTCTTTCTACATGCTGTGCTGATGAGACCTTCTTTATACCATCATCCCCAGAAATTTCTACATATTGATATCTGTTTTCAAGATAGCTACTAAACCATGCCACTGTAGAAGGAACAAGACCGTAATATGACAGTTTAGACAATAGAAGTGGAATATTTATTGAGTCAAATGCTCGAGAAAAATCTAGCAGCACTAATATTGAGCCCATGCTATTATCCTGTGAATGCAATATATTGTCAATAACATCAGTTAGAGCAGTTGCTGTGCTAAATCCTTTCCGAAAACCTGACTGGGCCTTCGGAAGTATAACATTTAGCTCTAAGTAACCTGAAAGTTGCATACTAACTACTTTTTCCAAAACCTTGAAAGCACAGGACAAAATATTTATTGACCGTAGGTCTTTTTCGCTCATTGGATTAGGCTTTTTAGGAATAGGTTTTACTACTGCCACCTTCCACAAATCAGGGTAAACAGAGCTTTTTAATGACTTATTTACTATAGCAGTAATAATGTCTAAGGTTTCAGGAAGAGTCATGATCAACATCTGTAACGATATATGATCATTTCCTTCAGCATTAGAATGCAACCCCTTAATAATATTTGCAACAACCTCTGTGCCTACTGGGCTTAGTTGGAATGTTTTAGAACCAAACCTGTGAAATTCATAGAATGACAGAGTTGAAATGTCTGCATGTACTCTTCCTGGTATATTCAAAAAGTGATTGTTTAGAGTGTTGGGATCTGAGCATATACAATGAATATTCATGTTTGAGCTTTTTTCAGTAAGGAAATTGTTTTTGAGATTTTTCCATAACTTTTTGGGATAATTATTTTTGAATTGATGTGCTGCTCAAAATAGGCCTTTTTTTCATTGTGAATAGCAGAATTAACTACAGCTTTCATGTCCTTATAAAACTTTTTGTGTGATTCTGATTTAGTAGCTTGATAACGGGTATAACTTCTATTTCGGATTTTAATCATTTCCTTTATAGTGGGGGTTAGCCAAGGATATGTGTGTTCTTTGACGATTATATATTTTATTGGAGCATGGAGATCAAATAATGCTAACAAAATATTTGTAAATACTATAACCATCTCATTCACATGTTCTAATTCTTCAATATTGCCCCAGCTTATATGGTTTAAATCTTTAATAAAATTGTCTAATTTTATGTCCTTTAAGGGCCTATAATGAATTTTATGTGCTATTAATTTTGGTTTTTTGAGATTAAGATCCATGGACACCATTGCATGATTTCCGAGATCGGGTATATGTGTGACACATAATTGGTGTACCGAAGCATTAGTACAGATAAGATCAATTAATGTCTCACTGTTTGGTGTAAAATGAATCGGTTTATCAACATATTGTGTCAAGTTGAGTGTCTGCAAAAATTCCTGTAAAAGTTTGTTTTTATTACCACCTCTGTTTAATATATTAATATTTAAATCTCCTAATAATATTACATAATCTGCCCAAGCAAAATAAGCTACAGACATGGTGATGGCTTCGAAAAACTGGTTCACATCTAACCAGGGAGGGCGATATGCTGTGCCAATTATAACCTTTAAAGTATTAACCTTAGTTGATATCCATTTGCTCAACATTGGCAGTGACTGGGTGGGGACAAGTACGGGCATATATTCCTTTCTTGATATAAAAACTCCACCACCTCGACCACATCGAATATTTTTTGGTCGTGGTATATGCCGCAGACGATACCCAGGGACTACAGGAGCACGACCTTCCTCCCCCTCTCTAATCCAGGTCTCGTTAATTGCAAGCAGATCTGGAGATAGGTTCTCTATTGCCACTATGAGTTCATTTTGTTGTGTACCTAATGAGCCTGCATTGAACAAACTGACTCTTAAGTTTTTAGTCTTGTATTCTACTGTTAAGATATAATTGTCTATGTATTATAAATATGATACCTACACATATATAGGACTGTATAAAAAATGTTATTGTATATAAAAATGTTATAAACATTTTAGTGATTATGTACAAGTATTCAATTATTATTGTAGTAGTTATACGAGTAAACAGGAAGGCATAGACGACAAAAAATGATTTTGCATAAAAGGTTAACAGATAGCTTTCTAAAAATTTACAATTTATATCCAAACAGTCAGATATTTTTAGTTGCTTTCTAAAGGCATTGTAAATATATTTAAAACTTAGTAAATTTGTTATATTCATACACACGTAAGCATTTACAATTAGCAATTTATATTTTTGTGTTAAACAGAGATATTTTCTGGTTAATAGATATAGGTAACAAAAACAATTATTTATCAGCATGTACTTTGTAACAATGTAATGATTATTATTACTTGTTGAGCTCAAAATAAGACCAACATTGAAGCGTAAATAGAGTATTAAAATTTCTAACTGTAGTACTTTAATTTCTCTGTGATCAAACGACAGCAGCCCTAAAAATACGACCTAGGTCGGAATCTGAACGAATTCTGTGTGCCTGCTTGCCATTATCTTGTCGCGCAAATATTCTACCATCCCTAGTCCAGACGTATTTTCAACTGACTTGTCGTCCCTCTTCTCTAGCCTTATAAAATAATTGCCTATTATGTCTTGTCAGCCGTTCATTAACATACAACCGTCTTGCCTCCTGTTTAAGACCCATCTCTGCAGTGGTTGCACCACGCCGCACGCGAGCGCTGCGTAAAAGCTCATCGCGAAGGGTGCGGCGACTGAGCCGCACTACTAGGGGGCGGGGGCGCGTGCGTCCCGTGGAGTCGTTCCCACCACCTTCACCTCCCATCTTTTGTGGGCCCATACGTACCGCGCAAACGATATCCCACTCTTCTACGACAACTCCAAGCTTTGCCGCAACTAGAGTAACAAGATGTACCGAATTTTCCCCCTTTTCTTCTGGCAGATTTGCTAATTCGATGTCATTTTGCAAAAGCTCTTGGTCGCGGTCATTAAGCTTGGCTTGAAGTTTTGATACGGCGGCTACCAACTCTGAAGTTTAGGCATTGCACTCGTCTCCAGATGAGTCTTTTATATTTTTTTCTACTGCTTCAATACGCTTCTCCAGGTTGTCCAGGGGATTCTCACATACCGAGACACTAGCACGCAGTCTCCCAATTTCTCCCTGGAAGTCAACTATTTCCTCTCTCAGCAATTTCATCTGCAGGGCTAAATCAAGTACATCCTCAGAGGAAGGTGTCTCAGACACTGTATTGTCTTCAGTTACACCCGTTTTTGAACTCACCCTTTTTACAGGTGTGTCTGCATTATTGTCTCGCGGAACCTTGCTAGTGCAGGCCGGGCATACCCAGGCAGTAGCGATTCGACCGGTTGCAGGCAGAGCCACGCACTGTCGATCATATAATATTATGCATTTACTGCACTTAACGCCCTCTGTCGGCGAAACAAATTTACCACATGCACCACACTTAGGCATGATTCTGTAGTTAGCTACCGGACACCAGATGACACTGTTTACAAATATTTCACGTAGGTGTTTGTAAAAATTACGATTGATATGAATCGAAGGTAGATAATTTCAACTGAACTAGCAATCAAGATTATTTTATTTACTTATAAGTTCCCACAATTACGACACTTGGCGAAGAAAACACTATATATGCTAGTAAGAATCACAGTCATTAATATTTTATGATTTCTAAATAAAGAACTTCACCTATTTAATTTTATTTAAATAAACAAAGAGTAACACAGTGCACTGTCAAACAAGTCACAAACTGTCTGCCAATTGAATAATTTTAGAAAAAGTGAAATAAAATTAGATTTCATGCAGTTGTATTTTTTGCAGTCCCAGAGTATTCGAATGTTAACGAAACCTCTTTTAAGATTTCAATAGCCGTAAACAAAAGTCATAGATACCCGATATTGTAAAAGATTTTATATACCTGTGTTTATTACCTTTCTTACCTATACTTAGTTTACGCACTAAAAACATAAATTTCTACTTATTAAGCTGTTTTGATGGTATTTAATTTGGTAGAACTGAAGTCAAGATTCGATAAAAATAACGATCTATAAATTTTCGACAAATTTCCACTGCTGGACACTTTGTAAAGTAATAATCGATAAAAAAATTTAAGTAAAATTTTAATAACTACTTATTTAGTATAGTCACGGCGACCCACTTTGGAACATGAAAACTAGCACGCGAAGCCAAGTGGAGCACATGAAAATTAGCGCGCGAAGCCGAGCGGAGCGTGCCGCAGTAGCGGTCAGCGAGCGCCAGAAACAAATTGTACCTGTGTCACTAAGATCAATAAACCGGTGTCTACCCTGCCCCCCCCCTTTCCTGCCAAACAATTCTAAATAAGTACAAATTGGTTCTGGCACGCTCCGCTCGGCTTTGCGCGCTAATTTTCATGTACTCCGCTTGGCTTCGTGCGCAAGTTTTCATGTTCCAAAGTGGGCTGCCGTGACTATACTAATTAAGTAGTTATTAAAATTTTACTTAGATTTTTTTTATCGATTATTACTTTACAAAGTAATTACTCGATTGTTGAATACTGGCAACATGTTATATTTTTGTTATTTTTTTCTGTCATGTGTTGTTTTTGTAGATATTTATTGTTGTGTAATGGCTGATTTTGTATGAAATGAATTTATTTATTTTCTAACTTCTACTTAACTAATGTCGTCCGAGAGTTTCTGAATTTCATTTTTATATATAAATGTGGTATTCTAGCAATAGATTTTTTTATTAAGTAAAAATCAATTGTTCTTGGAAAGTAAAGAATTACCAACTTTTCAATAACAAACAAACTATGCCATCCCCTTTTTCCCCTTTTTGGGTTCAGTTCCAAAAAACACCGAATATCTTCGATCATGAATTGTTTTGAGAAACATATACACCAAGTTTCAAGTACAATGGGCATAGAAATAAGTTATCCCATACATACTTTGCCACCTTTAATATCCCCTATTCTCCGGCTCAGGGTTTGAATTTTGAGAAATGTCGAAATATTTGTTTCATTGACTGCGTTGAAGAGCAACCTAACGAATGTCAATAAACTGTTGGTATTGCGGTTACTTCTCCAATCTCATGCAACAAATCTCAATATATCATAATCTGTAGTTAAGTATTAACCCCATGTTTTAGTTTTAGATATTTATGTTCATTGTTTAATTTTGTGCTTTTTTTAGTAGATAGAAATTGTTAAAAGTATGTCGCTAGTTCTAGTTCCATTTATATTTTATGTAATATACAATTCCAGTTTTACAAAGTCTATTGCTTTTCTTGGTTGTTTTTAGTTTAAAATACATTTAGTTTTACACTTTTGCACTGTTTTATATATAAAGAGAATTATTATCACAGACTTTTAAATTATATTATGTTTTTTTTTTTTTGTGGCTTTAATTAAGTCAGAAGACTCAACTATTTGCCAATGTCAGTTAACACGAAGTAAATTATATTATGTTGATTCCACATAATAACTTATTATTATTAAATTTTTTTTTTCGTTCAGGCAGTGGGCAAAGGACTTTATTCTATACAGCCTCATCTTATGTATTAGTATAAATGTTATGTTAGGTTTTAAGTTTTCACTGTCACACTGGTTCGTGACAGCCTGAATAGGCTCTTACGGAATACAAGTGCTGTAACTTTTAAGCTTTCGCTGCAGCTTATACTGAGTAAGAGACCTTTTTGGCACTTATTAATCAAGCTTAAGGATTAATCTTGTTATTAATTTTTAAGATTTTATTTTTGGTTTTTTAAGTACACATTGTAAATGAGTGCTAAATAAATATTTTCTTTTTCTTCTTCTACATTCATAGCCGGTTTTGAGTAAATTTGCTAACATATATCTTATTTCCCAAACAAATTTTTGCCATGCTTTTTCACCCACCAATAGGTTGAAATACGAAAAATGCTGAAACTCGTAATTTTTTGTTTGCTATTTAATATGTTTATACTAATTTTTACGGCTTTATTGGGAAAAATAACCGAATTCCTATAAAAAAAATTATCCCCTATTTTACCCCTTGTAGGATGATTTTTCAAAAACAATGTAATGTATCATCCTTGAATCTTCAAAAAGTTGGATACCAATTTTCATAGATTTACCCCAAATGTGACAGATTTTCCTTCTAACTGCCAACCCCTATTTCACTCCCTTACAAGACAAAGTTTGCAAATTCTTCGTCAACGACCTCTTCAATATATAACAAACTCTTGCCCGAATCCCAAATTTTTATCCTTAGCGGTTTGGGCTGGGCGGTGATGAGTCAGTCAGGACATTGCCTTGTATATATATATATAGATAATGCGTTTTATTTACAAACCAAATTTTATAAACTACGTAATACCTGCCTAAATATGAATAAAATTACAATACATTATAAGTGACATTAGTATTTATAAAAAAAACAGCATCCTAGGAAAAACTATTTAATAACTGCATTTATTTTGTATATTTTTATAAGAAACATAATTTTTGTTTCAAATTTCGTTTGTAGAAACTAAATCGTGGGCAGCTCGGCCATTAATCAGAGTTTGAAAAATGTTCGTAATTAAAGTCCGCCCCGGAACTTGATTACTCCGCTAACAAAAGCCCTGTTTTATATTTTGTGAAGTTTCCACTTTCCTCCTAAAATGGATTATTCAGCTAAATATAATCTTTCAGAGGCTTCAACCACTCCCGTTTCATTCATCCTTTCTTGTCTCAAAATCTTATCGTAATAAATACAACCTTATTAAGTACAATTTTTATGATAAGTTTTTGAAATACACTGACCTGCAAAAGAAGGTATAACAGTTTTTAAATGGAATTTTCTCCTAAACTATTAAACTTAGAGACTTAAAATAAAAACAACATTTAAAACAGTTAAAGAAGATTTTTTGAACATAAGTTTATTTTACTTAACTTAATGTTTTTAAAATAAAAACAAAAAGTAGCCATTTTCATTGAATGTCTTAAAATAACCTTTTTAAGATCTGGTGTTGCCTCCTCTGGTTCTGATCACAGCTTCGAGTCTGTTTTGCATAGTTAAGACGAGGTTTCGGAGACGATGTTGGGGGATATTCTTCTATTCTTCCATCAGGCCCTGTTTAAGATCATTGAGGGTCACAGGAGGTCGTCTGCGTCGTCTGATCAGCCTTCCGCGCTCATCCCAAGCATGTTCGATCGGGTTCAAGTAAGGACTTCTTGATAGCCAGGCCGTCAAGTTGATACTAACCTCCTGAATCTACTCTTGTACGACCTAAGCGGTGTGTGGCCGGGCGTTATCTTGCATTAGAATTGATCCGTCACCCATATTTACCAGATATGGTCCTGCATACTCATTAAGGATCTTTGATCATATCTCACCCCGGTCAGAGTGCCATTTTCTATGGCCAATAACTGTGTATGTTCCGAAGAGATGCCAGCCCATATGTGTACAGAGCCCCCGCCGTATTGGAATCTTTCTGCAAAGCAGGCTTGAGCGTATCGCTCACCAGGCCGCCTGTAGACTTTTCGCCTGCCCTCATGAGTGAATAATGCGAAACGTGACTCATCCGTGAGCAAGACTTTTGCCCATTCTTCTTCATCCCACTGTATGTGGTCACGAGCATACCTCAATCTGTTAACCCGATGCCCGGCCTCAAGTTTGAAACTATTTGCTGCTTTAGGGCTTCAGATTTACCTCAGCAAGTCTTCTTCTGACCGTGTCTTCGCTAGTGTAAACATCCCTCATCAGGAGAAGCAGCTGTTGGACCTGAACTGCATTGAGGTGACGATTTCTTAAAATAGTGCTAGCAATATATCGGTCTTCTCTTGCTGTACTGCATCTAGGACGGCTATTACATGGTCTTCTGAGATGGTTTCCGGTTTCTTCGTACCTTTGTTTCACCTTGAAGACCGTTCTTAATGTCACACCCACCATTCTTGCAGTACGACGCATACTGATGCCTAGTTCCAGATATGCCATAATTCTTGCAACTTCTTGAGGTGAAAGAGGCATGATAATTAATGTTTACGTGCTTAAGATACCTTGGCTTATGAATTAAATGTAAATGAGCAAAAATAGCACATAAACATAGAACAGTTATATTAGTAACTTGGCTAATTGTGTGTGTGTGTCTTTTTTAAATGCTTCATAATATTTGCGTTATCCAATCCATTACCTAGTAGGTTTAATATAGTCTGGGCCATTACTAAAAACCAGCCAATTGCGTGTTGTAGGTACATGGATTAAGTTAGGGTACTAATACTAGGACTAGGGCTATAATGTAAATAAAACACTCATTAATAAATCACCTATGATCGTAATCTTTTTTTTTAGATTTTTATAACACGCAATTAATTTTTTTGGTTTAAAAGGAAAGTATTTAACTTTGAAAGCCATCAAAAATATACATAATAGAAAAAGAGTTTTTAAGTAACCACAACTGCATGGGATAGGAGTGCGTAAAAAAAAAATAATACCTGAGTTCAATGTATGAATAACGAATCAATTACTGTTTTATTCATTTACTTACCAAACAGACGGACGGACAAGAAGAAACTAAAAGGGGTTCAATTTTCACCATTTAGCTATGAAACCCTAAAAATACAATAAAATAAGCATTAGAACATAGAATAGTGCCTTCGTTTCGGCCGAGAGATGCCCAATGTTATCGGTTCGACGAGCAATGTGGCCAGCCCATTACTACTTCAGCTTGCTAACTGCTTGAGCTATGTCGGTAACTTTAATTCTTAGACAAATTGCGTCGTTTCGGATTGCGATTTTATCGTGCAAAGAAACACCAAGCGTAGCTCTTTTCATAGCTCGCTGAGCGACTCTGAGCTTCTTTAAGAGGCCAACAATATGAGACCACGTTTCTGTACCATAATTCATCACCAGTATTAACACCATTAAGTAGGTACACCAACTCAAAAGCGATTGAATTAAAATTTTAAACATAACACAAAATATTGTATTACTTATAATGATAAACATGTTTATATACCTATTGTTAATTAATACTATAAGAGAAATATGCGATGTGTTACTTCTCTGCAAGTGAATATTACATATTTTCCTTATTTGCATCTTAGAATGCAAGCGCGTTTAATTTATGTAATTATTCATTTCTCATATTCGCCGTATTATAACGTTAGTTTATACTTAAATATGAATACTATGTTGGTTTATTCAATACTTGTAATTTGTACGACAGGATTTATTGGTAAGTTTTGCTTAAACTTTACTATTATCAGATACTATTATCTAATAAAACTTTAGGATCTTTGTGTCTGTACATTGAAAATATTATTAAAAAACTGATTGCAGGTGATGTAAGTAGAAGGTATAGGAGATTGTCGATCAGTCTGTTTGTACGGGTTAATTTTTAAATCTACTGAACAAATTCCCATTTGGTTTTGACAAATAACTCTGGTATAACTTGGGGCATCAAATAACTCTGGTTTAACTTGGGGCATCAAATGAGTAAGCTTTGTTTCATCAAAATCAATTCAAGGCGAGAAAACATATCCTCACAAAACGTTAAAAATGTAGGAACAGTCGCGCCTGTACATAAGTTACTACTACTAATGCTAATCTGTTTGTATACGCTAATCTCCGAAATTACTAATTGGATTTTCACAGGAAACTTAGGTTTACCCTAATAATCCAGTCGATATGCACATTCTATCTGGAAAGTATTCCGAGGTTAATGAAATTTTGGTATGTCATTAAGGGATACGTGGGGTGTAGAATCTGAATTTTCGACCTTCAGGGCCCTGTGCTAACTTGAGGGGAAAAAACCTTCAAAAATTTTGGAACTTTTTCAGTTTTTCGTTTATTGACTTGCAGAAAGTTGTAGAATATTGAATTTTCTTAAATTTTCACTTGTCAAACGTTTGTTTTGTTTTAAAACTAACAGATACAACATAACAAAGTTTGAAGAAAATTTCGCGAGAGTACAAAACACAAAATTTTTTTTTTTTATTAAATACTAATTTGAAAATCCAGACAAGTGCGAGTCTGGCTTGTGCACCGAGGGTTCCGAACAAACTTATTAAATGTAGATAGCTCTTCCACATTAGATCAAGGCTCCTAGGTCAACGGGACGTATACCCATAGGTTTTGAATTATTTGTGTCACAATATGCGATAAAAATTACCGTATTTTGGGCATATTTTTTCATTGTATTGACTTAGAAGCTTGATTTTTTTACAACATTAAGTGCCCGTAGACTTAACTATTTGATATTAATGTAAACTAGACACCTACACGCGTTCTTGAATAAAAGGGTCTTGACAGACAGACGGACAAACCTTTTCAATGTGTTATAACTGCAAATTAACAAAATTCGGATATTTTTAGGATTCCATAGCCAAATGGCAAAAAACGGAACCCTCATAGATTCGTCATGTATGTCCGTCCGTCCGTATGTCACAGCCACTTGTTTCCGAAACTATAAGAACTATACTGTTAAAACTTGGTAAGTAGTTGTATTCTGTGAACCGCATTAAGATTTCATACAAAAATAGAAAAAAAACGGTAAATTTTTGGGGTATACTTAGAAATGAAACACAATTTTTTTTTTTCATCAAACCCATACCTTTGGGGTATCTATGGATAGGTAAAGTATATTGAGGTTTCTAATATCATTTTTTTCTAAACTGAAAAGTTTGCGCGAGAGACACTTCCAAAGTGGTAAAATGTGTGTCTCCCCCCTGTAACTTCTAAAATAAGAGAATGATAAAACTAAAAAAAAATATATGATGTACATTACCATGCAAACTTTCGCACAAAATACAAAATTGGTTTTAACGACATCTAGTAACTAGTTTTTTTTAATACGTCATAAATCGTAAACCGCAATTTACCTTTCATTCAATCAACTCAAATATAGAAATATTTTTGTTTGTGTTTGTAGATTACATAAATGGTGGTAGGTACGGAACCCTTGGTGCGCGAGTCCTACTCGCACTTGGCCGGTTTTTTCAAATGTGTAATGTAAGACCTAACTTTGTGTTAAATTTCATGATTCTGGGACGTCGGAAAGTACCCTATCGGTTTTGATTTATTTGTGAACAACTGAATACCAAAGCGGCCGTATTTTTTATTGCTTTGACATAGAAGATGATTTATTTACAGCTTTAAGGGACTGTAGACCTTTGTATTTGATATTAATTTCAACTTGATAACTCCACGCGTTCTTAAGTAAGGGTCTTGACAGATAGACAGGCAAACTTTTTTTAAATGTGTTATAACTACAAATTAACAAATTTCGGATGTTTGTCTATATTTGTGATGTAAGATCTTGCTTCATTCAAATTTCATGATTCTTGGACAACGGGTAGTACCCCATAGGTTTTGATATATTTGTGAATGCTAAATATGCAAACATGGACAAAAATGGCCATTTTTCCGACGTATTTTTTTATAAAGTTGACTTAGAAACGTGTTTTTTTACAGCTTAAAGCGGCCGTACACCTTAGTAATTGATCTTAATTGGAACGTGATACCTTTACTCGTTCCTAAGAAAAAGGGTCATGACAATCAGACGGACGGACAACATAATCCTAAGTGGTGGTAAGGATGTGATCCTATAAGGGTTTATTTTTTTCTTTTGTGGTACGGAACCGTAAAAATTAAATAAATTATGGTATATTCTACACATTAGAAATTATAAAGTTGCGTTTTGCAGATTTTTTTAAGTTTATTTAATAAGAATAGGCATTTTTTGATCATTTTTTTTAATTATGCTTGTATTGAAAACAGCAAAAAAGTTTAAGAATTCTACTCTCCTTCCTATATACATAGGTACTTATAGAAACCGCAATATAAAATTTACAAAAAACTGTTTATTTTACTTTTTATAATTTTTGAAATTAACAAACAGTAAAAAGTTTTACATTTTTTATTGATTTCAAAAAAACAAAACAAACAAACAAGTTTTTAATAATTTTTATTACTTGTTTTTGTTAGGTTAATATATAAGAAGAGCTTCAAGAAGTGAAACGTTTGTAGATCTATTATTTTAATAGTTATTAGGGGTAAGACTCTTAGTTGTTTATATTGATGAATAATTAACATGATTCACCTGGAAGTAAGGAATAATATTAGTTCAAAAAGACGTTTGATTAGTGAAACTAAATACAAATTAAATGTTCTACAACTTTGTAATAATATTTGGCACATGAAAACTGTTTAGCTTAGGAGATAAAAGCAAAAAACTAAAAAGGCCTAAACATTTGGAATTTTTTTAAACTCCAAAGTTACAAGGGCCTCGAAGTCAAAAACTTAGACTGTATACCCTAGAGTTCCGCCAAATGACTTGCCAAAATTTTATTAGCTTCGAAATATTTTCCGATTACCCTCCTATATCTTATTATATCAACCGGACTATAAAGAAACTTTGTATTTTCATTTTATTGTCATCGATATCGACACACGGTATGATATCTTTATAATCTTTGTATTTTTTTTTTATCTATCAATAACTGTTGATTTCTATACAGAATGAAAAGAAAAGGCGTATAGATGGATGGATAGAAAGTGACTAAAATATTGTTGCTAGCAAATTGCACAAAGAAAACATTACTTTATTTGCTAATGTAGTAAAAAATTATTAAAGTTTTTTTAGTAACTTGAATTAAATCCACGAAAAGTAAAAAGCCCCTGTATTTTATGATATTATCGACAGAAAAGCAATTAGTATAGACCGTAATTCAGCTTTATATAGCAAGTAGCAGAATCACTTAAAACCCTTGAGAGTATGAAAGGATTTAGCAACGGGTTATGTGTTATGGTTTTCGTGTCTATCATTGAGGACATACACAAATATATTTTTTTAATAAACCCTGAAGTAAACCGTATGGCTCATGTTATGGTGCTGGTTTAGGACTTTGATGTTTTTTACATGTTTCGGGTCCCTTGCCATAAATCTATGTTTACTGATTTTGTTTTTGCCTGGGTTCTTTAATTATTTTTTTTTATTTAACTTAGGTCACTTGAATTCATTAAATAATTTAGTTTTATTTGATTTTGAGTAATCGTTTTAGAACACGTAACAAACGTTGGTAATTGTCGATTTATTTTAAACGTATAAAATTTTAGTGAGCTTCTTTATGCTGTGACAATAAAGCACAAATAAAGACAATGCATGTTGCGGGCATCGACCTTTGTATTAGTTGCTCTTTGTATGGCCAACTCTGCCTACCTAAGTGTGACTCTTTTACGGGTTCTGAATCATTGCACATCAGAAGATGTATGCAAAGATACTTCAGAAATCAAAGCCAAAATTCCTCGGCTACAAAGTCGAGGGCATAGCTAGTGGTATATAAAAAAAATATTGACATTGGAAATACAATTTTGTATAACAATAAAAAGGCATTTTGCGATATTCTCAAATAAGGATTAAGAGTATTTCTGAGGGATAAGTTTATGGATAAGAATAGTACAAAATTTCAATGCATATAAATCATAAATCATGGTCAATGTCAAGCTGCATAGGTAAACTAAACATCTAAATCATAGACACCCCAAAAAATGTTTAAAAGCGTTTTTTTTTATTGAAACATTTATGAATTGACTTGTATTTTTGTTTAAAACCAATGCATAATATGTTTTAAACCAATTAAATGGGAAAAAGTGTAATTATCTAGTTTCTTGCCGGATTCTTTTCGGTAAAAATCTAATTGTGAACTGTAAAATTGGGTGGGTTTTTTAAAAAAAATAGCATGTTAGAATTTGACAATACAAAGTATTTGTAATTTGTAAAATTTAAATAGATTGGAATAACAAGTTTTTGACTTTGCACAAACACGCACATATCGACTATCACTTTATGTTAATTTTAGGTGTAAGAACCTAAAAATTGACTATAAATAAAACGACTGATCAACAATTTTATTTATTCTATACTACCCTTCTCCCGCGGCTGTGCAGAATACGGTTATCGCCATGGGATATACCTTTAATAAGGGAAACAAAAACTATTTTTTGTTATTTTTCGTTTCTCTAGCTTGCTTCGGGCTAAAAATCAGGTCACCATGTTTCTCCGTCGCGAAAAATACAAAAGCAGGTGTCTGCCTTATTTAGAATTAGATAGGATAAAACAATGACTGCGCAAATGTAATTCTGATATTAATAGAAAGTAATTTTGTAAGTCTTGATGAACTTAGAATATGGTACATCAAAAATAGTTTCTATAGATTTTCTATTCGATGAACTAGGTCACCATGGGCTCTCCTGCTCAAAGAATACAGGACGATTTTATCGTCACAGTACATAAACGATCTTATCCGCAGGTCTCTTGCCACCGCCTCCATACCATCAATTTTAGAACCATGTGGTGTGCTTAGAGATGATGGAAAGAAAGATGGTGCAACCCTGGTACCGTGGAGTCTCGGCCGCACTTTAGTATGGGATGCTACCTTAGCACCTTCTTACGTTCAGAGTGCGTCTACTCAAGCTGGTGCCGTGGCTGAACTCGCACAATTACGCAAGCGCCGAAAATATTCAGACCTAATTAAAAATAATTACCATCTTGTAGCGCTTGCTGTAGAGTCTTTGGGCCCATGGTCTTCTGATACCAAAACCTTTCTTAAGGATTTATCTAAAAGGCTCGTGCTGAGTTCTGGTGACTTTAGGGCTGGTCTTTACCTTGCTCAAAGGCTTAGCATAGCAATCCAGCGAGGTAATGCCGCCAGTATTATGGGCACCATGCTACAGGGCGGTACACTGGAGAAGATATTCTTTTTATAAAATAATTTTAGTTTTATTTTAATTTAAATTTTTATTGTATATCTAATGTTCATTGTAATTTAAATTGTAAAATTAAATACAAAAAGTTTCTATAGCTTTATGTTGTACCATGTACGCAGATTGTGAGCTACAGTGTGGCTACACTTTCTACGATGAGATTGGAGCATGGCTGAAGTACCATGAGGCACCAGTGGATTGGGACACGGCTTGGTTAAACTGCGCTGCCGAAGGTAAAATCATCACTTGTGAGAAAATTGTAATTTGGTTTGATTCAAAAGTCCTATAAGTGCTGTCTAAGCTTGGTCCATTATTTTGAATTCGAAATTCGATTTAGATACTTACTAACTCCATGTACAATATACCTTTTTATTGTTTACAGGAGCACTGTTGGCCTCACCTACATCTAATACTTCACATAAAATTAATCATATTGTCGTAGAATGTAGATGCTGTATTTACAGGAATCCGGTTTTAACACTTTACAGGAACCTTTTTCACAGTTGATGGTAAGATACATAGCATTAATTTTCCTTCTAATACTTAAGGCGAATATACCAGCTAATTAGCACTAACATTAGATTTTATTTATTTCCTCTTGGTACAAAACTTATTTCAATAATGTACTACGTAGAAAAAATAGTACCAGTCAAAAGCTACATTTGAAAAGTTTTGTATTATTTTCTGGAATACATCTGTGAGTGTGATACATTAATGTTAGGTAACTTTACTGCTGAAAGTGGCTGCTATGATCCCTTTTTATGTTTTAATATTTTTAGAAGTACCACAATTAAATTTTTGCAATAACATTTTAATTGCAACAGATATGTTAAAAACTGAAATAAATGCTGTTTTTGTTATTGCCTTTTAACCTGGCAATATTTAATTTTTAAATGGTTTATTAAAATGCCCTTACAATAATGTACATGTATTTTTATATGCGATTATATAAGTATTTTGTATGTGTTTCTCTTTCCAAATTTTTTCTTTCTGCAACACCTATTTATCTTGCTTGTATCTCAAATACTGTAGCCCATAGTTGCCTGTAAGAGTTCGCTCTACAACGATAAAGCCACCTAGTTGTACTCTAAATTTTCAAAATTGTATTATTATTATTATTATAATTATTTGGTTTGCAATAAAATATATTTTAATCTATTCCATATACAAATGGATACAGGATATATAAAAGTCTTTTTGCATGCCAAGACAAAGAGAATTTGAGTGTCATTTTTTCAATTTGAATCCATAAGTATAAGGACATAATACTTAAGCTTGTTAATCAAAATTTAAACTAAAAGCTTTCTAACGAGACAATTCACATTTCATACCTAAATTAGGCCCAAATATTTAAATGGCGACTACAAAAATATATTATCAACCCTGTTAGGAACTTCAGCAGGAGCAGTTGTCCCTTCAGCAGCACATCTGCATTAATATTTGAATAGTTATAAGTTTTTATTTCTGAATGAATTTTACTAATAAATAAAATTAGCGGTTCGCGAAACAGATGTATAAGCTTGTTAAAAAGGAGACCTAAAACAAACATTACAATGACTCGAACGTTTGCAAGCATTTTTATATCTGTCAATAGGTGTCATACTTTGTAAGCGAAGTATGTCCGTAAGAATAACTAATAATATACTTTATAGAACAGAATCTCTTTTTAAGTTGTCCGAAGCCGAATCTCTAAGCTCTGTGTATGCGTGGTCCAGTGAATTTAGCCGTGGACGTATTCATTCCAATCCACAAGGTTTTATACGTGCATCGGAAGGTACAATCAAAAGCTTTGCGCTTTATAGATGCCGCATGATTTGACGAAAGATCAGATACGACTGCGTATTGAGTGTTGTCGAAAAAAAAAGCAAAGTTTAATAAAGAGCAATCATTGGCTGTCCCAATTGCCAGAATGGGTCTTTTCTACTAAAGATCAACCAAGGAAAGTAAAGAAAAGTAGAAGCATTGGTAAGGAAGTGGTTGCTTCTCTTTTATTTTTTCCAGAGCCTGAGGGTTGAGAGGGCTATAGGGTTCAGCCTTAATGTTTTTTAAAAGTGTCCTCGAAGCAATGACATCTTTCATCAATAGAATAGGCAAACGTCTTAAAAGCTCTGAATCGGTTAGAATAAAGAGAACTGATCAAACTGCTTATTACAAAGGTTCCTGCGTTCTATTTATATCTATAAATCGTGAGGGTGGATGGAGTGATTAATAATAAGTGAAACGCTAGAAACCACACTTCTTTCTACATGCTAAAGTTCGCTAAGTCTGTCACTTACTGCTACTACTAAACTAGTAAGAACCTTCATTAAAATAACCGTTTATTTCAGGAATGTCCTTCACTGACATTCCTCATAAATGGGCTACAGCCAAAAGTGAACCAAATAATAGCAACGGTAAAGAAGAATGTGTTATTTTAAATAAAAATGGGGAGTTAGAGGATGTGGAATGTAACAGAAACTACCCATATATCTGCTACAAAAGCAATGTGATGCAGGTATTTTATTTATGAAGTAGAGTATCAAGGGTTAGCTAGAATAGAATAGCAGGGAAGGGTTTTTTGCATAGGCTGTAAATATCAGATAGTAAATTTTATCATATATAATAATAATATCTTTAGTTCTTCCGTTCATTTAAGTCAGACGAAATACCATTAATCGCCACAATTACCGATTTTGAGACTTTCAGAAGCATAACACATTTTAAAAAAAATAGAAGAAGAATACATTTTTAAAAAAAGGAGATTTCACCTGATTGAAGAGCTATAGCACCATCTACGATTTACGAGCTGTTTAAGCCACGGTTATAACAAATCGTCTCAAAAACCAGTTTCAAGAATTTTAGCTTCCCAAACAAGCTCATTCCAGGCATGACCCCATCTGCTGTACTGAGAGCGTGGATTAGATCCCAGCATCTAACAAACTAATATGATAAACATTTCTGTTTGTGTTGAATGTGGATGTTTTCTGATTATAATATTATGTATGTATTCACAAAAAAATTATGAAGTATTTGTGTTAGTTTTTTGGTACCTATAGCAAGCCTTACTTACTTTAGGACCAGATGGCGCGATGAGGTGTCCAGGAATTTTTATTTATATACTTTGTATTTTAACAATTTATTTTGCAGGATTTACACTTTCGCTAGGCGCTAGGCGGTGGTAGTTGTCATGAATTTCATCGAGTTCAGTTAAGCTACGATCGAGCGCAAATAATGTGTGCATCGGATGGTGGAAACCTGCTTGTTATCAACAATGATGCTGAAGCGGAGGACATAAAAGCTCTTTATAACCTAGATTCAGTGCGCTCCTTGGCCGCAGATTTTACTAGAATAGGCGTTCGTAAAAGCAATGAAAAGTGGATATCTATTTATGGTACATTTATTTAATATTTACTGACGTTTCCTCTGTTATGGTAGCAGGAAATCGTAGACTTACATTTCTAAAATCTTGGCATATTTATTTTACTTTAGATACTGACATTAATGCTTTCATAGATATTTGACAATATATGGTGCTTTTACTCGCGCCTTTTTTATACATTATATTAACAGGCTGAACGCAGAGAAAACCTAAACATGTCATGCTCAAAAACGTCTAAGCCCTCTTAATTCAGAATTATCATTTTTCATTCCAAGTTGTCTTTTCCGCATACATAAACATATTCCTTACTATTTTGTCATAGACCTGTACTAGATCCACAAATTTTATCCATAAATGTTTCTGGATCTAGTAAAGGTCTATGACAAAATTTTCTGAAACGTTTTGCATAAAAAATTCTGATCCATACACCCCACTAATTTTGCAAATCTTTACTTCTTTTTCATCTCTTACGTATCCAATCAGCATTATGTATATACATAATTTATTATCGATGCTAAGTAGACTGACACCCTTTTCCTTACACAGCAGTGTTATTGCATCTTAGCACTAGTGTACTTTTATTCCAACATAGATTGAAATGACTGTTACTGATACAGAACTACGCTCTGTCGTAGCCTTCAGGATCTCACTTCTTTGTTTTCCAGCTTTTTGGTTTCTGTTACGCCATAATGTTCATCTATTATAGTAATACGAAAACATTAAAAAATTATCGTTTTCCTTAAGTATAACTAGGATATATTTTTTTTATTTACATTACATATGAACAATAATTTTATCACTTTTTGCGACAGGTAAAACACTGGATAAGGAAGGATACAGCAAGTTTGCTTCAGGAGAACCAAATAATGTGGGAGGAAATGAGCCATGTCTTAGTTTGGTTTGGGATTCAGCATTGTTTAATGATGTAGATTGCAACAGAGATTTGTACTTTATTTGCGAAAAAAGTCTACGTTGTGTTGATGAAGAACCAAGACTGCCATTATTATGATTTTTGAAGTGAAAACTTCTTTAGCGGCGCTGTGCACTTTTTTGTGATGGGTAAAAACTGTTAAACTCACGTCAGGTCACGTGTCCTGATCGAAAATTCGTAAGATGTCACTCGCGTTAGGACACGTGACCTTTATTTACATTAGGTTAGTTTTTATTTTTAGTATATGGCGATTATGAGTAGTACAGGGAGGTTGGATATGGTATTTTAATTATATGACAGATTGAGCTGTCAAATATACAACGTCAAAAAAGTAAATAAACAAAAGTTATTATTTTTAATAAATAAATATGGATAAGAAGTGATGGGAAGTAAATAGCGAGTATGTTTTCACTTCTGCCAGCACTCCCGGAGTGCAACCCGTTTTTTTTTTTAAGAATTGCAACATAAAAAACCAATTTGTTAAAATATTTTTCTAAAGTACTTAAAATTATACAATACATAAAAAAAATCTTACATACGTCGTTCAAGCATGCTCTTACACTCTATCATTAATCTGGGTACCGCTGTCGCAAACAGATCAGCCTGTGGTGCTGCCTCGAGCAACGGGTCGATTCCGTAAAAAGATTTCTAACCTTTTTGAAAGAAATAAGATATACATTGCGGTTTCGCAACAATCATTGAATTTCATACGTCATTTCAAATGCGCAATGTATATCTTATTTCGATGGATTTCAAACGAGAATTGTTAGCTGTCATTTTACACACACTAACAGCTCACAGTGCTGCGTGCGCGTGCAGGATAAACTATATGAAAAGTATCGATCGAATTTTTCTCTGATATAAACGCTGTAGGGTACAAAAAGGATACTAGAGTAAACTCAGTGCTGTTCAAGACGCGATTCCATTATGTAAACTAGTTGAACCTGTGTGAGCGAGCCATGGGAAAAGGGGAAATCTAGATCAATGAATAAAGAAATTAGTAAAATCAGTTTATGCTTTCGATTTAGTTTTTCGATTATTACTAAAAGGTAACTGGCCGCTAAATGCGAGGCACGTTTGTACACGTGGAAGTAAAATAAAGAAGAAAGTAACTGGCGTCGCAAATCCTAGACGGTATAGTGTGATCAGGCCGCGTCTACCGTGGGGGAGGGGAAAACCTTTATAGCGGTCGGCGTCAGTTGGGGCACCCTTTTTCACTATCATCGCGGTTCGAGGCTGGTCGTACTCTGGTTCCGAAGGACGGGTGGAGGACGAGACACGATTCCAAACATTTGAAGAAATCTAATACCGTCGCCGTGCATAACTGTGGAACAGATTCGTCGTTAGAAATTTACAGTAAGTGTCTTTTTTGAGGGGACTGAGACTAACGATGTCAGGTTATTGTTGATGTTTTTTGTACGATGGGGTTTTGTGAGGGATTGTCTTTATGCAATCATGTGAGTACTGTGTAAGGGACTGTTTAGGTTGTCACATCGTAAAAAGTAAAGGTTCGTTAGGGATAGATTTAAAATGATTGCTTTTTGGGTTAGGCTTTGTCCGGGGTGTTAGGTGTGATTTTGGGGTTATCTAAAAATTACATATTAATATACGGAGATAATTTGCTGACATGGTTGGTTATGTACCCTCTCTAATGGAAAATGACTGCCGATTTTTGTAAAGAACCTAGTGGAGTTAAAATGTTCCTTCAAGGACCGGTGACATTTGACATGATGCTGTTGATTTTGTGTTTTTTTGTCTCCCACAAAAACTCGAAATTAAGCCCCGGTTTTATTTAATAGGAAATTATGTTTAGGGTTGGGACTAGGTTATAAAGTTGTGGGGGGTTGTAAATTTTATCAGACCTACGGAGATAGAGATTGAAGCCTGTGGAGTAGGCTTCCCTTGTAAAGCTGATAGTAGAGGTTTAGCTGATTACTATTCTTGAGATGGTTTAGTAAAGGGTAAATCAAATTTTCTCACATGACTCGGTAAGTACCTATTGTATAAACCCATCTTCGAGTAAGTAGATTCCTATTAAAGAAAACCCTACACGATCCTGGGAAGTAACTATGCTCTTCGATCGGATTTGAGGTAACGGGGTTTTCCAATACGAGTCGGTGGGTACCTATTACAGTTATACAATTCTGTTGCATGTAATTGACTATTATGTTAATAATATCTTTTTACTTGTTATTCACTATCGTAATAATTTTATCCCGAATCCCTGCTGCTCTGCAGTATGATGACCCACAAAACGAGTAGAGACACTCGGTAGGCCGAGGTGTAAATGAGGACAGGGGTAGGCACAGAAAAGATTATTCAAGCGGAATCTGACTTTTTTATAAGATTAGGGAGTAATCAGGGCTTAATGTTAGGAATAAACAAGGTTAACTGCAGGCCTCGCGAATCTAATGGTGTGAGGGGGGGCTGACCAAGTTTAGATCTAAGTTGGCTCCATTTCCGCCCTTCCCCGTTGACCAGCGAGGAAGATATACCTGTAGATAGTCTGATTAATCTAATAAGATAATGAAATTATTTGAGTAATATTTAGATAACATTTAAATAATAAAATTGCTGGTGTGAGATCCGGATTAGATTCAGTCTAGGTAATGGGTGGTTAAGAATTGATGTGAGATTTTTAACCCAATCTCCTTAAGGAATTCATAGATAAATTAAAAAGCCACCCATTGCAGCAAACGGATAGATTTAGAAACTTAATTATTATTATGCCAATATTTAAATATTTTATTCCTGTGTAAAGATAAACGCAAAACTCCCATGTCTTTCTTGGTCGCGATATTAATCTGATGAGTCTAACTTTAATTAGACTATCCAGGCTTTATGTTAACTCGATCTTGGATAGTGGCGCTTCGGCCCATATGACATATAGAAAATATTTTTTTGAAGAATATACAGCTTGTACTCAGAAATCATTGACAATGGAAAACAAGAAGTATGTGGAATTGGAAAAGTTTTAATAAAAAGATGTGTCAATGGACAGTGGGAGCTAAGCATGTTACATGGAGTATTGCATGTGCCTAACTTAAGAAGAAATTTATTTTCTGAAGGCATTATTACAAGAACAGGTTATTCCATAGTGAAGAAAGACAGTAGTGTTCTAGTTTACAATGGTGATGCAATTGTGATGTGTGCAAAAATGAAGTTGAACAATTTATATGAACTGGACATTAAAACAGTTGTTCCGGACACATGCAACTTGTGCAAAAAAAAACAAAAGTAATATTAAAAAGTAATTTAAACTTTAAACAAATAAAAAAAATGAGCGTGAACAAAATAGTTGAAGGTTTAAATATTGAAAAAAGTAATGAAACTGACCTAATGTGTGAAGCATGTATTTATGGAAAACAATCTAGGTTCCCATTCCAGACATCAAGGCGGGCAGAACTAGAACCTAGTGACCTAGTATATAGTGACGTCTGTGGTCCAATTAGTCATGCATCGATTCAATGTATGAGATATTTTTTATTATTCAAAGATGCGGCAACCAGCTATAGACATGTGTATTTTATGAGAAATAAGAGTGATACTCTTGAATATTTTAAGAAGTATAATGCTATTGTAAAAAACAAATACATGCACAGTGTAAAAGCCTTGCATACAGATAACGGACGTGAATACATTAATGATGCATTTAAAGACTACTTAGATAAAGAAGGAATCGTTCATGAATGTACTGCTCCATATACCCCAGAGCAAAATGGGCGTGCAGAAAGAGAAATCAGAACAATCGTAGAAAGTGCTCGATCCATGCTGTATGCACGTGATGTTTCTTTGGATTTATGGGCAGAAGCCATAAATTGTGCAGTTTATTTGCTTAATAGAACCTCCTCTAGCCAAACATCAGACAAGACGCCATCAGAGTTGTGGAATGGAGTCAAACCAATTTTGGAGCATGTAAGAGTATTTGGTAGTAAAGGGTATGTACATTTTCCTGATCAGTTGCGGACCAAATAAGACAAAAAGAGTGAAAAGCTGATATTAGTTGGATATGATAATACCAATTACAGAATGTTCAACATGAAAACAAAACGAATTAAAGTATCAAGAAATGTTGTTTTATATAAATAAATGTCCTGAACAAAGACAGAATATAGCAAAAATATTCATAGAAGAAAGTGATGAAAATTTCCAACAGGATAACTCTGAAGTCATATTAGAAACCGATCCTGCATTGAGTAATAATTCTTTAAATGAAAACTCACTGAATGAGAATGAGGAAAGTATGCTCAGTAGCAACACTGATGATCATGATTATGAACCATCACAGATCTTCGATGATTCGCCACGTGAACATATAAATCTGAGACCGAGGAGAAATTTGAATTTAGAAGCCAATTTAGTGGAATTTGTATTACCATCACCATTTGATGAGGCAATAAAGAGTTCACAGAAGAAGGAATGGTTGCAAGCCGTTACAGAAGAACTAAATGCTCATGATGAGAATCAGACTTGGATCCCAGTGAAGCGAGCTGGACAGAGAACACTCACAGCCAAGTGGGTATTTTCCATTAAGAGGGGTGATAATGGAAAAGTAAACCGTTACAAGGCTCGATTGAACCCTCTTGCACATAAAGAGGGTTCAATCAAGTCCCTGGTATTGATTACCAGCAAATATTCTCCCCTACTACAAGGTATGATTCAATTACAATTATTTTTAGCATTGCAGCTAAGTATAACTAAAAAATCCAACAATTTGATGTCAAAACAGCCTTTTTGAATGGGGACCTTGAAGAAGAAATTTATTTAGAAATTCCTGATGGTGTGATTGTTGACAAAAGTAATATATTAAAATTGAATAGGTCACTCTATGGGTTAAAACAGGCATCAAGGTGTTGGAACAAAAAGTTTACTGAATTTTTTAAATCATATGGTTTTAAGTTCAGTCACAAGCTGAGTACTGTGTATATGTTAGAAATGTTGATAGTATCAAGGTTATACTGATAATATATGTTGATGATGCTCTTATAATATCATCAAGTAAAAAGATAATTAAAGATATAATTAATTTCTTGAAACAAGCATTTAAAATTAAGGAATTGAATTTGTCATATTTTTTAGGCATAGAAGTGTTAAAGTCTGATAACTGTATATTTTTATCAGCGAGAATAGATCAAATTGTTTAAACTTTAAATATGAGTGAATGCAATCATGCATCAACTCCTGCTGATCCGAATATTGTTATATGTAAAAATCTTGAGGAAACTGCTGTGAAGTTCCCTTATAGGGAAGCTATTGGTTCACTGTTGTTTCTATGCTCTGTGTCCAGACCTGATATTTCATATACGGTGAACATGTTGAGTCGGTATATTAATAATCCTAGTCAACAACATGTTAATGCAGTGAAGCGTGTGATTAGATATTTAGTTAATACAAAAAATGTTTGCATTAGGTATGGAGAAAGCAATGATCTTATCGGATACTCTAATGCTGATTTTGCAGGTGACGTGGGTACTCGAAAGTCCACTACTGGATATATATTCTTAATGAATGGAGGGCCAGTAACATGGTCCAGCCAAAAGCAAAAGACCATTGCTCTCTCTACCACCGAAGCAGAATTTGTTGCAGCCTGCGAGTCTGCAAAGGAAATACTATGGTTACATCAAATGTGTTTGGACTTGGGTGAAGAATATGATTAAGCTATATGTTGATAATCAGAGTACCATTAAGCTAATTAATAATCCAGTTTTTTCACAAACGAACAAAACATATAAATGTTAAATACAATTTTATCCGAGAGAAAGTGGAGAATGGTTTAATAAATATATCCTATGTCCCAAGTAAGAATCAGCTTGCTGATATATTAACAAAGCCATTGCTAACTCAATCTTTTGTTTTTCTAAGAGAACAAATAATGAATAAGCTGTAATGACTTTAATGTTAAAGTATAAAATATGTGCTGCTTGTATAATGTAAAATTTTAGTAGGAGTGTTAACTTGCTACGTAAAATTTATTTTTATCCTGGCTGAATAGCCACAGGGTCGTTGCCCATTATTTTACATATTTGTGTATAGATGGCAACACTGCTGCTCTTGGTGTATGATTTTTGTATTCTTACTGTGCAATCGTTTCTTTCTTTAAATAAAACAAATTAAGTGGATTTTCTCAGTTTTTGTTTATCAAACAGCCCTAATCTTAATTGTTTTATACTGTTTAAATTATTTTTTTGACTGAACCATTTAAAAAAAATATTGGAAACAACAATTACACAACCTTGACCAAACTTTATTAACAGGCTATGAGGTGACGTTAGGGGGTTAGGATTTGTTCTATTCTTCTCCATGAATCACCTCATTGAAAAACGTATTAGTATAACCAAACACAATTCTCTACTAACTGACGAGGCTCGGAATTGTTGTATGAATGGCCGAAACGTTAAGTTCTAAACACTCAGAGAAGGGCAAAACCTTATTTGACCCGGCTAATGTGCTAGGTTCTGAGTGTGGATATGTCCTTCTTACAGATTACTTTAAGCATGTTTACTATGTGCTAAATTAGGCGTTCTGTCGTCTTAATTATGTTAATGAACAACATATTATTATTATTATACTTTATTGCATCAACATAAAAAATTTACAAACAAAACATATTTACAAATAGAGAAAAACAAAAGGCGGTCTTATCGCTTTATCGCTTATTATTATCGCTTTGGGTAGAGGAAATAATTTCGATACAGTTATTAAGAAGTATATATATAATACAATAATGCATATAAAATAAATAATTACGCATAAATAACATATATGAATAATGTATGTATAAATATACATAAAAAGAAGTACATATATAAATACACATGTATAATAAATATAATTATAATAGTACTACGTATAAGTAAATATATATAAACAAATATAGATAGTGATGTTATTTTAGTTCTTCAAGTAATGAGCAATAATAAGATTTTTAAATATTGCCTTCGATTTTGCTCTTTTTATTTCTAAAGGTAAAGCGTTCCATAATCTAACAGCCTTTACAGTAAAAGAATGATTATAAAATTGTGAGGAATGCAAAGGAATTTTTGGCATCCAGCGTGTAGTCTCTCGAATAGAACTATTTCCGATAAAATTAAAACGTTTCTTTAAGTATACTGGTGTGTTTGGATTGAACAGGACTTTATATAGAAGAAAAAGAACATGAGCATCCCGGCGAAGTTGAATTGGTAGCCACTTGAGCTTTGATCTGAATTCGGAAATATGGTCGTACTTACGTAGACCAAATATAAGTCTAATGCAGAAGTTTTGAAGTCGCTCAAGTTTATTAAGCTGCTCCTCGGTAAGGTCAATATAACTAGCATCAGCATAATCGAGAATAGGCAGAAGAAGAGATTTCGCAAAAGCAATTTTAGTGGGAATTGGTTAAAAAAATTGCGCAATCTTACATATCACATAACCATCTATTTATCCGCTTAATACTGGACCAAGGTAACTCAACCAGTCTCCGTTTATGAAGCTATTAATTCATTTTATTATTTCTTTGTGAACTTAGGGCCACACGTCGGTGTTCTGAGTAAGTACGACCTCTCCTAACGATGGCGTGGTCTAAATTGTAGAAGCTAAAGTTACGGAACAACCATGTCGTGACATGTATTCGAATATTAAAGAAATGTTCGATTTAGTTCCGTAGTTGATTATTGTAGCACAGTTGAACTTACGGCCGTAACCTTGTTTGAAATCGTTGCTGTTTCCATTACTTATTATTTATGCTCCATCGGTGCACAGCGTCAAAGTCATGCTGAAATAATTTGTAGTTACTTGCGCTTCTTACAACTTTTATCAGTTTAACGTCATCAGCATACATCAATATCAAATAATGTTATACCACTTCCGGTAAATCATATATCAAAAGAACAAATAAGTAAGGTCCTAAATTTAATCCTTGACTTATTCCCAATCGCAAATTATATGGCTCAGAAAGGTACAGAGCCATTTCAAACACTTTGGCAATGTCACACAAATTAGCTACCGGATGATAGTTTTCTACCATAGTTTTTGATCAAATTTTGAGAATAGAAGTTACTCTAGATAATTTACAAACAGTGGGGTATTGCCCAGTGCTGAAAATACTGTTAAATATAAAGTTATTGGGTCTATCAATTCGGCAATACAACCCTTAATCACTAATGCCAGTATTGCGTCAGGCCCGGGGGAAGTACTAGGCTTCAACTTCCGAACAGCACGCCTTACCGCGTTTTTATTAAAGAGGCTAACGCTAACCCATCGGCTATCAGTATGAGTGTTCAAATTAATTTCATAAGGATTAAGGCAAGGTTTATTGGGCAAATATACTGGCTGAAAATGATCTGCAAAAACAGCCGCTGCATCAGCCCCGTGATACTCACGATTGTCCTTAGTAACTAGCAGTTACACACCTCCGCAGTGTATTCATGTATTGCCAGACAAGAATTGGTTTCTGGTGAAAGTTAGATGATACACTACAAGCGCCTAAATTCAGCCAGAGCATCATCGTCACCG
This sequence comes from Apoda limacodes, assembly GCA_946406115.1. Lineage (NCBI taxonomy): Eukaryota > Metazoa > Arthropoda > Insecta > Lepidoptera > Limacodidae > Apoda > Apoda limacodes. Next base: position 4,879,193 of record OX291553.1, on the reverse strand, counting down.
AATTGTTTTCAGCGTCGATGACATCTAGCTTTGGTCTCAATGTCACGGATTATACTTCTCATGTAAAAGACTGGATACGTACGATTACACCATCGCTTCCGTATTTGTTTTGGAACGCAATGGTCAAATAATGAGTAAAGATAATTATTGAAGGCATTTACTACTAATGTTAATAAACAAAAAGTGTCACGAATATTAAAATATAATTTATGAAAATCGGCCTTTGGATAATTCCAGTCTTTAGATCTATCGATGTTTGAGGGTGCTATTCTAGTTGCCTGCTTGGAGAAATTGTAACCTCTCGCCGATGGTGAAAGGCGGGTGATGACCGTCTACATTGACCAGTTCCTCGCTCGCCGCCGCTCTCCGCACGTACACGCTATCACTTAGCGTCGGATTTGTCAACACCACGTCCGTCATGTTTCTTACGTTCGGCGGTGCCACCGGCAATAGCCGAAGCCACACAAACACAGGCGTTACGCTGTGGTAGTCGTTGAGCCTGTTTTATCGCCGACGAAGTGTTCATAATTGTTTTTGTGACGACGTGGGTATGTTTACCGTCCACATTAGTTGGCACTAGCTTAGTGAATTTATTTTTGTGAATTTATGATGACATTCTGGTCTTTTACCAGCGTTTCTATTAAATATACTTTCTTAACTAAGCACAACACTGTTTGCTGTAACTCAAGAACTATTTTTTTTTTAATTTTACAAGAGACACAGTCAAACAAATACAATCAAAATGAGAACGAAACACATTTGGCGATCGAGTGATCTGACCTCTTTTATGTGTGTGATATGTATATTTAAAGTATCATCGTATTATATTGTATTTATACTTATATACACATGATTTTTACTACAATACGGAGGATTATGATTCTTGCAGTCTTCCAGTATGTGATTGTATATTAATAAATCAGTTCCATACAGAAACAAGTACAAAATGTTTTTTTCGAGAAAACTAAAATTAAAGATATCAACTTTTGAAAAAAAAACTATTAATATGGGTTAATGACTGTTATAATTATTAGCTTTAAACATAGGTAAATAAAATTTATTCTATTATAAAGAAATGGTCCGAGAAAAGTTAAAAAACTGTTACTAAAAGGTTTTCTTAAAGACTTTGTCTTATAGACTAAGTGATGTCTACGCACGGCTAGGTTTTTATCAACAGAAATTGGCGTTGAGTGTTGCTTTAGGGTTCCATATAAAATGAAAAGTTGCCGTACCGTTAATACACCACAAGTTTTGTAAAGAAGCTCCGTAAGGAAAAGCATTGGGCGAAATGAAGAGACCTTAAATATAAGTCTTTGTGTTCTCTCGAGAGGCAACAATGAACTTTTGGGAGCACCCCCCCAAGATGTAAGTAAGTACACTTTCAACAAGTGCAAAGTATACACTTCTTAAAACATGTGCCTTAGCTACATTCCTAAGGCTTTTAAACACAAACATGATTTTACGAACTCTTGAGCATAGTAATTCTATGTGTGCCTTACAATTAAGATTTTGGTCAAGAACAACACCTAGATATTTTACCGAAGGGCTGTTTTTTACAATAGGACAGCAACTTGAACTTATGTTGTAACAGTCGGAACTGTGCGCTATGATGTGAAGGTCAGGAGGTGATTGGTGGTTGTTTCGAATGGAGAAGGCTATGTATTGAGACTTTAAAGTAATCTCATTTCGAGATAGCCATTTAGTTACTAAATTTAGTCCCATCTGAGCTTCAGCATTGACTTCTTTCCATGTATTGGATGAAAAATAAGGGCTGTGTCGTCCGCATTGGCAATTATTTTGCCACGAAATGGGGTAATAGAGTAAAGGTCGTTAATGTAAGCTAAAAATAGTGTTGGACCCAAAATACTACCCTGTGGAACTCCAAATGTGATTGGTAGATGAGAACTTGAGAATGTACCTATTTTAACACTTTGAGATCTGTTTTATAAATAGTCTCTGAATAAATTCGATTCCACCCGTCTGATATCCAATCTTTGTAGTTTATGTAGTAGAATTGGAATAGACACCGTGTCGAATGCTTTAGCGAGATCCAAAAAAATAGCTAGGCATTTTTACTTTTATCCAAATTCTCAACAACATGTTCCGTTAGTTCAAAAACAGCGTCCGCAGTTGATTTAGTTTTCCTGAAACCGAATTGACACTGTGATAAAAGTTTATGTTTTTCAAAATAATTTGTGAGTCTATTATTAATTATTCGCTCTATTGTTTTTGATAGAGCTGGTAGTATGGAAATTGGTCTGTCGTTACTATTTTGGCTCCTGGATCCACTTTTGTGAACAGGCAGTATCAGCGATTTTTTAAACAAATCAGGAAATATGCCGTTTCTAAGGCATAAATTAAAAATATGCGTAATAGGAGGAATCAAGCAGTTTTTGTTAATTTTGTAAATTTTATTAGGAATTAAAGCACATCCTGCAATATTTTCTTTTTACATTTTTATAATAGTTTCTCGACTACATCTTCGTCTGTAGGTTAGTTAGTGGGTGGATTATAGTACAAAGAATTTGGATTGTTACTAGATGTCGATTCCAATGGCAAATTAAGAAAAGATTCAGTGCACGTAAGGAGTTTTTCGGCAACAGTGGTCCCAATATTCGCGAAGTATTAATTTATTTCATTCACGGATGCCTCTGGTGAATTTGCAACCTTTAAAAGTTCAGAGAAGGGAGATTTTATAGTTTTCATATTGGTTATATTTTTTATAGTGTTCCACATTTTTTTGCTATCACTTCCTGCAGCTTCTAATTCCAGCGAGTCGAATTATTTCTTAACATCTTTTAGTATGCGATAATAATAAATAAAAGATTTATATCTATTGTAAGTGTCAATTAAAATAATATTATTTGGATCACGTTTAATTTTTTTAATAAACCGCAATAAACCTGGTGTGATCCACGGCTTCAAGATTTTTTTACGGCTGGAAAGATTGACTATTTTAGTATTTTTTTGAATTGCTTCTTGAACATTTGAAACCAAATAATTTAAAGTTATGTTGCGATCAGTGGCTTTGTATACCGAAGCCAGTTCTAGCTTGTTTAGGTTAGTGGATAGTTCATCTAAGTCTAGCTTAGTTATAGTCGTTAACGTTGTGTCTCGTTTTATGCTGTTACTCAGATTTAACAGAACTGGATTGTGATCTGTGACCAGCGAATTAATTACGCAATAAACAGATTTGTTATTTGTTTTGAGAATCACATGGTCTAAACAAGATTTTTCACGTGTGTTAAAACTATGTGCTGGTAAAAGTCCATGAAAGTCAGTGAGGTTGAGATATTAGTAGGTGTTCATTGGGCATTCTAGCTCAATTGGAGCAGTGAAGATGCGCATTTTTGAACATTTTGGAATTGATTACGTAAAGATTTCAATTTGGGTGAATGTAAATAGATTAACGTATTTGATACCGACCAACCTTTTTCTAGCTCTATGCACAAGGTATTTTGGAGAGCATCATTCCATTTTACGAGAGAAGAAGGCATAAACTTACAAATATATACAAACCTTTTTGTTCTGTTCTAGTAGAAAAATATTTTACCCTATTACAACTGTCGGGCAAATAATATTTCATTAATTAATTATAAAAATCTTACCTTTTTTTTATCTTTCGGTAGTCTTGTGTGTCAATGTCTCTCAAATTAATATAAATATGGAGTCATATCGATTAGAGATTTCATTGCATAATTAACTTCTTTCACCAAGACATCATGAAATTTGTAAAGCAGCCACTAAAGCTACATTTAGAAAAAATATGTTCTGAATCTGATCTAGGCATATCACGTCACGGTAAACTATTACCTAATTCGATTCGATGTTTGATTTGCGGACCATCTAACTGTGGAAAAACAAACCTAATAGTTGGACTTCCTTTGCATGAAAATGGTTTATGCTATAAAAATATATATTTATTTTCCAAAATGCTTTACCAACCAAAATTCCAGAAGTACAATTAATGAAATATAACGATAATAGTGACGTTATAAGCCCTCATCGTGCAAAACCTGATTCAGTAATTATTTTCGACGATGTTGCTTGTGAAAATCAAAATCACATTCGTGATTATTTCTCAATGGGGCGACATAAGCGTATAGACTGCTTCTATTTAAATCAAACATATAGTAAAGTACCTAAACAATTAATTAGAGATAATGCAAATCTTATAATTTTGTTTAAACAAGATGACATTAATTTACGACATGTTTATGATGAACATGTCAGTACAGATATGAATTGGAATCAATTTCGTGATATATGTTCGGAAATCTGGAAAACTTCGTATGATTTCATAGTAATCAATAAAGACTGTGAAAAAAATAAAGGTTGCTATAGAAAAAAGTTTGATACTTTTGTCATTCTTGATTAAAACTCTTATAAACGACAAAAACTCTGATATGTGTTTAGTGTTGTCTATAAGTTAGTGTTGATAAAACTCTTAAGAACTTTGATGATTATGAAGACGATATCTATGAAGATGATTCGGAAAGTATGAGCCATACAAATAATAAAGAAACCAACATTTCAAGTGACGCTTCATTCAAAACAATTGAATCTATTTCAAGTCCACAACATAATTGGTCACCACCTTCAGAAGAAACTGTAAAAGTATTGGAAGATATTCCATTTGGTGTTAGAAATTTTAGTTTATTATTATTAGTTAAATCTTTTAAGTCAGTCGTGTCTAAAATCCGTCATTCTATGAAAAACCGCACGCCAAAAGATAACAATACTGCTATAAAGATAGCCTACTTGACTGCAAAAAAATTATTTAAAAATAAAAATGTTTGCTTACCCCGTCTTATACCAATACCAAAAACTGGAGGAATTCTACCACTTATACCAATTTTTACTGGCTTATCTGCATAAGGGTCTTTAGCTGGAGGAGCTGCAGGTATTGCTAAAGCAGTAAATAGCTATAAATCAGCAAAACAAAACCTTGAAGAGTCACAGCGTCATAACAAAATGATGGAATATTGCGTTAGGAAAAGGTCTCTACATCAAACCTTATAAAGGTAACGGATTATGTTTAAAATCAGCAAAAAACTAACTAGAAGGCTACCTAGACGTGCTTTGACGAAATTAAAAGCACACTAATGATATACCGTATTTTCGAGGAGTATTCATATAAAATGGTATCAAGAAATGCAACACAAAATATCAAACCTAATTACAATGAAGACGTAATCCCAGGGAAAAAAGCAAAATATATGAAAACTGAATTTGATTTTGATCTTCAGGGTGGAAGTGAATATGAAATAGATTCGGATGAACAGTGTGAAAAAGTTGATAACACTCTTAAGAACTTTGATGATTATGAAGACGATATCTATGAAGATGATTCGGAAAGTATGAGCCATACAAATAATAAAGAAACCAACATTTCAAGTGACGCTTCATTCAAAACAATTGAATCTATTTCAAGTCCACAACATAATTGGTCACCACCTTCAGAAGAAACTGTAAAAGTATTGGAAGATATTCCATTTGGTGTTAGAAATGAACGTGGTAAACTGATGATAGGTAATTCTCGAATTGTCCAAACAGAAAATACAATTTTAGTTTCTGGAAAGCCTAACAAAAAAACTGAAGGTCTAATGGAATTATTATTTAAAAGAATACCAGATTTAAAAACATTCACTAATAGTGACTTAAACAGTTACAAACAGATTTTAACTATTACAAATGCACATAGGCGTGACTTCAACCCTAAAAAACCAATTAAAAGTAATAAAGGAAGCAAGTACTTAAATATTATCAAACCACTTTTCAAGTTATCTAAGCAATGTACAAGCACCGAAAGTCTTACTCAAGGGTCTGGGTTACCAATTTTAAAAAAATATAATAAAAATGTTGATTATATGTATTGGGATGACCCTAATGAGTTAGTTGAAAGACTAAAACTTTTAATATCTTCTCGTGATGCAGGAAACAGTGGATTAGACAATGAAATAATATGTATCGTAGAGGAGTTGCAAGAAGCTGGTATTATTAACAAATAAAATATGAAAAATAACGTATTACATGCATTCTTAACGATTTATTCAAATATAATACAGATAACTTCATATTAACATTCAGTTGTAATCAAACCATTTAGGGATACATTTATTAAACAATGAACGTTGACAAATTTGGTCATCACGTGCATAAAAGATTGCGTTTGTCAGAAGTTTTCGATATTACTGACAAAGTATTTCTTAAGTCTATTAATGGAGATTTAGACTTAATATCAGCAAGTATAAAAGGACTCAAAACACCTCAGCTACCTAAAGAAGCCGTCAATAAGCAGTATGTAGATAATGTACTAAAAGAATATTGTGGAAAACAATCTTTCCTGCTCGAAATAAATGCTCTAAAAAGCCTGATTTAAACTTTAAAAAATCAGTTGCTAGATATTAAATCAGAATTAAAAAAGGTTGTATCACAAAAAACCGCACCTAAACAATTATGAACATAGAAGACATAGTTGGTGAACTTCACTAACCAGCTAGAAATCACTTCATTCGTAGGGCGGTAATATTAAAAGGGATTTATGGCAAGCTGATTTAATTGACATGCAGAAAATGGAAAAAGTGAACAAAGGTTTTAAATATATTTTAGTTGTTATAGACTGCTTTTCAAAATTTGCGTGGGGAGTTCCTCTGAAAACGAAAACAAAACGTGACGTAGGAAACGCTTTTCAAAAAATTTTGGATTGTGGTCGAATTCCTATTAAGCTTCAGACAGATATGGGAAAAGAATTTTACAATGAAGTGTTTAAGAAAATAATAACAACTTTTAATATAAATCACTCGTGAAAAAGGCGTCAATTGTTGAAAGATTTATAAGAACACTGAAATCAAAATTATATAAATATTTTACTTTAATTGGAAATAACAAATGGATCGGATCACCTTTGAAAAATGCTTTGTCATCATATAATGATACTGTCCATCGAACCATAAAATTTAAACCAATAAATGTAACATGTGATAACCAAACCGTCGTTATGAATAACATAAAGAGGAATGAAACCCCTCAGTACTTAAGAAAATCAAAATTAAAAGTAGGTGACTGTGTTCGGATTAGCAAATATAAAGAAAATTTTAGAAAGTTAAATCTTTTAAGTCAGTCGTGTCTAAAATCCGTCATTCTATGAAAAACCGCACGCCAAAAGATAATAATACTGCTATAAAGATAGCCTACTTGACTGCAAAAAAATTATTTAAAAATAAAAATGTTTGCTTACCCCGTCTTATACCAATACCAAAAACTGGAGGGATTCTACCACTTATACCAATTTTTACTGGCTTATCTGCATAAGGGTCTTTAGCTGGAGGAGCTGCAGGTATTGCTAAAGCAGTAAATAGCTATAAATCAGCAAAACAAAACCTTGAAGAGTCACAGCGTCATAACAAAATGATGGAATATTGCGTTAGGAAAAGGTCTCTACATCAAACCTTATAAAGGTAACGGATTATGTTTAAAATCAGCAAAAAACTAACTAGAAGGCTACCTAGACGTGCTTTGACGAAATTAAAAGCACACTAATGATATACCGTATTTTCGAGGAGTATTCATGAAAGATGCTTTTCCAAAAAACCTAAAGATATTGAGTGTGCGATTGTCAATTTAGATAACTCTTAGAATCCTGGAACGCACTGGGTAGCCTATATAAAAATTAACAACTACTGTGAGTACTTCAATAGTTTTGGAAATCTAAGACCACCTCAAGAGTTACTGTCCTATTTAAATTTGTCTAATGTTTATTACAATCACAATGTATATCAGAACTTTAATACTGTTAATTGTGGTCACTTGTGTATAAAATATTTGAACAATTTTTGGCATTCAAAAGAATAAATTAAGATAATTAAATAAAATAAACCATTTTAATCATGTCTTTCACGCTGTCAATATCTGGGTTCACATCAAGCTAAAATACTTGTTATTCTCCTGCTCTACAGTTACGAATGTGGTCTTTTATACTTTTCTACTTTTAACTCTATTCCAAACGTTGAAAGTAAAAATAATAAATTTAATTATGGTGATAATAAAGTGATTGAAATTCCTGAAGGATCTTATGAACTACAGGACATTTGTGACTATATAAAGAAAAACATTAGAAGCAGCACCTTTAGTTTAACTTGTAACAATAATACTTTACGTACTGTAACTTGTTGCTCTAAAGACATTCATTTTGAAAAAGAAAATTCTATTGGGAGTATTCTCGGATACAATAAAAAAACATTACAAAAGAATAAATTTCATGAATCACAGGTCCCAGTCAGTATTCTTTCATCTACTTACTTCTACTAACTTAAAAAAAAATTAAGTGTTGAAAAAAAAGACTTTTTAAAATTAATTGTATTACTAAAATGAGTGTATTAAACGTAGCGCAACCTTATTGTATTTGATAATACTATAGAAAGCATGGAAATTCATTCGTATAAGCCATATATCACTACTTTTAATAAAAATAATGAAATAAGAATACCTATCAACCAACAAGACTTGTACGTATTGCCATCAGCGAGTACAATATACCTAGAAGGAATGGTCATCGTTAAAAAAGGAGATCTAAAAGATGTTGCAACTAGCGTTAATTTTACTAACAACCCCATTTTATTTCTGTTTCAAGATGTTCGCTATGAACTTAACGGAGTTGACATAGATAGAATTAAAAATGCTGGTATAACAACAACAACAAAATCATTTTTGTCTATGAATGAAAATGAATCAAAAATTTCGAAAGCATGGGGTTGGGATATAGATGGAACAAAAAATACAAGATCAGGGAATTTTGCAGTATCTATACCACTGAACAAAATGCTTGGATTTGCTGAGGATTATAATAAAATAATAATTAATTGTAGACATGAGCTAATACTTTTACGCAGCAATACTAATCTAAACGCGATAAAACTAAACACTGGAGAAGTAATAGATGATATCATACTTTCAAAATTGTTTGGCGTGTTCCACACGTAAAAGTTTCCGAACGAGAAAAACTAAATCTATTAAAATATCTAGAAAAAGATCGTTCAATCAACTTGTTATTTCGAAACTGGGACTTGTATGAATATCCCTTATTACCAAAAACAACAAAACATACATGGGTAATTAAAACGTCTTTACAAATAGAAAAACCGAGATATGCTGTTATTGCATTTCAGACAGACCGAAAAAATAAATCAGAAAAAGACATGTCACACTTCGATCACTGCAATATAAGAGAAGTTAAAGTATTTTTGAATTCAGTGTATTTTCCCTATGAGGGTCTTAATGTTCGATTTGATGAGGATAAATTTGCTTTATGAATAATACACTAGATTCCAACAGTCTTACTACGGACGACGTCCTGAAACCTTGCTAACTTATAAAGAATTTAGAGATAAAGTACCGTTATACGTTATAGATTGCTCAAGACAGAACGATACACTTAAAACTGGCCCAGTTGATGTTCGTATCGAAATAGAGAGTGATAAAGATAAACCAAATCTAACTTCTGCGTATTGTTTGTTATTAAACGATTGCATTTTTTAATACAAACCCTTAAGCGGTATAGTAAAAAAAATATCATGAATATTACAGGACCTATTTTCGTAGACTTACAAGGCTTTAAGGATTCTCATAATAAATTTATTGTAAAAGAATTTGCCTTGGCTACCTTAGCATACACTCAAGTATTTCTAATTAAACCACCATATCCCTTTTTTTATTTGACTAAGGAAGAAAAAAGAAATGTATCTTGGTTAGAAAGTAATCGCGGTATTTATTGGAGTGACGGTTACATAGATTATCAAGAATTTAGAAAACTTATCAAACTAATTTTAAAACACTAATATTTGCTTTTGAAGGGTAGAGAAAAAATCCTATGGATTAATGAACTTTGTACAGAATGTAATATTGAAGATATTGCAGAAAAGGGATGCCCTAATTTTCCTAATTTGTACAGCACCTATTCTAAAGGGCAAAAAAACAAATGTTTTAATCATAGAAAATATTGTGCTCTGGAAAATGTTATTTGTATTAAGAAATGGTGCAATGAAAATGTGGACGTTAAAAATAAAATACTTGAATTAGTTTAAAATATAATAGTTTAGTTTTTTCATTTGTGTACAAATGTATAATATAAGTATTAAGTATTAAAATATATTAACTAAGTATAAGTATTTTGCTTAACTAAGTTTAAGTATTTTTATTACGAAAATTCAATAAATGTTATAACAATAAAACATTTTTCATTTAATTTCTATTCCTAAAGAGACATTACATATCTAAATATTTGTACATGACAAAATCGTTTATTTACAATACAAAAAAATAAGACAAATAAGTTTTGAATGAAATCTCTACGGAGGAAACCTCTTCCTCTGCTACGGCTACTGATATTCTTTGCCTCAGGTAAATCTGAAAGACAAGGAAAATAATTAAAGCAAAAATAGGAAAGTTTGTACATACCTCTGCTCATTAAATATTCTCAGTTTGTTTTCCCAACTCTGTCGAAATAAGGAAAAGGGAATGCAGTACAGAATTCATCACTGGGTCATTTTCACTTTCTGCATGATAACTTGTTTTTACAATTGTTCTGCTTTCCACAACGTTCGGTAGTTCTGTAAATTGACTAATTTCGATTTTGACCACATACTTTAAAACTTTGCCTACTGAAAAAGCGATATAATTTGCCTTTTGGTAATTAGACATATTTTAAAATTATAATAAAGACGTGTTAACGAATCGACACCTTTCAATTATGCGATTTATTTTTCATATAATGCAACAATCTGTTTGCGTCATACAGGTTTCAAATAAAAACTTGTTGGTTCATGTATGTTAGATATCGTATGACCGGCTGCCTACACCGAAGACATCTTGAATATCGAAATGTATCTGAATCAGCATAAATTTTCTTTTCTAACGTTCGTAATAAAATAGTTAAAGTTTTTTTGTTTGTCTGTGTGTCACAAATGCTAATTATATCTACCAACATTCTTTATCTAAAGGTTTACACTAAAGTTGGACTTAGATTGATAAAACAACATTTTCAAATAGGTACATTTTATTGTTATTATAAAAAAAATCACAAAATTATAAAAAACACGAAATCCAAAAAAATTAACAACAAGTCAAATAGTTATAAAAATATGAACTACCAAAAAGTAAAAGTTCTTGCACAGCTAAAACGTTAGATTTACTTTTATAAAAATGAAGTACCATTTCAATTTGTCTGACAGTTAGGGTATAGCAAGCTAAATTATTTTTGATATTATGTACAAAATAATGAACTATTACATAGTCATGCTTAAGTAAATAGTTTAATCTTAATTCTACACACTGACAAAATGTACTAAGAGCGCCACAAATTAAAGAAATCACATTTTCAGGACAACGTTTTTCACAAAAAAGAAGTTGGTATAGAATAGACATGTTGTCTATACATTTCGAGTTGATTTCAATGTAAATTCTGTGCCATTCCATAGTAGTAATAAATAAATCATAATTCTCGCTATTGACAAGGATATGAACTCGTGGTAAAAAATTATTGACTGCCCATAATCCTGTAGTTATATAAATATTATTTGAATATACATATTTATGTTTTGAAACAATAATATCGGTTAGATAACTTTCTGCCATCTTCGCAAGAGTGATATTCAGAAAAATGAGCAATGTCCCCAAGCAAACGTTTTTATGTTGTCTTCCATTATTCGACGTTTTTTGTCATTGGAAGACAAAGCTACATTGTTAACAGACCTTGTTAATATTTCATGTTTAAGAGACTTAAAAAAAACATTTTTTCTTCGTAGGATTTTGTCTTTTTTCTTCAAAGACTTATAATAGTCATTGAAATGAACACCATTTAAAACATATTTTTGAACACCTTTAGCCTTTTTTATTTCGCACGATTCCGTTCTAATACAATATAACTTAGATCGCAACCCAACAAACTCTACAATATTTTGACCTCCTAATTCATCTTTAAACAAACCTGGCACTTTTTTGTTGACGCGTTCAATTTGATATTTATTTGGCTCCGAGTAGTTACTTGTATCAAAATAGTGCTTTAAATTTAGCTTTAAATGCTTATAGAAATCTTTTGTTTCTATTGAATATAAAAAACTATCAGTATCGGTATAACACATTTTTAAATTAGAGCCGTAAAAAGGTTTCATAATAGTATAGTGAAAATTATACAGATGGCTTTTGGATAGTTCTAAGACTGTGAAACCTATGTATATAGGTTTATCAAGGACTACTTTTTCTGGTTACAATTGAACAGCTTCGCAATTTTCGGTAAATGTAGTTGAACTATGAAAGTTAGGTCTAGATATTAACTGCTCTGCACAGTAATTTTTTTTTGTCTTGTTTTTATCATCACTCCATTGATTTACTATTTGAACGTCTAATCTATTCTCTGTGTTTTCCAAAGTTTTTCCAAATATGCTGTTATTCATTAGTTTGAAAAAGTCTTGTTCAAATACAGATTTAGCTTGTTGCCTTAGTTTAGTGTTTAGGTCAATATAGTCTTTAAGATAAGGCCTTTGTTTGAATTTTATTACTCGATGCACGGTAGTCAACTTAAGTCCCGCTTTTAAACACAGTTTCAAATGGACGTAATGAATAACGTAAAAAAAATTGTCGTATAAATTAGGAATAAATTTTGATGTTTTTGAACCGGGTGGAACACATTTTTGAGGACAGAATGGTAAATCATTGTGTGAATCATGAAGTTCTTCTGGATATTCGATATCTACTTCTAAAATGTACCCATATTCGTTTTCGTCTGGTATTTTGCAAACGTTTAATTCATCGATTTCTCGTCTATCTAATAGTCTAAAATCAGAATATGGTAAGTATGCACACATAGCGTAACCATATAAATTGTTACAATCAATGTAAATAAGGTACTTCTCAGGTTCAGCAGGGTTATAATTATTTAAATACTTATTGTTGGCTTTTGCGAACCGCGTAGAACATAAGCATACTCCTCCCCGTATTCCTTTTTGAAGCATTCGAATGATTTCTAGATCATTAATAAGTTCTAATTTAATATTAGTTTTTAATAACATGCTGTCCCAGCTCAAAGCAGGAGCTGTCAAATAATAAGCAGCATCGACTTCGAAATTTAACCTACAAGTAGCTCGAAATTTTTGAAAAACATCGGCTAATAATAAAATATCCGTCAGTAGGTACAGATCTGTGTATTTCCCTAAATTTTGAATCTTAAACGTATTCCAAACCTTAAGGGCGTGATTATAGTCCTCTTTAGAGATATTTTGATTTGTTAGTGTACTAAAAAAATCTTCATAGGACGGTAAGTTAGTTTCGTCATACGATTTCCAGCTTTTCATATATTCATACGGATATACTCCTTTGCGTTTCAACAATTTAAACTTTGTTTTATTCGTAAAAAACTTAGTAATTAAATTAACTTTTGTAAACTAGCTCCTAAAAATTTAAATGAATCTACAAAACGGACTGGAACAAAGCTTCCTTCTTCGGTTGAAAAAAACTTTGTAAATGAAATGTAATTTTCTTTAGTTTTAGCTATAACTTTTATTTTGCCACGAATATCTCCCAGCTCACGTATAAATAAATGAGCATCGTAGCCTGAAAGGTTGTGAAAAATTCTGGAATGAATTTTGGTAATTGGAAATGTATATTGCAGTAAGAATGTGCGGCACCCCTATATTTGCCTGTTAGGTGGTCATGATCTCTTACTTTATCATAAAATAACAATTGGGAGCAAATAGAACAGTCTCTGGCATTAGTGAAATCTTTTGAATTATTTTCGGTAAATATCAATGGCACAGGATTTTTCAAAATTTTATATATCTTTAGAACGTCGCGTTGAAGATATTCTATAAATTTCTCAACACAGTTTGGACCCCGATATGACACATATTTATTTAAAGAAGTATCGTACGAGCATACAATGTAATAACCAAACGCGGCAGGCACATGTTTTTGCAAGTCTGACGTAAAACCACCTTTATTAAAAGTTTGATTTGTTTGGTATGGTTCTAAAAAACATTCGAAATCTGCATAAATGACAAAGGGTACGTCTTGCATACGCTCAAAATGCGTAAACTGTAAAATTGAGCCTTTATTAGGCAATTTAGTCGATACCCCTCCACATACATGCTCATCAAAATGAGTTTTACAATTAAAAAAAAAGCAAGCAGTCATCACAAAAAAAGATTTTCCCATGATGTTTAGTAGCTTGAGATCTAACCAATCGTTCCAAGTTTTTAATTAGACAGTAATGACTACGGGACTTATTTTGCAAGAATAGAAGATTGACATGACGCTTTTTTCTAGGTGTTGTTCTATACAATGGTCCAATTATTTTATTATTGGAATTCAAGCCGTAAACGTTGACACTAATTCTGTGATTATTTTTTTCAAATATTTTAATGTCCGAGAATGTCGCCGGAAATGCCATATTTTTGGTGTTAAGTACATCTTCGAAGTGAGGATAAGACGTAGTTCTGTCTGCGTTTGATTTAGCTGGGAACAATGCTGCAATTATACTCCACAAAAAACAAAAATAATCGTTATTTTTTTACATTAATAAAAGCTTTTTTATTAAAACTCGAAGCTCTTAAAGGTGAATACCGATTTAAATTAATTTCTAAATACAGGCTTTTTAAAAATGACCACCCACTGTCCTTCTCTTGGAATTAGCTAATTTTTTTGTTTATTTTTGACACAAGATCAGAATACAAGTGGTTAACATTGTAATTTTGATGAATAATTACATTTTCTGCTGCAAAAGATTATAGTCATTTTTCGGTAAAATGAACTCTCCAAAAAATTCAAAATTTACTTTTAAATTAACATGTTGTGCTAATTTAACATTGATAAGCTGTCGTACAGTATTCGAGTCGACGCAAAGGTATTCGAGATAAGAACGTGTGAGGTGTAAGCAGATACGAATTTGCTGAGCTGTTACTTGATGGCGACCTCGAGGTATTGCTAGTGGGGCAATGCACCCTGTAACTAGAAATACGGTTTCTGAATGCTGAACTAATTTTTTCTACACATTACTTCATCTTAATAGCGCTATTATTCTTATGAATATTACTACGAAGATGGGCAGAAAATATCCTACTCAAAACATCTTGTTCGCAAACAGTACAAAAAACTTTTTTACTCTTCATATTTACATAGATCAGTAGTATGGCTCTTAAGAGTTGTCAGTGTGGTCATATATTTACTGTCGGAAGATCTAAATTTCTAGAAACAAAAAAAAAACGAATTTAAAAAAAGTATTCGCATTTTAAGCACATTAAGGAAGTTGTTAATAAAATGACTAATTTAGGTTATCTACTTTTTATCCCAGGAAAAAATTAGTAATTTATCTGGTATTATATGTAATCAAAATTATACTTCATATGTTACTAAAATTATTTGTATGATAAAAAAACTAAGTACAGTATCTACCTATTTAGTTACTTTATTATTACTAATAAAAAAAATTATACACAGAAAGTTTCATTCTTTTTTATTAGAGTAAAACTTGCCTTCTTGGACAAACTTTAGCTTTACTTTTCTGAGAAAAATTCTTAGTTCCTCCAAATCGGATGACGACGTTTGAAAGCGTAACTCAACTTGGGCTTTCTCCAAACGCTCTTTCCACCCAGTAGCAGCAATAACGTCTTTGGTGTTGTAAACTCTCAGCTCGATGAAAGTATCGCCGTCGAGTTCCGCGGTCCGACGCAGCACACCATCCGCCACTCGCCGGGTCAGAGACGACGTAAGCCCCTGCTGAGCAGCAGCACGAGCAGACCGAGAAGCTTCAAGTTTGTCTTCACTGTCCGAAGACAGGAGTCTGTAGCTCGAGGACCGTTTTCGTGATGATTGCGGACAATGAGCGCTCAGCGATGCAGTCACAGTTCCTCGCGCCTTCCCTTCCACTTTCTTGCGCGGTTTTTTTACTTTTGGCTCTGCCTTAACAGAACTTGCTTCGATCCTGTGTATCAAAAATATAAGAAGTCAATATTTTTTTAATATTTTTTTCCATTAAGAAATTATGTACTGCACGTACAGTATTCTTAATACTACCAGTAATAAATAGGCCTCAGTATTCTTATTTAAAGTACTAATTTATGTTTAAAAATAAATATTAATGTTATAAACACAATGGCTTTACTTTCCCTGTTAAATCATTAGGGTTTGGTATTTAATTTGAATACAGTGAACTTAATAAGTAATGAAACTATTAAAAGCGTAAGACAAAATTAATCTCTTACAACACACCTTCAACAATCCTTATCTAGATACTTTGGACACTTGATATAAACACTTTTACTAATTACGTCTTTAATCCGATCATAATACAAAAAAAAAAAGTGTGCAGTCAACAAGGCAAGTAAGATAAGTTCGGATTAAATAGGTAGGAATAGTTGGTAGGAGTGTTTATATCAAGTGTCCTAAAGTATCTAGATTCGGATTATGGAGGGTGTGTTGTATGGGAGATATGACAAAACTAGAAATTCTGAGGTCAGCTTTTGGAGTTATAAAAAGATTTATGTAAATTACATTTTTCAACAAAAATAATTGAGTTTTATTATATGAATCGGAAAAGGAAAAGCAGGTGGTTCCCTCTTTTCCAACTTTCCTCTTCTGTTTGAATTCAAACTCCGACCTGTAACAATATAGTATTTAGAAAGATCTTTACTTCTCGTTATATTTATAGGCGTATTTACCTAAAATTGATTCGCATTATTTAGAAAAGTAACAAGAACAGGGCCTTTATTCAATTACGAACAAATCATATGATTTCGAGTTGATTTTGACCTACGCTGCCGCTTTACATCGTTAGTCTTTTCTTTCATGTTTCAAAACGTTAAGCCATAGAGTAATGTAGATCATAATCATCTCGAATCAAGATGGATTTCACAGAGTTAAATAAAAGCCTGTTATAAAATTAACATTACAGATTTATGTACAGATAATACTAAGTTTAAAACTTTAATTTAATATAAACACAGATTACTAAAGTTAAAACTTACGAACATGATTTTTGATGCTTTGATCCTCAGCTTGAAAATTAGAAGTTCACCAATAGCAGCTTCACAGCTTGGTAGTTAAGCAGCACTTATTCACACCCAAGAGTGTTGGAAATTGTGTATATTTTTAATCTGCAACCTTTTCTTACAGTTAACTATAATCAGAAGAAATTAAAAACGTACACACTGGTACCCTACGTAATCAGCTGACACCGAGCGAGAGCAAATTAGACTCCAAAAGAAAAGACCTTGGTTTTCTTAGATCAAGAGTCAAGTAACATAAATTATAGTTTAACCTACAATAAAGTACTATGAAGTGTAGGTTAACCAAACTAATATTATTATAAACAGATATTTACGTTCATACTAAATAAAGATTATTCAAGTTTTATACGCTTACTGTTATACGTGTTTAGTACAAATATATTGTTAAGTAATCTAAATTTATAATATACCAATTAGGTTTTCTACCCCTTAAATTGTTTCAAGTCAGCAAAAACGGAATTCCCATAGAAAAGATTGAAGAATAAATATATTTAATTATAATTTTATTTTACATTAATAACAGAAATATGAAGTACAAGGAATATGCCGCTATTTGGTTTGGGGTTCAATGTTGAATATAAGAATGGTTCTACTCAGTGTCCGCGAATATAAATTACTTATATGTTATAATTAATTGTTTTAGCATACCTTATTTATGTTTGTAAGGAAAAATAAGATAAAGGTCAAACTAGTAAAATAAAAAGTCTTGTGCTTTAATGTTAAAACAAGTTACCTACTCGAATATATCTTTTTCAATTACCTTAATTACTTATAGTTTTTTAATTTTTAAACCACAAAAGGCTCGCTTAAAAGTTTATGTTTGTTTTCTTAATCATATTATTTTGCTTTAAGTATATAGTACCCAATAGAAATAACAAAACTAAACCATAAATAATTAAACAGGTACGTAAGGAACCCAGAGCAGATTATGCCGCTTAGTTATCGTAACACAAAGAAAAGCCGCATTAATGTTTCTTTCCATAAGATTTGTAGAATAGGTAGCTACTTGGTTTACGCTGCACAGCAGTCACGTTTTGTTGGATATGCAATAAAACTGGGGACTTACCACGAAAACTTTTATGAAATCGAGTGTTGATCAAAATTATTAGTGAAATTTTACATATATTCAGGCTTAAGGTTTACCATTAGATTAAAAAAAAATTAAAACTTAAACAAACATTATGTACAAAAGCATAACTTTCATTTTAAAAAATCTTTTTGCATTCTTCATTTATATACAATTGAAGTTAATTATGGTTAAAGATATTTTAAGAAGTCCTATTTGCTATGACCTTTTGTAAAAAACTAAACGTAAGTTTGATTTTAAAAACACTGTGTAACGAAAGTATCTTTCGTTATCGCTGACCGATTAAGATGTTTGATCGACAGTGTTAATGGTGAAGCTCCTGATTTATGGGAACAGTTTTCATTTCAAACAATTGTTCTAATATGCGCGTACGTCATTTTATTATATATAAAATTACATGTTTAGTAAAAAACATTTTAATCTGATTTAAGATATGTAGATAAAATTTTGGAGTTTAATTTGTTCTGTTTTAGAAGAAGCCTGTGTAATAATAGATCATATCGTTTACTGCAATAACGAAAGTTTCAACTTTAAAAATCATGTGCTTAGAGTTAGATAAGATTAGTGTGTTAAGTTATCCCTCCCTGTATCCTAAAACGGAACGATACAGCCTAAACACCTTGTGCATAGAGCTAGAAGAAGGTTGGCGATGTCAAGTACGTTATCCTTTCCTGTAGCTTTGTTTTGAAAAATATGGCCTAAACGCCTTGTGCATAGAGCTAGTAGAAGGTTTGTCTGTATCTGTGTCAAAACATATTTTCTCTCCTATATCCTAATACGGAACGATACGGCCTAAACGCCTTGTGCATAGAGCTAGTAGAAGGTTGGCGGTGTCAAGTACGTTATCCTTTCCTGATGCCTTGTTATGAAAAATATGAAGTAAACGCCTTGTGCATAGAAGAAGGTTGGTCTGTATCTAATCTATGTTAAAACTTTTTTCTTTCCTGTAAAATAGGAGACCGATCTGCTCGGAGCGCATGTTTTCCTTTGTCATTGCAGAAAACGATAGGATCTTACCTAGAACAAAATGGTTCAATTCCATTTAGTTGTTCTTCTATTTATCTTGTTTATCTTCAGACATATATTTTCAAGAATTAATCTAATTACAAAATGTTTATCTAAATGTCATAAATATGGGTTTAGGATTTAAACAAAATCTAGTGTAATAGTGTGCAAGTGGAAGTGATGAAAAATATTTATTGGTAAGTTTTTATTAGTAAATTAATCATTCGCTGTGGTTATTTAAAAAACTATTTCGTGTCGTTTACATCACCCAAATTGAAAACTTTACGTAACCAATTTCAAAATGTTTATTGGGCATTCTGGCTCACTTTCCGCAGCGCAGATGCACGTAATCAACGCAGCGCAGATGCTGGCGCATCTTCACTGCTCCAATTGAGCCAGAATGCCTAATAAACACCTACTGATATTCTAATGAAAGTGGATGTTTATTTTCCGGTTTTATATCGATATTAATGTCTCCAATTATAGCTACATTTTTGAAAGCTTTTAAGTTCGTCAGAACACTATCAAGGGACTTCGAAAACTTATCGAGGTTCCTGATGAAGGTGAGCGATAGACAGCTATAATTGCTGTATCTATTCCTACTTTTACGACAAGGCAATTACCTTCTTCAAACACTGGTTCATAAACATATACACTCAAGTCATATTTTGTGTATACGACAATTCCGTCGTTTTGATTGCAAAAATTGCAAGTAGAATGATAATTGTAGCCAGGTATATGAGGAATTACTAAATTACGTCATAGCCAGCATTCGGTTAATATCAGAATATCGCAGTCGAAGTTTAATCTGTGAGTCAACAATAGGAAACCAGATATATTTCGTGAGAGGCTTCTAATATTCTGGATCAAAATATTGATACTGTTTTGAGATGAAGAAAACAATGATTCACATTTTTCTACCTCACATACAAATGATTGAGACATCTCTTTGGAGTCCATATTTTCGAATAATGTTATTGTTCTATCGAATTTTAAATACAAGTAATGCTAAGGAACAAATATTAGGGAAAATGAGACAAACATACCGAAGAATTAAGTTAGTCCAATATCTTGTGTGCTGCGTAAAAACTAAATTATAAATAAACTTATAAACAATAGTAGTGTAAGATATTAGAGTGTTTCTATATGGTTTTTGGTAATGAGTTGGTAATATGTGAGTTAAGTAGTTAGGTGTGTTTAGGAGCAAAGTTACAAAACAAAAATTTATACTAACCAATTTAGGATTAAAAATTATAAAATAATGAAGATTTTTAGAGAATGATCTAAAGACAAATATAACCAGGAAATGTACTAGTCATTAACTGTGTTCAAGGTTCTCCAAATCTGATTCTTCTAAGATACGAAATTGGGATGATCCTTCTGCTTTGCGTAGAAATACAGTTCCATTCGTAGTCCAGCAAAAAACAAATTGATTTTTTTCGCAAATTCTCGTGCTGGGAAAAAAATCGTTTGGACTTGTGTGTTAAACATTCCGAGATGAAAATCAGCTTATTTGGACATTGAAGTTGGAGATGATTAGTTGTAAGACATTCTTCTTTAGTTCTATTTCGAGTCCTTAGCTTAGGAAGTATGTTATTTGTTAACAGTTTGTGTAGTGGCGAATTCAGCTATAATGAGTCCTGAGCTTTCTGATTTGTTTTTAACTCTATAGATGTCACGATTATCGTTTGTACTAAGATCAACTTTTAAGGCTTTTCCTACCAGCTGTACAATACTGCTTAATTGCTCCTTTGTCTGGAACAAACTGTAACTTTGGAATATTACGAAGTTCAATGCTAGTGCATTTAGCACGACGATCGGCAAGTTCAATTTTATTTTCTAATACTTTCACACATATATTTCACATAATACTTTAAATCATCTTTACGCATGTATTCCAACTTATCACATTTTTCTTGCATTTCTTCATATTTTTGTGACAAAAATTTTGTAATTTCATTATTTTGATCTTTTATTTCCTTAACAGCTTTTTCTAAATTTTTTATTTTGTTCTACAGCAAAATTGTCGAACATGGTTCGCATTTCATCTAGAGAGAGAGAGAAATTGAATCATATTTCCTTTTTGGTCTGTTTGTGGTTTAGATCCATGTTGTTGCAGGTTTGGTAGGTGAGGGGGTCGGTGTCGTGGGGGTAGAAGGTGGGGTGAGTTTTAAAGGCATATTTAAAAAGCGAAAATTAAAAGGTAATAACGTACTTGGTTTGTCAATTGTTTCAGCTTGGTGCCTGGTCCGCTTCTGCTGTCGTCTATGAATTGTAACTGATGGTAACACCTGTTGCTCAGTAGTATACTTCGATGACTTGTTACGTAGCATAAGCAGCACAATCGACGAAATAACAAAATATATCTTGCGCTAATGATGACTCATTCTGTCATGCCGCTGTTCATATGTTGCTGGTACTCACTGAATTAGCTTGGGATTTTATCAAAAATATTTTTTTTGAAAAAATAAAAATAAATAAATATGTAAACACGTCAGTTCAGAATCGTGGCCCAGGAGGGAGAGGAGAATTATTTCGGAGTTATAGCCCTTTTTAGTTTGACAGCAGTCATCCGAAATAAAGATCTTGATAAGATCTGTAATTTCGAAACATGACGAAACTATAAAGGTTCCGTTTTGCCATTTAACTACGGAATCCTAAAACGAAAAACGGATGAATTAGAAGAGACGCATTATAGTAGACATAGAACAATTATTCTAATCTAGTCCTGTTTCCGATTCTTTTTTAGAAGTGTTAGAGTGGAATGGAAAAGCGGAACTTAATCCATTAATGGATTTGACCATTGGATTAGAGTGGAAAAGCTCCAATAATGGGTGAATCCAATGGTATAAATGGTCTCAACCTATGTCACTTATACCATTAAGAGTATAGATGGGAGAAGTAAATACCATTTATACCAGGATATAATTGTCTAATGGTATAACTGGTACCACTCTACCGTTACAGCTATAATTGGGACAACTTAGTAACATTTGTAACATTTATGGTACAATTCAATGGTATAACTGGTCTGAAGGAATATTTAGCGGTGCCAATCAAAAGATTGGTAGCCAGTCGCATGTTCAGATTTTTCATTAGATATTGTATCAGGTCTAAGAGCTAACTAAATCATATGTAGTTAAAGTTAGTGTTTTAGCCTCACATTCCAAATTAGCATCGAAAATAATTTAGTGGTTTATTTAATTTAATACTTTTATCAACGTTATAAGTTACTCTCCTTGGTTTTGCTAGTATTGTACAAAACCTTCGGTTAATCCGATTATACCAGTTTTGGAACAAAAAATGCCTTTTCATAATTGATTCGGTTTGTACAAGATGTGCATTTTCACGAAAAAAAATCGAAATTAAAGTCAGATTTGCCTATTTCGACTTCTATGCCTAGATTCAGCCTATTTATTGACAAAGATAATATTATAAGAGATAGTGGTAGTTTGTCAGCTTCATATCTGCCCTATGAAACAAGACACCTATATGAAGATTGAAATGTTTTGACTTTATCTAGTAGTCTTCATCAATCAGTCTTTTTATTGATATTTAATGTCAATTACAATAATAATAAGGTATATTTTAAGGTATTTACTTGTAGGAAAATATTTTAAGGTACTTGTAAGAATACCACAGCTTAAGACACTGATGGAAGAGCCGCGGGTAATAACTAGTGTGCACTGTTTAGGCTATTTCTAACACGGGTAAAACAGCGGAGAATGAAGTAATGAGTAAAAAAAGAAAATTAGTAGTACTGATGCTTTATTATCTCTTTTTATTTCACCATTTCGCTTACCTACAACTTGCTCTAGAAACTTACTAAATCTCAAAATTATGCATGGTACCAAGTGAACTGTAAAAATGAATAAACAAGGGTGTACGTAGGTTAAAGACGCTATTTGAATAAATAAATAATTCATTTACAAAATCTATTAAATAAACAAATAAGAGCTTTTTACAAATTTTATTGATCTCTTAGGTGTTGTTCGTACTGTAAATTGAGGGTGGATTACCACGTCTGTGAAATAGGCTTTTGGTGCTTACGTAGTCCATTACATTACATTATAGGCAGCAATGAAATGGTGGGCTATTAGCAATATTTTTTAATTTAAATCTGTATGAACCTAAACTGAATCTATGAGATAATTTTATAAGTAAACATACTTCGCTATGCAAATAAAAGAAATTTAATTAGAAGAAGAATAAAAGTACAAATACGTGGACTTTCCCTAACATTCTACTTCTTCGTAATTCATGACCTAGTTACATACGTCTATTAGAGACCATGGCCTAGTTACAATCTACTATCGGAACGATATGAGACTTTCATTTTATTCTATGGCATTGGACTTCAAGGAGAAGAATACACAGGTATAAGAGTTAAAATGGGTAGGTATCGAATATTCAAGTTATTTTATTGCGCCACCCTTATATACCAATGTATTAAACCAACGATGTGTCTTTCTAGTGATTGATACTCATTTTACATTAGTAGCCCATATCTTGAAAATTACTGAACCGATTCTATTGAAAATTGCATTGATCCCTAAGTTAAAAAGGGAAATTGTTCTACGTTCATACTAAGTTCGCCCGTTGACCAAAAGCAACGAAAAATAATGTGTTGTATATAGATAAAAATATGAAATAATATATTAAATATTCAAAATATCTATTACTAGCTTCTGCCAGCGGGTTCGCCCGCCATAAATTTCCAGTAGTTTCGGAGCCTATTCAATACAAAAGACCAATTAAATCTTTCCTCTTTATAATATTAGTATAGCTAATCGATTGGGCATCCCTAATCGTCTTAGACACGATATAACGTTAGACGAGGATGGCAACAGTTAATAAAATAAATACTTTTAATATTGGTGACGGCATGCGGTTGGACTACATACTATATATTTGTAACTAATATATTAAAATAGACTAATTATTAACGTATATGTCCGATCCATTATTTAATAGGATGACTTTTAAGATGTCCTTTACAAATATATTAATTAAAATAAATTAATTAATAAAATCCAATCACGAACAGACATAAAATCTCATTCATAGCCCACATAGACTAACATAATTTATGGATATTGTGCAATTATTACAATATTACATACATACCTACGGGTATGTCAAATTAATAATTAATAATCTCCTTATTTTAAGTCAGAATAATTGATTTTCATAGGTATGATTTTTTTCAATCTGTAAGATCCAAACAGCGGTACGAAAGAAACTTGGCCGTGCGGCCCTGGTCCAGCAGTGGAGATGTATTATATGAAGGCTTGTTACAACATAATGCCTGAATGTCATTTACAAGGCTGTAAAAGGGTGCATTTGTTCTTATATATGTATTTAAGTCTAAATTTTTTATAAATTTTAAAGTTTTTTTTTAAGGTTAAAATGTTATTTAACAAATTCAATATAATACTATTTTTTAGTAGTAATTAGAAATTTAGATTCGGTGGCCTATTTTGATAACAGTGTTAACATATTTGTTACGATAGTACTTCAATTGAAATTGAGTTTTAAAAAGTGTTTATACGAAGTAATAAAAGTTGCTGTAAGATAGCGCGCTTTATAACGACATTAATGTTTACATTTAAGGGTTCCGTACTTCAAAAGGAAAAAAGGAACACTCAGACGATCACTTTTTTTTCCGTCTGTCTATCTGTCTGTCAAGACTGCCTTTTTTTAGGAACGCGTGAAGGTATCAAGTTAAAATTAATATCAAAAACAAAGATCTAGGATCCCTTGAAGCTGTAAAAAAATACAATTCAATGGTATAACTGGTCCGAAGGAATATTTGGCGGTGCCAATCAAAAGATTGGTAGCCAGTCGCATGTTCAGATTTTTCATCAGATATTGTATCAGGTCTAAGAGCTTACTAAATCATATGTAGTTATAGTTAGTGTTTTAGCCTCACATTCCAAATTAGCATCGAAAATAATTTAGTGGTTTATTTAATTTAATACTTTTATCAACGTTATAAGTTACTCTCCTTGGTTTTGCTAGTATTGTACAAAACCTTCGGTTAATCCGATTATACCAGTTTTGAAACAAAAAATGCCTTTTCATAATTGATTCGGTTTGTCCAAGATGTGCATTTTCACGAAAAAAAAATCGAAATTAAAGTCAGATTTGCCTATTTCGACTTCTATGCCTAGATTCAGCCTATTTATTGACAAAGATAATATTATAAGAGATAGTGGTAGTTTGTCAGCTTCATATCTGCCCTATGAAACAAGACACCTATATGAAGATTAAAATGTTTTGACTTTATCTAGTAGTCTTCATCAATCAGTCTTTTTATTGATATTTAATGTCAATTACAATAATAATAAGGTATATTTTAAGGTATTTACTTGTAGGAAAATATTTTAAGGTACTTGTAAGAATACCACAGCTTAAGACACTGCTGGAAGAGCCGCGGGTAATAACTAGTGTGCACTGTTTAGGCTATTTCTAACACGGGTAAAACAGCGGAGAATGAAGTAATGAGTAAAAAAAGAAAATTAGTAGTACTGATGCTTTATTATCTCTTTTTATTTCACCATTTCGCTTACCTACAACTTGCTCTAGAAACTTACTGAATCTCAAAATTATGCATGGTACCAAGAGACCAGAGGTCAGTGCGGTGGACAATAGCCTAAGACTCCTTTATCTAACGAAGGATTTGCTTCTGTGGCAGGGACAAATATCCGAAATTCGCTATTATGAACAAATCATCTAAAATTTTGCATAATATAAAATTTGCTTAAAAATAATAAAACTTATTTTCTCAATGAATGTGAAAACAAATTGTTTTTTTTAAGTTAAATTAATCACTCAAATTTGTAAGTACGTTAGAATATATTAATATAACCTGGATATTATACTCCAAAACAATAAGATACTTCTGTTAAAACGTATATTAAACACGATTAAATTGCTCTAAATTCCGAAGTGTTCAAGATTCATTGGTTGGAGTATAAGCAAACCGTGAGAATTATTTCTATAATAATTATTAGAATTCATTCTAGAAACTTGTAGCGGTGTGAACACGTCTCAAAACTTTAATTAGTGAAAAGTGCAATTACCAAAATCAAGAAAAGTGATCAAGCAGTACTAACCTATTTATATACTGTAAGTAAAAAATAAAGTGAAAGTGTGTTATTTATTTATTGTAAAATTAAAAATAAATAATATATAATTTTTAGTAGTTCTTTTTGTCAAGTAAATAGAGATTTTTTGAATGTTACATTTTATTGCTCATTGGAAATATACTGATTATATTAGGATAAAATAAAAATTATACTGATAAAATTATTAGACATGTAATTAACGTTTTCACAATGGTTTTTGCTCAGCTGAGCTCTCAATATTATGACACTGTTGCAATTATCCTGATTTTATTTATATTTAATTAATGCAACAGTTTATTTTTTTTATATTTTTTTAGATCTGCGCTAGATCTTCCTTAGTACGGATTCAATGCCTTAATCTTATTTATTATTTCATCTTAAAAATAAAAATCCCTGATATCTTACTGCTAGTTTCCTTTTTATTAGTCAAAACTGTAGGTACCTGTATCCAAGGTATAAAATTTGTATAGAAAAACTGTATGAATTCGATTGTTCGATCTGTCCACTAATTTGGAACACTAAACAATCGCCTTTGGCGTGGGGTGATCTTACCACGGGCACCCCAGGCGGAATCTTACCATGGGTCTGTCAACCAATTGCGATTGTGTTAGGAATTCCTTTCAGCGGGGTTGATCTTACCACGGGCTCCCCAGGAAAAACTTACCACGGGTCTTCCAACTAAAAGGTTTAGGATATACACGGTTCACAGAGTGATCTTACCACGGGCTCTCTGTAATTGTGTTTTAGGTGTCGCGTTGAATAAGGTGATCTTACCATGGGCTCCAAGTTGAACGTGTTAGGAATTCCTTTCGGTGGGGTTGATCTTACCGCGGGCACCCCAGGAAGAACTTACCACGGGTCTTCCAACTGAAAGGTTTAGGATATACACGGTTCACAGAGTGATCTTACCACGGGCTCTCTGTAATCGTGTTTTAGGTGTCGCGTTCAATAAGGTGATCTTACCATGGGCTCCAAGTTGAACGTGTTAGGAATTCCTTTCGGTGGGGTTGATCTTACCACGGGCATCCCAGGAAGAACTTACCACGGGTCTTCCAACTGAAAGGTTTAGGATATACACGGTTCACAGAGTGATCTTACCACGGGCTCTCTGTAATCGTGTTTTAGGTGTCGCGTTCAATAAGGTGATCTTACCATGGGCTCCAAGTTGAACGTGTTAGGAATTCCTTTCGGTGGGGTTGATATTACTACGGGCACCCCAGGAAGAACTTACCATGGATCTTCCAACTGAAAGGTTTAGGATATACGCAGTTCACAGAGTGATCGTACCACAGGGTCTCTGTAAGCGTGTTTTAGGTGTCGCGTTCAATAAGGTGATCTTGCCATGGGCTCCAAGTTGAACGTTTTCAGAATTCCTTTCGGTGGGGTTGATCTTACCGCGGGCACCCCAGGAAGAACTTACCACGGGTCTTCCAACTGAAAGGTTTAGGATATACACGGTTCACAGAGTGATCTTACCACGGGCTCTCTGTAATCGTGTTTTAGGTGTCGCGTTCAATAAGGTGATCTTACCATGGGCTCCAAGTTGAACGTGTTAGGAATTCCTTTCGGTGGGGTTGATCTTACCACGGGCATCCCAGGAAGAACTTACCACGGGTCTTCCAACTGAAAGGTTTAGGATATACACTGTTCACAGAGTGATCTTACCACGGGCTCTCTGTAATCGTGTTAAGAACAACGTGTTTCATAAGGCGAACGATGACTGATCTCAAAAACATAATATTGGGCACGCTAAGCCACCGGAGTGCAGGCGAACGAAGTGAGCCTGATGACACGGAGGTGGTCTAGAGTGCCCAATATTATACTACTGAGACCGTGGTCAACGCCATGAGGGAGCGCTTTTGGGTGAGCGTTTCTGGGTGGTAAAGATAGTAACTGCACAATGCCAAACGTGCTGCATCAGTCGAGCGCAGCCAGTGCCGCCTAAAATGGGAGACTTACCGTATGGAAGACTAGGCGATACACGCCGGGCCTTTGTTCATTGCGGGCTGGACTACTTCGGGCCGATGGAGGTTACTGTTGGCCGGCGTCGAGAGAAGCGGTGGGGTGTACATTTGGAACTTGCAGCTTCTCTGAGTGCAGACTCAGCGATTCTTGCCTTGCGGCGCTTAATTGCGCACCGTGGGCAACCAGCCATGCTGTACAGCGACCGAGGCACGAACTTCGTGGGAGGTGATAATGAACTCCGGGCTGCACTTCAGGCCATAAATCATGACAAGGTGCGTGACGAAGCAACGACGCGAGGGATAGCGTGGCGGTTTAACCCACCGTTCACACCACATATGGGCGGCTGCTGGGAGAGACTAGTGCGCTCAGTCAAAAACGCGCTTCGTGTCACACTTCGCGAAAGAGCACCGCGTGACGGGGTGCTGCACACCTTGCTCTTGGAGGCGGAACTGGTAGTAAATAGCCGCCCCCTAACTTACGTTTCTTCAGACTCAAAAGGACCTGTCGTGCTGACGCCTAATCACCTACTGCTCGGCACGGCAACAGGTGCTACGCAGATGGCGGATGTTGAAGTAGATGAAATCAACGCTAGGCGCCAATGGCGAAAAGTTCAGGCGCTGGCCGACATGTTTTGGCACCGTTGGTGCCGAGAATACTTGCCAACGCTACAGCGTCGACAAAAATGGATCACCAACGCAGCGCCCATGAAAGTAGGTGATATTGTGTTAATAGTGGACAAAGACCAACCACGTAATATGTGGCCCCGTGGCAAAGTTAGTGCAGTGTATTCCGGTAGTGATGGCCAAGTGCGCGTTGTAGACATTCGAACAGTACATGGAACAGTGAAACGGCCTGCTGTGAAGTTGGTTGTGCTTCCTACTGACGGGACGGTTATCCGGAAAGCCCTCAAACCAGGGGGACGAATGTTACGGAGCACACCTTCACAACGGCGTAACATAGTATTAAGTAGGCATAAACAATTGTTAGTAGGTATAAGGTTTGTATTGTATAAATAATTTTGTCTCATGTTCTGTAGGTTCGTAAATTTTAATAATACGTATTAATAAGTAAAATGTATTGTATCGTTAAATACAAAGTAAGGGCTCGTTTTTTGCTTGTACATTCCATTAGAAAGTGTCTTAAGCCTACATGTGCAAGCGGGGAACGTGCAGGGTGAAAGGAAAGATATGTTGTGAAGATGTTGTCAGAAAGAATCCCTGGACCGAAGGGCGGCAGTTCTACGCGATTCACGCACAAGGCATTACCTCTCCTCTGTGGTGTTAAATTAATGTACTTTACTGTTGTCAATTTATAAGTTGTGTACATATTTTCCATAGTTTCATTCCCTCGCACCAAAATCTACCCCGCGCCAAAAATTATTACTTTACAACAGGGATACAAAGAAATTTGCAAGAGCAGACCAGTCTCCACAGGCGGCACCCGTTCAGGAGTATGACACATGAATTAGCCATCGCTTCACTCAACCATGTTTTAGGGAACGTAACGACCCGACACACACTCCACCACCGCAGAGACACTTTGAGAGAGCATGACACTTGAGTTTCTCAACTCCAGTAAAACTTCGATTGTACAAGTTACAATGTGTGTAACGATGGGTACATTTCCAAATACAAGTACTATGATAGCAACATTTTAGTTATTCCCATGCGTTTTTATCTATGAGATAGTCTTTAATTGAATAGTAAGCGTTTTTGACAAGTTTCTGTTTAACAAAAATTTTAAATTTTTTATTATTTATTATTTAAGTTTACATACTTCTGCAGGGATTTTGTTGGAAAAACGGACACACTGTCCTTTAAATGATTTATCAGTTTTCTCAAGCCTGTGGATCAGAGCCAGTTTGCGTCTATTTCTTGCATTTTGATTATGAACATCACTATTTTTTTAAAAAAGATTAATATTCTTATGAAAATACATTAAATTATCAAATATATATTAACCAGGTAAAGTTAGTATATTGATCTCTTTTAATTTAACCCTTAAAGAGTGTCTGTTACATAAATTGTTTATTGCTCGAATAGACCTCTTCTGCATAACAAATATTGTCTGTATATCAGCTGCGTGTCCCCATAATAAGATACCATAGGACATCACGCTATGAAAGTAACTAAAATATACTAGCCGGGCTGTGGCTTCGTCTTTAAGTCAAATCTTTTTAACCGCAAAAGCTGCAGAACTAAGTCTATTCGCCACTCCAGCTATGTGTGGGCCCCATTGAAGTTTTGCATTTAAAGTAATGCCTAAGAATACAGCGCTATCTACAACATCTAATTGCTCCCCATTTACACTGGTTCTTACTTGACTTACATTTGGCGTTAAGAATTTAATACATTTGGTTTTCTTACTGTTTAAAAGCAAATTATTCATATTGAACCAGTGGACAATTTTAGAAACACAGATGTTTACATTATCTAGAACTGTTTCGCGTCTTTTAACTCTAAACAATAGTGATGTGTCATCTGCGAACAACAATATCTCGTGATTGTTTTTAACGACCTCCGGCAGATCATTAATGTATATAAGAAATAGGAATGGCCCCAGGATGGAGCCCTGTGGAACGTCCATTTTAATTTTAGATCCAGGGGCGCGCTTCCCATTTATATCAACTGTCCGAATCCTATCGTCCAGGTACAAGTTTAAGTGCAGTACCCCTAATACCATAGTGTTGCAATTTCTTAATTAGGGTTTCATGTTGGACGCAATCAAACGCCTTGGATAGATCACAAAAAACACCCAAGGCATCCATTGAATCCTCCCAAGCATCAAATATGTGCTGAATAAGCTCAACGCCAGCGTCGGTTGTTGACCGACCTTTTGTGAACCCAAACTGTTTGCAAGTCAGTTGTGAAGTAAAATGACTACTCATTTGATTTAAGATCAGTTTTTCAAAGATTTTACTGAAAACAGGTAATATAGAGATAGGTCTAAAGTTAGAGAGGTCAGTAGTGATTTAAATATAGGTTTAATTTTACTGTATTTCATTAAATCGGGAAATACACCTCAATCAATATATTTATTAAATATTATAGCTAGTTGGGGTTAAATTAACATATAACAGTTAAGTTACTGTGGCAAGAATTACGGTTAAGAGCAAAACAGTAATTTTAAAAAGACGAAAAATTGTGGCCACAGCAAATCACGACAGTGGGAACTAGATAAAAAGAGGGTACAGATTATTAAAATTTTAAAAAACAAACGAAGGAAAAATTTACTAAAAATGATTCAGCTAGTAACAATTAGGAATGCCTAAAACAAAGGGAAAAAGGGACTTGTCTTTTAAATTCTAGTCTGTGAACTAAGACTTATTATGTCTTAGTATCAGATGTAGTGGTAACGATCTTATGATCCCGTTTTTATCATAGCTTTTTCTTAGCGGGCCATCTTCTATTTGTCAGGAGCAGTCGCAGAGTACAAGCGACTATAGATCCTGGTGTAGTCTAGGTATGAAGTGTGAACCGTATTATGTGTGGAGGCCTGAGGAACTCCAGATTATCTAGTTATTTCCGGATAGCACCAAATAATCACATCGACTTTCTAGCAGTATCTGAACTGAAGACATAGTGTTAGTTGGAAAGACCGGTTTTGCCACAACGAGGCGCTCGTTTGGACAATCTAAAACTAAATAATTATAAACAGATCAGAAGTCGACTACAATAATTGCCTTTGTGACATCAGCAACCACAAATCCCCAGTAGTAACTACGATCTAGGCCAAGATTCGGCACTTAGTGAGCATAGCGTAATAAGTGCGAGTTGGACTCGCGCACCAAGGGTTCTGTAACACTATAGGATGCACGAGGCCGACACGTACTTTATTATTTTACTTTCGAGCTCACACTATCATCTTATAATTTTGACGGTTGTACGTTTTGCCATTTTTACGACAGAGTGAAAGAACAAAAACATGTTTCTAGTTTTTTTTGAAGGGCCACGCGTGAATGATACCCCTGGTGTTACAAGCGTCCATAGGCTACGGTGACCGCTTACAAAATTTCACCATTATAACAAATGTTCCCTGAAATTTTCAAACACACCTACTCCAGTCTAAAAGATGGAGTTCAATAAAAAGTGGGATGGATACAGTGTAACGGTTCAGTTTGGGATTCGAACCCAAGCCTCGGCTAGCTATCACTTAGTCAACATGACTCAACCCCTTGGCCGTCAAATTTGAATATAGGAATGAGATAAAAGTGGGTTCGATTCTCGCCTATATTCAATTTGCTAGTATTTTGGAACAGACACTTTATAAAAATTTTCTTTAGGTACAATAATATTTATTAAATGTTTTCCTAATAACAAATTTATCTAAATTATAATTCTATTATAAGACCTAGATTAACTTAACACTTTACGATGGTATATTACCTAATGGCACTGTATAGCTAAATTCACTTTATATTGGAGATTTAGGTCAGCCTAGGATTGACTGATATCACGTCGTGATGAATCGGAGAATAGCCACCTAGGCAACGTGGATGTCCGAGCCCATGGTGCTTGCTACCATAGCCAGCTGGTCAGGGTTGCGCCTGGAACTCGGGGTCGCTGTCCTTCGCCGCCAGCTGATATTGCTTAGGTACGAAGTATCGGGTCACTGTCCGGTACGGCCAGCTGATCCTTCCAAGTTTGTTGACCTCTGATTTTTCATTTAGGCAGAGTGAGGCCCCTTTCTTCTATTTTTGTTTCTCCGATGACGATTTCAAAAATACTGCCCTAGCGCTGAGCCTGCGATGATTTTTATAGGAGGGCACGCGTGAAATGTGTGTGTCAGTCACTGTTTCCGCTATGTGACGCGTATTTGGTTGACCAATCAATGGCCGCTTGCAATTTCGAGTTCGCCGATTGGTCAAGCCGTTCTTCAAAATTTCTGGGAATTTCAAAATTTCGCTTGTGGAGAATTTGATTGGTCTACACGTCTTAGTTATCATTCACTCCGCCGCTTTTGTTCTAGAAGTTTCTCGTTCATTCAATTGTGATGTAACTTCCGGTCGTAAACTTCGTCTATGTACATGTAGGTATATGTACGATGGCGAGCAGTGCCGTTGAATGTCATAACATTACAAGAGAGACAGCGTAGGGCGACTAAAAGGGCTTTGCTGGCACCCTTTTGGCACCCTGTTAACAAAATTTTGTTACATTTATTATTGCGCTGTAAATTAATAAAAACCGAGCGTCCTAAACCTACGCTGAACCTGGTCGGTTATAAATACAGTCCAACAAACTTATCTAACCCGGTGTATGGTAGCTAGTGTCGTGTAAGTTCACACTATTTTAATATGCCGATTGTAGTTCTGATTTTTGGCCACCAGATCAGAAAAGTTTGTTGCACTTCACCTTGTTACTATTTGCACTGCATCAGTCAACTGCAGTAGTCAGTCTCAATACAAAAAAATCACTATCCCTGTGGTCAAATTTCAGATCAATTTGATTCTCCGTTGAGACATGAAGGATGGACAAACAACCAAACCCCTTTCGCATTTATAAAATTAAAATGGATTTTATAGGTTTTTTTCAATGGTAAAACTTAGTTTGGAGTGTTCCAAAACACACCCATCTAAGCATCATCTGCAATAGGTTTTTTTTTTTATTCTGAGGAACCCTGGCTTAGTGCGTTTAACTAGGACACGTAGTTCAGTGGTTCTTTATTACGCACGTTAATTACGCTGCTATCTTAGTTAGGTACTTACTGTAAACCAGTATATAAGTAGTTCGGCTGTTAAAGGGAATTTATAATTTCGGGTGAACAGCAGCATTTTAAGCGGTTATTGGGATGGACTGTACCTTAATGGTGTTACTCGTGTTTTCGTTTGGCGTGGCAGTTGGTAAGATGTAACTAATTCCCTTGTTTTTATTTT
The DNA here is from genome assembly GCA_946406115.1 of Apoda limacodes. NCBI lineage: Eukaryota > Metazoa > Arthropoda > Insecta > Lepidoptera > Limacodidae > Apoda > Apoda limacodes. Next base: position 4,845,080 of record OX291553.1, on the reverse strand, counting down.
TCTAATTTTATTTATAACTAGACGAACCCCGCGGTTTTACTTGCAGAAAACCCCTTTTCCCATAGAAACTCTCGATCGGGATAAAAGTATTATTTGACTTTCTCTGCCCCTACAGCTATGTCCATGCCGAAAAGCCAAGCTACTTGTATTTACCCGTGCGACGATGCGAGAAAAATTAAGTACGCTCAAAAAAATGTTGGATCTGTGGGAACTCTTTATTGGGATGAGAAGTTTTCTATATCATTGGTTATCTGTTTAATTACCCCTGCACCAAATATCTTAACACCTCATTTTTCGGTGAAGGTCTTTTAATAGATTATTAAGTACTAGGCCACGCAGAAATTTGTGCGAAAAAAAGTTTTTATGTATAAATTTTGAAAAATTTGGGTATTTAAAAGTAAAAATACCATTGTTCGAATTTCGAAATTCCCTTTACATTTTTTTGAGAGCCAAATTAAAATATCGTGCGTTATCGTATTTGAAATGTGGCCTAAAAAGTCATTTGATCGACTTTGCGGGCAGTAAAAAATTTAATTCAAGAAAACAGGCGAATTACATACGAACAGATTCAGCATACACTGCAGATTGGTTCAGGAAGCGTTCACAAGATTCTACACAAGCACCTTCACGTGAGGGGGACAGTTTCACGCTGGGTGCCGCACAACCTCACCGAAGCTCAGAGCAGGCCCGTGTGGAGTGGTGCCGTGATATGATTCAAAAATTTGAAGTAGGCTCGTCTCGGCCCGTTTATCAATACGATCCAGAAACAAAGCGTCAGTCGACAGTTTGGCTGTTTCAAAACGAACCAACGCCTACGAAAGTAAAGCGATTTCCATTACGAGACCAAAGCAGCATCAACGCCGAATGGTATACCACAAAATGCCTGCCAGAAGTTTTGTCTGCAATGAGCAACAAGCGACCGAACACCGGGCTTCGCGGGGTATTGCTTCACCATGACAACGCGCCCGCGCACTCAGCGCTCAAAACGAGGTACTTACCTGGACACCACACCGGTCAGAGTCTTGGGTCACCCTCCTAACAGTCCTGATCTGGCACCGTGTGACTTCTTTTTATTCCCTAAAATTAAAAATCAGCTGAATGGGATACAGTTTTCATCGCCGGAAGACGCGCTAGCAGCGTTAGAGAAGGCCGTGGAAGAGGTGTCTGCGGCGAACTGGAAAAAATATATTTGAAAATTGGTTCAGATGCATGAAATGTAAACAGGCTGGTGGAGAGTTTTTTGAAAAGATTTAATTAAAATATTTTATCCATAAAAGTAAGTTTTTCAGTTTCTCAAAACTTTCTGAGTGTGTCACGTATACATCTGGAACACCGTTTACCTCAAGAATAACATTTCTTATACTGGCTTATGATTTCCCTCATAAAACTCCAAACCCCTTTCACTTGTTGACTTACTTATCTTTGCTATCTGAAATAACAGTTGTTTTTAAGTCGATTCAGTTATTTAGTGGCATTAAATATTTTTGTCTTGATACACAGACATCTTCAAGATTTTATTAGGTAAACATTTTCTAATGTCTGCAAGGAGAAGACTATTTTTATACTTAATTAATTTTCTCTGATACAAAACAATTTCTCTTTTTGTAATATGTTTATATCGTTGGAGGAGTACCTATACATACCCAAAACGGGTATGTACATGTAAACTACTTCACATTTTTTTTACTATTATGTTCTATTTTGTATCACTTTCACTTGAACTTGGACAGGTACAGGCCGATTGATTGATACATTATTACGTTACTAAAACTTGGTATCACTTAATCATTATTATTAACAATAGGTTTATTAATATTATTCAAGTCATTTTGTATGTAAAAATATGTGATTATTTTGTTTGGAATTGTTTAAGCTTTGTAATTATTAAAATCTCTGGCTGGATAACAAAAATAAAGAGCCGTCGACAGCGGGGCAAGGCTCAAGCTAGTTAGGGCTGCATACTGCAGAACCTCTAGATGGTGTAAACCGTGGCAATGATCACTGCTATCATCGTCAGACCCTTGAGTCAACCCTCCAACGATAGCCTTTTGAGGTCGCGGTTTTTCGCTATCAGGTTGTTCGCCGAAACGACTATCGGAAAAATAAAATCGTCGAATCAATATCCCACATGGTGGTCACCTAATGAACCAAGTCTAGGTATACTTGCTAAGCTTTTCCTTCTCGGCGACTTCGACGGCGGCATGCTCAACCAATGTAGATCGAGCCGTCCTTTAAGATATACCTCCGGTTCATCATCATTACCTCTTCTGCAATTGTACAGACAAACCACTTGGTTTCCAAAGCGTAACCATTTCATCGAAGCAAGCCTACATCAGGCCCTGCTAATAGAATCTCCCATGCAAGTCCTTGCTCCTCCACGCGTTCCAGCCGTCCTCGGTGCATAGCGGATTTGCATTAGTTCTCGTTCGCTAAGGAGAGCAGTATGAGCTGTCCACTGCCAGAACACCGCGATGTATCCCGCACTCGTTACTAAGGAAATAATACCTAAGATTTTACTTTTCATGATTAAGGTGGTTCTTAGTATTTAAAAAACCACGACCACCCCAATTTCGCGGAATGTACTAGTACTCATAATCAACGAGCGCAGGTGTAGCATGCAATTACAACAACAATAATAATAAATATTTTTGGTCATTAACGCACAGTCCCAAACTAAGCAAATCTTATGCTATGGATACCAGGCAATAGATACAAATACACATATATTCACAACACACATAATAAGTGTTTATTTTGTGCGGGAATTCAACCCACGCCACTTGATTCAGCAGTCGGGTCATTACCCACTGAGAAAAGGAGCCGACAATAAACCTCATGCATTTAATGGACTCAAATTCTCGCTCGACAGCATGTTTCCAATCGCCTTTGGTGTATTGGACGGGCATAGACCAGATGTCACGCCAAAATTCAATAATGCCATTGGCATTTTTCACACTCACGTGTTGAGGACTTCCCACCAAATTCCGGTTTACCTTCCTTTCGTCGCTGTGGAAAAGACGATTTTCCCAGTATCTTTTACACGTTCTTTGTAGCAACAAATACAATTCACCCATGCATAGACTTTTTGCTACAAGTAGTCTATACGTTCCGTGAAACAGGCCATGTAGTTGTAGCGCGTTCAGCCAAGGCCTATGTTACAAAACGCATGACTTGGGTTAGTGTTACTGTCCCAATTTGCTTCAATTAGCTTTGCAATGAGGGTGTAAGAATTAGCACGTACGAGTATGTAGATCAGTAAACAAAAGTATAAGCAAAATTGCCAGGCCTGACTGCAACTTTACTATTGCATCACAAACAAATTAATTTTAATACCAACATCTTAGGTTGGTTTCCTTAAAAATTTGCTATAGCCTTGAACTCTAAACTAGGCAATCCTGTATTATCTCGTAGAGTCGTCTTCCTTCGCTTAGTCAAAGATCAGTAAAAGGAACAGTATTTAGCACAGTCATTTTCTATAACTGTAGAAATATGTACTAGTTTTTATCTTTTATTTTGTTTAAGTATTTATTTATTTTTTCATTTCCTTTTAAAATTTATATTTTGTACACGAATAGGGTAGACCGAGGCGAATCGGATCAATTTTTATTCGAGAGCATAAAAATCATACCAAAGTGTAATACATAAATGTAACTTTTATTGACAAAATGATAATCATGGGATCATACACAACATATAACGAAATTAAGTTTCTCTTAATATTATAAACTTTGAAATCATTGACAATATTTAAATTATGACTAATGACATCAATATTAATTTGTAGCACATAAATCAAAAATATACGGGCCTTTTTTCCCTCCCATATCAGTACATTTTTTGTGGCACCATTCTTCGTATGCACGTAAGGCTAACTCTTTGGAGAGAACCTTATTTACGGCTTCTCTCATTTCTTGTTGACACTATTTTCCTACATTTGTCTTTCTGTTGTACGTGCGAACCTTCTACAATAACATAAAATGTATAAATATTTAGAAATACAAAAAAAAAGACACTTTGAGAAAGTGATCCCATTCGCCCCCGATGACGTGATCCGAATAACCCCAAATTAATGACTTTTGAAATAAATAATTTACAAATTAACCTTTTATGTTGTGCTCAAGAACTAAAATGTTTTCTTAAAAAGACTTCTTCCCAATCAATATAAGTGTTATATTTCAAAGTTTTCACTGAAAAAACTGAAAGTACGTACCTTAGATGAGCGCCAAAATTGTAACGCACTCAAACACCCGACTTGCTGGCAAGCAGCGCTGACACTGATTTACTAGTTAAATCAAAAAACTGCCGATGGCGGTAGGTGCGGGATTAAAGGGGGGGTCATAAGACGCTACTCGCTAGCATTCCGTTTTACGTGTTTTGAAAATATCGGATTTCTTATTTTGATCCGATTCACCCACTGATCCGATTCGCCTCGGTCTACCCTATTATACGAACGTCTGCATTTTACTTTCAGCTAGAAGCTGTTCTAGCGGATTCATATTTAACTTTCAGTTTAAAATTTCTAATTACTAGAAAAACGAATTGATACATAAAAAATGATAGTTATCAAATCTTAATAGTTACTCGTATATAACCTTTTCCACTTTGTAATGTTCATATTATGCAAGGACGTTATAGAAATGGACGCGAAATGATTTAGCAACTTTATGAAATTTGTTTTAACTGTTTCTGGCGGGGAGGGACACACCCACACAATTATAGTTGCCTATAAACACAACAAATAGCCATGTGTAGGTACTCTAATTTGAAAAGAAATAGGGTTGTACGCAATCGATAAAGATATCGAGCGATAGACGCGATGAAGCATAATGAAATTTTATTCGACTTGCATTAATTTAAAATCTATACTTTGTTTGAACGCGCTAATCTCAGGAATTACTGGTTAGATTTGAAAAATTATTTCAGTGTTAGGTAGCCTATTTATCGAGGAAGGCTAGAGGCTATATATCATTACGCTAAGACCAATAGGAGCGGAGTACCAATGAGGAATGTTTCAAAATCAGGTTTTTTTTGTTCTGTTTTGAGAGCTTCCGCTGCGTAAACGGTTAGAGTTTCGCAAAAATCATATGTCACAGAATTGTTCCCCGTTAAAGGTTCTAAAGAAAACTCAACAGCATATGCCCATCTTTTAAGGTTGGCTCACTATAACCTTTTTTATGCTAACCAAATTTGTTCCAAAATAATGCATTCTTTGCGAATGTGTTTTTAAAAACATGATGTTAATCCTTATCCAAATAAATACGTTATGCATCACAAGTATTTAATTCATAACAAAATTGCCCTTTGCCTCATTCGATTTCAATAAATATCTTAAGAGAAATCGCAGTTTTAAAATAAAATCGCAGCAAAATAATAATCAAGTACTGCGCGCGCATTTAAGATGTGTAAGGCCGGCGGGCAGTCATAAGGGGGAACGGCGGTACGTATTATTTAAAAATATTTCTAGTAAAATATAAAAATATTCTACGTAAACAAAGTCGCGGGTTAAAGTTAGCGTTACTCGAAAGTAACTATGACTGACTGAATGACTGACTGATCTATCAACGCACAGTTGCAACCACTGGACGAATCAAGCTGAAATTTAGCACACATATAGCTATTATGATGTAGGTGTGCTCTAAGAAAGGATTTTCCAAAACTCACCCCCTAAACGGGGGTTCAAAGTTTATAAGGAGCACCAAGATCGCGAGGTTAATCCATTAGTTTATTAATTTATAGTAGTTAATTATTTATTATTTTTGAGAAAGAGAGAGAGGGAGAAAGAGACAGAGGGAAAGAGAGAGAAAGAACGTCGTGTGAGTAGGTTTTTTTCTATAATTGAGTAGTTACCGTAAGAATCCTACACCGATAACCAAATTTAGGGCGGGCGAAGCCGCTGGCAAAAGCTAGTGTGTATTATACATGGAACACAACTTTGTGGTTTGTCCTGCAGCTCATGATTAAGGTTTCCATTAGAGAGCTAAAACTAATCAGGCTTTTGAATCAAAATCCACTGCGATTAAATTAGCCGTTAGTTTATTTAAAAAAACTATTATGGTTTTATTCTAATACTATTTTTAATAGTACTACTAATAATAATAATTTAAGTTGTTATAAAATATTTTATGTTATTTAAAACTTGAATCATATTCAGAATAAAATATAAATATTAAATGATAAGCTTCAGAAGCAATTACTCGTTAAAAAATAATTAAAGAACCATCAAATACTTTCCTTTTTTGTTTAAATCAAATTTTCTCGTTGTTGTTGAAAGAACAGCAGATTATGACACTCGTTTAAAATGATTGCTGCTGTACCCGTGGTAAACACGGAAAAGCAGGCGGAGTATTTCTATAGGGGCTACAGTATGAGGTTGTTCAAGAAAGTAGTAATTAGAATTCAGTTTATCTATTTAAGTAATTAACGAATTATATTATCTTTAGAGAGATTAAATTCTATTTAAACGGTCGTCAACGCTTAAGTAATGCCACCGATGAAGCGTGTAGCGTTCATAGGCTACGGTAACTGCTTCGTATTAGGCGGATTGTAAACTTGTTTGCCACCCTGGTGGTATAAAAAAAAAAAAAAGGAACAGGTAAACCAATTTTTTGAATTGATGAAAAATGGCGGAGTCGTAACTAGTCGTAAGCCTCTGACTTGACTGTGACTACGTAACCCAAAAAATATGAAAATCCTATTTTATTGATTTATATTTAGCTAAACCTCACCTAAGAAGTATTACGATGACCATGTAGTGACACACTATATTGAGATTGAACGTAAACCTTTTCTACGAAGTACCAAAATATAGATGGATACACAAGATAAAATCTGTCCTTCGCTATCTTGGCATCCGTGTCCGCCATGTACGTTATTCATAGGTCCTGCCATGTGACAATAGCCGTGTTTTTTTTAACATAAAAAGCTATCGCATTACAGAGCCATTGAAATCATTTTGCTCGCCAAATGTCAACAAACAAAATAGCTGTTTACTTTTTTTTAAGAACATCCACTTAGAACGATAAACATCGCTGTATTTTTCTTTAAATATAATGAAATGTGTTGATTACATAAATTCTTTTCAAAACACAGAATGCAAACTGCAATGCGATTACACATACTACGAAGATGCTGGGGGGTGGTTGAAGTACCACGGGAAACCGACCGATTTTGAAACGGCGCGGCAGAAGTGCGGTGACGAAGGTAAGGGCATGAGCTGAGACAAAAGTGAAGGGTAAGCTTCTTTCTTAGGATATTGCAGTATCTATAAAATTATAGAGATATCTAGTGAAAGACGCTTTCTGCGAAAAGTCGACTGATCTAAAATCTCACTACTACACTTGCAAAACCCACCTCCACACACATGCACGGACAAGCCGCGTTAAAAAAGAGTCGATCAGCCCGTTCTGATTCACCTAACATATTTTGATATTTATCAAAACCGTCACCGTGGCCAATGGACGCTTGCAACACCAGAAGAACTCGCGCGTTGCCGACCCTTCAAAAATTCAATAATTTTTTTCTTGAAGAACCCCATTCTGTAGTCCTTAAAGAAAACCTTGGCTCATTCCACAACCCAAGCGTTTGCAAGACACTTTTCTCTGAAACCGTACTGTACGCGACCATTTCGGTTCTAAAGTGTGACAATAAATTCCTTGCCGATGGCGAGCGGTGCGATGGTAGAAAGTAGCCGTGGCCATCATTTCGAACAATTCCTCAGAACACATCCCATTGTACAAGCGGTAGAACACACACAGGGAGGCAAAGTCGCTCCTTAGGATTAAGGATTCGATACGGCAAGTGAGTTTAGGATCGTCGACAATTCTCACAGCCCGTCGTTCAACCGAGTCAAAAGGTCCAAGCTGGTATCTGGGTGCACCTGCCAAGAGATGGGAGTAGTACTCCATATGGGGCCGAACATGCGACTTGTAAAGCAGCAACCTCTGCCCCGACGTGAAGTAGTGCCTCGCTCTGTTGAGTACACCTAGTTCTTTGGACGCCAGCTTCACCTTATCTTGTAAATGATCTCGGAACTCAACATCACTGGAGAAGTCAACACCAACCCGTCCCCAGTCAGAGACCCTGGACAGTGTGGTCTCGATTTGAGACACAAGTTCTCCGCAGTTTTCCTCCGCAACGGAACGAGGGATGTCTGCACGACCCGTGTAATAAGCGTCTCCAATACTGTCATCTGCATAGCAATGCATGTTGCTGATGTCCAACATGTTACTGATATTCAGAAAGATGGCTAGAGCCCATCGGTGTGTGAGATACACTAGAAGGTCACCAGTCGAGCGACCGTGACTGACCTGGTCGTGTTCTTCTAGGTATCTTAGCGGCTGTGTGTTGATCACACGCTTCATCACCTTGGAGAGGAGAGAGGTAATAGCGATTATCCTGTAATTTGATGGATCTGACCGATCGCCCTTTTTGGGCACCGGGTGCACATTCGCAGACTTCCATGAAGACGGAAATTGCCTAGAATGGTAGAAAAGCGCGCTAAGGCGAGTGAGTACAGGACATAACTCAGGAGCACACTGCTTAAGCACCACTGCTGGTAAGCCGTCTGGCCCACTCGAATTATGAACGTCTAGAGAAAGCAACGCCCGCCGGACCTCCCGCTGTGTTATGGAGATTTCCGGCATTGTCTTACCGCACCACGGTATAGTAGGTGGTATAGCGCCTTCATCGTTCATATTCGAGTTTGAGGCAAAGAGACTGCCCTGTAGATCGGCTTTCTCTTTTGCACTATGGGCCAAGTCACCATCGGTCTTCCGGTGGTGGTAACGACGACTGGCAAAAGGTCCTTTGGCAGCTTTGGCAAGCAACCAGAAAGCACGACTTCCAGAAAGATAGCTTCGCCCATCTATTTTGCCGATGAATTAGAATTTTGCTCCGGCAGTTTCTTTCTTACTGAACCTCGAGGCAGCATTTAATTTGCGTTTTACCTCAGAAATATTCGGATCCTTATTATTACGAGCCGTGGTCCAAGCCTCATACGCAGTTTGTTTAAGAATTTTAGCTTCTCTGCAAGACCTATTAACGGTCGGTTTTTAATGCCGGCAGCTACTCGCGGGTTAGGAATATAACACTCCATACCAGCGAGAATTGTCTCAGTGACTGCGGCTGCGCAGACGTCAGGATCATCTGAGCTAAAGCAGATTTGCCTCGACGGGAAAGATGCATAAAATCTCGCAATCCATCCCAGTCTGCCGACTTATAATCCCACACACGACGCCAATTAGTTGGATCGGGTTGTGTGCATGACACTTGAGTCCGAACGAGACAGTGGTCCGAGGAGCCTAAAGGCGCATCCACTGAGACGGAATATCCGTCCGGACATGCAGTCAGCAGAAGATCTAGTAAGGAGCTTGTATGGTCCTCTTTATCTTGTATTCTCTTTTGAGAAATTACCAGCTGAGAGAATCCATAGGTCAGAGCAAATTCATGAGCAGATATCCCTGCATAGTTATTGGATCGAGAACTGAGCCACTCACGATGGTGGGCGTTAAAGTCTCCCAAAGTAACTAGTTCTGCTGTGGGATATTGTTCTAAAACTTTGTCAGTCGTCAAACTCAGGTGCGTGAAGAGTCGAGTTACGTCCGTGTCACCGCTATGAGACCTGTATAGGCACGCATAGATATGAGTGTGGCCACCATGATCTACGCGCACCCACAATATCGACAGGTCCCTGTCTTCAAGGCTATGAAGTCGGCGACAGCAGATATCCTCCCGGAAGAACATACATACACCGGCACGACTCACAAAATTGTGCTCGAGTTTGTAGCCGGGATAATGAAGGTATGATGTGTCGGCCGGACAGGATATCTGCGTCTCTGTTAGAAAATGAATGGTTGGCTGCGCAGTCTCGAGATGGTGTTGGACTTAGTTAAGATTTGCGTGAAATTGTTGCAAAAATCCACATTATATGTGGATGGATGATGTTGCAAAAATCCACATTATATGTGGATGGAGTAGCCGCTGTAAAAACTTTCTTCCTTTTCGTTCTGTTGGCCATTTTTTTTTAAAAGTTACTTAGACTAAAAATGAGGATTTACTGCTCAGACAGCTTAGAGGACCAAAGTTGCGGTACTAGAACTGCCGAAGCAGTCGAATGGCACAGATAATACGGTTGCTAAAACGCCCCCTCTGTTGTAGTAGCCGGGTCCACTCCGGTCTCCTTCTCCGGCACGACTACCACTTCAGAAACTTTACACAGGCTGGCGGATCAGCCTCCCAGGGCGGAAATTAAGTGATCCCTGGGTTCGGGAACCCGTTCAACCTGCGGGCGGCCAGCGGTCCGCTGTTTCATCAGGTCTCCCTGACCGCCGTACCAGCACGCCGCGTCTACGTCGAGCAATGACAACAACAAGCACCGCCGGTCCTCCGCTGTCCGCGCAGCGAATCCTCAAAGAGCTCTGTCAACCTTACTTACCGCCAGGAACACAACATTATTTAACTACAATTTTTGATATTTATTTTCACATTATAATTTTCTTGTATTTATTTTTGATGTCTGTGCTTTGACAAATTCTTCATAGGAGTAAGTAGACATAATTTTTACAAACATTTATGATCTGATGGTCATAGAAAAAATTTACTATGATATTTGACAGTTGCCACGATTTTTAAGCTAATAATTATGTATGAGCTGATAATGTGAATAAAATGGTGCCATCTTTTGTAAAGACTAGGTTTAAGGTCATAGGTATAGTCTCCTTTCATAAAACATCTAAAACTTATTTTTTTCCAATGGTACAGTATCCATCCACCACATGCTATGATACAGTATCCACTTACCGCATGCTATGGTACAATATCCACCCACCGTCAGTGACAACTCAAAATGGCGATGGCTGAGCGTGGACTGTTATTTTATTCTAAATCTGAAATTCAGCGCAATAAATCGAAACAATGATCAAATCAAAACAACCCTTAGATGCTCTGGTAAAATTGAAATATGTAAAAAAAAAAAACATTTTGGATTTTGGATAGTATTTATATAATTTTGATTAATTTTATAACCACACTTCTAAGTTCTAAAGGTTAACGTGTATGCCAACGAATGCTTTTATTTATTGGGATAAAATGAATATGTAATTAGAGAAATTGTACCGAAATTCAACCCTAGATTGTGTGAAGAGTATAGTTAAGAAATCTATCTGTTTTAATTTGTAGTTCCAATTTATTTTGTTTCGTTTAGCAACAAAATGTACCAAAACTGGCGAAGTGCGAATTGGACTCCCGCACCGAAGGTTCCTTTCTTACCACGATTTACGTAATTTACAAACACAAAAAAAAAGTTTGCTGCTAAGCGGTTACCCATGCAAGTACTGACCAAGCCCGACGTTTCTTAAAGCTTTTATTTAACTTGCAATGTATGTATGTTTATTCGGGTGGAATATTGCTACTCAATTTTGAAGCGGTTATCTTCAACCGATTAAGCTGAAATTTTGTATATACGTTTAGTTTAGATGACAATACACGCTTAGCTGTGTGACGTCATTCTAAATCCAATATGGTGGACCATACAAGATGGCGGAATAGTTATTTTTAGTGCATTTCTACAATACGGGTATCAAATGAAAGGGCTTGTTGACAGTTACTCGAAAAATAATGTGACGTCATTCTAAATCCAATATGGCGTGGATGTTCCGCCATATTTCAAGATTATCATTTGCCTAATTTTTAACTAACCGCCATACTGACATAGTGGTCACTAAAAGCAGAGTACAATTAGTAAATGAGCTCAGAACAAACGCATCTGGTCAAGGCTAATGAAGCGAGATAGCACTATATTTGTTTTTCTTTCTCAAACTTAATTCCATAATTGCTGGCCTCCGCACGGTGCGTGGTGGCGGCGTGGGCGGCACAACCACGTAGTAGTGTGTGTTGTGTACGGATAGCGCAAACGGGCACGCGCTTGTGTTGACGTTTCATGAAGATATTCTACTGGTTCAACTGTGCTGAAAGTTTTTAATATTTAACACTCAAATAATTTACGTGCATTATTTATAGGAGCATGGCTGGCCTCACCTTCGAATAATCTTACACGCAGCATGATCAGTATAGTGTCGGAAAAGGGAATAAATGGAGTAATAGTCCGAAAAAAAACAGTCCAAAAATCCAGAAGCTCTAATGAAGGTAAGCTTAATAGAATTAAAAAAAAACAACTTATTCAAGGATAATATTTTTGGAACGATAAAACGTGATAGGAACTTACCTACATAGTCAAGAAGTAGCTGTTTCGGCCCGTTAAAACTATCTGCAACGCGCTAGGTTACGAACGCAGTATTTTTTGTTTTTCTGCTGTACTCTGTGGTCGGTCATTACTCTGCAAGAATAACCTAAAGAAATATATGTTTTGTTTTTGCATATTTGAAATTAAGACGCTTATATAACGATATTTAATATTGCGTTACAAATATAAAATTGTTTTGTGAAGTGTTATATGACGATAGTGTGATATATAAAAAGCGCCAGTGTTACCAAATTTTGGATCCTGTTTATACTTTTTATGTCCTGTCTTAGTTACTTGATATAATTTAGGCTCCCTTAGGTCCTCTTACAGAACATTAGGGCAGAGAAACGTGGTTCATGTACTTACAGTGACAGTACCAATTAAACTAAGTAATTGCCTTATTATTTTGGGTTTAGTTTTTACCTGACTCTAAGACATTAGAGAATAGTACCTATGTAAAATAAAAAATAATTAATGAAATAAAAAAGCCAGTTCAAACATTACTGTGTCAAGTTCCTGAATTATACGAAAAGTTGTACACCAGCTGTCAAAAAAACATTGGAATCCAGAATGACGAGTCGAACAGAATCAAAAAGTATATATTAAACTATACGTTTACTGATTTCCTCTAAAAGCTCTGGAAAATAAATAATTAAAATATATTCCATTGGTAACTTGTTAGTCGCCATTGTTGGTGACAACTTAAATTTAATGGCAGCTCCACACTTATGCCGCCTGTCAAGTCGCGGCGGACACTCACGACGCCGTAAACTCCGTGCGACGCAAACCTCTCCTCATTTACAATGTTGATAGTCGAGTTAACTCCTTTACCGAAAGTTTATGTCAAAAAATATGGAATGGCCATAAGCATTTCTTCATCCATATATCTATCTTGTTTCTCTCTTCAAACTATCTAACTATCTATCATTATATCTTCTTTATAGTTATTAATGTCTAGAACGTGTCGTGCCTCTACATTGAAAATATTTATCAAAAACAATAAATAAAGAAATGGTACGTTTGGTACTATTTTAGTAATGAGAATATCGATATTTAAGGTTCGTTCCTCTTGAATGACCGTGGTTTCTTTACACCCTGTACAGAAAAGATTAATAGCAGATACGAGTAGATAAAAGAAAATATAGATGGATATAATAAATATATTTTTGTAAATCTATTTCTAAGACATGAAAACAACATAAAAATCTATGCAGTAATTCCGAAAATAAGCGTATACAAACAGGATATATTTAATCAGTTTTGGAGTACATATTTTTATCGCCCGTCCAATTCTGATTTACTTCTTATAGTTCGCCAAGAACTGACAAACGGGGTATATTAGTTTGTCCCTGGTCCTTGTCATTAACTACTTAATTTTCTACATATGGTGATTTACAACGAGGGACATATAAAACCCACCTTAGTCCAGACACACTGCACTAGAAGCAGTGTAGCGACAATAGACTCACCACCTATCACGCAGAACTAAACTAAACTGTACACACACGACAGGTTCAAGAGTTGGTAATAGATAGATTGAAGAAGAAAATAAAAGATGAGAAAACAGATAAATAGATAGATAGATGAAAACAACGCAGCCTATGGCCCTCCCACATTTTTCGGCATGAACTTTTAGTAAACGAGCGTGGACGCGAATGTCATAGACACTAGAAGAGTCGCTATTTAGAAACATAAAGTAAGAGATGAAGTACTAGTTACTAAGTCATGTGCCATACGCGAAAAGGCCAGTCCCAGCCAATAATACATAAGTCGCCTAAGTGAGCTGCAGCCCATAACACTGCATTTTATGAGACACCGGCGGCAGGTGTGGTGTCTGTCGTAGGACATATTAACTCAATGCAATAAGTTAAAATAAATATATATCAGGCATCTTTTATTACCTCGTTCAATTCGTTTTTTACTGAAAATACATTTTACATTTTAGAATGAAAATACATATACCTAAATACAATAGCAATATAGAAGTCTAATTTCTCTAGTAAGGTCTACTTAACTTGAACTTGGCTTCTGTAAATTGTTAAATTGTCAACAAGCATTGGCTTAACTGCATGCATATCGTTAACGGAAAAGGTCTAGCTTAGTTCTATGTTTAGATAATAAGAAATGAATATTAAAGCTCGCTTACGTACAGTGCAAAAAACTTTTCTGACCGTCTGACCTTAGGTGCTTGGTCGCTAGTGTCGTTGTAAGTTTACGCGATTTCAATATGGCGACTGTAGTTTTGATTTTCGGTCACTGGGTCAGAAAACTTTATTGCACTATACATATACTAATTTTGTATTTTTGCAGATAATAGTAACAAAACTAAACAAGTCTGTCAGATATTGAAAAAAAACGGCAAGACGGAAGATGTAGAATGTAACATAAACTATCCGTACATTTGCTACAATATTATTTCAAATGTTCAAAAAGAGTGTGGAACAGGTACTTAGTATCAGTTTTCTTAAGATAATATTTCTTGAAATAAACATGGTTACATATTTTAGTATTACAGTATGTAGTATGGTAGGTCACTCTGGCTGGGAAAAAATTAAAATTGGTAATTAAAATTCTAATAGTTGTATTATTTATTTTGTGTTATTCAAAAATAAATAAAATTAAAATAAACTGCTATCTCGAGCCTTTTCGATCAATAAAATATATTGATCTTCCATTGAAACCTTAAATTCCGAGTAACAATTTCAATTTGTCCGTACGTTACATTTGCGGAAACGAATATCAAAAAAAATTTCATATTTCATTCATTTTCATTATATTTATCTTATTCTCCGTCCGTGATTTAATATGACTTTTAAATTTCTCATGATAAGATTACAGAAATTGGGTGATGCATTTCTATAAAACAGTGGAAATAAACAAGTTTTACCATACATCATTAATTTTTTCTGGCCTACAATTTCTGCGAATTTGGAAAATGGCGGCTCATTTTACTTTCTCTATTAATTTTAAGCTTCATTTTTGTCCAATCGTAATATTTCATAACGAAGACATTTCTTACCTGATATTTTATTTTATTATTTACGGACAATGAATTCTTTTTTTACACAAATTCAATATTTAATATATTAAAAAGCCATTTTTGCAGCATTAAATTATCTTTTATCTGCAGGTGTCTTAAATATAAACTTATAGAGACAATTATTGACAAAAAAAAAATCTTTTATACTATGATTTATTTTGGACTTTTAGTTATAAAAGGTATATAATAAATAGTTCGTGCTAACTTCGACTATCGCCATGGGACCTGACTTCTAGATTATAGTCAGGAAGTTTGCTATATAGATAAATATACCTGAATTGTCTACAAGGAATTCGCCTTTTGTTATTCCTGATGGAACTTTGAAAGTTACGTTTTATCCTTCTCAGTATTTTCAACAATCTTTGTGCCAATTCCAAATCAATTAGATAGACCATTGCAACATAAAAAAGGACTTACAAATTTACTTTCGCAAATTTAGTATTAAAGTATAGATAGATAGAGGGTATTTATACCTTATCGTATTTAATTTGCAAAATGTTAAATTTTAAATTTTAGCTGGATAGTCGGCAATTTTAACATTTTAGTCAAGTTATCATATTTTTACAGGATATACACTTTTACCAGACAGTATAAGTTGTGTCAAATTAAATAGTACAAAGTTGACCCATGACAAGTCGGAAGATATCTGCGAACAAGAGGGAGGACATCTGCTCGTCATTAACAGTGATGCCGAACAGGAGGCAATCAAAGCTTTTCTAAAATCAGCTTCTTCAAAAACATTATATACAAGGGCTGGATTCAGAAAAGTCGACGGAAATTTTATAACTGTTAATGGTATCTAAATTATTTTATTCTTTACTCTTTAATTTATTTTTTGACAGTATCTATCATAATTTTGTAGGTTTCTAATTGTTTTCACACTTTAACTCGAAGATTTACCCATATTAGAAAACAAATATTACCAAAATGACACATTTAATTTGTCGTATCATATACTATGTTTATTTTAAAATATTGAATTGTCACCATGATTTTGAGACTCTAGCTTTACCTTGATTACAAATTATCTCGGAACTAAACATCGCTGGAGATGTCATTACCAAGGATTGGCCCAGATGGATCAGATTGTGTGTATGACACTTGAGTCTGAACGAGACAGGGGTCCCAGGAGCCAAGAGGTGCACCCACTGAGACGGAATCCGGAGTCAGCTGAATATTCAGTAAAGAGCTCGTATGGTCCTCTATATGTAGTATTCTCGATGGAGAAAGTATCAGCTGAGATAATCCTTAGGTCGGAGCAAATTCATGAGCACAAAGCGCTGTGTAGTTACTAGTTTCAGAACTGAGTCACTGATAGTGGCAGTTAGTCTCCCAAAATAACTAGTTCTGTAGAACTACTATGCTACGAACATGCATAGACCGGCAAGACTCACAAAATTGGGCTCGAGTTTGTAGCCGGGATAGTGTACTTATGATGGTCTGCTGCGCAGAATTCAGGTGGAGGTGGACTGCCCTGATTTTGCAAAAGTCTACAGTGAATGTGAATGGAGTAGTCGCTGATAAAACTCTTTTCTTTTTGTTACCTTTTGCCATATTTTGTTTTAAGGATTTTCTTACACCAAAGTGGGGATTCACTGCACAGACAGCTAAAGAAACAAAAAGTACTACACCGAGCAATAACAGCAACGAGCACCATAGGTCTCCCGCTGTCCGTACAACGAATTTTCATGAGCTCTGGCTACCCTACTTACCGCCAGGAACACAACACTACTCAACGTTAACATTATTTGACCGCGGTCTTTTGTAAGGTGAAGGTACTGTCCCAGTTCGGGCTGCTAATTCGAGCGAGTACTCGATGTGCCTATCTTTATTGCTCAGATGGTTCATTAGAGCAAGTAGTCGCTGTGCCCTACCTCTCCTAAATAGTTTAAGTTTCTTAGTTCATTTCAATGTCCACTTGTTGGTTGATGATAACGTATAACTAGTAGGAAAATATTTCAAAACATCTACAACCAGAGTTTTGAGATTTAATGATAAACGTAATTAAGCAATTTGGTACTTTTTAAATAAATATTTTTAATAACAGGAAAATCGAAAGATGGGTTTAACTTTAACAGTAAAGCCGCAAAGGAGGCGATCAAAGCTTTTCTAAAATCAGCATCTTTAAAAACATTAAATGCGATTGGATTCAAAAAAGTCGACGGAAATCTTACGACTGTTAATTATTTTTTATTATTTTTAGTACAAGACTTAAGGTGTCTTGACAGTACTATAATAATTTTGTAGGTCTCTAATTGTTTTAAGGTGTTTTCGCCCATTAACTCGAAGATTTACCCATATTGGAAGACAAATATAACCCTAAATGACACATTTAAATTGGCGTATTTTGGCTTGTGCTATGTTGAATTTTATACTATTAAATTGTTACTAGGACTGTCAGGACATATCTAACGATACTTTAATGAGTATGCTTATAAAAATGATACCTTAAATCCTTTCAACCATTTGGATGATACCTACCTATGATCGTAAAACATAAACCTCTTGCAATCGGGTAAAAAGATGCGGTGGCTTTCGCCAGCGAGTCCAAAAGTACAGAAATATGAAATCTTGCATTAAATTACGCTATTTCTTTTGTCTTTAAGTGCTTTTGACTGAATTTTTCTCACCTAACCCTGATGACTTCAACTTATTATATAAATTATATTTCCCCGGATACCACCATGGGCCTTTTACTCTGTCAAACGACGGGCTGAGAGAATTGTCGACGATCTCAAACTCACTAGCCATATCGAACGCTTAAGAAGAGACTTTACCTCGCTGTTTTTGTACTACCCCTTGTACAATGGGGTGTGTTCTCAGGAATTGTTCGACATTATGCCTACGGCTACTTTCTCTTGCTACGGCCGGACTTCTGACTTGTAAAGCAGCAACCTTTGCTCCGAGGTAAAGTACTGCTTTTCTCTGTTGAGTAATCCAAGTTTTTTAGACGCTAGCTTCTTCTTGTCTTGCAAATGATTTCGGAACTAAACATCGCTGGAGATGTCAACACCAAGGATCCCAATGCTCTTGGAGATGGGAAGTAGAGTGTTCTGGATTGTAGGACTTCAGTCACTGGGATTTTCTTAGCGGTAAAAGCGCAGACTTGCGTCTTTGTAGCGTTGAAACGGAACAAGTTTTCCCGTCCCCAGACCTTAGACAGAGCATTAATGCCCATTCTATTAGAGCAACTACCGTCAACTACTGCTCTTATGCGTCTGATCGTCAAAAAGTTAGTCATCCATTTGCGCAAACTCTCAGGCAGTCTGTACGATGGCAATTTCGACAGAAGACCCTGGTGCCAGACCCGATCAAATACCTTCGATACGTCCAGGCTACATGTCAATGCCGGTGTGTGAGATACATTAAAAGTTCAGCAGTCGAGCAAAAGCCAAAGTGACGGTTGCTGACCAGATCTTGTTTTTCTAGGTATCTTAGAAGCTGTGTAAGACAACATGCTGCATCTCCTCGGAGAGAAGAGAAGTAATAGCGATAGGCCTGGTGTTCGATTCCAAAATTTTATTTCGAGCCGTGGTCCAAGCCTCATACGCAGATTGCTTGAGAATTTTAGCTTCTCTACAAGACCGATTTAACTACCGATTGTCTCAGTGAGTACGGCTGCGCAGACGTCAGGATATTCTGAGCTAAAGCAGACTAGCTGCCTCTACGGGTACGATACATGAAATTCACGCAACTCATCCCAAACTTCCGAGTTAAAAAGCACACAAGTTGCTAAATAGTTGGCCCAGATGGATCAGATTGTGTGCATGACACTTGAGTCCGAACGAGGCAGTGGCCCGATGAGCTAAGAGGCGCATCCACTGAGACGTAATATATATCCAGACTTGTAGTCAGCTGATGGACCAGTTAGGAGCACGGATGGTCCTCTATATCCGGTATTCTCTTTGGGGAAAGTACCAGCTACGAGAATCTATTGGTTAGAGCAAATGCTTACGCAGATATCGCTGCTTAGTTATTAGTTCTAGAACTGAGTCACAGTTAACTTTCAGTTAACATTTGCCATATTTTTTTTAAACAATTATCTTACACCACAGTGTGGATTCACTGCCCAGACAGCTAAAGAGACAAAAAGTACTACACCGAGCAATCACAGCAACGGGCACCATCGGTGTCCGGCTGTCTGTGCAACGAATCTTCATGAGCTCTGGCTACCTTTCTCACCGCCAGGAACACAACACTACTCAACGTTAGCAATATTTTGCTGCGGGCTTCTGTACGGTGAATGTACTGTCCCAGTTCGGACTGCTTATTTGAGCTCATTATACTCATTAAAGTACTCGATGTGCCTATCTTTATTGTACAGATGTTTGATTAGAGCAAATACTCGCTGTGCCCAAACTCTCCTAAATAGTTTAAGTTTAGTTTAAGTTTCTTAATCATTTCAATGTCCACTTGTTGGTAGATAGATTTAAAGTATAACTAATAGGAAAAAAATATTTGTAGTATTTATATTTTTTTATGATCGTATTTAGCAATTTGGTACTTCTTAAATAAATATTTTTAATGACAGGAAAATCGTTAGATGAGGAGGGATTTAACAAGTGGAAATCTGGAGAGCCTAATAATTTGGACGGAAACGAAGAATGCGGTGGAATTCAACGAAGCAGCGCACTGCTTAATGATATCCAATGCAACGGCAAAAAGTATAACTTCATTTGCGAGAAAAACTTGCAATGCGTTGGTGCCAAACCTAAATTATCAGCTCTTGATAAGATGTCCTCTTAACTGTGTTTGTGTATTATATAATAAATAAATAGTTTTCTTGTTTTTTTTCCTAGTATTAAAGTTCATTTTTTACACAGTACAGTAGACAGTAGTACTGACTATTTTTGTTACGAGGCAATCAAACCATTATTTTAGATGAAGAAAATAAACACTAAATACTGAATACTGAATACTCAAAACGGCCACTTTTAGCAAAAATGCCAACTACAACTCAGAGATATTATTTTTAAACTATATAAAACCTTCTAAAAATAGCTTATGACTAGCTTTATATTTGCGACATTTGGATTTTTTCTACGAAGAGAAAATCAAGAATATCTAATGGCGGCGCTAGTGGGGTGTAAGAGGGCCCTTAAGGCGATGCTCTCCGACCCGGAGTATTAAGGCGTTGCTTTCTATTGAGATTAAAATTTGTTCGGGAGTTTCAGAAAATTAGTAATATTATATCCAGTACACAACACTATTTAACGTTTAATAAAACTAGAATAGCTGAAAGTTTGGTTTCTTTTATCCTTTGAAGTGAAAGCGTTTGTAATTTTTTTGTTTGGTTCTCTTTATAACTACCTAAATTGAGCTTGTTTTTGCATTTAAATTAGAATTAAGAGAAAAAAAGATGAGGCGAATGAAAACGACATTTTTACCATTCAAATCCACTAATCAATTCAGTAGCACTCACGTCCAGAAGTAGGTATATTGTACTTTTTTATATTTTACAATTTAAGGATTCATTTGTTTTCATTTTTAAGTATATTATAAAATATTATTATTACGTGATTACACCATTACCTACACTCCTACGTACTTTGTACGTCAGTGCTGTCGAATTGTTTAAGTGGATTTGCAAGGTGATAACTTTTTATAAGATTATAAACAGTTCGGCAATACCTTCCTACCAACCTTTTAACATCTTTATACTTATAAACAGAAATTTTCGAAACAAAATTTGTTTATCGTTAATAATATAGTAGATGTGATTAGCATTCGTCAGATAAAGCCGGGTTATATCATTAGTTAACAAAAATACATTCCACAGATTGACGATCACAGTGGTGTCACATTTTCCTTGTGATATGATTTAAGTTTTCTCACAAAGTTTGCTGACTTACCATAACTGTAGTAGACCGGGAGTTGTTGTCGTGAGATTTTATTATTAAAGTACTATATCTAAATATATTTTAAAGTAAAAAATAAATGAATTACGATCGAAACCAATCTATTTTAGCTTAGTATTATTTACTGCTGTCATAATGTTTAATTAAAGGTACTTCTATTTATATAGTTGAGTTTTTAATATAAATTACGACTTCCATTATCGTTTTAATCAATTTTTATTATCGTATTACTATAAATTATGGTTTATTATTAATAATAAATTCTATTATTGTTATGATTTATTAGGGTATTTATAATTTATAGGTAGGTCGATGTTCGAAATATTGTGAAAAGTCTGGTAATCGTTTTCCTGACTACATTATATTTAACTTCTTCTAACTATTAAGAAAGAGGACTTGTTCGGGATTTTGAGCGAGTAAGACTCGGCCCTCGCCACAAACCTGCAGCAGTCAGTTTCCTCTACTTTCATTACTAAAGTCGCTAATGGTTGCATAAGGCGCGTTGCACCACTCGATGGTAAGTTACTTACACACACACACACACCCTTGTCTCTCTTAATTACATTAATTTTCTTTGTAAGAAAAAATAGACAACTTTACATCATATAATACTTAAAATGTATATGACGGACCCCATGTAATCCATTGTAAGCTACGTTTATTCGTTTCATGTTTTTAGAGACCAGTTAACCTAACTAAGACCCCTTCCAAGATCTTTAAATCTGGTCGTTATTTATAGTTTTCATTTGTTTTGTAGAAAAGTTTTTACATTAATTGTTAAATACATGTTTAAATTAAGTTTTGTTATAGTTTTATCAATTATACATATAATTGTAGTATACAACGTCACCGACTACTGGAAGAAGGCCTATTTCGTTTTGAAAACACATCTGGACAGCGACACGCCGCATTGGAAAACGCTGCAAAAATTTCTTAAACAGTGTAAACTTCTATTTGAAGACGCGGAACCACGATTCTATAGCGACCTAGTTAAATTTAAATAAATTGTAAGAATTTTTAATAAATAATAATAATAATAATAATAAAAATCTTTTTTGAAAAATATTGACCTTACACTATTTACACTTTATTAGTACCTAATATAGGATTTCTAACATATTTTTCTGCATTTGACCCACAGTCTAAATATTATTTAGACCGCATAACACTAAATTAAAGATATTATGAAGACAGTGTTTAAGATAATGAGTTCTGTCTGAGCATTATGGTACACTGGTACAATATTATTTAAGTTATTAGTGAATTGGTAGGTAGATTCGTTTACCACCGTCCAAACTAGTATCAAATGTGTCTCGGCCGGATAACCTGTTTATATTGGATCATTATGTAACGGGCCGTATAATACTTAATTTTTTTAATGTGCAATATTTGTTAGCAGTTATTTAAAACTTACAAAAGGTTAAAATTTAGAAAACCATTAGCCATGGGCGGCGTGTTAAATTAGTTAAGCGTCAATATTTTTTTTACAACTTAATCACCAGTCAGAGCCATTCTCAAAAATGTACATTTTTACTTGGAACAATGTAAACACTAAAGATAAATAGCTATCGTAAAAGCCGTTCGTGGGAGTTTTGCTCTAAGCCCTGCACGTGTTGAAACAATAGAATAGAAATTGCGAATTCCTAATAAAGATGCAATACAGTAGCGTATCTAGAATTATATTTAATGTAGAAATTAATAATAAATTTAATTTTAACTAGTATTGAAAATTAACTGCTTGATTGAAAACGTGCTTAGCTTGTATTCAATTATGTACCTTAAATGTAAATATATATATAAATATAGTACTACTACAACACTTACACGATAACATTAAGAGCGCTCTTATAATACATACTTGACACAGAATCACTGGCATTATATATTATTCTATTATATATATATACATAGTTGTAAGATATGTGTGGAAAGAAACCTAGATGATAAGTCTATCTTATATAACTAGTTAGTTATTGGCATGTTAAGCTAATAATAAACCAGTACCTAAAAATTGTGCATGTAAACCATAATGTAATAATTATAATGGGTTTGACCAAATATTATTCTTTGTCAGTACTTGCTACCAGGACAGATCAATAAAATAATTTACTTAGGAAATAAATAAAAAATCAGAGAATTCAGATTTTATTCGTTAAAAAAGATTTAATAACTCTAACTGCGAGTCCTTCACTGAAGTCAGTAGAAAATTAAACAAAGGGCTTATCGAGTTGCAGACAGCAGGACGGGAATATTTTTAATAGTTGAATGAAACTCGACCCTATTGTTTACACAATAGAGTCGTGTAAATATTAATATGTTCCTCGAGTCTGTTTTAGTATAGCTAGCGGCGCGGGCGGCGAGAAGGAGCGGGACGGTCAGTCATGTTTTAACCTCCGTGAGTTGTGGTCGTCAGAAAAATTCCGACGATATCGTGAGTGTCAGTGAAACCATGAGCCAAGTCTGCGAGTGAAAGAACCAAAGTTGAGTATAATTGAAATATTATTTGATTTGGTTTAGAATTTAAACTTAAAACCCTACTAATGTAAATTACAATTAGCACTTGCATTTGAATCTTTCGTGTAATATCAAATTAATTAACTTTGTTGGTTGGTTACTCACATAACCAACCGAGATATAGGGTTTGACTAATATAAAAGTTCCTTTACAGCCGTCATCGAACGCCCTTATATAGGTAACGTAAGATTGCTATATATCCGTGATTAGAATTTGGAAATCTTATCCTATTTTGGTTGCTGAGCGGATATCATTTTTTGAATGTAGAATAATTGTAGAGTCTGGAGACTTCTCCATGAATAGGATCGTGTAAGAAAGCAGATATTCTCTTCCGGGAGAGAGATCTGTGGACTGAGGGCGCTGTTGTACCTTCCTGGAACAGCCTGGGAAACTCCTTACTTCTGGTCAATGAAGCCTAGGCCTTGTTGAAGACTTTGGAGAAAAAGGTGATCCTATTCGGCGTTTCAACGCCATTTTCCTTCGATTCTTCTATTACAGCCTTAAGCGTCTCTTAGTAGATCAAATATATACACCTTAAATTTACCAGTTTCAGGAGAACACTTAAACCACGAGCACTGCCAAAGTGGGAGATAAACAAGCTTGAGCAGAGAGAGAAGGAACCAAGGAATCGAAATTATACCAGGCAGAAAGGCGTGATACCATAATCCAAATCTGCAACTGTATGTGAGTAATTCATTTGTTTTCTGCTTTGTTTCCTTTTGACACGTACGGCTTAGGGTAAACCGTAGATACCTAAATATATAAAATAAAATATAAAATATATAACAAAAAAAATAGACGATCCGAAAATAATCATATTGATTTGGCAATCATTTAAATAAAATTAAATTAAATTATAGGTAAGGCGTTATTAGCGCGTTATATCGCTATAGTCAAGGTAGGGTCCTCCACAATTAGTGGGCGTAACTTTGGTACAGTATAAGTAAGATATTAAGATAAGTTTCATAGTTGTGTTTAGTAGTAACTTTTTGTTAAACATTTTAAGTTTTATAAGATACGACTGTGTGCTTAATTTATTAGAATACTAGGTAAAATTAAATTGTATAGGTTTTCGGGTGTACAGGTTTATATATTAGTATTATCATTAGTGTACGTAGTGATTATGTACGATAAATTATGTAGTCTAGGTACATGTTGTAATTTTTTTTTTATAAAAAATATTTTGTTTCTATTTGGGTAACTTAACTCTTTTTACAATTGGTACCTATAAATTTTGTATTTTTCTTTCTGCCCTTTCTACTTTTAGTAAATTATTTTTTGCGCACCCTCCCCAACTAGTAATACAGTACATTATTACTCACCTACAGAGTGCGAAATATAACTTTATGAGTAGGCTACGTTCACATATATATCTTAGTGTTTTAAAAACAAATATAAGTTTGCTAACTCGTTTTGCGAGAACCGATATGTGTTCCTTCCACGATAGATTTTGGTTAATTATAACACCAAAATATTTCATAGAATGGGTTTTAGAAAGTTTTAGACATATGCAAGGAGAACTAGCTTTACAATAATGTGCTTTTATTTCCATTATATCAATCGGTGGCTGGCCATTATTTCTTACACTAAACGTTATGTTTTTTATCTTTTCTACATTTAACGTTAAAAGGTTGCAATCTAGCCACAGAGTAACTATTTGAAGTCCTTCATTGGCGTTAAGGCTAGTTTCATTCCAAGATTAGCCATGAAATAGTAAAGCAGTGTCGTCAGCAAATGTTTAAGAGAGGTAGGACACTGCAAGTATTCACTCGAATAAGCCGCCAGAACAAATAAAGCGGGGTATAGCGAGTACTTGCTCGAATGAGCGGTCCGAACTGGGGAAGTTACACCTTATAGAAAACCGCGGCCACAATAACACAAATATTTAGTAGTGTTGTGTTCCTGGCGGTGAGTAAGGTTGCCAGAGCTCTCTCTTTGAGGATTCGCTGCGCGGACAGCGGAGGACCGGCGGTGCTTGTTGCTGTCATTGCTCGTCGTAGACGCGGCGTGCTGGTGCGGCGGTCAGGGAGACCTGATGAAACGGCTGACCGCTGGCCGCCCGCAGGTTGTACGGGTTCCCGAACCCAGGGATCACTTAATCTCCGCCCTGGGAGGCTGATCCGCCAGCCTGTGTAAAGTCTCTGAAGTGGTAGACGTGTCGAAGAAGGAGACCGGAGTGGACCCGGCTACTACGACAGAGGGGGATCAGGGGCCCTTCCGCCCGCCGTGCCAACAACCGTATTATCTGTGCCAAGCTTCGGCAGTTCTAGTACCGCACCTTTTGTCCTCTAAGCTGTCTGTGCAGTGAATCCTCATCCTTAGTCTTAGTAACTTTTTTTATATATTATGGCCATGAGAAAGAAAAAGAAAAGAGTTTGTACAGCGGCTACTCCATCCACATCTAATGTGGATTTTTGCAACATCAGGGGTATTCACGCAAATCTTAACTCAGTCCAACACCATCTCGAGACTGCGCAGCCGACCATTCATTTTCTAACAGAGACGCAGATATCCTGTCCGCCGACACATCATACCTTCACTATCCCGGCTACAAACTCGAGCACAATTTTATGAGTCGTGCCGGTGTATGTATGTTCGTCCGGGAGGATATCTGCTGTCGCCGCCTTCATAGCCTTGAAGACAGGGACCTGTCGATATAGTGGGTGCGCGAAGATTACGGCGGCCACACTCGTATCTATGCGTGCCTATACAGGTCTCATAGCGGTCACAGGGACGTCACTCGACTCTTCACGCTCCTGAGTTTGACGAATGACAAAGTTCTAGAGCAATATCCCACTGCAGAACTAGTTATTTTGGGAGACTTTAACGCCCACCATTGTGAGTGGCTGAGTTCTCGAACCAATAACTATGCAGGGATATCTGCTCATGAATTTGCTCTGACCTATGAATTCTATCTGGTACTTTCTTCAACGAGATTACCAGATATAGAGGACCATACGAGCTCCTTACTGGAACGTTCTGCTGACTACACGTCCGGACGGATACTCCGTCTCAATGGATGCGCCTCTTGGCTCCTCGGAGCACTGTCTCGTTCGGACTCAAATGTCAGGCACACAACCCGATCCATCTGGGCCAACTAATGGGCGTCGTGTGTGGCACTATAAGTCGGCAGACTGGGATGGATTACGATTTTATGCATCGTACCCGTGGAGGCAGCTCTGCTTTAGCTAAGATGGCCCTGACGTCTGCGCAGCCGCAGTCACTGAGACAATCCTCGCTGGTATGGAACATTTCATTCCTAACCTGCGAGTAGCTGCCGGCGTCAAAAAACGACCGTGGTTTAATAAGTCTTGCAGTAAAGCCAAAATTTTTTAGCAAACTGCGTATGAGGCTTGGACCACGGTTTGTAATTATAAGGATTCGAATATTTCTGAGATAAAACGCAAATTAAATGCTGCCTCGAGATTCAGTAAGTAAGCAACTGCCAGAGCAAAATTCCAATTCATCGGCAAAATAGGTGGGTGACTTGCGAGCTATCCTTCTGGGAGTCGTGCTTTCTGGTCGCTTGCTAAAGCTGCCTAGGGGAACTTCTGCCAGTCATCGTTACCACCACTGCGAAAGACCGTTGGTGACTTGGCCCATAGTGCAAAAGAGAAAGCCGATCTATTGGGCAGTCTCTTTGCCTCCAACTTGAATATGAACGACGAAAGCGCTGTACCACCTACTTTACCGTGGTGCAGTAAGACCATGATCGAAATCTTTATATTACAGCGAGAGGTCCGGCGGGCAATGCTTTCCCTAGACGTTCATAAGTCGAGTGGGCCAGCAGTGGTGCTTAAGCAGTGTGCTCCTGAGTTATGTCCTGTACTCACGCGCCTCTTCGCGTTTTTCTACCATTTTAGGCAATTTCCGTCTTCATGGTGCCTTAAAAGGGCTATAGATCATATCCATCGAATTACAGGCCTATCGCTATTACCTCTCTCCTCTCCAAGGTGATGGAGCGTGTGATCAACACACAGCTTTTGAGATACCTAGAAAAACACGACCTGATCAGCGACCGTCAATATGGTTTTCGCCACGGTCGCTCGACCTTTTAGTGTATCTCACACACCGATGGGCACTAGCCATTGAGAGTCAGGGGGAGCCATTGGCATTTAGCCTGGACATAGCGAATGCGTTCGATCGGGTCTAGCACTGGGGTCTTCTATCAAAGTTGCCATCTTACGGAGTGCCCGAGGATTTGTGCAAATGGGTGGCCAGCTTTTTGTCCAGCAGACGCATACGAACCGTAGTTGACGGTAGTTGCTCTGCTGGCATGGACATTAATGCTGGCGTCCCGCAAGGCTCTGTGCTGTCTCCTACGCTGTTTCTACTGCACATCAATGATATTTTGGACATACATTGCTATGCAGATGACAATACCGGAGACGCTTATTACACGGGCCGTGCAAGCATCCCTCGTTCCGTTGTGGAGGAAAAACGTGAAGAACTTGTGTCTGAAATCGAGATCAGTCTGTCCAAGGTATCTGACTGGGGACGGGAAAACTTGGTCCGATTCAACCCTTCAAAGACACAAGTCTGAGCGTTCACCGCTAAGAAAATCCCATTCACTATGGTCCCACAATTCCAGAACACTCCATCTCCAAGAGCATTGGGATCCTTGGTGTTGACATCTCCAGCGATGATAAAACTAGGTGTACTTAACAGAGCGAAGCAGTACTTCACATCGGGGCAAAGGTTGCTGCTTTACAAGTCGCAAATCCGGCCCTATTTGGAGTACTGCTGCCATCTCTGGGCGGGTGCACCCGGATACCAACTTGGCCCTTTTGACTCGGTTAAACGACGGGCTGTGAGAATCGACGATCCCAAACTCACTTGCGGTATCGAGCCCTTAAGCCTAAGGAGAGACTTTGCCTCCCTGTGTGTGTTCTACCGCTTGTACAATGGGTTGTGTTCTGAGGAATTGTTTGAAATGATGCCCACGGCTACTTTCTACCATCGCACCGCTCGCCATCGGCAGGGAATTCATTCTCACACTTTAGAACCGAAATGGTCGCGTACAGTACGGTTTTAGAGAAACTTCCTCCCGCGAACGCTTGGGTTGTGGAATGAGCTCCCTGCCAAGGTTTTCTCCAAGGACTACAGTATGGGGTTCTTCAAAAAAGAAGTGATTAGATTTCTGAAGGGTCGGCAACGCGCGAGTAATGCCCCTGGTGTTGCAAGCGTCCATAGGCTGCGGTGACCGCTTACCATCAGGCGGACTGTAGGCTGTTTATTAAAAATTGTGTTGGGCCTAACACGCTTGCTTGAGGCACGGCAAAATAGATCTTTTCCTTTTTACTTACGAATTTGTCAACTTTTACACACTGCTTCCTATTTGATAGATAATTTGTAAATAAGTCATGTTCTATACCACGTATACCAAACCGATATAGGTTACGCAATAACCCAGCAACCGAAACCGTAACAAAAGCTTTGGCTAAGTCCAAAAAAAAAGTAATGCATTTGTCATTTGAATCTAGATTTCGAGTTACAGTGTGGATTCGTTTATTGACAGCATCACTTGTAGACTTATTATTTCTAAGTCAGGTATTATTAATGCTGTTTTTAGGGATTCTGGAAATACTCCGTGGTTAAAGCAAATGTTGCATATTATACTAATGGGTAGAGCCGGGACATTAAGACTATTTTTTAAAAATATAGTAAAAGCCAAACTCTAACAAGTCTTTCAATGATCCCAACTCCTGATTACCCTCCGTTTATTTTCAATCAGTTTGCCGTTTGTGATGTTAAGAAGAGCTAACTGTCTATTGCATCCAGTGCAGTTGGTACTAACAGCATCAGTCGCAATATGATCATTCCCATCCTTGACATAATTGATCCAGTCCTTACCCACATCCTTAATTCATCCATTTTAAATGGTAAATTTCCTGAGTTGTGGAAACAGGCTAAAATAATTCCTTTACCAAAAAAGTCTTATCCTAATTCATTCTCTGACTACCGTCCTATCTCCATATTACCCTTCCTATCTAAAGTCCTAGATCGTCTTGTTCATCAGCAGCTTAGTACGTTTCTAACGAAAAATAGCCTCCTTAATCCTTTCCAATCCGGTTTCCGTCCTGGTCATAGTACGACTACTGCACTCACTAAAGTTATTGGTGATATATAATGATATTCCCAATGGGGAATGGATCGTACTGAACTTACTGTCCTATCACTTTAAGATTTTAGCAACGCTTTCAACACCATTGACTTTGATATTTTACTTGGCAGATTGCGCTCTATTAACATATCTCCAGCGGCAATTGAATGGTTTCACAGCTACTTGCATGATCGCCAGCAAAGAATACTGGTTGAGGACTCTTTTTTTTCCTGGAGTGATATACGTGCTGGAGTGCCTCAGGGCGGAGTATTGTCTCCACTTCTTTTCGCTATTTTTATAAATGCAATATCTCAAGGAATTTCTTCTCCCTACCACCTTTATGCAGATGATTTACAAATCTATACACAAGCACCTTTAACTGATCTTCATAAAGCCATCGAAAAATGAATTCCGACTAAGACTACATAACACAATGGAGTGAACGGCATGGACTTACCATAA
This sequence comes from Apoda limacodes, assembly GCA_946406115.1. Lineage (NCBI taxonomy): Eukaryota > Metazoa > Arthropoda > Insecta > Lepidoptera > Limacodidae > Apoda > Apoda limacodes. Next base: position 4,814,865 of record OX291553.1, on the reverse strand, counting down.
ATACAGATAAAACCCAAGTAATTATAATCGGAAGTCCAAAATTAATACCAAGAATTAATTTCTCTCAACTATACCCAGTACAACTTGACGGTGTTATTATCCCCTATAGCGAAAAAGTTAAGAATCTTGGTATTATTATTGACCGTACTCTTTCTTGGGCACCTCATCTACAAGAATTAAGTCGGAAGTTATACGCAACTGTAAGTGCTTTAAGACGTTTACGTAATTTTCTCCCTATTCCCACTAAAATTGCTCTAAGCAGTAAAATTGCTTAAGACATTACTTCATCCGATTCTCGATTACGCTGACGCCAGCTACTTTCTCACTGAGGACCAATTAAATAAACTTGAGCGTCTTCAGAATCTATGTATACGTTTGATTCGCCGGAATATACATGTTCTTACACTACTGTATAGCATTTTGTTCAATTCGTCGGCGCCTGCATACCTTAAAGATCATTTCCAATTTATAGGCAGTTGAAATTCCAACCTTCGTCCTGTAAGGTCCTAGGGCCTTAATGCATTGGTAGAAGAATTCGACGCTTTAAATTACGGACGTGAAGACGCGGAAAGTTGTTTATCGATAACCAATTGTTAAACCTACACCTATATTGTATATAGTGCCTATGATTCCTAAACTAGATTATGGTAATTCCACTTACTGATTTACAGTCGTGCGCAGACTCTCTCTATCTCTCTCTCTCTCTCTCGTTTCAGCTCAGCTATGTTGTGTATCTCCCTTGAAAACTCGTACTACAGGAAATTATCCACTCTTTTATCTCGTTTTATTCACCTGGAATTGGTACAAATACAAGTGTATATATTTTGAACATAAAAGACGTTGTCTGCTGCAAAAGAAAAATCTCCCTTTTGGGAAAGTAGATAGTCCTTTCCTTGTCTCCAAAGTCGTAATTTCTGTTCCACGAAATTTAGGCTTCAGAGATCAGAAAGTAAGACTTGCCCAATGGATGACCGAAGATGGTAAAGGTCAATCACCCTCAATCCAGAAAGGCCTTTCCGAAAAGCACTTTCCTTTTTTACACAAGGACTATCTAGACCAATCTACGTTACAGTCTGAAAATACGACACATAGAAACAAACAAAAGTTCTCACAAAATTACAATAAGTGTCGAGTAGGTATTTACGTTAATTAAATTACGGGTTAGGATGGGCTCTCCGAGCCTGGAGTAAATAAGAGCTGTCAGGATAAAACGTTAGTACACAAATTAAAACAATTGCAATTATGAGTCAGATGAAGATCTAAGATACTTAACTCAAAAGCTGACCACTGCCAACCGTTGCCAAAAATTGACTGCCCCAACCTTCCCATTTTCTATCCTCTCTTCCTCTTTTCGCGTCGTATTTTTCACTGTAGACAACTATACCAGCATACTCTGTAACTCGTTTAAAGTTTAGTAACTTCGCCTTTATTGCTCTCGCAATAAAGCCGACGACCCCTCTTCATCCTATCTGTTTGCTAGCTATCTCGACTCGTCACTCGGCCTGGCCCCGCCAGCGCACGGTCGTAAGAGCGATAGGGACAACTACAGCACGCTCCGCTACTGTCGCTTACGTATCTTCGCGCGTCTTGTTTTTCGCGCCAAGATTGCGTTCCCATGCAAACTTACCCGAGTCTGACACATGTGTTTCGCATTAATCCGAAGCGTGGCCGGTTTTTAGAATCTTCCACAAAAAATAACTTTAAATGACTGCGCAACAATTGCTAATTGAAGCTACAAGGGTCTTTTGGGTCGCCTATGTTTTATACCTGCTGCGTATGCTGTTGGATTTTTAACCGACTTATTTTTGGAGACTTGAATAAAACATGATGTACGTAATAAGTATATAACTGAATTTTATTAGGTATCGGGGTCCTCACATTCCCCTCCTCGCGGATCCGTAAAGTTGTGATAGTAACTTTATGGGCTCTGCGTAGATCTAACCTACTACAACAAATGTAACTTTCTTATTTAGATGTGAGACGTTCGTACTTTGGTAGAATATTTCCTTATACAGTACGTGCCTGATTGTCAATTGCCGACGTTCCCTGTGTCGTTTTAATATTACTTTGTTTTTGGCAAAATCCTACGTACAGAACTTAAATAATTAGTATGACCTTAATATTGGTGTATAAAATGAAAAAAATTACGATCCATTTCACCTATGTACGCGCGGTCTATAACTTTAATGTAGGTATCAAAATACGACGGTTTTCCTAATTGTGTGTGGGTCCCCTTTTTCCTAGACATATTTATACCTTTTTGTATTTTCGACTCCAAACAATTCATTCTGACTAAGTTTAGCACGAATCGTGATAGGTTTATTGAATTTAGATTTGATTGTATTTGTTATCATTATGTTATCGGCTTCGATTTGTTTTTGTTTCCTCATTTCTTTAGTCATGAACTCGTGCGCTCGGGAATTCACCGCTGTCATAAAACACTGCTATATACATATATACACAAACTTGCATAAAGTTTTATTTCTAGCTCAATTACAATTATATATAATACATCCCAAGCTACACACCTCTTAAATCTAATCTTAGTCTAACATGCTATAAAAGCTTTTACGATGCCCTTACTGAACTACTTTATTATTTACTGTCAAGCGGGTTATATTTCACGAAGCGGCGGATTCCGTTGCAGTAGATTCAGACTTCATTGAAGTACAGGCTCAACTATTTCTCATTATTTTGTCTGTGTGTGTGAAGAAATGTTATCCAGTCCCAAACAGTTACTAAAACCGTGCACTCAATGTACTTTTTTTTTTTTTCCTCCTATGCACTCGTGCTCTTTAGTATTATAGCTTGGTACCTTCTAGCCATAATTATCTCAACCCCGTCCTGCCGTGATAGACAGGCCGGTAGCGGCTTCGCGTAATTATGCTTGAGCGTACAATAACATGTATGTAATTTCCTAGTTCGCGGGGCCCCGTCTAAATACTTTCAAGATTGAGCTATTTGGCTGAACACATCTCTCCACATAGACAGACACCGCGCTATCTAACACTCATTTTAAAACAATGGTTTAATGGAATAACTTTAGCCCTCTTTGATAGTGCCATAATACCTAAATATGTGCCTTACGTTGTAATTTCCTCTTATTTTATTCGTTTTAGGGTCGACAATAGTGTATACATTATTATTGTGTGCGGCGCGGATAACATACGGCCCCTCAAACAATAAGGAGAATTTACGCATTAACCCTTTTGCTTTGTTTGATTTTGGGAACATTTTAATTTTAACAAGGTCTCCTATTTGTAGGGTCAGTAAATTGTGACGTTTATTGTATGTTGTCTTTCTTTTTTCCGCTGATTTTACAATATTATCACGAGCTATTGATATAATCTGTTTTCGATCTAAGTTCATAAAACTGTCTATTCCGTGTTTTTCTAGTATTTTGTCTTCCGGTAACACTAAGCTCTTTCCGTTGATTACTTCGTACGGAGAAAATCCTGTACTGGAATGCATTGTGGTATTGTAAGTTTTTTCTACCTGTGATAGAATATTGACCCAACCTTTGTGATTTTTATTACAATAGGACCTAAACAGTCGGTTCAATTCGCGATTAACTCTTTCTACTGAATTCAGTAACAGGTTAAAGACACTGGTATGTGATATTTCTATACCTAGATTCCGAAGTCCTTCTTCCCACACTCGCGAAACGAACTGCGCCCCATTATCGGTGACTATCCTTTTTATTCTTAATTCAGAATAAAACTTTTTGGTCTGACTTAGTACCGCGCGTCCGGTAGCCTTGCGCAATGGAAACAATTTTATTAGTTTGCTAAACGCATCTTGCATGACATAGACGTATTGCATGCCAAATTGTCACTTCACCAATGGACCTAAAATGTCTGCGAAAACTATCTCGCCTATTTCTTTTGGTATAACTGGTATGCATGGTCCCGTATAATTTTTAGCCTGTTGTTACGATTTTTGACATATGTCACATGCTTCTAACACCCTACCTATAACAGTTTTTATTTTGGGAAAGTAGTATCGTTTTCTCATACAGTCAAGCACCTTTTTCCTTCCAAAATGACCTAACTTTTCATGTACGGAAATAATTAATTCCTTTTTTAAACTTTCAGGAATCACCAACCGTTTATTTTTACTATTTGCGCTCAAGAAAAATATTATATTGTTTTCCAATCTATAGATTCCACTGTTTAGGCTAACTACGTTTTCTACTATTTGATTTAAAGTTAATCCCCTTTTTATAATACTGCACTCTGGATCTTCGTTCTGTAAGTCCTCTATTTTCTCTAATCGTTCTAATATGGTTTTCTGGTTCGACGCATGGAATAATAACAACTGTGGACATGGAACTTTATTTTCTTGTTCCGTTCCCTCTAAATAGCGACTTAATATATCAGCCGTAGTATTCATCCGTCAGGTAACGTGTTCGATTTTATAATTAAATTGGTTTAAAAAATGCACCCACCTGATCATTCGCGCATTTAAAAATATCCACGTGTATATGAAACTTAAGCTTTTATGGTCAGTGCGGATTATGACCTTAGCTCCTATTAAATAAGTTTCAAACTTTTTTAAACAATATATAATCGCGTAAAATTCTATTTCGCTTACAGACCATCTTTTTTCAGTTTCATTCAGCGCTTTACTGACAAACCCTAACACCATCGGTTCATTGTTGTCATCTAATTGATACACATACCCCGCTATCGCAATAAGGCTTCCGTCAGTCTGTACGTAAAAATCCTTACCGGTAATAGGGTTAGATAACATTATCGTATCTAAAAACAATCCCTTTACTTGTTCAAAACACTCGTTTTCTACATGGGTCCATTTAAACTGCACGTCCTTTTTTAACAATCTACACAATGGCTTTGTCTTCTCCCCGTAGCTATCGACAAACTTTCTAAAATAATTTGTGAGCCCTAAAAATGCTCGTAATTGTTTAACTGTCCTAGGGGCTGGGAATTCACGAATAGCCTTTGTTTTTTCCGGGTCCATTTTTACGCCTTCGGTATTTACGATGTGCCCTAACAACTTTACTTCGGTCTTAATAAACTCACATTTTTCTAAGTTACATGTCATGTTGGCCTCGCGTAATTTTGATAATACTATGTCTAAGTGTTCTAAATGATCAAAAATGTTTGTCCTCGTATATACCACTATATCGTCTACATATGACACACAATAGTCGCTAACTGACGGCCCTAGCACTATGTTCATAGCCCGACTAAAAGAACCTAAAGAGCTTTTCAGACCTTGTGGAAGAACAACATAAACATATGTCGTTCCCATAAAGAAGAAACCTGTATACTGAACCGAGTCATCACTTAAAGGCACCTGAAAATATGAATTTTTCAGGTCAATCAAACTAATATATTTGACCCCCTGAAACGACTGAAGTATTTCCGATGTTAGTTGTGGCGTCTCCGTGTCAGCTTCAGTCCTGCGATTAAGCTCACGAGCGTCTAACAATAATCGAACCGATCCGTCCTTTTTCATTGTATACGTAAGAGGACTACTAAATTGCGTCGCTTGCTTTCTAATAATACCTAAACCTTCCAGTTCGTTCAATTTTTCAGCTATACACATAGGGCAACCTATGTGAAATTGGTATAGGATATGTTCTCTTAACAAAAGGTGTGTAATCGGTCATTTTAATTTTATGAACATATTTGTTAGTTCTGCCTAATTTTGGTGAAAACGTTTCTTTGTTTTTTAATAGGATAGGTATTAAATATGACCTATATTCGTCCGATAAACCTACCGATTCTATATGCGTCTTAATATTTTGTTCTAAATTTGCCTCCTCACTGACTTTTGCCTGACTTAGAAAACAATTTAGTAACTCCACATCCAGGTTTCCCCCCTCCTGAAATGTAGTATCAACCTGTATTTTTATACCTAACTGTTCCATGTATAGTAATTTTTCCGGCCCACATATTAATCGCGCTTTCATTCTTTCTAGCCAATCATATCCCAGTATTAATGGTTTAGGTAATCTATTCATAACTAAGACTGGAGTATCAATTTCAACACCATTCACACTTAACGTTATTAAGATCATATTCGTAATTTTTTCAGACTTAGCTCCAAAAGCACCTTGTATCTGTAATACCGCTAGATTCTATTTCGTTATACAGATCCCGCGAAATACACGTGACTGGGCTACCCGAATCGATTAACCCACAAACTTTCCTACCATTAATCTCCGCTTTCAATATTGGTAATTGCGGCAAAGCCATGATCATGTCCACCTCATCGTCGTCTTCAAATAGTTCACTAAATATTGAGTTCATTTCTGGCGAGCAACACTGCATACACGCTATGCACTTTATACTGCTGTCTTCACATATATAATTTTCATCGAATTTTAATTGTGACAGTAAATCAATTATTAAGCTGATCTCATCCGTTCCATTCATCCGTGCTTGGATTTCCGAACACACAGTATGCCTAGATCCACACAGTTCTTTACCTAGGCCCAAACCTGGCTTCCAACCCATCTTACACATATATTTATACGCATTTATTAATGCATTCGTTCTTTCATCCATTTCGTCACAAACTAATCTATTGCCACCCCTTCCTATATTTACATGAGTTGACCGATCGAGGCTATTATCGTCAACTAACGTTAGTTTTTTGTACTATTTTCTCCACTGCAAGATTTTACGTTTTGAATATTTGAACTGGTAGACGGCCTCACATCATTATTAGCCTCATTACTAGATGCAATGAAATCGATTGCCCTGTACTGTTCACTCCCTGTATACCTATTATTATGCCTAAAATAGTTCCCACGCGCACGCCTATTCCCGCGACCTCTGGTTGAAACTCTTCCGCGATACGACGGCCTGGCTTGTATCGTGTTCGTCTGTAACCCTATACCTATAGATCTGTCCGCCCTATGAGGCTGATATCCTCGTTTCTGAAACGCCTCAGAACTGTTCCTAGTATACTTAGCCTGCGGAGCCTTAAGCAGGTTTTCGTTGCGAAAGGTCACATTGCGCTCTATGTCCCTTATAAACCTAATCGAATTCATTATCGTGCTATTGTCATTCCGCGCGAACCAATGCGTCTGTATATTGGCCGAGAAATGACGCATTACGCAATTAACCAGGTCATCTTCCGTGAAGGATATAGTAAGATTTTTCCCTACACTAATCTGCTTGGAAAAATATTCTTCCATAGTCAAACCCGAGCTGACATTGTAAAAGCTGTTAATTAGTTTGTATTTTATTTTTTCCTGCTCACTTTTGTTCCAGAATACTTCCAAAAAACTAGCTTCGAAGTCATTAAAATTTTTCCAGTTGTGCTGGTAAAGTGATAAAATATCGTATGCCGACCCTTTCAGGCATTGCATAGCTATGTCAAGACCCGTACCGTCACCTTTAGTCAAGTTTATATATTGTTTTAATTTTTTTATAAAGATTACCGGGTTGTCCGATCCGTTGAAGTTCGGTTTCTCTGGCGTAGGTTTGAGAATATATATCGTCTGGTTTTGACCCGAAGAACTGCCTTCTAACTCCGACCTTGTTTCTGAACTCGCGAATACTTCATTACTTATCACTGAAGTTTGGTTACTACCACTGAATTCACTCCGATTGCTATAATTTTCCTGCCTATTCTCTAACTTTTCTAGTCGTTTAAGTATTTCGTCTAATTTCATACCTAAATCTAGACTTCCTGTCACGTTACTGGGTACACTGCACTCTGCTACCTGTTCAGACTCTAACAAATTAGATCGTCTACCCCTCCTAGACAGAACTCGTCTCGCCATCTTTATTAGTTAGGTCTCCCCTCCTAAAGTGAAACTATTCGTTGTAAATCCGTAACTATCTAAATTAGTGTAGTAAGAAAAATTCTTTAACAATCACTTTTCCCACAAGATCTGACTTATTATAACGGACTCTGTTTAACTCTACAATAAACCATACAAAACCGAAATGTATCACTAACTGCTATAAAATTTCTAAAGATCACTTCACTGATAAAGTAATTCCTGCAAAATCTCACAATTTTATCACACCAGTTTTACAGCCTAAATTCCCTGCCGTATCTTTTGTAATGAAGACAAAAAAAAATCTCTAATTATTAGTAAATATTTTAGAGATAAGCCCGTCGCACACCTGCGGTTCAATAGAATTATGTTATTGGTAAACCTGCGTTGTTTCTTGGATACCTATAATAGACACAAGTTTGTTGATTAAATTCTAATTTTGCTTTTAACAGTTGGATTCGAAATTGAAATACCTAAACTTTTTACTGTTGGTTTTCCACCGCCTATTTAATTATTTAATAAAATTCTTAGTTTTGATTTAAATAAATGAAGTTTTTTTTATTGTAATATTTCTAGTTTATTTAGATATTTAATCGTTGTGTTTTAACCGTAGTAACTTATTTATTGAATTGTTTAGTCGTTTACTTTTAGTTTTCAAAATGGCTTAATGGATCGTCTGTTTTCGTGTTGAATCTAGAACTCACTAGTAACCTAGATATTACTTTTAAATAAGTATTTTGTATTTAATGCAATAAAATATATTTTACGTTGTGTTGATTTTTTTTTCTTAGAAACCGTAGTAACTTACAGATTTTTTTTCTTTGATTCAAAATTAATACTTTGAATTTTACACAAAGATCCCTGGGAGCGGAACCACTTTATAAGGTCCTAGGGCCTTAATGCATTGGTAGAATAATTCGACGCTTTAAATTACGGACGTGAAGACGCGGAAAGTTGTTTATCGATAACCAATTGTTAAACTTACACCTATATTGTATATAGTGCCTATGATTCCTAAACTAGATTATGGTAATTCCACTTACTGATTTACAGTCGTGCGCAGACTCTCTCTATCTCTCTCTCTCTCTCGTTTCAGCTCAGCTATGTTGTGTATCTCCCTTGAAAACTCGTACTACAGGAAATTATCCACTCTTTTATCTCGTTTTATTCACCTGGAATTGGTACAAATACAAGTGTATATATTTTGAACATAAAAGACGTTGTCTGCTGCAAAAGAAAAATCTCCCTTTTGGGAAAGTAGATAGTCCTTTCCTTGTCTCCAAAGTCGTAATTTCTGTTCCACGAAGTTTAGGCTTCAGAGATCAGAAAGTAAGACTTGCCCAATGGATGACCGAAGATGGAAAAGGTCAATCACCCTCAATCCAGAAAGGCCTTTCCGAAAAGCGCTTTCCTTTTTTACACAAGGACTATCTAGACCAATCTACGTTACAGTCTGAAAATACGACACTTAGAAACAAACAAAAGTTCTCACAAAATTACAATAAGTGTCGAGTAGGTATTTACGTTAATTAAATTACGGGTTAGGATGGGCTCTCTGAGCCTGGAGTAAATAAGAGCTGTCAGGATAAAACGTTAGTACACAAATTAAAACAATTGCAATTATGAGTCAGATGAAGATCTAAGATACTTAACTCAAAAGCTGACCACTGCCAACCGTTGCCAAAAATTGACTGCCCCAACCTTCCCATTTTCTATCCTCTCTTCCTCTTTTCGCGTCGTATTTTTCACTGTAGACAACTATACTAGCATACTCTGTAACTCGTTTAAAGTTTAGTAACTTCGCCTTTATTGCTCTCGCAATAAAGCCGACGACCCCTCTTCATCCTATCTGTTTGCTAGCTATCTCGACTCGTCACTCGGCCTGGCCCCGCCAGCGCACGGTCGTAAGAGCGATAGGGACAACTACAGCACGGTCCGCTACTGTCGCTTACGTATCTTCGCGCGTCTTGTTTTTCACGCCAAGATTGCGTTCCCACGCAAACTTACCCGAGTCTGACACATGTGTTTCGCATTACTCCGAAAGCGTGGCCGGTTTTTAGAATCTTCCACAAAAAATAACTTTAAATGACTGCGCAACAATTGCTAATTGAAGCTACAGGGGTCTTTTGGGTCGCCTATGTTTTATACCTGCTGCGTATGAAGTTGGATTTTTAACCGACTTATTTTTGGAGACTTGAATAAAACATGATGTACGTAATAAGTATATAACTGAATTTTATTAGGTATCGGGGTCCTCACAGTCCCTCCACTCAACTCCTTTTAAAACCACCTGCTCATTCCACTAACTTTAACAACAAATCTTTTACTGTTCAAGCCATCAAACTTTGGAATTCTCTGCCTTTATTGATTAAAAAAGCCCAATCTCCTAATACTTTTAAACGCCTTGTAAATTCACATTTTACTGACAGCTGATCACTGTAAGTATCAAAGCATATAAAATTATATTTATTTGTATTATAGATATTTATATATGACTTATATGTATTTATTTTATGTATATATGTATTGATATTGTATGTAGATATTATTTAAAAACATATTTAAGAGTAGTTTAAGATTTTTTACGCGTAAATATTACATATTTATTTTGGTTCACCTACCTCTAATTAATTTTGTTATTATCCTCTACCCTAAGGTTGTCTGGTAGAAATCAGAACCTGTCTCGACTTGTTCGTAGTCAGATAACAAAACATCACGGTAAACTGTTTTTCTGCGAAGACTGTCAGAACATGAGCAGAACATGAGCATCAAAATCACTTATGTAGTGGAGTGGCTACATTACTGCCAAATAAAGGCTCTTTCGTAGAGTTTAAAAACTACGATGATTTTGAAGCACTTTTACTACCTTTTCAAAACTGCGAGCACAACACGACGAATAGTTTCACAGTAAATTGTCAAAAACATGTCCCGGTAGCGTTCGCATATTATGTCGTTTGCTCACTCGACCAAAAGTTAAACTTTTTTGTTCAGTACCCGGGCTCAGATTGTGTTCAAATATTTATAAAATCATTACATCGGATGTATCATTTACAAAGTTTTTAAAAGTTTCAGAAGAGAGTTAATACGCACAATTACGTTTTGTTGAATCCTTAAAATTTTTAGGAACCAGTATAGAAAAACAAGTAAAAGGTTTGCATAAAGTTGATTTCTGTCATTTGTCTGCTTCTTTTCCGGAACGGGTAGAATTCGAATTACTTACTCGCAAGGGAGTTTACCCGTATGACTTCATGTCTGGGTGGACTTCTTTTTCTGAGGAGCAGTTACCGTCTAAGGATTTTTTTTTAATTCCTTGACCGACCGGGACATAACGGACGACGAATACCAACATGCAAAAAATGTATGCAAAACGTTTAATGTTGTCGATATGGGTGAATACACAGATCTTTACCTTAAATCAGATGTATTACTTCTGGCTGATGTGTTTAAAAATTTTAGAAGAATTTGTAAATTGCATTACAATTTGGAATCAGCATTTTATTTAACAGCATCTAGTTTAGCATTTGATAGTTTGTTATTGAAAACTGGAGTAAGGCTAGAGCTCATTTCTGGCTTAGAAATTATTCGTCGTTATAAAAGGATATTAAAGGGGGTAGTTGTTTATGCTCTAAAAGATATATGCCAAAGCAAATAACCAGTACATGAAAACCTATTATTCACAGAAATCAAAATCTTTTCTTGTATATATAGATTGTAATAATTTATATGGTTACAGCATGTTTCAGTCTCTTCCTATTTCTGATTTTCGATTTCTCAATATCTCAGAAATTGAAAATTCGGATATAATGGAAGTATCCAACGATGCCGATTAAGGTTACATTCTCGAAGTCGATTTAATATATCCTGAAAAGTTACATAACTCTCATAATGACTACCCTTTTTGCCCTGAGAAATTCGTACCTCCAGTTGTTAAATCAGCTAAGCTAATACCATATTTATATGATAAATTTAACTATGTCATTCATTATGCATACCTGAAAACAAATGGTCTGGTTCTAAAAAAAATCCATCGGGTTATTGCGTTCCGTCGAAATGTGTTTTTGCAAGAATACATAGATCTAAATACCAAATTTAGGACAGAAGCCGAAACACCTTTTTAGTAAGATCTCTTTAAATTGCTTAATAATTCTATTTTTGGCAAAAAGCTCGAAAACAACGAAAAACGAGTAGATGTAAAATTAGTTCATCAGTGGGACGTTAAAAGAAATAAAACAAAGAAATGTATCACGCCAAATAAATTAATATCACGTCCAAATTTTCATAGTGTTTCTATTTTTTCTGAAAATATTGTTGCTGTACAAATGAAACTAAGAATTAACTCTAAAAGAAGTCGGTATCTGTGTCAGTATGAATATAATTATTTGAAATATATATAATGTTCGGTAGGTATTGAAAAATTATATTAAAAAAAGACTCATTGGTACACGCCGACGCGGGGTTCGAACCTCCGCCACTTGGGACGTGAAGTGAAATTTAAACCCCTCGGCCACCACCGACTTTTTTGTTGGCAATGTTTGTATGAGAAATATTTATTTTAAATATTAAAACTACTTATAACTGTGTATACATGTTCTTCAAGACGTATTTCACTGTTTTAGAAACTGTTGTTCTGCCCTAAGCAGAGGAAAGGGGCTGGCAAAGTTTTAATGCAAAGTTCTATTTTTGATGTTCAGTTTATTAATACCTGGGTATACATATTCTTTTATAAAATTAATAATAAAATTATTTCAGTGTTTGCCAAAATCAGGCCCGAAAGGGGAGAGAGGGGTCGGCAAATTAGTATTATTTAGGTTTCATTTTATACTGGAGGCTTCGTTTAAGAGGAAAAATCACAACCTAGCGAATGTAGAAATAGGTATTTGAGAATCATTTGTTATGGGGACAACTGCGCCTCGGGCTGTCTACTTTGTCGTAATCATCAAAATTGGGGTAACGTATTCCCCATTTCCCTCTTTCAAATCTCAACTAAATTTAATAAAAATTACTTTTCACCTCACCAGCACGAAAAGGATAGTTTTGCTGTCCAAATTCAGTGAGTAAAATCGACTTTTCCCACTAGTGAGGCAAAGTAATTCACTGTTCGACTTTTGGAATTATTTTGGTTTCTTTCGTGTGTTTTACTTAAAATCCATACTTATTATTATAAATGCAAAAGTGCCTCAGCCAATTGGGTCAACCGATCTTAATATAATTTGGCAACATGATAGCTTACTTCTTGGAAACGGACACATAGTACGTAGGTAACGTGTTAAAAACGTTTAAGCGTGAGTCGGTTGTTTTAATAAAATCAAGGAATCGCAGTCGCAATCCCAGGCGCGCGATGACTGAGTTGAGGGCGGGTGGAGCCACTGACAAAAGCTACTACTAATTCTAGCCTACTTCGCTAACTCAGGATTTAAAGTCGGCACTTCTACCAAAAAACGCTTTTACTCACTTGTATAACAAATAACTATTACCTTAAATTATTCCGTGTCTGTATGTTTTGATTTCTTAAAAATTAGTTTTCACATTTGTATAGCACACGTCTAAAGATATCACAAAAAGAGGTAGTTTTTGGGCTTTTGCAGGCCCCAGTTTCTTATAGGAATGTTATTGTTAACACCGCACGCTACATCGTGTTATCACCGCTACAAGAATGTAACACAAATTGCATCTATAAATGCATTTCAATAATTCATAATGTTTCGCAATATAACACGTTAATAATTACATAATAAAAACTATTTTCCTTATAGGGACTAGTTTAGATTTAAGAAAATGTTTGTTACCGACCGAGCAGCGGACTGTATAGGCACTTGCACACTAGCCCCAAAAAGGGCCGACGTTACTATTAAAAGGGCCCCGAGAAGGGCCAGTGTGACGTTTGAGAAATAAACAATAAAACGCCCGGTCATGTAACAATGCAACCACCTTTATTGTGGCCCCTAATATTCACAAACACACAGTGTAAATAATTGTTTGTCAGTGTAACTGTAAATTTTACACTGCACTTAAAAATAAAACTTCTTCTTTCTTCCAGTTTTCTTCTTCTTCTGCTCCTGTTCAGGAGGCTTTCTTGATCCCCGAGGCGACAGGAATGCTTAGCTTTTTTTTTTTTTGATATAGCGCCCAACTCTCAAGGGCTCAAGGGTTGTCGCTCTCGGGGGCGTCCCTTCGACCGGCGTGAGTCTCGAACTCGAAGGTGAGTCACCGCCAGGAGGGGAGTTACCCGTTACGCGGGTACGGTTGCGGTTGAATGGGGGCGAGAAGGGCCCCGGCACTCTTTGATACCTCGTGGGCGCCGACGAACCCGATCGATTTGGGTGATTTTGCGTACGCTCGAAAAAGCGGACTGCCAAGTCTTTGAAATATTGGGGAATCGTGGAGAGATCGAAGTCTCTGTGTAGGTCCGCATTGCGGACGTACCAAGAGGCTCCAGAGGCCGCTCTGAGAAAGCGGTTTTGGAGGGTCTAAAGTTTGTGGAGATTGCGCTTGGATAACGCCATGACTACGCAAGCATAAGCTAGTATGGGGCGGATGCAAGTTGTGTCAAGATTCATCTTATTTCTAAGCGACATCTTACTGTACTTGCCTATCATGGGATAAAGACGACCGAGGACAAAAGCGGCTCGGTCTCTGACTATTTTGGTGTGAGCGTGGAAGTTCAAACGACTATCCATGATCACTCCGAGATATTTGGTCGTATTTTGCCATGGAATGGCACGACCGAAGAGTGAGAGGGGAGGTGGCCGCGGAGGGCAGCCTACTGTAAAGAGGACGGACGGAGTTTGTCTAAAGCTTTCGCTACATCGAAGAAGACAGCGCCCGTGTGGCGGGCCTTACCTAATACTGGTTGGAAGCCAGTGAGAATATGTTCCATTATGCGGAGGACTTGATGGACGCATGAGTGTTTGGCACGGAAGCCGAACTGCTCGTCTATTAAAATGCCTCTGGAGACTATAGCGTTCCGTAGGCGAGCGAGGAGGAGGCGTTCATAGAGTTTACCAAGGGCCTTTAGTGTACTTATAGGGCGATAGGAGGATGCCTATAACAAAACCTAAAAATGTAAAACAACGTTATTTTATAGTCAAGCCGCAAATCGTGTGACTGTGATGGCAATAGCCGATAGAGCCGATAGAGATAGCCAACTGTCAGAAGCGATTTATAGCTAGGTAGATATACCTACACTTTCGATATATGTCTATATCGACTACTATATGTTGTCTTTCACTAAGTTTTTGTGTGGGCTAGATTTTCAGTCACCACAGTAAGTACAATAAGTTAAGTACTAAATCTAGAAGGTTCTATGGAACAACCTCTCCCTCTGATGGGGTTTTTATTTTTATTATAAATATAGAACAAATTTTGTATTTGTATTCAGTCAATCAAGAAGCTTCAAGAAGTATCCATCAGATACTAATATATAATATGTAAAGTGAAATATTTGTAAATGTTTGTTAGAATTAAGTTAGAAGCAGAAGTTAGAAGCATAAGTTAAATAAAAAATAAAATCGGTCTGTTGTGTGCATATACGCGTTTTCCTTATATCTCAAACGCCTCAGAAGAAACTCTTGTCACGGGCAAAACCTTGTGCCACAGATTTCGAAGGGTCTGTCCGCACAGGTATATCAAAAAAAAGGGAAACATACAGAAATAGTGATTGTGTATATCTATCATACATACATAAAATAACAGCTCTAGTGCCAAAATCAAAGGCCAAAAATGTATGGAGAAAAACTGCGATATATTTCCTCTAAAAAAGGGATTTTTCGAAATTCAATGCCTGTGGAAATGAAATAGTGGTTTGAAGTTTTTATGAAAATTTATCATTTTTAAAACTAAGAATGAATTGTTTGTGACATGAAATCTCATATTTTTAAAAAATCATCCGCGAGTTTGGTGAAATAAGGAATAAAACTTTGTATTAGAATTCTTTGTGTGAAAACGGTGAATAGCAGTCTGGGAAAATAATAATTCCGTGGTAAAATTTCCTTCAAACTTAGTATAATTGTTCAGTCAAAGTCAAAGTCAAAGTCAAAGTCAAAATGGTTTATTCAAATAAGGATTTGTTTTACAAATAATTATCAGTAACACAATAAGTGGAAAATGTGCTACAGGATATCAAAAAATTGCATTTTAATATTAATGCTTGTTATCACAAAATCATGTTAAAATATGTAGAATGTTTGTTGTTCTTTAAAATTCTACTCCTACAGGGAAAAGGAAATTAGAGAGTTTGTCTTGGATAATACATTTCTATAGTCAATTTACTTGAAATTTGGGTAAATATGATTTTTAAGACAATTTAAAAACCATGTGTTTTGGGATTTTTGAAAATTCAGCCACTATAGTATCCCTAATAGGTTAAGCAAATTTTTGAAAATCAACTCACAAGCGCGTACATCGCGTGCGACTGCGAAGTTTACAAATATTTTGTAGTAAATAATGTTGTGATATATTTGTTTATGTAAGGGTTTGTCTAAAATTCAACTCCTATGAGCATGAAAGGGCAAAAAGCAAAAGAATATAATTTTTTTTATTGACTGCCATCATCGGCCAGCTTCAATCACTAAGCTAAGTTGTAAGCTTCGTTTTCGAAGGAAACCTTTGAATTACAAACACAGGTTACACAGGTTCACAGTTTGTTGATTAAAAAAATAATCTTAAAGAGCTTTTTTCTGTACATTCTTGGCATATGAAGCTAACTTCACGTATCACCATCGCAATGAAATTTTATTCAAGAGTACCAATTATTTGACAAGATTAAAATTATATTAAAATTGATATTGTTTTGAAGGGCTTACTCTTCAAATACTAGGTAAAAAAAGTTAGTTGCACTATATCTAAAAAATTTAATCTTATCTATACTATTGTTATAACTATGAACAACACACTGTTATTGACCCACGGGCGTCTTTGGTTTTTTTTAGTTTCTACAATTTATTAAAGTTTTTTGGCCAGTCTAAAGTGGTGATATTCTTACTATGATAATTGTTTTTGGTTTTTGGTATATTCTTGAATCTCGCAATTCACATTATAGATATAGCTCTTTCTAGTTTGACAGCTGTGATCCGAAATATAGATATTGATGAGACCTTTCATTTCTGTAAAGAAACCACTAGTCTATAATCAATTATTTCGGAGGAATAGCCCTTTTTAGTTTGACACCTGTCATCCCAAATAAAGATCTTGATGAGATCTATCTTTATGAATCACGACGAAACTATAAAGGTTCCGTTTTGCCTATTGGCTACGGAACCCTAAAAATAATAATGG
Organism: Apoda limacodes; assembly: GCA_946406115.1. Taxonomy (NCBI): domain Eukaryota; kingdom Metazoa; phylum Arthropoda; class Insecta; order Lepidoptera; family Limacodidae; genus Apoda; species Apoda limacodes. The sequence goes on along the minus strand of OX291553.1, from coordinate 4,797,830 downwards.
ATGGATTAGAAGAGACCAACTATTCTACTCTAGTCCTGTCACCAACTGGTTTTTGGAGACGCATTATAGTGGGCATAGAAAAACTATTCCAATCTAGTCCTGTTTCCAATTCCTTTTTGGAAGTGAAATAGAGTGGAATTAAAAGCGGAACCTAATCCATTAATGGATTTGATCATTGGATTAGAGTTTTAAAGCTCCAATAAATGTATAATCCAATGGTATAAATGGTCTTAACCTATCCCACATAAACCATTAAGAGTATCGATGGGAGAAGTAAGACCATTAATACCATGATATAATTGTCAAATGGTATAACTGGTACCACCACCACCTGTACCATGACAGGTATAAATGGGACAACTTAGTACTATTTGTAACATTAATGGTACAATTCAACAGTATAACTGGTCTGAAGGGATATTTGGCGGTACCAATTAAAAGATCGGTGGTCAGTCACATGTTCAGACTTCTCATCAGGTCTAAGAGATCTCATGTAGTTGAAGTTAGTATTTTACATTCCGGACCCAAGGCACCCTTGGAGGACCCTGGAGGACCCTAGAGGTGCCACGGGAACTTTTAGCCTCTCATTTTGAATAAGCATCGAAAAAAAATTTAGTCGTTTATTTAATTTAATACTTTCATCAACGACTAGACTTTGCCAGCGGCTCCGCCCGCCCTAAATTCGGTTATCGGCGTGGGATTCCTTTACTTAATCACAGTATTAATACTGTGATTTTCTCCTTAATTAGCCCGCCCTAAATTCGGTTATCGGCGTGGGACTCCTTTATTTAATCACAGTATTAATACTGTGATTTATTCCTTAATTACACTAATGAAGTTTGCTGTATCAAGCTGTTGCTATCGCTTTAGTTCGTTTAAGCTCGGTTATATTCATTCCCGCGGGAACTTTTGAATTTTTCGGGACAAAAACGCTATTCCAGGACCTAATCTATAGGTGTGCCAAGTTTCATCCCGATTCGTCCAGTGGCTGAAGCGTTATTGAGTAACAAACATACTTACAAACTTTCGCGTTTATAATATAAGTAGGATATTGGTTACTTACCTTGGTTTTGCTATAATTGTATAAAACCTTCGGTTGATCCGATTATATCAGTTTTGGATCATAAAAACTGGTTGCCTGTAAAGTCGGTATACGGGCGAAAGTTTTACGTGACAATGATTTTATGTCTGTCTCTCTCGCTCTTAGGCGGGCGCGTGCCTCTCACTCGCTCTCATTGTGAGCGCATAACGTGAGCGGAGCGTAACGCAGTTTCTTGAAGTGTCACCCGGCAAACCAATTTATAAGACGTTGTCACGTCAAAATTAATGTATATTTTAAGGTACTTACTTGAAGGAAAAGATTTTAATGTACTTACTTGTAAGAATACCACAGCTTAAGACACTGATGGCGGTGCCGCGGGTAATAACTATTATGTACTGTAGGCTTTTTCATACACGGGTGAATTCTATTTCGCTTACCTACAACTTGCTCTAGAAACTTACTTAATCTCAAAATTATGCATGTCACCAAGCAAACCGTAAAAATTAATGAACAAGGGTGTATGTAGGTTAAAGACGCTATTTGAATAAATAAATAATTCAGTAACAAAATCTATTAAATAAACAAATGAGAGCTTTTTACAAATTTTATTGATCTCTTAGGTGTTGTTTGTACTGTTACAAATTGAGGGTGGATTACCACGTCTGTGAAAAAGGCTTTTGGTGCTTACGTAGTCCATTACATTACATTATAGGCAGCAATGAAATGGTGGGCTCTTAGCAATATTTTTTAATTTAATCCTATATAAACCTTAACTGAATCTATGAGATGATTTTGTAAGTAAACCTACTTTGCAATGCAAATAAAAGAAATTCAATTTTAGGCTGAATTAAATAAGGGAAAGTACAAATACATGGACTTTCCCTAACATCCTACTTCTTCGTAATTCATGACCTAGTTACATTCGTCTATTAAAGACCGTGGCATAGTTACAATCTACTATCGGCAAAGATATGAGACCTTATAATTTTATTTTATAGCTTTCGACTTCAAGGAAAATAAAACGCAATTATAAGAGTTTAGAGGGGTAGGTATCGAATATCCGAATAATTTTATTGCACCACCGCGGTAAACCAATGTATTAAACCAACGATGTGTCTTTCTAGTGATTCATACACATTGAACATTAAGAGCCCATATCTTGAAAACGTTCCCACGAACCGGAAAGCGCAGCGTGGGACGGCCCCCCACTAGACAGACAGATGACCTGGTAAGGGTAGCGGGGAGCCGTTGGTTACAGGCGACACAGAGTCGCAGGCTGCGGAGAAAGTTAGATCAGGCCTATGTCCAGCAGTGGACGTCAATGGGCTTATATGATGATCTTGAAAATTACTGAACCGATACTCATGAAACTTGCACTGATCCCTAAGTTAAATAGGGACATTGTTCTACATCTATACTTAGGCCGCCCGATGACCAAGAACAACGGAAGATAATGTGTTGTATTTTAAATCTGTATTGTATTCCCATAAGATGTTATTTCTATAGCGGACTAGTTGGAGACTAGTTATATCACAAAAAAGTCATGAATATTTTGGTTAGTTCGTGTATTAGCTTTTGAGTGGTTTTTAAATAATCATAACGACCGAAAAACAATATAGTTACAATATATTTTATTATTATTATTACACACATATTTTTGAACATTACACACAGCGCCGCCATCGGTCCCAAAGTAAGCTAAGCTTGTGATATAGTTAACAAGCAATGGATACAAATACATATAATCTTACTTTTTTGTAAATACATAAATAATGTACATATAAAAAACTCAAGAAAACACAGATAATAAATGTTTGTCTTGTGCGGGAATCGAACCCACACTCCTTGATTCAGCAGTCGGGTCATTACCCGAAATTATTAATACCCCAATTAGAAATAAAACACTTTCTCTTTTATGTTTATTACTCATCGTCTAAATTGGCAATTAATATGGTGCCTAAAAACTGTATTTGAAATATCACGGAACTCTTGAATATGTATTTGGACAAAGTAAAATCTAAACATTTGTGCAGTGAAGTCCATTGTTGTATACCTACAGTGAAGAATCTGTTCATCTTCACAACATGGAACCACTAGCATAGCCGCAATTAACACAACACACATTTTCAATTTCATAATGCATAATTTTTGTCATGTAATGTTTCGTAATATAAGTATATATTTACACAAAAAAAAATATTTTCCTGATAGGGACTAGTTTAGATTTAAAAACATGTAATAACAATAAGTGTAAAAATGTAGTTAGGTAAAAGTAGAGTAGGTTTGTTTCATTTCCCCTCTACTAATTGTTGATATTAAAAATAATATTGTGTGAGTACCGACATGTTGTCGACTTTGTACGCACGACTATCCCCAAAAAACCGGGAAATTTAGTTTAATATATGTAAGTAAAACATATGCCAATTTTTGTGCAAAAATGTACAGAAATACCATGTAAAGTTCTATATAGACCGTATGTACGGTTATTAAGTTACAGGTGAAAAAAGTTAGCGTGTTGAGTATTGTACATTCTTTCTCCCTCACTCCTATGATAATAGACTGCGATAGAGATACAAAAGGGATGGGTCTATGGGTAAAAGAGAGAAAGACTGTCTGAAAATTTACCTGGCTAGGGCCATGAAGTCCTTAGGCTATTCCTAAAATAAGCATAACAGTTTAAAAGCACACCTTTGCCCCTACACGTAGGTATCTATACCGTTACGGTGAGTAGTATGGTTAGGGCGCAAATTACATGTAAACTTATGAAATACAATAGCTTATAATTCAGCAACCGGGTTACATAGGATAAAGGTAAATGTATCACTAGATACCTCTCGTAGACATCTATCGAGATAAGTAGGTTTCGTACAGATAACTTTAAGCCCTCAAGTACCAGCGCACAAGCAAAATCCTGAAAACTTGTATCACACATTTTTTCATGATTTAACATACTGACAGACACCAAAAATACTGAAAGGTATGTCCAAATTTTAGGTTTATTTTTGACATATAGCACAACGTCTGTAGTCATCTAGTATAGCCAGAAAGCCCTGAAAGCTAGAATTCCAGCTCTTCTCTCACTACGACCTAACCGTGGACGATGGAACATACCACCTCCGAAGTTACAAGAAGCTGTAAAGGCGCAGCCGAGACGCATGAAGACGCGTCAGCCACGCAGACTAACGCCACCGCCACGACCGGAGAAACGACCACGCATACTTGGTCGTCAGGGCCAACCACGACGACGACGGCGTCCACCACCGACGCCGCGAGAGAAGCACAGATTAGCGTCGTCACCGCCATAGAACAACCCAACTCCGTACCTGACCCGCCGAAGAGCATCGCCGGGTCGAGGAAATCTGAAAGAAGAACTCGAAAAAGAGAGTTAATTGAAGAATTATCACGACTAAAACTGGAAGAAGTACACGCCCAAGCAGAACTAACGAAAGTACGACTGGCCAGAATGGCTGATGAGTCGTCAGACTCCGACGACCGCGAGAGCGTCAAGAGAGAATCACGGGTAAGATAGTGGATCGAAGAGCAGCAGGGGCCATCTGCATTATTAGCTATCGCCACCGTCGCACGAAAAAAATCGGAAATTGACCAACGTCGAACAAAACCGGCAGGAATATGTCGAGGAAAAATCCATACGAAAAAGGAAGGAAGTTCGACCGTCGTCGATGTAACTATGCTGGCAAATGCATTAGCGCAAGCCGTGCGACAGAATAATACACCTAGCGCTGCCCCTCGGTACTTTCAGGAACTACCAACGTTCACAGGAAACACAAGCGAATGGTTAAATTATCGATCGTCTTACCAGAGTACAGCGAAATATTTCTCTAAAGTAGAGAATGTAGCTAGGCTACGAAGAAGCCTACAGTTTACGGCAAAAGAAACTGTCCAGTTTACTACTAGTCGACCCAGAACCGGACATTATAATGTCAACGCAGGTTTGGAAGATCTGAGATAATTATTATGTCTGAGATGGACAAAATAAAAACCGCACATAAGCTGAACGAATCACCACGTAATTGTGCATTTTTGCATGCAAAATAAGCAACAGTGTCGCCACGATAGAAGCTTTAAACAAACGTGAGTACCTTTACAACCCAGAGATGGCGCGAGTAGTATGTGAAAAGCTTACTCCTAAATTGAGATCGAAATGGTTCAACTACAGAGCTGGACGGTCAGATGACGTACCAGAACTCAAGAAAATGGCCGATTTTCTCAACATAGAAGCGGACAAATGCGGAAGCTACGCGCTGCCAGAAAAGGAGCGTACTACGGAACGAAAAGACTTTGCGTGACCTACCGAAAAAGTTTTTCACACTGCTGAAACGAGACAAAGAGGGCCTACGACGTGTCCACTGTGCAAAGACGACCACAGACTGTCGAGATGTCCCACTTTTTCAAAGAAAAGCGTGTCTGAACGGTGGGAAATCGTAAAGAAAATACGTTTTTGTTTTCGATGCATAAGCGGCTCACATCGCAAAGATACTTGCCGCGCGAGACCATGCGGTGTAAAAGGGTGCAAGTTTTCACACCACAGGCTGCTTCATGAGATAAAAGAGCGAACAGAACGGCCGACCGTCACCGAAGAGTCCGCCCAACTCGCTTCGCCGTCACCGCCGCCAGAACCGACAATCGAGCACGTCGCCACAGCAACCGCTGAAGGAAAGGTGCTGCTGAAAATAGCACCTGTTGTTGTCTCCGGTCCCAGGGAGACGTCAACACTTACTGCCTATTTGACGAAGGTTCTAGCGTCACAATTTTGACGGAGGAGTTGGCGGAGAAAATCGGAGCCACTGGTTCAATAAAACCACAGTTCGTGGCATTTCTGGTCAGAAAATTGAAGCAAAAAATAGCAAGATTGTCTAATTCAATGTCCGAGGCCGCGACTAAGAAAATCAGCTGTTAATACGCTCTGCAAAAACGGTTCCATATTTGAACATCACAACGCAAACTATAAAGCGAGCCGACATCGAAAGTTGCAAACATCTCAGTGGCATCGTCGACCAGCTGACCTATGACCACGCCGTTCCCACTATGTTGATTGGACAAGACAAATGGGAATACATCATCTCAAGAAAGGTCAAGAGAGGTCGTCCAAACCAACCCGTTGCGTCAAAAACAAAGCTAGGGTGGGCGCCACACGGAAGATCAAAAAAGATATTCGTAGAAAGCGAAAGTGTATGCGCTCACGCCACCATCGAAGAGAACTTCAAAGAACAGATGAAAGATTTTTTCAAACTCGAATTGCTATGCATCGAACCAAAATCCATGAAGCAAGATCCCGATGTGCATGCCAGCGAGTATTTAGAAAAATATACCGAGCGCTTACCCGACGGTAGGCTACAGGTACCGTTGATATGGAAAAACGAAAAAGAAAAAATTGAAAATAATTACGCAGATGCCTGAAAGGCCTGAAAAAACGTCTAGAAAAGGACGAAAGTTTGAAAGAAAAGTACCCACAGAGTGTCAACAACCTCTTAGAAAAAGGTTACGCAGAACCCGCCGAGTTGTCTGCACCAAAAGATCGCACCCTATACTTGCCGCACTTTCCCGTCATCAACACGGAGAAAAAGAAAATACGTCTTGTACACGACGCCGCAGCCAGAACAAACGGCAAGAGCATAAACGACATGTTGCTGTCCGGACCGGACCTCCTACGATCACTACCGGGGGTCCTAATGAAGTTCCGTCAGCACCCAGTAGCCGTGTCCAGCGATATAGTCGAGATGTTCATGCAAGTCAAAATAAGACCGCAAGATAGAAATGCATTACGATTTTTGTGGTACGGCGAGAGCCAAGGCGGCGAGCACCAAAACAACATACCTACTGAGTACGGAATGACCTCAGTTATATTTGGAGCGTGCTGTACGCCGACCACAGCCATCTATGTGAAAAACAGAAACGCGCGGGAGTATGCGAAGCAATTTCCAGAGGCCGCTAAACCAATTGAGGTGAACCATTACGTCGACGACTACCTACAAAGTTTTAAAAACGTCGAAAAATTAAAGTGCAGGTCCCGACACCGACAGATTTCCGAAATCTGACGGCCTTTCTTACGGCTCAAAAATACGAGTACCATACGTACTCGCTGGCCGAAGAACGCGTGCTCAGGGCAGTTATAAGGGGAGTCCCTAAGGAATTCTCCGAAAAAACTGTCCAGGACGACTTAATCGTCCAAGGCCTCCCAGTTAGGGAAGTACATCGTATGTACAACGGCCGCAACCGGTCTGAGTGCTACGACATGGTGATCGTAGTGCTAGACCTCTTACCAAAGAGGGCAAAGCCATATTTAATATTAACGATGTGTGCAGCCTCAAGGGCGTCCGGGTCGAGACTCCACACAAGCGGTCGACCCCAGGACAATGCCACAGAAAGCTCCCAAACAGAACTAGCGTAAACCCAAACAGGGTAAATCGCGCCCCCCCCCCCCGCCCCCCGCCAACAGGCTCCGCTCGTGCCTACTCCCCTCCCTGCTGTCACCGCCTGGAGCCGTCCTCCAGCGCTAATTGACGCAACAAAAGCTAAAGAGACAGACAAACTTCTGTCTGCTTTCCCTGGGCCCGTCTCAGTCACGGGTATTCCCTACCCCGCCCCTCTCATGTCCCGGGACATCCCGCGTCCAGCGCCTATGCGAAGTGCTCCCGCACCTCTCGCGCAAACGCGCCTTGCCCCCCCGCGCCCCTCTCTCGCGCTGCCCCGCAACGCCGCTCAGACGGCCGAGCATCAGCACTTCGGCATTCTCGCCGAGATTTCTTGGGCCTGCGACCCAGCCTATTTTGAGGTCGTGTACGCCAATCGTCGTGTGAATTATCGCAATTCCTCTCGTCCCAAAAACCGGACGTCTTCCTCATCCAGGAAACGTTCCTAAAGGCCGCTGTCCGCACCCCTTCGATCGCGAACTATCGCACCGTCCGTAATGATAGAACTGCCTCCAATCTCGGAGGCACTCTCATCTATTACAGGCGCTCCCTGCATTGCTCCCCTATCGATCCTCCACCACTTACGAACTTATAAGCATCCGTCTGCCGCTTAGCGATGACCGGCCGCATTGCATCGGTTTTTCTCTCTTTCTTAAAAGACTTGCTCGAGAGCGACCTTCAGTCGCTCTTAAATTCAGGCGACGACGTCATTCTTGCCGGCGACCTAAATTGCAAGCATCGTCGCTGGAACTCTTCAGTAACTTCACGGAGAGGCAGACTCCTCGACGATTTAGTTGACAGACTAAACTTTGACATCATCGCTCCCATGGCGCCCACTTACTTTCCCCACAATACTCGGAATAACCCTGACGTACTCGACATAGCACTTCTAAAGAATGTATGGCTAAGCTTTTGCTCTATAGAGGTGCTTGACGAACTCGACTCGGACTACCGCCCTGTCGTCCTCCGATTAGGTTCCCCTTCGGACTCTCCTCCCGACACTAGAACCGTGACGGAATGGCATAAATTTGGGCAATTGCTCGAAAATCCCAGCTCGCCACATCTAGACCGCTTTCCCAACGTAATCTCATCCGCGAGATCCTAGCTATCGACTCACTCACTAGCCACCTGACCGCCACCGTTGGCGAGTGCTCAAGACAGGTGCCGGTTGGTGATTACCACCACCTAATCCTGCCTCAGCACATCAGGTCGCTAATGGCTGAGCGTAACGCGGCCCGCTGCGCACGCGATCGCGCTCCCACTGTCGAAAACCGCTGTAGCTGAGCTTCGCGCCCAACGTTTCGGTGATCTTATGGAGAACATTTCTCCTTCTCACCAAGCTTATTGGCACTTAGCCAGAGCTCTAAAATCCGACACCACCAACTCTCTCCCTCCGTTAACTCGTCCAAACAACGTTCCCGCGTTCAATGACGACGAAAAAGTGGATTGCCTAGCGTCTAGCCTCCAAGCCCAATGTGCCTTAAGCACACAGCCGTTCGATCCCGACCACGTGCGCGAGGTAGACGGCGAAGTGGAGCGCCTCTCTCTCTGCCTCCACAAGACCCCCTGCCCCTTGTCACTGTCGACGAAGCCCCCGTAAAGCCCCCGGTGCGGACGGTATCTCTAACGATACCCTAAAGCGCCACACTCTTCCCCTTCTCTGCCTCCTAGTAGCGACCTTTCCTTCTCAATGGAAAGATACAGTTGTTATAGGCATCCATGAGCCGTCCTCCTATCGCCCTATAAGTTTACTAAATGCCCTTGGTAAACTCTATGAACGCCTCCTCCTCGCTCGCCTACGGAACGCTATAGTCTCCAGAGGCATTTTAATATAAGAGCAGTTCGGCTTCCGTGCCAAACACTCATACGTCCATCAAGTCCTCCGCATAGCGGAACATATTCTCACTGGCTTCCAACCAGTATTAGGTAAGGTCCGCCACACGGGCGTTGTCTTCTTCGATGTAGCGAAAGCTTTCGCTACAAAGTTGAAGGCACTCTCTCTTCCCCCCGTCCCATAGAAGCAGAAGTCCCGCAAGGGTCCGTGCTCGCCCCTATCTTGTACCTTCTGTACACTAACGACATCCCTAAAACGATAGGTACCCAATTATCCCTCTTTGTGGACGATACCGCTATTTATACCACCGATAGGCAAGTGGGTCGAATCACTAAGAGACTCCAACCCGCTATCACTGCCTTAGGCGAATGGTTTCGGAAATGGAGAATCGAGGTGAATCCCGACCAAAGCTCTGCCGTTCTCTTTACCTCTGGCCGCCCTCCGCGGCCATCTCCCCTCTCACTCTTTGGTCGTGCCATTCCCTGGCAAAACCAGACCAAATATCTTGGTGTAACCCTGGATAGGCGTTTGAACTTCCGCGATCACACCAAAATAGTTAGAGAGCGCGCCGCTTTTGTCCTCGGTCGTCTTTATCCCATGATAGGCAAGTACAGTAAGATGTCGCTTAGAAATAAGCTGAATCTTTACACAACTTGCATCCGCCCCATACTAGTTTATGCTAGCGTAGTCTTCGCGTTATCCAAGCGCAATCTCTACAAACTTCAGACCCTCCAAAACAGCGTTCTCAGAGCGGCCTCTGGAGCCTCTTGGTACGTCCGCAATGCGGATCTACACAGAGACTTCCAACTCCCCACGATTCCCCAATATTTCAAAGACCTGGCAGTCCGCTTTTTCGAGCGTACGCAAAATCACCCGAATCGATTAATTGTGCAATCCACAACTTATCATCCCCCCGATCGACCTCGGCACGGTCGTAAAACTATAGTTAGGCGGCCTCGGCACGTACTGACGACCCCAGATGACGATCGCGCTGTCCGGATAGCGAGATTAGTCTCTATGACCTCCCCGAATAGGGCCTCCCTCCAAACACGACGCCGACGTACCCGGGTTCGTCGACGCCCACAAGGATACACGAGGTATCAAAGAGCACCGGGGCGCTTCTCGCCCCCACTCAATCGCAACCGTACCCGCGTAACGGGGAACTTCCCTCCTGGCGGTGACTCACCTTCGGGTTTGAGACTCACGCCCGTTGAAGTGACGCCCCCGAGAGCGAAAACCCAAGCCGAGGCTTCCCCCGCGGGGCGCTATATAGTCAGTTCAGAAAAAAAAACAAAAAAAAAAAACTTTACCTGGCTAGGGTCATGAAGTCCTTAGGCTATGCCAAAAATAAGCATAACAGTTTAAAAGAACACCTTTGCCCCTACACGTAGGTATCTATACCGTTACGGTGAGTAGTATGGTTAGGGCGAAAATTACATGTAAACTTATGAAATACAATAGCTTATAACTCAGCAACCGGGTTACATAGAATAAAGGTAAATGTATCACTAGATACCTCTCGTAGGCATCTATCAAGATAAGTAGGTTTCATACAGGTAACTTTAAGCGCTAAAGTACAGGAGCACAAGCAAAATCCTGAAAACTTGTATCACACATTTTTTCATGATTTAACATACTGACAGACACCAAAAATACTGAAAGGTATGTCCGAATTTTAGGTCTATTTTTTGACATATAGCACAACGTCTGTAGTCATCAAATATAGGCAGAAAGCCCTGAGAGCTAGAATTCCAGCTCTTCTCGCACTACGGCCTAACCGTAGACGATGGAACATACCACTATATGTCGTTGAAACCGCCTCCGAAAGCTCTATCTTAGGACACCTAAATTGTCATTATTACTTGTTACGATATAATGCCTGAATTTTATTTACAAGGCTGTAAAAGGGTGCATTACTTCTAATATAAATATTTACGAGTCAGTCTAAATTTTTATAAATTTTAAAGTCTTTTTTCTAGCTTTCTAAACGAAAATGTTAATCCACAAATTCAAGGTATACAACTACTAATTACAAATTTAGATTCGGTGGCCTATTTTGATAATGTATCCTTTACAATAGTACTTCAATAAAAAAATATTTTTAACAAAGTGTTTATACGAAGTAATAAAGGTAGCTGTTGGAGAGCGTACTCCATAACGACATAAATGTTTCCTTTTAGGGTTCCGTACCTCAAGAGGGAAAAAAGAAACCCCTAAAGGAAAATTTTGTTGTCCGTCAGTCTGTCTGTCTGTCTCGTCAGGAACTTTTTTTTTCAGGCACGCGTCAATGTTTCAACGCGTATCAAGTTGAAATTAATATCAAATACTAAGCTCTATGGTCCCTTATAGCTGTATAAAAAAATCAATTAACGCAACAAAAAAATACGGCCGTAATACGTTGTATTTTTGATGGGAATAAGTTTTCTGGGATAAAAGAGTTGCCTATGCTTTTCTCCGTCTCTTTCCCTATACCCGTGCCAAATTTCAGATCAATTTGACACTCCTTTGCGACATGAAGGATGGACAATCAACCAAACTTACTTTCTCATTTATAATATTAGAATTGATTATGTAGGTTTTGTTCAATGGTAGTAAACAAACTTAGTTCGCAAGTGTTCCGAAACACACCCATCTAAGCATCATCTGCAATAGGTTATTTTTATTCTGAGGAACCCTAGCTTAATGCGTATAACTACGTCACCTAGTTCAGTGGTTCCTTATTACACACTTTAATTACGGTGCTATCTAAGGTAGGTACCTACTGTAAACCAGTATATAAGTAGTTCGGCTATTAAAGGGAATTTATAATTTCAGGTTAACAGCAGCATTGTAAGCGATTATTGGGATGGACAGTAACCTACTGGTGTTACTGGTGTTTTCGTTCGGCGTGGCGATCGGTAAGATGTAACTTATTCCTTTTTTTGACGTGACAACGTCTTATAAATTGGTTTGCCGGGTGACACTTCAAGAAACTGCGTTACGCTCCGCTCACGTTATGCGCTCACAATGAGAGCGAGTGAGAGGCACGCGGCATGGTTAGCCCGCCTAAGAGCGAGAGAGACAGACATAAAAAGTGAAAGGCACAAGTTGTCACGTAAAACTTTCGCCCGTATACCGACTTTACAGGCAACCAGTTTTTTATTTTTCTAATTTTATTTATAGCTAGACGAACCCCGCGGTTTTACTTGCAGAAAATCCTATTCCTATGGAAACTCTCGATCGGGATGAAAGTATTATCTGTCCTTCTCTGCCCCTACAGCTATGTCCATGTCAAAAGTCAAGCTACTTGTATGTACCCGTGCGACGATTGGAGAAAAATTAAGTACGCTTCAAAGCAAATGTGGGAACTCTTTATTGGGATGAGAAGTTTTCTATATCATTGGTTATCTGTTTAACTATCCCTGCGCCAAATATCTTAACACCTCATTGTTCGTAAAAAATCGGAGAGGTATCGGTAATAGATTATTAAGTACCAGGCCACGCAGAAAGTTGTGCAAAAAAAAGTTTTTTTGTATAAATTTTGACAAATTTGGTTGACTTTGACTTTGCGGGCAGTAAAAAATTTAATTCAAGAAAACATACGAAAAGATTCAGCATACACTGCAGATTGGTTCAGGAAGCGTTCACAAGATTCTAAACGAGCACCTTCGCGTGAGGGGGATAGTTTCATGCTGGGTGCCGCACAACCTCACCGAAGCTCAGAAGCAGGCCCGTGTGGAGTGGTGCCGTGATTTGATTCAATAATTTAAAGCAGGCTCGTCTCGGCCCGTTTTCGACATTGTGACAGCTGACTAATCCTGGATTTATCAATACGATCCAGAAACAAAGCGTCAGTCGATAGTTTGGCTGTTTCAAAACGAACCAACTCCTACGAAAGTGAAGCGATCGAGAAGCGCAGGGAAAATTTTGATCGCTAGTTTCTTCACTTTGACGGGGTATCTGGTTTCAATTCCATTACGAGACGAGAATTGTTTAAGCTTTGTTATTATTAAAATCTCTGACTGGATAACAAAAATAAAGTGCCGTCGACAGCGGGGCAAGGCTTAAGCTTAGGGCTGCATACTGCGGAACCTCTAGATGGTGTGAACCGTGGCAATGATCACTGCTATCAGCGTCAGACCCTTGAACGACAGCCTTTTGAGGTCGCGGTACTTCGCTATCAGGTTGTTCACCGAAACGACTATCGGGACAATAATCGTCGAATCAATATCCCACATGGTGGCCACCTAATGAACCAAGTCTAGGTATACTTGCTAAGCTCAACCAATGTAGATCGAGCCGTCCTTCAAGTTATACCTCCGGTTCATCATAATTACCTCTTCTGCAATTGTACAGACAAACCACTTGGTTTCCAAAGCGTAACCATCTTCGAAGCAAGCCTACATCAGGCCCTGCTGAGGTCTGATAGAATTTCCCATGCAAGTCCTTGCTCCTCCACACGTTCGAGCCGTCCTCGGTACATAGCGGATTTGCATTAGTTCTCGTTCGCTAAGGAGAGCAGTATGAGCTGTCCACTGCCAGAACACCGCGATGTATCCCGCACTCGTTACTAAGGAAATAATACCTAAGATTTCACTTTTCATGATTAAGGTGGTACTTGGTATTTAAAAAACCACGACCAACCCACTTTTGCGGAATGTACTCGTACTATGAGCTCAGGTGCGCAGGTGTAGCATGCTATTACAACAAAAATAATAATAAATATTTTTGGTCATTAACACACAGTCCCAAACTAAGCAAATCTTATGCTATGGTTACCAGGCAACAGATACAAATACATATGTATACACAACACACATAATAAATGTTTATTTTGTGCGGAATCGAACCCACACCACTCGATTAAGTTGGTGGGTCATTGCCCACTGAAAAAAGGAGCTGACAATAAACCTCATGCATTTAATGGACTCAAATTCTCGCTCGACAACATGTTTCCAATCGCCTTCGGTGTGTTAGACGGCCACCGATCAGACGCCACGCCAAAATTCAATTATGGCATTGGCATTTTTCACACTCATGTGTTGATCAGTTCCCACCTTATTCCGGTTTACCTTCCTTTGGTCGCTGTGGAAAAGTCGATTTTCCCAGTATTTTTTTACACTTTTTTTGTAGCAACAAATACTATTCACCCATGCATAGACCTTTTGCTACAGTAGTCTATGCGTTCCGTAAATCAGGTCATGTAGTTGTGGGCTCAGATATCGCTTTCAGCCAAGGCCTATGTGTTACAAAACGCATGACTTGGGTTATTGTTACTGTCTTGACTGAAGCAAATCAGCTTTGCAATGAGGGTGTAAGAATTATCACGTACATATGTAGATAAGTAAAAAAAAATGTATAAGCAGAATTGCCAAGCCTGAATGCAACTTTTACTATTGCATCACAAACAAATTAATTTTAATACCAACATCTTAGGTTTGTTTCCTTAAACATTTGTTCTAGCCCTGAACTCTAAACTAGGTAAACCTGTGTTACCTGGTAGAATCGTGTGCCTTCGCTAAATTAATGATCAGTAAAAGGAACTAAATTTAACACAGTCATTATCTATAACTGCAGGAACATGTACTAGTTTTTATCTTTTATTTTTTTTAATTTTGTTTTTTTGAATTTCCTCTTATTATTTTTGTTACGAACAGCAGCGCCCGGTGTAGGCTAGCTTCTTCAGTTGCTAAAACGAAGCTACGACAACGAAGCGCCGTAGAAATTAGAAAACCGTACGGTAGCTAGCTACTAGTAGGCCACTGACGTGTAGAGTGGACTGTTTATTGTGACGTCGTATTGCGGGCCGGATGGGTGAAGCCGGGTTGACGCACTTGTGAACCGCTGACCACGAAGATTTCTTCAGAGCGAAATAAAATAGCCGAAGTAAAGCAGAGTATTCTATGTAGAATTTATTTCCACTTTCACACTAGCACTTATTTTACACTTAATTTCTAGCAAAGTTTCTTCCTTTTTTCTAGCAGAGTTTCTTTCTTGAATCTTCACTCTACAATTGAGCACTTATTTTCTTTCTTGATTATCGGTTCTTCCTTTCTTCTTGATTTTCTGCTGTGAACTGCGACGACGCCATTTTATTTTTTTTTGAACTGACAATGCAGTTGGATGTTGCAGCCATTACTGCTTCACCAAGCTTTTTGGACGAGACTCTGAAGGAGCCTCAGCCCATATAGCGCCCAACGCTCAAGGGCTCCCCACGGGGGGAGCCTCGGCTTTTGTTGTCGCTCCCGAGGGCGTCCCTTCGACGAGTCTCGAACCCAAAGGTGAGTCACCGCCAGGAGGGGCGTTCCCCGTTACGCGGGTGCGGTTGCGATTAAGTGGGGGCAAGAAGCGCCCCGGCACTCTTTGATACCTCGTGTATCCTTGTGGGCACCGACGAACCCGGGGACGTCGGCGTCGTGTTTGGAGGGAGGCCCTATTCGGGGAGATCGTAGAGACTAATCTCGCTATCGGACAGCGAGATCGTCATCTGGGGCCGTTAGTACGTGCCGAGGCCGCCTAGCTATAGTTTTACGACCGTGCCGAGGTTGATCGGGGGGATGATACTTGTGGATTGATTCATTCAATTAATTGATTCGGGTGATTTTGTGTACGCTCGAAAAAGCGGACTGCCAGGTCTTTGAAATATTAGGGAATCGTTGGAAGTTCGAAATCTCTGTGTAGATCCGCATTTCGGACGTACCAGAAGGCTCTGGAGGCCGCCCTGAGAAAGCGGTTCTGGAGGGTCTGAAGTTTGTGGAGGTTGTGCTTGGATAACGCAAAGACTACGCTAGCATAAGCTAGTATGGGGCGAATACAAGTTGTGTAAAGATTCAGCTTATTTCTAAGCGACATCTTACTGTACTTGCCTATCATGGGATAAAGACGACCGAGGACAAAAGCGGCGCGCTCTCTTACTATTTTGGTGTGATCGCGGAAGTTCAAACGCCTATCCAGGGTCACACCAAGATATTTGGTCTTGTTTTGCGAGTGAATGGCACGACCGAAGAGTGAGAGGGGAGATGGCCGCGGAGGGCGGCCAGAGGTAAAGAGAACGGCAGAGCTTTTGTCGGGATTCAACTCGATTCTCCATTTCCGAAACCATTCGCCTAAGGCGGTGATAGCGGGTTGGAGTCTCTTAGTGATTCGACCCACTTGTCTATCGGTGGTATAAATAGTGGTATTGTCCACAAAGAGGGCTAATTGGGTACCTATCGGTTTAGGGATGTCGTTAGTGTACAGAAGGTACAAGATAGGGGCGAGCACGGACCCTTGAGGGACTCCTGCTTCTATGGGACGGGGGGAAGAGAGAGTGCCTTCAACTTTGTAGCGAAAGCTACGATTCGCCAAATAGTCTCGTATGATAAGCACGAGACGGTCTGGCAACTGAAAGTTGTACAGTTTATAAATTAAACCGTTGTGCCAGACTTTGTCGAAGGCTTTCGCTACATCGAAGACGACAGCAACCGTGTGGCTGGGCGTACCTAATACTGGTTGAAAGCCAGTGACAAAATGTTCCGTGATGCGGAGGACTTTATTTTCATCGCGTTAGCGATGTTTGGCCAGGCCCCTTCGTCTTTGATGACAAAAGGGGGTGGAGTTTTTTCCTTCCGTCCCGAAGTGGGACAGGCGGCCTCCGAAGAGGTGGCGGTGGGGGGGGGGGTATGGGGGGGTGTGACTATCAAAATTAAGTTTACCCCTGATTATTAATTAATAAGTATTTTTAACGCGGCGATGTCAAATTACATTTTTATGCGACAAAGTTAGGGTATAAATGTCCTCAGCCCTCGTCATATTGATAATTTAGATCACTGATTGCTTTGAGTAAACTTTATTAACGGTTACTACAACCTTGGTTACGTAATTTCATAGATACTAAGTAGGTATAGACCACTTTACCAAAGTCATTTCGGATTTTCGGCAACATAACAGGGGCACTGCATCACAGATTTGACGGAGCAGGTATAAATAAACATATAAGAGCGCCATTTTTAGACATGGTGACAGCGTTCAATAAATACTTCACAACGGTTTTTAGCTGTTATATTTATAAGCTGTTCCACATACATTTAGATCTTAACTGGTTTATATTTTATACACTTGCTAATAGTAGCTTGCGAGTGACTGTTGGGTGACAGATTCGATTACCAGATAAGTATTGGAGATCGAATGAGATCTAGCTGTGGTAAGCTGATTATTTTAAGAGCTTTCTTGAATTTATCCCAGTTTATCGCACTATGTCGCAGTGGCTTCGTAGGCCTGCGGCCTAAGGGACATAATAACCAAGAGAGTGTTTAAGCAAAGTTCATCCAGTACTTCTATGGAGCGCAAACTTAGGCTTATCTTCTGTATGAACGCTATGTTGAGTGTGTCCAGCCTATGGTTGTCATTAACGGCGTAGTTAGAAGCAGTCATGTTCACGCCCGCATGACTTTCGAATCGTCAACGGCCAGTGCGACACCAGATATGCCCGTTGTTGCATGTGCACCGGGCCGAAGCATCAATATTCGAACAACATTGAGTCATACAAAAAACATAATTTATAATATAATAAATCTACATCATTGAAGCAAGAAGTTTTATTCCTAAACAACCGGCGACCGAAGACAATTTAAGACACCAATTCGAACCTGGAATTTGAAAAAAGAAACCTGATGAAACTGGACGTGAAGCATCGGGCGTGGCAGTGACTTGGTACGAGGGAGCGACTTGGCGGGACCGGCGACAAAATAGATAAGCTTCCTTTCATTTTACCTATTCCTAGTGCCTTGCTATACGCGTACTATACTTACCTTATTTTTTTTCACAGTTAAAAAACCGTTTCGTTGTCTTGCCATAACAATACCGACGACACTAAGTCATAAGAATTTGCTTTCATAAATAGTAATTATTATTAAATTAAAAAAAAATAAGATGCTTATATAGCTTCACGAGATCTTATATTAGAATATATTATATGTAAATACTTATTTCTTTGCTTAAATAATTTACCCACTTCTTTCTTTACCTAGTTCAAAAACTTAATAATAAATTCATGCTATAGTTAGGTAAATAAATAGTGAAATCTTGTCACTTGCATCCTAAGTGTACCTACGTACTTAAAAAGATCATTGTATCATCGATAAACTTTAGAGCCTTTGCCGAACAGTTTCAGTTTTCCATTGCATCACCTACCTCGACGCGTCAGGCGGTGTTCGCGGACGTAGCCTAAGACAGCGCTAAACTAAGCTAAGCGCGCGATGCCGGTGCTGCAAGCGGGCTCGGTGGCGGCTGTGGATTGGGGTATTGACGCCTGGATTGTATACGGTTAGAGTGCACAGTTACTTTTGATAATCGCCTGCCTGGCTCGTTGTTGGCACCTACAAAGTTAAATAGTTGAGTTTTAAAGTTTATTTAATATTAATATGTCTGAAAGTGACTCGAAGTCTAGGTCTAGGAGTCCTAATCCAAGTTTAAATACAGATCTTTTATGTAATATGGATCCAAAGGAACAGTTAAAAACATTAACGCGAAAACGCGCTGGAATAAGAAGTAGATTAACAGTTTTTAAAAATTATATCCAAAAATATCAAAGCAGTAAACCTGCTGATCAAACAAGTTTAGAGATAAAAGAGTTGTCTTTAAGGTTAACACAGCTCCAAGCCTTAATGTCTACTTCGCTATTCTTGCTCACCAAGCGGTCTCCGCCCTGCTTCATGTCGCATAATGCATCTGCCCCTGAATTATTTTTCCCCTTCTCTCTCTCTCTCTCTCTCTCTCTCTCTCTATCTCATCATCTCTGTCGGTCTTTCTTTCCCTAGGTAGTGTCATGGAATAATTTTTTGAAGATATGTATGAACATAATAGGAGTAAACAGAAACAAAACTGTATATCGATAGCAAAAAAAAAAAAAAAAAAAATTTTCAATGTTGGATTACAGCTAAAGTATTACAGGTACACAAATAATATATCTTAGCTCTTTTATGGGAGAGATATTAGCAAAAAACTGAAAAAGGTTACCTATTTTCCAAGATGGCGGCGTGAGCGCAACAGGTATCGATGGGGACTTTTAGTATGTACAACGGGAGGTCTTAATGAACATGTACAACAAAGTTCAAAACTCTACCAATTAATGTTGTTTCATTTTCTTATTTGACTGGACTATAAATAAAGAATTGTTTTTGAAGCTCACCTTAACTTAAGCTAAACCTGGTCGGTTATAAATTCAGTGCATTAAAGTTATCTAATCCGGTGTACTGTATCTAGTGTCGTGTAAGTTCACACTATTTTAATATACCGATTGTAGTTCTGATTTCCGACTACCAGATCAGAAAAGTTTGTTGCACTTCACCTTGTTACTATTTAACTAAAGTCAGACGTTTGAATATTAAGGCTGGGTTGCACCAACTGATATGATAAAGGTGATAGCAAACCAAACGAGTTAAGTTTGCAAGAATTTAATTAATTTTGTTGCAGTCCTGAGTACACTTTTTAACGAAAATATATATTATATTAAACTATAATATATATTTCCGTCTAAAAGTGGAT
The DNA here is from genome assembly GCA_946406115.1 of Apoda limacodes. Taxonomy (NCBI): domain Eukaryota; kingdom Metazoa; phylum Arthropoda; class Insecta; order Lepidoptera; family Limacodidae; genus Apoda; species Apoda limacodes. The sequence continues at coordinate 4,778,020 of OX291553.1, read as the reverse complement.
TTGCTAATATTATTATAATTTGATTATAATACAGTTCGTAAAAAAAATCTGAAACTCTATTTTTGGGCTTTAATTCAAATTCTCTTCATTCCTATTTCATAAAATATATATTAGGTAATATGATCTTTGACAATTTCATAGTTCTAAATCAATATTTTAATTATATGTTTTGTAGTATTGATATGGATAGTATACAATGTTGAATAACAACGTATTAATTTATGACAAAGTGGGTGGATAGCTGCTCCCATAGACAGATAGGTACTAAATTTACCGGCGTGGTTTCCATTCGATTTCACAACCTAATATTGCAGAAAAACTGCATTGCAAGGCTTGTGCTTTTTAGTATATGTTACGTTTTTGATGCTCTCCTCCTCTCTCGTCTCTTTCACTATCCCTCGGTAATGGAGAATCCAAGAAAATCTCGACAAAAGCTCAGACGTTCTCTTTACCGTCGGTCGCCCTCCACGACCATCTTCCCTCTCACTCTTCGGCCGTGCTATTCCTTAGCAAAACATGGCTAGCAATATCTCAGTGTGACCATGGATAGGCGTCTGAACTTCCGCGATCACACCAATAAATATAGTTAGAGGCCGAGCCGCTTTTGTCCTCGGTCGGCCATATCCGATGATAGGCAAGTACAGTAAGATGTCGCGCAGTAATAAGCTGACTCTTTACACCACTTGCATCTGCCCCATACTAGCATACGCTAGTGTCATCTATGCGTTGTATTAACGCAATCTCCATAGACTCCAGACCCTCCAAAACCGCTTCCACAGAGCGGCCTCCGGAGCCCCCTGGTTCATCCGGAACGATCCCCAATACCTTAAAGACGTCCGCTTTTTCGAACGTACACTTAATCACCCAAACCGATTATTGTGCAACACACAAGCTACCCGGTACCAAGGCATGGTCGAAAAACAATTGTTAGGCAGCCTCAGCACGTCCTAACGGCCGCCCAACGATGATCCCGCTATCCGGATACCGAGACTAGTCTCGACGACCTCCCCTAGGAGGGCCCACCCCTCACACGACGCCGAGTCCCGGATCCCTCAGCCCGCACGCTCACCTCATATGCGAGGTATCAAAGAGTGCCGGTGTCACAGAAGGGGACATAAATATAAACACACGACTTTCAGATAAAACTAATATTTAATAAATTAAATTAAATTTAAATTATATATAAAAATAACAATGTGCACATTATAAAAAAAAAGGTTTGAAATAAAATTAAAATTAAAATAAATAAAAAAAGAAATTATCGCAAAAAAGAGAAGAAATGTGTAGGTTTGGTCAATTCCACTCTTTCTGGTAAAGAGTAAAGTATGTCTTAACTTGAGTCCAGATCCGGGGCGTAGCGGTGAGTGTGTTCTCTGACTTCCCTCTGGACTCTCGTTCTTGAAGGAAAACTCGTTGTCGGTACCAGAAAGGGGATGCTCCAGGTGTAGTCCACGATCAGCGCGAATGCGTGGCGTAGGTGTCGGATGTGAAGGCGAAGATTTTTGAATATTTCATAAACGTAAACGAGGAACGAAGGAAGGATGAATCCTGGCGAAGAATCCGGTACGAAGAACCTTGACGAAGAACCCTGAAACAAGATTCCCGTAGGAAACTAATCTCGACCTTTGCCACGACCTGCTCTCCTTCTATTGCCCTGCCTAAAACACTGGCCCTGGCCTCCAGGAAAAGCAGAAAGTGAGCAAAGTTTGAGAAAAATGGGAAAGCTGAAAAAAAAAAATTTACACAAAAAATATAAAAAAAAATTGAAAACAGCAAAAAGCCGGAGTGTGTGTGTGTGTATGGTACTTACCCAGATTTGGGGTTCAAGAATTTCTAAAATTTAATATTTTGGAACGACGTGCTCGCTTCCAACTACTTTTTCATGTGCGTCGAATCAGAGGGCATAACTGGTTTTGTTAGATTGGTGACGCCTTGTAGAAAAAATATATCTAACTTGTATAAGTGCCGAAGAAAAGTCGAGGTTAAACGATTTGCGGCGCTCGTTACCATATAAGGTAGTGATGGAGTTAAAAAGGAATGAAATTAATGTTTGTGTGAGTGGATGACGTAGTAACGTATAAACTAAAAGTGTGGCAATAGCTAATTTCTATGCTTAAAATAAGGGTAAATGTTGGATAGTAAGTAAGTAGGTATTGTCGAGTTTGTGAGTGTGAATATATTAATTAAATAAATACTTTATAACAAATAATAAATAAATAAAAATAAATAAATACTAATAAATACGCACGGATATGAGAATTATTTTCATATACGTGTCACCAGGGTGCTTCTGAACCCCACTCACTCGCAATCGCAACTGCGTAACGCGGAACTCTCTTTCTGGCTCTGACTCACCTTCGGGATCCAGGCTCACACCGGTCGAAGGGACGGCCATAAGAGCGACGACCCAAGCCAAGGCTTCACCTTGAGCGTTGGGCGCTATATGGGCTGAGATTTCTTCAGAGTCTCGTCCCAAAAGCCCGGTGGAGCAGTAATGGCTGCATCAGTCAAATGCAGTAGTCAGTCTCAAAAAAAATAAATAATAAATAAATAAATTTCAGATCAATTTGGTACTCCGTTTGAAAATGAATGATGGACAAACAGCCAAACCACACTCGCATTTGTAAAATTAATTTTTTTGGAGTGACTTCCATTACTTTGGAGTGTTCCGAAACACACCCATCTGGAATAGGTTATTTTTTTATTCTGAGGAACCCTGGCGTTTAACTAGGACACTTAGTTCAGTTGTTCTTTATTACATACGTAAATTACGTTGCTATCTTAGGTAGGTACTTACTGTAAACCAGTATATAAGTAGTTCGGCTCTTATAGGGAATTTATAATTTCAGGTGAACAGCTGCATTGTAAGCTATTATTGAAATGGACGGTACCTTAATGGTGTTACTCGTGTTTTCGTTTGGCATGGCAGTCGGTAAGATGTAACTTATTCCCTTATTTTATTTTTCTAATTTTATTTATAACTAGCCGAACCCCGCGGTTTTACGTGCAGAAAACCCTATTCTAATTTTTGGATCTGTGGGAACTCTTTATTGGGATGAGAAGTTTTCCTCATCATTGGTAATCTGTTAAGCTATCCCTGTGCCAAATATCCGGACACTTCATTGTTCGTAGCAACGCCAAGAAATAGTTAATTCTTTTTCGCTTTCTTTTTTTATGTCTTTCTTATAATAGTAAAATATAATAGACTAGCTCTACCCGCAGCTCTGTCCCTGCTGCATTAAGTAATTGGCAAGATATTTCTACGATAATTGCTCAAATATAGTGGTTGGATATTTGGATCTGAATCTATAGAAGAACTTGTACCTACTTTTCGGTAAAAGTCCTATAATAGCTTAATAAGTATACATCTGGAACAACCTTTACCTCAATTTCTTGAATTGTTATTTGTTATTGCACACTCTCAAGCAGATGTATTAATTTACTCTTACTAAAAAACTACTGGACCGATTTGAGAAATTCTTTTACCATTAGAAGCCGACATTATCCCTGATAAACATAGGCTACTTTTTACCGCGGGAAAATGCTTAATTCTTACGGGACAGCGGGATTTAAGAATTGTCTTTCCATACTTATCTTTTTCACATAACTTCTAAACGGCTTGACAGATTGGGTTGGGTATTTCGATGGTTTCACAGACACGAATGTATTATGCCATTAAGGAGGAAATATTTGCTTTTCAATATTATTTGTTTTTTTCTATAATTGAAGAGCTGCCGTAAGAAACTACGCCGATAACGAAATTTAGCGCGGGCGAAGCCGTTGGCAGAAGCTAGTCAAATATATGCTAAAACAAGAATAAAATTTCTTATTCTGACTAATAATTTCCCTCATAAAACTCAAAACCCTTTTCACTTGAAGACTTAGTTGTCTTTAATATCTAAAATAACTGTTTCTTAATTTCTGTCTGTTAATTCTTAAGTCGATTCAGTTATTTAGTAGCAATAAATACTTTTGTCTTGGTACAAATAGACATCTTCAAGATTTTATGAGGTAAACATTTTTTAGTGTCTGCAGGGAGAAGACTATTTCTTGGATTTTATGAAGTTGCTTTGATACAAAACAATTTCTCTTTTTGTCATTTATTTATATCGTTCGAGGAGTACTTGTTATTTGTTTATATCGTTGGAGGAGTAACTGTACATACCCAAAACGAGTAAAAAACTACTTAACATTTTTTTTTATTATTGTGATTTATTTTGTATCACTTTCACTTCTGAAACAGTAGACAGCTACAATCTGATTGATTGATGCATTATTACGTTATTAAGACCAGAAATCACTTAATCATTATTTTCAACAATTGGTTTATTAATTTTATTCAAGTAATTTTTTTATATAAAAATATGTGATTATTTTGTATGGAATTAAATAAAGCTTTGTTATTATTAAAATCCCTGGCCGGATATCAAAAAACAGAAACTAAGGTGCCGGCGACTGCAGGGCAAGTTTTAAGCTAGTTAGGGCTGCAGACTGAAGAACCTCTAGATGGTGTGCCGTGGCAATGATCACTGCTATCAGCGTCAGACCCTTGAGGCCTTTTGAGGCGTTGTTCGAGGCACTTCGCTATCAGATCGTTCGCCGAAACGACTATCGTGACAATAATCGTCGAATCAATTATCCCCCATGGTAATCACCTAATGAACCCAGTAAAGGTACTTGCTAAGCTTTTCCTTATCGGCGACTTCGACGGCGGCATGCCCAACCAATGTAGATCGAACCGTCCTTCAGGATATACCTCCGGTAGCTGTTTGTCATTATTACCTCTTTTGCACTTGTACAGGCAAACCACTTGGTTTCCAAAGCGTAACCATTTCATCGAAGCAAGGCCCGGGTAGGGTCTGATAGAATCTCCCATGCAAGTCCTTGCTCCTCCATACCTTACTGCTTTCCTCGGTGCATAGCGGGATTGCATCACTTGTCGTTCGCTGAGATGAGCAGTATGAGCTGTCCACTGCCAGAACATCACGGTGTATCTCGCACACGTAAATAAGGAAATAATTCTTAAGATTTGACTTTTCATGAAGGAACTAAAAATCATAGTTACGTGAGAAATACAACAATTTATTTATTTATTTATTAATTACCAACATTGTTTACAATTACTGGCTCATGGTTGTTTGGCGGTTGTTTACTTGCAATCACCGCCTTACTTTAGTTTGTTAGACGCTCGCAGCTATCCACCCACGTCGTCGTTGCAGGCTTGCAAAATTAATGCAATATTGGCTGATTTTTTTCTGGTGGTTATCTGGCAATCACCCCCTTACTATCGGTCGTTAAAAACTTGCATCAGGCTCGACGAAATTGCTGCAATATTGACTTACGTTTGTTTGGTGGTGATTGACTTGTCACCCTTATTATTTGAAATCAATATCTTATTTAAATCGTTGGAGGCTTCCAGCTAACTACGAAGCTGACTAAAGGTATCAAAATTATTATAATTATGGGTTCATAGCTTTAAAGAAATACATATAACGATTTGAATACGCATAAATTTTTAATCTTTATTATATATATATAATTCTACTGTACGTGTGTATGTATCACTGTTTCTCCTAAACGGCTGGACCGATTTGAATGATTTTTTTTGTATGCGTGCACAAATCAGCCCGGCAGATGGTGTTGCGGTCAGATGCAGACAAAGGCTGCCCAGTCAGTGCCATCTGCCGGACTGATCCTAGTTAAACCTAGAATCCAGTTAAAATTCAACAAATGTAAAACAGATCATTTACGCCCTGCTCCCTAATAAAATTGAAAGGACATACACGCGTCTCTTTAAACTTATCAAGGAAGAGTTGAATATAACCATTAAACATGTTACTTGCGACTTCGAGTTAGCCGCCATTAACGCTGTGAGAAAAGTGTTTGCCACGATTGAATTCACTGGCTGCCATTATCATTTTCCTACGCGATTTGGAAAAAGGCAAAAAATCTTAAGCTCAGCAGAAAAAAAGAAAATACAAGATTGTTGCGTTTTATTTGCAATTTTCCGTTATTACCACCGGAACTTATTAAGGAATCAACCATTGTTCGTCTGGCACCTGAGAGTAATGAAATGAAACAATTTATAAAATATTTCGAGAAACAATGGTTAGGAATCTTTTCTCCAAATCTGATAAGCGTTGCAAATATTAGACACCGCACTAACAACTCCATTGAATGGTGGAATTATCGCTTAAATTCGAGAATGCCTCGTAAACCAACATTGATAAATTTTATTTGGAGATTGAAAAAGGAGTCCACTATATGGATTCAAACAATAGTAAAGAATTCATTTAGCACTGAAAGAAACAATAGAAGAAAGAAGAACATAAACTTTGATAGATGTTACAGTAAATATTTAAAAGAGTTAAAAACAAAAAAATTACAGCAGTCCCTTTTCTAAGAATGATTTTGATTTAAGAAATATACTACATAGTTAAATGTAGATAGTACACATGCACATGGTTACTCAAGAGATAATTGAAATTGTTTTGTTTTTTACTTTCCTTTATACTTATGCTTGATGAAAATGTATATCGATATATATATTTATATAGCGAAATGAAGTTTTGTCTTAACGCGAATTATACTACGTTTTTGGCAGACCGGACGAAAGGGAGGTGTCGCTATACGAGTATGTCATTTTGCGAGTAGCCATTTCACGTATTTTTCTGTTTACACTAATCTGTCGATGTACGAGTATGTCATTTTGCGAGTAGCCATTTCACGTATTTTTTTGTTTACACTATAACGGAACGACCGTTTCCGGTGGTCCGTCTCCGGTAAAGGACCGGATGATATAGGAAACGATAGAAGTTTCTGGGCATTCGCTCTCAGGTCAGGATACTTGACGTAGTCGTGAAAAAATTCTGTTGATAATTATTTTCACGGATTCTATTATTAAATTACAAATTGCTGCATATCTACTTGTATGCTATAAAAGAAAACCGTCCTCGTACAGTTCTTAGTATATATATATACTACGTATATATATTGCCTTACTACGGCTCTACGCCTAAACTGAGGTCCGTGAGAAGACGTCTTTGTATGCGGGTGCACGTTTGTTGTCTAACGACGGCGCACGGCAGCTGCTTTGCTGTTCTTTTACTGGGGAAGGCCGGAGTCTACTAAACTCCAAATCTTCGGCCTGTCCGGAGTCTCCTTGACTCCAAACCTTCGGCCTGTGCAGTAGGGGTGCTATCTTGAACACCGCTACACACGAAGGTTACGGGGCGACCTGATCTACGCCGCAGCTACTGGCGAGCTACGTTCACCTGCGGTCTGGCACCTTGCTAGCCACGTGCGGCCTTACCTTGTGCCTGCCACGGGCGGCATATTCAATACTCATCACACGCAGTTAGGCGACTTAAAATCAGTCCCGTCCGTGTCTTCTTTCTACGGCGGCGATGACCTAAGGCGGGCCTGCAGCGTGCAAGACATCGAATCAGGCTCTCGGCCGAAGAGACCTGATTGTACTAGTTCCCTAATAAAAGCTTTAAAACTATACATAAAATCTGTGTAGGCAGGCTTGCGTTTTGCTATCTTTCTATTTATTTAGGTAGTCCTATAAAATTGTGAAATAGGTAGCTGTGATCTAGATATTTAAGTGTTAAGAATCACCCTATGTGATTAGGATATTGTTCATTAAAAGCTGTTACTATATAATGAAAGAGTATACTAATATAACCTGCCTTACCCTTGAAAAGTGTTTCTTTACTCGCCTTTAAACTCCGTCTATCTTTTCTCCTCCTTCTAAGCACCTAGCCGGTGTATTCGGTAACAGGGCACTACTGCTTTAACCTGTCCTGTTACAACGCTAATGTGTCGTTGTACGAGTATGTTGTTTTGCGAGTAGCAATTTCACGTATTTTTTTGTTTACACTAATGTGTCGTTGTACGAGTATGTTATTTTGCGAGTAGCCATTTCACGTATTTTTTTGTTTACACAAATGTGTCGTAATGCGTATTGGTCATTATGCGTCGAGACTTAAAATATTTACGCTATTTCGACTCGTTATATATGTGTATTTTTTTAATTATGCACAGGTCGTTAAAGTTTTAATTAATTTATAGTTTATTGACATTCTTTCAATCGTCTTATTTTAAATCGTTGTTGTTCGACCAACACCTAAAACATACCCTTTGCTATTTTCTTTGATAGGTATATTTGTAACTTTAAATTTTGATTTGCAAATTGTTTATTAGAGCACATTTATTTGTGCTTACATCTGCTTTTGCTAACACTCTAAAAAAATCATTGAGGTAATAAAATTGCGGAGTTAGTATTAGTGGCGGATACACGTCAATAGACTCAAAATTACATGCAAAAGGCAACTATAACATAAAGAAAAAATAGGTAACTATTACATAAATAATACTAAATTTTTAACATTATATCTAAAGAATTAAGCGAGGAAATAAACTAATTAATTGCTTTAATAACACATGAGTCCGTTTGATAAAGTCACAAAGAGAAAACAAAAGAAACACAGAGTATGCAACGAATCAACTTTGGCTTTAAGATATCAAAGCATGGGCGTAGCCAGCTTCTGGGCTAGAGGGGGCAGACCTGGTACAAAATGTTATTTCCATATGGCATTATATCGGCACTTTGCTCCATTATTCATGATGGTATAACTCCACAGGCGGGTAAAGCTACTTCTGATCTCTTTTGTAATTCTTTTTTCAAAAAGGGTGATAACAACCGGCTAAAATTATTTTCGCCAGATTTCGTTTCTAACTGGGTTTGGGGGTTACGGCACTACAGACTACATCCAAATAGTAAGACAGATTACATAGAAGTCTGATCAAATCAAATTTTATTCGAATAGTTTCTAAGAACACTTTTGAATTGTCAACTCAATGTATACAATGTTAATTTCTGCCTGGCAGGAAGATCTATTTAAAGCAATAATACAATACTTTGATAATTAGCTAAAGAGTATACACTATGTACCGAAACACTTATTAGGTAATAAAAATAAGTAAGTAAGCTACTAAAAACAAAGTCAAACGTCAATTATTTTTTTTGTTTTTATGTAGCATAAGGGGCGCACCCACATGGGTCAAATATCGTCAATCGAGTGAAGGAATTCAGATATTTAAGAGTATTCCGATATTTAATAGTACTAGTGGCATAAGCGCTATCATAATTATATTTTTGCACAATCATATGTACATACATATACTTACATATACTTAAAACAATCCATACTATCCATGAATATAATAAAATAATAAATATTATAGTAAGGATTATACTGAGGAACTATAATCAGCCCATGTATCTAGCTTTTGTGGACTACGAGAATGTTGACTCGGGATACGTCGAGGTGTTTGAGATATCTGTATAATTTGGCAAAGATGACAGCTGGTGCGCATTCCTGTGTGGTGTTTTGCCTCAGCGCTAACGACCTCGAATTGTTGTTTGGATTATTGCCCGCAATTCTTGGAAAATCGGCCTGAGTGTTGAGCGCTGCTCGGTTGTGTGTATTGGCTGGGAAATTGCTTTTCGGCCCAATCTGGGTGTGCTTTCGCGCTTTTCAAAGCGCCCATAATGCGAAGATTATCGAAGCGATACTGTGTGTTTTTGTGTGTTCTCGTAGTAACGGAAATACTACGCATAGTGGTGACCCTCGCTTGCCTCTTTAACTGACGCTGGTTCGCCCGGCCTGAGTCTGGCTTTGGGTTAATCGCTAGTGTAGTATTTCCGCTTCAGCGGTTCGCCACTCCGTGCATTCTCGCGTTTTAAATATCGATTGCGTCTAGTTTGTAGAAATCCAGTTCCGAGTGCTCAAGGGCTGGTGGGTGAGATCGTATAGCTTTTTTCAGAGTTGCGGTCTACCTAACGTTTCTTATTCATAAACGTCTCGTTGCTCGGGGGGAAACCTAACAGTGACAACGTAACCCCGGCCGTAGGAGTAGAAGTTAGGTACACACCAAGCAATCCGTAGCGCTGCGGGGCGCTTGGCCACACTTAGGTATTATTGCTCCTCGCCAGCATTGGTGGAGAGTCACTAGGTACACACAAGCTACACCTCGGCCACTCCCGCGATGGCCGTAGTACTCAAAGGCATGTCCCGGGACCAGATAGGGCAGATCATCAAAGCTTGTCTTCGTGATCACTCAGATCTAGTCCAAGCCTGCTCTTCCCAGGCTGTGGCTGCACTCACAGCCGTGAAGTCCGTGCCCTCTCTGTGTTTGCCGCCGCGTTTCCCGTCTCGCTCGCGCACTCGTTCGCGCTCTCACTCTCCCCGCACGCGCTCTCTCTGCCGCGACTCCTACTCTCGCGACCCGCGTGTCGCTCGCCGCGCTCTACAGGCCCCTGTGCCAAATCGTCCCCCCACCCCGGTAGCTGATGTGACCCTCTCTCGGTCACTCGCTACCCCGTCCCCCGCAACCTTCGAAACCGCACCCCTGTCCCCGGTAGCCGTAATATCCGCTGAGTCGGCGTTGTCCTCAAACGAGGACGACGAAGGCTTCAAAGTGGTTGGCCTGGGGACAAAAAAAGGAAAAAAGCGGAAGAAGAAAGCCAAGTCAAAAAAGGCTTCGGCGACATCCGCTTAGGAGTCTTCTCCTCCTCCCTTCGATTCTGAGGCTAAACGTCTCAAAGCGCCTAGAGCCTAGCCCTGAGCCAGCCACTATGGACTCAACCCCCGCCGCCACCTCTTCGCAGGCCGACTGTCCCACTTCGGAAGGAAAAAACTCTACCCCCTGTTGTCATCAAAGACAAAGGGGCCTGGCCAAACATCGCAAACGCGATGAAGGCCAAGCGTATTAATTATACGCACGCCCGCAACGATGCCGAACGCGGCATCAAAGTCCAAGTCCCGACGCCAACAGATTTCCGAAATCTGACGGCCTTTCTTACGGCTCAAAAATACGAGTACAATACGTACTCGCTGGCCGAAGAACGCGTGCTCAGGGCAGTTATATGGGAAGTCCCTAAGGAATTCTCCGAAAAAACTGTCCAGAACGCTCAGACGGCCGAGCAGCAGCACTTCGGAATTCTCGCCGAAATTTCTTAGGCCTGCGACCCTGCCTATTTTGAGGTCGTGAACGCCGAATACGTACAGATCACCGATCTCAATCAAATGCTCAGCTTCATGGCTAAGCATCGCGACTTCTTCGTCGCCCTCCGCAGGGTGGCCCCAAAACCTTAAAAACCAAAATTGATTGCACAACCGCGCGCGAAAAACCCCGGTCCGTCTCCTTAGGCTATTTTAACGCCAACGGTTTTTGAAACAAAAGAGAGGAATTATCGCAATTCCTCTCGCCCCAAAAACCGGACGTCTTCCTCATCCAGGAAACGTTCCTAAAGCCCGCTGTCCGCACCCATTCGATCGCGAACTATCGCACCGTCCGTAATGATAGAACTGCCTCCAATCTAGGAGGCACTCTCATCTATTACAGGCACTCCCTGCATTGCTCCCCTATCGATCCTCCACCACTTACGAACTTAGAAGCATCCGTCTGCCGCTTAGCGATGACCGGCCATCAGCCGATCACCATTGCATCGGTTTATCTCTCTCCCTTAAAAGACTTGCTCGAGAGCGACCTTCAGTCGCTCTTTAATTTAGGCGACGCCGTCATTCCGGCGACCTAAATTGCAAGCATCGCCGCTGGAACTCTTCAGTAACTTCATTGAGAGGCAGACTCCTCGGCGATTTAGTTGACAGACTAAACTTTGACATCATCGCTCCCATGACGCCCACTTACTTTCCGCACAATACTCGGAATAACCCTGACGTACTCGACATAGCACTTCTAAAGAATGTAAGGCTAAGCTTTCGCTCTATAGAGGTGCTTGACGAACTTGACTCAGACTACCGCCCTGTCCTCCTCCGATTAGGTTCCCCTTCGGACTGTCCTCCCGACACTAGAACTGTGACGGACTGGGATAAATTTGGGCAATTGCCCGAAAATCCCAGCTCGCCACATCTAGACCGCGTTCCCAACGTAATCTCTTCCGCGACCGACCTAAACGTAGCTATCGACTCACTCACCAGCCACCTGGCCGCCACCGTTGGCAAGTGCTCAAGACAGGTGCCAGTTAGTGATTATCACCACCTAATCCTGCCTCAGCACATCAGGTCGCTAATGACTGAGCTTAACGCGGCCCGCCGCGCACGCGATCGCGCTCCCACTATCGATTATAAAGCTCGCTTCAACGACTTACACTGCCGTGTAAGAAACGCTGTAGCTGAGTTACACGCCCAACGTTTCGGTGATCTGTTGGAGAACATTTCTCCTTCTCACCAAGCTTATTGGCACTTAGCCAGAGCTCTAAAATCAGACACCGCCAACTCTCTCCCTCCGTTAACTCGTCCCAACAACGTTCCCGCGTTCAATGACGACGAAAAAGCGGATTGCCTAGCGTCTAGCCTCCAAACCCAATGCGCCTTACACACATAGCACACAGCCGTTCGATCCCGACAACGTGCGCGAGGTAGACGGCGAAGTGGAGCGCAGAACTTCTCTGCCTCCACAAGACCCCCTGCCCCCTGTCACTGTCGACGAAGTCATACAGGTCATCAAAGACCTACGCCCCCGTAAAGCCCCCGGTGCGGACGGTATCTCTAACGATATCCTAAAGCACCTCACTCTTCCCCTTCTCTGCCTCCTAGTAGCGACCTTTAAGGCTGCTATCGAACATTGCATCTTTCCTTCTCAATGGAAAGCTCGTAAGCCAGGCAAAGCTCGTACCGAGCCGTCCTCCTACCGCCCTATAAGTTAACTAAAGGCCCTTGGTAAGCTCTATGAACTCCTCCTCCTTGCTCGCCTACGGAACGCTATAGTCTCCAGAAGCATTTTAATAGAAGAGCAGTTCGGCTTCCGTGCCAAACACTCATGCGTCCTTCAAGTCCTCCGCATAACGGAACATATTCTCACTGGCTTCCAACCAGTATTAGGTAAGGCCCGCCACACGGGCGTTGTCTTCTTCGATGTAGCGAAAGCTTTCGACAAAGTCTGGCACAACGGTTTAATTTTTAAACTGTACAACTTTCAGTTGCCAGATCAGAATTGAAGCTTTTGCTACAAAGTTGAAGGCACTCTCTCTTCCCCCCGTCCCATAGAAGCAGGAGTCCCGCAAGGGTCCCTATCTTGTACCTTCTGAACGATAGGTACCCAATTAGCCCTCTTTGTGGACGATACCGCTATTTATACCACCGATAGGCAAGTGGGTCGAATCACTAAGAGACTGCAACCCGCTATCACCGCCTTAGGCAAATGGTTTTGGAAATGGCGAATCGAGGTGAATCCCGACAAAAGCTCTGCCGTTCTCTTTACCTCTGGCCGCCCTCCGCGGCCATCTCCCCTCTCACTCTTCGATCGTGCCATTCCCTGGCAAAACAAGATCAAATATCTCGGTGTGACCCTGGATAGGCGTTTAAACTTCCGCGATCTCACCAAAATAGTTAGAGAGCGCGCCGCTTTTGTCCTCGGTCGTCTTTATCCCATGATAGGCAAGTACAGTAAGATGTCGCTTAGAAATAAGCTGAATCTTTACACAACTTGTATTCGCCCCATACTAGCTTATGCTAGCGTAGTCTTTGCGTTATCCAAGCGCAATCTCCACAAACTTCAGACCCTCCAAAACCGTTTTCTCAGAGCGGCCTCTGGGGCCTCTTGGTACGTTCGCAATGCGGACCTACACAGAGACTTCGAACTCCCCACGATTCCCCAATTTTTCAAAGACTTGGGAGTCCGCTTTTTCGAGCGCACGCAAAATCACCCGAATCAATTAATTGTGCAATCCACAACGTATCATCTCCCCGATTGACCTGGGCACGGTCGTAAAACTATAGTTAGGCGGCCTCGGCACGTACTAACGGCCCCAGATGACGATCTCGCTGTCCGGATAGCGAGATTAGTCTCTACGACCTCCCCGAATAGGGCCTCCCTCCTTACACGAAGCCGACGCCCCGGGTTCGTCGGCGCCCACAAGGATACACGAGTTATCAAAGAGTGCCGGGGCGCTTCTCGCCCCCACTCAATCGCAACCGTACCCGCGTAACGGGGAACTCCCCTCCTGGCGGTGACTCACCTTCGGGTTCGAGACTCACGCCGGTCGAAGGGACGCCCCCGGGAGCGATAACCCAAGCCGCGGTTTCCCCAGCGGGGAGCCCTTGAGCCTTGGGAGATATATGGGCTGAGGCTCCTTCAGATTCTCGCCCCAAAAAGCCCGGTGAAGCAGTAATGGCTGCAACAGACAAATGCATAGTCAGTTCAGAAAAAAAAAAAACACTGACCAAAATTCGGAGACCAGCGAGAAGATAAAAAACCTACAAATTACACACTAAAGAAAAAAAAATATAGCTAAATTAAACAAAATAAGTCTGTTGGCATAGATAGACTTAAATCCGACGATGGAAGATCGATTCTGTGTCTACTGTAAGCTTTCTATGATTTTTAGTAAACATTATGAAATATTTGTTATACTTTGCTTAGTTAAACAGTTGTAAATGTTTCCAATACAATTTATGTGGTCCGTGTTGCAGTGCTATGTCAAAACCTGTTAGATGAATACAGCAAGCAACAAACAGCATTCAATGGTTTTCTGTGCGTTATCTATGCGCTTTTTGATGCAAAATGCAAGTTCATATACTATACATAAAATTAATTATAAACCAAATAATTAAATATTGTAAATGAAAAAGTTCTGAAATTAAATTTGGGGGGAATATTTAATAAATTTAGAATAAAACTAGTTTTAAAGAAAGTATTTTTGTGTTAATTTCTTTCTCAAAGCATTATGTCTAGTTTATTTTTTATTTGGACATAAACACAGCGCCTACCAAAATAATTTCTTGTTAATTTAAGGCCTTACATTAAAAAATTGTTAATGTGAGGCCAAAAAACCAAAAAGTGCAAATTTATGTGTGTAAAGTTTATGCTCAAAGTGGTGAAAAAGGAAATGAGGTAATAATCATTAAAAGCGATAGAATCATTGTAATTGTTCTAGTTTTTGACGTGACAACGTCTTATAAATTGGTTTGCCGGGTGACACTTCAAGAAACTGCGTTACGCTCCGCTCACGTTATGCGCTCACAATGAGAGCGAGTGAGAGGCACGCGCCCGCCTAAGAGCGAGAGAGACAGACATAAAATCATTGTCACGTAAAACTTTCGCCCGTATACCGACTTTACAGGCAACCAGTTTTTTTTTGCTAATTTTTACTCATCGCTTTCGCAAAAGAATTTTTTTGATTTTTCTTATATTTACGCATAAAATGTGCTCTATGCTCTCTTTACGTGCATTTGATCTATCTTTTGATCAAAAATATGGTTCTATGTTAAATATGGCGGCACTTATAGTCCGTATTTACCGCATTGGCTGCAAATGCTCAGAAGGTAGAACAGTGGATATTCTTTAAAAATAGTAAACAGCTATTATGCTTGTTTACATTTGGCTAACAAAATTATTCCAATGGCTCTGTAATGCGAAAGCATTTTATGTTAAACAAACACGGCTATTCTCAGATGCCATGGTAGCGATGGTCACATTTTATCTTGTGCATATGGATGCTATATTTTAACTTTTTTGGAAATTTACATTATAATTTAAGGTTTTAACATGCATTACATGGCCATGGCGAACGGATTGCTACCTTCTTAGCAAAGGTTTACGTTTTATCTCAATCTAGTGCGTCACCACAGGGTCATCGTAAGTGAAAATATATTGTAGTACCGAATAAAAGTATGAATTCCCCAATTTGGGATTATCACTTTAAGGTTGGTAACACCGAAATTACGCACACTGATGTGAAATATAAGCTGATTTACACAAACATTGATAGGACAATGGCTCGCTATACTCCGTTTGATGTTATTTTGGGCACGGTATCTTGACGTAAGTATAAGTCACCTTTGATCGTAAGTTTCCTTGTACTCTCAGATATTAACACATATTCTATAAAAATAAAAAAGGACTGTCTATAGTTTAATTTTAGGCTTTTAACAAATAACAGAAGGGGTCAAAAGCTTGTTGGATGGCCATTGGAATTTTTACCACAGTGTTAGTGTCCCAATACAACGTCGTTTGGAATAAACCCCGGGTAAGATCCACTAAGCCGTTGGAAAACGCGCGCGACACCGTCGACATTAACACAGTCGACACTAACCTCGAATAGGGATAGGGATACAGAAATATTACAACCCTAAGCATGAAATAAGACAATACAAATGTAAATGTGTGAGTTATCGTTCTCCTACGCAGCGATACGATAATGGCTACTTTATAGTATACTTTCTTCATAGTCGTGATGGTTTTTTTTATTTGAGCGAATCCCATGCATAATGATAAACATCGCTGTATTTTCTTTAAATATTATGTAACGTGTTGCTTACATAAATTCTTTTCAAAACACAGAATGCAAACTGCACTGCGATTACACATACTACAAAGATGCTGGGGGTTGGTTGAAGTACCACGGGGAACCGACCGATTTCGAAACGGCGCGGCAGAAGTGCAGTGACGAAGGTAAGGGCATGAGCTGAGACAAGATTGAAGGGTAAGCTTCTTTCTTGGGATATTGTAGTATCTATAAAATTATAGAGATATCTGGCGAAAGACGCACGCAATAAAACAGTATTGTAATTAGTTTGTTAAGCTAGTTGTAGTTAATTTACTAGACGATTTGAAAGTGATCTTAGTAACCCATTTGTATAAAAAGTTTTTTAATTTTGATTTTGATGCTTTCTGCGAAAAATCGACTGATCTAAGATCTCACTACTGCACTTGCAAAACACACCTCCACACACATGCACGGACAAGCCGCGATAAAAAAGAGTTGATCAGCCCGTTCTAATATTTATTCACCTAGCATATTTTGATATTTATGTACCTACCTAGTATATTTATTTAACTACAATATTTCATATTTATTTGCTTATTATATTTTTCTATGTATTTTTGTTATGTCTGTGCCTCGAAAAATTCTTCATAGTAGTAGGTAGATACAATTTTTACAAAGATTCAAGATCTGACGGTAATAGAAAATATTTACTATGATATTTGACAGTTGCCACGATTTTTAAGCTAATAACTATTTTTGAGCTGATAATATGAATAAAATGGTGTCGTCTTTAGTAAATACTAGGTTTCAGGTCATATGTATAGTCTCCTTTCGCAAAACATCGAAACTTTTTTTTTCTTATGGTACAGTATCCAACCACCGCATGCTATGGTACAGTATGCAACCACCGCATGCTATGGTACAGTATGCAACCACCGCATGATATGGTACAGTATGCAACTACCGCATGCTATGGTACAGTATGCAACCACCGCATGCTATGGTACAGTATGCAACCACCGCATGATATGGTACAGTATGCAACTACCGCATGCTATGGTACAGTATGCAACCACCGCATGCTATGGTACAGTATGCAACCACCGCATGCTATGGTACAGTATGCAACCACCGCATGATATGGTACAGTATGCAACTACCGCATGCTATGGTACAGTATGCAACCACCGCATGCTATGGTACAGTATGCAACCACCGCATGCTATGGTACAGTATCCACCCACCGCATGCTATGGTACAGTATCCACCCACCGCATGCTGTGCCGTGCATCGGAGATATATTCGTGGTCAACTACTTAGCGATATACTCGTCACTTCAGAAGAATTAATGCACAAATATCTTGTCTTTAAAAGTTTGTTTGTTTTCTTGCTGCTTTTCGCTGCCTTTTCGAATAATATGTCAAATTTAAATTAGCCAGCTCTTTTATTTAAATTTGGGGTAAATAAAAACAAGGTGGGGCGCGTTCGTTTTGGGATAAACAATCATTGAAACACAAAAAATGAAACTGTAGACCCATGTCTAGAGGAGGGGTTTTGGTGCTAATCTGTCAAACCGCCTATACATATTCATTGTGTATGTTATTATCGTAGTGTGTGTACGTCAACCGTTCGTTTAGAAACTAACATTTTTTTCAGTAATGTTTCAAAATCACACAAACGATAGGTGCCTGTCGGTGGCAAAACTGGCGTTATCAAAAGTGTGAAAAGTATCGGACGTGGAAATTTTTTATCCGAAAACGAACGCACTCATAGAAATATCTCGAAAAATACAATTAGGTTCTTATGTATGCGGTAGCAAATCGAGGTCCATTGTCCAGACAAGTAGAAAGTATGTGCCTCTATATTATATATCAATAATTTTTTTACTGACTTTTTTTTTATTTATTTTATTTTTGTAATGTGACCAACATGAAAAATACTTATACATTGATCGAAAATCTAGCGTAAGGGTTACAATCTGAGTGTATCCATAATTAAAGGTTACCACAGCGTGCAATGTGTTACAATTCTATAATATAATAATAAAATTAAATTAAAAAATAATAATAGATAAGATAATGATTAAATTTAGTAGAAATGTCAAAAACAATAAAATTTAAAAACAAATATCAAATTATATAAACTGAACTATTCTATAAAACTAACAAGTATATTGTAAATGTGATAAATTAAAATATAGCAAAAATATAATATGAGATAAAAAAAAAATGATTTTTCTAAAAATAAAAACATAATATCACATCTATAATCAAAAAAAAAAAATTTGCGTGCTGTAGCTTATTTTAATAATTGATTCTAAATAAATAAAATAAATAAATGGGTACGAAATGCGACGCCTGTGGTGATGTGTTATATGTTATTTTGTACATGGAGTGTTCTGAGAAAACATGTAAGAAGATTTATCATCTGAAATGTCTTACCTTAACCAAGGAAAATTTTGAGGCTTTTAGCCACGAGTACAAAAGTCAATGGAAGTGTCCAGAATGCAAATGCACAATTCCGAAGACGGATAACTCTGATACACCAGTCCGAGGTACAAGCAACTTAGTTATGAATAAAACTTTTACACCAAGTACTAATTACATAAACACTGAACGCGGAAATCGTATCCACGAAGTATCTATGATGGATAGCGAACACAAATTAAGCGAGGAATTACGCGAGTTCTGCTCGGAAATGAGATATCGAATGGAGCAACAATCAAAAGAATATGCACTGCTTAAAAATAGGTTCATTGACACAGAAACGGAATTACAAGATCTAAGAAAAATAATGAAGGAAATCGAAAAAAAGGCTAATAAAGTGGATATGCTAGAAAGTAAAATTACACTTTTACTAGGAAAAAATCCAAGCTTAGAAGCCGGTATTAGTAAAAAAAGCCCGGCGAATACATCCGAAGCGGCAAGTAAATCATTCGCGAATGCAGTTCAACAAAATAAACCGGTAACGGTCACTGACTGCGTTAACAGCGATAAGACAAATTCAAGTAGGGCCACGAAATCGACGGGCATAGTGGCGACTGAGATAAATATACAATCTAACAATACCAATGTAGAAACACCTGTTATCAAGGTTAATAAGGACCACAAAGGAATAAATAAGGACGAAAATTGGACGATTGTACGCAAGAAAAAAGTAGATATCCGAATACGGAAATAAAAAGAGGGGGAAATACAGATAAAATAGAAATTCAGGGAACTGAAAAAAACAAAATATCTACATGTATGGCGTCTTCAGAAGGATACACCAATAGAAAAGTTAGAAAAACATGTAAAAAACATATGTGGGATGGAAACGCTAGTTAAAATAGATATGATTAAACATAAAACAGAAAGGGATTATGCATCTTTTATAATAGGGATCCCAGAAAGCAAGTATGATTGTCTGTGTCAACCTGAAAATTGGGCCGTAAATATAGAGTATTGTGAATGGGTGTGGTTTCGGAGGACCCACAACAATTCAACAAAAAACACCCTAAATATATAGAAATATTTTACCAGAACGTTAGGGGGCTCCGTACGAAATTACAGGAATTTTATTTGAGTGTGAGTAGATCAAATGCAGACTTGTTCGCAATCACAGAGGCTGGGTGCAATGAATCGATTCAAGACGCAGAAATGATTATATTCCAGGGTACACAATAATACGATGTGATCGAGCGGACGGCCGTAAGCAGGGCGGAGTATGTTTCGTGGCCACACCACGCTTCGAGCTACGACAAGTTTCTACGCCGAGTGACGTAACAATTGACAGCTGTGCGTTCGAACTGGTTGCGCCAAAGGTTTACCTACGAAATAGATTTTTATTTTTGTTGTGCGTAGTTTACATCCCACCCAACAGTGATGATAATGAATACATGTCATTATTTAATATGTTAGAACAGTGTTGTAAAGAGTTTAACAAAATGTTAGTGCTAGGAGACATTAACTTGTTCTACTAACATAAAAAATTATTACGAATATTTTGAAACGTATTGTGAGTTCACACAGAGCAACAAAGTAGGTTATTGTAACAATCGGCAATTGGATCTAGTTTGGATTGACGGAGGGCGTGAGCGTGCGAGAGGCAGGGCTGGCGGCGCAGCTGGTGGCGGTGGACGAGTATCACCCACCACTCGAGGTGTCTGTTTGTCTCAGCTCGATCCAGAGCTGTGGCACACAGCCACCACCAACACTGTTTCGGCCGCCACCCCTTCCTAGCGCGGAAAAAAGTACGCCAGGAGAGTGGAACTTTAATAAAGCTGATTTTGTATCGTTATATTCACGGATAGATGTTGATTGGACTCCGATGTATAATTTAGATTTGAAAACTAGTTTGAATTACTTCTTTGATATTTTGTATTCAATAATTGATGAATGTGTGCCACGAAAAAAGCAAACTCATGCGACTACGAGGTACATCTATCCTGACTGGTACACGACGAAAATTGTCCGAGAAATAAAATTAAAAGCTTCATTGCATAAAAAATATAAGGCCACTAAGTCCTCGGTCGATTATAAAGAGTTTGCACAGTGTAGGTCTAAAGTAAAAGAAATGATAAGGATTGCATTCAGGCAGTATCAAGACAGTGCCCAAAGGCAATTGTTAAAAGATCCAAAGTCTTTTTGGAAGTTTACCAAATCAAAAAGAGGTGGTAGAACTCCAAAAAGGATTATAAAAAACGGTGAAGTGCTAAGTAGTGAGCAATCCGTCAAAGAGTTAGCAATGTACTTTAGCTCAGTGTACAGTCAAAAGCGGCCCGAGCTTAATCTCCATACAGCAATTGCGCAAGCGGGTAGTGAGAATGGAGCAGCTAGGGTTCATATCGACATATTGAGTAGGGATGATGTGCTTCGCGCCTTCCAACGACTGAAGCCGACAAAATCAGCAGGACCAGATGGCATTCCACCCTACCTGTTTAAAGATTGCCGGTCAGTGCTGGTGGAGCCACCGCTGTACATCTACAACAACCGTCTGAGACATGCTGTATTTCCAGAGAGATGGAAATTATCTCGAGTGGATCCGAACAAACGTTGTTGACTATAGGCCTGTTGCAGTATTGTCAACGGCGGCCAAAGTGTTAGAGTCAGCCGTACATAAGAGTATTTTTAATCAAATCAGTTCGCAACTTACGGAAATGCAGCATGGTTTTAGACCAGGTAGAAGCAACATCAGTAACTTACTCAGTTATATGGCGGATATAGTGCCAACAGTAGACAGTGGGGGGCAGATGGATGCCGCCTACTTTGATGTAAAAAAAGCATTTGAAGCTATGGACAATGACATCTTACTTAGAAAATTGGCAAGTTTTGGCTTTAGACCACACTTGTTACACTTTTTTGCCAGTTATATGACAGACAGAAGCCAATATGTGGAATACGAGGGATACAAGTCAGAGCCGTATTCTACTTGGTTGGGCGTGAGCCAGGGCAGCAACCTTGGGCCTTTGGAGTTTCTTATAATGATAAACGACCTACCAAAGGAAGTTAAAAGCGCAAAATGCCTACTATTCGCGGACGACCTAAAGCTGTATATTGACATGCAAATGACTGTGAGCGATTACAAAGAGACATCGATAGAGTACAAAGTTGGTGTCAAAAAAATAGTTTACAATTAAATATTGCAAAATGCTTGTCAATTACGTTTACTCGCAAACATAACCCGATCATGGGTCACTATAATATTGATGGTCTGCCAATAGTCAAGGTTATTGAAGTTAAAGATTTAGGGGTCCTCTTTAACAGTGGCCTTACGTTTAGGGATCATATTATAAATGTGTGTAAAAAGTCTTACAGAAATTTAGGTATGGTACTCCGTATGACACATGACTTCACGAACATTACAGCAATTGTTACCTTATTTAATGCTCTAGTAAGAAGTCTGTTGGAATTCAACGGAATAATTTGGGCTCCACATGAAACGAAATATAAACTTATGTTAGAAAAGGTGCAAAATAAATTTGTGAGATATTTATATAAGAGGAAGTACGGAGTGTATCCTATGTATCGACTGATGTATCCAACTCTTTTTGTTCTGGGCATGGTAGGGTATAATGAGCTGAAGGTAAGAAGGGAACTCACACTTGTCTCTTACATTTTTAAACTAATAAGAGGTAAAATCCACAACGCTGAAATAATGAGACACATAGGGTTTTTCGTTCCGGATAGGTACGTGTGGAGACGGCGACTTCCAGACCTAATCGTAGTACCAAAGGCACGAAATAATTTAATGAGAGAGGCACCTCTGATACGTGCTCTCGGAACTCTTAACAAAATAGCTAGAGATATCGATTTGTTTCTTTGTGCTCTGAGTGATGTTACAAAAAATGTCTAAAAAAGGTATTAATGTAAAAATTCAATGTAGCTACACTATCGCATTAGGCAAATCCTGTAATGATAGTTGTTAGATGTAAATAAATAAATAAATAAATAAAAAAATCTCAAATTAGTTACTAAAAATTATAAATATAACTTGGTTAAGTGCTACTTCAATAATAAACCATTTTCACTATTTTTTTATAGTGGAATGGTCAGGATATGAGAATGTCCTTATTATTTGTGATTTAAATTAAGGCAAAGAGTCATTAAAAATATTAATCACCTCAGTACCAATCCTAATTACTCTATTATAGCTTCTGCAAATACGACTGAGAGGAGAATAAAAACTTACTTTAGTTCTTAAATGTCTAATATTAAATCGTCAGTATCTTCCAATACTCGGCAAATTAGAGGGCACAGATAAGATACAAATAATAACAAAAATAAGCACATAAAACAGTTACTAAATAAAGTCCAAAAGTAATGCTTTAGGTCGCTCCACAAACATAAAATGCGTTAGGTATCAGTTTGGTTTGCTTAAATATTTTGCGTCTGTTAAAAAATCTTTTTTGAAACCAGACTCTGCTTGTAGGCGATACAGTGTCAACTCAAAATGGCGATGACTGAGCTCGGACTGATATTTCATTCTAAATCTAAAATTTAGCGCAATAAATCGAAACCATTATCAAATAAAAACAACTCTTATGACGCTCTGTTAATATTACTGGTAAAATTAAAATATGTAAAAAAAATAAACATTTTGGATTTTAGAGAGTATTTATATAATTTTTATAAATTTTAGAACCATACTTCTAAGTTCTAAAGGTTGGTTATGTGCCAACGAATGCTATTATTTATTGGGATAAAATTAATATGTAATCACAGATATTGTACCGAAATTAAACCCTAAATCGTGTTCATCAATCGTGCATCAGATTTTTTTTTTATGGTAATAACTTTAGTAAAGTAGTAAAAACTTTCAACAATAAAAAAATGATAGTCTTTAAAGGTAAAGGACAAACCTATCTGTTTTAATTTGTAGTTCCATTTTATTTAGTTTCGTTAGGCAACATAATGTACCAAAACCGGCAAAACCAAGTGTTCGTACCTACCACGATTTACGTAATTACAAACACAAAACAGCTAATCGGTCACCCATCCAAGTACTGACCAAGCCCGACGTTGCTTAACTTTGAATTTCGTTAATATAAGCGATGGCGCTATAACAGTAATTTAAGACAGTAGAAGAACCGGCTAAGCCTCTTACACTTAGCCGGTTTTTATTATTTGTTTATACTTCAGAGCTCACATTCACTATAGCTGCAAGATTGAAGCTAGTATTTATTACTGTTTTTACGATAAAGCAACTATGTTATTAATAGTTTATAAATAGTTACACATTTTGACGTGACAACGTCTTATGTTAACATCACGCATACAAATTTACGTAATTTACGAAAATAGACAAAAATAAATAGTCCGCTAAGCGGTCATAAATCTTAGTACCTACTAACTGACCAAGCCGGACCTTTTTTAACTTTGAATATCATTTAGAACTAACAAATGAGTTACTGTTCCTCTTAATAATAAGCTAGATGGCGCTGTACTAATAATTTCAAATAGTAAGCTTGGGCCCGTCTCACACTTTGCCGGTTTTTACTATTTGTTGTCATTCGTTAGAGTTAACACTATTTTTTACTGCAAGTTTGGAGTTTATACGTATTACTGTTTTCGTGATAGAACAAAAACAACGAAAATGAGTTTTCTTGTATGAGCAACAAACAAATGTGTTACTATTTCTTTTAATACTATTGCTAAATGGCGTTGTACCGGTAATTTCAATGGTAAGAGTTTCGGTCTGTCTCACACTAGGCGTATTTTTAATGTTTGTTGTTATAGTTTAGAGTTCACATTGTTTTTACTACAAGTTTGAAGTTGTCGCGCTTGTGTTGACGTTTCATGAAGATATTCTACTGTGCTTAAAGTTTTTAATATATAACACAAAATTAATTTACGTGCATTGTTTACAGGAGCATTGCTGGCCTCACCTTCGGGTAATCTTACACTCAGAATGAACAGTATAGTCTCGGAAAAGGAAGTTAATGGAGTACTAATCAAAAAAAAAACAGTCAGTAAATCCGACAGCTCTAATAATGGTAAGCTTGATAGAATTAAAAAAAAAACAGCTGATTGAAGGTTACCTTTTTGCATATGTTGTGTTTTTGCATATTTGAAATTAAGACGCGTATATTACGATATTTAATATTGCGTTACAAATGTTAAATTGTTTTTGTGAAGTGTTTTATGATGATAGTGTGATATATAAAAAGTTACCAATTTTTGAACCAAGGAAAGCACATTTTTTTTAATTTAGAACCTGTCCATACTTTTTATGTCCTCTCCTAATTACTTGATATAATGTATGCTCCCTTAGGTCCTCTTACAGGACATTATGACAAACAGACGTGGTCCATGTACGAACAGCGACAGTACGAATTGAGCTATGTAATTGCCTTGCAGTTATTAATTTGGGTTTAGTTTTTACACTAGCAATCAGTAACTATGTAAAATAAAAAATACTTAATAAAATCAAAAAAGCCAGTTCAAATATTCCTGTGTCAAATTTCTGAATTATACGAGAAGTTGTACCTCAGCAGTCAAAAAAACATTATAATCCAGAATAACGAGTCGAACAGAATCAAAAAGTTTATATAAAACTATATGTTTACTGATTTCCTCTAAAAGTTCTAGAAAATAAATAATAAAAATATATCCCATTGGTAACTTGTTCGCCGCCATTGTTTTTGACAACTCAAATCTAATGGCAGCTTCACACCCATGCCGCCTGTCAAGTCGCGGCGAGACACTCACGCCGCCGCATAGATATAGAATGTACAAGATCAACCATGCCAAAACACACACTGGGAGGCAAAATGTCTCCTCAGACTTAAAGGTTCGATACGACTTGTGAGTTTGGGATCGTCGACGATTCTTACTGCTCGTCGTTGAACCGAATTAAAAGGGCTAAGCTGGTATACAGGTGCCTAGAGATGGCAGCAGGCCGGACTTGTGATTTGTAAAGCAACAACCTTTGCCCTGAGATGAAGAGTCGCTTCGCTCTGTTGAGTACTCCTGGTTTCTTGGACGAAAGCTTCACCTTGGTTTCCAAATGGTCGCGAAACTGGATATAGCTGGAGATGTTAACACCAAAGATCCCAATACACTTGAAAAAAGTAAGTGCTGTTTTCTGGAATTGTAGGACTACAGTAAATGGGATTTTCTTAGCGGTGAACGCGCAGACTTGTGTCTTTATTGGGTTAAATCCTGAAACGCTTAACGCCCGCCGGACCTCCCACTGTGCTATGGAGATTTCTGGCATTGTTCTGGCATTTAATTTTCGTTTTAACTCAGACGTATTCAGATCCTTATTGATCGAACCGTGGTCCAAGCCTCATATGCAGTTTGCTTGAGAATTTTAGCTTCTTTACAAGACCTATTAAACCACGGTCTTTTTTTGACATCGGCAGCTACTCGAGTCGAGTCATAAAAAACAAATATTTTATATTATTTTTCATCATGCAACCTCTGCAAGTGCACCCCCACCGTGCGCGTAATACATATTGCATTTGATACTTATTCTATAAATGTGGCTCGAACGGCGCGTACGATGCGGACAAATATGCGATCACCTTTGGATGGCTATGAATAATTATCTTATTAATATTCTATACATGTATAATTACATATATCAATACTGATGCCGTCGGTCGCCACCTTTTCAAGCTCTATGGTAACTAAATGTCTACATATTTTACACAAAATACTCTCCAAATCCTTGTTTAACAACCAAATAATGGTACTCAGTAAATCTAGACAAAAAAAAATGCAAGCGATGATTTAAATTGTTTATTATTTTTTAAAATTCTCAACTAAAACTGATAAAATATGCATATGACAACAATGCAGTAAAAATGATCATAATTTACCTGTGAAATGTGTACTTATTCGAATTATTATCTGTTACATTTACTCACAGCACAAAACACCATAGTTACCTACAAAATTAATAGTTTTTATGTTAATCCAGGATTATTTAAAAAAAAAAAAACCATTCGCCTTAAGAGAAACGCTATGTCCTCTTGTGGTCATATAATTTTATACTTTTTTATCATAAATTTAATGAACGTGTTACTATTTATGCCGCAGTTAGAGCTTCTCATAGACTTTATCATATATACGCATTACGTCAGCGCTATGTCAATCTCTATCGTAACTAAATGATTACATATTTTACACAAAATATCCTCCAAATCTTGATTTAGCAACGAAATATGGTATCAAGTCTATAGAAAAACATGTAAACTAAGATTCAAATGGTTTTTTTCGTTGATTTTTCAGCTGTATTAGATAAAATATTCAATCAACAATGCAGTAATTCTGATTATTCCGTCTTCTGAAACAAATTACGACCTTACCGGATCTTATCGCGGGAGACATTGACATAGGCACCTATTTTCTTCTGTCTTATTTTGTCTCGGGCCCTATGCACTTAATTTGGATTTTCACTTCCACGCTTTATTGGTCTTTTTTTTCTTGTGCGGAGATTAAACTTGCACCCCTCGTTTCCGTAGATAGTCTTCACTACCAATAGAGCCAAGGAGCCGTCAAACGTATATATCTTTGCCCCAAAAAGAACTCCTAATAGACTTTATTATCGATATCGATACGCATGACGTCAGTGCTAAGTCAATCTTTATAGTCACTAAATGATTACATATTTTACATAAAATATCCCCCAAATCTTGATTTAGCAATGAAATATGGTATTAAATCAAGAGAATAATATATAAACTACAATTCAAATTCATTTTTACGTTAATTTTTCGGATAAATTCGATAAAATATAATTAACAACAAAGCAGTAAAAAAATCATAAATCACCGGTAAAACGTGTATTTATTCGGATTATTGCGACTTGTAACGTCACATTGGCTCACAGAATAGATACCAAATTTACAATTTAAATATTCTAAAATATAAATCAAGGATTCAAGGAGGAAAACACAAAATTCCAATCTCTATAAAATAGACCCGCCAATATCGCCGCTTATCAATGTAGTTATAGTCACATTCGGCCATTTTCTTCTATCTCAATTTCTCATGGGCACTATGCACTTAAATTGGATTTCTCGCTTCCACGCTTTATTGGTCTTTTGAACGTAGTGAAAAAATCCTATGTCTATGCGCCGCCGTATACTCCGCGCGACGCAAACGACTTTCTACATTTACAATGTTCATAGTCGAGTTAACTCCTTTACCGAAAGTTCATGCCAACAAAAAAATGTGGAATGGCCATCAGCTGCATTTTTTCATCCATCTATCTATCTTCTCACCTTGTTTCTCTCTTCAAGCTATCTATCTATCATTATATCTTCTTTATAGTAATAAATCTCTAGAACGTGTCGTGTCTGTACATTGAAAATATTTATCAAAAACTAATTAAATAAAGAAATGGTACGTTTTAAAACTATTTTAGCATTCATAATGTAACTAACCCCCCAAAGAACACAATATACTATCTACCCTTCACGTACCTACCTAACTAACCAGCATGGAAAGAAAAGATTATAAGAGATAATATGAACACGAAACTTGAAAATTGAAGTATAAATTTATAGAAGGATTGGCTATGTGATCGTCTAAGTGGTAGGACCTAATTGTGTAACGTAGACCGCAGGTTCTTTAAGAGAAAGACTGAAACACCGTTCTAGTAATGAAAATAGTATCCTCTACCCCTATGCACTTATTATTTTTCTAAAAAAAATAAAAAGGCGGGAAGCTCCACCCAGCGCTTCCCACGGTACGTGTCCATACCGAGGCTAACTTAGCGCACATCCCCCGAAGGAGTAAAGGTGTGAAATCATAAATGGTATAACCATTAAATTATCGTTGCAGCCGAAGCTGAAGACCGAAGTCTTAATATGTAGTTGCAGGAACAAATCCTTGTGCGTGCATAGCACAAACACTCAGCCTTAGGCCAAAGAGTGTGACATCCGTTCGCACAGACACAACCATGACATTGTCAAGAGAGCACGCCTCGTGTTAAGCATACTCCGAAGAGCAGGACGCAATAAACCCCACTGAACCATTTGTGTAGGTACTAATTATTATGTACCAATGGATCAGCCATGGAATTCACCAAGAGGGCACGCCCCATGCTTAACACACTCCGAAGAGCAAGACGCAATAAGCTCCACTGCATCCATGTAACTTCAGTCGTAAATTATAAATGATATATTTCGGTTTTCA
The DNA here is from genome assembly GCA_946406115.1 of Apoda limacodes. NCBI lineage: Eukaryota > Metazoa > Arthropoda > Insecta > Lepidoptera > Limacodidae > Apoda > Apoda limacodes. The sequence continues at coordinate 4,749,097 of OX291553.1, read as the reverse complement.
AGCCGGCGTCCACATCACACATGATCAAGGATTCATAAACAGGTTAAATGTATAGGTATTTTATCAGTTCAAGTACGAAAAATTATAGTTTATAGTTTGTTTGATCGATTAACGATAGAATAATTGTGAGTTAGGTTATTTATGTAATATTCAGTATCGCAGCTTTTCAGGAATTTAGTGGCGAGCCAAATATGATTCCATGAGTTGTTACCAGTCGCGTAGGAGAAGTATCACTGTCGCCTTCACGTAATCAGCGTCCGACTCCCCACAACTTGGCAACGCAACGGTTTACGTGTCAATTTAAATAAAACAACAATTGCCTTCTTTCGCAGTTTTTCGACTCTGACAGACAGCTCGAGGCAAGGACTTTTACCCTTCTACACTGTGTAATCTGTTGTCGTCGTTCAAGTCTCTCGGCATTGAACTCACATTCGTATTTGACCCAAACAAACGGATCGAAACGTTAGGCAGAGATGTTCAAACCGTCTGTGAGCTCAGCCGATGTAACTTGAAGCCACTAACGAATGTTAACGATAAACATTCTGAGAGAACAGTAGGTTTTAAGCTTCCGATCCCCGGGCATGCCTCCATCATCATCTCCTTGTCTCCTTTTTACTTTACTCAGGCGAGGTCTTTTTACCTGTGTAATATAGAAGCATTATGAACGATCAAACCTCAGAAGCAACGTCCATCACTAATACAAGCAAATGAGTCGCATTCCAATATTCAAATCGCTACAACACTGCCACCTTTTATTAGCCATCAGAAAGGTACATAATTCTTCTTATATTAGAATGAATTCACTCAATAATACATTGCATTTTATATTAATTTATCGCATTTTGCATATGCCCACCTCATACGCTTTCTTTATATATTGTGGCCACGCGACGCTCGCCGCTGCCTATGAATGTCTACGTAAACTTATGCTGTCCCGGGTGTTCTAGTAATGAAATTTATTTTATTTTCGAATTTAGGTTTTTAACTACTTAAATGTGTTAAGCCCGTCTTTAGAAAGTCTACAAAAATATTTAAGACCTCACCGCCACGATCCTGGCTAAATTTTTGTCAGTCCTCGATCTTCCACGATCTTATTTAATTATTATTTTGATAATTATGTTAGTTTTATATAACAATTTTATTTTATGTATATATATTTTTTTATTTTTTTTCTTTTTCTTTTTTTTATTATTAAATTTTATTTTTATAAAACTTAATATTATAAAGGACGAAGATGGCTTGGTAGACGGGTAGGCGTGGCAGATGGGTACAATAATATCTATATTTAAGGTTCTTCCCTCTTGAATGACAATCGTTTATTTCCACACTTTTCACAGAAAAGAATAATAACAGATACGAGTAGATAAAAGAAAATATAGAATAAAAATATTTCTGTAAATCTATTTCTAAGACATAAAAACAACATAAAAATATATGCAGTAGTTTCGAAAATAAGCGTATACAAACAGAAAGACATATTTAGTATCCGGTTACTCGTCTAACATCACTCGTAATCAGTTTTTTGGTAAATATTTTTATCCCCCGTCCAATTCTAACTTACTTCTTATAGTTCGCCAAGAAGTGGTCTTACATTAACCACTTAATTTTCCACATATGGTGATTTACAACGAGAGACATCTAAAACCCACTTTAGTCCAGATACACTGCACTAGAAGCAGTGTAGCAACGATAGACTCACCACCTGTCACGCAGAACTAAAGTGGTTGGTATAAAAAGAGGTTGTCCTTCACATAATATTAGAGGTTTGTGTCCAGTTATTGATTAATCCGTTCGAGGCAATGGCAGCATGACGATAAACAGACACATAAGTCGATAAATATTTTTGATTCACAATTTGCAAAGTGTTCAAAATTTTTAACGTTTAGTGGAATATCTTTTCTAACCAAGGGCCGATTTTAATTAAATAAAACCTATATTTTTCAAGCTAAGCCTAAATGATCTGTGAAAACCCAATAAATATGTTCAGTGGATTCAGAGATTAGCCCGAACAAACAAACCAACGTATGGACAGTAAAATGTTTTGGTTTTTATATTCTGTTAATTTTAGGAAGATCACCCTCCATCAGTTTTTGATAAATATTTTCAATGTACAGACACGACAAGTTCAAGAGTTTTATTATAGTAAAGAAGATATGGTAATGGATAGATTGAAGAAGAAAATAAAAGATGAGAAAATGGATAGATAGATAGATAAAAACAACGCAGCCTATGGCCCTCCTACATTTTTCGGCATGAACTTTAGTGAACGAGTGTGGACGCGAATGTCATGGACACTAGAAAAGTTGCTATTTAGAAACATAACGTAAGAGATGTAGTACTAGTTACTAAGTCATGTGCCATTCGTGAAAAGGCCAGTCCCAGCCAATAATACATAAGTCGCCTCAGTGAGCTGCAGCCCATAACACTGCATTTTATGAGACACCGGCGGCAGGTGTGGTGTCTGTCGTAGGACATATTAACTCAATGCAATAAGTTAAAATAAATATATATCAGGCATCTTTTATTACCTCGTTCAATTCGTTTTTTACTGAAAATACATTTTACATTTTAGAATGAAAATACATATACCTAAATACAATAGTAATATAGAAGTCTAATTTCTCTAGTGAGGTCTACTAAACTTGAACTTGGCTTCTGTAAATTGTAAAATTGTCAACAAGCATTGGCTTAACTGCATGCATATCGTTAACGGAAAAGGTCTAGCTTAGTTCTATGTTTAGATAATAAGAAATAAATATTAAAGCTCGCTTACGTACAGTACAAAAAACTTTTCTGACCCTCTGACCTTAGGTGTTTGGTCGCCAGTGTCGTTGTAAGTTTACACCATTTCGATATGGCGACTGCAGTTTTGATTTTCCGTAACCGGGTCAGAAAAGTTTGTTGCACTATACATATACTAATTTTGTATTTTTGCAGATAATAGTAACAAAAAAAAACAGATCTGTCAGATATTGAACAAAAACGGCAAGACGGAAGATGTAGAATGTAACATAAACTATCCGTACATTTGCTACAATAATATTACGAATGTTCAAAATGAGTGTGGAACAGGTACTAAGTATCAGTTTTCTTAAGATAAGGTAACATTTTTTGAAATAAACATGGTTACATAACTTGGTATTACAGTATGTAGTCAGATAGGTCACTCTAGCTGGGAAAAACTTAAAATTGTTATTTAAAATTCTAATAGTTGTATTATTTATGTTGTGTTATGCAAAAATAAATAAAAATAAACTGCTATCTCGAGCCTCTTCGATCAATAAAATATATTGATGATCCTTTGAAACCTTAAATTCCGAGGAACAATTGCAATTTGTCCGTAATTTCTGCGAATTTGGAATATCACGGCTCTTTTTACTTTCTCTATTAATTTTAAGCTTCATTTTTGTCCAATCGTAATATTTCATAACCAAGACGGTACGTAACACATTGTTTACCTGATATATTTTTTCATTATTTACGGACAATAAATTGTTTTTTGCAGCATTAAATTATTATGTATCTGCAGGTGTATATATCTGCAGGTACAACTATACAGACCAATATTGAAAGAAAAAAATTATTTATTTTGGACTTTTCGTTATACAAGTTATATAATAAATAGTTTGTGCTTACTTCGACTATCGCCATGAAACCTGACTTCGAGATAATAAGAAGAAAGTTTGCTATATAGATAAATATACCTGAATTGTCTACAAATAATTCGCCTTTTGTTATTCTTGAGGGATCTTTGGAATTTTCGCGATAAAAAATTACGTTTTATCCTTTTTAGTATCTTCAACAATCTCTGTGCCAATTCCAAATTAATTAGATAGTCCATTGCAACATAAAAAAGGACAAACAAATGTACTTCCGCAAATTAAGTATTATAGGATGGTTGGATAGAGGGTATAAATACGATTTACGATATTAGATACGATAACCTATTAAATTTTAGCCTTTCAGTCAAGTTATCATATTTTTACAGGATATACACTTTTACCAGACAGTAAAAGTTGTGTTAAATTAAATAGTACACAGTTGACCCATGACGATTCGGAAGATACCTGCGCACAAGAGGGAGGACATCTGCTCGTCATTAACAGTGAAGCCGAACAGGAGGCGATCAAAGCTTTTCTAAAATCACCATCTTTAGATACATCATATACAAGGGTTGGATTCAAAAAATTCAAAGGAAATTTTATAACTGTTAATGGTATCTATATAGTTTTTACTCTTTCATTTATTTTTTACCATTTTTATTACAAGACCTAAGGTTTCTTGGCAGTACCTATTATAGTTTTGTAGGTCTCTAATTGTTTTAAGGAGTTTTTGCACTTGAACTCGAAGATTTACCCATATTAGAAGACAAATATAACCAAAATGACACATTTAAATTGGCTTATCATCTGCTATGTTGATATTCATATTCTTAAATTGTCACTGTAATTATGAATAATGATTATGATTATAAAATTGATCCTAAAATCCTTCCAACCGCTTGGATGATTCCTTCCTACGATCGAAAAACGTAAACCTCTTGCAGTCGGGTAAAAAGATCCGGAGGCTTTCGCTAGCGAGTCCAAAAGTACAGAAATATAACTTCTAGCATAAAATAACGCTATTACTTTGTCTGAAAGGGCTTTTGACTGACTTTGTCTCACCAAATACTTAAACGATTATCGTTGATGACTTCAACGATTGTATAAATTCAAATTTAAGAATGCTAATTATATTGCCCCGGATATCACCTTGGGCCTTTTGACTCTGTTCAACGACGGGCTAAGAGAATTGTCGACGATCTCGAGCTCACTAGCCGTATCGAACCCTAAAGTCTGATAAGATACTTTCCCTCCCTGTGTGTGTTCTACCGCTTTTTGGTCAGATTGTGTGCATGACACTTGAGTCCGAACGAGACAGTGGTCCGAGGAGCCAAGAGGTACATCCACAGAGACGAAATGTCCATCCAGACTTGAATTAAGCTGAAGGTCCAGTAAGGACCTCGTATGGTCTACTATATCTAGTATTCTCGTTGGAAAAAGTATCAGCTGAGAGAATCGTTAGAGCAAGTTCATGAGCAGATATCGCTGCGTAGTTATAAGTTCCAGGACTGAGTAACTGATGGTGGGCATTAGTCTCCCAAAATAACTAGTTCTGCTGAACTACTATTCTACAAACATGCATAGACAGGAACGACTCACAAAATTGTGCTCGCGTTTGTAGCCGGGATAATGTAGTTATGATGTTTTAGTCGGGAGGATTTATGAGAGTCTTCGATAAAAAGAATATGGTCGGCTGCGCAGTCTTCAGGTGGAGGTGGACTGCGTTAAGTTTGACGTGAATACCACTGATGTTGCAAAAGTCTACAGTAAATGTAGATGGAGTAGCCGCTGATAAAACTTTTTTTTTTCTGTTACCTTTTGCCAAAAATTTTCTTACACCAAAGTGGGGATTCACTGTACAGACAGCTAAAAAGACAAAAAGTACTACACCGAGCAATCACAGCAACAAGCACCACCGGTCTCCCGCTGTCCGTGGAACGAATCTTCATGAGCTCGGCTACCTTACTCACCGCCAGGAACAAAACACTACCCACCGTTAGCAATATTTGGCCGCGGTCTTTTGTAAGGTGAAGGTACTGTCCCAGTTCGGGCTGCTAATTCGAGCGAATACTCGATGTGCCTATCTTTATTGCTCAGATGGTTCATTAGAGCAAGTACTCGCTGTGCCCTACCTCTCCTAAATAGTGAAGGTTAGTTTTAGTTTCTTAGTTCATTTCAATGTCCACTTGTTGGTAGATAGGTATAACGTATAACTAGTTGGAAAATATTTCAAAATATCTACATTCAGAGTTTGAGAGGAATAAAAAGAAAATGTGTTATTTGTAGAATTTATATTTAATGACGAACTTAATTAAGCAATTTGATACTTTTTAAATAAATATTTTTAATAACAGGAAAACCGTTAGGTGAGGAGGGGATTAACTTTAACAGTGAAGCCACAAAGGAGGCGATCGAAGCTTTTCTAAAATCAGCATCTTCAGGAACATTATACACGATTGGAATCAAAAAATTCGATGGAAATTTTATAACTGTTAATGGTATCTATATAGTTTTTTACTCTTTTATTTATTTTTTATTAATTTAAGTACAACACTTAAGGTGTCTCTAATTGTTTTAAGATGTTGTCGCACTTTAACTCGAAGATTTACCCATATTGGAAGACAAATATAACCAAAATGACACATTTAAATTGCTATGTTGATTTCTATATTATTAAATTTTCACTAGAACTGTCAGGACAAATCTTACGATACTTTAATGATCAGGATTATAAAATTAATCTTAAATCATTTCAACCACTTGGATGATACCTACCTACGATCGAAAAACATAAACCTCTTGCAGTCGGGTAAAAAGATCCGGTGGCTTTCGACAGCAAGTCCAAAAGAACAGAAATATAACTTCTAGCATTAAATAACGCTATTACTTTGGTCTTAAAGGGCTATTGACTGAATTTGTCTCACGTTACCTTGGTGACTTCAACGATTGTATAAATTCAAATTTAAGAATGCTAATTATATTGCCCCGGATATCACCTTGGGCCTTCTGACTCTGTTCAACGACGGGCTGAGAGAATTGTCGCCGATCTCAAGCTCACTAGCTGTATCGAACCCTAAAGTCTGATAAGATACTTTACCTCCCTGTGTGTGTTCTACCGCTTGTTGGTCAGATTGTGTGCATGACACTTGAGTCCGAACGAGACTTGTAAAGCAACAACCTTTGCTCCGAGGTGAAGTACTGCTTCGCTCTGTTTAGTACTCCAAGTTTTTGAGCCGCTAGCTTCACCTTGTCTTGCAAATGATTTTGGAACTAAACATCGCTGGAGATGTCAACACCAAGAATCCCAATGATTTTGGAGATGAGATGTGGAGTGTTCTTAATTGTAGGACTTCAGTCAATGGGATTTTCTTAGCGGTAAAAGCACAGACTTGTTTCTTCGTAGCGTTGAAACGGATCAAGTTTCCCGTTTCCAGACCTTGGACAGAGTGGTCTCGATTTTGGACACAAATTTTACCCCATAACGGACCAAGGGATGTTTGCACGGCTCGTGTAATAAGCGGCTCTAGTAATGTCAACTGCATAGCAATGAATGTTGTTAATGGATAACATGTCACTGATATGTAGTAGAAACAGCGGAGGAGATAGCACAAAGCCTTGTTAGGACACAAACATTAATGTCAATGCTATCAGAGCAACTACAGTCAACTACGGCCCTTATGCGTCTGCTCGGCAAAAAGTTAGTCACTCATTTGCGAAAACTCTCAGGCAGTCTGAACGATGGCTATTTCGACAGAAGACCCTGGTCCAGTTCCGGTCGAATGCCTTCGCTATGTCCAGGCAGGTGTGAGATACACTAGAAGGTCACCAGTCGAGCGAAGGCAATAGTGACGGCCGCTGACCAGATCTTGTTTTTCTAAGTATCTTCGAAGCTGTGTGATATCACAAGCTCCATCTCCTAGGAGTGAAGAGAGGTAATAGCGATAAGGATGGTGTTCGATGGATCTGATCTATTTCAAAATATTATTTCGAGCCGTGGTCCAAGCCTCATACGCAGATTGCCTGAGAAATTAAGCTTCTCTGCAAGAGCGATTAAACCACGGTCGTTTTTTGACACCGACGGCTACTCGCGGGTTAAGAATAAAGCATTCCATACCAGCGAGGATTGTCTCAGTGACTGCGGCTGCACAGACGTCAGGATCTTCTAAGCTGAAGCAAACTAGCTGCCTCTACGGGTACGATACGTGAAATTCACGCAACTCATCCCAAACTTCCGAGTTAAAAAGCACACAAGTTGCCAAATAGTTGGCCCAGATGGATCAGATTGTGTGCAGGACACTTGAGTCCGAACGAGACAGTGGTCCGAGGAGCCAAGAGGCGCATCCACTGAGACGGAATATCCATCCAGACTTGAAGTCAGCTGAAGGTCAAGTAAGGACATCGTATGGCCTCTATATCTGGTATTCTCGTTGGGGAAAATACTAGCTGAGAAAATGCTGAGAAAATCTTTAGGTTAGAGCAAATTCTTGAGCAGATATCGCTGCGTAGTTTATTAGTTCCATAACTGAATCACTGATGCCACCAGCGTTTGTCTCCCAAAAAAATTAGTGCTTTTGAGCTACTATGCTACGAACATGCATAGACCGACACGACTCACAAAATGTGCTTGATAATGTAGTTATGATGTATTGGTCGGGCAGGATATATGCCTCTTCGTTAAAAAGAAGATGGTCGGCTGCGCAGACTTCAGGTGGAGGTGAACTGCGTTAAGTTTGGCGTGAATACACCTAATGTTGCAAAAGTCTACAGAGAATGAGGATGGCGAAGACGCTGATAAAACTCTTTTCTTTCTGTTACCTTTTGCGCTAAAAAGACAAAAAGTACTACACAGAGCAATCACAGCAACAAGCACCACCGGTCCACCGCTGTCCGTGCAATATTCATGAGCTCTAGCTACCTTACTCACCGCCAGGAACAAAACACTACTCAACGTTAGCAATATTTGACCGCGGGCTGCTGTAAGGTCAAGGTATTGTCCCAGTTCGGGCTGCTCATTAGATCAAGTACTCGCTGTGCCCTAGCTCTCCTAAATAGCTTAAGTTTAGTTAAGTCTTTTAGTTCATTTCAATGTCCACTTGTTGGTAGATAGATTTAACGTATAACTTGTAGGAAAATATTTCGAAACATCTACAATTGAGAAAACTAAAAAGAAAATGTATTATTTGTAGTATATATAATTTTTGATGAACGTAATGAAGCAATTTGGTACTTCTGAAATAAATATTTTTAATGACAGGAAAATCGTTAGATGAGGAGGGATTTAACAACTGGAAATCTGGAGAGCCTAATAATGTGAACGGAAAAGAAGAATGCGGTGGAATTCAACGAAGCAGCGCACTGCTTAATGATATCCAATGCAACGCCAAAAAGTATAACTTCATTTGCGAGAAAAACTTGCAATGCGTTGGTTTCAAACCTATATAAAAGATGATAAGATGTCCTTATCTTAACTGTGTGTGTGTGTGTGTATTATAAAATAAATAAATAAATAGTTTTCTTGTTTGTTTTTTAATATAAAAGTTCTTTTTTACACAGTACAGTAGTCAGTAGTACTGACCATTTTTGCTAGGAGACAATAAAAACATTATTTTAGATAAAGAAAATAAACACCAAATACTAATTACTATATTTTTTTTTTTATTTAACAAAACAATCCAAGAACCTGTGACAAGAAAAAATGAATATTTTTAAACACATAAAAAAAACTAGAAGTGTCGTGGGATATCCAGTTGGAACGATTATATTTTTGCAACACAGTGTGTACCTACTAATTCAGTAATAAATAAACCCTCAGTGCACATATTATACTTACGCTTAACGTTTTTTTAGAAACTGAAAGGTTAATGCCAATGGATGGCTATCTTTTTATCCGGCTTGAACTACTGCAGATAAACTTCTATGCAGGTTGGCAGATGTAAAAATATGTCTAAGTTGTGCTTGTATGTATAATATATGTAATATATGTGTGTCAAATAATTTTTTAAAAAAGTAGCAAATCCGGTCCCGTACTGCTGGTATCTCTGGACGGGTGAACCCAGCTTCGCGCTTTTGAATCGCTTTAACGACAGGCTGAGAGAATCGTCGATGATCCCAAACCCAAACCCTTGCGTCTGAGGAGAGACTTTGCCTCCCTATGTATGTTATCCCGCTTGTTCAATGAGATTTGTTTTATGAATTGTGCGAAATTATTCCCACGGCTACGTTCTACCATCGCACTATTGTGTGCAACATTGTGGCATACATTATTTGCATATTATTAACTGTTTGACTTTGTTAAAAGTTTAGATAAATAAACGTGTAGCTTATTGGATAATAGCAACAACTTTTTTTTTACTATTTTTCCAAGTTAGTATTCTGAACTCATTTACTTGATTCCTACAGCATATTGTAATTGCTGTTTTAAGCAGTAAACATTGCAGGCTCTATATCAACCACCTCGCTAACTCCCATTTTCTCAGTGTAAATAGTCACGTACAGTGCGGTTTTACAGAAACTTCCTCCCGTGAACGCTTAGGTTAGGGAATACGTTCCCGGTTTTCTCTGAGGACAGTGTGGGATTTTATAAGAAAGAAGTTATTAGGTTTTTGAAGGGACAATAACGCGCAAGTCATGCCCCAGGTATTAGAAGTGTCCATAGGCTGCGGTCAGGGTTTAGCATTATTCGAATTGCTCGTTATTGAAATACAAATACTTATTCGTATAATTCGTATTTCAATTACTATCTAACTTACTTTTCTGACTACGGAACTCTGACATTGTCACATGTGATATATTACGTGTGTGAGAATAAGCAATATAAAACTTTCAATCTAGTTATAGTTGCCCTTGGTAGATAAGGGCACCCAAATTTTTTGCGATGAAAGGCTGTTGCTGTATTTTGTATTTCAATTAAAAAATGTTAAAATACTTTATTTTGTATTTCAAATACATACCTATGAAAAATTTTTGCATTTTGTTTCTAAAATACATGCAAAAAGTATTTTGTAAGTTGTATTTTAATTACAGCACAGAGTGTATTTTGCCTAGCCCAGGCTGCGGTGACCATCAGGCGGACTGCCTAAGAAAAAAACTATGTTTAATTCATTGTATTACAATAAAAAGATTTACTTAGTTAATCCGTGAAAAAAATATCAAAAATCTCTCGGAATTGCTAAATTTTTTGTTGGTTTCCAACATTTATAACCCATTTCCGACTTACACAGGAGAGACAAGGTACACATGTCATTCTATGTTTTGTTCACAGAATTCGTATTGTTATGTATAGATTGTAGAATGTATGAAAACGCGGGGAGGGGAAATAAAAAGGGGAACAACCAGATTGTTCCGTGATTGTGCTTGTGTGCTGGCTGTTACTGGTAGACTTTCACCTTTGGATTTTGAAAATACTTCACTAGATTGTCTCAATAACTTCGTATGTCACACTTTATTCATGAACTTGCGGTTTTATATATATAATCACATATATTCGCGGGAAAACGATTGGGCATCCTCCATGCGGGCGAACGTTAGGTGAAGACGTTCTTTTTTTCTTGTAGGTTGTTTAGGATAAGGTTTAGTAAAAGGAAATACATGACAGTTGGCGATATATGGCGTCACCATTTCTCCTCACCTTAAAGCGTTGCCTTTAAAAAAGTATACACGGGGTTGTTGCATTTAAATTAATTACAGTAATGTTTTCTGAACCAAGGAGCAGAATTATCTTTAGTTTTTTAATAATCAAAAAAATAGATTTTCATAAAAAAATATAGAGAAAAACGTTGACTAGTATTTACCTCAATATTGAATTTAAATAAATTAAAAGTTTACTATTGACAGGGCAAAGGGTATAACTTAACAACCGGTCTAACAAATGTCCCCTTTGCTGTCTGCACAGTTACGACGCGTATTGTTCCATCCTTAGATAGATGCACTTTCTCCACAACACCTAAAGGCCAGGAAAGCGGCGGGCTGTTGTCGTTTATTAAAACAACCACTTTTCCCATTTGTATAGGTGTAGTGGACGAGCACCATTTAGCTCTGGTTTGATATTGATGCAAGACAGTAATTTGCTTTCTATATTTATAAACTTATTTATGTAAAATTATTATGTTGGTGCAATAAAGTATATTAGTATTATTATTATTATAATTCTCAAGCGCTCCCAAAATGATTGTGAAACCCGCCGCGCAAACACCCACGCATTTCTTAAATACCGCGCCGCTTTTGTCTTTACCCGCACCTGAAATTGCAGAAGGCTCTCTTAATCTCCTTCAAAGACACTCTCTATTAGATAAAGCATAGAGAGTGTCTTTGAAGGAGATTTAGAGAGCTTTTGTAGCGAGAGAATGTCTTTAAAATTGGCACTGACCCCATCATAATAAAACGATGAACGCTTTCTATCGCTAGCGGCGAATTATATATTTTATAATAAGATGTGGAAATAAATCCGCTCCAATTAATAAATCGATAGGCCCAGGTTTCGCGAACTCACTGTCCGCGATCAGTAAGTTTTTGAGATGCGGGAGCGTAGACGTATTTACAACTGCGGTCGGTAAATAGTCCGTTATGCTATCAACTGTTAGCGCGGTAATATTATAATTAATTTGAGGATTGAAGCCCGAACAAAACTGTAATTGCACTGAACCATTTATACGTTTTTCTGAACCGCCTATACCTTTAACGGTTAAACAATTATTGTTATAGGTAGTAAGGCCCAATTTCTTACGTCATTTTTCTGTCAAAAAATGGCTCTGAGATGCGGAGTCTAACGGATAACGTATTAAAACATTTTTATTTTCGCTGTTACGTACAAATACTTGCGCGGTAGCGAGCAAACCGCAAGACTGACGTTGTCGCGTGCGATTATCACTTGCGCACGCAGCAATGGATGTTGTACACAAAGAAATGTCGGGTTTTTTACTCGACATTGGAATGTCATTTGTAGGCGAGACAGATGTCATACGACCTTTAGATTCAGTCGAAAAACGCGGTATTTCTTTTTCGAAGTGTAACGCCGTGTGATGGTTTGAGCGGCAAGTTTTACATTTTAAATAAGATTGGCAATTGCTCGATTTATGTTTAATGCTAAGGCAATTAACGCATGCATTTAATTCCTTAACCCGCTTGAAACGCTCGCGTGCTGATAAGTCATTAAAAATTATGCATCTGTTTAGATTGTCGTGGATAACATTAGAACGTGTACATAAACACTTCTGAGGTGTAGTACAAGTTACATAAACGCGGGGTTTGGGCATTTTCATTTTTACTTGGTGAATTTTATTTTTGACTTGCGTGTTGTTAGTACCACTCATATAACGGGCTGGTTCCGTGCTCGCTTGCGTACTATTAAATATTCTATTTTTTTTACAAAGTCGACGAATTTTTCGAACGATGGGATTTTAGAATCACTAAATTCCATTTCGAAAGCGGCAATAGTTTCCGAATCAAACTTTTTCAGCCCCATATGTAAAAACATTAAGTCGGATAAATCTTCAAGTTTTAAAGCTCTAGCTGCTGTCACATATTTATCTAAAAATATTTCAAATTTCGAACTGTCATCAGAAATTTTTAATTTAAGGTTTAAAATTTGTTCAAAATAATTAGATAAATGCATACGAGTGTCTTGATATCTTTCTACTAACGCGTTGAAAATCTCATTATAATTCTCAGCGACCGGGGAGAGTCCAGAAAATATTTTTTGTACCTAAGATGAGACTTTTCCTAATAAATAATACAACTGTTCTGAGTCTGAAAGCGCGGGATTGTCATGTACTATCGACTTAAAACTCGCATACCAAAAGTTCCAGCTTCCTACATCACCCTCAAAGAACATTAATTCTAAAGCGGGAAGAGAGGGCCTGGTCTTAGTTATAGTGGAGTCCAACTTAGTACCACACTGTTTTTTAACGCGCTTAACTTAACAATAAACGTCGTCAAAGGTAGACAAAGGTTTGAAAATAAATTAAGGACCGGATTTTTCTTTTAATAATGCCATATTGTATTCGTCTAAGTTTGAACGAAATTCCGTTCTTAGCTCGTCAATTGTAGCTACAGAGCTCAGAAACAATTCCTGCGACATTGAATCCGTCTTGGCTTCTGTAGCTAAATTCTAAATAGACTGCATTTGTTCATATAAAACATTTCGTTTAGCTTTTTGATGTCAAACTCATTTAAGAATACTAGTTTACGTACTTATAAAGCGCACGTCAAATTCTATGTGGAATACGCGGGTGGTATATAAACTCGATATAAAACTTATTCGACTACGGCGTGGCAACTACGCGGTTTCTCAGCTAGCTACACCGATATTAAAATATTGATTTAATTATATGACAAAAATGACACAACAGATTTAATTTGAGCAACACTTCAGATCGGGATTTAGGATATTAGCCAAAAATTATAGATGTAGGTACTCGAATCAGGGTCGTATGGACCAAAAGATGTTATGTAAAGTTTGTGGACTGTATGAAAACGCGGGAAGGGAAATTAAAAAGGGGACCAACCTGGTTGTCCAGTGATCGTGCTTGTGTCTGGCTGTTACTGGTAGACTCTTTCACCTTTGGATTTTAGAAATACTTCACTAGATTGTCTCATTAACTTCGTAGGTCACACTTTATTCATGAACTTGCGGTTTTATATATATAATCACATATATTCGCGGGAAAACGATTTGGCATTCTGCATGCGCGCGGCCGTTAGGTGAAGACGTTCTTTTTTTCTTGCAGCTTGTTTAGGATAAGGTTTAGTAAAAGGAAATACATGACAGTTGACGATAGATGGCTTCACCACGTATCAAACATAAAAAGATTTCGTAGATGGCTACGCGAAAAAAAACTAAATCTGTAGGAATTACGTATCACAGTTGACTTCCAACTTTTAAAACTCGATTCCGACGTGTCTATAAAGCTGACGTAGCCAAGTCATAAGGCCATATTTTATTATTTTGTTGTATACCATATTTTTTGCGACTTTTTTGCCTAAGAACTGATTTTTTTTGCTCCATCAGGTCCGGAGATACAATTGTGGCTTCGCTAGCTTTAGTCTGAAGCTAGCAGGCAGGACCATTGTATCTCGGAAACCGATGGACCAATGGTATAAGTCTCACCGTGGCCTTATGACTTGGCTACGCCAGCGTTATAGACACGATTTCGACTCAGTTAAGTTTACTGCATCATTTTAAACAATAATGAAAAGTTTTGGTTGATGGCCGCGCACAAAATAAAAGGCGCCACTTTTTTTGTTTGTATTATTCTTTAAAAAGCTGATGATGATGATGTGTGGCGTATGAAGCTAACTTTACTTCGAAATTTCAAAAAAAAAAAACAAAAACATTTCACAAGATTAAGCTACAAGATTGAAATTAAATATAAATAAATGTCAAAGTAAAAGTCAATTTTGCGTAGAGGTCGTGACAGTACTAAGAGCGGATTGTTTTATGTACCTAACGTACATTACATATATTTATATTTCAAATAATTATATTCATACTGTCATAGGAACCTGCTTCTTTTGGATATTATAGATTTTTGACTACGATGGAGGTGTATTGGGACCCAAAATGAAAGGCGGTAATGTCGTGTAATGTAACATTCTTATCGTAGTTGTTACTAAGATGAAGAGTTAGAAGTTATTTGGTTCATTTTAAATAATTTATAATTCAGATATTATAATTACGTAATGTTTAAATTTCAATGATAATTATTATTTTTTTGAAAAGTCATTTGATTATTATAAACAAGTTAAATTTTAGAGTTGTATTCAATACCAAAAAAGTAAGATAAAAGAAAGTGCAGACGAAAGGTATATATATAATGTTCAAATATTACCTAGAAATGTAACAAATAAAAAAATTCAAAAAACGATGAAGAACAATAAATTTAACATAAATAAATAATATTTGATTTAGTACTATCCACTTACCGAATTTTAAGTCTTTTGACTCACAGCTTTTTCTTAGAATCAGAGGGAGCTACCCTCGATTCAATTTTTCTTTCTCTACCTCCCTACTACATTTCTTTCCCACAAAATTTCACTTTCAATATAATACAAAAATAACAAAAAATGTGTAAGTAATTAATGTAAATGTAATGAGTAATTTATGTATGTAAAATTTAATTCATAAAATAAATACTATTATAATAAAATTATCTACCTACATACTATAAAAAAATAACTACAATAAAACAGATTTGTTCTATAGCACGTCGAATTCCTGAAAATTTAGAACACCTAAAAAATCATAAAAAAAATGATTTTCTGAAACTTTTCAGAATTATGAATTTATTATTGTAATCTGAAAATTAGTGTTCCTAACGAAATCCCCACGCATGAGCTCCCTACACTCCTTCACATGAGTGAATGAGACCTCTCTAAACGAACCTTATTTCCAGCCT
Source organism: Apoda limacodes (assembly GCA_946406115.1). Taxonomy (NCBI): domain Eukaryota; kingdom Metazoa; phylum Arthropoda; class Insecta; order Lepidoptera; family Limacodidae; genus Apoda; species Apoda limacodes. The sequence continues at coordinate 4,733,103 of OX291553.1, read as the reverse complement.
TCAAATCCACCTAGCGTCCTAGACCCACTGAGATAGTATTTAGTTTTCAAACCTTCAAAAATCTATCATTCTGAAAGCAACCTCTTTCACCGAATGACACATATTCACTTGTTCATTTCATACCTCACCTCCTATAACCTTTTTCTGTATTACTCTTTCTCAACTCATTCCAGTTATAATAATGTGGGTTAATTATAATAATAGGTTTTAGATTATAATTTACGAAATCTTTATAAAATTCTGTTATTTAATATATTAGTTGTTATTATATCTCTTTGTTAATTTTCAGATTTGTTATTTGATATTTATTATATGAAAATAATATTTCCTTGTCTGACATTCTTATTTCGTGATCATATTATCAAATTTTCACGGTTTCATGAAAATTAACACCTGACCTGTTGGGTTAGCTTCGTACACAGTCTTTTATGTAGGGACATCCACTAGACTTAGTAAGTACCAGATGTCTCTCTTCAAACCCCATGATATCTAACAATATTATTGAGGAATCTCAGGTGAATATCTCTATGTTGTACAAGTGTTATGTGAGGTCCCCCCTCTCTCTCCTTAAAATCCCTAGCCTATAGCTTAGTAAAAGACTTGTGATATGACGTGAACATTTATTTAATTTTATTAAATAATGAAAAACATTACCAAACATGGCATTGTACACGCTGTCGTTCTCGTGCGCGTTCGACAATATTAGATGCCTCGTTCTGTTGTTGTGTCGCGTATTGTCCACCTTAGTCCCTCCGTTAGCTTGTCCTTGCGTAAAAGGCCTGGAATTGATGAGATAAAGTGTATATATTTTGAACAAAAAAGACGTTGTCTGCTGCAAAAGAAAAATCTCCCTTTTGGGAAAGTAGATAGTCCTTTCCTTGTCTCCAAAGTCGTTATTTCTGTTCCACGAAGTTTAGCCTTCAGAGATCAGAAAGTAAGACTTGCCCAATGGATGACCGAAGATGGTGAAGGTCAATCACCCTCAATCCAGAAAGGCCTTTCCGAAAAAGCACTTTCCTTTTTTACACAAGGACTATCTAGACCAAACTACGTTACAGTCTGAAAATACGACACTTAGAAACAAACAAAAGTTCTCACAAAATTACAATAAGTGTCGTGTAGTTATTTACGTTGATTAAATTACGGGTTAGGGTGGGCTCTCCGAGCCTGGAGCAAAAAATGTGTTGCTGAAATAAACGGGGTTAGTACACACAATATTTCCAAAGAGTGATCTTCTAAGTAATATCTACTTTTATAACACAAATAAGTTCAAGGTTTAGTTTAGTCTCTTTTTGACTGCCTCGATTCCCGCATTCCTTCTGCCATGCGCTGGCGCACCCTTGTGTCCGAGTAAAGCTGTAACTCTCAATAATACGTTAGTGTTATTCGGCCTTATCGCCTTTACAATAAGCCCGTAAATCTCTTATTCTTATGACCATGCGAAAACCATCCCTTACGCGAATCATCTATGTCGTACGCACTTGTACGTCTTTCTCGCTCTTTTGGCGCGTTGATGCATCATAGCGACAACATCTCAGAACCGACCATCTGTTAATTAATAATTTCTAAGAAAGTCCGCTCGTCCCAAAATGTTCAAACGCAACAAAAAAATATTGTACCTGACCTACGCATTCCAGGCAAAATGTACAAGTTTTAAATATTTTGAAACTTCGAAGTTATAACTAAATTGTTACATAATTGAAATTTATTTAGGTACACCCGTGTGGACCTGACAGTTATTCACTAGTACCAACGTTACGTGGTCTATACTCCGTGAATTTTGGAATTCAGTTTGGAACCGCAGTCCTCCAGACATTACGACGACTCATTAAAGGTTTGAGTTCCTAGTGTTGTTATATACCTAATACATCTCAAGACAAAAGTTGAAATTTAAGTATCTTAAGGAGTAAATATTATAGAGAATATCCTAAAATTATTTCCTAGTCTGACATTCTTGTCTCTAGATGATATTATTTAATTTCGACAATTTCATGAAAATCTATATCTGACCCGTTGGGTTAGCTACACAAAAACATTATTTTATGTTAATGCATCCTCTGAACTTAGTAAGTATCAAATATATCTTTTCAGACTTTAAAGAAATCAACAATATCATTGAGGAATCCCAGGTGAAAATTTCTATGCTGTACAGTGCTATTCACTTTTAGTACCAGTGTTACGTAACCTATAACCAGTGAATTCTGTTTTTCAGGTCAGTCCCGCATTCCTCAGACTTACGACACTTTACTGAAAATTTGAGTTCCTAGTGTTTGTTTAATTCCTAAAACAATCTAGATTCTAGGTCACTTATATTTTTAGTGCCTTGAATCAACTTATATTAACAACAATAACTCAAATTGTCAAATTTCACCGAGATAAATATATATATATAACATATAATATCTCAATTACACTCAGTCCAACACTATTTATTAGATATGATGCACTGACAATAATAAAATTTAATGTTTATTGTCAATTCTAATCATTAACAATATGTTGATAAATATTTTTAACTATAGGTATTAATTCAAAGATGTAGAGAAATGAGAAATTTATATTGTTAGTTTTCTCATTTGCATATATACAAAAAGTGAAATATTAGATCAGTTGTAATTATGTAAGAAAACATTGTCTCCTACTGTATTATTTCATAAAGTTATTTAAAAGAAATAACATTTAATTAAATCTCATTAAAAATTATAAGAAAATTTATGTTGTTAGATACCTTTTAGAATACGTAGAAAAGTGAGATTTCAAAACATTTGAAGTAGATTTAAGAAACCATTGTCTTTTATAATTTAGATACATGCATGTATCACTCACGGAGAAAAAGCATTATTATCACGAGATAAGAATGTCATAATATGAAATATTATTTTCAGATAATAAATATCAAATAATAAATCTGAAAATTAACAAAGAGAAATATTAAGAACTAATATATTAAATTACAGAATTTTATAAAGATTTCGTAAATTATAATCTAAAACCTATTACCCACATTATTATAACTGGAATAAGTTGAGAAAGATTAATATAGGAAGAGGTTATAGGAGGTGAGGTATGAAATGAACAAGTGAATATGTGTCATTCGGTGAAAGAGGTTGCTTTCAGAATGATAGATTTTCGAAGGTTTGAAAACTAAATACTATCTCAGTGGGTCTAGGACGCTAGGTGGATTTGAAGGCTGGACATAAGGTTCGTTCAGAGAGGTCATGAGTGAAGGAGTATAGGGAGCTCATGCGTGGGGATTTCTTTAGGAACACTAATTTTCAGATTACAATACTAAACTCATAAATCTGAAAAGTTTCAGAAAATCATTTTTTTTAGGATTGTTTAGGTGTTCTAAAATTTTTATTATAGAATCGATTCTATTACAATTCAATCATGCTCAACAGCTCAATACTGAATTTTTAAGCTGTGTCAAAATAAATTAAGTTTTAAAATCATGTGTTTTTCGCATTTTTTCTCGATAAGTGTGATCGCAAGCTGGAAATATACCTATATATTTTTGACGTGACAACGTCTTTTAAATTGGTTTGCCGGGTGACACTTCAAGAAACTGCGTTACGCTCCGCTCACGTTATGCGCTCACAATGAGAGCGAGTGAGAGGCACGCGGCATGGTTAGCCCGCCTAAGAGCGAGAGAGACAGACATAAAAAGTGAAAGGCACAAGTTGTCACGATTCCGGACGGTTGTCCGACACTAATTTTTTATCATTTAATTCATTACTGAAGAGTCTGAAATATTTAAATCTTATAAGCCTATTCTGGACTAATGCAGGGCATAAGTTTAACCAAAACAAAAATAATACACTAATTTTAGTTATTAAGTTAGTCTATCTTTGGTTACTAAACCAAAAAAAACAACATAAAAATACTAATTTTAGTTATTTGGTTAGTCTAACGTATGCTTTATGTTCATCGTTTGGTAACCACCAAACCAAGAAAAAAAAACAATAATACATACATTTTAGTAATTTGGTTAATCTGTCGTATGCCTTATGTCTATGGTAGATTACTAAACCAAAATAAAAAAAACAAAACACAAATTTTAGTAAATTTGTTAGGCTTTTGCATGCCTTATGTCTATAGTAAGTTGCTACACCAAATGAGAAAAATGTATGCAAGTGCCATCCAAAAAACTTCCATAAAAAAAATCTCGAATTCTCGATTCCGAATAGCTCTAGACTGTTCCTGATATGGTCCTAGGTCTAGTCTCACTATTAGCAAGCCATTCGTCTTATTTTTTTGATCATTTTCTTTAATGACGTAGAACTCGATAAGAGACTCGAATTCTGAAAAAAACTATTTTTTCTTAACCTCAAAACTTTTTTCAACCAAAAATCTTAATCGGACTTCAAATCCCCTAAAAAGTAAAAAGTAAGCATCCAAATGACATTTATTGACAGAAAATAAAGCTTCGTGTTTCCTTCGCCTTGAAGTAGAATATGAGAAAAGAAAAATGCGGAATCACGAAAAATATTGATAACTTAAAATATACTATGAACTTGTAATTAAGTGAATATGTAACACTAGCTTTCACTCTGTTACTCTGTGATTTATAGTATTCTTGATGATCAAACTCTAAAGTGAACTCCTTTCGCTTTTTAGGGTTTAAAATGCAAGAGTTACCTTAAAGCGATGCCTATAGGTACTCACTAAATGTCAATTATTTCTCTATTTCATGATGATAAAATAGCCTACTAGTTTCAGCCACGTGTGATAAAGTCGCTTAACGTTTGAGCATGCTGTTATTATTGCTACTTATCTGCGCGCAGCTAACGCCTTTAGGAGTTTCAAAAAATTATCTTTAACGATGTCTACAATATAATCATAGCAATTTGAACTCGGTGATGATCAGTTAGTAATTTTTTCCACAAATTCTTTGCTAACCCCATGAGGAAATGCATTTTAAGTAAAAAATCCGAAACACGTTTTTCATTAATTGTGTTTAACAGCATGTAGGTACACAAAGTGTTAAGTAAATTTGACCAGAAACATTTGAAATTAATATTTCAAAACAAAATTTCTCTCCCCCTTTTTTTCACTTTGGGGTTGAATTTTCATTACACATAGTTTATTTAACGTGTTAAGAAGCGTACAATATCACGTTCCAAGTAAATTGACTATATACCTTACCAATTTTGGCATTACATTTGTCCCCTTTGGTGTTGAATTTTTACCCCGAAACATATGTTTCATCAATGGTTTCAACATCAGCATGTTTACCAAGGGTGTATACGAAATTTAAACTTAAAAAAATATTTAGAAAACAAACTTTTTCTTCTCCTTTACTCCCTTTATAGGGGTTGAATTTTCAGTAAACCCGAAATCCGTGATTTGATAAGCGTGTTGAGAAGCAAAAAGATAAAAGATTTACTTAGAAATATTTTTCACATATAAATTTTTCACCCCTTTTTTTCCTCTTGTAGCATTGAAAAAACATCAAAATACGTTTTTTATTCATTGGTCAGATAGATTCATACTCAATTCCATGTAAATTAACATAAAATTTGTTATTTACTGTACAAATTTTCCCACTACTTTTTTCCCCTTGCTTTTTAACTGTATTTTAGAACAATTGGAAGTAAATTTGACCATAAAAATATTATTTATCGTTGACAAATTAGTCATCACCCTTTTTCCTGTTAGGGGTTCAGTTTTTTAAAACCCCAGAATAAGTATATATTCCTAATTTAAATAAATAAATTAATTAAAATTTAAAACCAAAGATAAATTATTCACTGTAAAGTACATAAGATTAGAAATTAGTGTGCGATTAATGTGTTGTTTGCCTGTGTCTGTCCAAAAAGTCACCATGTAGCTCTCCTGAAGGATCTAGCGAAGACTTGACTCACACGCGAGGAAGATAGCGTATCTCTCGTGGTCGTTAGATTATGTAATAGAGATCCGACTAGAAAATCGCGGAATAAATGTGTGAGAAATATAAAGTTATAATGTTTATGTACCAAATACCCCAGTGCTTGAAGACAAAAGTCTTCAACCAGTGTGTGTTGCCAGTGATGACCTATGGCACTGAGACGTGGCCGCTAACTATGGGCCTTATACAAAAGCTCAAGGTAGCTCAGCGGGCGATGGAAAGAGCTATGCTCGGAGGTTCTAGAGCTCACCGAATCGTAAAGCTGAAGTGGCAATGGGCATGGCACATAGCTCGAAGAACCGATGGCCGATGGGGGAAGAAGGTTCTCGAGTGGTGGCTACGAACCGGAAAGCGCAGCGTGGGACAGCCCCCCGCTAGATGGACAGATGACCTCGTAAAGGTAGCGGGGAGCCGTTGGTTACAGGCGGCACAGAGTCGCACGCTGTGGAAAAAGTTTGACGAGGCCTATGTCCAGCAGTGGACGTTAATGGGCTGATATGATGATGATGACGAATGTTTATGTTAGAAAATAGGTTATGCTGGGCCGGTAATAAAAAAGGAAAGTTCAGTTCGCGTTCGGAACAACTGCACCGAACATATATTTAACTTATATATTTAAGCTAGTAATTCTCGTACATATGTTTATATATATTTGCCTAAATCGGAAACGGCTTTAACGATTTGATGCAATTTTGTATTTAGATTGAGTTTTGCTGTTTAAGTTTACTTTTATAGTTGCATTTTTTTATTAAAAACGCAGTTTTACATAAATTAAAAATTATATTGCCAACGAATGATAATCAACTGTTATCTTAAAAGTTTGGTCGCCCAGGTACTGCATATATTATAAATAAACATATATATTGAAGAACATACCTATATAATAAATTATCTCGTAACGTATTTGGTTTTAATAAGACGTTGTTGTTTCAAAAAATAATTTTAGTTGAGTTGTAAATATTTCCGGTTAGCCAGATTTTTCCGGCATTGCATGCAGGATGATATAAAAATATTATTTATTAAATTCCCTATACAACGATACTCCATTAGATGGGAATATATTTTATCTTTACCTTAAATATAGTAATTAACAAAAACATGAAAAAGTTATATTATAATAACATAATTTAAGATGAATAGCTTATCGTTAAAAAATGGTGCCTATAAAAAAGCTGAGATTTGTTACATAAAACTTTCATAATCATTATCATATAAACTAGATGTGATCAGATTATTATGACGTAAGTACATTGCTGCTTAACAAGGCCAGTCTATACTTTCATAGTTAAAAACGTTAAGGAAGCGAGAAATGTAATGACAGTGTTGTTTTCAATTGAGTTTGCAAAATTAATGATCAGGTTTTGACCGGGCACAACCTTTTTTTTTCGAATTTTGACTATGAGTATTTACATAGTCTTAATTTTTTTCTTTATAAGCTCAATTTTCTGCGATGAGCTGTTAGACCATTTATTTTCTAGTTTTCAAACATTGTAGGTAGATTTATGTAAATAAAACTTTACAATAATATTGTAAAATATATAGTTGTATATATTTATTTATTGGTAATACTTATATACTTTTAACGACAGCCGAAACATTAAAGGAGGCGGGATATAGCCAATTCGGCGTTGGAGAACCGAATGATTTAGCTGGTAAAGAATGTGGTAGCATTCAACGAAACAGTGTATTGCTTAATGATATTAGTTGCAACGCCACTAACTCCGACTTTATTTGTGAGAAGAATTTGATTTGTGTTTATGAAGAATCAAAAATAAACACATATGGTGTAACAACATGTAATATTGATACTACGTGTAATCATAATAAAATTGATTGAATTGTTCCCTGATTTTTTTTTACATCAAAATTATTTATTTAGTGTTCCTATGTTTTTATTTTGAAAAATAACTCAACACTTGTAAATTTGACAGTTATACTTTTGAAATACGGCCAAGAGCGAGATGGACTTACGACGCGCGATGGTTCCGAACCGCCATATAATACACGAGCCCGATTCTCATTACACCGGTTTTTATTATTTGTGACAAATACTAGTTACACTAAGTTTAAAGCTTGGATAGGGTATAGTTATTATTTGTGACATATACTAGTTTCACTAGTTTAAAACTTGTATAAGGTACAGTTATTAATTTTGAAGTTTGTATAGGGTACAGTTATTAAGTTTGAAGCTTGTATAGGGTGTAGTTATTATTTGTGACATATACTAGTTACACTAGTTTAAAGCTTGTATAAGGTACAGAACGATGGTGTGCGAACCACGAGAATTACTGCCGACAAACTGCTTCGCAGTTTGGCAGAATAGTACATATTGTAACGAATTTTGTTTGTGGCATAAAGAAAAAAAAAATTATTAAGTTTGAAGCTTGTATAGGGTACAGTTATTAATTTTGAACTTTGCATAGGGTACAGTTATTAAGTTTGAAGGTTGTATAGGGAACTATATATTTGCTGCTTGGGAACAGTCACAAAATGCTATTGGTATCTTCTGTGATCTATCAAAGGCATTCGACTGCGTGCAACATGAAACTCTTATACGGAAACTGAGTCATTATGGTATTGCAGATTTGGCTCTTGAGCTTATCCGCTCATATTTGAGTAGTAGAATGCAGAAGGTTCAAATCAATGAAGTAAAATCCAATGGCTCAGAAGTAAAATTAGGAGTTCCTCAAGGTTCTATTTTAGGTCCTTTTCTATTTTTTCTTTGTGGAGAAGCTGTGCAAGATTGTACTATTTGCTGATGACACATCTCTTTTATTTAAAGTTGACAGAAATAAAACTAATTTTGACGACGTAAGTAGTGCGCTTTTTTAGGTTCTTCAGTGGCTTACGGCAAATAATTTACTTCTTAATGCGAAAAAGACTAAGTGTTAATATAATAAAATTTATGATGCCAAATGTCAGAAACACAAGTACAAAATTATCCCTAAACGGAGAAGAAATAGAACTATTAGACTCAACAGTGTTTCTAGGTATTACATTAGACAATAGGCTGCAGTGAAACCCTCACATTTCAGTTCTTGCAGGAAAACTCAGTTCAGCTGCCTATGCAGTTAGGAAAGTTAGGCAGCTTACAGATGTTGACACTGCTCGCTTGGTCTACTTTAGCTATTTCCATTCCGTCATGTCTTATGGCATTTTGCTTTGGGGTAAGGCAGCTGTTATTGATACAGTCTTTATTTTGCAAAAGTGAGCAGTACGGTCAATTTATAAATTAGGACCTCGAATTTCTCTTAGGGAACTATTTAGGGAAATTGATATTTTAACTGTTCCTTGCCAATATATCTTCGCTTGTATAATGTATGTACGCCAAAATTGTCACTTATTTGCTAAAAATAGTGACCTCCACAGTGTTAATACAACGAATAAGGATAAATTGGTAGTTCCAAAATGTCGTCTTCAGAAGGTACATAGCTCTTTCGCAATACAGAGTATATGTTTCTTCAATAAAATTCCAGAACATGTGGTTAATTTACCCTCAAATAAATTTAAAATATATGTCAAAGATAGTTTAATGAAAAAAAGCTATTACAAATTTGATGAATACATAAATGATAAAAATGCTTGGAAAAATTAGAACTTAATTGATTTGTATTGGGGCATTTGAAATATTTTTTTTAAATTAAAACATTGTATATTATGTTATTACCTAGTGTAAGGCTATATTGTATTTTTATATGATGTATAAAAGATTAACTGCTGAGTTTATTGCCGGTTCTTCTCAGTACAAGGTCTCCCTCCCTATAGACTTACGAACCGATGGCGTAGTGACATTCATAAGTGCTCAATTATTGTAGCCTAAACTGAATAAATTATATTGAATTTGAATTTGAATTTGAAGTAGTGGCGTGACTTCTAAGTCGTATTTTTGTATTTGTCGGCTGAACAAATTTTTTTTTAATATCGGGTCTTGTTTTTCTGTACGTGTGTAACTCAGTACAAGATTCATTTATGTTAAGTTAAGGTTTAAGCCATAAATCGTGATACCACTTAATAGTTACAAGTGGTAAAATGAAAGATCAGGAATAGAAGGGGGTTGCCCTTTGCCAATTCTAGACAAAACGTAAGATGTAAGTTAGTATTAGACACGTAGGATATAAATACGTTTGTACAGTCTACATAATAAAAACATACGTTTTATTAAGTATTAGTCTTAGTAACTTATACCTTTTAGTAGCCAATCCTGACTTCCTACTTATAGTTCATCAGGAAATGGAGGTACAGGTAAAGGTTATGATCGTGTTATGTCGTTATACGTGCCACTGGCGTGACTAGCGCAAAAGCTCACTGAAACAGCAATACTCTGCACTAACCATGCTTGATCTGTTGAACATCCCCACTGCAGATTTACGGGCATTAGAAAATAGAGGCTTAGGCCAAAGTCTAACATGCTGGCTCATTGTGGATTGGCGAAAATTCTCGAGCTAGTTGCTACTTGACTCTAACCATAAGGTCCCTGAATTGGGTTAAAACGACACTGTCATGTGACAATCGGACTCGGCGCCAACACTGAAATCCACTTTAGCTATCGTGGATTTTTGCAAGTCTCTTTCCATAGATGTTTGAAAATGTTACTAAGATTACTAAATATTTTTGGACAAATCACTTAGCACCATCTAGTCCCAAGCAAGGCTTGTACTATGGATACCTGATAACAGATACAAATACTTATATTCTCGTATAGATACGAATAAATTTCCTAAATAGAAAGGACATAATATGTTCATCTCATAAATGTTTATCCTATGGTTAGGATTGAATTTACGTCCTTCGATTCAGCAGGCAGGATCATTTCATACTTAGCCACTGGAAAAAGTCATACAGAAAGCTCGTTGATTGTGCAATAAAAATATAAAGTTGCAAACAATAAATCCTTACATTTAGAAAATGTAATGTCTTTTTGTATATACGTAAATTAGTATATGACTGTTCCGTGCAGACATCGTGTTAGATGCCTGCCGCTTTAAAGCGCTACACGCGAACGTGGCTAGACGGAGATCTGCCACGCTGGCCACACTCAGAATTTGTTGTTTTTTTTTCAGTCGGGCCGGCAAACTTAATTTTTGCTTATAATCAATTGAGTGCCAATGCAATCCGTTGTATGTATTTTTTTCATATTAAATTATTTTTTGCAAAACATCCTTAAATTGGTACGTTTTCCAAAAACAATTTATATTTTTATTTGCCTAAAAATTTAAATTTAGTTTTTTTTTTAATATTTCGCCCTGAATTCGGCTATCGGTGTGGAACTCCTTAATTATACTAATGAAGTTTGCTACAGCAAGCTATAGCTACATTTATTGTTCTTTAAACTCTGTTATAGTTATTACGCGGGAACTTTTGAATTTTTCGAGCTAATAAGTAGGTAGCCTATATGCCATTCCACGACCTTGAGTAACAAACATACAAACTTCCACATTTTTAATATTAGTAGGATTAAACTTGTTCCTCTAATTAGCTAGGCCCCCTAACCGACGATAGAACAGACTGACAGTCCCCCTTCCCATCGAGACTGGCGGTCACAAAAGGTTGGTCATAAAAATACACAATGTAAAAATTGTATACTACCTTTGTGCCTATCTCTCCTCTCGTATACTTTTTTAAAATACTTTTACATTCTAAAAGTTTACAAAATTTTTATTTTTTGTAAAATGCGTTAAGTCAGTCTATTTAATATTTCTGATAAAATATATTTTGAAGTTCGTTTTCCATATTCATTGCTATTTTTTTGTAAAATATAGTTGAAAGGTAGCTTCGAAAGTTGTAGTTTTCGTAGGGTTCATGCCTTGTTCTTTCCACTAAGTTCTTTTTTTTAGTGAATTCATCTGTTAAGTATATAAATTTTTATTACATTATTTTGCAGTGTTTAAATAGGCCTTTATCATTGTTTCTGTATATATGTTTAGGTACTACAGACTTAATACCCTTTTTTGTAAATTATAAGTTTTTCCAAGATATGTTATGTGTGCGCCGGTATGTACCAATACAATCTCTTATTACAGAGTCGGCAAGCGAAATGTATGGGTTCTACCTATTTATGCAATATGGTAATTTGCACTTTAGAATAAATATTTTAGTTAATACGGCTCTAATTTTGTTACATAACATATGGATTTTCCAATTGAATTTATTATCTATATAAGAATATAGTCCTAAATGTTTATAATTACATACATTGAATTTGGTCGATAAATAAGACCAAGACGACCATGGTTCGCAATGGCTGACTTGGCAACATATTTTAAATACGTTGAATGTATCTGCATAAGCTTAGTTTTTTGCATGATAGCTAGCCTAATGTCGTGTGCCCATTTACATAAGATGTTGTAGTTTTTTTTTGCATTATAGCTTGTGCTTCCTCCAGAACCGTTTTAAAGTTTTTTCCTTTTGTTCTAATTTAGAAAATAAATAATGCCTTAGAAAGATAGTAAAACATGTTTGTTTTCCTTTAAATATTTGTTTATATCGTAACTAACCACGTTTAAAAGTTAGGAGGTACTCCGGTTCTATTGAAAACCGTAGTGTTTTTCATTGACCAAAATTGTTATGTATTAAGTATTTATTTGTTTAGTTAACGAAATACCCCTCATTTTTTTATCAATACATGACAGCATGTTTATTGGCCTGTAGCTATTTATGTCGCTAAGACTACCATTTTTATAAATGGGTCTTATAATTTCTAACTTTAGTTTGTGTAGTTTCGGCTAAGTTAATTTTGAAATACATGTGATTATTATGTGCATCACGCAGGTCAGGTTGAGTAGCGTTTTTAGATTGATTAGGGATTTTTCTGAATGTTGGTAACCCCATACACTCAAAAACGTCAAGCAAAATTGGCTTCAAAAATTTGTTTGTAGTGCACCCTTCAGTGATATATATGAGCTTCTTGGGTAAAATAAAATCTTGAAAACTACTCTTTTTGATTTAATACCTCCTGTACACGTAAAGAGGACATGATTTTTTTGGGTAAGCACCTCCTCTACATGTAAAGTGGACTGTTGAAAATATATGATTTTTTTAGGATAAGTACCTACTTTATACGTAAAGTGGACATAATGTTCTTTTTCATCGATTCCATGGTGTAAGGGGTTATTGGTTAAGTCGTTTAAAAAGGTTGCAGGTGTGTGAATACCATTTTTTAATTCAGGGGTCCGTTTGCGAAATATTTAGTTTTAAATTGCAAATTTTTGTTGGAGCCAAATTTGTTGTTTTTAAATATGTGCAAAAATTTACACGTTAACGAGAAATATGTCGACCAACTTACAAAAATTATTTGGAGAATTTAAAAGAAAAAATAATATTTTCATAGTATCAATCAAACAACAAAATACACCCTTCTGATTCGGGATATTGTTAGGGACGACTACGGAACACTACACTCCGCGTGATCCGAAACGCTCTTGGCCGGTTTTTTACTTGTGAATTGTTCTAAGGACCAAGTGACGTATACCCAATTGAAAGCATTATTATTAAAACCACGAAAATTAGTAAAAATTACAAAATATAACCATTATCATTTTTCTTCGCCTGCTTGAATGATGGTTAATTTTTTCAAGAAACATCTTAAAACATTCGTGTATTTATTTTTATAATAAAACAAAGACCTCCTTAATTAAAACACGTAACAATTATTTAACTTCCAAAGATAACTCACGGTTTTTGAGTTTTTAAATTTAAACTTTCTTCGGTCTTACAGGCATGATATTTACGACATACTTCTTCAGAGATCTTTTTGTAAAGATCGGATCTTCTAGTCACTCCAGGTCGATAATAAACGTGTTTCATTGCCCAGGAAACGTCACACATGTGTAATTTAGGTTTTATGCCACCGCACTGCAAATTTTTCTCGCAAATGAAGTCCGAGCTAGTGGTGTTGCATGGGATACCAATAAACAATTCGGTATCTCGTTGAATGCTACCACAATCTTCATGTCCATCCTTATTCTTTGGATCTCCGTCTCCAAACTCGCTAAATCGCTCCTTTTCTAAAGTTTCACCTGTTGTAAAGACTATTTATGTAATTATAACTGTGTAATATATAATATCGCTAAATTACTAAAAAAAAAACCCAACCCAAAATTTTATCATTTTGTTCTTTAGCCGTTCATCACATATACAGTAGGTTAAAAGCAAGAAAACAATGATTTTTTTATAACCTTACATATTTTTTGGGTAGCGAGATCAAACTAGGAATAAATAATAATAATAAATATTTCTTGACATTATACACATCCCATCTGGTACCAAACTAAAAAAAGCTTATTCTATAGATACCAAGCGACGGTTAGAAATACCAATATACTCTTTTTTGTAAATACATACATATTATAAATAGAAAACACGTTGACTCAAGATAAACACAGAAATTTATCACATAAATATTTGTCCTGTACGGGGATCGATCTCGCACTCTTCATATCGAATCATGACATCCATCACAACACAATACCATCAGCTATATTTTTTCCGGTGGATGGGTTCTGTTTAAAGTACCACCATATAGATTTTTTTTTAAAACCATAAATTGAAATATGTTGATCGATTATACGAATCAAAATTTAAGTATTTTTCATTTTGTCAAAAAATAACAAAAAATAATGACAACCAAAACATTCCATTCATGCCGCGCTCTTGTTTAGTTGTAAATGACAATGACCTACCGCAATATGTGTCTATGAGTATTATAGGTAAGTAGGTATGTTGTTTTTGTAAGTATTCTGCAAATTACTTTATGACACTTGGACAACTTTAAGGAAAAGTAGAATAAAAAAAAACTCTTTTTTTCCTGACATGTTCCGATATCGATTCCGAATCATATATAAAAAAATTCTGACATTTAAAAAAAAAAAATCATGTATAATTTTGTGGCACACCCTAAATATTCTTGCACATAATGGATTCCATAATAAATATATTTTAAAATACAAATTAGTGAACACTTTTGATACCATTAACAGTTATCCATGTTTCGTTGACTTTTCTCAGCCCAATTCTTGTGTGATTTGTACTTTTAGAAGCTTGATTTATTAGAGTTTTGATCGCTTTCCATTCGTCTTCACTGCTAATGACAACCAGATGACCACCCTCCTGTTCGCAGACCTCTTCCGCCTGGTCATGGGTTAACAGTTCACTGTGTAATTTATGACAACTATTACTTGTGGGCGATAATGTATACCCTGTGAAATAATTTTTTTTTTTTATTTAAAACTTTACTTAGTTATAACACTGCCTTCCTAAAAAAAATCCGACCAAGTGCGTGTCGGTTAACGCGCTGTGTAGGATACCGTAGTAACTGAAATTTAAATAAAAAAAGGGTCAGTACCAATTTTGAGTTTAAATTTTTAAAACGGTACTCAACAAAAATAATTCGAAAATTTCAACTTCAAAGTGCAAATCACAAACTTATGTAAGCCAGGCCCCTGTACCCTATACCCCCGTGCCTCGCCGCGCGTAACCGCTCCGCCATCGCCTAGTCCAATGCGTTGAACGTCCATTTCTTTAGCCCTGCCACACACTCGTAGCATGGGAAGTAGCGAGGTAAGGAGGCAGAGACATAGTGTGGCCACGTTTCTCGTCATGCCGCACGTCTTGCTCCTGGTCATGCCCAACGCTCCCGAGAGCGCCGCGATTGATTGCGCGAATAGACTGGGCGTTGGCCGAGAGCGCAAAGACCAGATTTCATTACTTATATATGCTACTCCCATGATTTCTTTCACACACCCAAGACATTTAACTGGCAGCAAAGAGGGACATTGGGCTTTGAAAAAATTTGCACTTGAAAGCTTAATATTCCGCAAACGCATCGCTGATTCAAAAAATAAATATCACAGACCATACATATTTTAAATCAGCTATCCAACGACATCCAACACTTTACGTGTAGTGGATCCTAAATATTTTTTTTTAATTTTATTTTACCACTTTATCGGCTTAATTAATATCTATACCCATGCCTAATTTCCAACTCCCCAGTGCTAATGGTCTCTGAGCTAAGCCGCGGACATACACACAGACGACCGCAAGGACATGGCGTAACTATAAAGGTTCCTTGTTGACTACGGAACCCTTATAACAATTCTGTTAGGTCTTACAAAAAATATAAAATGTTTAGGTATGTACACTGCCTACTGATTGACTGAAGAAAGGAAAGGTTATGATAAAGATTATGTAATGCGTCTTTGAATAAAATGCAAATGTAACATTGGCGGTCAATAAATCCAATTTAGTCCGCTTCTGATTTAAACACCATTAATTGATTCATTTATTTTATTGACTACTGGCGTAGTAGATAATATAGTTCTACCATGTGCACATGTAGCTTACCATTATACCTTTTCGCAACGTCACGAAAAGTTACGAAAGTGTAGGCGAAAAGTAATTTCAAATCGTTAATACAACCGTTAATATAGATAATACAACTAAGTTTCTCATTTACTTTCAAGTATGATTCACAAAAGATCAGTTTCTTTGACACTTTATGTATGAAATGTAATAGCAGTTTCTACTCTTACAACCTAAGATCGACCAGGTTGACTTGTTTTGAAGATATACAGTATGTTAAAATAATAATAACCTAGTATGTAACTAAGTAGAACAGTGTGTTTATAATTTTTTTTTGTAATACATAATGCTGTTTGTCACATCAAAACTGGTTACTGTTGAAAATTCCAAAATTTTATTTTATTTTATTTATTATCGGCCAATTTTAGTTTTTAAATAAAAATAATAAGCAAAACAAGAATACCTATATATCCTAATACGATTTCTATTTAATAGGTATAATAAAGAGTTAAAGTTATGCATGGTAAACTTTCAACATAAATAAATAATTACTATTGATATATTGCCTTTTTAACATCCATTACTTGCCGACAATAGAATAATAAAAAACAGTAGTTATATTAAAGGATGGCCGATATTAGGGTAATTTGCAGTACAAATAGATGTGGATTTATTAGTTTCCTAATTAAGGGCTCTTAAAGTTTATATTTGTAAGGCGTTTAAAACCCGTTTATTAAATAACCAAAATTCGGCCGCCTTTTAATGTTAGTTATACTATTTCATTAGAATATGAAAATCACGGCCGATATTAGGCTACTCTTACAATCTAAGCTCGGCCACATTTACCTGTTTCGATGCAATATAGAATGTGCAAAATACTTAATAAGTCTATTCATGTAGCTGTGTAGAACTGTGTGTTCATAATTATTTGCTAAAATACACAATGCAGTTTGCCACGTTAATAATTATTTTTTGAAAATAGTATTGGAAATTTTAATAATTTGTTTATCATTAGTCAATTTCAGTTTTTAAATGAAAATAATAAGGAAATGCCTACATAACCTAATATAATTTATATTTTAATACAACTTTCATTTTTATTTAACAATGACTAATTTATGCCTTCTTTTTTTTACTATTTAGAACATTCTTTACTGGCCGATATTAGGGTAAGGCTGTATTATAGAAATTTGACCTACAAACGTTTAAACGCTTATTATTCTTTATTAAGACTTTTATAATCACTAATAACATATAGTGTAAATACCCGTACGCTCGAAAAAGCAGACTGCCGGGTCTTTAAGGTATTGGGGAATCGTGGGTAGCTACGCGGGATATCTGCATTAATGTCCATGCTATCAGAGCAACTACCGTCAACCACGGCTCGTATGCGTCTGCCAGACAAAAAGCTAGCCACCCATTTACACAAACCCTCGGGCACTCCGTAAGATGGCAACTTCGATAGAAGACCCCGGTGCAAGACCCGATCGAATAAATTAAATAAATAAAAGATACTTTGCTTTTTATAATAAACCTATAAACTACGAACCTGCTCCACATTCTTTTTGAACATTTTCAAAACTATTGTAGCAGACGTACGGGTAGTGCTGGTCACACTCTACTTCTTCCATATCGCTGTAGTCTTTTAATACTACGCAGTTCTCTTTACTATTACTATTATAGGTTTCTCCTTCAGTCTTTGCCCACTCATTAAGAATTCCAGCCGGAGAGGTGCCTGAAACATTTTTTACACAAATAAGTATAATTTGATAAGCTAACTTTGAGATTGTATAGTTAAGATTGATTATTGATAAAGAATACGCCATAATGTACTACAAATAATAAATCAGTATTTAAATATGTTTTCGATTATTATCTTGTTCTATTTGTAAGTAAAAATCTTTTTTTATTTGATTTTCTATGTTTTAAAATCGTCGCAATACATGGTTACTGCCACCATTAATATTATTAAATGTTCATCCGAACTGTTGGCATTCGTAGTATCTCTGACATCCATCTGGAAATAAGTATCGTGCTATTATTAAGTTCTCTTTGAGATAAGAAGTTTCATGACTGGGTCCAAAAATTTAAATTGTTAAATATGTGTTTTAACGTTTTGAGACTTATTACTACTCAAATATTCAACTAGCAGTTAATTTTTAATCGATAAAATATTTTTATAATCGATAAGATTAAAAATTGAATTATTCAATTTGGATTGAATTATTAAATTTTTGGTTTTAATGAAACTAAGTATTGTAGTGTTTTTAAATTCAAGATGACAGATTCGATATGGCGTCCATATTATGGTTTTTTTTTATTTCGATAAATTTCGAGGGTGCTATTTTCAAACCTTTACCGAACGACACGTGGCGCTAGTGTATATTGCCAATTTTAAAAAATCGTTATTCATCTGTGGTTTTTTTTAAATAATAATTATGTATTATTATTTAAGAAATATATAATATAAATAATATAATATAGAAAAATAAACCACTTATAACATCTATTTATGTCACATAATCAAATGGTGATATAATACTGATTATGAAGATTACATATTACTTAATGTGATTGCAGTGCAAGTGTTTAAATCACTGGCTTTTATACAAGATAATTTAAGATTGCCGTACGCTTGCAATTTATATTGTCGTGAAGAGTCAGCCCCTAGAGTAAAAATATGATCCTCTTGCCCTAAGATGCCCCGATTTTATGGTGTATTGCAAAAAAAATATTTCCAAACTCTGCAGCTGTGGTCGAAAAGAAACTTAACCGCGCCGGCAATCACCTAATAAAGTTAATATTTAAAGTAATAGTAATACAACGTTGATCTCCATCCATTTTGGCTTATGACTTTAAAGTTGTAATTAAAGATTCCTTATTTTATTTATCCTGATTTTGAGTACTTAAATTAATTTAAAAACAAACCTATCCTGAACAGGGCAGGTTGCGAATGCCTGAATAGGCATTCGGAAGAATGTCGATATCGATAGCATTTGAAGTACCACACATTCTTGCAACACTACATGACGGAAATGCTACATAAGCGCCCAAACCTCGTGGTAGCTCGGGACAGAACTTATGCAATTACAGAGTGTCGCATATGTTCGTAGGACATAATCTATATAATGTGTGCTTAACTCACTCAGTAATTGTTTCGCAAACTTAGTGCTACTTATATTATTGTACAGACAAGCAATGTGACAAGTACTTACCTAGAGTCACAAAGTATTTTTTTCGCAAACGTAATGTTATTTATATTGAAGTTAAGACAATGAATGTGACAATAATTCACTTAGAGTCATTTAATATTTAAGTATTTAGCAAACGTCATATTTAACGGTAGTTATATTAATGTAAAGACAAGCGAAGTGACAAAAATTCTCTTAGCATCACTATTAATTTGTTTCAAAAACGTAGTGTTATTTAAATTCATTTTGTTAATCTTACCTTCAACAGACATAAAACTTCCTCTTAAATAGAATTTGCGGATGCCGGTAAACACTCCATTCGGTGCATTAAACCAGACAATATTGTTCATTCTTTGTGAGAGGTTAGCAATAGGCGAGGCCAGTAGTGCTCCTGTTAACAATCGATTAAAATAAAATAAAGCAAATCTAGTTATTTTAAATGAACTTTCCTAAACCTCAGTGCAGAATTAAAAATCTAAGCTTAAAAGCAAGAAAACGCCGAATTAAACCGAGCTATAGCAAATTATGATTATAGTAAGAAAATGTATAGAAATCACAATATACTCACAACAAAACATGGCTTTTAGTATTTCTAGTTTATTATCTTTTGCACTATAGTCTTACCTTCGGCAGCACACTGCAGTCGCGCTCTGCCCCAGTCTGCCGGCTCCTCGTGGTACTTCAACCACGCACCAGCATCGAGGAAAGGAAAGTAATCACATTGAAGCTTACATTCTGTGTATCAAACAGAAAGATTAAGAAACAGTTTCATTCATAAAGTTCCAAGAATTATCCTATTCTGTTATAACAATATTTGATGGAAAATACGGTCAATTACATCATTTTTTACCGCTATGTATGTTCGCTTTCAACGTAAATATAAATATAATTTAAATAATTTTAAGATATATTTTTCAGCTGACGTTAAATTTTATAGTTCCGTACGCAAAGAGTACAAACGGGACCTAATTTTTAAGTCAACTACTTTCATTTTTATATGTTTAATGTTTGTCTATCACAGGACTGTTTAATTTGTTATTTTTTTAAAATACTTGTTATTATAACTTCCACAACTGCAAATCATGATAAAATCAAAATGCCTAAAAAAAGAAGGCTTAACCCATAAACCCCTCGAGTTATATCTTTTCAACTGTTTATCCCGCATTATAAATCAGTCTGCATCAAGCATTTACATTTGCCCGTAAGTAGTGCCAAATATTACTTTGGTCCAAGAAAAAAACTACTTTGCCTAAAGATTTTTTTTTGACTACATCACGAATAAGTTTGTTTCTAAATAATAAAATTCTAACTTATGATAATTACGAATAGTAGCGTCAGAAGAGTACAAATTTGTTATTTAAAAAACGATTTAACTTTAACTTGCTGGCTTACTACAAAAAATTTGCGAACAAATTATGTTCATAATCTTTCTCTTATCACTATAAATGAATAAATAATATTTTTTTTCTTTTAGCGCTCGTGTCCTCCTTCGATTTCGATAGAGTGGAAAACGACGTTGCTGTTAAAAAGACCTATCAATTAACACCAAAACTTTTAGGATTTTCTGCGAACTATCTCAGTGGTCGTAAACTATATGTTCAACAAGCTGGCCACAGATCAAAACTCTATCACACAAGTTCCGGAATTGGTCAGGGTAGTTCATTGAAACCTGTTCCCTTATTTAATATGATCAATGACCTACCACAGGTCATCAAAAATGCGAGGTGCCTAATGTTCGCCGATGATCTCAAGCTATACATTGCGGTGGGATCTGTGTCCGACAGTGAAACTCTACAGAGCAACATCCTAAAGGTGGAAGAATGGAGTGTGAATAATTGTCGCCACTTCAACCATAAGAAGTGAAAAATTATGTCTTACACCAGATACAGACCTCCCAACTTTTTACAATTATGCGCTCTCAGACTCCGCTTTAAAAAAGTACCTAATTAAAATAGTGAACCATAAGCCTTACCAATTTCCTACAGAAAAGTTATATGAAATCTACCAACTACTTACAGTTAGAAAATTTATATACGAAATTTATTGTTGAGAAAACGAAAGTCTTTACCATTTAATTTTACACGAGTAACAGAAGAAGAAGCTTAGTGGCTAAATATATACTCAAAACAACATTCGCTAGTCGTCAATACAAAAGAAAGTCAGTCTATATATGCAATAAAATAAATAAAATTCTTAAGGCTGCGGTATATGCTAGAGCGCGAAAATACGCCGTTTTTGTGCAAACTTTGTGGCTAAACTATTGCATCTAAAGGATTGAAAAAAATATATGTTATACAACTGGCTTTTGTCTAGTGCATTACCTTACTGAATGATTTTCATTTATTGTATTTAATGCAATAAAAAATCTGGAAGTGACCATTGCTTCAACACGTGTGCAAATTTTTAAAGCGTGTTTTGCATTTGTTTGTATTGAAAGTTGGTTAAATAATTAGAATAGATTATTATCTAGTGCCTAGACTCTAAGTTGTAGCAAAAAGTCAATAAATGTGACTACAAAACGGCAATAACGTTAAATTCCATACAAATTAAAAGTTTCAAGGCGTCATTACGGTATAAATTACTTAAGAAGTATAAAACAAATATATCTCATGTATATAACATTTCCTAATGATTTATAGTGCATTTACATACACAACGTTAGAATTACAGATATTAGCTTTCTGGCCTATATCGCCCTCTTAATATACACACGTTACATCGTATGAACTGAAAAAATGTTACTGCATGGCTAAAAACAATCAATTATAGTTGCGGTAGAGGATTTAATGCAAGTTATTACTTAAATGATGACAAAAATACTATCTGCCTCAATTAAAAGAGCATAAAATACTAATACACATTCATGCGTACATTATCTCATTCGAATTCACATAAACATTTATAAACTCACACTTTAACTTTAAATATATTGATTTTTGTACCTAATTTTAATAAAATATAAGTAAAGTAAGTAAAGTAAAGTTATGGAGGAGCGGGACAAGTATTGTGTATTAAAAAGGATGTCTGAATATTATGCTACTACCATAGCGTACTACTACTTACGAAAAAAAAAATGTTTTTTTTTTTCATCCAAAGACATTCCACTTATAGTCAAAAAATTTGGCGTTTATATGCATGGTGAGCATAATTTACCCCCATTATTTTTTTTTTATCTTTTTCTATATCAAAACTTAATGATGAATCAATGCCTGAAAGTCAGAATCCTAAAGTTGTGATATTAGGTTGAACAGATGTAACGGAACATCAAGGGTTCCAGTTGTACGATTTCACTAGGTAACCCCAAAAATAAGCACATTCGATTAAAATAAGTAAGAAGAATAAGCTCCTACTTACCGATCGCCGAACCCAGCGAGAGCATAAGTAAAACAATAAATTTAGTATCGTCCATTGCAATAAGTGAATTATGATTATACTATCGGATTGCTTTTACCATCGAAATATAAGTATTGGTAATTAAAAAGGTATTAAATTAACCGAATGGTACTTAATTTTGCATATTATCACCAATTTATTAATATTAGGTTATTGCAACTAAACAAGTATACATTAATTATTAACTAGAAATGTTTATATCTTGTTACGAAAAATCGACTGACCCATTATAATAATGACATGATTGTATTACGAAACATGTAGAAAGGAACATGCTATAACGTCATCTCTTTATTGAGACTCCTTAAGAATCGATATAAGGCCCGTGGTATGAAAAAAAAAATAGGTAGTAAAATTGAGCGTTACTTTTTTATGAAACTAATTATATTATTTTGTAAACACTACCTCATGTTACAAATCGTTAGGCGGCCGCACGCGCTGTACGTACTTTGCCGTTAGTTTCTCTGACGAATCTTTTTGAAACTTAGGAATGTGTGTCAGTCGGTGTTCTAAGATTTAAAAAGATTTATGTATGGAGGTGATGACGATATTAGCGGTCAAGTTGCAGTCGGCACAGATCTGTTTTCTCATAACCCGACTGCGTGATTCAAAGGAAAGAAAGGGTAATATGTTTATCAACCTATGTATGTATGTATGTTTGTTCCCCTGTGGCAGACCAAACGCATAGACCGATTTTGATAAATCTTCCGTCAATCGATTCGTCTTAATCTTGCGAGTGTCACAATATATATGACATAAATCAACATTCAATATAGCGATAACCAAACGCCATATTCCGTCAAATAGTACTTTTGTTAATACTATGTCCGTTATTTTAAACTTAATTGTCAATAAATGCATAAACTTTTTATAAAGCAAACTCAGACTCTGCACAGGCGCGGTAACCCTGCTGCAAACACGAGTTAGCCACGAGATTACATCAACCAGATAACAAGCTCTCTCTGGCCGTATCGTTTTGTGAGCGACACAGTTCATTTTGGTTCATTTATGTAGGTCGCCCAGTATGAGACATAGCTATAAGCAACAAAATGTTGTACCGCGGATCTGAATAAAATTGTTCATTATTGCGTTAACGACAGAGTCAAGCTCTGAAGTTTGTTTTTAAGAGATTTTATTGTACTATTACTATTCCTTATTCTGTTGTAGAGGGAAAGTATTGATAATACACACGTTCATGAAAAAATTAACAGGCACACTATTACGATAAAAAATCCCTGATCAGTCTGAAAGACATAATTTATAAGTATAGACACAAACAAAAGTAGACTTAAGGATAGAATACTAAAACTTTACGTATGGGGAAATTTATATCTTGGAACTGTGAAAGTAGTGATATTTTTCTGGCGAATTTAAACACTATTGCAATAACTATTTTAACAATCTACATAAATCTGCATTTTTTGCCCTGGTAGGTATGTTTATGTGACATACTTATATTCGGGTCATTTGGCGGGAACAGAAGGCAAAGTTTTATTCGGCCATCATGACACTTAAAATATAAAAAAAAAATATGAATTAAATCGCACCCTCTGTGTTGATTGTTAACAGGAGCACTGCTGCTCATCCAAAATTAAAGATATTGTCCTAAAAAATGCACCAAATGGAGTATTTACCGGTATCTGTAAATCCCATTTCACAGGAAGATTTATTAGTGCAGTAAATTACGGTGTTTGGCTAGCAATTCTTTCAAGAAAGATGGATTTTGCTTTGACAGTAAGTAGGGAATACTGCAAGAAGCAAAATCTACCCTATGCCAAAGTGTGCTTTTTCGCGGGGAGGGCGGGGGGGAATGCAACCCCAAATGCGGGATCAAAAATGTTAATTTTTTCGAGAATAACCACGTTTTTTTGACGATTTTTCACATATAACTCATAAACTATTGATTCAATCAAAAAATCTGTAATTATCAAAATGTTAGGTTATGAAAATCAAAGAATTCCTTTTTTTATTTTTTAATGTAGATCCAATACAAACAAAGTTATAGCTAATTGAAGGTAAGCCTTAATTTTTTTAACGACAAATTTACAGATTTCAACATTGAATTACAAAAAACGGTACGTTTTACGATGAAAGTGCTCGGAATCTTTACTAAAGAACATTAAAAACCTTTAAAATGCGTTTTTTTTTAAGTTCTCTTGCATAAAAACTAATGGAGTTATGACGAAAATTAAGTTGATTTATATTTTTACGAGAAAAATCAACAATGAAACGCATCTCATTATTACCCTAATTGAAATTAAATGTTACAAATCTGAAAATGACTTTATCTTGACCTTATAAATATGATCCAAAAGTTTGACCGATTCAAAAATGCTTATTTTTGAAAAAACATATCATCAAAGTGAACTAGGTATTTTTAAATATTTAAAATAATTGACTTTTTACAAATTACCTCAGAAAATAAATACCGCCCTTGAGCCCTTTCACCGTAGACCTTTATAAAATTAAGGGTTTAAGAAATATAAAACTTACATAAGCTTATAGGCGATAGAATTCCCTACAAAATCCTTTTTTTTTATCTTTCTAGGCCAAAATGCTTTCGAGAAAACTTAAAAAACCAAACACTTTTTTTTTCAATTTCACACGTGTGTGTGTATGTGTGTGTGTAATACATATATGTGGCGTTTCCCCCCCTTCACAAACCTAACGCGCGGCAAGACCAACATCTACCAGCCAAGTATAAAACATTGTATTTTTATATAATATAATCATAAAATTTATAGGATATAATCGAAAAATGATTTTTTTTTTCAATTTTATGTCAAAGAGGGTGATTAAAAAGGGCGTAAAGAATAATATAGGGGTAGTTTTCACCCCTAAAAGTCAAAAGCACACATCGGCATAGATTTTGAAGTGGATGGTAAGTAGAGCTTAATCCCAAATTTTGAAGAAAATCCATATTTCTTGAAAGAATTGCTAGGTTGTACCATCTGTTTACCCTCATTTACTGTACTATATCTCTATCAGAGGTAAAATGAACAATATTGCAAACAATAACGAAACTAATACCTACTTTTAACTTAAAGGCCAAATACCAATTTATGAATTTGGCTTTAAAAACAACCGATTTCTAGACAAACTGAAACTAGGTGGCCTAACAGAAGCTATTTTGCCCTTCTCGTTGTTTTGTTATATAAGAGACATAGTACTTTTGGAGCAGCTACCATCAACTATGGCTCTTCTAAATATCTAGAATAGAAAACTGGCCACAATTTGCATAAATATTCGGGCATCATGATTTTCTAGGTTTCTTAGAAATTATTTGTTGTTAGAGAGGTAATATTAATTGACCTGTCATTTGATGGGTCTGAGCTTAAGGAGAACTAAATAATGACAAAGGTGCAGCGGATTATGTAATAATAAACTAAAACGGTGAGATGGAGAATATGAAGTGTAACAAGAAATACCCGTAAATCTGCTACAATAGATACGAAAAAAAAAAGATGTGTAAAAGGTAATTAATTAATAGATTTTTTATAAATAGTATAGCAGAAAAAGCAAAGCGAAAGTTATTTTTTTCGAAAACTTTAGTACATAATACAATTAGCTTAGTTATAAATTTAGAGTACACACACTGCAAATAAAAAAATTGAGAGATTGATATTGGTTCCTATTCTGAAAACCAGTAAGTATTCAGTAAGTAATGGGAATTTGAATTGAAGAGTAAAAATACTTTGTGTGGAACAGGTAAAATATTGTATATGCTGTGCACGATAAATGTTAGCACACATTTTCACAGAATAAGAATACAAGAATCCCATGAGAAGACACCTTCATAGTTTTTTTACACGATGCTGCGATTTTCGAATACTGCTAAACCAATAGAGACTACTGGTGACGACAAAACCATAAAAAAGGCTTATAGTGTGATATTTATGTAATGGAGATCCCAAAACCTATAAGGTGTGGCTGCAAACCTACAGTTACGGATCAGGACCCTAATGGATTTGGGTACAAGTCACTGCATTAATAGTGCATTGTGAATTAATGGTGGTAAGGAGAAAATTACTAACGAAAGGCTATTATAAACCTTATCCCGAAGGCCGAAGGCTTTATGATTCGAGTTTGTAATTTCCGTACAGTCCTGTTACACTCAATGTTTTTCATATTTTAGGTGTATAAATAAATAAACTCACCAAAACACATTTGAAAGGGCGAAAATAGAAGAAGTGTAAACAACGCTACCGCCAGATGTTTTGGCTGAAATTAAAACTTGTAATTGCTCGCTTGTAGTGTGCGCGTAGTTAATATTTTAAAGAAACAGCCTTTATTTATACTTGATAGATGAGGCACGTCATTACCGCCCGTGAGTTCTATAAACGCGCGCTTTGCTTTGAGAATAAAAAAATTACAAGGAGAATTTGCTTTGCCTGCACGTAATGACACTGTTTGCGAATAAGAGTGATAAAAACATTAACAGAGTTGTATTAACTAGTAATTGAGTAATTGTATCATGATCACTTTTTGTGCATACTTTATACCAACACTCGAGTCTGTTTGCAATCTTTGCTTGTTGCGCTCACTAACATACTTGTTATATCAACATTTTTATTTGCATTCACAATAATGCTTCAACTCAATAATACCCCTAATGTTACAAGCGTCCATAGGCTACGGTGACTGCTTACCATCAGGCCGACCGTAAGCTTGTTTGCCACCTTTGTAGTATAAAAAAAAAAAAAAAAAAAAAAACTGAGCCAACAACAAGATTTGGATAACATGTTAAAAA
This sequence comes from Apoda limacodes, assembly GCA_946406115.1. Taxonomy (NCBI): domain Eukaryota; kingdom Metazoa; phylum Arthropoda; class Insecta; order Lepidoptera; family Limacodidae; genus Apoda; species Apoda limacodes. The sequence continues at coordinate 4,705,583 of OX291553.1, read as the reverse complement.
AGCGTCCTAATAAATTTCTAGAATCTCAGACTAAGCGATTAATTTAGTTTAAATTGTATTTGAAAGTAAATTTTAGTAGCTTGACATTTTTTTTTATGTTTATCGGTATAAGACCGTTCCATTATTTTTGAAACCCAATTCCAATCCAAACATTAGGATCAAATCCTTTAATTTCAGTAAGCCCAAGTATATTAACTTTACTAAATATTAGAAAATGAATCCGAAAACGTTCCTATACGAATTTGCTTACTTAATTGAATTTTATATCGCTTGCTTTTATTTTGGCTGTCGGTATCCTCGTTTATGTTATGAAAAACAATAAAGTAAGCATAAATTTTATTTTAAATTGGAACAAAATACAAAATTATAAGAATAACCTAAAATAGAATGTCCTTTCCAGCCCAATGCGTCCATTGTTGGGGCACGGCCTACCCTCACAGAGGGCGATTTGGGCCATAAGGCACATGTGGGCCCAGTGCAGATTGTACACCTGGCATACGTTCACCGCATACCACTGGCTTTTCGGGTAAGGATAATATGATATGAACCGAATGTACTAGGGCAATTAAGAAACTGACTCATTGGTACCTGACGGGTTCGAACTAAATATTTAACAATGATTTAATAATTTTTTTAATTTTTGACTTAGATAGCTTGATTTTTTTACAACTTTAAGTGTTCGTAAACTATATGTACTAGTTGATATTGATTTCAATTTGATACCTCCACGCGTTTTTGAGTAAAAGGGTCTAACCGGACACACAGACAAACTATTTTTTTGATACGTTATAACTACAAATTAACAAACCCTGTTTCGTGTCAAATTTCATGATTTCAGGACAACGGGCACTACCCCATAGGTTTTGATTTTTTTGAAGCCTGATTTTTTTATAGCTTCAAGCGATCGTTGACCTAAGTATTTGATATTAATTACAAACTGATACCTTCACGCGTTCCAGAGAAAAAGGGTCTTGACAGACAGACAGACATACGGATGGACAACAAAGTAATCCTAAAAGGGTTCCTTTTTTCCTTTAGAGGAATTGAAAGAATTAAACCGTTTAGTTATTAGACAATAAGTTTAAAATTGTAAGTAAATATCTTAAAACTTAACCGTATAGTTAGTAATCAATTTATTTAACTTAACTTAATTGTACTAACAAATCTTTCATAATTACATTTTTATAGAAGGTAGGTTATAATCCAATAGGTACATGGTACAGAGATGTTCAAATTTCAGTTTTGTAACAGATCGACATACAGAAAAACATGCTCGTAACAAAACCATAAGAATCACTAGTTTGCTGCATAGCTCAAAAAACGCCATTGTATTTTATTGCAATGCACAAAACATTATTTTGTTTTGTCGGGTCACAGCTATAAGAAATCCTGCTCTGCCATCAGCAAACACTGTTTCTCTACAAATAGACAAAGCCCAAGGGAAATAAAGGAAATAGGAAATAAGTCTCTGTACCGATACAAGCTCTATTTCTCAGTTTTATTCTCCATTTGCAATTTTGTTCTCATGAATATCTTATTAGCCAAAGCTTCGATTCTTTTAATTCGGATTTACTTTGCTATATAAGATAAATAATTTTGTAAACACAAAAATAAACTATAATCTGTTTGTTTTTTTGAACGTGGTAGTCTCAGTCCAATTTGAGAATCTAATTTGTGTTGAATAGCCTACATATTCATTTTATAACAATTATTTTATTTTATTATTATGAAATTACTGTAGACGTTATCAAATATTCATATTGTATTTATGCTCATCAATATAAGTATTTCCATATTTTTTATAAATAAAATACAACAAAGCAATTGAGCAGCAAATTTTGATGCATTCGGTCCGCGGAAATCCTTTACGACCTGGAAGTTTGCAACTAGTTTTAGAACTGTACCTTTTTAATCATGGCCTACATCATCAGTCCGGATATCTTTTGGGACGACAAGCTTCGTGGTGACTCGTTGTTTTTAACTTACTGCTTAAGGGGCTTCCTCTTTTATTTCCATCTTACTTTTTTCATACTCTTAGCATAAAGGTTCTGCAAGTTCTGATCTATAATCACTCAATGTAAGATTTAAGTTACTTTTTATACAATACCCAAGCAAGTGATCCAGTCACTGCTATATAATGTCAATAATAACAATTAATAGAATAATCTTACATAACACATGCGAATCTTGATTCTAATCCTTTATCTACACAAAAAACTGTCCATGACGATCATGTGGACGTAATTATTCACTACATTTGGACACGCTACGGAGGTTTGTTTCTTTAGTTTTTTATCATATCTCTTGACTGTTTTGGCTGGGTCAAACTGGCTAGCGCTGACTCACCTTCGGTTTCAAGGCTCACGCTGGTCGAAGGGACGACCCCAAGAGCGACAACCCAAGCCGAGGCTCGTTCCGCGGGGAGCCCTTGAGCGTTGAGCGCTACATTGTCCCCAAAAGCCCGGTGGAGCAATAATGACTGCATCAGCCAACTGCATAAGTTTAGGTCATCCATATCCACTTCATCTTCAGAAATTTTCTATTAGTACCAGTAAATCCTCTATATACCTAGGCACCCCAAAAATCAAAGCTTACTTACAGGTTTGAGCCAAAAAAACAAGGCACCAAAAGCTCCAATTCAGTATTACCGATGTTACAAACGCATAATGTAGACATTTAGCAACATACAGTATTTCCCAAAAATCCAGGTGGAATCTAATTTTTAAATAAAACATTTAACGCTAATAGCTTACCTGATAATAAATGAGAAATAATTTATTTACCATTACATAACTCACTTATTTATAGGGAACTCGAAAATATAAACTATCTCTTCAACATACACACAAAACTTCATCACCTACATATTCAAATGCCAAGTACTTAGTACATAATTTATGCTATTTCATTTAATTTTAAATTCATACAAAAAGAATACTACTCAGATGATAATCAAGCTAACGGTCCTTCTGTTGGTAAGCGGTCACTGCAGGCTATGGACGCTTGCAACACCTGGACGCTTTCAACACCTGGGGCTACACTCGCGCATTGTCGACCCGTTAAAAATCTAACAATCTTTTTTTAAGAACCCCATATTGTACGTCCTTGACATGAAGCTCATTCCACAACCTAAGCGTTAAAGGGAGAAAGTTTATCTGAAATGAATATAATGAATTCCCTGCAGATAGCGAGCGGTGTGATGGTAAAAAGTAGCCAATGGCATCATTTCAAACATTCATTATACAAGCGGCAGAATACACACAAGGGAAGCACAGTCTCTCCTCAGACTTAAGAGTTCGATATGGCTTGTGAGTTTGGGATTGTGAAGGATTCAGCCCGTCGTTGAAACGAGTCAAAAGGGCCAAGATGGTATCCTGCTGGTAAAATAGGCATTCACAGAAGTTTAAAAGAACGTTATGATTGTTTACAACTCTGACTTATAAGGTTCTAGAAGCTTCAGGTTTTGAAAAGTTTCTACTTTGGTTATATTTTGGCAGTTCCTATCGTTAAGCAAGGCTTGTAGATCTGACTCACAACCTTAACAAGGCCTATTCAAAACTACATTTCGCTGACACTTAAAGGATAATTTAAATCCTTCGTAGGGCTTTTAGGTTTTTATTGCGGGCCAGACTAGGCCCTTATTACTTTTTTTGTAGTTTTGTTACACCAATTTGCAACCTTGTGGGCTAAGCGTAGGCCTCACCAGAACTTGATTTAACGATTAAAACATACATAATGTCCTGGTGCAAGATGGTCAGCAGTGGTAATTTTATAAGAGAGTAAAAAACAATACTGAGAGAATCATCAAAGAGGTATTTGCCTATGTTAATTTCCAATATGAACTGAGGAGCCACATTAGATTTAATAAGGCAGATCCCAGCCTTATTTAGAAGAAAATTAGCTGATTTAGCAGCCCAAATCCTGGATTTAGCAGCAAAATATATCACAAGTTACATCAATGCAAAGGTAGCTCCACAGTCTAAACATTTAAATTGAGGAGCCAACTGGATCTCGTACACTAATAGATAAATATTTTTTAAATTGTGTGTCATTTAGCAGCAATTGTGTATAGTATCTACTTAAATATTGGGCTTAGTAGTTCTGAAACTCAAGATAATAAAATACTTTTTGGCTCCTTAATCAGTGTACGAGAGGTTGAATTTCTATGAGTGTCATTGAAACTAAAAAGGAGTTTTTTTTTGACTTTCCTGTTGTGTTTAATAGGTGGCAGTGCTGGCACAACAGCTAAGGCTCAAGCCATATCTTCAGCAATATCTTAGCCTATTTCATCTATAAACTAACAGTTGCAATGTATCTGACACAGATGACTAGTTTTACCGATCTCTAACTAATTGTATATGAAATATTAAATCGCCATCTTCATTAGTCATCTTCCATTTTCAACTCATTGTCAAGACATTATAAAATCGTATCCTAAAACAAAAAACTTCGTTTTGCTAAAATCTAAAAATAACTCTACTAATCTCTCTGATATAAGACAAAAAGATTATTTCAATGCTAAATCCGGGCCAGTTGAAGGCTTGCATTTTAGTTCTTATTTAGATTATTGCAGGCCAAATAGATTCTAAGAAGGTTAAATTGAGGTCTTGGATGTACCGTGAGGTCCTGTAAAACAAAAAGCCAAAACGTTACGCGTTTGCTCAGTAGGTTGGGCCCTTTTAGACAACAGAACTAAATAATTAGGTTATTTTAACGTTGTTGTGAGTAGTCGCCAAGAACTTTGCGCCGTTCTAGAAAGGTTCTAGAACCTGCTCAAAACGTTTTTAGAATCTCAAATGTTACTTGGGTGTTTGTACTCATAATGCATCGCCGCCGATAAATATTTAAATATTTTAACTATAATAAACACTAATAAAAATAAAACGATAAAAAATAATAATGATACTATCTAGAATGCTTAAACTATTAATAAATTCATAAAAATTGCATTTAATCATATCATTGTACCATGCATTTAATTACGTCGAATTCTCTCGGTTATAAGAAGTTTCATTAATTGAATAAAAAGTTACAGGACATTTGAAATAGTTTTATCTATCAAATTTCTTCGATTTGCTTAAACTTATTTTTTAAATAAATAAGACGATGTATTGAAAATGTTAAATAACATAGTTTAGTAGTCACAGTATTTTTCTATAAAGGACATTTTCAGTCTTTCCTTTTTTTTATTTAGTTTTACTTACTTTAAACTTTCGTGGTTCTATTAACGCTTTAGATACCCTCATAACTTCCATTAAACTTTTAACTAATTGTAAAACAAAAAAAACAAACCTGTGTAAACGTTTTTTTTTTACATATCAGATAGCAAAATTTACTACAGCTTCGTGTGACTACAAATCCTAATCTTATAATCCTAAAAAATATACATACATACAAAGTAACTCGTCTGGTTCCCAAAGAGCCTACCCCTTAGAGACTTAATACTGCCACTATCTACGATCCTGTATCATTTTTTGCTAAACCTACTTGCATTTATGCTTTTATGAGAATTAGATGTTTAAAGTAATTTTGACCTTAACTTTTCTAGGAGCATAAACATAAAAAATATAATTTTAGTTAATGTTATCGAAAGATGAAAATATATAAATGATTTTAATCCATAGACAATCACTCTTAGAAAACAAATCTAATCCGAGACAAATGTTTACAACGACAGTAATTTCGTTTCTGTTTCCCAAAAGGTTTAAGCATTTCCTTATTTCCCTGGAGGAAAAGATACGAGTGAGTAAAGGCCGCTGCACTGTCGAAAAACATCTCTGATAAAAACGAATACATAAATATTTTATACTAGCTTTTGCCAGCGGCTTCACCCGCCCAAAATTTGGTTATCGGCATAGGATTCTTACGGCAACTCTTTAATTATAAAAAAAACACAGAAGGTAAAATATTTTTAAATAATACGTACCGCCCTTCCCCCTCATGACTGCCCGCTGGCCTCGCACATCATAAATGCGCGCGCAATACTTGATAATTATGTTGTTGCCACGTTATTTTCAAACTGCGATATCTCCTTAGATATGCATTGAAATCGAATGATGAACAGGGCAATTTCGTTTTAAATTAAATTCTTGTGATGAAGAACGTATTTATTTGGATAAAGATTAATATCATGTTTATAAAAACACCTTCACAAATAATGCATTATTTTAGAATAAATATGGTTAGCATAAAAAGGTTATAGTGAGCCAACCTTAAAATATAATTTTATACTATTTTATAGAACTTTTATAGGGGAACAATTCTGTCATACAAGATTTTTGCGAAACTCTAACCGTTTACGCAGCGCACGCAGCGGAAGCTCTCAAAAGGATAAAAAAAACCCGATTTTGAAACATATTTCATTAGTGCTCCGCTCCTATTTGTGTTAGCGTGATGATATATAGCCTATAACCTTCCTCGATAAATGGGACACTGATAGAATTTTTTAAATCCGACCAGTTTCCTGAGATTAGCGCGTTCAAACAAACAAACTCTTCAGCTTTATATATTAGTATAGATTTACGTAAGCTTATCGACCCGCGTAGTTTTTGCGATAAAACATTGCGAATCAATATTATTTCTTCTTTATACAAAGTTAACTTCAAAGAAATGAATAACAAGTTATAATTTTTTGTAGAATAATATATAGAGAAATATAACACTGTCAAATATCGTCTACGTTGCAGAGACCAGCCTGGGCCCTGTCGGTAGTCAAATAAAAAAAACCTTTTCTACTATATTTGATATATTAGTTCTTATTTTTGCGTATTCTATAAAAGAAAACCTTGATTGTTTAAATTTGAAAGTTGGTTTTGAGTTTTGGTAAGTACTCTTATGTACTGTCCATCATCAGCCAGGCAACAGTGGATTGACCCAAGTACTGATAAACCAATTTACTCATCTTTAGGGTTTTCTACCTAAAGAGTTCTAAAGGGCCCCTTTTTCTTACCATACGTTGTCTGTCTGTCTGTCCAACCTTTAAAGGGCTCTATTGTTTGATACGTAAGAGAAATCAAAAAGTATACAATTCCGGGAACTCCGTATAACAGCCATGTTTTTTTTCTTATAGTTCTATTGTGATAACGGTTATACATTTTAGATTAAATTATAATGATAGTAGGACAGACTCTAACGTAGAACAAAAAATAAAATAAGCAGGCAAAAAATATGCTAAACAAGCCAAAGCAAATGAAAAATAAATACAGTAAATTATTTGTTTCTATTTTATCTAGTTCTTAAATTGGTATGTTTTGAACTTTAAATACTCAGTAAGTAAAGTTAAAATTAGATGCTAAAAAATAGAGGTACACATTTCCTGCGGGCGCTGTGCTCTTTGGTTTCTCATTATTGATCGTAAATTTGTGTGGTGGTTCCAGAACCAACTTGAGTTCCCACAAGCGCCAGAATTTAATTCGAACTAAGGAAATATGTAGTTAACATTCGAAAGAATCGTGAAAATGTTCTGTGTCACCTTCATAGCAAAATACAGGCACTAAAAAAATACCGAATATAAAAATACCAAGTTATTTTATCTTTACGAAATTGGATTTATATCTATGAAATTACGTGAAAGTCTACAAGTAGTCAAATAAATGTCGTCTGAAATTCTTATCTATTTCGTATTTGAAGGTAGAAAAATTATTTCAACTGAAACATATTTTTCAGGTGGGAACAGTAGATTTCGTAATCGTATATTAATGTAGATACTTACCTATATAGTTATATGTTTTTTGTTCATTTCTTTCACTGTGTACATGACAATTTTCATACAAACTGTGTAAAGAAATATTTTTAACTACCATTACGCTACATATATTTTTATACCATTAAGGTGGCAAATAAGCTTACGGTCCGCCTGATGGTAAGCGGGCACCGCAGTCTATGAACACCTGGGTTGCAGACCCTTCAAAAAAACTTAACATTTGCTTTCTTACTTAACATTATAATTTATATAATATGATGAAATAATATTATATGTTTAAAGTTTAAAGTTATAGATATTTAGGGTACGAGAAGGTAACGCAGTTTATATTAAAAAACCATAGGATTCACCTTAAGAGGGTGACATTCCTCCTTGGTAACGCAACTAACGAGTGTTTGTTTTCATAGTTATTTATGTAGCTATTACGCAACATTACGGTTTTGATACCCTATAGGGTTAACCAGTGTTTGAAACATACCCATATCATAATTTAAGGGATAGCCTCTCTTTTCACCCACCACTTTAGTCCCGCTTGACAAGTGGTGAGCCCATAGCTGCAACACTGATTCTAATACAGTGTGTCTGGACTAGCGTGGCTTTATTTATTTCTCATAAGTCGTAACGTACCAAATTTAGAGCAAAAGTAAAAGACCAGGGACATAATTATATACACCTTTGCCAGTTTTTGACGTGCCCATGACATCTTAACGGTGTTAGCATAGTCTGTACTCTGTGGCACGTGCTATAATTGAATATTTTTAGCATTGCATATTATATTAGGGATTAAAGTTAAAAAAAAATCTAGGGTTGTAAAGGGATTTAGTTACATTCGAAATATGAAAACAGAAAAAAAAACGATTTTGGTTTTTTAATCATAAATAAAAAAAACACTTTTCAGTACAGAAAAGTAAAGCGGTGAGTAAGGTTGCCAGAGCTTTTTTAGGATTCGCTGCACGGACAGCGGAGGACCGGCGGTGCTCGTTGCTGTAATTGCTCGGCGTAGACACGGCGGTCAGGGAGACCTGATGTAACGGCTGACTGCTGGCCGCAGGTTGAACGGGTTCCTTAATCTTAATCTCTTACTTAATCTCCGCCCTGGGAGGCTGAACCGCTAACCTGTGTAAAGTTTCTGAAATAGTAGTTGTTCCGGATTTTTAGTCTCTTACAGCATAAAGGTAAGCACAATTTTATGCTACTGGTAATGACGCAAATAAATAAACAAATACCCACATATATTTTTATCTCTACTTATATAATGAAGCTAATAAGTCTGTTTGTTGTTTTTTGTGTGAACGCACTAATATCAGTACCAATCGGATTTGATTAAAATTTCTATTTATTTGTTAGCCCAACTTTTGTGGAACGTTACAGGCTATTTAAAATCACGCTAAAATAGCGCAACTGGGGATGGTTCTACAGGCAAAAGAAACGGAAAGGGCAGAACAACGTCTGCCAGGTCAGCTAATAGTTTATATTTGTAAATAAATATAATATTTCAACATAACGTTGATAAATCCTAGAACCAAAATATTTCGATACTATCTTAGTTATTCTCGATGCCTGCTGTTATGACGTCGACTACTTAGTTTATGATATCTAAAGACTATCTTTTCTAATAGGATAAGCTGCTATTCTAAGCTTTCCATCTGAGTCATCATATTTATGACAGCCACAGCCACTGCAATTTTGTATTTAAAGTTATGCCCAACAACACAGTGGACTCAAACTAAAAATTCAAAGGAGATTCAAATTAATGTGATGCCTAACAACACAATCGACTCTAAGTAAAGTTTCGTTACTGGCATAATTTGTAAAACTGATAAAGAAAGAAAATGTAAATTATTTTATCAAACTCATTTAACTGGAAAACATAGTCAATGCAAACTTTGAAATAAGTATATTAGCATATTGTACTAAGCAATATCCCCATAATTAAACTGAATGTTTCCACAGTACACACAGTCTTGTAATAAATAAATAAATAAAAGAAATATCTCACTCGATATATCCTTAGATTTCATTGATTATTTCTTAAATAGTTTTATGGACACATTTGCATGTATTTGATAAAATTTTAAATTTCAATTCAATTTAATAGTTTCCTGTAATTTGTACGAAAGAGTTTAAATATCTCCGATTGCCTTTAAGTTACTAAGATAGCTTTTCACCTTTTGATCATTGCATTCACACATAAGATAAAACCAAATACTATTCTCAGTTTCTGTTGGAGCTTTTTCAAGAGATAATAGTGTTACGGATTTGTTCTTTTTCACGAGTAGCACTTTGAAAGTAATTGGAATTAGTATCCAGTTAGTGTGCAGCAAACTCCGGTAATTGAGTGCGCTGGTTCCGGATATTTGCGAGCTGAGCTGTGTGATCTGTGCGATATAAACTCTACAGTTTATTTAGATTGGATACGAATCTAATTAGTTCACAGGATTTTATTGGTTAATTAGTTTTTGTACAATATCTGCATACGAGAACCAGTTCCAACAAAAACTAGTTACAACTATACATATAGTTGTATGGGGTGAGAATGGGATGAAACACCCGGTATCTTTATGTGGCAAATTTGTTAAGGCCGTTAGAGTTTTTGGCCACTTGTTACAAAATTTCCTGAATGATTCTGTCTAGTTACAAGGTTTTTTAAGTGCTGCAGTAGGTGTTGTTAGATCAGCCCTACCGTCTAGTTAAACTTGATTCCCTAACATTATTGACACAATAATAGTTTACTATGATACATGTAAGCTAAGCTACTCATTATAGACTAGTTTGTGAGTTGCAGCCCGAGCCAAAGGTGAGAGCGTAATTCAACCGAATGTGTATTAAAGCGGAGATTACGAGTGTCATACGACTGTTTTCAACACATTTAAAGGACAGTGAATACCTATATTAGTATTAAAATGTAAAAAGTTGATATTTAATGGAATATACTTTAAATATAATAATAGTATATGCTTTAAACAAACTTGTTGGATTTATTTTTCCAAAAATAAGAATTTAGATCATAGCCTCTCCTAGCTAAAATTAAAAAAAAAAACCTGTAAAGTAAAAGGCACTTCATTTGCCTTTACGGTGCAGTAAAGGTTGTTTAATGAGCAAGTGATTTGAATATTTTTTCAATCTGCAAAGCAAAATGTACAAAACTATTTACTCAGGCAGTTTGGGATTGGGATTATTCGATTTCTTTATTTGATAAGTAGGCAGTCTCGTTGATCCTCTGTAGCACTCTAGACAGTTCAATGAGAATACCAATAGTTAGCACCATATAGCGCTGGATTCTTCTCAATTACACTAATGGCAATATTAACTCAGACTTGTTTCAAATGCTTACATACCCGTAACGTATACTGGGTATGCCCGCTGAGTGCGAAAGTTTCAGAAAACAATTTATGCGTACAATAAAAATTTGCTTTTAAAAGAAGCTGTTTCTTATAATAGTTGTTACTGTAAATTTTTAAATATGATCAGTGTTTTGAATAACATACGAATGTTTATTATATTAAATTTATCGGCTCTTTTTAAAGTAAATAAAATAAAAAATAAATAATATATTAAACGAAAGGAATGAAATGAACGAAATAAATGAAGTGAATATAATAAATATTTTGGTATAGTATCAAAAAGTTATCATGACAAATCACAAAGGCTGTTAGTTGGTTGTCCCAACTACAGGGCACATGATGGAGAAATGGGGCTTAGGCCATAGTCAATCGTACTAAGCTAGTGCAAATTGGCAGACACTGTCGAACTAGTGGGCCACTCAACTGTCACAATTTTTATTATTTACATAATTACTTCTACCATTTGTTGTACCGTGGCACCGTTGTAAGGCGAGGGAAAAATATACTACTGGCCATATTAATGGATCCCTCATACACCATCCCCCCATCCATGACATTGCTCAACCTCGCATTTTGTTTTTGACAGACAGAATTAGTTGCATATCCAGGATTGTTTTCTGAGGGTTTGAGTCTAGAAACTTGAGTAGGGCTTCACTAAGAAAGGATTAAACTTTGTCAATTTTAAAGCCAAATGCATAAAAAAAATTAAACGTAAATATTTGGTTAAAAATAAAGATTTACGTGTTACATCGTCTTTAAGGGCAGAACAGGGAATAAAAATTTATATGAAAATTCCTATATTTTTGTAGGTAAAACTAACTGCACGATTTTCAAAAATCCATGCGCACCAAGTCACGGGAAAATAATAGTGTTCCATACTTCATACAAAATTATGATATTTTATTTTTTGTACGTTATTTATTTTACATTTCGAATATGGCCAACTGGTGCTTTGCGTTGAATAAGCAGTCTATTAATAAGAAAAAAAAAGTAATGTTAGGCTCAAGTTCTGCGCTCGATGCTACGAAAAACAGAAAATTTTAATTTTTTTATATTTAGATTTTTTGTATGGCATTGTATGGTACGTTGTAAAACGTATTATCTGTTTAAGAAAATTTTTAAATTGATGTCTGAAAGTTTCACACTAAATTATGTAAGCGAAGAGTAAAAACTACACACCTTTTTCACTTTTACTCTTTACTTCCAGTTTCTTTTTATTTCTCCGGGGACTTGTCAGCTTTCTCCGGGGACTTGTCAGCTTTCAACGGACAAAACTTGTGCTTACAGGAAATGAAAGACGTGTCCTGCCTCAACTTGAAACATCTCTCATGTGAAAGTGGCGTTACAAATGGCAGTTGGTACACTGGATTGTTGGATATTTCGGCAAATAGGATCCTGTTTAGGAACTTTTATGTTATGTACTTAATCGATAAACCAAATATAAGTAGCAAACAAGCCTCTGAATTGGTTTTTTGGCGCATATCAATAAAAGTAGTCATATTTCTAAAACCCATTATCTTGATGCTGACGTTAAATTTCTATCTATTTTAAAAATTTGTTGTTTTTAACATCCAGCCTCTATTTTTCTACAGTTTTTGATAAAAATGTGTAAAAAGAAAATTTAATCCATTAAATCCAAGGTGATGACGTGAGCAGATATGTGGTATATATAAGATATGATTACACAGACACCTTAACTTTGACATGTTTTAGGTTGATTTTCAAATATTGATATCTTTAACTTCATTTATTTGAATCAAAACTAAGTAAATCCTATGTTACTGAGAGACAAAGCAGCTTTCAGTCAGAGCATTGGTACAATCGGTTTAGTAGTTGCAGAGATTAACCCAACATACAAGCAAATATTATCTCTTTTTAAAATTAGTATAGATATAGAAGTATAAGTAAGTCCTTAAAACCTAAGAAAAATATAAGGATTCGCTTTTAGAAATAGTTGTGAATTTACCGAAATTGTATTTGCAAGTCTAAAAGCATTTTAGATGCATTCAGCTCCAAGGCTTTGCGAAATTAACATAAATAAGCTGATCAGTATTCGGCACGCAAGCGAGATGAGGAACAACACGAGGTGTCCAGCTTGCAGCTTGCACGCTGGTATTGTATAATAGCTCGAGCAGCAGGCACAAGCAAGTTTTTAATTAATTTTAGTGACTAGATTAGATTAGTAAGTACCGTTATTTTTGTTTGTTAATATTATTAAATTTTTATTTTCCGACTGTGCAAGACATGTCCGAAAACAATACAGGGTTTTCTACCTAGCTAGTGAACCAGACACTGAACGATGGCGTGTATAGCAAACGTTTTTTGCATATGCATTGTCGATAAATAATATAAAAAATTAAAAAAATCTAGTACCAGATTGCAGCGCCACCTACCTGGTACAATTCTGCAACCAAGCCATCCAGGAGGGCCAACTCAATTACACACAAAAATTTCATCAAAATCCGTTAAAAATTAAAAGTCCTTGAACCCAATTGCAGCGCCACCTATTGGGTCAATTCGAAAAGTCCAACCATCCAGGGAGCCGCTCAAATACCTATAAAAAATATTTTATCAAAATCCCATAACAAAATAACAGATCTACTTTATCATGCAGTTAGGGGAAAATTTAATTAGGTTGGCAACGCGTTCAGTCGATCTTAATTAACAGCGGTTTATCGTATGATCTCATTTACAAGCTGCCAACTGCATCCGTTCGAAAATAAACTGGAATACTTTACAATTAGATAGATACTGGAATTTAAAATACATATTTGTTTAAGAGAATCAACGATTAACTTCATATATAGTTAAATGTATGTAAAATATATTCAATTACATAAATGTAATTTTAGAAAACCTTTGCCAGTGAATTACTATGTATATATAATTTTTAAACTGTTTAATGTATTTCGGATTTTTAAGAGGAAATATCAGACTTAAGCGAATACACACATAGGTATTTTCAAATCAATCAAACAATATTTATTAAATTAGGTTTCTGAGAACACTTTTGAATCGTCGATAAAATGTAAACAATGTTAATTTCTGCCATAACGAGCTGGCAAGAAGTTCTATTTAAAGCAATAATAACATACTTTGATAATCAGCTAACAAGTAAACAATATGTATTGAAACACTTAGTAGGTAATATAAAGGTAAATATAAATAAGTGCGTTAGCTACTAAAAGCAAAGTCCAACACATGTCAATTTTTTTTTTCATGTAGCATAGAGGGCGCACCATGTGAAGCGTCAAATATCGTCAAACGTGACATTTTAGAGTATTCCGATATTAAAGTTGTTATGAAAGAAAAAAACGGTCAAGTGCGAGTCGGACTCGCGCACTTAAGAAAACTGGAAGACGGCTAGACCAATTGGGATAATTTTTTTCGGTGTGTTTGTTAGTGTTAGGGCAAGGTTTAATGAAAGAAAAAAACTTTTGAGAAAGAAAAAAGGATCAAGTGCGAGTCAGACTCGCGCAATAAAGGTTAATCGACGGTAATGAAATTTTGGTAAGTTGTTATGCACACGCCGGAGAATGTTTCTGAGAAAGAGTCGGACTGGCGCAATAAGGGGAAACCGATTGTTATGAAATTTTAGTAAGTTGTTATGCACATGCCGGGAAAGGTTTCTGAATTAGTACAACCCTTTCACAATAGGTTGGTGCGGAGAAACAACGTTCGCCGGGTCAGCTAGTATAATATATTAATAAATATTATAAATACGAAAGTAACTCTGTCTGATACCTCTTCACGCTCAAACTGCTATACCGATCAAGATGAAATTTGGCCTTTAGATAGTTTGAGTCCCGGGAATGGACATAAACTACTTGAAAACGTCAAGTGATAGTCGGTTTTTTTTTTCATTAATGAGGTGTTGCCGCTTAAATCCTGCACCGATGTCCGAATTTAGGGCGGGTTGAACCCGGGCAAAAACTAGTTTATTATAAATGCGACAGTATGTCTGTTCATTTGTCCCTGCATCACGTCACAAAGGAGCATCTAATAGAGCTAAAAACTTTACCCAGGGATAATTAAAGAGACGGAGGACGTAGGCTATACTTTTGAGCTGAACTACAAGGGTAGCCACAGGTAGAGCTTGCTATTGCAACTTTTCGTACTATAATTCGGGAATGGTCGTTAAGTTCTACGCCAATCCAGCGCGGACGGAGCCGTTAAAAACAACTAGTACCTACATATATAAATATATACACAAAGACGCACATAAATATATATAAAACACAGTGTGCCAAAAATTTATATTACTAGAAAATATATACATATATAAATATAACTTACGTAGGTGCCAGTATAATAATATAATAAATACAGTATTAATAACCCGCTGCAATCCACCATCAGCCGCCCAGCGCCAGAGAGGGGATGAGGGCATGAGAGGGCGCATTACACAAACGTGCACACATACCTATATGCAAACACTTATTTACAGACGTTGTATATCATCATAGATATGCAAGTTCAGTACTATATTATATCATAAAGTAGCCCAGCTCCCACACAACAGTCCGGCAACAAATGCAATTTGGAAATACAAATGCTATTGCGCTCAGACCCGAGCCAAGTCTCAAATGTGCGATAGGGACAACTGTGCCTCGGGCGAATTATACCTAGTCGCAATCATAAAAATCGGTGTTTTTTATTCCCGATTTTTCTCCTCCAAATCACAACCGAATTACATATCCTATAAGTTAATTAATTATTTTGTGTCTCTATGTTTCGTTTTCTTACAAATTTGTTTACATTTTCGTACACGTCTGGAAATGTCATAAAAAAGAGGCAATTTTTAGGACTTTTGCAGTTATTTTTACGAATGGCATTTAAGAAACGCAAAATAAACAGACCTTGTGACTTTGAATATATAAAAAAATTATAGGTCTAATGCCATAAGCCAGGGTTATTTATACGTTTGTATGGAGACAAGTAGCGTGATATTTCCGCTTATGATTTGAATTTTTATTAGCAACAGATATGCGTTTTATTGTTATATATAACACAAAAAAATATAGCAATCCGATGTCGCTACTTTAGGCAAGTTAATTTCTATTTCCGTATTACATACCATGACAAGAACATGCTTTAACAAAAATAAAAACTATAAACGCCATTTTAACTTCTTAGTGTTTCCATTTCTTCTTATTTCCCTTGAGCTTTCTCAGTTTCATACGACGTGTAACTTGTATAAGAATATAAATATACTTCTCCTAAACTTGCAACATATTTGACTTTAACCTATATGTAAATATTTTATACAAATAAAACATACCAATATCCTAATATTATAAATGCGAACGTAACTATGTCTGTCTGTCTGTCTGTTACCTCTTTACGCCTAAAACACTGTACCGATTAAGATGAAATTTGACATGGAGATAGTTTGAGTCCTGAAACAGGACATAGGCTAATTGAAAATGTCAAGTGGGAGTCGGTTTTTTTTTATGGTAGAGGTTGCCGTTGAAATCCTACACCGATAACCAAAGTTAGGGCGGTTGGAACCGCGGGTAAAAGCTAGTAGTTTCTATATCTGCCACGCACAACTTCGTCTGCAAGTAATTTATGATATAACTCGATTTTGCTAGCGGTTTCGCCTGCTTTAAATAGGGTTATCGGCGTGGAACTCCTTAACTAACCCCTTATTATACTAGCTGTAGCTATAGTGCGTGTAAGCTCGGTCATAGTTCTTCCCGCGGGAACTTCAAAATTTTGCGGGATAAAATGTAGCCTATGTCCGAATCCAGAATCTAATATATATATGTGCCAAGGTTCGTCCCGATCCGTTAAGTGGTTCAAGCGTAAATAAGTAACAAACATCTTAACCAAACTTTTACATTTATAATATAAGTATGATAAACTAAATCTATGTTACAAGCAGGTTTTCATTTCTATACTACCACTACTACCAATGAACCAGTTGCGTATAAGAATAATATTAACCTCTTTAAAGTAAAACTATTAAAAAGAATATTTTATCATATTATATTCGCGATGTATATGGAGTAGCGCCATCTAGTAACAAGCAAATGGTATTGGCCGTAGTTGGGTACAATGTCTTTGATACCCTATATTTGTAACTTTAATAATTTTTTAAGATATTCATTTGAACTAAATAGAGTAAAGAAAAATTTAAGTCTAAATTAAATACGTATAAACGTAGGTATTTATTGAGATAAAAAGATTACACATAACGTTTTTCGACGCGACGCGCTTAAATTTATATCGGTACTTTGAATAATATAATGTAAAGGACTATTTTAATCAAAATTACATAACCAAGGTAACTAACATACTTAGTACATGGGCCAGCTAGCCAAATTTATGGAAATGGTAGCTATTAAAAATGCAGCCACTCCAAAATGGCGGTTATTGAGTTTTATAAAATCATCTGTATTTCGAGATCTAATATCCCGATTTCATTATTTGTTTTTAATTAATGCTCTAAATATGTGCTTTAAATTGTTTTATTATTTCTTTTTTAATAAAACCTACCGTTAATTAGTTATTAAAGAAATATTGAAAGACAATCTTATTTTCATGAAAAAAATTTTTTAAACGAGATTTTTACAAAACATGTTGCGCAACATTAGAAAAACAAACTAAATGTAAAAATGTAATGTGATAAATTATCTTTAATTTGATGTATTGCATGTATAGGTCTTATAATATGTTGTGTTGTGTGGCATGAGTTTTTGTTTGAATAGAAATTTGTTATAGTGAAAATTAGGGAAATAACTTCTTGAGTAGTGTTATTTAATGCTGCACTAATTAAAAACTTTGAGCCTATTACTAAACGGCGTGATAAACCGGAAGGGCCAATTTCACCAATATCAAGTCGATGCATTTGCGGAATACTTCGCCTCTGTCTTCCTCGACGGTATACCGTCGTTAGAACCATCAAACCCAAACAAATATGACAATGCACACAATTTTCACCGGCAGGTCCTGATGATATACTTAAAAATTGTGCATTAGTATTGCAAGAACCTCTACTGCATATACATAATCTGTCGATCACGACGAATACCTATCCGACCTGTTGGAAAAAGTCCAGGGTCACACCTGTGCCAAAAAGTACTCTAAGGCACAAAGTGGATGACTACAGATCAATTGCTGTCCTATCTATATTCGTCAAGGTCTTCGAAACAATCTTAGCTACCGAAATCAGTACACAAATTAAGGTGCGCCTGGATGATGCTCAACATGGTTTTCGAGCGGGCCGGTCTACCACAAGCAACCATCTATATTTCGTGAACTGTGCCTACTCGGAACTAGAGAAGGGACACCAGGTAGACACCTACTTTGACCTTAAAAAAAAATTTCGACAGGGTAGACAATGATGTGCTTTTGGCAAAGCTCAGTGGCTCCGGTTTCACGCCGGACCTACTAAACCGGAACCAGTATGTAAAACTTGATGGACTTAGATCCCACCCCTATAACACCAGATCTGGAACAAGCCAGGGTAGTTCATTAGGTCCAATCCTATTATGGATCATGATTAACGACCTATCGCAGGTCGTGAAACATGTACAGTTCCTGATGATTGCAGATGACCTCAAGTTTTACATGGGCGTGAGATCCGAGTCCGACATGGAAGTCCTACAGCATGACACACAGAGAGTGGAAGAATGGAGTGACACTAACTATCTCCTCTTCAACA
Organism: Apoda limacodes; assembly: GCA_946406115.1. NCBI lineage: Eukaryota > Metazoa > Arthropoda > Insecta > Lepidoptera > Limacodidae > Apoda > Apoda limacodes. The sequence continues at coordinate 4,686,868 of OX291553.1, read as the reverse complement.
CCGTGTAACGTTCATAATAACGTTTTCTAGATCCCGATCTCAAAGCCATTACAATCTAGCAAATACTTTACTTAATAGGGTTTTAAAAATGAGAGATCTAGGTGTGACATTCGACTCTAGGCTAGATTTCAAACAGCACATCGTAAACGTGACGAAAACCGCGAACAAAACGCTTGGGTTTATCATGTGACAAACCTACAGGTTTGAGGACTGTAAACCGGCTATTATATTATACGATATTTTCTGTGATAAAGAAAGCAAATATAAAAAGGAAGCCGGTCTAGGGAACAATTAGTTCAAGTTCTTGACTTTGGCACTCATAAGAAACTTGTGAAATTGCTATCAATAAAGGACCCAAAAAAATTTTCATCGCAGTAACATCTAGAGATGTAGCTGCAGTAGCATTTACCAGAAATCTTGTTACCTTAAAAATACCAGGCAGAGACCCGATAAAATAAAATTTATTGATGAATATACTACAGCAGAGAAGTCGGCGTAAAAGATTAAGTTATTGTGGTAGATATGACACACTAATAGACAATGGTCTGGATTAATATAAAATATATTTTATAACCAGGTCGAGAGCAGAAAAACCGGCAAAGGCACTTGACATCAAATAATATCTAAATAAACATAAAAAAACAATTGCAACTATTTAAATTTATACACATATGTATGACTGATCGAAATTAAGGACAGGGAAACGCTTATAAAGAGAATTGGTGTAAGTTATTTTACACTTACATGAATAATTTTAACAAAAGCCGTCTTAGTAGTTGTGAAATACAATAGATTTTTTGTTAAAGGTGTGTTTTACCTAAGACTATTTAATTCGATCCCAGTGTGATTTCTCTTCCTCTTATAATTTAATTGGCATTTAAATTTACTGTTCTCATATGTGTCTCACTTTTGCACTCTTGTCTATTATCACACTTTCGCTCCGTGCGCAATGTTTCCAACTATATACGTAACGCAGAATGCACTGAGGTACAATAAACAGCAATCCACAGACACAGGTCGACGGTAATGTTGTTTTTACCAACATTTTACTTAAATAAGTAGCTGTAATGTGCAGTTAGTGCGACGCGAGCAAAGAGAAAAGTGTCGCAGATAAAAACTTCCCCGACACCACAAACATCCTCAATTGCTAACAGTAGTTTTACTGTGCAAAAAAATCATTAAAACCCATTTATGGTCCCATAATTATAACCAACAACCTAGTTACGTTACGTTACGTAATAAAGTGGATGGTGGATGTGTTTCAAAAGGTGAAACATAGAAGGTCGATAATCTAAAGCGACACACGTCGGTAAAGTAAAACATCATGAGCGAGGTTGTGTATGTCGCAAAGACGTATGTGAAGTCCTCAATCTGCATTGGGCCCGCGTGATGGACTATCCAAAATCGCTCACACCCAAGATGACGTCACGGGCCACTCCTCTGCCCTAACAGTCAGGGGGTAAGAAGGCCGGCAACGAATATTATAGTGAGTTTGTCTCTGTAGTCTTTTGGTGTTGATATTAATTTTATTGTTTCTTTTTACGAAACTCACTTGACTGATTTTTAGGGTTCCGTTCCCAGAGGGTAATTAGCGGAACCCTATTACTGAGACTCCGCTGTCCGTCCGTCTGTCACCAGGATGTATCTCATGAACCCTGATAGTAAGACAGTTGAAATTTTCACAGAAGATGTATTTCTGTTGCCGCTATAACAACAAATACTAAAATAGACATTAGAATAAATATTTAACGGGCTCCCACACAACAAACATGATTTTTTTGCTTGATTTTGCTCGATATTGATAACGGCAACAGGTATATGCTTAAAATATTCACAGAATATTTATTAATACAGTCAATTTAAAAATAAATAATTTAATTAAAATAAAACAAATATTTAAGGGGGGCCCCCATACAAAGAACGTAAATTTTTTTGCCGTATTTAATAGATAATGGTACGGAACTCTACTCTCTGCTCGCACTTGGTCGTTTTTTTTTTTCTATTTGCATATCATTTTAGTTATTTTTTGTTTGGGAATCAATTGTTAATAAAGTCCGAATTTTATAAAGTTTATGTCAAAAGTATTTAAAAAAAAAGTTGACTCATGCCTAACATGATAAAAAAAATAAAGTGGTTATAAAAAATAAAATACAATTGGGTTTTGAAAAACTTGTATTTTTGTTTTGAGTTACATTCCAAAAAAAAGATTTCGATATAGTGTTTAGACTGTAGGTGATCCTGACTCTAAATCATAATTTTTTTAATTATTGTTGTTTTTGTCTGTTCGACTATCACGCAGAAACGGCTATACCGAAGACAAAAGATAGACCGCTTCTAATTTACACAGGTCTTTTACTCCGAATTTTTAGTTTTCTCTTTGCAAAGAGTGCGTTTATAGAACCCACGGGCGGTAATGACGAGCCTATTCTATCAAGTATGTATAAAAGCTGTACCGTTGTTCTCAGCACGAACGATACGCACACTAAAACTTTTAACAACAACCAAAACTTTTTAATTCATTAATAATTTCTAGATATGACGAATGCGTTCTTTTCTCTACTTCTATTTCCAACATTATAATCGTGTTTTAGTAAGTTTATTTATTTATTTGTCTTATATTTTTATTTAAATACGCCCAAATGTGATGAAAAACATTGTGTAACACGGGCGGTACGGAAATTACAAACTCGAGTCATTAAAGCCTTCGGCCTTTGGCCGTAGGCTTCTCCATAGCCTCTCGTTAGTAATTTTTACCTTACCACCCTTAATACACAATGTGCTATTAAAGCTTTAATTGACATTTTAAGCTGTCGAGTTACATATACACGTATATTTTTTTATTTAATTAAAACTGTAGTTAGGGTTTTTTTGATAACATTTTATTGATTCGTACGTAACCCATATTTATTTGAAAAGTAATATTTTCCTACGTTTCCCTGAGGGTCCCAGCATTTTCTTATTTCTCCAGGGCGCCAAAGTAAGTTTTATCTCTATTGGATCCTCGAAAGAAGAGGAATATATATCAGAATAAATCTATACAAGAATATTTTCGTATCTTTCTGAACGTGTTCGTTTTCGGGTCTCATTCCCACAATGTTTCCAACTTTGACAGTTTTTGTATTAAATTTTTTTTTGAAAGCGAGTATACGAGTGAAATTTAGGAACAAAACTTTATTGAGGTTCCTTCTGAAATTGGCATGATAATTTTTTTTTATTACCTAGAGATAATTGATTTACACGTATAATTAAACACGTAAAGCACTCTATTTTAAGCCCAAGTAGTGATTCTTAGGTGCATCGTATCAAGAGATTCGTAAATAATCATTCTAACTTTATATAAAGAAGGCGCAGAAAGCAAAATACCAAGTCCAAATAAATAATGAACATACATTTAGGTACCACATTACAATTACAAGGTCTGATATCAGCAAAAACATAATGCAACATTTTTTTTCTCGATAGAAAAAAAAACACAGTCACCTCTTTTTAGGGTTCCGTACCCGAAGGGTAATTAGCGGAACCCTATTACTAAGGCTCCGCAGTCCGTCCGTCCGTCCGTTTGTCAAATACCTAGGCTAGGCTGTATCTCATGAACCGTGATAACTAGTCCGTTGAAATTTTCATAGAAGATGTATTTCTGTTGCCGCTATAACAACAAATAATAAAAAACAGAATAAAATAAATATTTAAGGGGGCTCCCGTACAACAAACGTGATTTTTTTGGTCGATTTCGCTCGATATTAATAACGACTACAGGTAGACGCTTAAAATATGCACATAATATTTAGTTTTATAGCCACTTTAAAAATAAATAATTAAATTAAAATAAAACAAATATTTAAGGGGGGCTCCCATAAAACAAAAGTGATTTTTTTGCCATTTTTATAGGGTACGGTACCCTTCGTGCGCGAGTCCGACTCGCACTTGGCCGATTTTTTTTTAATTTTTCATTTATTATTACAACGGTACCTACATATAATTTAGCTGACATTTTAATCAAATATTACTTAAACAAACCCTGGAGCTGTTATTAGCGAATTTTAAATACAAGCTGTAATATTCAAGTTATTAACATTTAATGTTTTTCGTCCATACTACGTTAATATTCCGCGTTGTATGGAAAATATGTCTGGCTTTATGCACCCTCTTAAGTTGGTAGAAAAAACAAAATCACATGTTCCTGGTTTACGGCAAATACTATGAGCGACTTCCCGCTAAATTAAAACAGGAACCGGATGACGAATCATTCTGTCGCCAATCGAAAAGGTTCTTAACCTTGTGTTGGATAATTTATTCCACACTATTGATGACTACATTAATACCAAATTATTAATCGTTTGACATTTTTATTTATTTACATTATGAATGTAATTGTAGATTATATGTTTTTATTATTGATTATTTTTCTTGGCATATGTAATTGGTTTTGTTTTAAGATCGGTAAAATATTAATGTCAAATAAGGTGAATCCCACGTAATTTGTTTTTTATCCAAATATTTTACGTATATACGTATCACCTATGAGAAGATTTGAGGAAATTTGGGAATTGCTGTGAACCAAATTCAAAAAATAAATTTACGTCAACATTTAAAAGTTAGAAAACTGTATAGCCGCCGGATTCCTCGTGAACTTACCCAGAACAAATAAAGGACTCGGGTTTGATTGAGGTCAAATAATTTTGTTAAAGTACGATCACGGACATTCAAATGCTGTGTATGACATTGTGACAGGCGATGAAACATGCATATATTGTTACATGCCGGAAAGGAAGCAACAGTCTTCTGTATGGTTGTTCGAAGGTGACGGCAACACAACATTGAGGCAGGCCAGAAACGTAGACAAAAAAATGATTACGTGTTCTTTTGCTCCGGAACCTATTTGCACGATCCCACTTGAAGGACAAAATACAGCGAATGCTGAGTGGTACACCAACATTTATTTGCCCAGTTTCTTGGAACAAGTTACGAAAAACGACCAAGATGTCGCATCATATTGCACCATGACAATTCTTCGGCACACACCGCAAACAAGACAAAGTCTTTTTGGCTTCTGAAAAGGTAAAGCTAGTGACCCATCCCGCACATAGTCTAGACCTGGAACAAAATAAAGATTTGATGAGAGGTTCGACACTTACGGGGCCGGAAGTGACCGTGATAGCTTTCAACCAACACGCGAAAAACGTGCCCTTAGACCAACGGTCCTTATGTATATTTCAAATATTTATTATATAATGAAAAATACTTCTAAATGCAGTAAATATAATACTTTACATTTAAAATTGTTTTATTAATGCGTTACACAAAACTCTCAGTGTCTCGTAAGATGAGCACAAGACGGTCTGGGACACCGAGATTGTACAGCTTGTAAGTCAAGCCTTTACGCCAGACTTTATCGAATGCCTTCGCTACATCGAAGTATATTGCAGACAATTAGAAGGTCATTTTATAAATTATTAGCTAATACAAAACCATACCGTGTATTATTTTATATACAGCGCCATCTATTGCCTATCTTTTGCATTAATTCTTAGGTGTCAACCCTACGGCTGTCACATATGAGAAAGGTAATACTAAAATTATACATTTAACCGCATTAGTCCATGTTATATGAGCGTTGCATTTGTTAGAGGACGCAATTTTATTTTTGGGACATGTGTGGGGGGTCAATAGAAGCTTAACCTCAAGTTTGAGAGGTCGCCACCCTTGTCATCCGGCCGCCATCTTGGAAAAAAGGGTGAAAACACTTTTTTCGCAATATCTCGGAAACCATGCGTCTTACAAAAAATTCGTAAGACATAATTCGTAGCAAATTGTTTTGCCTACAAATATGTTTATATACCTTTTTGCTCTAAACTAAAAATTAAAGAAGTTATAAGCAAAAAATTGAGAAACAGCTCGAAGGATTAATGATGTGTACGGAGAAGCCACTGTAAAAGAAAACACAGTACGTTTTTGGTTTCGTTCTGGAAATTTTGACCGCCAGAACAAACTTCGTGGACGGCCGGAGACCCTAGTTGTCAGGAATTAAAATTGATCGTGAAATCGGATTAATCTCAAACCATGTCAGAGTTAGCTGCAGGCTTCGATAAGAGTGATGAAACCATTTTGAATATATTCAAAATATATATAAATCAATGTCACTAATATCTCTTCAGTTCGTTTTTAAGTTTTTAAGGCTTCAAAATGTTTATTATCATTATCAAGTCAAGAAAAAGGTAAAACGCCATTTGGTGCTGGCAGCCATTTTGAATTAAGAATAACGGCACATACATAGCTTAGTGTACCCTGCTAGTCATAACCTTTCATTTGATACCCATGTCGAGAAGCTTGTGAAGAAGCGGGTTTTTATTCTATTATGTCCAATATTTTAGATTTTGAATTAAGTTACAAGAAGTATTTTTTGCACCAGCACCGAGGATACCAACATAAAAGTAACTTACAAACACAAACAAGAAACAAATACAACTAGATGATGGAATATCAACAAAAATTATACAATATGTGGCTTCGGATATAAAAAACGTTTTATGTCACATTATATATTTATGTATAAAAGAAGGCGTATTTCCAACCAAACTAAAAACAGTTATAATAAAACCTCTCTTTAAAAAGGAGGATAAAGAAAATTTTAAGAAATTACAGGCCTATCGCTAAATTTTATTATTACCTAATATAATCAATAATCTTGATATTTACGTATAATTTAACAGAAAATTTTAAGCCCAAGAAGTAATCCGTAGGTGTATCATATCAGCAGATTCGTAATTTAACGAACTGATTTTTTAATTACGTAGCAAAATCACATAATCCTGGATCACAGCAAATTTTGGTTATTATATATGTAGATAGTTCTTCCACTATGAGATCAAGTCTCACAGGTTTATGCTTTAATTATCAGTTTTTGGATTTCTTCCTATATATGTGATGTATTACCTTGCTTCTTGCCAAATTTCATGATTTTAGGTCATCGGGAATTACCCCATAGATTTTAAACAAAATTTATTTGTGACCCAATATACGACAAAAAAGTATTTTGGGCATATTTTTTATTGTATTGTAATTTGGTAACTTAATTTTTTACAACTTTAAGTGACCGTAGGTTTTAGGATTTAGTATTAATTTCAACTTGATACCTTCATGGTTTCTTGAGTAAAAGGGAGCTTGAAAGACAGGTAAACTTTAAGTGACCGTAGGTTTTAGGATTTAGTATTAATTTCAACTTGATACCTTCATGGTTTCTTGAGTAAAAGGGTGCTTGAAAGACAGGTAAACTTTTTTTTCATAAGTTATAACTACAAATTAACAAATTTTGAATGCCAAAATATGTGAAGATAAAGTGAGAAAAAGGTTCTTGACAGACAAACAGAAAGACGGACAACGAAGTGATCCTACTTGAGAAAGGTTTGTTGAGGTAAATGATTGACTTTTATTTAATCGGCGTTACAAGAAATATCCGTCTATGAAGGTTTCACCAATCGAATTGCGTAATGTATAAGGCATATAATATTAATGCCAATTAAATACTAAAATTTCTTGTTAAATTCAGATACATGATTAATTTGGTAAAAACTTTGGTTATAAAATAATTTACGGGCATTCTTTTTGGGAATTTTCACATTGTGACCATCGTTAAGAGGATACACCTCGCAGCGGGCTTCATATAAATGAATTTCTCATTTGTTTTTGACATTTACTCATCAATCACTGTGAAATTTCTTAGTCATTATCCCAAGCCGAAAATGTGGTGGTAGTTTTTCCAAAATCTTGTAAAACGTTCTATTACCTAGAAATCTTTTTTAAAACCTTTTGTATGAAAAACTAGAATCCTGTATAACTTTTGAACTTTAAAATTTGATAGAAAACTGGCACCCTGCAGACCTAGATATTTATTACTAGAACATGCCTTCAAAATTTCGTGATGTTTGATCGGTAAGTGTTAAAAATAAGTGAGAAATTCGTTTGTATGAAGCCCGCTGCGAGGCGCCGCGAAGTGTATCCTCTTAATAGCGATTTATAATAAATAATATGAATATACTTAATTGCATATAAAAATAACAAAAATAAGAAAAGTTAGTTAACAAATAAGGTACAAATAAGCTGCCATATCGCTTAAGAGCGATCTCTACCAGGCAGACGCGTTTTAAGTAGTTAAATGTTTGTATAAAAGATATTTCGTCAGATTTTCAACACATATCATAGATTTTAGTTATTATTAATTGTCGTTTCATAGAGAATTCTTAGGAGTTACATACAACTTGTTACATGTGTATAATTTTATTACATATTTTTGTCATTTTATGATATTACTATAATATAGGGTAAAATAACAGACAAGATCGGCAAAATCGACGTAAATTTTTTTCATACAAATATTTCGGTACTCGAAACGCGTAAAATTATCATATATGAACCATTGTCACGAAAAGCAAATATATCCAAAAAATGCTAATGAATTTTTACTAAAAATGACTGTTGAAATGTATGCATTCAACAAAATCTCAGATCATTTGATGATCCATTGTGAAATAAACATGATATACCTATACTAAGCTCTCTGCGATTATGATATGTAATTTGCGGAGTTCGATGATATAAGCGTTATGGATGAAATCTGCTGACTACGCCGGAGTTTCTCTAATTGTCAACATTACACACATGAAAAATTCTAAATCTCACTGGCATTTGTGAGACTTTCCAAAAATTAAAATTGTTTACGGAAATATAGAAAATAGAGATATACTTATTTAAGTTTAAAAGGTTATTATGAATTATTAGATAATACAAAACTATACCGTGTATTTTTTAAATAAAACGCCATCTATTGCATTAATTCTTAGAATTCCACCAAATATAATATAATATGGTCCTTACATATGAAATTGAAAGTTTTATGTCCCTCAAGCGGTCGCGCGGCGTCGACTCGACCGCGGTAAACCTATATTCGGTTATAAGTTCGTATATTCTCATCACACATGTTTGCCAATTTTAGTAATAGGTTCATTGTGAACTTAAAACAATAGATTCCTCCTTTCTGTGCGCATTGCTTAATCTAAATTATATCTTTCGTTGTGCATGCTGCGTAGGGTTTGCAAATTAAACGCGCGCCTGACGTCGTTGAAGCTTCGCGCGACGCACTTCGTTAATAAAAATTTTTGTACGTTTTATGCCAAATCATTTTTTTATATCTAAAGGTTAATATTTTTAAGTACACATGTTATTCAAATAATTTTATAATTTGTCTTTTTGATTCTTAAAAATCTTGACAGTGTCATTAAGGTTCCGCGCGACCGTTTTGCCATTTTATAGGGAGTTCATTGGTTCCTTTGGTAAAAAAAAAACAGATCTGCCGTAATCGTCTGACCAGATCTTAGGAAGCTGTAGTGGATGACCCCAACGCTGGTCCACCAGACACTGTCGGATTAAGCCGGTTCTCCTGGATTTACCCATGGCGATAAGCGTTTCCGATTATCGTATAGGATCCATTTTTCATCACAAGTAATACGATTCAAAATTCCCTCGTTATTGTGATGGTTGAGAAACGTTGTTATTGGTTTGCTTCACTTAGTTCATGCGGTACGCGTTTTTCAAGCTTTTTCACTTTTCCAATTTGTTTCAATTGCTTCAAAATGGTTTTATCACTCACACCAAAGCCTGCAGCTAACTCTGACGTTACAAAAACTTCAATAATGTAACCAAAGGTGTAAAAAATTAAGATTTATTCCTATACTTATCTTTTTGAGAAATTGCACCAACTCTCGGACTATAAACCTTTGGGAATATTTTTTTTATCATAAGAGTCATCTTTAATTATTTTTAAACAACAAATATTATAAATAGCTTTCGGAACCCGTTTCATTACATGTTATTCGTATGTTTTAAATAATACAAATACCTTTCCATTTATCCTTAATAAACGATTACAAAGGAGGAGAATACAACTATACCTCCGCATAAAATCCAATCCTAAAATTATATGTTTAACATGCTATAGTTACAATGATATCCAGTAAAAAGGGGTCCTGAGAAATTTTTACACATGTATTCCTTAGCTTATAACCTGTGAATACTGTACCATTCGCTGATAATAAAGAGATTTCTGGCCCTTTCAACCATGATTGACCTGGAAATATTTCGTCATATTTTTCCTAGGGTAACATGGACGAACAGATCCACTATCAATGATAAATCTATATTTCCTATTACATCAATAAATTGAGACCCATAATAACTCGGGGCAAAGGTTGCTGCTTTACAAGTCGCAAGTCCGGCCCCATATGGAGTACTGCTGCCATCTCTGGGCGGGTGCACCCGGATATCAGCTTGGCCGTTTTGACTCGGTTCAACGACGGGCTGTGAGAATTGTCGACGATCCCACACTCACTTGAGGTATCGAGCCCCTTAGTCTGAGAGACTTTGCCTCCCTGTGCGTGTTCTACCACTTGTACAATGGGTTGTGTTCTGGGGAATTGTTCGAAATGATGCCCACGGCTCCTTTCTACCATCGCACCGCTCGCCATCGGCAGGGAATTAATTTTCACACTTTAGAACCGAAATGGTCGCGTACAGTGCGGTTTCAGAGAAACTTCCTCCCGCGAACGCTTAGGTTGTGGAATGAGCTCCCTGCCAAGGTTTTCTCTAAGGACTACAGTATGGGGTTCTTCAAAAAAGAAGTTATTAGATTTTTGAAGGGTCGGCAACGCGCGAGTGATGGCCCTTGGTGTTGCAAGCGTCCATAGGCTACAGTGACCGCTTACCATCAGGGTCCGCCTGCTTAGGCTGCTGCGTAGGCTTGTTTGCCACCTTAGTGGTATAAAAAAAAACATGCACAGATCGCCGTAATAGTACTCAAAACGCGGTAAAGAAATGTTGTCACTACGCGTTTTACAGATAAAGGTGTTTGTTGTTTTACTGATAGCCTCCAACTCCTATGGTTTTAGTGAATTTACAATAATTATCAAAGTTCAAAGAGCGCACCAAATCTGATGCGTTACGATTTTGAATACGCTCCGCAACACGCCACGCCGCAGTGCACCCAGCCTTAAAATGTTGAGTTGACAACTTGATCGCGCGTCATATAATTTTGCACGTATAAAGGTGATGGCATACCCAAACGAGTTAAGTTTGCAATAATTTGATTATTTTCTCTTTTTCTTTTCTAATTTCATAATATATATATTAAGATGACCAAGTGAATTTGCTAATTTCATAGTTCTTAATAAATATTTGAATTTTATACAGACATAAAACCCAGAAAACAAGATTCGGTGCGATGCGGTCACGTGCTAGCGCGTATTGTACGTGGAACTGTGTCTCTTGTATGCTGACAATGCACAATATGTCTTTGCACACTGATAGAAACGGAATGCTCTTGCTAGGGTATGCCATTGCCTTAAAATGCGAAGTGATAATTCTACGGTATATTGTAATGTTAATCTTATGGTGGTGGTGCCTTCGCCAAGCAGAAGCTTACGTGGCTGGTACAGAGGTAGAGACAGCTAGAAGGTCATCTAAATAATCATAATCTAAAATGTCATTAACAAGACATTTTCTTACACACCTCTGGTTTTCTTGGACAATGCTTACTAAATTAAAGTGAGACCAATCTGCGGATTAATCCTTCCATGTGTGTATGTGAAAACAACCAAATTGGTTGATAAATAACGGAGTTTTGACGAAATAAACATTAAAAAAAACCTTCAACCGAATTGAGAACCCCTACCTCTTTGAAGTTGGTTAAAAATACATAACGAGTATAAACATTAGAGATATATATATATATCCGTCCGGAAAGCCACCGATGTGGTCTCGGCTCAAGTAGTCCATAGTGGGCGTTTAAGATGGCGAAACTCCAAAATAAAAGCACGTATCGAAGGTATCACAATAACTTATTAATTTGAATTACAGTTATTAACAAAATATCACTCTCACCACAGGATGCAAATGGATTACGAGCCAATAGGTTAGCGGCACGTGCGCTTTCGTTGCTGTCTGTCCAACGAAAAACTCACTGACTGACAACGCTCGCGCCTTTTTATAGTAGTCGGTTACCCGCGCCCCAGACTATTAACCCCCACGAGCGCACGGCCGCTACCCCATTCGGAGTTACCCGCTCGTAAATTAATAAATTAAACATAATCGATTATTACTCGATTCAAGTTTTCAAACTCGATACTAAACTAATTTAGAGTACAGAATCAATCAAAATTCAAATAATGATAATTATGTACAATTTTGTCTGTTTTAGTTACAGAATACACTACGCGCCGTCATATATATATATATATATATATATATATATATATATCATCAAATATAAATTTGGTGGTGTAAAAAATTATCACCATGATTTCATTCGGTCTTAAAAACATCTTCAGAAGAAGCAGAATTTAAATTTTTAACGTAATGATACCTGATTGTGTTACAAGGGGTGAAAAACCATATTTTTTACTTATATTTTGTTTAGGAATTATTGGCGCCAAAAATACTACCGGATTTCACTATGTTTCACGTAGTTTTTAACAGTAATAACAGATGGCTGTACTTTATTCTAGTATGAAAACAGAATTTGTAAACATTTACTTGGCCTATTTTTACTTTTTATATTAATGATTAGATAACAAAATTGAAATACTTACAAATTTGTGAATAACTTTAACTGAATTTGAAATAAAAGGTAACGCAAAGTAGGTCGAAAACAAAATTCACAGATTAAGGTTATTTTATTTTCAATACAATAAATGTATTGAAGTCTAAAAGTCTCACGCCAACCAAACTAGGCACACTATAAATGTATCCTACCCTTTTCAATTCTCCTTTGAGTACCTTGTGCTTTTTATTTCCTTGGGGACTTTCTATCTTTCAGGACACAAAAGCTGTAGAAAACATAAGCAACTGATTTACTTTAACCTAAGTTAACACGTCTAGAAATATTTATTTTAAACAATTTTAATGTTATAGTTCAAATAACTTTAAAGCCTTAAACGACTTTTAATGCATCAACATACAATATTATTGAGAGATATCTAAAAAAACATTAACGAACACACACTTCGAAGAATAAAAATGGCTGTGGTCCGCTGAAACATATTTTTCAGTCGCAGGTTATATGTTATATATTTTGTTACCGTATTGTGTAGTTAGTGAGACTTTACCACGTGCAAAGCGACGCTGATAAAAACTTTGCCCGGCTCCGCAAATATGCAGGGTCCGTAACTTAACTTACGAGACGTTTCACGCTCAAAGAATGACCTACATCACGGTTTTTTTGTTTTATACTAAGATTTGTACCAGTCGTTACTACCTGGAACGCGCTTAACGAATTGAGTGTTTTCAGTGGAGTGTCATGTCGTAGGCTATGCATAAAATAACCTATGTAAAAACATAAAGTTTGTGCCTATTTTAGACTAATTAACTAATTAAATTAGACTTACGCGTATAATTAAAATACTACTCCGTTAGCGTAAATTTTTTTTTTTTGTATGAAATGTGACAGTGAAGTGCCCGTGAGTGTCTATTGGTTCACACGATAGAAGAAAAGTTAACCCTCTTTATATTAATTTAAAGTTTGAGATTCTGTCCATATTTTTTGTTCCTCTCATACTTATTAGCTGTAGTTTAGGGCTCCAGGACCCTTAAAGGACATTAAGACTGACAGAAGTGACGGTCCATGTAAGCGCAACAACAGTACTAATTTAAGGTGAGTAATCGTCATTCCTCTTAAGTTTTTAAATCATAGTTGGGTTTAGCTTTACCCATCAATTAGACGAAACATACTAGTTTTTTTGAAGTGACAACTTCTTTAGCGGCGTTGTGCACTTTTTTTGTGATGGGTAAAAAATATTAAACTCGCGTCAGATCACGTGTCCTGATCGAAAATTCGTTAGATGTAACCTTATTTACATAAAGTTAGTTTTTATTTTTAGTACATGGTGATTATGAGTAGTACAGGGAGGTTGGATATGGGACTTTAATTCTATGATAGATTGAGATGTCAAATATACTACGTCAAATAAATAATTAACAAACATTATTATTTATAATAAATAAATATGTATACGAAGTGATGGGAAGTAAATAGCCAGAATGTTTTCACTTTGACCGGCACTCCCGGAGTGCAACCCGTATTTTTTAAACTAGGCTTTACATACCTACATATACAATTCATACGCCCACACACGCAAATGGCAGATTATATTACTTTCTATGAAAAAAACCGGGCAAGTGCGAGTCTGAATCGCACACCGAGGGTTCCATAAAAACTTGTATAATTGTATATATAATTGAATGCGGCGCAAAACATAGCCTTGTAAATGTATCGATACTCATCATATTTGATTTTGTTCACCACTAGGTAATTTCCATAAGAGATTTTTAATCCTGCATAGTACTGCAGCAGCGCTCTGATTGGTCGCAAATACCTCGCTAATGGTTAGAACTATCTTTACCAGTAATATAACTTTCAGTGCTACCCCCGCCCCACTTCCCCGAAAACTGGTTGATGTGGTTTTCATACATACACTGAATCAATAACAGTTTATGCTACTCTAATGTCTTTGGCTTGTCAGTATTGTGACGTAATATGTCACTAAGAAAATCTAGATCAGTACTATGTAGCGTTTCCAGTCTGCAGGGTTTTTATTAATATCTTTATCACTACTGGAATTACTCATATTTTATAATAAAGCAAACCAAAATGATGTAAATATACATAATTTTTTTAAAAAAAATCTTTGAACGAAGCCATCTCAAATTCTTCTAAGGAAAATCTTACTAGAAATTTACTGATTCTTGTCGATTTTTTGTTATTTAACGATTTGATAAAACTATAACGGTGTATTATTTTGATTTAAATAATATAATAATACAAAATGATAGAAGTGATCTAGGCTGCTCATTACAGACGAGGCTACGAGCCGAAGCGAGGGTGTAATGTAGCCGAATGTGTATTGAGCAGAACTAGTGTCATACGAATGTTTTCAACACACTTGAAGGACAGAAAATACTTATGTTAGTGTTAAAGTGTTGTAATAAGGTAATATTAAATGGAATTTTATAGTTTTAATTTATTTTTAACAAACACGTTGGATTTCTTTTTCTGAAAATAAGAACTCACTTTACAGGCATAATTTATTCTAGCTATAACATAAAAACAGTAGAGTAAAGGCACTTGTGCGGTTATTGTCATCACGGCAAAAGTGCTTTATGGGCGCTATTAAGAAGCAGAAAACGGTGCAGTAAGTTTTGCTTTAAGACCAAGTGTGTCGAACAATAAAAAAAAATGGCCAAGTGCGAGTCGAACTCGTGCACGAAGGATTTCATAACATATATATAAAAAAAAAATTAACAAAAAACATGTTTGTTGTATGAGAGCCCCCCATAAATATTTCTTTCATTGTAATTTAATTATTTATTTTTAAAGTGAATATAACACTAAATATTCTGAGAATATTTCAAGCGTCTACGTGTTGCCGTTATCAATATTGAGCAAAACGAGCAAAAAAAAATCACGTTTGTTGTATGGGAGCCCTTAATTATTTATTTTATTCGGTTTTTTTAGTATTTGTTGTTATAGCGGCAACAGAAAACCTCATTTGTAAAAGTTTTAACTGTCTAACTATCACGGTTCATGAGATACAGCCTAGTGACGGACGGACTGCGGAGTCTGAGTGATAGGTGCCCGTTTTTTACCCTTTGAGTACGGAACTCTAAAACACTGTAAAGTAAAAGGCACTAGGGCGGTAATTGTCATTACCGCACAAATGCGTAATGGACACTATTAAGATTCAGAAAATGATGCAGGAAAGGCTATTGTATGAGCAAGTGCGTTGAAAAATACTTTTTATTCATCCCGGTTATTAAAGCGGACCCCGTCGGTTATAATAGTGTCTGCTAATGACAACATTTTACGCCGACGAAGCATATTACTGTTTGAGTCACTGAAATCAAAATATGAAGTGGTTTAACGCCAAAATTTTTAGTTGCTGTGTTTTTTTTATTCGGTATTTCTATTCTTTCTAAATTTAGTATCAGGTATATACTTGTAAGAATTAATTAGGGAGGCTGATTATATCATTTAGTATACAAAACCATTTCAAAACTTCAAAATTAAGTATTTACATAAATTATTTTTTTGGAATAACAATTATTTTATCAATTTGTTTGTAAACATTGCAACAATTCTGAATAGAAAAATTATTTTCTTTTTATAAAATACAAAAATTAATCATTGAAGAGTGCTCAAAGGTTTTAGCTTTCCACGTAACATTTCTGTAACAAATTGAATTCCTTAATTGAATCCACAAACGAAAGCTCGTCAAATATTATTTACCTTCAATTTTGTTCACTAAATTAGAGGCCTTATTGGATTAAGTCTGGAAAGCTTTAGCTGTAATTGAGGTTTTTGGGCACATGACTTTCTTGTTACTAGAACTTTCATTTACTGTCCCACGTTGCAATAAATAAAAAACAATTTTTAATATCATTTAATTCAATATCATTACTAATAAAAAAAAGGGTAACTTAACTTACTACAGTAATTACTTGCTGTTTTTTATTTTATAAAAAATGTGTTTGAAACTATGTATGTATACCAGTGGCGAGGGGTAGAATTATGACAAGGGTAAGTCGGTCAAAAAAAAGATGTGTTTTTTTGTTTTGTGATCCAGCAAGTAGCGATTTAACAGCGCTCTATTTAAAGCCATTATTACAAATAAATGCACTGCAATGAACAAATACGTGAGTAAAAATCCCAATTAAACAATAAAATAAACATAACTCCTGAAAGATGTTTACCAAATCGCAAGCTTACAAACAGTGCAATGGCAGACGGACACGTACTAAATTCATACCATTCTAAATAAAACGCAAGTACACTTCTAAATAAAAACGTTTAAACACTTTGCTATTGAGATTTAAATGTATTTTGATTTTTAATTTAGCAATCTTATCTATAAATTACTGATAGGTGACAGAGAGAACAAACATTAAAAATATTAAAAAAAAAAAAATGCCACAATTACTTAGCTTACCTTTATTCACCCAACGCATGTGAGCGAAAGGGATATAGTAATGGCTTTTCACTACGTTGAACAATACGCGTAAGCGCCGCCGCCTTGTTCATTAGCCTATTGTAGATACCTAGCGCCTCTGTAACAAACTGCAGTGCAACAAACTTTTCTGACTCTCTGATCTTGGGTTGGATGCATGGGGATTCTTTACATACAAACAAAATAATATAGTGAAACAAACTTTTTTGTCCTTCTGACCGCAGGTGTTGGGTCGCTAGTGTCGTTGTAAGTTCAAACCGTTTCAATATGGCGACAGTAGTTTTTATTTCTAACAGCCGGGACAAAAAAAATTTTGGTCTATTCTTGGAGTGCACCCCGCACTGTAATTAGTACGTCGTTTTGGTAGTATTGTAAAAACGCTTGGAAAAATTTAAATTACATTCGAAAAAAAAAACACAGGAAGGATTTTGGGTTGCTAATAAATTAAAAAAAAATACAGAAAAGGTTCCAGTAAAATCCTATATAAGTGCAACGAACTTTTTTGACGTGGTAGTCAAAAATCAAAACTACTGGCGCAACATTGAAATGGTGTGAACTCACAACGACACTAGCGACCAAACACTTGGTTACACAGAATGGCAGAAAAGTTTTTTGCACTGTAATATTTTCATTGCATGAACAGAAATCCCATGCGTCCAATTTTATTCTTAATTTTAAGGGTTTCGTAGTCCAAAAGGAACTATTATAGTTGCGCAATGTCCGTCTGTCCGCGGCTTAGACCATTAGGACTAAAAACCTGTAATTTGGCATGGGTATAAATATTAATTAGGCCGACAAAATGGTAAAATAAAATTTAAAATAGAATATTTTAGGGTACCTCTCCTACACGTTAAGTGGGGATAAATATTTTTTTCCTCGTCTACCCCATAGTGTGGGGTGTCGTTGGATAGCTCTTTTGAAAAACTTGCGAATAAATAAAAACCATGTTTTCGATTCAGCGAAGCTTTAAACTGCAAATGTGGGTCTGTAGAAACAAACCTTGATAGTAACATATGTAACGAAATCAAATGAAAAACTATCATAGCTATGTAGGCTTTACAACTTAATGAGTATAGTAGATAAACTTGAAAATGTAAAAATTTCGTACAATTTCCATTAAAAAGTACTAAGATGAAGTTGGTACTTGTGTAAAACACTTATTAAATACAAGTTTATGAACCATTTACTCGTAACATTAAAGAAAAATTTAATTATAACATTCTGAATACTAATACTAAATTGATTACGCATTCGACAAGGCCGCGGCGGCGCGGCGGGGCGCTGCACTTGGCGGTTCATGATAGAAACTTAATAATTTGGTTGCTCTATCGTAAAAACGGTAACAAATACAATCTTCAATCTTGCAGTATTCATAGTGTGTGTGAGCTCTAAAGTATAACAACAAATAGTATAAACCCGCGAAGTGTGAGACGGGCATGAGCATTTACCATCAAAAATTACCGATACAGCGCCATCTAGCTGTTATTAAGCGAAATAGTAACATATTTGTTTGTTGGAAACGACCATTAAAGTTAAGCAATGTCGGGATTGGTTATAATTGGATGGGTGGCCGCTTAGAGACACACTTTTAATTTTTTGTGTTTAGAATTACGTAATTGATACGGAACCCTCGGTGCACGAATCCGACTCGCACTTGGCCGGTTTTCTTTAGAATATCGAACTGGCCACTTGGCCAGTGAGGATCGACCGCGCTGCTATCATTGCTATACAGTCGCTGCGGAAGTAAAAATAAAGGCGGGGTATCGTTAATCATCTTTTATTTTCAATTTAATTCTTTTATTAAATTTCTGTTTTGCGATTTGCACGTACGTATTCTATTAATGTACTTATTTATTTTTCCTGCGTTTCCAAGTTAAGCTCTACGAAGGTCTTGGCCGTTATGTCTTTGTTGGATTCGTATTATTGTCGGCCTTACCTTGGGTTCGGCCTTTTAACTCTACTCATCCAGATAAGGCTTACATTCACGGCAATAATGTATTATTCCATTTTAAAAAACCAGTAATCAGTAACAATGTGCATATCAATATGTTGTTTATAAAAATTAACAGGCACACGTACGTGAAATCTCTAACCACTCTTTACGAGATTAGTGTCGTAAACGTATTGTGTTATAAATATGTGAATTAAAAAAAAAAAATTGTAACGCATATTTTAATTAAATTTTTTTTTGTATTTGAATTGTGTACAATTTAAATTAAAAAAGTTCCTTGACACCTTTAAACCAGACACTTTGAATTTGAGTCAAAAGATACCGATTAAAATCCTTGAATTGGTGGATGTAAGTACAAAAAAAGACAAATTAAAATTATGTTAGAAAATATCAGCACACTTAAAAACACCAGTTTAATAACATAACCAGACAGTGTTCATAATACGTAGTCAATGCTCTAAATCTGATTTCTTAAAATATTAACTAAATAATTTATTACGTTTACGTTTATTCCAAATAAAGTTTTATTTTTACCGTGCAACAGCGATTTCACGTAAGTTTTGTAATCCACTGAGTACTAAAGCATTGCGAAAGATATTTTAACACTACCCATGCAGTCGGAAACTATTAATCACATGCCTAGTGCTTTGTTCATGGCTTCTAACTGTTGTGCACACTTTACGTTCCTATTCTCATAAATCTGTAGCTTCCTGTAATGTACACTCTCGCCTATCGCTTGAAAAAAGGCCAGTTTTTCATACGGGCGAGAAAGATTTGTTTGCAAGCATGTTGACAGGTTTTTGTTTAGATTTTTTGATTACGTAATATGAATGGCATGACGTTGTGAAAAGGCTTTGTGTTTCTCGTCTTCAAATCTACGTAATTATATAAATTAGTGTATTACTTCTTAAAATCTCAAATAAAATATATGTAAATGAATTGTTGTAAGGTATATGTATAACAACAAAAAATATTCTATATCGCGAATGCAGGAAATAGTTATTTATGATATTAGTGCGGTAAGTTGGTTATTGCAAACGAGTGGACGAATGTATGTCGAGGGCTTACCATAGTTACGAGTTTGTAAATACCAATTCCTCAAGAATGTCATACAACGTTTTTCAACATATTTGCGAGAAAACAGTAGAATTCATAGGTAATTAAATGATTTTTTTAAATTACATACACACCATAGTACAATTTGAACAATTGTTGAAATTCAGTGCAACTTTCTGCTTTGGAAGCATAACTGGACTGACTAATATTTTTGTGAGTCTTATGTGTTTTTTTCTTTTAGTATTAAAGTGAGTCAAACGTATAAATCAAAAGCGCTTCCATGGAGGTTCGATCGAAATTAAAAAAACCGTAAAGGATACGCACTGCGCCATACAACGGAGCGTGCGGTAAAACAGGTATTTTTGTGAGAGTACCTGGGTAGTTCTCATCGTAGCTCAAATTTAATAGTCACACAGTTATATTTTCTAAACGGTATAAGTTAGAAACAGTAATTTTGATTTGTGGGGTAAATTATCTATTTAGCTACTAAATAAATAAAGCTTGACGTAATAGAAACAAAAATATACACCAAAAATCACACGAAACGGTTGAAAACGGGGCTATTTTTCGCATTCTCATCGCGTCACACCTTCCGTTGCAGCAAATCATTTGGTTACTGCTTCACAAAATTTCAGTGTATTTGCATGTTACATATACTGAAATCATCGTAATTAAATATACTTTATCATTATTTTAAATTGAAAACACAATATGTGTCGGTCACACGATTTTAGGTACTTTAGATTTCCCCAAATAAAGGCTTGCTGTTGAACACGACAGCAGCGACCAATCACAGAGTTAGATTCGGACGAACGTCAAGCGTATTCCGGTATTGAAGAAGTGAGACGAGCGGCTTATCCACGTTCAGTGGCCTCAAAATCTGGTGAGTTCTATTTATTCATATATGTATCGACACTTGCGTGGACAACATTTTTGTGCATTGTATTTTAGCAATTGAAATCAAAGTTAGCTAATCGAAGCAACCAAAATGCAAAATATTTATGTAGTATTTATTTTAAAATGTTACACGTAAATTTTGCAGGAATTTATAAAAACGGCATATTATCGTCACCTTTGTGTCATCACCTTCGTGGCTTATTGTCCACGAAAGTGATTTTATGTCCTGAAAGTGATTCTTTGTATGTTGGCAGTATAGTTTTATGACATTGTCAGTGCATTAGAATGCCACAAACTGTCAAAGAACGCCGAGAAAAGAAAAAAAATGCAGAAAAACGAAAACAGAAAGAAAAAAACCAAACCCTGGGCTTCACAATGCTGCTAAAGCAAATCGTTATTATAGAAGTAAAGCCAGAGGAGTCATTGTACCAAGCCAATGAAATGTATATCCAAATAAAAAGAGCAAAATAGTTACGAGATCGACTGAAGAGCAAACAGTACAGCAAAAGAAAAGAAAAAAGAGCAAAAAAAGCAAAATATTTTGCCAAGTTTCAGCTAGCTTGAAAATTTTAGCTTCTCTGCAAGACCTATTAGACCACGGTCGATTTTTGACGCCAGCAGCTACTCGCAGGTTAGGAATGAAACATTCCATACCAGCGAAGATTTTCTCAGTGACTGCGGCTGCGCAGACGTCAGGATCTTCTGAGCTAAAGCAGAGCTGCCTCCACGGGTACGATGCATAAAATTCTCGCAATTCATCCCAGCCTGCCGACTTATAATGCCACACACGACCCCAATTTGTTGGCCCAGATAGATTAGGTTGTGAGCATGACACTTGAGTCCGAACGAGACAGTGGTCCGAGGAGCTAAGAGGCGCATCTACTGAGACGACATATCCGTCCGGACGTGTAGTCAGCAGAAGGTCCAGTAAGGAGCTTGTATGGTGCTCTATATCTGGTATTCTCATTGGAGAAAATACCAGCTGAGAGAATCCATAGGTCAGAACAAATTCATGAGCAGATATACCTGCATAGTTATTGGTTTGAGAACAGAGCCACTCACGATGGTGTGGTGTGTTCTGCTGTGGGATATTGCTTTAGAACTTTGTCAGTTGCCAAACTCAGTTGCGTGAAGAGTCGAGTTACGTCCGTGTCACCGCTATGAGACCTGTATCGGCATGCATAGATACGAGTATGGCCGCCGTGATCTACACGTACCCACAATATATACAGGTCCCTGTTTTCAAGGCTATGAAAGCGGCGACAGCAGACATCCTCCCGGACGAACATACATACACCGGCAAGACTCACAAAATTGTGCTCGAGTTTGTAGTCGGGATAGTGAAGGTATGATGTATCGGCCGATCTGCGTCTCCGTTGGAAAAAGAATGGTCAGCTGTGCAGTTTCTAGATGGTGGTGAACTGCGTTAAGATTGGCGTGAATACCCAAATGTTGCAAAAAATATGGATGGAGTGGCCGCTGAAAAAACTTTCATTTATTTCTTGCCATATTTATTAAAAGGGTTATTTAGACTAAAGATGAGGATTTAATGCAGAGACAGCTTAGAGGAAAAAAGGTGCGGTACTAGAACTGCTGAAGCATGGCACAGATGATACGGTTGCTGGCACGGCGGGCGGAAGGGCTCCTGATCCCCCTCTGTTGTAGTAGCCGGGTCCACTCCGGTCTACTTCTCCGGCACGACTACCACTTCAGAGACTTTACACAGGCTGGCGGATCAGCTTCTTAGGGCGGAGATTAAGTGATCCCTGGGTTCGGGCGGGTTCCCGACCTGCGAGCGGTCAGCCGTTTCATCAGGTCTCCCTGACCGCAGTACCAGCACGCCGCGTCTTCGCCGAGCAATGAAATCAACAAGCACCGCCGGTCCTCCGCTGTCCGCTCAGCGAATCCTCAAAGATCCTCTGGCAACCTTACTCACCGCCAGGAACACAACATTACTGTTATTGTGGCCGCGGTTTTCTATAAGTTCCCCAGTTCGGGCCGCTCATTCGAGCAAGTACTCGCTATGCCCCGCTCTATTTTTTCGGGTGGCTTATTCGAGCGAGTGCTTGCAGTGCAGTGTTTTATGATTAAGTCTCATAAACAGTACTTAAATTATGAAAAAATAATTGCTGTAAAGTTTATTTGTCACTTTCGTGGCTTATTGTGTCACTTTCGTGGGATCAAGAACTTCAAAATATTATATCAGCCAAACGAGACTGACGATCTGATTAATTTGACTCACGATCTGATTAATTTACTTATGGATTTACTCGTCTTATCAAGCGCTATCAGCTATTTACAGAAATTGTTCAAATAAGTAATAAACTTAAATCTGCCACGAAGGTGACGATGAGAATTGTGGCGATGAGAATTACCCACCTATTTTACCGCACGCTCCGTTGTATGGTGCGTAATTTTTAACTTTTGAACGATGTATACAAGCTTCATAAATGCATTTTTGAGCAAATGTGTTAAAAAATACTTTACCCTTAGTTTTTGGCTCCGGTCGAGTAGGTATTTTTTTAATCTTGACTTACTTTTTATAGTTCGTCAGGAACTGGTAATTGGGGTATATTATTCCTTAAGTTGGTAATTTCTAGCGTATGGGATATACAAAACCGCCTTAGTCCAAATACACTGTACGAGAAGCACTGTTGCGGCGATCAACATAAAGTACAAATAAAGAAAATGTGTGGTGTATAGATAAATAACGGTTTAGTGGGAAACGACTGCCTGCGCTGAATAGAGTTGCGTGGGTTCGATTTCCAGACAGGACAAACATTTATGTGATTGAGTCAGGGTGTTTCAATGTATAAAATATATGTATTTACAAACAAAAAGTATATTTATGTATTTGCATCGGTTGTCTGGTATCCATAGTACCAATAATGTACGGTCGCGGTCAGAATATCTAGTCTCTAAATAGCTTTAAGTTAACAGCAATTCGTTTAATTTTTCTCCATTATTATTAAGTAACCCAGATTTTTTGACGGCACTTCATAGGTACAGTATTGTTTTTTTCATAGAAAATGGCACATTCATTAATAAAAGTTCGCCATCCCTGTCCTAGAGCGATTGATTGTCATATTAGAAAAAAGATAATCTATGGCCAATCAAATTGACATTTAGTACTTGTGACTTAAATGTGTGCATGCAATTGTGATCCTTAAGGTGGTAAACATTTTCTGACCGCGACTATACAAAAATATTTTTTTATATTTATTCAAGATAATTGTAATTTACCTATTTTGAGCACGAGGCGACTCCTTGTTTAATAAAAAGACAGAATGGATAGTCTCGACACTCTTATCATTTAGACTTTTTAGTTTGTAGCAAGCGGCGCCTCTTCCGCAAGCCGGTTTGTCTGTTAGTGTGATCTGTACGTTGGTAGAAGTCTGTCTGTATTATAAGTCTGTTCTATGTTTTTGGTTTAATCGATTTTTGCCACTGTAAATAACCTTATTAGGTTATAACATTTTGAAGTCTATTCAAAATTATTATTTTTTATTATAAAATCGATTGTCAGATTAAAATTGTTATTTTATTCAGTCGTAGCTTCATTTTAGGATAGGATAGGATCAGTCCCTTAAAATCCTTATTCCCGGTTTTGTATATAATTTTTAAGAAGACAAAAATAAATCAAAATGATTAGAGAGAGAGAGAATTTACAATATGATGTGGGAATCCAGAAAAAAATTTAAAGCTAAGCTGAAATGGTACCGAAATAATGCTGACCAAATCAGGATGGTTATATTAGCTTCAGCTTATACATCAAAACATTTTGTAAAATTTTGGAAGTGTACAAATAATATAAGTACGAAGCCGAACCTTCCTGTGAGCGTCGAAGGAATATATGACAAAAAAGACATTGCCAGCCTTTTCAAAGATATCTTTGCAGCTAGCTTAAGTGCCCTCACATACTCGGCTGACACTCAGACTCCTGAGAACATCGACACTGCCGGTTCACATGTTGTATTCACTGCAAAACAAGTTTGCTGTATAATTAAAAATATGACAACGGCAAAGTTACCGGGTTACGATGGGCTCAGCATTGAGCATCTGCAGAATGCTGGACCGCACCTATCTAGAATATTGGCATTAATATTTTCAATTTGTGTTGGACATGCATACCTACCCAAGGGTTTGATGAAGACCATTGTGGTGCCCGTAGTTATAATTAGACGGGAGATTCCTCGTATGGGTCCAATCGCAGGCCAATACCTCTGGCTAAAATACTGGAAAGTTTGCTTGACAAACATCTAACTGATCATCTAGACTTACATCATGCTCATTTTGGTTTTCGTCCTGAACTGTACACGGAAATAGCTCTATAAAGTCTCAAGCATCCTGTTCAATATTATGCGACTAGAAAGACACTTGTTTTTGCCAGTTTTTTGGACCTGTCCGAGGCATTCAACCTCGTCCGCTATGATATACTATGGACCTAAGCTCAGGGCTACAGGATTTCCGAATGAATTGGTTAGGGTCTTTGAGTATTGGTATAGTATTCTAACAAATATCGTTAAGTGGGCTAACACCTTCTCTGATGTGTATGGGTTGAATTGCGTTGTAAGACAGAGTGGACTTACATCCCCTAAACTCTTCAACTTATACATAAATCAGCTGATTGTGGAGCTAAGTGGTACCGGTGTCGGGTGTTCCATTAATAGTATTTGAGTCAATAATATTAGTTATTTGGACGACATGGTGTTGCTGAGCTGAGTTTCGGTCAGATTGCTGAGAAAACTTGTTAAAGTTTATGAAAATATATAGAGAAGTACTAGTTTTTAAGGCTGGTAAAGGTAAAGCTTCGTATCTGCATTTTTTGAGCAAATGTGTTAAAAAGATTATTTCGAGTAACGCAATAAACTAGTGTAATTTTATATTGGCTAATTCCCGCGACTTCATCCGTGTGGATTACAATAATATAGGAGTTTTCATTAAAAATAAATGACGGATTCCATAAAAACATTTTAATACAATAAGTAGGTACACTGTTATAAGTGGCTAATTGTTACAGAGTCAGTGTTCTACACTTTGTAATTAGGTATAAGAAAATATTAAGTAAAAGTAAAAGTAGCCAATTTCCAAACGTTTATTATCGACTTATGTAAAAGTTACTAGCTTCAGAAGCTTTAAACAACTTTAGTGTCAAGTTATGTATCTGCACTTGCATTAGTAGGTACCTATACATCAGACTCATCGATTTCTACTATGTGAAAAATCAAATCAAACAATATTTATTCAAGAAGGTTTCTAAGTACACTTTTGAATCGTCAGTACAACAAAACATTGTATATTTCTGCCAAAAAAATTGGCAAGAAACTCAATTATTTAAAGTTTTTTTTTTATTATTTCATATTAATATATAATTTTAAGTTATATAGGTATTTAAAAAAAATGGCAGATAGTATATATTCACATTCTTTCGTAATTTTATACTGTCAGTTTTTAGACATTTTGCGCGCCGCAACTGCATGGTAATCCTCGACGCTCAATTCTAATTATGCTTAAATTTTGGCATCAAATTAAATCACTTATGACTTTACGATAAAATCAAACGCAATTTGTAGATGACCCATCACCAATTCTAATGGCAAAATGTAATCAAATAAATTTATACGAGATAATTCAAAATAGCCGTATGATTGAAATTGGGATCGTCGTCGAGAGTCAGCTCCCTGACCTAAGCCGGTTGTCAAAATGTCAATAAAACTGGCCTTTATTGTAGCTACACAGAATTACTAAAATACTGTATCCAGACATTTTGAATGTCACAAAGCTGTGACATTTTTGGCTGTGACATTTTTGGCCATGCTATTTGTAATTTTGTTTCTGAAAATAAAAAATGGTAATAAATTTTTTTTTAGACTTTTCTTTTTCTTTACACACAGCACCATCTGGCCTTAAAGTATGCATAGCTTGTACTATGGATACCAGGCAACGGATACAATTACATATATGTATATTACTTTTTTGTAAATACATACATATCATACATAAATACACCCAAACTCAAGACAATCACAAATTTCTAGGACATAAATGTTTGTCCAGTGAAGTAATCAAACACACACCCTCTGCATGGCAGCCGCCCACACTGCCAACTAGGCCTCGTGGGAGTCAGGTATAGGTCGTAATAGAATATGATTGTATAAATCATACATAATAAAGATATAATTAAGATTTCTATCTTCAAATTTATATACTCATTAACTTCATTGTGGTCACTAGAGGCTGCAATTTAGTAAAAACTTTAATATCTCATGCACCATACTATGTGACATGGAAAATAGTTGGGTTCCGTATTATTACGTAGTCTAAGAATTTCATAAATTTTGTTCGTAACCGTAAAACGATGGTACATGATTGATTAGTTCGTGGTCTCTGTGGTGAAATTCAATCACAACCATTTTATATGTAGAGAACTGCCACATAAACACCTACAAAAAAAATATATTATTATAATGTCCATATATTGTTTCGGAGCCCGGTACTTAATATGTTGTAGATAGTTACAGATGAAACCTTTTTATTATGAAAAACGTAATTCATTTAAAATATAAGTTGGAACATTTTTACTGTAAAGGCACGAATTATAAACATACACAAAATACACTGTAAATTTTAAACGCAAAGATATATCAAGAACTGTAGAAAGGCGTCATCGTACTGTTTATTACAAAGCTGATGCATCGAACGCAATTTAATATTTCGATAAGCGTAATGGCGAAACCAGCACATGTTTCCGTGCCAGTTAATTCACAAAGACCAGACTATTCTCACTTCACACATATCTCGCATTGCATCCATTCTCGACCAAGCCCCTATTAGTAAACTATTTGCACCGAGTCCGCTTCAAATATCCGGATATCTAATGCGCATTAGTTACATAGGCGTGGTGCATTGCGTGCGCTGGAACTATATTGAACAAATTACTGTGATGCGAGAAAATAAAAAAGAACCCACCGAGTTAAAAATGTACCTTTTTTTTTAAATGTATGTAGATCAACTTCTATTCATCTACTGCTCTTCATTTTTTTGTTCAGTGTAACAAAGATATAAAGAGCATGACAAATAGTTTTTTGATTGATTGTAATTTTGTTAAAATAAAAACACTTACGTCTTAAAAATTCCGAAAAAAACGAAACGAGGAAAAACTAAGGCTACCGACATAGCTCAAACAGGTAGAAAACTGAAGTGGCAATGGGTAGAATCCACGAATCGGAAGACGCAGCGTGGAATTACCTCCTACCAGGTTGACAGACGGCCTGGTTAGAGCCGCAGGAAGCCGATGGACGCGGGCCGCGGGCGACTCAGGATCGGCCATTGTAGAGACATATGGAGCGGTGGACGTCTTCCGGCTGAAACGACGACGTCGTTAAAGTTAGTTTTCTGATTTTATTTACGTTTTTAACAGACTCAACTAAGCGACTACACAAATAGGTATTTGGAAATACAACTGCTGTCGCGCTAGACCCGGTACAAGACACCGATGTGCGACAGGGACATCTGCGCCTCGGGCTAACTATACCTAGTCACAATCATCAAATTCGTATTCCCCACTTTTCCAAATCTCAACCGAATTCTATAGAAATTACTTATCCCGGAAGATAATGAATTATTCTATGTCTGTCCGTTTTGTTGTCTAAGAAATTAGTTTACATATTTGTATAGAGTACGTCTGAAAGTATAATATAAAAAGGAGTCAAATTTTTAGAATTCTGCAGGACCCTAGTTATTAAAACGAATGGCATTTCATAAAAAAAAACTATACAGATATGGTAATTGTGTATATCTATCATTTATAAAAAATTATAGCTATAATGTCAAAATCCAGGAAGAAAACTGGGGAATGGTTTGTATGGGGAAAAGAAGCGTGATATTTCTTCTTAATTCCTAATAAATTAAATGCGGTTTAGAATTTATAAAGAGAACTTATTATATATAAGATTTTATTATAGGCAGGTGTAGGTTTTTTTATGTACGTAGAGTTAGTGATAATGCTGTTTCTTTGTTAAATGTCTGCTTAATTGATTTATTTCTATTTAATTGATTTATTTCTTTTTAAAAGCGAAAAGTTTAAGTAAAGATTTCGATGATACAGTAATTTTTATAGATTTTAAAAATTCATGGTCCAAAAATTAAGGAGTCTTAAGAGAAAAATCGTCAAACCTAATTTATCATAAATATTTATACTAATATTATAAATTCGAAAACAAGTTTGTTTGTTTGTCCCTTTCCTGGAAAATCGAAAGTTATTTCAGGAATATCTATAACCAATTCTAACTTTAGCTGCAGCTATACTTGGCTACAAAAAACTTTCTTGCCTACTATAATTATATGATGTTGCTGTATAAATTCTACGATGTTAACCGAATTTGTTTTTTCTGCAGGCAAAAGCTAGTAAGAAATAGACCGTCCAAGTGTGTTGTTAGTTTGCCTAAAAAAATTTAATGTGGTTTTTTTACCCAAACCACAGAGTAAAGTACAAAACCGTCTATATCGGTGCCTGCTGCTGTACTTGTTATGTACTTGTTACGCGCTACCCAAGCACCTAAAGAGTTACTAGACATATAATGTGTTACTTTCATATTTAAATATAATATTATACAGTGCTCTATTTTAAAGAGAATTATCAAAATCATTGGAGTTCTTGATTTTTATCGTAGGTATTAAGCATACAAAAAAATTTTACCGTTTCGTGTAATGAATGCTATTAAATATTTTTGGATGTTGGTTTACTTAATATTTTTATCACTTATAGGAATTCATTGAAAAACGGCACCTCTACAACATTGGCAGCTAAGGCTAACAAATGACTAGACGCAGACGAAACCCTAAATCTGAGTCTACAATTTACAAAGTAGGTATACGTCATGGCATAATATTTAACGCAAAACCATATAGCTCTTCATTTAATACAAACATATTTGCATTTGCGTGCTTCTTTGATTCGGAAAATAAACTTTCAAAAGCTTTAATATTAGCTCTCGAAACCTATTTCATAAATGCAGCGTATTTTCATTATCCTAGTATACGTTCCAATACATTGGTTGCAATCTCGCCGGAGGAAATCAGTTCTTATTAATAGTTTCTCTGTGCACAAAGAGTGCTTTGCAAATAGGTTCAGATTATTTCACGCCTGAATATTAAGGATATCCGTAAGCTTACAAACAACTATTTGCCTTTGTTCCTTTGTTTAAGAACAAACGCAAAGCTTGTGTTATGGATACCAAACAACGGATACAGATACATATATTTTACTTTTTTTTGTAAATACATACATATCATACATAAATACACCCAGACTCAAGACAAACACAAATGTTTGTCCAGTGCGGAAATCGAACCCACACCCTCTGCACCACAGCCGGCCACACTTTCGACTAGGCTGCGGGAGAGTCAAATATTAATATAAAACTTATTTATTACTTAATTTTATGGAGGTAGTGGTGTACGACAAGAGACATAGGTATATAAAGCCACCTTAGTCCAGATACGCCGCATCAGAAGCAGTGCGGCGGAGAGGGGCTCACCACTTGTCACGTAGGACTAAAGTGATTGATGCAAAGGGACCCAAATTATGATATGGGTGTGTGTTCAGCCGCTGGCTACCCCCTTCGAGGGATTGAAGCCGTGACTATATAGATTCATTAAATACCTATACACAAGGAGTTTTTAAACCTACATTTCATTTCAATTTTCTCTTCTTGTTTTCCTTTATATTTTATTGGAGTATGTTTACAGTTAATATTCAGAGATATTTTCAATTTTTTATTTTTTATGGACCCTCTTGTCATATAATTTAAGTACTATATACAAAGTTCTTTATTTTATTGGAGTATGTTTACAGTTAATATTCACAGATATTTTCAATTTTTTATTTTTTATTGACCCTCTTGTCATATAATTTAAGTACTATATACAAAGTTCTTTAACATTTTTTTTATATAATAAGTTTTGTCATTATAACAATGAAAAGTTTTGTAATTTGGTTGAAAAATATTTTTCAAGCTATAATTCACAGAATACTGTGATCTTTAATTAACGTGTTCATAAATTATTTCCCGCAGTCCTTACAAAAATAGTTTTAAGTCAACATTTTTGAACAAAACTATAAAATGATTTAATTAAAATATCATTCCTTAATTAAATTTCGTCGGTCACTCCATAAAACTATAATTAAAACGTTTATGAGCCAGCATGTAATTACTCTGTGTGTTCCTGATACGCACAACGCACCACGCATGGCGCTCGGTCGCGCCCGGAAGATTATAATAAACCCACATTATGTAACTATAAACAAGTATTAATATAGAAAATTTTTTTTTTGGAATTTCATGTACGATACGCTCGAAAAATGCTTTTTTGAATATATCTAGGTAAAATAAACTCAGTCATACGAGTGCGAGTAAGACATTTTAAATTCATCACAAAACACAATATATCAAATTAAATTGACATCATCCATAGAAGTATAAATCTATATATAGACATAGACCTAATATTATTTATATCCAACATATTTTACATATACGTACCTACTGTCTGTCTATGTATCTATGTTTTATTTCAATTTATTTAGTTTAACTGACGCTTTAAGAAACAAAGACAAAAATAAAAATGAAATTATGAAACTAATTCCTTATCTACATCTTAGCTAATATAATGTATAATTGCGTTAAGTTAAGTTAGTTTGTTCGTTCGTCCTTCAAATTGCAACGGAGAAACGGGACAGCCTGATTATCGGCTCAGAAAATGACAAACAGTCTATAGTTCCCACGGAAATTATTTCTTTTTCTTGATGATAGTGCAAGACACTATTTGTTTACGTCAAAATGGATCAACGGGGTAACTTGAATTTGGAACAGAAATCTCTCAGAAAAACTGAAGATTTTTCAGAAATGTCGTTAAAATGAATTTTCGACATTATGCAAAACTATACATTTTAACATTTCTGGACGCATTAAAAAAATACACTAAAATATAAAGACGTTTTTAGACCAGAACCAAAGCAAACTGGTAGGTATATCTTTTCTGTCTCAGCTGAAAATAGTTATACCAATTTATAAAATAACTTTTTATTAATTTGGCAAATATATCTTAAAAGGTTATATTAAATTTTGATTTAACTTCATACTAAGCTAGTAACAATAGTGATAATATCTCATCCTTTTCATAACTGCACCAATTTACAAAATTACTCTGAAAACGGCTGAAAATTTCACTTCGTTTCGTAAACTAGACTGATTGCGAAACTTGCGATCCTTAGCTTCATTAGGCAGACATCTCTAATAAATTAGAGAACGGCAGACATCAAACTAATCAAGAACACGCTGCCGCTTGCGATACGCGTGTACGACGTTCCTAATTTATTAGCGTTGATTCCCATATAGAAATCTGGCGGGATCCCGCTCTATTACGCAGACTCCGAGATCCCTGCCTCAGTCAGCTAAAAGTTTCGGTGAACAGCGGTTTGCTCCGACCCGTCGGCTGAAAAGGACGTTTCAGTCGATTTCAGCCGCGACTTTATTCTGAGAGAGTTCATTAAACCAGTGTTTACGTAATATTGGTTTTAAATAGTTTCGTGACTGAAAGCAGTTTATGTGAGTTTTGTGTTTATTATGGAGAATGCTGACATATGAGTTTTTAATGTTAAGACACGAGTTTTTGTAAGTATTGCTTTAAATTATTATCAGAATTATATATACGTAAATTTAAAGACCGCATTATTCGTAACGGATTATTAAAAAAAAAACCAGTCTGACTTTTAATAAATTGTTGTAAAATAAATTTAAAACTGAAACTTATTTTTAGCCCTTATAATAAAACCAATAATCTCATTGTATTTAAATATTTAGAAAGATTAACGAATAATAAAATAAATTTTACGTATGTACAAACATTGCAGAAAGTAGGTATCGAATTAAAAAGTTGTTTTAGGAGGCCGAAAAAATCTTTATGATTGCATTTTTTTTTAATTTAGTTTTATTTTTGAAGTATTTCTGAATAATTTTTAGATATATTTCCAATATTATTTGTTTGTGTCCAAATATGATTCAATGGCACAGGTATCAACGCACTGCCCAAACCGCTGGGTCTAGGAACTTGTAATTCGTTACTTAACGTAAAGTAACGTTCACTAAGACAGGATTTTGCATAATTCACCCCCTAAGGGGGCAAAATGGGGGTTGACAATTTGTTAAATTTTGCAGTTAAATACATAATATATGGAATTAACGATTAAAAATTAAAATCAACGTATTTACCGTTCTTAAAAAAATATCTCCTAGGAGGCAATACAGGGGATAAAATTTGTATTAGAATTCCGATATTTTGAAGATAAAACCATGAAAGTTAAAAGCTTTCTTTTTCAGAAGTCCACGAGGACGTAGTCGCGGTAAAATGCTATTAGTACGTAAGATTTTTTGACGTGACAACGTCTTATAAATTGGTTTGCCGGGTGACACTTCAAGAAACTGCGTTACGCTCCGCTCACGTTATGCGCTCACAATGAGAGCGAGTGAGAGGCACGCGCCCGCCTAAGAGCGAGAGAGACAGACATAAAATCATTGTCACGTAAAACTTTCGCCCGTATACCGACTTTACAGGCAACCAGTTTTTTTATTTCACTGGCTCGGAAAGTGAGCCTTGATAGTTTAAAATCTGCGTGGAAAAGCCTACTTTACCCGCTTGTGTGCAAAAACTTTTTTAAATTCTACACAAACAAACATAAGGAAAACGTCCGAAATGTGGGTCGTCCGAAATGTGGTTCGTCAGTGATCCGTTAGTTTGATTTTTGATACTATTGCATTAAAAAAAAAGTTTTATTTAATAATATTTAATAGATAATTTATTATAGTTTGTTAAATACAAGCAGAATAAATAAGTAGTATAAATAATTAGTATAGTAACAAATTTTGTTCTAAGAATTTTAAAATTGGCATCGTGCAAATTCGGTACGCACCTTAAAAAACAGAGAAAAAGAATTATTTAGAATTACGTAGTAGGTACATAATTTTGGTTGTTTTTACTAAAAACATATCAGTTTTACTAAATAAACTTAAAGTTAATAGTTAAAAATCAGTGTCATCAGTGACGTAAAATACCTAAGTTTACTTGCGAGAAATAGGTAAGTTCTTCTAAGCGTGAGATTTGTTGACTACATGCAGACATACAAAAGGCACTTAACCTATTTCAGAGACTTATAATGTTGTAATCATGTTATCAATACTTAATTAAACTATTTAAAATAAGTAAACTTGTTCCATTCATAAGTAATTAAACAGTGGTTATCGTTTTTCTTGTATCTTGTATGTATTTCCTCGCTGGAGTGAGATGAAAAACTGTGTGTTTCGCTCGGCTGGAATTTTAGTTTACCTCTAGCGATTTTGAAAAAGGGAACAGTTAATTGGTACAAGATTTTTTGTTTTTTTTTTTAAATAATTTAAAAAGACGCCTACAATATATTTACTGATAAATTAAATTATTAGTAAATTTGCAGCAAAAGTTTGTATCAATTTATAAAAAAATTCATGAATGTACATATAAAATTTAAAATCACTTTGCTATTGCTATTATAAATAATAAATAAAACGTTTTATATAATCATATAGTTCACAGTAATAGTAAAATGTATAATAGAATACCTTATTATTTAAGATATTATGAGGAAAGCTGATGGTCACATTGACATTGGTCAGATCAGTGATTGTTTGTGATCGGTAATCAAACTATCTACACAAATAACTCTAAAGCTAAGCCTAAATCAAGGAAGGCTTATTGTTTGTTCACTTTAAATGTATTAACGTTCATGACATACACATACAAATACCTTTACAATATATTTTTTTAGGTTTCGATCAATAAATAAATAAAGCTAATAAATATACTTTAAGACTTTTCGTAGAAATATACTTTATTACCTTTCTATGAACTAAAAATTATGTTGTTAACTTAATAACTATAAGCAATCAAATAATTTCGCTAGTAAAAATGTAATAAGTATTTTAAATTCGACAATCTATTTTATTGCAAAGATTATTTTGAAACTCAAAATTCAAACTCTTACCAAAGATTCAACACTAACGTGAAAACGTATATAGCAAAGAGACAAAAACCAATTTTTTTTTCTTAGTGCAAAATGGCTTAATATTTGTGTTTTTATTAAGTTCAACCATAGCTAAGTTGTTATATACGGACCAGTCACCACTATTACCTTTATTTAAGTTATCCTTATTTACCTAATTACTTTGTATTTTTCGTGGTTTATTTTTGAACGCTAAGATATAGGCCTAATACGGTGCTATTGTGGAAATTTTATAGCAAAACTATATAGCATGCGAAAGATTGAAGAAAATATATGTAATAATTATAAAACCTGTTTTTATTGTCTGCATTATCCTAATGGGTAATTTCCATTTATTGTATTTAAAGCTATAAAAGCTGGAAACAACCATTGTTCCAATACTTATTTTAATATTTAAAGCGTCTATTGAATTTGGTTTTTATGGGATTTGTTGTTTTCTGTTGCGTAGACAAAAAGTTTTAGCATAAGGACAAAAAATGTGACCAAGGAACGGTAAAGGCATTAAATTTCATACAAAAAATAAATGAGGCGTTATCATACTTATATGATATAGAAGTCTGTAAGTTTGTTAGTTTTTTACTTAATCTCGTTGCAACGGAACATCCTATTCACCTGAATAGTTAGAGAGACAAATTGCGGATATCGGCTACTTTTTATCTCAAATGATCCAAAATTTCTGACAGGAATATTTATAAACTAATTGCACGGACGATCTATATAGTTAATAGCTCTAGCTTGCTATAACAAACTTTTTTGATACAACCAAGAACTTGCCGCAGAAATTATACGCCGATAATCGAAATTCCACGCCGTTAATCGAAATTCCACGCCGATAATCGAAATAAGCGCAGACGTAGCCGCAGGAAAAAGCTATGCATTATTCTTTAAATTACCTAAGAAGAATATGCATTATTGGTCTGCGCAACATATAACATTTTATAAAGTAATGCCTTAGCAAATAAAATTAATTCTGAACCTTGGATAGTCGCCGGTCGGTAACATAAAACAGTAAGTTTGTTTAAAAAGGGAGAGCACAAGTAAATAAATGTCTCATTTACGGCCTTGTTAATAGCGCCACGTGACCTAATAAACTTTGTAAGGGTCTGTACTCGGGACTAACGAATCGTTCTTTATTTTTCGGTGTGAGAAAGATAGATGTGACACCTACATCTAACCTTCCTAAAAGTTGAGAAAGATGGCAAAATAATCAATGCATTACTAAGTTCAGTCAGCGAAAATCAATTTGAGGTAATTCCTAAATGATTATGCTGTACATTACTATTTTGATTAACGCTTTAAAACTTGAATGCACAGTGTAACGACGGCAAGCAGCAATGCAGATCATGATAATAAATATCTTTTTGAAAGTTTGTTAGTTAGGTATGTAAAAAAAATAATACTAACTACTTTTTATCCCAAAGAAAATCCGCAGGTTTAACTATAACCGTACCGTGAACGAAATATATCTTTTTTTTACACCACTAAGGTGACAAACAAGCTTGCGGACCGCCTGATGGTAAGCTTGCTATAGCAAATTTTCATACAATTATCATGGAATTGCCGTAGGAATCTCACGCCACGCCGATAACGAAACTTAGCGCAGGAGGAGCAAAAGCTTTATAATATAAACATAAATAAATATAATAACAATTCACAAAGATCTAAACAAGCCAGCAGTCGTATAAAATCATGGTGTAATTAAACAATTGCTTTTGTTAAATTATATTAACAAATGTTTTGGTAAATGATAACATGATTCGATCTTTGCGGGTTTATTTTATAGCATTTAATTAAAATCTTCTTTTATTTTTATTAAATTTCGAATAAAAAACTTATACTAAACTTGAAAAAAATTGAGGTATTCGAAATAGTTTCAAATATTTGATTTCATTGCCAGCAACATAGGAACTAAAACCTACAAAAAAAATATACTTACACGCAGAGACACACAGTTTACGACGTATACAGACGCTGTCTCCCTCTCTTTCAGACACACACACACAGACACAGACACACACACACACACACACATACACACACACACACACACAAATATAATTGTTAATGATGAGCACAGTTTTTTAAGTTGGCTAAAAGTAAACGATATAATATATGTTTAGTTAAGGTGTATGACAGTGAATCGGGAAGAGAAGAAAAAAATTAAAATAAACGATATTGTAAAACGTTACTTACTTATTGTAGGTTTCGTAAGCTTATTACCATAAATATTTTCCTTGTTATGATATGCCTGCTAAGCAAGGTAACTATTTTAAACAATCTAAAGCTGTAAAACTTTATTGTTTGTATCCGCGATGTAAATGTTAAGCAGTCCTTTGTTAGAGTTATGTTCCTATAAGGGTTCCGTCGGGACCTACTTCTTAGCTTACGATGCGTCCGTTCGTTTATCACAAAGTAACGTGTTATGAATTTTCAGGGGTTTCTGTTCCTGCACAATCTAAGTCAGTTTTAGGGTTCCGTAGTCAGCAATTACATATTACTATGACTGTATCATATTACTTAATGATAAGTATTATTACTGTGATGATATCGAATTATTTTTCCCTTATATTTGTGTTTTCTTTGGTGTTACAAAGTCCTCACTGTACATTTTTATCTTGTATTACATTTTCTTTTATTAACTCTGTGGTAACAAATCCGAAAAACATATATTTATATAACGTTAAGCCTTGAAGCAGTTCCTCAGATTAAACACAAAATGTTGATGCCCAGAAGAAAAAATCCAACTTTATTTCTAAGTAACAACCGGTTTCCATAAGGAAAGTAAAGAATAAAATGAGCACAAGGAAACTCTTTCATTTATTTGTAAGTAATTCTAAGAAAAAAGATGGTTTAAGTGCTTATATATTTCCATATTAAATTTAGTAAACCAAATGTTTATCTGGAATAATTTATAACCTAATTTCTTTAATAATAAACACAATATTACTAATTAGTTTAATTAAAGGGCTCTTAACAGAATGTAGGTATATGTATTACATACCTTTATTATTACTGTAAGGAGATTATGAGTCTTTGTGTAAAGAAACGCTTGTTTTTTGTTTAAAGCTGAACAAAATAATAAGATAAATATCCATATATCAATTTAAGCAACTTTGTCTGTCTGTTACTTCTTCACGCTTAAGCCGCTGTACCGATTATGATGAAATTTGGCAAAGAGATAGTCCCGACATAGGCAACTTGAAAACGACAATTGTTAGTCGATTTTTTTTTCTACAATTGAGGAGTTGCTATTGACATCCTACATTGATAAGTGAATTTAAGGCAGTTAGAAACGAGGGCAAAAGCTAATATTATTATATTTGTATGTTAATATTTATTATATTTGTATCGTAATTATCACGAAAATGTAAATATTATAACCGATTCCAAATATGAGGTTGTTTTTTAATCTTCTTATGTTCTTTTCTCTTAAAAAATATTTTTGATTAGAAAAATTTAAACTCGATTTGTAATATTTTTTTTATTTTCCAACATACCTGTTTGTTCTTTAAATTTGCAGTTACTCTAAATGTTTTCACAGCAGTCATATTTTGTTCTTTGTATATAAAACAAATGGAAAAAAAATATTGCAACTTTTTTTTAGATATCTGCACGTAAATTTAAAAATACCTACTGAAAGGTTGTCAAAACATAGCGAACTGTAACTGTAGTCACAACTATCTAAAGATAGACTTATCTTCTATAATCTTCTTTCTTCTTTTTTTAATCGGATCTTCTCTTCTCTTTTCTTTTATAATGATCTTGCCCCGCGCAAAGTGGCCAGCATCTTTCTGATAGTGCTTTATATGGCCTTCAGTGTGTTCCTTACTTAAAACCTAAGTTTTACCACTGTTAGAGCTAAAAAGCTGTATATTTAAAAACAAAAAAAAAAAAAATTAGGTGGCGTGTCTTTAAATCCCTCAATGTGCTCAGTAACCTATATTGTAAGAATCACTCGCTACGCTCGTGATTAAATTTTAAACTGCTTCGTTAGCTTAATTTTGATTACTTGTTGAAAAAAGGTATATATTTTTATTAAGAATAAGCTTGACAGCCAGACAGACAAGGTAATCAGACAATAAGTATATAAGTATTATAAAAACTTTTTTTTATTATGACGGTCGGTACCCTAAAAGAAATAAAATTGTATTGTTTGTGCGTATCTATTTATATTGAAAATGTGCTAGCATTAAACATTGAAATCGCAAACAAGATTAGCGAAGACACGGAACAGATGTCTTCAAAGACTCGAGGCACGTCGTTTTTCTTCAACGTAACTGCTAAAAGAACTGAGATAAAAGAGTACCAATAAAATATGTAAAGGATGCGTCAGAACGTCTCTGCCCAAAAACACAATTTTAGGCACCAATATAACGACACTTTTTTTTATTATAATGTAGTTATTGTTTTTAATTCCATAAGTTTGATTTTGCGAACTAACAATTTTATTTCTTGACTTTTCATTAGTGAAAATTTAATGCCATTTATCATTAATTTATTTATTTTCAATTAAAAAAAAGTACTTAGCCAGTGACATCACCAAAATATTATTATCTCTAAAAGCAAAAAATAATTAATATTTTTTTTCCTGGTCGTATA
The DNA here is from genome assembly GCA_946406115.1 of Apoda limacodes. Classification (NCBI taxonomy): domain Eukaryota; kingdom Metazoa; phylum Arthropoda; class Insecta; order Lepidoptera; family Limacodidae; genus Apoda; species Apoda limacodes. The sequence continues at coordinate 4,647,228 of OX291553.1, read as the reverse complement.
AAAATTAGTGTATGCAAATGAAATTGCACAAAATGTGTCTTTTTAACACTCAGGCATTGCTATTGTGAAACTCGACTGCGCCTCGTTCCACAAGCTATATCTTGTGTTAAAAATAACTTAATTTCGCAACAATTGCATATAGCTATTTACATGGACAGACACAATTGTTAATTGTGTTATGCTTAATGTCATGTCTCGTATCCGCTTTGTGTTTTAGAACCTAAACAAACGACGAGTGTGTGTGTGTAAAACTTTTATTTTTAAACATGTATGTTCCATCACCGAAATGTATCCCAGAGTGTAAATGAATATAAATGGCTGCGATGTGTCAGCGTAAACTGCGAAGCGTGTTTTTCGTCACTCCACAGTATACAAATACTGTGGTTTTACTCACAAATGAGATAAAGGTCGCAGGCGAACGTTTGCACGCAGATGAATAATGTAAATGTCATAAGCAAACTCACCCTCTCTTTGATATTATAAGTGACGGAATTTGAAAGTTTTTAATATTCCACTAAGTACTTCACAGTTATTTTACATATGTACTATAGACCGACCTCGTGACGTATTATTACGTTGGACTGCATATCAAAGGCCTTGGGTCGATTTCCGGTAGGGGTAACCTAAATTGATACAATTTGTAAATTGTATACTATTCTCGTCTTTTGTTTGTTCACCATCTATCAAGTGGATGTTACGAGCATCGTTTGTAACAGGTAGGTATCATTCATATTCCCTATTGAAACAAGTATAGTAAGTAATGTTATAGCATTATTATACATAAAAATGTTTTACTACTTTGCTTTTAATGTATATTTTTGTTCATTTTTGATTTGAACATAATTTTAGTAACTTCATCCTTACGTCTTTTTTTTTAAAACTTTGTGGACACCTTGGTACGCAAAAATATCGTTCCACGACCGATGATGGCTTACTTTTCGCGGTAAAAATTGTTTTCATGTACATCTTGATTCTATTATTTTTTTATTCCATAAGCTATATGGATTCCGTCCTAAATCTTATATTATACCGCGACTGCTGACCTTGTAAATAATGTAGATACTAAAAACATAGCTCTTGAAATCTTCATTTATTCAAAAAAAAGCCTTTGACAATATCAGTCATGAGCTGCTTTTGCAGAAACTGAACTATATCGGAGCTAAATAAGGAGTACTGAATATATTTCGTTCCTACCTGACTGATAAATACCAAGTCGTAAAAATTGGTGACTCTCAACGTACCACAAAATTAATCAACTGTGGTATTCCGTAAGGATCCATTCTAGGTCCTTTACTATTTCTTATTTACATAAATAATATTAATGAAATATAACTAAAAGGGGAAATATCACTTTATGCAGATGACACAAGTATATTTTACTTTGCAGACACTATTAAGACTGCCTTTAAAAATGTCCAATATGTTCTTTATGCTTTGAATACATGGTTTCAATAAAATTTATTAACTGTCAACGTATCAAAAAGTAATTATATAATTTTTAGTGCTAAATATAAAATAACTATTTATTAATAACTATCCGCTAACAAAAGTCGACTCAGAAAAGTACCTTGGTCTTATTCATAACAGTCGACTGTCATGGAAACCACACATGGAGAAGATGTACTCCTAGCTTTCAGCCCTTATGTGGGATCACTCCGTAGTGTTGTCTTCTGTTTTCGAAAATTAGTACGTTATACAATTCAATGCTAAAACCACACTTGGATTACTTAATAGAAATGTGGGGCTCCGCGGGCAAAACAAACCTGAGAATTTTACAAAGAGCGCAAAACAAAATTATCAATTATCCTACTAATATTATAAATGTGAAAGTTTGTTTGGATGGATGTTTGTAACTGTTTCATGCTTCAACCACTGGACGGATCGGGATAAAACTTGGCATACATATAGGCTACTTTTTATCCCGGAATTCCCGCGGGAATAACTATAACCGAGCTTAAACAAATTATTCTGTATTTTGAGAAATAAATGTCTAAAACCGTAAAAAAAAGACACAAAAAAAAACAACAGAGTCTGATAATACAGAAAATTAAAACGAGAATTCAGCACGTTTGTAATGTATTTCATATTTGGAATCAGTGTCAGGATTGTCAGGTGTGTAGTAAATGTCAGGATTGTCAGGTGTGTAGTAAATGGTCCCATTGAGCGTATGCAAATGAAAGAGATGACGACGAAGAAGTCTGTCAACCCAAATAATAATAATTATATAATAGATATACCTATTTGGCAATCGGTATCCCATTTTCCCATTCGGGGGTCTCCCAAGGACCTTTTACGTATTTGTTCATTTATTTATTTAAAAACTTTAAACAAACGTTCAATTCTTTCCTTTTTAGGGTTAGTATATCATGTGTCGATAACGGTGTGAATTGTGTATAAAATAGTAACTTATTTTAATTATTATACATTATAGCTTCTTATTATCCTAAATAATAGAAGTAAAGTAGAACATTAATATTTCACATCAATGAGTATCTTTTACTTAAGAAGTACTTTTTATGTATTTATTAGACATTATTATTGGGAACCATTTTTTTGGCAGGCCTATCAGCCTATCAGACTACATATCGCATTACATTTGACACACATACATTTGACACACTTAGCTACTCTCGTCATAGTTCATTAGAACTTGTCAGAACTAATACAAAGGAAGCCGAATCTAGGTCACTCAGTTCTTTATACATATTATTTGCCGAACTGATACACAAAGCATGTTTAATGTGTAGTATTAAATAATGACAATTTATTCTGATTTTTTTTAATGATCAAAATTTATTTATTGAAGTAATCACAGTAACACTAGAATAAATATTTGTCTGACATACTTATAAGATTTTTACCGTTCAAAGATTAGTTTGATTTGATGTTTTAAAATAAAGGTTTTTACCGCGACTAGTTTAATACCAAGCCACAAATTTGCACCTCTATTTTATATTACTAACATTTATAGTTTAAAGATAACTTTACCGTCATATTTTAAAGCGTCAGCTTTGTGATAATTGACGTTCCTTATCTGTAGAATTAATTCATGGGCCTTACCCTCAAATAGACGAGGACCTACCTACAACCACCCCGCCATATTCCAAAAACGACTAACCTTAGTAATAAAATTGTATTCTAGTAAAAGAAGCTATTAATTTTGATAAATTTTTGCCTTTTGGTAGCCTAGAGATAAAACAATTATTTTTACGTCTATGATCAAGGTCTCGGTTCAAAATTACATTTAAGATCATGGTTCCCATTGAAAGAAAGTTTATTTCCTTCCGGTATTTATTATCCTAACTTAACAGAAATCCATGTAAGTAATGTAAAAGCTCTAATTAGTTAGAAATATCTTGAAGTGTAGGTAATTACTTGTTACAAGTTTAATTTGTAATGTAAATGCCAAGTTGTCAAACGGTTATAATCAAAAATAATAATTGGTTTATTCAACCGATTATTTATAATAAAAGAGGTTATTAAGGTCATCCAATTTAACATAACTAGTTGTAATAGTACACACATAGTTGTTTAGTACTTTCTATTGAATAAGTTATAGACTTGAGAAGGTGACCTAGATTTGATCACCCTTTTGTTAGCACTAGGAACTTCTAATGAATTTTGACGAAGGCAGCGAAGTGCGTCACTTGTATTTTAATTAATAGGAAATCCTTGTTAGTACTATAAAGCGAGTATACATACTTGTTTGTTGTCTAAATAATATACCATCATGACATTTATCTCATTCGGCATAAGATATAACCAACGTATGATCGTCATATCCATGTTTTACCGACGGTATTTCGTCCCACAAATATTATAGATGGGGAGTTTCTCGTCGTACTGGGAATAAAACTATAAGAGTTGAAACAATTTTACAATTCACAAATTGTAACAGCATTTTTTCACTCTACGAACGCTCAATTCATGGGCACACATCATTTCTAATAATGAATTATTAGATTATGGTTGACGTTTGAGCAATAATTTAAGATGAAATTTGGAACAGGGATACCTTGGTCTAGGTTTAAATTCATCCAGGGGCACAATAATTGATAGTTTATTCTCAATTATGCCCACACAAGATAAGTCGAGTGCGATTTGTGTTTAGCAAATTGTTATTGCATGTTTGATATTTCGATTTTACATATTTTAATTTTTGAACGGAATGTTTACAGTACAATTAAAATATGTAAATGTAAAAATATAACTGAAGATCTTTTGTATCACAACTCTACAGATCACAATTTACACGGCTCTGCTATTTTTCGATGTAGCTCTTGGCCCCAAAATGGATCCTGGCTACCCATCCGGGCAATATAGGTATACCTTGAGCATGATAGTTAGATGTTATTCTGCCCGTAGAAATTTCTGTTTTTTTTAAATAAAAGATCACATTATCCGTTGTATATTTTATGTGTGTAATAATATAATTTAACTGCCTATACATTTTTTTAAAAAGTTTTTACAAATTACAAATAGTTGCACCAAAGAACGTAATGGAGTGATAAAAGAATGTAATAAAAAATATTAACATAGTTATTCAGTAGTTTGGGCATGTTAAAAGGATGAAAAAAAAAATATGGAAATAAACTGAAGAATTGGCGAAGGTAGATCTCGTCTAACGTATCTCGGTCTAATTAGGGTCCGTTCTTAAAAAAAACCAGGTCAAGAGTACTCTTAAGCATTAAACGTGTATGACAGTATTGATTTAAGTGGACAAAACAAAAGAAAGAGCCAGAATCGCAGCAAGTGAAAGTTTTCGGTCCCTGTCTACCCATTTAGGGCCCCAGGCATTATGTTATGTATATATGTATGTAATTTAATCACAAATGATTGCTTATGTTTAAAAGTCATCATATTGCCTGAACAATAACTGTATAACTAAGTACTAAAAAAACATACACAGTCGCAATTTGATCGATCAGACCTTTGTGTCTTTACTAAAGATAACTAAAACCTATTGTCAAGTATATTTACTAACAGGGTACGTTGAAAATAACAATTAGTGAAATCTAAGAAAGCGACAGAAATTCACACATTGCGTCACCTTATTTCCATGGCAGGCCTAATTACATATCGTATTACATTTGACACACTTAGCTGCTCTCGCCACAGTTCATTAGAACTTGTCAGAACTAATACAAAGGACAACAAATCTAGGTCACTCCGTTTCTCTACATATTGTTTGCCGCACTGATACACAAAGGATGTCTAATGTGTAGCCTATAATGGCGCAGAATTATTGTATATCAAATAAACTGTATTTTCTTCATTCATACCCAAACAAAATATTTATTTTATTAAAAATTCCAATGATGTACCTACTATCAGTTTTTTTAATCAACTTGTAAGGGCTACAACTTAGGTTGTCGACTTTCATGTTTAACGATAATTCGAATCCGACGACAGCCTTACAAAGCACGGAAGCCATACCTTAAGGATATTGGTATTAGTTTTTGGTAATTTACGATAAAACAGCGATCCATACCTATTTTTAAGGTTCTGTAGCCAGAGGTCAAAAATGGAACCCTTATAAATTTGTCATGTCCGTCAGTCTGCCTGTATGTCACAGCCTTATAATGCCTTTAAGCAGATTTTAATTAAATAAAACAAAAATGTGTTTTTTGTAAACCGCCATGCAGGTATGTTGTGAAAATTGGGCCTGGGCTCCCTTCGAAAGTTTTAACAATTCCAATTTTAATCTAATCTATTTTACAAAAAATAAAAATAAAAATATGTAAAAAAAACGTATTTCTTTAATATAATGTTTAGTTTTTCCGCTCTCGGTGCTCGTAAGTAAAGAGGTTTACTATACTGTCGATAGAGTGTAGGTTTTATGTTCTACTTATCTGTGGTTAGCAGAGACGTCATAGCATTTTATGAAGTTGTGGCATGATAACTTACATAATAAAGAAACTAATTATATAAATTATAATATTATAAAATTTACATTTTAATAAATAAACTTTAAATTTCGTTTCTTTGTTTACAGGTTAGAGTTTTACTAAATAGTAATTACAAGTGTAGGTTGTAAAAAGAACTTATAACTAATAAAATAAACCTTCGTTCACAGAGCAACACATCTTTGTTTATCCTAGTAAATTGAGTTATATATATTTCGTAAATTTAAAAAATATGGGCACAAACAAAAAATCCTGACTTCGGGTCTGTATAGCAGATATGATGCATACATACATGAATGTAATCGTCTTTTTAGAAGAAGCTCTCAACATCGATGAAATTTCGTATGCAGCGTATTTCAGAGATAATAAATCCTTTGAGTAAGGTGTCATCTCGACGTGCATAATCTGATATGTTGGTAGCATATAAATAGCGCTAATTCACGAAAAAATTTTTGTAACGGTATTCAAAGATAAATCGATTAAATTTTCACATTTTTTTTCTATGACTGTGAGACATATCTAAATACTAAATATTAAGTGTTATATATATCATATATCTACGAGCAATATATAAATATAGTATCATTTAAGTATTTCAGCTCCATCTACTAGTGTTATTATAAACGGATATAATAACTCATAACTTTATATATGTACTTCTTTGACGTATATAAGCATAAATCTATTGAATATAATAAGCTTATTGAATAAAAGGCATGTCAGGGTGACCTGGATTCAATCTCTTTTTTGGAAGTTTAAGCAAAGCAAGTTTTAGTATTAGTTGCGGAGAGAGAAGAGAGTCGTTAATAATAGTTTATTTACAATAAGTAATATGAATCGACATAGTGCGTTCTGAGTGGCGGTGGTTGGTCATTACACAAATGTTATACACGTTTTGTCTTTGATTTTTTCAATAGTAATATTATTATAAATAAATTAGGCTTAAAAGTCATTCTATAACGCTATCTATATTTTACCGCATAATGTTTTTGCAACTTATTAATAATTATTAAAATAAAAATTAAATCATTGGATTTTATATATTTTTTAAAATGTTTATGAAGAAATATGATATTTGTATACCACCAGTTCCACAAGCTTTGTTAATGTATTTTAAACGATAACCTCTTTATTGCTTGATCTAAATAATACAAAAAATCTTACACAAATAGGTACTTATATCCTGGAGCATTAAGATTAAATTCAGACAGACATGCTTTTTATAATTATTTTACTGGTAAATATCGACCTTTACATTATATTCAAATCGGAAGTTATTCTTCGTTATTCGTCAGATATTTATTCAAAAAAGCAACAAGATACTTTCTTTTTTAAATAAGAAACTTGTCTATGCAAAAAATACTTCAACATTAATATCAAGTTTCGAGAAAGAATTTCGACAGAGTTTCTCTCGTAAAAGTAAATTAGAAAGACGGAGTAGGGTTCCTTGCCCGCGGCGCGATGTCGACACGCCCAGTTTATGAAAAGAAATCTTTATTACTTTTGAAAATATATTTTAGTTAAAATTTCTCTTCAATATCTTTTGGTGTATCAGACCTATAAATTAAAAGAAAAAACATTATTTAGAGGTTTTTAATTAAAATTAACAAGTTCTTCTTCTTATGCAGTTCCGAAAATTGAGAGTTTATTTCTCACGGCAATACCGCACGAATACAATAACCCACGAATACAATAACGCACGAATACAATAACGCACGAATACAATAACGCACGAATAGAATTAAGAATTAGACTGGATATTAACTTTTGTCCAACCCTTTAAACCCGCATCAAAATAATTTATTTTCGTTAAATTCATATCGAGTGCAGCAGCAAAAACGCAAAAAACTGATTTTTTACTAAGCTCACGACACTCATTATAATATTATCAATATCGCAAATAGTTTATAAATATTAATTAAAAATAGAATTTCTGATGTATTTTGGAGTTTCTCGTATTCTACTCTCAGAATTACTGTTTTAATAATGATTGCTATCAGTGCAGAAGTTATCACCAGCCATAGCTCACTGTAATAACATAAAAGTGTCGCTCAGACCTTTCTTCATTCTTCTTATGATAAAATACCTGCTATAAATATATTTTTTGAACACAAAAATGTACACACTGTATTGATGAGTTTAAAGTGATCATGCTGAACCAACAAGGCACAAGAGGTTCTATCCCCGCTCAGGACAAACATTTATTTTGTCTTTACCTTGAGTCTGGGTATTTTCTATGTATAATAAGTATGATTTTTTAAAGGAAATATAAGTATTTTTATCAGTTGTCTTGTCAGGTACTTACCCATAGCACATGCCCAGCTTAGTTAGGGACCAGCTAGATCGATTTTCGAAGTCCAATAGATGGCCATCTTTATTAAGTTCATTACGAGACCATTGCGTAAGTTATACAATACTGCGGTAATTGATCTTTTTCTAATTCTAATTCTATTAACGACATTTTATTGACATTTACCATTTTTTCCAGGAAATACCGGCGCAAACTGAAGTCAAGATTCTCGTTCAGTATCACTTACTTCAAGCTTGGTAAGTGTAAGTAAGGTACCTACCTACTTTTGACGTAAGTAATTTCATAAGATTAAAATCCCACGTTAGGGTAAAGACAAAAGCTATGTTTGTTGCCTTTTTACAAAAATTTGTTTTTTTTTTGTTGGAATTCCAAAGAGGAAGCATGTTCAGCAAATAAAGTAGTCTTCATCTAAAGCTAATATGCGGAATATGAAACATCTAGCAGAGCTATGGTGTTCAGAGACATATCAAAAACTTACAATTTCGAAACATATTATGGAATATTAATAAATATTTCTTAAAATATTAGATAGTGAGGGACAGCCCCTCGCCAGATACCGTAGGACAGCCCCTCGCCAGATAGCGTGGGACAGCCCCTCGCCAGATAGCGTGGAACAGCCCCTTGCCAGACAGACAGATGACCGTTGGTACACGCGGCACAGAGCCTCACGCCGTAGAAAAGTAAAGGCGAGGTCTTGCAAGCTCATAATACCATGATTTCACGAATTGCCATCTGGTCCCAAACTAAGAAAATTTAAACTTTGGGCACAAGAAAACTGGTACAAATGCTTAATATGTCCAGAAAACACAAATACTCGTAGTGTTCGTACTTTGTGCGAGGATGAGGATGATGGAAACACTGTGTAGCGGCATCCGCTCGTTTCAGTAGGTTGGATCACTTTCAGCTGAGCCACCAAGACAGTTTGCAAGCCGAATGAATTAGTCGGCTCCTTGGCTCAGTAAGTAACGACCCGACTGCTGAATCGAGGGGTGTGGGTTCGATTCCCGCACAAGGCAAACATTTATGTGATGAACGTTTGTGTGTGTGTGTGTCTTGAGGCTGGGTGTTTTCTATGTAGTTATATATATTGTCTGGTATCCATAGTACAAGATTTGCTTAGTTTTAAATAGCGCTCTGCGTAATTTACAAAAATATTTATCCATTTATATTTGTAATAATTATTATTTTATTCTATTTTTTTTAGAAGCAAGGATTAAATCTTGGAAAGGTGGATGCGCAATGTTTTTGATATGAAGTCGAAAAGAAGGTGGTCAAAACATGGGCAATTTCATGCAATTGTCCAATGTAAAATGCGGAATATACGTAATTCTAATTATCACACATATTCCGATACTGCAAGGAGAAGAACAGTCACAGTGTCCGAATTTGACCGATAATCCAATTTGTCCTTGCTATAATTTCAAAGAAGGTTTGTAAATATAACAATTTTTAAAAAAACATTTTTATTTTACTATACCTTTACTGAGGCACGTGACTTTTTTTTCTTGGTCTTTTTATTAAAAGAAATAATGTCTAAAAGAAATAAATACAATCGTTGAAACGACTTGCCCTCTATCGTTTGTGAAATGGCCGTACATATTTAGCAACCTTTACGGGGATTGGCACAATATTTTTTTTATACCACTAAGGTGGCAAACAAGCTAACAGTCCGCCTGATGGTAAATAAAAAAATTAAAAAAAAGATAAAAACTTGCAAAACCAGGGATCACTTGCGCGTTGCCGACCCTTCTCATAACTTTTTTGTTACTGTTGTCCTTAGAGCTCACCAAAGTTTCTTTAAAATTGAATTAATAGTATAGTAATGCTTACGTGACAAAAAAAAACATCGATTTTCTTATATATTCTTTGAAATAAGTTCTAATGACTAATTTATATTTCAGGTTTATTTCTGGAATGTCCAAGTGCTACTCCAGCAGTCGTGAAAAACATACTATCCAAAATTAAGGGCACCATACAATCTTTATCAATCTACGATTTAGAAAGTTCAACTAAAGAACTTAAAGCTGACCTTTTCCCGTCAAAGCTGAAAATAGTTAACCTTCAGATATCTCAGTCAGCTATAGCAGAAATTACGTCAAGAGCTTTCTCGTCACTTAGCAACTCATTGGAATCTCTAAGTATAGTTTCAAGTAAACTAAACAAAATTCCACAAGAATCTCTTTCAGAATTACAAACTCTTACAGCTCTTGATTTGCAGCTTAATAATATTGAAGAAATTTTGGGAAACACTTTTGAAAATCTTAAATTAAAGAAGCTCAACATGAAAGGAAATAAAATTATTAATATATCTGAGGCAGCATTTGTTAATTTAGAAGATTCGTTGAGTGAGTTAGATTTAAACGAAAATTATCTCAATGTTTTTCCGTTGTATTGTTTTGGACAACTTAGAAAAATTAACCATATAAAATTAGCTTGGAATAAAATTAAAACAATACCTGAGTTCAGAAATATTACTATATCTAACTTGTTGTCTTTGGATTTAAGTTCAAATTTATTTACCAAAATTGAAAAAAATTGGCTTCGAAGTATGCCTAAATTAAAAACATTAACGTTTTTTAGCAATAGAATCGAACAAATAGATGAAGAATCATTTGAGTCATTGGAAGACTTAGAAACTTTAGACTTAAGCCGTAATAAGCTTATGAATATAGAAATAAACACTTTTGGCAGGAATCACAACTTACGTACCGTAGATTTAAGTCATAATCATATTCATTATATCAAAGGTATTTTTTCAAAACTTCCTAAATTATCCGAAATATTTTTGTCTGAAAACAATATTCTTGAATTAAATGAAGATGCTTTTATTAATTCAACAAGTATTACAGTCATTAATTTGGAACATAATGCCCTACAGAAAATAGACCACAATTGTTTTTTTTCATTAAAAAATCTAACTCAACTACATATGGGAACAAACTTTTTGAAAAAACTTCCAGGTAATATTTTTAAATCGAACAGTAAGTTAATAACACTAAGTTTAGATAATAATGAAATTAACGAACTAGATGAACTAATGTTTGATAGGTTAGATTCATTAAAGGAAATTCGTTTGCAGAATAATAAATTGAACCATATAAAACGAAATGTATTTAGTCCACTTCCTAGACTGCTTGAACTTCATTTACAAAATAATGCTATACAGAATATTGATTCACATGCTTTTATAACACTTAAAAATCTACAACATATTAATTTGCAGGGTAATCAACTGAAAACTGTAGGAGATATATTTCCAAATAGAAACTCTTCATTAGTATCTATACAGCTTGCAGTTAATTCCTTAAATTTATTGAAAAATAGTTCTCTTACAGGGCAAGTAAATGTGCAAATCATGTGGCTCAGCCAAAATAATCTTAGGGTATTAGCTAATAATTTATTTAATGATTTGATTAATATTCAAAGGCTGTATTTGAGATATAATAATATTGTATATATAGAGGATAAAACATTTATGCAACTGAAAAAGATAAAGTTCTTAGATATTAGCTACAACAGTATTGTAAATCTTAACAATGAAACATTTTATAAACTTGAAACGTTGGAAGAACTGTATTTGCAATGTAACAACATTACTCATGTTGCTAAAGATACCTTTAGATTGCTGACAAAATTGAAAGTACTGGATTTAGCAGAAAATAAAATATCAATCTTAAATTTTGATCTTTCAGCACTACCAATCAAACAACTTCGGCTTCAAAAAAATTTAATTTCTGACATCAATTCAGAATCGCTAAAGTTTTTACAGAATTTGAGTGAGTTAGAATTGGATTATAATCTTATTACCTGGAAAAACATCAACGACTTTCAAATACCAGGCCTTAAATCACTCTCACTGTCTCAAAATAACTTTACTGTATTAGAAAATAATACTTTTACCCACCTACCTTCACTACAGGTTCTGTCACTCGAATTTTGTAACATATCTCAACTGCCTGCATCTGTTTTCATCAAAAATCAAAATTTACTTCGAATCAACTTAGGATTTAATAATTTAAAGGAGTTGCATAAAGATATTTTTGCCTTCACAACAATTCTACAGGAGCTCAACTTAAACGGAAACAATTTTTCTGATTTCCCTCACTTAGCACTTTTTAATATCACTTCCTTGGAGTATTTAGACTTCTGTGGTAATAATTTACATAGTGTTGATTTTTTTCAATTTATAGGTTTAAAAAACCTTCGAACCTTAAAAATGTGTAACAATCGTATATCAATACTGAATGGTTTTAATTCTCCTTCCTTAAAAAATTTAGTATCTTTAAATTTAAGTAAGAACATGCTTACAGTTCTTCCTCCAAATTTTTTTCAATACTCTGTAGGCTTGAAAGAAATAGATTTATCATATAATACTTTTAAGCACATTCCAAGCGATGGACTTTCAGAATCTGTGCTACCTACATTAACAAAGTTAAATATGTCATCAAATTCACTATCACAGCTATTACAAACATATCCTTCGAAACTGTTTCCACACTTAGAAGAATTAATCGTGTCAAACACAAACTTAAGTATTATAACAAGCAAGGATTTTGAGAATTTCCCATCATTAAAATTTCTGAGTTTAAAAGAGAACGCAATCATACGACTGTCACCTGGGGCATTCTCAAAGTTGCACAGCTTAGATAAACTCGATTTAAGCCGTAATAAATTAGAAATTATTCCAAGAGAAAGACTTCAAGGACTATACGCTTTGCGCCTTTTGAACATCTCCCGCAATACAATAAGAGAATTGGACGAATTTACACCAGATTTGCAAAGTTTACAAAAGTTGGATATCTCCTATAATCAAATAACAACAATAACCAAAGATGTATTTCAAGCGCTCCAAAGTCTTACAGAATTGTATTTAAGAGGAAACTGGTTATCGACAATATCAATGGAGGCGTTTCGAAACATGAACAAAATTACTTTTATTGACCTGAGTCGGAACTACTTCGAAGTTATCCAGATGAAAATGGTTACAATGTTGGAGACACAAATAAAAGCAATTTATTTTGATGGTACGTTAGTAATTTAAACTTAATTATTTGTATAAGAAAATGTTGCATTATAATTGCTCGCTTGGTCCGTAGTTCATACCTTAAGCTGCAGATGGCACTCTTGTGCATACTTGATCTAATGGATACAAAACAGTTCGTAAAGTCTACGTTAAACGCCGTGTGTTCAATGACATAATGAAAATATCGCCCGTGGTTTTTACAAAGTCCCGCTTTAACTTGAGGAAAGAAAAAAAACAAAAAAAAAAGCCCATGGGACTAATTAAGTTCTTAGCACCCACTTTACCGCCACGTAATGGCACTATTTACGAGTAAGTGTGATGAAAATTAATATAAAAATTAAGTGCAGCCAATAAAACATAGAACTGAATTTTATAATTTTTTTCGCAAGTTCCTATTTGGGGTTTTATTAGATCGGTTTTTTAAAAAATATTCAATAGTTTAAAGTAATTTTTTCTCTTAAGCGTATTTTTGCAGGGTATTTAGTCAAAGTCAAAAAAAGTCTAATCAAAAGAATCCTGTGTTTTAATTCTGTATCACTTTCTTCTGACTATTCTATCTCGTCAACCATGTGTGCTGAAATTCAGCATATAAGATAATTTTAAGTATTTACGACACTTACGCGTACTTGTCCGAAGATGAGTGGAGATATTACTGAAACATTATAACTTTTGACTGTTTCTCTTACTCATCATTTCTATTACTTTTTCAAATGAACAACTGCACCACCACTAACAATGTATTCCTATTTTGGAAACTTTGAAACTCTTGTCTTATTTCTTTCAGAAAACCCCTTAACCTGCAATTGTGAATCACAAAATCTGTGGAGATGGATGCAGGACCATCACAAGATAATATTAAAAGGCAGTAGTCACCTTCGCTGCGAACACCCAAAAGAGCTACAGGGTCAAAGTTTCATCGAAATTTCGCCACGGAATTTGTGCAACATGCCAATTGTAATAAGAATTGCCATTCAAGATATCCAGACATATTCTGTTATAGTTTCTTGGCAAAGTCGTAATCAAACTGGGTTGAACGGATACCAAGTTGTATACTTTGGAGAGCAAAATCCTACTATTGTAAGTATTATTACTGAGTTTACATGTTTTTTTTTTATTTATTTATATATTATTTAATATAAGAAGTAATTAAAATAAATACATCCTTTTTTTCTTACTTTTCTTTTTTTCTAAGCTTGAATCAAGAGAACTAAGATTAAGGATCAAAATATAAGAAGGCGAAATGCACAATCAGACCAAAATTTTAATAGAAAAAAGATATACTATATTTACCAAGTGATCTTCCTTAATTTAGCTAATTCATTGTAAAAGGGCTTTACATTGATAGTTACGTGTGATAGTTTTATCGATATATTAAGCTAAGCAGATATGTAGGCTAAATTATAATTAGTAAAAAATTAGAGATTAACAGAAATGTAAAGACAAGGATTGGACTGCTTTTTTGGCGTACAAACTCCGAAAAACTATTTATAACCGAATAAAATCTAAAATCAAAGTTAATGTAACTGAGACAAATTTAGCATAAAATCAATGAGAAAAACAAGTATATTTTATTACAGATACGAGGGAAAATTCTCAATGCAACAGCAAGATCAACGAGATTAAATCATTTGACTCCAGGAGCAAGATACACAGTTTGCGTAATTGCTTTTGGAAATTTTGGCACCTCGTCCACAAGTTCTTCTATTCCTGATGCTAGAATAGCACCTGCCATTGTAAACCCTAGCAACACATTATATGGTGATGAACAACTGTTTAATCAGCTACGAAATTTTATGAATGATTCCATCACTACAAAATGCACAAGTGTCAGTACTATAGAAATTTTTGGCTCAGCTTTAGACGGACCTTTTTCAAATACCTATATGGGAATTGCAGATATACTAACCAGAAGACTTAGTTTGGTTGTGGGTTGTTGTATGGGATTCATAGTGTTTGTAGTGCTAGTATCTGCGTTAGGCTATATAAAAACTAAGAAACGTCCAGTAGTGGCAAAGCCAACAGTTCAGCAGGCTCCTCAATATATATCATACGATAATTTTTCTGGCCCAAATTTAAATGTTCAAACGGCAGAAATGGATGTCAACAATCTATTAGACAAAACTAAATCACAGTAAAATAAAAAAAGTCCCTAAACTTTGCGTAAATCCCCATCAAATATCGTTCTGCAAATTTAGCTCATCTCAAAAATTAAAATCAATTTATTTATTTTTGATTTTTATGTTTTTCACAGAATGTAACGATTTCTATATGAAAATTGTATTTTTTTCATGACAGCTTATACGTTTACATTACCACAACTCAAATTTTTTTTAGAGTAAACAATATGAACTTGTCATAGTTACAATACAACGATTTTTTTGTGCTGATAGAAAGTAGAAAAAAAATATAATGTATCTTAGAATTAACTTGAAATAAAGTATTTCAATGACTTTTTTTTCAGTTCTAGCAAAATAACTTTGAAGACATGTTAAATTTATATGCAGTGGACTCGTAAAATACTGACTGAATTGTTTTTATTTTATTTTTAAGAGAAAGCTGATATTACAAAACAATGTGTTTAAAACGAAAGTACTCTTGTTGTAGCTAAACGTTTTACATTAACAACCAAAGTTGTGTATAAATGGATGCAAAAACAATGTAAATAATTAAGGATTCGTACCAAAGTTTTATTAGTTTTTAACTCACCTACACATTTATACAATATATAACATATTATATTATACGTTAATGTTTTATTATTTTGTATAAAGGGCGTAGTTTTTGGTAATAAAATGTTTAAAGCTTTCATATCTCTTTTATTTCCCGAAATCAACAAACATTAAAATATTGAAAATGTTTTATTTATATAAACACTGTTTTTTTATGAGCTTTTTAAAAAAAGGGACGAGTTGGGACAAACAATTAGATTAGTTGTACTTACAATATCAAGCAGGCAGACAAAAAAAGGGTTTATTTAGGTGATGTAACAAAATATTTGGTATAAAACAACAAAGACCAAGCTTACTTATAGGACCAGCAATGCAGAAATTATTCTCCATCCAATACCTCCTGGAGAATGAGATTGGCAAAGATAGTGCACTACGACCTGCACTAGCAGTACCTAACTACGTTTTCAATATCACATTTTGCTTTTTGAAAACCGGTTACAGTCAAAGAATATACAAGAATATAATAGAGTGTAAAAAAGTAGACTACATTGATAAGAGTTGCATGAAGCCAGTAGATCAAGGCCGACCGTTGTCGAAACATATAAGGAGCTCTCTATTGAATGTAAACTTCGTTCGACAATCTACGGACTGAGGTTATGATAATAATTGCTTACCTACGTAATCATGAACCGATATCTTAAAAACCTGAGAACAGATTTTTTTTGTTTAAAGTCTCTTTTATAAATCTATCATTGTAATTTTCTTTCGAGTTTTATAAAATAAATAAACATTTAGAAGTTAATTTATAAAAACCAAACATCAATCAACAACAAATAAGTTTTGCAAATAATGGTGTTTTGATAGCTAACATATGATAAGTCAGTAATGGTCTAAGGGTTTCAATCTTACCTCGCATCCTAAGGTGTAGAGATTCGAGCCCGGTGTGTACTAATTAATCTTTTTTTTTAATTTCTCGGGCTGGTGCAGAGCGGACGCTTTGACAACTATTAAAAGGTAAAGGTATATAAATGACATCAATTTCATATGTTAAGAGAATTTAAAATAATACAAAGAATGCGGAAGAGTGTTTTTTTTTTGTAAGAAAAATAATATAAACTAACTAATAATAATAAATATAGACGTATTTTGGAACACAAGGACGACAAATCGCGGGTATTCTAAAGAGAATATTTTGGTAAAAGTTATTAACCTAAATGAACTTAAGTAGAAGAACATTCGTTATGTTGATGTTAACAAAAAGCTTTTATCTCTAAGTAACAATCTACATTAAAGAAGAAACATGAAGCAAAAACTTAATTTAGTGAAGGTAAGCAAGTAGATATGTATTACAGCTAAAAACTCAGACTTTTCCAGAACATTTCTTTTTATTATCTCAACAAGAGAATAAACAAGTTCGACGGGAGTTGAAATTAGTTCATTAAGTACGGAGGTTAACAAAAAAAAAAGGACAAACCGGTAAGTGCGACTCTGATTCGCGCACCCATGATTTCGTACAAACTTGCATGTAGTCTCCGGGTTACGGAAGATTTTTGTCCGTTCAGTTCAGTTTTCCCCCAAAACTGGAATAAAGGACTATTTTGACTTTGCAGATTATAAAATGTTTACATTTATGGATCAAATCATTAATATTTTTAATATAATGTTAATTTAATGCCTAAAATGATCCCGTTTCAAAGGTTGGTTACTTGATGGGGACTGAATTGATTACTTGATTACCCAGACTTTGTTTGATTTATTTATCTCTCTAACTGACCTCACTATGATTCTTATCATGAAGAATAAGGAAATAGGCCTTGACTTGGACTTGATAGGTAGCCCTGTGGTTCATGATATGATTGAGTTTTGTATTTATAAACTGAAATGATTTATTTTTACACAAAATAGAACAACTTGTGTCGAGCCAGCTAGTATCTATATCATATTTTTATCTTAAAGACCGTGTTCTGCCCTTTTCTGTAAGTAGTCATTTTATTACTAGGGGACCTAAAAATGGTCATACCAATGATCAAGAGAGTAAGCAGAAGTGCGAAAGCTACCAAAACTATTTTGTTGACCACGCAAATATTTTGTGTAAATAAGAATAATTTCTGAATAAAAGTATAGAACTTGTTAAAAACCCACTATATCGCCACATACAGTACAGGTATATATTTGTGACTTGCTGTTTTGGCACTTAAGCAATAAATATATATGTAAAGAGAAGTGATTTTGGTCCATAAATATAACATTTATCAATAACTTGACCACGGCGGGCGGCGCCAGCTTTTGTGATTTTGGCTTCTTTGGCACTAAATCAATATTGTATATCATTGTGTATAAAAAATATGTTGTGTTAATGCAAAATTAGTAATAAAACAATTATTTTAAAGCTATTTCTGTTTTACATTACTTACATATAAGTCAGGCAAGAAAGAAAGAAAGAAAATCGGAAAAATTAGTCCAGTAGCCATAGTGTTCAAAATATTAGATGACAAGTTCTTTTAAAACGCGATTCTTTTACCTTCGATACCAAAACTTTACTTTTGATCTAAAAAATTAACCTCATTCGATTTTCAGCTTTGAAGCTCTAATTGAGGTTTGCGAAGGAACGAATAATGTTTGAGCGTCGTGTTTACATAACTCACGACGCATACACACATTCGTCCGCGTCCTTTTATCTCGGTCGTCGGTCGTCGGTAGTGGCTCTGCACGGCCGCCACGTTTTTCAGCTTTCCGTGGCAGTCACTTTGTTTACGTTCATCGTAGAGACCGAGATTATTTAACCTTATTTACATTTCAGTATATATTCTACTGATAAAATGAGAGTATACCGCCGTTATGCAGGTAAAACCAAGTAAATGACTAGAAAGCCAAAATCAGATATCGCGCTTAAAAAGTTCAAGTTGTTATAAAGACATCCATAAAACTCTATTAATTATTAATTTTAGGTGTGTTGCATTAGAGTTTTTACCAAATCTGATGAAAACTCTCATGAGGTGTAACATTTACTTGGATTTACCTGGGAAGGTCTCTATAAGTTGTAAACGTTTGGACTTACAATAAAACCAATTAAATGATTTTTATTTTTAATAATTTGATCCTAATCGAGTTATAAAAAGTACTTAATAAAACATAAAAAGGTAAAAAATGTGTAATGATACTTGGTTTTACCAGAAGACAATTTTATAATCTTAAGCGTTAAATAAATCGTAAATAGTATTTGACACGCAATTTAAACAAAAATAAGGTGTAAAATAAATTGACAAACCCAAAAATCATACAAAACACTAACAATAAAAAAACCCGACTGCAAAAACATTAAGAACTAAAAATAAATAAACAAGTGCACCTAAAACATAACAAATATTTAATTATAAACCGACCAAACTAAGCGGTCACCGCAGCCTATGGACGCTTGCAACGACTGGGGCATCACTCGCGCGTTGCTAACCCACCAGAAATCTAATAACTTCTTTTTTGATGCATCCCATACTTGTAGTCCTTAAAAATACCTTAGCAGAGATCTAATTCCACAACCCAAGCGTTCGTGCGAGGAAGTTTTTCTGAAACCGCACTCTACGTTACCATTTAGGTTCTAAGGTGTGAGGATGAATTCCCTGCCAATGGCGAGCGGTACAATGGCAGAAAGTAGCCGTGGGCATCATTTCCAACAATTCCTCAGCACACATCCCATTATAGAAGCGGTAGAATACACACAGGAAGGCAAAGTCTCTCCACAGACTTCGATACGGCTTGTGAGTTTTGGATCGTCGACGATGCTCACAGCCCGTCGTTGAATCGAGTCGCAAGGGAAAGGAAAAGGGAGTCAAATGTTCTCGGAACTGAATATCGCTGGAGATGTCAACACCAAGGATACTAATACTCTTGGAAATGGTGAGGGGTGTGTTCTGGAATTGTGGAACCTAAGTGAATGGGGTTTTGTTAGCGGTGAACACGCAGAGTTTTGACTTTATAGGGATGAATCGGACCAAGTTTTCCCGTCCCCAATTAGATACCGTGGACAGAGTGGCCTTGACTTCAGACAAGTTCTCCACGCTTTTCCCCCACAATGGAACGAGGGATATTTGCTCTTTTAACTTTTAACTTTTACCAATCGTCGTTACCACCACTGCGGAAAACCGATGGTGACTTGCCCCACACTATAACAGAGAAAGCTGATCTACTGGGCCGTCTCTTTGCTTCAAATTTGAATTTTATATTGGTTTGGTTGACGGAGGCCACCTTCTATACCGTAATGCGGTTAGACCATGCCGGAAATATACATAGCGGGGGGTCCGGCGGGCGTTGCTTTCTCTAGAGGTTCATCAGTCGATAGGGCCAGGCAATATACCAGCAGCGGTGCTTAAACCGTGTGCTCCTGAGTTGTGTCTTGTATTCACGCGCCTCTTCGCGCTTTCCTACTATACAAGGCAATTTCCGTCTCCAAGGAAGACAGCAAATGTGTAACCGGTGCCCAAAAAGACCGGTAGATCAGATCCATCGAATTACAGGCCTATCGCTATAACCTCTCTCATCTCCAAGGTGTTAAAGCGTGTGATCAACAAACAGCCTATAAGATACCTTAACACAGACCACTTAACACAACTCTCGACTCGTCAAAAAAGGTTAACATTTTTCCACTGCTTCATGATTCAGTTGCGACGTTGTTGAGGAAATCGAAGTCTAGCTGAGCGGTGGCCTGTATTCAAAGCTGAAACTCGAAGTGGCCTAAATCCAGTCAAATTCCTATCTGAAAGTCTTCTCCTTATCGTCTTAAGGCTTACACTCACATTTCGTACTTCAAATTAACGAGTACGAACCTAGGGAGCTGTCATGAAGCGATTTCTTAGAATATTGGACACAATAAAACTATCATTTGTCTCTGAAGTGCACCTCATACGGCCCTGTCCCGATCTACTTGTGTAAGAACCAGTCTCCCTGAAACGTCTGATGACATCTTCAATAGTGCTGCCAGGATATCCCAGCATTTGGCCAATGCGAGTGACGATAGCTATGCCCAAGATCTGCAAGCTGCACCGCCTTAGCTGGTCCAGCTGCATCCAATAGCATTTTAAATAAGTAGAATGAAACAAAGAATACTCAAAATCTAGTGAGATCGTTCGAGACCTAAATTTGGTTATCAGTGTAAGATTTCAACGGCTACTCCTTAATAGACTATTCCACCTATTTTTTTTTTATTTTTATATGAAAAGATCTTTTTAAAACTTAAATTTTGATTCAAATTACATTATAATACGATAAAAACAGTCAAAGTTAAAGCAGTTTAAATTTCGCTTTTTTAGTGAGTGAGCAAAAACGCTAACTCTTACGCGGCGTAGCACGGCGCTAGCGTGGCAAAGTAAAATGACGTCACAGCTCTACACTGCAAACTGCTATAGGTACGCATACTAATCTACAAACCGAGAGTTGATTAATATGACTCTGTCTAAGCAGAAGTCACATAATAAATATAAATATGGTGTTGTTCCAAAATGCAAGTCAACTACTTTACATACACGTTGACGTTTTCAAGTAGCCTACGGCCTTCCCCAGAACTCAAACTATCTCCATGCAAAATTTGTCCGCTGTTCCACCCACCCTAAATTATGTTATCAGAGTAGAATTTTAACGGCAACTTCTCAATTTATAGAAGATAAACCGACTCACACTTGACGTGTTTAAGGAGCCTATGTTCTTCCTCGAAACTCAAACTATCTCCATGCCAAATTTAATATAAATTTATAGTGAAGAGGTAACACACAGACAGACAGCGTTACTTTCGCATTTATAATATTAGTATGAATAACAATATCTAACTAGATACTAATACTGGAATATTGATTAGATCGTAAAGCTTTTTCATTCATTTTTTCTATTACATTGTGCAGAAATTAAACGAGCCATAGAATTTAATCAGGTGACATTAACAAAGATAAATGTAGCAATATTCCGAAAGCATTAGCGCAATTATACTGTGATTTCAGAATAATAGCGTGATGAATATTAATGTTAATTTCTGTTTAATTACTTAACTAATTGCGAACTTCGGCAAGTGCTAAAGACAAAGTTTTACTGGAATGAGATTTAGGTGAAGAAATACGGTCAGCTATGTTTAAGTGGAATACTAATAATTTTTATTTTTTAAATCCATCATCCTTTACGGTGAAATAAATTTCAATCATATGCGTATCCAGAGTGTTTTAAGAGTTGAAATCTGGGTATATGTAAATTTATTTCTAAATAGATGTGGTGCCTTTTTTCTATGTAGGTATGAAGTTTACCCAAAACCCCGAAAAAAATCCTGGATAACCTATGATTTCAATAGTGAGCTGATATTAATGATTAGGGGAATAAGAGACATATACATGAATAAGCTCTAGTGTTGTAAAAAAGGTGCAGTATTTTTCAGTGCACAGTTCGCGCTCGGCAAACATTTTATTCCAATCCGCGAAAAATATTATGTTCAATCGTCGGATGTCGATACTAGAGAGCGGCGGACAGGGGCTTTACCTATACTGTGTCGAATGGATGCTAATAGAGTGCTT
The DNA here is from genome assembly GCA_946406115.1 of Apoda limacodes. Taxonomy (NCBI): domain Eukaryota; kingdom Metazoa; phylum Arthropoda; class Insecta; order Lepidoptera; family Limacodidae; genus Apoda; species Apoda limacodes. The sequence continues at coordinate 4,624,774 of OX291553.1, read as the reverse complement.
TGTATTTTCAAATTTAGTAAAACCTTATTTTTTCTTACCTGTCTTATCATGTAAACAAACATGGCGTATTGGAGACCAGAGATAATTTTAGTTTTGGGAAATCGGCTCTTGAGCTATTAAACAATAATTTTCTGATATTTATCGAACCCCTTTGAAAGCATGCGGTGAGATGGTAAATAAGCAGCGACGATCAGGGTTGCCAGGTCTGTTTCAGTGTTGGGCGCTACATCAGTTTATAAAAAGCGATAGATTCCGCTAGACAAATTTGGTTTAAAAAAGAGCGCTAAATTATAATATGTTTTACATGACATAATCAATTGTTGCAAGTTTTACATAAAACAGGGAGTATCACATAGGGATTGATTTATTTGTGAATGCCAAAATATGCGTCAAAAACGCCCGTATTATTTTTAATTCAAATAGCAATAAATTTGTCTTTTGCTGGATTGGACCAAAATATTTTAATAGTGTGGGAGCAAAAAAAAAACAATTAGTTACTCAAAAGCAAAAAATAAAAACTTTTTAACAAAAATAAAACAACCGGCTCCGAAAAGATGCACTAAAAAAGTAAAAGATTTTTGTGAATAATCTACATCTTTTGTCGGTAACACTGAGACCTTTAGAAAATTATTCAGGGTTATCAATGAAAATATGTAGAAAAAAATATATTTTAAGAAGCACCGGTTATGCCGTCCGTATGCAAAAAAGTAACAAAACGTAACATTAACATCACTTTTGACTAGAGAGCCTCTCACTTAGCTTTCCCTTCCAGCTTTCGCAGGCAGCGCAGCGGCTCGCGATTGAACAAAGAATTAAAGACGGAGATAGATAAAATAGCGGGCGTTTAGTATATTATATATTTGTAAGAAGTTGACAAAAGTTGACGCAAATACTTAGTTAATCAGTTTATTGTTTACGAATTATACCATTACTAAATCAGCATAAAAGAGTCTAGTTTATTTATTTATTTGACAGTTTTGCATATAACTCTTTCTGCGGCGGCTTTCTTCTATAAAACTTTCTTTTCTTTCTTGTATTGTATATAAATCACCGACCCATAATTAAGTTTACTCAAACTAAAACAATGGGTTTAGAACAAATAAATGAAACATTTAGTAGGTCTTGGAGCCGATTCCTTTAAAAAAATTAAAAGATCGGGAAATTTCATAAAATATCGAAAAATGCTAATTTCTCGAAATCCATGAGAAGTTGTTTTGTAGGATAGACCTCATGCGACTAGCTTCCAGTGGTGCTGTGTCGTGTACTTTCTGCGACACTCTGTATTAATAAATCAACTATTTAAGAGCATTATCAATTAAATGGTCAGTTAAATAAAGAGGTATTGGCTCCAAAATGAATTTGTCAGCAAACAAAATAAATTGAAAGTGAAATGACTAAATACATCAGCTAGTCACACGAATATTAGGCAGCCTTGAAGTTAAAGTCATAGAAATTAAATATATCTGCAGCTCATATTGAGTAACATTCGAATTTTATGAAATGGTGACAAGCTGTAAAATTAATGAAGATTTACACGTCATACAGAAAGTACCACGTTACATGCCATACAGAAAGTACCACTTTACATGTCATACAGAAAGTACCACGTTACATGTCATATAGAAAGTAAGTACGACGTTACATGTCACACAGAAAAAACTACGTCACATGTCATACAGAAAGTACTACGTTACATACGCGTGATTTGGTTCTGTCTGTTTCAAAATGCAACCTTGCAATGCAAACATGCGCTAACCGATTATGACCAAATAATAATTTTGTATTAGGATAATTTATTTTACAAACATATACATTAACGAGGTGACTAAATACCCAGGTATCTTTACTAATATTATAAATGCGAAAGAAAGTCTGTCTGTCTGTTAGCTCTTCACGCTTAAACCACTGTACTACTGTCATCTGAATCCTCCAAAACGGCTGTAACGATTTGGGTGAAATTTTGTCTGAAATTTTTCAATGGGTTCCCGGATGGTTTTTGTTTACAATTGGACCCGGTAGGTGGCGCTGCAGTCGGTGTTTTACTGATCTTCTCATTCACAGGAGGGATTATTTTAATTATATTTTTTGTGTACGTTCGAGTGGGTATATGTATGGTTCGATAACACAATTGGACCCGGTAGGTGGCGCTGCAGTCGGTGTTTTACTGATCTTCGCCTTCACATGAGGGATTATTTTAATTATATTTTTTGTGTACGTTCGAGTGGGTATATGTATGGTTCGATAACACAATTTGACCCGGTAGGTGGTGCTGCATTCGGTGTGTCACTGATCTTCTAAACGGCAGGGATGATTTTAATGATATTTTTTGTGTACGTTCGAGTGCGTCCTTGCATGATTCGTACTTACCAATGTACTCGGTAGGTGGCGCTGCATTCGGTGTGCCACAAATCTCCTAAACAGCAGGGAGAATGTTTATGATATTTTTTGTGTATGTTCGAGTTCTACGCATGGTTTGAAAACAAAATTGGACCTGGTAGGTGGCACTGCATTCGGCAAGGCACTGATCTTTTCTTAGATGGCAACGATTAAATGTACGACAATGATTTCAACATTCGCTGCATTTAATGCGACTTCATTATTATCATATACTTCCATCATTGTGAAATTTGTGGCTTGGAAACGACACATTACATAGAACGTTAAAAACGTATCGAAATGGCTAGCTTAAAACCATGAGGATTTAACCAAAGGCTTCCCGCCAATACTTCCACCATAGAAGGTTTGGAAGAAAATGAAGAATTAAATAATTTAGACATAGAGGCAATAGTAAACAGTGAAATATCCAAAGATGATGACTAAACCATAGATTCGTTATAAGTAATTATGGAATCGCAAAATTTAAAAAATGTAAATGTTAAATTTAAAATATCATATTTAATGTGGCGCCGCTTGTCCGGGCAGGACAACGTCTGGGTGGGGTATCCATACTAATATTATAAATGTGAAAATAACTGTCTGTCTATCTGTCCGTCCGTCCGTCCGTCCGGGCGTCCGTCTGTCTGGCTGTCTCTCTGTTACCTCTTTATGTTTAAACCGTACCAATTAATATGTGATTTGCCATGGAGATAGTTTGAGTCCCGAGAAAGGACATAGTGTAAGTAATTAATAACTTTAAGCGTGAGTGGGTTTTCTTTCATTAATTGAGGAGTTGTCGTTTAAATTCTACGCGTAGGATAGTCCGCATAGTTGCGGGTAGAAGCTAGTTTTCTGATAATCCTTGATTTGTCTATGACCAGGTTTTGTGTTTCTTTTTTACAGCCAACAAAAACATATTATGCTATAAAAATAACTTTTAAACTGATTCTTCTTGCTGACTGAATATTCAAAAAACAAAAAAAAACTTTTTATCTACTTGCTTTTTACAGAGGACGTAAATAAAGTAGCTGACACAAATACGTGCCTATCCTACACTCTGTGCGTCGACAAGTGCAAAGACATAATCTAAGCACGAGTGTGAGTAATGTAAACACGACGCTTAAACAAGACCCGTTCTTCTACAAACCGCAATTGCATGAGTTTTAAAATTGTATGAAGTGTACCTCGCTTTGTTGTATATTTATTTGAAAAGACATGATTTCGCCTTTGGCTAAAGTTGAAACAAGGTTCCTTTCTGGCGAAAGACAGTGCCATTTTGTACTCGGTACGAAATATACTGTTCCTATATTACCTAAAAACCGGTTCTAATTTATCATCAGAATCACTTTTTGAAAAAATACCATGTTTTCCCGCGAAATGTTAAGTTTTTTAAAACGACAATAGAAACGATAGAGAATAAGAGCTCTGCCTCACCGGAAAGCCATGGCGACGTCGCCGGCGACGCAAGCATGGCTACCTCTGGCATCCAAAGGTCGCGAAACAGAGTAGCCATGGCTACTCTTTATTCAGTTTGACGACGTCGTAGGAATGGACGTAGAGGAGATCGCACTAATTTAAGAAAAATACAAAGAGAAAAGAAGAAAAAAAGCAAACTATGGGTTCATCCTTTTATATCGGATCGCAGCCGGAGTGGTGTTTTTTTAAAACTATATAAAGATTTAAGAAAATATCCTGATAATGTTGGAATAATCATTCGACGCACTGTCCCATGAGCACGGACGGTTTTGAATTTCCACGATACATCTTTCGGTATCGAAACTCAATTTTTCAACGTTACACAAATGTACTAAAATATAAGCTAGCGTCCAAAATGGCGTTCGGTTGGTGACTGAGTGAGTAAGGTGCAGCTTATGCGCATACATTTTAGTGGTGACGTAGCCAGGCTGCCAGAGCATCCAGTCGCCGCGTAGGGAGCCGTAAATCGTGGCTACGCTTCCAAATTAGCGACATTGCCAAAGCGTCGCCAAGTGAGTGAGAGCCGATGCATTTCTATATGAATTATTTGGATACGTAGCTGGCGACGTCGCCATGGCATCCCGGTGAGGCAGAGCTCTAAAGGTTTTCGAGTGGGAGCAACGGACTAAAAGGTGCAACGTGGGACGACCTTCTATCAGTTAGAGAGATGACTCGGTTAAGAGACTTGGATCAAGAATGACGCAATATGCAACAGAGCGTGCTTGAGTAGTACAGCTACATCTCAACTCACTGAGATTTTCATCACAATCTTAAAAAAAACACTAAAAAGGGTCAGGTCAGAAATTTTAACAAATCTGCTCAGCGAAATTAAATTTAGGTAGTATAGCTTCTTGATGCTGCTGGTGGGCGCGGCAGCTCGGGACCGGTTGATGTAGTGACGTTTGCATTGTTTTCACTTTATATACTTATACCATATAGCTTTTCTCAGCGGCTAAATAAATTAAATTCGGTTATCGGCGTGAAATTTCTATGGAAATTCTTTGATTAAAAGAAGGAAATTTGCTAAAGCAAGCTATAGCTCTAGTTAGGCCACGTTAAATTTGTTTATAATTATTCCTACGGAAACTTTTCCGGTAGTCTAGCCTATGTCCTTCTTCTTCCTCACAACAATCTCTGTGCTAAGAACCAGCTCAATTGGTTGCTTGGAAGCGACGTTATGAAATAAGAAATAAACAAACAAATATATATGACCTTTATACATACTTTAATCAGGAGGATAAAACTACGGGTAACAAATAGTTCGGAGAGCATTACTACGAATATTTTTCGTTGTAGATAGATACATAACTCAAATTATCCATTTCCATTTTCCATTCTTAAACGTTATGTATTTCATTCAAATTATTATATTCAGATAAGAATTGACCAACTGGAAGAATGGAGGCGACTCCAAGTATCTTCGTAATTTTATAATTTGCATGCCTCAGTGCCTTAAAGACATTGAAAGTGATTTATTCAGAGGCCAAATTTTGTCTGTTCTGTTTATCTTTTACCTTAGTTTATACTTTATCCTATATAGAGTGCTGCTTTAGACATATAGACACCAGCAAACAGATAACTAGGACGCTCAATTTTAATTTTGCGGCAAAATTGCCATCAGATAAACCACTTATAACATGTATTAAAATTTATACTTAATGGCAGCCCCTAGTGACCACAATGAAGACTATGAATATCCAATTTAGAAGATTTAAACTATCTTTATCACATTATCTGTATAATCATATTACACAACTATATTTTTTTTTAAAGAAAAATACGCTATGCTACACACCACGCTATATGAATGGAATATACCTTTTACGTATAATTTAATTTGAATTTGAAGTTTAATTTGAATCGTCTTATAATTTGATTTCTTTCGATGCGAAACTCCCTTTTTTGTATTCATTTGAACAGTTTAGTTTATCAGAAAGTAAATAAACAAATGAAGACATAAAAGAACAAAACGAATAGAAAGAAAAACAACAGATGAAGCTTTGCATTAGAAAATGACATTCTCAATGTCTTGCGCAATGAGGCATGTAAATGATTGAATTACTCGAAGCTCGGAACTTCGAATTGCCCGCGTCCTCTCTCTCTCTCTCTTTCCGGATGAATAAATAAATTTTGGCTTTGCTTATTTGAATTGAATTTTGCAAACTGTTATGGTGAGATGGGTTTTGGAGATTCTTTCTTGTTTTTAGGGCTTTTGTGTCTTTACTTTGGGTTGGGCTAAACGTAAGTTTAAGAAAAACTGACAGGAATTTTATATTGGGAACACATATGTTGCGTTGCAGTCGGTAAGGTACGTTGTTCAATTAATAAATAAATAATAAAGCAACTATTGATAATTGCTCACTCAGTTCACTTATTATGGGCTGAAAAACGATTTTAGCACTTTGTTTTGTCATTTAAAATATTGATTAACTTCTGATACTTAAACATTATATTGAAATTGTTGGACATGATAAATATTTGTGGACATTACCTACACATAGCGCCATCTGATCCCAAACTAAGCAAAGCTTATGCTATGGATACTAGACAACGAATACAAATACATATACATACTTGTTTTTTGTAAATACATATATATTATACATAGAAAACACCCAGTCAAGGCAAACACAAATACTAAATGTTTGAATCGAACCCACGCCCTTCGATTCAGCAGTTGGGTCATTTCCCACTGAGCCACGGAGCGGAGACATAAGGTCTGGCCTGAGACTATGGTAGATGAAAGCATCCTATCTTCACAACGAAACACTTCGTATTGCTTTTCTAACCACGTTTTTTTTTTTAAATGAACGAAACTGTAAATATACAGTAGAGCCGTAAGTTTACCATGCCACTCGTGCCCTTTGACTTTTGTCCAAAAAGCTAGCGACAACGCAAACGCGCGCGCAACTCATGAGATTTTACAGAAGCTAAAAATGTTTGAAATAACATTTTCTTCGCAGTTTCTTGTAATGGTGTAGGTAGTGGGTTCCTGATTGGGTTCCCTATTTGGTTTTTTTTTAAGGACGCGGTACGTGCTAAATTTGCTTATCGGCATGAGATTCCTACGGCAATTCATTGGTTATATTCTGGGATAAAAATATGCTGTCGTGAAGAAAGGAAAAACAAACAAACTCACTTTTGGTTTCGACCTCTTTGGGTATTATAGATTTTTAAAATACCATCACGCAAATAATGTCTGACTATGCTATCGGACAATTTCTACCAGTAGGTAGTTTAAAGCGAGTGAAGGTTCTCAGGTAAAGCTTATTTCTTTTTCCACTAGAATGACTTGTTCATATCGATATTCAGTTGGATTCACTGAATCTGCAACTAGCAGCTTTTACTCAGGATTTGTCAAGCAAATGCGATCGCCGTGCTTATTGGAGTTATTGAAGTATAAAAAATACTAGTTTCAATAGGCCTTTTCATGTAATAATACTTATAAATATAAGTCTTTTGCGAGGTAAATACTAAGTTTCAACAAATATATAAAGAATATTATTTATTCATTTTAAAAAGCTCGGCAAAATATTTTTATACTTTCAGAAAATATGCTTCGCGGCGCCTCGCAGCGTGCTCCATACAAACGAATTTCCTACTTATTTTTGACACTTACTAATCAAACACAATGAAATTTTGAAGACATGTTCCAGTAATAAATATTTAAGTCTGCGGTGTGCTGGTTTTCTATTAAATTTTTTTTTTAGTTTAAACGTATAGTTTTACATATAAAAGTTCTATCAATGTATAAATAAAAAACAAAAATTCGGCTTTAGAACATGTCTACAAATTTTTTCAGAGTTCGATTTGTTAATGTCTGAAACAAATGGAACATTCATTTGTATGAAACACGCTGCGAGGCGCCGATTCTTTTGTAGTTTATATATTTTATTTAGTACTAGCTTTTGCCCGCGGTTTAATCGGCCCTAAATTCGGTTATCGATGTAGGATTTCAAAGGCGAGGAGTTGCTGAACTTTAGAAAAAAATCGACTCACACTTGTCGTTTTCAAGACTTGCACCTTTCCCAGCACTCTAACTATCTCCATGCCAAATTTTATCTTAATCCATACAGTGGTTTAAGCATGAAGAGGTAATAGACAGACAGACAGACAGAGTTACTTTCGCATTTATAATATAAGTATAGATTAGTCGGGCAGGAATCAGGCCGGCAACATTTTTTGACGTTGGAACAGTCTTTGTTTTTGTGTTGTTTTTTTTGAAAAAACAATTTAATAATAATTATAGACCTAACAAAAAATCTTTAGTGTCATAAATATGACCCTTAAATTAAGCTTTTATTCTTGAATCATCAATTAATGCAACATAGAAAAAATATTGTTTGCTATTTATACCAATAAAAAAACTTAAAATATGTCGATTGAATTTTCTATTTTCGTTTCTTCATTTAAAGTAAAAAACACATTAAAGTCTCGCGCACAAAGGTGCCAACTCATACATTGTTCGATTAACCTTTTGTTGTGCTATAGTGTTATTTTATTTGTATTGTTAAAAAAACTTTTGTTACATACAAACAACTGAATAAAGTTTGAATTGAGCCCACGGCTACTTTCTACCACCGCACCGCTCGCCATCGGCAGGGAATTCATCCTCACACCTTAGAACCTTAATGGTCACGTACAGTGCGGTTTTAGAGAAACTTCCTCCCTCGAACACTAAAATATATAATTCTAAGATGTCTATGCAGAAAAACATCTAAAACTTATTTACTGCTATAGAGGAGTGTTTAATTACAAATTATTTTTTTTTATAAATTTTTTGTTTTCTCCTATTAGGCTAGCACCTTCTAAATTTTATCAATTTGCGATATCAGAAGTCGAAAAGTTTTTGCTTATTATTAAAAACACTACTTAACAAGCTATAATATAAAGTGTGTTGCCAGTGATGTCTTACGGATTAAAATGTGTTGCCAGTGATGTCTTACGGATCAAAATGTGTTGCCAGTGATGTCTTACGGATCAAAATGTGTTGCCAGTGATGTCTTACGGATCAAAAGCATGATCTCTAACTTTTGGCCTGTTAAATAAGCTGCAGTCGCTCAGCTAGCTATGGAGAGAGTTAACTTGGCGTTACTTTGCGCGACAAAATCTGGAACGACGAAATTCACCGGAGAACTAAAGTTGCTCTTCGAACCGATAACTGATGGTCTCGAGTAGTGATCACGGACTCCAAGACGTAGTGTTGGACGACCTCCTACCAGGTGGACAGACGATCTGTGTAGACCCCTTGAAGACCGATGGGAGCGGGTGGCTTTGAGCGGGTCACACGCCATATCGTGTTATAATACATTCGATATGAAGGAGGCCTACGTTTAGCAGTGGACGTCGTCTGGCTGAATTAAAATTAAATTTCGCGTTCCATTACTAAAGTGCGGCCGGTCAAAGCATGCGTTCCTGACACCTGTCAATTCGTCATCACTAGTGATGTACAATATATAACATTAATAATATTTAGTAACGTTATTTATTGCATTCATTATGCATATTTATTCGAATTAAATTTATATGTTGTTATTTTTTATAGGAATTATATTTCAATATATTCCATAAATATTCACAATGTAAATAAATTTTTAATAAATCAATTAATTGAATTGAAACGTAATTTCTGAATGTAACGAAGGGAAAAAAATAAAAATGCTTTATTTATTGGAAAATGTAAATTATGAAATACATAGTTTTAAGCCTTAAACAATGAAGACTATGTCAAACAATTTAATCTTCCAATTCGCTTGAGGAGTCGCTGTCATCTTCACTAACGTGGATAATCATATTATTGTCAATCATAGTATCTATACGGATATCGCGGTCAAATTCATCAAATATATTCTTTTTAGTTTTTTCAACCACCTTCATCCAGTCATCTCTTGTGACTTTTTCGCATGCTTCTTTTAAAAGCATCTTCATCTTTTTTATGCCATACGGTGGAGAAGTATTATGACGGGCTGCATAACCTTTAATTTAAGCCCAAATTAGCTCAATGGCATTGTACTGGCAGCGGTAGTTTCGGAGATCGCGATGACCGTACTCCAGAGCCAACTCATCTATTTCATATCGAACATTTGTCGGCTTATGGTCATTGACTTATTTTATCAGCTCTGCTTTTAGCATTGATATATTTGAGTCATTGCCACTTTTTTGCAGCCAAGCCACCAATTCCTCTTTTCTATTAGCTTGGGTAGGTACTTTATTTTTTTGCGCCGAATGATAAGGGGCGTTATCCATTAATATAACTGAAGGCTCTGGCAGGCCTGGTAGCAACACATCCTGGAAACACTCCTTAAATGAAGCCGCATTCATTTTTTCGTGGTAGTCAGTAGTGGTTTTTGACTCAAATGCCACTCCACGAAACCATACTACGCACAACCAGCGTGGCATATTATAAGCCGTGCTCCTTTACCCATTGGCACTTTCGACGTTGACGCCTGAGTGTCATCTGTCCATGAACGAGAAAGCGTGTGATTGACGTTCAACCATGTCTCGTCGATGAAAACGACATTGTTCCAAATTGATTTTTGTCGCTTCTCTTAAAAAAGGAGTTCTTTTTAAAATTATGTTATTTGTTTCGAAAAAGAATTTTCCTTTTGTCTGTCTTTTTATATTGAAATCCGATATCTGTCAAAATTTTAGATAAAGCAGTTTTGCCTCCCCTAAATAATTCAGCTGCTTTCAAAGATGCTAGAAGCATCGACCTATTAAGGTACTCATGTCTGGCATAATAACCATATATATGATTCCTTATTGCATCGGCGTCAAAGCTATCAATTTCTGTTATAGGTTTAGTTCTGCGTTTCTTTTTTGGTGTTCGTAAAATATTTTCTTCGATGCCAGATGAGCCGAACTTTTCTTTATTAATATTTGTTATCTTCCGTTTGCTCATTCCAAGTGCCTGAGAGATGCGTTCTTGGACCAGGTCGCCATTTTGCCTTTCACCCTCAAAGTAATCTTGTAGCTGGATAATTAGTTCACGAGTTTCACTTTTCAATGTTTGACCGCGTTTTGGGATTGTTATTATGCACCAAAAGTCCAAAATAACAAAAATAACAGCCACAAGAAAATACACAACGAGATACACTGGAGAACGTAGTCTATGCATGCGAGACGACTGTCTGTAAATGTCACAAAATGGCGGTCCCCACAACGCTATTTTGGGTTGCCATTTTTTACCAGAAATATAAAGTAGTACCTAAGTAATTTTATTTTCAATGTTTTTTTAATTCATCTCACTGATATTATGACACTAATTTTCTTAAGTTTTGTTTGGGCGTACCTTTATTATATCAATAACTGTATTAAATACTACATTAATTAATACTACATTACAGTACATTATATATTACAAAATTATTACGTTTTTTTTATATTATACCGACAGATTATATTAAGATTACAAAAATATTCGATTACAATTGCCTCGTTATTTTGTCACATCACTGTAAAAACAAACAGTTGAAATAACCTTGTTTTTTATACGTCTATGTTTAAAAGTTATTGTTTTTATATTTGTTAATTAAGTAATTGTAATAATTTTAGCCCAAAATTAATACATTTATTGTAAATTGGCATAATTATTCGAATTTTAATGTTATCACTAGTTAAAAAGGTAAATAGAAGATATTTAAAAATTTGGTGTAAATTGTACGCCATTTCAAAGTTACATCGCCCAGTCGATCACGATCTCTCAGGAATGCATTCTTTGAGCGGCTAGACTGTAATCTAAAAAATAAAATGGGATTAAACGCGTCGTTATTAGGCAAAATGCGGGTACACCTCGTGACAAATAACGACGCGTTTAATCCCTTTTTTTTTTAAATTATGCTGAAAATGAATTATATTTTATACGCTATGCGGGGAAGAGTATGTACTTGTTCGAGTGACATAAGTAAAAAATCAGTTTCAATCTCGAATCAGTTTATTGATATGATTCTGCGGCTATCTTAAACTTCATCTCTACCAGAGATCTCATTGGGAACAGTCTAGAGTGTGCCAGACTCTGGAATTCGAGAAAAACATGTATGCAAGTATGTCTTAGGCCTCGCTGGCCGCCAATGTACTTGCATACATTTTGCGCCCCAATTCACGAGTCTGGCTTACTCGAGAAATTCCTTCTCTTTGTGACGAATGAATCTATGTAGTTACATTAATCAGAAAAATAAAATAAAATCGTATGCTTTTAAATCCAACACATACAAATAAACATGTTAATTTAAAAAAAAAAAAACTATATATTTGCCGATAAACTAGTTTCGGCAGCCCTCTACTTTCGTTTATCCAAGTGACTTCTAAAAGTTTTTAGTTTTTGCCACCAAATTCCTTTCTAGACTGAAGGCTACAATAATGTTCAAGCGTACGAATTCGTAGTAATTTCTTTTCGCTCGAAATCGTTTTAACATCGAATTTTGTTTCAATAAGGCCTCATCAATCAAAAATCTAAGATAATTTCTGAAAAATAATTTATGACATAAATATCCACTTCTGATCAAACACTCCTCAATTGTTTGACTGGCACAAAATAAAACTATGGAGCGTAGGCTTAGTAATAGGGCTCCGCGCGTTGACATGGCACCATCTGGGTACGGAACCGTAATCTCCGTTGGCGCCCTGTCTGTACGAAACTCTAAAAACTAGGCAGGTGTTTATTGAGTTGACGCATTAAAGTTAATTATCAGTCTTCCAGACTTATTTTTACTTATTTACAGTTTGTCTAGAATTGGTAAAGGGGTAAATTATTCTATTCCTGGTCTTTCCTTCGACTGCTTGTTACTATAAAACTGGTATTTATGACTTTTTCGAGGCTCACGCTGGTCGAAGGGACGCCCCCGAGAGCGTCAACCCAAGCCGATGCTCCCCCCCGGGGAGCCCTTAAGCGTTGGGCGCTATATGGGCTGAGACTCCTTCAGAGTCTCGCCCCAAAAGTCCGGTGAAGCAGTAATGACTGAAACAGCCAACTGCACAGTCAGCTCAGAAAAAAAAATGATTTATGGGACACATATATATATATATGTCCACCTTAGTCTAGACGCAATGCTATCAGAAGCAATGTAGCACATTATGATGTGGATGTGTCTCTAGCCGCTGGAATATACATACATAAATATTTTTAAAAGCAATAGTAGGTACTATTTTACTTACCTACTATGTACATATATTCTGTTGACACAACTTTGTATTTAACCAGCCAAGCATACAATATTATATCCGGCATACATTTGCCTCGGTTAAAAGCACAACGGAAATATAAACCGTTTCGGCCAGTGCCCGGGGCGATACAGTCGATTGCCTGCTTGCGAAACGGGAATAACACTCACGTAATGAATCTGAATTACAAATACTAGACTTTTTAATTATGAAAGCGAAATATAAATGTTTTAAAATTGTTTGAGATTAGCTTCTGTTTGCAACTTTCCGGATAGATTTAAACGGTATGCTCATTAAAAAGTGAATTAAGCTGCTGCTAGTAGAAAGCAAAAATAACCAAATTGATCAGCAAGTAATGTTTTATTTGGCAGTCTTCAAATTGGTGTTATTAGGAAATTAAATATATCTGCAACAAAGTAAGCTCTGTTAGAGCAGCAAATCGTGATTCGGATTTTATCAAGTTTCGTTAAGCTGTAAAATTAACTTTGACACAATAAGTACTAAGTTATGCATGGGCGCGATTTTATTCTCGGAGTTTATAAAATAAAAGCTTACAACCTCGTCGCCAAGCTCCTCACTATTATACCTAACTATAGTGATTAATTAATAAAAAAATAAGGGTATGACTAAAAACTCCAGCTCATTTATTTGATAATATAAAACAATACCTAATTAATGTATTTAAAAAAAAATAGGTTGCTCTCCGGGAGTGGAGTGGAGAGTAAGTGAAAACATACAACCTGGATATAACATTTTCACATGTGTAATTCGCATTTTCATCTTTCCATCAACCCAATTTCCTCTTACTTTTTATTCGTCCTATACAGTTTAACTTTTTTTACCCATCACAAAAAAGTGCGCCTCGCCGCTAAAGAAGTTTTCACTTCAAAATCAATCTTTTTCATTTGCCAACCATCCTATTATGGCGTGGCATTATGGTTTCCACCTTGCGAATTTTTATGGCGTGGCATTATGGTTTCCGTCTTACGAATTTTCGATCAGCCTGACGCGAGTTCATCATTTTTACCCATACTAAAAAAAGTGCACAACGCCGCTAAAGAAGTTTTCACTTCAATAATAATTCACAAAATATTAGATTAGAGTTTATCGTCACTAAGCATGCGCCCTTTTAGCATAGAATAAGTAAGACACCGTTTTTGGACTTCGAAATACATCATCCGTCTTATTTTTTTTCCATTTCTTGCATATTTTACATCCCCTTCAAAGTCTCGTATATCAAGCTTAATTTCCATAACAATCCTTGAACCCAAAAATAATAAATAAATATTTCTTGACATTGCACACAGCGCCATCTTATACAGACTAAGTAAAGCTTATACTATGGATGCCAGACAACGGCTACAATACTTTAACGGATACAATACATATTATACATAGAGAAACCCAGTCTCAAGACAAACACAAATATCCATTATACAAATGTTTACCCTGTGCGGGAATCCAACCTACGTTCCTCAGTTCAGCAGACAGATCATTACCCACTGAGCCATCGTTCCCCAATAAAAAATACAAAAATGTGTAAGTTTGAAATTACCTTCCTGTTTTAATATTACAAAAGCGAATTTTAAAACAAATGTTCTGTACTGAATCATAGTAAACAAAACTTTTCAAGTGTACTCTTACAACGGTTCGTGATGAACAAACTTTGAAATGTCCGGAATTTTCTGGAACACAAAGAAGTTAAGCGTAATTTAAATGTCTCTTGGGTATTTAGTTCTCCATCACGAAGAAAATTGCTTCGGACTCAATGCTACTGCAGAATTTACGAAGCAACCCAGCTAAAGTCTGGAATGCAATGTATTTAAATACGTTGTCTAGAGACACGTAAGCTGAAGGAAATTTGTTGAGTTATAACTATTTAGTATAGTACGTTTTTAGGGATCTGTACCCACAAGGTAAATCGAAGACATATTGCTGTCACTCTGATGTCTGCTTCTCTCTGTCTTCCTGTCTCTCCATCTGTACGTTACGAGTCTAACGGAGTTACTCGTAGTTAAGGACCTAAATTTTGGATATTTGTGTAAACTTTGTGTTAACTGAAATTAACGTGTCTTTAGAGGAAGTCTGTGTAAGTATTTCGGAAACGATTTAAGTGGTTAAATTATAAATATAAAGTGCACCAACTAACTTTGACGTTAACCAACCGACAAAATTGTATGAAAATTTGTAGTAAGCTATTTTTAAAATAAGCCGGCCATTAAAAATAAAACAAATATTAAAGGGTGGCTCCCTTTACCCACACCCCCATACAACAAACGTGATTTTTTTGCCGTTTTTATAGATAATGATACGGAACCGTTCGTGCGCGAGTCCGACTCGTATTTGACCGATTTTTTTAGCCAATACCAATACAAATACTAAGTCACCACTCAGATAAGTCGGTGGGTCTTTAATTATCACAACTGACTTTTTGTCACGGACCCGTTACCCATAATTTGAAAGAAACAGACATATTTGTAATATAATTAACTTCATTGAAAATGTAACAAACGTAACAAATATAAATAAATTTTACAAATTGTTTTATTACCGTCGTAAAATCAATCAATTTAATGATAAAATTTACCTCAATCCTAAAATAAATAAAATATACTGTTTTAAAGTAAACAACTTACATTAATATTTCTCGTCACAAATTAAAATAATTGAAAAAAAGAAGCAAAAGCAAGTGTGTAAACAAAAAATAACTAATATAATTTTTAACAGCAACAAATACGGGATATGCAAAAACGTGATATCTCTGAAGCAGATATCTTGTTTCGAGCGTAGCGGATTTGTAGATAGTGACTTTACGACCGCCCATAATCGTAAGTTAGTATCCAAACGGTCATAGTTTGCGTACCTTTGGTTTTTTTTTGTTTTCTTCTTTTAGTTTCAGAATGGATTTATAGGTTATGTAGGTATTTTAAATTAACACAACTATAATCTTTGTGTAGATTCTGATTTGGGATAATAGGTTTACTTTAATGTAGGTAAGTATCATGATATTCATCTTTAAGTACTTTATCATTTATATTTGTACCTATATTTGTTTCGTTTCAAATTATATTGTCGCGCTGCCAAAACTAAACACTATACTCAAATTCAAACTTTAAGTTAACGTTAAAGATTGAGTTTGAATATTGTGTTTATGTTCGGCAGCGCCGATTATATTTTTTTTTGTTTTTTTTATATACTAAGATTATTATTATTATTATTATATACTAAGATTGCTTGATTAATGTAAGTTTATACTTATCTTGTTTTCGCAACTAATTAAAAAAGGCATGCACCTATCCGTATATGTATGAGGGAAAACATTTTTGAAATAGATTTATTATAAAATAGATTTATTAAAAAAAACCATTTCTTTATCGTGTGCATCAAATAAAATATAGGTACCTAAGTATTTCATTTGGACTATGGAAGAAATACTATATGTTTTTAAAGAGAACATTTTTAGGAACGAGGTTCAGCATTTAAGAACCGTCTGAAATAGATGAACGCCTGGGTCACTGTGGGAAGCTGTCTTTTGGTTTTATGAACCTTAAATTTCTGTAAGAATAAATAATATAGAAAAGCGTAAGAAGCTTGATTTCTATGTTTTTCTACTCACCGATTTTGTTTCGTACTGTAAAATAAAATTTATATTTAAATGTTGTGAAAACGAAATTCACAACCATAAATTCCAAAATAAAAACAAAAGCTATTTAGTTATATATTAATAAAAATAAAAATATCGGGAATACGAACAGTATAGGGTTTCGTATACTAAAATAAATGTAAATTTGGAATAAAACATTCAAAATTTACTAATAATAAGTCTATTTTTTATTACTATCTAATTTTTTTACTTAGTTTAATAAGGTCAACAATCAAGAACTAATACTCTTTCCTAATTCCAATTCTTACCCACTTCTCCCTTGCTTTGTGCTAATTTACGTTATAATAAACGAGCAATTCTTGTATACATGTATATATATATATATATATATATATATATAATCTGAATCTCGGAAACGGCTCCAACGATTTTTATGAAATTTAGTATGCAGGTGGTTTTTGGGGACGATAAATCGATTTAGCTAGGTTTCATTTTTAGAAAACGTCGTTTTATCCGTGTTTTTATGAAGTGACAGTAATAAGGAACATTAAATCT
Source organism: Apoda limacodes (assembly GCA_946406115.1). NCBI lineage: Eukaryota > Metazoa > Arthropoda > Insecta > Lepidoptera > Limacodidae > Apoda > Apoda limacodes. The sequence continues at coordinate 4,607,604 of OX291553.1, read as the reverse complement.
ATTTGACAATAGATGGCGTTACTAAGCAACGCTTAAGCTACTTGACAATAGATGGCGTTGTTAAAAAAAACGAGCGTTACTCTACGTTATAAGAGGAACTTTTGTGCATCCATACAAAATTCCAACCCCCATTTTACTCCCCTTTCATATTAGGAAGTCTGTTATAAATCTATATATAATACAGATTTGTAAGCAGACTTCTAGATAATCAAATACAGTGTCAAATAGAATAAATCCTATATTATAATTATGTTTCATTATAATCAATTTTCTAATTATGTAGGTAAGTCACGCACATTTACACATGCAAGTTTGGAATTCGTGTGGCGGGCAGCGACTAACAAACCTGTGTAAAGTCTCTGAAGTAGAAGTCGTGCCGTAGAAGGAGACCGGGGTGGATCCGACTACTACAACAGAGGGTGATCAGGGGCCCTTCCGCCCACCGTGCCAGCACCCGTATTATCTGTGCTGAGCTTCAAACAGTTCTACCGTAGTAATAAATAATTATTTAAGAATATATATAAATATATATAAACTAATACATATATATATAAATTTACAAACATATTCATAGAGAGATAAATAATCAATAATATATATGGATATTATAACGTGGTGCGGTAAGACCATGTCGGAAATTTCCATAACGCAGCGGGATATCGAGCGAACGTTGCTTTCTCTAGACGTTCATAAGTTGAGTGGGCCAGACGGTATACCAGCTGTGGTGCTTAAACAGTGTGCTCCTGAGTTATGTCCTTTACTCACACGCCTCTTCGCGCTTTCCTACCACGCTACGCAATTTCCGTTTTTATGGAAGACTGCAAATGTGCCAAAAAAGGGCGATCAGATCTATCGAATTACAGGCCTATGGCTATTACCTCCCTCCTCTCCAAGGTGATGGAGCGTGTGATCAACGCTCAACTTCTAAGATAAATAGAACAACACGACCTGATCAGTGAACGTCAATATGGCTTTCACCACGGTCGCTCGACTGTTGACCTTCTAGTATATCTCACACACCGATGGGCATGGTCATTGATGGTCAGAGGTAGGCATTGGAATGTAGCCTAGATATAGCGAAGGCGTTCGATCGGGTCTGACACCGTGGTCTTCTATCAAAGTTGACATCTTTCGGAGTGCCCGAGGGTTTGTGCAAATGGGGGGCTAGCGTCTTGTCCAGCAGACGCACACGCACGAGCAGTAGTTGACGGTAGTTGCTTTGATAGCATGGACATTAATGCTGGTATCCCCCCATTCACTATAACCTATAATTCCAGAACACACCCCCATCATCTGCAAGAGTACTGGGATCCTTGGTGTTGATATTTACAGCGATGCTCAGTTCCGAGATCATTTACAAAACAAGGTGAAGCTGGCTGTCCAAAAAACTTAGTGTACTCAATAGAACGAAGCAGTAGGTACTTTACCTAGGGATAAAGCTTTCTGCTTGAAAGTCGCAATTTCGGCCCCGTATGAGGTACCGGGTGCACCCAGATACCAGCTTGGCCCTTTTGACTTGGTTTAACGACGTGCTGAGAGAATTGACGACGATCCCAAACTCACTAGCCGTATTGAGCCCTTAAGTTTGAGCAGAGATTTTGTCTCCCTGACATGTGTTGTATACATATCATACATAGAAATCACCCGGACAAACAATTTTGTTGATCTCATAAATGTTTGTCCTGTGTTCCCCCTTTTTACCGGCTAAAACCCAGCGGTGTCCGCCATTTACCATACTTTTGCATTCTTCCGCAACCCCTACGTCGTTGACCCGCGACAATGTCGCAGGTACCCTAGCAAGATCGGGGCAGTGTTTCACACCCCTACTCTTTAGATCGACAAGCAGTCAAAATACCACAGCGCTACAAAACCATCTGCTCTCTGACCAGATCACTAACAATTTTACTATAGATAAATAAAATACGTAAAAAGGAATACTTTTACTTAAGGTAATCACCAATTGAAATATATCACAGTTATTATCAAAGCTATAAAAGACAGCGAGCTTTTCGTCGGTGATCAGTCATCCGTGAGATTATTCAACGCGTCACATTTAGAACGTCCCCTGAGAAAACGTCATTGACGTCGACAAATATGATTTATATTCCTTTTGCTTTATTTGGACAAGCGAACCTTTGCTTTTGATTATTCTTTCATCTACGTTTCACTCATTCATTTCAGTTTAGGTCTTAATATTTTTGCAGTCGGATTTTTTTATTTATTTATTTTATTCTAGTTCATCTCGTGCTGACGCGACGCTGCCAAACCCGCTTTTGAACGGTTTCAATACACTTTTTCCACTAGAGTGGTTCTATTATCCTGATTACTTCCACCCGATAAGTTTAAATCCTTCTGGCGAAGAACACGATTTTTATAAAAAAAACGTTAAAAAGCAGATAAATTTATTATTAAAGGTACAATATATTTAGTATAGCGAGCGGAGTTGTGGAGGTTAGAAACTGTGGTTCTAAATTGACTTATTTTGCGAAAATTTTACTGAAGGCGATTTGCTACTTAATAATATATATGACCAAGTATCAACTAAGAATTAAAAAAAAATTATAAGTTTCGTGGGACAGGCGGTCGAAACGATTTTTTTGCTATATAATATGGTCAGTAGTGAACTCTCAGTGCAAAAATATACTTACGCTTGACGTTTTTTAGAAACAAAAAATAAAGGTTTCTTATTTAATATAAATTTCCGAAAGTCTGTTTATTTGTTTGTTTGTTACTGCTTATTTTAGCTACGGAGCAACAAATTTAGCTGAAACGTGATACAAAGGTTGTTAAAGGGAAAGTAAAGCATATAGCTTTTTATCCTGGAAATATCAAAATTTCCCGCAAGAAAAACAATTACCGAATTACAGTTACAGCTTGCTATAACTAACTTTCTGTAATCAGGGACTTGCTGCAAAAATCCCAAATCGTGCCCGAATGGAACCGCGGGCAAAATTTAGTTCATTATAAAACCCTCTGCGCGCTAGTTCGACTCACATGTGACGTTTTTCGAGTATAAAAGCGTCCTTTAAGACCTTCATTTTGAAATCAGTTTGTTTTTTTTTTAAACAGCTTTGTAGTACCGAAAACTATTCGACCTCAATTTTTTTATGCGATCCTCTTCAAATTGCCCTTCTAATGATATAAATGCATGTTGCCATGGCGCAACCCGGTGCCATATTGTTTAAACCGAAATTGTTTAAACAATTGCAAAGAATTATTATTTTTCAACCGGACAAATTTTTTTCATATTCTTTATTCAAATACCAATAAAAAAGGTCCTATGACTTTTAACGATAAAGTTAATATTTTTAAAGATATGAATTTTTAAAGGTTCGAAAAATCTCAAATTTGGGTACTTTCGACCCATGAAAAATATATTTAAAAAAAACATAATGTCTAAGTTATATTCTTTTTTTAAATCTTTATACAATTGTTAATAATATTGTTAAAAGAGATTTTAAAAAATTTCATTGTTTATATCTTTTTTTTAATTGTTAAATCCGCGCGCTCGCAAGTATGCGTCGCTTACCTCTAAGTATCGCTTAACGATTAACGATCTTAAATCTTGAACGAAATAAAAAAGACTGAATAACTATGAGTAAAAAACAAAGGATGATCAGTTGAGAATGACATGCACTAACTTGTATTTTTATTTTAAATGTTATATATAATGAATAATTTTGTCACAAGAACAAACAAAGATCTCGAGGTTTTATACAAAGAGTAACCTTGAAAGAATAAAAAACAAAGAAAAGAATCTTTTTCTTATATAGACACAATCGTACACGCACTATGATACATGTACGTAAAATTATTTTTATTTAATTCATTTGAATGTTTTTTCTAAACATTCAAGTGCGTACCCAATATATTTAATCTTTAAAAATATTAACTTTATCGTTAAAAGTCATAGGACCTTTTTTATTGGTATTTCAATAAAGAATATGAAAAAAATTTGTCCGGTTGAAAAATAATAATTCTTTGCAATTGTTTAAACAATTTCGGTTTAAACAATATGGCACCGGGTTGCGCCATGGCAACATGCATTTATATCATTAGAAGGGCAATTTGAAGAGGATCGCATAAAAAAATTGAGGTCAAATAGTTTTCGGTACTCATGCGCCGATTCCTCCTGGACTATTGATTTTTTATTAAGTAGATACGAAACTATTGGTGAGCTAATCTAACTCACAATTGACGTTTCTTTAGTTGCTATATCCTTCTGCAAAAAGGTATACCCATACAAAATTTTATCACACCGGTTCTGCCAAATTCCTATCTTTTTGAAATCGGTTAAAAAGTTTTCAATTTTTATTACTCATTGGACGTAACCTAATGCTCACAATATACACGTCACGTGCAAAATATTACAAAATTGTTTAAACAAAAAAAGTACATGGCTTTTAATAGAAGAACAAAATATGTGATAGTTATGCAACAAAGTTGATATCTCCGCTGCAGATAGCACTTTGTTACGAGCGAGGCGGATTTGTAGATTGTAACTTTCTCGATTTACGACCACCCATAATCGTAAGTTTGTATCGAAACGGTGACGCTTCACGAGCCTTCCATTTTTTTTTTTGTTTTTGTACCGAGTGTGAACAGTGCTTTGTTACGTACTATTTTTACAACTGTGTTGAGTAAATCATTGTGTAGTCCTTTGTTTATGATAAAATGTTTTTTTTTCTATTTATATTCAGAGATTTTTTTTAAGTGCAATAATCACCTACTACATTATTTACTATTAATATGTTGCGTACCTAACTTAACGGTGTTGAATTCTCAGACACCTTGAATTTACAAATGTAAACTTTAACGCCAACGGGACTGCTAATTTCATGTAATAGAAATTTATATTGAAATAGCTTATTTCCGCGACTTCATCCGCGTGGACTTATCAAAAAAGAGGTAAGCTTTATAGTTTTGCTTAAAAAAATATCGGAATACTCCAACAATTTTGTTTTTTCTTTAGGGAAGATTTCCCTTGGTTGGTTTGGTTTTCCACAAACCTTGGACAGACTAGTCTCGATTTGAGACACAAGTTTACCACGTATTTCCTCCACGACGGAACGAAGGATGTTTGCACCATCTATTTTATAAGTGTCTCCAGTACTGTCATCTTGATAGTACATATGTACAGCATCAACGTTGTTGATGTCCAACATGTCATTATTATGCAGTAGAAACAACGTAGGAGACAGCACAGAGCCTTGCGGGACACCAGCATTAATGTCCGTGCTATCAGAACAACTACATACCTATGCGTCTGCCGGATAAAAAGCTAGCCACCCATTTCTACAAAACCCTCGGGCACTCCGTAAGATGGCAACTTCATTAGAAGACCCCGGTGCCAGACCCGATCGAACGCCTTCGCTATGTTCAGGGTGCATGCCAATGCCTTTCCCTGACTCTCAGTGGCTAGTGCCCACCGGTGTGTAAGCCATATTGATGGTCGCTGACCAGGTCGTGTTTTTACGACCACGACCAGCCTCATACGCAGTCATGCCTAAAAGGAAAAAAAGGGACATGGAACACGATATCGAGAATTCGGACAGTTAGAAAGAAGAAGACGCGATTTAAACTCATTTAAACTTGAGGAAGTGTTCACAAAGAAAAAAGTTAAGTTTAAAAATTGGGCCATAAATGGTTGTTCGGGTTGTTGACGCGATACTCACAGGAGTTCTAGTCCGCCAGGATAATATCCATGAGGCATTATGAAAGCTGTATTGATTTGAAAATCAAAACACAGAAATAGGTATAATAGTTCTGTTATAAGGGTCGATAAAATGAAGATTTTAAATGTAAGTGCAGTACATACTAAAATCTATTTACTTATTTTATTTTGTGACATAATCGTTAATGTTATATTTACAAGCTCATTATTATTGTGTTAACACAATATGCTATTTGAAAGAGCTCTGCTATATCATGCTTAAGGACCAGTATCCACTTCCATTTACATAAAAGTTGTCGGTCACGATTCTTGCTGCTGAATAATTCATAAAGTACCCACTCTTGTTCCGTTAAGAACTCTAGACTTTTACAATTTCACCAAATGGAAACCAACATTATTTCTACCATTGAATAGAAATACTGACAGAATCACCATCCTTCCTACTAATATTATAAATGTGAAAGTTTGCATGTCTGGATGGATGTTTGTTACTCAATCACGTTTCAACCACTGGGTGGATCGGGATAAAACTTGGCATACACATAGGTTAGGTCCTGGAATAGCACATAGGCTACATTTTATCCCTTAAAATTTAAAAGTTCCTGCAGGAATAACTGTAACAGAGTTAAACGAACTATAAATGCGCCTATAGCATGTTATAGCAATTCATTGGTATAACTAATTAATTGGAGTTAATTAAGGAGTTCCACGCCAATAACCGAATTAAGAGCAGGTGGAGCCGCTGGCAAAGTGTAGTCGTAAATAAAATAGTAAACTACAGTGATGTTCTTGTCGTAAAATCACTAGTAAATTACGTTTTTCATCGAACTTTGTAAGTTAATATTTATGTTATCAGCGACCGTGTTAGGGTATATTGGATAAGTTTTGTTTGGCGATTTTATTAATAATACTATTAGGTAGTTAAACGATAAAAAATCGTAAGTCCATTTCTATCATTTTATTATTGGTTGCTTTAAAACACTTGGTTTGAAATAGCATTGTAGAACGGTAAGTTTCAAGGGGGGACTCTAACGCCTATATATGTACCTTATACGAAACCTAAATTAATATGTTAGATTATTATTATATTGCAGAATCAATAATAAAATCTATTGAAAAAATTATGCTTGAGATTGAAGTAGATATCAAAACTAATGAAGTAAATTCTAAATTAAATAGTTTAGACAAACTGTTCCTGGCTACGTGGTTTAGTTTACTTAGTAAACTTTGCTACAGGTGCACATATATATTATACTTACTTAAAACAATATCGTGTGTACATAAGTGGTAAGATATTCAATAAATTCATAATAAAAACAAAAATATAACTAATTTTAAAAGTATCTAATAAATATAAGGCAAATAATATCGTATTTACAAAAATATTTTTAATAATAAAATGGACATACTCATAGTAATTTGAATCACACTTAAATATATCAATCCTTAACTCAAATAGTCTGTGAAGTACCTTAATATCATCACGGTTTTTTTCTTAGTAACTTATTTCTGAATATTTTTTGGGTCAATTGTCTCTATACTTTTCTCGAAATAAGATCTATTTCCTCTTATTTCCATAGGGATTTCTGTGGAAAATGAAAACAGTTTTTCACACCAAAAAGTGATGTTTCAACGTGGGATCCATATCATAAAAAAATATTGTGTTCCGAATTCTACAGTTTGAAACCGCGGGTAAAGTAGAGTACCTAGTGTAGTTACCTTGCACTGATCCGCAACGAATACGTTTTCAATATACTTATTCCCTGCGAACAGTTTTATTGCTTTTGTTATGTTAACAATCCTATTAGCAAATAATTCTACATTTTTATAAAAAATACCTAAATTTTGCCTAACTTTGTAGTCTTAATTCATTGATTTTGTTGTAAGAAAAAAATAAATATTGATAAATTACCTTAATTTTTAGTATCATACAATATATATATATATATATATATATATATATATATGTAAGACATAGATACGGACATTACAAATATATAAGGGTTCCGTTTTTGCTATGTGACTAGGAAACCCCAAAAATTACATAGATCAAAGTCAAAATCAAACTTTTTTTGCAAATTGGGTTTTTACAAACACTTTTAAATCGTCAATGTTATTAAATACTATTTTTAGGAGTTACCAACCAATAACAATATAGATTTCTACCAAGAAGAATTCGGCAAGAAACTCGATAGTTATTCTTTTTTAAAAAATAATTAATTAACAACATAACTAGTACACATCACAATAAAAATACCAATGCTTCAAATTAAATAACAATAATAATAACACAATTTAAACACACTGGAGGAAAATTTATTGTTCAAATTAGGTCATTTCCTATTTGTCATGATATTTAATAAAAACATTTATCTAAAAAAGTGCTTTTTAATAATGCATCTTAGTCTTGTATTTCAAATTTTTTTTAGTGTTAAAATACAATATTAATGACCTTTTAACCGACTTTATTGTTACACTGCGTTTACCATTAAATCGCGATAAACTGTTGAAAATTGAAAATCTTGTTTATAACCACTTGCCACGACTATAGCTGAATGATCTGTCTGTCTGTGTGTCTAATTAAGTATGGAGTACGAAAACTTATTGCAACATGCAACTTAATTAAGGTAAAAACCAATCTATAAAAAAAACAATCTAATCGAATTTATAATATACTAGATATGGCCTGCGGTTCTACCCGCCCTAAATTCGGTCATCGGTGTATGATTTCAACGGGAGCTCCTCAATTATGGGAAAAAAAATAAAAACGGATAACACTTGACGTTTTCACGTACCTTATGTCCTTTTTCGGGACTCAATCTATCTGCATGCCAAATTTCATCTTGATCGGTACAGCGGTTTCAGCGTGAAGAGGTAACAGACAGATTTACTTTCGCATTTATAATATTTATTATTATATTACATGTATAGATAGTATGGATAGTCTTAAGTATATGTACATATGATTGTGCAAAAATATAATTATGATGATGGCGCTAATGCCACTAGTATTATTAAATATCGGAATACTCTTAATTATCTGAATTCCTTTACTCGATTAACGATATTTGACGCTTCACATGGTGCGGCCCCCTATGCTACATAAAAACAAAAAATAATAATTGACGTTTGACTTTGTTTTTAGTAGCTTAATAACTTATTTTTATTACCTAATAAGTGTTTCGGTAAATATTGTATACTCTTATTAGCTAATTATCAAAGTATTGTATTATTACTTTAAATAGAATTTCTTGCCAGCTCTTTTTGGCAGAAATTAATATTGTTTACATTGTATTGCCGATTCAAAAGTGGCCTTAGAAACCTAGTTGAATAAATATAGTTTGATGTTTCATTTGATTTAAACATTCAAATACTGTTTTATATTAGAAATGTTATTGAAAATCAAACCATTTTTCAGTTATTTCGCCTTGTGAACTTACGTCTAATAATGGATGAAGTAAGAAAACTTAATTTTGCAACAAAATTGAGGTAAAAAGCAACTTAAAGAATCAAATACTGTTTTATATTAGACATGAAAGGTTATTGAACCGTAAAATCAAACCAATTATCTGTTATTGCACCTCGAGAACTTTTCCCGGTGATATTCAAATCACATTTAAGATGTCATTGACGACTACAAATCATGATTATCTTTAATTTAATCTTTCTAATCAATATTCTGAATGGCAACCTTTTATTCCTCCTTACAAACAAATATAAAAGTTATTTCAACTACTGATTAGACACGAATAGAGTGTGCTCTCAATAAAAATCTATGAAAATTTAACTGTAAACATTAGGTAATTAGGTAGTATTATTTTATTTTTAGTTGTAATGTATGATGCACTATAATTTTTTTAATAAATTAAATGGATTAAGATCCTCTAGGTGTAATAGTTTTTTTGCGTTACTAAATAATCTGATATCAAATATGTTTTGTAAATAATAAAAAATAATGCTATAAATTGTAAAACATAAAAAATATAAGACATTCAAAATTAATTAAAATTAAAACAATCAAAAAATAATGAGATTTCAATAAAAAATAAAATAACGATTCATGTATAACTAAGTTACTTTACCTTATTTTTCCGTTAATTACCTGAAGTAAGAAGTCACCTTTTTTTCCTTCAGCTATAGTTCTGAAATTGATCATCTGATGTCTTTTGCGAAATGAATTCACTGCACACACGACGTTCGTAGTTACACGACAATAATTTTCAAATTTCAGATTTTCGTAGTTATAAAAAATTATGGTTTATTTAAAAAAGATTCATATCATCATTATCATCATATCAGCTCATATTGGTTCACTGCTGAACATAAGCCTCCTCTTTGGTGCGCCATTTCTCCCGGCCCTCTGCCTTCCGCATCCAGCCACCACCAGCTACCTTTTTAAGGTCATCGGTCTACCGGGCTGGAGGGCGTCCCAAGCTTCGCCTTCCCATACGCGTTCTCTACTCTGGTCTGCTCCATCAGCCATCGGTCCTCTAACAGTCGTGGTCAGCCCACTGCTACTTCAGCATGCTAATTCTGCAAGCTATGGCGGCAACTTTGGTTCCCTTCCGGTTGTCCTCATTTCGGCTTCGATCTCTTAGACACACTTCGAGCATAGCTCGCTCCATTGCGCGCTGCGCGACCTTGAACTTGTCGACCAGCCTTGGTGTAATTGTCTACGTTTCGACGGCGTTAGTCATGACTGGTAGGAAGCACTGGTCAAAGACTTTCGTCTTCAGACTTTGCGGTAATGGTATGGTATGGAAAAAGTCTTTATTCCCCAAGATGGACCGGACGCTCGCGCCCGTTCTTTAGCCTTTGGTTCGAACTAACCGCGATCTTGTATAGGGCATCTCACTTGCACGGCGTGAAAAGGCTGCCGTCACCAGCACCGATGCCTATCCGGCTGCTGCAGTGACTTATCTATCAACAGCAACACAAGATAAGAGTCTATGGACGGAGTTTGCAGGGTTGAGGACCTGCTAGCTGCGGGTTCCGCCTTTACAGCGGCGGCGCGGAGGATGCGGCAAGATGCGGCTCCGGCAAGCAATAGGGCAGCGAAGTAGGGTCGCCCAGATGGTGAGCAGGGCAGTTCACGTCATCAGAGCATGCGAGAAGCGTGCCGTCTCGATCCACGCCACGCTTGGCCACGCTGAGAGATGGGATTAGCTCAGTAAGTAGAAGTAGTGGTGGAAGTGCTAAGCCGCACCCTAGTCACGACTTGGATGTTAGCGATATTCCTCCAAGATATTTTTATACAAATTTCCAAATTCTATTTTATTCTTTAACCAAATGAATATAGCAAAATCTTATATTTCAAAATATCGAAAAGTTCCAAAATGTGATGTTCAGTAAAAGATAGATAGAAAGAAGAAGATAACTTAAAGTTCACATGTAAATTTTAGAAAGATACCTGCAGTTTACACAATTAAGTGTCATAAAATGATTAAAATGTATGTTTGATCTTGATAAAAACAGTTAACATAAAAATAATTGATTATTTTCTTCAAACAAAATAATTCATGTGTTTTATTACATGCATCCCATTTCTAACTATTAAGGTATCTGCTAAGATCCAAAATGATAATTCTTTCTAAACCATTTTTTAGATAAAATAGAAAGTACCTGGTTTTAAACTTATATAATAAGGGAAATTCCTAATTGAGATTTTAAGAAAATTACCCAACGCCTATATCTAATGATTAACATCGTAAAAAAAAATCGGCCAAGGACTCGCGCATGAAGGGTTCCGTACCATTATCTACAAAAACGAGCAAAAAAATCACGTATGTTGTATGGGAGCCCCCTTAAATATTTTTTTCATCTGTTTTTTAGTATTTGTTGTCATAGCGGCAACAGAAATACATCTTTTGTGAAAATTTCAACTGTCTATAACGGTTCATGAGATACAGCCTGGTGACAGACGGACGGACGGACGGACGGACTGCGAAGCCTTAGTAATAGGGTTTCTAATTACCTTTCAGGTACGGAACCCTTAAAAGGAAATAACAAAAAAAAAGTCGCAGAAATAGGAGACAGCACTTTACGTAGACTTTATAGCTTGATGGTATTTCTAAATATATTCCAAGATAATTGTGGTACTTAAACAAACCAAGTTTAAGTCTAAATCACCAAAACATTTTTAATTAAAAATACTTTTTCTTGAATACACAAATAAAACATTATTATTATAGCTATACTGTAATTTTCTTTAAAACTCAGCCGTGACGAGGGTAAGGTTCGACCTTTTTAATAAAGTGCGAAACCTCCGAGTCAAAAAGTTCTTTAGGAATATTAACTCGAATGTCCTTATCGATTCCAATACAAAACCTGGAAAACAAACATTTGGTAAACAATCCCTCGCCTCATTCAGTTTACATGGTAATGTACATCACATATTTTTTTTAGTTTTATCATTCTCTTACTTTAGAAGTTACAGGGGGAGGGGGGGGCCTCATTTTACCACTTTGGAAGTTTCTCTCGCGCAAACTATTCAGGTTTATTCAGAAACCCCAAAAATTTATTGTTTTTTTTCTATTTTTGTGTGAAAATCTAAATGCGGTTCACAGAATACATCTACTTACGAAGTTTCAACAGTATAGTTCTTATAGTTTCGGAAAAAAGTGGCTGTGACATACGGATGGACGTTCAGACAGACAGACATGACGAATCTAATCGGGTTCCGTTTTTGCCATTTGGCTACGGAACCCTAATGAGCTTAATTAATGTAAATAAACGTTCAAACTTTAGTTAATATATATTACTAGATTTTCCCAGCGGCTCCGCCCGCCCTAAATTCGGTTATTGGCGTTGAATTGCTACGTCTAACCCTTAATTAGACTAATGAAGTTTGCTATAGCAAGCTGTAGCTATAGTTCACTTTAGCTCGGTGATAGTTATTCCCGCGGGAACTTTTAAATTTTTCGGGATAAAAACTATCCTATGCCCTGTCCCGGGACTCGAACTATCTCTTTATCAAGTTTGATCGGATCGGCAGTTTAAGCATGAAGAGGAAAGACAGACAAACGGACACATAGACAGACGGACAGACAGATAAAGTTAATTTCGTATTATAACTCGCAGAAAAATATTTTGAAAACTACGCAAATGCGTATTATTATGATTAAGATTTCATTTATTCATAATTTGATTGTTTAAAATCTATACATATAATAAAATGGTAGGAAAGTGAAAACTGTACATTGGATATTTTTTAAAAAGAATACTTGGGGTGTGAACTACAATCGATACCGAAGCCAAAAATATAGTTTTTAGAATTTTTGTCTGTTTGTCTGTATGTATGTCCGGGATAAACTCAAAAAGTACTTCATGGATTTACTTCAAATTTGGCACGAATATTATTAAGAAGTCGGGTCAACATACAGGATACATATTATCACGCTATCACATACGGGAAACGAGCAGTGAACCTTTATTTCTTCAACGCATTCTGTAACAACGCGTAATCTAACGACTCAAATTTGACTTGCTTCTTAATTAATAATTGTTCTACTCACACATTTATTTTATGTTAAAAAATTGTGTAAAGTCATAACTTAGATGTGTTATAATTTTGCACGATATAAAAATGTTTCCTATTTGCTACGTCGTCGCGGGCAGCAGCTAGTAAGTACGTTATAAGAATATCATAATAAACTTAAAAATTAAACATGATTGAAAATCATGGCATAAGTAAGTATGTTGAGCTTAAACAGGTAAATCAATTACAATACTTCTTCATTATTAGATATCAAATATATAAAAGACAGCCTTTTTCTGGTGATCACTCATCTGTCAGATTATTCAACGCGTCACATTTTAACCTAAAAAACAGTCATTGATGTCGACTAATATGATTTATATTCCTTTTGCTGCTATTTGAAAGAGACGTTTTATTTTTCTTCTTTGAAAGGAAAACAATAATTTTTTTTATAGAAACTTTGGTATGACGTTTTTTGTGTAATTTGTAGTAGATATTTGACTTTTTTTCCTTATTTCAAAATCATATAGCTATGCCAGGTTTCAGTCACGAAAAATATTTATTTCTAGGTACTTAAATTGTTATTTTAAGCAATGTTTTTATGTTGAGTAAATTTATTAAAAAAATATTTTCTATTAAATTTTAAACAATTAAAAAGCCAAATAGCATCATTCAACTTACTTAATTAAATATTTATTTGTAAATTACCAAAATAAGTAACAAAGAAACTAAACCAAATTAACTATGTATGTACTCTTTAAAGATAAAACCGTGGTTTTTAACATTTATTTTTTTAACTCTCCAAATGCTGTATTTAAGCAAATTTAATTTGCACGAGAACAGAGCTTTTACACGCTTTAGCTTTACTCTGCAATTAAATTAAATCTAAGTTACATTTATGTTACTGTCCGAGCTTAAAGTTTTAATTGTGCCCAATTCTACCACAAATGGTGGAAAACAGGAAACATTATAAATAATGAACTGACTTCTTAAAATTTATCATATTAACAGGATTAATTATTTAAAATTACATAACTTTTTAATGCAGCAGACATAGGAACGATATAGCTTTTAGTAATATGTAGGTATATGAAGATGAAGATGATCTATGATTAACGTATGTTAAAATCTACAATATATGAACATTTATATACCCTAGTTGCAGAATAAAAGACTTTGTTTTTGATAGATTCACCAATTATTAAGACATGTTAATGTTTTTACACAGATTTATTTAACATATATTTATCTATTTTATTAAAAAAGTATTGTATAATTATATTTTATTTGAGTTTTTTTTATTGATTAAGATCCTTGTCAGCTATTTTTAATGGAAACAACTATTGGCAACCGAATTTAAATTATTGCCGATGATTTTAAAAATATTGTTAGAAATCTACTTTGCTAAAATTATTTTGCAATTAATTAAGGATTTTTCTAAGAGCAGCCAATACCAGTTTAAATTGAAAACAGAAAACTTTGCACATTTTAAACTTTAAGGGAGCAAAGCTGCGAGCGTCGAATAGGTAGTTTGAAAACAAATGCTTATTTTATTTTGCCATGAAGAAACCAAAGCTGCAGGAAGCGGAAAACTGCTTTCAGATCTCCGTATTTAATGCAATATTTATATTTAAGTAGGAAAATCTTTGGAACCCTCTCCTTGGATTTGAGAATTAAGTTGGCATTAAAATTTTATGACGAATCTTACTCGTAGTTGAGACCCGGATCCGTATAACTGCTCGTCCGGTTTGGGGAAGCTTTGGAGCTTACGGTTTTACATTGCCGTTAAACCTATTTTCATACTAATATTATAAAGATTTTTTTTCATTTACATATAGGATTAATCACTGCAGTTACTAAACCTAATTAAAGAAAACCTTTCACAAGTCAAAAGTCAGATTACCCTTATGTGACATAAGCTACATCCCATCCCAACCCACTGCTCACTAATGTTATAAATACTAAAGTTTGAATGTTTGTTACTCAATCATTTTCAACTACTGGACGGGTCGGAATAAAACTTGGCTATTAAACAAATGCTTTTTTTGTTGGCGAAAATTCAAAAGTTCTCGAGGGAATAACTATAAGGTTTCATACTCAATCCTGCCTCAACGGAGCATCCAATTGAATTGAAATTTTTCACAAAGATAGTTGAAGATACGAAGGACATAGGCTACTTTATATCCTGGAACATTAAAAAGTTCCCGCGGGTGTAATTATAACCGAATTTCACTTGAACAAACTATAGCTTGCAATGCAAACTTCTTTAGTGTAATCAAGGAGTTGCTGTAAGAATCCCGCCGATAAACAAATTTAGAACAGGTGGAGTCACTGGCAAAAGCTAGTTGATAATAAATATATTTTATTAATCTATGAAGAAATATTAGTATTTTCAAATCCCGTCAGAGGCACTTATCACTTTGCAACAAAGCAACGGGATGACAAAGCTAAACGTATTAAAATATATACAATATTCTCTATTGTGAAAGTTATCACTGCGAGAGTTCCTACGGGAATTGTTGGCTTTATTTTTGGCACAGAGATACCAATAGGGACATACATATAAGTGCAAAATATATAAGTACTTTTATTTAGATCGTGATTTCTCACAAGAATAGGGTTTCCTGGAATTGAAACCGCGGGGTACATTAGGTATTGTAATAAACTACGTGTAACAAAAGGATCCAATAATAATGCAGGAAATAATTCCTAAAAACTTCTCCCATGGAACATCGATCCATCCTTTTGAAATCTTGAAAAAATTATCTCCTGTATTATTATTTAACACTTTTGTTATAGTAAGTATAAAGCGATTATCTTTACCCAGTTGTAACGGATATATATTTATGATTTCAACAAAAAAAAAATTGATGTAGGAAAAACCCGGGAAAAACGGTGTTTGGCAAGAGACACTCTTGTAAAATGTATTGTTAGCCGTATACATAAATAAGAATAAAATTTAAATGTTTGTCAGCCGTTTTTATAAATAAAAGTAAAATTTATAAGTATTGTCAGCCGTATATATAAATAAAATTTAAATGTTTTGTCAGCCGTATGTATAAATAAAAATAAAATTTAAATGTTTTATCAGCCGTATATATATATATATATATATATATATATAAAAATAAAATTTAAATGTATTGCAGCCGTTCCTTTCATCAAATGATATTAAAAACTGAGTTAGTTAAGATCTCAGCTGGTTGACTACTATTTATACTTGGTCTGTATTCTTATAGTTGGACTATAAATGGCAAAGAGAGTTTAACCTTATTACTCCACCGATGTAGTTTATTTTTGACGTAAAACCGTTGGTCCTGGCTGTATGTCATATGGCAGTAGTCGTTAAGCGAAGTCAGAGGCCATATGGGTGGCTTGAAAACTCTGTCAGTCGAACGGCAACTAGTTAAAATGCTTCCTCCACTTGGCCAGCGTGGTGATCTATAGCCTTATTCATGGCGAAGCGTGTGCCCTGCAGTAGAGCGTATAACGGCTGAGGCGATGGGTTATTTATTCCGGTGTACATGAAGCAATGATTAGCTTAGTAAAATAATCATAAATATTCATTGTTACCACTATTAGGTACAATTAGGTCAATAGTATTCAGCTTGTCACCAGACCCTCGAAGTGTAGTAGGATTTTCTTTTCCTTTTTTAACATTAATAACGAACAGGTTAACCGTCTTACTCTTATTTGAAATCATATTATTTTAATAAGAAACACATAAAAATTTAACCAGACTTGACAGACAGGGAGACTAAACATCAATTTTATTAAACTCTTTTTATCCGAGTTAAAAAAAGAAATCAATGGAACAAGCTTTAACCAATTTAAAATATCATTAACGTAAACCTATCGTTAATATCACCAAAAGCGGCTTTCGTTCTAATATCAAGAGTTTAAAAACCATTATCGTTTAAAACGCAGAGCTTTAATCCAATATTTGCATTTAAACTAAGTAAATATTAAAAATTTTGCCTCGGAATTCTTAATTCTGTTAAGTGGCTTAAATTTTATGCCGTATTTTCATCTGGTAATTAAAACAAGATTGCTAATTTTAAGTTCTACTATGAATTACATCCAGTTATAATACTTTTGGCTCACCCGATTACTGAAAAACGGGAAAAACCATATCTTTTACATTATCTTAGATAACTATTTCTATTTGAAACCCGCGACTTTGGATCAAACGGGTACGGTATATGCGCTTAGTGTGAACGCCTATTTGTGTGTATGCAGCAGACCACATAACCTTAGCCTATAGTCGCTTGCAGAACCTTGGCCATAAATGTTGCCACCCCTTTAAAAATTTAACCACTTCCTTCTTGAAAAACCCCATATTGTAGATCCTAAAGGAAACCTTGGCAGCAAGCTCAATCCACAACCTAAGCGTTCGCGGGAGGAAATCCTTCCGACATCGCACTGATCATATGGGTTCCAAGGTATGAAGATGAATGCCCAGTCGATGGCGAGCGGTGCGATGATCAAAAATAGCCGTCAGCAATTCCTCTGGACACAGCCCATTATACAAATGGTAAAACACACGTCCTGTTCAGAGACAAACTCCATCGTCAGACTTAGGGGTTCGATACGGCTTGTGAGTTTGGATCATCAACAACTTCTCTCAGCTCTTTCTTGAACCGAGGCAAAAGGGCCAAGGGTGCACCTGCCTAGTTATGGCGGCAGTACTTTATACAGAGCGAGACTTGCAACCTGTAAAGCAACAACCTCTGCCACGTGGTTAAGCTCTGCTTCGCTTTATTAAGTACACCAATCGAGAGAAAAACCTAAGTGTTGAAATACTATCACGAATAAACGAAATTTATTTCAATTTCAAATTATGATCTATACATGGACGTATGAATAAAGAAGTTGACACTAAAGCAGAATCCTATAATTGACTTAAACTGAACACCATTAAAAATTAACAAAGAAACAAACAATAAGTGAAAGAAGAAGCCAATGAAGATGAATAAAACTTGAAATGCTCCTGTAGAAAAACTAAACTGATCTGAATTACTACTTTACTACTACTTTACTACTTCTACCTATTGACCGACCTAATAATAAAAAAAAAATCTGCATCTTTGCTATGAAAGTATTTATTTATATTGAAAATACCATAAATGAAGAAACGCTATACGAAGTACATTTATATACTGAATTACTTCCAGGGGCCTTTTCTTTGTGAATTTTAGTTTTCTCAGAGCAAAGCGCGTGTTCATAGAATGGGTCTATTCTATCAAGTATATATAAGAAACTCCTAGTGACTTATAAAGTCCTAGTACATCAATCTTATAAACACACAAAATCTTCATAGAAGTAAGAAATACAATATAAATATACATACATAGAAATAATCTCTCTTCGTTTATGAC
Source organism: Apoda limacodes (assembly GCA_946406115.1). Taxonomy (NCBI): domain Eukaryota; kingdom Metazoa; phylum Arthropoda; class Insecta; order Lepidoptera; family Limacodidae; genus Apoda; species Apoda limacodes. The sequence goes on along the minus strand of OX291553.1, from coordinate 4,589,075 downwards.
TCCTTAAAGGTTGGAGCCTTAGAAGAAAATAAATTAAACATGCCATATATATATAAGAGTTGGCTGTTCAAAATATGAACTCCGCTCACACTACAAGCAATTAGTACAAGTTTTAACTGCAGCCAAAACTTTTTAATTCATAAATTCCCTAGATATGTTTTCTGTACTTCTATTCCCACCATTTCAATTGTTTTTTGGTGACTTTATTTTAAATTTCAAACTCGAGTCATTAAAGCCTGCAGTCTTTGTCCTTAGTCCTTAAGCTTCTAAATAGCCTCTAGTTAGTAATTTTCACCTTACCACCCTTAATACACAATGTACTCTTTTTATCCTGCTGATGGCTAAAGGGTACTGGATGGCTAGGTCCACATCCCAGATTGCGGAGTCTAACATTACCTGTCGTATCTGCGTTGTCTTTGACAAATGATTGGTACAACCTGTGTTAGTGCCAAATAACAAACGGGCTAGATATGTGTAGATTTACGTAAGGGTTCTACTCTAAAGTTGCAAACTAAAACCAACATTTAATATTATATTTTTCCTCCTACCACAAAATTATTTCGAAAAAGTATTACATAGAAGTTACCAGTTAGTAACACTTGTTATAAGTTTTTGAAACACATCTGTGAACTTTAACATTTCTGCTAAAAGTGGACACTTAAACACAAATGTATTTTAGAACCAATACAAAACTTTTTTTAAATTAGTATACGATTAGTGTGTTAAAGTTCTATGTAGTACATCTTTAAAGTATGCTTTGTACGAAGAAACTTTACTTGGCTGCTATATGCGCCTGCAAGTGAAAAGACTAATGAAAATATCACACTTGGATTAAACATACATGATATCGCACAATTTTTTAAGACGAAAGTGTTGCAGGATTTATCATTATTTTTTTACTATACGTTGGATTTTTAAATGTATTGTATTTTATTTGTTCAACAATAATAAAAACTTATTAACAAAAAAAACAACCGGCTTCTAAAAGATGCACTAAAAAGGTAAAAATAATTACTAATTTCCAAAAATCTGATCTGAATTACAGTTTGAAGTTAGTGTCTTTATTTTTTTAATTATATTATATTATATTTCATTATACAATCATCTACATAAAAGGCGTTCCACCAGTTCCAAATTAACATTAATTATTTCTTTTCTTTAAAAGTTTTAGTTTTAAATTCATTATAATAATATGGGACCACCTAAAAGGTTATACCTTTTAAATAAAAAAGAATTTCTTGAATCGGTCCAGGCGCCTTCGAGAAATCAGGTAACATACATAAAAAAAAAGATTCCGACGACTTGAGAACCTCCTCTTTTTTTGAAGTCGGTTAAGAAATATGAAACTGATAATAACCCAAGTCTACATCACGCTGGCGCTACAGCATCGGTATCTAAACATTTTTTGCCGCGTGAGTAACTTTATTGTTTTTTCCACTTTCACCCGATAAACTAAAATCCATATATAATATAAATAATAAAATTTCAGGTGTAGCTTTTTAAATTTTTTTTTCGGGCATCCCATCATGAACGATACACTCATTGGGTAGAATACAAAAAAAAATAGTTGTAAAAAAAAACGTTTCCTTCAAGATTTATATTCTCAGAGTTATTGACTTTCATCTAGAAATCTGAAAAAAAGCACGATAATTGGGCTTTATAAATACTACCAAAAAAAATGTTCTGGACAAAATCAGTTTTTTAGACATACGCAATATTATATTCTTATTATACGGAACCCTGACTTAATGCGTGTACAAGACGCACTTGGCCGGTTTTTCCTTATTGATTTATAAAAGTTTTTTATGCCTTTACTGGCGTTCGAAACTCAATAGAAAAGAAGCTTATTGTATTTATAAAATAATTCCTTGAACAAAAGCCAAAGGCAATAATTAAAACCGATTTCAAACTAAACGTATTTGACATAAAGCCAAATAGTTAAAAAATACTAACACATTTCACGTCAATAAGGGGAACTAAACGTTTTGCGTTTTGTAACAAAAATAGGTATAAGCAAAGCACAAAAAATATAAAACGCCTAACATTAATAACTTATAGAGCTTATATTTTCAAGTAAATAAACACATACTTGAACATGTTAGTAATATCAATTTTAAGAAAGGTAACTACGAACTCAAGAATAACATCAATTCACCGTACAGGTTAATAGGTATAAGTGGTCTATAGGCACAAGCTATTCTACACATAGTATAGAAAACTTGGCTAACTGGTCATTACCAATGCCCCACTGGGTCTAAAAACCTTGGTACAACTTTACTTATAAGTATTTTGTGCTACGTAGGTTTAATAGATTATAGTGCACATAACAAATGAGAACCGAGAACAGCGCTATATGGTCTTAAACTAAGTAAAAAGCTTATATAATAAATACCGGATAACGTATACATACATATAGGACACTTAGACTGAAAACAAACACAAATGATCATCATATAATTCGTTTGTCTTAGACGCAAAATCAAACCCATGGCCTTCGGTTCAGAAGGCGAATCATAACCCACTGAGCCACGGCGGTTGTTTTACGAATTCAACCCTAAATGGGTCAAAAAGACGGTTAAACTTAGTATAAAAATATCCTAAAAATCACTCGGGCAAAGCGGTGTGCTATATAAAAATAGAACTAGAAAATGCCACTACTCTATAATTTATTATATTACAGTGACTTAAAGAAGCTCAGCTACAAACGGCGTTGTGAAAACGGCGTTCAATCATCAGTAATTCTAACAGTATTATATTTTTTGTCCTACAAATAAATACTTTAAATATTAAAAATAATGTTTGTTGTGTAGTGCTTTTAAATTTAGCCAAAATTTTTTGATTCTTAACTTTTCAAGATATATTATTGCTATTCCCGAAATATCGATTGCATCGCAAATGTGATGATAAACATCGAGTGTAACTCGGGCGGTACGGAAATTACAAACTAGACTCATTAAAGCCTTCGACCATCGGCCTCGGGCCGTAATTTTCTCTTAACCACCCTTACTACATACACAATGTACTATTAAATATAAAAAAATACTGTATGTATAACGTATTCGTGCAATCGAAATCTGTGTAGCGACTTTTAGAAACTGGGTTTACATACATATACGAGAACATATATTTTATATACATAATGAATTGTTAAAATTGTTGTCAGCGCGCGTCACACCAACATACAATGTCCCATAATGAATGTGCATTTTATTTCCGCTCTCGAGAAGTTGGCACAGTATGTCTAACGTATTAAGAAAGCCTATTCAGGGAGATTATAATAAGCTAATCTAACGTAGGTGTCGCAAGCGCGCGTGTAATTGGAATACCTACTGTAGCATCGATTTTGTTGAAATTTTACAGGCTTGTCTATACTAATTATCCATAGCCTACGGTGACCGCTTACCATCAGGCGGACCGTAAGATTGTTTGTCACCTTAGTGGGATAAATAAAAAAAAAAAACTAATACTATAAAGAGGAAAGATTTGATTGTTTGTTTGTTTGTTTGTATTGAATAGGCTCCGAAACTACTGGACTGATTTAAAAAATTCTTTTACCATTAGAAGTTGATGGACATAGGCTACTTTTTACGGGTAAAAGGACAACGGGTAGTAAGAATTGTCCTTCCGTACTTATCTTTTCACATAACTTCTAAACGGCTAAACCGATTGGGTTGAAATTTAATATGGTTATTTCGATGGTTTTTGGGACGATTTAAAAATAAAATTGGACATGTGAGGTGGCGCTGCTACTACTACTTAACGGCTTGACCGATTGGGTTGAAATTATGTATGTGAATTTCCATGGTTTCAGAATTTATTATGCCATTAAAGAGGAAAGATTTGATTGTTTATTTTTTTTCTATAATTGAAGAGTTGCCGTAAGAACCTACGCCGATAATGAAATTTAGGGCGGGCGAAGCCGCTGGCAGAAGCTAGTCTTAAATAAACACTTTCGAATAATTTCTAATCACATTTAAGTAATCATAAAACACAGAGAATGCTAACTTAAATCCTATTCAATTCTGAAAGATACCTATTTGTACCCGTACTCCATTATCTGGGGTGTAATTTTTTAAAATTTTTTTTAGTGTGTATTTTACGCGATGTCTTTTCCGAATGTGAGCTTATTTTAATATTTTTTCCATAACCTGCGTCTAACTTCAAATAAAAAAAAAATGCTCCTAATTTATAACCACACTAAATAGTAAAATATAAATTTTCTCACGGAGATGAAACATTAAGTTTTTTTTTGTCTCTTGGAAGTCGGATACCAATAATAAAATGTTTCCTATCTTTACTGCAAGTATTTGGCATTCCAATTTAAAGACAAGAAAGCACTTAGCTTCACAAACATAAAGTGCTTAATCTTTAAATGTTTTATTTTTACTTTTTAGTAGGGTTTCGAAGTCGGTTTAATACTTTTTAATCTTTTTTCATGCATATTAACAAAATATTAGATAAAATATGAATAGAAATTAACTGACGTATATAATCGATAAAATATAAACTATAACTATGTATATCTTTTCGTTCTGAAATTTATTAAATCTGTTTTAACATCAAAATTAAATAGTTCAAAAGCAAGTTCGTCTAACTCAAAAAGATTCGAAGTTAAAAACTTTTATTTTTAAAATGCAAAGGATTTAATACCACATTTGCATTTTAACGTTGCAAATATTAAAACTTCAGCCTTCTCCATTTTTACTCTCGGCACTTAGGTATATATGAATTTTTTATGGGTAATGGAATCAAGATGTTTGCTTATAGTTTTGATACTGCTGGATTTTTCTATTCTTAATATCTTTTGACTTAGTTATTTACTGTTGTATCAATAGAAAATGTTCTTATGCATGTCGTGAACAGTAACCTGGTTATGCGGATTATGGAGACGCCTTTATTTTAGGTGTATTAATATTTACAAAATGCTCCTTAAATTGCATACGATTTTCCTAACCAATAAAATGGCATTGTTATAAGTGTTCTATGTTCCTGGTAACAATATTTATCCGAACAATCGTAATCTCTGTCCATGTGGACTATCCAGACTCTTTCTGTACGAGAGGAGCTGCAAAGCTGAAATTTGGCAGACATATAGTTTTTGTATGAATGCTGACTTTAATGATACAACAATTTATTTTACATCAGCCCGTTCCACGTCGTTCATGTTACAGGTGTGTATTCAGCCACTTGCAACTTCTGGGGATTAAATGCGTAAAGATAGACATACTGACATACATCATTGATCAAAACCATTAAACTCAACATATGAAAAGATGACAGAGCAGTGATACCATTTACATATTTACCTACACAATATATTTGTTGTTAACTCCACGAACCTGCATTCATTAATCAAAAACGAATTTGTTGTTGTCTCACATGGACACGCCACGCTTTGCGTTTGTTATTTCCAATTGGAAAAGGCATTGTTAATTTTATTATTTCAGAAAAGTAAAATGTTCTGTTGTTTTAGAATCTACAAAGTCATCCTTTTTAAAAATCTTCTGATACTTCTAGACAATATAAAGTGCCTTCGTTATTATTTAAATAGTAAAGTGCCAATGTTAATCTACTCAGTGTAAATTAATGATCTGATATATTTTATTTGTGTCACCCTTTTTAGTGCTGAAAATGGCGTATTCTACAAATACATACCTAATTTTTTTTAGTTTCTTTGCAAATTTTACAATACACAAAAAATAATCACAAAATACACAAAAAATAATCACAAAAATACACAAAAAATAATAAAGCAAGAAAATAACGGCTAGATAATCTTATCGCTAAATAGTGTTCTCTATCAGGAAACTTTTTAGTAAGATAATATTGACACGAAGAAGAAGGTGATACAAAGGATCATAAGTTATATAAATAGAAAGAATAAAAAATACATACCTACTAAAATTAAAAGTAATCACATGCTATAGCTTAAAAATAATACAAAGATATTCGAAGTTTTATTACAGGGAACATCAGGGGTGGAAATGGCTCGACTAAAGGCTGTTGCCGAACCGGAATCAGGGCCCTGGTTACATGCATTACCATTACCACAGTCAGGGACGTTATAAGACAATTACTCCATTAGAGCTGGTGCTGCACTAAGGTTGGGATGTCTGGTATGCGAACCCCATCGATGCATTTGTGGGGCTATGGTTGAAGGAAACGAACATCATGGACTGAGTTGTAGGCGATGTGCTGGTAGTTTTCCGCGACATCACGCCATTAATGATATTGTGCGCCAAGCTATGGTGTCGGCTAATCTCTACACCTCTTACCACGCTCAAACTACTCGCTTTTCTGTTTGTGCGGCAAAATATGCAGTCAAATAAAATCACACCAAATAGGTGAACCTTAAAACAATATATGACTTTGTGCCAATCGCGGTTGAGAGTTTTTTGTTAAAAATTTAAGCAAATCTTTCTTTCATTTCATTCATGCATGAAAGAAAGAGGCAATGATGCAAAGTCTAGTATGTACAGAAGGCGACACATCAATCTAACCTTATTGAACTTTGAACCCAAGGCAGCGAAAAAGTCGTGAAAGAGAGATAGTTGTAATTCATTATTTCGTCTCACACTGGCTGCTCTCTTACGTAGTATCCCCACTGCATCGCGTCGCAACCGTAAATTATGAATAAATATAAAATTATTATTGAGTTCCAACTTTTCTTTCCTATGATTCCAAAGTGGCATGCAAAAAGGTTGATTGAACTCGGTACTTAATCCGCCGCCCCGCGCCACGCCGGCTTTCATTCATGTTTGTAGTATACGTATACCTATAGATATGTTCGCAGACGCAGCTATGTTCAGTCTCTATACTACACTACTACTACTACTATTTATCTATAGCGAAACGCTGTAGTTATAGTTATGTTTTCGTGGGTAGCTCGATGTGTCGCCTACTGTACTTGGTTCAACGTATATCTGCAGCTATCCAACGCGGTAACGCCGCAAGCATTTTTGAAATGTTTGAACCGGGTACAAACCAAACATTTTTAGGCAATTAGGGGTAATTAAGTTAAAAGATTTTTTTTATTATTTTTTAGGTTATAATTTTTAGTAGTTTTTAGGGTATTGCTAGTATTATTTATTTTTGTTTAGAATATATTTTAATCTATTTAATTTGTTTAGGTATTAAAGTTATTCTTGTTTAGTTATACTTGTGCAATCAATTAGTAGTTCCACGTCATAAAGAAATAAGTTATATTTGCTGATCTAGTTTCCAACGTGATTCAGGTGGAAAATATCTCATATTCTTTAGTACTTTGGGCTTAACTGGGCTAAGTGGAAAAATATTGCCAATTTTTGCTGAAACTTAACTGAATATAAAGTAGCTTGTTGTAAAGTTTTATTGGCTAAAGAAAACAAACTTTGACAAAATATTGGTAAAACAAGGCGAACGTTCGTTGCAGCTTGCAGCGTAATCAGTTTTTGATTATGTTCCTACATTGAGTTACGTCGTTTCACTTGGCAAAATATAGCAAACAAATTTAACTTACCCGTTGGTAAGTTCTGGGACTAAGCTAATACTAGTACTTTTGTGGATGAAAAGAATAGATGGTGCTGCCACTTGCGATGTCAGCTTACGTTTGGTTAAGATTGCATCGCCTACTAGACGCCTGGCTGACGACTGTCGTAACAAGATTAAGTTGCAAAGTGAATTATCGAAGTAGAACGCAGAGTTGTATCTCTTTTTACATCGATGAAGTCCTAATCAAATCGAAATCAACTCAAGTGTTCATAATCAATAGAAAAAGAATGCATAGAAGTGGAAATAGGATTCTGAATGCATTTCAAGCAAGTCATTTTTAATAATTACTAATTCTATTATTGGTTTCAATACAAGTGTTTTTTTATTAGTTGTTATCAAATGCCAAATAAGATTTATTAGTAATGTGACTAATAAATCTAGTAATATTGTGTTTTTTATAAGTAAAACACCTTATTTATTTTATTTGTAATTATACTAAAGATTAATTAACTGAATTTTCTTTAGTTTATAATATAATAAAATTTTCTTTTTATTATAACTTAATCTCCCATAAATCGTGCCAGGCCAGTTTTTTGAGTGTCGCTTGGGTTACAGGTCTGTTAAAGGTCTCTATAAAGGTGGACGTCTTAATAAAATATTATATTAGATAAATAGCATGATGAAAAACACTATGACTCGCGGCGTTCCTGTGCAAAAAATAAATTAGTGGAAGTCTGTTCTGATTTAAAGGAATAACAAAGAGACTTGCATTTATATATATATGAATTTGTCTTTATAATGAAAATGAAAAAGCTAACAAAGCTTAATAATTTATTAGCTAAATTACAAATTCACTAAATTTCACTTACTACTTTAGAAGTTTTTAAGTTGTGATTTTGATTAACAAAATAAAATAAAACACTTAATCTTAAGCTATTTATCTCTTGTAGTAGCCAACTAACTTAAAAGTCTGAAAAATACGCAGAGTGAGACTAAAGTTAATAGAAATAAATTCTACACTGCTAATTGATACAAGTTCACTCGACAGGTCCTTTGAAGTTTTGGATTACCTCTTTGGAATATTGTTCTAGTTTGGCCTATATTTATATTTTTAAACTTTGTATAAACTTGTTATGCTGTAATTTGTCCTGATATAAATGATCATCACAAAACAAAAATTTTAGTCCAGTATTATGATAGCTTCACCAAAAAATAAATTGTTCACAAAATTCAAAAATGTAATTCGTTACATTCGTTTTCCATTTTCTACGTAGAATTCATTCCAAATACATTATTTTATACAAGAGTGCCTGTGGATCTGCAGGGTGCGAGTTCGATTTCCGCACAGGACACACATTGAGTTTCAGTTTTTATATGTGTAACATGTATGCATTTAGAATAAAAAGGATATAAGTTTTCGTATCCATAGTTTAAGTTTTATTTAGTTTGGGATGGGGTGGAGTTGTGTGTAATTTCCAGAAATATTTGTTATATTGTTATAACAACGTACGAAAGACGAAGCTACTTTTGATTTTCTATGACGGAACCGTTTGATGTATATATACCTACTTTTGGCTATTTTCAGCTTATTTATATATTTATAATTTTGTATCAATATATTTATAATTTTTTTAGTTGCAGATTACGTACTTAGCTAATATTATTTAAACACACACTTTGTAGTTAATCAGTAAGTAACCCAGCAATAATTTAGTATACTTAATAAAACTTTAATCAAATTATTAATAAAACTACTGCATGCCAATTGAGGTGTATTGCGTGTAACATTTCTACATTATTGTTATTATTTACTACAATCCTTAAGAAAATAAATAAGTTCATGAAGCTACTCAATTATACATATTTTTTAAATAAGCAAATTAGCATATTTAATTTTAAATATATAATTACTACAAACTTACTAATAACATTAGATCTTTTGGCACCTGTCATGAACCTCTAATGCAATTTCGTGTACAAAAGAGATGTAGGTACTTAAAGAAAAAAGTTTTTATTCATTTTGATTGTAAAAGACAGCAATAAATTCTCGCTCGTTCAAATAAGGATATAAATCGGGAATGACATTTGGCGTCGTCAATAACTTTTCCCATGAGACGTCATAAACGTGACACAATGAATGATTTCCCTCGCGTCGTAATCTATCAAAAGTTAGAGTGTCGCATATTTTGGCCAATTGAGCCACGTAGATTTCAAATATATATTATGTAATTAATATAATTTATCTTTTAATTCTTTTACTTCTCTTCTCATAAATTGAAATAAATCTTCATTTTCTGAGTTAATAATTTAAATTTTTATTATTTTAGAATTTAACTAACTAAAATACTTATCCTGTGAAAACAAAAAATATTTTTAAATATATGGCTGTATGAAATAACTCATTTTCAAAAATATTTTAAATATCAATTTTTATCCTTGTAAATAATAATTACTAACATTAATACTAATAAGCCGTTAATTTCTTGATTGTATTAAAATATTACTGTAGTTATAGGTAAATTAAATAAATAAGATAGTAGTTATAATTTTTATTATATTAAAACTATTACAAATTCACTAAATTTCATTTACCACTTTCGAAGTTTTTAAATTGTAATTTTCAATAACAAAATAAAATAAAACACTTAATCTTAATAATGCAATATTTTTTTATATTCTCTAAGAAAAGCAAATAAGAAATGGTATTCACTTGAAACTGATCATTGTTTCATATTGTAAAAGTTTTCTGTAGAAAGTCATATTATTTGCTGAAAGGGATTCAAGTTTATCGAGTGTAAGTAATAAGAACAATAAAACTACTCGCGCGAAAAAAGTGTATTGAACGCGCTCAGACGTGGATTTAGCGGCGTCAGCGAGAGCGAACTTGAGTTATTGTCAATATGCTCAACTCACAGTGGGATTGACAAACCATAGCTGAACTAAATAAAATATCATCAAAATCTTAAATGTGGAATGAGAGCTAAAGTTCAATTTTACGAATATGCGTCATTGTCGATTCACAATTGAGATCTATATGGGTGCCAAATTCTGTGTAGAGATCCTAAAATTGTAGTTACAAGAACATGCAACATTTTTAAATAAATTTATAAAAATGTCGGTTTTTAAACGTTTATTAATATATACATAACTGTATGAACTGTATTCTAGATAAGCTAAGGGCCTTTAATAACTGTGCCAAATTTAATTTATGTAGGTTAAATAAGTTTCGAGTTGTCAAGAGGTCAAAAGTGGCTCGAAATGGTTCGTGCAATATTAGCTGTGTAACTAGTTGCTTAGTCTTTGAACTTGGCTGGACACGCTGCCGCGTGTCTAGTTAATATTTACTTCATTAATCAATAGAATAATGAAATATGAGAAATAAAAATAATGAAAAAGAAAATATTGAATTGTCAATTATTTTCTGAAAGGATTCAAGTTTATCAAGTGGAAGTAATAAGAACAATAAAACTTCTCACGCGAAAAAGGTGTTTTGAACGCGCTCAGACTTGGATTTAGCAGCGTCAGCGAGAGTTAACTTGAGTTATTGTCAATATGCTCTATCCGCAGTGGGTTTGACAAACTATAGCTGAATTTAATAAATAAATATTTCATCGACACGCCAACATCTGTTGCTGATTTATATGTATTTTTCTATTGAATTGTCAGGACAAAGTTTTTAGGGACGGAAAAACACTGGTTACCACTAAAACCATTAATCCGATTGTAATACAATTTTGGTATTTTGATGTGAACACTACTGGGAAGGTTTCTGAATTAGTGCAACTCTTTGTCAATAGGTAGCGCGCTACTCGTTTCAACAAAGGAAAACAAAGTCTGCTCGGTACAGGTTTGGTATGACGGGAAAAGTTAGATTACGCGGGTAACACCGCCGGAAACCAGCTAGTAAACGATAAAAATTGAGCATATAGAAAACAGTATTCACTTGAAATTGATCATTGTTTCATATTGTAAAAGTTTTTTAAAGAAAGTTATATTATTTGCTGAGAGGATTTATTATTTGGTTTATAAGGAGTGCTGAATCGAGGGATGTGGGTTCCATTTCATCACACGACAAACATTTATGTGATGAACATTTGTGTTTGTCTTGAGACTGGGCGTTTTCTATCTATTATATGTATTTATTTATAAAAAAATGTGTGTATTTGTATCTGGTTTCTGGTATCCGTAGTACAAGCTTCGCTTAATTTGAAACCATATGGCGCAGTGTGTAATATACAAAAACAATATTATTTTAATTATTTAATTACTACAGTAGGTAAAGTAATATAATAAGGAACATATTATTTTTACGTTGCAGTTGAGTCAGCACATTACTGCTTAAGTAATTTGAAAATATATGAGGTACTTACATATTTATGAAGCTAATTCAAAAGGTAGCTTTAGTAAAAATTGTTCAAATTACAGAAATATTAGGAGGAAGTTTAATTGTTATGAGCTGAAAAATAAAATATATTTAACATTGGTTTGTAATTTTAAAACATCGATAAATTACTATTCTAATACTTGTAATAAGCAAAAAATTAGTACTTTCTCAAGTTTATGATAAAAGGCGATAAAAACACAACTTATTATTTTCAATATGTTCAGTCAGTCTGATAATTATATTCATATCTTTTATATATACAAACACACTAAATATTAAGTGGATTCAAAAAAACCTACTTACTAGAAGCACTTTAAGCGAAACCAATATGCAGCAAACGTTTCAGCACCGGTTATTTCATTTTGTTGAGTGCAGGATTAATTTGTCATATCACTTTATGAATTACTAGGGTGTACTAAAATAACTTGCATCGCTATCACAATGTTTCATCTTCATTCATTCAATTAATTCTACTACAGTTAAAATATTTTTGTAAAAAGCAATTAAATTTTATAAATATAACATTTCTCATAGACTCACTGTACGTACATGTACAATGAAACTGTTTTATTTCCTGATACATTGTAGGTAAAGTTTCAAACCTATGTTTCATATTAACAATGCTTATTGTTGCTGCGTTTCTGTAGTAACAAGTAGTTGATATATTGTTCAAATATGATGCTTAAGATTTGTTATGAATAAATTATTTTCATCCAGTTTTATGTAACATTATTATTAACGACATACATCTTTTTCCATACGAACGTGAGTAAGCTGCTCCCATTTTTTCGTATCTCTAAATAGTGGGACCCCATTGTTAACAATTTTTCTGGATCACAGTCTCCACTCTAGAACCTGCTAGTTAAATAGTTTATATTATGATCAATAGTTTAGAATAGGCAAACCATAGTATGTATATGGTTTGTCTAATCCCACTTAAGCTTTAAATGTCTTTGGGCTTTATCGACCCTTTTTTTGTACAGATTTTGTCGTGTCGTATATTTTTGACTAAACTTAGAGCTCAGTCCATTCCATACAATCATTATGTATCAATTAAAAATAGTTGATCGAGGTTTTATAATAAAAAAAGTAATAAGTTTTTGCAATAAATATATATAATAGGTATCTTTAAATTTGTGCTATATATTGGTTTAATAATATTTATAAAATGTACGTGGAATTTAAGATTAAATTTATATTTTAAAATTTTTAAATTTAGTATTCATACAACTTATATAGATTATTATATTAGTATGTAACATGTAACTTACATAGCTTTTATAGCTTATGTAACGAGAACAGCTGCCGACAAACTATACAAGAACTATATGACAAGATAAAAAACATGTATTTTTTTTTAAATTGTATCAAGTACTAGCTTTTACCAGCAACTCCGCCCGCCCTTAATTTGGTTATCAGCGAGGGATTTTTCCGCCAAACTTAAAACCGCCTTGATTATATTAAAGAAGTTTGTTACAGCAAGCTATATCTGCAGCTGCGGTTCGTTCGTAGAATTTGGTTATAGTTGCTCCCGCGGAGACTTTTGAAATTTCCGGTATAAAAAGTAGTTCACCGTATCTTCAACTGTCTCTGTTCAAAATTTCAGCTCAATTAGATGCTCTGTTGCGGCAGGTTTGAATAACAAACATTGTTGTGATTGTCGCGGGAACACTTTAAATTTCAGGGATGAATCAGCCTATGTCCTTCTCCGGGACTCAAACTCTCTCCGTAACAATTTTCATCTAAATCGGTATTTAATTTACTTTACGTTAAAGGTGAAAATATTTTTAAAGAATACGTCCGCCCTTCCCTCTTATGACTGTCCGCCAGCCTTGCACATCATTAATGCGCGCGCAGTACTTAATCATTATTTTGCTGCGATGTTATTTCAAAACTGCGATATCTTCTAAGATATTCATAGAAATTGAATGATGTAAGAGCAATTAAGTTTTAAATTCAATACTTGTGATGAATAACGTATTTACTTGGATAAGGATTAATATCGTGTTTAATAATAATTACACTTAATAATGCCTGCTAAATAATGCATTATTTTAGAACAAATTTGTTTAGTATAAAAAGGGTTATAGTGAAAGATAAAAAAAGATAGACATATGCTGTCCCGAACTTTTTTTTAGACATGTTGATTTTTGCGAAACTTCAACCGTTTCCGTGCCCGCAGCGGAAGCTCTCAAAAGAAAAAAAAACTCCCGATTTTGAAACATTCTTCATTGGTGCTCCGTTCCTATTGGTCTTAGCGTTATGATATATAGCCTATAGCCTTCCTCGATAAATGGGCTATCTAAAACTTAAAGAATTTTTCAAATCGGACCAATAGTTCCTACGATTAGCGCGTTCAAACAAACTCTTCAGCTTTATATATTATTAGTAAATTAGTAATTAGTATTGGTATTGTTGGTGTTGGTGTTGGTGTTGGTGTTGGTGTTGGTGTTGGTGTTAGTGTTGGTGTTGGTGTTGGTGCTGGTGTTGCTGTTGCTGTTGGTGTTGCTGTTGGTGTTGGTGTTGGTGCTAAAATAAATAAAAAAAAACTTTAGTCTCCTTAGATATGATTCTTGATGTCAGACTTACCTATTTTACTGTTTTTCACGTACATATTAAGGATAATATTTCCAATGTCCATTCGGATAAAGATAAGTAGTATAATACGTGCGTCATACGATTTAAACCTAAACTTTTAAATTTTCCAAGCTAGTGTGATTGAAAAGTTTTCTCAAATTGGTTTCCAACCTGACTTTATGGTGACTACTGACATGCAGACAGACGGAAGGACGACGATGTATGATATAAATGAAACAAAAAGATATTAAAGACGTAAATAATAAAGCAATGTGAACTTATTCACATTCCGAGGGCGCAGCCTGTCGACACCTCAGGGTTGTCGCGGTAATGTGACGTCACTAAGGTGACAAATGGAAGGCGAGCGCCATATTAATGCTAATACCCGCATATTTTACATTTTCAACTGAGCTCGCTGTACACTCCTGAAAAATTGCAAGTCCTTTCATTTTAAGATCTGTAGTTAGATCTTGGTTTAGACAATCTATACATTATTATTTGTCCAGATAATATTTTTAATTAGACAAGATTTTTTTTTTTAATACCAGAAAGGTAAACCAATCGTCACAAGACTAATGTGTGTAATACAGCTTATGAAAAATTTATGCTGCGACGCAGAACTCGAGGACTCGTAGGATGAGTGAAAGGAGAGAAAGAGAGATATTATAGCATTATACATTATTTTTTGTAAAAAAAAAAACTTTAAAAGTTTTGTAGTATCCTTTATCAGCACAAAAGTATTCCGTTTTGTGTCCAGGAACTTAAACTACAGCTGGCTCGCACTAAAGTCCTAAACTTTTTCACCACACTTACTCGTTAAAAGTGTCATTACCTGCTGGTAAAGTGGGTGTTTAGACCTTTATTACTTCCACGGGCTTTATCTTTGTACACTTTACTTTCCTCAAAGCAAAGCGCTCGTTCACAGACCTCACGGGCGGTAATAACGCGTCTATTCTATCAAGTATACTAAAGGATGCCTGTTTACAATATAAACTACGCGCACACTACAAGCATGCAAATACAAGTTTTGACTTGAGGCAACACGTCTTAAATCATAAATTCTCTAGATCCTAAATCTGGCGGTAGCGTAATTTTCTCTACTTCTATATTTGCCATTTCAATTGTGTTTTGGTGAGTTTTTTTTTATTTTTTCACCTTATTTTTTTATTTAATTACTGGCAAATGTAAATAAAAACATAGAGAGTAACACAGGCGGTACAGAAATAAAATACTCGAGTCATTGAAGCCTTAGGCCTGCGGCCTTATACCTTTGGTAATCCAGATACTTATATGTATGTATACAAATTTACTACTTTCATATGAGTTCGCATTTGTAACTTCTACATTTCAAACTATGACTGTAGATAATAGTAACATGAACATAGCGTAAACTTGAAACTTCTGCACTTGTGCCTTGTTTACGTGCGCACACTGAATGACGACTGTGTAATCGAAACGTCAATTATATCGTAAAACAACAGAGCAACAACAACCTAGTACCTAGATAATAAACATTATCGTACTAGCGCAATAAAACTTAACTTCGGTGCAAGTATTACTGATGGCGCTACTGTCTATATAAACTACAAAGACGTTTACTTTAGTTTTGAAATCTAAGAGCGTTTCTAAGTTTCGTCGTTTACCATTGTCAACTTGGACTTTCTGAATTGTTACTCTGAGGATACAAGATCGTCTTATGTTTATGTGGTCGTCTTTATGAGAGGGATCGCAACGTCTTGCCTTTGAGTACTAGCAACTTTTAAACTAGTTTGCTTGTTCAAAGTTTAACTCTAACAACAAATTAAATTTTATTTATTCTCATTCTCAAATATAGATGTATATATATGTGTATATTTTATTCTCTATTAGAAACAGCAAACAACTACAATTTAAAAATGATCAAAACAAAGAACATATATATGAAGTATTATGATAAAAATGTAGTCAAACACTCTATCCACAATTAACTGTACAGATAACATTATATTATTGTGCAATGTGTGGCGCAGCTAACACATTAACATAAAAATATTGAGATGAATTAAATTAAACTTAGAGCTAATTTCATAACATGTTAAATCTAAAGATATGAAAAATACTATAATATATACAAAAATACATGAAGTAACTGGTTTAGGTTTAGGAAAGGTGATTCTGGCATACTCTTCTTAAACAAAAGAATATTATAACTAAATAAAACACGTAAGAGAACTATGGACATTAAGTATTACGAAAAAAAGGTTTAAGATCATTCAAATAACGCACAGATCTCTTTTTTAAATTGATTTTCCGAAACATGGAATATGTCAGATTTGGTAAAATATTTGTTGTAAATATCGACTATGTGACGTAAAGGGGACTGAAGTCCTCGGTTGGTACGACATAAACCAATAGCTAATACCTTACGGTCACGAATCACTTTTTTGTGTATTGTTCTTGGAATAATGTAACATAGTCGGCTTGTTAGTTCAACAAAGTCAAATTTGTAATTAACAAAAACATGAAGAAACATACACTGTAGAAGTAAACGCCTAGACTGAAGTGAGGGAAGTTTATATTTATGTTAAAGATGATCGTATTGCAAATAATTTCCATGACATCTATAATGCATTGATCTCAAGTATATCCACTAAACATTTTCCAATAAGTCATTGTACTTGTTGTAAAAAGGATTCCAGATTGGAACTGCATATTTAATTTGAGAACGGACAAGAGCTTTGTACAGATGTAGATATGTAAACGTATGTTATATGTGTACATATATGTATGTTTTTGTAAACTCATTTTAAGATCTCATTACAAAACTAAACATTTTAAAAGCTTTGTTGACAAATTGATGTATATGTAGGTTCAGATGTAACCGACGATTACGGGTCTTGCCGCGAAGAAAACTTTTAAGTTACCGGTGAAACCGTGGAGAAGACGCCACTTTTCCCTGCACTACTACAACGAGTCAAGCAGGAAAATCAAAGAAAATAGCAGTACAAACAGGGTAAGATTTTGCATGTCATAGCTATAATCAATACAATTAGTATTTTTTTTTAAATAACAAAAAAGAGTTAAGGGTAACTGAAAGGGATCTCATATAGAGATAATCCTGCCTTTTATTTAATTGTCATAGTTCTAATTTTTTTTAAGTGAACTAAATTTTTTTATGCAATAAAGAATATATATTATAACGACATTCTTATAAATTAAGGTAGATATTTAGTTCACTAGTTACAACAAGAAAATAATGCAATTTAAAACTAACAATTAAAATTAAAATAAATCATATAGAGTTGTATCGTAACATAACAGATGTGAAACACAAAAGAAGTATAAAGTATTGTATTAAACTGATAAGTATAAAGAGTATTGTAGTCCTTCAACAAGATTTTTTTTAAAAGGTTCAAGCGCACATAGGAATCCATAACGGTAATCTATGGAAGAGTGCTAGCATACATTAAACTTAGAAACCAGAAACAAAAGTTAACTAAAATGTAATCACTAAAATAAAAATTTGCGCAACAAGCAAACAGTGACATTGAACTCAATATGTCAAAGTCAGGCAGGAACAAAAGATTATATATAAAAAAAAATATGTTATTGTGAATCATTTCATAGGATTCACTCAGCTATTAGCTTGTCTATGCCTAAATACTGGAAACTCCTTATTAAGACAAGCTATTACTATGTTAGTTACACATAAGTCTCTATTGTAACTTTACCAAAATATAAAACAATATTACTTTGTGCAGAGAATATTATTTACATCAACCTGCTGCTGGAAACGATAACGACCCCTGTCGTTACAATCTGCATATAAAAAAAGATCACAGTGGTGAAAACGTTGCCCGATATCGTTGATGTATTAAATAAATAGCGGACGACCAATAATTGGTCCCTGAAGTACACCTGATGTTACATTAATACTTTCGGAATGGAATCCATTTATTACTAAAACAACAAAAAACATAACCAGCGTAACAAGTCACCACGAATACCATTAAAGGCAATTTTATTTAAGAGCTCATGATTCACTTTGTCAAAAGCCTTCCGAAAGTCTGTATATATAGCCACTGATTGCTTCTTGTTATCCATATTATCAAAAAGAAAAGATGTGAATGTCATAAGATTGGCGATTGTAGACCTTTTTACAAATCCATGTAGATTTTTGATAATATTATTATGTAAAGCAGAATAGAGTATATATACTTATATATTAACAGGACAATTCTTTAAATAAAGTCTTAGTATGTCGGCATTAAAGCAGTGCGTTTGAAACAGCTTAGTGAATGACTTCAGCATTTATTAATTCGATAGGCCTCTTACTACCTACAGGCTTAGTATTTTTAGCCAACTTCAAAAGAAGGAGGTAAACGCTAGTAACATACATACATATATATTTATAAGCGTCTATAGGCTACCGCGACCGCTTGCGATCAGGCGGACTGTAAGCTTGTTTGCTACCTTAATGGTATTAAAAAAAAATGTATTTGTATCCGTTTTCTGGCATCTATAACACAAGCTTTGCTTACTTTAGGGGCAGACGGCGCTGTGTATAATGTCCAAATAAATTACTATTTATTAATTATTAGGGTCCTGTTAGTATTGTCCCTTAAAAACCAATGCGTTAAACTGACGACGGATTTTTTCTAGTGATTGGTATACACTTAATAGTTCAAATCTTGCTAATTACTGAACCAATTTCAAGCAAACTTAGACTATTCCCTGAGTTAAACGGTATTTATTTAAATAAAAAAAGAACTTTCAAAATCTAATCACTTCTTTGATAGAAAAACGGGGACAAACATACATACACGCACTTATGAAATTTGACACATCTGTTTAGAAGCCCACAAAGACATATATGAATATTGTGCAATTTTAAAAATATTACATCTCCTTTTTTGTAAGTAGGTTAATAAAGTATTAGCATTAAAGTCGTCTGCATATAATTATTTCTTATACTGTGATACGTAAGCGAGACATTGTGATAGCGTACGAGATACCTACCATTGTAGATACAAGTAACTACTTACTTTACGTACGAGATAAGTGAGAAACGAATAAATGTAAAATAAATTTCAAATGAGGACATCTAATTTTTAATAAACTGAAATTAGTTTAAGATGTATTGAAATCAAACGTAACGAAAATTCAAACATTTTACGGCAATATAGAAAAATTCAATGCGCAAACTGTGAAATATCTTGTACCCAAAAAAGTAAGCTAAGGTAACAGGCAAGTCACATATCACATAGAATCGATGAACGATAGGAAAGGAAGTTTCTAGAATGAATTTGGAACATAAAAGAATTTAAATGGTTTAAATAAAGATGAATAAATGTTTATCAGAGCATATTTTAAATATGGTAGCACTACCTTGTCACCAAAGTATCGAGATCAAAAAACAAAACTTGCCCTTGACTGAAAAGGATGGTAGTTTCAGTTATTCCCTCAAATCTTGAATAAAAACTCCGGTTATATTATCCTGTATTCTACACCATACTATTATGGAAAGTTACTCAACAGTCTGCTTAATTGGTACTTAGAAGAAAATATAAGATTCTATTCACAGTAACAAACAACAGTAGGTACCAATCGGGTTACGTTAGCTGATAACGGACTAGGATGGGAGCCCAGGGAGAGCTTGGAGTAAAATAGCTGTAGGGATAAAAAATGTTAGTACACATAATACGAATTACACAACTGCAATTGTAAGACAGGGAAAGATTCAAAATACTTAACTCAAAAGTCAACCGCTACGAACCGTTACGTTTTACTTAGAAAATTTACTGTTTTGCACGCACGATCACTTTACCACTCCCAGCTTACACTGTCACTCTAGATTCACTGTCCCGCGTGTTACTCCTGTCCTCGTAAAATCTTGACCGACTCCTCACATCTCCGGCGCCTAATTACATTATTTGAAATAAGACTACTTGTTCCATCCATCAGTAATTAAACACTAATTATTGTTTTTCCTGTATATATTTTCCTCACTGTAATGAGATAAAAAATTGTGTGTTTCGCACACAATTCTGTGTTTTTTTTGGGTTTCATGCCTTAGAATCCCTCACTTTGCTCAGGATTTAATGTTTTAACCATTCGCTTCGCTCGTGGGTTTGATCTTTGAATCCTTCGCGTGCTCGGTATTCAATATAGGCACTCACGCCAAAAAGCAACTTTCCAGCCTTGCATTACAAATAACTATTTTTATTGTACTCAATGAACCAAGATAGACGTTTAAAATCATTCAGATAAATTGGCAAAAAATTTAATATTAGGACAATATTCCTAAAGCCGTGAAAATTTGATTGAAACTCAAAAATACGCATTCCTGTTGAAAGAATATGGAAATTGAGATAACGTGAAAGCAATACTCTTTTGATATTCTGTGAGCGGCTCGAGTGGATATTGACGTTATGTGGAGCTGTTATGGAGATAAGGGGGGCTTATTGTTGTTAGGGGTATTTTATCTCTCCTAAGTTTTAACGTGTAATAAGGACTACATAAAATAATTGATGTATACAGGTACCTGTTACTCGAAAGCATGTTGATTTTCAGCAAACATTAGGTACATTGTTATACAAGTTTATAGTTGTAGGATCATCCATGAAGATTTTGTAACAAGCAGACGTAAGTTCTCATCAAATTATTTTTACTTATAAGGGACCATTGGGTTTAAGACGGTGCCAAACGCAATTTTTAACCGAGTTAAGAAAAGGTGGTAGTTCTTAATTCGGATTTTTGTATTTTTTTTTTGTTTTATGTACGAGTATGTTCAGCCATATAACTTCGTCATATAAAGACGGATTTTCAAAACTCTTTTTTTATTTAAAAGGGTATACTTCCGAGGCGGTCCCATATTAATGTAATAAATTAAAAACCTACATTTTCGGTCAAAAAAATATTTGGTGTTAATTTGGAACTGGTGAACGCCTTTTATGTTGATGATTGTATAACATTTTGTAACGAGTATCGATGTTTTTAGTGTTCGAGAAAAAAAAAGCAATTGGTCACTCAAAAGTAAATAATAAAAGCTTTTTAAAAAAGAAATCAAAAGGCTTCAAAAAGATGCACTAAAAAGTTAAAAATAATTACTTATTTCCAAAAATCTGATCTGAATTACAGATTGAAGCTGGTTTACCCTAAGTTTATAACGCACTTCGATTTCATGACACCAAGTTTTTTTTGAAATTTTAGAAATAAGTAATAATTTTTAGCTTTTTAGTGCAACTTTTTGAAGTCGGTTGTTTTTTTTGTTAAAAAGTTTTTATGTATGTTTTAATGATTATATGTCTTATTCAAGTTTTAAACTAAAACATAAAGATATTGTTATTATTACGAAATAAATCCTGTAGTTATGGTAATCTAAATTAACGATATTGGCTTAACAGCCATACGACAAATGAGCAGTGCAGACGATACACTCTTATATTGTTCGTGCCGTATTTATTTGAGTAACCACGCATAAGTCATTAAACCAGGTCTCATAATAATAATTTCTTAATGTCTCTGGACCCAAGCGGCTGAAGTTCTTATAGAGCTTGTGAATGTGACATTAGACATCTTACTTATTTATTTCTGCAGCTTACTCTTTCTTCAAGAAATCCGATAATGAGTTTTCCGTTCTCTTTTGTAGACTTTGTTATTTCAACTTCACCAAAGTAGGTAGGTACTCAATTTCTTTTTATAAAATAATTGACTTAATATTTTGAGTACCGGTGTAAGTGAGTTTTGTTTGCCCTACCTTTACGACGCAACAGATTATCTAATTTATTATCCTATATCCCGGAAAATTTAAAAGTTCTCGCAGGAATAACTGTAACCAAATGTGGTGGTAGACGAACTAAAGCTACAGTTATAGCTTGCTGTAGCAAACTTTATTACTTTAATCACGGATTTGCCATATAAATCCCACCCCGAAAGCCGAATTTAGCACAGATGGAACCGCGGGCAAAAGCTAGTATATAATATATCATGCTTCAACTGTCGATGTTGAACTTTCTATGTTCCTTTGAAATTCTATAGTACGAACAGATGACTTCTTTATACCACTAAGGTATCTCTGTATGGCTTTAAAAGAAAGTAGATCGACGTTAACAGTTTATTGCATAACTAGAACAAAAACGGTATAAAAAGTAGCCTATGTCCTTATCCGTCTCTTAAATTATCCCTGTACTAAATTTCAGCTCAATTGGATGCTCCGTAACATCAAAGTATGAGTAGGTACTTAACCTTTGATAACCTAATGATACACATTGTCTGTTCGCGCCAATCTAAGGCGCTGTAATCAAATTATTTACTTACTACCCCCTTTTATTTTTCTTATGTAAATGTTTTTCGCTGCAACGTCACTTAATAAGTAGTATCGATTTAACTAGCTCTGAAGTTGGTCGTATAACTCACCGCATTTTGTATAAGGGTCGCTAACCTACCCCTTACACTAAAAATCATATCTGAGTTCTATCACGCTTGTAGGCTCAGCGGCTCAACCCGCGCCGCGCGACAACCTACAAGGACTTCAAGTAAATTGAGTGCTGTGATCATACCTAAAGTGTCCCTGGCCAGTAGAAAGGACAGTGAGTGAAGAAAGCCAGCTTAAATAGTGTGTGATCGATCTATATTGCAGCTAAATATCATTGTAAGTACCTTAAGTTGTCTATAATATCTTATATTCTAAACCGCGCCCCAAAATGTCTGCGGCCGTGTAACGCTCGAAAGAGCTGTAGCAATCGAAGGAATTTACCAACCAACGGCCCTCACATTGTCTTTAAACTGATTAACTATCCCTTTCCTCAAGCCTTTTGTGAGTCAAAAGCTATAAAATATAGGTCTAAAAAACTTTTGTTACCGATTTAATGTAGGTTTCGGTAAAATTTTATTTGTACTTATCGTTTGTATTAATTTAATGATACATTTTCCTTTTTGCCGATTCTTCAAACGTTTCCTTTAAGCATTAACCCTGTCCTGATCAGGCTATCCCCCTTTGTTGTTGCTCAGTCACCGAGACCATAACCAATCTTGCAAATAATATTTGTAGATGAGTTATTTTTTTCACATAACATTTTGGGCCTGTTTTTGTAGCTTGCAATTTCTCGCAAATTTAGCAAATTTCGCAACTGACAGCAGGATAGCAAATAGATTTTTCAACAAAACAGTAAGAGACAGCACGAAAGCAAATGCGAATTTATGCGCTAGAATTGAATCACGTTAACAGGATTAAACGCGTCGTTATTTGGCAAAATACCTTCTTCCCGACGCTTCGGCTGGTTAACACCAGCCTTGGTCACGGGTAGACTGGCGGTGCGTGATGTCATCGGCTTCAAGTGGAGGCGTCCTGTTGAACTACCCTCACTCTGTCTTTATACTTGTCATAATCACTACACACAACACTAACGGTGTCCTCGGGTGCGTTCGTTGGTGAAACTCGAGAGCTGTGTATTCCTATGACTAGATTCCATGCAGGCGACAGTTTGTATCCATCCTCACGATTGAAGTTCTTATGCTTTTTTATTTCAATTGCTTCGCGTACCAATCAACGGTAATATTGGCGATCGGTGGACAAAACCTTAGGCTGGTGGAGCTCAATCCAGTGGTTGAAATTTGAGTTAGTCATATGTTCTGTTATAGCACTAAATCGATAATAGACGACTAAATCAGCTATAGCAGAACATCTGATTAACTCAAATTTCAACCACTGCATTGTGTTCCACCAGCCTAAGGTTTTGTTACTAAAAATAAAAGTAAAAATACTAAACATTATATTTAATGACATTAAACGTAACCCATTGATAGGTAGTTATACTAATTTAATGTTTAGAAATTGTATTGTACTATTATTTATATGATCATAGTATTTTTATTTATTTATTGATCGCTTCCAGTACATCTAAAATGTATTATTATGTCACTTAAATAATTAAAATTAATGGGCGCCAATTTTTAATATGAACTGAGATACGTTAACGAATTTTGTTAGTAATAATGTAAAAAGTAACACTAATTTTATTTTCTTCACGTTAGAAATTTTAGATTTTTGTTAGCATTAAAAGAAAGTTTGAGCATCTCATCAACTAAACCCTAAGCTTCTTTCACATGCATAATGGCACCGCAAACGCGCAACCGTTAACTTTTGTATTAAAGCTACAACAAACAACATTTCGCGTGTTTAAACACGTATTCTGTTTACTTTGAGATCTTTAGCTTTTAAATACTGGGCTGCCGTTCCGTGTATAATGTTAAACAGAGAATTTTAGTATAGAAATAAATTATAAAATAAATTTAAAAACCTTACAGTGAATCGATGAGTGTTCAGATCCATTTGATCTAGGTGTATACATATACAAACTTACATACATATTACATATACATACATATACATATAAATATATAGATATAAATTATCATAAAACAAAAAATTACAGGAAGAGAATAATATTATATAATATAATATATAATACAAATTTTTTCACTCCATTTCTTGTCTTGAAATGGTGGTCGGAATATGAAAATTTGTACACTTTATTTATTATTTGTGCCGAAAAGCACACATATTAAGTTTGAAGTAACTTGAACATAGAAATATTGTATCTCAAACAAACTTGCTCTACCCCTTTCTTCCCTAGGGACTGAATTTTGAAAATTAAGATATATGTATGTCATTGTGTTACAGAGCATCAGTGTTTAGTTTTAAAAAAATTTGATCAAAAAAATATTTTTCCCACACAAATTTATACCTCATATTCGTGCAGGTTTAATTTAGAAAAACGCTGAAATGCGTGTTTAAATTTAATCTGTTTAAACATTAATGTTGATTATCAATTGATAATTTGATATTATTTATTGATCAGCATTGATATCAAGTTAAGTAAAAATTTGTTACTGTGAGAATAATATTTCCCAATCCCATACAAAATTAGCAATAGTTTTATTCGTTTAGGGGTTGAAATTACAAAACTGAGAATATGTATGTCATTTGTTGTGTTAAATAGTATCAAAGCTAAGTTTTACACAATTTTAGCCACTACTTTCACACCAAAGTAAGTTTTTTTTGTGTTGCATACAAACTTTGCCATCCCTTTTTTCTCTTTTCACCCACTTAGGGGTTGAATTTCGAAAGCTACTAACAAATAATGATAAAAAACGTCATTCTGTATTTGCAAACAAAAGTGTATATACAAATTTACAAAAATAACCGGATTCCCATATAAAGTTTCACCCTCTATTTTACGCCCAGAGGTATCTTTTTCAAACACAGTGAAATATATCAATCTTAATTTTTAATCAAAAGGTCAAATACCAAGTTCCATAGATTTGACTTGGGAAATGAGGATTTTTCATACTAACTTCCAACCCGTATTTCACCCTCTTTTAGTCGAATTTCACAAAACCCATTCTTAAATGACGCCTTTAATATATCACAAACGCATTCTTCAAATTTCTATCCTTACCGGTTTCAGGTGAGCGGTGATGAGTCTGTCAGGTCATTGACTTTTATATATATAGATTGCAGTATGATATGGAATTATCTATATCAAACTGCTTCCATTCTCAGAACAATTTGTCAAACTTTTAAAAGCAAAACTCAAAAGGTACCTACATATTGTTCTTGAATTAACTATGACAATTTATTGTTGCGTATTTCTCAAACAATAATATATTTCCCTTATTTTACGAATATTTAAACATTTTCTTGTAACAATACTTCGGTCGACTCCCTTTTGTTTTTGGTTACTCAGCGAAACGGTGCGGTCGGTCTCGGAGAAAATGTAGGTAACTTGTTTTTTCGACTCAGCGGAATATGCATGTATCCATTCGTGTTTAGTTTGATTCCAGTAGTTGAACAGATTGTTAAAGAAGATATCTTATTACTGTGCATTTTTAGTTGAAATTAATTAGTGTAAATCAACATTAATTTTAATATTTAATTAATAAAAATCTAATAATGCCTTATGATAATTTTATTTTTGCATCTGTCAGTAATAACTTAATCAGTAAATCATTTTTATATTTCTAAATGACAAATAATTGGTTTATATACAGCATTTACATTAAAAAAAAACCGGACAAGTGCGAGTCGGACTCGCGCACGAACGTTCCGTATCTATAAAAACGGCAAAAAAATCATATTTGCTGTATGGGAGCCCCCGCAAATATTTGTTTTATCTAATTTAATTACTTATTTTTAAAGTAAATATAAAACTAAATATTCTGTGAATATTTCAAGCGTCTACCTGTTGCCGTTATCAATATCAAGCAAAAAGCGAAAAATCACGTTTTTTATTTGGGAGCGTCCTTAAATATTTATTTTATTCTGTTTTAGTATTTGTTATTATAGCAATAACAGAAATACATCATCTGTGAAAATTTTAACTGTTTAACCATCACGGTTCATGAGACAGACGGACAGCGTCTTAGTAATACGGTCCCGTTTTGTACTCTTTGGGTACGGAACTCTAAAAAACGTTGAAAATAAAGAATGCTATTCAATCTATCTATGTTTATAAAATCAGAAACTAACTGACTGATTCAATATATATCAACGCACAGCCCTAACCGTTGGGTTCAGAAACTTGAATTCTGCTTTGAGAGTTCCTTATGTGACGTAGGGCTTCAATAAGAAGGGATTTTGCGACATTCATCGACATTCAACCTAAAATGGTGGTTGAAATTTGTATGCAAATCTGTCATTTTTGAAGCTAAATTCACGAAAATTTGTGGAAAATTAAGAATTGGAAAATCAACCTAGGGGCAAAATAGGAGATGAAATATTGAATATAAATTGAATTAACAGCTTTCTTTTTTTTTTTGAAAAGACCACACGGACTTAGTCGTAGAAAAATGCTAGTTCCATAGTGGTTCTACCGTTAATGCGGAATATCAAGCTGTCTACGGGGATTCTAAAATAGATAAAGATTTCTGCTCGCCTTCTATTTTTGAACGAAACCTTTCCGATTAAGAATGGATTTTATGTGGTTGTGTTTATAAAAAGTATCTTAAATATATATATTTTACACCACTAAGGTGGCAAACAAGTTTGCGGTACGCCTGATGGTCAGAGGTCACCAGCATATGGACGCTTACAACGTTGCCGACCCTTCAAAAATTTAATAACATTTTTCAAGCGTTTGCGGGCGTAAGTTTCTCTGAAGCCGTACTGTACGTGACCATTTAGGTTCTAAGGTGTGAGGATGAATTCCCTGCCGGTGCCAAACGGTACGATGGTAGCAAGTAGCCGTGGGCATTACCTTTCTTATAGTTAGGTATAATTCCTCAGAACACATCCTATTATACAAGAATATAATTTGCTTGACTAAAGTTTAATGTTAATATGAAGTTAAAGGTACTGTAACCGGTCGGACACCTGATAGGTATTTGGGAGAAGTGGAACCGATACAAGCTTTATTATAACTCTTCCACTTATCTATGGTTAGGTTGCTTTCATAAGGAAAAAGGACGTTATTCAAATCTACACAATTAGGTGACAGTTGATATACAAAAAATGTGGATTTTTTACGAAGTTGAGATAATTAATGAGTATACGATAACAGTTGCTCCTTCTTTCTTATAGTTAGGTAAAATTATTGTAATAAACTAAAATGTTGTCCGATGCTTAGGAGCCTAAGATGAAAAAGTTATGTATTATAATATAATTTATATTAGAAAAGTAAAACATTGTCAGCGATAGCGGCGATTAAACATTAAGTTACACGCTAAGGCATCTTTAATTCCCGAATCCTGACAAAGTCCTCGAAACTTACAGTCGTAAGATTAGTGGTACGCCCTCACTACCACTTCAGCATCTAGTCATCTGCTATACAGGTGGAAGCTACAGTACCTAGATTTATTTTATCCTTATAGTAAGATAGAAAGGACTTCGTGTTTGTATGTCTAAGAAAATACTTGATATTTGATGTGATATTTATAAACTAATAAACTAATAATTTCTAACTCAATTCAAGTTTCTTACTGGGGTTTACCCGGCGAACGTTTTTTCTCCGCACCAACCTATTGTGAAAGGGTTGTACTAATTCAGAAACATTCCCCGGCATGTGCATAACAACTTACCAAAATTTCATTACAATCAGTTTCCCCTTATTGCGCGAGTCCGACTCTTTCTCAGAAACATTCCCCGGCGTGTACATAACAACTTACCAAAATTTCATTACCATCGATTTACCCTTATTGCGCGAGTCCGACTCGCACTTGGCCCTGTCCAACTCGCACTTGACCCTTTTTTCTTTCTCAGAAACCTTCCGCGGCATGTGCATAACAACTTACCATAATTTCATTAAAATCGGTTTACCCTTATTGCGCGAGTCCGACTCGCACTTGACCCTGTCCGACTCGCACTTGACCCTTTCTTTCTTTTTCAGAAACCTTTCCCGGCGTGTGCATAACAACAAACCAAAATTTCATTAAAATTGTTTTACTCTTAGTGCGCGAGTCCGACTCGCACTTGACCGTTTTTTCTTTCATAACAACCTTGCCCTAACACTAACAAACGCAACAAAAACATATTACCCGATTTGGTCCAGTTGTCTTCGAGTTTTCCTTAGTGGGCGAGTCCGACTCGCGCTTGACCGGTTTTTTTTTCATAAGAACCTTCTCGTGATACTAACAAACACAACAGAAAAAGAGTTAGCGAAATCGGTTTAGCCGTTCACGCGTGATGGCGTGACCAAGGGAAATAGGTATTCATTTTTATATATATAGATAATTTCTAACTCAATTTAAGTTTCTTACTGGGGTTTCCTGTGTCTCTAACCAATCTGTTCGTAAGTTCTCAACGTACTTTTATAAGACTAGTTTTATACGTTAGTTGGTTTCAGCAATGATTAAGAAATCCTTGAAGGAAAATGTTATTTTTTCTTTCTGTAGTAACTGAAAAATAAATTAACTAGATTAATATACTAGAAAAACAGGTATTTGAAATAGTTCGTCTAATTTGTAGTCGTGGTTAATCATATTTATTTTTGACAAGCTTTTTCCAGCGGCTCCGCCCGCACTATCGGTTAGTTAGGTTATCGGCGTAGGATTCTTACGGCAACCCCTGAATCATAAATATGTTTGCTTAAGTTTTTGTTATACTCTGTGCGTTAATCCAACTCACACTTGAAGATTTTCTAAGCAGTTATGTCCTTCCCCTTGCCACACAAAATTTCAATAAAATCGGCTCCGCGGTTTAACCAAATTCCTTTTACCGTCTGAGCGTTTATCCGACTCTCACTTGACATTTTTAAGTTGCCTATTCCCTTCCTTAAGATGCAATTTCATTGTGAACGGTTCAGCGGCTTAGCCTTAAAAAGAACATAAACGGACAGACAGAGAGACGTTAAGTTTAAAATATGTATACCTATAGGCAGATATAAATTAGTGACAATTAACTTGTATGTGTTGCCACTTATAACAAATATTTAACTAAATTGTTACTTTTTTATATTCTTAATAGTCTTTCATGTATTTTTCTGATAAGCCAAAAGTATGAAACGACAACAACCAATTAAGAATTTGAGAAAAAGACCCATTACCACGAACGCTTCCCTTCAGGACTTGCGGAAGATGCCGAGACCGCTAGTCCATCACCGGCAAATGACGTACCTACTGCTAATAAGCTAAATTCTGAAACATTAAAATCTTTTAATAAAACAAAATATTATTGTGCTACATTTGAGTCTACAAATTTTTTCGTGTTTATCGAACGGCAATAAAGAGCACGATAAACCAGTCTCGTGGAAAAAGTGTGTTTATTGTAAGCGTTCTGAAACAGATTTAACAATGTGAGCTTACAGTAAGAGTAAAGTCACTTGAAAAATTTTTTATTAGGATATACTTTTTGTTATTTATATTTTACCCTTATTTATATAACTAGCTGATTCCCCGTCCTGTGAGATTTTACTTTTCCCATCGAAGTTAGCAGTGAAACTTCCATACAAACTTTCTGCTAAAACACATCATTCCTTGGTAACAACTTAAAGTCTGTCAAGTTTAATTCCCTAGTATATCCATAAGGGTTGAATCTCCGACAACGGTGAAACCCGAGGACAATTTCCTACTTTAATGGAATTAACTTCAATTATAATAAATTTTCCAATTTCCATTTTTCTAGGGTCTGTAGTTTCGGCTGGGCTGAGCCTGATTCAATCTTCTCGTCTATACCTAGTGTCTATTTTTGTTTACACCTGTGAGACTAACAGGCACTTATATTTGAAATGAAAGTTTTGATATTGTACATTTAGTTTATTATTATATTACGAGGAACCTACAAACATTTTTATTGCGCTATTGCACAAAGCATTCGTGGGTAAAGCACTTATGTCCGAAGAAGTGTAGAACAACCTTATAATCTAAATGTCAAACGTGTAGTGCGATGTTTTGTTACGTTACAAAAGCTCTTATACAATTCAGTAGCACTTATGAAAGCCACCACCATCAGTTAGTACTGCATTAACGAATCTCCTCAACATTATAGTACCTACACAACTATCACACTCAATACATTACCTATTTTATAAACCATAATTGATACCATTGGAAAGAGCTTGTGAAGTACTTTCAGGATCAATAATAATCAGTATTAAGTGAGATCACTTAATGTTTTCATCCTGTATTTGTCGTCCTGTCGTCCATGACTTCTTGAGGGTTTCAGTTGAAAATCAGCGCTGTAGCCTACTTTAGACTGCAGCACAATGCTAACCTGAGACCTATTCGGCGATGCACTGCAACACTTGTGTAATATTTTTTTGTTCCTGTGTTTCTACACTATTTCTGGTCCACCATCAGCCTTATAGTCGTACGTCCCCACTGTTGGGGCACGGCCTACCCTGGCCTAAAGTGATTTAGGCCATAGTCCACACGTGGGCCCAGTACAGATTGTAGACTTCACATACTCGTACGTTTATTCTGACGTATGCTGATTTCCTCGCTTTGTTTTCCTTTACTAAAAGCGTTGGTGTTAATAGCCAATGTGCTTGTGAAATTAAGAAAAAGTCTCATTGGTATACGCCAGGTCTGAACCTCCGCCACTCAAGGTACAAGGTGGAATCAAAAATCCTGGGCCTCACCGACGTGTATTTTCAGAATTGTTACTTTTCGGATTTATTTTGCGTCCAAAGATAGGGCAGTGGAGATTTGTAAATAGGACTGCACAAACATGTGGACCGTACACAATAAAATCTATATTTTGCAAATGTGACATTTAGAAATTAATATAAAGCACTTATAACTAGTTTAATTACTCTTTCTCTTAACAATCTGTTTCTGATCTCTCGGTGACTTTTATAAGAATAGTTTTGTTGGCTTCGTTGTTTTACACTAATTAAGGAAACCTTTCATGAATATTACTGTCGTTTAGTCCAATTAGAACTGAAAAAGTAAGCAGTATTTATGAAAAAAATATATATTTTTTTTATATGATTATTAATATTTTCAAGAGCAAATTTAATATGAATTTGCTGCAATTATATTGATTTTGTTACCTACTGTAGATAAAGGGTTTTATAGAACGAAATCAAGTACAAGAGGTAATTATAATTATGGGTCGTTATGCGAAGGTGTCCTTAAAAGTTATCATGAGTATATTTTTTAATAATTATAATAATAATGTTTATTTTACATTATTTATAAAAATAATATACATAATATAATAATAATAATAACAAATATATATATATATATATTAATAGCTATTTTCCCATTTTGGTCCAATAGTATAAAGCCATATTGATTTACAAAACCTTACGCAACATAATTATTATCTGACTATTCTGTTTATTGACTTGCTGTCCCGGCGCACGTTGTTTCTCTTTTGCCAAAGACAACTGCCGCGCCACCTATTCTGAACGGATTGTACTAATTCAGAAACTTCCGTATGTACACAACAATTTACCAAAATTACATTACCGTTTTTTTTTTATTTCGTTTGCCCTTAGTACGCGAGTATGGCTTGCACTAGACCACTTTTTACTTTCTCAGAAACGAACAAAAAAAGAAGAATTAACCAATTTGGTGCAATCGTTCGGAAGTTATGACGTGACCAAAGGAAACAGGGATTCATTTATATATATAAAAATAGACAAATAAATAAAAAATTGTTAAGAGAAATAATCTGACCACTCGGGTGGTTTTGATAACTTTTACTTTCAATTCAAAATATTAAGTTGAAAATTATTTGATATATTAAACTAATAGTGTTAGAGTTCGCAATGCGAGAATATATTCTGCCGTTTCCTTTTTTTAGAGGGAGTTACAAATATAACGCTGCGTTAAACGAAAGGGCCACAAATCCAAATAAAGGTTTTTTAGGATAGCACACTACTCATATAAGTAACTTTTAATGGAATTTGTACGAAAATTTCACTTTTCCAAGTACATATTATAACTTGGTCGACTATTACTCGTTAGCCTGTAAAGTGTACTTACCCGTGATAGTTTTCCTTTTAAATTCATTGTATGCACTACCACCGTAATTTTTTTTACATTTCCAAATACTTTACTTTCGCTGGTAGAGGGGGGGGACACTTGACTCTAACAAAAATTAGTACTTTAAAACTAAATGTTTCGCAAACGGACCCCTAAATCAAAAATGATCTTTGCATACCACCAATGTTTTTGGAATTCCTATCCAACGATATCCTACACGTTGGGGTAGACGAGAAAAAAAATCACATCCCCACTTCAAGTGTAGCGGAGGTACCCTAAAAAATTTTTTATTTCAATGATTTTATTCTACCACTTTGTCGGCTTGATCAATGTGTATATCCCTGCCAAATTGCAGCTTTCTCGTATTAGTAGTTTTTAAACTAAGCCGCCGACAGACGGACGGACGGACGGACATGGCGAAACTATAAGGGTTTCTTGTTGACTACGGAACCCTAATAAAGACTGACATTAGTTGAAATAATAAAAAAGCGAGTAGCCTAGTGTCGTTGAGTTCAGTACCGTTACAAACCTCGTTCATTGAATAGTAATAGTTATTTGTTATGCAAGGCAGTTGCTTTTTGGCGTGAGTGCCAACATATATTAAGTACCGAAGGAGAGATTAAGCGAAGGATTCAAATATTGAACTCACGATTCTTAGGAAAAAACCCAAAAAAAAATTAGCCATTAATTAGTGTTTCATTACTTGTGAATGAATCAAGTATACTTGATAAAATTGTTATCTTGATAAAAAACATTGTTAGTTTTTGTAATATTTTGAGCGCCTTTTGTATATCTGCATGTAGTCAACAAAACGTATATCTGCATGTAGTCAACAAAACGTATATCTGCATGTAGTCAACAAAACGTATATCTGCATGTAGTCAACAAAACGTATATCTGCATGTAGTCAACAAAACGTATATCTGCATGTAGTCAACAAAACGTATATCTGCATGTAGTCAACAAAACGTATATCTGCATGTAGTCAACAAAACGTATATCTGCATGTAGTCAACAAAACGTATATCTGCATGTAGTCAACAAAACGTATATCTGCATGTAGTCAACAAAACGTATATCTGCATGTAGTCAACAAAACGTATATCTGCATGTAGTCAACAAAACGTATATCTGCATGTAGTCAACAAAACGTATATCTGCATGTAGTCAACAAAACGTATATCTGCATGTAGTCAACAAAACGTATATCTGCATGTAGTCAACAAAACGTATATCTGCATGTAGTCAACAAAACGCACGCACGGAGGTACTTTACCATTTTTCGCGGGTAAACTTAGGTTTTTTACGTCACTGTTGGAGAAACTCATTTTTTTTAATAATTAACTTTAAGTTCATTAAGTAAAAGTAAAACAAACAAAATGACGTACATACTACGCAATTTCTTTTGAAAGGTGCGTTCCGAATTTGCTCCATGCCAGTTTTAAAATTCTTAGAACAAAAATTATACTTAAATTAATTAATTATAATAATTTGTGATATTTAATAATTTAACGAAGTACAATAAATTTTCTATTAAATAACATTAAACAAAAAATAATCTTTAATGCAATATTATCAAAAATTAAACTAAGGTGTTATTGACGGATAAAGTAGTTAAGTACTATAATACAAGACGGTTCCGTTATGTCTGTTTTCGTAGAATTTAAAAAAAAGCGCGCAAGTGGATTAAGTAGGCTTTTCTACGCAGATTAAATCAGATTTTATACGAAAAAGTGAGCGTTTCCGAGCCAATGAGATAAAAAAATAATTGTGTACTAACATGTTTTTTATAAGCGGAACGGACGCATTCTCAAAAGTGTAAAATTTGTCTTACATCACAGGTAACTTTTTGTGATGTTGCCCCTTATCACAAAACTGAACTGCGCTGACGCCGACTGCTGGGTTGCAACTAAAAAGATGGCCGCTTTCGTCAATGATGGGTCACTTTTTGTTTGTGTTTGTTAATTGGAAAGGATATTCAATTAGTTAAGCAATGTCGAGTTTGGTCAGTAATTGGATGGGTGACCGCTTATTGGCACGCTTTTTGTTTTTGTTTGTAAATTACCTGAATGGTGGTACAGAACCCAAGGTTCGCTAGTTACACTCGCACTTAATTGATTTTTTTATGTCAGTTCTATGAACTCCCGCTTATTGTTTTCTGCTCATCATACCCTTTCAATTGATACCCCTCGACATGGGTAGTCACAGGTAGTCCGCCATTTTGTTGTGGTGGCCGGTACCCGCCATTTTGGATTTAGAATAACGTCACATATCTTAACGTATCCTGCTAGTCATAACCTTTCATTTGATACCCATGTCGAGGAGATTGTAAAGAAGCGAGTTTTCCGCCATTTTTTTATATAGACCATTTTGGATTTTGAATTAAGTTACAAGTATTATTGTTTTCTACTTATCATACTTTCCTTTCTTTTGATAGCCAAGTCGAGGGGTATCTTAAGTATCTAAATGTAGTCCGCCATTTTGAAATCTACGGTGATATTGAATATATTATATTGTGTTGTCATCGGTATTGAGGCTGTTTGCAAAATTTCAGCATGATCGGATTACAGGAAGTAAAAAAACCTTTGCAAGATTCCATCCAGAACGACAGACAGACTCACAAGAGTGGTAAAAGTAGTAAAAAAAAAAAAAAAAACACGTGGTAAAATTATAATAAAATTATCATCTCATTTTTACTTTTTCTAAAACTTTCTTATTTTGAATATAAATAGTATTCCTTTTTTGGTAATCTGCATGATATAAAATAAGGAAAACTGCCATAACGGAATCAAATACGTTAAGACAGGACAATTAAAGAAACAGAACCTACATTTACGCTATCTATGAGCTAACAGACTAAGTTGGTTATTTAGGGAAATATTGAACTCGAATAAAGATTTAAAAAAGGTAATATTTCAATATGTAAGTTATTCTTATCCTGACAAATTTATAATTTATTTATACTGCCCTTGTCCGTACAATATATATACCTAAATTGTATTTATTTAAGAGAAATATTTTCCTTGTTTTTCTGTAAACCTTTCCTTTCAACGTCATCCCTGTCCCGATCAGACTGTGTCCTTTTGTCGTTGCTCACTCGACGAGACCATGACCAGCCTTCCGAATAATTTAGGTGACTTATTTTTTCGACGCATATCATGGGTTTGTTTCGAGTCACGTTCTGTTAATGCCAAGAGAATTTATTCAATATTTCTATCAACAGGAGTTGATTTTTGCGAGTTTGTTCCTACTTGTAAATAAGCAGTTATAGATAAAATGGACACAAGGTTTTTAGAATAAAAAGTAAAGATATCAGTAGAAGGTATTTAAGTTAAATGTGATTCAGTGACCCAACTACAAGAGTGGTGTAGGGTAAAACCGTGATAGATGCCGCAGTGGGATAGACGCATCGTTTTCAAAAAACCTAAGTTCCGGAACTCGCGACTTAGAAACAATAGTTTAAATAGGTAATGCAAGCGCTCCACACATTCCCGATCACGTGCGCGAGGTAGACGGCGAAGTGGAGCGCAGAACTTCTCTGCCTCCACAAGACCCCCTGCCCCCTGTCACTGTCGACGAAGTCATACAGGTCATCAAAGACCTACGCCCCCGTAAGTCCCCCGGTGCAGACGGTATCTCTAACGATATCCTAAAGCGCCTCACTCTTCCCCTTATCTGCCTCCTAGTAGCGATCTTTAACGCTGCTATGGAACATTGCATCTTTCCATCCCAATGGAAAGATGCAATCGTTATAGGCATCCACAAGCCCGGCAAAGCTCGTACCGAGCCGTCCTCCTATCGCCCTATAAGTTTACTAAAGGCCCTTGGTAAACTCTATGAACGCCTCCTTCTCGCCCGCCTACGGAACTCTATAGTCTCCAGAGGCATTTTAATAGACGAGCAGTTTGGCTTTCGTGCCAAACACTCATGCGTCCATCAAGTCCTCCGCATAACGGAACATATTCTTACTGGCTTCCAGCCAGCGTTAGGTAAGACCCGTCACACGGGCGCTGTCTTCTTCGATGTAGCGAAAGCTTTCGACAAAGTCTGGCACAACGGTTTAATTTTTAAACTGTACAACTTTCAGTTGCCAGATCGTCTCGTGCTCATCATACGAGACTATTTGTCGAATCGTAGCTTTCGCTACAGAGTTGAAGGCACTCTCTCCTCCCCCCGCCCCATAGAAGCAGGAGTCCCGCAAGGGTCCGTGCTCGCCCCCGTCTTGTACCTTCTGTACACTAACGATATCCCAAAAACGATAGGTACCCAATTAGCCCTCTATGCGGACGATACCGCTCTCTATACTACCGATAGGCAAGTGAGTCGAATCACTGAGAGACTCCAATCCGCTATCACCGCCCTAGGCGAGTGGTTTCGGAAATGGAGAATCGAGGTGAATCCCGACAAAAGCTCTGCCGTCCTTTTCACCACAGGCAGCCCTCCACGGCCAACTTCCCTCTCTCTCTTCGGTCGTGCCATTCCCTGGCAAAATAAGACCAAATATCTCGGTGTGACCATGGATAGACGTTTGAACTTCCACGCTCACACCAAAATAGTCAGAGACCGAGCCGCTTTTGTCCTCGGTCGTCTCTATCCCATGATAGGCAAGTATAGTAAGATGTCGCTTAGAAATAAGCTAAATCTTTACACAACTTGCATCCGCCCCATACTAGCTTATGCTAGCGTAGTCTTTGCTCTGTCCAAGCGCAATCTCCACAAACTCCAGACCCTCCAAAACCGCTTTCTCAGAGCGGCCTCTGGAGCCTCTTGGTACGTTCGCAATGCGGACCTACACAGAGACTTCGAACTTCCCACGATTCCCCAGTACTTTAAAGACTTGGCAGTCCGCTTTTTCGAGCGTACGCAAAATCACCCGAATAGATTAGTTGTGCAATCCACGACGTACATTCCCCCCGATCGTCCCCGTCGCGGTCGTAAAACTATACTTAGGCGGCCTCGGCACGTACTAACGTCCCCAGATGACGATCTCGCTGTCCGGATAGCGAGATTAGTCTCTACTACGTCGACCCCGAATAGGGCCTCCCTCCAAACACGACGCCGACGTCCCCGGGTTCGTCGGCGCCCACAAGGATACACTAGGTATCAAAGAGTGCCGGGGCGCTTCTCGCCCCCACTCAATCGCAACCGCACCCGCGTAACGGGGAACTCCCCTCCTGGCGGTGACTCACCTTCGGGTTCGAGACTCACGCCGGTCGAAGGGACGCCCCCGAGAGCGACAACCCAAGCCGAGGCTTCCCCCGCGGGAAGCCCTTGAGCGTTGGGCGCTATATGGGCTGAGGCTCCTTCAGAGTCTCGCCCCAAAAGTCCGGTGAAGCAGTAATGGCTGCAACAGCCAACTGCATAGTCAGCTCAGAAAAAAAAAAAAAAAAAAAAAAAAAAAAAAACCACACATTAGTCCCCCGCAGGCCGTCGTGCGGAACGTACGTGTCTCGGTTGTGCGTCTGATTAATACTTCAAAGTTTCAAAGGTCAGTATTTGCTGATGTATAACTTTATAAATAGTAATAAATTTTGTTATATTTTTATCATATCAATACACTGGTTTGTTAAGAGTTCACCTAAGTGTAAATAATCACTTTGGTGTTTTTAGTTTATTTAAGAAATAAAAAAGCATCTATCCATATCAAAAAGGATAGCTGCCTCGATTTTTCGAGGTATAGGTAGCCTTAGACACATCTATCCCCTCATACACATATTTATATGTCAAAGAATTTATTAAATATTTCTTATGTTCTGTCATATTTTTTATTTATTAATTTAATTAACCAATATATACTCCCATAAAACTAGCGTGTTTCGTTATAAGTTATCGGAAATATTACGTTATATAAGTATGTCTTACGTGTATTTTTATTAATGTCTACTGATTGTAGGTGAACTATGCCACGAAAATATAAAAGAAAAGAAGGAGTGCGAGCTCCAGTATGTTCTTGGACTACAGAACAATTACAGTCAGCTTATGATGAAATTGATAAAAAGGACCAGGGGATTAACGAAATATCCCGACAATTTGGGATTCCATTTTTTTCTGAATTCAAAATAAAATATTAAAAAAAAGATGGATATTGCTGAAACAAAGTAAAAACCAACAATAAAAAAGAAAAGTAAGAATTAAACTACCAAAGAAAAAAGAGAACTTAAGAAAATTAATAAAGAAACCAAAGACAAAAGACAAAGATAGAAAAAGAAAACAAAAAAAAAAATAGTAAAGAAGACGACGACGATTGGACTAATTTTTGGGATATAGAAAATGATAATTATCTAATAGTAAATCAGGGTCGAATCTCACGAAAACGACAAATCATTTACAGCTCTAACAGCGAAGATAAAGAAAATTCATTTAATAATTACTATATAACTAAAGGAAAGAAAACTGAAGGTTGGCCTGTAAAGAAAACTAAGGGAGATGAAAAAGAAGACCCTAAAGACACAAGCAAAAATTGTTGCATAGAATGCTCTGAAAACTATAATAATACAAAGTCAAAATCCGACTGGATTCAGTGTATAATGTGCAAAAAGTGGTTACATGAAACCTGTACACTTTTCAGAAATTATTGTTCAAGGTGTGGAAAACTGAAAGCACTTTCCAGCTCAACCTAAATTAGGTAGAGTAAAAAAATTAAGATCTTTATATTGTCTGAACATTTTAAATAAATATTTCTTAATGTTAAAATAAGTATAGTTGTGCTAGTTAAAACTTAAATATTACTAATTTGTTACATATATGCTTAAGTTTAATTATGGTTATGCACGTCATATTATAATTATCTTTTAAAGATTACTAATAAAAAATCTTAAAATTATGTATTTTACTTATTTAATGTGATAGGGCATCTATCCTACACTGCAGGCTTCTATCCTTCTTAGCATTTTCATCTATCCTTACAGGTAGGCATCTATCCTCAAATAAATTGTTCTGCAAAAAGTTAATTTCTGCAAGATCTGTAATTGTTAGGTCAACAAAACCAAGTAATAATGTAATATAAAAAATTAAACTAGCTATATTTGTAGAGATTATTCATGGTAAATCAATATTTTTAAAATTAGGAGGCCATTTCAAAAAGTGCGGCATCTATCCCGCTTTTACCCTACTTAATATGAGAATGTAAAATGTATTAAATATCTTTAAATTAAAGTTATAAAAAATAGAAATGAATGAAATATAATTTTGTTATTCCCTAAGATAAAATAATAATATCCCGATATTGGGTGTGAAAAGAATTTGTGTTTATCGGGTGTAAATAGAGAGAACAATAAACTACTCACAAGGAAAAAGTGTGTTTATTGTAAGCTTTCAGAAACAGATTTAACAATGTGAGCTTATGAGGTTCGAGTATAATAATTTAAATTTAATTTTTTAAAAAAGATTTTAGGGTTCAGTATTAAAACGGTGGCTTACCACAGATCCCGATTGTGAGCTAGCATTTGATAAAAAGATAACATCGCTTTACCATGTACTGGGTTTAATTATTTTTTAATAATAATTTAATTCGTTGCAAACAGCTGCTTGTGTTAGGCATCATAACAAAGAAAACAACCATTTGTTAACAAAATTGTCTGTAATGTTTCTTTTTTGTGTTAAAATGTTTAAAATATTTGCTCGTCCCACGGAAAAATTTTAAACTCAACTAATAATGTTTCCTGCATTTTCCTGTTGTGACTCATTTTCCTTATTTCACGGGTATTTTAACATTTCCTTTTAGCACGAACACTGTCCAAATCAGTCGGCTCTCTTTTGTTTCTGCTTACTCAGCGAAGCGACAACCGGTCTCGCAGAAAATACAACTTGTTTTTGACACAAAGGTATTATTACATTTGTATCACTCGTACCTTTTTCGAATAGTGTATAAGAAAAGCTCACTTATTAAATATAGTTTTTTTTTTCTTTTTTTATCCAATTTCTCTAACGGAGATTTATTCAAGTTTAAGTTTGGTTATAATAATAGGTTTAATAAAATTAAGCAAAGCCAGGAAAACATCTAATTTGCCGTTCTAGGAGAAAGCTTATAATTATTATACAGCTATATTAAAGTGGATCGAGTGGCAACTGCGACTCGGAAGGCGCAGCGTGGGACAGATGCCAACCAGGTAAATAGACGACCAGGTTGGAGGCCTAAAAATCCAACAGGCCCGGCTGTACATTGCGGAGACATGTGAGGTAGGCTTAGGTTTACCAGAAGATATATTTTGTCTGAAACGACAATGATTACATTGAAATAATAAACATAGGAATAAAAAAATTAAATAAAAATGTACTGAAAGGAAGAGAACATGAGAGACTTATGTCAGAAATTTGTAATTACTAGAGGTGCTGTAACTGAAGTTAGATATGTGATTTGGTAGAAATATATCTTAATACATCGACAGACCTAGTCGCAAACCTGTAATGCCAGTGGGCAGGAAACGTAGCTGAAAGAACTGGTGGCCAATGAGGAAAAAGGTTTCGCAAGGGACTAATGACCTTGTAAAGAGCCGCACGCATTGTGGATAAAGTTAGGTGAGGCCTACTTTCTGCAGTGGACGTATATGCTGATAAGATGACAATAATGATGAGAAATATACCCATTATATTTATTTGACTTTGAATTAACGACTTTCCTGTTCGTTTAGCAAGTGTCGTTGCTTAAAATATTTTTGTTTTTTTATTTATTGTAACTATTTTCTTTTAATTGGTAGGCGTCTCTAGTTTCCGCTTACCTTTAATTCAGTACAATTTGTTATTGACAGAATTATTTAACTGTAAATTTAATCGAAAATTTATTTATATTCATTTTACTTATATTTAATACTAGTAATGGTAAAAAGTCATTTTGCCAAGCAGCAAAACTGTTAAAAATAAAAACTATGAAGACTTTTAAAAAGGCTGTGAGAGAAACGGTCTTTGTTTATATATATAATTCTTCTAAACGTTTGTAAGTCTTTGAACCCTTCCTAAGTGACTGCACCGTGTTTGTCCCTGGGTGGTTTTGATTAACAATTGGACTCAGTAGGTGGCGCGATTATTGATTATTTTTTTAGGAACAAAGCAACTCATATTCACAATACATGTTGGATTTACATGCCTTAAAAGTAAATCGCAAAATTTTAATCCAATTTTTTTTTTGATATTTTTTAGTGTATATTGAGTAGGTCCTTGGATGGCTTAGATTCATAATTGAAATAGGTGGTAATTATTTATTTATTAATATTAATTATTATTTATCGACAATGCATATCGAAAAAAACGTAAACTGAACTCGCCAATAGCAAGCAAGATTGTTCAGACAATACAACGTCTGTCGGGACTGCTAGTGCTTTATAAATTCAATAAGTAGAAAAAAATAACATTATTAATCTTGCCGCTTTGCAAAATTGTAAAAACTACCAAAAACTACACTATTTGAACATACGTGTATCTCTGGAATGCGGAAACGGTTTTTCTACTGCTAGGAAGGCACATAAATCCACATGGATAAAAGTTTTGTTTTATTCTGTAAATCTAGGAGAAGTTGCGTTAGATATGGAGACGAGATCACGGCACTGTTAGATAAAATCATTTAAGTGCGTGCCCTAAGGGTTCCTTATTTTAAAAATTAATGTGGATATCTGAATAGCTTGTGAACAGATTTGATTCAAAACAACTATCGTTAAAACTAATTAACGATTGAAAGATATTTTATAGTTATTTTTTTAGATTTCTAGAACACACGGAAAAGTTAGAGAGATGCTCTCTTATAACTTTATGAAGTAATTAAATGCAGTGTTAAACGTTATTTTAAAATATGTTTTTCATCACACTTACTCGCAAAAAGTGTCATTATGTGCAAGTGAAGAGGACCTTGATTACTCCCACGGGCTCTTTCTTTGTAATTTTTCTCAAAGTAAAGTGCGCGTTCACCCATGGTCGGCGATGCCGGGCCTATTCTATCAATTATATATATAACACGAACTGTACGCACACTACAAGCGAATAATTACCCACAAGTTTAAACTTCAAACAAAATTTTTTAATTCATAAATTCTCTAGATATGGCGGATGCGTTGTTTTCTGTTCTTTTATTCCCGCCGTTTTTAATTATGTTTTACTGCATATTTTTATTTATTTACTAGTAAATATGATGAAAAACATTGTGTATTACACGGGTGGCTGTAC
Organism: Apoda limacodes; assembly: GCA_946406115.1. NCBI lineage: Eukaryota > Metazoa > Arthropoda > Insecta > Lepidoptera > Limacodidae > Apoda > Apoda limacodes. The sequence goes on along the minus strand of OX291553.1, from coordinate 4,546,081 downwards.
GGAAATAACAAACTCAAGTCATTAAAGCCTTCGGCCTTAGGCTTTTACATAGCCTCTCGTTAGTAATTTTCTCCTTACCATCCTTAATACATAATGTACTATTGATTGTAAAAATTAGTATCGAAATTTAATTTTAGCAAAATTCAAACTCAAATTTTTACTAATTTAGAACATCATGTTTTTAATCTTACATCTATGAATCCAAACTGTCTTACATCTATCACCCCCTCACGAGAATCGGTCAGAATCGGTTTATCCATGAGTAAACTGTGGCAATGCTTTTGTTACAAATCAGCTTACATGTGTGCGAGTCTTTGTTTTTCACAATACTTAGTCGTAGTCGTTTGTGAAATTTTATAATTATTCTATTTTTGCCATTTAGATGCAGAACCCTGATAATGACGGTCATAACATTTTGCATTTCATTTTGACAGGTACCGCTGCAACTGTAAACGTGTCAGGCATTTGGCGATGATAACAACAAATTGAGTTTCTAATAACAATCGTGAATTATTCACCCATTGAGAAAGAGCCGCTCAGCGCCAGTCAAATGGGGCTCAATTCAGTTCTTCTTCTGCCATTATCGTTGAGTTGATAAAGACTCCTATCCGGAAGCTGCGGTTCTAAATTGGTTGGAAGAAAATTACCTATAAATGAATCGGCTTTGCTCGATGACTCAGAAATAAAGAAAACTAGACAAATGCGGATCTGATTAACTTACTGAAGGTTCTGTGCTTTTTAAAATAAGATAATCATTACATTCGGCTTAGTGACTCAGTTGGTCCGACTGCTGAATTGAGGGTCATGGGTTCGATTCCCACACAAGATAAACGTTTGTGTTTATGTTGAAACTAGGTGTATGTATAATATGTATGTATTTCCAAAAAAGGATAAATTTGTATTTGTATCTGTATGTAAGTTTGTTGCTTAGTCATGACTAACTAAAAGGAATTCCCATGACATATTTACATACATAGGGTAGGTCTTTCTTAGAACATAGACCACGCAAAACCTTTTATTCGACTATACCTTTTATAACTACACCAAATTCTATGCGTATGCTGCTTAAAATTATTACTTTGCTATATGTTAAGGGTTTTTATTTGCTTTTAGCAAATATAGAATTTAAAATATTTTTTAAAGCGATCACACGTACCTTAAAAAATCATTTTTTTTTTCATTTCTTTGACGTAGAAAATAAAATTAAGTATAATGAACAAAGCGTATTGTTCCGATCGCCTTTTGTTGCTTGCGAATATTAATAGTCAATACTTGTGAAAAGAGGTTTTAAGCTGAATAAAATTTCTAGAATATCGTTCGATGCTCCTTGTCGCTGAATAATTCATTTAATCAATTTAATTGTGGCGCCGAGCACAAGAATACAATAAGCGTGTTGAAGTAAACACACGGAGGCGTTTACCTAAAGGGCAAGAATTAAATTGATCTTGAAGTCGATGGTGTTTGTGTACTACCAATACAACTGTACATAAAACTTTAAGTGATGTTCATTTTAACTTTTGTATTATCACATGGCTATGGATGCATCTGTTCTATTCCTAGGTATAAAACACTATTTATTTCACTATTTCGTTACTCCTTTAATTTCTTAACACTGCTGATATCAACTTCAAGCTGACTTCATATACTGCTTAAGGTCACAAATGTCAAAGTAAAGTTTGTTTGTATTGTTACGCCGTCGATAACTTTAGTTGCTTGTATTAACAACTTACAAGCGCTTTGCGTGTGTATTAATAGTGATCTATTTAACTGTGTTCTAATCTTTTGGATCGGCCACGATCCGCACTACAGGTAGAAGTAATCCTTGGCGTGAGGTTCATCATGGTTGAAATGCAGACAGGTTATTTTTAATTCACAATACCCTTGCCATACACGTGTGATCGTTTTTTTTAGTACCTACATATGTTCAGAATATTCTAGAACACCACCGTTTTTGTCAGCGAGTATCAAAGGCAAGAATTACAGAGTCAGAACCTAAAAAAATAAAACACATTATAGGCGGTCTTATCGCAATGAAGCGATTTATTCCAGATAAACTTTGGGTATAGAAAAAAACAAAGATATAATAACTACTGTGTTTAGTAAAGAGCAAGTAAATATTTCCATTACTGAACTGCACTTTCTTTACCTCTTATTCACTTATACATAGGCTGAAAGTGTAGCTAAAATGTGTTTTTGGAATACAAATTATTGCAATCTTAAGAGCGCATAGATGTTCTTAAGCATAACACGGTTATACGATCAGTGTAAGCTGAACATTGCTTTCAGGCGTCTGTGTAGCACGACCAACCTAATGCGTTGGTGACTGAAGCCAAAAAGTAACGTAACCTCTCTTAAGCTAAAGCTTCTATCGCAATGACACAATTTATGAAAGAAAATCAATTTATAATTTATTTTAATGAATATGAATATATCATACTAAAGATATGAAAATTTGTTATGCCAATAGTCTAGAGTTATTCATGTAGACACATGTGGTTATTTTAGTTTTTTGTTGAACTTCTTTTTAAACAAAAATATTTTTTTTTTTAAATTAGTTTAATAATTTCATGGTGGTGATTAATAACTGCAATGTATTAGTTCTTATTATCGTCTAGACCAAAAATTAATCTTTAAATGTACATGTATTTGTATTAGTTATTGCAATAGTTGAAGTAATCAACGATGAAAAACAAACAAAAACACAAAAAGTGTTCGGATTTCTGTAACAAATACTCACTACTCTAGTTAAATACGGAAATTCAAAATTCAAATAATTTATTCAGCAAAAAGCCTTTTTTAAATTTAACTTTTATTTTACAAAATAAAAAAAAATGGTTTAAGGTATTCCTTATAAACAACTAGCTGTGCACTCGGTAGGTATTTTTATAAATAATGTTAAATTAATGTAGATATTTATAATAATATAATATACTACAACACAATTATTGAAATATGTAATTCGGGATTTTTCATAAGGTTGGTTTTGAATAAAATATTTCTATGAACGTTACTTGCACACTTTGTATATATGCTTTTTAAAAATAACCTTTATAGGTATTACGTAACGAACGACGTTTTTCGGGGTTATTCAACATTCAATCCTCGAGAGGATAAAAAGGAGTGGAAAATTAGTATGGGGAGAATATATGCTATTACGGATTTATAAATTTTTGAAACAGTAAAGTTTCAAAATTCAGCCACTAAGGACGCAGAAACAAAGTTTATTTTGAATTTACTATTATTAAATAAAACTTTCTTTTTTCTTCTCAAAACAATAATGAACGTCATATACCGAAGTTTTTCAAAATTCAACCCCTAAGAGAGTAAAAAGGGGTTACAAAAAAATTGTATTTCCAATAGAAATACTTGAAACTTGATATCAATTCTCTTTAGCACAATTAGGAAAATATGTGTTTTAGGATTTCTCAAAATTGGGCCGCTGAGGGGGAAGAGGGCGACAATGTTGGTTTTGAATAAAATATTTCTGTGATCAATTGATCAATATTTCTTAAAATTTCGTATATATGCTTTTCAAAACGAAATTACGGAACGATATATTAATTCGGTTCAAAGATAAAAAAAAAAATTATGAATCTTGATGTCTATGAGAGTAAAGCAGTAGGCGGAAAGCTTGTCTGTTATATCTTTGCATCTGTAGTATTTAATTAAAATAAATAACTATGAACTCTGAACATTACATTTTATTATAATTAGATTTCGATTTATTCTGGCAACGCACAGTCATACAATTTTATGTAACAATGAAATCAAAAATTAACGTAGAACAGACTAATAGTGACTAATAGTAACATTATCAATCTCTAAATCTAAAAGTGTTTTAGTGAGTTAGTGGTGGTTATATAGTGACAAATATGTACATATTTTGTGTTTTTTTTTTAAGTTTAGAGATCAGTTATGTAACAATTACACAATTGAATTATTCTTTATATCATGACATAATAGTTTGATAAATTTAACAAAAATAGACATACACACAAATATCATATATATACACACACTAACATACGTTTTGATATATGTATAAACCCATCTATAGTATAATATAGTTAGAAAATAGTTTATTTTAGTCTTATTTTATCTATTGATATCACCATATTATGTCCAGAATACGAATATTATTATACATTTTTCTTTGTTATTTATATTGAGTTTAAGAAAATTTTACCGAGCAACGTACTGCTCATGAAGGTTAAGAGGCCGGCGACGTCGAAATAAAAGCAATTACCAAAATGACAAGCTCAAATACTTTTCAGAACTTTTAAATGAACAGCAATTGTGCTTTGTGATGTGACATTAAAATCGATAACCTTATGATAAGCTTTTAAGGTTAAAAGTGCAAATAAAAAAAATATAATTTTCTTATTTGTTTTTCTTATCAAACAAACGAAGTATAAAACGCATTAGCATTGTTCATTACAATTTTAGCTCCATAACACCTTCGTCTACAACTTGGGCTACAATTCAGTGTAGATACAAACTTAAATTAGAAGTACGGTCAGTTGCAGAACTGCATATAGAGTTTCAAAACAAAAAAAAATGGCAAGCGCATTCACTCACACACTTAAAGAAATAAAGTAATATGTCTTGTAGGACCCGAGTAATATTAGTTTCATTTAATATTGTATATAATAATTTCACTAAGAAAATTATCGCATCCGTAGCCTAGTGGATAGACGAATCAGATCTTATTACGTGTTTTGAGAGCAATGGAGGTTGTGGATTCGAATCTCACCTTATGCCTTTCTTTTTGTTTTTGTTATATTATACGAATTATGAATATTTAGTTTAGTTTAACAGCTTAGACCAATTTCATTACGTGGGTATACATTTTATTTTTGTCGTTCGTTGCTGATTTGTTTCTGGGGGTATGTGCTGACAAGGTTGTTTGGTATTTTTATTTAGCTATTAAGTTGGATGCGGTGATTACTTAGGTAGCCATTTTTTTGTCGTTGTGGATGTGTTACTGTAGGTGCTTATGTTGATTTTATTTATTGGTGTTTTTATTAAATTTCTTTGCTAAAAATAATATGCAGGCCAATATTAATATTCAAGAGAGGATGCGTATTATAGAACTATTTAATATGGGTTACAATTTATCTCAAATTTGCAACGAGACTGGTTTTACCTTAAGTATTTTATTTGATGTTAATGTTATATCATAATTTTTTAATACCACACTTTTTTGTAAGTAAATTTCTAAAAAAAATTTAAAATATAATTTCAGTAGTTTGAAAAATGTTTATTTTAATCTGGCTATTTGGTTTTTGGTGGATTACCGTAAAGCGTTGGGTCTCGCGCATCCAAAAGGAGGGGAGTTTATCAACCCGACCTCGAAGTGGACGCCCGCGGCACATTGATGCGACTCAAAGACAATTTATGGTGGAACAATACGAGAACAATGGTTTCATACTGTCTGCTGTGTTTGGGAACAGTTCATTCATTTACGCACACTGTTTGTCGAGTTCTGCATATTGAAGGATTGCATCATAGAAAGCCAGCTAAAAAACCATATTTAACTAATACCCATTAACAAAATAGATTGTTGTTTGCGAGGGAGTATTTAGATTTTGTATGGGAGCACACCTTATTCACCGATGAGAAGTCGTTTGAATCATCTGCTAACGGGAGGGTTTATTTGTGGCGCAGCCTCCCTTAAATTTTTGTTTTATTTTAATTGAACTATTTATTTTTAGAGTTACTATATAACTAAATATTCTATAAATATTTTAAGCGTCTACCTGTTGCCGTTATCAATATCGACCAAAAAAATCAAACAGGCAACAGAAACATATCTTCTGTGAAAATTTCAAATGTTAGACATTCATGTATTATCACGGTTCATGAGATGCAGCCGGATTCTTAGTAATAGGTTTCCGCTAATTACCCTTTGGGTACGGAACCCTAAAAATAAAGTTCTATTTCCCTTACAGATATTTTCTTACATTTCAATATATCTAAGACATAACATATTTTTTGCTTTGTTGTTTTTCAAAATATAGCAGCGTTACCGAATTAATGGTGACTATAATTTTTTTTTTCTTATGGTTAAGTTTCAATTTTCTTTTCATTACGAAAACGAATACTTAAGCTATAACCATAGGAAATATATATATATTAGACAAAAGAGACATTTATCAAAAACATTATTTATAAAATTTTAATAAAAACCATTTTATTAGATTGCATGTGTTTTAATTCTTGCAAACAAAAAGTTATCATACCCACTGGTCCTTTTCAGAGAGAACTAGATGTCAAAACATAAAAAAAAGTAATTGAAACATTAAAGCACGAGCAACGAGTAACCTTACAGCATAGAGGTGCGACACGCTTCCTCTAGATGGCGCCCAATCAATAAATAGATCGTACTTCGTGTTTCCCGCGTAATGTGCTTTAGTTGAGATTCATATTCACAAACAAGTTACTACAAGTGCTACAAAATCACAGTTTATAAAACAACTATAGTTTTCTTAAGACGGTGCTATACGAACTAAATATTATTTTTATAAATTAATGGATAAAATATATAAATCTAACTAAGTATAAAATTTTCAAATTCTGGGAGCCGCCTCTGTAAACTCTGCCAGTTCACAGTGAAATGTTTATATTTTCTGAAATAATATTCAGTAATGTTATAAGCACGTGACGAGGGGGCAAATTTCGGTAAGTTTGTCCTTTGCCTTGGCACGCTGAATGTGTTAAAAACACGTTGTCTGGCAATCGCCCCGTCGCGTCTGGCGCGCACATTTTCAGCTCTTCCAGCATCTCTGGGTGGTGCAGCTACCCGCGCATCACTCGCCCGAGGCGAAGTCATGCCTCACGCCCAGCTTGCTGTACCCGACCCTGCCCATGCCAGACATGGATGGGTACATCAGTGGGTAAAAGTTATAGACTCCATACTCCTTTAAGTGCCAATAGGTAACGAACGTTTTTTTTATAAATTTTAAAGCATACTATTTTATGATTCCATACGATTGCATTCGATTCGAGCCGGCTCCCAACGAGTGCATTGTATAAAATTGTAATAACTCCAATTTAGTGAAATTGCTTGCATTGCCTCAAGAGGAAACCTAGGTTTCTGAATGCTTTACGGCAAATAACTACAGTGTGTTTACAAAACGTTAACTCTGATACTATTTGCACGCCTAGGTCGCGCATGTTTGTGACACACTGGCCATCTGGTACGGGAATTGTACCAGGGGCTTATCTTAGCCATATCTGCTGTATCTTAGTTATATTCCCTCTTTAATTTGTCGTACAGGTAAAAGGACTATAATGATTATGGACCAAATATAATATAACTAAAAGACCTATATACAAGTAGCATTAATTAGTTGTAATAAGGTGTGGCACCCGCCAATTAACATTGAAAGAGCGTGGTGGAATTTGGCCTTAGTCACCTAGCAGAGGCCCGCGCCTATAAAATCTGGTTTAACACAGCAAACTTTTATGAGCCAGTGGCGGTCGCTACTGGTGTGTAAGTTAACCGCATTTTAATATGGCGACTGCAGTTTCGATTTGAATCACCGCCTTAGAAAAGCTTGCTACACTGTACAGAACTATCCAGGTAGCTACGAAAGGCCTTTAACATGCACAAATAGAGTATTCAATTAAAAAAAACATTTAAGAAGAATAGCTTTATATAAATGTTCTTGAAACAAACACAAAATATTCCAAATGAATTGTAGATAGTAAAAATATAAGTATTTTGTCTTCTTTAAGTACAGGAAAATTTTGTAGGGCAATGTCCTGCCCTTGAAGGTTAAGAGGCCGGCTACAAAAAGCAATTACCAAGATGACAAGCTCAAATCATGTTTAATACTTCTGAACGAGCAAAAAGGTACTTTTAGATAGAACGTTTAGATTGACAGCTCCACGATAAGTACCCGGTGTAAAAACCGTGATATATATTTATTTTCAAGGGAAATATACATATTTAACATTTGTTATATAGAAATAAAAACACATTTTTAAATTTTTCTTAAATAAGCAATTTCTGGTGTATTTCATGATACATTAAAAAAATTACGACGAAAAAACGACCGACTTCGAAGCAATATGGTGTGTTGTGACTTTGTTACTTTGAATTACGGCTGTTGTCTCAAAAGGTTTTTGTAAAAACAAGTAATTTTTGTGAAGCTAAGTTTCATTGTCAATGAAACACGATTCTAATATATTATAGCTGCCCAGACGAGACAGCTACAGAACATTGTGTAATAAGGGTGGTAAGGAACAAAATACTGACGATAGGCTATTTAGAAGCCTAAGACCGAAGGCTTTAATGGCTCTAGTTTGTTATTCATGTAACAACACACAAAGTTTTTTATCACATTTGCGAGTAAATAAAAAAATAAACTCATCAAAACACAATATAATAGCGGGAATAGAGGTGGAGAAAATAACGCCACCCCCACATATCTAGGGAATTTATAAATAAAAAAATTGGGTGATGTTAAAACATACTTAAACATACAAAACATATTTGACAAACAGCACAGCTTTAATACGTATTTGATAGGATAGGTGCCATTAGGCGCGTCATTACCGTCCATGGGTTATATGAGGGCACGCTTTGCTTAGAGAAAATAATATTTACCAAGAAAAAACCCGTGGGAGTATTTAAGGTCTTAGTAACCGCTTTGTCTGTACGTAATGTATACATAATGCAGCGTTCAGTGTAAATCTAATTGTGTGACGTCATGACTACACACTACACTAGTGCTGTCATGCCGCGACAACTATCATTATGCATAAGAAGTCATAAAAAAGGATAAGCAATATTTAAGTTTATCTAAGTAGGGAGGTACTCTCTTCAAAACACATTTAAGTTTTATGGATAAAGCTTCAAAGATTCAAAGTCAACACTTCTGAAAAGACGATCTAAGTAAAATAGATTCTCTTGAATATTGGTTCTCGATCCTCGACGCTAAATAATTCATTTAATCTACTTAACTCTGGAGCTTTTCGAGCACATGAAAACCATTCAAGTTCGTGTCGTATTTAGCTGTGATAGTTTTTTTTAACCTCGTTATATATGTCACCGTAAATTTGTAAATACCGTTAGACCGTTAATCTATCAAGTAAGATTGTATACTATGGAACAAAATTATAAAGTGTATCTTTTAGATTATATGAAACTTAATAAGATCGCTCCGCTCGCATCGCTCGCTCCGCATATACTTGATCACAAGAGAAACTGAACCTAACCCTCCCAAAAAGCTTTATACAGTTCGATTTCTGCTCCATTTTGTTTCATAGTATACAATCTCACTAGGTAGATTATAATCTAACGGCATTTACAATTTTACGGTGACATTATATTACATTTTTCTTCGGTTAATACAAATATACAACATGTTAGGGAAATGGTGTATACAGCCGAAAGTGGCAGATCGGGGTTAGTTTGTAGATATTCGGAAAAATATCCTGAAGTCGGAAAATGTTCAGGTTTCGCAACAGCAAATTTCCTTTTGTACCTAAAACGGTAGAGAGACAGCCCTGAAACAGCTGATTTCATTCATAATTATGAATTAAATCAGATGTTTATTACTATGACCGTTGACACCAAAATACGAGGCGAAAGAATAAAAATACAGATAGATAGTTCTAATCACTTTATTTCTACCTACTATCATTCTGGCGAACCGATAAATCAATGCAATTTCCTATTTTATTTTATCGTATTTATTTTTGGTTTAAAAATTATATTTTACATTTAATAACAATTTTAAATTTTAATACATAATTTTTTACTAACCTATTATCTTACGTGTTAATAAATACGTAAAACGCAAAAAATTTGTTCCTATTTTCGAAAAATGAGACTACTTAAATTATTAACTTTAAATGTTCGCCTCTGCGGTCCAACTCTTTGAGAGTGCGACAACTCTCACTCACACATACACTCAACATACTCACACACCAGCTAAATATAAAGAAATGGCAAGGTTTTATTTATCTCTTTCTTAAATTATGAAGGGTTCATGATAATTAAAATTATTTTTCATCTATTTTTGTGTACTCAAGTAATGTATGTGATTTGGCAATATTATGAAATAGGTACCTATTATCAAACATTAAAAAAATATTATTGTAACGCCTACTTGCTATTTGTAATTTTTAGCTCCTAGATACCTAGTCGAAAACAAACTAATTTTATTATAAGACATAACTATCCATGAATACTTAATATGAAATTATGCATTTCTTTACAAGTAACCACTAATTACAACATACAAACAATACAATCCTACTTTTACTTATCTCAGTGCGAAATATTATCAAAATCAGTAAAAAAACTAAACTAAGGAGTATTTACGTACTAAGACTGCATAAATAAGAACTAGTATTTTCGAATAAGGTAAAATAAGCTAACAACGGTATCCTAATTTTCGGGGAAATTACCCTGAGCACCTGAGATAGTAAGATTTTTTCTCTTTCATAAATTATGAAGGGTTCTCGAAAATTAATTTACGTATTTTCGTGTACTACCAGAGTACTGGTACTGTTCAAGTAATGTATGGATTTGATTTTGCCTCAGTTTCTATGTATCTTTTTATGTTCTTTGCTCATGGAATCTAACTAAGTGCCGATACTATCAAAAACATGCTATTAAACATTTAAAAAAATATTATTTTGATACCTACTAGCTATTTGCAATTTTTTACTCCTAGAAAGGTATTATTTAAATAAAGTCAAAAACTAGTTTTTATGTCCGAAATGACTATGAAATCGTCCATTTCATTGCAAGTAAACACTCATTATTAACAACAAACAATACAAAACCTCAGAATAACAGAATACCTACCCTCAGTGCGAAATATCACCAAAATCATCAAAAACTAAAATTTACGTACTAGGGCTGCATAAACAAGAGCTGGTATTTTCAAATAAGGTCAAAAAAAGCGAAAGCGGTACCCTAATTTTCAGGGAATCCCCTTTCTTTGCGAATGTTACCAGCTCAAAAAAAATATCTGGAAAAGTACAAGTACGTAAGTCATTGTGTTATGTGAAAAGGTACGGTACTTTTTTTTAATAGTAATTTTTTTAAAGTACCTAAATTGTTAAGTGATTAAGTAAGTAGATTTTTGCGTCCATCACAGGAAATTCTTGCATTCAACGCGCCTGCGCTGCACATCTAGCGCTTGATCTACTCCATCACCAGAGAGTTTACGGTTTCCCGAAATACCAATTTAATGCATTAAAAAAATAGTGCAGTTTCAGATTATTATTGTTTTATTATGATTTTATGTCATTTTTGTTATGTAGCATGTCTTTACCCAGCTTTCGTATTTTTTTTTGATTTTGGAAAACATAACAGTTAATTGAATCTACCGCTTTAGCAAAAATCAGTACCTATGTGTTTATAAGTGCTCCCTAAGAAATATCCTAAAAATATTCGGCAAATAAACGAAATACCTACTAGTCGTTTATTGTTATTTTACATTTGAATTTCATAACAAATTTCAGGGGAATTCTTTACCTGAGTAGTTAGTAGTGGTTTAAAAACGATTTTACGTAAAGGTATTTTTTTAATCCATGTACGTAGTACAAAATAACTAAGTATGGCAACACCTTTTTAGCCCGGCGCGGCGCGGCGCTACAGATCTCTTTGAAAATGCCGATAATCGAATTAAACCAAGGTAGTGTTTTTGTGTATGTGCGTAGTGGCAGATGTCTCTGAGTTTCAAATTCAGTGATGTGATTTTAGACCGCTGATGAGGTGGCTTACTCCTTATCTTGTCGACAGAGATTGACAGCACCCGTTTTGTGGTTTTACTATCGAAAGATTGCAGAATGCTGCACAGTGACTGTGAACCCCGAATGCAGTTTGTAGTCTTTGTGTAGTGTAGTGTTGTGTTAAGTGGATATTACGCTTTTTGTGATCGTCATGAAAATCGTCGTGTGAGGGGTGTGAGATGCGTCTAGCAAGATAAAGAAGAGTTTGTAAGTTATTTGTTAGTTTATTACCTAAATAAAATTTGAGTTTACATTTTCATGTGACCCGCGCGCGCTTATACCCAAAGTACTAGGATACCGAAGAGATTTTTATGCCGTGGCGCGTAAGTTGTAAATGATTAAAGTTAGGGTTGTGTAAACCCCATGAGGGCTCTAAAAACACCAGTGCATAGGGGATTTTAACTCTTATGAACACTTTACTAACACCAACAGCTAAAACATTTATTAAAAAATAAAGAAAGATTTTTACCAAAAAAAAACATGTGTAAAATACCTAAATAACTAAAATTTAATACAATTTACTCTTACATATACTCGTTCCACTACAATCAAAGCAAATTATATCATACTGTATCGCAGTTTCAAAGTTTTCAATATGTTAGTAATGCAGTGACATGCTTATGCATCTATCACTGCATGGCGACCACTACCACGCACCTTACGTATCTACAAGACATTTATAAAAACACGCTCAGGTCACATCTCAGCGACCAGTATTACAGCCACAGGGTTCGTTGTAGTTTAATTGTTTTTATTGGTGTCAGGATTACCAAAATACCATTTTCAATGTCACCTATAACTCCAAAACTATTTTTTTCAGCAAAAATTGAAGCTGTGAGCTGAACATTTTTAACCGTTACTACTCAGCAATTCGGGTTCAGTGGGACCTAATCTAAAAATGTCATACAGTTCCGCCCGCAAAACGATGAAATATGATTTTTTTGTCGTGTTCTCTGGGACGACGGGACTAATAAACATTAACACTTTGAAGAGTTTTACTTTCTCAAAATTCATCATATCATATAATAGTTACTACAATTTAATACTACGGGAAAATAAATACCTTGCTGGTTACCACTTAAACTTCGCTAACTCAACAAGCTACACTAACGAGCAAAAATGACTAGTAATTTAACAGACGACAATATTTCCTGAACAATTTATAATAGCTAAATGAAACATTGAAGCGTATTCAATCGCTTATTTAATTATTTGTGTGTCAACTAAAACTCTTATATTAGAGTCAAAACATCAATCGCCTACCACCCTACCTTGCAAGGGTACTATATCTTTTTATTTTTCCTATGTAAAAAAAGCAATACTAGACTACTACTTAACTATTTACTAGAAAGTCAGAATAATCCAAATAAAAGTGCTTTTGTTCGAGACTAAATCAATTACTTTGTTTCACCAAAATATAGCGGGCTTTTTTAGTAAAAAGGACATTTTGGAAATAACAATTCATGAACTTCAGGTGAAGGGAACATCTGTTGATTTTGTATGTTTGTCCGAAACGTTTGAAAAAGCTGATAATATAAAAAATATACAATTAAAAGGATATAAATTACTAACAACATTCTGTAGGTTTAACCAAAAGCGTGGAGGTGTATGTATTTTAAGGTATTGAACTCTTTAAGTTACAATATATCAAAATTTAGCAAAAGAATTGACATTTGAATGCTGTGACGTCAACATTCATCAGTATGAGTGTATTCTTATATGCATTTATAGAATATCAAATTCAGATGCAAAAGCTTTTTTAAAAAATTTATAACAGTTAATTCACCAAGTACTAAAAAATATAAATACTCGTAAACAAGTGATTCTTACTGGAGATTTTAATATTGACTTATTAAAATCTACAAAAATCTCACAGGAATTTAAGGACATAATGTACAGTAACAATATTAAAATTCACGTGGAAAAAGCAACAAGAAAAACAGCTTGTTTAGATCTATTTATAAGTACAAGTGTTAATGCCATAGCTGAAGTGCAGCACTTGGGTCTGTCGGGTCACGACACACCTCAAATATTAAAATTACCTGTTGAAAAAAATTATACCCCAATTAAAGAGTGGTATTACATACGGAGAGACGTTAGCTTAGATAACATTAATAAATTTAAAAATTGCCTGCGTAGTTTAACATGGGCTGACATTTATGAAACACATGACTTTGAGACAGCATTTAACCTGTTTCATGGGCACTTATGTTTGTTCTACAAATTATGTTTTCCGGAAATAAGAATCCGAAATCAAAATAAATCAAATAATCAACATTAATGGCTGACAAAGGGATTAAAAAAATCGTGTATTACAAAAAAAAATTACGCTTTGTTGACTATAAACATAAAAATGAAATTTCTAAAAATAAATACAAAAAATATTTTAAGGTGCTGAGAAACTGTATACAATTTTCGCAAAAACGCCAAAATCGTAATTATATACAGAGTGCCACAAACAAATGTAGGGCAACATGGAATATAATAAAAAATCAAGAACATTTTGGAGACTATAATCAGCTAGTGATACACAATTTAAAACTGCAAAACGAATATATCACTGATCCTAATAAAATTGCAGAATCGTTTAATGATAATTTTGTTAACATGAAACACCAAATAAACCACACAAAAATGCAACAGCAAGTTATTACAACATTGGAACGATTGAATTCCAGTATATATCTTTTTCGTTGTACTGAAAATGAAATTGTTAAAGTTATAAAAATTATAAAAAATACGAGAGCTGTAGGTTATGACAAGATAGAGACAAAAATACTAAAATCATGTATACCGGAATTAGCATGTATTTTAAATTATCTAATTAATTTATCTATGGTACAGGGTAAAGTTCCATCAGTTTTAAAAATATCGATTGCTCAACCTCTGTTTAAAAAAGGTGACAAAAAGAATATAAACGATTATCGGCTAATATATCTCGTTTCAATTATCTCAAAGATCTTTGAAAAAGTTTTACATAAACGTATAATGTCGTTCTTTACGAAATTTAACGTAATAAAACAGAATCAATTCGGATTCCAAAAACACAAGTCCACAACGTTGGCATGTTTTACTAGTGAAAAAAATAGCTAATTATATGGATACCCAACACCCGTAACTGCTATATTTTTCGATATGTCGAAAGCATTTGATTGCGTTTTCAAAATAAGTTGTTACAAAAATGTGAAATATATGGAATACGAGGTCCTGCATATGACTGGATAAAATCTTATCTTGATAAGAAAAAATTAAACAGCGTGTTGAGATTACTGCTTAAAAAATTCAACAGAAATTTTAAAATATAGTTCAACGTTAAGGGTAGCGTACTTGGACCACTTTTATTCTTGATATATATCAGTGATCTCCCTAAAGCTACACAACACAAATGTATCCTGTTTGCCGATGACGTATCCACAATAGTTAAGAGCGCTGATATAAATAAGTATGAAAGCGACATAAATAATACAATTACTGATATATCTAATTGGATGACACAAAATAATTTATCTTTAAATATGGACAAAACAAAATATGTACAATTTTTAAACAAAAAGAATAAACAAATTAAATTAAATATAACTCATGAACATAAAACTATTAAAGTAGTGACATTTGCAAATTTCCTAGTAATAAATATTGATAGTAATTGAAATTGAAAAGCTTATGTAAATAAGGTCACCACTAAGCTAATCGTTTGCGTAGATTAAAATTAACAGTAGATCAAAAAACGGCCGAAACTTCATACCATGGATACGTTGCCTCTGCATTGCGCTATGGCTTCATCCAATGGGGAAACTCCTCAGAAATAAATAGGGTTTTCATATTACAAAATAAATGTATTAGAGCTATATGTAGTGTGGGGGGGGGGACTTTGTACTCATGTAATTCACTATTTGTTAAATTAAAAATATTGAGTCTGCCTAGCCTGTACATTCTTGAAATTTGTGTTTACACTTATTTAAAAAGAAAATTGATAATTGTCCCTTCTATACAAGGTATCCAAACAAGCTTAAGGTATCTCAATGTTCTAGGACAGCATTTCTAAAAAATAGTTATTCTATGTCAATAACCATATTTAATAAATTACCTGGTAACTTTACAGAACTACCAATAAACATTTTTAAAATAAAATTAAGGAATTAGCAAATTAAAAAATATTTTTATTCCATAAATGAATATATAAATTTAAAAAAGATTGACATCACGGAGTAAAATTATAAATAAATATAGATTAAAATTATAGATTTAATATATATCGAAATGTCATTAAATAATATTGAGTGCTATCCAAATTAATATGACATTTAAACTGTAGAACACTAATTATCATTTTTATTGTTGAAATTGATTGGGGTATAGGTTTTATTATTTTCTTATTGTGTGTTTGCATGCTGTTAGTTTCAGTAAAACATGAATTGTAACAAATAATATCTGTAAGACCTTACTGTACTATGTTTTATGCAAATAAATAAATATGAAATATGAAAATACAATGCTCTATAATTTTTGTTCCATGAAGCTATTTTATGCCTCAATGTGAATACTAGTTTATGAAATACCGTTTTTCATACAAAAAGTGAGTCTGTTTTTACCAATACAAAAAGGTTAAACCAAAGGAACCGATGAACACTGACGAATAAAAATAACTAGTCACTATTTATTTACATTGTATATCTGAATACACATAACAATCGATTAAAGTAGTAATTATCCGCGGATATCACTTAAGCTCATAACCGGATCTAGGTCAAGGGTTTTTGGATGGGTAGAATTAGTAGTAAATCCCCACGCAGTCGGATACATCAGTAATTCTTGGCTATTAAATAAGTATCTAGATTATGAGCAGAGGAAGACTGTCAAATTGTGATGTTTGTGTGTTTTTGTGTGTGCGTGTATGTGTGTGTGTGTGTGTGTGTCTTTATTAGTTACTCTTCTGATATTTTATTTTTATTGTAATTATTTAAAAGTAAACTAACAGACGACGCAAAACGTTTACAGTCAAGACAAAACCGTCGACCCTGAAGTCAAAGGCCTTATAAAAAGCTTGAAAACTTTGATAGTTGTGTGGCTGGGCACAGCCTGTGGCCTGTGGACAGCGGTTGAGACACCAGGGTGTTGTAAGGTTGACGTGTCTATTTATACCATCTAGTTATAATTCTAAAATATCTGTTTAGTTATTTGAAGATCATCAACACTTTTATAGTTGATTCTTCACCAATGAGCAACTTCTGCAAGTCCGATCGATTCAAAATTAAGTACCCTGTTACTTTAATGATATTGCGAAAACATAGTAACCTTGACCTGACCTTGCACCATCATCTGAAATCTGCAGGATACCCAATCCCTTAACAGCTTACAGCAGAGGTACCATGTTTGAGCTCATTAGAATGGCTTTAATGGATAGGTTATAGATAGATAGTGATCAGGGTATGATGATGGAGTAGAAAAGAGAAATGAGGATTAATTGGTGAGGTATACTAAGTTCACTAGTTCAATCGATATTATTGTTTTTTTTAAGTCAGAAGTTTTTAACTGGTAGTATCGATATCCGGCACATTTTTTTAATCCAATTACAGATAATATATCCGGCGTAAATTACTGAATAGGTAATTTGCCTCTATTTTTATACGTACGTAATTATCGAAGGTCACTGTAAATAAGAAACTTCAGTAAAATTTTCTCCGATAACTATTTAAACATATTCGCTTCACTTAAATTACAAGGTTAGTGACGTCATTAACACGGTGATCGTAAAAAAATTTGTACGGCGCGTTAAAGAATATTGCAATTATCTCCTTAAATATGACGTTTACTTATGAGCTATCATAAAAAATCCTTTTATATTTAACCAGTAATATTCAATAACGCAAAACAAAAATGTATAGCTTTAATTTCCAAAAGAAAAGTATATATATATATATGTATAAGCGACTGTGAGTGTTTAAAAAAAAATTAAAAAAAAAAAATCGTAATTTTTTTATATCTGTAATAAATAGTACATTACTGACGAGGCCGCCAAACTAAGCTTTTACTGGATAAGAAGACTTTTTTAGAGCTTTACTAAAAAACGCAGGGAAAAGAAAACAGACTGACCGAAAAGAAAAAATAAAAATGTCGAAGAATATTTTATGTTAAATGTTATGTTACTCATATTTGGCCAATTATGAAAAGAAAATCAAATTACAGAATGAAATTTAAAAAACTTATGAGTTCCCGCGTTCCTGCTTTTATTTCTTTTTAATCCATCGATTTTTCGAATGTAATTCAAACTTTTCATGGCGTTTTTGAGTAAAATAACATTACTCGAATTAATTAATCGAATACAATTACAATAAATCGTAATTAGTTTCACAGAACGTTGAGTTGAGTGACCTTGTCAGTTACCCTTTTCAATTTACACAATTATGTGTGTGAAGGTTTTTATACCTTAGTGAGTATGCCACAGCCTTATAATTATATCATCTTTTCATTCTTGACTCCCTCGGATCGTAACAATAGTGTGACCAGCTGCTGTGCAGAGGGTGAGGGTTCGATTCCCGCCTTGGACAAACATTTATGTCATAATATAAACATTTGTGTTTGTCTTCAGTCAGGCTGTATTTATATATGATTCGTATGTATTTACAAAAAAAAAGTAATATTTAGGTATTTGTATCCGTTGTCCAGTACCCATAACACAAGCTTTGCTTACATTGGGGCCAGACAGCGCTGTGTATAATGTACAAAAAATATTTATTATATTTATTTTGGTTTCTAAAATAGAATTTAGCAGGTAAGATGTATCCAAACGACATTACTATTATTTTGCTTTAGCATTGTACAACAATGTTAATAAAATTTTAGATATTTTTCCTAGAACACTTCGAGATTGCAAAATTACTATGGGAAACTGGCTTAAAACTCTCACGTACACTGAAACAGAAAATTTACTCAATTTATAAATATACACCATACAAACACACACCACATACACTAACGCATTCATATACACCACGTAAAATTAAGTTTAATTTCTTATATTATTGTATTATTTGTTTGTTTTACCTACTTATGTACCTATTCTACTAAATTAAGATTGTGACGCTGACGCCTCTGTTCTGAGGTGGGCGTTAATGTTTACAACACAGATTCTTAAACTACTGTAAGCATTATCGTGCTACAATTTTTTGTTACAAATTAATGTTCCCAGTACTAAATAAAGATTTTTGTATTTGTTTTTTGTATTTATCTTCTAATAAATGCCACTATGGTAGCAAACAAGCACACGGCCCGCCGTAAGCGGTCACCGTGGCCTATGGACGCTTGTAACACCAGGGATACGCTTGCTCCATAAACAAAATGGTATTTTAAACATTAATTTCTTAGTTAATGTCATACTAGCTTTTGCTCGCGGTTCTACTAACCTTAAATTCGGTAATCGGGGTAGGATTTCTACGGCAACTTCGCAATAACATAAAGAAAACCGACTCACACTTGACGTTTTCAAGTAGCCTATGTCCCTTTCCGGGACTCAAACTATCTCCATGCCAAATTTCATCTTAATCGGTACAACGGTTTAAGCATGAAGAGATAAAAGACAGACATAGTTACTTTCGCGTTTATAATATTTATATGGATTTCAAAAAACAAATATTTGTTATCCTTTTATGTATTTAAACAAAATGGAAACCAAGCATTTAAAGATTGGTACATTTATATGAAAATGTTAAGACAAACTGTGTGCTTATGAAAGCTTTTTCTGCACGTAACGTATAATACTAAGGTTTTACCATTGAGATAAAAGTGGGTTTTACGAATTCTTTTAATGTATGCATTTCACGAAAACTGAAAAACACGGGATCCACATGAATATGCAGGTTTAATTAGAACGGGTTCTGTTTCACTTAACAAGTCCTTAGATGTTACGTTTTTCCTTTTGTAATTAGATTTCATTTTTAACTTGAAATGTACGGTCAAGTTACACAACATAAATTTAAAGGCTTCATTTCAGTGCTTACTTAATAAGCACATACAAACCTAATTCGAACTTGCCCAGGTTTCTTATAAGGATAATTATTAAAATGTACTTTGCTAATATGATTAGACTTAAAACCGTTCCGCCTCTTCTGTTTCCCTCTTTCTTTATTTAGCCTTTAATGGTACCGCAACCAAATGAAAGTCTGCAAACCTTATAATTTTGTCATATCCGTCCGTCCGTCCGTATGTCACAACCTTATTCCCTCTTTCCATCAAATCTGATAAAATTTTACAAAAAGATGCTTATTGAAACTGCCATACTATATTATGAAAAGAAATTAACACAATTTGTGTCGTTGGTCTTAGGCCTTCAGAAATATATTTGGGTAGTGTTTAAGTATTATCGGATCGCCGTTTTTCCTCAGAATCACTTCCTGACTCTTCAGAAACGTTTGTTTATAAGTACTGAAAATTTTTGAGCTTTAAAAATTCTGAAATTCGGACTTGAAATTCCCCTTAAAAATTTAATGTAGATGCGATTTGATTCCGGCACTAGCCGGCCGCTGCCGAGGCACGCTTCACTTGGCTCGTGCGCTGTTTATAATACAATCTAACAGCTCGTTAGTCTGCTCCTTAACTGTCTTTAAAATATATAAAAAGACTCGAACTCAACTCTATACTAATATTATTAAGCTGTAGAGTTTGTTTGTTTGTTTGCTTAAACGCGCTTATCTCAGGAACTACTGGTCCGATTTGAAAATTCTTTTAGTGTTGGATAGCCCATTTATCAAAGAAAGGCTAAAGGCTATATATCATTACGCTAAGACCAATAGGAGCGGAGCACCTATGAAGAATGTTTCGAAATCGGGTTTTTTTCGTTTTGAGAGCTTCCGCTGCGCGTGCTGCGTAAACGATTAAAGTTTTTAAGTATTTAATTTAAAACAAAATTGCCCTTTACATCATTCGATTTCAATGAATATCTTAGGAGATATCGCAGTGCTAGGACGGCGGGTCAAGTTAGCTCTACGAGATACCATGTCCTTTTACGGGCCTCGAACTATCTCCACGTCAAATTTCATCTTGATCAGTACAGCGGCTTAAGCATGAAGAGGTAAAAGACAGGCACACAGACAGAGTTACTTTCGTATTTATAATATTAATATTTATTTATATTATAATTACTGGAAATTATTTCGCTCAAAGAATTTCAATTGTAATTCAACGAGGAAATACTGCCAGCCTTTTAGGTACAATGCCCCATCAGGTCAACTTGGAACAGGTTTTTTATTTGTAGTTTTTATTTTAGTTAATTATTAGTTTTTTAATTTAATTTTAATTTTATAACTTCTTGACTTTGTTTAGTATTTTTAGTTGTTTAATATTAATATGAATTTCAACAAACACATATTTGTTATCCTTATGTAGTTAAACAAAACGGAAACCAAGCATTTTTGTGTTGTTGAGACAAACTGTGGAAGCTCTTTCTGCACGTAACGTGATAAGGTCTTACCATTGAGATAAAATTTGGTTTCACTAATTCTTTTAATGTATACATATGCAAGGCCGGCAGGCAGTCATGTGGGGGAAGGACGTTGCCCCAAGTTAGCCTTGCGAGATACCATGCCGCGCGGCTTTTTTCAAGGCTACCTGTGCGAAGCCGGGACGGGCCGCTAGTTTGTAATATTTTTAACGAGTAACCAGTAGATTACCTGTATTGATAGTAATTGTTTTTGTTATCTCCACCGTTGCATTGTCCCTTTTACAGGAGAACCTTGGAGGACAGAGCCTTAACCACCGCATAAACCAGTGTTGTGAAAAGAAACTTAGCAGCTTCTCCTTCAAAATTAGATTTACAACATGTGAATAAATTATGTTTAATTCTATCTCTAATCAAATTTAAATGGGTCTGCGTCGCCTTAATGTAAAGTTTGTAAATTACGTAACATGGGTCTACGTCACCTTAACGTAAAGTTCTTGAACTGCATTACATGGGTCTTCGTTCACTTTAACGTAAATTTTGTAAACTGCATTACATGGGTACCTTAATTTTACAACAGCAAAGACACTCTTTCGAATTTGACATATAAAAAAATTGTTTAAAAATTTTATGTTACCTGAACTACAAAAGCGTACTTGAATTTTATTTTTATTCAAATAAATGATATCAACATAACCATATTTTACTTTTTATCTAGTCAAATGTTGACTATATTTTATTTTATAACAATCCCTTTTTCTTTTTACGAGAGAATTAGAAACCTTTTCACATCTTAGTATTATATTTTTTGAAAATTTATTAATGTTTTTTTTCATAGTACAACAAACTGCCTATAAAACTTCATACCGAGTGCGTATTGAGAAAATTATTGGATTTATTATTAAAACGAGAAGCTCCACATATTGAGTTTTTGTTTGAAGATTTATTCATAGTACGTATTCGACGCGTCAATCACGCGCCATCTGCCGACGACATATGAAATTGTTGCTCAGCCACGCGGTGAGAATATTACATGTTGAGCTTATAGTATTACCACTCTTGTTTTTTTATGGCTAGAAACGACTTGTAATAATAATATAATACCATCATGACACCTATTCCTGAAGGGGTGGTCACAGATATAACTATGTTTCATTACTAGTGATATAGGAGCTTTTAGGGTTATGTAACGTTATTATTGTGTAAGTAGAATTAATTTTGTTGACACTTAACCAAAAAAGAAATATTCTACTCATATATTAATTTAAAAGTTTGGAGTATGTTAAAGTCAAAGTCATTTTTTTTATTCAAATTAGAATTCAGCAAGAAACTCGCTAGTTACTCTATATGTTAAACTTTCACGCCACAACAGCTTTATCAGTTTGGCTTACATTTAAAATGGCGATTTTACTTTGCCCCCAAATAAGACAAAAGCAAAGAAAAAAAAGACACTTAAATAATTGCACCCAAATTCCAATAGTAGCAGTAAAAGCTTGTTTTAGCAAACTAACTTACACTCAAAAAGTTTCGACATAAGCTCGCGCCGATAACTGATAACCGAATTTTGAATTTGCAACCGAAATTGAATCAAAATCAAAAAAATATAATCTTTATCCGTTTTGCTTGCATATTCTTTTTTTTCTTTGCTTCACATGCTACTCAAAGGAAGAGTTAAAAAGATTACAAGCAGAATTCCGCTGTAAAAGTTCCCGTCCCGATACTCTCAACAACTGGGATTATTGGCGGATTATTCGTGTGTGTTTCCTTTGAATTTATTGAAATTCTTCATATTTATTCGGTGATAAGGATTCTAATGAATTTTACTTTATTTAACGTACGTACTTTTAGTAGTGGCCATGTGTACTACGTTCTGTGTGCTGTGCGTTACTCAGAGCCGGATTTAGGGGAGGGCAACCGGGGTAAAAGCCCCGCAGCCTCCACAACCAGGGAGCTCCCACATTAGAGAAAAAATCTTTCAAATTCCGACTCCTGGAACTGGATTGCAGCGAAATCATCAACGATTTTTCGGCGAAAAAAGCTCAGAAGGTTCCGTTCGTTTACGCTAATATTTAATTTTAGATAATTCTTGTTTCCGATTATAGTTATATATGTTTGTTAAATACTCAAAGAATCTACTTGGTCTCGCAATAAATAACTCCACTGAAAAAATTGTTCATTTCATTTAGAAAATAATTTGGGGCCAAGCTTTGTTGCCTTGAGGCCGGCCTCCTCTACCCGACCTCTAAATCCGGCCCTGGCGTTACCTACATGACATTTTAAAACGAAAGTTGTTTATGAACTTCAAAAAAAACTACATTTTTTTATTATTTTTTAGTAAACTATTTGATTTTATTTTAATTCAACATCATGGTTTCTGGCTTTATTTGAGAGATGGTTTTCAAAATGTGGCTCATATAACCATTTAGAAGGTTGATTTCCAAGGTTCCCTAAATATATAGAAAAAATGTGTAATAAAATATATATACTAAAATAGAGTCGATCTGTTCGACTAATCACTACCGTAAAGACCTTTGAACTGTGAATATCATAGAAATCGTTACAACCTATTCATATGGTATGGCTCATTTGTATGCTGATATTTATACTTGGGTTCCTACCAGCAATTATTATTTGTATCGTACAAGGACTATTATTTTTAAATCGCAGTCAAGCTACGTGCGAATTAGTTAATATTATTTTATTTTAATATTCCTGTATTTTTTTTTTATATTTCTATAAATATGAAATAACTACATGTAACATAACCAAGGTACTTTATTATAACATATTTAATTAGATTATATTGAGAGTTTATTTTTATAAGCTGGAAGTAAATATGGTCGGTACTCGTGTTAAAAATTAATATTTTATATCCAATTTTTCATGTAAATAAATAAAAAATAAGTAATTTATAATTCATTTTATTTTAAAGGAAACAGCTGAAACAGATCTTCTTGTTGCAATTATACATAATAAAAAAAAAATCATTCTCACCGGAAGTAACGATGTGGCGAGGTCGGGCCGCAAATAAACTTAATTTTATTTTTTCATATCAATAAGGTGACAATCAAGCATACGGTCCACGTTATTCCAAGCGGTCACTGTAGCCTTTGGACACTTACCGTACCAAGGGCATTCCTCCTACGTTGCCGACTATTTAAAAGATTAATAACTCTTTTCTTAAAGAACTTCCGACTGTAGTCCTAAGAGAAAACCTCGGCAGGGAGCTCATTAGCTCATTCCACAACCTAAGCATTCGCGGTATAAAGCTCTTCTGAAACTGCACAAATGGTGGCCATTTTGGTTCTGAGACATCATTACAAAATAAAGTATACCTTGTTCCACACACAAAACCTTATTATTAAACCCCCATTTCAATTGTAAGCTTTTCGCCCTTTTTATTTTTAACTTAAAATAGAAGTACTAAAATAAGCACAGACCAAATCAAAATAAACACAGAAAAGAACAAAACCTCTGCTGACTCATCATGGCATCCTGCACGGTTTTCGTTTTTATGTGGTATCTCAAGCAACAAATCACACAAAATGTCGCACTGAGACAATAGAGATACCGGGAAGCATTGTCCTATAAAATTATTTAGTAAATATTATATAGCTAGCTAGGATTACTGTATTAAAGTTTTCGGTGGTATGCTATTTTAGAGGAACATTTAGTGCGTTATAATGTTCTGTACAAAAATAGAAATTAACTAGATTCGTAAATCAGTTGACCTTAACATTTTTAGGGTCATTTTGAATAAATAGTGTAAAATTCAATATATTTAGCGTCGTGTGTGGCACTTGAAGTCGACAGACTGGTGGATTGCGAAAATTTTATGCATCGTACCCGTGAAGTAAGCTCTACTGTTATCACATTATCAAAAAAAACATATATATTGTGCCGTTGTTATCAGGACCGCTCCTTACGCACGAAACGCTGGTCTACGGACGCAGCCATTTTGTTTCTGGCCATACTCTATAGTCAGGTCATTGTACTCGCAAATTATTTACCAAAAAAAATTTTCGAATTAAAAGTCGAATAACACTTACGTTGCATTGTGTTATAGACTACTTAAACTAACTTGTTTTTGTGTATTAAAAGTGCTGTACCAGTGATACAACAGAAACTGTCGAATGACCACATAAAGAAGATAGGTTTGTACTTATTTATTGTTATAAGATAGACCCTGTCCCTATTTCTGTGTCCTCTTATGTTTAAGATATAATTTAGGGTCCCCTTAGAAGACATTAGGAATACAGGCTTGGTCCATATAGATACAACAATAGTACTACTATTGAGGTTAGTTAAGTCGCCTTGTACCTTTTAATCCGGGTTTAACTGTACTTGCATAATTGACGAAACAATATACAAAACAGCAAGTAAATAGGTAACAAAACTATTTTAACATGTTATTCTCATTTTAAGGCAACCACTATATGAGTTGTTTGAGCATTCTGTAGGTACTACTATTTATGAGTAGTTTGAGCAATCTGTAGGTACTACTATTTATGAGTAGTTTGAGCAATCTGTAGGTACTACTATTTATGAGTAGTTTGAGCAATCTGTAGGTACTACTATTTATGAGTAGTTTGAGCAATCTGTAGGTACTACTATTTATGAGTAGTTTGAGCAATCTGTAGGTACTACTATTTATGAGTAGTTTGAGCAATCTGTAGGTACTACTATTTATGAGTAGTTTGAGCAATCTGTAGCTACTACTATTTATGAGTAGTTTGAGTAATCTGTAGGTACTACTATTTATGCTTGAATTAAAATAAGTTCTGCCTGCTTATAGTTAAATATTAAGTATGTTTTAAGTGCATTTATTTATTTCTTTTTAGTTCTTAATGTTTTTGCAGTCGGTTAATTTAGTTATTGATTTTTACTTGCAGCTTTTTAATTTTTGATTTTTCTTTACTTTTTAACTTTCCTTGTGCAATTCGGCAGCGACAAGATGATATACCGGGTAAAAAAAAGGTAATACGAAGTCTGACACAGACTCATATTTATTTAAGGACACTTGGTTGTTTGAGACAAATCTAACAATACCTTTTAACTCTATCGAAATCCATTGAGCCGTTTGTAGGATACGAGGTAATAAAGAAATTTACAAACATACATACAAGATACGCGCGAAAAACATTCCTTGGCAGTCGGGAAAAAAGAACAGTAGATCATACCAAATAACAAGTAAATAGATTACAAAACTATTGTACCATGCTGTAAAGACTTGTTTTCAAAGTTGTTACAATGAAGTAACACTGTTTCTTTTGTAGTAAAGTCCGTAACACACAGTCTTTGCCGCTACACGTGAGTGTGCACAATGACGCGGAATAAAAGGATTAAATGAATTATTCAGTACCGAGTCTTGTTTTCAAATGGACGTAGGAAAAGTTGTCAACTACTCACACACAGTGCATGACTGTTGAATTTAGTGAAGCGTTTTGTTCTAGTATTAGTCGTTTGAACTTTTCAACGTGATTGTGTCACAAACAGATTTAGTGTCTGTCAGATGTTCAGTCGTTGGCAGGAAGTTCTACAGAAAATAAATTATTTTTTACGATTCTTGTGAAATACGAACATCCTTTCTTCGAAAAACTAGGATACAAGTGACTTATTTTTTAGGGTCTATAGTTTCGTCATGCACGTCCATATTTTCACCCATATTTGTAAGGATTACATCGATTTTAATGAAATTTAGTGCCACTAACGTGGAAAACAAGCCTACGGTCCGCCTTATGGTAAGCCGTCACCGTGGCCTATGAACGCTTAGAACACCAGGGGTATAAATCGCGCGTTGCCGACTCTTCAAAAATTTAATAACTTCTTTCTTGAAGAACCCCATACTGTAGTCCTTAGAGAAAACCTTGGCAAGGAGCTCATTCCACAACCCAAGCGGTCGCGGAAGGAAGTTTCTCTGAAACTGTATAAAATAAAATAAAATAAAAATAGCCTTTATTTTTGCGGCCCTATTATCGTAATATTTTTTTTTGGATAATTAAATAGAACTTAACCTAAAAATAGAAAAACTTATTCTTAATTGTAGCTTTTTAAAACTATAAAGTGGTGCAGCGTGTCGGTTGACACAAACCTTCAGGGTATTCCAATACTTTTTCGATCCATTTGTTATCCGCATGTTAATTTCTTTGGTTGTTTAGTCTTCAGTGGAGATTATTTGGCCGATATGTGTATATTCCTTGGCATACAGAAGTGGAAAGTTGTTGACTTAGATAGGTACTTCATTTGAGTTTGTGAGTAGTTTGGTTTTATCCACATTCATCAAGAGACCTAGAAACGCACTCTCACTAGTTAAATCATTATTCATAATTTCCGGTGCATTCGGATTATCCTAGAATAACACGAGGTCGTCAGTGAATCTGAGATGGTTACCTTCCTTCCATTGATATTTAGGCCATATTGCACCCAATTCATATTACGGAAAATGAAAAAAAAGGGTTTGGGCGGGAGAGTTAAAGAGTTCCCTTGTCTAACTCTACTTGTGCGGTTCATGTAGAATTCTTTTAGTATTATTATATATGTTTCCGATATTCATTGTTTGTGGAGACTTGTCCAGATAGATTCCTGACTCACACGGTCAAAAGCTTTAGAGCAATCAATCAAGGCCACGTAGCTAGTTTTGTTATATTCGTTATAGCGCTCCATTACCTGTTTGACTGTGTGAATATGATCTACAGTTGAGCAGTTCTAAATCCTGCTTGTTCAACCGGTTCGTGTTCATCTAGGTTCTTGCTAATTCTGTTGAGGATAACTTTGGCAAACACTTTGTATACATTTGACATGAGGCTGATGGGTCTGTAGTTATTGATATCTTATTTAGAGCCTTTTTTATGTAATGTTGTATGGCTTGGAGGCCCCTGTGTCGATATCATTTTGGTAAAAAGTGACTTCTTTTATTGTTCGTCTTAGTAGCTCATTAGGGATTTTGTCAGGTCCAGGGGATTATATTAACCGCCATAGAATTTTGTAATAAAACTGGTACAAAATCAAAGGTAGCTCTCGATACATTTAACAGAGGAATGACTTTTTCACACTATACTTGTACTTCAAAAGCTATCAGTTGTGGCCAAGGCTTGTATAGTGCTTTTCTCAAACATGCTTGTAAAAAAACTAATTATATTGACAACTGTATTGATGATAATAAAAAAATTTTTAGGTAATTATGGCGCCAATTCGCCGCGTTCAAACGTCGATTTCTTATTTTACTTTTAATAAATTAATTTAATGGCGCATTCTTATTGCTGTGCCAGTCCGAAATTTAAACACAACTTTATCATCTTGATCTGTTACATTATTAATGTTCGGGTTTAAAAAAGTTTGTTCCTTTTTCAAATTACATATTCGATTGCTCTGCAGCCGGCTAAAACATTGCGGGCCACTTTATGATACTGTACTGCAAGTACGATTTATACCAAAGAAGCTTGTGCAAGATATGGACGCATATCGTAGCATGTTTAGAGAAAATAAAAATAAAACGTTAAACGAGAAGTAAGACCCGTTTAGCTATCATAATAATAAGCTACGAAACCCTCACTAAACTATCTGACTTCAATGATAGTCTTTCATTTATAGACACAAGTTTAAGACTATCGTAAAAGTTAAAAAGAGTTTATTATTTGTTTGAACTCGGTGAGCGAGGTTTGTGCTGACGCTACTGGTAGAGACTGGACCAGACATTTCACAGCGAGGGCGGACACGGTTTTAGAAAATGAGTCAGCTCATTCTTTTTATATTTTACAATGGTCAGAGAAAATCTATCGTAAATAGTTTAACAAATAGTTAAGTATATTCTTTTAAAAAAAATATATAGTTTTTACAATAAAGAAAAAATAAAAAGTACTGAAAAAAACATGCTCTTCGCACCTATCTGTTCTAAATTTTTCTTTTACGTCTTATTAATCCGCCGTAATAAGTCAAATACTATAAATCATTATTCCGCTTCAAATGATTGAGACTTTTTGGCAGCCGAACAGGGGTATTCGGGAACGGAACAATTAAACAATGACCAATTGGCAAATAGGGCTTTGGCTTTTCGGAAAACGTTGTGTGGCGCTGCTCTTGTATAGTATTGACAACCTGGTAAAGACCAAAAAACGTGTGGCGCTGTCCTGTAGTGTATTAACAATTTGGTAAAGGCAAATAAAACGCGGTATGGGACTGCTCTTGAAGTGTGTTGACAAGCAAGTAAAGGCAAAACAAACACGTTGTGGGGCTGCTCTTAAAGTGTATTTACAAATTGGTTAAGGCCAAAAAAAACACGGTTTGAGGCTGCTATTGAGCTGGTAAAGGCCAAAAAAACGCGGAGTAGGGCTGCTCTTGAAGTGTATTGACAAACTGGTTAAGGCCAAAAAAACACGGTTTAAGGCTGCTCTTGAAGTGTAATGACAAGCTGGTAAAGGCCAAACAAACGCGGTGTGGGGGCTGTTCTTGAAGTGTATTGTCAAGCTGGTAAAGAGCAAAAAAATTATACCTCAGTAAAATAATATTGTTAATTTATTTTGGTGTCGCAAATAAATTAACCAAAAAAATAAAATAAATGGTTAATTTATATGTAGTAGAAGTGGGAACTAAAGTTAAACCAGACAAATATTAATATAGCCGACTAGAAGACCTAGGTTTGTAATGAGTAATTACCATGCATCCGAAACGGAATTGGTAGGGTTGAACTATATTTACTGATCGTGAGCGTTTGGTGCGCATTGTAAAGGGATCCCTTTAACCAATATTCAGGTCGCAAGTCCTGAACAGTTAGCCATTTGGTTCCCACTCTACAAAAACAATAGATTTAGTGTTCGTATGGCAGTTATTTACTTTCATATGTGGCAGTAGTAAAATAAGGGTTTTGCGTAGAGATGACAGAAAAGTCAAAATTTTAATGTTTGTTTTCTCTATTTATAGGTATTAGAGTAATTGCTTTGTTTAGATGTTGTTGTTTAGGCATAAGAAAAGAGATCCAGGTTAAGTTTTTATATTTAGAAATAGTGAAACTTTAAATTGAGTATAATTATGATTATAGTTTTAGCTACAAAAAAGATTTTTATTTCTTGATTTTTTGTTTATGTTTATTTTGTATGTTATTGTTTGCCGTACCTCTAAAAGAACTGGGCTTACTACTTATTTGTCACAACGGCTCCTACCACTTTTGAGTTTTGATGATCATGCTTGGTCAAATAAAATCATTATATACATTAAATTATAAAATATTACATATATTTTTCTCTTCATCGTTTAAGTGAATGTGGATGAGGCTCAGTAGTCTCAAAAAATATTTTATTACTTATTTTTAAATATAGGGGGGGCATTACAATTTGTCTTAAACAGAACAGTATTACTGGCGTTGCGAGGCATGACTTGTATCATAATTACATCGTCTTGACATGTAACTAATTACAAAGTCATGTTTCTGAACACTGGTGTGTCAAAGTAAATTTCAGACGTTCCAAAGTCAGCCAAAGTTTCTGTAGTCAACACTGTGGAATAATAGAACAAATTAATGAGATTGACACTTTGATTAATTAACTGAGTGGTTAGATAACGTATACATTTTTGTTTAGCTTAAAGGCAAAAAAACTACACAAATCAAATAAGCCCTAACTCGATAGGGTAAAGTCGTTTCGTTACAAAGTTCCTATGGACACCTTCCAACACCATCATCAAATCAGCTCTAAGACATTACTTTATTGCATTATCATCCGATTTACGTGTGTATGCAAAATTTCAGTTCAATCAGACACCGGGAAGTCGGTCAAATTTAACTTACTAGATTTGAAAACAGACAACAGGACAGGTAAAACTAATAAAGCTTATCGTTTATGAAAAAGAACTGTTAGTAGAACAAATTGAGTGCCTTTCTATTACAGCACACAGGGGAGCCAGGACAAAGAATACAAAACGGGTGTCACAGGGTAAGTCTAGGTCCGGTTAAATATATATATACATGAGTGAGAGTAGACGGGTATTTAAATTTAGATTAAAATAGTGATCCAGATAAGAATGGATATCCTTACAGAAAAGCACTGCAAAGGAGGTTTTCGTGGTTTTTGGCAAGAACCAATTAGGTAAACGTCAGGCGTGGTCTTCCTGTATCCTTTTATGAAGAGAGTGACCATAAGCTTATTGCTGTTGTTTTTAAGGACTTTGGTCTCCATTGGACCCGGTCAGTGAGGTTGTCAAAGCTGAAATGACTTTTTGCTAGAACCATCAAGAATATAACTAGGGGAAAATCTCGGGGCCACGATGGCCTAAGCATTGAGCACCTTCAGCATGCCGGCCTTCATATATCGTGAGCACCGGCAATATTTAACTCTCTGTGCTTGAGCCACTCTTACTTGCCACCCGATCTTATGAAATCTGTGGTGGTGCCTATAGTTACAGTAACATATTTTAACTATAAGGCCTAATATGAATGAAGCCTACTGCTTCTTTTCTTGATTCAAGCAATATTAAAAATACATGTATGTGTATTGTGTCAAGCAAGTATAAGAAATAACATAGAGAATTCATTAGTATAAGTTATATTCGTAATTCATTTACGTGTAACTACTTTCTACGCATATTATCATAATGAAATAGAAATCTTAACTAATAAGAAAATCATTTCGTTTCTTTGGATTACATAGATTGATATTTATTAAAGTATATACAAATCTAAAATTCAATTTAATAAATCTAAAAAGTTAACTTTAGTTTTGTGAGAAACTAACCTGCGATTCTCCATTAAAAAACGTTCTGATGCACAGAGCTTCTCTACTTTCCCTCCATTCACACATTGATAAAACTTTTTATAATCGGCATGGGGTATGGGGCAGCAGTTGTTCATTAATGTAGTCGACGGGGCAGCCATCTGGCCCTAATTCAATTTCAACATCGGTTTCACTATCTCCATTCCTGTCTCCACTATTTTCTTCTCCGTTTTTTCCATAAATTTTACCATTTTTGCCGTTGTCTCCAGTATTTGTATTCGCGCAATCTACGTTGTCAGTGTGATCACACACCTATTTTAAAATAAGATAACCATTATATTTCTATAACTCCTTTAATGAATTACGTATATGAAATGGCCAGTATGATGTCAAATCGTAAGCTTGAGCATAAAAACATAATTTGCTTAATTTTGCCATTTCCTTTATGCCCTTAATGATTGAATTTTAAAAACCCCCAAAATACAAATTTTCTTCATTGTGTTGGATAGCAATAATATCTTAATTCAAGTTTTATATAGAAATATTGTCTTTCACTCTAAGTTTACCATTTCTTTTCTCCCCTAACGGGTTAGAGATTTATGTAATATCTACAAAACACAGAACGTTTTCTCAATTATGCTCAAGAACATGTAGTTATACCAAATTTTAAATCAATTTGACCATACAAACTTGTTTAATTAAACCTTACAGTCTGACTTTTAAGAAACCTTTTTTTTATATACCACTAAGCACACGGTCCGCCAGATGGAAAGCGGTCACCGTGGCCTATGGACACTTGTAACACCAGGAGTATCACTAACGCGTTGCCGACCCTTCAAAAATCCAATAACTTCTTTCTTGAAGAACCCCATACTGCAGTCCTTAGAGAGAACCTCGCCAAGGAGCTTATTCCACAACCCAAGCGTTCGCGGTATCGAACTCTAAAGTCTCTTAATTGAGGAGAGAGTTTGTCTCCCTGTGCGTGTTCTGAGGAATTGTTTGAAATGATCGGCAGTGGTTCGTTCTCACATCTTGCAACCTAAACGATAGAGTGCGGTTTGAGAAACTCCTCCCGTAAAGTTTATTTTGTTGAATGAACTCCCTGCCAAGGTTTTCCATAGGGACTACATTATGGGCTCTTCAAGAAAGAAGTGATCAGATTTTCAAAGCGTTGGTTAGCAGTCCTCGCTTCATATCAGGCGGATTGTAAGCTTGTTTGCCACTTTGGTGGTATAAAAAATCGTTGTAGTAGGAAATCGATCTCGCGGCCCAATGATAACATACAAAACGGTCAGACCTCATTAAATTGTCTACGAAGTCCCGTTGCTTAATGTACTATTAATGCCACTAATAGAGTAGATCGATGATCAAGACCAATTCGTTGGAGTAGGTATACAACTAAAAAGAAGAATAATTAACTACCACATTTGAAGGCTTTAATATTAAAAACATGGTACTTGCATATATACTTGCAACTACCTTTAAGCCACTAACTTTAAGCCCTAAATCCTTCCCTGTTGTAAAAATAGTAAAACATTATTTTTTTAGTAAACTATTAACTGCAATATCAAAATGTTATGCCCCTTCAAAAACATAGGACTTTCATATAAACTATCAAACACTGTTATAACCGTCTCTGTCATAAAATCCTTATCCTCCAGGAAGGGACAATATCATAGGAATTTTCTAATAAATAATGTTTTTTCTTTTAACACTTCTAGTTTATTACATGATTTTTTTTTCCTGATTTCGTGTATTAAATAAAGATTTTAATACAATTAAATTCTGTAGTGAATCATTTTTAAATACATATTTTTAATATGGAAAAGCATTTATGTATTTCAAAGGTTTTTTCAATCAAAACAATAATAAACTTTTCTGGGACTCACCTGTTTTTCATAATTAAAGTAGGTTCCTTGACCACAATTTCTAACCACTTTGTCGCCAAAGTTACAATAGTAGAATTTGTCACAATCAGTTTCATGGGGGAGAAGTTTGTGAACTCCGTAGTCAGCAGGGCATCCATTATGCAGTAATTCAACTTCAATAGGTTCGACTCCGAGTTCAGGGTCTCCACTACCTTCAATTCCAAGATCATCGTCATCGTCATTTACGCAGTCAACATTTTCTGGCCAATCGCACACCTGTAAAAATAACGTTGAATGAATATTAATTGACAGATTAAATTAATTTATTATCTTCCTTAACATTATGCTTTGAGTTGTACAAATTTTTAGTATCACATCTAGCAAAAAAATGTTTTAAGCTAAATCGAAAAGAATGAGCAGGTTCTCAATTAGTCTGCAAATATATTGTATAATGTAAATAGTACATAAGTATTTGATAATACAAAGATACGATAACGATAAAAAGATAAAAGTCTAGTGAGTGATCCAACTGGCCAAACTAACGAACGAAAAAACGCTTGGATTAAATGTGGATATAACAACAAAAAATATCATTAAAATGCCATCTTGTGAAGTGGAGTGGTGTAGTAATAATAGTATACAACACAATAAATGCCATGCATAACATATCACAAGAAAATTATCGAATAATAATAAAACTTTAATGTTCATTTTTTGAAGCAAAGTCTTCTAATGTGATACGGGGATGGCATTATTCTGCAGGCAGTAAAATATGTGTTACAAGAAATAACTATTGTAATAATTAATGTGTTTTATCAGATAACATAAATAAATACAATTTGGGATTTATTTTCATAGTTTTAAATATTGTCATTTCTCAATGATTATAAATGTTAACGTGCAGGTCCCCGAACGATACAGTACTTCTAAAAGAATGCATGAAAGCTATTAAATTAAAATTTAATATTTGTGGACATTGATCACAGCTTGCGTTGTGGGTACCAGACAACGGATACAATATTACTCTTTTTTGTAAATACATACATATTGTACATAAAATATGATATTCAGTTGAAAATAAATAATTCTAAATGGATTGAAAAGTAGTAATCTCTTTAATTTAATCGTTAAATATTAAGATGTTTTATAATAATTACCATTCAGGAATATATTCACATACTTATAAACATGGTTATCTCTAAATTAAATTAATAATGTTTACGTGCAGGTTTCCAAACGATACAGTACATCGAAAACAATGAATAAAAACTAATAAAGCCAAAAAAGGACCACAAATATCTCTGGGGATGTGCACACGGATACTAGCTTAGCCCCTTTGACTCCGTTCAAAGAAGACCTGAGAGACTTCTTGATTATCTCAAATCAACAAACCGTATCGAACTCTTTAGTCTGAGGAGAGAGTTTGTCTCCCTTTGTGTAATCTGAACAACTGTTAGAAATGATGTTCACGAGTATTTTCTATCATCACTCTGCTCGCCATCGGCAGGGATTCATTCTCACAACTTGGAACCTAAATGGTCACGTTCAGTGCGGTTTTAGAACCTCCTGCTTCAAACGATTAAGTTTTGGAATGAACTTTCTGCCAACATTTTCCATGCCGACTATAATATGGGCTTCTTAAAGAAAGAAGTGATTAGATTTTAAAAGATCGGCGACTCAAGAGTAATGCAAGCGTCCATAGGCTTAAGTCTTCGCTTCACATCAGGTGGACTGAAAGTTTGTTTGCCACTGTGGTGGTATAGAAAAATGGTAGTAGTAGGTCAATGATCTCGGGGCCCAACGATCACCCAGAAGACGGACAGATCTCATTAAATTGTCATCGAAGTGTTCCTTTACTGAATGTACACTTAGTGCCACGAATAGAGAGAGATGGAGAAGTCTAGCAAAAGCCGCAACCAGAAAAACCATGATCATGACCAATTTGCTCGGAGTATACGACCAAGAACAAGAAGAATTAACGACCACATTTTTAGTTAATCATTAACTTCAATATCAAAATGGTATGCCCTTAAAAATCAAAGGACGTCAATATAAGCAAACAACTCCCTACTCTCGCTTAAAGTCCGTCTCTGTCGTAAAATCCTTTAACACAGGGAGGGACACCATAATAAGAATTTTATATTAAATAACGTTTTTTCTTTTAACACTTCAAGTTCATCATAAATTTTTTTTCTGATTTCGTGTATTAAATAAAGATTTTACTATAGTTGAATTCTGTAGTAAATTATTTTTTAATATATAGTATTTAACATACAGAAGCTTTTATGTACTTTGAAGGTTTATTCAATCAAAAGAATAATGAACTTTTGTAGGACTCACCTGTTTTTCATAATTAAAGTAGGTTCCTGGACCACAATTTCTAACCACTTTCTCGCCGAAGTTACAATAGTAAAATTTGTCACAATCAGTTTCATGGGGAAGAAGATTGTGAACTCGGAAGTCAGCAGGGCATCCATTATTCAGTAATTCAACTTCAAAAGGTTCGACTCTCAGTTCAGGGTCTCCACTTCCTTCAATTTCAAGGTCATCGTTACCGTCATTAACGCAGTTAACGTTTTCTGGCCAGTCACATTCCTGTTAAAATAACGTTGAATGATTGTCAATTGACAGATAAATTGATTTATTATTTTTCTTAACATTATGCTTTGTGTTGAAGAAATTTTATTACCACACCCAGCTTTAGTAACTAATAATAATAAAATAGTTTTTTAGAGAAATTGAAAAGAATGATGAGGTTCTCAATTTGTCTGTAAATATGTTATATGTTGTAAAGAGTACATAAGTAATTCATAATAGAAACCCAGCGAACGATAAAAAGATAGAAGTCTAATGAGCGATGCAAATGGCCAAACGAAACGTATGCTGTGGTATGCGGCGCTAAGAAAGGTTGCTGTTGTTCTCATCAGTGACTTCGTGAACGTGGTCACGAAGACTTGTATCACGCTCTGATTAAAAGGGGATAAAACAACAAAAATTCCATTAAAATGGCATCTTGTGGGGTGGAGTGGTGTAGATATAAATGTACAACATAATAAATGTCAATGCATAACATATCACAAGTAAGTTATCAAATAATAATAAAAACTGAATGTTCATTCTTTTAAGTAAAGTCTTCTGTTATTTGGGCATGGCATTATTTTGCTGGTGATAGTAAAATATTACAACAAGAAATAATTATAGTAAGAATTGACGTGTTTGATCAGATACACATGAATAATTTCAATTTGGGATATATTCACATAGTTATAAATATGATAATTTCTAAATTAAATAGAAATATTTATGTGCAGGTTCCCGAACGATACAGTATTTCGAAAAAAATGGATAAAATCTAATCGGGTGAAAATAAATGATTCTGAATGAATTGAAAAGTAAAGCTCTTTAATTTAATCCGTTAATTATAATGATATTTTTAAACATATTTTTAAGATAATTGAAAAACTTCAACCATTAAAAAAAGATGCTTGAATAAAATTAAATGATTATCTAAAGAAAATAGTTCCTAGATAAATACAATTTGATACAATAGCAAATGTGCAAGTAGTTATTCATAATTGTTGCAATAAAATATATTGAAAGTAGCTGATTAGGTTAAGTTTAAAGCTGTGGCTAGTTAACATTGAAATTTTTATTTCATAATATTTTTTTTTATGAAAATGCAGAAAAGAATTCCTTTTTTCATTATTTTAATTTGAAAACATTGTATACCAAATTGAATGCATAATAACATCCCAATTAATGATCATTCCCCAAAAATACACTAATTTTTCCGAATAGATGGCGGCACGTGTAAATTAGAAGGTAAGTTCGTCAATTACGTAATGTTTCACGTACGTACAGGCTTATTCTGTTGTTATTTGAATCGTATACGTTTAATTATTGTTTTTGAATCTATTTTAGAAAGTAATCATGGTCAACGTTTCAATTTACAATAATCAAAAATATATAGGCCAAGTCACTTTACTAAATGTATGGAAGCTGAAAACATTTAATTTTCGGATAGATCCCGTTTATTTTAGAAAAACAATATTAATACTATTCGATAAAAATATCGCCTCTAACCATCTCAAAGAGTATTGGGATCCTTAGTATTGACGTTTTCAGTGACGCGCCGTTCAGTGCCGAGACGAAGACGGAAGAAGTTGGCGTCCACAAAACTCGGTGTACTTAACATATAGAATCAGTACTTCTCAGGGCAAAAGTTCTTGCTTTATAAATTGCAGGTTCCACCCCACCCCACACCCCACCCCACAATGCACAATACCATCTCTGGGCATGTGCACCCGGATATCAGCTTAGCCCCTTTGACTTGGTTCAAAAAAGGGCTGAGAGACTTCTTGATGATCTCAAATTAACAATCATTGCTCTGTTTGCCATCGGCTGGAATTCATTCTCACAACCTGGAGCCTAAATGTTCACGTTCAGTGCGGTTTAAGAACCTCCTTCCGCAAACGTTTAAGCTGTGGAATGAACTCCCTGCCAAGATTTTTCATAGCGACTACAATATGGGCTTCTTAAAGAAAGAAGTGATTAGATTTTTAAAGGGATGATCACTCGCGAGTAATAAAAGCGTCCATAAGCTTCAGTCAACACTTCATATCAGGCGGACTGTTACCTTGTTTGCTATTGTGGTGGTATAAAAAAATCGTAGTAGAAGGTAAACAATCTCGCGGCACAACAATCACCCACAAGACGAAGAAGTGTTCCCTTACTGAATGTACATTTAGTGCCACGAATAGAGAGAGTTGAAGAAGTCTAGCAAAAGTCGCAACCAGAAGAACCATAATCATGACCAATTCGCTCGGACTATACGACTGAGATGAAGAAGAAATTACTATCAAATTAGAAGGTCTTAATAATCAAAACAGAGTGAAGTGCATATGAACTTGCAACTACATTTAAGCCCCCTTAATCCATCCCTGTCGTGAAAATAGTAAATCATTAACTTCAATATCAAAATAGTATGCCCTTAAAAAACATAGGACTTTAATATAAACTTTCAACTGTTTATTCCCGCTTTAAGTCCGTCTCTGTCATAAAATCCGTTTACAGGGAAGGGACAACGTCATAGGAATTTTTATTAGGTTAATTTTTTTTCTTTTAACACTTCTTGTTTATTATATTTATTTTTTTCTGATTTCGTGTATTAAATAAAGCTTTTAGTACAATTTAATTCTGTATTGAATCATTTTTAAATACATATTTTTAATATGGAAAAGCATTTATATACATCAAAGGTTTTTTTCAATCAAAAGAATAATAACTTTTCTGGGACTTACCTGGTTTTCATAATTAAAGTAGGTTCCTGGACCACAATTTCTAACCACTTTCTCGCCGAAGTTACAATAGTAGAATTTGTCACAATCAGTTTCATGGGGGAGAAGTTTGTATACTCCATAGTCAGCAGGGCATCCATTATGCAGTAATTCAACTTCAATAGGTTCGACTCCTACATCAGGGTCTCCACTACCTTCAATTCCAAGAGCATCGTCATCTTCATTTACGCAGTCAACATTTTCTGGCCAGTCGCACACCTGTAAAAATAACGTTAAATTATTATCAATTGACACATTATTTCATTTATTATTTTCCTTAAAATTATGCTTTGTGTTGTACAAATTTTTATTATCACACCTAGTTTATGTAACAGTTCAAAAATAAAATTAAAGAAATTGAAAAGAATTAGAACCTTCTCATTATTTTCTCAAATCGTCTTTAAATAAATTAGATAATGTAAATAGTAATGTAAATATAGGATTTGATAAACCCAGCGAGCGATAAAAAGATAGAAGTCTAATGAGTGATCCAACTAGCCAAACGACACGTATGTTGTGGTAGGCGATGTTTAAAAAGTTTGCTGTGTGTCTCATTAGTGACTGCGTAAAGGGGTCGCGAGGACTTTTATCAAGCTCGGATTAAAAGTGGATAAAGCAACAAAAATTACCATGAAAATGCCATGGTCTCATCATCTCACAGTCCAACGATCACCCATAACACGTACAGACCTTACTGAATGTTGACTGAGTGCCACGAATAGAGAGAGAGATAAGTTTGGTAAAGCCGCAACCAGAAAATCCATTTAACTCAACGTATACGACCAAGAAAAAGAAATTAACTACCACATTTGAAGGTCTTAATAATCAAAACATGGTACTTGCATATAAACTTGCAACTACCTTTAAGCCCTCCTTATCTGTCCCTGTCATAAAAAATAGTAAAACATTTTTGAGGTATATCACATATCAATAATATATCATCTTCGGTATCAAAATGGTATTTGGCCTTGGCCAAATGGCCTTTAAAAACATAGGACTTTCATATAAACTGTCAACCATCTATTCCCGCTTAAAGTCTATCTCTGACATAAAATCCTTTTACACAGGAAGCACGGGGTCTCATTCCATAGACAGACGAGAGGTGTTTATTTATTACTAAGGTTGCTGTAAATTAAAAAAAACAGGAAAAAATACGTACTGAAAAATGTATGTTCTAACTCTTTTATGTGCTCTAAGCTCAGGAAAATAAAATAATGATTTCTTAAATCAAATTTCGGTAATTTTATAAATTAAATTATTCCATCATCAAGTTCTGGCGGCAATAATTTGTACTAACGTAGCGCATCAATATCATGACGGGAATTAGCCAGTTAGTTTTCTCTGCGTATTTATAGATGACTCTGCTAACATTTTCATTTTGTGCAAGGTATATACACGTTCTTGAAAACAGAGGTATAAAACCTACAAAGCATTATAAGCAAATAGGTTGAGAGTTACCTACAGTTGTAAATGTGATGAGATGAGTTCCTGTTTATCTCATAGTCATGGAAGTACATCTCACCTCTCGACTAAAGTAAACAAGAGAGGTTATTAGGAAAAGACTCCAGTTATTCGGACTCTGGAATTCGAGAGCAAAATGTATGGAAGTCGGACTTACCTCTCAACACCCGTGAATGTACTTACATACATTTTTCTCTCGAATTCCAGAGTTCGAATAGCTCGAGACTGTTCCTAATAAGGACCAAGGTCTCGAGTAGTGGGATTGGGTTGCCAACCGTACTATAATATACAGTATTGTACTGTATTTCGAGTCTGCGTTCTATATAATGTTGAAGTAATATATAGTACGCAAATATATTATATTTTCAACACCAGAATCTAACAAACAAATCCTTTATTTTTAAAATTTATGAACGTGCCTTTTCATTAGTTTTTGATACTAATGCAATAGCTCGTAGCGTATTCGAACTTGTCGATGTCAAATTGACAAAGTCAAACGAATGTTTGGTCATTGGTCTGCTTTATTCTTATTTTGGGAATTATTTAAAGTAATTTCATTCCTGCTCTCTATTTTTGCCACTTCGATATTCACAGAAATGATATTTTCGGTAATGAATTTGAAATGACGAGAAGAAAGAAACAGATATAGTCAAAAAATTAGCTTTTGATTTACATTTATTTAAACATTTTATGTGATAAAGCATATGACACTTTTATTTTAAACAAAAAAATTTGAAAAACGCAAGTGCAAATAAATATAGATTTCATAAGAATAAATAAGTAAAAAATATATGTTCGTCTACTTTTTGCGTTTCCGGATATTTTTTTATAGCTTAACTAAAAAGTACTATATGTTGGCAAACCTAGATGGGATTTACCTACTCCTATACATTTTGAAAGTAATAACTTAGAAAGCGGGTATCGAATTGGAAATTAAAACAGTTTTTATGTAATTTGCACCGCTTTTAAATTACTAATATGTTACTTCTTCGTATACAAAACACACAGCTGACATTTAGTAACCAGTCACAAATTGAGCGAAAATTTTAAAAGTTAGGTATTGAATTCATTAATATAATTGTTATTCGTTAAATAATGAAAAAAATTGGCTTAAACATACCGCGTTATAAGGAAATAACGTCCAAAAATGCCACGTCAAGCAATGTAGTAGGTACACAGGCACAACTGCACCTCCAGATTCTGCAGAGGACTTAACTTAGCTGAAGTAACCAAATTACTAGCGAACTATACTTGTTAAACAGAAATAAAATCAAGCGGTTTTAATGCAGGGGTAGGAAGTGACCATAGATTTCCGCTTACTTTGATCCAAATTACTTTTTATCAATGTTTTTATTCAAGTTCGTCAATTTATAGTAGGTACCTAAGGCAGAACAACGTGGCATTCAAAAGCCATTTTGTTCTATATCTGAATCTTGCCTTTTCTAAAATCAGTCTTAATTTTATTGAGATATGTATGTCCCACGAGGTCTTTTCCAACCTTTTCATTTACTTTTGTCTTTGCTTCTTCTTTCATTCATCCTCTCGGCAACCAGACTAAACCATCTAAGCTAAATTTTAAAGCACAAAAACTTTTGGTATGCGTCACAAAGTGGCACATAACTTGGGCTGTATTAGATTAAAAGAAGTTGGTATTTCAAGATGTATCCAGCCAAACTATTTGGTTCACATAGGAGGGTTAAATAATGAAGCACAAAACTTTTTTTTGCGGCACAAAACTTTTTTTTGCGGCACAAAACTAGGGTAGAATTATTATACTCTAATGCTTATTTTTGAATAGGTGTATAAGTCATCTTTGGTTTGAACATTCAACTATGTACTTATTTATGAACCCACAGAACATATGCGCGAACGCACAGAGCAACTATATTATAAAAATAAATTGTGTACTGTAAAACTATAATTTAACTAGATAGGTATGTACTTAAATGTGGCTTTTAATTTTCCAAAGATATTTTATGATTAGATTAGGTACCTACGTGCCATGTACGTGCTGAGGTGCCGAGCGATCAAGATCAAGCTTATTTTTGCGTATTTTGAAACATAATAGGAACCTAGAGCACATCGATGGATAAAACTATAGATTTGCGTAGGTAATTCTAAATGCACAGACTTGCACGCCTTGTATCTCATGAACCGGGATAGTTAGACAGATGAAATTTTCACAGAAGATGAATATTTGTTGCCACTATAACAACAAACACTAAAAAACAGATTAAAATAAATATTTAAGGGGGCTCCTATACAACTAATGTGATTTTTTTGCTCGATTTTGCTCGATATTGATAAATATTTATAAGGCAGAATATTTAGTTATAAAGTGAATTTAAAAATACATTAATAAATTAAAATAAAACAAATACCTAAGGTGGGCTTCTTTACAACAAACGTGATATTTTTGCCGTTTTTATTAATAACGGTACGGAACCCTCCATGCGCGACTCTAACTCGCACTTGGACGATTCTATCTTTTAACACTTATAGTTTATTATATAATTGTGAGGGCTAAAAGAAAGTGGAACAGAAAAGAGGTACATTCGACAGCGCAGGGCAGTGGTTCCAATATCAGCTGATTTCCTTTTGCAGCACAGTCACAAATTAGAGTTTTATATATATACTTAATAAGTAAAAGTCCACAACACTTCAAAAAAGTCTTTCAATGCGTTATTTATATTTTTAATAATTTTAAAATCACAGAGCGGACGCGAGGCATGCCATTCAGCGTGGAGGCGGTTGCGTAGCTGTTTTCTTGCTAATTTACGATAGATGGCGCTTCAATCTTTTTGTTCATGGACAGAAAGAGGAAGCACGGGAAAAGAGTTATATTTAAATGTGTGTAGTGTTATACTAAAAATAAATATTATTTTATATATGTCTTAGCAGACAATCTTTTATTTAAAGCGGCGCTTACAAATGCCCCCGCCTGAAAGTTTCCTCCAGAAAGAAAATGTAATGTAAAACAATGAGAAAAAAAAAAGTAGAGAAAACAAGAATTAATTTATTATGTTTTAATTTAATTTATTAAATTATTTTTATTGAAGAGGAAGAGGGCAGAGTCTTACGACAGGACGTACGTAGACTCCTGTGGCGGTGCGAACTTATGCGGTTCTTACTACTTTATCCTTT
The DNA here is from genome assembly GCA_946406115.1 of Apoda limacodes. Classification (NCBI taxonomy): domain Eukaryota; kingdom Metazoa; phylum Arthropoda; class Insecta; order Lepidoptera; family Limacodidae; genus Apoda; species Apoda limacodes. Next base: position 4,502,382 of record OX291553.1, on the reverse strand, counting down.
ACAGAATAAAGTTCGTCAATCACTCTCAATGGCCAATACATAAGATGGGTATTATTATCTTTGATAATTGCAATAGTTCCTAACTCAATCGGTTTGGTTGGAGTCAGCCACTTCCGTCTTTGCTGAAGCGAAGTGAGATATTCTTGACTCCAGCGACGCCAAAATGAATGGATAAGATTATTTATTAATTTATAGCGTACTAAGCGATTACTTATTCATTAATAAAATCTTCAAAAGGTAAATGCTTTAAGGGGGTAATATTTAAAAAATTATATGGGGTCAAAGCCGTTACATCTGATGGGTCTGAATTGAGGACGCATAAAGGACGACTATTTAATAAACCTTCAATCTGAACTAAAACTGTTGCGAATTCTTCATAGGTTAATATCTGAGTACCTATAACTTTATAGAGATGAGTTTTAACGGAGCGTACATTTATCTCACTTAAGCCGTTAAAGTGAGTGCCATAAGGAGGACTATGTTTAAATTGAACGCGAAGCTGAGAGAGATGTTTACCTAAGTAGTTTTTGTGAGCATTAGATTCCAACAATGCATATATTTCGTCTAATTTACGTTTGGCTCCTAAAAAATTTGTCCCTTTGTCACTATAAATCATCGATACCGGACCTCTACGGCAGATTAATCGTTTAAAAGCGGCAAGAAATAATTCGGAGCTTAAATCTGATACCAGTTCTAAATGCAATGCTTTAGTAGCTAGGCACACAAATAAACAAACATAGGCCTTGTGACTTTTTATACCACGACGGCGAATATGAGTAATATAGAAAGGTCCTTCGTAATCTACGGCGGTATATACAAAACTTTTCACTTCAGACACGCGAAATACGTTAGTTTAGGATTCATTTTAAAACAAATATTACAACTATGAACTCTTTGACGAATAAGATTTCTAGCAGAAATTATCCAATATTTTTGGCGAATCAAAGCTAGTAATAGAGCTGGCCCTGTGTGTAAATTTGTGTAATGGTAATGATCAACAATCAATTGCGTAATTCGGTCTTTCGTCGGAAGTAAAATTGGGTGCTTTTGACCATAGTCAAGTTGCGAGTTTTGGAGTCGGCCTCCAACTCTGAGTATATTGTTTTCACTAATAAATGGATTTAATTTTAATAATGCAGAACTACAGCGTTTGTTATTTTTTAAAGAAATTATATCTTGTGAAAAATGTTTATTTTGTAAATTGCGTATCACGTAACATTCAGCGAATTCTAAGTCCAACACAGAAATTGTTCCCTGAGAGCTTAAAAGCTTAGAAAATCTTAGTACATAAACCAATGAATTTAATAGTTTGCCCCAAGTGGAGACACGTTCGGCAAATTTATTTATAGGATGAGAAAATTCTAATTGCATTTCGGCGTTGCAAGTAAAAGTTTTAGACTCAAGACACTCGTCATTATTTAAATTTGGGGAAAATTGGGTAATAGGCCATTGAGAAAGCGGAAGAGAGGTCCATTGAAGTTCATGAAACCATAAGTTATTGTTTAATAATTTTTCTGGGGTAGTAGGACGAGAAATTATACCTGCGGGATTTTCATTACCATTCACATTAAGCCAATGATTAGAAGGAATTTTTGAATTCATTTCGGTAATGCGATTCGCGACAAACGTGTGGAACTTAAAGGCTGGAGAATGAATCCAAGTTAGAGTGACGGTCGAGTCGGAAAATGCAAAAATATTATTTATTTCACAACGTTTACTTAATTCTTCGTAAACAGCGGTGAGTAAATTTGACAGTAACAAAGCTGCGCTGAGCTCAAGGCGTGCGAGTGGAATTTTTTTTAACGGCGCTACTCTCGATTTTGATGAAACAAGGGTTACGAAACCGTTCGAATCTTCAGTTGTACTGACCCTCATATAAACTACGGCACCGTAAAATTGTTCACTGGCGTCGGAAAAACCAATCAGCGTAGCGTGAACATCTGAGGTTAGGCCAATGTGTCGCGGAATTTCTAAATATTCCAAAAAATGAAGTTCATTGTGAAATTGTTGCAATTTCTTGCCTATACTTTCGGTTACAGGGTTGTCCCAATCAAGATTTGACTTCCAACATTCCTGTACCAATAATTTCATAAAAGCGGTAACTGGAACAATAAGGCCAAGCGGATCGAATAAACGTGCGGTTGTAGAAATAACAGATTTTTTAATGCAAATTTGAGGTTTAGAATTAACTTTAAACAAGAAAACATAATTTTCCATGACATACCTACAATTTTAATTGTCTGCTTCAGAGTCAAATTCTATGACTTAAGGATTTTTATGCGATGAAGGGATTTTTTTCATGAGTTCGGAACTATTTGATATTCATTTTATCAATTTAAAGCCTCCTGCCTCAAATAATTTAATCATTTCGAGGTAAGTTTTTTCAGCTTTTTCCAGGCCATCTATAGAACAAACGTAGTCATCCATATACATGTTATTTTCAGCTTCATAGGCGTATAGGCATATAGGCGGCCAATGGAAAGTGCTTTCTTTCGTCAGCGGCGAGTTGTCTGAATACTTTCATGGCAAGATAGGGTGAGGAAGATACGCCAAACGATACCTTTTTAAACTCAAATGTAGATAGGTATTTCGGAATCGGAATCAAATCTAAATAAAATACGTTGATATTTTTGATGTTCAGGAATTAAATTTATTTGGAAGTACATCATTTTGATATTCGAGGAAAGAGCAATAGAGAACATTCTTGGGTTGAGAAGAAGATTAAAAATATAATTTTGCAAATTTGGACCAATGTATACAAGATCGTTAAGCGATTGGCCAGACGTAGTTTTACAACTGGCGTTAAGAACAATGCGTATCTTTGAAGAGGTTTTGTCAGGACGGTAAACTGCTCTATGAGGTTATGTAATAACCATCTATAAAGGGATTGTTAAAGATGGCCTTGTTCTCTCTAATTTAATTAATCAATTTTTTACTTATAAAATGACTGATAGAACCTGTATCTAAGAGAACACGACCGCGAAAACGTTGTTTATTGTCGTTATACACGTAGACAGAAGCAGTCGGTAAAAAAACTAACGACTTTTTTAAATTTTCGTTATTAGAAGTGAGCGCGGATAACGTAGTGTCGTCGTTTGAATTTGCGCGCGCAACTCCTGAGTTGCGCCATGTGCCGTCTGGTCGTGGCGAACAGTCAGACTGAGTGTGCGCGTGCGCAGCGGCTGGGTTTGTTATCGGAGAACTCGGAGAATGAGCATTTTGCATCGATGTGCGCTGCTCCCTGCGGATGTGACCGGTCGGGTCTGACGGATGACGTGTCGACTGCACCGACGGCGATTGATATTTAGGTGTTACCTTATAATTGTCAATATGTAATACGCTGTGATGTTTAGAGTTACAAATAGCACAGCGATTAAACGATTTACAAGACTGAGTGTTATGGAAGCCTAAACAATTCTTACAGAAATTGTTATTTTTAACTATTTTGTGTCTATCATAAACATTTAAGTTTGCGAATTGAGTGCATTTATAAAGCGGATGAATGTAACTTTTGCATACTAAACAGTTGTGTTGATATTGTGTATTTGCGTTGACAGTAAAAGATTTGATATTTTTATTATTAGATGCGAAAATTTGTTTATTAGAATTTTGCGGGTGCGGCTTGTAGAGTGAAGAGATAGCGGATGCGGTCTTAGAATAATTTAAGCGTAGCGAATAAAATTTACTTTGTTCTTTAACAAAATTTACTAAATCTGTAAATTTAGGCATAGAAATATGCCTATATTTTCGTTCAAATAAATTGACGGTATCCCTATCTAATTTATTTAAGGCGATGGACGTTATCATGAAATCGTATAAGTCGTGGATGTTTAGGCGTTTGAGAGTGGCTTCAGCGGAACAGAACTGTTCTAAAAAACTATCTAAAGACCTGGAAGTGGCGTTTTGATTTTGACTGCCCTAAGTTCAGTATTTTATCTAAATAGGTTTTGCTTGTACCCTTGTATCATTATATTATTGTATAAGTGCGTGACAAATAATCGTGTACTTATTAGCGGTGGGAGGCAAAGAAGAACAAACATTAAGAGCTTTTCCAGAAAGTTTTCCAACTAAATACTGAACTTTTTCGGCGTCTGATAGTTGAGGATTATCATGGATTAGCGTTTTAAAATTTTCATAAAAAAATAAACCACTTTGCGGGATCGCCGTCAAAACCGACGAGATCCAGGGCTGGTAGTTTTTTATTTAACAATCCAAAATTCGCGTGACTCGGTTTATAATTGGCTTGCGATTGAGGGGGATTGCACGAAGTTTCCACGGATTTAAAACAGCAATAAATTTCATCTATTGTGTTAAGTAAAAAGTAGTTCACTCTGTCCTCTTCATTATGCTCTAAATAGGCTAAATTTAGTTCGTCTACTATATTTACTAAATCTAACCTAGTTTTCTCCAGGGTCTGGATTCGGTTTATAAATCGAGCCTTACAAACTGGATCGGAAACCTGCAAGCTTAACTTGTAAAGGCCTTGTATTAATTTGAACAAACTGTTTTTTTTAGCTTCCAAAAGTTTTATTTTTAGATGTGTTATTTTTTCCATTTTTTTTCACTTTCAGACAATTTTGTAACTTGTTTAGCCATTTTGCGTACTCGTATATGGGGTAACTTCACTGTTTAAACTATGAGAAATACAAAAAATAAAGAAAAGAAGCAATGATTAAGCGTTTTCTGTAATCATATAACACGTACGAGTACGTGTTTAGGTATGGTCTCAGCAAATAACAGCTGGCAAGAAAATGTAAGGTAAGAAAAATATGTTCAAGCGAATATATGCGTTAATATGCTAAGCGTACAAGTTACGATCCTATGAATAAGCAACCTAAAACAAAATGAATTCTAACACCGAACTGGTTTAACTACTGATAGTAAAAGCACGCGGTTTTTGATTTTTAACGGAAAATAGTTTACCAAATTATGAGATTAGCGACATATATATAATACATAAAATACTTGTGAAAATATATTTTACGAATAATAATAGCTGGAATTGCGTATTTTGTGCAGAACTTACAAATATTTGAGGAATGTGCGAGCGTTTTTTATTCTATATTTTAGCGTACGTAATTATTTATTTGTAAAGTAATATAGTAGAAAAGATAGGATTTTATGGGATTATTGGGGAGAAGGACCAAACTTGTAAAGGGCTAAAAAGAAAGTGGAACAGAAAAGAAGTACCTTCGACAGCGCAGGGCAGTGGTTCCAATATCAGCTGATTTCCTTTTGCAGCACACTCACAAATTAAAGTTTTATATATATACTTAATAAGTAAAAGTCCACAACACTTCAAAATAGTCTTTCAATGCGTTATTTATATTTTTAATAATTTTTAAATCACAGAGCGGACGCGAGGCATGCCATTCAGCGTGGAGGCGGTTGCGTAGCTGTTTTCTTGCTAATTTACGATAGATGGCGCTTCAATCTTTTTGTTCATGGACAGGAAGAGGGAGCACGGGAAAAGAGTTATATTTAAATGTGTGTAGTGTTATACTAAAAATAAATATAATTTTATATATATCTAAGCAGACAATCTTTTATTTAAAGCGGCGCTTACAATAATATTTTTCTGATTTCGTGTATTAAATAAAGATTTAAATACGGTTAAATTGTGTAGTAAATTATTTTTAAATACATTTATGAACTTCAAGGGTTTTTTCAATCAAAAAAATAATAAACCTGCCTTCGACTCACCTGTTTTTCATTATTAAAGTAGGTCCCTGGACCACAATTTCTAACAACTTTCTCGCCGAAGTTACAATAGTAAAATTTGTCACAGTCCGTTTCATGGGGAAGAAGTTTGTGAACTCCGTAGTCAGCGGGGCATCCATTATGCAATAATTCAACTTCAACACGTTCGATTCTCAGTTGAGGGTCTCCACTTCCTTCAATGCCAAGATCATCGTCATTTACGCAGTTGACGTTTTCTGGCCAATCGCACACCTGTAAAAATAACGGTTAATGAATATCTATTGACAGATTAATCGATTTATTTTTTCTTAACATTATGCTTTGTGTTGTACAAATCATTATTATCATATTCAGCAAAAAAATGATTTTAGCTAAATCGAAAAGAATGAGGAGATTCTCATTTGTCTGGAAATAATTGTATAATGTAAATAGTTCATAAGGATTTGATAATAGTAAACCAGCAAACGATGAAAAGATAAAATCCTAATGAGTGATGCAAATGGCCAAACGTATGCTGTGGTAGTCGTTGCTTAAAAAGTTTGCTGTGTGTCTCATTAGTGACTGCGTGGAAGTGGCCGCGAGGATTTGTATCACGCTCGGATTAAAAGTGGAAAAAACAACAAAAATTACCATTAAGATGGCATCATGTGGAGTGGAGTGGTGTAGAAATGATAGTATACAACACAATAAATGACAATGCATAAAATTTCACAAATAAGTTAAAATAGCAAGACAAAAATGATAATTTTCTTAAGAAAATGCAGACAGTAAAATATTACAACAATAATTGTTGTTATAATTAATGTGCTTGATCAGATACAAATGAATAATAACAATTTAGGATTAATTCACATGGTTTATAAATATAATCATTTATTAATTTAATAGAAATATAAATCAAAACTTAATATTTTTGGACATTACATACAGCGCCGTCAGGCCCCAAAGTAAGCAAAGCTTGTGTAAACGGATAACGGATATGTATGCATATATAAATAAATAAATAAATAATTCTTTAAATAAATAATTCTTCATTGGATCAAAAAAATTATACACAGAACAATAATTGGCGTCCTGGTTCCTAAATTAGCGCGAGCTGGTTGTCAGGAACCAATACCTTCCTTATAACACTATTCTTGAAACGAACGGCAAGGGTGGACTGTATAATTTTCTTGTTCGCGGAGAAATAAAATAAAACACTTCTTCAAGTAAAGGTGCACAGCGCGCTCTTCTTAAAGTCGTTCGCGTCACGACGAACGGTGATGTTACGTGGACATCTTCTTTACCCCTGTCGGGTAAAAGAGGTACGGGTGTCGGGGTAAGGACTGACGTTTTAACCCATGACCCGGGCGAGTTTCATGGGTGAATGCACCCACGGTGATTTTAAAGAGAGGGCCTACTTTTCAGGCCCCCTGTCGGCCTAGTAGTGGCCACTTTATAGAGGTAGCGAAGAGGAGATAAAATAAAAACAAAGGCAAAAACAAAAACAAACGAAAAAATAAATTGCAGTGTAAGAAAAAAAAAAAATGAATAATAAAATGGAGAGTAAAAATAGAGAAAAGGTAATTTTGAATTTTGAACTAGCTAGCGTTTATTGCAGGCTAGTTTTTAGGCGAGATTAACTCCCTTGGAAGTGGCCGGCCTTCAGGTGGACGGGCATGCAAAGGCGCTATGCCCCTTAGGTGTGGGTGGGTGCTATTGTCAGCCGCGTCAAACAAGCGGGCGGCCAGTCTGGCGATAAACTCACCTATTGGAGTGAGTGAGTAGGCTCGGCGGCCGCGAGCTTAACTCGTAGCAAAACTTTGAGGAAGCTTACGCTATGCCTTTTATTTATTCTCGCATTCGACACAAACTTTGCTTGTGATCCAGCGCTTTAACTTAATTTATAGGCATATGGTTGTACAGAAGAGAGTACAGAAATGTAGTACAAAGCAAGAGCTTTCGAATGTTGTAAGCTACATATTTGTGAGCTTTTGCAATACAAAGTTATGACGAGAATAGTTTTAAAGTTTTACATTTTTAGCCGTTTGCTAATTCGTTTTCTTCTTAAATCTATAATGTTTCATGCTAATATAGTAATATCTAGTTATAAGCTACAATAATAAAAAGGTTTTACACAATAAAAAGTAGAAAAAAATATAAAAAAAATTGTAAAAGTACAAAAATGGATTTTTTTTTCCTTAAAAACCAAATCATATATTTTTAGTGTATATACATACAGAAATAACACTGACTTGGACACATTATAGTACATGCATTAAGACAAAATGACATCGCACATATGTGTGTGTGTGTGTGTGTGTGTGTGTGTGTGTGTGTGTGTGTGTGTGTGTGTGTGTGTGTGTGTGTGTGTGGGTGTGTGTGATGTGTGCTTTAGTTTGTGATTTTTGTGTCTAACGTAAAAAAGTATCAAATCTTCAGTACTATCGTATTCAAATTGAGTTACCCAGTCCATAATTACACTTTTTACTTTGTAGTTACTAAAAGATTTAATTTTGACTTTTTTATTTATTTTTCTGTAAAGTATGGGTGCAATAGCTGTAATGACGCTTCGCAAAAGCGCTGTACAATTTGGGCAAGGGATATATTTCTCTTCTTTATATATATATATATATATATATATATATATATATATATATCTAGAAATGCTTTGTTGAATAATCGATTTCCGTACTGGTAAACCTCGGTCTTTTCATAAAGCATTGTGGTAGGATAATTAAAAAGAAAATGAAGAAACACCTTCAGTACGTCCCGCTGTGCTTTTTATTTGGGGCAGGCCCCGATGAAATTATGCCATAGTTAATTATGCACTGGCATAGTGCCTTGTAAATTTTAATTAAAAAACATTTGTCGGAATAATTACGTAAATTTTCAAAAATAAAAATTAGCTTGCAAACTCTGCTAGCAACTGATGATATCTGCATAGAGCATTGTAATCTATCATCTATTATGACTCCTAGATACTTTATGTTGTTTGTTCTATCCAAATTAGGGCATATACAGTTATTATGACTACCGCTGCAATTACATGGAAAAGTGTGGATGCCCAAATCGAATTAAAACACATGAATTTTGTTTTATTGGTGTTTAGTGATAACAAAATATCCTCCATCCAGGAGGTAACTTTAGCAAGTCCAAGTCCATATTCTGCAAAACGTTTAGTCTCTTCCCAGATGCTTCCATAATAGATTAATGCAGAGTCATAAGCAAACATTGTTTTATTACACGATTCAATTGGTATATTACATAGCTGGTTGATGTAGATTAGAAAGAGGGTTGGACCGAAGGTCGAACCTTGCGGAACTCCATATTTACAGGTACCCTTGTCACTTTTATAATTATCTACACGTCCACACTGTTTCTCTAGTCGGTGGTGGCCGACAGGTTTAAATTTCACTTCACGTCCCAAGTGGCGGTGATTCGAACCCCGGGGTCGGCGTGTACCAATGAGTCTTTTCTTAATTTCTCAAGTACACTGATTAATTTATTCACACCACTGGCTTTTCGGTGAAGGAAAACATCGTGAGGAAACCTGCATACGTCAAGAAAAAAAATGACAACTAGCTAGCCACATAAGAGGACTACCTCTTATACCAAGTCCTTCCAGTCTTTTTACCTGAATTAAAATTGAGACCATATCGAACGCCTTTTGTAAATCCAAAAATACTCCTATCCACTTAAGTCCAGCGTCTACGTAGTTAGTGACTTCAGTTGTAAGTTTCAGAATAGCATCAACAGTAGATTTAGCTTTTCTGAAACCGTACTGGCAGCTTGATATTAAGTTATTTGTTTCTAAGGACTTTACGAGCTGTTTGTTCATAATTTTCTCAAGAATTTTTGAAAGAATGCTGAGAAGACATATTGGCTTATAGTTACTTACCATACTTTTGTCGTCAGATTCATGGATAGGACACACAATCGCGTCTTTAAAGATGCTAGGGAATATTCCTGAGTGTAAACTTAAATTGCATAGATGAGCTAGTGGGGGTGACAATATATCACAATGTGCTTTGATAACATTTGTACTTATCTTATCACACCCACATGCACTGTTGCTTTTTAAACTCAAGATTATACTTTTCACTTCATTTGGATCAGTTGGAAGTAATGAAAAATTTTAAGGGTCCTTTAATAACCCGTTCTTTGCTGGCTAATCCGCTTTCATCTTTTTCCAATTTATTTAGGGTAGCTTCTACCGTCACTACCAATAGAAGTGAAGTACTTGTTAACTTCATTTAATGAGTTTTTTGGAGTGTGTTTACTACTGATAAGTTGAAATAAGGAACTCACTGTTTTTTTATTAAGGTTACACACTTCCAGGTGCCTTTTATATTCTTACTGTTTTTTTTTCAAACTGCTCCTTATAATACTATTTTGCGCATTTTAGCAGTTTGTTAGTAGATATAGTAGATTTTAAGTTCTTCTTCATTATAGGCACTTTTTACTCGTCGGTGTAGTTTGTCTCTCTTCCGTATACACTTAACTGAACCTATAGTCATCCACGGTTTGACGGTTTTTTTTTTCTATTGGCAATAGTAGAAGTACTGGTATTACTTTCTATACATATAACAAAAATTTTGCAGCCTCTTCAACGTTGTCAAGACTATAGTAGTTTGTCCAGTCAGTTAATTTAAGCGCTTTTCCTATATTTTTCATATTATAAGTAGTTTTTTTTTTTATATTGCTATTTCTAATAGTAAGTTTTGAATTATGTACTCTATTAGTAAGATAGGTGAGTGGTCGGTTATTGGATCAAATACTACAGTTTTTACAAAGGAGTTTGATTGCAATTTGTTCTAAGCAACTATTTAGTCGAGTTGGGATATTAACACCTTGATTATGGCCGTAGAAGGATAATTAGTTATAATAATCGCCCGTACTGCCCGTAAAGTTATTTTGCGAGATATCCAGATTGACGTCCCCTGCAAATATAATGTTTTTTTTTTCACTTTAGAAAGTTTAAAGAGTTTAAATATCTGGAAGGGTTTTTGAAACAAGGTGGCCTACATGTGCCGATAAAAGTAAATTTGTTGTCTATATTTAAAACAAGGTAGTTGCCATCCTCAGTATCAGGTTCCTCCGATCTTATGATATTGAGACGCTTATGTGTATATATAATAACACCGTCGTTCTGGTTAAAAGAATGTTTTGATCTAAAGGAATGATAATTATTAATAGAGGGTATAAGGGAGTCTTTATTTATCCAACACTCTGTCAGCACCAAAACATCTACTTCAACACCCAACTTGGCAAGGAAGACAATGCAAAAGTCGAAATTTTCACTTCTAATGTTTACGATCATGGCATAGAAGTTATTTTGAGCGTTGGTTAAGTTTAGGCATAGTCTAGAATTAGCTGGATTATCCCCACGTATACAAGGAATATTTTCTGTGCTATCTATTTATTCTTCAATTGTATTAAACACGACATTGTTTGAGGATTTCAATGTATAATTCTACGCTTTTGCTTCTTATGAACTGATAGAGGGTGATCGAGCTTAAATTAAATTTTAGATATGTGAAAATAATCGCATTTCCTTCGTAACAATGTCCAGCATACCGACTAGGAAGACTGCAACTGTCTTGTATGCTTTGTACAATAGTAGGTATTAAATTATTCTAACAAGAAAATATGATTTGTTTTCCTGATTTCGTGTATTAAATAAAGATTTTAATACAATTAAATTATTAATTACATAATATTTAATATAGCAAAGCATTTATGTACTCCAAAGGTTTTTTCATTCAAAAGAATAATGAACTTTTCTGGGACTCACCTGTTTTTCATAATTAAAGTAGGTTCCGTGACTACAATTTCTAACCACTTTCTCGCCGAAGTTACAATAGTAGAATTTGCCACAGTCAGTTTCATGGGGGAGAAGTTTGTGAACTTCATAGTCAGCGGGGCATCCATTATGCAGTAATTCAACTTCAATAGGTTCTGGGTCTCCACTACCTTCAATTCCAAGATCATCGTCTTCGTCATTTACGCAGTCAACGTTTTCTGGCCAGTCGCACACCTGTAAAAATTACGTTGAATGAATATCTTTCGACAGATTAATTAATTCATTATTTTCTTTAATATTATGCTTTGTGTTGTATAAATTTTAATAATCACACCCAGGTTTAGTAACAATTAATAATGTCCAGCATACCGACTAGGAAGACTGTTAAAATAAATTTTATTACTTAGGGCTAATGTTAATTCTTGTATGGCAACTGTCTTGTATGCCTTGTACAATAGTAGGTAAATTATTCTAACAAGCAAATATGAGTAAAAATATTCATAGTTCATAATCAATATTATCTTTGAAGGTCTTAATATCAAATTGCATATAAACTTGCAAACTACCTTTAAACCCTCATAATCCATCTCTGACATAAAAATAATAAAACATTTTATTAGTAAATCATTAATTTCAATATCAAAATGGTATGTCCCTAAAACCATAGTTCTTTAATATGAACTTTCAACTATCTATTCCCGCTTAAAGTCCGTTTCTGTCATAAAGTCCTTTTACTTAGGAAGAGACAATATCATAGGACTTTTTTATTAAATAATGTTTTTTCTTTTAACACTTCCAGTTCAATATATGATTTGTTTTCCTGATTTCATGTATTAAATAAAGATTTTAATACAATTAAAATATTAATTACATAATATTTAACATAGCAAAGCATTTATGTACTCCAAAGGTTTTTTCATTCAAAAGAATAATGAACTTTTCTGGGACTCACCTGTTTTTCATAATTAAAGTAGGTTCCGTGACTACAATTTCTAACCACTTTCTCGCCGAAGTTACAATAGTAGAATTTGCCACAGTCAGTTTCATGGGGGAGAAGTTTGTGAACTTCATAGTCAGCGGGGCATCCATTATGCAGTAATTCAACTTCAATAGGTTCTGGGTCTCCACTACCTTCAATTCCAAGATCATCGTCTTCGTCATTTACGCAGTCAACGTTTTCTGGCCAGTCGCACACCTGTAAAAATAACGTTGAATGAATATCTTTCTAAAGATTAATTAATTCATTATTTTCCTTAATATTATGCTTTGTGTTGTATAAATTTTAATAATCACACCCAGGTTTAGTAAAAATTAATAAAAAAAAGTTTTTAGCAAAATCGAAAACAATATGAAGGTTCTCAATTCGTCTGTAAATATATTGTATAATGTCAACAATTCAAAAGGATTTGATAATAGAAACCCAGCGAACGATAGAAGATAAAAGTCTAATGAGTGATCCAAGTGTCACGTCCTCACGAATATACCCATATAAATATTAGTAATTTACCGATTTAGTTATAGCTTGCAACATTTAAAATTCTTAAAACTTGTTCATCAAACAGGAATGCGAGGGTCAGGTACAATATTTTTTGTTATCTTTCAACCATTCTGGCAAAGCTTAGTTTTCGGAGAAATGATAATGGTTTCCACGTGTGTAAGTACGCGTCTAGTTAAGGCTGCAAAGTTTAAGGGAATGAGAGAATGGAGACTCGAGCTGATTGCAAACGCAATAATTGCAATTATGTTTAGTGTACTACTATTGATGAATCCCAACAGCTGATATTTTACCCAAGGTTCAGGGAGTCCACCACGGGCTACGTTATCAGCTAACGTAACCCAATTGTTTCCTTGTGTCCTTTGAATATAATCTAATATTTGCTTCTAAGTACCACATTTTGCACACTGTACAGTAACTTTCCATAACAGCACGGTGTGGAAACCTGGATGCTATTTCCGGAGATTATATACAAGACTTGAGGGAATTACTGAAACTACCATCTTGTCAGTCAAGGGCAAGTTTTGTTCCTTGGTCTCTGAAATACCTACTAACTGAAGGGATCAAGAACCGATACTTTGGTGACAAGGTAATGCTATTCAGCATTTAACTTATTTAATGTTCTAAATGTATACCCTTTATCTTATCAATTCCAGTTCTTTTTCACGCAGGGACAAGCGAACGGAGAGACTAAGGCAGACAACACGCGACGCAATGGCTGAGCTTGATCCCAAAAGGTGATAGTGTCGAACGCGCACGAGATCGACAGCGTGTACAATTGCAATTGCTGTGTTTGGTAATATTTTCCTGTAACTAATAGGACTATTAAATAGAGCATCACATCATACTACATGCTTTTTACTAAGCTATACGGTAGGGATATAGGTAGGGTCGTCACATTCGTTGCCGATGGACCAGAATCTCAGTTAAAATTCAAAATAGTCATTTTAAATCAGAAAAAAGAAAAACTAAAGTTACTACATACACAACGTAGAATGAATTCTATTACTTGATTAATTAAAAGCTAAGTAATTGAATAGGAGATTTAGCCAGAAGTAGTACATAAGTTACCTAGTGGTTTTAGATTTAACACCAAATTAGGCGATCAACTTAGTTACTTTGAAAACTAAAACACACTAATATTCGTAATATGACAGATATGAAGAAAGCTAGAAAATTTAATAATTATTTGTACATAAAGAGTTCTCTCAAATTATCAAAGGAAAATACAACGTAATGAGAGAAAACTCAGACTATGTACAATAATTGAAAAGTGTTATGTCTTTGGACAAATACGGTAGATTAGATTAGTATGTTGTACTAGTAAATTTTATAGTGTAAACTTCTGTATAAAGCAGAGAAAATGTCATACATAGGATATTGAAATACTATAGGTTTATGTTTAGGCCATATCTTTGTCTGCCACTTTGTTAGTATGAAATACAAGCAACTTGTTCATAACAACTCATAAAGTTGTTACCTGTTAAGTCATCTGACATAGATATGTAAAGTGATTACGGTTAAAAAGTATTTACCATGAAATAAAGTAATGTTACTTTGTAGAAAATTCATATGGTGGTTGCATTAGGTAGGTACATAAGAAGTAAGGAACAAGGCATGTTGCGATTGGGATGCTTTTAGTTTGTTTAAGAAAAAGTAGGATAAGTGAAAATGCCTAAATAATGTTAACTGTAAAATACTTGCTTATAGATATTACTATTGGGGATATATCAATATAGGGTAATACTATGTAAGAAATTCTAAAGTGAACTCTACGCTATTATATGTTATAATAATACTATCTGTATGTCTGTTCATCCATCTGTCTATCTATCTATCTGTTGGTCTACAATTATTATTTGTATGAATACTGAACTGATTTTATGCAAAAATATGGAACGCAGGTTTAGGCTTAAGATTTATAGTTAAATTCGTTAGCAGGGTCAGGTATACTTTGAAGCTAAGCTATTTGAATAACAAGTAACAAAGTGACATACAGAAGTGCTTGTGGTGGGATAGTCGGTCTTGCAAACTACTGGCTAACACAAAAAGTGGTAATAATGATTGGGTGCCATGAGTATTAGAGTTATTTAAGTTCTTGTGATTTACTTGTGAATTATATGTAAAGACTATTTTCTATTATAAGGTGTAGATTTGGTAAAGAGAAGATGATGATATAGAAATTATAATCCTGATTACCGAGATTTTATTCAATTTTTAAACAAGACAGTTTAAGAGAGGTTTATATCGTCTCAATACGATTAAGGTGTCAAATTAACTTGCGGGTGCTGGTTGTGGCTAAATAAATCACGGCCAAAGCGCAATATGAAGGTATAGAAGTTTGCCCATATAAATAAAAGAGTAGACCATAGACTTTTAATCCTTGAAAGATGAATAGTATTCTATGAATAACTCACTATAATAAGCAAAAATAATTTGCACATATAATAATTTTAACGATAATATTTCTGTTGACTTACTCCATAGTGAATATTATGACATTATTGGAGTGTTACCATTGTTTGAAATTAAATAAAATAAGAGAAAGGAGATACTGTTCCTGAGATAAAGTATTTTATTCGCCTAAATTCGATTTTTGGGATGATAAACCTGTTGTTCGATATATTTTAATGGATGAAATGTTTGTAGTTATTTGCAGTCGAATGTAAAAGTATGTTATTAAATAAACGACACATAAAACTCAGGCTTTGACTCCCTATAATGAAGAATTTCCCATGATTAAATAGACAGCAAAATGAGGATGAGGAGAATGTTTTATATTCCGATGTGCTTTATTTACTTATATGTGTAAGAAATACACAAAAGATACTTACCAGATAAGAACAATTTTTGGTCTATTGAAGTAAAATAATCGTGTTATAAAAGGTTATCTAGAATGAAGATTTAGTGAGCTGGTACTGTAGTGACCTATTATAATGATTAAAAACATACATGAGGATTATATTCACAGTGTTAAGCAAAGTTATGAAGGAGTTATGTCAATACAAATTGATGTTAAGCGGAAATTATTACCATTATATATATAAGTATATACTAGCTGTTTGCAATACACAATAGCCTATATATAAGACAAGTAATGTCATGTTTGTGCTACATCAAACGACATTTATGTATGTATAGCTAAAATTATTGCACCACGTAAGGTGTACTAACTTGCATCTAATGAATTTAAGTTAAATATATAGACGTGGTTTAGGTGATAAAGACCGTATAACACTTTGTATGTATGTATGTATCAATCGTACATTTAAGACATAATGTAGATTATAGTTATTATTAACATTAAAATAATAAAGGTTTGAAATAAAAGCGAAAACTTATAGAGTAACAGATGGTTAATGCGAGAAAAACATGGCTAAGGCTATTGTGTATTGCAAACCGCTAGTGGCGATATGTAAAGACTAACCTAATAAAATGTTTATTATGTGACTAAGTTCGGGGAGTTTGGCACTGGGTGCGACATAGATGTTAACAGCGAATACCTAGGACAACATAACTTAATGGAGAAGCTGATTGGTGGTGGATTCAAATATGCCTACTATGGCGTGTGTAGCAAATAGCTGATGTGACGGTAATAAAAAGAAATAGTAACACTTTTTTTGTTTTATTAAGTAGGGTAAAGGCACAATTAATCCAATAATAGCAAAAACTTAATGTTAATTTTTGGAATCGAAGTCTTCTTGTGTGATACGGGAATGGTATTATTCTGCAGATGACAGTAAAATATTACAACACAAAATAATTATTGTAATAATTAATGTCTTTGATCAGATACACATGAAAAATTACAATTTGGGATTAGTCACATAGTTCTAAATATGGTCAGTTCTAAATTAATTTGAAATGTTTACTTGCAGGTTCCCGAACAATACAGTACTACAAAAATAATGGATTAAAGCTATTCGGTTATAAATAAATAATTCTGAATGGATTAAAAAGTTAAGCTTTTAAAAATATTCTAAATTGTTTAAATTTGTCTGCCACATTGCTAAATCACATTTTCTAAGGGAGCAAATTAAAAACAGTAATGACAAGATCAAAGCCACTTGAAACATGATCAATTGTGAGACTGGAAAATTTAAACTACATGAAACTGAATATTGCCTAGAGGTTGATGGGACTATTTTTAGGTCAGAAATTGAGATTGCCGCATTATTTGATAATTTTTTTTTTGATATTCCAGACTCTACTACGAACTCACTGAACTTTTTCCATTATTAACAGAGGCACTGTTGAAAGAAAATGTAAAAGAACGCTCAAAAGATTTTAAATTCACACATTTAAACCATAATGATTTTATAAAAGCATTCAACTCATTATAATTAAAAAACACTGCTGACCTGTGGGGTCATTCTGTTACCCTAGTTAAAAGTATAATTTCAGTTATTACTCCCCAACTAGCTTTGATATTTTATAAAAGTTATGAATGTGGTGTATTTACTGATCTCATGATGTACAGTAAAGTTATACTCATATTTAAATCAGGTAGTACTACTGACCGGCTGACTTTAGACCAATTTCTATACTCCTGTTTTCATTAATTTTTTAAAAACTGATCTTAAATAAATTAAATATTTACTTTAATTCACTACTAACTTGTAAACAGTTTGGATTTACAAGAGGTCGCTAGACAACCGATTCTAGTGTTGAACTTATCCAGCACATATTTAATGCTTCGGAAGGCTTGATAAACGCCTTGGGTGTTTTTCGTGTTCTATCTGAAGGCATTCGATTGCGTCCAATATTATACTCAGATCAGGAAATTAAAACACTATAGTATTAAGAGTACTGCACTTAAACGAATTAGCTCGTATCTGGACAGCAGAATTCAGACAGTTGACATAAATGGGAAGCGCTTCCCTGGATCAAACATTAAAATTGATATTCCACAAGGTTACATCCTTGGGCCATCCTATTTTTTATATAAATTAATGATCTGCCCATGGTTGTAAAAGAAAGTCATGAGATAGTGTTGTTTGCAGACGTCACATCACTTTTATTTTAACACCAAATGTCATTCAAGTAAGAACCAGTATATTTATTAACGAGGAGCAGTTAGATATTGAAGATAATATTCTTAGGTATAACCCTAGATACAAAGCTTCAGTGAGGCCCATATATAGATTGGTGAATAGCTTTAGTTTTGCAGCATGCACGGTTAAAAAGATTCGTCGAAGAAAGTTACGCTCGAAGCTACTGTCCGGATAGTATACTTCAGCTTCTTTCATAACTGACACGCAGCTGATATTCAATAAATCTTTGTTTTTCTTCGAGCATTTACAATCTATCCCATAGACCCTCTTTAAGAGATAAATTTAAGGAAATCAAGGTCTTACCCTTACCGCCTCAATATACATTATATAATTTAAGTTATGTTCAAAAAAATATTGTTTGCTTATAAAAAAAAAACCATATTCATAATAGTAATACTCGAAATAAACACAAAATTGTTCTAATCCACAAAATGCTTTAGAAAATATTTAAATCCCTGCAGAATTATGTTAATTAAACTTAAAAAAGTTTAAAAATTTTATAAAACAACTTGTCGAAAAAGCTTATTACACAATTCAAGACAACCTTGATGATAAAAATGTATGGTATTAAATATTTTTTGTTAACATAATTTACTTGATAATTTGTATTGTATAATTAAAATTAAAAGAGCGACTATTAGAGAGTTTCTTTCACCGTTTCTTCTCACCACAACGCTATTTTGACTTTGAAATGGTAGTAACAAGTGACTTATACTTTTTAACTTCAAAAAAGTTATGCGATATCCTATAAACTGAATCTATCCAAAAATTTGATATTTTCAGCTTCCATGCATTTAGTATGACAACGTGGCACTCATCGCGTGATACCTATACCTTACCCCATGCAATTATTTCCTTTAGGGGTTTCATAAAAAGACCAGGTCTAAAGTGCACGAATAGATGACAACAACTTAGATGAACTTCAAATTCATATTTGACATGCTATAGCGTTGATTACTCCAGCGATGCTACGAAACGGTCGTTTAGAGACCGTAGAAAGCGAGAAAATACACAGCAAAAAACATAAAAAAAAAACAACCGGCTTCAAAAGAATACACTAAAAAGGTAAATATAATTACTTATTGCCAAAAATCTGATCTAATTCACAGTTTGAAGTTGGTGTCAATGTACCTAACAGTTAGTAACACACTTCACTTGCATTTTACCAACTTCAAATGATAATTCACATCAGATTTGTGGCAGTAGTATTAATTTTGATTATATGCAACCTTACTACACAGACACAACGTCTTTGAAACTTCGGTAAAATATGAATATAAATCCAATATATTGATAAAGAAGCAGCTTCAATCATTCCTTGATGAGATCCTAAGTTTTACACTGTTGCTTTATCAAAAGTTAAGCTAATAATAATAAAATAATAAATCGTTTATTGACCAACAATATGACAACATACCTATTGAAGTCCCTGATTCCAGAGCTAGGTTATAACCTGTGTTACGGGGTTCAGTGTCTTCTTCCAGTAGTGCTTATAATTAATTAGGTAGCAATAACAACTAGGAGGTAACAATAACAAGCTATAATTAGTTGTGTCTACTTTGGTGTTATTTTTAATATAAGGCCCTATAAGAACCAAGGTAACTTACCTGGAGCTCTACATTGAAGTAAGTTCCCTCACTGCATTTACTCAGAACTATTTCGCCAAAAACGCAGTAGTAGAATAGGTTACATTTGCTCTCGTGGGCTAGCAATTTATGAACGTCAAAATCAGCAGGACAGCTGTTTGGCAAAAGCTTAATTTCAACTGGTTTTGAAGATGTTGATATTCTCGTGGCTTCCATTGATGCAGAAGCTTCACTTGCAGTTGTAGTAGAAACAATAGTGGCTTCAGTTACTGATTCTGTTTCAGGTTCTTCAGCGCCTTGCGTTCGTGGTAAATTAGTATTAGTAAGTAGACAGTTGGCTACTATTGGATGCGTACACACCTGAATTTCAAAAACAATTATTATTAAGAATTCAAAATACTGTATGATTATTTGTCTTTTATTGTAAAAACACTATTTCCTGTGGAATTTACTGCTTGTTAAAATTAGGTTTTATCAACAAAACATAAATTTAAAACAGTATTATTTGCAAAAGTAAAGTCTGAGTATTATATAACTGAAAAAATATGTTATAAATTTAGTATTGACTCGAATGTAGTGAACATTTCTCTGTTATTGACTCGAATTTTAGAAGTATTTTTGACGTGACAACGTCTTATAAATTGGTTTGCTGGGTGACACTTCAAGAAACTGCGTTACGCTCCGCTCACGTTATGCGCTCACAATGAGAGCGAGTGAGAGGCACGCGGCATGGTTAGCCCGCCTAAGAGCGAGAGAGACAGACATAAAAAGTGAAAGGCACAAGTTGTCACGATTCCGGACGGTTGTCCGACACTAATTTTTTTAACAGTAAACACTTTTGTAAGTTGGGTAGTCTTTTGCATAATTTTCGTCCAGTAAATACTCGATACCAACCTGTAGTGCGTAAGAGAAATGAGTTCCAGGAGCACACCCATTTACATTCTGCCGTTTGATACCATATTCGCAATAGTAATATTTGGTACAGTCCCATTCATGTGGAAGAAGCCAGTGGGCCTGGGAAGGAGGGCACAGGTCATTCGCTGAGACCGATTGTTGAGAAGTTTGAGGCCTGCCCTGAACTAGAGCTAGCGTCGAGAGAAATAAGATTTTTCCTGTAATAATATTGTGATTTAAATATTTGCTTTGTGACACTTATTATTCATGTTATAAATAAGAAATAAGAAAAAGAAAAAAATAAAATTGCTCAAATTACATTTGATAAAAAAATAATATCTAATTAGACTGTAACTGCCGAGCTTCTTGCCAGCTCTTTTCAGTAGGAGATAACATTATGAGTTGGTAGTAGAAAAAAAAGAACATTTGACGATTTAAAAGAGCTCTCAAGGAGCTTATTTTACCGAAGATATTATTGATATTTTATATTTATTCAGAAATCCTAATATATACGTATTAGTAAAAGTCTGTTTGTTTATATTGTGATATTGCGTAACCTCGCTGAGGAACAACCAATTATGTCAAATTTTGGCACAGAGATTGTTCAAAGGACGTCAAAGAATATGGAAAACTTTTATTCCCGGCGTTGGCTTGTCGGCTTATTATTGGCGTGGTTTCGGTTCCCGCACAAGACAAACATTTGCGTATGTTTTGAGACTGGGTGTTTTTTATGTACAATATGTCTGTATTTTCAAAAAAGTATGTAAATGTATTAATGTCCGTTGTCTGGTATCCATAGCTTTGCTTAGTTTGGTACCAGATGGCGCTGTGTGTTATCTCCAATAATATTTATTTATCTCGGAATATTTAAGTTACCGAGTTAATGACAAGAACCGAATCCAAGTTGACGAAACAATGGCTACAGCTATAGCTTGCTATAGCAAGCTTCCTTACAAGACACTCCTCTTCTTCCTCATAAAACCTTATATATAGGAGTTGCCGTAGAATTTCCTGCGGGCGGAGCTTCGGGTAAAAGTTAGTAATTACTATAAATAATGAACCTGTTGGAACAGTTTTGCGGAAGAATATCTAGAATGTTGGCAGCGTTTCTACGTTGGACGATATAAAATCCTTGTGCAAAACACTTTAACTAATCAGTTTTTTTATTTTTCTGTGTCATCTATGAGTTTCTCGTGACAATGATCCCAAAGTGTTCAAGGAAAATGGTAAAAAACAAAAAAAATTAAGCTAGCAAATTTTTCACACCAAGATGCCAAACAAGAATATCGTCCGAGTGATTATAACAGTAAAGGCATAACTTGCGCGTTGATGACCCTTTGAAATCTAATCCGGACACGATTTAACGAATTTCAAATCAATACGTCTTATCTAAAATGTGCGTGAACGATTAAAAACCATAATAGGTGAATGTCAAGGGATCTTGGTTTTTTGTAACAGATAATGGTATTAGTTTTATCTACTAGTTAGCGTAGATACGCAGAAGTTATTAGCTACTGGTCATTTTTTATCTGATACTGACTGTGTCATTTTTCTTGGTAACTCTTGTTGTTGTTTTGTCGTTACTCTCAAAGTAAAATTCGAGAACACGTGTGTTCAGTTTAGGAATAGCGAAATCTTAAATCTGTGCCTACCTAAAGTTTATATCTGTCTATACTAACATAATAAAGCTGAAGGATTTGTTGTTTTGTTGCGTTTGATAGCCCAAATCTTAAAGGAGATTATAGGTAATTTGACATCACACTATGATCTTTTGGAGCCGGTCAAACAAAATGAAACTAATGTAAGCGTTGTAAAATTCTTTTTGACTAGAAAGCAGGCTAAGCCAAAACGAGCGCGGGTGAGTGGTGAAGCGGTTGGTAGAGCAAAAGCAACGGAAGGGGCAAAACGTTCTGCCGTTTGTGCTGCAGCGCCCACTAGTGGCAAATCCTAGCAAAATTTACGACAAAAAAAGCTTTTTCTTGAAAAAAACACGTCGATGTGCCGTTTTATCTTATGTATATAAGACCGATGAACTACGTCTGACCGTTGCTTCATTATTCGACAGTTCCACCACATATGGAGTATTGCTGCCGCCTGGGCAGGTGCACCCTGATATCAGCTTGGCCTTTTTGCCTCGTGTTGACGAAGAGCTAAGAGATTTGTTGACAATCCCAAACTCACAAGCCATATCAAACCCTTAAGTCTGAAGAAAGAGTTTGAGTTACTGTGTGTGTTCTGCCGCTCGTATAATGGGGAATTGTTTAAATAATACCGACGGCTCATTTCTGTTATCACGCCGCCAGCAATCGGCAGGGAATTCATCCTCACACTTAAGAACCTAAATATTCACGTACAATGTGGTTTGAGAGTAACTTAATTTGTGGAATGAGTTCCCTGTCAAGGATTTCTTTACGGATTTTAATATGGGGGGGTTCTTCAAGAAAAAAGTGAATAGATTTTAAAATGTGAGTAATTTCCGGAGTTGCAACCATCCACAGGTGTCCGCTTGACAGGTGGACCGCAATAATAAATACTTATAAAAGCGAAATTGTATTAGTTGGTTTGTTAGTTTATTGGTTTGTTTTTCGGAGCAACGAATCGATTTTGCACAATGATAGTTTATGAACTTGAGTTTTGGCAAAGGCCACTTTTTATCCCGATCGAGTGTTCCCACGAGAACATTTTTCGAATGTTTAAATAACATTTCAAATATTATTAGTGATGATAAATAACCTTCGCTATAAGTAGGGCTATCAAATGAAAAAAGATATTTTTAAATCTGACTAGCAGTTTCTGAGCGCGTTAAAACAAAAAGATTAAGGCTGTGTCTGAGCCACGGTCGTATAGGGCTCTAACACACGGAGTGGCAGTCAGTTTTAAACGCGTTGACGTCTGCCGTTGACGAGTTGGCAGCTGTCAACGTCCCGCTCATGTATAAAACAGATGAGCGATGCGGGTCTGTGGATTGGCAGACATTGTCGAGCTAGTGGCCACTGAACTGGTAGAGCTTTTGAGCTACCCCTAAGGACTCTTACTTGGCTAACTAGCTGCTATCCATTGTCAACCACTAGGACCGATGGCTTCGAAGCACAGAAGATTCTCAGAAAATCATCCCGCAAGAGGATGAGTGTTACGATATCAGTAATAAGTACTTCTGCGACTTTTGCTACTTTTAACAATCACTAAAAATTGACAAATACCAAATTGCGGAATGCATTCGTGCGATTTGGTGCATGCTTTAGAAGTCTACCGCGTTAGTACTAAGTCAACATAAGATGACTTTCGTTTATCAGTTTAATTTCCTGTTAGGGATTACGAAAAGATAAAATATAGTGAGACTTGTGTAAAGAAATATAGATTAAAGTCGATAACGCACACAATGTTTAGGTAAAACGGCGTAATAGTATAATTAATAAATTTTTGGCGTTGTGAGAAAGGAGGAAGTGCGTGATAAATTTTATACCTTTATTATTTTATGGGTGTGTTTCTATTTTGATATTTCATTACGTATATAAATATTATTACATATTTGTTTGAAATTTTCTAAATTCTTTCATTATTTACTGTTTCCAATCTTTTTTTGGAATTAATTTTTGACAGATGAGTTTAATTTAACTAATTAAGATTAGGGCTTCTTTATAAACAAAACTGAGAAAATCCACTTAATTTGTTTTGTTCAATGAAACAAACGATTGCACAGTAAGAATACATAAATCATTGACTAAGAGCAGCAGTGTTGCCATCTTTACATTCAGCCTAGGATCAAAAAAATTTTTTACTTAGCAAGTTAACACAACTTTTATTACAGTCTATTACCGGCATTCAAAACATTGTGTATGTTTTGCTATATAATTCATAAACAAATTTAAGTGTTACGTATTGCACTTAGGTTATATCAATATATATATATATATATATATATATATAGTGAGCCTAACGTCACAAAACTTAGGTGACTTCATATACTGATGTCCTTCAGGTCGGTAATTACCAGATGATAAGTTGTAAAATTAAAGACCTGGGACAGAATCATTTTAATAATAATAAAAAAAAATTTGCTTGAATAAGTGCTAATAATGTTAATCAATTATTTATGTACTTACACGATTCTTCTATTATTCCTATTCAGAGTGCGCAAATTATACAGTTATTAATTAAGTAATGAAATTCTTAAATGTCAGTAAAAATAAAAAACTCTTAATAACTATCGACAGAATTAATGTTAATACAATAAGAAATGTTTAAAAAATCATACAAAATTACAATAGTCACATGTCATATTATAATCATTATTACAAGCAGGCGCGTTCTTTATTATTAAGAAATCCTCCGACACTATAAAAACATTTCTATGCATAAGAGATACATAACCGCCCAGTCAATCTTTTTTTTTTTAAATGATATGGTAGTGCTTTTATATCAGATGGCATCTCATTGTCAATTTATATTGCCATATATCAAACATACATAATTACAAATTATCTCTTGACGGCCTTGAGGTACAGATTTTGGAATGTTTAGGAAAGAACTGAGGATATTTCTAATGTACATGCATGTTAATGTTAACAATTTTAAATTTTGAAATAGAGCTTTACAATTATCCCTTACCCACGCGTTGCATGTTGCTCTTATACACCTTTTTTGAATTTTAAAAGCCCTATTTATGTCAATAGAGTTACCCCATATCGCAACAGAAGATCGTAGTTTAACACTGATTCCCCGTGCCTGTGATACGCTGTCAATGCTGTTTCTAATGAACCCGTTTGTCTTACCCGTTTCAAGCATAGGCAGAACGATCTAATTTGTTGCAAACGTTATCTATTTGTGGTTTCCAATTTCTATGTTTTTAAATTCTGATTCCAATAAATGCAGCAGTTTCCACTTCAAGTATTACCTCGTTATTACACTTAACTTGTAATTTTAATTTATTTGAATTGTAAGTAGTGAACTGAAAAACATTGGTTTGTTTTTTAACTTATGTTTAGACATTAATTTGTCAACCACTTGATCACTTCGTAAATTTTATTTTCAAAGTCTTTTTTATCGTCACATTTTATTATTATTGTGGTGTCATCCGCAAAAAGGATACTTCTTCGTCAATAGCAGTAGGAAGGTCATTAATATAAGTCAAAAACAGCTGTGGACTTAATATTCTACCTTGCGGCACACCACATTTGTTAAATATTATATGAGTATACAATATATATGGGTAGTAGTCTTTTTTAATTGATTGTTCATTTATCATTGAAATTTTCCTAACTTTCGTGCATTGTTGTCTATTTTTTAAGAAGTCAGATAACCAATTTTCTGAGCTTTACCACTAGCGCCATGTAACTAATAAAGAAGGTTATTTTTTAAAACAAAATCAAAACTTTTCGATATATCAAGTAGAATAGCGACTGTAGGTTTTCCGTTATTCGTATTTTCTGAGCTTTAATAAATTTTAAACGCGCAAGTGTTGAGCAGTTTTTTTTGGAAACCTGGTTTTACTTAAGAAATCATGAAGACGTATGTATTTTAGACTAGACTTTGCCAGCGGCTCCGCCAGCGCTAAATTCGATTATCGGCGTGGAACTCCTTAATTAACTCTAATTAATTAATTAGTTAAAGTAATGAATTGCTATAGCATGCTGGTGCAGCAATAGTTCGTTTAACTCTGTTATAGTTATTCCCGCAGGAACTTTTGAATTTTAGCGATAAAAAGTAGTCTATATGCTATTCCAGGATCTAACCTTTATGTATGCCAAATTTTTTCCCGATCCGTCCAGTGGCTGAAGCGTGATTGAGTAACTTTCACCATTATAATATTAGTAGGATAAGTTTGGTACTTTTGTATCAGGTCTGTAGTCATTTAGATTTGACTTTTTACCTTTTTAGGGTTCCGTACTTAAAGGGTAAAAACAGGACCCTATTACTCCGCTAGCCGTCCGTTCGTCCGTCTGATGTATAACATTGTTGCTGCTATATACAGAATAAAATAAATAATTGAAATTTTGAGCACTTCACAACCAATTACTTCACATAACGACAGCTAAAGTGCACAGAAACTGGTCTTGAGTCCAATATTTCACCGCAGGTCAAAACACATAGACATTAGGATCACTTTATAAGAGAGGCGGTAGCAAATAAATTTGTTAAAATTGATTTTCTGGAAATGCCAGCAGATATTTTCACTAAAAGTTTAGGTTCGAGTAAACATAAATATTTCACAGAAAAACTTGGCAGTTTACCTGTTTCACAGTATTTGTGATTAAGTTTTGTTTTTGGATTATTTATTGATTTTTTAAAGTGAAAATGTTTATCTTATAACAAAATATATAAAAGTGACGACTAACGCAATCTATGTAAATCGGTATGTAATCTATATTAAATCAAATGTTAATCTGTGAAAAACGACACACTGCGTATTATTATTAGCTACATGGCGCTGGTTTGTACGTTCCAGTAATTTTGGGTTGTGTACCCTGCTCATTAGGTGTCAGTATGTCTTTTCTTGGGGATAATAACTGCATATATTTCTCTTGATTTTTCAAACTTGTATTAAGTTGAGTTTGATTTTCTATGTGTATTGTAGTAGAGATATTCGTTTGTGACTACTATTTTCGCACTGGTGTTGAACATTTAGTACTATCAATCGGATCCAAAGTTATTCTTTTTAGCAACTTAATTTTACTATAGCTATTTTTCAACTATTAAGGAGTTGAAAATTTTCAGAACCAAGTTTTTCTATATCGACATCGGCTATGGCTAATTTCATCTTAAAATCCCAAATTTCCTGCTTTAATTCTGTCGATTCTCGCCACAATTTACAGTTTTTGTTTCCATCACTAACTTTTAACTTTATTGTTTTCTCTTTTTTACTTCAAACAATATTAAATACGTCCGCCACTCACTAATGCACTCATCAATGCATTGCAGTTTCACTAAGGAGACTTTTTATACATATGTCCCTGAGGTCGGTAATTACCAGCTTGAAAGTAGTAATTTATAAAATTAAAGACCTGGGACAGAATAATATACCCGATTGCCAGTTCCTGACTAACTGTAAGCAGTAAGTCAGGTTTGGGCGGAAATTGTTTAGAACAAAATCCTGGGCATGCCAGGTTTCGTACCTGTGACCTTTTTAAGACTGTCTAAATGCGGTAAGTAATTTGTAATTCTACATGTTTTGGTGGATAAATGAACAATTTTAGGTCTTTTTACAATTTTTGGCTTATAGGCTACCTTAAGTTTAACAGAAATAAAGATTGCTGATTTCCTAGAGTGACTGTGAGTACAAAAATAATACAGATTACAATGTACTTGGGAATAAATTTGTAGTGAATAAGAAAATCGCCCGATTAAGATTAAAACTTTGGTAAGATGTGCTCATGCAGTCAAATTCAACAATAATTGGAGCGTGAGCGTTAGAACACTAATTTGTGTGTTTTCGGTGTTAATTGAGCGTGGAGAGTCGGGATATAGGTGGAAAAGGTGAGAGCAGATGTTGAGGGGAGATAGGCGGTAGAGATTGTATACAATTAATACCATTTTTTTAAGTGTAAGCCATCGTGAACCAACGTTCGCATGATTGACATGCCAGGTAGTTAGATAGATAAATAAATTCTTTAGTGCACACCAAAAATGAATTATAAACAAATTAAAATTTTAAGAAAAAAACTATCGGGTGGTTTTATCGCTTATAAGCGATCTCTATCAGACAACCTTTGGGTTGCATAATTAAATTAATACCTAGGTAAATTACATTGAAATAGAGCATCTTATAGTATAAATTATATTTTAAACTAAAGATAATAGTCAAGTAAAATAAATACATATACATTAAATATAATATCGTATTTATTCATATATAAATACATATATAATACCTATAAATACATTTGTTAACTTACAGTTAAATATTTAAATGGTTTTGGTAAAAGTTTGGTAAAATGTTAGAAATTTAGTATATTTAAACTGAATGACAATTTCAAAACAAATAAAATGAACATACCAATCATAATTGCGTTTAACATGACGCCGAAACCGTAAACGATGCCCGTACACTCAAGTAGTTTCATATAAATAGATCCACAGAACTGTGAATATCAGAGCACATGTAACTTTTTATAGTTTTCAGCATTTAAAGATAATAGTCTGATAAATTACTGATTAGGTACTATAAATTGATTATGCGAAACATGGTAATACCTTTATAATTTTCTTTTGTGTGAATTTTCAATTTTTGTTCTGAGAAATTAGAATAATTTAATATCTACTAATTTGTTTATTACGATGATCTTTTATGTAATTTTTTTTTTGCAACTGCAGTCAAAATAATTTCATTCTGATAATAAATATTCCATTTAATACCCTTTTTTTTTAACAAAAGTTCTATACACCTTCTTTATTCCTCTTGCCGTCAAATTGTAAAAAAAAATTTTTAACTTTTTATGTTTATGGTTTGGGATTTTTAATAATGTTGTTCCGACGAGTAATGGATTTTGAATCAGTAATGGAGACAGTTTAAAAAAATGTAATAAAAAGAACGTGATTGTATGTGGCGACTATAATGTAAATATTTCAATGAAAAACAGAATGATGAATTTATTTATGTGTTTTGACATGCATACATTTTTTCCTTACCCACATGCCTAACAGACACTGCAGCAACTTGTATCGACAATGTGTACACAAGTTACACAGAAATTATGATTTTTTGTATGGTAACTTGTTTTGATTTCGACCACATGAGTAAAATTGTCAAATTACCTATGGTAATAAAGGTACCAGTTTCTATGTCAAAATATAGATCTATGTCTAACAAAAATATAGAAACATTTAAAGCAAACATTACAAAAGACCTTTGTGTACTAGATTTAAATAGTAGTGATCCCAATATTTTTTATGACAAAATTCAAGCAACTTAGATGTAATTTTGATGACAATCTTACTCTAGTTTTATATAAAAGCAAACGTAATTTCAATGACTGGGCTACCAAAGGAATCCGAAAAAGCAGAGATACATTATATAAGCTTTATGCCAGGGAAGCTTATAATACACAAAGGACATTTGTAGATTACGTGTTCAAATATAGTAAACTTTTTAAAGCAGTTTCCCAAAAAGCTAAAGCGTTATCATTGAGAAACAAGATAAAAAATCTTATAACAAGATAAAAACAGTAAGGAATATAATTA
Organism: Apoda limacodes; assembly: GCA_946406115.1. Taxonomy (NCBI): domain Eukaryota; kingdom Metazoa; phylum Arthropoda; class Insecta; order Lepidoptera; family Limacodidae; genus Apoda; species Apoda limacodes. Next base: position 4,472,691 of record OX291553.1, on the reverse strand, counting down.
AAAAAAGAAACTGGTAAATTTAAACAAAAAAACCAAAATTAAAACTGATTAATACGTACAAACTTTTGAAAGATGAACTTCTAGTTGCTAACAAGTTTGTGGCTTTCTTAAGCAAAATCCCGATTCTTTGCACAAAATCTTTAGACTGTAGTACAACTTTAGCTTGTCAAATTTTAAGCGAAAACGTAGAGATTGTCAAGGATGATTTTCTTTTCAAAAAAAAATCTAAAGTAATAATATTCAAAACGTTTCATTCCCAAAACCAACATAAAACTAAAGATTTTTGGGCAATGTCCGTTAAAGTCATAGGTACTGGTATTGTAATTTTAGCACCATTCCTAGCGTATGTACTTAATTGTTGCATTGAAAAGGGTTGTTTTCCAGACTTAATAAAACTAAGCATAATAATTTCGTAATCCAAACAGAGGTACACTGAAAAAAAAGGTTAAGATCATCTTTAAGACAAGTCTTTAAAAATGTTGACATACTTACTAAGCCGTTTCAATATATACTAGCCAATATTTTGTATACCCGTTAATCTTACACAAATTTGATAAAAATAGTGATGTTCACAATTCTCTCACAAGGTCAAGAGACAAACTTGTTCTTCCAAAAACACGGTTGTCAAAAATCAAGTAAAACCAACCTTTTTGATGAATTGTGACAAATTTTATAATCATCTGTCAAAAGAATTAAATGATTTATTAGAAACTAAATTTAAAAATTACTAAAGGAAAAGTTATGGGAAAAAGCATATTACAGCGCGAACGAAATTTTGACAGATAAAATAGTTTTTAACTAATATTTAATTATTTTTTTTATTACATGTGTATGTGTGCATATACTGACAAACTTATTAAATAAATTGCATTATATAGTATTTTCAAATTAACAATGCCCCTGTACAGCAGCTTTTATTATTCTAATATTATGATTATTTGTTCTAGATTTATAAAATCAAATTTTGACGATGCTTCTGCACAGGTGAAAAAAACTATAATAAAAATTTGTTAATTATTTAATGACAATGCCCCTTTACAGCAGCTTGGTACTTATCATTGTATGTCATGTGTAATAATGACATGCATAAGTGTAACACTTGTATCAAAGTGGTCCAGAATGCATAATAATAATAAAAATAATAGTATTAGGACATTAATGGTCCGTCCCCCCAGAGGTCCATTGTTGGGGGTAAGGGCTTCAGTACAACAGGGTTCGCCCTGGTACCCTGAGGCTCAACGTCAGCGATATGACATGTTTATACACCCTCATACCATCCACCCCTTGGCACGTGCCCACCTTAGCATTGGGCCATCCATCTAATGCAATAGAATTCACATTCATAACAAATGGATTTTCCCAAATCTGATCGGGTTGCATATGGATATTATCTAGGACTAAAGTGCTCATCAAGACGACTCAAAAGATAGGGTTACGTCGTTTTATTACGGAGATCCTATGGCAACCTTCTTGCTTCATCATCCAACCCTGGCTACCATTAAGGACTAAAGTAAACGCAAAGACAAATCAAACGAGCCCAATCGATGTGATTGTGTCGTTTTATTGCGGACTTCCTACGTACACCTGCCAGCTCCATCATCAGACCCTAGATACCATTTAGAGGCAAAGTACTCAAGACGATTCATAGGGGCCCAAAATCAATGGGGTTATGTCGTTTTGTAACGGAGTTCTTATAGCAACCTTCCAGCTCCATCAGCAGACCTTGGATGGGCTGTGTCGTTTAATAACAGAGTTCCCATGGCCACCTTTCAGCTCCATCATCAGATCAACTCCATGTCATCATAATACTGCATTGTCATAGGATATACATATGCGTGCAAAATTTCAGCTCAATCGGAAACCGAAAAGTGATTTAAATTTAACTTGCAAGATTTCATAACAGACAGACAACGGTCAAGTGAAACTAAATAAAAGCGTGTAATAAAAACTAAGTAAAATATCAGAAACAGTTAAATGTGGAAGTTAATTACAAAAAATATTTTATCATAATGCGTGAATATGTATGTATGTTCGTATTCTGTATTATACTTCATTTAAGTGTAAAGCTATTATTTTTGTACGTATTATATTTGAATTATATGACAGCTTTAAGTACTTATTTATTTACCTTTTAGGTGTTATAGATTATTCATACGTTTTATTATTTGTTAGCTCTTAAAATTTAAGATTTATGTAAACTGATTCAAAAATATCAATAATATTCGTTCACTTCATATAAAAGCCTACATACTTAAGGCCAATAAAAAATTAAATATAAAAATTAAAAAAAAAACAACATAATACCCGACTTAAAACTACGACATTAAAAACAATGGAAACTTATTATTAATTTATTATTATCATTTAGGTGCACTTCATCACAAATATATATTTTCAGAATCAATATGATGAGTTTTTTAAATGATTCCCATTTTGCATTATTAAATGAAATATTAACAAGTTTGTTCGTTTTAATGTCGCCTTGTTATCTTTTATCACGTCAAATCATACAATGTCGCAATGAACGAAATCCATTTAGTCGTTTGAATTTTAAATAGGTAAAATATAGGTATAAAACATAGTACATATACCTAATAGTGCAACAAACTTTTGTGACCCGGTGGTCTAAAATCAAAACTGCAGTCGCCATATTGTAATGGTGTGAACTTAAAATAACACTGGCGACCAAATACTCAAGATCAGACGGTCAAAAAAGTTTGTTGCACTGTACATCTTATGAAAATTAGTCTGAACACAGAGTAATGTTTTACGTAAAGAGTATTTACTAGAAATAAAAACAGTGGAGTTTCATACTAGACTCTCATGATATCATATTATATAATATGTCTATCTTTATTTTATTAGAAATATATCCTACTTCATTTTATAAAAAATATGTGCCACTTTACTAGAATACACTTCGCGACGCCCGCGCGTGTTTACATCTTTCCTAAACTGTTGCTGTCCTTATCGAACACGACGCGGGCGCGTGACCTCCCTTCCCCGACGGCGCGCGCACGTTATTCAGGTATGATTTTGTCGGATGGCTCGAGCGTCAGTATTCTGAAAAGCGATATGACTTTCACCCAAAACTACTAGGTATATTTTGAGCAGAAACGAAGTATAAATAAATTATCACCATTATTTTTTTGTAATCTGGAATTTAATAACGATATCTAATATATAAAAATCAATGAGTTAATGTATTTTATGTGATGCCATATTGTTTATCCTATTACTAATTATTGACTGAAGGAATGAAAGGTTATGATAAAGATTATGTAATAGGTAAAAAAGTATAGGTGAAAAGTAATATTAAATCAGCTAATACAACAAATCACTAAGTTTCTTATTTACTTTAAATTTAAATCACAAAAGGTCAGTTTGTTTCACACTTTAGGTATGAAATATTATATCACTTAAATGTAAATATATTATTTTTTTACAACGCCTGAACTCCGAACTTTGTTATCATCCAAATTCAGTAGTTGACCAATAAGCAATGTCGTCGTGCGAGGCGCAGAGCATTACAAATCTATAGCTAATTTGGTAGGAACCGACAACAATGACCATTCTAATAATAATTTTCTCACTGTTTCCGGGCAGTGAAATAACAACATAAAAAATAGTTTTCTGTTTAATTTTATCGTTTTTTTTAACACGTTACAGAGAAATAGATGTTGGGATGTTTATTTTATTACAAAAGCCTAATATCAGCTTCCAGCCAAAACGAGGGAGATGTTAATATTCACATAAGTTGAATACATTTATCAGTATCTTAAATGAGAGCTCTTAAAGTTTATTTTTGTGAGGCGTTTGATATCCAATAATTTTTATTTAGGAAACTTATTATATTTCCAAGGTCTGTGGTTCTTTAAAATTTTCGGAAACGTTTATGTTATAGTGTATAATGAGCACAAAGTTGCACGGCTTTGACCATAAATTATAAGTTTTTGCACTCTAATAATTTTAGAACTACTCAATTTAACGTAAAACTGTAAAACCACAGACGTAGATATTAGTTTCCTGGTCTTTTTAAAAAAACTTTAAGTTTGGAATGCATCTTAGGAGTAAAATCTTGTTGTATGGAGCGCGCTTGAATCCGATACTCCCAATTTTATGACAGCTAGAACACATTTCAGCATGGATTTAATTAGATTTTTCCAATCAGCTGTTTTTGATTATTTACGCGTGTAATACTGCTTCCGGCAACTTATTTTTTATCCTACAGTCCATTTTTTAAACCTGGCCTTGGAAAAAATTCATAAATTGGTAATTTTTTTAGGAATCTCAAAAATGACTTTAAAATCACCGGTCTTGAGAATATGCAATGAATAACATCACACACAGCGCCATCTAGTTCCAAACTAAGCAGAGCTTTAACGGTAGATACCAGACAACGGATACAAATAATATGCTTTTCTTTGTAAATACACACATAAAAGACTTACAAAAATTAACCAGTCTTAAGATAAACACAAATGTTCAACACATAAATGTTTGTCCCGTGCGGGGAACGAACTCACATAAATAAAAAATTGATTTGTTAATATTTTAAAAAATTTTTGCCAGTTCTAAAGTCTTCTAGGTTCTTTTCTTCTAGGTTTGATGTTTCAAGGACTAAATAACTTAGGCTAAAATGGATGTTTTATCCACACACATATCAATCGATTTTGATCACTGGCCCTGCACTACAAAATTATGTCTCTTTCGAGAACAACGCCTTTGGCAGTGGTCTGAAAATTCCTCAGATTTTAATCCTTTTAAGAAATACTAAACCATCAGCAAGGCCAAGATCCTGAGCCAGCCAAGGGACTGTATGTTAGGGCGTGCTTTTGACACGACGACGCAATCCAGAATAATTGTTAAATCTAAATAGAAAAAAATAATTAATTTGTTGTTGGTGATACTCAAATATACACATTTATAGAGAAAGGGAAAACTCCACTATAAATAATAATAATTGTAAGTTCTTTTTAATAACAGCTTATAGAATTCTTAGAAACCCGTTTTCACAAAATTCATCATCCTATTGCTAGCCATTTTTTAAACTAGATAAAAGCTCATATCCAGCAATACAAAAATTGTTTTCAAATGACGTCATTTGGTGCAACAAAAGTTATTCAAGAAAATTTTAGGCTAACTTTCAAAATTCTGAATCAAATATATCATATAACAGGTTCTTTATTGCCAACGCCGAATAGTGACTATAAATTTATGCAAATTTATTTTATGGGCGATTCAGCTAGACAAGTCGATCAGCGTTGTGCGCACAACAATTCAATGACAAGACCAATTGTGGAACAACCCCAAACGTTTTTTCATCAACATAACGAATTTGTTGCATTATTCACGACCGCTTTGGACCGCATGCCGTCTGTTAATCAGAAAATTGTCATCAAAGCTGGTAAGACGCCTGCACGCGAGAAGTTTTAATGCGCCAACAATTGACGAAGTCGCTATTGTCGTCGTGGGTGAAAATTTAGAAAACAGAGATATTGTTTTACATCGGCGTAGCAATCAACTGCAGCGTGTGTCCGAAACAGATCTATCATATGATGCGTTACAATATCCTTTCTTATTTTGGCAAGGTGAAGATGGATATCATTTTTGAATGAAGATGATGATTCCAGTTACAGGTTCCGAAACTAACAAAAAAGTTAGTTCAATGAATTATTATTCATACAGACTGATGGTACGGGAAAATGAGGACAATCATACCTTAAAATGTCGGCGTCTCTTCCACCAATATGCTGTGGATATGTACGTGAAAGTTGAAACTGAGCGATTGACATTTATCAGGTTAAACCAGACAAAACTGCGTTCTAAAGACTACATTCATCTACGGGATGCATCAATGCTGATGGAAATGCACAGAATGTAGGTAGAACAACTATTCTCCCAACAACATACGTAGGAAGTTCGCGACATTTGCATGAATACGCTCAGGATGCTATGTCGTATGTACGTCATTATGGCACACCAGATTTGTTTATAACCTTCACATGCAATCCACAGTGCACAGAAATTCGACAAGAATTATTTCTTGGCCAATCACCTATTGATCGCCACGACATTACCGCAAGGGTGTTTAAAAGAAAGTTAAAATCAGGTTAAAAGTCAAGTTTCAAGATTCAGTGTACAGTGAATCTTTTAATTATATATTGTGTATTTTTAAATATTAGTTATTTCGTTTATCTCTTTATTTGTAGGTATATTTTTTACATAGATTTATTTATATTGATATACGTCAACTTACGTGTCTTTTATATTTTCGATGTCTATCTTAAGCCTAAGTTGGCTGGTAGAAAATGCTTAAAGCCGGGCATTGTGCAACAATGTGTTGGAATAAGCAAAGGATTAATAAATAAAATAATAATTTATTGAAAAGTAAAACCAAAGATAATCTTAGTAGCTTTTATCTAGTTTAAAAAATAAATCAAATCTTATTTAATTTATTTCTGATCTCTTATATCGGGCAGCAATATGGCTAGCAATAGGGTGATGAATTTTGTGAAAACGGGATTCTAAGAATTCTATAAGCTGTTATTAAAAAGAACTTACAATTATTATTATTTATAGTGGAGTTTTTCCTTTCTCTATAAATGTGTATATTTGAGTATCACTAACAACAAATTAATAATTTTTTAAAAAAGTTTGTTGCAAAATACATCTTATGAAAATGAGTCTGAACACAGAGTAATGTTTTACGTAATGAGTATTTACTAGAAAAAAAAACAGTGGAGTTTCATACTAGACTCTCATGACATTATATTGTATTATATAATATGTCTATCTTTATTTTATTAGAAATATATCCTACTTCATTTTATAAAAAATATGTGCTACTTCTTGTATATCTTTGACTCGCAGCATTGCGAGTTCTGCGACTTAAGTTTGTACGTCTTATTGCTGGCATTTTCAAAACGTAAATTTAACTGTAAATTAAAGAAAACTATTGTATTCTGCTTTATAACTTAGTATTCAATTTAATGAATTATTTAATTATGAAAATAATAATATTCTATTTATTTTCAAGTGATGATTTTTAAGTAAGTTCTATATTTTAATTTAACATTTGTCACGCTTTGGTATGATTATATGTTTGTCATGTTATAAATTGGAATAAATAAATAAATAAATGTCACTTGTTATATTAGTAAGGAGTATATAAGTCTATTCAAACTTACTAAAACTCTATATTAAATTGAACTTTTAATATAACGCGTGATGGCTCTGAACTAACCGTGATGTGCACTGAGAAATTCAATTTTCTTACACCATTTTTGTAAGAAATAACAAATTAATTATTTTACATGTATTTTATCAATAAATCTGTAAATCTGTTTTAAACGATTTTTTTACATCCTCTTTGACGATATTCTGTCAATTCTCATGTTATACGTCATAAGGTTACATTAAAAAAGTTTATATTGTTAATTCATTTTTATATATGTAGCTAGCTGACCCGGCGAACGTTGTTTCTTTTTTTAAAGCAACTGCCGCACCAACCTATTGTGTAAGGATTGTACTAATTCAGAAACCTTCCCCTTACCAAAACTGCATTACAATCGGTTTCCTTTCTTCCTTTATTAACTTTCTCAGAAACATTCCCCGGCGTGTGCATAACAACTTACCAAAATTTCATTATAATCGGTTCACTCTTAGTGCGCGAGTCCGAATCGTACTTGACCCTTTTTTCTTTCTCAGAATCCTTCCCCTTCGTGTGCATAACAACTTACCAAAATTTTATTACAATCGGTTTACCCTTAGTGCGCGAGTCCGATTCGCACTTGACCGTTTTTTTTTCATAAAAACCTTGTCCTTGCCATAATAATCACAACAAAAAAAATTACCCGGATTGGTCCAGCAGTCTTCAGTTTTCCTTAGTGCGCGAGTCCGACTAGCACTTGACCGTTTTTTTCTTTCATAAAAACCTTCTTCTGACAATAACAAACACAACATAAAAAGAATTAGCGAAATCGGTCTAGCCGTTCACGCGTGATGGCGTGACCAAGGGAAATAGGGATTAATTTATATATATATATATATATAAAATAAATAATAAGATATAGATATAGATAGATGAAATGTGTCGAAGGGATTACTGAGTAATTCCCACCAGCTGGAAGACTTGTTTGCTGCAGATCGACGCCAGGATTATTTGCAGATTATAGCCGAAGCTTTGTACGTTATTAAATACGTTGCTTGAATTTCACACCAATGACTCGATGCATGCAACCTTAAATGTGAATATTATTTTACTGGCGACTTGTTTTCTCTCTAGTTTTTTTATTTTACTAAAACTTATTTTCTAAAGACACCTTAGTATATAGTTCTCTCTTAAAGCCGGAAGTCGTCCACTGCTGAACGGAGGCCTGCCCCATATGTCTCACAACGGCCGGTCCTGAGCCGCCTGCGGCCATTCGCTTCCTGCGGCTCTGGGACGTTTGTCCACCTGACAGGGACCGTCGCATACTGCGTCATCCGATCCGTGGTCCGACCTTTCTTTCCCATCGGTTATCGGTTCGGCGAGCGATGTGGCCTATCTTTTGTCACTTCAGCTTGCTAACTGCTTGAGCTATGTCGGTAACTATACTATGTTCTTCGGCAAATTTCGGATTTTATCGCGCAAAGAAACACCAAGCATAGCTCTTTGCATAACTTTCATCGTTCATATTTCCATATTTCTGAGCTCATATAAGAATCCAACACCACGTTTCTCTATCATAAGTCATCACTGGCAACACACATTAATTATGTATGTATAGTATATGGTGCTCTGTTTAATATTTTATTTTAAAATTATGTACAGTGCAAAAATCAAAACTACTGATGCCATATTAAAATAATGGCCTACCTGATATTAAGCGGTTACCGTAGGCTATAGATGCTTGCAACGAACACCAGTGGCATTGCTCACGCGTTGCCGACCCCTTAAAACGTTTAATCACTCCTTTATTAATCATAATTCTAAGTCTATAGAACGTTTTATTCAAACGTTTGCACGCATATTATTACACATATCTGGCGCCGTGCCGGCGTAAGAAAAGTTATGTAGTTTATAAAATAAATTCGTAGGATATCAAATCAAACCATATTTATTCAAATAGGTTTCTGTAAACACTTTTGAATCGTAGATACAATCTAAATAATGTTAATTTCTGCCGAAAAGAGCTGGCAAGAAGATCTAATTAAAGTAATAATACAATAAATTGATAATTAGCTAACAAGTATGCAATATGCATTGAAATACTTCTTGGGTAATATAAATAAGTTAGTAAGCTACTAAAAACAAAGTCAAACACATGTCACTTATTTATTTTTATGTAGCATAGGGAGGTAGATTAATTTTGATAATTTAAGTGCAAAACCTCTTTTACATTATTTTAAGTGATTTTTTACCGCACCTGTGGCCTGAAGCTACCATCAGCTTATTTCCGCGCCCAAAATCACATTCTCGTGAAAGAATATGGAAATTGAGACAACGTGAAAGCAATACTCTTTTGATATTCTGTGAGCGGCTCGAGTGGATATTGACGTAATGTGGAGCTGTTATGGAGATAAGGGGAGCTTACTCTTGTAAGGGATATTTCGATATTTGTAAATGTTTAAATAATAATATTCAATTACTAGTATTATTTAAAATTGCGAGCTTTCTCTATTATTAAAACTTGTTCACCGCAAGAGAATTCTAAATTCTCTAAATCTAGACAGGAACTTTTTGATATCATGAAGTAGAAATCTGTTAGTTATCTGTATAAATCGTATTCATATCAAATAAATTAGTTTTTATTATAACTGTAATTAAGACATCTAATACTATGATCGTGTGATCATATTACTCACGTATTACACTTGTACCAAATTTTACACATCAACATATTACACTCTACCTGTTTATTGATATAATCAGGCGTTACTTTACGGAAAATTATTATTATGATAAAATATTATTACCTTGCAAATCCCCTGACAACAATTTTGTAGCACTCACGTACAGAAGTACACCAATCTGCCTGCGTACTACTTCATTAGCGACTTCATAGGAATTCACCACGAGTCAAGTAAAACCAAAGAAACTAAGGATGTTTTTTTATTTTATTTTATTATTATTTACTCCTTTTTAGCTGTGTATTGCCTTTTTCATTCTTTTTAGGGTGCCAGCGGACCCTAAAATTAGCCTTACGCTGTCCGACTTTCTGTTTTTTCAATCTTTGAAGGGTTCTATCTTTTAGACCGAAGTAAGTAGAAGACTGTTTTGCAGAATATGCTGTTATGTGATGTATACATATACCTATAATATGTATATGTATAATGGTAAATTTCCTGCAGGTGGTTGGTAAATAAACTCGATGCTAAATCCGTTCCAAAACTTCTCATAAAGATTTAAAGAAAAACTCCAGCAATAATAAAAAAATACATCAATAGGGCCATCTTATTATTTTAGCAGGCACCCTACTTTCTATTATTATTTTATTCTTACCAAAGTTGTAAGTTTTAATTTCTTGTATTCTGCAAAGATACGCTGTAAGGGAATGACCAACGTAATAAAGATAAACCGTTTTGGATTATCAGCATTTGAAGCAAAAGCTGTGTCGTAATAAAGCTTACTGAACTTAAGTGTTACACAGAGGAACATTTTAACGTGCGTGACCAACGCTGTCTGAATATTGAATAAAGTAATATTTTATATTAAGCAGTACCTAACCTTGTCTCGAATTAAATCATGCATTTATGTATTTTATTAATTAATTGATAAAAAACACTTAAATCACAAGACAAGTTACTTACGTCAAAAGACAAGGTTTTTTAGTTATACCTATTTACATCTATGTGATTTGCTAATAAGAAAATTTGTAAGTAAATTACATTAACATATTTGATATTATTAGTTATTGGAATAGGCTTGCCTCTTGGGTAATCAATATAAAGCAATTTCAATTTCTAGCTGTCTTTTGTGTTTCTTCGTAATATTTTCAGTATCGCTTGAAGCATATTTTACAATTCTTGTAAATTTTGTTAATAAATATATAAGATTGTATGTATATTGAATACTAAAAAACACTGTTCAAAACCTGTCAATGTAAATTAAAGGATATTGTTAGGATAACATTATAAATGCGACAGTTACTGTGTCTGTCTGTCTACATGCTTAAATCGCAGTACTTACTAAAAAAGGGTATTTGGCATGATAATAGTCTGAGTCGCGAGGAAGAACATGAGCTACTTGAAAAAGGCAAGTGTAAGTCTGCCTTTTTTTCTATAGTTGCCGTTGAAACTGATAACTGAATTAAAGGCGGGTGAAACCGTTTGCAAAAGCTAGTTTTGTATAATTTAAGTGACCATAAAGTGTTTGCTCTAGAAATTAATTTTTTGCTCTTGAAGGTGAGGACCATGTCTTTTATATTTCGCTTCTGGATTCGTAAGTTTAGTCAGTGTTTTCATCATATTAAATTTAACAAATATAAAGCTTTTGTAACAATGATTAGGCTTTATAAGTTTGATGAAGCAAGTGCCGCTCTATTTTCTTCAGAACTACTATTTTCTGTCCTTTGTCTGACGGTGCGGGTAATGACGACTCAGAACAAGGGGATTGAATATATTATTCAGCGCTAAAACTGTAACAAATGGATGAGGTAAGCACTCTTCTTTGTGTCGCAGTAAAGTCCTCTTTTTTGTCAATTTTATATACACAGTGTTACGTGAAAACTTGATAAGGATTTATGTTTGTTTTTGTAATTTAAGAAAGAAAACACTGGTTGGTACAAAAAAATGTTTTTAATTTTTAATCTATTTATAAAATTCTTAATTATGTCTCAAAATTATCTTGGTTTTTATTTAAATAATTTCTTACTTTATTTAAAATTCGGGAGGTGTACGGCTAACCTGGGTCTGAAAACTTACCTGAATGTGATAAATAATATCTAAAAAATATAATAATATCGACCACATGTTGTAGTACAAATTAAATTAAAATAATTTGGATATATATAAAAATATTTATTATTTACCTTACCTTCTCATAATGTCACACTGACAATGACTAACATATGTCGAAATATATGTGAAAAACATTTTTATTATTATATCCTTCTTCTTCTTCTTAATGTTCTAACCACCACGCAGAACTTCTCTATTATTTGCTAGTCTGTAGAGACTAGTAGTGCCTGTGATACCAGTTCAGCCTTTTAAATTGTCACTCCATGCTATCCGTCTTCTGTCTCGCCCTCAATTTCCCCCTATTTTCCCTTCAATCGTCACTTTTTTTTTCACTTTTCACGTTCGTGTTTAGACGGTCTAGCAGAAACTGCAAATCTACTTTAAAGTGTGCAAGAATGACAGTAACATCAGCATACCTTAAATATTGATTATAAACATTAATTTTTATTTCCGTTTCTATTCCGTCAAACATTTCTTGAAAAATGGTTTCGGAATATAAGTTGAATTTGGTGACCCAATACTCTCTCTCTCAGTCCTTCCAGAATTTGTATGTCTGCAGCTTTAAGATTTGTTATTAGAATATAATTGCAGTTTGATTCCAATATAAATTTTGTATGATTCTTTGATCTTTTTTATTCTATTTCAGATCTGCTTAATATTTCAAAATCTATTAGCATACATATACGTCCTTATTTAGTTCTAGGCATTTCTATATCAGTTACGGAAACCAGATTGTGTATTCGATATATTATTGTTAATTTTGTTGTAGAGTAGATGCAGTATTTTAAGAAGTACTTGGAGGGGATTGCTTATCAAGCTTATCAGTCTGTGTTTGCAGTACTTTTCGCACTAGCTTTCTTGGGTACCGGGAGAAAGGTGGATTGTAGCCAGTCCTTTGATATATGTCCAGCCAGTGTCATATATGTAATTTTACTTCTTAACTACTAAATTTATGTTTCCTCAATCTGGCACAACAGCTTTTTTGTTTTTCATGTTCTTAATAGCTTTTTCTATCTCCTCTTTGAGTATTGAGGGTCCACCTAGCACGTGGTTGTCATATTCCTGTTTAGTTGTTCCTGCCGATTTTCTCTCATCCTCAAACAATATTTCTATATATACTTCCCAGATTTTACATTGTTCTTTTATATCTATAACTACTTTATTTCCTGTATTTACCAAAAGACTTGTAGCAGGTTATTTATTAGTATTTGTGTGATAAGTGATTATTATATCGAATATATTCTAAATTTATTCAGTGTATAATTGTACATTTAAATCCAAATTTCATTTATGAATCTTGCAATGACAGGAAGACTGCCAATACCTTCTGTTAGTACAATTTAATTTCAAATAAAAGTCTATACCTTTAAGTCTGAGTATTATTTATTTACTATGACTGCAGTGAGCCTCGATCCAGCAGATCGGTGTCCGCCCGTGGCAAACGTCGTGCCTTTATTCAATTACCGAGACGGATTTGATTTGAGGTATTCTCAAGAGGAATCCCGTTTATTGAATACGTTTCCATTTTTTTTTTGTTAACAGTCTTTAATATGTCTCAAAAGTATACTTGTGCATTTAATGTAAATCATATTAATTGTCAAATTATTCAAAGCATATTTAATATGCTAATTAAAATAAAATTATTGTTTATTTATTTAAAGCACATTTAAATTGCTAATATAACAAAACCATCCCCTTATTCAAGTCAATCAAAACCATCTGGTTCCAAGATGACTGTGACATGCATTATCTGTTTACTTTACGCTTCAATGAAAAAATGCGTAGAACAACGATTTAATCAGCAATGTAGGTCATAACCATAAACTCATTCTACATATTTTTTCATTAAAATGTAAGTAAACGCACCGTTGACTACTGTTGAACTAGACGGTTTTTACTGACTTGAATAAGAGGGCTGATTTTGTGTATATTATTTAATAATTTATCATACAAAAAATAGCTCCTTAAATACCATTGTATTAGTTTCACTATGAGTTGATAAAATAGTTTCAGATGGAGAAGTAAGTAAATAAATGATGACTTGCGAAGCCACAGGGCTCCACGGAACACACTTTGAGTACCTAAGGATGGTTTGTATAGGAACGAAAATCATTTACTTAGCCTTCAATTAACGTTAAAATATTATGACTGGCTTTAAATCTAAATTATCTTCTTCTAGACAGATGTACTTATACATAAAAACACCTAAATGGCAGCAAAAGTGAAAAAAAATCTCCTATGATATGACACTCGTATATTAACAAGCAATTTACTTAAAGCTTTGAAAATAATGTGCACGTTGCCAAAATGTAGTCACTTGCGGAAATTGCTTTTAGACTATTATGATATTAGCTACATTAAAAAGAGATTTATTTTTGGCATTGCGTGCCAACAAATGTGGAGGAAGATATAATTTAGTGATAACATACTAAATAAGAAAAATACACTCTTGTAACAAAGCAACACTTTTATTCTTATATTGTAGAGTTCCGTTGATACCTCAAAACATAATATGAAAAACTCTTCCTTTTGCGAAATTACTCTTAAAATAATCATAGGTAAACAAAACCGTCTTAGTAAACAAATAAAATGTCAACTTCTTCCTAAATTTCCCATAGCCTCACGAGTATATTATCTCAATGGCCTCACTCAAGATCCGCAATGCTCACTAGTGCCCACTACGGGCGCTTGCCCTTCCTCATCCCCCACGGTCCGCCCTCGAGATCTTTCTCCTCGCTCTTTTTCAGCTCCTCAACGATTGCGATACAATTTTGCTCACAAATCGAGCGACTAATTGAAGCACCAGATCACTTTCACTCTATAATCTTTATATGGAGATGAATCGATTTGCAAATACACAAGTTTATCGATTCGGTCGTTTATGTGTTTATTTATTTATGCTATAAAAACTCGTAATATCAGAAATATTTTTTATAATTTACGGAAGGTTCAGAGTTAATATATTATGATAAAATTAAACTCTTTTTCCCCGACTGCAAAAGGAGGTGTGGGGGGGTTCTTCAAGAAAGTAGTTATTAGATTTTTGACCGCTTACGATCAGGCGAACCGTTAGCTTGTTTGCTTTCTTAGTGCTATAAAAAATGTAGGCATGTTTATGACGTATTACTTAATTCTATGATTTGTGTAGGTTAAATTACTAGGACTTTATAAGTCCCTAGTAGTTGTGTTTTTATTTATCAAGAAACATTTTATCCCAATGTTTTTTTTTTCTTTTTTCTTCTTATCTATGCCTCATTCATAGGTCCGTTTTTTTGTTGGACAAAATGTTTAACTGTCTAAACAACACCCACCTACGTGACGAAGAAGGCTGGTTAGTCGGGTGCTCTCGCCCCCCGTATCCTCGCGCTCCTTACATTACAATTGCCCCGTCTAGACGACTTCGTTGGCTGAGTCAATAAAAGATTGTTTAAGCTCCGGTAATTGTATGTTACCATGTAGCTGGTCGGATGATGAAAACCATAGGAACTCCTTAATTATAGAAAGTAAACTGGTCGTTATTGTTGCATTTATCTTAACTAGTTATATCACATGTGGTGTTCAGGGAAGTGTCAGTTAATTTTTTTATTTGTACTTATTGGAAAAGCAGTTAAAGACTGCATATGGATAGTTTTTAATACAATACTTGTAAAAAAATACAAGAGGTTCTTTTTATATATTCAGGTTTACTATGACAAATACGGTCTTGTTATTTATATATTCAGGTTTACTATGACAAATACGGTCTTGTTATTTATATATTCAGGTTTACTATGACAAATACGGTCTTGTTATTTATATATTCAGGTTTACTATGACAAATACGGTCTTGTTATTTATATATTCAGGTTTACTATGACAAATACGGTCTTGTTATTTATATATTCAGGTTTACTATGACAAATACGGTCTTGTTATTTATATATTCAGGTTTACTATGACAAATACGGTCTTGTTATTTATATATTCAGGTTTACTATGACAAATACGGTCTTGTTATTTATATATTCAGGTTTACTATGACAAATACGGTCTTGTTATTTATATATTCAGGTTTACTATGACAAATACGGTCTTGTTATTTATATATTCAGGTTTACTATGACAAATACGGTCTTGTTATTTATATATTCAGGTTTACTATGACAAATACGGTCTTGTTATTTATATATTCAGGTTTACTATGACAAATACGGTCTTGTTATTTATCATATAATATTGTTTACGGGCTACTAGAGAAATGGAGTTACAACAAAGTTGTTACACCAAATTTTGGATTCTTTATTAGCGCAGTTTAAATTTTTTTCACAAATGAATTTCGAATTTTTGAGGAACAAGGATCATCAAGCAATATGGTATCTCGATGAATGCTACCACAATCTTCGTGTCCACCCTGGTTATTCGGTTGTCCATCTCCGAACTTAAGAAATCCTTTCTGATTTAATGTTTCACCTGTTGCAAAAACAATTTAGTTCAATAAATATAATAAAAATTTTGTACTTCAACTAAGCTTTTGAAACATTGTTATGAAATTAAATAATTCACAAATAAAAAAAAATATGTTTTCGTTCTCATTGTTAACCCATCTCATAGTTGTAACCGTTTTAAAATCTAGAAAACAAATGATTTTATAATTTTACATGTTTTCTGGTACCGCGTTCTTTTAAGAAGGTTTATATTTTCGCTATATTTAATGTCCTACAGATGGTATGTCATAGTGATTTTCTATAGAAAGTCTGCAATGCTAAAGTTTGTTAAGCGTTTTAAAAGTATATATCACAATTTAAAAATAAAATAATTGAGATGGGGAACCACTGTATGACAAGTAGGGACAAAAACAATTTCATCTAGTAGGGAATTAGAACTTTGCTTAGCGGTTGTATAAAAACAAATTCGAGTAAACTCGTTCTGAAATGTTCTACCCCAGAGTGGTAACATTTGGTGAGAATTATAAGAAAAAAAAAATAGGTTTCAAGTAATCAATTTTTTTTTGTTTGTTAAAAGGAAAGCTTTCCGACGACACTGAACCCATTATTAGGGCCTGCGTGATGGCCTATGGCCAAGGATAGGCAATGCCCCATGAGTAGGGACGTATGATGATTGTAAGATAATAATTTTCGAACTTTCACTCGGATTACATAAAATAATAGCTAACTGCAACTCAAAGTGTCGTTTCGATCATACCTATCTGCGATAGCCAATGTCGATGATCAATCAACATATTTTTTACAGAGATGATGAGTATGATAATAAATAATTTAAATGCGGAACTTCAAAAACAAACAAATGGACATTATAGATACCATAAACAGTTTTCCATGTTATTTTTATATATCTGGTCTCACACTTGAAGAAACATCTACCTTTTTTGGGTCACGACGTTTCGGCCAGGTTGCACTGGCCGAGGCCACGAGTAACTAAAAAAAGCGCGATTGTTTTAAAAGTTTTCCATGTTCTATGGACATTTCTAAACCCAATTATCCTTTGATTTTTATTTGTAGGAGCTTGATGTATAAGAGTTTTGATCGCCTCCCGTTCAGCTCCACTGTTGATAACAGCCAGATGCCCACCCTCCTGTGCGCAGACCTCTTTCGCCTAGTCATGGGTTAACCATTTACTTTATGACAACTATTACTGCTTGGTGACAATGTATTGTCTGTAAAATAATATAATTTTCTCACTCAAAAGTCTACTTAATTATTACATTCTTGCTTAGCTGAATACAAATCGTTTAGTTAGAAACTAAAAGTGACAACAATTTAGTTGGGTTTTACAAAACCTTTTCAATTATATTTATCAGCACATATGAAACTGCAAGGTCTTAAATTTAGATAAATATAATACAAATAAAAAACCCTTCCCAATAGGATAATTTTAATATGGTAACAAAGCTTTTAATTAAATTTTGTAAAGACGAAAGAAGTAAAACGGCTACTAGGTTGTGGAATGAGTTTCTTGCCAATTTTTTTTTATACCACAAGGTGGCAAACAAGCTAACGGTCCGTCTGATGGTAAGTGGTCACCATAGCCTATGGACGCTAGCAACATTAGGGGTATTACACGCGCGTTGCCGACCCTTCAGAAATCTAATAACTTCTTTCTTGAAGAACCCCATAGTGTAGTTCTTGGCAGGGAGCTCATTCCACAAACCAAGCGTTCGCGGGAGGAAGTTTCTCTGAAACCGCACTGTACGCAACCATTTGGATTCTAAAGTGTAAGAATGAATTCCCTGCCGATGGCGAGCGGTGCGATGAAAGTAAGTAGCCGTGGGCATCATTTCGAACAATTCCTCAAAACACAACCCATTGTATAACCGGTAGAACACACACAGGGAGGCAAACAGACTTCAGACTTAAGGGCTTACCAACCAAGTGAGTTTGGAATCGTCGACAATTCTCACAACCCGTGGTTGAACCGAGTCAAAAGGGCCAAGCTGGTATCCGGGTGCACCCGCCCAGAGATGGCAGCAGTACTCCATATGGGGCCAGACTTGCGACTTGTACAGCAGCAACCTTTGCCCCGACGTAAAGTACTGCCTCGCTCTGTTGAGTACACCAAGTGTTTTGGATGCCAGCTTCACCTTGTCCAGCAGATGATTTCGGAACTGAACATCGCTGGAGATGTCAACACCAAGGATCCCAATGCTCTTGAAGATGGAGAAGGAATTGTACTGAAATTGTGGGACCATAGTGAATGGGGATTTCATAGCGGTGAACGCGCAGACTTGTGTCTTTGTAGGGTTTAATCGGACCAAGTTTTCCCGTTCCCACTCAGAGACCTTGAACGGAGTGATCTCGATTTCAGACACAAGTTCTTCACGTTTTATTTCCACTACGGAACGAGGGATGCTTGCTCAACCCATGTAATAAGCGTCTCCAGTACCGTCATCTGCATAGCAATGAATGTTGTTGATGTTCAACATATCATTGATATGCAGTAGAAACAGCGAATGAGACATCACAGAGCCTTGCGGGGTTTTCTCTAAGGGCTACTGTTTAGGAAAGAATGTACCATCTAGTTGGTATTCAGATCGGTCGACCTAGTTCATTCTTTGCTTACCCTGTGCGCGTACGCGCGCCAGTCACATATAATCTTTTTGGTTGAAAGGTCGCGGCTGAGAGCGTTGTTATTTTGTGAGCTAAGTGGATTATATATTTTATATTTCTTTAAGTGGATTATCGATAGTGACACATCGAAACACTAAACTCTCACATACACAATTCAATACCCCCCCCATATACATAAGTTTATCTAAAACATATGACGCCAAAAGGGGTAAGTTCTTGTAAATTTTAACTTGTGACCTAATTATTTAAGGCCTACGTTGGCCCAGTTTTTACGATGCAGCTACAGTATGGAGTTCTTCAAGGAAAAGTAGATTTTTAAAGGGTTGGCAACGCAAGCGTCCAAAGGCTGCGGTATCTGCTTACCATCAGGCGGACTGCAAAACTGTTTACCACATTAGTGGTATAAAAAAATCGCTCTGAATGATTAACAATCCAGGGAATTTTAGTTCAATCTTAATATTTAAACTGTTAATTACATACCTGTCCCACATTCTTTTTGATCATTTTCAAAACTCTGTAAGCAAAGTATTTTATTGTATTGAACTCAAAAAAGTTTTATTGGCCTGAAAAAATGAAAAATGAATGAAACTAAAAGATAATAAACTTGCATAGGCACTAGGTACTTATATACAATTACCCTATCCCGCTGCAATCCGCCTTCGGCTGATGCTAAAGAGGCCCGAACGTAAGAGAACCACTGCATTAAACTACTTATGGTCCTTTCGATCAACCCGAGTACATGTGGGGTTCAAAATTTTGACGAAAGCGAAAGAAACAAATATAGAATGAATATAAAAGGATCACTACATAATTTATTGCAAAACAAAAACCAGGCAGTCAAACTGTTCAGGTAATTTAGATTTACAGAGCCTAGAGATTATATCAAAGGTACTACTATACTTACTTTAGATGACAACTGCGAAGCGAAAATTGAAGATAAAACCTTGAAGAAACACCAGTATTTATGCAAATCCATTAGCTTTGAAAAACTATTAATAATATACCTTTCAGATTTGCCTATCCAAACCGCAAAACTTAAAAATAATACTGCAGATTTACCATATCTTAACAACTTGGACGTAATCTAAAAAAAAGTGTCAGCAAAAAAGAGTATGATGAAGATGAAAATGTGATCAAAGTAAATAGTACCGTTGAGACATTAATATAATATATAATCATAGCTATATGAATTTTAAACATTATGTTGCACAAGTTTAAATATGTAATTTTTCTGGGTCACAAAAAAAACCCTCTGATGACTGTGAAGCTAAAGGGCGAGTAGTTGTGCATGCTGGTCCCACAGGCAGGTTCGTAGAATTACCGACTTAGCAATTTTGCACTTAAAAAAACACTTTTGACATCGGATTGTTTAGTCTACTATCTAGCAGACCTATTTAATTTTTTTCTATCGCAGTTTCGCTCTATGTAAAACGTTCTATTGGAGAGCAAATAAATTTAATATTAATTTACTTTGTCTTTTTATAAAACTCCTTGTGCACCATGTTCACTAAGTTTATTGATTGGTGTTATTTATTTTGATTCTGTAATTCTGTAAATCTTACCTTCAAGAGACATAAAACCTTCTGTAAAATAAGATATACGTATTTCGGTAAACATTGCATTCAGTGCAATTTCCGAGACAATATCGTTTATTATGTATTGTGTGAGAAATTATTGGCGGGTGAGGCTAGCAGTGCTTCTGTAAACAATCGATAGAGAGAGTGCGAGTTAGTATAGTACTTATTCATTTAAATTTACAGTGTTTTTTAACACCTAATAAATGTTATGAGCTACTGCAATATATCTATGAATTCTACTTTTGACTTTTTTTTTAATTTGACACTACAATCTTGTGTAAAAATCGTAACCTTACTTTCGACAGCGCACTGCAGCCGCGCTCTGCCCCAGTCTACCGGCTCCTCGTGGTACTTCAACCACCAACATCGTTGTGTAATCACACTGAAGCTCCCATTCTTGGTATTAAACAGAAAGTATAAGAAACAGTTTCTTATATAAAGTTAGGTTCAAGAACAATTCTACATTTAATATAAGCAATCTGTTTTTACAATAATATTTGTAGGTTTAAAGAACGATATGGCTCTTTACCAGTTGTACACGTATAATTAAAACTATCTTAATATACACATGGATGTCGTCACCCAATAGTTTTATCCGTTGTTCGACTTAACGCCTAGGCGATTATTATGAAAAAGAAATTAATGCGATTTATGAAGATTTCTGTTCCATACTAAATGATCTGTCTGAACTGGGAATTCAACTATACTTTATCTCACATATAATAGTGCGGGAGATACGAGAGTTTTTACTAAACTCCAGCCCCTTTTTATATTATATCTTTATTGTATATGATTAATTATAATAATATTATGCAAGTAAATCACCATGCTATGAGAAATGGGACATTATATATATATGTATAATATGTAGTTGATAGCGTGATAATTAATTATGCATAATTGTAAATATTAAACATTTGTATGGACCACAAAGTAATTTGATTTTAAAGGTTCCGTACCCAAAGGGTAATTAGCGGACCCTATTACTAGGACTACGCTGTCCGTCTGTCCATCCATCCGTCTGTCACCAGGCTGTATCTCATGAACCGTGATAGTTAGACAGTTGACATTTTATCAGAAGATGTATTTATGTTGCTGCTATAACAACAAATACTAAAAAACAGAATAAAATAAATATAAAAGGGGGTTCCCCTACAACAAACGTGCTTCCATTTTTAAAGATAATGGTACTGAACCCTTCGTGTGCGAGTCCGACTCGCACTTGACCGATTATTTTATGATTTTCTCCTATGCTAATTCTCCATAAGGGTAAGAGGAAACCACCATATGATAGACCAACAACATAGTCAAAAGGAGAGGACTTAGTAAAAAGTCTCTAAACCTTTCCTTTTAAATCTATCCTTCCTTATTCAAGTGAATGACATACACAACGTTCTAAAAGGTGGCCCATATATTTTTGCTGATGATGCCTGTAATATTGACACTCCGCTCAATGTGGAAAGTGAAAGAGATTCTTACCCCTGAGTTCTATGTATTTAACTTACTACTGATATAATGAATCACATGAGTCGCCTTCCTGTAAAATTGTATTAGATGCTAGAAGGCAGAATCACAAAGTTTTAACATAAATATGATCAACATAATCACAAATCTATTAGGACTTCGGGTAAAGGAAAAGAATAAGCTATTAGTTATCGATCACCACGCCCAACAAAAGCACATGCAAAAAAAATGGATTTACTTTACTCCATTGCAGAGAACCTACGCTGTTTAACAGTTATAATAAATTCCCTGTATTCTCCGTGCTAATAATAAATTTGTTTGCTTACAGTATAAGATAAGATAGTGACGTAACCGAAACAATTTTTAACATCTTAAACTGAAATAATGAACCTTAGTACTTAGGAATTTAAACCGTTTGTACATTAAATGCTTTGAGGGAAATTCGGGAATAACACATTTACAATTTTACCAGCTGCACCACGCGTCTCGCGTTGAATTTGTTAATATTGGCGTAGGATTTCTACTTTGATAACAAAAATAAAACTTTTGATAACATAAAAGAAACTTTTGATAACATAAAGGAATCTCTTGATAATAGTAAGAAAGTTTACTTTACTGATGTAGCTGAAACTGGTCCACATGAAATTAGTCGTCGTTTGAACTGCTTAAGAAACAAGATTGAAAATTCATTGCACTCGATGTTGACAATAAATATAAAACGGAGACAAAAAGATTACGGTTACGAAATTGAAAATTCTAGCTGTTGCATTTTGAGTATTGTTGTTAAGTACCTACATAATTAAGATATTTTTATAGCTTCTAATGTCTTCTAATAATCTCAGTTTAAATTATTCTGAAGAGGTACTTTCAAATAAAAAAAGTAAAAAAAAGTATATTTCGTACCGAGTACAAAGCTAGCCGTAAGCTTTCATTCCGAGGGTAAGAATAGAATATATATTAATGCAACTGTCACGAAACGAAGGTTATTCTTATATAAGCGCGGGTTCTTATGTAACCGCACTGTACGCCACCATTTCGGTTCTAAAGTGTGAGAATAAATTCCCTGCCGATGGCGAGCGGTGCGATGGTAGAAAGAAGTCGTGGGCATCATTTCGAACAATTCCTCAGAACACATCCCATTGTACAAGCGGTAGAATACACACAGGGAGGCAAAGTCTCTCCTCAGACTTAAGGGTTCGATACGGCAAGTGAGTTTGGGATCGTCGACAATTCTCACAGCCCGTCGTTGAACCGAGTCAAGAGGTCCAAGCTGGTATCCAGGTGCACCCGCCCAGAGATTTCTGAAGAGGTACTTTCAAATAAAAAAAGTAAAAAATAGTATATTTCGTACCGAGTACAAAGCTAGCCGTAAGCTTTCATTCCGAGGGTAAGAATAGAATATATATTAATGCAACTGTCACGAAACGAAGGTTATTCTTATATAAGCGCGGGTTACGACCGAAGCGAGAAACGACTTAGGATGGCGCGAGTATTAAAATACCAATTTCGTGCAGTTGCATAATTTTTTTTACCTTCGTTTGAGAAAATATAACATGTGTTTTATTTTATTAAGGAAAATAAGTTTATTTAGAAAAACGGGATCATAACGGATATGGTTAAGTTTATCTGCGTAGTTACGTGCGAACGTACAACGTTCTTGGAGAATGATGGTTTTGGCACATTATTATTAGATTAAAGAGATTTATATACGACAGATTATTATTACCTGCTACTTGGAGGTGAACATTTCATTGTATGTTACTATATGACGTGTACATTTTCAATAATGACCAGAATGTTATTATGTTATTTCGCAGAAAGGTCGATCTTCAAAACTCTAATTCGAGTATTTAATAGAACTTTTTATTAAAGGTAGTAAAAAATAATAAAATATTAAGGGGTTCTAATTAGCCGAAAATAAAAAACTTTTTTATAGAGATGATATGAAAAAAACTAAGACAATTTTGTAGCAAACATTTTTCATCATAATTTTTCAATCATTGATTTGTATTATGTATACCTAAGGCGATAATTAATGGCACTAAGCCTTAATGTGGCCCGATCGTTAGATCTTTTTCGTTGCTGATTTAAAAACCGGTTCTATATATTCACATCGTAAACACTTATAGATAATTAAAGTATGTTTATTAGAAAGATTTTTTTTACGCTGTATATTTAGAACAGTATCTATAAGATTTGGTGTCCCTATTCAAACGAGCGCAGAAGAACTTCACCTTATACTTTAAACTTTTACAAGATGTATATTTTTTTTCAATGATTACATTAAAAAGACTCTGGCAAGGAGTACTACTTTATAAGTCACAAGTCCGGCCCATAATGCAGTACTGCTGCTGTCTTTGGACCTTTACGGTGACTGTAAGAAAAGCTAAAGATTCCACCCATACAGCGTTGCCGGCCATATTTAGCTTTTGACGGTCATGTCCAATCAAATATTAACGTGCCCGGCCTTTCCGACTTCTGTTAGGCTTTTAGGTATAAACCATACACAGTAGAATGTTTATTTAAAAGCAGGTAGAGAGATTTACACCAAGCGCATATTAATTCATCGTCATTAATACAAAAAACTATGGTGGCAAACAAGCACACGCTCCGCCTGATGGTAAGCGGTCACCGTGGCCTATGGACGCTTGCAACACCAGGGGCATCACTCGCGCGATGCCGACCCTTCAAAAATCCAATAACTTCTTTCTTTAAGAAATACTGTAGTCCTTAGAGAAAACCTTGGCAGGGAGCTCATTCCACAACCCAAGCGGGAGAAAGTTTCTCTGAAACCGCACTGTACGCCACCATTTCGGTTCTAAAGTGTGAGAATAAATTCCCTGCCGATGGCGAGCGGTGCGATGGTAGAAAGAAGTCGTGGGCATCATTTCGAACAATTCCTCAGAACACATCCCATTGTACAAGCGGTAGAATACACACAGGGAGGCAAAGTCTCTCCTCAGACTTAAGGGTTCGATACGGCAAGTGAGTTTGGGATCGTCGACAATTCTCACAGCCCGTCGTTGAACCGAGTCAAGAGGTCCAAGCTGGTATCCAGGTGCACCCGCCCAGAGATGGCAGCAGTACTCCATAGGGGGCCGAACCTGGGACTTGTATAGCAGCAACCTCTGCCCCAACGTTTTAGTTCTTAATTTTTTATCACATTTATATAGTGTAGTAGAAGGTCTGTCTTAGACAAAAACCTTTCCTCTACATAGGACCATCACCCGGAAAAAAATCCCTAACTCTGCTATCACCTGCATAGCGATAGCACCAGAATTGACCTTTTTCGCATAATAGCATGACCATTTCTTTTTAATGACTACAGGCAAAGTATCTAGAGGTGTATAAATTAGATCAACTCGCGTCAAATGGTTAGCATCGTTGCGGCGAGGCGGTGCGGTGGGAGAGTATACCGCGCAGCTCGCAACTGATGAGTTCTAATCACAGAACATTATTTGACTACCCTGTAGAAATGCGATGTAAGTACGGCGCGCGCGCTACGGTCTTCGGCATGTAATATATCCAAGCCTTAAATAGTGAATTGTCATGGTAATTAGTGGAGTTAAACTTATGGCTGGGGGAGCTAAAGGGAAACCAATAATAGTTGTCTTTGCCCGAGGAGCGGATACCAGGTGGTTAAACTATACGAAGAGTATCAATCGATTATTCCTAAATACCCGATGTAAACACTGTAGGGTACGAAAAGGATAGTGGGGTTAACTCAGGGCCGTTCACGACATGACTCCATTATTTAAGCTTAACGAACCTGCGGTTCAAAGCCATGAGAAAAGGGGGAATTTAGGACAACGGATAAAGAAATTAGTTAAATCGTTCTACGCTTTCGATTTAATTAGTCGATGATTACTGAAAAGTAACTGGCCACTAAGTGCGAGGCACGCGTGTACACGTGATAGTAAAATAAAAAAGAAATTAACTGGCATCAAAATTCCTAAACGGTATACCGTGATTGGGCAGTCTCTACCGTGGGGGAGGGGAAAACGGTTATAAGCGGCAGGCGTCAGTTGCGGCACTCTTTTCACAATCGTCGCGGTTTGAGACTGGTCGTACTCTAGCATCAAAGGACACGGGTGGAGGCCGAGACACGATTCCAAGGGTTGATTGAGAGGACTGAGACTAGCGATGTCGGGTTATTGTTAATGTTTTTGTACAATGGATTTTTTCAGGGATTTTCATTCTGAAATTATTTAAGGACAGGGTACGGGATCGTTAAGGCTGTCACATCGTTAGAAGTAAAGGGTCGGAGGGGTAGATTTAAATGATTGACTTTTGGGTTAGGCTTTGTCCGTGGTGATAAGTGTAATTTTGGGGTAACCTACATATTACATATTAATATACAGAGATAATTGCTGACATTGTTGGTTAGGTACTCTCTCTCTCTCTAATTTATGATTCGGTATAAATCCTGTCCTGTATATATTTTATTGATGAAGACCCTACACGAATCCTGGGAAGTAACTCCACGCTTTGATCGGATTCGAGGTGCCGGGGTTTTCCGACACGATTCGGTAGGTAACCCTTTGTATAAATCCTGTGCTGTATATATTTTATTGATGAAAACCTTACACGAATACTGGGAAGTAACTCCGCGCTTTGATCGAATTCGAGGTTCCGGGGTTTTCCCACACATTCGGTAGGTACCTTTTATATTTATACAATCCTGTTGGATGTAATTTACTATTATGTTAATAATATCCTTATATTTGATATTGGCTATAGTAGTGGTTTTCCCCCAAATTCCTGCTACTTTGCAGTACGATAGGCCGCAGACAAGTAGGGACACTCGGCAGGCCGAAGTGTAAACAAGGACAGGAATAGGCAATGTAATGATTATTCAAGCCAGGGCTGGGTTTTATAAGTTTAGGGAAAAACAGGGCTTAATGTTAGGAATAAACTAGGTTAACTACGAGCCTCAAGAATCTAAGGGGTGAGGGGGGCTGACCAAATTTAGATCAAAGTTGGCTCCAGCTCCACCCTTCTCCGGTGACCGGCAAGAACAATTAACCTGTAAAAAGGTCTAATCCGGATCTAAAATAAATATATAGAATTAATATACTTTATGTATCATGTCATTAATCTAATAAATAAAGAAATTATATGAGTAATATTTAGATAACAAAATTGTTTGTGTGAGATCCGGATTAGTTTCCGTCTGGGTAATGGGTGGCAAATAATGGAGGGGGGATTGTTAGCCAAATCTCCTTAAGAGTTCGTAGATAAATAAAAACCACCCATTGCGGCACCGGATAGATTTTAAAACCTGTTATTATTGGTCTAACATTTCAATATTTTATCCGGGTGCTTTGATAAACGAAAATAACCCCATGTCTTTCATGGTCGCGATGTTAATCTAATGAGTCTTACCTTAATTAGACTATCCGGATTTTATTTTTTGGATCTATATTGTTTAAACTATGTCTTTGACCGAACCATTTAAAAGAAAGTTAAAATGGAGACGACAGTAACGCAACCTTGACTAAACTTTATCAACAGGCGGTGACGTTAGTGGGTTAGGATTGGTTCCATTCTTCGTTATGAATCACTTAATTGAAAAACGTATTAGTATAGCCGTACACAATTCTTTACTCTCTTTCTAACTGAAGAGGCTCAGAAGGCCGAAAAGTTAAGTTCTAAACACTCAGAGAAGGGGAAGCCCTTCATTTGACCCGGCTAATGGGCTAGGTCCTGAGTGTGGATATGTCCTCCTTATAGACTACATTAAGCGTAGTTACTTCATGCTAAGTCAGACGTTCTGTCGTCTCACTTATTTTAAACGAACTGTTATAACCATATATGTATATAATACGGTTTGCGTTGAATCATCTCAGGGTGATCGGATAACACGCACGTGATTTTGTACCCTGGCTCACAGGGGTGTATAGTGTCCGAATGGTTATTGGAGCAATTAAAGCCGAATCCGGATGCGGACTCTGTGCAAGGAATTGGTGGAATTTCGGTATTTGGGTTGTTACGACAGTTCTCGGTCGTTATTTTCCCACTACATTCCCCTCGACCGAGTATTTAGTTTCGGCCATTAGTTTTTTAAAATTATAATGGGCCCAGGACCCTACAACTTGTCTGGGTCTCTCTCTCGCTGAAACGATTCAGCGGTTTGAGAAGTGGAAGAGCCCCCAAGTGCATTTCGTCCAGACAGAGACAGGAAGAGACCAATAAGAATCGGCTTGCTGAAGCAGCAGTGAAGGTCGCCAGGAATCACATATTATGCGTCGTCGGGGAAACGGCCTTCAATATAAAGAATTGTTTACCTTCTTCTGTCGCATCGAAGCCGTGATGAACTTTCGAACTCCGTGCGTGATCCCCACCTATGCCAAAGACCAAAGGTCTTCAGCCCTGGCCATTTTCTAATTGGCCAGCCCTTTGTCGCGCTGCTTAAGCCTTATCGCAATATTCCTCTGAATCGGTTGAATCAATTTTAAATGCTGCGCCAGTTTCCAAAGAACTTTTGGAAACGAATCGAATATTGTTCGCATGTATTTCATTGGCGTATTTTTTTCGATGGTAGAATTATTCTAAAAACATGAACATTTAAATATGTTAAAAAATATAAGCAAAACTATTTATTTATTCAATTTTATTTTTATTAACTCTGGCTGTTAGAGCAATGGAGTTAAAAATAAAAGAATAGATCAAGAAATATTTATAGGATTCTTGTTGACGCAGTGAAGAGTCTTCTCGCATATGAAGTTCGAGTTAGTGGTGTTGCAAGGAATATCATTAAGCAATACGGAATCTCGTTGAACGCTTCCACAATCTTCGATTCCTCCTGCATTATTCGGTTCTCCAGGACCAAACTCGCTAAATCCCTCCTCAGCTAATGTTTTCCCTGTCGTAAAGAGTTTTAAAATTATAAATAAATAAGAAATACACTTAATAAACTCAATACAGTATTTGATCCTTACAATGTAATTTTTATTGATAAATACAGTTTTTGAAAAAATGGAAAATAAATGGTTGACAATTTTTGCGGTACCGTAACCGAACTATTATAGTTTCACCACTTTATCCGTCATTTTCTTCAATAAAAATAAACACTTCATCTCACCATGCTCAAATTTGTCAAGATTTCCATAAACTAAATGCGTGAAAAAAAAAGAAATTTATGAAACTGGCCTGAGGAATAAAGACTTTTAAATTGTTGTGTAGTTTTGAAAAAAAATATCCAAAATGCCACGTTCTAAAAACCTCATTGATCTATTTTAATATGGTTACTGTTGGTTTTTCGACATTGCATTCAGGATAATATTTTGTTGTCATACTGTGTGATAGACACCATTGATAACCAGTCAAGTGTAAGTCGGACTCACGCTATAAGGGGAACCCACAAGAACTTTGCCTTGTTATTCTAAGATTTTCCTTCTTATAGGTTTTCCTGTAATCTTTAAAAGAGACCTATTTTCGTTTTTTTTTTCAAATTTTAGGCTTAGTGGTTTTGGAAATAAGAGGGACAATGGTCAATTTTTATCTATTCCTTATACTCCCCTTCCTTAGTCTCTGCCCGTAACCTATTCCTATCTAATTAACGTAATCAAAAGTATTTTAATCAGGCTTTAATAAAAACAAAACTGGTTAATTTAATTAAATTAATTAATTTAAACATAAAACATTGAATGTCTCAAAAATATTAACGGAACAGATAAACTAGCTAGTAAATTACACTTCAAGGGGTTTGTTAAACAACGTATTGTGGTAGAATTGTAAAATTAAATATTTTGTAACGGAAAGTTATTGTTGAAGTATAAGTATTGTTGAATTAAAAGAAAAAAATTACAAGCTGCAATCTAATCGATTCGATTATACGTATTAAACACCGACAGCAAATGTCGGTAAATCTTTAAGTAAAAAGCCAGAATACCCTTTACTATTTCGGAACAACATATATTTTTACTTTCTATTCAAAACAATATATCAACCACTGCTTTTAATTGGTTCTCCTCTCATATTCGAGGCCAACCACAGTTTGTACGTTGTCCTCAGTTAATATCTATCTGGTGTGACCTGGTTTCCAGCGTGCCTCAAGGTGAAATACTTCTTTTTTCAATTTTTTTTTATCACATCTCCTCTAAACTAATCTTACCATCTGTATGCTGACAATCTCCAGCTGTATTTTCAAGCTAAAACTGATGATGTTACCAAAGTAGTTAAACATAATGATTTTGTATTATCCAGTATCAAAGAATGGTCGAGACTTTTAAGTGATAGTCAATCCAATCCAAAATCCAAAGTGTTAAGCTATATAATTATCGGTAGGTCCTGTCATCTTACCATTCGTTTTATTCGATGGAACAGTTGTGCCTTTATGTGACAGCGTTAAGGATCTTGGACTTTTAATTGATGAAGACTTGAACTGGAACACCCAAATTAAAGAAGTCAGGCCTTATATAATAAGTACCTTACGTCATCTCTATAAGTTTAGTTAGTTTCTTCCTATACATTGTAAGCTTTTACTGGTGTAATCCTCCTCGAATTCTCGAAAACACTCATTAAATATGCGGATGTGAAATATCCTGTCTAAATTTTGAGTTTCTTAAAAAACTGCACCGCCACAACTCTTCTTAATTAATAAACATATTTTTTTTTTTTTTTTTTTATACCACTAAGGTGGCAAACAAGCTTACGGCCCGCCTGATGGTAAGCGGTCACCGTAGCCTATGGACGCTTGCAACACCAGGGGTATCACTTGCGCGTTGCCGACCCTTCAGAAAACTAATAACTTCTTTCTTGAAGAACTCCATACTGTAGTCCTTGCAGAAAACCTTGGCAGGGAGCTCATTCCACAACTTAAGCGTTCGCGGGAGGAAGTTTCTCTGAAACCGCACTGTACGCGACCATTTCGGTTCTAAAGTGTGAGAATGAATTCCCTGCCGATGGCGAGCGGTGCGATGGTAGAAAGTAGCCGTGGGCATCATTTCGAACAATTCCTCAGAACACAACCCATTGTACAAGCGGTAGAACACACACAGTGAGGCAAAGTCTCTCCTCAGACTTAAGGGCTCGATACCGCAAGTGAGTTTGGAATCGTCGACAATTCTCACAGCCCGTCGTTGAACCTTCGCTCTGTTGAGTACACCAAGTTTTTTGGACGCCAGCTTCACCAAGTTTCACCAAATTTCGCGAGCAACTTTTTTAAATGGCTACAGATCCGCCAACGCAAGAGCGCTAGAATTCTTTTCACTCTGTATTCCATTTGAAACGACCCAAATTCTCCAAGTTTTTTAAGTCTCGATTCCAGTTTATTAGTTCTCCATAAGAACTTTCGCTTAATTCTTCTCCAAGTCATCTCTTCTCCTTTTCAAACCTTGTCACCGCACTGGTATTGTCTTAAATTAATACTCAGTTCAGGCCGTAGGCTTTCAGAACGCACTTCTTGAAGACATTCGTAGAGCAAAGTATACGAATATATTCGAAGCAAATTTATTAAAGCATTCTACTTGAGTCAGAATACTTAGTCATCGTCATAATTGAGTGTTTCTGTGTCATATTTATGTATCCTACTAATATTATAATTGTGAAAGTTTGTTTGAATGGATGTTTGTTACTTTTTCGCGCTTCAACTCTGGACGGATCGGGGTGAAACATGGCATACATATAGGTTACGTCCTGTAATAGCATATAGGCTATTTTTTGTCCCGAAATCCCGCAGGAATAGCTACAACCGAGCTTAAACGAACTATAGCTATAGCTACAGCTTGATATAGCAAACTTCATTAGTGTAATTAAAGAGTAAATCACAGTCGCCGATAACCGAATTCAGGGCGGGCGGAGCCGCTTGCAAATTAGTATACCTAATTAAGCAGTTCCTCGCCGATTACCGAATATAGGATGGGCTCCCCGCCGCTGGCAAAGTCTAGTGTATTTATAATATTTAAATTAAAATTCTATGCGGTTTATCTATCAATTTAACAATGTATGTATTTCATTCATTTCCGTATATTTATATTCCTAAATTAATTTAACATTTATTGTTCTGCCTACGGTCATTCTCTTTAGCCCTATGGTCGGCTCGTATTAAATATGTATGGCATTAACCCAATATTTGTACAAAAACAATATATAAATAAAAAAAATTACATCTTAAATCTTGTACGTAGAGATAATGAGTACGATGAGAATTATTTTAAAAGCGAAATATTGAGCGCTATATATACCGTTAACAGTTATCCACGTATCGTTGACTTTTCTGAGCCCAATTCTACTATGATATGTACTTTTAGAAGCTTGTTTTATAAGGGTTTTGATATCCTCCCTTTCAGCTTCACTGTTGATGACAACCAGATGCCCACCCTCCTGTACGCAGACTTCTTCCGCCTTGTCATGTATTAACTTTTCACTGTGTAATTTATGACAACTATCACTGCTGGTCGACAATGTATACCCTGAAAAATTGTGTAATTATCTTAGTCAATAGTTTACTAATTTATTAAGCTTACTGCTTAGCTAATTAAAAAATCGTTCAGACTCGCCATTTACAACAATACGATCAGATTTACAATTCGGCTACCCGATCGAATGAGCCCCGCACACAAACGGTTAATTGCGTCAGGTTTCTACGCCCCAGTCGTGCGCCAGAGCTCACCACGATCGGGTCTCGTAAGAAAAAAAACGTTAGATTAAGAAACGACATAAAATATAAGGTATTTCCACTGCCGAATTACTTTTATACTCTCACAAAAAAAAGGAAGTAAAAGCGATGCATTAGGTTCACCCTCAACCTTTTTAGACTGCAGTAACAAGTAGTTCAATTTCGCACATACATGACATGCACAGACGACCGCATCGCGCCAAACTCAAGGCGAAATGAATAGAAATCGAACGACCTAATCGTATGTGCGCGAGAGTGCATGCAAAATGTATACCAAGCACGCCTTCAGGTACCCGATTCGGTCATTTCGTCCCGAACGCACTGCCCGTGCTTTCATACCAAACGTTGGGTTTTATGGGTCAATTAGTATGTGAGCGGTATTTGTATGACACTGACGCCTTCAGGTGCCCTGAATTTAATCGGGGAATCCAATGGTCAAACCTGACGTATGAGGTGAGTCTCAGCTGAAAATAATTAGTGACAGTGACAATAAATGCATTCTGTTGGTTTTACAAAACCATTACAGTTCTCCCTGTTACAGTTAAGCTCCCGTTCAGTAACGAAAAAGAATGGCTAATATTTCATAGACTAAATTACTACTAATTGCTTTATTTTCTATTATATTATGATGTGGGATTTAAAATACTACTGTGGGATGTAAGATACTTTGGGAAGAAGATGTAAACAGTCGTGTTTGCTATACTTAGTGCAAGCAGTGCTGGGGAACCTTGTGACCTTTTACCTTTATGTGACACTTAGCATGTAAATGGTAAAATGACTAAACTGTCCAGTATTGTAATTAGTTTGTAAGGCAAATTGTTATAAATTCTTATTCTTGTTATGATTCAAAAATGTTCCTAGAAACCTATTTGAATAGAAAGATTTGAAATTTGATTTACAAAACTGCTAATAACATACCTGCGTCACATTCTCTTTGAATTTGTTCATCAAGCTTGAAGCAGATGTAAGGGTAGCGCTGGTTACATTCTACATGTTCTGTCTCGCCATTTTGCTTCATTATCACGCATTTCACTTCAGTTTTTCCTTTAACTGGTATTCCTTTAGCAAAATAATGGGATATTTTAGCAAGCGAGGATCCTAAAGCCTACTTTTCGGTAAAAAAACAATTTCTTGAATTAAATTACACAGTTTACTTATTTCAGAGAAATATTCAAAAATACATAAAATATTTTAGGCTATTTCAAGCTTAGCTATTACGATTATTGGTAAGTTAGTTGTTTTTAGTTAGTTACCTATATTAAATACCTATATACGTTTACTACTATTACTAACGTAATCTAAGTTACTGCTGTTACTTAAATGTACGTTAGTAGTAGGTCGATAATTTGTTAGTAGTAAGTTTATGTACTTTTAAGTTGATGAATTAAAATATCTAACTGCTAAGCACAGAGTGAGTATTATTTTAGCCTAGTTTAAGCCCATTTAGAGAATAATAATAAAATTCTTTATTGTACTTAGTATGTACAAAGGCGAACTTAATTCCTACAGGCATTTTTTACCAGTTAATCTTTAGTAATAAATAAGGGGCTGTGCAGTGTGTAAATAATGATAATATATATTAAGACATAAATGATAGAACATAAAAATAATATTAAAAAGTTTAATATGTAAATAAAAAAGTGTATAAAAATATCTAATTTTATACATAATCATACATAAATGTATATATTATGCATATATATTATCATTGTGATTTTTATTTGAAAATAAATATGCGAATTCGTATTTTTTGTTCAGTATTTCCCTGATTAAGAGGCAAGTGTTGTAATCGTAAAGCTTTTCTGACTTTAGAAGTTTTTTTTATACGTATGCCCTATATTTAAATCAGGTACTTTAAATTATATTTTACCTATACCTTTTTGTTATTGTATAGAGCTTCAGTGAATAAAATTAGACTATAAGCTTTTAATTAAGCTATTTCTCCGATTTACCACGTCTATAATGCGAACCCTTCTGTTTTCAGCCAATTTCTGACTCTGATATATATTTCAACGTTTCTATTCTTTAGGTTCCACAGCTTTCTGTCACGAACAACTTTGCCTTCGAATGCTTTCTGCTATTATCACCGTACTTTTTCCAATCTTTACTCATATTTTTAAACATTCTTTGGTGACAAGTACGTTTTCAGATATATGTAAGAAAGCTTACATAATTCCTTTGTCCAAATCTTACACGGACTTTAGACCCATATCTGTTTTACTCATTTTGTCAAAAATTTTAGAAATGATAGTGACTGATCAATAAACATTTTTTCCTAATATTAATAATCTTTTTAATCTGGTTTTCGCAAGGGGCATAGCATAGTGACCGCTTTAGCTATGTGCATACGTATATACATACATTTATATATAAATACATACATATACTCGGAAAACATAACCCTGCTTCTGGCGCAGTTGGGTTAAAAATAGAAGTAGCATTGGTAAGCATTGGTATATAAGGACAGATGTCCGGTTAATCAAGAATTACTAATGATAATATATAAATATATATATATATATATAAAAGGAAAACCAATGGACCTGCAAAAGGATCTGTGTCATTGTGGCAGTTTAAATTTGTCAGGTTGACTTTTAATATTTTCAATTTTAACAATATGATTTGTAAGTTATGTTGAACATTTTTATGCTGTTTCAATATCACCTATTAACTTAAGCCTATGAAATAAAATTGTGTGACTAACTGTATCAAACGCTTTCTTCAGGTCGTCAAAGGTCAAAAATTAAATGTTTTTTGTCAATATCTTTAAATTTAGGTGCTATATCTATGGTAACCGAAAGCGTTTGATTATGGTCGTAAAGATGACGCCAAGGTTCATATAAAATTGCAAATTTAATAATTTGAGGTATCTCCTACAATTTTTCTTCATAATCATCATTATTTATAATTATTTTGGTTCATAACGATTTTTATTTCGAATAACTCATATTCATAATGTCATTCAACATAAATATTTCTATTATTAATATTAGTGTTCATATAGTTTTTCAACATAACGATTTTAAGCAATATCGCTTAGAATCATACATATTTTTAAGCATACTGATATTTGTTTAAAAATTCTTCATTGGTAAGTATTTACTTCTCTGCACCAAGCTGTTTTTTATCGATAGAGTAGCACCCCCTCATTCACAAATGAAATAAAAATATCGGTGGAAAAGAACAGTTTTTGAAAAAAAAATCAAAATTAAAAAGTCTATACAGCAATACACCCACATAGAGGCGTGTTTAATACATACTGAGCAAAATTTACAAAATAAATAAAGAACTTCTTACAGAAAAAAAAATCAGCCGCCGATTTTTGCGTTCCATTAAGGTATAAGGGGATCTTCATCCATTAAAATTATTTTTACACAAAAATGACATGGTGCAGAGAAGTAAAATATTACCATTTGATTAAAAAATATTATATCATATTATATTATATTATATTATACTATACTATACTATACTATACTATACTATACTATACTATACTATACTATACTATACTATACTATACTATACTATACTATACTATACTATACTATACTATACTATACTATACTATACTATACTATACTATACTATACTATACTATACTATACTATACTATACTATACTATACTATACTATACTATACTATACTATACTATACTATACTATACTATACTATACTATACTATACTATACTATACTATACTATACTATACTATACTATACTATACTATACTATACTATACTATACTATACTATACTATACTATACTATACTATACTATACTATACTATACTATACTATACTATACTATACTATACTATACTATACTATACTATACTATACTATACTATACTATACTATACTATACTATACTATACTATACTATACTATACTATACTATACTATACTATACTATACTATACTATACTATACTATACCATACTATACCATACTATACCATACTATACCATACTATACCATACTATACCATACTATACCATACTATACCATACTATACCATACTATACCATACTATACCATACTATACCATACTATACCATACTATACCATACTATACCATACTATACCATACTATACCATACTATACCATACTATACCATACTATACCATACTATACCATACTATACCATACTATACCATACTATACCATACTATACCATACTATACCATACTATACCATACTATACCATACTATACCATACTATACCATACTATACCATACTATACCATACTATACCATACTATACTTTACCATACTATACCATACTATACCATACTATACCATACTATAGTAGAGAATATCCCATCCTTTACGTAGTTATTCATGCAATATGTTTACTTATCAATTATGAAGGTCATTTTATTTGTTTAATGGTTATCCCATCGATACTATAACAATATAAGATAACCATCAAGATAAATCTTGATTAAAAAATTGCATAAGATGCTAGAAGGCAGAATCACAAAGTTTTAACATAAATATGATCAACATAATCACAAATCTATTAGGACTTCGGGTAAAGGAAAAGAATAAGCTATTAGTTATCGATCACCACGCCCAACAAAAGCACATGCAAAAAAAATGGATTTACTTTACTCCATTGCAGAGAACCTACGCTGTTTAACAGTTATAATAAATTCCCTGTATTCTCCGTGCTAATAATAAATTTGTTTGCTTACAGTATAAGATAAGATAGTGACGTAACCGAAACAATTTTTAACATCTTAAACTGAAATAATGAACCTTAGTACTTAGGAATTTAAACCGTTTGTACATTAAATGCTTTGAGGGAAATTCGGGAATAACACATTTACAATTTTACCAGCTGCACCACGCGTCTCGCGTTGAATTTGTTAATATTGGCGTAGGATTTCTACTTTGATAACAAAAATAAAACTTTTGATAACATAAAAGAAACTTTTGATAACATAAAGGAATCTCTTGATAATAGTAAGAAAGTTTAGTAAAAAATAATAAAATATTAAGGGGTTCTAATTAGCCGAAAATAAAAAACTTTTTTATAGAGATGATATGAAAAAAACTAAGACAATTTTGTAGCAAACATTTTTCATCATAATTTTTCAATCATTGATTTGTATTATGTATACCTAAGGCGATAATTAATGGCACTAAGCCTTAATGTGGCCCGATCGTTAGATCTTTTTCGTTGCTGATTTAAAAACCGGTTCTATATATTCACATCGTAAACACTTATAGATAATTAAAGTATGTTTATTAGAAAGTTTTTTTTTACGCTGTATATTTAGAACAGTATCTATAAGATTTGGTGTCCCTATTCAAACGAGCGCAGAAGAACTTCACCTTATACTTTAAACTTTTACAAGATGTATATTTTTTTTCAATGATTACATTAAAAAGACTCTGGCAAGGAGTACTACTTTATAAGTCACAAGTCCGGCCCATAATGCAGTACTGCTGCTGTCTTTGGACCTTTACGGTGACTGTAAGAAAAGCTAAAGATTCCACCCATACAGCGTTGCCGGCCATATTTAGCTTTTGACGGTCATGTCCAATCAAATATTAACGTGCCCGGCCTTTCCGACTTCTGTTAGGCTTTTAGGTATAAACCATACACAGTAGAATGTTTATTTAAAAGCAGGTAGAGAGATTTACACCAAGCGCATATTAATTCATCGTCATTAATACAAAAAACTATGGTGGCAAACAAGCACACGCTCCGCCTGATGGTAAGCGGTCACCGTGGCCTATGGACGCTTGCAACACCAGGGGCATCACTCGCGCGATGCCGACCCTTCAAAAATCCAATAACTTCTTTCTTTAAGAAATACTGTAGTCCTTAGAGAAAACCTTGGCAGGGAGCTCATTCCACAACCCAAGCGGGAGAAAGTTTCTCTGAAACCGCACTGTACGCCACCATTTCGGTTCTAAAGTGTGAGAATAAATTCCCTGCCGATGGCGAGCGGTGCGATGGTAGAAAGAAGTCGTGGGCATCATTTCGAACAATTCCTCAGAACACATCCCATTGTACAAGCGGTAGAATACACACAGGGAGGCAAAGTCTCTCCTCAGACTTAAGGGTTCGATACGGCAAGTGAGTTTGGGATCGTCGACAATTCTCACAGCCCGTCGTTGAACCGAGTCAAGAGGTCCAAGCTGGTATCCAGGTGCACCCGCCCAGAGATGGCAGCAGTACTCCATAGGGGGCCGAACCTGGGACTTGTATAGCAGCAACCTCTGCCCCAACGTTTTAGTTCTTAATTTTTTATCACATTTATATAGTGTAGTAGAAGGTCTGTCTTAGACAAAAACCTTTCCTCTACATAGGACCATCACCCGGAAAAAAATCCCTAACTCTGCTATCACCTGCATAGCGATAGCACCAGAATTGACCTTTTTCGCATAATAGCATGACCATTTCTTTTTAATGACTACAGGCAAAGTATCTAGAGGTGTATAAATTAGATCAACTCGCGTCAAATGGTTAGCATCGTTGCGGCGAGGCGGTGCGGTGGGAGAGTATACCGCGCAGCTCGCAACTGATGAGTTCTAATCACAGAACATTATTTGACTACCCTGTAGAAATGCGATGTAAGTACGGCGCGCGCGCTACGGTCTTCAGCATGTAATATATCCAAGCCTTAAATAGTGAATTGTCATGGTAATTAGTGGAGTTAAACTTATGGCTGGGGGAGCTAAAGGGAAACCAATAATAGTTGTCTTTGCCCGAGGAGCGGATACCAGGTGGTTAAACTATACGAAGAGTATCAATCGATTATTCCTAAATACCCGATGTAAACACTGTAGGGTACGAAAAGGATAGTGGGGTTAACTCAGGGCCGTTCACGACATGACTCCATTATTTAAGCTTAACGAACCTGCGGTTCAAAGCCATGAGAAAAGGGGGAATTTAGGACAACGGATAAAGAAATTAGTTAAATCGTTCTACGCTTTCGATTTAATTAGTCGATGATTACTGAAAAGTAACTGGCCACTAAGTGCGAGGCACGCGTGTACACGTGATAGTAAAATAAAAAAGAAATTAACTGGCATCAAAATTCCTAAACGGTATACCGTGATTGGGCAGTCTCTACCGTGGGGGAGGGGAAAACGGTTATAAGCGGCAGGCGTCAGTTGCGGCACTCTTTTCACAATCGTCGCGGTTTGAGACTGGTCGTACTCTAGCATCAAAGGACACGGGTGGAGGCCGAGACACGATTCCAAGGGTTGATTGAGAGGACTGAGACTAGCGATGTCGGGTTATTGTTAATGTTTTTGTACAATGGATTTTTTCAGGGATTTTCATTCTGAAATTATTTAAGGACAGGGTACGGGATCGTTAAGGCTGTCACATCGTTAGAAGTAAAGGGTCGGAGGGGTAGATTTAAATGATTGACTTTTGGGTTAGGCTTTGTCCGTGGTGATAAGTGTAATTTTGGGGTAACCTACATATTACATATTAATATACAGAGATAATTGCTGACATTGTTGGTTAGGTACTCTCTCTCTCTCTAATTTATGATTCGGTATAAATCCTGTCCTGTATATATTTTATTGATGAAGACCCTACACGAATCCTGGGAAGTAACTCCACGCTTTGATCGGATTCGAGGTGCCGGGGTTTTCCGACACGATTCGGTAGGTAACCCTTTGTATAAATCCTGTGCTGTATATATTTTATTGATGAAAACCTTACACGAATACTGGGAAGTAACTCCGCGCTTTGATCGAATTCGAGGTTCCGGGGTTTTCCCACACATTCGGTAGGTACCTTTTATATTTATACAATCCTGTTGGATGTAATTTACTATTATGTTAATAATATCCTTATATTTGATATTGGCTATAGTAGTGGTTTTCCCCCAAATTCCTGCTACTTTGCAGTACGATAGGCCGCAGACAAGTAGGGACACTCGGCAGGCCGAAGTGTAAACAAGGACAGGAATAGGCAATGTAATGATTATTCAAGCCAGGGCTGGGTTTTATAAGTTTAGGGAAAAACAGGGCTTAATGTTAGGAATAAACTAGGTTAACTACGAGCCTCAAGAATCTAAGGGGTGAGGGGGGCTGACCAAATTTAGATCAAAGTTGGCTCCAGCTCCACCCTTCTCCGGTGACCGGCAAGAACAATTAACCTGTAAAAAGGTCTAATCCGGATCTAAAATAAATATATAGAATTAATATACTTTATGTATCATGTCATTAATCTAATAAATAAAGAAATTATATGAGTAATATTTAGATAACAAAATTGTTTGTGTGAGATCCGGATTAGTTTCCGTCTGGGTAATGGGTGGCAAATAATGGAGGGGGGATTGTTAGCCAAATCTCCTTAAGAGTTCGTAGATAAATAAAAACCACCCATTGCGGCACCGGATAGATTTTAAAACCTGTTATTATTGGTCTAACATTTCAATATTTTATCCGGGTGCTTTGATAAACGAAAATAACCCCATGTCTTTCATGGTCGCGATGTTAATCTAATGAGTCTTACCTTAATTAGACTATCCGGATTTTATTTTTTGGATCTATATTGTTTAAACTATGTCTTTGACCGAACCATTTAAAAGAAAGTTAAAATGGAGACGACAGTAACGCAA
This sequence comes from Apoda limacodes, assembly GCA_946406115.1. Classification (NCBI taxonomy): domain Eukaryota; kingdom Metazoa; phylum Arthropoda; class Insecta; order Lepidoptera; family Limacodidae; genus Apoda; species Apoda limacodes. Next base: position 4,431,421 of record OX291553.1, on the reverse strand, counting down.
CCTTGACTAAACTTTATCAACAGGCGGTGACGTTAGTGGGTTAGGATTGGTTCCATTCTTCGTTATGAATCACTTAATTGAAAAACGTATTAGTATAGCCGTACACAATTCTTTACTCTCTTTCTAACTGAAGAGGCTCAGAAGGCCGAAAAGTTAAGTTCTAAACACTCAGAGAAGGGGAAGCCCTTCATTTGACCCGGCTAATGGGCTAGGTCCTGAGTGTGGATATGTCCTCCTTATAGACTACATTAAGCGTAGTTACTTCATGCTAAGTCAGACGTTCTGTCGTCTCACTTATTTTAAACGAACTGTTATAACCATATATGTATATAATACGGTTTGCGTTGAATCATCTCAGGGTGATCGGATAACACGCACGTGATTTTGTACCCTGGCTCACAGGGGTGTATAGTGTCCGAATGGTTATTGGAGCAATTAAAGCCGAATCCGGATGCGGACTCTGTGCAAGGAATTGGTGGAATTTCGGTATTTGGGTTGTTACGACAGTTCTCGGTCGTTATTTTCCCACTACATTCCCCTCGACCGAGTATTTAGTTTCGGCCATTAGTTTTTTAAAATTATAATGGGCCCAGGACCCTACAACTTGTCTGGGTCTCTCTCTCGCTGAAACGATTCAGCGGTTTGAGAAGTGGAAGAGCCCCCAAGTGCATTTCGTCCAGACAGAGACAGGAAGAGACCAATAAGAATCGGCTTGCTGAAGCAGCAGTGAAGGTCGCCAGGAATCACATATTATGCGTCGTCGGGGAAACGGCCTTCAATATAAAGAATTGTTTACCTTCTTCTGTCGCATCGAAGCCGTGATGAACTTTCGAACTCCGTGCGTGATCCCCACCTATGCCAAAGACCAAAGGTCTTCAGCCCTGGCCATTTTCTAATTGGCCAGCCCTTTGTCGCGCTGCTTAAGCCTTATCGCAATATTCCTCTGAATCGGTTGAATCAATTTTAAATGCTGCGCCAGTTTCCAAAGAACTTTTGGAAACGAATCGAATATTGTTCGCATGTATTTCATTGGCGTATTTTTTTCGATGGTAGAATTATTCTAAAAACATGAACATTTAAATATGTTAAAAAATATAAGCAAAACTATTTATTTATTCAATTTTATTTTTATTAACTCTGGCTGTTAGAGCAATGGAGTTAAAAATAAAAGAATAGATCAAGAAATATTTATAGGATTCTTGTTGACGCAGTGAAGAGTCTTCTCGCATATGAAGTTCGAGTTAGTGGTGTTGCAAGGAATATCATTAAGCAATACGGAATCTCGTTGAACGCTTCCACAATCTTCGATTCCTCCTGCATTATTCGGTTCTCCAGGACCAAACTCGCTAAATCCCTCCTCAGCTAATGTTTTCCCTGTCGTAAAGAGTTTTAAAATTATAAATAAATAAGAAATACACTTAATAAACTCAATACAGTATTTGATCCTTACAATGTAATTTTTATTGATAAATACAGTTTTTGAAAAAATGGAAAATAAATGGTTGACAATTTTTGCGGTACCGTAACCGAACTATTATAGTTTCACCACTTTATCCGTCATTTTCTTCAATAAAAATAAACACTTCATCTCACCATGCTCAAATTTGTCAAGATTTCCATAAACTAAATGCGTGAAAAAAAAAGAAATTTATGAAACTGGCCTGAGGAATAAAGACTTTTAAATTGTTGTGTAGTTTTGAAAAAAAATATCCAAAATGCCACGTTCTAAAAACCTCATTGATCTATTTTAATATGGTTACTGTTGGTTTTTCGACATTGCATTCAGGATAATATTTTGTTGTCATACTGTGTGATAGACACCATTGATAACAAGTCAAGTGTAAGTCGGACTCACGCTATAAGGGGAACCCACAAGAACTTTGCCTTGTTATTCTAAGATTTTCCTTCTTATAGGTTTTCCTGTAATCTTTAAAAGAGACCTATTTTCGTTTTTTTTTTCAAATTTTAGGCTTAGTGGTTTTGGAAATAAGAGGGACAATGGTCAATTTTTATCTATTCCTTATACTCCCCTTCCTTAGTCTCTGCCCGTAACCTATTCCTATCTAATTAACGTAATCAAAAGTATTTTAATCAGGCTTTAATAAAAACAAACCTGGTTAATTTAATTAAATTAATTAATTTAAACATAAAACATTGAATGTCTCAAAAATATTAACGGAACAGATAAACTAGCTAGTAAATTACACTTCAAGGGGTTTGTTAAACAACGTATTGTGGTAGAATTGTAAAATTAAATATTTTGTAACGGAAAGTTATTGTTGAAGTATAAGTATTGTTGAATTAAAAGAAAAAAATTACAAGCTGCAATCTAATCGATTCGATTATACGTATTAAACACCGACAGCAAATGTCGGTAAATCTTTAAGTAAAAAGCCAGAATACCCTTTACTATTTCGGAACAACATATATTTTTACTTTCTATTCAAAACAATATATCAACCACTGCTTTTAATTGGTTCTCCTCTCATATTCGAGGCCAACCACAGTTTGTACGTTGTCCTCAGTTAATATCTATCTGGTGTGACCTGGTTTCCAGCGTGCCTCAAGGTGAAATACTTCTTTTTTCAATTTTTTTTTATCACATCTCCTCTAAACTAATCTTACCATCTGTATGCTGACAATCTCCAGCTGTATTTTCAAGCTAAAACTGATGATGTTACCAAAGTAGTTAAACATAATGATTTTGTATTATCCAGTATCAAAGAATGGTCGAGACTTTTAAGTGATAGTCAATCCAATCCAAAATCCAAAGTGTTAAGCTATATAATTATCGGTAGGTCCTGTCATCTTACCATTCGTTTTATTCGATGGAACAGTTGTGCCTTTATGTGACAGCGTTAAGGATCTTGGACTTTTAATTGATGAAGACTTGAACTGGAACACCCAAATTAAAGAAGTCAGGCCTTATATAATAAGTACCTTACGTCATCTCTATAAGTTTAGTTAGTTTCTTCCTATACATTGTAAGCTTTTACTGGTGTAATCCTCCTCGAATTCTCGAAAACACTCATTAAATATGCGGATGTGAAATATCCTGTCTAAATTTTGAGTTTCTTAAAAAACTGCACCGCCACAACTCTTCTTAATTAATAAACATATTTTTTTTTTTTTTTTTTTTATACCACTAAGGTGGCAAACAAGCTTACGGCCCGCCTGATGGTAAGCGGTCACCGTAGCCTATGGACGCTTGCAACACCAGGGGTATCACTTGCGCGTTGCCGACCCTTCAGAAAACTAATAACTTCTTTCTTGAAGAACTCCATACTGTAGTCCTTGCAGAAAACCTTGGCAGGGAGCTCATTCCACAACTTAAGCGTTCGCGGGAGGAAGTTTCTCTGAAACCGCACTGTACGCGACCATTTCGGTTCTAAAGTGTGAGAATGAATTCCCTGCCGATGGCGAGCGGTGCGATGGTAGAAAGTAGCCGTGGGCATCATTTCGAACAATTCCTCAGAACACAACCCATTGTACAAGCGGTAGAACACACACAGTGAGGCAAAGTCTCTCCTCAGACTTAAGGGCTCGATACCGCAAGTGAGTTTGGAATCGTCGACAATTCTCACAGCCCGTCGTTGAACCGAGTCAAAAGGGCCAAGCTGGTATCCGGGTGCACCTGCCCAGAGATGGCAGCAGTACTCCATATGGGGCCGAACCTGCGACTTGTAAAGTAACAACCTTTGCCCCGACGTGAAGTACTCCTTCGCTCTGTTGAGTACACCAAGTTTTTTGGACGCCAGCTTCACCAAGTTTCACCAAATTTCGCGAGCAACTTTTTTAAATGGCTACAGATCCGCCAACGCAAGAGCGCTAGAATTCTTTTCACTCTGTATTCCATTTGAAACGACCCAAATTCTCCAAGTTTTTTAAGTCTCGATTCCAGTTTATTAGTTCTCCATAAGAACTTTCGCTTAATTCTTCTCCAAGTCATCTCTTCTCCTTTTCAAACCTTGTCACCGCACTGGTATTGTCTTAAATTAATACTCAGTTCAGGCCGTAGGCTTTCAGAACGCACTTCTTGAAGACATTCGTAGAGCAAAGTATACGAATATATTCGAAGCAAATTTATTAAAGCATTCTACTTGAGTCAGAATACTTAGTCATCGTCATAATTGAGTGTTTCTGTGTCATATTTATGTATCCTACTAATATTATAATTGTGAAAGTTTGTTTGAATGGATGTTTGTTACTTTTTCGCGCTTCAACTCTGGACGGATCGGGGTGAAACATGGCATACATATAGGTTACGTCCTGTAATAGCATATAGGCTATTTTTTGTCCCGAAATCCCGCAGGAATAGCTACAACCGAGCTTAAACGAACTATAGCTATAGCTACAGCTTGATATAGCAAACTTCATTAGTGTAATTAAAGAGTAAATCACAGTCGCCGATAACCGAATTCAGGGCGGGCGGAGCCGCTTGCAAATTAGTATACCTAATTAAGCAGTTCCTCGCCGATTACCGAATATAGGATGGGCTCCCCGCCGCTGGCAAAGTCTAGTGTATTTATAATATTTAAATTAAAATTCTATGCGGTTTATCTATCAATTTAACAATGTATGTATTTCATTCATTTCCGTATATTTATATTCCTAAATTAATTTAACATTTATTGTTCTGCCTACGGTCATTCTCTTTAGCCCTATGGTCGGCTCGTATTAAATATGTATGGCATTAACCCAATATTTGTACAAAAACAATATATAAATAAAAAAAATTACATCTTAAATCTTGTACGTAGAGATAATGAGTACGATGAGAATTATTTTAAAAGCGAAATATTGAGCGCTATATATACCGTTAACAGTTATCCACGTATCGTTGACTTTTCTGAGCCCAATTCTACTATGATATGTACTTTTAGAAGCTTGTTTTATAAGGGTTTTGATATCCTCCCTTTCAGCTTCACTGTTGATGACAACCAGATGCCCACCCTCCTGTACGCAGACTTCTTCCGCCTTGTCATGTATTAACTTTTCACTGTGTAATTTATGACAACTATCACTGCTGGTCGACAATGTATACCCTGAAAAATTGTGTAATTATCTTAGTCAATAGTTTACTAATTTATTAAGCTTACTGCTTAGCTAATTAAAAAATCGTTCAGACTCGCCATTTACAACAATACGATCAGATTTACAATTCGGCTACCCGATCGAATGAGCCCCGCACACAAACGGTTAATTGCGTCAGGTTTCTACGCCCCAGTCGTGCGCCAGAGCTCACCACGATCGGGTCTCGTAAGAAAAAAAACGTTAGATTAAGAAACGACATAAAATATAAGGTATTTCCACTGCCGAATTACTTTTATACTCTCACAAAAAAAAGGAAGTAAAAGCGATGCATTAGGTTCACCCTCAACCTTTTTAGACTGCAGTAACAAGTAGTTCAATTTCGCACATACATGACATGCACAGACGACCGCATCGCGCCAAACTCAAGGCGAAATGAATAGAAATCGAACGACCTAATCGTATGTGCGCGAGAGTGCATGCAAAATGTATACCAAGCACGCCTTCAGGTACCCGATTCGGTCATTTCGTCCCGAACGCACTGCCCGTGCTTTCATACCAAACGTTGGGTTTTATGGGTCAATTAGTATGTGAGCGGTATTTGTATGACACTGACGCCTTCAGGTGCCCTGAATTTAATCGGGGAATCCAATGGTCAAACCTGACGTATGAGGTGAGTCTCAGCTGAAAATAATTAGTGACAGTGACAATAAATGCATTCTGTTGGTTTTACAAAACCATTACAGTTCTCCCTGTTACAGTTAAGCTCCCGTTCAGTAACGAAAAAGAATGGCTAATATTTCATAGACTAAATTACTACTAATTGCTTTATTTTCTATTATATTATGATGTGGGATTTAAAATACTACTGTGGGATGTAAGATACTTTGGGAAGAAGATGTAAACAGTCGTGTTTGCTATACTTAGTGCAAGCAGTGCTGGGGAACCTTGTGACCTTTTACCTTTATGTGACACTTAGCATGTAAATGGTAAAATGACTAAACTGTCCAGTATTGTAATTAGTTTGTAAGGCAAATTGTTATAAATTCTTATTCTTGTTATGATTCAAAAATGTTCCTAGAAACCTATTTGAATAGAAAGATTTGAAATTTGATTTACAAAACTGCTAATAACATACCTGCGTCACATTCTCTTTGAATTTGTTCATCAAGCTTGAAGCAGATGTAAGGGTAGCGCTGGTTACATTCTACATGTTCTGTCTCGCCATTTTGCTTCATTATCACGCATTTCACTTCAGTTTTTCCTTTAACTGGTATTCCTTTAGCAAAATAATGGGATATTTTAGCAAGCGAGGATCCTAAAGCCTACTTTTCGGTAAAAAAACAATTACTTGAATTAAATTACACAGTTTACTTATTTCAGAGAAATATTCAAAAATACATAAAATATTTTAGGCTATTTCAAGCTTAGCTATTACGATTATTGGTAAGTTAGTTGTTTTTAGTTAGTTACCTATATTAAATACCTATATACGTTTACTACTATTACTAACGTAATCTAAGTTACTGCTGTTACTTAAATGTACGTTAGTAGTAGGTCGATAATTTGTTAGTAGTAAGTTTATGTACTTTTAAGTTGATGAATTAAAATATCTAACTGCTAAGCACAGAGTGAGTATTATTTTAGCCTAGTTTAAGCCCATTTAGAGAATAATAATAAAATTCTTTATTGTACTTAGTATGTACAAAGGCGAACTTAATTCCTACAGGCATTTTTTACCAGTTAATCTTTAGTAATAAATAAGGGGCTGTGCAGTGTGTAAATAATGATAATATATATTAAGACATAAATGATAGAACATAAAAATAATATTAAAAAGTTTAATATGTAAATAAAAAAGTGTATAAAAATATCTAATTTTATACATAATCATACATAAATGTATATATTATGCATATATATTATCATTGTGATTTTTATTTGAAAATAAATATGCGAATTCGTATTTTTTGTTCAGTATTTCCCTGATTAAGAGGCAAGTGTTGTAATCGTAAAGCTTTTCTGACTTTAGAAGTTTTTTTTATACGTATGCCCTATATTTAAATCAGGTACTTTAAATTATATTTTACCTATACCTTTTTGTTATTGTATAGAGCTTCAGTGAATAAAATTAGACTATAAGCTTTTAATTAAGCTATTTCTCCGATTTACCACGTCTATAATGCGAACCCTTCTGTTTTCAGCCAATTTCTGACTCTGATATATATTTCAACGTTTCTATTCTTTAGGTTCCACAGCTTTCTGTCACGAACAACTTTGCCTTCGAATGCTTTCTGCTATTATCACCGTACTTTTTCCAATCTTTACTCATATTTTTAAACATTCTTTGGTGACAAGTACGTTTTCAGATATATGTAAGAAAGCTTACATAATTCCTTTGTCCAAATCTTACACGGACTTTAGACCCATATCTGTTTTACTCATTTTGTCAAAAATTTTAGAAATGATAGTGACTGATCAATAAACATTTTTTCCTAATATTAATAATCTTTTTAATCTGGTTTTCGCAAGGGGCATAGCATAGTGACCGCTTTAGCTATGTGCATACGTATATACATACATTTATATATAAATACATACATATACTCGGAAAACATAACCCTGCTTCTGGCGCAGTTGGGTTAAAAATAGAAGTAGCATTGGTATATAAGGACAGATGTCCGGTTAATCAAGAATTACTAATGATAATATATAAATATATATATATATATATATATATATATAAAAGGAAAACCAATGGACCTGCAAAAGGATCTGTGTCATTGTGGCAGTTTAAATTTGTCAGGTTGACTTTTAATTTTTTCAATTTTAACAATATGATTTGTAAGTTATGTTGAACATTTTTATGCTGTTTCAATATCACCTATTAACTTAAGCCTATGAAATAAAATTGTGTGACTAACTGTATCAAACGCTTTCTTCAGGTCGTCAAAGGTCAAAAATTAAATGTTTTTTGTCAATATCTTTAAATTTAGGTGCTATATCTATGGTAACCGAAAGCGTTTGATTATGGTCGTAAAGATGACGCCAAGGTTCATATAAAATTGCAAATTTAATAATTTGAGGTATCTCCTACAATTTTTCTTCATAATCATCATTATTTATAATTATTTTGGTTCATAACGATTTTTATTTCGAATAACTCATATTCATAATGTCATTCAACATAAATATTTCTATTATTAATATTAGTGTTCATATAGTTTTTCAACATAACGATTTTAAGCAATATCGCTTAGAATCATACATATTTTTAAGCATACTGATATTTGTTTAAAAATTCTTCATTGGTAAGTATTTACTTCTCTGCACCAAGCTGTTTTTTATCGATAGAGTAGCACCCCCTCATTCACAAATGAAATAAAAATATCGGTGGAAAAGAACAGTTTTTGAAAAAAAAATCAAAATTAAAAAGTCTATACAGCAATACACCAACATAGAGGCGTGTTTAATACATACTGAGCAAAATTTACAAAATAAATAAAGAACTTCTTACAGAAAAAAAAATCAGCCGCCGATTTTTGCGTTCCATTAAGGTATAAGGGGATCTTCATCCATTAAAATTATTTTTACACAAAAATGACATGGTGCAGAGAAGTAAAATATTACCATTTGATTAAAAAATATTATATCATATTATATTATATTATATTATACTATACTATACTATACTATACTATACTATACTATACTATACTATACTATACTATACTATACTATACTATACTATACTATACTATACTATACTATACTATACTATACTATACTATACTATACTATACTATACTATACTATACTATACTATACTATACTATACTATTACTATACTATACTATACTATACTATACTATACTATACTATACTATACTATACTATACTATACTATACTATACTATACTATACTATACTATACTATACTATACTATACTATACTATACTATACTATACTATACTATACTATACTATACTATACTATACTATACTATACTATACTATACTATACTATACTATACTATACTATACTATACTATACTATACTATACTATACTATACTATACTATACTATACCATACTATACCATACTATACCATACTATACCATACTATACCATACTATACCATACTATACCATACTATACCATACTATACCATACTATACCATACTATACCATACTATACCATACTATACCATACTATACCATACTATACCATACTATACCATACTATACCATACTATACCATACTATACCATACTATACCATACTATACCATACTATACCATACTATACCATACTATACCATACTATACCATACTATACCATACTATACCATACTATACCATACTATACCATACTATACCATACTATACCATACTATACCATACTATACCATACTATACCATACTATACCATACTATACCATACTATACCATACTATACCATACTATACCATACTATAGTAGAGAATATCCCATCCTTTACGTAGTTATTCATGCAATATGTTTACTTATTAATTATGAAGGTCATTTTATTTGTTTAATGGTTATCCCATCGATACTATAACAATATAAGATAACCATCAAGATAAATCATGTTTTCAAGATTTTTGATAATCTTCTTGTTAACTCGGTATGTCAATGTTTTGGTTAGGGTCTAATACATCAAATGCGAGGATGCAGTTCATATTTTTATCGATAGAGTAGCACCCCCTCATTCACAAATGAAATAAAAATATCGGTGGAAAAGAACAGTTTTTGAAAAAAAAATCAAAATTAAAAAGTCTATACTGCAATACACCCACATAGAGGCGTGTTTAATACATACTGAGCAAAATTTACAAAATAAATAAAGAACTTCTTACAGAAAAAAAAATCAGCCGCCGATTTTTGCGTTCCATTAAGGTATAAGGGGATCTTCATCCATTAAAATTATTTTTACACATAAATGACATGGTGCAGAGAAGTAAAATATTACCATTTGATTAAAAAAATATTATATCATATTATATTATATTATATTATATTATATTATACTATACTATACTATACTATACTATACTATACTATACTATACTATACTATACTATACTATACTATACTATACTATACTATACTATACTATACTATACTATACTATACTATACTATACTATACTATACTATACTATACTATACTATACTATACTATACTATACTATACTATACTATACTATACTATACTATACTATACTATACTATACTATACTATACTATACTATACTATACTATACTATACTATACTATACTATACTATACTATACTATACTATACTATACTATACTATACTATACTATACTATACTATACTATACTATACTATACTATACTATACTATACTATACTATACTATACTATACTATACTATACTATACTATACTATACTATACTATACTATACTATACTATACTATACCATACTATACCATACTATACCATACTATACCATACTATACCATACTATACCATACTATACCATACTATACCATACTATACCATACTATACCATACTATACCATACTATACCATACTATACCATACTATACCATACTATACCATACTATACCATACTATACCATACTATACCATACTATACCATACTATACCATACTATACCATACTATACCATACTATACCATACTATACCATACTATACCATACTATACCATACTATACCATACTATACCATACTATACCATACTATACCATACTATACCATACTATACCATACTATACCATACTATACCATACTATACCATACTATACCATACTATACCATACTATACCATACTATACCATACTATACCATACTATACCATACTATACCATACTATACCATACTATACCATACTATACCATACTATACCATACTATACCATACTATACCATACTATACCATACTATACCATACTATACCATACTATACTTTACCATACTATACCATACTATACCATACTATACCATACTATAGTAGAGAATATCCCATCCTTTACGTAGTTATTCATGCAATATGTTTACTTATCAATTATGAAGGTCATTTTATTTGTTTAATGGTTATTCCATCGATACTATAACAATATAAGATAACCATCAAGATAAATCATGTTTTCAAGATTTTTGATAATCTTCTTGTTAACTCGGTATATCAATGTTTTGGTTAGGGTCTAATACATCAAATGCGAGGATGCAGTTCATATTGATTTTTTTAAGCTAAAACGGAACCGATTGCTGCAATAATAATGTTAAAACTGTCACAAATGCGTTGGCTATTACTGAAACGTATTTTATTTAGATATCAGATATCGACGTGGAGAGTTTCCTTTTCAAACAACCAATTTATCCTTATTCCTCATATTTAACACCTTGTAAATCACTATTTCTAGCAAATAAATTTACAACAACCTGCATAATACACGCAATGTAATATGTTGGGAAGAAACGGTTAAAATATCAATTTCCCTATTTATGAGTAGTTCCTAGGAGCATTTTCAGGCCCCAATTTATATCAAAATGCTGTATAAATATAACTGACGGAATTGAAATAGCTAAAATTGACCAAGCGAGCAGTGTCGAACTTGTAAGCTGCCCAGCTTTTCTAACTGAATTATTCGTAAGTTTCCCTGCAAGAAGTGAGATTTACAAGTAAGAGTTCCACTGCAGCATATTGTCTAATGATCAATGTTCAAGTTCAGTTCAATGGAATAAACAATGTAATTTCCATGCCGCCCGTGTTAAAAACAATTAAATGTTTTTCATCATATTTGCAGGTAAATAAATAAAAATATAAGGAGAATTAATAAATAAACTCACCAAAACACAATTGCAATATACCGTCAGATGGTGATCTAGAGAATTTATGAATTAAAAAGTTTTGGCTAAAGTTAAAACTTGTAATTGCTTATTGTAGTGTGCGCGCAGTTCATATTTTGAACTGACAGCTTTCATACATATTTGATGGAATATGCGCGTCGTTACCTTCCATTTGTTCTATGAACTAAGCTTTGCTTTGCAAAAAATAGAAAAAGCCCGTGGGAGTAATTAAGTTCATAGCGTCTACTTTGCCTGTAGGTATTGACACAATTTACGAGTAAGTGTGATGAAAAATTAATCGTAGCATAAATGAAACGTTTGGTAACATAAACGTTGTAAGATAAACTGACCTACATCGCCATTCGTTAGAAACCTATGAAACTCACAGATCTGTCATGTAATGTAAAAAGGTAATTTGTATGAAAAAATATTTATATATATAATATACCATAAATTGAGATAAAAACTATTATTGATTTTAATTCTATTTATTAATCTTACCTTCAGCAGTCACATGATTTGTTGTAACATAAAATGCGTGCAATCCGGTAAGCACTGGAGTTGATGAGAATTCCCCTGCGATATCGTTTAAAATTCTTACTGTGATATTAGTAGTAGGTGAAGCCACCAGTGCTCCTGCAAACAATCGATACAGAGGGGGCGAGTCAGTTCAGTATCAAATTAAATGATTTGCCTTTAGAGTGCGCTGACTACATATGCTTAAAATATAACAATAAGTAATAAAAATCCAAGTTCACAAAAATACTCAAATAGAAGAAAAAGTTGAATAAAACCAGGCTAGTCAGCACTATATATATTTTAGTAAAAATCTAACTATATTATAAAAATCTAAAATGTAACGAGATACTGCAATATCCGCAGCAAAAATCAGGTTAATTTTAATATATCTTGTTTTTTTTTGTCTTTTGTACTACAATTATGCGTTAGTTCGTGCCCTTACCTTCGCCAGAGCACTGCGAATACGCGGTGTCCCAGTCTCCGGGTTCCTTGTAATATTTCAACCACACCCCAGCATCTTCATAAGGAGTGTAATCGCACTGAAGCTCACACCCTGTGTATTAAACAATAAGTTAAATAAATTGTTTCATACATCATTTTTCAAAAACAAAATTATACAATTTATCAGCTTTGGTTGGCTGGTAGGTGGCACTAAGCTAGCTACTGTACAATATGTTTGTGCAGAAAAAATGAATAAATAAATAAGTAAAAATATATTAACAACCGTTGTTAATTACCGTAAAACAGAGATTTTTAGCACTCTTAGCACGCGATGGCATAATCTCTCTATAATCATAATAAAATATACATTAAACGATCATTCGAATAAGATCTGAGCTGGCACTGGTAGAAGAATGAACTAACTAGAAGTCCTTTATCATTGAATTGGGTGATGAACTGTTTAATTCCACAAGTGTTCGCACTAGTGCTCTCGCTTGGGTAACATCTGAATAAGTATGACACTCATTGTGGGTCTTTCTTTATGGATACCAGACAACGAATACAAAAATACCTATACATAAATAATACTTTTTTTTAAATACATACATGTCATACATTAATACACCTAGACTCAAGACAAACACAAATAATTAATAAAAATAAATAAAATAAAATAAATTACATAAATTTTTGTCCAGTGCGAAAATCGAACCCACACCCTCTGCACAGTAGCCAGCCACACTACCAACTAGGCTGCGGGAAATTCTTTATTGTATTTGCGAGAAAACAGTTTAATTTATAGGTAATTAAAAAAACTTTTTCATTCGACTGTTTGAGTAGCAAATAAGAAATTATACGGATAGGTCATTCCTTTTGGAAAATAATAGCAAAATTTGAACAAATATTGAAATTCATTGAAAAACATAACTATAATTTCACTGGTATTATGTTGAACGCGAGAATAAGGCCTAAAGAACTAAATCTTTCGTCTCTTTTTTAAAGTTAGTCATAGGTATAGATCAAAAGCGCTATAAAGGTAGTTATGTGGGGGTACCTATTTTATCGCACGTTCCGTTGTATGGTGCGTAATTTTTAAATTTCGAACTATGTATACAACACAGACCATTATAAGACTTTAGAAGTGCGAAGATACTTAAATAGTACTAGAACCGATGTCGTCGCAATACATTCGCAATTTTGTAAGAGCCGAGCGACTTAGCCAATCAAGATCAAAGAGTCGCGGTCAGTTTGAAAAGTGTGTGTGTTCGAATAAAGATAAGATTTTTCCCCACTCGATGCTTCAATCCACTTCATCCTTTGTTCAGATTCTTTGGGAAAACTAAAATTCATTCATTTATTTTGAATATAAAATATAACGTCTGAGTGTGTCCCTGGCATCTAGTTAACTGTAATAGATAAAGTACAATATCCCTATCCTGCCTGCCAAAAGTCAGAACTTGAGTGCCAATACTACATAACTAAGTGTTTTATTTTTCTTAAAGTGAAATACCAATTCTGTTTGGTACCGTTGCTATCTGGACCACGCTTCACGCGTTGAGCGTGAATCGGACCGCACCCTGGAAGCATTACTCTGTGGGCGGTGCATTATTGAGGAACAATAACCTAAACAAAGTAGTTTTGGCGCGAATCTTAAGGAGTGGTGTTTTTTTTAATTCTTCTAATATCATTTAGTGTTTGGCAATGTTTTACGATAGCGTGTTAAGAATTGTGCAGCGAAGGCTCATAAATAGTGAATTATGAAGAAATGAGCATAACATGACGCGCAATATATGCGGATTCACATCACATCTTCCACCCTATCCGGGATCTTGGGACATAAAAACGAGCACGCGCGTTACCGCCCGTGCCACGATACAAGATTATTGACATTAACTCTAGCCAATGCATAAATGGTCTGCTAACATTGCTAAAACTGCTGCAATGAGTGTTTTAAAAAAAACCTACACAAATAAAATGGTGTGCCTTTATTTTCTAATTAAAAGTCGAAACACACTTTTGTTTCATTGTGTCATGGACTAGTAAAAATAAATAGTTTTTGTGTTATATGAAATATATAAAAACTGCCAGTGCTACAAACTTACTTTTTACTAAGATTTTGAAGGCAGTGTAATTTTTAATGAGTCGGTTTTTATTTTTTGGTTTGTTCTTTTACATACATAGCATGTCAGTGCAGGGATAACCCTCAGCAGTTAAGAAGTTTCACTTCCTTAAAGAAAGGAGTAATAATTAGTCATAATAATTAGAGTTTTAAAGGGTCGCGCATGCGCAAGTAGCAAGATCCCGTTGAAGATGTTGCAAGCATCCATCAAAGGCTACGATAACCGCTAGAAATCAGACAAGCCGTTTACCCGTCAGTGGTATAAAATTGGCTTACAATCAGCGACCAGATAACATGCACACAATTAGTTTATCATTAGGATTACACCGTTTAACTAATGCGTTAAACCGACAATGTGTTTATCTAGTGATTTGTACACACTTAACAGACCATATCTTATTTGACAAAAAAAAATTCAAATCCGATTACCAGTATCTGATAAATATTTAGACAACCATATATACAAACACAAATGAAATTTGGCACATTTGTTTGCCTTTGTGGGCTTCTATAGGCTATGAATATAGCGCAATTCTAACGTCGAATTGATAAACTTGGTTTTTTGTAGTCGGTTAATGAAAAGTGGCCGATTGCATGCATAGAATGAGAATGCGGTTACCAAAAAAAACTTAGTAACCGATTTTAAAAGCTTATTTATTTTTGCAGACCTATCCAACGACAGCCTCATAAAACTGTATGATTTTTTTTCTTTTCTCATGTTGATTACAAAACTGCACGCCAGTTTACATAAGTCACCTAACTGCATTTTTTTCGGATCGGTGCAAAGACTGTTACATATGAAAGGAAGTATTAAAACTTAGAATTTTGACACTATTTATACATTAAAGTGTAACAATAAAAGTTTACACAAATTCAGTAGAAAGGTTAACAAAACTAGCAATTTTTAAACCTCAGGCCTACTTAATATAATTATTGCAATATAGTATGAAATTGGCAGTAGGTACATAAATCAGTGTAATAAAACATTAAGTTCTGATTCGAACTAGACACTGAAAAATGTCGATACAAGTAATAAAATTACCAGAAAGACACGAATCGGTCATACGACCCTGTTGCTTACGGCAATCATACATTGCTTTCTAGTCCTTGTTGCGACTCCGAGGGAAATTGACATTAATGTATATTGCTTGTATTTTGATTTTTAGGTTATTTTTCTTATAATTATGTAAAACTTATAATTATGTATTCTTCTACTCACCAATGGAAAGATATTTCTCCTTTTAACATACTTAGCACCTGGCTTCTTGCTCTGCAAGTAATTACTGCTTAGGACGGCATTTTATTTTATTTTTGCGCAGCTGCACAGCGATAAAGTTCGCGAGTAACTTAATGACACATTCGCGAGTTTTGGATTGACTTGAGCATCTGCTCATTACTGTGGGGCGCTCGCCGTGCTTACATCGCACTTCTTCTAGGTAGTCTTATAACGTTCTGTGGTATACAAGCTTCGTAAGTGCATGTATTGAGCACATGTGTTGAAAAAGTTTTTTTTATACACGATTGTAGCTGCATGCAATAAAAACTGACCAATTGCAAGTTGGACTCGCGCACCGTCGGTTCCGTACCTACTACCATTAACGTAATTTACAAACACAAACAAAAAAGTATGCCACTAGAGGTAAGCCATCCAAGTAGAGACCTAGCCCAACGTTGCTTAACTTTGAATATCGTTTCTAACAAACAAATGTGTTACTGTTTCTCTTAATAATTACTGAGATGGCACTGTACCGGTAATTTTAAATAGTAATGGCATGGGCCCGTCTCACACTTTATCTCCCTCGGTCTCGGTTTTTATTATTTGTTGTTATACTTTAGAGATCACACTATTTTTCACTACAAGTTTGAAGTTTGTATGTCTTTCTGTCTTTACGATAGCAAAAACAATGAAAATGTGTTTTTTGTGCGAAAACCCCCCATAAATTTTAACTTTTTTTATTTGTTACATAATCCCTCATTATAACACATTTTCGGTGAAAATTCAGGCTTCTACCTATTTCGGTCTAAAAGATAGAGCCTTTTAATGATCGAACAGACGGACAGACAGACAGACAGCTTCGTTGGCACCCTCTGAGTACGAAACACTAAAAATGAATTCTACGAGTCAGTTTTATAGGGAAACCATACCACACACGCCCCAGTAGCAATAACTGATCAAATAAAAATAAGTACCTGGAAGACCGAATTTTGCTCGTTTTTAGGGTTCCGTACCCAAAGGGTAATTAGCGGAACCCTATTTTTAAGACTTCGCTGTCCGTCCGTCCGTCCGTCCGTTGGTCTGTCACCAGGCTGTATCTCATAAAACGTGAAAGTTAGACAGTTGAAATTTTCACAGAAGATGTATTTCTGTTGCTGCTTTAACAACAAATACAAAACAGAATAAAATAAAAATTTAAGGGGCCTCTCATACAACAAACGTTATTTTTTTGGTCGATTTTGCTCGATATTGATAACAGCCACAGGTAGACGCTTAAAATATTCACAGAATATTAAGTTATATAGTCACTTTCAAAATAAATAAATATTAAAGGTGGTTTTTTTAAACAACGCCATCTATTGTCAAGTGAAAAAATAATAGTATGACTACCCGCCAATAGATGTCAGGAAGAGTAAGGTTTTTAGTTTATCATTGCCTGAAAACATGGATAAAACGACGTTTTCTAAAAATGAAACCTAGCTAAGTCGATTTATCGCCCCCTAAACCTAAACACTAAATTACTAAATTTCATGAAAATCAAAGTCGTTTCCGAGATTTAGATTATATATATACAAGAATTGCTCGTTTTAAGGTATTAGATAATCAGGATGTGTAACCCCCCACATTCAATTTCCTCCTCCCGCGATCCGGAGAGGAACCCAACTCTACTTCACAACGGTATAGGATCAACTCTATCCATTGTAAAGATTTGATGATTTTTACTCGCAAATTACAATTCCAAAGTCAAATATAGAGTGAAGCACCTTAACTTATCCAAAGACACTCCGCGCAACAAGGAACGTGAAAGAATTTATTCATCTCTCAATTCTCTGTATGTAGAGCTACCCCTGTTTTTTCTACACTTAAACTATTTTTATATGCGGCATCACATCACATCAGCATCTTCCTGTAAAATTTTATTAGAATCAATGTTAAGATGGCAGAATTACAAAGTTGTAAGGTAGAGTTGGATGGATATAAAAACTAAAATTGCTTCCGTTTTTGCAAATAAAACACGGTATCCTAAAATTAAGCACTTACGATCGGATAAGAAAAAGGAATAACTTTCTACTTACTAATCATTACGCCCAACGAAAGCACAAGTAAAAAAATAAATTTACTGCAGCCCATTGCTTAGGACCTACGCTGCTTAGTACTTGCAGATATAATAAATTCAAACTTTCGATCGTCCTCCTTTTATACACGTTCAGTGCTTGAGATAAGCGACATAACAACAACAAATAAACAGCTGTAATTAGGATATTAAACGTTTAAATTACCTTTAAAAATCCTTTAATTGCTTCTGTTCGAACATTAAATAGTTTTAGGCGTTTCCGCTATGGCCGGGTCATTAATCCCTTTAATAACTGCGTTCATGGAACTTTGGCAAAATATAACGCGCTAAATTCATAATGGCATCATGCTCAATTCAGGTCCGATCAAATCCAGATGGATTTTTATCGTTGGAATATATTATTTATAAATAAAGGCCTTAACTGAACTCGATAATTAACGATACCATACCATAACTTGGTGTGGCCCGATCGTAAGGTTTGTCTTTTTGCTGATTTATATAAATATTCTTATAGTATTAATCCTATAATATTGATGTATAGAATGTGAGATTTGGTGTACTTAACAGAGCGAAGCAGTAAACTTTGGGGCAAAAGTATAAATCCCAAGTTGGGCTTGCATGCTTTCTAAAAATCTAAAGCTTCAACCCTTCTCTTACTCTTTCAACCCCTTGCTTATGACTCTTTCCTGCATCCTTTTTTACGTCTCCTTCTTCTTGTTAATGATCCCATACGTTTCTTAACCTTTTGACTCAATGCTGCATTTTCGATACCTACCTCAACAGTACCTGTCTCCAGAGATCAATTTTTTAGATATCACGAATGCTGACCATTCTGTGTTTTATTATTATATGTTTGACATCAAATTAGGCTTCTATCAACTTAAATGTAATCATGTCATTATTATAATGGGTTAGTCGCTTTCTAGAACAGGATTGTTGAAATTTTCCAGTTCACAATTAATTTAATCTTATTTAGTTGCAATGATATCAGTAATTTAGTGACAACTTACATAAGTAGTTTATTATAATAACTTTTTAATTATATTTATACTTAGTTAAAGCAATCGCATAAAACGGAACGTGACTTAGTAAACTAAGTTTTGTGTGATGCTGGTTCGTCTTTTTACTTCAAAAAGCAATGGCAGTATGTTTTTTTTTACATTATTCTTTTATGTCTTCGTTATAATTGAATTTTAAAAAACTTTATACCTGTATTTTAGAGACAACAAAACTTTGACTGTTTTTGTGACTTTCTACTGAATCCACTTTATATGTTTATTCACTGTTGGAAATTTAGGGTTAATTTATGTTTTTAAAAGCCAGAGTATTTTTTGAATTTATCATATAACGTAGTGGAAGTAAACATACTCAAGCTTTACTACTACGCTACATTGGAGGATAAACAATCAAGAGAGACCACCTTAAAAACAACAAAACTCAATCGAAAAATCATACTCATTCTTTGAGGTGACTTATCAGAAAAAGAAACTCAACTGTACAGTAAAGATAACTTAAAAAGATAGCATCGGTGGTGTTACATACTCGTTCTTGTTCTGGGCTCATGCAACAAATACGTTTAAAGTCGAGGTGTTTGACTTTATAAAATTAAAAGTGATACTAGTTGATGTACAACGGAAACATTCGAAACGGTAGATCAAATATAATAAGGATATAAAATATGCAAACCAAAGCAATAATATGCTATCACAAAGCACAATAGCGGAAATAAAAAATATTTCTTTAAAAAAATATATAATAAAATAAATAAACAACCCGACTGCAAAACATCAACACCTAAACAAAATGAACTAGTGCACCTGAAAATACCAATAAATATTTAACTATTTTTTTTAGATGTTAATGTTTTTGCAGTCAGGTTTTTTTTTTTTATTTTATTATACATTTTTATTTACAGCTTTTCAGTTTCAGTTGTGATATATTTTCGAAATGGTCTGTTTAAGTTCTTAATTTTGTTACCTCACTCAGAGTTGTTAAAAAAAAATTTAAAACCTATCTAAGAACATTTGGGTTATCAAGACAAATCTAATGATAGCTTAATTATAGAAATCCATCCTTTCCAAAGAAGATACGAGGTAATAAAATTAACATACATACAAGATACGCGCGAAAAACATAACCCTGCCTTGGCAACAGTAATAGCAAGAAATAATAATAAGTAATAGTAATAAGGATAAATAACTATAATAGACTTATCACATTTCAATTGATTTAGAAGAACCAGGATTAATTAAAATAGTAATTACTTCTTGTTAAATTTTGGAGTGTTATTGAAAATAAATGACTTGGTTTATAATCCCTTTTTTTACCTACCAAACATAAACTCATGCACACACATACTTGAAAAAAATAAAATTATTGAAATTGATGAACATTGGAAACATGCGTAAGTGAAGATCAAAATATAAAAGATAAAAAATATGAGCTAACAAAATTTATGTTATCATAGCTATACCTATATGATATTATGAAGAAAATAATGGAAACACATAATTTTAGAAAACCATAACAGGTAATAGTACCTAGTCATTAATTAATATCTGTAATGAACCTCTGAAGCTGAATTGATATGAATGAATCATCTTTCCAAAGATTATCAATAATCTTAATACAATAATCACCACCACGATTTGTATACATATGACAAAAATCGAGTAACTTTATTTCTTATGTTACTGATATAAGTAATATCTCTACTTACTTTTCATTTTTTCCAGAGCTGAAACAAATGTGCATCGGTAGAATTGAGTCATAATAGAATAAAATTAGAGCGTCAAGATTTTTACAATACAAATACTATTTATTGCACAACCATATACAGATATTGTACAATTTACATAGTAAAGAAAAGAAAATTATATACATTTTTTATTATATATACTCAATTATAATCATACTCTCTTTGCAATGAATTTAAAGCATTTAATATTTTTTGCTAATTTCGGTTATCTGTGGTACCCACGACATTGTTCAGTTGATACAGATTTTTCACACAGTTTTTTCAGAGTATCGCTGTAGGTTACGGGAACACCATTAAAAGGAATTAAAGATATTAACTTTAACCAGTTAACTCTAGAAATAAATTTAGTGCTACCCAGAACGTTGGCTTGCCTTTTTATTGTGACGAGCCTACCTATATACCTACCCTATAGCTTAGTAAAAGGCATGTAGTATGATGTGATGCGTTATTACATTATTTCATTCGATCTTTAAATGATATGTATGAAAAGTTACCGAAAAATAATGTACGGGTCAACACTGTACATAACTCGCGGTCGGTGCAAAATCAGAATTTTAATAGTACAAACAATTTTACGATTTCAGTTCGCTATCGACCAGCAATCGCGCCACGCATTACTCATCAAATCATTTAGCAAATAATTTAGTTTAGCATTCTTATAAGCAAATATAATTTATTTTCTATTACTTTATTTATTATTTATCAATCATCTCCGGGTAACTCATACAAATATTACCAAACACAGTAGTTAAAACTGTACATACAGTCAATCTTGCGTGCTTTTGTCAACATTCAGGAATCCCGATCAGCCAATGCATCGCGTGCTGTCCGTCTTAAGGCGTGTCTCCTTCTACAGATTTTTGTTAAATTCTAACAAGTTTATGTTAACACGTTAACATTAACACTTTTCTTTAACAAACTTTTTTTTTGACCTCCTAAGCAATATCTAGTTTCATAACATAAATAAAAGTTCAAGATTTAATGAATTTAAACATATCTTCTTGCAAGATACGAAATCATTCGAAGTACGATTAGAAACGATTCTTAATTAAGAAATAAGTATATTTTAACTTATTTGTTAGAATAATGTCAGCTTTGAAATTTATTATGCAGTTACGTTTATCATCTGCCCTTTCAGCGCCAACCAATTCATTATCAACCCGTGCGATTTTTCTAATACGTTAGATCTCGTCCCTATTATTACCGGCTTACACCGTAACTCCAAATTAACTACCAAGGTCCCAGCTTTCTTTCTGAAATGCGTCTGCGCACCCTTACGTTGAAAAAAAGCTGTAACTCTCAATAATATGTTAGTGTTATTCGGCCTTATCGCCTTGATCCCTAAATTCCTTATTCTTATAATTATGCGAAATTTATCCCTTACACGAATCACCTATCCCTTACGCATTTGTATGTCTTTCTCGCTCTTAAGTTTGGCGGAGTAATGACACAAACCATGGCGACAGTGTCTTAGGATCGAACAAGCAATTTGGATTCCGAGTTTGCTCCTTAATTTGTTAGCAACTTGACGAGGGACGACAAAAAATATGTACCTGACCCTTGCATTCCTGGCAAACTGTACAAGTTTTAAGAATTTTAAATATTGCAAGCTATAACTAAATCGCTACATTACTGATATTATATAGGTATATCCGTGTGACCGTGACATTACCCGCGACGGCCACGGAGACGGTACATGCATTTGGAGTAAGAGGTTTTTGTGTGTATGTGTGTGCGTCTGTTACCATTTTCTTGGAAACTTCTGATCAGATTTCTTTTTCGTTTTTTGCATTTAAAAGATATCATTTCAGAACAGGTAAATATTTTTTTTGTAAGTCAGTACCGAAGAAATTCTCAAAATAGTTTAAAGAAAAATTAAAACTCCTGTAAAACTCTCTGCGGATATTTTCTAAGATAGAATAATTTTTTTCGTAGGTAAAACCTGCGACTTAAAAGAAGAAAGTAAAAGTAATTTCAAATCTAAGAAAATCCGTTGGGGCTGACGTTCACTGCCTTGAAAGAACTAAAATTTTGTAGTTCATAAAATGACTAATTGAAATTACGTTCGTTACCTATTGGGTACGTAAATAAATTTTGTCTTTAATAACAGGTATAGATTGCTGCATATCACTGAGATACTTAATAGCTTATTTATACTGACTGCTACAATGGCAAGGGTAGTCGTAGAATTATTCGTTAATTAGATATGGGTAAATTATTATTCCTTTTTCTTTACACTGTACAATAATTTACCAGTTTTTAAGAATTTGTTGATTAGTCGTTTTATATTAAAGCGTCTTTTCTTTTGTTTACTCATAGAATTGAATGAAAAGCAGAGTGAGTCATGAAGCCTCCAGTGCGTACCCCGAGCTAAAAATATTTTGTGACCGAGTGATGAAATATAGCATTTTCATAGAGGTATCACTCGGTTACAAAATATTTATAGCTCGGGTAACGTTTATTCTCACGATTCTACTTAAGAATCCTTCGCTACGTTCTGGATTCAAAATAGCACCCACGTCGTAAAAATATTATTTTGCTCCGTTGTAATACAACCTACTATTGCTTAGTTTACTTTCTTTTAAACGGCGGTTTTACAAAAAAAACTTTTTTAATTTTGCTTTTTTTTAAGAATTCAAAGTAAAACTATATTTTTTACTCCATGTCGCAGTACGTGGTAAATTTAAATACCCTTGCCTGAAAGTAATGCCTTTTTTTTGCGCGACCATCAACCAAACCTTTTTATTTTTGCTCAGAATGGTGCAGTGTACAACAGCACCAGCAACAGTGTGGCAGTATGACATGTGTACCTCTAAACTCAGTCGGAACCGAGTTATAAAGTCGAAAAATAACTGTCGTTATTCCTACAGAATTAGTTCTTTTTTTTTCTCGTAGCCATCAACCAAATCTTTTTTGTTAATAATACTGCAACGAACAAAATATAGTATGATACTGTTAATTCTAAACTCAGTCGAAACTAAGATAAAAAAACTAAAAGTCGTCAAACAGATGTGGCAATCCTAACAGATTTCGATAAATTTTTCGCCTAGTCATAATTTTTTTTAATATATAAGTCTTAATAATAAGTCAAAATAAAACAATGCGACGAAGATTAACACGTACTGATTTTGAACTACATTATATAGGTTAGAAATATAATAAAAAAAATTTACAAAAAAAAAACGGCCTTATAAAGATGCATTTAAAAGTTTTTGGAAATAAGTATTTATTTTTACCGTTTTAATGCATCTTTTTGAAGCCGATTGTTTTTTTTTCTCGTACACTAAAACAGCGATACTTGTTACAAAATTTTACATAATCATCAACATAAAAGGCATTTCACCAGTTCCATATTAACACCAATTAAATTTTATGACCAAAATATAAGTTTTAAATTCACTACATTAATATGGCACCATCTCGGAAGTATCCTTTTAAATAAAAAAAGAATTTTTAAACCGTCTATATGATGGAGTTATGCCTGAACAAAAATAAAAAAAATTACGAAATACAAACATCCGAATTGAGAACCTCCTCCTCTTTTAAAAACTCTAGTGTCAATTGTTTTTTGTTTTAAAGTAGTGATCAACTAAACATTTTTATTTTTTCAAAAATAAAGCAATTACTTACTATATAAGTAGCTCGATAGGTTTAGGTTTGTGCATTGGAACAAAATGTAATTAAAATATTGTTTTCCTTCTTTTTTTTTTTATTAGTCGTATGTTGTCAGGCACAGTAAGGTTACAGGTTTACAATATTGATCTTTTGGCTAGGTAACTTGGCGAAAGCGTCCATTAATTTATGAATAAAGATGGCTGGTATACACACTAATGCCATAACTCCTTAGTCTGCAGATGTCAGATCACTTGTGACGTTGCTACCCTGGGTTGTAACAAAGATATGTTTTACGTTACTGGCGGTGACTCTGTCCTTTGAATAAATTGTAGACTATGACGACACATGTTTTATAGAAAGTAAGAAATGCCTTTATGAAGTTGTATTGGCTCTTCAGAAGTAGGTAAAGACTTCGTTTAGAAATATGAATACTGCAGCCTATACCGAAGTATACTATTGTTAATTTCAGTAGTTTGGACTAAAATAAAAAGCATTGGTTGATTTCTTCTAGAAAAATAACCCTTAAACTTGTGTTTGTATACTTCTAACCTATGTAAAGTTGTTTAAACAGAGGTAATATGTATAGTTAGTTGTGTATATGTGTAGTTATGTTTATTGCATTACTCTAAAGAAAAAAAATAATATTTGCTTGACAGCTACGCGAAAAAGAAATCTAAATCTATATAACACACTTATTTGTTAACTTCTAACTTTAATAACTCAGTTCCAACTTAGTTTAAAGGTAAACACGTTTAACTTAGTTTCATTCATTGCATTATTCTGATTAAAAATGAACAGATAACAGTTATTAACATTACGAAAGAAATATCAAAAATCTGTAGGAATTACTGACCAAAAAGTTTAGTCTGTAGGAATGACCACAGTTGTAAGTCGACTTCCAACCTTTATAACTCAGTTTCGACTGAGTTTAGATTCTTACTTGTCGTACTTTTGTCCACTGCATCGTTTTGAGCAAAAATAAAAAGGTTTGGCTGATGGCCGCGCGATAAAAAGAAACCACTTTCAGGCAAGCAAATTTAAATTTATCTTATTGAGTTCTTCAAGTGAACCTAGAGTAAATGTATATTTGTAGATTGTCTGCATGGAGATGTAAGAGAAGAAATCTGAGGGGTAACGAGTTACAGTAATTTAAAACGGAAATAGCTTGGGCCCGGCTCACACTTAAATTTTCGTTTTTTTAACTTTTAATTATTTGTTACATAATACCCCATTTTAACACGTATTCTGTGAAAAAATCAGGCTTCTACCTATTTCTAATCTAAAAGGACTTTATTTGTCTAAAAGATAGACTCTTTAATGATCGGACAGACAGACAGTGTAGGCTTAGTAATAGAGCTTCGTTAGCACCCTCTGGTATTGAATCATTCCAAACCGGTGGTAATTTTTTTAATTAATAATTGAACTAACGAATTAAAAGTGCTCTTTACAAGTCTATTTGAATAAAAAAGTTTGTGTTTATGTATTAAGGGTATGGTTAGGAGGAAATAACTTATGCTCTCGTTAGAAGGCTTTGATGACTCGAGTTTGTAATCCCGTGTTACACACAATGTTTTTCATCACATTTATGCGTAAATAAATGAAAATATAAGGTGAATAAATAAATTTAAGTCACCGAAACACAATTGAAATGGCGGGAATAGATGTAGAAAAACAACGCCACTGTCAGATTGTCTGATTTTTTTATTTATTTTTATACCACTAATGTGGCAAACAAGCACACTGTCCGCCTGATGGTAAGCGGTCATCGTGGCCTATGGACGCTTGCAACACCAGAAGAATCACTCGCGCGTTGCCGACCTTTCAAAAATCCAATAACCCCATACTGTAGTCCTTTGACAAAACTTTGGCAGGGAGCTCATTCCACAACCCAAGCGTTCGCGGGAGGATATTTCTCTGAAACCGCACTGTACGCGACCATTTCGGTTCTAAAGTGTTAGAATGAATTCCCTGCCGATGGCGAGCGGTGCGATTGTAAAAAGTAACTGTGGGCATCATTTCAAACAATTCCTCCGAACACATCCCATTGTACAAGCGGTAGAACACAAACAGGGAGCCAAAGTCTCTCCTCAGACTTAAGGGTTCGATACGGCAAGTGAGTTTGGGATCGCCGACAATTCTCACAGCCCTTCGTTGAACCGAGTCAAAAGGTCCAAGCTGGTATCCGGGTGCACCTGCCCAGAGATGGCAGCAGTACTCCATATGGGGCCGAACTTGCGACTTGTAAAGCAGCAACCTCTGCCCCGACGTGAAGTACTGCCTCGCTCTGTTGAGTACACCTAGTTTTTTGGACGCCAGCTTCACCTTATCTTGTAAATGATCTCGGAACTGAACATCGCTGGAGATGTCAACACCATGGATTCCTATGCTCTTGGAGATGGAGAGGGGAGTGTTCTGGCATTGTGGGACTACAGTGCATGGGGTTTTCTTAGCGGTGAACGCGCAGGCTTGTGTCTTTGTAGGGCTGAATCGGACCAAGTTTACCCGTCCCCAGTCAGAGACTTTGGAAAGTGTGGTCTCGATTTGAGACACCAGTTCTTCGCAGTTTTCCTCCACAACGGAACGAGGGATGTTTGGGCGACCCGTGTAATAGTTGTCTCCAGTACTGTCATTTGCATAGCAATGTATGTTGTTGATGTCCAACATGTCATTGATATGCAGTAGAAAAAACGTAGGAGACAGCAAGGAGCCTTGCGGGACACCAGCATTAATGTCCATGCTATAAGAGCAACTACCGTCTACTACTATTATGCGTCTGCCGGACAAAAAGCTAGCCACCCATTTACACAAACCAGTGTGGTACTCGGGCACTTCGTAAGATGGCAACTTTGATAGAAGGGGGTGCCAGACCCAATCAAACACCTTCGCTATGTCCAGGCTACATGCCAATGCCTCCCCCTGACTCTCAATGGCTAATGTCCATCGGTGAGTTAGATACACTAGAAGGTCGCTAGTCGAGCGACCGTGGCGAAAGCCATATTGACGATCACGGTCGTGTTCTTCTAGGTATCTTAGAAACTGTGTGTTGATCACACGCTCCATCACCTTGGAGGGGAGAGAGGTGATAGCGATAGGCCTGTAATTCGATGGATCTGATCTATCGCCCTTTTTGGGCACCGGGTGCACATTCGCGGTCTTCCATGAAGACGGAAATTGGCTAGTGTGGTAGGAAAGCGCGAAGAGGCGCGTGAGTACAGGACATAACTCAGGAGCACACTGCTTAAGCACCACTGCTGGTATACCGTCTGGCCCACTCGACTTATGAACGTCTAGAGAGAGCAGCGCCCGCCGGACCTCCCGCTGTGTTACGGAAATTTCCGGCATGGTCTTACCGCACCACGGTATAGTAGGTGGTACAGCGCCTTCGTCGTTCATATTCGAGTCTGAGGCAAAGAGACTGCCCAATAGATCGGCTCTCTCTTTAGCAATATGGGCCAAATAACCATCGGTCTTCCGCAGTGGTGGTAACGACGACTGGCAAAAGTTCCCTTCGGCAGCTTTGGCAAGCGACCAGAAAGCACGACTCCCAGAAGGATACCCGCAAGTCGCCCACCTATTTTGCCGATGAATTGGAATTTTGCTCTGGCAGTTGCTTTCTTACTGAACCTCGAGGCAGCATTTAATTTTCTTTTTACCTCAGAAATATTCGGATCCTTATTATTACGAGCCGTGGTCCAAGCCTCATATGCAGTTTGCTTCAGAATTTAGGTCCTCTGCAAGACCTATTAAACCACGGCCGTTTTTTACGCTGGCAGCTACTCGCGGGTTAGGAATATAACATTCCATACCAGCGAGGATTGTCTCAGTGACTGCGGCTTCGCAGACGTCAGGATCTTCTGAGTTAAAGCAGATCTGCCTCCACGGGTACGATGCAAAAAAATCTCGCAATTCATCCCAGTCTGCCTACTTATAGTGCCACACTCGACGCCAAGTAATTGGCCCAGATGAATCAGGTTGTGTGCATGACACTTGAGTCCGAACGAGACAGTGGTCCGAGGAGCCTAAAGGCGTTGGAGTAATAAATATCTTATCACCGGCTTCGACTCCACACAACACTTTTTAGGGTTCCGTAGCCAAATGACAAATAACGGAACCCTTATGAATTCGTCATGTCTGTCTGTCCGTCCGTATGTCACAGCCACTTTTTTCCGAAACTATAATAACTATACTGTTAAAACTTAGTATGTAAGTCGATGTTTTCTGTACACCGCATTAAGATTTTTACACAAAAATAGAAAAAAAACAATGAATTTTGGGGGTTCCCCATACTTAAAACTGAAACTCAAAAATTTTTTTTCGTCAAACCTGATATTGAGATTTCACATATCATTTTTTTTTCTAAACTGAATAGTTTGCGCGAGAGACGTTTTAAAAGTGGTAAAATGTGCTCCCCCCCCCTGTAACTTCTAAAATAAGAAAATGATATAACTAAAAATAATATATGATGTACATTACCATGCAAGCTTCCACCGAAAATTGGTTTAAACGAAATCTAGTAAGTAGTTTTATATTTAATACGTCATAAATCGTCAACTGCAATTTACCTTTCATTCAATCAACTCAAATATAAAAAAAAACAAAAATTATTTATTAATTTTTTATTTATGCTGAATTTTTTTTCTTTTATTGAATAAATGAGAAGTTAATATCGTTTCAAAAATTTACGTTGGTGGCAGCGGGGTGGGCGCAACTAAGTTCTACGTTGGCGCTCTCGACGAGGCGCTGCGGCCGACTGATGGAAGACGAGAGCCGCGTAATGGCCGGCCCACGCGTAGTTATTTGGATTATATTTGGATCTCAGATCTTTATATATAGAATTTTATCACTTAATTGGCCAAACGTTATACAAACTCTCCAAGTAAATATAGCAATTGTTAAAGAATCGATATTATTTCTCATTAAACAGTTTTAACAATTAAACCATCAAAGTTGATTTCAATAGTCATGCAGATTTTGTACAGAAACCAACAGATTTGAAATATTCTTTTGATTTCCAAATGAAAAATTGGACTATTCCTTAGGGAAAAATATTTATTATAAGCCTAGGTTGCCAGAGAAATAGAGTTACAAATAAAGTTATTACATTAAAATACGTTTATTTTGGATACTTTATCAACGCAGTACGGTTTCTTCTCACAAATAAAGTTTGCGGTAGTGCTGTTGCAAGTCGTATCATTAAGCAATACGGTATCTCGTTGAACGCTAGCACAATCTTCGTGTCCACCCTGGTTATTCGGTTCTCCATCTCCGAACTTATTAAATCCCGCCTCATCTAATGTTTCACCTGTAGTGAAGAAGAAATGTTAGTAATATACTGTTAATTAAATATAATTTTCTACAAAAGGCAAAATAAATGGTTGTTACGGTACTGTAATCAAAAACAATAACTAAAGAATTCTTCCTAGCAAGTTAAAATTTGTCGAGTCTTAACTATATCCGCTCAACTTTTGTGTCAACATTTTGAAAAAGAATACAATTCAGGAATGATGCCACTGTAGATTATGTGGAGATGTAAAAATTGATCTTATAGTGACTTTAAAATCGTTGTGTAGTTTAAAAAAATATCTGAAATACCCCGTTCTTGCACATCGTGGGTTCCGTACCACCATTAACGCAAATTATGAACATAAACAAAAAATGTGCCGCTATGTTTCTTGTATTATTTAATAAAATAAAATAAAATTATATATTAAATAAGAAATAAAATCAACCTCTACAATTTTTACTTTTTGTACTTTTTATTAATTTTTTTAGGTAATACAACCTTATAACACAAAGGCTGTGTAAACTTAAAGTTTTTACTTAACGCAGTCTTAAAGATCCCCTTAATAGTCGGACAGACAGATGCAGACCCTTTGGGTACGGATCACGTGTGTATTGTAAGCTGCAATATGAACCTAAAGGTGGTGCAATAAGGGCCACTTTGCAAAAAATAACAGATAAATGAACGACTATATTACACTATAAGCATGTGTACAATAAGCCTTATAAAGGTTCGTTAAACAACTTTCTTTGGTAGAATTTTAGAACTTTTTATTATTGTATTAAATGAAAAAATCACATGCTGCAGCCAAATGAATTCAATCATACCTATGTTACACCGATAGCATAAATGTCGGCAAATCATTAAAAAAATGCTAGAACACCCTTTACTATTTTTAAACAACTTAACTTAAATCTTGTACTTAGATATAATGAGTATAATGAGAATTATTTTAAAAGCTAATTATTGAGCGCTATATATACCGTTAACAGTTATCCACGTATCGTTGACTTTTTTGATCCCAACTCTAATAAAATATGTACTTGTAGAAGCTTGTTTTATAAGAGTTTTGATATCCTCCCTTTCAGCTTCACTGTTGATGACAACCAGATGCCCACCCTCCTGTACGCAGACCTCTTCCGCATTGTCATGTGTCAACTTATCACTGTGTAATTTATGACAACTATCACTGCTGGTCGACAATTTATACCCTGTAAAATTGTGTAATTATCTTATTCAAAAGTTTACTAATTTATTTCTTCCTGCTCAATTAAATGAAAAAACGTTAAGACTTACCGCATACATCAGGTCTAACATGCGCCACGTAAGAAATGACTTTTCACACCACGTTTTTAAAGGTCCCTTACGCAGAAGGTCAAAGGGGCAGGGTGAAGTTTGGCGAGAGTTGTCGCCGTAGTTGTCTCACCTTAATAAACGTATAAACACATATAATGTATAACTATTCTTGTGAGTGACTACACACCTGCGCAAACACCACACTATTACCGCTCGCCAAGTCTCATCTTACGTGGCGCGCACTATACCTGATTCTTACGCATCCCAGTCGTGCACTAGAGCTCACCACGATGGAGTCTCTAAGAAACTAAAATGTTAAATTAAGGAATGACAGAAAATATTAAAGGAATGAATTTCCACAGCCAAATTACTCTGACAATATTAGGACATACTCACACCGGCACAATTAGCGGAACACAAAAAAAGGATTTGAACGAATGGCAGCAGGTTCTCTTTACTGATGAGTGCAGAGTTCTTTTAAAACAGATCGATGGGAGACAGCGAATATGGAGACGCAAAGGAGAACGCCACATACAGTCTAATTTTGAACACACAGTGGCTTATGGTGGCACCTCGATTATGGTTTGAGGAGGGATATGTTTGGGAGCTCGCACGGAGTTAGTGATAGTCACAGGAGGGACCATGACAGCAGATCGATACATCAGAGACATTTTAGAAGAACATGTTGTACCATTTGCCCTATTTATTGGTGACGACTTTATTCTAATGCAAGATAATGCTCGTGCTCATAGTGCACAATCGGTACAGGCATATCTGAGCCACGTAGGTATACCGGTGATGCAGTGGCCAGCAAATTCCCCCGATATGAATCCGATAGAGCATGTCTGGGACTTGCTAAAAATAAGGGTTAAATCCAGAATGCCACCCCCCAACAATCTGAATGAACTTGGAAACGCATTACTTGGGAGTGGGAGTGGTTGCCTGAAGAAATCATCGATAACATAATCTGTAGCATGCCCAGACGAATGAAAACCGTAATCAGAGCAAGAGGGGGAAACACTCGTTATTAATTTTGCTTTAATTTTATTGTTAAATCATTTAATGCTTACTTTTTTTTATTTTTTGTGATGGTTCATAATCATCTAAAAATTTCACTTATTTCAAATTTCTTTATTTTTCAATAAAAAATAACGCAGACTTTTCAAAGTCGTTGTTAAAAGATGTTAATCAATTTGTTATTTTGTGTCTAATTACATTTTCGACAAATATATGCGTTATAATCTCATAGTCTCACTTTTTTTTCTGTTCCGCTAATTGTGCCGGTGTGTATATTAGGTTCGCCCTTGGCCTTCTTGACAAAAATAACTAGAAGGTCACTCTCGCACATAAATGACATGCACAGACGGGCGCATCGCACAAAACTCAAAGTGAAATTAACGATAACTGAACGACCAAATCGCATGTGAGCATATAATTTGTATAGCGAGCACGCTTATACGAGCCCGATTCGGTCATTTGACCGATAGGGTTTTTCCCGACGCACTGGCACTACCCGCTTGCCAACCTACCTGTTATCTCACCAAACGTTAGGTTCTATGGGTCAAATCATATGTATGCGGTGTAATGCTGTTTAGTATTAAATTTACTCCTACAGTTGCTCTGATTCGATGATTGAATCGGGTCAAACCTGATGTGTGCGGTGATTCTCAGCCGAAAACAAAATATGACGAGTAAATGAATTCGCAAAACCATTACAATTCAATTCTTCAAGTCTAAATTAGGTGGTAATAGGTCGCGATTAAACAGAATGCCGAATTACAATTATATAAGTTTGTCTCTTCTACTTTCCAAAAACAATTTAGTAGCACTCACCTGTCGATAGTGTACTTCTGCACGTGAGTGCTACTGAATTGTTTTTAG
The DNA here is from genome assembly GCA_946406115.1 of Apoda limacodes. Lineage (NCBI taxonomy): Eukaryota > Metazoa > Arthropoda > Insecta > Lepidoptera > Limacodidae > Apoda > Apoda limacodes. The sequence continues at coordinate 4,398,329 of OX291553.1, read as the reverse complement.
CGGATTTGCAAGGTAGTAATATTTTATCATAATAATGAATTTCCGCAAAGTAACGCCTGATTCTATCAATAATTTAATCGGGTCTGGTTGCAGGCCATTCCTTCACCTAATATAGGGACCCTCTTAGATTCTTCCACTTTTAGGATTGCGACCTCCCTCGGCTTTGGCGCACCATGTTGTGCTCCACACCGCTGCCAGTGTGGCTTTACTGTCGACCAGCGCGGTCATCACAGCCTATCGTGCACAAAGAGTGCGGGCAGGTTTTCTCGTCACGCCAGCCTTAACGATATAATACGCCGAGCTCTTGTCACCGTCACCTGCGCGGCTGTTCTCAAACCGAATGGTCAAACCGTACGTGACAATGGTAAGAGACCAGACGGCATGACTTTGATTCCTTGGAGAATGGGGCGGTCTCTAGTTTGGGAGCCTACTTGAGTCGATACCCTTGCGCCGTCACGTCTTGCAGAATGCAACAAAAGGAGAAAATATACTACCTTAGACAGCGGTTATATATTTGAGCCTTTCGGAGTCGAAACGTTAGGACCGTAAGGGCAGAGTGCAAAAAGTTATAGGGTTTTAGCTACGTCTGTTTGAAGTTCTCGTGACAAAAATGCTGGCCTTTACGTAGCCCAAAGAATTTGCTTTTCAACGCGGCTAGCGTTTTGGGACCGATGCCAACTTATAAATTCCATTTATAAAAATTATTCAAATTTTCTAAGCTAAATGGGATTTCAAATACTGAGTTCTAAAATACTTTGCGAAGCAGCTGTTTGCTAGACTTAGTACAAGCAGTGCAGCGCCAATTTGTATTTACCTATGTGACATGAAAATGATATAAACTGACTGTGTCCTTGCTCGTCTTGCTGTACTCGTAATGAAAAAACTGTTAATTACATACCTGTGTCACATCCTTTTTCAACTTTTTCGTAATTCTTGTAGCAGATGAACGGATAGTACTGTTTACATTCTACATATTCTAGCTCGCCATTTTGGTTCAATACCACGCATTTTACTACACTGTTATCTTTTTCAAGTTCATCTTTAGCTTTCAACCACGAACGGGGAATTTTACCAAGGCTGGTTCCTGAAAAAAATATTTCTTAAAAGAACATTCTTGCTCACTTATTTAAGAGAAATGTTCAAAAACACAAAAAATATCTTAAGGCTATTTTAAGTTTGGCTATTACGATTATTGGTTAGTCAGTTGTTGTTAGTATATTAACTAATATTTATACATTGACAGTATCTTAGATGTATGTTAGTAGTAGGTAAATAATTTTTTTAGTTGTTAGGTATCAGGCGGACCGTAGGCTTGTTTGCCACCTTAGTGGTATAAAAAAAAAACAAAAACATTGAAGTTCATTAATGAAAACATCTAGCATATACACGTGTAGCACAGAGAAAGGATTATTTAAGTCTGTATTTCAGCCCATTCAGGAATATAGAGTTTTTCACATGTTCAGGTAATTTATTACATATTCGTACTTTCTCAAACTGCAAGATCTTCTGTCTTTATGAAGTTATCCCTGTTTCTTGTTTTATAATTGTGTTTATTGTATGAAAAGTAATATGCAGATTCATATTAGAGAGACAATTTTGCTTATTTACATACAAGATATGTAATTGTAAAACTTTTCTAAGTTAAATAGTTTATTTTTTTGTAAATATTGTGTGTGAGATACGGTCAATAAATTGAAATAACAAGACTTTGATAACCTTATTTACTTCTTACTACTACTGACTTACCTTCAACAGACACATAACTTCCTGTGAAATAAAATATGCGGATTCCAGTAAACACTGGAGTCGGTTTTTCCCGAACGATATGGTTTAATATGCTTGAGAGATTAGTGGTGGGTGAGGCCAGCAGTGCTCCTAAAAACAATCGATACATAGAGCGTGAGTTAGTTCAGTATCAAATAATTTGAATTAAGAGTGTGACTGTGCTTAAAATAATGAAAATCCAAGCTTAAATAATGGCTCAAAAATTAACGTAACAATTAATACTTTTCAGGTTTTTGGTTTTTTGTACTACAATTTTGTGTAAGTTTGTGCCCTTACCTTCTGCAGCGCACTGCAGCCGCGCTGTGTCCCAGTCTGTAGGTTCATTGTGATATTTCAACCACACCCCAGCATCTTTATAAGGAGTGTAATCGCACTGATGCTCACACTCTGTGTATTAAACAGAAAGTTAAAAAAATAGTTAGATAGATAATGTTTCAAAAACAAAATATAATAAAAAAGAAAAAAAAGGAATAACTACTTCATAAAGACCCAAATACTACATTAGTCTATTAGGATAAATGTGATTCTCACAGAAACGAAAATGAACGCTCCGGAAGCTTATTGAGAAAAAGTTGGGAGCACGCGGGTGCGGGTCCCGGGTTCTCGAGGGCAAAATGTATGGAAGTACATCTTAGATCTCGAGACTTTGTACAAGCTTCGTTGTTCACGATCACGAATAACTTTGGCGCTACTGTCTTCGGTAATCATCACTGAATAGTAGACACATCTATCTATGCATGTCTATGTCTGTCTTTAAGGCCTTGGTGGATATAGTAAGTTGTTTTCCGATATCTACAAATAGTAGCGTCAGATAAATAACAAAAACCATTTACAAAATCGGCTAATTGTTGGTCGTGTACAAATAACTTTGAGTTTCGTAGGCTTACTACCTTTACTATGGTAGTATGAAAACAATTTTTTAAGTTTAATAGTAGATTGTATTACGAGGCAGCAAAATAGTATTTTTAACGCCAAAGGCTGCTTTTTATCCCCCTACGTTTCTATGAGAAAATGAAATATAAACGTTTAAATACAACTCATAAACACATTTATATAATGGTATATTATTGTATTGTACAAAGTAAAAGTAATTTTTTGTACGCAGTTTTACCTATAATGCAAGATAAATAATTTATACGTGGTAAACGATACCAAACAAGCCCTAGCAGCATTACGTAAAAAATAATAATCGGGATGCGTAACGCCCCACATTCCCCCCAATATCCTCCCCTTGCGCAAATCAACGCCAAACATTATATCCATTCTAAAGATTTAATGATTTTAACTCGCAGCTTACGATAATAGCCATATATAGAGTAAAGGACCTCAACTTATCGAAACACTCCGCTAAATGGTAAACGTAAAAAAAAATCATCTTTCAGTTCTATGTATTAAGAGCTACGCTTATTTTTATTTGTCTTGTTATAAAACCTCTTATACGAGGGATTACATGAGTCCCCTTTCTGTAGTTTTTTTTTGTCAGATTCAATGTTAAGAAGGCAGGATCACAAAGTTGTAACATAAAGATAGATGGATATGACAAATCTATAAGGGCTTCGATTTTTACAAATGAAACACGAAACCCTGAAAATAAGCACTTACGATCAGATAAGAGAAACGAATAAGAGTCTACTTACCAATCACTACGCCTAATGAAAGCACAAGTAAAAAAATTAATTGACTGTAGTCCATTGTTGAGAACCTATGCCGTTTAATTGATATAATAAATTTTATTTTCTGACTGTGCTTCTTTTATACTCGTTCAGTGCTTAAGATAATGACAAAAAAAAACAATTTAACATCTATAACTGGGATACTAAACCTTGTTACTTTGGATTTTAAATTGTTTTTGCTTGAACATTAAATATTTTTAGATGTTTTCGCTATGGCCGGGTCATTAAGGCTTAATCCCGTTAATTACTGCGTTCATGGAAACTGGAAGCAGGCTTAGCCAAAGCATAACGCACTAATTTCATAATGACATCTATTTAGAAATTACAAATGCCTTCATCAGGCTAAGTTTCGGCTTCACCTGTTTTAAGTTTTTATTAGGGCGAGTCATAATTAAAAGTCATTTTAGATGCCTTAAAAACAAGGTTGAAAATTCATTAAGTTAAGTTCGAAATGTTTAAAAATACAAATTGGAAGACAAAATTGATCTAATTAACTTATCAGGAATGAACAAGTACAAATATTGTTCTAACTATTGAATAATATTATTTTTACTGTAAATTTACAATTTCGCTGCCTTTTTTTAATTACTTCCAATTTCAATGAATTTGATTTGAAAAAAAAACTGAACAACTACTTCATATGAAACAAAATTTTCAAAAATCAGACAGTTTTGGAGCAAACTTGTAAATATTTCCCTTAGTACTCCCCTGGTACTGAACAGATAATTTTTTTATCGTTGGTTTATATCATTGTTTGTTGATTACGAATAAAAGCCAAACATGTTCTTGAATTGTAGAATGTATTATTTTAATTTTGTTAATAAAAGAAACAATAATACGCAAGCTGCGTCGGGTCGTGTCGTGACCGACCAAAAAAGAATAGATGGCGCGGCTCTCGATGCGCGCGCGGCCAAACAGTGACAAAGAAAGACCGTTGCTTTGCTGCTCCCTAGCGCCCTCTTCCTTATAATATCTTAATCCTCCCCCCCCCCCCCCCTTGGGAGATTGATTCCCAAGAAGCTCTCGGCATTCTTAACCTTCTAAAGGACAAATCTTGGCGACAGTTCTTCTTTTTGTCTCAAATTATGTGCGTACTTCGACGACTCGGCATACTCCATCATCGCCAAGGTGAAGACTTTGTATTCGTCCTAATAGCCATTTCAAGGGCGGTTTTTGATCGTCAATAAGTAATACAAGGTCGCCGATACGTAAATTTTGCTGTTGTAGTTTACACTTTACGCGTTGTTGTAGAGCAGATAAGTAATCCTTTTTTCAGCGGTTCCAAAAATTTTGTTTTAGTCGTTGTATGAGTTCATATCTATTGACACTCATTTTGGTGGTGAGTGGCGAAGGTAGCGAGGTTAATGGGTGACCCACAAGGAAGTGCCCAGGTGTGATAGGAGATAAATCAGAAGGGTCAGACGAAAGCGGAGTGAGAGGGTGCGAGTTCATGATTGCTTCAATCTGCGTGAGTAGAGTATATCATTCTTCAAAACTTAGACTACAGTTTCCGACAATTCTTTTTTAAATGAAATTTAGCCGTTTTTACCCCTTCCTCGCAAATTCCGCCAAAATGAGGTGTATATGCTATAAAAAATTAAAAATTTATGCCTTCACCGCTTGCAAAGTCACTCACCAGCTGCTTGTCGTTCTTTAAAAGTCTATTCAGTTCATTACTAGCACCTACAAAAATTTTAGCATTATCACAATAAATTGTGTGTGGTTTTCCACGGCGTGCTATGAATTACGTAAACAAAGAATGAATGCATTACTGCTTACGTCCCATACTGCTTCCAAATGTACAGATTTAGTACTAAAACAAATAAATATGCATAAGTAGCATTTGGAAGTTTTTGCGCCACGACCTTTCCGGCTTAAAATAAGAAATGGGCCAGCAAATTCAGTGCCACAAGTCTCAAATGGTAGAGCACGAGTTACACGTGGTTTTGGCAAATAGCCCATTAATGGGTGTATAGGTTTAGCATTAAATCTTTGACAACTAACATATTTTCGAACAGTAGACATAGTTGTTGAGGACCACAATGTAAAAGGCGATGATATTGACTGTCAAATAAAAGTTTAGTGAAAATATACTTTGAACTTATTAAGATGGGATGTTTTCTACTATAGGAACGGTAAGGCGTGTTTTCAATCCGCCCTCCAACACGTAAAATACCCTGTTCATCTAAAAATGGATTTAATTAGAGAATATGTGATTTAAGTTTTATCATTTTTAAAGTTTCAAGAGAGTGAATTTCATTTTAGGAAAATTCTCTTTGTGATGCCTTAGCCAATATAGTTAGTGAGTTGAGTCACTCTGAGGAGGTGAGTTCACTATTTAATTTACTATTTTTTTTTTTAATATTGTTTATGAACCTTCGTACGTAGGCCATGACTCTTTGTAATTTATAGAGTTTAGAATATTTATTAAAAGGTATAGGATTGTTAGGTAGGACTGTAGTATTTAATGTAATTTTAGTTTCAGGTAAAGTTACAGTAGACACTGGAGTGTACCCAGATTTAGGCCAATCTTCTTCAGCCTTAAGCAAAAAGACGGAGACGTCACCGGCCTCATTAGTAGATTTTAAGTAAAGCAGGCGCCATAAGCATATTGTGAAGCATCAGTAAAATAATGAGCCTCAACAGAAGTGGGGAGTCACAGAAAATATATCTAGGTACCTGAATTGCAGTAAAATATTTAGTATCACTATTGAATTTTTAATTTCAGCCTGAATGTCATCATCCCAATCTAGTTTTAGTAACCAGAGTTTTTTAGATATAATTTTATGAAAAATAGTAGACCCAGTGGGTCAAGGACTCGACAAGAATTAGACAATAAAGAGCGTTTGGTAACGTTAGCAATATATTCAGTTTTAACTGAAAAGTGAAGAGTATCAGAGCTAGGAGTCCATTTTAGTCCTAATACAGATAATTGATTACAGAAATCTTGCGATTGATTAGTCATAGGAATCTCCTTTAAAATCTCAGTCCCATATGTGACAGTGTTTAATCGTAGAATTTTTAGTGGTTGACCTTTTTCGTCTCTCCATAGTATCAACTGCAGGTACCCTTGAGACTCATCATTCATCACTTGTCTATACATCTTTTCAATGTCTCCTGTTACTACTTAAGCATGCTGCCAAAAGCGCAACAAAATTGCCATTAAATCCTTTTGAACCACCGGTCCTACCATCTGGATGTCATTTAAGGACTTTTTTGAAGTAGTTTTACAAGAGGCATCAGAAAACTGCTCTGAGTGGAGTAATTTCACTATCTTTGCGAATCACTGCATGTTGAGGAATATAGTAATCGAAACTAGGCCGATTTACTTCAGTAAGGTGTCCTAAACGCTCATATTCTTTAATGGAGTCAGTATAGAGTCCTTTCAAATTACTAGATTTGTCTGGTCTTTTTTCTAAACTATAAAAACGCCGTTCTGCAATATGATAAGAATCACCAAGAGCATCTTCAGGTGGCTCACGAAAGGGTAGCATGACAGAAAATCTACCATCTTTTAAACGAGCAGTATTTGCAATGAAATGGTTTAATACAGTAATTTCCTTCATCGGAGAGTTTATTTGAGATTGTAGGAATATCTCCAATTTCCCAAAATTTAGCAATATATTCTTTTATTTCTTGACAAAAGTAAGAATGAATAGTAGAGACATGGTCCTGACCAGTTGGACCTGCAACTAGCCAACCCAATTTGGAGTTTTGAAGAGTAGGTTTGTTTTTTCCTAACTTAATTTGCTGGGAATCAACTATTCCCAAAAAACATCTGCTCCAAGCAAAATGTGAATTTCAGAAGGACAATAGAAATTTGGGTCTGCTAATTGTATAAAATTAGGAATAGCAAGCTTTTTAGGATCTAACTTGACATTAGGTAGACTACCTGTTATCTCAGGTATGACGAGACAAGAAACAGTCAGTTGAAAGGAATTTAATTTTGACTTTAATTTTAAATTGCACACTTGAGTAAAGTTGGTTAGTTTGTTATTTATACCAGAGATAGATACATTTGTATTTCTAGAAGAGAGGTTTAATTTTTTCTGAAATTTCTTTGATATGAAAGAAGTCTGACTCCCGCTGTCAAAAAGAACTCTTGCTGAGTGAATATTATTTTCTAAGTCAATCAGTTCCACTATAGCAGTGCACAGAAGGACCTGCCCAGATTCTGCCGCAGAAAGTGATACAGGAGAAAACTGAGTGGTAGGAATCATAGAAACAACCGACACCTGAGTAGGAGCAGATATTTGAGAAGATGATTCATTTGTAGTAGTCACAGGTAAGTGTGAAGTATTATTATTAGACCTTGATTTGTGTACTAATAAATTATGTTTTTTGTTGCAGAACTTATACGGAGTATGTTTACATTTTGATGAATGGTGCCCAGAACGCAAACAATTATGACAAAGTTAGTGTGTTAAAACTTCATTGTATCGGTCATCAATAGTCATGGAATTAAATTTTTGACACTTATAAACTAAATGATCTTGAAAACAAACACTGCATTTTTAATTATTTGCATTAGAAGAAGAAAAAAAAATTTGATATTTTTATTTTCTTTGTAATAGAATTGTGAAGGTTTTTCAGATTTAAACAAGTTATTTTGTTTATGGTGTAAAGTTTCTAAAACATCAGCACGGTTTTGTAAAAACTCATAGAATTCTTCAAGTTTTAGATAACTTGTCAATTTACTCCTGTGCTCCTCCCAGTACTGACTTGTAGCACTATCTAGTTTAGATACCATAATATAAATAATCTAAGTGGCTCAGTGAGAAGTAGGCTCGCTTAAAGTATTTAAGAGTCGTAGATTATTTGAGTAATAATCTATCATGTAGCGGAGTGACTTATAGTTTTCTTCAAAAATAGAATTAAATTCAAAAAGTGCCTTCAGATGGTTGTTAATTAAGATTCTGTTGTTATCGAAGCGATTGACAAGTAAATTCCAAGCTTATTCATAATTTTTCGAAATAAATTTAATTGAGTTAATCATATTAGATGCCGCTCCTTCTAATGAGGACCGCAGATAGTGGAATTTACTTATATTTGGAATATAATTATTTCGGTTAATTAAAGAATCGAAGGTATCTTTAAATTCCATCCACTTTATGAATGTATGGTAGGAAGGTAACTGAATAGTTGGAAGCTTTATGTTTTTGTTCTCATTATCTTAATGGTTGCAGCATATTGAGCTAAAAGAATTTTGAGCAGATGCATTAGCAATAATAATGTCATCAATAATAGTTTGAGCTACTGCAATATTTGAGCAAAATTCATTTCAGTTTTTTCATTTTATTCCAACTGTTCAGAGGCCAGATTTTCTATTTTAGATTTTTAATATATCAAACTCGTTAAGTAAATCTTTAAATCTCGATAGCTTTAATTCTAGTATAATTTTAATTTTATCTAAATATTTAGAAAAGGTTGTTGAAAAAAAATGTGTCGCCCAGCGGTCACCCATCCAAGTCCTGACCAAGCCCGACATTGCTTAACTTTGAATATCGTTTCCAACAAATAAATGTGTTACAGTTTCACTTATTAATAAACTAGATGGCTCTGTAACGGTAATTTAAGATGATAGATGACTCGGCCAGTCGTGTGTTGGTCGGTTTTATTATTTGTTGTTATACTCACCTCACTACACTATAATTACTGCACTTGACTGATTTTAATAACGCGCATGTAAAGTCACGTAATTAACGAAAAAAGACAAAAACAAATAGTGTGCCGCTAAGTGGACACCCATCCAATTACTGACTAAGGCAGACGTTGCTTAACTTTGAATATCGTTTCTAACAAACAAATATGTTACTGTTTCTCTTAATAATATTACTAAGATAGCGTTATACCTGCCGGTAATTTAAAATGGTAATAGTTTGGGCCCGGCTCACACTGGTCCGGTTTTTATGATTTGTTGTTATACTTTAGAGTTTACACTATTTTTCACTGCAAGTTTGAAGTTTGTATGTATTAGTGCTTTACCGATAGAGCAAAAACAACGAAAATGTGTCTCTTGTACGTATGGGGGGTCCCTTAATTTATTTTCCCTTAAATAAAGATAGAGCCCTTTAATAGTCTGACAGACAGACAGTGTAGGCTTAGTAATAGGGCTTCGTTGGCAGCCTCTGGGTACGGAACCCTAAAAAAGCAAAGAGGACTGGAGACATCTAGCCACCCTGCGGGACGTCAACATAAATATCACACCAAGTACAGAAATAATCATCAACCTTAATGCGATGTCGACGTCCATGCAAGTAACTATGAAACCAGCCGATTTCTGTAGGAGATATGTTAAGCTAACACATCACACCTCAATAATATTACATTATGTATTCAAGGTATGGTTAGGAGAAAATTACTAACGCTCTCGTTAGGAGGCTTAAATGACTCGAGTTTGTAATTTCCGTACCACCCGTGTTTTATAGACTTCACCATCGGTTGAATTACTACGGAGAAGAGTCGGCAAGAAATTCAGTAGTTAATCTTTTATAATTTTTCAACTTCATATTAAAAATTATACAATGTGGTCTTATACTAGGTAACAACATATTGTAAAATGTTTTATTGAGAGAATATTACGAATGCTTTTCAATAAATTAAGTTCTAATTCTTCAGAGCAATTAAACATTAATGAATTCATCAAAATGTTATGGAAATTTATTAACAGGATTTATATTCAGGAGTCGTACTATGACCAGGACGGAAACCGGATTGGAAGGGATTCAATAGATTATTTTTTGACAAGAAACAATAACGTTTTTGGGAAACAAGACGTCCTAAAACTTTAGATAAGATTAAGGTAAGATAGACACAATGTTTCTATGTTATCAGTTGTATTTGAATCTCAGATCTTTCCATATAGAATTTTATCACTTAAGGATAATGGGCCAAACATAATACAAACTCTAGAAGTAAATATAACAATTGTTAAGGAATCGATATTTTTTCTCAATAAAAAGTTTTAACAATTAATCTTTCAAAGTTGATTTCAATAGTCATGCAGATTTTGTAAAGAGAACTACAGATTTGAAATATTCTTTTGATTTACAAAAGAAAAATTGGACTATTTTCTTAGGGAAAATTATTTATTATAAGCTTTCGTTGCCAGAGAAACGGAGTTACAAATAATGTTATTACATTAAAATTCGTTTATTTTGGATACTTTGTCAACGCAGTACGGTTTCTTCTCACAAATGAAGTCCGTGGTAGTGTTATTGCAAGGCGTTTCATTAAGCAATACGGTATCTCGTTGAACGCTAGCACAATCTTCGTGTCCACCCTGATTATTTGGTTCTTCATCTCCGAACTTATTAAATCCCGCCTCATCTAATGTTTCACCTGTCGTAAAAAGTATTAAGTTTTAAAATTATAAGAAATACTTAAGTAACATATTGCTAATAAAATATAATTTAATTTAATTAGCTGAATTTTTGTACAAACATTTTGAAATTTTAAAAAGAATATAATTCAGGAATGGTACCACTCTAAATTATGTGGAGATCTAAAGCTGATCTTATAGTGAATAGGTAGTTTAAAAACGTAGTGTAGTTTAAAAAAAATATCTTAAATACCCCGTTCTTGCGCATCGTGGGTTCCGTACCACCATTTACGTAATTTATGAACATAAACAAAAGTGTGCCGCTATGTTTCTTTTATGGCGACCTCTAAAATTTTAACTTTTTGAACTTTTTATTAATTGTTAGGTTATCCAACATTATAACACAAATGCTGCGAAAACTTTCTTCTCTGTTTATAACTTCTTCCTTTTCTTATTCTCTATCCCTAACTTAATCGTATTCCTTTCGAGTTATACGTAATCAAAGGTATTTTCGCACAGACTTTAATTAGAGCAGAACTGGTTCAGGAACTTTGGTATTGATTTTAACATGAAAAATTTAACCGATTTTGAACAAAGTAAATTGTCGGACAGGATACCAGATAAATGAACAAAGTACATTGTCGGACAGGATAACAGATAAATGAACAAAGTACATTGTCGGACAGGAAAACAGATAAATGAACAAAGCACATTGTCGGACAGGATAACAGGAAAATGAACATAGTACATTGTCGGACAGGATAACAGATAAATGAACATAGTACATTCTCGGACAGGATAACAGATAAATGAACAAAGTACATTTTCGGACAGGATAACAGATAAACGAACGAGGATAATAGATAACACTATAAGCATGAGTGTATAACCTTATAAAGATTACGTTCAATTACTTACTTTGGTAGAATTTTAGAACTCTTCATTATTGGATTAAACGAAAAAATAACATGCTGCAGCCCAATCAATTCGATCATACCTATTTACCAAGGATATCATTAATGTTGGTAAATCATTAAAAATATGCGAAAAAACCCTTTACCATTTTTAAACAACTAAACTTAAATCTTTTACTTCGATATAATGAGTATGATGAGAATTATTTTAAAAGCTAATTATTGAGCACTATATATACCGTTAACAGTTATCCACGTATCGTTGACTTTTTTGATCCCAACTCTAATAAAATATGTACTTGTAGAAGCTTGTTTTATAAGGGTTTTGATATCCTCCCTTTCAGCTTCACTGTTGATGACAAGCAGATGCCCACCCTCCTGTACGCAGACCTCTTCCGCATTGTCATGTGTCAACTTATCACTGTGTAATTTATGACAACTATCTCTGCTGGTCGACAATGTATACCCTGTAAAATTGTGTAATTATCTTATTCAAAAGTTTACTAATTTATTACACTTCCTGCTCAACTGAATGAAAGAACGTTTCACCGCATACATCAGATCTAACATGCGCGACGTAACAAGAGACTTTGCACACCTCATGTTTATAGTCTAAGGACTACAGTATGGGGTTCTTCAAGGAAGAAGTTATTGAATTTTTGAAGGGTCGGCAACGCGCGAGTGATACCCCTGGTGTTACAAGCGTCCATAGGCCACGGTAACCGCTTACCATCAGGCGGATCGTGCGTTTGTTTGCCACCATAGTGGTATTAAAAATAAAAGGTCCCTTAAGCAGAGGGTCGAAGGGGCAAGGTGAGGTACGGCGAGAGCGCATGCGCCGTAGTTGTCTCATCTTAATAAACGCATAATCACAGCACAATGTATAACTATTCTTGTCAGTGACTGCAAAGCTGCGCAAACACCACGCTATTACCTCTTGCCAAGTCTCATCTTACGTGGCGCGCACTATACCTGATCAGATTTACCGTATTTGACCGATGATTTTAACCGTATCGCATGTGAGCATACAATTTGTATAGCGAGCACGCCTTCAGGTGCCCGATTCGGTCATTTGACCGATAGGGTTGCCCCGACGAACTGGCACTACCCGCTTGCCTACCTACCGGCTTTCTTACCAAACGTTAGGTTCTATGGGTCAAATCATATGTATGCGGTGAAACCCTGTTTACTATTAAATTAACTCCTACATTTGCTCTGATTCGATGACAGAATCGGGTCAAACCTGATGTGTACGGTGAGTCTCAGCCGAAAACAAAATATGACGAGTAAATCAATTCACAACAATTTAATTATTCAAGTCTAAATTAGGTGGTAATAGGTCGCGAATAAAACAGAAGGCCGAATTACAATTTAAGTTTGTCTCTCCCTACTTTCCTTCCTTCTGTCCATGGAGATCAAAATTTGATTAATAAAATTCTTTTAAATATTCAAGATAGTGTTAAAATATCTTTCATAAACGAAGCCAGGAATGCATGGTAGCAAGACCAAATACTGATTTCCCAAAAAAGCCGCAGCGTTTGTAGAATGCGCCGATCCGAATCCGATGCGTAGTCCGGAAACAACATTTTGATAATTCCTTGAACTCCGCAAATCATGTCCGCTTATTAGCTGTTACAGTGTGGGAATCGGTTTTATGGTTGCAGGCTATTTCTTCACCTAATGTGGGGACCCTCCTGGATTATTCCACTTTTAGGATAGCGACCTCCCTCAGCTTAGGCGCACCATGTTGTGCACCACACCGGTGCCAGCGGACAAAGATTACGGGCAGGTTTACTCGCCACGCCAGCCTTAACGATATAATACACCGAACTCTTGTCACCGTCAACTGCGCGGCTGTTCTTAAACCCAATGGTCTCGTACGTGACAATGGTAAAAGACCAGACGGCATGACTTTGATTCCTTGTAGAATAGGGCGATCTCTAGATTGGGTGGCTACTTGTGTAGATACCCTTGCGCCCTCACATCTTTAAGAAATACGGAATAGGGCTGGTGCGGCAGCTGATTTTACAAAAGGCAACAAGAGGAGCAAATAAAGTACCCTAGACAGCGAATATATATTTGAGCCTTTTGTAGTCGAAACGTCAGGACCGTAAGGACAGAGTCCAAAATAAATATAGGGTTTAAGCTTCGTCTGTTTGAAGGTTCTCGTAACAAAAAGTAGCCCAAAGATTTGCATTTCAACGCGGCTAGCGTTCTGAGAACGATGCAAACTTATAAATACCATTTATAAAAATATTTTAAAGTTTTTTAAGATATGGGATTTAAGTTCTAAAATACTTTGCGAAGCAGCTGTTTGCTAGACTTAGTGCAAGCAGTGCAGCGCCACTTTGTATTTACCTATGTGAAAATGATATTAACTGACTTCGTCCTTGCTCGTCCTGCTGTATTCGTAATGAAAAAACTGTTAATTACATACCTGCGTCACATCCTTTTTCAACTTTTTCGTAACTCTTGTAGCAGATGAACGGATAGTTCTGTTTACATTCTACATATTCTAACTCGCCATTTGGTTTCAATACCACGCATTTTACTACACCGTTATCTTTTTCTAGTTCATCTTTAGCTTTCAACCACGAATGGGGAATCTTAGCAAGGCTGGTGCCTGAAAAAATAATTTTCTTAAAAGAATATTCTTGCTCACTTATTTAAGAGAAATGTTTAAAAACACAAAAAATATCTTAAGGCTTTTTTAAGTTTGGCTATTACGATTATTGGTTAGTCAGTTGTTGTTAGTTAATTAACTAAAATATATACATTGACAGTATCTTAGATGTGGTTTATTTACTTTTAAGTTGATTAATGAAAACATCTAACATATACACGTGTAGCACAGAGTAAGGATTATTTTAGTCTATGTTTCAGCCCTTTCAGAAATATAGAGTTTTTCACATGTTCAGGTAATTTATTACATATTCGTACTTTCTCAAATCTTCTGTCGATATGAAGTTATCCCTGTTTCTTGTGTTATGACTGTGTTTTATTGTATAAAAATTAATATGCGAATTCATATTACAGAGAAAATTTTGCTATTAACATACAAGTTATGTAGTTTTTTTGGAAATATTGTGTATGAGAGACGGTTTTTTTTAATTTCTTTTTTTATTTATTTATTTATATAAAATACAGATTAACATGTAATTTTCTTTGCACCCTTAAACTTAACTGAGTTTGTGTGGGTACTGCATATTCATCTATTAGTTATTCAGATGTATAGGTAATAATAGTGTTATCTATTTTTATATATGATACTACATACTATTTCTAAATCTAGAAATACAATACTTTTTTAGCTTACTATAACTAACTATATTTAATTTGTGTTAATACTACTAATTATTTACTACTTACTATAACTTTTAACTAGCTTTATTTAATTTGTGCTAATACTATTAACAACCTTACACATAAATAACTAGATGTTGGTGTATTACAATATTTTAAAGTATAACATGCACCTCTGCATGCTGCATCTGCATTAATTAATTGAAATAACAAGACCTTGATAACCTTATTTACTACTTACTACTACTAACTTACCTTCAACAGACACATAATTTCCTGTGTAATAAAATATGCGGATTCCGGTTAACACTGGAGCTGGTTTTGTTCGCAGGATTTCAGAGGCCAGCAGTGCTCCTAAAAACAATCGATACAGAGGGTGCAAGTTAGTTCAGTATAAAATGATTTGAATTAAGAGTGTGCTGAATATGATTTAGCACATAAGTAATGAAAATCCAAGCTCAAGTAATGGCTCAGAAAAATCAGGTGACAATTAATATTTTTTTTAACCTTTTAGTTTTTTGTAAATTGTAGTAAATTTTGTGTTACTTCATGCCCTTACCTTCGGCAGCGCACTGCAGCCGCGCTGTGTCCCAGTCTGCCGGTTCCTTGTGATACTTTAACCACACCCCAGCATCTTCATCAAAAGTGTAATCGCACTGATGCTCACACTCTGTGTATTAAAGAAATAGCTTCATACATAATGTTCCAAAAACAAAATATACTAGTTATCAGCTTTAAATACGGTTGACTAGAAGATAATGCCTTAAAGCACTAAGCTAGCCTTTTTACACGATATGTTTCTACATATTCTAATAACAATAATATTGGTATTTATTGTTTATAAAACAATACTGCTTTTCACTATTTCAACGTTATTACACTTATAATCAATTCGTTTTATACAGCACAGTTAAGAGTTCTTGTTACTATTTTCAATGTTATCACACATATAATGAATTCATTTTATAATGTACAGTTAAGAGATCTTTTTACTAATTTTAATGTTACACACGTATAATGAATTCGTTTTATACTGTACAGTTAAGAGTTCTTTTATAGGGTAAGCCCCTTTTTGTTTTCTAATGTTAATTATTTAGGATTTGCTGTAGTAGAGGTTAAAATAACACGTGTTTTATGATTTTTTTTAACTAACTGCTCATAACGGTAAAATAGTAACGTCCCTGGGACAGACAAACAGACACAAAAGAAAAGAGGAGGAGGAGAGTAAGGACTTCATAAAGAGCCAAATACTACATTAGTCTATTAGGAAACATGTGTTTCTCTCAGGAACGAGAACGAACGCTCCGGAAGCTTATTGCGAAAAAGTTGGGAGCACGCGAGAGACTTTGTACAAGCTCCGTTGTTCACGGTCACGAATAACTTTGGCGCTACTGTCTTCGGTAATCATCACTGAATATTAGACACATCTATCTATGTATGTCTATGTCTGTCTTTATGGCCTTGGTGGATATAGTTAGTTGTTTTCCGATATCTACAAATAGTAGCGTCAGATGAGTAACAAAAACCATATAAAAACTGCATAATTGTTGGTATCGAACATAATCGTAGGCAACCTTTATGATGGTAATATGAAAACTATTATGTATCTAAAAATTTACAAACAGATGAAGTTCAATAGTAGATTTTACTACGATGGAACAAAATAGTATTTTGAACGCCAAGGGCTGCTTTTCATTCCCCTACGTTTCTATGAGAAAATTAAATAAAAGGTACGTTTACATACAACTCATTAACATATTTATATAAAACGGTATATAATTGTATTGTACAAAGTAAAAGTATATTTTTTTGTACGCAATTTTACCTATAATGCAAGATTAATAATTTATACGTGGAAAACGATACCACACAAGCCCTAGTAGAATAACGGGAAAACTTGGTCCGATTCAACCCTTCAAAGACACAAGTCTCTTCGTTTACCGCTAAGAAAACCCCATTCACTGTAGTCCCACAATTCCAGAACACTCCTCTCTCCATCTCCAAGAGCATTGGGATCCTTGGTGTTCACATCTCCAGCGATGTTCAGTTCCGAGATCACTTGCTAGACAAGGTAAAGCTGGCGTCTAAAAAACTTGATGTACTCAACAAAGCGAAGCAGTACTTCACGTCGGGGCAGAGGTTGCTGCTTTACAAGTCGCAAGTCCGGCCCCATATGGAGTACTGCTGCCATCTCTGGGCGGGTGCACCCGGATACCAGCTTGGCTCTTTTGACTCGGTTTAACGACGGGCTGTGAGAATTGTCGACGATCCCAAACTCATTTGCGGTATCGAGCCCCTAAGTCTGAGGAGAGACTTTGCCTCCCTGTGTGTGTTCTACCGCTTGTACAATGGATGGTGTTCTGAGGAATTGTTCGAAATGATGCCCACGGCTACTTTCTACCATCGCACCGCTCGCCATCGACAGGGAATTCATTCTCACACTTTGGAACCAAAATGGTCGCGTACAGTGCGGTTTCAGAGAAACTTCCTCCCGCGAACCCTTGGGTTGTGGAATGAGCTCCCTGCCAAGGTTTTCTCTAAGGACTACAGTATGGGGTTCTTCAAATAAGAAGTTATTAGATTTCTGAAGGGTCGGCAACGCGCGAGTGATGCCCCTGGTGTTGCAAGCGTCCATAGGCTACGGTGACCGCTTACCATCAGGCGGACCGTAGGCTTGTTTGCCACCTTAGTGGTATATAAAAAATAATAATAATCGGAATGCGTAACCCCCCACATTCCTCACCTTGCGCAAAGGAGACGAACCCAACTAACGATATAGGATCAACGCCAAACATTATATACATTCTAAAGATTTAATGATTTTAACTCGCAGCTTACGATAATAGCCATATATAGAGTAAAGGATCTCCACTTATCGAAACACTCCGCTAAATGGTAAACGTAAAAAAAAATCATCTTTCAGTTCTATGTATTAAGAGCTACGCTTATTTTTATTTGTCTTGTTATAATACCTCTTATACGAGGGATTACATGAGTCCCCTTCCTGTATTTTTTTTTTGTCAGATTCAATGTTAAGAAGGCAGGATCACAAAGTTGTAATATAAAGATAGATGGATATGACAAATCTATATTTGTCTTATCCATCTATCTTAAGGCCTTCGGTTTTTGCAAATGAAACACAAAACCCTAAAAATAAGTACTTACGGTCAGGTAAGAGAAATGAATAAGTGTCTACTTACCAATCACTACGCTAAACGAAAGCACAAGTAAAAAAATAAATTGACTGACGTCCATTGCTGACAATGATATAATAAATTAAATTCTCCGTCTGTGCTCCTTTATGCTCGTTCAGTGCTTAAGATAATGACATAACAAAAACATTTTAACATCTATAACTGGGATTCTAAACCTTGTTACTTTGGATTTTAAATTGTTTTTGTTCAAGCAATAAATAGTGTTAGATGTTTTCGCTATGGCTGGGTCATTAAAGCCTAATCCCGTTAATTACTGCGTTCATGGAAATTGAAAGCAGGTTTCGCCAAAGCAAAACGCACTAATTTATAATGACATCTATATCGTTGCTAATGCCTAACGACATTACAAATGCCTTCATCGGGCTAAGTTCTGGCTTCACCTGTTTTAAGTTTTTATTAGGGCGTCATTAATATGCATTGCACTATAAAGTTCAATAGTCATTTTAGCTGCCTTAGAAACAAGGTTGAAAGAGACGCTGAAAGGTTTAAAAATGCAAATCGGCAGAGAAAATTGATCTAATTAATTTATTAAGAATTAACAATTACAAATATTGTTCCAACTGTTGAATAATATTGTTTTAACTGTTTTTTTTTAAATTTATAGCCTTTCCTTTTTTAATAATTTCCAATTTTAATGATTTTGATTTTGAAAAAGATTTCTACTTCTACTACTTTTCCATAGAGATTATATGAAATAAAAAAATTTTAAACTTAGAAAGTTTTGGAGCAAACTTGTAAATATTTCCCTTAGTACTCCTCTGGTACTGAACAGACTTTTTTTATCGTTTATATCATTTATACATTTTTCAAGCCCTCAGCATAACGCTATAATTAACGACATTAGGCTTTTAGGGGCGAGACTCTGAAGGAACCTCAGCCCATATAGCGCCCAACGCTCAAGGGCTCCCCGCGGAGGGAGCCTAGGCTTGGGTTGTCGCTCTCGGGGCGTCCCTTCAACCGGCGTGAGTCTCGAACCTGAAGGTGAGTCAGCGCCAGGAGGGGAGTACCCCGTTACACGGGTGCGGTTGCGATTGAGTGGGGTCGAGAAGTGCCCCGGCACTATTTGATACCTCGTGTATCCTTGCGGGCGCCGATGAACCCGGGAACCTCAGCGTCGTGTTAGGGGGGAGGCCCTATTAGGGGAGGACGTAGAGACTAATCTCGCTATCCGGACAGCGAGATCGTCACCTGGGGCCGTTAGTACGGGCCGAGGCCGCCTAACGATAGTTTTACGACGTTACGTTGATGATACGTTGTGGATTGCACAATTAATCGATTCGGATGATTTTATGTACGCTCAAAAAACTACCAGGTCTCAAAAATTGGGGAATCGTGATCGCGGAAGTTTAAACGCCTATCCAGGGTCACGACGGTTCATGCTACGGAATGGCACGACCGGAGAGTGAGAGGGGAGTTGGCCGCGGAGGGCGGCCTGAGGTAAAGAGAACGGCAGAGCTTTTGTCGGGATTCACTTCGATTCTCCATTTCCGAAACCATTAGCCTAGGGCGGTGATAGCGAGTTGGAGTCTCTTAGTGATTCGTCTCATTGCATTGTACTTCATTGCCCTGCATTGAAATAAGTCCCGCCTGCTTGTAGTCAAATATTTGGTAGGTTTTAATTTCTGTTAAGTTGTTAATGTTTTTTGCAGTTGGGTTTTTTTTATCAACTTAATTATATTTACAGCTTCATACTGTAGTTTGTTTTTTCTATTTTTTTTTAACTCGCGCTTGACTATTTTATTAAAAGTGTTACCCAACCCAATTATAAAAAAACGGCCAAGTGCGAGTTGGACTCGCGCACCGAGGGTTCCGTACCATTATCTATAAAAACGGCTAAAAATCACGTTTCCTGAATCGGAGCCCCCAATAAATATTTGTTTTAATTTAATTTGATTATTTATTTTTGAAGTGAATAGATAACTTAATATTCTGTAAATATTTCAAGCGTCTACCTGTTGCCGTTATCAAAATCGAGCAAAAACATGTAAAATAATCACGTTTGTTGTATGGTAGCCCCCTTAAATATTAATTTTATTCTGTTGTTTAGTACTTGTTGTCAAATCAGCAACAGAAATACATTCTCTGTAAAAATTTCAACTGTCTTAATATCACGGTTCATAAGATACAGCCTGGTGACAGGCGGACGGACGGATAGACGGGCAGCGGAGTCTTAGTAATAGGGTTCCGCTAATTAACCTTTGGCTACGGAACCCTAAAAAGACTTGAACATGTAATATTAGTAATTAATTAATATCAGTAATGCACCTCTTATGGCTGAATTGCTGTGAATAAATCAGTTTCTGTATTTTTATGATCAATTATTAAAGACCAATTAACCATTATCTAAGTAACATTACGTGCTGCTAAGACCTTAATTACTTCCACGGACAGTACGTAGACTATACGTACTATGTTATCTATTCTATCTCGTATGCACAAAAGTGCCATCTGTAGTTTAAGACTACTAGTACGTAGCGAATGATTATAGTGCAATATTTTTTTTCTGAACCGGTGGTCAAAAATCAAAACTACAGTCGCCATATTGAAATGGTATAAACTTATAAAGACACTAGCGACCAAAAAGTTTTAACTTTAGCCAAAACTTTTTAATTCATAAATTCCCTAGATAACGCTCGATGGCTACAGTTGTTATACCGTACACTTTTTACCTACCATTTTTATTTTGGTTGGTTTCTTTATTTACAACTTACAAAAGAAATTAAAAATGTCTTTGTCATCAAATGAGTTTAATAAAAATGTAACATGTAACAACTGGCTCAAAAAAAAATATGAACCTGTCACCACCAAAACCTTACGATAATGTAGGTACTTAATCGCATACGCAAACGAGAAGGAAATGAGTTCGTTTTCAGAGAATGTCCTATTAGCTTAATTTGGAGAAATTGCCGAAAAAAACCAAACCGTCTTCCCTATGGGCAATTAACTAAATGTTGTAGAGCACTCTCAAGTCCAGAAATTCCATCAACATTGAACAGTATATAAAATTTTTAGAAAAAGGAGTCACATGGGTATGCTAATAATCAATCGAAAGTACTTACGGGAGAAAAATTATTGATAAATATTTAAACACTAGGCAACTCGAAAAACTTCTAGTTTTAGTTAGAAGTAAATTTTTAAGTGGGTATGTAAGTTTTATTACCTTATAATTTTATTTATTTACTCATAAATGTGATGAAAAACATTGTGTGTAACACGGGCGGTACGGAAATTACGAATTTGTAATTAGTCATTAAAGCCTTTGGTCTTAGGCTTCTTAATAGCCTCTTGTTAGTAATTATCTTCTTACCGCCCTTATTACACGATTTTCGATAAATAACCACCACGATTTGTATACATAGGATAAAAATTGAACAACATTATTTATTAAGTAACTGCTAAACATGGTTTTATAGGGTTCCGTACACAAAGGGTGACAACGGAGTACTATTACTAAGCTGACCTTGTCTGTCTGTCTGTCTGACAATAAAAGGGTTCTTACTGTTAGACCGAAATATTTAGAAGCCTAAAATGTGCTTTAAAGGGAGATTATCTAGCAAATAATAAAAAGTATAAATATAAGGGGTTTTCCATACAAGACACACATTTTTGTTAATTTTGCTCTATAGTAAAAACAGTAATATATTTGTTTGTGTTCGCAAATTACGTAAATGTTTTACCCATAGGAAAAAAGAATGTGCAGTGGTAAAATTTAACCATAGTGGCATTAAATTAGGACATCATGATTTCTAAATATTATTTTTATCTTTATTTCTCAAGTTTTGCAGTTTTAAGAAAAAAAAGAAAATTGACATATTATTATCTAGTGTCAGTATCTCGTAATGAAGACCATCAGAAGGTTAACATCTTTTATCCCAAAAACCTTGGTTTTTCTCTTCATAGACTTTTTACAAAGAGTTACTATTGTATGTTGGCAGTAAACCAGTAGGTATGTTTCGTAACACAAATTTTTGTTTATTTCTCTTGACGATTGAAAAGTGTTCTTAGAAACTTATTTGAATAAAAATATTTTGAATAGGAGTTAAATAATCTTTAACTACCTCGGAGAGTCTCAAACGGAAAAAATAATTAATATTTATAATGTATTTCTTAGTTCTATAAAGATTTGAGTATTTGTAAGATTGATGAACTCGGTCCTAGTAAATTGTTTGTAGGTAGCGTATTTCCAGTGCAAAGTCGTAGTTGGGTTTTTCATCGGTCAGAGTTGTGTCTCAATAGCTCAATTGGTAGAGTACTTACAAGGACTGTAAACATTTTTGCAGGTTTAAGTCCTGGCTCGAGGTTCATCCTGTGACTGGTATGGAATTATTGGTTTTAATTGATGAAGTAGGCATATGGCATTTATGATATATTTGCCTTGATGACTTTTACCTTCAGGGTGTCTAAAACGAAGGAAGACTATTTCTCTGTATGAATATTTATAACGAACTTGCTTTTGCCAACGGCTCCGCCCGCCCAAAATTCGGTTATCGGCGTGGAATTCCTACCCCAACTCCGTAAATACTCGTATTCTAAGAAGTTAGCTACAGCAAGCTATTGCTGTCGCTATAGTTTGTTCGAGTGAAATGGTATATTTATATCCGCTGAACTTTTTGAATTATACATATTAAAAGTATCCTATGTGCTATTCCAGATAATCATCTATCTCTGTGCCAAGTTTTATCCAGATCCGTTCAGCCGTTCTGGCGTGATTGAGTAACAAACATCCACACATCCAAACTTTATAATATTTAGCGTATATTTCCTAATTTTACGAAAATTTAGGAATTTATAAGATTGATGTACTAGGCCTTTATAAATCGCTAGTAGTTGTTTATGACTTGCATTGCAGTTTAAGGCTGGATTACACCAAAACGGTTGTTAAAGTAATGGTCAAAAATAACTTTAACAATTACTTTTACTTTAACCGTTACATTTCACCAAGTACAGGTTGAATGCCCAAACTAAATAATGCTGGTCCTATAGGATTACCTTGGTGTACACTGACTTTTGAATCTGTTATGTTATTTTCATAAAATAATTTAGAAGATTTGTTGTAACTTTGCCAAACATAAGGATAGGCTGCGGCAAGATGGGTGAGGACTTCGTCAAGCAAGGTTTTTCTACCTATAGAGTTAAGCATTCCTCACATAAATTTTAAGAAGAACTTCGGCATTTTTGAAGATACAGTGGCCTCGCAGCACCCTTTACTTCTGAAACCAACTTGGTGAGGTTGAAATTTAGCTTTCAAGGTGGAGACTATGAGCTTACAAACTAGCAATAGGCCGAATAAACTGAAAAAAATGGGAGCAGATTGTGAATTAAGTTTACCGGAAAGAATCTAATCAGCGGAAATACTAACTTAATCTTTTAAGTGTTGTGGAGTCAGCCCATCAATGCCATCTTAAATAAAAATGCGTGCAGCATTTCTTAAATCTACATCCATTACCTTAATTTAATAATAATATAAGTAGAGAGTTTGTCTATGATTTAAAAGTAATTGGATCCAACTACATAAATCTTGCGAAAGTTGCATAATATAAGTATCTACCTTAGTGACTTACTCATCAGAATTGATAGCCTATTTTGAAAGTTTTAGTTGGACGTATAGGTAATGCATAATTTGGTCTTTTTGTAAAACAAGTTCTGACGTGACTATTAAAATAAACATAAGCGACAACCAATGAGGCAAAATGTCACAGGAACCGTGGTAACACTTAAGTAGAGTTAGTTACTGGTCTACTGTGTTGCTACTGACTATAGCAAATGTGATAAAATATATACTTTTGATAAGAAAATAACAAAAAGTAGAAAACAGTGGCAAAAAACCTTTTTTTTCAGAAACTTGATTCTGTAGCATGTGATATTGTCGACGTTTGGACTTCTAAATAATTCTTTTTTCATACAAGTACGAATCTAATTTGTTCACAACCTAACGCGTAAAACACCTGTTCGGATGTATGTCAGCTTAAAGTTGCGTTAAGTTTTCGAAGGAAGAATTATTCTAAAAACATAAACAGTAAAATAAGTTTAAAAAAACAAGGAAAAATATTTATTTGTTCAATTTTATTATTATGATTTCTGGTTACTAGAGAAATATAATTCAATCAAAATATGTTTATTTTGGATTCTTCATGTACGCAGTGAGGTGTCTTCTCACATATGAAGTTCGAGTTAGTGGTGTTGCAAGGGATATCATTAAGCAATACGGAATCTCGTTGAACGCTTCCACAATCTTCGATTCCTCCCGTATTACTCGGTTCTCCAGGCCCAAACTGGCTAAATCCCTCCTCCTCTAATGTTTTACCTGTCGGGAAAATTTATTAAGTGTTAAAATTATTAATAATACGAAAATACACTTAACGATCTCAATCCAATATCTGTTCATTGTACTGTAATTGTTAACAATGTACAGTTTTTGGAAAAATTGAAAATAAATGATTATATAATTTGACATTTTTTTTATGGTACGGTAACCAAACTATTACAGTTTCACCGCCACAGTATTTTCTTCAAAAGCAATCAACCTAAAATTTGTCAAGTGTCTTCAAAACTTTATCCGCTTTAAAATTTTGCGCTATTTTAAAAAATAAAATAATTCAGGATGGGTAGGTACCACTATAAATATTGTTTAGATCACAGAACTGAAAACCGATCAAATGCAAGTCGTACTTACGCACTAAGGCTTTCTGCACCACTACTCAAATACTTAATCTTATGTAACGGAATTTAATACAATTTTACCATAAGATACCATACCATTAATATCATAGGTTCTTTTGGGTCTTCACGAAATTCCCAAAATTTTTAGACTCAGTAGTTTGAGTAGGTACTTTATGATACACGTTAGTTAGTTTGGTCACTATATACGTAGCAGTATTTCAGCCAGAACCGGAACCAGGCGAAGGCGTAATGGAGCCCAGTGTGTAACGACCATAGCTCACGCGCGTTATACGATGTTTTGGAACACACTTGCATATAGACGAATAGTTCAACTGACCTCGGTTGCCATTGTTGACTGATACTGGCTATCTTCTTAAGACACTATCAGTTGCTAGCTTCTTCCAACAACGTACTTTGGTAACAACATTTTGGGTTTCCGACAAATATAAGAGTCTGAGCGTCTCATTAGAAACGAAGTCAGGTTGAAATATGTTTTGATGTCAAAACAATTTTATTTGAAGTGTAAACAGTGCTTTTAAGTATGGACTAGATACAATACAGAAAGCTAGGTTTGTATTAATTTGCAAGTTCATCAAAGAAAGCCAAAATTACAATCTTATTGTAATTTTGGCTTTCTTTTCTATCAAAATTGAAATCTCAGAGACTGGCCATTTTTGGTGTTTTTGCAATAATCGATAAAAGTTTCGTATAATGTATCTAGACATTATTAATTTGATTAAGATAGCTGTAACTAATTTCCGGTGTCATCGGATCTATATAATAACCTATATTATAAACTCCATCATTCGAAGATGACATTTCCAGAAATTACTTCTAAACAAAATAATCTACTTATGTTTAGACAAATATGTAGGTACCTATGAGTATTTTTTTGAGAAAGAAAACGCAGTAGCCGCACAGCTGCCATTTACCTAGATTTTTCTGAGATTAAAAATATATATATGAGCCATAAGCACTGGTGCAGTTATGGACACGTGTTTTAAAGGCTGCATTATGAACCTAAAAACAGTGAAATAAGAGCCAGTTTATGAGCCAGTGCATGCTAGTTGAAAAACTTATAAATAATACAAAAAAACACAGCACATTGATTTGTACTTACTTAATACTTTTATACATACACTATCATTAGACGCACTGGCCAGCAAAGGCGACAATATCCTACACTTTGATCAAAAAATGTGCCATTAATAGTGCAATTGTTGTAAAGCAAGAAACGCGTGTTTGCATAATGCATGCTTTAATTATTAACATTTGCAAAATATTTCTGGTTTGCTTATTGTCCGAACCTTTTTTCATAGGACTAAAGGATTACAGATATATCTCTGTTTATAACCTCATCCCTTATTTATTCTCGATCACCTGTGCCTATCGAGTTTAACATCATCAAAGGTATTTTCGATTAGGCTTTAATTTTAACAAACATTTGTTAAACAATTTACTTGATAGAATTGTAAAACGAAATATTTTATAACTTTTCAATATTAGATTAAATAAAAAAGCACAGCGTTGCACCTTATCGATTCGATTATACATATTAACCCGCCCATAGAAAATGTCGGTAAATCTTTAAAAAAAAGCAAGAATACCATTTACTATTTCAGAACTACATTATTTTGACAGCATAAATCGTGCACATACAGGTGATGAGTACCTCCTGTGAGAATTATTTTAAAAGCAAATTATAAAACACTATATATACCGTTAACAGTTATCCACGTATCGTTGGCTTTTCTGAACCCAATTCTACTATGATATGTACTTTTAGAAGCTTGTTTTATAAGAGTTTTGATATCCTCCTTTTCAGCTTCACTGTTGATGACAAGCAGATGCCCACCCTCCTGTACGCAGACCTCTTCCGCATTGTCATGTGTCAACTTATCACTGTGTAATTTATGACAACTATCTCTGCTGGTTGTCAACGTATAACCTGGAAAATGATTTAATTACCTTATTTAAAGTTTACTAAAATATTAAACTTCCTACTTAACTGAATAAAACATCATTTAAACTCATCGCATATATCAGGTACCTGATCAGATTTCCCAATTCAGTTACCCGATCGAATGAGCCCCGCACACAAGCAGTTGATTGCATCAAGTTCCGACGCCCCAGTCGTGCGCCAGAGCTTACCACGATCAGGTCTCGTAAGAAAATAATACTTTAAATTAAGGAAAGACATAAAATATCAAGAATGTCCACTGCCGACTTACTTTCAAACTCTCACAAAAAATAAACTATGCTATTAGGTTGACCCTTTACCATTCTCGACAGCAATAACCAGTAGGTCATTGTCGCACATAAATGACATGCACAGACCCGAATCGTATGTGCGCGAGAGTGCATACAAAATGTATAGCGAGCGCCCCTTCAGGTGCCCGATTCGGTCATTTGAACGAAAAGTTCGTGCGTTAGGTTTAATGGGTCAAATCGTGTGTGCGTTAAAAGGTTGTTTGCCCTACTTATGTAGATAATGAAATCGGGAAATCCGATGGTCAAACCTGATGTAAGCTAAAAACAAAAAGTGACCAGTAATTGAAATCAGTTAGGTTTTACAAAACCTTTACAATTTTATCAAAGCAGCAAAGAGGCCACAAACTGTATGCTCGATTTCAGTCTAGCAAAAGCGTGCCGTTTCGACCAGTGTATAAACACACTATTAAAGTATACAAAGAGACACAGTTCCACGTACGATAGGCGCTAACACGTGATTGCACGTTGAAAATGTCGATTTATTTAGAACTACGAAATTAGCAATTATTTTTTTTGTCATATAAATATTTATTTTATGAAATAAAAATCAAGAGAATATTACTTATAGTTTAACAAAAAATTTCAATTAAAGCCCAAAAATAGAATGTCAGATTCATTTTTTTTTTAAATGTTTTAATAGGTATATTATTATGATATTAACAAATTTACTTATTGAGGTTGTAACTATAACATGAACAGAACTGTAACAAAATAAATCAAATTCTTGCAAATTTAAGTCGTTTAGGTATGCGTCACCTTAATAACAATAATATTAGGTACATACCTGCTTCACAGCTTCTCTGAACTTTTTCATAACTCTTGTAGCAGATGTATGGGTAGAGCTGGTTACATTCCACATGTTCTATTTCGCCATTTTGGTTCAATATCATGCATCTCACTTTACCATTTTCTATAATTTCTGCTCGCCCTTTAGCTGTTACCCACGACTGGGGAATTTTAATATGGGAGTTTCCTAAAAAAATTTTTTCTGTTTGAAAAATCCATTTCTCAAATGAATTTACACTGCTCGCTTATTTGAGAGAAATGTTCAAAAACACAAATAATATCTTAAGGCTATTTTAAGGTTGGCTATAACGATTTTTGGTGGTAGTTGTTGTTAGTTAATTAACTTACAAAAACATATAAAAGTTAGCAGCTACTTAGATGTACGTTATTAGTAACCACTACATTTATTATGCACTGGGAAAAAAACACTAATAAGGAAATTTTCTTAAAACAAAATCTATTCTTGAAAAAATTATTTACAATAATAAGATAAATTATATTAACCAATTTCTTGAATCAAAAAATTTTTTTTGGACAATAATATTTTATTTTTCTCAGTGTGAATTATTACCTATATTACAAACGAACGCGAGTGTTATTCTAGTGTAGGTAGTTACATCGTGCGTGGGCTACAATTGCTAATGATGCATAGTTTGTTCGAAATTGTCTCGTATTATAAAAGAAAGTATATGTTGTATAAGTATATAAACTTACAATACTATTACTATTTATATTTATAGATTGTTAATACTAAAAAGTATTATGATAAAAACAAAATTGTACATACTACATCGAAAATATGCAAAATCTATTAACAAAAATTAACTATAACCGAAGATATTTGAGATATTTAAGACATACTTCAAAAAACACGAGAGGTGTAATCAATAATGTTGGCATTTTAAAAGCAATCATTCGAACGAGGTCAAAAAAGAAAATATTCACGATGTTCGCTGTTAAGAATCAATCGGTTACTACACACCAAACAGAAAGAGATATACTAGAAAAGATGTTGACAAAAATTTTAGCTTATGTCAAGAAAGAGAAGAGAATATTTATCATATTTCATCAAGTTGTGCAGTGTTGATCGAAAGAAACAGGACAATCTTAAGACAAAATAACATATAATAGGTACATAGACCACTTATAAAAATACTTTATGTTCTGTATTTGAAAATGATAATTCAAAAATAATATGGGTATAGCCCAGACGTAGGAGTTGAACACAACAGAACAATCGATAATTGAATCAATATTTAAGAAAAAATCAAGACGATCAACATAAAAAGGTGCAACGTATTAGTTGTTAATTTAATCAACAATGAAAAACAAAACATTTTCTTTCAACATGTTATATTTCTGAGCCGAAAAGTTTTTTTAACCAATGAACAATGAAACCGAATATCCAACAAGTATCGTCCAGTAATAATAATTTTATATACATATATGTTTGTTTGTTGCGTATGATAAAGTCAATTATATATATTTATCATAATTATATTTTATTTATAAAGTCAAAGTCAAAAGTCAAAGTCAAAATGTTTTATTCAAATATTTTACAATCACTTTTGAATCGTCAAAGTTATGAAATATTATTTTTTGAAATCCGGTTCACAATGTTGTTGATTTCTACCTAGAAGAATCCGGCAAGAAACTCGATAGTTACTCTTGTAAAAAAATCATAAAAACTAAAAATACAATCAATATTTTAAATAAAAATTTTTAGCTGTACAATTTTATATTATTTCCATTTTAATTTGGTTTACCTATGCATCCTGTAATTGAGCATCTTCAGTCCCAAGGATTTTTATCATTAACATAGTTTGAAATATTGTAGTATGCTTTTTTACAAAGTACTTGTTTGATAAAAGATTTAAAAATACTTATTGATAGCTTTTGAATATTATTGGGAACTTTGTTGTAAAAGTGTATAAATTGCCCCATAAAAGAGTTACTTATTTTGTGTAGTCGTGTATCATGCACCAACAGCTTATTTTTACTTCTAGTATTTACTTTGTGAACGTCACATTTCTTGCTGAAACTATTGATATTTTTATGTACATATAAAATATTTTCATATGTGTACTGCGACGCTAAAGTTAAAATATTTACTTCCCTAACCCTATCCCTCAGAGATATCCTAGATCCTAATTTATAAATAGCATGAATTGCCCTTTTTTGTAACAAAAATATTGTATTTACATCAGCAGCGCTACCCCACAATAGGATACCATATGTCATCAAACTATGGAAATAGCTAAAATATACTATTTTTGCAGTGTCGACATCGGTCAATTGTTTTATTTTCTTGATCGCATACACAGCAGAGCTAAGTTTTTATGAATATGAGGACCCCATTGAAGTTTGGAGCCAGTCCAGCGTTATGCCAAGAAAGAATTAACAAGTTCTAATTGCTCGCCATTAACATTAATACACGTCTGTATCTGACTAACATTTGGTAATGTAAATTTAACACATTTGGTTTTTTTTTTCATTTAGTAACAAATTATTAGCGTTAAACCAATTTACAATTTTAGAAAGGGCATTATTCAATTCATCATAACATGTCTGTCGTTTCTTAACTTTAAAAAGTAAAGAGGTGTCATCAGCAAATTAGACAATGTCATGGTTTTTTACATGATATGGGTGATCGATAATGTAAATAAGAAATAGAAAAGGACCTAAAATTGAGCCCTGAGGGACTCCCATAGTGACTGCTGATCCCGGAGATATTTCACCGTTGAGATATTTCACCGTTATAAAAGTGAATTAAAATTTGTTGAGTAAATTAAAACTTTTATTAATTATATTTATTATCCTCGCATTTGTAGTGTAAAGCACTATGTATCACTCGGGATGAACTACGATTCTCAGCTCTGCTTCGGGCTACACCCTACACCCTCGTAGGTAATCAGTCACTTTCACCCCTTGGTGAATAATGTACTATTATTTCTGATAATCTTACCTTCAACAGACACATAACTTCCTATGAAATAAAATATGCGGATTCCGGTAAACACTGGAGTCGGTGCAAATGTCCGGGCGATATCGTTTAATATACTTGTAAGATTAGCAATAGGTGAGGCCAGCAGTGCTCCTGTAAACAAAATAGAGGGTGCGTGTTAGTTCCGTTTTAAGTAATGCTTATTTAAAGCGTGGTAACTTTGCTTAAGTTAAGTATAAAAATAATGAAAATCCAAGCTCGAGAAATCGCTCTTCTACAGGAAACGTAAAATTAGACCAACTAGTCAGCGATTAAGATTTTAGGAAAAATATAACAATTATGGATGTAACGAGATACTTCAATATTCAATATAAGTGCGAGTCGGACTCACGTAAGAAGGTTTCCATACCATAATTTATAAAAATCGGCCAAGTGCGACCTGGACTCGCGCATGAAGGGTTCCGTACCATTATCTATAAAAACGGCAAAAAAATCACGTTTGTTGTATGGGAGCCCCCCTTAAATATTTGTTTTATTTTAAATTTAATTATTTATTTTTAAAGTGACTATTTAACTCATATTTTAGGCATCAACCAGTTGCCGTTATCAAAATCGAGCAAAATAAAAAATTACGTTTGTTGTATGGGAAATAAATATTTATCCCCCCCCCCCCTCAACCCCCTCAAATATTTATTTTATTCCGTTAAACGTGTTTTTTTGCCGTTTTTATACGGAACCCTTCGAGCGTGAATCCGACTCGCACTTGGCCGATTTTTAGTATTTGTTGTTATAGCGACAATTGAAATAAATCTTCTGTAAAAATTTCAACTGTAACTATCACGGTTCATGAGATACAGTCTGATGACAGACGGACGGACGGAGGGATATACGGAACCCAAAAAACGGCAAAAAAAATACATTTGTTGTATGGGAAGACCCCTTAAATATTTCTATTATTTGAATTTAATAAATTGATTTTAAAGTGAATATATAACTAAATATCCTGTAAATATTTTAATCGTCTACCTGTTACCGCTATCAATATCAAGCAAAAAAATCACGTTTTTTGCATGGGACCCCTTTTAAATATTTATTTTATTTTGTTTTTTAATATTTGGTGTTATAGCGGCTCGTGAAATCCAGCCTGGTGACAGATGGACAGCGAAATCTTAGTAATAGGGTCCCGTTTGTATCCTTTGGGTACGGAACCCTTAAAATCACGTAACAACTAATATTTTTTTAGGTTTTAGGTTTTTGACGGTACTACAATTTTGTGTTAGTTCGTGCCCTTACCTTCTGCAGCGCACTGCAGCTGCGCTGTGTCCCAGTCTGCCGGTTCCTTGTGGTACTTCAACCACACTCCAGCATCTTCATAAGGAGTGTATTCGCACTGAAGCTCACACTCTGTATATTAAACAGAAAGTTAAAGAAATAGTTTCATACATAATGTTCCAAAAACAAAATATACTATTTATCAGCTGCTGGTAGATATACCTAAGCTCACCTTTGTATACAATATGTATGTGCTGAATGATTAAATAAATAAATAAGTAAAAATAGGTTATTATAATAGTATTTGTTGGTATAAAGAACAATACCTTTTAATACTGTATAGTGATACTTTTTTAAAGTATCTTATATAGGGAAGCCTCTTTGTGATTTCTAATCTTTATTGTTTATAAATTGCTGCGTTCATATTAATTAAAAAAAGGGTGGACCCAGAATTAAACCTTGCGGTACGCCGTGTTAGACCCATTTATTATCGCTTCGATTTTTTTGAATCTGCAAGCAATGATAGGAGACAGATATTCCAAGATTCAACATACTATTAATAAGGCCTCTGCTACGTCTCTCTTTATCTATCTGTTCTTTCACAGCCAAACATATTGCCCTTGCAAAGTTTTTCTCGACTGGGGCTATGACTAATTGTGCTTGCTGTTACATTGCTCTGCGAATTCTGTATACTCTTTAACTGTACCAGTTGTGATATTTATTAAGTGGACTGGTTTATGAAGTCACTCTGATTCTAGATGTTTACTCCATAAATTATCATATTTACTAATTGAACAGTGGCAACGGAACAGTGAATATGGAAATTTTATGCATCTCGCATTAAGAGGTAGTACTACGTGACAGTAATAACAAGCATGACGCAAAATATGTAGTGCAGCTACATCTAAACTTACTAATATTTTCATTTAAATAGATGCAATAAATCAAAAGTTTATTATACATCTTTATTGTACAAGCTATCTTTGCTGTAACTGTGAAAAGTTGTCAGCTTAGGATTTTTTTTATTAAACAAATGCCAAATGGCAAAAAACGGAACCCTTATAGATTCGTCATGTATGTCTGTCTGTCCGTCCGTATGTCACAGCCACTTTTTTCCGAAACTATAAGAACTATACTATTGAAACTTGGTAAGTAGATGTATTATGTAAACCGCATTAAGATTTTCACACAAAAATAGAAAAAAATCAATAAATTTTTGGCGTTCCCCATACTTAGAACTGAAACTCAAAAATTTTTTTCATCAAACCCATACTTGTGGGGTAGCTATGGATAGGTCTTCAAAAATGATATTGAGGTTTCTAATATCATTTTTTTCAAAACTGAATAGTTTGCGCGAGAGACACTTCCAAAGTAGTAAAATGTGTGTCCCGCCCCCTGTAACTTCTAAAATAAGGGAAGGATAAAACTAAAAAAAATATATGATATACATTACCATGGAAACTTCCACCGAAAATTGGTTTGAACGAGATCCAGTAAGTAGTTTTCTTTTAATACGTCGTAAATCGTAAACCGCAATTTACCTTTCATCCAATCAACTCAAATATAAAAATATTTTTGTTTTTGTTTGTAGATTACATAAATGGTAGTAGGTACGAAACCCTGCGAGAGCCCAACTCGCACTTGGCCGGTTTTTTTTATAATCTGAACCATATCTCTAAGAACACATTAATTAAAGTTTAGTTGGATCTACTCAGCGGATCCGGAGAAACCTTAAAAATAAGGAAATTTAGTTAGTAAATTACTTTTATTTAAGTGCCCGTTTTTAGCAGTAATGCCAGGTACAAATCACAGATATTATTTAAAACCATACAAAACATTCTATAAATAGCTTATGACTATTTTCATATTTGCAAAATTTGGATTTTAGACAATCGTTTTCTTCGATGTAAAAATTGAGGATATCTAATGGCGGCGCTAAATAACTGCTATATGCCCGTAAAGTCCACGGAGCGTTAGTATCATAAGACAATACTGCAGATCTGTAGCACTACTTTATCTTGATGCGTACATGAATTTTTTTTCTTGTAGTTGTACGACAGGTATCCAAAAAGTATATATTTTATAAAATAAACTAAATAACGTTTATTATAACTTTTTTATTACTATTTTAAACAAAATTTTAAATGTATTTGTTTTGAAAAACATTATTTTAGTGTACGCAGTCATACCTTTCAAGCAATAAAGAAACCAAATTTCCTTCCCATCTGTATATCCATTGCAAAGATTTGATGATCTTAACTCGCAGCTCACAATTATAGCCAAATATGGACAAAGCACTTCTACAAATCTAAGAACATTCCGCTCAATGGGTAGCGTGAAAAAAAATTACTTTTCTCAGTTCTATGCAGAAGGCAGAATCCTATAAAGCCAAAACTACAAGAGCTTAGGGTTTTGCAAATAAAAAACGATACCCTAAAAATATGCACTTACCACCAGACAAGAAAAAGGTATAAGTTTCTACTTACCGATCACAACGCTTATCGAAAGCACATGTAAAAAAATGAAGTAAATGTACTCCATTGATGAGAACCAACGCTGTTTAATAAATATAATTAAATAAATTTACTTTCCCGACCGTGCTACTTTTATAAATGTTCAGTGCTTAAGATAGCGACATTACAAAAACAATTTAAACGTCATCAATAGCCGGGTCATTAAGGCTAATCCCGTTAATTATCACTCTAATGGTAACTTAAAGACGGTTTAGCTAAGACATCACACGCTTATTTTATACTAGCATTTTTAATTTTTATTTTATTTTTTATATTTATATATTTCAAATACCGTCATTGCGCTAAATTTCGCGATTCATTCATAATTTAAATCCCGTTTTATTATTAAATTTAAGTGTTGTTGTTTTAAGTAATTATTGAGGCGAGACATTTATATGCATGACACAAGAAAGTTCAATAGTCATTCTTGCTGTTTTAGAAACAAGAATTTAAATTAATTTTCCGCCCTGTCTGTACTCTACCATTTATATAATAGGTTGTGTTCTAAAAGACTGTTTAAAATTAATTACCGTACCGAACATACCACCCTTAAAACTCTATTAATCTTTAGTTTAAATCTTAAGAATCTATCTAAAAAATCGTTCAAATTAACTTGAATGTAATCATGTTATTATTATAATGGGTCAATAACTTTCTATAACAGTAAGTAAAGTAAAAAAATTCCAGTTCATTATTAATTTTATCTTGTTTTGTTGTAATGATATTAATAATTTGGTGACAACTTACAAAATTAAACGCCAGAATATAATTCATTTTTTAATTATTTTTGTACTTAGTATTGGAGTCATCGGATATGACTTAAATTATTGTGTATTGCGTGTGATACCGAGGCTGGTTCGTCGTTTTAGTTCAAAAAGCAATGCCATATAATAATTAATATTTAATGTCTGTCTTATAATTCTAATGTAAAACACAAACACTTTATACCTGCTTTGAATCAAAACTTTGTCTTTTATTGTTACTATCTACTGCATCCATTTGACATGTTTTTTCACTGTTGGAAACTTAGGGTAAAGTATGTTTTTGAATTCTTTTTTTATTATTCACGATTCATTATTGCAGTTGGTACACCACAATCAAGCACTACCATAACGCTTCATCGGAAGATGGTCAATCAAATGAGAAGACCTTAAAAACAACAAAAATCAATGAAAAA
Organism: Apoda limacodes; assembly: GCA_946406115.1. NCBI lineage: Eukaryota > Metazoa > Arthropoda > Insecta > Lepidoptera > Limacodidae > Apoda > Apoda limacodes. Next base: position 4,362,495 of record OX291553.1, on the reverse strand, counting down.
TTATGACAGAACAGAAACTTAGCTCTACAGTAGAGAGCACTTCAATAATCATGATGGGGCTCATGCAACAAATACTTTGCATATCGAGGTGTTTGACCATAAAGAATTGTAAAAAGTACAGTTGACGAACAACGGAAACATTCTAAAGGGAGAATCAAATATACTACTTATATTTTTTTTATGAAACAATCTTTCGTTTGGCCTGATGGTAAGCGGTCATCGCAGCATATGGACGCTTGCAAATCCTGGAGCATTACTCGTGAGTTGCCGATCCTTCAAAAATCTTATAACTTCTTTCTTTACAAACCTCATAAAAAAACCTTGGCAGGGAGCTCATTCCACAACCTAAGCGTTCGCGGGAGGAAGTTTTTCTGAAACCGCACTGAATTCCCCGCCGATGGCGAGTGGTGCGGTGGTAGAAAGTAGGTAGGCATCATTTCGAACACGTCCTCAGAACACATTCCATTACACAAGTGGGAAAACACAAACAGGAAGACAAAGTCTCTCCTAAGACTGGGTTCGATACGGCTTGTGAGTTTAGTATCGTCGACAATTCTCACAGCCTGTCGTTAAACCGAGTCATAAGGCCCAAGCTGGTAGGCCCAGAGATAGCAGCAGTACTCCATATGGGACCGGACTTGGGACTTGTAAAGCAGCAACCTTTGCCCTGACGTGAAGTACTGCTTCTCTCTATTGAGTACACCAAGTTTTTAAATAAATATTACATTATATATTTAGGGCGGTAAGAAGAAAATTACTAACGAGAGGCTACATAGAAGCCGAAGGCCAAAGGCTTTAATGACCCAAATGTGAAATTTCCGTACCACCCGCGTTACACATAATTTTTTTATAGCATTTGCGAGTGAATTAATAAAAATATCGGCCAAGTGCGAGTCGGACTCGCGCACGAAGGGTTCCGTACTATTATCTATAAAAAAGGCAAAAAAACACGTTAGTTTTATGGGAGCCCCCCTTAAATATTTTTTATATTTTAATATAATTATTTATTTTTAAATTTACTTTATAACTTAATATTTTATGAATATTTTAAGCGTCTAACTGTTGCCGCAATCAGTATCGAGCAAAAAAATCACGTTTGGTGTTGGGAGGCATTAAATATTTATTTTATCTTGTTTTTAGTATTTTTTGTTATAGCGGCAACAGAAATACATCTTCTGTGAAAATTTCAACTGTCTATCACGGTTCATTAGATACAGCCTGGTGACAGACGGACGGACAGATGGACGGACGGACGGACGGACGGACGGACGGACAGCAAAGTCTTAGTAATAGGGTTCCTAATTACCTTTCAGGTACGGAGCCCTAATGAGGCAAAGAAACTAGATTATAATAGATTTAACAAATATATTTTTTGTAACGTTATAACTAAATTTTTGGGTGACAAGGCGTTCTATTAAAAAGTTTTTTTAAAGGTTTTTAAGTTATATTTTGTCTTAAATGTAAGATAAGATATACTGCGAATTTTGGCTTTCAAAGCTAAAAATTAGTGGCCCCATTCTCCCTCTTTTAAACCACGTTGTCTATTATGTTAACAGTACATAAATGAATAGTTAATCAAGTTAGGTGTAAGCCGGGTTGCGCATTTCATCCCGTCTCAAGTCGCGGGAATGTTATTTAAGTTACACGTCCCAGGATGCTCCTTTAAAGAAGATGAACTAACTTTAAGGCGACTAAGACCAGAATCCTTAGTATGTTACTCCAACCAATCGCTAATAATGTTAACCTAACTTTAATTTAACTTCTAGCTGTGAGTGTCTATATTATCTTAATGGCTGTGGCCTAGGGTGTCACCCGCCAACTTGAATTTATACAGGTTGGCCCGTGAGGTGACGTCCAAAGGTAAAATTTAGATGCACTATATTGGGGGTACCTGAATCAATGTATGTTCCGCGAATGTCCCCAGTCGGAGCAGCGCCCAGTGTCACATTTTAGTGAGCTCTTCTGTGTTTTAGATGGAAAAACTATCGGCCCTGGCTGATTATCATATGACGGCAGCCGTTGAACCAAGTCAAAGCGCATAAAAATTCTGGCAGCCAAGTGGCCAGTAGCTCGACAACGTCCACCAACATGCACTAGGTCATCATGGTACACTATTGCCTTAGCCTCCTACTCCAAGAAGACCTCTGTATCCTTGCAATGGAATTTATAACTGCTTCAGTAGTTATCCTAAATTATTACACCTTGTTAATTTGCGCGTTTTAGTTAAAGCATGTGGTCTGGACGTATCCTTACTGGTAAACTGATATAATTTGTTTGTAAAAATGTATAACGCATATATTGACAAGTAGTAGTGTAGTCTTTTTAGTTCTCAAAATTAAGAGTAAAATGACATAAGTGAAATTTCGAAACTTGTGCTCATCCGTGTAGTGGTTATTAACCATAATTTAAAAAAAAAAATACAGTTTTCTTTTTAGTTTTTATTAAAAAGAACACATTCAGGAAGCTTAAATATGGATGTTTCAATACACCCTTTTTCTTTGAAAGCTAGCTACCGAAAATAAACCTTATTTTTTTTTTTAAAGGGCCTTTATCAATATTTAGAAGCCACTAGCACCACTTGTTGTTTTTATTTTATGCGTACTACTCCTGTGACTAAATGCTCGATTAGTAATTTTGAAGTTTTGACTTCATTTCAGTCGTGTTCCATGAGGCCCAGGAAAATCATAATTTATGAGTCAGACTCACACATTACGGACATGATGTAGAACAAATAAATCTTTGACAAATTTCTCAAAGAGAAAGGGTTCATTAGAGCATCTTAATTTTACCTAGCAACGTCACTTTACCAGCGGGCCTAACTTCTCGTATAGCCCTTCATCCGTAAAATTAGCTCTGTATAGGCTTCGAATCAACAACGATAAACCTACGACGAGCCTTTTACTATTAAGGGTTCCGTACACAAAGATACCCGCGGGACTCTACATATCAACCTACCTACGCTGTCTGTCTGTCTGTCTGTCTGTCTGTCTGTCTGTCTGTCCGTACGTCCAACCTTTAAATAACTCTATCTTCTAAATTGTAAAAGTATTGTATATGACTGAAATTTTTAAGAAACATGTGTTGCTATGCGGAAATACCTAGTATGAACGTGAAAAAAAAATGTTGGAATAATTTAAGGGCCTCCATTATGGAAAAAAAAATCTTTTACTACTTTTACGAATTGTTACAAACAATATTTATTAAATGTACAAAAAGCGGATTAGCTAGCGAGATTATTTTACACTCGCGTAGCTGAACATGAATTGCTACTTAGATCGCATATTGTAAATATAGTCGTTGTTGATTTTTGATAAATATCTTTTTGACCTTGTTTGTAGACAGATGTAAATAAGAAAAAGACCTAATTGTAAAATATTTAGTTGTCACAGCACGGACGTCGGAATGCACTCCTAAGGGCTTCAGGGCTGACTGAAAACCAGCGCTACAGCATATGCTGAGTCAGTGCCTATCTGGCGTAACAGCAATAAAATTTATAAGTATATATTTTTAATAAATAATAATATTATAATGTAAATTCGTCAAATAAATTATTTTAATTCCAAAACAAGATAGATTAGGAGTCTTCTGTTACCGAATGCACCGGCTAGGTGCTCAGGAGATAGAAATTTAGGTACAGCGAGTTCAGAGGCAAGAAAAGAAAATACTTTTCAAGGTTAAGGCAGGTTATAATGTATACTCGTTCACAGTTTATAATAACAATATTTAATGGTATTAATTTTTTTTTTAAATCCATATATAATTAAAAAACAAAAATTCCATACCAAAAAAAAATTTGGCCGCCAAGTTCTGTATTCCATTTGGGTATAAGAGGATGCATCTTCATCCATTACAATCGCAAAAATGGCGTAGTGTATAGAAGAGAAAAATCAGGTAATTCAAATTTGTTGTAATTCACATAAATAACCTCATTTTATGATCATTTGCGGCTTATCAATTGTAACTTTATCTATAACCAGTCATTTTCGGCTGGTTATTGTTAACGTTAAAGTTATGACGTATTTTAACAATTGTCAGATGGTGCACTCCATTTTTTGCTTAACCGAGGATTTGACAAGCCTTTTGTTATCGTTATAGTGAGTTGGCGCAACCCAGCCTTTTTATATATAAATAATAACTATCTATTTTACATTATTAGATAATTACCTAACTAAACGGAAAGATAGAAAAACCGTAAACCTGCCTACACAGATTTCTAAGTGTGCATAGTGTACGGCCAAGGCTTTAGTAAGCCGGCACAAGCTAGGAATTCTTGTCAGGACTTTGAGTTAATTGTAGATGATGCTAGTTTTAAAACAAATTTTGAGGTAGCAGTTGCCTTTCAGCATTTTTTGAGCAATATTCCATTCAAAACAACCGAACATCTAAACTCAAATCCAATTTTAGCAGAAAAATTATCAAAAACTAGTGTTCCTGAATGTAAAGTTCCCTTTATATTTAAAAATATTAGTCCTACGAATATCATAAATATATTTAAAACATTAGAAATAAAAAACACCGCAGACCCTTGGGGACTTTCTGTAAAAACCATAATTTCAATAATTAATGTTATAGCACAACCCTTAGCCATAATTTTTAATAGTTGTGTTGATAGTGGTGTGTTTCCTAATGAGATGAAACTTAGCAAAGTTATACCTCTTTTTAAATCAGGTAGTTCTACAGATCCTAATAATTTTCGGCCTATTTCAATACAACCTGTAATCAGTAAAGTTTTTGAAAAATCATAGTTTGTCAAATGTTAAGCCATTTCTGTATTAATGACCTACTTAGTAGTAAACAGTTTGGTTTTATGAAAGGCCTTTCCACAACCGATGCAGGAGTGGCAGTATTAAAAAAAATATTTTAACGCCTGGGAGGATTCGCATGATACTCTTGGAGTGTTTTGTGATTTATCTAAGGCATTTGACTGTATCCAACATGAAAATCTCATCAGGAAGCTGCATCACTATGGTATTGGAGGCAAAGCTCTCGACCTTTTGAACTTTTATATGAGTACAGAAAATAGATGTCAACGGTGAAATATCTCCGGGATCAGCTATGGGAGTCCCTCAGGACTACATTTTAGGTCCTTTTCTATTTCTTATTTACATTAATGATCTCCCATATCATGTAAAACACCATGACATTGTCTTATTTGCTGATGACACCTCTTTGCTTTTAAAAGTTAAGAGACGATAGACATGTTATCATGAATTAAATAATGCCCTTTTTGAAATAGTAAATTGGTTTAACGCTAATAACTTGTTATTTAATGAAAAAATAACCAAATGTGTTAAATTTACATTACTAAATGTTAGTCAGATACAGATATGTATTAATATTAATGGCGAGCAATTAGAACTTGTTAATTCAACAGTCTTTCTTGGCATAACGCTGGACTCCAAACTTCAATGGGGTCCTCATATTCATAACCTAGCCAAAAAACTTAGCTCTGCTGTGTATGCGATCAAGAAAATAAGACAATTGACCGAGGTCGACACTGCAAAAATTGTATATTTTAGCTATTTCCATAGTTTAATGACATATGGTATCCTATTGTGGGGTAGCGCTGCTGATGTAAATACAATATTTTTGTTACAAAAAAGGGCAATTCGTGCTATTTATAAATTAGGATCTAGGATATCTCTGAGGGATAGGTTAGTTAGGTTAGGTAGTTATAGGGAAGTAAAAATTTTAACATTTCGCAGTACTAATAGTAATTTTTAATATGTACATAAAAATATCAATAGTTTCAGCAAGAAATGTGACCTTCACAAAGTAAATACTAGAAGTAAAAATAAGCTGTTGGTGTATGATACACGTCTACACAAAATAAGTAACTCTTTTATGGGACAATATATACACTTTTACAACAAAGTTCCCAATAATATTCAAAAGCTATAAGTAAATTTAAATCTTTTATCAAGCAGGTACTTTGTAAAAAGGCATACTACAATATTTCAGACTATGTAAATGATAAAAAACCTTGGGACTGAAGGTGCTCAATTACAGGATGCATAGGTAAACCAAATTAAAATGGAAATAATATAAAATTGTACGGCAAATTTTTTATTTAAAACATTGATTGTATTTTTAGTTTTTATGATGTTTTTTTAAAAGGGTAACTATCGAGTTTCTTGTCGTATTCTTCTCGGTAGAAATCAACAACATTGTGAACCGGAGGGAAGGTGGAAGGGTTCAAAAAAAATTTATAACTTTGATGATACAAAAGTGATTCTAAAATCCTAATTTAAATATACCATTTTAACTTTGAACTTTGACTTCAATGCTACGCCGCACGTGGCTGTCACGATGCTAAGCAGCACGTGACAGAAGTTCGCCCCGTAGCTACGATGACCAGCGGTGCTCAGGCTGAAGCACTGCTACCGTACAGGCCGAGGATTTGGAGACTGCAAACATCTTGAAGCCCATATATAAGTTAAAAATATTCCTTCTGGCAAGAGACTCGGTAAGCGATTTGCCCCTCGAGAAGTCGTGCTTTCTCGTCGCTATCTACTCTACTTGGTGCGCAAAATCCTCGTAAGGAATCTCCATAAGAGCAAGAGTCTCTTTTTTTAAATAGTTACAAGTTGAGAGGGCCCAACGTTACCAGCAGTGGTGCTAAAACAGTGACGTGAGTGAGTGTGTTGTGTCTAATTCTAACGCGCCTTACAAAGTCGTGATAGCATTTATCATATATTTTTTTCGACTATCCCTGTAATAGGTTATGAGTTATTTCCGTCACCACGTCTAAAATATCGGGCGGAGTCAAATTTTCTACACATTCACTACTATCTGATATTTTATAGCAAAAATAAAAAAAAGAAACATGAAATTCAGAACCAAAGAACGTATGAATGGCGCCAAAACTCTCTACATCACCGCGCATTCCTCGCCCGTAAAAAAAATCATGAAATCTGATTGGTTGGATTTTTGTCATGTATCGTATTGATTACATTACATAATTTTGTTAGAGAAATAGTGTTATAATATGATTCTTTTTTTCAAATGCTGGTATGTATTGTGTTTGTAAAGTCTATCAATATAAACTTGTTTTGAAGTTTATAATTCGAATTTTACGATATGAGAGTAAATTTTATTGTTAAATGATGCAAATAGACTTTTAATTTGATGGATAAAGTAAAGTTTTCTATTAACAGATCTATATTAAAATATCCATAAATATTTTTTTTACTTCGAGTTATTCCGCTGAGAAGTAAAGATATAACATATCGTAATTTATTTCCATATTCGGATAAATAATAATTAGATCAAACTACATAAACGATGCGATAGTTGTATAATTTAAGTATATACCTAGGAATCTGGTGTATCAGTATTAATAGCCTATTTTTCTAGGTCGGCTAAAATTAATTTGAAAGAGATATTTTTACGTCTGTATGCTATGCATAATTTGGTCGTTTTGTAAAACAAGTAAAAAAATTTTTTTTTCGAAGGAAGGAACAAAAATGAGTTTTGAAAAATAAGTAAAAAAAATACAAGAAAAACTATTTATTTATTTAATTTTATTACAAATAACTCTGGCTCCTGGGGAAATTAAGTTAAAAATTAAGTGATTTAATCAAAAAATGTTTATTTTGGATTATTTATCAACGCAGTACGGATCCTTCTCACATATGAAGTTTGAGTTAGTGGCGTCGCAAGTTATATCATTAAGCAATCCGGAATCTCGTTGAACGCTACCACAATCCTCGTTTCCTCCCTTATTATTCGGCTCTCCAGGTGCAAACATTGTAAAGCCTTCCTCGGCTAATGTTTTACCTGTCATCAAAAAATGTATTATTTCATTTGTTATTATAAATAAGAAAGAAGTACATCCAATAAACTCTATCCAATATTCGATCTTTATTATGTATTAGTAATTAAAATACCCATTGTTTTGTACAAGAATCGAAATATGCCAATGTTATAATAAACTATTATTATGGGTATTCTACTCGGACCTTACCACCAATTACCGTTGAGTGAGGACAAGGTCTTTGTCGACCGGTGTTATTCTCTATACTATCGCTTTAATCAGCTGTGGCACTATCATCAAACATAAATGCAGAGCACGCACGACAAACAGCACAACAAAAGCCCCAAATTCTATGTTGAGATTAAAAAATGTGCCATAACGCACTAGTGCAGTTGTGGTAAAACAAAAAACCTGCGATTTGTATAGTTTGCATTATGAATCTAAAGGTGGTGCAATAAGATTCACTTTATACATTATTTCAAAAACTAAATTGCAAAACTGTTTCTGGTTGTGCTTATCGTCCAAACCTTTTTTTTTCACAGGACTAAAGGAATACAGATATATTTCTGTTTTTAACCTCTCATCTTCCTTGTTCTCTATTCCTTAACTATTTTTTAGAGTTTTACGTAATTAAAGGTGTCTTCAATCAAATAAAATCAAAGGTTCAGGAATTATACTTATTCATTTTAACACGAAACATTAAATGTCTCTAACTGCCGCACCCAGAGTCGCTTAATGATACCTAACTTAAATGCTTCTTTAGTAAAAACTTAGAAAATCGACACCCAGAGACAGTTAGTGAACCTTAAATAAATGCTTAAATTTAAATGTCCGATGGACCATACTTAACTTAATAATGAACAGACAAACAATCGGCCGAGCTCCCTGAATACAAAACCCGAACAGCATGCGGTAGGGGCTGCAGGTAGACGAACACTCATTACAACACTGAGAAGAACGCCTTTCTAACAGTTTAATTTAAAAAAACCTAAACATCTACTATCGGTAGGTATTTTTAATATGTTACGAACGAAAACATTATACCGATTTTTTGACACAAGATATAACTGTGAGTCCATCACATAACACAAAATCTTAATCATATGATTAGTTAGTAAAAAAAGGTTTCACTGTTCAAATCTGTCAATGTGTCCATCGATACATTTATATAAAAGTGACAAATATACAAGAAAGTTATTGTTTTCATAAAGATGATGAGTACGTTGAGAATTATTTTTAAAACGAATTAATGAACACTATAGATACCATTTACAGTTATCCATGTTCCGTTGACTTTTCTCATCCCAATTCTCGAATGATATGTACTGTTAGGAGCTTTTTTTAAAAGTAGTTTGACTCCCAGACTTTTGGTAAAACTGTTAACGACGACCAAATGCGCACCCTCCTGCTCGCAGCCCTCTTCCGCTTGGTCATGGGTTAACAGTTCATTGTGTAATTTATGACAACTATTAAAGATCGTCCACAATTTATACCCTGTAAAAAAGTGTAATTTTCTTAGTCCAAAGTTAATTACATTTTTACACTTCCAGCTGAAGTCAATTTATTATTTTTTATATTTATTTAAGCAACAAAATAAAAATCCTTTAGCTAGCAATCAAGATAGACAACCATTCCATCGAAATATAAATAAAAAACAATAATGTCTATTTGAAAAATATGTAGCAAATATAGTAACAAACTAAGTATCAAAGAATAATATCTTTTAATTATTTTTTTAATACGTAAACAGTAAAAAGGCGTTGTAAAAATATGTGTTAAAAGATACTTAAAGATACCCAGAATTCCTTTAAGATATAAGTTTACATTATGTTTGGCCGTATCTGGCGGCGGCTGTACCGAACTCAAACGGAACACAAGAAAAAATATTTTACATTATTGTTGATCGGTTGGCAAGTGCAATATGTATAAGTAAAGGAATAGAATAAAAAACGGTAATATTTCGTACACTAAATTCCTGAAACCTCATATACATATATGTGACATTTAACATGTAAATGGTAAACTGTCTTAGCCCTTGCTTATCCTGCTATACCCTTAATAACAAAACTGTTAATTACATACCTGTGTCACATCCTCTTTCAACTTTTTCATAACTTTTGTAGCAAATGTAAGGGTATTTCTGATTACACTCTACATGTTCTATCTCGCCATTTGGGTTCCATACCACGCAGTTCACTTTATCACTCTCTTTTTCTGGTTCTTCTTTAGCTGTTACCAACGTATCAGGAATTTCAGCAAGGGACGTTCCTACAACATTTGTTTTCGGTTTGAAGAAATCATTTCTCCCTGCTCACTTCTTGTAGAAAATGTTTAAAACACAGTTTTCATGCATTTTGCTTAAAATGACTGCTTTTATACAAACTGCTGACTCTCATTTTAACGCCTTAAGAAATAAATTTTGCAAAATACTTTCTTAGTTTTCGCCTATGTCATAACTCTTTCCTACAGGAATTTCAGGTCCCTAGCTAAACCCAGTAGTTTGATCTTTGTGTTGATAAAAAGGTGTCAGTCAGTTTGATAATAGCCACCGGAAATCTATAACATGTATACTTATACACGTATAAAACTAATATATTAAGCTGGTGAGGTAAATGTTTAAACTAACTAATCGCTGAAACCATCGGTCAAATTAGAAAAATTGTTTTACGTTATTTGTTTAGGACGTAGCTCAGAGCAATACGACAACCTGACGCAGATAGGGCCGTGTTGCTCCATAGTTGAGTATGGTTTATAGCTTTATGCTCGACCTACAAGGTCCTAAGAAGTAACCATACACGTTAATCAATTCATACTAATGTCATAACAAAATCATAAAGTTAGAAAGTACTTACTACAAAACAGTGTTATAAATGGGTACTGTGTTTTATTTCGTGATTTGATAATTTATTATATATCTGTACTACCTCAGATTAAATGTTCTTGCTCCGTGATTTAAATATAGTCTAGTATTAAACTAAGATACTTCTCTAAAGTTGATATTTTAAGCTTAGAAGTTTTTTTTAAGCTTATCGTCAACAAATTTGGTTTTAACTAATTGCGTTTTATGTGAGGTATTTTTGACTTTGATGATTTTAGAATGGCCAAAATAAAATTTAGAATTATCATCGGCATATAACCACAAATGCGAGTTTATGATTATTTCAAATAAAACGGAACCATTTTTGCAAAAAATGTGTTAAAAACAATCATCAAATATATCTTTGTTATCGACTATTAGATTTTCGAGAGAACAACAGTTATCTATTTTATTTTTAGCAAGAATATTATTTGTCTATATGTATGTATTATACCTACATTTATGTTTGTTTTTTTTTCGGAAAACTACCCAAATATTTGTCTGGTAGAGATTGTTCTTTAGTAATAAAGCCGGCCATATAACATGATAGATACAAACATAATAGTGTATATTACCGTAACCTTAGTGAGCACCGTGTACCAAATAAATATTATGCCGATGTCAGAAGGTGGAAATTGTAAACTGTATACACTGACTAGTTTCCATACAAACTAAATCAATATTTTCTGGATTATTTTTTTGCATAACCCTAGCTCGATCTATACAATACGACTTATGCGGCACGTCATTTAAATCTTTGCGGCATATATTATTTGTGTCTAATTAATTTATAAAATCTACCAACTAATGTTTGTTTTGCAAACACAATAAGTATTATTGATTTTATTTATATTTATCTTACCTTCAACAGACACAAAACTTGCTGTAAAATAAAATATTCGGATTCCAGAAAACACTGGAACCAGTGGAACCAGTGGTACTTTTTTGGTGATATCTTTTAATATCAATAAAATATTTTCGGTGGGTGAGGCCAGCAGTGATCCTGCAAACAAAAGATACAGATGGTGCGAGTTAGTTTAGTATTAAATAATTATAGTGTGCTAGAATAAACTTGAGAATAAAACTAATAGTAATTCAAGCTCAAGACATCGCTCTAATATAGAAAAACGTGTAATTAAACCAAGCTAGTCAGCACAATAAAAATTTAAGCAAAGAAATGGATATCATATATTTTACCAGAATCAAGCAATATCTTTAGGAATAATTATTATGTAACTTTCAGTATTTCTTTGTTTTTGCCTTTCGTAATACAGTTCCGTGTTTCTTTGTACCTTACCTTCAGCAGCGCACTGCAGCCGCGCCGTATCCCAGTCAGCTGGATCCTTGTGGTACTTTAACCACACATTATCATACTCATACGTGTAAAGAGTGTAATCGCACGGACGCTGACACTCTGTATATTAAATAGAAAGTTTCATTCTTAAAGTTACAACGACACGTTTAACGTTATTCCACGTATAAATTAAAGAATTATAATTTTTGTATGTTTATATTTTATAAACTAAAGTAAATGACTTTTATTAATAAATATACTTTTGAGCTAAATAAAAAATTAAGTCAAAAAAATCAAAATTGAAGCAGTGTTTATTTTTGTAAAAAACATTATTTTTTGTACGGAATACCTATGATAAAATTAAATTGAATTCTTTGTGTTAGTGTTACTATGAAAACTTTCGTATAAAAACGATACGAAACAAACATAGCATTGACTTATCAATAAAATAACTGGGATGCAATCAAGATTCACCCCCTCCCCGCGCGCACAGAAGATGAAACCGACTTTCCTCCACATTAGACCTCCACGTAGAATATTCTATTCATTGTAAATATTTGATGCATTGAACTGACAACTTACAATTATAGCGAAATACAGAGCAAAGTACCTCTACTAATCCAAGAAAAGCGAAAAAAAATTCATTCCTCAGTTCTATGTATGAGTAGCTATTTTATTTTTTCGACACTAAAACTACTTATATCAGGAGCACATGATTCACCTTCCTCTAAAATTGTATCATAGAGATGGAAAGATATGGCAAAAGTAAAAGGGCCTTGGTTTTAGTAAATAAAACATGGAACCCTAAAAAAAAGACTTACAATTAGATAAGAGAAAAAATGTTTGTGTCTACTTACCTATCATTACGCCAATCAAAAGCACAAGCAAAAAAATTAAGTTAATGTACTCCATTGCTGAGAAACTACGCCGTTTAATAGATATAATAAATACAAACTTCTGAACGTGCTTCTTTTATACTCGTTGGGTGCTTAAGATAGCGACACAATAAAAACAATATTAATATCTATAACTGCGATATTAAACCTTATTACAGCGGATTTTAAACTGCTTTTTTTTTACATCCAATAGTTTTAAGGGATATTTGGCAAAATTAGTTATTATTCTTCACACTTACTGATGAACAGTGTCATTATGTGCTGGTTAAGCGGGTGCTAAGACCTTAAATACTCCCACGGGCTTTCTCTTTGTAAATGATATTAAATTTAATTTATAATTATTAAGCGCGCGTTTATAGAACCCACGGGCGGTAATGACGTGCCTAATCTATCAAATATGATGTATAATGGATTATTATACTTGATCAAAACACGAACTACGTGCACACTACAAGAGAGCAATTACCTTCAAACTTAACTTATAATTCATAAATTATCTAGATATGGTGGATAGGTTGCTTTCAGTACTTCTATACCCGCCATTTAAATTGTGTTTTGGTAAGTAAATTTATTTATTCACCTTATATTTATATTTATTTACTCGCAGCTGAAATGAAAACCATTGTGTGCAACACGGGCGGCACGGAAATTACATATTCGAGTCATCTAAGCCTGCAGTTGTCGGCCTTAGGCTTCTTAAACCTCTCGTTAGTAATTTTCTCCTTACTACACTTAATACACAGTGTACTATTACATGACAAATGGAAAGTTAGGCGTTTCCGCTATCTCCGGGCATCATTAACGCCTAATCCCATTAATTATCGCGTTAATGGATAGTGAAAGCTGATTGAGCCATAAATTAGCCTGCTAATTTCAAAATGGCATTTATGTGTTTGCTAATGACTAACGACATTATAAATACCGTCATCGCGCTAATTGTGACTTCACTTGTTTTGAGGTTTCTTCACGATATAGTTCAAGAGTGTTTTTGATGCTTTAGCAACAAGGTTGAGAATTTCTTGCGCTCGAAAATTTTTAAAAATCCCATTCGGAAGAAAAATTTATCAAAATTATTTATTAAGAATTACAATTACAATATTGTTCCAGCTGTTGAATAATATTGTTATAATTGTTATTTTGAAGTTTATAGCCTATCCTGTTTTATAAGAATTTTAATTTCAAATGATTTTAAAGAGGTGATTTCGAAAAAACTAAATAATAACTACTTTTTCATAGTTGATATGAATAAGTTTTATTTTTAAAACTTAGCTATCTAAGGAGTAAAAATTTAAATGTTTTTCTTAGTAGGTACCGTAGAGATAATTTTTTAATCGTTGGTTTTTGTAATTTATTAATTTTTGTCTCTCATAACGCAATAACTTATGAAATAGGGCTTAGGTGTGGCCCGATTGTAAGGTTTGTGTTTTTGTTTATTTATATAAATACTCGCATATAGCACGGACGCTAAGTAGGAAGAATTTCGTTCAATGACCTGTCACTATTTGTCTCTGTTGCGTTGACTCTGCCTTGAACAAAAAATAACAACCTCCTTAAAATTTAAGTTCACGTACCACCCTTTATAAAAATCGAAGTTACCACGTAGGTAAAGTAGCCCCTTCTCTAACTCTTTCAACCCCTTGCTTATAGCTCTTTCCTGCATCTTTTATCAAAACCCTTCCTCCCTTATTATGGTCTGATATGTTCCTTAAACCTTTGGTTACTTAAACTTAACATAACTGTTACTATCTCCGGAGATGAATGCAGATCATTGTGTATTTTATTATTGACACGTTTGACATTGTACCCATCTGCCAAGCCTACCCGTCTGCCAAGCCATCTTCGTCCTTCATAATATTAAATTTAATAAAAAATAAAATTTAATAATAAAAAAAAAGAAAAAAAAATATATAAAATAAAATTGACATATAAAAATAACATAATGATCAAATTAATAATTAAATAGGATCGTGGAAGATCGAGGACTTAGAATAAGTTAGCCAGGATCGTGGCGGTGGAGGTCCTTTATATTTTTGTAGACTTTCAAAAGCCGTCTTTTGAAAGTCTACAAAAACACATTTTATTTAACATTAACACATTTATGTAGTTAAAAACCTAAATTCGAAAATAAAATAAAATTCATTACTAGAACACCGGGACAGCATAAGTTTACGTCGACATACATAGGCAGCGGCGAGCGTCGATGTGCCACAATATATAAAGAAAGCGTATGAGGTGGGCATATGCAAAATGCGATAAATTGATATAAAATGCAATGTATTATTGAGTGAATACATTCTAATATGAGAGGAATTATGTACCTTTCTGATAGCTAATAAAAGGTGGTAGTGTTGTAGTGACCTGAATATTGGAATGCGACTCTTTTGCTTGATTTACCGATGGATGTTGCTTCTTATGTTTGATTGCTTATACTGCTGCTATACAATACAGGTAAAAAGACCTCGCCTGAGTAAAGTAAAGAGGAGATAAGGAGATGATGGAGGCATGCCCGGAGATCGGAAGCCTAAAACCTACTGATCTCTCAGAATGTTTATCGTTAACATTCGTTAATGGCTTCAAGTTACATCGGCTGAGCTCACAGACGGTTTGAACGTCTCTCGCCTAACGTTTCGATCCGTTTGATTGGGTCAAATACGAATGTGAGTTCAGTTCCGAGCGACTTGAACGACGACAACAGATTACACAGTGTAGAAGGGTAAAAGTCCTTGCCCCGAGTTGTCCGTCAGAGTCGAAAAAATGCGAAAGAAGGCAATTGTTGTTTTATGTAAATTGACACGTAAACCGTTGCCAAGTTGTGGGGAGTCGGACGCTGATTACGTGAAGGCGACAGTGATACTTCACCTACGCGACTGGTAACAACTCATGGAATCATATTTGGCTCGCGACTAAATTCCTGAAAAGCTGCGATACTGAATATTACATATATAATCTAACACACACTTATTCTATCGTTAATCGATCAAATAAACTATTAACTATAATTCTTCGTTCTTGAACTGATAATATACCTATACATTTAACCTGTTTATGAAACCTTGATCATATCATGGTGTGGACGCCGGCTTGAAAACCGAAAAATATCATTTATAATCTACGACTGAAATTACATGGATGCAGTGGGGCTTATTGCGTCTTGCTCTTCGGAGTGTGTTAAGCATGGGGCGTGCCCTCTTGGTGAATTCCATGGCTGTTTCATTGGTACATAATAATTAGTACCTACACAAATGGTTCAGTGGGGTTTATTGCGTCCTGCTCTTCGGAGTGTGCTTAACACGAGGCGTGCTCTCTTGACAATGTCATGGCTGTGTCTGTGCGAACGGATGTCACACTCTTTGGCCTAAAGCTGAGTGTTTGTGCTATGCACGCACAAGGATTTGTTCCTGAAACTACATATTTAGACTTCGGTCTTCAGCTTCGGCTGCAACGATAATTGAATGGTTATACCATTTATGTTTTCACACCTCTACTCCTTCGGGGGATGTGCGCTGAGTTAGCCTCGGTATGGACACGTACCGTGGGAAGCGCTGGCTGGAGCTTCCCGCCTTTTTATTTTTTTTGGAAAAATAAAAGCGCATAGGAGTAGAGGATATTGACATTTCAGCCAAGTATTTGGCTAAACAACCTGCTTCTATTGACCAGTGCAATTATAATAGTGTAATTGACATTTCAGATAATCATTTAGCTAAACAACCTGCTTCGATTGAGCAGTATAATAATTTGACATGTAATAATTTAAATTAAATTTTCAGACAACAAAGGACCACTTTGGCATATTATATAATTCCAACATTAATAATGATTATATTAAACAATCTATGTCTACTCAAGTTTTATGTAAACAGAAACAAAAAAATAAACTTTGTCATACTAAAAATAATATTCCATTGAACCTGGTGCATCAGAATATACAAGGAATGTCTCAGAAAGAACCAGAAATTGAATTGTTCATGAACTGCCAAAAGATTGACATTTTATGTATCACTGAACACTGGCTACGCAGCCATCAGTTTATGTTCAATTTCACTAATCACCAGGTAGGAAGTTCGTTCAGCCGAGTAAATGCTATCCATGGTGGCTCTTTAATTTTAGTTAATAAACACCTAAAGTTTAAGGAACGTAAAGACATTGTGAGCCTCTCAGTTGAGCGAACTGCCGAGCTGTCCTGTATAGAAGTTGAGCATCTCATTGTTGTTAGTGTATACAAGCCGCCTTGTGCAATTTATGATAATTTTGAATTAGTTATGGAAGAAGTGCTGAATAAAATCAGCAATTCCAATAAACAAATCATTGTTTGTGGAGACTTTAATATAAACATTTTGGAAAATAGCTCATTAAGCACCAGATTGCTTGCCTTATTTCAGTCTTTTAATTTAAATTATTTGTTTTGTGAATCGACTAGAATTGCTGTATCCAGTGCCACTTGCATCGACAATATATTTACTGACATAAAACCAATTCAAAAATCAATTATAAGCAATCTAGAGTCAGATCATTGTGGACAGTTAGTGGTTTTAGAAAGAAAGAAAAGTATTACTAAAAAGGAAATTAAATTTATACCAATAACAACTAAACGGGTTGAATCATTTAAATCTAACTTAATGCATAAACTTCCAGATTTGCTTTATAATGGCGACCCAAATGATATGTACAATATTGTTCTTGACACTATTACTACAGAGTATAATAAAATATTTACTGCAAAAAAGAAACTTATTTCCAGTCGCTTTAGTTTTGGTGAATGGGCTACCCCAGGTCTTCATAAAAGTAGGCGTAAACTGTATGAATTATATAAAGAAAAAACATATAATAATAGCCAAATATTTAGGGAATATTTAAAAAAATACTCAAAAACCTTTAAAAAAGTCTGTCTTGTTGCAAAAGCAATTCACCTCAGACATAAAGTAAAAAATTCAACAAATAAAATAAAAACTACATGGAACATAATAAATAATGAAACTGGTAAAGCTAGGAATTCTTGTCAGGACTTTGAGTTGATTGCAGATGATGCTAGTTTTAAAACAAATTCTGAGGTAGCAGTTGCCTTTGAACAGTTTTTTAGGAATATTCCATTCAAAACAACTGAACATCTAAACTCAAGTCCAATCTTAGCAGAAAAATTATTAAAAACTAGTGTTCCTGAATGTAACGTTCCCTTTGTATTTAAAAACATTAGTCCTACGGATATCATTAATACATTTAAAACATTAGAAAACTTTCTGTTAAAACTATAAATTCAATTATTCATGTTATAGCACAACCCTTAGCCATAATTTTTAATAGTTGTGTTGATAATGGTGTGTTTCCTGATGAGATGAAACTTAGCAAAGTTTTACCTCTTTTTAAATCAGGTAGTTCAACAGATCCTAATAATTTTCGGCCTATTTCAATACTACCTATACTCAGTAAAGTTTTTAAAAAAATCATACTTTGTCAAATGTTAAGCTATTTCTGTATTAATGAGCTACTTAGTAGTAAACAGTTTGGCTTTATGAAAGGCCGTTCCACAACTGATGCAGGAGTGGAACTATTAAAAAATATACATAACGCCTGGGAGGATTCGCATGACGCCCTTGGAGTGTTTTGTGATTTATCTAAGGCATTTGACTGTGTTCAACATGAAAATCTCATCAGGAAGCTACATCACTATGGTATTAGAGGCAAAGCTCTCGACCTTTTGACATCCTATATGAGTAGGAGAGTACAGAAAATAGATGTCAACGGTGAAAGATCTCCGGGATCAGCAGTCACTATGGGAGTCCCTCAGGGCTCAATTTGAGGTCCTTTTCTATTTCTTATTTACATTAATGATCTCCCATATCATGTAAAAAACCATGGCATTGTCTTATTTGCTGATGACACCTCTTTGCTTTTTAAAGTTAAGAGACGACAAACATATTATAATGTATTAAATAATGCCCTTTCTAAAATTGTAAATTGGTTTAACGCTAATAATTTGTTACTTAATGAAAAAAAAAACCAAATGTGTTAAATTTACATTACCAAATGTTAGTCAGAGACAGACATGTATTAATATTAATGGCGAGCAATTAGAACTTGTTAATTCAACAGTCTTTCTTGGCATAACGCTGGACTCCAAACTTCAATATTTATTAAGAATTACAATTACAATATTGTTCCAGCTGTTGAATAATATTGTTATAATTGTTATTTTGAAGTTTATAGCCTATCCTGTTTTATAAGAATTTTAATTTCAAATGATTTTAAAGAGGTGATTTCGAAAAAACTAAATAATAACTACTTTTTCATAGTTGATATGAATAAGTTTTATTTTTAAAACTTAGCTATCTAAGGAGTAAAAATTTAAATGTTTTTCTTAGTAGGTACCGTAGAGATAATTTTTTAATCGTTGGTTTTTGTAATTTATTAATTTTTGTCTCTCATAACGCAATAACTTATGAAATAGGGCTTAGGTGTGGCCCGATTGTAAGGTTTGTGTTTTTGTTTATTTATATAAATACTCGCATATAGCACGGACGCTAAGTAGGAAGAATTTCGTTCAATGACCTGTCACTATTTGTCTCTGTTGCGTTGACTCTGCCTTGAACAAAAAATAACAACCTCCTTAAAATTTAAGTTCACGTACCACCCTTTATAAAAATCGAAGTTACCACGTAGGTAAAGTAGCCCCTTCTCTAACTCTTTCAACCCCTTGCTTATAGCTCTTTCCTGCATCTTTTATCAAAACCCTTCCTCCTTTATTATGGTCTGATATGTTCCTTAAACCTTTGGTTACTTAAACTTAACATAACTGTTACTATCTCCGGAGATGAATGCAGATCATTGTGTATTTTATTATTGACACGTTTGACATTGTACCCATCTGCCAAGCCTACCCGTCTGCCAAGCCATCTTCGTCCTTCATAATATTAAATTTAATAAAAAATAAAATTTAATAATAAAAAAAAATATATATAAAATAAAATTGTTATATAAAAATAACATAATGATCAAATTAATAATTAAATAGGATCGTGGAAGATCGAGGACTTAGAATAAGTTAGCCAGGATCGTGGCGGTGGAGGTCCTTTATATTTTTGTAGACTTTCAAAAGCCGTCTTTTGAAAGTCTACAAAAACACATTTTATTTAACATTAACACATTTATGTAGTTAAAAACCTAAATTCGAAAATAAAATAAAATTCATTACTAGAACACCGGGACAGCATAAGTTTACGTCGACATACATAGGCAGCGGCGAGCGTCGATGTGCCACAATATATAAAGAAAGCGTATGAGGTGGGCATATGCAAAATGCGATAAATTGATATAAAATGCAATGTATTATTGAGTGAATACATTCTAATATGAGAGGAATTATGTACCTTTCTGATAGCTAATAAAAGGTGGTAGTGTTGTAGTGACCTGAATATTGGAATGCGACTCTTTTGCTTGATTTACCGATGGATGTTGCTTCTTATGTTTGATTGCTTATACTGCTGCTATACAATACAGGTAAAAAGACCTCGCCTGAGTAAAGTAAAGAGGAGATAAGGAGATGATGGAGGCATGCCCGGAGATCGGAAGCCTAAAACCTACTGATCTCTCAGAATGTTTATCGTTAACATTCGTTAATGGCTTCAAGTTACATCGGCTGAGCTCACAGACGGTTTGAACGTCTCTCGCCTAACGTTTCGATCCGTTTGATTGGGTCAAATACGAATGTGAGTTCAGTGCCGAGCGACTTGAACGACGACAACAGATTACACAGTGTAGAAGGGTAAAAGTCCTTGCCCCGAGTTGTCCGTCAGAGTCGAAAAAATGCGAAAGAAGGCAATTGTTGTTTTATGTAAATTGACACGTAAACCGTTGCCAAGTTGTGGGGAGTCGGACGCTGATTACGTGAAGGCGACAGTGATACTTCACCTACGCGACTGGTAACAACTCATGGAATCATATTTGGCTCGCGACTAAATTCCTGAAAAGCTGCGATACTGAATATTACATATATAATCTAACACACACTTATTCTATTGTTAATCGATCAAATAAACTATTAACTATAATTCTTCGTTCTTGAACTGATAATATACCTATACATTTAACCTGTTTATGAAACCTTGATCATATCATGGTGTGGACGCCGGCTTGAAAACCGAAAAATATCATTTATAATCTACGACTGAAATTACATGGATGCAGTGGGGCTTATTGCGTCTTGCTCTTCGGAGTGTGTTAAGCATGGGGCGTGCCCTCTTGGTGAATTCCATGGCTGTTTCATTGGTACATAATAATTAGTACCTACACAAATGGTTCAGTGGGGTTTATTGCGTCCTGCTCTTCGGAGTGTGCTTAACACGAGGCGTGCTCTCTTGACAATGTCATGGCTGTGTCTGTGCGAACGGATGTCACACTCTTTGGCCTAAAGCTGAGTGTTTGTGCTATGCACGCACAAGGATTTGTTCCTGAAACTACATATTTAGACTTCGGTCTTCAGCTTCGGCTGCAACGATAATTGAATGGTTATACCATTTATGTTTTCACACCTCTACTCCTTCGGGGGATGTGCGCTGAGTTAGCCTCGGTATGGACACGTACCGTGGGAAGCGCTGGCTGGAGCTTCCCGCCTTTTTATTTTTTTTGGAAAAATAAAAGCGCATAGGAGTAGAGGATATTGACATTTCAGCCAAGTATTTGGCTAAACAACCTGCTTCTATTGACCAGTGCAATTATAATAGTGTAATTGACATTTCAGATAATCATTTAGCTAAACAACCTGCTTCGATTGAGCAGTATAATAATTTGACATGTAATAATTTAAATTAAATTTTCAGACAACAAAGGACCACTTTGGCATATTATATAATTCCAACATTAATGATTATATTAAACAATCTATGTCTACTCAAGTTTTATGTAAACAGAAACAAAAAAATAAACTTTGTCATACTAAAAATAATATTCCATTGAACCTGGTGCATCAGAATATACAAGGAATGTCTCAGAAAGAACCAGAAATTGAATTGTTCATGAACTGCCAAAAGATTGACATTTTATGTATCACTGAACACTGGCTACGCAGCCATCAGTTTATGTTCAATTTCACTAATCACCAGGTAGGAAGTTCGTTCAGCCGAGTAAATGCTATCCATGGTGGCTCTTTAATTTTAGTTAATAAACACCTAAAGTTTAAGGAACGTAAAGACATTGTGAGCCTCTCAGTTGAGCGAACTGCCGAGCTGTCCTGTATAGAAGTTGAGCATCTCATTGTTGTTAGTGTATACAAGCCGCCTTGTGCAATTTATGATAATTTTGAATTAGTTATGGAAGAAGTGCTGAATAAAATCAGCAATTCCAATAAACAAATCATTGTTTGTGGAGACTTTAATATAAACATTTTGGAAAATAGCTCATTAAGCACCAGATTGCTTGCCTTATTTCAGTCTTTTAATTTAAATTATTTGTTTTGTGAACCAACTAGAATTGCTGTATCCAGTGCCACTTGCATCGACAATATATTTACTGACATAAAACCAATTCAAAAATCAATTATAAGCAATCTAGATTCAGATCATTGTGGACAGTTAGTGGTTTTAGAAAGAAAGAAAAGTATTACTAAAAAGGAAATTAAATTTATACCAATAACAACTAAACGGGTTGAATCATTTAAATCTAACTTAATGCATAAACTTCCAGATTTGCTTTATAATGGCGACCCAAATGATATGTACAATATTGTTCTTGAC
This sequence comes from Apoda limacodes, assembly GCA_946406115.1. Taxonomy (NCBI): domain Eukaryota; kingdom Metazoa; phylum Arthropoda; class Insecta; order Lepidoptera; family Limacodidae; genus Apoda; species Apoda limacodes. The sequence continues at coordinate 4,339,970 of OX291553.1, read as the reverse complement.
ACTATTACTACAGAGTATAATAAAATATTTACTGCAAAAAAGAAACTTATTTCCAGTCGCTTTAGTTTTGGTGAATGGGCTACCCCAGGTCTTCATAAAAGTAGGCGTAAACTGTATGAATTATATAAAGAAAAAACATATAATAATAGCCAAATATTTAGGGAATATTTAAAAAAATACTCAAAAACCTTTAAAAAAGTCTGTCTTGTTGCAAAAGCAATTCACCTCAGACATAAAGTAAAAAATTCAACAAATAAAATAAAAACTACATGGAACATAATAAATAATGAAACTGGTAAAGCTAGGAATTCTTGTCAGGACTTTGAGTTGATTGCAGATGATGCTAGTTTTAAAACAAATTCTGAGGTAGCAGTTGCCTTTGAACAGTTTTTTAGGAATATTCCATTCAAAACAACTGAACATCTAAACTCAAGTCCAATCTTAGCAGAAAAATTATTAAAAACTAGTGTTCCTGAATGTAACATTCCCTTTATATTTAAAAACATTAGTCCTACGGATATCATTAATACATTTAAAACATTAGAAAACTTTCTGTTAAAACTATAAATTCAATTATTCATGTTATAGCACAACCCTTAGCCATAATTTTTAATAGTTGTGTTGATAGTGGTGTGTTTCCTGATGAGATGAAACTTAGCAAAGTTTTACCTCTTTTTAAATCAGGTAGTTCAACAGATCCTAATAATTTTCGGCCTATTTCAATACTACCTATACTCAGTAAAGTTTTTAAAAAAATCATACTTTGTCAAATGTTAAGCCATTTCTGTATTAATGAGCTACTTAGTAGTAAACAGTTTGGCTTTATGAAAGGCCGTTCCACAACTGATGCAGGAGTGGAACTATTAAAAAATATACATAACGCCTGGGAGGATTCGCATGACGCCCTTGGAGTGTTTTGTGATTTATCTAAGGCATTTGACTGTGTTCAACATGAAAATCTCATCAGGAAGCTACATCACTATGGTATTAGAGGCAAAGCTCTCGACCTTTTGACATCCTATATGAGTAGGAGAGTACAGAAAATAGATGTCAACGGTGAAAGATCTCCGGGATCAGCAGTCACTATGGGAGTCCCTCAGGGCTCAATTTGAGGTCCTTTTCTATTTCTTATTTGCATTAATGATCTCCCATATCATGTAAAAAACCATGGCATTGTCTTATTTGCTGATGACACCTCTTTGCTTTTTAAAGTTAAGAGACGACAAACATATTATAATGTATTAAATAATGCCCTTTCTAAAATTGTAAATTGGTTTAACGCTAATAATTTGTTACTTAATGAAAAAAAAAACCAAATGTGTTAAATTTACATTACCAAATGTTAGTCAGAGACAGACATGTATTAATATTAATGGCGAGCAATTAGAACTTGTTAATTCAACAGTCTTTCTTGGCATAACGCTGGACTCCAAACTTCAATGGGGTCCTCATATTTATAACCTAGCCAAAAAACTTAGCTCTGCTGTGTATGCGATCAAGAAAATAAGATAATTGACCGATTTCGACACTGCAAAAATAGTATATTTTAACTATTTCCATAGTTTAATGACATATGGTATCCTATTGTGGGGTAGCGCTGCTGATGTAAATACAATATTTTTGTTACAAAAAAGGGCAATTCGTGCTATTTATAAATTAGGATCTAGGATATCTGTGAGGGATAGGTTTAGGGAAGTAAAAATTTTAACTTTAGTTTCGCAGTACATATATGAAAATCTTTTATATGTACATAAAAATATCAATAGTTTCAGCAAGAAAAGTGATGTTCACAAAGTAAATACTAGAAGTAAAAATAAGCTGTTGGTGCATGATACACGTCTACACAAAATAAGTTACTCTTTTATGGGGCAATGTATACACTTTTACAACAAAGTTCCCAATAAAATTCAAAATCTATCAATAAGTAAATTTAAATCTTGCAGGAGGAGGAGGACAGGATGCATAGGTAAACCAAATTAAAATGGAAATAGCTTAAAATTGTACGGCTAAAATTTAAAACATTAATTGTATTTTTAGTTTATTTGTATTATTGATAGTGTTTTTAAAAGAGTAACTATCGAGTTTCTTGCCGGATTCTTCTCGATAGAAATCAACAACATTGTGACCGGCGGGAAGGTGGGAGGGTTCAAAAAATAATATAATATTACTTTGACGATTCAAAAGTGATTGTAAAATCCTTATTTGAATAAACCATTTTGACTTTGACTTTGACTTTAGACGATAACATAGCCAATCCTTCGAAACCTTTATACTTCAATTTTCAAGTTTCGTGTTTTTATTGTCTTTAATCTTTTATTTCCATACTGGTTAGTCAGGTAGGTACGTTAAGGGTAGGAAGTATATCTTGTTCTTTGCGGGTGTTAGTTACAACGTCACAGCAGATGTCTAATAACTTGAAAATAAATATTTTTCAGTTCATAATTAATTTAATCTTGTTTAGTTGCAATGATATAAGTAATTTCAAACAAATAAAATACCTTAATTAGTTTATCAGAAGCGGTGTTGCGTTTTAATTTATATTTGAACTTAAATAGTAAAAGCAGTCGCGTATAAATGATCTATATCATACTAATCGAGTGATCGGATTTATCATTACGTTACTTAGTTTATTGTGTGTGTGGCTGGTTCGTCTATTTTAGTTCAAAATGCGAGGACAGTATGTTTTTTCACGTCTTTGTTATAATTAAAATGTAAAACACTTTATACCTGTATTTTAGGGACATCTAAAATATGTATGTTTTTGCGACTATCTACTGAATCAATCTTCATTATTCTTTTCACTGTTGGAAAACTAGGGTTTAAATAACAAAATACCGAGAATGTTTTAAAGCAAGGGTTTTTTATTGCAGAATTAATCATTTAATGTAGCGAAAAAAATACACTCAATCACTACTACTACGCCGCATCGGAGGATAAACACTGAAGTAAGGAGACCGTAGAAACAACGAAACTCATCGAAAAATTTATAGACTTATTCTTTGAATTGACTAACCAGAACAAACAGTAACTCAGCTCTTCAGTAGAGAGCACTTTAAAAGATGGCTTCGGTGGCGTTACATACTTGTCTTAGAATAATCATAATAGGGCTCATGCAACAAATACTTTGCAAATCAAGGTGTTTGACCATAAAAAATTGTAAAAGGTATTTAGTTGACTAACAACGGAAACATTCGAAAGAGAGGATCAATTATAATACGTATACTTTTTGATACCACTATTTTGGCTAACAATTTTGCGTTCCTCCTGATGGTAAGCGGTCATTGTAGCCTATGGACGCTTGCAACACCTGGGGCATCACTCGTGCGTTGCCTATCCTTCAAAAATCTATTAACATCTGTCTTGACGAACCTCTTAAGAAAATCTAGGCAGGGAGCTTACTCACTGTTTACCTTAATAACATATCGTCTATAGCTAATTTTCTAAATTATTTTGCAGATACAATGATGAAGATATGTTACAAGATTTACGCTGTCATGATAACAAAATGGAATCAAGCCCTGAATTTGTGAATACTGCAACTTTTCTACAAATAAGAATGCAAAATGTAACTATTTCAAGGACAATATACATAATATACAAATATATGATACCTCAGAAATCAATATATAAAATTAAATAGTTATATACACGTTTATTTATGTATAAAAATAAAAAATAGGTATATACAAATATATAATTAAGTAAACATCTTAAGAATTGAAAAAATATGAAAATGTAAGTTTCTAAAACTACTCAATGATTGAGATTGTCATATTTGCAATAGTTAAGAATTCCACACTCTTATTGCTCTTACAACAAGAGCGGAGGTATGCGTGCGACTGATGTGTTGGCGTTCTTAAAAATAAATTTGTCGAATCTAAAGTTATTAGAGAACCATTAACTAAAACTGTTTTTTGAGATTTTTCAAACCACGTTGTCTATTATGTTAATAGTACATAAATTAATAGTTAGGTGTAACCGTTTGCTCGTCGCATCCCGTCTCTGTCCATCCCTTTGTGACCCAGTTACGTTTGCCTATTAGACTTATGCGAAGCTTAAGAAACGACAGACATGGTAAGTTTGTGAGCTCTTATGTGTTTTTGATGGCAAAACCATCGGCCCTGGCTGTTTATCATATGACAGCAGTCTTTGAACCAATTCAGAGGGCCTAAAAACTCTGACAGCCAAGTGGCAAGAAGCTCGACAACGTCCGCCAACATGCACTAGGCCATCATGGTGCACTATTGCCTTAGCCTCCTACTCCATGAAGAAACCTGTATTCTTGCAGTGGAATTTATAACCGCTTAAGCAGTTATCCTAATTTATTACACCTCGTTAATTTGCGCGTTTTAGTTAAAGCATGTGGTCTGGACGTATCCTTACTGGTAAATTGATATAATTTGGTTGTAAAAAATGTATAACGCATATATTGACAAGTATTAGTGTAGTGTTTTTAGTTCACAAAATTAAGAGTAAAATGATTTAAGTGAAATTTCGAAAGTGCGCTCATCCATAAAGTCGTTATTAAGAGAATACGATTTGCGGCGTCCCGCAGCGTGCTTCATACAAATGAATTGTCTACTTTTTTTGACAATTACTTTGGAAACCCCTTGATATTTTGCAGACATGATCGCAAGACGAATTTATATGTCTATAGTTTTTCTTAATCCTGAAAACGTTTTAAATTACTTCAAATCGTAGTTGAGACCATTTGTATGAAAAAATAGAATTCTCTATAACTACTAACCTAAACAATTTAATAGAAAACTGGCACACCTAATTATATATTCCTGGAACAAATGTTCAAAATTTCATGATGTTTGATAAGTAAGTGTCAAAACTAAGTGAAAAATTCGTTTGTATGAAGCACCCTGCGTGGAGACGCCAATTGTATTCTCTTAACCATAACTTAAAGAAAAAATACAGTTTTTTTTTAGTTTTCTTAAGAAGAATACACCCATATGGATGTTGACATTTTTCTTCAGAGCGAGGCAGTACCTCCGGTAGGGGCAAAGGTTGCTGCTTTACAAATTGCAAGTTCGGCCCCATATGAAGTACTGCTGCTATCTCTAGGCGGGTGCACCCGGATACCAGCTTGGCCCTTTTGACTCGGTTCGACGACGGGCTGTGAGAATTGTCGACGTTTCCAAACTCACTTGCCGTATCGAACCCTTAAGTCTGAGGAGAGACTTTGCCTCCCTGTGTGTAGTCTACCGCTTGTACAATGGGATGTGTTCTGAGGAATTGTTCGAAATGATGCCCACGGCTACTTTCTTCCATCGCACCGCTCGCCATCGGCAGGGAATTCATTTTTACACTTTAGAACCGAAATGGTCGCATACAGTGCGGTTTCAGAGAAACTTCCGCCGCCGCCGCAGAGTGTGCAAAAATGTACGCCGATCGCAAATCACTGTTACAATTAAAGGTATTCTGATCAAAACAAGTATCATTAGTCAAGTGTCGGATGTCCGACAGAATTTCGCAATCGCTTCATGCACGAACTTTCTATTTTCCAAATTATCATGACATTTCTACCTATAGCTATTCATAGTCGGTGGAAGACAGTTCACAACAGCCAACTGCAAACATCTTGAAGCCCATATAAGTAAAAAAATACCTTCTGGCAAGAGACTTGGTAAGCGATTTGCCCCTCCAGAAGTCGTACTTTCTAGCCGCTCACTACTCTACTTGGTGCGCAAAATCCATGTAAGGAATCTTCATAACACATTGTTTTTCATAAAAGAGTTCTAGCAAGAGTCTCTTTCTTTAAATGGTTACAAGTTGAGATTGCCAAACGTTACCAACAGTGGTGCTAAAACAGTGACCCCTATGTTGTGCCTAATTCTAACGCGCCTTATAAAGTCGTGATAGCATTTATCATATATTTTTTTCGACTCTCCTGGTAATATGTTATGAGTTATTTCCGTCACCACGTCTTAAATATAGGGCGGAGTCAAATTTTCTACACATTCACTACTGTCGGACATTTTATAGTAAAAATAAAAAAAGGAACACGAAATTCAGAATAAAAGAACGTATGAATGGCGCCAAAACTCTGTACATCGCCGCGCATGCTACACCCATAAAAAAAATCATGAAATCTGATTGGTTGGATTTTTGTCATGTATCGTATAGATTACATTACATAATTTTGTTAGAGAAATAGTGTTATAATATGATTATTTTTTTCAAATACTGGTATATATTGTGTTTGTAAAGTCTATCAATATAAACTTGTTTTGAAGTTTATAATTCTAATTTTACGATATTAGAGTATATTTTACTGTTAAATGATACAAATAGACTTTTGATTTGATGGATAAAGAGTAGTTTTCTATTAATAGATCTATATTAAAATATCCATAAATATTTTTTTACTGCGAGTTATTATATTATATGCCGCTGAGGACGGTCTTATTATATAATTAAAAAAGTAAAGATATTATATATCGTAATTTATATGCATATTCGGATAAATATTAATTAGATCAAACTACATAAATGTTGCGATAGCTGTTTGATATAAGTAAATAACTAGGAATCTGACGTATCAGAATTGATAGCCTCTTTTTCTAGATCGGGTAAAATTATTATAAAAGAGATATTTTTACGTCTGTAAGTCATGCATAATTTGGTCATTTTGTAAAACAAGTTTTTACGTGACCACTTAAATAAACATACGTGTGACCCTAGCGAAAAATCATAGAAAGCGTGTTAACTCCTAAGTAGATTAACTGGTCTACTGTGGTGCTACTGACGATAGCAAATGCGATCAAACATATACTTTTGATGAGAAAATTACAAAAAGTAGAAAACGGTGGCAAAGATCCTCGTTCTTTTTAGAAACTTGTTTCTCTAGGACGAGTTATTTTCAACTTTTGGAATTCTTACTGTACGAATAAATTATGTAGGTAATTTATTCGTACAGTAAGAATCTAATAAGTTCGCCACCTAACGCGTTAATTAGCTGTTTGAGTTATGTCACCTAAAAGTCGCGTTTTTTTTCCAAGAAAGGAATAAAAATGAGTATTGAAAAATAAGTAACAAAAATACAAGAAAAACTATTTATTTATTTAATTTTATTACAAATAACTCTGACTCCTGGGGAAATTAAGTTAAAAATTAAGTGATTAAATCAATAAATGTTTATTTTGGATTATTTATCAACGCAGTACGGATCCTTCTCACATACGAAGTTTGAGTTAGTGGCGTCGCAAGTTATATCATTAAGTAATCCGGAATCTCGTTGAACGCTACCACAATCCTCGTTTCCTCCCTTATTATTCGGCTCTCCAGGTGCAAACATTGTAAAGCCTTCCTCGGCTAATGTTTTACCTGTCATCAAAAAAATATTATTTCTTTTGTTATTTAAAATTATGAATAAGAAAGAAGTACGCCCAATAAACTCAATCCAATATTTGATCTTTATTATGTATATGTTAATGAAATATCCATTGATTTTAAAGAAATCGAAATATACCAATGTTATAATAATGGTGGACCTTACCACAAATACCGTTGAGTAAGTACAAGTACAAGGTCTTTGTCGATCGGTCTTACTATCAATGCTATAGCCCTACAATAAAATTTGCAAAACATTAATTTATGTAATTGCAACCAAAATTACTGTTGTGATAAATACATATATAATACATTAATAATATACATATACATGAATGAAAAAGAAACAAAGTTAAAGTAAATAATAATAATAAACAAAGTCGGGCCAGTATCGATATTCTTAGCTCTGGTAAACCAAATGCCGGTCCAAATCAGGCTCAGGAACGTAACGAGATCGGCTCAGAATTAACCTACAAACACGCAGACGAGCACACATTCGCAATGACAACCGTGTTTATTTACACAGCGGGTGGTAAACAATAACCGGGCCCCGCTTTAATGAGATGTGGCACTTTCATCAAAGTAAATGCAGAGCATGCACGTCAAACAGCACAACAAAAGACCCAAATTCTATGTTGAGATTAAAAAATGTGTCATATAGTTTGCATTATGAGTCTTAAGGCGGTGCAATAAGAGTCACTTTATAAAGTGTTTTAAAAACTAAATTTTAAAACTGTTTCTGGATTTGCTTATCGTTCAAACCTTTTTTTCACAAAACTAAAGGACTACAGCTTTATCTCTGTTTATAACCTCTCATCTTCCTTATTCCTATCGTGTTTTACGTAATCAAAGGTGTTTTCAATTAGGCTCTAGATTAGGGCAGACCTGGTTCAGGAATTATATTTATTTATTTTAACACGAAACATTGAATGTCTCTACGTAAAGTATATTGATGGACAGGATAACAAATTTACTACCAAATAACACTATAAGACTTTAGTTAAACAAGTTACTTTGGTAGAATTGTAAAACGATATATTTTAGAACTTTTTAATAATGGATTAAATGAAAAAATCGCAATTTTCAGAACAACTCAATTTTTACAGCATTTTTACTCTTCATAGATATGATGAGTACGTTGAGAATTATTTTTAAAACAAATTAATGAAAACTATAGATACCATTTACAGTTATCCATGTTCCGTTGACTTTTCTCATCCCAATTCTTGAATGATAAGTACTGTTAGGAGCTTTTTTTAAAAGAAGTTTGACCCCCAGACTTTCGGTATGACTGTTGATGACGACCAAATGCGCACCCTCCTGTTTGCAGACCTCTTCCGCCTGGTCATGGGTTAACAGTTCATTGTGTAATTTATGACAACTATTGAAGATCGTCCACAATTTATACCCTGTAAAAAAGTGTAATTTTCTAAGTCGAAAGTTAATTAAATTTTTACACTTCCTGCTTAAGTAAATTAATTATTTTTTATATTTAGCTAAATTCTCTAGCTAGAAAAAAGAGAGACAACCATTCCATCGAAATGTAAATAAAAACCATATGGTCATTTTAAAAATATGTAGCACATATAGTTACAAACTAAATGTCGAAGATTTTTTTATAATACGTAAAGTGTGAAAAAGGCGTTGTTTTTTTTATACCACCAAGGTGGCAAACAAGCACACGGTCCGCATGATGGAAAGCGGTCACCGTGGCCTATGGACGCTTGCAACACCAGAAGTATCACTTGCGCGTTGCAGACCCTTCCAAAATCCAATAACTTCTTTCTTGAAAAACCCTATACTGTAGTCCTTAGAGAAAACCTTGGCAGGGAGCTCATTCCACAACCCAAGCGTTCGCGGGAGGAAGTTTCTCTGAAACCGCACTGTACGCGACCATTTCGGTTCTAAAGTGTGAGAATGAATTCCCTGCCGATAGCGAGCGGTACGATTGTAGAAAGTAGCCGTGGGCATCATTTCGAACAATTCCTCAGAACACATCCCATTGTACAAGCGGTAGAACACACACGGAGGCAAAATCCCTCCTCAGACTTGTATAAATATGTTGTTGAAAGGAACTTAAAGATGACCAGAGTTCCTTTAAGATAAAGGTTTACTTTGTGTTTGGCCGTAATTGGCTGCGGCTGTGCCGAACTCAAACTGAATGCCGAATTTCAGTTTTATCTAGAAAAATATTTCACATTATTGTTGATTGGTTGGCAAATATAGATAACGGAATAAAATATAAAGGGTAATATTTCGTAAACTAAATTCCTGAAACCTCATATACATATATGTGACATTCAACATTTAAATGGTAAACTGTCTTAGCCCTTGCTTATCCTGCTATACCCTTAATAACAAAACTGTTAATTACATACCTGTGTCACATCCTCTTTCAACTTTTTCATAACTTTTGTAGCAAATGTAAGTGTATTTCTGATTACATTCTACATGTTCTATCTCGCCATTTGGGTTCCATACCACGCATTTGACTTTGTCACTCTCGTTTTCTGGTTCTTCTTTAGCTGTTAACAACGTATCGGGCATTTCAGCAATGGAGCTGCCTGAAAAAAAAAGTCGGTTTAAAGAAATCATTTCACCCTGTTCACTTTTTGTAGAAAAGTTTAAAACACAATTTTTATGCATTTCGCTTAAAATGAATGCTTTTATACAAACTGCTGTCCCTCATTTTTGAAATTTCCCAAAATACTTTTGTAGTTTTCGCCTACGCCATAGCAGAAATCTCTTCCCCACAGGAATTTTAGGTCCAGTAAACCCCGTACCTTAGTCTTTGTGTTGATAAATCAGTCAGTCGGTCAGTTTGTTATTTTTATAAACAAAATAGCCATCGGAAATCTGTAACATGTATACTTATACACATATTAAACTAATAAATTAAGCTGGTAAGTTGAATGTTTAAACTAGTTTATCGCAGATACCATCGGTTCCGGTTCGGTTTATTTGTTTAGGACATAGCTTAGAGCAAAACGACACCCTGACGCAGATGGCGACGTGATGCTCTATAGTTGAGGATGGTTTATAACTTTATGCTATCACCTACAAGGTCCTAAGAAGTAACCATACATGTTAATCAATCCATACTAATGTCATAACAGAATTATAAAGATAGAAAGTACTTACTACAAAACAGTGTTATAAATGGGTACTGTGTTTTATTTCGTGATTTGATAATTTATTATATATCTGTACTACTTCAAATTGATTGTACTTACTCCGTGATTTAAATATAGTCCGGTATTAAACCAAGCTATTTTTCTTGATTTGATCTTTTAAGCTTATTACCATCAATCATCGGTTAATATTTTGGATTTTGGCTGATTTAATAACTAAACACGATTTTTTAAGCTTATCGCATCTTTTGTACTTTGTTGATTATATAATGGCCAAAATAAAATTAAGAATTATCATCGGCATATAAGCTAAAATTGCTAAAACTGTGAGTATATTTATATTTAAGAAATAAGGAAAGGACCCAACACAGAACCTTGCAGAACGCCTACTTTTAGTTAGTCAGGATAATTAAAACTGTTTTCAAGTTTAACAATTTGATTACGTTTTGTGAGGTATGAATCAAACAGTTTTGTGATATATTAATCATGTAGACTCGTGACAGAAGGTAGTTAATGTTGATTTTTTCAGATAAAACGGAACCATTTTTGCAAAAATGTGTTGATAACAATCATCAGATATTTCTTTGTTATCGAAGATTGTTTTTTAGTAATAACGCCGGCAATATACTCGTAACATGATAGGTAATTGGTGTATACTGCCGTTACTTTGGTGAGCACCGTGTACCATATAAATACTATGCCGATATCTGAAGGTGGAAATTGTGAACTGTGTAAATTGACTAATTTCCATACAAACTTAATCAACGATTTCTGCATTATATTTTTGCATAACCCTAGCTCGATCTATACAAATACGACTAATGCGGCACGTCATTTAAATCTTTGCGGCATATATTATTTGTGTCTATTTAATTTATAGGATGTGCCAACTAATGTTTGTTTCGCAAACACAGTAAGTATTATTGATTTTAATTCTATTCTATTTATCTTACCTTCAACAGACACAAAACTTCCTGTAAAATAAAATATTCGGATTCCAGTGAACACTGGAATCAGTGGTAATTTTTTGGTGATATCTTTTAATATGAATAAATTATCATCGGTGGGTGAGGCCAGCAGTGATCCTGCAAACAATTGATACAGAGGGTGGAATTTAGTTAAGTATTAAATAATTATAGTGTGCTATACTAAACTTGAGAATAATAATTAGTACCTGGAGGTTTTTTTTTAAACAGCGCCACCTATTGTCAAATAGCTTAAGCGTTGCTTAATAACGCCATCTATTGTCAAATAGCTTTAGTGTTGCTTATTACTACTCGCCAATAGATGTGAGGAAGTCATATTTTTTAGTTTATCACTGCCTGAAAACACGCATAAAACAACGTTTTCTAAAAATGAAACCTAGCTAGATCGCTTTATCGTCCCCGATACCTCCTGCATACTAAATTTCATAAAAATCGTTGGAGCCATTTCCGAGATTCAGATTATGTACAAGGATTGCTCGTTTAAAGGTATTAGATAAGAAATCAAGCTTCACAAATCGCCCTTATATAGATAAACGTGGAATTGAACCAAGCTAGTCAGCATTATAAAAATTTAAGTAAAAAACTGGATATCATAAATTTTATAAGAATCAAGCATTCATCAATTTGGTAATAATTCTGTAACTTTTACTTTTACTTTGTGCCCTTACCTTCAGCAGCGCACTGCAGCCGCGCCGTGTCCCAGTCAGCTGGATCCTTGTGGTACTTTAACCACACTTTATCATGTATGTAAGGAGTGTAATCGCACGGACGCTGACACTCTGTTTATTAAACAGAAAGTTTCATTCTTAAATTACATATACATTCGTTCAATTAATTATATATTTTTTATACCCCTAAGGTGGCAAACTAGCATACGGTCCGCCTGATGGTAAGCGGTCACCGTAGCCTATGGACGCTTGTAACACCAGGGGTATCAATCGTGCGTTGCCGACCCTTCAAAAATCCAATAACTCCTTTCTTGATGAACCCCATACTGTAGTCCTTAAAGAAAACCTTGGCAGGGAGCTCATTCCACAACCCAAGCGTTCGCGGGAGGAAGTTTCTCTGAAACCGTACTTTACGCGACCATTTCGGTTCTAAAGTACGAGAATGAATTCCCTGCGCTTGGCGAACGGTGCGATGGTAGAAAGTAGCCGTGGGCATCCTTTCGAAGAATTCCTCAGACCACACCCATTATATCAGCGGTAGAACACACACAATTATATTTAAAAAAAATATATTATATTTGTAGGTTTAAAGGGAAAAACAGCTGACAGAGTTCAACGTTATTACACGTATAAAATAAAGAATTAAAATATATATTTATATGTGTTTTACCTTTTCATACTTTATTGTTGTACTTTTTATATGGTCATGTTGATTTTTTAATGATTTGCTGTCGTAGAGAATTACACCATGTTTTGTGATTTTTTTAACTTACTCACCATTACGGTAAAAATAAACAGTCCTGTGACCAAAAGACAGACACAAACATAAGGAGCAGAATTAGTAAAGCATCCTCGTTGGCACCAGATACGTATAGAGCTCTTAAATTAACCCGAGCCAAATTCCTATTAGAAAAAATTTGACTAGCCCTGAAACACAATCACGATTAAGGCTTTCTTGTGTCTAATTCTTTTTTTCCGCTAATTTTGGTAATTATCGCTGAATGACTAGGTCTATCTCTGTCTTTAAGCGCTTGGCGAATATAATAAAGTATTTTTTCTTAGATATATTATTGTCGAGATCTACAAATAGTGATGTCAAATAAGTAAAAGCAAATCATATAAAGAAACCGGCTAATGTCGTGACGTATAAGTACAACTTTGAGATACATAGAATAAAACTATTATGTATAGGTAAATTTTATTAGATAAAATTCCGCACAGATTAGGTGCAAAAGATTTTACCTTGTCAGTAGGTAGTTATTTATAATGTTCTTTTTCATGTTTTTTGTTGCACATGGTCAATATGTTACAGGGGGAACAGAAAATTATTAAGTTAGTTATTATCGCCAAAATACACCAAAAGAAAAAGACACCTACTTCAATACTCTAAATGATTTTTAAAACTTTCACTATCTTCGCCCATATTTATGCGCTTCTGGTTAAAAGCATCAAATTATAGTTAGAATTTTCTAGGTTATTGTTTTCAGATGTGTCGGAATGTTTGATTCGTCCTCAGGGACCTTATTGGGAACAGTTTCGAGCTCTTCGGACTCTGGAATTGAAGATAACAATGAATGCAAGTACATTCACCGGTTCTGAGAGGTAATTCAAATATTAATACATTTTTGTCTCGAATTCCTGAGTCCGAATAGCTCGTGACTGTTCTCAATAAGCTCCCTGTGCGCGAGGACATGATTTTTTTCTTGTACACGTTGTACGAGAAGTATCCAAATAGAACATACACATTAGAATATCATGCGAGAACCTTAGTTGAAATCCGAGATAAGTGAGGGATTCTATAGTTGAATCACGAGTTGTTCAAGAGTAAAATCCTGAGCGAAGCGAGCAATTTAAAGGTGCGGATTGAAATTATTTCTTCACGAGTTATGCACTTAAAATAACAGCTTGACTTTACTTACGTTTTTATTCAATATTAACACCAATTATTGTGTATGATCTCAAAAATTACGCAATCCCAATAAATAAATAAATAAATAAACAAACAACACAATTTGTAACAAGAATAACGTCACCCATACTTATAAAAAAAAAAAAAAAAATTTTTGTCATCAAACTTGCCACCATTGGTTTGTTCCAAACCACTTACTCTCTGTCCAGTAATAATTTTAGTTAGTTGAATTTTAATATTATGAAAAGGCCTATGGCGATTGTCACTTTACGCCGGGTAGGTTCCGGAATGCTATATCAATGTTTTCTGCTAATTATGAATTTTAAATTTTATTATGATCCTAATTAAAGAATAGGTGTTTTCTCCACGCTAATCGATAAAGTGATGAAGGATTTTTCGAGCAGGAGTGGTAAAAAAGTATATATTTTATAAACTAAACTAAATTACTTTACCTTTCAACTAAATAAAAATGAAATAGTCAGAAATTAAGTCAAGAAATCAAAAATGAAGCAGTGGCTTTTATTATTAAAAACTTTTAAAAATTTGAACGAAATTATTCTTATACAGAGTGTAACGGAAATGCCCCAAATCCCTAAAGGGGGCTACTCAGCAATCACTATTCAAAGTTTCACGCTGAAAATCGGCATTTCAGTTTTTCATACTAATTTCATAAAATATTTTTTCGTTCTGACTTGGCTACAAAGTGTAAACTTTAGGATATCCCACCCGCTAATTTATGATAACCTGGTACTTTCAAATTTTGCACGACCCCAGCTGAGAATAATTACCTACTACGTGTCCAATGTCCTGACGTTTATGAGTTCCTGGTACCTGTTTCCACGTAGGTACCCTCGATTTGCAACGACGGCGGAAAAATTGAAACAATAAATAAAAATGGGTTAAATAAGGATGAAAAAAAGCTACCTACTTGTTTGAAGAGCTTCAGAAGTAGCTTCCTTCCTTAATTCACTAAACACTGCAATATAACTTAACACTGCAATTCGATTTAACTTAATTCACTAAACACTGAAAAATAAAATTTCAGTTCACATTTTCAGTTTCAACAAAATAGTTCAGTGACGTACATTCACTAACACTGTATTAAGATATTTTTAACTTCCTTTTCAAACATTACGTACCTACCTATGTAGGTACCTAGCTTAATTAAAAGAAATGGTTTTATCCCAGGTAGCATTTATACGTCACTATGACGTTCATTCACAGTCCTGCTCGACGTAAGGGACGTCATACTAAGACGTCATGGTAGTCCTGCAGATGACGTCAATTTGTCACAGCCTCATGACGTCTTACGAGGACGTCGATAGGAGGTCGATACTGACGTTAGATAGACGTCATACACTTTTTCATAGATACGTCACGGAGACGTACAGATCATAGCCTAGATTGACGTCATATACTTGGTCCTGGCCAACGTCACTAGGACGTAGTATGGGAGGTTCCCAGTAGTATCCGCCCTTTAGTTCCCACGGAAACTACTAGGATTGTTTTCCCAGTTAACAATCAATCGGAATTCGAATAGTCTAGCCAATACTATTCTTAATGACCACCGGTTCTGAATGTCAATTCTGCTGGGAAGAACCGGCAAGAAAAATGAGAAAAAATACATATTTCAGATAGAAAACAATAGTAAAATAAATGTCACTAGACACTAAAGAAATACGGGGTGGGAGTCTAAGTAGCCCGTACAGTTTAAATAAATCAAAATAAAAACATGTATTTATGTTTACTTATTTTTTATTAATTTCACATGATAACTTTTATCACTATTGGAACAACACGCGTAGCTGTATATAATCATTAAAAATTCTTAATTATCAATCATAATCATAAAGTATTGCAATACTTAAGTTAAGCTTTCGTTGGAGATCACTTCAATTTTGGTTATTACAATAACCTCAGTTCAAAACATTAAAATAAGGAATTTTAACTAACATTAAAGCGTTCAGGCTACAATTTTCACTATTGGAACAACGCGCATAGCTTTATTTATTACCATTACAAGTCTTAATTATCTATCACAATCATAATCATAAAGTATTGCTATACTTAAAAGTATAGCTTTTATTGCAGACCACTACACATTTGGTTTAAACATTTACACAAAGTTAAAAATATTAAAATAAAGATTTTTTTCAAACATTACTATAGCTTAGCGTTAAGGCTTAAACTTTCACTATTGGAACAAAGCGCGTAGCTGTATTTATAACCATTACAAGTCTTAATTATCTATCACAATCATAATCAGAAAGCATTGCTATTCTTAAAAGTATAGCTTTTATTGCAGACCATTACACATTTGGTTTAAACATTTTACAAAGTTAAAAATATTAAAATAAAGATTTTTTTCAAACATTACTTTAGCATTTAGGCTAAAACTTTTACTACTGGAACAACGCGCGTAGCTTTATATAAATAACCATTACAGGTCTTAATTATCTATCACAATCATAATCATGAAGCATCGGAATACTTAAAGTATAGCTTTCATTAAAGACCACTACACATTTCGTTAAAATGTCATCAACGGATATCATTTTAAAATCTGAATAATCTTTGACTACTACGACATCAATAGCTACAGAATTAAAAGGGTACTCAAAGAATGGCTGGTAATTTAAAAACTCCTTACCATAAATAAATAAACTATGATTTTTAAGAATATTGTATATTTTAAACACTTTTCTATCTTTAGTAAGACAATAACAATCAGGTTCCCGAGATTCTGCAACATACATTGTATACTTTTTATACAGAAGTTTTTTAAAACATTCATAGACATCTTCCTCAGGTACGGGTCCAGAATAAAACTGGTCAGAAACAGAAATGTTTGATAAGGAGCTGTATAATATGGAAGATTCCATTTCTTTCAATCTTCTTACAATTTGTTGTAATGGCCTATTAGGTGACCTTACTAATTTTTTTAAATTTTTTAAATGATTTTCAAATGGAAATGCTGAATATTCATCTAGTGCGCCTAATATACGTACATCATCGCCTATGTGACATAGCATATGGACATTGTAAACTAAAAAATGTAAACCATAAACTGTTTTCGAATGATTTATAAATATCAATAGTAATTCCTGGGCCAAATCAATACCAAGTTCTTTTATATGCCTGTTTGAACAAAGAATAGTAACAGCTGAATGAAAAAGCAGAAAGTTTTCGTATAGTGAACGCGGTAACATGTTATTAAGAACGATTGGCCCAACATATAACAAAAACATTCGATATTCAGTGGCTTTACATCGAGCTAATTCCGTTAAACTTCGCGGTTTTCTATTGAATTCAATTGGTATAAATTTTGAACAGTGTATAAGTTTTTCAGATATGATTTTAACTAAGTAACTTTGTAAACGAACATTTAAATCGCCAGTGATCCAAGCATTTAACAACTTACGCATTACCCCCAGACAAATATTATGCATATATTCAATAGGGAATGATGATATCAAGTCTATAGAGAGACGCAAAAGTGGTGACTCACCAACATGGTGGTCTTCATCTAACTGCATACGAAATGATTCATTGGTCCTCTTGGTTCCTGATACACCTTCGTATATAACTCTGCCTCGGTATTCACCTGGCTCAACACATTTGTCGCAAGCTGAATACCCTCCATGCTGTTTAGTACATTTAATATATGCTCGCGCTGGAGCGTCACAAATAAAGCTATGGACTTTAATGGTGTAATGAATATTTCCAAAATCAAATCCATTTTCAAGTAAGTTTGCGAGTTCGTCTACAAATTGCTTAAGAAAAACTTCTAATGGTGACGGTTTGGCTTGACCACAGAAAAGAGTAATAACAAATGGTCTAGCATTAGGATAATTTTTAATCAATCCCAGTATGGGCCACAATTGTGTGTTGGAACTTTTAAATAGGGGAAGTCCATCAATATTAAAAGAAATTTTAATTTCTGTATCTTCTACACTATTATCACATTGTTTAATTTGCTTTTGAATTTCTGAAAGAAGACCTAAATATACTAATTCCCCAGTGTCTAACTTTGTAATTTCCATTTGCGATGGAGTTTTCAATAATGTTCTGCTATTCTTAGGTAAATCAGGGCAAAAAGGAGACAACATTTTTAGAAGGCTATCTAATGCATTATGTGGTATTTGATGCTGAACAGTTGCCCAGTTTTTTAACTTGGTTTTTAAATTACTACTTTTGCCAGAGTCAACAAAATTTGAATCAGGTAGTGTATGCTCATCATTATCTATATTAGCTTCAATAGAAATCTCATGTTCATTTATTGAATTAGAATTATCACTAAAATCCTGTAATAAACTTTGGGGATGAGAGTTATGTGAGGTAGATGGTAAATTACATAAAGAAGAGCATACACATTCACTAGCTGTATGGTTTTGTAAATCTGATATAGCACTTAACTTAGCTACCTTTGCTCTTCTAAATAATTGACGTTGGCCAACAACAGCCTTCGTAGAGTATTTAATTTTTTCAGCCATTTTGTAGATTATCCAACTTTACTAACTTAACAAGGAACCCTTAATTAGGGCTTTTAAGGTCTTACAGATTTAGACTTATTCTTTAATCTTTCCGGGGCATGCTTCAGCCAAATTTTAATACAGTCTTCTATTTCTTTTGCTGTGGCCCCAGATGTCGTAGTGACAACGCCATCTATAAAGATAAGTCTAATTTTATTCACTGTGGATTACCAAACATACAAAATAAAAAACAAGAAATGGGTATAGTACATGTCTGACCATACAATTTAGGGCTCTTTGGTCAATAACACTGTGTAACTGAACTTATAGATGATAATGATGCAGAGTTAATATTACATTTGTTTTGGATATCTTTGTACATAATACCTGCAATTTACTACACCTGCACCCTTAATTGTGCTTACTACTAACTTTTCTATATTATAATAGTTACAATAATTGTTAAGGGGAGTGTTTCTAGTTACCTCGTTTGGTAACTAGAAGCATTACATAAAAACCAAATTAGCAGTTTAATTTAAAATAGTGTCAGCACAACTTAGCCTAAAATATCAAAGATATTATGCAAAACCACTGTAAAATGAAGTCTATAATGACTAAATTTCCATATGGTGCCTTATTAACAGCTCAGTGTTACTTTAGTGTTCTACAGAGCCCTAAATTGCACATAGGCTGCTATTGATTAGGCTGACTTTTAATTTCTATAAGGCTGCACTGTACAGAGCAGTTTCTCAGTTCTATTTCCAAATATAGAATTCAAATTCAGAATTCCGTGTACCTAGCATAAATAATGAAGGAAAAGTTATTCTCTTCCACTTTACATTTATGACTTACCAACAACAGAGTCTCGCAGGCGCAATTGGTAAAACGGCTTTTTGTTAGATCTTTTACCATAAAAGTTGTATTGTTCAGCTAGCTGGTCAGTGAATGCAAGTTTCATAATGCGAGACACTTTACTAGAAACATCTTTACCTCCAAGTGTTCTTATGTATGAAACCTGTAATAAAAAGTAAATATGTCGGATAGCAAAATAAATTGTTCCTTTACTTTCTTCTTTTTCTCTTCTTTTTTTTATAATTAAAGTTAAGAATAGAAAAAACTAACCAAATTGTCATAATTCTCTTGATTGCTTAATAATATTTCAATGGTATTAAGCTCTTCAGCAGTATTTATGGGTAATTTAAAATCGGGTTTCAGAGTACATTTCTGTGCGTTTGAATTCTGCTTTAACATGTGAATTATTTGAGTGTTTTGTGTTTTAATCACCGTCAATATTGACAACATTTGTGATTGGTAACCTACAGCAAAATGGACAGTGTTAGATCATTACTTTTTGGCAAGAATATGTATTTAAAAAGGAATAAGGTTTTAGAAGTATTTGTTACCTGTCAAGTGTGCGACACACGGTGAACTTTTTAATGATGAACTCTCGGGTAAATGCTGTTGTCGTCCCTGATGACTACTTGCAAGCTGTGCAGCAGAATTTAATTGTACAGTCTCATCTGCTAAGTCTGCAAATATAAAAAACAAAGATGTCTATTTTATAAATGTTTTACAACTTTAATTCTAGCATTTATATGGATTCATTTTTGTTACTAATGGTACAGAACCATAGTAATATTATTATACACCTTACCTTGCAGTATACTGCTTGTCAACACAGGAAGATCATCTACACTTAATGATGATACATCATTACTATTAGATTTGTGGGTCTCTGTTGACAAGAGGATATTATTATTAATTGTACATAACATTAGTGTGGGAGTTTTTTAAAAAACAAAGGAATGTATTGTTGCTTAGCAAACAACACCATGCATGTCATTATAACTATTTTTACAAGGGAGTAAAAAATTTTTTTTTATTTGTAATTGGATTTATGAAAATTGACATTATTTAATTAGTGGTAGGTGCTGTATATAATAAATGTATTTATTGCTTATATAATTTTCATTCTTTTCTCCACTGTAAATTAAGTCAAATTCACTTGCATGCTAAGCAACAATATATCTATTAACAAAACTATCTATGTCTGAATTAACGATATAATGCTGAGTACTCCAGATCCAAGCTTTGAGAATAATAAATAAAAAAAAATATTAAGGAAATCTTTTTTTTACAATCAGATTTTGCACTGTCATCAAATTTATAAGTGTACAAAAGTTCTGCTTGTTTAAATAATTGAAAGTAAGTCAAAATTTGTTTTGATAAGGTTTGAATGTCAGTCATTAACCTGCAGGCAGTGGTGAAATTAAATAAAATCATGTAAAATTAGGATAGGTATACTAGCTGACCCAATGAATGTTGTTTCGCTAGTCTCTTTTGCTTATGTACATAATATATAGTTTAAGTCTATTAACCCGTTACGTGTCCTAGAGACCACAGTGGTCTATAAGCGTTTTGTGTCGGGGGGCATTTTTTTCAGGAAAACTTTTATCACACAGGCTAATTGTAAGTATTCAGAAGTGAAGCTAATGGCCTGTCCTACGTTCTAGTATTTTTGGGTGGACAATATTTTGTGCGTTTAATATTTTTTTATCAGAAATTGTTTTGGTAATTTGATCCGGCCGCCATTTATATTGCGCCATTTTAAGTTGGATTTTGGATTTTATTAACAGTAGCATAAAGTTCATTTTGATCCCTGGTAATGTGCTATATATAAAAAACTATGTATTTTTTTAGTAAATAAATTTATTATTACTTATTATATTTATCATAAACTTATTCTTATTACTTTTTTTATACTGTATATATTAGGGAACATACCTGAAAAGAAATAAAGAGGAATAAACATAATAAAGTTAGGTGTATGTCCGTTTGTACGCGGCAAGGGCATATAATTTCCTTAGTATGGGGACGCTTGACGGGTTAAGAATAATGTATCTTTTGAATAGTGAAAGAACTTTACAAATAGGTGCAGTGTTTCTGGAGATTGACCCCCACATATAAACTAACTTACAAAATCCACTCTCTACATGTTAGAAGTATAAGCAATAAAAAATATCTACCTATATTGATGTTGTTCGAAGCTGGTATTTCCTGTGTTCTGTTTTGGGTAAGTACTAGATTTTTTGAATAAAATAAGAAATAATTTGAGTCTAATTGGTTCTTTGTCTTAATTTTTATACTATTTTTGACTAATACTACCTGTGCTAGTAGAATTTCGTAGAAAAGTGGGTTTTATAAATTGTATCATGCTTTTGCTCAAATTTAATACAAATCCAAGAAGTAGTTATTGCATGATTGAGTAAAAAATACAAATTTTCGCATTTATAATGTTTGTCAAGAGTGTAACTAGCATTCCTTACCTAGAGCAGAAGTTTCCGTATGTTTGTTACTAGATTCAGCCTGATAATTTTTGATTAAGGTTGATGAAACTTTACTTTTGAGTAATGGTGGCCTTATGTGGGTGTCATAGTCATCTTCCCCACTGCTGGATATGTATCTTTTTGTCTTTTGAACTTTACGTTTAGGAGTGTGTGCAATGTCTTCTTCAGTCTGCAAGTCTGATGTGTCCTCCACCAATTTCAGTTTCTTTCTAGCCTTCTCTATGTTATCTATGCATGCAAATCAAAATACCACATGCATAATAATGAAAATAGTGTAAGTAATATTAGCTGTTAAAATTAGCTGGTCAGCCCGAGGTGGATAAATGCAAAATAAGGTGTAAAATTATCACAAAAATACTACAGCCCCTTTAAGTGCAGCCAACCTAACATGTTTATAAAGTTGTAAATGTACCCATTAAAAAATACGTACCAGTTTCATAAAACACTTTTTGAACACCATACAATTTCCATTTTTCATCGGGTGTTGCATCTTGCGACAAAATCCGGTTAAATGCTTTGGTTCCCTTCACCGGTGGCCAAAACACTTCACATCTCCTCGGCGTAAGCCATTGGTTATTTACGATGGACACGGTGCCACCATCTTTGTCACAGAACTGTATTATCGAATACATTTCAATCTAATGAAAGATCTATAGCAAAGAAATTTACCTTGTTCTGAAATTGAAAATGCAACAAGCAAGCACGATGACGTAAAATGGACGCTTCACTGTAGGAGCAATACTATATAATTTGTGTGTAGGAGGGAAAATAAAACAGTGTTGCCAATCAAGGGCCTACGGTCAGTTGTACCAGGTAATGAAGTCAATATTACCGTATTTAATCGTAAGCCTCAATTCTCAACACAGCATTTTTTTTATATTACTAAGGTGGCAAACAAGCTTACGGTTCGCCTGATGTTAAGTGGTTAACGTAGTTCACATAAAATATTAAAAAAAACATTAACTATCCATTTTGCAAGCTTTAAATTTTATAGAAAAAAAAAGGTGATTTACTTACTAGTACCCAGTCAAAGGCGTGTTATTTTAAGTTCCGAAGAATTTTTCATGACAATGATTTTGTATATCTGGCTTAAAATAAATCCAATCAACCCAATAGCTTGTAAACCAGGCGACATAGTGCCAGGCCTACTTAGTCTATGTAGAACTATAAATTAAAGGTTAATAAAAAATATACAACGTAAAATCTAAATAAAATAGTTCATACAAAAACCGACTAAGTGCCAGTCTGGCTATGAGTACAAACATATTATATGTAGATAGTTCTTCCATCATGAGATGAAGTCTCACAGGTTCACGCCTTCATTATCAGTTTTTGGATTTATTCCTATTTGTGATATAACATCTTGCTTCTTGCAAAATTTCATGATTTTAGGTCAACAACAATATGCGACAAAAATTACCGTATTTTGGGCATATTTTTTTATTACAATGACTTACAAGTTTGTTTTTTTTTTAAATTTAAGTAAAGTTATGTATGTATGATTAGTATTTGATAATATCACTTGATACGAATTTCCGATTTTTCCTGTATTTGTGATCTAAGAGCTTACTTTGTATCAAATTTCATGATTTCAGGTTTTTTTAATTCAACCTGATCGTTTTCAATTATCGATAACTATACTTTCTCTAAAAATAATTCTCTAATAAATATAAAATTACAAAAGCAAGTATTTGTTACATTGTATAATATAAGAGATTAAAAAAAGCGTATCACTAAATTCAATTTTTTAAACTTTAAAACAGCCTAAGTTTATTTTTCTTAATATATATGCAGGTTTCGAAGGCAGTTAGGTAAGTTCGTTTAAAAAAAAAATTACAGTTTTCTTAAGCAAGGATTGAAAGCTAGAAAAATCTAGCTGGCACTCTCCCGGCATGTGCACAACAACTTATTAAAATTTCATTAAATAAAACTTAGTGCGTTGAAATATCGGAAGCTCAAACCTTTAAATTATCGAAGAACTCTGTAAAAACTGTAAATAGAATAACACTTATTACAGGTTAAAAAAAACATTGAATTAGTCATCAATTGATAAACTACCACCTATACTGGAAAAGTGCACTCCACTACCGTACTCCGAACGGCCCCCATTTTGTCACTATGAATCGGAATCGGTTTTAAATCCAACACCAATGCGGTCCCATCGCCTCACGCGTAGGTATTAAATGCTACACAATACATAAGCACGCGGCAGTGGAAAAGCCCAGTGCGTTTTATTGGATTAAAAATCAAACACCGATTCCTAACGGAGATACATCACTTATCAAAATTACCGTATGCCACAGTAATTACCGTACAGATTGGCAATACTGGAAATAGCACAGAGTACCTACGATTTTTACTTATTTTATGGTGCAGATTATAGAAGTCTATGAGATTAACACACCTACAGCAGAAAGTAGCTTAGTAGCTTAGTAAGCCGTTTGAATAAAATGGTAAGTACTCTCATGCAGTATCATCGTATTTGCCTACCACGTTAATTTAGCTGGGTTTTAAAGCAATTGCACTGAGTGATGTTAAACGCAATGAATATCTTGAAATATCAGATCTTGCGTTCCGTTCTGATTCTGATAATAGGTAAATGGTTGTTTATAGTTCATCAATGAGTATAGTGCACGAATCTTTTTTGGACCGGTGGACAAAAACAAAACTACAGTCGCCATATTGAAATGGTGTGAACTTACAACGACACTAGCGACCAAACACCTAACAAAAAAATTCGTTGCACTGTACCTAAATGTTCCGATTCCAACTAGCAAACAATCTATGTATACATTTTTTAAAGTTAAACGCACTCAGTCACTGCAGCTCTTTAAAACCCGGATAAATAACATGGTATGCCAACACGATAATGCTGCTGCATGTAAACTAGTTGCTATGATGGGCTTATAAAGCTGCTTTGATTGAAACTCGCAGGTTTACTTCGTTCTACTTTCTTTTGCAACTGGCTTAGGAAATCCTCTCTATGTCAATGGTAAACACAAGCAATTATTTCTTTTTGGAAAAATGGTATTACAGTGCAAAAAACTTTTCTGACCTGTTGTTTGGTCGCTAGTGTCATTGTTGGTTCACACCATTTCGATATGGCGACTGAAGTTTTGATTTTTCACCACCGGTCAAAAATGTTTGTTGCACTGTACCTACGTTTATAATTCTTTTTTTTTTATTACAATAGGCATAGGCAATAATTCTTAAACTCAGTGTATAGAAAACAACCCGCAAAATATTTCAGTCAGATGATTCGTTACTATTTAGTTTCTAGTGTTTAGGCCGAAATACGGCAAATAACTGACGTCAACAGGAGGTCGATCTAGACTACTTTGGGACAGACCATCAAATGACGTCACTAGGAGGTACCATTCATTTGACTTGAATAATGGGACGTAAGTGCGACGTACAATATCGACGTAATCAGTACTGACCTCAAACTCACCTAAATATGACGTCACTTTTTCGTCGCAGACGTCAGTTTGCTACCTGGGATGTAATCTCCATTTACGAAACACTGAATTAAAATTATTTTTAACTTCCTATTTCAAATATTTGCTAAAGGTAAGGCCTATCCAACTTTTACAAAAATGGCTCAAAGTGGCCACCATTATTGTTTATGCACAAAGAGGTGCGCGTTAGAAAATCCAAATAATTTTGGCCATTGGTCGGTAAAAAAACTGGTCCGATGGTCACCGATGATTCCCGCCCAGACGTTGACACGCCACTGATGCTGAAAGCTACTTTCAGGGGAGGCGTGCGGGTTCTCATGTGCCCATATGTACTCGTTGTGCAGATCTGATATACCGCCTCTCGTAAATGACGCCTCGTCACTCCACAACACTTTGGATAGAAAATTCGGGTCAGTCTCCACTTGGTTCCTATACCAATAGCAAAACTGCATCCTTGGTATAAAATCCACTTCGGTGAGCTCCTGCGTTTTGCGGAAATGGTACGGATGCTGGCGATCTGCGGGTAAAGTGCGCCAAACAGCCATGTGGTTTGTACCGAGTGCATCGCCGTCCGTCGAATACTAGTTCGCGGATTGTTGGCCACATTCTGGAGTGCTCCATCCTCTAGTTCCACTCTAGCTCGCGTGCTTGGACGACCCTCCCTCCTAGCGTGAAAGGAACCAGTGCTGTGAAGCCGCAGCGTCATACTTCTCAAGGCGTCATATGACGGAAGCCTTCGTTGCTCGTGCAGTGGTCTCCCGTTGATAAACTTGTATTTACAAGTCTCGCGCTAAACTTAAATCGTTATTTTCAACGGCTCCTACACACAGGATCATCTCATAGTATTCACTGTTTGAAAGTTCACCCATTTTATTAAAAAAACTAACTCAATATTAAGCAAAACAATAATGGCGTCGCGAGTCGCGGCTGTTGACTGAAGATTTTGAGCGATAGATTTGTAGGTATAAATCGCGCCACGTAAGTTGAACCTGCGCAGTAACACATTTTTGGTTCGTTAGTACATTTGTCCGTACTGTACCTGCGTAGACGGCCTTCATTTTAGTTCAAATTACGTGGCGCGAATAATACCTAACGTATTACGTTTTAAACTAAAAAGTGTTGCCATACAAATTTTTTTTTGTACCACCAAACTTCTGAAAGCTATGGGTTTTTCAGGTTTATGATTTCACCCTTGGGTCCATTACTACATGCTTGTGTACCGGACACCCTATAACCCCTTCAAGGGATTTGGGGGTATTCCGTTACATATTGTATATACAGAGCGTAACGGAAATGCCCCAAATCCCTAAAGGGGGCAAGAGTGCACCTACTCAGCAATCACTATTTAAAGTTTCATGCTGAAAATCGGCATTTCAGTTTTTCATACTAATTTCATAAAATAATTTTACGTTTCTTACTTGACCATAAAGTTTAATGAACTTTAGAATATGCCACCCGCTAATTTATGAGAATCTAGTACTTTTGAATGCGTACGACTTCAGTTACCCAATTATCTACCTACAGCGTGTACGACGACCTGTCGCTTATGTGTTCCTGGAATTTTTTTCGGCGTAGAAACGCGAATGTGTGCTACGCTACGCAAAAATAAAAACAGGATGGCTAAAACTAAAAAGCTTCAGCAGCAGCTTACTTCTTTAATTTACTAAACTTTTTCACTAAGTACTGCATTAAAAAATTTCAGTTTTAACAACAATGGTTCAATGACATAGGTACAATCACTAACACTGTACGTATCTTCTTTTTCAAACATTAACTACCTATGTAGGTACTTATCTTACTAATCATTCACAAAAATGAATCAAAGTAACCTTCATTCAATAAACACTGAATTAAAACCCTTTTTAACTTCCCATTATAAAAATTAGCTAGGTACGTACGCACGTACGTTTTCACAAAAGCGGTTCAAAGTTTGCTGATCACTAAACAAAAAAAAAACTTTTGAGTATTTTAACTTCTATTTCAAACATTTCCTTCCTTCCCGTAGGTACGTAACATTAACAAAATGAGTCAAAGTTGCCTCTATTATGATAGGTTCATTTCGTAGCATTTCCACTGTTATGAAGTTAAACGCGACTGTTATCCTCTCCCAGCTTCTTCAGCTTAGACGCCCCTTCTTCACACCGTAAAAGTAGCATGTGCCAGTGATATGTTCTGCAGGCATCATATGACGAAAACCTTTGTTGCTTGCTAGTGCGATGGTCTCCCGTTGATAAAACGCTTTAAATACATATATCTTGCCCTCAACTCAAATCGTTATTTTCAAAGACTCCTACACACACAATCATCTTGTTGCATTTGTTAATGAATAATTTACCCATTTTATTAAAAAAACCACTTAATTTACGAATTTCACTCATATTTAATTCAAACGAAACAATCGCGTCGCGTCAAGTCGCGTGCCGTCGGCTTTTGACTGAAGATTTTGATCGATAGATAAAGTGAATGTAGTATGTAGGTACAGGACCTACTGTCCAGATTGTGCTATTACGTTTTAAACTAAAAAGTGTTGCCACACAGAGTTTTTTTTTGTTCCATCTGTAGATAAGACATTGCGATAGAGTTAGTATCATCCTGAGGTGCTTCAATACAGATTGTATACCTACTTGTTAGTTGATTAAACAAAGTATTGTATAATTACTTTTAATAATAATAATTAAGAATTTTGCTGGCTCTTTTCGGCACAAATTCACGTTGTTAAATAGATTGTTTCGACGATTCAAAAGTGTTCTCAGCAACCTACCTGGATATGTTATTAAAAGTAGGTATGATTTTTTGTGTTAGTAGGTAGGTATTCTGTTATCTGTGCCGACTCTACACAGGTAACAAAATCCTATCCTAGGTACTCCGAGGGGCTTAAGTTTGTTTTCTTTATCTCCATCTATTCATTTTAACAAATCATGATAACGATCGACAGGCAAAAAGTTATTTAATAAGATTTACCTAAAAATGAATGTGTGAACGCTTGTAGCGTAAACGGGAACGTGACATTATAGTTGTTTCATTTTTTTTAAATGAAACTAAGAAGTAACTATTACTTATTTAGCAAAAATTACAAAGTGAAATTCTTGTGATTACTAATAGTGATCATAATTCCCAATTTTATGGTAGTTTTGCCGAGGATTCCCAAACAACCCAGGCTTCAGGTGGGCGTTGACCAATATATACTATAATATATAACCATAGAGTTGACGAGTATATTGACCAATCTTCGTAGGGCAAATTATTAGCGTGAATCCATCATTCCGAAAATTAGGGCACCGTTTTGTTCTTTTATCAACTTTGTCCGAAATACTAACAGTGTTCTATGAAATCCTGGTACATGGAATTTAGAAGCTCACATTAAAAACGACTGCTATGACAATTTTAATGAACTCAATTGCCCTAATAGCTTAGGTGTAATGGGTGCAAAATTATGAGGTATGATCTAGTAGAAATTATTTTATTATTTCACTCAAAACGTTATACAAGAGCTGAGCCTTCTGATAATTTTTTATTAAAAATTTTAATTACTTTATTTTTATTATTTTTTATTTAATTTATATTCTGTAAAAGGAATCTGATGGAATCTTTTCACTATTGTAAGATTAAAACCAATTCTTTAATTACGAAAAACATGTAATTATTTATGAAGAACCCTTTATATAAAATATGTGCAGAAAAGAGAAAAATCTTCCCTCTCACTCCGCACAATTTCTGATGTCCGGGTTCTTCAAAGAACAACGGATCGCAGTAGCGACATTGACTAAGTTTTTATTGTAATTAAAATTTATTAATACACAATCTTAGCATGTTGCATGTTACGTGGCTAGTAATTACCAGACTGGTCTGCACTAATATTCTAAATTGAACATGCATATTAATAAATTAAAATAACGAAACATGTATTTTTATTAGCGATAAAGAACATTTTACGATGTATAAATTATTTGTTAGTAATTTTCTTGTCATTTCACTCATAAATTTAAAAATAAAAAGTTAAAGCAAAAGGTCTTTAACTACTTTTTTTTATTAAATTAGCCTCACAGAGACATCACCTGTAGGTAAAAATAGAAAAAATTATTCAGATATTTCATCACAAATTTTGACAAAATGACCGGTTATCGACCCCCACACAGCTGAGTTTAAGGATAAGTTCTTTTCAAGCTTTCACCAAATTTCTGAAAGCTGCGGATGCTTCAGGTTAATGATTTTACCCTTGGGTTCATTACTAAATGCTTGTGTACCGGATACCCCTTTAAGGGATTTGGGGGTATTCCGTTACATATTGTATAATATATATATATATATATATATAAGGTTAAACTGAATTCTTTGTATAAGTTTTATAAAAAACGATACGACACAAGCGTAGCATTTACTCATAAATAAAATAACTGGGATGCGATCAAGATTCAACTCCCTCCCCGCGCGCACAGGAGATGAAACAGACTTTCCTCCACATCGTTATATGATCAACGTAGAATATTCTATTCATTGAAGATTTGATGCTTTGAACTCACAACTTACAATTACAGCGAAATATAGAGCCAACCACCTCTACTAATCCAAGAAACGCGAAAAAAATTTCATCTCTCAGTTCTATGTATGAAGAGCTACCCTATTTTTTATTTTATTTTTTCAACAATAAAACTACTTATATCAGGAGCATATGATTCACCTTCCTCTGAAATTGTATTATAGAGATGGATAGATATAATAAAAGTATAAGGGCCTCGGTTTTAGTAAATAAGACATGGAACCCTAAAAATACTAATGTTTCTACTTACCTATCATTACGCCAAGCAAAAGCACAAGTAAAAAAATGAAGTTAATGTACTCCATTGCTGAGAACCTACGTCGTTTAATAGAAATAATAAATACAAACTTCTGAACGTGCTTCTTTTATACTCGTTGGGTGCTTAAAATAGCGACATAACAAAAACAATATTACCATTTATAACTAGGATATTATAATTCATTAATGACCTACCTACTAATAGCTGAATTGATGTGGATGAATCAGTTTCGGTTTTGTTGTTAGTAATTAGTAAAAACTATCAATTAACCATTAACTATCTCAATTTAATAACCACCACAACGATTTATATACATATGCCAAAAATCTAACAACATTCTTATTATATATGAAGTAACATAAGGTAGGAATTTTAAGTCCAATAACAAAAGCGACTAAAAACAATAAAATATGATATCAATTCGTTGCAGGAGATAGCCATGGCGCAATAAAATGCAACATATTGTTGTTGAACAAGGTCATGTAATATGAGATAAAGGATAATTCATTTTTATCGAGATTTGTTACCGATATTTTAAAATACCTGAAGTACGCCCGTTTTACTGCTTATGAGATTGGTTTTTTGACTTCGTTGGGATAATTTTACTACGAACATAGCTAAAGTTGAGGGTTGAGGACTTAATTTACGCTCTCATTAGCAGAGTTCAAAGCAAATTTATTGAGTAACAATTAGTTTAAGACAACAATAACTAATTACAAACTAGACATGACTAACAAAGTTGCTTTAAAATTTCTATTAGGTATAATAAATAAACTTGACGCGATAAAAATATTTGACATATATTGAAGTGATAAGAAGGTAGACAAAAAATGAATTGAGTTAAAATTCTCTGTGGGTACATGAAAAACAATTGAAAAAAAATTAAACAGTAATGATTTATCATAAAGTCACGAGTTTTAAACAGTAAAGTAGTTTTTAAATTCATGTCGGTAGTTTTTTTCAAAATGCAATAAAACAAGACCAAATGAGACTATGAGATATATAAAGACGCAGCTCTGGAAATCCATAAAACAACAATTTACTCTTTGACCTACACTTATCTCGATTCTACACTTACATGTGTACATGTTCTACACAAAATAGATTTGAGTCGGTCGGAGTTAAAAGAGAAAATCTTAGATTATTGTTGAAGATTTATAGCAAGCATCGACATCTTCCAATAAAACGCATACACAAAACAGAGTGTATCAAGTAATATATATGATTTACAGGTTAGCCAGTTCTTGGTTCCATGATACGAGGGGCGTAAGACAGGGGGACCCACTATCACTTATACTATTTATAGCCAGACTAGAGTCAATAATAAGTAAACTTGACTGGAAAGAACGCGGCATAATAATAAAAAATAAAAACTTAAGCCACCTGCGTTTTGCCGGCGATCTAGTATTAATAACAGAGAAAGGATCACAACTACAGTATATGGTAGAGTCATTAAATAAAGCTAGCAAGCTTGCTGGCCTAGAAATGAACCTCTCAAAAACTATGATAATGACCAACAGCACCAAGGTACAAATATACGTCGATGACGAGCCTTTTCGAGAGGAGGTCGAACGCAGGGCACAATTAACGTGAATAAGTATCGGAGTTTAAAGGAAATATTTAAGAGCAACATGCCAATCAACCAAAGACCAAAGTAATGAATTCTTGCCTTATACCATGCTTGAGCTACGCTTGCCAGACGTGGAAGTTTTATAAAATTATAAGAAATAAGACTACAACATGCCAACGCAGAATGGAGCGCAGTATGTTAAATATTAAAAAAATAATTAAATACGACATACAAAAATACGAAACATCTCAAAAGCAACAGACGGTCTGGCAAAAGCTCTTGCAATTAAATGGAAGTGGGCTGGACACGTAGCACGCCTTCAAGACCAGAGGTGGACAGAAAGTGTGACAGCATGGAAAAAGAAATAGGGAGATCCCGTAATAGATGGTAGGACGAAATAAAACACATAGCGGGTCAAAACTGGATGCAAATAGCTAAATCTAGAGAAGACTGGCTCACTTTGAAGGAGGCCTTTACCAGCAGAACGGTTCTTATTATTGAAAAAAATAGATAAAAACTCACGACAAACTTAACTAATACTTAAACTAACTATACGTCAAAACTTGATACTAACATCTACTTGAAAACCAAATTTCTATAAGAAATAAAAGACTTTTTATTTATAAAAAGTTAGCCAATGATTCGAAACGCAACACTTACGATGTAAGGAACATAAAGTCGCATATGCAATCACAATTCCCGCGCTTGGCAAGTATAACTTGAAAAGATGAAATGTAATGAAAGCCTAATATACATATATAAAACGGATCTCAGGATTTTCATCTATCAGAAAAAACAGACATCTCAATATGTAGCATACTTTTGTTCTACATCCGTGGATCAGTTATTCACCAACTCTCTCGTCATGTACATAAGTTAGACATATTGATATTGTTTTGTTAATGATGACAGGTACGATTAAATCCTAAATTAAAGGAACAAGTTTACTTACCTTAATAGATGTACCACCTAAATGGACAACGTCTGTCAAGGGGACTTAAGGGAGCCCTAAATTATATCCTAAACTGAGAAAAGACATAAAAGGTAGAGACAAGATGTAACCTAAAAAATATAAATTGAAGGTCCCTAAATATGGAATTCCTAAAATATTGAAATCCTGTCAAAGAGTAAGCGTTGAATAATTCAGTTTCTATTATTTTATTTATTTATTTAACCTAACAAAATGCCAGTAAAACGAACATAAGAAATTAGATTTACTTTACAGTTCGAGACAATAAACAAAAAGCATATGGGACTACTGTAGGAATCGAACCGCGGCCCTTCGTATGCTTGTCCAACGTTATAACCACTACAGCAATTGGTCGATAAACGATCGATTGAATTTAACCTAATATTTCTGCACCCTGAAGATAATTCCCTTTGTTTGCTGTAAAGGTGGTAATCAACCATACGGCCCTATAATAAGATATTTTACACAAGGTACTATTTAGTCTTCATGGTAGTTCTTCTTACAAACCAAAATCTCTTAGTAAACGTGGAATTTTCAGTATTTAGACATCTTACAGATAACAGTGAATAATTCCGTTCTTTGCGTAGGTACAAGAACTTATAAAGGAGACATCATGTGCAACCTTTCTCTTACGAACTTGAGATATTAAGATAATATTAATGAATATGGAACAAATTGCGAATAACGTAAAGATTAAATATAGTTACTTTTAATAATTTGTCACAGTCAGTCAATTAATATAATTATGACGACAAAATTTACATGGGTAGGTAGCCCGTCTTATTAGGTATTTTCCTACTATTCAGTCAGTAATGAACACATTGCTGACTCAAAAATCTAACACTTTAGTCAGATCAACAATATGCATTTTGAGTGATTAGAACCTTCGCGTTTCGCCGGTAGGTCGGGGTCCCCCCCCCCCCCCCGGCTCATCAGTTATTAAGGGGGGCCCTACATGGATAATAATACGCTATGACAATAGGATTTTCTACGAAGAAGAAATGGACAGACCCTAGACCAACTAATGTCACCTTAAACAAATCCATGTTTAATTTGTTCGGTCAAAGTTGGACTTATATCGTACCCAGGTTCAGTCATTGTCTCAGTAAGATTACCGTAAATGTTTTTCTTTCTTTTTATATCAAAAGAATAAAGCAAAAATATATATATTTTTTTTTATTATCATTGTTTTGGCATAACTTAATTGTTACATTTAAAAAATAGACGTAGTAAAATATAAAGAAGTAAATTCAAAAATCTAAAGCTATATAATTCTTATTCTATTCGTCTACACAATGAGTCATTTATTTATTAATAAAACGAACTTCCCAAAAGAAAGGAGTAATCTGTATCCCGACAACTTATCACTCATAACTTTGACGAAAACTAATCCGGACTAATTTATGCTAACAGTTTAGATCGATAAGTATTGAATAGGTGTCTCATACAACTACCTACTGGACACACCAAAATTAAAATTTCTATTTTATCATTTAAATCCTGATCCGGATTAGAACTCATAAAATTTAAACAACCTCTTTAGCTTTCTCGGAGTAGGGTGGAGCCGAGCTAGTAAGACCTAAAAGTAAACCAGCTCTACTTACACCCTAGTACTCGAGCTTCGCTGTCACACAAAGACCTGCCCTATTCTACTCATTACTTACTACCCATTCCTGTTTTAATACTGATATTAAAATGGAGAGATCTTACTTTAACTGCGACATCCCTAGGTCTGTCGACGAAGCGTTAGCATCAAAGGGTTGTGACATTACAGTCCCATTAACTACTTTCGAAAGAAATACTCACTTAACACATATTTGTCATAAAAAACCCTTTCTCAAAAAAAAAAAAAAAGGAAAATCTTTACTCAATCTGTAAGGTACTAAATTTAGTGCCCTTGCCAATCAAAATCACTAATTAAATCGTACAAAAAGGTAATTCACAGTTATCACTGTTAGGTAAAATTCGAGAATAATAATTAGACCCGGCGCCATGTTCTTAAAATCGTCAACCAAGGCATGTATTTTGTTTGTATTTTATTATGCACATTTAATTTAATTTTTAAGTAATTTAGGTAGTTATCTATTAAATTTAATGATTATATAACATTCTTAAAATGCGATAGTAGAACTCTAGATATCCTATGTACGGTTTGCCACAACATCAGTGTGTGATTTGTGTACCTAAACCGTTAGCACGTACCCTATCACTCATCTCTAGGTTAGGTAATTTTATAATTTTCACATGCAAAACATATTTTGGGAACACATAACAAAAGCATCATTATTATTAATAATTTACCTACCCAACAACAATTCATATAGAAACTCTTCAAATAAATTTCTAGATAAATAGCTGTACTCAGGAGGAATTTTAATGCTTTAACTTTAATTATTTCCTCTGAGAAATAAAACCTAACCCACTTACTTAGAAAGGATCGATCGACGAGACACCAAAAATCTGCCATCCCAAACACTCCTAACACCTTCACGGTTACACACAGGTACACGGTTCGATGTTAATTCAATGTAAATAACCACTTAAAGTTTTATTATTTATTCACATTTGCACTTTGTAATTGCAAACACTATTTACTAAGAAAAACGCGGGTAGCACACTCTTTAACCGATATTTGTCAAAACTCTATTTAAGAATGCGGGAGGTGGGACGCTTCCCGTATAACTCGACTCAAAAAAAGGCGTGAAACACTCCATTATGCAAAATCGCTCACGAATTTTGAATTTCGAATGGGAGAGAGAGGACTCTGTCACGACAGTCTCTAGCGCCGTGGCGCCAAAATCAAGCGAGCGAACGATTTCTTTTTTTTTTATCTCTTTTACACGCACTAATTAGGAGATATCCCTATTTCCCGTATTTTTATTTCGTCTTCAAAGAGGTTTTGTGACGTCATCGCATGACATGGTCACGTGACGATCATTCGATTTGGGCACACAGTTTTATTATTATTTTTACACCGCGAGTCGTACTGTTTTAAGCTACTTTACCATTCATCGAAACAAAAACTACGATAGACATAAATATCTAATGCAGCGCTGTCTTATCTTTTACCGCGCAATTATTTCGAACCCCAATTTATGTTTATCTATTTATAATGTTCGACTATCTTATTTTTGTATATTCAACAGATAATTAGACCTATAGCTACTTCTCTATGAATACATTAGGTATTCAATTAAATCCCACATAATGGTACGCTATATAGGTAGTTAGACATAATTATGTTTTAGGTTAGACTGGAGTACACTACACCATTTAGATACCTAAAAAACACTATAACACTTTTCGGAGAAAATAGGTTATTTTTAAGTCAAAAAGGGAAAAAACTTTGATTTACAATATGTTCATTTTTCAGACTAATGACAACCACAAAGTAGAGTATTAGAGTAGAGACTAGAGTAGAGTTGCCAGAAAACAAAACACAGGTTGCGTTCGTTTCGTGCGTATGGCGCGGCCCCGATAGCAACGGTACAAAACATATATGTTAATTTAATCCCACAAGCCCACTATCCAAGCGTACAAAAATATGAATATATTTAGAAATTCACTTATTCATAATTTACCAACCATTTCCAAATTACAGGTTTAATAAGTAATACATATATTTATCAAGTTATTGATGCACCAATTTAGTGAGAAACCGTTACGCGTTATGTGAGACAAAACGATTTATCGTTATGTCATAGATAAAAACAGATATTATTCAGTCATAGATAAAAACAGATATTAGTCGTTCGAGAAATCACGCGAAATTGAGCCGGCAAATCACTGCACAAGCAATTTAAGTGTTGTCCTTAATACGCACATTGTTAAGGGCGCACGCGTCCTCAAAAAAATAGAAGAAAAACTTTTTATTTATTTAATTTGATTATTGTAATTAAGTTAAAAATAAAGTGATTAAATCAAAAAATGTTTATTTTGGATTCTTTGTCAACGCAGTATGGATGCTTCTCACATATAAAGTTCAAGTTAGTGGTGTCGCAGGGGATATCATTAAGCATTCCGGAATCTCGTTCAACGCTACCACAATCTTCGTTACCTCCCAAATTATTTGGTTCTCCACGTGCAAACTTGCTATATCCCTCCTCGGCTAATGTTTTACCTGTCGTAAAAGTTTTAAATTTTAAATAAAAAAGAAATATATTTTATAAACTCAATCCAAGATTTGATCATTGTCCTGCGATTGTTAATGAAATATGCAGTTTTAGAAAAAATGGAAAATAAATGGTTAACTATACAATTTGATCTGATGTGCGGTACCGAAATCAAAATATTATAGTAATTCCATTTCGTCTGTCACAGTCATTTTCTTCAGAAACAATTAAAAAAAGTGTTTTTAAAACTATATCCGGTATATAATTTTGTGTTAACATTTTGAAAAATAAAAAAAAATTAGGATAGGACCACTAAAAATAATGTGGAGATCACATCACTGAAAATCAGTCAAGTGCAAGTCGTACTTACGCACTAAGGGTTCGTACCCTCCCCTAATTATTCTAAGAGTTCTTATAGGTTTTCTTGTAATCTATAAGCAGAAAACTATTTTCTGTATTGTTTCAAAATTAGGCTCAGTAGTTTTGTAGATAAGAGGGAGTACGGTCAATTTTCTTACATTTTCTGAATAATGAATAATGTTAAACTATTCATTTAAAATTATAAAAAAAAAAAATATTTGAGATCCTCAAAATAAGCCCTTTTTTGATTTGTCACTAAGTAATAGCTACGATTTCTTATTAGTACAATGATGATTAAACAACTTCAGGAAAATCGTATCACAAAATACTTAAGACCTTTCCTTAATAGATTAAATAAAAAAAACCGCAAGGTGTCGTTTAAATCATACTCAACGTCAATTGCAGGTGTCGGTAAATGTTTGAGAAAATGCGAGAATATCCTTTAAAATATCATAACACCATAATTTTTACAACATTATTCGTGCACTGAGATAATGAGAACGATGAGAATTTTTTAAAAAGAAAGAAATAAATATTGTACAAACCATTAACAGTTATCCATGTTCCGTTGACTTTTCTGAACCCAATTCTCGAATGATATGTACTGTTAGAAGAATGTTTTAAAAGAGCTTTGACAGCCAGGCTTTCGTAAAAAGTATTGATGACGACCAGATGCCCACCCTCCTGTGCGCAGACCTCTTCCGCCTGGTCATGGGTTAACAGTTCACTGTGTAATTTATGACAGCTATTAATGCTGGTCCATAATTTATACCCTGTAAAATTGTGTAAATTTTGTTATTCAAAAGTTTACAAAATTATTTCACTTCCAGCTAAGGTTAATTTTTTTTTATTCAGTTAAGCAGCTTAACTACAATAAATAATCATTTAGCTTTATTCAAAAAGATTACAATTCTGTTTAGTTTTACAAAACCTTTTTTTAAAAACTTTTAAGCCCATTTTAAAAATAAATAGCACATATAGTAATAAAGTAGGTATAAGAGAATAATGTCTTTTAATTTTTTACTTGTAATAAATAAAGAGTAAAGAGGCGATGTGTAAATATGTGTGAAATGGAACTTAAATAGATAAAGTCGTAAGGCTGTGTTTGGCTGTAAATTCCTGTAGACTAGTCTAGGCTATCCTGCTAGACTCTTAATAACAAACCTGTTAATTACATACCTGTATCACATCCTCTTTGAACTTTTTCGTAACTCTTGTAGCAAATGTACGGGTAGTGTTGGTTACATTCTACATGTTCTATCTCACCATTTTGGTTCAATACCAAGCATTTTACTTTATCGCTGTCTTCTACCGGTGGTTCATTAGCTGTTACTGACGTTTGGGCAATTTCAGCAAGGGAACCGCCTGAAAGTTTTTTTCGGTTTAAAAAAATTATCCCTCATATAAATTTAATGCTTCACTTATTTTAGAGAAATATTTAAAAACACAAAAAAATTGAGAATAGTTCAGAGTTGGCTATTATGGTAATTAGTTAGTAAGTTTTAGTTACTTAATTAACTGAGATGCTCATAAGAAGTAGGTTTCATTTTTTAGTTGTTAGCTTATTTAGTTTTAAGTTTATTAATTAAAAAATCTACCATGTATAATTTTAGCACAGAGTAAGTATTATTTTAGTCTGTGTTTTTAGAAATTTAAAAACACACATTTTTTTGTGGTCGGTTAATTTATTATGTATCTGTATACCCTTAAATTGAATGTTCTTGCTCCTGTTAGTAGAATTATTTTCGATTTTACTAAGTCAATAAGTCTTCTAAAAGTTAGTTGTCTGTCTAGTATTAAAACAAAATATTTTTCTTGATTTGTCCATTTAAGCTTAGTAACAAGAATCATCAGTGGATTTTTTGTTTTTTGGCTGATCAAATTACATAAGACGATTTTTCAAAATTAATTGTTAACAAATTTTGTTTCAACTAATTGCCTATTAAATCTTGAGGATCTTTGGGTTTTGTTCAGAATGGACAAAGTAATATATAATATATATAATAAAATTATGGTTGGCATATAACCACAAATGTCATAATCAAGCATTGCTAATACTGTATAATATATAATACATAAGTAGTATATATTATATAAGGATAAGCAACAGACTTAACATAAATCCTTGCGGAACTCCTGATTTTAGTTAGACAGGTTGACTTAAACTATCATCGATTTAAAGAATTTGATAACGATTTGCAAGATATGATTCAAACATTTTTGTGCTGTTTCAATATCACTTCATGGCTTAGATTTATCTAGTAAATTGTTTGACTAATTTTATTAAACGCTTTCTTCAGGTTAATAAAATACCTAACCCTAAATGCATTTTGTCAAATAAAACTAAATTCTGCATGTGAATATTATCATTAATTTAAGAAACTTTATCTATGTATATGTAGCCGGAGATTTATTACAGTCACAATCACTACTTGTGTTTGTAAGACTAAAACATCTTTGTACTTGTTTCACAATATATAATTTTTAAAACTGGTTTCGCGTTTTATCGCATCGTCAGGTCAATCTATTAAAACTAAATTAAAAACGAAATTTCCGTAGTCGTACCTTTTTGTTTTTATAAAGAAAACCTATGTTGTCTAAGTGCATACTGTATAGTGTCTAAGTAAACTTGGAAGTTCTTAATGCATTTTATTGTTTTGGTAGTTATTATATCCCATTGATCCCACAACTAGTATTGTTCTAATGTGTTAAGTGAGAGTAGGTAGTTCATGTTGATTATTTCAGCTAAAACAGAACTAATTTTGCAAAATTGTGTTAGAACAACAACAAAATCACATTTTTTCGGCAATTATTAATTTGTTACCGATTATTACTCTAACGGGAGAACATTGGTTATATTTTTTATTTTTAGCAAAATAATTGATTAATTTCCATATCTTATAGAGTCTATTGTTATATTTCTTAAGAGCTACATAAAATATATCTATTTTAGGGTTCCGTACCCAGAAGGTGCCAACGGAGCCCTATTACTAAGCCTACGTTGTCTGTCTGACCGAACATTAAAAGGCTCTTTCTTTTAGACTGAAATAGGTAGAAATCTGAATTTTTCACAGAGTATGTGTTATAATGGAGGAATATCTAACAAGTTATGAAA
Organism: Apoda limacodes; assembly: GCA_946406115.1. Classification (NCBI taxonomy): domain Eukaryota; kingdom Metazoa; phylum Arthropoda; class Insecta; order Lepidoptera; family Limacodidae; genus Apoda; species Apoda limacodes. Next base: position 4,299,735 of record OX291553.1, on the reverse strand, counting down.
GGTAAAAAAGTTAAAATTTAAGCAATACAATACAAGAAACACATTTTCGTTGTTTTTGGTCAATCGTAAAAAAAGTTAATTCATACAAACTTCAAACTTGTAGTTAAAAATTGGGAGAACTAGAGTTAAACAAGTCAGTAAGTTTAGAAAGTATAACAACAAAGCCAACTGTGAGACTGGCCAAAGCTATTGCCACTTTAAATTACCGATAGAACGACATCTAGCATTAGTATAAAGAGACACACTAACACATTTGTTTGGGAAGTCCTCAAACAAGAAACACAGTTTGGTTGTTTTGTTCTATCGTAAAAACTGTATATTACTATTCTAACTTGCAGTGAAAAATGTGTAACTGTTTATAAGTCTTAATAACATAGTTGCTTTCTATCTTGCAGCTATTGTGTGTTTGAGCTCTAAAGTATAACAACAAATAATAACGTTACAGCGCCATTTAGCTTATTATTAAGAGACACAGTAACACATTTGTTTGCTGGAAACGATATTCAAAGCTAAGCAACGTCGGGCTTGGTCAGTACTTAGATGGGTGACCGCATAAAGGCGGCACACATTTTTTGTCAGTGTTTGTAAATTACGTAACTATATATCTCAGGTACGGAACCCTCGGTGCGCGAGTTCAACTTACACTTGGCCTGTTTTTATTTGTATATTAATAACACTTTTTTCCTTCTTAAATTTACATTATTATTGTCCTAGTTAAATATATTGTCTTGTATGTGAATTTTAATGTAGTTTATCGCATATTTACCTATATGAGAAATTTATTTTAACTTTGGCTTACTTTCTTCGACACAGCACCACTTGTGTTATTTTTTGTGATTTTACCCAAAGGTTTATCTGGTTGAGATTGTTCTTTGGTAATAAGGCCGGCTATGAAACATGTTAGGTGATTGGTGTATATTTCTGTTTTGGTGTGCACCATGTATCATATGATTACTATGCTGATGTCAGAAGGAGGAAATTGATAAGAATTATTTCCATACAAACAAATGTTTTCCACACTTCTTTTGCACAAGCCTAGCTTTAACCAAATATGACAAACGTGCTACAACATAAGGGAAAAAATTTTTTTTATAACACTTACTTGTAAACAGTGTCATTACGTGCAAGTAAAGCGGGTGCTAAGACCCTAATTACTCCCACGGGGTTTTTCTTTGTAAAATTTACTTTTTTAAAGCAAAGCGCGCGTTTATAGACCTCACGGGCGGTAATATCACGCCTATTCTATTAAGTATGTTTAAAGAACTACGCGCCAAGCGAGCTTTTACAAGTTTGAACTTCAGCCAAAACGTTTTAATTCATAAATTGTCTAAGTATCGTTTTTTTGTCTCTACGTCCATGCCGCTTATCGTTAGTAAAAATTCCTTACCACCTTTTTCCTTTACACAATGTACTTAATTCACTATTCCATCTCGAGCGACTCAAAATTTGTTTCGCAAAAATGTTTATATTATTGATTTTAATTCTATTTATCTTACCTTCAACAGACACAAAACTTCCTGTAAAATAAAATATGCGGATTCCGGTAAACACTGGAGTCGATGCAAATTTTTGGACGATATTGTTTAATATAAGTAATAGATTCGAGGTGGGTGAGGCCAGCTGTGCTCCTGTAAACAATCGGTATAGTGTATTAAATAATTTGAATTTACACTCTGCTAACTATGCTAAATTTTAGTATAAAAATAATAAAAATTCAAGCTTAACAAATCGCTCAAATACAGTAAAACGTGAAATCAGACCAAGCTAGTCAGCGATTAGGAATTTAACGTTGTGTTATGATATACTTCAATATCCACAGGAAAATCCACGTAACACTTAATATTTTTTAGTTTTAAGAGTTCCGTACCTCAAAAGGAAAAGAGGAACCCTTATAGGATCACTTTTTCTCAGGACCGCGTGAAGGTATCTGATTGAAATTAATATAAAATACCAAGGTCTACGCCACGGTCCCATGAAGTTGTAAAAATATCAAGCTTCTAAGTTAATGCAATAAAAAAATATACCCAAAATACACTTATTTTTTTTGCATATGGTAACACAAATAAATCAAAACCTATGGGGTAATTCCCATTGACCTAGAAACATGAAATTTGGCAAAAAGCAATGCCATGTAGCACACATAAAGGATAAAATCTGAAAACCGTAAATTTTTTGTTACATCACAAAAAATATGTTTTTACGATTATAAACTTATTTGTAGTTAGTAAAAAAAAAAGTCGTAAAAAGTAAAATTATCTTATTCGTCCCATCTATTCGAAAAGAGGCAAAGGGTTCCTCGATTAGTGCGAGCAAAGTGGGTCATTCCGGCGCACTTACAAACAGTGACGAAATTACTTTAGAATTTGAAACACTATTCTTAAAAAGTTTGAACGCAATTCGCTTCGATAAAAAAGCGTGCATGCCGACGCGGCATTAGTTAACCAAATTTAGGAAAAAATACGCGGGAACCTCTTACTCGTTTTTTAACGTCTCTTCAGGGAAGTTATTACAATAAGTCCGAAAATCAAAATAGCTAAATTTGCGTTTTCTTTAAGTTTTGAGGTCTGGAGAATTCGTCCCTCGATATCTCAAGAACCAATGGATCAATTTGTCTCGTGACCATATCAATCGATATGCCTCGTTATGACTTAAATCTAAAATGAGTTTAAGCAAAATCGGTATAGCGGTTTGTTTTTTATCGCTAAAAAACTTAAGAGAAGTTGCTCGTGCGGTAATGGCTACCGAACTTATGTTTGATTAGCTTTTATCAAAATATTGCAGATAATTTTGATTTTATTCAAACAAATTGAATAAAAGATGAGTTCTAGCAGTGCAAGTAAGTTTATTTACACCAGAAATGCTAAAATTAAACGCAGAAACTGTCACATACAATTAACTCCCAAATAATTCGAGAGAAATATAAATTTGTAATTTGGTTATGTAAATATAAGTATTAGTCACTACTAAGAGCATCTCTTATAATTTTTCCTATAGAGGGGATGAAAAGCAGAGAGTACCACACGGTGCCAAAAATATTTAACCTCGGGCGACGTACTTCAAATCCCTAGCAACGCTTAGAATATGCTCCAGAATCCATCGCTTCGCTCTGGATTAAAAAAATCACTATCGACTTCAATACATTTTGGTCCGTTGTGACACAATCTGCTATTGTACTAAAATTTTGTGTTAGTTTCCCTTACCTTCGGCAGCACACTGCAGCCGCGCTGTTTCCCAATCTGCTGGATCCTTGTGATACTTCAACCACACTTCAGCATCTTCATAAGGAGTGTAATCGCACTGAAGCTCACACTCTGTATATTAAATAGAAAGTTAAAGAAACAGGAACTGTTCTTATAGTTCCAAGAACAAAAATATGTTATTACAATAATTATATTTGTAGGTTTCGGGTATTCGGTAATATCACACCAATCATAATGTAAAACTAAATTCTTTGTGTCAGTTTCATAAGAAAACGATACGACACAAGCCCTAGTAAAGCATTTAAAAATCAAAAAAAAATCGGGATGCGTAACCCCCCAAATGCAACTCCCTCCCCCTCCTCCTTCACGGCAGTAAAGGATCAACGTAAAACATTGTATCCATTTTAAAGATTTGGTGATTCTAACTCGCAGCTCACAATTATAGCCAAATATGTAGCGAAGCACCCTTACTAATCTAGAGACACTCTGCTAATGGCGATCGCAAAAAAAATATCTCTCAGTTCTATGTCTGAAGAGTTACCCTTATTTTTATTTATTTAGTTATAAAACCTCTTATACAAGGAATCACATAAGTCACATTCCTGTAAAGATTTATCACAATTAATGTTAAGAATTCACAGTTATAAAGCTGGAACATAGGTATGAATGGATATAACAAAACCTATAGTTTCGGGCTTCGGTTTGCAAATGAAATACGGTACCCTAAAAATAATAACTTACGATCAGATAGTAAAAAAGAATAAGTTTCTGCTTACCGATCACCATGCCCAACGAGAGCACAAGTAAAAATATAAATTGACTGTAGTCCATTGCTGAGAACCTACGCTGTTTAGTTGATATAATAAATAAATTTAATTCTCCGACCGTACTACTTTTATCCTCGTTAAGTACAGCGACAAAACAGAAACAATTTAAACATCTTCAACTGTAAAATTAACCTTCATTACTTGGGATTTCAAACTGTTTTTGTTCGAACATTAAATTCGAATAAGAGAAATTCGGGAAGATTTAATATTTTATATGACGAATGTGTTTCCAATATGGCTTGGCCATTAAGGCTTAATCCTGTTAATAATCGCGTTAGTGGAAAGTGAAATATAGTTAAGCCATAATTAACCCGCTAATTTCATAATGACATCTATGTTGTTACTAATGCCTAACGACTTCATGAATTATTATGTTGTGGTTTTAAGTGTGTATCAAGGCAGGGCATTGATTGGTATTGCTCAGTAAAGTTTAATAGTCATTTTTGCTGCTTTAGAAACAAGGTAAAAAATCGGAATAAAAAATTAATTAATTAAGAATTATCAGTTTATTATAATTTTCTAACCGTTGAATAATATTGTTGGTACAGTTATTCTAAAATTGAAAGCTAGTTTAAATATTTGCAAACGTGTATATTTCTTTTTAGTAACTAAGAGATGATTTTTTTATTTGTGTCAATTATACATTTTATAATTCCTCACCTTAACGCGATAATTAACGACACTAAACCTTAGTCTGGCTTGATTGTTACGTTTGCGTTTTTGCTGATGCCCTCATAGTAGTAATCCTGTAATGTTGATAAATACAGAGCAAAGCAGTACTTCTCTTCAGCCCAAGAGTTACTACTTTATAAAACACAAGTTCAGCTTGGTCCATTCCTCTGCTTCTATCATCTAATAAATAGTTGACGATCCCATATTCATAAGCGCTATTGATCCCGTGCCATTTGTATAATACAATGTGTTTTAAGGAACTACTTGATATTCGGGCTGTTCGACGGTCACCAGATTGCTGAGGCTGTGTTGACTCTGCATTGACCAACAAATAACAACCTCCATGTGATTGGGCGCGTTTACCACCTTACTGAAAATTTAAAATTTAACCATTTCTCTAACTCTATCAACCCCTTGCTTACAACTATTTCCTGCATCCTTCATCGCGACACATTTTTCCTGTGAATGGTATCATGTATGTTTCTTAACCCTTTGGCTCAATACTGTATGACCTATACTTATCCAACTATTACTATCTCCGGAGATATTTTTTTGGAATCTCGGGAATGCAGATCAATCTAAGTTTTATCATTACGAGTTTGACGTGTGACGATTTCTATTAACTTGAATATAATCATGTCATTATTATACGGTTCAGTCACTTTTCTATAATAATATTTAATTCTATAATATTATTATATAATTCTATATACCTATAATATTAAATAAATTTCCAGTTCATAATAAATTTAATTTTGTTTTATTGCAGTGATATAATTAATTTGGTGACACCTTATACAATTAGAGACCAAAAGTTTAATGTTATACCTTTCTAATCATATCTGTACTTTGATTGTAAATTTATAGATAGTTGGTAAATATTCGAGCAACAATTTATCATCAAATGATTTTTTAATCCTGGGTAATACCATCGGTTCTTTTTTAATTTCAAAAGCAATTAAATAAGGTTTTTCTTTACTTGATGATTCTATGTCTGTGTTATAATTTAAATATAAAACACCTTATAGCAGTATTTTAGAAACATTGGCACTTTTTCTGTTTGTTTTACTATCTACTGACTCAAATTTAACAGGACAGGAAATCTAGGGCTTCAATTACAAAACTACATGAGTATGTTTTCAAAGTCATTATTTAATTACAGAATTCATCATTTAACGTAGTAGAAGAAATACGTTTAAGCACAACTACGCTACATTTTTATGTATTTATTCAGGATCAACAATTAAGTGAGAAGGCCTTAGAAACTCAAGCCATATCGTCGAAAGAGTTGTGGCGGGGCCATACATTCTGTAAAGAAAAATAAATAAATATATTATTAAAATAAAATATAAAAAGTTTCAAATAATATTCTAATGTAACTTACCAAGTTGATGACATCGACGAAAAGTCGTGACGGCGGAGATGGATACATGCTGCACGTTTTAACACAAAGTTTTAACTATCTCTTTGAGTAGAGTATTCAGAAAAATAAAGAAACTAAGCTATACAGTAGTGAGAACTAGAAAAAGATCATCGATGGTATTACATACTGATCTAACATAAATGATGATGGGGCACAATCGAGGTGTTTGACTTCATAACATTGAAAAAGGTACCAGTTAATGAATAACGGTAACATAAGGAAGTCAAGATTAGAATAATATTATACAGATATGAGAGATGAAAAATATAAGCAATAAAAGGTATTATTTAAAATATACGAGGGCTGATTGATAAATTTCCGAAACGAAAAACAAAAACTTTAAAAATCTTTTTAAATTTTTTTTTTTTTCTCAACTTAGTTTCCTTTTACCTCGATGCATTTGGTCTAGCGCTTCTCCGATGCTGTTACACCAGTTTGATATTTTTTTCTCCAACTTCATAAAATACTCGGCTACGGCAACAATGACTTCACCATTTGATGAAAATCTCCGGCCACCTAACCATTTCTTCAGGTTTGGGAATAAGTGGAAGTCGCACGGGTCCGGATCTAGGGAATAGGGTGGAGATGAAGTTCATAGAGTTTGACGACTGCAACCATTGATGTGTGTATTGGTACGCTTTTTTCTTGGCCAAATAAGGTCGTTTCTTCCGGATTTCTTGACTTAAATTTTGCAGCAAGCTTGCGTAGTACTCTCCAATGTTTTTTCTTTTTTTCTTTTCTCAAGTATCCCAAAAAACAGTCGCCATCACTTTGCCCCTTTCGTAGACTTAATTCACCCGCTTAATTCATATATTAAGCAAATTTTGATTGTTTCGTCGAAAGCGGTTATTGCCACCCCTCGATACAATTATTTGTTCGGTGTCACCAAAGACACACTGCTTCTTTACAAAGTCGGATTTCATCCATTAGGTCTGAAAATAATTAAGAGAGGATTGTACTTTCTTACGATTTGTGTATTATTGTACAATATAGTTCCTTCAATAATTTGTTGTTCTGGTAATAATGCCAAGTTAGAGCAAAAGTAAATACATCGGCGATTATTTTTAGATTTATATATATTCAAGGCTTTACCTTTTCGTCTTTCACGACAGTGATAATAACAGCCCTTCACGATACAATCGGGAAACAATGATGAAATTGCTTTCATTGTTCTATATTCATGATCGCAAGTAAACTGCATGGGTTTCCAATCTTCAGAAATTTGCGGCATTATCATTTTGAACATAATATTGTTAAATTTGTAATCTTTATGAGACATCAATGCAGAAATAGGAGGTGTAATATTGGTATTCTGAATGTCACTGCCACAATCCCCATGTATTGAATAAATCTGGCAGAATGGTCTGGGGCATACTTTAAAAGTAAGTAAAAAGTGCTTCAGCTGTCCCATCTTCAATCTACTTTCTTTGGACGAGATTATAACCAGTGTCTTTGTAAGAGCTTACAGCATCTTGGTATAGTTCCAAAATTAGCAGATCGATTTTTGCAACGTTTTATTTACACATCTCTAATTTTTTATGCCATGCAATCTGAGCTTCGTAAGTTTAACAGTAAACTTTATGAGATACTTGTTTTAAATTCACTTCGGTCTGTAACAATATTTTTTTTTTCTCCTATAAGTAGTTGTAATTTTTAAAAAGCTTCACATATAACACAATTCTAAAACCCATCTCTAAAATACTAGCTATCAATCGAAACTAAAAATCGCCCCAAAATATACGCGATAAATATTAAATCCTCCTCTTATTCTGAAGTCAGTTACGAAAAAAAACAATATGAATAAAAATAATTACAATCTATTTGGGAAAAAATGTCTCAATAGTTACGTAAATTAATTTAATATTTCTAAATAATAAAAATGAACTTTGTCTTTATAAATGGCAAGCAATAGTTTTAAAATGGGTTATATAACTCGCAACAATGAAGTTGAATTCAATGCACGCAGGTGTATTAAACATGCGCAATAAGTGCACTTTACTCATCTGGGTGAATAAAGAATACTATTTGGTAGATTTAATTTACCTGGGTGCATAAGGTATACGATTTGGTTGACTTAATGCACCTAGGTGAATTAGGCTGGTGAATTAAGTCTACGAAAGGACTTTGCCGGCCGACAAACCATTTTTGCTTTCTTCGGCGCATGTTTTCCGCCTTCAGTCCACTCCTTAGATTGATCTTTTGTTTCAGGAGTATAATAATGTATCTAAATTTCATCTACTGTAACATAACGCCTCCAGAACTCGTTAGGATCTCGGTTAAACAGCGCCAAATACTCCAATAAATCGTCCACTCGATGTTGCTTTTGGTCAACCAACGGTAAAAAAAGGCGGTACCCATCACGCGCAAAGCTTTTTCATTCCCAAATGTAGGTGCAAAATATTAAAAACGCGTTTAAATGAAATGCTCACCATCTCGCTATCTTTCGCAACTTCAAGCGCCGATCGTTCAATACAATTTTGTGATTTTTTTTGATCATGTCCGGATTCGTGACCACATTTGGACGGTCAGACCTGTAGGCGTCGTCGCAACTCAGTCTTCCACGCTTAAAATCAGTTAGTCAGGTGTGAATTGTACTCAATGACGAAGCAGAATTACCTAAACCACTGTCTAGCTTGGCTTTAATCTGGGTTGCTGTTTTCTCTTTTAAAACGTAAAACTTTATTATCGCACGAATTTCGTTTCTTTGCATTGGTAAAAAAATTAACGACAGAGAAAGTTCTAGGTCCTCTCATACAAATTCAGAATCAGTTCGATAAAATTTAATTTGGTGTTCTATTTTCGAAAAGATGCTAGAATATAATGTAATATTTTTTTTTTGCGTATCTTTTTTTTAAGTTTGGCCAGTTATCAATCAGCCCTTTGTTGTATTGTTTAACAAGTAATAGTGGTAATAAGATAGCTGTTACAAACCTCTAATAGCTAAATTTATGTAAAACAACTTACAGTCTTTTGTCTAAATCAAGTATAATAATATCGTATACGAACTACTTGATCGATAAAGCTGAATTTGAGTCGTTTTTAGGGCCTCGTTGCCTAATAGTCTTCATATTCATCCTTCACGGCCCTATATTACTGCCGTCTTTGCATCGATATTAATAAAATTTTACAGAAAGGTTTAGTACGGTAACTGCTATACAGTTTTGTGGATCTAACGCTTCCTGCATTGAACTGAGGAATGAATTTTCAGGCACCTTGTGGTGTGGAGTATCTCTGGATATATCTCTAAAAAGGTTCTTAAGGTTTTTTATCCTGAATGTATTTTTTGCGAATTGTTTGTTGGCTTTTAAAGTTGAAAAATTTGAACTCTTACTTTTAAAGTTTAAGCCGCAAGCACTAAAGATTCCAGTATTAATAGTTTAAAGACTCAATTATGTTGCTATCTATGTAACTAGATATAGATAACTCAAAAATGTTGTTTCGATTTATTTGCTGGCGTGTTTGATTTTTTTAAGTAGCTTGTTAATCAAGGTGACACACACACTAATATTATTTTCCTAATCAGAGATACAAAATTCACCAAGCACCAACTCCTTTTTTAGTGCAACCAAAAAAATATGACTAAAATTTAAGATTATTAGGTGCGTATCTGAATGCAAGTGTGCTATCATATGTAGGAAACACTTGAGATTAAATTAAAATTGCCCATGTTTCTTCAATGTCTTAAGAATTTTAAAACTATGAAAATTGACTTAGTTGCATAACTTAAAAATATTAAGGATATTATAAGGAAAGTCAAAATGTCGATCAACTTTAACCTACATCTAACATAGCAATGAAAACAGTACGCATATAAATTAAAAGTTAATTAAGTTAGATTTACTCCCGTTTCCTCGTCGCATCCCGTCCCAAGTCGCGGAAATGTAATTTAAGTTACACGTCGCAGGAGGCTAAACTTTAAGGCGACTAAACTGGCTTTTGAACCTCACACTACACATTATAACTCAATGTTAAGTACGCTACGGCAAAAAACCAATTAATAATTTTTTGTTTGTCTGTTTGTACTGGCCAATCCGAATACAGCTCATTTTTTTATTGAGATTTCACCGGTAACTCTAGCTTGGCTTGGGGAAATATATACTTGTATGTTAGACTTTACTTCATCAAAATTTAAAAATAAACAAATTTAATATAAAATTACACCGCCTTCAAAAACCCACTTAACACTTAAGTTTGAGGAAAGACTTTGCCTCCCTGTGTGAGTTCTACTGCTTGTACAATGGGATGTGTCCTGAGGAATTATTCGAAATAATGCCCACGGCTACCTCCTACCATCACACCACTCGCCACCGGCAGGGAATTCATTAGGTGCGGTTTCAGAGAAACTTCCTCCCTCGAACTTTTGGGTTTTCTTTAAGGACTACAGTATGGGGTTCTTCAAGAATTCAAGAAAGAAGTTATTGGATAACGCGCGAGGATACCCCTGGTGTTACAAGCGTCCATAGGCCACGGTGACCGCTTACCATCAGGCGGACCGTGTGCTTGTTTGCCACCTTAGGGATAAATATCACAGTAATAGGGAATTTAAATAAATAAATTTGTTTTATTTTTTAATTCTTAGCTGGTACTTGGACCTACGTATAGGCCTATGTGCGCGAAGATCAATTTTAAAAGTAATGTTGCATGAAAACAATTGTTGAATACTTCTAAATTATATCAAGATGCAAATATTGAAGGAAAAGTACCGAATGTGGAATACGTTCGTAATATGAAACCCTAAAGATTTATATTCATGCAAGATTAGTGTGTTATAAACTGTTAGGTACATAGAAACCAACTTCAAACTGTAATTCAGATTAGATTTTTGGAAATAAGTAATTATTTTTCCCTTTTTAGTGCATCTTTTTGGAACCTTTTATTATTGTTAAAATGTTTAAATTTTTTACTTTTTAGAAGCTAATTGCTTTTTTCGTACACTAAAAACATCAACAAAAAGGGGGCTTCACCAGGTCAAAATTAACACCATTTTTTTTTTTTTAATTTTAAATTTTAAATGCACCACATTAATATAGGACCACCACGGAAGTATACCAATTTAAATAAAAAACGAACTTTGCAAATTCGTCTATATATGACGGAGTTATGCCCGAGCATACATAAAAAACTATAAATATCCGAATTGAGAACCTCCTCCTGTTTCGAAGTCTTAACGAAATAAACGCACAGTAATAAAAACTTATAAACTACTAATTAAATAACACACACATAGTATAAGTTTTATATTTTCACAAATCACAGTTTTAAAATATTGTAACACATTTTAACAAGTGCAAGTTATACAGAACTCGGAGGAGCGGACATCTCCTAATACGGGTTTAGTTTTAAACTTAAAATAAGCGCCTTGACACCTGTTAATAACACTTTAAAATGTTTATAAAGAATTTTGAATTTTTTGAATTAGTAGGGGATTAACCTTATTAATTTATAAGTATAAGGCAAGATCGTCTGCTTGCTAAGGAGTACGACGTGTTTTTCTAATGATTGGTACGTGTGTCACAGTCCGTATTTTGAAAACTACTTAACCGATTTTAATGAAACTTGCACTGTTCTCTTAGTTGAACGGTACTTAATTCAATAAAAATAATTAAAAAACATTAGTTTTTGAGAAATACTAGGACAAACATGGGCACATATATACATACATGCACATCTATTTAGAAACCTATATCGACTTACATGTTATTATATTAATATTGTGTAATTCAAACAATTTGATATGTGAAGCCCCTGGATGGCGTTGCAAACGTCCATATGCTACGATGACCGCTTAACATCTGGCAGATCGTCTACTTGTTTGCCACCTTAGTGCTCCAACATTCACGAAAATATCGGGTAAGATACACACAATAAGTCCCGCGTAGAATTGCGCGTTTAACGGAACTAGTGTTTTTTGTAGTGATTGGTCCACAATCTAACTTGAAAACTGCTTAACCTATTTTGATGCAACTTGTACTTGATAAATAGTTACACGCAAATACGTGCACAAAGATAAATATAATATTTTTAGATGTTGTTTTTGCTATGCGATGATTCTAAATTGAAATCAAATCAAATTCTTATAGATAAAATGAAATTCAGTACAATATTATAGATCCCTAGACATCTAATAACTCACTTTGAGTTAGGTTTGCATGACAAGTAATATATAATCAAACGAACTTACCATGTGAAGGGCGATTATGATTACACGATCCACTTTATTTGAAGATATTATATGAACTATGTAGTCCTCCTAATCTAATAGACAATAATATAATAGCTAATGCACGAAATTCCGTACGGTTCGTTACAGTTTAATAGTACAGTATAGATGGTGCCAGAATTAACATATCCATTTCGTGCAGTTGGATTAATAATTGTCTATAGCTCTCTTCGTAATATTTGAATGTGTATGTACAACATAACTTAGGATCGGCCTAATCAATCGGGACTCGTCGTAATAAAAAATTTCCCGCACTTGTAATAAAATTTAATTTCCCAATTCTTACACAAATCCGTCGAAGCAGCGGTTTTTTCTGAGGTCCAGTAGTCTTGGAGTCGAGTAGTAACAAACAAAAACAAAAGAGTCTACTATATCTGCACTGGGCCCGCGTGGGTAGCCATGGGCTAAGTTACTCCGGACAAAGATTAGATATGTCAAATATCACTCCGATTAAAGATACATATCCGCTTCGCATATCCATATTCGCTAAATCCGCGGAAATATACAATTTTCTAGCACACCGCGGTTAAACGAATCCTCGGATCGTTTTCGTACCTTTCAATCACGAGTGCACAAATTGTTAGTGTATCCCTCGTTTGTTTGGAACGAAAACATTTTTGGTGATGAGTTCTGATAGGTATGAACCGGGCTTTGTTTGACTAGTCATTTCTTAGGTTAGGATACAATTTCAGACTATGACAACATTCATAAACTATTTTTTTTATTCACAATACGCCATTTTAACTCAAAACTTTTATATGTATCAATATTTACACAGTCTAGTACTTATACACAAACAAATCCTACCAGGAAAGTAAACGATTATAATTATTTATAAACAACACACATCAAATGCACTAGTAATCATTGACACTTACATTATATTTTTCTAACAGGTCACAAAGCAGAGGTGATACTAAAAACTATTGTAGTAAGTACTAATCTATAGTATGTACATACTTACGTAAACAAGCAATTGAATTGAAGACAAAAAACGTCCACTTAATTAATAAGCGGTTTAAGTGCTTTAAAGCGTATTGCACGGAAATTCATATCTCAATGCATATATATTGGGTTTAACAGGCGTGATCTTAAAAAGCGCTGAGATCGATTATTCATAAGCAAGACACGACAACGTTACTATTTCGCTCTCTCTCTCTCTCTCACTTTCAGTAATATGCGTGCATCGCTATTCGGCCGCTCCGCGCCACCGACACGGGCGACACGCTCCGCTGTTTATTTGCATTAGTTCGTTCACTCACTCCCTGGATATAGGACATGTCTATTTCACGCGAAGTGAAGGAGTTGTAACATATCCGGCTTCGGATATATATCCAAAGATATAGTTATGTCCGAGTTACCCAAGGCTACGTGTGGGACGATAGCCTTAATCGTCTTGGCCCAAGGTGGCCGTGCCCCAACAGTGGGGACGTATGAGGCAGGGAAGGATACGAATTGTAAGATCCAGATTTATATGTTTTAAACATGTCATGATTAATGTATTGGCCGTGAGTTATAATAAATAAATATTTCCATCATGAGTTTATTTATGAAACCATCAAAGAAGTACATTATTTTTTTGCTCAAATGGAATAAACTATTCTGGACGCTTAACACTTAGTACCTAAGTAATGTAGTTTTAGCCTGTAGTTAAGTCTCAATAAAGTTTTTAGGTTTATTTCCTTTCAAAAAGTCTCCTGTGACGTTTAACTTTAATAACATTCTCGCACATATTAATAAATAACCATTCTTATGGCCCAGCAAATAGTAATGCAATTTTCTAACTTTAATAGTAATAATTTTCATGTTCATTACCAGTACCAGTATAATTTTCGTATTTAAATTTACATACTACACTTATAAATTACTTTATTATCTGAATTGCTACGGTAAAATATATCAGTTTAGCAGTGTACAAGTATCCTGTGCATTTTCTAACTTGCATCGATTTCTAATTTCAAAACGGTGAGCTAGCTTTTTGTGCTGATGCCGCGCTCCCGTGCCGCCCGGTGAAGTAGAGGCCATGACGGTTCTCACCGTGGAGGGCTGTGAAAATGTGGCACATACTTGTACAGCGGAGTTTGAAGGCTTTTACACTTCCAAGGAGAAATAAAATTGAACCCTTAATCCTTTATTTTTGTTAATCCTTTTTTCTGTTATCATAATATAATTTACTGAGTTATTAATTTTTATTTTATATATCGGTACTATAGTATAGTTTTGATGTAATACGTAGGTATATATAACATTCTAATATAAATTAAGAAATTTTAATAAATTCACTGAGTTTCATAGTCAAACAAGACGCCCTTATTGATTAGAAATACGTATTGTTTATCCACTGGGAACATAACCCTAAAAAACTACCATACAAAGTTATAGCGCAGAGAAAGGCGACATTAGTTGGCACGTCTAGTTGTAAAATAACAGTAATACTTCGGTAGTAAACACAAGAATAATACTGTTGGCTTAACCGTTGTTTTTCAATGCCACTACAAAGGCACAGGTACTTCCTTAGAGAAAAAAGGCTTAAGTCATAGCCCACCGCGTAACTTATCGGCAGACTTTGTTGAACAAGTGGCCACTTGACGGTCAGAATTTTTAACTGTCTGACTTATCTTAACAACTGCTGTCAAAATGACAACAGCCAATAATATAAACAAAAAGATACCAAAAATATTTATACATGGTTTTCCCCGACGACAACAGGGGGTTGAGTGTGTTACAAAATGGCATCTCATTTCGAAACATTAAACGTTTATCTTTATTTAAAAAGGTTTGTTCAGTACGATTATTGCAAAATGGGTGTCAACTCTTAATTATTCATCCCTTAGATACAATAATCAGAAATGATGTTATTTTTAAATTAGGAGAACAAAAGGGAAAAATCTTTTTTTTTTTTCTAGACATGTCACACAGCGCCATCTGGTCCCAAATTAAGCAAGGCTTGTATTATGTATACCAGACAACGAATACAAATACATAAATACTAGAGATGGACCAACTAGTCGCCGACTTATTGACCAACTATGCGGGAAAATATGCCGATTATAATATAAATAAAATAATATAACTAGGCGCACAATAAATGGAATAAAACCAACAATTTATGCTTGTTTTATAATTTATAAACGGTTAAAACATTTACAAAAATCGATTAGGTAACATAATACCTAGGAACTTAGGAATCAGTCATTAATTCAGTTAAAAATCATTTATTCTTACATTTTTTTAAATTTTTATTATAATAATTAAGGTGTTTAGAGCTAGTGATGTATAAAAGTCCTCAATCTTTTTCTTTTAAATCAGAGTTGTAATGCAGCAATTTCAATGTTTCGGCTTGATGAGGAAGTAAGCGATTAGTTTTCTTCTCGTTAATGTTCCGAGAAAAGACGCTGGCTATAGGCAGTGCTGGCAGGACAAAAAAGGTATACTTTGGCCTTACGAGACATTTCAAGTTATCTGGAACTGTTCTGGTGCCACCATATAAATGGATCTTCATTTCGTTTTATCAGACAAGCGGTATGCAGTTAAAGTGAAGTTCTTTAGCTGAACTAGATTTCTTATCGTCTATATTGTGCACATTTCACGTTGCTATGCATAGTTAAACCTCACAAAAGTTTCGATAAACTATCACTTTAGAGCAATCGGTATTATTTCTAGGTTTAAATGAAAATGTAAGCAAAACACGTAGGAGTTACAACATGCTTAGCAGCTGCACGGTGAACGGCCGCATGAGTTTTGACAAAATAGCCCGAACACCTCCGAAAGAGAAGTATATAAGGGTCAGCTCACACCGAGACGCGACGCGACGCGGCATTTTTGAGATAGCAACACATTATGGACCTTGTTTACTAGACAATAAGATACGCATCCAAACGTCGCGCGATGCATCTTGGTGTACTTCGACACGTAACCTCTTACTATAATTTGTGTCTTTTTTTCTAGTAAACAAGGTCTGTAATGTGTTGCTATCTCAAAAATGCGGCGTCGAGGCGCGTCTCGGTCTAAGCCGACCCTCACAAATACTCACGTTTTTCAGGATTTGAACCACATCACGAAGAACACATTCATTAAATTTTAGTCGGATCTGCTAAGCAGAGCCCGAGAAATATTTGGAATTTAGGTAGCTATACTTCCATATCAGCTCCGGAATCAGCCAGCAATATACATAATATATTCACGGAAAATGGTGCGCAATGGTGGTTTTTTTTTCGTTGAGAAGAAATCAAGGAGGCTAAGGGTATTTTTCAGGGAATATCAAAAAATAAATAAAGCAACTGTGATATAAAAAAAACTAGGTTAAAAATAAGTAAAATATTACCCGGGTAAATTCAGAATGCTTCATCTACATACATAACATATACCTTGCATTCAGGGATTCACTTAAGACTGCGGTATAGGCGGGACCGCGTAAATACGCCGTTTTTATGCAAAATTTTGTGTCTAAACTATAGCACCTAAAGGATTGAAAAAAAATATATGTTCTGAAACTTGCTTTTGTCTAGTGCATAACCTAAATGAGTGATTTTCATTTATTGTATTTAATGCAATAAAAAATCTGGAAGTGACCATTGTTTCAACACTTGTGCAAATTTTAAAGCGTGTATTGCATTTTATTGTAATGATAGTTAATAAAATAATTAGAGTAGCTTGTTATCTAGTGCATTGACTCTAGGTTGTAACAAAAACTAAAAAAATGTGACTACAAAACGGTAAAAACGTTAAATCCCATAGAAATAAATTAAGTTCTAGGCGTCATTATGGAATAATTTACTAAGGTAGTATATAACAAATATATCTAATTGTAATGTATATGACATTGTGTAATGATTTCTAGTACATTTACATACACAAAGAAATTAGCTTTCTGGCCTATATCGCCCTCATAACTAAATCTCTGTATATCATAAAACGTAAGTGCGGTAATGTTAAGTAAAAAACACAGCTGTTTTATATCTTGGATTAAGGGCTAAGTGATGTAATTAAGACCCTGTGTAAAAAAAAAATTACTTCTAGAGTTAAGTACCTACACTAAATTTATTTAACAAATTATTAAAATAAATTACCCTAAAATAAACAGTACATATTTCGATTTTACTAACTTAAATGTTCACCAAAACCTTAACGATCGTTAACTGTTGATATTTGCTTACATGCCCAGGACTCTCAAATTTCCCCCGTATCGTAATTATCTTTCCCCAAAATGATACCTTTTATATACAGAAACCCCAAACTTGAGTGGGGGTAATCATCAAATAAATACACACTGAATACGTACTTGCTTTTTATTTATTTACTTAAATTGTTTTCGGCACAGTTTTTTTTTTAGGGTTCCGTACCTCAAAGATCACTGGCGCGTTGCCGATACTTTAAAAATTTAATATCTTCTTTCTTTAAGAATCCCATACCATAGTCTTTAGAGAAAACCTTTTACACCATAAGGGTTCGCGGGAGGAAGTCTGAAACCGCACTGTACGTGACGATTTAGGTTCTAAGTTCTGAGGATGAATTCCCTGCCGATAGCGAGCGGTGTGTTGGTAGAATGTAGCCGTGGACATCATTTCAAACAATTGTTCATAACACATCCCATTATACAAGCGGTTTTTGCCTAAAGAATATAATATACTAGCTTTTCCACGCGGTTCCACCCGCCCTAAACTCGGTTATCGGTGTATGATTTTAACGTCAACTCCTCAATTATAAAAAAAAACCGACACACTTGACGTTTTCAAGTAGCCAAACTATCTCCATGACAAGTTTAATATCTTAATCAGTACAATGGTTTAAGCGTAAAGAGGTAACAGATAAACAGAGTTACTTTTATATTTTTTATTTATTATATAACTATGGATAGACAGTCCATTCCATGATTATACCCAAAATTCGCCAATGTTGAAATTCTATCTAAACTTTTCCCAAACAACATTTTTTTTCCCAAAATCTCGAAAAAAACCCAATCTGGCAGCTGTGACTTGCCTAGTGCCCACGGACTTTCAAAGAGAGAGACAAATTAACGCGCCCAAAAATAAACAGCAAACCTGTTAATAAAAGTAAATGTAATTTGTAATCTAAATAAATATTTTAAGAACTATTTTATTTGTTTTAACTAAAAAAATATCAGAAGAAAACGAAAGTAAGATTTAGCTACTAAAGATTAAAAGCTTTATAGAAAATAAAATACTCTAAGTAGATCAAGTAAACAGCAAGTTATCAAGTGCACTTTGCTCTCAATATATTTGAGAGCACTTTGCTTTCAGTACACCTATAAGAATCAAGTTGGTTATAAAACAGAGTAATGGTAAACAACTCATTTATTTCTATCAGAATAATTTTTTTTTTCAACTACTTAAAGGTTACTACGTGAGGCAATATAATAAAAAAATATAGTAAAAGTGTTGTGACTATAAATACTGTACCCTGCCAACAGTGCCAACCCTTAAACAAGTTATATTTAACTACGTTTTGTTAACTGCATTGAGAGCATCACATAGGTATTGAAATCGTTCTGTTCACCAAGCAAACAATATGGCCATTCACTGTTTTGACAGCGACGCTCTACTTCCTGAGCACGTGCAGCCAATGCGTTGAATAAGACCGAAAGTGACATCATATTTAGCATAGAGCGCATTCATTTTTGGTAAACATAACGAGCCTGTGTGCGAATAGAGGGCATTTAGCGCATTCAATGCGTACAAATGCGCTAAATGCTTGTCAACAGAACGCCGCTCGGTAAAAGGAGGAGATAATGGTCGTGTGTCATTTTCTGTGAGTGTGCCACAACTAAGACGCTCAAAGCAGCTTATAGATGGAACATTATTATTATTATAGTAAATAGAAGCTTATTCCAATAGCATACTTACATATTATGTATATGCATGTGTTGGATGTACTATGCCTACGTACGACAAGATAATTTAAGAAAAGATCGAAGCAGTAATTCATGTATTGTTTTACCTAAAGAGGTTAGAGAAGAAAGTTGCAAATTTAATATCGTCGATAATGATATGCTTTTGCGATTGTACAGACAGGATTTATTGATTTTAATTGAATATTAATTAGAAATATCTATTTTTTGTTTTAGGTAAATTTCTTAGTTCTTTGTTTTTACAAGGTGGAATTAGTTACGTGTTATATATAATTGTTATGTCAAGAAATCAAAGTATTATTCAAAATGTATCTATTCATAAGACTCGTAAAAAATTTAAAGTAAAAAAAAAGGTACATAAACGATATAATTAAGTTCATGTATGAAGCATTTAACTTGTTGTGTTGTTTTCAGCCTTTCGTTTAGTTAGATTAAAGTTACTAAGTTCATCGTTCTAAGAGTCTCCTGCGACGTATAACTTAAATTACATTTCCGCGACTTGTAAAGAGATGGGGGGCGCTCGAGGCTATACTAACGGACTTACATTTTAGTTATCAACTTTTCTTTTCTGCACGTTTTTACGTCTTGTTTATAATAAAATACATAAAATTTTATCTCAAACTAAAATTAACCAAATATCAACTGCAAAAGTAAGTAATCGACACCTACAAATGACCGTGTTTTTTGATTTAGGCTAAGGCTATTTTTTTTTTACTTTTTATTGAATATTCTTCACAAATATTTACTATTATATTTAACACAATATCTGATGACACTTTGCCAGCATTTCACGTTCCGCTATTAAATTAAATTATCATCGACAATTTGGAAAAAATAGAATAAGAAAAAATAAATTTGACTTTAAGTGTATGAAATATCAAAAACGCAAGGTATTGCGATTTTCACGAATCATGTTTTTATGTAGGTCTTTCTAAAATCATGTTATGTAAGTATGTGTCTCTCAGTTCAGTAACAAATATACGAGATATTTAAAGTTATGCATTACATTAGTCTTTAAACTACTATTTTGTAAAAATGTTGATAATTTTTATACAGCATTCGTTTTCGATATATGATTCATACCGAAGAATTGCCTCCTAGTAAAAACTAGCTAGAAAATATATGTCTCATAAAAAGAACATTGTCTTTATTTAGCACTCAGTAGTTCGTAATGAAAGGTTAAATACAATGTTTTAGTTGACGTGTTTTAAGGAAAATTTGCGTATTAAATAGTATCAGAGAATAGGGACCACAGCAATACGAATGTTTTTTGCTGGAGCATCTACATTTTAAAGCTCTTGAAACATAGACTACATTTAAACTTAAAGGTAACAGTTTCAATGTAGTCGCCACAACTACAATGAAGCTGCAAATTGGTCCCTAAAGGCTTAATGCCTTTAGACCTTAAAAAATCAAGGCCTTTGCCGTTTCCTCAACAATAAAATAACATTAACAACTATATACAACACAAATATTGAAGACGTAAGAAATGTCACTGAGTACATTATATACTCTAAAAGATGCACGTAAATTGTATAAAAGTAGTTTGGGAAATTCTAGGCACTTGACTGTGAAATCTATCCTGGACTTACCCTATATCTTAACTACCTTCTGGGGAGTACATCCCCATAATGTGGGGGACAGAGTCTTTATAGTGCTATGTGAGTGGAACTTCAATTAAAGTGTTAAGTGGTAAAATAAAAGACCCAAGTTTTTAACTGTATCTTTGTAACGGATAGAAACTCCGTTCACAGTTACTAATTGGAGTTCGTTCCAGTCAATCTTGGATATAAGTATAGTGCCTACGATGATTTCTTGTGTTTTCGAAGGATTAACAATGAGGCCATAGGATTCACTCCATTTCACAATTAGATCAAGGTCTCGATTAATTATTGAGATAGCGTTTGATAGTTCACTAATAGAGATGGTAGAGAGAAGATAATTGAGATGTTATAGAAATGATGAAAATAGCAAACAGGTACTAAAAAGTAAAAAATAAATTTTTCAAAATGATTTTTTTTTATATCCACGTACGATTGCAAGAAAAAGAAGGCGTGCTAGAGTTTTAGTGGATATTAATTGAGAGTTTATCAAGTGATTGTATATTTTATGTATCAAGTGGTTGTTGGTCAAAGTAACTATGGAATATTGTCACCCGAGCTTAGTAAGTATGCTAAATTTCATCGAAGGGTGATAACAGGAAATATGTTTAATTAAGCTTGCAAGATTCCTTCTATCTGAAGGAAAAAAAGGAAACATTGTGGTTAAATAAAAGCAAGTAAAAAATATATAGCTTTGCTGCAACTATCACAAACTAATCATAATCTATTAATGCACTTAATTAGAATCTATTCATTTTTTTTTACAGTGTTATATTTTATGTCAAAATATATAACAAAATATGTTATGTTAATCACCAACAATTTTTAATAAACTGAGTAAATGAGGAAAAGAATAAAGTAGAAACGATGGATAACATTACAGAGAACCCAACTCACCGTAGATTATCACGTCACGACGAGGTTACTTTGTTTTCTCACACAATTATAAATATACTAGCTTTTGCCCACGGTTCCACCCGCCCTAAATTCGATTATCAATGTAGGATCATCAACGTTTTCAAGTAGCCTATGTTCTTCCCCGGGAAACAAACTACCTCCATGCAAAATTTGCCCGCGGTTCCTCTCGCCCGCTCTCAAGTGGAACACAAGTCAATTATAGAAAGGAACCGACTCACACTCGACGTTTTCAAGTAGCCTATGTATCCTTTTTCGGGACTGAAACTATATCCATGCTAAATTTCATCTTAATTGGTACAGCGGTTTAAGCGAGAAGAGGTAACAAACAGACAGAGTTACTTTTGCATATAATATAATATTAGTATGTATAGAAATTTCGTGTAAGTTTGCAATTCGAAATTAAAACGTAGTTTCACACGTAACTTTTCATTCTTCCGAAGAGGTGACCAGTGACCAATTTACTACGTAATGAGTTACCCATTGTAATACAAGTTGCTGAATCTACATTTGGCCCTACATGACACACGTTTTGCCCTCAGACCCCTTTTATTCTTGTGGCACTAAATCTGCTTCGGACTTCGATACACTTTCCGAAGTATCTAATTTTAGCACCACATCACGGCCATCCAATAAATATAAATGCTTTCAGGGAAATTAACTGAACTACTTGGTAACAAGTTTATTGATCTCAATTTATGTGTTTATTTCTGACATGGTGTCACTGACTTGCTAGATCAAGGTTTTGTAGTGTTACTCAAACTACATGGGTAGAGTTTATAAACGTTCACACATTCTCAGTTACAATAACCTCAGACACAAAATATTTGTTCATAATCAATTGTATCTTTCTAACACGAATTTTCATATTACAATCTTTAAAATCTAAAATGTTCACTTCTTACCAATAATTTCACAGGTTAGAAGAGATAACTGCTTAGAAATGCAGTCAATAAAAAAAAAAACTATGAGCAACAGCATTTAACTAATACTAGCTTTTGCCAGCGGCTTCGCCCGCCTAAATTTGGTTATCGGCGTAGGATTATTACGGCAACTCCTCAATTATAGAAAAGAACCTACTTACACTCTCTCTCCATCTCTCTCTCCCTCTCTCTTTCTCTTTCTCAAAAATAATAACTAATTAACTACTAAAAACTAATTAACTAATGGATTAACCTCGCGAGCTTTATACAAACTTTGAACCCCCGTTTAGGGGGTGAGTTTTAGAAAATCCTTTTTTAGCGCACGCCTACATCATAATAGCTATATGTGTTCTAGATTTCAGATCGATCCGTCAAGTGGTTGGAGCTGTGCGTTGATAGATCAGTCAGTCAGTCAGTCAGTCAGTAATAGTTACTTTGGGCCAACGCTAACTTTAACCGGCGACTTTGTTTGCGTAGAGGTGAAAATATTTTTAAATAATACGTACCGCCCTTCTCCCTTATGACTGTCCGCGGCGCTTGCACATCATAAATGCGCATGCAGTACTTATCATTATTTTGATGCGATGTTAATTTAAAACTGCGATATGTCCTAATTAAAATCGAATGATGTAAAGGGCAATTTCATTTTAAATTAAATACTTGTGATGAATAATTTATTTAGATAAGGATTAATATCATGTTTATAAAAACACCGTCGCAAATAATGCATTATTTCAGAACAAATTTAGTTAGCATAAAAAGCTTATAGCCAACCTTAGAAGATAGACACACGGTGTCGCGGACCTTTTTTTTAGAACTTTTAAAGGGAAACAATTCTGTTTAACATGTTCTACAATAGTACATGATTTTTGCAAAACTTTAGCCGTTAACGCAGCGCACGCAGCGAAAGCTCTCAAAAGGAAAAAACCCCGATTTTGAAACATTCTTCGTTGGTGGTCTGCTCCTGTTGGTCTTAGCATATTGTATGCGATTTGAAGCCTTTAGCCTTCCTCGGTAAATAGGATTTCTTACACTGCAAAAAAAAATTT
The DNA here is from genome assembly GCA_946406115.1 of Apoda limacodes. NCBI lineage: Eukaryota > Metazoa > Arthropoda > Insecta > Lepidoptera > Limacodidae > Apoda > Apoda limacodes. The sequence continues at coordinate 4,276,037 of OX291553.1, read as the reverse complement.
CAAATCGGACCAGTAGAACCTGGGATTAGCGCGTTCAAACAAACTCTTCAGCTTTATAATATTTATATATAAAGTATAGAAGATGATTTGTTTATGTTTTTGAGTGAGTCTAACCTTTTTTGAATAAAATCGAATTGAGTTGTCTAACATGTATCAAAAAAAATGGAATTTAAATCAAAAGCACTTAGGAGTATTGATATCAACTTCGAAGCAAATGACCGACAAAATAACTTTTTACACTACCCCTTTTTAATCCCTTAAGGGGATGAATTTCAATAAAATACGAAACACGTCTTCCGCAAATTCTGTTAAAAAAGGTTTATGCAAAATTTGAAGGAGATTGGACCAAGGAATCACGTTGTCCCATACACACTTTGCCCCCCCTTTTTCACCCCCTTAGGGGTAGAATATCGGAAAATCCTTTCTTGTTGGATGCCTAAGTCATACAAAGAACACACTCTCCAAGTTTCAGGCCTCTACGATGAGCGGTTTAGGCTGTGCGTTGATCTATCAGTCATTCAGGACAAAGCATTTTATATGTATAGATTATAAATGCAAAAATTTGTGAGTAGGTACATATGTGTTAATATGTTTTTTACTTTGTGCCATAATGACTAAACCGATAAGGCTAAAATTTAATATTGAAGATAACCTATACCCAAAACAAACATAAGTATAGGCTGTCCCAAAAAATTAAAAAGTTTCCGCAGTAACAAACTAGAGCTTAGCAAAGTTCCTTACTTGTATAAATCAAGGAGTTGCCTTAGAGATGTAAGATGGAAAAAATCAATACCTATAAACATAAAGTTTATCCTACAAAGAAGAGCATACTCGTTTAATAGCTTTTTCCGCCAAAAACAGCCTAAATGATATTTTATATTAACGGCCAGGCAAATAGTTTATGGATGTTACTACTTAATTCTAAAACATTGAGTAAGTTTTTAGTAAATACTAAGAAACCGATTTAACGGTCAAGTTGACTTATTCTGTAAAGCACTGTGGTCTCTTGTCTCGCTCACGAGCACGTAGTACTAATATAGCTGTGTCTCATACTGTTTCATGCTGGGGGTTCAGGAATTCATTGATTGTGAGATAATTCCATAGACTTCAAGTCTTGTTATCTGTCCTATGGACTGCGCAATAGCCTCACAAAACTGGCCACACTTTAAAAAAAGACAAAGTTAATCTGTGGTATATTTTTTCTTAGACTTTTTTCATCTGGCTAGGAAATGCGCTGGCCAGTTCTCTACGTCAATGGTTAATTCATGAAAATAAAGATTTCAAAAAGTATTTTATTCCTTGAATTAAGTAAACAGAGCTATAAAACTTTAATCTTATATTTTGTTTTATTAAATTTTTATTTTACATAAAGATTTTTAAATCGTTATAAATTCTTAAATTAAATAGAAACTGAATAAAATACAAAATGCGGAAACGAAGAATATTTCAATACTCTCATATTGGTTTCATTATTGGTAACATTTCGAAGTAACATTTATTTATTTTTTAGGTAAGAGCTAAAATTCATTTGCGACTATTTGCCTGTTCCGCCAAATGTCCCATTTTTTTTCAGACTAAAAATCGGGACGTCACTTCTAGCAACGCTGGCAAAATACCAGCTGATACCTATCTATCTAGACCGGTTTGCTTAATCGACATTTCAATCGATTCCTCTTTGCCCAAAATTAACCAAAGTAGTAAGCTTTCAAAAATATTTAACCTGAGGTTCGTTTTTTCAATATTTTTTTTGTCTATGTTTTTCTCATTTTTTTTGTTTGGACTAAGTTTAGCTCTGTTAAGGTTTCGAGGCTGCTACACTCAAATATATTATTTTATTGGTGCTTTAAAATTCAAGATGGCAGATTCCATTTTTTTTTAACCTTGGATTTCCATAAAACTAAGTTCGTCGTGTTCGTGGTTGCTAGATTTAAATCTTTTATCAGTATTTCAAAATTCAAGGTGGAGGATTCAATATAGCGTTCACTTTTTTGCAAAATATTATTTTATACCAAAAAGTAAAAAAGTTGCTTTTGCGGTAGTTGCTGCTACTAATTTGTTTCATAATTCTCGTACATGCTAAATTATGACTATAACCCAACATTTAGTTACATCGATATAAACGTATAACGTATCTACAAAGGTAATAAAATTTTGCAAATAAATAATTATTCATAAAAACACTGTTTATGTAATTATTTATAAACTATAGTGTTTTTTTTATTGCTTTGCGTTTTTTAGTTATTTAAATTGTCGCAAATCTGTACACATGGTTGTACAGTTTGTCTATTTGTATTGTATTGTACAATTTAATATGATACCGTGTTTTAGTACAATATACTTTTACTAAGAAACTGTAATCTTAAACGCGAACACGTGATTTTAGCAGAGGTTAAAAGCTAAGTAATAAACCACGTGAAGTAGAGCACACAAAGAGCATAGTCTTTGAGATCACTTTGCTTTCACTATAAGTGCGCAACTACCCACCCCACTGTACATCACCTCAAAGCATCAAGCCAAATGTAAAAAAAAAACCTTATTTGTATAATACAAGCTGCAGACCGGTGTGACGTTAGCGGCCGATTATACCCTAACCAAATTAAGATGTCAATATTTTTGTAAATAAAAATACAGTAAAAAAGTATGAATAAGATTTAAATAAGTAACTATTTCACTAATGAATTTTGGGTTCAAACTGAGAAAGATGCAACATGGATTTAAATTTCAAAAAGATTTAACACATTTAGACATATAAGTGTCTTAAAACGTTTAAAGAAAATCTGGTGACACTTCGTAACCTAAATAGAATTAAAGCTAGTTAAATAGGCAATCTTATGATATCATTCAATTGTGCCTTCTTTATGAATATAGTACCGAAAAAACCTTAGCGGCCTTAATCTTAATTAATTTAATAGCACATTCTTTCACTGTAAACAATTTTTAATAGGATGATTCTACAAAATAATACACAAGGAGATAAGATATGAGGACTTTGATTTATCCAGACACTTTTGTCATAAGATTGTCTATTTAACTAGCTTTCATTCTATTCAAGTAACAATAAGAATACTTATAAAAAATTATAATAGATAATATAATGTAATACAACAAAAGAAAGAGGTTAATATCTTTTATACCCATAGTTTGGACGTAACGATATTAATATTCCAAATGGATAACTCATTACGTGAAAGGTTCAGGCACGGCAAGAACTAACATGTTCAGTCACGTGAACCAAATTGGTAATAAATGAGTCGTTTATTAACAATTTGCTTCACATGAAAGAAAATTAATCAACTGCAAGGAAAGCAAATGACGTTAGACGTAATAAATAACAAGAATGTGGAGTAAAAACTAGTATGGATTTATTTGTTGAAAGAGTAAATTTTGTGAAATCATTAATACATTTATTAATTAATGTTACCGTTTTCTGAAAACACAAAGAAAATTACTTAAACTGTGCATCTGATAAGTTTCATGACTTAATTACCAAGTTTATTCGATGTTTTTTGTTAAAGTTATAGTAAAACTTACAAATAAACTACATAAAAGTAATATTAATATTTCAAATGGACTCAAATAGATTTAAAGAAGTGTTTAATTATATTGTAAAAAGCAAAGACAATTGCAGTTTGAATATTATAAGACAAAAAAAATAAGTACAAAAAAGAAATACTGTCAATATTCAAATGTGATTCAAAAATGCGTTAGGAAATTTTAAAACTAAATAATAATCAAAACAATCAAAAAATAAGTGTAAAACAACATGGGCTGTTACAAATAACAAATTATGCAATTCCCATCTGCCTAAAAGTATAGATAAAATTATTTATGCCAATAAAACCCACAGAAACCCTTATAAAATTAATCAAATTTAAAGAATTGGACACATAAAAAATTCCTATGCACGTATTTTTATACCCTTTGATGCATACGAAGTTGTGAAATAATTAACACACTGAAAAATACAAACTCCAAAGGATATGACAATATTTCAACAACAGTAAATTTACTGCAAAAAGTCTAGCCAGCGTTTTAACGTTTCTTATTAATTTATATTATTTAGATAGGAAAATTTGCAGATAAACAAAAAACAAAAATCAAACCTTTATTTAAAAAAGAGGACATAACACATCTCAGTAACTACCGTACTCCGACAATAATTCTTGTATAATCCAAAGTACTCAATGCATAAAAGGATTGCTAATTTTGCTGTAAGATGATCTATCTATACATATAATAAAATGGTTGGGAAGTCAAAACTGAACATAGAAATTTTTTTAAAAGAATACTTGGGGTGTGATCTACTATCGATACCGAAGCCAAAAATATAGTTTTTAGAATTTTTGTCTGTTTGTCTGTATGTTTGTTCAGGATAAACTCAAAAAGTACTGCATGGATTTACTTCAAATTTGGCACGAATATTATTAAGAAGTCGGGTCAACATAAAGGCTACATATTATCACGCTATCACCTACGGGGAAGTAGCAGTGAACCTTTATTTCTTTAACGCACACACTTTATTGTAACAACGTGTAATCTAACGACGTATATTTGACTTGCTTCTTAATGATCTATCTATACATATAATAAAATGGTTGGGAAGTCAAAACTGTACATAGAAATTTTTTTAAAAGAATACTTGGGGTGTGATCTACTATCGATACCGAAGCCAAAAATATAGTTTTTAGAATTTTTGTCTGTTTGTCTGTATGTTTGTTCAGGATAAACTCAAAAAGTACTGCATGGATTTACTTCAAATTTGGCACGAATATTATTAAGAAGTCGGGTCAACATAAAGGCTACATATTATCACGCTATCACCTACGGGGAAGTAGCAGTGAACCTTTATTTCTTTAACGCACACACTTTATTGTAACAACGTGTAATCTAACGACGTATATTTGACTTGCTTCTTAATTATTAATTATTCTACTCACACATAACCATTTATTTTATGTTAAAAAAATCGTTTAAAGTCATAACTTAGATGTGTTATAATTTTTCACCATATAAAAATGTTTCCTATTTGCTAACTAGATGGCGTTGGCGTCGAATTAGATCGCGCTATGGTTTCGTTCACAAAAAGTGATGTTATAGTATAGCTTTCACGCAGACGACGTCGCGGGCAGCAGCTAGTACATATAATAAAATGGTAGGAAAGTCAAAACTGTACATTGAATATTTTTTTTAAAAAATACTTGGGGTGTGATCTACAATCGATACCGAAGCCAAAACTATAGTTTTTAGAATTTTTGTCTGTTTGTCTGATTGTCTGTTTGTCTGTATGTATGTCCGGGATAAACTCAAAAAGTACTGCATGGATGTACTTCAAATTTGGCAAGAATATTATTAAAAAGTCGGGTCAACATATAGGCTACATATTATCACGCTATCACTTACGAGTAACGAGCAGTAAACCTTTATTTCTTCAACGTATTCTGTAACAACGTGTAATCTAACGACGCATATTTGACTTGCTTCTTAATTATTAATTATTCTACTCACACATAACCATTTATTTTATGTTAAAAAACTCGTTTAAAGTCATAACTTAGATGTGTTATAATTTTTCACCATATAAAAATGTTTCCTATTTGCTAACTAGATGGCGTTGGCGACAAATTAGATCGCACTATGGTTTCGTTCACAAAAAGTGATGTTAAAGTATAGCGTTCACGCAGACGACGTCGCGGGCAGCAGCTAGTATATCATAAAAAATAACAAAATGGGTTTATGAATCAAAAGTAAACCAAACTCGCAGCTTTTACATTATACACAAATATAGCTGACAATCAACAAATAAGACAAGCGAAATCCAGTTAATGCCATATTTGTTGACAAGAGCAAAGCATTTGTAAATGGGTCCCAAAGGAAACTATTAAACAAACTTAAAACATATGGCATAAGAGGACAAAGCAGAAACTGTACTCAATCTCAAAAAAATTTAAATTACCAGCTACGAAAACTCCGAAAATAACATTGACAACACATAGAGAAAATTAACAAAAAACAAATAGAGGTGTACCCCAACTAAGAGTGCTTGGTCTATTATTACTCAAACTCTATATTAATGATCCCTCTAACGTGGAAAACCAAAATTGTGTATTACTTCCAGAGAACATTTTAACAGTCATCAATGTCAAATACTTAATGCAGGGCACAGTTGTTTTTATTATTGATAAAAAAAAAATGTATTATTCGATAGAAGAGAAAATGAATGGTTAATATAACATACATTCTATCTCTTCACATGACTATTGTAAATTTTGCTAAATTGTGATGAAATTAGATTAGAAGAATAATAATTTTATTGTACAACGCAATTAAATTTGTAAAAAATTCTAAATTTAAAAGAATACAATTAATTTATTCATTCAAAGGTTTCCCAGAATAGACGGCTTGACTCGACCCCACTTAAATTTTTTTTTCCCATTTATCAAGTTTCCTACTAATAGAATTGTACCTTTAATGATTATATCAAAATTGTATTAAAGAGCAGTTTAATGTTGTTTTATATTTTGTATTTTTTTTTTTTTTTTTGTAAAAGGTACTACAATTATAGTCCATTTCAAAATTATATTAGGTTGATGTACACATCAACCTCGAGAAATTCAATATCAAATAGAATTGCGAAAATGTTATTCCATTTTTAGTTTTTCATATTCATTACTTGCCCGAAGTCTCTTTTACCTAGTTTTTATTTACTTTTATTATTTTGTCATTAATTCAGAATCTGAATTTTTGGTAGATAAGAACTAAAAAGAACAAAAAATGTCTTTGTTCCAAATCAAAAGTTGCCGCGAGATAAGGCGGATGAAGACACAAGGCATATCTAGTATTTAAATAAAAAGAAAACTACAAACTTGAGTAATGAAATGAATGAAATGAAATGGAAAAAGACGCAAAGTCAAGTTGCGGGCGTAGGAAAACTTTTAAAATTTATTTTTATTATTTAAGCCACAAAAACTTTTGAAAAATAATTTCGAGCCAGTACCGCTGTATCTACTGCGTGGCAATACGAAAAATATAGAGGTACAAATAGATTTAGCTGGATCCTATTGTTAATCAATTTAATCTGTAACTTAGATAAATGGGAAGGTATAAAATTGTTAAATACAAATATACCTAGATAAGTATGAATATGCCCTTAATAATCAAATCAAAGATAAGCATTTAATAGTTTTCTGACAATTCATATAGATGCTTCACACCAAAAATACTTAAAACATAGTAATGTTCACATTTATAGTATTACCTATATATATAATATGATAAATGTTAATTACTCGCGTGTTTTCTCAAGCCGCCGGTAATGTAATTAAAGTTACACGTCGCAGGAGACCGCTCTCTCCGGAAGGAGACGAACTTCGGAACTTTAAGTGAACTTAGCTTTAGGCATCATTCAATATTATTAATTAACGATGGATTACGGTTTCATGTTAATAATCGTTGGTTTTATAATAAGTAAATCATTTGGTCTCAAAAGATTTTGATATGCTTTGACAGATCTACATCTGTCTTTGAATTAAACTAATCACAAGTTTGCCCCCTTTTAGTAGATAGTCATTTCTTTATAGCCTAAAAAAAGATTAAGGTACGTATTGATTAAAATTAACTAAATGCGTAAATTTAGTTTGTCGGTGTGTTCTTTCTCTACGTCACCGTGGAGTATCCAATAAGAGACGGAGGCTGACATATGAATGATCCCGAAAAAATATATTCAAATATATATTGCAATACCAAACTACAATAAAAACTGACTTTGAATGTCATTATTACTCCAAGAACAATTGCTACCGTTATGCGCAAAATAAATTATTTTTAGTTTCATCCCATTAATGGATAAAGTTTGTTCACTATATTCTATTTTACGTACTATGACAAATCGACAAGGCAAGGGATAAAAACTGTCGAATTTTCAGTCGAATCTCATCAGTCCAGTCCAGTTCAGTTCAATCACTGTATTTACTAGCATTATCACTACAAGTATAAAAATTACTTTATTTAGACTTAGATTATCAACTTCATAGTCGTAAAAAAAGACAAAAATTGTGTTTATTTTGTATTCTTTGTTTCAAATTAAAGTAAGGTAAATGTGTAAAATACCCGGAATGAGAGAGAAGTAGGCGGAACTAACAGTTAGAAGTAAGCTAAATGTGTAACATACCCGGACTGAGAAAGAAGTGGTCGAAACTAACAAATAAAAGCAAGTTAAATGTGTAAAAATCCGGACTGAGAGAGAAGTGGCCGCAACTAACAAATAGAAGTAAGGTAAATTTGTAAAAACCCGGACTGAGAGAGAAGTGGTTGGAACTCACCACTCGTTCTCTGAGTGCTCCGTTCCTATTCCACGCGCTTTGTTACTTAGCTTTAAACCCACACTTATTTTATTAATAACTAGCTGGCCCGGCAGACGTTGTTCTGCCCTTAAAGTTGATGCGCTGTAGCACCATCAATGTGCCAAGTGTGAGTTTTTAACGCTACTACGAAATACATGTATGGAAATGAAGGACCACCTCTAGGGGACGCGTTTCGAGACTATTTTTACTCATAGGACGGCTACACCCAATCCCGACATTTATGACGATAGTCTAACTTACACCGCCATCCGTTAGAAGTGAATGGAACCCGGACATGTTTACTTCTGTCGATATACTAACTTAAATCGCCAAAAATGTAAATAAATGTATGTAACTCTTAGCAAGCGCACGCCATGTAAAGCTTCCAGTTGGCATGTATGTATACATATAGATGTATTGTTTATATACCTACATATGTCAAGTTAATTTGTATTACACCCCTATTGCGCGAGTCCGACTCGCACTTGACCCTTTTTTTCTGTCTCAGAAATCTTCCCCGGCGTGTACATTACAACTTACCAAAATTTCATAATTATCGGTTTCCCCTTATTGCGCGAGTCCCACTCTTTCTCAGAAACATACCCCGGCGTGTGCATAAGAACTTACCAAAATTTCATTATAATCGGTTCACCCTTATTGCGCGAGTCCGACTCGCACTTGACCCTGTTTTTCTTTCTCAGAAACCTTCCCCGGCGTGTGTATAACAACTTAGCAGAATTTCATTACAATCGGTTTACCCTTAGTGCGCGAGTCCGACTCGCACTTGACCGTTTTTTTCTTTCATAAAACCTTGCCCTTACACCTACAAACACAACAAAAAAAATTACCCGAATTGGTCCAGCCGTCTTCGAGTTTTCCTTAGTGCGCGAGTCCGACTCGCACTTGACAGTTTTTTTTTCATAAGAACCTTCTCCTGATAATAACAAACACAACAGAAAAAGAATTAGCAAAATCGGTCTAGCCGTTCACGCGTGATGGCGTGACCAAGGGAAATAGGGATTCATTTTATATATATAGATTTTACGCTTGGGTTACTCTTTTGTGGAGAACATTTAAGCGACTATAAGTTAATATTAAGAGAATCGTTACCTTTAAACATGTTGCACATTTTTACAGCTCTAGAGCTAAAAGCCATAAATGTCATCATTGGTTTCATCTGGTCCATCTAAATGTCTTTTTGTATCATTATTTTAGAGTTTAGTAGATTCTAAAGAAGGTTTAAGGCTCTTGAACATCACGCTACGATCCTTAGGGACTGGGGAAAAATAAAACAGGCAGAAAAAACGCTAAACGAAAAGTTAGTAAGTAGAACGGACAATCGATGTGACCATGGGAAGCGGCAACTTGGTGGGTCGGGAGATGGCGCTACAGCGCAAAAGCAACGGAGAGAGCAAGATAACGACTGACAGGTGCCAGGTCAGCTAGCTAGTTAATTATAAGCTCCAAACTCCAGAAAATATTATTTTTTCTTTAAACAATTGTCTCATTATGCTCATTTCATAAGTAGTAAGAAGTCGCTTAGAATTTGCATGTTTGTCAATTTTATCGCCCTTATATTATTTTTTTTTTTTTTCTGAGCTGACTATGCAGTTGGCTGTTGCAGCCATTACTGCTTCACCGGACTTTTGGGGCGAGACTCTGATGGAGCCTCAGCCCATATAGCGCCCAACGCTCAAGGGCTCCCCGCGGGGGAAGCCTCGGCTTGGGTTGTCGCTCTCGGGGGCGTCCCTTCGACCGGCGTGAGTCTCGAACCCGAAGGTGAGTCACCGCCAGGAGGGGAGTTCCCCGTTACGCGGGTACCTTATATTATAATAATCTACATTAATAAATATAAAGATTTAGCGGAAAACTATCTAGATACACTGCTATCAGAAGCAGTGATCCGGCAATAGGCTCACCCCATGTCAAGCAGGACTAAAATTTTTGGTAAAGAGGTTGTTCCCCATAGTATGATGTGGGTATATGTCCAGCCAGTTCTGAGGATAAACCCCTGAAGAAATACAAATAAAAACACTTCATAAATCACGCGTGCATTGTGAGTTCGTCACGTACACCATAGGTCTCGATAGGTGTAGGAGCTAGTCGGCAACTTCCGACATAAAAACGTAAGTTAAACAGGTTATTTACATATTTATTCATAAAAAAAATATATAAAAAACTTCATTACATGATAAGACAGTTTTACACTACCAAGGTGGCAAACAACCTTACAGCCCGACTGAAGCCTATGGACAAACGGCAGACAACATACCAGAGGCCATTACTCACGCGATGTCAAAATCTTTAAAAGTTTTTTATACAGTGTTTACTTTTGCCAACTTCATGTTTTTGATGACGAGTCCAAGAAACAAAACAAAAACAAAACAAATCTCCAATGTGTAAATGTTATATAAGACAGTAAGGAAGAAGTGAATTAAATGAATTATTCAGTTTGAAGAACTCGCTACTGCCTCCGACTCTTTGCGAAAGACATGACGATTTCTCAGTTGTTATGTGTTGATACCTACACTGCTATCTACATTTACAATAATCTAAAACTCGAAGTATTTTTATTTCAGTACAATTTTAAACTACACTTTTGAGTCGTCAACATAACTATTAATTTCATAGAAAATATAGTTTTAATTTGAAGTTATAAGAAGATTAAGATAGATATTTAATCCACTCGTGTCTCTCACAGTTAATTAAGTTCTTATTATTTAACATTTTTATCATTATAGTATTCACTTTGTAATAGTTTTTTTCTTGTTAGACTGTCTTGGATATTCATTTTAATTATTTACAGGTAAATTGACCAAATTTTCAGGAACAGTAGTGTAAAAATATATCCTTTGTTTTGCAAAAGAGCTATTTAGAATGACATTATGGAACTACCAATTTATCCTTACTCAAATATTAACTTATTATATACGGTCTATATATACATTGGTGTCTATGGGCTACGTTATAAAGCGTAATATGACCTGCTTCTTCGTCTATTTGGTACAAATTATAATTTCATAACCTTAGTTATCTCAGGTTTCTGCGGGTTTGGTTTGGTTCCATATCGACATGCGGGTTGGTACATAAATAAAAGGCGGCATTGTAAATTGTAAATTGTTATCTGAAACAAAATCATTATTGTTTTGGATTTTGGTAGCTCTTATTTTTATTTATAAAGGTCCAAATCTTATTTATTGTAACAAGCAATTATTTTACATATATAAATTTGCGTATCTTGGAAACGGCTTTAACGATTTGGATGAAAGTTTGTATTTAGATAAGATTTTGCTTTCAAAATTAACCTTTATAGTTTTATATAGGTATTTTATATAAATATATATAGTTTTTTTTGTAAAAACGCTATTGTTGAAAAAAAAATGTCCAGGTGCCTACTATAACGATAATATTATGTGAGGCATGATAAAAAAAAATCCCATCATAACTCACTTCTTCGTCAGAAACTGGTAATATTCTGACCCAGGTCTTTTATTTTGAGATACTTATATACCAGATACACTTCATCAGAATCAGTGTAGCGGCGATAGGCACAACCCCATGCCCATATCACGTGTCACGTTGTATGAAGTGGGTGTCTATCCATGTCCTGCTGGGGATTGTTTCAATCGAACAAAGTGATATACAAACATGAGGGCTCCATTTTTGCAATTCAGTAACAGAATAAAAAAAAACTGGGCGAGTGCGAGTGGGACTCACAAACTAAGGGTTCCATGCCACCACAAAATAGGCTAGATTCAGACTAATTATTCTTAGAAAATTTAAAATGTCTACCTATTACCAATTAAAGATGAAAGCTGCTCTTAAAGCGGCAGAAGAAGTTGTACCACCAAGACTTGTTCTCCCACCGTTCGCAGAAATTGCTTCCTTAGTGGTCGGTAGGTTTTGAATAATTAGTTGTTTTCTAATAGTCTGTGGTAGGCGAGAAGTATTCTAGAAGTTAGCAATTACTTAGTTCGATGCATGCTTTACATACACAGCATTAAAGCACACAGGGATAAAATGGATAGTGAAAAGAGACTATCCCCCTCTGGAGATATGGATATGGTAACTAGCCACTGAATATCCTCATATGGGGTATAAAACCGTAAAGAGATATCTACATACATTCTAGAGTTAGAAGCAAGCAGTAAGGTCGTGCATACGGGTTACCAAATTAAATTTCCTTTAGCCCATCGCCAGTAAAAAGGACGCAGAAAGAGCTTCTTCTACCGCATCAAAATCCCAACTTACGAGTGTGTTGTCCCACCACTCGAAGCAAAAATTGTAATGTGTAATTAATTAAATGGCGGTAGGTTTTAAATGCTTTCGTCTTTTTTTTTCTACAACTATTTATGTCAGTGCAAAAGCCTGAACCGAAATAAAAAAAATATAAACAATGAATAATATGCACCAGTACAATCACCAATAGACATTTACACTAGCCAAGTTCAAAGTAGAAATTAATTATACGGTTTAAATATTAATAAAATATTAATTAGATCCTTTAACAATTAAATTTTTCTATCAACGAAAAGTCCTCAAAAAAATAAAAAATATTTACACTCAGACAGGCTAGATAGACAGACAACATGTATCTAATGATAACTCTAACTTTGGAATTTTAGTTTTTTATCCGAACTGTCACAATATTTCCTTACTTTGTCTGTTCAAAATCCTCAGTTGTGATCAGATACACCAGGAAAGATAACTTGTCTTAATCTTATAAATAATCTTGGGTGGGACAAATTCTTCTGCCGCTTCAAGAGCAGCTGTCAGCTGTCTTGGAGTGAACAGAGCTTTGCAGTTGTAGAGAAACAAGGCAATGAGTATCAATTTTAATTATTTAACTATTTACTTATCATTAAGAAAACTCTTCATAACATAACTTTTCTAACTTGCTCTATTAGTTTTTTTTAAGTATGTTCCATTCAAATATAATACCTTAATTAGTTTTTCCTTTCAAATCAGTTATTTAGGGTTTTTATCAATCTCCAATGTTAAAAAAAAATAGTAATTATTTATAATACTCGGATAAAAAATTCAACCAACTTATACCCTATAGTTTAGAAATATTTCGAACTCTGTCTGAAGTCAGCGTAAAGAAATTAGTTCCGCCACGATACTCAACATATTTTTTTAGAAACATTTTTAACATATTTTTTAAACTCTAGGATAAAATTTCATATTTTATAATTTCATATTTGCTATAATTTCATATTTTTTATTTATTATTCGTCACGGTATAATTCTGAGCGACGATATTCTGATTATTTTATTTTTTTATTTAGATTTTTCTCAAATTACTCCATTTTTTATGTGAAAAGTTTATTGCAGAAATAAATTTATCATTTTTAAATTATACGAAAACGATACGAAACTTGGGATAGTTGCTATATGTAGTTAAAAATCAAGCGCATACTCGATGGCGGAAGATTCACTTTTATAACCCCGCTACCTGGGGGGTGTCTCCACATGTCTCCCGGGCTAAATCAGCTTAGAATAATCCAATAATCACTTGTGCCAAGCGGCGTCTTTCTAGACAAAAGTGCAAGGTCGCGTCCAATAAAACTCCCACTATTAAAGGTTATATAGATAATAATTGAATTAATGGAACTATATGACAAGCTGTCTCCATATTAATGAATCTACTAATGCCCAATAATATACAATAAAGTCCAATAATAATAGACTGGACACATTATTACTAATAATACTAGAAATATAACGACATAAAGTGGTATGTTATGTAGCTATATTATTGCTTTTTGCTCCGTATTTATTGAACTCGGTCAGTTACTCTTTAGTTTATACGCAATAATTAATTGTTTGAAGTAGGTAAGTTATTTAGGACTAACTTAATGAAAAGTTTTCTAAATATGTTTACTGTTATACTAGAATAACAGTGTTAGTTATTAACTTACAAATAAACGCTGAGCTTGTAGGACTGAGTGCAGTGAAGAAGGAACGAACACACACAGAACCATACAATACTCATTTAAAATAATAAACAGTTTTATACAGACATAGATTTTAAACAAAATATTCCTGAACATTACACATAGCACCATCTGGTCCCAAATAAAACGTGACTTGTACCAACTATGGATACCAGACAACGGATACAAGAACTTATTAACCCTTATAATGTTCCGTACCCAAAGGGTACAAAACGGGACCCTATTACTAAGACTTCGCTGTCCGTCAGTCTGTCACCAGTCAGTGTATTAGACTGTTGAAATTTTTATAGATGATGTATTTCTGTCAAAACAGAATGAAATAAATATTTAAGGAGGCTCGCTCCCACACAACAAATGTAATATTTTGCTCGATATTGATAACGGCAATAGGTAGACGCTTGAAATATTCACAGAACATTAAGTCATATATTCACTTTAAAAACAAACAATTAAATTAAAATTAAACAAATATTTAAGGGAGGTTCCTATACAACAATTGTTATTTTTTTTACTTTTTATATATAATGGTACTGAACCCGTCGTCTCGCGCACGACTCGCACTTGGCCGGTTCTTTCTAAATATATACGTGTTATTTATAGAAAATTCCTAGACGCTCAAACCCAACAGAAATATTTATCTCATGTTTGTCTTATGTAAGGATCGAACCGGGCTCCTCGGTTGGGCAACTGAGCAGCAGAGGTAACATTTTATTGATTTAGGTAACAAACTCGTTGGTTGTTGAGTGATTTTAGTAAAAGGACATACGCTACTTTTATCTCACAAAATTAAAAAGTTTCCACAGGAATAACTAAAAACGAATTCCAAGTGGACGAACCACAGCTACACTTTTTAAATATAATCTTATATATACAGTAGAAATCCCACGCCTATAAACGAATTTAGCACGGGCGGAGCCACGGCCGATAGATAGTACAACAATAAATAGAAATAAACGAATAATAAATCGGAGGAGAACAAACAAATCAAATATACTATGAAGACTATCGGTATATACATTCTCATCGTGGATTGGTACAAAACTCAAAAAAAAAATGTATTTCTAAAAAGGAAGGACTTATTATATTAAACAAGGAAACGTGAACATCAAATAATTGCGACCACTTCGATTTAGCAGTAGCTTATCCTGCAACTTTAAAACTAAAATCTAAAATGGATTGTACGTTAGACCAGAAATATCTATCTACTTATATCAGTTCGGTAGTTCCAACGAGCTTCGGTTTGTGTCCTCCAGCGATATCTGACATACGGCTACCAAAGTGATGCAACATTTTATGAGCACGTTATCCCGTTTATGTCGATTTCAAATCAGTTTTTTGGTTCAGCAGCCAAATGGCAAAAAAACGGAACCCTTATAAATTCGTCATGTCCATCCGGTCGTCTATTCGTATGTCACTGCCTTATGATTCCGCCATCTTTGGGTAGATTGTAATAAAATTTTATAGAGATGTATGTCTTGAAATTTTACATTGAACCGAGAAATGAAAAAATATTTTTCCGCACATCACATCATTGGATCTTAAAGACTTTTCCTCTAAAGTTTTTAGTTTGCGAGTTGTTGGCTTCTAAAGTTATAAATGGATAAATGGAAAAGATTGTCATAAATAGATATGGCCTTATATTGTGGGAAAAATCTGTGAATGCTCAAACAGCCTTTAAAGTACAAAATAAATGTTTAAGAATATTGTGTGGAGCTGGGCCGCTCGATACCTGTAAGCCTTTACTTAAAGGTAAAAACATTCTCCCACTCCCGTCTCTATATACTTATGAAATATGTCTCTTTATCCATAAACATATGCATCTATGTATTTGTTAAAACTTCAGAAGCTGAGGCAAAGGCCACTCGTTTTAGGCACAACTCTGCCTACCACCACAAAGACTCACTTTATCAAAACAATGATTATCTACTCTCATAACGTACAATTATAAACTTCAAAACAAGTTTTTAGTGACAGACTTTACAAACACAATACCAAAATTTCAAAATAGAATCATATTATAACACTTTTTCTCTAACACTATAATGTATAACATACACAATCAATGCGATACATGACAAAAATCCAACCAATTAGATTCCATAAATTTTTTTTACGGGCGTGGCACCCGCTAAAGTGTTTTGGCGTGATTCATATGTTTTGTTATTCTGAGTTTGGTGGGGTTTTTTTTTTTGCTTAAAAAAATTACCGATAGTAGTGAATGCATAGAAAATTTAACTCCGTCCGATATTTTAGATTTGACGAAAGATATGACTCATAATCTATTACCTGGAAAGTCGATAGAAATATATGATAAATGCTATGACGACTTAATGGCTGGGAAAATGCAAAAAAAGGCTGCATCATTTTCGGACACTATTTCCTACTCTTTATTCCCAATGTTTAACAGTAGCTAAAGTAGTGTATGAAATACTATATATATACTACTATATATATATACTATATACTATACTCGTGTGATACTATTAAAAATCTCGCCCTATTAAAACCACTTATTATGTAAAGTTTCTTAAACTACTATAATTGAATGGCAGTTAATTTATACATAATAAGAATAAGACCCCTAGGCATTGATGAATATTGCAAAGTAAAGTGCAATAATCATCCTTTTCTCAAACATGCTACGATATGCGCTCATATCTTGCACAAGCTTCTTTGGGATAAATCATACTTGCAGTACAGTATAAGAAAGTATAAATTGTATAAATTTTGATTTGTCAGCAGTAGGTACCACCAATTTTATACAACAACACTATTGTTCCATACTCTGCCAATGTAATAAGCCTTGACTTACATTTGGATGACTCATTCAGTTGTGTAGTTCAAGTAAATGAAATAAATCGGAAAGTTACCAAAGCTCTACGTTGTCTTCACAGATACCGCAATTTCCCTCCAACCAAATCCAAACTTCTACTAGTACAGGCACTTATATTAAAGCTCATTGATTACTGTGATGTGTGAGTTATCCAGACTTAAACTCAGATCTCCTTCACAAATTAGACCGCGTTATTGATAATTGTATTCGTAATATTTTCGGTCTACGAAAATACGATCATGTCTCCACTTTTCGCAATCTTTTAAAATGGCTGTTGATTCGTCTATTTACTCTTCTCTTTTTTTAAATGATCAGAACTTTCCATCTTATTTAAATGTAGGCTTTAATATCTTGGTTCTTTGCACGATCGATGACTTCGTTCTTTTAACAACCTTCTCCTTGCTACGCCTCGTCACCGCTATGGGTTTGTTTCAAATTCTTTTACTATCCTTGCTATAGGGCCCTGGAACGCACTTATCAAGGACATCCGCTGTGCTAAATCTACACTTGTTTTAAAAGAGAAGTAAAAAAACTTTTTCTTAAACAGTTACAAAATTAAATGTTTCTGTCTACAGTCTCGGGCTTCTAGTAAAATTATTTTGTATACAAAAATATTTATAATATTTATTTAATAAAGTACATTTATCTAATATACATGTAAGAACGTCTATATATTTTTATGTGTTAATGTATATGTTTATATAAATATCCCAATTTCTCCCTACAACCATCATAGTATTAGTATTAGCATAGCTTTAGCCATACGGCATTCTCTACCAGCTAACCACAATTAATATACAATGTTAATGGTGGTGCAATCTGTGCAAAGCCATATTGACAGTCGCTGATCAGATCGTGTTTTTCTAGGTACCTCGGAAGTTGTGTGTTAATCACACGATTTATTACCTTAGAGAGGATCGAAGTTATAGTGATTGGCCTCTTATTCGGTGGTAGAAACGCGTGTAACTTTAGTAGTTGGTCCTACCGGGAAAACTAACCCGGAACTTTTAACACAGTAGCCCAAAGTTCTACCCCCTGCGCTACTAAGCTCTTACACTTATTCATAGTATTAGTTCAAATTTCAACAGAAAATTATCTGTCAAAGCTGTCCACCCTCAAAGCTCGTGTGTGGATTAACTACACCACTGGGCAACGATCCAACCGCCCTGCGTTTCACGACCTGCAGTAATTCAGTGCAGTTTTAAACCGGTAGCGAGAGCTTTGTGCTGACGAGGACTGGAGCCAGAACCGCGACAGGTATCCGCCCAGAGCGTCAAGTGTCACAGCGACATTAATTTTGTTGATTATTCTTTAAATCAACAATAAGAAAAAGATAAGAAGACTTATACACCTAAAGGGGGATTAGACACAAATATTACCATCGCCTATAGTTTTGGCGGAGAAGCACGTGCAATATCAACTCTAACGGAAATGGGTGATGAGCCCGTCGACAGTTAAACACAAATCACCGCAAGCTACCAATTCAGGTATTTTAAAAACAGAACTCTTCATTTTTTATACCATAAAGGTGGCAAACAATCTTGCGGTTCACCTGATGGTAAGCAGTCACCTCAACTTATGGACACTTGCAACGTTGCAACACCTGGGGCATCACTCGCTCGTTGCCGACCCTTCAAAAATATAATAACTTATTTCTAGAATTAAACCATACTTAAACAGACCAAACCTCCCGTTTTGAACGGAACGGTCCCTTTTCTCTGTAACCTGTCCCGTTGTCCCAAAAAAAAACCCCGGGACGCAGAAAAGTCCCGTTTTCCAAAAAGTATTGAGCTCGCCGCCAGACGCGAGTGGTGCGAGACCAGACGCGAGTGGTGCGAGACCATCGACGATCGGCGATGCATTTAATTTATTTAATTATTTTAAGACCCGACACCCTAATATCCCAAAACAGATACATCTTACTTGTTCAAGATTGAAGAAGTAGTACATACTACAAATTACAGAAAAATACAGAGGTTAGGAAAAGAACTTATTTAAAAGAAGAATTGTACAGAATTTTAAACAATGTTCATTAATTAAGAAAATAATTCTTAAATAATTACAAAAAGTGCGGAAAATTAAGTTTACTTGTCTAGATCTCGATTTTTTTGTCAGGGAACCCAATTATTTTTTTACCGAATTAGCTATTGTTTCATATTAAAATAAAAATCGCCTGGAATTTCTATATAAAGGCTAAATTTTATTTTATTAATTAAAAACATGAAAAAATTAGCCAAAAACGTACGCTCTATGCGTAAGCGCCTTAAAAATTAATGGGGTTTAATTGCATTTTAGTTTTTTTTATTTACTTTGACTTGCTCTACTAGCGTCTATCATCTCCTTAATTGTAACAAATTGTGAACACAAATAACTAAGTTTTTCTAAATAATGAACATCAAAAAGTTGCTTTTTTTCATTGTGAACTTAGGCATAAATAAACCAATGTCCCGTTTTGAGTTAAAAAATAAATGGTTAGTTTACCCATACTGTACTTAGGGAAAATCTTGGCAGGGAGCTCATTCCACAACCAAAGCGTTTGCGGGAGGAAGTTTCTCTGAAACTTATATAGCCGAGAATAACAAGCAGCTGAAGAAAGAAATAAAAATATAAATAAATATCTGCCCTTTGTACTTCTACATACCATTCCACAAAAAAATAAGTATATTTTTATGGTATTCCCCTTTGAGAGCTTTCAAACCACGACTTACCTACGAGAGAATTCAAAACGATTTATATGCAGAAAGCATTGAGATTGAATTCGAAGTCCATCTGAGACGTTAGCGGCGAGGTAGAGAGAATTAAATCAAATTTCACACTGATCGATCTTTTATCGGTTACGCAAATCGAATTTCAAAATGAAATCGTGGTTGGTGCTATTTGTTTATGAATTTATCTTCATTATCGTTTCCTAAGAAAACTTTTACCCTTCGGGTATTACAATATCTGTGATCTATATAGTTCATATTTTCTTATTAGGAATAAAACTATAATACGAGCACATCTAGTAAGACTAATCTAGTGGAATAATTTTAAAAGCGGACTGCAAAGTGCGGGGCGAAAAGTACGGGGCGCAAAGTACGGGGCGCTCGCCGCGGCATTGACTTTGCGTTGTAAGGTGAGTGGGGGTAAGATGAAAAACGGTGTTAGTTAGAAAATTAACAAAAGTGACGAATTTTGCTGCTAAATTTGGTTGTTGGCAACATTGTTTTGATCGGCCTTTTATTGCGTCCTGCCATTCAGATTTTTAGGTGCTTTTGCTTGAATATTGAGTATTATCTGCGTAAAAATACTTGCCGAATCATCCAAGTTCCAGATAACGATCTGCAGCGCTTTAAATAAATCAAAACGACGACAGGTCTGTTATCTATATTTATTTATACATATAATAATTATACTTGGTGTTATAAAATTTGCAACTTTTTTAGTAAATCTAAACATACTCACTTTGATGAACAAAATTGATTTTAGTTTAAATAATTTTATATTTAACAACAGTAATATTTTTCTTGTAAAATAAATTTATAAATTAACGTGATACAAGTTATTAGCCGTGCGTTACGGCAACGGTGCTGTCCCGTTCCTGTGTGCCATAGCTGGGCTGGTGTGCATCCAGTTTATGCCTGATATCCTACGTCAATGTGACTACTTACTACTACTACTAATACTACTGTATAAGTACCAAATAAAAAATATGAATAATTCTCAATTAAATGTGACATTTTTAACTTACTAACTAGTGTTTGGTTTTTTTGTCACCCTTCAAACTATAAATAAACATCTGCTAAAAGGTTGAGAATTCCTGTCCAGTCGACTTCAAAACGGGGTGAGACAGAAATATAATTTGAAAGGACATAATTTTTTTGCGGTTTACATTGGGTATTTTTAAATAATAAAAGTAGCTTTATCCATTGGCGTCTAGCGATGTAGGAATCTATTAGCCAATTATACCTAGCGCTTATATAAAAAATTCTATGAACTATTTCCATCTTTCCATGCCATCTTACCCTAGAAGCTAGTTCTTCAGTCATAAAGTGTTATTTCAATAAACTTTATTTAATATTAAAATAATAAAAAATGGACCTTCCTCACTCCCTACGTAACAATTGGTGTACTCACTTGGACAGAGAGTTGGTTATATATAACTGAATACAATAACATTTTGCACACGGCGCTTTTAAAAATGCACTAGTTATCTCATCAAAAAGGCATTCCATCTTACCCCAATCATCTTATATAGCAATATAATACACTATTACGTTTTAACAACGCATTGTTAGCGATTCACAGTTCGTAATAACTCTGACCACTCTATGGCTCATGGCTTCAATTGTGGCCGTTGAGACACGGAGAAGCAGCAACCCATTTGACCCACGTCATAGGAATAAAAAAATGACTTTAGTTTAGACCACTCAGTCTTGGTATACCAGCTTAATTAAAACACACCTTTGCTGTAGTATTTTAAGTCAATACCATTACCTATTAAATGTTTTCACAAAGTTGTGTACGATAACACCAATTTATTATAAATAGTTATTTATTAATTTACATGGTATACATGATTGCACCTTAACTTTATTGCGAACAGCACTTGACTGTAAACTAGGAGAGCAATGTAGTACGTACGTCGATTTATAACCGACTGTTACCGTAACTTACCGGGACGTTCACGGGCCATGTAAGGGCGCTTTTGTTTTTTACGATTGCAATATGAATACAGCTTTCCGGTGTTTTAAATTTTACATAACTTACTTTTATAATCCTTTTATTGTTATTTTATAGCGAATTAATTTACATTGCGATACCTACCTAACAAATAATTAAAAAACAATTGTTCAGAGTGTATTTACATTTACATGCATTCCCTTGACGATTTATATTTTCATTCTTATTTATATATTAAATATATGACTAATCTTTTAAATTCGAAAACAAATTTATATATTAATTTTCCGCTTTTTTTCAAAAAATGCTAAACTACAGAACCAAATTAATTTTAATGAAATAGGTATAACAGAAAGCATAAGAACTACAACTTTTCATACCACTAAGGTGGCAAACAAGCTGACAGTATGCCTGATGTTAAGCGGTCATAGCCATAGCCTATGGACGCTTGCAACGCCTCAAAAATCTAACCACTCCTTTCTAAAAAATTATCATACTGTAGTACCTAGAGAAAACCTTGGCAGACATCTCATACCACAGCGGCCGCTAGGGGAAGTTCCTCTTAAACCACATTTTGCGTGACCATTTAGGTTTCAAGGTGTGGGGATAAATTCGCTGCTGATGCCGAATGGTGCAGTGGTAAAAATTAGCCGTGGGCATTATCCGAGCAGTCCTTTAGGACACAGCCCTAAGTGTTCGATACGGTTTGTAAGTTTGGGATCGTCTCACAGCTCCACGATGAACCGAGTCCTAAAAGCCTTATAAATTGAACACTCACTAACATAAAGTAATAAAAGTTCTTCTCAATCTGCTGTGGGGCAGTGTTTCAAAAACTTACGAAAGGAACTGTTTCCTTTCTTAATAGTGAAGATTAGATAAGTAGGAGTCACCTGGTATCTTTGGTAGTAGTAGACCCCAATAGAAACGCAGTAACGGCTTTAAACAGGAAACGTCTTCCTTTTTTTTCGCATGCAAAAGCCTGCCTTTTTTTCAAAGACACCCAAGGTATACCTTTGAGGAAAAAAATCAGGTTATGTGAGATTACTACTTACGTAAACCCCGTCAGTGGCGTTAAGGGTGGTTCTGAAATTTTCAATAGAACGCACCGCTACCCACAGATCAGTTTGCCAATAAAAGAACACCTCAGGGCTAAAGATTATGTGCCCTAGTGTTAATCGATAAGTCAAAACTAACACATATATATGTTCTAAGGAAACGACAACGATTAACGAAAATAATTTATAAACCAATATCAAGAATCCATGATTTTATTTTGATATCGGATTTGCGGAACCAATGCGAGTTCTATCAGCGTAAAATCAGATTTAATTCTACTTCACTGGTAACGTCTCAGGGATGGACTTCGAATTCTATTTCGATGCTTTTCGCATAGAAATCGTTTTGAAGTCCCTCGTAAGTTGTTGCTTCGTTAAAGTCTCAAAATCTGTAGAAAGCTAGGAAAGAAGGAGAATTGTAACCTCATCTAAAGAAAACACATTTCTTGAATTAAAAAAATAAATAAAAATAAAACGTTACTATTAGTAAAATTTTAGAGATTTTATTGTGTACATTTGTTCTTTAAAATAAATGTTTCTTTTGCCCAAATGAAGTTCTACGAGGTTCTAGAGTAGGGAAATTTCTAGTTTGACGCTTTTGAAGTATAGACTTATGTTTTCTCATGACAATTTAAAAAATATAAGATTGACTTACACTAAGTAAATTGCTTTCTAAATACAAATTATTAGTAGGATATCTAATTGGCTTACGAAACATAACTCTCTGGGCCCTTTCAAGTCTTAATAAAGCGGTTTTTGCTGATCAACCCCATACACTGATACATGGTAGACCATTTTTAACACGGTTGGAGTTGCAGAACCTCTTAATTTTTTAAAAATGTAAATAATTTTTCGTATTTTCAAAGTGTAGTTGGCACAAGGTATTTATGTAAATTAAGAAAAGGGTGTACGAACTCTTACGCACAACCTAAGAATATGCTAAACGATTGTCTTGGATAAAGTCAACAGTTTATTTTATTTTAATAATTGAGTAGTACTACGATAATGGTGACGTGAACTGTTTGATAAATTAATACAAATGAGGGAATCGATGATTCCGCAA
The DNA here is from genome assembly GCA_946406115.1 of Apoda limacodes. Lineage (NCBI taxonomy): Eukaryota > Metazoa > Arthropoda > Insecta > Lepidoptera > Limacodidae > Apoda > Apoda limacodes. The sequence continues at coordinate 4,252,128 of OX291553.1, read as the reverse complement.
TTATATTGCCTAATAAGCTAAATTACTATATTATGTGCGGTGGATCCGTACAAAGGGTAGGACTGAGAACGCTTCCCTGAGGGACGCCGTAATTAAGAAGTTCTTCATTGCTAACCCAGTTTCCTATGTTAACAATCTGACAACGATCCTAAAGACAACTTTAAAGTAAGCTAAGAGACACGCCTCTCACTCCAATGTTTTCCAGCGTGGTTGAGGAAAGTGGGACAGACATGGTGTCAAAAGCCTTGGATAAGTGAAGGAAGATACCCAAACATTTTTTCTTACTGTCAAGGTTGTGAACAATATAATCGGTAAGGCTAGTCAATGCATCTTCTTGATTTTCAAACCAAATTTGATTATCAGCCAATATGTTTTATTTATCTAAAAACATTTTTAGCCTTTTATTTAAAATCATATCAAATATATTTGACAGAGAAGACAAAACAGATATGGGTCTATAATTGTTGACATCGTGTTGGTCCCCATTATTATATATTGGGTAGACTATGGCTTTTTTGAAACCTTAGGGAAGACGACAGTTGAAATGCACAGATTGAAGATATGAGTAAGAATAGGCGCAAATGTGTGTCTACTGCGTTTTAGTATCAGAGGCGAAATAGTATCATAGCCCACAGCGCAGTCATCTCGAGGATAAGGTTGTCCACCTCAGACATGACGACAGGAAGAAAAACAATAAAGTTTGACACCCCATTAAGAGAATACGATTGGCGGCGCCTCGCAATGTGCTTCATACAAAAGCATTTTCCACTTATTTTTGAGATTTACGGATCAATCACCACAAATACTGAAAAATGTTTTACCAACTTTAAATTTTAAATGAGACCATTTATATGGAAAACTGGAATCATATTTATCTTTTAACCTTAACAATTTAATAGAAAACAGGCAAACTGCAGACCTAGATATTTATTCCTAGAACATGTCTTTAAAATTTCGTGATGTTTGATTACTAAGCGAGAATCGTTAAATTAGTTTGCATTGAAGAATGACTTTTAGAATAAATTCAGTGTGGCATTAAAGAACTTGGTAGCTGGGTGACAGGAGGATATTAGTGAGGGATCTTGATCTGAGACGCTAAATTGGATCTAACACTTGACGTATTTGTTCTGCTATGCATAGGATAAGAGGAAGAGGAGGAAGCGCTATTAATATCAGCTATGCATTTAACAGCATTCCATGTGGCTTAAATGTTCCCGTTCATAATTTGTTTTTAGTTTACGGATTAAGTCCTTACAGAAGTTTCTGTATCTAGTGTGTGTTAAGTTTTGTTGAGAAAGCTTTTGTGTCGCTTTTAACCGAGGTAGCTGTTTTTAAATATACCAGAAGTTATCCACGGCTTCCTTATAAAGCCTTTAAATGACGGTTTGGCAGTAAAGAAGTGAGATTTTATGATTGCAGCCACAAAAGTTACCAACTCCTTAGTGGTTTCAGTTTGCGTTGCTAACAATGTCACTAAAATCAAATTTTTCAAAATCGGAAGCTACTGTTGTGCAGTCGATTTTTATATAAGTCTTTTAAGTCGAGATTTTGACAGGTTTGTCTGCAAGCACACAAAAATTGGATAATGATAAGTAATAGCATCGCAATTGGATTTAAGAAGCACAAGATCTAAGCAGTTCTCTCCTTTAAAGGGATATCTATGGACAGGCAACACAATCTTGTAATGTGTAACTTTGACAACCTGATTGACGCACGTACGAAGTATGAGTTGTGGATAAAACAAACACTCGCCAAGTGCATATCGAGTCACAAACAGAAACTATAGGGTTCCGTAATATCTGCGTACGATCTACCTAGTGTTGCCAGACGTCCCGATTTTTAGCATGAACCCGCACCGTTCCCGTTTTCGAAAATTTCGAACACTTCAAATGAAACAAAAAACAAAACTATACTTAAACTTGTCTATTTCATATATCCCTTCAACTTACAACTGCCTTTAAAACTACGTTTTTGCACAAATTAATTTAAAAAATTACTAATTCTTGATGAATTAATTAATACTTTAACAGTATGCAAAATGACAAAAGTAATTCAATTTAAAGTTATCTTGTGCCACATTTTATATACATCTTAAATAATTATTTATCTTGGATAAAGTCAACAGTTTATTTTATTTTAATAATTGAGTAGTACTACGATAATGGTGACGTGAACTGTTTGATAAATTAATACAAATGAGGGCAAAGGTTGCTACTTTACAAGTCGCAAGTCCGGCCCCATATGGAGTACTGCTGCCATCTCTGGGCGGGTGCACCCAGATACCAGCTTGGCCCTTTTGACTCGGTTCAACGACGGGCTGTGAGAATTGTCGATGATCCCAAACTCACTTGCGGTATCGAGCCCTTAAGTCTGAGGAGAGACTTTGCCTCCCTGTGTGTGTTCTACCGCTTGTACAATGGATTGTGTTCTGAGGAATTGTTCGAAATGATGCCCACGGCTACTTTCTACCATCGCATCGCTCGCCATCTACAGGGAATTCATTCTCACACTTTGGAACCAAAATGGTCGCGAACAGTGCGGTTTCAGAGAAACTTCCTCCCGCGAACCCTTGGGTTGTGGAATGAGCTCCCTGTCAAGGTTTTCTCTAAGGACTACAGTATGGGGTTCTTCAAAAAAGAAGTTATTAGATTTCTGAAGGGTCGGCAACGCGCGAGTGATGCCCCTGGTGTTGCAAGCGTCCATAGGCTACGGTGACCGCTTACCATCAGGCGGACCGTAGGCTTGTTTGCCACCTTAGTGGTATAAAAAAAAAAAAAAAAAAAAAAAGATGACTTTAAAGTAAGCTAAGAGACACGCCTCTCACTCCAATGTTTTCCAGCTTGGTTGAGGAAAGTGGGACAGACATGGTGTCAAAAGCCTTGGATAAGTTAAGGAAGATACCCAAACTTTTTTCTTACTGTTAAGGTTGTGAACAATATAATCGGTGAGGCTAGTCAATACATCTTCTTGATTTTCAAACCAAATTGATTATCAGCCAATATGTTTTATTTATCTAAGAACATTTTTAGCCTTTTATTTCAAATCATATCAAATATATTTGACAGAGAAGACAAAACAGATATGGGTCTATAATTGTTGACATCGCGTTGGTCCCCATCATTATATATTGGGTAGACTAGGGCTTTTTTGAAACATTAGGGAAGACGACAGTTGAAATGCACAGATTAAAGATATGAGTAAGAATAGGCGCAAATGTGTGTCTACTGCGTTTTAGTATTAGAGGCGAAATAGTATCATAGCCCACAGCGCAGTCATCTCAAGGATAAGGTTGTCCACCTCAGACATGACGACAGGAAGAAAAACAATAAAGTTTGACACCCCATTAAGAGAAAACGATTCGCGGCGCCTCGCAATGTGCTTCATACAAACGCATTTTTCACTTATTTTTGACATTTACGGATCAATCACCACAAATCCTGAAAAAAGTTTTACCAACTTTAAATTTTAAATGAGACCATTTATATGGAAAACTGGAATCATATTTATCTTTTAACCTTAACAATTTAATAGAAAACAGGCAAACTGCAGACCTAGATATTTATTCCTAGAACATGTCTTTAAAATTTCGTGATGTTTGATTAGTAAGCGCGAATCGTTAAATTAGTTTGCATTGAAGAATTACTTTTAGAATAAATTCAGTGTGGCATTAAAGAACTTGGTAGCTGGGTGACAGGAGGATATTAGTGAGGGATCTTGATCTGAGACGCTAAATTGGATCTAACACTTGACGTATTTGTTCTGCTATGCATAGGATAAGAGGAAGAGGAGGAAGCGCTATTAATATCAGCTATGCATTTAACAGCATTCCATGTGGCTTAAATGTTCCCGTTCATAATTTGTTTTTAGTTTACGGATTAAGTCCTTACAGAAGTTTCTGTATCTAGTGTGTGTTAAGTTTTGTTGAGAAAGCTTTTGTGTCGCTTTTAACCGAGGTAGCTGTTTTTAAATATACCAGAAGTTATCCACGGCTTCCTTATAAAGCCTTTAAATGACGGTTTGGCAGTAAAGAAGTGAGATTTTATGATTGCAGCCACAAAAGTTACCAACTCCTTAGTGGTTTCAGTTTGCGTTGCTAACAATGTCACTAAAATCAAATTTTTCAAAATCGGAAGCTACTGTTGTGCAGTCGATTTTTATATAAGTCTTTTAAGTCGAGATTTTGACAGGTTTGTCTGCAAGCACACAAAAATTGGATAATGATAAGTAATAGCATCGCAATTGGATTTAAGAAGCACAAGATCTAAGCAGTTCTCTCCTTTAAAGGGATATCTATGGACAGGCAACACAATCTTGTAATGTGTAACTTTGACAACCTGATTGACGCACGTACGAAGTATGAGTTGTGGATAAAACAAACACTCGCCAAGTGCATATCGAGTCACAAACAGAAACTATAGGGTTCCGTAATATCTGCGTACGATCTACCTAGTGTTGCCAGACGTCCCGATTTTTAGCATGAACCCGCACCGTTCCCGTTTTCGAAAATTTCGAACACTTCAAATGAAACAAAAAACAAAACTATACTTAAACTTGTCTATTTCATATATCCCTTCAACTTACAACTGCCTTTAAAACTACGTTTTTGCACAAATTAATTTAAAAAATTACTAATTCTTGATGAATTAATTAATACTTTAACAGTATGCAAAATGACAAAAGTAATTCAATTTAAAGTTATCTTGTGCCACATTTTATATACATCTTAAATAATTATTTATCTTGGATAAAGTCAACAGTTTATTTTATTTTAATAATTGAGTAGTACTACGATAATGGTGACGTGAACTGTTTGATAAATTAATACAAATGAGGGCAAAGGTTGCTACTTTACAAGTCGCAAGTCCGGCCCCATATGGAGTACTGCTGCCATCTCTGGGCGGGTGCACCCAGATACCAGCTTGGCCCTTTTGACTCGGTTCAACGACGGGCTGTGAGAATTGTCGATGATCCCAAACTCACTTGCGGTATCGAGCCCTTAAGTCTGAGGAGAGACTTTGCCTCCCTGTGTGTGTTCTACCGCTTGTACAATGGATTGTGTTCTGAGGAATTGTTCGAAATGATGCCCACGGCTACTTTCTACCATCGCATCGCTCGCCATCTACAGGGAATTCATTCTCACACTTTGGAACCAAAATGGTCGCGAACAGTGCGGTTTCAGAGAAACTTCCTCCCGCGAACCCTTGGGTTGTGGAATGAGCTCCCTGTCAAGGTTTTCTCTAAGGACTACAGTATGGGGTTCTTCAAAAAAGAAGTTATTAGATTTCTGAAGGGTCGGCAACGCGCGAGTGATGCCCCTGGTGTTGCAAGCGTCCATAGGCTACGGTGACCGCTTACCATCAGGCGGACCGTAGGCTTGTTTGCCACCTTAGTGGTATAAAAAAAAAAAAAAAAAAAAAAAGATGACTTTAAAGTAAGCTAAGAGACACGCCTCTCACTCCAATGTTTTCCAGCTTGGTTGAGGAAAGTGGGACAGACATGGTGTCAAAAGCCTTGGATAAGTTAAGGAAGATACCCAAACTTTTTTCTTACTGTTAAGGTTGTGAACAATATAATCGGTGAGGCTAGTCAATACATCTTCTTGATTTTCAAACCAAATTGATTATCAGCCAATATGTTTTATTTATCTAAGAACATTTTTAGCCTTTTATTTCAAATCATATCAAATATATTTGACAGAGAAGACAAAACAGATATGGGTCTATAATTGTTGACATCGCGTTGGTCCCCATCATTATATATTGGGTAGACTAGGGCTTTTTTGAAACATTAGGGAAGACGACAGTTGAAATGCACAGATTAAAGATATGAGTAAGAATAGGCGCAAATGTGTGTCTACTGCGTTTTAGTATTAGAGGCGAAATAGTATCATAGCCCACAGCGCAGTCATCTCAAGGATAAGGTTGTCCACCTCAGACATGACGACAGGAAGAAAAACAATAAAGTTTGACACCCCATTAAGAGAAAACGATTCGCGGCGCCTCGCAATGTGCTTCATACAAACGCATTTTTCACTTATTTTTGACATTTACGGATCAATCACCACAAATCCTGAAAAAAGTTTTACCAACTTTAAATTTTAAATGAGACCATTTATATGGAAAACTGGAATCATATTTATCTTTTAACCTTAACAATTTAATAGAAAACAGGCAAACTGCAGACCTAGATATTTATTCCTAGAACATGTCTTTAAAATTTCGTGATGTTTGATTAGTAAGCGCGAATCGTTAAATTAGTTTGCATTGAAGAATTACTTTTAGAATAAATTCAGTGTGGCATTAAAGAACTTGGTAGCTGGGTGACAGGAGGATATTAGTGAGGGATCTTGATCTGAGACGCTAAATTGGATCTAACACTTGACGTATTTGTTCTGCTATGCATAGGATAAGAGGAAGAGGAGGAAGCGCTATTAATATCAGCTATGCATTTAACAGCATTCCATGTGGCTTAAATGTTCCCGTTCATAATTTGTTTTTAGTTTACGGATTAAGTCCTTACAGAAGTTTCTGTATCTAGTGTGTGTTAAGTTTTGTTGAGAAAGCTTTTGTGTCGCTTTTAACCGAGGTAGCTGTTTTTAAATATACCAGAAGTTATCCACGGCTTCCTTATAAAGCCTTTAAATGACGGTTTGGCAGTAAAGAAGTGAGATTTTATGATTGCAGCCACAAAAGTTACCAACTCCTTAGTGGTTTCAGTTTGCGTTGCTAACAATGTCACTAAAATAAATTTTTTTAAAATCGGAAGCTACTGTTGTGCAGTCGATTTTTATATAAGTCTTTTAAGTCGAGATTTTGACAGGTTTGTCTGCAAGCATACAAAAATTGGATAATTATAAGTAATAGCATCGCAATTGGATTTAAGATGCACAAGATCTAAGCAGTTCTCTCCTTTAAAGGGATATCTATGGACAGGCAACACAATCTTGTAATGTGTAACTTTGACAACCTGATTGACGCACGTACGAAGTATGAGTTGTGGATAAAACAAACACTCGCCAAGTGCATATCGAGTGACGAACAGAAACTATAGGGTTCCGTAATATCTGCGTACGTTCTACCTAGTGTTGCCAGACGTCCCGATTTTTAGCCTGAACCCGCACCGTTCCCGTTTTCGAAAATTTCGAACACTTCAAATCCAATAAAAAACAAAACTATACTTAAACTTGTTTATTTCATATATCCCTTCAACTTACAACTGCCTTTAAAACTACGTTTTTGTACAAATTAATTAAAAATTAACAAATTCTTGATGAATTAATTAATACTTTAACAGTATGCAAAATGACAAAAGCAATTCAATTTAAAGTTATCTTGTGCCACATTTTATATACATCTTAAATAAGTTTGTTCTCTAGGTTTCATCATTGTTTAAAATAATATATTTATATAATAGTAAATATATTTTTAAATGAGCCGCTTTTTTATTTTAAAATGTTTTAAATTTGAAACCCGTCAACGCTGGCCCTCTCGAAATTCTAACTACGTTAGCCAACTGACATTTAATTTGAAATCTAATGCCTTTTGAACATTCGGCTACAGTAATAACAATCACAAAATTAAAAAAAAAAGTCAAATATCAATGTAAAAGAAAAACAAAAATCGTCAACAGTTGTAAACAGATATAATTAAGATTAAGGCGACGACGCGACGCAATGAAATGGTTGAATTAAAGATAAAACTTCTTCGGTCCTATCGGTTAAGGACTCATTTGGCAAGAAAACAAGATCTAAAGATTTGCTGATCTAAATCAAATTACCTTTATTTGTCATAATATTTACAAGTCTATTTGTAACTGCCCTCTCAATAATAAATACCAAAGTTTCTAAATAAAATATCTACTGCCAATACTACTGACGGTAAGATTGCTAATTCTACTTCAATGTTTCTAACGCAATCTTAATAAAAAAACGAGGAACGCAAAGAAGCATGATATTCGAAACGCTCTTTAAGGTATTGAGGATAGCCGGGATTGAACAGCATACAGTAAAGAAGAGAAAGAACGTGGGAATTCCGGCGAGAACGATTAGGAAGCCACTTGAGCTTCACACGAATGTTGGAGAAATGATCATACTTGCGTAATGCAAATATGAACTGAATGCAGAGATTTTGAAGTCGTTTAAGTTTGTTTAATTAGTCTTTAGTTAGATCAGGATAGCATGTGCGTAATCAAATAGGGAAAGCAAAAGAGAGTGTGCAAGAGTAATTTAAATGTTTGTATGTAGAAAATTTTGCAGTCTCCTCACGAAACCAACGGCAGAAAACATATTTTTAACTGACTTCGGCTATTCGTGGTACCCAATTAAATGAATTTCCAATTTGCAGACCTAACTTTTATTTGTACATTCTTTTAACTTTGAAACTAGGCTCTACTCGTTTCTTCATGCACGTAGATATTAGATATAGACTAGAATTTTTTGTCACACAGTTAGTACGTTGTAAGCTATTGAAGACAGATAACTTTAGCACAGTAAGTACGTGGTGAGCTATAGAAGACAGATAACTATCGCACAGTAAGTACGTGGTGAGCTATAGAAGACAGATAACTATCGCACAGTTAGTACGTGGTGAGCTATAGAAGATAGATAACTATCGCACAGTTAGTACGTGGTGAGCTATAGAAGACAGATAATTATCGCACAGTTAGTACGTGGTGAGCTATAGAAGACAGATAACTATCGCACAGTTAGTACGTGGTGAGCTATAGAAGATAGATAACTATCGCACAGTTAGTACGTGGTGAGCTATAGAAGACAGATAACTATCGCACAGTTAGTACGTGGTGAGCTATAGAAGACAGATAACTATCGCACAGTTAGTACGTGGTGAGCTATAAAATTCAGATAACTATCGCACAGTTAGTACGTGGTGAGCTATAGAAGACAGATAACTATCGCACACTTAGTACGTGGTGAGCTATAGGAAACAGATAACTATCGCACAGTTAGTACGTGATGAGATATAGAAGACAGATAAATATCGCACAGTTAGTACGTGGTGAGCTAAAGAAGACAGATAACTATTGCACAGTTAGTATGTGGTGAGCTATAGAAGACAGATAACTATCGCACAGTTAGTACGTGGTGAGCTATAGAAAACAGATAAGTATCGCACAAATGGTTATATGTCTATACGAGTATAGTGATATTAATTAAGTTTTGATATTTATTTGGTAGAAAATACATGGTCGACTTGTGACGTTTTAAAACAAACCTTCTAGATTAAATCATTAACTAATACCTTTAAACGAGCAATTCTAGTATATATATATATATATAAATATTTAATCTGAATCTGTGGGTTTCGGGGGCGATAAATCGATCTAGCTTTCATTTTTAGAAAACGTCGTTTTATTTTTGTTTTCAGGCAATGATAAACTGAAAAATATGACTCTTCCTGACACCTATTGCCGAGAAGTAATACTATTATTTTTACCGACACAGCAACACTAAAGATACTTGACAGTAGATGGCGTTGTTAAAAAAACGAGCAAAGCTCGGTCTCAAGGTACTTATGTTGAATCGTGCAACAAACAACTACGATAAGTACTAATTAGGTATATATACTTATATAATAAATAAATTGTAAAACTAAAATCTGAATGAATTTTCTGTGATTATCATTAATCAACTTTCGACACTTATTGCTGGACATAGACCTACCTAATTTATGCTATCACATCCGTTTCTCCGGCTTTCTCATGGGGCTTACTCTAATTTTGCAAGCTATCACAGCAAAAAATCTATTTAAAAAATGTAATAGACTAATAAAATCGAAATATAAAATAACAAATCACTAATATGAATTTAAAAAGTAATCATTCAACAAAAAATATAACATGATTGTGCGCTCATGTTTCATTTCAGACATTATTTATGTCATGTTCTTCTGTAATTTATGCAGTCCGCGTTAAACTCGGGATCCACATAAATATGCAGGTTTAATTACAAGGGTTTTGTTTCAGTTAACAAGCTTCAAGCTAAAACTTTTCTTGTGTGAAATAAAATTTTAACTCAATTTCCTAGGAAACTTAGAAGAAAAAAGTAATTCAGATTGAAAGTAAACAAAAATAAAACAGCAAAAAATACCAGTTTTGGAAAAAAGGTACTTAACTCAAATTCACTGCCTACCACTTCACTAAGTATATTGCATGCTATTCTCAGTAGTAAAACAATTCTAAAACGTTCGTAAAGCAAATTCTATAAATTTGATAGTCAAATTGACGATTCAAAAGTGCTGTTTAAATTTTAGAAGAATTCTGGTTGCGAACGCTTACATTGTGAAATCAGCTGTCGAGGTTTTCTCACCGTATAGGATTCTTCAAGAAAGAAAAATACCGTAGATTATAAAATAAATTTGACATAGTTTATTCTGAAATATTAAACTTGAGGTCAATGACTTTCTTTTAATGTTTATTGTAAGAAGGAAGAAGTTATGTTTTGCACAAAAGATATTACCATAAATCGAAGCAATAGTACATCCACACAAGAAAGCGCCAAGATTAATGTTTATGTGCAGACGTTTCTTTAGATTCTCGGCTTCACTCTCAAACCCTTTCTTTTATGCGCGGTAGAGCAATAACATTTGTTATTTGATTCTTATTTCAATATTTATAGCAGAAATGCGAAAATTAAGCTGTTTAGTGTTTTATTACTTTCATGAACTTATATATGTATAAATAAATACAAAAAACTACCGGTATTAAAGTATTTTAATTTAATTTATAATTTTTGTTTTAAGCATACTGAGCATGCAAACAAGCTTACGGTCCGCGTGATGGTAAGTTGTCGCCGTAGCCTATGGATGCATGTAACACTCACGCGTTGCCGACCCTTCTAAAATCCAATAACTTCTTTCTTGAAGAATCCCATACTGTAGTCCTTGGAAAAAACCTTGGCAGAGAGCTCATTCCACAACTCAAGCGTTCGCGGGAGAAAGTTTCACTGAAATCGCACTGTACGCAACTATTTCGGTTCTAAAGTGTGAGAATGAATTCCCTGCCGATGGTGAGCAGTGCATTGGTAGAAAGTAGCCGTAGGCATGATTTCGAACAATTCTTCAGAACACATCCCATTATACAAGCGGAAGAACACACGGGAGGCAAAGTCTCTCCTCAGACTAAAGGGCTCGATACGGCGAGTGAGTTTGGGATCGTCGACAATTCTCACAGCCCGTCGTTGAACCGAGTCAAATGGGCCGAGCTGCTATCCGTGCTCAGAGATGGCAGGAGTACTCCATATGGGGCCGTACTTGCGACTTATAAAGCAGCAACCTCTGCCCCGACGTGAAGTACTGCCTCGCTCTGTTGAGAACAACAAGTTTTTGGACGCCAGATTCACCTTGTCTTGCAAATATCGCGGAACTGAACATCGCTGTAGATGACAACACCAAGGATCCCTATGCTCTTGGAGATGTAGAGGTGAGTGTTCTGGAATTGTGGGATCACAGTGAACTGGGTGTTCTTATCGGTGAACGCGCAGACTTGTTTCTTTGTAGGATTGAATCGAACCAAATTTTTCCGTCCCCAGTCAGAGACCTTGGACAGTGGGATCTCGATTTAAGACACAAGTTCTCCGTGGTTTTCCTCCACAACGGAAGGAGGGATGTTTGCACGACCCGTGGAATAAGCGTCTCCAGTACTGTCATCTGCATAGCAATGTATGTTGTTGGTGTCCAACATGTCATTGATATGCAGTAGAAACGTCGTAGGAGACAGCACAGTACCTTGCGGGACACCAGTATTAATGTCAATGCTATTATAGCAACTACCGTCAACTACGGCTCGTATGCGTTTGCCGAACAAAAAGCTAGCCACCCATTTGCACGAACCCCCGGGCACTCCGTAAGATGGCAAATTCGATAAAAGACCCCAGTGCCAGATCAAACGCCTTCGCTATATCCAGGCTACATGCCAATAACTTCCTCTGACTCTCAATAGCTAGTGCCTATCGGTGTGTGAGATAAACTAGAAGTTCACCAGTCGTGTGACCGTGGTGAAAGCCATATTGACGGTCACTGACCAGGTCATGTTCTTCTAGGTATCTTAGAAGCCGTGTCTTGATCACACGCTCCATAACCTTAGAGAGAGAGAGAGAGAGAGAGGAGGAAGTTTATAGCGATAGGCCTATAATTCAATGGATCTGATAAATCGCCCTTTTTGGACACCGGGTGCACATTCGCAGTTTTCTATGAAGACGAAAATTGCCTAGTGTGATAAGAAAGCGCGAAGAGGCGCGTGAGTACAAGACAAATCTTAAGAGCACACTGCTTAAGCACCACTGCTGGTATAAAGTCTGCCCAACTCGATTTATAAATGTCTTAGCGAAGCCACGATAGCAACGCGCGCTGGACCTACCGCTGTGTTATGGAGATTTCCGAAATGGACTTACCGCACCACGGTTTAGTAGGAGGTACAGCGCCTTCATCGTTCATATTCGAGCTTCAGGCAAAAAGGCTGCCCAGTAGATCTTTCTCTTTAACACTATGGGCCAAGTCACCATCGGTCTTTTGCAGTGGTGGTAACGACTAATGGCAAAAGTTCCCTTCGGCAACTTTAGCAAGCGACCAGAAAGCACGACTTCCAGAGGGATAGCTCGCAAGTCGCCCACCTATTTTGCCGATGAATTGGATTTTTTCTCTAGCAGTTGCTTTCTTACTGAACCTCGAGGCAGCATTTAATTTTCGTTTTACCTTAGAAATTTTCGGATTCTTATTATAACGAGCCGTGTTCTAAGCCCCATACGCAGTTTGCTTTAGAATTTTAGCTTCTCTGCAAGACCTATTAAACCACGGTCGTTTTTGACGCTGTCGAAACATTTCATACCAGCGAGGATTGTCTCAGTGACTGCAGCTGCGCAGACGTCTGGATCTTCTGAGATAAGGCCATGGCCTTCGGTACAATGCACTAATAAGTGAAATAATGGTGTTTAAGGCGGGAAATAAAACTTATGACCAGGTCCCAGAAAGGGAGTGAATTGAGTTCATCAATCAATCTGTTCATATTAAGGGTTGAAAAGTCTAGGAGACGTCAACCCATCTTGTCTTACTCCACACTCCATTATCTATGCTTCCGATGTTGCGCCTGCCCATCTCACACAATTGGTCTGGTGCTGATACCTCCTTTGGTACACTAGTTTTATTGGATAGCTTTCTCCACAGTATATCATAATTGACCAGATCAAAAGCTTTAGAAAGATCCAAGAAACATGCATACACTGGTGTTTTTCTGTCTGTATAGTACCTGACAGGGTGCTTAAGTCAGTTAAATGGCTGTTTCTGTTGAAAGACCAGCCCGAAAACCAAACTGTGCGTCATTTAATTGCAAGTGAAGCCATAACTGTCGATCAAGTATACATCCAGTACCTCGGCAACAACAGTGACGGGATAGAACGGCCTAAAATATAATTATATAACAACAGTTTTAATGAGGTCGTTGAGCAGATAAGCATGGCCTAAGCACAAAGATAATAACACTGCCAGTACTCGAGGTAAGTGAGCACCCGCATATTTAAGATGTTCAACGCTGAGGCTACCGTGTCCTGATGATTTACCCCGAGACATTTTTGAAATTACTGTTGTAATTTCGTTTACAATAATACAAATATGGACGTCACCGACTCTTTCCTCAGCGGTGGACACCTCACTTTTTGTTAAAATCACTTTCAAGTACACCCTACTTGAAAGTGCTTATGGAACAAGCAAGCAATTTGGCGCGGATCGCTCACGCTCTCTTAGCTCACGGGAAGACTCTGACGAGGATTCAGGCGGTTAGTCTGTTTCTAAAATTCTTTAAGGGTTTTGTTTTTGTTATGTGTGGCCAATAAATCCATTTTAATTTGTTGTTGCTTATCTTGGCCTCACTTCAATTTCTTTTTAAAGAATTTTCTACCCTCACCCATCTTATCATATACAGTGCCAGACAATGGTTTACCGTGTGACAACTAACATGTTAATGTGTGATATTGGAAGTTTATTTTCGTTTATTTAAGTTATATTTATTCTAATAATCTTATTTATTCTATATTTATATTACCTACATATTTCGTTACTAAAGAATTAGATATTTTTATTAGGAAAATAAAATGATCTTTACTACTATACACAGAAAATATGTCAAAAGTACTTTAACAACTATTTATCACGACAAGTTTCGTCGCGACGACATCAGCCGATAAATTTGTTTCAGACTTTACTTTTCGCTGAATAAATTTATTACTCTTGTTATTTTCGCTTCAAAAATTTTCATCTTCTAAACAATAACAACTTAATAAATTGTTTATAATTATTTGAATCGCTAGATCAATACTATTGTTTAAATAAAAATTGACGTACAGAAGAATGGACAAATCTGTTTTTATTGATACTTGTGGTGTCTCCGAATTAACTCCATTAATAAAGATATTTTGTAGACCCTAGATTCTTTTAATTAACAACAATCTTCGTTCTATACATCTATTGGTGTATTATATTTAAACAAATTAAATTATTTTTATAGATTGGAAACAATTTCCTGAAAAAGATATCCTTACACGATTATATATGTATACTAGCTAACCCGGTGTACGTTGTTTCTTTTTTAAAACAACTGCCGCGCCACCTATTCTGAAATGGTTATACTAATTCAGAAACCTTCCCCGCATGTGCACAAAAATTTACCAAATTTCATTACAATCGGTTTACCCTTAGTGCGCGAATCCGATTCGCACTTCACCCTATTTCTCTTACATATAAACCTTGCTCTTACAATAACGAACACAACAAAAACAGAACCATCCAAGTCGGTCCAACCGTTCTCTAGTTTTTGTGAGACTTACAAACGTCAATTGGTTTTCATATACTGGTTCATACCTAAGTATATAGAATAATAAAATCTAACATAATAGTACCCCCAAACCTACTCCACTAGATCGCACTGGTCCGAGTATATATAAAGAGTCTATGCTTTATCGGTATATTAACTTACCTTTTTCTATGGTAACGCTATTTGTATATGTTTCTTCATTCTGTTACCGTAGTATAGCCCGCGGCACATAAGTCTAGCTGTGAGCGAAACGTTGAGGGATTACCGCATGAATACTGTCGCGCACAAAATAGTTATAAATATATGATAAAATAATATTTATATTATAATCTGTTACGTATCATTTGTAAAAATATTTAATATTAGGCTAGATTGCGTAAATACGCAGTTTAAGTTCCGTGCACTAAAAACGACATGGGGATATGTTGCATAAAGTATTAATGAATACTATAAAAAAAATTGTATCCATCAAACTCAGGCAATAAATAGATGCTAAATTTTAGATAAAAATTTACTGGGTTATTGCACGAGGACGTCGATACGAACAGACGAACAAGGTAAAACTATATTTTTTATTATACATATATGCTATACAAGTCGGTTTCTAAATAAACAACTGTCGCAATTCAAGGTTTTATGTAATTACAAAATAATGTACAGTGCAACAAACTTTTCTAACCGACCTTGGGTGTTTGGTCGCTAGTGTCGTTGTAAGTTAACACCATTTAAATATGGCGACTGTATAGTGATTTGCGAAGTGAATATGTTATTTTTGACCGCGTACCGGTTTTATTAGTTGTTTATTTCAGTTGTTTTTTAACCTGTTTAAAATTTTATCGCACTCTTTTT
The DNA here is from genome assembly GCA_946406115.1 of Apoda limacodes. NCBI lineage: Eukaryota > Metazoa > Arthropoda > Insecta > Lepidoptera > Limacodidae > Apoda > Apoda limacodes. The sequence goes on along the minus strand of OX291553.1, from coordinate 4,236,462 downwards.
GAATTAAAACAAAATCTAAAACATTTTTTCTGGTTTGTCTAAATAATAATAATATTGTGGAAAACACAGTACAACTTACAAGACTAAATTAAATATTAAAACTGCAATACTCTGGCATGATAATTATATGTGAAAAAAATTGTGAACGCCATAGTTCACATAATGATGAAGTCTATAACGCGTCATAGCTAGAGGTCATAAAACTAGAGGTATGTTAAAAAAAATCGTTTTTTTTGCAGGGGATCAGTATTCAGTTTCTTTGGAAATTTGGTCATGTTTCAGGGCAATTAGATATATATTGTAGAAATAAAAAAACATTTTTATATACATGTAGATTTTTTTTGGATTGTATGTATGATAGAATAAAATTCAATTCTGTTAATAATAATAAATGGTTCAAAATGAAAAAATACCGTAAGCCCGGTTTTCAATTCCGGTAAAACCAGTTTTGTGACCCCTAGTGGTGATGATTTGAAAGGTAGTGCGCCCCTTGCACCCATGCCCCTACATGAAACACATCTAAAAAAATTATTCTGCGCATTCAAGGTCATCGCTAGACTTACGTGCCGGCATGTATAGCCAATTTAAACAAACACTACATTATGGTAAAATTGTGTCATCTCCCCTATCGACCTCGGCACGGTCTAAAAACAATTGTTAGGCGGCCTCGGCACGTACTAACGGCCCCAGATGACGATCTCGCTATCCGGATGTCGAGATTAGTCTCAACGACCTCCCCTAATAGAGCCTCCCCCTCACACGATGCCGATGCCCCAGGTTCATCGGCGAACGCACGGACCTACCTCGTATACGAGGTATCAAAGAGTGCCGGGGCGCTTCTCGCCCCCTCTCAATCGCAACCGCAACCTCAACTGTGTAACGGGGATCTTCCCTCCTGGCGCTGTCTCACCTTCACGTTCGAGGGTCGGGACGGGACGACCCCGAGAGCGACATCCCAAGCCAAGTCGCTATAATAATAACGGCTGACTCCCTCAGAGTCTCGCCCCAAAAGCCCGGTAAAGCAGCAATGGCTGCAACAGCCAACTGCATAGACAGTTCGGAAAAAAAAGATAGAAGTGAGCTAAATTAGTAATGGAGCCGAGTGAGTTATGATCAATGCTCACGCGTTTCACATATTTCACACACTACATGGGGAGAAAATCACAACATAAAACAATATGTTAAAACAATTAGATGTCAAATCGGCGCGTGGATTATCGAGAAAACGTACTGACCAACGAAGCCGTTAACAGCTTCGGTATAGTTTGCTGACATTTTACATATAATATAATATAACATTACCACTCTAGTCTGATAATGTTAAGTATAACGCACGCGTAGGTAAGAGCTCCATTTATAAACCTAACAACGATGCATTAAGAATCACAAGAAGCAAGTGTATTACGAAAAAGTAGTTAGTATCATTTTTGTTTTAATTTTTACACTATATAATTGTATGAACCATTGCAACTTATCTTGTTTCTATTTTTGGGGCTTCAATAGTTTCGGATTCACACTTTCGTAACCTAACATTGTTTTCAAGAGAGTAGTTTTCTCGCTGTAACTACGTGTTTTATTTTTATAGCGTAAATAGCTATTGCTTTTTACGACCCTAGATGTTGACAATCTGCAGTAAAAATGCCATTAAATGTACTTCTATTACCTATTTCTGGTCTTAAAGGATTTACAATATTGTGCTTTCCAATTTTACCTAAATAAATAAAAGCCTTTAAACAAGAATTGTAATTTCTCTTATACGAACTATACATATATGATTACTGCAAATGAAAGCATTTAACTAAAAATGAGTTTAAGTTATTTAACTAAAAATTAGTTTAAGTTATTTAACTAAAAATTAGTTTAATAAACTACAAAAAAATGAAGCTCATTATTTTCATTATCTGTTTTCTGCATTTAAAGTCAAAATGCATTTTTTGCAATGAATTAGATGAAAGAAGCATACATACAACGCATCACGTTAAATTATAAACTTTAATTTTTTAAGGCCCTGTCCACTAGCGCCATAAGATATTTTAGATATTAGCATTTAACTTACCTGACTGCAAATACTTGCTTACCAAAGAGTAAATACATAAACTAGTAATAATTTAATGGAATAAATTTCCATCCATGTAAGATATCAAAAATAAAACATAAATATGTGTCAAATTGAATTAACTGTAAAGTGTCAATAAAATTCTAAATAGTACACAATTAACAAAGCTACAGCTATGAAAAAAATATTCGAGATATTCAAAATACACATAACTGCAGTTTCATGCAGTGATGTCACTGTAGTTATTACGCGACTCTATGTTCTTGCTTTGCAAAGTAGAAAAAAGACAGCCAAGTGCCAATTGAACTCCCGCACCAAGGGTTTCGCACCACCACAGAATGCTAAGCCCATTTACCGACTTGACTGTTTTTTATTATTCTTTGTTTACCATAGGGCTTGTACTATAGTCGTTTATGTTGCGTAAAAAGCTTGCATGTATTATTCCGATTTTACGATAAAGCACAATTTTTTTTTATATGAAAACCTCTTATATTGATACTTTATGTTTTTTATTAATTGTTAGAAAATCCACCATAAAAATACACATTCTATAAAAATATCAGGCTTCTACTTACTTTGGTTTAAAAAGTAGAGTCCTTTAAAGGTTGGACAGACAGACAAACAGCGTTGGCTTAGAAATATGTATGTACTCTTTCCGTACGGCGGCACTCAAATTAAATATGCCACAATTTTGAAATTTGTTACATTTTTCATATTCTAAATAGTCGAAAAGTTTTGGAGCGGTAGTTAATGTCTAAAAATTCCACATTGCGTACTTCGATTTGTTCTATGGAAATAATCCGAGTAACAGAAAAATTTGAGTTCTTTTTTTTTGTATCAGCCTTATCTCAAAGGAATCATTATGATAATAGAGTTACAGTAAATCTCCTTCCATTATTCAGCTTTTTGATGTTTAAGAGAATTATAAACAGCATTATATAAAAAGTAGGTCTAATCTAAACACAATTTCAGAAACATCAGCCTACGATCTTTGTCACTGAATAATTTATTTAATCTATTTGATTGCGACATTTCGAGGTATTGAACTCAATGTGCGTGGGCGGTCACAATGGGCGGATATATGAATTATTGTGCCTTCAACTTAAATATACCAAGCTATTTAGGTAGATTCAAAGGAAAGTCACAAAGTATAGTGAGTAATATAAACATGATTTCATCAATTTGTTTTCGAGAAATAATCACTAATAATCAGTCGACTGACATCAATAATTTATATACAATGTATCTTAATTACTGACATCGATATTAAAGAGGAACTAGCAAAAACTTTTAAGGAGCTCGTAGCTCATCGTAGTTAAGCAAAGTCGGGCATGGTCTGTACTAGAATGGGTGACTGTCTAGCGGCACATTGTTTTGAGCTCCTCTGTGCTTCAGAGGACATGTTGAAATGTCGGTCATGTTTGTTGTCATATTATGAATAGCAGTCGTTAGGCCAATTTAGATCCCTTGTCAACACTGACCAAATATATCCAGCAGCCGAAAATCAGCTTATTTGCACTGAACCAGCGCGGTCAACTATCGTGAAAGTCTTCTTTTACAAGGAGAGGCCTGTGCCCCTGTGCCCCTGTGCCCCTGTGCCCCAGTGCCCTTGTGCCAATGGCGCGTATTTTGGCTGAGGCAAACAAGCAAGCAAACACTTATAACATAACTAACATTTTTGCTAATTAGCTTTGTAGTTAAAACATTTTAAGTTGCATAGTTAAGTCGTTTTTATATTAACCTTCCTAATTATAACAAAAAAAATGTATCGACTAGTTGGTTGATATTAAACAATATACGCAGATCTACCTACTTGTGACAACACAGTAACAAATACAATTAAGTCATCTTTGAATTTACTGATATTTTTTTAGTACATCAATAGAATGTGGACATAACAGTCCCACGACAATTTGGTTTAAAAGTTTTTTTTTAGTTCTGCTTTATTTTTTATAGGAGTTTACCTTGAGCGAAATGTGTGTTTAGTTAAATTATAAATATGATATAAAATGAAGTTTGTCTAATCGTTACCTTATTGATTTAATAAAAAAATATGTATTTATTTCAGTTGTCAGAAATACTTCAACAAAACGTATCTACCGTATCCATGCCTTTATTGTCAACAGCACTACCAGCAGCACTACTGGTAGTGCTATTTGCAAATGATAGCACTACCGGGGCACCGTTCTAATGTTTTATAGTACAATCGAAAACAAAACTACTAGAAGAAACCGGCCAAGTGCGAAATAGGAATTTCGTACCTTCGAACAAGATTGACGTTTGCTTGTATTACGATGGATTGACGGCGAAATGGTCGATTTTCTCCACCGACCAACTGAACGGCACAACTAGTGCAGTCGGTGGGATAAGTCGAGCGTTTATAGTCATTTTAATTTTTTATTTTTAATATTATGGCGAATGACAGCTGTCAAATTAGAAAAATTATAGATCTCATCAAGATCTTTATTTTTGATCACAGCTCAGAAGAGCTATATCGCCCTAACTATTGATATCAGACTAGCAAATTCCTTGCAGAAATGATAGATCTCATCTAGATTTTTATTTTTGATGACAACTTTTAAACTAAAAGGAGCTATATCTCCCTTACTATTGATCTTAGACTAGCAGTTTCTTTGTAGAAATGATAGATCTCATCAAGATCTTTATTTTAGATGACAGCTGTCAAACTAGAAAGAGGTATATCTCCCTAACTATTGATCGTAATCTAGCAGTTTCCTTCTAGAAATAATAGATCACATCAAGATTTTTATTTTTATATGACAACTGTAAAACTAGAAAGAGCTATATCTTCCCAACTATTGAGCTAAGACTAGCAGTTTCCTTGTATAAATGACACATCTCATCAAAATCTTTATTTTTGATGACAGCTGTTAAACTAGAAAGAGCGATAACTCCCTAACTATTGATCTTAGACTTGCAGTTTTTTTGTAGAAATGATAGATCTAATCAAGATCTTCATTTTTGATGACATCTGTCAACTAGAAGCTGCTTTATCTCCCTAATCATTGATCTAATTCATCGATCATTTCTGCAATGAAACTACTAGTCTACGATGTATAGTGACGGAGATATAGCCTTTTTTAGTTTGATAGCTAACAATCGAAATAAATAATGTTTAAAAATTTAGTTAAAAAAAATTTAACAAAAAGCGAACTTTGCGGTAACGAGACAAATTTTTCATCATCGATAACCACCTAATCCAAGAACCATGAGAAGATCCAAACAAATCAAGCCTGGCAATTATACGTATAATAAGTATTTTTGTTTACGATTGTACTTTAAAATATTTGAATGTCTGGTAGTGGTGTTTTTTGTAAACAGCACTACCAGTAGTGCGGCTGGTAGTGCCGTTTACAACAAACGTATCCATGTATGTACTAGTAAGCATAATAAGATAATAAAGATTTTAAACTTTTTTTTATCTAATATGTCGTATATACTGGAATAACTTAGCGTTTTAAAAAGTTCATCGTAAAAATAACAATCAGGGTAGTAACAATAATACTAACGACTCTGTCAGAAAAAATTATACTAACAATTCTGTTTTTTTTTTCTATAATACCCTAATTTTCTCATGATTTTTATATTTGAGTAATTATAAAAATTCTGATCTGATAGAAACAAATCTACTTTAGATTCGTCAAAGCCCATCCCCAAAGCCAATAAATCAGCACTGACGTCACAAAAAAAATCTTTGTAGCGGCATACAGGTATATAACCTATGGCATAAACTCGCCAGAGCCATATCATTAACAATTTTACAAGTATTTTGACAGCGCGTATAGATTTGTGAAAACAAATAAAATGTAAAAGATTCATCTGCCAAATTGTGTATTCTCGCCGAAATCAACGAACTATATATATTTAACTCAAGAGAGCCCTTGTTCGTAATGTGTTGCAAGTAAGTGCTGGGAAGTCATTGTACCAAAATGTTTAAGATTTTTTTGTAATATGTAGGTATTTTTCTATGTAACTATCCTTCTTGTACAATTTGGCTCATCTGTAATGTACAGTAATGTGATAAATAAAAAAATAGATAAACTAATTAATTAGATTTTCCTAAGCAATTTAACTGCAAAATATGAAAACACGTATATAAAGCTGCACGTGAACACATGGTTTAGTCGGCAAATCAAACTTTAACCATGACATGAAAGTTTAACAGATTTCCTTATCTTCAAAAAACAAAGCCAATAAAAGTACTACAAAACAACAGTTAAGGAGAAGTTACTTCATTCAAATCAGCAAATCCGCAAATCTTTTATTCATTCTAAAGGAGGTCTTAACCGATCGGACTGACGAAGTTCGTCTTTAATTCAATCATTTATATGCATCAGCTCGCTCCGGGACAGTAAGCGACATTCCCAAATGTTAAAGTGTTCTTGTTTTCCTTTTAGATAGACATTTAACATTGCCCGTTTTGTTTTGTTAATAACTTTTGTTATTGTTTTAGAAGATCCATGAATTTCTTTTTTTTCGAGTGACAAAAAATAAACTTAATTTTCATCTGTTTTCATTAGGTTTTTAAGTATGCTTTATCTTACTTTCGCTAGATCTTAGGTTTCAATTTCATCTTGCATCCTGAGTGGCGGAGATTCCAGCTTGGATTGTACCAAAGAATCTTTTTCTTAATAACTCAAATACATTGATTATTCACACTACTGGATTTTTGGTCAAGGAAAACATTGTAAGGAAACTTGCATACTTTAAAAAAAGTACCTATGTAAAGTCCATATTCCGCACGGGATCCTAAGCCCTAATCCCTTATCGCCCTTGGTGAGAGTAGGCCGTATCCCAACAGTAGGTACGAATGAGGCTGATAAGGATATTATCTTACTTATTTGGATGCACTGACTGTCGTTATAATTGACAAATCTAAACATATTTAACACCTTGTTAGTTTAACAAATTGCTGCGTCATGAGCTTTCACTTTCACACACACTCATTCTTCTTCTTTTGTGTTTATTTAACGTTTTCAAAGTTACGTGCTCGATAAACGACAAATCTTTGCAACAGAACATCCGGATGAGTCGTAAAAAGTGTTAAATTGGTTGTAAGTCAAAAAAATATCATGAGTCCTAGAACTCACCTTCAAAAATAGTTTTTTTTAGTTATAAAAACAAATAAAACTTGGATAGGATACTAGATACTAGAAACCATGTTTACGCAGTAAAAAAAGGGTAGCCTATGGACGCTTGCAACACCTGGGGCACACTCGCGCGTTGCCGACCTTTCTAATATCTAATAACTTCTTTCTTAAAGAATCCCATACTGTAGTCCTTACAGAAAACCTTGGCTGGGAGGGAGCTCATTCCACAACCTTAACGTTCGCGGGGGAAGTTTCTCTGAAACCTCCTATAAATTTAACCCCTATAGATCCGTTCGTCTAAAAGTTGCAGTCATTAAACTTGTAAACTACTGGCTTGTAGCTATGTGGTTATTCACAGCACACTTATTTAAAGTTGTAACGTCGACAAGGTCTTGAAAAATATTACGCACTTACATAAACATGGTTAAAAGGTTAGAGAGGTGTACACAAAATGAATAACTCGCAAAAAACACCACAAAGACAAAAAGTTACTTAACTTTATTGCATTTAAAAGGCCTATCCCATGATTTTCCATATAGTAGGATCCGCATAGAAAATGTATGTGGAGCTACTCCAATTTATTTTTTACTCAAAATCATTGTAAACTCTATGCTACTTCATATACGTGTAACACATCTGCCTACAAGGGTATTAAGGGTTGATTTTTTTAAAACTTCAAAAGATGACGTTCATTAATTAATAATTGATGATTTTCTCGCAGCTTTTCTAGTAGGTAGTGTGATGGACTGCCGTGCAGAGGGTGTGGGTTCGATTCCCTCACTGGACAAACATTTATGTGTTAAACATTTGTGTCTGTCTTGAGTCTGGGTGTACTTCTGTATGATGTGTATGTATTGACAAAAAAAAAGTAATATATATGTATTTATATCCGTTGTCTGGTACCCATAACACAAGCTTTGCTTACTTTGGGGCTAGACGGCGCTGTGTGTAATGTCAAAAAAAAATATTTATTTATTTATTTAATTGTAAAGAAAATCATATTAAGTTTCAAGTAAATTAAATAAACAATATGTCATCCCCTTTTTTCCCTTAAAGGTTGAAGTTTTTAAATAACCTGAAACACATATTACACTTATTGTGTCACTGAGCGATTATACCAAGTATGAAGTAAATTTGACCACAGAATTATTATTTTCCACTTGAATGTTGTCCACCATTTTCAACCCCTTTAAGGATTGAATATCGGAAAATTCGTTTTTAAATAACGCCTTCAACTATAAAGTGAACAACCTCTTAAAATTTTAGTCCTCAGCGGTTTGAACTAGGTGGTGATGACTCATTTGGGACATTGCTTTTTTATGTATAATAGGTAGGGAATCATTACCAAAAACATGAAACCTGTCATTTTAAATATTCAACCAAAAGTTAAACCGATGGATTTAACTCGAAAAATCATGAATTTTCATATAAATCTTCAACCTCTTTATTATCTCCTAGGGGATAGTTTCTAAAAAATTGAGCAACACATCATTCTTAGTTTTCAACTATAATTTCGAATACCAATTTAATGGTTTTTATTATACATTTTTATTTACAAAACCAACCGAATTCCCATACAAAGTTTTATTTCTTATTTTACTAACCTTGAGGATATTTTTCAAAAAATAATGTCGTTTCATGTCACAAACAATTCATTTTTAGTTTTAAAAATGACAAATTTTCATAAAAAATTCCAGCCACTATTTCACCTTCTCAGGGGTTGAATACTTAAACGACGCCCCCAGTATAAAACCAACTCTGTATAATACAAACTTTGCCGACCCATTTCTACCCTTTAGGGCCTGATTCTTGCAGAAAAATATGTATACCCAGTTATAATTGAATTTGACATCAAAATTATAACTTTTCATAAAAACTTTGCCAGCCACCTTTCTCTCTTAGGGCCCGAGTTTTGCAAAAACTGAAATAATTATTTCATATATTAACACAGTTATAAGTTATAGTAGTTTTTACCATTAAAAATAAATGTTTCTCATACAAACTTAGCCACCCCCTTAGGGGCTGATATAAAAAAAACTCTGAAATGTGTTTTTTATTGCACTGCAACTGCAATGAAGAGCATTCACACCTAGTTTCAAGGTAATTTGCTAATAACCATATTACTTCCTACACAAACTTTCACGCTTTTTAACCCACTTAGGGGTTAGAATCAGAAAAATCCTGAAACTCGTCATAACTTATTTGCTTCCTTATATATATATATATATATATATATATATATGTGTGTATACTAATTTTTATGGCTTTATTGGTGTAAATAAGCGAATTCTATACAAAGTTTCATCATTAAAAACTGACAGATTTTCATACAAACTGCTAACCCCTTTTTACCCCCCTTAGAAGTCGAATTTTGCTAAATCCGTTTTTATACGACCTATTCAAAATATAACAAACTCTTTTCCCAAATTTCAAATTTTTATTCTTACCGGTTTGGGCTGGGCGTTGATGAGTCAGTCAATTAGGACATTGGAAATATATGTGTCGCATGCAAAGCGTATAATCCGCTGTTTCATAATATGCCTTCGCAGATCGTATAGTATGGAATAGAAATTATCTATATATAGTTTGTATGACGATGCCATAGCTTAGTAAGCTGGTGTATGTGTCGCAGCCATCTGGTTAAATTAGCCAGTTGATTGGGCGCCTAAGCAGATCGTTAAATATGGAAAAGAAATTATCATATAACTAAACAGATTATTATATATAACTTGATTGGAGTGCTCCGCTCGGTTTGCTCGCTCCGCATCTACGGTGACACATAAGAAACAGAACCTAACCCAACATACATGACTTATACAGTGCGATGTCTGATCCTTCTTTTCCACACTTGACGATTTGCCTAGGCGTTCAATTAAGTAGCCGATTTAACCAGATGGCTGCGACACATACACAGCGCACACGCACTAGACGGCGCCAGTCAATGATTTTGCTGTGACAAGTCGCACTTTGTACTTTAAGCTAGGAGTTAAGGCAGTCTATAATTTAACTAGCGCCACCGATTGTATTAGACCATATTTTTTTATAAAATAATTTAAACTTCAAATTTATTTTATATTTCTTAGAACATTCTTGCGCGCTGTCTAAATTTGACTACCTATATTTTTGCGTGGTTACACAAATAACACTACATTCACACACGCAAAGTTGTCGGCTCCGTGGTTCAGTGGGTAATGACCCAAATGCTGAAACGAGGGGCGTGGGTTCGATTCCCACACAAGACAAACACATATTATTTGTGTTCGTCTTTTCTGTTTAATATGTACCTATGTATTTAAAAAAAAAAGTATATATGTAAAAAAAAGAATGTATGTTTATCGATTATCTGGTATCCACAGCACAAGCGTGGCTTAGTTTGGAACCAGCCGGCGGCAAAGCGGCGTTGTGTGCAATGTCCAAAAATATTTATTTATTTATTACATACTTATCCTAAATTCTCCGTAATTGAATTTAAAATATACACATATTTACACATAGTACGCTAGTAAGTGATCCAGTAGTCGGTTGATACAAACATTCCCTATAATAAAGAAGTCAATTTATATTTTCTGATTGCCATCTTCTCGAGCCAATAAAGCCTTTCCTCCAATAACTGGTACTTGATATCGAGAGAGACGATGACAAAATCACCCATGAATGAATCGGCTTTGCTCGATTATTCACTTTTTTCCTTTTACTGGTATTATATACAAACAATTTCATAAGGATATTGTTGTTCTATAGCGTATAAATTGATGTTTGATAACAAGATCGATTGAGATATACGTTAAAGTTGGTAATACATTTTAATCGATTATTTCAACTATTACTTAACTATTAATTTTTTTTTGCATATAAACTAGCAAACAAGGCATTGTATCTGAGGTAGAAAATAATTAGAAACTACTACAAGTTGTCACAAAACTTAACATAAAGATTGTTCGTAAAAAAAAAAATACACTGATGACATCGTATTCTATTCAAGTAACAACTTCCGTAAAGTTACCTTAAACAACACAGAAGTTTAAGCTACAATTTAACAAATCAGGCACAAGTGTCAATATAAGTTTCGAACGTCAATTTGAACTTGTCGCTTGGAAGGGTCTAAATTGTTTTATTCTGAGTGAAATACTGAAACAGACACTGTTTAAATGGGATGTAGAAATAGATTCTGTTAATTGGACTTTTCTTCCACTTTTAGTGTAGGAAACATGTCGAGTTGTGTAGGATCTCGCCGATGTGCCTCTTCTTTCGTTCCTGAAATTATTTTAGTCTATTTTAGAAGTCTATAACCAATTGGCGGAAACGGTACCCTGATTGTTTTATCATATCCGTCTGTCAATTTATCCACGCTTCCAAATTTTGACTTTTTTCCATTAATTCAGATGACATGTTGTATGTAAAAGTCTTACACGTACATAAAGTACCATACAGTTTACAATGATATTAAAATAAAAAATAAATTAGAGTACCTACATTTTCTTAGCGGATCCCATTATGTGGAAAATCGTGGGATAGGCCTTTAAAATGCATTAAAGTTGTTTAAATACTTTTTGTCTTTCTGGTGCTTTTTGCGAGTTATTCATTTTGTGTACCCCTCTCTAACCGTTTAACCATGTTTTTTAAATGAGTAATATTTTTCAAAACTTTGTCGACGTTAAAACTTTAAATCAGTGTGCTGTGAATAACCACATAGCTCCAGTAGTTCACAAGTTAACTAACTGCAACTTTCAGACGAACGGATCTGTAGGGGTTAAATTTATAGGGGGTTTCAGAGAAATTTCCTCCCGCGAACGTTAAGGTTGTGGAATGAGCTCCCAGCCAAGGTTTCCTCTAAGGACTACAGTATGGGGATCTTCAAGAAACAAGTAATTAGATATTTGAAGGGTCGGCAACGCGCAAGTGATGCCCCAGGTGTCGCAAGCGTCCATAGGCTGCGGTGACCGCTAACCATCAGCGGACTGTTGGCTTGTTTGCCACCATAATGGTATAAAAAAAATTCTAAATTATATAAGGTTTGTAATCCCATTATCTTTTCGCAAAAAGCTTTATGATGTGATTAAGCTTTTAGACGAAACAGCTATCTCAATTTCCTGATATAACTTTTCTTTTCTTAGAGGAAGTTGGTACGACGTAATAACTAACTTGTAAAGAAAAATGCTTTAATTAGTCTAAAAGACACATTATTTAAATATTTGCGTTAGGTTATTTTATGCATAGACAACGACACAACAACGACTTCACAAGTAGTGGTGCCAGCAAACGCTACGTTCGTCTTGTAGCGCGTTTCACATAGCAACGGGATAGCAACAAACATAATATAGCAAATGCAAATGGATTAAGTTTTTCTCCTTATTCAAAAGTCGGGTGAAAAACCCTTTACTTACTATGTTTTAGTATTTTAGTATTCTTAGTTTTATTTTTTATTATAACTGAAGAAAAACAATTATTGAAGACATTTTCTAGAAATCATGACCTTTTTTTTTTTGACTTTACAACCAACTTATATGTTTTAATGACTCTTCCTGACGTTCTGTTTTAAACACGTGATCGTGATTATGCGCAGGTTGCCGCTAGGGCGATGGGGAATCAATTCATATTTTTTTTAGATATCCCCAATAAGTTCATTATACGGAACCCTAGCTTAAGCGTGTACGTAACGCACTTGGCCGGTTTTTATATACATATTTGTATACATAGAGGCGCGCTCTAAGTACCTTGGTAGTAGTATATCTGGTAGTAGTGTGTTAAATTGAAAATAAAATTTACTTATGTATGGTTTCAATTTTAATGTAGATCGTTGCATTTGCTAGTTCACACACAAAATTGTATAGAACTGTAATGGATATCATAAATGGACATTTTGACTTATATTTTTTTAATTTTAACATTAATTTGTGTCACTTACATACTCCGCCGCCATATTTATTTTTCAAAAGGCTTTAACAAGTCCAGTGATGAAACTATGACTTAGATTATCTCAATGCGTGCAAATAATAAAACATTTCTTTTCAATCTTTATATTAAAACTTGTTATCTAGCGAGTGGGTTACGACACATCCAGGTCAAACGGATGCCATGAATCATTCATGTCTTTGAATTGCCTTTGGATCTTTTAAAGAAATTGGCCCTTCACTGAATCTGAGTCAGTTGGAAATTGAAATTTATAGGTTACTGTGAGATAATATCAGCCATTGCAGGGGCACAGGCCTCCCCTTTATGTAGGAGGCTTAGGCCATTGTCCAACGCGCTAACCCTGGCGTTTGTAGAGCTATTGGCCACCCGTGTGTCAATTGTCATTTTTGTCGATCTAGATCTCAGTTTGTATATGTTAGTTATGAGTAAAATATTGGCACAGAAAACTTTCGAGCTCTTTAATCACTCAAACGTCGAAACACGGTGTAAACATTTTAATTGATTGGTCAAAAAACCTTGTTTTGAACTTACGCAATTTCTATTGGTTCTTAAAATCTTAAAATGAAAGGCTTTTTTGCCATATTTTAAAAATGATTGATAGGCAATAACAATATCTTAATATGCTCAAACCAGTTTTTAATAACTATTGTAGTTTTTATAGACTACATTTTACTGATTTCTTGCAAGATGTATGCGTTGGGTGTCGCATAGTAATGTAAACACAACCTGGAAATCTGATAATAACAACGGCCCAGCGTAAAAAAACGAATTCAAAAAAAAACAAAAAGTTGGTCAATAAGCGGTCTCCCATCCGATGACTAACCAAACCCTACTTTGCTTAACTTTGAATATCTTTTCCAATAAAGAACTGTTTCTTTTAATAACCTAGACTATTTTCGCTAGATGGTGCTGATAGGGTAATTTAAGATGGTAATGACTTGAGCCTGTCTTACACTTGGCCAGTTTTATTATTTGTTGTAAAATACTTCATACTATAATCACTGTAAGTTTAAAGTGTTGTTTTAACTATAGAACAAAACAATAAAATCGTGTTTCTTGTACGGGGACCCATTATTTTCTATTTGAGCTTTCTATTTTAGCTTTCTATTTTTGCTAATTGATTTGCTCGACTTGAGCCCGTCTCACACTTGGCCGGTTTTATTATTTGTTGTTACACTTTAGAGCTCATACTATAATCACTAAGTTTGCAACTTGTTTGCATTATTGTTTTTACGACAGAACAAAACAATTAAATCGTATTTTTTGTACGGGAACCTAATTTTTACTTTTTGAGCTTTCTAATGTTTGCTAAGTGATCCGCGGTTATAACACATATTCTGAGAAAATTTTAGGCTTCTCCCTGCTTTGGTCTAAAATATAGCGTAGGTATAGTAATAGCGTAGGTTTAGTAATAGGGCTCCGTTGACACCCTCTGGGTTCGGATTTCATATCGGAATCTGGTTTCGTATAAATTCTTACAACCCAGGAAGCGTGTCCTGGATATTTGTGTCTAATGTCGATGTTCCTAAATATTAATTTCACCAACATCAGAGCCTCGATAAGATATGACATAGACCCATCACGTTATAATATCCCTTTAATTAAAAACAAGATATCAAAACTGAAATACTTATTATTGTACGTACACATCCACATACACAAACAGATCAACAAAGCTTTTAAACATATAATTTTCCTCTCTTTGCATCAGAGGTTAAAAATATAACAGATAGAACATAAATGAAAAGCTTTATTATTAGCTGTATATTTACGTCAAAGAGGAAGCTACGGCGTGTCGCGGCAGCGGCAGGTAAGTGCTCTCTCGCAACGACCCGCTTTGCGCGCTCTACTTACTACTCCTTCATTACTTAAATATTACCTGCGTTCTTGTACAATATTATTTATTTTTACCTACATTTCACTAAATATGTACAACAAAAGAAAAATCAGTTTGTACGTTTTTACAGTTTGTACCGCTTTACGACTTGTCTGTTTAATAATTTAAGCTGGAATTTGAGGAAAGAGAAGATTCGGTATCAAATAGTAAGTTGCTGGTATTCACGAGAAGATTGTTATGGAGATGTCTACCATAGTAAAGAAAGGATGCTTTAATAAAGCAATAAGGACTGCTAAGATATTGAAAACGCTGTTTGGAGAGGCAAAGCGGAGCAGAGCGGAGAGGTAAGTAAGGTAAGCAGGTACTTAAAAACACAAAAAATACAGCGCAAATCTCTAACTAAACGGTCATGCGTCCATATAAAAGCTTGTTAGAGCGGATAAAAATGCACAGTGTTGTTTCTGTTTCATGCGTAGGTACTTGTAGTGGAATTGGATGTAAAGGATAGAATCTTCCTTACAACTTTAAGGTATTTAATAATAAATTCGGTTATCGGCGTAGGATTTCTACTTTTTTATTAAAGTTATATGAGGAATTTTGCTACAGTAACCTAAAGCTATAGCTATGTAAATTCAGCTAGTTATTTCTGCGGACATTTTCTGGGATGAAATGTAGCCTATGAGTCAATTCAATGTAAAAAGCTATCTTGAAGTAAATAACGTTTAAAACTTTCGCGGTTGTTATCAATGCGTTTATATGTTTTGGCTTACCACGATTAGATTTGAACTATCGATATTACGGCACACCTGCACGCGCCAGCTTCACGGGTGACTTCACATATCTTCAAGTAGTTATGACGTCTAAGAGGAACAAACATACTACCTCACAAACTTTAGTATTTAGTATATTAGTAGGATTGTTAACTTACAACATTTCTTGAGTTAGGAAATCACATATATCTGTTTTGCGATTTTTAAATAACGCAATGTGTCAGCATATGAACGAAAAAACGTTTTATTTTTAATATGGCAGAGAAAAAATTCAAGCAAATAATTGAGCCAAGATGCCTGATTTATGAGTAATTTTGGCATTGTCTCAGCTGATATATAACTCAATATTGGTAGAGACTTCATTTGTTCCACTAGATGACAATCACACATATAGAGTGGCTTCATTATTTAAGGTACTTTACTCTATTAGAAATAAATTTCTTGCTGAACTGTAATTGACTGGTAAATTCACGTAATTATGTATTTAGTGATCTTTAATAAACCATTATTAATGAGATATTGCTTATCAACAGTGGATTTAAAAAAAAATCTCTACTAAATACTTAGTTTGTCATACGGTGTAAGGATGTTTCAAATAATATGGTTGATCGTGAAAAAAATATTCTAGTAAACTAGTCAGTACTAATATTTTTTTTAAGTAATTACATTTTATGAGATACATGAGATAGTGTATCTGGACTTAAGTGTCAGGACTAACTTTAAAGTAATCTATACTAATATATAAAGCTGAAGAGTTTGTTCGTTTGAACGCGCTAATCTTAGAAACTATTGGTCCGATTTGAAAAAATCTTTTAGTGTAAGATAGCCCATTTATCGAGGAAGGCTAAAGGCTGTATACCATTACTCTTAGACCAAAAGGAGCGGAGCACCAATGAAGAATGTCAAAAATTTAGGGCGGGCGAAGCGACTGTTCCTGTAAGTGGCAACAGAGCAAAGCGAACAGGGTGACCTGATTTAGGTGCTCCTGAAAGCTCGAGGGATGTAGAAAGACGTAGTAGTAGTTTTTACCCCGAATTCGAAACCGGTAATACTGTGGACGAAGCAGTTACAATAATGCTGCAGAACTACGGGTCTACGGGCGTCTTGATTGATGGCCAGTTAATCAATGGGCGCGAATCCCACGAGCGCCGATGACGGACAAATGTTACTAGCCCCGAAACTATGAAATATACTAATATGTGATAAAACGAATTATAGCCTAGCCTGAATTATAGAAGGTTATTAAGGATTTGCCTTTCCTTAAGTTACTTCTAACTTATCCAACCTTTACTTTGATTTTTATTGTCCCTTACCCAAAGGATGCTTTCTACCCTGGGAGTTGCTCCCCTGATTTCCTTTCTTCTGTTCATGGCAATTAAAATTTGATTAATTAAATTGTTTCAAATAGTCCGGAAATTGTTAAGGTATCTATCATAAATGAAGCCAGGAATGCATGCCCAAATACTGATTTCCCAAAAAATCCATCTTCGCAGCGTTTGTGGGATGGGCCGATCTGCGAACAAGTGCGGAAACAACTTTTTGATACGTGCTTGAACTCCGCAGATTGTGCCTACTTATTAGCTGTTACCGAGTGGTAATCGGGTTTATGGTCGCAGGCCATTGCTACTCCTAATTTAAGGACACTCCTGGATTCTTCCGCTTTTAGCTGCCAGTGTGGCTTTACTGTCGACCAGCGCAGACATCACGGTTCTTGAACTGAATGGTCTCATACGTGACAATTGTAAGAGACCAGACGGCATGAATTTTATTCCTAGGAGTATAGGGTGGCCTCTTGTTTGGGAGACTACTTGCGTCGATACCCTTTCGCCGTCACATCTTTATCAAACACAAAAAAGGGCTGGTACAGCAGCTGATTTTGCAAAAGGCAACAAACGGCGCAAAAATATGCTACCTTAGACAGTGGATATATATTTGAGCCCTTTGGAGTCGAAACATTAGGATTATGGGGTCATAGTGCAAAAAAAGAGTATATGGCTGTAGCTTCGCGTTTGGTTGAAGCTTCTTGCGACAATAATGCTGGCTTTTACCTTGCCCAAAGAATTTGCATTGCACTCCAACGCGGCAATACGGCCAGCATTTTGAGAACGATGCCAACTGGCAAGGGTTTATTAGATTAATTTTATATATGTTTTGTAATATTCCTGTAATAAATTTCCTACAAACAAAATTAAAGATAACCTATATGTAATTGTATCACTTCGTTGCGTAAAATTATGTAGGTATTATATTGTTTGTTGGTACAGAACCCTTGGTTCGTGAGTCAGACCAGCATTAGGCCCGTTTTTGTTTAGACTCGAAATGAGTTTAAAGTCAAGAATTTACTATTTACGCACTTGATTGTCTCAAATCTTTAGTCTTATGGTATTGTAGTCTTACAGTGTATTTTGTTTTGCAATTTACTGAACCGATGAACGTTCGATCAACGTAAAATCAGATCCAACTCTCTCCGCCGAGCGACATCGGCGACGTTGGCTTGTCGTCTCGGACGGATGGACTGCGAATTCAATTTCGACGGTTTCTGCATAGAAATCGATTTGCTGTGTTAAAGTAAATTATGAACTTTTGTATTAGTGGGCGACGGTCTAAAATCCCACGTCTTTTGAGTTATCCGTTATTTGTTATGCAAAGTTGTTATTTGGCGCGAGTGCCTAAATTGAATACCGAGCAAGCGAACGATTATAAAATAAAATTGAACACACCAAAGCGAGTGGTTCAAAGATAGAATCCTAGGCAAAGCTAGGGATTCTAAGACATGAGATCATTTTGCAGCCATGCGAAACACACAATTTTTCATCTCACCACAGCGAGGAAAATGCTCAGTATCAAAAGATAAGCATAATTAACATATCCAATCTTTGTCCGGAGTTACGTCGCCCATGGCTTTTGCATAGACTACAAAGCGAAAGACGCGGAACAAGGTCAGTTTTAGATGAATAGATCCTGAGTCAGGTTTACAAATAATCAGTTTGTAAGGAACCCTGACTGACTGACTCTCTGACTCGCGCTTAGCCGGTTTGTTTTAAGTGGAATTAAAAAAGACATTTTGCGTGCTAGGCGATATACAGGGACCTAATTCTCACTTCATTAGAGATAGTTTCGAATAGAGATTATCTAGAAGACACCATCTCGACTGTAAAATTTCGATCGTCGACATCATTTTCTCGTTTGCTGTATTCTCACAATCAAACGAAACATCCTTGGAACAAAATGTCGTTCGAAGTGGTGAATTGTTGCCGTTGTGAACCGGTTACGCTGCGAGGTATGTTCCGTTGCCCAGTTTTAGGGCGTTTTAAAAACGTCTACTCTAATATGCCTCTTTTGATATATTAAAAAAGGTTTTGGTGACTACAAAATGTTTGCTGCAACATTTTACTTGTGCTTCATCATTATTAATAAGGAAATAATGATTATAACTAAGTTTGTAAACTAAATCATCACTATGGTATTAGAGACAAAGCTCTCGACCTTTTGACATCCTATATGAGTAGGAGAGTACAGAAAATAGATGTCAACGGTGAAAGATCTCCGGGATCAGCAGTCACTATGGGAGTCCCTCAGGGCTCAATTTTAGGTCCTTTTCTATTTCTTATTTATATTAATGATCTCCCATATAATGTAAAAAAACATGACATTGTCTTATTTGCTGATGACACCTCTTTGCTTTTTAAAGTTAAGAGACGACAGACATATTATAATGAATTAAGTAATGCCCTTTCTAAAATTGTAAATTGGTTTAACGCTAATAATTTGTTACTTAATGAAAAAAAAACCAAATGTGTTAAATTTACATTACCAAATGTTAGTCAGAGACAGACATGTATTAATATTAATGGCGAGCAATTAGAACTTGTTAATTCAACAGTCTTTCTTGGCATAACGCTGGACTCCAAACTTCGATGGGGTCCTCATATTCATAACCTAGCCAAAAAACTTAGCTCTGCTGTGTATGCGATCAAGAAAATAAGACAATTGACCGATGTCGACACTGCAAAAATAGTATATTTTAGCTATTTCCATAGTTTAATGACATATGGTATCCTATTGTGGGGTAGCGCTGCTGATGTAAATACAATATTTTTGTTACAAAAAAGGGCAATTCGTGCTATTTATAAATTAGGATCTAAGATATCTCTGAGGGATAGGTTTAGGGAAGTAAAAATTTTAACTTTAGTGTCGCAGTACATATATGAAAATCTTTTATATGTACATAAAAATATCAATAGTTTCAGCAAGAAAAGTGACGTTCACAAAGTAAATACTAGAAGTAAAAATAAGCTGTTGGTGCATGATACACGTCTACACAAAATAAGTAACTCTTTTATGGGGCAATGTATACACTTTTACAACAAAGTTCCCAATAAAATTCAAAATCTATCAATAAGTAAATTTAAATCTTTTATCAAGCAGGTACTTTGTAAAAAGGCATACTACAATATTTCAGACTATGTAAATGATAAAAATCCTTGGGACTGATGATGCTCAATTACAGGATGCATAGGTAAACCAAATTAAAATGGAAATAACATAAAATTGTACGACTAAAAATTTTTTATTTAAAACATTAATTGTATTTTAATTTATTTGTATTATTGATAGTGTTTTTAAAAGAGTAACTATCGAGTTTCTTGCCGGATTCTTCTCCCGGAAGGTGGGAGGGTTCAAAAAATAATATTTTATAACTTTGACGATTCAAAAGTGATTGTAAAATCCTTATTTGAATAAACCATTTTGACTTTGACTTTGACTTTGAAATCCCTATTTCGAGAAATTGCTATAATCTTTAAACGGAACATCTGTTTATTTTAATTGTTGAGTGTTTTTTTGTTTATTTGGTTAAGAATTATAAGTTTTTCTTATTTTTCAAAGGTTAATTGTGTTTATTAAATTTTTCTTACATGAAATAACCACTAGGTGGTATTATCAAAATACTACGCAGTACTAAAGATGGCGCGGCGGACCTCAAACATTTTTGTCAGTGTATGTGATGTAACCTAGTGTTTGTTATGATGGAAATCAATAGAAATAGAAGAATATTATTGTCATGGGCGACTTTGATAATTGCGAAAATCGGCCTATCTATCAATTGAAAAAAGACTAATAATGTATTATGAAAGGAATTAAGGTAAAAAAAATATCATATTTGGTAATATAACTATTTTTCCGCCCATTTTAGGGTTCCGTACCTGAAAGGTAATTAGGAACCCTATTACTAAGGCTTCGCTGTCCGTCCGTCCGTCCGTCCGTCTGTCACCAGGCTGTATTTCATGAACCATTATAGTTAGACAGTTGAAATTTTCACAGAAGATGTATTTCTGTTGCCGCTATAACAACAAATACTAAAAAACAGGAAAAAAAAATTTTAAGGGGGCTACCATACAACATACGTGATTTTTTACTCGTTTTTGTAGATAATGGTACGGAACCCTTTGTGCGCGAGTCCGACTCGCACTTGGCCGATTTTTATTACTCTGACCTACATTTTAGACATTTACTTTAGATTTTAGAACATATAGTTTACGCTAAGAGTAGAATTAATGTTTAGAACCCAATCATTTTGAACATCAAAATTTGTCATGATTCGAATGTGAGATGTAGACTCAAACGGTCCCGACCACCCGAGGCAGTTCGAGCGGCTTGCGTTCGAGAAATGTCGGATTCAACATTACCAGAACTGCTTAATTACATTTTCGTTCAAGAAAAGTTTAAATTCGTACTTTATTTCGAATTCGTGATCAATTCGGTCGCGTGAGAATTAGCTCCCTGGACTGTTGCGTGCAGATTTTGAATAAAGAAATCCTGTCTGAGCGAGTGAGTTGAGGATTTTATTTACGACTACAAACTAAATAAAAGGTTTTTACTAACAGGTAAAAACCCAAATTACAAAGTACGAATTGTACTTTGCAAATTACTTTACAAATTAAATCAAATTGCAATTTAAATAACAATTACAATATTATAATTGTAATAATATTACCGTTACTCACAATAACCATTAAAAATTACAATATTAAAGGTAATAATAACAATTACCTTCTAAGTAGAAAAGTCATTGACTACTAAAGATCAGGTAACATAAGTAAATCTTTTTAATAATTACCTATTTCTTCTACGTAACGTTTCAAATATACAACCTACCACAAAAAGTCAAAACAGTAAAATATTTCCAACTCGAATATTTCCGGCGTTAACCACAAAATGTACAAATAGCTTATCCTGATGGCATATTTGGAAAATATCCAAGACATTCGCTTCAATGTGGCAGAAAAACTAAACGAATATAAGCGCGCAACCCCGAGACAAAATGACGTGGAAAAATATTTATGTGTCGGGAACTCCTAAATTATTGTACAAGAATAACACGTTTTTACATTTTGACAAATAAAATGAAGTGTTAGCGAAATAGGTTAATATAAATAATTAAACAATTAAGTTATGAAACAGATTGTTTTTATTTTTTAATCTGCTTCAACAAAAGGAGGAGGTTTCTACGTTCGACGGGTATATTTTCTTTTATGTATGTCCACCGATTTCTCCGTCAATTGTGAACCGATTTCAAAAATTCCTTTTTTATTTGAGAGAGTACTTTCCTGAGGTGGTCCTATATTAATGAAGTTGATTTAAAACTTACTTTTTTAAAAAAAATATTGATGTTAATTTTGAACTGGTGACACACCTTTTATGTTGATAATTGTATAAAATTTTAATACAAGTATGAATGTTTGTAGTGTACGATAAAAAAAGAAATTCGTCAATCAAAAGCAAAAAATAAAAACTTTTTTACAAAGTACTTATATACGAGTATATATACATATAAGTTAGATTTTTTCTCTAAAACCACCGGACTGGTATCAAAGAGGTTTTGCGCATAATATAGCTTACTATTATTTATTGTAGGTTATTAGAACTTGGCTGCAACTAAGATTAATAAAAATGCTGTTAGGATTGGCAACTGCAGTTTATCTGATATTTTTTAGGTTTTAATGCAATTTATTTTGGAAATGGCTTAATATTAGTACCTCATTAATGCTTAAAACATATTCTTTATCTTTTAGATAACTAAGACAATTGTCGGTGAATAGGTTACAATACTGTTGACGCTTGCAAAAACTTAAAAAAAGTTATTCAGGAAGTGATTTCATAAATAGTAATTATTCAACGTATAACAAAAGTTATTTATAAATTCTTCTAATATTTAAAAGAGGCTTAAACTCGACCAAAAACACACGAGCTTCAATTCTTATCGGTACCAAACTAACTTCAGTGTTATTTTGGTACCGATATTATTTTTCGTTAATATTTGTATAGTTCACGTTAAACTGGTTGAGTTTCGTATATAAGTGGATAAGAATTCCTTGCGTCTAACTGAAATATCGATAAAATTATAATTTCTTGCTAACTTTATTATAATGGACCTAATTGTACATTTATTAGGTTCAAATTTATATATAGGAAATAATATTTTGGACGTACGGTTCTCTAAAAAAACCGAAATAATTCATTTCTGACAATTCTCGGAATAAGGATTGACACAAGATAGAGCGCAAGTTTTATTGATTTGTTTTGTCAGAAATTGTCAAAATTTTATATCGAATTAAAATAAACATTTTGATTAATATTTCTTTAAGGATATAAGACACTCTATGAGTGTAGCCTTCGAAATTATCAGTTTTAAAAAGTTTAATGTCAGTTATTTACAAATTTATAAAAATTCATATAAATAGTAGAGATATTTGAACAAATGTTATTTAATTGGAAATCTTATTTATAAATGAAGAACATAGTTATAAAATAAATACATAAGTTATGCAAAATTATATAAATTTTATTCAAATTGAAACTTAGTGGAATAAAAAACATAAAGTGTTATTGTTGAAATAACATAGTTTTATGAATTTTCCTGAAAAGAAAAGTTCAAAGTTTTGTTTGCAAAATTTGAGAAGTTCACACAAAAAAAATATTTTGCCAACCCTAATATTTGTTCACAAAACGCATAAAGATTAAAATCAATGACTTTTGACTTACTTGGTGATTAACGCACACATACAAATATCTGAAGTAAAACATCCCGAAAACACTATACTGTGTTTCAAGTACGAAATTCTGGCCAGGTTAACTAGGATTTTCCCATAACGGTAGCGGTAGATGAAATTCTGGTTAGGAATCATGACGAGAAGTAATGACAGTCAATCGCGAACTTTGGCCGGAAACGTTTTTTCCAATAATAATTAATTTCAAGTGACAGTGTTAGTTTGTTAGTCTTACAAATAATACAAGGTACTTACTTAAATCCAACTTTAAGTTTAAATGCAGATCCAGTATGCAGCAAGCTATAAGTTTTCTTTAGTTTTCCTGCGTTCTGACTCCATCGTTTCTTTATTCTTAATGTGTCATACGATCTAGGAGCTCAGGCCCTGAGATAAATCCTAAACGTCTATTAGTTGGGTTGGGGTCAGGTTAATTTAATTTAACTATCATACATAAATGTTGTGTGAGTGATGGGATGTATGTAAAATTATGTTATTTTGTTTGAAGTGTACTACCTTAAAATTATTTATTTGATTATTTATCTTTATATAATCAATTTTTCAAATTAAATATCTGAAAAACCTCATACAATATGAAAGTGTTAAACCTGAACTCAACTTAAAATGAAATATACAACTGTCATATAAAAATGAGTTTATAAAATAAATACATTATATGTTGAGGATTCATAAAATCTATGGATAATATTATCCCTACCTAGTGTTCAGAGTTATGACTTCTGGATTGATTATATCACTGAAATTTGTGAAGAGACAAATTAAGATTACTTCATATATTATAAATAAATAATACCTTAAGCACATAATTTAAGCACATCAAATTAAATAACTTTAATAATAAGTGAACATAATTTGTTCAAGCTTAATTTAGCTAAAGAACCGATAAATAAGTGAGGCCTAATGTTTAGAAGTATTATTTTTAATATCTAAATTTATTCTTTTTAAAAAGTAATTTTTTTGAGACCACATATATACATTTAGAAACGCAAACCACTTCTAGTATTTGGTAAAAGTCTTGAGGAATTTATTGAACGGGAGTGGAACGATAACTCTCATAGACTGGAATGTATTTGGAGAACACTTTACCACACAGGTCCATGCACCTAGCTATGTTCAACGTCATTTTTGAGTTTGTAGCTTCAGGAAATGATACATGATAGCTCTGGGAAACTCGTGGAGGAACTCGTTGATCACTTGCGTCAGTTTGTAGAAATCCACTTTTTACTAGACCTAATATTATTGGTTCCTACGTGGTTAAAGAGTTGAAAATGTTCGTCACGAACAGCTGCCAGAATAGGAAAAATACAAGTAACAGTTTAAATTCGCTTTCAACATTGATATTTGATAAGATATTCTATGTCCTAGAAATCTAAGGTGGTTGTAGACTCTTAGGAGAAAATTATGATTGTGTAATAGGTATATGTTTAGCAGGGGAATGAATGTCTTATGCCTGGTGTGATATCTATGAGATGATCTGGAAATTTGATCGATGGTTTGGCTAAACACATAGTTTAGCAAACTAGCAGGCGTAGTTTAGAAAGGACGGATGGCTGGTGACACGTTTAACATCATTTAGTGTTAAAGGTCTCTGGGCGATGAGGTGGATGGCCAGAGATGTCGGATCGTAGGTAACAATAGTTTTTTTTTAGGAACTTACTTTTAAAAGGTCGTGTTAGGTATTTTTCCTACGTTGAAAGTCACGTCCATTACTTAATCATGTTCTAACGCATAAGTGAGAAAGGACTGTTAGCTTGGATTGTAACCTTACCTAGAGTTCTCTCGGAACTTAGGTCACTCCGGGAGCACAACTCTAATGACAAAATAAAGCTAAGTACTTAGAAATTGTTTCTTTGCTTTTTTCCTGTAATAAATATTTTTGTTTATATTTCTATTTTAATTTTCCGATTTTTATTGAATATTGTTTTATTAGATTATTGAAAATTATTCATTTAAGAGGGGGGGGGGGGACCTTACACGCTGCCCTTCCCTGTATGACTCCTTTTGTAATAGTTATTTTATTTTACAAACACAATTACATTTTAACTTTTTCGACTTTTAATTATTTGTTAGATAATCCCCTATTATAACACATATAAGGTTGTAATGGGCTCTGTTGGCACCCTCTGGATACTGAACCCTAAAAACATTATCTTATACAAAGAATTGTAAAACGAAATTTTGTCATCGGTCTTTCGTTATATTTAAGAGACATCTCTATTTTTATCAGCTTTTATTTTATATTTCTATAAATGGGTTTTGTCAAGTTAATAAATGATTTTTAACGTGACCTCTATTGCTGATTAGATAAAACATACATCCCGGGTGTAACAAAAAAGCGAGGTTTTGGTGACAAGATGACCTTGTCATAGAGATCGACATCGCATAGGTGATGGGTATTGAAATTATTATATTCATTTAGGTGTAAATGAAGTTATATAATAAAATAAATTAAAATTAAAATTTACTAGCTGTAAATGAAAATATATAATTAAAGAAATAAAAAAACTCGACTGCAAGCACATTAAGAACTAATAATAAATAAAAAAGTGCACCTAAAACAAACCAACCATTTAACTATAAGCAGGTGGGACTCATTTTGAAGAACTATAGTTTAAGCACTCTGTTTGAACTTGCATTCAAATGAGTCCCCGCCTGCTGCAGTATCGCTACAGACTAAAATTGTAACACTAGCTACTCATTTATTGATGTAATATTTTAGTGATATTTAGTGAATTTTTATGAAAATTATATATTATCTTAAGCCCATAATTAAAAATTGTTATTCGAAATATAACAATTTTTCTGATACAATATGAGACCACTGTTTATTTTTCTTCTTACAGGAGGAGTAGTAGTATGCTTGACAAGAATTTCAATAGAACGTAAATCTATATTATACTTCCTTATGCCGCAGCTCTGCTCGCGCTAAATTCGTTTATCGTCGTTGGATTTCTATGGCTGCTTCTGAATTATAGTAATGCACCCGACTCACACTTGATGTTTTATAAGTAGCCTATGTCCTTCCCAAAGGTGCAAGCTATCACTTTGCCAAATTTCATCAAGATCAGTTTAGCCGTGCAAAAGGTAACAAACAGACACTTTCGCATTTATAATATTGGAATGGATTATAGTAGGATTATCTCGCTGTGAAGAAACAGATCTTTTGGGATACATACCTTTACTTGTACTTATATGTATTGCATTTGTTAATAAGTAATCTGAATAACATTATTATAGATTTTGTAGCACAAAAATATGTTATATTTAAAACGTTTATCTTATAACAATTATTGGTCTGATAACAATTTGCGCACCGAAATAAAAATCGAGTGTAGAGCTGGCCTGAAGTTCAAATCATTTGGTTAGAGTATTTACTAAACTTGTAACTTAATAACATTCGTATAAATTCGCATGGACAAAAAGCCCGATAAGCAAGTGATGTTTCCACCATTTCTGACTGAACAATATAAACTGAATTTCATATGTCGTCGGCAGATGGCGCGTGATTGACGCGCCGAATACGTACATTGAATAAATATTCAAACAATAACTCGATGTTAACAACTCGTTCCAATAGTGATACTTCATCTTTCGCAGTCGCATGAATTATACAGCATGTAACTTTTTATATACTGTTTTTATATTTTAGTTGACCCGGCAGACGTTCTTCTACCCTTCTGGTTGATACACTGCAGCCCCCTTTAGAAGCCAGTTATAGCAAAAAGGACAACAGAAACCCTTCGTTATAAAAATACTTGATGTGCCAATTTTTAGGATGATTTAATTCAAACCACGAGCGAAGAAAGCGTGTCACGTCTACAGTCATATAAATAATTAACCGCCGGCTTACCTTAAGCTTATTTTTACACCTAACTTTAGTAGTAATATATACATATATAAAAAACAATAAAAATATTACGACTGCTGCTGTCATATGACTGAAGCCTTACGGGTGGCTCAAAAACACTGACAGTGGAGTGGCCAATAGTTCGACAACGTAGGCTATGGCCAAAGCCTCCTATTTCAAGAAAATGCCGGTGTCTCTATTGCGGGGCATATAACGACTTAGGCGTAAATACTAAATCAGCGTCCAGCAGTCCGTTACAAGGGATATATTTTATTAACCGGGTTATACGTTAGTCTAATTAAAGCGTCCGTTAGCACGGGTTTTGAACTTTGTTAAAAGCTTCATAAAACCAAACTTTTGTACACAGAAGCAGATTTTCAGAATCTAATACGTTCCGAGAAATAGGATATAAAATTTTAACGCCGATTTAATGGTTTTAGGAGTCGTAGAAATATGTACAAAATATTTTAAATCTTAAATATAAAACCAGTATTCCGCAGCACTTGTCGGAGTTTTACTACCTTTTGATGACGCACGAACTCCAAGAGTAGATAATTTTAAAAGATTTTAAAATAGGTCAGGCAATATTGGTTAGTCAGGCAATGGGTTTTCATGACTTGAGTTTATTTTTGCTTTACAATTAAAAATTGATAGGTAAAAATAAAACTAACTAAAAACAAAACTAAATTCACAAGTTTTAAAATTATGAACGCTGAGAGATTTAACTTGGAAAGTCATAATATTGTTGGGGCGGCTGGTAGTGCTGTTTACAATAAAGGGGTAAGGTGTTGCTATATTTATTATTTTTTGTCGCTCGTATCTCAATACCAGCAACGCTCGGAAGTGGTGTCAGAATAAGGTTACGGCATTTTTTGTGCCAATCGTAAGGTACGTAATTATAATTACTTCTTGCTTTAAAGCAAAAATTAGTTAAATTGTATTTTTTGGATTATTTCGTCTACTAGAAGTTGTATTTTGAAAATTTATTTGTTTTTTAATGATTTTGTATTCTGACAAAACATGTTTTTCAAAGGCCTTTGATTTGGGGTAAATAGAAGCATGTTGTGACGATACCATATTTATGCCTTAACATTTTCGTAATACAATGTGTTTATTCAAGTTTTAGCGCGAAGATTTTCATTAGTAAGCAATTCTCGATGGACGTACTACCAATAGCAAAATGCATCTTTAAATTACAATGGCGCGTTCAAATATTCAAGTTCAGTAATTTTATACATTAGATGAGAAGTTATGATTCATTTTATGAAAGGTTTAAAGCTAAAAAAATATAAGTACAAATTACTAAAATGTAAAATATTAAGTTATGAACTTACGAATCGTAGACATCAACACGGAATTAATTGTTAAATGTAGGTAGTAATCTAACTTCCGATTTATGAATTCGAACTCTAGACAAAAAAAAGTTGCGTAAAATTTTGAACCTGTGGCGCGAGAATGAATGGTTTAAAGCTAACTATGATTGGGTGTTTGTTTGGCGCTAAAGTGATTAGAGAGAATGTTTTAAAGCAAGCGTTGATTGGTTTGTTCGAACGTACTGTGATTGGTGGTAGTTTTAAGAGCGCGGATTGGGAGTTTATAATGTTGAATATAACCGCGAAGGTTAAGTTACTTAGAACTTTTATAATATTGAAAACGCCCACGAGACTTACCTTAGTCAGTCGTTTAACAACCATTAGGGTAGCCTCGTACAATAAAAATTCTAACAATTATAATAGGTAGTTGTCTTGATTTTCACGTATTTAGTATAATGGTATGAATTGTAAGTATATTTGAAATTACCCGGTGTTTGTTAGAACCTTACGAACATTTAGAACATAATATTAATATTCTATTAGGATCCTATTAATTTAGGGTAATTAGGCCGTTTATCTAGACCGTTCTCATTAATCTAGGACTCTATAATAGTACACCAACCATCATAACTAGAATTATACTTAAAAGATATTCTTTTTTCTTTGTTAAAATTAACGGACATCCGTCCGGAATAAAAAATATGATGGAAGGGATTGAAATGTGGGGTGAGAAAGTTATTAGAGAGGGGTTAGTGGTGATAAAAGTGCGTGGTCCTTTACATACAAAACATTCAATTGCCGTAGTTTAAATTGTTGAAACGCTGACCGACCAATAGTTCATAGTCTACGCTTGTGGGTCACTACAAGCTAGGAACCACGTGGAGTTAAACTACAGCTAGATCGTGCCACAATTACTGGTTAGTAAATACTTTTATATTAGAAGTTACAGTAAAAAATTGTGTGTTCGTTGTGAAATTCTTTAGGTTGTGTTTTAACAATATCTAAATTAATGTTAAAACATCCAAATGACGGGCCCGCTTTTGCCGGTTAGAAATTTATGGTAGAAAGAAACCTCTAATCACCTTAGTAGGAAGGAATATATTTACGGACTATGTTTCTAGGACATTTTCAGCTAGGTAAAGATAAATCTTATATAAAAGTAGAAGTGGGAACAAAGATTATACCAGCCATAATAATTATATAGCCTACTAAAGAACTAGGTCTGCCAAGAGATACAGTAATTACTATGTGTAATCCATGTCCATCCTTGGCAGCGTTAGTAAGGTTTTACTATTTTGGCTGGTTAGCTAGCGTAGGTGAGCGCTGATAATCATCGTAAGGGGGCGGCCCTTAATCCTACTTTTAGGTCGCAAGTCCTGAACGCTAGCTACCTGTTTCCCACACAACAAATCGAACGGATTTAGCATTCGAATGGATTTTACTTTCAAATGTGGAAGTAGCATCAATGAGGGTTCCTTTCTGTAGGGATGACGGAAAATCATATAACTCATTAGTACTTGTGTCCCTTTAGTTCTAATATTCGCGTATTTGCTTTGTTTAGGTGGTTTTGTACAGACTTTAGAACTGGTAAAAATTCAAAGTAGACATTATTTATGATCTTAGATTAACTATATTTATTTCTTGATTATTTTCCTTTACGCTTATTTGTATACTATTGTTTGCTATATTACTCTGACGTACCTCTAAAACAACTGGGTTACTACTTATTTAACACAACGGTTTTCGGGTCCTACCACTTTTGACGATCACGCTTGGTCAAATAGGATAATTATCTACATCGAATTAATTATTAGATTCATTTGATTTCTCTGAGTGGAGTGTAAATGCTTCAGAAGTTTCTGAGAACAGTTTATTATTTTATTAAAATATTCATTAATAAAGAAGAGGGGGACGTTACAATGTCTTTTGGAGCGAATGGGATCATTAGGTACATAAAATGTTTATTACTTATTTATATCGAAATTTTTATTACTTTACATAGTTCGGCGATACTTACATAAAAATAATTAAGTACATATGAAAAGCTTCAGACAAACAACGTTTTACCCACCAACACAGGAATAGATTCATTGCAGTGCGCGTGAAAAATATTGCCACGAAAATTCCGCTGATAGAAGAGGTGAGAAGCACACTCTCTTACTATAGGCAATCAAAAAGTTACCAAGAAATCTTATATCGATACCTATGAAAGAGATGCTGGCAAATGCTAGTAGAAAATAAAGAAAATCACTGAAAAAAATTTTTAATCAAACTCTTTCGGCTATTTCAGTTATAACCAGAATTTGATTAGACATTATTAAAGTTATGTTCTTTCTACTATTCGGTTTATCTATAAAAAAACAAAACAGTTAATGTTATTTTGAATTGGGCTAATCTTGTAATTGTAATCAAATGTTTATTTATGTTTAACCTTACAAAAGTAAACAAACCTAAGTGTCACAGATAAATAAACTGTTGATCTAATTTTAATCGTAATCGTTAATAATATGCAACAAAAACCAAGGCCAAGCTTCTAGCAAATACTTTGATTAGCCATAACAATATCAACCTTTTAACAATGATTTACTGTTTTTATATATTCTTTTGTCACATACAACCTATTAATTTGTATACAAAATCTACTGCTTGTAACGCTTACGTTAAAAATTCGGAGTAAATAAAATATTTAATAAAAATAAAACTTAATAAATTTAATTATAAACCCTTAATAATATTAAAACTTAAGCTAATTAGTTCTTAACACTTAAATCTAGTTTATATTTTCTATATCTAAACAATATAAAAATTTATGCTAAAATACAAAAATAAATTTAATAATACTCACTAACAAATAAATAATACACATTAAACATAGAATAAATATTTCAAAACTTATAAAGGACAAATAAAAAAATTCTATTAGTAGATATCTAATCACCTAATCGTCATCGCCCGGCTACCTCAGAACCGGTTTGGCGAGTTTCGTGCTCGCGCCGCTCGGTCTAGCTGCCTCGAACACACTCACACCTTACCAGCTATTGGCAAGATATGCGACTTACATTTTGTACTAAAGATAAGATTTTCTACCTAATACTAAATTTCTTCTTAAAATAGTTCTAAATAATTACTAGTGAAAAACCCCAAAACTATAGGGTAAGTTGTTTAATTATATTATAAGTGTGATTAGCTATATTTTGTTAAGTGTAAATGTGACTAGCCTCGTGTTGTTTTGACATGGCATTGCCATGACCTCTAACCGTGCAAAGTGACACGACATACAAACGTGACATAGAAAAGTGAGTTTAAACATAGATTAGATTTTGAAACTATTATGTAATTAAAGTACTTAGTGTAAAAAGTATTTAATTTCATCTTTTATCATCATTTTCATTCATTTTTGCTCATTGCTATTAGCTTAATTAAAATAAATCTATAACTTCTTGAAACTTCTTCTGTAGTCCTTCTGCTTGTTTGCCATAAACCTTGACTGCCTCATCTCGATCACTAATTAGAGCACAAGTCTAGCTTCTGCAAGTAGACGCTTCATTCCTGCTTTTAGTCGAAAGGATCATCATGTTGCAGTCATGGTGAAAAACTGGACGTTGGACTAAATGGCCAAAAAACTGATTCCAGGGTTTTTTCAACACTTCTAACGAAGCCGGTGAATACAACCACTAGAACTCCCTCTTGACGCCTGCAGTCTACCGGCAGGCGACTTCTATCTTATCCTGCTGCCGCCGCCTTGGTGAACTTCGACCCGCAGGGAAGCCTATCATTCTACACTTAAGTAGACAATCCGCGGTGCAATTCGAAGACCATTGGTAGTCAGAGTAAAGAACCCCGACCCTTCTAATTCGATATAGTCATTATTACTTATCTCCACTTACCTTTATTAATATAATTATTTCTTTCTAAATTCATTTTTTTTATTATTTAATATGTCACCTTAGCTCAACGTGACATAATTGGCGCCCTTCTTCGCGGTTCTGACACAATTTAGAGCCCTTCTTACGGTTCTGATTCTAAAGGTCTTTCTGGTTGCATCGGGTCTAGTATCTTTTTAGTTGTCGTTGGTGTCGGTTGCATGGTTTATGTTTTGTACAACGATTATGTTTTCTCAACTAATGTGTAGAATGTTTCGCTAGAGATACTATTTGATTAGCTATTGTGTAAATAACATTCTTAAGTTCAATTCTTGTACTACCCACTACGCATTAGTTGAAATTTAGCTTTATTTTTCTTTTTCAAATTTTTTAAACTTTTAGTATACTTATATAACAGAATCGTTTCTTAACGTAGTTAAACCTTATTGTAACAGAGTGGACTCTTTATTCTGTAGTAAATTAAGGTAATTTAACAACCTACCCTAATTAAGGTTTTGTCAATATAAGTGGCTACTACTACAAATACTAAATACTACTAGTCTTAGCTACCTAAAATTGTTTTGCTTATCTTTTACTTATAAATTTTTAACATGACTCACCCGATAAAGTACCTTTCCTTGCAAAAGTCAGAGCTCGAATATGAAGTAGGTGTACGTGGAGAATTACCTGCTGATAGTGTGGTCGAGCTGCGAAGGCAGATAACTAAGTTATGTCGAGGTTTTGAAGCTGAGGACATTTTAGAATCACATCTTGAACCCGCCGATGACATTAAAGGCGTCCGGGATAGTCTTTTAAAGAGCCAAAACAATTTAATTGTCCTAAAAACAAAATTAGATAAAAACCTTATCATGCGGACTGAGAACCTACTAAACCATGTCTTTCATGGACTAATTCGAATTTGTCCAGTAAATACTGAAGATATTAGAATCCTTTCATTAGCAAAATATAATTGAATATGCTTGTAAGTGTTTAACTATCGTGGCTATAGCAGAATAAAAACTTGAATAAAATATAAAGACACACACTGGTGTCATTTTAAAAAAAAATTATAACTATCTAATGATCTATCGAATTATTTATAAATAATTAAATACTAAAATGAAAATTATTAATACTGTTTGACATTTGAAATCCTAAATAAAATAATGCAAATGAATACAATTGATTTGTGTGATAAAAATATCTATAATCATTTTCTTAATTTACTAACTACAACTACACTAATACAAATATTAAATATAAACGGTATGCCTACGCTATCCTATATAAAAACTACACAATTTGGTGGTAGGACCATTCTCTAAGTGCCAGGTCCGTCTGGGTAAGAACCACCACTTTACTTATTACTGTCCGGGTTACGTATGTAATTCCGAGCTGAAGGGTAAAGGAGCCAGTCTTATAAGGCACAAGAGGCAATCCATCCGAAATGTCTCAAACTAAGGACACATCTCTGCAGCTTCACTGCTCGTCAATAGATGTTTACTAAAATCTAATGTCATAAACTACAAGCTACATGACTTATTTTCAAAACTCGATGTGTTATTCTAAACTTTTATAATTTTTTAACGTTCTAAAAACTTAAATTTAACCTTAGAATCTAAAACAAGCCTACATAGTCCCTAAAATTGTCTTAAATTAAATGGAAATAACTATGATTTTAATAATATTTTTATAATTTTAACATAAAAATCTTTTAAAATTAAAACTAAGTCTATCTCAATATAACTAATAATCTACAATTACTTTGTTTTTAACTAAAAAATATTACTATATACTATATTTATAACTTCAGAGCATGGGAGGTGACCTAAAAGCCCCTTACGCTCGAAGCGGACTGGTTTACTTCGAAAAAATAAGCCTAAAAACCCGGGGCGGAAACACAGTGTGACCCCGTTAACAATAAGCCTTAACACTAGTGATATCTTTGGCAGCTGTACAGTTATGCTGAAACTGTTACTACTGATCTTATCCCAAAGATGATATTTATATATTCTATATATTTATTTATAATCTTGATTAACTTAGAATCATATTTTTGATAATTTACGTATTGGTATTCACTAAACTTAAATCTTTTCTTACAGTGATACCTAATACTAACTGTTTTTGCAAAATACCTACAAGTCTTACATACTAAAATTAAAATGATTAAGAGTCTACACAATGCTATCTACTTATATACTACAATGCAATCATTTCTACAAATGATTTTACTTGTGTTTTTACCGACTAAAGGTAATGGCAACTAAGGTCATTGTTGTACAATAGACTTCTACCATGAACTGTTGTGAGCTGTCATGACTGCTATCATGTAATACTATCGTTTTTTTATTTAAAAGACTATTTTAATACCTACAGACCATTGCGTTGAGTTTAGAGTCTACTCAAATACTCTGCCTGCTAGATGCGTCGGCTCAAATCTACCAAGAGTTCGCCGCTAATTGAAAGATGATGAATAATAGTAAGGATAGTGTGAGGATTGAAAGGTTTTGCAAGATTGAGGTATGTATGTTGTCATATGTGTGTTGTAAATGCAATAGTCAGTAAATTAGATATAGCAAATAGGTTAGTATACGGATTTTACCTAGGAAAAATCCTATCCCAAAAAGCGGGGTATGTAACGCTTACGTTAAAACTTCGGAGTAAATAAAATATTTAATAAAAATAAAACTTAATAAATTTAATTATAAACCCTTAATAATATTAAAACTTAAGCTAATTAGTTCTTAACACTTAAATCTAGTTTATATTTTCTATATCTAAACAATATAAAAATTTATGCTAAAATACAAAAATAAATTTAATAATACTCACTAACAAATAAATAATACACATTAAACATAGAATAAATATTTCAAAACTTATAAAGGACAAATAAATAAATTCTATTAGTAGATATCTAATCACCTAATCGTCATCGCCCGGCTACCTCAGAACCGGTTTGGCGAGTTTCGTGCTCGCGCCGCTCGGTCTAGCTGCCTCGAACACACTCACACCTTACCAGCTATTGGCAAGATATGCGACTTACATTTTGTACTAAAGATAAGATTTTCTACCTAATACTAAATTTCTTCTTAAAATAGTTCTAAATAATTACTAGTGAAAAACCCCAAAACTATAGGGTAAGTTGTTTAATTATATTATAAGTGTGATTAGCTATATTTTGTTAAGTGTAAATGTGACTAGCCTCGTGTTGTTTTGACATGGCATTGCCATGACCTCTAACCGTGCAAAGTGACACGACATACAAACGTGACATAGAAAAGTGAGTTTAAACATAGATTAGATTTTGAAACTATTATGTAATTAAAGTACTTAGTGTAAAAAGTATTTAATTTCATCTTTTATCATCATTTTCATTCATTTTTGCTCATTGCTATTAGCTTAATTAAAATAAATCTATAACTTCTTGAAACTTCTTCTGTAGTCCTTCTGCTTGTTTGCCATAAACCTTGACTGCCTCATCTCGATCACTAATTAGAGCACAAGTCTAGCTTCTGCAAGTAGACGCTTCATTCCTGCTTTTAGTCGAAAGGATCATCATGTTGCAGTCATGGTGAAAAACTGGACATTGGACTAAATGGCCAAAAAACTGATTCCAGGGTTTTTTCAACACTTCTAACGAAGCCGGTGAATACAACCACTAGAACTCCCTCTTGACGCCTGCAGTCTACCGGCAGGCGACTTCTATCTTATCCTGCTGCCGCCGCCTTGGTGAACTTCGACCCGCAGGGAAGCCTATCATTCTACACTTAAGTAGACAATCCGCGGTGCAATTCGAAGACCATTGGTAGTCAGAGTAAAGAACCCCGACCCTTCTAATTCGATATAGTCATTATTACTTATCTCCACTTACCTTTATTAATATAATTATTTCTTTCTAAATTCATTTTTTTTATTATTTAATATGTCACCTTAGCTCAACGTGAAAAAACATAAGCTTTATCTAAACAACCGAAGTATCATATACAACCAAACTAATAACAAACATCACATCGTACCGCTACGAATCAAGGTTGACGGCACGCGTCCTACATCGCGCTATTGAATTTTCTTTGATAGTTCGCATATATTGAAACCGAATCGCATGTGCAGTGGACCAAGACGTTCTCCAGGCATGGAATTCCCGTTTACCGCCGCTTCACAGTTGGTGACTGAGCTGAACAAATTTCGCCGCAGCCCTTCATTTGACGTACGCTTCGCAGAACAGAGGTTCATCAGGACCTATCGGTGTAATTAACAAAGGACGTATGCCGTACCTATAGGGTTTTTTTTAGTTACTTGCAGTCATTATTTGAGTTATATGTAAGGAGAAAGTCAAGTTAGGTTTATTCGAACAGCAGATCTGTTATCAACATAAGGTATGTCTACTTCAAAATTTTTTTGAGCAATATATAACTTAACTTGAGGTAAAGTATAAAGAAACGTTTTTATAAGATGTAAGTTATGTTGTGAAGTAATATAAAACATCAATTGTCCGGTTAAAAAATTAACAAAACTGATTTTGGTTAGGTATTGCATTAGTTATGTAGTCACTTTTTTTTAGGTTACAGGTAAACGAAAGTTCGGTTACATCTAACGAACTATTCTTTTCAGTGAAGGTGAAAGAGATGGAAATTTAACAATGTCGACTCAGCAATCTGATCTTTTCTGCGACGGGCCTTGTTTCAATTAAGGGAAAGATCTGAATCTAGAGGTGTTTCCATCAGATAGGGGTCTTATTCAGCGAACAAATGCGGATCGAATAAATGAATCAATTTACCAGATAGAATTAAAGCATTGTAATATTTTTGGATCTTTCCCCCAGTTGACACATTGCTGAATTTCGTTTTCTTTATTATAGAATTTAAGATTTAATGCATGAAACAGATACCATAAACGATTTGTTCAGACTTTTAACAGGGTTTTCTTAGGCACCTAATACAATTTCAACCCTAACTTCAGTTCAAAAAATATTGTGCACAAAATTTAACTAGCTAACTTATGGCATATGTACATAAACTAAATTAAAGCTTCCATTATACCAGCACTGTTATAGCAAAGTACTATAAGTAGATCATCTTGCGCCAATCGGTTAGCATCATTGCGGGGAGGCGGCGCGGCGGGGAGTGAATGTCATCCACCACACAGTACGTAAACTGGTGGGGCCTAATCGTTTCTGCGGCGGCAGTCGTTTGCACAGGTCGTGCGCATTTTATATGTGATCTGAGGCTTGTATTAAAGTTAGCCTTCTTACTAGCGCGCCGAGACGCGCGCGCTATACGTACTTTGGTAATAGTAAGTAATCTAATCGCAGAACGGATTGTATTTACGGCATCTGTTTAAAACCTCACGTTTTATTCGTTTGTCTGTTTTTAAATTTTAGCCTGCATTGAAGCAAACTAAACATCTACTGAAGTAGTCATAGAAATGACTGTGGTGCAAGAAATAAGTTAATTAAAATCAAACATAAATCCATATGTATATTATAAATGCGAAAGTAACTCTGTTTGTCTGTTACCTCTTCACGTTTAAGCCGCTGTATCAATACAGATGAAATTTGTCATGGAGATAACTGGAATCCCAGGAAAGGACATAGGCTCCTTCGTCAAGTGTGAGACGGTTTTTTTTCTACAATTGAGAAGTTGCCGTTGAAATCCTACACCGATAACCGAATTAGAGTGGGTGGAACTGCGATCAAATTTGGTATGGAAATAGTTAAGTCCCGGGAAAGGACGTAAGCTGCTTGAAAACGTCAAGTGTGAGTTGGTTTTTTCTATAATTTAGGAGATGCCGTCGAAATCCTAGACCGATAACTAAATTTAGAGCTTGTAAAACCGCGGGCAAAAGCGAATACTTAAATAAGTGTATAAATGCGCTTCAATATTCCGTTGACTTCATAGTTACCAAAAGTTTTTTAGAAAATATTGTCATCTATGTAAGTAACCAAGTAGATATTTTGTTCGTCAGTGTTTATAAGAATTAAATCTAGTCGCCGGGCTCCAGTCTTCAGTTGTTGTCTATTTAATGTAATAGGGGCGACACTACAGTCAAACATCTAGACAAACACACGTATGGATTATCATATACCTACGTAACGTAAGAAAATAAATAATACTCATAAATATTCATCGTTTAAAAATTTAAGTAGAAGGTATAAAATATATTATTATTAAAAATAATGGATGACTAGAGCTTAAAGTTGAAACGCGATACAATACGACTTAACTCAAATGAAAATATTTACCAAAACTCCCCGGCAATGTTCCCGAGACACGTCGGTATCAAAAGTAAATACAATAGAAAAGTTTTGCTTTTGAATACGGCCGAGTCACTAACGAAGTAAACTTTGAGCTTGAATGCGTTATTAAAGGTTGTGTTAATACGAAAAGTTGGGATAAAGCCTACAAAATAACGAGGTTTTTTGCATAATTAATTAATAATTTGACACAAAACGGCTGTTAAGAGGAATTTATTTACTTAATTATGTTGATTCTTATAATTTTAATATACCGCTTGTCAGTTTGAATTTTCTGATTTTTAATTTTCAAATATGGCCAAAGGTTATCACAGACAATACCCATGTTTTCGACTAGTTCCAAAAGTACCAATTGAAACTATAGCAGTGCTGAAAGGCCACTCTCCCCTAGTCTCTTTTTTATCTTAGAATGTGTGTGAATGATTCTGAAATATAGATAGTGAACTTTTTGATGTCTTGAACCATAAAAAGGAATAGAGGAAGATACAGAATGGGGCTGTTATGGGGTAATTCTGAAGGTAAACAGTTAGAGTTGGGTACCTCTTAGCTATTAACGGATACAACTGCCTATAATGAAGCTGTGGTTGCTTAAGGTAAAGATGTTGCCACTTTAAATGCTTTTGTGAAGGTTATTTCTATAAATACCCAGAATATTAAAGTAAAAGATGTCGACGAGTACTCAATATATGAAAAAGA
The DNA here is from genome assembly GCA_946406115.1 of Apoda limacodes. NCBI lineage: Eukaryota > Metazoa > Arthropoda > Insecta > Lepidoptera > Limacodidae > Apoda > Apoda limacodes. The sequence continues at coordinate 4,196,731 of OX291553.1, read as the reverse complement.
TTTGCTGTATGAGCACTCTGTACCAGTAGTGTCCTAAAGTTTTTGTTCATTTGGTTCCTTTGAAATATCTTCACCGGGACAAAGTGTCTTCCACTCTTCTGTAGATTCTAACATAAAAGGTATATTGATTGTGTTTTTCAAAATAAGCTGGTAAAGCTACACTAGAAATTTTACGAATGCCAATGCCACCAAAATTAATTGGCAAAGTTGCTTGACACCAAGCAGAATTGGTAAGTGATAAATTTGTCATATATTCAACCGTTAATTTTAGTCTGGCATCCGTTTCTTTCAAAATATTGTGAAATTCCCAAATTGAGCTCGAACGAAGAATATATGTAAACTTTGGAACAAAAAGACAGTTTATTAAAACAGTGAAAGCCAAATGAGAATCCAAAATACGTGATCTATTAGAACAATCAGTATTTTTTTTGATTTCAATGACTAAAAGGGGTTCAATACTTTCTAAAAAAAATTGGAGCACCTAGGTGGTAAAGAGATCTTTTATCTAAAATATGAATATTGGGAGCAATGTTTTCAAACTGTTGAATTATTTCGTTTTTTTCGCAATTTGCGAACCTATCAGAAATAAGTAATTCACATTTCGTAAAATTGAGTTCAAGGTCAATTTTTTTAAATTTTTCAATAATGTTATCAAGATCATTTTTGTCTTGTTCAACTGTACCTCCTAGGGTTCCGTTGTCTAAATATCATACATTTAATTTTGAATTCAACTGGCTTATTATGTGTTATAAAAGTAGATATTACTTAGAAGATCACATTCATATTCCTTAGGCTCAGGGAGAGCCCATCGTTACCCGAAAGGATAGATAACGTAAATTCATTCGGTACCTATTTTGTTTTGAATGTCGATTTTGCTTGTGTTGTGAATAGGTACCTATTCTATGAACGTAAAGTAAAACATTAGAGTCATCTTGATTGTTCCCGTGTAAGAAATATCATAAACTCGGGATAGTTTATTATAGGATCTGAGGGAGTGGTATGGCGAATAACACCTGAGTCATACCCGGGTAATCGATCTTGTTAGTTCTGTTGATGAAATTCTAGATAGAACTAACAATATGGATTCGGTGTAAAGGAGGGAGCAATCAATACAATTATAATTGTCAACATTTAACTTATCTTCATTTACAGCATTTAACTTATTTCATGTTCAAAATATATACACTTTATCTCATCAATTCCAGGTCTTTAACGCATGGACAAGCGAACGGAGGGACTAAGGCGGACAACACACGACACGATGGCAGAGTGATACCGCTAAAGGTGATTCGTCAACTGCTATGTTTGGTAATGTTTTCCTGTACCTATATTAATTAAACCATAGCAATTAAATCGTAACATGTCTTTGACTAAGCGAAAGGCTAGGGATTTAAGGGGGTAGGGGACCTCACAACTGATGTGGTTGAAATTTTGACTTTATGGTGGGGGCCATGTGTCTACAAGCTAATTAAGAAGTAATTCGCCGAAAAGTAGGTACACCCGATTGTTATTGGGAGAATGCCACCGTCTTTTTTAATTGAAAGCACATAGTCTGGCCCCATTAAGTATGTAGGTAACCTACACATAATTTAGTAATCACTTAGAAGGGCTCCACCGGCGTCACCAGCAGAGACGCTGATTTTCTTTTAATCATCTTTGAGGTGTTGTTAAATTGTTCTTTTCATAAATATTTTATATACATTACTTTGAGATATATTCGTTATATACTTCGTAAGTAATTTATGCCGTAATGAGGCTTTGAAACGTGAAATTTTTGTATGGAATTTAACGTTTTTACCGTTTTGTAGTCATATTTTTTGATTTTTTGCCACAACTTATATTCAATGCACTAGATAACAAGCTATTTTAATTATTTAGCCGACTTTTATTACAAGTAAATACAATACAAGCTTTTAAAATTTGCTCAAGTGTTGAAACAATAGTCACTTCCATATTTTTAATTGCATTCAATACAATAAACGAAAATCATTCAGTAAGACTTAACAAAAGCAAGTTTCAAAACATATATTTTTTTTAAAATCCTTTAGGTGTTACCGTTTAGCCAGAAAATTTGCACAAAATAGCGTATCTACGCGATCCAGCCTGTATCGCAGCCTTAGAACTAAAACGCTAAACAATATTCATAAACACACTAAAATTATGGAAATACCCACTTAAAAAGCATAATTTTTCACAAAATATCATTTTTCCAACCTACTTTCATTAAAAATTTTAATAGGAAAGTTGAGAAAAATCTGCAACCACTAGAAACACGTCTTTCTATATTTGTATATTTGTGTTCAGGCTTTGAAAGGCAGGATTTTATAAAAAAAATTATTATCATTTCCACTATGAAATTACCACTTATTTACTTCTCATTACCATAACTGTAAAACATCATTACCGTTTCTTCAAAAACTTCAAACGTTTACTTATATATCGAAAACAATTTGTTTTACTATTCTCTAAAACGCTAAATTTGCACGAAATATAATATTCACCCGTTTGCGTGTATCAATATGAATATGGATATTTAACTGAACACAAAGTATGTAGGTACCTACGACTAGGCAATAAATCCGTGAATAGTTTGCGTTCTGTAATTTATTTACTCTTTTAAGGCCCTACATACTTGAAAGTGGACATCAGATTTCACCCCCACTTCCCTACCTCATACCTTCAGTTCCGAAAAATTTCGTCTGAGGCGCCGAAAATATCAAAAGTATTGCCATCTGCCTAATTTTTTTGACACTCGCTTGAATGCTTGTTAGCTTACTGTAGCGCGGTAGCCGACTCTGACATTTGTAAAACAAAACTGTCAAGATAGGTTGACAGTCCAGACAAGTACAATACTTCTTCTCTTCTAACAGATTTAGGTTGAAAACTTTCAAATTAAAAGTTCGACCACGACACGAAGGCAATATACATTTTACGTAGGTAAAGTTCCTATTTACCTAACTACCTTCTGAAATTGATACAAGAAAACAACGGCGGATATACCTACGAAGATAGGTACGTTTTCTGTTCCTGCGACACTTACTTATCTCGCTTCTATTTCTATTACTAACCCTAAGGTTGCCTGTAAGAGATCGCTTTATAGCTATAAGGCCACCTAGTTGTACCCTGAATATATAAGATTATATAATAGTTTAGTTTTATAGTATTTGGTGTACAATAAAAGTATATTCTATTCTATATTCTACATAATATTATGTTCTGGCTTTTAGCATTTAATAAGGTAAGTAAAAACTTTGTGTTTGAAAATTTATACTTACTTAACGTTAATTAAAGTTAAAAATTTATTATCTTAACTAACTTTGAAAAACAATTTCTCAGACTCTAGAGCAAGCAACCTTTTTCATTGAGTAATTCTGAACTTCCTATAAAAATTTGATTTTTTCACGAGAATATAACCAAAAAGATACAATTCATTGTTTTAAAAATTTCACAGATTTTGATTCTCGGCCCCAAAAAATTATTTTCGGCCGCTTGATAATTCAGTTTTCGGTGGTCAAGATTTTTGTCATTGCTTCATAAGAATTTAAAGTTTTAGGCATGAACATGGGCTGTTTATTTTTCAGATATATATAAAATACTATCTTTCAGCCTGCGGCTTCGCTCGCATTTGCATAGTTTTTTAATTAACATTCCGTAAAATGTACCCCTCTTTAGAGTTTAAATTTCGAAAGTGACTTATAAAACGATGGCTACAAAACCTACGGTAAAATAGACATCTTCTCGAAATTTACAATTACTATCTTAAACAAATTGAGCTGGCTTATAGATTTAATAAGAACCTACTATGGCTACGGTATAAAATCAATCAAGCAAGGACATTGCTTTTTAGGGTTCCGTACCCAAAGGGTAATTAGCGGAACCTTATTACTAAGACTCTGCTGTCCGTCCGTCCGTTTGTCACCATGCTGCATCTCATGAACCCTGATAGTTAAACAGTTGAAATTTTCACAGAAGATGTATTTCTACTGCCGCTATAACAACAAATACTAAAAAACAAAATAAAATAAATATTTAAGGCGGCTCCTTTCACTTTAAAAATAAAAATAATTAAATAAAAATAAAACAAATATTTTAATTGTTTAAAAATTTTATTTATTTTTTGCCATTTTTATAGGTAACGGTATAAATTGATCTTTGGTATGAGAAAAATAAATAAATAAATATAAATAAAGCATTTATTTCCCCACATAATACCAAAAGTTACGTACAAAGTTTAGTTTTTAGCAATAACAATATTTAACAAAGTAGTATTCTAAATTCTATTAAATAATTCAATTCATTTTTTATAAGTCATAAATAAATAAGTGCTGCATAATAATTCAATTATAATAAATATAAAATTAAATTAGTCATTCTGTAGAAATAATAATAATAATAATAATATACTTTATTGCGCATATAGAAAACAAAACAATTAAACAAAAAAAGTAATAACAAATTGGCGGTCATATCGCTAATGAGCGATCTCTTCCAGACAACCTTTGGGTAGAGGAGACTTTATAAAATTATTGAGTATATTGTGCTTACTGAAACTTAACAATATAAGTATACATTTATAGCAATAGCTAAATTTATATACATATGAATAATAAAAAATACTAATAAGTACAAACATCTAAACAAAATAAATATATATATATCAAATACATAACAAAACATAAAAATAAAAAAAAAAATACACAAACTACATACATCTTAAATAATATAGATGAATAAACAGTGTTGATGAGACAGCTTAAATTAAATTACAATAATTGAAAGTTATTTACATAGATAATTCATACTGCCATTGATTGTTGATATTATTTTATTTTTATTTTTTTATCTAAAAATAAAATTTAATTTACAAAATAAATTTTTAAAGTAATAAATTAATACATTTTTTCATGTCACAAATAAAATAAATTAGCTAATGACCTTTAAAACTTATTAATTTTCAGATATTTACAGGTAAGGTACTCATTTTTGGTCATAGCCAAATTGGAAAAGATTGGAGGAGGTCCAATCTTTTCCAATTTTCTCCTTCTTTGGCTTGGCGTGACCACATCGGTCCGGCCACCTCCACAATGTCATCGCATCAGCGCCATCGCAGGCAGTAAATGGGTGTCATAAATTGACCATCACAAACTTCATATGACACGACTGATTGAATTCAGCATTTCTGAGGTAGAATGTTGTGAACCATAGTAGTTTACAATTAATTATTGAAAAAAATATATATAATAATACCAGAAATACACCTCTAGCGGCTTCGACGGTCCTGCGCACGTGAGTGACTCAGCAGCGTCGCCGGGTGCCGGCTCGGAAGGGGCAGCGGCGGCAGCGGCCTCCTCGCGGTGGGCGCGTGATGGGATGGGCTTTGCGGCTTCCTGGGCTCCAATTGCATGACATATAAGTCGTCATATAAATGGTTGTTGTGATTTTTTAATCTCAAGACTAGCCTTTTCTATTGAGTTGTTAGTTTTGATGTTGTCACCTAAATAAACTCCAAATAAAAGATTTTAACACTTCTCACCTTGAAGCTTTTATCCAACATTGTAATTAAAAGTTTTCTTAGGATCTAGTAAAATTTGATTTATCTCTGATATATTTTGTATTATATCCAATTTACTTAAGTCTTTGTCTATTGTCTTTGTCTGATGTTAAGTTGGCAAGTCTCGCTATCCCTACTCCAAGCTGATTGCATACTTTCCAAGGGTTTATCTCTTTTTTAGCTGCAAATTATCATTGAGTAATAATAGAACCTCTGCATTCAGTTTAGGAGCTATAGCAAGCTGGAAGTTTTGTGGAATCGGTCTTTTGGTTATTAAAGTACTTTTTATCTCCTTTACCGGCCCGTCCATCAGGATTCTTTCCCAACGTTCTGAGATTTCAATTGGAATTTTCTTTCCAGGATTTACTTTTGAGCTTCACGGAGTATGGCTAATATTTCAGATTTATTATTGTTTTTAATATTTTTTATTATTGTCGCTTGTTCCTGGGGCCCAGGTTGATGCTTTGTCTCGGTGTTACTGCATGAGCGATAGTCCTCTTATAACTTTTTGGGCGAGTAATGCTCCTTGCCACTATCGCCGGCAAAAACATCTGAATCCATGTCAATAGCGTTTTGAGAATACTCTAAATGTAGTTCGTCATCAGATTCTGTTTGAACAAAGCTTATACGGATGAGCTACATTTCAACTTTCTGGATATCACGTGTAACCACTTAGGAAATAAGAGGTACTGGAAACTGTTTCTTTTTGTTACTTCTGGATGGCATCACGTACTTGCCGACTTATCTAACATTTTTTCCAGATAAAGAAAATGGGTAAGCAACTAGTATCAACTTATCGAACAATTTTTGGCACGTCATGTTACTTCACAACATTGTACATAGTATTAACACTTTTCTCCATTCAAATTAGTCAAGTAAACAAAAAAATACAATTTGATAACTGCCGGTTCGGTGGTGAAACATTTCAATAAATACTCTTATTCCCTTCGCTTAATTTTTCTCTTAATCTCGACAGCTGTCTTCTTAAGAGTTCTTTCCCTATTTTGGACTCATTCAATTTTTTAATTGAATATACGTGTCAGAAGCAACACACAAAGAAAACGAATTAAACTAGCAGCGACGCCGTGTGTCAGACAGATTTGAGGCAAAGGTATCAATTATAAATCCCTTTTTTTATATATTTTTAAGATGTGAAAATATATATGCTAAAAATCGTGCGGAAGTGCAGTACCGCGGAAAACGAACTACATGTTTTATGAAATCACCTAGAATTCAAAAACAAAGTATAATTACTCACCAACAAACAAATGTGTCACTGTTTCGCTAAATGGCGCTGTAACGGTAATTTAAAATGGTAAATAATTAGGGCCCATATCATACTTGGCCGGTTTTTTTATTTGTTGTTATACTTTAGAGCTCACACAGACTATAATCACTGCAAGATTGAAGCTATATGATTTACGATAGAGCAACTTCATTATGTAGAGAAACAGTAACATATTTATTTGTTGGAAATGAAATTCAAAATTAAGTACGTTGGGCTTTTCGTTTCTGTTTAAGTTACGTAAACGGAACCTACTCGCACATTTTTATTTAAAGCAACTACTCAGGTGGCAAACGATTATACAGCAGTGACCGTAGCCTACGGACGCCTTCTACACCAAGTGTATTGCTCACGCCACTTACTTTTTCTCTAAAAATCAAATAACTTCCTTTTAAAAAAATTTACTTATCATACGATAGGACTGGATAAAGCAAAAGTATATTCCAAATTACTTTTGCTTTATCCAGTCCTATCAATGCTTTCTTAGACGTTCATCATTAATGCGTCATTACGTCGTTAATACGTCTACATTTTTTTTATTTAAAAGCATATAAGCTACCTAGACATAGCAAAAAAATAAGTCAGAAAAAATAAAATTATACATTATTTCCACTTGTTCGTAAAACCAAAATATTGTACACAGCGTAAAGCAAACTTCGTTAACGAACGCCTCGTCTGTATTGTACTTTAACTTTTGTGTTGTATTTACTCATCGTATCAGATAACGGCACATTTCACTAACTTTGTTATAACTTTAGCAAATATTTTCATTTGCGTATTATATTTATCTCCCACAAGTCAACTCGCTGAACTCATTATCCTTGCAAAAGTTGTGCTGGATTTTGTTTAACAATTTGAGGATTGAGCTTTATGAAGATGACGCATGAGATTTTCCTTTGATCCTACATAATTTGTCTCGGCATGAAAATAAAACAGTAAGCTATTCCTATGTTACTAATATTATAAATGCTAAGGTTTGTGAGCGTGGTAGTGTGTTTGTTCTTTCTTTACACAACAACAACAAAACCAATTTAGAATAGAAATAGCTTGAACCCTGTAACATATTGTTTTATGCTACTTTAAAAATAAAGATGCAAGTAAATATAGAGAACTGAAACTTTGCTAAATTCTTAGAAACTTGAATTGTTTCCTTAAGTGAATAGGTGCTTTCATTTAACACAGTCAATTTCTGTCTATGATGACAGAAATGTTGAGTGTTTAACAACTTTAAACACTGTGAGAAAATTACTTAATCTTTAAAAAAGGATCAACTAAAATTTGGTAACTTTAACTATAGAGAGTCACGTACTCGAACTGTATTTTGTTTTCATCTCTAAAAGATATACAAATACAGTGTATTTTCATTTTGTCACATAATTTGTGTAACAAAGAATGCAGATTACGATGTTGAATAGCCAGTTTTATTAGATCCATGAACCGCGTGAATGCATAAAGAAGGGCGCCAGAGCCGATAATCGGTATTAAGGATTTTCGAGGAAGCAAGCGGGAAGGAAGTTGGATCAGTCTGCAAGAGAGTTCTCTAGAGTACAGTCGTGGAATTTGATAATAATTTGGACGACGAAGTCAATCAGAGAGTGTATGGAAGTTCAGATGTGTATAATAATTACTTTAAAATATTTGAACATTTAATTTTTTTTAATTTTTTTAATTAGTGGTTTGTGTTCTACAAAACAGTTCGGTAAAGTAGTATCATATTATCAATTTTTATAATATTTCTTTTTTTTTATTATGTCTTTGACAGGTTTTCTTCAGATTTTGGTTAATTTCTTATGTTGCTAAATGGTTATGACAGTTGAATGAGATGTATGATTTAAAGGTGAATGTATGTTTTATTGACGACAAAGGTGTGGAATATGAATAACAAAGAGAGTTGATGTATGAGATATTTTTTAGAAGTATGATACTAGAGCAAGTCAAAATCTTAGTCACTCTTATTTATATCTTTCTATAAATGTAAAGTTTGACATAGAGAACTATTACTTCATGTTTTTCTAACTCAACGCAGTGAAATTATATTGTGATACAATGAACTGAAGGCAAATTTACTCTATCTACTGTATTCTACTAGTAAATAGGTCTGGGACCTAATGATTATACAAATTCGACGAGATTCCAACTACTATTTGTATTTATAAAATCTTCGTGTAAAAGCCTTTTATCAACAGTTCAAATTATTAATCACAAAACAACAAACGACAAAATTCACGTTACATAAAGAATTATGTATTTGTAAAAATACCTGTTGAACACATTTTCATGGTATTTCATATAAACTGAAGGCTAATTTACTCTATCTACTGTATTCTACTGTTAAATAGGTCTGGGACCTAATGATTATGCATATTCGACGAGATTCTAACTACTATTTGTATTTATAAAATCTTCGTGTAAAAGCCTTTTATCAACAGTTCAAATTATTAATCACAAAACAACAAACGATAAAGTTCAAGTTACGTAAAGAATTATGTATTTGAAAAAACACCTATCGAACACATTTTCATGGTATTTCATGAGATGAAAGAACGAGTGACTATTTTTGTCTTCCCTAGAATATAGCACATAGAACATAATACAATATATATATGTATTTTATACAAAATTCCTTGTCCTATGCTTTTAGCATGGAATATTTAAATTTTCTGAATTTTTATTAATTTTTTTATTTTTTTTATTTTTACATAACACCTAGGTACACAAATTACCTACCCTTCGTACTAACATATATGCCTGGAGGGCTGTTCGTGCAGGTAGATAAAACAAATGATTCTGGGAATCCTACACTTACATACATTTAAATATTACAACACATACTCGAAAAATTTACAAAACTATGAACTTCGAAACGAAGTTCTAAAGTTCTCAAAAGTAAGATCTCATAATATTAAAATTGTGAATTCCAATTTTATATACATAATATATATTTTATACTACATATATACATTGTAAATAACACATAATCAAAAAATTCAGGCGATGTATGTTGTGTATAAGGAAAGATGCTTTTATGTACCTATCGAGATTTCTGATGAGATTTTGAATGATGAAGAGTGTGTACAGGAATGAGTTATATTTTTTAAGAAGTAATTTTGAAAAGTAATTTTGTTATTTACTTTTAATTAAACTTTCCTGTCAGCTATAAATGTTATAATGATATGTTATCTTTATTCATTATTTTATTTTTATTTGTCATGTTTCGTGAGTGCTCGTCCTTGTCTGTCCGACGGGAGTTTAAGGAAATTATGCAGACATCGTGTACCTGTGGAACTGGAGATATTTCAGGACTATAATGCTGAAATTCATAAAAGCTGAGTATAATTAATTACTATTGTAGTTTTTCACCTTGCATGGCATTACTTTAATTCTATTCTATCATGTAAATATATCGTAAGGGATTATTTACTCTAATTACTTTGATTAAATAATTAGGTATTTTATTGTACTTAAGTAATGCCCGATTTCAGTGAAGTTCTAAAATACAAGAACCAAGCACGAGCTCACTGAAAAATTTATTTAGGCCACTTTGTTTTTTTTGAGAAAAGTTCAATTAATCTAGCTTACTGTTTCAATCACTTATGTACTTTAATGTTAATTTATTTCAATGTGTACTAATCTAATTCTCTTTCAGCGCCCTTTTTTTTTCATGGCTTATAATTGGCCCATCATAACTCGCTGACAGTTAAAATTAGTACATCCCAAACACTCAATTTGTATTTCTTGCTTCTCTTGTTTTTTTTGAGTGTTTTAATTTTTGTTACGTAGTAAATAGAGTCACTGGACAGCCTTTATGTGTAGAGATCTTAAATAGATTGCGGTTTTTCTATTTAAAAATCTCGAGGAGAGGGCAACAGATATGATTGGTCAAATTATCATAAGATGATTACAAAAAAGCAGAATTAATTATATCTGTTTGGAGATAAGGATAAAGGGTCCAAGCATTTAATAATGCTTCTGAACTTCTTACTTGATATTTGTAATTTTATTTGTTGATTAATAGCTTCATTTTTTTTAATTTTTATTTTCTTTAAAAAAAACTAAGATTCAAAAATCTATATTAATATATTATGAATAATTATATTATGAATCCAATATATACACATTTTTAATTTCGAATTCCAGGAGCGGATAAGCGAACTCAGCGTGGTGTGAGCATGAACGACAAGCGGGAACCTACGAGCATACTCCGGTTTCACAACAGCGAGTTGGGACATAGCTAAGTCATAAACTCTAGTATTTAGGATATTTATATTTATAATTTTTTTCTTCCCACGGGAGATTTTACAACCCTGAACTAACACACACGGTACATTTTAACCCGAGAATTTCAAAAGTTCCCAGCGGAATAACTACAACAAACGACCTTTTATCCTATAGCTAAAGCAAACTTCCTAATCAATAAAGCTTCTGAAGGAATGCCACGCCAGCAACCGAATTTAGCACGGGTGGAGTCGCGGGCATTAGGTATTTTGTTATTTGACCATTCACTAAGTTCAACACGTAACAAGTAAAGCTTTGTTATTCAACGATTCGCTATTTTTTAACGATTAGGTAAGTTTACCCCGCATCTGGTTTAACTTTTATTTATTTATTTTTTTAAACGATTCGCTATGTTCAACACATGTCAAGTTTATCTTTTGAAACTTTTTGTTGATAAAACATATTTTTTTTTTTAATAACACAACCGTAGAATTTATATTATTTTATATAATATACGTACACCCGTAAGTGTACGTCTTTCAGAAAGTTTTTGATACCAAATAATACATAAGAATATACCAGCTCTTTTGTATCATTGAAACAAAATATTCGCCATACCTAATTCTCCGATAGAATTCACCAAAAACATTAGTATCATCAGATCGTAACTGTAATTGCATAAATATACAACTAAGTCGCTAACGAGGTTAACGAGGTTAACAATAACCCAAAGTGTATTTTAAAAGGCCTTGTTACTTGGTACAACAAACAATTTTAAATTAACCTACGTTGAACCTAAATTTAAGCAGTTTAAATGTTTTAGCATAATCGCGTTCAAATGTAATGTCGTGTAATAGCGATGTTTAATTGTTATGGTGTAGATAGGGTGCTGTTAAATTAAGTTCTTTTTGAGAGTTTAAATAAGGTACTTAAACCTACTTTTTAGCATATAATATTATATACTTTATAAACTTTGATGGGCCAGGATTTTGATTGTAAAACATACAAAACCCATTATAACATTTTTATAATATTTTTACTTAAGGTACTTGCGTACTTATGTATATAAGTGTTGAAAATAAATATAAAACAAACAAACTTTATTTCAGTAGATGAATACATTTCGACATAACAGTTGTTTTATAAGTATGCACTGAAATAAAGATTGTTATAATTTATTAAATTTTATATTTTATTTACACCTCTTAAATAAGTTCATTTAGTTTATCTTTAGTTTATTTACAAATTTACAGAAATATGTTTTATTTATTTAAGGGGCGAATTTCTTGCTGGTTTATTTCATTAGAATATCAACAGACTGTAAAGTATATAATATTTACCTAGTTGTTTTAAAAAATAAAGTATTATTTAAAACCCACTTGAATAAAATATATTTGACAACATATGAACAACATATAAAAATGTTATAATGGGTTTTGTATGTTTTACAATCAAAATCCTGGCCCATCGTCCTGGACATAGTACGGTTACTGCACTTGTAAAAATCTCTGATGACATTCGTCTCGGTATAGAAAACAGAAAAGTCACAGTGCTAACACTATTAGATTCTAGCAACGCCTTTAACACTGTTGACTTTGATATACTACTTTCACTTTTAAGTTCTCTTAACATATCTCCAACAGCAATCGACTGGTTTCAAAGTTACTTGCGTGGGCGCCGGCAGCGGATCAAGGTTGATGATTCCTTCTCCACTTGGTGCTACACCAATGCTGGTGTCCCGCAAGGTGGCGTGTTGTCTCCACTTCTCTTTGCTATTTTCATTAATAATATAACATCTAATTTATCTTCTCTCTACCATCTATATGCAGACGATCTTCAAATATATACTCAGGCTCCAGTTAGTGAACTAAGAAGTGCAGTTGCGATTATAAATAACGATCTTGCTCGCATTATGGATTGGAGTACCTCTTACGGTCTAAACGTAAATCCAAATAAAACGCAACTTATCATTGTGGGTACTTCAAGAATGATATCTAAGATTAATTTACAAAATCTTCCTAAAGTGAGTATTAATGGAACAGTCATTCCATATAGCGAGGCTGTAAAAAACTTGGGCATCATCATAGACCAGACATTTTCGTGGGAACCACAATTAAAAGAAGTTAGCAGAAAAATATTTGCTACTGCTAAATCCATTAGCAGATTGCGTAACTTCTTGCCCATTGCCACTAAAATTGCACTGGCTAAATCACTACTGCTACCTGTCCTTGATTATGCGGATGCTAGCTATCTTGACCTTACTGAGCAGCAATTAAATAAGCTTGAGCGACTCCAGAACCTATGTATTAGATACATATTTGGTTTACGTAAGTATGATCATATATCCGAATTTCGATTAAAACTCAAGTGGCTCCCAATTCGCCTTCGCCGGAATACTCATTTTCTGTTTCTTCTTTACAACGTACTGTTCAATCCGTCTACTCCGTTATACTTGAAAGAGCGTTTCAATTTTATAGGGTCTACAGCTCATCGCGCCACTACAAACATGATGCTGAAAACCCCAACACATTATTCGCAAGCATATAATGACTCATTCACTGTCACAGCCATAAGGCTATGGAATAGTTTACCCTTTGATGTCAAAAAAGCACAAACTTTAAGAATATTTAAAAATCTCGTAATCACACATTACTTAAAAATTTAAGCTGTCTCATCAACACTGTTTATTCATCTATATTATTTAAGATGTATTTATTTTTATTTTTTTGTTATGTATTTGATATATATATGTATATTTATTTTTTGTACGTATTAGTATTATTTATTATTCATATGTATATAAATTTAGCTATTGCTATAAATGTATACTTATATTATAAAGTTTCAGTTAGCATATTCTACTCAATAATTTTATAAAGTCTCCTCTACCCAAAGGTTGTCTGGAAGAGATCGCTCATTAGCGATAAGACCGCCAATTTGTTACTACTTTTATTGTTTAATTGTTTTGTTTTCTATATGCGCAATAAAGTATATTATTATTATTATTATTATTATATGTTTGTTTATGCTTCAACACAAATAGATAAAAAATGGTTCGGTAGCAAGTACCGCACGAGCAACTTCACTTGAGAATATTTTTTTCAAATTTATATGCGTCTTTAAGAATAATAATTTTATAGCGAAAAAACAAACCGCTGGATCGATTTGCACCCAGGGGTGCGTTTGAGAAGTCGGTGTTACGAACACTTGGTGTTGCTACACTAATCCTTAGAATGTTAGAATGTCAAGTTGACAACCCGAATGCGCGTCAAATAATTATGCACGTATTAAAATGCGAAGCGATAATTCTTTCGTATAATGTTTTGTTAATCTCATTAAGAGAACGATATAGATATAGATAGATAGAAAGCTAATTTCTGTAACTCTTACGCTGTGTATGTAAATGTACTAAAAATCATTAGATAATGTCATATAAATTACTATGAGATATATATGTTATATACTTCTTAAGTAATTTATACCGTAATGACGCCTTGAAACTTTTATACATTTAGTTAATATATTTAGCCACAAAATTTGCACAAAAACGGCGTATTTTCCTATACCTATACCGCAGCCTGTGCCTTGGCCACGCAGAAACATTACATGGCCAGTCTAGACGAAGAGAACGGCAGTAGGTCGTCTAAAAAATCAAAATGATACAACTTGAAAGCTTTTTCCCACGTAACTCTGGTTTTCTTGTACCATTACTTACTAAATTAAAAATGGGACCAACCTGTGGGTATTCCTTCTGTATACCAAATTGGTTTATAAATGAGGGAGTTCCGAGGTTACAAACACACAAACACACACACACGCATAGAGACATCACTCTAAAAATGATGGCAAACGATTCTTCAGGTATCAAAACCTAAGGAAAACGCAAATTTAGCAATTTCGAATACATGACCAAAGATTTTAAAATAAGTAATCAGTATTCAAATTAATAAAAATTTTTTTTTAAAAAGGCGCATGTGAATTTTTTTTTTAAAGTGAGTAAAGAAAAGCACCTGCTTATGTTTTAATTTTTTTTCTAGGCAGCTTGGAGCCGAAGCTATCGTAACAAGATAGGGCATTAGTGTAGATATATTTCTTGAATATATCTCGAATCAGCTTTTATCTCCAGAAAGGGGTAACCAGCGGCTGGATGCACACCCACATCAGAATGTGGGGGACAACCATATTGTATCAACCACTTTCGTCCTACGTGACAGGTGGTGAGCCCATCCTCGCTACACTGCTTCTGATAACAGTGTATCTAGATTCCCTTATCCACTTTACTTTTATAAATATCCCATACGTCGAAAATACCAGCTATGAAGTTAATAGGGGATAAATAAAATACCTGGGACAGATTAACATACCCCCAATGTGCCCGCATTATTAATTCCTGATAAACTATAGAAGTAAGTAAGAATTGAGCAGGGACTATAAAGACTTAATTCAAAAGATGCTTTTCCGGAAAATGTGGGAACTCAATTTAAAAAAGTAACAAATAAGTTTATTATTTTTATTAAATTAACAACAGTTCAATTAAAACTAAAAGACGCAAGTTATCATTTAAAGTTATATAATTTTGTTCTCGATTTTAACTTCGTGTCACAAGCGTCTTTCTTTCTTTCGGAGGCACACATAAAGGTTTAGTTGCTCATTAAGGCACTAATAAGATATGCCAACTATTATTACATGTTTTTGATTTGTTCTTACTACATAAAAAAAAAACAAAACGTTCTTAATTAAGAATTTATAAGTAAGTACAATGAAGCTATTTTTAGAACACTTTGTATGCAAAAAAAAATTTATTGGTGACCTATGTTTAATTTGTGTGTAAAGTGGCTACCTCTATCATTTTATATTTCTACAGAATACCGTATTAAACAAATCTGTGTTAAGTTACAAATGTCCTGAGTCAACCAAACTTACTACACATTACGTGCGATGTAATCTCACACAAAGTTTCGTGCTTAATTCCCTAACCCTTAAAAGGATTAAATACACATTGTTTAGCCATTTGCATTTTGAATATTTTGATCAAACACGCTGATTTGTATCAATTAACCTTGTCACTTTTTCTTGCTTACCTTTGACTTCAACTTTTCTTTGATTATTTTATTTTAAGACTTAAAACAATATAACCTGGTCAAAACGTCGAGACACAAAAAGGTTAAATTAACTCAATTTTTTTTTATTCAATTTAGGATTTTACACTTTTAAATCTTCAAGGTTTTGAAAAACTATTTTTTAACCCTAACACCCACCCTCCGGTTCACAATGTTCAAGATAACCGGCAGAGAATCCGGCAAGAAACTCGATAGTTAACTCTTTGAAAAAAATCATAAAAAATATAAATACAATAAATGTTTTCTTTAATAAAAAAGCCGTACAATTATATATTATTTCGATTTTAATTTGGTTTACCTATGCGTCCTGTAATTGAGCATCTTCAGTCCCATGGATTTTTATCATTTACGTAGACTGAAATATTGTAGTATGCTTTTTTACAAAGTAGTTGTTTGATAAAAGATTTAAATTAACTTATTGATAACTTTTGAATATAATTGGAAACTTTGTTGTAAAATTGCATACATGGTCCCATAAAACAGTAACTAATTTTGTGTAGTCGTGTATCATGCACCAACAGCATATTTTTTACTTCTAGTAATTACTTTTCTTGCTAAAACTATTGATATTTTCATGTACATATAAAACATTTTCATATATGTTCTGCGACGTCAAAGTTAAAATATTTACTTCCCTAATTCACGTGTTAGACACGAAAAATATAAAAATAAAATAATTGAGTTGGTAAGACCGTATAGATAGCTATCACAAAAGTTAAGTCGCCAAAAACGATGTCTGGTAAAAAGACACAAAAACGCCGAAGTTTTACTGGAACTGTTAACTGACTGTTTAATATTTTGCAGAAACTCCCGAGCCCCGAGCACGGAACGAAATCACATTACAATTTCACGTTTGAACAGTGGCGTTCATGTATCCGCAGGCAAAAACATAAATATTTTTTTTTTGTTTATCGGAATTACATGAAGCATTTGGAGACCAATATTCAGATACATATTTTTTCTCCTATTTACTGCAATAACTACAAGTGCTACATTAAATACGAATTGTGTCTCGAATACATTTCAAAGTATACTGGACTGTTGGGTTAGTTCCTGAAATAGGACATAGGCTACTTTTCATCCCGAAAAATTCAATATTTCCCACGGGAATAACTATAACCGAGCTTAAACGAACTATAGCAACAACTATAGCTTGCTATAGCAAACTTATTAGAATAAAGGCTAAAAAGCTAGGCTAAAAACGAAGTGTCCTCATTCTGAGTCAACTTACTACACATTATGATGACCAATGTAATCTCACAAAAACTCACTTTGCTTAGTTACTTAACCGTTCAAGGAATTACATACATTTTGCTTAGCCATTTGCGTTTATTAAATCTTGTTACAACATAGGGACATAGTTTATATTGACAAGAATTTTAAAAATAAATTATCAAGTTAAGAAAACACATGTCAGATCATCTTTCAGAGGATAATATAATTACCGTTTTTTAACCACATAACACGATTTATTGTTTTTCATGAATCGATCTTTCTAATGATGCACCACCTCTTGTTTTCTCATTTTTACCTATGGTTGACTGGCATAAAATGCCCATTGTCATTAAGTTTACCATTTGTACAAGTGTGCAAATCAAATTATATCAAAATGAAATCAAACTTTTTTCAAACAGGTTTCTAAGAACACTTTTGAATCGTCAATACAATGTAATCAATGTTAATTTCTGCCAAGAAGTGTTTAATAAATATTTTTAAATAAAAATTAAACTAATAAAAAAACATCTACTTATTATATTAGTACAAAATAAAGATATACTAGAAAAACGGTTGGTATATACTACCTCTTCGGCTTTCCTAAATGCAAAATTCGTTGAGAAAAAATACGTATCGGATTTAGATGAGATTTGCATCAGTTGAAATATATACCTACTTGAATAAATTGTGACACAGAAACAAAATATACTTTTTGTAAAATACAGAAGGTGTTCACTAAAAAGCTTGGCTGACTTTGTAAATAATATCCTAAAAGCGTGCTTTTTAATAAGCAAAACTTCAGGCATTAACTTCAAATATAACTTGCTTTCTTACTTTAAGCGGGTGGAAACCAGCGCTACGCCCTAGAATCTAGCTGAGTCAGTGCCTATTTGCAATAAAATTATTAAAATAAATACTTAATCATTAAAAATTACGCTGGCTATTAATTACAATAAATAAATATTAAATAAGGTTATAAATTGAAAATACATAATGTGTACGCTAAGTTGAATTGCCGAAATGTAATACAATATTTTCTTCCGTTATTAGCGAACAGTGTTTCTTAAATGTAATACTATCAAGAAAAGGCCTTTTATAACTTTACTAGCAAAAGTGTAAATAAAAATAGTTATAAAGATTGAGAAGGAAATTTGGATGTTATCCAAACCATTAAGCGCAATGTGGCAGAAATTCCATTACGAAGAGATACGTCTTATTCTGAAGCCAAATGACGTGAAAAGATATCTAGGACTCAGTCGCGGTAACAAAGCCGTCTCTGCCTACACGCTAGAAATTAGATTTGGATCAGAATAAAGACCGAAAATGCTTAGTAATATAATACTAAAACCCGAAATTAGGTTTGTTGTTTGTAGTCTGTTTGCGTATTGTTTGACAGGATTTCAATTTTCATTTTTAAAAGAATAAAATAATTTTTTACACAACCCAACCAGCAAAACTTAATGCTAAATGTCGAGAGCATCTACTTATTTTGCTACTTAATGCCATTAAAGTTGTAAAAATACTTGAGTAAGAGCGCTATCAACGTTTACCCAGCATGAATTGGGCACAATTAATTCAAACTTAAGTGATATAAAAGTAGAGTAAATGCTGAATAAAGAAGCAAAACTATGCTATAGCTATCAAGTCAAAGCGAAAAAAACATTATCAGTACGGTAACAGCAAAAAATATGCATTTATATAATAAACAGTTTGGTTTTACTTTGCTAGTTTGTTCTGTAAAAGCAAACAAATCGCCATTAGCTTTTTGTAAGTAACAATTAATGAATCGCTTTAATTCGCTTAAAGGTATGCTGTAAGAGCTCTCCGGCAGCAGTTGTTAAATTTTCATGATTGGGATTTTAATATTTGCCAGGCACGTTAGGTACGTCAAAACAACTAAAAGTTCTTTTATAATAAATACTAGCTTTTGCCAGCGGCTCCACCCAAACTAAATTTGGTCATCGGAGTGGGCTTACGTCAACTCATTAACTTTACTAATAAAGTTTGCTATAGCAAGCTGTAGCTGTCGCCATAGTTTGTTTAAGCTCATTTATAGTTATTTTGAAGTTTTCGGGATAAAAACTATCCTATACCCTTCCCAGGGAGTTAAACTATCTCCATACCAAATTTCAATTTAGCAGTTTAAGCGTAAATAGGTAACAGACAGACAGACAGACGGACAGACATAGTTACTCTTGCATTTATAATATTAGTATGTATCTAATACAGTTAAGTCTTAATGAAATTATATTTTCACCAAATGTTATATAAATTTGTAAGGTATGTATATTGTGGTGGACCCTGACGTACCCAGAAGGTCTCTAGTTGGATGTTTAGTTAAATTGTTTACCTGAACATTGCGAATGTTAAGTTAATTTGAATGGATGAAAATCTCGTCGAAATTGGTCGCTCGTACTCAGTTTTCAGCGTTGTAGACCTAAATCATTTTTTTGTTTGTCTATTTTGATGGAGTGGGTATATCCGAGTTATTTTTTTTGGATCAAAGTCAGTTCTCATGGGCGTTTTTGGCAAAAGGCCGTTACTTGTTGTTTTAACAACTTGAATAGTGATTAAGTTTCTATTGTTGCAAGTTGCGTTATATTTACAGTTACTTTTACAATGAATATTAACAGTAATCGTTTTTGTAATTTATCTACTCAGATAAGTGTATTCGGTGATCAATTTAAATAAAACAGCAAGTATTGACTAAGAATGTAATTTGTAACCTTGAACCGATTGTACTTTTACAATGAATATTAACAGTAATCGTTTTTGTAATTTATCAACTCAGATAAGTGTATTCGGTGATCAATTTAAATAAAACAGCAAGTATTGACTAAGATTGTAACCTTGAACCGATTGTACTTTTACAATGAATATTAACAGTAATCGTTTTTGTAATTTATCAACTCAGATAAGTGTATTCAGTGATCAATTTAAATAGAACAGCAAGAATTAACTAAGATTGTAACCTTGAACCGATTGTACTTTTACAATGAATATTAACAGTAATCGTTTTTGTAATTTATCAACTCAGATAAGTGTATTCGGTGATCAATATAAGTAGAACAGCAAGTATTAACTAAGATTGTAACCTTAACCAGAGATCTGCGTGTGTGTGTGTGTGTGTGTGTGTGTGACGGAGCCATCAGTTGTGAGCTGGAAACATCTATCCATCTTGATTGGCTAGTCAATTTTTAATGATCATTTCTTTTAAAGTACCTTTTATTTATTATGAGGAGAAAAATCGTTTGTCAAACCCTCAGTCCTGTTCTGATTCTTATAGTGTTCCACTCTCAGTTAATACAATTCGTTAAAGATGAGATATTTATGTATTCTGCGTGGTGGTTTATTTAATATAATTTGTCAACTGATAGTCAGAAGCTCTTTGTTATAACAAAATAATAACAAATAAATGTCTATTAAACTATTTACTTCCTATAATATAACGGATACCCCTTTTGAAAGTAGATATAAATTTACTATGGAAACTTTGACTATTTTCTTAACTAACTGCTTTGGGCAATTAATTGAGGTCGGATTTTAAAAATGAGGAGAAAATTCAACTTTCAAACAACTTCCTTTTAGCCGGTTAAAACTTATTACGAATAAATAAATTAGCACAGAATAAAGTACAAACATATCACACAAATTAAAGGTTTCAACGAACGGCTGGAATCTCGTCAGCCCAAAGAAATTACTTTATTATTATTTTACCTAAATTTTACAAATAATTTGTAGGATCGCTGAAACAACAAAAATAATGGTAAAGTAATGTAATGTCTAGAATACTTAGTTCTCTTACGGCTTTCGCAGACCACTACACTGATTTTATCGTTACAAATATTTTTAACAAATTACAAAAATAGAAAAAAAAGATTTAACTTCGTTAATTTAAACGAAATACAATTTCTCAAAATCTAAATTTATTCCAGGGCACGGGTGTGTCCCATTAAGTTTTAACATTGAATAATTAATTATATAAAAATTAAGTTCTCCGAAATCGAGTCTTTTGCGTCCTTGCAAAGAAGTGGGGTCTTCATTTCCATGCGTTTAAGGCTAGGGTATAGGCTAGCCCGCGAAAATACGCCGTTTTTGTGCAAATGTTGTGGCTAAACTATAGCATCTAAAGCATTGAAAAAAATTTATGTTGTAATACTTGCCTTTGTCTAGTGCATTACCTTACTGAATGATTTTCATTTATTGTATTTAATGCAGTAAAAAATCTGGAAGTGAACATTGTTTCAACACTTGTGCAAATTTTTAAAGAGTGTTTTGCATTTGCTTGTAATGAAAGTTGGTTAAATAATAAGAATAGCTTGTTATCTAGTATATCGACTCTAAGTTGTAGTAAAAAGTAAAAAAATGTGACTACAAAACGGTAATAACGTTAAATTCCATACAAAAAATTTAAAGTTTCAAGGCGTCATTACGGTATAAATTACTTAAGAAGTATATAACATATATATCTCATAGTAATGTATATGACATTATCTAGTGATTTATAGTAAATTTACATACACAACGTTTAGAATTACAGAAATTAGCTTTCTGGCCTATATCGCCCTCTTGAGTATTGTTACAAATCTTTGTCTTAGTTCTAAGAGAATTATTCTATAGATCGAAAATGGCGCAATTGTTTGTGGTGGGTCATAAGACAAGCCGTCGTTTGTTTTATTTATGTAACTGGCAGGACCCTGGAAGTAGTTAACGTTCCTAGACCTTCTAGTTCCTAGGTGCTTCTAAATTTAGTCAATAAGCTTCTATTAAAGATATTTTTTACTGTTTGAGATTCTGCATTTCTAAAGCTCTTGTTTAGATAATGTGTCTTAGCAGATGAAACGACTATGAACGCTCGTTTGTTAGATTTTATAACTTTGTAAGAAATGTTGCACGTGTCAAAAAGTGTTACGTAAGTAAAAGTGTTAAGTGTTGTATACAAGTTTCAAGCATCACTAAACGGCCATTACAATATACGTATGTTGTAAATAATAAAGAACAACATGTTAGAATAATGAAGATAAACTACAGGCGCAAATTAAAAATTTTGTTAAAAATATTGTAAAAAGATGAACAAATGCGTGTCGTGCACACATTAGGAGTGCTTCAGAGATATGCGTGTTTCGTCACGCTTGCAGGTTCGTGGCGCCTTTTTTACGCCAATTTTTACGCAAATTGGCCAAAACGCCAAGCCGCACCGCGTCTGCGTGACCTTGCGTGGGAAATGTATAATGCATAAAAAGTACAAATAGTGCAGGCAGTGATGAGACACGCATATCTCTTAAAACACCCGTAATCAAGTTAACGTACATAGAATAAGGAATATTGCAGATCAAAAAAAACTTGTGCACCGATTTTTTTAAAACAATTTTAAATTTAAAATATTTATGAAGCTCTATTATCATATTTTTTTCATATTTGTAGAACACGTTGTTTCAATGTTAGAGAGGGACACATATGTTTTATCAACTTTGGAAGCCAAATAACTAACTTGAAATAGTTGATTGTTAACTAAGGGTGAAAGGCATCAATTTCTGATGAGATACAGTTCGAATCAGAATTCTACTTTTCATTTCGAATATAAAGAAAGTAAACACATTCACTTCAACCCACCAAGAATTTGTACTAATATTGCTTTGAGTGCAGGCTGATGGAAACCGGTGGGTTGTAGTTGATGAGACTCCAACATTTAGCAACATTTCTAATCTACAATAAAATATTAGGTTAAGAGATAACCAATATTAGCACAGACTAAAGCCAGTTAAATAATTTATGAAGAATAATTAAAATTACTTGCAACCCTGCGAGACATTGCATGTGAACGGTATTATGTTTAGTATATTTCGTCATAGAATTCAATAGATGATTTATGTTATTAATAGCTCGAAGCCGGAGCACGTAATCTGTAACTTATCCATCTTGACATCAAGGCAGTTTCCAATGACGAGGGTTACGAAGGAGCTCTGCCGATGTTACATAATGTTAAAGTTACCTACGTACGTGTAGGTATCGAATTTATACCAAAATACTTTCAAACAAATTTCCGCTAAGTTGTGATATTACAAACTGCATATAAAAAGCTCGAAATGAAACTGCAATTTGTCTTGTATATCTGGACACCGGAAACCCAGCAGATATTTTAAATGTTTTTTTACGTAACTCGGAAACCAATTTTAACTATGAAATAAATACATTTATTCCAGGAATCTAATTCGATTGTTGATCGGCAAAATCACTGACGCACATTAAGGTCAGTCTAAGTTCTACTAGGGTCTTCCTTCTGCTCAATTATTACTGGGTTCTCTATCTTATCTTCCAAAAAACTTTTAAAAAATTACGAGGAGTGTATTATATATTTTACTCTCACTTCAAACTTGGACACAGCTGCATTATTAAAAAAAACAATTTGTCAATCGGCTCCTTTTGGCACACAACTTAAAAATACGCAAGAATTCTCAACACGACAATGACAGAAATTGCTGGACAGTATTTTTAACTGCTCTTAAAGTGGTCTCGAGATTTCTTACTACTCACTTAGAATAAATCGTTTTTGGTTCGACGATATTTATTGTTTTTAATTTGAGTTCAATAAACTGAACATTGGAACTTAATGTTTCAAACTGCGACAATTTGAATTAGGGGCATTTGGATTTTAATAACATCTACATCCATGTCTAATTTTCATTCAACCATTAATATGCATAATATGGTAACAGATAGATACACATTTACAAAGTCTACACCTAAAACTATATACTGTATCCATTCCATCGCAGGTAAAAAGAAAAAACTTCCAAAAGCTCTACATCATTTCAATGGGTTACAAAAAATATATGTGTTTTCGCCTGCGGATACAACAACGCAGTCGTTCAAACATGAATTATAGCATCGTTCCGTGTAGGTGCGTCAGTTTCTGCAAAAAACCACACTCAGTTTTCATCTTCAAAAGGGTAGTTTTATCTATTTTGTGTGCATTCCATGCTTTGCTTTTCTTGCTCCCTACAGTTACCCTACATTAAATATGAGCTACCTGAATTTTTTAGGAGTAACTATCGAGTTTCTTACTCGGTTCTTCTTATTAGAAATCCACATCCACTAAAACCCTCTTTTGCGAAAAAGTGTCCATATGATGCCCCATTTTAATGAATTTTTATTATTGAGCTTCGATCGATGAAGGCGCTGTACCACCTACTACACCGTGGTGCGGTAAGAACATGCCGGAAATCTGCATAACACAGCACGGCGGGCGTTGCTTTTTTTAAGACGTTCATAAGTCGAGTGGGCCAGACGGTATACCAGCAGTGGTGCTTAAGCAGTGTGCTCCTGAGTTATGTCCAGTACTCACGCTGCTCTTCGCGCTTTCCTACCACACTAGGCAATTTCCGTTTTCATGGAAGACTACAAATCTGCACTCAGTGTCCAATAAGGGCGACAGATCAGATCCATTGAATTACAGGCCTATCGATATTACCTCTCTCCTCTCCAAGATGATGGAGCGTGTGATCAACACACAGCTCTTAAGATTCCTAGAAGAACACGACCTGGTCAGTGACCACCAATATAGCTTTCGCCTCGGTCGCTCGACTGGTGACCTTCTAGTATATCCCACACACCGATGGGCACTAGCCATTGAGAGTCAGGGGGAGACATTGGCATGTAGCCTGGACATAGCGAAGACGTTCGATCGGGTCTTGCGCCGGGGTCTTCTTTCGAAGTTGCTATCTTACGGAGTGCCCGAGGGTTTGTGCAAATGATTAGCTAGCTTGTCCGGCAAAAGCATATGAACCGTAGTTAACGGTAGTTGCTCTGATAGCACGGACATTACAAAACTAGTATACCTATTGACTAAAACATTTATCGCGATTAACAAGCCATTAATAAACCACTTAAACATATCTCGAATTCGAGATAATCTCTATCAGCACGAGAATCAGGCCCCAGAACTCTACTTTTCATTTGGAATATGAGGATAGTAAACACAGCCAGATAATCATTTTAACCCACCAAAAATTTGCACTAATATTGCTTTGAGTGCAGTCTGATGGACACCGGTGGATTTTAGTTAGTGAGAGTATAACATAACCACTCCTCTGCCCCTGCGGCTCCGAATAGATTAGTTGTGCAATCCACGACGTACATTCCCCCCGATCGTCCCCGTCGCGGTCGTAAAACTATACTCAGGCGGCCTCGGCACGTACTAACGTCCCCAGATGACGATCTCGCTGTCCGGATAGCGAGATTAGTCTCTACTACGTCGACCCCGAATAGGGCCTCCCTCCAAACACGACGCCGACGTCCCCGGGTTCGTCGGCGCCCACAAGGATACACTAGGTATCAAAGAGTGCCGGGGCGCTTCTCGCCCCCACTCAATCGCAACCGCACCCGCGTAACGGGGAACTCCCCTCCTGGCGGTGACTCACCTTCGGGTTCGAGACTCACGCCGGTCGAAGGGACGCCCCCGAGAGCGACAACCCAAGCCGAGGCTTCCCCCGCGGGAAGCCCTTGAGCGTTGGGCGCTATATGGGCTGAGGCTCCTTCAGAGTCTCGCCCCAAAAGTCCGGTGAAGCAGTAATGGCTGCAACAGCCAACTGCATAGTCAGCTCAGAAAAAAAAAAAAAAAAAAAAAAAAAACCCTGCGGCTAGGTGGCATGCATAAGCATTTCCAATCGACAAAAAAAAGATTAGGTTTGATTGACCAAAATTAGCGCTGGCTAAAGTTAGTTAAATAATTTATAATGAAGAATAAAAAATAATGGACAGGACATTGCATGTGAGCGATATAACGTTTAGGATTCATCGTCATAGAATTCAGTAGATGATTTATGTTATTAATAGCTCGAAGCCAAAGCACGTAATCTGTAACTTATTCATCTTGACATTAAAGCAGTTTCCAATGACGAGGGTATCGAAGGAACTCTGCCGATGTTTCATAATGTTAGAGTTACCTTTGTACGTGTAGTTGATTTTCAAAACATCTTTCAGTTACGATGCCTACAACACAATATCATCCCGTGCTCCAAATCCCAAATTTCTTTTTAAAGCAATTAAGGGATGATGATTGAGTCAGTTTTATATTTTTTTTTGCACACAAACTGTGCCACCTCCTTTCTCTGCTTTGGACTTGGCTCTTCTTTCTTTAAGGATTCAATTTTAAAATCCCCGAATGACATGTTTGATTAATTGTGTTGAATAACATTAATACCAATTTTTTAGTAAATTTTAACATACTTGGTTCGGTAGCAAGAACCAGTATTAGCAAGTCAGCAACGTCAGTTGAAAATATTTTTGCGTCTTTAAAAAAATCAGTTTTTAGCGATAAAAAACTAACTGCTGGACCGATTCTACTCAAACTCTTTTTAGATCTAAGTCATGACGTGGTGTATCGATTGATATGGTCACGAGACTAATTGGTTCATTGGTTCTTGAGATACCAAGGAGCAAAAAAACGCTAACCTACATACATACATACACACACGCACACACAGCTTTCACTCTAAATATGATGACAAACGATTCTCCAGGTCTCAAAACGTAAAGAAAACACAAATTTAGCGAATTCGATTTTCGTACTATTAAAATAACTTCCCTCAAGAGAAGTTAATAAACATGAAATAGCTTAAAGTAGATTTCCAATAAAAAAATATTTTCCTTTACAAACTTTGCAACATATTTTCTCCTTAAAGTGGCTGAATTTT
Source organism: Apoda limacodes (assembly GCA_946406115.1). Classification (NCBI taxonomy): domain Eukaryota; kingdom Metazoa; phylum Arthropoda; class Insecta; order Lepidoptera; family Limacodidae; genus Apoda; species Apoda limacodes. The sequence continues at coordinate 4,169,650 of OX291553.1, read as the reverse complement.
TAGAAACCCCAAATATGTAGTTTCTTAGTGTTCCGTACCAGGGGCGGGGGCCGACTAAGGACGGCCGAGAAAGAAATGAATTGTAACATTTTTTGAAACATATAACTATTATTACATATGAATTTTATAACTTTTATCCCATAACATTTATAATTATGAAAATAAAACGTAGGAAATATAAAATTGTAGAAATTTATTACATATAAATTTGCAGATTCAAAGTTCAAAAAATACCTTCAGATGTTAAACCCCAAAACTATTGTTCTGGATCCGCAATTGTTCCGTACCCAAAGGGAACAAAACGGGACCCTATTACTAAGACTTCGCTGTCCGTCTCTCAGCAGGCTGTATCTTATGAACCGTGATAGTAAGGCAGTTGAAATTTTCACAGATGATGTATTTCTGTTGCCGCTATAACAGCAAATACTAAAATACAGAATAAAAAACAATTAAGAGGGCTCACATACAACAAACGTGATTTTTTGCTTGTTTTCGCTCGTTGTTGATAACGGTGACAGGTAGACGCTTAAAATTAAGTAATTTAATTAAAAATAAAATAAAACAATATTTCTCATACAAACTTAATGTGTAATAACTGAAATGTGTTTTCTATTAACTGCACTAAAGCGCATTCATACCCAGTTTCAAGGTTACTTTCCATACAAACTTTGCCACGCTTTTTAACCTACTTAGGGGTTGAAATTAGACAAATCCTGAAACACTTCATTCCTGATTTGCTACCTAATATACTATTTTTTATGGCTTTGTTTGGGAAAATAATCGAATTCCCATACAAAGTTTCATCCCCTATTTTACCCACAAACAAAATTATACTTTATGTCTATTATGCTTACATCTGTTATGGAATTCACTGTTTTTGATTACATTTATATTTGCACTTTGATTGACAATGTTTATGGACACTGAATTTTGATAAAATTCACCAACATCAATGAATAACTGTTTTAACGCAATGTTTTCTTAAGTTGCTGCCATAAACTCGGCCTCAGTAGTGGATAAGGTCACAGTTAGCCGCCATGTGACAGCAGCTCCATCTATAAGAAATCCATAGTCAGTTATTGAGCGTCTACTTACAATATCATTTGCAAGGTCAACATCGCTGTATTAGGTATATTTAGGTACTTTAATATTTTCTTAACAGCATTCCAGTGGGAGTCGTCAAAAGAATGTAAGTATTGACTCACCTAGCTTACGGCAAACATAATGTCAGGTCAGATCTGCTTACAGTTGCTGCATGGATTAATGATCCTACTGCTTCTCGGTTGGGGTAATCCTTCTTGAGTTGGTCATCAGACTTCAGCAGCTTCACATTTGGATCAGCAGGAACACTGTTGGGGTTGACATCCTGCATGTTGAACTTTCTAAGTAATTGTTCAATGATAACGTTTCTTGTTTGATATTGATAATATTTTGATTTGGTAGAATATGGGTAACATTTTAATCTTATTTACTATACGAAGTTACGTCATATCCTACCTTTACGTTCAGTTGTTGCAATTTTTTTTTGTTTCTACTAAAAAGTAGGCATTACAATTATACGTATATATATACGTATATACGTATATTTATCTTTATTCAAATTTGATGTCTAATTTAATACATGGCAAAAATCAATATGTAACTTGTCATAACTCAGAAAAACTATCTCATTTTAATAAATTCAAATTTCTGTTACTTAACATATTTATAACAATTTCCAAAGTTTCCAAGATGCTTATCTGCTTGGAATTCTGTGATTCAATAATACATTTTATTTAAAATAAAATATTTTTTTAAATTATTTGAAAGATTAATGAATATTTGTATGGCCATACAATAGGCGTTTTTAACTTCTCTTGAGAATTTATTGGAATAGGTCCGAAAATCGAAATCGAAAATGTTGTGTTTTCTTTACGTTTCAAGACTTGGAGAATCATTTGCAATCATTTTTAGAGTGATGTCTGTGTGTGTGTGTGTGTGTACGTATGTATGTATGTATGAAGATATATTTTGGCTTTCGATTCCTCAATAACTACTGGACCGAATCGCTCTGATGACATATCAATCGATACGCCACGTCATGACTTAGATCTGAAAGGAGTCTGAAATAAATCGGTCCAGCGGTTCGTTTTTTATCCGTAAAAAACTGACTTTTTTATGCACGCAACGTAAATTTCTCATGTATTGAGGGGTAGTAAAGGGTTTTCGAGGGTGCTGATTTCGAATTTTTTATCAGTTTTTTAAAATTCAAAATGGCGGATCCAATACGACATAATTTTTTTTGTAAAAGAATTTTTTGATACAGTGTGAGTCCCTGGTTAGAGGAGTGTTTAACCTGTTTCCAGACGAACCATCCCAACTGTTATTTAATTCCATGTTTTAAAAATAGCTGGATTTTGAAAGAGACACATTTCATAAACGTAGAGACATGGAAGTGTTAAAATATTTAACTTTTTAAAGAGCGGTTTGCAACTATCTAGGTTTCCTGCTCCGCACATCGACTTTACAAACTGTTTTGGGTTTTCAATCAACGGAGTTTCCCCAGAAAACAATACCATATCGCAGTGTTGCAGCCACATAACCGTGTTGGCAAAATTGTTTATATCAGCCTTTTATTGCGTCCCGCCATTCAACTTCTGCGAGTCAGTTACTAAGTGTGGTTGCTTGACTGTGAGCGATTTTCAAAAACATGTCATTTTCGTCTTCATATTGTGTTTTTTTTTTTACCTTACCCCGGTATCTGTAACTTTGTAAGCAGGTAAGATAGAATTTATTTTGACTTATATTTGTGGCGATAGAAAAAAAAGAATAAAAGTACACTGCGTGAAAGTGCAGTGAATCGGTATTTTACGAGTTCTTGTGGTGTTTCATCTTACACCGCTAATTTTGTCGGGGTTAAGACGGAAATATTAGATTTTTCATCTTACCCCTTTTCTGAAACTTATAGTAAATGTCAGGTGTTTTCAACTGTGGAATTCTCAGTTGTTTTTATTGTGAATCATTCTTTGTTTTTTTTTAAATAAAACTTAGAAAGTTAAGGAAAATATACCTACTACTATTAATGTACAATTTCAGCATTAATATTTGCAATCATTTAACATTTTCTACTTTTTCTGTAACAATGTAATTAGTCTGATGAAGAAGAATAGTTTTCATATTTTTCAATTGGCAATTCCACAGAATTGGTAAGCAGAGGTAATATTTTAAATCAAAGTTTTTTCGAAGCTCACTGATTACTTCTATTGTGGCAGATTTACAAAGCAAAAGTCCATCATCAACATAAAGTCAGAGATAACATTCGTAACTATTTATTGACCCAATATAGATACACTGGTCTGCTTTACTTTTTATAAAGCCAAATTTAGTATTCCTACACCTGTGTGTCTGTTTTAGTCGATATTGCGACTTTATAAGTTAACAAACCGTATTTGGTTTGCAATTGATTCCCTCAGATGGTGACATATATATATATATATATATATATATATTTAAAAATAAAATGGGATTAAACGCGTTGTTATTTGGCAAAATACCTTTTTCCCGACGTTTCGGCTGGGTTACACCAGCCATGTTCACGGGTATATTGGAATAAGAGTGTTTAAAAATCCGATAAGTGCATCCAAATTTATAATGCAACAAATTTTTCTGACCCGGTGGTTTAAAATCGATACACGCCCTCTCGAAACTCGATCGATAGCTCAATTGGGAGAGCACTTACAAGGACTGCAAATTTTGTTAAAGGCTCAAGTCCTCACTCGGAAGTTAATATTTTAACTGCTACTTTGCTATAAAAGTATTTATTTATTTTTATTGATCATTTATAATATAGGTGGAATAGATAAAAAAAAACGCTATGTTTATAACCAATCTATAATTAGATAATAAGCGTGATGTTATGCGTGTAACATAACAGTTGGCGCTGCTTGAAAGAAATATCATCTTATGTCCCGGTAACTTTGAGCAACTTCCCGTCGACCTGAAGAACCCTAAGATCAGAAATTTGGTTTGGGATTTATTATTGTGTTAATCAAGACTGGCACACGTTGTCACATAAATAGCTTAGGTGCTCGATGACTGTCGCAAAAATTAAATCACTACAACCATTTCCACCGCACGACAAGTCTGCGACAAATTGCTGCCCGCAATAAAGCTAATTAGGCGACTCCCGAATTGAGCGATAAATTTATACCGAATTACTTCGTTACGGAGCGGCGGAAACGGAAATTATCGTCACCAGCCGGAATAGCTCTAGATACGTAGAAAGAGAGTATAAAGGAAGACGTGAAGATATATTGCAATCCTCTTCCAATAACATCGCAAAATATTCATTTGGGATCTAATATCGTGAGTAATATAATATATTAAAAAAACTCGACGTAGTTTAAAGTTAATATTTTTTTATTAATTATATTTTTGATGAAGGAAGTAGGAGTGAATAAAATGCTATTTACTCATGTTTATGACACTAAAAAAGAACGTATAGTCATTTTGATACTATAAATTTATGTAACTAAAGAATAATACTATAGCACGGACGCTAAGCAGAAAGAATTTCGTTCAATGACCGGTCACTATTTGTCTCTGTTGCACGCGCATAATTATTTGCCGTTGCGCTCCTCTATGACAGCGGTCATCGACTCTGTGCGAGTGCGACGTCATATAATTATGCGCGTGCAACAGAGACAAATAGTGACAGGTCATTGAACGAAATTCTTCCTGCTTAGCGTCCGTGCTATACCTACTATTAGCTTCTTTCAGTTTTGTACCGCTCCAGCGCTCAGCATCTTACCAGCCAGCCTGCACGGGGGGTAAGCGTACTCCTTTCCCACAGATGATTAGTTCGCTCATAACTGTTATATTTTTATTAAAACTATTTTTTTTATAATTATCTATATTCTAAAGATAAAAAAGTTGATTGATTGATATGTTGATATAAATTAAAAAAGACTTTTTTATAAATATGAATAAGTGCCAAAATCGCGTACAGATGACCAACGGGACTTCACAGGTGATATATTAATTTGTTTTCTATGTACTTATAACATTAAAACATTTATATCTAATATAAATAAAACAATAATATATAACTTATTATTAGTATTTTATTTTATGAATATTAAAACTTTTTTAAATAGATGCAGACAACCAAAGTTTGTGAATGTACCTTTAAACTGGATAAACTATCAAAAAAAATATTATTTCTGACAAGAATGGACGAAGAAGACCGATAATAATAATTCGTCCTGATAGAAAAACTTTTTATTTCGTTCCCTTTATCCATATGAAGTACAGAACCCTCAAAAAGAAAAAAATCCTATTTTTCTCACAGTTCCCGTTTGTCACACAGTTGTATTTTCCCCCAGACTCAAGGTGCGTGATAAATTTTTCCACAACATTTGGTTTAGGGCTAACTAGAATATATATTCTTGTTTTCGCCAGATTAAAGTAAATGACTTGAATTAAGTTTAAAAATGCGTCTTTTAAATAAGCTTGGTGATAGTATGTATTATGAAGTTAGTTTTATAAATATTTATAAGAAATAAGGTCCAAATTGTACACCTGTTTGCAATTTAATACCAATAGAATACTGCATCAAATTTTAGTGACGCGTCAAAATTTCGAGTATGGAGGCATAAGAAGATTTTCTCTACCAAAAAATCGATGGTGTAAAGCAACGATGTACTATTGAGTATTGAGAAAGACTTATTGGTACACACCGGATGCGAACGCCTGCCCCTAAGAATTTGAGGCAGACACCCAACAGACTGGATGGATTCCTCACAATAGTCACAATACAAGTGTTACTGACTGACAGCTGCCGTTCTTCGTTTATGACACGCGATATTTGATTTGAAGCGTAGGAATATTAGTATCTTGGATTTCAAATTTCAAAACATTAAACTAGAATATTTTTAAAAATTCTCAATTTTTTATTTACAACTTAACTATTGAATGCTATTTCAAAACTATACGCAGAATACTTCGTACATAACTCATCATATTATTTCAATTAACATTTTTATCAAAACCTTCAGAGCTGTTTTGTTCCAGACCCTTATTTTCTACAAAACTATGATGGTAGACTCCAGCAAGTTTTTATATTTAAAAGTCCCGTAAATGTTGGGGTTATAGAATGGCAAAAAAATTAACACCCACAGACAGACAGACAATTATATACATAGAAATATAAACTCGTAACTAAAGCAAGCATAGAATTTTATTAAGATGGCGAATGCATGGAGCCAATATTGAAAACATTAAAATATTAGGTAATACATCGGAAACGATTCATTATTGCCATATTCATAAGCTACTTCTATCCAATTCTCGTAAAAATCTAAAGCCGAACGTTCTTTCTTCGCTCTGAAATATTTATCAATTCAAAAATAATTTATATATTTTTTTTTAAAAAACATATAATAATAAAGTTTTTAATATAATATTAAAGTGTTAAAATTTATTAGTAAACGGGAGGGGCCGAGTGGTTTTGGCTTCTGCGACCCGGCATGTACTAATCAGTCTTTTCTCAATACTTAAACACATTATTCGTTTCCACCACAAATTTTTGGAAAGGAACATTCTAAGGAAACCTGCATTTGTCTAAGAAGAAATTCAAAGTCCAGATAGTTGCACTAGGCGCGCGTGGTGGACTATGACCTATGTTCCCTCGCCCAAGGTTTGTAAGGATAGGTCGATTACCTAACCAGAGGACTTTGATATGACTTATGAACGTTGGTCAGGACTTGTCTCTAAAATCGAGACTGCTCTGTCGAAGGTCCTTGACTGGGGATGGGAAATCTTGGTCCACTTTAACCCTGCGAAGACACAAGTCTGCGCGATCACCGCTAAGAAAACCCCACTTACTGAGGTTCCACAATTCCAGAAAACTACCGTCACCATCTCCAAGAGCATTTGTATCCTTGATGTTGACATCTCCAGCAATGTTAGTTTCGAGATCATTGTGAAGACATGGTGAAGCTGGCGTCAAAAAAACTTGGAGTACTCAACAGAGCAAACCAGTGCAAATCGCAAGTCGCAAGTCCGGCCCCATGTGGAATACTGCTGCCATCTCTGGGCGTATACCAACTTGGCCCGTTTGACTCGGTTCAACGACAGGCTGGGAAAATCGACGACGATCTCAAACTTACAAGCCATATGGAACTCTTAAGTCTGTGGAGAGAGTTTGCCTTCCTATTAGTGTTTTACCGCTTGTATGATGGGATGCGTTCTTAGGGATTGTTCGAAATGATGCCCTACTGCCTTACTGCTACTTTCTACCGTTCCTCCACAAGCTAATATCCTCACCCCTTAGAACAGTTCGTTTATCCAATTGTCTCTCAAGCAGAACATGTACTACTTGCCCTTGTTAAAACATCTCGTTGTACCTAATGCTTGTGAGAGAAATAAACAATTATTATATTATTAATTAGAAATAAACTTTAATAGAAAACTGGCACTCTGCGCGACCTAGATATTTATTACTAGAACATGTCTTCAAAATTTCGTGGTGTTTGATCAACAACTGCCAAAAATAAGTAAGAATCTGAATTGTATTCTCTTAAATAACAACCTCCAAATGTGGTCTTTATCATCCTTATACTTTCCACTGTTGGGGCACGGCCGAGGGCTTATTAGGCCATAATCTACACACGGGCCTAGTGCGGGTTGTGGACTCCACCCACATACGTCTTTTTTGACGTACGCAGGTTTTCCTCACAAAAAGCCAGATAAGTAAATAATCCATATAATTAAAAAAAAAGGACAGTGGCACTCGGGGACTGCCGCGGTAAAGATATTGCATAATATTTTTTGTCGGCGGCAGCGGGGTGGGCGCAACAATGTTGTACCTACGCAGGTGCTCTTGACTAGGCGCTGCGGCCGACTGATGGAAGGCGAGAGCCACGTAATGGCCGGCCCACCCGTCGTTATCTCTCTAAAAATGAAGATTTACAGGAAACTTTGCGATTTTATTGTATCGAGTCAAGTTTATTCAATCGTGTTTCGTGTACTAATGAAACTCCTAAACTTATGATTGTCATCAAATAAATGTATAAAATTTTTTTTCGCCTTAAAATTTGTTTTCCGTACGTGGTTTTTTCGTTATGGAATTTCTTGATTCGGTCGCCGCGCTCAGAGCCCGCGATCCACGCTCAGAGCCCGCAATAAAAGCTATGCAATAGCTTAAAAATAAAAAAGACTCATTGGCACACACCAAACTTAAACCTCCGCCATTCAGGACGTAAGGCCAAATGGAAAACCCAAGACCACCACAGACTTTAAAGTGTGGTACTTGAGCTTAAAATTCAATTCAAGATACTTAATTATATTCTAAATGTCTGAAGGTATAACCTGTTATTACTTATATCCATTAATACGATTTTCATAGCATGTATAAACAGCACCTAGTCCTTGGTCAGGGTAGAACGAAATTATTTTTCAGCGCTCTTTGGTCGACGTTTTTACGTCACGTTAATTGTTCTTCGGTTTAATGCTAAATCAATAATACTTCCCAAATGTTCAAACATCAACTTGTTTTCTGACATCAATACTTATTAAGCAACATCAGCAAAAGCGAGCACATATCGGTATGAGAGCGGTATTTAGGGCTGGCGCTGTGTATACAATAGAAGATATACAAAACAAAAGAAGGAACTGACTGATTCAATGACATATCAACGCACAGCCCAAACTGCTGGGTCTAGGAACTTGAAATTTGGCATTTGGATTCCTAACTTGACATAGGGCTCTACTAAGAAAGCATTTTGCAAAATTAATCCCTAAAGGAGTAAAACGGGAATTGACAGTTTGTATGAAAAACCGTCAATTTTGAAGCTAAATGCATAAAAATTGGTATTTGACCTTTGATTTGAAAATAAGGATTACAGTGTTTTGAAAACAGGTGATGGATATTTTAAGAGAATTCCGATATTTTTTAAGGTAGAACCATAAACAATTAAAAGCTTTATTCTTTTTCAAAAGTGCACGCGGATGAAATCGCAGGACAATGCTACTCTATTACAGAGGTATATACTAAGTTCCTTACTAAAAATTTACAAAAATACTAAGCTGACATAGCTAGCAACATCTAGACTGCATGGCTGACTAAACGGTTACTAAATTTTTGCTAATCAAGGCATAAATTTGGATCTCTTAAAAGTTTTCTTTTATTGTTTTTAAGCGTGTAATAATTTTACAAAAAATACACGGTATGTTATTTATACAAGCTAATTTAAAAATATATATTATTAATAGAAAACGCTGTATTTCCACCTACTCGTATAACCTAAGCATTGACTACTTTTAATCTCAGCTCGTTATTAATTTAAATTAAAATAACACATCTATATACATTTACACTTACATAAGAAAGGGCCTATATACATTGACACTTACATAAGAAAGGGACTATATACATTTACATAAGACTATAAAAGATTTTCATTACTTACTCTTTACGCCGGTAAGGCTTAAGCAGTTAATTGACAATTAGTAAATTAAGCTATTTTAATTATAATTAGTTGAAAATTAAAGACGTAATTATTTTACAAGCTCAAGTATACAAAGGATATATTTATAGCAATAATTAAATTACAAGAGTTGTTTCATCCGACTCGCAGTAAAGGTAATTGGGCGGCTTCCGGATTGAGCGATAAATTTATTCTGAATTGCTTCGTAACGGTTCGTCGCAAACGGAAATTATTGTCACCACTTGAGTCGAGTCGTAGTTTCTTTAAGTGGGAAGAAAGAAAAGGGTCACGAGTTCAAAATGTTTGAACTCTTGAAACTATGATACCTATTAGGTTTCTTTTTATTTCACTACTGTTCACCAACATAACTCCCATGTGCCAACACTAATTACTTATGTTGTTTTTCCAAAAGCCTTGTAACATTTTAATAGCCTTGTAGTATGTAGTTCTAAAGAGCTGAGGGTAAACTTTGAGAGTATAGATTAGATGATAAGAAACAATTTTGCGATTATAAACACTGATTTTAAAATTACAAATACAAGTTTTTAAAAAAAGTACGTTAGACTCAAAAGTCGCGACGAAAAACTAAAAGTGAGTAACACTGCTTCTGCTACAGTGTACCTGGTATCTGGACTAAGGTAGCTTATAAATGTTCAACAAGTCTGATACCACCAGCTTTTAATTAAAATTTCTTTAACCAAAAGGCCAGGAAAAAATTCAGAATTTTGTTGTTGTCTGGAAGAAATCGCGTAGTTAGCGATAAGACCGCCTTATTGTACTTTTCTTTTTTTTTGTTATTTTATAGATTTAAATGTTTGCTTTACGTACTGTACAATAAAGAATATTATTATTATATTATACATAGGAAACACCCAGACTCACAAACGTTTATCACATTAATGTTCGTCCTGTGGGAGAATTAACCTTACGCTCCTCGATTCAGCAGGCCATATTATTCATTACCCACGAAGCCACTGAGGTTTATCACTTAAAGTTTCGAGTTTTAATAGATAAAATATTCCTATGTATATAATACCTGACGATTATCTGACACTAGAAATCTTTACTTTAGCTAATACCTCAAAGCAAAAATGCCCGAGGTATGTTTGCCCTTGCTGAGCGTCGTAGCAGAGAATCGGAACCATATTATATTTCGCATAGGGCAAGTTAAAAGGACAGTAAGTGAGTGAATGACGCTATAATTATTAATATTATTCAGATTAAACACATTTTCAACGGATGGACGCAAAGAAACTCGCGGCCATTAGCCAGTTAAAATTGTATACATAGAGTGTTCCGTCTGAATGACGGGTAAGGCGAAACCCAACTAGAATTTAAACCTCTCGAATGACTATTACTTACCTCCAATATGTAAGGTTGTTGCACCTACATAAACCACGTCTCTCTGGCCTAATGTCCTCTAAGATGACCTAAGGGAGCCCTAAATTATAGCTAATGAGTATGAGAGGAACATAAAAATAGGGACAGTTCTAAAAGTTATGCAAAATAAACACTTTAATTTTACTTCACTGCGTACAGCTTCTTTTTATTGTTATACTACTGTACTGTTAGCGTGATGCGAAAAATTTCATTAGTTAGAATTAAAGCCACAAAGTAATAATTTGCTTTAGGTTATTTTACCCATAGATAAACAATGACTTGACAACTACAACTAGCGTTGCCAGAAAAACGGTACGTTCGTGCAACGCGTTTCAGATAGTAACGGGAAGGACGAAACACAGAAAAAAAGGAAGAATAAATTACTAAGATTCCTGATCTAACCTAAAATGCAGTTTTTATTAAAAATCTGAAGTATTTTCATGTTTCATATCGCTGTATATACCTATATAGAAACTCGTAAAGAACTAAAGCAAGCATAAATTTCCTTATAAGGAAGATATATTGCCTGAGTCGGGGAACGTATGAAGCCAATATTGAAAAAATTAAAGTATGAGGTAATCCTTTGGAGACGATCTCAACATTACCATATTCATAAGCTGCTTCGACAAAAATCCAAACCTCGTAAAGATCTGGAAGCCTATCGTTCTTTCTGCGCTCTGAACGCGTTTGCGCGAAAAAAAACGTTTATTTTCTTATAAATAATTATGATTTTATAGTCAGAACTTAAAATTAAATATTCACTAAAAGTAAACCTATTTAAGAAACTGTTATCAAGATATACTATTTGTTAAAAATGCAACCAATCTTATTTAACGTACTTATTTACACCTCATTTAATTATTATGGCCTTATTAACAATTAATTTACAGTAAGTTACTGAATATTATATATAGTTGAAAATTAGTACATTGTGTAACATAAAACATTGTAAGCACAAAAATATAGTCTACCATAATTCTAAACAGCTAAAGTTCACACTTTACAATTACACACACGGAGTTATAATATATATTGATATGCCAAAATATACCTTATCCATACAAAACTAAAATATATTTATAGCTGCGTGTATGGTAAATGAAAGTTTACTATTGGTATTATATCGTAACATGCCTTTACATTAACGTATATTATAGCTCCGTGTGTGATGGGCTTTATGTAACAAACAAATACTATAAACTTTATATTTAATTAAGCCTTTTGAAAATTCTATCATCACATCATATCTGACGTCACTAGAACCGCATTCACGTTATGAAGCTTTAAATCTTTAGTAGAAATATGAAAATATTACGAAAGTAAATTGTGATATCGCAGGTGAGGGCCGATATTAAATCCCTGACTTATAGCGAAACTTATTCGCAGGTGACACGAAGTATGAAAGTTATATCTATTGGATTGACATTTGAAAACTCTATTCAACTTTTACGGCAGCTGAGCTGAGTCAGACCGGTAGTTTTAACTTGAATATTGCTATCTTCTCAAAAGTTATTTTTTTTAATATCATCAACATTTATTCTAATAATATAAACTTAACATGCTGAGCTTTTTTCGTCTTTCAAGGACCCCAGCTTTTGTTGCAGGCCTGCCCCCTTGTGCCAAAAAAAGTATAAATAAATCTACGCTAAAGGTTTATTTATCCAAAATATATACTCGATAAGTTATTTGGGTAGATTTCAGAATAATAATATTTAACATAATTATTATTTCAGAACAAGCCGGTTAACAATTTCCTCTTTTCGCAAGACGCTTCTATTTAAACAAAAAAAAACTATTTTTGTACAGAACTCCAGATATTGCTGTGCCTAGCACTTTGGCATCTTAGGCACTTTTATTAAAGCAAAACGGAAAATTTCGTAAATAACCGGCCGAGATACAAAGTCACTAGGCTCAAAAAAGGCTTTCATTCTAGCAGAAACAAGTATCGAGAAACGCAAAAAAAATATTATATGCGTTGTTGTTAAATTATTAACATTGACATATACATACGTACTCTCATGTACACCACTAGTTAAGAGCAAGGTTACTGGCTTACTGCCAGACGTAGCTAATTTGTTCTGAATCGAAATAGCGTGAACAGAAGTCACTTTAAAGTCACTTTGTGACAAAATAGGATATAAACACCCTTTTTATTTATATAAGCTATATAATTATATAGTCTTAAATAGACTATAGCCACATTAGAAAGCTACACTGTTCTTAAATAGAGTAAATATATAAGTTAGTTAAGTATATCCTTTAGTAACATAGGCTATCTTTTATTTTGTTTAAAATATTTTTACCCTTAAATATCAATATATATAATTTAAGTCAATAATAAGCCATTGGGTGACATGATTTTTAGAGTACCAAATGAGAGTTTTCACGGGAATATTTTTTACTAACATTTTTCACTTTGTAAAAGTGCAGGGACAAATAAGGAAAAAGAATATTTTTATTCCCATCGAGAGTTACCATAGGAATAGGTTTAGCTTAGGATGAAAGCGTGGGGCACCTTCATCTATACATATAATAAAATGGTAAGAAAGTCAAAACTGTACATTGAATATATTTTTAAAAGAATACTTGGGATGTGATCTACAATCGATACCGAAGCCAAAAATATAGTTTTTAGAATTTTTGTCTGTTTGTCTGTACATACATACAGACTCCGGGATAAACTCAAAAAGAACTGCATGGATTTACTTCAAATTTGGCACGAATATTATTAAGAAGTCGGGTCAACATATAGGCTACATATTATCATGCTATCACCTACGGGGAACGAGCAGTGGACTTTTATTTCTTTAACGCATTCTGTAACAACGTGTAATCTAACGACGCATATTTGACTTGCTTCTGTCGACTATAAACTTAAGTGAGATGTGGAACTAGCTAGATTTTTTCTACTGACACATAGCCATTTATTTTATGTTAAAAAATCGAGTAAAGTCATAACTTAGATGTGTTATAATTTTTCACCATATAAAAATGTTTCCTATTTGCTAACTAGATGGCGTTGGCGTCGAATTAGATCGCGCTTTGGTTTCGTTCACAAATAATTGAGGAGTTGCCGTAAGAACCTACGCCGATAACGAAATTTAGGGCGGGCGAAGCCGCTGGCAGAAGCTAGTTAATACATATTTATAAGTATTTTATAGAATCTAAATTCAAAAAAATATTTTATTAAAACACACTGATCTTTTTTATGGCCGAAGATTTACTTATCGGCTCAAAGTGAACAATAAATTTTTCCACAACACTTGGTTTAGGGATAACCGGAATATTCTTTTAGTAGGCAAATAATTTGAATTATATCAAAGGTGTGGCGCTGACCTAAGTAGTTAAAAGACATAATTTAAAAATAATAAAACGGGATTAAACGCGTCATTTGGCAAATATAGCAAATATAACATTTAACTAACTCAAATTCCAACCACTGGATTGGGCTCCACCAGCTTAAGGTTTTATCCATCGATTGCCAATATTACCGTTGATTGGTACGCGAAGCGATTGAAATAAAAAAGCATAAGAACTTCAATCGTGAGGATGGATACAAACTGTCGCCTGCATGGAATCCAGTCATAGGAAAATACAGCTCTCGAATTTTACCAACGAACGCACCCGAGGACACCGTTAGTGTTGTGTGTAGTGATTTTGACAATTATAAAGACAAGGTGAGGGTAGTTCAACAGTACCCCTCCACTCAAAGCCGACGACGCCGCGCGCCGCCAGTCTACCCGTGACCAAGGCTGGTGTAACCCAGCCGAAACGTCGGGAAAAAGGTATTTTGCCAAATGACGTGTTTAATCCCGTTTTATTATTTTTAAATTAGTAATGGAACGCGTAAATTTAAAAACTTATAAAAGAAATAATAATGATAGGTATCAGTAATATTGCCATTGCCATTTGGGGGACCGTGGCTGTATTGGTAATTAAAATTTTTATCACACTTGCTCGTAAACAGTGTCATTACGTGCAGGTAAAACGGGTGCTAAGACCTTAATTACTTCCCCGGGCTTTTTTATGTAAATTTTACTTTGCTCAAAGCGAAGCGCGTATTCATAGAACTCACGCGGTAATGACGCGCCTATTCTATCAATTACATAATAATAATAAATCTTTTTACTTAATTTATAAATTCTCTAGATATCAAGCGCCATCTGACAGTGGCGTTGTTTCCTCTTCTTCTATTCCCGCCATTTCAATTGTGTTTTGCTGAGTTTATTTATTTATTTAACTTATAAGTATTTTTATTTATTTACACGCAAATATGTTGAAAAACGTTGTGTGTAAGCACGGGCGGTACAGAAATTACAAGCTCGAGACTATTAATTCTTCTGTTGTCTTAGGCTTCTAAGTAGCTTCTCGTTAGTAATTTTCTCCTCACCACCCTTAATACACAATCTACTATTATGAATGCAGGCGCTATCTATGTATACTACGACGCCCATTAATTACGTCAAGTATTTTCTTTAAGATTTTCCCCAACAATTTCAAACCACCCCTATCTCTCACGCGAGATTCGCTAAATAAATTTTAAGCAAACATTAAGTACATTGACGCTGCTCCATCTTTAAAGAACATTACAATCTTAAAGTCCAATAATTGACTTGAAAGACACAAATCTATAGAACGTATCTATTAAAACCCGATCAAAGGCTGAAAGTACACTGTCTAAGCTCTTATCTTTCCGCACCATTACCGACAAAATGAACCTTAAAATCCAGTCATCACTCATTCATCTCATTATGTGTGAACCTCAACATTGGGATGGGTTGATATTAGGCTGACAAGAAACTTTTATAAGATATTTTTATTTTCAAAAGTCCGAATCAGTCACAGCATCATAAATACAATTTAGTGTCAATTTTAAATCTTTCGAGTTACACAGTAGAAGACACTGAATTACCAGGGCCCTACACTTTTCTATGCATTTGTCGGTTTTAACCTGAACCATAATTTATAAATAGCTTTTTGAATTTTTAGCCTTTTGTTATTGTGAAAGATGCCGCTTTCATTCATTCATTCATTTATTTAATTACTGCATTAAAAAGTGTGGTGAAAACACACTTATTCGTAAACAGTGACATTACATGCAGGCTAAGCGAGTATTAAGACCTTAAATCCACAGGCTTTTTCTTTGTAAATTTTACTTTCCTGGAGGCAAAAATATGAATGCAAACGCACGCGCTCTACTTTCTGTCTATTCTATCAACTATGTGTAAAAGCGCCATCTGTGGTTTAAGATATGAACAACGCGCAAAGCTAGTTTTAACTTCAGTCAAAACTTTTTAACGCCATCTAGCGGTGGCGTTGTCTATACTTCTATCCTTGTAATTTCAGTTTGTGTTTTGGTGAGTTAATTTATTTTTATATCTTGGTTTATTTATGTGATGAAAAACATTATGTGTAATACGGGCGGTGCAGAAATTAAAGCCTTCGGGCCTTGGGCCTTAGGCCTGTTGTTAGTAATTTTCTACTTACCACCCTTAATACACAATGTATTATTAATTCACATTTAAGTCCATGTATTTAGGTATACTGACTGATTGTCTGTAGAGTAAACAGTCACTGAAGGTGAGCAATAAATTTTCCCTCGTGTCGGTTGATTGAGGAGGAACAAAAATATATAAGATAGGTGTTTCAGCAAGATTAAAGTAAATGGTTTGGATCTCATCCAAAAATATATTCTTATTTCTTGTAATAAAAGTTTTCTGTGATTCACTTTGAGAAAATAGTGCTGAATAAGTGTATTTTCTATGGTTTCGTTTCGGTTTGTTCACACAGGCGTTGACAGCGTCGCAGCCGTCACCCGCGCTAATAAATTAATTTATTTCAATTACATATACGTGAATGTTTCTGTCATCGGAACAGGGACGCCTTAGATTTAAATTCTCGTTGTTCATTGCTAACCAATAAGCTTATACATTGATTCTTGAGTCAATGAGTGAGTCTTCATTAAGTACACAAATGGAAATTGGGGATACTATGCTTAATTTTATCGACGGAAAAAATTAGAAACAAAAAATAAAAAAATCTTTAATTTTTTATACAATTTTTAAAGATCTTGCTTGCTAGGGTGACCTCCTTGCAAACAAATTAGTATAACTTTTAAACTTAACGATAAATCACGATGAAATTATTAATAAAGAGCATCTTTTTTCCCGTATTTGTCATTTCATAGAAAACTCTGTTATTTCCAATTACTAATAAGTTTCTTTATTATCTAATTGGTCGTTTAGTTTAAAAGTTATACCGATTTTTATTAGTTTTTTTTTATTATTTTTTCCGTCGATAAAATTAAGCATAGTCTCCCCAGTTTCACTTTGTGCACTTTATGAAGACTAACACTGTATAAGCTTCGTGTTGCCAACACTTATAGCGGATTAACAATATTTTGACAAATGAACTGAATTTAAATGCTGTTTCTAATTAACGCGTGCTCACATTTTATATTAGTGATTGACAATATTTATTTCTTTGTAAGGACCGGGCCTGCAACATCTTTAGGAGGACGTAGCTCTCTGACGAGGCATGGTCAGGTTGCGAGTTCACGGTGTTTCACGTAATTTTAAAGTACCTCATGACAAATGACGCTATTTTTCTAGTATACCGTAACGTTATACATAGGTACAAACGAGAACATAAATAAAATAAAGTTTTAACAAAAGAAAACTCTGTCTTTAACTCTACCAAACAGCAAAAAAAAACCCCTAAATCAGACAATGGTACTTCCAAAACATTTACCATGTTTACAGACAATTTGTACTTGTACGGCAAACTTTTCTGCAAATTTTTAACCGACTTCAAAACAAAAGGAGGTTCTCAGTTTGACCCGTATGTTAGTTTGTATGTATGTTTGTCCGCGATTATCTCGTGTTTGGCTGAACTGATTAAAAGTTTGGTATACAACAAAACTGGAGGAATCAACGGAATTCTTGAAATTTTTAGGCACACTTGAAGCTATTTGGGTGTTTTTTATACCACTAAGGTGGCAAACAAGCTTGCGGCCCGCGTGATGGTAAGCGGTCATTGCATTCTATGGACGCTTGCAAACCCTGGGGCATCACTCGCGCGTTGCCGATCCTTCAAAAATCTAATAACTTATTTCTTGAAGAACCCCATACTGTAGTCCTCAGAGAAAACCATGGCAACCTTAGCGTTCACGGGAAGAAGTTTCTTAAAATCCACGCTGTACATGACCATTTAGGTATCAAGGTGTGAGGATAAACTCCCTGCCAATGGCGACCGGTGCGATGGTAGAGAGCAGAAGCGGTTCTTCCAAAGGAGCGCTGAAACAGCGCACTCCCATAAATAATTATCTACTTAATAAATAATTTGTTTTTAGATAAACTTAAAATAATAAATTATTACGCTTCGATTACACTTTATGTTAGAATAGCTTTTCACTAAAAATATTCCATACACACACACATAACTCAAGATTTGGTTGTATGGAATTGCACTGAGACTGAGTCACTAAATAGAGCGATGTAGTATCTACATATTCTGTCTTTTTTTCTTATATTACTAAATACGATGGAAAGGATTAAAATTAAACGTAGAGCTACGTCTTAAATATAAAGCACTACCTTTACAAACTGTGACAAAAAATTACTCAGTTTATTAGTATAACTTACTTACCTACAAGTTAATAATATTACTTACTCCATGACAGATTAAGACTGCAAGTTACATACAAATGTTAGCTGAATTAAGTTAGGGGCTCTATTACTAGTTATATTGTAACTTACATTTTGTGTTATTGATAGTTCGTAGAAGCTTTGTCAGTTCGAGAGTCAAAATGACGAGGGTATCAAAGGATCCTGAGCGGGTATTTTGAAACGTAACCAAGTGTAGTGTGTACAAAAATATCTGCGCTCCATATTTGGAATTGTTAAAAATATATAGTATAAATAAGCTGATTCGCGCAACTTCGTCCGCGCCACATTTATGAAATAATAAACTAATACCATGTTAGTTAATAAGTAGGTTTTCATTTGCCCAATAATGCCCAACCAGTTGCATAAACATAAATGAATGAAGTAACCTGTATCAAAGAAGAAGAGCTCGCGCGGCACTCTATATAATTTGCCTTTATGAAGTGACAAGTTACTAGAATATTGTGTCGTAGTATTTAGACAATAAATAAACACTATCGCGATGTACATGGAGTAGCGCGCCATCTAGTTATAAGCAAATAGTATTAGCCGGAGTAGATTTTTCGTAGAACAATGTCTTTGATAGAGACGTGGGTCCTTGGGAACTGTCTTGAGTTATTCGAACGCTGGAATTCGAGAGAAAAATGTATGCAAGTAAGTCAGACTTCCATCCATTTTTGTATCAAATTCCAGAGTTGGAACAGCTCGAGATTGTACCCAATAAGGTCCCTGATATTTGTATCCATGATATTTCTAAAGATAATCATTCTCAAATTAATAGAGTAAAGAGATATTTGAGTCTAAATTAAAAACGTAAGATTAATTGTATACGTATTTATTTAGATTAAGGGATTACCCATTACGAACATATAACCCGCCGCCGTGCACCTATCTTTTCAGTTTTCCGACGCGACGCGCTCCATTAAGATCGGTTATATCTTCTAACTAACGAATAGTTTAAAATAGTTTAAATCATATACATAATGTAAACAAAAAATTTTAATATACATTACATAACCAAGGTAACTATAACATACTTATTTGCATAAGGATCGATAATAAATAGGAAAAAACAGATTTGCAAATCGCGTAATATTATTAATTCATAATATAAATATAAAAATATTTATTGCTAGTCTACCTTTAGGATAAAGATATATACTGTCACAGATTTTTATGGAACGTTTTAAGAGAACAATTAAACCATATATTATTTTCGAGTAACTTTAATTATTACGGCAGCGCACGGCCTGCCAAGTCTTAGAAGGGATATTTTCTCCTGTTTTTCAAAACCTTTTTAAAACTGAACTGCAGCCCATACATTATAATTTTTGAGAAAGCGTTAGCAAGGGTCGTATCTTCTTTAGTACGTAGTCCATAGTAGTAAATAAAAGCTCAATAGAGGGAGCCCTACCTTCGACAGTGGACATCTTCCTGCTGGGACGATGATGATGCAATGAGAGATGATAGTGATATAACAACTCGTATAATTAATGTTAAATATCTTAATAGTTTAGCAGAGGCTTTGGCACAACAACTGTTCCTACGCTTATTTAGATACATTACATTCGATATGACTAATGTCATTTTCGATAACGCTGGGTTTCGGGATCCCTCTTCAATCTAACCGCTCATTACGACCGCATAAATCGGTAGGCGCGGAAATATTCAAGAGAGTCGTTAACTGAAGGCCCAAATGGCAAATTGAAACATGAAAACAAGCTTAACTAGCGAGTAAACAGCCAAAGTTTAAGTAAAGTATAAGTAACGTCTAAAATTTATGTTCGCGTTTAAGATTGTTTCGCATTCATTGTTTTTTTCGAGGTACTTGCAGTTACAGAGACGAGAACAATAAAGTAAAGATGTCACGGGGACCAGCGACAGCGGATAGGACAGTCTGTCGTTAAAATTTACAACCCACCAACCTTCGAGACGCACGCAATCTGTGATAGCTATTGTAGATTATATTTTATGTTTGGATTTATTGCTCGATTAGCTTTATTGTAGAAACAGAGTTAGATTCCGTGACACAGAGCTATCTGTTATTGGGTTTTTTAGAAGGAGGTTTAATAAATATTTATATCAACACATTTATATAAAATAAGTAGGTATAACTGATCTAAAAATGTATTTCGGGTAAATCTATATGAAAGAATATGGTAGGTATGTCCAATGATATAGGATGTAGGATGTAGCGTAGCGAAAAAATCCTAGGTCTGTGGGTATGACTGACTCATCAACGCGACAACTGAACCTAGAAATATGGAATTTTGAAAATATTTTTCTTCTGTGAGGTCTGTATCCACTAAGGAGAGATTTTGCTAAATTCATTCCTTAAAGAGGTAAACTAGGGGTTGCAAGTTTGTATGTTTTTTTTAGGCTTAATACATAAAAATTTGTGTTGAACTTATGGGTGAAAGTCAAGAATGATTACCCGTTTTCGGAAAACTATCTCATACGCGGTAAAATAGGTGACAATTGATATGTAAATTCTTAGGTTCAAATAACGAATGACTTATTTCAGCATTTTTGGAAAATTATTCCCTAAAGGGTTAACATACGGAGAGGAAGTTTGTAAAATCATCCCCTAGAGGGCAAAGTTAGCTGTAATTTATTGTAATTTTATCGTAAATAATCTTTTAAGTCTTCAAAAACTCTTTACGAATTAAAATCTGTAATTGTCAATTCTTCGATTTCCTAACAAAAAAGAAATCAACATTGCTCGTACAAAGCAGAATTTGTCATACGGGTGAACGTTTACATTATCGTTTGTGTCATCATCAAACATTACCTTGCATCAATCAGCCCGCATGCATCATCACATAATCATTGTACAGTGCCATATACGCTGTATTAGATTTGCTATTTTCCACCATTTGTACCTAGTGATTATTCTACAGATGGTGGAAAAACCACAACAAGAAATGTAATTCTGATCATTATTCAATTTATAATAAAGCTAAGCCAAAATAAGCACAGCCAGTTACTTCATTAGTACATAAATAAATATTTCCCCACGCAGTATCTTCCGCAAAATATTCTAGTGGGAACTCTCGATTGTGATAAAAAAAATATCATTTGTCTTTCTCCGTCCTTGCAATTATCTCTGCGCCAAAAGTATGGTTAATTGGATTATCCGCTGCATCGATAATAAATAACCCACTTACGAACAAACACACATTTTCGCATATAAGTAAACCTACTGCTTTTTTTTTACTAATAAAACCTTGATATAAATTAAAATCGCGGTAATTTTTGAAGAAGAAAGGAGTAGAGTATGAGGACACTACTTCATTTGTACACCTATAAGGTTTTTTTTTTCTGCTATAGGGTATGTAAAGAGAGCTGAGAGTATTCTGTAGTTTTTACGTTGGCGTATTGAAAGCCATTTTAACTGGCGACGAAAAGAAGAAATATGGTCAAATTTACGAAGGTCATAAATAAAACGAATACAATTATTAAGTAGGCGCTCAAGTTTTGTAAGAAGTTCTTCGTTGAGGTCTAGGTAGCAGACATCAGCATAATCAAAAATGGGCGTGATAAGTGTTTGAATCAACATTATTTTTGTTTTTATGGGAAGAATTTTTTTTAATCTATTTAATGATCTTAAATTGGCCACAATTTTACGACTGACATTAGCTATTTGAACAGTCCAGCTAAGAGTTTTGGCAATATGCACACCTAAATTTTTAACAGACTCATCAAATGGTACGATCAAACCATTGTAAGATATAGGAATTAAACAGGAAGTATCAATTTTAGCCAACTGTCTAGAACTACCTATTAAAATAGATTGGCATTTGGACGGGTTTACAGATATGCCAAACTTAAATGACCAATTACATATTCTCTCCAGGTTATTGTTTAGCTCCATAATTGCAGAAGATAAGTTGCAGACATCACTTTGCACATAAAGCTGCAAGTTATCGGCATACAAATGATACAAACATGTGATATTAGTAGTGATGAGATTGATGAAAAGTGAAAATAGCAAAGGAGACAGAATTCCCCCTTGTGGTACACCAGTTGTCGTGTTGCACCAGTCTGAGAGAGATTGTTTGCAGCGTGTCGACTGCTGACGACCTTGAAGAAATGAAGAAAACCAACATATGGCAGAAGGTGAAATTTTGTAACAAGAAGATAGTAAAGAAAGCAGAATATCATGGTCAACAGTTTTAAAGGCATTAGGAAAATCAACTAGTACCATAACCGTCACATTACTTTGATCCATTCCTATGGTAGTACTATATCCCGGTCTAAATCCAGACTGAAAAGAATTGAGAAGGTTATTTATATAGATAAAATCAGAGAGTTGTTTGTGCACACAGGCTTCAAGGATCTTAGATAAAAATGGGACGATTGATATAGGGCGATAATGGTTTAGAGATGATGGGCTAGCTACTTTAGGAAGGGAAATAATAAATGCCTTGCGCCACAAAGTAGGAAACTGGCCTGAAAAAAGGGAGAAGTTAATAATATGAGTTAATGTTGGCAGTAGATGTTCGAGAATAGAAGTTACCATTAGACGGCTTACGTTGTCACAACCGGTAGCTTTAGATTCGATGGAAAGGATAATTTTTTAAAAGGAATCAATATTGGGGTACGGATTTATCTTAACCACATCAGACAATGTTAAAGATTTAGTATGGCTGTCTATTCAAGTAGTGGAAGAGAAATGTGAGTTAAGTGAATCAAGAGAAAAAGGCAGGGTTATATCTGTCTCATTATAATTCCTAATGCCAAGAGACTTTAAGAATTTCCAAATGTCTGCACTTGAAGATTCAGAAATGTTGGAATGTATATTATGTATACGCTTTGCTGATCGCTCCAACTGATTACGCCGGTTCCTTGCAATCTTAAAGGAGTCCCAATTATGTTCAGAACGATTTTTTTTTAAATTACGGAATAATTTATCACGTTTAGACATTGCCGAACGGATATTATCAGTAATCCATGGGGCAGGGGTCGTATTATTTTAACATTTTTTAAGGGCGCATGAGCATCATACAGTTTAATAATTTCATTATAAAAAAGAGAGACTTTGGAGTCCACCGTTGGTGCACTTATTACGCCACTCCAATTAATGTTTGCCGCATCCCTATTTAAGCTATCTAAATTCATTTTGGCAAAGTTTCTGATGTTGATAAAGGTTGGCTGATATTTTGGGAGTTTAATTTTATAAGAAACATAAATTAGATCAGGACGAGAAAATCCTAGTGCAAGATGCTGACCGTGAAAGGATACTGGTTCTGTAGCTGACGTCATTATTAAGTCTAGCCATGTGTCATCAGTTTCAAAATTTCGGTGAGTGGCTGCCAAAGGGAGATCAGTAGGATTGCATGAGTTAATAATTGACATAAATTTATTCGACCTTGACGAACTTTTCAGAATATTGGTCATAGTCTGATTCCAGGGACTCAAAAACAGTTTCAATAAGCAATTGAAGGAGGGCAATACACTACTCCAAGAACTATCTTACAGGATTGAAGTCTAATTGCAAGAAACAAATATTCAGGTGCTGATGAATACGCGGAGGAAGAGGCCACTAAAACCTTGTATTCAATATTACTACGTAGTAGTAGAGGGGATTCGTTGGTTCTGGCGCACTTCCCCCCAACCTCAACCCCTCGCCTAAAAAAAAGCTCACCAACTTTTTTCTGCTTTGTACGACTCGCGCTTGACCACTCTCAATACATCGTTGGTTCTGGCACACTACCCTCCAACCCCAACCCCTCGCCTAAAAACTTTTCTGCCCCCGCACGACTCGCGCTTAACCACTCTCAAAACCACCCCTGTTTCTGGGGTGTGGCGACTCGCGCTTGACCACTCTCAAAACCACCCCTGTGCCTGGGGTGTGGCGACTCGCGCTTGACCACTCTCAAAACCACCCCTGTGTCTGGGGTGTGGCGACTCGCGCTTGACCACTCTCAAAACCACCCCCTGTGTCTGGGATACGTCGACTCACGCTTGACCAGAACTACCACGTGACATCACTGTGGGTTCTGTGTAGTTTTGTTAAGTAGTTATATCATTATCGTAATGGGTCTATCGTATTTTTCCGTTCATTAGTTATTCTTATTTAATTACAATGTCGTGAGTGCGATAATGATGTTTGTGGTGACATTCCTAATACCTTTTTAATTATATTTGTACTTGTAAGATAAATCGTATATATATAGGATAGTCGATAGTATTCGAGTTACAATTTATCATCAAGTGATTGAATTCATCCTGTGTGATACTGAGGCTGGTTCTATTTACTTCAAAAAAAAGCTATGGAGGTATGTGTTTTTTTGCTTTATAATTCTTTATCTATATTTATTATATATATTACAGACCCTCAAAACTATGTGTTTGTTTGAATGTCTATTACTTAAACCAAGTTTGTTTAGGTTTTCACTTTAGGCAAATTTTTGATTCAAATTATTATACAAATATGTTTTTAAAGCATAGGCTTATTTTATTACAGAATTCAACATTTAACGTAATGGAAGAAAACACGTTCAAGCATTACTACTACGCTACATCGGATGATGAGCAATCAACTGAGAAGGCCTTAGAAACAACAAAGCTCAAACGGTCTCGTCGAAATAGTATCGACTCATTCTTTGAGGGGACCAATCAGAAGAAAAAGAAACTCAGCTCTACAGTGGCGAGATCTTCAAAAGATGGTATCCCTGGTGTCACATACTTGTCTACTAATAATGATGATGGGGCTCATGCTACACATTTGATAAAAATTGAGGTGTATGACCTCATAAAATTGAAAAAAGTACCAGTAGATGAACATTGGAAACACTCAGAAGTGAGGATCAAATATTATACGGATACAAAAGATGAAAAATATGAGCAAACGAAGGGTATCATATTTGATATCACGAAGCAAATAGCAGAAACCAATAACTGTAAAAAATACTTTTTTAAAAAGTAATCTCTAATAGCTAAATTAATTTATAAGAACCATCCTTACAAAATTTTATTAGTATCTAATTGATAAGTAACGAGCAACTATTAATTAACCATCAACTAATATAGTAATCACCTTATCGACTTGTATATATGAGAGAAAAATCGAACATTATATTTATTATTAATTCATCATTCACAAGCAAAGCTAAACTGGTTTATTTCAACCATGTCACTAGAAAGTGTTTTTTTTCAAAATGTTTTTGAAGAAGAAGAAAAAGAACTAATGAGAGCGTGTGAGAATTATGAAGATAATGCTCTGGAAAATCCGTATTATGACACTTCACTGTTTAACATCTGTAAAGAAGTTGAGGAAACATTCAGGTATACATTCTAACTATACTTATTTAAATTTTATGTTACATATTTGTGTTCTTATATTAACATAAGCATGTTATATCTACAGAAAATCTTCAATTCAAGTCGGTCGAGGTTTGAAGAGACAAGCTGATATTAGTGTTGAAGATTTACAACAAGCATCGACGTCATCATCTTCCAATACAACACATAGACAGAACGTTATGTGTCAAATATGTGAATTACAGGTTAGCCAAAGGTTCTATGCTCAGCACTTACGATCTAAGGAACACAAAGAAAAATGTCTTATTCATAATCATAATTTACATAATGTCTCTGTTATATCAGTTGCTTTTGGGTCTCGGGTCTTAACGTATAGAATTGTATCACCTAAAGCTAATGAGTCACTTAAAATACAAACTCCTGAAGTATTCATAGCATCAATTAAAGAGTCGATACTATTTCTTATTCAGGAATGTTTAAAAGAGTTAACTATTGTTAAAGTTAATTTTATTATTCATGCAGATTTTGAACAGGAAACAAAAGATTTAAAAAATTCTTTCGATTTTCAAACAAAAAATTGGACTATTTCTTTAGGGGACGAATTAGAAAATTATTTAGAAACTTTAAGCGAAGACATTAAAAATAAAATGAGTGATTTCGAAGCAAAAGATAGTGGATGGACTTTAAAAAAAATTCAGTTCTTAGAAATGAATGTTAATAAGTTCAATCCCTTACGAGGGTCTTCGTTTATTGAATTACCTTTAGATATTAAGCTTAAAAAAGCAGTCATAAATGTAAAAAATAACGATCAACAATGTTTTAAGTGGGCTTTATTATCCGCACTATATCCTGTAAATAAAAGTTCTGAAAGGGTATCATCATACTTGAGGAATCAAAATAGACTAAAGTTTAATAATATACAGTTCCCAATCAAATTATCGGATATACCCAAGGTAGAAAAACAGAATAACATTAGTATCAATGTTTTCGGATTAGAATTTAACAAAGAAAAAAAATGTAATACCATCGTTGGACCATTATATTTTACTAAATGTCGTAAAGAATTACACATTAACTGATTATTTTTAAACAATGGTTCAAATGGTCATTATTGTTTTATAAAAAATTTATCACGCTTGGTAAGTAAACAAATAACGAATCGAAATAATGCTATTCATATCTGTGATGGTTGCCTTCTATATTTTAAATCTAAAGTTAATTTAATTAATCACCAAAAACATGACTGTGCTCATATTGTTACTGAATTACCAGGAATTCATAAAAAAGGAAAAGATTGGTTTAATCGGGAAACAAATAATGATGAAATCTATTTTGATAAGTTTCAAAGAAAATTAAAATTACCTTTTGTAATATATGCAGACTTTGAAGCTCTTTTAAAACCCGTCACCTCATGTGACCCTAATCCATCGAAGTCATATACAAAAACAATACATGAACATGAAGTTTATAGTTATGGATACTATATAAAATGTTCGTATGATGATAAGCTGTCTACATACAGAACATACACAGGGCCTAATTGTGCAAAAATGTTTATGGAAAGCATTTACAAAGATATTAGCAATATACATAGGATAAATTGTTTTCAAAAATGTCCACTTCCATTAACTAACGAAGAGAAGGAATCTATTAGACAATCGCAATTATGTTATATTTGTGAAGGGCTATTGGGTGATGACATCACAGTAGACTATGATTGGAATACTGGTAATTTTAGAGGTGTTGCTCACGAATTATGTAGTTCAAAGTATCGTGTTCCCTTTTTCATTCCCATTCTATTTCATAATCTAAGTAATTATGATGCTCATTTTATTGTTCATGCTTTGAATTTTAAAGATGGAGAAATAGATATCATTCCGCAAAATAAGGAAAAATATATTTCATTCTCAAAAAAACTTAATATAAGAGGTCATTTAGTACATTTGCGGTTTTTAGATTCCTTTAAATTCATGGCCAGTAGTTTAGATAGTTTAGCTAAAAATCTAAAAAAAGATCAATTTATAGAATTAAGAAAACAATTTCCAAACGAAAATGATTTTAATAAACTTATTAGGAAAGGTGTTTTTCCTTATGAATTTGTTAATTCTTATGAATCCTTAAAAGTTACAACTCTTCCAGATCAAGACGCTTTCTTTAACTCTTTAAGTAATACCAGTGTCTCAGATGATGATTATAAACATGCTCAAAATGTTTGGGTCCAATTTAAATGTAAAAATATGTTGGACTATTCCAATCTATACTTAAGAACTGATGTAATGTTACTCACTGATATTTTTGAAAACTTTAGAGAAATTTGTATTAAAATGCCTACAAAGATGCTACTAGTGAACCTCATGGCTACCTAATAATAGATTTAAAACAGGACACAATTGATATGTGTCGATTTAAAACGAGAATATTTCCTTCTGACCAGAACTGCATTGTATATATACCTAAAAAAGGATTTAAATACAGCAAACATAATGAAATTCCAATCATTCATAAATAATGCATTCAAGAGTGACTACACATCAAGAACTTTTAAAATCGTTGCATGTATTGAAACCAAGACATAGAAAAGCTTTACTTAAATCTTGTAGTAAAGAAGAAATAAATTTTATTTGTGAGTGTATTTACAACGTATTACAGGGTAAAATACCCGTCAAGGAAAATGATAAAAACAAATTAAAAAAATATAAAAATATATTGAGAAAGTTGGTTTGTAAAGGAAGAAATCTACTTAGAAAAAACGTAATTATTCAAAGGGGTGGTGCCTTTTTACCTATTATTTTAGGATCTGTTCTAAGTGCCTTGGTGAGTTCAATTTTAAAACCTTAGCAGGAAAATAAAAGCAAAAATGGAACATGCTAAAAAAATGATTCTAATTGAACCTAATTTGATAGAAAAAATTAAAAAGGAAAATGAAACACAAAGCGCTTTAAATACTTTATCCCGTTTAGATGGTGAAATGAAAGATATTTTAAATAGTAATGTAGAAGATAGAGAAAAATGGATTTTATATTTACAAACACTACAAAGGTATTTACATTTTACTGAAGTAGAACGACGACCATATCAAATACCAATTATAACCAAAACAGAAAGTTCGCCTAATTATAAAGATACTGATGTCATTAAGGAAACAGTCCTTGACACTGAGCAGGTATCAAACATAAAATCAAAAACCATAAATGATACTGACTTAACCCCATTTTATTCAAAGCAACAACTCTTGAAATTGATTCCTAAGACGTATATAAAACGAGGTGAATTACTAATAGAATCAATTTTTTCAAATAAAAATAAGGTAGATTGGGATACCAATGGAACTGTTAGTATCAATAATATGAAAATACCAGGAAGTAACATTATAGACCTGGTGAATGATACACTAAGACCACTTAAACACAGTGATCCAATTGGGTGGCAAGAGTTTGCATCAGCATTAAAAGAAATTAAAATACCATTAACTTATATTGGAAATCCAAAAAGACTAGAATATATTAATAAACTTTACTTAGGTGATATAAAAGAAGAAATTCCACTTAACAAATTGCAATCAGATAATAGTTTTACTCCTACTAAGACTCATTTTAACAAAATCAAGAAAAAAATAGACTGGGAAAAATGGACCCCCTATTAGAAATAAATTAGATTTACTATGATGTTTCTCATCCTGCTGGATATGGAGGTGTTAACAAACTCATCAACTCGTTAAAGGGAAAAATGACAGCAAAACAAGTGAAAAATTGGTTGCAAGAACAAGAAACTTACACATTACATAAACCTGTAAGAAATAGATTTCCTAGAAATAAGTACATTTTATCTAATTATAATGACTTGTGGCAGGTGGATTTAAGTGATATGCGCACTTATTCTGAATATAATGATGGTTTTAAATATATTCTGTGTGTTATTGATGTATTTAGTAAATATGCATTTGCTAGATGTTTAAAAAAAAAGAACTCTATAACTATAAAAGAATGCTTTGAAAGTATATTTAATGAGTCAAAATCCTTACCTAACCACATTCAGTCAGATAAGGGAACTGAATTTGTTTCTAAGGATGTGCAAAAATATTTTAAAAGTAAAGGTATAAACTATTACACCACTAACAATCCTGATATAAAAGCTAGTATCGTGGAACGCTTTCAAAGAACATTAAAGACAAAAATGTGGCGGTATTTCACACATCATAACACATATAGATATGTTGATATTTTAAAAGATTTGATTTATTCTTATAATCATAGCTATCATTCAAGTATAAAAATGTGTCCCAAAGATGTTAACTCAGAAAATATTATGACTGTTTGGAATAATTTATATGATAGAGATAAAGGGCAAAAGGCTATTCTAAACAGGTTTAAAGAAGGTGATTATGTTAGGATAACAAAACATAAACACATATTTCAAAAAGGATACGAGAGCAACTGGAGTGATGAAATATTTGTTATTACTTCAGTTATAAGAAGATCACCTTGGGTAGTTTATACGTTAAAAGATCTTCAAAATGAACCCATTACAGGTACATTTTATGAAAAAGAATTACAAAAAGTAATATACAACCCCACTCTCCCACATAAAATAGATAAAATACTCCACACTCGTTATTTTGGAAATAGAAAGCAAGTACTAGTGAAGTGGAAAGGTTATCCAAACAAATTTAATACTTGGGTATCATTAAAAGATATAGAAAAAATATGATTAAGGAAGATTTTTATTTAACTTTGCTCAGTAATAGTTCAATGGAATATTTTCCGAGTAATACCACTACAAATTTTTCAACAAAACTTCCAAAACCTATAAAATTAGAAGGACAGTGGTCTGTTGGAGTTGTAGAATTTCAATACCCATGTAGTATGTTTACAGTTCAAGAGGGTGAAAATATAATGTATATTACTAAGAAAATGATAGTACCTTTGGATAAATCAATATCATCAGTTATTTATAAAAATCATATACCTGCAACCAATTATGATAATATTGATAACATTTTAAAAGCCTTAAACCTAAAAGAAAACTGTCGCTTTCATTATGATAAAGTTTCCCAGATGGTCTCTGTTCAAATTAACGATAAAAATATATCATCTTTAACGTTATCATCAAAGTTAAGTATTCAACTTGGCTTTGAACCAAAAACTAATTTAATAACAAAAAATGTTGGAAGATACCCACCCAATTTACATTTAGGATTACCTTCTCAATTATTTGTTTACTGTGATATAATTGATCCGCAAATAGTTGGAGATGTTATGACACCATTGTTAAGAATAATACCTTTAGACCCCGAGAAATATATCTATGGTGCTTATAAGATGCATGTATTTTCACCACCCCACTACTTACCAGTTATGCGAAGAGAATTTGATACAATTGAAATAGATATAAGAACAAACACTGGTAATAAAATACCATTTCAATTTGGGACCGCATATGTTAAACTACACTTTAAGCGATTATAATGCATAATAACAGTATTTGTCCCTATGAGCAATATTATTCACACCAAGCAGGATCAGGAATTGGTGTAATTTATAAAGGTGTACCACATCAACGTGGTCATGGAATAGGAAGCTTTTTAGGAGGCCTGTTTCGATCAGTACTACCTTTATTATCAAGTGGGGCTAGAGTAATTGGTAAAGAGGCTCTTAATGCTGGAGTGGGATTATTAAGCGATATGATAAGCCAGAAACCAATGAATGAATCTGTGCAAACACGGTTAAAAGATGTAAGTAGTAATTTAAAACGAAGAGCAGATGATAAAATTGAAAGACTAATGAATGGATCAGGTTATATAACGAAACGTCAACGTCGGATTCATTCCATTCCGTCAACAGCTTTGAAAGAGTTGAGAACTAGAAAGTATAAAATTAATAGAAATACTAAAGATATATTTTCAAACAAATAATGTCATTCTTACATAATCATTCATGTGAATGTATAAAATCGGAATTGGATTTATTTGCTTTACCAACAACTCAGACAAGTATTGAAAATGGACAATGGATACACTACAAACCTATATCATCCCTTACAGACGATGGACCAATTGAATTTCAAATTCCTGGTACGGGGGATGATTATATCGATTTGTCTCATACATTACTACATTTAAAAGTTAAAATTCGAAACCAAGATGGTACCAACTTAGCTGCTGCTACAGTAGTAGCCCCAACTAATAACTGGTTACACTCACTGTTCAATCAACTCGATGTGTATTTAAATCAAAAACTAGTATCTCCACCAAACAACACTTATGCTTATAGGGCATTTATAGAAACTTTATTAAACTATGGTCCAGCAGCTAAACAATCTCATCTGACTTGTGGACTATGGTATGAAGACACAGCTGGAAAAATGAATTCACTAGATGATTCTAATGATGGATTTAAAAAAAGGAATCAATTTGTACGTGAGAGTAAAGAGGTAGAAATGGTAGGACATTTGCATGGGGATTTGTTTAATCAAGAAAAGTTTCTGATAAATGGTGTTGAAATTAGTCTTAAACTAGTACGATCAAGAGAAAGTTTTAATCTTATGGCTGGTGCAGATGCTAAACTGAAAGTTACTTTTACTGACGCTACACTTATAGTTCGTAGAGCAAAAATTAGTCCAAGTGTATTATTAGCACATCAAAAAGTTTTAAGTGCAACGACCGCTAAGTATCCTATAACCAGAGCTGAAGTCAAAGTGCTCACAATACCTTCAGGAGTTCAGGGAAAAACGCTTAATAACATATTTATTGGTCAAGTTCCAAAAAGGTGTATAATAGGTTTTGTAAACAATGCTGCTTTTAATGGAAGTTTTAACAGAAACCCTTTTAACTTTGAAAACTATGGAATAAATACATTTAGTTTGTATATAGATGGCCAACAAATACCATCAAAAGCTTTACAACCAATGTTTCACAACAATATATTTACCACAGCTTACCATACACTATTTTCCGGGTCAGGTATTCACTTTTTGAATGATGGTAATGCTATTTCTAGGGAACAATATGCAAATGGATATTGTTTGATGGCATTTGATTTAACTCCAGACTTATCAGCTAGTTCTACGTCTCATTGGAATCTTATTAGACATGGAAGCGTAAGACTTGAAGTTCGTTTTGAAGCAGCACTCATACAAACAATAAACTGTATAGTGTATGCTGAATTTGATAATGTTATTGAAATAGATAAAAATCGTAATGTTTCAGTAGATTACAGTAGCTAAAATATAATAATTAGAACTCAATGAAAGGACTTATTATACTTTTGACATTCATAATATCAACATTTTGAAATGAATACTTTAGATATTCAAAAATGTTTAAAGATAATTTCTCCGAAAATTAAACTAAATGTATTTGCTGCAAATAGATTACCAGTACTCATGCATCTACCTGCTTTTCTCATTAGTAATTTAGATGTTGACAATCAACCTGGATCGCATTGGGTGGGAATACATATTCATAAAAATGGATTAGGTGAATACTTTGATTCTTATGGTCGTAAACCTAGTAGACATCATTTATATTTCTTAAATAAGAATACTAAGATATGGAGTTACAATAATAAAAGAGTTCAAAATGACTTTACAACTGTTTGTGGGGAATATTGTCTTGTTTATTTGTATTTTAAGTTTCATGGTAAATCAATGATTGATTTTGTAAACCACTTTAGTAATAACACTCTATGTAATGATATTTTATTATATGATATGTTTAAAACAATTTTTGATAATAAAACTTTTTAAAATAAAAAAAATGTTTTTTTCTTATGTGTGTGTTTGTGTAATTAGTGGTTAAAAAACAAAAAAATATTTTTTATTTATATCATTTATTCATTCATTCACAATAAAACTCAAACATGATACAATTTGATTCAAAGTTGATTTCGAGTAATACTGAAGCTGGTTCTTATAAATTAATTTAGCTATTAGAGATTACTTTTTAAAAAAGTATTTTTTACAGTTATTGGTTTCTGCTATTTGCTTCGTGATATCAAATATGATACCCTTCGTTTGCTCATATTTTTCATCTTTTGTATCCGTATAATATTTGATCCTCACTTCTGAGTGTTTCCAATGTTCATCTACTGGTACTTTTTTCAATTTTATGAGGTCATACACCTCAATTTTTATCAAATGTGTAGCATGAGCCCCATCATCATTATTAGTAGACAAGTATGTGACACCAGGGATACCATCTTTTGAAGATCTCGCCACTGTAGAGCTGAGTTTCTTTTTCTTCTGATTGGTCCCCTCAAAGAATGAGTCGATACTATTTCGACGAGACCGTTTGAGCTTTGTTGTTTCTAAGGCCTTCTCAGTTGATTGCTCATCATCCGATGTAGCGTAGTAGTAATGCTTGAACGTGTTTTCTTCCATTACGTTAAATGTTGAATTCTGTAATAAAATAAGCCTATGCTTTAAAAACATATTTGTATAATAATTTGAATCAAAAATTTGCCTAAAGTGAAAACCTAAACAAAATTGGTTTAAGTAATAGACATTCAAACAAACACATAGTTTTGAGGGTCTGTAATATATATAATAAATATAGATAAAGAATTATAAAGCAAAAAAACACATACCTCCATAGCTTTTTTTGAAGTAAATAGAACCAGCCTCAGTATCACACAGGATGAATTCAATCACTTGATGATAAATTGTAACTCGAATACTCTCGACTATCCTATATATATACGATTTATCTTACAAGTACAAATATAATTAAAAAGGTATTAGGAATGTCACCACAAACATCATTATCGCACTCACGACATTGTAATTAAATAAGAATAACTAATGAACGGAAAAATACGATAGACCCATTACGATAATGATATAAATACTTAACAAAACTACACAGAACCTACAGTGATGTCACGTGGTAGTTCTGGTCAAGCGCGAGTCGCCACACCCCAGACACAGGGGTGGTTTTGAGAGTGGTCAAGCGCGAGTCGTGCGGGGGGCAGAAAAGTTTTTAGGCGAGGGGTTGAAGTTGGAGGGTAGTGCGCCAGAACCAACGATGTTTTGAGAGTGGTCAACCGCGAGTCACGCGGGAGCAGAAAAGTTTTTAGGCGAGGGGTTGGGGTTGGAGGGTAGTGTGCCAGAACCAACGATGTATTGAGAGTGGTCAAGCGCGAGTCGTACAAAGCAGAAAAAAAGTTGGTGAGCTTTTTTTTAGGCGAGGGGTTGAGGTTGGGGGAAGTGCGCCAGAACCAACGAATCCGCCTCCACCCTTTTCTGTGCGATCATTTCGAATGAGTACAAACCCAGGTAGCGAATAGGCAGAAGACTGAAGACAAGGCTTTCACTATAATGCTTTGGTAAACTCTGTGCATTAATGTGGCAAACATTAAAATTATTTTTATAATCTTTAAATATTTAGATATTAGGTACCTAAACTTGACTGCACGTCAATGGACTGGTCACATGACAAAAATGAGTTATCTGAGTCATCAACCGAAAAATATAAATCATCATCATCGGACATTAATGTATATAAATATATAAATATTAATTAATAATATATATAATTAAATAAAAAAAATTATAAGAAATAACTAAGCTAAGACTTTAATTCGCTAAGCTACACCACCTGCCAGCTGACTGTTATACACATAGATAACTATTCTACTTATTTTAAGGTCCAATATGTACTATGAAAACAATAACTACTTATATTTAAGCAATAATTACCAACTACACTACATTAAGATACTATGCTAAGTTTCATTACGTCTAAAGGTAAAGAGAAGAAAAAAAAATACAAATTTTAGGCAATAGTTACTTACTACACAAAGATAAATTACATTACAATTCATCTAACAATCTTCGTCTTTTCAAAAAAACTTAGAAATATATCCATCATCATCAAATTAAAGATTATACCTACCAATTTGAACCACCTTATGAAACACAATGAAAAGGAAAAAAAAAATCACAAAGGTTATTTCTAGGTAAAAATGTGTCCCCAATAGATAGGTACTAATAAAAAACATTAATTACTGGATATAATTGACACTTTTAAGTATGTAGAACTTTCTGTAAAAAATAATGTATCCACTTTTCTTCAATTTTACTCTTCACCTTCAAATGGAGTGATTGATTTCTTTTTTTTTACTCTAATTTTATTTTTTGGTCCATAATTTCGTTTATTTACGTCTTTGGCTAGAGTTCTTGTTGACTATTTCATATTTATCTTCAACATTTTTAGTAAATTTCCGGATTTAACCTCGTCGTATACCTTCTTGTAATACTCTATACCAATCTGACCTCCTGTGAATATGGAAAAAGAACATATGTTTCAACCGTACCCATACAAATAGGTTATCCACCCTCTAGTTAGGTAAAAAGGAATATCACTCTGACTCCAAGCATATATATTTCCTACACAATTCAATGATTAGTCCAAACTCATAAAAACACTCAATATCCAAAACTGAATAGAAAAGAAGGAAACACAAAAACATTGCGATCTAAAATACTTACTTGTACTGGTGGGAATACTATTAATATGATCTCCTGTACGAATACAATTAGCGTCACGTATGTACGACAAACTATTGTGACACATGTCCGCAGTAACGGTATAGTCAGGAGCAATCCTTTCGGTAACGGTTGGCGAGTTGTTTACAATGTTTCAGACTTACCCAGTCTACTTATTTACCGCGCCTTTTTCTACGGAGTATGCATGTAAATATTTTAGCTGTACCTGCAAAAAAATGTATTTGCCTAGTTTTGTTTTTTCTATTTTATTACGATGCAGATGCATCGAAATGAAGATCAATTCGATACAGTTATCAGTTTAATATTTTTAAAACATTTTGTAACAGGAGTAGATAAAATATTTTATCTCTGCCTTATTTGATGGCCGCCTCATTATCTCCCAAAATGAATCCCTATCCTGTCATGTGCACATTCTGACTCAATCATACACATCCAAGCCGGAAATTGTCCTCTCGATCAAGGAAAATAAATACAATTTAAGATTAAACCTTAAACCCCAAAACGGAATTTCGCATGAAAACTCCGCACTTTTTTACATCAAAAATTAAGTTTTTATCACTTTTTCTTCCTATAAAATTAAATAGAATAGCGTGTTATGTGTGTGTATGCTTTAACAAAATAACACAATATAAAAGATACAATGCATCAATGCATACAGCATAAGTGTATAAACAATCAATCAGCCACTCCTGGGCCCTGTCGGTCGTTCCTCCGACTTTCTCATTCAGCCACTTTCGGCTTACTTTTCATATTCGATCCCACTCTGCTGCGCTTACCGACTCGAAAATCTCCACTCGAAACAAGAAATGGTAGACTACCACAGAAACATCAAATCACAGAAATAAATACAAAGGTTAGGTAGAGAACTAATTTAAAAGAAAAACTGAACAGAACTTTAAAAAAAAATGTTCATAAATTAAGAAAATAATTCTTAAATAATGACAAAACAGTGCTGAAAATTAAGTTTACTTGTCTTAGATCTCGATATTTTGCCAGGGAACGCAATTTTTTTTTCATATATTAATTAGGTATTGTTTAATATTAAGTTTTTATGAATGAATTAAAAAGTGACATAAACGTGACGTGCGAAGTTTAACCTTATTATTTTTATGCACTTGAGAAATAGAGTAACTTCATTATCTTTATTTTAACGCCTATACAACGATACCCCACTCCTCAAAATGAGCTGCGTGTAAAAACAAAGTGCTTAGTGAAATCATATTAATAAGTACTTTGTATAAATCGTGGCACATAAGTTGAATCTGCGCAGTAACACATTTTCGGATCGTTAGTATATTTGTCTATACTGTAGCTGCGCAGACGGCCGCCATTTTGATTCAACAACTTACATGCCGCGAACTATATTACTCAATTTTTATTAAAAAACCGGCCAAGTCTCGCTCGCGCACCAAGGGTAACGTACAAGTCTCGCTCGCGCACCGAGGGTAACGTACAAGTCTCGCTCGCGCACCGAGGGTAACGTACAAGTCTCGCTCGCGCACCGAGGGTAACGTACAAGTCTTGCTCGCGCACCGAGGGTAACGTACAAGTCTCGCTCGCGCACCGAGGGTAACGTACAAGTCTCGCTCGCGCACCGAGGGTAACGTACAATCCTAATTATGTAGATAGTTATTCCATCATGAGATCAAGTCTCACAGGTTTATGCCTTGATTATTAGTTTTAGGAGTTTTCCTATATTTGTGTTGTAACATCTTGCTTTCGTGATTCTAAGTCATTGGGAAGGTTGTAGTTTATTTGTGTCACAATATGCGATAAAAGTTACCGTATTTTAGGCATATTTTTATTGCATTGACTTAGAAACTTGATTTCTTACAACTTTAACTAACCGTAAGCTTTAGTACATATTTGATATTAATTTCAACTTGATACCTTCACGCGTTACTGAGAAAAAGGGCCTTGACAGAGAGAGAGACGGACGGACAACGAAGTGAACCTACAAGGGTTCCTTGTTTCCTTTTGAGTTACAGAACCCTAAAATGAAATGAAAAAGAATTTATGGCGAAAATATCTTTTGTTTGGCTTAATTAAAGGGACCGAGTGTCGAAAAATATTAATTTTTAATACTTTAGAAAATAAAATTAGAAGCCATAAATGGCTTCATATGCACTGCCAAGATGTATATGAACGCCAATTGTGGATTCGTATTCACAGATTGTACTATGCAAGTAGCAGTTATATAACACAAAAGACGATTTTCTTTGTGAATCGGAAAGTAGTCAATATTATACGAGCCCATAGAACTCAAAAAAAACCTAAACAAATCTATGCGAGTTTATAGAGACATTGTAGCCTATTGGGGTAAGCTTTAAGAGTATATTTATTGAAGACTTCAACAGATGAACAGGTAAAAGTTTTTGGTGTTGATGGTTTTAGAATTTCATCACAGGAATCTGTGTCGAATTATTTTGGGGTATGGGATGATAAAATGGGCGAAACTTAGAAATAGATACATTGACGTCGTCAGAGTCCATTGCAAACACTTCGTTACTATTAGATCCATCGCTAGGAATAGGTTTTATACATATACTTATTATAGCCGTAAAGCGCCCGTAAAGCATATCTAAATGATAAATTTAAAACTGCTAATTGCAAACGAAACCATTTTTTGTTTTGAAAAATATATAACAGAAATGAGGAACACTTAAAAAAAGGGGTAATTACGCATAAAAGATAATTTAAAAACATGGTACATACTTTTAAAAACTGTTTTAATTATGTTTTTGGTTGATGACTTGGCGAGGAAAATGGAAATATTTTGTATTTCTTCAACACTTAATGCAAGCGTACATTCAAATAACATTAAGTTTATCATCAAAGTTTCCATTTTTAGAGACATTGCAGACAAAACATTTTTAAGTTAGGTTTGTCAAATTGGTTAAAAGCCTT
This sequence comes from Apoda limacodes, assembly GCA_946406115.1. Taxonomy (NCBI): domain Eukaryota; kingdom Metazoa; phylum Arthropoda; class Insecta; order Lepidoptera; family Limacodidae; genus Apoda; species Apoda limacodes. The sequence continues at coordinate 4,130,463 of OX291553.1, read as the reverse complement.
TTCATCACAGAACTGAAATGCGAGGCGAATCATAAAGACAGTTTTCTATAAAATCCTTTCAGAATTAATACAAAGTAGCAAAATTATATGTATGAGTAGGTCTGTGATATACAGACAGACAAAAGAACACAACAAAACAAGTAAACTTGGTTATTAAATGCGTTAGTGAATTCAAATTCCTAAACACATTCCATTACTTTTTATGCCAACACAAATAGTGGCATCAGCGTCCCAAATGGCGCTAAGAAGCGTCACTCTATTACACGAAATGGCATCCCGTAACCTTATTACACTTACACGGCTTATTTATATAGTACCTAAGTGTAGGTTTCTTTCGATACATGTATATTCATATGGTGAAACTAGGGAGTCACACAAGTAAGTTGTGTTGCCAAGAGTGGTACTCTCTTGTGCGGGACGTCCCGATTTCCAAGGGTATATGAAAATGTCCCGATTTTTGGTCAGTCATTACTGGTTATTAATTGGTTGATATTGTTTTGGAACTATATTCCATTCCCATTGGGTTTTTAAAATCCATATAAGTAAAAGCGAGATACCATTAATTACAATATCTTAAAAACTACTAAATCTACAAAGCTTAATGTAGATTTCTTATGGGTTTAAGACCTCCACTAAGAAAGGATTTTACGACAGGTGCGGATAAAGGGGGGCAAAAGATGGTTTACATTTTTTATGAAAGTCCTGTGTTTTTGATGTTATGGGCAAGGAATTTAGAATCAAGATGAAGAATTTAATTGATATAAGTCCTGACCTGAGAATTTCACGATAGGACAGGATTAAGGCACTGAAAAAGTGGTTGAAAGTTAATATACAAGACCTATATTGTCAATGTTAGATTAGTCAAGCGAACGAATGATGAGAAAGAAAGGGTAGGAAACTACAAGATTTCGGTTTTTGCCACATATCTACGGAACCTTAAAAACAATTTATTGAATCTACAATTCAATAATAATGTTTTTTCCACTCTATAAACTTCGGTATATGAAACTCCAAGCACTACGCAAAAACCGCAGATCGCCGCAATAGTGCTCGAAACGCGGTGGAGATTAATGTTGTCACTACGCGTTTTTTATTTTAATTGTTATTGATAGAATTCAACTCGTATGCTTTTAATAAATTCCTTGTCCAATAATTCCCATCAAATTCTTTATAATTCAAATTCAAAGCACGTACGAAATCTAATGCGTTACGATTTTGAACACGTTTCGCAACTCGCCGCACCACAGTGCACCGAGCCTTAGAATGATAAGCTGTCAATAAAGTTTGCACGTATTGAAATGCGGGGCGATAATTCTTTGGCATATAGTTTTATTAATGTCATCCACAGTAGTTCCTCCGCCACGCAAAAACTTATGTGGTTTGGATCTAAGTCTAAAATAGAACTTAAGATATTTTCTCACCTTACTCTGGATTTAATGAAATGTTTACTAAATATATATAGGAACAAACTATTTGATATTAATTTCAACTTGACACCTCCACGCGTTCTTGAATTAAAGGGTCTTGGCTGACAGACAGACAAACTTTTTTTTAAAATGTGTTATAACTACAAATTAACATAATACGGATTTTCCTTCCGGATGTAAGACCTTGCTCCGTGTCAAATTTCTTGATTCTAGGACAACGGGAAGTACCCCACAGGTTTTGATATATTTTTGAATAACTGAATACCTAAATATGCGTCAAAAATGGCGGTGTTTTAGAATGCGTTGACATAGACTGAGTTTGTTACAGCTTTAAGGGAACGTAGACTTTAGTATTTGATATAATTTCAACATGATACCTCTACGCGTTCTTCACTAAAAGGGTATTGAACTCCTGAAAGACAGACGAATAATTTTTTTGAAGTGAAAACTTCTTTAGCGGCGTTGTGCACTTTTTTTGGTATGGGTAAAAAATGATAAACTCGCGTCAGGTCACTTGTCCTAATCGTGGAAATTCGTAAGACGGAAACCGTAATGCCACGCCTATTATAATTTTTATTGAAGTGAAAACTTCTTTAGCGGCGTTGTGCACTTTTTTTGGTATGGGTAAAAAATGATAAACTCGCGTCAGGTCACGTGTCCTAATCGTGGAAATTCGTAAGACGGAAACCGTAATGCCACGCCTATTATAATTTTTATTTTTAGTATTCGAGATTATGAGTAGTACAGGGAGGTTGGATATGGAATTTTAATTCTATGACAGATTGCGATGTCAAATATACTACGTCAAAAAAGTAAATAAACAAACATTATTATTTCTTGACAATGTCAAAGACATGTCTTGTGACATATTTGAGTGTTAAGCGCGAATCGTGTGTAAAGGTTTTCACTTCTGCCGGCACTCCCGGAGTGCAACTCGTTTTTTTTTAATGTGTTATAACTACAAATTAACAAATTTCGGATTTTTTCCTATATTTGTGATATAAGACCTTCTTCGTGTCAAATTTTATGATTCTAGGACAACGGGAAGTAACCTGTAGGTTTTGATTTATTTAAGAATTACTGAATACTTAAATATGCGTCAAAAATGGCCATATTTTTTTATTGCGTTGATATAGAAGATGGATTTTTTTACAGTTATAAGGGACCGCAGACTTATTTTTTTATATTAATTTCAACTTGATAACTCCACGCATTCTTAAGTAAATGGGGCTTGAAAGATTGACAGAAAAACTTTTTTTTAAATGTGTTATAACTGTGATGTAAGACCTTGCTTTGTGTAAAATTTCATGATTCTAAGACAACGGGAAGTACCCCATTGGTTTTGATTTGTTTGTGCCACGTAAAAGGCCGTATTTTTTTAATGCGTTAACGTAGAACCTTGATTCTTTACAGCTTCAAGGGACTAAAAACCTTAGTATTACCTTAACGTACGTCGTGATACCTTTACGCGTTCCCGAGAAAAAAGGGTCTTGACAGACAGACAGACGGACAATAAAGTGATCCTACAAGGGTTCTGTGCGGACAGACCCTTCGATATCTGTGGCACAAGGTTTTGCCCGTGACAAGGAGTTTCTTCTTAGGCGCTTGAGATATTAAAACGCGTATATGCACACAACAGACCGATTTTATTTAACTTATGCTTCTAACTTAAATTCTAACACATATGTACAAAATTTTATTTCTTAGCTTTCATAGCTATTAACTTGTTGAAGTTCTCTTGAAGACTGAATACAAATCAAAATTCGTTCTATATTTATAGTAAAAATGAAAAACCCCATCAGAGGGAGAGGTTGTTCCATAGAACCTTCTAGATTTAGTACTTAACTTATTGTACTTACTGTGGTGACTAAAAATCTAGCCCACACAAAAACTTAGTGAAAGACAACATATAGTAGTCGATATAGACATATATCGAAAGTGTAGGTATATCTACCTAGCTATAAATCGCTACTGACAGTTGGGGTTTCTATCGGCAATTGCCATCACAGTCACACGATTTGCGGCTTGACTATAAAATAACACTGTTTTACATTTTTAGGTTTTATAGCCAAACGGTAGGAGCTATAATGACGATTTAGGTGTCCTAAGATAGATCTTTCGGAGGCGGTTCCAACGACGTATCGTGGTATGTTCCATCATCTACGGTTAGGCCGTAGTGAGAGAAGAGCTGAAATTCTAGCTCTCAGGGCTTTCTGCCTACACTAGATGACTACAGACTTTGTGTTATATGTCAAAAAATGGACCTAAATTTCGGACATACCTTTCCGTGTTTTTGGTGTCTGTCAGTATTTTAAATCATGAAAAAATGTGTGACATAAGTTTTCAGGATTTTCATTGTGCTCCTGTACATCAGGGCTTAAAGTTACCTGTATGAAACCTATTTATCTTGGTAGATGCCTATGAAAGGTATCTAGTGATATATTTATCTTTATCATATGTAACCCGGTTACTGAGTTATAAGCTATCGTATTTCATAACTTTACACGTAATTTGTGCCCCAACCATACTACTTATCGTAACGGTATAGATACCTATGTGTAGGGGCAAAGGTGTGCTTTTAACCTGTTATGCTAATTTTAGGCATAGCCTAAGGACTTAATGACCCTAGCCAGGTAAAGTTTTAGACAGTCTTTCTCTTTTTTACCCATAGACCCATCCCTTTTGTATCTCTATCGCAGTCTATTATCAAAGGAGTGAGGGAGAAAGAATGTACAATACTCAACACGCTAACTATTTTCACCTGTAACTTATTAACCGTACATACGGCCTATATAGAACTTTACATGGTAGTTCTGTACAGTTTTGCACAACGAATGGCATATGTTTTACAATCCATCATGATCCTATCATATATCGCCATCATCCATCATCCTTGTGTATAATACTCTCCAAGTTAAAATTATATCTCAAGTGAAAAAAGTGTATGTGCTTCAAGACAACAATTCCTGTAGACGGCGGACGTGCGTGCACAGACGAGACTAGGTGTTTGTTGTGTTCTGCGTGTTTGCGCCTACAAAAGCAGCGCTTGAAGGTAGACGGTTTCCGCTTTTTCAGCGGTCTTGAGGAGGATTTAGCGGTAAGCGATTTTTATTGTATTTTCTCGGCATTTATTGCCACGGATCGCCGTCGTTTGTCGCTCTTCCAAGGGCGGCCCTTTTTGGGCCACCCCTTCAGACCCAGCTGCAGCCGGACTCGCATCAAGGGATGCTGGTAGCAGCCATCTAGCGGAATGCCGCCACCCCCAGGACCCCCACCACCGGTACGTAGAGGAGGCGTACGTAAACGGGGCGTATGGTTACGCTCCCAGCCCTCAGCCGCCGTCGTGGCGCGTAATTTATTTACCGGCGAAATTTCTGCCGCGGACCGGCCCTTTTCGGTCGCGTTCCCACCCTCTCGGCCCCCATCTAGGGTTTCTATGGCCTCGGCCATATCCCAATCGTCGATATACTCGGCCTCAGACACCGGCGATGAAATGTTTAGGGATGAAGATCTCCCCACCCTTCCAACCATGCTCTCTCCAATTGAGGACACCCCGCCCCGGCCAGACCCGAACCCGTCGTCGTCCAAACAGGGCAGCGCAAACAAGGTAACGCCCCCTATGCCAGTCCCGCGGAACTTCAATCCGCCCTCAATCCCGCTGCCGCAAAGAGACCCTAGGATACGCAGCAGGGATACAAGGCCAAGACCCTTTTCCCTCAGCCCATCGAAGGACCCCATCGAGCGTGCCCGTCTTGAGGCAAGAGAGGTCATTGCCGATCGGCAAAAGGCCCTCGCCAATCAACCGAGCACTTCCAAAACCGCTGTAGAGGTGACTCTTGACCCCACCCCTGTTGAAGGGATGGAAATCTCTGTAGTGACCCCCCCCCCAGCCTTCCGCACCCCCAACGCTTGCGCCGCCTAACGGTCGTTCTTATGCCCAGGCAATAAGTAGCCAAACCGCTAATGCTCCGTCATCGCAAATTGATGCTCAGCCGGCTAGTGTTAATGCCAGTGCCAATGACCCCAAAAAAGACAAAAACAGTCACCCCCCCATTATTGTTGAGTCCCTGCCTCAGTGGTCGACCCATTTAAAAAAATTGCACGCAATTTTAGGCCATGCCCCAAATGCCCGTCCCTTCGGAAAAGGCGTACGCTTTTTCCCTAAGTCGCCAATCGAGTATCGAACGGTAGTGGCCTACATTGACGAGCTGTCTAAGCTCGATAGCGCGGTACACTGGTACTGCTACAGCTTAGACAGCGAACGTCCGCAGAAAGTGGCAATCAAAGGGCTCCCACAAGACACATCTTTGGATGAAATAGCGGAGGACCTCGCTTCAGCTCACTTCCCAGTGTCGCACATAAGGCAAATTCCTGCGGTCAGGGGGCGTCCTAACTGCATATACTATGCTCAATTGCAACATAGGCACACATTCGCCGAGTTGCAGGAGCTATATGCAGTTAGTGAGCTACTTAGCATGCCTGGCATTACCATCGAAGCGTGGCGTACTCGCCCAGGCCCGGCTCAGTGCCATAGGTGCCAGGCATTTGGCCACGCCTCCTCAAATTGCCATCGCCCTATAAAATGTGTCCGCTGCGGCGGTGAGCACCCCGCCTCAGACTGCGATCGGCAAACGGCTGCACTTAAATGTGCAAACTGTAAGCAGGCGCATACAGCAAACAACCGTTCTTGCCCGGTATTTAGGCGTGAAGCGAGGCGAAAAGGGGTGACTGTAGCACCTCCGCTACCTCGGCGCAAAACTAAACAGGCAACTAATCTGCCCCCTCCATTACCTACGCCCCTACAGCAATTACTCCCTCAGGAGTACGATCTTTCGGTAGGAGCTACCCTAATCCCCCCCGCCAATCCTCCCACAGAACGTTCCCAAGCTCTCGGGAAGAAAAAGAGGAATAAAAAGAAAAAACCAGCAACACAGGGCACAACCGTTCAACAAACTGTGGCCCAATTACCCGCCCCAAATATTCTTGTGCCACCCCCGCAATTTTTAGATCCCCCCCAGCCCCCCAAAACTTCCCAGCCCCCCAAAACATCACAGCCTTACGCTGTCGCTGCCCAGCAGCCTAAACCGCCTGCGTCAAGTCGCCCTAGTGGCCACTACCAGACACAGGGGCCTACCCAAATGTCTACAGGCGCGCTCAACATAGCGAGAGCCGCCATAGCGGCACTTAACGCGGCCATAGAGGCCATCGCCGCAGGACAAAACCCTTTGCCAGCCCTTTTTAACGGCTTGGCACAACTCACCACAATTCTTACGTGGGAATTTAATGGGGCCTCATCGGGGCCTTAAATTAAGAATTGTGTATTGGAACCCTGGGGGCATAATCGGCAAGACAGCCGCCCTCAGAACGTTAGTCCAGGAACACGATGTTCACATTGTGTTACTGGGCGAAACGAAACTCCGAGGTGAGAATGAGCTCCGCATTCCAAATTTCTTCACCTATAGGCGAGACGAAATTTCTCCCGCTAATATGGCCTTCAGGGGTACGGCTGTATTAATTAGGCGTGACCTTATTCACGAATTACTACCCCTTCCCCATTTTACATACACTCGGTCTATAGGTGTAAAACTAAAGGTCGGCAATGCGGAGCTTAAAGTCTTCGCCGCATATAAGCCACCAGCAACCCCCTTCGATCCAAGTGACATCGACAATATCTTTTGCGATGCCACCCCCACACTTATTTTAGGTGACCTTAATACCAAACACCAACAATGGGGTTCACGTATTTCATCCAAATCGGGTCGTGAACTAAAAGCAGATGCTGAGAGCAAAAACTATTTAGTCATCGGTCCAGGATCACCAACGCACTATCCCTCTACGGACAGTCACGCACCGGACGTACTAGACATCGCCTTAGCCCACAAGATCAGCTGGTCAATGTCGTTAGAGGTCCTCCACGACACTGACACTCAGCATCTGCCAATCTTATTGGTCCTTGGAGTGTCTGCAACTGGTAAACCGCTCCCCAACCCCCGTAGAACAACTGACTGGTCCAACTTTCACCGCACCATGTTGGGTTATCAACTCCCGACTGGTGGCATTTCTACTCCCTTAGAAGTCGAAGAGGCAGTTAGTACTTTCACAACTGCCATTGCACAGGCTCTAAGGGAGTCCACCAAAATTTCAACCACAGCTTCTGGCAAGCAACTTTTACCGGCGCACCTCCGCGCTAAAATTCAAGAAAAGAGGGCCCTACGTAAACACTGGTGCCAAACACGTTGCCCAGTTGCAAAGAGGGACCTTAACAAGCTCAGCGCCGAACTGCGGGCAGAAATCGCCAATTATAGGCAGCATTCGTGGGACCAAGTGATATTTAAAGCTTGTGAGGATGACACGGCTCTGTATCGCTTGGCCCGACAAATAACAAAAACCCCCGCCCCAATTTGCCCTCTTATAGATTCTGCTGGCATTCGTCACTACCACGCAGCGGAACGCGCGGAACTTTTTGCGGACCACTTTGAGGACCAATTTAAGCCGAACCCCATTATCGACCCTGACCACACGTTAGGAGTTACAGAACGCGTAGAGCAGTTTCTCGCGGCCCCAGCCCCACCACTCAGAGGTGATTATTTTATTTCGCCTAAAGAGGTTAGGAAGGAGGCCTCTAAACTTAACAAGCGCAAATCACCCGGTCCCGACGAGATTCCAAACACAGCGATTATTATGCTGCCTAGGAAGGGTCTAGTGGCACTCACCCGTATCTTTAATGGGATACTGCGCACTGGACATTTCCCATCTTCGTGGAAGATCGGCAAAATCATTGTTCTCCCGAAACCAGGGAAAGATCGCCATCGCCCAGAACATTACCGACCGATTACATTGCTGTCCAATTTAGCCAAATTGTTCGAACGCCTACTTTTACTTAGGATATCCCCGCATATCCAGCTTAGGCCTGAACAGTTTGGCTTCAGAGACAGCCACAGTACCACTCTTCAGCTTGTACGAGTGCTCCATCACATGGCCTTCGAGCTAAACAAGGGCAGGCGCACAGTCGGAGTCTTTCTCGATATGGAGAAGGCTTTCGATCGAGTTTGGCACGAAGGCTTAATACACAAGCTGCTAGAGACGGACATCCCACCGATGCTCGGGCGAGTAATAGCCTCGTTTCTGGACAAACGTAGCTTCTATGTCTCGGTCGAGAACAAACAGTCAGCATGTAAACCCATTAGAGCAGGGGTACCTCAAGGCAGCTGCCTATCGCCACTGCTCTATGCGTTATTCACCAACGACATCCCCACTCTCAGTGACTCCGGTCTTGCTGAAGGTGTTGAAGACGTCATCCTAGCCCTTTACGCGGACGACAGCGCCTATATGTCCTCCTCCCGCAAAGCTAGCTTAGCAGCCAAAAAAATGCAGCGACTATTGGACACTTTGCCTGGCTGGCTGGACAAGTGGAGAATAGCCGTTAATGCCAGCAAGACAGCAGCAATACTGACCGGCCTGCAAAAGTTGCTCCCACCGAAACTTGTGTTTCGAGGTCAAGTTATTGAGTGGCAACCCAGTGTAAAGTACCTAGGTTGTATTATAGACCGCCCCTTGCGCATGCGCAAAATGCTAGACCATGTGTCAGCAGGCGCGGTCGCGTCACGGGCGTGCCTTAGACCGGTGCTTTCCTCTGACTTGCCACTCAGAACCAAAATTCGCCTGTACAAGTTGTACATACGGTCGAGACTGACCTATGCAGCCCCTGCTTGGTACGGTCTTCTATCTTCTACCAGCAAATGTAAGCTTCAGGCTGTCCAAAATAAGTCGCTGAGATATATCACCGGCGCGGGACGCTACGTCCGCAACTCCACCATCGCTAGAGACACCAAAACCGAGCCACTCGCAGAGTTCATATCTGGTTTGTCGAAACGTTTATTCACCCGCGCGGACAACAGCCACCATGTACACTTAAGGGGCATAGCCCCCTTACACGCCCGCCCGCCGGAAGGCAGGGCTCTCCCCTGAGAGCTTATTCCTGTGGGTGAATAAGTTTACTTATTCACCCTCCTACCTACTCACCTTCTTTCCTTAACTCATTCCGTTTTTAACGTTTATACTCGCTTTTATTTCTGCTTATTTTTCGTTTTTATTTTGCTTTTATTTTGTTTTTATTTTCGTTTTTATTTCGCTTCGTTTTATTTTCGCTTATTTTCGTTTTTTGTTTTGTTTTTTGCTTCGTTTTTATTTTATTTTTATTCCGCTCCTTTTCTTTTCTTTTGCTTTGTTTTTATTTTGTTTTATTTTATCTTTTGTTTTTATTCACGGCGCCTACTCTCGTATACAATTTCTATTTTCTATATCGCTTTCAGCGATAAAATCATTATCCACTAGGGGGCCTGAAAAGTAGGCCTCCTTATTAATATTTCACCGGGGGTGTTTAGCACCCCTGAGCTTCTGCCCGGGTCATGGTGGGAGGTAAATTCCCCTCCCCCGACACCCGCACCTCAACACCCAGTAGGGTGTAAGAGAAGATACCCACGAGGTTTAACTATACTATCATTACTATCATATTCATCATCTATGGTATGACGTTCTCTTCGTTCATATTTCATTCTCCATAGTGCATATTATCTCCTTAGTGAAAAACAGTGTATGTGCTTCAAAAGAATATTTACTGTAGACGGCGGACGTGCACGGACGAAATTGTGTTGGGGCTTGTTTTGTTCTGCGTGTCTGCGCCTACGCTTGTGCAGCCTAAAGGTAGACGGTTGCCGCTTTTTCAGCGGCTTTTCGGAGACTTTGGTAAGCGCATATATTTTATTTTACTCGGCAATTTTGTTTTGCCGCGGATCGCACAGGTCGTCAGTTGCTCAAGGGCGGCCCCTACGGGGCCCCCCCTCACCGCTGTCTGGTTGTCTGTTGCTGATTAAGTATGTTTGTAGTATAGTTTTTATTAATATATGTAATGCCGCCCCCCGTAGCAGCTCCCCCACCGGTACGCAGAGGAGGCGTACTCAAACGTGGCGTATGGCTACGTTCTCAGCCCTCCGCCGCCGTAGTGGCGCGCAACCTTTTTACGGGTGAGATTTCGGCCGATAATAGGCCATTCAGCGTCGCGTTTCCCCCGTCCAGACCCCCAACTAGGTCATCTATGACCCCAGCCACCTCAGTGTCGTCGGTGTACACGGCCTCTGTGTCCGGCGACGAGTTATTCAGGGATGAAGATCTCCCCACTCTACCGTCCCTACTGTCACCTATTCAGGACACACCCCCTGACCGCGACCAAAAGTCGCAGTCTAAATCGCAGTCGTCGAAAGACAATAGCCAAGACTTATCACAGACCCCCATCTCAGCGCCCATCAACGCTAATCCCCCCTCCATCCCCCTGCCCCGTAGGGACCCTAGGACGAGGAACAGAGAGGTTAGACCTTTTTCGCTCAGCCCTACCAAAGACCCCTCTGAGCGCGCACGCCAGGTGGCAAGAAATGCCGTTGCAAATTTGCAACAGTCGCAGGCATTGCCCACGCCGGCTACAACCGAGGCAAACGCAGTGGCCCTCCATAACCCTCCACCACCGGTCCAAATGGAGATCACTCCTCCTATGCCAAACGTACCATCAACCTCGGCTATGTCGTACGCACAAGCCACCACTTCTGCTTCGCCGAAACCGGCTCAAAACGCCCAGCCTGTAAATAACGCGAATGCGCAACCGGCCCCCTCTGCTCCCGCTGAAAGCAAAAACAGGTACCCACCTATCATTGTGGAAGCCTTGCCGCAGTGGACTACGCACCTTAAGAAACTGCACTCCTTATTAGGCCATGCACCCAATGCCCGCCCTTTCGGTAAAGGAGTGCGTTTCTTTCCGAAAACGCCCGACGAGTACAGGGTAATAGCGGCGTACATCGACGAGCTGTCTAAACTGGACAATACAGTATCCTGGTACTGTTACAGTTTAGACAGCGACCGTCCCCAAAAAATCGCCATCAAGGGATTACCGCAGGACACCTCTTTGGACGAGATTGCGGAGGAGCTTGCTTTGGCCAATTTTCCCATCTCACATATCCGCCAGATCCCTGCGGTACGTGGTCGCCCTAACGTAATCTATTATGCCCAACTGCAAAATAGGCACCCCATAGCCGACCTACAAACCCTGTACGCGACGAACGAGTTGCTGTGTATGCCGGGCATCTCTATCGAGGCGTGGCGCACCCGACCGGGCCCAGCTCAGTGCCATAGGTGCCAGGCTTTTGGCCACGCCTCCGCGAATTGTCACCGGCCAATTAAGTGCGTTCGTTGCGGCGGCGAACACCCGGCAGCCGAATGCGACCGTAACACAGTAGCGCTCAAATGCGCTAACTGTAAGCAGGCGCATACTGCAAACAACCGTGCATGCCCTGTTTTTAGACGAGAGGCCAGAAAAAAGGGTGTGTCATTACCCCCTCCACTGCCACGTAAGGACCCACAACGGGCTATTAATCAACCCCCTCCTCAACCTACCCCCCTGCAGCAAATCGGTCCCCAGGACTACGAGCAAACGGCAGGCTCAAATTTAATTCCTCCCGCCAACCCTCCAACCGAAAGATCCCAGGCTCTCGGGAAGAGAAAGCGCAAGCGTAAACAAAAATCCCTACCGCCAAATGCACAACCTTTGTCGGAACCAGTACCGGCAATATCAGGTCCTTCAGCCCCCCCTACAACCACTGCCACTACAAAAACCAGCTCACTCCCCCCAATTTTAACAATTGTGCCGCCACCGCAATTTGCAGACCCCCTGCACCCCCCCAAGCCTGTGCAAAAACCGGCCCCATCCATGCACGCAGCAAACAGTCGGCCGCCTAACCGCCCACTTGCCAACCCGATCATGCAGGGACCTCCGCCTTTTGCACCTAGTGCACTAAACATTGCAAGGGCCGCTATAGCGGCATTGAACTCGGCTATAGAAGCCATCGCAGCAGGACACAACCCATTGCCAGCCCTTTCTAATGGGCTAGCGCAACTCACCACAATTCTCACGTGGGAATTTAATGGGGCCTCACAGGGGCCTTAAATTGAGAATTGTGTATTGGAACCCTGGGGGCATAATCGGCAAGACAGCCGCCCTCAGAACGTTAGTCCAGGAACACGATGTACACATTGTGTTACTGGGCGAAACGAAACTCCGAGGTGAGAATGAGCTCCGCATTCCAAATTTCTTCACCTATAGGCGAGATGAAATCTCTCCCTCTAATATGGCCTATAGGGGAACGGCAGTACTAGTCCGTCGTGACCTTGTTCATGAACTATTACCCCTTCCCCTTTTTACATCTACTAGGTCTATAGGTGTAAAACATAAGACTGGCAATACTGAGCTTAAAGTCTTCGCCGCATACAAGCCACCAGTAGCCCCCTTTGTTCCAATCGACATAGGAAACATTTTTTGTGACGACACACCCACCTTAATCTTAGGCGATCTAAACGCCAAACACCAACAATGGGGTTCACGAATTTCAACCAAATCGGGTCGTGAACTAAAAGCAGATGCTGAGAATAACAACTACTTAGTCATCGGTCCAGGTGCTCCAACCCACTACCCTACTGCAGATAGGCAAATCCCTGACGTACTAGACATTACATTAGCACATAATATCAATTGGCCAATTGCATTGGAAGTCCTCCACGACACCGACACTCAGCATCTGCCAATCCTTTTGGTCCTCGGAGTGTCAGTTAGTGGGAAATCTCCCCCGCCCCCTACTAAAACCACAGACTGGGCAAAATTTTACAACTCAATGCTCACCTATAAATTGCCGCCAGGTGGCATCTCAACACCGTCAGAGGTAGAGGAAGCCGTCGTATCTTTTACGACTGCGATAACGCAGGCCCTTAAGGAGTCCACGAGGTCCTCAACCACTGCCTCTGGCAAGCAACTGCTTCCCGCGCATTTGCGCGTCAAACTTAATAAAAAGAGGGAGCTTCGAAAGCTGTGGTGCCGAACTCGTTGCCCAGTCTTAAAGAGCGAACTCAACAAAATTAGTAAAGACTTGCAAGCGGAACTTGCTCAATTTCGCAAACTTGCGTGGGACAATACTATCTTTAAGGCTAGCGACGACGATGCCGCCTTATTTCGTTTGGCCCGCCAAGTCTCGAAAACACCACCCCCCATTTGCCCTCTAATTGACTCCTCCGGCATCCGCCACTACCACGCCGCAGAACGCGCGGAACTACTGGCCGATCACTTCGAGGACCAGTTTAAACCGAACCCCATTACCGACCCACTACACACGCTAGGAGTAATAGATCGCGTAGAGCAATTTCTCGCGGCCCCAGCTCCACCACTCAGAGGTGATTACTTCATCTCGCCCAAAGAGGTGAGAAAGGAGGCCACCAAACTTAATAAACGTAAATCACCTGGCCCCGACGAGATCCCTAACACGGCGATTATTATGCTACCAAGGAAGGGTCTGGTGGCACTCACCCGGATTTTTAATGGGATATTGCGCTCTGGACATTTCCCATCTACCTGGAAGACCGGAAAAGTCATTGTTCTCCCGAAACCAGGGAAAGACCGTCACCGCCCAGAACATTACCGGCCGATCACTTTGCTGTCTAACCTAGCTAAGCTGTTCGAACGCCTGCTTATACACAGGATATCTCCCCATATCCAGCTTAGGCCTGAACAGTTTGGTTTTAGGGACAGTCATAGCACTACCCTGCAGCTTGTGCGCGTGCTCCATCACATGGCCTTCGAGCTAAACAAGGGCAGGCGCACGGTCGGTGTATTTCTCGATATGGAGAAGGCCTTCGACCGGGTTTGGCACGAAGGACTACTGTACAAGCTGCTGGACACGGATCTCCCGCCTATGCTCGGTCGAGTAATAGCTTCGTTTCTGGACAAACGGAGCTTCTATGTCTCGGTCGAGAACAAACACTCAGTAAATAAACCCATTAAAGCAGGGGTACCACAAGGCAGCTGCCTATCGCCTCTGCTCTACGCGCTCTTCACTAACGACATCCCCACTCTCAGTGATTCCGGTTTAGCTGAAGGTGTTGAAGACGTACACCTAGCGCTCTATGCGGACGACAGCGCCTACATGTCCTCCTCCCGCAAAGCAAAATTAGCAGCCAAGAAAATGCAGCGCCTATTGGACACTTTGCCCGGCTGGCTCGACAAGTGGAGAATAGCCGTAAACGCCAGCAAAACAACTGCAATTTTGACCGGCCTACAAAGATTTCTCCCACCGAAACTTGTGTTTCGAGGCCAAGTCATTGAGTGGCAACCCAGTGTAAAGTACCTTGGTTGCGTTATAGACCGCCCCTTGCGCATGCGCAAAATGCTTGACCACGTGTCAGCACGCGCGGTCGCAGCACGGGCGGCGCTTAGACCGGTACTTTCCTCTGACTTGCCTCTCAAAACCAAAGTTCGCCTGTACAAACTGTACATTCGGTCGAGACTGACCTACGCAGCCCCTGCTTGGTACGGACTTCTATCTTCAACCAGCAAACATAAGCTCCAGGTTGTCCAAAATAAGTCGCTGAGAATAATAACCGGCGCCGGCCGCTACGTCCGTAACTCCACCATCGCTAGAGACACCAAAACCGAATCACTTGCAGAGTTCATTACTGGTTTGTCTAAACACCTATTTGATCGCGCTGATAACAGCCACCATCAACACCTTAGGGGCATTGCCCCACTACACGCCCGCCCTCCTAAAGGACGCCCTCTCCCCCGAGAGCTCATTCCCAGAGGTGAATAATTTTATTTATTCACCCACCCACCCACTCACCCACCTCTTTCCTTTTCCTTACGACTTTTAGTGCATTTTTATTTTTATTTTTATTTTGCTTTTTGCTTTGTTTTCTTTTTCGTTTTTTTTTTTTTTTTTTTTTATTTATTTTATTTTCATTTCATTTTGTTTTGCTCGTGCTTCGTTTTTGTTTTTGTTTTTATTCTTTTGTTTTCTTACTTTATTGTATGCGCTTACCACGTTTCTATTTCTATTTTCATCTCATTTCTATTTTATTATTTTCATTTTTCACCTTCTCAGTGTGAAAAAAATTAAACCACCATAAAGGGGCCTGATAAGTAGGCCTCCTTTCAATTTCACCGGGGGTGTTTAGCACCCCTGAGCTTCTGCCCGGGTCATGGTGGGAGGTATATTCCCCTCCCCCGACACCCGCACCTCAACACCCAACAGGGTGATAGAGAAGAGACCCCCACGGCGGTTAAACTAAATTTCCCGCTTTTTTGGGAGTAGTCGTGCGTACAAGGTCGACAACATGCCGGTACTCACACAATATCATTTTTGATATCAACAAATAGTAAAGAGGGGAAATGAAACAAACCTACTCTACTTTTACCTAACTTAATACAATTTTACACTTATTGTTATGACATTTTCTTAAATCTAAACTAGTCCCTACAAGGAAAATAGTTTTTATTGTGTAAATGTACCTAATATTAACTTATTATTACGAAAAATTACATGACAAAACTATGCAATTTTACATAAATGTTTCTGGATGCAATCAGTGTTGCATTCTTGCAGCGGCGATAACATGATGTAGCGTGCGGTGTTAACAAAGCCCCTCCCGTCGCAGGGTGTGCAACATACTGCGACAAAATTAAGGACACCGTACGTTACCTGTCCGATGACTTTACTTTACGTTTATTTTAACAAGTATACTCAATACTTATACATTCAACTTATTGGCTTTACGAAGGACCAGAAGGTTCATAACCTACAACTTAGTAAAAACCTATTTTAAAACTTTCCCAAGTTACCCATATACCTTCCCACCTATACACATAGGGGAGTAATCAACACCCGGAGAAACTCTTTATTTTTACACGGTAGGTACACTTAATTTAAAATAACATTACTAACACATACATTTTTACGTGACATTTTACATAATAATTTCAACACATTCTAAGTACACGTAAACACGACACAATAAAGTTACATAAGTACAACATATCGTCCTTTTCCTATTCTACTATATTAAAACACAAGTTTTAATAAACATCTTTTACAAATTTCAGTAGGTATACATAAACACAAATTTCCGTAAACACTATTCATAATTTCCATTAAACGCAAAACTTAATAACATAATCTTTCATCGACACAATAATAACAAAAAGACATATCTTAAATATACAGACAATAGAGTCTTTTTACATAAAGTTTACATATTGAATAGACTTTTTTCTTTTTGTGTTATTTTACTTACCTATACTATTTTTTCACAAACATTTTATAAGTGTACTACACAAGTACAAACATGTTCAAATACAATTCTTAACACTACAATTTTAAGAACACGGTCATTTTCATAAATGACAATTGACATCTAAAACTTATTCTATGATAACATGACAACTTTAAAAATCATTTTCCCTTATCAAAAGACTTTTTATAAGTCTAACAACTTTGTCACATTACTTTAATTAACATTTTAAAGAACGTTATAATTTCAAACTTTTTCATTTTTCCGTAATGACTGCGACATAAATTTTTTTTTTTCACTATAGCTGCAACTCAGCTGATAACATTTCTAGGTCATTGCCTTTTACAATTAGGTTTTTAAAAATAAAACCTTCCAAAAAATCTTTACCTACCTACTCTACTTTATTCTTCATGAGGTTCGCAAATCAATCCAGTGATCACAGATCCTTATCCTGTCTACCTAAGTAAACTAGCACCCATTACCTCTAACATTCCCCCCGATATTATAACCTTCTTGCCCTTCTGACAAGATATTTCAAAGGACAATATTAGCCAGGCACTTTTAGACTGATTGCAAAACAAAAACACATTAACTTGAGAACAGTAGGTAAAAAAGATCAAATCTACTGAATCGGAGATACCTAATCACTTAGCTTGCGAATCAAATAACTTATGATCTGTTCGACGACGAACTTGTACCCATTGCCTCTAAACATGGACATATAACCTATCCCCTTGCTATCTAGTCAAGAAAATTCAACATGTTTAGCCAAGTACTACGTTAAATTTGATTGCAAGCACTCTTCCTTTGACTTTACCGTTAGTCACATTGGTATAACCATTATTTTAACATTTTCAAAAATTGCAGACATTTTAAAGCTACGATTTGTCGCATTGACCGGGACATAAGTCTTTCACCCTAGCTGCAACGCAGCTACCAAAAATTTCAAAGATACTTAACATTTACACTTAGGTTTTCCCTTGATTTACTTTTAATAAGATTAGTTCCCCAAAACTGTGTTTCCTTTATTTTTCATAAGATAATCAAATCTAATCTATTGAGATTTATTTAGTTTGCGAATCAAAACAACTTACGATACTGTTCAACAGCGAACTCGTACTCATTGCCTCTAACATGAACATATATATTACCTACTCCTTACTAAACAAGGAAACTTAAAACATGTTAGCCAAGTACGTTAAGTTTGGACCACAAACTTTCGATATATGAAAATTTCCTATTAAAATAAAATAGCAAATTCACTTTTTCAAAACTTTGAACTTTTACCCTTTGATTATAACAACTTACCCAGAATATTTTATAATACAAATTCACCTTATACTAAAACACTTAATGTCTCTATAACCCTTAGAGTTCTTAAACACATAAGAATTACACTTTTTCAAATTCATTATCATCAATTCATTGGGACCACTTTTAACTAGGCACTCACGTAATTTGTTTCGTATGGAAAATCGGCACTTACGGACTTGCGTTGGATTTCCTGAAAACGCAACGATTTTTCTCGCTCTTTCCTGCGTCGTGCCTGGTGGATGTCGGTCCACTTTTCTACATCCCTGGATCGCCTCTCCGGTGTGCAGTTTCTTCGCTGGCTCGACGTTTAACCGCCCGCCGAGCTGCATCAAACGATTTGGTCGCGTCTTGAGTAGGTATTGCGCCGTCTGCTTGACAATACCCGATGTGGGCGCAGTACCAAAGTGTTTGCGTTGAACCTTCGGTTTTGCCGTGCAAAACCTATCCCAATTTTCTCCTTGAAGCCACGGGCTGATCAGGGTAGCCTCGCCTCCACTTTTGCTTTCCCGAGCAATAGGCGTATCCATGCGCGCCATCTCTTGGTCGCACAGGTAATACTTTACGGCGCTGCGACTATCAGTGGCATTAGCACTACACAATACTGGTAGTTCTTGCATGTGCCGATGGGTGGCGCTAGTTTGTCGCACGGTGCGTTCGATTTTCGTAATTTTTCTTAGTTCTCCGTACGACGGTGGCGCCATCTGGTGAGTGTCCTGAATTGTATGTCGCAGGGCTTGGCTCACTGTTGTAACCTCCAAGTTCGATTTTTCCTCACTTTTTCCTGCGTTTTCCTGACGCTTTGCTTCGACCTCGGTACTTTTACTTGGTGATGGTGGCGCCCTCTGGTGAGTTTCAGTTTCGACGCTTTCGGGGTCGTGATCTGACTCTTCGAGTCTGGCGAGGCGTGCCTTTACTAGTTCGGCTCGTGCACGTACCTCTTCGAGCTCTAACCATGCTAGCTCTTCTTGTATTTCTAGTTGCAACGTTCTGCGTGTGCGCGCAACACTTCTCGGCCCAGCGACGTTTCTCGACGGTGGGCCAGTTGCGGAGGGAGGCTGGTCGAACATCATCTCACGTTCGACGGGCTTGATCTGCCACCCTTCGCTTGTTCTTCTTGACCCGGCGATGCTTCTCGACGGTGGGCCAGTTGCGGAGGGAGGCTGGTCGAACATCATCTAATGTTCGACGGGCTTGATCTGCCACCCTTCGCTTGTTCTTCTCGTTCCGGCGACGCTTCTTGATATCGACGGCGGGCGAGTTGTAGAGGGGGCTGGTCGAACGTCTTCATACGTTCAACGGGCTTGATCTGCCGCCCTCTTATCCTGGTGTGCGCTTATGTCTGCGTGGCTGACGCGTCTTCATGCGTCTCGGCTGCGCCTTTACTGCTTCTTGTAACTGGCATCTTTCTGTGCTCTTTCGGTTGCAATGGACCAAACTTCTTCAGCAACCGAAATTGCTGGTTCTTCCAAAATTCGGCTCGAAGCTGACCAAATTGTGCGGACAGACCCTTCGATATCTGTGGCACAAGGTTTTGCCCGTGACAAGGAGTTTCTTCTTAGGCGCTTGAGATATTAAAACGCGTATATGCACACAACAGACCGATTTTATTTAACTTATGCTTCTAACTTAAATTCTAACACATATGTACAAAATTTTATTTCTTAGCTTTCATAGCTATTAACTTGTTGAAGTTCTTTTTTTTTTTTTTTTTTTTCTGAACTGACTATGCAGTTGGCTGTTGCAGCCATTACTGCTTCACCGGACTTTTGGGGCGAGACTCTGAAGGAGCCTCAGCCCATATAGCGCCCAACGCTCAAGGGCTTCACGCGGGGGAAGCCTCGGCTTGGGTTGTCGCTCTCGGGGGCGTCCCTTCGACCGGCGTGAGTCTCGAACCCGAAGGTGAGTCACCGCCAGGAGGGGAGTTCCCCGTTACGCGGGTGCGGTTGCGATTGAGTGGGGGCGAGAAGCGCCCCGGCACTCTTTGATACCTAGTGTATCCTTGTGGGCGCCGACGAACCCGGGGACGTCGGCGTCGTGTTTGGAGGGAGGCCCTATTCGGGGAGGTCGTAGAGACTAATCTCGCTATCCGGACAGCGAGATCGTCATCTGGGGACGTTAGTACGTGCCGAGGCCGCCTAACTATAGTTTTACGATCGTGACCGGGTCGATCGGGGGGACGATACGTTGTGGATTGCACAATTAAACGATTCGGGTGATTTTGCGTACGCTCGAAAAAGCGGACTGCCAAGTCTTTAAAGTATTGGGGAATCGTGGGAAGTTCGAAGTCTCTGTGTAGGTCCGCGTTGCGAACGTACCCAGAGGCTCCAGAGGCCGCTCTGAGAAAGCGGTTTTGGAGGGTCTGGAGTTTGTGGAGATTGCGCTTGGACAGCGCAAAGACTACGCTAGCATAAGCTAGTATGGGGCGGATACAAGTTGTGTAAAGATTTAGCTTATTTCTAAGCGACATCTTACTATACTTGCCTATCATGGGATAGAGACGGCCGAGGACAAAAGCGGCTCGGTCTCTGACTATTTTGGTGTGAGCTTGGAAGTTCAAACGACTATCCATGGTCACACCGAGATATTTGGTCTTATTTTGCCAGGGAATGGCACGACCGAAAAGAGAAAGGGGAGAAGGCCGCGGAGGGCGGCCTAGGGTAAAAAGAACGGCAGAGCTTTTGTCGGGATTCACCTCTATTCTCCATTTCCGAAACCACTCGCCTAGGGCGGTGATAGCGGGTTGGAGTCTCTCAGTGATTCGACTCACTTGCCTATCTGTGGTATAGAGAGCGGTATCGTCCGCAAAGAGGGCTAGGTTGGTACCTATCGTTTTAGGGATATCGTTTGTGTACAGAAGGTACAAGATGGGGGCGAGCACGGACCCTTGCGGGACTCCTGCTTCTATGGGACAGGGGGAAGAGAGAGTGCCTTCGACTTTGTAGCGAAAGCTACGATTCGACAAATAGTCTCGTATGATGAGCACGAGACGATCTGGCAACTGAAAGTTGTACAGTTTAAAAATTAAACCGTTGTGCCAGACTTTTTCGAAAGCTTTTGCTACATCGAAGAAGACAGCGCCCGTGTGACGGGTCTTACCTAACGCTGGCTGAAAGCCAGTGACAATATGTTCCGTTATGCGGAGGACTTGATGGACGCATGAGTGTTTGGCACGGAAGCCGAACTGCTCGTCTATTAAAATGCCTCTGGAGACTATAGCGTTCCGTAGGCGGGCGAGAAGGAGGCGTTCATAGAGTTTACCAAGGGCCTTTAGTAAACTTATGGGGCGATAGGAGGACGGCTCGGTACGAGCTTTACCTAGCTTATGGATGCCTATAACAATTGCATCTTTCCATTGAGATGGAAAGATGCAATGTTCCATAGCAGCGTTAAAGATCGCTACTAGGAGGCAGACAAGGGGCAGAGTGAGGCGTCCAGAGATACCGTCCGCACCGGGGGTCTTTGATGACCTGTACGACTTCGTCGACAGTGACAGGGGGCAGGGGGTCTTGTGGAGGCAGAGAAGTTCTGCGCTCCACTTCGCCGTCTACCTCGCGCACGTGGTCGGGATCGAAGGGCTGTGTGCTTAAGGCACATTGGGCTTGGAGGCTAGACGCTAGGCAATCCGCTTTTTCGTCGGCCTTTAGTAAACTTATGGGGCGATAGGAGGACGGCTCGGTACGAGCTTTACCTAGCTTATGGATGCCTATAACAATTGCATCTTTCCATTGAGATGGAAAGATGCAATGTTCCATAGCAGCGTTAAAGATCGCTACTAGGAGGCAGACAAGGGGCAGAGTGAGGCGCTTTAGGATATCGTTAGAGATACCGTCCGCACCGGGGGTCTTTGATGACCTGTACGACTTCGTCGACAGTGACAGGGGGCAGGGGGTCTTGTGGAGGCAGAGAAGTTCTGCGCTCCACTTCGCCGTCTACCTCGCGCACGTGGTCGGGATCGAAGGGCTGTGTGCTTAAGGCACATTGGGCTTGGAGGCTAGACGCTAGGCAATCCGCTTTTTCGTCGTCGTTGAACGCGGGAACGTTGTTGGGACGAGATAACGGAGGGAGAGAGTTTGCGGTTTCGGACTTTAGAGCTCTGGCTAAGTGCCAATAAGCGTGGTGAGAAGGAGAAATGTTCTCCATAAGATCACCGAAACGTTGGGCGCGGAGCTCAGCTACAGCGGTTCTTACACGGCGGTGTAAGTCGTTGAAGCGAGCTTTATTATCGATAGTGGGAGCGCGATCGCGAGCGCGGCGGGCCGCGTTACGCTCAGTCATTAGCGACCTGATGTGCTGAGGCAGGATTAGGTGGTGATAATCACCAACCGGCACCTGTCGTGAGCACTCGCCAACGGTGGCGGTCAGGTGGCTAGTGAGTGAGTCGATAGCTACGTTAAGATCGGTCGCGGAAGAGATTACGTTGGGAACGCGGTCTAGATGTGGCGAGCTGGGATTTTCGAGCAATTGCCCAAATTTATCCCAGTCCCTCACGGTTCTAGTGTCGGGAGGAGAGTCCGAAGGGAAACCTAATCGGAGGACGACAGGGCGGTGGTCCGAGTCAAGTTCGTCAAGCACCTCTATAGAACGAAAGCTTAGCCTTACATTCTTTAGAAGTGCTATGTCCAGTACGTCGGGGTTGTTCCTAGTATTGTGGGGAAAGAAAGTGGGCGTCATGGGAGCGATAATGTCAAAGTTTAGTCTGACAACTAAATCGTCAAGGAGTCTGCCTCTCCGTGAAGTTACAGAAGAGTTCCAGCGGCGATGCTTGCAATTTAGGTCGCCGGCAAGAATGACGGCGTCGCCTAAACTTAAGAGCGACTGAAGGTCGCTCTCGAGCAAGTCTTTTAGGGGAGAGAGATAAACCGATGCAATGATGATCGGCTGATGGCCGGTCATCGCTAGGCGGCAGACAAATGCTTCTAAATTCGTAAGTGGTGGAGGATCGATAGGGCAGCAATGCAGGGAGCGCCTGTAATAGATGAGAGTGCCTCCGAGATTGGAGACAGTTCTATCATTACGGACGGTGCGATAGTTCGCGATCGAAGGGGTACGGACAGCGGGCTTTAGGAACGTTTCCTGGATGAGGAAGACGTCCGGTTTTTGGGACGAGAGGAATTGCGATAATTCCTCTCTTTGGTTGCGGAGACCGTTGGCATTAAAATAGCCTATGGAGACGGACCGGGGTTTTTCGCTCGCGGTTGTGCAATCCATTTTGGTTCTAAGGTTTTGGAGCTACCCTGCGCAGGACGGCGAAGAAATCGCGATGCTTAGCCATGAAGCTGAGCATTTGAGTGAAATCGGTGATCTGTACGTATTCGGCGTACACGATCTCGAAATTGGCCGCGTCGAAGGCCCAAGAAATCTCGGCGAGAATGCCGAGGTGCTGCTGCTGCTCGGCCGTGTGAACGGCGTTGCAGGGCAGCGCGAAAGAGGGGCGCTTTGGGGCACCCGCGGTAATTCGCTGGGTGGCCTTCGCTCCCACAGAGTACGCAAGCGACCGGGTCGGATGCGTTAGAGCGATCGCGATCACAGTCCGGAGTGGCGTGATCGCGTAAACATTTGACGCAGCGCGGTCTGCGTCTGCAGTTGCGCTGCGCGTGGCCATATAGCTGGCATCGGTGGCATTGACTCGGGTTCGACCGCTTGTGCGGAGTCTCGACCCTGATGCCTTTGAGGCTGCAAACATCTTTAATGTTAAAGATGGCTTTGCCTTCTTTTGTCAGGTCTAGTACTACGAGCACCATGTCGTAGCACTCTGACTTATTTCGGCCATTGTACATACGATGTACTTCCCGTACGGGGAGGCCTTGGACGATTAAGTCGTCCTGGACAGTCTTGGTGGAGAATTCCCTAGGGACTCCCCTTATGACTGCCCTTAAAACGCGTTCCTCGGCCAATGAGTACGTGTGGTACTCATATTTTTGAGCCGTGAGGAAGGCCGTCAGATTTCGGAAATCTGACGGTGTCGGGACCTGCACTTTGATGCCGCGCTCGGCATCATTGCGGGCGTGCGTATAATTGATACGCTTGGCCTTCATAGCGTTAGCAATGTTCGGCCAGGCCCCTTTGTCTTTGATGACAATGGGCGGCGGAGATTTTTCCTTCCGTCCCGAAGTGGGACAGTCGGACTGCGAAGAGGTGGCGGAGGGGGGGGTTGTGTCCATGGCGGCTAGCTCAGGGCTGGCCGCCGAGGTGGACGGGGACGGGGACGCGGAAGCGCTAGGCGCTTTGAGGCGCTTAGCCTCGGAATCGGAGGGAGGAGGAGTAGAAGACTCCAGGGCGGATGCCGCCGAAGCCTTTTTGGACTTGGCGGACTTCTTCCGCTTTTTACCCTTCTTGGTCCCCAGGCCAACCACTTTGAAGCCTTCGTCGTCCTCGGACAACGCCGACTCAGCGGACATTACGGCTGCTGGAGACCGGGGTGCGGTTTCGGAGGTTGCGGGGGGCGGGGTAGCGAGAGACCGAGAAAGGGTCTCATCGGCTACCGGAGTGGGGGGCGATTAGGCACAGGGGCCCGAAGAGCGCGGCGAGCGACACGCGGGTCGCGATGGCGGGGTTCGCGGGAGAGAGAGCGCGAACGAGTGCGCGAGCGAGAGCGCGAGCGAGAGAGCGAGCGAAACGCGGAACGCGGCGACAATAGGGAGGGTATCGATTTGTCGTACGCAATGTGGGCAGCCACATCCTCTGAAATGCAGGATTGGACCAGGTCTGAGTGTTCACGAAGGCATGCCCTAATGAACGCCCCTATCTGGTCCCGGGACATGCCGGTGAGTAATTCGGCCATCGCGCGGGAGTAGCCGAGGTGTCGCTTGTGAGTACCTAGTGACTCCCCACCATTGCTGGCGAGGAGCAAGAATACCTAAATGTGGCCAGGCGCCCCGCAGTGCTACGGATTTCCTGGTGTGTACCTAACTCCTACTCCTACGGCCGGGGTTATGTTGTCACCGTTAGGTTTCCCCCCAGCAACGAGACGTTTATGAACGAGAAACTTTTAGGTAGACCGCAACTCTGAAAAGAGCTATACGATCTCACCCACCAGCCCTTGAGCACTCGGAACTGGATTTCTACAAACTAAAACGCAATCGACACTTAAAACGCGAGAATGCACGGAGCGGCGAACCGCTGAAGCGGAAATACTACGCTAGCGATTTAACACAAAGCCGGACTCAGACCGGGCGAACCGGTAACAGTCAAAGAGGCAAGCGAGGGTCACCGCTATGCGTAGTAGTTCTGCGACTACGAGAACACACACTCACGCACAAAAACGCACAGTATCGCTTCGATAAACACTCGGTTATGGGCGCGTTGAAGAACGCACAAACACACTCAGAGCGGGCCGAGAAGCAATTTCCCAGCCAATACACACTGCCGAGCAGCGCTTCAACACTCAGGCCGATTTTCCAGGAATTGCGGGCAATGATCCAAACAACAATTCGAGGTCGTCAGCGCTGAGGCAAAACACCACACAGGAATGCGCACCAGCTGAGTCACCACTGCACGGAGCACACTAAGAGCACTTGACGCTCGAAAACACGACCGCACAACACGAGAGTCGAATCGGGAATGGTTCGACCACAGAAAATCGCCATTAAGGGGCTCCCCCAGGACACCTCGCTTGACGAACTAGCAGAGGACCTCGCTCTCGCCAGCTTTCCTGTGTCGCATGTGCGGCAAATCCCAGCAGTTAGGGGCCGACCTAACTGTATTTACTATGCACAACTGCAGCATAGGCACACACATGCCGAGCTGCAAGTCCTATATGCAGTAAACGAGTTACTCAGCATGCCTGGCATATCTATTGAAGCCTGGCGTTCTCGCCCAGGCCCAGCGCAATGCCATAGATGCCAGGCATTCGGTCACGCCTCCACAAACTGCCACCGGCCAATAAAGTGTGTACGCTGCGGCGGCGATCATCCGGCGTCCGAATGCGACCGACAAAAGGTCGCATTAAAATGCGCCAACTGTAGCAAGGCGCACACGGCCAACAACCGCTCCTGCCCAGTTTTCAGGCGTGAAGCGAGGCGCAGGGGGGTGTCTATCAATCCCCCGCTACCTCGTAAGAAAGCCCAACGGGCAACAAATCTACCCCCGCCATCGCCCACTCCTTTGCCACAATTACAGCGGCAGGAGTACGAACTAACTGCAGGCGCAAACTTAATGCCCCCCGCCAACCCACCAACAGATAGAACCCAAGCTCTCGGGAAAAAAAGGAGGCCACGTCGTAAAAAATCCGCACCTCAACCCACCACAACCGTTCCGGCTACTGTTCCGGTAGCACAGGACACATACTCTTTTATACCCAATATTTTTATGCCACCCCCCCAATTCGCAGACCCCCCACAACCCTCCAAATCATCTCAGCCACCCATTAAAACGCAACCACGTGCAGTCGCTGCCCAGCAGTCTCAGCCGCCCGCGACTAGCCACCACAGTGGCATCCATCATACTCAGGGCCCACCTCGTATGCAAGCTGGTGCCCTTAATGTAGCCAGAGCCGCAATAGCGGCACTTAACGCGGCCATAGAGGCCATAGCTGCCGGCCAAAACCCGCTGCCTGCCCTTTTCAATGGACTGGCACAACTCACCACAATTCTCACGTGGGAATTTAATGGGGCCTCATCGGGGCCTTAAATTGAGAATTGTGTACTGGAACCCTGGGGGCATAATTAGCAAGACAGCCGCCCTCAGAACGTTAGTCCAGGAACACGATGTTCACATTGTGTTACTGGGCGAAACGAAACTCCGAGGTGAGAATGAGCTCCGCATTCCAAATTTCTTCACCTATAGACGTGACGAAATTTCTCCCGCTAATATGGCCTTCAGGGGTACGGCTGTATTAATTAGACGTGACCTTATTCACGAATTACTACCCCTTCCCCTTTTTACATACATTCGGTCTATAGGTGTAAAACTAAAGGTCGGCAATGCGGAGCTTAAAGTCTTCGCCGCATATAAGCCACCATCAACCCCCTTCGATCCAAGTGACATCGACAATATCTTTTGCGATGCCACCCCCACACTTATTTTAGGTGACCTTAATACCAAACACCAACACTGGGGTTCACGAATTTCATCCAAATCGGGTCGTGAACTAAAAGCAGATGCTGAGAGCAAAAACTATTTAGTCATCGGTCCAGGATCACCAACACACTATCCCTCTGCTGACAATCACGCACCGGACGTACTGGACATCGCCTTAGCGCATAAGATCGGCTGGTCAATGTCGTTAGTGGTCCTCCACGACACTGACACTCAGCATCTGCCAATCTTATTGGTCCTTGGAGTGTCCGTAACTGGTAAACCGCTCCCCATTCCCCGCAGAACCACAGACTGGGCTTTATTTCACCGTGCCATGCTGAGCTACCAACTTCCGGCTGGTGGCATTTCCACTCCCTTAGAAGTCGAAGAGGCAGTTGACACCTTCACAACTGCCATTGCACAGGCTCTAAGGGAGTCTACTAAAATCTCAGCCACAGCTTCCGGTAAGCAGCTGCTACCGGCGCATCTCCGCGCTAAACTTAAAACCAAGAGGGACCTCCGTAAACTCTGACGACACGGCTCTCTATCGCCTGGCCCGTCAAATAACAAAAACACCTGCCCCTATCTGTCCACTTATCGACCCCACTGGTATTCGCCGCTACCACGCTGCGGAACGCGCGGAACTTTTTGCGGACCACTTTGAGGACCAATTTAAGCCGAACCCCATTATCGACCCTGACCACACGTTAGGAGTTACAGAACGCGTAGAGCAGTTTCTCGCGGCCCCAGCCCCACCACTCAGAGGTGATTATTTTATTTCGCCTAAAGAGGTTAGGAAGGAGGCCTCTAAACTTAACAAGCGCAAATCACCCGGTCCCGACGAGATTCCAAACACAGCGATTATTATGCTGCCTAGGAAGGGTCTGGTGGCACTCACCCGTATCTTTAATGGGATACTGCGTACTGGACATTTCCCATCTTCGTGGAAGATCGGCAAAATTATTGTTCTCCCGAAACCAGGGAAAGATCGTCATCGCCCAGAACATTACCGACCGATTACACTGCTGTCCAATCTAGCCAAGTTGTTCGAACGTCTACTATTACTTAGGATATCCCCGCATATCCAGCTTAGGCCTGAACAGTTTGGCTTCAGAGACAGCCACAGTACCACGCTTCAGCTTGTACGAGTGCTCCATCACATGGCCTTCGAGCTAAACAAGGGCAGACGCACAGTCGGAGTCTTTCTCGATATGGAGAAGGCTTTCGATCGAGTTTGGCACGAAGGCTTAATACACAAGCTGTTAGAGACGGACATCCCACCGATGCTCGGGCGAGTAATAGCCTCGTTTCTGGACAAACGAAGCTTCTATGTCTCGGTCGAGAACAAACAGTCAGCATGTAAACCCATTAGAGCAGGGGTACCTCAAGGCAGCTGCCTATCGCCACTGCTCTATGCGTTATTCACCAACGACATCCCCACTCTCAGTGACTCCGGTCTTGCTGAAGGTGTTGAAGACGTCATCCTAGCCCTTTACGCGGACGACAGCGCCTATATGTCCTCCTCCCGAAAAGTTTCTCCCACCGAAACTTGTGTTTCGAGGTCAAGTTATTGAGTGGCAACCCAGTGTAAAGTACCTAGGTTGTATTATAGACCGCCCCTTGCGCATGCGCAAAATGCTAGACCATGTGTCAGCAGGCGCGGTCGCGTCACGGGCGTGCCTTAGACCGGTACTTTCCTCTGACTTGCCATTCAGAACCAAAATTCGCCTGTACAAATTGTACATACGGTCGAGACTGACCTATGCAGCCCCTTCTTGGTACGGTCTTCTATCTTCTACCAACAAACTTAAGCTCCAGGCAGTCCAAAATAAGTCGCTGAGATTTATCACCGGCGCGGGACGCTACGTCCGCAACTCCACCATTGCTAGAGACACCAAAACCGAGCCACTCGCAGAGTTCATATCTGGTTTTTCGAAACGATTATTCACCCGCGCTGACAACAGTCATCATACACATCTCAGGGGCATACCACCCCTACACGCCCGCCCGCCGGAAGGCAGGGCTCTCCCCCGAGAGCTTATTCCTGCGGGTGAATAAGTTTACTTATTCACCCTCCTACCTCCTTACCCTCCTCCCTTCACTTCACTTCATTTCATTCCATTTTTATTGCCCATCTCGCCTCTATTTTATTTCTGCTTTTATTTCTGTTTTTATTTCGCTTTTATTTTATTTTATTTTCATTTTTTGTTTTGTTTTTTTGCTTCGTTTTTATTTTATTTTAATTTCGCTCTTTTTCTTTTCTTTTGCTTTGTTTTTATTTTGTTTTTATTTGTTTTATTTTTCTGTTTTTATTCTGGCGCCTACATAACATCTACTGTTTTTCTTATCGCTTACGGCGATAAAATATTAGCCACAAAGGGGCCTGATAAGTAGGCCTCCTTTCAATTTCACCGGGGGTGTTTAGCACCCCTGAGCTTCTGCCCGGGTCATGGTGGGAGGTATATTCCCCTCCCCCGACACCCGCACCTCAACACCCAACAGGGTGATAGAGAAGAGACCCCCACGGTTAACGTTACGTTCATCTATCACATCATTCTCCATAGTGCATAATATCTCCATAGTGAAAATTGTGTATGTGCTTCAAGAGAACAATTTCTGTAGACGGCGGACGTGCACGGACGAAATTGTGTTGGGGCTTGTTTTGTCCAGCGAGTCTGCGCCTACGCTTGTGCAGCCTAAAGGTAGACGGTTGCCGCTTTTTCAGCGGCTTTTCGGCGACTTTGGTAAGCGCATATATTTTATTTTGCTCGGCAATTTTGTTTTGCCGCGGATCGCACAGGCCGTCAGTTGCTCAAGGGCGGCCCCTCCGGCCCCCCCCCCCCCACCGCTGTCTGGTTGTCTGTTGCAGATTAAGTATGTGTTTAGTATAGTTTTTATTATTATATGTAATGCCGCCCCCTGTAGCAGCTCCCAACCGATTCAGAACACACCCCCCCATCGCGACCAAAAGTCGCAGTCCCAGTCGCAATCGTCAAAGGACAATAGCCAAGTCACGATTCAGACCCCTATCTCAGCGCCTATCAACGCCAATCCCCCCTCCATCCCCCTGCCTCGTAGGGACCCTAGGACAAGGAACAGAGAGGTGAGACCTTTTTCTCTTAGTCCCACTAAAGACCCCTCTGAGCGCGCACGCCAGGTGGCAAGAACTGCCGTTGCAAATTTGCAACAATCGCAGGCATTGCCTACGCCTGCTACAACCGAGGCAAACGCAGTGGCCCATAAAAACTCTTAGGTTGAAATGGAGATTACTCCCCCTATGCCAGCCGCACCATCAACATCGGCAATGTCTTACGCACAGGCCACTACTTCTTCTTCGCCGTCACCGGCACCCCAAACACAAAACGCCCAGCCCACGAATAGCGCAAACGTGCAAACGGCTCCCTCCACTTCCGCTGAAAGCAAAAATAGGTACCCATCTATTATTGTGGAAACCTTGCCGCAGTGGACTACGCACCTAAAGAAATTGCACTCCCTTTTAGGCCACGCACCCAATGCCCGCCCATTCGGTAAAGGAGTGCGTTTCTTTCCAAAATCGCCTGAGGAGTACAGGATAATAGCGGCGTACATCGACGAGCTGTCTAAACTGGACAACACAGTATCCTGGTACTGTTACAGTTTAGACAGCGATCGTCCGCAAAAAATCGCCATTAAAGGGCTACCGCAGGACACCTCTTTGGACGAGTTTGCGGAGGAGCTTGCTTTGGCAAATTTCCCTATATCGCATATCCGCCAAATCCCTGCGGTACGAGGTCGCCCTAATGTGATTTACTATGCGCAGTTAAAAAATAGGCACCCTATAGCCGACCTCCAATCCCTTTATGCGACCAACGAGATGCTGAGCATGCCGGGCATCTCAATCGAGGCGTGGCGCTCCCGACCGGGCCCAGCTCAGTGCCATAGGTGCCAGGCTTTCGGCCACGCCTCCGCGAATTGTCACCGGCCAATTAAGTGCGTTCGTTGCGGCGGCGAACACCCGGCAGCCGAATGCGACCGCAATACAGTAGCGCTCAAATGCGCTAACTGTAAGCAGGCGCATACGGCTAACAACCGTGCATGCCACTTTTTCAGAAGAGAGGCTAGAAAAAAGGGTGTGGCGTTACCCCCTCCACTGCCACGCAAGGACCCGCAACGGGCTATTAATCTACCCCCTCCTCAACCTACCCCCCTGCAGCAAATCGGTCCTCAGGACTACGATCAAACTGCAGGCTCTAATTTAATTCCCCCCGCCAACCCTCCAACCGAAAGATCCCAGGCTCTCGGGAAGAGAAAGCGCAAACGCAAACAAAAAACTCTACCGCCAAACGCACAACCTTTGTCGGAACCAGTACCGGCACAACCAGGTCCCTCAGCCCCCATCGCCATCACTGACACCACAAAAATCAGGTCACTCCCCCCAGTTGTAACGTTTTTGCCGCCACCGCAATTTGCAGACCCCCAGCATCCCCCCAAACCGGCCCCATCAATGATCGCAGCAAACAGTCGGCCGCCTAACCGCTCAATCGCTAACCCGTTCATGCAGGGACCTCCGTCTCTTGCACCTAGTGCTCTAAACATAGCCAGAGCCGCTATAGCGGCATTAAACTCGGCTATAGAGGCCATCGCAGCCGGACACAACCCATTGCCAGCCCTATTCAATGGGCTAGCGCAACTCACCACAATTCTCTCGTGGGAATTTAATGGGGCCTCACAGGGGCCTTAAATTGAGAATTGTGTATTGGAACCCTGGGGGCATAATCGGCAAGACAGCCGCCCTCAGAACGTTAGTCCAGGAACACGATGTACACATTGTGTTACTGGGCGAAACGAAACTCCGAGGTGAGAATGAGCTCCGCATTCCAAACTTCTTCACCTATAGGCGAGATGAAATCTCTCCCGCTAATATGGCCTATAGGGGAACGGCTGTACTAGTCCGTCGTGACCTTGTTCATGAACTATTACCCCTTCCCCTTTTTACATCTACTCGGTCTATAGGTGTAGAACTTAAGACTGGCAATACTGAGCTTAAAGTCTTCGCCGCATACAAGCCACCAGTAGCCCCCTTTGTTCCAATCGACATAGGAAACATTTTTTGTGACGACACACCCACCTTAATCTTAGGCGATCTTAACGCCAAACACCAACAATGGGGTTCACGAATTTCAACCAAATCGGGTCGTGAACTAAAAGCAGATGCTGAGAATAAAAACTATTTAGTCATCGGTCCAGGTGCTCCTACTCACTACCCTACTGCAGATAGGCAATTTCCTGACGTACTCGACATTACATTAGCACACAACATCAATTGGCCAATTGCATTGGAAGTCCTCCACGACACCGACACTCAGCATCTGCCAATCCTTTTGGTCCTCGGAGTGTCAGCTAGTGGGAAATCTCCCCCGCCCCCTACTAAAACCACAGACTGGGCTAAATTTTATAACTGTATGCTCACTTATAAACTGCCACCAGGCGGCATTTCAACTCCGTCTGAGGTAGAGGAAGCCGTCGTAACATTCACGACTGCGTTAACGCAGGCTCTTAAGGAGGCCACGAGGTCCTCAACCACTGCCTCAGGCAAGCAATTGCTTCCCGCGCACCTGCGCGTTAAACTCAATAAAAAAAGGGAACTTCGAAAGCTGTGGTGCCGAACCCGTTGCCCAGTTTTGAAGGGCGAACTAAATAAAATAACCAAAGACTTGCAAGCAGAACTTGCCCAATTTCGTAAACTTGCGTGGGACAACACAATCTTTAAGGCTAGCGATGACGATGCCGCCTTATTTCGTTTGACCCGCCAAGTTTCGAAAACATCACCCCCCATTTGCCCTCTGATTGACTCCTCCGGCATCCGCCACTATTGGCTACTGGCCGATCACTTCGAGGACCAGTTTAAACCGAACCCCATTACCGACCCACTGCACACGCTAGGAGTAATAGATCGCGTAGAGCAATTTCTCGCGGCCCCAGCCCCACCACTCAGAGGTGATTACTTCATCTCGCCCAAAGAGGTGAGAAAGGAGGCCACCAAACTTAATAAACGTAAATCACCTGGCCCCGACGAGATTCCAAACACGGCGATTATTATGCTGCCAAGGAAGGGTCTGGTGGCACTCACCCGGATCTTCAATGGGATATTGCGCTCTGGACATTTCCCTTCTACCTGGAAGACCGGAAAAGTCATTGTTCTCCCGAAACCAGGGAAAGACCGTCACCGCCCAGAACATTACCGGCCGATCACTTTGCTGTCTAACCTAGCTAAGCTGTTCGAACGCCTGCTTATACACAGGATATCTCCCCATATCCAGCTTAGGCCTGAACAGTTTGGTTTTAGGGACAGTCATAGCACTACCCTGCAGCTTGTGCGCGTGCTCCATCACATGGCCTTCGAGCTAAACAAGGGCAGGCGCACGGTCGGTGTATTTCTCGATATGGAGAAGGATTTCGACCGGGTTTGGCACGAAGGACTACTGTACAAGCTGCTGGACACGGATCTCCCGCCTATGCTCGGTCGAGTAATAGCTTCGTTTCTGGACAAACGGAGCTTCTATGTCTCGGTCGAGAACAAACACTCAGTAAATAAACCCATTAAAGCAGGGGTACCACAAGGCAGCTGCCTATCGCCTCTGCTCTACGCGCTCTTCACTAACGACATCCCCACTCTCAGTGATTCCGGTTTAGCTGAAGGTGTTGAAGACGTACACCTAGCGCTCTATGCGGACGACAGCGCCTACATGTCCTCCTCCCGCAAAGCAAAATTAGCAGCCAAGAAAATGCAGCGCCTATTGGACACTTTGCCCGGCTGGCTCGACAAGTGGAGAATAGCCGTAAACGCCAGCAAAACAACTGCAATTTTGACCGGCCTACAAAGATTCCTCCCACCGAAACTTGTGTTTCGAGGCCAAGTCATTGAGTGGCAACCCAGTGTAAAGTACCTTGGTTGCGTTATAGACCGCCCCTTGCGCATGCGCAAAATGCTTGACCACGTGTCAGCACGCGCGGTCGCAGCACGGCCGGCGCTTAGACCGGTACTTTCCTCTGACTTGCCTCTCAAAACCAAAGTTCGCCTGTACAAACTGTACATTCGGTCGAGACTGACCTACGCAGCCCTTCAACCAGCAAACATAAGCTCCAGGTTGTCCAAAATAAGTCGCTGAGAATAATAACCGGCGCCGGCCGCTACGTCCGTAACTCCACCATTGCTAGAGACACTAAAACCGAATCACTCGCAGAGTTCATTACTGGTTTGTCTAAACACCTATTTGATCGCGCTGATAACAGCCACCATCAACACCTTAGGGGCATTGCCCCACTACACGCCCGCCCTCCTGAAGGACGCCCTCTCCCCCGAGAGCTCATTCCCAGAGGTGAATAATTTTATTTATTCACCCACCCACCCACTCACCCACCTCTTTCCTTTTCCTTACGACTTTTAGTGCATTTTTATTTTTATTTTTTTTATTTTGCTTTTATTTTTATTTTGCTTTTTGCTTTGTTTTCTTTTTCGTTTTATTTTTTATTTTGTTTTTATTTTATTTTCATTTCATTTTGTTTTGCTCGTGCTTCGTTTTTGTTTTTGTTTTTATTCTTTTGTTTTCTTACTTTATTGTATGCGCTTACCACGTTTCTATTTCTATTTTCATCTCATTTCTATTTTATTATTTTCATTTTTCACCTTCTCAGTGTGAAAAATTAAACCACCATAAAGGGGCCTGATAAGTAGGCCTCCTTTCAATTTCACCGGGGGTGTTTAGCACCCCTGAGCTTCTGCCCGGGTCATGGTGGGAGGTATATTCCCCTCCCCCGACACCCGCACCTCAACACCCAACAGGGTGATAGAGAAGAGACCCCCACGGTTAAACTAAATTTCCCGCTTTTTTGGGAGTAGTCGTGCGTACAAGGTCGACAACATGCCGGTACTCACACAATATCATTTTTGATATCAACAAATAGTAAAGAGGGGAAATGAAACAAACCTACTCTACTTTTACCTAACTTAATACAATTTTACACTTATTGTTATGACATTTTCTTAAATCTAAACTAGTCCCTACAAGGAAAATAGTTTTTATTGTGTAAATGTACCTAATATTAACTTATTATTACGAAAAATTACATGACAAAACTATGCAATTTTACATAAATGTTTCTGGATGCAATCCGTGTTGCATTCTTGCAGCGGCGATAACATGATGTAGCGTGCGGTGTTAACAGGTTCCTTTCTTTCCTTTTGAGGAACGGAACCCTAAAAACATACAACCTAATTGTGAACCTGCTCCTTTTTGAAGTCGATTATAGAAGACACGGTTCAAACGCGTATTGATTTGGTAAAACAAAGGACAGATCTACGACATAGAGAGCTAAGTTTCCCTATCTCCGGATTCCATGCAGGCGACAACAGTTACAATCATAGACATACAGTGGGTGGCCAAATTTTATTATACTCAAACACTATATTACGTTTAAGTAAATATTATCCATTTTTTTACAACAAACTATGTATTGATATTATATAACTAAAATGTACGAATGGCAACATAAAATATAAACAAACCATAGTTATTTGCCACTTGAATTAATTATAAATTTAGTAATAAATTCGCTAGTATTTCAAAAATTTTCTCCGGCATGCGGCAGTTTGAGTACATTTATACAATCGTAGTATGCTCAAAATGCGTATTGTGACCTTTTTGTTAGTGAAATGTTTTACTAAATTCTAATGACATTTTTTATTAGTTTTCATGAACTAGTTGATTTCTTCTTTTCTTTGATTTTTTTAGTCTTTACATTTTATTAAAGTTTTATGTCCAATCTAAAGTGGTAATATTCTTACTATAAGAATTTTATTGTTTTTGCTTTATGGTATATTCTTGAATTTTGTGTATAAATCCTTTTTATATATAACATAAAAACAAAACTAAACGAATCTGTTGTCTCTTTTCTTTTTCTATCTACATCCGCCATTTTGTATGTTTATGTTAACTAAATAATTTAGCCAGCCACCCTCCGTAGAGAGCAAGACAGCACATTTCGTAGCCAGCTTTTGATAAAAAATGATCACAAAAATGTGTCAGAGAACATGTCTTGCTCTCTACGGAGGGTGGCTGGCTAAATTATTTAGTTAACATAAACATACAAAATGGCGGATGTAGATAGAAAAAGAAAAGAGACAACAGATTCGCTTAGTCTCTTTCTAAAGGATGGTCAATTTCCTGAGGCTTTTGCGCAGTCCATAGGTTTACAGAACTCGAAGCCATTCAAGATATCCATCCTATCAAAATTCTTAGGTTTTTTTTTATTTCAATCGCAATTTTTTTTTCTGGATGGAGTATGCAGTTGGCAGCCATTAGGTGGTTTTACTGTTCTCAGAATCTAAACGTTCAGGATCACAAAGGTCATGAGCTCGGTTTGTCAGAGACCTCACAACTGATTTTAAGTGATGCAGGTGATGATGCAAGGAAGCTTTCAGGAATCTATCCGTGTGTGCGGGTTTCCAATATACAGAGAGCAATCACGAAAGCCGAACAGTCATTTTCACATCCAAGAATGCCGGAGGAAGCTTGCTCTCCATTTCTTACGTTAAACTTATTTTGCTATGGATGGAGTTAAGGTTAGGTAGGTACTGTTCTACCTCCCGCCTGGTTCCTTTAATTCAGCAGTACATGTCGTCAACATATTTCTTCCGAAGTCGAGTGCTTAAAGGCCCTGTACTGACAAAATGTTCGATCCAAATGTTGGCTAACGCTGGCGCTGGGCTACTCCATCAATCTGAAGGTACTGCTTACTTTGCTAAAGCAAATAGTTAAACAATTTCTAAACAATTTTCAAGTAAAACCTATCAAGGATACCAATCAAAACTAATTTATTCTTGATCACGTCAGGGCATTGTTTAAGGACATGTGAACAACGATTTGACGTCATAACTTACCATTGTCTCATCAGCTTCCAACTGGATATCATTATCTCATCAACTTCCAACGTGATATCTTTGTCTAATCAACTTCCGTCTGTATATGATTATCTCATAAGGTTTCAACTGTATATCATTGTCTCATCAGCTTCCAACTGGATATCCTTGTCTCATCAGCTTCCGACTAGATATCATTGTCTCATCAGCTTCCAACTGGATATCGTTATCTAATCAGCTTCTAACTGGATATCATTGTCTCATCTGCTTCCAACTGGATATCATTGTCTCATTAGCTTCCAAATGTATATCATTGTCTCATCAGCTTCCAACTGGATATCATTGTCTCATCAGCTTCCAACTGGACATCATTGTCTCATCAGCTTCCAACTGGATATCACTGTCTCATCAGCTTCCAACTGGATATCATTGTCTCATCAGCTTCCAACTGGATATCATTGTCTCATCAGCTTCCAACTGGATATCACAGTCTCATCAGCTTCCAGCAGGATATCATTCAAGATTCTAAAAGAATGTCAAAAATCTTTTACCGAAAACGACGAATTACCTGATAGTGGCTGCTACAGTTTAGTATTATTTCATAATTAATACCAAAAGTAAATTTCACAAAACATAAAAAAAAAATAATAAGATAAGAGAGAAGAAGAGAAAATATTATTCATTAAACTTTCCTTGTATACGTTAAGCTTGTTTTCATATTTCAATTTGCCATTTGGGCTTTCCAACAGTCAACAACTCTCTTGGATATTTCCGCGCCGACCGTTTTATATGGTCGTAATAGGCGGGTAAATTGTTAAGAGGGACCCCGAAACCTAGCGTTTTATCGGAAATATTTGTTATATCGGAAGCAATGTATCTAAATAACCAGCCGCAGTCGGGCCGCGCGATAAGCTGGCTCGGCGACCGACGTTGCTCGGTATTCGGCTGTTATAGAGCCATGCCAGTACTCCTCGGTAAACTGATGAGACTATTTCTTTTCGGCATAAAAAGTTATGACTCTGTATTTGCGGCACGAAAATATTACGGGGTCTATAATGCAATACTTTGACAAACAAATTTAGTTTGGCTAGCTTCTTGTTAGTGTTATCTTTGTAATACGTATAGAGTACAATTTTTTGTCTACTGCTCTGTAACTATGCTTAGATGTGGCTGGCGGATGTGGCAACGAGGATATATATTTTGAAAATTTGAAAATAAATAGTTTAACGTTATTTAAAACAAAGATGAAAATTAACTAGTCCCCTTTCTTACCTCCCTTGAACTACTGAGCTAAACATTTTAAAAAATATATGGAAAATTTAGTTGTTTAGTTCTACTATACAGAAAAACCTATATTAGTCCATGGTCTTAATAATAAAACATGGTATAAATTTTCTTCGAATAAGATTTAGTATTCGTATGGTAATTAGGTATTGTAGGTTAATATCTGTAGCACAAACCATACCTATAGGGTTGCTACAATCATTTATTGCAACTTCTGAATTTCTGGTCAGTCCGTCATTAAACACCCTTATTCTAAGGGGTATATTGTGATCAGAAGCGGCACGTCCTAAGGAGCGCTAGTACAGCGTACTTCCATAAATAATTATGTACTTAATATATATGTTTTAGATTTAAAATTTTATTTATGTTTAAATAGAATTTCACTAAGAACATTCTGTCCACACACAGCTAACTCAAGATTTAATATGGAATTGCACTGAGACTGATACTAAGTGGAGCGCTAGCAATAAAATTGCGTTCCTTTGAAACAAATTTCAGTAAAGAGACTTAGAGCTAAAATCAACGGGTGTGAAAGAGAAAGTGCGATACAATCTCACACGTGAAACAGAAGATTTTGTATGAAAAATTCCTGGGCTATGTAAAAAAAGTACTGTTGCCAACTTTTTGCCGCCTTCGGTCCGACCGACGCGGCGCGCTGTTTCCGCTCTTATCACAACAAATGTTTTATTCGTGCGCGCGAGTTTTTTTATTAGTAATTTAAATAGTAATACCTACATATAAAGTTTGTATTGTCTAATAAATAACTACATGCATAAAATAAAATGTGATTATTGTTATTTGAATACGCGCGAGCGCGTTTGTAAATAGTATTTAAGCAATTCCTCTTTTATTTTGTTTTTGAGTGAATACCCATTAAAAATTGTCACGCTTAGACGAGCCTTCAAAATTTGGCACAGAAAAACAACTTCGTGTATAAAAAGTATGCATCTACACTACTACTATCTTTCGAAATATTTTATTCAAAACGGGTCTGACGAAATTGAAGGGAATTTCGGTTTAGTATTGAAACGAGTACAAGTTTGGTACAGAAACATGGTTTCTTACTACTCCCCTACCTGTGGTCCCCACTATTCGCTAGGATAAAGTCACAAAACCAGCTATAGAACCTAAATTAACTTAAATTCGTTATTACGAAGAATCTAAAATAAATAATTAGAAAGCTATTTATGCTGGCTGAACATCGATTGTCGAAACTATTGTTACGGGCAACTGTTATAGTTTCCAATCATTAGATTTCGAGACCCACGATTCCCAAATATCTTAACCCGGCGTCATGGGGGTGGAAAACTGTTACACGGACAGCGGAGGTGGGTCGTACAGACCCGTTTTTTAGATACAAATTATATAAGAACTACAATGATATGTAAGTATTTTTTTTTATGTATATCTTGTTTGCTATATATGTAAGTAAGAAAAAGAAAAATATTACGTAATAATAAGTTTTATTTATATTATTAGAGCTTTTTAGAAAAATTATAAAAAATCAACAAACATTTTACCTTCTGGTTGAATGTGACTTCTATTACTTATTTAAAACTCAATGTCAATGTATTATGTCATTTTTAAAAATAAGACCGGCTTATCTTTGAAAAAATACTAAATATTACTCAGTACTATTTTCGTTGATCGTCGTTAACGCAGACAGGTACGATATATTCGAAGCACAAATGCTTATTGCAACGTTTAAGTTATAAATATATGTGTAGTGGAAACTAAAAATCATAAATAACAACAAAAAACTGAATATAAAAGAATAAACACTGTTAAAATAATCAAAATTGTATGTATGCAATATGGTGCGAAATTGTTATATTGACTGTGGGGTGGGTCTCACGTACCTTTTTTAATTTTGTCGGCGTATAACTCCCACCGCGGTCTCGGCTAGAATTCAACAGCTCCAGCTACTGAGAAGAACGGCAACGTCAGACGTGTGGTAACCGAAAGTAAGCAAAAATGAAATAGGCCGGGTCTCACAGACCCTACCCCCATGACGCCGGGTTAAAGACCTGGCAGTCCGCTTTGTCGAGCGTTCACAAAATCACCCAAACCTATTAATTGTGCAATCCCCAACCTATCATCCTCCCAACCGACCTCGAGACGGTCGAAAAACTATTGTTAGGCGGCCTGGGCACGTACTGACAGCCTATCGGCTATCCGGATAGCGAGACTAGTCTCAACGACCTCCCCTAATAGGGCCTCCCCCCTAAGCTCTATCATGGTACATATAAAAAGTCGCTGTAACTCGAACCGTTTGGCTTAAAAACGTAAGAAAGTATCTTTATAATACCAATAGAGATCTTAAGTGTAAGCAGCTGTTTATAGCTACGTAGTTAAACCTACATTGTGACTGGTGTGAGTTTATACGTCTGACTACATGCTAGATTTTGGATCACCACTGTAAGTACAATAACTTAAGTACTAAATCTAGAATGTTCCATGGAAGAACCTCACCCACAGATGGAGTTTTTTAATTTGTGTATAAAAATGGAACAAAATTTTGTTTTGAGTTAGTATTCGACAAGTATTCAACTAGTACGCATTTTATGTACGGAAAATTGTGAACTTTGTAAATAATGTGTTAGAAATAAAAAATTGAACTAAGTGTAAATAAATAAAGAACTGGGTTCCCAACAAACAAGGTAATTTTGAAGCTTGAAGTACTACTATGGGTTCTATTAGAACTGTAAAAACGAAGTTAATTATTCTTTCTAGTTAGTGTAGTAGCAGCGGCCGCTTATATACTTATGATGTTAAAGCTTGTTTCGGCCTGCAGCGTCAAAAGCTGTTTGAAGATCTTCATTAACTCCCTATAATTCTTATTGCTATAAATCTGCTATATTAGAGTTGCTTATATAAGGCTGTTGTTCAACTTCATTAACGTCATTGGTTCTGCAACGGAGTTAATTAAGAGTGTAGTAACACCAAACACTAAATGCGTTGTATAACTCTTACATACAGCTTACGCCTGTAATACGAAAGACAATGATAGGTTAAACAGTTATAGCAGTTTTGTATGCTCCTGGTATAAGGGTTATGGTGTGAGAAAAACAAATGGTAATTCTTTAATGACACCATTTAATGTTTCTAACGCTTAAAGTTTTTGTCTATAATCTAACCTTACATTATGAAAAAAATTATGAAACTGAGCTAAAATTTGGGATTACTCCAAAAGCTAAAGCCGATATTTTACTCTCCGCTGCTGGTAGATGTCTTCGCTAAGTGCGTAGTTCCTCTATAGGAGAGGAAACCAAAGATCGCATAATACTCTTGACTACCGGCGTTGTAGTTCTTCGAGCGTCGTAATAGATTTAAGAAAAGCCTGCATCTTTAAGATAAATATCGCCATCTTCAATCACTTTCTGTCAAAAAAAACCTAATTATTTATTTATATAAAATCTCTTTTAAATAACGTAGTACCTAAATTTTCCGAATTATTTTACAAAGTGTATGTAAACAGTCACTAAAACTGACCAACATTTGAAATTGAATGTCTAAAAACTATTTTAGGTTATTAATACTTTTAGTTGTTTTACTTTTTTCCTTAAAATCATATTTTTCTTAAGACGCGTCAAAATTGAGACGCTAAACATGATACACAATCACATTAAACTTGCAAGCGCACTAATAATTAAAATTATACTTCAAGAACACTGTTAATCAACAATACTTACATTTCTAGATGAAATTTTTGCAACGTCCGTAGATAAACAGTAGCACTTATTTAATATTTATAAATTAATGTAATTTTATGACTTTAGAATCTTTTACTATCTACTTTTGTCCCGGAAAACGCTACAAATGAGTAATAAGGTATCAAAATACGGATCCAAGTTCTATTTGACACTGTTATAGATATTTTATATAACTAAAAGTTTCAATAAAGTCCATTGTAAAGGTGCAATAAAGATTCGAGCGGAAAACTGACGATCCTATAACAACTCTTATACACTTCTACTAAAGGTTATATAGAACCACTATAAAGGGTCTATACAGGCTTTACCTGCTAAATTTTGCGCCAAAATCGAAGATATAAAAGTGTTATTACACTCTATAACTCTCTTATAAATTATATTTAAGCAGAACCGAAAAAAGGGTCCAATACAGCTTTTCTTAACGCTTAAATGTTACTTGGGTTGTGTGTGCAATTCGCACTTTCTCATTTCTCGCCTGCTTAATACGCCGAAGAAGAAACTCCTCGTGCGACAGATAATCGAAGTGTCTGTCCGCATGGTCGGCTGCGCAGTCTCTAGATGGTGGTGGACTGCTTTTAGATTGTCGTAAATACCCCAAAAATCCCATTGCAAAAAATAACATTGTATGTGGATAGAGTAGCATCTGTAAAAAACTCTTTTTCTTTTATTTTTCAATCTCTTTTCTTCGGGGTCCAACCCGGGCTCCTTCTCCGGCACGGCTTCTACTTCAGAGACTTTACACAGGTTGGCAGTTCAGCCTCCCCGGGCGAAGATTAAGTAAATCCTGAGTTCGGGAACCCGTTCGATCTGCAGGCGACCGGCGGTCAGCTGTTTCATTAGATCTCCCTGACCGCCGTACCAGCACGCCGAGCAATGACAGCAACGAGCACCGCCGGTCCTCCTCTATCGACGCAAAATACAACACTGCTCAAGTGGAGGTACTTCCCCATTTCGGGCTGCTCATTCGGGCGATTACTCGCTTAATATTAATTCCTGGGACATGTCTTCAATATTACAAAGTGTTTGATTGGTAAAGGTCAAAAACATTAAATATGGGGACATATGGAAGAGGCAAGGTTAGGTTCAACAAAAGACGTTTTGGCTGAGATCATGATAAAGGTAATGATAGCAGTCAGTAAGATATCATAAAATAGAGGAACTTATTAACTTTTTTTTTAGGATTTACCTTACCTACAATAAAAATAGAATTGTCTCTTCTTCATTCTTTTAAAAACCATCTGAACTAGAAACGTGGAATTTAGCGTAATAATCAAACACGTTAACTCGCTCGCATTCGTTCCAATCGTCAAAAAATTAAAGAGGAAGAACAAAATATAGAGCCATGTTATAAGTAAAACATTTCCAAAGTTCCAAACAGTCCAATAAGTCCAAAACAGACAAACGTGAGTGTATATCTACACCAACTCAATCACATTGAAAGCCGAAACTGACTTCTACGGGGGCAATAAACGCAGTAGAACCTACAAGATTAAATCCATAAACTACGAAACGAAAGTGGTTCATCGAAATACCAATAGACGTCGTCATATGATACTGCAGAAATATAGTGTCATTACTTTTTATGTCAAAACGAAATATCATCAGTTTATAGTCGGAGAGCTGGAACTTTGAGCTTTTTGTAAGATTTTAAAAACTCTCGGTTAAAAAGATGCCTTATACAATGGAGTACGCGAAACAAAAATTATCTCTCGGTTCTATGTAAGCTTTTTTTTTATACCACTAAGGTTCTAAACAAGCACATGGTCCGCCTGATGGCAAGCGGTCACCGTGGCCTATGGACGCTTGCAACACCAGGGGCATCACTCGCGCGTTGCCGACCCTTGAAAAATCCAATAACGTCTTTCTTGAAGAACTCCATACTGTAGTCCTTAGCGTTCGCGGGAGAAAGTATCTCTGAAACCGCACTGTACTGGACCATTTTGGTTCTAAAGTATGACAATGAATTCCCTGCCTACGGCGAGCGGTGCGATGGTAGAAAGTAGCCTTGGGCATCATTTCGAACAATTCCTCAGAACACATCCCATTGTACAAGCGGTAGAACACACACAGGGAGGCAAAATCTCTCCTCAGACTTAAGGGTTCGATACAGCAAGTGAGTTTGGGATCGTCGACAATTCTCACAGCCCGTTGTTGAACCGAGTCAAAAGGTCCAAGCTGGTATCCGGGTGCACCCGCCCAGAGATGGCAGCAGTACTTCATATGGGGCCGAACCTACGACTTGTAAAGCAACAACCTCTGTTGAGTACACCTAGTTTTTTGGACGCCAGCTTCACCTTATTTTGTAAATGATCCTTAATTATTTTATTTATCTCTTCTTCTACAAAGCTGTTTGGCGGTTCACTAAACACCTTTATGTAAGCTTTTATTCGGGATCGTTGAAAAGATGGCGGAATCATAAAATATATTGGAACGGACGGACATGTCAAAATTGTAAGGATTCCGTTTTTGTCATTAGGCTACGGAACCCTAAAACGACTTGTAGTAGCAATAGTTGTGCATCACGATAAACAAGTTCTTGAGCCCTCATTTAGTGAGAGAATTTTAAAATTATAGGAGGATTTCAAGGGTTTTCAGGGGGTGAAAATAAAAGGTCTTGGAATCAGTTTTCTCTCTATATTTTTGGTAACAATAGGATACATATTCAAAACGTTAAAATTTGTAAAAGTAGATAACTAAATCTAAAAATACCTATATTTTATTTTTCTAGTAACATATTTATCATAGGGAAGCCTTGAACTTCCCCCGACACATCTCCTTTTTAGCATTACAGCTCTCTGACTATGACCACAGTTTTACAATACTGTGCTATTACGTAACAAAACATGTTAGAGCCGTATACTGTATCGCTCTAGTATGGAATGCTGAATGACGTCATCAAGTCAGCTTATGGTACGGCCCAACTTCGGTTAGTTATTAAGATACTTGCATGCACTTTTAAAACAAAAATACTTCTGATTATTTGGCTACTCATCTCAACAATTTGCCGGCCTAACATCAGTAAATACCCAAATGGTGACGAAAGTAGGTAAAATTCCTTGATGTAGCAAATAAATAAATAA
This sequence comes from Apoda limacodes, assembly GCA_946406115.1. NCBI lineage: Eukaryota > Metazoa > Arthropoda > Insecta > Lepidoptera > Limacodidae > Apoda > Apoda limacodes. The sequence goes on along the minus strand of OX291553.1, from coordinate 4,085,579 downwards.
AATAAAATAAAATAATTTAATTTTCAGACATTTAAAGTCCATGGTTTGTTAGTAACAATAACACTTATATATCTATGTTAGTAATATAAAAAATTATCAAATCACAAATTTTTATGGCAGCCCGCCACACGCAGCAGGCTTATCCGACGTGAAGTAGGGTGAACCTGCCAAGCAGGACAAAGTCCATCCTATTCCCAATCATTTTCAGCCCTTGGTTCGTACTTCCCCTCAGACGCCCCACAACTGAAGCAACTTTTTTGCGCATAATTTCATAAAAATCATCTGTGCAGGCGTCAGGAAATATGCCAGATGGGCTGCAGTGGCGAGAAAGTCAGAACAAAGCCCTAAAAATATTGTTGTATTGGATTCGCAAAGCATGTAGGCCTTTTGAGTAAAGTTGGCCCATAGACCGCTCGTGTCGAAGGTCAACACGCTTTGAAGAGTTATTTATACCTCTGCTGTACAACGTGCAAACCTATGCGCCAACATATTACCCCGAACAGACAATGCCCTGCGCTCCTTTTCGATATCCTGGTCATCATTAAGATTCTCAATCACAATATGACCAAGATATTTATTCTAATGAACACGGCTTGAAGGTACTCCATTTAGATATAAACGTGAAATGGAAGACGGGCCCTTGCTCTTTCCCTAAAAAACATAAACTCACTTTTTTTTCGTTATCAAGTCGTGCTCCACCGCATATGCCTCACATCTGGCAAGCAACTTTCTCAGACCTCCAATCGAAGGGCCCAGCAGCACCATGTTGGTTTACAAATAACTTAGCTACATTTTTAACACGCTTTCATTAACTTGACCTGTAACTAACTAATTAAGTAAAAAAATCTTGGAAGTCTAATTTTAACCAGCTTAAAATTGTCGTATCGATTTGAAATGCGTGTAATACCGACGACCATACAATTATGTGGTTCGAACTCTTCTGTGACTTCAAGTTAAACCCTCGAGTTTGAGCGATTGATTCGTTTTGTTTTAACTATTTCAATACATTACAGTTGGTGACGACGGTCTGATGATACATCCTGGAGGTGGATGGGTAGTGAAACTCTTCAATGATTTCTAGTAAACCCCTCAAGTTAGGGCTTATATGTGACGTTATCCCTGGTCAGCCCTTTTGTTAATTAAGTAAAGCAGTGGCAGCTTATTATCATCTAACTGTAAAGGGAATAAGACGAAGTTATTTATAATATGTATTTACAAAGAAAAAAATTAAATAATATGTATTTGTATCCGTGGTCTAGGACAAAATGGGGTTCTTTGTATTGTCCAAGAATATTTATCTATTACTAATATAAACAGGTAAAATTTCTTGTAGTCAATATGTAGTTGGTAACCTCTGCTACTACTGAAAAAACTATGTCTGGTCTTAAATCAATTAGCGCCTGACACAATTACTGAAACTATAAAATTAAACAAAATGTAGATTAAAAAACATCCGATATTTCTCGAAGCTGAGCTGGTTTAACGAGGTATAGCACAATAGTCAATCATTTTTTTAGCGCATGGCACATTGTCTACGAAGTTAGTACGACTTTGCTATATCCAGATATGACTTTGAAACACATAACCATGTATGTTGTACAAAAATTATAAAATTCATCCTATAAAAATGGTCTTACAAGAGGAAAGGGTTGGCGCTAGTGATACGATGTGTCACAAACGTAACGATTGTGTGATAATCTCAATTCTCATTAAAATGGATATAGCTTAAACGTATACTTAGCCGACGATAATGGCAAAAACTAAAAAATGGTATGTTAAGGGATCTATTCTGATGAAATTTAACAAGTACTTACGTGTCTTATGTGAACCGAGGGAGTTTTATAATAAAGTTTAAAAGAAGTTATGTTTAAAGGTAGCACTTCATCCATTGAACTTAGGTATAATATTTTTAACACCCCATTGTGTTTGTAGTCGTTGAATGTTGAGGGTTCTCAAAAATGTACCCATGGTTCCTAAGTGTTTTTTTTCTGTTAGGTGAATACTACGCGGGTTATTATTTTCCAAAGTTAAAATGTTGTGTAGTCTTCCTCTTATTTTTTAACAAGGAATTGTAATTCTGACAATAATATAATAAATTATAAACAAAATCGATTCACGAGTTTTCAGATATTCGCCATTACTCTCATTCACCGTACCTAAAACCCTAAAGTTTGCCGTTTTAGTACGCCAACTTTAAATAATATTATTCCGAAGTCAAAGATTTTAATTTATTCTAACGCCTCGTCACCAGCCGATTCCTTTTAACTAAACCAGGCCATTAATTGCTATGTCGGCCGATACTTATATATAGTGCTTTAATAACGTAAAAGCTTTATTTCGCGTCTATTCGATAGCTTTTACTAAATTTACATTAAAATAAAAATCATTTAGATACCTAATGACACGTAATTGATGGTAGTGAATACTGAGAATCACATCCCAAGAATAATTAAAAAACAATTAAGCAATTTCTATTTCGTAGAGTTGGTACTAAAAAGAGTGGTAGTAAAGTAATTTTCGCCAACAACTTAAAAAATATAGCCATAGTGTAGTCTTAATTTAAGGTTTAACTCTTATTATCCTTTCTTTTAAATTTTAAAGGTATTTTTGTAAATCTCGAGGGCGGCATTTTTTGTATTTGCCTGCCGCGGCAAAAAATCCTAAGGCTGTAGGCTAATTTATTTATGAACCAGTTAAACTCATCACACTTGGTTACATAGCGTGTTTTTTTGGTTTATAAAATATATAAATTATTGCCGATTAGATTCTTACAGGAATCATGGAAGTTTGCCTGATGTTGAGATACTCACGAGAGTGAAACCAGTGTCATTACTGATTATTTCATAATTTTATACTTAAAACAAAAATTATGTAGGTTCTATGTAATACTTAAAATGTAAGTACCAAAAAAAGAGCGGTAAAACAAAGATGTCGCAGTGGGTGGGTGGGCTGTCGTTAAAAGTAACGACTGGGCAACCTTAGAGACACAATCTTTTAATAGTCATTTTAGATTATTTTTTATGTTGGGGCTTTATTGTGCGATCGCTGAAACAATAAATAATTTGTATAGAAGAATAATTTATTTACTACAACTATATAATACTGAAAACCCCCAGTTCTTAAGACGGGTCTACCTATAAATGAATAGTTATCTTATTTGTTTGAACTTTTTAAGCTATTTGGAGGGTTATTTGAACAGTTTCGAGGATATCCATTTAAAGACTTCATTTTCTGAGCTCCTACAATTCCAAAACACGTCCATCTATAAGGGACATCTCCTTGGTGTTGATATTTCTTGCGATGTTCACTTCAATGATCATTTAGAAGACAATGTAAAGCTTGCTTCCTAAAAACTTGGTTTACGTACTCAACAGAACGAAACAGTACTTATCTTAGCTCGGGGCACAGATTGCTGCTTATAAGTCGCAAGTTCGGCCCCATATGGAGTACTGCCTCCATCTCTGGACGGTGCCAGATACCAGCTTGATCTTTTTTACTCGGTTCAACGACGGGCTGTGAGAATTTTCGACTCTCCCATACTCACAAACAAGTGAGTTTGCCTCCCTGTGTGTGTTCTACCGTTTTATAATAGGATGTGGTTTGAGGAATTGTTCGAAATGATGCCCAAGACTACTTTCTACCTTAGAACCAAAATGGTCACGCACAGTGCCGTTTTAGAGTATTGTGGAATAAGCCCCTGCCAAGGTTTTCTCTAGGGACTACCGTATGGGGTTCTTTAAGAAAGGAGTGATTAGATTTTTTTAAGGGCAGGCAACGCGCGAGTGAAGCCCCTCTTGATGCATGCGTCCATAATCTACAGTGACACTGTTTATCATTAGGCGGACCGGAAAAGTTTTATGCGTCCCGTCCTAAACTACAATATACTAAAAGGTTGTGGCGAAATGCATAATATACAGTAAGCAGTTAAAATAGGTACCTATAGGTCACCAATATGCCAAGTCCTTTAAAAATAACGATTATTTTTATGGCCTGCCAGTTAATACTTGATATATGTCCCAGGCAGTTTAGTTTCTAATGTGCAATCATATTGAGGTGTTTTTAATGATTCTTTTTTTAATGGGGAACATGTTACCTACAACGCAAATTATAGCTGACAGAGAGACAAAAGTTGCTCTTTTTGGAACTTGATCAAAAGGGCTACAGTGTTTCGATTACGTAAAGTTGTTGCTAACAATTCTCGTTTGAAATCCATGGAAATAAGATATACATTGCGCATTTGAAATTACGTATGAAATTAATCGATTGTCGCGAAACCGCAATGTATATCTTATTTCTATCGAGAATTGTTAGCAACAACTTACCTAATCGAGGCCCAGGTGTCTTGTCTAAGTTTAAAGTAATCAGAATAATACGCAAGTATGATCTAACTTGAGTCCAGTTTCAGCTGGTTGGATATGGGTGCAGCAAACAACAGCGCAGTGTTTTTTTTTTTATACCACTAAGGTGACAAACAAGCACACGGTCCGCCTGATGGTAAGCGGTCACCGTGGCCTATGGACGCTTGCAACACCAGAAGTATCACTCGCGCGTTGCCGACCCTTCAAAACTCCAATAACTTCTTTCTTGAAGAACCCCATACTGTAGTCCTTAGAGAAAACCTTGGCAGGGAGCTCATTTCACAACCGATAGCGAGCGGTGCGATGGTAGAAAGTAGCCGTGGGCATCATTTCAAACAATTCCTCAGAACACATCCCATTGTTCAAGCGGTAGAACACACACAGGGAAGCAAAGTCTCTCCTCAGACTTAAGGGGATCGATACGGCAAGTGAGTTTGGGATCGTCGACAATTCTCACAGCCCGTCAAATGTGCAAAGACTACCCGTCCTACTACCGTCTTCCGACTTTCTCTATATTTGTTTAGCTTAAATCGTTTACGTAAATTAGATAGAAGAATAGACCTCTTCCGACTTTCTCTATATTTGTTTAGCTTAAATCGTTTACGTAAATTAGATAGAAGAATAGATCTTTGGTCTAGGAACGGAGAGTCTACTGTAGTCATTACAAAAATAAAAGTACCAACCCTATGTGTTAACCATTACCCAAACTGTCTTCCTACCAAATTTCTGCATTCTAATTAGTTCAGTAGTAAGCTGAACATAATACCTACTAATTTCGTCTATAGCGTGATTTTCAATCAAATAAAAATCCAAATGTTTTGCTTAGATTCGACGACACAGCTTCAATTACATACAACGAGCACAGCGCAGCTACTTCACCCATATAATATAGAACCCTATTTTTAAAATAAAACCAACTAACCAAATTTTTACATTGTAATAAAACATAGCCTAGTAATATAGTTTTCAAACAGTAAAGGTTTTTTTTAAAAAATCGGACCAATAGTAGGCGGGATTATCCCACACGTACCTATATACAACTCTTTCTTTATTACATTGGTAATATACTACTACTGAATGCATTATTTTTTTACTTATAATAAGATGCCTACATGATGTAAATTTTCCTTAATAATAAGGGTTTGTGTCCATTGTCATGGTAAATATTTTTTAAGTTGGCACTAATATATAGAAAAAATAAATCCTAGCTTTCTTCAAGTTTGTTGATTAATTTCAGAACCTATACCACAAAATAAGAAGTAACACGCACGCGAAAACGTCGCCGCGGTATACCTACCTAATGTAAATAAGGCGGCTTCACCGATAATCAGTGGAATAGAAAGCTGCGAAAATAAAAGAATTTTGATTGTATGGGTACAAATCATACAATTACCTATGACATACATATTAACACCATTAGGCGGGCCGTATAGATTAGTTTGGCACTAGGAATAAACCACAGATTATATAATACTATACTAATAAACTATTAAAACACGCAAAACCAAATCACAATTCAAACCCACGAATTTAACCACGGTCAGTACCTATGTCATGACATTTCTGACGGCTTGGTGTTAAATCAACGAACGCATTGTCTACTTTTACATTGATACCATTGATTGAACTCATAAAGCCGTGCTCCATTTCATCATCATTTCTTAAGTCGAAATCAAATAGCAATCCTGATAACAAGTTTTATGGTATGAAGTTGCATGAGCAGTGGACGATTTACTTACGAGTGCTCTTTGCGAACCAAGATGAAACCTAAACCTGGAGTCAAGACTCACAAGCACAGCAGTTCCCAATTTACATATTCCCTAACCCACCTGTAACCTTTGTTCACGATTCCCTCCCCTAAGAGCTAGAACCTGCAGTGGTCTACGAGCACGTAATCTTCCAGCTTCGTGCAGGCTCCATGTGCCAGTCTGATCACTCACAGGCCATAGGTGCTTAGGTGGCAATTTAGGTAGTATGTACAGTCTCTTTAGATAAGGTAAGTACGTAATGTAACAAAACAATTGGAGCTAGAAACTTTTTAAATTATCTAAGTGAGTATCAAGTATCCCTAGACCATGTTAAAGTATTTGAATTAAGGTTTTGTAAATACGTATATAATTAAAACGTACGTGTGTATGTCACCGAACTTCTGAACGGCTATACCGATTTTGACGATTTATTTTGTATGTGTATGAGTGGGTCTTTGGATATTTGAGATTCACAATCATACCCGGTAGGTGGAGCTGCAACCTGGTGTGTCACTGAACTTCTTCTAAACGGACAGATTGTATGTATATGATTTGACAGATTTAGTGTGTATTTGAGTGACCGTTTACCATCGGGTGGACCGCAAGCTTGTTTGCCACCTTAGTGGTATTAAAAAAATATTATTAAAAAAAGTGGGTCCTGAATAGTTTAGGTTTACAATTGGAATCCGGCTGCAATGGGGTTCTAAGATTTTTTAACGGTTTCTTTTAGATTTTTCGCGCTTTTAGTGATTTCTGGGACCTTTATTGGGAACAGTCTCGAGCTATTTGGACTTTGGAATTCGAGAGAAAAATGTATGCAAATACATTCACGGGTTACGAGAGGCAAGTCAGACTTACATACATTTTTGTCTCGAATTGTGGAGTCTGAAAAGCTCGAGACTGTTCCCAATCAGGTCCTAAAGCTGAAACTTACCTAATTCAAGGGATAAACATTACTAGTGAGCTAATACGCCGCCGGCGTCTTGGGAACTATGACTCAAAAATCAAACTGCGAATCCAGAAGAGGTTTTCTTTTTGTAACTTATTTTATTTTATGTATTTAAACTTATTATTTTAATTATGTTTATAATATAAATTAATAAACAATTGTAGATTAGTTTAGATTAATTTCATTATATTAATTTAGGTTAGTTCATTGGGTTGGTTATTAAATGTAAATACCTTTATAACTTTTAAGCAGCGTGGTGGCTACTAAAGAGTCGTAAGCGACGCACTTTTAAATACTACGAGTAATATAATAAGCAGAAAAATTTAACTTTTACTGAAATTTCTACTTTGTACTTGTAAATAAATAACATCTAGATTATTTATTATTAGATGTTCATTATTCATTAACAATACATACTTAACATATTAAAATACGTTTGCTGAATCGGCTAACAGGAAACAAGTCAACGTTAAGACATGTCAAGGACAAAGTCTGTCGGATCCGCTAGCTATTATTTTTATCTATTTTTTTTAAATACAGACAATTTCTTTTAATCAAGTCAGTTAAAATTAGAGTTCGCAAAAATGGAAACGCGTAATCGACGAAAAATGCTGACATTAAGGTTATTGTTGTTTTACAATTAAGAAAAGAATGCAGTGTTGGACAGTGAGTTAGCGCCAGTGTCACGTCGCGACGTCGGCAGACGTGTCGGATCGAAGATGAGTCAAGATGGGAGGCAGGCATTGGCAGTTGTGTGTCGCTGTTAACTGTGCCCTCGTCTTTCCTTGTAAGTACTTATTTGTAATTAAGTAGGAACTAGGTACGTTTCTTTTTGTAATCCATACTTAATATTATAAATGCAAAAGAATCTCTGTCTGTCCGTCTGTATGTACCTCTTCACGCTTAAACCGCTGTACCGATTAAGATGAAATATGGCATGGAGATAGTTTGAGTCCCGAGAAAGGAGAGAGGAGGAGATAAAGCTTCTTGAAAACGTCAATTATTTCAATATTTTAATTTAAAAAATAATGACATTAAATATTTCTTACATTTATTGTTTTCGATATTTTTCGTATCATACATCTTCCCAATTGTCATCATAATATCAACTCAGTTTACGATAGAAGATAAGATAATATTTATTTGCAAGAAACATGGTTACATTGATGTTACATCGTAGATACATAGGCACAAGACATGTTTCACCTTGACAAGGCATACATTTACTCTAGCTATTGCCCGCGGTTTCACCTGTCCTAAATTCCATTATCGGTGTAGGATTTTAATTTAATAGAAAAAATATATGTAGAAAAAAAACTGACTCACACTTGACATTTTCAAGTAGGTAGCCTAAGTCCTTTCCCGAGACACACACTATCTGTATGGCAAATTTGCCTGCGGTTCCACCTGCCCTAAATTCGATTATCGGTGTAATATAGTATGGATAGCGGACCCGGCAGACGTTGTCCTGCCCGGAAAAGCAGCGCCACATTAAATATGATATTTTAAATTTTATAAATGCAATTTTTTTTAAATTTTGTGATTCCATAATTACTTCTTACGAATCTACGGTTGAGTATGGATTCATTTTTGGATATCTCACTGTTTACTATGGCCTCTTTGTCAACATTTTTCAATTCTTCTTTTTTTTCCAAGTCTTCTATGGTAGAAGAATTGACGTGTAACCTCTCTTTAAATCCTTTTGATTTTAGGCTAGCCGTTTCGATTCGTTTTTTACGTTCTATGAAATGTGTCGTTTAAGCCACTAATTTCACAATAATTGAAGTTGTGGGAAATGATAATAATGGAGTCGCATTCCATGTAGCGAATGTTGAAATCATTGTCGCACATTCAATCTTTGCCGTTTAGGGGAAGATCAGTGACAAACCAACTGCAGTACCACCTACCAGATCCAATTGTGCTTGCAGGGACCCACTTAAACGTACACAAAATATATTATTAAACCATCCCTGCCGTTTAGCAGATCACTGACAAACCGACTGCAGCGCCACCTACCAGGTCCATTTGTGAATTCAACTCGAACTTATATAAAAAATATCATTATCATTATCTTCTTCCCTGCCGTTTAAGAGATTAGTTACCCATCGACTGCAGCGCCACATACCGGGTCCATTTGTGAATTCAAACCTTGCAGAGTACCGCTCGAACGTACACAATAAAATAAAAATATCATTAAAGTCTTCCGTGCCATATAGGAGAAGACCAGTGATACACCGACTGCAGTGCCATCTACCGGGTCCAATTATGTTTTCAAACCTTGCAGGACCCACTCGAACGTTTACAAAAATATCAATAAAATCATCCCTGCCGTTTAATAGAACATCAGTGACACACCGACTGCAGCGCCACGTATCGGGTCCAATTGTGTTTTTAAACCATCCAGGAACCCATTGAAATATTCAGACAAAATTTCACCCAAATCGTTCCAGCCGTTTAGGAAGAGTTAGGTGACAAACACACGTACAGAAGAATTATACGAAGAAAAAAACCAATCACACTTGACATTTCAAGTAGCCTTTGTCCCTTCCCGGAACTATCTCTACGCCAAATTTCATCTTAATCCGTAGACTGGTTTAGGCGTAAGGAGGTAACAGACAGACAGACAGACAGATTTAGCGAATTACTTTCGCATTTATAATATTAGTATGGATTTCTAATCTAATCTTCTTATTACTACTTATAATGATAATAAAAACAAAAGGGAAAAAAATATAGTAATACATAATTTTCATCAGTATTATCATTATTTTCGTGTTTATTTAGAGACAAGAAATTATTTAAAATGAATATAAGCATGGATTCAAAAGCCACTTTCGCAGTCTGTGTTCATAAAGATTTATATAAAGTTCTCTTATGTCTTTAGGTGTTTTATTAAACACCAATGTTGACATAAAGTAACAGTTTTTTTTTTAATAATGTGCTTTTACATGACTCTAATTTTAATTTTGTCGCGTCACTTGAACAATATCTTAATCCTTTGTTAAAAGCTACCTACATGAATAGGTATACGTAGAGTGAATATTGAGTTAGGAAAGATGGTATATGGCCCAGTATGAATAAATTCATTAACCTAACGGCGTATTATGATTTTCCATTTCTGACTTAGTAGTATTAGTATCAGTTCATTGATGCTTATATTGGTAGTAATAGGTAATGTAGTATTATTTGATTCAAAATTGGGTTAATCTCAGGTGACGTAAGGGATACCTGATTCCACCACATCTCACGAAGGGGGAGGGGTTCCAAATAATCAAATAATAACTTACGTAATATCCTGATTAGACTTTAGGTACTGCTGTGTACAGGCCTGGGCTCGATTTCACTTGGGTTGAAAGTTCATAGTTAACTGATGAACGAATGTGCTAAAGACCTGAACGGCAGGGTGTAGTAAGAGCTACTGGTAGTAGTAGTTTCAACTTGCACTGTTGCTAACGTACCAACTTCGGGTCACCAAGCGCACTCCTTTGCCCTTAATGCCCACTGCTGCCTCCCAATCACGAAGGAGCTCAGAAAAAACACCAGAGCGGTAACCAATCCAATGACGTCAAGCCCGACGTTGTTTATAACTTCGCATATCGCTTCCTATAGACGATACAAGAGCTCGTGCCTCAGGTACATGTGTGTATTCTGTAACGATATGAGAGTTGGGCAACGCAGTATTATAGAATCCTTAAATGTTGTATTCTTAACAGGTTTGTTTGCTAAGACGTTTTCGATCAACGAAGCAATTGCAGCAGAGTCAAGGAGGAAACTGGCACTGGGAACAACACCACCACCAAAACTTAAAGGTAATCCTAGTGCTTCTGTGTGTACTTACTGTACCTACCTATCTGTGGATGTGCAAGATCACATGGTCTACCAACCAAGGCCAACCAACTAAGTTGTTGACATATCCTGTCAAGAACAAAATTTCGATCTTGTCGCTATTTTGACTTAATCATAGAATATGTCTATAACGTTCTAGTATTCCAAAATTGACCACCAAAAACCATTCTCGACCGTTACAAAAAGTAGAGTAACCAACTTGTAGATTTCTCTATCGCCGTAGGATTTCGATCTTAGAAGTAGCAGGCATGCAGGATTTAAAAAAATGGTTAGGTAGGTGAGGTACGCTCTCACGTAAGGTACAGATCGCACCCGCATCGAAGTTATGTGTAGGTGCGTAATTTCACGCTGACATCAGGCGCGGTTCGAGAGGGGGGGGGGTCATGGGGTCTGCCTTATAAAATAATAGTTAGTGCATAGAGTTCTGGGTTCAACCTGATTACTAATTAGGTATATTGTTTAGAATTTTTAGTAAAAACACATAATAGGTTTAGTTTGGGTAGAATGCTTTCTAAGCTGGTAAATGCAGACAAAAAGACAAAAAAATAGAGGCAAAAGCGGTAGCTAGAAAACAACACACAGTTAAGGTGTAGGTTGCAATCCGCAAGTAGTTAACGCATTTTGATGCTGAGATCTGAATAGACGAAATTTGTGGAAGTTAGTAAAATTTTTATTTTCATAATGTAAGTCGGTGGTGGCAGAGGGGTTTCGATTTCACTTTGCGTCTTGAGTGGCGGAGGTTTGAGACCCGGCGTGTACCAATGAGTCTTTTTCTTAATTTCTCAAGAACATTGATTATTCACACCACTGGGTTTTCGGTGAAGGAAAGCATCGAAAAGGAACTTGTAGACGTCAAAAAAAAGACGTTTGTGAAGTCCACAATCCACACTGGGCCTGCGTGTGGACTATGGCCCAAATCACCCTCGTTGAGGGTAGGCCTTGCCCCAAGCAGTGGGGACGTATGAGGCTGATTAGGAATGTATGTGGACTTTTCTGCTTCCACTGTCGTAACAGAGTCAGCTATAAGTCTTGAAGAGGCAAAAGATTCGTAGAAAATGCCCATTAGAGTCTTATCTACAATCGAGGTTGTAGTGACCTAGTATACTTTTCTTAAATATCACAGCAGATAAGTATAATAAAACTTCGGCAACATATGCGCAAGACACTCTTTACGCTGAATCGCGTGTTTTGCGAATAAGCACATGGCGACTTCAGGAAGCAAAGGTCTAAAGGCCTAAAAACTTTTAAAGGTTAGAAGTATCTCAGGGCTTCCTCTTGCGAAATAAATCCTAGACGTCTCAAACATATTTTTTTTTAAGACATGAAGAAAACATTGTTTAGATTGTTTTACTATAATCTACTACTGCCACTTCAGCTCGCTGCTTCTACGAGCTATGTCGATAACTTTAGTTCTTTAGTCCTCATTTCGCATTCGACTCAGTAACTTTGAGCATGTGGACTTGGAACGGTTCAGTTTGGGATTCGAACCCAAGCCTCGGCTAGCTATCACTTAGTCAGCATGACTCAACCCCTTGGCCGTGAAATTTGAATATAGGAATGAGATAATAGTGGGTTTGATTCTCGCCTATATTTAAGCTGCTAGTATTTTGGAACAGACACTTTATAAAAATATTCTTTAGGTACAATAATATTTTTTAAATGTTTTCCTACTAACAAATTTATCTTAAATATAATTCTATTATAAGACCTAGACTAACTTAACACTTTACAATGGTTTATTACCTTTTTTTCTGTTCACTACCTAATGGCACTGATAGCTAAATGCACTTTATATTGGAGATTTAGGTCAGCCTGGGATTGACTGATATCACGTCGTGACGAATCGGAGAATTGCCACCTAGGCAAAGTGGATGTCCGAGCCCATGGTCCTTGCTACCATAGCCAGTTGATCAGGGTTGCGCCTGGAACTCGGAGTCGCTGTCCTTAGCCGCCAGCTGATATTGCTAAGCTACGAAGTATCGGGTCACTGTCCGGTACGGCCAGCTGATCCTTCCAAGTTTGTTGACCTCTGATTTTTCATTTGGGCAGAGTGAGGCCCCTTTCTTCTATTTTTATTTCTCCGACAACGATTTCAAAAATACTGCGCTAGCGCTGAGCCTTCGATGATTTTTATAGGAGGGCTCGCTTCTATGTGTGTATCAGTCACTACTTCCACTATGTGACGCGTATTTGGTTGACCAATCAATGGCCGCTTGCAATTTCGAGTTCGCCGATTGGCCGAGTCGTTCTTCAAACTTTCTGGGAATTTCAAAATTTCACTTGTGGAGAATTTGATTGGTCCACACGTCGTAAGTTTTATTCACTCGCCGCTCTTGTTCTAGAAGTTTCTCGTACATTCAAATGTGATGTAACTTCCTGTAGCAAACTTCGTTTATACGTAGGTGCTTATACCTGACTCAAAATCTATTTGCAATTCGGGTAAACCAAAATGACCTTGACGCGCGTCTTTCGCTTTGTTAGTCTATGTAACATATACATAAATACGTATATTTCTCATCGTAAATTCGGAATTTTGTAGATTTTATATTAAATCAGTGTCGTGATTTGGAGTCAGGTTTTTATATACACGTATGTTGGCGAGCAGTGTCGTTGAATGTAATAACATAACAAACTTTACACGGTAAAATTTAATTCGTTTTAAATCCTGAAGGAGGTGAAAGTGCTCGTGAAACTGAACAACTATCCCCAGGGAACATAGGCCGAAATATGAAAAAAAAACTTGGACCTTCCATACAAAATTGACGATTAGCTGATTTATTTACTATGGGAGTTCCAATTTTGTGTACAGCCCTGCTACGTTCACAGAAAGAAATGTATAAAAATAAATGCAAGTTTTATCTTTACATTCAGTTTGGGTTTTTGAAAGGAATAAGTTAGTATGTAGGTACTTTGTATTAAACAGAGGTATTCCAAAAGCTAGCTGTTAACAATAATCCATCTCCTATAGTAAAATGCCTATATGGGTCAGGTTCATAAAACTTTGTCATGTGTCCTCATTTAAGTTTTGTCTATTCAAAGGTTTAGGCTGTGCCTATATTATGAAATGAGGCGACTTAGTTTTTGGCGCCTTTCGTCATTTCAAAACTTAAACGTTTTCGCATACCTAAGTCGAGTTTCTTGACAAGATTTTAATTTAGGTACCAAACTTTAACTGCAGCTGCGTCTACGCAGAACTTTGTCATTGACTGATTTCCGGAATTAGGACGATACGATTCCTTGATAAATCGGGATGAACGTAATATTTTTTTCTTTATTCTGTTCCTCCAGATAGATCCTCGAATAAAAAAAAATTTAAGGGTTTAAACTATACTCCTCATTAAATTTCAGTCAGATCTACTGCAGATTACAGAAGACAAAAAAAATCTTTGCAAAAAAAAATTATTAGGCCTCTATGATTAGGTACTTCTATATCCTAACTGTCAGCATAATTAGCATTTTGTCGCTGAAATGTCAATATATATTTCTTTGTTTACTTACCAACGTATTTTCTATTTTTTTATTTTAGGAACCGGTACAGATATACTATCCTTGATCAAAGCTCTCAAGCAAGGCGGCGCACGCTGGAAACTTCCCAAAATATCAGGTAAACTACAAGAACGATTCTAAGATTTTTATATTTAAAAAGCCCATATCCACAATTGGAGTGATATTTTCGTTCTCCACGCTTATAGGTTCAACACATTACGTCTGAAGGTTAAGGTTTTTTCTCCGAATAGTAAAAGAGCGGGGCGGTTTCCTTAAACCGTCAACAAATATTTTTACGTTAGATAGCGCGATTATTAAGGAAATTTATAAGCTATACTCAAACTAGCTTTAGCGTTAGGTTTTATAGCCTATAACCTTTCTCAATACCTTTATTAATACATAGACGCAGATTAATTTTAGCTAATTTAAATTAAGCTCTTGAATTATAGCGTTACGTTACTGCTCTTTAGAGCCATAACTAGGTATAACCTGTTAAATGGGGTAACGCGAAACAAATTGGAGAAGTGCCCTCAATTAGCGCGTTCAAACATAATACCAAAATTGGATCCATAAAATTGCGTTGATATATTCACAAATTGTTCCTGCTGATTTCGAAAATTGTGAATTGTTTACTCTGTTCTTGCATGGAACCTTGGGCTTTCTGAGTGAATGGCATCTGAATAACTGTCAAATCCGTAGATTGTAAGTTTCTGCCCAACACTCTATAGTCAAATCTTCACTGGAACGTAATATATATGAAAAAAAACAGACTACAAATCGCTATTATTGTAATCAATTTTACGCAGCACCCACATTGAAACTGTGAAACCAACAGTGTCTAAATTTCCAAGAACTGAGTTGCTGAACCCTATTTTCCGCATACCTTGTGTGCTTGAACGCCCTAATCTCAAGAAGCACCAGTCCGATTTAAAAAAAATTTTTGCGTGAAATAGCCTGTTATTTAGAAAAGTTTTAGGCTAATACCTAGCTTTATCCTAAAACGAAGACTACGAAGCCGAGAGAGCGAAGGTTAATAAGTAAAGTTTATACGCTACGGCGTTTCGGCTTCCAAAAATTACCGAGGCTATGCTATTCTGTGCCTGTAGTTTAACAAAATTCAATAAGTGACTTTTAGGAAATTCGCCAACTATTAAAGGTAAATAGATAAGATATAGCTCCCTAGATAAAAAAAAATCAAATTCCAGTTTAAAACTTTATACAGAAATGTAACGTTCATTGGAAAGTAAAAAGTAAAAAAAAAATGTTTGGTATTTTTACTCACTTATTTTCGAGTTAAAAAGTAAATTTGTACATTTTCATGAAATTCGTAGAACTCTTTTGGGGGATTTATTTTGTTTTTTGTTTTATGACTGTCTAGAACTATAAATTGCACAAAATCCCCTCGAGAAAGACCAATAAACAAAGAAATATAAACAAATATCTGAGTTTCAACTGATATATTTTTTATTTTTTAAATACTTTTGTGTTTTTATTCTTTAAATTTTATTTAAGGATATTTTTCAGATAGCATTTTTAAAGGAGGCATTTCGCCACTGCAATACAGAAAAACATTTGAAATTAAATCACCTCTCAAGCCTAGGAAACTAAAATTTGCCAACAAACCACGTTACAAGCGAAAGCACAAGACTAGTAAAGAAATAACTGAAGATCAAAAACTTACACAAAAATATGTTCCACTACTTACCAGTCTTAGAATGCTGTTTGATAATCTTCTTGGTGCAGACACAAGCAATTCCTTTAAAGAAATTAGAGGTGAAACGCAGCAACGGAAGTACGTTGCCGAAAGAAACGACATCGTTTGTAGATGCAGTGTTAAGTCCAATGATGGAAATGCAACCGCTGAAACGGAACACGCGACAAATACTTTTTCCACCGATATTACCCCTAAGGAACCCATTGCTTCCGCGACCTCTGAATCTCTTAGCTCCTCGACCTATATTTCTCCCGATGTTGACTTCAGCAGTATCCGAAAGAATAAGATCTTATCCATACTACTTGCAAGAAATACCTCTAGCAGTAGGAGAGACTATCATGGACTCGGTAAAAGAAGCGGCACCACATTTCACAGAAGCCATAAAGGAAATATCACCAGGTATCATGGAGCTGATGAACACAATACCACCATCAGAAGAAATGAAACCGGTACAAAAATTCATGACGAAAATCCCTTCGGTTTGGCTAGAGACGATGAAAGCGCTAGATTCGGCACAAGAGAAAGACACAAGATTCAATTTAATACCCGAATTCGAGACATTAGAAAATCAGCCTATAATGAGGCTAACAAAACCTCGGAGATCAAAGACACCGTTACAGACCTTAGAAGAAACATCACTGAACTTAAAAGATCAATTAAGCACGACATTTGGAGAAACGAAACAAAAGGCACAGACTCTGTACGAGAATTTGTTGGACGACTACGAGAGCCTATTCCCAAGCATGAAATCAGTAATAACACAGAACCCTTACAATCCAAAGAAATTGATGAAAAAGGCGACAACGATATCCCACTCAATAGCACCAGTAGTCAGCGAATCGTTGACGGAAATAGCACACCTGCCAAAGAAACTAAAAACTTTCATCCAAGAAATGAAACAGTAATATCAATTGAAGATTTAAAAAAACCAGAATTAGCACTACAAAAACGACCAAATAATAATACATCTTTGGGATATGTCATGATAATCGATGGTTACAGTATGACTAGAGACAAAGATGGCAAAAACAAATATACTTCAAAAACTATTCGTATTCTTTCCTGAATCACAACAACTCATTTTATACTTAAGATATTTAATATTTTTTAAACAATATTTTGGATTTACTTAATAAATATATATAAGTTTTATTTATCGGCGTCCTTTCTTTCCCTTAGTTTTGCTTGCAGCTTGGTGTGTAGCCTGTGGAGCCTGATCAGCTGGCCTGCAAGAAAAACAAACATCAAATTATATTTAACTGTTTTTCAATTACTGTCAAAGATTACTTAAAGGTTTTTCACAGGGTAAGATTAAATAATACTGTTATTGGCATAAAGGGATTTAATTGTTAGCACATACAAGATAAGTTCATCATAAGGGATTCCTAACTAAAAAGCAAAATTGAGCCCAACTGTTATCAGCTGTGCTGTCTGGCTGTCTGCATTGTCCATCTGTATGTCAAGGGTCTGTAGCTTGCGAATACATTATAGACCTTAACTTTTGATAATTTTGTGTGTAAAACTGTTCAAATAAAAAACGATTTGGTCATTTCAAAAACTACATAAGTCACAAAAATGCATGGTTTTGTGCGTAAACAACATTCCACTTCTTATAAAGCTATTAAATTGTTAATAATTTCAAAAACAGATTTATTTTTAACAATATCAATTTTCAAGTTTTATTTCCTTAAAATGTATCTTTTTGACTTTTGTTGTTTTTGATGCATATAAAAGTATACATAAGGACCCTTAAAAAACTTAAATTGACTGCTACAATTAAAATATATTTTACCTTAATTTATCACTATCAGAGGTTTGAGAATTCGGCTATTTTGAAGCCCCTTTGGACTGTAGTCAAAAATCAATCACATAATACCCATAGAATGCATAGGTGAATTACTGATGTATTTAAATTAACAATTTTTTTATTTTAGTGCCCTATAACAACCTTCTCAAGATAATTTTACCTATGTGTGATCAAAATAGGTTACCTTAATGAACAATGGATCTTGAGGTTACAAGGTCATCTGTGTAAATTGTCATGTGTTTGCTTACATTCATCAATTGGTTTTTACTTGAACTAGATACCAGGATTGGGTAATAGGCAAATTCCGAAGTTCACTTGAGTAAAAGATGTGTGAAAAATTGTATAATATGTAGTTAATATAGTTAAAAGCTTATATTTTGCAACTCATTGTATTTCAACTGAAATTCTAAAGTAGATGGTGTTAATAGTCTTATGGCACATGCAAAGCCCAGGGTCTCCTGTATATTAGTTTAAACCTAAACCTCCTATGACTCAATGTGAAAACATTAGAAAAAAATTAATCAAGTACTTACCTATTTTGTCTAGTCTTTAGCTTTGGTATTGATTCACCAATGTACTTCATGACAGACTCCCGAGTTGCAAATTCTGACTTCACTGGAGAGCCATCATCATTCTTTATTTGCACTCTAATTCTACCTCTGTACGTCATTTCCTGAAATTATGCAGGTTAAGCAAGATTCAATTACCTTTTCACAAAACAAATAAAGTTTAGGTATGAGTTGATTAAACAATATTTAGTATAGGCATTTCAATGTTAATATATCTAAGAAAAAACAAGAAAAGGGCATTACTAATTGTGTTTTAATTTTACTACGTAAAACACTTTTAAGAATAAAAAAATCTTGAATTAGTTCTTTTTTTTTTTATACCACTAAGGTGGCAAACAAGCCTACGGACCGCCTGATGGTAAGCGGTCACCGTAGCCTATGGACGCTTGCAACACCAAGGGCATCACTCGCGCGTTGCCGACCCTTCAGAAATCTAATAACTTCTTTTTGAAGAACCCCATACTGTAGTCCTTAGAGAAAACCTTGGCAGGGAGCTCATTCCACAACCTAAGCGTTCGCGGGAGGAAGTTTCTCTGAAACCGCACTGTACGCGACCATTTCGGTTCTAAAATGTGAAAATGAATTCCCTGCCGATGGCGAGCGGTGCGATGGTAGAAAGTAGCCGTGGGCATCATTTCGAACAATTCCTCAGAACACAACCCATTGTACAAGCAGTAGAACACACACAGGGAGGCAAAGTCTCTCCTCAGACTTAGGGGCTCGATACCGCAAGTGAATTTAGGATCGTCGACAATTCTCACAGCCCCTCATTGAACCGAGTCAAAAGGGCCAAGCTGGTATCCGGGTGCACCCGCCCAGAGATGGCAGCAGTACTCCATATGGGGCCGGACTTGCTACTTGTAAAGCAGCAACCTTTGCCCCGACGTGAAGTACTGCTTCGCTCTGTTGAGTACACCAAGTTTTTTGGCCGCCAGCTTTACCTTGTCTAGCAGGTGATCTCGGAACTGAACATCGCTGGAGATGTGAACACCAAGGATCCCAATGCTCTTGGAGATGGAGAGGGGAGTGTTGTGGAATTGTGGGACTACAGTGAATGGGGTTTTTTTAGCGGTGAACGTGAAGACTTGTTTCTTTGAAGGGTTGAATCGGACCAAGTTTTCCCGTCCCCAGTCAGAGACCTTGGACAGACCGATCTCGATTTGAGACACAAGTTCTTCACGTTTTTCCTCCACAACAGAACGAGGGATGCTTGCACGGCCCGTGTAATAAGCGTCTCCAGTACTGTCATCTGCATAGCAATGTTTGTTGTTGATCTCCAACATATCATTGATGTGCAGTAGAAACAGCGTAGGAGACAGCACAGAGCCTTGCGGGACACCAGCATTAATGTCCATGCTATTGGAGCAACTACCGTCAACTACGGTTCGTATGCGTGTGCCGAAAAAAAAGCTAGCCACCCATTTGCACAAACCCTCGGGCACTCCGTAAGATGGCAACTTCGATAGAAGACCCCGGTGCCAGACCCGATCGAACGCCTTCGCTATGTCTAGGCTACATGCCAATGCCTCCATTTCAATGGCTAGTGCCCATCGGTGTTTGAGATACACTAGAAGGTCACCAGTGGAGCGACCATGGCGAAAACTATATTGACGGTCGCTGATCAGGTCGTGTTTTTCTAGGTATCTCAAAAGCTGTGTGTTGATCACACGCTCCATCACCTTGGAGAGGAAAGAGGTAATTGCGATAGGCCTGTAATTCGATGGATCTGATCTATCACCCTTTTTGGGAAAGGAAAGCGTGAAGAGGCGCACACTGCTTAAGCACCACTGCTGGTATACCGTCTGGCCCACTCGACTTATGAACGTCTAGGGAAAGCAACGCCCGCCGGACCTCTCGCTGTGTTGTAGAGATTTCCGACATGGTCTTACCGCACCACGGTAAAGTAGGTGGTACAGCGCCTACGTCGTTCATATTCGAGTTGGATACAAAGAGACTGCCCAATAGATTGGCTTCTTTTGCACTATGGGCCAATTCACCATCGATCTTTCGCAGTGGTGGTAACGACGACTGGCAGAAGTTCCCCTCGGCAGCTTTAGCAAGCGAACAGAAAGCACGCTCTGCTCTGCAACTGCCAGTTGCCACTTTCTTACTGAACCTCGAGGCAGCATTTAATTTGCGTTTAAACTCAGAAATATTCGGTGTCGGCCAGGCAGGATATCTGGGTCTCCGTTACAAAGAGGATGGTCGGCTGCACAGTCTCGAGGTAATGGTGTACTGCATTAAGATTTGCGTGAATACCCCTGATATTGCAAAAATCCACATTGTATGTGGATGGAGTAGCCGCTGTAAAAACTCTTTTCCTTTTTCTATTTCTGGCCATTTTATATAAAGTTACTTAGACTAGGGATGAGGATTCACTGCACAGACACCTTAGAAGACAAAAAGGTGCGGTACTAAGACTGCCGAAGCTCAACACAGATGATACGGTTGCTGGCACGGGGGGGGAAGGGCCCCTGATCCCCTTCTGTTGTAGTAGCTGGGTCCACTCCGATCTCCTTCTCTGGCACAACTACCACTTCAGAGACTTTAGACAGGCTGGCGGATCGGCCTTCCAGGGCGGAGATTAAGTGATCCCTGTGTTCGGGAACCCGCTCAACCTGCGGGCAGCCAGCAGTCAGCCGTTTCATCAGGTCTCCCTGACCGCCGAACCACCCCGCGTCTACGCCGAGCAATGACAGCGATAAGCACCGCCGGTCCTCCTTCCTCCTCAAAGAGAGCTCTGGCAACCTTACTCACCGCCAGGAACACAGCACTACTCAATGTTAGTGTTATTGTGGCCGCGGTTTTCTGTAAGGTGGAGGTACTTCCCCAGTTTGGGCCGCTCATTCGAGTGCGCTACCTCTCTTAATAGTTCAGTCTTGTAACTTATAATGCAGCCATTATAGGACTTAATTTATTTCTACAGCAAAAATTAAATTGATGCCTGCTAATCATTACTGAGTAAATTTAAAGTACTTGCTACTTGGCCATGACATTTGCCATATTAAATGGATGGCCATTTATCAATATCGCTTCTAGCTGTTAATAGCATATCAACTATTAATTCGGCAATTAAATTCAGTTTTCTACCACAGCTTATCATCTAAATAGGAGTCCATATTTTGTAAAGGACATCACTCTTTTAGAAAGTGTTCAAAGGAAGGCTACTAAAATACCATTTGTACTAAAAAGAAAAATCATATGAGGAGAGGCTTAAAATACTAAAGCTGCCAACTTTCAAGAACAAGATCGGCGTATGAGGGGTGATCTAATCGAGACATATAAAATCCTGACATGCAATCACAACCTACCTAACATATGTGACATGTTTGTCTTGAAGGATGCAAACTCTCATGGACACTCAAGAAGACACCATCTTACTATCACGTGCTTCAGATCAGAAACCAATATTGCACACCACTTTCTGAGTAATTGTGTTGTGGAAACTTGGAACAGATTGCTGGCCAGTGTAGTTTCAGCTGATTCAGTCAACTTTTTTAATAATTAACTAGACAAATGGTTTAAAGACTTCAAGTGTGTGGACTTACAAGAATGACGTATTAAGTGAATAATATTTTAGTGAAAAGGACTAAGATCACTTTAGATAGCCACATCTCATGCTGCTCGTCTATAATTTTAATAATAATAAATTGATCAGTTATACAAAACAGGTGAGTTCAGAAAAGGCAAAAATTATCGGGTTCGAGAGTATATCCATAGGGATACAAAACATTTTTCTTTTTAAAAATACTCCATTTTTAATAATTTACCTTGCTGCCTTCACGCGAGTAAAGCTTGTCCTCGACACCAACACGCAGACCTGTGGCTAACAGGACATCCCTGATCTCTTGGTGAGTTGGATTCTCCACACATAGTGTTTTTGACAATCTACGACCTTGAGCTAGTGACTTTTTACTATTTAAATACGCTGGGTATATACAAATCCACCTGAAAATATATTGCCTCGATATACTTAATTACAAGTATGTAAATACACTGTAAACTGGGTTTTAATTTAGGCTTACAAGTTCGTAATCGTGAGAGAAGTAAAATAAATATTTAGAAGGTAATAGAACTATAGTTATAATATTAGACCTTTGAACATCACTATGTTTCTTTTCAGAATTCCAAGACGTTATCACAGCGGCCATAATTTAATAACAATAATGAACCACACACGAACTTTTAACCCCTTTGAAACAACGTATAAAAATTATAACACATCACATCAGTGCCACAGTGTTGTCACGTCACGTCTATATCTTCCCTTCCTTCCTTCTTCGATTTGGAGACCAGATTTCGCATTATTGCATATCATTTCTCCAGAGACATGTTAAAATATAGTCCTGTGCTTATATCAAATTTTTGCGAAGCGCCATATTCAAGTTTTATCGCGGCGATATCGCGCGTCCTCGTTTACATGTCCTAATATAGGGCGGGAGTTTTGGTGTGGATTCTTCAGAAATTGCGCGTCATGTCCTGCTTATTTCTTCATAATTCACTATTCATGAGCATTCGATGCACAATTCTTAACACGCTTTCGTAAAACGTTGCTAATTACAATTGTATATTACACACCGAAACACACTAAATGTATTTAGCAAAATTAAACACGAAAAAACACTACTCCTTCTTAAGATTCGCGCCAAAACTCCACGTCTATATCTAAAACCACAAACTACATAAATATGTCCTACGGTCTAAATCAGATGAGGCACATCTAAAACTCAGACCCAGGCTACGGTCCAGCAAACGACCACAAAATACAACGTATTAAGTTGGTTTTAGTTGTAGTTAAACATCTGGACCCGTTGTCGAAATTTGATAGTGTCAGTTAAAGTTTATTTACTTTTGTAAACTGTAGATTTCTACTTGTTCTAAGGTTTTCTGGCTTTTAACTGTGATTTTTAAGCATTGATGAATCAAACAAAGAAAAAAATTATTAATAATAATAAAATATACTTGACAGGGAAAAATAAAACAACTAAAAATAAGAAAAACCATGTTATGAGCGGTGGTTATTTGTAGTCAGTTGGATTATTTTAGATTCACGTCGTGGACCGTGGTTGTAACGTCATTTGGTCATATTTGGTCGAATATGGTCGTTGTTTATCGTACCTGGACCGCGGTTGTGTGGAAAGTAGTGCCTTCTTATACAAAAACGAAAGCCATCTGCTACAAAGTACATCAAAACTACTGTTGATACCACTGCTATGTCTTTTTTATCGACACATCTTATTTTTTATTTATTTTTGGAATTTGATAACCTGTTATCTAAGACCTTTCTGTCATGTCTTTATTTTGGTTTACATAACTTAGTATTTTTCATAGAACATCATTCTATTTATTGTACTACACTTTGCCAGCGGCTCCACCCGCCTTAAATTCGGTTATCGCCATGGCACTCCTTAATTAACTCCAATTAATTAATTAATTAATTAGTTATACTCATGAATTGCTATAGCATGCTATAAGTGCAGCAATAGTTCGCTAAACTCTATTACAGTAATTCCCGCAGGAACTTTGGAATTTTGTGGGGATAAAAAGTAGCCTATATGCTATTCCAGGACCTAAACTATATGTATGCTAAGTTTTTTGCCAATCCGTCCAGTGGTTGAAGCGTGATCGAGTAACAAACATTCATCCAGACATACAAACTTTCATATTTATAATATTACTAGACTTTGCCCGCGGCCCCGCCCGCCCTAAATTTGGTTAACGGCGTAGGATTCTTACGGCAACTCCTTGATAATACTAAAGAAGTATGTTACAGCAAGCTATAGTTGCAGCTATGGTTCGTTCGTGGAATTTCGGATATAAGATTATATTAAAATAATGTTACGTCACTACATACATAAATGTGAATTACCTATAAAAATTCAAAAAAGGGACTGTGTGCACCAGTGCTGCGCTTAAAGCCACTCGGCAGACCATCGCGTCGTCACATCGCCACGCCATCAGCGCTTTAAATAAACATAATTCTAGTTGATTTTTTACTTGAAACTTCAAAATTTTGATATTAATTACAGTTCGATAAAAAAAGAGCTCCTAGCCATAGTTTGCGCTGTGAAATACTTTCGGCCATACCTTTTTGGACGAAAGTTCAAAATTATTACAGATCATGAACTACTTTAGTGGATTATATTCATAAAGAATTCCCCACTCACTACATGGCACTGGTGTGTGCGTGTGAAATGGTTTGCTTGCGGTTGGTTTCTTTTTTATGTCACCAACTAAGGACAAGCATAACTGTCTATGAAATTCATTGAGGGGTTTGTTAGTGATAGGGACTTCCAAAACCTGGGGGTTTCTTTACTTGTGTGTGCGGTCAATGTTTCAGAATTTGAGATAGCGGTAAGATTTTCTGATGGATTTGCTACTATTGAACTTATTTCTTCGTTGTGAATTTCTACGCATGAAAGAGCGTCTGCGTGTGTGTTAATTATTCCCTTTTTATAAATGACTGTAAAGTACTATTCACTGAGCTATAAGCGCCATCTAGTGAGTGGGGAATTCTTTATGAATATAATCCACTAAAGTAGTTCATGATCTGTAATAATTTTGAACTTTCGGCCATACCTTTTTGGACGGTCTGCTGAGTGGCTCTAAGCGCAGCACCGGTGCACACAGTCCGTTTTTTTAATTTTTATAGGTAATTCACATATATGTATGTAGTGAAGTAACATTATTTTAATATAATTTTCGTGTTTATATTAGTTGCTATGCAAATAATTTTGAAACTGTCATAGGAAATTAGTCATACATAATTAAAAAATATAAGAATAGTTTTGATAGAAACAGAAGAAAATAATATTTCAAAGATCGACCTGTGTGCGGCGGGGCTCGTAGGTGAATGCACTCCGCCGACACGTGAGCCAACGAACTGCAAAAACGTTGGTCACTCTTGTAACCTGAATCATAATGCACTTTTCGTCAAATTTGAGCTGAGCTGCAAGCTGCAGCTCACGAATATTTCTTGAATTACCCATCTCTGGTTTTCGATGAATAAGATGTCCTTTTTGGACTGGCAATGGTCAAAATACTTTTTAAACATACATTGTTAAACTTACTGTAATTTTATCTATGTTTTACTTTATCATTGATGAATATAGCACATTACGTCAAAAACATTATTTCATTCTAAACAGCAGAAAGGAAATTAAAGGAATATCATTGGAAACACTTAACGCGTCCATCTTTGATTTGTGTTTTTGGTTCTGTTATTGAGAATTTTTACAAAAATATTGTTATTACACTGTCAGAATAGACATTACGTGCCTAATCTACATTATCTTTTCATAATAATTTCTTATAGGTAAGTTTTATACTATTCAGTTTAGACTGTTATTCAAAATACACATTATTAGGCTCATTATCGGTTGTTCCACTTTTTTGTAAAGTACTTATTGCATCGTTGTTGATTGAGTGTTAATTTGTCCAAGTTTGCGATAAGTTTTTCTTGAATTTAATCTGACTATTTTTCTTTATCAACAGATGTGTCGCGAAAATGGATAGATTGAACCAGCTACGGGGAGAAGGTGGAGGGACTGGAGATTCCTCTTTAGACAGATCTTACCCCGCAAGTGATGCATATTTAACAGCAGATGAGAGTAGCGCCTATTATTCTTTGCAAAATAATTCCACTTTTAATACATCCCCATCTAAAAATGAGTCACCAATCAATGAAGATACAATTAAATCTAGTGACACTTTACTACCCGATTTATCGCCTATTCGGCAAAACACAGATGTTGCGTTCAATATTGATGAACAAATAGAGTCTGCCAATATTTTATCAAGTGATGTTCATTTATTTGAAGATAGTTCATTTGATGGAAATGAGCTGGTAATAGATGATAAAATTGAGGATAGAACTAAGGATGAAATGAAAACTGTAGAGGATTCGACGTTTCAAAAATCTGAATGTTCTTTTGTTGATGAAACTCTAGTAGATACAGAAACTGATATTCCAAGTAAGGACACAGAAGTGGTGCTACAGATTGATGGGAAAAATGTAGATGCGATTGATATTGGAAATGGACTTTACTTGTACAGGAAAGAGGGAAAAGAAGAGCTTGCAGTTGTTCAAATTATTGATGATGATCAACAACAGCCTAGCTTTAAATTTCTTAAAGTTCGGTAAGTATTATAAAAAGTAGTTTTGATTTAAATTTATTATTTTCCTCAAGTTTATCAATAAATCTTATGATATTTGCAAAAAAAGATTATAATATTATTTTATATAAGATATTTTCTACCATAATCTGTATAAGGTTTAGGCTGTAGGCATTTCAAATATCAAATTGATTTTAGCAGTTAAAACAGCACTCTTGTGAGGTGAGAGCCTATATAAACAATGTAACCTAATTTAAAAATTTATGCTTAAATTGTTGTAAATTGTAACTAAATAAACCATTGCAAGAAACTAACAGTGTATAAGTACTGTATTGTCTAGGCGTATGAATACTAAAAGAAGTGCATTTGGCAATGTGTTTGTTGTTGCAGACTTTAATGTCACAAACAAACTGACCATTTTACTCATCAAAAAGATTGTAGAAACTTATCTGATCTGTATTTGAATTACATGCATGTACCCTATAGCTCTAACAGGTTCATCAGCAAATCTTATAAAGGCTACACACAATGCTTGTAGCATGCATTTAAAAGGCCATTCACCTGATAAATGTTCCTGTGAATTATTATTATTATGATCAAATTTAAACTAGCAGCTATGAGCTGTTGCATGTATTTTTAGTCTGGAACAAAAAAAGAGTATCACTTGTGAAGGGATAACTAAATTAGAACTTTGATGATCTTAAAAATTTACTTCATAATTCCGCACAAGCATACACTCTACAGAAGAAGTGTATATTACAATGCTATAAATATATATAATAATTTGCCAAACAGTATTATTATGGAACAAAATCCTAGAAAATTGGCTAAAATCACAATGTTTCTATAATTAACAAAGCTTCAAACCAATTGAATAACGAATTATCTAATTAAGTAATGTAATATGAAATAATGTTGTGTAAAATAATGTATAATAATTAAATAAAATAATTGTGTAATGTAAAAAAAAATGAATGTTAACCATATGGATATATTTCTATAGACATACTAGAACTGTTATCAAATTCTTTATTTTAAAGACAAAAATGCATAGTCAATATGCATTATATAGATTTTGCCAAATACTTCTAGGTAAATGCCGTACAGGCAAAATTTTGGGAACCTGGTAAAGTAACCCTAGTGATTACCTATTTAATACTGAATACACCTGACATTGCTTAACTTCACATATTGTTTCTGATATTTAAATTTAATTGGGCCACAAGCTCCTTAAAAAAACAGGCGGAGTGTGAGTTGGACTCGTGCACTGAGGGTTCCATACATACCACAATTTATGTAAGCATTCAGCCATCCATGTACTGACCAAACTGACATTGTTTAACTTTGAATATTGTTTCCCACAAACGTATGTGTTACTGTTTCTCCTAATGATAAGCTAGATGGCGCAGTACCAGTAATTTAAAATAATAATGGCTTGGGCCCATCGCACACTTGGCTGGTTTTTATTATTTGTTGTTATACTTTAGAGTTTACACTATTTTTCACTGCAAGTTTGTAGTTTTTATGTCTTTCTATTTTTACGATAGAGAAATAACCCCCCCTTAAATTTTAACTTTTTTTATCTGTTAGATATTAATATTATAACCATATTCTGTGAAAAATTTAGGCTTCTACCTATTTGGGTCTAAAAGATGGAGCCTTTCAATGGTCTGACAGATGGACAGACAGCATAGTCTTAGTAATAGGGCTCCGTTGGCACCCTCTAGGTACAGAACCCTAAATAGCATATTTAAATATATATCATGTACAACCATCTTTTATTATAGAATTCATATTTTGCAACAGTAAAACACTTTGGCCATTAATTGTATGTAATGTATACTATTTGCACCTGAAAATATGTTTATTTGATCTTATTGTATATTATATTTACAGCAGTAGACAATGTTACCTTTATATTTTTTGCCTTTATTATCATCCTCTAAGTAACTAATGAAGATAAAATATTTCAGGGAAAATAGTGAAGGCAATTTAGAAGTATATGAAGAAATAGAAGTAGAAGTGCCAAAAGAATTGGTAAGTAACATATTGGGTTAAAAAACTTTAAGTTTAGGGGTCATTTCTGGAAAATAAAGGGTAAGTCAGGGAAAGCTCAAAGTGGTCAGAAAAGTCAGTAAAACCTGTATGGTTTTAAACTACAAAGATTTTTGTTTATGTTAATATCAAGAAGCTTATCCAAAGCCAATAAGTAAAAACTTGTTTAAAAATATATTGTAATACATACATATATGTAAACATTGTCGCTAGTTATTTTCTTATTGTACATTCATTGATTTACTGAAAAAAACAATACTCTTTAATACTGTCCATAAATAAATAAAATAAGGACATATATTGCAGGATAATATTTTTACACAAAAATGTGATCATTATTTTTGATCAAAGTCTTTCTTCGCTATCCGAATAGGCGTCGTCAAAGTAGTATGAAATTTCATTGCTGGTGAGTTTTAGCCCTTGCTATTTGCGCTATAAAGGCCTTGAACTTCGATTGTTGGCGTTTCAGCCGGACAACATCCACTGCTAAACGTAGGCCTTCCTCATATGTTAACAACGCCCGGTCATGAGCCGGTCGCGTCCTTCGGCTTCCTGCGGCTATAACCAGGTTGGCTGTCCACCTGGTAGGAGGCCGTCCCACGATGGGTCTTCCGATCCGTGGTCGCCACCCGAAAACCTTTCTTCCTCAGCGGTTATCGGTTCGACGAGCGATGTGACCTGCCCATTGCCACTTCAGCTTGCTAACTGTTTAAGCTATAGTGAAGAACCAAAGTTACCGAAACTTGGGTTCTTCGTCGAATTTCCTCTATTCGGATTTTGTTGCGCAAAGAAACACCTCTTTCTACAGCTCGCTAAACGACTCTAAGCTTATTTAAGAGGCCAATAGTTAGAGACCACGTTTCTGTACTATAATTCATCACTGGCAACATACACTGATTGTAGACTTTCGTGTTGAGACACTGAGGTATTTTGGGCGAAAAGATGTTGCGTATTTTCCCGCACGCTTCCCAACCTGGTTGGATTCTTTGGTTAACCTCTTTCTCAAGTCATTTGTGTACAACTTCGAGAGTAGCGTTCCCAACAACAACCAGTATTGGCGCGACATGGACATTTTACAATACCTTCGTTTTATCCATATTCATTTTAAGGCCAACGTGTTGGGAAAGTCTGCTTAGGTCTCTGAACATTGTGCCTAGGTCGTCCAGCGATTCTGCCATGACCACAATGTTGTCGGCAAATGAAGGTGAGTGATGTACTCTCCATTTATGTTGACGCCATATCCTTTCCTTCTTCCTTGACACATCTTCCACACATTTAACACAGTTCCACACAGTAGTATAGTAGTTATGGAGAAATGACGTCTCCTTGTCTAACTAACACTTCGGCACTTCGATGTACCGATAGTCAATGTAGCAGCGCTGAAGAGACTAGCACCGCCCAGGGTTCAATAGAATCGAAGGTTTTTCATAGTCCATGAACGCTACGCAAAGAGGCCGATTATACTTCTCTGTCTTCTGTATAATCTGGCGGAGCGTATGTATGTGGTCCGGCTTGTTCGGTAGGTTGGAATTCGTCAAACCGGAGACGATAAATCAGCTTATAGGTATGACTCAGAAGTGAAATAGGTCTATAGTTCTTCAGAAAGGTGAAGTATTCTTTTTTGAAGAAAAGTATGGCGGTGCTTCTGCTCCAAGCTCCTGGTGTAGTGCCTTCGAGGATAACAGAATTAAAGAAACTCTGATAACTTTAAGTGTCGGTGTTCCACTCGCTTTCAGAAGCTCTGATGTAATTTCGTCATCGCCCGCCACCTTATTGTTCTTAAGCTGTTTCAAGGCCATTCTAATCTCATACAAGCTGACGTCCGTAATATCTTCGGTACAGTGTCGAGTTAATTTGCCTCTGGGTTCTTTGGTCGTGATGTTGACAGGATCACGAGTTGAGGTGTATAGCTGCCAATAGAAGATCTCAATATTTCGGGTTTGGATGAAATTATGCCATTTTCTTCTTCTGTCGTTGCCCAATACACAGATCCCTAGAAAACTTTTTCAAGTCTTTATTTCGCCCTATAGCCTCCTCCACATCACGTGTATGTGTTAAAGTGGCGTATATCGCGTCATATGGCTTTCGAGATTTGTCTATTGAGCCGCGTGTATTCGGACCTATCACAATGAAGACTGCAATTTCATTTCGCGCCGAAGATTGTGTTCTATTTTTGTGGCGAACTTTTAAGAACTTCTGTATGAAGGCAATCGTTGCACGGAGCGTAGACTTAGGTTATGTAGGCGCAGGTTAATATTCAGCGTTCCTCTTACCATGCGATGATCGCTGCCAATTTTCACTTTATTGATCACAGAGACATCGCTAAATATTCGCCTGTCAGAAGTCAGGATAAAGTCAATCTCGTTCTTGGTCAAACCGTCAGGGCTTATCCAGGTCCATTTTTTGTGAGGTGGCTCTTGAATAAAGAATTCATTATAAAGAGTCCTTCTTTCTCCATAAAGTCAACCAATAGCTGACCTCTATAGTTTCGTCTCATCTCAATTTTCAGTGCCCAGTTTTGCGTTTAAGTCCCCCAAGACGACAGTGTAGCGTGTTGGGGCGGTAAGTATGGCTTTGTCAATATCCTCATACATAACCAGCCGAAGTCGGAGCGTAAACTTCTATCGGTGTCGGCCTTTATTCCAGGTTATCCATCAATCCATCTGTGATGGCCTAGAGTTGCGCTACGCCGCGCTTTCGTCCAACTTAAGGCTTATTAAATATTAAGAGACTATTGGTCCACCTTGTATATTGACTGGCTGGCTGGAAAGTATGTAAAAGTTTTTTTTAAATAAGGATAATATTAACTATAGAAAGTGAAAGCTAAAAATACAATGCTAAAGGCAATAATCCAAAGATAAAAATCGTAATATTTTTAACTGGTTAACTTTGCCAGTGGTTCCATTCAATCGAGTCAAATCTATTTTGCAATTCAGTTCTTAGATTGGAGCTCACTTGGCAACTTACTTCGAAATTAAAAACAGATCAGGCATACTCATACATTCTATCCCAATTTCACTCAACTTATGCATTCGCTATATATTTGGCCTGCATAGATTTGACTTTTCTAATTTTCATTGAAAATCAATCAATCAAAAGATGGAGTCGGCGTCTTTAGTAGCCTGCCCTAACTCTGGGATCCTTTGAATCTTTGGCTCCGCTATTATCACTTCTGCTGCTGTAAATATTTACCTTTCAATTACATTAAGTTACACTACAACCTGTAGGTACCGTTATTACTACTAGGAACAAGTTATAGAATTAGATACCTAAAATAGGAGCCTTGTTTTATTCAGAAGAGGCAGGACACAGTAAGTACTCGCTCGAATAAGGCATCCGAACAATTAAAGCGGGACATAGCGACTACTTGTTCGAATGAGCGGCCCGAACTGGGGAGGAACTTACAGAAAGCCGCGGCAATAATAATGCTAACATCGAGTAGTGTTATGTTCATGGTGGTGAGTAAGGTTGCCAGTAGAAGACCGGGGTGAACCCGGCTACTACAACAGAGAGCGATCAGGGGCCCTTCCGCCCGCCGTGCCAGCAACCGTATTATCTGTGCTGAGTTTTAGCAGTTCTAGTACGCCCCTTTTTCTCCTCTTAGCTGTCTGTGCAGTGAATTCTCATCTTTATTCTAAGTAACCTTTAAAAAAATTGGCTTAAAATAAAAGAAAAAGAATTGTTTTTTTTAGGAACATAGCTCGATTCTTCAGGCACCTAAGTTTGACTTAACCCTACAAAGACACAAGACTACGCGTTAACCGCTAAGAAAACCCCATTTACTATGGTCCCACAATTCCAGAACGCTCCCCTCTCCATCTCCAAGAGCATTGGGAGCTCCTTGGTGTTAACATCTCCCGCGATGTTCAGTTCTGAGATCATTTGCAAGATAAGGAGAAGCTGGCGTCCAAAAAACTTGATATACTTAACAGAGCAAAGCAATGCTATACGTCGGGGCAAAGGTTGCTGCGGGTGCATCCGGATACCAGCTTGTCCCTTTAGACTCGGTTCAACGACGAGCAGTAAACATTGTCGACGATCCAAACTTTCGTGCCGTATCGAGCCCTTAAGTCTGAGGAGAAACTTTGCCTCCATGTGTGTGATCTACCACCTGAAAATGGGATGTGTTCTGAGGATTTTTTCGAAATGATGCCCACGGCTACTTTCCACCATCGCACCGCTAGCCATCCGCAGGGAATTCATTCTCACACTTTACAAACGAAATGGTCGCGTACAGTGCTGTTTCAGAGAACGCCTCCCGTGAAGGCTTGGGTTGTGGAATGAGCTCCCTGCCAAGGTTTATTCTAAGGAATACAGTATGAGGTTCTTTAAGAGAGAAGTCATTTGGTTTTTTAGGGTCGACAACGCGCAAATGATGCCCGTGGTGTTGCAAGCGTCCATAGGCTACTGTGACCGCTTAACATCAGGCGGATTGTAAGCTAGTTTGCCACCTTAGTGGTATATAAAAAAAAAGTCCCAGGCCTCCGATAAACTTCGCCCGCCCTTTTAACATACATTTGTCTAGTTCATCAGTTCATAAGCTATATAGTTTTTTCCCGCGGCTCCGTCCACGCTAAATTCGGCTATCGGCTTGGGATTCCTATTCCTATGGCAACTATTGTTGAAAGGAATCCCTGGAAGGAAGGAGTTGTGAAAAACGCATCTAATTGCGTGCAGAAGTTTTTGGGTGATGCACGTAGGTGCTGTATAGACAGACAGAAATACAAACAAAAATTCTAAATATAATTGTTTAAGCTTCTTTTATCTTATAATATTCTTTCTTGTAAACATAGGCCATTTACACTTTCATTATATGTATAATTATTATCGGTCAAGCTGTTTATTAGTTGACATACCGACAGCAGCGCTACCTACCGGGTCCAATTGTATTTTTATATCATTCAGGAAACCATCGAAATACCCATATAAAATTTCAACCCAATCGGTTCAGCCGTTAAGAAGTTATGTGAAAAAGATAAGTACGGAAGGATAATTCTTACTACCCGTTGTCCTATTACCCGTTTTCCCGTAGGAATGAAGCATTTTCCCGCGGTAAAACGTAGCCTATGTTCATCAGGGATAATGTCGGCTTCTAATGGTAAAAGAATTTTTCAAATCGGTGCAGTAGTTTCGGAGCCTATTTTATTAACAAACAAATAATCAAATCTTTCCTCTTTATAATATTAGTATAGATATACAATTAATATATTCGAAAAAAATTGAAGGATTTTCACTCAAACTATAAGGTATGAAATTCACTATACTGTTCTCTTTTTTATTAATTTCGCTATAGTTGTTCTGCTTTTTGACATTTCCTATTAAATTTTTTAAATCAAAAATAATTCTGATTGTTGTCAATATTTTTAATCCCTTGTAACACGCCACACCCGAGCAAAAAAGTGGTAGCACTAACACTAACTCACCAAGACAGCCGCGCCCATAAACGCCCCCGTGCCCGCTAGTTGTATGTGAACAAGCACGTATAGTATTTTTTTTTATTTTACATCTACACTAATATTATGATGAGGAAAGATTATTATTTTTGTATGTGTTTGTTTTGTATTTACGAATAAACTCAAAAACTACTAGACCGACTACTAGATTTCTAAATTTTTTTTATAATTAGAACGCTACATTATCCCTGAGTAACATAGGTAATCGGTTCCTAGCTCCCTCCCTACGCTGCGGACGCAACTGTCATTGAATATTTTGACTTTTTTCAAGGAAAACAACTTTGAGAATAAAAATAGGTTTATGGGTGAAAATATAAATTGTAATTTGAAAAAAAAACTACTTATGTCATGCATACAGATACATTTACTCTACGTTTATCTCAATTTTTTTAAAAAATTATAGTTCACCAGTGCGAAGCCGGGACGGACCGCTAGTCTATTATAGTTATAATTGTACAGTTTACATCTAAAATAGGCAGAGCCTGTATCATAAATGCTAGGTTAAGAGATTAAATCCAGTACTAGGACTGCATTATATGCACATTCCATTCTTGTTAAAACAGAAAAAGTAAACTTTGTTTTAGAAGTACCATTTTTAATAGTCGATGTTTGTAGGATAGTGATAAACCAGTATTGAAGAACTTAACGACATTAATTATAAATAAGACTTAGGTCTATTAGAACATGTTTTATGTTGTATTCTATCTTTACAATATTTATTATGTGTGTATATCTTAGTCTTGTTAGGGGGTAACCAATGGCTGGACTCTCACATAAAATTATAGTGTGAGAGATAGCCTCCTTCATCAAACCATTTTAGTGTTGTGAGACAGGTAGTGAGCGTATCTCCGCAACACTGCTTCTTACCCAGTGTGTCTGGACAAAGGTGTCTTCATATATGTCCCATACGTCGTAAATTACTAGCTTTTATATAATATATTAAATTTTATTATTATTCATTTTCTTTTTCAGAACGATAAATCAGCATCTGTTGAAAATAGCTCCCATGTTCCAATAAAAGATATCAGTAAAGTAATTAGTGATCCTGGAAACAAAAGTTGTGAAAGAAAAACTGCATCCTGTACAGAAAAATCCACCATTTTAAGTAAAACTGAAGTATTAATTCCAGATACTATATCTGAAAATAAAAATGAAGTCAATTTAAATGTCAAAGTAATGAAGATTAGTGAAGCTCATAAATCACCAATAATAGGTAGTTTTAAACCTATGACATATCATTCAACTCCAAATAAAGAAGGTGTACCACTTACTAAGACAATGGTGGAACAGCAATTACATCCTAATAGGAATTCTGAAAATATTAAGAAAACTATTGAAGTCCACACTGATGGTTCTAAACAAAAAGCATCAGAACCGCCTGGCAAGACTAAAGATACTACTAATGATATTATAAAAGTAAATGAGAGTACTGTTGAAATTTTACAAGGGTCGACTCAAAACTTACTCACAGTTAGCTGTGAGCAATCAAAATCCAACAATAAAGACCAAAATAGCCAGATAATTGAAAAAGAAACGAAGGTTATAGATAAACTAAGTGATAAAGAAGGAAATCGTAAAGACAAAAATACAAATTTACAGCCAGAAAATATTGAAATAGAAAAGGAAGAAACAAAAACTGGGGAAACAGTAGCGTCGATTGGGTTAAAAATTTCACAAAGTGAAATAGAAACTAAGAAACATAAGGAGTCAAATGAGCATACATATTCTGAGTATGTTAATGTAATTGAATCACCAAGTGTGCAATCATCAGAAAGAGAATTGACGTCAACATCTACGCCAGACGCGACTGAAGTTCAATCAAAAATTAAAACAAACCCTTGTGAAATAACTGATGTTGCTTATTCATCTAAAAACATTCAGGGAGATATTAATTGTTTAAAGTCTAGTCCAATCCTTCTTCATAAAGTAGAAGCAATAACTCAAGTATTAAAAAAGTCTGAAGATTTAATAAATTTGGGAAAAAGTCCAGAAAAGATCATACATGTTAGTAAACCAAAACCGGCAGATATCCTAAACAATTCTGTACTAAATAAAGATTTACAGACAATTAGCAGTGTAGGACTAAATACTACTAATAGCCCAAAGAAGCAACTAAATGAACAGAGAGACACTGTCAGTTCAAAAGAGCTCTTCACTAGTGATTGTAAAGAACAAAAAAATGTAACAAAGCAAATCGCAGAAAACAAAGCTATGTCAATTCAGCCTAAAAAGTTACAGTTAAATAAAAATCCAGTAATTATTAAAAATGTTCCAAAACTTATCTCTAACATTGAGATTAAATCGACACCCATCAATAACAACCATGCTGCGGTTCCATTCGGTCAGTGGACAGAGGCCAATAGACAAGAGTTTTTGAATAAAATAAGAGAATCTAAATTACCTGTAAACTCTGCTAATACAAACCAAATCAAACAAACTAATGATTTAAACAGAAGAGATGTTCTTAAAAAATTTGATAGTCAGAGACAATCTAATATAGCTATAGCAAAAGCTCAAGAATTAAAAGCGTTAACGAAACATAATAACAAGAATGAGCCTTTGTTTTTAAATAAACCTTTAGTTATTTCAAAAAATAGTGAACCAGAAAAAATTAAAAACAAAGAAACAAAATCACCAACAATAATAAATAGTAAAGATAAAGATGCTGAATCATCTCCTAAAAAAGATTTAATGCAGCATTTAATTGACAAAACTATCGAAGGCATGATAAATAGAGTTCCAGTAAAAACTGTTTCAGAAGATACAGCACAGATTGTGGAAGAAACAATTATAGAACAGAAAAATCCGGCTTTGAGTGTAGTATCCGAACAACTCAAAAATAAAGAATTTACTTCGTTAGAAGATATAGAGAAGAAGATGAATGAACTTCATGGTATTCCATTTATAGAGCGCCCACCACACGAACTTCCTCAAATACATAAAGTTTATAAATCAGATGATCAGAAATCACCTACTAAACCTAACAAATCATCCGCGCTCCCACCTTCTATAAAAAAAAGCCAAGATAAAATTGTAAATGAAAATGTAGATTATTCAGATGATGAAGTTATAGAACACGAACCTGTCACTGGAGATATTGTTTATAATAAAAGTAATACATTAAATACTGTACCAATTTCTCAAGCTAAGTTACCGTTCGAAGAGAACGTACAACAATTGGACAATAAAGTAAAAAAAAATACAATCATAACTGAAAAGGACTTTGACCATTTTGCTAAAAGAAACGCTTCTCCTTGCGAAAGTCACATTGAATCTACTAATAAAGTTAGTAAAGTATTTGATATGCCACAGAGTGTGTTGGATGGTAGAACCATTGCTGAAAAGAATAATCAAAACAATATTTCACATTCAGATTCAAAGAGTCCAAACCAACAGAATAAAGTGCCAGTAGTGCAAAATTCTACACTTGCTAAAAACAAAGAGGAGGTTCCACTTAAAAATTATCACTCTAAGTTGCAAATGGCTTACCAGTCAGCATTGACTGCAAAACGTCAAATGGAAAGTCCCATAACTATTATCGAGGAGAAGCCAGTAAAAGTAATATTTATGGATACCAATCCAGATTTCTCACCAACTCAAGTTCATGAATTGTCACCATCCAAGCGTCTTCAAGGACGAGCGGATACTAATTCCGTAACTACTGCTGATTCCAAGGATTCAGACATATGCGATCCTTTTTGTGAAAGTAAAACACATGATGAATTGCGGAATAAAAGTAAACATCAGAGAAAACAAGTTTTGACACCTGTGGACACTACTGATATTGAATTGATAGAACCTGGTGATTTAGGAATTGAAGTCTCATCAAAACGCCGGAAAAGAGTTGAGGACGTTAAAACTGATAGAAACCCAATGAATCTCTTATCTAAAAAGTCCTATTTACTGTCTCGGGAAACGGCTGCTGATGATAAAACAAATGTATTGGCACTAAACAAAAGAATATTAGATCAAAATGACGCTGTTACGGCTATAGATAGTCTTGTTAAAGCTGCAGAATTGATAGAGACTCAACAAATACAAAGCACTCAAAACTCACAAAACACTCCAGTAAAGAGGGGGCGAGGCCGACCGAGAAAATATCCTCTTCCCGAAGGTGCCATGATGAAAGATAACATTCCGAGTCCTCAAAAGAAATCTCGATTAATAAATGCAACACCAACTAAAAGTGTTACTAGCAGTGAAGAAGACTATGACAGTGACGGTACCATTATCAAAGAAAATTGGACGATGGGAAAAATAAATGAAAATCTCGTGTGTCCTATTTGCCAGAAACTTTTCAGGTCTGAAAATGTAATTTTCAAGCATGTTAAACATTGTACTGGACCTTCGCCTAATAGATCAGAAAAAGGGAGTTCAAGAAGATATAGAGAATCTCAAGATTCTGATTCAAAATCGAGTGAAAATTATAAATCTGATGTGGTAATATACAGACCAAATGTAAGAAGAAAATCAAGAGAAACTGTTTCAAATATTACATCTGAAAATGATATTATATTGATTGAAGACACACCTCTTAAAAAAAGGGAACATAACCCTCAAGAAAAAAAAAATATTACTAAAACTAGTTCTAGTTCTGGCATATCAAAGTCAGAAACGTCTAAAAACTTTAAATTCAAATCAAAGCCAACTATTGTTGACGAGGATATCATTGTTATAAATGATACACCGCCACAAAAGAATCAAAAACCTGAAACAAACAAAATGGCAACAAAAACGAAATCCCATACTAAATCTGACAATCTAACGTGTGAAATTTGTGGCAAAAAATTTCGACAGTTGTCATATTTAGTCAGTCATAAAATGCAACATAAAAAAGAACCTAAGATGGTTGTTAATGATACTCAGTCTTCAAATTCTATAGTTTTCAGTTGTGAGACCTGTCAAAAAGTATTTCGGAAATTGCACCACTTAGTACAGCATCGTATAATACACAACGCTCCTAGTACTACCGCTTACAAATCAAGGAAAAGCAGTGCTAATGACGTAACCGAAAGCAAAGTTGCAAATCTAATAGTTAAACAGAACGAAGAGCAAAGTGCAGGTTTTCGTTGTGAACCATGCGATAAGTCCTTCAGAAAACTTCATCACTTAGTGGAACATAGAGAAACTCACGACGGCATAAATAGGCAGAAAAATAACTCGAATTTGCAACACAACGCTGATAAAGCTACTTCACCTCAATGTGATGTTTGTAAGAAAGTGTTTAGAAAGTTGCACCATTTAATTGAACACAGGGAACAACATCTTGAAAACAAATCAGAAGACAAAAGTACTAAAAGTTCTCTTTCAACTAAGGATATTATTCATGAATGTTCACTTTGTTATATGGTGTTTCCTAATGAGCATTCACTTAACAAGCATCACGTTATTTGTCAAAGGAAAAAGAAGCAGTCTACAGCAAAACAAGTTAAAGAAACAGATCCAGCAAACAATGATGTTACGGAAGTAGATGATAAATTGAAAACAAATGTATCTAATGACATAAATGATATTGAGGATAAAGTTTATGAGGAAAGTGATCCAAAAGAACATTTTGATGATATAATGGATGTTAAAAAATGTGTAGATTCAGAAAATATAATAACCGAAAATACGATTACAGAAATTTTGGAAGAAAGCAACAATATAATCGAAGACAAAACACAAACAAATGAACCTTTACTAGATCAGCAATCTTTTACAGAAAAACTGGTCTTAGAAACACAAAGTGAAGCAAATGAAATTGTAAGCGATATCAAAATGGATGTAGAACAACATCCAGTAGTTATACCAAAAAATCAAATTAAGGTAGCACCTAAAAATAAAATATCTGTGAAAGATAAAGTGCCTCAGACTGTTACAAAACGTCAAAAAACGTCAAACCTGCCTCTTCCAGTAGTAGATGATGTGAAATCTTACCTAGAGCTAAGCGATGATGAAGATGTACGATATATGATCAATCCAGATTTCAATGACGATGACTCTTTGCATAAAAAAATGTTCATGAAAATCAGTGCCACCAAACGTGATTCTCTTGCAATAAAAAAAAATATTACTAAAAGAAAAATATCAACGCAATACCCTCCTAAAATACCTCGCTTAAAACAAGGCTTTGAAACGAAGGCTAGTCAAAGTAGTGAAGCATTTACGAAAAATATACCTAAGCCTAATGATGAGGAATCAGTGCCTTCCGACGATTGTGACGTCAAATACTCTTTTCCAAAAACTTTTTCACAAATCACTGAACAGAAAACTCATAGCAAAAACAAAACAGAGAAAAGGAAATCTCTTGGTGGAATTGCGAAAAGAAAATCTTTAGGGAAAATTAAACCCCAGAAATATGTTCAAAAACGTAAGTTAACTATTTTTACACTTTTTCATTTAATTAACTAAATTATTATAATCAAATTTTTTTAATGATAACGTAGATCAGTATATAAGTCTAATCTTTATGCAACACTATTGACACAATATATCTATTATAAAATTATTCCGCCAAAATTGTGAGCATACAGATCTAAAGCTTACAGTATAGTCGCACACATGAATCGGCGTTACTTGTTACTTATTTGCTGTGACAATTCAAACAAAAAAAAAGTTCTATTGGGCTTTCCAGTGTGCTGAATTCAATTTTTTATCTGTGTTTCAAAAATTCAATATGGCGGATTTAAAATGGCGCTAATTTTTGTTTTTGCCAAAGTTCTTAGATAAATTAGATAGAAAAGTTACTTTTGCAGTAACTACTACAGGGCCAAATTATTTTTACATTATTATACATATATGCGTGTTCGTTTTGGGATAAAGAATCATTGTTTTCGTTTATTTTGTTACCTGTAATCCGTTTGTTATCAAAATTTTATATCATCTGTAACAATCTGTCAAGAGTTCGTGTACAATATTTTAGTTATGTTTCTAATTTTGCTACCGAAAAATGAAACTTTAGACCCATGTCTAAAAGTGGGGTTTTTGGGTTAAGTTAATCTGTCAAACTGCATATACATATTCCTGTCAATCTGCATATACATATTCATTGTGTATGGTGTGTATATTATTAGCGTAGTTTTCTTACGTCAACCGTTCATTTTGCAAGTAAAATTGGCGTTTTCAAAAGTGTGGAAAGTATCAAACGTGAAAACTTTTTATTCCGAAACGAACACACTCTTACTTTCTTGCAATTTTATTTGCGCAAGTGATGGTCCTGATGATGCAAGCGTTTCGGTGACCGCTTAGCATCAGGCTGACCGTTACCTTTTTTACCGCCTCAGTGGTATGAATTAAAATCTCAAAAGTCTATTCTGATTGCAGGCATAAAAGAAATCGGATATAAATGTGATTGTGGTCAATTGTTCAGTAGCGCTGCTTTATTGTCGCGACACACGACACTTGCGCACACGCCGCCTCGAATACGACGAAGGAAGTCTCCCCCACCTGAGATCGACAAAACTGTTAAAATTGACAGACGTAAATCAAGCACGACTACTAAACCTGGCGTAAAAAAACTGGTCAAAAATGATACAACATTAAATACTAAAAACGATGTATCAAAAGCCGCAGTTAAAACTGAAATTACAAGGCCCGCTATCAAAAACGAAAATGCTAAGCCAACGAATGATACGACAAAGTCTATTGGCAAGAACGAAACGTCAATACCTGCTGTTAAAAATGACGTAGTTAAATCCACTACCAAAATTGATGTCACAAAACCTTCTGTTAAAAACGAAACTACAAAATCGGTTCCCAAAATTGAAGAAGACAAAACCGTCTTCAAAACTGATCCAACAAAAACAATAGTGAAAAAAGATGCGAACAAAATAGTGACAAAATTGGGTACTTCAAGAAAACTCAGTGTCAATAAGACTGATGCCAAAGGGCCTAGTGATACTCGAAAATCTGAAGTCAAATCCGGTTTGGTGAAACCTAAACTTAGAAGGACGACTACGCACGGTGGAGTGCCTTTACCGCAAAAAATGAAAAGTTTGGGAAAAATGTAATTTGACATAAATGCAAGTTTTTGTACGTAAGAATCGTGAAATGTTTGTTAATTGTTTTATATAAAGTAATTAAATCGTCAAGTGGGCAAATGAATGTCTCGTTATGAACTTTGTGATGAAAAGGATATTTGTATGTGTTTAATTGTTGTTTTATCTTATAATAAAATTGACATGAAATTTTATTGCATATATATATTAGTTTTGGAAGAATATGGTGTTAATTGTAGCGTTTCATTTTACATCATTTATTATACAATAATTTTATTTAAGTAATTACAGATAATGATATAGATTTAAATAAAAAACTACTTGGTTCCCGCTTTAGTCTTAGTCTTTGGTTTTCAAGGTACGATTCTCAAAGTATCTTCTTAAGTAGATAGTTTATCTTTATTTTATGTATATTATGATCATTTTCATACATATAAAACTGGCCTACAGCGACCATAAATTGGTTTACTGGTACATAATATCAAAATGTGTGTTTTCTGACATTTTCGGAATCCCTCGTGGAGTATAGAAGCACTATCTTGTCCATTCACAATTTTCAAATTGGAGTCAAACTTTTTTAGTGATAAAAATCATAATTATATGACTGTGTTTTGACTCGTTTCATTATTTTTTGTTTTACCTGGAGTGTAAATCAATACGGACGACCAGCGAGATCACTAGTTTTAGAAAATCATCACATGCTAGTAACTTGTAACATATAGACCAATA
This sequence comes from Apoda limacodes, assembly GCA_946406115.1. NCBI lineage: Eukaryota > Metazoa > Arthropoda > Insecta > Lepidoptera > Limacodidae > Apoda > Apoda limacodes. The sequence goes on along the minus strand of OX291553.1, from coordinate 4,042,771 downwards.
TGTATTATAAATATATTTTTACAGTTTCTAAGAATATAAAGAAAAAATTGATAGGTCTGTATGTTGCAATGATATTGTTCATATGTAAATTTGTGGACTCATATAGTATTAGAAAAATTACGATTTATTTATGCATAAGAATTAAGTTACGTTTTATTTTCGTGTATGGTGTAACCTGAGCATATTTTCATCAGTGCGATTTGTGTTAAGCTGCTGTGTATGTAATGCATAGCAGTTTTATTTTTAATTTTATTTTTGTATACACCTTGTAACAGAATATGAGTACTAAGCCAGAATCACAATAAAGTCTTAGAGTATGTAATTAAGTATTTAAAAAGTTGGAAAACAAACCTTAAAATCAACCTTTTGGTTCATGATTCTGGTGGCTTGGGTCCCCTATTTAGTTACATAGTGTATAACTTGCTTCTATGTAATAGGTATATTTATTATAAAAACCATCATTAGGATTCTGTACGGTCTATCTTTGTCATATCTTATAAATATTTTCGAAATTACAAAAGAAATTTGATGTGAAGGAAAAAATGATTTTGAATATTGTCTTAATAATAAGTATTCATTACATCTATACTTTATATATCAGCATGTTTCTGTATAGTTTTACCTAGAAATGTGACAATTATTTGGATATTAAGCCACAAAATTACTTTAGATTAATTATACCTCAAGAAAAAGTAAAACATACATAACTTATTAGATCCGAAGTAATATTAATTATGCTTTATTTGACACTGTAAAGTACGACAAATAGTCCAGGGACAAGGGTAGTCCGAAACCAGTATAAACATCTTGTTTGTTAACATTTTCTATTTATTTATTTATTTAATAGAAACCTGTCCTACTCATTTGGGAACACGCTAGACAGGAAATCTGGACATAATGTACCCAAATCAACTTATCCTAATTATTAACTATTTAAGAACTTACATCATTTTCAATTAAATCGAATTCTCTATTCTACCATAAATACTATTAATTATTACTCTTATCAGGGTCAGGTAAGCGTCCTAATACCAGTGAGTCAACTTTATCCTTTAATAATATTAGTTCCTTAACGATAACGATATAATTTGTAGGCCGATTTTATTTTAAAATAGCCATGCTTATTTTGCTGTAATGGCATGAGTGGTTAACGAAGACAACTACACTTCACTGCTGTGCTGTTGAGTTAGTGCATCTCTGTAACGCAAGTTACAGAATTCATTAATTTTATTCGATACCCTTTGAAAGTTTTTGATTATAATCCAAAGGTAGAAAGTTTTTGATTATAATCCAAAGGTAAAGAAGACCCTCATGCAAATAAGTACATCCCAAGTGCCTCTTTCCTACAGCAGGCCGTACAGAATGATTTTAGCATGACTCGCTCAATAGTGTTTCTAAAATCAAATACTATAACTTAATTTTGTAAATGATGTTTACAATCATCGGTATCGCATCGACAAAATCGTGTATCGTGGATCGCAAGCATAATATCTTATGTGAAATAAAGTCGTTCTTTTAGATGCAATGAAAAAACAAAAATCTGTATTTAGCATCCCCTGCATAACACTGACCTTGAATAACACTGATTTGAATATGATTCATGGTGTTTTAAGAGTTGCGAAATATTCTCCTGATGTGAATTTTACGCCTCCAAATCATTTCATTTGTGTCTCTCGCGTTATTCTTTTAGAGTTGATTTTAATGATATATTAATTCTATTTGGGTCATTTATACGTTTGACAATATTAAAGAATTTAAATCGGCTGTACTGTGATGTTAGATTGAATTTTAACACTATGCTAAATTATTTTATAGTGCGGTCCATTGCCATCGATGAGACGTGGATGTTACGAATGTTGTTCATAATATCTGACTACTATAAGTATGATGGATGGACCCTCCATTAACTAAAGTATATCTAAATAACGTAACTGAAACAAACAGCAATGTTAATTTTGGTTACTTAAAATATGAATTTTTTGATTCTTTATTTTCGCCCTCAATTAATTATTTCGTGCAACGGAAATTAGTACCTAGTTGAAAATTTCTTAGTAAATTTATTGTTTTAGTAACCCTCCGAAATGATTTCGTGTAGCTAATACAGGCGGCTTCGCATTCGCATTCGCTGCTGGCCAACCTCCAGTAATGTAGACACAGTTTGAGAAGAACTTGCAACCCCAGAAATAGAGGAATTACCTACTGCACATTTATCTACTGCACAATTGCACATAATTCAGATTCTGGTTTGTAAATTAAAATAACCATTTTTGTAGTGGTTTAAATTTGATGGACAACTAATTATCAAGCTTTTTTAACCCACCTAGCGTACAAAATCTTTTATCTTACACCCAAAATACAAACTTTGGTCGCGCGCCGTCTCATCCTCCCCGATATACCGTATACTTCACAGTTAAATAGAGCGGTAAACCTAACATCACAACGCGGCGAAATCTAAGAGATTAACCATGAAATCAATGTATACCTCAATAAAAATTAACTATCTACAATTTTGATATCTGAGAACAGATGTGTACCATATAGACCAAAATATATTTTTGAAATGCAATTTTATTAATGGCAGAAATAGGGAATGTTGTCATTCCGATTTCTGTGGTTAAGACCTTTATTTTATATAGTGTAGTAGGACCAAAATATATCAAATTCTTAATATAGATTAATACTAATTAATAATATATAATGTATGTTGTTTTTAATTTTAATTATTTTTACCAACCAATTGTTTATAGTAACTATATATTTGTGACTAATAGTAGTCTAGTTAACATATTTTTCAGTGTAAATGTAATTATTATTTTCTCTTTAAAAGTGTAGATCGTCATATGTTTTAGAAGCATTTAATATAAAATTGTAGATTTTATTTTATTATTGAAGAAAATATGGTTATGGGTTACATTGAATAAATTCTCTAAAACTATAAGACTTTTTGTTTTCTCTTTTTGGGGGTTAAAACTAATTTCTGAAGCTACATATATTCCCGTCGCGTACATCATAGCCCTCAACTAAGTACCTAATGTCGTGTGACTGAATGTTGCATACTAATATTGTAAATATTTTCAGCCATTAGACAATATACCACAATCACACCTAAATATATCACAATCAGTGGCATAATGGTTCCAATCGTATCTTTAGGGGCGTCAACAACGTGTACGAATAGACGAGTTTTACTCTGATTGGTGCAATGTTGATTCTGGCGTACCTCAAGGCGGCGTGCTATCTCCTTTATTATTCTCAGTGTTATAAACACTTCTGTCTCAGTAATCAATTTCAGCCATTGCCATCTTTATGCTGATGATCTTCAGCTCTACAGATATTTTAGGGTAGAAGAGTGTATAAATATGATGAAAAAAGATTTTGAATCTATAATAAACTGGACTGAACAATATGGCCTTTCTCTTAATCCTGCTAAAACCCAAGTCATAATGGTAGGTAATAAAGCACTCCTAAAAAAAGTTGACCAAAAGAATGTACGACCTTCAAGTTTCAACGGGGTGCAACTAAATTATTGTCAGCCGGTAAAAAATCTAGGCCTTATAATGGCAAATGATCTTTCTTGGTCACATCATGTCACCGAGATAAGTAAAAAAATCTTTTCGACGATGCGTTCCCTAAAAAGATTCACCTCAATCAGCAAAGGTTACGCTAGTTAACTCCCTGTCGCTTCCCATAATTGACTGTGCAGATTTATGCTATTCCGACATTAGAAGAACTACTTAACAAACTCGACCGCCTACTCAACTTATGCATCCGTTATATTTCGGCTTGCGTAAGTATGATCATGTCTCCCAATATCGTACACAGTTAAATTGACTCAATATCCGTTTTCGCCGAAATACATGTATTTATGCCATTCTTAATAATCCTTTATCTCCTTATTTAATAGAACGATTTGAGTTCTTGGGTTCCCAAGAGCGACAGATACGGTTTTGCCGTTCCAATCTCGTCCGCACCCCTGCGCATAGTACGACATTTTATTCGGATTCGTTCAGTCACAACAGTTCGTTTGTGGAATAATTTACCAGTAAATATTCGTAATGCAAAGTCACTAGAGCTTTAAAGCTTTACTGCATCGGTACTATATCGACATCCAAAATACATGGGTCAGGTATTTGTGCTTTCTAGTGAACTATGCCTAAATATATATGCATTATATATACATATATGTAAGTTTATGTATAAAATTATATATAATTTGTCCACCTACTTATTTACATATTATAATTTATGATATTATTCTTATATTATTATTTTTGCTATGTGGCCTTTATGTTGCGTTAAGGGCACAGTATTTCGCCAATGTCAACGTGGTTAGAGAATCACTGTATACAATTGATCAGTTTCCTAACTTATTTAAAACTTTAGAATTGTTTTCTTCTAAATTGAGGTTCCATATTAATTGCCACCACCTAAAACATATATATCAGGGGACAGACAAATATATATCTTTCCCAAAAAATTCCATTCATCATAATTTCTTAACCGATTCATAGAAGCCTAGATATACAGAGTATAATTTAAGAAAATAATTTGAAACATCAGTTTCAAGCAAAATTATAGGTAAACTACGGTTGTATGAGTTTGTAGCTTCATAGGTTTAAAGCCTTGAGGTTAGAAGCAAAAAAAAATAAAATTTTAAAAATCATAATTTATTTATTAATTACATAATAACTTATATATAAGAATACTAAAATCCAAAAATAGCTGTATTTATGTTTTTAGCCTCTTTCACATATAATATCAACAATACTTGGCTCCATCAACTGAGGATCCACACATCTTAACTGAGCAGAGGCTAGAGCATCTTCTAACAAAGCATTTAAAAGTCTCTCATCATTGCCCATACAGGACAGTCTTTGTTGAAGAAAATGCACATCCACCTGCAACTGCTGCAAACCATGCCTACCAAATGTGCGTAGTCTTACACATTCTACTAGTGCTTTAAGAGCAACCTTTAGTGCTCCATTTGATAATGCAGCCCTATCTGCACCAGCAGGACTAAATACCTCAATTCTTTCAGAAAATATTCGGTTTATTGGAGAAAATGAAGATGGTGCACGAGACCAAATAGTTCTCCGACTTGAATCACTTGAGGGTTTCATACTTGTAGGGAAGAGTTGAGACGCTGCACTATCAGCACTGGCTAATGTTTCCACAACTCTGCGGCACACAGCTCTTGGACCTCTGGGTTCTGGAGCTCTTAGCCAATCGCGGGCAAGTACAGAAACCCTCAACATTTGTGCAGCAGTTTGACCTATAAATATTACTTCTGAATCTAATGCAGCTTGAGCCGCTGTAGATAAATGTATCATAACACTGTTTGTATCTTTAGTGTCTACTGTTACACCCGGTGCTGCTTCTTCTAGAAGTTTTAGTAGATGACTGTGCAGTGTGTTCACTCCATTTTCTTGCATCTCCAAACACAATTTGGCTAATATTAAGAGTAATTCAAATGGGATATTGTTGTTTGAAGACTGTACACAGGCCATTTTCTTGACGGTATCAGAAAGATTTAGCATTGTTTCAGATATAACCATCCAGCAAGTGTCCGCTACAGCAGTTGCACACCAAGACTTTAGACCAAACGAAAGGTTGTTCTGTAAAAATGCCACAAGATCTAAGAGTGATGCTTGGACTTTCTGCATTAAATAAACTTGCAAAGAATTTATTATGTCTTTCAGATCTGCATTTTCAGTGCCCTTGCTTGCTAGAGATTGCCGAACTTTCATTAGACTTTCTTTGAATTGAGCCTGTATGGATTGATACTGTATAGTGCCCTTGTGGTTAATACATTGAATTACAGCATCAACAGCTTTCTTTGACATTGCTTCACTTGATATTATCTCTGTCATAGCTTGCAATTTTCTAAAAAACTTATCTAAACCTCTAATTAAGATCTCAGTGCCATTATTTTCTGGTCTTTTCATGACTTCTTCAAAAAGGTGAAATACTTGTGACATAACCTTGTCTGCAAACTCTGGTAAGTCAGCATTTTCTATATCTAGGAACATTTCATGATAACACGTTATAACAATACCTAAATCAGCTAATAATGTGTCATTACATTTTTCAACCCATTCTAAAATGTCAGTACTTTCTAGCATTAGGCTAAGAGTTTGAAGGTGCTGGTCAAGTCTACTTTTAGCGCAGCTTAAAAATATATCCTGAAGTGATGAGTCAGTTTCTTGTAGTTGCCTCAACAGTCCTACACTTTCAGCTAGTTCTGATGCTGATGTGTCAGGATTGAGAAGCCTCTCTCTTAAAGACTTTTTCAAACCGTAAATAATTTCAGAACATTCTGTCTGAATACTCTGAAATGAAGGTTGGTTACCATATTTTTGTAGGACTCTTTGAGCATGTATATAATCATGAACAGCATCAACATATCTAGCTTCATCAATAGCTTTGTTTAATTGAGATGGTAAGAGAAACAAAAACTGAAGCTTATCCAACAATTGCCGAGTACTACACAATCTATTTACATTATTGCCACTTTCTTTGAGCGATTCTGATATCTGAGAACTAAAAGAAGTAATTTTATTCATATTTTCGCTAAGTTTGTTCATTTCTTCTTGCATTATCTTAAAATCTGATCTCATTTTACGTACCGTCTCGGTAGCTGATATAAACTTGTTATAGTTCTCGTAAACCAAAGTCTGCATTTCAGACTGAAGGAATTGACTTTGTGTTACTACTTCGGCTTCTTTATCCATTACTTGTTTTAGAGTAGCGCATTTTAATAGACGTTCTAGGTACATGTCTGAATTGAAATTTCCTCCATCTATGTTAAGTGGGTTATCATCTTTAGATTCGGCCATGGTGATGATCTTAATAATAGGTATCACATTTAGTAAGTTTAGGATTTGAGTTTAATAATAGTTATCTATTTCCAACTATTTCGTAAAGTACAAAGTAGACCAAAAACAATTTTTCATTACTTACATATGTTAGGTACAATACTAGTCCCATATACTATTATCTGTGTACTAGTCTGTGCATATGTTCCTTTTTTATTAGTTGTAAATAAATAAATAACAGTGTGTTGCCAACAACGTAGTCACAAATAATAGTATATGTCCAAGCCCCAATATACATATATTAATCTATGGTAGGCCCCGGATCCAAGAAGCTTTAACATCCATATATAAGATTTTGTTGTTGTTGAGTTTCCAACAACCTAGGCCCTGACGTCGCTATTTTTTACAGCCGAATATAGCCGAATTTCAGCTGCCACCCGTAGCCTAAAGGGGCTACTTTTAGCAAGCCAAATTTCGCTATGAATAAAATTAAAATATAGTTTTAATTAGATTATATATTTAGATACCTACTTTAATAAACACTAAAAGCTTCTATGTAGCTTACCCGTCTTCCCGAGCTCGGCCCGGAACAGACATAAAAGTCTGGGAACAGACATAGAAGTCCGGCGACGGTCCCGAGCTTGTAAGTTCATGAAATCATTACAGTAGTCGTACATGTCATTTGGATATATACTCCGTGTTCATCATGTTTTTGTCACAGAAACATTGCCTCTAAAATCACTATTAGGCTAAAAAAAATGAATTGGTAGAGTTTAAAAAAGTTTTTAAAACATCTTCGAAAACATCTTGGTACTCTATTTAGTTTTTTGCTTATATATCGTCAATTATTGCTAATTAGGATTTGCAATATTCGGTCGATTTTACTATTTGAATAATATGAATTCCATCTTTGCTAAATATTTGAATAATTGAATACCTAGTTAATTAAAATAGGACATAATACGTGATTCTTAATATTTATTGAATTAAGCAGTATCAAAACCGAGAACAACCAAAAAGATACACTTTATGAAATATCAAATATACTAAAATCACGATCATTTAGTATTTTTACTTCATTGAAATTCCAATATTAGTCAATCTGGCCAGGACTGAGGCAAAAGGAAGAGAAAAAATGGTAATTGTTCAAATGTTTACTTTGATACAAACAAGTGCAACTCTTAGGAACAGTAACAGTACACAGTACCTACATTTAAAAAATCTGACCCACTTCTTTTGCATCATTCACTCACATTAATGGTTTTATAGACGTTCGATGCTTTAGTGTATCTCCTCTTGACCTCACGTATTCTGATAACGATCTTCTGGTCTGCCTCTATCGACCTTATAAAATATTTTTTTGCCTCATAAATTGGTTTCGTACATCTTACTTTTATCCTCTTAACATGTCCAAAACATCTTAACATATTATTCCAATGTATGGAAATTGACTATCCTACTAATATTATAAATGTGAAAGTTTGCTTTTTGTCTGTTATTCAATCACGCCGCTGTGAGTAGCAATTCAGTCCAATTCAGGCGAAATTTGACACAGATATAGATTTTGCGGGTTACCTTAGATCATTTTCATTTTGGTTTATTCACACACAAAATATCAATCTTTCTTTTATACATCGTCTAAAATCGTCAACGTCGTCATTGTCTTAGCCGGCAGACACCCATCGTTGGTCGTAGGCCACCTCCATATGTCTTCACAACGGACATGCTGCACCTTTTAATCCGTCCCTATATGGAGTACTGCTGCCATTTCTTGCCGGGTGCACCCGGATACCAGCTATAATTTTTCTCCTGAATGATTTGAGCTGGGCGATGATAAGTCAATACAAAATTTGCCAACCACTTTCACGCTTTTGAGGCTGACTTTTAAATATCCCTTACCTTTCCAGATAAATCACTCACTGTAAAATCTTACATGCCTACTTGCTTTAATAGCCTACTCTTTTTCTGTTACCAAAGTGGTACTAAGCATTTTTGCGTAAAGCTGTCATTTGCATATTCGTCATGGCTACAATATAAAATAAACCCTTTCTTCGAATTAAAAATTTCCATTTGTAGCATTTTGGGCTCGGTGATTTTCTCATACAAACTTTGCTACGCTCTTTTTTCCCTTAAGGGTTGAATTTTTAAAAACCCTGAAAAATATTTTCATTAATTGTGTTAAACAGTACATATACCAAGCCATAATTAAATTTGACCATTTCGAATACAAAATGTTTTTTACCTTTCTCACGTTAGGGGCTGAACCCCTAACGTTCTTCAAAATAAAAATATCTATATATATATACTAGCTGTCCCGGCGAACGTTGTTCCGCTGCCGTCCCTCTGTACCCGGCGAAAGTTGGTTTTTACCTATAGTGCCCGAGTCCGGCTCGCACTTGACATATCGAGATAAAAACTATCCTATCTTTTAAGTTGGATCAAATAACAGATATTTACGAAGTTTGATCAAAATCGGTTCAGTAGTTTAGGAGTCAATTGAGGACAAACATTGTGACACGACATTTATATATATTAAGATAAAAGGCAATGTCCTAACGGATACACCACCGCCCAGCCCAAACTGCTAAGGATAGACATAGGAAATTTGAGGAAAGACTATGTTATTTATTGAATATATCGTTTAAGAACAAACAACAACAAAATTCGACTCCTAAGGGGCTGAAATAGGAGTTGGCAGTTTGTATGACAATCTGTCAGATTTGCATTAAATCTATGAAAATTGGTATTAAATTTTTGACTTAAATTCAAGAATGATACATTACACTGTTTTGGAATAATCATCCCACAGGGGGTAAAATTGGGGATGAAAATATATATGCTTATCGACACAAATTATTGAACACTACACAGTGTTCAAGGCTTTTTTTACAATTCGATCCCTAATAAGAGCAATAGTATGGGTAAGTTTTCATGGGATTGGGAAATATTTTTGCAGTAAAATTTATAAAAAACTTGGTATTTATGCTTTCCAACACAATAAATGTTGTTGTCGTTTGGCAGTTTTTCAAATTCAACCGGAGTACGGAGTGAAAAAGGTGGAAAATTTTGTATGGAAAATAATATTTTACATTAAATTCTACTTTAAATAACACAATCTATAAAACATGTAAATTTACTTGATATTCAGTATTAATGCTCTTCAACACACGAAGTAAAACATGTATTGGTGTTTTTCAAAATTCAATCCCATAGGGTAGAAACTTGGTATATATGCTTCTCAATACTCTTAATGAACTATAGGTTCTGGATTTTCTGAAAATTGAACCCTTAGACAAAGTACTTTGAATACGTAAGTTACCTTTGCAAAAAATAGGCGACAAAAGAGTGGTAAGCCGGTGTGGTGGGAAAGGGGACGCTTCCCCCGATACTGTGATATACCCTGGTGATTCTAACAATGGTTTATTATATCACTGGTTGATGTGATATATAGTCTATATACTCGTTTTTGACAGCTATTTCGTTTAAATTTTATACAACATAACAGCATTCGACAGCCCTAACCGTACGTTAAGTTTAAATTTTATTAACAGTCGCCAGTAAGTAAGAAGATAATATACTTACAGGACGGTGCGCACTTTTAGTACTTTAACCTAGGTTAGAAAAGGGAATAAATTTTGTGTTTGTTTGGTCAAATCAACTTAAAACTTGGTATAGGTTTTTTTTGTTTTTCATATCACTAAGGTGGCAAACAAGCTTACGGATGGTAAGTGGTCACCATAGCCTATGCACGCTTGCCGACCATTCAGAAATCTAATAACTTCTTTCTTGAAGGACTCCATACTGTAATCCTTGAAGAAAACCTTGGCAGGCAGCTCATTCCACAACTCAAGAGTTCGCGGAAAGAAGTTTCTCTGAAACCACACTGTACGCGACTATTTCGGTTCTAAAGTGTGAGAATGAATTCCCTGGCGATGGCGAGCGGTGCGACGGTAGAAAGTAGCCGTGGGCATCATTTCGAACAATTCCTCAGAACACAACCCATGGTACAAGCGGTAAAACACACACTGGGAGGCAAAGTATCTCCTCAGACTTAAGGTGATCAAGTGAGTAGATACCGCAAGTGAGTTTGGAATCGTCGACAATTCTCACAGCCCATCGTTGAACTGAGTCAAAAGGGCCAAGCTGGTATCTGGGCATCTTCAACACAATGAATAAAAATGCGTTTCAGGGAGATGGCAAATTTCGTAACGTCTATAGTCAATTTACAACATACAACTTGATATATATATGCTTCTTAACACATTTTATTAACTATATGTTTTGGGTTGTTTTACAGATTGAACCCCTAAGTGAGAAAGGAAAATACATTTTGTATTGGAAATATTATCTTTATGGTCAAATTTAATTATGGCTTGGTATATATACTTCTTAACACAATTAATGAAAATGTGTTTCAAGGTTTTTAAAAATTGAAAAAATTGAACCCTTAAGGGAAAAAAGGGCGTAGCAAAGTTTGTATGAGAAAATTACCGAGCCCGAATTGCTACAGATAGGTATTTGAAATTCGAAGAAGGGGTTTATTTTATATTGTAGCCATACATACGAAGCAACGCCAACTTCACGCAAAAATGCTTAGTACCATTTTGGTAAGTAGTAAGAGTAGGCTATTAAAGCAAATAGGCGTGGAAGGTTTTATAGCGAGTGATTTATCTGGAAAGGTAAGGGATATTTCGAAATTAAGCTTCAAACGTGTGAACAGTGTTGGCAAATTTTGTATTGACCTATCATCACCCAGATCAAATCATTAAGGAGAGAAATTATAAATTTCGAGAAGTTGATTTTATTTTTAGTTTGTTGAATGTTTTGTAGGCATCGTTTCAATAGACACATTTGAAATTCAAACGCTTAAGACATGAAGTGTACCCCACACTTAACAGAATGTTGATTAAAAACCGTGCAAACGCAAATAAAAAAAAAGCGATTTGATCATTTCCAATTAAAGATCCAGGATTACCTAATTCTATTCGAATGTTCTCCAGTTCTTCGGAATTTTCTTCGAATTCCAGCTCCATTTTCTACAATTCTCCTAGAAATAAGAAATATTAAAGAAGGAGAAAGTAATAAAAATCTTATATTATTTATTCGTGGAAAAGCTATATCTGGAGCCCCTAATTTAAAAAGTACATAATAAAAGCCGCAGGCGAAATGCTAGTAGATTAAATATCCAGGATTACCTTAATCTATCCGAATTGATAAGAATTGCGTAAGTTCATTAAGTGGGATAAAAAGCATATATACCAAGTTTCTGCCTCATGAGGTTGAATTTTGAAAAACACTAAATACATGTTTTACTTCGTGTGTTGAAGAGCATTGATACTGAATATCAGGTAAAATTACCTAAAAAAAAAATTATTTCCCTGATATACATGTTTAATTAATAGTTATATTTAAAGTAAATTTTACTGTAAAAATATTATTTCCCGTACAAAATTTACCACCTTTTTCAAACCCTGGTTGGATTTGAAAAAATCGCCAAACCACAACATTTATAGTGTTGGAAAGCATTAATTCCAAGTGTTTTAAAAATTTGACTGTAAGAATATTTCCCAATCCCATGAAAACTGACCAATGCTATTGCTCTTATTAGGGATAGAATTGTGAAAAAGCCTTGAAACACCGTTCAATAATTTGTGTTGATAAGCATATATACCAAGTTTCAAGTAAATTGATTATAAAAATATTTTTTCTTGTGCAAACTTTGTCAACAACAACAATCTCTCCATATTGTCTGAATTAAAAAAAATGCCAGAATATGCATGTTATCAAATATGATAGACAGCACAATTCCAAAGTTTTATCTTAATAATGACCATAAAAAAAATTATTTCCTATACAAACTTTGACAGTGGTGGGCAAAGTACGGCCCGGGGTCCAGCTCCGGCCTGCGAAAGGATTTTATCCGGCCCGCCGCCGGTCCTTTGAAATAATTAGTATATGGGCCGCGATAATTATATTTTGACTGTTCAGCCGTAAAATTAATAGATGCATACTAGACTAGCCGCGTATTTCAAGTGTCGCGGGCGGGTCGCGGGGCGCGGTGAGGGAAGCGAGAGGCGCGGGCGCAGGGGCACTGTCGCCAGTTGTAACCGAGCGAGTCACCCGTACAGTTTTACTTCTTTCAGAAACAGACTTACTGATGAACACCTTTTCTCGTTGCTTAAAGTTACTTCGTCGCAATTCGAACCTGCATTCGACGATATTATAGCAAAACAAAAACAATTTCATATGTCTCACACACTGACAATAGCAGGGCCTTCGTATAAAATTTAAATTGTAATTTGTAAGTAGGCAACATTTGTATAATGTTTATAATTTCATATGATTAAACGATATCAAATAAAAAATGTTTCATACTTTTATACCTGACTCAAAATCTATTTGCAATTCGGGTAAACAAAAATGACCTTGACGCGCGTCTTTCGCTTTGTTAGTCTATGCAACATATACATAAATACTTATAATATTTCTCATCGTAAATTTGTAATTTTGTAGATTTGAAAACCAGTTAAAGAATGTGACAATAAAGGTAATCATGTAAGTATTTTAATGATTTATGATTAAATTACCAGAAAAAGTGAACATTAAGTAAACTGAGGTTATGTTTACAAGATTTGCAAATAGATTTTGAGTCAGGTTTATATGATTAGCTAACGGTTTCAATTCAAAATGCATTTTTGCCGCCCTGTTCTGAAATTTCGTAAACTTTCTGCCCCCCCCCCCATAAAGAAAGTTTGCCCACCACTGCCCTTAGGGGTTAAATTTCTTCAAACGGTAAAATATATATTTTTGATTTATGTTAAAGAGCATCCTTTCTCAGTTCAAGCGTAGGACAACCGGTTTTAAATAATTGTATGCCAAATGCCAATTATGTTAATATAATAAGAAGTTTAATAAAGTTTGACAAAATCACTCCATCCTCTACATTAGTAATATTTATCGGTAACAGGGGTAATGTAAATAAAAGTTAATTAAGACAATATTATAAAAGTATAAGCGCACTTAAAGTAAAAAAAATTGTTATGTTTACATTTCCCTATTGTAAGGGTTTGCCACAGGAGGAAAACAACCTTAGATGTGAGTTAAATTTAGCTTTGCATACTATGTCTAGCAATAACATTAACTTTCATGTGATAGATACTAACAGTATTTTTAGAAATAATTATATAAGGACAAGACATAAATATTATCTCACACACCATTGTACCAGAGTGTTAGCCTTGTCGCTATCATTTTATATTAATACCACAGCCAATAATTTGGCTAAACAATCTGCTTTTATTGAGCAGTGTAATTATAGTAGTGTAATTGACATTTCAGCCAAGTATTTGGCTAAACAACTTGCTTCTATTGAGCAGTGCAATTATAATAGTGTAATTTACATTTCAGCTAATCATTTAGCTAAACAACCTGCTTCTATTGAGCAGTATAATAATTTAAATTAAATTTTCAGACAACAAAGGACCACTTTGGCATATTATATAATTCCAACATTAATAATGATTATATTAAACAATCTATGTCTACTCAAGTTTTATGCAAACAGAAACAAAAAAATAAACTTTGTCATACTAAAAATAATATTCCATTGAACCTGGTGCATCAGAATATACAAGGAATGTCTCAGAAAGAACTAGAAATTGAATTGTTCATAAACTGCCAAAAGATTGACATTTTATGTATCACTGAAAACTGGCTACGCAGCCATCAGTTTATGTTCAATTTCACTAATCACCAGGTGGGAAGTTCGTTCAGCCGAGTAAATGCTATCCATGGTGGCTCTTTAATTTTAGTTAATAAACAGCTAAAGTTTAAGGAACGTAAAGACATTGTGAGCCTCTCAGTTGAGCGAACGGCCGAGCTGACCTGTATAGAAGTTGAGCATCTCATTGTTGTGAGTGTATACAAGCCGCCTTGTGCAATTTATGATAATTTTGAATTAGTTATGGAAGAAGTGCTGAATAAAATCAGCAATTCCAATAAACAAATCATTGTTTGTGGAGACTTCAATATAAACATTTTGGAAAATAGTTCATTAAGCACCAGATTGCTTGCCTTATTTCAGTCTTTTAATTTAAATAATTTGTTTTGTGAACCAACTAGTATTGATGTATCCAGTGCCACTTGCATCGACAATATATTTATTGACATAAAACCAATTCAAAAATCAATTATAAGCAATCTAGAGTCAGATCATTGTGGACAGTTAGTGGTTTTAGAAAAAAAGAAGAGTATTAATAAAAAGGAAATTAAATTTATACCAATAAGAACTAAACGGGTTAAATCATTTAAATCTAACTTAATGCATAAACTTCCAGGTTTGCTTTATAATGGCGACCCAAATGATATGTACAATACTGTTCTTGACACTATTACTACAGAGTATAATAAAATATTTACTGCAAAAAAGAAACTTATTTCCAGTCCCTTTAATTTTAGTGAATGGGCTACCCCAGGTATTCATAAAAGTAGGCGTAAACTGTATGAATTATATAAAGAAAAAACATATAATAATAGCCAAATATTTAGGGAATATTTAAAAAAATACTCAAAAACCATTTTAAAAATGGTCTGTCGTGTTGCACAAGCAATTCACCTCAGACATAAAGTAAAAAATTCAACAAATAAAATAAAAACTACATGGAACATAATAAATAATGAAACTGGTAAAGCTAGGAATTTTTGTCAGGACTTTGAGTTGATTGTAGATCATGCTAGTTTTAAAACAAATTCTGAGGTAGCAGTGGCCTATGAACAGTTTTTTTAGGAATATTCCATTCAAAACAACTGAACATCTAAACTCAAGTCCAATCTTAGCAGAAAAATTATTAAAAACTAGTGTTCCTGAATGTAACGTTCCCTTTATATTTAAAAACATTAATCCTACGGATATGAATCATACGTTTAGAGCATTAGAAATGAAAAAAACCACAGACCTTTGGGGACTTTCTGTAAAAACTATAAATTCAATAATTCATGTTATAGCACAACCCTTAGCCATAATTTTTAATAGTTGTGTTGATAGTGGTGTGTTTCCTGATGAGATGAAACTTAGCAAAGTTATACCTCTTTTTAAATCAGGTAGTTCAACAGATCCTAATAATTTTCGGCCTATTTCAATACTACCTATACTCAGTAAAGTTTTTGAAAAAATCATACTTTGTCAAATGTTAAGCCATTTCTGTATTAATGAGCTACTTAGTAGTAAACAGATTGGCTTTATGAAAGGCCGTTCCACAACCGATGCAGGAGTGGCACTATTAAAAAATATATATAACGCCTGGGAGGATTCGCATGACACCCTTGGAGTGTTTTGTGATTTATCTAAGGCATTTGACTGTGTTCAACATGAAAATCTCATCAGGAAGCTACATCACTATGGTATTAGAGGCAAAGCTCTCGACCTTTTGACATCCTATATGAGTAGGAGAGTACAGAAAATAGATGTCAACGGTGAAAGATCTCCGGGATCAGCAGTCACTATAGGAGTCCCTCAGGGCTCAATTTTAGGTCCTTTTCTATTTCTTATTTACATTAATGATCTCCCGTATAATGTAAAAAACCATGACATTGTCTTATTTGCTGATGACACCTCTTTGCTTTTTAAAGTTAAGAGACGACAGACATGTTATAATGAATTAAATAATGCCCTTTCTAAAATTGTAAATTGGTTTAACGCTAATAATTTGTTACTTAATGAAAAAAAAACCAAATGTGTTAAATTTACATTACCAAATGTTAGTCAGAGACAGACATGTATTAATATTAATGGCGAGCAATTAGAACTTGTTAATTCAACAGTCTTTCTTGGCATAAAGCTGGACTCCAAACTTCAATGGGGTCCTCATATTCATAACCTAGCCAAAAAACTTAGCTCTGCTGTGTATGCGATCAAGAAAATAAGACAATTGACCGATGTCGACACTGCAAAAATAGTATAT
Source organism: Apoda limacodes (assembly GCA_946406115.1). Taxonomy (NCBI): domain Eukaryota; kingdom Metazoa; phylum Arthropoda; class Insecta; order Lepidoptera; family Limacodidae; genus Apoda; species Apoda limacodes. The sequence goes on along the minus strand of OX291553.1, from coordinate 4,025,997 downwards.
TTTAGCTATTTCCATAGTTTAATGACATATGGTATCCTATTGTGGGGTAGCGCTGCTGATGTAAATACAATATTTTTGTTACAAAAAGGGCAATTCGTGCTATTTATAAATTAGGATCTAGGATATCTCTGAGGGATGGGTTTAGGGAAGTAAAAATTTTAACTTTAGTGTCGCAGTACATATATGAATATTTTTTATATGTACATAAAAATATCAATAGTTTTAGCAAGAAAAGTGACGTTCACAAAGTAAATACTAGAAGTAAAAATAAGCTGTTGGTGCATGATACACGTCTACACAAAATAAATAATAACTCTTTTATGGGGCAATGTATACACTTTTACAACAAAGTTCCCAATAAAGTTCAAAATCTATGAATAAGTAAATTTAAATCTTTTATCAAGCAGGTACTTTGTAAAAAGGCATACTACAATATTTCAGACTATGTAAATGATAAAAATCCTTGGGACTGATGATGCTCAATTACAGGATGCATAGGTAAACCAAATTAAAATGGAAATAACATAAAATTGTACGACTAAAAAATTTTATTTAAAACATTAATTGTATTTTAGTTTATTTGTATTATTGATAGTGTTTTTAAAAGAGTAACTATCGAGTTTCTTGCCGGATTCTTCTCTGTAGAAATCAACAACATTGTGAACCGGCGGGAAGGTGGGAGGGTTCAAAAAATAATATTTTATAACTTTGACGATTCAAAAGTGATTGTAAAATCCTTATTTGAATAAACCATTTTGACTTTGACTTTGACTTTGATCCATGACAAGATTCTTGTAAAGACTATAAAATATAATTTTTCAATTACTAACTATGCTATCCCCTTTTCCCCTTTTGGGTTTATTTCTAAAAAAATTTGCCTCCTCTAATGTCCCCTATTCTCCGGCTCAGGGGTTAAAATTTGAGAGACGCCGTAATATTTGTCCGATTTACTGCGTTAAAGAGCATCTATACCCAGTTTTAAGTAAAAATTAAAACATATATATTATTTCTCAAACGATCTTTTTCACTCACTTAGGGGTTGAAATATGAAAAATGCTGAAACACGTCATTCTTTGTTTGCTCTCTAATAAGTATATAATGATTTTTTTGGCTTTATTTGGAAAAATAACCGAATTCCTATACAAAGTTTTACCCCCTGAGGAATGATTTTTCAAAAACAGTGTAATGTATCATTCTTGAATATTAGTCAAATTGAATACCAATTTTCATAGATTTAACGAAAAACTGACAGATTTTCACACAAACTGGCAACCCCTATTTTACCCCCTTAGGAGTCGGATAGAATTTTGCAAAATCCGTTCTTATCGACCTTTTCAATATATAACAAACTCTTTCCTCAAGTTTCGAATATCTGTTCATAGCGGTTTGGGCTGGGCGGTGATGAGTCAGTCGGACCTTTTATATATAGTGTAGATTAGAATATTCGGATATTTTCGATTTTAAAATGACTATGAGTTCGAATTTAAAATTTTAGCGAATATTTGAATAAATGAATATTTGGATTGCAAGCCCTATTGCTGATACGAAATAATTGTATATTTTAAAACTCCTTCTTCTTATCAACCCCATACGTCCCCACTGTTGGGACTGTTGGTTGTTGCTGAGTGACATACTCAACTTTAAAATTATAGCTCTAAAGACAGCTACTATCTTAGCCCTTAATTACAGCCATAGGCTGGACATACTTGACATATTACATATTACTTTCCTCAAACGGTAGTTTATAAAACCCGCGTTCTAAGTACTGTATTCTATGAATAATGTATAAAAGCGCCATCTGTGGTTCAAGATATGAATAATTTACCAAACAAGCAATTACAAGTTTTAAGTTCAGCCCAAAGTTTAAATACAAATTAATCAATAAAAGATATCTAGTGCCATTTTCAAAGGGCAATGCCTGCTTATGGCTACTCTCCTCTGTATGGGGGCTGCGTTGCCCTATGCTAATAGCACATAATAGGCTAAAGCTTATAAATAAATTTTAATAAATTTCATTTTAGCCTTAAAAAGATAGTAATAATAAGCATGATAATTTTGGTAGAATACGATAATTTTACTGTTACTGTAAGACAGTGTAAGATAATTTTAATTTATGGACCTGGCAACACTGGCGAAAAACGTTATTTTCGAATGGTCTGTTTATTATTTGAAACAAGAAATGTCAAGAAGTTAATGTTTATGATTGTTCTCATAACTAAAAACAAACGTTGTGATTTTTGCTCCTAACGCTTATCTAAGAAATGGCACCGACTGAAGCACAAAAACCCAAAGCAACACCCAAAAGTAAATCATTATCAGTAACGACAAATGCTACGAAAAAGACAGCTTCTTTAGCTAAAAAAGCCATGAAAGTGCTTACTCCTAAAGGTGATTTTACTTCGTACTGTATACTTAATTCTTAAACTAGCCATGTGCCCTATGGGATTTGCCATTTGTACATCTCAGGAAAAATCAAACTTTTGCAAATATTAAGGGATTTTGGGTAACCTGGGCTAAATTGTACTTTATGGCCCAAATTTAAGGGGTGTAGGGCATAAAGGAAGCACTCCTTGCGGAACTGTCTCCCTATTTTTTATATATGTTGCAGGCTGATTTTCGGACCTGCTACTCGTAGATGGTGGCTGTGTGAGTAACAGATGGCCGACTACTGCAGCCAGCCTATTTTCGTACAAAAGCTTGTTTGAGCTTGTTAATGATCAACATTGCTGAAAGCTTTCTGGAGTGCCTCTGGGTCCCTATGTGTTTTGCCCTGTGGTCTTCCACCTCCTCGTCATGCAGCATAATGTCACATGGCGTTTCTTCTGCCCCTATGCATTCTTTGCAGAGGGGGCTGTCGGTGGCACCTAGAATAATAAAGAACCTACCGCCATTCTTCGACTGTCCCCGTTCATATGGAATATGATGCTTGTTAGTCTTAAAATAAGGTGTTGAGTCCTCTGCCTGTCATCATGCTGTGATACCCACCCACATTTGGTGTTGTTGGTAAATATGCTCTCTCAGTCAGGATAGTAGCTGGTTAAACAATAAAGGTATGATTTATTCTGGCCATATCTGAGCCAGTTTTAAATAGATCATTGGCTACATTGTTGCTTAAGGCCACTGTGTTAGTGAGTGATTCCCATACTCTCCCTAATGCACCTTAATTTGATGGTTCTCCAAAAGCCCTAACACTAACTTTTACATTTATTTAAAAAAAATTGCACATAAAAACTATGATTCCTTATTTTATATTTATCTTACAACGTATTAGAGGTTATGTTAATAAATGCTTAAAATGTTGATAAAATTATACATTCAGGCCCATTAAAATGAGTGGGTAGAAGAAAACCCCTTGTGTAGGTGCCATCCCCCCTGGTTATGGTTAGGACACTACCTTTACTAGTATTCCTGAGTAGAATAGTAAAGTTTTGTCAAACCAATGTATAAGAGCTGAGTGACACATGTTCAATTCATTTCTGGCTGCTCATAGAGATTGCTGCTATGCTTCTTGCACCTAACTTTCTTTTGTGTTAAAAGTTTTTAATTAATGGACTAGCCATTTTGCATCCTCGCCAGTGCTGCAGGAAGAAATAAGTATTTAACAATTATAATCAAAATACCAAAATGCAATATGTTCTGTTTCATGTTTCTTTTTCTTTAAAAACTGTGAGGAGGGGGCTGTATTTATACTACTATATATTAACCTTTATTTCCAATAATCCTTTCTTAGCGTACACCTGTGTTATACATATAAGTAACTTCTGGGGAAATGTCATCCTACAGGTTTAGGCTGTGCATGGACTGCCAGTCAGACTGTGTTAAAGTATGAATTATATCTAAGTTCTTTATCTTTTCTTACAGGGCCTAATACAACTGCTGCATCTAGACAAAGGACTAACACTGTCCCAAAAGTGGCTACTCCTAAACCAAAAGACAACAAATCAATACCAGTTTCTATACCCAGTAGTGTCTCCGTAAGTGGTAAGAAAGTCAAGCGTCGTCTTCAAGCAGCACATTCTGGTGTACCCATACCAGAAAAAATGAAGAGACTTCAGGCGAAACTTCTAGACCCTAACTTCAAGTTTTGAAAATTTTATAAGAATTTATATACAAAAAGAATCATTTTCAATATTTTCTTAGAATATGTTAGAACTAAAGACGTATTGTGGCTATAGTTCACAATATTATAATTTAAATTAGTTTGTATGCAATTTTTGTTGAACCACAAGTTTAATCAACCCATAGTCATGCAATCTCTAATATATCTTTAAGGTAGAATGAAAACAACTTTGAACATGGTTGTATTATAAAATTTGTTTTATTCTTAGATGTGGTTTAGCCTATGTTGACAGGTCCCCTTGTGTTAAAAGTATGAGGTCAATCTACAAATTTGTTATGGTAGTTTTTAAGATTTTATTTAATATTATTTTAACCTATATACAATAAGTATGTAAAATACATATATGTCTGATATAGTCCCCAAAAAGGATCACTCATAGGGTGTGTATTAAAAAATATTAATTATTATATTGTCTCAAATCCATCTAGAAACAGTTTAAATACCTACAGAGAAGTGAAGTTAATAAAAAAACTTCAAGTTTGCAAGATTAGAGTGAGTACCTATAATATGAATGTAAAAAAGTATAATATTCTTTAAATTATACTTTTTTAAATATATATTATAGGTACTTTGAACATCAGACATATACCAAAGTACTTTGAAGCAAGAAATTAACAAAAACAAGAATTAACAATTTTTACCAGTATTTTAAAAATCGTGCAGGTGTTTGTATTTGTAATAAATTAATGGCATACATTTTTCCTTATAAATCATTTAAATCCAATTAATGCAAAAAAATATGTATTATGTTAGACTCGGGCACTTAAGAGGGTTCCCATCAGTTCACTAGCGCCACCAATGATAATTTTTGTTACCTATTTTGAACAAAGCGAATTTAAAAATGTGCTTCTACAGCAATATATAACTAGTTACCTATAAGCTATTTTGGAAATGTTTGTAGTATTTCTAAGATAAATCATTAAGTTGTAAATAATATATCTATATATCTGCTAAAAGTGGCCGTTTTTAGCAGATATACTATCTACAAGTCAGAGATTTATTCTAGAACCAATATAGAATATAGTTATGTTTATATTTCTACAGAAGCACATTTTTGAAATTTGCTTTGTAGGAAAAATTTATTGGTATGGCTGGGTCACGCTCTTGACCAGCAGTTTTGTGTGCACTAGTTTACTATTGTTATATTCATATAATAATCAAATTCAATAAATAAAAAGGCTGTAAGTGCATAAATTATAAATAGCACATCAAATAAAAGATTTACTTTTTTCCACTTAAATTGAGTAGGCCCATGTTTAGGGTTGCCATATGTCAGGATTTTTCAGCTTTTGTCAGAAATGCGGCCGTATTTCGAAACTGTCAGGATTTTTATTATTCATGTATTTACAGAGTGCTTTTATGAAAAAGATATATAAAAAGATCTTTTTGCACATAAGCGTTAATTACACAGGCGGTGAAAGGTGTCGGTTGGCACGTCTTTGACGCATCTGCGAACACTTAAAACAAATATTTGAAACTATAATTACCTTGTTAATTACCATTGCAACACAATGTCAGGACTTCTCTATGAATCAGGCTTTTTGCCAGGACTTTTAAATTTTCCGCATGGTAACATGGGTACATGTTTAGCTAAATAGGTATTGACTAATATGAATAGTACTAATATATGCCCAAAATTAATTTAGAATGTATCCTAATTGGTAATTAAAATGTAGAAAGTGGTTACTTAGGTATGATTTTTACTTTTAATCTAATATGTATTTGTAAGTTTATGAAACAAATATTTTGTGCCATTTTAGGTTTGACAAATATCTAGGTATTAGTTATAATTTAGTTTTGAATAAACCTTATTTTTAGAACTTAGTGTGTTTTTGACTTTGTTTTGTAGACTTGAACGTTAATTGTGTTCTCGTACAAATACAATAGATTAACATTACATAATGGTTTTATTACTTTTAAAGTTGCAGCACGGTTTCAGCATTTATAGGAAATAATCATAATTTTCGTTCATTTTATCATCCCATTTTATTAGTCCTTAATCCTGGAGTGTTGCTGTGAGCTACAAAAAATTGCACTAAAAAATCGGGTTACTCTTCAATGGATACGCAGTCACAGCTACGGCCAACACGAAAACCTAATTGAGAAAGTTAGATTTGACTAGGGCTGCCATCTCTAAAACCTGCCGCCCAGGACCGAAAGAGTAAAAACCCCGGATTTTGGAGCCTTGACCCCGGACATTTGAATTTTTGTTTATTCACTTTTAGCTCTGTCAAAAAATACATTTTACTCCCTATTTGATTGAAAAAAACATGGAATTTTAAGGTTTTTTTCGGATAAAATAGGGTGTTTTACTCGTTATAGCGAGGTGTTTGTGAGTAATAGAGTATTTTTTTTTTAATTATTAATATCTTTGCCTTTTCGGCTCATTCTTTAACCTTCACTTAACATAAATAAAATAAATAAACCTAATATCAATTACCCAGTTAGTAAAATAAAATAAAAGGTTTCATTGCTGTTTTTTCTTTCCCTTATTCTTAAATCCTAAATCAGAAAGTTATTTATTATTTATAACTGAGGAACTAAGATTTTTTTATTTATTTAATTTAGCAGTTTATAGAACTATTCAACAAAATTAAACTTTCGTTTTTACATAATTAATACTTTGAAATGTTTTAGTAATACTTAAAGTAATAAAACAAAACGTCTTTAAAAATTATGTAACAAGGTTAACTTAATTTAATCAAATTCAACAAAACAACGTCGAAACTAAAAAAACTTGTAAGTGTATTACAGTCTTTAAAAAAAGTTAAGTAGTATTTTAACAAAAACAGTATTTTAAACCACTAATAGATATCTCACTTTTTACTTAATTATAATATCACTTTTTTTTTCTTCCTTTTTATTTACTTAAAAATAAAATAATAGAAGATTATACAACATAAGAGATTTAATTCGAGGGACTTTTTACCATTGACTGCGAAAAAATAAAAAGTACTAAATTTTACTTACTTTTCAGTTACTTTATTAATATTTATCACATTTTGGTATATATTCTATACCAATTAAGTAACTAGTACCAGGTGATAAGAGAACATTGACATAAACCAACCACGATAACAATTAAAACAATTTAACAATTATTTAGGTTCAATGATTCTTTTAATTCTAGGTAAAGCTCTATGAAATAGCTCCATTTAGCCAGCCAGTAGGTTCGTACAATTCGCGCTTGTTCCAAATTCAGTGTTATTATTCACTCAGAGAGTAAACGTGAGTTTTATTCACTGTTATCGATGAATGCCGTTTTTCGAGTGGCAATGGTAGAAAACATTTTTCTTAATAATTCTAATAACAATCTAGTTATATTTATCGGTCTAGGTTAATAGCCTTCAGAACTTCTTTTTTATTAAATAAAAAGTTATAAAACTCGGTGCAATCTTTATAGTCTCTGAAATTGAATTTAATTTTAGGTAGTGACGAGACTGTTTAAAAATTTAATGAATTCCTTTCTTTTATCCACTTCTGAGTCAATACGCATTATTAGCAAAGATGCAAAAAAAACTGAGCTATTTTCAGTAATTCTGAATATAATAGGGCATTTGGTGTTCTAAAGAATCGCAACCATAGTTGATTTGCATTTAGAAGTTTATCTTCTTCGCTGAGATTTAGACAAAAAGATTTTAAACCCACTCTATCAATTTTGAGTCGTCAAAATTATGTTCTTCTCTTAAAAAAAAAAACGATAGTGATTTCGATGACAGCCCATCGAGTGTTTTCATATAAACTCGGCAAATACATCCAGTTAAATTTATCAAATTATTTTAAAGGCTACATCCAACCTTAAATGTACGTTTTCATTTTAAAAGAACAGTTTTTGAACTCATGTTTTATGTTCTCGTCATTTCTGTTTAAAATTCTTCTAACACTGAAGGGCACAAAGCTTTTTTTGATTCTGTCGTCTAGGATTTTTTTATTAGGTCCGAGGATGTTTCGGGTTTTTAGCACGTAATGGTCACTTTTTCCTAATTTTTCGATTTTGCTGTACAAGGTATGCATTATGGAGTGGATGAGAAGCAAATAAGCCTCTGACAGTGGGTTTTGGAAAAAAATATTACGAAGGGTGGTCTTTGAATAGTTTTGAAGTAGTTGCAAAATAAATTTTCCATGTTAAAAAAAGGAAAATATGACTGGCAGGCTTTCTGTACCATTAGTTCGTGAAATACTTTAATCGCAAACAAAGGAGTTTCTGACATTTCAATACAGCAAAACATAAAAAAACCAACAAGTTCTTCAAAAATATCTACATTTTTTGTGATATCAAGTTTGGAAGACCTCCAAATTCGAGCAGCTGAAAGCGCACTTGTTTATAACGCAGTCGGCCATCAAAAAAACTGTCATGTAGGTAATCTTACTAAAACTACAGTACAGCTACAGTAGTAGTAGTAGTAGAGAGGCTAAAAGCCTTTTGTCGATTGCCGAACTTACAAACGATTTACAAAACACACCATTTATGAGCGCGGCTACTGATGCCAGCAACCATGGAAACACAAAATTATTTCCTTTGATAATTCAATATTTCGCTGTAAAGAACGGAATCACGACGAAAATCCTTGAAGTAGAGACCACACCCAATTAAACATCTGAGACCATTTCAAAACTGATTATAAACCAACTCCACAAATATTTTTTTGTGGCTCTCTTGTGGAGTTTGATCAGAAATCCGGTTCTATTTGCAGTTAAAACCCCTCCCGGACGCTCCCAACTAGGACAAATCCGGGGAAACCCGGACGGATGGCAGCCCTATTTGACAAGAAATTCAGAATTTGTTTATAAACAATGCATTTTAAGATTTTAGAAAGGATTGGGAGATAATGATTTAGATAAGCTTTTCACTGTTGTACTAGCGGTTCGTTTTTTACCGATTTCTTTTTCCATTTTTAGGGCTCCGTAGCCAAATGGCAAAAACTGACGAAACCCTTGTTCTCGCTCGAATAAGCCGTCCGTACAATTAAAGCGAAGCATAGCGAGTAATTGCTCGAATGTGCAACCCAAACTGGGGAAGTAAAAAATGTTAACGGATACCTTAACTTGCGTTAATTCCCCAAGTCCGTTAATCGTTAATCCAGTACCTACTATTTACCAAAAAGATACCACACGCACCGTGCCGAGCTGCAAAAAACACGTTTTGACAAGTGCGTTCTAGGTAGGTATGTTTTGCCGGCGCGTGTGAGTGAGAAATAGTATGGGTACAAATACTACGTAATTTTTGGATTTTATGCAGGTACTGTCCGTGATAGTTTGCGTCTGAGCAGTGTGTGTATTTATAAAGAAAGAGTGTACTGTGAAAATTAAAAAAAAACCAGTTCCACTGTGGACAAAAATCCGTGGCCACATTTTAATTTTTGTAAGTGTGTTTGTGGTGGCCTAGGGGTTTTGATTTTATCTAGCGTCCTGAGTGGCGGAGGTTCTAGGCCTGCGTGTACCAATGAGTATTCTTAATTTCTCAAGTACATTGATTGTTCACACCACTGGCTTCGCAGAGAAGGAACACGTCGTGACGAAACCTGCATATGTCAAAGAAAAGACATACCTACGTGAAGTCCACAATCTGCACTGGGCTGGTAAGGGGAAGGCCGCGCCCGAACAGTGGGAACTTATGAAACTGATAAGGAGTTAATTTTATACCCAGATTGGGAGAACAAATACTTTTTGAGAGTAAACGATGGTTACCTAAACAAACAAACAAAAAGCTCATATGTCCAGAACACAAACCAACAGTTTTTATAAGATCACTAATGCAACGATATAAAAAATAAAATTATGTCGTGTTTACAGATTAATATTAACTTGCGTTAAATCTTCCGAAATATAACGTTTTACGAAGTTAACTTTTTAGTAACGGATTAGCGATTAACGAATAATTATTTAATTAACGGTGCCCATCTATGATCAGAGGCCCTTCCGCCCGCCGTGCCAGCGACCGTATTCTGTACGGAACCGTACCGTATCGTATCTGTGCTAACTCTTAATAACCTTAAAGATAGGGACCTATCGATATTGTAGTAGATTACGGCGGCCACACTCGTATCTATGCGTGCCTATACAGGTCTCATAGCGGTGACACGGACGTAGCTCGACTCTTCACACACCTGAGTTTGACGACTGTCAAAATTCTAGAGCACTAGCCCACAGCAGAACTAGTTATTTTGGGAGACTTTAACGCCCACCATCGTGAGTGGCTCAGTTCTCTAACCAATAACTACACAGAGATATCTTCTCATGGATTTGCTCAGACATATGGATTCAGCTGTTACTTTCTCTCTACACGTCCAGGCGGATATTGCCTCTTGGCTCCTCGGACCACTATCTCTTTCGGACTCAAGTGTCATGCACACAACCCGATCCATCTGGGCTAACTAATTGGCTTCGTGTGTGGCATTATATAAGTCGGCAGACTGGGATGAATTGCGAGAAATTTTTGCATCGTAGGTACCCGTGGAGGCAGCTCTGCTTTCATAAGTCGAGTGGGCCAGATGGTATACCAGCAGTGGTGCTTAAGAGCTCCTGAGTTATGTCCTGTTCTCACGCGCCATTTCGCGCTTTCCTACCACACTACGCAATTTCCGTCTTAATGAAAAACTGAATATACATTCGCTTCAATCAATTCAATCCATCAACCCTAATCTACCTAAAGGAGCGATTCCTGTTTATTAGCTCTTCTACTCTAACTCTCCGCTCCTCTACTAGCCTCATATTAGTAATACCCAGTCATAGTACCATACCATTATAGTTTATCGTTTACTGTTTGTGCAATAAAATTATGGAACTCTCTACCTTTATCTATCAGGCACTAACAATCCGATGAGACTTTTAAAAAACTGGTTAAAATCCACTATCTTAACTCCAATTTATAAATTCTGTCTTGAATATATTAATATAAAATTTAAATATCCTTACAATAATGTAATATAGGTATGTATGTATAAATATATATATGTACTAGCTGTCCCGGCGAACGTTATTTCTCCGCACCAACCTATTGTGAAAGGGTTGTACTAATTCAGAAACCTTCTCCGGCATGTGCATAACAACTAACCAAGATTCCATTAAAATCGGTTTACCCTTATTGCACGAGTCCGACTCGCACTTGACCCTGTCTGACTCACACTTGACCCTTTTTTCTTTCACAGAAACCTTACCCGGCGTGTGCATAACAACATACCAAAATTACATTAAAATCGGTTTACCTACCCTTAGTGCGCGACTCCGACTAGTTTATTTTTTTTCATAAAAACCTTGCCGTTACACTAACAAACACAACAAAAAATTACCCGAATTGGTCCAGCTGTCTTCAGTTTTCCTTAGTCCGTGAGTCCGACTCGCACTTGACCGTTTTCTTCTTTCATAAAAACCTTGCCATAATACTAACAAACACAACAAAAAAAAATTACCAGAATTGGTCTAGCCGTCTTCGAGTTTTCCTTAGTGCGCGAGTCCGACTCGCACTTGACCGGTTTTTTTTTCATAAGAACCTTCTCCTGACAATAACAAACACAACAGAAAAAGAATTAGCGAAATCGGTCTAGCCGTTCACGCGTGATGTTGTGACCAAGGGAAATCATATTTCATATTTTTATCAATCATATTTATATATATAATATATAGATATATATATATAAATTTATTTATATACACGTATATATAAGTATGTTTATGTAACTATATGTACGTTTATGTATTTATTTATTTTATACAATTATATAAGTTTTTAGAATTAATTTCTCTTTGTAACTTTTCTCCTCCTGTGACCCCTACTTATCTTGCTTTTATTTCTATTACTTGTACCTTAAGGTTGCCTGTAAGAGATCGCTTTATAGCGATAAGACCGCCTAGTTGTACTATATTATATAAGATTGAGTTGATACAGTAGACTTTGACATATTGCTGGGCATCTTACGCTCTCTTAACATATCTCCAACAGTAATTGACTGGTTTCACAGTTACTTGTATGAGCGCCAGCAACGCATTCAGTTGGAGGATACATTCTCCGACTGGTGCTCCACTACAGCTGGTCTACCGCAAGGTGGCGAGCTGTCTCCTCTCCTATTTGCCATCTTCATTAACACTATTACTTACAAACTTTCTTCTCTCTTCCACTTGTATGCAGATGATCTCCAAATTTACACACATGCCCCAATTGATGACATCAATAAAGCCATTGAAAAAATTAATGCTGATCATGACCAAATACTTCAGTGGAGTTCATTTTATGGCCTTCAAATCAATCCTCTCAAGTCGAAAGCTTTTATTATTGGCGGTCTAAAAATGATATCACGCATCAATTTGGAACTATTAGCTTCAATTAAACTTGACAGAGTCTCTATACCTTATTGTGACTCCGTCAAAAATCAAGGGATAATTGTTGACAACACGTTATCATGGGCCCCACAAATTAGTCGTAAAATGTTTTCTTCTATAGGGTCAATGAGGCGGTTACGTAATCTGTTAACTATACCCACAAAAGTTGCACTTGCACAATCTTTACTTCTTCCTATTCTTGATTATGCTGATGCCTGCTATATTAATCTCACTGAGGAGCAATTAAATAAACTTGAGCGGCTACAAAATCTCTGTATTCGATTTATATTTGGATTACGCAAATACGATCATGTCTCTCAATTTCGTGCTCAGCTCAAGAGGCTCCCAATTCGACTTCGCCGGAATACCCATACTCTTACACTACTTTATAACATACTATTCAATCCATCAACTCTTTACTATTTGAAAGAACGATTTCAATTTATTTCCTCTTCTACTCTTACACTTCGCTTGTCCACTAGTCGTCTTTTAAAAACACCAGCTCACAACATTTATTTTTATAATCGTTCCTTCACAGTTCAGGCTATACAGCTATGGAATTCTCTTCCACTGTCTATTAGGCGCTCACAATCTGAAGTTATTTAAAAAAAAAATTATCATTAATAAATAAAGCAACATTATTATCAATCTCAAACTCACACTCACAGGGTTAAAATTGTCTTATTTTGTGTTTGTTATTTAATTTTATAATGTCTTGTATATGTATGTTTATTTATATTTTGTTTATTATACTTATGTTATGTACTTGTTTATTATGTATATTATATATTGTGTGTACGTTTATTCTAATTAAAATTACCTCTGCCGTCACCGCACCACCTACTTCTCTTTGTATTTTCCTCTAACCAAAGGTTTGCCTGGTAGAGATCGTTTTTTAGCGATAAGGTCGCCGATTTGTATTTTGTTTATTCAAGATTTTTTATTGTATTTCTATTTCAAATTGTGCAATAAAGAAAATTTATCTTATTTATCTTATTGTATGAATGTTTAGTTTTAAATTATTTGGTGTACAATAAAAGTATATTCTATTCTATACCTAGAAAAACACGACTTGACGGGTGACATAGTGTATCTCACACACCGATGGGCACTAGCCATTGTGAGTCAAGGGTAGGCATTGGCATGTAGCCTGGAGATAGCAAAGGCGTTTGATCGGGTCTGGCACCGGGGTCTTCTATCGAAGTTCCAAGAAGTTCCCGAGGGTTTGTCCAAATGGGTGGCTATCTTTTTGTCCGGCACACGCATACGAGCCGTAGTTGACAGTAATTGCTCTGATAGTATGGACATTAATGCTGGTGTACCGCAAGTTTCTGTGCTGTCTCCTACGCTGTTTCTACTGCATATCAACAACATACACATCTATGCAGATGACAGTTCTAAAGACGCTTATTACACAGGTCGTGCAAGCATCACTCGTTCCGTTTTGGAGGAAAAGCGTGGAGAACTTGTGTCCCACAGCGAGACCACTCTGTCTAAGGTATCTGACTGGGGACCGGAAAACTTTATCCTATTCAACCCTACAAAGACACAAGTCAGCGTGTTCACCGCTGATAAAACCCCATTCACTGTGGTCCCACAATTTCAGAACAATCCCCTCTCCATCTCCAAGAGCATGAAGATCCTTGGTGTTGACATCGCCAGCGATGTTCAGTTCTCAGATCATTTGCAAGACAAGGTGAAGCTGTGTCGACTATTATAAAATTTGTCAAAAAGGTGTCTTATGTGAACCGCCATATAGTTTTGCAATGGATTTGGGATGCTCTCAGGGATGAAAATTTCGGCCTTCCCTATTGTGGGGTGTTGTTGGAAGGGTCTAAAATGCATTTGATGTTTCTCGATAACTGATTTTTTTTTTAAGTTTAGTTACCTACCTACGAGTTATAGCCTTCAGAGATGGCAAATGTCCTGTCCTGCCCCTCTAAATTTTAAGTCACGTGTTTTAGAAATCTATAAAAAAAGTACAGTTTTATAATTTCTATATTCATCATATTTTATAAAAATAGTTTAAAACAAAATCGGTTCTAATTTTTGCAATAATGCGTAACGAAACCCAAACTTAACGATTGAATAACACGCACTTAGCGATTGAATAACACGCACTTAACGATTGAATAACACGCACTTAGCCGGTTTTTTGTTGAAAAAATCTTTGATTTTTATGGAAATAAGCTTTTCAAAGGTGCGGAATTTAAATTTTAGAACCTTATTAAAAATTCGAGATAAAGTATATCACATATAATAGCGCGCATTTTTTGTAAACAAATCTGCGATATTGCGACAAACAAAGAGAAAGTGCTCGTGCTGTAGTTGCTGCCGGACCAATCCAATTCCAAACAAATAAAAGTATAGTTGTGAAAAATGAAGGTGTTGTGTGCTTTTAGAGCGGTCTTATTTTATTGTTTATTTAATGATTGTCGAGTATTCCTCATTTGTTGCAAGCGTCCATAGGCTGCGGTGACCGCTTACCATCAAGCCGACCATTACCTTGTTAGCCACCTTAGTGGTATAAAAAACATATTTTAATTTTTCAATATTATATCTACCTTTATGTCAATAATTATATAGGACAAATAGAAGAGGACAGATTACAGAATTTGAAATCTATGATTATAATCAAATTTAAAATGGTTGAAGCGACCGACAGTTGAATAAGAATAAACATATAGTTACTATAAGCGACCTTCATAATTTCCTAGTAGGTAGTGTCGGTATACTACTAGTGGTGTAGCCTACATCGTGTAGGGACTAAATATTCAGATTCGAATATATTAAGTAACAGAACACTGAGATATTAAGTACTTTATGTGTTGTGTAAGTGTTTCATATTTAGTGATCCTACGTCAGTAAAGAACTAGGATCAATAAGCATCACTCACCCCGTTGCGACGACTTTACGAGAGTTTGATTTACGCCGGCTAATAAAGTTACTGAAAAGGATTGACAGTCCGTTGGCGGCGTGACAAATCTATACTATAATAAAACTATAGGATCGTCGTCGTGTCTGCACATTTAAAATATTAATATAAAACTGATTACGGGTAATGTAAGAAGAGTAATAGAATAAAAAAACGTTTATAATTGTTTTGTCTGTTTGTACGGGCTAATCTCCGAATCTTCTGAACGCTGCATCTTCATGGGGTTTTCTCGGGTAACTCAGACGTAACTCGGCGCAGCGCAGCATGGCTTTATTTCATCTAAATCGGGTCATGGTGAGAAAAGATATTCCACTAAACATAATACGGTCGCGTTTGTATTGTATGTTTACAATTTTGAAAGAGCAAAAAAACACCAAACATGTCCGTATGTTCGTATACGCTAATCTCTGAAACTACTAAATGGATTTCCATGGGGTTTTTACAGGTAACGTAAGTTCGACTTTTACGGGGTTTCTCACTTATAGTTAGACTAAAGGGACATAATTGTCCAACTGGTTGTACGAACAAGATTTTTTTCCCCGGGGGCCAACCTAAACCCTAGGAAACCGAAATTTAATAGGAGTGCACACCGATTGAGGTTGACGCAAATCAGAATACTCTCGCATTCTCGCTTATGAATTTTAAATCAGATGATATTTTATTAATCTTTTCACAAGTGTTCAAATGTTGGTATTTTGTATAAAGCAAATCAGATTTTTTGGCTGCCACATTAAACAAATAAATTGGTTGAATATTGCTTAAAATTTTTGTTTGACCGAATGTTGAACCCTAAAATGAAGGCGATACAAAATATTTAATATTTTGTTGCAAAGACTAATCTTTAACTAATGTTTCCTAGCAGATAATAGATATTACCTAGCAGATATAAAATGTTACCTAGCAAATATTTAATGTTACCTAGCACTGATATTCTAATTTTTAAATTTTTTGAAAACCATCAACCAACAAATAAGAAAATTATATCAGTCTCTTACTCGGTTAGCATTCTTGTATATTTTAAGAAGCCGTCATCATGATATTTCTACTCTTATAAGAGCACTTACACGGAGTGTAAGGGTTGTAGGTTCAGGTCCTGGCTCGAGGTTAATCTTTTGCTTGCATCTTTGCTATAAAAGTATTTATTTATATTAATGATATAGATATGGCATATATAATATATTATCTTCTAAGACTCTAAACCTTCAGGTAGTTATAAACGCAGAAAGATTATGTCTATGTATGTATATTTATTTTTTATTTCTTAATCCTATAAAGATTTTGTGTGTCTGTAAGATTGATGTACTAGGACTTTATAAGTCGTAGGAGTTGTATAAACTCTTCTAAGAGAAGATGCTCTTGCTGAGGAGTAAAGCGCGGTCCTTGTTAATTCTGACTAGCAGTAAACATACAAGTTAACTATGATATCCTACTGCCACAACACATTATGACATGCCTAGCGTCAGAATAGTCGCCAGAGTAAACTCTGATCGTGTCATTGCGGCTTTAGAAATAATGGTGCCATAGGTATAAAGCACCTGACAGATGTCTAGACGAGATTGGCGGTGGCGCCGCGCCAGGCAGGTATCGTGCCTACGGTGGTGCCGCGCCAGGCAGGTATCGTGCCTACGATCGAGCGATTCTTCACAGAAAAAAGGAGGGTTCGCAAGCACGGTACATGCATATAATATGTATGTATATATGTGTTCTTCTATCTAAGTAATTGATGAAACGATGCCTACGGTTACTCCCTACCATCGCACCGCTTACCATCGGCAGGGAATTCATTCTCACACTTTAGAACCGAAATGGTCGCGTACAGTGCGGTTTCAGAGTAACGCGAACGCCTGGGTTGTGCTGAACGCTTTCTGCCAAGGTTTTCTCTGAAGAATACAATATGGGGTTCTTCTAGAAAGAAGATTTTAGATTTATGAAAGGTCGGCATCGACTTTTGTAATGAAACTACTAGTCTATAGTTACGGAGATATAGCCTTTTATAGTACCAATTTTGTATTTGGTACGATCGTAACTTTTTTACTACCTACCTGAAAGTCCAATAAAGTATTAAAAAAATTAGTAGGTATTTTTAGTATTAGATTTTTTAGGGTCAGCAACGCCCTGGTGTTGCAAGCGTCCATGTCGGTGGCCAACGGCTAGGTGACCGCTTACCACCAGGCGGATCGTAAGCTTGTTTGTCACCTTAGTGGTATAAAAAAAAAGGTATTCAATAGAAAAAAATAAAAGCTACAGTTATTGAAAGTACAATTAGTGAATATTAATTTGGAGTATTATGACCATGCAACGCGGCGTGGCACGAAGCGGCCTGCAACATTTTCGCTGGTCTATTAGCCACCCGCTGGCGGCGTATATATTTCTCCTACGGCCGTGCTTAAAATATTATTGGCCAAATCGAGTACGAAATGCAATTTCATACCGCAAAAATAAACCAAAATTTAAACTAACACATGTTTGATTTTGATATTTAGGAAACCACGAACTCAATTGACAATTTGATAAAAATGTATGAAAATACGGAGAAATCTTTTTTAGATTAGTTTGGTCGTACTAAAGCAGTCTGAACTAAAACTGGATCAAATGTAATTTTGGGTTGAAAAATTGTATAAAAGTATTCCATTTATTATGTTTTTGTATGTGGTGTTGCCTTTTATAGCGTAGCGATTATCCTATTTATAAATATTGGTCTATAGATAGGCTTAAACAGTTTTTGTTTTTGTTTTACGCCCTAAACTTAGGACGCTATTTAGAAAACCGTAAATATGTTTTAATCGCCCTTTATCGGGGTCAATCGAAACAGTGACTTGGGTTAATTGAAACAGATATATTCAACTATTCTAACAAATATTTAAACCAACTTCAGGTACCACTGATGACTTGTATGTAGAGACATAGTAGATTTGTTGTAAATAAAAGGTATTTAGACCAAAATTATCAGTTTTTTCTTTTTATTAAAGCTTTATGATAACTTCTATGTCATTAAGGTTTGTTAATATTATTTCACTAAGCCTATTTTTATTTGGCAAAGATAAATCAGTCAGAGAATAGATTTTATTGCTAGCTCTTCACTCAATTAGATTAATTTAGACATAAATCAACGTTGCAAAAATATTTTGTCTTATATGAATTAACTAACCTAACATTATTAATCAAATCAGCTCTTGGTATAACGTGAAGCTTGAGCGGCTATTCCCCGAAAACCGATCATCCCTAGCCAGTTCGTTGTCTTTCCATGATGCTGTTCTTTTGTATATTATAGTAAGCTAGTAAGTTTTTAAAATGTCCAAAGTAAATATTAGCACATCTAATCATCGAGTCAGTAAACACTATGTTGTGTGTTCGATAACCCAACTGATTCTGCAGTCTCATCGTTCTTTTTGTATAAAATAAAAAAAAGACGTTTCCATAAAGATGCAAGATTGGTGCCATATTTTTGAACCACTTGCTTTAATAAAGTACGTTTACTTACTCCTTTATTTGCCTCTTTATAATTTTTAAAATCGACCTTGTTGTAGTCCGAAGTTTTCGCGATTTCTTGGCATTTAAAAATGTTAAAAAAATTGTGAAACAGTACGAAACTAGCAGCTTAGGGTCGGTAAAAATACATTTCAATTGACCCCGATGCCGTTTATTTCAACTGACCCTACACTTTGGCTTCAAATATTTTATCTTTAGAACAAGTCGAAACACATTCGACCAAGATTTTCATAGAAACGTTGATTGTAAGTTTAACAAAGAAAATGTAAGTTATGTTTCAACGGTTCGCAAACGCAACTAATAGTCAAAATACTTACTTTTTGTGGCGAAAAGCGGTGCACCCAGCCAAATTAAAATTTCTGACGCGCTCGGAGTAGTAACGCGAACTGAGTGACAGGTTTTGACAGTCACGCAAGAAGACACATATTATGCGGACTTCTATATATATATATGATGGTTTTGCGACCGTGCCGTGGTTGGTCGGGGGGTCCTACTAATAGGTCGGTCGGGGGGTCCTACTAATAGGCAAGAAACTTGGCATAGGCTCCTAATCATCTGATTTTAGACGTGTCTTTAAGATTTATAAATCGAAATTTAGCCTTCACGAAAAGTTGCTATCTTGGGTTGGTATATTATTGTTACCAACAACAACTTTGTGTGTGATGATCAGGTGCCTAAAATCGAGATTTTTGGCCTGTTATATTTTAGAACAGAAACCAGTTCACCGAATGTTTGTCATTGGTAACCAGTCATCTTTGTCGGTAACCTTAATTTTTGGGTAGGCATAAATTCAGTTTAGTTTAGTAGCTTGAACGTAAAATGCGATAGAGTAAGTAGGGCCAAATTGAGCCCAAAACGGTTCGTGTTAATATTATGTAAGTACTTGTATATAAATTATATACGTGTAAGAGATCGCAAACTGTAGGGTAGGAAGGTAGGGCTGCAAGAACGAAGCCCAGTGCTCCCTGTGCACTTGCTTACAGTAAATATTCCTTTCGTCCTTTCTTTTCATCCGTTTACTTACAATAAATTTTCAGTTTTTGTGTGATAGTACGGAAAATGCTGTAACTGCATTTTGTGCGCCCTGGGTGAGTATCAATCGCATTTTTGCACCCTGTGCCTGGGCACCTCTGGCACCGCATTAGTTACGGCACTAAGTACAAAATACCAAATATATACAGTCTTATCAAAATTGGCAAGAACCACAAAGTCTACTTTAATGAGTTTAAAAAAATCCGCGAGAAGAATAATTAATGTAGGTACATGTTAATTAGGTACCTATATGATATAATCCATTAAACAATCATGTGGGCTGTCTACTAGATTTACAGCTTTGAGACTTCTTCTGTCCCGCGCTGTGATGGATGGTAGGCGTTAGGAGCGACACCTTTTGAATAATTGATATTCTATCGATATGATATTTATCATTCTATCGAAGTCTAAATCTGAAGTTACCAATCTTTTCTTCACCACGACTCCCTTAACAAGTAATAATTTTTTGGGACGCCCATCTTTCTAAAAGAAGATATCTATCGACGTCTATCAAACAATAAAATTAATACCTACCTATGTACTTAAAAAGTTCGAATTGTAGTTTTAAGCTATATAGTCCACAACTTAGTTCTAATAGATGTTATTTCTCGACTGTTACAAGTGTGTTAGGGTAGAGTCGATTGGTATGTGTTTCTAGTCTAGTTGTATTGATAGAGAAGTTGTTTATAAGTGTCGCAGGTGCATATATGAGGTTCACACACCTTACAGCCCAGACGGAGAGCCACCGCAATACGCAAAGAGTCATCATCGAGAAGAGTGCCCAGGTGAGGCGAAGGAACCGCTTGTAACCAAGCCCCGGACTCAGGTTGCGTCACAGCTCGTAGTCTGGCCTTATCGACTCCCAACGCACCCTCTAGCAATTGCTCTTGAAGCCTCTTTACCCCCACATTATCCCACGCCCGCTGAACATGCGACAATTCTGGGACTGTAGCACCCGAGTTAAGGGCTAACCAAACTGACACAGCATCAGACGTAAAAGGTATACTTCCCCCGTCACCATTAGAAGGAAGTAAAAAAGTGACTAGGTTGGCAACCCCGTGCGCAGACGCCAGGAAAGCAGGCAGACCCACCTCCTTAGCGCACCGTATCCCGAGACCACCACATCGGACAGGCAGAGCTGCCTGAATCAACTGGGGACCATCTAGGGAGACATTAAGAAATGACTCAACAACCAATTTTAAACTTTCATCAAAAGATGAAATTTCCTCAGGGCAGAGCCAAGTTGGGGTAGTCCGCAATAAATAGGTGACCTTCGAAAGAGCGAAGCTCATGTGCAACAAGATGATCGCCACGTGTGCGGAAAGAGCCTTAAGACGTTCGGGAGCGGAAAGGATAAAATGTTTTCTTGCATTTATGGCCTTAGGGACTCCAGAAATAAATACTGGGGAACCTAATAAGTTTAAGTCAGGAGTAGAAATTTCCTTAAGGCCAGGTAAAAGAGAAATGTGTGTTCGAGCCTCAGTACCACAGGCGAAGAACTCGCACTTCGAGGGATTAACCTCTAGACCCAGGTCTTTAAGGCGGGGAACTAAGGCCTCCAGATCCTGAAACACGTCTTCTGGTTTACCCCCGATTGTGCCATCGTCTAGGTACTTTGTGAATAGCCAGGCTAAACACAAGCGGACCGAGTGGGTATCCCAGTTTTGAAAGAATAAGATTTTTCCTGCTGGGCTCCCTTTTTTGGAAGAATAAGATTTTTTTGCGAAGAAAAGGTTGGAAGGAAGTCTATACACTTGATGACGGAAAGGGAAGAGGGACGCGATTTTATCCTTGACCTCATTCAACAGAACGTCTCTTTCCAAAGAGTTGAACGCGTTGCGAATATCAAGTTTCAGCAAAATATTGCCTTCATTCTGCGGAGCCATGAGAAACGGTCGCGTGGCGTGGATAGCAGCCTCACAACCCAGACATGTGCCAAATCCCAGTTGGTGCGGCTGCAAGTAACTGGCTATTTCTTCTTTGACAGAGCGGCAAGCTAGTTTGGCAGCCAAGCGGCGAAAAACGCTGCCCACCGCTATTGGTCTTAAACCACCATCTTTTTTGTTCAAAGCAAAAAGGGAGGCCCCGTAAAGATAAGGACACACAAGAGGATTTAACTGACCACTAAGCAGAAAGTTTGCTAGCTTGGTTAAACACCCTATAAGGCGCCTCCCGTTTTCACCCGCCGACATGGAGGTCAACTCTTTAAGATGTGCCGGCCGGATCCCATCCAGGCCTGCCGCTGAACCTGCGTTAAAAGATCCTAACGCTAAAATTACGTCCTTTATCATAACTGTTACCGTAGATCCGGATCAGGAGGAAAACTCTCAGTACGTGAAGGGTCCGGATGCTTTGATTCTAGCGCAGCCAGTGTGTCTGGACCCCGCCGTGCAAAGGAGTCGTCCGACATAAACAGGCGAACGGCACCTCTAAAATCCCCCCTCAAAGACCTTTGATTCAATATTTTTCCGAATAGAGCGAAAACTGGTAGACATAGACGACGGCATAGTTATGTCAATTTCACTAAAAAGACCCGACGACAAAACATTGGTTTTAACTTTTGACGTCTAATTCCCAGGTGACTCTTTCGCAGGCATTTTCAGAGCTGTATATGCGAAAGAAAGAAGAGCCCCCCACTCATCCAAGCCATTGTTAGCGACACATGAGTCTATAACGTCACACAGCTTGCCGGCCGCCTGGTTCCGAGCACCCTTAGGAATGTGGTGCAGAACTGGTATACTTCCTTTGAAATAAGCAAGCCTGTCTAAAGAATTCTGAGCAGGTGGCGATGTTGGCGGCCCCTGTACCGTTGAAGTAGTGCTACTTGTGTCGATCGGAGAAACATGTGCGGCTGCAACTGAACAAAGCACTCGCTTGTGCATGCGCCCAATATGCACATTCAAACCATGTAAGGAAAAACCACGTGAAGACCCTGGACAGTGTGGACAAGTTAATTGTGTAGGCGTTACACTCATATTAACAAAAAATAAATAACCAGATAATACAATAGGTATCTATAAAATTATAAAACAGTAATAAATCTACAAATTCAATTCAATAAACAACACATTGATAAATAAATATTAATACTAAAATGTAATAGAGTAAAGACGATAATATATTAATAATAATAAAACACTATAATAGACTGTAGAAACAATTTAAAATCCTTAGTTCAAAAGAAATCGGCCCTCTGAAGTTCGAAGGAGGAACTTAGAGAAACCAGAGCCAAACTAAGTTCCACGACGACACGAAACGTAGTCAAGCGCCTGCGATGATCTCCCAGTTCTACTATCAAACGATAGCGACTTCAAGTGTGACCTAGTACTGAACCTTCTCATTATAGTAGAATTTCCACCAAACATCCAGGCACTTCCTAAGACAACGATCACCGGTCTTATATACCCTGTATTATCACTCTGTAAGTAGGGGATGTCCAAAAACTGTGCACATTATTCACTTATTCGCAGTGATTACGATGTTTTCCAATTTTGAAAACAGTTTGTTTGTCACTTTTGTAATTGCCTTTTTTTTAGGATTTATTTTCTTTCATTTTTTACGAAAACGTTCATCTGGGAATATCATTAGAGATATTAACGATTTATGAATTAAAAAGATAAGATTGAGATGTAAAATATTTAAAATACAATAAAAATATAAGAATGAAAAAAATTGTAAACAACTTTGACAGGTGACCTTAGACTATCTTTGGTTGGTATTTAAAAGAGTTATAAATAAATAAAAAAGTTTCATTAGTTACCTGTTGTTTTTCTTTCAATTTGCGACAGTGCACAATGTTGCAGTGCACAATGTTGCAGTGCACAATGTTGCAGTGCACAATGTTGCAGTGCACAATGTTGCAGTGCACAATGTTGCAGTGCACAGTCAAAAAGGTTCCAACTCAGCTCACCGCAGAGCTGATTTTCAGTTTTCAGTTGAGACACACTGATGATGACTCGTTTTTGTTGCAGAAGACGTGATAAAAAAAAGAAAATGTAGGTAGAATATATATTATTATTCCAGTAGCACTTATGAATCGTCAATTTAATTATTAATTTTATAAACTTTACCACCGGTTTGAAATAATTTTACTGACAGGAGCCGACAAGGAATTGAGTAGTTAATATTTTATAAATATTTTTTAACTTTATATTAAAAATCTATATCTATACATATAAAAGGCTTTTTCCTGAATGACTGATGGATCAACGCACAGCCTAAACCGCTGATCGTAGGGACCTGAAACTTAGAGGATGTGTTCTTTGTATGACGTAGGCATCTTATAAAATAAGTTTTTAATGAAAGGGTGAAGTGCGAGTCGGATTCACGCAATAAGGGTAAACCGATTGTAATGAAATTTTGGTAACTTGTTATACACACGCCAGGGAATGTTTCTGAGGAAGAAAAAAAGGGTCAAGTGCGAGTGAGACAGGGTCAAGTGCAAGTGAGACAGGGTCAAGTGCGAGTCGCGTAATAAGGGTAAACCGATTGTAATGAAAATTTGGTAAGTTGTTATGCACACGCCGGGGAAGGTTTCTAAATTAGTACAACCCTATTAGGTTGTTTTAAAAAGAAACAACGTTCGCCGGTTCAGCTATATTTATATAAAAGAAGTAATTGACTGGCTGACTGACTAATCGATCAAGGAACAGCTGAAACCGCTGTGTCTAGAAGCATGACATTTTTCAAAAACGTTCCTTAAATGACGTAAGTGTGCACTAAGAAGGGATTTTTGGCAATTAATAAGGGGGTAAAATATAGGTTGGCAGTTTGCATGAAAATGGCTAAAACTTGGCATAAATGTTAATAATTAAGATTCACGTGATTCACTGTTTTTGAAAAATTATTCTCTAGACGGCAAAATAGAGGATGAAAATGTGTATTAGAATTCCGATGTAATTGTATGTAAAACAGTAAACAGTCAAAAGCTGTTGTTTTTTAAAAAAGTTCACGCAGACAAAGTTGCGGGAATAAGCTAGTACCTATATAAATGGCAAAGTCCTGAAAAACCGCTAAGCATAGAAATTTAAAATTTGGAGAGCGAGTTTGTTATGCAATGAAGGCGTTATTTAAGAACGGGTTTTGTGAAATTAGACTTTTAAGGAGGTGAAATAGGGGTCGGAAGTTCGTATGAAAAACCGTCATTTTTTTAAGGTTAAGCCTTTTAAGTAAAAATTAAGAATGATGTATTTTACTGCTTTTCAGAAAATTATGCCACAGGGGTAAAATAGGGGACGAAACTTTGTAAAGGAATACTGTTATTTTTGCAAATAAAACCATGAAAATTGGTATTTTTACTTTTATTAAACAATAAAGAATAACGTGTTTCAGTATTTTTAAAATTCAACTCCTAAATAGGTGAAAAGGGGTGTCAAAGTTCAAGTACGGATCTACGTCTTTTTTTGGGGAGGGGCGATTTAAACAAGAAAAAAAATTGGTCTAGTGCGAGTGTGACTCGCAAACCGTGGGTTCATTTTATCATCTAAATTTTCTTTTATATCACTAAGGTGGTAAACAAGCTTACGGTCCGCCTGATGGTAAGCGGTCACCGTAGTCTATGGACGCTTGCAACACCAGTGATACCCCATCACTCGCGGGTTGCCGACCCTTCAGAAATCTAATAACTTTTGCTTGAAGAACCCCAAGCTGTATTCCTTTTAGTCGTAATTTACGAACACAACCAAAAACAAAAAGTGTGCCGCTAAGCGGTCGCTGATCCAATTACTGACCAAGCTCGACGTTGCTTTACTTTTAAAATTGTTTTTAATATATAAATGTGTAACTGTTTCTCCTAAGAATAGAGTATTTTCGGTACATGCCGCTGATACGGTAATTTAAGATGGTAGGTAACGTCTTGAGCCAAAGCTTAAGCCCGTAAGAAAGGTGCCAGATCAAATGCGCACGCACGACACGCATCTACTGAGTCCGTGCGCGTGTAACGGTTTTCAATTCTTCGATTTATAATCGAATTATTTATTTATTATTTTCCTTAACAAGTCAACACCTAAGAGGTGAAAGTGGTGACAAATTTGAAAAAGAAACCATTTTTTTTATCAAATTTGTTTGTAACTTAGAAGTAGGTGCTCTTTAACACACTAAATGACATTCGCATGTCATACATATTTCTTAATTCAAAATTCCGCCCATAAGGGAAGAAAGAGGTTAGGAAGTTTGTCTGATGTATATATGCTTTTTAAGACCAATAATAAACAAACTGTTTAGGGGATTTTCAAAATTCAATCCCCAAGGGAAGAAAATGTGTTGCTTATTTTATTATAAAAAAATAAAACAGATATTTCGGCATTTTTCAAAATTTAGAGGTTGTTTATAATTTGTATGGTAAAAAATATTCTATGATATGATGATTTGAAATTTGGTATCTATATAATTATTATGCGTTTGATATTTTATTTGCTTTTAAACACAATTTCTCAACACCGTATGTTGGCGCCATGCATACGGGGGACTGAGCCGCAGACGCGCGGTTGGACCTCTGGTCCGGTCGTGGCAGCGGCACGCGAGCTGGGAGCGACGTCACCAGAGTAGGAATGAATATCTTCCAGCAATCGAGGACGTTCGGCGCGTATTGCAAATTTCACCTATTTATTTATAGACACATATGTTTTACAATCGTCGTTTTTAACCAATTAAATAACTACGTACCTGAAACAAAGTAACTAGTATCATTTAAAGACTTGGAACTTGCGGAAACACCGTACTTTAACCACTAAGAGGAGAAAGAGTGTGGCTTAGTTTGTATGGGATTAGAAAATATTATTTTTAAACTAAAATTGTCATGTCACTTAGTATTAATGCTCTTCGACACAAATTAAAACGCGTACTTCAGGTTTTTTTTAATTCAACCTGCACCATCGAGCCTGCACGGGGGTGAAGAGTTAGTTAACGAATAAAATATTATTTCAAAGTGAAATTTTATTCAGAATTCATGTTAATGTTTTACAACAAAATTGACAAAATATGTATTTCAGAGAATTTTAATATTCAATCCCTTAAAGAGTTAAAAGAATGGAAAAAAAGAAAGTATAAAATTGAAAGTTTGTAAGAAAAATAATATTTTAATAGTTAAATTTACTCAAAACTCAGAATTAATGCTCAAATAAAATATGTGTTTTGGTGTTTTTCAGGGAGTTGAACGGGGATGAGAAAGTTGGTATAGAATTTTATATTTCTACAGTCAATATATATTATATCAATGCAGTCAATTAACTATTATAGGTTTTGTGGACACGTTTTAAATTCAAACTCTAAGGAGGTGAAATGTGGTAAACTTTATAGTATGTTGAACAAATATTATAGTGTATGTGTGTGAAGCCGCGGGCGAATAGCTACTAGTAATACAATATACACTGGGTATTGGGTAATAATATAATGTATAATTCTTTAATTTGAAAATATTACATATGGCTTTATGAGCGATTTTTTTAAGTTCTAATGCTGCCAAGCTTTTTTTTCTTATTTAGAGCCGTTCGACCAAACAAGTAGATATAACTCTTATCCTAAGGTTAAAATCGGTAATTACTCTCGAAATAGTGACTTTTGCGTTTTACCAAGCCTTGTTTTAGGTAAAGTCTGTCTGTCCGAGAGTAAATCGTTATACCGCCAAGATGCACGGAGTAGCAGGTTAGCCCGGGATAATTTTATTGGTAATGGTTACACAGTGCCGCGTTTTTTGGACGCCAGCTTCACCTTATCTTGTAAATGATCTCGGATCTGAACATCGCTTCAGATGTCGACACCAAGGATCCAATGCTCTTGGAGATGGAGAGGGGAGTGTTCTGGAATTGTGAGACTAGAGTGAATGGAGTTTTCTTAGCGGTGAACGCGCATACTTGTGTCTTTGTAGGGTTGAATCGGACCAAGTTTACCCGTCCTCAATCAGAGACCTTGGACAGTGTGGTCTCGATTTGAGACACAAGTTCTCCGCGGTTTTCCTTCACAACGGAACGAGGGATGTTTGCACGACCCGTGTAATAAGCGTCTCCAGTACTGTCATCTGCATAGCAATGTATGTTGTTGAGACAGCACAGAGCCTTGTGGGACACCAGCATTAATGTCCATGCTATCAGAGCAACTACCGTCAACTACGGCTCGTATGCTTTTGCCGGACAAAAAGCTAGCCACCCATTTGTACAAACCCTCGGGCACTCCGTAAGAAGGCAACTTCGATAGAAGACCCCGGTGCCAGACCCGATCGAACGCCTTCGCTATGTCTAGGCTACATGCCAATGCCTCCCCCTGACTCTCAATGGCTAGTGCCCATCGATGTGTGAGATACACTAGAAGGTCACCAGTTGAGCGACCGTGGCCAAAGCCATATTGACGGTCACTGATTAGGTCGTGTACTTCTAGGTATCTTAGAAGCTGTGTGTTGATCATACGCTCCATCACCTTGGAGAGGAGAGAGGTAATAGCGATTTTGCCGATAAATTGGAATTTTGCTCTGGCAGTTGCTTTCTTACTGAACCTCGAGGCAGCATTTAATTTGCGTTTTAACTCAGAAATATTCCGATCCTTATTATTACAAGTCGTGGTCCAAGCCTCATATGCAGTTTGCTTAAGAATTTTAGCTTTTCTGTAAGACCTATTAAACCACGGTCGTTTTTTGACGCCGGCAGCTACTCGCAGGTTAGGAATATAGCATTCCATACCAGCAAGGATTGTCTCAGTGACTGCGGCTGCGCAGACGTCAGGATCTTCTGAGTTAAAGCAGATCTGCCTCCACGGGTACGATGCGTAAAATTCACGCAATCCATCCCAGTTTGCCGACTTATAGTGCTACATACGACGCCAATTAGTTGGCCCAGATGGATCGGGTTGTGAGCATGACATTTGAGTCCGAACGAGACAGTGGTCCGAGGAGCCAAGAGGCGCATCCACTGAGACGGAGTATCCGTCCGGACGATTAGTCAGCAGAAGGGTCAGTAAGGAGCTCGTATGTTCCTCTATATCTGGTAGTCTCGTTGGAGAAAGTACCAGCTGAGAGAATCCATAGGTCAGAGCAAATTCATGAGCAGATATCCCAGCATAGTTATTGGTTCGAGAACTGAGCCACTCACGATGGTGGGCGTTAAAGTCTCCCAAAATAACTAGTTCTTCTGTGGGATATTGCTCTAGAACTTTGTCAGTCGTCAAACTCAGGTGCCTAAAGAGTCGAGTTACGTCCGTATCACCGCTATGTGACCTGTATAGATACGCATAGATACGAGTGTAGCCGCCGTAATCTACGCGCACCCACAATATTGACAGGTCCCTGTCTTCAAGGCTATGAAGGCGGCGACAGCAGATATCCTCCCGGACGAACATACATACACCGGCACGACTCATAAAATTGTGTTCGAGTTTGTAGCCGGGATAGCGCAGGAGATGATGTGTCGGCCGGGCAGGATATCTGCGTCTCCGTTAGAACAAGAATGGTTGGCTGCGCAGTCTCGAGATGGTGGTGGACAGCGTAAAGATTTGCGTGAATACCCCTGATGTTGCAAAAATCCACATTATATGTGGATGGAGTAGCCGCTGTACAAACTCTTTTCTTTTTCGTTCTCATTCCCATTAAATATAAAAAAAGGTTACTAAGACTAAGGATGAGGATTCACTGCACAGACAGCTTAGAGGACTAACGGTGCGGTTCTAAGACTGCCGAAGCTCGCCACAGATGATACGGTTGCTGGCACGGCGGGTGAAAGGGCCCCTGATCCCCCTCTGTTGTAGTAGCCGTAGCCTTATTAAGTCTCCCTGACCGCCGAACCAGCACGCCGTGTCTACGCCGAGCAATGACAGCAACAAGCACCGCCGGTCCTCCGCTGTCCGCGCAGCGAATCCTCAAAGAGCTCAAGACCTTACTCACCGCCAGGAACACAACACTACTCAATGTTACTTCCCCAGTTCGGGCCGCTCATTCGCTCATAAGCAGTGGCTTATTCGAGCAAGTACTTGCAGTGCCCTACCTCAGTAAAAAGTTTTGGTCGAATACACCCTTAATGTATTCATGAACTTTGTAATAGCTTTTTCAACACACTTGCTCATAAAGCTCTAATTTCACCAAGCAATTAGGCACATAATGACACCTGTAACCAAGATCCCAGAGCGATCTGACATAACTTATTTTCACATAGATGAAACCTTAGGTTCTCAGTAGCGTTTCACGTTCTTTTAACACCTGCGGTCTTGTTGGAGCTTGCCTTGTGACACCCGGGCAGGTACCAGGTAAGAAAGGTAACTAAAATAAGAGTTACTGAACTTAAATTTAGATGGCTGATTTTTATATATGTTTTGTAGAATATTATTCTAAAATAGTATTTATAAGTGTCAGACACTTTCCATGGACCAAAACTTTTGTCAGACGTAGAATACAACATTTTTGCATCTCTATTTAAATAAGACGAACTTCAACATTCTATTGCATATATGTTTACCTTTCTTTAAAAGGTGGGATTAAAGTCACAACCAATCAATGCAAGAAATCCTAGCAAACTTCTACACAAAGATGGTCCCAAGTGCTCGTAAACTTTTGTTAAATTAATCTATCTTCCGGTGCCTGCTTATAACCATACATTCGAATTATCATTTTCAAGTTATGCATTTGTCCTAACATTATTCTCGCAAAATCAGTATCAGTGCATCTTATAACAAAATATGCTTGAGCGACTACATTTTCTTTCTCGAAGGCCTAACAACAGGTCTTATAGCTTCTAATTAGCCACATTGGAAGTCAGGAAGGTTTTTTAGATGGGCTTTTTTTTAGATACTCTCGGCTGAATAATTTTTGTGTTTAGGGGATGTTTGGTCACTACAATTTGTCTGACTAATGAAATATAACTTTGTAATAGTTACCTTAATAACTTATTAAAAATCAGCCATGTAATAATAAGTAAAGTTCAATTAATTTTTGTTAAGCTTTAAAGCATCTGACAAAAGTTTTGGCCCATGAAAAGTGTCTGACACTTATAAATACTCTTTTAGAATAATATTCTACAAAACATATATAAAAATCAGCCATTTAAATTTAAGATCAGTAACTCTTATTTTTAGTTACCTTTCTTTCCAAGCTCCAACAAGACCGCAGGTGTTTAAAGAACATGAAACGCTACTGAGAACCTAAGGTTTCATCTATGTGCAAATAAGTTATGTCAGATCGCTCTGGGATCTTGTAATATAATCAAACTGTGACTTTTTCATTTCTGTTATTCACAAGTGAGTTATAGAGTTTTTTTATATTATTGGTTAAGTTCCTTTGTTCTTAAAAAAGTTTCGAAACAAAAAAGATCGTGTTCAATAGTACAAATTTTAATGTACCTATTGTTTGCTCATTTCATACAACTTTGTATTTAATTAGATAATTTCAAGTTTTACGTGTTTAATAAATAAAACTTTTACTCAAAAATAATTTTTGTTTTCTCTGTAGTAAAAAAAAACTTTAAATTTCCCATTTTGTCCGTGGCTAAAACGCTATCCGCGAAAAGCCAAAATAAAAGAAACCTCATTCTTTAGTCTATGCACCAGCGTTGACAGACGTCCCGATTTTGGCGGGACGTCCCGATTTTTAAATCAAAAATAAATGTCCCGCGCGGGACAGGCTCAATCCCGCTTTTCGGGAATAACTCGGCCGTGCGTGTAGCGTACTGAGAAAGGGCGGACGAGTGGCACAGACAAGATTTAACGATAGGGTAAACCTGATTTAAAATATATTTTTATTAAAATACATTTTCTATGGATATTTTTACTAGGTACCTATCTATTGTCACTTAAACGTTTTTCACTCTTAAAGTTCCTAAATCCCGACTTATATATTCTGGCAACGCTGCTATGCACTGACCTCTACTGCTACAGAGGTTAGTGAGTCTATGGCAGATCGCCATGCGCGCGCATAGGAAAACTGATTAATTTTTCCCGCCATTGCGAATAATTTTTCACAACTCGTTTTCACTATTGAAATTATTAATTATATTATTTATTAATTAAAATGTCTACAAGTACCTACTAGTTATGCAAAAAATGATTTTTGTTGTGAATGATCCCATACATACATATAAGATGTGAAGCCCTTAACGTTATGGAAAGTTTACTAAAAAAAAAAAAGTCTAAGGAAAAATATGTATTTGCGTACCAACATTTCATACAATGGAAAAACAACAAGAATACGCAGTCTTTTTCAGAAAATGTCTTCATGGCGTCAATTATCTTCCAAGTACAAACCTAGCTCTTTGTGGTGTTGGTTAAAAATGTTATAAAGTACAGTCCGAACAAAGAATGGTGTGGACTTAAAAGCATACTCTAGTTTGTCAGCTTATCTAAAGAGACTGTCCGATGGATTTAGAAGCAAGAAATCAAAGGTTTTATCGTCTGACGATAAAGAAAAATTTATAAAAGATGCTCCAGATAACCAATATCTGGCTAAGGTTAGTTAGTTAAATTAATTTTAAATATCTACGCGGCTTCAGCCTGTGTTGTGTGTTGGACTTAATTATTGTTTCTTTTTTTCAGGTTGCTTTAATATTTTGTGTAACTGGTGCATGCAAGAATTAACAAATATTACTGTAAAAGACGTAGAGAACCATGGCCAGATGCTTCTAGTGAAAATACCTATCACGAAAAATAAAATACCGAGGTCATTCACCATACACGGTCCATGCTATGAATTTGTTAAGAAGTATGAAAGTTTGCGTTCACCAAAATCAAAAATTACCGTTTCTTTCAAAATTACCACTACCAGAATGGTGAATGTAACTGTCAGCCTATAGGTATAAAAAAAACGGGTTGCACTCCGGGAGTGCCGGCAGAAGTGAAAACATACTGGCTATTTACTTCCCATGACTTCTTATCCATATTTATTTATTAAAAATAATAACTTTTGTTTATTTACTTTTTTGACGTTGTATATTTGACAGCTCAATCTGTCATAGAATTAAAATCCCATATCCAACCTCCCTGTACTACTCATAATCGCCATATACTAAAAATAAAAACTAACCTAATGTAAATAAAGGTCACGTGTCCTAACGCGAGTGACATCTTACGAATTTTCGATCAGGACACGTAACCTGACGCGAGTTTAACAGTTTTTACACATCACAAAAAAAGTGCACAGCGCCACT
The DNA here is from genome assembly GCA_946406115.1 of Apoda limacodes. NCBI lineage: Eukaryota > Metazoa > Arthropoda > Insecta > Lepidoptera > Limacodidae > Apoda > Apoda limacodes. Next base: position 3,992,993 of record OX291553.1, on the reverse strand, counting down.
AAAGAAGTTTTCACTTCAAAATATTTACAGTAAAAAGTAATCCTTATTTGCTACTTTTCAAAACAGTATTTCCTTTGCCATATATTCACCTTAATTTTCAAGCATTGACAGTTTTGATAACGTCAAATGAAACATATAGAAAAAATTGGATCGTGCGCCAGTCGCTTAAAGTGCCAGTTACTACTACTTTTACCCTATGAAGGAATTTTAAATACTATAACGGAAGAGTCAACTATTAAATATTATGATGAAGCATACAAACGTGCCACGGAGTCATACTATCAATTAGACGCCATGTATGTGAAATATGTCAAACCGACAACGGCTTCAGAAACGGTTGACAATTCATCTCAGTGTGGTAGATTACATACAATCAATTTAATTAATTTTGAGGGCGATATTTTGGCATGGTCTATTTTTATTAGCCTGTATGAATCTTTAGTTTTGACGCGAAAAGATATCTCTAAAGCAGAGAAATTTCATTATTTGTTAGCTCACGTAGATAAGGAACCGCGGTTATTAATAAAACATTTACCCATGCAAAACAGTTCATTGGATATAGCAATAAATATATTGAAAAGTAGGTATCAAAATACTAGACTACTTGCTGATTCACACATTTAGGCTGACTTGCGGAAGATTCAGGGTTAAATAAATAACTAGCTAAATAACTAAACCTGGGTCAAATGTATAACTAGATAACTCGTCAATTGTCTTGCAGAAGCAGAAAGTTAACTATTCCTCAGAAGTGACAACATAATAAAATTAAATGTGCATCCTGTTATAAACCGCCTAAATAAGAAATTCTTGCATAAGTATATATGGGTCTCCGGTTTTAGCAAAAAGTACGAACACAATACTCAATCCTCTTTTAGAATCTACTCGAGCGCTAAAAAACTTTTTTACCCACGGATCATTGGAGTTACATTTTGTTACATATCGGCTTGACTAAGTTACATACTGACATTAAAACTCGCTTCGAACAGAAATACGGGAATGATAGTAGCAAATTACCTACATTTGATGAACTTACGTATTTCTTACAAAACGAGTGTAGGCTTTTAAACACCGCAACATCGGCGGCGGCCATGATGACGCGATCGGCGACGGCAGCGCCACCGGCGCAGGCGGTTGGTCGGACAGAGCGCGGACGCGTGTGCGGGTGGGGGCACGCGGTACATACCGTTGGTAACGATAACCTACACGTTACACGTTGCGGTTATTGTCGGGGTACGAATCATATGATTACTAAATGTTACAAATTCTTAGTACTTTCGGTGATAGAAAAGATTGGATAGGGAATAACGGTTTTTGTTTTAGGTGTTTTGGAAATCATAACGCTAGGGCTTGTAACTTGAATGTACCATGTTCTCATTGCAAAAACATGGGACATAATAAATTAATTTGTACTTCTCTCATTTCTGGTCCGGAACAAATTACGGAAAACGGACCGCCGCGCGCAATGGTTGCCAACTTAAACCGTGATCCACGAAGTGATGAGAACATTGCTGTTGGGATACAGAATCGGTTCGCCCGCCCAGACAGTAGAGAATCCGCCCGCCCTCCCAGTTCGTCAAATTCATCATAGCAATTACAGTCGGTAAATGTTACTTTCGTACCAAAATTGCCGGATAATGTTTTGCTACTTACGGTTATTGTTGAAGTAAAATCGATTCACGGAAGTTTTGTGCAGGCGAGAGGTATGCTGGATTTTGGATCACAATTAACAATAATTCGTAGTGATTTTGTAAATAGTTTAGGGTTAAAGCGGCATTATTTTGAAACGCCTTTAGTAGGCATCGGCGGTGCAACTTTAAACGATTGTCGGCACATCGTTACATTTTATTTTAGACCAGAAAAAACTGGTCAGTCATTATTATCGGTTACGGCGGCGGTATTGAAAAAACCTACAACTTACTTAGCTAGAAAATTGGGGTTACTTACTAGTTTGAAATTATCGGATACGGCGTCTCCAGAAATGCCTAATATACAAATCATTTTTGCTTGTGATATTTTAGGTCAGATTATTAATGGAAAAAAAATAAACTTAGGTTCAACAGGTCCTTATGCGATTGAAACCATATTTGATTTTGCAGTTTTCGGTCCAGTGCAGTCCGAAAACTTTGACAAATCAGCGTCAATTTTTAATAACACCAATATTAACGGCAGAAACTTTACGGGTAAGACTCTTTTAGATGCGGTAGAAAAATTTTGGCGGTCTGAAGAACCTCCAATATCTAAAGTAAAAAACCCGGATGATATTGATTGTAAAAAATTGATTATTTCTACAACAAGTCGCAGTTCTGACGGCAAATATGTTGTGCGGTTGCCTTTGAAACCCGATCATCCTAAACTTGGTGACTCGTAACAAACGGCCCTACAAATATTTTACGCTCTCGAAAAAAGACTGGAACGGCAGTCAGAATTTCGTCAAAAATACGTTAATTTTATGTCGAATATTGCTCTCAGTCATATGGAGGTTTCTAATTTTGACTTAAACTCGGACGAGGAATATTACTTTTTGGCACATCATGGAATATTTAAGAAATCCGGAGATATAAGCAAAATTCGGGTGGTTTTTGATGGTAGCGTGCCGACAACTACTGGCGTGTCTTTGAATGATTGTTTGTTCGCCGGCGAAAGTTTACAAAATGACGTAACTCAAGTAATTATCAATTTTCGTTGGCCACTTTTTATTTTTACCACAGATATAAAAATGATGTTCCGTCAAACGTGGATGCATCCAAGTGATTGTTAGTACCAACTTATTTTTTGGCGTCCTGATAATTCTACGGAACCACTTGTGTATGGCCTGAAGACCAATACCTATAGTACAAAAAGCGGACCATTTATCGCCATTCGCTGTTTGCAGCAATTAGCACGTGATGAAATGGAAAGGTTCCCTCGGGCCGCGAGGCTATTACTGAGCAACAGCTACGTTGACGATTTAAATGGTGGAGCAGACAATTTTGAAGAGGCTTGTCAAATGCGGGACGAGCTTATTGGAACTATGAACACGGCTGGCTATGATTTACGGAAATGGGCATCAAACGTTCCAACGTTACTGGACGGTTTGCCATCGGATCATTTAGAAAGCCCTGGGACTTTTGACAATACGGATGGACCGGGCTTTATTAAAGTATTAGGTATTCAATGGAATCCACTTAAAGATAGCTTTACTTACTCTATAAATTTGCCAAATAATAATATTGTAACACGGAGAATTATTTTATCTACGGTAGCCAGACTTTATGACCCTCTTGGTTGGATATGCCCTGTAGTTTTTAGAATGAAAATGTTACTTCAGTCTCTGTTGAGTAACACTGATAGTACGCGTAAGGTAGATTGGAATAGTCGAGCGTCAGATGAAATAGTTCAGAATTGGCAAAATATTCTTTTAGATTTACCTAATCTTAGTCAGATTTCTTTATCGCGATGCATAAAGCCAAACGGTCAGGCTAGCTATTCTTTACATGGATTTTGTGACGGATCATCTCGATCTTCTAGATACGGATGGTAACGCTTCGGTACAGTTACTTATGGCTAAGTCCAGGGTAGCACCTTTACCGACAAAACAAACAATTCCTAAGTTAGAACTTTGAAGCATTGTTGACAACACTTGTCAATCACATTGTTTTATGTATGAAAAATACAACCTTCTATAACATTTTCGGTTGGTGCGACAGTACAATTGTGCTGGCTTGGATACGGACACCAGCTCACAGATTGCAGGTTTTTGAGGGGAACCGAGTGACGCAAATCAACGCGTCAAAAGCTGTCATTAAATGGAGACATATTCCAACTGAGCTGAATTGCGCAGATGTGGGGTCTCGAGGCGCTTTTGCGAGAGATTTATTGTATCACCCGCTGTGGTGGGGTCCTAATTGGCTGTTCCAGTCAGAAGACCGGCGGCCAGTCGACTGTTCAGAATTTCCATTAGGTATGTTGCCAGGCATACCGGCCAAATCTCAGGTAGTTCAATTCGGTATTTTAGGATCGGATCTTGAATTAGCATCGGAAATAATACAGCGTTTTAGTTCATTTGATACTCTAATCAGCGATACTGGTTATTTACTTCGGTTTTGTTATAATTGCAGAAAATCTTCGGTTGATCGAATTAAAGGTAAAAATTTATCTGTTGCGGAATATAGAAATTCACTTTCTCAATTGATTTTGTTAATTCAGGATATGCATTTTCATAAAAAAAAATCGGCATTAAAGTCACGATTACCTATTACGACTTCTATGCGTAGATTAAACCTATTTATTGACAAAGATAATATGATTAGGCTTGGTGGTCGTTTGTCAGCATCAGGTCTCCCCTATGAAGTAAGACAACCTATTTTACTACCTGGCAAGGGTCGGTTTATAGAATTATTAGTTACCCATTTTCATAAAATTTACTGTCATGTCGGCGCTAACACACTTGCAGCTATTCTGTCACGGAAATACTGGATAGTTTCGGCCAGGCGTATAACACGCCATATTGTCTTTCGGTGTATACAATGCTATCGGTCCAGAGCACAGCCCAGTCAACCGTATATGGCAGACTTGCCACCGGATCGTGTACGGTGTGTACGCCCATTTTTTGGCGTCGGAACGGACTTTGCCGGTCCCCTCTTTATAAAATCTAGTACACTACGAAATGCTAAAATACAAAAATGTTATCTTTGCATTTTTGTATGTTTATCTACGAAAGCAGTTCATTTAGAGATAGTTACGGATCTCTCGGTCAATGCATTTGTTGCTGCATTTACCCGGTTTATATCTCGAAGGGGCCGTCCATCATTGGTAAGGTCAGACTGCGGAACAAATTTTACGGGAACGGAACTGTACTTATTCCTTCGTAATAACCATTCGGATATTGAACGAACTTTGACAAAAGAAAGCATAACTCGGTTATTTAACGCACCTGCAAGTCCTAATCATGGTGGTTTATTCGAAGCAGCTGTTAAGTCAGCAAAAACTCATGCAGGGTTTTAGGTGAAACGCGATTAACGTTTGAAGAACTTACAACTTTCTTTACAAAAGTCGAAGCTGTAATGAATTCTCGGCCACTTTGTCCACTTAGCACAGACCCAAAGGATTTTGAAGTTTTGACTCCAGGGCATTTTTTAATAGGTCAACCTTTAGTAGCTCTTCCGGAATATCCTTATGAGGATATTAAAATGCATCGGTTATCTAAGTATCAACAAATTCAAAAAATGTCTCAACACTTTTGGTCGCGATTTAGAACAGAATATTTACATACTCTTCAACAAAGATTTAAATGGACAAATAAAACGGATCCTCCCAAACTAGATGAATTAGTTCTAATCAAGGACGATAATTTACCTTCCTTACAATGGAGACGGGGTAGAATTACCAAATTATTACCGGGGAAAGATGGGATAATTAGGATAGTTGAAGTTAAAACTCAAAACGGGATTTTGATGCGGCCAGTTTCTAAATTGTGCCGGTTACCATTAGGAAATTAGGAACCAAGTTAGGCCTTGGTTAGGGGGGGGGGATGTTCAGGCATTGCGTTGGCTATTGATATGTATATGTGGGTAAGTGCACATCCGCTGAAGCGGTAGTGGGCAGCATCGGACCAGTATTCATACTTGCAACGGTCGGCTAGCGATGCACACATTTGTAGTGCATTTTTCTTATTTTTGGAAACGATTGTGATTTCATATATTGTGATTGTGTGTTGTGGACTATAATATCACCAAGTTATTTGTAAGAAGCAAAAGAAGAGGAGTGCAGATACCGGGCCCGGTGGTTCAGAATCGACCTCAACATCATCAAAAACAGAGAGACGCCATCTTCAGAAGCGTCCTATGCGGTGAGCATAAGCCTTATCATATATATATCTATTAACTGTGTCGTATTGCTTGAATGTCAGTTTGTTTATCACAAAAATAAAACGAACCTACCTATATAATAGGATATCTACAGTTTTGGACTATAGAAGGAAGCGTTTGAAAAGAGTAATGGAAGAAATCCTGCTAATGCTTTACACTAATCTTTAAGTTAGTGACAATGATAAAATAAAATTTTGCACACACAGATTATTATTAGAATTGACCAACAAATATTTTATAATGATTATTCTGTTGAATAATAATCAGCTGATTAAGTTTGTTCCAAAACTACATTTTAATTGCAATATTGTGTTTAAAAAAACCTGTAGGCTATGCTGTAGGACAGTATTTGCTCTCTGCCTTATAGAAATATATAAATTGGTAAATTTCTTCTAATTCACTTTGATAACCTACGTTTACAGTATAATTCTTAAAGTTGTTTTTTTAATTGAATTGCCCTAATGATTAAATACTATTGTTGTGAGCGTTGGGTAGGTATACTTGCAGAAAACTGACCAAACATAAAAGAAACGGTAGTTAGGTATCTCAATTCAAACAAATGACACTTCAATATTTTGGTATATTTTAGGTTGTAGGTTTTAACTGCAAGTTTTCCTACTTCATTTATGATGTAATGAATAAGTAGGTCCCAGTATCTTACCGTTAAATACATGCAATTTTCTTCGATTTTAGTAATCTTATGTTGTCAACTTCCTAGATTCTTTATTACTAGGTAACAGTATTTTATAGGCAATTTTGGGTTTAAAATCAGCACAGTCAATTTCTCTGGTATTCTTTTCACTATTATTAGCGAGTTAAAATTCACAAACACACACAAAATTAACCAAAACACTTAAACAGAAAATTGTATTAGGTACGACAAAGCGTATTTTGACCTCGCACCCTGGTTTCTGTTGTGTTACTTAACTATGATTTATTTCTTGCGGATATCTGCTTTAACAATCAATGTTTTGAAAATGTCTAAAGTCTTTAATCCAATTAATATTAGCTTTGCAATCACAAAGCGATCAGTTTGCAGCCATAAAAAAGGTAAACACAAATTTGACAGTTCATATGGCTTGCTAACCGCTCGCTAATTGTGGTTATACATAATTCCGATTTTAGAGTTTTCTATGATGCGTAGCGATTGAAAATGCACTTTTAACCCCTAAAACGTTTGATAGAGGCGCTAGCGTCGACTTATCGCTATTTGCATCGCGGACGCTGCTTCATAATTCATAATTGGTGTTTGACAGCGATTATTGCGAAATATGAGGCTCTTGCCCTGCTCCCGCAAGATTGGTGATAACCCCGCCGTTTAATATAGTTATTACATTTTGCCCTATTGCCCCGAAGCTGATATAGGAAAAATATACAGGCCGTGAAAATGGCGCATGCTATTGTGCTTAGCTCAATATATCGAATCTTGGTAAGCCCCCGTAACAAATAACTATAATGATAATAACTTATAAAGCCATTCTTCGATATCTAAACATATAAAATGTCCTGTTTGTTGTTTGTCCTGAATAACTGAATGACGGTTGGTCCACAGCTCACCGCTGATCATAGAGACCTGATACTTGGAGGGTGTGTTATTTTTATGACGTCGGTATTCGGTACGAAAGGATTTTCCGACAGGGTCAAGTGCGAGTTAGACTTGCGAAATAAGGGTAAACCGATTGTAATGAAATTTATGCATAAGTTATGCACCCGCCGGAGAAGCTTTCTGAATTAGTACAACCCTTTCGAAAAAAAGGTTGGTGCGGCAGTTGTTTTAAAAAAAGAAACAACGTTCGCCGGATCAGCTGGTCAAAAAACGATCGTAGCTTTTCCATGTCCAATATTCGACACAGGCTTTGACATATCGATTTTTATCTTCTACTACCTTAATTCCGCGACTTTGTCCGCGTGGACTTTTGAAAAAAAAAAAGAATGATACTGATGATTTCACCTGTTAATGTATATAGCTTCTGCCCACAACTTCGTCCACAAGAACTTTTGAAAAAAATATAGCTTTTGACTGTTTACGGTTTCCCTTAAATAATATCAACATTCTCAAATAAATTTTCACCCCCTTATTTTCTCGATAAGGGGATAAATTTCAAAAAACGGTGATTTTTTTTTAAATTAGCTTCAATAATGACAATAAGGACTTTCAAACCCCATTTTACCTCTTTAGAAGATTAATTAAATAAATGCTCGCGTATGAAATAACAGAAACGTCTGTGCAAAATTTCAAGTCCAAAGTAGACACAAAAATAACAGAATTCTCGTACAATTTTTTACCGCCCATATTTTCCCCTCTAGGGGATAATTTTTCAAAAACGGTGAAACATCAATTTTAATTTTCAACCTTATGCCAAATACCAAAATTAATGTATTTAAGCTTCGAAATTAAGTTTTTCCATACAAATTTCTAGCTCCCACTTTACCCTCCCAGGGAATGAATTTTGCATGCCTAGTCTCTAGACATTAAACGATCGGAATTCCAAAAAATAATTATCATCTCCAATTTTACCTCTAGGGAATGATTTTCTGCCTGCCAAGGTTTTCTCTAAGGACTACATTATGGGGTTCTTCAAGAAAGAAGTTATTAGATTTTTGAAGGGTCGGAAACGCGCGAGCGATATCCCCGGTGTTGCAAGCGTCCACAGGCTACGGTGATCGCTTATCATCAGGTTGTTTTGCCACCTTAGTGGTATAAAAAAAGTATGGGCAAAGTATAAGCATACGTCTCACGTTTACGGTGGCGCCATTCGTGCAGGTTTTATTTGTAAAATGTCAAAGGCACCACTTGCAGTGCCTATGTGTTCAAACATTGCGTAGTTACTATATAGTTATTATTAGTTACGTACTACATATTTCCTGAGAGTAATAAACCTGATTTTCGATTTTCCTATTGCTATAAGTATGATATAATACCTAACCTACATGTTTTAAAGTGGATATAGGTACTTTGAAGGTTATGACATCTCGTTGGTTGTAAGCATGTAGAAAGACTAACCAACGTAATACTTCAACGTGATATTACAGAGCTGTAAGGGACAGTGTCGAATATTTTGAATAAAAACAATTAGAACGCCGGGTAGTTACTTTTTCCCATAAGGTGACATTCAAGTGTTCAATATAGACCCGGAAATTTTTCGTAAGAAATAGGGGAAAGTAGTACGAGATGATCACCTTAAGCGGGAATCGCTGTAAAATACATTTACTACTTGTATATATATCTATCCAACTTTCCTAATAAAAATATGTCTTTTTTTTTTAAAACCTTACAAAGTAATCATCTTGTACACCCCTGTGGGTAAGATGATCACCCAGGTCGGGTTAAGATGATCCGTATGATCATCTTACCCCCATTCCGAGTAAACAAATATTTTTATGAGGAAAAATGTTATAAAAACAAAAAAAATGCAATAATGAAACATAGTAAGGTAATAAAATTAACAAAATCAACAGTCAGATGACTTTAAAAGTCACAAAAAATAAAAACGAAAATAAAACACTCTTCTTAGTTAGTTATTAATTTGTACCAGTTACATTAATCATAATGAGATCAATCTAAATATCGTATTCCTTTCTGAATACCTAATTAAGCGAACAAATCGTCCTCCTGCGAACGCTTAGGTTGTGGAATGACCTCCTTGCCAAGGTTTTCTCGAAGGACTTCAGTATGAGATTCTTAAAAAAGGAGATAAGATTTTTAAAGGAATGGCAACACGCGAGTAATGCCCCTGGTGTTGGAATATTCCATAGGCTGCGGTAATCGCTAAGTGAGGGACACAAGGGCGGATCCAGAACAAAAGTTTTGGGGGCGATCATAAGATCTGAAGGTCTTTTTTAAACTTTGGATCTGCAAACGTAAGTTACCCAATCGACCCAGCTTGTTCAGTTTTTGAATAATTAAATATACAAACTCAAGTAACCCCAAGTATTTTTTGTATATATGTAATAAAAGTTATATATTTAAAAAAATGTTACAATTCATTTCTTCCTCCTGGTATGTTTTAAAAACTTTACTTTGTACAATTTAAAACTTTAAAATTAGTTTTATATTAAGTAATTAAGGGCAGTGAACTTTTAAAGGTTTTCGAACGTGTTATTTGTCTCTAATTTTCTTTTTTTTATCTATTTGTACTAGAAAATAGATAAAATTAGTTAAGTTGTAATTAGAGTTTTATCGTTGTTGAATTTCCGTTGAGTTTCGTTAGTTAAGTTGCGAGACATTTACTCACTGAAAATTTATTTATTTTATTCAAATCCTATGCTTACATTCTATTACAAACATAATTCTAAATACCTAGTTGACATTATAATTTTGTAATTTATACGAAGGTACCCGTTATATGCCAATGCAATAATGAAAAAACTTGTATTATCTAAGTAATGTTAACTGTTCAACAAGTAACAGCTAATAATTCTACTCTCCACACTAGTTTAAACTGTATAGTGGATATGTAAACGCAGCCGTGTTTAAAACAACTACGTAATCGAGCTAGCCTGGGGCTAGTAAACTGGGGTTGCACACACATACTAGCTATTTACTTCCCATCACTTAATAATGTTTGTTCATTTACTTTTTTGACATAGTATATTTGACATCTCAATCTGTCATAGAATTAAAATCCCATTTCCAACCTCCCTGTACTACTCATAATCGCTATATACTATAAATAAAAACTGGCCTAATGTAAATAAAGGTCACGTGTCCTTACGCGAGTGACATCTTACGAATTTTCGATCAGGACACGTGTCCCGACGCGAGTTCCGTCTTACGAATTTTCTATGAATTTTCGATCAGTCGCGTGATCTGACGCGAGTTTAACATTTTTTACCCATCACAAAAAAGTGCACAATGCCGCTAAAGAAGTTTTCGCTTCAAAAATTTGGTTGTATGCCTAAAGAAATCGCTTAGTTTGTAGGTTTAGCAGATGCTGAGAGCTACACTGTACATAGTATCAGAATAGCATCAGCTACATTGCTGGCTAATTCAGGAGCTAATATAATGACAAGCGTCATGGTGGGTGGCGATCTAGCAATGTAGCAGAATCATACGTAGAAGATTCCATATAAATCAAAAAGGTAAAGTTGTTCAAAAATCACAAAAACTGGCGAAACACCAATTACATCCAATGATTGGATTTCACCTACCTGCACGAATAATGAACTATATCAAATAACAATAGAACATGAAGGTATTTCAGTAAATAAGTAATCTATCTGATGAGACCGCTATGCCATCAAAAACAGTTAATTATAATTTTACTAACTGCACATTTACTAATTGTTTCTCTAAATCAACTTTTTATCTACTATAAAATATGATTTTTTTAGTATCATTTGCTTCACAAGTGTGTTGAAAAACGTCGTATAAAACACGTGTGTATTGATGATTATCGTCCTTGGCTCTCTTAAGACCCTCACCTAACATCCGGGTCTTAATGGCGACTTAGCGGTAATCATCAACATTACACACTTGTACCATTATGTCCTATTTTCTATTGACACACATTTTAATATTGTTTTTGTGGCAAATTAACCACAGGAAAATTAAGCAAATTAAGTTCAGGATTTTTTGAAAATATATAAGAGGGTAATTTAAAATATATACTTTGTATTGCAAAAGAGCTACTTTGAAGACGACATTTTGGGACAACGAATATAGGTGTCCTTATTCCTTGTATTAACACTTAGGTCACTATTTTTTAACAAATTGCGTAGGTCGGTACATATATTTTACAAGAGGTACAATATATTGGGAGGAACAGTTAAAATATCAATTTGCCGAAATATTTCCCTAAAAGAATTTTGAGGTCCCAATTGATAGATTGACCGCACCTACTTACTGCTCTCTTTCTCTGCTGGGTCTTGCTCGGTTTCATTGTAGGCTGCAGCCTATTGTCTAGTCATAATGTAATACCAAGAAACCCTGTTGAGTCCAAAAGTTCTAATTTCTTCGCCGTTTAAGGATAATTTTGTACTTATGTACCTGACATTTGGCATCATAAATCTTTAACACTTATGCCTCTAGGTTATTTGCCGTAAACCACAGAAGAACCTGAGAAAATGCACTAGTTACGTAGTCAAAATTACTTTTATTTCTGTCAACATTAAATTAAAGAAGTGTCATCTGCAAATAATAAATTCTCCACAAAAAAAGCAAGTCATTTATGTAAATAAAAACCAGTCAAGTGCGAGTCTAGCTCGCGCAACAAGAATATATATATGTAGATAGTGTTTCATCATGACATCAAGTCATGTCAAGGGTTCGATACGGCAACCAAGTCAAAAGGTCTAAGCTGGTATCCGGCGGCACTTTTTGATACAAGGTATCCTTCAGAGTCTCGCCCCAAACGGCTCGGCTAAATCAGTCAACTGCATAGTCAGTTAGAAAACAAAAAAAAACTTCGATCTAGCCGATCGCCAGATGTTCATGAATGATGTTTTAGGAATGGAAGATGCTTTTAAAAATTGTGTTATTCCATGTTTTGCATTATACGTGTACGTAGGTACTCATTCTGTCGGTTTATTCTAGACATATTTATTTAATTAAAATTGTGCAAGTGGAAAGTATTAAAAATGGACCTACTAAGGATCTTTCTTCATCTTAACGCGTTCATTCTTGCTTCAATTTTTTTCTACGGTGGAGTCTTTGCCTATGTGTATGTGTTAAATATGTAAAAAAATCGGGATACCTAGAATTCCTGCAGGACGCAGAAGCAAAAATAATGAACCTCGGAAATCAGTGTTACATCTAATTACTATCTGAGTCTAGTGAGTAAAATTTTTGTTGTCGCTGATACTTTTAAAATACCTGAACACTTTGTCTTGCACTGTAATATTTAAATGATTTGAGTAAATGTAGGTACACTATTGGTTTGAAAAATAAAATAAATTTAATTAGAAAGAAGCTATCAACATGAATTTAACATAAAAATGTTGGCGCATTATGGTGGAGTTAGTGACTTAACCCTCCGATGGATGCGGGTTAAACATCTATGTATTTAATTCGGCGTTTAACCAGGGTTAAGTAGTAGCGCAAGACAAATATGACTTTGACTCAGGTTAAGTTTATAACTTGACAAAAACGGCGCTAACCCTGAGGAGCGCAAGTGGCCCGTAGTAGACCAGCCCGTTATGTTATATTATCACTAATCATCTGGTTCCGAGATGATTACGACTTCTACCTTAGATCTTTCCACAATCGCATTAAATAAACAATACATACAAGCGTTTTGGAACCTTTATTACTTTCGGAAATGTAGTATGTCGTAAGTGTGTAGCAATCTGGTGGCAAATTTAATATTACTAGCAAGCAGTGGATATCTTGGAAATATAAAAACGCAAATGGAGTCTCGGTTAATTTTTAGTCTAATTTAAAATTCAGAAATATATGGTGACGGGTAACAGTTTCAAAAGAATGGACTGGACTTGTGGTCATCACTTGGTTTTATTTCTTACGAGCAATCTCAGAGCCACTTGGTATAAATAACACGGTTTGTTATTTTATAATATTATCTATACAATCTCCACGAACTATAGTTACAGTGCAGTCAATATGTTGACGAAATATTAAACAAGTTGTCTTTAATATTTACATTTTGTAAGGCACTTGTATAATTATTATGGTTCTTATCAATGGTGATGTTTTGAGAGACATAAAAATAAAATGATATTATCTCAGGGTAGCCATTGTTTAGAAGGGTTGCTACGTTGTTCAGGTCGGCCTTAACACTTCGAATGCTCTCGTACTAACAATATTGTATGAAAACTCTCGGGGTATTTCTAACAGTTTTTTTTATCTTAGGTACTTAAGTTTGAGTTGGAATGTGAAAATAAACGCCTTTATGGTTCAAAAATTTATTTCTCTAAAGATTTTATAATTACTTTAACATATATGTAACAAAACAATGTTTTTACAATGAGCATACAATATGTTTACAACGTGTAAGAACGTGCAAATAACAAAAAAAATCCTAAGAGGTTAGGTTAGTTGATTATTATATAGCTATTAGCACGGAATAAAGAATACTACCTATATACTTACATATTTATAAACTGTGCAGTACGGTTAGAGACATTCTAGCGTATTAGGGCATGTTCTCACAGCAAATAATATTACATGTAACTGACATTGAACACATTGTACATATTGAAATATGAAATTTCAATTTAGTCAACGTAAATATATATGTATCTACGATACACCGGGTTAAACAAAAAAGGGGTACTAAGCGGAAACCCGTAGTATGTAAGTGTGATGTATTCCTACGTATGTAAGCATTTAACACAGGTCTAAGGTATTAATTCCAAAGTTTTAGAATACATAATAATTAATAAGTAAGAAAACACCAAAATCAGCTGTTTGGATTAATGATCCCGGAAAGACCCTTTGTCGTGAATTTTGTTAAAATACCCATGTCTTAATGCGTACATACTTTTAAGGCTGCAATACACACACACAAATAAATATAAGTACTGTTAGAAGATTCAGAACTGTCAGAAATCTTTCAGAATGTGATGTTTTAATAATTTATCATTTATACGTCATAGAAGTCTTTGCTTCTTTTTATTTGGATAGCCCTATTTGAGAAGATGCCTAAAGAAGGCATTATAGATTTGTGGTCCTTCGAACATCATTTTTTCTTACCGTAGTTTGTTCTGGGTGACCGTAACATTAAGTATTAAGACCAATACTAGTAGGTATTTCTTTATTTAGCTATATAAAATGTTTTGAGTCAAAAAAAAATTGACACAATTCACTTGTAAAGAGCTTAAGACAAACAAGTAGTACCTTAGCAATAAATAAAATACCGACAATTCAATATTTATTTTTTAATGTGACTGAGAAACCTTTAATTTAACATAAGATGTTTACATTTACCTAATAATAAGCCTCATTATAGTTATTCGAATTCGATTATAAAAAATAATACTTATGGTTGACAATAATGATCAATCAATTTTTTTTACGCAACTTAAATCATTACTATCGATAAATCTAATTTAAAAATAATATAATTAATATGTCACACGTACACTATTACGAAATCACTTTGATTAACTTTATGTTATGTCACTTACAACAATATGTTTGAGTAGAGACGGAATAGTCCCACTTAAAAGCAAATCCGTTATTACTTATTTGTCTTTAAGTTTCACTACCTCAGCCATTTTACGCCCCACTGCAGCGGCATAGTTCTCTCTTTGGAGACGGAGGTTTAGGCCATAGGCAACCGCGCTGGCCCAGTGTGAATTGGAGGACATTTGTCGAGCTATTGGCTACATGACTGTCGGAGTTTTCAAGCCACACATAAGGCCCCTAACTTAGCTTAACGACTGTTACATTTTTAATTTCCGTGTTGTTGATATTGTTAAAACTACAATTTAATACAGAAAATGTGTGTGTGTTTATGTGTGCGCGCGTGTGTGTGTATGTGGGAGTAAACATCAATAGTCAAAAACGTTTACTCAAAGAGAGATCTTATCTTAGACACAATTATTCAAAAATCAGTTCAAATATTTCGTCTTCATTCAAGAACTAGTTAAAGTTAGCTTCAAAGTTACGAATGGCCCAAGGGCTCTATAGAAAAGAAAACTTGGACCATGTTCACCAGCGGAAATTTAATAGCGAAGATGACAAATAAACTTTAAATAAGGTAGATACCTGCGGCATTCGTGTGAGTAAAAAGTTAGTTTAATTGCCGCCAACAGTTACATCTATCTACCTATAGCGTAGTGAAAAACGGTAAGTACATACTCGTAGGGAGAACCCTGTTGAAATATAACTACATATATGAATTCTATACCAAAAAACGGACGGATATCATCTACATAAGTAAATATTATAAATGCATAAGTAACTCTGTCTGTCTGTCTGTTACCTATAATTTAGCATGGAGATAGTTTGAGTATCGGGGAAGGACCTAGGGTACTTGAAAACGTAAAGTGTGAGTCGGTTATTATTCTATTGCCGTTGAAATCCTGCACGGATAAACAAATTAGGGCGGATGGAACCGCGGGCAAAAGCTAGTATTACATATAAAACACGTTTAGTGTACAATTCTAGTCAATTTATAAGTACGACTTTGGTGTCGAAATTTGTTTGTTAAGCCGCTAAGTCGAAGTCTATTTTGAAGACCACTTAAAGAGAATATTAATTGGGTTGGTACCTATTGATTTTAGCCGCGGAAATCTTCTAATCTACTTATTCTGTTATTCTTCACCCCTTCAGGTATACCTACCCGTGCCAAAACTCAAATCAAACAGAATTTTTTCGCTTTTATAATATAAAATGGTTGACTTTTTTAATGTATTGATTAGCTGGTCCTAGCGGTTTTGCCTACAGAAAAACTAATTCTTTCCTTTAGGAATAAAAAGTAGTTTATGTGTTAATTTAGCTCTGAAGGCTCTTAAACTTAACTAGATAGATTGAGGCACAAAAACCTCTACAGACAGACAGACTAACAATATTTAGGTTTCTGTTTCTGCCCTTTGGATAGAAAACACTTAAAACTGATGGATATTAAAGACCGTTGCTAAGAACTATTTAGTGCTAGATAGCAGTTTAGGGTTGACTGAAGACGTGTGATCGCGCGGCGTTGGCCATTGAAACCAAGCCGCCCAAGATCTTCCAGTGTAGTATAAAAGGTGCGCGCGCGCAGCTAAGATCATCGCACAGTTTGCAATCATACATTCTTTTAATACATTAGTATTATAGCAAGTGAATTAATATGATGTCTTCTATACTAACAGCTTTCTTAGCTCTTTTGGCAATAAACGGTAAGTTTATACAAACATTAAAAAAATATATATATAAAAATATATACGTAATAGAAATTATTTTATACTTATATTTCAATAATTTTGTAATTACTTAAATTTATTTATCACAGTAAAAATACTTACTAGTATAGTTTTAAGAAATATTATATCTTCTCATTAATTTACTTATAACATAAACTTACATATAATTAATCTTTCTACTTTTTTAGAAAATAACAAAGTACAAAGTAACAATTCATGTTTTTCATAATTTAATTTACCCTAATATCAGTTTCCATACCTATAATTATATTAATAAATATCAGTAAAACGAATGCATGGAAAACCAATAACATATTTTTTTTTTTTTATAAAATACGATCAGTTTTCTTTAAGAAATACCTACATAGGTAATTATCTATATAGCTCGTTTTATTTATATCTAATATTTAAAAACTATTAAAATCTTTAGAAATATTAAAAAAAATATAACGATAATCTAATACTGAATATTTACCCAGCCCTAAAATGCAAATTTAATGAAATATAAATCTGTAATTTTGTAATTAAAAACAACAGTACAATAGTGTAAACAAAATAGATGCATACCAAAAACTTGATAACAATTGAGCGGCCCGGCCTGAGCAAACATCCGATCCACACAATCGACACAATCGATCGTCAACAGATATTTTGACATCGTCATCACCACAGACTACGAGCGCTAAAAAATATTTTTCATCTCTCCAGCACCGAAAAGGGTGGTTTTGCTGTTCAAAAACACTGGGCAAAATCAATTTTTGCTGCTAGCGCGAAAGAAAGTAATAATATTACCTTTTCGAATTTTGCGATAATGAAAAAAAAACTAACTTTTTACTAATTGAAAAGCATGACTACATTGCATTTTTTCATTGTTGACGTACTTAATAGTTATGTTTAATAATACCTACTAATAATTAATATCGTTTAGTTAAAAATAAGCTTTGTTTTCGATAAAAGTGTCGTAGAGTAAATTACTGAACGCATGTCTAAAAAAATAAGCGAAATGGCGCGAAACTATTTAGTTATTTAACCATAGATTGTTTTTAGGGTTCCGTACCTCAAATGGAAAAAGCGGAACCCTTATAGGATCACTATGTTGTCCGTATGTACGTCTGTCAAGACCCTTTTTCTCGGGAACGCGTGGAGGTATCAAGCTAAAATTTATATCAAATACGCAGGTCTACTGTCCCTTGGAGATATGAAAAAAACAAACTTCTAAGCCAACGCAATCAAAAGACACAGCCGTTTTTGCCGCAAATTTTCGAAACTCGCAAGGGAATCAAAACCTACAGGGTACTTCCTGTGAACTCAGAATCTTGAAATTCGGTACCAAGCAATTTCTTATAGTACAGATAAAGGAAAAATTGCAAAAACCATAAATTTTTTGTGACATCATATAATAAAAATATTTTTAATAATAAACAACAACATATAATAAGTTTGCACGGAACCCTCGTTGCCCGAGCCAGACGAGTTTTTTTTACGTATATATATTGTATTTTTTTTTATAAAATGAGTGAATCGAGTAACGAAGATATTTCTTTAACACCAGAAGAGCTACGATAACAAGTGTCTAATGCTGAAATAAGATTTTTACCAGAGTAAGTCACGTAAAATTTTTTTTAAAGCATACGAATTGTTCAAAAATTGTCGACTTTCAAAAGGTGCTAATATTAAAAAGAATATTTAGTACCTACCTATTGTATAGCCTTCAGTGTATTCCTTGCCTAAGACCTATTTTTGAAAAGATGAAAAGTTGTATGCTTCACACGACAGCAAATTATTTTAGGTCTCCTGCCTTTAAATCCCTCGCTGTGCTCATTAGTCTATATGAGATAATCTATTCAATTCTAGGCTACTTCGCTAACTCCGGTTTCAAAGTTGGCACTCTTTACAAAAAACAAATTTACCAACTTGTTGAAGAAAATAACTATTTCACCTCTCCAGCACCAAAAGGGTGGTTTTGCTGTTGTGGGCAAAATCGATTTTTGCTGCGGTAGTGAGACAAAATAATGCAATGTTCTAATATTACCTTTTGGAATTTTGCGATACTGAAAAAGAACAACGGAATGATTGATTTAAAAACAAATTTATTTTATTTTAATGAAATGTATTTTTTCATTATTGCCGTACTTAATATTTATATATACAATTTATTTAACATAATTTTAGGTCTCGTGCCTTTAACGAGGGATTTAAAGGCACGAGACCTAAAACTATGTACGCTCGAGATTTAGTTCTAGACTACTTCGCTAGGATTTAAAGTTGGCATTCTTCACAAAAAACCAATTTGCCCACTTGTTAAACAAATCACTTTAATTGTCAATGAAGCTGTAGCTGTAGGTATACATGTTTACTTTTGTCTTTCCATCGCTTAAAAGTAGTTTTTTGAACAAAAAAATGGCTTCCTAGTTAAACCTTTAATAAAACATATACCGTTTATGTCATATATGTTATACCATAGATAAACTTATAACTGCCCTGAATGATAAAAAACATTTATTTTGGATAGAGTAGGTATGTGTCTTTGATTTTTTAGACTTTACATCTTTTTAATTTCCACTATCAGGCTCAATGTCAGAAACCAAGTTGTGTTAAAAGTAATGTAAAGATAGCACGTGGTATAATAGTAGCCAATGATAAAAGTAAAGTAAAGATAGCACGTGGTGTATAATAGTAGCCAATTATAAAAGATTTTCGCGTATTGATTGTCAACTAGCTTTTGCTTTTGGTTCCCCCGCCTTAAATTCAATTATCGGTGTAGGCTTACAACGGCAACTGCTCAATTATAGAAATAAAACCGACTCACACTTGACGTTTTCAAGTAACTTCCTTCCCCCGTCCTTCCCCGGGGACTCAAACTATCTCCATGCCAAATTTCATTTTAATCAGTACAATGGTATAAGCAGGTAAAAAGATAATATTATAAAGCATTTATAATATTAGTATGGATAAAGATTATATGAATTTCTGTCTAAACGCATTAATATGAAGGTTTGCTGTTCTGCAGTGCGCAGCAAATTAGCCCCATTACACACACACGACACTAAAAAAAATCAGTACATACCTAGTCATTATACAAATAGGTTTATAACAATCGGAAAGTATATAAAATATTGGTACTTAAAACAGAATGATAATTAAATTCCCTAATACCTATACCTCTACGGTATAAAGATATGGCGTCCATACAACTCTAACAAGAACCTTGAAAAATGATTGATGTTAAAAATTATTAGGTTAGAAACATATTTAGATAAGTATGTCACATACTATATCTACTTTTCCATCGATTAATCTAAGAAAACTGTCCGAATAAGACCCGCCTATATTGTTCCCCTATTCGTAGGCATCTAAACAGCAAAAGTTACTAGATAGGTCCTTCGGAAATTCAAAGATATTTTGAGAAAAAATTATATGATAAAATAAGTACCTGTACATAGATAAGGTGTGGCTTATATGCAGATACTTCTGATAATTATTCTTTTAATTGACCCTGTTATACCTAACCCAAGGTTTCAGAATGTGTTTAGTTAGATAATCTACAATCCAAGATTTTAGTGCACGTAAGTAACGATTCACGGATTCTGCAGCTGACCTTAAGTTTAACTTAGTACTTACTCTAGTATTGAGAGGTCGCATGTTATTTGCACATCATAATGTATCGATAACATTTTAGAACAACATTTTAAAACTATAATTTTTTCTAAGAGGTATAATTTATCCGGTCCATTGTGACGCATGAATATATACTTAAACATTTTTTAACTAACACTTATAACAAAAATATTTTTTAGGTTACATCAAATATAGAGGTAACCTATATAAATAGTATAACCCTTTGTAACACAACAATACTAATATAGATATCTTATTTTGCAATGCATATAATGTTCTCCCATTGTTATCTATATAGAAATAAATTAATTTTCTAAATAATGTAACTTAAAAAGTTTCGACACTTGTACAAGGTTGGCCTCGTTTTGTAATTGACATTAAACTTAGCGGGCAGAAATATATCCAACCATCATTTAGTTACTTAATCATTTATTTGTAACAAGATCGCATAAAAAAAAGAGCCATAGTCCAAAGGGGCCCACCTAGTGCACTTCCAACGCCATTTTTAAGTTTCCATATACGGATCGAACCCTTTTACTGCGTAAGAGCAAAACGTTTAATGCATTCTTTGTCAGAAATTATAATATACATTTAAATTATGAAAAAAAAACCATAATATCGACGCTTTTATTATAACATATATTATACTTTATTCGACAAGATAATTTACTGGCGTTTTATGAAACTTTATTTATTACATGATCGATCGCACAAAGAATAGCAAATAAACTTAAAACGGCTAGATTTAGATTGATTTGCGATTTAAAACAACGGTTAGCAGCCTCGACACGTACCTACTTTGGTAAGTCAGGAATACATAAATTGTAGCGCTCCATACTAATTTGTAAGAACAATATAAAATGATAATGATACACAATAAATCACAATTGACGATGACTTAACTGGTTGTTAAGGATGCGTTTGCGCCGGCCCGTCAAATTTAGATAGTTAGGTACCTTATCTTAGGCAGACTTATATGCACAAATACATAAAAGGCAAGACATTGTTCAAATTGTTTTTTTATACATGACTTCAAATTTTATTTTATTTATTTATCACAAATAAAATGCGCACGACCTGTGCGAATGACAACCCTCCTCCCCCACCGCAACGCCTCCCCGCAACGATACTAACCGTTTGGCGCGAGTTGATCTACATATAGTATTCTAAGTACTTTGGTTATACTCTGTGACTCTTTTCCTTTACTGTTGTCACGAAACAATGCGTTACGCGACACTTGGATATTGTTTTGAAAATATAAAATAAATTCTTGCCATGATTATGATATAATCAATTGTGTTAAACGAGCAACACTGGATAATGAATATTTTGACGCAAGACGTTTGCTTTAAAAAAAATCCTGAGGTTTTCAAAACAAACATTTACGTTTGTATTCGAATAGTTGTCAGTCGAGATTAAACTTATTAACAGTTGTGTGTAACCATTGATTCCAGGATCGTGGTGATTGTTTTAACCCATATAACGATCTCTTCAGTAGACATACATGATCCTCCTTCCCTTTGATCTCAAAACCAGGCGGTTGTCTCACGTATACTTTCTCACTTAAGTATCCGTTTAGAAATACTGTCTTAACATCCATGTGATCACACTGAAGCTGCACAGCCAAGGTCATCAATAGACGAAGTGTGCTATGCCTTAAAACTGGTGCAAATGTTTCAGTGTGATCAATTTCAAAACGTTGCTTAAAACCTCGAGCGACTAACCGCGCCTTATATCTGGACTTATTTCCCACCTCCTTTTTCATACGAAATAGCCATTTCGAATCAACAATATTCATATTTTTTTTATGTTGTACTAGTATCCAAGTACTTTCTTTCTTTAGAGCTTCTAGTTCCTCCTGAATTGCAGCTCTCCATTTGTTTGCATCACACCTAGATAGAGCATCTTGCAATGTCAAAGGATCATCCTCTTCCTTGTCTGCTTGGTATGTTATGTAATCCGGATACATAACTGGTTTTCTTTCTTCACTACTTTCATAATAATCACTCGTATCATTCTCCATTTCCACACTTGTCTCAAGTGTATTTGTACCCATAGACCTATCTATTTGAAAGTTTTCTTTAACACCATCATTCAATTGTTCATCTGACATAGATCTATGAATGTCACTAGGTGGTTCGCATGGTTCATCTCCTAGTTGTAAGAAAATTGAATTTTTATTCTTTTGAGTTGTGTTATTGGATTCATAACAATATTTTTGTTGTTAAAAGAACACCACATCTCTCGCTATGTACAAATTTCCATTAGTCGGGTCAGTCAACCCGTTCCCTTTACTATTTTCGCTGTATCCAGTAAACACAAGTTCTTTAGAGTTTGGCTCCCATTTTGTCCTTCTTTTATCTGAAATATGCATAAAAGCTCTGCATCCAAATACCTTTAATTCTTTTAAATCAATTTTCCTTCCTGTCCATGCTTCTTCTGGTGTTTCTTTCCAAAATGCTTTAGTTGGAGACCTATTCTTTAAATAGACGGCTGTAGTCAACGCTTCTCAATCAATCAATCAAGTCAATTGGTGCACAATTCCATTTTCTTTCAAAAAACTAACAACATTTTTATTGACATATTCACCACCATTATCGCTTCATAAAATTTTAATTTAAACTCTTGAATTTTCCCAAATACTTCACTCTTGAGTTTGAGAAAATAAACAAATGTTTTACGTGTAAAATCATCAAAGAATGTTATTAAGTATTTATAACCTCCAAACGATGTGTCCATTGAACCGCAAACATCAGTATGTACCAATTGTAACAATTCTGTAGCTCTATTAACTCCACTAGTAGGAAAAGGTTGTCTTGTCTGATTACCTTGCACTACACCTAAATACTACCTTGCATAAACACGCTGCACATTCTAAATTAGAATTAGAATCAGAACAAAAACTTACCCCTGTTGCCATCTTATTCTTTAAAAGGTTAAGGTTACGCACTCCCAGATGCGCCATCCTCTTATGCCATAACTCCATCTCACTTAGCTTACTTTGTGCTTCTGAAGTTAAAGCAGCAATCTGTGAAGCATTACTTAGTTTATATATGCCCTTATCAAGGCTACCCTTCACGCATGCTCGACCTTTAATTTCACATTCATCTGCATTAAAAAACTCACAAGACTTCTTTGAAAATATGACAATTTTGTTTTTCTTCGTTATCTCACTCACACTTAATAGATTTGAAGCTAATTCAGGTACATACATAACATCATCTACAGTAATATTTAAGGACTCACTTACCACATTCCCATAAGCTATACCATACACCTTACCTCCGTTCGCACATGCCACCTCAATTTGATTATGCTTTACAATTCCTGTTAACCAATCTTTCCTATGTGTCATATGTGAAGATGCCGCAGAATCCATTCTTCTTCGGATACACCGTGAGAAGTCGACAATGCTGTAGCAATGTGTACATGCTCCTTATTTTTTTTGTTTTTAGGATTATCTGGACAGTCAACCATCTTATGCAATCCTTCGCAAATAAACAATTTATTTTTTTTCGGCCCATTAAACCTTCTCTTCTTAAATGGCCTCTTCTAATTTGGATATTTCTTCACCAGTAGCGCAGCAGCTGGATCTTCAGCACTACCGCTACTCTCCTTGTAGTCTGACAACTGAAGAAGTTTTGATTTTACATAATTTGAGGTCAAGGTTATATTTGTGTTTTCCAACGCCAGTCTCATAGGTGCGTAATCTTCTGTCAGGCCCTGCATCATCAGTGCTGCCAGCAGTTCATCATCGATTTCTTTGCCTACATCAGCTAGTTGTTGTGATACTTTCATTATCTCCGTAACATACTCAGCTACACTCTTAAAGTTTGTCAATTTAATGCTGACTAATTTAGATAGTAGTTTGCACCGATTATTTAACCCTTTTGCAAATGCAAATAAGCAACTCGTAGCGCATCCCAAGCTTCCTTGGCCGTTTTTGCACGTCTTACATGCACTTTGCAATTATTGTTTATAGGCATATTTTTGCTCTTGCCTTCTGATCACGCTTGACATTTTTTACATCACTCGTTTCAGGAGAATTCTCAACAAAGCACCATAAATCATCATGGATCAACATACACTCCATGTCAAACTTCTAATTAGAATAATTACAGCTTCCATCAAGTCTCTCAATTGATGGCAATCCACCTGAACTCGAAACATTATTTGTGTTTTCCGTAGCCATTGTAGTATTTAGTTAGATTACTACAACTTCTGATTATTTATCTCTCAATTAAACAATTTCCCATAAAATAATTATATTTGTCAGTACTCACAGTCTTACACTCGATGCTGGTACCATAACCTGTTGTGACTCTAGGTCACAAACTTTGCAGAGTTGCTAAACTTTCTTTTTGTACTTAAATAAAATGCAGTGAGATACTTAATCAGTTTACTGAATCAATTGATTGCATGAGATAAAATATATTTTCAAAACACAAAATTAAATATATTGTTTTTCGCCAAAACATGTCAATCAGTTAAAAACAAAACCTTTTTGAAGTCACTCATAATATTCAAACTACAAACATACTTCAACATTCAAACCAGCCAGTAAGATGATAACAGATTATCAACTCCAATAATAACAATGGACAGTTTCGTATATAGATAGCTGGTAGAGAATGCTTTATGGCATTCAGCTCGCCATTGTGCACATCTGTGCGAAAAGACTAAATAATTAAATATATGAATCGGCAACCGGCGTTTATAAACTCTATTCATCTCTTCCTCTACAGTATCAGCAGTTTGTGGGTGGGGATACAGAGCGTCAGACCAGCGAAGATGGGCAGTCCTACATCCTGCGTGCGGCGGCCGACAACAGTCCCCCATCGCAATCGCTGCGAGACAGGCTATACCCATCTCGATTCCAGCTATGGAACTCATCGGCTACCAGAACCCACTTCCAGGACCTTTGTCGATAACCAATAATGGACATTCAGGTAAGCCTCAGTATTGCAACAAATATCAAACTTTAAAAATGATATAATATAAAATAGACTTAACGAAAAATCATTAATAACAATTTATTATACTTAAGTATATAGGTAATTATTTTATTTTCAGTGTCACTAACAATTCCAAAATACAGTTCTGAAGAAGAAAAGAAAGGATTTCGTCTACCTTACATCTTCGGAGGTCCTTTGGACAATGAGTATGAAATCGAGGGACTGCATTTCCACTGGGGTGACAAGAACAACCGTGGTTCAGAGCACACCCTAAACGACATGCGCATGCCACTTGAAATGCACGTCATCCACAGGAACAAGAAGTACAGAAACCTGGCTGAGTCTCTCCAGCACCCTGATGGTCTTTGTGTTCTCGCATTCTTCTACCAGGTTAGAACTAACAGTAGTTTGCTCATTCGTATTCGAAATTTGGATTCTTGATTCTCCAGCACTTCCAACCAGTTCGTTCGCAGCAAAGTTGAATTAATATAAGCTCAAATAAATTTACAACAAATATTTCTTAAGAGCTTATTCCGATCGCAAATACACGTGTTTAGCGCATGCGTATAAAAAGTTTCCCCAACGTAGTCAAAGTTATTTTTTTTATTTGAATTAGGTTTATACAAAAACTTTTGAATCGTCTAAGTTATGTAATACCATTTTTTGAAATCAGGTTCACAAGGTATTTACTCTTTTTTTTAAAAAAAATTGTTAGCAACATAACTAGCTTATTCAATGTTTAAGCCATACAAATTTATATTTAGTCCCATGGATGTTTATTATTTACATAGTTTGAAATTTTGTGATATGCTTTTTAACAAAGTTGTTATTTGATAAAATATTTAAATGTGTATCATGGCCCAACAGCTTATTTTTACTTCTTGTATTTGAACATGAAATAGAAACAATAAGTTTGTGGATCACTTTACAATAGTACCTACCTACTTAGTAATGATACGTTATTTCCAGGTCGTGGAATTCGACGCTAAACTGCTCGCTCCAATCGTAAAGAACTTATCCTCGGTTGAAAACTACAACAGCACCATGCAACTTCCCCATACCTTCTCCCTAACTTCAATCCTTTCTGGTCTTGACACTGAGAGATTCTACACATACAAGGGTTCCCTCACCACTCCACCTTGCGCCGAAGCCGTCACATGGGTGATCTTCTCTGACTACCTCCCAATTTCTGTCTACCAGGTGAGCATTCCACATGTTAATATGATTCTTTACATTCGGTGTATCGTCTTCTTAATATCCAAGATTGTCCGGGGATCAAGTCGAAATAAAGATCATATTCACTAAGATCTTGACCTGATCCATTTGCTTGTCTAAAAATCTAATCAGTTTTAGTTCGTTTTTTCAAGTAGAAGTAACATTTTAATAATAGACTACGTTTGAATTACTCTAGATGGATAACTTCCGCGGTCTCCTGTCCAACCTGAACCTGCCGCTTGTAGACAACTTCAGACAACTTCAACCACTCTTCGGCCGCAGAGTCTTTGTTCGTATCACTTCAAAGAACCCCAAATTCAAGAAGACCAAGCTCAACTATTCCAAATGGGATTGGGTTGGCCACAAGAAAGCCGAAAATGAAGTCAATGAATTTGAAGAATAGATTGTAAAATAACAAAGATTTACGTTGCACTATTCTGTTTTATCTGGTTTTTTACGGGTTTTCGTCTTTATTTACAGATACCAAAAAAATGTATTTTCCGTGTTCTTGTTTGAAACTGTTGAGTTGTATAATTGTACGTACCATTATTATGTTTTAGGGAATTATTGATAAGTTTTAAGGCGCAGTCAAAGTATGAGTTTTTACTTCATTTTAGTAGTATCATATACATCTCTTGGCCTGTGGCAAATAATAAAACACAACATAATGTGCCTCCATTGGCTAGCGTTCAATTTAAGTAATTTTTATTGTCATCAAAACAAGTAAGCCTTAATTTTGTATATATTATAGCACGCAAGTGTATTAAAAAGATCTGAAGTCTTAAAAATAAGCAATATACTTAGGAATTGTTGCAGTAGCTTGGAGAAACCTTATCTTAAAGTGTTATACGTGTTGTAGGGAAAACTTGACTAAATTTAAGAATCAAAGGTTTACAAGAAAATGTAAAGTTGGGTTATTGTGATTTATTTATAAGTCGTTTGGTAGTATAAATAAGAAAGTTTAAGTTTGTTAATAAATGTGTGATTTAAAAGCATTCTTTTATCTTTTATATTATTTTAAAAGGCTTCCTCGTGACTTTATGTTTACCTAGGTTCCTATCAAAATTGCGCTTGCACAGTCATTACTCCTCCCGGTTCTCGATTATGGCGACGTATGCTATGCTTTCCCTATCTTACTGAACAGCAGTTAAACAAACTTGAGCGGCTTCAACATTTATCCGTACGGGTCCATATTTGGTCTACGCAAATTTGATCATGTATCAGAGTTTCGTTCTAAGCTCCAGTGGCTCTCCATTCGCCTACGCCGGAATACACACCTTCTCTTTCTTTTTTATTACGTTCTGTTCATACCTTCATCACCAACTTATCTTAAACATTGCTTTGAATTCCTCGGCTCTTCTATGAAAAATCTTAGATCTTCTACAAATTTACTCCTAAAGATTCTTTACTTTTTACTACTAGTAGTACATACTTGGTACTAGTTACATTCTTGCACTCCATTAAATTTTTATTTGAAATAATGCTTCGTATGCCTTTTTTAACTTTAATGAAGATAACGGTTTTTACATTTTTTTGATTTTCACTAGAGCAAACAAAATAAAATTTAAAAAGTACACAATTCAGAATTTAGAAGTAATAAATAATAGTTTAAAAAAACTAAAAAACACGCTTTTTATAGAAAACCGAACTAAAAAATAGAAAATAAATTTTAATGAATTTAAATTAAGAAAATAGTGTTAAAATTTTAATGAATATAAATTAATAATAGTGTGAATAAAAATAAAAATATTTTATTTTAAAAAAAGCGTGGGGTGCTTTTTAAGATATTATCGAAATGATAATCACTCTACTCATATCTGTCAATAAAATATTTATAACTATTGACACCATGCACCCCACGCTTTTTTTTAAAATAAAATATTTTTTTTTTTATTCACACTATTATTAATTTATATTCATTGAAATTTTTAACACTTTTTTCTTAATTTAAATTCATTAAAATTTATTTTCTATTTTTTAGTTCGGTTTTCTATAAAAAGCGTGTTTTTTAGTTTTTTTAAACTATTATTTATTTTCTACTTTTTAGTTTGGATTATTTATAATAGCTTGTTTTTTTAATTTTAAACTTTATTTTCCTACCTTATCGACTATAGATGAAAATTATATAAATTAACAAAAATCATATTTTGCAAATTGAAAAATGGAATAATTTTATCAAATTAGTGTATTGTCATCGGTCCTCAATAAATCTACAAAGTTTGAACGAAATCTGGCCGTTTAAAGTGGGTCAAAATCGCGCCCAAAGAAGTCGGTTACAAACAAACATACAAACATACAGGTGAAGCTAATAAAAAGCTCGTAAAAAGATACACGAAGCTTTTTTGTAAAAAGTTTTTTATGTAATAAATTAAACACTACAGGTAATAGGCACTTCACATTTGGCTAAACACTACAGGTAAGGCACTTCACATTTAGCTAAACTTTTCATTGTTGTTTTTTGTTAGCTTATGCATAACAGTACACTGCATTAAACAAAAAAGGTGGTTGCAACTTTCATTAAGATTAAACAAATTGATATTTTTCCATACAAACTTTATTCAGTGGCTTAAATAAAACCAAAACGCTTTATTATTTTTATATGATAATATCGCTATTTACCAATAGCTGCAATAAGGAAATTCATTCGAAAATTGCCAGTAAAATAGTTTAATAACCAGATGATAAGCTATTACTTCTAAAAAAACTGGTTATTCACCTAACAATTCATTGGCATTTTCTGAATGAATATAATTTATTGGCCTATGGTAGGTAGCAGTATTAGTGTTAATTAGCCATAAGATAAACCTACTTAGTTAAAATAATCAGGATTTTAGTCACTACCTACAACAATATGGCTAAGGAGTTTTAGTACTACTACTTTTATATTTCTTTTTCCTTTAATGGCATGAATAATGAATTTGTGAATAATTGTAATTAAATTAAAAAAGCTGTTAGGAAAGGAATGCAATAATAAGACAAAAAGATTTAAACACAAGCATATAATAATATAATTAATAACTGATAGGTATGCGGTAAATTACATATGATAAACAATACATAAAAAACTAATAAATAATACCTACAAAATAGAAATAGAAAAACAAGAGGCTGTCAAGTGCTGTAGTTTTCAGCGCCAAACATTGACTGTAAATAAAAATAAACATAATAGTTATTTATGCAACTGTTGCATTATCAGCGACACACCATCACTCGTGTTACATTCAACTCACGTAAGTAAGTGTTTTGATTATCATATCAGTTTATATTGTACTGCTGCACATAAGCTTCCTTCATGAAGCACCACTCTGTGGTCTTCCGCATCCAGCTTCTACCTATACCAACCACCCTCGTAAGATCATCGGTCCATCGAGCTAGGGGCGTCCTACGATTCGCTTTCCGATACGCAGTCTACACTCTAGGACACGTCTGCTTCAACGGCTGTCAGTTCCCACCCCACAATAGAGGTAATCCCTCCAACAAGCTCTTTAGTCATCACTACGATGTCATCCGCAAATAAGAGGTGAGAAATAAATTTGCCGATTATAAAGGTTAATTACGCCTGATGGTAAGCGGTTACCGCAGCCTACGGACGCTTGCAACACCTGGGGCATCACGCGCGCGTTGCCCACCCTTCAGAAAACTAAAAACTTCTTTCTTTAATATCCCTATACTCAAATCCTTAAAGAAAACATTGGCAGAGAGCTCATTCCACAACCTAGTCGTACGCGGGAGCAAGTTTTCCAAAATCACACTGTACGTAACCATTTAGGTTCTCAGATGTAAATTTGAATTCTCTGCCGATGGCGAGCAGTGCGATGATAAAAAGTATACTAGCCGTGGGCATTATTTTGAACAATTCCTAAGAACACATCCCATTATACGAGTACACACAGGA
This sequence comes from Apoda limacodes, assembly GCA_946406115.1. NCBI lineage: Eukaryota > Metazoa > Arthropoda > Insecta > Lepidoptera > Limacodidae > Apoda > Apoda limacodes. Next base: position 3,962,658 of record OX291553.1, on the reverse strand, counting down.
AGGCAAAGTCTCTTCTCAGACTTAGGGTTTCGATACGGCTTGTGAGTTTAGGATCGTCAACGATTTGGGGCCGCACCTGCGACTTGTAAAGCAGCAACCTTTGCCCCGAGATGAAGTGCTGCTTCGCTCTGTTGAGTACCTACACCAAGTTTTATCGCCAGATTTACCTTATATTACAAATTATCTCGAAACTGAACATCGCTGGAGATGTCAAAACCAAGGATTCTAATACTCTTGGAGATGGTGAGAGGTGTGTTCTGGAATTGTGGGACCTCAATAAATGGGGTTTTACCGTGGAAAGGTACCGTGTCGTGTTCAGTCCAGCATCTTATAAGACATTCTTCAATGTGCTGGAGCTGGACGTTTCACTGACGTACTCTTTATAACCGGATAAGCTTTGTCCTATTCTTGTAATTTCATTGCAGCGATGTTTACATTGGCATCACTACTAACTAAACAGCCCGAAATTTCAACGAGATTAGAAGTTGTTTTACAATAGGGAAAAATTAAGAAGATTCATTTTTCGGTCTTAAGTATAAGTATTTTATTTCTGTATTTTCAAATCCAGCTTGTTGCAGATTAAGTCTTTGGATGAAATATTCGTAATAAGTCGAGAGCTATAGCCTAATGTCACATACGTCAAAATCTGTAATAATATCTGTCTTTAATGCAGTGGTAGGCTGACTGGGCGCGACAATCATCGATCTGTTATAATGTGCCGCGTTAAAGCGGCTTTTGTCGAGTACAATTTCCCGTAGAAGTATGATTTATTGATAAATAGTATTGATATCCACGAGATTTCTACGAATTTGGTATTGTAGGCCTGCAATACAACTTCAAGAAGTCGTTAAATTAAGAAACAACTTTAAAATCTAGTTTAATACGCTTCATAGAAACTTTATTGACAGCTATACCTAATAGTCTAGTCGACAAGTTGAAAATGGTACAAAATAGAGATACTGCTCTTAAAATTACGTGCGATAGCTCATTGGATCCGGAATGACGTCTAGAAAAATGTGCCAAAAGCGTGTATTAGCACATAAAAAATTGCAAAAGTTATAAACAATTAAAGATGAAAAAAAAATGGCATTTCGTTTTTTGCCAATATTTCATAAACTATTAATATTTAAGAAATTTCAAAAAAAGATTCTGAAAGAGGAGGAAATTTCCAATAAAAAACTCCTAACTCTCGGAACTCTATCTCCATTATTTATAATTTTAATTTAACGCTGAAAATAGGTCTGCGCGCGACATTTTTAGGTTGCGCGCGCAGCGTCAAAAGCGAGTACGGCACATTAATTAATTAATTTAAGGTATTTTTTATAATTTGAAAAAATTATGGTGTGTTCTGAACACTATAAATAATTCATTCCCGTTGGAAATTTTACTTAAAGTCAATTTTTCAACAAGTTAAACAATTGTTAACTAACAAAATTTTCTCGAACTACCGTCTTAATTGTAAGTGAAAAAAAATGTTTCAATAATGGTCGTAAAAAAATTTCGCTTCGTAGAGCCTTTCTTACATACATACTTAACAAGATCGTGCCATAAAAGTTAAAAAAATATTTATACTTTGTTTATAACAATTTTTTTACTTAAACAAAAACTTAAAAATCCAAGTAATGTTGTTAAAAAAAAAATATTTTTCTATATCATCATATAACCGTTTTTTTATTAATACAAGATATTAATTGATTTGCAAAAAAAATTTTTCCCGCCATTTGTTGATAAATTTTTTATAAACAAATTGATTAAATCAATATTTTTAAAAAATGTTTTTCACAACTTTATTTACATTATAAATATTATGATTTAAAAAAAAAAAAATTTCCTTAATAACCATTTTTAATTGTTTATAATCGTTTTTTTTATATTTCTATTGTTTAAATAATTAGTTAAGAAATTTCTTAAATATTAATAGTTTATGAAATATTGGCAAAAAACGAAATGCCATTTTTTTTTCATCTTTAATTGTTTATAACTTTTGCAATTTTTTATGTGCTAATACACGCTTTTGGCACATTTTTCTAGACGTCATTCCGGATCCAATGAGCTATCGCACGTAATTTTAAGAGCAGTATCTCTATTTTGTACCATTTTAACTTGTCGACTAGACTATAATGAGATTATTGTATAGCGATTTTATTGTTTCTTGTAACCTATTTAACATAACCTATATAGAGATTAAAAAAACCGGAGATTCCTAGTTTTTTGTCCACTTTAATTAATTATTAGCTAATAGTTTATAACAATTAAAAGTATAGCAATGTTATAATCTCATTAAATATAGTTGTAAGTACAACTATCTAGTCTCCACAAAGCAAAATAATTTAAGTGGATTCTTATTAACAATTATCATACATTAAACGAAACAAAAAATCCTAAAAATATTTTTTTTTCATCAGACAAATTTTATTTACTGCACTAGCGCCGCCACTACATATTGTTTATTTTATCCTAAAACTGCTTTTTTGGGCGGCATCATCGATTTACTACAAACAACCAAGGATATCGCACGCCGAACAAATCGCTACGAAAATTGTGGAACACTAACTAGCCAGTTTTATTTACTTCAGTACGTGTGACATTCAAAGAAATTTTTATTCTTTGACAACCTAATAAGACTCAAAATTAATTGTAAGTAGGTATTGAGTAATTACTCAATGCAAACTCCGCTACGGGCGCGTTTAAGCGGAGTTTAAGATGTGCCATTAATGGATTGCTATGGGCGGGATATAGATATTCTTTCGAGTAGGTGTCTTGATAAACAATATTTTTTAAAAAATTTAAATTAATATTAAATCGTTTGAAAACATTATCGTACATGCTAAGCTGTCGACGTTCGGCACAGCGCTCAGTCGAGTGGAACTGCATTTTTAGCGTTACGTAAATTAAAATTGTTTATAATACACATATAGTGTGCCATAAGCTAGGACTCTTTTTAGGGAATTTATTGAAGTTTTTCATAAAAAACCTTTGAATAAATAATTTATTTGTCAATTACTTCTTAATTTATAGATTTATTGTTAAATTACATAAATATACCTTAAAGGAAATAGGCAGTTAATTATAAAAAAGTGTGTGCCCGCGTGGTACAGTTCCAAGTACACTGGCTGCATTTTATTTTGTATCGAAATATTATGAATTAATGAATACCTATTGAATTTTCTTTTTAACTTCAGTAGTTTCGACGCGGCATTCATAAATCAATCAAGACATGCAATTTTATATATATTTATCTATGATTTCCACCGCAACGATTTGGAGTAGTTTCTCCAAAGTATTGTTAGATTAAATATTTTCAGTAATTTTTGTATTGAAATAAGTTATCCCGAAGTTGCCAGCTAGGAAAAAAAAATCGTCATATACTACTATTTTTGTCTACCATTTTACAGTTTTGTTTATTGTCGAATTAGGTAAGTAAATTAGTAGCAATCGGATGGTAAATTTGAGCCTAGAAGGTATTGCCTCACTTCCAGGGCAGAAACTATAAATTTCGACTTTAAGTAAATTTCGGGGAAATGTGACTAGTGTATGCAGTCTTTTAAAATCGTAGGGATCAGCGTTTCTTAAAAAATACCTGCGAAGTTGTATTTAGAAAAGAAAACACTTCCATAGTATTTATATTCACATGCTGAACAAAACTTAAGGCCACAAAAAAAAAACTGAAAATAAAAATACAAACAAAACAATAACATACGTTCCTTCAAGTTGATTTACGCACATCTTTTTTTAGTAACATTTCAAATAATTCTGTATACTCAAAATTATATATTAGTTTAAAAAACAAAATTTCAAATACAAAATGTGGTAACAAAGGAAAATAACTCTTAAATGAACACATATAATTCGAATCATGCATACTCCAGGCAAATAAATGAAACACATAATTTCTAGTGTAATTTGTATTCTATATTACAAGATAAACGAATCTATACAAGATTAAATATATAATACTCTGTTTAAAAATAATAATTTAAATAACAATGTGTTAAACGAATCTATACAAGATTAAATATATAATACTCTGTTTAAAAATAATAATTTAAATAACAATGTGTTACTCCATTTCAATTTGGTTTATTTAAAGACCCTTTTTTTAGATAGTTAAAAGGTTTTACACTTAGTGGCAACACTGGAATGCTTTGAACAAAATGCTTTAGTTCCAAAATTGCAGAAAATAATAGAATCAAAACTGTGAATTAGTAGTTAGTTTTGTATGTTGGCCATATGTACAGTGGTGGTCGGATGTTGACATACAAACCATCTCAAACTCATGCAATAAACTAGTTTTAGCGTACCAAGTCGTCGGGGTTGAACATGCCCTGCAAAAAACAGAAAAAGTATTTTTTTTTAAAAAGCAAATATTATAAAAAGTATATATTCAAGTTTCTCAGAAAGATATAGGTAGCTACTATTATTATTGTTTTCATTGTAAAATTATACTATAACATTTGCAAAATCTCACTGCAGGTCATGTCATATATAATATTATATTAAATATCATAGTAAAAAATAATATGTTATCCATAGCGCACTAAGCATATAATGAAGCACGTGGCGAGTTTCCACCACCCTTATTTTGCCAAGGGCTTTTGATAATCTTTTTTTAATGTCAGAACAAGTAGCTTTTTGTAAAAGTTCAATTTTATTTTATTAATAACCTACCCCTACAAAACCAAATTTCAACTCCATGAACAGCAACATTTCTAACCCATGACCATTAACGCACGCATTGGTATTGTACACCACAACAATAGCTATTTTACATGAGTGGCAGTAAAATAAATTCAAACAATGACTGACTTGAAACTAATGCCCACTGGAGTTAGATACTCGTTATAAAGACAGTTAAGGGGCAAGATCGTAGCCAAATACAGGTAGAGGCAGTAGGCAACGAGTGTTTCTATGTTTTTCTATGTAGATGAGGTTGCTAGCTCCGGAAGGTATTTGGAAGAAATACGTAGAAACCAGTAGTGTACTGGACTTGGCTATGAACTAGTACCCATAGTGTTAAGTTAATCAGAACTACCTTAGCGCGACGTAAGATGGAATCCTTGCTGGCATCATAGGGGTGATCTTTGGAGGGGATTTCCAGTACGGCTGGCACGGGCGCGGTGTGGGCATCGATCACGTGGCGTATCATCTCCGCGACGTTTTGATTGATCAAAATTATGTCGATATCGTCGCGTTTCACAAACCGCTTGAAACAGTCTTCTATCTCACTCACTGGTGTGTCTGTGGAAATCGTAATTCAGTAAAAAAATACTTGTGTATGAGACTGTGTCCACATAACCTATCTTGTCGTAAAGATCACGTGAACATTATTATACTAGCATACTAATGCTGTTATAATATAATCTTCATTGGATATTAAACTTGTATAAAAATAATACTGTTGTATTTAGTGTTTGCTTCAAAGTAATTTTAAAGAATTGTAATTAACAGCAAAAGCTCAGTAAATCTTGAAAATAGTTTGATTGAGTGCACAACCAAATTTTGGTAAATATTTTTACTCAAAAAAGTCAAATAACATTCAAAAAAAGAACACATTGCTTCTGGATTGCTAATAATTAAAAAAAAAAAACACTTTTTAAACAGTAAATTCCTATACTATTTTCTTTGCATGGTCTTAGTAAGTAAAAGAATAATTATTAATTCTTTAAAATATCTAACTGGTTAGTGACGATCAACAGTGCTGCCATAGCTGCCACAGCATTGGATTTAAAATCAACAACAACAAAATTAATATCATATATTTTAACTTTATTATTTCATTTTGTTTCTTTATTTGTGTTCTTGAGTGAATATTTTTGTCTGCATTGGGAATTACTCAAAGGATCAAATTAAAAAATAGTTTTTCCAGATCATTCCATTTAAGATCAGTTAGAATATTCTGACTTAGAAATAAATATAAATTTAGCTTATTTTGGAAGAAATCTTGTAAAATTGTTATATAGGTATTCTGCCGGCAGCACTAACTTCCTGAGATGTTGATTCAACATTTGAGAAATATTGTTATTTTGAGAGTCACATGGTTTAATTTTATAAGATTCTACTGGCATATTATTCAGTCCTCTCTGTGGTATTTTTCAGTGAATTATTTATTAACCAGAACAAAACCTCTTCTATATAATTCTCTCAAGCCTTCTTAAGTGCCTGAAAAACCAGATTACCCCTTTGCTTTACTGTAAAGGTGTAATGCCCCCTGATGTCACTCTGTGGGGACCCTTGACTGGGATGAGAAGTATATAAAAGCATGTATTTCGAAAGATCGTTGATCACTTACTCTTGTCCACAACCATAAAATTTGGATGTCTGTTCTTGTTGATTTCACCAATTCCGCCCAACAGGAATCCCACACATGTGTCCTGAAAATTATTAAAAATGGGATGTTTAGGATTTCAATCATAGATCCTAGGCAACCAAAGTCAATCAATAATCAAAAGCCACAGTGCTGTGTGAACTTGATGTGTAAGGTTTTTGATGTCTCAACCTTTTTTATTTCTCAAGGCACAAGAATTCTCAACCAGGATTTCTCGAGATTCTCGAGTATCTTGAGGAATGTTTAAATTTTTAATAAAACACTATGCTATTTTCAATTTTCTGCTTTATTAAAATAGATGAGTCTAATCATCAATTAGACCAATTAAATCAAATGGTAAATTTTTAGTTACCATAAATTGCATTTATTAATTAACAAATAAAACTACCTGTACTTGGCCCATCTATATAAAAATTAAAGAGTAGGGTAGTACTTAACTTTTTTAACCACAGTCTTCAATAAAATAAAAAATTATAAGCACAGTTAAATCAGCTAAATCCATAAATTTTCACGGATTTCTGATTATACAGACTACCAGCCACAACCAATTACATGTACCTACAAGTCTAATTTAAGCAAACATGAACATGTCGGAACTGGCATATCCCACCCATTCCTTGTGGGATCGCTATCCGATCATTTTTTAGTTGCTCTGACCGTTTTAGTCAGTTAGCAACGACTAACAACAACAATTAGTCCAACTAATCGAGTTTCTACTGTATCTAAAATATTTAGCAAAAATCATATAAGTTATAGTAAGTATAAGCTACAAAATGATAATAATGTTAAATTCCAAATAAAACAACAAAATGTTTCACAGTGTAATTGGAGTATAAATGAAATATGAAAAAAAAACACTGTAATGTGTTTGACATTGTGTAATGTGTTTGGTATTGATCAAATAGACAAATATCTCTAGACTGAGTAGCATCCGGTCTTAAACTAATCAAAAACTTAATTATGGCTTATATTATGGATAAATATACTTGCAATACTCTTTTTAGTAATAAATACATACAACATTTTTCTTCAAAAAATATGTTACTGGTCTATAGATATCACCCTCTAAATTTACTAAGTAATAGAAAATGGTTGCCTCTCCATGTGTATGACATATGATATCATTGCACAATTAGTGAAGCAGAGCGAGGTAGAAAACAGAGGTATTTTTTTTTTTAAGGAATACCAAAAGAACAAAGTAGATTTTTTAAGTAGTAGGAAGTACTTCTGAATAAAAACTACGTTTTGATAACATGCCATTATGGACATAAATCAATGGGTTCTTAATGTACAGTCCTTCGAACTTCGACAGAATTTAGTGAGAACTTTAGATCTTCAAATAAAAAACAGTAAGTACCTGGAGGTAATGATGATATAAACAAAGGTAAAAAGAAATTGACTTTTAAGTTTTATAATTTTGTACTCACTTCATCTCCAATAACGCTGATTAATTTTCCCTTCACCGCAGATTGCAACGCCATTTTTATGAATTTTTAAAATATTTTTTAGTATTTTGTAAAATTTTAGACTATCACAAGGGTTTGTCACCTGACTCTGGTGTTGCAAGTTTTAGTATAAGTTATTGGATTACTCTTTGGTGTATGATATCCTTTGAGTATATTTAAAATCTTATAACATACTTATATCATATGATATACGTCAAATCAGACATGTAAAAGCAATTATTAGCCTAAGTTTTTGTTATGCAATTTTTTTTCATAATATTTTAGGATAAATAATTATATTATTATATTGTACATACTATTATGAATGAGTCAAAGCAGTGAACGGCAATATTTTTTGTTTACATTACTAGAATAATTTTAATCTCTGACACGATGTCATAACTCTCAATGTCGTCAACAAAATGCAGCTAATATAATCACTGTTGTACATAAAACACTTTTACGGTGCAAAAACACTTTTCTTTCCCGCTTCATATAGTCTCCTAGCGTCATGGAAGTGTACACTACTTTAATAACTGGTTAACTAATTTTAACTACTGGGTTAGAAAAGTATGTTGAACTGTACTCTAGCGGTCGTAGGGTTATACTTATACTTTAGGTACGTACAATATGGCCGTTGACTATATTGACACCGCATCTTCTGCTCTACCTCTCGAGCATGTGCAGCCAATGCGTAGAATGCGGACTGGAAGTGACACCATATTCAATACAGAGTGCATTCACTTTTGGTTAAGAAAACCATCGAATCCACGCATATAAAGCATGGAGCGATTCAATGTGTATAATGCTTATCAACAGAACATCAGTTTCCCTCTATGATTAAGATCACATTGCATAGAAATTAAAATATTTCTTTTCATTTTAAGAAAACATGGCCGTTCACTATTTTAACAGCGCATCCACTGCTCTAACAACCGAGCATTTGTAGCCAGTACGTTGGATATGACCCAGAAGTAAGACCTCATTCAACATAGAGCACATCAATTTATTGTCAACAGAATAATCAAATCACATGCTTATTCCATATATAAGCTTCTTGAAGCGAAGAGTTAAGCCAAGAAGCTTATATATGGATGGCACTCGCGTTACTTCTTATTTGTTCTATCGACCAAATTCATCGAAAATTAACTTTAAATGCAGTATTGATAAGACTTAGATTTCAATCGTGTGGGTTCAGGAAAATTTTTTTTTTTTCTCTTAAAACAACAAAATAAAACCATTTAAACTTTATTTCAAAGTCAAAGTCAAAGTCAAAATGGTTTATTCAAATAAGGATTTTACAATCACTTTAGAATCGTCAAAGTTATAAAATATTATTTTTTGAACCCTTCCCACCTTCCCGCCGGTTCACAATGTTGTTGATTTCTACCGAGAAGAATCCGGCAAGAAACTCGATAGTTACTCTTTTAAAAACACTATCAATAATACAAATAAACTAAAATACAATTAATGTTTTAAATTAAAAATTTTTAGTCGTACAATTTTATGTTATTTCCATTTTAATTTGGTTTACCTATGCATCCTGTAATTGAGCATTATCAGTCCCAAGGATTTTTATCATTTACATAGTCTGAAATATTGTAGTATGCCTTTTTACAAAGTACCTGCTTGATAAAAGATTTAAATTTACTTATTGATAGATTTTGAATTTTATTGAGAACTTTGTTGTAAAAGTGTATACATTGCCCCATAACAGCTTATTTTTACTTCTAGTATTTACTTTGTGAACGTCACTTTTCTTGCTGAAACTATTGATATTTTTATGTACATATAAAAGATTTTCATATATGTACTGCGACACTAAAGTTAAAATTTTTACTTCCCTAAACCTATCCCTCAGAGATATCCTAGATCCTAATTTATAAATAGCACGAATTGCCCTTTTTTGTAACAAAAATATTGTATTTACATCAGCAGCGCTACCCCACAATAGGATACCATATGTCATTAAACTATGGAAATAGCTAAAATATACTATTTTTGCAGTGTCGACATCGGTCAATTGTCTTATTTTCTTGATCGCATACACAGCAGAGCTAAGTTTTTTGGCTAGGTTATGAATATGAGGACCCCATTGAAGTTTGGAGTCCAGCGTTATGCCGAGAAAGACTGTTGAATTAACAAGTTCTAATTGCTCGCCATTAATATTAATACATGTCTGTCTCTGACTAACATTTGGTAATGTAAATTTAACACATTTGGTTTTTTTTTCATTAAGTAACAAATTATTAGCGTTAAACCAATTTACAATTTTAGAAAGGGCATCATTTAATTCATTATAACATGTCTGTCGCCTCTTAACTTTAAAAAACAAAGAGGTGTCATCAGCAAATAAGACAATGTCATGGTTTTTTACATATAATGTAAATAGAAAAATTTGTGACAAGCCACTGTAATGAAAATTTTGTGCTTATGTGTTCTATGTCCAGTGTTTGTTTTTATATCCTTCATCGTAAAAGACGTTAAGTGCTTCGGTGTTCTATGTCCAATCAATCGACCAATCACAGCCTGCAACGCCTGGAATCCTGGAATAGAGACTCCTTCAGAGTCTCGCCCCAAAAGCCCCGTGCAGCAGTAATGGCTTTAATAGCAATCAATTATTAAGAGATACGAATACCTTTAGGGTGCTATACAGATATTTAAAAAATAAATTTATTCAATAAAAAAACGGTGTACAAACCAAAATAAAGACATGATCTAAAGGTCTTTAATACCAGGTCATAAAATTCCGAAAAAAAAAAAAATCTCATCTGTCATTTCTGTGTTTTCAATGTGTTTATTTATAACAAACAAAAGAGAATATAACCACTACGCTTATAACAAACACAAACACAAATTTTATCGATAATCACTTTCCTTTTTTACTGCAAAGAATTTCAAATGATAAATATTAAAAGTTATGGCAGTAGTTCAGAAGATGATGGAAATAGTGATTCAGAATCGGGAAAACAACACAGCAATGAAAACTTGTTAACTCATCTAAAACCTGTCGATCATAGTTTTTCTGTTGCAAAAACTATGCAAATTTGTGCTGCTCCTATTGTTATGCCCACGGTAACTATCATTGTATTCGCACCTAAGACACCTTCATAGCAACAAGCTGTTTAATGTGGAATGTTAGTCAACATTGAAAAATTTAACTGTTTTTGGTTAAAATAAGTAGGGTCCGCTGCTTATCGCGAGGTCTTGTGGACTTAGTGAAGTAAACAACTTTGGTAAATATTTACTTATTGGGCATGAGCTACTTTTGCATAATTTTTTTTTTTAATGGGCGGAAAGTATAATTTTAGAACAGAGAAATTTTCAAAATAAAAAAGTACTAAAATACTGGTGCTAGGTTAGGTTAGGTTCGGTTATGTTTTTTTTGCCTGAGTGAGGCGCAGCGTAGCCAAGGCGATCCACAGAGGAGTATGTTTAATACATACCAAGCAAAGTGTTTAAAAAAATCCATAAAAAGAAATATATTGTTGCGATTTTTGCATTTCATTTATGTGTTAGGAGATGCTTCTTTATTATTTAAGACTTATTTATGCAAAAAAAGCTTGTGCCCAGTAAGTTAATATTTACCACAACTTTTTATGTACTATGAGTATGTAATTGGTACATGCAATAACCTAATTAGATGGACTGTGCACCTGCACTCTAAAAATCGTGAATCATACTCTGATAGCACTCCTTTCTTACAGTCATTTGTTGACAACCCACCATGAGGATCCTAAAGTGTATATTAAAAAGTTGTCTAAAGAATACATTTACATAGTAAAAGTAAGATGGTAAGATGATAAAAGTATCATGGGTGAAAGATCTTCAGTTACAACACATTAAACATTAAAAAAGGGAATTTATGGCTTTAAAAACCTTAAAATCGATTTATATTATTAATTCTATTGTTTAAGCCACCATTTTCTCCTAAACGCATAGTATTCTCATTCATCATCTTCAGTTTATTTATTTATTGACTATACAACTGGTTCAGAATGATTGTACTACCAAGCAGAGCCAACAAGAAACTCAGTAGTTAATTATTTATATTTTGATTAACTTAACTTGATATCACATAATATATTACCAAGTTTTAATAAGAAAATACTACATATGCCACCCATTTAACTAATGCATTTTTATTATTAATGTATTTATCAACTTTGCAATACCTTTGTTTCATTAACCTATCTTTGACATATATTTAAAATTTTATTAGAGGTAAATTAATTATGTGATCAGAAATTTTATTTTGAAAAACATATGTTGTATTGCTTATTATCAGAAAAGGATAAGTGATGAGGCTACATGGCAGAATAGAAGAGATAGAGTTGCTTTTTGTTTTTAACTCTGAATTGAGTGTGTTCAGTTTAGGATAGATAGGGAAGTAAACAGTCACTTAATTGATGTAAAAAATACCCAAATCTTAGAATCATTTTTGGCAGCCTTCCTGTGACCAAGGTTGGTGTAACCCAGCCAAAATATCAGAAAAAAGGGATTTTGCCAAATAACAACACATTTAATCCCGTTTTATTTTTAAATTAGTAAGTAATTTTTTAATTAGTAATTTAAAATTAAAACTTTTACCCTATAAAGCTTCAATTTGTGTGATTTTATACATAACTATTTAACTAGTGAGTTTTTACATTGGCAGATGTAAGAATGAAAACTGCAATGGACGATGATATAGTTGAATATACTTCAAATAAAACAATTTGGTTCTACATTTATTGTATGACATGCACAGTCTATCTACATACTTGAAATGTCAATGTCATTATGTACATGAATTAACTCTAAAATAAGGTTGCATTTTATTCAAAAACATTAAGAGAAATGCTTGAGCCAAGCTTTATTCGTCTATTTTCTTTATTAGTATTTATGGGAAGCTTAATGTGAGGAGACATGCTTCAACCCTTTGCTGTATAAAATTTTTGGGCTAAGCACAAGCATCTTGACAAAAACTAAGTCTCTTTAACCCGTTTCGCGTCCTAGGTGCCACAGTGGGACCTAAGCTACTTGTGTCGCGGGGGAATTTTTTCAGGACGACTTCTATCAGACAGGCTAATTGTAAGTATTCAGAAGTGAAGCCAATGGCCTGTCCAAATCTTGTCAAATACGTTCTAGTATTTTTGGGTAGACAATATTTTGTGCCTTTAATTTTTTTTTTATCCGAAATTGTTTTGGTAATTTGATCCGGCTGCCATTTTGTGTTGCGCCGCTTTGAGTTGGATTTTATTAACAGTAGCATAGTGTTCATTTTGACCCCGGTTAATGTGCTATATAGAAAAAACGATGCCTTTTTTTAGTAAATAAATTTGTTATTACTTATTATATTTATTATAAACTTTTTTTTTATACTGTATATATTAGGGAACATACCTTAAAATAAATAAAGAGGAATAAACATAATAAAGTTAGGTGTATGTCTGTTTGTAGGGCGGATAATTTCCTTAGTATGGGGACGCTTGACGGGTTAAAAAGGAAAAGAAGAATAAGATAGGTACATTACCAACCAACTTTATATAGCTTTTTACTCTTGCTTGCTTAGATTTTATGTTCATATATTGTTATATGTATTACTTAGATTATTTGTGTGCTGGGACGTTTAGTTATTCAATGAGGACAACCAGGACTCCAGTTTGAAAGTTAAACAATAGTTTTTCAGTTTTCTACAGCCTACTATTTATTCATAATTTCAGTTCAAAATTGTCCCATTGAGTAACATGACTTTAAAATCCTTTTCTTTTTCCTTCAATCATTATAACCAGAAGGTTGACTTATCATAGTAAGCTCGATTTAATTACCTTTGATTAAGAAGTACATAATGGAGCAATAAAGTTAAAGCATGCTATGACATAAATGTCATATCAATAAATTAACTAAAGAACTTGGTGTAATACAACTTAATAAAAATCTTTAAGTAAAGACTCTGACTCACTCTTTATTATAATAGTACCTATTTGGTATCATTTTCTGTTTAGCTGCCTCCTATTCATACCTTCATATATGTATACCGTTTGTTTTACAGAATGAAGATGATAGTAGAATACTTATACCAGCAAATCAAGAATTAATGCACAATCCAAAGTATGAAGAACTCTATGCACCTACATATGGACCTGAAAACCCATTTCAGACTCAACAAATGAAAGCAAATAGAAATATACTCTCAGGGTATGTGGAGAAAGCTCATATGAGTGAATTTCAGTTTGAAAATCAGAGAAGGACATTTACAAGTTATGGTTATGCTGTGGATCCTTCAGTGGGTGAAGAGAGTGAGGCTGCTAACGCTGTTGTTGGTAAGTTTTTGTAAAAATTCTGTTGAATTTTTACTGAATCTAATTCTGTTGAAAACGCTAAAAAATGTCATATATTGTCAACTAAAACAAATATCAAATAAAATCCTTAATAACATTAATATTATGTTTGCTGCTTAGTAAGCTGAAGTCTGTCTCTTTTATCTCAATAAGATTTTTACTTCTACTGTATAGTGTTGGTATGTTGTAGGTTTACTGCACATTATCTTTTGTTACTTAATAATGTTATAGAGTAGGGCTACAATTAAACTAAAAATGGATACAGGACAGATCTTAAACTTATGGTGTTTTTTTGTGTAATGAAATCATGGATGGATCATTTTAATACCTTATATTTTTTTATATTTAGTATCAGCAATGGTAGCACCTCCTGTAGAAGCGGAAGGAAAATCAGTTTTTGAAAATATCAAAAAGAGACCTCTTGACAAAAAGAAAAGAAATAAAAATGATAATCCTGAAGATATTACAGGATTTCTGGGGCCATGGGGTGGCTATGAGGGAGAGAGACGGTAATTTTTTTTAATATGATATTGATCTTTAAATACTAAATATGTATTTATGAGAATCATGAATATAGTGATATTTAATAAAAGTTTAGATTTTGAGCTGCATTCATAACCTCAGGATGAACTTTAACATACTCTTAGGTTTTTATCAACCAGTTAGTTTGTCAATGGACGCTTAATTATAATTTACCGTTGAGCGATGTTCAAGGCAAGGCCAAGCGAGCCGCGTGCGACTAGTGCGCAGTGTCCACGGCAGAATCGTATTGTGTCGCTCGATAGTAAACTATAAAAGCGTCCATTGGGTCATTCGTAATCTTAGAGCAAGAACTCGACAATCCGAGTTACGTGCTGTTGCAGGTTCTAAACACGCCGCTAGAATTAAACATTTTTTTTTGGTGTTTTTTTTTCATAAAACTAATGGACAAGTATTATAGTCGGAAGAAGGAAGAGTTAAAAACTTAAATCCATTTTGTAATTATAGGGTAATGAAACCTGAAGGTGATGAAGCTAAGGAGTTGGAGGAAATATTAGCTAAAAGGCAGAAGAAAGGAAAAGTTGATGATGACAAACCATTGGAAGAAAAATCGATATTCCACAGTATGTAGATTTTTAATTTATTTTTTTTCGCTTGTATTCGCTATAACACAATAATCTTTGCCAAATTTATAAGTCAAAGGAAAGCATCCTAGCATACTGTTTCAACATTTTGATATAAAATGTAAAAAAACCTGGCTTGGTGAACATCAACGGCCAGCAAAGTTATAACACCTCTATACTATTTTTTTAAAAATATTTTGGACATATCACACAGCGGCATCTGGTCCCAAACTAAGCAAGGCTTGTATCATGAATACTGGCTAGATAACAGATACAAAAACTTAATACCATTTTTTTTGTACATATTATGCATATAACATTCCAGGATCCAAGACGAACACAAATGTTTGTCCTGCGCGGGAATCGACCCACACCTATGGGTTCAGAAGGCAGGTTATTACCCACTGAGCCACGGCGGATGTCAATTTGATTTTACATGCCAAATATGCATAATTTTTTTGATACAGTTATATTTAATGGCTTTAGGTGCCCTTGAAAAAACACATCCATAAGCCATAAAAACTTGGTATTATTGCATGCATGCAGCCTAAGTGTTATATTACGCTGATTTCGTTACCAACTGCCAAATAGAACTATTGAATTATTATTCTTATTATTGTTTGTCCTTGTATGGTATCCTTGGTTGGATTTATGGCCGTTTTTTCGAGTGACCCCTCCACTTTTCTGACTTGGCTCAACAACTGCTGCTTGCTATATGACAGAAGCCACGACGGCAACGTGCCCATCGATGAACAAAGTAGCACTAATTAAATATGAAGCTCAACTGGTTCCAATTACTGACCATGCCGGATTTTGCCTAACTTTTATGTGAAGTAAAGTTATCGATATACGAGTGTAACCGTGCCATGAGCTCCTAATTTATACAAATAATACAATGTAAACCCCTCGTTTTCAGTTGAAAAGGCGACGGACTACCAGGGGCGGTCGTGGGTGGAGCCCCCGCGAAGCGAGACGCAGCTACGCCGCGAGGCACCGCCCGACAAATGCTTCCTCCCCAAGGTATACTACTATTGTACATTATATGCTTTAGTTATACATTGGTCACTTTTCCTGTAAGCTTATAGAAATAGTTGATTTTTAGCAGAGTTGACGAGTTATAGCATGTATAAACATACATATATATATATTATATCCGTGCTGGCCTTGTTAGGTTCAGTTAAGAGATTTCAAAAAAATTAACTGTTCAAGTATGTGGAACATCAATAACAAAAAGTTAATAAATAAATTATTAAATAGTCTTTTATTCAGACACAAGATCCATTGTAAGGCTACAATATCAGACATAAAAAAAGAGATTAATAAGAGCTTATAAGTTAAAGTGATAATAAGAGATTGGAGCTCCCAATATTTTTATGCTGTTGCAAGCATCGCAATCGCTAGATGACAGCGATAAGAATATCCATCCGACCATCGAACTTTAAAATGGATTTTGAAGTTATTTGTCACATATATGTTTGCCAGTTATACCTTATAATTTGCAGCCTCAATTGCCATATACACAAATTGTATGTGCAAAAACAAGCAATCAATAAATAAAATTCATCAAGTTACAATTTTGTTGATCAGTATCGTTAGACGGTGATTCCTTGTCTGACACAAAACTTGCTGTTAGTTTCTGTTAGTTAGCTGTTTCTGTTTTCAATGTACTATGTCGTTATGTCGTTACTTTGTATAATCCTTATGATAGATTTTTTTAACCCATTTTATTTAGAATGTTTTGAAACTTGAATGTATGTATATGTGTATTGTATGTATATACCTTTTTGCTCAGGCTCACATTCACACATGGAAGGGACACACGAAAGGGGTCGCCACTGTGCGGTGGTACCCTTCTACGGCACACCTCATGCTTTCCGCCGGCATGGACTGTAGAGTTAAGGTGAGGATATAATTTGTGTAAATAAAATTTACACAAAAAAAAAAACTTTTGTATTGAAACCATAAGTTATGTCGAAATTAACTACTACATACACAAACATATATTACAAATATATATATATAAATACATTTCGTGTAAATCACGCTTGACGTTTTCTTTCAGATCTGGGAAGTGTACGGCGAGCGCCGCTGCATCAGGACGTATTTCGGTCATCGACAAGCCGTCAGAGATGTTAATTTCAACAACTCTGGCAAACAGTTCCTTTCGGCTGGTTTGTAATTTATATTAGTTCAAGATTAGCCGTAGGCCTTTGCCTTACTTGTCTTGTACAGAAAGGATTTGCAGTACAGTCTATTTTTACGCTGCTGAAGCTATTCCTGCTGTTAATATTAATAGTATAATAGTTTTTTAGGCGCCTAGTATTTTGAATTTCCTCTTAGTACAAAGTGTATTCAAAAAATGTTAATAAACAAGAAATTTAAACTAGTGATAAGCTATGTTAAGATTATTATGATTATATATATGATTATTTCTACACCTGGGTTACCCATACTTTTTTCAATAAAGATCTACATACCAAAAATTTATGGCTGGGTGATTGACGCTTGTACCTACAAAACTTTTTTATTAGAAAATAAAACTAGTACACTAGGTGAAAATGTTTAATGTTCTAGACTAAATCTGCCAGTTGTAGTGGCTGTTTGTAGCCGAAATGAAAATTATTTACATTTTTGAAATACGATCGCTATGCGTCTAATGGTGGCGCTAGTTGTCTTGATTCAGCCCTTTACTATAAAATTGGCATTTTGCAGCTAAAAAAGTTTCTAACTATCCCATGTGTAGATATATTATTTATTAGCAATGAGACCGCTAATTGTTCTACTATATCTGTTAATTTAGTTTTTCTTGGCGTATTCTATATAGATATGTTGATTATTATTTATCTCTGTTGTCAGCATATGATCGTTACATAAAGTTGTGGGACACGGAGACAGGACAGTGCGTGTCCCGGTTCACGTCCCGCAAGGTCCCGTACTGCGCCAAATTTCATCCCGATGAAGACAAACAGCATCTATTCGTTGCTGGCACCTCCGATAAGAAGATTATATGTGTAAGTTGATTTTACATTTTGCTCCTTAGTGATCGCTAGGAGTGTGAATTACAAAAAAGGCTAAATTATAGTCTAAGGTTCCTTCATTAAAATTTTCTTTTTTAAATTCAAAGCAGATAGCTGTTGTGGTAAAACAGTTCTGCGTGTGCATTACATCACTTTCAGACACCTGTACTATATATAGTACCTGGTGGACCAAGCTTTAACAACGCCGTCTATTGTCAAGTAGCTTTAGAGTTGCTGTGTCGATAAAAATAATAGTATTACTACTCACCAATAGATGTCAGATAGACTCATATGTTTCAGTTTATCATTGTCTGAGAACACGGATAAAACGACGTTTTCTAAAAATTGGGTTTCATGTTAGTTATACCTACCTAAAATTTGAAAGATTTATCAAAATGTGTCTGCGTAAACAGCCCCCTTTGCAGATAGGAGTGAAATTATATAATATTATAGCTTCTGCCAGCGGCTTCGCCCGCCCTAAATTTCGTTATCAATTACAGAAAAAAAACAAACAATCAATTATTTCCTCTTTAATGGCATGATACATTCGTGTCTGTGAAACCATCGAAATACCCATATAAAATTTCAACCCAATCGATGAAGCCGCTTAGACGTTATGTGAAAAAGGCCGTAATTACGTAATTAAGTAATTAGGAATGTACGGAAGGATAATTCTTTCTACCCGTTGTCCTATTACCCGTTTTCCCGTAGGAATGAAGCATTTTCCCGAGGTAAAAAGAAGTCTATGTTCATCAGGGATAATGTTGGCTTCTAATGGTAAAAGAATTTTTCAAATCGGTCCAGTAGTTTCGGAGCCTATTCAATACAAACAAACAAACAATCAAATCTTTCCTCTTTATAATATTAGTATAGATATACATATTTTTTACGCCTGTTACCCTTAGGGTTAGGCAGAGACCAAATACTTCCACTGCCTAAGATCCTAGGACACTTGTGCTTTATCCACTTCCATTTTTCCACTTTCTTTCATATACATTCGACGGTTAAGGGTGCTCTTGGTCCCTTTTTCTATATGATCAAGATACGTTCGACGATATATTGATATTGAGCAATATAAGAACATAAAAAGTAGCCTACAAACTATAGACATTCATTTGATTCTTACAATTGGCAATCGAAAGCGTCTTGACCGAGCAATCGTGAGGTAAGGTGCGCGACGAGATGGAGGACACCCGACTACATTATGTTTTTCGCGGCGCCATGACTTCTCGCCGTTGTCGGATTTATGTTATGTTGTGTGCTGTGGTACTATCGTAAAAATGTCTACAACTGATAATATAAACAGTTAATCTTTAAAACACTGTTAGTAAAGTACTGAACTGACCTTTGACAATAAAAAGGTTTTTTTTTTCGCTGAAACTTTCTTTATCTTGCTCTTGTCCAAGTTATGTCTGAGCTAGTAAAAAGTAACCTACAAACTCTGCTACTCTATTATGTATTTTTCCGTTTTGACAGTGGGACATACGTAGTGGCGAAATAGTACAAGAGTATGACAGGCATTTGGGCGCTGTCAACACGATCACGTTCGTTGACGAAAACAGGAGATTTGTGACCACCTCCGATGACAAGAGTCTCAGGGTATGGGAGTGGTGAGTGATTTATATATATTTCTATGAGTACCTACTAAAACTGTAACGGTAAAATGTTTTGTATATTAAACATTTTGTTTATCGAGTAGACCGTGCGTATATTCTGGACTGAATTTATATGTGAAGGTAGATGGGTACCTTAACTACAGTTACATAATGGTACCAGTATACTATTTCAAACTTTTTTTGTTAGACCATTATAGGCACATAGGACTGCCTTCGAACGCCCTGTAGTCTGCTTCTGGTCTCATAGTGATGTTTTCGGTACACCCTGGGATCGAACTCTGGTCCTATGAGATCCAGATGGTCTGGTTTACAGAAATAAATCTAAATAGATAACGTAAGTCCCTCTATCTGTATGAAAACCAAGCGTGCCATTTTTTTTTTCGAACTACTGTGACGTCACAATACCAATTTTTTGGTGGGATTTCGCCGTCCTTACTATATCGATTCAAATCAAAGTAGTGGTCTAGATGGTGAATGGAAAATAACTATGCTATTATAGTTTTTTTTTATTTTTTTAGGGATATTCCAGTTGACATGAAATACATAGCGGATCCAACTATGCATTCACTGCCTGCCGTCACCGTTTCGCCCAACGGAAAGTGGTTGGCGTGTCAATCCATGGATAACAAAGTTATAGTATTTAGTGCGCTCAACCGGTTTAAGATGAATCGCAAGAAAACATTCACGGGACACATGGTGGCTGGATATGCTTGCTCAGTTGATTATTCACCGGATATGAGGTATGTACCGAGTAATAATTTGTTTAGTTTATATTGAACAGGTTTGAATAGCTATCTACAGGTTACGGAATAATTAAAAGTACAGCGGTATAAATTCGGTTTTTCGGAGACTTACTCCTAAAAAAATATTATAGCAAATAAGAAATTTACTGCATTTATTAGTGAATACGCGTAATTTTATTTTTATACTTTAAATAGTATTTAAGTTATATACGATCCGGTGGATGTAATAAAATTTTAAAGCTGCATGCATTGTAAGAAAATATTACTTAAAATAAATATTGTTACGTCAAGTTTTGTAAATTTAAAAAAAATATATAATACCTATGAAAAGTCAGAAATAATCATAGCGAGGATGTAGCGCGACGTTTGCGAAGCGTTTTTTAAAATAACTGCCAAACTTGAATTCGAATAGGAATTTAGACAAAAAACAGCTAATTTAAATTTGTGTAAATTTCCTAAAGAAAAACATATGCCTATCTGATATTTTATTGATGAACTTGTTTTTATGCCTACGGTAACGTATACTTGTGCCGGACGAAGCTTACATATTTTGTGTAACATCATGTTATCAACAAATCTGTACATTTGTTTGCTAAAACATGTTTTATATACATACATATTAGTATATGGAGCTTCTAAGAGTGTGTTCGTTTCGGGACAAAAAGTTCCTGCTTTTGATACTTTTTACACTTTTGATAACGCCAGTTTTGCCACCCATACCTATCGTTAGTGTAGCTTTGAAACTTTACTAACGAAATTGTTGGTGGCAAAACGACCGGTTTACGTACACAAACTAAGATAATAACACACACCCTACCATAAATAATGAATATGTATAGTAGTTTGACAGATTAACACCAAAACCCCACCTCCAGCCATGGGTCTAAAGTTTCATTAGCAAAAGTGAGAAAAATAACAGAAATATTGTAAACAAACGCCTAATAGTTGGTTACAGGTGATACTAAAATTTTGATATTTTGACACAAATGCTAGAGGAATGGATGCCGTGTGACTAAATAAATGATAGTAACGATTACTTATCGCAAAACGAACACACCCTCAAAGATGCAAAGCGATAGCTTATGTAGTAGATGTTAGTTTTTATCTCCAGAACGCAAACACACACAAAACCACATTTTTCATTTAAAAATAAAGATAGTTAAATATTTAAATTTAAACAATTAAAAAAAGTTCCGGCAGACTGGAGCACGAGGTCTCCTGGGGGCCTTGACAATTGTTCCAAGACAAATCGAATTTTAATCTTGATTTATCTGGTTTGCCAACCCCTTTGAATATTTATATCGCAAACGCATTTGGTATTGAAAAATCTAAATCGCTTACATTAGTATTGAATTCATCTAATATCATTTTGTTGCATAAAATGATGCTATAAGTGGTTTCTTGGATGGTAATTTTATACTTACATTGAAATCTAGTTTCAAAAGTAAATTGATCTAATCTCATACTGTTGGGTACAGGCTACGGTCCGTCTTGTGATAAGCTCAACCTATGCACGCTTGCAACACTAGGGCATTTATATACTCGCGTGTTGCGAACACTCCTTTTTGATGAACCTTATATTATAGTGCCTAGAAAAACATAATTCCACGGGGAGTATATTCTATAACCTAGCCGATCGCGGGCGTAAGCTCTTCTGAAACAGCACATTGTGTGAGTATTCCTGCTCAGGGCGTGAGACATAAGTGTATTCATGTTTTTTGAGGGGGGAATTGGATGCAGTTCATAAAAGTAAAAGACTTTTCATATAAACCGCTATTTATAAAATATGTTGTATTTCGTGGACGTCTGATTGCACCCCGAAAACACCCCTTCAATACTTACGCCTATGGTGTGATGAACGCCCGGATGTCGATGGCGAGCTGAGTGAGCACAGAAGAGAAGGCAGTAGAGCAGCGCCTTTCATTGTAAAGATACTTTATCTACCCGCCTCCCACTCATGTTGCTAACACGTTTTACGAAAAAATTCGAAATTCGTTAATTTGTAGCTAAACCATATTTAAAATATGTCTGTCAAGACCCTTTTACTCATGAACGCATCGAGGTATCATCCTATCAGCTTAAATTGGTTCACTGCTGGACATTATCCTCCTCTATGGCGCGCCGTGTCTCCCGGTCCTCTGCCTTCCGCATCCAGCCACCACAAGCCACCTTTTTAAGGTCGTCGGTCCACCGGGCTGGAGGGCATCCCACGCTTCACCTTCCCATACGCGGTCTCCACTTTGGAACACGTCTGCTCCATCGGCCATCGGTCCTCCGACAGACGTATAGACCCTTTATGGTGGTTCTATATAACCTTTAGTAGAAGTGTGAAACAGGTGTTATAAGATCGACAGTTTTCCGCTCGAACCTTTATTGCACCTTTATAATGGACTTTATTGAAACTTTTAGTTATATAAAATATCTATAATGGTGTCAAATAGAACTTGGATCTGTATTTTGATACCGTATTACTCATTTGTAGCGTTTTCGGGGTCAAAAGTAGATAGTTAAAACTTCTAAAGTCATAAAATTACATTAATTTATAAATATTAAATAAGTGTTACTGTTTATCTACGGACATTGCAAAATTTTCATCACGAAATGTAAGTATTGTTGATTAACAGTGTTCTTGAAGTGTGATATTAATTTTGAGTGCGCTTGCAAGTTGAATGTGATTGTGTATCATGTTTATCGTCTCAATTTTGACGCGCCTTTGAAAACATATGATTTTAAGGAAAAAAAAGTAAAACAACTAGAAGTTCTAATAACCTTAAATAGTTTCTAGACATTCAATTTCAAGTTAGTTTTAGTGACTGTTTACATAAAATATGTAAAATAATTCGGAAAATTTAGGTACCAAGTTATTTAAAAGTGATTTTGTATAAATAAATATTTAGTTTTTTTTGACAGAAAGTGATTGAAGATGGCGATATTTATCTTAAAGATGCAGGCTTTTCTTAAATCTATTACGACACTCGAAGAACTACAACGCCGGCGGTCAAGAGTATTATGCGATCTTTGGTTGACATAAGAGAGGAACTACGCACTTAGCGAAGACATCTACCTGCAGCGGAGAGTAAAATACCGTCTTTAGCGTTACCTATATACCTTAATTTTAGCTCAGTTCGATAAATGTTTTCATAATGTAAGGTTAGATTGTAGACAAAAACTTTAAGCGTTAGAAACATTAAATAGTGTCATTAAAGAATTACCATTTGTTTTACTTACACCATAACCCTTATATCAGGATCGTACAAAACTGCTATAACTATTTAACCTATCATTGTCTTTCGTATTACAGGCGTAACCTGTATGTAAGAGTTATACAACGCATGTAGTGTTTGGTGTTACTACACTCTTAATTAACTCCGTTGCAGAACCAATGACGTTAATGAAGTTGAACAACAGCCTTATATAAGCAACTCTAATATAGCAGATTTATAGCAATAAGAATTATAGGGAGTTAATGAAGATCTTCAAACAGCTTTTGACGTTGCAGGACGAAACAAGCTTTAACGTCATAAGTATATAAGCGTCCGCTGCTACTACACTAACTGGAAAGAATATTTAACTTCATTTTTACAGTTCTAATACAACCTATAGAGCTAAACTTATTTCATAAGTGAACTGTATCACTTTTAGTGACAACCGAATCCATTATAAACTCTAAGCTTCAAAATTACCTGTAACCAACGCTAAATTGTTTGTTGGGTAGGCTACGGTGAACGCTTACCATCAGGCGGACCGTATGCTTGTTTGCCACCTTAGTGGTAATTTATTTGTTCAATCTATGTAAACAAACAATGGTGAGCTGAATGCTATAAAGTATTATCTATCAGCCATCTTAAATTAAATGATGGCGGGGTATAGCAAAAAGAAAAGGGTATCGTATACATCCGGAGGTTTGTTTGGATCTTCCCTCTTGATTATAAACCGTTTAGTTCTGTTGACGAATTGATTGTGACGTACAGATATAGATGAGATTATTTTTTTTCAATTAGTGAGTTAATTAATTAGCATTGTCTTTGAATATTTTACGAAACCTTGGTGCGCGATACTAGCATGATACTCTAACTAAAGTAAACGTTTTTATGTTAGAATGTTATTTTTATACTGAGACGTAGTAACGCCTATTTAAAAGCGAGACTAAATGTAAATTCTTAAAAGGTATAAAAACTAGAATATGAATATCCTGATATAAATAGACGATTGCCTGTTTACCATAGAAGTCATATCAGTTTACGATATATTTTTAGATAGTAGGTACATATGTTTTTATATATCCTTACCATTAAGAGCACGCCGTCACTGTGTGCTCATCAAATTTATTTTGTCAAAGATAAATACTAATAAGATAGGTTACTTATTACCTATTCTAATTTTTTTCTATTCATTTAACAAAAAACTTGTCAACAAAAAAGAAGATAAATGCCAAAAAAACAAAGTACCTAACAGTCGTGACCTTTTTCTGCTAGGTAAATGTTAATGTTGGGGTTCCGTAAATAAAATAAACAAAACAGTCAGGATCAAGTAAGAGTCTGAATTGCGCACAGTAGTTTCTATCCGTACTGCAATTCAGTTTCACTTGCAGAAATTAATATTATTTCTTTCGAATTTAATTTTTTTTTGTATTTCCTTACTGCCTAACACTAGTCATGGCAGACTAGCAAAGAAGTTATAAATTAAAAAAAGAAAAACCAGAGGTTCGGCTGTTATTTTTTTAAAGCAGTGTTTTAAAAGATATCTTAAAATAATTACAGTAACTTACTGGTCAAAAATAGTAAGCCATGTTATTTTTTTCAAGTCTGGAACTTGCAATAGGACAGTGGAATTGATTTTAAAAACGAGCAAAAAACTGCACATTCGAGTGGGGCGCAACCTTAACTCCGATCGAAAGCACACTTTTCTCGCAGTCGATCCATTATCTCCTTTGCCCTTAATCACTATACGTCAGAAAAGGATAGGTGATAAAGATGACAGGAACATGGACGAAATAGAAAAACAAAAGTTGCTTTTTGTTTTTCGTTTGGAACTTATTTCTTAGAGTCAGTATAGTTCAGTTTGGGACAGTGCAACCTAGTGCAGTAAACATTTTTGAAAAGTCTACTATACTACGTGCTTAATTAACATTTAGGTTTCTGTCATTGTGTCTATGTCCATGCCCATGTCCACGTCCATGCCCTTGTATAATAATAATGTTGATGTTAATTTTGGTGAGGATTTTTTGTGACACAAACACGGACTTGTAACGTAAATGAACGAATTTTGAATATGGCGTCACTTTTTAAGGGTAAATCAGAAAATAAAGAAGAATATTTTGCAAACAATACCATATGACATTTTAAATGCTAGGGTTTGTTATAAGGGTCTTAAGTATTTTTTTTTTATTTAAGAAAATAGATTAAAATTGAGTATTAACCCCCATATTTTCGAAACTACTCAGTTTTTTTTTTTTTAAATACAGTATGGTTCTTTACTTCAGGATAACAGGAAAACCTATGAGAATTTTTTAATCTTAAAATGATATAATAAATCTCTCAATATTGAACATGATACAAACTCATTAGTTTTTGGATAATTAATAAAACTTTAAAAATTCTATAAAGTACAGGTGATCCCTCCGCGCGTGATCACTTGACCGGTTTTTCCCCCAGTGGTTTTATTTTTTAAACAAAATTCTACCTCGCAAACACTATTACTTAGGCTTAAATAAGAAAGGCCACTAATTAAAAACAACATTTCAATCTCTCTTTTTTAATTTAAATTGAATCAATTAAAATGTATATTACAAGAAATCACATATTTTCATTTATGCAGTGTTTTAGATTAAAACCTTAAAACGCGTGTCGGGACACGTTTTCCACTTTTTTTTATCATTTGTGTGTGATATAATTGGTTTGAACTTTTAAACTATTAATAAACATTACATTGATATTTAAACTTTTTTGCAATTTATTCCAATAAATTTTAAATAGTAAATTTTATATATCATTTCAGAATCCTACGTTTCGAGACTAAGATTATCGCTATGCTAATTTTATAGTTATGGCTTGTAAGTGATTTAACTTTGCGTTATCCAAATGGCTCACGGCCTCTACTCTGTAGGGGGTGTAAAATTGGTTGGTCGAAACTTAAAAGGGCCATTAATTGAGGGATTTGGGGCATGTTAAAGAGTTTGACTTGTTTATAGAGCACATGCTCAGAGCCACGACTTTAGTGATTTTATTCCTTTAACCACTTGTTGATCTTTGTGTCGAAACCAAAATAAATACAATAGACTCTCGCTACGCAAAGTGGACAATATACACTCACGAAGAAAGAAGAAACTAGAGGCTACACTAGCAGGCCTGGAAGGACAGGGGTAAGATGCACCCTACCTCGGGATGACCACTTTATAAATCTAGAAATCCTAGAAAATCGATTTCGCGCGACCCTTGGAAAAGGTAGCGGTTACAATTCATCTAAAATACAAATGCAAGCGAGCGGACAATTAGAAGAAGAGTAGGGGTACGGAACTTGAACACTTGCAGGGCATTATGAGATCATAAACTCCTAAGTAATCATCAAGTTGCCCTAGTATGTTACTCGTTACGGAACTCTTCAGAAGTCACTGATCAATCACTCTTGCATGTGTGTGTGTAAGCACTGTCATATAGACGAATATTATTGTTTCATTCTAACCGTGAAGCCCTATGTTGCTCATACATCTTTGTACATACCATTGATATGCGTGGATGACAGGCAGTTGCAAACTAAATAAAATGTTTTGTTTTCCATGTTTATTATTTTCTGATTCCAAAATAGTCCAATTCAGCACGGGTTATGCCGACGTTAATTATTTATCGAAGTCAGCACGAAATCGAAAAAGCACATTCGCAGTAGCGGGTTACTCCATGAATTTGGATATAGTAGAATCGAGACATTTTCGGGTTCCGTACGTCCAGGAAAAAAAGAACCCTTATATTACCACTTTCCTACATCACAAATATAGGGAAAAATCCGAAATACGTTATTGTAGTTATACATTAAAAAAGGAAGTTTGTGTTTCTGTCAAGACCCTTTTACTTAGGAACGTGTCCTCAGTATCAAGTCGAAATTATAACTAAAATAAAGTCTACGGTCACTTAAATTTGTGAAAAAATCAATCTTCTAAGTCAATACAATATAACTTACTTGTAAATAAAGAACAAGATAGGACTTAATTCTTTTTTAATTGGGTACATACCTAATGTTCACTAATCAACAGTCATATGTACGTTGTACTAGAAACTTCAGGCGTCGTCAGGCGTCGCTTTACATCAGTTTTTATATCGTGACCTAATTACTGTACATACTTACCGTAAGTACATTGTTGTAAATACCTTATCTACTAACTTGACTGTTGCTTGGCTCTTAGACCATGGGGGTCTCTTCTCTATCACCCTATTGGGTGTTGAGGTGCGGGTGTCGGGGGAGGGGAATTTACCTCCCACCATGACCCGGGCAGAAGCTCGGGGGTGCTGAACACCCCCGGTGAAATATTAGAAAGGAGGCCTACTTTTCAGGCCCCCTTGTGGGTAATAAATTTTATCGCCAGAGGCGATAAGAAAACAGTAGATGTTGTGTAGGCGCCAGAATAAAAGCATAAAAATAAAACAAATAAAAACAAAATAAAAACAAAGCAAAAGAAAAGAAAAAGAGCGAAATTAAAATAAAATAAAAACGAAGCAAAAAATAAAACAAAAAATGAAAATAAGATAAAATAAAAGCGAAATAAAAACAGAAATAAAAGCAGAAATAAAATAGAGGCGAGATGGGCAATAAAAATGGAATGAAAGGAAATGAAATGAAGGGAGGAGGGTAAGGAGATAGGAGGGTGAATAAGTAAACTTATTCACCCACAGGAATAAGCTCTCGGGGGAGAGCCCTGCCTTCCGGCGGGCGGGCGTGTAGGGGTGCTATGCCCCTTAAGTGTACGTGGTGGCTGTTGTCAGCGCGGGTGAATAAACGTTTCGACAAACCAGATATGAACTCTGCGAGTGGCTCGGTTTTAGTGTCTCTAGCGATGGTGGAGTTGCGGACGTAGCGTCCCGCGCCGGTGATTATGCGCGTTCGCGTTTGAATCGTAAAACTGTAAAGAAGTGTGTCGGTCTGTAGGATAGGTAAGTTAGCAAGAAACCTTTGGGTTATGGTAGGTATATATGTATACGTCACCGAATCCAAAAACGGTTCGGTGCGGTTCTCCTGCGAATGCTTGGGTTGTGGAATTAGCTCCCTGTGCAGGTTTTCTCTAAGGACACAGTATGGAGTTCTTCAAGAAAGAAGTAATTAGATTTTCGAAGGGTCGACAACGCGCGAGTGGGGTTGGGTAGGGTGTTGCAAGCGTCCATGACTGCGGTGACCGGTTACCATTAGGCAGACCGTAAGCTCCTCGTTTGCTACCTTAGTGGTAGAAAGAAAAAATCAAAAATTTTGTCCCAGATCATTCGGAAAGACAATTGATGATAAGGATAATATTTTTATTTGCCAGAATATGGGTTACATATTTGTCTTTTACACTACGAAGAGTCTCAACATATCCTACCTTTGCATTCAGGTGTGCAAAATTTATATTTAAAATACAATTGATTGAAGATAGTCACGTATGTATACTAACGTTAAATAATTTAGTTATAAATTTTAAAACGTATTTAGAGATGGTGGTTTATTAGAAATGTCATTGTTTTGATTAACTGAATTAATGAAATATTGATTAAATTGCTTAAATATCTTTTCGGGGTTATTATATTCTTTATTGTCAAGTTATAAGCTGCCCATTTTATGTATGTAGCTTTTTGTTCCCCATGATTTCCTTGACTATCACCAAGAAACTTTACATTTATTTTTGCTGCTATTTATATAGCGTTTAATTTCTTTAGAGCAAATATTGTTTTTACTTTTATGTTTGTTTGTAGTGTATATTTAAGATAAATATTAGTAGTATATTTGAGACGAAAATCAATCCACTGTATGTCCCTTATCTTTAGAATACAGAAATCATTCCATTGTTTATCCCTGCTCTTTAGAATACAAAAATCATTTCATTTTCTTCTTTGCTCCTTACGAGACAAAATCAATCCATTGCCTGTAATTACTCTTTAGAAGTCATTTTTTTTTAATTTTCTGTCTTTGCTCTTCCGAAGACAAAAATCAAACCATTGCCTGTCCCTACTCTTTAGAATACAAAAATCATTTCATTTCTGTCTTTGCTCTTTAGAAGACAAAAATCAATCCATTGCCTGTCCCTACTCTTTAGAATACAAAAATCATTTCATTTCTGTCTTTGCTCTTTAGAAGACAAAAATCAATCCATTGCCTGTCCCTACTCTTTAGAATACAAAAATCATTTCATTTCTGTCTTTGCTCTTTAGAAGACAAAAATCAATCCATTGCCTGTCCCTACTCTTTAGAATACAAAAATCATTTCATTTCTGTCTTTGCTCTTTAGAACACAAAAATCAATCCATTGCCTGTCCCTACTCTTTAGAATACAAAAATCATTTCATTTCTGTCTTTGCTCTTTAGAAGACAAAAATCAATCCATTGCCTGTCCATGCTCCTTAGGAAAGACAAAAATCAACGAGATCTAGACATTTATACAATTGTGTATTACAACTAATATAACAAACGTACAAATAACAAATTTTATCGTATTGAAATAGGTGATACAGACAGATACGAAAAATACACTCACACTTTTTAAGGCTCTTTTAACGATTTAGAACCAAAATTGATACTTAATTTTTTTTGACCATTACAACTTTTCTTTACTTCATGCAGTCGTGTCGGTAGACAAAATTCAGTCTAGTATACAAGCTCAAAACCGTGTTAATTACTGTGATTCATTCGACTCATTCGATTCGGGATTAAACTTAGCACACATATAGGTCCTGAAATAGGCTACTTTTATCCCGAAAAATTCAAAAATTCCCGCGGGAATAACTACAACCGAGCCTAAACGAACAATAGCTACAGCTAACTATATTATTACCAAACTTCATTTGTGTTATTAAGGAGTTCCACGCCGATAATCGAATTTAAGGCAGGTAGAGCGGCTGGCAAAATGTAAAAAAACCCAACCGCGTAAAAAATGAACTATAAATAAAAACTGAAAAGAGAAAAAAGTGTCCAGCTATGATAAATCGTAAATCAAAATCATAAGGGGTCCCGACTGTTAATGTAGCTTTGTTACGCATTTCAATTTATAATAACAGGACTTATTTTTCTCTATTTAGTTTTTATTTATACTCGTAGCTAATTTTTTACGCAGTTGGATTTTTGAATTTATTTATTTTTATTTGACAATTTTTAGTCAGATTTATACGACATTTAATATCGCAATCTTGTCAATTTATTGAAGGAGTTAATATTTTAGAGATTATTAAATAGCTTGGAGATTATTAATTATCTAATCGATTTATTATTTATCACAAGTATAGAGATTCAAGTGAGAATGGTTGCTAGCCAACTTTCATTCGTTATAGATTCTAAACGGTCATTCAAATTGAAAAATGATAAATGAAACCTTAAAATGATTTCAAAATACCTATTCAATGATACCTCACATGACATCGTTTATCGATTCTTTTCTTTTTTCTTTTAGCCATATAGAATTTTGATTTCTGTCATATGTGACACTCTCAAGATTAAGACGAATCGATTAGCGTAAGAATCATCAAAATCAGTCCATGCGTTTGGTTTGTAGAGAGCCACAAAGAAACAAACATACATATGTACATAGGCTGATAAACACATTACCGCGAGTAGCTGCCGGCGTTAAAAACGAACGTGGTTTAATCATTTTTGCAGAGAAGCTAAAATTTTTAAGCAAACTGCGTATGAGACTTGGACCACGGCTCGTAAAAAAAAGGATCCGAATATTTTTGAGTTAAAAGGCAAATTAAATGCTGCCTCGAGGTTCAGTAAGAAAGCAACTGCCAGAGCATAATTCCAATTAATTCGCAAAATAGATAGGCGAGCTATGCCTCTGGGAGTCGTGCTTTCTGGTCGCTTGCTAAAGCTGCCGAAGAGAACTTTTGCCAGTCGTCGTTACCACTACTGCCAAAGACCGAAAGTGACTTGGCCCATAGGGCAAAGGAGAAAGCCGATTTATTGGACAGTCTCTTTGCCTCCAACTCGAATATGAACGACGAAGGCGCTGTACCACCTACTCTACCGTGGTACGGTAAGACCATGCCGGAAATCACCATAACACATTGGGAGGTCCGGCAGGCGTTGCATTTTCTAGACAATCATAAGTCGTAAGTGGGACAGACGGTATACGAGCAGTGGTGCTTAAATAGTGTGCTCTTGAGTTGTGTCCTGTACTATTACAGACCTATCGCTATTACCTCTCCCTCCAACGTTTGGAGCGTGTGATCAACACGTAGCTTATAAGAAACCTAGAAAGACACAACCTGGTCAGCGACCGTCAATATGTCTTTGGCTACGGTCGCTCGTCTGCTGATATTATCGACATTAATGCTGGTGTCCCGTAAGGCTCTGTGATGTGTTCTACGCTGTTTCTACTGCATATCAATGACATGTTGGACATCAACAACATACATTGCTATGACTCTTATTACACGGGTCGTGCAAGCATCCCTCATTCCGTTGTGGCGGAAAAGCGTGGAGAAATTGTGTCCCAAAACGAAACCACTCTGTCTAAGGTATCTAGCTGGGGACGGTAAATTTTGGTCTGATTCAACCTTACAAAGACACAAGTCGGCGCGTTCACCGCTAAAAAATCCCCATTCCCTGTTATCCCACAATTCCAGAACATGCCACTCTCCAGCTCCAGGACAATTAGGTCCTTGGAGTTGACATCTCCAACGATGTTCAGTTCCGATATCATCTGCAAGACACGGTGAAGTTGGCGTCCAAAAAACTTCGTGTACTTAACAGATATGGTAGATTAAAGTAATTTTATCCTGATCAAAAATTTCCTTCTTTTCCATACTACCATATACTTCTTGTCTGATTCAATCAACAAACAAACACACAACAACAATTTTTAGTAATTTAAATTTTTTTCTAGAAAATCTTATAATAAAAGATAAAACTTTTGGAAAAAAAAATATGAAAAACAGTTATATCCGCAAAAATCGCCCACGGAAAATTAAAAGCCCGCCCACGCCACGCCCGAAAAAGTTTTAACTTTTATTATGAAATTTTGTTAGTCTTGGGAGGAAGGAGGGATTAATCCCCTAGTCTACTGTATCTATGCCACTGATGTGATAACGGCGGCGGTAGTAGTAGTAACTAGTTATGTTATATCTTATGTATAATAAAGAGTTTGTTTATGCAGGAATAGTACATAGATTGTATCACAATTTATGAGGAACCAAAATATTTTTTTACGGCGAGGGCTTTACAGATAATATTTTATGTTTTTTTTGTGTTTTTACTAAAAACAAATTGTAATTTAGACGTAGACTAATAAATAACACACCGCTCTGAATATATCACTCACTCACTCATCTTGAAATCACCTTTATTATAATAATGCGTTTACACTTTTTAAACGTTGGCCTCCTCCTACGTTATGTATTGTTAAAGCATAATGAGCTTTTTGTGACTAAATAGTCGTTGCCATCTGGCATGGGAGAGCCTCATGCGCTGCATCTCCCAGTCAGTTGTTTGCTACAGCTTGTTCAGCTTGCTTGTATTCATGCTGTGGCGATTTCGGTGACTTTGGCTTATTCGGCGGACTTCCTCATTCATTACAGACGCGCAAAGACAAACCTTACATTGCTCTGAGTGACTTTAAACAGCGAAGGCTAACAGTACGAGACCACGTTATTGTGCCGTTAATCAAAAAGTCAATAAAGTAGGTTCTTAGGATTTGAAATTTGAAACTTGATTAATGCAAATATTTTCAATTGTATAGAATTGGGGGCATTATCGCATTTTGTATAAAAACTTGCAGCTTTTAGTCCTCTTAAGTTGGTATAAAACATAAAGCGACAAGTAGAAGCAGTAAGATGATTGTGATATATTGTGGTCAAACCACGTGAAGAGAGAAAGTTGTTTGACGTTCTGTCTGCAGCATGTGCACACCTACAAGCCGACGGTGTCGACGCACGGCTGACATGTACGCACATATTACGAACAAGCGAACAAACAACATAGGTACTACATATGTAAACATTATGTGTTCCGAATTGTTGCCTCGATTCCATTTTCTACATTTACTTTGATATGAAAGTTAGGACAGTTTAAAACCGCACTCACCATATGCAATTTGTACGGGCTTTTTTACACAAAAAGTTTACTTTTATTGATTGACATCTGCCAGTATATACTACTAGGTTATTTTTACGACTTCGTCCTTGTAGACTTTATGGTATGCTCTATGGTATTCCCATCCTAATGTTATGATGTCAGCTTGCCTGGACGGGAGGCAACAAACTCTTCAGAGGCATTTTGCACTGCCTCTTGGGCATTGATTTTTTCCTGCCATAAAGTTGTCCATATTCTGGACTAGGTAAAACTCTGTGGGCGAAGGTTCTGGGGCGTAAGGTGTATGATGGAGAGCTTCCAACTTTAGCTCTTAGATGGGGTCGTGCCGTGTGGTTTGTTTTGCAGGAGCAGCAGGGACGAGCAATTGACCAAAGCTTGCTGGAGATTTCAAAGTTTCTCAATCATTGTGTTCACTCATCCGCAATCATTCTAGTGCTGTTTGGTAACTGTGGTTAGCTGTGATGAATCATTCCGGCACTAGACCACCAAGCATTGACCATAACTTTTTAGGGATAGGTTTTCGTTCACGGCATTGCCTAGAAAAGCAACTAGGATCAAGACCTTTACCATTATCAAATAAATCCGTTTTTCGTCGCAAGATTGTGTGGCTTTTTTATTTTGCTGATTTGACGCAAAGAGACCAACATTGTTTTTATTAGATGCCGTAGATTGGGTATCATCAGCTTCTACAATCGCATTAAATTCTTCGTTGTTGACCATAGTTTCCAGCAACTACATGCCATACGGGTTTCATTTTTCATATCAAAATTTCCAGCGTTTAGAAGCCAATAATGGTTCGTACGCACTTTTGTTGTGTTTGCTCCGTATTACGTCGTAGATGTTACGTGCCGTTTACGTCGCTTTGCTACCACGACGCAACTAGTATTCCACAATCACTTACTATTTATTTTAACGTGTCTGTGCTGACGATTCAAATGTGATGAAAACAAAACATTAAACAATAAACAAACAACTGGAGTTGAAAATAGAATTACATGTTTTTAAAATAAAATTTGAAAATATAATTCTTAGCCAACCATAGAAATATTATAACTAAATATTATATTCATCATAGGTAACGACCTTATTATATTTTAAAATATAAGATAAGGTTTTCACAATTTTAGTAGTGTAGTTAAGATAAGGTACGTTGTTTATATTTTAAAGATGACCTAATTCGAAGGCTGGACTTAGACAACTTGAATGTCTTTCTGAATACAAATTTTTAATTCTGTATCTATTAGATTATAGTTATAAGATTAATTTGTTTATTTTTCATCCATATATTAAACTGGAACCAACATGAAATAGATTCCAGTGTCTCAAAATGGGGCACTGAAACCTCTTAATAATCGGCTTGAGAATAGATCATGTTTTCTTAAATCAATGTTTCAATAAATAGACAAAAGAAAAGTAATGAATAACAATTCCTCTTGCTAGTTTGCTTTCAATTGCCTGAGCCGAAAACACAAGACTACTAACAAATCTGATTTTTTTTAAATGGTAAAGACAAACTGCCGAAATTTAGATTATTAACTTCGATTTAAAAATTCGGAAAGACATTCTAAATGTTTAAGCTCAGTCTAAAAGTAACTTAGATTCCTAATTAAATTCCTTTATGTCTACTGAAGCCGTCACACGTTACCTACATGTAATGGAGGCTGGAGGTTTAGTGCCTTAGCCTTGACTATAGTTTATTACTCGACGCTGATGCAGCGTAGCCGTATTTCTACGCTCGTGCCAACAAACGAGGTTACTTTTACAGCAACGGAAATTGTGAAACTCGACGTTATTAGTACAGTAATGTATATGTAATTGCGTGAAAAAAACATCATATTACAAACTAAATACGTCGTAATATGACCTTTACGTAGACGAGGAGCTAATTTGAGGAACTACAAGCGTGTTACTACACATCCAGAATTATTTTTTTCTTTCACTAAAATCTTATTGAAAAATATATTTAATATATCAAGTGCTAGTCTTCAAGAATTATA
Source organism: Apoda limacodes (assembly GCA_946406115.1). NCBI lineage: Eukaryota > Metazoa > Arthropoda > Insecta > Lepidoptera > Limacodidae > Apoda > Apoda limacodes. Next base: position 3,926,829 of record OX291553.1, on the reverse strand, counting down.
AGCTCATTCGTAAGGTTTTGAGTTTTTGTAAATTTGGCTAACCCTTGGCGGATGGGCGCGTTCGAACGCGAGCGGAATTCGGACCGGCCGGGGCCAAGGCGAGCCACGCAATCACGTGCAAGTTGGCGGGTGCGTTACGTCACACGTTGCAGAGTTACACAGATAATAATGAGACGTATTGACTGACGATTCATATCCGATAATTCAAACTACAATTATTTTTTATTTTTTAACTTATTCTATTTATTCGTAAAAAAACCAAATATTCTATTCGATAGTCAAGGATTTTTGCCGACAAGTGATGAATATAGAGTTTCATTTGGTCTAGGTTGAACCTTGTTCTAATATTTTCAGTTTTGTTGTTTAGTACACTGACCTGCATAATTTTATATACATATAATAATATGTAATGTATGTTTAGGAAACGAGGATATATGTATGTAGATTAATAAACATAAATGTGCACGTAGGTTGCTAATATTAATTGTAAATTAGTTGTAATCTTTATGTGTGTGTGTAAGAGAAGGTGTGTTTGAGGTGTGTGTGTGAATATACAGCATGTGTTATTACAGTTGTTTTTGACAAATTAACAAAGGTAGTGGAAATTCTGGTACTACTTAGTAACAGACAAAATTTAATAATAAAGTCTTAACATTTACTTACAATTATTTCCAAATAACACTTGTGTAATTAGTAATTACAGACAATTATATGCTAATATAGTGGCTCGATTAGGTTTTGTGTTCCAAAATATGACGTGGGTAGGAACCTATTTTAATCGAAATTTTGATTGCATTTGATGAGTCACTACGTTTGTTATTTCTTCACGCCACAAAACAACAAGCTGTGTTTAGAACAACCGAACTGATTTGGCTGACATTCGGAATGGCTATAGCTTACCTTACTATAGTACCTATATTCAAAATCAAATTTGAGGTTTTTAGTTTTTAATGCTTTTACTAAGCTTGCCCCGGTGTCGTCTTTCTGCGTTAATTCGTTGAAGTCAATTTTGAGTAACTTCTAGTATGGGATCGTGCTGCGATTTTGTATGAACTTTAGGCGCACGTTACAATGCCAGGCGTTCATTTAAAAATCGTTGACTTTATATTTAAAAGCTTTTGTTTAAAAATAGTTTTCTAATTAATACAGTACATATATTATAATACTAATTGTGCCCGCGGCTTCTTACGCGCCAAAGTTGTTCCTGCGGGAACTGAAATTTCTTGAAATATAATGAATATAATGACTTTATTAATATATAAAAACTAGATTAAAACAGTACAGTACATAAAAGCTATATATTAGTACAGTAATGTACATGAATGATATAAAAGCTATATTAATTCTAAACTTTATCCAAATCTGCCTAGCTAGTGCAGCATACAGCGAGGAGTAACAAATACACAAACTGTTAAATTAATAATGTTAGCATAGGTAATTAGTGTGATAAGTAGCAAGCAATTGACCTTCATAAACACTTTCAGTGTCGTACACAAAGCCCAGACCCACGCATTGATGTGGATGGAAATTACGTACGATTTAATTCGTGTTACTCGTCAAGATCAGTTTAAAAAGCACTATAATTAAGGTAGGTATTGATTGAGTTATCATTTCTACAAACTTAGGGGAAAGTCTCCTAGTAGCGAACACTTAAGCTTAGATGATAACAAAAAAAAATCTGATGATTCGTAGATATTTACCGCCGCCGCGTATAAATAACATACAAGTAAAGAACACTAATTTGATTAAAAAAACAACAGGTAATCAGCGGTATAGATGTCTGGCTTATCGCAATCGCGAGACCAGGTACCGAACATAATAATAAAATTGGACAAAAAACTGACGTCTGACTCAAATTGACTAATAATCGGAGCACTGTGGTATGTCTTATGACCAAGTTCCTGCGGTTACTCTTTCGGGCGCGCTTCTCTTAGAGATTATGCCAATTAAAGTACCTGGAGCACTGGGTCAGACACCCTAAAGGATAACTGAGACATTGTAAGGGAGCACAGAGCACTATCTGTAAGGTGTAATATATGTAGATTTGCTCGTTGTACGCAGAATGTTGAACTTACTTGGTTTAGAGCATTCTGCCAATCGTTTTAGACTTGCAGTCTGTGCTTCAACTATACGCAAAAGGCGTATGGAGCTTTGCAAGTCCAATATAATAATGCATACAGGATACTGATGGGGCTGCCGCGTGACTGTAGCGCATCAGCAATGTTTGCTGAAGCTCGCTCGAGCGATTTTTATGCCATCATGCGCAACAGAACGGCCTCGCTGCTAAGCCGTGTGCTTGGCAGCCCGGACAATCTCTTAAATGCAGCATCCAAAAGGATCAATAACCCCGTCTTGCGAGAGTGTGTAGGTGTTCATATAAGACGTGGCAAGTGAACACTGCCCAGAAAATAAAATATTTATATTATAATTTTAGTGTTTATATTTTATTTTATTTGTACGACTAACGTAGTTTTTAATTGTCTTTGCTATAAACACATCTTGGACCACGGTCTTCAATAAACATTATTTATTACGAGCCCATTATTAGCACGGATACCAAAATCTTATGAAGTTACCCAAATATTCCCCTTACCAATGATTTTTCGGAACTTCTTTCGTTATTGATACTGCAACTTTTACGTGCTAAATAATAACATCTGACCTCTCTGGTGGCTCTATGTGACCCTTTCGCCCGCACGTTAGCTCGTACTGCACAAAAAGCAGTCGTAGTTTCTTAGTTATTTCCCGACGATACACTAACCGTTTGATATTGAGTGCTTGCCCTACCTTTTTTTTTTGTGATTTTTTTTAAGTAGGTATACTGACTTTTCTAGTCATTAAAACTACGTATCTTGTTTTAATTCCCGTGATCTTTATTTATTGTTATTTTGGGACACATTTTTGTACCTAATCAAACTTATGAATTACGGTTCAAAATCTAAATACAAATAATTTGAAAATAGTGAATACAAAGGCCGTTTATATAATATTGTACTTGTTACTTTAATTTTTATTATTAAAACTCCTCTCTCTTTAGGGTTGCCATACGTCCCGTATATACGGGATTGTCACCCTATTTAAAAACCTTGTCCCGTATTGCTATTTTGTCCCGTTTTACGATAAAATACGCATATGCAGCAACAAGACTGTCGCAAAACATCAATTTAATCAAAAATTGCATAAAATGGCACGCAAATATAGTTTTTTGAGACTCATCGCTAATCTCGAGAGATATGACCTTAAACGTCCCGTATCAGTTCCCAATATTTATGGCAACCCTATCTCTCTTTCTCTTTTATCAAAACAGCTTTTTACTAACTACGAAAAATCATAGCAAAAACACAGAAGGTAAAGTTACCGGCGGATATAGAAACTATTCACTATAATAGACAAACAAACAATAATTCCGTGTTTTGCTTTTTGGTACGAAACTATAAGAAATCTTCAAAACCCACTACAATGCTCTCGTTGGAAAAACAGCTAGTTATTGCGTAAGTGGTGCGAGCTACATTATCGAGGTGATACTTACACTGGCACCGTGCGAACTTTGATTGGAGGTCGTACGTTCGTTATTATACTAATAGCCTCAGCCAACACCTGTTGAATAAAGTTAAACTCTATTTGAAACTTAAATAAAAACCTACTAGATACATATAAAAAGAGACACATTTAATTTGTGCCAATAATGTCTCTTACTCAGTCTGTAGCCAGAACCACAACACTGATAAAAAAGTGATCAGGTTCTATAAATCCACAAATGTAATTTGTTATTTAACTACACCACAGTATAGGTAATAGCAGTACATGAGCACTACACAATCTTGCAACTGCTGATGTGCCAATGTCGGCCGTACAATGATATATCTATCTGTTGAAGCAGTTCTTATAAATCTTTTTTATTGTGTTATCACTTATCATCTATAAAATTATACCACTGATAGACCAGTGAGTCGAATCACTTACCAAATATCTCGGTGTGACCCTAGATAGGCGTTTGAACTTCCGTGATCACATCAAAATAGAGACCGAGCCGCCTTTGTCCTCTGTCGTCTTTATCCCATGATAGGCAAGAACAGTAAGATGTCACTTAGAAATAAGCTGAATCTTTACACAACTTGTATCCGCCCCATTCTAGCATATGCTAGCGTCGTTTATGCGGTGTCTAAACGCAATCTCCATAAACTGCAGACCCTCCAAAACCGCTTTCTCAGAGCGGCCTCCGGAGCCTCCTAGACGTCCGCAATGCTTGGCTGGACTGTAACGCTGTGAAAATAATTAGGAGAGCCCTACGTTTAGCAATGGACAAAGGGTATGATAATAACGTAGACTAAAATATAATTTCGTAACGACTGCCTACTCCTAAATTAAGCTGCTATAAGTGGTAAGTCATCAAAGTAGTATTATTTTTCAATATCATATTCAATGAAGTCGATAAAAACAAATCACTACCTTGTTTACTTTCGAGCGACCTCAAGATAAAGGTACACACCTTAAAAAAAATTATACAACCTTGTTTTGCCATAACATTCGAAGTTTCCTGAATTAAACTTTGTATTTTGATTTTAAAAATGAACAGAAAAGAGCGTTTTTGGTTTTATGAGATTCCGCTAAGCCATTATTTTTTTGTATATTTTTTTAAGGTGCTTCAAATGAGAAATTAAGGCAACTTTCGGCGTTTTTGGTTTCCTTATTTTTTTTAACAAAGTTGCCGGAAATTCTTTAATGCAGCAATTTCAAAACAATATTATGAAATAATGGGTTAGGAGAATGACATGAAACAAAAACGCCGAATGCTTTATTATATTTTTTGAAATCAAAATATAAAGTAAAATTTAGGGAACTTTGAAGGATAATAATATGTCAAATAAATTATGTATGAAAAAAATTTACGGAGTTAACCCTTAAGATTTTTTCCCCGAAGGAGCGCGAGCGTCCGCACGATACAATCCATAAAATCCCCAAAAGATGTCCAGTGGCGCGCCTGTTTGCGCATCTCACATATGTTAGTGCCTGCTGTTATTTATTTTGTGCCTCACACTCGTATTTTATTAATTAATACAGTTCAAGCGGGTTCGGGCAAAGTTTTGTTTGTATTGAATCTGAAATATCAGTGACGTAGTTTAAGTCTTACATATTAGTCTTAAAGGAGGTAAGTTTGTTGAATTGAAAAAGAAAAATGCAAAAACACTGCCCTAAAGCATGTTGGACCATGTTAAATGTTGGGTTCCGTAGCCGTTACTTTACTAGTTTTGTTTGAGTTCGCAAAAATGCGTTACTTTAGTCAGCCATATATCGCAAAGTATTTAACACGACATACTAATTAATTACTTACTTCTTTCGTTTTTGCAAAACAAAGACCCTATGACCTTCAGAAAGGTTATAGGTAATTTAATATCACGCTAAGCCTAATAGAAGCCGAGCAAAAAGAAAAAATGACCGAAAGATCGCTAAGCGAAAACGAAGTTGGTAATAAATAGCCCGGGCAAGCTAAACGACGGATTGGGTAATGGTGCTACACCGCAAACCCAACGGAAAGAGCAGAATAACGTCTGCGACGCCAGCTAGTGTATTTTATATGCATAAATAATAATGTACTGGAAAATAATTATAAGGTCTAAATCTTTTTTTTTTTATTTGAATCCACCACTGTTTGTTTCACGTTAACTCAACATATGCAGTGACTTAACCAGCCAATGCTTACGTCAGTGAATTTACGTCATTTTTAAAGGTACCTTTTGCGTAAAGTTAACGCTCGTGCAGTATAATGTACTGTACAATGTTTTATTTACGTACAAATAAAGTAAGTTACGAAAATTGTTTGTCACGCTTAATTTTAAAAGTGTTTTGTCTCTTGTCTTGCACACTAACCAAATGTCCTGTTGCCTTATCTAAATCTATTATGATAACTTTTGTAATAACTCAGTCTCAAAATGTTAAGGTTAAGTTAAGGCAAATGTTACTTATAGGGGTTCCGTACGTAAAGTGTGCCAACAGGAGTTACTAGTAACTAAGCTATCTATCTGTTTGTCAAAGGGCTCTATCTTTAAACCGTTTAGGCTAAAATTTGCACGGAATATGTGTACTTAGACGCTCGTGGCTTATCAACATTTTTAAAGGTATTACATTCCTTATTTTTTAGGTGGTATTAGTCAGTAGGTAGTATGCAAGACGTTGTCGAACACACAGTTACTAAGTATACTCGTATAGGAAAGTTCTATTTAATTTCTCACTATTTGGTCGCGGCTGCAAACTGCTTACGTAACGTATCAATTGCATGCATATTGTTATGACATTCTAGATTTGTCCAGCAGCTTTACCCGCGCTGCTATTTCAGTTATTTATGTCTTAAAATATAGGAAATTAGAATCTCCGTAATGACGTTAAGGGAAAGTACCCCGTAAAGAAGTGCTGAGGCATCCTTCTGTCAGGATAAATTAGGATATGACACTCTTGGGGCCTATTACTAACTCTCAGCAAAATCACGTGTCGATCCGTTAATCCGTTGCACAGTTAAAGTAAGACAAACTACACCGACGAACACTTTCGCAGATGTAATATAAGTTAGTGTGGTATATAAAATATGGCCATATGTAGATAGAACGTAGTCTTTATGAATCTTTAGACTGTACATAATTATACCTAGAAAGTAAAGTTTCATAACTCCTCAATATTAATTTACTTACGATTTTAACCTTTGTAGTAAAACCAATTTTTATTATGTCGATAAATGTTCAAGAAAACTGGCTCGAACCAGAATTTATATTCACAGTTCGATACGTAAATAAAAAAAAATAGATAAAGTTGTGATATAACTTGATGTCGAGTTGACAGTGACCTGATTGTGCTGTAGGTAGTGTAGTAGCAACTCGCAGCACTTCATGGCGCTCGCAAAAAGTCTTATCAAATTACAATTTGAATCGATAGTTTTGATCTAGTAACCAATCCATCGATACCAAAGACGTTCTATGTCGATACGCTTTAATATTTGCATCAAATGAAACACTAATGACATTTCTTAATGCTACAGAAACAAATAGGTAGTCCTATTGTTAAGATTACTTATCACCAAATGTAAGTACATATTTAAAAGTGTATGTTTTCATACAAGATAATATAAGAATGCTGTACTATTGAATTGGGATTGTTGTCAAAAGTCATCCCCCGGCTCAGCTGACAAGGTCCCATCTATTCAATGTATCTCGAAAATTGCTGGTTTTTATAAATTGTTGGTTCTTCAGCTAATCCTATGTCGTACCAAACTAACATTTTAAAACTATTGTTATTTAGCTATTCTTCTGTAATTATGTAATTAGCACCTGGTTCTAGCCGGCTAAACCTAGCTATGGCCGCAATTGGCTTTTAGCCGTTATATACATATATCTATATACAAAAGATGTCTGATACATCACTGCCAAGCTAGTTTAGGCTAAAGCTGGAAGCGTAAAATGTTGAATATAGAATCCTTTTATAACTTAGGGCTCCCTAAAGGGAAATAGGGTTAGAAGTTCGTATGAAAGTCTGTAATTTTATTAGTAAAACTCATAATGAACTATTGACCTATGGTAACATAACATAATCTTAGCTTATGTTACCATTTAATTAAGATTCAAAACTGAATACATGTGCTTATAGCTCCCGAGTCAAATAAAATAATAAAACAACTTAATAGGCAACATGGACAATATCTTTTCCTTGAGGATACATGAAATCAAAAAAACAATGATTGAAATACGCGTGATTGGAACTGTTATTAATTAAAAAAAAACAATTTTTCAAACCTAGTCATAAGTTGGTGATCTTGTGCGTATTTACTTAAAATTGAGACACCGGTATGACTTGAAATTGGTGGCTTCAGCACTAATTACACTAGTCAACACGAATTTTGTCCTGAGTTCTGTTTAACCGATTTTTATTTCTTATACCTAATTTATAAAAGAAATAATATGTTTATCTCATAATGTTTGCTTTTTAAGAATGGGAACCTCTAAGCATTTGGCAAAATCGTGTATTTTTTTCATTGTCGTATAAAATACAAAAGCGAACTTTTTTTTATACATTGAGTTTTTGGTTATTTTTCAATGTAAAAACAGGCAATAGTCTTTTTTTTGTTAACTTGTGTTACAGCTTCGCAAATATGATATAAAATTATAATTTAAAAATATTTATATCGATAAAAACGATTTTATGGTGTCAGGATGCTAGGTCAGCTGTTAATGTATAAAACAGTCTAATAGTCCATTATAACGTATACTAGGTCAACTTTTAGGTCCATTCGGTTTTTCCACGTATGCGGACTTCCCGTATACGTAGCCGCCGTTCACACAGCGTCTATTCGATACGCTTTGCCAGCCGCCACACCGCCAGTCGTTGAGAGCACGCCATTTTTTTATAGTTGTCTAATGATTATGGGTAGATACTCGATAGGCGTGATAAGTAACTCGATCGTAATTGGCAATCCACTTCGCCAAAGACATCACAAACACAACTGCCTGCTGCCGAGTCTCGTATACGAGAAACCAGTTTGTCCATGTGAATGAATCAACGTAAACATAAGCGCCACCGAGCATCGCATTCGATAAAATCGTTACGAGAATCTCGCGTTCCCAGTGGCAAAACCATACGGTATACGGGAAGAAATATTTCTCGAATACGAGAATTTCTCGCATAGATGCCGTGTGAACGATTTTCAGAGATGCCATACAAATTTTGTTGTCACTACGATATTCGATAAAATCTCGTGTACGGTATACGAGAAAAATTGCGCCGTGTGAACGTAGCCTTAACGTATAAAACAGTCTAATAATTCATTATTACGTATTTTGGGTCAGCTGTTAACGTATAAAAGAGTCTAATAGTCTATTATTATGTATGCTGGGTCAGCTGTTAACGTATAAAACATTCTATTGGTCTATTATTACCACGATTAGTCATTTTATTGAGAAAAAAAATGTAGAATAGATAACTCCGGCGTTCAAGTTGTCTACATTGAGTACATGGTCATAAGAGAAAATAAAAAATACATACAGTACTTAATTCCTAGATTCTTAGACGCAGTTAAAACTTATTCACCGCATTCTAAAAGCAATCAACATGTAGATACGCATGTACGTACAACACCTAAATTTAAAAAAAAAAGTGTCCGCAAAGAACATAGATTACTATACAAATATTTAGGAAAAAAACTGGTTGCCTGTAAAGTCGGTATACGGGCGAAAGTTTTACGTGACAATGATTTTATGTCTGTCTCTCTCGCTCTTAGGCGGGCGCGTGCCTCTCACTCGCTCTCATTGTGAGCGCATAACGTGAGCGGAGCGTAACGCAGTTTCTTGAAGTGTCACCCGGCAAACCAATTTATAAGACGTTATCACGTCAAAAAATCACAGGATACAAGGTTGTTTTCTAGTTCTATCCATACTAATATTATAAATGCGCAAGTGTTTTGCCAGTTTGTTACCTTTTATCGTTGTTTTTTTTTTATTTCGATGACATTTCGCAAGTTGACAGCTTGCGCCTTGAGAAAGGACATATAGGCTTATAAACAGCAGCAGCCAGTAACCGAATTCGACGCAGGCGGAGCCGTGGGTTAAAGCTAGTATTAAATGATGTGGATCAAAATTAAATCTGCTATTTAATAAGCTTATCATGTGGTTTAAGCAGACGTTTTGCGTACAATAAAGGCTAGGTTTAACTTAATCTTAAAAAAGAAACGTAAACGTTACGCATGAAACGCCTAAATTTAAAATTCCAATAACTTGAGTCCCAGATTCGAACTTGGGACGTGATTTGTGCACGCTCCGCTCGGCCTGCCAAGGTTCATGGACCTCATCTCATCTCAATACGTACCTACAGCAGAAGACAGAAAATAATTTCACGCCCAATCGTGTACTGTTAGGGATTGCTAAATTTTATGGTATTGAATTTACTTATTTGAGGTTGCTGATTTAAAAAATAAAAATTAATTGGTTTTATTCTAACCGTCCCAAAATATCTTTTAATGTTTTTATGTATTTGAAAAACTGGAATCCCGATAAGAATTCCTCAGGATAAAAATTAAATTTGAATTTAAGAAATTATTTTTCTGAAATTAAATATTTTAAAGCATATTTAGAGATCTCAAAAGGTAAAAACGGAACCCATGTAGGATCATTTTTGAGCGCCATGTTCGTCCGCCAATAACTTTCACAGTTTTATATAATTAGATCCACAGTCTTGTAAAATATTTTTATGTAACTATATGACCTTTCAAAAATGAAAACCTTTAGGTATAGGTTTCTTCCAGTTGTGCTAGAATATCTACTTAAATTTGATATAAATATTGCACAAGTCTATTTAAAAGTTCAACACAAGACACATCAAATCCGTTATAGCTAATTAAAAACAGATTATTTCCGTGTTGTTAACTTTCATTAGTTTATTAAACGGACATAAGAAGTCGTTAAACGATTCGACTTCAATGGAACAATGGATTAATTTGCCAAATGGAACGAATGCAATGTAACAATACACCTATATCGTGTTCATGATTAACCACTTAGTAAAAACAAGCCAAGTACGAATTCGAGGGAGGCACCGGTGTGGTTCCGTTTTGTTCCTATTTTAATTTGAATTTTGTTGACATACCTCCAGTTTGAAGGTCAGTGTTGCTATTTGCAGTTAGTCTTTGACCTTTATGTGTCGACAGTAATGACTTATAGTTCGGGAATCGTGGCAACACAGACCATTTTGTCTAAATGGTCTGTAACGTAACCTGTGTAATAGCACTAATGTGTACGTTTTATCTGCAAACGGTCACAGTATCGGCACGAAGGGCGACGGAGAGTGGCCATGGGGCCATACTGCATGAAGCGATATTACTTATTCTGTGCTTTGGTTTTATCTTTGTGGGTTATGTAAAATCTATGCTCCGGATTAATCTTGGTACGTGGCATGGTTCGTAATGAGGTAATCCTAGTAGAATGGCTGGTAGTCACAATATTGCTGAATATAATAGTAAGCTGATATGTGTGTGTGTGTTTGTGTGTCTGTGGCAGGCCATAGGTTAATAAGGAAAAAGTTGGAGGGAAAATTTTGAGTCGAGCGCGATCTTAAGAGAATACGAACTAATTTCCCACTTATTTATGTTACAAATCAAACACCATGAAATTTTAAGTACGTGCTCTAGGATTAAATATCTAGGTCTGCAGTGTGCCAGTTTTCTATTAAATTAAAAAGTTTAAAAGCTATGCAAAATTCTAGTTTTTCGTTCAAATGCTCTGGTATAAGATTAAAAGCTAAAAACTTTTTTAGGATTTATGAAAACCACTGATATTCGGCTTGAGATCATGCCTATAAAATTTCACAGTATTTGATAGTAAATGTCTAAAACAAGTAGGAAATTCATTTTTTGAAACACACTGCGAGGCACCGCGAATCGTATCCTCTTAAGCTTAGTTCAGTGTTCTTTTAATCAATATTTCAAAAACAGGTCCTTATTCTTTGAAGAGTTGAAGACCTTATATTCGTGCGGACAAAGGATTCAGTTTAAACATTGTGTATACGGGACCCTTAAAATCAATGATCTCAATTTTAAATCACATACATATTTATAAATTGTAAGAATGTTTTGTTACAATTATTTTGATAAAGGCAACAACCGGATTTCCGTTCGATGTAAAAATAATTATTACAGAATTCGGTAACGAACAAAGCGAATCAAAAGATTTACATTTATAACCTAGTTCTGTATTTCTTTTTAATATAATAGTTTACTACAACAATAAAATGCAAAGAATTACGTAGACAATTTGCTATTAATCACATTATTTATATTCTACATATTACATAAGGTTCTGAATACTTGAAAAAAATAATTATAATTATATTTATTTACAAAACTTATTCCAAACAAGGTAAAAATAATTATAATAATAATAGTTTTTATTGGACAAAAGAATTTTTACAATGCTTTTAGTTACAATATGTTAAATTAATTAAAATATAATAAATTAAAAAGCAAAATTTGTTACATAAGGAAAAAAAAGGTAAGATGTTTACATCCATAGGGACAGTACCTACCTATTCAAAGATCCGCACTTATAACTCAAGCGAACACTACTGATATGACCTAATTTATATTTTCTGACCAAGTTTTAATATAGTTATATTATAAACACCGCGAGCGGGAGTATGTTATGTAGTAGTCTATAAGTCTTCTTAAGTCTTATGGTAGAAATCGAGTGATATCAACGCATTACTTGAATGTTGATGGGTATCAACACTATCAACTTCACAACAACACATGAAGGTGAGAGATGAGAAGCAGATAGTTTAATCGGGCGAATAACACCTTGTGGCAGCACTAGTTCTATACCTCAATTATTACCAATAGGCAAACTGGCTCATAATTTTATAATAATTAGCTGTCGTTAATGGAATTGATGATTAATTTTACATTTAATTGGGTCATTCGGTCATTAGCTCGTTGACCATTTGTGATTGTTTTTAATACCTATATAGGTATTACCTTTTAATTTGTAAACAGTGTTTTTTTGTACATGCTTGTGTGTGACTCTTAACGTCATTTAGGACGGTATGTACAGGGAAGTGGAATTGATAGAGTACATGTAGTTAGAATCGAAATTCAAAAATTGACCTGTTTTACATCAAAATAATCAACAAACCCAGCCCATTCCTGACTTACTTTTTATAGTTTTTCTGTCCCAGGTTTCTTATTTTACCGCTTATCACTTTTAAAGCTTGGACCTTAGTGCAGACACACTGCATTAGAGGCTATGCTGAACGATTTAGTCATTACTATGTCGTCATCGAGTTGGAGGCGGGAGATGAACTCGCCATTTACAGAGATGCCACGTCCAGTTCAGCATATTAAAGATAAAGACACCCTCCGGTGCATTGGTTAACAGTATCTGGAATATAACATCTCCCTGTCGTACTTATCTGCGCGGCTGTATGGACTTCTCTAGCTGGTCCTATACTATCACGGTCATTGTGGAAGCGTCATAAGTTCAAAGTCACATGCAAAACCTCCTCATTTTCTATATTTTTTTTTTATATTTCTTCAATTCTTTCTCAAATTCTTGTTGCAAAATCATCTCTCATCTGGACTGATTATTATTATTAGTCATTGTATCCTATAGTAATTAAACTTTACAAACATACTTTACGAACAGCTGCATAGAAACAACTGTTTCTAAGAGAGACAGATAAAAAACATATATATTTAGCGCACCTACTTAAGTTGACACATCATTTGAATAAAATGACCTTTAATTTTATCTGACGAATTTTGAATGTTAATATATAATGGATTTATTCTAAACAAAAACAACCCGGATATCCAATATATTGTATGCAGTCCGTCATACCTAATGTCACAATGATAAACATACATACATGTTTAGAGTAACATCGCGTTTGTTATATAACACAGTGTGGACCGAAATGTATAAATGTCGACGTTGGAGCGACCTTTGTTTTGTTAAACTATGTCTGTTTTTAGACTGGCCCGCTGCACTTCACTACCAATTTAGCTGCCCATACCCTCCATAGGTATGCTAGGTAGGAAGTTCGGTGCATTTACGTTACGGTGCACGGATGCGGAAGGAACCTTTAACGTTACAAATCTTATTATGCACGGATAATCTTATGGAGCTGTCAAAATCTTCATAGATAACGAAATAACGTGTTTTTTCCGTGAGTTCCGTGTTTAGGTATGCATCGCTTTTGAAAGTCCCACAGCTAGTAGTTTAGCTTTGACATACATACTTAGACTTGGACATATAACCAAATAGGAGCTAATGTTGAATAACGAATGATGAAAAGGATTCCCATCATATTCCACAGGCACAGTACTTTTGAGCATCTAAAACTAGGAATTATGATAGAATTATACATACTTTGGCGTTAATTACGTATAGTCATCATGACGAAACAGATCTCTTGTCATGATGAGTCTGACAAATATCATCGGTAGACTAGTGGTTTGTCTTGTATTAATTTGACCTCTGTTGCGTAGTGAGCCTCCATGTTAAAATGTGAGCATTTAGTACGATACAGCGTTTTATATTATTAAGAGCTCGTCTGCAAAAATCTTATTCTGCTTCTTTTTCCGCGCACTAAATATATAGGTATTTAGCGTACTATCTATATAAAAACATTATTTAATTAAATATAGAATATGGGATATAAAAGTCAATTCACACAAAAACCGTCTCCGTCAAATCTTGATTGGAAAATGTCCAAAAAGAATACGTTTGAAATGAATCCGTCTGTTGGAAAAACAAAACACAGTTATTGACATTTTAATAAATCTGTCATCATCATATCAATCAGGTGTCGTAACGAATTAAAGTATTTATAGGTAGGCTAGGCAGCTGAAAAGTGTTTGAAGATAGCATACCATTTTTATCAAATGCAAAATAAAGTATATACCAAAATATTTTACTAAAAGTAATATGCTAACTTCAAAGACCTACAGCTGAATAAATTATACATTTTGGTGTGGCACTTAAAATACAATTATTTTTAGAATTCAATAATGATTTGTATATCTATTGCTTAGGTACTCTAATCCTGACTAATATTATACATATGAAAGTGCGCTTATTTATAACCTTAGGGGCCGTCCATTAATCACGTGAGGCTCGAGAGGGGGGGGGGGGTCCCGCAAAAATTTAGCCTATGTTAGCCTTAAGAGTAACTACGATAGGTTTAGAAAATGAAATTCACTGCAGAAATAAATAAGGTGGGTGATTAAGTAGTGTAATAGAGAGGAAAGCGGTTAATGTAGGTAGTCCGAGAGCAGCACCGATTCTGAGCCGCCGCGCGAGCCGCGAGTCACCATGCGCGAGCTACGAGTCACCATGCGCGAGCCACGAGTCACATACGCGAGCCACAAGTCACCATGCGCGACCGAAAGGCATATGCTAGGTATAGGATAGGATAGCACCTGATATTGCCCTTTCTTAGGCGCCATAATGTACCTACATCGAAACTTGAAAAGTTGCTGGAAACTAGTTTCAGCAAAAAGATCGCTTGAATGCGACCTTTACTTTACCACTTACATTTAGTCAGGAGGACCCAGACCCGGTAAATACTAAAACTGGCACCTATGTTTCCTGTGCGTACCAAAGAAAATATTATAATACACACATCTCCTTTCTTCTTCTTTATGTAGGGACGGTTTTTTTTTCCGCCCTTCCACTCGTGTTTGGTCTCAAATACGTAGGTAGTCAAAATGCTAAAACGTAGTTACTTGTTTGAACATGATTTGTACGAGGTTGGTTTGAACAGGTGGCAGCTGAAATGAGTCTAGATGTAAATAAATACAAGACCGCTGTGACTGATACCCTTACTTAAGAGGATACACTTCGCGGCGCCTCGCAGCGGGCTTCATACAAATGAATTATTCATTTGTTTTTGACATTTGCTGATCAATCAGTGTGAAATTACTTAGTCATTATCCCAAGCCGAATGCCTATGTCTGGTGGTGGTTTTTCCAAAATCTTGTAAAACGTTCTATTACCTAGAAATCTTTTTTAAAACCATTTGTATGAAAAACTAGAATCCTGTATAACTTTTAAACTATAAAATTTTATACAAAACTGGCACGCTGCAGACCTAGATATTTATTATTAGAACACGTCTTCAAAATTTCGTTGTGTTTGATCAACAAGTGTCAAAAATAAGTGGAAAATTCGTTTGTATGAAGCCCGCTGCGAGGCGCCGCGAAGTGTATCCTCTTAAGCAAAACTAGTATAATTCCACATCACAGTTATTTTATGACAGCAGTTGTTAAGCCAAGTTAGAAAGTAATGGCCGTTGCCCCTTATAATTGCTTATTCTAATTGAGTTTTTTTTGGTAAAATAAAATAAAATATTTACTACAAACAAGAAATTTATTTCCAGTCGCTTTTTGCTATCAACTGAAACTAAAAATACCTTTTATATTTTTCCTCACACTTACTCGTACGTAAACAGTATCATTACGTGCAGGCAAAGCGGTTGCTAAGTGCTTAATTACTCCCACGGGCTTTTTTTGTAAATTTTACTTTTCTTGTAGCAAAGCGATAGAACTCGCGGGCGGTAATGACGCGCCTATTCTCTCTAGTATTTATGAAACCTATTGTAGCGCACACTACAACTGAGCAATTACAAGTTTAAAAACCAAAACTTTTTAATTCATAGATTCTCGAGAAAAAAAGAGAAAGCCGATCTGCTGACTGGGCAGTCTCTTTGTCTCAAACTCGAATATGAACGATGAAGGCGCTGTACCACCTACTATACCGTGGAGCGGTAAGACCATGCCGGAAATCTCCATAACACAGCGGGAGGTCCGGCGGGCGTTGCTTTCTCTAGACGTTCATAAGTCGAGTGGGCCAGGCGGTATACCAGCAGTGCTGCTTAAGCAGTGTGCTCCTGAGTAATGTCCTGTACTCACGCGCCTCTTCGCGCTTTCCTACCACACTAGGCAATATCCGTCTTCATGGAAAACTGCGAATGTGCATCCGCTGCCCAAAAAAGGCGGTAGCTCAGATCCATCGAATTACAGGCCTATCGCTATTACCTCTCTCCTCTCCAAGGTGATGGAGCGTGTGATCAACATACAGCTTCTAAGATACCTAGAAGAACACGACCTGGTCAGTGACCGTCAATATGGCTTTCGCCACGGTCGCTCGACTGATGACCTTCTAGTGTATTTAACACACCGCTGGGCACTAGCCATTGAGAGTCAGGGGGAGGCATTGGCATGTAGCCTGAACATAGCGATGGCGTTCGATCGGGTCTGGCACGGAGTGCCCGAGGGTTTGTGCAAATGGGTGGCTAGCTTTTTGTCCGGCAGACGCATACGAACCGTAGTTGACGGTAGTTGCTCTGATAGCATAGACGTTAATGCTGGTGTCCCGCAAGGCTCTGTGCTGTCTCCTACGCTGTTTCAACTGCATATCAATGATATGTTGGACATCAACAACATGAATTGCTATGCAGATGACAGTACTGTAGACGCTTATTACACGGGTCGTGCAAACATCCCTCGTGCCGTTGTGGAGGAAAGCCGCGGAGAACTTGTGTCTCAAATCGAGACCACACTGTCCAAGGTCTCTGACTGGGGACGGGTAAACTTGGTCCGATTCAACCATATAAAGACACAAGTCTGTGCGTACACCGCTAAGAAAACCCTATTCACTGTAGTCCCACAATTCCAGAACAGTCCCCTCTCCATCTCCAAGAGCATTGGGAGCCTTGGCGTCCAAAAAACTAGGTGTACTCAACAGAGCGAGGCAGTACTTCATGTCGGAGCAGAGGTTGCTGCTATACAAGTCGCAAGTTCGGCCCCATATGGAGTACTGCTGCCATCTCTGGGCGGGTGCACCCGGATACCAGCTTGGCCCTTTTGACTCGGTTCAACGACGGGCTGTGAAAATTGTCGACGATCCCAAACTCACTTGCCGTATCGAAACCTTAAGTCTGAGGAGAGACTGTCTCCCTGTGTGTGTTCTAACACTTGTACAATGGGATGTGTTCTGAGGAATTGTTCGAAATGATGCCCACGGCAATTTCTACCATCGCACCGCTCGCCATCGGCAGGAAATTTATTCTTACACTCTTAAACCGAAATGGTCGCGTACAGTGCGGTTACAGAGAAACTTACCCGCTAACGCTTGGGTTGTGGAATGACCTCCCTGCCAAGGTTTTCTCTAAGGACTACAGTATGGGGTTCTTCAAGAAAGAAGTTATTCGATTTTTGAAGGGTTGGCAACGCGCGAGTATTACCCCTGGTGTTACAAGCGTCCGTAGGCCATGGTGACCGCTTACCATCAAGCGGACCGTGTGCTTGTTTGCCACCTTAGTGGTATATAAAAAAAAAAAAAATTTACTCGGGACTGTGATGAAGATTGTGTAGACGGGCGGACGGAAATTAAAAACTTGAGAAACTAAAGCTTTTGGCCTTCAGTTGATGCTTCCAAATAGCCTCTCATTAGTGAATTTTACTTTACCACCCTATATACACAATGTACTACACTAAACTATTATGAACTTCGGGAACAGTCACTATGGTCTCTCAGGGCTCAATTTTAGGTTCTTTTATATTTCCTATTTACATTCATGATCTCCCACATATATTATTGTCTTATATGCTGACGACACCTCTTTCTAAGAGACGACAGACATGATATGATTTGATATGATTACATAATGAGAAAAAACCAAATGTGTTAAATTTACATTACCAAATGTTAGTCAAATCCAGACATGTATTTATTTTAATGGCGAGCAATTAGAAGTTGTTAATTCAACAGTCTTTCTTGGCATAACGCTGGACTCAAAGCTTCAATGAGGTCCTCATATTCATAACCTGACGATGACTAACTTTGACGATTCAAGTGTTTTTAAAAGCCTAATTTGAATAAAAAAAATGACTTTGGTTCGATAAGGGAGAAGTAAAAACGGAACCCTTATCAATAATTGTCCGTTCAAATTGTTATTATTATTATTATACTATATTTTATTAAAAAATATTTGAAAATGATTTATATTTTACAGTAGGGACCAGTCTAGAACGTAAAATAAATATGTGTTGTATGTATGTCTATTTGAGCGTTTGTTTCCAAGTTTAAGGTCGTAATTTGATGAAAAAAAAAAAAAAATCGACATCTCCCAGTTTGCGGAGTTAATATTTACACTACACATCCCTGATATTTTTATTATTCATATCTTTTAATTGATTTGATCCAGTTTGTTACAGAAAAAATCAACTCTTGAATCAAATTGTGCTTATAAAACAATTTTATATAATTACTTTGGTTGCAAAACAAAGAGCAACAGGCAAGGCTAAAGGGGCAGGGCAAGGTTGCTTTATTGGAATTTAAAATTACACTGACGCACGTAGGTATCTACGTATAACTTCTACGTTAGGTTCAGTGTTAGAAATTAGATTAAATGGATACATATTTGTCATTATTAAAAAAAATATGCAGTTATCTATCTTTATATATGACTAGAAAATAACTGATCCAAAAACTGTTTCTAAAATATTGAACTTTCATACTCAATAGCAAAATTATGATGACGATAATTCAACTGATACAATACATGATTACGCTTTTTTATAAATCTTCTTTTGAATTCTTAATTAGGCACCAAGGTGTAAAACTCCCAAGGTTTATTGCTCAATGCTGGCTTATGACTGAAGGGCAGTCATGTATTGAGATCCCGTAGACCAATTAGACACCATGCATCATGAGAATCGTAAGTTTGTTCGCCTCCTTGGTGGAATAAAAGAAAAGCTCTTTAATATATAACAGCACTTGATATGTCGTTTAACACGACCGCGAGGCATATTTGTGTAATTGTGGTTGTAGCATTTAGCTCAATTTGTAGGTACGTGGTTATAACTCTGCCCCACAGGCTCACTTTAATCTAACCAGTGGCTGGGTACACGCACGAAAAATATTCATATCACATAAAACTAACAAACTAGGATAGTGAGGTACTGCGAAATTTTTCAACACGTAGTCACGGGGTCTTATCTCAAACAACACAGATATGATTTAAATTCATATCAATAGATGGCGTTGTGTGTATCGATTTGTTATTTAGGTTGTTAATATATTGAAAAATAAAAGTAACCGACCCTTAAAAAATATTGTTTTAATATCAAAATGTCCCTTAAGCTAACAAAAATGAAGTAATGGGCGCCTTTATTAAATTTTCAAAATTTTACTTAAATTCAATGAGGTCGTTGTACTAAATTGAAATTGCGGCAATAAATTGAACTACGTGCCGTTTTAGATAATAAATTTTCAGTGTCACTGAATAATAGGTGTAGGTACTTACCAAAATCGATGTAGAGTTTAGCCGTTTGGCACACAGGTACTTCAAGGCAAAACAATAATTATGAGCCGCAGTTCTACAAAATATTAACAGAAGCAGCAGGGTACAGTACAGTTCCACATAAGTCTCATAAAGATCTGAAGTTTAAGGAACCGTCTCACATTGCAATATTCAAAAATTCAAAAAAAATACAAAATTTTAATATTTTCCAAATTGCTTAAGGAAAATATTTTGAAGAACTGCGGCTCAAATTATTGTTTTGCCCTGAAGTACCTGTGTGCCAAACGGCTAAACTCTACATAGATTTGCGGTTTTCGAGCGAAATTGCCGTTGTACCCCTGCCTCCAGCGGTTGCGACTTGAAGTCAGATATTCTTAACTTGGCTGTCGGATAGAAATGCATATATGCATATGCATTGCATAGCATAGGTAAATGTTGCTTACTAGACTTCCTAACCACATGACTAAATAACCCACCAGACTGATAGCTTAGAACAACGTTTCAAGAATCATACCTAAACTGGTAGGGTTTTTAACTGACACATTCAGTAAATTAAATCAATAGATAGCTGATATCGATTTCGTCCGTCAGTTCAATGTATGGAGCAACACCTAAATATTTTTTCTTAATTACAGTACAAATCTGTTTGGTGGTTCACATAAGACTTTCCTGTAAAATTTCATCACAATCTACATATGCAAAGATAGCGGAATTATAACGCTGTGACATACGGATAGACGGAAGTATATGATGGATTTATAACAGACCTTTTTGCCATTTGGCTATGGAACCCTAACAAAGATCTCTGATTTAATTTGTATTCAATAGGGAGGTACCATTAATATAATTATGCATATACATTAATATATGCATGTTTATATGTATCATTATTATCGTAGGTACCTACCTACGTACCTACGTTTTTTAAGATTCACCTTCCTTAAGTAATTATTGAGACAACTTAGAATAAAAAAATATAGGTATTTACCCGTCAAGATCTTTTAGGTATGTAAAAAAGGAAATTTCCTTTTTCCACTGACGCGCGCCGTGTCAGTGACAGGTCACGCACACATACCCGTGCTTGTAGTAGTGCTCTCGCTAGCGCCGGTTGATTGAAGCTATCAGTCTGTAGGTTTAGTCATGTGCCCTAACCAAATGTGCATTTTGACGATAGCTACGTTATTCTACGGAGTCACGGGCAAAAGCTAGTAAAAAATATCTTAGGAATTTTAGATACCTAAACATTCAACCACCTTTCGGTCTCCTTATCACGACTCTTTTGTACGTATTGTCTATACTAATATATAAAGCTGAAGAGTTTGTTTGTTTGAACGCGCTAATCGTAGAAACTATTGGTTCGATTTGAAAATTCTTTCAGCGTCAGATAGCCCATTTATCTAGGAAGGCTATAGGCTATTATATATCATTACGCTAAGACCAATAGGAGCGGAGCACCAATGAAGAATGTTTCAAAATCAGGAGTTTTGTTTTCCTTTTGAGAGCTTCGCTCCGTACGCTGCGTAAACGGTTTAAGTTTCGCAAAAATCATGTGTGACAGAATTGTTCCAAGTTCTTTGAAAAATTCCGCGACAGTATATGTCTATCTTTTAAGGTTGGCTCCTTATTTTGCAAACCAAACTCGTTCTGAAATAAATTAAAAATAAAAAATCGAGTTAGTTTTCCAATAAATACCTAAAAACCGATTTGATGCTCACGTTTACTTATACTGAAAAGCGCTGTGGTCTTTTGTCTCACTCAAGTGCACGTGATATTAGATAGCTGTGTTTCAAACTGTCATATGAAGTGGGCGGGTAAATCCTTAAATTTCTAATCGGAATACCGGGTCTTAACATCATTCGATTTCAATGAATATCTTAGGAGATATCGCAGTTTTAAATAACATGTCAGCAAAATAATGCTCAAGTACTGCTCGCGCATTTATGATGTGCAAGGCCGGCGGAAAGGGCGATACCTATTATTTAAAAATATTTTGACCTTCTAAGTTTTTTTTCTATAATTGAAGAGTTGCCGTAAGAATTGTACGCCGATAACCAAATTTAGGGCGGGCGAAGCCGCTGGCAAAGGCTAGTTACATATATTTATGATAATACGAATTCATTTTAAAATTTTAATCTCAACACCCACCAAATACTAGCATCTAACACAAAAACATAGTATTTTCAAAAAATAATTTGATCACAAAACATCTGTCATTTAATAATAATTTTACTTTTGGGTTTTTTACATCCGTGCGTTTGGTGAGAATTTTTTCATTAGTAAACTATTTTAAATTATAAACAGGCCCAAAAAATTGTTATAAAATGTTATGCTCCTAAAATTTTTTTTTTTTATTTTACCTACCCTTTAAACTAATTAAACCCACCTTTTGGCCCCCTTATTTCGTACTTGAAAAAGCTTCCATCATTACATATTTTTAATCTTAAACCTCAATACCAAATTTCCTGTAAATTACCTGACGCAAACAAAGAAATTCGGTAGAAACTTTTAAACACCTTTGACCCCCTAATCCATACCGGTTGTAAAAAAATATAACGAAAAAAATGTACTGCTCCTAACTGTAGCGTTTTAGCTTTCGATTATAATTTTATTATGTATCTCCCTACTTTTACATATTTATTAGGTGCCTACCTAGTAATTTTCCTAACTTGCATTGATATCTGCATTTTGGATCGTTGTCGATTGGTTATAAAAAATACTGTGAAATAATAGGTAGATATATATTTTCATGACATATCTCCTTGTAACATTATTATTTTAAATTTGAATAACTAGTTGAAAAAATCTAATTTACTACTAACTACTAACATTACCTAGATAATATTTAATTGACTGAAATCTCAGAGCTTATTGCGGGGGGCAAATTTATGGAATTGCAACTCTCCACTTAAGACCTTTTTTTCTAAATCTTGAGAGGTAAGATGTACTTCCATTTACATTTCCCAGAAAAAGGCACGATCCGAAAAAAGCAAGACCGATCGCGACTTTTTCGCAATAAACTTCCTCGTCTTCCTACTTTATGATAAAAATATGTAGGATCGCGATTCGCGATGTTTTGTCGTATGGCTCGATATGTTGCTACAAGTATAACAGTAAGTATTCAACGAGAAATGCTAGATGTCGTTAGCTAATATTTTCGACCCACTGCTACTTACGGCATATTAATATAATAAGCATAAATTACTCCAAAAGAAAGAGTCTTCAAAGTAGTACAATGCATGATGCTTAGCGAAATAATAAAAACTGGTATGCGGGATTCTTCCGGCTATTTCTAAGCAGGCATACCAAGATATTTTTAAAACTGATATTAAAACGCGTAAAATAAAAAAAAACAAAAGAAATCCGTGATAACGGAAAAATTTTACCCCCTCTAATATCATTTATATAGGGTTGCGAACCCTTTCCGGCTAAAAAATGTTGGTCGGCCGATTTTTTTCTAATTAAGTACAACATTTTGCACAAAATCACCCATAGGAAAATTAAAATCCACGATGATGGTAAAACATTAAATGAATTTAACCATATATAGTTTATTTAAATCATTACCGGCTAATAAAATCCAAGCCGACCAAGCGCATTTTATACGTGTGAGTATTAACTATAAATTTTCATTAAAAATTTTAGAATCCGCGATGACGGGTCTTTCAGGATTGCTGGCTCCTGGACTACGAGTAAACCTACGTGTTTAATACATATTTCAAGAGTATAGGTATTAAGCTACTCTGTATAGGCGTTGATATTTTAAAGTAGGGTGGCGAAGGTAATTTCGGAGACGATATTATAAATTTTTTCATTTCGATAGTCAGCTTTAGCATAAAGGTGTGAAGTAACATAATAATAATCACTTTCGATTTGGCATTTCTACTATATTAGCAGTTAGCACTGCGATTTCTATTTCACTATAATTAATTAAGTGGGTAATAAATAGGACAATGTAACATTTGGTCAACTATTAATTAATCTGTGATTTGGTTATGATCTGCTAATGATACATTGAAATATTCCAATAACAGTAATTCTGTTTGATCATCAATGAAAAATTGTAATTATCAGATTTATAAATTACTACTTTCAATTATTGTTAATTATAGTTCAATATTATTATATGATAATTGTCATGTTCGAGTACCAGATCGTATTTCGTAACTTTCAACCTAATTTCTATGTGCATGTATGTCATAAATGCTAACTATTTAAGACATTTTAATGTGCTTTTTACCAATAGAGTATATTTTATAATATAAACACTAGTTTTTGCCTGTGTCTTATCTTACTATAGCAATATTTCATCTCAGGCCAGAGTCCCAGGGAAAAACTGTTTTAAGTAAATAAAAACATCAACAATTTTTTACGATTATTTTCTTTTTTTATAATATTAATAATTTAATTCTACTGTATAATAAAATCTAACTCAACTTATTTATCCAGTGTAAGCAATTTTTAAACTCAAGGTTTAAGTTTTTGCTATTTATAAAGACACCCTAAAAGTGCCTTAACAGGCCATTGGATTATCAATATCTGAAAACGCCAATTTAGATTTCTGTTTGTTACAGCTACCTAGTATCTGGTGATGCAGACGGGAAATGTTACATTTGGGATTGGAAAACAACCAAGCTATACAAGAAGTGGAAAGCTCATGATGGAGTCTGCATCACATCTCTGTGGCATCCCCATGAGCCCAGCAAACTGCTAACTGCTGGTTGGGATGGTGTTATCAAATATTGGGATTAAATAAAAAGATCAAATAATTTATTAAAACTTTTATCTTTTATTTCCCTGAACACAATTACCATATACCAATAAATTACCAAAAAACAAGTCAAATAAACTATAAAATGTTGCTTAACAATATATTTTTTTTTGTCATTTTTTTATGCTTTGCAAACAGATGACAACTATTATTTTCAAATTAAGCTACTTGCATGGGGACTTTAAGAAGTTCTTCATATCCCACATCGAGTTTGTACTCCATACTACACTCACGGCAAGCACCATTTTTAACAAATTCATTAAAACTTATGTTGTTTTCATGGAATGCATCAATGAGGGCAGTGATTAAATTATCAATCATTACAGGAGTGTGGTATGGTCCTGGTGCAAAACGCAGTCTCTCTTCTCCCCGTGCTACGGTGGGATAGTTTATTGCTTGCACATAATGCCCCTTTTTCATTAGAGATTCAGCAACTAAAGCTACTTTATCTGCTCCTTTTATAGGAACAGGCACTATGTGACTCACAGAAGGTAACTGTGGAAGCCCTGCGACGAGTAAAGACATTTTTAAATATTTAACAATAGCTTGGTGCTTTGCTCGGAGTGTTCTCCCTTCCTCACTAGCCAACAACCTTATGGCTGCTAAAGATCCAGCTAAGGTAGGAGGAGGGAGTGCTGTTGTAAATATGAAACCTGGTGCCAGCGATCTTATTGTATCTACCAACAGTGATGATCCAGCAATGTAACCTCCGACATTCCCAAATGCTTTCCCTAATGTTCCAGAAACAATATCTATCATATGCTGCAGACCTCTCTCTTCCCCAATACCAGCACCATGTTTTCCATATAATCCCACAGCATGAACTTCATCCACAAAAGTTAAAGCTCCATATTCATGTGCTATATTGCACATTTCCTCAAGAGGGCAAATAGCACCACTCATGGAATGAACAGTCTCAAAAACGACTAGTTTTGGAACACCAACTGGTGATGCTGCCAGTAATTCCCTTAGATGATTGGGATCATTGTGCCTAAATATATGTTTTGGTGCTCGACTATTTCTAATACCTTGTATCATTGAAGCGTGATTCCCTGCGTCAGAATATATAACACACCCAGGCAATAGCTTTCCAAGAGTAGACAATGTTGCATCATTTGCAACAAAACAAGAACTGAATATTAATGCTGCAGGCTTTTTATGAAGTTTAGCTATTTCAGCCTCAAGTTTCTCAGTCATCTGAGAATTTCCAGCAATATTACGGGTCCCACCTGCCCCAGTACCATATGACTTAATGGAAGCAATAGCAGCATCTTGAACAACAGGATGACGAGAAGCTCCAAGATAATCATTTGCACACCATACTGTCACTTGGCGATTCTCCTGACCTTCTAAAGCTTGTGGGTACATTCCATCAGCAGCTAAACGGGACACCTTCCTGAATACACGATAAGAATAATCATTCTTCTTAGCACTGATTTGATCATTGAAGAATTTTTCATATTGGTAAGAAGGCCGGTTGTAAACAATGTCTTCTGTCATTTCTCTAGGAGCTTCTGCAATTATTGAGTTCTTCTGAATGAAAGGGCACTTCGTTTCATCGTTTCCAAGTGAGCGGAAACTTCGAGCCATGACTGGGCAGTAATTTCCATATTGTTTCACCAAAACTGCCCCGTAATTTCTTACGAAGGCTTGGTTCAACGATCCTAAGAAAGGACAAGGCATTTTTATGTAATCGATAAGATTCACCTTAACACTTAGACCACTCGTAATATTAATATTTCGATTAAGTAATTTAACGTTGGCTCACACTGTAGCCGAACGTTTCGCTTAAGTTGTTACGTGCAACTGATTGCAAGAACGTTAGCGCCTTCCATTTATAACCCAAACAGTGTCATTATCGATTATGTTGTTTCGCAGAAAATAATCACTCACAATTTTTCTTTCATTTTGTTTGGTTTTTTTTTTAATTCTTTTTGCTCGAATACTACAGCTTTTGGCCATTGGTAATAAAAAAAGAAGCCCAATCTTTGTATTAACTTTTACTTCTCAAACATACATACATAACATCACGCCTGTTTACCAGAGTGGTAGGCAGAGACCAAAGACTTGCCACTTGCTACGACTTACTACTCTCATTCTTTAATTATTATAATAATAAAATAAATAAAACAAAATCAAGATTTTGTAAATATTCCGGTCAGAGTAACTACTTTTTGTTGTTATCAATAAAAATTATAAAAATATATGTACACATTTTATTTAGGTTTATAATTGAATGACAGTTGATGTGATTAGATTATGTCTTATAGTTTGACAATTTAACCAACGAAGGTTTATTTGATTTAAAGAGGTAAAAAATTGCGTCTAATTCGACAAAGCAATCCACATATTTTTTTATCGATTCCATTGGCGATGGCTAAGGGATTGAACATTACGAGGCCACGCAGAAAATTTTGCAAAAAAAAAAAAAAGGTTTTTATGTATAAGGCAATAGCCACTTGGCAATTATTTTGAAAAATTTGGTTTTTTAAAAGTAAAAATACCATTGTAATATGTTCGTTTTGGAATAAAGAGCTCCCACGTTTAATACTTTTCACACTTTTGATAACGCCATTTTGTCATTGACACCTCTATCGTTCGCGTAGGTTTGAAACTTTTTACTGCAAAAATGATTAGTTGCAAAGCGAACGGTTAACATTATTATTAATATTAAAATTATAGACGAGTAGCATGAGATGCTGGTGTGTCTATCTAAAGTGGTAGAAATGTCTTTGTCATTAAAATATTATTTACTTAATATTTCATTCTTGTAAGTCCACATATTTGAAGTCTTTAAACCATTTGTCTAGTCCATTTTTAGAAGAGTTGGCTGAATCGGCTGAAACTACACTGGCCGGCAATTTGTTCCAACTTTCCACAACATGATTACTCAGAAAGTGGTGTGCAAGATTGGTTTCTGATCTGAAGCGCGTGATAGTAAGAAGGTGCCTTCTTGAGTGTCCATGAGATTTTACATCCTTCAAGACAAACATGTCACGTATGTGAGGTAAGTTGTAACATATACACACTACGATAATATAAATACCATTAATAATGAATATTTATAGGCAGCTCCAGAGATGGGTCTAACTCTAAAGGTTCATTTCTTGGTGGCAACAACAAAAAAATAATATCTTAAACGAACGCTTGACAGTTTGTAACATATGATACTAAAATTTTGAAATTTTTGACACCAACGCTAACATGACAAACGACAAAACAAGGATGGATGGAAGGAAGACCGATGACCAAATAAACGAAAATAAAAATAGTTCTGCATCCCAAACAGTTCATAGTGACTATGGTTTTGATGTTCGACCGTCGGGTCAGAAAAGTTTAAGTGAGTACTGTTTACTGCTTCAATGCGTTTAATGTAATAATCAAGCCAAGGTAAAAAAAGGTAAATTCTGTGTGACACACTGCACAAATATGTGCTCGTTCTCTTTGGTTGGATTATTGACATTAAGCGCAAAATGTTGTACATCATGGCGTACTCTCTCGCTGCCTAGTTGTTAGTGTGGCCGGCTGCTGTGCAAAAGGTGTGGTTTGATTTCCGCACAGGACACACTTTTATGTGATAAACATTTATATTTGTCTTGAGTTCGCGTGTATTTACATATGATATGTATGTATTTATAAAAAAAGTATACAAGTATTTGTAACCGTTTACATAATACACGCTTTTTTACCTAGTTTGGAACCAGATAGCGCTGTGTAATATGTCTAAAAAATACATTATTATTATTAACACTACGTACATGATCGGACTATGTAGGTATAATATACGTCTTTAATATATGGCACACATGTATCAAATTCTTTCACCAGTAGGGATGAAACAAAATAGCATAAAACTAATAAAAAAATTGGGAAAAAGAATGTATAGGGTACCTATACAACATCTGAGGATGTGGCTTTGTAAATTTTAATACTTTGATATACAGTGTCCAAGAATTACTCGTTTCTATACCTAATATAAATTGGGAAGTGAATAGAGACTAATTATTTTTTAACAATTACTAAGAATGAAGAAAGATTAAAGACTAGGCATCATAGTATAAGACCTTAGTAAGTCTGTCCTTAGACAAGGAAGGGTGAAAAGAAAACCAAAAAATAACCTTAAAACAGTTATTTTGTTTTAATTCTTTCAGAATTATAACTGTGATGTTTTCCTCGGATAATAGATTAGAATTGAGAAGAATAAATGTTTCATGTTTGATAACATGTATTTATTTACCAAGTATAGTAACTGTTGTATCTTATCTAGGTGTCCTTTATTCAGTAGGCAAAGCTTCTTCTTTTTACATTTTAATACTGATTTTCGTAGCTGAACTTTTAAAATCGTTTTATTTGAATTCCGCTCCCGAAACTAATGGAAAGAGAAACAAACCAGGAAGGATTCGGATTGGAGAATTGTTGAAATCTTGCATATTTTTCTTGTGCGCTGTGTTCAGCTTTTTTGTTGGAATGATACTATTCGGTGCTCCGTTCCTCGACTCACATGAAGAAACCTTGATGCTCTCTGCATTATTAACCTTACTGACAGTGTTTCCTTTAATCTTACATACTGGTGTGGAAGCAACAATGCAGCTGTTGTTTGGTGTAAAAGCTTTGATTAAGGACACAGCAATAGAAATGCTTGTGAACAATGCATTATTTACAGTTGGTGGAGCGTGGCTTGGTGCAGTAGTAATCCCATTAGATTGGAACACTCCGTGGCAGCAGTGGCCCATACCTTGCTATCTTGGTGCTATTGGAGGGTACATACTCTCCAATGTGTTAGCAATATTAAGAATTTCATTGATATCCACAGCTTTTAAATATCCAGTACTAAATATAATTGTAAACATTTTGAATAAGATTCATATACCAAAATAAGTGATGAAACAACCTGACCAATATATAAATGTAAAATTATGTTTGTTTGTTTGCCCTTCCTTGACGTGATACCTTACAGAGAAATGAAGGTACATGATTTTTTGCATAGAGGACCTTGGAAAGATGGAAAGAATAGGCCACATATTAAGTATATTAAATCTTTTTCCTGGGTAGGATAGTAAACCAATTTGTTTGCCATGGAAACCAAATATTTGGAATCAACTAGTTGTTTAGTTTCAAGTATTTAAATTTACAAATTAAAAGCCAAAAAATATGAATCAGCTTTATTGTAGGATTTTTTGTATTTGAGATAATTAATAAATACCCTTTTTTTTTACTACCAATTGTTATGTTAGTACTTTGCTTGAAGTCCATTCAGTCTAGCAGTGGATACAAATGATATCTTATTAGCCTCGTACATCCTCATTGTTGTGGCATGGCCTATCATCACAACCATAGTCCACACACAGGCCCAGTGCCGATTGTGGACTCCTGGGTGGAATCTCCGCCTCTCAGAACTCCAGGTGAAATCAAAACCCCTTGGCCACCACCAACTTGTATGTAATAATTTATATGAGTTATAGTGATATTAGTGTCCAATCAAGAAATGAGAAGGTGTAAGGACAGATAAATCTAAGGGATCAGAGGAGAAAGGTGTAAGAGGTTGCGAATTTAATACTGCCTCTATTTGAGCAAAGCAAGTGGTAATTTCCTTAAAAGTGAAATGCGTTAAATTTAAAAGCCTTTTCAGATGTATCGCCGTAGATCAGATGGCTGCTTTAGATAATCCATTCATATGAGGGGAGTAAGGTGTCGCAAAGGGAAATTTGATGCCTTGTTGAGCTACTTCTGATATATTGGAGTCATCAAGGAATTTTTTAAAGGTAGTTAAATGTACCCACGAACATGGTACCGTATTTGACTCTTTGTCCGAATTTCAAATTTGTATACTTAGAAGTTTTGGCTGGGCGATAATGAGTTAGTCGGGTCATTGCCATTTTTATATGTTGATAGATTTGGATTTCTCATATACACTTTGCCAATCCCTTTCTCTCAGGACCTCAGTTTTAGAAACACTAAAATACTTGTTAAATTAATTGTGTTGAAGAATATGCATACCTTGTTATAGGACCTCAGTTTTAGAAACACTAAAATACTTGTTACATTAATTGTGTTGAAGAATATGCATACCTTGTTATATGTAAATTTGACATCAAAAATATTGCTTCTCATACAAACTTTGCCACCCACTTTCATCTCTTAGGGGTTGAATTTTAAAGAAAACCTCGAAGTAAGTGTTTTTGGTTTAAATTGAAGACAGTTGATACGAACTTTCTTGCAATCCCGTAACTTTAAATAATTTTAGACCCATCTCTATTTTACCTTTTAGTCTAAATTACTTGTGGCAGTGGTGCATCAGCAACTATCCAATCACGTATGTAAAAATGAGCTGCTATCCTCTTTTCAGTCTGGTTTTCGTTTAGGACACAGCACTTGCACCGCGCTGCTAAAAGTAACCGAGGACATTTGTGACGGTATGGAAGATAAATTAGTTACCGTACTGGTATTTTACCCATATATATATTTTATTTATTGTAGTGCAGTAAGTTTAAATAAATAAATAAAAAAAAAAAAATGAGACTATTAAAAAAAAATGTCACAATTAAATACAAACTGCAAAAAATAAACCCCTCAAAAATTCTCGTTTATTAATGTTTAAACTGGGCAGGTATCAAGTTTCAAGTTAATTGAGCAAAGAAATATTTTATCTCATGCAAGCTGTTTTATGACCCCCTTTAGGTACTGCAATAAAAAAAAACCTGTAACATGCACTTCATTAATTGTGTTCAAGAGCTAGCAAGATGCAATACCCTTTTTTTTCTGAGCTGACTATGCAGTTGGCTGTTGCAGCCATTACTGCTTCACCGGACTTTTGGGGAGAGACTCTGAAGGAGTCTCAGCCCATATAGCGCGCGACGCGCAAGGGCTCCCCGCCGGGTTGTCCCTTCGACCAGCGTGAGCCTAGAACCCGAAGATGAGTCATCGCCAGGAGGGGAGTTCCCCGTTACGCGGGTGCGATTGAGTTGGGGCGAGGAGCGCCCTGGCACTCTTTGATACCTCGTGTATCCTTGCGGTCGCCGATGAACCCAGGGACGTCGGCGCTGTGTTAGGGGGGAGGCCCTATTAGGGGCGGGGTAATACCCAGTTTAGAGTTAATTAAACCTTTACACCCCTTTTCACACACTTAGGAGATCCTTTATTTGTACTTAGAAGTAAAATATTCAAATTTTTATGGTTTGCAAAATTTACCCCCTGTGGGATGATTTTCCGAAAATCGTGAAGTACTTTTTCTCAAAAGGTCAAATGTAAAGAGAGGTACAAATACTACGGTAGGTAGAGAAGGGGAATTGGGCTGAAGATGACATTCGTTTTGTTTTAAGGCAAATATCTAAAAATTCAAACAATTATTAAATAAATTTTGGGTTATGTATTAAAAACGTTAATTTACGAGCACAAAAATGAATCTTGACGCTTTAGGAAAGTAAATAATTGAAATAAAATAATAAAAAAAACAACACGTCCATGTGGGTAAGATGACACACATCAGTCTAAGTTGACATATCAAATTATCAGTGCTAAATTCATAGTTGACTAGACTTTGCCAGCGGCTCCGCCCGCCCTAAATTCGGTTATCGGCGAGGAACACCGTAATTAGGTGTACTAATTTGGCAGCGACACCGCCCGTCCTAATTTCGGTTATCGGCGAGGAACTCCTTAATAAGGTTTACTAATTAAGTTTGCTATAGCAAGCTATAGGTGCAGCTATTGTTTGTTTTACTCTGTTATCCCGATTTACTATATAATAACTACAGATAAGATGACATACTATGTCTTCTTAACTTAAACCAACGGTTGCTATTTCATCTTACCCTGAGAGGTACAAAATAATTGCTGCCTTTTGTGCCTTAAAACTTTAATGTTACTTTTATTCTGTATTCATAACGTATTATTAACCACTGCTAATATTAAAGTATTTAAACCCAACAAAACTTACCTAATACATATTTTTTAGCACTAATACTTTTAACAAAGTAATATTTTCGAGTAATAAAATCTTTTGTTACTCGTTACTGGAGTTTTGATATACAAACATTTACAATAAACGGACAGTCCTCGCCCAAGACTGCACCGCACCTCATCGTTAGATCACAGACCATAGACCTCATCTCTAGACGGCCGAGTTACCTTACTATTAGTAGTTATTACGCTATGTCTATATTGCAATCTCATTCAAGTAAGTATAGGTTAATTTTTAAGACCTACATTGCTGATTAAACAGTTATTCTATTCATTTTTTCTTTAAAACTAAAGTAAATGGACAATACATGTATGTCAGTCATCTCGGAACCAAATGGATTTTACTGACTTAGTCAGCTGCCCTATTAGTTTTGTTGCAAAAATTCAAAATTTGGCAGTTATACATCATGTTGCCCCTCACACTTACACATACCTATAAATGGTACACATTTTATTTTGTAATTTGATTTTGACTGCTCTTTTTATTTTCTTAATATTCTCCTTTCGGTCTCTAGTTCCTACTGATGATTCTTACTTACCGTTGTCTCTCCTTAGTTCCCAAGGTCACTATCGCAAAAAAGACTGTCCAGTAGATCGGCCATGTGGGCCAAGTCACCATCATTCTTTTGCAGTGGTAGTAACGACAACTTGTAAAAGTTCCCTTCGGCAGCTTTAGCAAGTGACCAGAAAGCACGATAGGGCTAGCTTGCAAGTCATCCACCTATTTTGCCGATGAAATGAAGTTAACCACTGGCAGTTGCTTTCTTACTGAACCTCGAGGCAGCATTTAATTTGAGTTTTAACTCAAAAATATTCGTATCCTTATTGTTACGAGCCGTGGTTCAAGCCTCATACGCAGTTAGCTTCAGAATTTTAGCTTCACTGCAAGACCGATTACACCACGGCCGTTTTTTGATACCGGTAGCTACACGCGGTTCGGAAGTAAAACGTTCCATACCAGCGAAATATTGTCTCAGTGACTGCGGCGCAGACGTTAGGTTCTTATCAATATAACTTCATTATACCCCGCTCTTTCCCCCTGTGTCTCCGTAGATATTATGTTAGAACTACGCATCTCAAAATTCTAATCAATAAAAGGGCAGGTTTCTATAATACCACAGATATAGAGGAAAAAATTACAAGATAATAACTAAAACAGCTGTAGTAAATTAGTAACTTTATTTCTGTATATTTTTAAAATATTTACATGGCTTATTTATATCATTCATTTAATAAAATATGAAACTTAACCAATTTGCTTGATCACAATATTTAATTTAAATCTAAATTTTATAGCAACAACCCTGGTACTGGGTACTCTAGTATCAAATGTAACAGTTTAAACTTTGCGGCACCTAGAAAATACCAAATGTTAACACACCTACGGCTCTTAACAAACCATTACCTTAAACAGTGCAATTTACAGAAGATCACTGGCACTATTCAATAAAATTAGAGGACAGTGTCCACAAAATACATGTTCTATATCTCTGGTAGCAACATTCAACCATAATAGTATTGCCGTCGATTCACAATATAATTACTAATTTACGACTGTTTCAGAAATATTTTTACACAGGTCAAAAATATAAATTAATGTATCGTCAATTTTGACCAACACGTTTACTACAAAAATAGTTATAAAAAACTTTCGTTATAAAGTATCGGTCTAGGAAATTTTGAAATTAACTTTGGCAACACTAGAAAAAATCCTCATATATTTTGTAAAAAAATATTTCTTTAGTTTTTTGCATCACATTCTTAACACATTCAAATAATACTAAAACAGTGCACACAAGCTGCCTCAAACTTTTATTGCATTCCAACTGTATGTACATTTTACTATAAACTTTAGGTATTAAAAAAACCTTATCATGGCAACATTCGTAACTGAAAATTATATATCGACTTCTTGACATAATATTACTATATTTGCATTTTTCTATGCATTCAATTTATATATTCCTTAGCCATAAGACAAAAGAAGTGTCAAATTTTGTGAGGTAGTGATTAGCTTAAATCTTGTTGGCCTTTTTTTTCTCAAGTTGATTTAATATTTTAATATTTACAATTTGTTAATAATTTTAAGATATTTTTTCTGTTACACAAAAAATTACGTAAAATGTTTGGTCCATTCAGTATTCGATTAAAAAAAATCAGGGTACAATTGATAGTCAGAAATTATGTGATTCATAAAATTAATCTTATCAATAAAATATAATAAAATACATAACATTAAATATTAGGATTTATATCATAATAATAATGTTATTAGACGTCATACGAAAATGGAATGAATATTGTGATAGTAAAAGTACCTTTAAATATGAGAGTAGATTGAAATGTGGTACTTATTTCCCTTACAGCTAACTATAACTAGACCATATAAAAATGCACCACTAATACTATAGTACATGATATAATTTCAACAAATGATTTTAGCTCAATCCTCACTTATCGATACACAAATAAAATAAGTGAAGATTGCACTAAAACACAAACGTGTCGTTTAAAAGTCTACTTTAAAATCAACTGCTAAGCGTCAACCAATCACAAGTCTCTATTTAAATAACAACATCTCATTGGTCGACCCGTACTCAATATATATTGTAACGATCTTGATACTTTTAAGCTCACTAAGTTATGACCGCTTTAGTTAAAGTAAAAGTAATACATAGCTTGACAAATGTATTGGAACTTTTTAATTTTTTATTGCATAGATTACTTTTTAAGATAAAATTCTTTAGGCTAACGAGACTTTTACATGAATTATACATTTTAATTATAAAAAGGCCAATTGCTTCTAAAATAAAAATGCATAATTTTTTCGAGAGAAGCGGACTGAATATAACGAGCCAGGGAATAATAACGCTGCTCTATATCATTAACAACCAATATATGTAAGGCTAAGGTAACAAAGACGGTGCCTACGTGTTGTTGGTGTCGGGCTGGAAGTAATGAAGACCGTTTATCTGGAATGTAATAACACAAATACATTATGATATAATAACACACATACATTATAATATAATAACACACATACATTATAATATAATAAATAACACACATACATTATAATAAACGTAAAGTAGCTACAGGTGTCATTTCTTAAATCAACAATTTTACTTATCGTTCATGAACACATACAAAATTTCCACAGGTAGTTTGTACAAGCTGAAAATATATCTAAGTTAAACCAAGTCGGAGGCCTCCGGGGCGGTTTGTCAATTCGCACTACGCCAGCACGGTGGACTATAGCCTTAGCCTCCTTTTTATGAGAAGGAAGGAAGGAGCGTCCATTTGGGGGGATAAACAACGCCATAGGCAACGAGTGCTATCAACTAACCGTCATGTCGTACTCTGTGACGAAGGCGGGCACTTCAAGCTGGTCTCTCGCCATCACCGAGTAGAGGAACTCGACGCCGGGCAGGTTGTGTACCTTGTGCTTTATCGCGGGCGCCATGAACGTTGTGAACCACCACGTCATCATCTATAAAACAAACATTACACTACTTATTACACGATTTAGTAACAGGTGGTAAATGTATTAAGGTTTGGTTATAATCCAAATCCAAACTAATCTAATATTCGTGAAAGTATGTTTATTTGTTTGTTTGTTATTGCTGTACGTCGCAACCAATTTCTTAGATATTATTACACTGATCGAAAGTTTCTACGGGCGACGAAAACTCTTAAGCACAGGCTCCTACCACAGAAGAAGTCGCTTCTTCGCTCCGCACTAATCCGAAGCACTATTCGTTCACATCAGCCGGGGTGAACAAGTTTTTGGCACAGCAACAGCTAGAAGGACATGGATGGTCGACGAAATTTCTTAATGTAATCCCCATTTCGTAATAGTTTTGACGATTTGTCCCATTACTTGACTAGACTGTTCATAAGGAAGGGTTCGAACCTCCAGAGGGGTCTGATAATGGTTAGGTTAGAAATTTTAACTTTAGTGTTAAATGGACCATGTAGAGACCTATTTAGTAATTTTTGGGGAAATTTAAAGGCTGCTTAGTTTTTTTTATTAAAACGATGTCTTCCTATCTTACAGCACATGCGCTGACCTTAATCAAGTTACAAACAGTACAATATGTTCCCCCCCTTATATTTTATGTGTTAATTATTTGTCGAAACCGATTGCGATCTTAGCAATATCTAATAGCTTTAAACGAGCAATTCTTGTATATATGTATATAAAGAAATATCTTTATAATCTGAATCTCAGAAACGGATCCAACGATTTTCATTTTAATTGAATTCAATTAATAATTAACGAATCTCAAATTTAACATGCAGGGGGTTCCGAGGACGATGAATCAATCTAGCTAGGTTCCATTTTTAGAAAACGTCGTTTCATCCGTGTTTTCGGGCAATGATAAACTGAAAAATATGACTCCTTCTGACATCTATTGGCGAGTGGTAATACGATTGTTTTTGCCGACACAGCAACACTAAAGCTACTTAATAATCGATGGCGTTGGTAAAAAAACGAGCAAAACTCGGTTCTCCAGGTACTTGTAATAAAAATTAAACATATCTAAATAATTATTTGTTTTTTCCTGTCGAATATGGTTGCTTTGTAAATATACTAGTTAGTAGTATATAGGTAGTAGTATTTTTGAATTTTTGAAAATTTTATAATGTCTTATATTAACAGTTCTTGATTTCATGACCATGACAGTACATAACGCATAGAAAACAGATTTAAGACGTACATGCAGTGCCCAGCAGGCAGCATTACTGCCAATGGAGCCATCGACGCAGTATTATACACTTAAGTAATAAAATAGTTACCTTGGTCCAAAACGTTGGATGAACGATGTAAAATGCTTTTAAGTTCTTTTTGTATCTGAAAAAAAAAAAAAAAATTAAGTTAAAATGGGTATTTACATTTTAAGTGCATAACTATCACAAATTATTCCGTAGGTTGCAGTAACGTCGTTGGTTGCTTAATCTCAAGGTTTGTGTAAGTCTTGTTTGGTGAACCATGTGTATATAAGATACTAACTGATAAGTTTTGGCAAGCAACTCGTAAGTCAGTGTAAACCTCCCTTTGCACATCTAAAGCGCACTGCATAGTTTTTGTTTAAACACTTAACAAAAAATAATAGATCAGCCTTTCAATTTTACATTATTCATTGATACATAGTATTTGAAACAAACGTTAATCGTTTACTTATGTCTTATAATCATCAAGTGAGGTATGTTTAAAATAATAACTTGTAAGCAACTTCATGTATAAACTCTTGACTTACAGCTATGTTATATTGATTTGTAAGCTACTGCATGTACAAACTACTGACTTGTATCTTTGTTATATAGACTTGTGCTTACAAGTAAACTGTATGTAGAAACTACTAACTTGTAAGTGACTCCATTTATAAACTACTGATTTTTACCTATGTTATATTGACTTTTAAGCTACTGCATGTATGAACTACTGTCTTGTAGCTATGTTATATTGACTTGTTAGCAAGCACCTGCAATTATGTAAGTTGAGATCTTTGTAATTTTCCCAGGTTAGGGCGAGAATAGCTTGCATGCGATTGCAACTTTTGTCTAAGCGTGACGAAGCGACGGAGACCTCAACTGTAGCTATGAGATTGTACCTACAGGTGATAGTATACATATACGTTGGTATATCTATAATGTACTGACTTGTAAGGCAGCACGGTGTAGACCTCTTTCAGCCAGGAGAAGGGAGGGTGGTTGGCGGAGGAGGCGAGCGTGTGGAAGTACGCGATGACGTAGTCCCCGCGCACGATCGGGTCCAGCAACTTTATCAGATATAAGAGAGCCTGGAACACAGAAATTATTACAAATATATATTCGGCTCACAACTAAACATGTTCAAATAGTACGCCAGAATGATAATGCCTGGTTTCGATTACAGGCTTAATTTTTTTTTTACATAATAAGCAGTGTTACATTGTGTTAGTCGTTGGTTCGTTTGCTAATATTTAACGATTACAGCAGTTTTTAGTTGAAGAAATCTGGGACTGATACTGCGGCCCGACAGACCTATGAGAGTTACTATACCCACTTACTATTAAAAGCCGTTTTAATGATATAGTACCTACTATGCGTTTTAAATTAGTTGGCTATGCTCAGGCGTCATATTAGTGCCACATTGGCGGCACAATGTACGTAAGTTGGTACGTTTTGCTCTGTGCTCGTTACTAGGTACGAACTTCGGCCAAAATTATGGCGTCTGAACATGCATCGGCCAACTCATTTGGTAAGCATAATACAATTAAGTACCTTTGCATAACATTAACTGTGGCTGATTTTGACCAGCAGTACAAATGCTCCGTTTCGTTTTCCCGCTGACAATTCATTTCACGCGTTCGTCTTGTGTCGGGTCTCAGTATGGTTATGTTGCTATCCGTAGCAGAGTTTCGATATGACGTCATCGACGCATTCTTATTGGAGCCGGATTTTACGTGAACTTATCTAGTGACAATCTGTGGATAAGTCGTATGTGCTGTACACGATCTCCAAAAGCTCACCATTGTCCATTTACCTATCTTCTTTGCTTTGCTGGCTGATCGTTTATCAACTGGATATTGATATCCTGGGGACTTTGAGGGCTCCAACGTCTTTAACTACTAATAAAATGACATTTATTCTTTTCATGTTCCATCACAGAACAATGGAAATAGCAGGTTTCGCTGGAAGTACGCGAATGCTGACAGTAGCGGCCCAGTTAGTGCTTATTCACGTACCGTATTATGAAGGAGCGAACGCAGTAAAGGTCGAGCGGATCTACTTAGATACTTGGGCACGCACAAGCACGATTGCAGGGGGTTTTAAAATGTTCTTTTCAAATAAAATAGTTTTTTGAATATACCTAGTAAAATATTGGATTAATGTTTATTACATCCATATAAATTATAATACTGCATTCGTTCCACAGCACCTGCTTGGCCGATTGAATAGTGAATGCATAAATGCAAAAATAGTGATCAGCCATCTTGTTTGTTCACATTTGGGGAATAGAACAATTTTTATACAATGCCTATCGCATTGTATAAAAAAATGCACTCTTATGTCAAGGTCATTATCTTATTTCTAACTAAACGGAACAGTCTTTTTTCTAAATTCTATTTTTTCATGCATGTATCTTGCCTGAACTTAGATATATTATGTTTTGTCTTTAATCTCAATATTCTCATATCTGTCGAAGAGTTGTCTGTGCTCTAATTGTTACACAAACCTTGTCGAGGTCGATGTCTCCGATTGGGAACCACTTTCCGATGAAGACGACGACGGGTCGGCCGAGCCGGTCCACGCCGCTCTGGTACAGACATCCGATGCCGGACACAGAGCTCAGGTCCTCCGTGCGCGCGCGACGCAGTAGACGGTCATATCTATAAATAA
The DNA here is from genome assembly GCA_946406115.1 of Apoda limacodes. NCBI lineage: Eukaryota > Metazoa > Arthropoda > Insecta > Lepidoptera > Limacodidae > Apoda > Apoda limacodes. Next base: position 3,886,886 of record OX291553.1, on the reverse strand, counting down.
ATAACAACTATTATTAGACATATATTTTTTATTATGTTTTTTTAATATATTTATAATACATTCATTATATAACATTTATTTCCCCATCGGCTATCGGTTTGACGAGTGATGTGCCCCGAGCTATTGTCACTTTAGCTTGCTTATTAGCTATTTGAGCAATGTCGGTGGCTGGTTTTTTGTCCAAATTACATGGATTTCTAGTTAGAGCTTATCACTGGCAATGTACACTTTCGTGTTTGATACTAAGGTATTTTGGATAACAAAGTTACACTCTCGAACTTTCACAAACTAAAAGCCAAAAAAAAGCCGGATTGGATTCTTCGACTGACCTTTTCCTCAAAGCTGCACCTACCTTACTGCACTAATTGCTTTAGGTAAGTATATAAGTCAACGACTTAGAGTTTGGTATTCCCAACAAGAACCGACACGACATAGCTGATTAAACAATTTTGTAATATAAATATTAATTACACGGCGGCCGATCTCTCTGACTAAAAATAATATTTTATATACCTAATAATCTTTTGAGATCACAATCACGAGAATCACAATATGTAGAAGCTTATTACTCTGCGCTATTAAATGTCATAGATGCGACATCTTGCTAATATCTTTTTTATTTACCAATGGATCAATGGACGATATGTGAAGAAACCCTTTTCTTTTAAAAAGGTGTCTGAAAAAGTTTCCAATATATAATAATTGAATTATTCGTAACAATTAATGATTATATATATTCGAAATTCAAGTAATCATCATCAGAAATCGTTTTAAAACGCTAGCTTTATTAATAAAACGGTTTTGTATTACTTGCATTAATCAACTAAATAAAACATAGATTAAATTAAATGTCAATACTCAAATAAATATATATAATTTGTACCTAACATACTATACTATACATCGTCCAACAATACTGAACAAAAGATCTGCATGTAATCCCGATGTCGCCGCAACAATAAATTAGTCATCCGTAATTATCATGTACACGGTTTGTGTTTGTTTTGCTACGGCCATACTACACTCTTGGTAGTTCGCTGTTCGAAGTTGACTGCTGCCTAAATTGATATTTTATTGTCTATATTTTACGAGTTACTTTGTTTTATTGAGTCTGCAGCTAAGTTACGGGCACCTGTATCATTTTTATTATTTGATCTATTATACTTTATTGTTATTTGTACAGATACAAAACCGTCTGTGCAGCTTTGTGCAGCCGATTAAGAAATTGCTGCCAGCATGGCTAGTAGCCAATATATTACTCTTTGTTTGAAAATAATTAAATTAAGTTAGGAGTGTGCTAATGCGTTGATGGTTTGTTTTTTTTATTTAATGTACATATTATTCAGTCTTGAGCTGGTGGTGGTCGAGGGGTATAAATTTCACTTCATGTGCCAAGTGGCGGAGGTTCAAACCCCGCACTCTCCGTGGCAAAACAATATAAATTTTAGCACATTTTATTAATGCCATAAAATAATAACAAAATAGTTTTATTTATTTCCGTAATTAATAATTTGTACTTCGGATTACAGAATTTTACAAATCCTATAAAACGTTTCTCGAATATATAAAGCTTACTAAAGATTACAAAAAGTTTTTTAAAGTGGGTAGATAAAACACTACTTGTCATTACAATGAAGGCTAATTAACGTTTACAAACACTTTTCAAAGAATTAGTGAAGTTTACTAATAACAAACGTCATATAGTACTGCTGCGAATTAAGGTTGACGTTACGCGTCCTACATCGCGCTATCGAAGCTTTTTCGATAGTTCGCGTATATACCGACATACTGAAAGGCAAGTATGACAAGGTGTTCTCTAGGCATAACTCCTCTCATGGCGGGGGATTCCCGTTGATCGCCGCTGAGCTGAACAGATTTGTGACGCCGCAGCCCTCCCTTCCTTCATCTTACCATGTACACTGACAGGTATCAACTGCGTACGCTTCGCATCACAGATCTTCATCAGGACCCTACTCGTACCGGTGTAATTAAACGTTGATTGTAAGCGTGTTTATAGTTTTACGCATTCCAATAAATTTTACTTGTTTTTAGTAAACAACACTGTTATTCCAACAAGACTAGTTTTATTTCTGTTAATAAATACAATAAGTAAAACTCATTGGTAACCGTCAGTGTAATTTACTTGTCCTCGGAATCACTTATATTTTAGTGGTTATTAGTATTATTTACTTGTAGCTACTTAAGTTTTTTCTCCGTGCGGGGTCGGCGTGTATCAATGAGTCTTTTCTTAACACGTATGTGAAGTCCACAATCTGCACTGGGCCCGCGTGTGGACTATGGCCCAGCAGTGGGGACGTATGAAGGCTGGCAAGCCTTGAAAGTTTTAGAAAAAAAAATATTTAAAAACTATTCCGCTAAAGATTTGGGCCCTCGGTGCTTCCTAGGGCTGAATAAAATTCATAAAATGATAACATTCAAATCAGCGTTGCCAACCCTTAAATAATCCAATAACTTCTTTCTTAAAGAACCCCATACTGTAGTCTTTAGAGAATACCTTGGCAGGGAGCTCATTCCACAACCCAAGCGTTCGCAGGAGGAAGTTTCTTTGAAACCGCACTGATTATTAACTTTATTCTTAAGATCATATTTATAAAAAAAATTATCGAGAAAAGTATACGTAACCATGTTTTGGACTCTGTAACGATCTCTAGTACCTATATCTATCTCTATTTTATTTTGTGTTTTTTTTTTCAGATAAATGGGTTTCAGATTTCTTGCATATACGTTCTCTTAAAACTAGGTTTATGTCTGTAAAGTTAACCAGATAGGCATTTAGAACAGTTAAAGAAGTGAAAACCTACTTTGTACCTTTTCACTTTTATCGCGTACGTGTTAGACAGCGAGTCAGTTCTAGAACATTAGCGCTTTCAGAATACGTAGTACTACTTTAGTCATAATATCAAATGTTTAACATTTCTGTTTAATTAATTATTTGTGACCATACTTTGTTAGGATTATCGTGAACTCGCTTATTTTTAAAAGCAATTTAAAAAATCTTTTTATTTGACCCAAATTTAGTTTATTGCTTGGAGCCAAGTTCGCTATCAAGCACAGAAGCTCCTACAAACCCTTAAAGGAGTACGAAAATTGATCCATCTAAGTAGGGAATAGATCTGTATGGAAAGGAAACCGGTATTATTAAAATCAAAAACGTATTTTGTTAAAGCTAAGATATAGGCAAGTACAAGTTTGTAGAAATATTACAGCTACCCTACTAAAGTCTATAAAAAAATAACTTTGAAAAAAGTTATTTCGCGCAAGTTTACATTTGAAGAATTAATATAAATTGTACACAGCCTCAACCCCCTATTTCCCCTCTCTTTACGGGTCCTATTGTGAATTTAAATCATCCAGGGACCCATTAGTACATTCGTTAAGGAGTTCAGTGAATTACACACGTACAGAAGAATTACATATATAAAGACTTGCTTTTGTCTAGTGCGTTATCTTATTCAGTAATTCCTTTTATTGTATTTAATGCTTAAAAAAATTGAAATTGAGCATTACTCTAACACTTGGGTAATTTTTTAAAGCGTGTATTGCAGTTAGATGTTCGATAAGTTAATTAAAATAATTATAATTCATTTATATCTAGTAAACTGACTATGTATATGTTTAAGCAAAAAAATATGACAATACAAAACGGTAAAAAATTTCAATTCCAAACAAAAAAAATTAACTGGAGACGCTTATTACACCCGTCGCGCAAGCATCCGTCTTTTTGTCTTGTGTCTTAAATCTCAGTCTCTGAATGGGAACGGGACATCTTGGTCCGATTAAACCCTACAAAGACACAAGTGTGCGCGTTTACCGCTATAAAAACCCCATTCACTGTGGTCCCACAATTTCAGAACACCCCCCCTCTCCATTTCCAAAAACATTGGGTTCCTTGGTGTTGACATCTCCTTGCGATGTTCAGTTCTGCTGAGATCATCTGCAAGACAAGGTGAAGCTGGCGTCCCAAAAAATTGGTGTACTCAACAGAGCGAAGCGTTACTTCACGTCGGGGCAAAGGTGGCTGCTTTCCAAGTCGCAAGTCCGGCCCCATATGGACAACTGCTGCTATCTCTGGGCGGGTCAACTCGGATTACCAGCTTGGACCTTTTAACTCGGTTCAATGACGGGTTATGCGAATTGTCGACGATTCCAAACTCTCTTGCCGTATCGAGCCCTAAAGTCTAAGGAGAGACATTGCCTCCCTGTGTGTGTTCTACCGCTTGTGCAATGGGATGTGTTTTAAAAATTGTTTGAAATGATGTCCACGGCTACTTTCTACCATCGCACCGCTCGCCATCGGCAGGGAATTCATTCTCACACTTTAGAACCTAAATGGTCGCGCACGGTGCGGTTTCAGAGAAATTTCCTCCAGCGTACGTTTTGGTTGTGGACTGAGCTCCCTGCCAAGGTTTTCTCTAAGAACTACAGTATGAGGTGCTTCAAAACAGAAGTAATTGGATTTTTGAAGGGTCGGCAACGCGCGAGTGATTCCCCTGGTGTTGCAAGTGTCCATAGGCTAAAGGTTATGTATATTAAACTGTCAATCTAAGATAACCTATTTTGTCTCTGTTTTTTTTTTAGTAAACTAGCTAAAATAAGAAAACTTTGAGTACATAGCGTAGATCAATAGTAAATAAGCTTATAGCTATCTGATTCCCAACGAGTTACCAGCGAGGTTTTACTTTCCCCGTACCATACAAACTTCCACAACCTATTTTATCCCACCATGAATAGCAAAAACTATCCTCGGTATCGTTATTTGCTTAAGAACGTGTCCAATTTGAAGTTGTTTTACCTATGTACCTATACTTATAATTTATGATGATACACTGGTAACATCTGTCCGGTCACGAGAGGTGACTTTGCCGAGCAGTTGTCCATAAATATCATATCTATCAAAGGTTGGTGGGTAAAATTTAATTAGATTTTGCTGATATTAAAAATAATAAGCTGCGCACAAAGGGTTCCGTACATCTATACCTACACCACAAAAACTTATTTCGTAAAAATCTGTGCAATATCTTATTCACTTATTAAGAGGATCGGATTCGCGGCGCCTCGCAGCGCGCTTCATACAAACGAATTCCCCACTTATATGTGACACTTACAAACACCATAAAATTTTTAAGACGTGCTATGCAGGATTCTAGTTTTTCATACAAATGATCTCGAATAAGATTAAAAGTTAAGAAAAACTGTTTTTAGGATTTTGGAAAACCACAGACATAAATATTCGGCTTGAGGTTATGCCTACAAAATTTCACAGTATGCGATCAGTAAATGTCCAAAACAAGTAGGAAATTCGTTTGTATGAAACACGATGCAAGGCGCCGAGAATCCGATTCTCTTAAGCAGATTATAGACTACATTTCTTAACAAAACGAATTTCTACCTAAATTACTTTTTGTTATTATTTGGGCGCGGCGCCGCGCGAGCGCTATGCACTTTGGTTTAACTATATCTACACCTGCTAGGAGACTGAGCTTTGCTCGGCGACTTTAGAGTTTTTCGACACCTATTTAGATAAACTTACGTATGGCAAGCCAGCAGATCACATATCTGACCCCAAATGATAAATAGATGTAGAATTTGTAGGTAATTTGTAGTAAGTTTATAGTGAAGGAATTAATGTTGCAGAGCCCATAGTTTTTCAGGAATCGAGTGATATTGGTTACTTGGAACCTATGAACCCTACAAAATTAATTCTTTTACTACAAATTATCTACAAAATAAGCAATGCAGCTGGTCGAAATATACCCAAGAAACCGATATTGATATCAAGCTAGTAGATCATCAGCTTTTCTAGGAACCTATGGACCCTACTAAATTATTTCTTTGGCTACAAATTTACTACAAATCGGTCAAAGTATATCGAAGAAACAGATATGATTTTCAGGTATTCAGTGACAAGTTGATATCAAGCCAGCGGATCACTCAATTCCTAAAAATCTATGGTCTCAACAAAATTAATTTCTTTACTATAAATTTACTACAAATTACCTACAAATTCTACACCCATTTAGCATACGGGGTTTAGATATGTGATCTGCTGGCTTGACATACGTTATAAACTTAGGAAGTAAAACATATCTTAATATTTTCCTTATCCAAATCGTTACAACAAAAAATAAAAATTGCAGGATTCAGAACTCGCGGCGTGGTACCTATGTACGGGCTTAGCCACTGGGCTATTGCGAAAGCTGCTTTATGGGGAAATTCTTATACTGCGTGGGAAAGTCAAGTACGTTGCTTTGTGCGTGAAAACGGGGAAAAGACGAATTAAAAATGAGACCTAACTAGATCAATATTTCGCCCGCGTAACTCACACGTGGCAAATTTCATGGAGATGGTTACTGCTGTTTTTAAGAACGCAATTAAAAACAAACAAACACATTTATCAATATTTCTCATATAATAGTAGGATACAGACTATGTACTAAAATGAGACCAAGTTAGATTTTTCTAGATCAATATTTAAAAGTATGACGCTAACTGAGCGCTAATGCTTGAAATGATTCAGTAAAATGACGTCAGTTTTGTCACTGCGCTGCGTAGTGGAAATGTAGGTATGACGCGTTGAGGAATATTGCGAAATGCGATCCTCTCTTTAAATATTGCGTTTATTTATTTATAGGCAATAAAATAAAAAACTAGACTAAGAAAGAAACTAGACTAGCTTATACCCGCGATTATGTCCATGTGGACTTTTGCAAAGTTTTGTAAGTTTTTAGGTAACTGTTAATGGCTTGACCCTCAAAAATATCGGTATTATCATACTAATTTTTATCCCCTTATTTGCCTTCTAGGGGGATAACTTTTACAAAACAGTGAAATACCACAATATATCTTCAAACTAAAGGTCAATACCAGGGTTTATGCATTTAGCTTCAGAAATGTCGGATTTCCATGCTAACTTCCAATCCCCATTTTACCCTTTAGGGGACGAATTTTAAAAAACCGTTTGTGCTAAATTTCATGTTTCTAGACCCAGTAGGTAGTTTGGCCTGTGCGTGGATAGTCTAGACTCGTACACTCATTGGTACACGCCGACTCCGGGATTCGAACCTCCGCCACTTGGGACGTGGCCATCGGATTATACGTACACAGTCACTGAAGTGTTGCAGTATTTTTTATAACTTAACTGTCGCTAAGTTCGTATCTGACTTTGATTTAAATATGTGGGTATATGAGAAATACGATAATCTTAATATAATTGTCTGATTATTAACAATCATGAAAGTTCATTATGTTACAAGTTATAATCAACGGACGGTGTTGGTTTTGTATTGCGTGTCGTATTAGCTGTTAATACAACAGATATCTAATTGAATAACGAAACTGAAGTAGATTATGACGTCATAGCTGAACAAAGTCAACGAAAATATGTTATTGGGTTACATTGGTCACAAGTCACGATAGATGAGGGGAAACTCGAGGAGTTCTCACTTAAGTTACTAACGTAAAAGGTTGACAATGGTTTTAAATTTTGTGTATTAACTGACAGTGGCCATAATTATTCTAAAATGAGTTTCTTAATTTGAAAAAACATTTTTGTTTCTTTCGTACACAAAATAAAGTAATAGTGCTAACGTACAGACCCGTTACTTCTGTCAGCTTTCGTACAAAACGTGTAAATATCTAAAGAAATTTACCTTAACTAATAAAAATCATTTAATTCAAGCTAATTTTTCCGCTATGCGTATAAGATAACCGCTTCAATACACCTATCCTTAAGGCGCGCTTGTGTCGCTAGGTTGGAGCTGCGCCGCCTATCGTTTAAAAATTTCACAGGTGTCTATTTGTTCAAAACCAGTCTCCAAAAAAAGATCTCGCCATCTCAGGGCATCCTCCGTGTTAGATTTTGTACGATATTTTAGGATACAATACTATATTGAATTATCAATTAGTCAAATAAACCTAAATTTTCCCTTTTTCGATTACGATGAACTGGTTGCAAATTTACCTGCAAGAATTAGTCTCAAATCAACTACGTTACTATATCTACAATACCTAAACATGTTAAGTATAATTAAAGTTTGTAATACCTAAGATTACAAAAATAAATAAAAAAAACCCGACTGCAAAAACATTAAGAACTAAAAAGAAATTAAAACATACCAAATATTTAACAATAAGCAGGCGGGACTCATTTCAATGCAAGTTCAAATACTGTACAGAGAGCTCACACTATAGTAATTACCTTAAAATGAGGCTGCTTCCGTCTGCTTATAGTTAAATACATATTTGATATGTTTTAATTTCTGTTTAGTTCTTAATGTTTTTGCAGTCGGGTATTTTTTATTTATTTAATTTTTATTCACAGCTTTTTAGTGTGTGCTATTTTTATATATTTTTTTACTCAAGCTTGACTTTTTTGCTATAAGTGTTAGTAATTTTCGTACTCTCCTTTTAAAGCCCTTTATTTTGATAGTAACTCGAGGGTCTTAAAAAAATTTTTTTTAGTCAGCACATTAAAGCGCATAAATTCCGCCATTTTAATTTTTTAAGAAAATAACTAAAAATCGGCCAAGTGCGAGTCGGACTCGCTGGCGAAGAGTTCCGTACCAATATCTACAAAAGCGAGCAAAAAATCACGTATGTTGTATAGGAGCCCCCTTAAATATTTTTTTTTTCTGATTTTTAGTATTTGTTGTTATAGCGGCAACAGAAATACATCTTCTGTGAAAATTTAAACTGTCTAACTATAACGGTTCATGAGATACGGACGGACGGACAGCGGAGCCTTAGTAATAGGGTTCCTAATTACCTTTCAGGTACGGAACCCTAAAAACGATTATAAATAATATCTCGAAAGCGGTTAAAGCCTATTTACGATAGCTGATCGAAGGCAAGCAGAGAAGTTAAACAACGTCGGCCGCAGACAGACGAGGACCTGGAAGTGTAAACGCCTAAATACTTCTGCAGTTTGTAAATGTCGTTAATAACGACAGCTGTCAAAAGTCAAATAAAGTTAAAGGTATATTATGGAGATTTCAAGCTGTCGAGTCGAATGGCCACTAGCTCGCCAACGTCTGCTATATCACACTGTCAGTGGGGTGGCCTATGGCCCAAGCCTTATCCCAACAAGAAGCTTGGGCCCCTGCAGTGGGTATTTAGTTACCTACCTACGTATAACCAGCTATCTCTTACAAGTTAATGCCATGACGACGCCAATGAACGAGTTGTATTCCATTTCCTGTGTAGGGGTTTCCGTTGGCTAATATTTTGTATTTTACGCAGTTGAGGTTTCCAACACAAAACTTTAGTAGCTATCCGGTTGTGCAAGACGGATAGCGGACAGAATACTTATTACCCGACCAAATCGATACGGATTATTTAGTAAGGTGTAACCTAAAATATCTTCTTTATTTGGTTAGGTAACAACATTTCTACGGTCCGCAGCTATGCACACTTGTCTAAGGAACAAAAAATTTGTACCATGTAAGTCATGCCGTGGCGTATCGATCAATATGTTCACGAGACAAATTAGTCCATTGGTTCTTGAGATATCGAGGAGCAAAAAAAGCTAACCTACAAACACACAGACATCACTCTAAAAATAATGGCAAACGATTCTCCAGGTCTCAAAACGTAAACAAAACGCAAATTTAGCGATTTCGATTTTCGGACTTATACTTCCCTCAAGTAAAGTTATTAAGAGCAGTTGATTAAATTCTAAAAACGATATAAATTCGCTACCTATTTTATTTACATTATTAGCACAGTATATTGAGTAAGTTCTCCTTTGAACATCATCTCCGGTCAAGGCTTATAGAGCGAGATAACGCTAGATTCGTCTTAACCTATGTTATTAGTTAGAACATAATATATTTACTTCGTACCACATGTAATCTATATTTTGGCAACTGTCCAGTTAGCCTTCAATTACAATAGCAGAGCAACATCGAAGTGTAATAATGCAAGTTTTTTTGCTCAAGGTACAGCGATGAATCACCTACGTTCGAGGTAGTTGGGACATACATATATCTTTGGACTGGCCTCGTAAAGTATAAGGCCGAGCGCACATTACAAGAACTCCGTGCACACATTTTGTACTAGACCCCACACACTGTAAGAAAATTTTTCGTGACAAAATGTATGCACAAAGTGCCCGTCTAGCGTGTACGAGAAATTTCTCACAGTGTGCGGCCGGCCTAAATGTGACCATAACCACAGTAGAACCAGTAAAATATCTTCATACGAGTTTTCCAATTTCGCGCCAAGATACCTTTTAGTAACAATTTAAATTTATTATATTTTTTATGTATTTGATCTATATTGAAAACAACTTACTATGCTGAAAAATATACATACACAGGATCATAATATTTTTATTTTGCGTTTGTTTTTATTAAATATACTTACATACTTAAACTGTAATCATCAAAATATTACAGTTTAAGTAAGTTTATTTAATAATTACATCTACAAGAGTTGATGTATTAGAGGCTCTGCAGTTTATTTGTTGCTGAAATTTGAATAGACAAGGAATTGTATTCATTAAATTATTCAAAAAGCGTTATATCGATGTAAATTAAAGTATACTATAACTTCTACATACGTTCACAAAAAAAAGGAAATGCCTTAAGGTATTGACTCAACCCTTACTTATATAATATTTGGCGTAGAAAATACTCATCTGAACGTTTTAACTTCAACTGCGTATTTCAACGTTAACTAATGCGCTATTTTAGCTTCACCCAGAAAGCGCCAAGGGCGATTGGAAATAGTTTTGAATGAAATGTTCATGAATGAATGCGTGTTAACCTTCAAACAATAACTCAACTTTCCTATGCTCAAATTACGGATGCGTTGTACGTTTAGATACATACTACCAATTATACATCTGAAATGCTTTGAAGTATTCGAGTAGGTACCTACCTAACGCAGCACACAATCTATAGCTCTCTCAAGCTTGTGCGATCAATCTGATATTCCAGCTTTTATTAACGATTAAACAAGCTTTAGAATTACAAATTGGAATTTTGGAATTAAGAGCAAATTTATCGCTTGAAATGTTTTTTTTAATTCAGCCAAGCTTTGAATATTTGAGGCACTAAGGTGCAGATATAAGGAAGGAAAAAACTAATATACCTACATATATATATATATATATAGATAACTATACGACCTATATCATAAAAATAACTTTAATTGACTAATTATAATCTGGTTAAATTTATTTTTGTCAACGTTTGTGAAAACTATTATCTAAGGTTGTTGGAATTTAAAATTTGTAGCTTTTTATTTAACATTTACGCATATAACTGTAGGATAATTTGTTTCAAAAACATTATTTTGGTACATTGATTTAACATCGGTAATATTTAATCGAATTAATAATTATTATAAGAATGGACAAAATTATGAGTAAGTAAGTACTACATTTATTTGTTTTGGGGATTGGGCCTACAATTGTTTATCTGACACTTACCAGACTCAAGACAAATTTCACGATACACAAAGTAGTAATATTTAGTTACCACTACTGTGAGCCGAACCCAGGACCTTTGCCAGTTCAACGCACTACTACTGTGCTACTTTGCTCACATATGAAGTACAATAAGCTTCGGCCATTAGTATGCATATATTGAAATCAATGCTTTGGTGATTTCAATATACGACAGAACAGAATCTTTTTCATGTAACTAAAAGTCTGAACGCCGCACACACACACACACACACACACACTGTGCGCCCAGCTACTACTTCTACTCAAATATCGTTAAAGTATAGTGAAAACAAGTATTTACAGAGACGAGACTTACAGTGCGGAGTTAGGGGGTGCCTCACCGCGGGGGAGAAGGGGAGAAAGTCTGTCGCCCGCCGCGCCGCCGCCCGCCCATTGACGAGTGACGTCACCGCCAGGGCGCGCCCTCTCATACTACGTTTCTAACAACAACCTTTTAAAATCGGATCTTTTATACTTTAATATAACTGTTCAAAATAAAATAGGCACGTGTTTTTGTTAAAAATAAAACAGTGTAACCTTCATGTCACCCTAACTGTTAAAGAAAAGTCTGTCGCTATATTTCATAGTGATGTCATATGAAAATTACTACGCAGTAAGTACAGTTAAAGGCATATCAAGAATATTATTGATGAAGTATCTCAACTCAATGCACAAAAAATCCTTTTTTTTTTATTCAAATTAGGTTTTTGCAAACACTTTTGAATCGTCAAAGTTATTAAATACTATTTTTATTTTTTTCCGGTTCACAATGTGGATTTCTACCGAGAAGAATCCGGCAAGAAACTTAATAGTTACTCTTCTAAAAAAAAATTTGGTTAACAAAACTATCATGGAAAAAAATTTTATTAATGTCACGAATTAAAGGAAAAATGATTATTTAAAATAAACTATTATTACTTACACAACAAACAAATGCAATAAGTACAAGCTTTATAAATTTGCACAAGTGTTGGAATCTTCCTTACCTTTAGACTTTTTTTAATTATTAAACACTATATAATCACTCAGTAAGGTCATGTACAAGACAAAAGTAAGTTCTATATTTATTTATTTTCAATCTCTCAATTGCTATATTTCTATCCCTACATTTTTAAAACCGTGTATTTATGAGATATATCATATATTTCAACCTTTAAGGAAATATGGAATTCCACTGAAATTCCGGTTGAACTCACTTATTAATTTTGACTCTATTATATATTTATATACTTGAAATAGAAAAGCAGGTTATTTTTTTAATAAACGACGTCTTAACAAAAACAGTGATTAACTAGATATCTAATTATGTGGCGAAGAGGCCAGACTAGCGCAGCAGAAAGTTACAAGTACCAACAAATAGTATGTCGACCTTGATAATAGAACCAGTGTCCTCTAACTACCAAATTTACCACCTACCTACACTACGGTAACCGAACCGTAATTGGAATATGAATTACGGTTCAATTTTACTTACAGAAAGGAGAATACCCAACGTTGCTTTAATGTTGGCTCGCTATCTTCACTAGCTCATCGGCAATTTCTTATTCCCAGAAGAAACTAGTATTTAATACAATAAAATACAAAATCTTTATTTAGTACTTGAAACATTAATTTGTAACAAAACATTGTAGTAGCACCACAATGCTTACATTCGGCTTTTGTTATTTATTTATTTTTATTGTATTATTAGAACATATAGATAGCCCTACGGTAAACTAATAAAAACTTAAGAAAAATTGCAATTTAGATTCGTTATGCATATATGAATAATCATACTCGATAGAGGTAACTAGTTGTAAGCTTGTGCTGTCTGTAGGTACAATTTGTGACCCAACTCTACCTATCAAAAGACATTTCAGTAATATGCAACATGAGCCCGAAAACTACCGTATTTAACCTGACAACACGGTAGGTAATCTTAAATTATCATACGCAGCGAACTACAAACAAACAAATTTACAACGGTGACGATCAAAGATAACAATAAATAAGGGTAATTGAATTTTAATTGCGGATTCAATTGATGTGATTGATTGTTTTACTTGATTTGTTTCGATTCAACTTTTTAAAAGTAGAAACCATTAAGTCTAATATTGGACGAATAAAATTATTATCAGGTAAAAGTAAGAAGCAATCGTGTACCAGTTTTGTTCAAATAATCGTAATCAGAAAATGTTTTTATATATGTATATAGATTAGTCTACAGTTGGTAGTATAAGCTGTTGCATACATCACAGTCCTTGTTCTCTTCTCTTTTCAACGATAGTTTATTAAACATAAAATTTCAAAACGATGACCGTTTTTAATGTTTCAAATGTAAATATAATTTTTTTGTGTCTAAAAGCGGCTTTAATTTCTTTTTTTAAAGAGGGAGATGAAAGTTAGGGTGTATCACTCGGTCACAAAATATTTTTAGCTAGGGCGACGTATACTGAATCCTTCGCGACATTCTGGATTTAAAACTGCGTCCTCGTCATAGAAATACTAATTTGCCCCCTTGTAATACAATCTATTTTTTTTACCTTTGACCTTCAGAAAATTTGCAGTCGAAATAGAATCCCAAGGTAATGAATGTTTAAGCATCGAGCCTGATACTTATATAAATATTCAAACAGTAAAATATATATTAAAATCAAACAGAATTAAAGTTGTTTGTATTCCGTCGTAAATCCGGCAGGCATCGGGCATCCAGATATGATGACCTTGAAAGACCTTAACCTTGTGCTCGGGCGGATAAAATATTTAGCGATTCAGTGAAATGTGATTCAACTTTCCTTCAAAAGAGAAAACAGGATTGTAGATGGTAATTTGAATTTTTAAAACAGATGTGACCCAGAATAACTAGAAAGGCTTATAGAATAAAACTAATAAAATTTATTTTATTGTGTGCCGATTGAGTTTCGATACGCATATAAGAATAAAGATAGACGGAAATCCTACGATATACGAACAAAAATTAATTCTATTACATTCCACAGAGTAAAATAAAGAACGCACCTCGTTAATTTGTGTCAACGAACAAAAACAAAGAGACGCCATCGCCTGACAAATTAAAGCAAAACTGCACGATTTGTTCAAACAATGGAAATAATTTAAAGAATAACACGAAAACACTTTGCACGCGATAGAAGTCAGTTTATGGCCGTGTCTGTATTAGCTATTAGGTCGCTACTGCTTATCATTTCATGCAATAATCTTCTACTGACTGCCTACGATAAATGTGTCACTTAAAATAAATTATAATATAAACATTGTTCAAGTGATTTAACTACATAAATAAAGGATGATTCAGATACATGAATTATTGTTGATATGAATAATAAAACGATCCAAAATTACTTAACAGCTAAATTATGAGACAACCCTTAAAGAATCAAGTATTTGAAATAAGTTTTTAACGGAGTTATCGCGTGAATAGAGAGAACTGAAAATAACAAAAGAAGTAACGAATTTAACAATATAAGTTATTTATCAAATAAGTCCATTGTCACTGGCTTTTAGAGTTGCAACCATGTTAGTAGTGGGTATATCATAAAGTGGTAAATCGCTTCACTTGCATTAAAATACGCAATCACCGTTCGTACTCACTTTTCTTCCGGCGTTTCCTCTAAAGATGGTCGAGTCTGGTGAGTGTTCAAATCCGGCAGTTCTACTGCCATCGTGTCCATCGCCATGTTTACACTTGTTAATATATCACTTTTCCACAAAAGAATAACATCCTCATTAATTCTTAAACCAAAAATTTATTTTTATACAATTGCATTACAAGACTTTATCGAGGAAGAATTCTGGTGTTTTTATGGATGGCGGGTGCACATGTTTGTTAAAAATATCTGATACCAATGCGCAGAAATTTATTTCGGGACTGTTTATCGGATTTGTGTACCGAAATATGGAGCGTAGGGGAACTATTTTCGTACACCAAATACTATGTTTTTCTTTAAACCGACTGATGTTGAACACATTGCCAGAATTGTAAGAGATAAAAAGAAACAGCTAATTGAACGAAGCATTAAAATAAATCATCTTCGATAAGAAACGGATGTTTTCTTTACAATTTATATCGAGTACCTACCTTCATAGTTTATCCTGATTTGCCTTGAATTGTCAATATATAAAGTAATGGACGCTGAGGTAGTTACATAACTTAGGACACAGAAGATAAACTTTTTGCAAAAAAACAGATTTTTGTTTTGTAAAGAACATATATATATATATACTTCTAATTGTAGGCACTGATGAAGACAAATTATGACAAACGAACTAGATCAAGAATGTCAAGATAAACCCAGATGTTTCAACAACAGACAACTACATTTTAATTAAGATAGTAAAACAAATCAGATTTTGAAAAACTGCATACTCTGGATTTCTAGATGGATCTGATGGGTAGTAAGTTGAAGGAAGCGAAAAGTTGATGAAGAAAGAATAAAGAAAACAAAGAACCAGCACAACCATTCGTGGAATAGGAACCATTGGTAATACTTAATGTTCAGTGTGAGGTGATGATGGAGATAAATCTACTAATCTAAAAAGACATCAAACAAAACTAGATTCAGAAAGAAATCAATATCAATATTGACAATAACAAAACCAAACAACACTTTAGCTCTTCATATACTATTATATTTAGTGGCATTAGATCACACATACTAAGCATTTTAAATCAAGACAATAAAAAAAATTTTTAACTTCACTCAAAATTATAATTTTTAATTTCTAAATTTGTATAACTGTCAAATGGACATTTAATTTTGATTTTGATACAGTCGTAGCTTCATTTTTGATCAAACCAGTTTTTTACATAAAAATTTATAAATCCTTTTCTCTTGTAAATAATTTTAAGAAGAAAACGAACTAGATCAATTTAATTTATTAATTTTATGTGAATACAACTTTTTATAGAATTACTGTCTTCGGACTTCATTGACCAGTAATGTTCCTAAACCCCACCAATTGTATAAAGGGGGATCATTACAAAATCGTTCATAAATCGTTTCAAATAAATTGTTTTTTTAAGATGTTATTGCGTTACACTGTGAATGGTGGACTAAGGATGGCGCTATAATAACAATAACACGGTAAATGCGACCGTATGAAGAAACGCAATTTCCTACTACAGCGACAAACCAAGTCCTTGGTATATAAGTGTAGTAGGTACACGTGGAAACCTTAGACTGGACATGAAACGTGACTTACGTTAAATGAAACGTAAAGACTTCATCCGGCGCGGCCATCTTACAATACTGGATTAATTGAAACAGATTGATGTAGTTTAAATAATTTGATAAAAATGCACGTAAGATTGTATTACAAACCAGTAAAATGTAAGACATTAAATAGTCGATCTTTATATTTGTCATAGTCAACCAACACTGGTCATCGTAGTCAGTAGTCAGTCTCTATTAAACGTAGTTACTAGCTTCTACTACTTAACTAATAGGTACTTGTATAGTTTTATTCATAAAAACGCTATAGAAAAAAAGTAGCTTCAAGTTAGTTAAATTTGTATTCATTATTCTTTGTTTATTATACATAATCTATTAAATTATTCTTTAAATTTAAAAAGACAAGCACAAATTCATCGCAATTTTCTTTAATTATTCATATCTTTAATTATTCATATCTTTTAAGGGTTTTAAAAAGTAATAAGCATCACGTTTTAGAGGTATTGAAGCCGATTGACATTGTTGCGAGAACGAATGGTAGGAAATCATTAAATTCGTGAGATAATTAATACTAGAGAATTCATGCTAATTGTTGCGACTGCGTTTTGTGGCTGGACAATGTGTAAAGTTGTTCAGTTCGGGCACAGTAATGTAATGTAAAAAAACTACGTAACACAATAAACAAATTTGAACATTGTTTTTATTTTGCTTATATGTATGTACATAAGAAGAAGAACACTATTGAACGAGGCATACCTTAGTTAATTTTAAAATTATAAAATACAATTATAGGTTGATTGTATAATTTTAATTAAGAATAATGAATGTCGTCTACAAAAGAGGTAGCATAAGCAATACGAGACTTCATCACGATGCGGCCATGGACGTGCACAGATATAGAGATTTTCAAGAGATAGGAGCTGCTGAGATGTACTGAGATTTTCAAGAGATAGGAGCTGCTGAGATGTACTGAGATTTTCAAGAGAAAGGAGCTGCTGAGATGTACTGAGATTATGCTCTAGTTACGTATAGATTGGTATCGTGCCGCGATTGTTGCGCAAATTGCGAAATTTTGGAAGTGTTCATTATAAGGATTGGTATTTAAAAATGGACTCACGGGACCAAAAAATTTAGCTATAAAATAAATATGCATGGATTATTGATGTTTTTAACATTCATGAAGCGCGACATTTGTTTTACAAATGTCAAAATTGTCAAAAGTTATTAACAACTAAATTACCAAACCAAATACTTTCTACTTTTATTTAAAGGTTAAGGTTTTACTTTTCAATACATAAAACATGACTGAATCATTTCAATTTGTAATTTAGAAAATGTAATCGGAATTTCGCGTAAGTTTTAAGTTGTAAAAGGAAGTGACTTTTGTTTGTTGCACAACTACGCGATCGTAGTTGGGAGTCAACTATCAGATTTCATATGACCAAAATTTCGTTATCTGTTGTCTTTTGGATATAATCTATTTACAGTGCTCACTTATATCTCTGCCTCTGAGATGTGTCAAGATGATAAAAATCTTTATATTTCATGACACATAATCATTTTATCATAGGTATACTGACAGTACATACACACCTTTGTACATATATAAATAGCATAGATGATGTTTTGTTTTAAAGATTAAGTTTGGGACAAAAACCGGCATTCAAGTTGTTGGCATACCCAAACGAGTTATTTTTACACTGGTCAAAACGGTACGCTTTTGCTAGGGTATGCCATAGCCTTAAACATTTTAAACATGTAATTCAACGTTTAGTTTAGGTATTATAGAACATCAAATACATGATAAACTTAGTTCTCAGGTCACCGTAAAGATCAAAATCAGGGTTGGAAAAAAAACAAAAATAATTGGATTTACTACGCAATAATTCTCAAAGGTTATGTAGTAATTTCGTTAACTTTGTTCTATTCAAATTTTAAGGAAGGGAAGGCTTTATGTTTTTATAAGTTAAAAAATTATTAAACAACTAATCATTTTTTTGCTACTTGTGTGTACTTCGGTGACGACATTTAGTCAGGTAAAGTTTTCAGAGATTTTTTTGTAAATACTGAAATGCAGTCGTCTTAATATGATCGGTTTTAAAAAGTCATTACAGTGCGAGGCTAGGTTAAAAGGCTTATCTATAATTAGGTTTCATTAATAGCCATTCTAGAAAATAACGTAGCCGTTTCTTTTTTGTAACCAAGTAACAAAACCAAAGGGACAAAAACATATTATGGCTCTCCTACGAAACTTTCTTCCTTTGAACCAAGGGAACAAAAATTGTCTCTGGCAGTATTTAAAAAAAAAGTTTTTAGGTAAATCAAATTTTCTGGCCATTGTTTAGCAAAAAATGGACATTCCCATTTAGTCTGAAAATTGTAGTTAGATCTATCAATCTCTGCTTTGCATACTACAAGAATTTAGTGTTATGCCTAAATAATAATATCTCTTTAAGTTTGTAGTATTTAAGTCCAAATACGTCAAAGAAATGAGGTGAAAAGTACAAAGAGATGCACTGAATGTGTTGTAATGGAACGCATATCCTGAAAGAATCCTGCAGAAACATATCCTGCCATACAACCATAAACTGCAAATAAACATCAATTAATAGTACGAGAGGTTGAATCACAGCGCGCGCGCACTGTTTGCCGTGCTACCGCATTGCACTGCACGGCTCACGCTAGCAATGTGTACAACTATTGCATTAGGCGCTATATCTACATTACATAGCTCGTATCAAAAGGACGCATGAACTAAAGTCGAATGCACAATGAAAGTGATTACGGGTTCGAGCATTGCAGTTTTTATTTCCGGTTACAATATTGTTGTTATAAAAATTAATTAGAGAAAAGTCGGTTTGATTTTGCAGTAAAAGTGAATGCGATGCGTAACATTTATCGTATATAAGTTTCGTTAAATTAAAATTATGCAAATATGTTAATATATAAATTATGTGCAATTAGATTAACATTTAGATCGTAACAACATGCGATACAGATTAGCTATTCTTATGATTTAGGTGGGACACTTATACCAAAAGAATAACTAACTAATAACTTGTTAGGGCACGGCCGGGGCCGGGCGACCGACACGGAGGGCGATTTGAGATATGTTCCATCACGCAAGTCTTCTTGACGTACGCACGATATTGTCTTTTACCGAAAAGACAGCGGTGTTAACTGAGAAAGTTCTTGAGAAATTAAGAAAAAGACTCATTGTACACGCCAGGCTAGCACTTTCGCCTATTAGATCGCGAGGCAAACACCGAAAAAAACCGAGTATCTAATTATTGTTTATAAATATGCTTCTATATCAAAACTGATAACATTGTCTTTATAGACAAAACTGGGTAGCTTATACCATTAGGTTCCTTAAGGCTATGGCATACCCTGGCAAAAGCGTGCCGTTTCGACCAGGGTACAAAGGCAAATTATACTATTGAAGTATGCAAAGAGACACAGTTCCACGTACGATAGGCGTGACCGCATGTTGAAAATCTCGATTTTCTCAGATTTTGTCGGTATAAAATTCAAATATTTATTAAGAACTATCACCTGGTCATAATAATATAGGTATATTTTAAGAAATAAGAATTCAAGAGAATATCACTCTTAGTTTTCCAAACAATTTTAATTAAAGTTTAAAAAATAGAGAGTCAGATATTTTTTTCTGAATGTTTTAATTGGCAAATTATAATAATATGAGCAAATTTACTTAATTAAGGTTCGACCTTTAACATATATTCTTTCACATCAAAAAGTGCACTCAGGACTGTAACAAAATTAATCAAATTCCTGCAAACTTAACTCGTTTGGGTATGTGGTGTGGCAACACCATAACCTATAACGATAAAATAAATCTACAAGTAATAATAAAGAATCCACCTGATTAACATATAACAATAAAAGCTCAAAGCTTTCAAAAACAATCAGATAAAAAAAAACCTTTTTCAAACGATTAAATGGTCTAATTTGTTTTGTAAGGGACGGGAGATAATAAATCGCACCACTAACTAGACCAATCCTATTATTTTTCTTAGTATAATACACTGTAGAAACGACTACTAAATACATTTTGTAAATCAAAATTACACTTAATTTAAATAAATAATATGTGACTTTAAAATGTATCCAGTAACGAGGCTACGGTAAAGTACTATTTTATCAAAGCTTTAGGAATAATTTTAAACTGTGAGAATATAACTTACAATTTTTCTTAAGAAAGTCTCGGTCTATGTAGCTTGGTACTAATAAGAATTAGGGTTAGGTTATATTAAAGCGCGAGTCGAATGAAAGCGGGTTGCGATGAGTAAACAAACTTGCACTTTTTAAGAAAAATCAAAGAACAAAATTTCGCTTTTTTTTTTTCGGGATTAAAAATGTTAAGTAAATAAATAAACGTTTTTACGCAAGAGTATTTGACGAAAACCATCGGCAGTCCTTTACGAAACCTGTAGTCAGCAAGGCGTTTGAACTCAGACCACTCAGACAATAAGTAACAACTTTCCAAATACCTACATAATTTATATTAAACTACAAGATTTTATTAATTTATTAATGCACGAAAATTGCATTTCGTTTGATTTCATAAAAAAAAACTTTGATAAAAAAATATGCCAAAGGGGAGGAGAGAACACAACCCTCAAAATCCACCCCTGCCTGTAAATATATTTCATTGAAAGTAATGTGCGTTTCATGAATTAAGTGCTTGGGTACTCAAAATTGTAAGTAATGTGCATAACATAAATTAAGTGCTTAGGTACACAAAATTGTAAACGTAAGATTAGACGTAGGTATAACATTAATTAAAATTTAAGATGAAAAATACATCTTATTAATTACCAAATCGTTTCAATTAATGCAATACGGATAAAAACACCAGCGTAACGTCAATTACCTCGATAAAATACAAGCAAAATAACTGTTCCTATTTATTAACACACACAAAACACTGACACGAAATAATGCAATGAGTAATAACACCAACTATTAGGTTAAATATTAATGTGCAGAAAAAACTACATAAGCGGCAACAAACGTTACTTCTACACGAGCATCGCGGAAAGACTGAAAAAGCAGGGACGCAGAAAATGCTGCGCGTCGCGAACGACGCTCTTGCCATATTGTTCAAGGGTAAATTACCCAATAATTGGGGTATTAGGCGGCGCTATAGGTTTTAATACAATAACTACTCTACGCGCTGTCTCTTGTGTTAGAGAATATAAAGGACTGTGTGTACTTTATTACGACTCAATTTTAGGAATTAAATACTCTATTCACGAACGGCTCGATTTCAGCTTTATAACACATTTTTGCCGATTTCTAGATGTCATAGTTGTCTGCTAATATCGAATATGATATGTGTTTGTTTATACATCAAATCGATAAAGTAATTTATGTATGTTTGCCGTTCAGTATTTTTTACTGGTTATTAAGTAATTATTCACTAGCATTTTGGATGAATATGTTATTGGGACTATGGTAAAAAGTGATATATGGTAAAAACGCGTTTTGAGAGGCAAAATATTTGTGTGTCAAATATATAATGTAACACAGTTTTTATAAAAAAAATTTGGTCGCAAGCTCGTAATACATCGCCTTTATTTTTAAATAAATCTTTAGCAGATGTGGGTGTTTTGAATCGAACTATAAAATAATAGTTAATAATTTAATAATATATACGTATTTATCAATATCAACGTCAATAGCTAGAACGATTTCAAAGAGCTGGCAATATTAGTGTCTATCAGAAAAACCGAAGTTTCTACAAGTATTTCTTTCGCCCCCACGCCCCACGCGCCACGTCCCGCCCGCCCACGCGGATGCCAGACACGGGTCGGCCGGACAACTGATCGACTGATAGGTACTTATTCTAGTTTGTATTTCTTCTTGGTAACTACTCTGGTGGCACTAAAAGAAAAGGTTTTGCACATGTTGTAGGTACATTATTAGGGAAGATTATGATTTTATCTCTTTTTGGGGTTCCGTAAGCATAACCCTTAAAGTTTTGTCATAACCGTTCGTTCTTATGTCACAACCTTAGAAATCATCTTTTGTATCGTTCTAATGAAATTTTACAGAAAAATGTCTTCTGTGAACTGCCATAATTGGCCAAGCGTCTCCATACATTGATTTGAGGGATATTTTTGTTTTTCTCTCATATTGTAGAGTTTCGTGGACAGGTCTTTAACAGTGTATTTATAGTTTTAAAGTAATTATTTCTCTAAGACTATTTTGCACGTTGTTAGCTCCAAAACACAGATTAATATCCAAAGTAATATGCTTTATTCTATGGAACCCTAACTTAATGCGTGTTTGACATTCACTTCTGTTAGTTTTAAATCTTGAATTCGTTTAAATTTGATTGTTTTGTAGTTTTGAACAAAATCTGTCAAAAGATATCCGCAATTAATATTATTTTACCGGAACCAATTAATATTATTTTACTTAATGTTTGACTTCTGTTAGTTGATGAAACAAACCTAGCACTCGTAGCAGGTGAAAATTAGGGTGATTCATGTATGTCAAAAATATGTACACGGCCTCAATATCGAACCTTTTGTGGAAAAAAAAAACAAAATTTACTCGTCTTTTTTTTTGAAGTGAAAACTTCTTTAGCGGTGTTGTGCACTTTTTTTGGTATGGGTAAAAAATGATAAACTCGCGTCAGATCACGTGTCCTAATCGTGGAAATTCGTAAGACGGAAACCGTAATGCCACGCCTATTATAATTTTTATTTTTAGTATTCGCGATTATTAGTAGTACAGGGAGGTTGGATATGGAATTTTAATTCTATGACAGATTGCGATGTCAAATATAGTACGTCAAAAAAGTAAATAAACAAACATTATTATTTCTTGACAATGTCAAAGACATGTCTTGTTACATATTTGAGTGTTAAGCGCGAATCGTGTGTAAAGGTTTTCACTTCTGCCGGCACTCCCGGAGTGCAACTCGTTTTTTTTTTTTTATACCACTAAGGTGGCAAACAAGCTTACGGTCCACCTGATGGTAAGCGGTTACCGTAGCCTATGGACGCTTGCAACACCTTGCGCGTTGCCGACCCTTCAGAAATCTAATAACTTCTTTCTTGAAGAAATCCATTCTGTAGTCCTTGCAGAAAACCTTGGCAGGGAGCTCATTCCACAACTTAAGCATTCGCAGGAGGAAGTTTCTCTGAAACCGCACTGTACGCGACCATTTAGGTCCTAAAGTGTGAGAATGTATTCCCTGCCGATGGCGAGCGGTGCGATGGTAAAAAGTAGCCGTAGGGATCATTTCGAAAGATTCCTCAGAACACAGCCCATTGTACACGCGGTAGAACACACACAGGGAGGCAAAGTCTCTCCTCAGACTTAAGGGCTCGATACCGCATGTAAGTTTGGAATCGTCGACAATTCTCACAGCCCGTCGTTGAACCGAGTCAAAAGGGCCAAGCTGGTGCACCCGCCTGCCCGGAGATGGCATCAGTACTCCATATGGGGCCGAACTTGCGACTTGTAAAGTAAGAACCTTTGCCCCGACGTGATACTTCGCTCTGTTGAGTACACCAAGTTTTTTGGACGCCAGCTTCACCTTATCTTGTAAATGATCTCGGAACTGAACATCGCTGGGGATGTCGACACCAAGGATCCCAATGGTCTTGGAGATGGAGAGGCTCCCCTCTGTTCTGGAATTGTGGGACTACAGTGAATGGAGTTTTCTTAGCGGTGAACGCGCACACTTGTGTCTTTGTAGGGTTGAATCGGACCAAGTTAACCCGTCCCCAGTCAGAGACCTGGGACAGTGTGGTCTCGATTTGAGATACAAGTTCTCCGCGGTTTTCTCCACAACGGAACGAGGGATGTTTGCACGACCCGTGTAATAAGCGTCTCCAGTACTGTCATCTGCATATCAATGTATGTTGTTGATGTCCAACATGTCATTGATATGCGGTAGAAACAGCGTAGGCGACAGCACAGAGCCTTGCGGGACACCAGCATTAATGTCCATGCTATCAGAGCAACTACCGTCAACTACGGTTCGTATGCGTCTGCCGGACAAAAAGCTAGCCACCCATTTGCACAAACCTCGGGCACTCCGTAAGATGGCAACTTCGATAGAAGACCCCGGTGCCAGACCCGATCGAACGCCTTCGCTATGTCCAGGCTACATGCCAATGCCTCCCCCTGACTCTCAATGGCTAGTGCCCATCGGTGTGTGAGATACACCAGAAGGTCACCAGTCGAGCGACCGCGGCGAAAGCCATATTGACGGTCACTGACCAGATTGTGTACTTCTAGGTATCTTAGAAGCTGTGTGTTGATCACACGCTCCATCAGCTTAGAGAGGAGAGAGGTAATAGCGATAGGCTTGTAATTCGATGGATCTGATCTATCGCCCTTTTTGGGCACCGGGTGCACATTCGCAGTCTTCCATGAAGACGGAAATTGCCTAGTGTGGTAGGAAAGCGCGAAGAGGCGCGTGAGTACAGGACATAACTCAGGAGCACACTGCTTAAGCACCACTGCTGGTATACCGTCTGGCCCACTCGACTTATGAACGTCTAGAGAAAGCAACGCCCGCCGGACCTCCCGCTGCGTTATGGTGATTTCCAGCATGGTCTTACCGCACCACGGTATAGTAGGTGGTACAGCGCCTTCATCGTTCATATTCGAGTTCGAGGCAAAGAGACTGCCCAGTAGATCGGCTTTCTCTTTAGCACTATGGGCCAAGTCACCATCGGTCTTTCGCAGTGGTGGTAACGACGACTGGCAAAAGTTCCCTTCGGCAGCTTTGGCAAGCGACCAGAAAGCACGACTCCCAGAAGGATATCTCACAAGTCGCCCACCTATTTTGCCGATGAATTGGAATTTTGCTCTGGCAGTTGCTTTCTTACTGAACCTCGAGGCAGCATTTAATTTGCGTTTTAACTCAGAAATATTCGGATCTTTATTATTACGAGCCGTGGTCCAAGCCTAATATGCATTTTGCTTAAGAATTTTAGCTTTTCTGCAAGACCTATTAAACCATGGTCGTTTTTTGACGCCGGCAGCTACTCGCGGGTTAGGAATATAGCATTCCATTCCAGCAAGGATTGCCTCAGTGACTGCGGCTGCGCAGACGTCAGGATCTTCTGAGTTAAAGCAGATCTGCCTCCACGGGTACGATGCGCAAAATTCTCGCAATCCATCCCAGTCTGCTGACTTATAGTGCCACACACGACGCTAATTAGTTGGCCTAGAAGGATCCAGCTGTGAGAATCCATAGGTCAGAGCAAATTCATGAACAGATATCCCAGCATAGTTATTGGTTCGAGAACTGAGCCACTCGCGATGGTGGACGTTAAAGTCTCCCAAAATAACTAGTTCTACTGCTCTAGAAATTTGTCAGTCGTCAAACTCAGGTGCGTGAAGAGTCGAGTTACGTCCGTGTCACCGCTATGAGACCTGTATAGGCACGCATAGATACGAGAACTACTTAGCTTTAGCAGTGCAAAGAAAAACATGACGTCCTTTCATATAACCTGGCTACTCTAGTCAGAAAGTGATGTCAGAGACATCACATCAAGAAATAACCTAATTACAAGCGACAAGGGGCGTTTTTAAAAATGGCCGTCATGGAGTGTTTCAGTGGAGTGACGTGAAAACACTTCATGGCTGTGCCTCGCGGACTGAAAGGTCTTGTTAGTAGCTTGTTGAGCTAACACAATGCTGTTTCAGACAAAAGAAAAGTTAAAAAAAACGATTTTATTCATATAAAATTATTTTAAATAAAAGGTTTCTACAACAAAGCTGAACTTAGCTGGTTTTGTGAACGTCATTAGATAAACAAATAAAATACTTAGATATTTAAAGTTAATTAGTTCCTAGAGATTAATTAAAACTGATACTAAAACCAGTTACAAGCAGCAAAAGTCAATTGAAACTTGACAGGACGACGAAAGCGACGAGAGACGGTGTCGGCCTTAGTAACAGCGCTGTGGTTATTACGAGTCTGTCGACTGTAGCAATTTGGTATCGATGTACTTAATAAAAAAAACTGGTTGCCTGTAAAGTCGGTATACGGGCGAAAGTTTTACGTGACAATGATTTTATGTCTGTCTCTCTCGCTCTTAGGCGGGCGCGTGCCTCTCACTCGCTCTCATTGTGAGCGCATAACGTGAGCGGAGCGTAACGCAGTTTCTTGAAGTGTCACCCGGCAAACCAATTTATACGACGTTGTCACGTCAAAATAATTCAAAGCACAACTTAGCTTTAATTAAATGTCTGTTAATTTGTGGATGAATGTCTGACAATAGACGAAGTGTCTGGAAAAAGGTAGATTGTAAAACGATACATAACGTCTCATCTTCACACTCTACAGGCCGGAACGTCGACTCGTTGCGTGGATTATTTGTCAAAACTGCAGCAATTTATATTATGGCGAAGAATAAGGAAAGGACTGGTTTACCCATGGGACGCTGTAATTAAAACATAAATATTTCTGGACATATAACACAACACAACGCCATCTGATGATTCCAACAAAACTCATGAAGGCTTATATACAAAAGGTTTCAGGCAATTGAAACCAATGTTATATTCTGTAAATACCTACATACATACTTATTACACATAGAAAACACCCAGACCCAAGACAAACACAAACATTTGTCCTGTGCGGGGTTCGACCCTTCTTCAGATTATTAGACTATACTATTCCCCACTAAGCCTTCTAGTACAGTCAAAAATAACGACTACTGCTCAATAAATTAGCTAGCCTGATATTGTATAGTCAAGTAGTCGATATTTACAAGCTTATTAAGTACTTACATTTATATTAACACCAGTTAATATGAGTTTAGTATTAAAAATGAGTTAGGGTTAGCGGTTACCTCACTGTCAGTCAATAAATGCAAAAAAAAAAAAACAGTCCACTGGTCAAATATTTGTCGAGCAGAGTTCTGGCTTGTATATCTGGACACCAAGTCAGACTATGTATTAGTAGGAAGCTAACAATAAATGTGAAGAGAAGTCAATTACAACTAAAACAAATGCAAAAATGTGTATGCTTAAGGTTTTAGTTCACCTGGGTGCATATCCTTATAAGAAGTTAGGAGTCGTCCAGAAAAGGCATATTTTGCTGTTCATGGCATTCAAAGCACGAAAGTATAATTTATTCTATAAAAATGAGAGCATTGAGAGTGAAAGAATAAATTTGTTGTTTATGCGGCTTTCAGTGGTTTAGAAATCTTGATAAGCAGAATGAAAGAATAAGCACGATACAAAAAAGAAAATAAGACTAGTAAGTATAAATGATACAGGTAAGTAGGTATTTAATACGTATGTTTAAAGTTTCTATATCTACCTAACGATATAAAACCAAATTCTCACTTATTTGAGTTGTCAATTCAAAATCCGTGCAAATAGTCGTAAAAGAGGCATTTTCAAATACATAATGCCGATATCAGGTTTCTTACGTTTTACATATTTTTGTTTGACTAACTCTAATACTTCCTGCCTGCTATTTGTTCCCGTTGTTTAATATTTAAACAAGCTTTATTCGTTTTATTATTATATGTGCTGCGAAGTGAAAAACAAAAATTATATTATCAATTTATTTTTTACCATTGCAAGTCGAAAAAGGGCATTTTATTCATCGATAACAGTGAATATAGCTAACTTTTACTCACTGGGTGAATAGAAATATTTTGAATTTGGAACAGTTGTTAAATTGTTTTAATTGTTATTGTGGCTGTTTTATGTAATTGTTCTCTTATAACCGGTAATAATTACCGAATATATACCAAAATATGTATAAATAATGTGAAAAATATTAATATAGTAACTGAAAAGTAAGTAAAATGTAGTACTTTTTATTTTCTCGCAGTCACTTGAAAACTTTAAAAAGTGTGAGACGGTTTTTTTCTATAATTGAAGAGTTGCTGTTAAAATCCTACACCGATAACAGAATTTAGGGCGGTGTATTTAGCTAGTTAACCAATAAACTAAATACAAAATGTTACATAATATCAAATTATTAAATGCACACTCTAACATCTATACGTACTAAGTAATACAAATAGATTTAATTCATTTCTTTGACTTCAGTAGTAGAACTATTGCACCGTTTATAAAAAATCTTTTACTGTAATAAAATAAAGTAGGTATTTATAAGCAATATTATATTTTGACCGAAATAAGTTTTCAATTTGATAAGAATCAACAGGGCGAAATACTATTTAGCACATATATAGCTAGAAAGGCGGAGAACAACACTGAATTTATTAATTGTATCCCAGGTAATGAAACAATTCCTAAAGGAATCCCACGGCGACGAGCAAATCCTGCGCGGGTGAAACCTCAGGATAAAACTTGTAGGTATACTTATTACAAACTAGAATACCTATGAGTCAGACATTCTGTTTAAGTCTTCGTTGCAAAACGACTAGACTAATTTTAAAGAAAATGACGCTTATAAAGTATGCAAAAAACTACTAATTTATCATAATAGGATAGGATATTAGCTATATCAGATGTAATACATCATGAAAATATGTTAATGCGCAGGATTAACTTACGTGCCGCGATTTATACCTAACTTTGCATTAGAATTTAAAATCTTTAAGGTACGATTGTGACGACTGTAATTTAAAACAGCTGAAATTTGTAGCTACACATAAATAACAAAAGGTGACGCCCTACGTGTGACAATGAGTGACACGCTCGCCGTGACAGCTTTGTACACTGCTCAGTGCTCTGATTCAGGACGGCTGTTGTCACACTGCGGATACGTGGCGTCCCATCGTGTCACGTTACGTGTACAACGTATCATAGAAGATATTATTGTTTAACTTTTCACGCTTTCGTTATTCAACGTGCAAGAACCTATGTTAAAATTATACACACATTGTGAAACAAAACAATTTTAATTAAGATAAGCGATGTCGCAGAAGTGACTAGGTACTGTTTCTCTATTGTTAGTTGTTTTAAATATTTTTTTTCAATCACACTTAAGCATTTTTTACGCCTTTAAATTTACTACAACTCATAGCGTTTAACTTGTTTTGTGTTTTTGAATTTCACTTCTATCTTTGACGGATTTAGTTACAGCAAATATACAAGCCAGCAGGCTGAAGGTAAATAAACAATGCCTGTCTTAAAAATACGTTTGTTATCCGTGGTACCCCAAATATGGATTTTAACAGAAATGCAAAATAAATCATACTAATACTTCATAATATGCAGGTGACACCTTCTATAGTAATAATATGTAGGTGACACCTTCTATGGTAAAAAAACTTAACTAAGCGGCCTCACTGTATATTAATAAGTCATATGGCACGGAGATCGTCAAGGCAAATGTTTACACCTGTAGCATTGTAAGGTAGAGTACATTTCCTGAGTAGCAAGTGAATATGCACAGCATTTCATACGTTGCTTTTGCTTCTTACCTTGATACAGACTGCGACAAATAGCATTAATTCTTTACACTCAATTTTAAGACATTATTTAGATTTTTCTAATGTTTACAGTGTTAATGTCAGTCACAAAGGTGTTTGAGTGAGTACGAGGTAAAGCTTATTATTCTTAAATAGTTCAAACACGGCACATTGAAGTATACGTTGAAACTGAGTCAATATATTTCGTAAGTTAACTGATCACAAAAATCATTATTTATATCTCAGTTTCAGTAGCTACCATGATATAAAATCATTGCGATTGAATTTCAGACGTGAAATCAATGTAAAAATAAATAAATGAAAAGTCTGAATTAACGCCATAAAAATGTTCGTAAACAATTATTTTGACGTTGTTCTGCCCTTAAAGTTGATATCCACGGCTTCACTCGCGCGGGTTTCTATTAATTAGATACACCCAATCTGGACATGAATGCCATCTGTTAGAAATATATGTAACTCTTAGCCAGCGCACGCCATGTAAAGCTCGCTCGGTATGATTTTTTCCGACATTTTAAAGAATTATAATATCGTCATATTTCAACAAATTAACACAAAACAATATTAAACTATACGTATCAATCATCCTCTTGAATCACTCTGACTATCAATGAAAACCGCATCAAAATCCGTTGCGAAGTTTTTTTTTTTTTATACGACTAAGGTGGCAAACAAGCTTACGGTCCGCCTGATGGTAAGCGATCACCGTAGCCTATGGATGGATGTAGTTTAAAAGATCTAAGCGTACATTGCTACTGACAGCTGGAAGCGACTTTGTTTTATACTATGTAGTATGTATATATAACAATTGACCTATTTTACAGAGCATACCATAGCATTACGAGGTCATAGTAGGTACCGCTATTAATTATTCTGTGGTCATAGTAATAGCGAACGAGAATGTGTCGCGCGTAAAAACAGAGCAAAATAAAAATCTTTCGATTTTTTCTGTTTGTTGCGGCCGGTCACACATTACGAGAAATTTCCGATAGAAAAATTCTCGCGCACTCCGTGCATGCATTTTGTACTATATCTAAAACACTGTTGTAGTATGCGGCCAGCCTAAAGCAACACATAAAAAAACTCTAGGTATACGTTTGATATTGATAAAGATTAAAAGAAATGCGGTGAGTACAAAACATGTCTCGTTGCGATGAAATACAATAAAATCGAGGGCGGAGTGATAATTTATAGGCTTTTTGACGTTATTCTAAAATGCAAACAAAGTCACGGGGATAACTATAGTACGTACCTAATAGTTAAACCTAAAACCATTGTTCTGAAGCAGGTTAAATATTCTATGCACACAACATTGTACCTACTTGTTTTGTTTTACGGTAATAAACGTTACTCGGAATTAATTTAAAACATTGTATCTTACAATTAATACTATTTCTGCTTCTGATGATGCAACCTCAAAATCACTCTGATGATCGATCAACAATAGATCTCAAGACGGTGCTTAATTATCTCAAAGCTCGAGAAACTATACAACCTGTAGATACTATTTATTGAAGGAGCAATACAAAGAAGGTGTAAGTTAGAATAATGCAAAAATGCCAAATGGCAAAATCAGAACCTATGTCCATAGGTTCGTATGTAACACACTATAATTTTTACAGTTCCTAAAAAAAATTTCAGGCAACTTTCTCTAAGATGTATTTGTTAGCGAGTTTGGGTTAAAGGGGTGTGAAACGGTGGTCCCATTAACTTTTTATACGTATGTTCTGAATAGTATCCCACTAAGATCGACTGAGACTCTTACTGGACTATAGAATCCTAAAAATGCTAATTTTAACTATATAAACATACTAGTAACTCAACTATTACCCCTTATAACCATTAAAGTTGAAACTCCTGCTGTGCTAGTACAGACATAAAGACTGGTTGGCTATCACAATCGTTTACAAAGAATATGTATGTTATTTACTGGACAATTAAAACAATACGCGAAAATGTTTTTCATCACCTAGCTCCTACAGTAGTTTAAAATAGCCTGTGGTGCAAATAAAAACGGAAAGCTGACAGAAGAAAAAATATCCTATACTAAGTCCGCTGGCGGCACTGCTACCTTTTTATTTCGTTTACGGGAACACATTAGTCCATAATAGACAAACTCACAATCGACACTCAGCATTTTAAAATTTGTTATTCGAAATCAAAGAATACGTTTATTCGTGGGATGGTAAACAGATCAGTATTTGGTGGGAACTATGTAAAAAAATAACAAACTAGAGAACATGCAAGGTTATTAGATTCTAATTATTGCATTTAAAATATGTTTCATCACACTCGTAAAAAGTATCATTACGTGCTAGTAAAGCGGTTGCTAAAACCTTAATTACACCCTTTTATCTGTATTTACTTTCCACAAAGCATAGCAGGAGTTCATACACCCTACGAGCGATAATGACAGATGACGGCACCGCGCGCGCTTTACGTTCTGTCTATTCTGTAAAGTATGTATAAAAGCGCGATCAAAGCGCCCCAAACGAGCAATTACAAGTTTTAACTTCCGCCAAAGTAACAAGTAATTCATAAATTCTCTATGTGTGGCGTTCTCTATTCCCGCTATTTTAATTGTGTTTTAGTGATTTTTTTTTTCTGCCTTTTATTTTCATTTATTTAATCGTTAATGTGATGAAAAACATTGTGTAACAAGGGCGATACAGAAATTATAAACTCGAGTCATCAATTGGAAATATTCCGCTGTTTTTCACCATACAAACGTATTCTCCTGTTTTCTATCTCGAATTTGATATTAGAGCTCTCATGTTTAATAGACATAGTAATAGTGTATAACAATGTTGGGGTATTTCCTCTTAAAATCTTCGGCCTTAGGCTCCTATATAGCCTTGCGTTGGTAATTTTCTCCTTACCACCTTAATTTTTATGTAGTTAATTACATAATGTACTATTTTCTACTATCTTCAATAAAAAGTCCCATTACATCACGAAATTAGTCTCGAATTCTGTTTCGTTATACGGAAACATAAAAAACCGATATCAAAATCTTCCTCTTCCACCTTCATTTTATACCAGCCAAAATCTGCGGCTTAATCTCGCCCGCTACCTCTCGTAACTTGGGCGCAGCTTGCGTACACTTAATGTAAACATGACACAAGACAATGGCGGCTTATCAGTATGTGTGAATATCAGCGGAACATCTGCATAGCGGTGAAGGTCGAACCTAGCTCTCCTTGACCAGGTCAGTAACAATGTTCTGATCCTAATATAGAGTTCAACAA
Source organism: Apoda limacodes (assembly GCA_946406115.1). Taxonomy (NCBI): domain Eukaryota; kingdom Metazoa; phylum Arthropoda; class Insecta; order Lepidoptera; family Limacodidae; genus Apoda; species Apoda limacodes. The sequence goes on along the minus strand of OX291553.1, from coordinate 3,853,579 downwards.
ATGAATTTTTACACACAGTCAATTTCCATATTTGGATACTTAAAAAAAGGAAAATTAAAGTAAATTACTATTTACTAGCTCCCTACTTTTCGGCCTACGGGCCGACACGTTTCACATTCAACCCGCTTATTAGATAATCTATGGTCTACTTTCAGAATATGATTTTAATAATCAATGTTATCCTATTTAAGTTCAGGCACATTATATCCTAGCGCGGTATATATAAATTCTAATTTAATATTGTTTTGTAAAGTATTCAAAATAAATATCTTGATCATATTAGGATCAAGATATTTAGTTTAAAGTATTCATTTTAAATAATGTATTTTAAATAGGTAAAGCAATTAAGTTAACAAGGCACTTAAAGAAATAAGTAAATCATTGTTGATGCCTTTTCCTACATTTTACAATGGGGTAGGGTAATTAATGCATGCACATATTATATTTATATTTTAACAAATTGAATAAATTACTAGATAATATTAAATATTAAAATAAAAGTATGTTTGTCGTACTCTTTGAGCTCAAAATAGAAGTTACATAATTGTCCTGTCCTTTCGCCTCTGTCTGTCTGTCTGTGTTCAATTTTGTATGTAAATAGAGAACGGATTTTATTTATGTTTTCATAAATAAATAGAGAGCAAGAGACGGAAAGAGTCAGAGTCAGTTCAGCACGAAAATAGGCAGAGGTAGGTAAGCTACGATCTATTTTCAAACTTTTTTCCAATAAATCTTTTGAAATGCACTGCTTATATAATATTTACCTACACAGATATGAGGTAAGACCTCCTGAGTCACTAAAAGACGTATAAAGTCCTTAGAGGCTCATCAATCAAGAAACAAAACATAGCGATGCAGGCGCGTTTGTTCTGTCTACAATGTCACGGCTTCATCAGTCAGACGTGACAGTCAGATTATGTAATGTTGTCGTCACACAAGGTGTTACATAGAAAAAAACATCAGTCATATAATTAGACACAAAGGACAAGGATACATTAACTATTAAATGTCTAGACAAAAAAGTTTTCCGGCCACAATACAGTAGTTATCTATATAACAAATTACGTTCGCTGTTAGAAAGTAAATGAGTGTTACTTCATCAAACGCAGAATTATGTACTCGTACACATGCTCCAGGTAATTCTTTGTGCAGGGTTACGTTAAGTTACAACTAGGTTAAGTTGCACGCCCACTAGTTTCGGGTTACTAGTTTTGGCCACGGTAATCCCTGCCTACGACAGGACACGGTGGAAACGACAAAATTCGACTAAAAGGGAACATGGTGTTCGTGAGTGGGAGGCTTAAGCCGTTGAATTAGACGATCCCGGGTAGGATGGTAGCACTGCGGGATACTATTAACGTAGTGAAGACTGTGGAATAGTCAGTGTTGAGATGTACATTTGTGCATGGGAGGCACTGGTGCAATAAAGGTGCAAATGGAACCCATTAATTCCAGAAGGTTGTAGTAAGTAGAAATCTCACATAAGCCGATTCCTAACCTCAGAAGACCAGGATTAAAGAGGGTTAATTGCAAAGAATAAATATATAGTAAGACAGTAGTTTCATTCGAGAAAACGTACAGGTGATATATTTTAATTAGTAAAAATGAAGATATGGCGTTACGTAGATATATGAAGCAGAAATAAAAAACAATTTGAAAATCCTAAAATATTGACAGATATGAGACTGCAGGAATACTAAGGTGCGTCGTCGCTTACCATGGACGTCGCAGCAGCGCACGTCGTGGCTCCATGGATATAACATTTTATCCTCATGATGTAAGAATCAGTATATTTTATAATTTACTTAAAGTGCAGCTCTAACTTTGTAGGAAGTCTGAGTGGCTAAAGTGAATATTCCTGTTTGTACTGATACATACATACGTGCAACGAATAAGGTTAACAGATAATGTTAAAAAGGAACCCGGAAAACGTTATGAAATTTTTCGCAATTACTTAAAATAAAAACAACTTGATTAAGTAGTCTTTGCTGGCATTCAGATGTTATAGATATCCTAGATACTATAGATAAAAACCTTGTAAGTTAAGGTGTATACTCACTGCTCATGGTCGTCGATGCGACGTCGCGGTGTGTGATGCGTGTACCCTGTGTCGGCGGGCGCTAGCAGTCGCTGCGTATCGGGAGCGCAGGCTCGCGCAAACGCTGCCGCCGCCTCCACCGCTGCGTCCTCGTCGTACAGAGATGTGTCGTCTTCCGCTGCAGCGAAAACAGTTCATAAAGACCCTTATCCATTATTCACAAAACGGATTATAGAGAAAAAAAATTAAGACCTAAAGATAGCTAGCCTGATTATTGCAATTGATTAGCAACGTAACTATTTAGGTGTGAGTAGGGTTCTGCTCCAATACCAAGTATTGTATCAAAAGTATCGATACCGATAAAAGTATCGGATCAAAAGTATCGATACTACTCAGTATCGAGTACTTTTTTGCCCCGGGAATCGTGTTAAAAATTTCAAAAAAAGTACCTTTTTAATTAAAATCTTTATTCAAAAATAAAAAAAAACTACATTCTGTACTTTAAAGAATACTAACACAATACTTATTACTACTACTAATTTATTTTGTAAACCCCCAGTCTTTTTCGTTACAATCAGACATAAATAATAATTTATTGACGCGTGAACCTGTGAGGCGGTTTCTTGCAGACGTTATCAAGCCTTTGAGAAAAGTATTTCAGACGGCACTGATGTTCCGGGTATTATTAGGTATTTGGTGGAATATTAATTTAATTTGTATCTAATTTGCCTAAATTTAATACAAATTCATTCATAATAATATGCACGTACAAGTTATTGTCATGATAATAGGTACGTTCAAATAGTAAATAATATGCAAAGTTTTCTAAGACAATTAATAAGATATCATTCATGAAATCATCCTCATCTTTTGAATAATACCAAGATCCGATTAAAGTACTCAATTGATCGCACATAACTGACATAACCGCTTTCGGGGATAACCCTAGTATAGAGAATCTGGCTCAATCATAGTGAAATGTAAAAAGTATCGAGTACATCAGAAAGTATCGATACCTAGTAAAGTATCGGAACAAAAGTATCGAGTACGAAAATACTAGGTATCGCAACGCAAGTATCGATACTACTCAAGTATCGATACTTTTTGCGGATCACTAGGTGTGAGGATGAACTTCCTGCCGATGAAGAGCGGTGCGATGGTAAAAAGCAGCCGTGGGCACTGTTTTAACCAAATTCTTAAAATAAAATATTATACAAGAAGCAGAACCGGGATGCAAAGGCTCTCGTTATACTTCCGATTTAGACATTAGGTTCAATACAGCTCGATAGTTCGGGCTCGTCCAATATAACCGATTTTAACTATGTCAATAACAGCAATAAAGCTATCAATGAGTAAGGGTTTAGTTTTTGTGTATTTCATAAGCGGTATGCGCGCGAAACAGAGCTCAAAGCGGTTGGACCTATGTAAGTTGTTCGCACGCCAAGCAATAATGAAATCGGTTAATTAATACCAATAAAGCTAATAGCACATTACTGACGAGGCCGCGAAAGTAAACCTTTGCTGGATAAGTAGAGTTAGACGGCCTTACCTACGGTACAGTAATAAAAGGCAACCAGCAAAAGCGTCACGGCCGAGTCTTGTATAGAGCTTTACTAAAATAACACAGGGAATAGAAAACAGACATATAAAAAAAACGTTAAAGAATAAAAATGACGCAGATTATGTTATGTTATTTATATTTGGGCAATTCTTAAATGTAAATCAAATTACAGATTTAAATTTAAAAAATAAAACGAAAAACTTATGAGTTCCCGCGATCCTGCCTTTATTTCTTTTTAATCCATCGTCCTCGACGTCTGTGGCAGCGGGGTCGATCAACACTGGCCACCATGCTGTGTCATCTTAGTACAAAATAAATAATCAAAGGAAAGTGTTGCCAGCTGTCCCCCAAATCAGATAGTAATTTATTTACTAGTATACAATTTAATTTTATATAAATTTCGCAGATGGCGCTGTAAACAGTTAGAATTGGAAGTTGTTTAGGATTGCCAGTTCAAAACGTTGTAAATAGTTTAGTAGAATCCACTTATCCTAACTATTATAGTATAAGAACAGAAGCTTATCCATGTTTGTGAATGCAACATATTTATATTAATAACTAGCTTCTGCCAGCGGCTTCGCCCGCGCAAAGTTTCGTTATCGGCGTAGGTTCTTACGGCAGCTCCTCAATTATAGAAAAAAAAGAAACTATCAAATATTTCCTCCTTATAAGAAGGAGGAAATATTTAAGAAAGTATATATATTTCGTTCAACCTTAGCAATTTAATCTAAAACCTGTTCATTTGGTCGGGTATTAACGTTTTTACGATATCTATCGCCGGTCGTGCCAGAAAGTTTGTTTCATTTTCATTCAATTATATGGAATAAGGAGTAAACCTCTCTACGGTTTCCCGAGTCTAGTTAATCTTAATAAAATATTTATTGAAAATAGCTTTTTAATATAGCAATTATCGTTTTTTGGTGTACAATAATTAAATTAAGACAATTATATGTCGTAGGTGCCTAATGACAAATAATAATGATAGGAACACTTTATTACAGAAAATAAAATACCTGACAAGATTTATACAAGATATAACCAAGCGAAATCAATAAATATTTATTAATGGTAGCTTTTATTTCATTGAAGTGGCAACACCGAAAAGAATTGACAATAATCTGTAACAAACAACAATGGTGTGCGGCTACGGTTGATTTTAAAAGTTTATCGCTATATTTCGTAATAAATTGAGAATTTATAATACTTTGAGTTGAAGCTGCCTCTTCGTTCTTCAGATTTTGAGTTAAAGCGTTCTCGGCGGAGTGGGTTGTATGGACAATTGAGTAATCGTTCGATGGGAGCTTGTTTCATGTGTCAAGTTTTGGAAAAGTGACTTTAGGTGTTAGTTGTGTGCTGATAGTGACTATAAGTTAAATATATACTCAAATTACGTTGTATTTCTGGTGTTTTTAATAAATAGTTACAATTCTTTAAGATTTTAATTTAAGTACCCGAAGGTATTATAGTTACACCCAATGTGTGGTTCGCTGTGTGAAATTCAATTGTTTTATTTTTGTTGCATTATATTTCCACAAAGGCCTTTATGGAAATGATGCAACAAAAATAAAACAATTAAAATTTACACAAAAATATCAAAAACCAAGAGGAGGTAGGTACCTAGAAATGAACCTAAAATTAGTGCCATGTTTTAGACACTGGATGGCGTTAGTACGATATGAATGAATTATGCGTTAAGATGTCGATCTAATGCTGGCCACTTTGATATTCCAAAAGAAGAAACAATCTTGTAGGTACTATTTTTGCGCGAGTGAAATAACTGTTATCATATCTGCCCTGAAAAGTGTTTTCATTCTTATCAGCAATCCAGCATCTATGCCCTTCCCGTTTTCTTTGTTCGAACGCAATTCGAACTTTTCATAGCGTTTTGAATAAAAACAAATTATTATCATGCAATTGGGACTCGGGATTGTGAGGAACTACGGTATGGGGTTCTTCAATAAGTGCGTGGGGGATTAGAATTTCAAAGGGCCGCGGCAACGCGCGGATGTGTAATGCCCATGAGGTGTTGCAAGCATCAATAGGCTACGTATTGTTTTGCTTTTGTAGATATTAAAAACATTATAATACAGAGTCAAGATTAATGACACTATAAATATTTGACGATAGTAACACTTGTCATTTGCACAAGAAAATCAAGTTTTAAGTAATAAAAACATCGTATTTGTATAACAATTAAGTAAATAAATGATAAGAAATAAATTACAGCAACAAATTAGGTACAACTACTACTTACTAATATTATAAATACGGATGTAATTCTGTCCGTCTGCTACCTTATGACGACTGTACTGATAAATTAACTTATACGAAATATAGCTAGGGTGTCCACTCATAATGCTTAAAAAAATCCCTGACATTTCCCTGTCTGTTTCAGCAAATTTCCCTGACCAGCCATCAAAATAAAAAGTCAATTATATCCGTTATCAAACCTATTTATTACTATATTGCAGAACACTGTAGTCTTATACTAATTAAAATAACAAACTTAAATACCAGCTATGAAAACAATAAATAAAAATTGTATGTTGCTTATTAAGTTAGTTAAAATTCAATATTTTAAATAAACAATTATGACTGGAAACAAAAAAATTAACTGTACCATTTTTACTTTGATTTTCGAGCGTTTTAATATGTAGTCATATTCTTGTAGTTGGCTTGTTAGCCAACATATGAGTGTACCAACTCTAATTTTCAAAAAAGGTTTTTGTTTATTATTTATTTAATTTTTTGTAATTTAAAATATGTTTTTCTTTTATGTGAATTGTGAAAATTGTGACTCGTGTTTTTATTCCTGAAAAGGCCCATGAAATGGGAGAATGTTGAAATTTTTCTCTGATTTCTAATAAATTTGCTCAAATGGCTGAAGTGTGTTTATTGGTCACAATATTTTACAATTTATGAGTAAAGTGGGACTAAGTTGGAGATATTAGTCATGTTATTTATCCTTCATATTACAATCATTGGGAAGAAAACACGGCTCTCTTTTCAATCACATTTGAAAATATCAATTTTTTCCCTGACTTTCCAGGTGGCCCCTGAATTTAACTGACTGTGCTTCCCTGACTTTCCAGAAAGTGGACAGCCTGATAGCATTGAGGTACTCTCCATGTTAGGTAACTTTAAAGAAGGAGGGAAATAAGGATTTTTATGTCCTTCCCTTAGTCTTCTTTAATCTTTTCGGTAGAATTAACTCGTTAGAAACTTCTGCATTAATCAATTTCCATATCAATTTCACGCGCTTAAAACAGAGGGCTCCAACGATTTCGATTAAACTTAAAAATAACAAAATATAGAGTGTAGTCGGATAAACGGTCGAAGTTCGGAACGGGAGAATTAATTTTTAACGTACTGTTTACAGGCACTGTAGTTTCCGTTGACAGACGATTAAAATAAATTGCACTAATTTATTCTCACTAAACACAATAAAATATTAATTGAAATTTAAAAACTACGTCGAGTGGAACTTTGTGGCCCAAGTAGCACATTAGCCTGAATTATATCCAAAACCAAGCTATATTACAGTCTAATACTTTAATTTAGCTGGAATGGAGTATAAAACAAGTCTAATTACGGTATTAGCAGGATTTCGTACATTGTTAGCTGACTAATGATTGCATAATGGAGAAAAAATCAACATAATGCATTAGTGTATAATTTGAAATAACTGTTGTTCAGACTTTGGCAACATATCATGCTACTAGCTGTTTTAGAATACTAAAGCATATAAACGGCTGCTGGACACGAAAAAGACACCTTCTTTATAATGCCGCGAGCTGTATTAAAGAATCAAATTTTACCATTGGATTTTATTCGGTGTTCACTAATTCTATTCTAATGGTATTAATAAGCTTGATAGTAGCTGATAATTACATAATTTAGAATGTCTAAAACTGCTGTACGATGTATAAAAGCATCAAATTACTCACTGAGCTGTAAATTGGTGTAGTTAAACTATAACGAAAGAAAGTATAACTTACTATTATACAATTAAAAATCATTAGTTTGTTGGTAAGACAAGTAGAATTACAAAATTAAGTACAATATCATTCCATTTAATAGCTAGCGTAATGTTTTCAGCTGTCAAATACTGTTTATTATAGCCGTATGACAGAAAAGACAATGTCAAAGGAATTGAGATTCCTTTATGCCTAAGACACGCCTCAAGACAGCCGTCGAAATAATTTAATACCATATATTGTGCAGCTAGCATAATGCTTCCAGCTGTTAAATAGAGTTTTTTTTTTTTTAATACCACTAAGGTGGCAAACAAGCCTACGGTCCGCCTGATGGTAAGCGGTCATCGTAGCATATGGACGCTTGCAACACCAAGGGCATCACTCGCGCGTTGCCGACCCTTCAGAAATCTAATAACTTCTTTTTTGAAGAACCCCATTCTGTAGTCCTTGCAGAAAACCTTGGCAGGGAGCTCATTCCACAACTTAAGCGTTCGCGGGAGGAAGTTTCTCTGAAACCGCACTGTACGCGACCATTTAAGTTCTAAAGTGTGAGAATTAATTCCCTGCCGATGGCGAGCGGTGCGATGGTAGAAAGTAGCCGTAGGCATCATTTCGAACAATTCCTCAGAACACAACCCATTGTACAAGCGGTAGAACACACACAGGGAGACAAAGTCTCTCCTCAGACTTAGGGGCTCGATACCGCAAGTGAGTTTGGGATCGTCGACAATTCTCACTGCCCGTCATTGAACCGAGTCAAAAGGGCCAAGCTGGTATCCGGGTGCACCCGCCCAGAGATGGCAGCAGTACTCTTGCGACGACTTGCGACTTGTAAAGCAGCAACCTTTGTTTAATATCGCTATGATAGAGAAAGAGAATGTCAGAGGAATGGAGACTTCCCTAAAAATATCCTTAGACAGTCATCAAAATAATTTTATTCCATTGTACAGCTATAATAATGCTTTCAGCTGTCAAATACAGTGGAATATTGCCATTATACAGAAAAGAGAATGTCAAAGGAATTTTGCAAGAATTAGTGCTGAGTTGCAAATTAACGCCCTTTTGAGCTGAACAGAAAAGATTTATTATGAAAAACCCGAATGATGTATTAGTTTTCAATATATTTGTTGATATTAATGTAATAAAACAATTTCAAATATTTGTTATTAATAATTTATGAGTTATTATAATAAAATAATTTAATTCCATTGTACAGCTACAGTAATGCTTTCAGCTGTTAAATGCAGTTTAATATTGCTATTATACAGAAAAGAGAATGTCAAAAGAATTTTGCAAGAATTAGTGCTGGCTTGCAAATTAACGCCTTTTTGAGTATCTTGTAAAATATTTTTAATAAAACAGTTTTATTTTGAAGGGTCGTCAAACATTTGGTAATATCACCTATATACATTCACATTAAGGTGGCATCCGCAATACAATTGATCTACAGCTATATATGAAACATATGAAAAATGATATCCCTTAAGATTAAGTTAAGATTCATTTAATAAAAAGGTCGTCACCGTTGACATGCACACACAATCTGCACGAAAATTATTTGCAAACAATTTTTTTTGTTTTAAGCAAATTCAATATTTGACAATCAAACTGACAAAAATGAGATTCAAATCTGCTTGTATAGCGTTATTCACAATGATAAATCAAATTGTGTACCTAAAATTATTTAAGATTAGGTCGACATGAAACACTTTAAAATCGTAGGTATACGCAACATATATAGATGTTTAATTATATAATATCATTTGATAATATTTAACGAGATACCGTGAGTTAAGTATACAAATAAAGTTAATCAAGAACCTCATTCAACGTATAAAAAGTATATAAAGATCTGCAATGCGGTACTGATAGCGCGGTTGTGAAATACTAAGATATTTTCGACGAAGGGGCGGGGCTTGGGCGGGACACTTTACTTGATGTGTTTTAACAGCTTCCTTGTTTATACGACGATATTCAAAAAAGAAACAAACAGTTTACAAAACTTAAGATAAAGCAAAACTTTTAATAAAAAAATAATCCGACTACAAAACCTAAAAAGTAAAAAATAACCCCCAAAAGCAGACATACCTACTGAAAGAACTTTAAGCTATGAACATGTTTTCTTCGCTTTGATGTCGGACGCTAATAGAAAATTTGTACCTATCTTTACTGCACATTTTGACATTCAATTTCGAAGCGAAGAAATCATGTACCCACCTACCTTAATGTTCTAACAATGTGTCTGCTTTTTAGGAGGTTATTGTTAATTTTACCTTTTAGTAGAGTTAAAGTCCAATTTTTTTTCTATAATTTTTGTTTTATTTTAATATATACTTGAAGTACTTAACACATTTCAGTAGATCATCAAAGTCAATTAACTATCTTAGTCGAGATATCTTAGTGCCATATATGAAAAATCTAAAAATCTACATCTAAAAAAACTCTAAATCTAAAAATCGAAGGCATCGTTGAGAAGTTCCGGTGGCCATCTGTGGTCTTCTCCATCAGTTCCACTACACCAAATGATACTTTCTTAATGCAAATGCTTGTTTTTCTTCTAAAAAATCAAAAATCCAAAATCACTCCCGCAATTCCTCATGAATTCATCATCAGAACAAATAAAATAAATAAAAAAAAAATTAAAAAAAAAAGCAAATAAAAAAAATAATTCCAAATTGGTCCGTATTTAAAAAATGTTTTGAAGTTGGCCAAAGATATATATATAATATAATAATAATATCATAGTATGTTCAAAGTTCTACACCGCGCAATGTAGCGAGCTATGCTCAGAGTCTCTTAGGGGTCGAATACGATATAAGGACATCCTGAAGAAAACTAAATTTACCGAAATAGCTCGCAAAATCATCAAGCTAAAACAGTGGGCTGGCCCCATCTAACTGAGGAAAGACAGCAAGCAATGGCATGTCATGGAGGTGGCGTATTTGCAGCAGTGGACCAAAATAGGCTAATATGATAACAGAACAGTAAACATGTGCATAAGAAAAACGATTTTCATAAGGGGCAATGCATTGTTTAACAGTTGCAAAAACATTTCATTTAAAGAAGGAAAGAGAAATGCAAACAGAACTATAAGTATTTAATACTTAAATAAGATTGAACAGCAAAAGAGCAAATATTTATTAGTGTAGTTTTATTTACGAATATGTAGAAAATTGTGACAATTGATGAGATCTGTTAACCCTTTGGAGCTCAGGATATGATGTTTTTGTTCATAATTCCTATGGTTTTACCATAAAATAAAGAATAATAAGCAGACCTCTTAGTGAGTTTTTTAGTTTATAATATGTATATAATATAATATTAGCTGTAAGGTAGCCAGGAGTTACGTAATTTGCAGAATTTCCTGCCTGGTTGCGGCATCAAATCAGACCAAGATATCGTTGTAATTCAATGTTGGGCATCAAATTTCCAGTTGATCGGGCTAGTAGAAATAAATATTGTTGGATTATATTAACCCACTAAAGAGCTGATTAAATTTCCATTAAACGTAAGTAACATGAACCCATCTCGATTAGACCAGTCTTCAAATAGGAACTGAACTAATGTAACTGATCTGACCGCTACGATGGTACTATAATACACAATCAGAGGTTTAAAATTTATAACAATTAACATTTCTGCTACATTAAACAGAAATCTATTAATGATTGATTGCCAGATACGTAAATGATTTGTTTCCTTAAATATTAACCGAGTCTCTCAACAGTTATTCTTGGTAGAAATCAGCATTTTTTTCTATACCACTGAACTGTATCAAAAACAGTGTTGCGGCAAAGGGTTAACAATACCTAACACGCAGGACATAAGTGATGGTAAAACGAGCCTGTTCCCACCTTATAATGTAGGTGTGTATCCAGCCGTGGGTAACCAGTTCGGGAAATAAAAACCATGACGTCATACATAATAAGAACTGAGGTGATCAACAAGCATACTATTCACCTGATGTAAAGCGGGCACCCTAACCTATGGACGTTTAGGGTGTTTTAATTGGGCTTAACTTTTTTCATCCTCAGTTTGAGAGCTTAGAGCAGTGATCTCAATTTCTATGGTTTTAACTGAATACTGATGTTCATAGGCTGCAATTATCATATATATAAATAAATCAACCAGAAAAGCTAATTCCCAGGCGTCGATGATCTTAATATCCGTCACAATCAGAGCAGAGTCTTTGCATGAGTTTCAATACATACATGTATATATAAAACAATGCTACATGCGTTTGTGTATTATATATACAACAAATCACATAGAATGAATATTTCTTAGCCGAGAATTAAAAATTAATTATTTTTGACTATGATAAGCGATTATCACTTTTAACCAAGTCCGGAACCCTCAGTTAAATTATTCCCAGAAAGAACTCTAATCGATATATGCATGCGCCTGAAAGCCTGCCGTTCGAATTTTAACTCGCTTTACATATGGCAATACCACCAGGAATCTCAGCATTTGGGAATCTCTAATGATGCGACGGAAAATCAATCGACGTTCAATCTTGTTCTTAAGCAGGTTTTGTACATACATGAGGTATGTTAATTTATTGTTCTGAGGTTCGTACTGTTTAATGTCGAATCGAAGCGATGTTTGCTTATGTAATGAAATGGGCGACATGAATCTGGATATTCTCAGGACGTATGTGCGTGTACACACCATGGTCAAAGTACTTTTAGAGCGCGAACCTCCCGGGAATTATCTTACATACTGGCGACTGTTCTCGATATTTGAACTCAAAATACGCTTATAGCTGTCGACTGTAGTTATGTTGTCTTGTTATTGTATAAACGAAACAAAATAACTGACAAAAACATGAACATCACGTTAACCCAAGACAATCATACGCAAAGCATTTTTCGGTTTATCCGGGTATATATACAGTATCGGTTTATTACCCTGTTTGTCGCAAAGATGACTTTATGTTGCCTAAGCAATAATAGAACTCTATAAAATTCTCCTTCGTATGTTATTTCAGGAGATCCCGTTGCAGCTAGTACCTATCGAATTTATAAAAGAGAATTTAAGAGCCGACAGATGCTACAGTACTTTTCCGTGGTGTTGCAACACTAACGGAGGCTTGGAGCGAACTTGCAGGAACCATGTGTGTACGGATAACTCCTTATGAAATAACCGGAATATTTGCCTGAAAGGCACGTGCCGCAGGCTTACAAGGCTTATAGCGACATCTATACGATAACTAAAGCGTATTGCATACCGATCACATGTTAGGTCACGGCTTTCTCATTGTAATTCGTGGTCTGCTTTCCAAAATCCTGCATAAATGAATATTTGAAGAAGCTACCAAAAATGTAGTAGTACATTTGCATAATAGCCTTGTAAAAACCTACTACAATGTGCAATTCTTGCGACATGTGCTAACTAAGATTCGGATCCTCTTAAATATAGTGGCTGTCTCTAAACTAGCGATGGTGGAATAGTATCGGAAAGTACCTATAGCGTAATCTAAAATTTATTTTAAATAACAGTTTTACTTTTAGTTGTGTTTATAGAATTAATTTTACTTTCATCAAAGCAAACTTACAAGCAAATGTAGTAGTTATTTATTATATTAGTGCGGTAAGTTGGTCATTACAAAAGAGTAGACGAATGTACTAACTACTAACCTAAACTAACCATAGTCACGAGTTTGTAAATACCAACTCCACACGAATGTCATATAACGTTTTTCAACACATTTGCGAAAAAAATATATATTAAATTATAGGTAAACTAATTGTTTACCTTAAACCTTAAATTTATTTTATCAAATATCGCTCCCGCAACTTTAGCGGTAGAAGTCCATTTTCTGCAATTTGCGCCTCTTTGTAGATGTCAGGTGGAGTAGACTCCATATTAAAATCGGATTCTTCGCTTAAACTCATTATTTTGTTAATCAGTCGCAAAGTAGCAACAATCTTTTTCTAATATGAAAATGGCGCCACGTGCGGGTGGTGAAAATTAGAACTACATCTTTCGTCCCTTTTTTTTCTTTGAGTATTAAAGTGAGTCAAACGTATAGATCAAAAGACGAAAAAAAAAACCGCAAAGGATACGCACGGCGCTATACAACGGAGCGTGCGGTAAAACAGGTACTTATGTGAGAGTACCTATTTTACCGCACGTCCGTTGTATGGTGCGTAATTTTGAACTTTCGAACAATGTATACAAGCTTTGTAAATGCATTTTTTGAGCAAATGTGTTTAAAAAGTAATTACTTACGATCATATTCAAACGCTGCATTCAACATGTTAACTGTTACAATTTCTGATTGCACCTAAATAAAACAACATGGCGTTTTGGCGGGAAAAGTCACTTCATCAACATTAACCACATTTACACAGCAAAATACATTTAAACTTAAAAAAACATGCTATATATCTTGTTTTACAAATGTTTTGTTTTTATTACCACTAGTTGTAACACTTTCAAACAGGTCACTGATTTAAAAAAAAAAAAAACATTCAATTCGCAATATTTTGCACTACAGGTAGCTAAACGTCCAATACACGATATCAAGCTAACAACGATGATTAGTTAATAAGAAAGAAAACATAAAAACTGGTATTGCATGACAAACTAGCTTAACATAGCTTGTTACTTTAAAGTAGGCGAGATCGCGGTGAATTCTTCATCGTCAAGAATTTCGTACGTGTGTTTGCTCTGAGATAAGTGTAAGCTGTGAGTTTTTGTCAGTTCACAAATTTACTTTTGTGAACACGTGTTGAAGTAAATAAAGCGTGTAATTTTGTGGTAAAGGAAATTTAAATGTGAATGTGTGTTTAAGGGAACTATAGTAGTCAAAATTATTTAGTTCAAAAGCCAAATTTTAGGCTAAAATAACAAAGTTGAATTGGAACTTTGGAAAAATTATAAATAAATAGAATAGGAAAAAATGAAACTGTCAAGTAAACACTATTCTCATATCTCAGTAGTAAATAATCAGAGAAGCCCTGAACTGAGTCAGAAATGCAGAGCTGAAACCATGGCATTTAGATCGAACCTTAGCATTGGAACTTTGCAATTTTCAACAAAAAAGTTGATTGCGTTGGATCTTTTTTTCGGATAAAAAAGCATAATATGGTGCCGTAAACTATACTGTATTAACCTAAATATTGTGATCGCCCCACACTTGCGTGCACGGAGAACGGAGAAAGAGTAAGTGACAAAATTTCAGATTTTAAACAGTCTGATATCAACTCCGAACAAAAATAAAATATTTCCAGAAAATGATTACCAAGAGGCAGGTAGGTCCTCAGGTTTCTAGTTAGGGTTGTATGTGTTATCGAAGCCTGGCTTTTGCAAGTAGCTATATATACAATACAATTAGCAACAAAACATAATACAGCTATTACTAGGTATTGTTGTTAAGTTTGCTATACATTTGCTAAAAAAATATATTTACAACAGGTTTTTGGACGGTGTTTTTTTTGAGATAATGTCAGGGCCCGTAATATAAATTACACTTAGAATCTTTATACTCAGCATAATTATGTGATTATTTAAATACATGCTAGTGGGTCAGTGTTTATGATGTAATGTTTTGGATTAATGAGAATTGTTTCTAGAAATTAAAATTAAGCTTAAATTTGGTGTAGGTACTGTGGTGTGCATGGAAGTTTGCAATAGAATCCTATTATCTGTACATAGAATTAAGATGTATTAGATTAATGGACTATGTCTTTATTTATTTTCTTAAAATTCGGAGTAGTTTAGAATTAGAATTTAATTTAAAAGCTTCTTGAAAATATTTTAAGGGTATGAAAGAGTATTTCGGTGAACTATGGCAGACGACATTCTAATGCAGACCACAGTCTAATGAATATCTGTATACACTTTTTGAATGACTTAAACTTAAAATAAAATTGTGTTGTGAAATAAATAAAGAGAACTCGCCTCCCGTCTTTACACGGCTTGCAAAGATCTTATAGAATTTAATTTACATCCCGATAGCGTAAACCGCTACGTCACACCTTCGTTTTCAAAATTATTTTTTAAAGTGTTTGTTTCTATACATATTGTTTTTATTCGCAAAGACGGACTCGAAAAGATATACGGTAATTGTTTTAACGTTTGCTTGGACGTAAAAACTATGTAACTTAAGAGTTAGTAGGGATCGCGGGCACTTTTTTTTTATTTTAAAGTGGCGTACGTCTTTTTCGGGACTTAAACTATCTCCATGCTTAATGCCCGCGGTTCCACTCGCCCTAAATTCGGTTATCGCTACAGCGGTTTAAGCGTGAAGAGATAACAGACACACAGAGTTATTTTCGCATTTATAATACAAGTATGGATAGCACTGCATGCAAATTGGCTAATGACCTTCTCTCTTCTTGCTGTCTAGTGTCGACCTCACCTCCCCTTTATTACGACCCTGTGCCGTATCTAACTCGCACACAGTTGTGCGCTTACACACGGCTTTTCTTTTTTTTTAGTGTAAGTAGACCCAAATAATGCATTTATTTATGAAAAGATAAGAAGTTGCTTCCACTCTGATAAACCGAAGGCGTTTCTGTTTTTGTCTGAAATACATAATTTGATATAAGCATCGTCTGTCGCTTACTTGCGTGCACTTTTTTAGACTTACCTTAGTGCTCGACATCACACCTGGTACTTACTGACACCTGATATATGATATTTATAATAATTTTTCATAACATTTTAGAAATCTTGCTATCGAACTTCATGCATAATGCTTTTGCGGTCTTATCTGCCCAAACCACCAGCAGAGACTGCATATGTGACCTAAGTTACACCCTGCTACTTTAAAGTAGGTATTTATTGTTTGTGTGTCATCGGTAATCTTATATTGCAGTCATTGAAGCGTTATTGCTCCGAATTTTTTAACTGTGAACCGATTTGCATGAAATTTTGGAATTAGGCTCATCTTACCCTTAACTTCAAAAGTGAAAATGATCTGAGCTCCGCCTATTGTTGCTAAGGGGTGTAAACAACCCCTTAATGGAAAAATTGACATTGAGCCATTGTATCGCTAGAAAACGTGTTTAATATTAAGGGGTAAAATTGTAAAGTGTTTTATAACACAATTACCTCATAATAAAATCATTTTCAACCCCTTGAAAACCTTATAACCCTTGCAAACAACCTCTAAATTGAAAAAATCACAAAAAATTACTTTGGTTTGACATAAAAAGATTTAAGTATAGAGTAAATAATATTTTATGTTCTCTATTTTTATTACCGAATTATTAACCCCCTTTCGACCCTTAAAAATAACCCCTTGATAAAGAATTGTTTAAAAAAAATCTTTTGATGAAA
This sequence comes from Apoda limacodes, assembly GCA_946406115.1. Taxonomy (NCBI): domain Eukaryota; kingdom Metazoa; phylum Arthropoda; class Insecta; order Lepidoptera; family Limacodidae; genus Apoda; species Apoda limacodes. Next base: position 3,836,712 of record OX291553.1, on the reverse strand, counting down.
TGAAAAGGATTTAAATGTTATTCCAGATTCTCGAAAGTGATAATCATATTCTCAAGCTTTTTAACCCTTAAAACTACCCCTAAATTAAAACAGTAAATATATATGATTGTTGGCCCCTCCGAGCAATACACATACTTACCTTCATTCATCGAACACATATGAACGTTGGTATGTATTCAAGCCTACGTTTCCAAAATGTATGTCCATAATATACATACATAAGACAATAGTTTTGGGTCTCTATTACTGTGTACTTTTACTTTACTCCAATTATTCACACTCCGAAATTTTCAGTTTACTAAGTAATAAAAATACGATTAGTTTTTGGACCATAACTCCTTCAATTTTGATGCTATCACAACTTATAAAAAACCATTTTTAAGGTAATTAAAAGAGCTACAACTTTTTTCAATACAATATATTGTGAAAAACTTTTTATTTTTAAACGGTGAAGGGTCAAAGGGCTCGAGAGAGACTGTAATTGCGCTGCCGCGTGCTCTTTAAACAATCATAACTCCGTCAATTTTTGTGTGACAGAAAAAAAAAAGGAAAAACAATTATTTTTTCAGAAAAAGACCTACATTTTTTATTATAATACTTTTATACGTATCTTTTATCATTTTTGAGATATTATTTTAAAAGAAGATGGTTTTGGTAAAAATTCGAAAAATTTTTTTTTCTTAAAATCGTGATTTTTTTTTTGAAAAATATGTGTCCTAAAGCAGCGAAACTGCTAGAATCCATCAAACTCTTTATAATAAAGTTAATTCTAGACGGAATACGATTAATTTTAATATTGGTGGAAATGGCAGTAATGATACCCATTGATTTAAAAGAAAGAACCATTAGATGTTCCTCTTATTTGCATTACAGCTCACTCATTTTACGTGCAAAAGACTTTTAACAGTGCTCATTTTAAAGCTTATTTCAAGCACTACAAAACCCTATTTCATTAGAATGCATAAAATGTATCTGCTCGCCGCTAGATGGCATTGAATACATCGATTAAATTTCAGACAAAATAAAAAAAGGGCTTTGATCTTTTATATCTAGCTTAATATTGCACTTAGAACACTTTATAAAAAACTGATTTGTTCAGTTTTTACCTGCTACAATTTTGTTCATCAAAAAAATTTCGTTTTAATGCATATTTTTGGAGATATTTGCAAAAAACCTATGAAAAACGTGAAAAAATTCCAAATTTTTAATTGCCATTTGGGTTTTTTGAAAAACTTTATAGAACATTTTTTTCTTAAAATTAGGTCTTCTATCGATATCTGAGGTTATTTTAAAGAAAAAAAATTACACCACCGAGAAGGGGTGGAGTTCAGATCATTTTCACTTTTGAAGTTAAGGGTAAGATGAGCCTAATTCCAAAATTTCATGCAAATCGGTTCACAGTAAAAAAATTCGGAGGTTAGACCCTATTTTTCGCTCCAATGACTGCACTATTATTTCTTTGCGAGATCCACAACGTCGAATCAAATATTTATAATTTTCATCATAGCATTTTTATTATGGAATATTTCCAATTTATTGTTTGTTTTACATTCCTCAGGTATTTTGTATACCTGAAAAATGCTTATTATTTTCCATAAAAAATAAAAATTGGTGCTACAGGTTTGATATACCAAATTCTAAATTCTTCTTCTAACAAATATAAAAAAGACCAAAATTTCAGTCAGGGACTGTGATTGTGGTAGTTCTTCAAGATGTAAGCCCGACGACGTAAGTTATATCATGGTTACCATTTAAAGTTAATTTATCGCAAAAGTAGTAATCCCTACAGTAAAGCTGTGGAATACATCTTCAGCTTCAGTTTTAAAGCGGTATTACTTATAATTCATCCTTTGTGCTTTAGAGAAATCATACTCCAATTTAATCAATGATTTAGTATAAACCAAGATACATAGATTTTGGTAAAAATTGCCATAAACGATAAATTACCCACGTATTTTTATTTTCCATACAAGATTAAACCTCGAGAATGTTCGAATTAGTCAGACAAATATAATTTTCGACCCATTCTTGTATTTTTTTTAGCGATAACAATAAGAAACCCTACCTTTCGTACGCGGTCTCATTTCCAAATCCAGACTAACAGTCGGCACAACATCCATCTTGTTTCCCGTTGTTTTCCACAACACTACACAACTTCCTGACCTGACGCGTACGATAGAACAATCGATAGAACGGAGTGCGTCAATACTCGATAATATTTAATGCTTTACTTTATCTATCTAAGATAAGATTTCATTGTCCTAGATTTCGTATCGGAAAACTATATGTTACTTTGTCCTGTATTAATCATGCGGTGATCTTTTTTACTAATTTAATGATTCAGTACTTGTTGCACAATTAAGTATCAGTTTTAAAGAATTTTCTCTTAAATTTTATGTGACCGCCTCATTCGAATGTTATCTGCATTGACGTTACAATCACAATGAGTGTTTTCATTCATTGGATTGGATGTCACAGTCATTGGATGGGTGACCGCTTGGCGGCAAACTTTTTATTTTTATTTGTAAATAGTAATATGTTATGTAATATGTATTCCTATGTAATCTATATGTATATATATAAAATCGGCCAAGTGCGAGTCGGACTTGCGCACAATGGGTTCCACACCATTATCTATAAAACGGCAAAAAAAATCACGTTTGTTGTATGGGAGCCCCCCTTAAATATTTGTTTTATTTTTAATTTATTTTCAAAGTTATATTCTGTGAATATGTGAATATTTCAAGCGTCTACCTGTTGCCGTAATCAATATCTAGCAAAAACGAGCAAAAAAATCACGTTTGTTGTATTGGAGCCCCCTTAAATATTTATTTTATTCTATTTTTTTGTATTTGTTGTTATAGCAGCATAGATCTTCTGTGAAAATTTCAACTGCCTTACTATAACGGTTCATGAGATACAGCCTGATGACAGGCGGACGGACAGCGGAGTCTTAGTAATAGGGTACCGTTTTTTACCCTTTGGGTACGAAACCCTAAAAAGTAAACTGACTGACTATCAATGCACAGCCAATTACTGGTTCTAGAGACTTGAAAGTGACTTTGTACAGAGGTTTCTGTCATAACATAGATGAGCACCGAGGATAGATATAAGTATTCATCACATTCTAAAGCTCAAGTATCAATTGATTGGATTTCTTCGTTAAAAAATCTTACGAAAACTGCACTTTGATATAGTATGCTCTTGAATGCTCTTGGTTTATGTTATTAGGAAGTTTATTGGAGTTTCTTTAGCGATGTTTAGTTCCGTGCTCATTGATTTTTTTCTATTGGATTCAGATTGGAAGACAAGGTGCGGTGATCGCTTACCATCAGACGGACTGCAAGCTTGGTTGCCACCTTAGTTGTATAAAAAAAAGTTTACAAGCAATATTAAAACGCAAACAAAAACAAACTGCAAAACTTGTTATATCTACATTATGTCTACGACATTGTGATATCTTACATAAATCTAGGACGCATTATATTTTAACCTGAAATAATACGTTTCCAAAATTGTTAGGTATTGGGCAATGAAAATACGCAGAGAACACAACAATAGAGAACATACAAAAAGTGTAGCCGTTCAATGATCGATTGAAGACTAAAGACTAATTATTGTCCATAAGGAAAATGTCAGGTGCGTCGGTTGGTAGAGACAGGAGCAAGATAAACTTTTTACACGTGTTACACGTTATCCTAGTTAACTCCCACAACCCGAAGCGGTTTTTTACCGGTCACCAGAGGTCAACACTGTGAGGTGAGGTACATTTACCGGTCACCAGAGGTCAACACTGTGAGGTGAGGTACATTTACCGGTTACCAGAGGTTAACACTACTGGGTTGTAGTTTGTAGTTGTAGTAAAGGAAGAAAAACTAAATCCGATATATCTTGAACTTTACACACACAAGTTTACTAAGTTATCTGAACTTAAAACTGATTTATAGTTGCTTCTGAAAATATTTAGATAAAAGGAGAAGATTGGAACATCCGACCATTAAAGGGCTCTATCTTTCAGACCGCAATAGGTGAAAGCCTGATTTTTTCTACAGAATATGTGTTAAAATGGGGGATTATCAAACAAATAATAAAAAGTAAAAATTTAAGGTCCCTATACAAGAAACACATTTTCATTGATTTTGCTCTATTGTAAAAACAGTGATTTTCATATTGATGTGATAATTAGCGATTACTTCTGGTAATGCAATTGGGTTTAGCCGCTAAGTGTTTCATAATAAAGGGCGCGTTCGTTTTGGAATAATAAGTTCCCACGTTGGCACTTTTCATACTTTTGATAACGCCAGTTTTACCATCGACACCTATCGTTCGTGTAGCTTTGAAAGGTTACTAACAAAATTTTTGGTTGCAAAACAAACGGTTGACGTGCACATACTAAGATAATAACACACACACTACCATAAACAATGAATATGTATAGACGTTTGACAGATTAACACTAAAACCCCACCTCCAGACATGGGTCTAAAGTTTCATTTTTCGATGATTAAAGTGACAAAAATATCGTAAACGAACGCATGACAGTTTGTTACTGATGATACTAAAATTTTGATATTTTTGACACCTATGCAAAACGAACAGGTGACAGATGACAAACAAAACGAAAATAATGATTCCGCATCCCAAAACGAACGCGCCTAAAAAGAAGATTTTTTTAATAACTTTATTGGTTTGATTTAAGGTCAAGGTGATGTTTATTGTTTTGTACTTTATATCTAAATAAATTATATATGATTACAATTTTTTAAACATTTGTTTTCACTTAAATCTCAATAATCTATAATAAATACCACTTAATATTTTAGTTGACTGTACACGCACAACACTCGCGTGACACTGTGCCGTTATAACGTGCGAGCGCCCGCAGCGAGCGTAAGCATGATAAAGCGCAGGCAATTAGACATGTGAAATTTTAAATAGTACTTTCACTGGTAACCTTAACTACCATCTGAAAAATCAGTTTAGTATCTTGAACCTGCACAAAGGTACAAAGGATCAAAATTGACTCGAAATGGTTCGTGTAAATAGTGCACAGTGTACTAACATAGTACAACTGCAAGTATCAAAATCTGATAACAATGGATGTATGAAATGAAAAACTTATCGGTTAATAGTAGGCATAAGATCAGGATTGAATTGCAAGTCATAAATAACTATTCAAGCAGATGGCCCGCCTGATGCTAAGCATTATAGCCAACGGACGCTGAACACATGGATGCATTACTCACGTGTTTCTAATACTTTGAAAATATGACCAATGTAGTACGGTTACCCCGTACGGTAAACCTCCACATGTAGCTTATTCAACCACCTAAGGTTATAAGGCGAGTAATTTGAGATAGTTACCTGTCCCGTTTGCGTGCGACTGCGGGTTGTGTATGATGCGTATACGTCTCTCGGGCGGGTCGGGTTGCGACCGCAGCCGCCACCGCGCTGCCTGCGCCTCGCGCGCGCTCCGCGGGAAATACAGTGGCGCTACCGTCGACGCCAGCGACACGTCAACGCCACACTCACTCGTCAGCACAACCAGCTGTGGACACTTGTTTTGCTCTAAGTGTCGCCTTATTGTATCTGCAACAGAAAATCTACTTAATTTTTCAATTTAACATTTAAAATGTAGAAACCACCAAAAATGCTTAAAATGACAGACAATTTTGAATCAAGAGAGCCAACAAGCTAGAGCGGTACTACGGGCACTCCTATCCTCAAAGGTGTCGCTTAATACTAAACTCCGCTTTTACAAAAAGTTTGCGAGGACTAGGCTTACGTATGCATCCCTATGAAAGTATTCCCTAATTTTTCCCTTCAATAAAAAACGGATCCAAAGAAATATTAAGAATAACCAAGACATAGTTCAGTCGTTGTTCTCATACTGACCAGAGGGGAAAACAAACGGCATAGCTGAAATTCGAGACATGGGGATCTCCGATACCCGCACCTCCAGTGCTTCAAAGCAAGCAAAAAAAGTCTGTTACATTACCACGTTTGTTGAATGGCAAACAAGCATATAGTCCGTCTGATTTTCAGCGTTTACACATGTTGTCGACCTTTTCAACATTCATTTACTCTCGTACGTCATTCTATCGTTTTTAGTGAAAAACTTAATACGCTGCTTCTATAACCAAAGTGTTTGCGGAGGGCATCACATCTGAAACAGCACTGTGCGTATCCTTTAGGTTGAAATAAGTCACGATGAAATGGTATAAATGTAACGCTTACGTTACAAAATAAATAATCTTTGCTATGGAAATGTTTATTTACATTTATAAGCCCCTGGAGACCGAGCTTTGCTTGTTTTTTTTAACAACGCCATCTATTGTCAAGAAGCTTTAGTGTTGCTTAACAACGCCATCTATTGTCCAGTAGCTTAAGTATTGCTGTATTGGTACAAATAATAGTATTTCTACTGGCCAATGTTGATGTCATGAATAGTCATATTATTAAGTTTATCATTGCCAGAAAACACGGATAAAATGACTTTTTCTAAAAATGAAACCTAGATAGATCCATTTATCGCCCCAAAACCCCCGCATACTAAATTTCATGAACATAATTCGAGCCGTTTCCGAAATTCACATATTATATACAAGAATTGCTCGTTTAATGTATTAGATGTATTAAAATAAATTTAAAATCAACATATATTAACCACATTATATTTCAAAATTGTTAGTAAATTACTACTACTATTACAAAATCAACTAAGACAAACTAATTATCTTCATTAGTATTCATCGGTGATACGATGAAACCGGTTGACACGATGACGTAGCTGGCTCGCAACTAATATCCTCACTAGAATCTTGCCACATTCATTCGATAGTTGCGGAAGAAAATCTTCCTACGTATACTTCAAATTGCAGTAGTGATTTTTATTCATAAAAATTATATTTCCTGTTCAAATAGTCTGAAAACTAGAACCTAACTTTTTGTATCTACTTACTGCCTTTAGTGACCCGTCCGTCATCCCACTGTTCGACGTACCACTCGTCGCACTGCAGTTACGCAAGTTAACGCTACACTCAGACTAGCCTGAAGCTATAGCAGCGATCTAAAAGGACAGTTGTATTTTGCTGAAACATATCAGGATTCCTTAGACACTGACTACCCACGACCGCTTATATTATCGGTTTATCTGCCCTGCTAAATTGTTACTTCCAATGTCATATAACATGACCTAACTTTTTATTTTATCTTCTAATTATAAAATATTCTACCTTTATTTTGCGACGGAGGAGATGTCCCCCGCCACATTAACTAAAAAAAAAAAACACTTTTCATATATGGGGCTATACTAATTTTAGTAGGTGACGTATGTAGGTACCTATAGTGGTAAGTATTTTACTCGGATGATAAGCCCGAACTACGAAAATGTCTGAAGCTTACGAAGAGGAAGAAACGCATTGAAAACTTCTCCTAGGCATTTAAAGGAACTGGCGTACAAATATTTTAGCCAGATTTTTTTTTGTTTGGGGGACATTTTGACAGTTTTAGTTACATGCTGTTGTCGTAAGCGTTTGAAACGACAAACTGTCAGTAAATAGTTAGTGTGTGAGTGAGAGTTTCTAAACCAAATACTATCAGTATAGCGTTTACTCACGGAATAAAAAGTTAAATTTTGATTCTATATGTTACCAACTCTGCAGCGCCTATGGTTATACGACTTAGTTGCAAAGCCAACTTCTATGGTATTACTGTATTGAGAACATAAATACTTTATTTAACTACGTTTTTTTCTAATACCATTTAAGATTGTCTATCTCTTTTTGATGTATTAGAAAGAGAAACATATATTGCCAAGTGAATGTTGTGATGAATGAACTCGCGCATTTTACGCCCGTTACGATGTGATATGAAGTTTACCTACTTATATTTTTAAATAGTTTTGTTTGTGAAACCAACTTTATCAGTACCTAACCAACTTTAAAAAAACTGGCCAAGTGCGAGTCGCACTCTCGCGCATGAAGGGTTCTGTACCATATCTAAAAAACTGTAAAAAAGTCACGTTTGTTGTATGGGAGCCCCCCTTCAATATTTGTTTTATAATTTGCTTATTTATTTTTATAGTGAACATATAACTAAATATTCTGTGAATATTTCAAGCGTCTACCTGTTTTCGTTATAAATATAGAGCCAAAACGAGCAAAACAAATCACATGTGTTTTTTAGAATTTTTTGCTATAGCGGCAACAGAAATACATCTTCTGTGAAAATTTCAACTGTAGAAGTATAACGGTTCATGAGATACAGCCTGGTGACAGACGGACAGCGGAGTCTTAGTAGTAGGGTCCCGTTTTTACTCTGTGGGTACAGAACCCTAAAAATGAGGACAAGCATTATCCAATTCGATATGATAATGACTAACCTATATGGAGCAGTAAGTAAAGTGATTAACTATATTTTATTTTGTTTAGGTGTCTAAACAAAAATCTATACAATTAAATAATGCAGTATACCTTTAAAATGTAGGTAGTGCTATTACTTACCTATTATAATTTTTACTTATATTTAATAGGAATGGGGATCATACCCTCGGGGAACCTCAGAGGTAAAATACACTCCATGCAGGCTTGCAACAGCCGTACATTGCCTACGCCGTACATTCTGAACTAAGGAATCGAAAATATTGGACACACTCTACTCGCAACAAAAGTCACTAGTGAATGACGCAACTGCGAAGTAAATGTTAAATTTGTAACTCGCACTCACAAAAACAATGCAAACCTATGCAAAACGTGATAACATAAACAACAACCACGGTGACAAAGTTCACGTTACATGTGACGCGAGTATTCACATGCGCATCACTTAGTTCTTAAACTATCCGCCAGGGACGCTGTTTTTTTCTCCATAATAATTTTGCGTTAACGTAACCGTAAAGTTAGTTAAAAACTCACAGTATAAGCATACAGATCAGAGATCAGGCCAGGTTACAGGATATGGAAATGTGTGAGTCGTAGCAGAACGCAAACGATACATATAATACTTACGTAGAGCTACGTGAGCAGCGATATCTGGCGGGAAGTTTCGTCGCGGAGTTGTAATCAAACACAGAGCCAGTGTCCGCGCCCCAAGTTCACTCGCTTTATCTAATACATTCCTGAAATATAAATATTATGGTAAGATTTTTCTTTATTCCACTAAGGTAGGCTGAAGGACAGAAATAGCAAAGGCCTTTGCTCTCATTATGCTAGTTTTTTTTCAAAAGTTAATTAAACCGAAAATGTAGCTTTTTTAAAAAAAATGATTTAAATCTATTGTGGATGTAAAAGTAGAAACTGATCAACGTACAGCAAAAACCGCAGGATCTAGAAACTTAAAATCGAAATTTAGAACCTTCTATGTATGTAGTACGTAGGGCTCCACTAAGAAATTTATCCTCGGAGGGGGAAAACAGGGGATGGAATTTAATAGGATGAAATCCCGTCATGAAAGTATGAGAAAACTATATATATATAGAGAACGGATTGTGTAAGTCGGTTTATATATGGTGGGAAATCTCCTGATGCACTGCACCTATTTAACAAAAAATAACTTTCACTATTTGAAAGAGACATTTTTTCAGATGGACATAAATTATGCATATAAAATGTTATAGTGAAACAACGATCAGCTAATAATTGATATTTAGACAAGTTAGATATTTAGAATAGTTTTTTTTTAAGTTTATGCGATGGAAGAGCAGGTTAAAGCTAGATTGCTTTATCACCTTACTAAATACTATGGAGTATCCGTATCTCTTACAACTTACCTATAACAAGACTGCAAGGAACTCTCTGCGGCGGTGTGGTACTTGGCCACGTACTTGGGGCACACGGTGTGTATCACGTGACGACACCGCAGCGCGAACCCAGGAGTCACCACTACTTCACCCGTTCGACATTCTAAAACCATAGTTGATATACCGATATGAAATAAAATATAAAAAAATATATATAAAAAATAAGTAACATTCTAGACAAGTAGATATTATTAAAGTTGATGGCCAATTCTTTGTAATTTCTGTCTCCAACTATTTATCATTTGGCTTTTAAGACGATTCTAGGGTCAAGTAAAAAATATACCTCGTATTTGTATTTTAGAAATAATACTGAGCCCGGTTTACTAATACTGGCACTTTATTCATGGTCGACTGTTGTCATACGCCAGCAGTCGTCAAGCTGTATGGGCTTGAAAACTTTGACAGTAAAGTGGTCTAGTGCTTAAAAGTGTTTGCCAACCGGCACTAGGCCAGCGTGGTAGGGTAACTCTCTTTCAAATAATTACTTAGTGCTTTTGCACAAAAGCCCACAATCAATGCGTATTGCTAGAGACAACGTCGATGGTTGCGGTTCGAAAAGTTGATGGTTCATTGATTATCAAATAAATTAACTAAAAACAGTTAGAGGGTTATGGTACGGATTTACACATATTTACACATATTGGAGTTCATCTATTTCTTAGGCATAAGAAAATCACAAACAACAAAACAAATTTGAAATCTAATATGTCAATGGATAGACCATGATGGAGATCGATAAAAAGATAATGGTTCGAAAAGAAGAAATCCCGAAAGAAGAATCCCTGAGTTGGATTGGCTATCTAGTCAAGGAAGTTGGAAGACGCCGCTATATGGTCGGAAGTTTTGAAAGTAATTGAGATCAATAGCTATCAATCAACCCGAGACCTTCGAAAAGGGATTGATAATTGCCGGATTTTTTTTTTCTTTCAGGCCGATTACAGAACTCAAAGTCTATGCTTTAAGCTTACTCACCATAACCCTTGGTGATAATCTCCTCTTTGAGGTCGGGTCCGGCCGCGCCGAGTATCCTCTCGCTGACGGCGTTGCACTCGGTCAACGTCTCATCCGTAGTGTTCGTCATCACGTCCACCTCTAGCGTAGATATGTCACCTTGCCTGGAACATTTTTTTTATCAACGTTAAATATCATCATAATGCAATTATCCCTCTATTTCTCTGTATGTTGGCTAATTACATAGCTACTACCAGGGCGACTGTCGCTTCGGTCGTGGTTTCGAAAATAATTGTTTTTTCAAAAACTTACTACTACGTTCGTACGCACGTTACTAAACAGTTAAAAATAAACCCCTAAAGGACGTCTACCTGTCAGGCGCTAAGCTAAATGTTTATCCGCCTTGCCGTCGAATCAATCAATCAGCTTATATCAGTCCACCGCTGTTCATAGAAGCCTCTCCTTAGGAACGCCACCACACTGAGACCACTGCCTTTCTCATCCAGCCACATCTTTTAGTTCTCTGTCCATTTAGCTGAGGAGCAAGCAACGCTGCTATCAGCGACTGTAGGCTCCACACAAAACACGACTGCCCAAATGGGCATCGACTCTGTGACAGATATAACTCGCCCACTGCCACTTGCTTATTTGTACGCGAAAGTCTGGAGCAGTCTAAATTTGTGACAGTTTGCCACAAGGTCCCCATGCTATAAGGGGCCAATTACCCATCCTCCGTCTATCAATGCAGCGCGCTCATCAGCATGGAGCTCGGCGGCAGGTTAGCGGCTCATACAAGGTTTTACGTAATAGCCGACCGTTAAGCGGCCATGTCCGTCAGTAGCCGGAGTACAATGTAATCGTTTGGTAGAATTCTCGTTTCTTCTAGATCCTGCAGAGGTTCATCCATCGATGTAGTCTGAAATCGGAGGTGAGGGATGAACTCATCGTTTATATAAACGACGCAATTTTCCCAATTCAGTGTCTCGAAGACACCCTTGTCAGTCAGGGTCAGTGCGCTTGAGAACAGTTTAAGAGATAAGAAACCTCCGAGTCGTACTCCTCTGAGCAACTGGATGGGTTTTGTTTGCTGGTACTTGTACATTTATTATAGCGAAGTTATATAGGTAGCTCAACATTTCGTCATATCGCCATATCGAGTATTCCAGAACAGCCTAAATTTCGACAATATCAAAGGCTTTTGTGGATGTGGTCTACGGTGCTGAGACTGAAAGTCGACAATTATCCGGGCGAGACGATTGGGAATAACTCTCAAGAACATCATAAACGTGGCTTCAGTGTGAGATAGGCTTGTTATTATTTAGAATTTTATCTCTTTTTTTGGGGAATACAACCACGACACTCCTACTCCACGTTTCTGGCTTAATTACGTTCTGCAAGAGCTCTCGTACTAGAACTGGAGTCCCACCGGCTAGCAGAAGCTCTGCAGGATATCGTCTTTACCTAGCACTATGTTGTTGAAGTAGTTCTTATAATCTACTAGAATAGTAAAATTTGCCTGTAACATGTTGCAACACATCGTGAATTTTTGTAACGATAATCGGAAACGACTTTTTGGATCGAGCTAAAAACATGTTCTTTTTGATTTAAATTAATCGATCTTTTTATTACACTACAGCTGGTTAGTAACATGGTGCTACTGCGGAAAAGAGTACTAGGTTCGTATCCTTGTATTCCTATACTATTAATATGGAGGATTCACTACTATGTCGGAATCTATTTACTTAGTTGTAGTGGTTACTAGGATACTAGTGAGGAAAGTTCTCACCATATAGCGAGCCTCTGGTTGAGAAGATCGTCATGCGGGTAGACAACGGTCGGGTGGTGCGGGGTCACGAGGGGCGCGTAGTCTGTGGGCGGGGCAGGGGGAGAGTGCGCCCACCGCGGCACCCCTGCACCCCGCACCCCCGGGAGGACGCCCACGCCTGGGCCGCGCATCACGTCGCAATCTGAAAATGAAACACACAAATAAATATTTTATTTTACTCAAATAAATATTAATAATAATAATAATTTTCTACAAATCGAAATTGAGATGAAAAAGTAACCCATCATAAATTTCTAGCTACTTTCATTTCCAACTTGACGTAGTATGCTACTCTGAAACATACTAAAATCTTTATTTTATGCGGCTCATCAAGATCTTTCATTATGCCAAATTCCAAGTTTCTAACGCATTAAGTTTTCGATTAACCACTGTGAAAGACGTACGGAGTATCTTATACTAGTAATTAAGAAGCTCTCATGATCATAAGCACCTCCTTTATCCTTCTTTTTAATGCTTTATACCATCGTTTTCACCAGAGATGAAAAATGACAAAAAAATTTTCCTTAGCTGTTCCGATTTCAAAACCAAAATTTCGATTTTATTACATTTAAGCATTACTGGTGTTACAAGCGTCCATAGGCCATGGTGACCGCTTACCACCAGGCGGACCGTGTTCTTGTTTGTCACATTAGTGGTATGAAAAAAAAAAAATTCCCGACAGTTCGTACGATTTATCGATCGTAATAAAAATTATTTGAAGTATTTCACCGTTTGCTCAGCTTTCGAGGCAAAGCTAGCTGAAGCTTATATTAAAATATGGAAAAGTGGAATATTATCTGCAGAAATATACATTCACTTAAGAAATTTGGATCGGGATAAAAGTAACCTATGTTTTTCTACATGCCTATATGTTTCAGCCAAAAATCAGGTTAATTGGGTGCTGCGTCAAGCGAAAACAAACAAACAGACGTTTACATTTAGGATATATTAAGGGTACTACGAGAAATAATACTAAATAAAAAAATATAAAAGTATAGACAAGGTTATAAGAAAATAGTCTTTGAAGACAGTACTTAGGTCTTACAAAATAAGGTTATTGGTCGCGGGCCACACCAGATTTCGAATCGGGCAGTTTGGCGACCACTGAGTATAAATTGTTTATATACCATAACGATAATTTTTTTCTTTAATCATACTCTTGATCCTAATTTATAAATTGCATCTTGCTTGCTTTGATGCTTATCTTGTCCAAGGTATGCTAAATCATTAATATAAACTAGAAACAGGATGGGCCCTAAAACCGACGCCTGTGGCACGCTCATGCTAACCGTAGACCAAGACGATCTCTTACCATTGACCTCAACCATTAGAACTCTGTTGTTTAAATAGGATTTGAGAACGCTGAGAGCTTCACTCAAATTAAAATATCGTGATAGACGTTGTTAAAAGCCTTGAACAAGTCACAAAAGATGCCGAGGGCATCCTGTGAATCGTCTCAGGCTTCAAACATTTTTTGAATAACCTCAACCAGTTGTTGAGAGATCTCGTATAAATCCACATTGTTCCGAATTCATTAAATTGTTACAGTAAAAATTCTGCAATAATTGGTAGAATGGATATAGATCTTAAGTAACGGATTTAAACAACGGAATAACTTTACGCTTCTTCATCGGGTGAGGAAATACACCTTTGTCAACACACACATTGAATTGAATATTACAGCCAAGTATGGAACAATACAATCAACTAGCCAGTTGGAACTAAGTCATTTGTACTATCGCAGGATATGACGCGATTATGACGTCACTTGCAAATTCTAAACGCTGTTTCTATTCATTATTTTAAGGACATACGAGTATACACTAAACTTTTTTATCAAGCTACCTTTTATACCGGAATTCATAATAACGACAACAAAATTAACTTTCTATTACACTTTAGTTCAAACCAACTCCACGACTGGCCGGCTAAACCTAAATTACACAAATTAACATGGATTGACAGCGCCTGATACCAGTAGAATATTCATAGGAAGTTTGACCTACATTTGCCATTTCTAATAAAGAACTAATAACGGGCTAAATGAGCACTTAAGGTGAATCCGGTGTAATTTTTTAGTGAGACGTAATTATAAAGTGAACTTAAAAGTGAAAAACACGGTATTTTAATGCAGGCATATTTCGAGTTCAACATCGCACAATTATGCGAAACTTTTAGAGAATAGAAATAAAATTACAGTTTAACAAAAAAAATAAGTATTACAATAAAATTAATAAAAATGACGACCATCAATATTAATACATATACATATAATAAGTGCATAGTCTGCGGTCACCGTTCACTATTAGGCGGACCGTAAGCTTGTCTGATACCTTATTGGTATAAAAAAAGTGTATCAAAACTTAAATAAAACAACTATAGTATGGACTATGGAAGTTTAGGTACTTTACATTTTTGTTTACCGCTATTAGGCAATAGATGGCGTTGTGTTAATAGGAAACAATATTTTTTATTTGTTAATTTTATGCGAAAATTCTAATGATAACTCAATCATCTACGAAACCATTCACTCATTTAGACATTCACAGTCTTACGAAATCTTGTGAAGCCAAATATGTAATGTTTTTTTTTGCACGTACAACTTCTATACCTATGTTAAATTATTCATATAACTCATATGGTTTTGAAACATGCTTATCAAGGACTTCATTTTTCAACCTATATAGTAATTATTGAAGAAAACATTTTTTTTTCAGATTAGAAATGATGAATAGTTTGTTATATTTGCATATGTACACCATATACGTATGTAAAATTAATATATTTAATGTAATTAACCTATTTTTTTTTTTTTTTTTTTTTTTTTTCTGAGCTGACTATGCAGTTGGCTGTTGCAGCCATTACTGCTTCACCGGACTTTTGGGGCGAGACTCTGAAGGAGCCTCAGCCCATATAGCGCCCAACGCTCAAGGGCTTCCCGCGGGGGAAGCCTCGGCTTGGGTTGTCGCTCTCGGGGGCGTCCCTTCGACCGGCGTGAGTCTCGAACCCGAAGGTGAGTCACCGCCAGGAGGGGAGTTCCCCGTTACGCGGGTGCGGTTGCGATTGAGTGGGGGCGAGAAGCGCCCCGGCACTCTTTGATACCTAGTGTATCCTTGTGGGCGCCGACGAACCCGGGGACGTCGGCGTCGTGTTTGGAGGGAGGCCCTATTCGGGGAGGTCGTAGAGACTAATCTCGCTATCCGGACAGCGAGATCGTCATCTGGGGACGTTAGTACGTGCCGAGGCCGCCTAACAATAGTTTTACGACCGTGACCGGGTCGATCGGGGGGACGATACGTTGTGGATTGCACAATTAAACGATTCGGATGATTTTGCGTACGCTCGAAAAAGCGGACTGCCAAGTCTTTAAAATATTGGGGAATCGTGGGAAGTTCGAAGTCTCTGTGTAGGTCCGCATTGCGAACGTACCAAGAGGCTCCAGTGGCCGCTCTGAGAAAGCGGTTTTGGAGGGTCTGGAGTTTGTGGAGATTGCGCTTGGACAGCGCAAAGACTACGCTAGCATAAGCTAGTATGGGGCGGATGCAAGTTGTGTAAAGATTTAGCTTATTTCTAAGCGACATCTTACTATACTTGCCTATCATGGGATAGAGACGGCCGAGGACAAAAGCGGCTCGGTCTCTGACTATTTTGGTGTGAGCTTGGAAGTTCAAACGACTATCCATGGTCACACCGAGATATTTGGTCTTATTTTGCCAGGGAATGGCACGACCGAAAAGAGAAAGGGGAGAAGGCCGCGGAGGGCGGCCTAGGGTAAAAAGAACGGCAGAGCTTTTGTCGGGATTCACCTCGATTCTCCATTTCCGAAACCACTCGCCTAGGGCGGTGATAGCGGGTTGGAGTCTCTCAGTGATTCGACTCACTTGCCTATCTGTGGTATAGATAGCGGTATCGTCCGCAAAGAGGGCTAGGTTGGTACCTATCGTTTTAGGGATGTCGTTAGTGTACAGAAGGTACAAGATGGGGGCGAGCACGGACCCTTGCGGGACTCCTGCTTCTATGGGACGGGGGGAAGAGAGAGTGCCTTCGACTTTGTAGCGAAAGCTACGATTCGACAAATAGTCTCGTATGATGAGCACGAGACGATCTGGCAACTGAAAGTTGTACAGTTTAAAAATTAAACCGTTGTGCCAGACTTTGTCGAAAGCTTTCGCTACATCGAAGAAGACAGCGCCCGTGTGACGGGTCTTACCTAACGCTGGCTGAAAGCCAGTGAGAATATGTTCCGTTATGCGGAGGACTTGATGGACGCATGAGTGTTTGGCACGGAAGCCGAACTGCTCGTCTATTAAAATGCCTCTGGAGACTATAGCGTTCCGTAGGCGGGCGAGAAGGAGGCGTTCATAGAGTTTACCAAGGGCCTTTAGTAAACTTATGGGGCGATAGGAGGACGGTACGAGCTTTACCTGGCTTATGGATGCCTATTACAATTGCATCTTTCCATTGCATCCATAGCAGCGTTAAAGATCGCTACTAGGAGGCAGACAAGGGGCAGAGTGAGGCGCTTTAGGATATCGTTAGAGATACCGTCCGCACCGGGGGACTTACGGGGGCGTAGGTCTTTGATGACCTGTACGACTTCGTCGACAGTGACAGGGGGCAGGGGGTCTTGAGGAGGCAGAGAAGTTCTGCGCTCCACTTCGCCGTCTACCTCGCGCACGTGGTCGGGATCAAAGGGCTGTGTGCTTAAGGCACATTGGGCTTGGAGGCTAGACGCTAGGCAATCCGCTTTTTCGTCGTCATTGAACGCGGGAACGTTGTTGGGACGAGATAACGGAGGGAGAGAGTTTGCGGTTTCGGACTTTAGAGCTCTGGCTAAGTGCCAATAAGCTTGGTGAGAAGGAGAAATGTTCTCCATAAGATCACCGAAACGTTGGGCGCGAAGCTCAGCTACAGCGGTTCTTACACGGCGGTGTAAGTCGTTGAAGCGAGCTTTATTATCGATAGTGGGAGCGCGATCGCGAGCGCGGCGGGCCGCGTTACGCTCAGTCATTAGCGACCTGATGTGCTGAGGCAGGATTAGGTGGTGATAATCACCAACCGGCACCTGTCGTGAGCACTCGCCAACGGTGGCGGTCAGGTGGCTAGTGAGTGAGTCGATAGCTACGTTAAGATCGATCGCGGAAGAGATTACGTTGGGAACGCGGTCTAGATGTGGCGAGCTGGGATTTTCGAGCAATCGCCCAAATTTATTTATCCCAGTCCGTCACGGTTCTAGTGTCGGGAGGAGAGATTAACCTATATAATGGAACCTATAACTGGAAACAACAGACCGTAAGGATAAATTATATATTAAATAATAACACATTTTGTAAAAATTGAAAAAACCATTTCTTTTTCACATATTTAATTAAATATCTAGTGTCACTTGCGATAATGTAAGGAACCTAACGAAACCTCATACATCCGAATCTGTTTAGGCATTTAAAAGTTATGGTGGAATTAAGAAATTCAACCATTACATTCCATTTTTTGGGCAGCGGTGTAAAAAACAGAATGTGTTTTAATTCATTTTATTTTTCATTAATTGCTCTTTCTTTTGGTATTACTTTGATCAATGTAAGTCAAGTTTTATACTTTTTGAAAATAATAGGTTGCAGTAACAAAAAAGCGTGTGGCCTGGTTTATTTGATCGCCAGTATATATAAAATAACAAAAGTTTTTATTATATTATTGAAATGTAATATTTCAATAAAAACTCTGGTTCTTTAAAAATTCACTGGCATTTCATGATAGCGATATTTGATACTAGATTTTGCCAGCGGCTCCGCGCGCCCAATTTCGGCGTAGAATTCCTTAATAAACTCCTTAATTATACTAATAAAGTTTGCTATTGCTGTTACTATAGTTCGTTTAAGCTCTGTTATATTTATTCCCGCGGGAACTTTTAAAAATTTTCGGGATAAATCCTATTCCAGGACCCTATATGTGTGCAAAGTTTCATTTCGATCCGTTCAGTGGCGGAAGCGTGATTGAGTAACAATCCATCTATCCATCCATCCAGACATACTTTCACATTTTTAATATTAGTAGGACTAACGCATTTCGAACAGCGAAATCGTTATAAATAATTACTGACATTTAGTTTTAGTGCAATAAAGTTTGCATGGGAAAAATCCGAATCAGTTTTACCTTAACTGTTTTCACCACAGGTTTCTTTGTGTGGGCGACCGAAGAATACAATATGAAAATGGTAAAATGTATCTATGTATACAAAAATATATATTTTTTTTGTTTGTTTCGTACCATGCGTCTGCTATTGTGCAACAACTATTATTTCACTATAGGTGGCGTGCAAGTCGGATTAGGTAATTAACTTTTCTAGTTTGCGAACAGAGTGTGGGCGAATTAAACGTTCCCGGTTACCCAGCAAGACTAAATTCTACTAATATTTTGAATTATAAAAGAAAAAGATTAAAGGTACGGGGTTGATTGATTGGCAGTAAGTCTTTTGCGTCGAGGTACCGGTCGGTCTACTGAAAATATTGCTGCTGTATACTGAAGTCTCGCCGAAAATCCGAAGGCATCTTTCTCAACAACTACGTCGTCGTCCGAATGCGTCCACGATGAGCAGCCGATTGGTGCATTTGCTCAGACGGCGTTGTTGCGCCATACTTTTTTGGAAATGAGGCCGAAATTGCAGTGACTGTGAACATCATTCGTTACATGTACATGATAACGGTGTTCTTTTGGTCTTAACTAGATGGATCTAGACGACGGGAGGACGGGCGCCACCTGCCACACTGCGCATGAAACAATCGATTTATTACAGCAACGATGTTCAGATCAAATTATCTATGGAAATTCTCATGACAACTGGCCACCTAGATCATGCTATTTAATGCTGTGTGATATCTTTCTTTGGGTTTTTGTGAAATCTCGGGTTTATGCGAATAAACCATAAAATATTCCTGAGCTCAAGGCCGAGGCCCAACGGGTTATCAGTGAATACTGCCTCATGTTTATCAAAAAGTCATCTAAAATTTCATGAACAGACAATTGCCGGTCATCAGAGCTGCATTTGCCCGATATTTTATTCCAAACTAAATCGGAACATGTCTTCGTTACAATGCAATAAAAATATAACAACCTGCTAAAAAATACGTGTTTTTACTTATAAATGAAATTGTGCACCCGAAGAAAAACAGGCCTAAAAATATCAAAAATAAAGAAATTAAACCATAATAATCATATCAAAAATACTTAAAAATGAGTTAACATGTCTCTCGATTTTTAGTCAGGGAAACCAATTATTTTTTTTTACATTAATTGGGTTTGGTTCTTTTGATAGAAAAGAAAAATACTGCTACTAAATAAAGCCTGGTTTAAAACATATAATTAACGATATTATTTGTTAATTATAATTATAACAAACACGACATTGTTATATTGAAACACTTGTAAACCACAAGGATATGCAGAGAATAAAGAGTCGTTACTAATAGCAATGACCCTAAGATCCAGGAGCTAAGAGATATCGACAAAAAGTAGAAAACGTAGCCTTTGAACACAGAGATTCCATAGGAAAAGTGAAAGCTGCGCGAAAAACACTGCGTACCACTACTATCTAACTAATAGTATAAAAAGCAAAAGTTTGTATTTTTACTCAATTTTGACTTTGACTTTTTTTAAGAAAGGCTGAACGGACTTAATTTAAAACTTTGGCATTAGAGTAACTTACACTTTTCGTATTTCTGAGACTATTGAAATCAGGCGGCTAAAACCGCAGAGCACAGCTATGATTAAGATAAAAACGTACTAAAAATTGTCATAGAAACCCGGTAAAGTTGGCCACAAAATTAACACAAACAATTTGGTATTTGCACGGCACGTTCGAACTCTTCGGATTGCGGACAGTGTGTGACCTCGAATAGATTTGAATACACACCCTCGGGGGCGTCGTGCCTGAAGGGCAGGGTGGGGGTGGCCGTGACGTAACGCGAGCATTCACCCCGGGATCTAGGTCAGGAAAGCGGGCCGGTCGTTCTGTTCTGCCATTTGAAGAAGTTCTGAGCAAAGTTTTCATTTGAGCTCGTGGGGAGTCAGTGGATCCTACGTCCATTATTAGGTGGTGCGGCGGCGACAAGTCTAGTTTTCAACGGAGGCACAAGTCTCCGTTCAAATGTGTGTGCTATTTGCATAACAATTACGTAGGTACTTTTAAATATTTGCATGAGAGTTTGCATGCGGCACACATATCCTAAGCATTGCCTACAAATAACTTCTTAGAAATTTCCATTCTTACTCCTACCTACTCGTATGCGGTCATCAAAACATCGCGCTACGCATTTTCAAGCCACTTTACGTCGCGTCGTGTAGCGTCTCGGTATTAGTGGTGTACGCAAAAAAAACCGCAAATCGATGTAGAGTTTAGCCGTTTTGCATACAGGTACTTTAGGGCAAAACAATAGTTTTGAGCCGCAGTTCCTCATAATATTTACCTTAGGTGGGGGGTTATGGTGTCATCAATTTTTTGTATGGGATTTTAATGAAAGGGCTTGATGAGCCGGTTCTCAACATGTACCACACTATTAACTTTGGGCTACTATTTTTCTTAAAATCCAAAAAGTATTTTCAAAACGTACCAAGTTCGGGCCCCTTCAGGTAGAAGAAGGCTCTGTATTTTTCACTAATATATACCTTAAATGATTATATCCTCATTTTTAACCCCCTGAAAGCAATTTGGAAAATATTAAAATTTAATATCTTTTTGAAATTTTAAATATTGCAATGTGAGACGGTTCCTTAAACTTCAGATCTTTATGAGATTTATGTGGAACTGTACTGTACCCTGCTGCTTCTGTTTCCCCTAGAGGAAATATTTTGAGGATCTGCGGCTCAAAACTATTGTTTTGCCCTAAATTACCTGTGTGCCAAACGGCTAAACTCCACATCGATTTGCGGTTTTCGAGCGAAATTGCCGTTGTACACCTGCCACTATATGAGCTGACCCTAACAGCGTTGCCGTCATTACGTGTGAACATGGCCCAACTTTGCTATTTTATGTCTGTCACCAAGCCGATTCTCGATACTAAAGTTACAGAAAATAATCAATATAATATTTGCTGGACGATTTATATTTTTGTGAGTATAATTTCCCTCAGAGTAGGTACAAAACAATCACACTTTTTTTCTTCACGTTGTCGCCTATACCTCATGTATCCCGCCATGTCCTACGGCGCCGAACCATGGACACTGACAATAGACCTGATTCACAAATTAAAGTCGCTCAGCGAGCTATAAAGAGGGTTATGGTTGGTGTTTCTTTTAAGGATTTGATCAGAAATGAGGAAAATCGAGAAAGAAATAAAATAAAGGACTTTACAAATAACCCGCATATATGCTTACAGAAATAGCGACTTGAAGTGGCAGTGATTAGGTTATATCTGACGCAGAATCGATGACCGTTCGGGCAGACGTGTTCTTAAGTGGCGACCACGGATCGGTAATCGCAGCGTGGGTCGCTCCCCAGCCAGGTGGTCCGATGACGAAAAGAAGGTAAACAGAAGTGGCCAAACAATGAGAAAGGCAGAGGACCTAGTATGATGTTGTTACTTGGGAAAGGCTAAGTACATTGTCACTGTCACAGGCACTGTCTTATATTAGGTATCTTTTACACTTTGTACTATACATTCTGTAGTTCCAGTTAGACTTTCGAGGAAGGCGGCGATGAGAATATTACGTTGTAGTCAGCATCAATAATTACTGTTATAAAACAATTCAAATGACAACTGACACGAAAGGACATTCTAGCTAATTTTTACTTTTGTAATACATAATTGAGGCACAGGGTTGTTTTGTTTACAAGCACTCTCTCTACGCGCACATTCGATCGATCTGATGACCAAAACTGAGTGCGCCATGACGTCACCTACAGTTTGCCTTCAACGCATTGGCTGCACATGCTCGGGAGGTAGGCTAGTGGGTGCATTGTCAAATACTGAACGGCCATATTGTTTGTTTACATTTGGTGAACATAACGATCTCAATGCCTATGCGATGTCATGGTCCGATATTCTGTCAACAAAACGCAGCTAAAATAAATTCATTGTTACCGAGGCCTTATAAACTTTCGATGCGATTCTTTGTTATGACACTCTCTTCAGAACGCCTTTGCATTTCCGAAACGGCGGTAATTTTTAGTCAGATTTAGTTTTAAAGAGCGGTTGCCCAAGCCGAGGTTCGTGTCCAGGACACCCTTGTGCAAACCGCCCCCACTTTTCGCAGCAGAGTGCAAGCAGTACCGCAGCAAAAGTTAGTCCGCGTGTAGTTGTCAAGGCCATCTGCGGCCAACAACAGTAGCCAGTACTCAATACCTGAGTAACTCGATAGTTTTGTTCCGATGTTGATACCACTATCGATACTTTTGTTATACTTTTAGTACCTATTATACTCGTGAGTACAGTATTGATGCTTTTGCTTCGATGTCTGTCTCTACTGTGAACTATATGGCGCTTTGTGATATGCCAAGAAATTATTAAATTCTTATTATTACCTACTAAGAACACAGAAAACATATTTAAATATAACGATTACACGTCATAAGATTTTAGCAATTTTTGAAGTGAAAACTTCATTAGCGGCGCTGTGCACTTTTCTTGTGATGGGTAAAAACTGTTAAACTCGCGTCAGGTCACGTGTCCTGATCGAAAATTCGTAAGATGTCACTCGCGTTAGGACACGTGACCTTTATTTACATTAGGTTAGTTTTTATTTTTAGTATATGGCGATTATGAGTAGTACAGGGAGGTTGGATATGGGATTTTAATTCTATGACAGATTGAGCTGTCAAATATACAACGTCAAAAAAGTAAAGAAACAAAAGTTATTATTTTTAATAAATAAATATGGATAAGTGATGGGAAGTAAATAGCGAGTATGTTTTCACTTCCGCCGGCACTCCCGGAGTGCAACCCGTTTTTTTTTTTTTTTACTAAGGTGGCAAACAAGCACACGGACCGCCTGATGGTAAGCGGTCACCGTGGCCTATGGTCGCTTGCAACATCAGAAGTATGATGATGTATATATTGTTAGATATAACAACACTGTTGTGCACTCTCTCTCTTTGGTCACCGTCGTTTCACGATGTTGTACGTTTGTCAAGTCAATCAAAGTCTAATTAAATACTAAACTACAACTAAGAGTGTGTTCCTATAATTTACTTCATCCAACAACCTAACATATATATAGCAATGATGTATAATGGACAGAATAAGGCACATTTCAATATTGCTGGATCAGCCACATGAATGAGTTCATCGCCTTTTGACATTTAAAGCGAAAGGTGCCTCCGTAGAGTCTGCACATAGATCCAGGCTAGCGAAGTTTGGGTTACACGAACAGTAAATAATTGTAGACAATCCCGAGTTAGAAAATCTACAAACATCCACAGCTTAAGCTATTTATAGAGTCGTGTGACCTTCGACATTTACGAGTTTGGGTTGAAGTGTAAAGGGCACCTCCGAGTAAGGGAGCTTTACACGAAAAATAATCGTTAGTTTACTGGGTTCATCAAACTGTAGCTAATTACCCAGGCGATAACTTTGCCTGTCCCAGACAAACCAGAAGCATCGAAGAATGCTACCATACAACAAAGATGGTTAACCTGCCAAGTATCAACTTTCTAAATGCGTTTGGGGCTATGAAAGTTACGGTCTGGCCAGCCTGTACTTAACTTTACCAATACAAAATCATCGCATCGTAACAATACCTTCGACCATTTCTGCCATTACCGCTGTGTTATCGACGAATCGAAGGTACTTTAGGTATTTGAACTCTGTTTTGGCATCGAATGTTTAGGGATCGTTCCTTACTGCGTTTCCTACGCTATGCCACCAAAATAACCTATATTACATATTTTTTTTGTAACTTCAATAGGTTAAAACAAACTATTTGTATTGTAATATAGATGACAAGAATAATATACGCGTTGAATTTTTAGGGACCGTTTCTTACTTCGTTTCCTACGCTATGTCACTAAAATAATCATACTGCATGCATACTTATACACTTGTTGAAACTTCAGTAGTTTAAAACAAGCTATATGTACTAAAAAGTAGATGACATAAGTAATATACCTACGAATATGAAGTACTAATAGGTATAATAGTAAAAGATCATGAACAAAGTGTTGAAACTGAAACCGAGTAGATATTAAGTGTCATTAAAATTAAAAATATTATAACGCTGATTTTTGTCATCACACTTGGATATTTTTGTAAGTTCCTCGAAAATAAAAAAAACTAATATACATAAGCACGTAAGAAAATAACTATATTACCATAAATACCTAAATGGTACACCTACACGGCTGATGTAAATGGCAAATGTGTAAATTGCATCACAACAACTCACCAAACCACATTCAGTATTGTAACATACCATACTCAACTAAATTACACGAACGTGTTAACAAAGACCTAGAGAACATAATTTTGTGGTTGGGCTTACCGCTTCTTATAGTTGATGACTCACTTAGTTAAAAGCATATTCAGTTGTGGCCTAGAGTGTATTGTCAAATAGCTTTAAGTTACAACAAAATAATAAATACACGTCAGTTATTTCGATACGGCTTCGTGATTATTACGTATAGGATTTTAAAGTCATTGTCTCTCTAATCACCAGTTAGTTATTATGAGCTAGTCTGCCACCAATGCAGGCTGGGTGCGGTACACGTAATAATATTCTATATAGTGTTAGACCACGTTATGCTAGGCTAGGTACGGTCAGTTTTATCGTACACCGTAGCCGGAGATATGAAAGAGCTTAACCGACACAAGTGACACCAACATCGCCTACGTAAATGACACAATAATACACTTATAAAATAGTATAACACTTACGTTACAAGTAACAGTTCCAAGCAAACTTCTTGGCAGTTGGCCTCGGACTTTAAAACACGATTAAAGATGATTAAACTTTATTACGAAGCAATAAAGTTGCTAAAGTTACCTAACGTTACTTTTCCAAAGTCGATTCAATAAAATTGGGTTTGAAAGTACAAGGCCAGCCGCCAACAAGTTTGTATGGAACTGTAAATCAATTAGGTTTAAAGTCCGCCCCATAAAATGGTTTGATTCCTATAAAAAGCTTTATTTATGGTTGCATCGGCCCATTGTCGGACAGTCCAATGATATCATTGCCATTCAATGAGTGAATGAACAATGAGCAAAGCCGCTCATGGTCTCTTACATTGCAGAACCACACCTTCAATAGACACTTAATACTTAAATATAATCATGTATTACATTATAGTGCAGATATGTAATGTTCTTTTTAAATGTGAACGAAATATGCATATCTTTAGGATAACAATCCTCAGAAGAGGTTAACCAGTGGCTGGACATACATCCTGTGGACAGCCTATATGATATTGAAAACACCATATTTGCCTACACTATATATAAGAACCTGGTTGACTGACTTGACCCATAGGTCGATGGTCGGGCGAGGCAAATATTAAAATAGATACTAATATAGGTAATACAAATAACTTGAAAATTTCACCCAAAGCATAAAAATCATGAAGCAAACAATAAAAGGCAAAATTTTAAAGAAAAGTTGGTTTTTTTACCGTAGTTTGATAATCGTGACTAATACTTTTATCCATAAAAAAGTTAGTACTTACTTCCTTAAGATATAATCATCAACACATAAATATTAGTTAGTATTATGTTGCCAATTAATGATTTAATTTATATTATTTTAAAATTCGATGTCATTAGTTAAACTAATAGGTAATCCATTCTTACATACTAATTTATAAATGCGAAGTTCGGAAACATCTGTCGTTCTCTGACATATCACACAGCGCTATATAGTTCACAGTAGAGACAGACATCGAAGCAAAAGCATCAATAATGTACACACGAGTATAAAAGGTACTATACGTATAACAAAAGTATCGATAGTGATATCGACATCGGAACAAAACTATCGAGTTACTCAGGTATTTAGTATTTTTTGTTCGACATTTAATGTGAACCAAAACCGACACCAAAACTGACTTTCAATTTATTTATCCAGATTAAAAAAGTTTTATCAACCTAATACAATAATAATAAGAAAGCATTTGCGGACACAAACTTGTCCATGTGATAACAGAATTTAGAATGCAATTTACTATGGTCACTCTTTGGTCACTCATAAAAACGGTGACGCAAGCGTATACAATTTAAAAAATCGTCCAAAAAAAAAAAATGGGTCACAAAATTTGTATATGAAATATTTAAGATTGATCTTATAAAACCACATATAGTTATTACATGTGATAATATAACGAAGTATGTTAGCTTTAACAATTTGATAACAGTTCATAGAACTAGTAAATGTCCTACAATAAACATAACAACTAATGACTCTATAGAATGCGATAAAACGGCTAAATCTACAACGTAACATGCATTATCCACCCATTCTCGTGTTTGCGTTGCTAATCCAGCAAGCCTTGCCTCAACAAATATGGAAATAATTGCCCGTGTTGACGCAGTGGAAATGGCGACAAAGGTTTGCTAACGCGTAAGGTGGGCTTGTATACATCACGTTTATATTTATGATTATCCACAGACTCAAATGGTATTTATGTAGGTAGGTCTGCGCTTTACAACTAGTAAAATGTGATGTTCTATTTTTAAAACATGACAAATATATACATATCTTTTGAGTATAAAGAAAGTAATAAAAAAGATATATGACCAATACCTAGGTTAACAAGATATGCGCGAATTTATTTATGCTTACGAGCGTGTATAAAGATACGGCTATGTTTGTTTTTAAAAATAAGCAACGATAGCCATCATATAAACATAGAAGGTCGAATCAATTTATGTTCAAGAGACGATAAACGTCATGTAAAAAAAAATCTCGATTATTTGATTCGTGCTTGTGCACATAACAGAAGTAAAAAACTTGGGTTAGAACCATGTAAAGATATGATGTATGACAATGAAAGTATTAAAAGTAGGTAAGTCAATATTGCTAAATAATTGAAATGGGCAATCCCATTTTCATTCCAAATTGTGCGGTGCGTACGTAACACCGAAGTTGAAGAAGATTACCTATACCCCTTACATAATTTATAAATTATAAACAAACAACATCGAAGATAATGAGTTACATGCAAACTTTGAAGACAAAGACCTGAATGTAAAAATAGCAGACTGTAATAAAAAGAATAGAAACGCAATAGCAAAGTAGGTACTCATTTGACCAACAATGGCGGATGAAACAACACTAGGAATGTGGTATGGTAGGTTATAATAATCTGTAGTGATGTCAATACAATGTTTGCAGCTTTTAATCTACTTCATTTCGACTTTCACTTCCAAACATTAAGTACGCCATACGGCAAGAAAACCAGACCCACTACACAGTGTCAATTATGATGGTAGTGACCGTAGCAAAGTTATTACTTGACCAAATAGACAGGCAAATAATTTAGTAAGATTTGATGTTACAAACGACGTTTCTATGTACACGATAAACACACTTGGTTAGGGCCTCTGGTGTGATAATTATTTTGTTTTTTTAGTGCAGTAAAAGGATATTTTTAAAAACTATACATTTTATTTTTTCTAAAACCAAAAAATAACACTTTATACGTCTCTAAATACGTTATTTTTCTTAAAAAAATATTAAAATCGTTACAAAGTAAATATTAAAAGTATAAAACTAATATCTCATAGCAACGTGTGAGCCCACGGCCCATCTTTACCGTTTCTATCCCGAGAAGGTAACCAGAGGCTAGATACAGCTCCACATCATAATGTCGGGACAGACACCCTCTTCATTTACCGTATGTGTGATAGATATCATATCACAATTGTTATTTTGTAATTACGAGTTTACCTACATTACCTATATTATATAACAGATTCTGTTTAACAAGTATCAATAAATATGTAAGTCTATTTTTATTACTTTTGCAAATTTTCTTTTGATCCGTATTCGGCAAAGTAGGTATCTCGTCACCACATATTATTATATAGTGCTAAGATTAATTTTTGCTTTTAAAAGCCCAAAATTTGAAATCTTAGATTCATCTGGGTTATTCAATGAACCAAATCTTTTGTTAAGGACAGTGTGTGCTTGCTAACGTTACGATCTTCCGGGGATCTACTTTATAAGAGCATAATGAAAGTGACAATAGATAAGTGTTGATAGCGTTTCTCAGAATCGAGATATTAGCGTCTTAGCTAAGATGAATTGTATATTGTTTCTAGCAACGTACTTTTCTTTACAATAAACATTTTTTTCAACAAAAACATTAATCCGACTTTAAATTTGCTAAAAAGTAAAAAATAAAAAAAAAGTAAAAAGGCTCCTAAAGCCAGACATACGGAACCTTGAGCTACAATTTTATTCACCTCGAGGTCAACTGCCCAAAATAAAGACAAGTAAGCATAGGCAATAAATTTCTGTTGGCATCAGACATTAAGGCAAATAAATTGTAGCTTAATTTTATATCAGTATCTCCGTTAAAAGTGCATTGTAGGGACATTGTCAATCGATTTCAAGGCGAATAATTAATGTTCTGTCAATTAATCTTTAACATTTATGAAAAGTTAAATTCAGAAAAAGGATTCTCAATTGTAGGTAGGCAATCATCAATACATAGAACCTCCCTAACATTAATAATGAAAAAACCCCGACAAAGATATGTTTAATAAAAAAATTAAGCTAACAAGTGTAACATTGAGTTCAAATTGCAGCAAATTTACATAGAATTTAATAGAAGATTCCGCATACAACATCATGTTTCGCACATTTGGAAGAATAAATATAGCACTTTACTAAATTTCAGAAGTTAATCAAAAGTGAGAACATAATAAATCGAAGAGTCAGACAACATTGATCTTCGATGAGCAAGATCAGATAATAGGTGACACTATAAAGCATGACGATAATAAGCCGAAGACAGGACCCAATTATATTCAAACCTCAAGAAAAATATTAAATAGTCGTGCTAAGAAAAGTGAAGATTATTTATTGCTATTCGGCACGGAATCTATATTATTATATACATAGAGAGAACCTGATTGATTAACGCCAACCATGACTTATCAACAACGCAAAGACGATGCCTCGTTACTGTATATGTTACGAACAAGAGAACATAGGTTTATTTTATTACGTAGTAGTAAAAAGGAACAATTCTTAAAAAATTCATCATAAAGTTTTTTGGTGAATGAAAACATCGTGAAAAAACCATGTATACGTTTGAGATGAGATTCAAAAAGCGTGTAGAAAGTTCACGAATTCGCACTGAGCCCACGTAGTAGACTCTGGCAAAATCACTTTTGTCTAAAGGTTGAGAATAGCCCGGTACCCCAAACTGACTGTTGTATGAAGAGTGGTAGCACATCCCTTAAAAGGGTATAATAGGGAATAAAAGTTTGTATTGGAGTTCTTTTTGAGGTTCAATTAACTGGCCGACTGACATTTCATCACAGACAGCCCAAACCGCTAGCTCTAAAATACTTGGCACATAGATAGATTCCGGATACGGTGGGATTGTTTGGAATTTAACCAAATAAGAATTTTGGTTATAAAATTGCAAGTTTGTTTGGTTTGTCGCCATTACAACGCACTTGTAACAACAGCTAGTGACTTAAAACGATATCAGGTATAATTGCATTATATCGATTATTTTACTAGCATATAATAAATTAGCATTTTGATCGAACAATGGCTTCGACTTGCTGTCAGAGAAGAGATTCGCCGCCAAACAGCGCCACCTCATCATGATAAGTGGTATACTAATTGCAGTTTTCTTAAATTATAATACAAGCAATGATGAATCCTCTAGTAAAATTGTATAGTTAGTTGTTAAACCGGAACTGTTAAGGCTACAAAACTAAACACATCCATTACATAGATCACCTAACGTATTTTTGCGGCAGATCGTTAACCTAACATTAAGTTTTAACAGTTATTTCACTAGGCCAACCACTGAACTTATAAGTCGTCAGTTTTGAGCAAATATGACAAGAATTCCGTTTGTAAAAGATAGCAAACTGTGTTATGCGGTCAATTTTGATTGTTGATACAAAAAGTGCGTAAGTATTATAAATTAGGAAGAAACAGATTAATCCTTTATCAAACAAGAAAGTATCAACAAGGAATTGTTGTCATTGAAAGTGTGAAGTGAGTGAGCAGAGATAGCAATACATAATATAATGAGACCAGAAAAATAATGTGAAATTTTGATGGATTTTGTCAGTTCTAGAAAAACAAATCTAAATCAATTACAATTAAGTTATGTGTAAGGTCATGTTTTTATAACCATAAAAATATTGTGGTTAAATAAATTTGCATGACCATGCATAGCTTTTACGGGTCATATCAAGTTACACGCAACGAATCAATTAGTATTCTACGAGACTGTACACGAGCTATTATGGTTTTCCTACCCATAACTATTATTCCATTTATTCCATTTGATATTTCTGTAAAAAAATTGACTTGGTCGATTGTTAACTTATAAGTTTACCTTTCTTAAAGAAACATTCGGGTTTTTATTACAGAATCAAAACTCGATCATCAGTGTCCTCTGTTTGTGAACATAAATTATTTTATAAAGAAAAATCGGCCAAGTGTGAGTTGGACTCGCGCACGAAGGGTTCCATACGTATCTATAAAAACGGCAAAAAAATCACGTTTGTTTTTTTTTAATTTAATTATTCATTTTTAAAGTGAATATATAACTAAATATTCTGTGAATATTTCAAGCGTCTGCCTGTTGCCGTTATTAATATTGAACAAAAACAAGCAAAAAAAATCACGTTTGTTGTATTGGAGCCCCTTTAAATATTTATTTTATTCTGTTTTTTGTGTATGTTGTTATAGCGGCAACAGAAATACATCTTCTGTGAAAATTTCAACTGTTTTCATGAGATACAGCCTGCTGACAGACGGATGGACGGACGGACGGACGGACAGCGGAGTCTTAGTAATAGAGTTCCGCTAATTACCCTTTGGATACCCTTTGGCTCCAAAATCAATCGCTTTTCTTGTTAGTTTATATTTATCGTTCAACAACTTAGCATTTGAAATTAGTCAGAGAGTACGAACAACTATAATTGATTATCCAATTCAAAAGTAATTACCATTAAAGGTATACAGGTTTATTATCCACGTGCCACTTTTAAGGGTAAGTCTCAGCATCGGCAGCTACGTCAGACTTATAAGGTCGACCTTGGTGCTGAGCGCACAATGGTCTATGACGATAGGACAACACATCACAATGATCTGGACCTCACAAGTTGAAAGATGAGAGTTGCATCAAATGTCTGTATGGAATAATGATGCTTTGCAAGTGACAATGGAACGATTTCACTGTGCATTAAAAGTAGGTATTACGCCAGGCACGTACGTACCCACACCATAAATACGGTAATTTTTGTAATATGAATGAGTTGAAAGTTGAAACAATTTAATATTATTTAAACCATCTATCAATCTCGGTTACGCTCGAAAATAATATGTACTCATGTCTGCTTCAAGTTTCTTGGACTTTGTATAAAATCGATAGGTTAAAGAAATCAACGTATGTCTCTTCGCTTACAAGGTATCGCATTGACTCAAATATATGAATAAAATACTCATAAAGTTATTATTTTTTTAAGTCTAATTTTAAAAACACTTTATAGTCTATTGTATTTTTCACATTGGCGATGTAGTCACAATGTGACCCATAAAAATTGTTTTTCTTTTGATCAGACGTAACAAACACTTTAAAGGTGAAAAAATATTTTGCAACAATCTGCAAGGATGTATATCAAATAAGATTTTATAGATCATCAAAATAGATCACAAAATAAAAAAAAAGTTATCCCGTCAAAAATATTGCCAAAGCTAGTGATTTTTTTAAGGAATAAAAAATGTAAGGTTAACTTTAAAAACAATAACCATATCAAGGAATAGGTTTCCTTTTTCAGATAGGGTTTTGCACCACATCTACTTTTAACAAATATTGCCTTTAATACTTAGTATAAACTTTAATTGCATGCTTGGCTTACAAAAATTGGCAACAAGATTTTTTAAATGATCAAAAAAAAGGTGCTGGAAGCATTAAAAAAAAATATCAGATTTAGAATATACTTCTACAATATTATTATTATTATATAGGACAAAAGTTATAGACATAACAAAGACGGCAATTTATACAATTAAAAATATTGTAGAGGACAATCTATCACATAATTACGAGGACAATTTTCTTGGCTGAAACGAGATATGTAAAACCATAGATAGTTTAAATTACTGAACAGCCTAGCGGATTTTGAAGTAAAAGCTCGTCACGTCACCGTCATTAATAACAATTGACAACAGTGCGTCAAGTGCTTGCGTAAACGAGTGAACTATGACGTAATAAGAAAATAAAAAAAAAATATCTTAAATCACGAAAGATTTGCGTTTTAAATAAATCGTGGTAATCGCTGGGAATTCGTCTGCACGCCCTAGACCTAGACCTAGAACCTAAATAGTCATGTTGTTTTTGAGAAGTTTCCTTCAGCGAACGCTTAGGTTGTGGACTCAATCCTTCCAGTCGAAATTTTGCCTAGGGACTTCTGTAAGGGGTTCCTTAAGGAAGGAAGGATTAGAATTTCAAAGGTTCAACAAAACACGAGCAATGCTCCTGGTGTTACGTGCGTCTATGGAGGGGCTACGAAGACCGCACTTAACACTAGGCGTGTCTGCCAACAAAGTGATTAAAATAACCATCACAGTTAAGCGAGAATTGCATATCCAGTGCAACAACGTCTTAAATGCAAAGATATACAAAGGTTGGTTTTTATACTCGAATTTCGGTTTTCACTTCGGTACAACGTCATAAATAATAAAGGTCAACAGCACAATAAACCCGCAGCCAGAGTATGAACATTAGTAAAGAATTCTTTTAACCTTCGACATTTATTCACTGCAGATATACGTTTTTAAATTGTCTAAAAAAATACAAAATCATTTAACCTTGATTAAGGTACCACAACAGTCATTATATTTCAAAGGAAGGTCTTAGTTCTTTGTACTGCACCCATTCGGAGCCTCGGTCATTGGTGCGGAGCGCGGAAAGGCGAACTTGAGGCAGGAGGTGGACAGAAGTAAAGCAATAGGATAGTGGCTCTAATCCGACAGGCTGTGGGCTTCAGTTGACCGTGGCGAAACCTTACAACCGCCACTATGCGAAAGTATATTAACTTATTTTTTGTATACCTACGTATATAACCCATTTATAGACAGAAAATAAGCAACGCCTTATGGAATTTTTTCTAATGTATTCTTTGATTTGATAATGGTACCTCTGTATTATATTTAATCGATTTCATTGATTCTTATGAACTTCGTTAGGTCATATTGTACTTTTGGCTAATGAACTACACTACCTGTTTCCTTAATGTACATCTATATAAATGATATAGGTAAGAAAGCCGGTTTCATAGTTCTCAAATAGTATTAAATAAAAATAAATAAATAAATTTAGTAAAAATAAGTATATGTCCACATAAAAGTTATACGATTCTGCTCCTAACCGTTATCTCTTTTTAAAGGATGTTAATTTTGTAAGGCTATTGCTCAGTCAGTTACCGAACTCTATGGTGACGTCACACTTAGTTCAATATATTGACTTCCTTTTTGAAAAGAGCCACGTGGGATATAATTAGCACATTTCAAATATACCTCGAAATATATAAAATAAAAATAAACAAGTCGCATATATCGTGTCGTCTGGTTGTAGTTTGTTAAACGTCTTCTTGTTTTGTTTAGTTCATACTAATATTATTAATGCGAAAGTAACTCTGTCAGTCTGTCTGTCTGTCTGTCTGTCGTTACCTCTTCACTCTCAAACCCCAGAACCGATTTAGCTGAAATTTAGTATGGAGATAGTTAGTTTCCGGGGAAGGACATTGGATAGTTTTTATCCCAAAATCTTCTAAAGTTCCCACGGGAATAACTATAACCGAGTTTAAACGAACGCTTGAACCATAAATTGCAATAACCGAAATTAAGGCGGGTGGAACCGCGGGGAAAAGCTTGTTCGAAGCTGAAGCTAAAAATTAAGAAACAATCTTATCATGAAAAGACATCGAGGTGAATATGGCGTTTTAGAAGGTCAGATCCAGTTTCATTGTTATTTTTGTATATAAAACAGAATAACAATCAGTAAATTTACATAGATAATACTGGTTTAAATCGTACATCTCGACATTTGGAAGTATACTATAAAAACTCGACTAATAGTCCGGTCCGGTAAGATATAGGGAAAGTATTCCGAAGTTAATGAAATTTTGGCATGTCATTTGGGGGTACTCTAGAGTATACAGTCTTAAGTTTTTGGCCTCGAGGCCCCTGTGCTAAGTTGCTGTTTCTATAAGTATATAAGAAGGGCTCCAAGAAGCGAAACATTTTTAGAGCTATTATTTAAATGTTTATGTTGTTGTCAATGGAAGCAGGTAAAGGTTTAAGGAGAGGGCGCAAGGAGTACTCGCTCGAATAAGCCGCCCGAACAACAAAACCTAACGCACCAATGGGCACTACCCAATGAGATTCAGGGGGAGGGATTGGCATGCAGCCTGGCCATAGCGAAAGCGTTCGATCGGGTCTGGCACCGGGGTCTTCTTTCGAAGTGCTACGGAGTGCCTGAGGGTTTGTGCAAATGGGTGGCTAGCTTTTTGTCCAGCAAACGCATACGAACCTTAGTTGACGGTAGTTGCTCTGATAGCATGGACATTAATGCTGGTGTCCCGCAAGGCTCTGTGCTATCTCCTACGCTGTTTCTACTGCATATCAATGACATGTTGGACATCAACATCATATATTGCTATGCAGATGAGAGTACTGGAGACACTTATAACACGGTTCGTGCAAACATCCCTCTTTCCGTTGTGGAGGAAAACCGCGGAGAACTTATGTCTCAAATCGAGACCACAGTGTCCAAGGTCTCTGACTGGGGACGGATAAACTTGGTCCGATTCAACCCTTCAAAGACACCAGTCTGTGCATTCACAAATCCAGAACACTCCCCTCTCCATCTCCAAGAGCATTGGGATCCTTGGTGTTGACATCTTCAGCGATGTTCAGTTCCGAGATCATTTGCAAGACAAGGTAAAGCTGACGTCCAAAAATGATGTTCGAAATGATGCCCACGGCTACTTTCTACCATCGCTCCGCTCGCCTTTGGCAGGGACTTTATTATCACACTTTAAAACCGAAATGGTCGCGTACACGCGAACGCTCGGGTTGTGGAATAGACTCCCTGCCAAGATTTTCTCTAAGGACTACAGCATGGGGTTCTTCAAGAAAGAAGTTATTAGATTTTTGAAGGGTCGGCAACGAGCGAGTTATACCCCTGGTGTTGCAAAGCGTCCGTAGGCTACGGTGACCGCTTACCATCAGGCGGATCGTAGGCTTGTTTGCCACCTTGGTTGTATAAAAAAAAGCAAACAAATGCCTATTTTTTTGTTCAATAAATTCAAAAGAATTTTCAAAACGCACCTTTATTCTTCTCAATGTGTAAAATATAACATAATTTTTTCAATTTTTTTAATTGATATTTAATACTAAAAAAAAAACATATTTTTTGTTTCGTACTCTCTGTAGACGCGGCGCGTTTATGACGAAATTTTTTTCAAACTTTGATCTGTTGTACCTCAGTTAGTTTTGAATCAAAACATACGTTTGACTAGTGAAATTTGTAGAAAATTCAAAATTCTACAGCTTT
Organism: Apoda limacodes; assembly: GCA_946406115.1. Classification (NCBI taxonomy): domain Eukaryota; kingdom Metazoa; phylum Arthropoda; class Insecta; order Lepidoptera; family Limacodidae; genus Apoda; species Apoda limacodes. The sequence continues at coordinate 3,800,400 of OX291553.1, read as the reverse complement.
CTGGAAGACATAATACAGATAGAATACTTAGTTTAGGAGATATAATCGAAAAACTGAAATAAAACCGAAAATTTTAAAGTATTTTGCACCCCCCTCAAGGTTCAATATCAAATACTTACAGGGTCCTCAATATCAAATACTTACATTCTACGCCCCAGAGCATCCCTTAATGAGATACCAAAATTTCATTAACTTCGGAATACTTATATTTCCGAATAGAAAGCGATATCGACTGGACTATAAGTTAAAAGTTTAGACACACACGTTACTACCAAATCTAAGTTCGTATTCAAAATTCACAAAGAAAAAATAAATAAAACGTAACAAATTATTATTTGTATATTTGTATTTTTACTATTCCACATAGAACGCGATGACAAAACGGAAAAGGTTCCTTTTCAGTACAAAGCTTCTAAAGTCCATTTTCCGACGTGGCAGTGACAGTCGGCGGCGTGAAGCGATAAGCGAACAATGCCGTCGTATAACGGGACTACAAAGCACTGCACTTTACGGGCCAATGCTTCGATCCGCTAGCGACGCCAATGCCATGCAAGTGTATGGTTCAATGCTCTAACCGGATTTGGGATCCTTTTATCAGAAATCAACAAAACATTACAATTTACAATGTGAAGTCTATGGTAAAAAAATTTAACAAAAAACACAACCGGCTTCAAAAATATGCACTGAAAAGGTAAAAATAAATATCTTTTTCCAAAAATCTGATCTGAATTACAGTTTGAAGTTGGTGTTATGTGTTATAAATATATACAGATCAGAATTTTGGAAATAAGTATTTATTTTTACCTTTTTAGTGCATATTTTTGAATCAGGTTGTTTTTTTCGTTAAAAGTTTTTACTTTTAAGTGACGATAATTCCTTTTTCTCTTGTACACCATAAACATAAACATTGATACTTGTAACAAAATCTTACAATCATCAACAAAAAAGGCGTTTCAACAGTTCCAAATTGCCAGCAATTAATTTTTTTGACCAAAAGTTTTAAATTCACTAGATTAATACGGGACCACCTCGGAAGTATACCCTCTTAAATAAAAAAGAATTTTGAAAATCCGTCTATATATGACGGAGTTATGCCCGACCATACATTAAAAAAAAAATAGCTGTAGTGGAAATCAATAGGCGGGTTGCATGTGTTGTATTCAAACTAACCCAGAGGTATGCTAGAGGGTTGAAACAGATCTACGCGCCCACGGATGCCCCGTTCTGATTATGAGGTTGAAGTGCTATATGATGACATCAATAACACCTGTTGCTTTGACGTACTTCAATTTCTCTTCTTGTCAACTTCTTGGAAAATGAATTCTAATGAATTATTTTTTCAAGAAAATGGAAATCGCGAAACCCTTCTAATGTGAACATAGAAACGAGATTTTTATTTCATAATGGAAAACAGAAGATATAGGTAATCAAAGATGTCTCAGTGATGAATAGATTCAATATCGGAAGCGATCACTGACTTGTGAGACACTTTAAAATTTTAAGTCTTTATTTAAAGTTAAAATAAAGACGGCTTTCAAGTAAATACATACTAAAACTTGGATGCTTGTTTGTAATCAAACGAAGCCTTAACCATTGTCGTTAGCTTATGTAATACTCAAGGATTATTCTATTATGTAATACTCAAGGATTATTCTATTATGTAATACTCAAGGATTATTCTATTATGCTGTCAACATTAACATACGAAAATGACGGATATGTTTTATTATTTCTGGCATTTACTTCTACAATGACATATTGTTAAATTTACATAGTTACTTCATACTTATTCTATAATTAATTATGTCTGTATGTAGAATTTAATTGTATGTATGTAAATTACAAGTTTTGCTTTAAACACATAAGTGAAATTTAAAACTTCTTAGGAATAATAATATGATACCTACCAGGGTGTCCACTCTAATTCCCAAAAAAAATCCCTGACTTTTCCTGACCATTTCTTCAAAATTCCCTAACCAAAAATTATAATATTTATGAAATCTTTCAAGTTTGTTAATTCAAATTCAATATAATTTATTCAGTACTACAATAATTGAGCTCTTATGAATGTCAATACGCCATCGGTTCGTAAGTCTACAGGGCGGGAGACCTTGTACTGAGAAGAACCGGCAAGAAACTCAGCAAGGGCATTTCTTTTCTCCCTTTCTCTTACAGCGTCCAATTAAAATATTGGAAAATGCCCTCCCTATCAAAAAAGGACACTTTCCATTACAAACATAAAAAAACATGAAACCCGTTAAGTTTATATTATTATACTTTCAAACCAACCCTGAAATAGAGATTCTTTGTTTTACTGTTTCTACTTGTTTTTTGTCTTAGTAAATTCAACGATGACATGTACACAAAAAAAAACAAAACAATGAAACTCAGATTTTTAGTCTAATTTGACCGGACTATTTTTGAGTAATTACGTATATAGATAACATACGTAGCGTTCCCATAAGAGATTTAACTGAAACCACATTATTAAAATGGCTGTATATAAGTAGAATATAATTTTAAATAGGAATGACGAAATATACCGAGGAGTTTAAAGTAATAATTAGTTAGTTATATAAATGTGATATTTTATTGATTCATTAACAAAGAAACATAGAAAAAATATATTCACATCTCTTATAGCTTTATTATTATTATAGCAGACTATAGTAGTCTAAATAATTATTAGTTACCAGTTTACTTCAATTATGTTTAGAAGGAGAAAATCTACTCGAAATGTCTTTTGCAATAATCAAATTACTAATCAGTAACTTAAAATTATTACAGACAGCTATGCTTTAATCACGATATAATTATTATTAATTTGGCCAAATAGATCAGCTGAAAAATTTCTAATTAAACGTATGCCCTATGAATCAACTGAAGTAGTAAATGTCAGATGTCACTATTATTTATGTCATATTGAAGCATTTTACGTCAAATCTTTGTCATAAAAGAATATACTCTTCTTAAATGCTGGGATACTGGGATAGTAGCATTTTTGTTTCACCTAAATTTTTTTGTAAATACCATTTTTTTTCCTGACTTACCATAAGCTTCCCTAACTTTCCCTGACAACTTTTAGCTTCCCTGACTTTCCAGAAAGTGGACACCATGCATACATATTTTAAAACGAAAATTAGTTTCCTTTAAGGTAGAGCAATGATCCCAAATGACGGGATCCTGACACTCAAGAATTTCAAATAATACTGTTTTTTGAAAATTAAACATCTTGATACATGTCATGTTCATCGTACAAAAATCTATTCATCTTACAGAAGGCATTAGTAAATTGTTATTGAATTTATCTCCTTAAGCTGAATTGCGGTACAAAGATATCAAAAATCGGCCGTAACAAATCAATTGAAAACGACGATGAAAGACATGACATGTTAATCGACCACTAACCTGAATGGAAAGCGACCGAAATTAGTATTCTATGACAAGAGTAATGGACATCAGTATTCAGCAGACAATATTGACGTAGGCAAAGAAATAATAAGATTGCTGATCATTCCTGATTAACTGACGTGTTGTTGGCATCAGCTAACGGTAGGTATGTAGACTGTCCAGATATTAACAGTGATGCTAAGGCCTCCTATTCCATAATGTAACACATGAGAGTCTTCAAAAGATTGTTGGTGTAGAAAACTGATTAAGAGTGGGATCAGCGGCGTGAAGAGTTTGCAGAGAGCTTTGTCGAATAGGCTCCTGGTGTTACGACACTTTAGGTGGCAACACTAAGCCGTTCGGAAATTTTAGTGTCGCGTTACCGGTGGTGTTAAGACCGTCAACACCGACCTCTAGAGAGATTCATAAAGTTTGACGCAAATTATATGGCAAAGTGACGTTCGCTTGTATGAAATGAGCGGCTCAACACCGGTTATAGTTCGGTTATTCTTGGGTCAGTGTTATTAGAACACGAAGTTATCAAACGCAGGAATGAATGATGTTAATATGAATTGATAAAAGGTTTGTTACTGACGACGGAAAGTAATAAAAGTTTCAATTATTTTGTTTGTTTGAAATCAAATATCCTTATGCAATTTCATATTATCTTTATTGTGGCATTAGATACACAAGAGCGTATTGTTAATATTGTAATGTTTATAAACTAGATTGCGAATACTATGAACATTGAATGGATTTAAAGTTAAATGATGATCTACTTATCGAAAATTCTTGCGTGTGAAATGCTACTTACCCATTAAATATTTCAATAAGATATTACCTACCAAGAAAATTATGTTTGTAGAATATATACGTTTCTAAGTTGATTAAATCAAATGTAGTTTAGACACAGTTATAAGGAATAATCTATCCATAGTGTATGAAAGTGAAACAATAAGCTATTTATTATTATTATTATAGAATATCAAGATCATGTTCACGTAGCTAACCTAATTATGGGCAAGTTTAAATTTTAAAATAAACATAAACAACAAAAATAATAAGGAGTTTTGTATAAAATCTCCGTCAAAATAGTGATGTTGAATTTAAACTTTCCTCTATACTAAAATAGAACACAAGACTATCTATATGTATGTAAATACTGATATAATAACACTGAATTTGTTAAAGTTTTAAATATTTTGGAACAAAAATAAATTTGACTGAACAAAGCAAGATAAATTTGCAGCGTGACTCAGTGTGCAAAGCCCAATTACCATAAAAACTGAACTCTACGCCTCGCCTGCAAAGTTGTTAAAGTAATAAAAAGTTTTTCTTACAATTCCAACAAAAATTGTCAGCAAAACTAGGCCTTCCCTTGTACGAAAATAAATATAAACACAAATATAACGCAAAAGTCTCAAACTAAAACTAATGGTAATGATTCACCGAAACAATCGGCGGAAAAGGCAAAGTAAAATATTCGTACCATCTATTTGGAAATCCAGGATGAAGGTATACGAAGACCTTTCACAGAAACGCACAAATGACGCTTGTCCCGCTCGCTCAGAAGCCTCAGAGTTTATTGACACGGGAAACTGAAAAACTTTACGGGATAATATACAGCGACGCGACACGTCCGACCCTCGCAGAGGTTGGATGATTACTAATGTCTGGTGTGATGATGTGCTACCGTGCCCCTATGCAATGAAAGCCTTCGAAGTTAGTTATCAAAGCAAACTGAATGATATGATGTAAATAACAAAGTTGTATTCAGCTTGTTTGTGAGAATAAGGCAAAACCAGTTTCAATGGACAGTCAGTGTACTGCAATTCGCCATTAACTTTTGTCCACACCACGCTTCGTTCAGCATTCATGGGCGTGTTCGTTTTGGGATTAAGAGTTCCACGAATGATACTTTTCACACCTTTGATAACGCCAGTTTTGCCACCGACACTTATCGTTCATATAGGTTTGAAACGTTACTACCAAAATTTTTGGTTGCAAAACTTGCAAAACGAACAGTTGAGGAACGCACACTACGATAAAACCCACACACACTACCATAAACAATGAATATGTATAGGCAGATTGACAGATTAACACGAAAACCCCACATCCGGACATGGGTCTAAATTTTCATTTTTCGGTGGCAAAAGTGACAAAAATATTGTAAACGAACGCATGACAGTTTGTTACAGATGATGCTAAAATTTTGATACCAATGCTAAACGAACAGATGACAAGTGACAAAAGTTATGAAAATAATGATTCTGCATCCCAAAACGAACGCGCTCCAAATCGAACATTTTCAAGCTGCAACTGGTTGTCGAGACAATATGTATAAATTACGTAATAATAAAAATTATATTAACTAAACCCGATTTAACACAATCGAGTTTATAAGTCAATGGCCAGCTGCCAGAAGTTTGCATCATGTATATGTATTTACAATGTAAGTAAATATAAGATATATTTTAGAAATATATAAGACGAGTGATACTGTACATATATTGAAACAGATTTTTAAAAAACGTTGAGCATTATCACTGTGAAATATAATTTAACAATTTATGGCAATTATGATAAATTTTTAGTTGTTCTGTTCTGGCTATTTTTGATGGCGTTTATGTTACTTCTTTAATACGTTTTCCTGAAGGAAAATACAATTTATGGAATAGTAGGTAATTCAGGGGCTAATGCGATCAGATGAGTGAGTGCTGCGTGCTGCATCACGTAAATCAACAGATTTTACTGCTGCGGATGAATCACACACTACTTTTTTTATCTGGTCTTATGAATTACAATATGTAGTTCAAACATTTTAAATACTATAATATATGAGTACCTGGAAGACCGAGCTCTGCTCGTTTTTTCTAACAACGCCATCTATTGTCAAGTAGCTTTAGTGTTGCTGTGTCGGTAAAAATAGTATTACTACTCGCCAATAGATGTCAGGAAGAGTCATATTTATCAGTTTATCATCGCCTGAAAATACGGATAAAACGACGTTTTCTAAAGTGCGAGTAAGAGTTTTGGAATAAATAAAAACAACGTAAATATTTCTGGACGTGAAAACCGAGCATAGCTTTTACTATGAATACCAGGTAACGGATACAAATACATATATTTTTATGTTAATACATACATAAAAAACATCCAGGCTAACCAAATGTTCATTACATAAATGTTTGTCATGTGCAGGGATCGAACCCACGCCCAGTTCGGCGGCATGCAAGTCATTACCAACTGAGCTACGGAGCGGAGCCTTCCCTGCAAACAATGCCCATTTGCACACTACCTTTTACTGTACTTGAAGTTTGTTAAAATAATTTCTCATCAAATCATCAGATAGTAATCACCTTTGTTCAGTAGATTTACCTGAAAACCTTGTCTAAAATGTGTCATAATATCTTTACTACCCGCATTAATATTTACATGAATGAAATAGTGAGCTAAATATAGCCAGGTTTGAACAGAGATTATATTGAATGGGACACCCCATCCTTGTGCAGTGGGAAGTAGGTCAGTATGTCAGGCGTGACGTCGTCGCTCGTGACGTCACGGACATCCGAAAGGAACTAGGGAAGTGGGTCACAACACTGATTAATTTCGAATTATTAATTTTCGAATAGTAGGTTTATAAGGGTGCGCACCTGTCAATAATTCATCGAAATTCTCTAAGGCACATTGAAAACTCATTTATTTTTTTATTAGTAGATTGTTATTTCTTTACTAACAATATTAAATTCCTTTTAATGTTTAGTAGCCAATCAATAACTTGATTTCAATTTCGATTATATATAATTTAAAATTATATATTTCTAAAAATGTGTAAGAATTAAAAAAGAATCACATCAGAACAAGCTTAAACTTTCTGGTCATAGTAAAATAATTACCGTGTTTTCTGTGCCAGTGACTGTATACACAATTACCCACACATAATATAGGAGTCACCCTCTTTTCACAAACCACTGTAGTTCTGCGTGATAGTTGGTGACTGGTGAGCCCATCGCCAGAACACTTACTAATATCTGAACTAAGGTAATTTTATATATATTTTTTATATATAGCTTTAATTATATATAAGTCCCAATAAGTGATTTATGAAATACCAGGGACAGAATTTTGCCCTTTTGCCAGATATCGACGAACGAATTGGAATTACACAGTAATAATAACCTTCATAACTAAGTCATTTATAGCAGCACCAGCTGTGCCTTACGGTTACCCAGAAAAAACTCACAACCAGGAGCAAAAGTTATCTATGTGTCAATCATTCCATTTGGTATGCAAACTTTTACCGTTGTTATATTAGTGGAATAAACAACATGTGACAGAACTGGCATTACGCTACTCAACTTCAAACACATTAACCGAAATATGCCTACAAAGACAAATAACGTATAAGTAGGTATTAAACATAACCTAAATACTGTGACAGAATGTAAACAGAAGCATCACCTTTTTTTCATTTAAGCAGGCAAGCAAATGAGGCTAAGATGTACGTCATAAAGACGTGTCGCTTCTGTTTACCCTGCATTCACCAGGGATGCTGATGAAGTCTCGACGAAAGGCGGGGATAACAAAAGACGGGCAAGATGAAACACTAGTTGAAAATAGCGGAGGAACTGTGAGGCACTGCCATTAGGCGGAGGAAATGAGTGGTGAGTTTTTGAATGGAACAGAGGCAATGTGTAATACATACCAGTTGACGGCCTAGTTGCTCAGTTAAAAGAGACGTTGACTGTTACAAAAACACATTTATTTATGTGATGAACATCTATGTTTGTCTTGAATCCAAGTGTTTTCAATGTATCGTATTATATTATAGTATGAGTAGGTATTTTTCCGTTAGTAATAGAGTTTTCATCTATTCGAAAAACGTTGACTGGTTCGCCATTAGGCGGCAGCAAAGTGCGTGTTTTGCTTCCGCTCTCAAAGCGCATAGTAATGAATTTTGATCAATTTCTGATTAAAAAAAAATCATAAAGCACATAAGTCCCAGGGCTGCCTTTTTTTTCTGAGCTGACTATGCAGTTGGCTGTTGCAGCCATTACTGCTTCACCGGGCTTTTTGGGGCGAGACTCTGAAGGAGCCTCAGCCCATATAGCGCCCAACGCTCAAGGGCTCCCCGCGGGGGAAGCCTCGGCTTGGGTTGTCGCTCTCGGGAAATACTACCAGTAGAGTCAACTTATTTTATACAACTCTGTAGGGTTTGCAACCGTGGATAAACCAATAAATTTTTAGATTTCTCTTACTCTGTAGTGTCATATTATTATAAATCACAGATATCTTTTAAGCAGGCATTTGCCTGTGTTTTGTATAATTTTTTTAGTAACTTTAGCAAACATAGGGAGGAAATGCAATGTAAAAGCAATGTTTTGACGATTGTCAACGTCTACGTTTAAATTTTTTTTTGTATCCAATTATACACGGCTGTCTGCTATGCAAACCGGATACATAATGTAACCAAATTATACAAATTTTCTATGCAATTATGCGACTCCAACCTAGACTCTGTATTATGAGGACGTTCCCTGCGGGCGCACCTTTGTTGTTGGGTTTATATTTCAAAACTGTTAAAATGTTTCAAATGTAAATATAAATTTTTATAAATTCTTTTACTTTAAACATTAATTTTACTTTTTTATTAATATTTTTTTTTATGATTTGTGTCTAAAAGCGCTTTTTACTTATTTTTTCATAAGAGGAGATGAAAAGTAGAGTGTTTCACTCGGTGAATCCTTTGCTACGTTGTGGATTCAAAAAAGGGCCCTCGCCGTCAAAATATTATTTTGCTCCTTCTGATACAATATACTATTTCATTCCACTTGCTCTTAAACAGTGTCGTTACGTGCAGTGCAGTGTTAAGACCTTAATTACTCCCACGGGCTTTTTTTTTATAAATTTTACTTTTCTCAAAGCAAAGCGCACGTTCATAGAACTCACGGGCGTGAATGACGCACCTGTCAAATATGTTTAAAAGCTGTCTGTTCAAAATACGAACGACGCGCCCACTACAAGCATGCAATAACAAGTTTTAACTTCTGACAAAACTTTTAATTCATAAATTCTCAAGATATCTAGTAGTGGTATTGTTTTCTCTTCTTCTATTTTTTCTATTTCAATTGATTTTTTTTTGTTTACTCGCAAATATGATGAAAATCATTGTGTGTAACACAGGCGATGAGAAAATTACAAACTCGAGTCATTAAAGCCTTCTGCCTTCGGCTAGGCTTTTAAGTATAAATAAATTAATATTTTTAGACATAACACACAGCGCCGTCTGGCCCCAAAGTAAGCAAACACTGTGTTATGGATACCAGATAACTGATACAAATACATATATAACTTTTCATTATAAATACATACATATCATACATAAATACACCCAGACTCAAGACAAACACAAATGTTTACCACATGAATGTTTGTCCAGTACGGGAATCGAACCCACACCCTCTATTCAGCAGCCGATCACACTACCGACTAGGCTGTGAGGGAGTCGAAAGTACCCACTCGTAAGTAATTTTCTCGATAGTATTATTAACTAGCTTCAAAAAATTCAACCATAGAGAATATTGATACTGAGTCTGATTTTACGAGCACTCAGTTTGGGAACATAGGCAGAGTATATACATAGGAGACGCATGCGCGTATAAAATATATCAACGTTTTTAGGATTCCTTATATCCAAATGAAAAAAACGGAACTCTTATAAGATAGCTTGTATGTCTGTCTGTATTATCATCAGTCATAGTCAATTTGCCTACTTAAAGCTTTCAAAACATGGAAGGTTGATGAAATAACTAAAAATATATGTTACTTGTGATGGAAGTTATTACATCACAAGGGCAAGTAGTAAGACAAATAAATACAGGACTAAAGAAGGTTAATATAATGAAACGACAAGCTAGTGCTGAATTGGACTATGGGGATCTGTATTGGCATGGTTAAATTAAAAAAAAGAAGTATGTGTGGGGTGGCTATTTATGATATAAATCGAAAAAGGTAGGTATATTAAGGGTGGTTTTGGCATGTTGACAGAATAAAACAAAGAGGATGAACGAAACAAATTTATTAAGCAAATAAAAATGGATGCATCGATAGAGGTAAGCCTTAACCATCTTATGTTTGAAAGCATAGATGCTAGTGAATGAAGCAAAAGAAGTGTGCCAGGATTGTGCAAGTAAAAGCCATCTGGTTCTGAGTATCAGTTTGAAATATTTTTTCTATTCAAACTTACGGTGAATCCGATTAAGGTGAATCCAAACAGGATTTTTTAATACAAACTGTGTTAGACCCGATACCTTTAACTATAGACATTTCGCTAATTAAAACATGTTATCATAAAACACTTTATACCAACATCAAACTGTAATTTAGATAAGATTTTTTAAATCATTATTTTTACCTTTTGAGTGCATCTTTTTGTAGCCAGTTCTTGTTTTTGTAACAAACTTTTTTTACTTCTATGTCATCTCTTAGGTCTATGGTTTTGACAATTTAGATATGTGTATCTAAGCAACACTGTTTGTAAATAAGTCGAAAATGAAAGGTCTATCTACATTGTTGATAACGCTATTTTTCCTCAAGTTTCCAAGAAATTGCACTCTGCGTGGCTCGTTTAGTCACAGGTTATATACACGTTAAGGTTCAACTAGTCGCAGGCTCGAATTCACTCGTGGACGCATCCAAAAAGCACGCTGTCTCACCTAGCATCGTGTCTAAAAGAGATGGAATCAGTTATGAGCAGTTAGCAGCTTTGTATATTTTTGGGCAATATTCTACCTATATTTCTCAATAATGTAATAAGCTAATAATAATAATAACTTTCGACTATTTTCTTTGACACAAACTAACATAATAAATAAAGATTATAAACTAGCTAACCCCGCGAACGTCGTTTCTCGCCGCCCATTATGAAGAGATTGTACTAATTTAGAAACCTTGCCCAGTGCCTATGTGTATAACAACTGAGACCCTGTCCGACTCGCACTTGACCGTTTTTTCTTTAATAAAAACCTTGCCCTAACACTAACAAACACAACAGAAAAAGAACTAGCAAAATCGGTCTAGCCGTTCACGCGTGATGGCGAGACCAAGAGTCCGACTCGCACTTGACCCTTTTTCTAACCTTTTAAACCTTGCCTTAACAATAACAAACGCAACAAAAAAAGAATTATCCAAATAGGCCGTTCTCGAGTTTTATCCAGACTAACGAACAGCATTTGTTTTTTTATATATATAAGAAGATAATAATGTTCGTTTATTTACTTTTTTGACGCAGTATATTTGACATCTCGATCTGTCATAGAATTAAAATCCCATATCCAACCTCCCTGTACTACTCATAATCGCCATATACTAAAAAAACACAAACACCGTGCCGAAGTCTGCCAAACTGAAACAACGTTAGACGATTGTTAGGTTTTTTTCGTTACGGTTTTTCGTTACGGAATTTCTTGATTAGGTCGACGCGCTCACAGCCCGCGATAAAAGCTATGCAAAAAATCAAAGATTTTTGTATAAAATTGCCCTATATATTGTGTAGTCCCAACAACAAAGGACTATGCATATATCAGAGACACCTATTGGCCTAATATAAAAAAGCCACTGTGGTAAGAATTACCCAGCTGTAATTATTAGCAATTGATTTAGTGAATAAAATAATGTCTAAATCATCTATTATGAACTAGTTTAATTTGGCACAAAGTCATTACTTAGATATTTATCTGATTATCTTAGGCCATGAATTGCAATGTCAATGTTGGTCAAGCTAATGGCCACTGGGCTGTGACAAGCTTTCAAGCTAGTGTAAGGCTTCTTTACTTGGCTGAAAAACTGCAGTTATAATTTCACAGACAACAGCTAACACCAACACGGTTTAACATGCCTTGCAAATCACAAAGCAGTCACTTATCCAGGTACTGACCATGCCTGACTCTGACGTCTGATTTCTTAGTGATGAAATACATTTCTTAGTGATAAATACATAAATTGTCTTTTGTTTATATTTGATACTTTTTTATGTTGTGCTTGTGCTTAATATTTCATGTTTTACTTATTTTTGTAATGGAAAGTGTCCTTTTATGATAGGGAGGGCATTTTCCAATATTTAAATTGGACGCTGTAAGAGAAAGGGAGAAAAGAAATGCCCTTGCTGAGTTTCTTGCCGGTTCTTCGCAGTACAAGGTCTCCCGCCCTGTAGACTTACGAACCGATGGCGTAGTGACATTTATAAGTGCTCAATTATTGTAGCCTAAACTGAATAAATTATATTGAATTTGAAAATTTGAATTTGACGTTGCTTAACTTCTCATATTGTGACCTGTTGTGGAAACAATGAAGACCTATTTGTCAAATTGTGACAGATGACACGGCTTGATTACTCTGGGTTTCCCTTACTAAGGTTGGTCCTAATACATTGAGAAGATTTTGAAAAATATTGAAAATGACCATATTAAGGTTTTCTTCATTTTCAGTGTCACTAGACCACATATTATATTAAGGTTTTCTACATTTTCAGTGTCACTAGACCACATATTATACTAAGGTTTTCTACATTGTCAGTGTCACTAGACCACATATTATACTAAAGTTTTCTTCATTGTTGGTGTCACTAGACCACATATTATATTCAGGTTTTCTTCATTGTCGGTGTCAATAGACCACATATTATACTAAGGTTTTCTACATTGTCAGTGTCACTAGACCACATATTATACTAAAGTTTTCTTCATTGTTGTTGCACTAGACCACATATTATATTCAGGTTTTCTTCATTGTCGGTGTCACTAGACCACATATTATACTAAGGTTTTCTTCATTGTTGGTGTCACTAGAACACATATTATATTCAGGTTTTCTTCATTGTCGGTGTCAATAGACCACATATTATATTAAGGTTTTCTACATTGCCAGTGTCACTAGACCACATATTACACTACAGTTTTCTTCATTATTGGTGTCACTAGACCACATATTATATTAGGGTTTTCAACATTGTCAGTGTCACTAGACCACATATTATACTAAAGTTTTCTTCATTGTTGGTGTCACTAGACCACATATTATATTCAGGTTTTCTTCATTGTCGGTGTCACTAGACCACATATTATACTAAAGTTTTCTTCATTGCTGGTGTCACTAGACCACATATTATATTAAGGTTTTCTTAATCGTTGGTTTCACTAGACCACATATTATATTCAGGTTTTTTCATTGTCGGTGACACTAGACCACATATTATATTAAAGTTTTCTTAATTGTCAATGTCACTCAACTACATATTATATTAAGGTTTTCTTCATTGTCGGTGTCAATAGACCACATATTATACTAAGGTTTTCTTCATTGTCAGTGTCACTAGACCACATATTATACTACAGTTTTCTTCATTATTGGTGTCACTAGACCACATATTATATTAAGGTTTTCAACATTGTCAGTGTCACTAGACCACATATTATACTAAAGTTTTCTTCATTGTTGGTGTCACTAGACAACATATTATATTCAGGTTTTCTTCATTGTTGGTGTCACTAGACCACATATTATACTAAAGTTTTCTTCATTGCTGGTGGCACTAGACCACATATTATATTAAGGTTTTCTTAATTGTTGGTTTCACTAGACCACATATTATATTCAGGTTTTTTCATTGTCGGTGGCACTAGACCACATATTATATTAAAGTTTTCTTAATTGTCAATGTCACTCGACTACATATTATATTAAGGTTTTCTTCATTGTTGGTGTTACTAGACCACATATTATATTCAGGTTTTCTTCATTGTTGGTGTCACTAGACCACATATTATACTAAAGTTTTCTTCATTGCTGGTGTCACTAGACCACATATTATATTAAGGTTTTCAACATTGTCAGTGTCACTAGACCACATATTATACTAAAGTTTTCTTTATTGTTGGTGTCACTAGACCACATACTATTTTCAGGTTTTCTTCATTGTCGGTGTCACTAGACCACATATTATACTAAAGTTTTCTTCATTGCTGGTGTCACTAGACCACATATTATATTAAGGTTTTCTTAATCGTTGGTTTCAGTAGACCACATATTATATTCAGGTTTTTTTCATTGTCGGTGGCACTAGACCACATATTATATTAAAGTTTTCTTAATTGTCAATGTCACTCGACTACATATTATATTAAGGTTTTCTTCATTGTCGGTGTCAATAGACCACATATTATACTAAGGTTTTCAACATTGTCAGTGTCACTAGACCACATATTATACTAAAGTTTTCTTTATTGTTGGTGTCACTAGACCACATATTATTTTCAGGTTTTCTTCATTGTCGGTGTCACTAGACCACATATTATACTAAAGTTTTCTTCATTGCTGGTGTCACTAGACCACATATTATATTAAGTTTTTCTTAATCGTTGGTTTCACTAGACCACATATTATATTCAGGTTTTTTTCATTGTCGGTGGCACTAGACCACATATTATATTAAAGTTTTCTTAATTGTCAATGTCACTCGACTACATATTATATTAAGGTTTTCTTCATTGTCGGTGTCAATAGACCACATATTATACTAAGGTTTTCTACATTGTCAGTGTCACTAGACCACATATTATATTAAGGTTTTCTTCATTCTTGGTCTCACTAGACCATATATTTTATTTTTAACTAGTTAGGGATTTTGTAAAATATGTTAATGTAAAGAATATTAAACATTTAAATTACACTTTAACTTCTACAACACTCACAAGACTGGTATGTTTAGTCTAGTAATTTATTACTGTGTTGCTAGTTAAATACTATAGCACAGACGCAAGCAGGAAGAATTTTGTTTTATGACCAGTCACTATTTGTCTCTGTTGCACGCACATAATTATTTGCCGTCACACTCCCACAGATGCAATGACCGCTGTCATAGAGAAGTGCAACAACAAATAATTATGCGAGTGCAACAGAGACAAATAGTGACCAGTCATTGAACGAAATTCTTCCTGCTTAGCGTTCGTGCTATAAATACAATCTCTTTTCAGAAATGCTACATCATTTACTCTTGTAAAACGTTACTAGTAACTTGTAACTTGCGAGAGTATAATCCAAAAAAGTAAAATAGTATATTTACTAGTTACAGGACTAGTACCTATTGCTAGACTAGTAAGCTTTCAGAAATAGGGCCCTGGTGTTTTGGATATTGGTACAGTTCCAGAATTATGACTTTTTATTTCCAATTCAAGAAATGCATTGTACCTACATTATCAACTGATTACCTGGCATTGTTTATCCAGTGTTTATGTGGGCAATACTTAAGTGTTTTGAGAACCTATAACAGCTTCAAAATTACCATACCATTGCTTTTAGCAACACATGCAGTCAATCAATACATAAAAAACATACTCACGAAGTATTTCCGTAAATATGAAAGATTCAACACTGTCACTTAAGCCGGCCACAAATGTTAACAATGAGAGGTATTAAACATTAAAATTCAATAGCACCGTAAATAAAAATAATCTCAGACAAAACGTTCTTAGGCCTTCGGCTAACATAGGCCACCCATTTTGTTTAGCTGTCAAATAAATGTTGCCCGTCCTAGTTTACAAAATTCCTTTTTTTAATCCTCGTATTTTGAACTTGGTTTCGGAACGAATTTCATAGAAAAATATCAGAAATATAAGCGAAATTTAAGATACATTTAAATTGTCTTAATTACTTGTGCGGACTTATCCTTGAACGTATGTGTATTTGACATAAAAACATTGAATTAAATACAATTTATAAATGTCAAAGTGAAGGTGTTGTACTTGGAAAATAATTGACAGAAGCATTCTTCATTTTAAAAAGAAGACCCTGACTTGTATCTTATGCAGTGGCTCATACTGCTGTCTACTTAAGCAATGCATTATTGTTAACCATTTAGCAGTTACATTGTGTTTATTCATAACATTTACAGCTGGCTGACTATCAATAAAATTTTAATGGTTCAATAAACTAAATAGGTGGTCAATTTCCGTTGAATATTTTAGGGAATTACTTACTTACAGACATGAATTTAAATTTAGTTGGTATATGTTATTTTAATTTAGCAAATTCCTCAGAGAATATGGTCGTAAATAAATTGTCGATGCAGCCTTAAAATGGGGAAAAAAATTACGATAACATTGCGATCCCCAGAACGCCATCTTGATTCCGAAACGGTAGTAGCTTATAAATTCCTTGCATATATACTTGCATAAATAAACTATTTGAATTTGAATTTGATAAAAAACACTTTTAGCCGTTAATATGTACTATTACAATAAATAAAATAAATACTGTACTATTTTCATAAACTTTGTATTAGTTTAGCGTAAAACGTAATGTTGAATAACTGAGAAATATAGTATTTATGTTACGTAAATATTATTTTTTAATTCATTACCTGCGCTGTGTCAAGGTTAAGTCTACTATGAATTTTACTAGATATGTGGTAAAAATTACTAGGTAATTGTATTATTTAAGTTAGTGCATTTGCCTAGTATTTTATGCATTATGTGAAATTGCGAGTATCCAGTATAAACATACTTCCATGTAAATACATAGAGATTTTTTACATGACATTTTAAAATAACAATATGTCAGAACAAAAAACATCTTTACGTTAGTTACAAATACTTCACTTTAATACTCTTAACTTAAATCGGTTATAAATACCTAGTATGTAGATACCAGTGTTACTCATTGCCCATCACATGAACGTATTCTCTGAGCAGCCGGAATATAGCTGGGGGCGGGAGGCTCCGGTGACCAGGGTGCCTACGGGTGCCTCACTTTCAAGTGCATAGCACATTGTTCGAAAACATCATCCAACGACGCAGCAGTCACACCACGAAAAATATCTATAAAATAATTGATTTTTTTTTGTAAAAAATCACTCTTATATTGTTTCCTTCCACTCAATTTTAATTTGCACAACCCATAGGCCCAAACCCTAAGAATTAAATACTGTTATATCTAACAAACTGGGAATTTCAGACATAATCTTAACAGGGTGCTTCTTACTAGCTAGTATATTTGCGAGTTGGAACGAACGAATACTATGTGCAAATATATCTATCTACCTTTCTTTTTCATTTTGTTACTAGAATATAGAGTGTAGGAAAAAGAAATAAAAACTGGTAGCCTATCCTATTGTCGCAGTGGAATAAAACAACATTTTTTTTTCAGTAACACGTATATTTGGATACAAAAAAAAAACGTTTTTAAATGTATGAGCATCCCTTTACAAAAATTGTTCATAACATTTTATAGTTTGTTGTTTGTAATTATATATTTTAACGGACTTCAAAACTATAAATTTACTTTGTTAGATTTAATGTACTTATTGTCTATTAGTGTTCTGGTTTGAAGCACTTAAATATTAATATATTTCCCAATATTATAGAATCTTCTCACAATCTGGCAATATTTACAAAATTGTATATCAGAGCCATCTACGTAAGTTACTTAAAACTACAAGTTCCAATCTTTGTACCTTTCAAAGTTAAAACAACTTCATTTATAAATGTAATGGCTACACGTGTAAGGTTTGTAGCACTTAGTTATTTTTATATTTCCCAATATTATAGGTTCTTTTCACAATCTGGCAATATTTACAAAAGATGCTTTGTATATCAGAGCCATCTATTTAGTTTACTTAACACTACAAGTTTTTAGCTTTGTACCTATCAAAGCCAAAAAAAACTTCATATGAAAATCTGTAGATGGCAGTAATTTAAATAAATGTTATGCGTGTTTATAATGTAGTGTAATTGTCTATGGTACCTCATACATTTAAAACGTCATACATGTCGCACATCACGCCTACTGCTCCCTGTTTTTAGTTTCCGACGGAAAAAGAGGGGTGTTATGAGTTTGACCTCTATATGTGTGTATCTGTCTGTGGCACAGTAGCCCGGGTGTTAAACGGGTTAACCGATTTGGATGCAGTTTTATTTTATATGAAAGCAGATTTTCTAGCGGTGGTGCTTACATGTTTCATTAAATTTATCAATACAAAGTTAGCATTTCTTTTTTAAGTACGGTAGGGATCTAAGACGCATAATGGGTACTTATTTACTTTTATTTCAAACATATGTGTGACCTAAAATTTTAAACACCCATGTATGCTACTTAACTATACAAGATATGGAATTCTTGGTCTGATCTCTCTGAGACTCAGGTGGTATGAAAATTTACATTACCAAATGTTAGTCAGATACAAACATGTATTAATATTAATGGCGAGCAATTAGAACTTGTAGATTCAACAGTTTTTCTTGGCATAACGCTGGACTCCAAACTTCAGTGGGGTCCTCATAGTTAGTCATAGTTAGTTTAGTTCTGCTGTGTATGCGATCAAGAAAATAAGACAATTGACCGATGCCGACACTGCAAAATTAGTATATTTTAGCTATTTCCATAGTTTAATGACATATGGTATCATGTTTTGTGGAAGCGCTGCTGATGTAAATACAATATTTTTGTTACAAAAACGGGCAATTCGTGCTATTTATAAATTGGGATCTAGGATATCTCTGAGGGATAGGTTTAGGGAAGTAATATTTTAACTTTAGCGTCGCAGTACATATATGAAAATCTTTTATGTGTACATAAAAATATCAATAGTTTCAGCAAGAAAAGTGACGTTCACAAAGTAAATACCTGCTAGAAGTAAAAATAAGCTGTTGGTGCATGATACATGTCTATACAAAATTAGTAACTCTTTTATGGAGCAATGTATACACTTTTACAACAAAGTTCCCAGTAATATTCAGAAGCTAGCAATAAGTAAATTTAAATCTTTTATCAAACAACTACTTTGTAAAAAAGCGTACAACAATATTTCAGACTATGTAAATGATAAAAATTCATGGGACTGAAGATTCTCAATTACAGGATGCATAGGTAAACCAAATTAAAATGGAAATGGAAAATAATATATAAATTGTACGGATAAAAAAAAAATATTTAAAACATTGATTGTATTTGTAGTTTTAAAGTTTTTTCAAAAAAAGAGTAACTATAGAGTTTCTTGCTGGATTCTTCTCGGTAGAAATCAACAACATTGTGAACCGGAGGGAGGATGGCACGTTTAAAAAATAGTTAACTTTGACGATTCAAAAGTGATTGTAAAATCCTAATTTGAGTAAAAAAAATAAAAATAATAGCAGATATGTCGCGTTTGGATTTGTTTTGATCAGAATTTTGGATTCAACATACATACAACGGTATGGCACCTCGATGAGCTGAGCCTGTGACCAGGATATTCACCACACTAGTACACCCTTGACAAAAAAAAAAACGATATGTAGTGTTTGGATTCGTTTTTTATCAGTTTTAAATTATATTTACAGTACGATGGTGCCTGTACAATAACATTATATTTACAGTACGATGGTGCCTGTACAATAACATTATATTTACAGTACGATGGTGCCTGTACAATAACATTATATTTACAGTACGATGGTGCCTGTACAATAACATTATATTTACAGTACGATGGTGCCTGTACAATAACATTATATTTACAGTACGATGGTGCCTGTACAATAACATTATATTTACAGTACGATGGTGCCTGTACAATAAAATTATATTTACAGTACGATGGTGCATGTACAATAACATTATATTTACAGTACGATGGTGCCTGTACAATAACATTATATTTACAGTACGATGGTGCCTGTACAATAAAATTATATTTACAGTACGATGGTGCCTGTACAATAACATTATATTTACAGTACGATGGTGCCTGTACAATAACATTATATTTACAGTACGATGGTGCCTGTACAATAACATTATATTTACAGTACGATGGTGCCTGTACAATAAAATTTTATTTACAGTACGATGGTGCCTGTACAATAAAATTATATTTACAGTACGATGGTGCCTGTACAATAACATTATATTTACAGTACGATGGTGCCTGTACAATAACATATTTATAGTACGATGGTGCCTGACAATAACATTATATTTACAGTACGATGGTGCCTGTACAATAACATTAGCTCGGAGGTATCTTATTAATATAACTATACTTATCATAACTTCTTCTGTAAATGAGTTTAAAAAATTAAATAAAAAAAATTAAAAAACCCCCAACGCAAAAAGAAAATCAAATGTTTAAAAAGTCATAATACGTCAAATTCGATTAAGTAATCTTCTTTACATATAAAATGCTTTGACCTGACTGACGGATTAACGCACAGCCTAAACCGTTAATATAGGGGCACAGGTCGGTGTTGTTCAGCAATTATAGTACTGTCCGCTACAATATAGCATTTTTGTGGAACTAAAAGTATAGCTAGCTATATTCTGAATTGAAGGTGTCGGTCTCGTGTCTCCCCTGATGGTTCCCCTGGTATACAGTACTCAGCAGGGTCTCATTTTCCTTGTCTGTTTTCATTTTGAAAAATAAAAACTTATCATTTCAATAGATAAAAATTGTTTAAATTAATCACAAATTTTTTTTTTTTCTGTATTCATTTTTTAATATTGATGATAATTAAGTTAAAAACGCGTTTATAATTAATGTTTTTGCGTTTCCTAGTTACTTTCTGTCATTTTATACATAACCCATGCTGAGGTGGTATTTTATGACCGTGATAAATATTCTGACCGTGTATGGATGAACATGGATATACAGCCTACCTGTTACCGTTTTTATTATTTTTCTTTGTTATGCAGATTGTGTGGTAAAATTTCCTACATGATAAGGCTGCCTGTTGTACTATTTTCGCGCTATGGTTTCGTTCACAAAAAGCGATGTTATAGTATAGCGTTCACGCAGACAACGTCGCGGGCAGCAGCTAGTATAAAATAACAAAAAAAAATATAATAGAAAAGCATAAACATTAATTATAAACGACTTTTTATAGTATATGATTTTTTCGATTCGAAAACATAAGTACCGCCTTGCAACGATTTTTTAGATATTAAATTTTTTTTAGAGATATTTAGCCTGGACTAATCTGCTAAAGTGAGTTTGTTTGATTGTTTTTACTTCAAGTCACAATGGAGCATCAACTGAAATTTACCAAGGGATACCTAAAAAGGACAAAGGTACATAGATTTTTTATACCAGAAAATTCAAAAGTTCCTGCAAATAACTATAAGCAAATTGAACGTGAATGAAATATAGTAACCTATAGCAAATTGTACGTGAACTAAATATAGCTACCTATAGCAAACTTCGTTACTACCTATTATCAAAGAGTTGCCGTATTAATTCCACGCCAATAGCGCGGGCGGAGCCGCGACCAGCACCTTGTTTAATTTTTTAAACATAATTATTTTAAACCAATTTAATTACAGCGGCCATACCTATACCTTCTAATTAGGTATTGTACTTACTTTTATTTTGAAATTCAGTATTCGGTAGGTAGCTTAGTTCCATTTGAAAATAAATAAAATTATATAATTAGGGATAATAACAATAAGATTTAATAAACTATTTTGTCTGTTTAAAACTGAGTAACGGTTGCGATGCCTTATTTGGAATATTTGGAAAGACGTATAGTTTGGTGTAGTCAAGATGCCGGTGCTCGCAAAGAGTGATGTACTGGTCGAACGCCAACCTGCCGGCGAAGAAGCACAAGGCGAAAAAACCGACGAGCAGCAGGGCGCACGCAGCCGGGCACAGCACGGCTCCCAACTTGCTGACGCGCTCCGACGTCGCAGACTCTGCCACAGAATCCGTTGAACCGTGCTTTTCCAGGTCCTTTGGCATTTTTATAAATTTTTCTGACAAAGCAATGTATGTTGAGAAGGTCTTCCGTTGGTTGTTATCGCTAACCGGAAACGATCTACAAAGTAATTTTTTTTTAACGGGCTTTCTGCGTTCGTAAAGTTGTTGTCGCAAAAAAATACTTATACTAGTAATCGTTAAGCAAAGGCAGACGTCTCCTGTCGGGTTGACCACTAATCAAAGCCTAACCTAGGTTAACCCATGACAAGTCTGATTTCCCATCTAGCTTAGGAGGCAAAAGTTGGACGATTATCGGACTCACTTTACGTAAGAGTTACTTTAGTAAATAAGAAGAGGTGCTGTTCCTGCCTGGTAGTCCTACCCGATGTGTAGCCTGTAGCTACAGCATAGATAATCCCACCTGATATGTAGCCTGTAGCTACAGTATAGATAATCCCACCTAATATGTAGCTCGTAGCTACAGTATAGATAATCCCACCTAATATGTAGACTGTAGCTATAGTATAGATAATCCCACCTGATATGTAGCCTGTAGCTACAATATAGATAATCACACCTGATATGTAGCCTGTAGCTACAGTATAGATAATCCCACCTGATAGGTAGCCTGTGGCTACAGTATAGATAATCCCACCTAATATGTAGCCTGTAGCTACAGTATAGATAATCCCATCTGATATGTAGCCCGTAGCTACAGTATAGATAATCCCACCTAATATGTAGCCTGTAGCTACAGTATGGATAATCCCACCTAATATGTAGCCTGTAGCTACAGTATAGATAATCTCATCTGATTTGTAGCCTGTAGCCGCAGTTCCTATTAAAAGCTCTAAATACATGCTATCATCATTATCTTATCATATCAGCTAATTTTCAACTGCTGCGCGCATTTCTTCTATGCCTTCGGCATCCAACCATCACTGGCTACCCTTTCAAGGACATAAATCCAGCAGGCTGGAATGCTTTGACTTTACTTCGCTTCTAGATGTTAGGGACATAGAATTACATACATATAATTAGAAATCCAAAATACACACCCAAGCTACCCGAAGGTAAAAGTTTCAATTTAGTTTGTTCAGTCATTTTTCAGTCCTTATAAAGCGGCCAACATACAAACTATTTCGATTTATAATAATTTAGGCAATGATATTTATGTTATACAAGATTGTTAAATTTAGGTTATAATAAGGTAGGTAAATTACCTTCGCTAAAAATAAGATAGCAATACGAGAGTACCTAGATACTTGATTTAGTGAAGTTCCTTTACTGTATTTATCTGTTACTGAATTTAGTTTACAATCCTAAAATAAAATTACTTTATTGACATTTCTAAATGTTTCTTCTGTATGTTAACGTAGTGACATATGTATATTTTTTATGGTTTCGGTCCGACCCTTTAGCATAGTCTTTGGTCCGAAAGTGATTTTGACAAATATAAATCTGTCATAAAAACAATAATTTTCGTAATACATACATGATTCATACGGCTTCACACGTCAATCAATACCATTTAATTTTTCCTTCTAAATAATCTATCAGGCTATGCTTAATGTAGGGTCCGCAGACATAAGAATACATATAATCATATTTTGAGTCCGAAAATACGTTACCCTAACTTGGTAGGCTGTATATCTCGCACAGCATTAGTTTGACGTGTTATCTATCTATCTATCTATCTAATACCTATAAACGAGCAATTCTTGTATATATATAATCTGAATCTTGGAAGCGGCTCCAAAGATTTTCATGAAATTTAGCATGCAGAGGGTTTTCGGGGCGATAGATCGATCTAGCTAGGTTTCATTTTAAGAAATCAATTTATCCGTGTTTTCAGGCAATGATAAACTGAAAAATATGACTCTTCCTGACATCTATTGGAGATTGGATTGGAGATCTATTGGAGAGTAGTATTACTATCATTTTTACCGACACAGCAACACTAAAGCTACTTGACGGTAGGTGGCGTTGTTAAAAAAACGAGCAAAGCTCGGTCGTCCGGGTCCTTTTTATGTAATAATTGCAGATAATTTAAAAGATAATTGCAGAAGATTATGATTATATTTAAAAATGATTGCAGTTTTAATTGTATCAAGTTTAAGTCAGTCCAAACCCGCCATGATTATTATATACTGAAGTCATGTAGCATATAGCACTTTCGTAAACAAGACAAATCTAACGACATTTCATCAATATAAATAAATACTTTGATAGCACAGATGCAGTCGGAAGATTAACCTCGAGCCAGAACTTGAACCTGCAACCCTTACATTCCGAGTAAGCCCTCTACAATTGAGCTATCGAGGCACAAATCTGGCTGATAAAAATCCCAACTATTTCTCATTTCATCAAAGTAATCAAGCCGTTTTGCTACACGAAGCGCTAAAGATTATGACATACTTACAACCAAAAAACATTAACCTCCTTTTTGCAGTTGAGTAAAAACAGATACTGTACTGATTAATTTTCTTATGCCATGCCAGCTTTGTGGCTATTGTGACGGTCTTGAAACCGTCTCGCTCATTAGGCGCCAGACATTAGGTTACCTGTGCGTAGGCCATATCCTCCTTTTCCCAACTATAGCATAATTTATATTTTTGACTGACCTGTAAAAAATTTTTTTTTGATATGTTGAATAAAGCCATTATAAGTCATTAAACAAAAAAAATGAGTATATTTAATGTCTAATCAATACAAAACAAATTTATCAACCTAAAATATTATGAAATACCTAAACTAAACCTAAAATAACTACCCTAAAATAAAATAAATAACTTGGCTTAAAAATGTACAAATGTACGACGCGTAAATGGGACGCGTTACAAAAGCGACCAGAGTTCAGGTTATACTGGTGGTTTCTCTCATAGTAACTTTGTACTTATAAAAACTATAATATTTCTTTCCTTGTTTATCTTAGAAATGACACATTAATGGACGTCGTAACAGACAAAGTACCATCCATACCATACCATCGGAATCAGAAACCAATTATATGACTTATTCTAATTTAAATAAAGTTCAAATTTGTAGATAAAAATAAAAGTGAATCTAATCGGTTCTTTGTAAGAATTTCTATTGGCATTAAATTCGATAAGTTTTGACGTGTTAAAAAAACTCTGCGTAATATTGAAACTAGGACCACCAATGTGTTAACAAATAGGGTTAGCAACAGCTTAAATTAATATTTATTGAATATAATTTTTGTTAGAAATTATCATTTTATTAGCGAATGGATAATAAAAGTTTTGAATGTAATCAGAAAGATAAATTGTCTTTAGAGAATTTAAGAAAAAGAAAATTGTAGCTTTTTCTTAGATAAAAATAAAAAAATAGCAAATTTCATGTAAATATTAATATTACTAATTATTAATGTTTTAAAATAAAGTTTGATGTTAGAAATATATAACAGAAAATTAAATAGACAACAAGTTATTACTTTTATAAAATTTAATAAACAATCCATACTAATATTATAAATGCAAAAGTAACTCTGTCAGTCTATCTGTCTGTCTGTTACCTCTTCATGCTTTAACCGATTTATTTGAAATTTGGTATGGAGACAGCTTGAGTCCCGGGTAAGGACATAGGCTAGTTTTTATCCCGAAAAAATTATGAATTCCCGCAGGAATAACTATGACCGAGCATAAACGAATTATAGCTTGCTATAGCGAACTTGATTCGTATGAGTATAAATAAGAAGTTGAGGTAAGAAAGCTGTCTGAGTCACACTTAAATAGCTAAACCAAGCTAGTTGAAATTTGGTATGGAGATATTTTGAGTTACATAGTTATTATCTCGAAAAATTCAAAAGTTCCCCCGGGAATAACTATGACAGAGCATAAACTAATTATAGCTTGCTGTAACAAATTTCATTAGTATAAGCATAATTAAGGAGTTGAGGTAAGAATCCCACGGCGATAACCAAATTTAGGGCGGGCGAAGCTGCGGGCAAAAGCTAGTTAAGTATAAATCAACTCTAATGGTTAATTTAGTCAAAAAGGTTTTAGGAGAGTCAGTTATAACCGGGGCGTTGCGATATGATCAAGTCAGATCTTTGACTGTTTTTCAAGTGTTAAAATTTGTTATTACTTAATTGTAATTTTAAAATTTTAATTTAGTGATAAAAATTAAGTTTGTTAATTATTAAGAAAAGACGGTGTAGCGATTCGAATCCGTAACTATTAATATTTATATCCTGGGACCGGTTTGTTTCGGTGTGATTTTAACGACGTTCACGTAATTTTTTTTGCTATTTTGCCTAGCACGAGAACGGAAGGCCCCGTGCAAGTGTTGCGATAGCTTTTCAAATTCAAATGAAAAAGACTTTTTAGTAATAACTTCTAGAAGGTTATATATGGACTGGCACTACGAACAAATAGTTGAAGCCAATTTTTTGACCTTTTTCACCTTTCTGAGTGGGTTGTGGGTTACCAACATTCCGGATTATTTCCCTAATTAATAACTACACTACTCAACCTGTCATCACGCATATAATAAACACATTCTAGTTTGACTAGAATGGATTTATTTACTAAAGTATCTAGGCCAAACTATTTTCACAAGATCTTATGCAGAAATATTATACAAACTTAAACGCTGCAGACTAATTAAAATACATCTAAGGATTCTGCAATATTGTAAAAGTTGAAAAGAACGTGTCAAACGTGTTATTTTACAGTAAAAAGTATTATAAATCAAATAAAAACATGAAATATTCAAATGAGTAAACTTAGGCCAAACCTGTGAATTTGATGCCACATCTGCTTTCCATACACTTCTTCAAACAACTTCTTCTTCAACCACGAACTATGCAGCACTTTCCTTATTTTTATAATTAAATATAAAATTCACACAGAAATCTACAAGAATTTTTGTAATCGAAATAACACAATAAACATCTGTCATTTTGACAGTCACAACAGTCGAGTTAGTATGACAAAGTAAAAAAATAATTACTGTACGCAAGTTTAGGGTAATATATGCACCTTATCAGCCTCATACATCCGTACTGTTTGGGCACGGCCTATTCTCCCCGAGGGTTATTTGAGCCATATGTTACCGGCCAAACAAGATTTCAGGCCAAATTAGTTTGTCCTGGGCCAAACGGGTTCATCCTTAGCGTGTCATGATATACTAGTTTAGCCCAGGACAATCTAGTTTGGCCTTTATACTTTAGGCTTATCTAATTTGGCCTAGGCCGAACTGATTAAGCATTTTCATTTACTCGTAAGTAAATTAATGCTTTAGATTAAAAGGCAATTAATTATTACACATAGTCTACCTAATTAAAAAAAAAACAGTATTAATTAAAATTAAAGTACAAAAATATAAAATAAAATCAGCACTTCTTAGTGTTATGGATTCTGACTGACTAACATAAATATTTTTGCAGAAAAATATGACTTCTTCAGACAGTTATGCGTTGATTTTGTTCACATCAACTAATGTGAACAAAATACCAATACTATGTTTTCAATCATTATTCAATAAGACTGGCACTTAAGACTGACATTTAGTCTACGGGGCTGAACCTAATATTGCTTCAATTTTATTATCACAATTAGCAGCTAGCTAAACGACCGTGTAAAATGTGTTTCTTTATATATTTTAATAAGACATAAAGGAACACAATACATTGTTATATTAAGTAATTATTGTGTTCATTTTAATTTTTTCATTTGTTTCTTAATATCTATTATCAGATATTTACGCAATAAGGATACAATTTGTGATGACTCTGTTATAAAACAACAGTTTTCTATTTATAAATGACAAAAAATAAAAAATGCTCATTGAAATTTGAAGAACCTATTTATACGAGCAATTTTTTTAAGCAATGAATTAAAATAAAATTTGTAATTAAATATTCTTTACATCAAACTTGAAATTTCCAAACACAAAATGATTTTTTTTTCGAATAATTGGAAATAGTCAAAATTTTCATCAAAGCCTCTCCCTACTCTGTGACGGGCGGACGGACGGACATGAGTGATCTCAGAAAAAATCTGTTTTTCCTCTTATAGTACAGGATCCTTAAAATACAGAAAAACTATGTACCTACTAAAGCTTTAAAAAAACGTGAAAAATATCTCTATCGTAATTTCTCACGGTCACCCTATCAATACACTTAAAGCGATAACAAGGTCAAAGAATTGAGCCTCAAAAAAATATTCATTCTGCGCTCTCCAGTGACATCCATATATAACTCCTTGGATAACTTACTCTGTGTAACCAATTTTTTTACAGATTCTGTTTATTGTATTTTTTTAGATTTTGAAGTTTTATTCGTACCTATTTATTTTTCTATAATATTTATTTCATACGAACTATTTATTATTATGACGTAATGATAAAAGGTGTTATTGCCGTTACAGTATTTTCCGTCTGCAATGTAATATTATTTGCGGTATTTTGTTACCTTATGTCGACTGTTAACCCACCGCCCTTGGCCAATCCTGGCATTTTCAGAAGTAGTGGAGATGCTGTTAGTATAAATATATATTTAAATACTGTGACTAGCCTATATGGGTGCTGAACATAAGCCTCCACCATCATGGCGCGCCATTTCTCCCTATCCTTTGCTTTCCTCATCCAGCCACCACCAGCCACCCTTTTAAGTTAGTTGTTTCATCGGGCTGGAGGGCATTCTACGCTTCGCCTTTAGTACAGTAGTGGATACAGTAAATGTAATATGATCAATAGTTCGTTTGCAGCCGAACCTTATGAATGAGTGACACCCATCATAAATAAGTTCCCACTGCAATAGTTGTGCGACTTGTGCGATATGCTGCTTATAACAAATCTATTAAAACAAATATATATGGCCACCGCACACTTACGATTTACACGATTTCGCAACTGTTACTGGCGATCGCCAAAAACGAAACCCTTAATAGTTCTAACAGATACTATGATCTGATATGATTTGACACAATTAAACTACGACTAGTCTACGATTAAAGGCATACACACATATCACCCTGACTTTTAAGTTTTAAGGACCTATATAGCTGTGAAACCAATTTACATAATAAAGAGTCACCAAGAAGAAAGAAATACAAAATTAAGGGGAAACATGGGTGTGTATTCAGACCCACATTACAATGTGGGGGACAGCCTCCTTTCACCAACCACTTTAGTCCGACGTGACAATGGGATGTGTTCTTAGGAATTCTTTGCAATGATGTCCATGGCTACTTTCTACCATCGCACCGTTCGCCGCCGCCACCAGCCGAAATGGTCGCGTACAATGCGGTTTCAGAGAAACTTCCTTTCGTGAACGCTTAGGTTGTGGAATGAGCTTCTTGTCAAGGTTTTCTCCAATGACTACAGTATGGAAGTCTTCAAGAAAGAAGTAATTAGATTTTTGAAGGGTCGGCAACGTGCAAGTGATACCCCTGGTGTTGCAAGCGTCCATAGGCTACGGTTACCGGTTACCATCAGGCGGGCCGTAAGCTTGTTTGCCACCTCAGTGGTATAAAAAAAGCCTATCGCCGCAACACCGTTTATTCCTATGGACCAACTAGTTGTGCAGTGGGGGAAAAGAGAGTGTATCTGGACTAAGGCGGTTTTGTTTGTCCAGTGCGTCATAAATTACTAGTTATAATATACCAGGGAATAATATACCCTCATTTCCAGTTCCAGATGAACTACGTAAGTTAGTTAAGTTTGGGAACATAGTATATATTGTAAATTGGAATCCTCTTAATCGACATCCACACAGACGAAGTTTAGGGCAATACTTACTTAAGAATTAAAGTTTCTTATAATCCATTTATGATTTTAGTATTCGCTTGATGAATCTACAGACTATCATAATCCGGAATATGGCTTATACAAAGTTCCAGAAAAGGACATACGCGAGTTAAAACAATATTTACGAACGCTCGTAACAGAAGATTTCCATCTTGAAAATCCTTTTTTAAGATCTTTGATGTCCACAGAGAAGTTTAATATGTCAGATGTAATAGAAAATATAGATCGTAGTAATACTAGTGAGAGCAAGAGTCAAAAAATCAAGAGAACGGGAACAAAGTATAATGAGACATCTGAAGTTAGTACCGAAAACAATAGTAAAAATATCTCTGATATAGATAATGGTAATACTAGATCAGTAATATTAAAAATCTTAACCAAAAAGGGTGAGTCTAACGTTGAAATTCAGTTACCTGACAACAGCGACGAGGGAAGCCAATTAACTGATGATCATTCAGAAAACGAATCAAAATCGAATTTATCAATAAATATTAGTCCTAATGAAAAAAAAAAGCCGAAGATACGTCTTAGAAAGAATATATTAATTAAAATATTACCTAACAACTTGATACTAGTTAATAACATAGCTGATCCAATCACTGTAGACAACACTACAGTTCAGACTCAGTTGTCGTTAGGTAATTTATCAGATATAACCGTACAAATTAGAGCTATATCAACAGATTTTCCAGATATCAGTCCTAAGAAAATTACTGTTTATGAAGAAAATCAAAATATATCTGATGGTAATAATACAGATTATATTAAACCTGATCAAAGTTTAGCAGAATATAATAGCATTTTGAATGAAGGTGAAAGTAAGTCAAAAATACTATAAATTAAAAATTAATATAATTTAAAAATACTGAAAGAATATGTAACATAAAATTTGTATTTTGATTTCTATATTCTATATTGATGCGAGGGAAAACACTAAGAAATCATATTTTAAAAATAAATTTAAAGTAGACCTGATAAAATGTAATATTCATGTCATCAACTTTTGTAAATGGATTTAATTATTTTTTTCTTTGGGTATGGCAGTAATTTTTGTTTTTGTGAAGGGGTTCAACAATGCGTGTAAAATCGATTATTTGAGGTTGGGGTGTAAATGTTTGACCATAATCTTGATACACTCAGTTTATCTTTAAGGTTAAATTTTCTAAGGTTATAAGAACCTAAATAATCACCCACAGTGTTTTAGAGGAACTTTTTGACCCATATGTTTTAGGGTCATTTAATACTTCCCCTACAATCCCTTAGAAGGATCATGACTTATTATTATTAGATTAGTCGTCTAATAGGTTAGTAAAATAGTACAAAAATCATACCTACTTCAGAAGGAAAACTGTGCTCACTGTTCTATCTGTTTTACGGAAAGAAACCTATTTGAACCTACTTTCTCCTTTTTAGTTGGGTTTTTAAGTCTGATTTTTATTATTGAACTGATTTACTTTTACTTGTATTAACTAAGCTATTAGTACCTTAAATCAATGATTTATACATAGCGACATACTTAGTTCAAACATAACTTAATTTCTATATGTACTATGTCGCGGTGACAGTCGGTTTACGGTCGGTGCGGCGCGAGCGGCGGCGGACTGCGCCTGCCCGAGAGAGCGGCGCGTTCCCACGTGCGCCGCGCTGCACGCTGCTTTGCTGCCTTGAACGGCCTTGCCAGTCGTGCCTACACTATTTACACTACGTGCGTTTAGTAACTGCGAAACGAAAAAGTAGATAATTATATTAAGCATATTTCCATCCATCCTTGTTAAGAAAATGTTAATTTCTTGACCTGCGTGATGAATCCTGTGTATCCACAGTGAGATACTAGGTATCATTATGAATTGTAAATTTTGTTTACTCTGCAT
Organism: Apoda limacodes; assembly: GCA_946406115.1. NCBI lineage: Eukaryota > Metazoa > Arthropoda > Insecta > Lepidoptera > Limacodidae > Apoda > Apoda limacodes. The sequence goes on along the minus strand of OX291553.1, from coordinate 3,768,645 downwards.
TGGAAAGCCGAAAGCATTTACAAATAAAAACACATAGGGGAATTCCTATCCTGGTAAATAAATTAAACTGTGTACAACACTCTATACAAATCCATACCAATATTATAAATGCGAAAGTAACTCTGTCTGTCTGTCAGTCTGTAACCTTTTTACGCTCAAACCGCTGAACCGATTTAGATGAAATTTGGTATAGTTTGAGTCAAAAAAAGGACACGAGCTTAAACGAACGAATTAATTATGATTAAGGAGTTGAGGTAAATATCCCACACCGATACCCAAATTTCGGGTGGGTGAAGCCGCTGGCAAAAGCTAGTATAATATACATTAGAAGCAACACTTATTTTAGCTGTCATTACCAGTAGATCCAGCAACAACTGAGATCATCTTCGCGTATTGGTCACGTCGCGCAAAAACTGAGATCATCTACTCCGTACTGGTCACGAATCGCAACAACTGAGATCATCTACTCGTATTGGCCACATCGCGCAACAACTGAGATCATATAATCGTACTGGTCACGTCGCGCAACAAATGAGATCATCTACTCGTATTGGTCACGTCACGCAACAACTGAGATCATCTACTCGTATTGGTCACATCGCGCAACAACTGAGATCATCTACTCGTACTGGTCACACCGCGCAACAACTGAGATCATCTACTCGTATTGGTCACATCGCGCAACAACTGAGATCATCTACTCGTACTGGTCACACCGCGCAACAACTGAGATCATCTACTCGTACTGGTCACGTCGCGGAACAAATGAGATCTTCTACTCGTATTGGTCACATCGCGCAACAACTGAGATCATCTACTCGTACTGTTCACGTCGCGCAACAACTGAGATCATCTACTCGTACTGGTCACGTCGCGCAACAACTGAGATCATCTACTCGTACTGGTCACGTCGCGCAACAACTGAGATCATCTACTCGTACTGGTCACGTCGCGCAACAACTGAGATCATCTACTCGTACTGGTCACGTCGCGCAACAACTGAGATCATCTACTCGTACTGGTCACGTCGCGCAACAACTGAGATCATCTACTCGTACTGGTCACGTCGCGCATCGGATTGAACACTATGAGGTTTCGTGACGATGAATCAGTTAACTCGAATGGGTACCGTTCGGGAAACTAGGTACGTAATATCTCGAAATACCACAATGCCAAGCTTTAAGCCAATTTAAGTTTGTTACAATATAGGACATAGAACTGGAGCAAAACAGTTGCCCCATGCTATGAAAAAACAACACTAGAAATTTTCCGAAGTGATAATATCTAAGACGAGGAAATTTGATAAGGAACAATTATTGCTGACAAGGAGCTAGCTAGCTGAAGTGACAATGGCAGGCCACAACTCGTAGAATTGATGTAAGAGAAGGAAGTCATCATAGTTTTCTCAGCCAGAAGACGTCAACTGCTGAACGTGGTTATCTCCCTATATGTACTTACAACGGCTGGTCTTGAGGAGAGTTACAAAATAAAAAATTTAAAAGTCCGGAGAAAAAGCCTGATTTCCTTCAAAAATTGCAATTTTTTTTCTGCACTATTTACCCTAGGTATGAGTATTAGTGTTGTCAACCTCTATCAAAATTTCCCCCCAAGAAAGTTTGGAAATCATGGGAAAAACACGCAAAGCAACATAACAGTTAGTAAGGTGGTTCTAAAATCTACATCTTTGATGTAGTGCCTCGTGACAAAAGCAGTCCTCGTTTGAGAATTTACATTTTTTTGGTAAGCGGTCACCGTGGCCTATGGATGCTTTGTAACACTAGGGGTATCACTCGCGCGTTGTCAACCCTTCAAAATTCCTATAACTTCTTTCTCGAAGAACCTCATACTGTAGTCTTTAGAGAAAACCTTGGCAGGGAGCTCATTCCACAACCCAAGCGTTCGCGGGAGGATGTTTCTCTGAAATTTTCACATCCCGTCGTTAAAGAGAGTCAAAAGGGCCAAGCTGGTATCCGGGCGCACCCGCCCAGAGATTGCAGCAGTACTCCATATAGGGCCGAACTGGCGACTTGCGACTTGTAAAGCAACAACCTCTGCCCCGACGTGAAATACTGCCTCGCTCTGTTGAGTTCACCTAGTTTTTTGGACGCCAGCTTCACTGTTGTCGCTTGTTAAAAATGTTTTTCTATCACTGATTCTATTTCTGTTGTTTTTAGATTGAAAAACAGTCTTTCTTTGCCCCTAAAAAATCATCCAAAGAAATTTGCATCTCGAAAACTCCTTAACACAAGGAGTGTTACAATGTAGGGAGAAAACTCCCAAGTTGTCTAAGTATTTGTCAACAACTTCGAGAGTAGCTTCCCAACAACAATCGGTATCCTTGATCGAGTCAATGTCGAGCTAAATTGTATTAAAAAAAAAAAAAAAAGTTTTTTGCCTAAGAAATAACACATCCTCAAGTGTCCCAAAATCGTTTGAATATATTGAACGATGCACATGTATCAAGTGACTGCACTTTAACCGCAGCAGCAGTGGAAAATAACAGCGTCGACCCCGTTTCTTTATTTTTTTAATCGCCCGGGGCCGTTGTAAGTTTGTTAGGATATTAATGTAATTCCTTTTTTTTTGTCGGAAACTATAATAATACGTAATAATAGTAACTATAACTTACCGCCTTTCAAATTTAAAAATTCATTTTAATATCGTCGGATAAGTAAAAGTAAACTTCCTGCTTGTTCAATAAGGTGAAGGGTTTTTTTGTTATATGGTAAGATGGCAAACAAGCTTACAGTCCACTTAATGGTAAGCGATCACTGTGGCCTATGGACGCTTGCACCACCAGGGGTATCACTGGCGCACTGCCGACCCTTTAATCTAATAACTTCTGTATTGAAGAACCTCATGCTGTAGTCCTTAGAGAAAACCTTGGCAAGGAGCTCATTTCACAACCTAAGCGTTCTTTTTAATTAACTGCATGTGACCATTTAGGTTCAAAGGTGTGTGAATGAATTCCCTGTCGATGGCCAGCGGTGCGATGATAGAAAGTAGCCGTGGGCATCATTTCGAACACTTCCTCAGTACACATCCCATTGTACAAGCGGTAAAACACACACAGGAAAACAAAGTCTCTCCTCAGACTTAAGCGCTCGATATAGCTTGTGAGTTTGGGATTGTCGACAATTCTCACAGCCCGGCGCTTAGCCGAGTCAAAAGGGCCAAGCTGGTATCCGAGTGCACCCGCCCGTGAATGGGATTTTCTTAGCGGTGAACGCTCAGACTTGTGGCTTTGTAATGTTCAATCGGACCGAGTTTTCACGTCCCCAGTCAAAGTCCTTGGGCAGTCTTGATTTGAGACACAAGTTCTCCATGTTTTTCCTTCACAACTGAACAAAGAATGATTGCACGACCCGTGTAATAAGCGTCTTCAGTACTGTCCTGCATAGCAATGTATGTTGTTGATGTCCAACATATCATTGATATGCAGTAGAAACAGCGTAGAAGCCAGCACATCTCATCGTCACCTTCGTGGCAGATTTAAGTTTATTACTCATTAGAACAACTTCTGTAAATAGCTTATAGCACTTGATAAGACGAGTAAATCCATAAGTAAATTAATCAGATCGTGAGTCTCGTTTGGCTGATATATGTAATATTTTGAAGTTCTTGATCCCACGAAAGTGACACAATAAGCCACGAAAGTGACAAATAAACTTTACAGCCAATATTTTTTCATAATTTAAGTACTGTTTATGAAACTTAATAAAATCATAAAATAATTAAACTGGCAAATAGATGATATCAATAAACAAAACCGGCAATTACCAATTTGGTCCGAGGTTCTTAATATACCTGATGTATTATTGACAATTTAAACAACATAACTTAAGTAATATTTTTTTATCCTAAAATACTGCAATGCAAGTACTCTCATGAATAAGCCACCTGAAAAAATAAAGCGGGGCATAGCGAGTACTTGCTCGAATGAGCGGCCCGAACTGGGTATGGTACAGAAAAACATAATAACACTAACATTAAGTAGTGTTGTATTCCTGGCGGTAACTAAGGTTGCCAGAGCTCTTTGAGGATTCGCTGCGAACACAGCGGAGGACCGGTGGTGCTTGTTGCTTTCATTGCTCGGTGTAGACGCGGCGTGCTGGTACGGCGTTCAGGGAGACCTCATGAAAAGGCTGACCGCTGGCCACCCGCAGGTTGAACGAGTTCCCGAACCCAGGGATCACTTAATCTCCACCCTGTGAGGCTGATCCGCCAACCTGTGTAAAGTCTCTGAAGTGGTAGTCGTGCCGGAGAAGGAGACCGGAGTGGACCCGGCTACTACAACAGAAGGGGATCAGGGGCCCTTCCGCCCGCCGTGCCAGCAACCGTATCATCTGTGCCATGCTTCGGCAGTTCTAATACCGCACTTTTTTTCCTCTAAGCTGTCTGTGCAGCAAATCCTCATCTTTAGGCTAAATAACCCTTTCAATAAATATGGCAAGAAATAAATGAAAAAGAGTTTTTTCAGCGGCCACTCCATCCACATTCAATGTGGATTTTTGCAACATTAGAGGTAGGGTAGGGTATTCACGCCAATCTTAACACAGTTCACCAACATCTAAAAACTGCACAGTCGACCATTATTTTTCTAAAAAACTGCACAGTCGACCATTATTTTTCTAACGGAGACGCAGATATCCTGCCCGGCCGATATATCATACCTTCACTGGGATAGTGCTACAAACTCGAGCACTATTTTGTGAGTCGTGCCGGTGTATGTACGAGTATGTTCGTCCGTGAGGATATCTGCTGTCGCCGCCTTCATAGCCTTGAAGACAGAGACCTGTCGATATTGTGGGTACGCGTAGATCACAGCGGCCACACTCGTATCTATGCGTGCCTATACAGATCTCATAGCGGTGACACGGACGTAACTAGACTCTTCGCACACCTGAGTTTGATGACTGACAAAGTTCTAGAACAATATCCTACAGCAGAACTAGTTATTTTGCGAGACTTTAACGCCCACCATCGTTAGTGGCTCTGTTCTCGAACCAATAACTATGGAGGTATATCTGTTCATAAATTTGCTCTGACCTATGGATTCTCTCAGCTGGTATTTTCTCCAACGAGAATACCAGATATAGAGGACCATACGAGCTCCTTACTGGACCTTCTGCTGACTACACGTCCGGACGGATATACCGTGTCAGTGGATGCGGCTCTTGGCTCCTCGGACCACTGTCTCGTTCGGACTCAAGTATCATGCCCACAACCCAATCCATCTGGGCCAACTAATTGGGGTCATGTGTGGCATTATAAGTCGGCAGGCTGGGATGGATTGCGAGATTCGTGGAGGCAGCTCTGCTTTAGCTCAGAAGATCCGGACGTCTGCGCAGCCGCAGTCACAGAGACAATCCTCGCTGGTATGGAATGTTTCATTCCTAACCTGCGAGTAGCTGCCGGCGTCAAAAAACGACCGTGGTTTAATAGGTCTTGCAGAGAAGCTAAAATTTTCAAGCAAGCTGCAACTTGGAAAAATATTTTGCTTTTTTTGCTGTTTTTTTTTTCTTTTGCCGTACAGTTTGCTCTTTAGTCGATCTCGTAACTGTTTTGCTCTTTTTATTTGGATATACATTTCATTGGCTTAGTACAATGACTTCTCTGGCTTTACTTCTATAATAAAGATTTGTTTTATCAGTATTGTGAAGCCCAGGGTTTGCTTTTGTTCTTTCTGTTTTCGTTTTTCTGCATTTTTTTTTCTTTTCTCGGCGTTCTTCGACAGTTTGTGGCATTCTTAGGCACTGACAATAGTCATAAAACTTTACTGCTGACATACAAATAATCACTTTCAGGGCATAACAGCACACGCCACGAATGTCATGCCACAAAGGTGACGACGAATATGCTTTTTTTTATAAATTCCTGCAAACTTTACGTGTAACATTTTAAAAAAAATACTACATTAATATCTTGCATTTTGGTTGCTTCGATTAGCTAACTTTGATTTCAATTGCTAAAATACAATGCACAAAAATGTTGTCCACGCAAGTGATCGATACATCTATGAATAAATAGAACTCACCAGATTTTGTTGTCACTTAACGTGGATAAGCTGCTCGTCTCACTTCTTCAATACCGGAAAACGCCTGAAGTTCGTTCGAATCTAACTCTGTGATTGGTCGCTGCTATCGTGTTCAACAGCAAGCCTTTATTTGGGCAAATCTAAAGTACCTAAAATCGTGTGACCGACACATATTGTATTTTCAATTTAAAATAATGATAAAAAGATTTTTTTAGACTATTGTTTATAAAGTATATTTAATTACGATGATTTCAGTATATGTAACATACAAATACACTGAAATTTAGTGAAGCAGTAACCAAATGATTTGCTGCAACGGGAAGTGTGACGCGATGAGAATGCGAAAAATGGCCCCGTTTTCAACCGTTTCGTGTGATTTTTGGTATATATTTTTGATTCTATTACGACTAGCTTTATTTATTTAGTAGCTAATTAGATAATTTACCCCCAAATCAAAATTTCTGTTTCTAACTCATACCGTTTAGAAAATATAACTGTGTGACTATTAAATTTGAGCTACAATTAGAACTACCCAACTTCCGTCAACTACAGCTCGTATATGCGTCTGCCGGTCAAAATGCTAGCCACCCTTTTGCACAAACCTTCGGGCACTCCGTATGATGGCAACTTCGATAGAACACCCCGGTGCCAGACCCGATCGAACGCTTTCGCTATGTCCAGGCTACATGCCAATGCCTCCCCTGAGATACACTAGAGGGTCACAAGTCGAGCGACCGGGGCGGGTCACTGGTCAGTTCGTGTTTTTCTAGGTAACTTAGAAGCTTTGTGCTAATCACATGCTCACTCACCTTTGAGAGGAGAGGTAATAGCGATAGGCATGTTATTCGATGGATCTGATCTATCACCCTTTTTGGGCAACAGGAAAGGAAAGCGCAAAGAGGCGCGTGAGAACAGGACAAAACTCAGCAGCACACTATTTAAGCACCACTGTTGGGATACGATTGAGTGGACATAGAACACCGAAGCACCTAAAGTCTCTTACGATGTCGGATATAAAAAAAATCACAGGACACACGAGTATCACAAATAAAGTTTAAATGGTTTTTGTTGAGAGAAAAAAGTTTTAAATCTTCCTGAACCAACACGATTGAATTTTGAGTCTCATCAATACTGCGTTCAAAGTTAATTTTCGATGAATTTGGCCGATAGAACAAATAAGAACTGAGGCGACGAACGGTCTTTCGCAGTAGTGGTAATGACGACTGGCAATAGTTCCCTTCGGCAGCTTTAGCAAGCTACCAGAAAGCACGACTCCCAGAGGGATAGCTGCAAGTCGCCCACCTCTTTTGCCGATATATTGGAATTTGGCTCTGGAAGTTGCTTACTTACTGAACCTAGAGGCAGCATTGAATTTGCCTTGTAACTCAAAAACATTTGAATCCTTATTATTACGAGCCGTGGTCTTGGTTGGTGGTGCTTTAGTATTTTAGCTTCTCTGCAAGACCTATTGAACCTATTGAATTGAGGTCGTTTTTGGACGCTGGCAGCTACTCGCGGGTTAGAAATAAAACATTCTATACCGCATATGCGCAGCAGTCAGGATCTTCTAAACTAAAGCAGAGCTGCCTCTACGGGTAAGATGCATAAACATTTCGCAATCCATCCCAGTCTAATGACTCGTAACGCCACACATGACACAAATTTGTTGGCCCAGATGAATCGGGTTGCATGACACTTGAGTCAGAACGAGACAGTGGTCCGAGGAGCCCAGAGGCACATCCACTGAAACGGTACTTATTTATTGTACGCTACAATAGTGGCGTTTTAACCGTTGATATGAATTTGATATTGTAATTGTTTATTTCCAAATAATAGCAAGCAAGCAGCAATAGCTGTTGTCTTTAGCGAAAATCATTATAAGGTTGGCAACTATTGATTATGAAACATTCTTAAATACGTTTCGACCACTATTGTTTCAGGTATACATATATTATTTTGTTTTTGCACTATTGCGGCGATCTGCGGATTCTTTCTCACAGTGCGGCACGGCACCTCTAACAAATTGACATGTCTATGCATTTTAACAGGTCAAAGCGAAAGATTTTAAGGTTCCGTAACTTCGTCATATCTGTGCGTCCATCTGTTTGTCGAAAACTAGAGTTCCGTAGTCAAACGGCAAAAACGTATTCCTTCATGTCTATCCGTTCTTCCAGTTGTCAATTTAAGGGTAAAACACGGTAGTCGTTATTTAGTTTCGTCTGTCCTTGTAGGTGCCTACGTAGCCAATCGGTGAAAGGAAGTAAAAGGCTTGTAGTTTCGTCGTGTCTTTTCAATCAGTTGGGTTTAGGGTTCCGTTGATATGTGGTAAAAACCAAACCCTTGTAGTTTTCTATCCTGTCTTTCTTTCCCATTCGTCTACTTGACCAATTTAAAGTTTTGAAGAAAAATGTTACGAAGTTCTAAGTATCTTTAATTCACTGCGTGATACGATTTTGGAACCTCAAAAACTGATCGCTATTATTAAATAGTTTTCTATTAGTTATAGTATGAAGGCAGTGGGTATCGTTTGTTTCTATCACGGCTTGTTTGTTTTTGAAGTACACCGACACATCGTCATTGAGGATTGGATTTACTAAGAACTGTTGTTTACTTTGCTTGTGGGATCGCAGAGTTATTGATAAGCACTTTTGGATTTAATTAAAGATTGGCCAAAACGAACAGAATTCGTGTGTGGAAAGTTAAATGTAACATACCCGCCTTCAATTAACCTCGGAGATGTTATTTTTAATATTTCTCATCATATACGTTTTACAATAAATTTATTAATAAGTTTTAAATTGATTTTTTTTTTCTGAACGTTTGTTATTCATTTTTACTTATACAAGATAGTGATAAAATAAAAAGGACATATATGTTCTTATTAAGCTATGCGTATGAATAAATAAACAGGAAAAATTTCAATAGCTACGTACTTTCTTAATTTTTAATAAATTTGTAACGCAGTGATATATTGACTTTGTCGCCCTAATGAACTTTGAATGAATGAATGATTGTTTTTTTATTTTGTTTTGGTAAGTAAATTAAAAGTAATTATTTTGTCAATGCCCCTAAAATGCCTTTAAAGCAGACATACTGGCAGAACAATAATCTACAATTTCTTTGCCTTAATGCCTTAATGTCGGATGCCAACAGAACTTTTTTACATATCTTTATTTGTCTTTATTTTTGACAATCGACTTCAAGGCAGATATTACATGCAGCAGAATGTTCTGTCAATAAGTTTTTTTTATACCACTAAGGTTGCAAACAAGACTGCAGTCTGCCTGATGGTAAGCGGTCACGGCAGCCTATGAACGCTTGCAACACCTTACGCGTTGCCGACTCTTTAAATATCTAATAACTTCTTTCTTGAAGAACCCCATAGGTTGTGTGGTCCTTAGGGAAAACCTTGGCAGGGAGCTCATTCTACAAGGAGGAAGTTAATCTCAAAACCGCACTGTACTTGACCATTTAGGTTCTAAATTGTGAGGATGAATTCCCTGCAAAGGCGGTGTGATGGTAGAAAGTAGCCGTGGGCATCATTTCGAATAATTCCTCAGAACATATACAAGCGGTAGAACACACACAGGAAAAGCTAGCCACGCATTTGCACGAACCCTCGGGCACTCTTACACACTCACGTAACTTCGATGGAAGACCCAAAGGCCAGATCGAATGCCTACGCTATGTCCAGTTTACACGCTAATGCCTCCCCCCGACTCTAGCTGAGCTAGTGCCCATCGGTGTGTGAGATACACTAGAAGGTCACCAGTCGAGCGACCGTGGCGAAAGCCATATTGACGGTCACGGACTAGGTCTTGTTTTTCTAGGTATCTTAGAAGCTGTGTATTGTTCACACGCTCCATCAACTTGAAGAGGAGAGAGGTAATAGCGATTGCACATTCGCAGTCTTCCATGCCGTATGGCCCATTCGACTTATGAACATCTAGAGAAAGCAACGCCCGGCGGACCTCCCGCTGTGTTATGGAGATTTCCGGCATGGTCTTACCGCACCAAGGTATGGTAGGTGGTACAGCGCCACAAGCAATTAGCAAGTAGATCAGCTTTCTATTTAGCACTATGAGCAAAGTCACCGCCGGTCTTTTGCAGTGGTGGTAACGATGACTGGCAAAATTTTCCTTCAGCAGCTTTAGCAAGCGACCAGAAAGCACGACTCCCAGAGGGATAGCTCGCTAGTCGCCTACCTATTTTGCCGATGAATTTGAATTTAGCTCTGGCAGTTGCTTTCTTACGGTACCTCGAGGCTGCGTTTAATCTGCCTTTTAACTCAGAAATATTCGGATCCTTATTATTTCGAGCCCTAGTTTAAGCCCTATACACAGATTGCTTGAGAAGTTTAGCTTCTCTGCAAGGCCGATTAAACCACAGTCGTTTTTTGACACCGGCAGCTACTCGCAGGTAAGGAATAAAACACTCCATACCAGCGAGGATTGTCTCGGTGACTGCGGCTGCGTGACGTCACGATCTTCTGAGTTAAAGAAGATCTGACTCCACGGGTACGATGAATAAAATTCTCGCAATCCATCCCAGTCTGCCCTGCTTAGTTGACCAGATGGATCGGGTTGTGTGCATGACACTTGAGTCCGAATAACTAGTTCTGCTGTGGGATATTACTCTAGAACTTTGTCAGTCGTCAAATTCGGGTTTCTGAAATGTCGAGATACGTCCGTGTCACTGCTGTGAGACCTGTAGAGGCACGCATAGATACGGTGTGACCACCGTGATCTACACGCACCCACAATATTGACAAGTTAAGGCTATGAAGATATAACATACATACACAGGCACGACTCACAAAATTGTGCTCGAGTTTGTAGCCGGAATAGTGAAGGTATGATGTATCGGCCGGGCAGGATATCTGCCTGTCCGTTAAAAGGAAGATGGTCGGCTGCGCTGTCTCTAGGTGGTGGTGGGCTGCGTAAAGGTAAATGTGGATTGAGTAGCTGTTGGAAATACTGTTTTCTTTTTTTACCCTTTGCCATTTTTTAAAAGAAGCTTTTTAGACTAAAATGAAGATTTACTGCACAGACGGCTAAACAGACAAAAAGTGCGATACCAGAACTGCGAAAGCTCGGTACAGATAGTACGGTTGTTAGTGCGGCGGGCGGAAGGCCGAGGTCCCCCCTGTTGTAGTAGACGAGTCCACTCCGGTCTCCTTCTCCGACCCGACTACGACTTCAGCCTCCCAGCGCGGAGATTAAAGTGATCCCTTGGTTCGGAAACCCGTTCAACTTGCGGGCAGCCAGCGGTCAACCATTCCACCGGGTCTCCCTGATCGCCGCACCGGCACGTCACGTCTACGCCGAGAAATCACAGCAACGAGCACCACCAGTGCCCTCCTGTCCGCACAGTGAATCCTCATGAGCTCTGGCAACCTTACACACTGCCAGGAACACAACACTACTCAACGTTAGTGATATTTGGCCCCGGTCTTCTGTAAGGTGGAGTTACTTCCCCAGTTCAGGCTGCTCATTCGGGCGAGTAGTCCCTGTGACTATCTGTATTGTTTAGGCGATTCAGTGGAGTGAGTACTTGCTATGCTCTACCTCTCTTAAATGTCTGCGAATATCATCTTGCGGTCCAGTTACGCGCACTACAATGCAGAACTATTGCCATATGGAAGCTTATCTTTAATGACCTCTATTTTACCCTATTTATTCGGTCTTGTGACTTGTCACTACATCACTCACAGCTAAGCCTGCGGAATTAAACTCTGGACCACAGCTGCAGAATGGAAACGTGTCTTTACAATTCAAAAACGCGCTGTGAGAATAATCGCTATTGTCTCCATTGGTACTCCAGCAACAAATCTTATTAAAGAGCAAAAAATTTTAACATTCACATCCCAATACATTATTATTTTCTATAGTTAAATTTGTAAGATTAAACAGAAACCTATTGCCAGACAAACTAAGACGCAAGCAAACTTAACTTACCTCCATCTCAGTTAGTATGGGTCCAAAAATCTATAATGGACTCCCCAAAGAAAAACATTACAATTAATTATTTTTGAAAAAAAAACTTAAATTATTTATGACTGAACACGCGTTTTATGACATAAATGAATTTTTGGCATAAAACATTAGTAATAAAGCATAATGAATTAATTGTTTTTCAATTTGTAATAAAATAAATATCCATATAGTTATGGATATTTATTTATTTATTTAATGTCTCAATTTAGCATATTTAATGTATGTAATTAACATGTAAATTTGAATGTAAAAATAAAGAGTATGAGTATTACTTATGCATCACCTTCAGCATTATTCGGTGCTTCCTGGTCAAATTAGAAATCGTCATCCTAATTTCACAGGTCTTATCGGACTTCTCTTGGACAACTAATAAAAAAGAAACAAAATGGCGCGGGCGTCCCGATTGTGTTTATTTAAATTAAAGTACCCAAACTACGTTATAACGTTCGTTAGTCTTTCTTCTGCCTTATATCCTACCGAGAGGTCGTAGCCTCTACAGTATTTAGATCACTCCTAATAAAATTTTGATATACCTAGATCTTTCTTTATAAATTTTTGATGTGCCTAGGTTATTCTCTATAAAAAAAATATGTGCCTAGGTCATTCATTCTCTATAAATTTTTGATGTACCTAGATCATTTTTTATAATTTTTTTATATACTATAATTTTATTCTCTATAAAATTACTTAGTAGGTACATCAAAATTACCTATATCATTATTAATAAAAATTTTTAGTGTCTCCAAAACGTGTAGTGTCACGTTGTTAACGTGTAGTGTCACGTTGTTAACAAAACGTGTAGTGTCACGTTGTTAACAAAACGTGTAGTGTCACGTTGTTAACAATTTTCGTAGAGCACCTTTGCTTGTTCAGGTGAAATATTATTTTAGACTAATTAATAATATGATTTCATCGCCATGTTGTAGGTTTTCTGCGTCCATTGTCTTTCGCCTGACTTCACATTTAACTTCCATTGTCTCATTTATTTAACTGAAATTTTTAGAGTAAAAATAATTGGCGGCTCCTTGGCTCTATTGATAGTAATACTGCCTACCGATCCGAGGCGCGCGGGAGCGATTCCCACACAAGACAGAGAACATCTAAGTATGTTCTATGTGCAATATATAGATATATATTTATTTTATGTATATGTTAATAAATATGTTATGGCCCTTTTAGTAGTAACTTCGGCCTGAAGAATGAACCACGAGGTAGACCAGCCAGTAAGGTGCATTGAAAGTGATGGTGAAAGCCGATCCGTGTCAAACTATCAAAGAATTAGCGGCACGGTTTGACGTCACCATACCCACAATACTGAACAATTTGCAGCAAATCGGTAACACTTGAAACTTGCTCCATAATAACGCCAGCCCTCTCAGTGCTCGTGAAACAGTTTTAACACTACAAGTACGGCAGTTATAGAGCATCCGTCATCTTCCATACTCGCTGGACCCTGCACCAACCGACTACCACTTTCCCGCGATTTGGACGGAAAAAATCCTTCAGTACAAAAGCTTTCACAGTAGGTCCACAGAGTTTATTAGATAGTTATTTTTTTTAAGATGGCAAACATGCTTCCGGTCCGCCTGATGTTAAGCGGTCATAGTTTGAATGGTATAACTATTAGATAGCAAAAATGTATTGACTACTTACCAATTTTATTACTGTACCTAATATATCCGCTGGGGTCAAATTTACTTCTGTACCACTGACAAACGAGTCCTCACTCATTTTGTTTTTCAAAATTTTCGACAATACACGAAAATTATTAGTTTAAAGAAGAAAAAAAAAATCTTTTGGCGCCATTACCATATACCATATTAGGTAGGCATAATATACACACCGGCACAATTAGCGGAACAGAAAAAAAAGTGTATCTCATAGTCTCACTTTTTTTCTGTTCCGCTAATTGTGCCGGTGTGTATACATTCGTGTCTGTGAAACCATGGAAATACACATGCAAAATTTCAACCTAATCGGTCTAGCCGTTAAGTAGTTGACATTTCGACAGCAGCGCCACCTACCGGTATTTTTAAATCATTCAAGAAACCATCGAAACACCCATATAAAATTTCAACCCAATCGGTTCAGCCATTTTTATGTAAAAAACATAAATACGAAAGGATAATTCTTACCACCCGTTGTCTTATTACCAACCCGTAGGAATGAAGCATTTTCCTGCGGTAAAGAGTAGCCTATGTTCGTCAGGGATAATGTCGGCTTCTAATGCAGCTGAATGGAAGAGAGTATTTAGGTTACAAAAAAGGGCAGTCAGGACTATTAGCCAAGTTAAATACGGTAAACCCGCAAAAGAACTATTTAAAAATTTGAAAATCTTAACACTGCCCTGGCAGAATATTAATGATATCGCTTAATATTTAAGATGGAACATACATCTATTTCCGGATCGCACCGATATACATAAATATCCTACTAGACAAGTCACAAAACTACAAAAAATTAATTATAGACTAACCAAGACCTCTAAAACTATGTCTGCAATGGGTCCTCAAGGATATAATTTATTACCAGAATTAATCAAAAAATGTGACGATAACAATACTTTTTTGACAAAACTAAACAGTGGCTACAAAATGAGGCTTACTATGACTCAAAAGAGTATTTCGAGAAACACAACATTTGAACTTCACAATTCACAAACATTTTCAAATCGGTCCAGTAGTTTCGGAGCCTATTCAATACACACAAACCAACAATCAAATCTTTCCTCTTTATAATATTAGTGTAGATAAAAATTATATATTTATTTATGTAAAAATTCTACATTACCCAAACCTAATTTGTTTATTAATACTTTTTAATTGCTTAGAGTATTCGCCATTTTGGATTTAATATGACTTTACATAGCCTATGACACGCGGACCACCAAGACGAAGCTAACGACACCTCACTTATCAAAATGTAATTAGTACCATAGGAGCTACTCGTACCAGGGATGGGGAAAAGATGAACAGATGACCAAAGTAACATTGACTGCACAAATCATAAACATCCGTTACAGAACTTGCTTTGGACAGGAGGGTGCATCCTGTTCTTTGTTTTTCATTCAATTTCAGCTTCCTAAAAGCCTAAAGCCGGATAGGCGGATTTTATAAACAAAATAATATCGAGGATAAGCTCTTTGTTATTAATTGTCCTATAAGGTAACACGCGTTTTAAACCCACAAAAAAATATGAGGTAACACACTTCTATTTAAGAAGCTGTAATCCTAAATTGTCTGTTACCACAACTCTACGGCCAAAAAGTTTTACCATTATTTTCCGTCCCGATTGAGGGTTCGCTAGGTAATAGATGTTTCTGCAAGTGGAACCGCGTGCTACAACATGTTTAATAATACATAATAAACCAGCACGTACTCAGTTAAATTTTATACATCTTTACAGTGTAAAAGATGGTATATTTTTGGCTATATGACCGCAGCCTGATCAGTTGTGTCGTTCATTATATATACCTAATGTCTTTTATACTATATATTACCTACCTATACTTCTTGTACGCAGACAATTTGTCTGTTGTCACAAAGAAATGGCAAAATTATATTTAATCAGGTGTTTTTATATATTTATGTAGTTACACACTGATCTGTCTGTATTGTACAAATAAATATAAAAATGTACAAAAGTACATGTACATACTCTCCCAGTTAACTTTCGGCCATTTTAATAATGAATTCTATTAGCAAGTGTGCTAATTATGTAGAGTTGCAGTTATTTCACATGTATATACTATTGGGTGGTCGAAAATTGAAATATATTACTATTATGTTACTATTATTTTTCTATATTTTTTTATAACATAATTTTGGACTCATGGCACCAAAACTTATGATTATGTATCATGTGGCTAAAAGTCTACTTACATAAAGCGCGCGCTTAAAATACTTTAAGCTTTTTAGCCTTGAAAGTCGCAGAAAGATTGTTCACCATCACCTATTTTTATACAAAATAGTCACTACAACTGACCCTACCTACTGGGTTCGATAAATTTAAAAGTACCTCCGAAACTGGCTCGTCTTTCCATATACCAGCCTTTTAGTGCTAAGGCTTCCAGAACAAATCTAGGTCATTTTTCTATTGTTAACAGGGTGCAGCTAAAATATTTTAGAGCACATGTCTTCTAACTTATAACATATTTTTTTATAACATAGAGGTACCCTCCATCCGCATAATTATTAATTAAGCACATCATATGTGTGTTTTTCTTTAAATTTATTACCTTATATGTTCTTAGAAGTAAAAGTGCACGATTTTCTAATTTTTTGTTAAATTTGCGTAAAATTTTCTTTATTTGTGTTGTTTTTGTATGAACAGTCTACGGCTTACATAGTGTTACGGTGAATTTCGTGGTAGTCTGTAACTAAGGTAGCACTTAGTAATTTATTTCTTAACCATAGTGATAATAGTGTAATTTATGTATACCTTGTTGGTTGTCCTTAAATAAATTAATGGCGTTATATAAAGCCTCCTTAGTGCAGATATACTGCTATCAGAAGCAGGGTTGCGGAGATAGACTAACCCCCTGTCACGTGTCACGCAGGACAGGTAAAGTATGTCCCCCATAATATTATAATCCTATTACCCATATTCTAGTGTATCTCACACACCGATGGGCACTAGCGATTGTGAGTTAGAGGGAGGCATTGGCATGTAGCCTGCACATAGCAAAGGCGTTTGATCGGATCTTCTATCGAAGTTGCCATTTTAAGGAGTGCCCGAGGGTTTGTGCAAATGGGTGGCTAGCTTTTTGTCCGGCAGAAGCATACGAGCCGTAGTTGACGGTAGTCGATCTGAAAGCATAAACATTAATGCTGGTGTCCCGTAAGGCTCTGTGTTGTCTCCTACGCTGTTTCTGCTGCTTATGAATGACATATTGGACATCAACAACATACATTGCTATGAGACAGTACAGCATTACACGGGTCGCGCTAACATCCCTCGTTCCGCTGTGAAGGAAAAATGCGAAAAACTTGTGTCTCAAATCGAGACTACTTTTTCCAAGATCTCTGACTGGGACGGGGAAACTTGGTCCAATTAAACTCTACGAAGAAACAAGTCTGCACGTTCACCGCTAAGAAGACCCCACTTACGGAGGTCCCACAATTTCAGAACACTCCACTCACCATCTCCTAGAGCATTAGGATGCTTGGTGTTGACATCTCCAGCGATGTTCAGTTCCGTGATCATTTGCAAGCCAAGGTGAAGCTGGCGTCTAAAAAACTTGGACTTCTCAACAGAGGGAAGCAGTACTTCATCTCGGGGCAAAGGTAGCAATGTACTGCTGCCATCTCTGAGCGGGTGCACTCGGATACCAGCTTGGCCCTTTTAACTCGGTTCAACGCCGGGATGTGAGAATCATTGACGATCCTAAACTCACAAGCTGTATCGAACCCTTAAGTCTGAGGAGAGACTTTGCCTCCCTGTGTGTGTTTTACCGCTTGTACAATGGGATGCGTTCTGAGAAATTGTTCGAAATAATTCACACGGCTACTTTCTACCATCGCACCGCTCGCCATCGGTAGGGAATTCATCTTTACACCTTAGAATCTAAATAGTCACGTACAGTGCGGTTTTAAAAAAAACTTTATCCGAGTGAGCTCCCTGCCAAGGTTTTCTCTAAGGAATACAGTATAGGGTTCTTCTAAAAAGAAGTTATTAGATATTTGAAGGGTCGGCAACGCGTGAGTGATGCATCAGGTGTTGCAAGTTAAATACGGAACCCTCATTGCGCAAGTCAATACCTCCTGACACAAAAGATCAAAATTTCAAAGAAGCAACTTATTCTGTTAACAACTTCGAGAACTACAACACTGGACAAATATGAATAATCACTCCATCTCCCATGGCCTTGCCCATCCGAAGATGATGAAGGCCGAAATAAGTTACAGGTCGTTTAACCGTTTTCACTATCCTGTTTAGCGCAACCACAGCGCGTATCTAAGCGACGTGAATAAACTGTTCTCTTAAGTCGTTACGAATCGTCTCGCTGAAAGACTTGACGAGTTTCAGCCATCAGAACAGGCTGGGTTTCGGAAAGGCTTCAGTACCGTAGATTCGTACTGTACTTTAATCAGCTCAAGAGACCAATATGAGTTGATTTGATGATGATGTTGACAGCCTTTGCTGTTTACATCACAAACAGACTTATTCGCTAACCGGGCTAGTCTTTTTCAAGGATTCTCTTAACGTGCCATTCTGATGCGAATCGTCTAAGTGCTTTAAGGTTCTTCTCCGCACTCACAAGGTCCTAGTGACCGACAGGCCCAGCTCCCGTCAGCTTTACTACCTCTAACATTTTGTCTCTCTTTAAGCTTATACAGAGGGCAACTCCGCAATACGTGATTTAAATAGTTTCCATGGTTGCGATTGTAAAACATGACTACATATCTGTGCTACTACTACTACATAAGTGCCTACTCTCCAGTGTTTATAGCGCTGGTTATTGAAGCAAATTCCAGGGTGGAAATCGAGAGACTAAGGCAACCAAAATTAACATATGGGAATTCTGAGAGGAACAAACTTGGTTTCGCTCTAAACCAGTCAACCACCATAACTGTGAATTGTACTCAAAAATAGGCCAAATGATGAAACCGGATGACACCCCGATGTCGGCGGTCTCTCGACGAATTTTTTAGTAGCTACTAGTGTTTATTTTAAAGGCACTTTAGTACCTACAACTGTCGCTGATAGGCAGAAGTTATTATGTGTAGAGTGGGCTAATTCAGCATAGAGGAGTTAGACAATTTATACAATCATTTATTTGACAACAATTTATTAATAGACTTAAAAACAGTCACCACCTGTCACGATACGGGTTCAAATGTCAATAAAAAAACCCCTGATATGGAGGTCAAACAGTTTTAGATCAAATAAACAAATCTGGTTGACTCATTGGCAGTTTATTCTTATGCAGTAGTTTGAAATTAACAAAACTCAATAATTTAAACAAGGATATCTAGATTTTATGAAACCCGCCTAAATTCTACGAATGCTTTTGACACGTTCAAAATCGACCTAAATTAAAGCCTCTGAAAGTCAAACAAAACTTGACAGTTAATTTGACAGAATTTCTTGAATAAATTGAGAGCCCTATAATGAGAGCAAAGCAGTGGGAAGTCATCGTATCGTTTATTTCCTTATTAAAATTATAATATTATCAAAGGTTTCGCAGACATAAATAAGGTTATTAAATATTGTTTTCTCGCATTTTGCGAGGTTTCGTAATGAAGGGAACATGGCTTTGTGGAAAAATAATTATTTAAATAAACAGTCAAATTATATACCAAAAAAACAAAAGAACTTCGGTACAAAGAGACCCTATAAATTTCGCGAAAGTTTTCATATTAATTAGGAACTTTTATCATAAATTAATAAAATATAAATGGTTTTCTAAAATCAAGTTAAACAGTCCCTTGGAGGCAGCTTCCAAAAGGATGGATTGCCCCATTTTGCGAGAGTGTGTAGGTGTTCATATAAGACAACGTATGTGAACACTTATCACTCTCGCAAAACAAAATAATAATAAAAAAATATTTGTTTAGTATTTAAGTGTTTTTATGTTTTTTTTATTTGTACGAATAACATAGTTTTTTGAAGTTTATTTTTACTAACTCACTATGGACCATGGTCTGAAATAAACACTAATTTATTTATTATTTATTTAATATCCTCAAAATGCACTGCAAACAAAACCTAATTTATACTAATATTATAAATGCGAAAGTAACTCTTTCTGTCTGTCTGCTACCTATTCACGCTTAAGCCGCTGTACCGTTTAAGATGAAATTTGGCACGGAGATGGTTTGAGTCCCGGGGAAGGACATAGGTTACTTGAAAATGTCAAGTGTGAGTCTTTTTTTTTAGTATTAAGGAGTTGCTGTTGAAATCCTATACCGATAACCGAATTTAGGTCGGGTGTAACCGCGGGGCAAAGCTATTACGAGATAAATTAGAATTGGCTTAATTTTTCCCTTCGAGTCGAATGCCAACAAATATGTTTGTCCTATCGCGCCTGCTTGGTGGCTCAGTGCTCAGTGACCCTCCCAGTTGAACCGATGCCGCGAGCTTGATCCTTTGCACGAGAGAAATACTTGTGTTTGCTTTGAGTTGGGCAGTCTCTTAGTAAGTAAGTATTTTTATCACTTACACCGTCTGGTAGTACCAGAAGGTACTAAAAAACTAGTCTCGCTGTGTAAGGGGTCCATAGGAATATTTATACCCTAATGCCTCCCAATGTTTAGCATCCGATATGGCTCAAAGTCCTATTTAGCGGTTTTTTAGGATTCCTCAGCTAAATAGCGAAATCGGAATCTTTGTAGTTTCATCATTATGTCACAGCATATTTCACTGTCAGACTAATTATCAGAGACTAATTATATTATTTTTGAAGGGATCCCTCTAGAAGACCAAGGACTGCGTGTTTACTCTTATTCCCAGCAAGGGAGTTGACTTACCTACAATTAGATTTTATTACACATGTAATAAGGTATGTTCTATTTAATTGTGCATGTCTCTCTGGACCAAAAACTGGAAGTCCTAGTTATCCTGGGCATTAAAAGTGTCATGATACTAAATTGAAATAACAAAAAATGGTAAGGAAACATTTTTTTTGTTACCCAATAAATAAACATCGTAGGTAACTGGTAGGTACTCACTGGTAGGTACTTACTGGTAGGTACTCACTGATAGGTAGTCAATGGTAGGTACTCACTGGTAGGTACCTATGTAAATAGTAGAATCGCGCTAGACTGCAGCTGCGATGTGTGTTCACAACTGTTTGGCACACACACACATAAGTGAAAAATTCCTGTGGTGTTTACGTATGCTAATGAGAACTGAGGAAAAGCAAGAGAAGAGTGCATTTTTATAGCTTCAGAAACAGTCATTACATTACAGTAGAAGCCAGAATATTTTCTTTTTAATAAAAGTAGTTTTTAGGCTTTATTCTCTGAAGAAATAAGATATGGCATGTAAAAAAATTGTATTTGTCTTGAGGCGTTTACATAAAATTGCAACTAACGACGGTACTCTTACAGCTTATCATGAATACGTATCAACCGTCTTGCGATATGGCCTCATACTGTAGGGAAACCCTGAGCCCAAGAGCCTTTAAAAGTACAAAATAAATGAATAAGAATATTGTGTGGAGCTGGGCCGCTCGATGCCTGTAAGCCTTTAGTTAAAGGTAAGAAAATTCTGCCACTTCCGTCTTCGTATTTTATGAAATATGTCTCTTTGTCCATAAATATATTCATCTATTTGTAATACCTTAAGAAACAAAGGCCAACCCGTTTCAGGCACAGGCTCTACTTGCCACCACAAAGCAAAGTCCAACTCGTTTTAGCCACAGGCTCTACTTGCCACCACAAAGACTATCACTATTTCAAAACAATGTCTATTGTGGAGCAGCTAATTTTTACAATAAGCTACCTAGTACTAGTATCAAAGATTTGAATTTAACCCAATTTAAAAACAAAGTATTCCAGTTATTATAGAATAAATGTTATTATGATATTAATAAATATTTTTAAAAATAATTATAATGATTATTTGACTTTGTAATAATAATTAACAATCTGTTGATATTTTTACCTATTCTATGATCAAGTAGTCAATACTTAATAGGTACCTACTTGAAGTCTTGTGTATAATATGTATGTGGCTTAACTTATGAATGCATGGCATCTGTATAATATAAATTGAAATTGTAATTCTGTAATTTATGATTGTAAAATTCTTTAAATAATTGATTAATGTTTGCACGCTGGAAACGGCAGAATTTGTAGAACTATAAAATTAATTCAATCTGTATTTTACCATATTTTAGAAAATAAATTTCTATTCTATTCTATTCTTAACCCTATATTACTAATGTACTTAAACTACCAGGACCAGTTCCAGTCACCCTACCCGAGATATTATCTCGAACGAAACTCTTGCAGGGGTGCAAAATAAAAAAAAACTCGTCAATCGTACACCCTCTTCTAATCATTTTCCTTCTAAGTGCAGTTAGGGATTCAAAATACGTCGCCCTAGCCTATACTATCTTGCAACCGGACATCTCTCTCGAACTTTACTCTTCCTCCCCTTCTATGAGAAAAGAAGTAGTGTTAGAAAGAGGCAACTACCTGCCACTGATCCGCTTCGTATCTTTCACACTTTTGTGACCATCTTTACTTTACAGCAAACTAGCAAATTAGGTAATGCGCTGTCTAATTTACAGCCGAGGCCTGTTTCAAAGTTCCAAAGTTCTGTGGTAGGTACCAAAATACGCTGTGACCTATCGCTTCACGATAACTGATGATGCTAGTTACCGGTGATGTCATGCTAGCAGCTATGTTCCCGGTAAACAGGTAAACGAACATTGAACCTGAGCTGAAAACATTCAACTCTTAAATTATGGCATTCGTTGGGGAACAGTTTTAGGACAAAATTTGCGTACAGTATGTTTTGAGAAATACAAGTTGGCACAGTCGGTTCATAAACTCAGACTGCAATGTTCGATTCCGCTTTTTAAGTTTAGTTACTCGACAATTCTTTTAGCTCATCGTTGAACGAAGCCAAATGGGCTAAGCTGGTACCCGAATGTATCCGCCCAGGAATAGCAGCAGTACTGCATGATCAGCTAAACTTGTGACTTATAAAGTAGCAACTTTGCTCTGAGTGGAAATAATACTTTGCCCTGTTGCGTACATCAACTTTCTTGAACGCCAACTTGATCTGATCTGAGACTCCGAATGATCTCGGTACCGAACGTCGATAAAAAGGATCCTAATGCTCTTAAAGATGTATGGGGTGCATTCTGGAGTTTTTTCGACAACCCGACGTTGAACGCCTATGCTGCAATCTTGGTCTAAATGAGAATAAGGCTGGCTCTCAATGGCTTATGCCAGACTCAAAACCGGTTGTTGGGCGGGAAATATATGGGAGAAGACGACGAGTAGGAAAGCGCGAAGAGGCACGTGACTTCAGGACATAACTTAGGAGCACACTGATCACTCATCATTAGCATCACTGCATAATACATAAACTATTATATCATCACGGATCTTGTTTTGCACGACAAATAAAATGTCATTTTATTTTTTATATCTAGATTTCATTTAGTGATTATACACCCTGTATACCATTCTTTTGACAATAAATCACATCCCGCGCAGAAAATTTACGCCGGCCTGCACGCCTATTTGACTAAAGTTGCCTTAAAGTTTAAATTATACATTCTAGCCTCTGATTTTCAGTCCATTTACTTATGTAGATGTCTCTATTCCGTAGATTTGTGAATATGAAACGAATAACGGTGATCTGACCCAAATACAATAATGTAACTCCAGCGGGTGACCACCGAAGAACGTTTTTCACATAAACCACTAACATTAAAATTGTCATATTACATTAACTTAATATACTATTCAGCACTCGCGGACTCGCTTACAAAGACATTTTGTTGGTTTTGACGATTCTAGATTATACACAGTCCCCTAATATCACGTAAGATTTTTAAAATGCGTATAAAAATATTTATTTATATTGCATATATCAATATCAATCTAGTTATATTGAATCTTTATCTCAGTTCTAAATTTTAAGCTCTAAACAACAAAAACATAATCGGTTAATCGGCCCTTAATCGGTTCGTGTTGTGTCGTATGGATAGATCGCAATCATGTCAATTGTATTGTGATTATTTTGTTGCGAAACTATAGAATCTGAAGAATTAAAAAAATAATGTAAGTTACATAGCAAGTGAATCACTTTAATTAGTGACATTTAATGCTAGAAAAAAACAGAAATTATACATTGTTCCACAACTCATGGTGTTATGAAGATCAGTTAAATTATATTTGAATTGTTATTTCGTGCATTAACTATAAGTTTTAGCAAAACAACAAACAATTGTACAAAACTGTAAAAACGTCACAGTGCATTGAAATAATTATTTCTGGCCTATATCGCCCTCTTAATCCGCCCGTAAAATCAATTAATCGTGAAAATCTTATAGTAGTATTTATTTGTAATTAAATTATTACATCAATCCCAAATTATACGCCCAATTAGTAAAAGCATAGTATTTACTTTTACTTAAAATTTCAACTACTCTTTCACCACCTTAATACGTCCCTGCAGTAAAAATCTTATTTCAGTATTGTATTAATTTTTCTGTTTAGGCGGAAGACGTCCACTACTTAACGTAGGCCTCTACTATATGTCTTCACAACGGCCGGTCCTGAGCTGCCCACGCCCATTGGTTTCCTGCGCCTCTGACCAGGTCGTCTGTCCACTTAGTTGGAGGCTGTCCCACGTTGCTTCTTCTGATCCGTTGTCGCCATTCGAGAACCTTTCTTCCCCATCGGTTATCGATTCGACGAGCATTATGGCCTGCCCATAGCCACTTCAGCTTGCTAAGTCAGTGTGTGTTTGAGCTATGTCGGTAACTTTAGTTCTTCGGCGAACTTAATCGTTTCGGATTTTATCGCGCAAAGAAACACCAAGCATAGCTCCTTTTATAGCTCGCTGAGTGACTCTAAACTTGTTTAAAATACCAACAGTAAGAGACCACTTTCCTGTACCATAAGTCATCACTGACAACACACATTGATTATAGACTTTCGTCTTTCGGCACTAAGGTATTTTAGACGAAAAGGTGTTGAGTAGTTTCCCGAAGCTGGGCGGTGGCCCAGCCGAGCTGAATACTTCAGTTAACATCTTTCTCAAAGTTGGACCTACCTTACTAGACTACTTGCCCTAGGTAAGAGTATTCGTCAACAACTTCGAAAGTGGCGTTTCCAACAACAACCGGTATAGGTGCGACAATTGAACATTACCTTCGTTTTATACATATTCATTTTAAGGCTTGCCTCTTGGGAAACTCAGCTGAGGTCTACGAGTATCGCGCCTAGATCTTTCAGCGATTCTGCCATGACCACTACGTCGTCGGCAAATTGAAGTTGAGTGATGTACTTGCCATTTATGTTGAAGTCATATTCTTCCCACTCCAGAAGCTTAAACACATCTTCCAACGCAGTTGTAAACAGTTTCCCTGTCTCACACCTTTCTGCAGATGGATGGGTTTCGTGTTCTGGCCTTGTAGTTGACAGACATCGTGGCTCTATTATACCAACACTTCAGCACTTCCCATGTGTACCGATAGTCAATGTGGCACCGTTGAAGAGACTGTAACTCCGTCCAGGTCTCAATAAAATCGAAGGCTTTTTCAAAGACCACGAACGCTAAGCAAAGAGGCCGATTATACTCCTCTGTCTTCTGTTTAATCTGGCGGAGCGTATGTATGTGGTCCATGGTACTACAGACTTTTCGGAAACCGGCTTGTTCGGGGGCTGGAATTAATCAAACTTGTTTTCGAGACAATTCGTAATGACCCTGGAAAACAGCTTATAGACATGGCTCAGAAGTAAAATGGGTCTATAGTTCTTCAATGAGGTGAGGTCTTCTTTTTTGAAGAAAAGTATGACCGCGCTTCTGCTTCCAGCATCTGGCGTAGTAATTGCGAGGATAACAGAATTAAAGAGCCTCCGAAGGACTCTAAAGTATTTTTATTGTTCTTAAGTAGTTTCAAGGCCACTATAATCTCATACAAACTGACGTGCGTAAATTCTTCGGTGTAGTGTCGAGTTAATTTGGCTCTGGGTTCTTTGGCCGGGATATTGTGTAACTGTCTATAGAAGTTCTCAATCTTACTCAATATTTTAGGTTTGGACTAAACGATTTTGCCAGTTTCGTTCTACAGTTTTGTTAAATGTCGTTGCCCAATAGACAGATCTCTGGAGAACACTTTCGAGCCTCTATTTCGCTCTATAGCCTTCTACACGTACGTTTAACACGTAAAGTGTTAAAAAAAAGACTGAAATTTCATTTCACGCCGCCCCTTTATTAGATTAAGAGTCTGATCAAATAGTTTTTGTGTTCTATTTTTCCGGCAAAGAACTTAGCTTCAACCGTTTCGACAGATTCCACCAGCCTGTTATTTAAACCATCCATACTTTCGCAATCTGCTAGGCATTGAAAGCGACATCGAAGTTCGAGCTAAAAATGTTCGGAGTTGGACGGAGCGTAGACCTTATCAAACGACTTCTTTCCAATTCGAGTGTAATATTTACCGTGCCTCGCTCCCGGCTTTCACTCTATTGATAACAGACACATCGTCGAATATTTGATATATTCAGGATCAGAAGTCAGGATAAAGTCAATCGTGGTTTTGGTCTAACTGTCTAGGCTCATCCAGGTGTATTTCATTTTGTTTTCATTGCATTACATATAACACAATATGGTAATTCAGAATATTGCTTGTGTGCTAAACTCGGCCTAAATAATATTGCTGATGGTCATAAAGTTCAGTCGGCAGGAAAGAAAAACGGCTTTCATAAAAACATAGTACTTGCATATAAATTTGTAACCATCTTTTAGTCTCTAATCTATTTCTGTTGCAAAAATAAAAAAAACGTAATTCGAAACGAACGAACGAAAATCGAAATCGCTAAATTTGAAAAATCTTTTGTCACCATTTTTAGAGTGATTTCTGTGTATGTATGTATGTATGGTTAGCCTTTTTTTGCTCCTCGATATCACAAGAACCAATGAACTAATTTGTCTCGTGACAACATCAATCGATACGCCACGTCATGACTTAGATCTGAAAAGAGTTTAAGCAAAATTGGTTCATCGATTTGTTTTTTATCGCTAAAAAAATTTTTTTTTTTAAAGACTATTCTAAATACTACTACATAAAATATTCTCCAGAGAAGTTGCTCGAGCGGATCTTGCTACCGAACCAATTTTATCAAGAACACCAAATTAACATCAAAAATTCAGCAATTTCATATAAACTTTCAGTATTCGATTCGACACTATGCGCGCACATTGCGCACAAATTGCAAATTGCATAGCATTTCTCGAGATCTTAAAACACTAAATCTCGTAGGCAAGATGTACAACATACTTTTACACATTTTGTCCCCGAGAATGCGAGAGCCCGAGTATTTCAGACTTTTTCGCAATATGCTGACTCCTGTCGTGAAATCCTTTCTTATGTATATAACCTAGCACATAGTTGTTTTTGTAATTTTGTGATTAGTCAGTAAGTAATATTTCGTATATATATATATATATAATATATATATAATATTGCGAAAAAGTCTGAAGTACTCGGGCCGACGATAACGAGTATATGGAGATAGAAAGGATTCCCAACTCCCTATTCGTAACGGCAATATACATTGACGATCAAAAATAGTATGAAGTCAAAGAAACATTGAAGCGTATTTAATTAGTTATTTAAATATTTGTGTGTAAAGTAAAATCCTCCTTAATATATTTTTTGTTACATCAAGCTTCCAAAGTTGAAATTTTGTGTTGACCCCCGCTCTAACTTTAAACTTCGTGTTCTCAAAATCTGAAATAAATCACGAATTTCTTTTTTCTAAAAATGCGGTTGACAAATTTTTCTGATCCACACGCAATAATTCTAATTAAAGATGGGCCGAATGTAGTAGTAATTTGCTGTATGGGTAAATGAAATTTGGCAAAAGGTTTGGTTCCCGAAGCCGAATATTGGCGAAGAGTCATGTCATTTATTTTTACTTGTGTAGCTCTTTCCTAAATGGTTGCTACAATCTTATCATATCTGTACTCAACCTAGTTCAAGACTTTATAAAACTGGCCACTTCAGATTTTTAACGGATATTTTAATATTGGAATGTGTCATGTTAAAAATCTCCGCCTACATTTTCTTCTCCTATTTTCATTTAATTGAAAATGAGTGACTTATTTATTTGATGCCAAGTCACATATTATACATGAACCTCAGGACATGTTCTAGTCGTCAAAAATATTCACATGGACTTAAAGTTCTGCTAAATTAAGCTGCCTGTACTCTTCCACTTAAACCAATGAATTTATTTTATTTAACGCCACTACAGGCCTATTATGGCTAGGTAAGCTAGTCTTGAACTAAAATAAGAAATTTAGCTTTGCCACTAGAGAGTTATGTCAGTTGGTAGTAGTAACTACCTGCTTAATCGAGAAGTGTGGGATTCGATCCTTGTTTTGTGTGATTTGAAAGCATTGCAAACAAACATAAAGCTTGTAAGGTATTCTAGTTACCGAATGTTCGGCACTTGAACCGAAAATAGGCCGAGCGTTAGTACAGTAAAACTGCCGAACTTCGGTGATACCGAATGTAAAACCGATATCGGCCTCTCGCTGATTTTAATACTACGTAACTTAAACTTTAAGCGTGTATGACACGCACTTGGCCGGTTTTTCAACACGCAATCGCGTAGAGCATACAGCTATACCTATTCCAGTTGTGAAGTTATCGGCGTATCTCGTTGCAGAAGTACTCAGGTGTCTTTTGTTGAATTATGTCATTGTGTGTACCACCATACAGTCGTTTTTACTCACTTTCTACTCATTACATTACTCACCTATAACAGGATTGATTTATCCTAGCGGAGCTGCATGTGTAGGGTACGGTACCTGATACTTTTTACGCCGACGTACCGTCAACGCTTAAGTACCACGACTGACCAAAAATAGCATATAATAATTTTGACGATTCAAAAACGTTTGTAAAATACCTAATTGCATTAAAAACTATTTGACTTTAACTATAAATAGAGCATTCGTCTGTAGATTTCATGGTCATGTAGGGTTGCTTATCATTTATTGATCTCTATACTGTAGTATATTTAATAAAACTATACGACGTATTTACGATTTCTGCCAGCTAACCTTTGGGTGTTTCTGTTGCTAAATTCCACATTTATGTAGGTAAAGTATAAACAAAGGTTAATACTTCTAGTATGATAAATATAAACGTATAAAAATAAAAATACGAATTTATACAATTTCATATACATAATTATATAAATATAAACAACAAACCAAAAAGCATATTCATATATATGTCACCGTAAAATTGTAAATGACGTTAGATTGTAATCCTAGTGAGATTGTATACTATGGAACAAAATGAGGCAGAAATCGCACTGTATTAATCTTGTGTGGGTTAGGTTCAGTTTCTCTTGTGATCACGTAGATGCGGAGCGATCGAATAAGTTTCATATAATCTAAAAGATTCACTTTATCATATTTTTTGTTCCATAGTATACATTCTTACTAGATAGATTATAATCTAACGGTATTTACAATTTTACGGTAATATATATATAATCTAAATCTCGGAAACGGCTCCAACGATTTTCATGAAATTTAGTATGCGGGGGGTTTCGGGGGCGATACACAAATCTAGCTAGGTTTCATTCTCAGAAAACGTCGTTTTATTCGTGTTTTCAAGCAATGATAAACTGAAAAATATGACACTTACTGACATCTATTGGCGATTATTTAACCGACACAGCAACACTACTTGACAATAGATAGCGTTGTTAAAATATATATATAATCTGAATCTCGGAAACGGCTCCAACGATTTTCATGAAATTTAGTATGCGGGGGGTTTCGGGGGCGATAAACAAATCTAGCTAGGTTTCATTTTCAGAAAACGTCGTTTTATTCGTGTTTTCAAGCAATGATAGACTGAAAAATATGACTCTTCCTGACATCTATTGGCGATTATTTAACCGACACAGCAACACTACTTGACAATAGATAGCGTTGTTAAAAAAAAAACGAGCAAAGCTTGGTCCCCAGGGACTTTATCTATATGACAACAACTTCAGCAGTTATATATATACATATATGAGTACTTAGTTTTGCAATGATAGTGGAATAATGTATTATTATTGAGTGGACTTTTCTGTTTTTTTGTAACTGTTGGTGATGTGGCAAAGTGGATGTAAATAACATCTTGCCTGCTTGTGCCATTCTGTTGCATATGGAGTTAAGTCAAGCTATAATACAAATACTAAACCGTTTCCTATTCCACTTTCTTGATACTGGAACAAAAAAAGCTGATGCAGTTTTTGGGATGAGCAATAAAAATACGTAAATTCACTGTTTATCACTTTTTTTATAATTTATTTTTTCACAACATTTTATTTAATTTTTTGTAAAATTTACACAATAGCTTAAAATTCCTCACAAATATAAGTATTCACGTATATGTAATCGCTACAACGGCGCCGCGCGACGGAGCGCCACGTGTACCGCGAAACAGGAAACTTGGAAAAGAAAAACTTATAATAACTAGGTAAATATACTTGATAAAACTAATAATGAAGCTTATACAACATAAGGCATGTTACAAACTAGGAACCCCTATGCTAGAGAGTCGGCATGCTGACGTCCGCATTTAACATATGGGCGAGACGTTCAGCATAGCATAGCTCCAGGTGGAACTCAGGGACATCCAAGAAGCAGCGGTAAAACGCGGCGGAGCCTTAACCTCCAACATCCAAGAACCCCCTCAATATAAGGATCAGTTTTTTAAAAACTGGGACATTAATGCCTATTACAAGTAACCTTACAGAGACATAATAAATCTAAATGTGTCTTACATTTGATTTGATGTTTATGTTTATGGTTCCACATAACGACAAACCGCTGCTTGTTGAGGCCCTAAGACATCTGAAAGCGCGCTTCTTAAGCGCTTGCGCACAGTAATTAGCACGTTGAATAACTTAGTTTTCACAAGAGAATACTTTCATCCTTCGCGACTGCATGTAAGATATAATAATAGCTTTAAAAATACGCTGGCACATAAATCAATCTCAAAAAGTTCAAAAATCTAAGTAGATGCAAACATGTTACATAACTATCGCGACAGAAAATGAAAAGACACAATAAATCGTTTAAAACAATTTGCATCAGTAATTCATAAATTGTATGTTATTCAGCTTCTCGACATGATTACATATTTACAAAACGTTCCGTTTACACGTACGACGGTCATTTACAATGATGACGTTAACAATTAAGTGGTCAAAAAATTTTTTTACTGTAGCCACCCGGAAAAGGGCATATTATTTAGCTATAACAGAAACTCACTTTTACTCACTGAGTGAATAAAAATATTTTGAATTTGGAACAATTGTTAAATTGTTTTAATTGTTATTGTGGTTGTTTAACGTCATTGTTCCTTATCACCTGATAATAATTGCCGAATATATACCAAATTGTGATAAATATTAATATAGTAACTGAAAAGTTAAGTACCTTTTATTTTCTCACAGTCAATGGTATAAATTAGAGTATACAACACGTGATAAAAAAATCATCTCGGTCCTTTGTAACCCTGGTCCCGCTCAGGATTCTACTCTAGCATCCTTTGCTGCTCTCGTGATCCAACTTAATACCTCGAATTAAAAAAACTCTTTTTTTTACTTGTTGTATAATCTACTATCATTCATAAGTCTTAATAATCAGTTTTATGAGGAAAGAAACAAAGGATAATGCGAAATGAGCTTACGTCAATGACATTGATAACCGCAGGTTTTTATTAAAGAAAACCTTGAGATAAGAGCGAATTAAGTAGACCAAAAACAAACTTTCCGTATTTCAAAACGTTAATTACTTTGTTAAGATTTAATAAGTTTTCGGTAAAACTTCAAAATAAAAATACGAAGACAGAATTATTTGATAAATTAATTCTATACGAAAGACCTAAAGTAAACATTTTAAGTAGAAGACGCCGCTAATGAATGCCTATTTAATGTCGAACGAATCGAAATAATTATAAGTATATGTCAATAAACAATTGTGACTACTTTTCAGTGCCAACGTTTTTTTAATTATACTGTTTCAATTATCCTCAATGTCCATTTCTATACCAAATTCCGTTCAATATATACAAATATCTAATCAACCGACTGCCTTATTGTGCGTAAGCGCAGTATATTAGTGCTCAAATTAAATGAATTAAAATTAACAGTTATAAAATAAGGCTAGCTGGAAACTGATGGTAACTTTAGCAAAATTATACTATATATTATATTGCAATGTCTCTCTTTTTCAATGCAAATTTTTTAAATGTTTTTTCATAGTATACAAAGTATACAAAAGTGACCAATTTTGTCAAATTACAGTGAAACTTAGCATATTCGTATATGTTAAAATTGATCATTAAAGTTTAGACCGTAAGTTGGAAGCCTGTTTTAAAATATGGAAGAACTTTGTAGGATTAAAAGCGTAGGGCCAGGTTTAAGGGCCGATATAAAAATATATATTTTTAAAAAAGCTAAGTTACTTCTGTAACATAACTAAAACACATCGATTCAGTTAAGTTGAAATAATTATAATTGAATATTCAAGTTGTAATAATTTATTTCGATAAGAATATGGATTACGCAAAAGTCAAGCCACAAAAAGAACTTTGATTAATACATAAAAAGTAAATTTGAATTTAGTTTGACATTTGACTTATTCTTTTCCATTTGCCTTGTTTCGTAATCCAAGTACACAAATCCCAATGGCACTAGGCAAATACTGTATGAGACAGTCTACAAGCTATCTTTTGTTTATTTCACTTTCAGTAATCCCTCTGGGATATCTTGACATAAAAGAAAGAAGATGAAAAGCTTGACACTATTAATTCCTAAAATCCATTACAATACGTTTACATCAACTAAAACGTATAACAAAGCGGCAAATGAAATTGAAAGATATCTACGTTCGAAGTCGTTGGAATTTTCATATCACGTAATAA
Source organism: Apoda limacodes (assembly GCA_946406115.1). Lineage (NCBI taxonomy): Eukaryota > Metazoa > Arthropoda > Insecta > Lepidoptera > Limacodidae > Apoda > Apoda limacodes. Next base: position 3,735,971 of record OX291553.1, on the reverse strand, counting down.
GGTAGTTTGATTGGGTTTTGCCAATAATTGGTCTACAATATATACATATATAACAATCACAGTTGTTTATATTAGTAAGTATAGTTACAATAGATGACATAAAAGATTCCTCTAAACGACTACAAATCACAACTTATACGCCTGTCTCGATTTAACAAAAACACCACAAGTGATGATTAATTTATATTTATCCTTATGATATACGGAATATGGTTTAAAATCAGTTATTTAACATAGTGTACTTTACGTTTGCCAAGTATAGCTTAAAGTCAAGTAACGTTTTACTTATGTTTTCATAAATTTCTTTAATTTAATAGTAAAATATTAACAAACAATACTTGAGCAAAACGCAACCGAACAACAAATTTAGAAATGATATATTTTCAAAGGAAATCATTAAATATTTTTTAATTTTACATCAATAATATTTTTTACAATTAATGTAAATGAGATCTTAATTTTGGTTTGATGTAACCACTACAAAGTCCGAAATTCGTTCATTCAAAATCGTTTATTATTTAGAAGAATAGAAATATATAGGTATACGTAAATATTATATATAAATAGTAAAATTTATTCTAAAAGCGGATTGTACTTGAATTTTTCTGTTTTAATTTAACTATTAAAAATATATTAGTTACAACACTGCTTACATAATATTACAATAAAATCTTAAGAATGTATACATATATTTACTCTGAATATGCATTGGAAAATATCTAAAAGAGTTGCACATTTTGGCCGGACGCAGTTTACACATATCTATTATTTTACACATATCTATTATTCGTATATCTATATTTTTAATAAAGTATACAACAACAATAGTAGGTATATATCCTCTCTATCAGATTTTAATCTACATAATAACGTTAAATATTTAATAAACTTCGACAACAGTATTTTAATTATACAACAATTAATCACATTTTTCATATATCATCTACTGTTTTAATATAACTGTAATAATTGATGAAAAATTAGATTTAAAAATAAAATATGTTCATAAGTACTCAGTTACTATCATGACTTTGCTACTTGTAAATGTTCTTAAAATATTTATTTATGTATAATGCATTTTACTATAAAAAATCGAACTTTAATATTGTACACACCTTAGTTTTTTTTTTACATTTTTATTCTTAACTTAATTTGTTATTTTTTGTAGGCCAAGCCGTATACAATACTACAGTTATCACAAAACAAGACAATTTTAGATATACAATCTTATAGATTGTTAAATACAAATACTAAAAATGTTGAGACTATGTTCTCATATTTATATATTTAATAGTAAGGAATGGAGTTTTTACAATTCGTATTGGAATTGATATTCTATTAATCATTCCTTGTCCGGATAGAATTTTTTTATTTACAACATTCAATTTGTCAAAAACATATGGCGTAAAACAAAATTTCTACTTGTAAAATAACGGATCCTTTTTCCAATATCCAGTCTTTACTTTAAACACAGCAAAAATCTACAGTTCACAGATTAGCAATGTAAATCTGTTAGGAGCGCGAGAGACATGCTATTATTTTTATGGAGACAATTTTCACACATAAAAGCTTAAAAATAACTTACTAGTCTTTTTTAAAGGCAGACCATCGACTCGAGATTTATTCTCTATTCCTAAAGTCACGTGAGCAATAATTTTCGTACTGCTAACATATTAAATGATTAACACGAAAGGAGTACGACTAGAAATTATTTCACGTATTTGATCCTATGAGCGCCGGATAAATACGGTATGGACCGTTCCTAACGTACTTAATTATATTAGTTTAATTAAAATAGTTGGCAAACGAGAGTGGTCTAAAGTTTGCAAAATAGGCATCATTCTGATCATTACCATTCCTATACAAGCATAATCTATGAACGCTTTGAATAAAACGGTAACAGAGAAATACGAGACAGTGTTTTGATGTTTCATGTCGAATTGACTGATTAAAATTGATGCTGACAGTGAGCAACTTCCAATTGACTCTGAATAAATTGTCCCGAGAAATACCCGACTACGTCGCCACAGCGTCGGTGCGGGCTTGAGTCTCGGCCTGTCTTTTTTTTACAATTTGGTGTTTCCTTTTTTTATTTTTTTTTTCAATTAAGAATACGATTTAGCCATTAATACGAAGCGTAAAATTTTTAACATCACACGATACATTATATACAATCACTCGCCTTTAGGACAGCAGAGAATCATACATATATGTTTTTATTTCATATTTACATTTGGCACTAAATTCATCGTCGATCGAAGAAGCAAAAATTACGCATATCGGATCGCGAATAGCGACGTACCCTAGAAGGGTCACGCGGGGCAGACGGCGGGCCGACATCCCTCGCAGTATGTGGCAGCGTGCGCGGCATGGGCGGCGTGCGCAGCGTGAGCGGCGGCGGCGGCGCATGCAGGACACGCCGCAGCGCACGCGGGGCACGCACACATACACACGGGCAGGTAGTACCCGGGCGCCGGCATCAGCACGGGTGGCGCGCGCGCGCACAGCTCGCGGCACGCCAGCGACTCGATTAGAGCCAGCGTCTGTCGCCGCTCGTGCCCCATCAGGCACACTGTCGACTCGCGCACCACGCCGTGCAGCAGCGTCAGGTACCGGTGCTTCAGCGACTCCTCTTCCCGACCAACGAAGTGATTCCTTAGATAAGCCTCCAGCTTTGACCGCTGCTGACCCAGCTCTGGAAAGTCGATGAAAAACCTCGAGCACATATACCGCTCGAGAATTTTTATTTTATCCGGTCGCTCGGGCCGGTATCCCTTGGCCAGCAGTGCGCAGTACTTTAGCAAACCCCCACCGCGGATCTCCTCCGGCTGCCGGGTCGCGATCAGTTTCTCGGAGAGATGCAGCAGCGCCTCGTGGAAGTCGCCGTAGACAGACTCACCGACGACGGTCGGGTAAAAGTTTTCGCCAATCGGGAGCTGCGCGCACTCGTAATACGCGAGGAGGGAGTCCAGCGCGATCTGGAATGAGTCAACGGAGAACTCGAACTGGCGACGCATCGTGTCTACGAATTTAAGCTCGACAGACTTGTGCCCGCGGGAGTTTCCCAGCGAAATGAGGGACCAACGGTCGCCGTCAGAGTTTACACGGACCATCTTAGAGACGTAGGCCTCTTTGAGTCCGGCGGTGCTGGCGCGGCGGCGTGGGCCGGCGGCCGGCAGCAGTGTTGCAAGGTGCCCAAGCACGGCCGCCTTAACGCGGTCGCAATGGCGCGCGGTCGGGAGGTCCGCGGTGAAGATTAGGTCTATGTCGGAGTAGGGCATGGCGCGATCGGTGAGCACGTTGCTAGCGGCACCCCCGTTGAGCCGCACGTCGCGCACGGTGACGCCGGCCCCGCCGATGCTCGGTGACGCCTCGAGGCGCGCGCGCACGCCAGCCACGAGCTCGCGCAGCCGCACGTGCAGCGTCGGGAAGTGCCCGCGCCCGTGGATGGGAACCACCTCCTCCATCACGTCGTGCAGCCGCCGCACCTGCTCGTAGCTGAGCACCGCGTGACGCTCCACCTCGCCGCAACCCTCCTCCGAAGAACTGTAGCTCGCCTCGCTCTGAAACAAGATATGCATACAGTTTAGTTTATTCTCATTATTTTCATACTTTTTTTGAAACTTGAACCTGCTTCTTGTAAGAAAACGCAGAACCAGATTGATGTAGGAAAGTGATGTTTTGTCTCAAACGCTAAACGAAAACATATAGTAGGTATCTTCTTAACAAAACCGTACTCATTTATTATCCATACTTTTTTATTATGTATAATATTTGATAATGATTGAAATGGATTATAAATGTCTATGCATAATAAATGATTATGATGCATAAGTTCTTTCTTCAAGTCGCAACGGAGCATACGAATAAGCTGAAATTTGGCACAGAGATACCTAGGTGAAGAGACAAAGAAGCACATAGCCTTTTTTTCCAGAAAATTCAAAAGTTCCCACAGGAATAACTGTAACTGAATTTTTACGTAGTTATAATATAACATACATTCTTACTTAAATTAAGGAGTTGTCCTAGAAGTTTCGCGTTGAAAACCGAATGTAGCGCGGGTAAAACCGCTGGCAAAAGCTAGTAATAAATAATAAAAACGCTTACATATAATGCTCTGGCCCAAAATTAAGAATTCCTTTACTATGGTGACCAATAAAAACGACTACACCGATAAAAAAAAACATCTATGTCCAAGCCGGGATTTGAACTTGGAAACTTATCGCGTTGATATTCTAGAAGAAACGCTCTCACCACTACACAACAGCAGGCTTATTGTAAAACAAACAGGAGTTGATATTTTATGAAGTTTTCAGTAATACCTCAACTAAAAACGTTTTTTAAATGAATGCTATTTGTAATGTGACCTTAAAATATTTTGTTTACTTTTGATCTATTGCATTTGTTCAATTAAATTTATATGCAATAGATTAAATTAACTTTACTTTTTATCCTGATTATTCGTGATCAAAATATTTTAAGGTCATATTAAAAATAGCATTTATTTTAAAAACATTTTTATTCGAGGACAGTCGAAGCTCCTGTTTCACGTTTATCTCTTATAATCCTTTACAAATCACCATTCCGTACGTTCAGTTTTTTTTGCATCCGCGGCATATTTTACGGAACGTAGTGTTAATATCTATAAAACGTAGTGTAATATCTATAGAACGTAGTGTAATATCTATAGAACGTAGTGTAATATCTATAGAACGTAGTGTAATATCTATAGTTAAAGCAGCTTCTTGGGAGCAGTCTCGAGTACACCAGGCTCTAGAATTCGATAGAAAATGTAAGCTAGTAGGGCTTACCTCTCGAGACCCGTCACACTACTTGCATACATTTTTTTCTCGAATTACACAGTCTGGCGTACGTACTCGAGACTATTCCCAATGAGCTCCAAGGATATTGTATAAAAAAAAGAAAATCAGATATACCTTAAGCTATTTTATTAACTTGTATTCATTACATTGTTGTTGTACTGTTAATAAATATTATAAATCTTCTATTCGAAATCTGAGTTTTATTACCAGATCTAAAAACTTGGCTAAAAAACAATTTTTAATTAAAAAGCGTTTCGTGTTCACAATTGTTATTTTTACAGCAACCAATGCAAAAGTGATGCAACTATCACATTTATTCTTATTAGGTCACCAATAAATAAGGAATTATTTATTATCAGTGTTGTTGACTGAATAAAACAACTCTATCGTTACGATACGTAGTATACATATAGGTAGAGGTATAGCGACGCGGTACGGGACTTTATACTAAGACTATTTACTGTAGTTTCCATTTTATTACTCTAATTCAAAATCCTTTTTTTAAATAGGTTTCTAGAAACACTTTTGAACGTTCAAGAGAATTAACTACTATTTGGTCTATAAACTAATTACAATAAATAATAATAAATATTTTTGGACATTACACACAGCGCAGTTTAGTCCCAAAAATAATATTATAGTAAATCAAATTTTCAGAGACTAGAAAAAATAATGTAAAGAGGCTTTAAGAGTATACACTTCGCGGCGCTTCGCAGCAGGCTTCATACAAACGAATTTCTCACTTATTTTTGACACTTGCTGATCAAACACGACGAAATTTCGAAGACATGTTCTAGTAATAAATATCTAGGTCTACAGTGTACCAGTTTTCTATAAAATTTTCAAGTTCAAAAGTTATAAAGGATTCTAGTTTTTCATACAAATGGTTTAAAAAAAAAATCTAGTTAATAGAACATTTAACAAGATTTTGGAAAAACCACAGACCTAGGTATTCGGCTTGGGATTATGACTAAGAAATTTCACAGTGATTGTTCAGTAAATGTCAAAAACAAATCAGAAATTCGTTTGTATGAAGCCCGCTGCGAGGCGCCGCGAAGTGTATCCTCTTAAGTATAATTCCTGTCCTATTCTAAAACTAAGTCCTATTCCGAGAAGTAAGAAACGACTAGGTGAATAGGTACCTACCTACCACGGCTTATGCTTCGTATCCGTATCGTATCCGATTTATCAGTGGAAATAGTTCAACAGGATCTATTTATTTCAAACAAGTTCGTTCATAATCTTTAGGATCCGGCTTGGCCGGTACCTACCTTGGTGAAGACAGTTAAATTGATAAATGTTAATTGTTTGTAGCCAATTTATTTGTTTGACATTGTCAATGTACACTACATGGGTTTACGCTGGACAATACATTTACATATATTCTAAACAATTTGGGCCAAATTTGTTAGTGACTGGAAACGCACGCCGAGCTCTTTCTACGTCACTATGAGCGTCATATTAGGTAACTCACACAATTTGTAGGTTGTTATCACAATCTCGTGTTTTGTTAGCGACTTTGATATAAGCCTGTGATATTAATATGTAGATTATATAAATAACTTAACATGTTTTACGTAATCTTCTGGGTTTTGCTACAACACTGTTAAGACGAATAAATAATTAGTATAAAAATAATAAATTGATTAGTAACAAATGTGGCATTTCCCGAAGGACTCGTTCAAAAATAAGAATTTGAGAGAGTTTCATTTTGGTTTTGTCACTTGTTAGTCTTTTATATCTTTCATGGTCACTATATATTGTTTCTTTTAAATATTATTCAATACAGAATCATCTCTGAGTAACAAAAAAATTATAAAAATAATTGCTATAAATTTCAATAAATATTTGTGCTAATTATAGTTGGGCTATAATTTTAAACTATTACATTAACAAAATTAGTAGTTATGAATTATATTTTCCTATAAGCTCCTTCAATATTGTATAATTAATTATACAAAATTAAAAGTAACAATTGTTAAACTAACAACATCAAAGTCCGTACTTTTGCAAATAAATGGTAATTTCTTAGTTTTAGTTAAAATTTGTAAAAGTGACAATGTCATTGTCACGGTGCGTGGTGTCGACGACGAATGTCCACGGGACACGCCCGCGCCGCGCCGCACGCTATGACCTCGTACCGGCGGTCATTTTAAACACGAATTTCTTATTGTTTTTCCTCGTCGATTTGAAATCAGTCGGCCGCTCGCGGTTGAGGCCGAATGTGCAATCGTATCAAATCGGACACCCGCCGCGCCGTGACACTCAATAGCCCCCCCGAATGTTTCCTTTTTTACTGCGACGTAGAAATCAGCTGTTCGGCACAAGGTCGCTCATTACGAGTGACTCTTGTTTTTCGAGTATCTATTCAAAGCATTAAATGCGCGGAAATGAATCAATAAAATCGATTCTTTGATAGCCATGCGGTTGCTACAACATCTAATTGAGTCAAATGTTAAATTAAGCTTAATATTTTAAGATGAATAATAAAATAATACCTATATCGTACATGTAGGTAAAAAACTTTTAAGTAAAAAGGGAAGCAAGAAATAAATTACATTAACAACTTTACCTTTCGCCACCATTAATTTAAGTTTAATTTGCCAAAAAAAGTAATATTAGTGAGCAACTATAGTAAAAGTAGGTATTAATGAATTTAAAAGTGATATTAGGTCGTAAAACCTATAAACGATGATTTTACGACTTGCGACATGCAATTTCCTTTACAGACATCAACTTCCGTTTAAACAAAAAAACTAATTAAAGCTACTTAATTACTGGATAAAAAAAAACTTAAAGATATTATTTTTCACGATATTCAAGTTTTAAAGTTTGTTTTTTTTCAATTTCAGATTATGTTGTTTAACATTTGAATGCATATTCTTGTTAATAGTTTTCCATACAAACTATAACGTAAATGTAGCTAGTTTGTGCGTTGAAAATATTTGTTGAAATAGTTTAGAATATTTGAACATGAAAATGATGGACCATACCATTGAAAATGGTAAACCATATGAGTTTCATTGGGACTGGGTGCCACGACATGACCTTTTCACAAGCTTATATTAAGTTTCACCTGTTTGGGTCGAATCGTAATTTCGATTACTTCCCGGCTAGAGAAGTTCAGAACTTGGTGAAATTACAATAATCAATTACGATCAACACTATAACATCAATGTTAACCACCACTTTGAAGCTTTTAATTTTCATAAAAAGTATAAAATAAAAAAATATTATAAAATATTATTTTGACTTGCAAAACCTGGTTTTTGAATGTTATTTATAATATTGTTTTACCACCAAGATAATAATAATAATAAATATTCTTTATTGTACACCAAACAAATAAATTAATGTAGGGAACACTAATTATAAATTGCAATGTACAATAGGCGGTGTAAAAATAATGACGTAACAAACAAAAAATAAAAATTATAACTGAAAATATAAAATAAAATATTTTACATGTAAATAATAAAATAATAAACTTATTTGCTGAAGTAGGTAGGTATCTAATCATGTATATTTAAGTAATATAGTAGTTTCTATACTTATGTATAGAGTAGGTATACCCACATAAACTAAAATCCTGTGGATTAATGTCTGAATTGAAATATATGATTGAGATTTAGATAAAGAGAGAGTTAAGATTTCTTGCCGTCGATATAGATTTTGCATCACATAATGCTTTATAGGTACTAAAATCTTATGCATGGATTGCCTTAATTGCCTAAATAACATTACAACAAGTATAAATAATTACAATTATTAAAATTACAAAGCAAACAATTACAAAAAAGGGGTTTAGAAAAACTGACTGGACAGAATGGAGAATGATAGAAAATATCGCAATGTGGATAACAGTGCCACTTTCATAAACTCACCTAGACTAACATTAAACAATTGATTAAGTATTTACAAGTGGATATATATAAGTGCTTAAACAAATTGTTGGTTATTCAGTCGGTGACGTGAGTTGTATTGATAAAACCATGTTTTTGCGTAAATTTAAATTAACCAATATTGTTCCCGCGTCACTGTGAGTGCACGATGTCTCTCACTGATACCCTAATGAGAACGAATAAACACACGATGTGTGAGCGATCCAAGCATTTAGGTAATACAACTAACAGACGCCCACTTAAACTCGTTCACCGAGATTCTAGTTAAAAACAATGTACGTGTATAAATAACTTTGTACGTAATGGAACATCAATAGTCATGTGACAGTTACGTTTAAACTGATTTTTTTATTAAGAAAACTGAACTGAATTTATTTATATTTATACAAAAAGGTGTAGAGTTAATTATATGACAAACTAAAAATAAGCATGGTAATAGAAAATAATTTTGGATGGACATTACTTTGCTGAAATCGAAGTATTAAAAATCCCGATCGCAATTATTTGAAGAATGGCTAGGGTTTGGATTGGAAGAGGATAGATTGGCAATGTAAAGCAGCTACATTGTTATACATGTTTCTTTATATTATTCACGCGTTGATTCTATAATAGCAGTGTGATATATGTAAAAACATTAAGATGGGTGGGTTCATTTAGAAATTACATTCGGCTCTACAGTACAGTAAAAGACGGTCCAGACAATGGAAACACGACCACACGTTAATGGTCACGCTTTTTGAATTACTCGGTCATTTTCATCGCGTTTCGTACGTAGTTTAACAATCTAACATGACGAAAATGAAATCGCTAAACAACGCTCGTAAGACATTTAGAATATTTTATGCTAATAGCAAAATCTATTATGAATTATTTATGTTAAACCGACTACAAAACGTGATCGCTTCACGCTTGAATCGTCCAGATCGAACATTATTGATTTGAGACGACGATCTAAATTCGGAATTACCAATATGGCGGTCGTAGCTCACAAAACGAATAGTCAACGGCCTTGCAACCTGAGCGCATTTAACTACGTTGAAGACAAAAAATGCATCATATGTAATATGCGTGGGTCGGAAATCCGTAATTACGTCTGTGTAACTGTACAATTACCATGCAACTCTGAAAGACGTTCTCGATTTCAACATCGCCGATTTAGTATTCGAATCGCGATTTCTCGATGCTGTCTAGAATAATAACCGTGAAGGTCAGCTCTAGCACTTCTGAATATGCCTTGAATTAATCAATTAAGTACAGAAATCTATTTGCAGTAAAACTGCTATAAAATAAAGTTTCGAAATCAAATCACTTTTTAAGTGATACTTTAAAACAAGAAATTAGTGAGTATTATTTTCAATAGTTGGTAAGGTAAGTAATTAAGTTTAGTTATACAGTTACCATAGACGCGTGATCGAAATCTTAAAATGGAGACGAAGTTACGTTGTTGCCTTATACTAACCTACATATATCTAGTAAGACAGTTTATGTAGGTACGTACGTACTTTCGATTTCGTGACGGCAGTAATTATCATGGCCTCAGCGTACGTGAGCTGCGTTACGCGGGACGGAACTAGCTCGGGGCGTGCGTCGAGTCGCGTCACGGAGGTATCGTCTGCGCATCGCACCGCGAGTCGTGTTCGGAACGCAACTTTTGCGGTGCTGGAAGGAAGTATTTTCACTTGCTTGAAATTTAAGGTTCGTTTCATTCCGAATTCAATACGGCTCATTAATAATAAAAACGATTGCGTCAATACTACACCATTATTGAAATGCATACCTACGTCAGTTAGTTCTTTGTATTTATATTTGTATTCAATAACTTAGCAAATATTTTGAAGAATATATTTATTTCTTTACAATCCAAAAAATAAATAAAGTCATTTTAATTATGAAAACACAATTTATACCTACATAAATGTAAAAATTAAATAAAATAAATTTATAAAGGTTGCAAATTACACACCAAGAATCAAAAAGTGTAACGTTAGGATTTTAAATCCATCTAAATACGTATAGATAACAGTTATTATTTGTATGTATAACCGGTACGTTAGGTTTTTTAAACTGTTGGTTACTTTAATACGAAACCTACAACTTAGCCACAATCTAATTTTATTTAGATAAACTATGCTGCAACTGTTATTTAGTAAATACTTAAAGCCTTAAAAGTGTATAAATAAATGTTTCATTACGTTTGCTTCAGCGACAATTTATGAGTGAGGAAGTTGAACATAGGAAATAAAAGAGAGTAGTAATATTAGCTTCTTCCAAACGAACGCAGTCGGGAACAAAAGTTTATTTCACATTATTTCTAAAATTAGCATGATTATAGTAATAAACTGCTTCCAGCTTTACACAACACATCACAAACGAGATTTTGATAAATGAATTAAAGATATTTGGTAAAAAATCTAACAATAATTTATATCTATTATAAAATAATATATAAAATATAATAAGTTATATCTAATATATAACAGTAAAATAATAAGAAATATATGTATAACTGAGATCTCGTGTTTCTAAGCAATTAAAATCCAATTACCACAAAATCACTATTTTAATCATTTTGTAATTAAGGTGATTTTTATATGATTTGTGTACAAATTAAGTGTTACTTATCACGTTTATATGCAGACACAATAATCATTTAATGAACTACAATTTTCTTTAGGAAAAATATTGACATGTATTGTAGATATGTACATAAGTATGTATCTACATATGTTTGAACTTTACTACAAACTTGACAAAATTCACAAGACAACAAGGTTTTTTTCCAAAAAGAAACGTACATAATAGGATTGTTAATTCAACGATTAACAAATAAAAATACAGACGAGACGAGAGAGTTACAGACCGGGCGAAAACTACACATTCCAATGCGATAAGATGAAATGTCATATTAAATTGGACAAAAATACGCAAAAAAAAATTATATTTTAGTTTATCAGTATTTTACTCAGCAGATATGTAATGTTGTTGTATAATGGTCCAGGGGTCAATTAAAAACGTCAACGCACCGCTGTTATTACTTTGTAAGAGAATTCGTGCGAAATTATTGTGCAATGACACGAATACTAAATGACTTTACACAAGTTTGTAAACATATTCACATGACGGTTAAGATACGAAGATAAATATGTCAAGTCCATTCATAATGAAATATACGTATTAAGTACAGAAATTAAACTTTTAGAGCGGACGCACACTAGACTAAACTATTGTCTCAAGAAACTAGTCACCAAATTGCCTTTACACAGTTTTGTGCGTTTCGTATACCGTTTGCGTTTTAATAAAAAAACTCAATATGTCAGCAGTAAAATAGCCGCTACAATCTATATGGATTTAAAACTGTTCAGTCTCAAATGGGCATCATCTCTAATTACCTGGTTGTATATCTATCAAATATGTCACGCTTTTAGAAAAAAATAGATTTAATACTTTTAAAACACTATTAGTACCTACCGGGGGCGTGTCGTGTTATATTTTAGTTTTTTTAAACAGAAAAAATTCCAGACGAATGGATTACTTCGTTTTGCTTTTATTTTAATAACAAGTGAACGGTGTGAATACGCGTATAGTTTGTAGCATTTGCATGTGACTTTCAGATAGGCGTAATGCGGAAGCAGAGTTGTTAGTGTTAGCAAGTGTTGTCAATAAATGAGATCAGAAATAGAACGTAAGAGGAAATAATATGTGGTAAGGTAATATAAAACATGTACAATAATTATAATGAACGTATTAATTAAAATCAAAACAAACTTTTGATATAGTCTGTTGCTTCTAACTAGCTGCAATAGCTAGGTAGTTAAGAGTTAAGACTTGTTTTTTTTTTTTATAATTTGCAGTACCTTAGTTGCTGGTATCTATTTTATTGCTCTAAAACAGGCATATCAAACTAGTGGTCCTTTATGTATCTAGCTGTGGTCTGTTTCAATTTTAAGGATGGCTCATTTAATGAGGAAAACGATCCTGAAATAGTCCAGTAGGTGCACTGTTTAGTTCTTATACATATATTTCGTATAGGTATGTACTCAACGAGATAAATACTATTTAAAAATTTGCACTAAGAATTAGAAGAAGTCACTAAAAAGTACTTCAATGGGTAAAATGAGTTTTTTTATCAGATTTGCTACAGTATTGACCCATCAATCATTATTGCATGTTTATAATGCATTATGCCAATCAGTTCTAAACTATGGCATAGTAGTATGGGGTGGTGCTGCCAAAACGCAATTAATAACTCTAGAGCGGGCGCAAAGACTTATACTCAAGATTATGATGTTAAAACCACGTCTATTCCCCACAAATCAGCTGCACAATGAAACCAATACTGACACGACACCTGTTCGTACTTAACACCATAATGACGAAACACTCTTAACTAGTGTACGATAATAATCACCCAAATTAAAAAAGAGAATCACCACTAAAATTTGTAAGATTCCAAAAACGAACACTTCTTTTGTTAAATAAAGCTTCTTCTTAGGAAACAAATTGTACAATCTTGTAAATAGAAAAATAAATTTATTCCCAAAAATAAAAAAAGTTGGTAAAAAACACCTTGTAAATTGGTTACGAACACTGAACTACACCGATACTGAAAATCTTTTTCTCTTGGTGACTACTTACACATACTTCTAGTTTAAATTAATAAAAAAAAAACAATAAACAAAGTTAAAATTCTTACACTATTACATTACATCATCATTCTCACATACCATACATTAATTCACACACCTCGCACACACACACACACACACACAACACACACACGTACACCCTCGAAATGCTTGTTTTCAGCTATAAGATTATTTTTTAGCCCTAATTTGTTAGGTCTTGTTTCTGAGAGGTGGAGACCTGGTTACCTAAGACACAGGGAAACCTAGTTTGGGTGACCAGTTTCCCACAACATGTATTGTCAATTTATATTATGGGAAATAATTAAAATAAACAATGACTTTGAGTTTTACAATAACTTTGAGTTTAACAATGACTGAGTTTTACAATGACTTTGACTTTTACAATGACTTTGAGTTTTACAATGACTTTGACTTTTACATGCCTGATATAACCTAGAGCTTTGAAGTAAATAAACAATTTTGAGAAAGATTTCCTAATGATAGATCTCATGAATATTATAAATGTAAATTTGTTTGTTTGTTATGTCGTTACTAATTTTGATGTTTAAATTGATATCAATTATGATATTAAAAAACAAATGAGAGTAACGCTACATGTACGTAATTTGAAAAATCTGATATTTATTTGGAAATCAAGTTATGGTTGGAATACAGTAAACAAACAAGTTCAAAAGTCACGTCCCCAGATTGGCCTGAGTTGCCAGTCAACAAAATTTGTATCGGTGCATACTAACAGTGTCCTAGAGATCCTCGTGAGGCAACCACTTGGCACGGCTTATCAAGACCTTGTGACCTGACAGTTTTGCCAACAAATTGTAAAAGATTCTTGTAGTTTAACATTAAGATAAGCTCGTTGTTTTGCTACTAATATATGTTAATACAATTTATTTAGTATAATTAGGTTGTATTTGTTACAAAAAGAATTTGAATTATAACAAGACAATTTTTGAGTTTGGATACAAATGAGATATTTCTTTAGTTTGGATTAAAACCACATATTTGTTGAGTTACACATTTCTTAAATTTGAATTATAACAAAATATTTCTCGAGTTTGCATTATAACGAGATACTTGTTAAGTTTGGATTGTAACGACTTTTTTCTTGAGTTAAGATATTAAGAAAAAGTTATTTAAGTTTGTATTATATCGAGATTTTTATTGAGTTTGGAATATAACAAAAAAAACTTAAGTATAACCAGACATTTGTTATCGTTTCCAGTACATCCATGACATTTTTATTCCAGATACCTTCAGCGCAAAAATATACTTTTTTGTATTCTGTACCGAATATCGATGTATCTTATCGTCTTGCTGTTTGTTTGATATTAACAAATAACATACGTGTTGCGCGTGTTGTAGTGTACATATATATAGAATTGTCTATCTATATCTATGGTAGTGTAGATATTGGCAAATTGTCAAAAAAGATTTCTTTCTTCTTTGTTACCATTGAACCAACTACATATAATGTGTTCAGACGTTTTGGCTTCACTGAGTCCCAAGTATCCAATTAAACATCTATTTAGATTAAGTTTGTACTGATTAAATTTGTTAAATGTCGACTTAATTATCTAATGCACTACTCTAGATGAATTAATAATGCAACCTCAGTCTTCAAAAATCAAAGCCATAAGCACGGCCATAAGTAACAAATATTCCCGTCACGCGTCCAAGGTCCCACAGTGGGACCTAAGCGACTTGTGTCGCGGGTGAATTTTTTCAGAACGACTTTTATCAGACAGGCTAATTGTAGGTATTCAGAAGTGAAGCCAATGGCCTGTCCTACGTTCTAGTATTTTTGGGTGGACAATATTTTGTGCGTTTAATATTTTTTTATCAGAAATTGTTTTGGTAATTTGATCCGGCCGCCATTTATATTGCGCCATTTTGAGTTGGATTTTGGATTTTATTAACAGTAGCTTAGAGTTCATTTTGACCCCTGGTAATGTGCTATATATAAAAAACTATGTATTTTTTTAGTAAATAAATTTATTATTACTTATTATATTTATCATAAACTTATTCTTATTACTTTTTTTTATACTGTATATATTAGGGAACATACCTTAAAATAAATAAAGAGGAATAAACATAATAAAGTTAGGTGTATGTCCGTTTGTATGCGGCAAGGGCGGATAATTTCCTTAGTATGGGGACGCTTGACGGGTTAATTCAATAAATTTTACTGTGGAAGAAGTTGTTTATTTACATTATTTTCAAGTATCTTTGTAATATTACAAATCTCTAGAACTCAGTTTATGATTATAACTGTAAGTTAAAAATTTCAATAATATGTCGATAAAATATGTTGATATTTCATACCTTTCTATGTAAAAAGGTTACATTTTAATGGCGCTACCTTCATGCCCATAACTGTCACGTTAAGCGATAGGAGGAATATGTTTTTCACATTTATAATGTAAGTGGCAGGTGATAAGATAACAATGTCGTTAGCAGTAAATAGCTGGCCGACGCTGACGCTAACGGGCAGTCGTAATCGTTACTATAACGAGGCTGTGATCGCCCGTTAAATACAACATTCAGGCATCTCTTGCTCAGACCTAACTTACATAATTATATATTATTTAATTAATACTTTTAAAAGGGGTTTAGTAAGTTGTACGTATATTTTACGTAATTAGCCTCTTAATTGGGCCATTGTACGTAGGTAACTATATTGCCTATCTTTGATTACTTATACCATTTCAGCTCTGTCTAGAAATCCAGGGAGTTTCTGACGTACTCAGTAAGGTATCAACGTTAGGTTTCCGGACTGTTCAGAAGCTTTGCCCGTTGATCGCTCACGCTTCTGCAGTGCAAGATCAAGTGAGCTGGTATCTCCTCGGCTTTAATGAAGCTCTACATAGCGAACTATCTGTAATGCCGATGTTAAAAAGTTGTTAGTATAGTTGGCAGTAACAGTTATTATCCTATTTATGTTGCTAAGTAAATTGGAGTTTAATTGGATATTATCTAGCCTGCTGTACTGAGGATGCGGGTTTGATCTCCGCATTGAACAAACATTAACGCGATAAAAAAATGTGTTTATTTTGAACTAGAGTTATCTCTATGTATTAACCAAAAAAGTGTGTAAGTATTTGTGTCAGATATATGTTAAAAGTCTTAAGCTTGGTCTTCTGTTCGTGTTTTACCGAAACATTACACAAAAACAAGTACACATGTTTGTAGTTAAAACTTTGTTTTTGTTTATGAAAGACCGAGAATGAACCGAGAACAAACTGTGATCAGCACAGTAGTGTGGATCCAATCCAAATGGGCTCATGTTAAACAACAAACAAGTATGTACATTATTGGGAAAATATCGCGGATCCTATTTAACAGCTGCGGGACCATAATCAATCACGTACTTAAGTATTAATTTAAGCTTTTTATTAAAAATACTCAGATAATTTTTTTAACTATTAAGCTTTTATAGTTTATATTAGAATTTACAAAATAGGAAGTAAGACTATGTATACTAGACAGCATTAAAATACTGTGAAGCATATTTGATTCCTTCACAAAAATAAGTATTAAAACCAATATGGTGTAAGAGCCTTAAAAACAGATATCCTCTGACGGAAAATGCTAAAATGCTACGACTTTGAAACGTTTGAATGTTTATTCATCGTTCACTTTAAATATTTTGACGCATACAAGTAGTGTTTACATATTTGTAACGTTAAATAAAGAGAACTGAAGTTTAAATCTTAGCATAGAATAAAATCTAAATTAAAAATAATACTAAAATAAAATAAGATTATAAACAAAACCTATAATGATACATGCATATTACCAAGTGTAGCTGGAAATGCAGCAACATTTGCTGGAAAAGTAATTTATAAATAAAAAAAAACAACGATGAATTAAAAACAATTATCTCCGGTGAAGATTTGGCGACTCACACAATCCTAAGTTTAACATTACCTATAGATAGATATGCCGTCAAATAATTCAAAAGCAAGTTGACAAAGAAAAATTATAAAAGGAGTTAATGGTATAAAGACGCAACGCACCTTGCACAAGGTGGCCGCGCGCCGCAGCCGCCAGCGAACGCGTTTCAAAACGCAGCGTACGACCCACATACCTCGCACATCCTTTACACACAACTATCAGAAAATGTTACACTTGTTATATCAAGGTGTCGGAGCTCACGACCTGTCAACTTAAATAACCCATAACACTACATTTCTATGTTTAATTGATTGTTTATTTCTATATAACTACTGCACATTATTCTAAATTTTGTAAGGCATTTATTTGTAGTGCAAATAGGAAATAATAGTTCCATATCCTCCAGGGATCGCGTTATTTATAATATGATTATCAGACTTTGACTGTTCAAAAGTATTTGAATGAATTGGTTATTTAATTTTTACATTGACAAATAATTACGTCACTTACTTAAGAATTATAGACACAGTAAGGCACATCGTCTTTGTGATCTTTGACGTAATTTGGTGCCAAAATCGATTCAAAAGCGAAACAAACGGTAAAACATATTGCATTTGTCAAATTAAAATGGATTTTAGTTGGGGTTTTATACTTAAAATTCTTACGTCTATTGCCACCCTGGATTTTAAAATATCCATCCATATTTTACAGTCATTGAAATAAAAATAATCTTATCAGTGTTAGGAATAAATATAGGCTCTAGAAATATTAAAATATAGCAGCGCGGTTAAATTCAGTACAGCTCTGTTGTAAAATAATTTTTAATGTTTAAATTGATTTTACGCATGTTATAACATAACGCAGTGTATCGCAGTGAGAATTATTACATTTACTGGAAATAGCAATCTGTGTAACTGCCTAAAACCTTGATGTACTGAATGCCTGTGGCTATAGTTAATGTTAAAGTTAAATTTATTAACCTCCGATGGATGTAAAAATGAATAGTTGCGTTGGCGGAACTAGGGCAAGGTTGCGAGGAAATGTAATCTTCAATGTTGACTAGTGTTCATTAATTAAAGAGATAAATAAGTTTGGTGTACATTAAAATTAAGTGCATATTTCATTCAGTTACTAACCAGGTGCACGTGCATTACACATTACACATATATAATTTACTTACAACTGATATATAATTTACACAATCTATTTTATACTCATTTTTTAATATTTATTTATTTATTTGGGCACCAAACAGTCATATACATTAAGTAAATTAATTGTACAACATTTTTTAAATTCTGGAATTTAAATGCACATAGGTAACAATAATACTTAAGGGAGAGAGTAAATGTGGTGGAGCGTTGTGTGCTTAGGATAGCATATTGTAGCAAAACTATTAACTAAACTTTAATAGATACTGAGTCATATATAACAGCGACATTAATTAAACATAGTATTATACAAATTTACGATTTGGAAAAATACATGATTACTATATAGCTTCTTATATATATTTGCATTATAAGAGAAAAGGGGTTATGTGCGAGAAATTGTTATAACAGTTATTTGTCCAACGATAAAAGAAAGAGTTTGAAAAGTATGAAGGTACTGGTTTTAGGTAAACTAAATAATTTTGTGTTTCGTGTTGTGCGACTAGGAATTATAAACAAGATGTTACTTAAAAGTGAGGAGGAATTTACGTTACCATTAAATAGTTTATGTTAAAAGGTTTAGCCGAATTACATATGTTTTGAAGCGACGTTACTCCTTATTTTATGACGCTGTAATATTCCAACAAAGGAGGTATAATTGTTTCCCATTCTGAAATCGAGTATTTTAAGAATTTTTTTCTGCATTGTTTATAAACGCAAGGAGGTTTTTATGACAGGTATAAAACGGACACCAAACATTATTACCGAAGTCTCGTATGGATCTGACTAGGCTAAAAAATAGAATTTTATATGTATACGCTAGTTTGAAGGGTTTGCAGTCTCTTAACAAAACTACAATATTGTCAATTTGAGGATTAAAAGTCCACTTGTTGTCTAAAAGTATACCGAGGTCTCTAATTTCATTAACTGTAGAAATAAATTGTTCGCCTAGCTTGTAATTATAGATAAAGCACTTGTTTGAATTGAAGAAAAGTTGATTCTGTGCATTAAGAGATCAGGGGAATTATATCGGATTGCAGTTTAGTACAATCATCCAGTTATTATTTTGTAAAATTTTGCATCGTCTGCGTATAGAAGATAATTAATATGGTAAAGGGAGCTTTCTATGTCATGGATATAGATGTTAATAGTGGCCCAAGATGAGAGCCTTGGAGCACACCATATGAGACAGGCAAAAATTTCGAGGTAAATCCCTTAAGTAAAATAGCCTGAGAGCGGTTATCGATATAGGATAATATCCATCTCAGAAAATCTCCTTGTGTTCCAGCCTTTCTAAGCTTTTCCAACAATAGATTGTGACTTATTTATCAAAGGCCTTGGAAAAGTTCGAATACACTGCGTCTATTTGATGGTCTTTATCCATGGCTTGCAGCAGGAAATTTGTAAAAGAAATGAGATAAGTATCAACAAATCGACCTATAAAAAACCCATGCTGGTTGGGTGCTATAAAGTTTTTTAATGAAAACAATAACTGTTCAGCAATAAAATTTTCTAATAATTTTCCAAAAATACAAAGTTTAGAAATAGGCCGATATTAGGTGATATCGTCTCTCATCTCATCTTTTGGTACCTGTGGATAATGATTTAGTGAATATGTACGTAACAGGAATTGTAAGCTCATCAACACATCGAGAAATGAAAATATGGTTTTAAGCGTAGAAATTTAGCAAACTTGAATGAAATGGACACTTCTTATGGGACATACGGATTTTATTTACGGTTTATCGTAAAATCAAATGACAGATATTATTGTTCTTGGATATGTATGTGTATTTTGTACAAAATAGTAAGTTGTAGGTATATCTCTGAATGTAACTGTGTTCACATTTGACGTAGATCACTTTTTTGTACATACACTTTTTACAACGAATTCGAAAATGGAGTAATGACAGATTGTAATGTATTAGTACTTCATTAACAATTCGAAGATAATTGACGCACGCTTGTAATCGAACAATCACGTAATTTGACACAAAAAAAATCGACGCACGCGCTTCAAGGCTATGGCTTTAAATTGACATTGATGTCACCTTCAGTTATTATACCATCGCTTATCATTTACGTAACTTGTAATTATTAAAGGTGGTTTGCTTATATAGAAGCTTGATAGTCAATTTCATAATAGTCATCAGCGTAATGGCAGGTACATTATAAATATAATATTCTGCACTGTCATCGCTATCAACATCGTTTGTGTAGTTAATTTGTAATTGTTGAGTGTTGACAAGCTGTCAAACCACACAATGCGTTCACTCTGGTCACTAATCATTTTTGAATAAAATACGACCTAGGTACCTTATTTTGGATTTTCATTACATAAAAATGGCTGAATGCATTTTTCTTTGATGCCAGAAGATACGAGGTTTAATTATTTTAGAAATAGGTCTAGAAACAAAATATGTAAAAAAACTATGTCGTTTTCTTTTGTATCCTACTACATTAGTTTTCCAAAAAAAAAAAACACAATCGAGATCCGATTAAAAAGTTAGTGCATAGGTACTATTGCTAGGCACTAGGTTATAAATTTTTGCTTATCTTGTGCAAAAAAAGAGCCATTACAATAAAATAGTTTAAATCTTAACTGTGACTTTCCTCTTATACGAAATGGTCGAGTTCACAGATTAATAAACGTTATATAACATTGCGAATACCTATGTATCAAGGTGCTCAAATGTTCAATAACTAGTTCAAACAAATTTATTCAAAACACAAACTGTCGGCCTTGAGTCAAAAAACTAGTTTTATTGCATCATGTAGGAAGGTATGAGTAGAGAGATCGTTTCAAAGTCAATCCTACATCCTAATAACAATCACTATTAATATATCTATCTATCTATCTATATTAAATAGTAAACTGACGGACTGATATATCAACGCACAGCCGAAACTACTGAGTCCAGAGATTTTGCGAAATTTCGTCCCCTAAGGGGTAAAATGGAAGTTTGTACGGAAATCCTTTGATTGAAACTAAATGCACGAAAAAAGGTATTTGCCCTTTCAGTGAACACGATTCGCGGCGCTGCGCGCCATGCCCCGTGCAAGCATATTAAACTCTGTGAAATATTGCGGACATTATATCAAGCCAAATATCTGAGTCTGTGGTTTTCCTAAATCCTAAAGAATAAGTATAAAAAACTAGAATCCCGTATAACTTACCAGCTAAACAATTTAATAGAAAATTGGCATACTGCAGACTCAGATTTTTATTCCTAGAGCACGTCTTCATCATTTTATGGAGTTTGATTCATTGACAATTTATCAATGAATCAATCCCTATAACATTTTGTATGAAGCAAGGCGCCGCGAAGCGTTTTCTCTTATGTTAGAAATTTTATTTGACTGTATTTAAAAATGAAAACTTGTATAAAAATTACGATATTTCTAAAGCTAAAACCATAAACAGTTGAAAGGTTTCTTTTTTCAAAAGTCTACGCGGAAGAAGTTGAAATATATATATGTGAGTATACATTAATGATTCTTTGTTTGCTTGTTTGTCTCATGCGATCATAAAACATTATCAGGTGGGACGAACATTTAATAAGTTTTGCGAAATCCAAGGTTTCTGAATGAGTCGCATACCCATTTTACACTTTAGAAGAGAGGGAAGACGGTAGGTTTTTTTGTTACGGTTCATTTATTATATCTTATCGTTCTTTTAAAGATTTTTTTTCCAAACCTGTTTTTCCAAACTTGATTTCTTCGATTTTAAATATTGACCAAGCAAGTTTATTCCCCAACACTATGCTAAGTATAAAAAACACCGTCAAGTATCTTCGCGATATGCAGACAAAAGATTATATTCCTACATTTTCATAATTATTGATGTGTAGGTATATAAATTACTTATGCGGTTTCTTTATATTAAATCTTCAGTTTGTTTGTTCATGTCGCTTTATTAAATAGTGTTGCAAAAGAAATACCTACAGGTGACAAAAGTTTTTCTTTTTACTTATTTATTAGGTACAAAATTTAGCGAGCAAATTTTAACAGAAGCTTTGCTTCAAAAACATAATTGGATGGCATTTTTTTGGACTTCTGTGTTTTTATCAGTAAGACGTCCATGTTCTATAGGTCCCTGGGTAATATCCTTTCCTCCTTTATCCTAAAAAAACATTTCATCGTTATTTGCGTAGTTTAAAAAATCCTTAGTAGTGTTGGCATTAAAGAACTCTTAAGTTGATTTTCATGTTTTTATTTAATAGACCAATTAATTGAACCAAAATGATTATAAATGAAACGATAGATCTAACGACGATAACGATATCCTGTGTATAACATTAGAACGTACGTATTGCGTGGTATTTCGCGCAACACTAGCTCTTAGTCTATAAAACAAATTTAACGATCACTATTGCGTCATGGTGATCGTACGAAAATTCTATCGCCGAGTCGTCCCCGACTACGGTACGGTTATTACAATAAATCACTATAATGTGGAAATCACAAACGTGCGAGACACCAAGTTTTAACATGGCAAAAATATGTATAGTGAAAACTTTTAAAAATAACCCCTATGGTACACATTATTTTTGTATTTTTACACGTTGACAACTATTTATATCCTTTTGGTTTTCGACGTTTCGAGCAGCTTATTGCGGAAAGTTCGTAAGCTCTGCACTAGTCGCCTAGTCACCCGAAAATACCCGATAAATAAATAAGTACAAAAGTTATAATGAAAACTCCTAGAAATTTCGCAGAGAAAAAATATTTACAGCACGTTATCAGCAAGATAACTAACTACATTGCGCAGATCACAGAAGTTCTATCAGATACTCGCTGCTTGATTTCGAAATGAATAAGTAAGTACCAGGATTGGAGAGCTGTGTGGGAATTATATCGTAATTAAGTAGTAAATTCGGTCACGGGTATTGTAATCGTGTCACAAACAACTGATAAGGGCACCACTTCCGTTGACCGTATTGCGATATGAGTTTTCACCGACAGAGAACGACTGCAAAAGTGCGCGCGGCACACGGTCCCGTCATGCTACCTACACCACCTCTTGACGAAGACACTCGAATTACGCGAAAAATAAGTGCGTATACCGGCATGGCAACTGCCAGAATAGAACACAACACCCAAGCACAAAAAAACCGATAATGTACAGTCAGAAATTTTAAATGTCACTCCCCTAGTGGGTATAGAGATATCCACTTACCTTCATGTCGTCGAGCATATCACAAACGGATATGAGGGACGCGGTGTCCGGAGTCACTTTAATGACGCCCATCGCGAAATTTGTTCTTCTTCGATATAGTAGTAGTGAAAAATAGTTGTAATAGGAGCGATATCACACGGAGGACCGATCGGACCGTTTGCGTGTCAGAATCGTCCGGTAGAAATTTGTTCTATTTTTGAATATAGCGCGTGGAATGATAATTTTAGGAACACTATGCGCGAGACGTACTCACGCTGTGACCGAGCCTCGCGGACTGACGGCCGCCGCCGGTCCCGCAGCGGCCAGTGAAAGGGTCTTGACGTCACCTCTACGATAACGTCCCCCCTACGTGAGTTGCCGACTTGTTGCTACACCATCTGTCCTACTCGCCCGCACAAATCACACAATATCTCGCTCTCATTCATTGACGGCATGATAGTTAAACGTATACGGAGCTCGTACATTTGCACTAATATAGTTTTCGATTTTTACTTTCTGAACAAAGACTGCGTAATTGAGAGACCTTGAGTATAGAGCGTGGATTCCACGAAGACTAAGAATTATTAATATACGAATACATAGATACCTGTGTACATACATATGTGCAGATTTATCAGAAATGCACCGGTCATGGCAAACTGCAGGTGCAAGTCGGTATCTCGTTCTGTTAAGATGAAGTTTATAAGAATCTTCAAGGTTAACATTCGGAAAAGATACAGATATTGCATAATGTCCACACAAAATGAATCATAGTTTTTTTTATTGAAATTGCTGCATTGAAACATTCTACAACGTCATTTTAAAGAATATTTATATACGAGGTCACATAACAAACATTAACCAGTGTAAAAAAGGAAGTAAATATCGTCTTGTGTGTATAGATGGATAGAGTAAAATCAAACATTGCATCCAAAATATTTGGTTTTTACGAGCAGACATGGTTAGAGACCGCTACGAATGACGTAGCAGGAACCGTAGTGGAAGCCTCTACGGTAATCGTAGCGGCGCGGTGCTCCAGCGTAGCGCGTAGCTGCTACGAGCGGACTACGGACTAAGCAACGTCATTTGATATGGTTGTGCATGTGCGTGCTGAACTGTCGTGGAATATTCGTAAAAAATAAAATCGAGAATTTTGTTTATATTACTGTTTTACAAAAAAATTTAAAAAACAAAATGTGTTACTTTTACACAAAGAATTCAGAGAAGATAAAACTAAATATTGAAAAACAGAGATTCAATGCAAACAAAAAAATCTTTAAAAATAAATAAATAATTAAATATTATAAATTTAAAGTCCCAAAAAGATAAGGCATAGGCATTATGTAGGAGTATGACCCTTAAGACATAAATAGTTATAAAGATAGAAATATCTTCATTTGTGTCATAGTTTAAAATAGAGTTTCTAATCAGAGTTTTAAGACCTATTTTTTGGAAAATAACCAAATCGATATTTTTAATGTATGGTGCATCAATTTTTTTTAAGCTAGTGCTTAAGAAACTCGTGCGTGAAATTTACTAATTTTTTAAAACTTCAAATAATTTTTTCTAACTTTTGATTAAGCACAATATTCACAAAGTACGTACTTAAGTAATCTTAACAAGTTTTTGAATTAGTGTAATATAAATAAGTGAACTTTGGTTTCTATTTAGCTTCGGGAAAAGTAACTAATAGACTAATCAGCAGGTTATATCCTTTTCTAAAGTCAAATTCTTTATTTTATGCATTTAATGAATCTCTTTGACTGACTCCTCGGAGTTGTTGTGTGAGTCAGTCAAGACAAGCTGAATTATAGTAGTAGTGACTTAAGGTTGGGCTAAAACTGGACGTTAACTTCGCGGCTACAAACTTCAAAATGATTTTATATGCAGATATGTTGTATACGATATACGTGGGCAAAGAATATACACACGTTATTATGTTGCAGTTGAAA
The DNA here is from genome assembly GCA_946406115.1 of Apoda limacodes. Lineage (NCBI taxonomy): Eukaryota > Metazoa > Arthropoda > Insecta > Lepidoptera > Limacodidae > Apoda > Apoda limacodes. Next base: position 3,710,445 of record OX291553.1, on the reverse strand, counting down.
AGGTTGCTAAAGTTACTTTAAAGATTATAGAATACATATTTAGCTAAATATTAAAACTCTATTGAAAAAGTTGATAAAAGTAGTCACTTTAACTATCACTAAAACATAAAATATTTCTTTAAATTGGTTTTTTATTCAAAATATTGATATATAAAGAAAACAATAATAAGGTAACAGGATGAAAATAGGTCGTTTGAGACGCAATATCTTGAAAACTACAAAAATTTTCAATCTACTTTTTATACTGCTGAACTTCTCAAAACCTGATTCACCACCTACACTATAGTATAGTATAGCTATAGTGATTCCAGGACGCTTTGCATGTAATCTACACGCGAAATGGATTTGGGCGACATTGCAATTAATCATTTCTGTTTTGGTAAAAAAGGTTTACTTTACATTCAGCATAAATTATTACAAATATACATAAATATACATATATTACAAGTATACATAAATATACATATGTACGTTTATAGACAAAAAAGTGTCTTGCGCATCAAATATGTAAAGCGAGTATTATGTCATATCTTGTCCACGAACAGAAACCGGATGTTGATATTAGGGTCGGCGCAAAACGAACGCCAACCTACCCGTACTACTCACAATCGCCATATTTTAAAAATGAAAAACATACAACCTGGATATAACATTTTAATTTTAACATGTGTAATCCGCACTTTCATCTTTTCATCAACCCAATTTCCTCTTAATTTTTATTCGTCCTATAGAGTTAAACATTTTTTACCAATCACAAAAAAAATGCACAACGCCGCTAAAGATGTTTTCACTTCAAAATTAATCTTTTTATTTTGCCAATCATCCTATTATGGCGTGGCATTATGGTTTCCGTCTTACGAATTTTCAATCAGCCTGCGGGAGTTTATGATTATTTACCCATTACAAAAAAAGTGCACAACGCCGCTAACGAAGTTTTCACTTCAAAAATGTTAATTGTTGATATAGAGTAAGAACAACAAACCTTGTGAGCTACAAAGATCAACCTAACCAACAAACCATATCTTATATTAGATATGCAAGCACGCTTAAAATGATTTAAGCTTGCTTCATACTTGAGCAAGGTGACATGCGTCTATCGTCGCCTTAAATTAGAACACCAGGCTGTTGAATCATTTTTATACTGATTTCTGAAACGAGTATATTATATATTTTTGTTACTTATTTTAAGTTAATATAAAGACTAGCTTTTTCCCGTGGCTCCACCCACGCTTAATTTAATTAGCGTAAGCAAGTTAACTATATCAAGCAATAGTTCGTTTACGTGTAATTTGGTTATAGTTATTCCTGTGAAAACTTTTTCCAGCATAAAAAGTAGCCCATGCCGTTATCTGGTCTTCAACAATCTCTGTGCCAACAATCAGCTTACTTGGTTGTTCCTTAGTTACGATGGACAATAAAAAACAAACAAGCAGACTCTAACAAATATATATTACTATTAAACATAATGTTTTACGGTTCTCATCGTGATTAGCCGAGAAGACGAGCTCAACGGTTTCATTATTATAATTACATTATGTCTAATAGTGATATTAACCGTAAATCATTAAACCAATAAATATGTATTAGTTAGAATTTAAACAAATCAACTATTCAATGACATGACTACAACAGTTATCTTTTATATTTTCTAAGGATATGCGTAACTCGTAAAACTTAAATTCTTTATCGGAATTAGACATTTTTAATGTTTCCTTTATATCCTGAATTGCTATTATAGCTGTGGTATAGCAATTAACAAACCCTGTCATAGATAGATTGTCTGTTTGACATTATATTTGTCCATTGCTGAACCAAGACCCTTTTAAATTTATGTTGGTTGTAATTTAGTGAACTGTTGCTTTACTAAACTTAACTAAATTGCTAAGCTTTAGTCACTTATTCTCTAATCTTTCTACCATAGTACATATTTTAGGTTCTCTTCTCTGCACTTTTGTAATTATTTTTCCAAGCATTTTTATTTATGTTTTATAGCATATATATCTGTGATATATTCACGTATATCATCACAAACAATAATTTGATATCCTAGTTTAGTGTGGAAGGGTAAGACAGGAAACGTTCTTCATACACAAAGTAATCCCAAAAAAGCTTTTTAGTTGTCTTGATCGGAAATCGAATATTGGACCTCAGGCATGGCATTCAAATGCACCGAAAATCCGCAAAATCATTTTATTATGTTTTTGTTTTTACTTTCGGAGCAGTTTTTACTATTGTCTAATTTTAAAAAGTTGGTCAAGGTTTTAGAAATGTTCGTTGTCTGTGTGTCAGTGGCGATTGTCGACGCCATTTATAAAGTCATCGATACGGAATTAGGTAATATTGATGTCTGCACCTAATTAATGTTTATTGTTAAACTAATGTATTTAAATATGCATGTGCAAACGTTGTTTCTATTACACACTATACTATTTTTTCTAAGCTGAAACTCTTCAAATGTTTTTTGCTTTTACTGAATAACTATTTTGACGTGACAACGTCTTATAAATTGGTTTGCCGGGTGACACTTCAAGAAACTGCGTTACGCTCCGCTCACGTTATGCGCTCACAATGAGAGCGAGTGAGAGGCACGCGCCCGCCTAAGAGCGAGAGAGACAGACATAAAATCATTGTCACGTAAAACTTTCGCCCGTATACCGACTTTACAGGCAACCAGTTTTTTTTGAAACCATGTAATACCATGTATTTGTTAGTGTATTAGTTAAAGTCTGCCCTGACTAAATTACGAAATACACAAAGTCTGCCCTGACTAACTTACAAAATACAGAAAGTCTGCCCTGACTAACTTACGAAGTACATATAGCAAGCCACCTCAGTCCAGACTCCAGATCGATACATTGCGTCAGAGGCGGTGATGCGGCGATAGACTCACAAATTGTCACGTTGGACTTAAGTGGTTGATGATAAGAGGCTGTTCCCACATTATAATGTGGGTTTGTATCTAGCCACTACACCCCCTCCTAGCGAATAAAATCGTGAAAATGTATTGAACATATTTCATCCATACAAAGTGTGAATTACGAAACAGCTGAAGGCCTAATCTTGATTTTTACATAACTATAATCGCTGTTTACTACAAGTTACATTTATTTATTACTAGCATTTGCCCGCGGTTTAACCCTCCCTATAAATTCGGTCATCGGTGTAGGATTTTAACAGCAACTCCTAAAAAAACCGACTCACACTTTCGAGTAGCCTTCACGGTTTAAGCGTGAAGAGGTAACATACAGACAGACAGAGTTACTTCCGCAATTATAATATTAGTATGGTTGTTTCATAATTTGTTATTCTTGACGACAAGAATTTGAGCTGCACGACCTATAAGGGTGGAAAAATTTAAATAAAAAATACTACAAATAGTAACTATTTGTAGTATTACAAATAAATCCTGTATTTACTGACATCACTTAGAATCTATAATGGGGCTTGTCTATCAGAGAGTCTTTTAGGTAGATATCACTGATGGATGTACCAATGACCTTCCTATCTGTGAAGCTTGTTTGATGATATTTTTATGGCTTTTATAATGGAATGTTAATTGCAATAAAATTAATAGAAAGTTAATGCTGTTGCGTCAACAACCAGGATGTAGCGAGTTCAGAAACTCACGAGGAAACCGATACAAACTTTTAATTGATCTGTATTAAGGGTTCAAATCAAACACTTTTGAATCGTCAATACAATGTATACAATGTTAATTTCTGCCAAAAAGAGCTGGCAAGAAGTTATATTTAAAGTAATAATACAATACTTTGATAATTAGCTAAAAAGAGTATACAATATGTATCGAAACACTTATTAGGTAATAAAAATAAGTTAGTAAACTACTAAAAACAAAGTCATTTTTTTGTTTTTATGTAGCATAGGTTGCGCACCATCTGAAGCGTCGAATATTGTCAATCGAGTGAAGGAATTCAGATATTTAAGAGTATTCCGATATTTATTAGTACTAGTGGCATTAGCGCCGTCATAATTATATTTTTGCACAATCATATGTACATGCATATACTTAAAACAATCCATACTAGCCATGAATATAATAATAAATATTATAAATGCGAAAGTGAATCTGTCTCTTACCTCTTCATGCTGAAACCGCTGTACCGATCAAAATGAAATTTGGCATGCAGAATGTTTGAGTCCCGGAAAAGGACATAAGCTACTTGTAAACGTCAAGTATTATCCGATCGTTTTTATAATTTTAATTAGAGTATGTGAATTGCCGCACAGTTTTGTAATGAGATTAAGTAAAAAAAAGTTTTGAGGGTACCTAGTTCTCCCTCCATGCATAAAACTAAATAATAAAAAATAATTTTGCTATGGTGTAAAAACGCAATGTTTACGCAACGCTTAAAACACTTTTAATGTGTATATTTTGGAAATCATTAGCTTCTATAATAAATTTAAAATCTAAACCAAAAAACACTTTAATAGTTTTGTAAATACTGAAATGATGATATTCTGAAATGATTCTACAACTAAGTCCCTATTAGTTATTCTACAACTACGTCACTCTTAGTTATTCTACAACTACGTCACTCTAAGTTATTCTACAACTACGTCACTCTTAGTTATTTCTTCCACTAAATCACTCCAAGTTAAATAATTAACGACACACGCATGGCCAATGTTTACCTTGAAATTGCATCTTAAGTCTAGGTCGATAAAAAAATTTACTTCCGCAAAATTCAGATATACTTGTAGATAAATAATATTTTTTTATAAAAAGTAGAAAAACATTTCGGTAAAAGTCAAGGAATTCTGTCTTTATTTAAAATTATAATTAGTGAGAGAAAAGAAAAGATATCGACTATAAATATGCATACCTACTACCTTTGATGCGATAAACCCAACACCGGTTATACAATTTTGTGTAAATATTTTAATATATTTTTAATTTAATTTTTTTAATCTAAACATTTTCCTGTTGATTGAAATGTCGATAATATTTAAAGCATATTTCATACATCTATATATCAGAAATATAACTCCTTATGCCTTGATACGCCTGAGTTCTTTGACTTCTTCGATTTTAAATCGAATGAAATTGAGGACAAATTTGATTTTTTTTAGGACATCAAATTTCTGAAAAGGTACAATTTTTCTAAATGTATTCCAGCTCTCCAAGTATTCCAGGCATTTCATAATAAAGCTTTTGTGGTAGTAGAGCTAGTAGAGGTAGTAGAGGTAGTAGAGGTAGTGGCGCTTTATATCAATTAATGTAATTGTTTTTTATAAGAATTCCATCTCGAAAAGGTATACTTAACTTAACCCTTCTTAAGAGACGGTCTTGATTAAATTGGTTGTTTGTGAAAAAAGTGTTTTTCAAAAATTGAATATTGCTCTGTTCGACTTCACCCGAAATACGCCATATTGATATTGAAACAGATCTAGTGAAACACAATATGGTGTTGGCAATTTGACTCGAACATCCGTATTGTGAACGATATATTTGTTTATGCATAGACAAGTTTTTTGCAAAATTACCTGATCTCGGCGACCTTGAAGTCTTCATGAAATATTAAATACTGATGCTTCTACACGCGCTTTTAAATATTGTTTAACAGCGTGACCTCTTATAGTGCAAAGACCCCGGGACTTGTTACGTCATGTTATGCGCGCGCTACGCACCATGGTTCGTTTTTTAACAGGGTTTGGGTTTTTTTGTAAAATCGCATTTTATTTTTTACATTTTTAATTTTTAGATATACATAATAAAAAAAGATATATAAATTATTTATTGTGTCTGTAGGTATATTAGATGTGTGATTTATAATATGATTTGATTTTACTTCTATAAAAAGACCTTTAGAGATCCTGTCCATGGGATCTCTTATTTTCCTTCTCTTAACTTTTCGATTGCCTAAAATAAATCTATAAATTATGTGTAAATAGGGCTGCCTATATTATTACTAAAATACACTAGCTCGATGCTTCAAGGCCGTGTAGTTACCGAACAGGAAAGAACATGAATAAAACGAAGATGAAACGATAATATATGTTAAATGTCCATGTTGCGTCGCTCCTGGTGGTTCCAAGAAAATAAACTTGGTGTACTCAACACTGCTAATTTTTGAACTGAAGACGTGGTAAGGCTCACGGCATGATAAGTGTTTTATCAGTTTTCTTATTTTTTTATTGTAAATCTGATAGTAGTTCAATGTATAATAAACGCTGCCCTCTTTCCTGTATTAGGTACTATTTTATTATTATCTCATTGCCTCTCAGGTAGGTTAAGTTTTTGTCAGGAACTGCCATAAGTACCTTTTTGCATTTTTAGCTTCCTTCATATCAAATTTATACCTAATACCACCTAATACACAGCTCGGAAGTAAAACCACTAATCACTAACAAAAAGGAAATTATGGTAAAGAAAAAACTAGTGTCTGTAAAAAAACAGCATTATGTCCGTCCAATCTAAACAAGGTATTTATGAATCATATTCCTACATCTGTTTTGGAATGCAAAAAAACTTTGTTGTCTTTTTTATGACAAAAGAAATCATATTTACTCAGTAACAGTATTGTTTGTTAACGTTATTAACGATTTGTGATTAAAAAAAATTTCTTTGAACAATTACGAATATGTATATAATAGTAAATATTTATGTGTTCAAAAATAAGCATTGAGCTGTACACCTACACAAAATAATGTACATTTTCTTTAAGTTAATTTTTATAGGTGCAGAATTTCCTTCGATGTTCGGGCGAGTGCACACCACAGACTGAACTGACTTAACTTGAGTAGCGCGGTTACTGTCAACTCGATCGCTATTCTAGTGCAAAAGTTGGTATCAGAGATTATAACCACTTACAATTTTAGTAGGTGAGCACCGAATACTTTTGCAATGTAAGTATTTGCAAATGTTCGTTTTTAAATAAAATATCCAAGATTTACCTACATCTTATTAGAATTGGTATTTTTGCCTAAATAAAGCTAATATGTTTTTTTAATGAATCAACCGTTATTATGAAGACCAAAAAATCAAGCATTCTTCAGCATTCCTAGCCTATAGTACTTTAAACAATTAAGAAAAACCGGCCAAGTGCGAGTCTAGCTCGCGCACCGAGGGTTCTGTACACACTTATTATATATAAATAGCTCTTCCATAATGAGATCAACAACATTAAGTGCCTATAGACTTTACTATTTGAAATTAATGATAACTCCACGCGTTCTTAATTAAAAGGGTCTTGACGATAGACGGACAACAAAGTGATCCTATTATCCTTTTTTCTTTTTGAGGTACGGAATCCTAAAAAATAACTACAGTCTTAATATAAATGTTCCTATGGCTTTAAATACAGCAGTCGATTCGTATAATTTCAATATTTTATAAGATCACTTATAAAAACACAAATAATAATATTATGTACCTACAACATTTTTTTTTTGCTGAGCGGCCGTACGAATACTCGGAGTGTCGAAGAGCAAGATAAAAATTTGTAAAAACAGTTTCGCTCGTGTGCGTCCACTTTTAGAAGCTACTGCCATTGTTTGGGGTTCCATTCAATATTAAGCTAGCTTTCATCCGCGGCTACACCTTCGGATTTTTAAGGTAGTGACTTGGTCAGGAATAGTTTTATATATATGCTGGCGGCACGCAAATGACTTACACTAGTATAATATCGTTGTTATTATTATTTACTTAATAATTCTTTACTTAACTCTCCGTATAAAAGTGTTCATCACAAGTATTTAATTTAAAACGAAATTGCCCTTTATATCATTTGATTCTAATGAATATCTTTGGAGATATTACAGTTTTAAAATAACATCGCAGCAAAATAATGATCAAGTACTGCGTGCGCATTTATGATATGCACATATAGCTATTATGATGTAGGCGTGAGCTAAGAAAGGATTTTAAAGGTTTAAAGTTTGTACGGAGCACCAAGATCGCGAGGTTAATCCATTAGTTAATTATTTAATATTTTTGAGAAAGACAAAGAGAGAGAGAGAACGTCAAGTGTGAGTAGGTTTTTTCTATAATTGAGGAGTTCCCGTAAGAACCCTACTCCGATAACCAAATTTAGGGCGGGCGAAGCCGCTGGCAAAAGCTAGTTCTTAATAAAATTATATTGTAAAGCAAGTTGAAGCGACCTATTATTATTATCTTAGATCGTGTAAATAAATACGCAGTGTTTGTGCATTGTTTAGTATATTTTTTTTTAATAGCAATTGTATAGCAACACTACACCAGTTTGGAGGGTTAAAAAGAAATGCATGTAAAAATACTTACTTTTTAAAAGCGTATATTGTGTTTTTTTGTAATAAAAAACTCTAAAAATCATTAGAATTTGTTTTTTTAGCAAAGAAGGAATGTTTAAAGATGTGATTGTGATTTATTATTTACTGTTCATGAAATATGTGACAAATATGTACTACTAAAATTCATGAAAAGCGTTGAAGCCATTTCCGAGATTCAGATTACATATCTATTTCTATACATATGTGTTTTACCAGTGTTAATCATAGAAGCACCTCGACAAACAACTTTTTCTATGACTACGTTTGATAAAAGAGATTTGAGTCTGAATTCTCTCTTAATTTGATAACTCCAACGATAATCTGTTCTATCGTGAAACCAATAATCGTCGGACTGGAATAGTTTTAACGTGAACAGATACCAACACACATACAGATCTTTTCATATTAGGTACTTATATCATAATAATATTATTTTAATGAATGTATATTTATACTGAAAGCATTGCAAAAAAAATTCAATTCGAATAAAAATTGTATGTTTGTATGCTTTACTGAGAATTATTACTGAGAATCATAATTATTTATTGCATACATAAATAAAACGTATTTAATAAATAATACCACTTGCAAAAAATAATTTTAGCCATCTATTTAATACAATTTTAATTACAATTAAAATATTATTTTTATTTTTCTGCTGTCATAAAATTGCTTTATTTTACTATAAAAAATATAAATATATCATTTTTAAGTACTTTTTATTTATAAAAACATTAAAACAAATATTTCGCATTTTGTTTGTTGATATAGTTGTGACAGGTGTTACCCAACAATGGATGTTTGACAACAACTATCACGTTCTTAGTTCTATACTTAACCTAGATTCTTAGTATATATATATTATAGTAAATATAATTAAAATATAATTACTGTAAAAGTTTATTAAGATATTTAGACATTTGTAACTCGGTGAATGTTTGTGAATAAGTTTGGATAGATTTGACCCACAAATTAAACATATCTTGGATCAATAATTTACCGCTGCTAATATTATAACTTGAACGAATTTTATAATAATACTAGCTTTTGCCCGCGGCTTCGCGCGCGCTAAATTTGGTCTTAGGCTTATAGTTATTCCTGTGCTAAAATTTAGGCCAATTGGATGCCGGAAAAGTACCGGAAAAAAATATTCCCGTGGGAACTCTTGGTCGGGATCAAAATTATCCTATGTCATTCTCCGTCTCTTTAACAATGCCTGTGCGAAATTTCAGCTGAATCGTATCCGCGTTAAATTCGGACTTTTACCGCTCTAGGTTTTAAGTTTGCCCACGACTGCTCTAGGGGATGATTTTCCAAAAACGATAAAACAAGACAATCTTAATTTTCAACCAAAAGGCTTAATACCGGTTTTTACGCATATAGCGTTTCAAAAATGACAATTTTACATACAAACTTTCAACCTCCATTTTACTCTCTTAGGGTTGGAATTTTGAAAAATCTTTTATTAGTGATCGCCTAAGTAATAACAGAAATCTCTGGGCAAAATTTCAAGTCTCTAGGATCAGCAGTTTGGGCTGTGCGTTGATATGTCAGTCAGTCAGAGTCTTCTTTTATATTTTTTGTAGAAACATATGAGGGGAGGCCTATATTTAGCAGTAGACGTCCGAATGGATTTTCATATAAACTTTGGCCCCCATTTCAAGCCGTTAATTTTAATTTTTTTTTTTTTTTTTTATACCACTAAGGTGGCAAACAAGCCTACGGTCCGCCTGATGGTAAGCGGTCACCGTAGCCTATGGACGCTTGCAACACTAGAGGAATCACTCGCGCGTTGCCGACCCTTCAGAAATCTAATAACTTCTTTTTTGAAGAACCCCATACTGTAGTCCTTAGAGAAAACCTTGGCAGGGAGCTCATTCCACAACCCAAGCGTTCGCGGGAGGAAGATTCTCTGAAACCGCACTGTACGCGACCATTTCGGTTCCAAAGTGTGAGAATGAATTCCCTGTCGATGGCGAGCGGTGCGATGGTAGAAAGTAGCCGTGGGCATCATTTCGAACAATTCCTCAGAACACAATCCATTGTACAAGCGGTAGAACACACACAGGGAGGCAAAGTCTCTCCTCAGACTTAAGGGCTCGATACCGCAAGTGAGTTTGGGATCGTCGACAATTCTCACAGCCCGTTGTTGAACCGAGTCAAAAGGGCCAAGCTGGTATCCGGGTGCACCCGCCCAGAGATGGCAGCAGTACTCCATATGGGGCCGGACTTGCGACTTGTAAAGTAGCAACCTTTGCCCCGACGTGAAGTACTGCTTCGCTCTGTTGAGTACACCAAGTTTTTTGGACGCCAGCTTTACCTTGTCTAGCAAATGATCTCGGAACTGAACATCGCTGGAGATGTCAACGCCAAGGATACCAATGCTCTTGGAGATGGAGAGGGGAGTGTTCTGGAATTGTGGGACTACAGTGAATGGGGTTTTCTTAGCGGTGAACGCGCAGACTTGTGTCTTTGAAGGGTTGAATCGGACCAAGTTTTCCCGCCCCCAGTCAGAGACCTTGGACAGACCGATCTCGATTTGAGACACAAGTTCTTCACGCTTTTCCTCCACAACGGAACGTGGGATGCTTGCACGGCCCGTGTAATAAGCGTCTCCAGTACTGTCATCTGCATAGCAATGTATGTTGTTGATGTCCAACATATCATTGATGTGCAGTAGAAACAGCGTAGGAGACAGCACAGAGCCTTGCGGGACACCAGCATTAATGTCCATGCTATCAGAGCAACTACCGTCAACTACGGCTCGTATGCGTCTGCCGGACAAAAAGCCTGCCACCCATTTGCACAAACCCTCGGGCACTCTGTAAGATGGCAACCCCGTGCCAGACCCGATCGAACGCCTTCGCTATTTCTAGGCTACATGCCAACTTGTAAGTTTTCCGAGATAAAATGTAGCCTAAGTGTCATGTCAAGATATAAGCTACCTGCACTTTGAATTTCAGCCAAATCGGTTCAGTTGTTTTAATTAATTTGTTTTTATTTCATTTGCCGGGCTGTTGTGAAGGGGCTACTTTCAAGTGTGCAACGTCTGTTTGAATATGTGTGTGCCTTTATGTATATGTGCGTGTTTGTGTAGCACCCGCTCGTGTTCGGAACCCTGCCGCTATCGGGCGGCCGAAAGAGGATTGAATCAGATAGGACCTATAAGTTCTTTTACGTATAGTTTTATTTTCTATCTTTTATATATATTTGTATATTTATATATATATATTAATATTTGTATGTATGTGTATATATGAATATGTGCATGTATGTGTATCTTATATTATCCTTAATATGTTTATGAATACCTATTTATTTATTTATTTGCATTTTTGTAAAATGAAATTGAATATAGTACAATTGAAGTTTAATTGGAGTTGCTTGAGTGTTTCATGCTCTCTCAAAATCTCTGCGGTGGTGGCATGTGCGTCGGGTCGTTACGTTCCCTAAAACATGGTTGAGCGAAGCGATGGCTGATTCATGTGTCATACTTGTGAACGGGTGCCGCCTGTGGAGGCTGGTCGGCTCTTGCAAACTTCTTTGTATTCTTATTATATATATATGTACGTCTGCTATGTAATATTATATAACCCCCCCCGCCCTGAAAAACAATAGGCAATTGAAATATTACATAAATATTGATTGTTTTTTTTTAAATCAAACTATTTACATTGTAAATCTTGTTTACTTAATGTTTCAATATAAAACATATATTTATTAGTTGATACACTATAATTTTAACGTGGACGCACGCAATAAAACAGTATTGTAATTAGTTTTTAAAGCTAGTTGTATTTAATTTACTTGACGATTCGAAAGTGTTCTTAGTAACCCATTTGAATAAAAAGATTTTGATTTTGATTTAATGTTTTGAATACAAATTTACAACTCCTATTTATTCCCTTAGGGGATGATTTTCCAATATAATTATTACAAACTGCTTCTGGCAACAAGAGGGCTGGCTCATTTCTCGCTCAGAGAATAAGTATTTCGATTCAGAGGGGAAATGCAGCGAGCTTTCTTGTAACTCTACCACGCGGACACACACTTTTTTATAATTAGCTTTAAAGTTTCTTAGTAGGTATATTGTTTTGTAATAACTGTATTTTTAGATTTATAAGTATATTTAGATCTATTTTTAATTAGATTTTTATTTTTATTTATATAGACTTTAATTGTATTGTATTGTACTTAATAATGTAATAAAATTCTACAATATAATGTATTTACATGTAAAATATTTTTACGAAATAAATGAATATAAATATAAATATGTTCCACAGAAATAGGTTTTTCCGCACAGGTGGCGGGACTTAAGGACTTTTACAATTTATGGACACAGCTAGTTTGTGTTGTTGCATATAAAAATTGTATTAGATCTAATGCGATTCTATTGCACATTTCTGACATATGCCCAAACAAAGCAAGTTAACATTGCTTTATTCAAAATATTAAATCAAGATTTACCAAGCCCCAAATCGAAAGTACGCGCGTGGATTAGCAAGTAGGTCAGTGTCGAGTCAAGGCGGAGCGAACAATTTGGTATTTACATGCATTAACATACCTACCTGCTCGTTATATATAGATAACTCCGGCTAATATTATACCGCTCATCTATCTATCTAATAGTCGTTACAGCTGGTGATATCATTATTGCACGTGTCTACCTGTGTGTCTACCTCTGTGTCTTCCTCTGTGTCTACCTCTGTGTCTACCTATGTGTCGAGAAAATTGCGGCGTGTATCGAGCTATTGACACTTTATTATAGCTACTTTCAATGAAAAATCAGAATGCATCTGAAAGGTACGGTATGAGTTCTATTAACAGACTAAGTGAGTTTCCTGACCTACGTCTATTAACTATAAGCCATAAATAAAAAAAAAACCAACGGTCTGCCTATTGGTTTGCGGTTACAGCGTTTGCAACACCTGAGGCATCACTCGCGAGTTGCCAACCCTCCAAAAATCTATTAATAACTTCTTTCTTTATAGCCTCATATTGCAGTTCTTAGAAAAGCGGAGCAAGGAGCTCAATTTACAACATAAGCGTTCGCGGGAGGAAGTTTCTCTGAAACCGCACTGTACCTGACCATGGATGTTCTAAGTTGTGAGGATGAATTCCCTGCCGATGGCGAGTGGTGCGATGGTAGAAAGTAGCCGTGGGCATCATTTTTAATATTTCCTCAGAATACATCCCATTTTACAAGCGGTAGAAAACACACAAAGGTACTTAATTATAATATCTTTATCAATTCACAACTATATTTCAGTAGGTTTTACAATTAAAATTGAGTTAATCTAAACTTCTACAGAAGTTGTTCTTTAAAACTTTAAAAATAGTAAAAATGTATGATGACTTGTTTTATTCTAAACAATTGATATTGATAAAGAAAAAAAGAGAAAAAAATAAAATCAACAGGTGTTGTGAATTTTTGTGACAGTTCCTAGGGACGCCCTCTACACTTCTACAGGGTTTTAAAGTAAGCACTTTACAAACCTAGGTGACCACAGAAGATAACTGGGAAACCGCCACTGTGCGCAATATTTAGGTTCTCAACTATGAACTTTCCAGGACCCTGACAACGTCGTGGATCCATCTGGTTGCTGATCAAGCTGGTAAAAGCATTCATGGTCTGCCCACGCGAGTAAACACATTACGAGTTCCTTGTTACTGGGTTCTACTTTGGACTCTTTATCTCGTCAAGAAACTAAACGTAAAAGACGTCTATCCTTTGTAAATAAACAAGTTATTTGATATAATGACTATTGAATTCTATTTGCTTAATAATTAATTTATGTAAAAAAGTTAGAGAGAAAACGGAAATGAATAACACAACGACCACAATGACAGACATTTCTCCTTTTGTTTGAATATTTATATAATGATTTTAAAAAATACAAAAATAAAATGTTAATCTCACAATGTTTGGTATGTATTAGTTATGCTTGTTTATTTCTTTTTAGTTCTTGATGTTTTTGCAGTCGGTTCTTTTTATTTATTTTTATTTAAGGTTTTTTAGCTGTAATTTTTTTATTTGTTTCGCGCTTGACTATTTTATGTACCCTATAACACTTGGGAGATAAATACCTTTCATTAGAGAATTCATTCAACGAAATCAGTCCAGCCGTTTAGGCTACAGGTCGTCATAATAAACGGACATACCCACATAAATACATACGCACGAAAAACTTTACCTTCCTTCTGGGTCAGTCGGCTAATAAACAAATCGTTTTGTATGTATGTGCAATATTCGCATAGTTTGTTGTTTGCTACATACTTAATGACAGTTTTGCCCTGTACTGACTTACGCACACTCTTGTCTACATTGTGGTGTTTTTGAATGTGCCAAGAATTTGTAGAAACACTATACAGGTTTGCGTGAATCGATTTTTAGGGTTTCATACCTGACCGTGACACCAAATAGTTCACGGGATATATTTGGGGCATGAATATCGGAATCTCGCAACTCCGGAATCTCGGACCGCTTTGTCCGATATTATAATTCCGATATTGAGTAGATGAATATCGTAACATCGGAATCAGTCAAATTTTCTATTTAAGTTTGTAAATAAGATGCAAACTATGCCAGCCCACGCTCTACTCTGCGTGCAATCTAATGTTGTCTCACTTACAACTTATTAAACAGCTAAAGAGTTACATAACGCCATTACAGCTTGCGTACAGTGCGCCTCGCTTGCTTGCACGAGAGTATTGAGAGTCCCTTCATGTTTACATCGTGCAACCTTGTCTAACCTTGAGCCACTAACGAACTTTGTCACATTGTTGTGCCCGAGTTACTGGAGTCTCCAGAGTAGTATATTTTTTGGCTGGTGTCACGAGTATGAAGCTACTCACTAGATTACTCTGCTTATTTTGTTATGCAGAAGTGCTCAAATTAGCTGTAGGTTCAGCAAACTTGACCCACAAAACACTTATTTAACTCAAATCTGGCAATAAACTTGCGAAGCCAAATAAAAAAAAACGAATATTAATATTGACAGTACTTACTACACTACCTTTATAATTCTGGAAGATTCTATTGGCTTTCGAGGACACGATTTCCAAGATAAGCGTATAAATATAGGTAAAATGCATGTAAGAAACCTCTAATATAATGCAACCCTGTTTGTACAAGAGCCGTTACAAAATCAAAGACTAAATTGATGGGAGTTTCTTAAGATGAATTTTGACTAAGAATTTGAGATGGAAATAGAGAACTCTGAAAAAATAAGAGAGCCTTGTCTGTATAATCAAATTTTAACTTTTTCTTTTTATTCTGATAACGACAAAAATTGCCTGAGAAACAAGTGGATCTGATGCAGGCATGCACGTATCTTATATCAGTGTTACCAAACAGTGTGTTAAAAGTCAGCGTGTTTTTCGTCAACTGAATATTTTTGTAGTTTCGTTTGATATTTAGCTTCAGATAAATGAAATAAAATTTTTAGCATTATTAAGAATACTTTCTCTCGAAGTAACTTAGTTTTATTTATTTTGATTCGGACTGTTTGTTATTTTATATTAGTTAAATTCAAGTTCCTTTACTTTATTAATAGAATAAAACTAGGAGCACAGAAGTTTCAATAAAACATTCGTTTTCTAAAAGATAGATAAATATTATATTATTAATAGTTTTAGTACATATCTTGTTTATTTGTTTTTTATTATTGATTATCTTATTAAAGTTAATTCTGACTTTATTTTAATAATAAGTAGTAGATTATAATGAGAAATATTTCTGTGATTTTCTACATAGTATATACTATAAGTATTATAACACATTGTAAGTAAAACATAAACATATATTTTGCAATATTTTCGAGTAATCTGATTTTGAAATAAGATTTTGTTCATGGGTCAAGTGCATTTGACGTGGTGCAAGGTGCGTGACGAAACATAATCAACCAGCTTATAGCAGTCCACTATTGGACATCCGCCTTTCCTTATGAACGCTTACACATCCGGTTATTCTCCTGCTCGACGTAGCCTTTATGGATAAAACTTCCAATGAATAACACAGTAACATACAAGTTAGTCACATAATATGATTACTATTTTTGTATATCTTTCATTATTTTGCTTTTAATTTTATGTTTTTTGTCATATTTATATCATCAAAGTGGTGATTTGGTGATATTGTGTTTTTTATGTCAAAAAATTAAAATAAATTAGTTAAGATATGTTTTTTTTCCGTATTTAATCGAACATCATATCAAATATTAGCAATTCCGATATTAGTATCGGAATTCCGATATTGAAATCAAATATCGGTAATCAATATCGGAACCTTTCGATATTACATGCCCTAAATATATTCGGCTAACGGCTACGAAATAATCATGCTTTGATATGCACTTGAAAGGTTTTGTTTGCTGTTTGTTTTTTTTATCTAATTATCTTTTTATAATGCAACATATTAAGTTATCTGTAGGGACTGTAGTACGGGGTTGTTCAAGAGGAAAATTATAGGATATTCATACAGTGAGACATCGCCTTTAATAAATCTAACACCGTCTTGACAAAATGTATGACTCTTTGAATAGCACCTGACTAGCATATGTGACGACACACATTATGGTGGTCGCTCGCCTCACGTAAACTCTGTCTAACGGCTTCGATGGCGACTGTATTAATGAAATTAATGTTTAGGCTGTGCTTCTGGTGAGGCAAGCAAGCTTGTTTGCCACCTTAGTGATATAAAATAAGTTAGAAGGCATTTATGAATATTGTGACTACCTTGACAAATGTACGAAACTATGTAGTCCAAAAGTCCGCTCGCCTCGCCTCGTTACGGATGTAGTCCGTCCTTGGCAAGGCCACGCGGTAATTATATCACGGATACGCGGGCTTCGTTTACTGATCATAGTGTCGGTCCGTCTGTCGCATTGGGAAGTACCAGTTTTTTTTACAAATTATTCGAAGAACCTTTTATAATAATATGTATCTGATCAATGTTTGGCTACTGTATAGGTATGTAGCAATTACATGGAAATAGTGATGACGTACGTCACGTTGTTACAGTTACAAGGTGGACTTAAAACCTAGAAAAGAGTTGTATTGAAAGAGAAGAAAGTTTTAAAACATAATTTGATAGACTTTTTGCTCTATTACTGTACCTATAGAAAGCGAAGAGTCTAGGATAGGTACACAATAATTCTTCCTATTAATGAAATTGTGTTACTTTGTTGTTTCGTGGTTTTTACCGTTAAATTGTAGTAAATAAACATATTGAATTGGTTTCTTTAACTAAGGTTCTAACAAATATTACAATGAGTATCTATGTTGTGGAATGGAACACGTTCAGAAACACAGCAAGTTTTCAAGAAATTTAGTATTTCAAATGAACACTTTCGGGTTACCAAGACTAGGAAAAATTGAACAGCGCAAGCTATCTGGTAGGTTAAATAACTTTCTATGATACATGATGATAGTAAGCATCTACTTTCCGAACAATAAATGGGAAACTAGTAGGCATACTCTGGGACCAACTTCTATTATCTTAACTAAAATTGAGTTGAGAATGTTTTAAGAATGTTCTAAAATATTTATTTCATCTACGTTAAAAGCAAGAAGTACAAAACTGAAGAAACCAAATAAATAGTAAATTCAAATTGTAAACCAAAGCGACCCATTTACTGTAAACTTTTTGCACTGCCTCGACTCGACCCGACCTCCATTTCATAACTGCTTAGCGAAAGCCGTCTACTGCTCACCTTGGGATTCCGCAGAATGCAGACATTTTTTTACGTGTAACCTTTTTGTATATCAATGGTGTAGCCGCAAGTATATATGTAGTCGTTTGAATACCGTCACAGGTCTCGCAGGTGGTAAGTTTGAATATCGTCACAGAACTCACAGGTGGTAAGATTGAATACGATCACAGGACTCCCAGGTAAGGTTGCGTTTTCAGAATAAAGAAAACCTTGACTGTGATTTTTAAGGTTATCATGCCCTAATTTTATAGCTCAGTTGCAAAAATGTGATAAGCGATATTATTTTTGACATTAGGGTACGGGACCCGAAAAGCGTGATTATGGCGGTCCCGTGAGGGACACTGCAAATTTAAGACGAAATAGCGAGGATACCCCGTCAAATGTGGGACGTTTGGCAGGCGACGCTGCTGGTTTAATCGCTTGTTCGGTAATCTAGCTATGGTGCAAGAGACAACACGGGGGCCAAGGTCGTCAGCGCTGCCGGCGCCGTATCCGATGATGAGGTTATGGCGGTAGGGACAGCAAACATGTGAGATCAGTAAATCTAATAAAATTAAATAATGTTGACGCAAGTTTCTACATAAAAATATTGTTTTTAATAAGCGGAATTGCAGACAAACCCTAGTAATAAACAGTAACTTACCGATATCCGTTAGAAGGTTAGTTTTACCACATGGTCATTATCCACAAGTACAGACGGATTATTCTTCACTTTCAGCAGATATGCTGTCTACAAATTAGCTTTGTTCAAATAGCAAATAGGCGCTAGTGGTTACCAGAAACCCTCTCAAGTATAATGCTTACATATTATTATATTTTACTACTCGTACCAATACGGATCTCTATTTTTGTCCTCTTAACGCATGCTATCTTAATAAAATCTATAATACCCAGATAATAATGTAATGGGTTTTTTAAAATTAGTATTTAAAGTTATTGAAGTACGATTAATTACCTGTCACTGATAAAAGTAAATGCAGTCCTGCAGACATATTGAAGGTCGTGACTCGATGCTTTTTAGGGTCCTAGAACTTTATTCTAACTTCTAAAGCACAATCCATTTCACACACGGAACGCAGTCGTTAAGTAAATTCTGGGACTCGTTATATGAAACAACGCCGCAAATCTACATTCTACACTACAAATGGCTTCCAAAGTGAAGAGAGTTGGTACTCCGAAAACATTCTTAACATAACATTTCAAACATAACATTTGTCGTGACTGGAGAGTGGTTATTTAACTTACATAACACAAGAATCAATTAAGCGGGGCTTAAAGTTGATGATTTTGCCTCAGCCGTTGTTTGTTCTTACTCTAGGGGTATAACTCTTTCCTTAAATAAAAAACAATTAGGCCATAGTTTACAAAGTTTTTACAGACCGGATTAACTGACGTTGACAAGAAAGTCTGTCAGAATGTTCTAGCTGCCCATAGGGCTCTAACTTGGTTTAATGATTGCTGTCATAATAACGATAAGCCAGACCTTACGGTTAAACGTGACTTTCAAAGCAGTCATTAAAATATTAATAGAATGAACGTTTGTTTAAATAGGCATTTAAGGAATAGCAGAAAAGTAGGTACTTTTTAAAATCTGAATCTTTATCTTGGAAGAACAGAAAACCGATTAAAGAGCTCTAGTTAGCAGAGTGCTGTTTGAAGTTGGCTGTAAACAAATACAAATGTTAATGTTTATTTTGATGTTCACAGCTACCTATTTATTTCCTTTGCTGTTAGTTTACAAATGCTTAATGCGTCAGTTTTTAGGTAGGTAGAACTGAAAGCATTGGTTATATAAAATACTCTTATACATAGATAACACTGCCACAAATTATAAATGCCCTAACATTATTTATTTTTGCATTTGTACTACAGTTTCTAAGAACAAAGTAAATCCCAGTTTTTTTCTCGTACCTCAATAAATAATTAATAACAATACAAAAATCGTTTCTGTGAGCACGACTCGTCAAATACAAAAACAAAAACGATTATCAGTTGGACAATAAGACTGTCTAAAAAGAATAGCGAATAAATCGTTTTGACATTTTTTATTTTGAACTAACTTATTCTGCCGACCGTACGTTTATTTTTTAACCTTGCGATCAGCGCGGTCCCATATTGTCTCTATAACAAATACATTTAGTGAGTGTCGCTAGGTCTTTGCACTAAGCCACAGTACAGGAAGTAACAATGGGCTATAATATTATTAATCAATTTAAAATATTGTTTAAAGGGATTTGTTTTGATAACTGCATACACTTATTTAGGTTTCCGTAGTCAAACAAAGAACTCCTATAGTTTTACTTCCTTACATTACCTATAGCCATGTTTTACACTGCCATACACACGCACCCACATCATAATCAAATTACTATAACAACCAAGGTAAACCCATAGCTGCAACCATGGCTTTATATATGCCTATAAATCGTATAAAGCCAGCTTTAGAGTATATAATAACCGGTAAAAAAATGATACATAATGTGAAGTGTAAGGGTAGTGTAGGTGTAGGGTAAGGGTTCCTTAGCCAACCGTCAAAAAATAAACCCTTATAAATTAGTCACGCCCGTCAGTCTGTCCGTCCGCGTGTCACAATTTTATAATTAAACTGTTTTTGCATCGATTCTAATGATTATACTAGAGGCAGTCAAGAGTGCATTCGAGGTTTTCAAGTATTTTTCTTTAATATGTATATTGCGAGATATTGGCTGCCGAAGTTAAAAAATTGGTGGCTGAAACCTACTTCTAACTTTTAAAACGGCGTGTCCTCTTGAACAATTCTTTATCGAATTACTAGTTCTTCAGATATCTGCAATATTTCTCATTCTACGGAAACCTTACTCAATGCGAACCTTAACTTGGTCTTAATGTCACTGTTCCAGCTATGCGTTTTTGAGTCAGTTCAGGGCTTCTCTGGTTATTTACTCCTAAGATATAAGAATAGATGTGATTAAGATATAAAATTATTTGTGTTTACTTACTTACGGTAAACATTTATACGGTAAACATTTATACAATTGAATTGTATAGTTATATCTTTTTCCTGCTTAAAACTCATACTAATCATCATAATAAAAAAAATCTAACTTTTAAAACCGCGTGTCCTCTTCAACAAATTTTAATTGAATTACTAGTTTTTCAGATATCTGCAATATTTCTCATTCTACGGAAACCTAATTCAATGCGAACCTTAACTAAGTCAAATGTCACTGTTTCAGCTATTACCAATCATCATAAAAAACAAAAAATGCTATGTGGATCAGGGCATAAATCTACCTCTTCTTGGGTTTAGAAACTCTGTTATAATTTTTTATACCACATAGATCGCTTTTGTATTTTTCTATATAGTTATATGTATGTTTTCTTTGGAGTTATTTAGTTGACAGATCTATGTTTTTTTAAGAACATGTTGCGTAATGGCTGATGATGACGCTTTACCAGAATAAAACGAAATACTTAATTTTATTTTATTTTTATTATATTTTATTTATTATTAATAAACAAATGTCTCCTTTAGTAACTGTTATATTCTCTAGTATTCTGTCCCATAAGTTATCTATTTATGTGCCGTTATGTCTTATTTGAAAAGAGCAAACTGTGGTTTTACTTTTTTAGATTTTTACTGTGTGCTTACGCATTAGACCTTGTCACTATAAACAATAGATCTATATTGTAGCCGGACATGATGACACTATTGTTTATTTTTGTAAAGGAATTTCGTTAGACTGTGGGGCATATGTTATTTTTTAAACTTGCCTCTATCCACATTATTTATGGCGCTTTCGTTTTGGGATAAAAAGTTGCCACATTCGATAGTATCGTTCGTGTATCTTAGAGACATTTCTAATAAAAAAATTGGTTGCAAAACGTACGGTTGACATACACACACATACTACGATAATAACATACAAACTACCATAAACAATGAATATGTTTAGGAGTTTGAAAGATTAACACTAAAACCCCACCTCCAGACATCGGTCTAAAGTTTCATTTTCTGTGACAAAAATAACAAAAATATCGTAAACGAACGCTTGACAGTTTGATACAGATTTTTCACCAATGCTTAACGAACGGAAGATAGGTGGCAAAAGTAACAAAAATAATGATTCTTTATGCCAAAACGAACGCGCCCTTAGAGACAAGATTGCATTTTTACTATTATAGAGTAATGTGCGTGTAATAAAATACTGGATAAAAATCAGGGTATAATGTGTGTTAAATGTTAATACAGGATTGAAAGTGCCATTTTTATCTGATTCGTGGCTTTGGCTTACAGATCCATCAAACTAAAACAGAGAAAATAAAATAAATAAAAAACACGCCTATCACGACTGAAAGTGAAACTAAAAGGTTAAAAACAAATTGTGTTGATTAAAACAGGCCTGTTGTTAGTAATGGTTCCGTGGAATGACAACAAGGTACTGGAGAGATTCTTTACTTTGCATTCCAAATAAAAAACGTTAAGAAATTACTGATTTTACCGTACGCAGTCGGGTAGGTAACCTACAAGAAAATGACAGTGCCACAAAAAAATATTATTGAGACATTAACATTTCTTTGTTGTAAATGTGCAAGAAGCTAGGTAGCATGACACTACGGATATAAAACTGTAGTATCTACACTACATTACGTCGTAAGCATTTTTTAAAAGTTTTAAAGCATTTAGAAAAGTTGGTGGACAGTAAGTTGTTATCTTCAGCTTATAGCGGAACCCTTGTCTAACACAATAGACAACATAAAAATAAGAGTGAAAACAATAAACATTAGTTATTTAAATATATAGACTCATATTGTATATTTATAAGAACTTAATATTCGTTATCCTGCGGCTTTAGCTTCAAATAAACTCTTCTCGTCTCTTAAACGCTCGCTGAAATCCTCTTTTCTATTATTTTTTTTTAAATAGTGGTTATCATTCTTAACCCCACCTGTTACTTGTGGAATTAATAGATCCAAAAGTGGTTTATATTAAATTTTGTGTCAATTAACTAACCTGGAAAACAAAAGTTTAACTAACCTGGCAAACAAAAGTTTAATAATAATTTTGTCATAAAATGTTCTTGGGGGTAGATGTGCTGGCTACACTCTACAACACTGCCGCACTGCTACGAGACGCTACAGAGCTACGTTTTTGAATTATAAAAGAGCAATGAAATAAGTAGTCACCTAAGTCTCTGATCAGCGAGTCCTTCGTTAACTGTTTTATTATTTTAATTAAATTGTTTTAACTCTGGAGTATTTTATTATTTTAGGAAACTAGGAATTAATTAAGTTTTTCGTGTTTAATTTTAAATAAATTCATCCACTTTCTATTCGGTAAGCTCATCGTAACACAGTTGGACAGCTCTATTAACTCGTACCTATGTGAGGTGTATCTCAAAAAAAATATTTTGATTATAATTTCATAGACACCTTGACTTTGTAACTTTGACACTTGGAACTGTGTGTTTATTTCTCTTTTTCATTACGTGGTTGTAACATCAAACTTCTGTGGTCATGCCATCAGGAACAAACTTAAGAACTTATAGAGTTACGATGTTGTGATGTTCACCTTCCGCTTACTTAGAACTCCTAATTTGTCAGATATCGACATGCTGGCATATATACCTGTCTTAGTAGATATACCTAGGATAGACAAAATTATGAATAAATCCTGGAAATACCGCCCTAGTAACTGTAACATTCAGTCTCAATACATTTACCGTCAACTAATTCGACAAAATGGCGATATTTCAACCATTTGGCCATGAGCGATGTGCGATGTGCGTTTATTCGTCCGTGACATTGTAGAGGGCGATAGCCGAGCCGCGATAACGTTAGCGATAAGCAGACGCGCGGCACCTCAACCCGCGGCACCTCTCCCCGCAGCACCTCTCCCCGCAGCACCTCTCCCCGCAGCACCTCTCCCCGCAGTACCTCTCCCCGCTGCACCTCTCCCCGCTGCACCTCTCCCCGCTGCACCTCTCCCCGCGGCACTTAGCCCCGCGCAAGACTCGCGGTAAACAAACATTTTTTTCTAGATAAAAAAAAACTTTCAAGGCCATTGGAAATTCTGAATTTGGGCCGAGGATTATCGTGATATGTGGGATCAAGTGTACGAGATTATTCGGTGCAAGAGTCGGTTTGACACATTAACTGTTATTATTCTATACTTAGCAGCTTGTTTACGTAAGATAACATATTCTGTTTGATAATAAATATCGGTTTTGACTGAACTTACTATATAACAACAAATACTTTAAGTTTTTTTTACAAACAAGCTTTCATCAGACGCTATAATACTTGTCAAGACAAATCAAACAAGCCCAAATTCGATAGGGTAAAGTTGTTTCGTTACAGAGGTTCTATAGCCATCTTCCGTCTCCATCATCAGACCAGCCCTATGACATAATTATATTGCATTGTCATTCGATTTACGTGTGTATGCAAAATATCAACTCAATCGAACACCGGGAAGTGGATCAAATTTGACAGGTGAAACTAAATAAAATCGTGTTATAAAGAATTATTATGACGAAAATTCAATGGAAAATTAGGAAAAATATTACTAAAGTTGATTTCATACTAGTACATCTACCTATGCGACAATTAAGTAAAGTAATACAAATGTAGCGTGTAGCGAATAACAGCAGAATAAGAAAAAATATCTATTACTGATACTTATTGGGTATATAACTAAAAAATATCTACTTCAGACAGATGTTATAGTAAAGTGATGCAATGTTATACCCGAGCACTAAACTTATACAGTTTGCGCCAGGAAAAAAATGTTTTAAATTACAGAATTTCAAATGTTAAACTAAAACCAAAATCAAACGCACGTTATTATACTACTATTCAGTACTCCATTCCATATAGCGCGGTGCGAGGGACACCTGATACATAGTGAGTATGACACTGACCAGAATGGTTATCAATCTTATTGAATTATTATAGAAAACTGTCGATGTAGCCATGTCGTAGCAAATTATCTTATCTAATTTCCACTTTATACCGATACGAAAACCCATCAGGCAGCTTTGCGATGTATTATCCAGATAATCAGCTAATTATTATTAAGAACACAATGAATGATTGATTTGTGACGTGCTAAGGCATAATAATAAGTCAGGTGACAAATCACTGTTTTTTTTTCATAGAATCCTATCCAAATATATTGAAAAAATCTTTTCATAAATATCTTATGAATATTTATCTAAAAATTTATCATGAGTTTGTTTTTATGTTTGTAAAAAATATTGGTAGTAGTATTAGTATTAGTAGTAGTGTGGGGGTGTGGCGCACGAGTATTGGATAGATATTGTGTACTTGATGGCTTGGTTCCTGCATGACTGATTGGTAACAGATTGGTGTACATCCGGGAGTTTCTTGTCACTTCTTCTCCCTTAAGGCTAGTTTCCGAAGTGATGGTAGTTTAAATGATGTGCATTTGTTGCCGGGCTGCTGTGTAGGGGCTGGGCCACTTTCAGGTGTGCAACGTCTGTTTGAATATGTGTGTGCATTTATGTATATGTGCGTGTTAGTGTGTAGCACCCGCTAGTGTTCGGAGCCCTGCCGCTATCGGGCGGCCGAATGAAGATTAAATCAGATAGGACCTATAAGTTCTTTTACGTATAGTTTTATTTTCTATCTTTTATATATATTTGTATATTTATATATATTTATTTATATTTGTCTGTATGTGTATATATGAATATGTGCATGTAAGTGTATCTTATATTATGCTTAATATGTTTATGAATACGTATTTATTTATTTATTTGCATTTTTGTAAAATATAAATATGTATGTATGTGTATGTATATATATGTATATGTACGTCTGCTGTGTAATATTATATGTTATATGAATATAGTACAATCGAAGTTTTATTGGAGTTGCTTGAGTGTGTCGGGTCGTTACGTTCCCTAAAACATGGTTGAGCGAAGCGATGGCTGATTCATGTCTCATACTTGTGAACGGGTGCCGCCTGTGGAGGCTGGTCTGCTCTTGCAAACTTCTTTGTATTCTTATTATATATATATGTACGTCTGCTATGTAATATTATATGTTATATGAATATATTTTTCTCGGGAGTTGCTTTAAATCCCGTCACAGAATAATTGAAACTTTTAACGTATCACATGGTGAACTATGCAATCTGAAAAACAATAGGCAATTGAAATATTACATAAATATTGATTGTTTTTTTTTAAATAAAACTATTTACATTGTAAATCTTGTTTATTTAATGTTTCAATACAAAACATGTATTTATTAGTTGATACACTATAATTTTATGTTTCGTTTGTGATTTTACAAAGATTACCTATTGGGCGCACGCAATAAAACAGTATTGTAATTAGTTTTTAAAGCTAGTTGTAGTAAATTTACTTGACGATTCGAAAGTGTTCTTAGTAACCCATTTGAATAAAAAGATTTTGATTTTATGAGGAAAGAGACTCTTTAGAGTATTCGTTAAATAAAATACAACTAAAAATAAAGGTCTTTTTTTAATTTTAAACATTTGCACAACACACTTGAAATTTTTATTTAAGTTTTATGTGTCAACAAGGATTTACACACATAAAACCTGATTTAGCTCTTTAATTATTCAGATAGACCTGAAAATAGATACTTGAGACCTTAATATCAGCAGTAACCGTTTCCAAATCTCCATCAATCTATATTTATCCGGTATTAGTTATTAAAACATCAGTATGACATTAAAATTTATACATAATTCCACATTCTCGCGCCTGCACACGTAACAAGTTGAACAGGCCCGGAGAATTAAATTAATTTATAACTGGAAGTTGACCGCGAGTGTAAGCTGTATATCATTTTGACAGCAAATGTATACATTATAAATTTATCGACGTAATGCATATGTCATTAAAATTTCTTGATTGTTGCTGAACTAAATACATATTTTTCTCTATATCTGCTTCGCTTGACGAAGTTGTTGGGGTAGGCTATTTAGGGCTTTAACTCTATTATGACGAAATTGTTGGGGAAGCTATTTAGGGCTTTAACTTTATTATGTCGAAATTGTCGCTATGATTTTTTGGGAAAAAAGAAGATAAGAATGGAAAAAAATAAACTGTTTTTCAAAATATTTTGATTTGGTTGATTTTATTATTTTACTTTAGTAACTTAGAACTTAAATCAAAATTCAAATTAGAAAACTTCGCGTCCGAGATTGAGAGTGAAATTAAATAAAAATTAGTTTAACGTTTGTTGTTGGGTATTCAAACAGAGCATTTTATTCAAACAGAGCATTTTATTGATTTATAAACTCTCTCTCTGCCTTCTATAAATATAGAAATGGGTCTCCAGTCAAATGGCGAAAAAAACTATTATATTATAATTGACACAATGTAATTAGAATAGTAACTCATTATAGCCATTACAAAGTCAAAGACGGATACCTATACTTCTATATTGCTTGGCAATGTTTTAATATGAAAGACCAGATTTTCCATCCGTCCTAAATTCAGTTATTGGCGTGGAACTAATTAATCATACTAATGAAGTATAACTGTAACTATAGTTCGGTTACGCTTGGATATAGTTTTGCCCGCGGAACCTTTATTTTGGGATAAAAAATATTAGTTATAGCCTATGTCCTATTACAGGACCTAACCTATATTTGTGCCAAGTTTCATCCCGATCCGTCCAGTGGTTGATGCGTGAGTAAGGGATGTTTGTTATCCAGACATACTTTCATATTTATATAAGTAGGATTATGGTTGAGCGAGATATAAAGACTGAAGAAATATCTAGTCTCTTCTTTTCTAACTATTGAACCACTAGTTTCAAACAAAAGGTAGCAAAATTCAATTTAACACAAAGATATTTCAGACAATTTAAGTTCATAGTCTTAAAGATTTCGCAAAACTTTAATCAAATAAACTTTAATATAAATAACTTTGTCATCGAGAATCGCTTGCACCTAGACGCATGTTGGTGGTGGTCCCAGTGGTTTTTACGCGAAAAACTCAGTGGCGTAACTAAGAATTGTGGGTCCCCCGCGTCGCAAAAACTCAGTGGCGTAACTAAGAATTGTGGGTCCCCCGCGTCGCAAAAACTCAGTGGCGTAACTAAGAATTGTGGGTCCCCCGCGTCGCAAAAACTCAGTGGCGTAACTAAGAATTGTGGGTCCCCCGCGTCGCAAAAACTCAGTGGCGTAACTAAGAATTGTGGGTCCCCCGCGTCGCAAAAATCTGGAAGCACCTCCGCGGATTTATTGAAGCGCCCTTGAAAATAATAATTATCATATGAATAATTTAATTATTTTTTACTGGTAAGAAAACTTACATATTTTTACTGGTAATATTGTGTGACTGAAATATATTTTCTTTACAAACAAACAGAAATCCACACTTAATTTATTGTTTTCATCAAGGGATTTGAACGCGCCCTTGACTTTGCGGCGCCCCCCTGCAATGCGAGGTTTGTATGGGCGTTATTTATGCAACTGTGAATAACTATATGCTTTTTACATATTTTTTGTAAAATTCCTAAGTGCTTAACTTAGTGTATCTACAATCAAGAACCCGCACCGCGCGCCCGCGTGATGCCCGATAAGAGGTAATGCCGCTTAAGTTACATAACTACCACATTTGGACCGACATCGACACCATTTACATAATTTATACATTGTTAATGTAAATAGGTTAACAGAAGTAAATATGTTTAAATAGTATGTTTACTTGTTCATCGTTTACTTTATGAGCTGACGATGGAATACTTCAATATCCTTTATCAGATAAACCTTGTTTAAAATAAATCGATTCTACGAGCTAGTTTTATATTTTTTATCCTTTGGAAAAATACAAATATACACGAATAGTATCTAAACTAATCACATCTACTGAAATGTCTCAAAATCATATCTATTTCTTTAAAGCTTCTTTTCGTCAAAACGTTACGATTTAAAAATGTAAGCAAATATGGCCAACTGACATTGACATATTTTTAGTCTATGTATTAGAGATGCGACTCTCGTTAATCGCAAAGTGAAATTATTGTAGTACTTACGTACCTATAGATCGCAGAGTTAATTCAACTATATACTAATAATACACCTTTTTTCAATCTACTATCGTTACCAAAAGAAATTATAAAAGAAGAAGACAGTCTCAGCTACATTGATATTTGAACACGTTTGCAAAGTTGTTGTTGCATCTATTTTTAAAATAGTATGTCTATGGAAAATTCAATGTTGACTCGATTCAACGACGGGCTGTGAAAATCACTTGCCATATCGAACCCTTAAGTCTGAGGAGAGACTTTGCCTCCCTGTGTATGTTCTACCGCTTATACAATGGGATGTGTTCTGAGGAATTGTTCGAAATGATGCCTACGGCTACTTTCTACCATGGTACCGCTCGCCATCGGCAGGGAATTCATCCTCACACTTTAGAACCGAAATGGTCGCGTACAGTGCGGTTTCAGAGAAACTTCCCCCCGCGAACGCTTGAATTGTGTAATGAGCTCCCTGCCAAGATTTTCTCTAAGGACTACAGTATGGGGTTTTTCAAGAAAGGAGTTATTGGATTTTTGAAGGGTCGGCAACGCGCAAGCCATAACCCTGGTGTTGCAAGCGTCCATAGGCCACGGTGACCGCTTACCATCAGGCGGACCATGTGCTTGTTTGCCACCTTGGTGGTATTAAAAAAAAACCTTCATATATTTATTGTTTTTAGTTAGATCCTGTCCCTATTTCCTTGTCGTCTCTTGTTTCAGTTGAAATTTAGGGCTCCCTTAGGTTAGATGACACTAAGACGGACAGACGTGGTCCATGTAGATACAACAACAGTACCATTTTAAAGGTAAGAAATACTAAAAGTTTTTATTGATAGTTTGGATGCGCTTTACACATCAGCCTTGACAATCTATATTTATACATATAAAATGCTTTGTCCTGAATGACTGATGGATTAACAACGCACAGCCTAAATCGCTAATCGTAGAGACCTGAAACTTGGAGGGTGTGTTCTTT
The DNA here is from genome assembly GCA_946406115.1 of Apoda limacodes. Lineage (NCBI taxonomy): Eukaryota > Metazoa > Arthropoda > Insecta > Lepidoptera > Limacodidae > Apoda > Apoda limacodes. Next base: position 3,680,475 of record OX291553.1, on the reverse strand, counting down.
GTATGACGTAGGCATCCGATAAGAAAGAATTTTCCGGAATTCTAACCCTAAGGGGGTGAAAAGGGGGGCAAAGTTTGTATGGGACAACGTGATTCCTTGGTCCAATCTGCTTCAAATTTTGCATAAACCTTTTTTAACAGAATTGATGGAAGACGTGCTTCGTATTTTATTGAAATTCATCCCTTAACGGGGTTAAAAAGGGGTAGAAAGTTATTTGGCGGTTATTCGCTTCGAAGTTGATATCAATACTCCTTAGTGCTTTTGATTTAAATTAAATTTTATTTTGACACATGTTTGAAAACTCAATCCAATTTTATTCAGAAAAGGTTGAACTTACTTAAAAACAAAACAACTTCAATACTCTTCAAAATCGGAATGTCTCGAATGTCACCGAACTATAGTGGCGTTTTGTTGACCGACATAATGTTCATAATGCGGTAATCCTACCAAAGAGACTGAACCATGTACTGTGTTATACAGAATTTATGTCTTTTTAACTTAATAGGATTATGACATTAAACGCATTGAAGCAGAGAACAAACGTACCTTATATGGTAACTCATTTAAGGGGTTTCTAAGCTCAAAGAGGTTATGCGTTTTTTAGGTGTTTGATTTTTTGTGTACAATATACTTAAAGTTTTCTTTTTCTGCCTATCATATACATATAAAATGCTTTGTCCTGAATGACTGGCTGACGGATCAACGCACAGCCTAAGCCGCTGATCGTGGAGACTTGAAACTTGGAGGGTGTGTTCTTTGTATGACGTAGGCATCCGATAATATAAGGTTTTACTGAAAGGGTGAAGTGCGAGTCGGATTCACGCAATAAGGGTAAATCGATTGTAATGAAATTTTGGTAAGTTGTTATACACACGCCGCGGAATGTTTCTGAGAAAGAAAAAAAGGGTCAAGTGCCAGTGGGACAGGGTCAAGTGCGAGTCGGACTCGCGCAATAGGGGTAAACCGATTGTAATGAAATTTTAGTAAGTTGTTATGCACACGCCGGGGAATGTTTCTGAATTAGTACAACCCTATTAGGTTGTTTTAAAAAAAGAAACAACGTTCGCCGGTTCAGCTATATTTATATAAAAGAAGAAATTGACTGGCTGACTAATCGATCAATGAACAGCTGAAACCACTGTGTCTAGAAGCATGACGTTAGTGTGCACTAAGAAGGGATTTTTATAAATTAATCCCGTAAGGGGGTAAAATATGGGTTGGCATTTTGCATGGAAATGGCTAAAACTTGGCTTAAACGTTCTCTTAAAAAATTATTCTCTAGACGGTAAAATAGGGTATGAAAATGTGTATGAGAATTCCGATGTTAATGTATGTAAAACAGTAAACAGTCAAAAGCTGTTTTTTTTTTAAAAGTTTACGCAGACGAAGTTGCGGGAATAAGCTAGTAAAGAATACAAGTTTTAAGTCACTTTGGTTTTAATTTTAATAAAATAGTTAAACAGTAAGCGCAGTTAAAGCTTAAAAAGTTGGGCGACCGATAAATATGTCCGTTTCTGCAATGAATGCAATTTGTAAAGTCCAAAGTGTATCCAGAACGTCTGTGAGCGCGTCGAGTAGTCATTGAACCAACTCTGACCCTAAATGCAGATAGAGATCTCCACGTGCACTGATACTGTCACCCATCGCACACACACACACACACAACGTAATACCACAGTCTAGTTGTGAAACAGCACTGGGTGGGTGCAGGAGTAGGTATCAATGCAGCAAAGTAAAACGACTCAGGAAATCAGCGAGAAACGACACATACAGAGTTGTACCGCTATTTGGAAGTTAAGTTAAAAAAGTTCTTTAAAACGTCAAACACAGAGTAGTACCGTTATCTGGAAGTTTGATGAAAAAAGTTCAAAACGTCACACGCAGAGTTGTAGCGTTATCTCGAAGTTTGATGAAAAAAGTTCTTCAAAACGTCACACGCAAAGTTGTACCGATCTGGAAGTTTAGTTAAAAAAGTTCTTTAAAACGTCACACGCAGAGTTGTACCGTTCTCTGGAAGTTTAATGAAAAAAGTTCTTCAAAACGTCACACGCAGAGTTGTATAGTTATCTGGAAGTTTGATGAAAAAAGTTCTTCAAAACGTCAAACGCAAAGTTGTACTGTTATATGAAGTTTGATGAAAAAGGTCTTTCAAACGTCACACATAGAGTTTTACCGTTATCTGGAAGTTCGATGAAAAAAGTTATTTAAAACGTCACACGCAGAGTTGTACCACTATCTGGAAGTTCAACGAAAGAGGTTCTTAAGAATAATGGGATGTGTTCTGAGGAATTGCTCAAAGGCTGACCGTTAGCTAGTTTGTCACCTTAGAGGTATACAATAAAATCCAAGCCAAATACGAGTTGGACCCGCGCATCGAGGGATTCGTACCATTTACGTAATGTACAAACACAAACAAAAACAAAAAGTGTGCCGCTAAGTTGTTTAACTTTGATATCGTTTCCAAGAAACAAATGTGTAACTGTTTCTCTTAAAAATTGCAAGATGGCGTTGTACCGGTAATTTAATGGTGATGGCTTGGCCCCGCCTCACGCTTGGCCAGTTTTTATTATTTATAATACTTTAGAGATAATACAATTTTTCACTACAAGTGTGAAATTTGTATGTATTAATGTCTTTACGATAGAGCAAAAGTGACGAAAATGTCTTTCGAGTATAGGGACCTACCTCAATTTTTTAACTTTTAATTACTTGTTAGATAATCCAATAATTATTTAAGTAAGTTAATTGTAAGTTGTTCTACTACACTTTTCCTACTGTGGCATCGCTACAGTAGTTAATTATAGGCATTACCAGACTTTACTTATTTGTTCTTCAGTAATTGGCATGTAGGAGGTAACATAGATAAATATAACTCAGCAGTTGTTTTTGTCACTTAGAGAAATAACTCAGAGCTTTGCAGAATCACTTGTGAATACTGATTGTAGCTGTATGTAAAAAAAAGGTATTATAAGATCAAAAGGATACATGTTACCATTTATAAAAAACTGGACAAGAGTAAGTCAGAATCACCCACCTACTCCTCCTTCCTAACTTTATAATCACCGTAGGAAGGCAAACTAATTTTATTCAATGACTTGGTATTCAATTTATAAACAGAAAATCTGGCAGGGTAACCCCCCTTCAGAATGTCCGAAGCCGCCCAAGAACGTGCGAGCTTATGTAATTCAAAAAAATGATAAATAGAAAACGCTTTATAAATAATACTGGAACAAGGACACAAATTGTGTTTTAAAAATAATATTTTAAAAATCTGATTAGTAATTTTTAAAACACACGGGTAAAACGGAATACAAAATTATCATTTTGGAATTTGGAAATTTTGCAGGCAAATAACTTGCACATGAAAAAATGAAACCTGAGAAAAAAAAGTGAGGTATTTACTTAAAACCTTTAACGCATAGCACGAAGTGTTGCCCTTAAAAATCTTTCTCTACAATTTTAAAACCCTATAAATACGCCCTATTTAATTATTTTGAGTAAACTAAACTAAAGTATTTAAATATTCGAAACTAAAACAAATTTGCTTATTGTACAAGACAGCGCTGAATATGTTATTCAGTTCAGTTTGTGGCAAAAATGGTAAAATGAAGCGGTTCGACCTCGAGCTGGGAGCAGAATTACGACGAAAGTTGATCCCAAAAACCAGCTTTTTGGCAACAAAAGTGACGACAAATAAAAGACAATGTGTAACACGACACGTGCGGTGAGTATTTCTGTTCTTTGGAGGCTTTCGAGGCTTTACCTCGAAAACAATCACTTTATGTTTACTACGAAACTATTATTCTTTTATGGTAATATTATTATTTTATGTTACGTTACGCGAATTATTAGTAGGTACGTTTTAAGGATGTCTGTTTGTATGTCTGTCGCGAGGTTTAAGAGTATGCGATTGGCAGCGCCTCTAACATGCTGCATATAAACGTATTCTGAACTTTTTTTTGAAATTTACTGACAAACAATAAAATTTTTGAAGATTGGTTCTAGGAATCTAGGTCTATAGTTTCATAGTCAGGTTCACAAGATTTTAGTTTTGTCTACCAGTGGTCTCAAAAAAGGTTTCAAGTTAACATAAACATATTTCAGGATTTGAAAACCTCATACACAGATATATGGCATGAGATCATGTCTACAAAATTTAATTGTGTTTGATTATTAGCAAATATCAAAAGTAAGTACATTTCTTTTTTATTATAAAGCACTCTACGAAGTGCTGCGGATCGTATACTTAGAACGGGCTCTATCTTTTGAACTGTACTAGGTATAATGCTAAATTTTACACAGAATTTCAAAATTGCTTTGCCAACGAAAACAAATATTGCAGGCTGCAAGCTCTCTTAACCAAAAACAAGTATTTGAGAAGCTTTAAAAAACAAGTTTGTTTCCTTCTTATTAATTTATCAATAAATGATACACACGCGGGCAAAGATGCACTGAATGCGCGGGGAAGAAAACATTTTTCTTGTTATCAAAAGTACTTGTGTTGTTGTTATAAAATTTCGTTAAAAAAAAACATTTAAATTAATTAGAAGTAAGTTTTCACCCGAGCAGGTGCGGACAAGAGGAGCAATAAGATTCGGATAATGCTTGTAATAATTATGTCTTTTTGGATTGTTTGTGTGCCCAGTGTCCAGTGCCCAGAGTTCAGTGCGCACTCAGTCAGCACGTCGTCAGTGACGCAGCGGCAGAAATGTTAGCGCCGTCTTTAATTATTTTTACACATTCTTTATTTCGGTAACAAAATGTGCTTAGTGACACATACATTTTAAGTATTTAGTGACACATAAATGTTAGGGGCTTAGTAACAAATAAATTTGAATAATTCTTACTTAGGTACAATTATGCTATAGGTACTCATGACACACTAGATAGTCACAAATTATGCCTTCAATAAATAGTGTGGGCTTGGATTGTTATAAATACATGAAGATTTGATGTACAATGATACAGATTAGTGAAAAATTATTAAAAAGTTTTAATTGAAATCTCTTTTGTCTAAAATGTTTAAGGTTCAACATATTCTATCACAAAACTTATTTCCACAAGAGTGGTCCGAGTACGAACGATAACTGTTACTGCGTACAGTCAATAATGCTCGTAATATCCGCCTTTGAAAATATATTAATACAAGAAAACGATTAAGATGCTTCTTTAGAAATAAGCGATTATTAATGATGTTCAGAACATAATATACTCTAATGTGATTTTAATTTTAAAGAATTCTGTATGGAAGTTCAAATGCAGAGAGTCTAAGCGGTAAGGAACCCTAATATATGCGAGTGTGTGAGGTAACCCACGCCCAGGGTAGCTTTAGAAAAAGATTGGAATTAATTATGTACAATGAGACGATTGTATGTGTCAACCAACTGCTCTGCACAAGTTCTTTTGTGTAAAAACTTTAAGACAAAATAGACAAAAATCTTCTCATCTCTCTGATGAGATTTTTGCTCGATTTTAGATGTTTCATCAAATAACTACGACAAATAGAAACTTTGTAACAACGTTAAATCGGTTTGCAAGAAACACGCAAAGCGTTTATTGATGGCGTCTAATAAATACCTACCGTATTGATGACCGATGGTATATTCCGTCTCAACGTGATGGATGCTGATGAGTGATGGATGAGCCTGTTACCGATCTCTATACACAAAGCAAACTCATTAGCTTTTAAGTACTTCATATTTGAAAGGTAAACGCATATTATTGTAAGCGTAAGTACAAAAACATAAAAATAACACATAATAACAAAATGCCAATCGCCTCAGTCATTGGAACATCAAATTCACGTGATGGTATTACCGTACCGCCTATTATTTCTACCAATTATCATCAGGGAAATCACAGTCTTATCACAGATTAATAGGATTAGTTTTATCTAAAGAAAAATATTCCTTACGGCATTTGGTTTCGAGCGACCGAAGTCGGGCGCACTGCCAGAGACACCTCGCGAACTGTCTGCGTAATTACGTAACAAAAATTGATTTCCAGCGTAATTTTCAGTGTTGTTAGCTAATTTGATTGAATTTCTTTAGTTAGGATAAAAAATAGAAGATTGAAGACAAAAAACTGAGATGTGACAGTGTTGCCAGGTACACTACTTTTGCGCTTTTTGTCCCGCTTTTTTGCCAATGGAAAAAGACTTGGAACTGACTACCGACGAGCTTACATTAGATGCGTAAGCGAAGAGTTAATAATTGAAGGTACAGAACCTGCCTCTTCAGAACACGTTTGCACATCACGGTGACAAACTTCTATTAAAAAGTGTTGCAAATATTAGAAACTATGCAACAAATAAGTTGGGTCATCAAAAGAGTTCGCTGAATTTCGTATTATATTATATTATTGTCGTAAAGCATTTTACGTCAAAATAACTATGATCCATCTGAAGTATAAATGATCGAGCTCAATTTTATCGAGAATCTACATCAATATAGTTTTAGTCGCACTTCAACAAGTTTCAGACTAGTAGTACCCGAACCATTAGTTCGCTTCTTAGTTCGACTTGAATAAATATTTTTTTCTTTCGCAACAAAGTAATTTTAAATTAAAAGTGTTTGGTTGCAGTAAACAGCCGTGATAAGTCCAAGTGTCAACCGGGTCGTTAACTATGATGCACAGCGCCATTAGCTCCTTATGGCGGGAGATAACTAACTCGATCGCTTAGCAATAACAGCTGCTACTGACAAATGACAATATAATTACTTATTTATTAATAACTATTCCTGTAGATGTCCACGACTCGAGTGGATCATTTGATTCAGTTGCTATGGCAACGTTTGACCGATGAATTAGATTACGTAAGTTGTGATCGATGACTATCGCGTCAGTTGTTTTAGTGCACATGTCGCACGACGTGAAGTATTCACAATGTAATTAACTATCCAATAAACGTCGCCCTTTGTTATGCGCGATGTTACAAAGATCAGCGATTAGTTCATATTCATTTAGTTGTAATAGCCCTGGTTCATAGAAACATTTGAAAAAAAGTTTCCAATGTGGAAATAAAAAAAACTTATAGTACTTATATTTTTACAGTTATAAATAATTACCGTAGATAGGTACTTTTGATTACATTAAATAATTTTAATTTGATAATTTTAAACAGTAAACCCTGCCGTCATTCTTAAACATGCTCTCTCAAAGTCTCTGCTGTGTTGGCATGTGCGTCGGGTCGTTACGTTCCCTAAAACATGGTTGAGCGAAGCGATGGCTGATTCATGTATCATACTTGTGAACGGGTGCCGCCTGTGGAGGCTGGTCTGCTCTTGCTCTTGTATTCTTATTATATGTATGTATATGTATATTATATATAATTTTATATGTTATATGAATATATTTTTCTCGGGAGTTACTTTAAATCCCGTCACAGAATAATTGAAAACTTTTAACGCATCACATGGTGCCCCCCGCCCCTATGCAATCTGAAAAACAATAGGCAATTCAAATATTACATAAATATTGATTGTTTTTTTTAAATCAAACTATTTACATTGTAAATCTTGTTTACTTAATGTTTCAATACAAAACATGTATTTATTAGTTAATACACTATAATTTTATGTTTCTTTTGTGATTTTACAAAGATTACCTATTGGACGCACGCAATAAAACAGTATTGTAATTAGTTTTTTAAAGCTAGTTGTAGTTATTTTCTTGACGATTCGAAAGTGTTCTTAGGAACCCATTTGAATAAAAAGATTTTGATTGATTTTGATATAATAATAACTTAGCGTCTCGCTTTACACAATAATTACAAAATAAAGAATTAGTAATAAGGTTCCTGGAAATATTTTCATGAAATTTCCTAAATACTTGTAAGTAAAAGTATGATCGTCATTGTTAAAAATGGCTCTTGACAGACAGTTGCTACGTGAACTTTGTACGTCGTCTGAAAATTAGTGAGCCCGCTGGCTCGACCTCTACCCGCAATTAGCTTGCGATAATTCGGCGAGTCGTTGTCCGGATGACATTCGATAACAAACACGATTGCCACATCGACGCGGGTGTTGGTGATGAGTGACAGCTGTCAATTTGCGGTCTCGGTATTGACACACGATATAGGTTAATTTTAATGTTTTGAAATACTTTTTTTGTAAATATTAAAATACAGGGTATATAGCTTATAATGAATATGATTAGATATAGTTCTAGAATATTGGCAAAGGAAGCTTTGTAATGTAAACTTATTACAATAAAAAAATATGTTATTCACGGAATTGTAAGGCCATTATCAGATTTGTCAAATAAATGTGTAACTGTTGTAATTTTCTCGTAAATAAGTTCAGTAAGATAAATCTATTCAGTCTAAATATCACGTTATTTGAGTTAATAGACTCTGCCTACACTTTCAGAGGTAAATCTTTCCTTATTGCGTTTTTTGTTTTAAGTTTTCTATGGTGGTAGAAAAAAGTGTGTTACTTTTTATGAAATTTGGCTGCTTTAATAACCTTTGGTATATGACAGTTGTATTCCTAACTATTCCCTCTTAAACAAAACATATCGTAATAATAATATAAATAATGATAAACGTATATTAGTTTGAACGTCCATCAAATTAATTTACGTTTAGAATACCTGTCATCCATCATCAGAAGATATTGGACAGTATATAGCGCTCACCAAAACGGGATATTCACTACTAATAAAAAAACTAGAAACTAGCTGATGTTGTCCTACTACTACTACAACGCTGATACTACCTAACCCTGGGTCCATGGCCTACAGTTCACAGCCAGCCTGCCCCGGTTATCGCCGCCCTACAAACACGGTACAATGTATGCACAGCACAGTGCACATATTATGCACTGAGCTCACTCACACGGAGAGTAGACACGTGTATTGACTTAGGGCAATCAACTTTCTTCACTAGTGATATACTGACTATATGTATATCTAGACAAGATATTAAACTTTCACGCTCTCAGTAATAAACATGGTAGCTACTTATAAATAATTAATAATCTTAATTTAAACTTTGTTTACATTAGGTACCTATTGTCACCCTGACATTTAAACTAGGTTGCTCTAAATATTAATAACATACTAAGACACTAACAGGACTATAAATATTATGGTAGATAGGTACCTGACTATAAAATTTATTTGTTTTTCATCAAACTCTCTCGTAAGCAGTGTTATTACGTGCAGGCAAAGCGGGTTCTAAATTTTATTTATTTTCAAAGCAAAGCGCGCGATCATAGAACTCACGGGCGGTAATGACGCGCCTATATAGAATGGTAACAAATATGTATAAAAGCTGCCTGTTTAAAATATCAACTAGGCGCATTTAACTTCGTCTATGTCAATAAAATTACAAGTTTTAACTTCAGCCAAAAAATTCTCATTATTCATTCATAAATTCTCTAGATATTCTACGTCATCTGGCGGTTGCGTTTCGTTGTATTCTCTACTTCTATTCGCGCCATTTCAATTGTGTTTTGGTGAGAGTATTTCTTTATTCACCTTATAGTTTTTTTTATTTATTTACTCGCAAATGTGATGAAATATATTGTATGTAACAGGGGCGATACGGAAATTACAAATTCGAGTCTTCTAATAGCCCTTTGTTAGTAATTTTATCCTTACCACCCTCAATACACATTATACTATTCTGCCTAAAGTGGATGTATAAATTTGTTGTTAGTTTTCAAATCATATTGCAGGTTTCTGTTTTGTAAACGAATGAAATCCGATAATCAGTTTAATTATAATAATGGGATAAGCAATTACACCAAGATTTTTTTTATATCCCACAAAAAATAAATACCTATGTCAATAGTCCGGATCTCACAGCCGTTGATTAGGGCGGTAATTAGGTTAGATTAGTTTAATCCAGTTACTCACTGCGCGCTGCGGCCAGGTAGCTTAGACCAGTTAGATTTACAGCTGATTGGGGTTGATTCATTACCTGTAACAAATTAGAAGATAACATTAAAAATTGTGACTCTTATAGACTATCTTATAGATTAAATGTGTACTTTACAGTTAAATACAAAGCCAAACTGATTTCACACTAGAAAGTGTACAAACAACTACTTTTTTACTTTGTGTTATGTTAAACAAACGCGTTGTGTAGAAATCAATACACAAACTGTTGAAGTTGTATAACATTTATTTAATTACATTATTGTACCTTACAGACTAACCAATTTGTATAACAATGACAAGTTCACACACAAAATAGATTAAACCGCACCTATAGATACTGTTCCAGATACATTTAAGAGGATACGATTCGCGGCGCCTCGCAGCGTGTTTCCTACTCATTTTAGACATTTACTGATCAAATACTGTAAAATTTTGTAGGCATGATCTAAAGCCGAATATCTGTCTGCGGTTTTCCAAAATCCTAAAAAAATTTTTTATTAACTTTTAATCCAATAAGAGCTCATTTGTATAAAAATCTAGAATCCTGCATAGCTTTAAAACTTTACAATTTAATAGAAAACTGTCACACTGCAGACCTAGATATATAATCCTAGAGCACGTCTTCAAAATTTCATGGTATTTGATTTGAAAGTTTCAAAAATAAGTAGAAAATTCGTTTCTATGAAGCGTGCAGCGCCGCGAATCGTATTCTCTTAACAAACTTCGATTCCGATGAGCAAAATAAGTCTTATTCCGCGTTCTGGCCGAGAACATCATCGTTCAGAGATCGTAGGGCTCGCAGTATCGGAGCTTCGCGCAGTGCATTGGTGTGTGCATGCGCGTCCACGATAAGTCTGTGGCTTCGTGCTCTACCATAGTTTTTAGGGACTTTTAAACAAATTCCGAAGAAACATTTTATGAACTTTTTCCACCATGAGAATATAAGTAATTTCACTTGAAATCCAGACTTTAGCGCCAAGTTCTAACTTAAAATAATAACTGGACAACGTATTTCCTACTCAGCTGTAAAGTAGAAACTGTTACATTAGTGTGGCAGAGACGAAGCGAACGTGCGGCGAGTAGTTGTCTCTTTCAACATTTGTTTTTTTAAAGAAAAGAAAAAAAAACTTCTTAGACTTTGAAAGAGTTATTTTTGTCACTTTCTAAAGAATGGTAAATTTTTAGCCACGTTTAGTTCCCGCTATTGCGCAGCCCATAGAACAGATACCCATTAATTAAGTAGATTGTAATGTGCATATTGTAAATGCTATTTAAATGTACCCGTTTATCTTAAATTTAAATGAATAACTGGTGAGTTTTATGACTTAGGGTAATAAAATTGTTACCACAAAATAGATAGATAATGTAAACAGACTCGCAGATTTATTTTACAGATGGTTCTTAATTTATAGGGTTCCCTAACTAAATCGGAGAAACTGCGTTGTATTTTACAGATGGTACTTAATTTATAGGGTTCCCTAACTACATCGGAGGAACGGAACTTCCGTAGTTTCGTAAAGTATGTAATGCTTCCTCAGAAACGCATACTAAATATTATAAATGTGAAAGTATGTCTGTCTGGATGGATGTTTGTTACTCAATCACGCTTCAACCACTGGACGGATCGAGATGAAACTTGGAATACATATAGCTTAGGTCCTGGAATAGCATATAGGCTACTTTTTATCCCTAAAAATTCAAATGTTCCTGCGGGAATAACTATAACAGAGTTAATTGAACTATTTCTGCATCTTAAGTATGCTATAGCAATTCATTGTTATAACTAATTAATTAATAACTTGGAGGTAATTAAGGAGTTCCACGCCGATAACCGAATTTAGGGCGGGCGGAGCCGCTGGCAAAGTCTAGTAAAATATATTATGTGTGGTAGCTCCTATGTAAAGCACCACCCAGTTTTATTGTAAAATTAGGGTAAAATGTATCGATGTAATAAGTCAAGATATCTCGGCAATGGATTGCGATACTTACATACTCGTTACACTGAAGGATGAAACACTTTTTTCGCTCACCTCATTACGTGAGATTGGATAGGCCTTTAAATACATGATGGTTGTTGTCTTTGTGTTTTCCTGAAGACAGCGATATTATTTGAGTTATTAGCGACTAAATTCCTTAATTTTGTGTCCCCATCTAAACTTTTCCGAAGTTCTTAACCCATCTTGTTTGCGTTAGCATAATAAATGTATGTAAATGAAGCAGCGCTGACATTTTTCTAATATGTGACTGGTTATCGGATAAGCGAACTGGAAAATTAAATTAAAAAACCTACACTAAGAACTGAAATATACTTAAATACGTAAAGGCATGCTTTATGAAATATAGTAACCACTAAAACACAAGTGTTGACTTATCTTTTACATGGAACGCTACAACACGACTTGATGGTTGTAACTGTATTCTATTCTAAAACAAAAACAGTCAAAAAATTGGCACGATGTATCAGTTGTTGATGCATTACGCTGTACTCTATAAAATCTGTTTGACGGACGTAGCTAAACGCCAATCGATATAAAAGAATTATAAAATCTCATTGATGTTATGTATGTAGGGTAGACGGAGGGTTGGGTCGACCTTTGGTATTTCGGGATCGCGTGGGTGTTTGCACCGTGTGAATGCCGCGCAGAGGTCAAGGTCAATACCCAAAGTCGATGCAGTTGCGCAATGTGATGCTTCCGGAGTGAAAGTGTGGGGTCGAGCTCTTGAGCTCAATCGCTCAAAAATAAAATAGAGCTGTTGGGAGTTTGTTAATGACGAAGACAAATTTTACAAAAATATTTATATTCAGTATAAAAATACTGAATATAAATGTTTGATATATTTTATGTATTGAGCAGACATTTAAAAATTAAGCCAAGCTAGTGCGAATCGGATCCGGTTAACAATAGGTTTTTTGTCAAAAATTTCATTATTGTAAGCCTTTATACCGATTCCTATTAACGAAAATACCTTTGTACCGGGTTCTGTTGCGACTATATTTACTGAAGTATAACATATAAGCACCTACCTATGGATGTAAACTTATATTTGATGTTTAATGATATTAATATTATCAGATACTGGTAAAGTTGGCTTATTAATAGATTTTTGAGTTTATTAATAGATTTTGGGTTTATTAATAGATTTTTGGGCTTATTAATAGATTTTAAGGCTTAGTACTAATGTTCTTAGATTTTGTAGTTGCTAATCTAAGAACATAAGTTAGTTTTAGATTTTATCATAAAAACTCTTGAAATGAATGAATCGTAACAAATTTACTGCAAAACAAAACATAAGGTAACACTGGACAGGAACATACTCAGTGTTGCGAACGCCCAATATTGTTGCTACAATAATCGATTAATTTACAGGATTTTTGTAAATTTAATCAACAAAATAAACACATTGCCGATAGGTATTGCCATAGTATAAGAAATATTACCATAGTATAAGAAATATTATCATTGTATAAGAAATATTACCATAGTATAAGAAATATTACGGACTTCGGATTCGGATATTAGAAACCTCAATATCATTTTTGAAGACCTATCCATAGATATAAAACACGTATGGGCTCGATGAAAAACCAATTTTTTGAGTTTCAGCTATAAGTATGAGGAACCCTAAAAATTTATTGTTTTTTATTCTATTTTTATGTGAAAATCTTCATGCGGTTCACAGAATAAATCAACTTACCAAGTTTCAACAGTATAGTTCTCATAGTTTTGGAAGTTAAAGTGGCTGTGACATACGGACGGACACACAGACAGATATGACGAATCTATAAGGGTTCCGTTTTTTGCCATTTGGCTACGGAACCCTAAAAACAGCAACAAATAATCTGTTTAACTTGTAACAAATAGCTGAACAATGCACATCCCTAACTTGATGTCTGTTACTGTACTGTAATAGGTAGGTACCTACACATAGATTTCTTCAATGAGGACAAGCGTAGGCGTTCAATGAGAGCGTGGGCGGCAATAGCGAGATAGTCCTTTTGAAGCAATTGCAAGTGTGACAGAGAGAGGTTATAGTACAGTTAAGGGTGGTTAGGGGGATATCGCCCCCTTTCAGTCAATGGCGGGTGGTCGGAGGGGGTCTCGCGTTCTGCGACGACGAGTGTTGTGGTGTGTTAGCGTTGCGTGGGAAACGTTTAACTAGATAACTTTCAGGAAAGAAAAGTAAAAAAACAGCCTGAAAATAACCAAATGTCATTGTAAATCTTCTTCAGTAATCATAAAGATATTAATCAGTTTTGAGAATTGAGAAGAAAATATTAAGGGTAGCTTACACTTAGGATGGACTAATAAATGTGTGCTTTTTGCGTCACCCGTCGTGTGAAGTGCGTTTCATAAACGTGGTTACACAAAATTCGTAGCGATCGTTCGTTTTGCTTTTACTCGTATCTACGCACTCGTATCACTCGTTCGATACTTGACAAATTAGATAAGAATAAAATATCTTTATTTAAGAGGTCAATTGCCTTTTATTGGCTTGATAATATGTTGATAAAATTTTTGCGAACGATTCATTAAAATAAATTAATCAGTAAACTTTATTTAAAACTTGCTTTTCGCTCGCATAGACTAAAAGATTCGTGGCACAGTTTTTTTTTTAATTAACACACTGTGCAATTTATCCCCCTTTACCGTTTTAGGGGTTAAATTACAAAAGTGGGCTTTCAAAACAATGCCTACAAAACTTAACACATACGACCACGAGGTGGGAATCAAATTTTATCTTAAGTGACACATATTGCTTTATATTACACCTATAAAGAAAATAAAAGATATTCATTAAAATTTACAGTTGAACACGATTTTTGACATTTTTTTTCATGTTTTGGGATCAGTTATGTACGTAATAAGGGGGAGATGCATTAAAGTATTAAAGATGAAAGCGGGAAAGCACATCACAGGCGGCTCATACGCAGGATCTCGTTTCCACGATATGTATTTTGCACTTTGCGTAAAGTTTGTGGATCTATTTAAGGGGTTCAAAATTGATCACGTGGTTATAACGAAGTGGAGTCCCATTAATGACGATATCAGAATAATAGCTTCTGTATAGTCCAGACTAGATATAGGAGCAGAATTTATATTTAACTGCTACGTCTCGGGCTGGTCATATAATTAGTGTAAGATGATTACACAATACTAGTGCACGTAAGCTATAGCTGCTGTGTTAGCTAAATGGATTCTTTTAAATTTAATTTTCGGAGACTAATATTCTACTTAACCTCTAGGTGATTTCATAAACTATTATCACGTTTTACGTTCACGTTACAATAAACATCAGCCTGTATAAGTAAGTACGTACGAGACGTAACAACGAGAATTTTTTTTAGATTATATTACGTACGTGTTGGAGACGTGAAAATTTAACAGCTCTGTAATAAGCAAGAAAACAAAGACTAAAGACGTGGAAAATAAAGTCCTCCACTTGGAAATGCGACAGACACATCCAACGGGTTACAGATGAAAGATGGTCAAAAATCGTCACTGAGTGGCACCCTATAAATAGATAATGGAGACCAGGAACAACTCATACAAGGTGAAGTGATGACATAGCCGCCATAACAGGGAGAACATGGAGGTAGAAACCATTTAAGAATCAATAGCTCCTGTCAAAAAAAAAATATCAAAATTATTTCTCAGAAGTTTAAAATATCTTCAAAGCTGAGCTCCGATTTGTTTTTGCATCATGTCCACCAAGTCCATTGTCTTTAGCTCTAAGTGCTCTTGACTGTACCACATTTATAACAATAAATAACTCTACCTTTATAGCTTATTCCCTGACTCTACATCTTGGTAAAAACGTATGGCTTGGTCATTTCGTGATCGTCGCACAAACTGTTCCAACTAAGAAGACACAGATCCCCGTTTGACGGTTATAGCCTAGCTCGGGAATCAGGGACTCGTCAAAAAATGACTAAGCCTTTGCTTAGAATTTAAGTTTGGAGAGTCAGAGTTCATAATTGATTTTATTGTTATAAATGTCGTATGTACAGTTAAGAGCACTTAGATTTGGACTTAGGACAGACTCCGTGGGCTGTGATGTGCAGCTCAAATCGAAGCTCAGCTTAAGGCTAGGCTCTAATAGAGGTCTCGTAACTTTTTAACTGCATTTTGTTTCTTTACATGATTTTTATAAACCTACAGCTTTAAATTTGTGGCACGCCTCTCTACTGTTCATTTAATACTGTAAGCTAAAGAGTTTATTGAAAACAGCTATTTTTTACTGTTTTTTTTTATTAAAATATCTGTACGTCGTTTCCTTGGCAAGACGGATGACTTTTGAAGGCAGGAAACAAATTTGGTAAGGAAAACCAAAATTTTCCTATAAAATTCTTAAAGAAAATAATTTATCGAAATAAGGCAGCTTCCAATTTTGTACACCCACGCCAAAGGGATTAAACCTAACCAACCTTACTATTGGATAATAGAAAAAGTGTGCGCCATTGAAAGATGAATCTTATAGCTTTTAAAATAAAGTTAATGATGAGTTAAAAATCGATGTTATCGTCGACGCATTTACGCAGTACGCAGAGAAGCGTGGGCAGAGAGGACGCCTATGACGTCACGGTGAGCCCTCTGACGTCACGCGCTACGCGTCATTCTGCGTGCCTCATTTACACGACTTCTATAATTCGACTCTTTTCTTAATTTTATCGAAATGAATGTCTGTAAATGTTCCTACAGTTATTATTGTCAATATTGTATCTATTATCTTTTTCCCTGGCTATATGTTTCTCGTAATGATAATTAACGGCATTAAGCCTTAGTGCGGCAATCAAGTCTGACAGCCTGGCAGAAGTCCTTGAATAGAAGATTTAAGAATAAGTCGACAGGAGCCTGAGTAAACGTATTCTGATTTTCTGGCGCCTATGTGCATTATTCCATGTCCTTGGAAAATAGACCTCTGAACAAAGTTGAAAATTTTAAGTATTCATCATAACACCAAAAGCTTGTGTAGGTGTCTGGGTAACATACAGATCAGACATTATATCACCAGACTATTTTTTCTCTCTTAGGTCTTTGAGAGCTAAAACAGCTTTATAGATTTTATTTGTTATCGACGTCATTTCCTCATGGCCAGGTCCTCAGGGATCTTGGATGACAGCTACGTTTTCATACATTTCTTCGTCTCTTATTCTTGGTGGTGTGCAGTATTATAATTTATTCATATAATTTATTCTATTCTGTACTAACAGGGAGCTTAATAGTTATTTTCTTCTTGTTTTCGACTCTGGAATCTAACCCACAATCTTTCAGACAAAGGCAGCGTATCTTCCGAGGCACGGAGACTCGCGAATTCAATGCCTTATATATCTTCTATTCTCCTGGTCCGATTTCATAATTTTCTTTGTCAATTGATAACGGTGATTTATCTCAAAAATACAAAATTTTTACCTTTCCCACTTTTACCGGAAAATCAACCATCTCATTCCATTGTAATTTATAGAATATTTAACATTTAGTTGAAACTTTTTCGAAACCGTTTTTGGAACATTGCAAAATTTTGGGAGAAAAACGAAAATATATAAACATTTGTGTCAGTTGCTCAGTTAGCACAAACTTACGAGCTGTCGCGTTTGTGCCGTATGTTTTAAATACTAAGACCTACACTTTTGCAAAGACAAACCTCAGCGTTAGAAGAATTTTTCATTTTCCTCCATCTAACTTGACTGGAATAATAACAAGAGATCAGTTGACTGAGAATCATCACGCTGTTTGAGTTTATTACATTTTCACTTCCATGTCAGCAAAGAAATTTACCATGTGATATATAAATTATAATGCATCGATGGAGTACCTGGTTGGCCAGAGGTATAACCTTGTTCTTATTGCAGTCATTTTAAATATGTTGTCGGTTATTGTTTTCTATTTATATAAATGCCATTCACAATGGAAACTTCCCATGTTTTTTTTGTTCACTTCATATTTTATTCAAACCTGAATAATTATTACCTTATATTTTACAGAAACTTAAGGCATAAAATGCCTGTCACATACTTCATGTAATTGCAACAAATTAATACTTATAAAACTTTTAGCACATATCCAGATTTACAGGCTTGTTGTCCTTCATCGAAGGATAAAATGTTAATGTACACTTTCACAAATGTCTGCTAATCTGACGAAATCACGAGATAAAGGTTTAAAAGGTTTTTGAATAGCGGTGTGCTTTTAAGCCTTACTTAAAATTATAGTTCATTCAAGAAATTACACAGTTTTTACTTCTTTGAACTGCAATCTATCTTCATATTTTTAGTTTTCAGCACCAAAAATGGAACAATCTGTTTACCAATTTTTTTAATTATTTTTAGACCACTTTTTACCCATACCTAAGAATAAGCAAAGATTTTAAAACACGAGTCAGTACCTACTTATCTTTATCTTGAGTTCAAAATGTATGTCTACAGAGGAGGTATAAATTATATTACATAACCATTTTTAATACTTACATTCCTATCCATTTCCTACATTATTTCGAAAACATTTAGAATTATGAATCATAGCTAGACAACATCTGTTTTTTGCATAGTTTAAAATCTACTGATGGTTAAGATTGTTAATTTTCATAGGCAAATCTGAGCCATTAATTACATTTACTTAAGATTGCCGTCGAACATCAAGCATATCATCTACATAATTTAATGAGACTGGCGGTAAATGGCTTAATAACTAAATGTCACCATGGTTTTAAAAGGATTGCTACAAAATGAACATTTGTTATATTGTTGAAAATAAAATATCTATTGAATAAAAATAAATACAGAAATAATTTAAACGAAGTATGATCTGCAGTCATAGACTAGAATGTCTATAAATAGACAGATGCATCTAGACTTGCCCATGCAGGGAGCGCCAGTAAGCCTACTCGCCCTGTGCAAACAGGTCTACGCTCCCACGTTCACAATCCTTTATCCTTTAATGGTTTCTATAACTGATGACCCAACTTCCCCTGATCTCGGTCTATTTTTACCCACCATGGACATTAGGGACCGGAATTTTATTCGATACCTTGAAGTCTGTCTAAATATAAACGTAATAAAATATGATGATTACCTTTAGTCGAAAATACTTCAAATGATAAATAATAAATGTTTCAGAATCGGCGTAGGTTGAACCTGTCCGGTATTATATTTTATAGTTGACAGGAATATATTTTCAGACTATTAAGTAATTATATTACTTAATTTGTGTGTTTAACATTGTTGTATTTTATCAATGCAAACGTCAAATCAACGTGTTATAAAAGTGAGCCATTTTTGAAGTATTACTGTGCATATAGGGTTGCCGGAAGATAATTTAAAAATTGAGGAATCGCCAAAGGAGGATTTTCTAAAAAAAAAAAGACTTTTCCCATAGATTTTTTTTTAATTTATTTTATTTCAATCATATTTAACTGAATTGCCAATTTTTAAATAAGTGTTTGGTTTTTTAACAAATTTAATTAAAAATATTCACATGGTATTCTGCTGACTCCACACTGAGTTTGTTTCTTTCTTTGGTCCATTGCGCATTAATTAGAAAAAAAAAAGCTCTTTCAACGTTTGCGCTCAGTTAAAGTTAAAGATCAGATGATGACAGTTTTATAGTAAATCGTCCACTACTCATGCAACTTTAAAAAACTTGGCGTACTCAACAGAACGTAGCAATCTTGTCGGACAAAGGTTGCTGCTTTACAAGTCGCAAGTTCAGCCCGATATGGAGTACTGCTGCCATCTCTGGGCGGGTGCACCCGAATACCAGCTTAGCCCTTTTGACTCGGTTCAACTACGGGCTGTGAGAATTGTCGTGTGTGTTCTACCACTTGTACAATAGGATGTGTTCTGAGGAATTCTTCGAAATGATGCCCACGGCTACTTTCGGCTAAGTCATTCTCACACTCTATAGAATGGCCGCGTATAGTGCGGTTTCAGAGAAACTTCCTCCCGCGAATGCTTGGGATGTGGAATGAGCTCCCTGCCTAGGTTTTCTCAAAGGACTACAGTATGGGGTTCTTCAAGAAAAAAGTTATTAGATTTTTGAAGGGTCGGCAACGCCCGAGTTATACCCCTGGTGTTTGCAAGCGTTCATAAACTACGGTGACCGCTTACCATTAGGCGAACCGTAGTCTTGCTTGCCACCTTAGTGATATGAAAAAAAACTGCATGTCATAAAATTTGTTATAAAGATCGCCACCTGATTTCGATATAAGAAATGTTGAGGAAATGGCGCACGTCATTATCATGCAATAAAGACGTAAAGCAAAAGGAGGACATACAGTAGGTAACGGAGGACAAATCATGAAAAAGGAGGATATGTCGTCTTTTTGGATACCATTTGGCAACCTTAACTGAGCAGAGCAATTGATGACTTGCTAAGCCAATAGTATACATTGGCCGATGTTGGACCACGCCTAACCACGCGCCATGGCCATGTGTAAACACGCAAGCCACGATCCGCCACAATTTCTTCAAAATGTGAGCCAGTGACCGCCAGCAGATAGCCAGTGTTGACTACGATATGCCAATCAATGCTAGTATTGTTCATAATAGCGACGGTGAAGCGTGGGCCCACCGACCAATGTGTACGAGTAGCATTAGAAGATTATTTTTTTTCACATAATTTTGGGAGTAAATTTTAAACTACTATAGTAGTAGCACTAAAGTGGCAGACAAGTTGACGTTCCGCCTGACGGTAAGTGCCGGTTATCGTAGTCTACGGACGCTTGCAACACCTGGGGCATCACTCGTGCGTTGCTAACCCTTAAAAATCTAATAACTTCCTTCTTACAGAATCCCATACTGTAGTCTTTAGAGAAAACCATCTGATGTCATAACATCTGAACACTATTGAATCAATGAGGAGTGGACTACAGAATTCCTGACTGCTAGGAACCAGAAGGGGTACAGATTAGTACCAGTACATCTGCAACCTTGGCTGTATCGTAAAAATTATATAAGTACCAGATATATATACTCCACAATATACAACTCCGCTTTTATAATCGCATGATATGATCACATCTAACTGTTAATAAGTAGGCTGGGGATCTAGGAAACCGAACATACAAATTTTCACCCCCTTTTTAAAATATTTTTGAACCTCTTGAGACTTTTGGGTTCGTAGAGGGGTCATATAAAAAAGTTCTCCATAAAAACGTTGCTGCAAACGATGAATTCTATCGATTCCCATCATCAAAATATATGGTTATGGGGACACCACAAATTTTCATACTAGCACCCCTATTTGTACACCCTGAAAAAGGAAAAAACGTAAAATATTCTAAGTCCAGTTTTTTTGCCTTGCATCCCCTTTTAGTTACTCTGATCATTTTTTTGCACACTCTACATTGAATATACTTCACGCAGCCAGGTGTCACGCTAAACCGCCCGAGTTGTATATATGGTACTACAACTCGAGCACACAAAAAATTTAATTTGATTCAATCACATATCGCTTTCTAAATACATATAGCTATCTCATTCTGCTTCACATTATCTATTGCATTATTTGTTAAAAAATAGTTAATCCAGTACGCATACGGGTTTGATTGTATCCTTTGTGGCCACCATGAGATTTGGTCAAGTATAGATATTTTGGGTCGCTGATCACAAAAGCAGGGGGTGTTTTGTAGGCGTAGTTTTCACCCCCGATAATTAACCCTAACTTTTTAAAAATTTTCAAGACCGGGAGAAAACGTTGATTTAGGGCATATATTAACAATTAAAGTGCAAATACACGGACCGTATACGGACTGGATTAAGTGTAGGTAACAGCGAATCAAATTTAGATTTTGAACAATATGAAGGTAACGTATCTTTACCTACTTAAAATAATTGGTAGGCAAGCACTAAGAAAAAAAATGTGAATTTCATTTTCTCAGGTTGTAAAATGAGGTTAAAAGTTGTATTTGAAGCTAGATGAATAAAAATTTAAAAAATCATTCCCTAGAGGGCTAAATTGGGAATGACGATTTGTATGAAAATTCCGATATTTTTGTTGTTTTCTCTTTCGTTTTTTTCAGAAAAAAGTCACCGGAATAAGCTAGTGCTAGCGCACGTAAAAGATTGCACACATCTAAAATTCTGCATAAAATTCAGTGTTCATTTGTCCAATGAACGACCCGAATCAGTAAAACTCTTCTACATTTGACATTATTATAAAGTATTAGTTCGTTACATGGTTCTAAATATACACATTTATGGTTTAAAATATTATAGAGCGAGCTTGTGTGTTATGGACAGCATGTATGGGCCAAATATAACGTCAGTTTCAGAGTTTAAAAAGCAAAGAAGAGAAGACCTTGAAGAGGCGCACAGCTCCAGCTGCTGCGAGTGCGACACGGGCAAGTTACTGCTGCGAGTGCGACACGGGCAAGTTACTGCTGCGAGTGCGACACGGGCAAGTTACTGCTGCGAGTGCGACACGGGCAAGTTACTGCTGCGAGTGCGACACGGGCAAGTTACTGCTGCGAGTGCGACACGGGCAAGTTACTGCTGCGAGTGCGACACGGGCAAGTTACTGCTGCGAGTGCGACACGGGCAAGTTACTGCTTCGAGTGCGACACGGGCAAGTTACTGCTGCGAGTGCGACACGGGCAAGTTACTGCTGCGAGTGCGACACGGGCAAGTTACTGCTGCGAGTGCGACACGGGCAAGTTACTGCTGCGAGTGCGACACGGGCAAGTTACTGCTGCGAGTGCGACACGGGCAAGTTACTGCTGCGAGTGCGACACGGGCAAGTTACTGCTGCGAGTGCGACACGGGCAAGTTACTCCTCCTCTGCAGTTCTCACCGAGTTTAATGATTTCAACACTGATCGTTAGCTTTGTTCACAAAATTGTTCACGGGGACGATATATGCGCGGTTAAAAACTTGTTTAATTTATTTTTCACCAAGTAAATACCATTAGCATACGTTATTTGAATATGGATACCTTTAACAATGAGTGGGAGTCCGCAGTTGTGATTGGAGCTCTTTTTAGTTTGATCAGTCACCGGACTTCGCCTAACTTCCCTTCAACTCAGCTAGAACTTTTGCTAAGGCATTTGAATATTGATATGGAACTTTACAATTTTCTACACGAATTTGAGTAAACTTACGCGCAAGGTTCGTGATTTATTCTGAGTTTGCCTTTGAGAATAGGTCAAGAAAATTGTTTTAAATTATGTTATAGTACTAATATTGAATCTAGACTATTACAGCTTAACTAGTTTTTAAACGCAAATGAGTTTATGTAGTTCAGAACAAGCTCTTTAACTACTTCTTTTTGTATATATGTAGCAGCCATGGGGTTAAATTAGCCAGTTAATTGGACGCCCAAACAGAACGTAAAGTTTGGAGAAGAAAGGAACAGAAATTGCACTGTGCGAATATAAGTCATGTACGTTGGTTTAGGTTCAGTTTCTCTTGTGTCAACGTAGATGCGGAGCGAGCAAAGCCAGCGGAGCGTTCCAGTCAAGTTTCATATAATAATTTGTTCAGTTTTATGATAATTTATTTTCCATAGATAATGATCTGCCAATAAACTTGCTAATTTACCCAGATAGCTGCGACATATACATACACACTATGTATACAACGTAACGAGCGTGTTTACAGAGCAAATATGTTGTTGCATGGGATTTTCACTGGTTAGAATTTTGCCTTGATAGCTCAATTGGTGGGGCTCTTACGCGGAGTGTGTGGTTTTTGTCGGTTCAAGTCCTCGCTCAAGGTTAATCTTATGACTGCGTCTTTGCTATGACAATATTCATTCACATTCACTATCTAATACCTTTAAACGAGCAATTCTTGTATAAATGTATATATATATATATATATTTATAATCTGAATCTCGGAAACGGCTACATCGATTTTTATGAAATTTAGTATGTAGGGGTTTTTGGGGTCGATAAATTGATCTAGCTAGGTTTCATTTTTAGAAAACGTCGTTTTATCCGTGTTTATAAGGCAGTGATAAACTGAAAAGTATGACTCTTCCTGACATCTATTGGAGAGTAGTAATAAGCAACACTAAAGCTATTTGACAATAGGTGGCGTTATTAAGCAACGCTTAAGCTACTTGACAATAGATGGCGCTGTTTAAAAAAACCGAGCATTCGCTCGGTCCTCCAGGAACTGTATACTAATACACATACAGGACCTACAATGTATTAATGCAGTTAATTTAAAAAAATACAATTAAAAACTAAATAAATAAAAAACCCCTGCTTATTGTTAAATATTTGGTATGTAAGGTTCACTTATTTATTGCTTTTTAGTTTTAATGTTTTTTATATATTTATTCTTATTCACAGCGTTTTAGTTTTCGTTTTTTTTTTTTCACTTTGTTTCGACTCGCGCTTGATTATTTTTTGTACCATATAACACTCGGGAGAAGAATACCTTTCATTTGAGACTTTATTCATAGAAAATGGTTCAGCCGTTTAGGCTGCAGAGCGAACCAAAGGAAGAGTTGGTGGAGTCGGGCAGGCGGGTAAAATCTTCAAATTCGCATTTTAATGGATTTCTTATAATATTGAGCCAATCGTCACGTAGGTAAACAAAAGAATCAGTGGGTAAAACTAAACATAACCTACATATAATATAAATATGGTTTTGTTTAACTTTACGCATTTTTTTATAATTATAATAATATTACAGATGACCTTTACTAAATATATATGTAATTGTACACGCAGTATATCAGTATTATAACTATCTATGATACATATATAAGTATGTATATTTCAGTATATATCTTATTACAATAAGCATCAATACTTAATCTAAACATTTATTCAATAATTATACTGGTTTTTGGCTTTAATTAAGTTACTAATACATTTAAACGATCATACTAGGTGACTCACTGTTTACGAAACACACATTTAGTTACAAGGCTGTTATATTCATTCAAATTATAATCATTTAATTTTTTTAGGTATTTGTATTTTTCAGCTAAAATCAAATATGTGGAGTTGACGCAGTTGGTGTGGATATATTTGAGATAAGACAAAGGTCGTGCCCGTGTTGTGTTAACACTCGTATATCTGAATTTTAGCCAAAATTGTTATCATTTGACAATAGTTATTTGTTATACAAGTGAGTTAAAGCGTTTTTTGGTAGAAGTGCCAACTTTAAATCCTGAGCATAGCGGGAGACTTAAAGGCACGAGACCGAAAAACTTAGCTCACGCGTCCAACATACAACTTTTCACCTCTACCAGCTAGAAAAAGATAGTTTTGTCGTCAAATTCAAAATTCAAACAAAATCGAATTTGGACACCAAAACAAGCATTTTCGTGCTGGTGAGGTGAAAATATATTTAACGGACGAATTTTGTTCATTTAAATCTATAACGTTTATTCTAAGGGTTTTTTTTATTGTAAATAACCGAACAAGACAAGGACCTGGCCGGAGTGCAAGAGATACCAACAATACAAGGAGCTGGCCGGTGTGCAAGAGATACCAACAATACAAGGAGCTGGCCGGTGTGTAAGAAATACCAACAAGACAAGGAGCTGGCCGGTGTGCAAGAAATACCAACAAGACAAGGATCTGGTTGGTTTGTAAGAGATACCAACAAGACAAGGAGCTAACCGGTGTGTAAGAGATACCAATTTCTGTACGTTAACACGTTTATAAAAATACCAGTAATGTAAGTTATAAAAAAATTATAAGAAGCATAGAATCATAAATATATAAGTACTTAATTTTTAGGTTGTTCACTGGTACCTTTAAATATGTATACTATTATTATTGTCATTATTATATATTTCTGTATTGCCAACTTTTTTAATAAAACGCCTATTAAATTATAGTTTTTGTTGTACCTGTGGTACCTCAGTATATAGTAAAATGAATATCATCATTTATTTTGAATCGTGTAACTATGATTTCTTTTACAATGAACAAGGCCTACGAATAACCCTGGTTGAGGGTGCGTGGAGCGGTATGAGGTGCTATTTCGGTCGCGCCGTGGGCGGGCGGGGAGCAGAGCCGAAGAGCGGTACAGTATAGTTTCTTCAGTACGCGTAAGTTAGTTAAGTAACTCAACTTTAACCCAGTTTTGGCCTAAGCACTTAAGCAAATTTTCGTGAACGTTATTTCTGATACACTTGTGATTAAAATGTTGTACCTACTTATTTCTTAAATTAAGTTATACAAACGTTACAATAGTTACTATAGCACGGATGCTAAGCAGGAAGAATTTCGTTCAATGACCGGTCACTATTTGTCTCTGTTGCACGCGCATAATTATCTGCCGCTGCGCTCCTCTATGACAAAGGTCATCGCATCTGTGCAATGCGACGGCAAATAATTATGCGCTTGCAACAGAGACAAATAGTGACCGGTCACTGAACGAAATTCTTTCTGCTTAGCATCCGTGCTATAGTAACTATTGTACTTAGTTATTGTGTAATTTTTAGCATTGTTGGAAACTTTAAAGGAACTGTGTACTTCTGTCAGACTGTAGCTGTTAGAGTCCACTGTTAGACCTAAGCCTTTCGTAGAGAACGCCACCATTTAAATGTTGTGTTGAAGTGAGAACGTTTCCCCTAATGGCCACGTTGCGTTGGTCAAACGTCTTGGCCATCGCAGTGCTAAGTCTCCTCTTCCGTTAATGTGGACTTACTTATGTAAAAAATGAGTTATACATCGAATAATTTAATAACTGAAGGACTGACGTATTTAAGTAAACCTGCATTAAAATATAAAAAACCCATTTTAACAAGCAGACAAGAAGTCTGTTCTATCACTGTCAGTCGACAGAAAAAGTCTGTTCTGTCACTTTTATGGACTATTCCAGCTTGGATTTGGCAGGCAACAAAATAATAACGGAAATCCTTTTTGAGCTCGGATTTTACTTTCTTAAGCGAACCGTCAAATAAATCAATTAATTAGATCTAAAAGAAAATTATTGACAATATTGAACCCTTTGTCACTAATCGTGGGTAAACACCATTACAGTCCTTTTTTTAAGTAGTTGCATAAATCGAAATCTGTCAACATATTCCTTTAGGTTGTTACGTAAAGGAAAGTGTAAAAAACCGGCCAAGTGCGTGTCGTGATTCGCACATTTAGGGCTCCGTACCAAATGTAGAATATAAGCCGTCCGTATGGTAGAATTATTTATAAGCAGTAGTTGAGTTAATCCCTTCTGTACTACGCATTTGTCCGCAAGATCAAGTTGGTTCTTATAGGAGAAGTAAGGAAAAAAAAATCTGACATGAATATATTGGTATTTGTTAGTAAAATATACGTAACAGTAAACATATAGGTACATAGAATCTTTATCTATGCAACGAGCTCTAAAAGACTATACCCATGATGTGGTAGGTGATGTTTTTGTTTTCTCGTTCCCTTTTAGGTGTATGGGAGCCGAGCCCCCTGACATTTAAATTTTTTTTTTTTTTAATTTTTATGGCTTTGATTCAACAAAATGCTCATACTGCAGAAAAATTTCAAGACGGACAGACATAAATACGGACACGTGAGTAACAGCAATAGGGTTCTGTTTTGACCCTTCTATAGTATGGGACCCTAAAAAACAGGAATAACTTCTGACAATTGAATAGGTAGGTATTATGAAATAGTATTAAAGGATAGGCAACGCGCGAATGATACCCCAGGTGTTGCAAGCGTCCATAGGCTACGGTGACTGCTTACCATCAGGCGGACCGTTAGCTTGCTTGCCACCTTAGAGGTATAAAAAAAAAACGTTCACACATGTTAGGTCTGTTTTCCAGAGCCCAAGTGAAGAAATAATAAACCTTTTTAATTATTTTTTTGAATTGTTCAAAATATTTGTTGCTTATTTTGCCCCTTACTAAACGTATAGTGTATTTCAAATTTGCCACATTACAAAATACCTACTCCTTCGGTTCGGAAAATACTGGTTTGTTTCTTTTAAAAAGGATTTCAAAGTACAAAAATCATTACGAAAAATACAATAAGAACCTGTTTGATGGATTAACAAAATTACCTTAGTTCAACTTTACAAAAGAAACATTGTAGCTAAGAAATTGGCAATTTCCAGGAGTCTTATAAAACTTTGCTTATTTTTCGACAAGAGTAATCGTAAATGTGACATCACAGGTGACAAGTTTTAGCAGTTTTATTTGCTATTTATCTTAATAATAATAATACCACTAAAAAAATATATTATTTATTATATTTTATACTACCTACCGTTGTTACTATAATACATGATATAATATTGGTCTTTACAGTAACATGTTTCGAAAAATATGTACTTGTTACATTAAAATGCGAGCAACGAGTAACATTAGGTGAAGGTGCAACTCACTTCCGCTTGATGGCGCTAATTGATAAATACATGATGCTCCATTTTTTACCGCGAAATTTGCTCAAGTTGAGATACAAACTAACAAATGTGCCGTTTTATACACTGTTTTTTTACGACCAGAAAAAAATATAATATTTTATTTACATAAAAAAAAATCTACAGCCACATGTAAGGCGGTGCACCAATTGCGAAAGGCTTTTTTGCGAATTTTTACATACTTAATCATTTCCTTATATACCAAACCAACTATAGAAACCTTACAAAGTTTATATGTCAGTAAAATCATTTTTATGGTTTTGACTCATTTAGTGACACGCTAGTAGTTACGGATTCGAAATAAGTTTGACATAAAATCCAACTTCGTTAAGAGGCTATAAGTACTACCTAAATTTATTAATTTTTAGCAAAGGTGTTTTCTGATCTGCTAATATTATCGAAATATAACACAGAAACAAAAAAAAACTGGCCAAGTGCGAGTTGGACTCGTGCACCGAGGGTTCCGTACCTACCACATTTTACGTAATTTACAAACACAAACAAAAAATAGTGAGCCGCTAAGCGGTCACCTATCTAAGTACTGGCCAAGCCCAACGTTGGTTATCGTTTCCAACAAACAAATGTGTTACTGTTTCTCTAAATAATAAACTAGATGGCGCTGTACTGGTAATTTAAAAAAGTAATGGCTTGGGCTCGTCCTGCACAAGGCCGGTTTTTATTATTTGTTTTTATATTTTAGAGTTCACACTATTTATTACTGCAAGTTTGAAGTTTGTATGTATTATTATTTTTACGATGGAACAAAAACAACAGAAATGTGATTCTTGTATGGGGACACCTCTTAAATTTATTTTTTTACATTATCCCCGATTATAACACATATTCTGTGAAATATTCAGACTTCCACCTATTACGGTCTAAAAGATAGAGCCTTTTTAGCGTAGGCTTAGTAATAGGGCTCCGTTGGCACCCTCTGGGTACGGAACCCTAAAAAGTAGAGCGACAAAAAGTAACATAGGAACAAAGCTGCGGGCGTCAGCTACTATAACAATTATTATTTAGCAACACAAAAATATAATACTTGTATATTTATGTAACGACAATATTTTCTGATCCGTTAGCTTGCGCTTACTCGAGAAAGAAAACTAAAATACGCGTTAAAACGCCTTTTGGAAGCTCAAAGCGACTATTAGCGCCTACGCAAAACATTCAGCCGACGTAATATTTTACACATTAAACCCATCTCTCCTACAAGCACCCCGGACACCCCCATATGCTGACTTACAACTTCGAAGGTTTTAAATAAACAGTGTAAGAAAGTGGGTTCTCTCGGGAGGTGTGCGGATATTTATGCAAACTGCTTACTAAAAATTGGGCCTGCTTTTTTTTAAATACTAAGGTGTCAAACAACCTTACAATCCGTCTGATGTTAAGCGGTCATCGTAGTCACAGAATAAGGAACTCGCGCGTTGCTGTCTTCTAAATCTAATAACCTATCTTGAAGTCTCTAGAGTCAACCTTGATAGGACGCTTGTTCCATATAAAAGCATTTTTTTAGGGTTTAATACCAAAAAGGGAGGGAGATGGAAGTATAGATACCAATCATATACGGTAAATTCCCTGAAATTTAAGATGCATGGATAATAATGCCAGCATCCCTCGCAAGGCGCTGCGCTATCTCCTAATACGTTGTTTCTGCTCCACATCAATGGTGTTGTGCAGATGACAGTTACGGCGATGCTTATTACATGGGCCGTGTAATCATCCCTCGTTTTGATATTGAGAAAAACCACGGAGAATTCGAGGCGATAATTGAGACCAATATGCACAAGGTGTCTAACTGTGGGAACGGGAAAACTGAGTCCGATTTAACCCAACGAAGACTCAAGTTTGCACGCTTACCGCTAAGAAAATCCTATTCTCTGAGGTCGCACAATTTCAGAACACGCCTCTAACCATCTTTAAGAACATAGGAATCCTTGGTGTTGACATCTCGAGCGGCGTTCAGTTCCTTAATCATTTGAAGCCAAGATGAAGCTGGCGTCCAAAAAACTTGGTGTACCTATCCAAAAAAGCAAAGCAGTACTTCACCTCGGAGCAAAGGTTGCTGCTTTATGAGTCGCAAGTCCGGCCCCATATGAAGTACAACTGCCATCCCTGAACAGATGCACCCGCATACCAGCTTAGGTTTTTGATTTAGTTCAACGACGACCTGAGAAAATGGTTACAATTCACAAGCCGTATGAAACCTTAAAACTGAGGAGAGATTTCGCCTCCCATGGTGTGAACACGCCTTAAGTACTACCGCTTGAGTTTGTATAATAGGCTGTGTTCCGAGGGATTGTTTGAAATTATGCCAACAGCTACTTTTTACCAACATCGGTAGGGAATCTACCCTTATACCGTAGAACTTAAATGGTCACGTACTCGTACGGACCACGATCTCTGAATTTGTGGAATGAATTTCTCTTGGGACTACTATATGGGGTTCTTCAAGTAAGAAGTGATTCGATTTGAAAACAGTCGCCAACGCGCGAGTAATGCCCCAGGTGTGTCCATAGACCCCGGTGACCGCTTCACATCACGTGGATTGTTTTTTTCATTGTAACTGATGTCAAATTGTAACTGGTGTCAAATTGTAAAGTTAAAATAATTAATTAAATTATGAATGAAACTCATAAAAGCCTTGTTTTAGTGGAATTCTATGAGTGGATTAATTCATATCTATTTATCGTCTCTGAGTACGAGTGACCGCTATGGTATACCACACATCCTGAATTTCTCAACCAAGCGGCCTCAGCATAAATGTCATACACTCTACCAGCCTCGCCAGGACCCGGATATTTTGAAGTTAATCGTGCCAAGCCAAATGACACACTAATGCAAACAACTTAGAGCTGATATAACTAAATATGGATATATGACTGCTTAGTTTCGAAGCTCAAATTCGCTTTAATGAATGTCAAGGCTCCTATCCTACGCAGTATAGTGGTGTAAAGTTAATGTTTGTAGCTAGTTCGTCGTTTGGTCGATAAAACGTACCTATTATATTCATATTAATATTGTTTGTGTAAAGAAAAGGGTAATTATTGTGCTAATACCGATATTGTAAAGTAGAAACTGTATTAAAAGTTACTTAAAATAATTACATTGTGTAATTTATAAATCGTTACGAGAAATTAATGAATTAGATATGTAGGTTATGATTCCATATCAAAGTCAAATTTAAATACCTTTTCTTAGCAAGTTCGCAGTCTTAGGTCTTATTTTATTCCGTTTTATACTTTTTATTAGAGGATGCATTATGAATTTGAATATGGTTAATAGATAAATAAATAAAAAAAAACGATTAACAAAAAACTTTTTAGTTTTAGTTTTTTTACATTTTTTTCGTTTCGCGCTTTTCTATTTTATTATAAGTGTTTCCGGAATGATCTCAAGCTCTTTTTTTTGACACGAAACAAGGTATATGACGTTAATATTTTAAGCCCGCTTTAATGTAAAGCGCATAAAATCCGCCATTTTAATTTTTTAATAACACGCCAATTTAAGTGACACTCGCGCCATCAAAATAAATCTAATGACATATAATTTATCAAAATCGGTTGAGCCGTTGCTCAAATACTAGCGGTCATATGAACAGATATAGATACATAAAGGTCAAACATATAATCCTCCTTTTGGGCTCCACCACAGATGCAGTTGGGTAAAAATAAAAGCCTATGTGGGGTCATTACTTTTATTTATGGTAAAATAAGGAAATTTAAGCAATCTTTTGTTGAAAATATTTTTGGAGTAAACCCATTTAATTCGTTCGTAAATTTATAGACAATTTACACAATTTTCTTATCTCGCATATCCCGCAACCGTAATCTCGTTTCTTGTGGGATCAGAAGATTTCGGTATACCGAGATTAGATGCCCTGCTTACTAGCGTCCAACCAATTAATGTTGACAAAACAATCGAATGAGGGCACAATCGATAGCTATTATTGTATCTATATCTATATTATATCTATGATTGGTTTAAACGTCACGTGACTTGCGCTTGGTCCCTACTTCAATGAACATATTACGACTTGAATGTCAGCATTTAAAATCAGCATCGGGTGTTGCTCACGCTGTTGCTGATATTAAAAAAAATATTATCCGCGAATGCTGATGCTGATACTGATAAAAAAATCAACAATGCAACAATAACCAACATTGTCTGTCTGTCCATTCGACCGTCACCTAATAATCTTGGAAGTAATTTTTGCCCCACTTCTCGTAATCGGATCATGTTGTAATTTTGGCTTGCATGAGGTTGACGAGACAATGCAATGTTATTGATACATTATATTATTTATGATTTTACAATATTTTACACATTCTAAAATATAAGTCATACCTACCAATAACAATAGCTACCGAAGCCCAAAATGTAAATAAATAATAACTGCTTTTCTTTGCGTAATGTGACTTAATACAATTTACATTTGTGAGATCCGAAATGTCGCTCAATTCCTCGGACCTTAATTCTGTTAAAAACATTTTGATGGCGGTGATTAAAAACATTTGAGTAAAGTTAAAGTTTATTATAAATAGCTTTTAACTCTTTATTAACTGGTTGCCCCGGACGAGTGGGTTTAAACCATTCAAACAAACGGTATTTTTTTTGACAACGCTGCCAGATAATATTGATAGGTATGATAATTTGCTGATCTGTTTTTATGTCAAATCCCTTATATTCTCTTATTCCTATATTATATAATCTGTGCCTATATTAAGGAACTACGGAGTGTTTCTACAAAAGTAAATAAAAAGTGCTTTGAAGTTTGAAAAAACAAAAAATAATTATTTAATAGGTACTAGTTGAAACCCACGGTTTCACCGGCGGAAAATCCTATTGGGTACTTTCAATCGGAATAATAGTTATTTGCTCAACAAGTGGGCAAAGTTGTTTTGTGTGTAGAGTGGCTTTAAATCCCGAGCTAGCGAAGAACTCTAATTTTATTATAGACTACTGAGCACAGCGATGGATTTAAAAGCACGAGATCTAAAATAATTTGCTCTCGTGTGAGACACAGGTCTTAGACAAAGAACACACTTAATGCCATATTAAGCAATAAGTTTATTCTAATTTACAAATACTACCTACTATACTTTGCTCCTATCAAAAACAAATAAAAGGTAGGTACTAACTATTCTTTTTAACATTAGCACCTTTTGAATGTCGCCAATTTGAAACAATGCATATACTTTAAGATATTTTTCACGGGACTTCTTTGGTTCTTAGTACACCTAGTATAGTATTATATAATCTGTGGTACAGCATTAGACACTTGTTGTCTTAGCTATTCTGGTATTAAATAAATATCTTCGTAACTAGAGTCACTCATTTTTTAAAGAAAAATACAATATGTGCGTAAATGAACAATCTAAGGTTAAAATAACTTATTAGTTTCGCGCCATTTCGCTTTCTTTTTTTTAGACGTGCGTTCAAAATTTGACTCTGTGACACTTTTATCGAAAACAAAGCATATTTTTTTTAAAAAAAACGCTATTAATTATCTTTTAAACTATTTAAAAATTAGAACAGAAATACTTGAGACCCTCACACAACAACAAGCCCTTTTATGTGATACCTGTCATACAGAACAGTTCGATTTTTTTATTAATTTCCCCCAAAAGTGACTCCCATATTTAAAATTCATTTATTTACCTCACAAGTCTAGTTTGGGTCTCTAAAATTCATATGTGTACCAAATTTCAACCTATCCACTATAACCCTTAAAAAATTTATAAAAAAACAACAACACAAAGCGCCACTTTGTACCTAGCCACAGAATAAGGCTCGAACTACGTACATCCGGAATCTCTCTGTCAAGGAATAAAACGGCTCCGTATTAGCCGGGATCAATTACCAAGCGGCCGATGGTGGATTATATATATCTGGTACCGCTTGGTACCAGAGCTTTTGTTTGGGTGACGGACGTATTTTATATATGTACTTCTTGTATCTTGCCAGCCTTCATACGTCCCCACTGTTGGCGCACGGCTTACCCATATGAATGCGACGGTGATTTGGGCCATAGTCCACACGTGGGCCCAGTGCGGATTGTGGACTTCACACTCATTTTTTTTTTCCCTGACATATGTAGGTTTCCTCATGATGTTTTCCTTCACTGAAAATCCAGTGGTGTGAATAAATAAATCAGTGTACTTGAGAAATTAAGAAAAGACTCATTGGTACACGCCGACCCCGGGGTTCGAACCTCCGCTACTAGGGACGTGAAGTGTAATTTAAACCCCTCGGCTACCACCGACTATATGTACTTGTTGTTGCCAACTAACATAACATAAGCTCTACCTGTGGCATCGTGCATGCACGTGGAATTGGGTACAAAAGTCTAGCCTACGCCTTTCTCCGTCTCTTCAATTATACCTGTGCGAAGTTTTAGCTCAATTGGATGCTTCGTTGTGACGTGATGTAGGGACAAACAAACAGACATACTATCTCATTTATAATATACTACCTTTTCTACCTGCTCTAAATTCGGTCATCGGTGTAGGATTTCAACGGCAATTTCTCAATTATGGAAAAAAACTGACTAATACTTGACGTTTGCGTACAGCGGTTTGAGCGTAAAGAGGTAACAGAGTTACTTTCGCATTTATACCTTTTGAATTTTGAATAAATATTGTTTCATTTGATTTGATTGACGGCCACATTTAGCTAAACACAAAATCTATAGAAAATCAAAAGATATTTTTTTCATTTTTAACAGAAAGTGTCGCTATAACTATCCAACGCAAGTGCTGGCGGCCGACTGAGTTGATTTATCTCCATATCCAAACCGCCCACATGTAGTCAATATCATAACGAAGCCTTATGCTCGAACTACATGCATCCGGAATCTCTCCGTCTAGAAAAAAAAAGACCCAGATTAGCACCTGGTCTCAAGACAAACACAAATGTCCTGCAGATAAATTGAGCGAGAATCAAACCCACGCCATTTAGCAGCCGGGTTATTTACCCACTAACCCACGGAGCTTTTCAGCTAGTCTTTCCTTTTTTTCTTATAATCTAATTAACGCGAGTATCAAATGCTCCCTAATCACGAATAATGTAAATTTTTTAGGTACATATATCCTCGTAGTAGGTACCTAAAGTAAATTATTAAATATCTGTACTAAAACAAAAAACTGTATTAACAACTTAAATCAAATAAAAAAGACATACATAACCAATCAAACAGACCGGCTCGTTTGATAACACCTGAGGGCTACGCAGGGCTATAGACCGGCCATTATCGAAATACTAAAGGGCTAACATTAACCTAAATGTGGTTGTTAAAAATGTGGCCAC
Organism: Apoda limacodes; assembly: GCA_946406115.1. Lineage (NCBI taxonomy): Eukaryota > Metazoa > Arthropoda > Insecta > Lepidoptera > Limacodidae > Apoda > Apoda limacodes. Next base: position 3,644,956 of record OX291553.1, on the reverse strand, counting down.
CTTTCGAATGGTTATTGTTATCAGGGTCGGGTGCAGCGGTGCAGGCCGCGGGCACCTACGCGTTATCAGGTACCGCAGTGTGCAGCGAGTATCGCGCCGCGCCGCAGTGGCGCACGCGCAACGGACGCAGTAATCCTTGGGGCAACAGTACTTACCTACGTCAATTCACTATGCTCAGCGGTAAATAATAAAATAGGATCCTGTTTAGTTTTAGCCGTAAGTACTGTATATTATAACAAACAGTATTAAAACAAAGAAATTTTTGAAAAACTGTTGTGATTTTTAGATTACCCTAAATATAAAACATTATTACATATTGATACTTTTGTCTACATTAGTATACCGGTTACCACAGCCTATGGACGCTCGCAACACCTGAGGTATCACTCGCGCAAAGCCGACCCTACAAAAATCTAATTACTTCTTGCTTAAAGAACCCCGTTTTATAGTCCTTAAAGAAAACCTTGTCAAGGAACTCATTCCACGATCAAAGCATTCGCGGGAGGAAATCTCTCTAAATCAGCATTGTATGTGACCATTTAGGTTCTATGGTGTGAGGATAAATTCCATGCCGATGGCGAGCGGTGCGATGGTAGAAAGTAACCGTGGGCATAATTTCAAACAATTCCTCAGAACACACTCCATACAAAAGGTAGAACACACACAAGGAGGCAAACTCTTTCCTTAGACTTAAGGGTTCGATACGGCTTGCGAGTTTAGGATTGTCAACGATTCTCTTACCTCGTCGTTGAACCGAGTCAAACCGGCCAAGCTGATATCCAGGTGTACCCGCCCAGAGATGGCAGCAGTACTCTATATGGGGCCGAACTATCCCTAATTTTTTTATCCAACTAAAAGAATCTGCTTATTATTTTCTCATACAATGCTGATACTATGTAAAGAAATCAGCCACAGAACAGAAATACTAACAAAAACCCTCTAATCACAGTTTTAGCGTTTAATTGTCACATTTACAAGCATTTAAAATTGTGCATGGTACAAACAAACCGCTTGACAAATCGTTTCTCCGCACGAATTCAAATAGCTAGTTTCAGAGTAGCTCGGTCGAAACAAATTCATCTAAAAAGATATTTTAAAGCAATTTGCAAGGTCATTTGCAAAATTATTAGCAATACCGTCATGAAAATTCCGTAACTTGATAAGCTAAAGGGAAATAATTTTAACATAAAACAATTAACGAAAAGATTATAGAGCGTGCAAATATAATTAAAATATTTTGTTCTCGCAGGGGAAATGTTTACTAGATTGCAATTTAATATCGATTTATTTGTATAACTTAGCCTATTTAGTACTAATCCATATTCTATGGCTTTGCACGCGGCTCCGCCCGCACTAAATCCGGTTGTCGTCGTGGCAGTTTCACGGAAACTTCTTGATTACAGTTAGAAAGTTTGCAATGGTTACTAGTTCACCCAAGTGGAATTTAGTTTTCGTAATGCCTGCAGGAGCTTCAAATATTCCAGGATAAAAAGTAGCCTAGATGTCCTCCCTTGAAGGGACGGCCCTTTATGTATCTATGAGCCAAATTTCAATTAAATTGCATGATGTGCTGCAATGTAAAGGTAATGACAAACAAAAAAAAACAAACTCCCTTTCGTATGCATAATATTAGTATGGATACAGATACACGAACTGACAAAAAGCGAAATCAGATACAGCGAATCATGGTCACATGTATTTGTTACATGCTTTGTACGTTATTTATAATAAAATTAGTATTGAAACTTTCTTATTTTTTTTTTCTTACTGTTTAATAGGTTTTTAAGTTTTAATTTTGATTTTTGGTTATAAATTTTGCACGAAATAGCTAATAAGTGATACTTACTGATTTTCATTACGACTGACTGAGTGCAATTTACGGTTCCATTTGCACGCAAGTGTTGGAAAAAAAATATCTTAAGATTTTTTAGGGCTAAATTCAATATAGAAAAAACAAAGTGAACAGCTAAGGACAAGGCAAAACTTAGATTATTATTTTTAACCCTTCAACAGTAACAATTCGTAGTGTTGCCATTGCATAGATTAATTATTTTCACTCGGTATACCTACACAAATAGATATCTACATAATTACATTTAAGGGCAAAATTATATTATTGAAGAAATAAGTATAAATTAAATATAAATAATTAAACATATATTTAAACTAATTGGTATATCGTTTTAAGGTAACTAAAAACTTTTAGAAGGGAGATTTAAAATATACGAACTATCACGAATAGTGTGAGGCAAACAATTTCAAAAGAGAAACTGTACGAACGGTAAAAGATTCACTGAAGAAAGTCCAGTTGTCTTATACTTATTCGGTATTCTCACTTAACACAACTTTATGGAATTCCGTCTGTTCTCTGAACGTAAATTTCGTACATCAGTAACCATTAGGGAACGGTACGAGTGTAGTAATAAAAAAACATAACCTAGAGACTATTTTGTAAAACTTTATTGTCTCAAAAATATCTGCTACAAAAATCCTAAACTGAATCCTGTTGGGAGATAAACAAAAAACGTGACCTGACTACAATAAATTGGCACCAGCTACCCCTAACCTTAGACCTAACATTGACAAATATTACAAGTTTTATAACACCTACGCAAAACGATTTTTAAAATAACGTTACATAAAAGAATAGGTCTATAAAAACATTTTGACTAAATGTTTCGTTTTTAGTCTTATAGCAGTCGTAGCGTACCTAGTTAGTGTTTTCACTTCAATAGTGGAATTAAGGTTTGACACCTTTTGCTTTCGTTTACAAAAATAGGAAAAAATAGTAGAGTAGAAACTAGAACAGTCAGAATGAAATTACTACTAACAATAATACAGAAGTGTTTTAAGTAATCATGACTATATATATACATATATATATATATATATATATAATTAAATATACCTATAGAATTCAATACGACTCAAAGTACATATCTATACTACCTACCACTCTGCAGTATTGTCTTCATCTTTCAGTAATACAAAAATTATAAATCTACTTGAGTGCCCATGCAATCAAATTTGTATTTTTTTTCGAATTACCTAATTCTATTTCAAAAATAAACCTAAATCGTTTAGTCTTTTTTCTTTGTTTGCAGCTTTAGTTTTTTAAAACCTTTCTCTATCTTAACCATATGCCTGTAGCGGATCATATAGTACCGCTACAAGCAAGGCTGACGTCACTACATCGCGCTATCAAATTTTCTCCGGTAGTTCAGCATAGGTGCAAGAAGTGCAAGTGAAGTGAACTACGGCGGTCCCCAGGCATAACACCTCGTCCGGCAGGAGATCTTCTCTTTGCCATCGCTCCACAATGCCCTTTATTATTTTTTTTTCTTATTTGCATTTGTTTAGTAAAGAATGAATCGTCAAATTGGTGTTCGGATCGTTCGAGCTAGGCTTTCGTTCTTTTTTATACTCTGTGCGCTAGTCAGTCGTCATTATCTTTGACACGTCGCGGCTGTAAGCGTTGTGATTTTGTGAACTAATATTTTTTATTAAGTTGATTATACACAGAGAAACACTAAACATACACATACACAATTCAATACACCCTTTATACACAAGTTCTTCAAAAACATATGACGCCAAAAGGGGTAAGTTCTTGTTAATTTAACTTGGGACCCAAAATTTCTTAGCATTTTCGGCTACAGCATTTCTGTTTGTTGGTTGGTTGGTGAGGCTAAATATTAGTCGTACAAAACAAAATAGCCAAAGTCCATTGCTATTATTCGTAATATCTTTTATTCCTCATAACCATAAAGTAGAAAAACTGGCTGTGTTATCTATCTCAATGTCGGTTAAAATAGTAAGTGTAAGTGAAGTGCATGTATGCATAGATCAGTGCATAGGCAGTGCAGTAAGCGGCCGTCGTCCTTGCCACGCCTTGTGCAAGCGCGCGATATATATAATTTGTCTGTACTCTGTGCTAAGCGGTGTTGCCAGTCTCGCCGGTATGCGCTCGCTGACCTACCTAACTTTAAGCCGAGATTAACTAAAAATAATATTGCTTGTAAATGTTAACACTAACCTACACCTAATTATAGATTATTGATATTATAGATTTTAATTTAACTATTCATTGTAATATTTATCAAAACTATTAGTTATTTATATATTATTATAATTATTTGGAGTATTTAAGGACATTGATCGTAAGGTTCATTTAAGGATGAATTTATTTTAAGTAACATATTAAATAAACATAATATAGAAAAAAAGAAGAAAAATATAATATGATTTATAAAATAATTTTATAACTTAGCTAAGTGTATTAACTTAACACTATACATACAAATCAATTAGTGTATTAACTTACCGCTATATATACAGAACAATAAGTATACTCAATAAATCTCTAAATTCTAAAAGGGGAAATGTCCACTTTTAAGTCAAATTGAGTGAAGCGCAAAATGAAGTTTATTGCTTTTAAGTAACGATCGAAAGTTGTTGTTAAATGCAAAAAAAGGGAATGTCCAGGATATAAAACGTAAACTCAAGAAATCTGATAGGCTTTTTACTATTGATTGTAGTGATGACAATTTTAAGGTTGCTTTTAGTTGAATTGTCAATAATTTTTAATTACCAGAACTGGTATAAAGATTATATTACCTACGTTAAGTAAACGCGTGCTCTAGTATCTAGACGTGGTACTTCCGTTGAAGAAGAAAAAAATTGATTTCTAAGTATCATTATTTTGAGTGCCGAGTTCTCTTTCTAACTCCACCATGTAGTATACTAGAATTATTTCCATTCTGGAAGCAAAAATGGCAGATCTTCTGAAATTTGATGAGTATATTCCTCATGAGAATAAAGCTTTCTGGTCTTCAAAAAAAATTAACTGGGCTCACTAAAAATAGCGTAGCTCGAAAAGAGCGACTATGAAACAAAAATGCAGATCATTGAGACACTTGATAGGATAACATATCGGTAAAGCTCAAAAAAAGCAGTATTCTTTTTTACTGTAAAAATAAAAAAAATGGTGTTCAAAAGTTCACTCACGTTAATACTAAAGGGACAAGTCCAGTAACTTCAAAAGGGTTGCCATTCAGTAAAAAAAATTTTGTTCTGAAAATACAAATTACCATTCATAGGCCAACTGCCTGAAGCCCTTTGTTTATTATTCCTTTTTTTTGTATCTCCCGTAAAATTTAGTTAAGCGGACATGTTCTTTATGTATTTAGTGATTCATATATTTATTTATCTTTATTATCATTTAGTTATTTCAGTTATCTTTTTTAGTCTTTTTGTTTCTTACTTATGAATGATCCTTCCCACCAATGTCATAAAGTAGAGAATGTTTTTTTTTCAGATTTTAGAATATAAAGGAAAAGTTAGTTAAATCTGCCAACATCAATATTTAGGGTAGGTACTTTCCTATGAGCCACGGCCATTTTTTACCAGCCGGTAGATAAATTTCACGCTACTGCTCTGATTTTAAAAATGCTTTCATTATTAAAAATTCTAATGCTCCAAATGGTTATCTAAAAAGTTAAGAGACGAGGAGTATAAAACAATACAGTACACATACAGTTGGCAATCAAAGGCGTTTAACAAGAAATTTAGTCGTGTGCAAAGGTGGCGACTACTTGTTTAATTTCTCATTCGTATGTCTATAGCTAGTCCATCTAGTCATACATTTAGTCGCGGCGCCATGACTTCTTGATTGTCCGATTTATCAAAGGCGATGACTGACTGACTGCGATGTATGAAAGTAATATATGTTTCATCTGTGATACAACGAGCTTATCACAAACCAACTTAAAACTGAAAATGGGGAACAAAACTCTCCTTTGTCAGACCAAGAACACCAATACAATAGACGGAGCGTTAGTAGAATATTTCAAAGTAAGTCAATCACGTGTCTGATCTGATCGGTTACCGAGGTGGCTTCACTCACAATCGCTGCTATGGTGTACCTTTTGTTTGGCTTTTCGACTGAACTTTAATGGTTTTTAGGTTCCAAATCGTATAAACTCGTTTAAATGTTTTCTTTATATAAGTCACACATTCGTAGTAACAGATATAATTAGATAAATGTTTATATTTTATAGACATATCGACCAATTACTCTTAAATAATTTATAACTACAAGAATATGTGAGTGAAGGGTTTCAATAGTTGCGTAAGTAACGGATACATACCGACCTCGGTGTGAAATGATGACCCACAACTTGCAATGTAAGTACCTAGTTGTTGTTACCTGGGGATAAACAACAAAGCATTAAAATCATAGTATATCAAAATCAATCATTATTAAAGAAATCAGTGAATTATAAAACAAAACTGTCATTAAGTATGTTTTAGTAAACAGCAAACAAATAGTCTACCTACCATACATACGACTGTCTACAAAACTTGGCACACCCACGCGCCCCTCCCCCTACACACTAGTCCACACTGTAGTTTATGAGACTGTGTAGTTTACATAAACAAACTGTTTTATTTGTTTAAAATTAGCTTAAATTGTTTTTTTCTAACACATACTTAATGAAAGGTCTGCTTTGTACCTACATACTTACACATATAATAGTAATATACACAATAGTAAACATTTTGGCGTGTTGTAGGACGTGCCAATCTTTTCTAGACGCACTTTACCATCTTGAGACAGTAAAAAATTGTGGAAAATACCGTTTTTTAATATTAAAGTTTTTTAATAGATGCCTAATTATTTTGAAGTGAGATGTGTCGGTGTGTGTTTTTTTTTTTAATATTATAATGGGCTTGCACGGTCTTAGCTGACCATTTATGCATTTGCCAAAGTCAATGTCAATTATATTATATCGTATCGTGGCGCGGGCTCGTTTTCAAGTCCCAAGATTGGGCGGGAGATTTGCTGTGGATCCTCAGACATTGCGCGTCATGTCCTGCTTATTTCTTCATAATTCACTATTCATGAGCCTTCGCTGCACAATTCTTAACACGCTTTCGTAAAACTTTGCTAAAATATATACATCGAAAGTCACTAAATGAATTTAATAAAATAAAACAGAAAAAAACACCACTCCTTCTTAAGATTCGCGCCAAAACTCTGTCGGTGTGTTAGTTCAAAAACCAGCCCAAAACCGGCTTTGTTACTAGTCTTTAATAAACTAACCGATTATTTATAGCAAGCGACACTTCACGTAATCGCTTTGCTTAATGTTTTACTGTAATAATTAGAAAATAATAATGTTACTCATTAATAGTAATATTATTAATGAATGTAACTTAAAACGCTAACAGTTACATCCTTGTGTTAACTTTATAATTATGTCTGACTCATGGCATCTAACATTTTAGAGTAAACCTACACTTTTTTATTTAACTACTATATGTTGCCAGCAGCTCCGCCCACCCTAAATTCGGTTATCGGATAATGAAGTTTGCTACTAAAAAAGTAAGCTGTAGCTATAGCTCGTTTAAGCTCGTTTACAGTAACTACCGCGGAAACTTATGAATTTTTCAGGATAAAAAGGACCTTACGTACATGTGTCCCAAGTTTCACCCCGATCGGTCCAGTGGTTAAAGCGTGATTGAGTAACAAACATCCAAACATCTAATCATCCAAATTTTCACATTTATAATATCAGTATAGGATAGTATTTGCACTCTCTATGAATTTCCTGGACTAAGTTGAAGTAAGTTGAATTCTATTGAATATCTGGGTATTCTATACAATGCCCCTGTCTAGTTAATGCATAAAATAAACTATTTTCTACAACAACGAACATGCCAGAATCAGAATATCTAAATCTTATGTTACCAACCAAATGTGTGTTATATAGGTATATGGTTGTGTACCACAACTGAAATAGATAAACACTAGCAAACAGACTTTCACGTATATATATATATATATATATATATATATATATATATATATATATATAGTAGACACAACTGAGCAGCGTCTACACTCAGGCAGAGTTCCAAGTATCGCGGGCAATAAACCAGGCAACGATATTCAGTAATCAGCACAGAGGCAAAACACTAATACAGAAATGCGTACAAGTAAGTAATGAAACAATATAACTGCGGAATATAATTTAGAATTGAAAGCCCGAATAATGTTTGTTTAGAATTTACGGTTCTCGGTATAGACAAGACAATTGTGGTGCATTCCCGATTTGACTCCGGTGTTGTGCGGTCTTGTTCTAAGGGGTCAAGTGCTCTCATTGTGCTCCGTGGTGTGGTGGCTTAGCTTGTGCACATTTCTGTATTAGTGTTTTGCCTCTGTGCTGATTACTGAATATCGTTGCCTGGTTTATTGCCCGCGATACTTGGAACTCTGCCTGAGTGTAGACGCTGCTCAGTTGTGTCTACTTGTCTGGGAAATCGCTTCTCGGGCCACTGTGTGTAGACTTTCGCGCTTTATAACCCGCCCCTAAGGCGAAGTTTGACGGCATTTTTGACCGCTCAAAAGTATGAGTACCATACCTACTCATTGGCTGACGAGCGAGTACTACGGGCAGTTTTAAGGGGAAAAATTTTCTTCGAAGAGAAGCATAAATGCAAGTTTTTATAAGTCTATCTAATAAGTTATTACTTATTTTTTTAGAGAAATTAAATCTTTGTACATTATGGCAAAATGAGCCAAAAATATATTTGTTACAACAAGAAAATAATAGATTTGGATCGATTAGGATTGGAACTTACGAATATCGAATATTATTCATACTACATGAGGCAAAGCACTTGAGTATTTCACTAATCCATACTAATATCATAAATGCGAAAGTAACTCTGTCTGTCTCTCTGTTACCTCTGCACGCTTAAACCACTGAACCGATTTAAAAATTTGAAGATGAAATTTAGCATGGAGATACTTTGAGTCCCGAAGTAGGACATAGGCTACTGTAAAACGTCAGGTATGAGTCATTTTTTTCTATAATTGAGGAGTTGTTCTTGAAATCCTACACCGATAACCGAATTTAGGGCGGGTGAAACCGCGGGAAAATGCTAGTAATAAATATAAATAATAATTCAAATTCACCAAAGAACAAATTTTAAACTTTTTATACAACTAATAAATTTTTTCTTGTTCAGATAACAATTGACTGACACAACTAGAAACTGAAAGTGAATTAATTGTAACAGGTCTAAATTTACAGATACAGCAAAACTTAAAAAAATTAAAAAAGAAAAAAAAAAATCATTTAAACAATTTATATAAATTAAAAGCCTAACAATTTTTTACATAATGACATTACATTTTAATTGTGCACTATTATAGCTTATTTCCAGCTAAAAGAAACTAGTCCAATCAGGTTAGTAACTTTTCTTTTGCCTTTTGTGCGACGTTGGATCTTCTTTTTGAGGAACCAACAAAAATCTGCCATCATAGCTGAATCCCACCGTCCTTGGCATCTTATTTTTTTTTGTGCACACATCTTGATGGAACCTTTCTCCTTGTTCATCAGTCACCGCACCAAGATTATCAGTAAAAAAGTCTAAATAAGATAGTTAGGTATATCTCTTATATCGAAGGATAGTTTTCTCCGTGGGAGATAGGTCTCGATACTGATGGCAAATTTGGATATTTTATTTCATGTTTTTCTTTCTTCGAGTATCCGGAGACACTTATCGTACAAAAATAGCAATCATTTACGTGATTGGAAAGCTCTCGCCCCAACATAGGATCTGCAAAAGACATTTTCTTTTGTTTACCTTTCATCCATTTTGAAATTCCCACGTAACAAGAAATACAACACATTTAAGTTGTCTTTTCAAGATCTCTAATCCTAAATCCAAAATAGAAGCAATAACCTTTGACCTCTTTCGTTATTTTTTTTATCTTTTATCTATTGTTAGGATAAGGACTTGTGTACAGTAGGCTAATTCTAGCGAAATTATGAAACTTTAAATAAAACTGATGTTAGACCTGTGACACAACACTTTGATGACTTGATGTCTGAAAGGTGAGAGTAGTGTAACAAAAATATATGATTACCATTTTGGTTGTCAAACTATTGTTTATTTGTTATTTAAGAACTACATTTGAATTATTTGTTTTTTTAACTAATTTTCATAATTTATTCCAGATAGAGGCGGGCACGCAAGTTGCTGTGTAGTTGCTGAGAAAAACAGCTGCGACATACAGACCGACAGACGGACACCATAGTCTCACCATACCTAAATGTCCCACTAAATACCACAACTATCTATATGAAGTTCAAGACACTAACTTATATACGCCGTGTCTTTTGCCAAGTTCAATATCTCAGAATATATCTTAGCACGTATTTCGGCAAAGATGAAATATAAGTTGTTAGTTTAAATATTTCTATGGCACCCAAGTTAAAGACCTAAATTTTCTTGAACTCATTTGCATCTAAAAATAGAACAAAGCTCAATCTTTTCATTGTACATGGACCAGCGAGGCGACAACTTTAATACACGCCTGTTCTCTACTGATAGAAACGATATGTCAAAGGATATTCTATAATCCATTAAGCTCTACTCAAGCAGTATCTAAGTTTATATTTATTTCACCTTACCTCCTATAGTACGTAGGTGTAGCAAGCAAAGGAGTTGAGACAAAAAATATGATTTTATGTTATAATGAGAGAGAAGTTTAAGAAAACAGAAATTATACTTTAGACGGCGAAATGGCTAAGATTAACGAAAAGAAATGTGAGAACATAAGATTTCTTAATATAGAGACATGTCACCAGAGGGTCACAGAGATATTGATAAAGTGTCAGCATATTTGCAGTACTTTCAAATTACTCGGAGACATTCAGAATATTTCAGTAGGATAGTGCCTTTTTTTACTTAAGAAACAAATTACTAGATAACCAGACGGACTGACAAACACGTAAGTTATCAACCTAAAAACACCTTTTAACAATAATGTTTTGTTTTGTCTACTTTATAATAACCAAGGTTACATTCCAAAACGCAACGCAGCAGTTAAAAATCTGCCAGACTCAGGGTCAAATTCCCGTTTCGAAACGGGTGAAAAATCATTTTTACCGGGCGGTAATAACTTGGCAGGGAGTAAAAGTGAATTGAAAGAACCTTGGACCAACCTAAGCCTATCAGGAGCTTACAGAGACTTCTGCTTTGATGGACGAAATTAAATACATGAGTTGGGGCATCTGCCTAGTGCCTCGCTATGACCTCGAGAATTTGCCTATATAGTAGGAACATTTTTGCAATTTGTAAATACCATTTTCCACTTTGTCTGTCCCATCCAAAAGCTAGCTAAGTCCTTGACTGCATTCTTTTAGAAACAAGTATTTCCGATTGAAGAATGAATTATTTTTGCTTTAACAGCGATTAAACAGTGTTCCATATTTATTTCTCGACGCCTCGTACTGTGATTGAGGAGTTTGGAAGACTATGGTGTAGTAAGTGTGTATTATACATCAACAACATCGTGGGGACCACAGTCTTGCAGTTGCTAAGACCCTGATACACTGCTTCTATCCATCCGCTTATAAACGCTCGCCAGTTTAATGTACTCTTGATCTTATTACGTCTACGTGGTTCTAAAAAAAACATCGTAATATTACAAAATATCAGATAAGGATCGTACATAATATAATAGGATCCATATCCCTCTAGTTTAAAAAATCGTCTAAATCCGTCAAGGCATCTCCAGACTCCGAGTTGGTAATCGATATTCAATACATACGTAAAATACTTTGAAAAAAGTATACAGGGTGTAAACGATAAGTCACACACATTTATTACTAAACCATACTCAATATCGAAATACTGATTATTGATCCTGAAAGTGAGATCACTTAGCCTTTTCACCCTATACACGCATCGAATTATAAACCTCCAATTTTTTTTAAGTTCGTTAGAAAATGTCTAATTGTAGACTCTATATCTCTTTTCTTTATCCCACCTACCCTACCTATATCCCTATATATGCATCGAATTATGAACCTCCAATTTTTTTTAAGTTCTTTAGAAAATGTCTGATTGTAGACTCTATATCTCTGTTCTTTATCCCACCTATCCTACCTATATCCCTATATATGCATCGAATTATGAACCTCCAATTTTTTTTAAGCTCGTTAGAAAATGTCTGATTGTGGACTATATATCTATTCTCTTTAGCCCACCTACCTGACCCTACCTAAATACTATCGATATATCTCTTCTCTTTACCCCACGTACCCTACCCTACCCTATCCTACCTATATACTCTCGATATAATAACTCAATTACCTTATTACAACACAAGTATTGTGCAGCAAATATTTTCTTGCATTATGTAGCAGAATCTAACTTCCTCTAATCCTTGATATAAAAGTAAAGATATGGCCAACTGATTGCTTAGAAGTTCGATTTTTCACACTAGGAAAAATAGCGTCTTCTGTTATTACTTTTTAAAACTACGTGAAACATTGCGAAATTGCGTACGTACCAAATGAAATATTGTTGGTCATGCCTCGCGGTGTTAATTTTCAACACAGCCAGAACAAAAAGCTACGTCTACTTAAAGACGTTGATGGCCAGATACTTACGAAGAAATATATTTTTTATCATACTTACTCGTAAACAACGTAATTACGTCATCAGGTGGCAAAGCAAGTGCGTTAATTACTACCACGGGCTTTTTCTTTGAAATTTCAATACTTTTCGTTCAATTTTAATTTCCTCATTAGTCACGTAAAGGCGAAAGTTCCCCAAAAACTCTAATATGAGAGAAAAATCGATGGGACCTCCTTCAATCCTCAGTTATTTCTGATAAAGTTATAGGTTTTCACAAAAACAAGAGCAAGCAGGAATTTACTAAACACAAGCAAAGTGCTAAGCGAACAACTCGGATACTTCTTTGTGAAACGAAAACTATTTCCATGCATTTTAACTTTATTTTAAAAACGTCATCACCAATAGCTGATTTTACAAATAATATGAATCGCGAAATATGAATAAATAATCTATCATTTCATTACCATAATACGACATTGGTAAATTACCATTGAGTAGGTATTAAATGTAGGTCTCTTATCATGGATTTTTCCTTTTTCACGTCTGTCACGCGAGGCGTGTCCTCTCCTTGGACTGATTGCATAAAAATAATGCATTTCTCGCAACAATTTATTCAACGAAACCATAAAAATATAACAGTCAGTTTTTATGCAGGTTCCTTTTATAGTAATGTACAGACAGCATAGTACTGAGAAAAGTTAGATACCTGTTGTAAATGTGGAAGAAGTATGAATGAGGCCAAGTAAATAGCGTTTTTCTGTCGCAAGGAATGTGAAAAGGACATAAAGCTATTATGCTAGAGGATACGCTATAAACAAACGTCACGTCACAGATAAATACTAGTTGCTAGGTCAAAGTTGTTCCAGCCAGTAACTTAGTGAACAGCAGCCCATACAATGCAAATTTTGAGACAGCATTGGCAAATGCAAAGGTATACAAAGTTAATGCAACAATTTACTTAGATAATCGTTAAAACTTAAATAGATATTTGAAAATTTTACGCAGCTTAAAGGTATCCGTTAAAGTTAATTCATTTAAAAGTTTTGCTGAATTTTAAGTTTATAATAGGTTTTGATGTTCGCTTAACCAAGGTCCAGATTAAGTCCTTCCAAGTGCTAGATTATGTATCGACTTATATTACATGGTATCTAACTTTTCTCAGTACTATGCTGTCTGTACATTACTATAAAAGGAACCTGCATAAAAACTGACTGTTATATTTTTATGGTTTCGTTGAATAAATTGTTGCGAGAAATGCATTATTTTTATGCAATCAGTCCAAGGAGAGGACACGCCTCGCGTGACAGACGTGAAAAAGGAAAAATCCATGATAAGAGACCTACATTTAATACCTACTCAATGGTAATTTACCAATGTCGTATTATGGTAATGAAATGATAGATTATTTATTCATATTTCGCGATTCATATTATTTGTAAAATCAGCTATTGGTGATGACGTTTTTAAAATAAAGTTAAAATGCATGGAAATAGTTTTCGTTTCACAAAGAAGTATCCGAGTTGTTCGCTTAGCACTTTGCTTGTGTTTAGTAAATTCCTGCTTTCTCTTGTTTTTGTGAAAACCTATAACTTTATCAGAAATGACTGAGGATTGAAGGAGGTCCCATCGATTTTTCTCTCATATTAGAGTTTTTGGGGAACTTTCGCCTTTACGTGACTAATGAGGAAATTAAAATTGAACGAAAAGTATTGAAATTTCAAAGAAAAAGCCCGTGGTAGTAATTAACGCACTTGCTTTGCCACCTGATGACGTAATTACGTTGTTTACGAGTAAGTATGATAAAAAATATATTTCTTCGTAAGTATCTGGCCATCAACGTCTTTAAGTAGACGTAGCTTTTTGTTCTGGCTGTGTTGAAAATTAACACCGCGAGGCATGACCAACAATATTTCATTTGGTACGTACGCAATTTCGCAATGTTTCACGTAGTTTTAAAAAGTAATAACAGAAGACGCTATTTTTCCTAGTGTGAAAAATCGAACTTCTAAGCAATCAGTTGGCCATATCTTTACTTTTATATCAAGGATTAGAGGAAGTTAGATTCTGCTACATAATGCAAGAAAATATTTGCTGCACAATACTTGTGTTGTAATAAGGTAATTGAGTTATTATATCGAGAGTATATAGGTAGGATAGGGTAGGGTAGGGTACGTGGGGTAAAGAGAAGAGATATATCGATAGTATTTAGGTAGGGTCAGGTAGGTGGGCTAAAGAGAATAGATATATAGTCCACAATCAGACATTTTCTAACGAGCTTAAAAAAAATTGGAGGTTCATAATTCGATGCATATATAGGGATATAGGTAGGATAGGTGGGATAAAGAACAGAGATATAGAGTCTACAATCAGACATTTTCTAAAGAACTTAAAAAAAATTGGAGGTTCATAATTCGATGCATATATAGGGATATAGGTAGGGTAGGTGGGATAAAGAAAAGAGATATAGAGTCTACAATTAGACATTTTCTAACGAACTTAAAAAAAATTGGAGGTTTATAATTCGATGCGTGTATAGGGTGAAAAGGCTAAGTGATCTCACTTTCAGGATCAATAATCAGTATTTCGATATTGAGTATGGTTTAGTAATAAATGTGTGTGACTTATCGTTTACACCCTGTATACTTTTTTCAAAGTATTTTACGTATGTATTGAATATCGATTACCAACTCGGAGTCTGGAGATGCCTTGACGGATTTAGACGATTTTTTAAACTAGAGGGATATGGATCCTATTATATTATGTACGATCCTTATCTGATATTTTGTAATATTACGATGTTTTTTTTAGAACCACGTAGACGTAATAAGATCAAGAGTACATTAAACTGGCGAGCGTTTATAAGCGGATGGATAGAAGCAGTGTATCAGGGTCTTAGCAACTGCAAGACTGTGGTCCCCACGATGTTGTTGATGTATAATACACACTTACTACACCATAGTCTTCCAAACTCCTCAATCACAGTACGAGGCGTCGAGAAATAAATATGGAACACTGTTTAATCGCTGTTAAAGCAAAAATAATTCATTCTTCAATCGGAAATACTTGTTTCTAAAAGAATGCAGTCAAGGACTTAGCTAGCTTTTGGATGGGACAGACAAAGTGGAAAATGGTATTTACAAATTGCAAAAATGTTCCTACTATATAGGCAAATTCTCGAGGTCATAGCGAGGCACTAGGCAGATGCCCCAACTCATGTATTTAATTTCGTCCATCAAAGCAGAAGTCTCTGTAAGCTCCTGATAGGCTTAGGTTGGTCCAAGGTTCTTTCAATTCACTTTTACTCCCTGCCAAGTTATTACCGCCCGGTAAAAATGATTTTTCACCCGTTTCGAAACGGGAATTTGACCCTGAGTCTGGCAGATTTTTAACTGCTGCGTTGCGTTTTGGAATGTAACCTTGGTTATTATAAAGTAGACAAAACAAAACATTATTGTTAAAAGGTGTTTTTAGGTTGATAACTTACGTGTTTGTCAGTCCGTCTGGTTATCTAGTAATTTGTTTCTTAAGTAAAAAAAGGCACTATCCTACTGAAATATTCTGAATGTCTCCGAGTAATTTGAAAGTACTGCAAATATGCTGACACTTTATCAATATCTCTGTGACCCTCTGGTGACATGTCTCTATATTAAGAAATCTTATGTTCTCACATTTCTTTTCGTTAATCTTAGCCATTTCGCCGTCTAAAGTATAATTTCTGTTTTCTTAAACTTCTCTCTCATTATAACATAAAATCATATTTTTTGTCTCAACTCCTTTGCTTGCTACACCTACGTACTATAGGAGGTAAGGTGAAATAAATATAAACTTAGATACTGCTTGAGTAGAGCTTAATGGATTATAGAATATCCTTTGACATATCGTTTCTATCAGTAGAGAACAGGCGTGTATTAAAGTTGTCGCCTCGCTGGTCCATGTACAATGAAAAGATTGAGCTTTGTTCTATTTTTAGATGCAAATGAGTTCAAGAAAATTTAGGTCTTTAACTTGGGTGCCATAGAAATATTTAAACTAACAACTTATATTTCATCTTTGCCGAAATACGTGCTAAGATATATTCTGAGATATTGAACTTGGCAAAAGACACGGCGTATATAAGTTAGTGTCTTGAACTTCATATAGATAGTTGTGGTATTTAGTGGGACATTTAGGTATGGTGAGACTATGGTGTCCGTCTGTCGGTCTGTATGTCGCAGCTGTTTTTCTCAGCAACTACACAGGCTATCAACTTCAACTTGCGTGCCCGCCTCTATCTGGAATAAATTATGAAAATTAGTTAAAAAAACAAATAATTCAAATGTAGTTCTTAAATAACAAATAAACAATAGTTTGACAACCAAAATGGTAATCATATATTTTTGTTACACTACTCTCACCTTTCAGACATCAAGTCATCAAAGTGTTGTGTCACAGGTCTAACATCAGTTTTATTTAAAGTTTCATAATTTCGCTAGAATTAGCCTACTGTACACAAGTCCTTATCCTAACAATAGATAAAAGATAAAAAAAATAACGAAAGAGGTCAAAGGTTATTGCTTCTATTTTGGATTTAGGATTAGAGATCTTGAAAAGACAACTTAAATGTGTTGTATTTCTTGTTACGTGGGAATTTCAAAATGGATGAAAGGTAAACAAAAGAAAATGTCTTTTGCAGATCCTATGTTGGGGCGAGAGCTTTCCAATCACGTAAATGATTGCTATTTTTGTACGATAAGTGTCTCCGGATACTCGAAGAAAGAAAAACATGAAATAAAATATCCAAATTTGCCATCAGTATCGAGACCTATCTCCCACGGAGAAAACTATCCTTCGATATAAGAGATATACCTAACTATCTTATTTAGACTTTTTTACTGATAATCTTGGTGCGGTGACTGATGAACAAGGAGAAAGGTTCCATCAAGATGTGTGCACAAAAAAAAATAAGATGCCAAGGACGGTGGGATTCAGCTATGATGGCAGATTTTTGTTGGTTCCTCAAAAAGAAGATCCAACGTCGCACAAAAGGCAAAAGAAAAGTTACTAACCTGATTGGACTAGTTTCTTTTAGCTGGAAATAAGCTATAATAGTGCACAATTAAAATGTAATGTCATTATGTAAAAAATTGTTAGGCTTTTAATTTATATAAATTGTTTAAATGATTTTTTTTTTTCTTTTTTAATTTTTTTAAGTTTTGCTGTATCTGTAAATTTAGACCTGTTACAATTAATTCACTTTCAGTTTCTAGTTGTGTCAGTCAATTGTTATCTGAACAAGAAAAAATTTATTAGTTGTATAAAAAGTTTAAAATTTGTTCTTTGGTGAATTTGAATTATTATTTATATTTATTACTAGCATTTTCCCGCGGTTTCACCCGCCCTAAATTCGGTTATCGGTGTAGGATTTCAAGAACAACTCCTCAATTATAGAAAAAAATGACTCATACCTGACGTTTTACAGTAGCCTATGTCCTACTTCGGGACTCAAAGTATCTCCATGCTAAATTTCATCTTCAAATTTTTAAATCGGTTCAGTGGTTTAAGCGTGCAGAGGTAACAGAGAGACAGACAGAGTTACTTTCGCATTTATGATATTAGTATGGATTAGTGAAATACTCAAGTGCTTTGCCTCATGTAGTATGAATAATATTCGATATTCGTAAGTTCCAATCCTAATCGATCCAAATCTATTATTTTCTTGTTGTAACAAATATATTTTTGGCTCATTTTGCCATAATGTACAAAGATTTAATTTCTCTAAAAAAATAAGTAATAACTTATTAGATAGACTTATAAAAACTTGCATTTATGCTTCTCTTCGAAGAAAATTTTTGTTGAATTTTAAGTTTATAATAGGTTTTGATGTTCGCTTAACCAAGGTCCAGATTAAGTCCTTCCACGTGCTAGATTATGTATCGACTTATATTACATGATATAAGTCGATACATAATCTAGCACGTGATGCTACATGATGCTAGTGTAGATTTCTTTTTGCGATTATATGTAGATTATTTGATGTTATTAAAAAGACAGCACGGAAACATATACTTAGACCTAATTTAATAAAATAACATTACCAGTCGATATATTAATAGTCAATAAAAAATAACAATATTAAAATTTAGCAGAATCATTTGACTTTATGTAAGTTAAGTGTGTACTTTGATTTTCAGTAATTTATGTGATGCTAACATTTTCCTTTTCGTTTTCTTCCATTTGCTTATTTGGAGCGTCTGCAACTTTTGCTTCCATAAACTTCTTAACACTTGACAAGTTATAGCCACAAATCTAGCGTTCCTGCTTCCACCTGCATTTCGCATTAATTTCTTCGCTGTTAGATTCGAGTATTACGTACGAGTTCGAGCGTAGTGTATGTAACGGACTCAAGTTAACGGAAGTTAAGAAAACCGTTAATAATTAACAAATTTTCTTAATTTAGTTAAGTGGCGTTTTGTTGACCGACATAATGTACATAATGCGGTAATCCTACCAAAGAGAATAAACCAAGATTTGTAATCTGTTATACAGAATTTATGACTTTTTAACATGGCAGGATTATGACATTGAACGCATTGAAGCAGTCAACAAAACGCATCTTTAATAAACGATGAACGGCGACGAACACTGA
Organism: Apoda limacodes; assembly: GCA_946406115.1. Taxonomy (NCBI): domain Eukaryota; kingdom Metazoa; phylum Arthropoda; class Insecta; order Lepidoptera; family Limacodidae; genus Apoda; species Apoda limacodes. Next base: position 3,625,890 of record OX291553.1, on the reverse strand, counting down.
TGAATAACTTTCAAGATACTGTATAAGTTGTTATTTTTGTTTGAAAAAAATTTACCTACTTAAGTAATTTGTATGAATAATTATAAGGATTTTTAAAGTAATTTGGCTAATGGGGGTCTGAGGTATCAGTTAATTTTGGAAAAGGGGTCTTTTGCCCTAAATTGTTTGGGAATCCCTGCTCTAGTAAATAAATAAATATTTTTGGACATTACACACAGCGCCATCTGGTCCCAAAATGAGCAGAGCACTACATCCGGAAAATATTTGACAACAACGCCAATAAGCAATACACGACAATATGACCATCCTCACATGGAGCCGAATAGCGACGTAATTAATATTTTGATATAAGTAAAGACTGCGATCGCACACATGTCGGACGATTCGGCACTAACAGCGAGATTGTTTTTATTTAAACTTCTGTTACTGATATTAGTTTTGCGTGAAAAAGCATCTTTTTAAAACTTTTTGCACGGCAATGCCAATTAATGTTATTCCATCCATCATCTACTCATTGCTCTTCTAGATTATTATTTTATGATTATTTTTCTGAGGATCCCTTATGCACGAATTTATTTCATAAAGTTCTTAAAACTTTAGAGTGGTTGCGTTATCTCAATTCATGATAAAACGTGTAAGATATCGAAGCCTAAAAACAAACAAAAGTCATCCGTACAAGTCAGCGGCGCACGCGCTTGTAAATACGGCCAATGTGTAGTTGCAGTAGATGTGTATTTGCCTATTTGGCTTCTTTAGTACGCGCCGAAAAACCGACAGCAGCAAGGTAAAGCAGGCACTAATTTGTCAAATAAGCAAATATGCAAACACAAACAGCCAAGCGAAGTGCCGGCATAAGGTTTTGTCACCAATGAGAGTATGAGAATATCACCAAGTTGAAATAAATATCTTAATACTTTGCAAATAGAAACAAAACGGATCAAGTTCAATATTCATAATTCTTACTTCTAATTTTTCATAAAGTATACCCTTTTTTTATTTTTAAAAGCAGTGAGTATACCTCGGGACTAAAACCCATTCATACTCGATTCTAAAGCATAAGCTAAACATTTCGTATGTAATGGGTCGTTTTAGTTCCTTGGTGTACAATCTACTACTAAAGCATATCTAGCAGCTGTAGTATTTCTTTGTGTGTTGATCAATCATACTCAAATATCTTAAATAAAATAATAATAATTTAAATAAAATTTTACTCAGCCGACCATCTACCATGTCCTATATTGACATTTTGGAAACTTTTTGTCCCGATGAATTCATCGCATCTATCGCATTGCAACGGAGCTGCAGATAGATTTGATCTAGCACAGGAACGAACATGGACAGGACATATACGAGTATGATAACTTTATTACATTCGAGAGTTCTAATGGCAAAAGTATTTTCGCGGATGGTACCGCGGGTAGGTACTTACTCTTCACGTCCGCGTCGTAACAGTGCAGCGAATTATTTGATAGAGGGGTAGCCTGAGAGCGCTAAGTTATTTTTCAAAATAATAATGATAAATAAATATTTTAGCCTTTGCAAGCAGCGCCATCTGATCTTAAACTAAGCAAACCTTCTACTATGGATACTTACCATATCATAAGTCTTTATACTTTTTTTATATATACATGCATACATATACATAAAAACACACAAATGTTCTTCAAATTAATGTTTGTCCTGAGTGGGAATCGAACCCCTCGATTCAGCAGTCAGTTCATTATCCACTAAACCAAAAAGTCACAGTGCAACGAATCATTTTGCACACGAGCAGCTAGAGGGTGCTACGAGTATGTTATTTATCATTCTGGTTTATCAAGGAGTTATCATAGGAGGTCCACAGGGGCGATGACTTAATGCCACACGAGCAGAACCGTGGGCAAAAGTTCATTAAACCGAAAGCTCATGAAAACAAAAGCTCATCCAACCAAAAGCTTATTAAACCAAAAATACCTAAGTTATTTTAATTACATTATTTATTTTATATTCGTAGCATCACATTCATTGGTCTGTCAACGTCCACTGCAGTACAAAAGCTGTTTCCTAATGCTTCAAAATACCATTTTATAGGTTAAATAATATTAATAAGTACGTTAGAGCTCGTAGAAGATAATAAATCAACTTGTCGTACCTCACATCGCTGATCCTACCTCATTGAGTACCATCGGAAGAGTAAACAAACAAACAAAGCTAACGTCTGAAAAAGTCGGTAATTTTCCCCTAATTGAGCTACTGGTCTTTACAAACACTGCTGTAATTACCGGTTGCGACGGTACCTTCGCTGCAAAGTAATTTGGTCACATTGCGTTACCGACCGACCGGCGACTACCTCCGAATTATATTTATTCACATATTTAAGAAAACCTTCACGCACCAGTTGGGGTGTCGCAATCGATTTGATCACTCACTCGTGTGTAAACGTTTTTCAGGTAAAATGTCTTAATATCAATTGGTTACTTGGGGAAGGGGATTCGTACAAGTCTTCTGAAATGGAAATTCGTATGAAGCGATTTAAAACGTCTATTGAACATGATTTCTGTATTTGAAATCCGATTTTTATGTACCAAAATGATATGATGAATGATATTTTCAATTTGTACGTAAAACGCAGAAAAATAACATTTTTGTGACTTTGGTAATATAATTGTATAAACTAAGTAGTAAGTACGCAGCAGGAAAAGGTTTTTGAAGTGAAAACTTTTTTAGCGGCGTTGTGCACTTTTTTTGGTATGGATAAAAAATGTTAAGCTCGCGTCAGGTAACGTGTCCTGATCGAAAATTCATAGAAAATTCCTAAGATGGAACTCGCGTCAGATTTATTTAAATTAGGTTAGTTTTTTATTTTTAGTATATGGCGATTATGAGTAGTACGGGGAGGTTGGCCATGGGATTTTAATTCTATGACAGATTGAGATGTCAAATATACCACGTCAAAAAGTAAATAAACCAACATATAAATAATAATTATTTATAATAATGAAAGTGCGGATTACATATGTTAAAATGTGATACGATACGAGGTGAGATAAGAGTAATTGTAAAACATAGCTTACGTTACACTGAATAGACGGTATATCTATGTGTTGAAGTATCAATAGGTGATTTTATAGGAAAATAAATAAACAATCTCTATTTATTATGCTATTATTACTACTAATATTATTAATACTATTTGTCAAATAAAATAGTTGAAAGTTAGAGGAGTTAGAGACGTTTGATAGAATTGAGAGCCAGTTCCATAGTAGTAGTGGCATAGTAATATATTACGTTTAATATAGCTTATTACATTATTAAGAAAAATAGGTAGGATATTGCTCAAAAATATACAATAGGTCTTGTGACATACTTGAGTGCTAAGCACGAATTGTGTGTTAAGGACATTGGTTCTGTACAATAAAATATGACGTATGAGTTGTCTTGTAACATATTTGAATTTTAAGCGCGAATTGTGTGTAAAGGACATTGGTTCTCTACAATTAAATATGACGTATGAGTCGTAAATATGGGATTTTAATTCTATGACAGATTGAGATATCAAATATACTACGTCAAAGAAGTAATAAACAAACATTATTATTTATAGTAAATAAATATGTATACTAAGTGATGGGAAGTAAATAGCTAGTATGTTTTCACTTCTGCCGGCACTCCCGGAGTGCAACCCGTTTTTTTTATAATTTAAGCACTAGAGTGTAAAACTTAGGATTAAGTTTTGTAAGTTATTCTTTGTTATTTTACTTTTGTTTTAAAAATATAAAAGTGGTGTTTCAAAGTATTTTAAATATTTATTATTCCTGGGCGTAAAATAGGGGATAATAGTAAAAATTTGATAACTTTGAATAATTACATGTTCCAGCTCTTCTTGCGTTATAGGGGGCAAAAGTTTGAATGGGAGTTACATTATTTCTGTGGTTAATCAACTGGTTACTTGAGATAAATGAGTAAAATTGCAATAAGAATAACCAACAATCGCTCACACCAACGGTTAAACAGTTAAAAGTTCACACAAGAACAGTTAAACCGACTGTAAGAGACAACAAGAGAGGTTCGGTTTTTACTTGCTCGGTAATAAAATTAAATATTTGTCAGACTAAACATTTTATGACTAGAAGTGTTGGTCTATCGTCTGGTAACATTTGCCTTAGAAATCCTATTTCTATAGAATGGTAAATGTTGCTGTGCTGAAGACTTTACTTTGTAATTTAGTACCTACCCAAAGTAGTGGCCAATATTAGATTAACACCACAAAATACGTGGCATTTGTCCGTAATTAGAAATACACAAAATTAAACTAGATACGCACTACAGTTTGTGTAAGCGCGACGCGACCGATGTTTACATTCTGCGAAGCCTCTCGGAGACAAGTAATTTAATAGGCTTAAAAATACGAAAATGTTGTAACTGTAGTGTTATATATTAGTTCATTAATGTTATTAATCAAAGATAACACAATAAATTGTAATGAGTTATTAAATATTTTAACATGTTTTAATTACAAGTTTTGTATATATATAAATGTCTTGTCTTGTTTTTACGAAAGGTTGTTGAATTATATTAAATGCCTGCTAGAGCGCCCACTACGCAATTTGCCATGTTTGTGTAGTAGGCACCCTTGTAGGTGTTTATTAATTAATAATCACCTGAGGTATAATTCTTTTAAAACCTGTGTAATTTATTAAACTGTTAGTAAAACGCAATTTATGAACAAGCATGTCTTGTACATAATTAAACATTTTCGCAGGTTTTATAAAAAGTATAAGTAATGTTTATCAGCTTCCTGTCTTGATTATGTCAAAGATTAATATTATTTTTACATATAAGGCGCTTATGTTGTGCTCAACATATACAATATTGAAGAGACTGCGTCACAACTCGTATTGATTACGTTTACATCTAATTCGACATCGAACATTAAAGCACTTAGTAACTGCTGTTAATTCCTTATAGATATTTGTTTTTCTAAATGCGGCTGTATCGAATTTTATGAATATTATAAATGCGAAAGTAACTCTGTCTGCCTGTCTGTTACCTCTTCACGTTTAAACTGCTATACCGATTTAGATAAAAAATTGATATGGAAATAGTTTGAGTCTCGGGGAAGGACATAGGCTATAATTAAGGAGTTGCCGTTGAAATGCTACACCAATAACTGAATTTTGAGCGGGTGGAACCGCGGGCAAAGCTAGTATGAAATAATATCTTTGTATATGATTCAGAGTATATTTTAGGTAAGGTTGGGATGGATATACTTACTTTATTTACGCTCAATCTATCTATCACTACGAAACTGTGTAAACTTATTTTTATTACAAGAGAAAACATAAGACGGGGTAGCTAGGGCTAGGGTAGGGTGGCACGGTTTGGTACGAGATGAGCCCGACGTGGAAACGTTGCATCATGTATGTGACACTCATTATTGTGCTAAGTCTATTTTTTAAATAAAGAAAACTTAAAACTTCTTTAAACCTTACAGTAAGCAGCTATGCTTTTTTTTCCTAAAGTAAAAATACAAAATATCATATAATAAAAATAATATTCACTAACCACTGGACTAAATATGTATACATCCATGTTTTTGCTTTGCCTCACAATGCATACGAATACGAAGCAACTAATCCCTTGTTATAAATGTTAAATTTTTTTTTCAAAAATCTTCTTAAATTTTCTGTCTGAATTGAGCCCTTTTGTCACATCTGTGTCTTCTTCGTCGTTGATGACCAGATTAACGACGAACCTAACTATGATTCCCTTTAATTAGACTAATGAATTATAGTTGCAATTAAACGCAGCACGTAAATAAATTGCTTTATTATTACCACGACCGGATATGAGAGCGAAGGTTGTGTGTGTACTACATGATAAACTACTTATTCCTGCCCGCGGCGTCGCGTGCCCCGATTTAGTCTACGCCGTAGGATGCCTATATACCGATTAACTGGGATAAAAAGTATTTCAAGTTATTTCTATCCATCCAGCTACCACTGTCCCAAAAATTGCCAAAAGCACGGAATTTAACATTCATATTTCTGTAAGATTGGGACTGTAGGATCCCATCACGTGAAAGAGTGGAAAACCTTAAGGCGCTAAAAACCTCATAAGTACCACAATTTTACATGTTTCTGATTAATAATAATTTAAAATCAACTGTATTCGTGAATGGCACTGCACAGGATACACATTTATGTCATGAGTATTTGTATTTGTCCCAGTTCTGGGCGTAGAATTCAGCCGGACAGGATATCTGCGTCTCCGTTATAGAGAAGATGGTCGGCTGCGCAGTCTCTAGGTGGTGGTGGACTGCGTTAAGGTTAGCGTGAATACCCCTTACGTTGCAAAAGTCCACAAGGAAGGTGGATGGAGTAGCAGCTTTTTTTGGAAAAAGTTTCTTAAATTAGAATGAGGATTTACTGCACTGACTGACTGCACAAACAACTAAAGACACAAAAAGTGCGGTACCTGAACTGCAAAAGCTCGGCACAGATAGTAGGGTTGCTAGTGCGGCGGGTGGGCCCCCGGTCCCCCCTTGTTGTAGTAGCTGGGTTCACTCCGGTCTCCTTCTCCCGCACGACTATGACTTCAGAGACTTTGGACAAGTTGGCGGTTCTGCCTCCCAGGGTGGAGATTAAAGCGATCCCTGGGTTCGGGAACCCGTACAACTTGCAAGCGGCCAGCGGTCAGCCGTTTTGCCAGGTTTACCTGACCGCTGCAACAGCAATAACAGCAACAAGCCACACTGGTTCCCCGCTGTCCGCGCAGCTCTGGCTACCTTACTCACCGCCAGGAACACAACACTACTCAACGTTCAGGCTGCTCATTCGAGCGAGTACTCGCTGTGCCTATCTGTATTGTTCTGGCGATTTAGTGAAGCGAGTAATTCGTAATCTGTCCAATGCACTGTACAATATCCTCACAAAATTGACACAAAAGATAAAGCAAACATGTGGTCTCTTTTCTCTTTCTATCAACGTCCGCCATTTTTTTTTGTTTATCTTTATTAATTATGTTTATTTTTTAATAAGTTAGAGAGACAAGATACTTTAGTTTTGCTTCGTTTCTGCCACACTTTAGCAACCATTTTTTACATCTGGCCAGGAATTGCGCTGTCCAGTTCTTTATTCATTTCATTTCATTACGACTAGAAATGAAACTAGTGAAATGTTACCCTACAATGTTACAAAATCAGTTACAAATTTTGTGCTTTAATAACAATAACTAATCTTGATCTTCAAACGGCAACACAGATTTATTTGAATCATAGGTAACACTTTCGATCAAGTCGCTTTTCAAACAAACGAAACTGATTCAAAATCGGTTCATTTGTTTGGACGCTACGATATATACGTATATCTATATATACAGATACACGAGTCAAACTTATAAAACACCCCTCTGATTTAACTTGGGTATTAAAATTGGTCCTAGTTAAAAATATCGATATGACAACTTGATAATTTAATTTAAACTCACGTGATCTTTAGGCTGCGTTTGAATTTAAATATTTATGTTCTGTTAAAACTCTTGCGACCTCACTAAATGAAAACTACGTTGACTCTTCGTGACATAAGAAACAAGGAAATATAGTTGTGGAACGAACGGTCACGAGAACAAACTGCCACATTACTATGTAGCAAACATCGTCGCAGGAACGAGATGAGCAAACTATACTAGACTGCCTAGCTCACAGCATATCGCACGTGAGCCGAATTGAATACTGGGACCTAACTATGAAACAGCCACAATATTCGTGCAGCCAGAAATAAATAGATATAGTTACATATATATTTAAAGTAGTTTACAGATCAGAAAATTCGAGAACAATTTGTACCGATACCGAAGTATTTAAATGTATTGCAGTAGACTAATTCTGAAATTCATAGAAAATATATAAGAAAATGTACACGAAAAATCTCACTTACACAAAAGCCAAAAAAATCAATTTCAAAGTTCTTGTCTGCCTTCGTTTGTTTGTTACCTTATCATGCAAAAATACTGCACGAAATTAAACTAGATTTTAACAGTTCATTTTTAAGAAGTTTTTGTTTAAAAACCGGCCAAGTACGAGTCTGGCTCGCGCACCAAGGGTTCCGTACGAACTTTTTATATGTAATTAGTTTTTCCATTATGAACTCAAGTCTCACAGGTTTATGATCAGTTTTTGGATGTTTTTAAGGTTCCGTACCTCAAAAAGAAAAATCGGAACCCTTTCAGGATCACTTTGTTGACCGTCCGTCCGTCTGTCAAGACCCTTTTTCTCCGGAACGCGTTGAGGTATCAAGCTACAATTTATATCAAATACTCAGGTCTACTGTCCCTTGGAGCTGTGAAAAAATTAAACTTTTAAGCCAACGCAATCAAGAGATATAGCTTTATGCCGCACATTTTCGAAACTTGCAATGGAACCAAAACTTACAGGGTACTTCCCGTGAACTCAGAATCTTGAAATTTGGTACGAAGCAACTTCTTATAGTACAGATAAAGAAAAAATTGCGAAAAACCGTAAATTTTTAGTAACATCATATAATAAAAATATTTTTAATAATATACAATAACATATGACAAGTTTCCACGGAACCCTCTTGAACTTGATTTTTCTATATTTGTGAGGTAACATCTTGCTTCTTGCCAAATTTCATTATTCTAGGTCAACGGGCGTACCCTATAGTTTTTGATTTATTTTTGAATGCCAAAATATGCGACAAAGATGGCCGTATTTAGGCTATATTTTTTCATTGCGTTGACTTAGAAGCTAGATTTTTTTACAGCTTCAAAGAACCGTATTATGTGATATAAATTTCAACTTGATACCTTCACACATTCCTGAGAAAAACAGACAGATTGACAGACAGACGGTCAACAAAGTGATCCTATAGGGGTTTCTTTTTTACGTTTGCACCCTCAAAAGGATGGAATTATAATATTAAGTCGTCTAAAAGCCAAGGATTGGCTCTTCGAATGCGGAATCGACCTAAAGATAGTTGGTAGTTGTACATCTACCAACAGGTATACTGTCAAAATACTAATGTCTTTAAAATGCAGACCAAGTCACTGGCAACAACTAGTCTATAATAATACCATCACTGAAGAAGCCTTTTAATCAATCTTGCTATCTAATAATGTATTATTACGTAGCTAGTAATTATCTTATCTACTAAGCAAGAAAAAAGCTGGTATATAACATTGTTACGAAGGAAGGATCTATTTAAAATCAACCTATGCGCTTTGAGTTGATTCTACGTGAGTTTTATTTTGCATGTACGTACTCTGACAATCTCGAATATCGCATGAGTCAGAATCCTTCTAAAATTTTAAACGTTGGCCTGGTTTTTCCAGGTCTTTATACTACTTTGTTTCTGATTTTACCCTTAATCACTGAATACGAATGTGGAAATAATTTGTTAGATTACTTTCAGTTAGTCACGCGGCTGAGGAGGGAGAAAGCGGAGATGTGCGATAGATCTAAAAAGGTAACTAACTACTTGACGTATGTGGTCGTATAGTCAGTGTTAGAGTGACTTTAATTATATAATTACATTTTATTTGTTTGTAGATTAAATTAATTAGAAACATACTAATACCTCATTTTAGCAATGTTTGACAAGAAAAAGACATAAAATTCTATTCAGCAACAAACCTGCACTGCCTCATCGCGTCATATTCGTACCGGCAGATGGAAACGATTGCATTTAATTTAATTAACGTGTTTCGTCAGAAGAAGAATAAGTCGAAGAACAAGTTATTTCTGCCTTGCAACCAGCTAGCTGTGACTTCTCTTCTGATGACGACGTTCCATTGACACATTTTTGTTTTAAAGGAACTGTATCAATCATCCCTGTTTGCAGTGCTCAAAACTAACACGCATTATAAGACAGATGTTCCAGAACAAACTACTTTACATTCGTCATACGTCAGTGTTCGCGTAACAAAATTACACGATTTGCAAGTTTTTTCAGAATTAGCCGTAATATAAACGAGCCTTTTGTAGTTAGGCCCCTCTCTTGTTTAGATTGTCTGCAGTTTGTTTCTTCTAATCTGTAACACGTTTTCAATAATTCAAACACGCCAAATTGTACCATAAATGATACCAAATTTAAATGACCTGAGTTAAACAAGTCTATTTTGTGATTTATTGTCAGAATGATGGTATTCGTATTGTAGGTATGATTAAGCCAAATAGGGTTTAGCTTTGTTGTGATTTGCTTTTCAAATGGACACAAAGAGAGACTGTTGCCACCATCAAAAGTAACAAACAAAAAAGTCTTGTTCTACTTAAGTAGTACCTACCTTGGTAAGTTCCAAAGTTCCGTAATTGAAACTCGAACTTTTTGAGACCCCTTTGCAAAATTACTGCCAGGTCAGATGAAAAACCCGAATGAAATTGCATTTCATACTCGATGTAGCCAGTTATATTCAAAGCGCGGACGCAGAAGAAAAATATGACGTACTAATAAGCATCCAATTCTTACTAAGATGTACATAGAACATGCCATCTCTGGGCGGGTGCACAATTATACCAGCTTGGCCCTTTTGACTCGATTCAAATACGGGCTGCGAGAATTGTCGACGATCCCAAACTCAATTGCCGTATCGAGGCCTTAAGAGACTTTGCCTCTCTGTGTGTGTTCTATCGCTTTAACAATGGGATGTGTACCGAGAAATTGTTCGAAATAAATCGCACCGCTCGCATCTCATTTTCAGGGAATTCATTCTCACACTAGAACGGAAATGGTCGCGTACAGTGCGGTTTCAGAGGAACTTCCTGCTGCGAACGCTTGGGTTGTGGAATAAGCTCCCTGCTAAGGTTCTCTCTAAGGACTACAGTATGGGGTTCTTCAAGAAAGAAGTTATTAGATTTCTGCAGGGTTGGTAACGCGCGAGTGATACCCCGCAAGCAAGCAAGCATCCCTAGGCTACGGTGACCGCTTACCATCAGGCGGACCGTAAGCTTGTTTGCCACCTTAATAGTATTAAAAAGAATTAAAGTTTTCAGATTCGGATTTAAGGAATTCAATGGATTCACAGATATATTCGTATGTAAAATATTAAATTATGACTGTGCGATATCGAAGAATTACTGACAAATATCAGTGATAATATATTATAAGATGTTCTACCTCTGTGAGGTTAAGCGGGTCAAATTATAAATATTAATTAGAAAATTAACACCTTATAAATACAAGAGAAGGTTTAATGTTGAAAACTACTCATGTCTGCTGTTTTCGTTACGTAAAGGTACCATAAAAGGCTGAGTCCTGTGGAATAACTAAAAGCCCTAACTAAACACTTCGACAATTTTCTGCACAAAAGGTTAACAATACATATAAAATCCAGACGCTACAAAATATCATTATGTCCCAGGAGAGTTCTATATTAAGTAAACGCCAGTAGTTGCGCAACTCTAGCGCAACAAACGCTGCGCGCCGCATGCGTCGGGCCACTTATAAATAAGTTTGAATTTCAATTACTTCTCAAAGCCGCTTCTGAGATAATTTGCATAGCTTACCCACACCGCTAAGTTTACTGAGGATTTAGGTACAAAATATTGTATAAATTACTAGTAAAATGCATATTAATGAGTAAATGATATTAAAATATTAATTGTTAATATAAATATGACATTTTTCTTGGTATAAATACACACACACCTAGATCTCGTAACGTTCCAACCTAAGTAATAGATTGGTTCGATTTCTATCTTGGAGGTCATTCTCAGTGTATACGCTCAATTGTTACTTCATCTAAAGTCTTCGGTGTTAGGTTTAGGTGGCGTACTATCTTCTCCTCTATTTTCTTTTTTTTATAAACTATCTTACCAATGTTATTACCTCTCTCTTTTATCTGTAAGCTGACGACCTTTAATTAACTAAACATAATTAACGTGGTTAATAATTTCAATACGAATTTATATCACATCAGTAAAATGGCAAAACTTGATCCCAGCAAATCACAAGCGTTAACTGTAGGCAGCAGATACATAAATAGCTTAGTAGCATTACCTTACCCACCTCTGCCATACAGAAATTGTTCAAAAAATTTAGGGATCTCCATCTTTCCTTGGATGCGCAGATCAATGAAGTCAGCAAACGCATACGTTTTTCTTATTATAACCTTAAATGTTTTCAAAATTGTTTACCAACTTATGATGAAAACAAGAAGTGTTATTGACTATGATTTCTTTTTATATTTATGCCACAGAGGACCTTTTTAGCAAGCTTGAGCGACTCCAAAATGTATGCATCTTATTCATTATTCAAGAGATAAACCAATCAAGACCCCACACATCACTTTTATTAAAAACTCCTTCTTACAAGGCTTTTTTCGGTAATTCTTTTACTGAGGCTATTAGCTTTTGGAATTCTATTCCACATACTACAACAGAAAGTCAATCCATTGGCGTAACTATTTAAAAAGCATCTGAAAGAATAATACCTTTTATATAAACACTGTTTCATATTACTTTTTGTATAATATGTACTATTTTATTTCGATATTGTACTGTTATATTTATTCAAAGTAGGTAATCAAGTGAATTATGCCTAATTTATATATTTATTTAGAAATCTTAATGTACACGTGTCACCCGCTCTTTTTGTACAGCTCTCACTCTCTTGGCTCAGTTGTAAGAGATCTCACCTAAAAATAAGCTTGACCATCGTACATCATTATTTTTGTATTGTCTATGTCTCAAGTTTTTAACCAGGAAATAAGTAAATAAAAAGCATTTTTTCTAGCTTCGATTTTTAACAGAACCTACACTGTTTGAGGGTTTACATGTTAGATTACAGTATAGGCTACGCTTCGTGGATCTTTCTGAAAAATTAAATAACTTTTTCTTTCTGGCATCTGACAATAAATCTTATTTATAATATCATTAATCTATACAAATAATTAAAAAGATTCTAAAGAAAGCATTTGAAGCAGTACTTATATCTTTTTAATAAGAAATACAAATATTGAATAGATACTAAAACATACTCGGGGAATATTAAACTGATCTACACAAGCCATTAATTTAAGATTCCTTATTAGGCACGATAGAGATGTTTGATTCACGCAGTCTGTAGATAATATTAATGGTGTAGCTTCAATGTAAACAAATCGACATTATTAATAGACATTAAGTAGTTTATATACGTAAATGCGAGTAATGACAATGTTACATTGTAGTGGGTAATAATCGGGTCACAGATACAAGTAAGTGTGACATAATTTTGCAAGCCCTCGAAATACCGAAATTGAGGGCATGATTAAGTGTTAGGCAAATAGTTTTGATTGACACAATGTCTCGCTAACTTTGATATTGTATAGTGATTTATAATTTGCACTTTCTCTAAAACTAGTATCAGACCATTATTTGATAAGTAACGCGATAGGCTGTCATTTACATATTCTTAGCCTATTAAGTACTGTAATGTTAAGTAATTTGTTGTAACTTGTTATATAGCTCACAAGCCTACAGTCCGCCTCATGTTGATTGATAACAGTACTGTAGGCGCTTGTATTTAGTTGTAACACTAACTGAGGGGTTACCCTGGGTGTCAAAAAAAATTAAGCACTTCCTTCTTGAAAAACCCCATCCATACTGGTGTCCCAAGAAATTAAACAATTAACACACCCTAAGACTTCGCGAGAGTTAACGCTTCTGAAACGGCAATATATGTGACCCTTTAGGTTCTTGGTTGTGAGAATTATATATCTAAGGATAACGACTAGACCAAAGCAAGTTTTGTAACATATATTTTTTTTAATCCTTCAAATGCTATAGTTTTGCCCCAAAATTTGCTGTAAAACTGCATATTTACGCGATCAAGCCTATATTTTAGCTTTAATTCGTTAACTTCTGTACCTGTTAGGTTATAAAAATTTAAGAAAAAAGGTGTATTAGGATAGCACTTTTATTGTTGACGCATAAAAGCATATCCATAAATATACTGCATAATTAAATGCTGCCTTGCGGTTCAGTAAGAGAGAAACTGCCAGAGGTAAATTCCAATTTATTGGCAAAATCGGTGGGCGTCTGGTAAGCTATGCGTCTAGGAGTCGTGCTTTCTGGTCGCTTGCTGAAGCTGTCAAAGGGTACTTTGACCAGTCGTCGTTACCACCACTGCGAAAGACCGATGGTAACTTGGCCCATACTGCTAAAGAGATAGCTGATCTACTAGGTAGTATCTTTGCCTCTAAATCGAATATGAAAGACGAAAGCACTGTACCACCTACTTTACCGTGGTGTAGTTAAACCATGCCGGATATAACACAGCGGGAGGTCCAGTGGACGTTGCTTTCTCTAAACGTTCATAAGTCGAGTAGGCCAGACGGGATACCAGCAGTGGTGATTAAGCAGTGTGCTCCTGAGTTATGTCCTGTACTCATGCACCTTTTTGCGCTTTCCTACCACACTAGGCAATTTCCGCCTTCATGGAATAGACTGCGAACGTGCACCAGGTGCCCAAAAAGGGCGATAAATCAGATACATCGAATTACAGGCCTATCGCTATTACCTATTTCTTGTCTAAGGAGCTCGTGATCAACACACAGCTTCTAAGATACCTAGAAAAACACGACCTGGTCAGTGACTGTCAATATGGCTTTCATGGGCACTAGCCATTGAGACAGGGGGAGACGTTGGCCTGTAGCCTGGACATAGCGAAGGTGTTTGATCGGGTCTTCTTCTTCTATAGAAGTTACGGATCTTGCGGAGTTCCCGAGGGCTTGTGCAAATGGACCTAAATTCAACTAAGTATCTCTTTACCAAATTGCGGCAGATTTGATAGCTCAGATTATATAAAGTATTTTTGTTATGCAATGCGAACTCTTGAAGCCGATTAATCGTTGTCGATATCGTCAATGCCTAGACCCACATGCAGCGAGCGGGCGCCGGGCGGGCCGCGATCTGCAGTGAATGCTGGCAGAGGCGCGGCCGGCGGCGCATCAAACTCGCGCTCGCCCGCTGGCCTCAATACTGCGAGTTGAGCAACTATCGCACGTTGCCATTTTTACATACCTTGTGTATATACGGCTGCAGTACAAATAAGACATGAACTTTTAGGATTCCATCATGTTGTTCTAAATATTATTGTCTCTTATTAACTCATAATCAATGCTCAGCCTAAACTAGAGGTGATACCTAGAGACGGAGTTTTCATTAAAAAGTAGAAGATCCCTAAGCAAGATTTTTTTTTAATTAGCACTCAAAGATGTTTAAATTGAGTTGAATTTCAATAACATTTTTCACATCTTAGGTACACCTACTTTTGTCTGCAAAATTCTAGGGTCCGATTTCAAGAACACTACGTTAAAAAGCGATGTTTGAGCTCAAATTAAAATAAGACTTTTTTAATAAGGGTACCATAGCTAAACGCTTAAAATTACTTATACTCTTGCTTTGTCCGCCCGTCTGTATTTTACATCAGTTATACGTATATAAATCTGCTTTTTAAAATTATGTGTCAACATTTTGGGAAAAAAGGAGTTTTTTTGTTTATTTTGCTCCACTTGGAAGATTAGGCCTTGGAAAGGCAGTTTTCTTAGGTTTGCGTCGGTCACGCTATACACTCTAGAAACATCTAGAAGACTAGATAGAGGCTCAATTTATTCATTAAAAAATAAGTTATTGGATTCAATAACTTTGTGAACTTATAGTAAGTAGACTGTATCAAACAAATTTTGGGAATAATCCGAATAAATAATAATCCGAAAGTAGTATTATTTTTTGGCGACATGTAAATAAGTGTGTCAGTAAAATATGAACAGTAACAGTAAAAAACCAATTGATCGATTAATTAATCTTTAGTGCCAGTACAAAAAATATTTGTGCAGTGTAATTATTAAATGGCCATATAATATGGCTGTATGGCATGGGCAGGTATTAGGTAAATACCCGTAGTTTGGCAGTTCCCGGTATACGGTAAAAAACCAAATATCAATATGATAAAAATGATCAGCATATTTCCGTCGAAAGAGGCAGTTATATAGAAAAGCGCAGTGGGCTTCCCATATCAGCCAAAGCAAAGATAAAATTCTTTTTTGGTATAGAATACGTTAAAATAAGCGTGTTCCAATTTCAAAACTTTTAAAGTTTCTGCCGTTATGTAAAATCTGGGAAGAAGTAGGTACTTCAAACTGAATCTGGGCACCCAACTTTTCATGTAATGGTAGAAAGTAGCTTTGGACATCATTTCGTACAATTCTTCAGAACACATCCAATTGTACAAGCGGTAGAACACACACTGGAAGGAAAAGTCTCTCCTCAGACTTAGGGCTCGATACGGCAAGTGAGTTTGGGGTCGTCGACAATTCTAACAGCCCGTTGTTGAACCGAGTCAAATGGGCGAAGCCGGTATGCCGGTGCACCCGCCCAGAGATGGCAGTAGTACTCCATATGGGGCCAAACTTGCGACTAAAGCAGCAACCTTTGCTTCGCTCTGTTGAATACACCTCTCGGAACTGAACATAGCTGGAAATGTCAACACCAAAGATCCCAATGCTTTTGAAGATGGAGACGGGAGTGTTCTGGAATTGTGGGACCACAGTAAATGGGGTTTTATTAGCGGTGAACGCGCAGAGTTGTGTGTTTGTAGGATTGAATCGCACCAAGTTTTTCCGTCCCCAGTCAGAGACCTTGGAAAAAGTGGTCTCGATTTGAGACACAAGTCCTCCACGATTTTCCTCTCCAACGGAACGAGAGATGTTTGCACAACCCTTGTAATAAGCGTCTCCAGTACTGTCATCTGTATAGCAATGTATGTTGTTGATGTCAAACATGTCATGGATATGCAGCAGAAACAGTGTAGGAGACAGCACAGAGCCTTGCGAGAAACCAGCATTATGTCCATGTTATCAGAGCAACTACCGTCAACCACGGCTCGTATGCGTCTGCCAGATAAAAAGCTAGCCACCCATTTGCACAAACCCTCGGGCACCCCGTAAGATGGCAACTTCGATAAAGACCATGCATGCACGCCATGCCAATGCCTCCCCCTGACTATTAATGGCTAGTGCCCACCGGTGTGTGAGATACACTAGAAGGTCACCAGTCGCGCTACCGTGGCGAAAGCTAAGAGGGGTGTTCGAGCCGGGCATGTACCAATGAGTCTTTTTCTAATATTCTCAAGTGCATAGTTCGTTTATACGCACTGGCTTTTCGGTTTTCAGGAAAACAGTGTGCGAAAACCTACTGACGTCAAAAAACAATGAAGTGTAATAATGACATATTTTTAATAAAATTTCAGGGAAAGGTTCGGTTGTAGTCAAAATTTTGTGTGAATTATAACAACTGAACTGTTATTCTCAGACGATAAGTGGGAGAACGTGTGTTTATCCATCTCTTAGTAAGGTGTCTGACCTTATGTTTTTATTATGTAGGTATATATTATCATTCATTCAAGTGTTTTCAAGATAAAGTTTAATTTGTTTCTGTATATAAATAATATTATGCATGTAGAAAGCAAAGATTGAAGATAAATATGAGAGGTACTTTGAATTGACATTACACTGTCTAGGCATTTACACTGTCTAGGCTGTTACAACTAATAGCGTTTAAATATTAATGTAACTGCGTTTGTGAGGCCTTTCCTACTCGCTTGTTGTTTAACATGTTGAACTTTGATCAAGATGACGTTCAAAACCAGTTGTTCATTACAAACATACAAATTGAAAACAAAACAGAACTGTACCTACCTCTACAAGCTTATGGATAGCTGCAATAAAGGAAACAATAACTACAGACGTGATTGTCGTCCACTTCGACGAATAGCGTTTTGTGATTTGATGATTTGCTTTTAAACCAATAAAATATTCGGACAAATATTCTACAAAAACCGGTCAAGTGGGTGTCGTACGCAGCGGTACGTAGAATGAGAATTATAGCAGATATACTAAGAACATGTAAGTACCAAATTAAATGATACGGTTCAAGGGCCAAAATACTTTTTGTGCCTTAAATAGAGATAAAAAATTATAAACGTTTTTACAAAATTGTAGATGTCTCCAAATATTTTCCTAGTAGTTTAATGATAGTGCTAAACCGGGCTTCAATGTTTATTATGAAGTTTTTATCTTAATTAAATTTAAATAATAGTGTGTAAATCTATATTTTTTCCTGGCCTACTTGACATTTCTTAATCGCACCCATATTATGTATCCACTGTACAACCAACACATAATAGTCGTCGTTCAACTCTGTAACTCCTCCGATCCGCTTCGCTTGCAGTGGAACATCCACTTCGCAATAAAGAAAAGCAATCTTTGATCGCGATCTGACCGAAGCGAGGCTGACTGCATTGCTTCGACTAACGTTCGTTTCGACCTTCTGCTTAGGTTTGGATCGTCTTTCTGTTAATACACACTGACGCCGAAACGTGTTAAAACTTAGTACTAAATATTTTTGACCTCCTCTCACTGAAATAACTTTGTAAGGCTAAGGTTATGTTAAACTGATAAGTTGCATTGCTTGATACGTAAGTGTACCTAAGTGAAATAATACCTACGTATTGGGTCAAACAAACGATTTAGTTGTAATCAGGTGTTGGACCAAGTGATGAAGATAACCCGATCTATTTAAGTACATACCTATTTTATTGAATATTACTTGTCAAATCACTAAATATGAACTAATGAAGTCTAAAATAGATAAGAAGTACTAGGACAAACATTTCATATTTATGGCAAACACGATTAGAATAAATTTGTTTCATAGAAAAAACTGCAAAGATGACATTATTTTCGGCAAAACAGTAATTATAAATTGTTTATATATCATAACGATAAAACAAAAAAAGATACTAATTAAAAGAATTTTTAATGCATAAGAAATTGACAAAAACAGATGGTTAATTTTATTCCTTGATTCTTCAAAGCAATTAAAAAAACTGCGGGATTTTTAATAAATTCCGTGGCGCTCGGCCAGTTGCTCGCTGCCACTCGTATAACAGTCGCTTACAGTAAATGAAATTGGTTTCTAAAATATAAATTAATAAATTTTACCAGCGGCTCCACCCATTTTCGGTTATCGGCGTAAAACTTCTTAAATTGAACTCCTTAAAATAAAGTTTGCTATAGCAAGCTATAGCTGTAGCTTTACCTAATTTAATCTCGGTTATCGTTATTTCCGAGAGAACTTTTGAATTTTTGTGATGTAATGAGGTGGCCAGTGACATGATTAATATTAAAAAGTTATGATAATTATGATACTTAAATTTTTGACACTTTTCAGTGATAAAAGCAAAAGAGTGTATAGTGTGTAGGGAACATTTAGTTACACAATGTGAGGATAGTGGAAGAAACTGCACGAGCGGCCAGTAGTCTGGTCAACATGTACCTTTTTGGGTGAAATTTTTGTATAGTCTCCGAAAATTACGATCAAGGTGTCATTCGATTCGGAATATTATGTAGAAAGTTAAAGAAAAAGTTCCAAAAGGGGCCGATGAAAATTGCAAAAGTTATAAACAATTTTAAAAAAAAAGTAGGGGTTTGTTTTTTTTTTGAATATCTCGAAAACTATCAAAGATATTCGAAATTTAAAAAAAGATCTGAAAAGAGGAGGAAATTTCCTAAATAAAAGTCCTGCCTCCCGGAACTGTATCTTTAATATTTATAATTTTTACGGAGCCCTGAAAATAGCGCTAAAAGCGGGTAGTCTGGCTTCCGCTCGCGATTTGGCATTCGGACACGGTAACAAAAAAAACATATTAAATATGAATATTAAGGAATAAAAAAATTTTAGTACTATTGGGATATATAAATGAACAATAATCCGTAGGCGAAAAATTTTTATCCCCATTTTTCCATTAGTTATGCATTAGTTAATTAACTACTTTTTCTGAATAGAATGTTAACAGAAAAAACCTGATTATTATTAAACTACAACTCTAGGATTTTTTTCACTTCGTGGAGTTATTCTTAAAAGGCATTAAAATAGATCCCCGTTGGAAAAATTTAAAAATGTTAATTTTCCACTTTTTTATTAACAATCGAAAACATTAAAAAATTAAAAACTGCATAAAAGTTATTTAAAAAAATTTTGTTTTTCAAATATTTCAAATTTTATGATTTCTAACGGTTAAAAGTTACATGAAAATATTTTTTTTAAATTTTTTACCGCGATTGTTTAAATAATTGTTATAAACAAATGCATTGTTTATAAGATAATCAACAATTTTTTTTTCCTAATCTACTTGTCAATATAAATTATGATTTTTAAGAAAAAAATTATTCCTTAAAAAAATTTATTTGTTGCTATAAAATGCATTTTTTAATTAACAATCGTTTTTCACCACTAATAAATATTATGGAACCATTTTTTCTCTAAAAATCATAAAATTTTTTTTTTTCATTTTTTATTTGTTTATTTAATAAACATTTTGATATAAACAAATGGATTTTCTTTTTTTTTTTTTTTAATTCGTAATTTAAAAATATAAAACAGCTATGTATTATTTTTTATGAAAATTTTTTTTTATCTATTTTTTATATAACTTTAAATATTTTTATGTCCTAAAATTTGCCTTTTTATCTCGCTCTTTTTCCTTTATAATTGGTATAACTTTTATAATTGGTATAACTTTTAAACTATTATATATACGACAATTATACTTCAAGTCGTTTTTATTCACTATAAATTAATAAACAATTTAAGCTTCATTCAGCTCTAGCTCTATTATTTATGTTAAATATTGACAATTGTTTATAAAAAATAAACCGAAAAAATTCTAAAGTAATTTTAAGAATAGAGCTAGAGCTGAAGTTAAAAGTTTTTTAAATTTTTAAAAGTTAAAATTGTTCATTAATTTATAGTGAATAAAAACGACTTGAAGTATAATTGTCGTATATATAATAGTTTAAAAGTTATACCAATTATAAAAGAAAAAGAGCGAGATAAAAAGGCAAATTTTAGGACATAAAAATATTAAAAGTTATATAAAAAATAGATAATTTTTTTTTTTCATAAAAAATAATACATAGCTGTTTTTATAATTTAATTAAGAATTAAAAAAAATAAAGTAAGAAAATCCATTTGTTTATAACAAATTGTTTATTAAATAAACAGATAAAAAATGAAAAATAAAAATTTTTTTTCCAGAATATTTAGAACAATAGAATTTATGATTTTTAGAGAAAAAATGGTTCCTTAATATTTATATTTAGTGGTAAAAAAACGATTGTTAATTAAGAAATGCATTTTATAGCAATAAATAAATTTTTTTAAGGAATAATTTTTTTCTTAAAAATCATAATTTATATCGACAAGTAGATTAGGAAAAAAAATTTGTTGATTATCTTATAAACAATGCATTTGTTTATAACAATTATTTAAACAATCGCGGTAAAAAATTAAAAAAAATTATTTTCATGTAACTTTTAACCGTTAGAAATCATAAAATTTGAAATATTTGAAAAACAAATTTTTTTTAATAACTTTTATGCAGTTTTTAATTTTTTAATGTTTTCGATTGTTAATAAAAAAGTGGAAAATTAACATTTTTTAATTTTTCCAACGGGGATCTATTTTAATGCCTTTTAAGAATAACTCCACGAAGTGAAAAAAATCCTAGGGTTGTAGTTTAATAATAATCAGGTTTTTTCTGTTAACATTCTATTCAAAAAACGTAGTTAATTAACTAATGCATAACTAATGGAAAAATGGGGATAAAAATTTTTCGCCTACGGATTATTGTTCATTTATATATCCCAATAGTACTAAAATTTTTTTATTCCTTAATATTCATATTTAATATGTTAAAATGATTTTTATTGTTACCGTGTCCGAATGCCAAATCGCGAGCGGAAGCCAGACTACCCGCTTTTAGCGCTATTTTCAGGGCTCCGTAAAAATTATAAATATTAAAGATACAGTTCCGGGAGGCAGGACTTTTATTTAGGAAATTTCCTCCTCTTTTCAGATCTTTTTTCAAATTTCGAATATCTTTAATAGTTTTTGAGATATTCAAAAAAAACAAACCCCTACTTTTTTTTTTTTAAATTGTTTATAACTTTTGCAATTTTCATCGGCCCCTTTTGAAACTTTTTCTTAAACTTTCTACATAATATTCCGAATCGAATGACACCTTGATCGTAATTTTCGGAGACTATACAAAAATTTCACCCAAAAAGGTACATGTTGACCAGACTACAGTAGCCGACGCCGCACACTACAGTCGATCAAGCCGTGACCACGAGGAGGTGCAATCCTCATCAAAACGTCGGCAATCACAGAAGACACGTTACCGTACACATACCGTCGCGTTAAGAACCGATCATTATAAGAAAAACCATTTATAATTTTTTATTGAGTAAGATAAGCCAAAATATAAATTTAGATAAAAATAGTATAGTGTAAATAAACGAATATTTTATATCATAAAAAAGTCACTAGGAAATGAGTAGGCCAAAGGGTTTCAATTTTACTTCTGAGTGGAGGTGGTTCGAGCCCGGCGTGTACCAATGAGTCTTTTTCTTAATTTCTCAAGTAAATTGATTATTTTCACCACTGGCTTTTCGGTGAACGAAAACAATGTGAGGAAACTGAACTGAAGGACTATGGCCCACATCACCCTCAGGGAGGATAGGGCGCGCCCCAACAGTGGGGACTTATAAGGCTAATAAGAAGGAAGGGAGTACTTTCAATTTTATTAATCTAAATAATAATTGTATAATATGAAATAAAAGATTTCAGTTAAATCATAATTTATATTCGTTAAAAATCTGTTTAATTCGTGATTTTGGATTAAACATATCATTTCATACAATTTATTTCTTCAGTATTATATCATGTACCTTTCGCTAAAACGGTTTTCTTTTTATTTATTACTAGTCGGTAAAATCCTGACCGAAGCGAGGGATTCTAGAGCAGAATCCTCAGCGGAGCGAGGGTTACAAAGGATCGAGATGAATTTTATTTTTAAGTATTGTAAACTCTAATTTTTATCATTGACTGTGAGAAAATAAAAAGTGCTATTCGGTATATATTCGGTAATTATTACCGGGCGATAAGAGAACAATGACATAAAACAACCACAATAACATTTAAAACAATTTAACAATTGTTCCAAATTCAAAATCTTTTTATTAAATGGGTGTGTGTGTTCACAACAAGTGAGCTATATTCACTGTTATCGATGCATTAATTGCCCAATGGTAAAGAGTTATTTGTTCAACAAGTGGGCAAAGTTGTTTTTTGTGAAGTGCCAACTTTAAATCCCGAGCTAGCAAAGAAGTCCAGAATTGAATCACGAGCGTAGCGAGTGATTCTTATATAGACTGCTGAGCACACGAAGAAGTTTAAAGGCACGACACCTAAAATAATTTACTCTCGTGTGAAACACACAACTTTTCACCTCTAAAAGTGCGAAAAAATAGGTCTTAGGCAAGGAACACACTGAAGGCCATATTAAGCAATAAGTTTATTCTTATTTACAAATACCACCTACTATACTCTGGGTCTATCTAAGAATAAACAATAGGTAGGTACTAACTATTCTTTTTAACATTAGCACCTTTTGAAAGTCGTCAATTACTGAACAATTCGTATGCTTTAAGATATTTTTCGCGTCTTAGTACAGAATTAGACAGTTGTTGTCTTTGTTCTTCTGGTGTTAAAGAAATACCTTCGTAACTCGAGTCACTCATTTAAAAAAAAATACAAAATATACGTAAATAAACTATCTAATGTTCAAATAACTAATTAGTTTCGCGCCATTGCGCTTTTTTTTAGACTTGCGTTCAGAAACTTACTTTATGACACATTTATCGAAAATAAGAATTTTAAATATAATAAATTTAAATTAAATATAATATAATTATTAGTAGGTATTATTCAAAGAATAGAGAGTATTCAAAAAAGGTTTTTTTGGCACCTGACATATAGCTGCAAATTACTAAAAATATTGCCTAAATATGAGGATAAACTTAACTTCTTTAAAATGATTCCGATCAAAGACTAGTGCTGGACAGCATGTTTCTGTACAAAATTGTAAATGGTATTTTAGATACTCCTAAGCTTCTGGCTCAAGTTAACTTCTCTACACCACTGAGATTACGTAGACCTTCGGCATTTAAACTATTTAAAACTGAGTTAGCTAAAACAAACCTAGGACATTTTTCTACTCTTAACAGAATCGCAAGACAGTATAACAATATAACTTATCCTAACCCGGTGGACTTAATCTTTGACTCAGAGCGCAGTTTCCGCACGAAAGTTTCAGAGTCTATTGCTCTCAAGATTTAACAAAATATTTTTTTTTCACTTTTTTTTTATCTTAACATTATTTTATAATTTATTTTAGTAAAGTTTTATATTGTAATTTTATTGACTATTTATTTTCGTTAATCTTATCTTCCTTTACTTTTAGATTTAGTTAAAATTTTATTATTGTGACATATTACAATTATTTAATAAAATTTGTCTTCTAATTGTATATCTACATTTTAAATTTATTAATTTCGACATCTTGCTTTCAAAAATCTGTACATCCTAATTATTATAATCGTAGTCGCCTTTTATATAAACTTTTTTTTGATTTTGTTAAAACTTATTAACTATATTATTATAAATTGTTAATTCATTTTACTTTTTAGCTAGTGCATGTTGTCTTCACCTATAATTATAGCGGCACTTACTTAGTTTAATATTCTATTCTACCTATAATCTTGTATCAGTGTACGCTATGTTAGTGATCGAATAAATAAATTATGAATCATATATTAAGTACGTCAACAATGAAAAAATGCAATGTAGTTATGCTTTTCAGTAAAAAAAATTTTGCAGACATTACCAACAACATACATAAAAACAAATCAATTTAAACCTTTTAACATTTCTGTAATATTAGTATTTTATAAGGAGTAAAATAATATTAATTCAATTAATAATAAATAAATAAATAATATATTATTATTAAATATCAGTATAGATGACGGAAGACGAATGTATCGAAATGTTTCAAAAACTACCTAGGAGGTAACTACCTATGCTACATAAATATTTATTTATATTTATTGATGATATAGCCATAGATATGGCATATATAATATTATTTTCATCAGCCAGACTCGTGCCTCGATAGCTCAATGGTAGAGGGCTTACATGGAATGTAAGGGTTTCAGGTTCAAGTCCTAGCTCGAGGTTTATATTTTGACTGCATCTTTTCTATGAAAGTATTTATTTATATTGATAATCGTTAACTTGCAACTTAAAATTAAATTTTGTGTTTACACGTGACATTTGACCTAAATTATTTGCTTGGCTACTTAAACGTGTAAATAAGCCATTAGAATGACAATTTAACGTGCCCCATAACACTATAATCTGATAAGAATGTGTTCGTATGTAGAACTTTTCTCTGTGACGCGTCCCGGGCCGGCTAAGGGGTTCAAAATCTAGGGTGGTAAACCTATTATTGTTTTTTTCTAAATTATTGAGTACTGCTGCCATCTCTGGGCGGGGGTGAACCCTTAAGTCTGAGGAAAGACTTTGCCTCCCTGCGTGTGTTCTACCGCTTGTACAATGGAATGTGTTCTGAGGAATTGTTCGACATGATGCCTACGGCTACTTTCTACCATCGCACCGCTTGCCAACGGGAGGGAATTCATCGACACACTTTAGAACTGAAATGGTCGCGTACAATGCGGTTTCAGAGAAACTTCCTTCCGCGAACGCTTATGTTGTGGAATGAGCTCCGGGAGCCAAGGTTTTCTCTTAAGACTACAGTATGGGGTTCTTCAAGAAAGAAGCTTTTTAAAGGGTCGGCAACGCGCGATTGATACCCCTGGTGTTGCAAGCGTCCATAGTCCACGGTGACCGCTTACCATCAGGCGGACCGTAGGCTGGTTTGCCTGCTGGTTATTTCGCGGTTTAATTATTTGAATTTTTTACAAAGGTAGATATACATCATGTAAATATACATGATGGTCACAGCAACCTTATTTATTACTACAAAACAAAGTGAGTAAAGCCGCGGTTATCAGTGTTAGGTATAAATTAGTTAGCAAAGTAAATCAATTTTGCGGAGGACGGCAACCCTAGCTACGACGTGATTTAATGTTACTACCCGCCCAAGGGAAATCATTGGACGTGACGTGAGGGAATCGTACTCTTACTAGTCGTCGTCGGATGCGTAACATGCGGCTGCGTTAACGCGTAGCGTATTTCTTCGCGGGGATCGAGGACCCACCAAGTTCCTGTCGGACTGGCTCACCGAGGGTTCCGTACCTCCACATAATGCACGAGCCAAACACGTACTTGACCGGTTTTAATTATTAGTTGTTTTACTTAGCTTGTTTACTTGAGGCTTGAGTGTATTAAATCTAAATATTATGTATTACATTTTTATGATACGATATACGAAAACATGTTCCTCGTATCGAGACCACCCTTAAATTGTTACTTTCATTTTTATTATTATTATTAGGAAAGCCTGAAATTATCTTAGCATATATTTTATTTATTAGCAGACAGCGTAGGTTTAGTAAGGGTCAGCTCATACCGAGACGCGACGCGACGCGACGCCGCATTTTTGAGATAGCAACACATTATTGACCTTGTTTACTAGACAAAAAGATACGCATCCCAACGTCGCGCGATGCTTCTTATTGTACTTCGACACGTAACCTCTCACTTTTGTGCTCTCACTATAATTTGTATCTTTTACTAGTAAACAAGGTACATAATGTGTTGCTATCTCAAAAATGCCGCGTCGCGTCGCGTCTCGGTCTAAGCTAACCCTAACAGAGCTTCGTTGGCACCCTTTGGGCTCGAAACCCTAAATAAAAGTTTAAATATTTGTGTCTAAACAGGGCGTTTCAAGCTCTTCTTTAGTATGTGGTCAACATTATTTTGTAGAAACTTTGAGTTAATAGCCACAAGTTAAAGTTCAGTTTATTTATTAGAGAAAGGAAACAAGTGATGGATAAGTCGAGTCCGGTTTGTAAACTCTACCGTTCTGGTTGGGCTTTTAAACTGTAACGGGTCACAGTTCGAATACGTCTAGACAGAGCAATAGTGAGGAACGGTGGGTGGCGAGACGTCTAGACAGAGCAATAGTGAGGGAAGGTGCGTGGCGAGACGTCTAGACAGAGCTATCGTGTGAAAAGGAGCGTGGCAAGACGCCGAGACAGAGCAATAGTGAGGTAATGTGTGTGGCGAGACGTCTAGACAGAGCTATCGTGTGAAAAGGTGCGTCACGAGACGCCTAGACAGAGCAATAGTGAGGGAAGGTGCGTGGCGAGACGTCTAGACAGAGCTATCGTGTGAAAAGGTGCGTGGCGAGACGCCTAGACAGAGCAATAATAAGGGAAGGTGCGTGGCGAGACGTCTAGATAGAGCTATCGTGTGAAAAGGTGCGTGGCGAGACGTCTATTGAGCAGTAGTGAGGGAAGGTGCGTGGCGAGACGGGAACAACAGGCTTCCGACTAGCCTATGTCTTCAAATTTTGCACTTGGATTGAACTTCCCGATAAACTAGAGACTCGAAACTTTAAATACAGCTCAGAGCCCGGCGACAAAGCAACATTCATTAGTTTGCTTCAGGTTTCATAATTTTTAAGAGAAATTTCAACAAAAAAAAATCATTTTTAAGACTATAAATTTTTTGAATAATTATTTTACAAAAAAAACAGATAAGATTAGAAAGTAGAAGAAAAACCATTTTAGAACATTACGTCTTATAAGTTGACTGAGAATTAAAAAATATAAAGCATCAAAACTCAATAGTCTATCCGTCTGTATTCATTTGTTTATATGGGATTAAATTATAAACTATAAATTGATGAAAACATAGGCAGTGCTACAGGCTCTACAGAGTGCCGTATTGATCATCGGTATATCGAGGTGCTAAAATGCTTGTACGATAACGCCACCATGTTAGTCCGTCTCCAGGACCAGAACTCGAAACCGATCCAACTGCAGAGAGGTGTGAGACAGGGAGATGGCATATCTCCGAAACTGTTCACTAATGCGTTGGAAGATGTCTTTAAGCTTCTGGACTGGGACGGGCTTGGCACCAATGTTAATGGCGAGTACATTACCTAACTTCGGTTTGCCGACGATATTGTAGTCCTGGCAGAATCGATGGAGGACCTTAGCGGAATGCTTGAAAGCCTCAGTAGAGCTTCCCAACGAGTGGGCCTCAAGATGAACATGGACAAGACGAAAATCATGTCGAATGACCGTGTAGCACCAACTCCAATAAATGTTGGGAACTCTACACTCGAAGTTGTTGACGAATACGTATACATGGGACAAACTGTTCGATTAGGTAGGTCCAATTTCGAGAAAGAGGTTAATCGTCGAATCCAACTCGGCTAGGCAGCGTGCGGAAAACTGCGTACTATTTTCTCGTCCTTAATACGCCAGTGCTTGAAGACAAAAGTCTTCAACCAGTGTGTGTTGCCAGTGATGACTTACAGCACTGAGACGTGGCCGCTAACTATGGGCCTTATACGCAAGCTCAAGGTCGCTCAGCGGACGATGGAAAGAGCTATGCTCGGAGTTTCCCTACGTGATCGAATCAGGAATGAGGAAATCCGTAGGAGAACGAAAGTCGCCGACATAGCTCACCGAATCGCAAAGCTGAAGTGGCAATGGGCAGGGCACATAGCTCGAAGAACCGATGACCGATGGGGGAAGAAGGTTCTCGAGCGGCGACCACGAACCGGAAAGCGCAGCGTGGGCCTCCCGCTAGATGGACAGATGACCTTGTAAAGGTAGCGGGGAGTCGTTGGTTACAGGCGGAACAGAGTCGCACGCTGTGGAGAAAGTTAGGTGAGGCCTATGTCCAGCAGTGGACGTCGATAGGCTGATATGATGATGAACTATAATAAAATCACACACGTATCCTATACTTGAAATAAGGTTTTTTTTAAGTTCCATTTGAAATTGGCCGCGCAGACAGCAGCTAACCACCGCCGCGCAGACAGCAGCTAACCACCGCCGCGCAGACAGCAGCTAACCACCGCCGCGCAGACAGCAGCTAACCACCGACCACCGCCGCCAAAAAACATTTTGAACTTCTTCATCGTACAAAATTTATCTAAGTCTAGTCTAGTCTAGTCCGATATTCATGATTATTGAAAATGTAAGTAGATATCATATGGAAAACTAGGACTGTACGTTTAATTCTAATAAAATATTATATACGTAGGTATATGATGCTATGCTTCTGAGGAGTAATATATAATAAGGCCCCCCTGTTATGGGCAGCTTGAAAGTTCTGACAGGGGTAGCCACTAGATAGATAACATCTTCCACACTGGGCCAGCGCGGCTTAAGAGGATACGATTGGCGGCTCCTTGCAGCGTGATTGATACCAACGAATTTTCTACTTTGTTTGGACATTTACTGATCGCATACTGGGAAATTTTGTAGCCATGATCCGAATATCTACGTCTGTGGTTTTCAAGAATCCTAAAAAAAGTTTTTCTTAACTTTTAATCTTATTCGAGATCATTTGTATGATAAACTAAAAACCTGTATAGCTTTTAAACTTTAGAATTTAATAGAAAACTGGCACACTACAGACCTAGGTAAGGTAATAAGTGGGAAATTCATTTGTATAAAGCACGCTGTGAGGCACCGCGAATCGTATTCTCTTAAGCCTCGTTTCTCTTAGGAGAGTTAATCCAACAAACTTCAGGCGTGGATCTGAGGACAAGTTCATTCAAAAAAATCGGTTGACAATTTTATCAGTTATCTATACCTACCTACTCTATACTAAAAAAATGAAGCTAAGTTTGTTTGTTTGTTTGAACGCGCTAATCTCTGAAACTACCCGTCATATTTGAAAAATGTTTTTGCATTTCAAAGTCCAATTCTTAGCCCCTTAGGAGCCGAGCAAAAAGAAAAAAGTCAAACGGAATCCTGAGTGAAACATAAAGAATAGCGCGGGCAAACGATGCGACGGGGGATGTCGACAACAATGGAACTTAGTCTACCAGGCCAACTAGCCTCGACAGTTTTCGTTCCAGCGTGTACACCAAGCACTTGACCGATTTTTTATTTTGGATAGGCACCTAAACTTGTAAGCTGATTTCACATCGGTTTAGTTATTTCAAATTAGGGATTGGATGTTGAAGCGCGGTATAGGTGTAGGTGTAGGTGTTCGTAACGCGTGTACAGCGTGTCTGTGTGCAGATGTGGATGGGTTCGACGACCGGACGCATGCGGGCGGTAATGATGTCCCGGAGCGCATTAGGGATGTAACTGTATTCGCTGATAATGGAAATTGATTAGGTATCGGCTTTGATCATTTTGTTGATAACAAACATTATTGTGACGAAAAACCAAGTTTCGTGCAATATTCAATCAGATTATAAACGACAAAGTGAGCCTTTTCGAGCTAGTGTTGAATATGAATGATGTATTTATTTTATTACGTTTTCGTTGTCTGGCGTCATTAGTAAAAGCTTTGCTTAGTTTGGGACTACATGGCGCTATATTATATAATGAAAGCATCCAGTCTCTAAACAAACACAAATTTTTCAGTACATAAAATGTTTTTCTTGTGCGGGAATCGAACCCACGCCCATCGTTTCAGCAGTCGGTCCACGCGATCACCCACGTATTGGAATCCAGTAAACGTTTTTTCCTATTCCGGTGAACTAAGTCCGACGTAAACAGTAGGTACCTAATACCATTCCTAGGACCCTAGAAAAAATCAAAGAACTGTCAACGCCGGAAAAAACCCCCTGATTTCCGGAGAGCGGGACGGAAGCAACAATTTCCAAAGGACGATACTGCGATTTCTACGGATCTAAAAAAACCTATTCAATGCAGTTGCTCGTAAGGTCTTCTTTATTATGTGTACAGATGATGCGAAAGTATAGTCTTTAGAGCATGCGTCAAATAAAACACTACTAAAATCCATTATTCCATATTCCATGCGTGCAATAATGGTTTTTTTTTTAATTTTTAAGGCTTGCACCTACAAAAAATTTAACTATTTATAAGTATGAGCTTATATATTATACTATATTTAACTATTTATATCTATAAGTAAAAAGTAGATAATAAACAACCACACGACATAATTTAATATTAAGATTGCGATATAGGCTACATCGCGTGACTAGCCAATACACCGTTTTTGTGCAAATTTTGTGGCTAAACTGTAACATCTAAAGGATTGAAAAAAAAATATGTTTTGAAACTTGCTTTTGTGAATTACTGAATATTTTTTCATTTATGTATTTGATGCAATAAAAAATCTGCAAGAGACTATTGTTTCAACACTTGTGCAATTTTTTAAAGCGTGTATTGCATTACACTTTTATTTATTACACATTATACTTGTAATGCAAGTTGGTAAAATAATTAGAATAAATACTTTTTATTTAGTGCATTGACTATAAGCTGTAGCAAAAAATAAATAAAATGTGACTACAAAACGGTAAAAGCCGTAAATTCCATACAAAAAAAAAACAAGTTTCAAGGCGTCATTATGTCATTATTACTTAAGATGTACATAACGAATATATATCATAGTATTGTATATGACTTTGTGTAATGATTTTTAATACATTCAACATACACATCGTTAGTATTACAGAAATAAGCTTTCTAGCGTATACGCCCTCCTAAATTGCTGAATATGTCATTGAAAAATGCGTATTATTTTCTTGCGTTTCCTAGCATTATTCAGAAATTTTAAGGAAAATAAGCGCATATTTCTGATACAATATTATTTTTCTACAAAAGTCACGACAGAATTCCTTTAGATTTTAAATGTAGAAAATAATTACCACCACGAAACATACCTCTAAGGGAGTGGTCAGACCCCCTTGATATCAAACCATAATATTAATAATAACAACTGTTGCAGAATATCCACGTTTTACCCATATTTTTCCGTCCAAACGTGACGAAAAAATGTAGATTACAAAATCGATTATGTTCAACTGAGGCTGCGTTGCACCAACTTTGATGTTAAGCAGCTAGTAATTTGCTGAACTTTGGGCTGGTTAAGTTAAAACAGCTACTATGCAAATTTTCATACAATCTTCCATTTTTGACGGCTCGTTAACGTTAAAGTTCGTTGGTGCAACCCAGCCTTAAGCAATCGAAGTAATAACGTTTATAAAATAAGTAGTTCTTTGTTACTTACACATATTAATGTTTACAAATAGCAAACCAATTTAATTGAAACTGATATCGGTGTTAAAGTTACTGTTAAGTGCTCGAATAAACGTCGCATGTCACTTTACCTGTAACAACAAAACACATTATTAGACACACATTACGTTTTGCATATTCGGCCCAGAATCCATACTAATATTATAAATGCGAAAGTAACTCTCTGCCTGTCTGTTTATTACCTCTTCACGCTTAAAGCGCTGTACCGATTAAGATGAAATTTAGCACGGAGATAGTTTGACTCCCGAGGAAGGACATGGGCTACTTGAAAACGTCAAGTGTGAGCCGGTTTTTAGGGTTCCGTACCCAAAGGATAAAAAACGGGACCCTATTACTAAGACTCCGCTGTCCGTCCGTCTGCCATCAGGCTGTATCTCAGGAGCCGAGATAGTTAAACAGTTGAAATTTTAACAGATGAAGTATTTCTGTTGCCGTAACAGCAAATACTAAGAAACAGAATAATTTAAATATTTGAGGTGGCTCCCATACACCAAACGTGATTTTTTTGCTCGTCTTTGCTCGATATTGATAACGGCAACTGGCGGACGCTTCAAATATTCACAGAATATTTAGTTATATATTCACATTAAAAATAAGCAATTAAATTGAAATAAAACAAATTTTTTAGTGGGGTTCCTATACAACACACGTGATTTTTTTGCCGTTTTTATAGAAAATGGTACGGAACCCTTCGTGTGCGAGTCCGACTCGCACTTGGACGGTTTTTTATATTTGAGGAGTTGCCTTTGAAATCCTCCACCGATAACCGAATTTAGGGCGGGTTCTTCATAGAGGTTACTATATAATATATGCAACTGGTTCGGCGCGGCCAAGGTGTATAAATATAAAGCTACTTAAAACATAGTTGTGGTTTATTATTTCATAAATGTGGCGCAGACGAAGTTAGTTTAACAAATAATTTGAAGTGCTAAAGGTCCTATTAAAGTTAAACGGCAACGTTGAAACTACATAAATATATCTGTTACTTCAAAACACGCAGTTACAATATAACTATAGTACTATTAGATCAATAAGTTATTCTTCAGAGAAATGCCAAACCTATATCAATGCAACAATGCGCAATAAATGAATGCAACCGAAGCAATGTGTTGCGCAGAGCTATGTGTGTGTGTGTGCAGCAACGCTCTCTATTACACAATGCACAACTGTGCACAAACGCAACACAAGCGAACGAAACCTTACGTTTTGGGTTACCAGACGACAGGTTTTCCTGGCATATCAGGAATTATGGCCCTCAGTCAAGAAAACAGGAATAATTTAAAATTATCAGCAACAAAAAAAAATTATACTTAAACTAGAAATGCGGAAGTATGTTTGTTTACCCTTCCTTTACGTCACAACGGACAATCTACTTGAGTTTCGCATAGAGATAGTAAAACAGACAAAAAGGCCAAACGGTATATTCCGTAAAATCAAAAGTTTCCGCAGGAGTAACTATAACTGAATTGCACGTAAACAAAAGATGTTTTCTTGACGATTTTTTGTAAACGTTGTCCTTTAAGAGGGCGATATAGGCCAGAAAGCTAATTTCTGTAATTCTAACGTTGTGTATGTAAATGTACTATAAATCACTAGATAATGTCATAAACATTACTATGAGATATATATGTTATATACTTCTTAAGTAATTTATACCGTAATGACGCCTTGAAACTTTAAATTTTTTGTATGAAATTTAACGTGATTACCGTTTTGTAGTCACATTTTTTTGACTTTTCGCTACAACTTAGAGTCTATGCACTAGATAACAAGCTATTCTAATTATTTAACCAACTTTCATTACAAGCAAATGCGAAACACGCTTTAAAAATTTGCACAAGTGTTTCCAGATTTTTTATTGCATTAAATACAATAAATAAAAATCATTCAGTAAGGTAATGCACTAGACAAAAGCAAGTTTTTTAACATATATTTTTTTCAATGCTTTAGATGCTGTAGTTTAACCACAAAATTTGCACAAAAACGGCGTATTTTCGCGGTCTGGCCTATACCCTAGCCTTAACGTTTACACATAAAATTTTACCACATACAATATTGAGACGAAATGTCAAAATATTAATTCTCATTTTTGGATCTGGTAACCCACTCATGTTACTCAATTTGCAGTTCACTTGCAAAATTATAACCCATATGTATTTTGCGTATTAAATATCATAAATAACTTATACTGTTGACGCAAACAGGAAATTAAGTTTAACAGTTTGATTACACACAGAGAAGTAGACTCTTCTAAGAATACAGATTGCGTGATGTTTTATGTATAGTTCGTAACAAACTCTATCTATAGGTAAGTACTTAAGCACATAATAAGTAATAACACTACACAAAGTATGCATATATACTCTCCTCCGCTCCCTAGATTCGACCCCGATCCCTCTGTGATAGTTCTGTTACCTACTATCCCCTCTCTCAAGATTTGACCCCAACCCCTCTGTGACAGTTCTGTTACTGGTGCACAGAATAAGTAGTAGCACTACACGCCAGTATGCCTACTCTTCCCCGCTGTCTGGAGTCGACCTCAACCCCTCTGTGATAGTTCTGTTACTCGTATAGATCACGCATACTTTTGCTCGTATAAACACATAAATTGTTTTTGTAATGTTAGTAGCCATGGTGGTGGCCTAGGGATTCCGGTTTTAGACCCGCCCAAACAAAATGCAGGACCACATCAAGAAGCTGATTAATGAACACCGAACCGAAAGCTGGGAGCGCCACCTCGCTACCATAAGTGACGACTGGACTGGCATACACCGTCTTTGTCGTCAAATGACAAAAGGGCAAGCTCCAGTGCGTCCACTTCTCGCAACGGATGGGACGCCGAGATATAGAGCAGAAGACCGGGCAGAAATCTTTGCCACACACCTGGAGGAACAGTTTCAGCTAAATCCGACCACTGACCATGCTCATACCGAGCTAGTGGAGCAACACCTTCGAGACTACTTCGCCCGACCGATAGCTCCCGACGAAGACCCAGTGGTTTTCTCACCGAGCCAAGTGGAGCGGGAAATAAGAAGATCAGTGCCCCGAAAAGCCCCAGGCGCTGACCGGGTTACAAACACGGCGCTACGTCACCTTCCTCCCAGAACTATAGCGGCGTTGACACGCCTGTTCAATGGGATCATGCGCACGGGGCACTTTCCCACCTTGTGGAAGACAGGGCATGTGATCATGCTCCCAAAACCTGGGAAAAATATACTGAAGCCAGGAAGCTATCGGCCCGTCACGCTCCTTTCGAATATCTCGAAGGTGTTTGAAAAACTCCTGTTAAGGCACATGAGTCCGCACATCGTACCCAGACAGGAGCAATTCGGATTTCGCGCTGAACACTCCACAACTCTCCAGCTGTCAAGGGTACTGCACCACATAGCAGTAGCCCTAAACAAGAACGAGCACGCTGTTGCAGTATTCCTGGACATGGAGAAGGCTTTTGACAGGGTGTGGCACCAGGGACTTCTGTTCAAGCTGACCACATCCTCGCTACCGAGAAGGATCTCAAAAGTCGTCGCTTCCTTCTTAGAACAGCGACGATTCAGAGTGAGAGTAGAGGACGCGCTATCAGAAGAGCGCCAAATTAGTGCAGGTGTACCCCAGGGGAGCTGTCTCTCACCGGCTTGTTATGGCAGATATACCGACGACTTCCCAAAAACCTCTGAAGCAGAACTGGCCCTGTACGCTGACGATGCGGCGTTCATCACCAGCTCTATCACCGCAGCCCACGCTCGCATCAAAATGCAGAGATGCCTAGACCTCCTGCCAGAATGGCTAGCCAAGTGGAAGTTGTCGGTAAACGTCGGGAAGACGCAAGCCATCCTCCTCCGGGGTTATACTAAAATACCGCCGCTACAGTTCCATGGACAGGTCATCGAATGGACTACCGAGGCCACCTACCTAGGGGTAGAAATCGACCGCCTTCTATCCATGAGGAAGCATATCACAGCCGTGATCGGAAAGACGAGAGCGGCACAGGCCCTCCTTCAACCGGTACTCACAGCTCGCCTTCCGCTTCGTGTGAAAGTCGGGATCTTCAAATTGTATCTAAGACCCCGCCTCACGTACGCCGCACCGGCTTGGTATGCGCTTGCCAGCACGTCCCAACGCCAGCGGTTACAAAAGACCCAAAACCGCAGCCTACGCACCATAGCCGGTGCACCAAGATACGTAAGGAACTCCACGTTAGCGAGAGACCTCCGCGTCGAGACCATTGCAGAGTTTGTCGGAAGGTTGGCCACGAGAATGTTCGCGCAGGTAGATAACTCGGTCTGGCCGCATATAAGAGGACTGGCGCCGCTTCACGCTCGGCCGCCCGAGGGCTTGGGGTATCCTCGAGACCTGGTAGTCAAAGTAGAAGACAAGTAAACACCAACACCAAGCAAAGAGGACCAATTTGACATAAGTCAACCCCCAGACACCTACTTTCGGTGCAAAGTAGCGAAGACTACCACTGCAGAAGGGCAAAGCCCAAAGACAGTTGCCCCATTTCCCCGTAAGGGAGAAATGTGAGAAGACCACGAACCGGTTTTTTGGTGTCTGCCTCGCGTTCTGACGAGCGAAGACCTTGTAGGAATAAGCTATTATAAAAATACATATTGCTAAGTTCAACACTCTCTACAATCAAATACATATTTTCTACATTTCTGCACTAATATATTTGTGTCAAAATCATAGGTTTACAAGATACATCGCATAAGTTACAAGTAGTTTGTATAGTGGTCCCGGTCTTGGTCCAATTAATTTGCTAAGTTATGTGTAAAGCACTCTCGGGCTGCGGCGGTGGCTATCACGATCGGTTAAGGCTCTTATAAACTTTAAGTTTTACGTCGCCATCAAATGTGGAATTATCTCTAGAAACTAAACACTTAGGCATATACTGTGTACTTGGATGCCTAGTCACATAGATTAAAACTTTATGTATTATAATTATATGTAAATATCTACATAGCTAATTTTATCAAATTAACTACACAGTGAAAAAGCCTGTTGACTTTGAATAACTTATTTATTACCTAATTATTATTACTGGGATCTACAATCACTTGTGTACCCGAAATTAAAAGGCAATTAATATCAATAGTGGAGACTTTTACACAAAAATATGTACGGATTGGAATATACAATGTACGTTTTATTATCAGATTTCATTTTGTGCAGAAATTTTAAACAGCTAATATAAATCAAAATCCCAAATTAATTAACTAACCGATAAACCTGGCGGTTGTGCAGCGGCCCGGCACCACACACTTAACATACGCTTATTTGAACGGCATTTACAAGTTCCACACGTATCAAACGACAACTTCACATCAGACCGACATAAATGCAGTAGCGTATAATTTACGTCGTTTGACATTCTCAAGTAATGGAATTAACATAAAACTATGTGGTAAGACAAACTGAGACGATGTAGGTCGACAGCCAGCACAAATTACGTTTAAAACCATTACTTAGATAATCGCTAGTTTGCCCTTTGCTTACCATGTACGAGTAATGGACAAGTAACCTAAAGTTTGATAAACGAGGCTCGTTTGGTTGAAGTATATGAGGTTATTTATTATAACTGAATCTTGATTGCAGGCGTTAGTTAAACTTACGTGCATTCATTAAAGGGTAAACTGTTAAGCATATTTTTCACGGAAACTGAACCAAAGTGGGGTTGTATCGTCACAAATAGAATAGTATAGTTTTTTCACGGCTTTACACTTCATTTTGTCTAATTAGCCG
This sequence comes from Apoda limacodes, assembly GCA_946406115.1. NCBI lineage: Eukaryota > Metazoa > Arthropoda > Insecta > Lepidoptera > Limacodidae > Apoda > Apoda limacodes. The sequence goes on along the minus strand of OX291553.1, from coordinate 3,588,036 downwards.
GAGCTAAAATTTAAAGCAACTTTAACGGTCAAATACAATTTCGGTGTACAAAAGAAACCAGGATTATAATTATTAAGTAAAGCAATCCCCATCACTAATAATACTATACTGACACTGGTAAACTGGTACAGACTTGTGTCTACAATGGCCATACCATAACGTTATCCGACCAAATAACTTTAATCGCTCCACATGGTGTACCCCCTATGCAATCTGAAAAACAATAAGCAATTAAAATATTACTTGAAAATTGAACTCTGTGATGCGTGCCTCAGCTATGCCTCGTCCCGCATACTCACGATCGCCCGGTTATGCTGCGTTTGCGGGCCGCGGCAGTAATGTAGGTACTATATACTGCATCGTGCGGATTTTATCGAGTAATAACGTTTCTACAATCGATATTGCCGAAATGCACCTATTGGATTGGCTAGACGTTAGACGTGCATGCAGTGTTGCCAGCTAACAGCTATGTGGGAGTGCACGCACACTTTATAATCGTATTTACGTCGACTTCGAGAACTATTTTATTATTATTACTATGCTCTTAAAATCAGCATCATAGAATATAATTGCCTCTTAGTGTAAAACGGACCATATTTTTATGGCGTAGCAATAAAAGAGTCGCAGGTTAATACATTTTTTAATGGGAAACTGTATAATCTAACTGCTTTGCAGATAAATATTGTGAGTTTTATCGTCCTGATTTCATTATATTATCGCACACTTTAGGTTAAATAAAATTTTAATAACAAAAATTAAACATGTTTCAAGAGTCTACTAAATAGTAAAAAAATAAACCCCTAAATCAGACCTAACATTGATATACTTAGTGTTGCAAAATGATTATTTGAAAAAGGAGGACTAATGGGGGTAAAGTGGATGATGTTCTTAAAATACTGGAGGTCTTTTCCGAATAAATGTTTTTTTTTATTATTGACTTATGTTAATCATATTAAGCTGAACTGCCAATTTTTAAAAGAAGTTCTTGGTTTTTTAATTGTGTGAGAATCAACGATTTTGCTGACTCCACACTGACTCAGTTTCTTTCTTTGGTCCATTGCGCAGTAATTAGAGAACAAACTCTTTCTACGTTTGCGTTATGTGCGCTTCTACAAAAGTGAAATTCAGTGTTTTTGACAGTTTTGAAGAAAATCGTCCACAGCATATGTAAATTCATATCATAAATTGTCATCCGCATCGCCATCATGAAATCAAGTTATACAAAATTGCATAGCACACGGCATTATCAGCATACAATAAATACTTATAGAAAAGGAGGACATAGAGTAGGAAAGGGAGGACGAGAGGACAAATCATGAAAAACGGAGGACATGTTTTTCGCTTTGCTGTCGAGAATATCTTATGATTTTCGCATTCGACATCAAGGAAAAACCAAGCAATGCAATTCATTTGACAACCGGTTTGGCCGAGTGGTTATTGCACCTGACTACGTTGCCGAGGGTCGGGGGTTCAAATCCCGCTATGGGCAGATATTTTTGTAACGAAACATTTGTTTCCGAGTCATGTTATATGTATAGTTGTTGTTCCTGGTCACTATATAACAAGTTTATTACTTAGCCTGTGGCCAGAACTATCTCAGATCTGTTCTATTAAAGTATGAAATTAGTAAATATATAGGAATATCGGGCTTGTGAAATAAAAAAAACAGCTTACATACATTTTTGAATGTTTAATTTAATTAATGTTTAAGGCATCAATATAATCACAGAATCGCTGAATCGAAGACTTCAGCAGTGTTTCCCAACAGGTGGGTCTTGAAATGAAAATAATGTTTAGTGTCCTTGTCGCATCTAACCCTAATATAGAGTCCGAGATAATGAGATGTAGTACTTCAATAACATATTTTATTAATCATCTCAAATCCTGGATTGAGTTCTAGTGACGAAGTTATTTCTGGGGCAATATTATCAGTCATGTAATATTGAGCATCTTCAATAATTGCAGAGGAACATAGCAAACAATGCGCCATATTTGCTAGTCTGAAAATGATAAATACAACTATTTAGACCAATAATGGTGGACAGCGTACCAATTGCTCAGATAACAGACATCCATTTGCAAGCATGGGCACACAAATCTTAGAATGTGCTCAGCCAATATTGTTAAGGTAAGCAAGCACAGCTGTTTAAAATAGCATAAGTACAAAAGATCGCGTGGCCGTGTGGTTTCTGGCAGAGTAGTAGAAAGAATTTGCCCCTACCTGGAGAGACCTACTCTCATCGTGGATGTCAAATAAGGCGACTAAGGAAATACCTGTATTTAATTCTCCTCAAGCCGTTTGGCCTGCGTTGGGAGTGTAGGCCCAATCCTCCGTCTATCTCCGGCAGATGATAGAGGGTTGTGCTCCTGCATGCAGACTTAAAATGACATGATTTGTATGTCATGATGAAAGATGTGTTTTAAAAGACAAAATCCGAATCGCAGTAGAGAAATCAGGTCTAATGAACTCAGCCAAATCCAATATAATACGCGATGCAGAAAGGTCCAAATAACAAAGCAGGGATCGTTAATACAAAAGCACTTTGTTTACAGTAAACCAAGAAGCTTATGGTAAACACAGAATGACAATTATAATATGTAAATAGTTTGACGTTTAATAGTACCTACGTTTAGAAATCACACGTCGGGATGGTCGATGGTCTTTGTCGATGTCGATGGATTAATATGAAAAAATAAACAAGAAGCTCTTTTTATTAATAATTACGTATACTAATTTATTTTTGCATAAAAATTAGACAATATTTTTTTATAATTATTACGAACATTTTGAAATATATTTATATATTATTAGAATACTTCGTATTAGGTTTCAGAATGTATTCATAATGGCGTACCTAATTGTTGCCTGCTTAGTAATGTGGTATAATAAAATATTGTTTTGTACAAAAAAATACTGTATTTATCGTAATTTTAGTATTTTCTTAATAACCTCTAGATTTTTCCTCGATTTTCTAAAATGTGTACAAGGTGCAGACCGGGTATGAAACGTCTCCTTTTATATCAATAATCTTATATTATACATAGCTTCTTGAACAGCTTATGTAATCCAAGCAAAGGAAGCAATTGAAATATTGCATTCATTCGATTTATTTATTTATTTATTTAAATTCTTCTAGTTCAATTATATAAAAATATGTAATGCGTTGAGACATTTTTTTGTAATTAAATCGCTTTTTCGAGGTAAAAACATGCTTCTGTATTTGTTGACGAAAACAGCGCATAAGAAAATTATGGCGCAATAAATATTTATAATATAATGAAGCGATGAACTAACAACACGAATAATTAAATAATTCATCCGATCTAACAATAATTTACGAGTAAAGGTTATAATATATCAAAATTTTATCCGAAAACAAGAATGACTCATAATTGGAAGTATTTAACAACTTTAGTATGTTTAATAAATTATTTTGTTATTCAAAATATTTATCAATTACTAGACTGGTACAGGTCACAGAAAACACAGATTAATGCAAAATTACTCAAGATAATAATATTAAATTATCTATGACATACGACCACATACAAAAACTACTTTATAATTACACGTACAATGTTCCATGTGCGTGCGTAAGGTTCAATTTTTTTATCTTTTAGTAAGGTTTTAAAGGCTATGTATTTTTTATAATTATTATTATTATTATTGTAGGAACAAGGAATTACCTTGGATAACTCGATCGGGATCAAAAGTATGATAAGCTTCGTTCCTAGGGAATGTAATCCGGATTATCCGTAATCCGAAAAATCCGGGTATTTGTGCATTACAACTATTGTAAACAATTTCCCAATTCCAATAATTAAATACCCAAATACCGCTATTGATGTAAATTTAAAAAACGGAAATAAAAACAAGTACTTTAGAAAGCTTCATTCTCTGAAAGTTTAAAAGTTACAAAAATTATAGTACATTAGATTTTGTGCTACTTGTAAAGATCGATTTGACGACAGCACAAAACACGTGTTTGACCCGTCTCTCCCTTAACCTCCCGCGATGACATGATGTGCGGAAGTATGTACCAAAAATAAGATGTAGCGGAGGAAAACTCGCGCTAGCATCAGGCAAATGGCAAAGGCAATAGGCCGAGAGGGAAACTAAAAAATCAACTATTTTAACTTCGCGGCCGGACGTCAACCGGCTTTCAAATGATTCTAATATAATTTTGATGGATCCAAAAGTATCAGAACTTCCATAATTACCTTATATTTCCTTACCTTATCTACCTTCAAGTGTTAACATCAAAAGTCTAATATATAATTCATTCTAGTACAGACATCCAAAGAGATCCCCTAATAAACTTCCTTTAAATACATCGAATTCAATAAGAAAACGAAACTTCTACACAACTCATTTTTTTTTTAATTACCGAACACATAAAATATAAGAGGTGCAGTAGCTCAATAGTGTGTGTTTACCTTTTCAGTATCCTTAAGAAACCTACATATAAAAACACATAATTTTGAAACCTTGAGTCTGATCGCTATACCAGCCAAATTGAGTATTGAGTATATGATTGAGGCTAAATTGGATTTGTTAGATAGCAATTTGAATTACTGTGATAACAGTGATAATGATATAAAGAAGTGCATGCAACACATAAAACATGTTTGATTTGCAGATTGGTTTGACTATTGACTATATTTCATTTTACCCGCCGTGCTCGCGGGATACTTTTGACTATTTCCGACGTTTTGTCCAACCAAACTTTCAACTCGTTACAACTAGCAGAATCAATATTTTAGCTTTCAAATGAAGACTTTAGTGTGTTTTATTTTTAGACAACTCTGACACAAAAAATGAATTTTTCGTTCAGAGGACTGAATCTGCCTTTCCATTGAATAAAGACTTTTGGGGTATAATTAACAAAGTCAGCAAAATACCAGCCAAGTGATTTTTTATTTAGGATGTAATTAACTAATACCTTAAGCTTAGCAAATGATCAGAAATACATTTTATTTGATTCAACGAGTATTTTTATTTTAAAATCATCAAATATTTTTTTTAAAATTTGATTTTTTTTACATCCTAAATACAGACATTGTATAAACTTCAAAAAATCCGGATTATCCGGATCAGTTAAAGTAATACGTTTTGAAAATCCTTCAGCTTTTACTGTGCCAGAAATGCGGGATTGTTTTATGGAATTATTTTAGAATTATTTTCATGTGAAATAATTGTTGCTACAAAATTGAGTTCGTATTCTCGTCATAAACTCCACGACCCTGAAGCGTAGCTATGTTAGTAATCGCCTTAATTTTCTAAACAATTTGTTCTAAATTAGCCACCGTGACAGTTTGGTGCTAAGGTACATTTATTTTAAATCCATTTTAACAGGTTTAATTAAAAAGCACTTACCTCGAATCAATTGCAGTCGGTACCAATACTTCGTCACCGACACCCAGTGCAAGGCTATCTATCAACTGCTATGTTGTCAAGAAAAGTGATAATTTATATTCCAAAGACATGTCATCATAACGATTTACATATAACATACATGTCTGATAATTTTTGCATCAAATTTACGTACAATTAAATTTCTCATAATCTCTAAAGTTCCCTGAGTTTACACTTCGTATTTTGAATTCACTGTTAATACCAAAAGAAAACAGAAATCAAAATTTAAAAAAAAAAAAGTAAAGGATACACACGGCGCCCTACAGCGGAGCGTGCGGTAAAACAGGTACTTATGTGAGAGTACCTATTTTACCGCATGTATCGTTGTATGTATGGTGCGTAATTAGGAACTTTCGAAAAATATATACAAGCTTCGTAAATGCATTTTTTGAGCAATTGTGTTGAAAATAATTTACAGCATAATTTACGGCAGTTTAGAGACAGTGCCCAACATGCAGCCCTACAATGCCATTACACAATGGCACTGAAAAAGACAGCGGATAGCTCTTGCATTCCTTACGCTGTAATTAATTGATTATCTTGATATCCGGCCGGATATTGAACTGCTATCCCGTATGCGTCCGGACAGTAAAATTAGGCCGGACATGCTGGAAACTCGATTTTTGCCGGATATCCGTTTCATCTCTAGAAGGTAGGTGTTGTGGCGGATATGTTTTTATTTATATCCAGGTTTATAAAGGACTCCGTGAGGAAATTGTGACATGTAACTCAAACTTAAATAGTAATGTCATATGATTAAAGAAATTGGTTTAGAAAAACTGGTATATACAGACAAAGTTACTAGTAAAGGAGAGTAAATAGAATAGGCAACTAAATTGACAAATATATTTTTCAAGCAATGTGTCTGAAGCGAGAAATGCAGAGGGAGGGGAGTGAACGCAAGTAAACAGAGCGTCCATATTTAATAAAAAAATCAGGGCTAGACAAGACGTACATATTCAAGATAAATATCGTCCCAATTTGAAGACGAGGCCTACGACTGGTCGCAAATTGAGTCGGATATAATTTATGCGGCGTCCGTTTTCACGCCACGCACGATACGATACGCGCCATCTCTCAAATTCATTGCCTGTCGTTTTCTTTTTAGGGTTCCGTAGTCTCTCACTCTGCTCGGTGTCTGTTAGTATCTAAGTCGTTAACGTAATGAATATTTTATTTGAAATTCAATTCAATGTTTCAAGAAAGGCAAACAAACATAGAGCGGAAAAATACTTACCCCAGCGCGTGTGGGCTGCAGTTAGCCTGAGCTAAGTAAGTATAGGTACACTACAAATGTTTAATTTTTATTTTAAAATATAATTTTTCAGTTTATACTTACTTTAACGGGGTCTATCCCTATATTTAAACTAATTAAAAACCAGCTTAAATTCAAATGCTTTATTTATGAAAAGATCATATCACTTTTTTTTAAAACGGTCAACTACATGTTACCAGTTACTGTCGTTTAGAAATCACAATAGCGTTCTGGCGAAAAGAAACTATCCAGCAGTCGCTACTTTAAATTTAAATAGATGAATACTATGATATTAACAATTTACAAGGTAAAAGGTACAGGGTATATAACATACTTTGTGTGTTACTAAAATATTGGACATATTTATTAACCATTAGCTGTTTACGTTGCGAAATGATCAAACAATCTCGACAAACAGAGCTCCTTTGAAATGTGAAATATAATTGCACATCTTTTTCAGGGTTTCGCAGCCAAATGGCAAAAAACGGAACCCTTATAGATTCGTCATGTCTGTCTGTCCGTATAACACAGCCACTATACTGTTGACACTTGGTAAGTGGATGTACTCTGGGAACCGCATTAAGATTTTCACACAAAAATAAAAAAATAAACAATACATTTTTGGGGTTATCCCATACTTAAAACTGCCGCTCAAAAATTTTTTTGTTTATCAAACCCATAAGTTTGGAGTATTTATGGATAGGTCTTCAAAAATGATATTGAGGTTTCTAACATAATTTTTTTCTAAACTGAATAGTTTACGCGAGAGACACTTCCAAAGTGGTAAAATGTATGTCCCCCCCCCTGTAACTTCTAAAATAAGAGGATGATAAAACTACAGGATTTTGAAAAAAAAAATATATGATGTACATTACCATGCAAACTTCCACCGAAATTGGTTTGCACGAGATCTAGTAAGTAGTTTTTTAAATTACATAAATTGTGGTAGGTGCGGAACCCTCGGTGCGCGAGTCCAACTCGCACTTGGCCGGTTTTTTATCTTTTTTTTCGTTTTCTATATATTTTTGTTCTGAAAAATATTTAAAGAGCGAATAGATTATTATGTGTTTTATATTCAAATTAAGTAAGTAAAACTTGTAATTTTTGAATAGTACCTAATTCTTAATGTCTTGCCGATTTTTAGGAGCCATTTGGGCGCTAAGCGTAATTCGCAAAAGGGGTCATATTTGCGCCAGTATAAAGCTGTAAGGTGACATCTTTAGATTTATGTAAGTGCATGTCTGTTTTATTACACAGGTTTGGCAATAATTACTTGGTCAATATAAAATTAAATTCAACATTACCATAAATATGCCTACATAAATAAAGTTTCCATTACATATTCAACAGTCCAATTAAGTCTTAATTTAGTAACGTACCTACATAAGTTCATAAATAAAAATGTTACGCAAGTAAAACAATTTTCCTATGATAAAAAAAGTGAAACAAAGAGAAGCTGGTATATGTATATTTTTTTATAATAGTAAGCAACATGGCCGACATGCGGCGTCTGGCTGGAGAGTTAATTGTCGGCTGTAGGTCGGGCGGCGCCTCGCCCAGGGCGGGCGGCGGGCGGCCCACACAGTCGAGACTAGAGACAACCCTATTACAGGCCTGTTGCTTGTAACAATCGAGTTATTAACTGTCATCAACTTCCGTTGACATTTTCTACACTCAATTTGATAACTTTCATACTCTATGATTTTAGCAAACACTTATTTTGAGGCGTGAATTTCGTGATGATTACCCACTTATTTTGACATTTCGCGTTACCCACTTGTTTTTTAGGTGTAAATATCTAGGTTCTGCAATATGTCAGTTTTCTATTAAATTTTTTTTATTCAATTTCCATTTATCATACAAATTGTCTTAATAAGATTAAAATTTAATGAAAACATTGTTTAGAATTTCAGATAACCACAGATATAAGTTCGTCTTATGATCAGGTCACTAAATTGTATAGTGTTTTATTAGTAAATTTCATAAACAAATGGAAAATTCGATTTTATAAAGCTCGTTTCGAGACGCCGCAATTCGTATTCTCTTAACTTTATCCACTTTCCTTTCTTTTTTTGGTTTACCGTCCCAACTTGGCGTTCACCGTTGATCGGGCGTGACCCCAACTTGACAAAATTAATACAATACATGAGTTGTAACTATTTGTTGCCCGTACCGAAAATCGAACCGAGTACCTTTAACATGGCAGTCCGATGGACTAACTTCTAATGCCTACCAACACAACCGCAAAAAAGCTTTGTTTTCGATTTTCGTTTTAGTATATTTAAGTAAAGAAACTGTCGAAGGCCGTTCGGGAATACACGTCATAGATAAAATTGTATATTTTTGACTGCGCTATTTATGATACAGAAAATACCTACTAAATTTTTGAGTTGATTTAAAGGTAAAGGGCCCTCTATTATCAAAATAAAGGATTTCTTATAGGCCGCCGGATAGGTACCGAACGATAGTGTACTTTGCAAGGTGGCTGCTATTCTATTTTTCGTTTATTGTAAACGGCACTACCAGCGGCACTACTGGTAGTGCCGTTTACAATAGATCTGGTAGTGCTGTTTACAATGATTGTCAGATCTGTCAAAGTAGGTACAATCGTTTACAAAAATACAAACAAGGATATAAATATCTTAGACCGCAGAATTTTATAAGCTTTAGAATGGTTATATCTCCGAAACTATTTAACATAGACTAGTTTCTTCATAGAAGAGATATATCTCATCAAGATTCGTTGCGGATGACAGCTGTCAAAATAGAAAAAGCTTATCTCCAAAACTATTAATCGTACACTAGGAGTTTTTTACAAAAGTTTTAGATCTCATCAAGATCTACATTTTTGATGACAGCTATCAAACTAGAAACGGCTTTATCTCCGTAACTTTTGATCGTAGACTAGAAGTTTCTTTACAGAAGTGATAGATCTCATCCAAATCTTCATTTTGGATTGCAGCTGTCAAACTAAAAACGGCTTTATCCGTAAACTTTCATCGTAGACTAGTAGTTTCTTTACAGAAGTGACAGATCTCATCAAAACCTTTATTTCGGATGACAGCTGTCAAACTAAAAACCGCTTTATCTCCAAAACTATTAATCGTAGACTAGGAGATTCTTTACAAGATTGATATATTTCTTCAAGGTCTTCATTTTGGATGACAGCCGTCGAACCAGAAAAAAGGTAAAAAAAAAACCATTTAAAAAAGCAATTAAAATGTAATTCAAAGGATTTTTTACAGTTATGTTATTAATGGATAAAATGTTTATAATATTTACAATCGTTAATAACATTGTTCATTATCGATTTACGGATTAACGGTTTGTCCAGCTTTGTTAGATAAAATTTTGCATTTACACTAACACTACACTCTGTTGCTAGTAGTGTCACTGGTTTTTTTTATCTCTCTTGGCTCTATGTTATAAATTGCAGTCTAATATTTTTTTTTGCTATCGATCTTTTGACTTGACTTATTTGTATTACGTGAATCTTCCTTATCATCCCAACAGTTATTCCAGAAAAAATATATAACAAAATAATGTCACGAAAAACATGTATTTTTTGTTAACCATTTTACTTTGAAAAATTTGACAAGCATTGTAAACGGCACTGCCAGACCAATTGTAGACGGCACTACCAGTAGTGCCGCTGGTAGTGCCGTTTACAATTAACGCTATTTTTAACGGAAATTAATAATAAAATGCAAAAAAATACAGTTCACACAAAAGGTCATCAATAACCAGTTAGTTTATTGACTTCGCAATATACAGTTTTGTTATTTCACTAAGCAACTCTTTAAATAAAGAAAAACACCAATTCAAATGTTTCATTATATGGTACCAAATTCTACAAAACATAAAATCCTACATGTTTTTCTGCGTATCCCGAAGAGACGTAGACATTGTACGAATACGTCTGTCCACCGGTTATTTCCCAATAGGGTTGTTTTGTGTCAGGTAGTGGGAAGATTTAATCAGTCACGGCGCGGGTCTCGCCGCGTGGGTGACGTGATGTGACGTGTAGTGGGTGACGGTGACGGACGAATGATAGGTAACGCAACAAATTGAATTATTTTATCACTGATGACGAAGGCAGTGTGGCGTCACCTGCCACTTAACATTTTCAACATATTCGTACAAATAACCTGTGACGTCAGGATTTCATTTCTACAGTTTTGAATTAAATAATTGTAGCCCGCTGAATGTGTATAAATGGTGCTGACGCCGGCGTGTGACTGGCTGACGCTCGGTTGGTGAGATGGTCGTTTCGGTAAAATTACTAAAAGAGTTTGAGACTCAACGTTATCTTATTAATAGAGCAAGAAAATTTAAAACTTGTAAAAAAAATCTACTTAAGAAGACGACATACCCTAAAATCCCAAAACAGTCCATCTTACTTGTTCTAGTTTGAAGAAGTGGTACAGACTACAAATCACAAAAAATACAGATATTAGCAACAGAAGAAATTGAAAAGAAAATTGAACTAAATTTAAAAAAAATAAGAAAATCATTCATAAATAATCACAAAAAAGTGCTGAAAATTAAGTTTACTTGTCTTATATATTTATTTTGTCAGGGAACCCAATAACTTTTCAATTAATTTTTTAAGTATTGTTTTATATTAAAAGAAAATCGGCTAGAATTTTATATCCGCTTTTTTTTTTCAATAAATTAAAAACATGGAAAAACCAACCAAAAACGTAAGCGCGCCACGCGTAAGCCACATAAAACATGACGTGTGAAGTTCAACCTTATGTGAGCAGGCTTAGGATGATTTTAGCTTTTTTTTATACTTGACTTGCTCGACTGGCGTCTATCGTCCTCTTTAGTAAAAAATATGTTTTGTGTATCTCTCTAGTAATATTTTAAAGAGGAGAGATTTGTTTGTTTGTTTGTTTGATTGAATAAGCTGCGAAACTACTGGACCGATTTGAAAAATTCTTTTACCATTAGAAGCCGACATTATCCCTGATGAACAAAGGCTACTTTTTGAAAAGGAAGGAAGAAAAGGCTCCATTGCTACGGGACAACGGGTAATAGTAAGAATTAATGTAAAGGTAATAATAGTTTGGTAAGAATTATCGTTCCGTACTTATCTTTTTCACATAACTTCTAAACGGCTAAACCGATTGGGTTGAAATTTTATATAGGTATTTCGATGGTTTCCTACATGATTTAAAAATACAATTGGACCCGGTAGGTAGCGCTGCTGTCGGTATGTCAACTACTAAACAGCTTGACCGATTGTGTTGAAATTTTGTATGTGTATATCCATGGTTTCACAGACACGAATGTATTATGCCATTAAATAGGAAAAATTTGATTGTTTGTTTTTTTTCTATAACTAAAGAGTTTACATAAGAACCTACGCCGATAACAAAATTTAGGGCGGGCGAATTTATTATAAAGTATTAATAATAATATTCCAGCACGTCACTTGCTCTCGGAAATATGAAATATGATGGTGAATATTAGTTGCTGCTTCCGGGAATCAAATCCAAAACGTTTGAATCGGCAGTAAGTATAAAGTACTATAAATTGCGTCACTCGATCGTAGATAAGTGTAGTTAGATAATCCATACTTATATCTATCTATATATGTGTATAAAAACAGCAAGTCACTCCTTAATTTCCAATTTATGAAGGAAAAAATGGTCAAGTGCGAGTCGGACTCGCGCAATAAAGGTAAACCGACTGTAATTATGAAATTTTGGTAAATTGTTGTGCACAATACGTGTAGGTGGCGCGCCAGTTGTTTCAAAAAAGAGAAACAACGCTAGCGGGTCAGCTACTATTATAATAAAATTAAATGCGGAAGTGCCTCTGTCTGTCTGAAGGCCATCAAGTACTTCATTGTAAGTCAAGTAAACACAGGCATGTCAAAGTTTATTGTAAGTCAAGTAAACACAGGCATGTCAAAGTTTATTGTAAGTCAAGTAAACACAGGCATGTCAAAGTTTATTGTAAGTCAAGTAAACACAGGCATGTCAAAGTTTATTTTAACCGAATTCACAAGAGTGAAGATATTTGTACTTTAAAAACGTTAAGTGTGGGTTGGGTTAGCACAGTCAGTTTGGTATTTAAAAAGAAAAACGCTCTTAATTCTAAACGGATGTATGAACTTAAATTTCATGATTGACACTTCATGACATTCATACAACAGGGAGAGTAAATTGCGTTATTCATACTTTGTTACACACACTCTCTATGTATCCCTAACCTAAACTTTTTTACGTACTTCATATACGTTCGTCCTTCCGCGTCGTACGGTCGATGCAGTTCTTAGTTTACAAGGTTAAAAATTAATGTTATCTGTGTATAATTCCTTCACTTCTCAACGGAGCATCCAATCGAGCTGAAATTTGTCATAAACATAGTTGAAGAGACGGAGAAAGGACATGTGCTATTTTTTGTACCGGAAACGTCCCACAGGAATAACAAAACAACCAATCGAATTCCAAGTGAAGAAGAAAAAGAAGAAAAACATTTATTTGACTAATAAACATACACTAAATGGTAGAGTACAATAATTGCTATATATGTACATGTAAACATACAAATACACACAATCGCACACATACATATACATAAATATATATAATATAGCTAACAAAAATTATCTTAAATGTACATTCTTTTGGAAGTTTACTGTATACATTTATAAACCAAATGGGTATCCATAACGCTGTGCTCACAATGAGCAAAGCACTGATTTTCAGTGGGACCCTAAAAAAGTGACTTACTTACTACCAAAGAGCAACAACAAATGAGTACCTAATCATAATATAATTCCTGTTTCATAGCTCACATACACACACAATACTAAATACAAGTGGACAATCTATTCTAATTTTAAGTTGACGCCAATAATCGAATTAAGCACGGGCGGTGCCATGGGAAAAAGCTAGTAAAGCTATTAGTAAGCGGTACCAAACCTCCTGCCGACCCGCGATATATCGTGTCTCAGACCGGTTCCAAAGATTAAAACTTAAGAAAAACTTTTCCATATCACTTAGATTTTTAAAATACTAGCGTCAAAGAAACTACAACAGAATAACGTACAGCCTTGAACCGACCAAAACCGCCGCGTGCGCAAGTTCGGCGCCAACATTTGTTCAAGTGATTACATATATCCGAACAATAAATATTTTCAACAGTAGAATAATGACTATGCTCTCATAGATAGAGAATACGATTTTAAAAGAATATTTACTTACGTACATACATGACGCACTTGTACCTAGTCGTTGTCAGGTGCGCCACATAGTCGCCGGTCGTAAGATGCTTAGTTTGCAATTTGTAAAAATAGTATTTTTATTCGTAAAAACCTTCCGCAAGGCAGTTCTTGCTTGCGCGGTTGTAACCGGAGCATTTTTCGCAAAATACATTAGATACCAATAGTTTCCTATTTATATGTATATAGTTAGTTAGTTATGACGTAACCGCTACATAGCTGCGTCAAAATACAACTCTCTTAACTCTTACCATCAGTTGTGAAAAAAAAAAGAGTAGGAGACGGAGGTCAGATCCAATACTGTTTACGGTGTCACCGTTAGTGTTTCCATATTTGGTAATGCCAATAATATATGTACAATATGAAATTGAGGTAATGGGCTTCTTTGGTATCCTAAATACTTTACGTATTATGTTTATATTTTTATTTTAATATTTATAATTCAATGTTAGTAAGAAAATATATTATAATTAGTAAGAATCTTATTATAATATTTAACCTGTGCTACAATATAATCGAGTAAAAACACGTAACTAATTACATGTATTTAGTTATTGCTACTGTTCTGCTTCCATTCTTTTGATTGTAATCTTAAATTAACATTTGATTTCAGGTAAACAATGCTGGCTTTACACTTATTTTATATCATGTACTAAATTAATTGTTAACATTGAGAATGCTGTTTGTTTTCCCTAAATAAAATAGTAAATAAAAATTATAAATAATATTTTTAAATTATATACATAACAAATATGGTATTTCGTCTTTTGGTTAAATTGCAATTGAGGCTGACTTGTTTTATCGTTCTTGTAAAATAATTCACTTAGAGGATAAGATAAAATGGATACTTACAAGATTGTATTGTCGTTTCTTATTTCATTATTAAACGGACTTTACCATACCGCTTATTATGTTACAGCTCAATCAGTCAATGAGTGGCTCTAGAAACTTAATACATGGCACATCAGTCCCTTGTGTATTATCACTCTTCATACGTATCTACTGTGCTGTTGAGGCAGCGAGCTATCCTCACTTAACCTTGGGCAAGGGAAATTATTGGGATACTTAGCGCGGCCAAAAAATTTTTAGTTAAAAAAATGCTCCCTGAATTAACGATATGTGATTCAAATATCCCACGATAAATCACCACTTGTTAGATCATAGCAGGAGTGGCCTATAGTCTTAAACTCAACACTCGATTAGGCACTTGACAGGTTGTAACACTTCGCAAAATGTTACGTTGATTCTGAACTTAGCCCTCGTTACATTCGAGCTCATAGGTCAGGTCAGGACTAATATATTATACGTAGTTACATCACTTTTTATATCAAAAAAGAAAACAGGAAACGTTTTTTATGTTTAGCTGGTGCCATGTGATATGACCTTTTCGCCGCATTTTTACATCGCCTTTTATCATGGAAAAATGCCGTCTTATAAGGGACTATCCTTTTCGGTGAAGGAAAACATCGGCTGGAAACCTGCTTTGATCTGAGAAGATATTCCAAAGACGTATGGAAAGTTCAAAGATCCGCACCATTAGGACGAATTCTTGCGTTGCGTTAGTTAGCAGGGGTAACGCTTTTAGGCACAAGTGAAGTAATGGAATCATTAGGAACAGTCTCTACTACGCCAGACTCTGGAATTCAAGACAAAAATGTATGCAAGTAAAATCACGGGTTACGAGAGCAGTTTTGTCACGAATTACTGAGTCCGAATAGTTGGCCTTTCATGTTAATGTATAAAAGTTTGTTTAGTGTACGAGAAATAAAAGGCAATTCTTCACTCAAGAGAAAAAAACAAGAACTTTTTAGCAAAAAAAAAAAACAACCGGCTTTAAAACGATGCACTGTAAAGGTAAAAATGATTACTTGTTTCCAGAATTCTGATCTTTAAACTGTAATTCAGATCAGACTTTTGGAAATAAATAACTATTTGACCCTTTTAAGTGCATCTTTTTGAAGCCGGTTGTTTTTTTATTAAAAAGTTTTTATATTTGAAAAAAAAAATAAGTCAGCACCATACAACAAAGAGGATAAGTATAAATGATAAAGTTAAAATTATTGACAAACAAAGCTGTGACTTGTGACAGCGACACGGCACAACGTCGGCGACAGGAGTCAAACGTGGGACGCGCAACGCAACGTGCCAACCTTACTTTCAGTATGTCTTCTTGAAACTTTATTACGTCATTCGTTATTCGAAAATTATTTAACTAACATTTTTTAAGTAAAAACTTTTTTAGCGGCGTTGTGCAGTTTTTTGTGATGGGTATAAAAAATTATAAACTCGCGCAGGCTGATCGAAAATTCATAAGACGGAAACCATAATGCCACGCTATAAAAATTCGCGGGACGGAAACCATAATGCCACGCCATTATAGGATGATTGGCAAAATAAAAAGATTGATTTTAAAGTGAAAACTTCTTTACCGGCGTTGTGTTCTTTTTTTGTTAAATATTTAACTCTATAGGACGAATAAAAAGTAAGAGGAAATTGGGTTGATGAAAAGATGAAAGTGCGGATTACACTTGTTAAAATGTTATATACAAGTTGTATTTTTTTTTTTTTATTTTTAGTATATGGCGATTATGAAGTAGTACAGGGATGTTGGATATGGGATTTTAATTCTTTGACAGATTGAGATGTCAAATATAATACGTCAAAAAAGTAAATAAAAAAACATTATTATTTATAATAAATAAATATGTATACGAAGTGATGGGAAGTAAAAAGCTAGTATAGAAAAAAATTGTTAATATTTAAGTTTACACTTCCGCCGGCACTCCCGGAGTGCAACCTGTTTTTTTATAGAAAAATAATGTACTGGCAAAATGGTTCGATTCTCGGTCGAGGTAACATAAAATTACTATATTTTCGTCCGTTCGTTCTGGGGATAAGAGTTCTTACGAATGATATTTTCACACTTTTGATAACGCCAGTTTTGCCACCGACACCTACCGCTATCGTTCGTGTAGCTTTGAAACGTTACTTACAAAATTTTTGGCTACAAAACTTGCAAAACGAACGGTTGACGTACACACACTACCAAAAACAATGAATATGTATAGGCAGTTTGACAGATTAACACAGAAACCCCAACTTCAGACATGGGTCTAAAGTTTCATTTTTCGGTGACAAAAGTGACAAAAATAACAAAAATATCGTTATTTTTGTATAGATGATACTAAAATGTTGATATTTTTGATGCCAATGCTAAACGAACGAATGACGGTGACAAAAGTAATGAAAATAATGATTCTGCATCCCAAAACGAACGCGCCCATAGTGTATTGTAAAAGTTATCTCGCTTGACTGTAGTTTGTGTCCGCTAATCTGCGACTATCACGTTGCAACGGAATACCTCGTGCGAAAGGTGGTGTAGTTAAATCAATCAATCAGTCAAATAAAAACTTTATTCAAATAGGTTTCTAAGAACACTTTTGAATCGTCAATACAATGTATACAATGTTAATTTCTGCTAAAAAGAGCTGGCAAGAAGTTCTATTTAAAGTAATCATACAATACTTTTATAAATTAGCTAAAGAGTATACAATAAGTACCGAAAAACTTATAAGGTAATAAAAATAAGTAAGTAAGCTATTAAAAACAAAGTCAAACATGTCAATTTTTATTTTTTTCTTTTTATGCGCCCCCTGCGCACAATGTGAAGCGTCAAATTTCGTCAATCGAATGAAGGAATACAGATATTTATAGTACTACTGGCATTATATCGCCATCATAATTATATTTTTGCACAATCATATGTACATACATACTTACATATACTTAAAACAATCCATACTATCCATGAATATAATATAATAATAAATATTATAAATGCGAAAGTAAATCCGTCTGTTACCTCTTCATGCTGAAACCACTGTACCTACCGATTAAGATGAAATTTGGCATGCAGATAGTTTGAGTCCCGGAAAAGGACATAAGCTACTTGAAAACTTCAAGTATTATCGTTCGTTTTTTTTTCCCCATAATTGAGGTGTTGCCGTTGAAATCCTACACCGATGACCGAATACTAAGAATACAAAGAAGTTTGCAAGAGCAGACCAGTCTCCACAGCGGCAGCCGTTCACAAGTAAATGAATCAGCCATCGCTTCGCTCAACCATGTTTTAGGGAACGTAACGACCCGACACTCATGCCACCACCGCAGACACTTTGAGAGAGCATGACACACTCAAGCAACTCCAATAAAACTTCACGTGTAGTAAAGGAAGAAAATATAAATCCGACACACGTACTCTGAACTTAAAACTGATTTATAGTTGCTTTTAAAAATATTTAGATAAGAGAAGATTGGAAGGTCTCACTCACACACTCAAGGACACACATAAATATACATAAAACACAAACAGTGTATCAAAAATTGATACTACTAGGAAAAAAAAACTATACATATATGTATAAACTTGAATAGGTACAAGTATAATAATTTAATAAATATAGTAAAAATAACCCGCTGCAATGCAATCCACCATCGGCCGTACAGCCTTAAGGCATATACACTTCAAGCATAAATCATTAGGTACAAATTTCAGACGTCATGGTGGCACATATATCGTCACTAATAAACGTATGTTAATAAATTAGTAGGGCTGTCGATCGATCGGGAATTAATACAAACGATTTAATTCGAGCGGCGACGCCGAGTCGGAGTCTTTGATAACCCTGCAAGTCATGAGCGAGAAGCGGAAATGGTACTTAGTAAGAGTTAAAAAAATATAGTTTTTAGGGTTCCGTACCCAAAGTATGCTAATAGAACCCTATTTCTCAGCCTGCGCTGAATGTCCGACCTCCCAAGGGCTTTATCCTTTAGAATAGCAGGTAGAAGACTGACATTTTCACAAAGTATGTGTTACCTACTATCACAGATAAAGTAATAAATAATAAAAAAAGCAAAAAGTAAAACGAAGAGGGGCCTCCATACAAGGAACAAGTTTTGGTTGTTTTTGCGCTATCGTAAAACAGGTTATACGTACATAGGTATAAGCTTCAAACTTAAAACGAATATAATATCAATAGTATAACAGCTAATAAATACAAAGTGCGCGTTAAGCAAAGTGCGAGTTGCATTGTGTGGTTGTACAGAACTAGTGGAAAAACTTTTGTAAGCCTTTAGGTTATCACCGCGTCAGTGAGTATTTTTCATAAATAATATTCCAATTAATTTAAATTTCTGTCATTATTTTTAATAGATATTTTAAAAGTATTTTTAGTATACTTGTAGTTTTAAATCAAATTAATGTGACCTAGACACTGCTTGATAAACTATGCGTTATAATGTCCTCACAATACATATCTAAATGGTCTTAAGTTTCCAAAAGCCTGAACTCTCGTAAGGTTATTTGACTTACCCTTTCTGTATCCTTAACAAACTCGAAGTATTTTTATTCAAATTGACTTTTAAATAGCATTTTTAAGCGTCAAAAACTATAAATTTTATTGACTTCAATTTACCACACCGGTTCCTTCGTTAATCTTTTATAATTTTTGTTATCAATTTTATATTAAAAGTAATGTAATATAGTTAGTACACCTACACTAGGTCATTGCACAATAGATAATATTTAAATTTAAAATATTTATAACATCTGCATCATAATAACAATATATAATTTCAGAGTAACCCGGGATTTAGAGATTAAGGAAGTTTATATATATATTTTTTTAAAAAAGGTACCCTTATAGGATCACTTTGTTGTCTGTCTATCCATCAAGACCCTTTTTCGCAGGAACGCGTGGAGGTATCTAGTTGAAATAAATACCAAATAGTAAAGTCTACGGTCTCTTGAAGCCTCTAAGTCAACGCAATAAAAAAATACGGTCGAAATACGGCCATTTTATCGCATATTTTGGCAATCACAAATCAAAACCTTTGGGTTACTTCCCGTTGACCGAAATCATGAAATTTGACAAAAAGCAAGATCACAAATATAGGAAATAATCCAAAAACTGATCATAAACCTGTTAGACTTGATCACATGATGGAAAAACTATCTACATTTAATAAGTGAATTTGTACGGAACCCTAGGTGCGCGAGCCGGACTATCACTTGGCCGTTTTGAATCAGATGCCGCTATCCTTTAAAAATATGTTCATATCAATTTCGAAAATCCCGGGTTTATGGTTTCCAATCCTACGATTGATATTTTATTACGATTGATATTTTATTACTATTCTATTTCCTACTCAGAAAAAAATATGTTTTCATCTCAATATGGATCTGCTAATTCACCTGAATGATTTATTACTTTCGTCATTAATGATTTCACCAAATAATGAAGAATGTCTTAAAATTGTACTTGTTTAATTTTCGCTTATTGTTTACAATAAAATTATATTGTGACACTAAATTATATTTGCAATAGAATAAACAGGTCTATTTCTCACTATCTAAGTGTCTATAAAAAAATAAAGTAAGTTGGCGGCAAGTATAATGAAGGTTCAATGAAAAAAAAAAAGGTTTTTGCCCGAGACTTACGACCACAAAAATGCACCATGGTGTAATTAAAGACCAGTAAATTCTCTTTCAGATTTATCAGCTGTAAACCATATATCCTGGAAGCTCAGAAAAAATTGCATTATTCCCCGTCCTATTAGCTATATTCAATTATTTTCTCGTTGCATCAGGTTGCCTCGTGACGACAATAAAGTAGAGAAACAAACAAACTGCAGAATAAAACAAGTTATCACGTATTAAATAGTTGTCACGTAGTAGGTACATGAGTTAACTAGTTCTGTTATATTTACTATATATGCATATTGCAAAATAAAAATAAAAATAATCTAGTTACTCTTACAATAATTGAGTTGACTTAACATTTATTTATTTATATAATAGATAATGTTATGCACATCACAATATTATACGTAGTTAGAATATAATAGTAATATAAGCCCAAATGTAAATGGCATAGTGTGCATAGTTCACTTTCGGACTATTAGGTGTCAGCTATTGGCGATTCAGTTCTGGCATAAGTGCTGAGTATCTACACTAGATGTACAATACAATAGTGACGTCAGATGCAGACTCATTGATTTACAATAGATAGACGGACATAACTATTTTAATGACAGCACAGCGATTTCATACATTACTTGCTAGTTGCCTACGATGTTGCCCGCGCCATTTAACTTCCCCGTGCCCTACAGATGTAATAAGCGGTGGAATTTCCAAACGAATTCTCTTATTTCCATTTAATCATTCTGATTTTCCAGAAACGCCGATTTTTTATTTGCAATTATAGGTATGTACCTAGTAAGTATCATACCCTTTTTGACTCCCAAGGGGATGACTTTACAAAAACAATTAAATTTAAATGGTTTCAGCTTCCAAAATAACGGGTTTTCATACAAATTTCCAACCCCTATATTACACCATTGCATAATTGTTCAAAATGTCATGGTTTAAGTTTCAGTAGTTTGTTCTCGGCGTTAATGAGTCAATCAGGATATGATATTAAATAATCTTTGGGTGGATAATCCTAATATAATATGATATGATATGTTATGATATGATATCTTATAATTATAATATAATATAAAAGAGGCTGCCTATTAAAGATAGAAATAATACATAAAATGCAAAATTAATTGTTAATAGTTATTTTAACTATGCCTATGCAGTCTTGTTAGGCTAGTAAAAATCCAGGAGTTCTTTAACTAAGGTACAGGGACAAAGTCGCGAAAAAGTGACAGAGTCAAAAACTAATCGTAGGTACACATACCTTTACAAAGTCTGTACGGCAAAGATCTAGATTTTATAATGAAGTATAAAGCGGCGCGGTACGCTAAAGTAAAAAAAAGTGGTTCCGTATTTTTAAAATAAAACAAAACCAATTTATTAACAATAGTTATACTTGATCAACAAGTCAGCAAATTCGTTCGTTGCTTGTGCTAAAGTTTTAGGCCCGGATTAATAGACGTTGCTAAGCAATGTCCTAAGTAATACTTCTGCAAGTCTTACTTGGAGAATTCTATACAATACATACTACTGCTATTAGTTATTTTACCAGATTTTCAAAAACACCGCCTACCTAAAAGTCTATGTTTTTTTTTTATGTCAATTTATTGTAAACAGTGGTTTAGTTTATCGACAACGCTGTATGGCTTGTAATCTTTACCTGCGCGCATCCAATGTTATAAAGAGCAAAAATCCGGTTGAGTCGTCGAGTGCGAGTTTTAACTTGCGCACCGAATGCGGCGACGATACCGTAGGTAATTATGTACCAGAATTATTTCCCTACCCCCTCGCACCTCTCTCATTTGCCTAAAGTACCCTTCCAGAAGTCGACGTTAGAAGCTAGGAAAAAATAATTCATGGATATTTGAGCATCTGAATCAATGTTTTATTATTTTTAACACATTACGTGCTTAGACTGTCCTGAGTAAAGGAAATGAGTTACTTAGGCTTAGCTAAGAACAAGAGCATGCTTAGCAACGTGTGTGTGTCTAAGCAGTGTTTATTATTACATTATTTAAGCTAAGCCTATGTCTTAGCAATAAGTAATACTTTGTCTAAGCAACGACTATTATAACGGGCTTTAGTTATGTTCATTGTTGCATTTAATTACATTACGCTTACTAAGCCTCTGTCTTAGAATGTTACTTTGGCTAAGCCACGACTATAAATCCGGGCCTTAGTGTCGTGCAGCTACTGAAGCTGTCCAGAATTCTTATAGAATAGATGCTGAGCGTAGTGAATGGTTTATACGTAGAGAACTGAGCACAGTAAACGATTTAAAGGTATGAGACCAATAAAATTGGTCTCATGTCAAACATACAACGTTTCTCCTTTACCAGCGAAAAAAAAATTAGGCTGATTTCAAGTTTTAGTTAAGAAACACAACGAATACAATATCAAACAGGAAGTTTATTAAAATTTACTTATACAACATAAGAAAAAAAACAATATATACTACAAAAGTAAAGTTACTGCAATTCTTCAGTTTAAATGCAACCAGTTTTGGTAATGTTTTTATATGTACAACACGTTTTGTTTCAATAACCGCTTTTAGCATTAAATAATAACTCTAAAACAGGGATTCCTAAAGTTTTTTTATCACGTCTCCCTACTGCAAAATATCAAAATGCCCAGTGTCCAAAATGGCAGCAAGTGGTCTCGCCACGCAATTGTAAAATACAATAATGGTAAAATATTTTTAAATGTTTTATTTGAAAAAAAATCTTTCCACACTCTTGTTATAAGAAGAGTCAACGTGACGAAGCGTGTGCATAACGTGACAGAGCGTGTGCATAACGTGACGGAGCGTGTGCATAACGTGACGGAGCGTGTGCATAACGTGATTTCCAATTCTTGGTTCAATAGAAAGAGGGACCTGCGCCCCCTTTTGGATGTCGTCACGCCCCCTACTTTGAAAATCAATGCTCTAATGGTACTCGGTTACCTTGTGTTCGATAGTTTCATAAGCAGCACCACAGTGTGACCTGCTCGTGTCTGACATAGCAAATTTGTTGACTGAGTATAAGAGTATGCTAGAAAGACGAATGTGAGATTTTAGAAGTATATGTTTTTGTTTTTGAAATGTGTGTGTTTTAAATGTAATGTAGTGATATGGTCTATAAACTGTTATACTTCAATTAATAATAAATAAAATATTATAATTAAATTAAACCGGGTCTTACCACGATAGGTTTTAGTTATAATGTTAAAAAAACACGAAAATTCTAGTTTAAAATAATAAATAAAATATGACAACAGCACAGTTTCCTTTTAAAAGTCGCCAACTGTTTAATACGATTTGATATTTTTACCCGATTTCTGTATAAAGATCAGTTTGGCAGTAGACACTTGTTGTCTTTACTTTTAATGTGTGACAGAAACAGGTATATATCTACGTCCCTAGAGTCCCCTTATTTTATCTAGAAAATCACAGTAAATAAGTAAAACGCTATTTTGTTTTTTTTTTACAGGAGTTGCGTTCAGATATTTAACTGCATAACATTGTCATCGAAAACATAGCATGATATTTGTGAAAGCGATATTTATTCTTATTTTATTAAATAAACATTAAGCTGGTACTTTCAATAGAAAAAGTGTAATTTATGACTTAATATTTGTACCGATAGGTTTTAAATATTTGCTGAACTTGTGATCCCATTTTTTTGTCAGAATCATCTAATTCGATAAGTTAATTTTGGAACTGAAAACTTTGAAAAACATGATTTTTCTGCGAGTTTCTGAACACCAAAATCACACTTTTTGTGCTGGAGAGATGAAAAGAAATTATTTTAGAATTTTGTAAATTAAATATTGATTTGCAATGGTTAAAGATTAGGAATCAGGAGGGACTTGGAGCAATGGCGTTACATATTACGGAAAATGCAATAGATGCAAGCGTCAGGATTAAAATATTCAAAGGCAAAGATAGATTTACTAATGTCACAAAGTAGTGACCTCCACAGTAACCTTAATAGCAAAGTCGCCTTGACATACTTTAGCTTCCAAACACCTTTCAAAATTGTAAGAATATTGAGGGAAGCTATGATATACATAGTTAAAATAACTCTGTCACCATTACTTGTACTTAACATAATATGCATATTTAGCTGAAGAGTGAAACGAGGGAACGAACAACAGTCTACTAAAGACATTCTACTTTAAAGTATTACATACATAAATACATTTACAGTACTACAAAAATTATTCGGTCACGTTTTATCAGTGTAGGTTACAGGTCACAGGTCCAGGGAATATCTGCAAAAGTTTTGTAAACGTCTCCAGCATTAATGAGTTCCGCAAACTGGTCCAGGTAGAGAGTGAGTCGAACTGAAGTAAAAACTTCTTTCGTCAGTTAACCTGTTTACTAAAAGGAAAGTTATAAACAAGAAATGTTTACGGAGGCGTTCTTATTGCCGAATCGAAGAGCCTTCACCACATGAATACAGAGTTAAAATAACTGTGTAACATAATAATTGATGTCATGCACAGAATTAGGGGCGGGCGGCAGGCGTGGGCGGGCGACGGCGGAGGGCGGCGGCGGTGCGGCGCCCACGGTAATCTACCTTTGACATCATTCCGCTTCTTGCTTTTATCTCCAATAACACCTAATCACCCTTCCAAGGCAGAAGGAAAAAACCACGCGTATAGCAAATTGGCGGAAACAAGGAAATTGTATTTTATTCGAGTGACATGTGCGAGTGACATGTGCGAGTGACATGTGCGAGTGACATGTGCGAGTGACATGTGCGAGTGACATGTGCGAGTAGGACACTGAAAAGGCGCTTGTGGTTTGAAAATTATTCGGTTTCCTCCAGAGGAATGTTGAAAGCAGTTTCAGTTTACGGAATTTCATTTTATATATAAATAAACACATTGTAATTTTTTTTATTTTATGTATAAAAACTATTTTTAAAATGATACTACACCGATATTTAACAACAAATATTAAATCTAATTTATAAATAAATAGCGCATCACATCAATACATCTACTGGATAAATTTTGAACCACTCTTGAATATTTTATAGTTGAGAACAAGTCACAGAAAATTTCGTGAATCCACAAAAATGTACTTTTTCGACTTTATTTCAATTGCAAAACGTTATGAATGGGCAAATACGATTTAATTTCAATAAAAAACATAGTAATTTAAAATGTTATTTTCCATGAAAATGTAAATTTACCGGTAATTAAATCTTCAGTCAGTGGTTTTGTCGAATGATAATTATTTAAGTATATTAGAGATTTGTATAAGGTGAGTTCATCACATTTAGATATAGATTTAAGGCTTCATTTAATTAGAGAAGAAGCTAAAATAGTAGTGGAATTTTAATATTAACTGTGAATAGTTGTAATTTTTTCCTATACTGTTAATTTTTGTTTTAATATAATCTACTATGTACATATATTCGAAATAAAAAGCAGAATGTTTGAAGGTACTATTTACGCACTCGAACTATTAGCACCCTCTCTTTTGTTACAATCTACTATTTACACACTTATTAATCATTCAGTAAAAATCCATTTTTATTGAAAAATTGGATCGAAGTGGTTGACTAGATACATGCAAACAAAATGACCTGATACAGTATAAATGATCTGTAATTGTTCTTTTTTCAACTAAGGTGCCCTAAAAAGATAAATATTAAACATTCAAACTGATATCTAATTTTCCATAGCGACAATGCGACAAAAACATTCTAATATCATTGATGTTATTGTCTATACACAACACTTAGGTATTCAACCCACGGCCGGGTGTGGCCATGGAAATCACAAAAAATCCTTCAGCGTAGGCATAACATGTCACAAAAGGGCGGCGCGAGCCCAGACGTCGGGCCACGAGCGGAGCGGCATGACTGATGAATAACTTTGCCTCACGCTCGCAGCAAAAAAACAATTTTTCTGCGAGTTTCTAAACAATGATGATGATGATGGAGCGATGAAAATAAATTATTTTATAAATTGCATTGATTTGCAACGCCGATATAAAAAGATCGGTTAAGTGCGATTCGGAAGTACTGTAATATAAATAAATTTCAAACAAAAATAATAAAGAGGAGCCACTAGGAGGTCGCCCATCTTAGGACTGACCACGCCCAGTGATGCTTAACTTCACATATCTGGTTTGTAAGTTTAGTTGTTGTTTGTTTTAAGTACATTATTTTGATAACACAGATTATGTGAAAATTTCAGACATTTACCTATTACGATTCAAGAGATTCCTTAGAGCTTAAAGTTCTTTAATGCTTACATAAAAACGATATACTCATATATATTAGAGTTAAGCTTACTTCTTCAAGCTACTAATTGATAATCGGCAGTGCGTATTTTTACTTAATTTGTTTTTTTTATATAATTTATAGTTGGATTTTATGCTCAATTTGGTTTTTGTAAAATAATTATAGCTATATTCGCAAGAAACTTGTAAAATCAAGTGGAATTTTGATTTTTATATAGTTTTAGTGATTGTCCTTAAAATGGCGATATAAGCTTCTTTTTCTTTACCAATTTTATAGCACTAATTCCTATACAATAGCAGAAATTAACCTGTTTTTGTAACCCTAATCGTTTCAATAAGCATAAAATAACTTTTTTCTAGAATCTATTGTATAGCTTTAGGTTGCATAACAATGTTTTTCAACGCTGAAAGAATTTGGTTGTACTATCGTATCATTTATCAATGCTATAGAACTCACAGATCTTATCAGAACTATACAAGAACTTAAGTCGTTTATAAGAGTCAGGTAACTTCTTTTTACAGCTTTACTGCTACGGGTAGCTTAAAGCTGTAGAAGTCACCTATATACTGGCTATAGTTACCGCTAATATACAATAACTAGCTATAGTAGTTAATAATTATAATTCACATACGTCTTAAAGCATTAAGTATCGCTTCTAAACCCTTGTTAGCAGGTATTAAAACTGTTGTAGAGCTATAATAGCATTTAAAGTTGTAAAACAGGCTGCAGTCAACACAAATGTGCTAGTTGGGAGGGTTCCGCTGGTACCCATTTTTGTACGGAAACCCTTTGTATTTTTATGTCAACAAAGAGCTGTAGTTATACCCTATAACCATAGCTCTTTTATAGTTTATTATATTTATTTAGTTTATAGGTTAGTATTTCATATAAGATTGTGGTATCATTGTTTTTCCAGAAAGTAATAGATGAGATCACGAGTCACGACTAGCCAATTTCATGACGGTACCAAAAATATTAAAAATAATTTGACAAAAGATAGATAGAATATGATTTTTAGTTTATTTTTTTTAATTTTTTTATCCTTTAGGTACACTGAAAATTATAATAAATATCGTTTAAGATTATACTTACGAAAGCTTTGATTAGTTTTTATTTGTTTTTAGAACAGTAGTCATTCAAAATAAATACCAAAGTGTTTCTCTGACTTTCTTCACGCTCCTTTTAAGGCTCGACTTTGTATTAATATAATTACATTTAAGGCGCTTCTTATGGTCATTTGTCACCAGATGGAGCGTGCCAAGCATTAGAGATCCTGTAATTAATGACAAGGGCCAACGCATCATGTCCAGTGCCCAGAGTGTAAACACTCACGCATTTTTCCTACAGCTCCATATTGTTAAAGACTAACTTTTGCCAAACTGCTGTGTCTGCGCTAAATTCACTTATCGGCGGCGGCGTGGGACTCCTATGGCAACTCTTTGATTGTAATGAGGAAGTTTGCTGTAGCAAGCTATTGCTGTAGTTCGTCCACGTGGACTTTGGTTATAGTAATTTCTGCGAAAACTTTTGATTCTCGCTTTATTTTAATAAACTTTGATTTAATTTTATCTGTTAGGCCGTCGGTTATTTTGAGCAATTTCTTGTTATCAGATCGAGCTACAATTCCACATGCACTTTTGGTGTACGTGAAAATTTAATAAAAACAAATTTAATGAATTGTAGAATCACAGAAAAACTGAACATAATATAAAATAGAAGAACATATATTAAGAAATAGACTTAAAAAATTTGGTCCATCAGCAACTACCGCACAAGTAACTTTTCTTCGTTATTAAAAGAATTTCGCAGAAGAATGGGCGCCGTATAATATAATATCTGTCAACTTAAATTTCGAAACACTGACAAAAGTTTTAACCCTTTCATTTTCAACGGAACTTATTTCACTAAAATCAAATAATTTTCCCAAAAAAATCTATCTAAAACAATCGACAATCGGGCATTGATTGGCAATCGACTTCAAGGCGCATAAATAGACGAATGTTTTTTCATTAAAAGTCTGCTTGAGGGGCTTATTTACTTAGGTTTCGTACCCAAAGGGACCCTTTTCGCTGTCCGTCCGTCTGTCGGTCTGTCACCAGGCGGTATCTCATGAACCGTGATAGTTAGACAATCGAAATTTTCACAGATGATGTATTTCTGTTGCCGCTATAACAACAAATACTAAAAAACAGAACAAAATAAATATTTAAGGGGCCCTCCGTTCAATAAACGTGATTTTTATTGCTCGATATTGATAATGACAACAGGTAGACGCTTGAAATATTCACAGAATATTCAATTAAAATATTTTTTAAAATTAAAATTAAATAAATACTTAAGGGGTCCAACAGACGAGATTTTTTTGCTATTTTTATAGATAATGGTACGGAACCCTTCGTGCGCGAGTCCGAGTCGCACTTTCATTAATGTATTTTAGAAAGAAAGTTTAAATACATTCCAATTGGAATACTCACGTACTTAAACTCACCTATATTACCAGTATATTGTACATAAAAAAAAACAACGCAAATATTTATCGATTACAAAAATATTGAACGTGAAAAATATTGAATATCTAATTAATCACATCTGGGTATTTTCATGTTTCTTGTTACTGGTTTTCGTATTAGCCTTTTTCCCGCGGCCAAATCTCTCAATTATTTTGTATCATTGAAACAATGAATGATAGCAGTATTAAAGTATGTTTCTGTTTTAAACGTCCAGAACAATTTTGGTACCATACGATAATACAGGAAAGGATTTTGTTGTTAAATACTTAGAAACATTCTTGATCGAATGCAGAATGAAAAATTAAAAGCAAAAAAATCTTTTTTAAAATAGCTTTTATTTAAATGCTCTAAAAAGAAGAAAATAAAATTTTCCTTTAAAATTTTAACTATTTACTTATAACCTCATTATACACAATTTATATGATCATAATAGCTTGTCGCGCGATTTACTTGTGTAAATAAACTAGTATCTATTTAATTGAGTAACTTTTTTAATAGAGAATAGAGACCGGCAAAAAAAATTACTCCCGTGGGAACTCTCAATCGAGATAAAACGATATGATAACTCAGTACTTTTTAGTACCTCTTACTTTATCTACGTTAAAAATCATGTCACCCCTTTAAATGCCAATTATGGCTTCGTATGCATTATAATAGTAGATTATTAACTAAGGGATGAATAGTTCGAGTCTGAAATGGGCATTTCACCCGAATTAAACACTATGCTTTTCATTTCGAATATGAGAAAAGTAAACACAGGTTTTCTATAACAGCTTGAGCATCTTTTCTTATTAAATCAGGCGTTGAATTCATTTCAAAATCGCTTGATGAACTCATTTTATTAGGCATAAAATTGAATTCGCAAATTCCTTAGATTTTGCACTTTCCTTACGCTTACCCGCCTTTTTTTCTTTTTGCGCGCAACATTTTTCAAGCGCCATAATGCCAGCCAGTATTTTTGAGTTGTAGTTATTGCTAGTCGACTCACCTAATAATATAAATTATTTAAAATTTGTCATGATCTACCTAAATTAATTTAAACACGGTTTTTCGGTTGTATTAAACCACATATCTGGTATAACCAGGTATTTCAAATAACATCACAAAACAGAAAATCTACAACCAAGTTAAGAATAAATTCACCTACCTAGTATTAATTGAATTGAGAAATGGAAGGAACTTTGCTCGTTGTGACTGAATTTTGCTTTGTTTACTCTTCGGCCCTACATTTGCTACTTCCCGCCCGCTTTTTCGATAATATATGATCTACTTTCTGAGTATGAAAGATGAAAAAGAATTAGTAGAGTCGGTTTAGTAGTTGCAGAGATTACCGCCTACAAACAAACACAACACATAAAACAAACAATTTTATCAATATAAATATTATTGTGCAAAATTTCAAGTATCTTGACCCAGTATTGTGGTGTGGGCCTGTGCGTTGATGATCGTATACCTATCGGTCAAAGAGTAAGTTTATTCTAACAATAAATAAATCGAATACAAGTAGAGCGTAGGGTTTCCAACTTTAACCTAAAATTTTAATTTTTTTTTATTTATTTTTTATACCACTAAGGTGGCAAACAGGCTTACGGCCCGCCTGATGGTAAGTGATCACCGTAGCCTATGGTCTATGGTAATCTAAAGGGTATTGTACTCTATTTCATGTAGGTGAACTTATTATCTTATAACACTAATAGAGCGCACCAAAATACTCCACATAAACAATGTATTTTCACTATTGACAAGGTTGTATGACTTGGTTACATCATAGCACCATAAACATTATTGTTATATACCTACTTGCCGGCCTTCATACGTCCCCACTGCTGGGGCACGGCCTACCCACTTAAGCGAGGGTGGTTGGGCCATAGTCCACACGCGGGCCCAATGCGGATTATGGACTTCTCATACGTCATTTTTTTTTTTCTTGACGTATGCAGATTTCCTCACGATGTTTTCCTACACCGAAAAGCCAGTGGTGTGAATAAATTAATCAGTGTACTTGAGAAATTAAGAAAAGACTCATTGGTACACGCCGACCTCGGGTTCAAACCTCCGCCACTTGGGACGTGAAGTGAAATTTAAACCCCTCGGCCACCAACGACTTTTTTGTTATATACCTACTTCATGATTTTTCGGAACGAAGTTCACATCTGACCTCAGTTACAACTTTTGAGGTGACCAACGACGCGAAGTCATGTAACTCAAGCAGAGCGGAGCGGAGCGGAGCTTTAAACCCATAAATACTCTATTTCATCAAAAAAAGTTGGCAACCCTTGTAGAGCATGTCAAAATTACGATCACAATGAGCACAGTATTGGAACTGGATACATAGTCGCGGCGTCGGATCTCCGAGCGCGAGCAGTGCGCGGTGGGAACCCGACACCGTGCTGCGCCGTGTCGGAGACAGTCGGTTAACCGAACTCACACTTGCAGTGTATACATTCCGATTCTATCAGATTTAACATTACATTGATAGCCATTTACTGTGTGGTGAGGGCATCAGGTTACTACTCGACCACAGCGGGTACTTCAGATCTAGACACATTCAACAAAGTATGCAAAGATTCTTGACTTTTCTTGGTGTTGACACACTCCTTGCATTCCATTTTCGAAATTAAGCATTTATTGAACGATTTTAAAAACGGAGAAGCTTCTAATATACTATTGGGTCGCTAAATGGCAAAAACCAGCCTTATAATATGAAACGCCATATTGTTATGAAATGAAAAAAAAGTTTTTTTTTAAAGGATACGGTTACAGTGCGGTTTAAGAGGAACTTCCTCCCGTAAACGCTTATGTTGTGGAATTAGCTCTCTGCTAAGGTTTTCTCCAAGGGTATAGGGGTAAGAAGTTGTTTGATTTTTAAAGGGTCGGCAAAGTGCGAGTGATACCCCAGAATAGCAAGCATCAATAGGCTGCGGTGACCGCTGGCCATCAGGCAGGCCGGACAGGTTTAAGCTTGAGAACTCTTCATACCTTGAACTAAGGTAAACATTTTGTTGGCTTGTTGAGAATTTTAAAAATCAATAAATTTTCACGATAATATATAATAGAGGTTTATATTATAAATACTTTAAACTAAAATTGTTTTGACGTGACAACGTCTTATAAATTGGTTTGCCGGGTGACACTTCAAGAAACTGCGTTACGCTCCGCTCACAATGAGAGCGAGTGAGAGGCACGCGCCCGCCTAAGAGCGAGAGAGACAGACATAAAATCATTGTCACGTAAAACTTTCGCCCGTATACCGACTTTACAGGCAACCAGTTTTTTAACACAATCGGTTGAAAAGTAGTGTAGATATCCGCAATAATTCTTATTCTACGAAACCTTAATGCGTGTACACCACTCACTTCGCCTGTTTTAGGGTTTCGTTGTCACAGGCAATAACGGAATCCTTATAATATAAAATCCTTAGTCCGTCTGTCCGTATGTATGTCACAGCCGAATAATTCCACCGTTTGTCCATAGATAAAAGTGTCTTTCGTGATCCGCCATACAGATTTTGTATAAAAATTGATAAAAAGAAACCCAGTGTGAACGTGTAGGGTAACGTAGGGTAGGGCTTCAAAAATGCGTTTCCAACTATTGTTTTTGGCTAATCCTTCAGACTGGCCCCGAAAGCCCAGTGGAGCAGTAATGGCTACATAGTCCGTTCAGGAAAAAAAAAACTTCTTATTTTTAAACCATGTGTTCTATCATACAAAAAAAACCTTGATAATAAATCTTTATAAATACTTTCAGACCCCTTTTTTTTAGATATCTGCAATAACTTTCATTCTACGGAAACATAGTAGGTACAAATAGATGAAAATTAAAAATCGTCACAACTTATGACTCATTGTTCACCGATCCACATGTTGAAAAGTAAAATGTAAATTTTTTAATCCGAGTTCCATCAAAAATAAATAGAATAAATTAATTCCATTACAATTTAAAGCTATGAGATCACTGCCACTAATTTATTTATGTATGCGTTGTTGTTGTGTTGTGTTCGTTCAAACTCCAAACAAGTCACTAAAGCAATATGTAGGTAGAAAAAACCAGTAGCTTTATCCACCAATGTATCGATAGACCCCTTTTTGATAACGCGCGATTTAAAATCAACAAAAGAGATTTTACTCTATAACGCTATGAAAATATCAAATTATATTCGAACAAAAAAAATCGGCCAAGTGCAAGTTGGACTCGCGCACCGAGGGTTCCATAAAAAGTAAACTGTATTATTTGACAAACTTAACTTTGCCGGTAGACAACTGTTGTCTTAATACATCGATATAGGGCACGGTTGCTCCTGAGTTATGTCCTGTACTCACGTGCCTCTTCACGCTTTCCTATCACACTAGGCAATTTCCGTCTTCATGGAAGACTGCGAATGTGCGCCCGGTGCCCTAAAAGGGCGATGGATCAGATCCATCGAATTACAGGCCTATCGCTATTACCTCTCCCCTCTCCAAGTTTATGGAGCGTGATCAACACACTGCTTCTAAGATACCTAGAAGAACGACCTGGTCAGTGACTGTCAATATGGCTTTCGCCACGGTCGCTCGACTGGTGACCTTCTAGTGTATCTCACACACCGATGGGCACTAGCCATTGAGAGTCAGTTGGAGGCATTGGCATGTAGCCTGGACATAGAGAAGGCGTTCAATCGGGTCTGGCACCGCGGTCTTCTATAGGAGTTTCCATCTTACGGAATGCCCGAGGGTTTGTGCAAATGGATGGCTAGCTTTTTGTCCGGTAGACGAATACGAACCGTAGTTGACGCTAGTTGCTCTGATGGCATGGACATTAATGCTGGTGTCCCGCAAGGCTCTGTGCTGTCCCCTACGCTGTTTCTACTGCATATCAACAACATGTATTGCTATGCAGATGACAGTAATGGAGAAGCTTATTACACTTTCGTGCAAACATCCCTCGTGCCGTTGTGGAGGAAAAGTGCGGTGAACTTGTGTCTCAAATCAAGACTACTTTTTCCAAGGTCTCTGACTGGGGAGAGGAAAACCTGGTCCGATTCAACCCTACAAAGACACAAGTCTGTGCGCTCACCGCTAAGAGAACCCCATTAACTGTGGTCCCACGATTCCAGTACACTCCTCTCTCCATCTCCAAGAGCATTGGGATCCTTGGTGTTGACATCTCCAGCGATGTTCAGTTCCGAGATCATCTGCAGGACAAGGTGAAGCTGGCGTCCAAAAAACTTGGTGTACTCAACAGAGCGAAGCAGTACTTCACGTCGGGGCATAGGTAGTTACTTCACAAGTCGCAAGTTCGACCTCATATGGACTACTGCTGCCATCTCTGGGCGGGTGCACTCGGATACCAGCTTGTACAATAGGTTGTATTCTGAGGAATTGTTCGAAATGATGCCCACGGCTACTTTCTGCCATCGCACCGCAGGGAATTCATTTTCACACTTTAGAACCGAAATACAACCGACCGTACAGTGCGGTTTCAGAGAAACTTCCTCCCGCGAACGCTTAAGTTGTGGAATGAGCTCCCTGCCACGGTTTTCTCCAAGGACTACAGTATGGAGATTTCTGAAGGGTCGGCAACGCGCGAGTGATACCTCTGGTGTTGCAAGCGTCCATAGGCTACGGTGACCGCTTACCATCAGGCGGACCGTAAGCTTGTTTGCCACCTTAGTGGTATAAAAAAACGAAACAAAAAACTTTGCTCGTTTTTTTTTAACAACGCCGTCTATTTTGAAGTCGTAAAAATAATAGTGTTAGTACTCGCCAATAGATGTCAGGAAGAGTCATATTTTTCAATTTATTTAGGCAATTTCTTGAAAAGAAAACACGGATAAAACGACGTTTTCGAAAAATGAAACCTAGGTAGATCGATTTATCGCCCCCGAAACCCCCTGCATACTTAATTTTATAAAGAGTTATGAATGATTACATAAGTATACAAGAATTGCTCGTTTAATGGTATTAGATTTAATTTACGTTAGAATTCGGACGCTGCGCTTGGCGGTAGGTACAGGGTACAGACTTAATAATCTAGTTGTTCTATCGTTAAAACAGTAACACACACAATGATCATAGTTCGTGTGAAAGAACCGGCCAAGTGTGAGTCGGGCCCGAGCCATTTACCATTTTAAATCACCGTCACAGCGCCATCTAGCTATTATTAAGCAAAAAGTAACACATTTGTTTCTTGGAAGCGATATTCAAGGTTAAGCAAAGTCGGGCTTCGTCAGTAATTGGATGGGTGACCGCTTAGCGGCAAACGTTTTGTTTTTGTTGGAGTTTGTAAATTACGTAAATGATAGAAGGTACGGAACCCTCGTTGCAAGAGTTTGACTTGCACTTAGTAAGTTTTTTTATTCAAATTAGGTTAAATTATGTAAATTAATTACTGCAGTTAGGTACTACGGAACCCTACACTGCGCATGAACCTTGGCCGGTTTTTTTTTGCATTTTCAATTCAATTTTTGTTTCTTGATTTCCATTTTGCTAGATTCATATAATTGACAGATTTACGGTTCGTCCATCAACCTCTACTGCCCCAGCAAAGGCTTACTGCACCACCGTCTACAGTTACGTACTATTGTTTTGCGGACGATGTGTAATAAACGGTCTAAGAAATTTACAGTATTTCAGTGAACAAAAGTCTTTTGTCTTGTTTATACTATTCCTACAAGAAATAACCCTGTACTCTGTATTTCCCAAAGCTTTTGGAAAATCACTTACCTCCCAGTTCGAACACAACATTGTATAAGAAGCTGAAAAACCCTTACTTTTCGCTTTGGTGATGACGCTGATATAATGCCGGTCAGTGGGTATAAAGCTTGCTATAAACGTACCTACTCATTGAACTGATGACATTAAAAAAAATATTTTAAGAATTGGGATATCTTCTGCCTTCAAAAAATTCCTTGACTATCTTTTCAAGCATATGATTTCCAGGATTTCCTTACGTTATATTCCTTCGCTGAACTACAGGCTGACAAATAAAAACTTTTTAACAAAAAAATACCGGCTTCAAAAAGATGCACTAAAAAGGTAAAAATAAATACTAATTTCCAAAAATCTGATCTGAGTTACAGTTTGAAATTGGTGTCATGCAAGCAAAGTGTGTTATAAACTGTTACATATGTAAGTATATAGACACCAACTTAAAATTGTAATTCAGATCATTTTTGGAAATTAGTTATTATTTTTACCTTTTTAGTGCATCTTTTTGTTAAAAAGTTTTTATTTTTTTTCTTTTCAGTGACGAATTGCTTTTTTTTTCTTGTACACTTAAAACATCCATACTCGTAACAAAGTTGTATACAATCATCAACATAAAATGCGTTTCACCAGTTCCAAATTAACATTAATCATTTTTTTTTCTCCAAAATTTTTAGTTTTAATAATATAATAATAATATGGGACCACCTGTAAAGTAGTATTAAATAAAAAAAGAATTTCTCGAATCGCTCCAGGCATCTTCGAGAAATCGGGTAACATACAAAAAAAAGATTTCGACGAATTGCGAACCTCCTCCTCTTTGAAGTCGGTTAAAAATACAGTCTGTGTATTATTCTAAAATGTTTAGGGTTCCGTAAGAAGCGGGGATAAAGTCGCAGCTTGGTGATGGTCCTACTATAATCATTAAGATTAAAGTTTTTATTAACTGAACCGATTTTTCTGAAATTTCGAATGTCGTTAGCTTATACAATGAACAACAATGAATACGCTTCATTTTATTCTGGAATATTTACTTTATAACTTATCGTTATCTTACGCCGATATCTAAATAAACCTCGGGTGGAGCCACGGGCAAAGGCTATTTGTTTATAAAAATAATACATTAAAACGTTACGTTAACGTGACGGTATTCAGTTACATTAACGTTAAACGATGTATAATCGCAGTATTAGTAATGATGACAAGTTGCATAATGGTGCTGACTGCTGACTGCTGACTGTGGATGACTGAATGGCTGAGCGAATACCTGAATCATTCAACCTTCAGCAGACAGACGGCCCTCAGCGGTCTGTCACCGAACGACCGCCGGAACTCTCTGAATTGTGACATTTTTTATAAATACAGTCTTGATTATAATTTATTTCTGACTTCTCCGGTTTTGTTGTTGTTATTTTTAGAATTGAATGAAATTTGTTGACTTTGTTTATTTTCTGCATTATCAACGAGGCCGACGCTAACGTACATACGTAGGTATAGGCAGTTGAGTCGAGTATATAACATACCTATACTATTTGGTTGAGGCGTAAATAGATACC
The DNA here is from genome assembly GCA_946406115.1 of Apoda limacodes. Classification (NCBI taxonomy): domain Eukaryota; kingdom Metazoa; phylum Arthropoda; class Insecta; order Lepidoptera; family Limacodidae; genus Apoda; species Apoda limacodes. The sequence continues at coordinate 3,550,656 of OX291553.1, read as the reverse complement.
TACACTTTATGTAAATGTACATACTTACATGCATGCTTTTTTTTCGCTTCACATCCCAAATAACATCTCCCTTAAGAAACAATAATATCCATTAATTTCTTTATAGCTACATAGCTAAAAACGCGAAGGAATTTGTTAAACGATATTCTACACTGAAAGAAATTACCTTAAGAAATGAGTTCGCATTTGTAAAATTTATATTTCTAGTTTTTCTAAATATGATATTGGCAGAGAAGTGGCTATGAATACAAATAATCTGGTTCAAATATCTGAGAATTCGACCTCTGGTGTTTCATAGTATGCTTATTTGTTACCTGAGTGGTATAAAAAATTTCAATTTGCCCAATGCCGAAAGTTGTGCAGTAATAAAGATAATATTAACAGCACTTAATGTTATATATTTTACAATAACAGGGTTGCGACACCCTTCGAGAAACTAATATTCATTTTCTGTATTCATTGATTTTACACAGATTTTTACAAAGTAGGACTAGGATGTCTTATTTCTATGACGCCACCATGATGCATGCGGTTGCAAATATCATACGACGTAAACCTATTACGTTAAAAGATGTTCTGTAGCAAAGTATAGACTGGAAAGCTTTCTTGTGCACAAAAGCTTTGCTCAACGTAATTATAGTCTGGGAGATTGTGTGTTTGTGCGCTAAAGAATCAATAACCTTACAGAAGTATTAACTTCTGTGCTCTTTACTGAAACTTAAAAGAAGTACCCAAGTTTCACACATTTTCCGAGAGACATTTAAGAAGTACTTTAGTGAGAAATTATAACATTGTTTTCGATAACTTGAACTTTAACTTCAATAACTCATGCAAAAAATAACATAAAAACCAAATTACATAGTCGCGATTCTGGCTGTTTACAATCGATGCGTTTCTTTATATACTGCTAACCAAAAAATATGTTATCCTTGATTTATGTAGTTGCTGACCAGATATTGCTGTTGGTTTTTTTTACGCCCGACAAGACATATTATACTGTGAAAATTATTTAGCTGTTTTTTCTTAGGCCTTACTACAGGCTTAAGCGATAGTCCACAACATTGGTCTAGAGCGAATTGGCGGTGGCAATTGCGTATTACAAAACGCGTACTCCGCAAATTCGTATCGTACCTACCAAGTTGAATGAAGTTATAGCAACAGCGCAGCGGCTCGCGGAAGTAAGTTCTCAGATGTTAGATGAAACCGGGTCGCAGCAACTAGCGCGGCGCGGCGCCGGCGCTGCGGCACACGCTTTGTGCGTGGGCATCGCGCGCGTACAACTTTTCAATATTAGGGTGTCTTATTACTTCCAGCATAAATGAAGAGACCGCTTGTTCTAAACAGCTATTTCTGCACATGTAAAACACTTGCTTACTTTTTCAGAGCATACGTAAAACATAACACTATTGTTTCATTATTGTCACAGTATGGTTTTAGACTTAAATATAATGTGACATACAGAGTTAATATGCACGTACGCGAGATGATGCTGTCCTAATCACACCTTTAAAGCTATAAAAATGCTTATTAAAATTAAAATTTACATAATAGGTAGTTTCCACTACCTACAGACAAGCATTCCTCCATATTGCCCGGTTCTGACTACCATTACGTGTTTTTGTGCTGTCCCACGCACCAGTCAATTTGTTCGTCTTCAAACATAATTTAAAAAAATAAGTCTTTAAAGGAAATAAAAGGAAAGGCGTTATGGATTAGGAATAAAGTGTATAGTGTAGTTATAGTGACACTGTAAAAAGTTCAAAAACTCGTGTTAAAATGAAGAGGAATTTTGTCATGTACGCACACGTTCTGCGCTCACACATACTGCGCATTCAAATAATTTAGCCAGTTAACTAAAACTTCGAGGTGGGTTTTAAAGCGATTTGTTAGAAAGAAATAGTGAAGGACCAAATAACATAATCAAATGATCAATTTATTAGTTTACATCTACGTCTTGAGTATTTTTGTATTGCACGTTTCCACGTGTTTGTGCCAATGAAGAAAACAAAGCATAATTTCTTAATCAATGTGCGACATATCTAAATTAAATTATCCCGGCGCATATCGCGTGTGGATACCTACCTATTTAAATTTTGTCATAAAAAAAAGCCTTGGAATGTCTTGACATACCAAAATTGTGTGTGTAAACCTACATTTTACAACATTATATTCAATTGAATTCATAACTAATATTGCATTTACTGTGGAATATTATATATATTTGTTACAAATTGTTAGCAGCAGTTTTGCCTCAAGATCTCAGTTTCAAATTCTAATTAGTTTTTACTTAGAATAGACAGCATATACACAAAATAACAGACATCGCCTACATTAATCAAATGAGCGGCATTCAATATACACATATGAAACACAACAATATGGTGCGAAAATCGTAACATTCACGTTCTTACGTCATTTATTAAATTCAAATATTTAGTAGTTTACTTGGAATCAAGTCAAATGGAAACTTTCAAATTACGCTTTTTCCACATACAATGTGCAAGTGTTCAAATTTAGTTATGCTTCATGGAAGTTAGACCTAGATCCTTGACACATAGATGCAATAAGTTGTAGGATTTCGAACCGTTCCTTAGCTTTGGTATCGTGTAACGAAGCAGTCCAAGTGTTAGCATGTCGGTCCACACAACTTACCTTTTCAAAACATTAAGCATCTTCTGTTGACTGTATACTGACGCAAAGGAAATTATCAAGGACATATAATGGCTTCGATTTTACCAAAAACGCAAAATAAATATAACGCTAAAGCCATAAATAGCTATAATAGATGCTAATATTAAAATACTTGACAGATTAATTTCATTCTGGCGCTAGTTACAGAATACTTAACAGCTGTCGATCAGTTTTATCCCTATCAAGAAATTTTTAAATTTCTATATTTTCAGTACTACAAGGTCTTTAAAATGTATAATTTTATTACAATAACTGTGTCCAAATATTATACTATCTCATCAAAAACATAAATGTGAAATGAGAGCCAAGTTCAATATTATGATGTATGCCTTGGATGTTGACTTCAACGACAAAAGAAGTGAGATTTCATTCTCAAACTCATTCAGGGTTAAGTATTACATACCTACCTACTTAAAACTCTTATTACTATACTAAAATTATTATTAATTTTTGATTTCAACTATTGCCTATACCATACGTACTTACTAAAAGAATTGTAATAATAATATAACCACAAATAATTTTTCGTACCGTTTTGTAGCATAAATCGGAACCTTATAAATAGGTCGCACCGCGCACCGTGTACCGAAATGCCTATTATTTAATTATTTATAAGTAATGATCTTACACTATCGATGTGCGCTAAATATTGAAACAATAATTAATACTAAATCCCAGTTAATAACGTAATAAATACGAAAGTCTACTATACTCTTAGTTATACGTACTAAAACGGAAATATTGGATTAAAACAAATTAAGGGTGGTATTCAACTCGTTTTATATTTACGTGGAAACCTTACCTTGACCGGGTGTCATAAGTTTTGATTGCTGATTGCTGATTCTTACATTACAGTTTTTATAAGTATAAGTTAAGTGTTCCTTATAGAATCATTTAATCTTCAAGCGGTCGCGGAATCGACCGCAGTAACCCAACTCAAAACAATAGATTCTTCCTTTCTGTGCGCATTGCTTAATCTAAATTATATCTTTCGTTGTGCATGCTGCGTAGATTTTGCAAAGTAAACACGCGCCTGACGTCGTTGAAGATTCGCGCGACGCACTTCGTAAAAGTATATTTTTTTTGTTCTATATAAAGGGAATTAAGTACATTGTTATTCAAATAATTTAATAATTTGTCATTTTAATTCTTAAAAACCTTGACGATCATTAAGGTTACGCGCGACCGCTGTCGTTACAAATGACCGCGCGCCCGCTTAAAGGTTAAGTGAAATATTATAATAAAATGATTAAAATTTAACAGTTTCTGATTTATTCTTTTGTATTCACCTAATTACCTATCTGCATGCCAAATTTGAAGTTTCTAGGTCATCTGGAACTGTGTAAGAGTTTTAATCTATAGGTCAGTCTGTGATAAAAGTGACGATTTTTGAACGTTAATATCTAATTAACCGTTTGAGATGTGCTTATGAAATAAGGAGCACATATTTATCTCGCAAGTCTTAATATATGAGCCAAATTTGACACGTTTATGTGAGTTATGAGGTTTTTGAGTTATGAGGGGGTCAAAAGTGGCTCCAAATGGTTCTTGTAATGTTACACACGCTGCTGCTCGCATTTCTCGGTGGTTCTGTTACTTGAACTTGGCTTGACAGATAGCGTGTCAAGTGTCTAGATTTGGAACTCTAAATTGGTGTAAAAATATTACAGCAAAATTTTTTTTCAATCATTTGATTTCATTTTAATATTTGTTTTTAAAAAACTAAAACTATTTAAGATGAGTTACCGCCACGTCTTAGATGGCATAGATACAGCATGGACTCTATTAAAAAAGGGGTATTAAAGAGTGCCGGGGCGCTTCTTGCCCCCCACTTAATCGCAACTGCAACCGCGTAACGGGAAACTCCCCTCCTGGCAGTGACTCACCTGCTGGTTCGAGGCTCGCACCAGTTGAAGGGACGCCCCCGAGAGCGACTACCCAAGACGAGGTTTCCCCCGTGGGGAGCCAAAAAAAAACAACAGGCTTCATTTTTGAAGTTGGTGTCATATACACTTTGTATTATAAACTTTAGATACATTGATACCAACTACTAGTCTGCGATCGATCAATATAATCATAGCTCTTTCTAATTTGACACCTGTCATCTGAAATAAAGATTTAGATGTGATCTATTAATTCTGTAAAGAAACTGCTAGTCTAAGATCAATAGTTACGAAAAAATAGCCCTTTTTAATTTGACAACCGTCACCCGAAATTAAGATCTTAATGAGGTCTCTCACCACTGTTAAGAAATTACTAATCTACTATTAATATTTTCGAAGATATAGCCATTTCTAGTTTGACAACTGTCATCCAGAATAAAGATACTAATGAGGTCTATCACTACTGTCAAGAAACTGCTAGTCTAAAATCAATAATTACATATATAGGGCCCTTTCTAGTTTGACAGCTGTCATTCGAAATAAAGATCTTAATCTCTCTCTCTTCCCCTTCTCTTTCCCTCCCTCTCTCTCTTTCCCTCCCTCTCTCTCTTTCTCTCCCTCTATCTCTTTCTCTTGGTCTAAAATATAAATAAAAGTAAAGTATAAAAGTAGATATAAGATAGGTGAGGAAAGCATTGGGAAGGGGCAGCGTTACTCTGTATATGTTTTCATACCACGGGCCTTATATCGATTCTTAGGGAGTAAACTCCAAATATATCAATATTTTTTGGATTATAGCTTTCCGTTACGCAACCCTAACAATAGAGTTATCTTATCATACTTATGAATATTGTATTCTAGATATAGCGGATACCCGATATGTAAACAATAAATGTATGTCCGGCGAGTGGCCTGCAGCGATATGCGTTGTGTTCGTGAAAACTGTTGTTTTTTTAATGAAAATGAAATGAAAGCAATATTTCAATATAACGGAGGTAAAAGTCCACACATGAAATATTATTGTGACATAAATTTAAATTGCATATAATTATGATTGCAGACATTCTAATGAATATACAGAAAAAAGTTTGTTTCGAAAAATCCATGACTTCGATTCTGATTTTGAAATCAAACAAAGATTTTTATTACAATATTAGGTACTTACTAAATAATGAAATTAAGAAACATCAAAATATATCAGTTCCTCTAAAAAGTTGTGTAAAAAAATGTATGTTAAGAGAGGCTCGAAAATAAAATATAATTAATTTCTTCATAGTATTGAAGAATAAAATTATATAAACTAATAAAAAACATATAGTTACTTAAGAAAAACTATAAAATTATACGAAATAATATGCATTAATGTAACCGAGACTATTGATCTACGCAGCTTGTAGGTGTGGTTACTTAACGAGTCGTAGACAATGTAGAGGCAGTCGACAAGTTGGTAAGTAAGGTTGGTAAGTCTATCGCAGGCTCATTAGCAGTTAAAAGTGATTGATGGGCATTATAATTGTACACGGTTGTTGGTGACGCCATATAGCGATACTCTAATAGGTGTCACCGATAACTGATGAAAAAGTCACTGGCTCATTTAAATTACTGTATTAACTTACATTACTGCTACTTAAAAAGTAAGTCAAGATCGTAACGAATTCCATCAACTTAAATGTCATTTAAGACATTTAATAGAATATGTCAAAGTTATGAAATTTAAGATTTTTTTTCTTTTTTGATATCATACTAATATTATAAAGGCGACAGTTTGTGAGTGTGTTTGTTACTTCTTCACGTTCAAGCGGCTAGACCACTTTTGATGAAAATTGGTATGGACGTAGCTGACACCCTGGATTAACAATTATCAGCTATCCCAATTGTATTATAAATATGAAAGTTTGGATGTTTACTAGTAGTTGTTTTTTACTCAACACGCTTCAACCACTAAATGGGTCGAGAACCACTGAACCGGTTTGAAAGAAATTTGGTATGGAGGTAGTTTGAGTCCCGGGGAAGTTCATAGACTATTTTTCATTCCTGAAAATTCAAAAGTTCCTGCGGAAATTACAATATTGTTTGTCACTCAATCCTGCTGCAGCGGAACATCCAATTGAGCTTGAATCTTGCACAGAGATAGTTAAAGATACCGAGATGGAGAAGGACCTTTTCATCCCGGAAAGTTCAAAAGTTCCCGCGGGAGTCACTATAACCGAAATCTACTATAACAGCTATAACAAACTTTTTTAGTATAATCAAGGAGTTGCCGTAAGAATCTTACTCTGATAACCAAAATTAGGGCGGGCGGAGCCAATGGCAAAAGCTAGTGCAACTTTATCTATAAATGTTAATTGGAACTAAACACTACAGACATTGAATCTCAAACTATAGAATGGCCACTCCGTGTCTTTCATTTAAATTAGTGGTAATAGCGGTTATACCAACTATCGTCTGGATTTCAAGCGGAATGAATGCGGCGCGATAATATTATTTTGTAAGCGCTACAGCAAAAGCTACGCTTGTACTTAAGTTGGTTTTAGATAAATTATAGTTTTAAAAACCATTCTTAAAAGTAAAAAACATAGTATCTGGGTAGCCTATGCACTCCTAGTACAAGTAGGGAGTAACCAGTATCCGGATACACACAGCCTGTGTCAACATAGGGGACTGCCTCGTTTCACTTTGCAGCGTGACAGCTGGTGAGCTCACCGCCTCAACACTGCTTTCGATACCGTGTGTCTGGACTAAAGTCCCGCAATTCCAGAACACACCCCTCATCATCTCAAAGAACATTGGGGTTCTTGGTGTTGTCAACACGACTTTAGCGACGTTCAGTTCCGAGATCACTTGGAAAACAAGCGAGTTCTTCACGTCGGGGCAGAGGTTGCTGCTTTACAGGCCGCAAGTTCGGCCCCATATGGAGTACTGCTGCCATCTCTGGGCGGGTGCACCCGAATACCAGCTTGGCCCTTTTGACTCGGTTCAACGACGGGCTGTGAGAATCGTCTACGATTCCAAACTCACTTGCCGTATCGAACCCTTAAGTCTAAGGAGAGACTTTACCTCCCTGTGTGTGTTCTACCGCTTGTACAATGGGATGTGTTCTGTGGAATTGTTTGAAATAATGCCCACGGCTACTTTCTACCATCGGCAGGGAATTCATTCTCACACTCTAGAACCCAAATGGTCGCGTACAGTGCGGTTTCAGAGAAACTTCCTTCCGCAAACGCTTGGGTTGTGGAATCAGCTCCCTGCCAAGGTTTTCTCTAAGGACTACAGTATGGAGTTCTTCAAGAAAGAAGTTATTGGATTTTTGAAGGGTCGGCAACGCGCGAGTATTTTTTAAAAGCGTCCAAAGCCCACGTTGACCGCTTACCATCAGGCGGACCGTGTGCTTGTTTGCCAACTTAGTGGTATAAAAAGAAAAAAAAGATACTTTTTATTATAAGTCAGTATTTTTTCATACAATCGCTGGATCCGTAGTGTAAAAGTGCGTTGTCGGGTAGCGCAGTCGCAATTTTCTTATATCGGGAATAAAGTAGTAAATAGTCAGGAATTCCCTGGAATTTCCTAATATACAAATGAAGGTTTAAGTGCTAAATTTTAAATAAATATTGTATATTGAATACTTATGTGCCTTAATTAAAAGATAAAAAATAGGCCAAGTGCGAGTCGGACTCGCGGACGAAGGGATCCGTACCATTATCTACAAAAACGAGCAAAAAAATTAGGTATGTTGTATGGGAGCCCCCTTAAATCTTTATTTTTTACTGTTTTTTAGTATTTGTTATATCGGCAACGGAAATACATCTTTTGTGAAAATTTCAACTGTCTCACTATAACGGTTCATGAGATACAGACGTAATGACGATACAGACGATGGTGACAGACGGATGGACGGACGGATGGACGGACGGACGGACGGATGGACGGACGGACGGACGGACAGCGAAGCCTTAGTAATAGGGTTGTTTATTACCTTTCAGGTACGGAACCCTAACAATCAGAATTTTTAATTCACGCTGCCTCATGACGCACAGGCTACGAACTAACAATACAATACCTACTCATGTCCCGCAGGCTACGAACTAACAACGCAATACCTACTTATGTTCGGTAATCAAATCTGCCAAACCAAATAGTCTCCAAGTTTCAAAGGCTTCGTTGCAATGGCAATGCATTATCATTACTTTGAAAGTTCTGCTTCTCGAAATATTTTAAGGATCACTTTTCTCAATCAGATAACCTAAGCAGTGCAAAACTTTGTGATGTTGCTGTGAAGCATAAATAAAATAGATTAAACATTTCAAAGGTAGAGAATACAGACATCTCCCTCCTACCGTTACATCATTTATACTAAGCGACCTAACCAAGGTATACGGTAAACTCATAAAGTTATCCCCTGCCCTTTCCACCTTCTACACTTCCACTCATCCCTCATTATGTAAGACTTCACTGCACCCGTCCTACCGCAACAATGCACACTGACTCGTCGCTATCTTAACGACTAATCAGCCGAGATCTTTACGACATTTACTACTGCTAGGACTTTGTCTCTTACGTTTATTAGCACGGAGGGGTCTAGGAATATTGGCGGAAGAAATCTCTTACACGAACAAAGTTAGATGCTTGACAGTTTCACGGAAAAATAAACCTTGTTACTTTACAACAAATTTTTTTCTATCGCAAAAACATGTTTGATGATATAGTTTGAAGCACAGTGCGTTTGTGCGTAAAGAAATTTAATCCCTGGCGCGTTAAGTATGGAAATAAGAGCGTGACGCGTGGTTGTGAGACCCGCTGCTATAATTCATCTTGAAAAGAGACACTTTTCCGGATTTTAAGCAATACTTATAATACTTATATTATAAAGGAACAACTACTTATGTTTTTAACGATACTTATAATACTCATATTATAAAGGAACAACTACTTATGTTTTTAACGATACTTATAATACTCATATTATAAAGGAACAACTACTTATGTTTTTAACGAGGTTTTTTTCGTCCAACTCTAGATTGACAATCTACAAAAATATGTCTCTCCGCCTTTTCCCTATTTAAATGCACAAAATTTTGCTTGGTTGAAAATTAAGAACGTGTTTTTCCGTTTTTGGAGACTGATAAAATGACGATAAAACTTTGTCGTAAAAACTGATTGTAAATAAAACCATGAAAATTATGAAATGGTTTAGCATTTTTGGAAGACTTTTCCATAAGTAAGAGGGTAAAATAGGGAAAGAAATGTCATCGACTGATAGATACGGGAAAAGCGAAACGGCGCGCGTTACCGGTAGTTATACATATGTTAAGTAGTTGTTGGGAAGACAAACGTTTTGAAATCTAAATCAATGCGAAATCCAAATTACTTTTTCTCAAACATGCTACGATGTAATGTCCAAGAATATTTAAAAAAAAATTGATGTCTTGCACAAGCTGTTTTGGGATAAATCGTTCTAGCATTACAGTAACGGAGAGCGACCCGCAATGATATTTGACTCGAACGGTCAAATGTGAAATTTGAAAATGGAACGACCTTTTTAAACCCGAACATTTAAAACTAAATTATCAATTTGTATTTGAGTTTCGGACTGGCATAAGAAAAAGAATGCGCCATAAAATTAATTTAAAAAAGTAAAAAAAGAAACCGACATTTGAAAGCGGCGAATTGGCAGCAAATTTCCTTAACTATTTTTATTATTGTCAATACAGTTGTCAATATAATTAGTTTTTTTACAGGCTTTTTTGAGAAAAGCACTATAAATACAAGCCTTGGCCACAACTGAGCATAATCGGACTCTGTGATGCAGTAATGTGTAATTCCATTCAATATAATTACTGAAAAACAAAGTAGCTGGCTGTTCATAATACCTACATACAGAAAAAAATCATAATTATTTAATTGCTAGTAAGTAGCGGTGTTATAAACACGACAATTACTATAGTACCAAATTCGTAAGAGCTTATATCTTTTGGTACTTAGCAATTATAAAGAGGTAGGTAGGTTGTTATAATTGCTAATATTATGAAATACCTACTGATCAAGTACATTTAAGTTGTAAGCTGATACCTTAAGCCATTTGATACATCAAGGAATTGCTTGCTTTGCATAATTTTGTAACTTCGAATCTGATAATCCTTAAATGTTAGAAATTAAGTACAGAGCTATTACAAGCAATTAGCATAACTAACACAAAGAGTCCGGCTGAATGCGCTCGTTTCGTAATAAACTTAATTCTCCGGCTTCATTCTCAGATGGGATTGATTTGACGTAGATCCACGATATAACCTTTATTAAATGATGAAATATTAATATAGTACAAAAAAAAACACATTTGATGACACATTTTTGATGTCGATTCGGTTACACCGAAACCTCCATACTTAAATGTTTACCCTGTCAACAAGAGGCATAAGAGCCTATAATTTATAATTAAAAGTTTTTATACATTTACATTGGAAATTTATTTTACACTGGCTTTTGCCCGCGGTTCCGTCCGCGCTAACCTGTTCATCGGCGTGGGAGTTTTACGGCAACTCCTTAATTATAGAAAGCTTTAGTTATAGTTGGGCCACGTCGGATTCAGTTACAGTTATTCCTGCAGGAACATTTGAATTTTGAGAGTTGAAAAGTAGCCTATGTCTTTTTCCGTAACCTTAACAATCTCCAAAACTAACATCAGCTCAATTGATTGCTCCGTAGCGACGTTAAGCACAAACAAACAAACTTACTTAAATATATATTAGTAACAATGGATGTTTTATCGAAGAAAATGGGATAGTAATCTAATGGTTGAAAAATCCAAATGGTGTACTTTTTAAAGTGACCGACCATTGGGCCGACCACCGTACCTACCACAAGTTCAAATGGCGTGAAGGAACTGTAGTACAGAGAAAAGTTACGCGCCTGTGTCTACTTCTGACAAGAGGTATGTCAATTTAGGACTTAGTTTCAAATATTTGACTCTTAATAAAAAGATTTTTAATTAGCTGACCCAATTTACACCATACAATAAACTTAGTGAACTACCTACGTTACTCTTCTTGGAACCAGCGCTGCGAACGGAGTCCTTCACATTTATCGAAGTCCGTGTTCGTGCCTATTTTTACGTACCTACCACCAGATCAAGCTTAAATGTTTGCAGGTTAAAGTACAAATTTGCATGACTTTGTCATTTGTAAATTTAAATTTGTTTTAGTGACCACGTAACAGGGTAACCTAAATATACCTACATTACATGTAGTTGAGACGAAGTCAAAAGAGATTGTAGGTATGTAACTGACATTTAAATATTTATATATACCTAAGTTACCTAAATTAGTTTTTTTTGGGTAAGGTTTACTGTGTACTCATAGACATACATTAGCGGCACAATACTTAGGTATATAAGTCACACATTCATCTTATCAGCCTCATACTTCCCTACTGTAGGGGCACGGCCAACCTTCACCGAGGGCGATTTGGTCCAAACGCGAGCCCAGTGTGGATTGTGGACTTCTTAACTTCTTTTTTTTCACGTATGCAGGTTGTAGTGTACTCTAGTCTACCCTAAAACAAAATTATGTCTAACTACCTATATAGCGTATCATTATGTGGAATTTAATCGAATACCTAATGCAATCATAGAGGAGTAGCTATAAGTCTAATTACCTGTTGGATATACAAAAAATAAGATAGTCAAACATTATAAGTAGATAAACATAAATTGGGGTTCGAAATATTTGCGCGGTAAAAGATAGGACAGCGCTGCATTAGATATATGTCTATGTTAGATTTTTTTTCGATGCATGGTAAAGTAGTTTAAAACAGTAAGACACGCGGTGTAAAAATAATAATAAAACTTTGTGCCCAAATCGTACGATAGTCACGTGATCATGTCATGCGATGACGTCACAAGGCCTCTTTGAAGACGAAATAAAAAATACGGGAAATAGGGCTATTTTCTAATGAGTGCGTGTAAAAGAGATATAAAAGAAATTGTTCGCTCGCTTGATTTTGGCGCCACGGCGCTAGAGACTGTCGTCGTGATAGAGTCCCCTCTCACCCATTCGAAATTCAAAATTCGCGACTGACGCGCTCGTTTCCATTATATAATTGTGTGTTTCCCGCCGTTTTTTTGAGTCGAGTTATATTCCCGCGTTTTTTTACATTGCAAAGAAATTGCAGTAGTAACATTTGTGTTAAATAAAAAAAACATTGAGAGGTGTACTTTGCCGAGTTTTATTGTGAGTGGTGGTGGAATACATCACAAAGTGAACTTTCTACGGTCTTTCGGTTCTTCGTAGCAAGACGTGTTCGGGCTTGGCGTCCTCCTTGTGTCAGTAGCTTAGATTTTTATTCTCAGAGGAAATAATTATAATTAGTTAAGTTGAAGAGAGAGAATTTCCTTCTGAGTACAGCTATTTATCTAGAAATTCATTTGAAGAGTTTCTATATGAATTGTTGTTGGGTAGGTAAATTATTAATAATAATGATGCTTTTTTTATATGTTCCCAAAATATGTTTTGCATGTGAAAATTATAAAATTACCTAACCTAGATATGAGTAAGAAGGGATGTGCTGATGTTTTAGGTACACAAATCATTTTAAGAATTCTATTTAATCATTTAATTTAATAGATAACTACCTAAATTACTTAAAAAGTTGATTAAATGTGCAAAATATGATACAAACGAAATACATGTCTTATTTGACGATTTTAAAACGCCGGGTTTAATTATTATTCTCGAATTTTACCTAACAGTGATAATTGTAAATTACCATTTTGTACGATTTAATTAGTGATTTTGATTGGCAAGGGCACTCAATTTCGTACTTTACAGATTGAGTAAAGGTTTTCCTTTATAGAATTATAACCTACTATAGGGTTTTTTTGACAAATATGTATTAGGTTACCGGTATTTGAATATTCGGATTTGTGACTGACATTTCGTTCGATATGAAGGAAAATCAGGTCCGAAAGGCTATATCCAGGAGAGCAGTGGTGCATCTGAGACATACATATACAGGTTTTAAACCTGGACAAACATGTTTCAGATTAAGGGAACGTAAATGTATCATGTAGAAAACACTTAAGACAATTAACATAGGGTTGGGGAAGGGAGTAGAAAAAATATATTTATGTATTTGATATTTAATTTTAGCGTAGCACTGTTTTAAAAGGCTTCAGGCGGCTTTGTTTGGTCCAGGGTAAGATGCTTGTGTTAAGGGAAGCATCACGTTATTTAGTTTGTAAGGTCAGGGACCTGGATCAACAGGGACAATTCAGGGGGGTGAAATGTTTCGGAAAATAATCCTGAAGAGAATGTAAGAGTGGAAAGAAAATATTTTAGGACATTTTCAGCTAGATTAATTTAGGTTACAAGGAGAGGGAGCTTTAGGCACAGTATGGAGTTCTTCAAGAAAGAAGTTATTAGATTCCTGAAGGGTCGGCAACGCGCAAGTGATACCCCTGGTGTTGCAAGCGTCCATAGGCTACGGTGACCGCTTACCATCAGGCGGACCGTAAGCTTGTTTGCCACCTTAGTGGTATAAAAAAAAAAAAAAAGAGGGTACGGCCATAAGATTCCTTATACATGAAGTAATTTTTATTTAAAATTTTGTTGATTAAAGGATATTTTTGTTTTCCTACAGAAAAAAATATAAAATAGAAATTAAATAAAACTAAAAATTCAGTGAAAAAAAAGAGTTTCGTGGACCGAAGGTGCCGGGTTCGTCTCAGGAACCTTGCAACGCAGGGCCCTAAGAGCATCCTTAGATGACTTTTGGCCTGATTGGAGAGTCCAGAATTGCCAGCTTATTATTTTGAAGTGAAAACTTCTTTAGCGGCGTTGTGCACTTTTTTTGGTATGGGTAAAAAATGATAAACTCGCCTCAGGTCACGTGTCCTGATCGTGGAAATTCGTAAGACGGATGGAGAGTAGACAGCTGGCGCGGCGTAAGAGAGGGAGTATCCCCCTCTCTTTCTACGGCGCGGCGAAAATGTATGCCTGCGCCTGCTGTTTCGTTTAGGCGGCGCAGGGCGCTTGCGCGAATGGTCGTGTGTGTTTATGTTACAGCGTGCTACGCGCATCCATGGATGGTGACAGCTGATGGCTCGACCGTCTGTGTAGAAGCTATACATAAAGTGTTTAAAATATGGAAATTGAACAAAGTGCATCTTTGTCTTTGTAAAATACGGAAACCGTAATGCTACGCCTATTATAATTTTTATTTTTAGGATTTGCGATTATGAGTAGTACAGGGAGGTTGGATATGAAATTTTAATTCTATGAGAGATTGCGATGTCAAATATACTACGTCAAAAAAGTAAAAAAACAAACATCATTATTTCTTGACAATGTCAAAGACATGTCTTGTGACATATTTGAGTGTTAAGCGCGAATCGTGTGTAAAGGTTTTCACTTCTGCCGGCACTCCCGGAGTGCAACTCGTTTTTTTTTATTTTCTTGTCAAGGAATCTTGGCCTAATAATGAAATAATGTGCACTCTTTAGGGGTTGAGAAGAGGGTTCTACACACGGCTCTTTCTCATTGTCTCTTTTAGTGTGTTAAACATAAATAAATCGTTTCCCCCAAATGAAAGGACGTTAGTGATGGCAGGTTAAAAAGGGGCCGTTGTCTATATAGGTTGCGGATAGGCATTGTTAGTACACACACACTAATTATACATTAGTTAAAAGGCCCCTCGACCGCTGTCACTGGTTTTATTTGCAAGTATACATCCCTAGTGAAAAGATAAATCATTTCTGTTGAGAAGAACGCTTTGATAGAGGGTTTAGAATAGTTGTAGGTCTGTTCCCATATAAGAACACAGAACTAGGTGGAGTGTAAAAAGACAAATCAATTAATTAAAAGGAGAAGAGTGTATGAGTGAGTTTAAGTGTTTCTTTCGAAAGTGGTTAATGGGACTGTAATGTCACAACCCTTTGATGATAACGCTTCGTCAACAGACCTAGGGATGTCGAGGTTATAGTAGGATTCCTCCATATTAATATCAGTATTAGAATAGGAATGGGTACTAAGTAATAAGTAGAATAGAACAGGTCTTCGTGTGACGGCGAAGTTCGAGTTCGAGTACTAGGGTGTGAGTAGAGCTGGTTTACTTTTAGGTCTTACAAGCTCGGCTCCACCCTACTCCAAAAAAGTTAAAGAGGTCGTTTAAATTTTATGGGTCTAATCCGGATCAGAAGATAAATGTTAAAGTAGAAATCTTATTTTTGGTGTGTTTAGTAGTTGTATGAGATATCTATTTGATACTTATCTACTTATCTAAACTATTAATATAAATTAGCTATCTTAGATAGGTATATCACTCGTGTGCGACAATGCGACAAGTTAGTTAAGATAAATGGTTAGGGGCTAAGATAGTTATATTATATGTAGAATTTAATCTTAAAATCGAAGCTCACTCTCCATGCTAGTGACTGACTAAGCTCATACCTTCTAAGAGTCAGGGGAGCTTTCTTTGGCGGGGGGGGGGGGGGGGTCCTACAAGGTTTCCTCACGATGTTTTCCTTCACCGAAAGCCAGTGGAGTGTATACACGAAAAACTCATTAGTACACGCCAAGCTCAAACCTCCACCACTAAGGATGCAAGGTGACATCGAAACCCCTAGGCCACCACCAACATCGGTCAGTCACATATTAGCAGTCGTGTATACAAGCATGTAGGTGCAGTAAGCAGGTATAGCTATATTAGAACCGCCATCTTGAATTTTAAATAACTGATTATAGATTGCCCTTATCCTCAAAACCTAACAGAACTTAGTTTTATTAAAATAGAAGAATGTTTGTTGAAAAAATATACCTCTAAATGGTATTTATCGATAAAAAACGAACAGCTCTGGTTCGATGTTTCCGATAAACTATCCGATCACACACACACACACACATACACGCACACCCCAATTTATATTTGTTTGTAGTACTAAATGGTGCTTGTTTAAGTTCTATTATAATATTCAATTTAATATGTTATTTTATAAAACCTTACAATAACAAAAAAACAACAGTTAACATCAGGTATCACGTAAAAACAACAACTAAATTACGGTCGGGTCTTGCAATAAAATGCAAATCCATTGACCTTGCAACGATTTGTGAGCGACTGCACGACATAACGCAACAGCCAATGTTACCGCACTATTGCGAATTTCTAGAAAGCGTTTCCTTGTATACAAATACTTGATTTGCACTCTATTAATAACAGAATAAGGTTGCATTTCATTGGTTGTCGTATTGACAAATGCATGTGCGGCCGCCTGTTACACCGTTGCGTAATTTTTACATCAAGGTTAATTTGAGAGTGTGATTTCTGTATTTGTAAGAATTCTTTATGTTTATTTGTGTTTTAATTTATAATTCCACAATTACCACACACAAAATCAATGTCTAAAGGTTTCAAATAAATGTTAAAGCTAAATTTAGTAAAATACATAACTAAACGAAGTCGGTGGTGGCCGAGGGGTTTAAATTTCAATCGGCGTGTACCAATGAGTCTTTTCTTAATTTCTCAAGTACACTGATTTATTTATTTATTCACACCACAGCCTTTTCGGTGAAGGAAAAAATCGTGAGGAAGCCTGCATACGTTATAAAAAAAAAGGATTATGTGAAGTCCACAATCTGCACTGGGTCCGCGTGTGGACTATGACCCAAACGCGGAGGGTAGGCCGTGCCCAGTGGAGACGTATGAAGGTTGGCAAGAGACATAATAATAGCTGGCCTGGCAGACGTTGTTCTGTCCTTTGTTCTTTTGATGTGTCAAGATTCATGATGATCGGTCAATCCATTTTTTACCTACATCCCTTTTTTATATATAAATAAAATAAAATAAAAAATAAAAAAGCCTTTGTTTGATCCATATCTGCATCATGCAAATAATTATTTTCTGCTTGTTTACTAGTAATATGCAGTATATTAGTAACTAAATTATAAAGTATCCCTAATTGTGACTCCTAGCAGTGACATATTTAATAAGAATCTCAAGGTAAGTGTGAGTATCCTAATTAAAAGTAAGTAAAATTAAAGTAGCTTAAATTCAATGATTACATAGCATTTTTTAGTATTGGTAAGTCTATTCCAATATAGTTATTGGGACCCGCTTTCGGGTAAAGGCCTCCTCCAACTGCAGCCATATTTTTTATATATAGATAGGATATAGATAGCATAACAAACCTGCAGCTGAATTGAACAAATTAGATTATTATACCCGATAGAGCGTATTTGTACATGTAACTCATGTTTATCATTAGAATAAAGTCTAAATGTAAAGTTTGTAAAATTGACATCGTTCTGGGAAAGATAACATTCAAACACCGCAGCGGCAAAATTAATCAAAAACATATATTTAAAAACTGAAAAAACAGCTAGAAATCATTGTATTATAGTGGCCAGTAACAATACCGGCACATTCAAAGAATTATCCAATATCCATGTCATAGCCGGGATTTGAACCCTACCATCTATAACTCATACCCCAACACGTCGACAAAAATTAATTAGTAGTGAAATGTAAGGTTGTATTGGCAGAGAACAAGCTTCGCTTCCATGTGACAGAGGAATATGACCAAATGTCTATTTCTGACGTTAGTTTGTAATATATTAATGAAGTCACGTTGTGCGCTTGCGCATGATCAATGCATTGGCGCTTTCACGAATGGGAAACGAAAGAAACCATTTTATATGTTAAAATAAATTTCTTAGTAAATTTTAATGATTTTGTGGTGGTATGACAGACAGCCATCTTTAAACTAGTAAATAATTAATTAAGAACACATAAGTCAGACCATTGATACTATCCTTCGCTTAAAGAAACTAAAATTATTATGATACGGCAAGGCTTTGGTGTCCTTTCTAAATGTCAGACTGTACATCACGGCTACTTTTTTCAGCATATACTACGGTATCAACTTAATTTATTAATCCATTTATAAACATTTTTGTTTTGCAACTGACATTGTAAGAACGCATTTGTGTTTATTAGAATGGGGTCCAAAACCATATAAGGTTCGCGGAAGGAAGCAGCTGTGACACTTTTCTTTAGTCCCATTTAATCCTGTTTATTCAATCCACAATAACATCATCAGTTTATAATGGTCGCAATATTCAATTTAGACCGATAGTATTCCATCCCAAACGGAGCGTCTGCCGGATATAAATCAGACTCGAGACGGATATAAATCAGATCAGATTCATAAATTGCAACAATATTGGTTGTCCGACCAGGATTCGAATTCGGTACCTTTGATTTAGCTATCTAATGAACAACCGCAGCCCCACTTGGTTCTTTTTAAATTCCTATTTTGATCAATGCCTACGTAAAATAATAAATATAGTTAGAAAAATCGTTATGAATCGAGAAGAAAACATAAAAACCGAAAAATCCTTAACGATGATTCCATACGTAAGCGTTCCGTTTTTCTCTTCTTCGGAATTAGTGAAAGGTAACATTTCGGAACACTAAAACTAGAGACAACTAACACACTTATTACATTTAAGTAATTGTAAGCACAGAGCAAAACATCCCCTCATCCCATCCCATCACTTATCAAATCGCAACCATTATTTAAAGACACTCTCCAGACGAGACGTTTCTTATTCTATTACGTTCTCATCTCATATTATTGAATTTGATCTAAAATTAACTCTTTTTCTGAAACAGTAGACCGTAAAATTAACCTTTTTATCATTCCATAATATTTTTCACAAAATTACATGCGATATTTTATCGTAATGTTAGGCAATAAAGAGCACTTTTCTGTGAACTTATATAGTTTGAGGTCAGTAGAACAACACCCCACCCCCAAGCAACAAGTGTATCGATCGTGGCTCCATCTGGCTCCATAACTAATGCCGAGAACTTAACAGGTTCGTGAGATGATGTAGGATAAGTGACTGAACAAACAAACTAGCTAGCGACATTATCCACTCTTTAGTAAACTATTACATTACTAAGGATTAGATAATATTGTCTCCAAGGTTTTAAATTTATCCCATTTTCGACGGTTCTATGGTTAAGGACAAAATTAAACCTAAAGGAAAGGCAGCCAAAGTCTTACGTCCAATAAAGAAAATTTCACTACCCAAATAAACAGCCACAAAACGTTACTGCCAGCTAATAAAATCCTAATAGTTTCATTATATGCCCTTGAGTCATAGTCATTTTACTCAGAACCCTGTTTAGTACACGGAAAGATAAATTATGCCAATTATAAAGTTACGTATAAATTTTTCGGAAAACAAAGCTACTTCCTCCCGTTACCGATCCTATCGAGTTGGGTTTCGTTTAAAAAGGAATTCAAATCAATTAATTCGCAGCAACAACGTTATGATTTTATTTAGGGATGGAAAAATAATCGAGAATCCTCTTCTTTCAGAGTTTGCATATGAACGCTGAATCACATAATCTTCCTTAAAAATCCAAACGAAATTATATTTTTTTTAATAAAATAACATAAATCATTAATATAGCTAATAGAGCAATTCTAGTAAATTACACGATAACTGGTAATTTTCTGAAGCTATCCGTAAGCTGTGATTGGGTCATAACAATACAATATAGACCACAATGGGCTGACATGTTTATATAAGGGAATGGTTTACGTCATTAGCAGAGAGACAGAAGTGGCGTTGGCTGTCACCCGCAGCTCATTAAGCTAAATAAGGAACAGCAGGAGGCCTAGAGTACTGACTCAAGACACACCGACCGCCGTTTTGTGGCGACTAGTCAGGGTTACACCTGCGCTCCTTAAACAATTAAATTCAAATTATTAGTCTACTACCTGGTAATTTTGACAATGCATCTAACCCACTAAGAAGTTAATTGTAACAGTGCATTTAACCCACTAAGAAGCTAATTTTGACAGTGCATTAAAACGACTACCAATTTCGAAAATTCCTCTCCTTGAAAATCTAGTCTCTATGTTTTATTCGGTTATGTTCAAGTCAAGACGTCTTATACATACGTTTTTTGTTTTACAGTCATTCTATAACGTCAACAAAAAAAAATTGTGAAATTAAGTTCGAGGTACATTGTTTTGGAATGTTACTGAGATCACTTTTTACTTAGGACATTATACAGTATTCTTTTCATTCTAAGCGAACCGAAATTATTATTTATTTCAGTAATATAGATATGAAACAAATAACAATATTTGTGCAAGTCTAGTATATTCCTTGATATTTTTACCTTCAGATTTATATTGTTAAAAAGTTCCAATCGAAATAATTTCCTCTTGAAGTTGGAGGCAAAGCTTCTGAGTTGATAACCCTGCGAAGTTTCTTTTAGTCAATCGTTTGCAAACAGTCTTGTTTCCTAGCAATTTATGTAGGTGTGAGAATAGAGGAGAGTCGGATATGAAGAAGAAGAAGTTTTTAATTTAAAAGAGATATTTTTTTTGATGTTGATTAAAGCAAGCTATTTTTTCGAATGTCACATACTTCAGTATTATGTTTATTAATTCCGTAAGTACTACACTACTTTATATTTCTTAATATATGCGTTATGCGTTTTCTAAAGCCTTTCCATTTTTTATCCAAACAGTCGATTTAATTGTGCGAAATGTTAAGTAAATTGTACAACTAATAGTTAAATGATTTAAAGACATGGTAATAAATGAATTGCTTAAAAAACAATCTTTTTTTGTAGGCATTTCGATTGTAAAGGTTTCTTGTTTCTTTTCATTCATCTGTCCATCTGAAAAATCATATCCCATCAAAAACATTTCATGTAAAATATTGCCAAGACGAGACCATATAGCTCGCACTGTCAAAAAGTTATCAGATCACATGTAGAGCCAAGCTTCTTACTCTACACGCCCTTAGTCTACAAGCCCTAACTTAATAAACTATACACCTTAGTCAAAATAGTACATAAACTATTGTAAAACCGAAAAATAATGACCAGTGAATAAATTTTTCACCTTACACTCATGTGACAGTAGCAAAACGGCCAAGCCAAGCAATATTTTGACTAAGGTGTAGAGTCTTTGAAGTGAGGGCCATATCAATTTTTAGACCTCTAGCATCAACATTTGCGAAAGTCTCATACTAACTTCCATCCCCTAATTTAAGGGGTTGAGGGTAAAAGATCTAAGATTTAATTTTTTTTTTGTTTGTGTACCAATACTAGCTTTCATACCAAAATTCAGCTATCTATGATTTCCAGAAGTACCCTAAAAATTTTGATGATCATCAGTAACTAAGTGACAAAATCGGGGTTTTTACATATCAATTGAATACAAAGTATAAGAGCTATGCAATTGAAACTTTATATGAATAATAAGTCAACTATTGACATTGTATCCTGAGAATTTTGTTTATCTGGAATAATGCAAACGCAAGTTAGGAGGGTTCAAAAAAACAACGAAGCGCTTCTAGAAAAGAATTATTTTTCTGAATGACTGAGTTGGCTGTTGCAGCCATTACTGCTTCACCGGGCCTTTTTGGGCGAGACTCTGAACGGGCCTCAGCCCGTATAGCGCCCAACGCTCAAGGGCTCCCCGCGGGGGGAGCCTCGGCTTGGGTTGTCGCTCTCGGGGGCGTCCCTTCGACCGGCGTGAGCCTCGAACCCGAAGGTGAGTCACCGCCAGGAGGGGAGTTCCCCGGTATACGGATGCGGTTGCGATTGAGTGGGGGCGAGAAGCGCCCCGGCACTCTTTGATACCTCGTGTATCCGTGCGGGCGCTCACGAACCCGTGGACGTCGGCGTCATGTTAGGGGGAAGGCCCTAGTAGGGGAGATCGTAGAGACTAATCTCGCTATCCGGACAGCGAGATCGTCATCTGGGGCCGTTAGTACGTGCCGAGGCCGCCTAACTATAGTTATACGACCATGCCGATGTCGGTCGGAGGGATGAAGAAAAGATAGAAAGTGCCCTAGTACTTCGCTTGGCTCGCCTCGGCAAGGGCACTACTGTACACATGCATCATAACGTGATTGGGGTTATTTAATTGGTCTGGTAAATCGTACAGGTACATTTAAAAAACTACTGGTGGCACAATTTAGTAAACTAGTTGATTTATCAGAAAAATTGTCCTCAGACTTATTCGATATGGGTGAGTTACGCTTAGCTCGTCCGTGAACCGAGTTAAAAGGGCCAAGCTGGTATCTGGGAGCACCTACCTGGATATGGCAGCAGGACTCCATTTCGGGCCGGACTTAAACCGAACCGAAACTTTGCCCCAAGGTAAACTACTACTTCACTCTGATGAATACACCAGTTTTTTTGGACACCAGCATCACTTAGTCTTTCAGAAGATCTCGGATCTGAAAATCGCTGGGAATGACAACACCAAGGATCCCAATGCTCTTGGCGATAGTAGTTCGGAATTCGACCAAGTTTTTCTGTCTTCAATCGGAGACCTTGCACAGAGCAGTCGAAATATAAATATCAACGGAACGTGGTAAGTTTGCGCGGCATCAGCGTCATCTGCATAGCAATGTATTTTGTCGATAAACTCCGTAGTTGATAGCACAAAGCCTTGCGGGACACCAGGATTAATGTCCATGCTATCCAAGCAACTACCGTCGACTACGGCTCGTATGCGTCTGTCAGATAAAAAACTAGGCACCCTACCTATTTGCAAAAACCCTCGGGCACTCCGTAAGTAATGGCAACTTCGACAGTAGACTCCGGTGCCAGACCCAATCGAACGCCAGGACTTTGTCTAGGCTACATTCAAATGACTTCCCTTGGCTATCAATGGCTAGTGCCCATCGGTATAAGATACACTACACTACAGTAGTAGTACTCGAGCGACCCTGGTGAAAGTCATATTGACGTTCGCTGACCAAATCGTGTTTTTCTAGCTGTGTGTTGATCGCACGCTCCATCACTAACGCGTGCACATTCGCTTTCTTGCACAAAGACGGTTTTAAATAAGGACGCCGAAATTTAATGAATAAAAAAAAAACTAAAAACATGTTTTTAATTTGAACAAACCAAATGAGCTTAAACTCAGAGGGTTCACTAGTTATCATAGAAGAGTTCCACTATCCACTTCCTGGTTCCGTCATCAAATCAGCTCGATGGAACCGAATATTGTATTGTCGTCGGTATTACATACGTTTGCGAAGTTTAAAATCGACACAATTAGAAGCTAGTTTCTTTTTTTTAGTACCAAAAAGGTGACCGCCTGATGGTAAACGGTCACCGCTTGCTGTGGACCCTTGCAACACCTGCAGCTTCACTCGCGCGTTGCAGGCCTTTCAAAATACTAATAACTTCTTATTTGAAGAAGTTGAATTGAATCGCACCATGTTAAAATGATGGCATTTTGTAAAGAAACATAACCAAACAATATATCATTTCACTGACACTGCTATGTTGTATTAAACGGACATTTGTCCAGGTAGTTAGGTGTCGTATAATATTGATTTTATTCAAGTTCCATGTCAAAGAGGCGTTTGTCTAGGACTTCCCTCTAACCTAAAATCAAATTTACGGGCTTTGTTTGCAATTTCTACACAAAATATTTATACCTTTATAGCAAAAATATATGCTCTAAAAAAGTCTTTATAATACTGAATTAAATATAAAGTGATTTTGACAACAGTGTTCGACAAAACATGTTGATAAACGCGTCACGAATATCGTTCTAATGTTTGGCCAACTCATTGTTAATGTTATCAGTTATCACATTTATATACAAATATTTGATCACAGGATTTGTTATTATTATTATATATTATATTATATGCCGAAGTTTTAACGAAGGTGTGGTTAGATACAACGCTCTAGCGCGAAGCTTTGGCCCTTGTGTGTGGCCTAGGCATATACACCAACATTCTATGTTTGTTTGGAACACCTAAGGCTTTGGTGAGTAACTCACAATGATAGAACTAAGGTCTATCTATACCTTACCCATAATATTTGGGCACAGCCTACACTCACTTATGGGCGAGAGCAATTTGGGCTATACCATCACTAATGACTCATCAGCGGATTGCGAACTTTACATATAGTGCAATAAACGTTTCTACCCGGTGGTCTTAAATCAAAACTACAGTCGCCATATTGAAATGGTGTGAACTTAGGTTATGGGATAAGCTCCCTGCCGAGATTTTCTCTGAGGAGTACAGTATGGAGTTCTTCAAGCAAGAAGTTATTAGATTAGCGTCCAAAGGCCACGGTGACCGCTTACCATCAGGCGGACCGTGTGCTTGTTTGCCACCTTAGTGGAATAAAAAAAAAAAAAAAAAGGTTTTTTAAGGGTCAGCTGTGCGCGAGTGTTGCAGGTGTTGCAAGCGTCCAAAGGCTGCGGTGACCGCTTACCATTAGGCGGACCGCAAACTAGTTTGCCACCTTATTTGTATAAAAAACCGAAATCGTTCAAAAACATTTTAAGAGTTCTCTTGAACTTTTTAGGATCCCATCAATATATACTGACCTGGTGACCATGGGACGACACTAGCGACCAACCACCCAAGGTTTGAACCCACCCAAAGAAGACCAGAAAAATTTTTTGCACTATACGACTTTTTGACGTTATTACTAAGCTGACGCTGTCTGTATGTTCAACCTTTTAGACATAAATGTATATTTATAGTAACAGAAAAAATATATGTTACACTATGGCGAATTTCCTAACAAAACAAATAATAAAAAAAACTTGAATAGAAACGTATTTTTGAATTCATACTAACACTTGTAAACACCGTCGCAGGGATACTATTATATATCTTCTCTATGTATATAATTTTTTGTATGCGTTTGGGTGGCGCCCTTGATGGTTTAGACTCACAAATCAACCCGGCAGATGACGCTGCAGTCGGATGCAGGACATTGCTGCCCGGTAAGCTAGTATATTATTAAACTACCTTTTTCCCATTAAATTCGTTAAAAACATCATTTTATTCCTCTACGGCACATGGCAGCACAACATTTGTTTTTATAAAGAAAAAAAAAGGCGGTGCTATCTTCACGCTGTACGAAGCACCACCTCATTAAATCATACCCTTAGCCCATTTTTTTTTCCAATGTGGCACATAAAATAACATTGTTTTATTAAAAAATAAAAAAGGCGGTGAAAACTTTACCCACTTGAACCTTTGTGCAAAATTTCAAGTCTCTAGACACAAAAATATCAAAATTTTCATACAAATTTTCATGTACTATTTTGCCCCCTAGGGGATGATTTTTCAAAACGGCGATATAACATGTCAATCCTTTAAATTAAAGGCTAAATAAAGTTTAAATATTCAGCTTAACAAATTACGGATATCCTTACAAACTTCCGATCCCCATTTTACCCCCACAGAGGTTCCTTATTGTTCGCCTATTTACGCTTAATGTTTCGATCTATCTAGTGGAATCTCGATCTACTGGGTCTAGAATAAACGTTGATATATAGGTCAGTCAGTCAGTCAATTACTTAACTCTTTTATATATACAGAAACATGAATAAAGATTTTTAGGAATAAATATCTAGTCTGCAGTCAGACAGATTTCTTATAAATTGTATAGTATATATATAGTATAGATTACATGATTAACAGGATGCTAGTTGTTCATACAAATTATTTAAATAAGATTACAAATTAATAATAATATTTGTAACATAACAAACTAAAGAGATGTTTTGCTTAAAATCGTGATAAAATTTGACAGTGTTTGATCTAGTAAGTGTCAAAAATAAGTGGGAAATTCGTTTGTATGAATCACGCTGCGAGGCGCTGCTAATTTTATTCTCTTTTTGCGATACCGCATAGTATTGATAATATTTTTTGGGCACACACATGTAATAAGAAACGAATTGAACAGAGTGCGCATAGCACGACTTCATATGTTATCGGAAAAGTAACGTAAACAATTTTTGTGAAAAATAGGTGTATAATTAAAATAGATATGGAAAACCTGTAGCAAAATTATGAAATACACACACTCACAATCCAATATATAAAACAATACACTGAATTATCTCGAATACCGAGCGTAGTGACGTTATCGATCTAATTAAGAGTTAAAACAACAATGTGATCAATGTGAACAAGTTTTTAAATGCATACTGTTCGTCATCACCGTCTGCGTCTGTACACGATCTGTCGCGTCGCGTCGCGTCGGTCGCGTAGCGTCGGTCGCGTCGCGTCGGTCGCGTCGCGTCGGTGGCCGCTGTGTATTTATGATTGTCTCTTTATCCGAATGATTGATTCATTCCGTTATGGAACTGCATACACAAAAGATAATTGATGCATACACACACATCACAGCTCGTAAGTATTCGCTAAGGTTTCTATTTAGTATGTACAAAAAAATAGCTAAAAATACTTTACTTTAAAATAAAAAATACTTTACTCTATTTTAAAATAAAAAATGGTTAATATACCGTGTTAAAATAATAATTTTATAATACAAGACAGTCTAAGATGACTGTTTGTTCATAATATGATGATGTTTGTAAAACTTTCGATTTTCAAAACAAATGTTTACAAACCGGTCAAGTGCGGATCGTACACGCACTAACTTGGGATTACTTATTGAAAATGACCGGAGGTAGATATGCAAAAACTTGCACATAACATTTTTTTTAAAAAGTTTTTTAATTGTGATTCCTTTTTGATTAGCTAAAAATAGTAACCCCCACACTCGTGCGCACTCCGCGAAAAATCATTTCCATTAATCAGTCCCTTAAAACTTACGCAGAGAGATATTTTATCGTAATTTTATTTTAAAACAGTAATTTTTTTTAACATAACACAGTTTACATATATCAGAATTAATGAAAAGGTATGCTAGAATTATAAGAATATGACAAGCTTTCAAGGCTTTACACACAAAGTTTTATTTTGAAATTTGAACCACACACACATTTAACATTATTTTGTGCTCATATTTAAGTTTCTGGCATCACTATAGACGTATATTATTCTACATTACCTATATTATTGTAGTTTTTTACTTGGTTCCGGAACATAACATTTAAAACGACGCGATCATGACATTACAACAATTTGTTTGGTCATAAATATAAGCGTCTCAATGAATTATTATGACCTGTGTTACAAACTCAATGACACAAAAATCCATTGTATTTTCCGCACATTGCGGCGCGTCCTTGCACGCGTGACGATGCGTCCGGTCGCGTCCGGTCGCGTCACAACGCGTCACGCTCGCTCTCGACTCCTCATTATCATTACCGAGAACATTATTGCCGGACCACCTTCCTTGTTATTTGCAACTAGTGTTGCCGGAAGAAATCATTCTGAACATTTCTATATGAAAGAGAACTTATCTGAACGTTCACCGTAAAAATTAGCCAAGTTGGTGTCGTACACGAATTGAGCTAGGGATCCGTAGAATAACAATTATTACGGTAAGGTAAGTTAAAGGTTAATGTGTATATGAATACCTATTTATTTATTTACATGTTTGTGAAATGTCAATATGTATTTCTGTAGTTATGTCGTATGTGTAGTGACATATGAGATATGAATATATTTTTCTCAGGAGTTACTTTAAATTCTGTTACAAAATAATTAAAGACTTTTAACGTATCGCAACGTGGTGCTCTATGCAATCTGAAAAATAATAGGCAATTGAAAAATTGAATTGAATTTTGTTTTTTTTTTTTACATTAAAAATCTTATTTATTAAGTGTTTCAATACAAAACATGTATTTATTAGTTGATTCACTGTAATATTATTTTTCGTTTGTGATTTTACAAAGAGTACCTACCTATTCGCACGGAATAAAACAGTATTGTAATTAGTTTGTAAAGCTAGTTGTAGTTAATTCTAATGACGATTTGAAAGTGTTCTTAGAAACCCACTTGAATAAAAAGATTTTGAATTTGAATTTGGATGTCAACATCATGGTTCTCAATGTTCTTGGAAATAATAAGAGATATGTTCTGAAATTGTAGGACCTCAGTAAATGAGGTTTTTAGCGATTAACGCGTGTCTTCGTAGGGTAAAATCGGACCAAGTTTCCTCGTTGTCAGCCAGAGACCTTGGGCAGAGCGGTCTCCATTTTAGACACAAGTTCTACACAGTCAAGCTCATCACTCCAACGCTGGAACGCCGCTTATTTTGCAGTGTATCTGGACTAATGTGGCTTGAAATATGTTCTACTGGACTTTGCCGGCGGCTCCGCCCGCCCTACATTCGGTTATAGGCGTGGAACTCCTTAATTAACCCCAATTAATTAATTAATTAGATATACTAATGAATTGCTATAGCTTGCTATAGGTGCAGCAGTAGTTCGTTTAACTCTGTTATTGTTTTTCCCGCAGGTTAGGGATAGAAAGCCTATATGCTATTCCAGGACCTAATCTATATGTATGCCAAGTTTTATTCCGATCCGTCCAGTGGTTAAAGCGTGATTGAGTAACAAACATCCATCCAGACATACAAACTTTCACATTTATAATATTATAGATAAATTGCGATTTATCAACTTTGAAATAATGTTTAGGAAAATGAAAGACCAGGGACAGATAAGAATACTCCCTTTGCCAGTCTTGAGAAGGTATAAGTCAGGGTTTTGGTTTAGGTAGGGGGAAACTGTATTTATATTTATGATACCTATCGGTTACAATTCGATGGAAACAGCATTTATTTTTATTTAAATGGATACAGTTAAGTAAAAAGGTAAAAGATTATTTGTGATACTTTATATTTGTCGCCTGTAGAGGTAGTCACGTGGCACGGCACGCAGATATTTTTTGAACTCGCTCCGTCACGTGTCGGTTCAAAAATAGCAACCCACGCTTAAATCTAACCTCACCTGAGTGCGGTCAGCGAATGTCAAACGAAAATGTTTTGTTGCGTAAATGAACAATCGGACAGGTAAGTTTAACGATAAGTGGCAAAAGATCACATACATGTGTATCATCACACCAGTATACTATGCAGGGATAAGCAGAGATCATAGACTAACAATGACACCTAACTCACTTTTTTTTGATTCACCACTCAAGTTCACCTTTGCCTTGCTTTTGCCTCACAAAGTTGTGTGAATCTTTTCCTGTTTAATCCTGTTTATTCATCCTCAAAAAAAATGTTTTCAGCAATTCGAATTTACCTTCATCTTCTTTCACTCTGCAACACTCGGTCACACAATTTCACAGCAATAATTTCTATTTCCATGCTTCTTTTGACTCAACCCAACATGCACTTTTAGTGTTGGAACTAACATAATCGAGCATTTTCAGCCAATTCCTGACTCCGAGTACATTGTCATGTAAATAGTACTATAGATCAATGCTAATATTATTCCATCCCCTTAGTGGTGGATACACATTTGGAGCTGCTATTTGGCCTGTCCAGCTTCAATGTGGCGCGCGGCGTGGAGGAATGTGCGGTTACCTTTACAGTAAAAAACTAGGTAAACCTGAACCACACAAGTAATCTGTGCCTCAACTGACACGCGAGCGCGACAATTGATATTATTGTCTAGTAATTGAATCATTACAACATTATTACTTTGTAAATGGCAATATAATTTCAAATTGCTTGTATAATATAATAATGCATTGTAGTTACGTCAAGAAATTGAAACACATTAAAGATAAATATGTACAACAGTGTAGGTATGTATGGTGTTTATTTCTTACCATAATTATTTTACAATTGTCCGGTCGTAAACTACGTGTATGATCACTACTACACTTATGTGCCCATTGCATTTATATGCTGAAATTAGGCTTACTCATGTGTACAGATAAAATGCCAATAACAGTGGTGGGTGGCGCGGCCCCGTACGACCCCATACACAACAAGATCATACAATTATCGCATTTTAAACAAAGTATTGACAACCACTTCATGTAACAACTATATAGTTGGATCTCCGCGGTGATATTCGCGAGTTCTTATAAATATATCTACATCTTTTATTTGCCGTTATGTAACCGTTTAATTAGAGGAATTACTATTAAATACATGAAACGTTTAAAACTACACCGAAAAAAAAGAGTTTCCAAGTTCTATTCCACCAAAGTAATTTGCATTCAGTCAAGAAATCCAACTATTTTGGACATATTTTGTTCACAGAAGGCAATATTATTTCCCAGAAAAAAAATCATTTTATCAATCGAAATTGATAAACTTCTTTTCGTATGAACAAATTTTTTTTTAACCAAATAAATGTTCGTTTTAGATTAACCAAACTTAAATTAATTATGCTAAGACAGTTAATGTTCTTGTATAAAATAAATACATTTTTATATGCAACATTTTATTTTTCTTCGTTTGAAAAAAATAATTATTTTGCTTTAATATAATTTATTTTGCGCCAAAATCATGGTTTTCTTAAATCTGCGACGTCACTTATTAAAAACTATATTTTTCGATGAAAATAATTGTATCTTAAATCAAAGCCAGTGAAATGTTCAGTTAAGATAATATTGTTTTGAATTAGAGAAAATAATAATTTTAACAGAATTTGTTAGATTCTTGACTCAAAATCTGATATTTTATGCTAAAACTATTGTTTTAGTCGAAACAAATAAAATACCTGCTTTAAAATATTAAACATTTTCGTTGAAATTAATCAACTAGTATCCCTTTGAACGAATTTTCTTTTCGTTTAAGTAAATACTTGCATTTTCAAAATTGAATGAATCTCATCACTGTCCTTCATAGGATTTCGTGTTGGCTTTTAATTTTAAATAATTGTTTATTGTAAGGTTTTGTGCGTCAAATTAGTATCAGTTTATGCGAGAAACCTACAGTTAATTATTTTCTGAGAATTGTAAAGCTTGTAGCGGATCACCGCTACAAGCAAGGCTGACGTCACGCGTCCTACATCGCGCTATCAAAGTTTCTTCTGTCGATGAGTATATATAGAAAACCGAACAGAATGATAAGTGGACCACGGCGGTCCCCAGGCATAACACCTCGCCTGGCAGGAGATCTCCTCTTTGCCGCCGCACCACAAACATCCAGCAAACAGTCGCATTCGTCTATCAGAAACGATAAGCGAAGTTAAGCAACGTCGACCGTGGTCAGTATTTAGATGGGTGACCGCACACCTCGCCTGGCAGGAGATCTCCTCTTTGCCGCCGCACCACAAACATCCAGCAAACAGTCGCATTCGTCTATCAGAAACGATAAGCGAAGTTAAGCAACGTCGACCGTGGTCAGTATTTAGATGGGTGACCGCTTTTCTTCCATGTTTAAGAAGGATCGTTAAATAGTCATAACAATTATAATTAAACATAACGCTGTATAATCAGCTAAAGCTTAGTCCGGGTAGCAGTGCGGGTAGGACTGCCTATATGGCCCAAGCCTCCAGAAAAAGAGGCCTGTGCCTCTGCAGTAGGGCACACTACTAGCTCGACAACGTCCGCTAAGACACACTAAGTCAGTGCGGTAGACTGCCTCTATATGGCCCAAGCCTCCAGAAAAGAGGCGTAGGGCTTTTTAAAAAAACTTTATTTAATCTTGACGGTTAACAATGTCATTTTGGACCGAAACATTTTTTGTTTTAAACTAAAATATAATGTTATTAATTTAAGAGCTGATGTAGTCAAGTTAAGAGCACTATTCTCTTGTGTGAACTAGAAATTTCTTCCGTGCAATAACGCACGAAGTTCTACGCCCAAGAAAACTAAGTGTTTCAAATAAAGAAGCATATTTTTCTTCAATGAATTAAATATTGTTTCAAATTGATAGAGTTTTATTTACTGGTTCAATGAAATTTGATCTTGTGATAACTTCATATTATTTTAAATATTTAAGAGAAATAATATCTTAGATGAAGTAAATATTCGTTGGTGCATATATGAAACGATATTCTCTTGGCTCAACTAATTCTTTTTTACCGTGTAACTTACCTAAAATAAATAACCTTATCTAAAAATAAAAAGCCTAAACTAAAATAAATTATTTATAAAAAGCCTAAACTAAGATAAATGATGTTTGGTCAAAAAGTCCACCTCTAAACATATCGGGTTCAAAAGTATTTATGACGCTAGCCGCATTTCCACGTTGGATGGCTAGCGAAATTCTTTGAACCAGATATGATCCGGTGCGGGGATTATGTCTTCTCTGTCTCATAAGATTAATTTTTACACAATTTTTTTTGATTCTGTACACCAGGTGCCAGAAGTTTCAAAGGCTAGTGGGACAAAAGTTTAGGGAAGTAAATATTTTAACTTTAGCATCGCAGTACATATATGAAAATCTTTTATATGTACATAAAAATATCAATAGTTTCAGCAAGAAAAGTGACGTTCACAAGTAAATACTAGAAGTAAAAATAAGCTGTTGGTGAATGATACACGTCTACACAAAATAAGGAACTTTTTTATGGGGCAATGTATCAAACAACTACTTTGTAAAAAAACATACTACAATATTTCAGACTATGTAAATGATAAAAATCCTTGGGACTGAAGGTGCTCAATTACAGGATGCATAGGTAAACCAAATTAAAATGGAAATAATATAAAATTATACGGCTTAAATTTTTTATATAAAACATTGATTGTATTTGTAGTATTTAAAAGAGTAACTATCGAGTTTCTTGCCAGATTCTTCTCGGTAAAAATCAACAATATTGTGAACCGGAGAGTGGGCGGGAGGTTTAAAAAAATAGTATTTCATATTTTTGACGATTCAAAAGTGTTTGTAAAATCCTAATTTGTATAAAAATATTTGACTTTGACTTTGACTTTGTATGGAAGTCAGTCCTTTTTTAAACTAAATGCATATAAATTGGTATTTAGCCTTAAATTAAACCTTTTAATGCAAATGTGATCTCAACAAATATCTGAATATGGAAACCATTTTCCTGTAGTAAAAGTTCGATTACCCTTTGTGACGAAAATCTTATCACATATGGGACCCAATCTGACTTACATAAAAAACGTTCAATATCTTTAAAAAATATGAAAACTTTTAAGCATGAGTGAAATGAGGTGTTGACCTTAAATTTTTTCTAATATTCTTCATAGAATTATAACAAAAAAAATATTGATCTGCCTTTAGTCGGCCCTTAAATAGGAAAGCTCAATCCACTTAGGGGAGACCCGTACAAATCCGTATACCGGGGCAAAACAGTATAGTATGTCTATTTCTATCGAGAATTCGAATTTCCCGCGTAATGGCTCGCTCAGCGGTGTCAGCCAATGAGAGCTATTTGTCAACAAACACTTGTCGGTGCGAGTACGCTCGATTGGAACCAAAAAATTTAATTGTTTTTTGGTGGTGTTGATCTTATTTTGAAGTAAATTCTAGTTACAATTGTGAAATCTACGTGTAATATACGTAAGTCTGTTATTATCTAAGTCAAAGTGTGTGTAATTTGCTCGTAATTAAGAATGTTTTACAGGCAAAATGATTCGCGTGTGTATTAGTGAGTGATATATTTACACCAACAGAGTCTTTTGACCCGGATGTATGAATATTGTTTTTATTATTGCAGGTGGTATATTTATGCCGCGTAACTATAAAAGGAGGAAAACATGAGAAAAGCTGTTCAAGCAGTATGCGATGGAACTATGGGATATTTGAAAGCTGGTATGACCTTTTAACGTACCGAAATCTACCTTACAAGATCGCGTAAAAAAATTTAGACTGAATAGTAATATGGACTCTTCAACAAGCAAAGGGCTAGGACGATATAAGCCAGTTTTTTCGTATTCTCAATAACTAATCCTTGTCGAGCATGTCCTGGATATGGAAAAACGGTTGTTTGGCTTTACGTATAAAGATCTTCGCCACTTCGCCAGCTCGCAGAAGCGAATAATATTGATCATTGTTTCAACAGAACTACTAAATTAGCTTGAGAAGATTGGTTATTTGGATTTATGAAGCGACATCCACAATTATCACTACGTGCAGCTGAACCGACTTCTGTTGCACGAGCTATGGGATTTAACATGATAAGTGTCCATAAATTCTTCGATTTGCTTGAGGAACTTATAGATGTCCATAAATTTCCTCCTACAAAAATTTATAACGTAGATGAAACTGGTTTGACTACGGTTCCTAAGAAACAAAGCAGAATAATTGCCATCAAAGAAAAAAAACAAGTCGGTATAGCTAGTTCAGCGGAAAGAGGCCAGCTTTCTACTGCTATCCTTAGTGTCTCTGCTTCTGGACATTATATTCCTCCTATGCTCATATTTCCACGTGTTCGTATGAAGGCAGAACTTTTAGACGGTGCTCCACCAGGCACAGTTTCAGTTTGTCATCCCAGCGGCTGGATACAAAGTGAAATTTTCGTTGAGTGGCTGAATCACTTCATATTATTTGCGAAGCCCAAGAAAGAAGATCCAGTCTTGCTTTTACTTGATGGTTATCCGACTCATACAAAAAATCTACCCTTGATTGAAAAGGCCAGGAATAATGGGGTTATCATTTTAAGCTTTCCTCCCCATTGCACCCACCGATTACAACCCCTAGATGTAAGCATTATGGGTCCAATGAGCACCTCCTACACCCAAGAAGTAAACACATGGCTAAGAAATCATCCTGCTCGGGTCGTAACGCAATTTCAGCTACCAAGACTTTTTGGTGCAGCTTATTGTAAGATAGCCACGATACAAAATGCTGTGTCTGGCTTTTCAAAAACGGGCATTTTTCCGACAAATCGGGACGTATTTGACGAAACCGATTTTGCTGCAGCTCAAACTACGGAGATAGCTTTCACTTTCGCTAGCGCGTATGTTGACCCGATGCTGACAACTGGTTCTGCTATTTCACCTATCAGTTTGAATGCCCTGGTACCAACGACTTCTGTTGCTACACTTGATGATCCTATGTCAAATACCTCCGTTACGCGACTCGTTGACTCGATTCCATCAACTTCTACGCCAAAGATTGATCGGGTGCCATTAACTTCAGCTACACCCTTAACTCCTCCACATGTTGAACTGTCCTATCCAACTGTTTATCCAGCTGATATAATGCCTGTTCCTAAAATAAGCATGGACCAAAAAAGAAAAACTGATCGTCGCAGAGGCAAAACAGCTGTCATCACATCCTCTCCCTACAAAGAAGAGTTAATAACTATAAGTAAAAGCAAGAAAACGCCTAAACTTAATTTGACTCAATTATCCAAAAAGTCAGAGACGAATGCCACAAATGAAAACATTTGCCTGTATTGCGTTGAGGAATATGGAACAAGTCGCATAGATGAAGGTTGGGTGCAATGCATAGGTTACAAAGGCTGGGCTCATGAAGGCTGTACAGGCTTTAATTCAGAGGTCCTTGATGATTTTATGTGTATAGTTTGTGTTGCCTCTTCGTAATTACCGGGGTAGTATCATGTACAGTATATGGTTTTGTCCAGGGTTCGGGGCAAAACCGGAATTAGATAAAGTTTTGTTTTTTTTTTTGTTTTTTAATGATTAATGTCATCATTATAATTATTTCTTTGATATGATTAAGTGCTTAATGAGACTGATTAATGATTAAAGCTGAGTTGTGATATTTGTGTTTGGAAAATGAAGACTTACAGCCTTAAATCCTTAGCTATACGGCCTAACCCCGGTCTCCCCTATACTTATAATTTCAATGTGCTGTCAGTGATTTTCTTAAAAAAGGTTTTGTTTTCTTAATTAAGATGCTTTAATAGTTCCTTTTTTTCGTAATTTTCGTCAGAAGAAAACTTGTTATTTTCCTACTAAATTGTTATTGAAAGTGAACTATATTAAAACAGGGTAAACAAGAAGTGGTTTGTGATTTAGTTAAAAGAAAATACATTTAAAATTTTTGTTAAGAACTATCTGAAATCATCAATTATTGTAGAAGTGAGGTATAGCCTCTTAAGGCTTCTACCCGAATTTAATTTTTTTGGCAAAGGGTTCTTCGGCTCCGCTGTGCAGATCCGACTAAAATTTAATGATTGTGTTCTTCAGAATATGGTTCAAACCCTGGAAAACGTGAAACACGATTAATTAACTTTTTTTCTATAGAAAAAAATCCTAAACTGACATCTTTTCACAATTTTTTTTAAAACTGTTGTCAAAGACATGTTCAAAATCCTTAGTGCTATTCGTTTACAACTTTGCTAAAGCATAGTCCAGATAGTGGTTTAAATCATGAGAAAAGCTTTTTTTGATAACAATGATGTACCTATAATAAATAAAATTTATTTAATGTTTTTCAATAAAAATCTCAGTAAATTGAGATGTAGCTGCACTGCTCACGCACGCGCTTAGTTGTATATCGCATCATACTTGTTTTTACTAAAAGTTTTTTGTCACTTAGTACTGCCTCTTAAGATTAAAAATTTAGATTGTCGTTCACCGTTTATCGATTATCACCCCTAGATGGTAAAATAGGTGATGAAAATTTGTATTAATATTCAATATTTTTGTTTCTGGGCTTAAAATTCTGCAACGAAGAACCTGTTATAACGTGGACGTAGTATTCCGAAAGGATCTTACAAAATCATTCCGTAGGGAGGTAAAATGGGGGACAGAAGTGTGTATAGGAAACCGTCATTTTTGAAGCTAAATGCATAAAATTATCCCTAGACGGCAATAGGAAATGAAAAAAATGTTTGAGAACTTCATATTATTATAGAAAAAACCGTAAACAGTCAAAAGCTGTCTTTTTTTCAAAATTCCACAATGGCGAAATCGTGGGCAGAAGCTAGCATTATATAAAAGAGTAAACTAACTAACTGACTTAACATCAACGGACAGACTAAACTACTGTGTCCCTAGGGACTTTTTTCACAGAGGTTTCTGTTACAATATAGGGAAGCAGTAAGAAAAGATTTTGCTACTCATGCTGTACAATGTACGTATGTTTACTATATTCGACTCATAGCAAAGCTTATAAGCACTTCAGTCAAGCTTTAAAGGTCAAATTTAAACTTGATTTAAGCTAAGATTTCACTACAACCTTACAACTAATCGCAGCGGACGCGTGAACATCTCGACCTTATTCCGTATTGACGTATTGATTTATGCACACCCGCACCTAATTGATTACTCTGCGGTTACGAAATCGAATCACTTAATATTAATTGAAAATTAAAAGTAAACATCCGACTATATAACCTCTAAATCCGATACGCATTTTCTTTCTTTTCTTTTATATCGAAACATCGCCACTGTAGAAAAAGAATACTAATCTTACCCAAAGTCAAATACTTAGGAGTTAGGTTAGTGTAAGAGAAATGGCGAATCTAATGCAAGCCCCACTCAATTAGCCTTGGAGGGACTTGTTGTTTATAGTTCTCTTACTGCGGATAGTACACTGTCCACGTCTTAATTACTTTATAGTTTTGTATTTTTGCACAATCCGGAATGGACAACGTGATAAACGTCAACATTATTACAATTACTTGAGTTTTATTGCTAGGTGGTCAGAGTGTATAATTGCATGAGAATTACTGAATAATACGTTACTAAATAAAGCGCTGTGGATAGTGAAGCCGTATTGTAGACGAATTATTGTGTGTGGAAAATCGATAGATGCGTTGGCGGATGTCGGCTCAAGGGCGCCTCCGCTACTCCGCTCTCTACTCGCCGCTCGATTTGCATATTTTCGTTCGGAGTACGCGTCACTTCTACAGAGGTACAATGTTGTGACAACTCTTTGTGTTTTTTATCGTTTCTCTGGGATCTGGCGCGTCACGCACGAACCTATCCGATGAAGTTAATTATTTTTTATTTTGCTCCTGTTATTTTCCCATAGATTGTGTACCTACGCATGAAAATGTAGGTACAGACTCGTAACTTAAACAATGGTTTGCTTGGGTCATTACTGTAGATTTCTTCTAGATCGACATTCAATTTGAGCAAAAACGCACAGCTTTTTCAAGCTGATGTTCATTTAGTGCCAAAGAGAAGTATTTGATAGGTGTGGATGATGACCAAGTATAAACCAGACTGTAGACGTTGTAAGACATATTACACAACTCAACAAAAAATAAACTTTTTTTTGTGTTTGTTATTTAATGAGTAATTTTATTGTCTAATTTTTTACATTAAAAAATTACCGAAAAATTAATAAAAAAAAAGTTTGCTTTTGTACTGTATATGATGATCACTAAAATACACGATTTTTGCCAAATGCTTAGAGGTTACAATTCTTCATAAGCAAACTTTAGGTATGAGATAAAAATATTATTTCTTTTATAAATTAGATATAAGAAATCAAAATCGGGTACACAGAACTCAGGAACAAAATTCATGTTGACTTATGTATTTATTATATGTTTTAAGTAAAGCATCTTCAAGTAACACATAAACGTAGGTAAACGCGTCATAAGCAACAATTCGATGCAACAAAATAAAATTATACGATTTTCTGAGCTAACTGACGACTTCATAGATTTAACTTGACTAGTTTTTATTAAATATTGTAGTTATGTAAGCCCGGACCTTTGGAAACTTGCTAAGTTGAATATGTGAATTCATCAGTTAGCTCAGTGTATATTTCGTTACATCAAACCATTGCTAATGATACACACGTATACAGATTGTGTTAACTTGTCGAAATAGGCAAGTAACACAGGTTCGTTATTTTTAGAGTTCACATTTAAAAGATTTAAATCAAAATGTATTACAAAAAGTTGGCCCGTTTTTTTTACATGGAATGTAATGTAATTGGATGTTTTTTACATGGGATGGGATGGAATTATTTTTGTATTGGATAGTCCATTTCTTAAGGAAGGTATTAGACTGCATAAATTTACGCTACAACATTGAATAGTGGGG
Organism: Apoda limacodes; assembly: GCA_946406115.1. Taxonomy (NCBI): domain Eukaryota; kingdom Metazoa; phylum Arthropoda; class Insecta; order Lepidoptera; family Limacodidae; genus Apoda; species Apoda limacodes. The sequence continues at coordinate 3,511,457 of OX291553.1, read as the reverse complement.
TAGAAACCATAAACGCTAACCAATGCATTCCTTTAAGTACTACTAATATAAAAGCTTTCGAGTTTTTATATTTGAACGCGCTAATCTCAAGAACTACCAATCGAATTGGAACTTTTTGTGTGTTAGCTAACCTATTTGGCGATGCCATATAACATAACGCTATGTCCCTAAAGAGTGGAGCATTCATTATAGCGCGTGAAACCGCTTGTAACAGCTAGTAATATACAAAGCTAAATAATTTGTATTTTTGATAGTGTTGATATTAAAAACTACCATTCTGTTCATTAAAGACATTACTTCTCGGCTTACTGCACGTTAAGACCCTAAGGAGTGGAGCAGGCTGAGAATAACTAGTCATATCTATATAGCATTAAGTAGGTATTAATTATCTGCCATAAATAAATAATTAACTAACAAGATTACCCTGGTCTCGGAGAGCGCGTAACCTCCGACAGACGCAAACGCGGCCGGAGCCCGAGGACTCGCGTCAAGGCCGGAGATGGGCTTGAGGGTTTTCATTCAATTAGCTCACGAATAACACCAAATTTATTAATTTAGCCCGATGTGACGAACGAGGTCATATCAAATGCGTCACTCCCTACATACGTACAAGTAATTTGTTAGTCAGAATTTAACTAAGTACTTCAATGGTGGATAACTCTTTCATACTCTGTTACACATGTGTAAATAACATCACTCCTGTATCCCGAAAGGGTAGGTAGACACCGAAGACTTTCGTTTGCTACGATCCCAGGACAATTGTTTTGCTTCTACCACTCGCGTCAATACTTTCTTAAACGTTGGACTGTTTAGGGTATTCTGGGCAATGATTTCCTGAGGTCGGACTCATGTCATTTTGTTCGAGATACGGTCAATGGTTCTTCTATCTTCTTCTCATCTCCATCCCTTTCATTTACTTTTTTCTCTAAGTTTCGTGCTTCTTCTTTTGTTCATCCTCTCAATATATGTATATTTTTGCTTCAACCACCATAACGTACTTTTCTCAATCTATCGTATGTCACTCAATACATCTTATAATATTTCGTGTTTTCTCATATAATAAGATCTACCGCAAGCATCGCCAGAGGCTTGCAATTTTTTTTTTTCCTTTTAACTTTCCTTATAGTTTTGTTGGTGCGTGAGTCCGACCAGCACTTGACTAGTTTTTCATGTGAAAGGATCAATTAATATTAAAAAATATTAATAATATGATATTGAAGACCAGTGTCAGGTTTTGGGATATGTTTTAAATAATAATATTTGTTCTTTAAAGCTATTTGTTCAATATTAAAAATAGAAATTTTAACAAACACACAAAAAACTCGAATTTAAAAATTAGTTATCGTAGGCAAAACATAAGGCTTAAGTTGAAACTCAGACCTATATTGATACAAGTACTGTCTTCTGAGACTCTATTTTCTTTTTTTTCCTTTAAAATGGGTAACTAAAGTACATATAGTTTATTTAAATATACTTTTTTAGTTTGGTATTGTGCATAATTAAAACAAAAGAAACAAAAATATAACTTAATATACTTTCAGTATTTACCAGTTTAGCTTACAGTACCTAACTCTAAGATACTTTTATCTACATTTAATACTCTTTTAAAGCTTTAATGACAGCTCGTTAGAAGTTAGGTTCTTACTCATATAGAATAAAAGTTTAAAAACAAGTTCTTTTCTGTTTTAGTGATGCTTGTGTTTTAGGGTCGGCTCACACCGAGACGCGGCGCGACGAGACTAGTTGTCTATAATATTCATTTTTTCCTGCTAGTTTTTCAACTTGTCTAATTGATTTCCTATAAATAAATAAATAAATAGATTTATTTGCAAGAAACACGGTTACATATGATGGTTCTAAGGTATTTAAGTACAAAACATGTTTCACCTTCTTATGGCATGCAAATTATTCTTATACTATCTTAATTTACAAAATTATCACACTTGGTTATTTATAGTCGAGAAATTCTTTTAACGTATAAAAGCATCGATCCACAAGCCATTGCTGCAGTCTGTATTTGTAATGATTTATTGTAAGCTTTCTGATGTCTTTAGGTATCTTATTGAACACCATAATTGACGTAATGTAACAATTTTTTTGATATCGAGTGCTTTAACACGATTCTAGTTTTAATTTTGTGATATCTCATGAGCTATATTTTAATCCATCATTAGCTTTTTTATAAATATAATTATTTTTCTTTACAAAGAGACCTATTTCAAGTATGTAAACAGAAACAAGTGTCAATACCTTTAGTCTTTTAAACAAAGGTCTACATGAATGTAATGGCCCAACTCTACAAATTGCTCTAATACATTTTTTTGGGCAATAAATACTTCGTTTAATAAAGTTGAATTGCCCCATAATAAAAGTCCATATCTCAATGCAGAAACAACATACCCATGATATGCTATTAGTGTAGCTTTTTCAGTTGCCAGTGTTCGTAACTGTCTAAGAGCGTAAGTGAAGCTATTTATTTGGAGCACACATTTTGAATATGAGACTTCCAGTTGCAGTGTTTGTCTAATGTTAATCCCAAGAATTTTATTTTAGAAACTTCTTCAATTTTTTCTTTGTTACAATGTATATCATATGACTTAGGTTTTTGTTTGTAGTTAGTAAATGCAATATATTTTGTTTAAGAGATATAAGTATATAAGTAATTTTCCTCAAGCCATCAAACTATATATTCTGTTGTGGTATTAAGTTCAAACTGAAAGGATTTATTTTTATCTTTAGCTGGTACTACTACTGAAATGTCATCAGCGAAAAGTACACATTGATGTTCCGTGGGTTTTGGCAAATTGTTAATATATAATAAAAACAATAGTGGGCCCAAAATGCTTCCCTGTGGAACGCCGCATATGTTCATTTCATGGGGGATCTAATTTTTAATAACTCTTGAGATGTGTTCATATAATTGATTCAACATAATTTTTTCTTCCAGTCAAGTAGGTTTGAATCCATTGAAGAGCAGGTCCTCTTATAACAATCCGTTCGCATTTTTGAAGTAAGATTTTATGATCCACACAGTCAAATGCTTTAGTCATATCAAAAAATATCACTACCACTGGAATTTTATTGTCGATTTTTTCAGTTATACTTTTTATTAAGATTAAAGTAGCAAGGGTTGTAGACTTATTTTTGTGGAAACCGTTTTGTTCAGGATTTATAATTTGATGTTTATCTAAGAAGTTTGAGATACGATTATGCATGGTTATTTCAAATATTTTGGAAAAAAAGGATAGTAGTGTTACTGGTCTATAGCTGTTAACGACTGACTTTTTATATAGTGGTTTTATTATACATATTTTGAGTTTTTCTGGAAATATTCCTTGTTCCAATGAAAGGTTGACAAGATAAGTTATTATGGGAGTTATTTGTTTGGTAGCTGCTTTCAAAACTTTAGTAGACACGGAGTCGTAGCTAACAGAGTTCGAATTTTTTAAATTTTTAATAATTTTTTGGATTTCATCTTCAGAGCATGGTTTGACAAACATACTGCTTTCGAAAAATCCAATCTTAGGTTTATTGCCCAAAGTATTTCTATGATTTTTATTACTCCCAACTTTTATAAAAAAGTTATTAAACTCTTTGGCGATTTTCACGGGATCTGTCTCAGAAGATCCATTTATTTTGATGGACTTAATAGCTCTTATTAATTTTACTTGGTCTTGATTATTTTTTACTACATTCCAAGTTGCCTTACATTTGTTTGTTGCTTTTGAGATATGTGTATGGTTCATACTACTCTGTGAGTAGTTGATACAATTTTTTAATATTTTTGTATATTGTTTGTACAAATCCTTATGTTTTGATGTTTTATATTTATAGTATTGGTATCGTAGTTGTCTTTTTTTTAATACATGCTTTTTTAATCCCATTCGTTATCAATTTTGGACGCGAAATGTTAGATTTCACTTTTATTTTTAAGATAGGAAAGCATAAGTCGTAAAACTCACAGAATAGTTCATGAAACTTGTCAAAACCAGAGTTTACGCCAACGTCCTGGTAAATGTGATGCCATTTTAAGTTCGATAGACACTCTATAAATTTATTTATATTTTCGTTTACATACCAAGACTGTACTCTAGGTTCCTTTTTTTCATCAAGAAAAGTTAGTGTTTGGCCCGTGTTGTGATCCGATAAATAAAGTTGATGCGTACGTCCAATTGCATTTCGGATATTGCTTGCAATGTGGTCAATACAGGCGTTTTTTCTAGTGGGTTCCGTAATGTGCAATTTAAGATTAAAGTTCAGTAAAATGTTTTTTGAAGTTGCAGATTTAACTGTGTCTCGAGAAGTATCAATATTGAGGTCACCCGCCAGTATAAATTTCTTTTTACACCTAAATGATATTTTACTTTAACACTTGTTCTAATTTTTAAACAAATATAGAAGTGTCTAAGTTTGAAATTCTATATGTACATATTACTAAACATTGTATAGAAGTGATTTCAATTGCACAACATTCAAAATATTTTTCTACTGACTCTTCTATACATACAGAAATAACTTTATATTCTAGGTTTTTTTCTGACAAAGATGCAAACTCCACCTCGTTTTTCCTCTTTACGTCATAAAGAGCAAGCTAACTTGAAGTCTTTCAAGTAAGCATTAACCTCACTTCCGGCTTTAATGAAAGTTTCATTGAAGCATAATATGTCTAAATAATTTATTTTTTTCTATAAACTCATCTATACATATTTCAGTTAAACTTAATTTATTCAAAAGACCTGCAATATTCTGATGGAATAAAGTGACGTTTTTGTGATATTTGGCTTTATTTTTACTAACGAAAAAACTGGCTATTTTCCGCAGTATCTGAAACGTATTGAGATGAAATCTGGTCGGTATTATCCCCTAAAGTAGGTATAAAAGACCTATTAGATCTTTTCTGCAGTTCATTGGTATGTTTTTTCTTATTTGCCATTAATTCAAAATAATGGGGTATAGTCCGTTTTTTGTATTTAGGAAAACACAAATTAGTCGATAGTTCAACAGTTCTCTCTTTTTTATTTTTTATTAAATCAAAAAATAAGGTATAGTTCCTTTTCTATGTCTAGTAGAAGAATTGCAATGATTATAGGTCTTTACTTTTTTAACTTTTTCTGATTGGGTTTGTCTCATACTTTGTTTTTTAAAGTTTAGAAAATTATTTTCATAGTACTGTATATCCAATAAGTGATTTATTCTGTGACACATTCTCCATAAATATTTTTATATAAATATTTAATAGTTATTAATTTAGTTATACATTTGTATATATTATTATATTTCATATTGTTAGGTTTTGATCCGTTACTAATGTTAGCACATACTACTCAGATTTTCTATAAAGTGTTTTCTACCCAAAGGTTGTCTGAAAGAGATCGCTTATTAGCGATAAGACCACCAATTTGTTATCTTTTTGCTTATTTTAATAGTGTGTTCTTTGTTTATGCGCAATAAAGTATATAATTATTATTATTATTATTAAAGATCACTTGAATGACCATCTAGACTAGATCTAGACCTAGGTATGTGTAATGTAAATAATTTGTAAACTGACTGATGGTTAGTGTTAGAAACCAGAAATTATAGATATAGGTTATTTTTATGACGTAGGGCTCCACTGAGATTTGTTTGCGATATTTAGTTTTTAAGACAATTCCCTAAGGCAATGGAATATGACACCTTTGTCACGGCAGTCCAACGCTATTTGCATCTCTCGGTCTATCTGCTAGTTCGAGCTAATCTTTGACACGGCTAAACTGATTTTGACGGGACTTTTACTAGCAGTCAGAGGACTTTGCACGTTAATATCGAGGATTCTTCTCTTATGATTGAAGCAATGTTGTAAGTACCCGATTTAAAACTATGTTTTGCAAATTGAACCTCTCCACCTTTGACATATAAAAATATTACCGCTCTAACAGCGCTAATCATTAAAGTGATTGACGTACGTAAGACCTGCGTACCGATGCAATTGTGGCGTCAGGTGTTGCAACATGGCAAAAATATCAGTAGCCGCGATGTTGCCACAAAAAAGCAACCTTAAGTGATGCATCTCGTCCGAGCGTTGCATCATGCAACATTCTCTGTAACGCTTGCAACACCGCAACGTTACCGTTAACACGTCTAAGTACCTTACATTTAAATGTTTAACTTTATGTAACATGTGTTACACCATTTTTTAACCAAAAAATATTCTTTTTGGATTAATTCTATGAAGAAAATTTTTATTAAATCTATAATTTTTATTATATAAATTTTAAATTGAAGACTTCGCTTTTTCGAATTTCATTACATGTCATAGCAATATAGTAAGAGTGATATACCTACGTGCGAATTGATATATAGATAGATAAATATACATATAGACGTAATATTACATAACATACATAATATGGTAAATAAGTCATAAAATTAGAATAACTCTAGATATATGACAAGACTGTAGTTTTTTAGTTATTTTGACATTTCAATATTGTCTAGACATTATAATATGATTAAATTACCACATAGTTATTACACTTTTCAATTTATTAAGGCGGTCGTTCTGCTATCGAGTTGCACCAATTTTCACATACCTATTTATTTATTTGCTAAGTCTGAGCTGCATATAAAACGTTTTCTCAGCTATTTGTTTACGTAAATTTTAATTTCATTCGCTAGGGGTCCTTTTTTTTGATTCAACGTCAATAATATTACACTTAGCCTTCGATATCATTCAGTAGTAAAAACCTATGAATGTAGTGTTATATAAAGCGAATACCTACATGATAGTGTACATACAGGTTAGGTGAAAATAGTAATAGTTAAAAACATTTTCAGATAAACTCAAAATTTGTAAGAACAATTACGTCGTAAAATAACAATAGTTTTAATTAAGTAAATACATCAACAGACACAAGCTTCTTGGATAGCAAATAATAATAATCAGTGTAAGATATAGAGAAAGGTAACCCAAGGCGGTCTAAACAGTTTTGTAACAAAGTTTGGTTACATAACGTTTATTATAATACCTACGTGGTTCGATCACCACTATACCTACTCTTAGAACAGATTTTAATCACTAAATCTTACCGCAATCGAAAATACACAATTTGTATGAAAACACAAACGTGTCAAAACTTGCACGAGTTGAAATTAAATCAAACAATATTTATTCAAATAGGTTTCTAAGAACAATTTCGAATCGTCAAGTGAATACAACTACAACTAGCTTTACAAACCAATTACAATACTGTTTTATTGCGTGCGTCCAATAGGTACTTACTCTTTGTAAAATCACAAACGAAACATAATATTATAGTGAATCAACTAATAAATACATGTTATGTATTGAAACACTTAATAAACAACATTTACAATGTAAATAGTTCGATTTTAAAAAAAACAAAATTCAGGTAATATTTCAATTGTTTTTCAGATTGCATAGGGGGCATCATGTGGTACGTTAAAACTCTTCAGTTATTCTGGGACGGGATTTAAAGAAACTCCCGAAAAAAATATATTCATATATGATATATCATTACACAGCAGACGTACATACACATGTATATATATATATATATATAAACAGGCATACACAATTCCATTTTACAAACATGTAAATAAATATACGAATAAATAGGTATTCATATACATATTAAAAATATAATAAAATACCTATATATACACATATACATAATTATACAAATACATATAAAAAATATATAAAATAAAGCTATAAGTAAATTAACTTAGATAGGTCCTATCTGATTCAATCCTCGTTAGGCCGCCCGATAGCGGCAGGGTGCATCACACAAACACGCACATATATATATATTCACACTCACATTCAAACTGACATCGCTCGCACATCATTTAAACTACCATTACTTTAGAAACTAGCCTAAGGGGAGAAGAAGTGACAAAAAACTCCCGTATGTACACCTGTTACCAATCACCAATGCAGGAACGTAGCCATCAAGTACAGAACATCTATCCAAATATGTATACACACACACGCTCGTACTCGTGCGCCACAACTATTTTTATAACACACGTTACAAACAAATATATATACAAATATTTTCCAAGTTCGATCCAAAACAATTTCAAGTAAGTAGATTAGTTAGGGGGCAAGTAAGTAGATTAGTTAGGGGGCCAGAAAGATTTCGCAGTTTGTAAGCGTGTCGCTCCTTTTAAATAAAGTGTATGGTTCGATAAAACGCAAAAACCGGGCAAGTGCGAGTCGGATACGCGCACGAGGGGTTCCGTACCATCTTTAAAAACGGCAAACAAATCACGTTTGTTGTATGGGAGCCCCCTGTAATATTTGTTTTACTTTAATTTAATTATTTATTTTTAAAGTATGTTTATAACTAAATATTCTGTGAATATTTCAAGCGTCTACCTGTTGCCGTTATAAATATCAAGCAAAAACGAGCAAAAAAATCACGTTTGTTGTATGGCAACCCCCTTAAATATTTATTTTATTCTGTTTTTTAGTATTTGTTGTTATAGCGGCAACAGAAATACATCACCTGTGAAAATTTCAACTGTCTTTCACGTTTCATGAGATACCTACAGCCTGGTGACAGACGGACAGACGGACGGACCGCGAATTCTTAGTAATAGGGTTCGGTTTTGTGCCCTTTGGGTACGGAACCCTAAAAAATGATTTTACTGTACAGTTGTATTGTACAGTAAAATCATTTTTTGTAATAGTATAAGTACATACGTACAATGTCTATAATAGAGGTAATTACGATAAACAATGTGACCAGGAAACCACTACAATGTTAATGGAGTATATCCATGGATAATACAAATATTAATCACCCAATTCTATGTCGTAATGGTATGTCGTACAGTAAATTAAAAGTCGGCGGTCACACGGTTGATGAATGGCGGAAAAACACCTGAAACATCGAACTGGGAAAACCTTTATTTTATCAACCAAACACGTTTTAAAAGATTTTACCAGTTTTCCTGTTAACCGAATATATTTCAAACTGTCTTCAAAAGATATTAACTTAAAATATATTTGAGAACTTGTAACATATCGTTTTATGTTACTTTGAAAATAGACATAAAAGTAAATATGGAGAACTGAATTTATGTGCAATACTTAGAAACTTGAGTTATTTTCTTAAGTGAATAGGTGCTTACATCTGTGTTGTGCTTACACAGTTAATTTCGTCTACAATGACAGGAATCTTTTAACAAGTTTAAAAACTGTGAGAAAAATATTTAATCTTTGAAGGGATCAACTAAAATTTGGTAAGTTCAACTATAGAAAGTCACGTACTCGAACTGTATTTTGTTTTTATCCCTAAAAGATATACGAATACAGTTTGTCACATAATTTGTATAAACAAAGGATACAGATAGGGATGTTGAATAACCAGTTTTATTAGATCCATGAACCGCGTGAATGCATAGAAAAAAGCTCCAGAGCCGTACCCGGTATAGAGGATTTCCAGGAAGCGTTTGCGGGAACGAAGTTGCGGGAGTCTGCGAGAGAGTTCTCTAGAATACAGTCGTGGAGTTTCATTATTTTTACAATACAGTCACCTAGCAGGAGTGTTGGCGATTGATCGTAATAATTGAATTTATACAAATGAGTCAGCCAAAGAGTGCATTAGAGTGTAGTCGTGGTGAAGTCAACGAGAAACATTGTTTTTAGTTACAAGTGATATATCAATTTATTTTTAATTTAGCATTAAATTCAATTTAATTTAATTAATTTAAAATTTAACTTTAAAATTGTGCACTTTAACAAGTAAAATCTTGATGGTTGGAGCTCTTCATACAATTGGTAAACAGTATTAATTTTTTTTAATTGTTATCATATATTTCTTCTTTTAACTTTTAGATTTTTATTTAATTCACTAATTTCTTCAGATAACTTAGTTAAATAGGATGTATGTATTAAAGACGAATGTATGTTTTATTGATGACTAAAGTGTGAAATATGTATGTCTAAAGGAAGTTTCATTAGCATATGTCCAGGAACGACGGGTCTAATTAATAAACACTATATATATATATAGTGTTTATTAATATAGTGTTGTATGTATTTTTCTCTTATTTCTCAACTGGTTTTATAAATTAGGAGCTTTAGGCCTGAAACGAATCTTAAAGTTTCAGGTAGGGTTTTCTTTCCTTTTTATACAGTTGGAGAAGTGATTTCGACATTGACATCAAACATCAGACAACGACTGCAATATTTTTGATTTATCGATTAGTGGGAGTAGGGGGCGAGCTTTTGAAATCGAATTTATTTACAAAAGTGTTTGTGATTGATTGAATGTGTGTAAAACTGTTATGTTATTTTGTTTGATGTGTATTGTTTCAACTGGGTGATTACAACCTTCAGCTTGAAGCTTCATTAAGTGACTTTCAAACGAGATGTTTGAAAAGCTTAATACTACATGAAAATATTTAAAAACTAAATTATCCTGTCAAAAGCTCAACAACTATATAAAAATGTGTTTATTAGTAAATACATTATCGCCGAGGGACCATAAAATCTATAGGTATTTTTATACCTAACTATTCTTCGAAGTCGTGACTTCTAAATTTAGTCAAATCACCGAATTTCATTAAGTAACGGATAGAGATCAATCCGTATAATTAATACCTACTTAGAAACACATCAAATTAAATAATTTTAACAATAAGTGAATACAATTCTCTTGAATACAAGTTTATTTTCACAACTTATTACTTCTAGAGTTGAGAGGAAATTTTAATATCTCAGTTTAACTTTTAAAAATATTTTTTTTTTGATTACATACATTTAGGGACTCAAACCACCCTTAGTATCTGTCCCCTAGGGAACTAGGTAGAGCAGGGGCGGAACTTATTTCTAATGTCGGAGCATATTAGAAATTACTTCACAACATAGCTTCATCACCTAACTATGCTCAGCGTCATTTTAGAGTTTATAGCTTCGGGAAATGATGTATGACGGTTCTGGGAGACTCTTGGAGGAAGCCTTTGACCTCGTCAGCGTGTTGGAATCCAGTTTATGCTAGGCGTCATATAATTGTTTCCTACGTGGCTATAGAATTGGAAATGTTCGTCACGAACAGACGTTAGACTAGGTAAATACAAAAAATGTTTGAAATTTGCTTTCCAACATTGATATTAAGATATTCTATGTCTTAGGAGTCTAGTATGACTTAGAGGCCTAAGATGTCTGCAGACTTAAGAGAGAAGTATGATTGTGTAATAGGTATTATTTAAGGGGAGATTGAACAATCTATGTCTGAGTCTCAGTGTGATGCCTGTGAGATGATCTGAAAATCTGGTTAGATGGTTCGAAACTTATATTAAAGTTTCAGGAATCATGTTATATCAGGTTGCTTAGATATTCTTAATTTTCAGGAGGAAGATTGTATCTCTGGTTTTCTCTTATCTTATATTTGTTTAAATTTTGTTCCAGATTTAAGTAAATATATTCTATTTAATATATTTTATTAACATAATTGTGTAGACATACACTTATCATTATACAAGATTTTATACATATACGTTGCCAATCACACATAATCACAAAATTAAGGCGATGTATGATGTATATAATGAGAGATGTATTGTGTATCGGAATTTCTAATGAGATTTTGAATGATAGAGAATATGTTCTGTTAATTAGATTTTCTTTTCGGCCATGAATATTATAATATATTAGTGTTTTCATTTATTAATTATTTTGTAAAATCTGTTGTTTGAGTTGCTGTCTGTAAATTTCAACGGGAATCGACAAAGGGGTGCAGACATCATGTACCTATGGTACTGGAGATACTTCAGGACTATAATGCTGAAATTCATAAAAGCTGAGTATAATTAATTACTATTTGAACTTTTCACTTGTATGGCGTTACTTTAATTCTATTCTATCACATAAATATATTCCCTTCCCCCTTACGATTATTTATTTTAATTACATTGATTAAATAATTAGGTTTTTTATTGTACTTAAGTAATGCCCAATTTCAGTGAAGTTCTAAAATACGAGAACTAAACACAAACTCACTGAAAAATTCATTTAGACTATTTTGTTTTCTTATAAGAAAAGTTCAATTAATTTAGCTTACTGTTTCAATCACTTATGTACTTTAATGTTAATTTATTTCAATGTGTATTAATCTAATTTTCTTTCAGCGTCCTTTTTTTTTGATTATGGCCTTTAATTGGCCCATCATAACTCGCTAATAGTTAAAAATGATTGATTCCGTAGGGTAGGACCCTAAGCGCTAAAGAATTTTAAAATAAAACTTAGATTAGTCGGCGCTAGCGATGACGAGAGAGCTAACTGCCATGTGGCTGCTATTTCGCCCAGAGGATAAATGCTGCGATCCAAAAGGGATGCACCCAGTATTCTAGGTTCAACACCACACGGACCTAGTTCATGATATAAGTTTAGGTAGCTCTTGTTATTTTATTTTAGATATAAATGTTTATTCTTAGGTAAGTTAACAAAAAATTTAAAAATTAAATTATAGGTGACAGACAGACGGACTACTTTCGCATTTATAATATTAGTATGGATTTCTATAATATTAATTTGTTGTAAGGTTCCATACCATGGAAATAATTTATATCCTATTAAATTTTTTTAAATAATGCAATTCAGCCTAATGTTAGTTTTAAATTACATTATTGTATATATAAAAATATTAACGACCTAAAATGCATTTCAAATTTTTCTAATTTGACTCATAAATTAATATTTATAAAAAATATTGCCTACAAGTGGAAGAACAATGTGTTTGGTGTTTGACTGACCTGTACTATGGCGTCCAGAGCCATGCGCTCGATGTCTACGGTGTAGTAGTTGAGCTGCTGCACGTATCGCCGCCGCGGCCGGAGCTCGTCGTAGTACGCGACCACGTCGTTCACCGACACCACGGGGCAGTCGTCCGCTGTGCTGCACCCGCTACTCACCCCGTCCACCCCACTGTCAGAATCCCCCTCACCACCGAATCCCTCTTTAGAATCCCGCCGATCCCCATAACTTTGCTCCGACCCCTCTTGATACCCCGATTCGTTCATGTCGTCCGGAGTCACTATTTCTGGTATTTTCGTCGTATCGTATTCGTATCCCACGTCATCGTCGATATTTTCGTCGAATATTTCGGCCATTTTGTCGTTTAACTTTAACGGCTTGTGTTGATTAGGTCCAGTTTCACGTCCACTCCATGACGTCGCCTCAGGTCAACCTGCGAACAAACGTGTCATACGTCAATTTCGTTACGGTCGTTATCAGTAGGTACTATGCAGATTAATGTGATAAGCAACCGCCTAAAATGAATAGGTATTTTATTATAAAATATAATAATGTACATTAATATTAATTTTCATCGCTACAGGAAAACTAATGAGATTAATTAATTAAGGGCGCTTTTTTAATCAAAATTTAGTTATAAATCATTTGCTTATCGTTTTGTCCTGTAATTAAATCTTAGAGTGGCGTTATATCAGCTACACACTCAGTTTGTGTTTAGATCACTCCCACAACTTTAATTCGCGTATTATTCAAAATAAGCCGAAATATTTCTTGTTATACAACCGCACATCAATTATTATCCATATGGGCCGAATTTCAACCAAACTAGGTACACAATAGATCAGCAGTTAGCTAAATAAAAAATAAGGTAAAAATTACTTAACCGATTCCTAGCGGAAAACAAGATGGTTCGAAATTAAAAATTAAAACCTAAATTGTTAGGTACCAAAAACCAAAACTATCGTAACTCTAAAAAATTCAGGTAAGTACCTAATATATAAAACATTTAACTTGATAAAAAAAAACTGAATCATGCGTTTTAAAATCATTACAATATTTGTTTAAAACCATTATAATATTTGTTTAAAACCATTATAATATTTGTTTATACTCTAACTTTAGTCTAGAATATTCCTCAATTCCTTTAGTCATTTTTTTCATATTATCAGTTTATACTGAAGCTGGTTAGGTGATTTCCCAAACAACTCGATTCCTTCAATTCCTGTATTGCAATTTGGTTTTGCGATACTTTACCTACTAAATATTATAAAGCCTCTGGCCTCATGAGGGCCTCGTGATAAATCGAAACTTACAATTAGGTACATACAGTTTGACTATATAAAAGAAGAAATGTGAAATAAAAATTGAGAACAAAAAAATAGGGTCAATCTTCTAAAGAAGAAATCTATAAAACATACCTAGATAACTTAAGAAACTATAACGAAAAAAATCCTTGACCACCATTTTATTATTATATACTAAAGGAAACATCAAGAAAAAGACAGCACCATAATGAAACTAGAACTCGTCCTTGACTCAAGTCATCAAAGCGGGGCAAAGGCCGACTCTCGTTTTCATTTCGGTTGCGTCTCGAGAGGTCTCTGATGACGAAGACTTTCGCTCTCGCTGAGACGTCGTCGACGTCGTCTGACCTCGTCCAGGCGAGCGGAAACGCTAACTTAATACTATCAGATTTAACAGCAATTTAATTCTAACCAAAAACACATGTTACTGCTAGGTATACGATCCTGAGCTAAATTAACTAAGAGGATAATTATAGAATATTCTTACAAATAATTTTATTCTGAAACTATACCGAACACATTATAGAAAAGTAAAATAAAAAACCCGACTGCAAAAATATTAAGAAATAAATAAGTGACCTAAAACATAACAAATATTTCACTAACATAATGTGGCGGACCACCAGTCCCAACATTATTAACATTAGCTTCTAGTTAACCCCTTCGGGGACTAATACCCCTCACGTCTTACAAAGATACTTACATTCTTACATAGTAATTTTTGTCGATAAATCCGTCCCAAAGAGTCAGTCAGATATAGTTTTATTGTCTTTAACTAGTTCACCACTACATTCTTCCATACAACACGTTTACGTAAGTTTTTTTAAATTATATATCAGCATTATTGACGTAGTATACTTTATTAACATATAGACCGAGTACCTACTCGTTTGTAATGATTAGTCTTAGGCACAGGAATAAATCCATATCTACATAAGAAACTAAATAAAGAGGTTTGGCTTAGTTGAAACGTAAACACAGCGCAGCCCTTATCGTTGTAAGTCAGCAGACTGGGTTGGATTTACGAGCATACATCGGATCCGTACTGGCAGCCCTGCTTTAACCAGAAAACTCCAACATTTGTGTAGCTGCAGTCGCCGTGTCAATCCTTATACTCTTCTTTTTTATTTCTAATCCTTTCAGCTGCTTGAATCATAAAATTACCGTTATTTAATTAGCCCTAAATTACTGATGCAAAAACCATACGGAGTTTAGAACACGGCTCGGATTTATAAAAATCCCAATATTTCTGATGTAAAAACAAATAAAATTCTGGCTCAAGGTACAGTACAGTAAGGAAGTAACGGACGGCGCTAAATAATTTTTTTTTGGCAGAATTTAACGGCTACCTCTCTGCTAAGGTTGTCTAGAGAAGCTTTTGCCAATCATCTGTGCCATCACTGCCTAAGACCAACGATATTTTGACCTATGGAGCTAAAGAGCAAGCCGATCTATTGGACAATATCTTTGCCTTGAACTCGTCTTTAAACGATGGATGCCGTATCTTCTAAAACCTTAGGGGTGGAAGGATTACACTGGGAATATCCAAAACACAGCCGCAAGTCCAGTAGTAGTTGGTTTTTGGAGTGGGCAGCATAGAACGATACACTGACCAGTAGTAAACCCTCTTCACGCTTTACCTTACATACTACGAGTACAGTAGGCAATTTCAGTTTTTCTACTTTTTTTTGTGTGCATCCAATGCCTAAAAACAGTATAAAATCAGACCAATATTAGGTCAATCTCTCTCTCTCTCTCTCCTTTCAACAAAGGAGATGAAGCGTGTAACACACAAAACACAAATTGCTCAGCGATCACCAATACAGCAACACCACGGTCGCTGGACTGTGACATAAAACACGTAGGAAACTATAATATATTTTTTATTTCATATACTGGCTAAAGAACAAAAAACAGATACTAATCATAGAATTAAGTATATGACCCTTCACTATAATTCCGACAATTTCCCCATTTAATGGGAACGTAAGCGTCGCGATACAAGTACCTACATTGCTGCAAATACACATACAAAATTGCAGTGAAGTACATATCTAGCGAATTTATTGCATTTTTTACTTACAGAATTTTTATTTTTATAACAAATGGTCTTTATCGTGAGCACCGGGACTGGCTACTTCTCCCAGTTCTCAAATTACGGGGAACTCCCGGGAGCATGCTCTGATTATAACACATTGCCAAATTGAAATATAATTTTGTAAATCAAAAATGTTTAGATGAAAAGGTCAGGGCCAGTTAGTGATAGTGAGATCGGACGCAGCATTTCCGCCTTTCTAATGGATCTAGTTTTTGAATGTTGGTAAACTAAATTTTCTAAACCCAATCTGAACTAGTTTAATTAGTATTTACGTAATCGATTATCGCTAAACATTACGTTACTGAAAAATATTTAGGTAGACCTATTTCCACACTCAATAATTTGTCATCATCGTAAGGTTTGGTCCCAAATAAATAGCAATTGTTGATAATCGGATACACAGAAAATTGATTGAGTACTCTAGAAGTACTATAGTATAGGTATGTAGGTACTTCTCTACAAATATGCTAGAAAAGCCTCCTGTACCTACCTACACAACCATATACATACACGTCCATTATTTTCAGTTTGTAAACCGTAAAGAGAACCAAATCTCTTCCTGAGGCTCTGTTAGAAAGCCCGAGGCAACCCTGAAGAGAACATCAATATATTTACATAGCGACAATCAACTCGTAATAACAAACAAAATGAACACATCAAGGAAACCATTTCCTTCTCTATCCTTCCCCGGCCAATTGTAATATAGTTCTGTCTCCCTCGCACCAGCGCAACAAGTGGCTGCGGCAACCCTATGCTCCAGCGACCTTGCTATATATGTCAGGGTCATGCCTCCACCGATATAATCAACAAGTGGGATGTTCCCCTTGCTGATGTTTTTGCCTTTTTATTTAGTTGCACGGAACTTTTATTGTCTTCAAATTACACAATGGACGTGGTCCATTATTTTAATCGAGTTTTTGTATATTAATATTATATTTTATTATCCTTTGTCATTTAACACACTTTATTTATCCACAGCGTCACATTACACACAGCACACAGCGCTACCTGGGCCCAAACAATATAAGCAAGGCTTTTATGATAGCTACCAGCAAACGGATACAAATACCTTTTTATATAAGTAGGTATTCTTTTTTTATAAATACATACACATGTATATTAGAAAGAAAACACTCAAGATAAATGTTTGTCCTGTACGGGGATCGAACCTGCTAGAATAGTAGGTATAGCCTGTGTGTATGCCATATTTGTAGGTCTAAGTAAGTTTTCTGTAGAATAACAATATGTATTCGCGATCAAAAAACACTTTCTTGCTAAGTACAATAATTGTAACTGTCCTTGCATTTATGGAAAAAAACATTAGTTGGAAATCATTATATTACGTGCGTAATTAATCAAATCAACCGATTCATCCTTCACACTATGCATTTATTAGTCAGACGCGGATAAATCCAATAATTATTAACATGTCATATTAATTGCAAATAATAGTATAAACAAAGCTATTGTAATGTCAATTTCATTACAGTACTAATCATTTCTTAGATAAGCTTTTTATCGTCTATAAAGATGAAAATCAATCAGAATCTGTTTATTTATAATTAACATACAATATTTTGAAATCTTTTGATATCTGTCACTAAATTTTCTAATCAAAACTGATTGTAATGTGATCATTATTTTAAAAACCTTTTTTGAGCAAAGTCGACCTTTCCGCTCTACGCGAAAAGGCATCTGCAAAGTTGTATGTAATAACATTACTTGTGAGTTACAGCCACCAGCAATTTTCTTTAAAAATCCATTAATGTCGAGTCTGGTTTTATAAGCGCCAGCAAAATTGTATGAAATTTAATTGCTGGTGAGTTTTAGCTACCAAAAGCACATCTACTATTGTCACGTTTCTTTCAAAATAATCAGGTCCAAAAAAATGCTTGTTCTTATTATATATTTTACCCTTTATTTTTTTTGTGTAAAAATCATCGATATGTTTCATATGCAAGAATTTAATGTTTATTAAAATCCGACTACAAAATAGCGCCATGCCAAATACATTGTTTAATTGCTAAACGGAAAGTCAAGTGCCAACCCTATTTCATTACAAAGCCATAAAAACAAAAACATTATGCTTTCATGTAATGTATGTAACATAATAATACCCATTTAGGGCTGCTACTTACATTTCAATAAACGATCGTGATTTGGCAACAAGCCAAACTAGTAAACAGGTGCGGCATAGAATGAAACTAGTCGTTTTCGAGCGGAATAACAAATATACTCGTACTTCTGGCAAAATGCCAATAAGTTAAGTTGATGGAGGATGTAGTTATAGGCCAAAAAAGTCAGTTTTATTCATATATGACTTTGAAGATAACAGTAATTCTATTTATTTCATAATAATTATGAATATTCTTTTACCATAAAATCCAAACAGGAATTTATATCAAGATTTAAAACTATTGTCATTAAATACAAAATTGTATTTATTTGAATTTAGTACTTATTTTTATAATTCCATT
This sequence comes from Apoda limacodes, assembly GCA_946406115.1. NCBI lineage: Eukaryota > Metazoa > Arthropoda > Insecta > Lepidoptera > Limacodidae > Apoda > Apoda limacodes. The sequence continues at coordinate 3,492,812 of OX291553.1, read as the reverse complement.
GTTTCTAATTCTTCAGAGTTGTTTGGCTTATAGGGATTTTTATGGTTTTAGGTAAGTCTCAAAAGGAAAAAAAGGGACCCACATAGGATCACTTTGACGCGTGACAGGAACGCGTGAAGGTATCAAGTTAAAATTATATCAAATACTAATGTCTCCGGTCACTCGAACTGTAAAAAATCAAGCTTCTAAGTCAACGCAATAAAAAAATACGGCCATTTTGTCGCATTTTTTGACATTCATAAATAAATCAAAACCTATAGGGTCCTTCCCGAAATTGCATACGAAGCAAAGGTCTTTCATCACAAGAACAACGTTCGACATTCTCAAGAACACGTGGAGGTATCAAGTTGAAATTAATATCAAATACAATAGTTTTTTTTCTGCGATTATAAACTTATTTGCAATTGATAACCTAACCTCGATCGATGTCGATGTATTGGGACGACAGTTATCCAACGGCAAAGTTAACTTTGTCCCTCAATACAGTTTTCCTTTGACGGAACCCTCGGTGTGCGAGTCGGACTCGCACTTGACCGGTTTTTTTTTTAGTAATAAGTTAATATATACCTAATAATAACACATGGGTCATAATATTAGTAAACTAAAATAGCAACCGTTGTAAAAAAAAAACTCCAAACGACGACAGCCTTCGGGGTGATGTAACGATTCGGTCAGGGTTGCAGGAAATCCCACAATAGAAACGGCTAAGGTGGATACTTTTAGAAAATTATTCAGCAGGTGTCAACAGATTTTGCCATCTTAGTCGGCTGAAATAAGAATGTCAGTCAGGATATAATAAAAATAAAAATAATATATATTTCAATTCGAGACAAATGTAACGCTACTCAACACAGCAAAACACTTTTCAAGAGCTATGTCAGTGTATAGCTTAGTTATGTGCCGCGGGTATCTTCGGCTTTTACATTTCTACCAAACAATATTAACCATACAATTAATACAAATAATTATATCCATAATTTTGTTTGTAAATACATACATATATTATAAATACTTACCTTCATTTTATATACCGGGTGTTTTCTACACCCAGACTCAAGACATACACAAATGATTATCTCGCAAGAATGTTTGTCCAGTGCGGGGGTCTACCCAAACCTTCCAGCTAGACCGCTGGTAGTCCTTATCTGTGGTCGATATGCTATATTTTTGCAGCCGATGCGTTTCTTACTGCTCAACAACTGTATTATTGCAAATGATTCTTCACGCAAAAAAAATTGTTTTAAAATAAAGAACCCAAAAAATCATTTCAAATTGCATCTTTTTATTCCCCTTGGCGAGACATAAGTCATGTTATTATGAAATAGGGACCTCCCACTCAAATGAGGACAGTTGGCAACCTTAGGGAATATGTTACCAGGATAACACGTTGCCTTCGCCTTTCTTAGACACATCACGTTTCACTATTACCATATGTTGTCAAGTTTAAAATATGACTGTGACAATTTTTTATCTATCATCACGGTAAACAGTAAGTTTTCCAAATAAAAGCTGAAGATTCTGTAAAATCAAAACCGTCGCTGAGTTGTAACTTTAGATAAGAGATTTCAGATATTTATATTTTTCTGTTTACCCCAAGTACCTATTTTTAAGATTCATCTTTAAATATGTCAACAAGTAAATAAGGGGAATTTCAGAAGTTAAACTTGAATGATATAAGCTTAAGTGGGGCATGTCCTCGACCTCGTAACCTTGGCCCCAGAGCTGCTGCAGGCGATAAGCCGCAAAGGTCGAGCCGGGACCACCTGTTGGTGCTGGCAACGAGCCAGAACGGTTCCTTCCCCCATTCACAAAATAATACCTAAACTTATGTGTAGATAGTTATCGCTTTTTGCCTCTTCAATAGATATAGTGAGATGTTTCGCAATTAAGGATAACTGGGAAAAATCTCCTTTTAATTTTCTAACGACGCTATAGAACTAATTTTATTGTTATTAACTGTAACTATTAGCTGTTACGATTTGTTTCAACTTCCTCAAAAAAAACCCCGTTTACTTCGATATACGTGCGCTTTTATACGGCTTTTATCGTAATAAAATCCGTGACCGTGTATGTAGTCTGTCAGTTTTTAAAATTTAATAGGTCTTTTAAAAACGGTGAAAACAACAATGCCAAGTGTCTTATAATACACATTATCTTCTTTATTCATATAATTCTTCTGTACGTGTGTATGTTACTGTACTCCACCACTTAAAATACCCCATTTTTAACCCCATTTCGGAATGGGGTCAAAATAGGAATGAACAAAATCAAAATTAAAATCAAATCATGTCGTTATTTTAAAATTAAAATGCCATGTTTGCTATGAAAATTAATGAAAGTTTGTATCGGAGCTGTTATTTCTAAATTAACACAATTATCTGTAAAAATCGTACCTATATGATAATTGATTTCTTAATAAAACATCCTATATAGTCTCTCTCATAGAAAACTAAAGTGTACTAAAGCGTGATGACGAAGAAAATACAAGTTTGTTACAGGATTATCCTTGCTTACTCGAGCAAGAAAGACAATTTTCTACACTTTATTAACTCGGCAAAGATCATTTCTGTAGCTTTTACAGGTTTTCTTTCTCTTTTTCCTAGACCGTTGCTCATTCGTCAGACGACTAATACCAACAGAGTTTACCGATGAACTATTAAAGCAAATAAGGCTATTACTATTTTAGGTGATAATTATTAAAGCACAAAAAAAAATCAATCAACTGCGAGTAGGACTCGCGCACCGCGGGTTCCATATATACCATCACAGATTACACGAACCCGACTCGGTTTTTATTATTTTTTGTTTTACTATAGAGCTTAGGTAATCGTCTAAGTTTGAAGCTTGTATGTAATAAGCCGGGTCTCCTGGTCGTGTTACGCCGAAACATCTACACAAAACATGTTTTGATTATTTCACATGTTGTCTCCTGTTTGGTATTGTTGTTTGATGTTTTTAAGAACATTTACTGGCAAAATAACTTCGAACGTAGAATTTCAATTTTAGAAAAATTTTGTAAGCAAAAACATTGTTTCCATGAACAAAAACAAAGTTATAACAACAAAATTTAAAGGCGCAGCCCATCATGATTGATAACGTTGAATAGGGATAAATGCAATGGATGTTCTTGGCTCTCAAACCCTAACTATAAAAAATCTCGATACTAGTGGCGTTATAAATTCATCCAAGAAAATTGGTTTGAACGAAAACAATAATTCTCAATCCACGGAACCCTTACTTGATGCATTGACGGATGAATGATACGCAGAATATATGCATTGTCAACATGCGGTCTGTTTACGATTTATAATAAAAAATATGATATGATTTATAATATTTTACTATGATGCTACTGAGGCTTTAATAGACCCCCTGGCCCCTGGCGAATTGTTGAAAGAAGCTGACAAGAAAAAACATTAAGTAATAATCTGTGATAAAACCGGGACTAAGACGGAAGAACAAAAAATTACAGAAATTTTCGTACTATCGTATCGCAACCAACACAAAAATTGGTTTTAATATCCGAACAGTCCCATATATAGGTATTCAACATGACATAATTATTTCCAATGATTATAAGAGGGTATATGCAAAACATTTGTTGTTTTTGCTGGATTTTTTCTAAACCTATTGAACCTTATTCCTAATTCTATTCTTACCTATTCCTGAAAAAAAAAAAACATTAAAATGCATCAAACTTTTCTGACCTCTGACCTTGGGTTTGGTTGCTAGTGTCGTTGTAACACACCACACACACACCATTAATGTTATACAAGTGAGTAAAAGCGTTTTTTGGTAGAATTGCCGACTTTAAATACTGAGCATAGCTAGTTATTTAAAGGCACGAGACGGAAAAAAAATTCTCACGCGTCCAACATACAACTTTTCACCTCTACCAGCGAGAAAAATATTTTCAAGTGAATTTTCTGGTAAAAAGTTAAGTTCGGCATTCGAGACTTGTTGTCTTAATTCTTCTGGTGTCAGAGAAATATCTTCGTAGCTTACGCTCATTTTTCAAACAAAACAGAATTATTAATTAAATAAACAATATTATGTTCAAAAAACTAGCTTGCCGCCATTTTACTTTTTTTTTTTTTTAAAAATTGAGGTTACGTTCGGAATTGTACCTACTACAACCTCTGCCATTGCTATCAAAACAACGTATGATATTTTTTAAGTTAGCTGTATAAACTTTTAATAATACTAATAATTTATAAAAACTCATTTAAAAACGAAAAAATGCTATGTAGTTATATTCTTAGTTTAAATGAACAAGGTTAAGTATTTGTCCCCTTTCTTTCTGACCAGTTATTGTATTGTTTTTTTTTCATCATTCATCATCGGGCTAATTCCAAAAGTCAATGTTCGAACAGTGAATTTCTTTGCCTTAAAATTCGATTTTGCTCACTGAATTTGGACGGCAAAACTATCCTTTTCGTGCTGGTGAGGTGAAAAAATATTTTACTATATATACTGAAGGTAGTACACAGCCCAAAACATAATTGCCTATTTTACTCGATAGAATGTTGTATTATTAATCAAGATTGGCGCCTCCTGTCACACCTCAGATGTCAAAGCTAAAATCATACATTGTGTTTTTCTATCGGAATGATTAGCGGGCACCGGCCAGCAGTTACACGTGCCGAACGTCGGGTCACGGTACGGTGCACGGTGCACGGCCGCCATCATGCGACCGCGCCATTTTCTAAACACGATAATCGCTGTCATGCCAGGCCGTAATTCTGCTAGACTACTCGATCGCCATGGGTTTACATGAACAGTTCCAAACAATCAAACAGACAAACGGCATAGAAAGTATCAACAGGCCCGAAGTAGCAGTAGTAACAGTAGGCGACATATGTTGTGTTGCCTAAGAACCTGCGTTCATTGGTCCAACCAAAAGAATCTGGAGTGGAAAACTGGAAATCGCAAAGCGCGCTGTCAGAGCGTCCCACTGCGTTCTAAAGCAACCGACGACTTAAAAAGGAAGAGTTATAAGTGAGGTAACCGAAAAACTGGAAGAGATGACGTGATTTAAAAGGATTGACTATGGAAATGGATATGTCGCAGACATCTGGTCAAATTAGCCAATTAATTGGACTCCTTGAGAGATCGTCAAGTATGAAAAAGAAAGATGCAGAAATTGTATTGTATAATGTAGGTTGGGGTTAGGTCAGTTTCGCAGTTGTAAACGTAGATGCGGAGCGAGGGAAGCGATCGGAGCGTTCCACCCAAGTTTAATTTAATAATCTGTTCAGTTATATGATGATTTCTTTTCGATACTTAACGATTTGCCTAGGCGCCCAATTAACTGGCTAATTTAAACAGATGGCTGCGACAGATAATACCCGTACTCCAACAATAGATGTTACCAAACAGATCGATGATATGAGGACAAATTATAGATACCTTTCCTTTTTTATTCTTTGAAGCATAGTAACCTATTATGTATATCTACTTTGTATAATCTTTGACATTTTGCTTTCTAATTCTACATCTTCCCTAAATTTATTTGAATGATCTAACAGTAAATCTCATGTATCTACTTAGGATTTACAATGATACAAATGGCCAAGCTTTCAGGTTTACCGTCCTGTCAATGTAATCACCAGTTTGTTATTTCTTTATTAGTGTTTCGTATTCTTTCGTCCGAATAAAAATACGGCAGAACCCTTAAGGATCTCTAGTATCGTCTCTGTCACAGCGAATTTGCTCCAAATCAAATTTATCAATTAGTTTACCGTGGAGGTACATTTTGAAAGGGCTTCTGAGGATGTCTAAATACAAGGGTTTGTCGTGAGGATGTCAAAAAAAATTATAATAATTAAAATTTAAAAGTGAATAATTTTAATATTATGTAAGTAAATAAAAAAAAATTACCATTCTCTCCCCCTTCCCTTATTTCCCTTACCTCCGAAACTACTAAGCCTAACATTTAGAAATAAATTTTAGTATAAAAAAAAAGTCTTGTTTTTATATTAAATCTGCGATCAGTGGTAGTTACAACCTGTTGTGGATAAGGTGCACCTCCAAAATGTAGGATTAGAATGCAAGCTTATAAGGCATGGCAGATGATGCAATATCTAGAGTTCACTGGCAAATTAAGTACATGAACGGCGGTTCGCAGCAATAAACATATAAAAGGAATGCGTATGTAAACAGTCAAAGGTCAATTCATATATTGAAATATCTAATGCTAGGTACCCACAGTAGAATTTGTGCCTACAGCACGGCAGGCACGAACTACCTCTAAAGTTTTTCAACTAACAAACAAACAGAGACAAACTAATAACAATGAAACAGTTTTTCTAAAAACGAACAGACTGCTCAATCATGATGATTACAACCTCTGTTAAATAATATTAGTTAACTCGCGTCTTTGTTCCCTCCGAGGTAAGGGCAAAGGTACGCCGTCTATTCAGCCTAGACTGAGCGGTACGTGACTCGACTCAGCAATGCGAGAGGCTAACTTTAAAACTGGTAACTCTGTTATAGCAGGTTATACCTAATACCTATTACATGTAAATTTTCGTTGTGACATGAATTTATTGGGCAAAACTAAGGACAAAACCGTCAAAACCCGTACGTAGCAGAAAAATGCGACAAAAACTGCTTTGAGGTAAATAGGCAATTGCCGAGCTAGCAACACTAAAGCTAGATTAGACAAAACGCTGTCATACTTCAACCAATTAACCAAGTCAGCAGTAAAGGCGCGATGCAAATAAATGTAACTAGAAACACTGCAAATGTAAGATATTAATAACGAGTACTCGACGCGTAATGCCTGCCTCGGTGCACTACCTATAATTAAACACACTACAAACATGCATTTTTATAAGACAAGCAGGCAGACAGGTTGTAATGCAGGTGATTAACGTCTCTCCAAGAATCGTATGTCATCAGTTCATATCACATCTACGTCTCGTTAAGGATTCTTTTTTTTTTTTCAACATAATTTTGTACTGATAAACATTTAAAAATGGCTTGACCTCTTATACATATAGTAGAATTAGTACCTGGAAGACCGAGCTTCGCTCGTTTTCTTCTAATAACGCCATCTATTGTCATGTAGCTTAACAACGCCATTTATTATCAAGTAGCTTTATCGATGCTGTGTCGGTAAAAATAATACTGTTACTACTCGCCAATAGATGTCAGGAAGAGTCATATTTTTTAGTTTATCATTGTCTAAAAACAAGGATATAACGACGTTTTCTAAATATGAAACCTAGCTAGATCGATTTATCGCCCCCGAAACCCCCTGCATACTAAATTTCATGGAAATCGTTGGAGCCGTTACCGAGATTCAGATTATAAATACAAGAATAAGGCTAGGGTATAGGCTAGACCGCAAAAATACGGCGTTTTTGTGCAAATTTTGTGGCTAGACTATAGCATCTAAAGCATTGCAAAAACTATATGTTAAAAAACTTGCTTTTGTCTAGTGCATTACCTTACTTACTACTATTTAATGCAATAAAAAATCTGGAAGTGACCGTTGTTTCAACACTTGTGCAAATTTTTAAAGCGTGTTTTGCATTTGCTTGTAATGAAAGTTGGTATTATGATTAAAAAAGCTTGTTATCTAGTGCATAGACTCGTTGTAGCGAAAAGTCAAAAAATGTGACTACAAAACGGTAATAACGTTAAATTCCATACAAAAAATTTAAAGTTTCAAGGCGTCATAACGGTATAAATTACTTAAGAAGTATATAACATATATATCTCATAGTAATGTATATGACATTATCTAATGATTTATAGTACATTTACATACACAACGTTAGAATTACAGAAATTAGCTTTCTGGCCTATATCGGCCTCTTATAGGTATTAGATGTATTACAATGCCTAATTTTTTTATGTAATTGTGTAGTTATATGTGTAGTACCAATGAGTTTATTCTTTATTTCTCAAGTACACCGATTTATTTATTCACACCACTGGCCGCCAAATTGCAGCTTTTTTTGTCTTAGTAGTTTCTGAACTAAGCCGCGGACAGAAGGACGGACGGACATGGTGAAACTATAAGGATTCCTTGTTGACTACGGAACCCTAAAAAGGAGGATTCCCACTGGGCCCACGAGTGGACTATGGCCAAAATCACCCTCACTTATGAGGGTAGGCCGTGCCCCAACAGTGGGGACGTATAAAGGCTGGCAAGCAAAGCTAAGGAATTACTGTAATACAATTTCTATATTTTATGATATATAATATACTACTTTATTTCGTTACGTAAAAGGAATGACTAAGATCTGAAAAGAGTGTGAGCAAAATCGGTCCAGGGATTTGTTTTTAATCGCTAAAGAATTGATTTTTAAAGACGCAGTATAATCTTCATGTACAAATTCTCAAATATAAAAAAAAAATCTCTTTATTTCTCTTTATATTCTTATTTTGATGATTATGGAATATGTTTCTTATTAACAGTTTTAAAATTAAATTATAGGCGGCTTATTTAAGTTCATTAAAAAAATTAGGCATAAAAAAGAAACGACCAGAAAGTCAAGTTTATTCATTCCTTTTTTTTTTACATTCACTTATCGTAAGTAATAAATACCGTTAGCTTACTACCTGTTATTAATTTTAGGTAAATAAAGATTAAGAAAAATCTGTGCTAAGTATAGTTACATTACGAAAATTGAATCTTATTATGTTATGACTTAATACTTAAAAACTTATAATAAATAAAATTATAGTTCCTTATTTACCTATATAGCTTTTCGGCTGACTACTTCCTTCACTTTACGACGAACGATGTGTGTTAAAGTATCGAGCAATTTAATATTATCAAACATATAAACTTAATTAATCATAGGTTACTAACAAAAGTAGGTACGCGAATTGCGCTGCGTTTTATTTTACGAAAAAAATAATGTAATCATGTGTACATGGACGGTTATACATAATTACTGTGATTAGCGTTGCTTTAGACTAATTGGTTATTATAAAGATTACAGACTAAGTAAGTGGAAGTACGTGTATTGTTTCTGTGGCACATAATAGGAGTCTTTGTAATGTAAGGAAACAGAAAGTACTTGGCGTACGAGACTAACTCGAGCATCTGATGACTAAAATTAAATATATATCATTATATTTAGTGGCAAGACTTACGGTACGGCTGCTAATTGGCTGGCTGGTGGGTGGAAATTATTTATTATTTGTCTGAACTGAAAAAGTTTTTTGGATTAAAACCCTCCTAAACAAAACAACTGTAAAGATAAATTCTGGCTTGAAACGTTTAAAGGATAAATTTGGATTGATCAAACAACGTTACCAAATAAATGAATAATTTGACAAACAATATATAACACTGTCATAATAACTCCTAAGATTTTGATTTATTAACGTGTACATATAGGTTCATAATCAAATACATATAGTATTAACGCAGCAGATGTAAGTTACTATGTAAATAATAATGGCCGATGTATTCGCTATGAATAAAATTAATCATAATGAAATACGGTGTAGCTGTCCGCATTAGTCACGTCTCGATAACTAGGGACCGGGTTCAAATCCCGGCGGGACACTTGTCACCGCATTTGCCTACGTCGTGGTATTATATAGTCTGTGGTCATATGTAGAATTCAAAATGCATTGATAAATACATAATATTTATTATTTTATTAGATGTCTAGTTTTTAGGAAAATTTCACTGTTTGGTTTTATTCAAAAGCAAAAGTCTTCACCGACCTATTTTTAGGAATACTTTACGCTAATGCTGTAGTTTTTTCTAGTAGTAGTCTTTCCTGTTCTTTTCCCTCTCTCCTCAAACTTGGTTAATATCTTTGTTTATGTGTGTCACAATTTTTAACAGATCTAAATATTCAGCAACTACCACTTCACCGTGACTTCGTCTTCGTATCTTATAGTCTTACTAAACTATTTTTTGAATAAAACACTTGTTTTTTTTTGAGCTATGCAGCTTTTAAACAGTCAGAGTTTTTTTTGGATCGGTTCAGTAATTTAAGACATTAGTTATGTATACCCTGTTTCTTAGGTACCCTTTTCTCATTCCTGGCAACACAAACTTTTTTTTAGTATAAATCGAGGTATTTTGGACGAGACATGCAGCGATGTGTCCCAAACGCTATCCATAAATGTTTTAAGGGCGTAGCCAGCTACGGGCACCTGCACGTTCCACTCTGCGGTTGCCTAATAGACTTCGGTTACCCTAGTTTACTATCGGAATAACTGATTGTGAATCATTGGATCATGGTAAAAGCCATCAAGAGTAAGAGAAGCGATTTCACCATGACGACAATATCAGTTCTGTATTTTAACCGACATCTTGCCGATTTTATAGACATCAGTCAACTTTCTTAAAGTCCACAAAGACTAGACACATGCGCTGATTACACAAGTCAACACGATTTTGGTACCTGGGTTCTGTGTACTTTTGTCTTTTAAAGTTTGCTTATAAAGAATGCTAACCTCCAAGCATTTGGCAAAAATCTTGTATTTTATTTATCATCGTATAAAGTACAAAAGCTAATATATTTTTTTAAAATTAAGTTTTTGGTTATTTTTCAATGTACAAAATCAGACAATAGTCATTAAATACCAAACACACTTTTTTTTCTTTTTTGTTGACTTGTGTTATACTTTCTGGAACTTCTGTATGGATGTGGTCTATGGTGACATTATCTCCTTAACCAAGTGGCTTATGTCATGTTATCGCCCTTTTTGCAAAATAGGATCACAATAGAGAGTGAGAGCAGCTTCACGCCTCTGGAGTTTTACTACAATCATGAAAATAGAGTTGCTTGTAAAAAATGCCAACATGTCTAACCAAGACAGCCCCTTCCTAGCCCACCTAGTTTATAGGTATCGTAGGTTTTCATATCCGATTTTTTTCCATATTAGAACTAGGTATATTTTCCACCATGTAACAAAACTATAAACATTGAACGTGTTCCACTCCGCCGCGCTACAGCAAACTAATTCGTTAACATGAACTGAATAATATCTATTTTTGTGCTTTTATTTAATTTGTGTTTTCATGCATTATTTTCCTGGCATGGCAATGGCAATAAGTATCTATTTTTGCCGCACAGCGCATGACTTTCTTCTTTGTCAAGCCCATAACTCTTAATTGTGGTACTGATGAAAACTATATTTCATACGTGTTCAACTTGGCCTTCTAAGTAGATAGACTATGCGCGTCATACAAATACGTCGGCGAACAGTGGATCCGATATGATTGAACCATGTCGTCCATTGCAGTTTTCGGTCCGCCAATACGCTCGCTAGTTAAACAGTAATGTTAACGCAAACGCGACGCGCATGCGCGAATTGAATTTTGAAGAAAATGAAACTCGTGGAGTAGCTTTCAATATTATACTCTGCAAATTTTTTTTTTGTATCTTTTATTTTGCATGACAGATTTTTGTGTCTTTGTGTTTTTGATTAAACGTACTCGTATAAGTAAGTATGTTATTGACCTACATACATATTACTTAATACCAATATCAATTTGATTGAATGTATTCAGCAAAAACTAAATGCATTTTCATCGTATTGCTGTATAATAGCAATATATTACATTACCTTTAAATTTTTATTTATTTTTGTTAATAAAAATAATTAACAAAATTAAATAAAAAAATTAAAGTTTATGTAATTTACTGCTATTGGATTGGTTTACTAAGATTCTTTAATTATTTTGGCATAAAATTAGTTGCAATAACCATTTCAATATTGTCAAAAGCAATAAAGTTAGAATTATATGTCGTTCAACAGAGCAGCTTGTTATTTTAACAAAAATATGTTTAAATTAGTCAAATAGGAATTATTGTTGATGCAAAATTATGATAAATCGTAACAATAAGAAGCTTTATAAATATTAAAAATCGACCAAGTGCGAGTCGGCCCGCGCACGAAGAGTTCCGTACCATTCTATAAAAACGGCAAAAAAATCCCGTATGGGAGCCCCCCTTAAATATTTGTTTTATTTTAATTTAATTATTTATTTTTAAAGTTAATATATAACTAAATATTCAGTGAATATTTCAAGCGTCTACCTGATGCCGTTATCAATATCGAGCAAAAACGAGCAAAAAAATCACAATTGTTGTATCGGAGCCCTCTTAAATATTTATTTTATTCTATTTTTAGTATTCGTTGTTATAGTGGCAACAGAAATATATCTTCTGTGAAAATTTCAACTGTCTAACTATCACGGTTCATGAGATACAGCCTGGCGACAGACGGACAGTGGAGTCTTAGTAATAGGGTTCCGGTTTTTTACCCTTTGGGTACGGAACCCTAAAAAGCGCTTTACTGTTTTAAGCATCATGTAATTTACTAATTCAAAATCGTAGTATGGTCTGTTAACAAAGTACTTCATTAATCTAACAGGTACTGTATTTTATGTATCTATTTAATTATGTGTTTCACTAATTTCATTTTTGAATTAACAAAGAAAAATATTAGCATCGTGAATAGAGTTATTTAAAATAATAATGCATTTTTATAGTTTCTATAGTATAAAATAAATAAGCATACAAAAAAGCAGTTTTATACAAGCTGCAATCAGTTAGCTGACGTCACGCATCCTACATCGCGGTATGAGAGTATTTTTGGTTACAAGCATATATATCACTTGATCCGTAAATTGTACAAACCGTACCGTATAAAAGTGGACCACGGCGATCTCCAGGCATTTCACCTCTCCTGACGGTAGGAAATTCTCCCCTTCCCGCCACTCCATAAATGGTGTTACCTAGCTAAATATTGACGCATCTTTCGCAGCAAGCTAGCCTTCTCCTTTATCTACGAGATACTATGGATCAGTAGGCATATTAACTTGGCATTTTCAAGATTGTAAGTACGCAAGCATTACTGCAAGAAGTATCGACCTTCGGCCTATTAAAGGGAGCGATGTAGAGGATCTTTTTCACACATTCTTGTTAATCGGAATAAATTAAATTTATAGTAGCAACAATACACTTTTTTATATGAAATAAGCAGATTTGTACAAGCTACAATTAGTCTTTTTAGTTTAAAATAAGAGCTTGATAGAAACAACAATAAGTACCTTACAATATTCCAATATACATCTAAATACAAAATGTAATAAATATTTTTATTTTAAAATGGTTAATGGGATATGCAATGCACCTTTTTAATTTTAAACAAGAAGCTTTATAATCATTTGAGTTTTTAAGAAGATTTTAAGATAATAGATGGAAGTAAACATGTTACTTTAATATTCTATTTTAATTTCAAAAAACTTACTTTATACAAGTTAAAATAAGTATTGTTAGTTACAAATAAACAGCTTAATCGACCCATCAACAATTTTAAGTTAATAACTGTTAACAAGATATATAGGCTTGTATTTAAATAAGAAAGTTGATTGCTGCTAATATGATTTTGTTCCATCAATTAAGTTTTTTTTTTCAGTGTAGACAAGAATCCGTTACAGTTGTAATAAAGTATAATGATAATACAATAGACACCAAATTAATAAAATAGTAAAATGGAATGTTTTAATCAATATAATTATATTATTTACCGTACCTGCGCTAACGCACCGTGACTGTGGTAAAATAATAAATAATTGAAACCCGTGACAGTGCATGTAGCCGTCACTAAAATAATATCAAATATTTAATTTACGTCCCGTGATTACTAGTTTTTATGCATAATGCTTGTCCACTGATTAAATTATGATTAAAAAACCTCTTTATTCGTATTGCATTTTTGTTGTATTGTTTTATGATACATTTCAGCATGGATAAGACCAAAACCTCAATTATTGATGGTCACTAATTCTATCACCTTCTTTTTTTAAGTCTCCGGTATACTTTTTTGTTGCTTATGAAAACCCTTGACCGAGAAAGTATATACCTACCTTAGGTACTAGAGAAAAGAAAACTTGGCCAATCGACCAATGTGCACCCCCGGTCGGCGACAGTTTACTTTTTATTTTATAGTCAAGTTCCTGTATATACCTTTGTATGTATAGTATTAATACCTAGTACCTAGAAGACCGAGCTACGCTCGTTTTTTTTTAACAACGCCATCTATTGTCACGTAGCTTAACAACGCCATCTATTATCAAGTAGCAGTAAAAATAATACTAACTACTCGCCAATAGATCGCCTAAAAACACGGTTAAAACGAAGTTTTCTTAAAATGAAACCTAGCTAGATCAATTTATCGTCCCCAAAACCAACTGCACACAAAATTTCATGAAATTCGTTGGAGCCGTTTCCGAGATTCAGATTATAATATATATATATTATAATTCTAAATTATATATATATATATATATATATAATTTAGAATTTGCAACATTACCTACACATTAGCTTATATATTAAGCATTGCTCACAGACGTCAATCTTTGCTATTGTCTAGAAATTAAGGTTATTTCACCAACATTATTTAACTAAGTTAGCAATAATGTTTGATTTTTTTAATACTTATTCATAACAAGCAAACAGCCATTTATTTGTTATTATACCTGCATAAAGATAAACAGATATTCAGCTGAATTGTTTACACGCACGGACGGACAAACAGACAAATGTAAAAGAAAAGTGTGTGAAAAAAGTTGTCTTAAAACTGACTGAACATGGAAATATGGTCGCTTTTAATTATTTTTAGTAAAAAATACTGGTTCCTCGCATAAGCAACTAATAAATGATAATATAATCAATTGAATGACATTAAAATATAAGCTGATTTTGTTATAAATTATATTTAAGTTACAAAAGTTTTTATTACACTGTTACTGACACACAATAATTTATTATGTGTAGATACCACTTATGAATGGTATGAGGTATATGACCTTGATATTTTAATCTAAAGTCACTTAAAATATATTAAGTTCTTTTTCATTTTTCCTGTCTACCATTAGGTAGAATGACTTCGCCACTCTAAATGAACTTTGAACTTTTCGTCCAATCATTTAGATCCGCCATTCCTTCATAGTCCTTAAATCTAAAAGATTTACATATTAATGAAGATTGTGCATTATTTGTATAAGATTCATTACAAAATATTAGTTATTACACCCATATAATAACACCAAAAATATCGTTTACAGACAACATTTTAAAACTAAGTACTGAACCGATATAATTTACACCCGACAGACAAAGCGCGGCAAGGAAAGCCACTTCTATAAAAGGTAACAAACTATTCGGTCGAACAAAATTTAATAGATATATAGAAAAACATATATCGACTCTATCGGTGGTATATAATAAAGAATGTTTTCGATTGACACGTACTTTCGAGCACACGATACTGGCGTGTCCTAGTCGGCCTTGGTGTTGCTACACTCACTTTTGTATATATAAACGTTCGTTTATTGTGAACGCTGATTTCTAGTGCGGCAACATTAATATTACCACCAATATAGATCTTATTGCTTTAATAAATAGTTGTTATTCCAATGGATTTATTTTTATCACATATTTCGATATTTAGGACAATAATGATTGACGTTTTAATGTTTATTCAAACGATTATAAAAACAGCTTAGTGCGCTTTTGTTGAGCCACAAAACACTTGTGGCTTGTGCTTAGAAGCAAATAACTTGACAAACTTAACTTCAACTTAAGTATAAATGATGTTGTTTTACCTATGTTGTAGGTACTTAATATCATCAAGGACATCGATATTATATCACCTAAAGGTAATGAAACTACTTACTGCAGCGACATTAAAATGTAAATAATGTTTTCAATTATAAATATGTACATGGACTATACTACCAAAATCTTTATTATTAAATATACAAACAAAGATGTCTTCTAGTGTTTTACATATTCAACAACCAGCTTTTATGAAAATCTTTAATGAACATCATTTTCAAAAATTTATAAAATATTTATGGATTTATCATTTAACGTGATGTGGTAATTGTGCTAATTATAAACTTGCAGGTATTTATGAATAACAAGGCATTCATTATTAATTATTCGGTAGATGTCGACTAAGAACATAGGACTCATGATAACTCCACGACGGCTGGTTTTGAGCCATCTTTATCCATCCGCTCTGTGCGGCTGTTTGTAAGCAAATAGTCTATCCACCTGACCTGGTAAGAGGCATTCTCACCGACAGTCACCACTCGAAAATATTTTCTTACAATTACTTATCAGTTTGAAGAACAACATGGCCAGCCCATTGCTAAATTAGCCTGTTGACTATTCGAGCTATGTTAGACTTTTATACACGGATTTTTAATGCTGTAACATTGATTGATATGAGTGTATGCTTAATACATAGTTACAATCAATAGACGTTAAGATGGAATTACCAAACATTATAATTTTAATCTATAATAAATTAATATTATGTCTTTTAAAAGTGTCAAGATAATACCTAGGCTAGGCGTTCGCTTTTTGTAGAAACCAAAGCAGATAATTTTATTAAAAAAAGACTGCAAGAGCGATCTTTAAAAGTGTTAGAAATCGATTACCATTAGGAGGAAGAAATGTACCATACAAAGCGAGAGGCGAGTGTTCGCAGGGTTGCGTCAGGCGCAGTGAAAGTGCCGCCAGCTGATCGGCGGGCGGCGCGGTGCGGCGGCGCGGGCGCAGGTTGTCGCGGACCTGTTGACAGCCCTTTGTGCGGCTGGCACGCTCCGCTCGCTCAGGGCATCTACTTGGGACCCGTTTTGTATTTCCCCGCTTCTTGAACTAGATACAGCTTACTGGTTATCCAGTCTGCTTGCATTATTATGTCTATTCTTAGTGTGTATATCATTATGTATTGTGAAAAATGATCATTTTAAGCAAGCTGTAGTTTTTGCGCGATAAGGCAACAAACAAACATACACACAGACAAAAAGTCAAAGATAACTTATCTTTGCAAAAGTCGCATTAATATGTATGCAATACTTTCTACAGACACAGGTCAGTTATGTATAGATAATATTATATAACTTTGCTATTATATCCTATTATATACAGATATGCTACCTGTCAAATAAATTACATAAAGTTGTTTGAATTTAGATAAAGATAGGTATTCATCCATTAAAATGCTTTCAATAATTTAATATTCTATTTATAATACATTACGTTACATTTGATGCACTACGGTGTACATACTGGTTAGTATTGGTGGCTTTGTTCGCAATTTAGTAGCATATTTTCTTCTGTTACTTCTGTTGTCAGCTTTAGCTGATCTACCTCTGTCTTTAGCCACACTAAACAACTGCTCGGTTCCGGTCCACTCCCTAATGTTTCACAGCCACGTCTTCTTTCGTCGTTCAAAGTCTTTGAGATGCCTTTAATTTTACTCATCACTATTCATAAATATAAGTTGTTGAACTAAATTACTTTTAACAGAAAGAGTAGATAGATGTATTTAAATATTCATCTACACAGTTGATTACAACTATGTCTACAATTACAATCGTTTTGGAAACGACCAAAAGAAATTAAAACGACAAGGAGCATTTCAATGTTTTTAACAGTCTTTGAACACGATGTAAAGAATGTTGGCCATGGGCTTTCTTGGTCTTATATTTTATAATATAATTTGATTTTTAAATCAATATCCTGTAAAGTCTTGAAGTTAAGGTCTGGAAACCTCTTATTTTTCACATAAATAAAGCTGCGGGCAATATTTAGTTAATATTAAAATAAGGTCTGTAAATTCTGTGATAAATATATGTTTATTCATATTATATAATTCGAGACTCTTAATTGACAAGCACGTGAGTTACGAATAAGGTATTATGTAAATGTTTACAAATAAGAAGGTCAAAATATTTAACATTTCTACATTTTGCATCCGTATTAAGTATGGATATATTTTAATGTGTATGTAAGTATACGTACGTATACATAGAATTGTGGAAGAATGTAATAATATCGGATATCTATTAAATATCGGAGTACTCTTAAATATCTGTATTCCTTCACACGTTTGAGAATATTTGTATCTTCACAATTGCCTAGGGTTGCCAACTTTTTTTCAATAATATAGAGCATATCTGGATTTAACGAGGGTAAATAAAGAGTACACATTTGGAGAAAGAGTATAATATTCTTTTGAATTTTTGAAGTGAAAACTTCTTTAGCGGCGTTTTGCACTTTTTTTGCGTTATATCACTTCTATCGTCTGTCACGTCAAATTTTGTGACAGAGGTCAAATATGGACTTTGTTCCGAAAAATATTTAAATTTTAATACGATGATGGTTTTGTTCGCCCGATTTGAACCAAGTCATACCACCTTGTCAATAGAAAAAATGCATAGTTAACGTAGAGTATTTTAGCGTACTCCATAAGTGTTTAAGATTATGAGGTACACCAACATGAAATAGAGTACAATACTGGCATTGGCAACCCTACATGTGCCCCGTATGTTGCTACATAAAAACAAAAAAAAATTACATGAGTATTCACAAATTTGTTTATAAATAAATTAGTTTTACTTACATAAAATAATATTTTTTATAATATTAAGTGCTTCAATACGGATTGTATACTAAGTTTAGTAATGAAGTATTATATTATTTTACTTTAAATAGTCGAGTTTCTTACCGGCACTTTTTGACAAAAATTAACATTGTTAAACATGTATTGCCGAATCGAAAGTGTTTTCAGAAGCCAATTTGAATAAATATTATAACATTTCATTTTATTTGTGTCTGTTGTTGTAGAACATTAATATTCTCTTGAAAACTTAAATAAAATAACAATAAATATTAGCTTTGAATGTTTACTTAAAAGTAAAAACTAAGCCCCTGTAATAATTAATAGAAAGAACAAAAGGTTCGCCTAGACAGTTAAAAAAAATGCTGAATAATACTCAAAAAAGGTGAAATGGACAAACCCTTCCTTCAAAACCTTCTCCGCCATTGTTACAAATCTCTAAATCTCAGACCTATAGGGAAAAACATCTCAAAGTGAACAAAGTGAAAAAGATTAGACCTTTACTCCGCCGCACGCATCCGTGGCAGCGTCAACAGGATATTGAAATTGTTAGCCAGTAGACATTAGGCTAGACTGTCCGATGCAGAACCATTTGGCGCAGCTCCATACTCAACTAGCAGCATTACCAATCCTCAATGGACCGGATTTCAATATTAAATAAAAATAAAAATGTATAAAATGTTTTGTTACTAACCCTCCTACCTCCTACCTAGTCAGGAAGTCATAGTTGTTACTATCATATGGATGTTTTGATCTGAAATAAACGTATTTTATTATCATTGTTAATTAGTAATTTAGCTAACCAACAACAATTCATATAGGAACTCTTCAAATGAGATTCTAGATAAATCGTTTAATTCAAAAGATTTTTTTTTATAATTATGTGGTTTTTCCTTTTGAGAATAAAAAAAACATTTAATCACCTCCGTAACAAAGGATCATAATAAGAAATCACTCAGTCAAATATATTTTTGACTGAGTGATATATATATATATATATAATAAAAATATTTCGATTTTTCTATATTACACATTTGTTTGAATTTAACTTATAGATGAAAGTCAAGAATAGTAAAAAAACAATTATGTTAAATAACACGTCATGTATGTAATTTCGAATGCGGAAGAAAATAACATAACAGTATCAAGGATTTTGTATTCTTTTTCACTCCCACTTTCTCCAAAACCCCAATCCGTCTGTTTTCCTTATCAAACGATCACAAAGACTGAATTTAATAATTGCATGCATATATAAAATTTAATAATTGACTGAATTTAATAATTAACAAATGGATGTGAGCTGATTGTAATACGGACATGAATCAATATCCTTATAGGTTATCTATCTCGCACATAAATCAACAATCGAATTAGACAAAAACAATTCAAATTATTTCTTAATATACATTTACTTGGACAAGTAGTGTGTACGTAAAATCGGAACTAATAGAAGTCTAAATGAGAAACCTATATAAAGATTTTGTATCGAGTAAATTATTTGAGAAGGAGTCTAAGATGTTAACGAAACGCTTATTTAGAGAATTTATGAATATTTAAGGTTTAGGAATCCTTACATTGAAATTCATTTCGAAGATAGAAATCTTTTGAAATATTTCGAGTAATATAAAGAGAATTAATGAATTCTTTAAAATCTATTTACTCATAGTAGGTATATGTATAGAGAAAGTCTATTTTTAGAGAATAAGATGAGAAGGAAAATCAAATGGTGATTCGATAATCCGTGTTGACTTTCTGATAATGAATTCTGTGGTATAAAATATACCTATAACATGGACGCGAAGCAGGTAGAATTTCGTTCAATGACCGGTCACTATTTGTCTCTGATGCATGCGCACAATTAGTTGCCGTCGTGCTCGCACAGATGCGATGACCGACCGCTGTCATCAGAAATTACACTACTGTTTTGACAACTACCACTGGCTAAAAAGTAAAAGGTCAATGTACGAAATTCTTATTGCTTTGCGTCCGTGCTATAGTATAAGTTTAATTTTCCAAATATTTTAAATATTGATGTGGTCTCTTTCTCTAGCGCTCCAAGATTCTTCCGCCTGAATTGCTTATAAAGGTCTATAAATAAACAAAAGAGAAAAAAAAATGGTTTCGTTCTTTTCGCTTTTTTAACATTATTGTGGTCTCGCACAGTTTTAGAAGACCATTCTAAAATCCATAATGCATCTGCCAGAGTCAATGTCGATTTATCTTGTCAAGAACCTGTCATCATGACGCCATATTGCTCTGGTGTTCAATTTTTTATCTTAGCGAATAGCTCTCTTAACCATTAGGTTTTAGGTCGGCCAATTTCAAACTAGGTATTAGAATTTATTTCTCTCTATTGCGGCGTGGCGCTTTCTTGTTTTCATGTCCCAACCTAGGGTGGAAGATTTGGAGTGGACGCTTTAGAAATTACGCGCTATATCCTACTTAATTTTCATAATTTGTTTCCTTCATTCACTATTCATGAGTCTTCACTGCACAATTCTTAATACGTTTTCATAAAACACTGCTAAAATATACACATATAAACAAACTAAATGAATTTAGTAAAATTAAATACAAAAAGCAGCCGTGCCGTGTCACCACGATCATAAACTTCGAGATACTGTTATTTTTTAACTGTCGCGCAATAATCTTACAAAATTAGCTACTATTTGGTAAAAGACAAAGCTTAGTCGCTGCAATTTCGGCTTTTAGGTTTTTTAGGTTACAGATTTTTCCCGCGACTTAGTCCGCGTGGGTTTTTGGAAAAAAGAAAATTTTTAACTGTTCATGGTTTAACCTTTAAAATATCAGAATTCTTATACAAATCATCATCCCCTTTTAATCTTATAATACTCAGAAGGGGGTAATCAGTATCCGGATACACATCCATAATAATAAGCGTGACAGTTGGTAAGCCCACCGCCTCAAGACTACTTTGTATACAGTGTCTGGACTAAGATCCCGCAATTCCAGATGATACCTCTTATCATCTCCTAGAGTATTGGGCTTCTTGGTGTTGACATCACTAGCGACGTTCAGCTCAGAGATCTTTCAGTTCAAAAACTTGGAGTACTCAACAGAGCGAAGCAGTACTTCACCTTAAAGCAAAGGTTGTTAAATTTACAAGTCGCAAGACTGACTCCATATGGAGTACTGCTGCTATCTCTGGGCAAGTGCACCCGGATAGCAACGACCAGCTGAGAGAATGGTCGACAATCACAAGCTCACAAGCCGTATCGAACCCTGAGGAGAAAGTTTGCCTTGCTATGTGTGATTAACCACTTGCTGGCTTGTGTTCTGAGGAATTATTAAAAATTATGACCATGGCCCAACTTCCTCCCGCAAACGCTGAAGTTGTGAAATGAACCAAGGTTTCCTCTAAGGACTATAGTACGGAATTTTCAAGAGAAAATTATTAGAATTTTTTAAAAGGCGGCAACTCGCGATTAATATTCCTGGTGTTCAAATTTAAATGCTTTATTTCTCAAAAATAAGATATCATATCACTTTTTTATGTCCATAAACCACAAGATACTAGTTACTACCGTTTCGAAGTCAAAATAGCGTACTAGTGAGAAGAAACGGCGAAAGAAACTCTCCAGCAGTCGCTAATATTATTATTTCATATAGGAAGAATATACTAAATTAAACTGTACCTACTGGCCCTACTGCCTATTAAAATAATAATACGCGTACCACGTTAAAACGTTCAAAAGTTCATCACATGTTTTCTGATGATTTAATACTTATTAAATTTTGTCCAGCCAAAATTCTATTGTCCAGCCATTTTCGAAAATTGTCCAGAGATTTTAGTTTCTCAATCTGGCAGCCCTAGGCCCAGTGGGGATTATGGACCTCACATAGGTCTTTTTTGACATATACAGGTTTCCTCGCAATGTTTTCTTTCACCGTTAAGCCGGTGGTGTGAATAATAATCGATGTGCGAGTACTTACGCCACTTGGGTCCTAAGGTGAAATTGAAACCCCTGCGCCACCACCGACTTTTTGTACAAGATTATTTTTAACCATATTTGTTGGTGACAGCAACAACAATTTTAATGTGTTTAACACTGATGACGCTAACCCAGCCGGTATGGTCTGCGTATCATTCTATATCGTAGGATCTATGGTAATTACTGAGAGCACATGTTAAACTCATCATCACAGACTTCGGCCTAAAATATAATGAGAAATTAAAAAAAAATCTGTTACAACGTATGGTTTATATAATACTAACATTTATCAGCGGCTTTGCGCGTGCAGAACTTGGTCATTAGCGCGTGATTACCAATTACTAACTAACTGGAATGAACAGAAGGTACCTTATGTTACTACAGTCAACTACATAGTAGATAGCAACAGGTAGTGACAGGAATAGCACAGTGCCAAAAATCAAGTTGTCCCGTTGCAAATTTTAACCGTGCAAAAAACCTTTTGCCGTAGATATTCCGTACTTACAATCCCTTCCAGCTATCAATGTGACAAGGTTCACATCGCTTATTCATTGCGATGACGTGAATGAATAGCGTTTCCGACTATCACCCACATAAAAATTTATTCCCGTGGGAACTCACGATCAGAACAAAAATCCAAATGTAAGGATTAGACGTAAGATTAGACGTCTTGTGAGAGCGATCGTATCGTACCAATATTTAAATTATATACATCGTGCGTGTCCGTGATGGCTATGTGCATGATTATACCTTATATATATATATATATGGATAAAGAAGTAATAAACTACATAATCAGAATCACCGTTATAACCTAAAATTAAAAATTGCTTAATCACTATAAATTAAGATCTACTATAAGCGACATCTAGTGACTGGTAGTTGACCTACAATCTGAACGAACAACCAAACGACTAATTTACTTTCGCAACTCGTCGCTAGAGGGCACAAGTACCATAAGATGGACGATATGATGAAAATTCTGAAACAAATACAAGACGACCTCAGCGCTCAAAAGCAAGAAATAAAAAACATGCAAGAAAGTATTACCCATGCTATTAACAACAATATTAACGAAAAATTTACAATGATTGAGAACAGAACAAATAACTTAGAAACAAAAATAATTCAACAACAAAAAAAAATAGACTATTTGGAAAAACAATCCAGAAAGAAAAATCTCATATTATTTGGAGTAGAAGAGACCGAGCGTTCATACAAAGACTTAGAAGAATTAACATTATATAACATCAACAACTCAATGAAAATTTCCGTTCAACAGTCGGAAATTGAAATCGTGAGAAGACTGGGCCAAAAAGGAAGTATAACTAGACCTATACTAGTAACACTGACGACTATGGGACGAAAAATAGAAATTTTAAAGAAAAAAAATTCATTGAAAGGCTTACCTATCAGTATTAAAGAAGACTTTCCACGAGAAATTTTGGCTAAACGCAAAAAGTTACAAGAAGAAGTAGAGAAAGAGCGCAAATTAGGAAAAAATGTCGTATTACGCTACGACAAAATAGTAACACTACAAGGTAGCCTAAATAATAGGAAATCGATACCAGATACACGCAAACAAAAACGTTATCTGTCTGAGTCTCCCGATAATCAAAACAGCACCAACGTGGACGGCGTTAGCAGTGTAAAACGAATTCCAAAGAAAAATAAAGTCAACAATATTACAACTTACATGAACACTGTACCACCGTTAAAGGCGTTAGAGTCAGGTTCTACTGAGGTAAGCTCAGCACCAAAAAACGATTAAAGAAAGCCCCTCTACATCTCCCAAAACGGCTTGTCACCGCGGGAGATAAAGACTACAACCCTCCAACTCCACCCCAAAGTCTTAACGTTTGTACATACAATGCAAGATCTCTTTTATCAGATGAAAGACTACTCGACTTTGAAAAAGCGATCAAAAATATTAAATACGACATTATCGGCTTAGCGGAAATACGAAGGACTGGTTATAATATTTTGGAAAAAGACGAAAACATCTTCTGTCACTTTGGCGAGACAAAAGGTCAATATGGTGTGGGTTTTCTAATAAAAAAGAAATATAAGCGAAATATTGAAAGTTTCATCGGAGTTTCCGAACGTATCTGCATCTTAAATCTAATATTTAAGAATACACCACTCACAATTATCCAAGTGCACGCACCAACAATCGATGCAAATGATCAAGAAATTAATAACTTCTACAATCAACTTCAGACAGCACACAGTCAATATAATAACCAGAAAATTATATTAGGCGATTTTAACGCCCGTGTTGGACAGCGTCTAACAGGCGAGGAAAAAATAATGGGTAGTTACTGCTATGGAAAAAGAGATAAAAGAGGTGAAAAATTACTTCAGTTTTGTTGGGAAAATAAACTATATATCACAAATACTCTATTTAAAAAAAATACTAACAATATGTGGACATGGATCTCACCGAAACAAACAAAAAGCCAAATAGACTACATATTAACGAATAAGAAGGAGAAAATATCAAATCTAGAAGTTATAAGCAGACTAATGTTCCCCAGTGACCACCGTCTTATAAGAAGCACTTTGAAAATGTCATCTGTAAAGAAGAGTAGAGCAAATTTTAATAATACTAAAACTCAGTTTAGTATAGCAGAAAACAACAAGCAGTTCATAGAAGCCTTGAGTATAAACAGTAAGAAAATAGAAATAGAAAAAAATGAAAATGTAGAGTCCTCCTACAACAAGATTAAAGAATTAATAATTACTAGTTTAGACCACATTCAGAAAACACAACAAACAAAACATGACACCACTCCTAAGTATTTAAAAAATCTTATCTCAAGAAGAAATGAATTAATAAAGAAAAGAAACTTAACAGAAGAAGAAAAAAACGAACGTACCTACCTCTACAAAAATATTTATAGGCTAATGAAAAAAGAACGCACAGAACGTAGACTAAAAACGATTGAAACCCATCTCAAAACATCAGGAAGCTTAAAAAAAGGTCTCAAAACACTTAATACCACCAAAAAATGGATTCCTAGTCTAAAAAATGACTCAACTAACAATATGACATTTTCAAGATCAAAAATAATAGAAATAGCCTCAACTTTTTATAAGAATCTATACAAATCAAAAGACACAGACTTGGATAATTTACCATTCAACCAAAATTCTCTTAAACTTGATAGATTTTCTACGCATGAGGTAATGAAAAAAAATTAACTGCTTAAAGCCCGACAAAAGTAATGGACCTGATCGCATCCCTAATGAAGCAATAAAAGCAGGTAAATTTATATTAGCACCACTCATAACCAACTTATTCAATAAAATCCTTGACGACAGAACAATACCTGAACAGTGGGCAAAATCTGTTATTATTTTACTCTACAAAAAAGGAGACCCTGCCGATATTGGAAACTACCGACCAATCAGCTTACAGTCAAATATGTATAAATTATTTGCTTCATGTCTCGAGGAACGCTTGGCGCTGCTTACAGATAAATGCCAGCCGCCAGAACAAGCTGGATTCAGAAAAAACTTTTCTACAATAGATCACATTCACACTTTAAGCCTAATTATAGAAAAATATACAGAATACAATAGGCCACTCTACTTATGTTTTATTGACTACGCCAAAGCTTTCGACTCGATATCTCACAATAGCATATGGAAAGCTCTACAAGAGTGCGAAACACCGTCAGAAACTATAGATCTTCTAAAAGACATTTATACAAAAAGCAAAAGTCGTGTAAAATTAGAAAAACAGGGCCCCGAAATAAACATATGCAGAGGCGTCAGACAAGGTGACCCCCTGTCACCAAGAATTTTCATAACTGTTCTCCAAAATGTAATGAAAACTTTAAACTGGGAGAGAAAAGGTATCAACATAAATGGAGAATGTCTCAGTAATCTTCGGTTTGCTGACGACATTATACTTTTTTCTGAAACAGCATTACAATTGGAGATTATGATTAACGAACTACAGAAAGTAAGTAGTGCAATCGGCCTAGAACTAAATACTACTAAGACTAAAGTCATGACAAACCATCTCACAAAACCAATATATGTTAATAACTATGTATTAGAGTATGTCCAAAACTACGTATATCTAGGCAAACAAGTATCATTCTCAACGTCTAGTCACCAAAATGAACTAAACAGACGTATTAATATAACCTGGAATAAATTCTGGAGCAATAAGGAAATCTTAAAATCTAAACTCCCAGTAAAACTTAAGAAAAAAATTCTGGACTCATGTTTACTACCGTGCCTGACATACGGATGCCAAACCTGGATATTTAACCAAAACACAAAGAATAAAATACAAGTATG
This sequence comes from Apoda limacodes, assembly GCA_946406115.1. NCBI lineage: Eukaryota > Metazoa > Arthropoda > Insecta > Lepidoptera > Limacodidae > Apoda > Apoda limacodes. The sequence goes on along the minus strand of OX291553.1, from coordinate 3,466,131 downwards.
TCAGAGAGCAATGGAACGTAGCATACTAAACATACGTAAAAAAGATAAAAAAAGAAACTTAGACATAAGAAAAACAACTAATGTTATAGATGCTTTAGAACATTCTAAGAGACTAAAATGGAAATGGACAGGTCATGTAGCACGCATGGATAGAAATAAATGGACTCAAAAAATAACTACTTGGGCAGGACCACCAAATAAAAGGAAAAGAGGTAGACCGAAGGAAACATGGATGAATGAAATACACAGAATTGCCGGTCAAAACTGGATCACGAAAGCACAAGACAGAAAGCTGTGGAGTAAAATGGAGGAGGCCTTTACCCGTTGAGGGGTTCTTAATGAATAAAGTTTTAAGTAATAAAAATATATATATATATAACTAAAACAAGCATGGTAATATAATAATTTTAATAATTTTATCATTTAAGTAAAATATTGTAAACTACTAGATTCTAAACATGTTCATTATGGAAATAAATGAGGCTATAATAATAATAATATATATATATATTTGTTCAGAGATCGTATTTTATATAACTAAATAAAATTTAATTACTTCGAAATTAGCAGGACTTTTTCTTACTGCCTACGTCACAAGCCTGACTAGAGATGTCCAACTCGATTTTTAATGAAATTTCTTTCTTCACTTCACTTTCATTAAAGTGACTTGACTGTTACCTAATTTAAAATAAAAGAGAGCAAATAAGCGTTATTTTCAAGGAAAAAAAATTGTTTCTATTTTCATTCCTAACCTTGAAGTGGAAAGTTCACTAAGTCTCTCTCTCTTACTCTCTTAAACTTAACCACCGGTCCTGTAACAATGCAATGCACTGCAATGTCTGTATACACCTTTTAACCTCTTCATTGCACCGATCTTGATGAAGAAACTAGCATCTTGAGAAAAAAATATGTATCCAACTTACGCACTGAAACGACGAAAAAAAAAAATACTTAACTAAGAGATTTACATGCACCAACTACCACCCGTTCCTGCGAAAACATTTTCATCGTAACGTAAAGTGCAACAGAACAAACTTTTCTGACCTGGTGGTTAAAAATCAAAACTACAGTTGCCGTAATAAAATGATGTGAACTTATACGACACCAAAGACCATACATTGGGTCAGAAAAGTTTGTTGCACTGTAACCGATAAGCGAAAGAACTTACAAGTAGTATTGCAAATAGAACTTGGTAGAGGGAATGAGGGGTATAGTATATTTGTTCCGTTGTTTTTGTAAAAAAACATGTATTTATTACTTAATTAAATTAATTTTTGATAACTGATACCTACGTTTATACGTCTTTTATAATTATATGGATTCTAAAGCTAGTTGAGGAGCAAAATTGAATAAAATCATTAAACAAAATGATGAAAGACCAATCCAGCCCAATTGGTAATACTTTTTTGTTTGCTGTACCAACGAAATCCAATCACCCACGTACTCAATTTTAGGTCGCCCGAGATCTAGGTTAAAAAGCTCAGGATATTAGTGCAGGGCGCGTAGGCGGAGATAGGCGTGGTCTTATCGTGACTATCTCCAAATTTGGAACAACCACGGCTAAAGTTTTGTGGAAAATTACCGAGACCTAAAAGTTAAATTAAAAATTTATTCCAACACAATAATCTTTATTAATAAGGCGTTACTTTTGTCGTTAACTGTGCATGATTATACATAGCTAACACGAGTGGCTTCGCTGCCGTGGATTTTAAAGCTTAGGCCTGCAATTTCTTATTTTCCACGCAAACTTACTTATCCTACCACCCCAGAACCGGTGACAATATTTATGTAATATTTGTACAACTAGATCGACATATCCTTCTTATACAAAAAAAATACAACAACCAATATCATATATTTATGGCCGTAAGCAAATTTTTGATGCTTACCGTCTAATATATTATAAAAATTATCATGCTTATACGAATGAATGAGGCTGCCGTAGCCGGACACAACTTGTGTGTTGTATCTACTCCTGTCGCATCGTATTTGTTTATCTAAACAATTATAGTGTTGTGCGATTGCAACACGACCACGATGACATGACGAGAACAAAGACATAGCGTGTCCGTGAACAGCTCGACTCCGATCTCTGACCTTTCGATCACTCCGCCAGACCGCTCTAGCTCAGTCCCGCGCTCACCAATAAAAGTACTCTGACAAAAGTCTGACTTTGACTCTGTCTTGACAGCTCTATTTAATCACGTCATGTTATACGTGCGTAACATATAAAATTTATAGGAAGCTCATAAATTATTTATCTTTTATAACCTTAAAATTAATAATGGTAGAAAGGAAAAATCACTATCAATAGCATTCTAATTATATAGTGATGTAATTGCAATGAAATTAAATAATACGTGCTATAGGAGGTCTTTGAAGTTAGCACACCATTTTTAGCCAAACGCAAAATAAAGTATACCCAATTAAAAATTAAAAAAATAAATTAAAAGAAGAAGTATTTAAAAAAATTGCCTTTGAACTATTTTTTCAAAAAAAAGGGTGGTCAGGAAACTTCACTCGAAGTTAGCCGGCCACCTATACAAAATGTTACTTGCAGGGGTGATTCGGTCCTGCAATATGGCTCATAATTAATTTTCCGTTTTTTATCCGTTGTTAAGCTGCCATACCAACAAATTTGCCGCTGCTCCCTTTTTTAAAAAAAGGCCGGTCGTACTTGCAGGGGTGATACGGACCTGCAATATGGCTCATAATTTGCCCTTTTTTTTATGGCAGCTTAACAACGGATCAAAAACAGCAAATTCTGAGCCATATTGCAGGTCCGTATCACCCCTGCAAGTACGACCGGCCTGTTTTTAAAAAAGGGAGCAGCGGCAAATTTGTTGGTATGGCATATCTATGGTATGGTATGGCTGCGGGACAAAGCATTTTAATCGAAATAAAAAGTAAATATATATTTCCGCCGAACCTCCAACTTTCTCTGTACCAAGAAACAGGTTATCCCGTTGCTGCGTGGTTTAAAAAAAACTGGTGGCCTGTAAAGTCGGTATACGGGCGAAAGTTTTACGTGACAATGATTTTATGTCTGTCTCTCTCGCTCTTAGGCGGGCGCGTGCCTCTCACTCGCTCTCATTGTGAGCGCATAACGTGAGCGGAGCGTAACGCAGTTTCTTGAAGTGTCACCCGGCAAACCAATTTATAAGACGTTGTCACGTCAAAAATCTAGAGCTAAGACAAGGCTAAAGAAGTTGAAAAATAAACAAACAAATAAACAGATTCTTGCTTATACATGACTGAATAAGTAGAAGGATTTTTTCCTAATTTTTAACTATTAATTACGATTTCACCACTTGATGGTAAAATACTGTTTAGTCCGCAAATACTATTGTGACATCATGCGATCTACCAGAGCAAACACATTAACCAGGTACATCTTTTACAGTACTCTTAAACTTAGGTTAGTACAGCCTAAGCCTAAATACACTACTAATAATTTTTTTTTTTGGTCTCTTACCATGATTTATTTTGCAACAATCACAACATTATTTGCATAAATTTGTAGATCAGGTTTTAATTAATATGATATTTTACATGTTTATTTTATTGCCAAATATTGCTGTTTCCTTTAGTGGTTTATTTTATCGTTATTTAGCAATTTTGGCAACTGATTAACATTTAAATAAAAAGATGAATATATTCTATACACAAACATCTTCTGTGGTCGCATCCTCTGAGATCAAGAAACAGGACGTCCCGCCTCTCGAGGGACGATTGACAACCCTACTCGAGACATTTTTTTGGCCTAAGATACTTGACTGTATAGTATTAGTAGAACTGTATTCTATGATTACTCAGGAAATAACACGATAACTTCCAGTCAACTAGCATGCTATGTAATGATTATTTACTAGTACGTACAAAGATGTTATATTTTCGCTTTAGTATCGATATATAACGTCTAACATTTAATAACGTTTATTAACGTTCGTTAACGTTTGTTTTTCACAATACGTTTTCATATTACTGACACATGTGAAGATATTCGTCTACAGTGTCTTAAAATAAACGTAATAAACAAAAAACGGTGAATTAAAAACTATGCTAATATTGACAGTATTACGACTTGTGACGTCAATGACTGAGTGATTACATTCACAAATTCCTCGCAACGTCGCAACACTAACGTAGGTAGTGTTGGTACAGATTGGATGCACACAGTACAATATGTTGAAAATCACCAATCTCCTTGCGTAGTGGAGCTGTGGGCTTGAGTCACGGTGCATTATTGTAGTAATCGATTGACACGCAAATTTTATCAGCTCGATAAGAGAGGTAAGCGGTAATGCTGCCAGACAGGAATGTTGGTCAACCATTCTTAATTTATTAGTAGGCATTCAGTAAAGTCTCTTATAATTTAATCTGGAGGTGGAACATGTTTTTTTTTGGGGTTGGTCACCGCATAAAACTTATCTGCAAAAGATTATCTATACTAGATGTATTTTGAGGAAGGCAAAATTCACTATTCACTAGTTTATCTATAGTTCTTTTGCAACATAAGCCAACTCGTAACTTAGTTTTTTTATTTACACACCATATATTTTGATGTGAAATATCTATCGGCGCACCTTGGCAGTAAAATCGAAACGTGACGGCAAACGGCATGACGCTCTCTCATGCTGCCATGCCCCCCTACGCCGCCGTTCTCAGCTCAAGAATTTTATTATTTTACTCTATGTTTTTATTGGTTTTTGATTTTTATTTATTAGAAATTAGAATATTTACTAAGGTGTTTCACATCTGTGAGGCCTCCTGCGACGGCCAACTATTATATTATTTTAGATATTGTGACATTCATGACCGATTTTGTGACATCGATCGGTCCCTCGATTTTCTGACAACAGTTACGATGGACTGTAGTAGTGCCTTTTTGTAGTACAGATTTATTATTTTAGAAATGTCTCCTGTTTAGGGTTCTGTAGTCAACAAGGAACCTTTATAGTTTCGCCGTATGTCCGTCCGTCCGTCCGTCCGTTTGTCTGTCCACGGCTAAGTTCAAAAACTACTTATACGAGAAAGCTGCAATTTAGCAATTTAGAATCAAGTCCCCCCCTCTACCAGCGAAAGTATAGTATTTGGAAATGTAAAATAAATTACAGTGGTAGTGCGTATAATGAATTTATAAGGAGAAATATCAAAGGTAAGTACACTTTACAGGCTAACGAGTTATAGTCGATCAGGTTATAAAATGTACTTGGAAAAGTGAAATTTTCGTACAAATTCCATTAAAAGTAACTTAAATGAAGAAGGTATATCTGTAATACAGGTATAAAATATAAGTAAATGAACGATGTATAATTATAGAAAAATAGAATAATAACATTCTAAAGACTATTCTTCTTAAATTGATAACAATAGTTACGTTCAAATGACGCATTGGACTAGCCGGCGCGCTTTGCACAACATCAAATCGAGCGTGTGACAAGCAGCTGCGCTCATAAACGCGCATGTTGTTTGGATGTCTCGAAGATGAAGAACACCTAGATAAGTTTGCAATTTTCGCTTTGAAAGTTCAGTTTTTGGATTTGATTATCATTTAAAAACTTTAATTTCAATATTACTACAACTTATTAACTTATTAATAAATTTCAGTTAATTATTCTTTAAAAGGTTGGACTTTTATTTCACAATTTTAAAGTCGAATTTATTTAATCAAACATTTTAAACGTACGTACTCGTTACGTATCTACATGGGTACCTAACTCGACGCTTACTACAAGTAGGTTCAAAGCGTGGGTCTTATATCAGCAGCGGAGCGATCAAATCTGTTTACACTACGTACCTAAACATTGTCTAATAGGAATATTAGACAATGTTGATTGATGTCTAATAATTAGGATCTAGGATATCTCTGAGGTATAGGTTTAGGGAAGTAAATATTATAACTTTAGCGTCGAAGTACATATATGAAAATCTTTTATATGTACATAAAAATATCAATAGTTTTAGCAAGAAAAATGACGTTTACAGAGTAAATACTAGAAATAAAAATAAGCTGTTGGTGCATGATACATGTCTACATAAAATAAGTTACTATTTTATGGGGCAATGTATATACTTATACAAGAAAGTTCCAAATAATATTCGAAAGCTATCAATAAGTAAATTTAAATCTTTTGTCAAACCACTACTTTGTAAAAAAGCATACTACAATATTTCAGAGTATGTAAAAAATATAAATCCTTGGGACTGAAGATACTCAATTACAGGATGCATATAGCTAAACCAAATTAAAATTTAAATAATATAAAATTATACGGCTTGAATTTTTTATTTAAAACTTCAATTGGATTTGTAGTTTTTATGTTTTAAGAGTAACTATCGAGTTTCTTTTCAGATTCTTCTCGGTAGAAATGAACAACATTGTGAACCAGAGGGTGGATGGGACAGTTCAAAAAATAGTATTTCATAACTTCAAGTTCAAGTGTTTGTAAATCCTAATTTGAATAAAAAATTATTAAAAAAATTATATATAAATTATTTGTATAAAAAACTTATCAAAGTATTTTTAAATCCGGATGAATATTTACACATACCTATACCAAGTTGTTTTTCTTCGTCTGACAACAAAAATGCTGAACCGGTAGTAGTAGTAGTAACGGGATTTATTCTCCTGACGTGTAGAGGTCGTTACAGAGCATCTACCTATTCTCATGTTACATTTTATTAATAAAAATATCGTTAATTAGCACACAATGTGAACAAATAATCGTCTCAATACCTCTTAGCCCTTAGTAATATAGTTTTTGTACGTCTACTTCCTTCTTTATAAGTTTTCCTCCACAATCCTACTTTTAGGGTTTCATAACTCACCTTTTGCCAAACAATGGGTGACAATATTAATCTATTACCAAGCAGACCCTATGTCTGTCTGTTTGGCTTTTGAAGCTGTCTATAGATGTATATAGTTTGAACTGTGATTGGTAGAAGGCTGAAAAAGAAATATTTAGTGTACTGGCGGATTTTCTATCAAATATTAAAATAATTTAGATCTCCGTAATAAACACTTTATTTCCTAAAATTTCGTTGTTGCTTTATTGTAAAAACGGCACATAAAAGCTTAAAACTTGAAGGAATTACAGATTACTCCCTGAAGTCAAATTCAAATATAATTAAAACGAAGAGTAGGTCGGGCTCGCGTTATTGTGTGGTACAGAGAAAACAAATATTGTTCGAATTAAAAACCTGTTTATTAAAATGCGTTAATATTAAATTTTATTAATTTAAAATATACTTGGTGGAAATTACAACACAATATTAATTTAAGTAAATTCTAATAATTTCATAAAATAATGACTACAAAACAGTTTTATTCTTTTCCGTAAATAATACTTTGTACTTTGAACTATAGAATTTTACAAATCCTATAAAACTTTCCTCGAATTTATGAGTAGGGTAATTAATATCAACATATAAAGCTTACTAAAGATTACAAAAAGTTTTTTTAAAGTGGGAAGATAAAACACTACTTGTCATTACAGTGAAGGCCAATTAACGTTTACAAACACCTTTCTAAGAATAAGTGAAGTTTACTAATAAAAAACACTCATATCGTGCTGCTACGGATCAAGGTTGATGTCACGCGTCCTACATCGCGCTATTGAAGTTTCTTCAGTAGTTTGCATATATACAAACCGAATCGCAAGCAAAGTGGACCAATAAGGCGTTCTCCAGGCGGGGAATTCACTGCCGCCGCTTCACAGTTGATGACCCTGAGCTGAATAAATTAGACGCACTTCCGCCGTAGCCCTTCATCTACCAGGTACATGAATCAATTGTCAACCGTACGCTTTGCATTACAGAGGTTCATCAGGAGCTATCGGTGTATAACGCTTATTGTAAGCATGGTACGTTATTTCATTCCAATAACTAGACTAGTTTTATTCTTGTTAGTAAATACAATAAGTTAAACTCATTGGCAACCGTCAGTGTAATTTACTTTTCCTCGGAATCACTAATATTTTAGTGATTATTAGTATTATTTACTTGTGGCTACTAAAGATTTCTACAATAAAACTAATAGTACAAAATCCCTAGGTTGGCGAAACTGACTCACACATGGTCATTTTATTAAAAGGAAATATGTGATCAAGCGATTATCTACAGAAATAGGATTGTAAAAATAAACTGTCGTTCTAGGACCCAGCCCAAGATACCCAACGTAGTGGGACAACTGCCACTCGAGCTGATTTTACCTAAGTAGTCACAATCACAAACATCAAAATCGGTATCGTATTCCCCACTTTGGAAGAGGTCCAAATCTCAACCCAATTTTATAAAAATCACTTCTACTAAAAAGTAAATAATTATTCCGTATCTATGTGATTTTTTTTTAAATTAGTTTACATATTCGTACAGCGCCCGCCTGAATATGGTATGATAAACATTGTTTTGGACTTTTGCAGGGCCCAAGTTATCAAAAGGATTTACACATAAAAAAAATAGCAGTAAAAAAATTATAGCTCTACTGTCAAAATCTAGGAAAGCAAAAGGGGAATACGTTGGTATGGGAAAAAACACCGGGATATTTATTTCCTCGTAAAGGAAGCTCATGCGTTAACAATATATGTAGTAAGTATATAAAATACCTATTTACTTTGTCTTTATGAAACAAATAATACCAATTCAAGTAAAACAACAGAAAACTGCTAAACTAGGTTGGTACTCGTTTTTTGAAAAAGTGCACATAAAGTTCGAATAATCAATTATTATAATATAATTTGTGATATTATTACAAATACACGTGCAATCATCTCGCTTGCGTAAAATAACACAACTAATTTTTATAAAACACAAATTTATGCTAATTCACCATTTTATGACAAAGTATTTTGTAGATGTTTCAATATTTAAATGTTTATAGTGACACACATACACACACTGTCAATATTTTAGCGAAATAAAAACCTAGGAACTTTATAATTTATTGTAGTGTTAAACTTCACTCTGACTATTTATATTATTAAATTTAATAATTTGGCAGCTCTAAAACGTTGACCAAATTTTTCTTCTGTTTGATTTTTTTTTTTTTGTTGAACAAGTTTAAATTTATTGTTAATTGTAAATCATGTAGGTACCAAACGAAGATGCCTTCAATGAAGATGGCGCCTGCAACTGTGCCGAAATATCGTGAACTCAATAAATCTAAACGTGGTAAGCCGAAACATATAAACACATTTAAATAAGTCCGCGAAAGTTTAAAAAATTACATAATGAAATAAAACAAAAAGTAAAAATTTAATAAAGCTAGTTAACAACAATACAATTCGCGATGCCTCGCAGCGTGCGTCATACAAAAGAATTTCACACTTATTTTTGACATTTGCTAATCAAACATCACGAAATTTTGAAGACATGTTCTAGGTATAGACATCTGGGCTGCAGTATGGCAGTTTTCTATTAAATTGTAAACGTCAATAGTTATAGACGATTCTTGTTTTTCCTATAAAAGACTCTCAATTAAGATTTTGAGTTGATAAAAACATTTTTCAGGATATCGGAATACCTCAGTGAAAAATTTCAGTGTTTGATCAATAAGTGTCAAAAATTAATGGACAATTCGTTTGTATGAAGCACGCTGCGAATCGTTTACTTGCGCCATTATTACATGTTTTTGATTTGTTCTCAGTAGGTACAAGACCAATTTCAACAAAGTCATTAATTAAAAAGTTCAAAAAAGTTATAATCTATTTTTGAAACGTTTTGTTTACAACATATTGTACACGATTTATATTCATAAATACAATACACATTTGACAAATTAGTGTTTAATTGCACATTACGCGTTCTAAAACTAGCTTATCTCTTCCTCAAATTCATGTACTGACTACAAATCAAAAACGTGTTATAGAAGCGCTAATTTGCGCCTTAAGTGAATAATAGCATTACTCAACAGTAGTTGTTATCCGTTTTATCATGAGGGACTACAGAACACATTATTTCTTATTGCTATAGACCACCAAGTATTTGGCGATTGGTACATTGTGTGCGGAACGAGCTTACCACGATTTGACTTGATATTTGGGCAGAGTTGCATGCGCCATCTACACGAATAGACTGAGGAAGAACTGGTGTAGCAACGACTTATCGTTCGAAATTTGTAAGTACCCTCGTTATTTACAACGACTCGACTGCATCCCATTGCATGATCTTGTTTGGCCTGTCGCCACTCCTCGTCCCACTCAATACAGGGAATAAAAGTTTTAGAAATAATCTTTTGAACTTCTAGATAGATTCCAATTTGATTTTTTTTACTAGGCACGTAATAGCTATATCATTCCAGATCCCCTATAAAAATGTGTTGAGTTTGATTGAATATACAATTTCGAAAAGGGGACATCTTGGTATTTTTGACAAATACACTGAAAAAAAAGCATAATAAAACTAGTTTAGCTATTCGAAATTTACTTAGTAATAACCAAACTTTTGTAATAATTAAACAATTGCTTTGCTGCACATAACTCAACACTTTATCTATTAGCAATTTCGTTTAGCAGTCCCCCAGTTATATTACGAGTACTTAGATAAAATTTGTGTTATTGTTAGATAATCTTTTTTTTCAGTGTATTTTTTTTAAATAAATGAATTGTAAATGCTTCCCTCTACTTGTTATACTCGAAAAGGGAACATCTATGGTATTTGTTGTACTGTCGACGTCCTAGTGTGTACTAACAATTTTAAGAGATGTGCCATTTTCGAATTTATTGTAACATAAGACAGTTAATTTCCATCTTCAAACTTCTGTCTCTTTTATTTTTGTGATAAGTAAGAATTGAAAAAAAAATTTATAAAACTTGCTTTTGTCTAGTGCATTACCTTTCTAGATGATTCTAATTTATTGTATTTAATGCAATAAGAAATCTTAAAGTGACCATTGTTTCAACACACTTGGTAATGAAAGTTGGTTAAATAATTAGAATAGCTTGTTATCTGGTGCATTGACTCCTAAATTGTAGCAAAAAGTAAAAAAAATGTGACTACAAAACGGTAGAAACTTCAAATTCCACACAAAAAAATATAAATAACTTAAAAAGTATATAATGAACATATCTTATAGTAATGTATATGATATGATGTAATGTTTTATGTACATTTACATGCACATCGTTAGTATTACAGAAATTAGCTTTCTGGCCCTCTTAAGGTCAGGTTATGCGAACGTTTTAGGAATTTGCCTACCTTAGCGTAAATATCGTATTTGGACACGATGCGCGAGAGCCGCGCACTCGACATGGTGGCGTGAGTTTATGACCTTTTGAGCTATAAGTTTGCGTCACAGTATACAACTAAACAGTAGCAAAACTCTATTATTATAATGTTCTGTCAAATATTTATTTTTTAGGGTTCCGTACCTGAAAGGTAATTAGGAACCCTATTACTAAGGCTTCGCTGTCCGTCTGTCAGTCCGTCCGTCCGTCCGTCCGTCCGTCCGTCCGTCCGTCTGTCACCAGGCTGTATCTCATGAACCATTATAGATAGACAGTCGAAATTTTAACAGAAGATGTACTTTTGTTGCCGCTATAACAACAAATACTAAAAAACAGAAAAAAATATTTAAGGGGGTTCCCATATAACATACGTGGATTTTTTTGCTCGTTTTTGTAGATAATGGTACGGAACCCTTCGTGCGCGAGTTTTACTCGCACTTGGCCGATTTTTTTATATTTTTAAGAATATATAATATGAATAATTTGATTAATTAAAAGTTCATACATATATTTTAAAGTCGAATACTTATAGCTATCTTATTCCAATATCTAGGAATATACTACTTTGAACCCCGCTTACCTACAAACTATCTGGCGAAAGCACGAACTCTGCATTTACGCGGTCACATGACGAAAGTTATTCCTTTTACCGACTTAAAAATAGGGGGAGGAGGAGTTTTTCAATTCTAGCCTATATTTTGAGTGAGGCGCTTGGGTATAAATTTTAAAGTTAGGTAGTAAGTAATGGTTCTAAAACTCTAAATTTCTTAAACTTTAAACATTATATTTTTTTATATTCATAGAACAATTGTCAATTTAAATTTATTATTAAACATATGTATCTATGTTCTATGTAAGATAAGTGTAGTTTTATAGGCTTATGTTTCCTGTAACCTAATCTTGGGTTCCGCATAGTTAGTTTCATCATGTCCGTATGTCACAACCTCATAAATCCGTCTATGTATTAATTCTGATGAAAACTTATTTGAACTTGCTTGAACCGCCTTAGTTTTGTAATTGAAATAAAAAAAACAGGTAGCTTTCCATACATTGAACAGAAGGATGAAACATTTTTTCGTTTGACAATGCATTTGAGATTTAAACTTTTTAAATGTATATTCTGCAAGAAATGGGCTTCCAAAGTAAAAGTCTATGCATGTTATTTTATGTCGTCGGATAGTCACAAACTCTTACTTTTGAACTTATACATATACCTAAACACCTCTAACAAAAATTGTTTGACATTGGTTTACAAGTTTTTCCGTAATCCGCAATAATTCTCATTTGACGAAAGCCCAACTTGATGCGTAAATGACACGCACTTGTACGGTTTTTAAAATTGAATATGGATTTAAAATGAAAATAGTATATAATAAAACAAATAGATTTATTTTAAATAAGCATAACAATTCTAATATAAATATGAAAAAAAGAAAATGGTGTTACAACCCCAATAATGGTTTTCCACTGTATATCACAAAGATGGTAAACAAGTATACGATCTCTTGATTTTGAGCAGATGCCTATGGACGTTTATAACACCAGAGGTATAAATTATGTTGTGCCGCCCTTTAAGTCTGTCATGTCATAATTGAGAAGCAACATCACTGAAAACATCACTCAAAAAGAGACTTTCCTATTAAAAATTGTTATTACCAAGGCAAATTAGTAGCAAAGTGTTATTTTTATACTAAAAGGGTCGTTACAGCTTTTAAGTTTTATATCATAAACAATACTCATTATTCAATATTAGGACCGACATAACGAGGCGAAGTTCGATAATCAGTTGGCATGCCTTCCGCTGTGTTTTGGGCATGGACTTAAAAAAATATCATCTACTACTCTGCTCCCTCGCAGTCGTAACTGCTAAAATATATTCTTTATTTTATTTTCATGCAATATTTTTATTCTTGTTACTCCCAATCGTTGATAATGTCGGGGATCTACTATTTCAGATAGAAGACATTCCATCAGACAAGTTTTGATTATATCTTTTTCCCAAAACATATTGTCTTTCAAGATTTTGATGACTTCATGTCGGAATCAGCTGACCATACACCTAAAAAGCAATATTGCAGCCCTGTTACACGAAGTTGACCCAGAAATTAAGTTTTATTATTAGCAATGTTGACTTTAGATAGATGATATCGATATAACAAAAAGTTTATGAATTCAACGACAGACTGTGTGGATTGTCGACGATCCCAAACTCACTTGCCGTATCGAGCCCTTAAGTCTGAGGAGAGACTTTGCCTCCCTGCGTGTGTTCTATCGCTTGTAAAATAGGATGTGTTCTGATGAATTGTTCGAAATGATGCCCATGGCTACTTTCTACCATCGCACCGCGAATTCTTTCTCATACTTCAGAACCAAAATGGTCGCGTATAGTGCGGTTTCAGAGAAACTTCCACCCATGAACGCTTGGGTTGTGGAATGAGCTCTCTACCAAGGTTATCTCTAAGGACTACAGCATAGGGTTCTTTCTATTAAGAAGTTATTAGATTTTTGAACGGTCGGCAACAAGCGTGTGATACCCCTGGTGTTGCAAGCGTCCATAGGGTACGGTGAGGGTTCCGTTGGCACGCTTAGGGAACGGAACCCTAAAAATCAATTAAAAACACTGATTTTACAAATGAAAATTCGTAAAATCAGTCGCTGACACAAGACACAATTATGACAAAACCGAGTGCTTTTTCGATCTTTACATTTATTATTGCAATTTTTTAATGTAAGGAGATCTATATGTTTCTCCAGAGGCCATTATATTTTTAGTCCAATGTTTAATATTAAAATACGCAGTGTTCATTTGTTTGTAGACAAGCTAGTGCAAAGTGCACTTAGCTTCACCAATAAAAACTGTATTTTACGTGACTTCCTTTTGTGTCTCGTGCAACCTCCTCGGTGCAAAGTTTCATATTTCTAAGAGGTGAGTTCTCTTACCCTCTTGCATCATTTTTACCGGTTGAACTTTAAGATCCGGCTATATTTTTTATCTAGGTTTTAAACCAAGTTGAAAATGTCACATCTCTATCCTCTCTGGTTTCGTTTGTGTGTTGATTTATCAGTCAATCAGTGACATGACGGAGAATCGCATAAACTCAGTAATTTTTTTGTAAAAGAGCTGTCACATACAAACGGACATGACAATATATTGGACCCTGAGTTGAACAATTTAGCGAAAAACAGGTGACAAAAGTGTGGTGGGGTGGTGCGTGAAGCGGTGTGGTGGGGAAGGGCCTCTTCCCCCATCCTGTGACGTACCGGGATGAACCTAATAATGCTTGACGTACTTACAGATTATGTCACTGGCTGTCGTGATGTATTTTCTATGTACATATATTTGACAGTTATTTTTTTAAGACAACATTAAGTGCACAAAATTTTCTGATCCCGTGGTCTAAAATTAAAACTACAGGTGACAAGGTGTAAACTTACAACGACACTAACGACCATATTGACAAGGTGTAAACTTACAACGACACTAACGACCAAACACCCAAGATCAGAGGTCAGAAAAGTTGGTTCTAGGTACTGAACTTTTTCACAGACCTAACCGTATTTAACCGACTTCAAACACAAGAGAAGGTTCTTAATTCCCCGGTTTTACTTACCGGACGAGGCGGCGGGGCGCGCTCTAAGTTTTCGAGGCGTACTACAATATTAGTGATAAATTCTTTATACCCACTTTAAATATTCCTTTCAATAATCAAACAAACAAAAACCAAAAGTGTGCCGATAAGCGGTCACCCATCCAATGACTGACCAAGCGCAATGTTGCTTAACTTCGAATATAGTTTTCAATAAACGCATACAAACAAAATCAAAATTGTGCTGCTTTTTGACGTTGAGCTTGGTCAGTCACTAGATGGGTGACCGCTTAGTGACACACTTACTTTGTGTATGTTTATTGGGAACGATATTCAAAGCTAAGCAACGTCAGGGTAGGTTAGTGATTGGACGGGTGACCACTTTCGTTTCGTCTGTGTTTGTAAAATGTGATACGGAGCCCACGCACCACGGTACGAGAGTCGTACACTTGAATGATTTTTTTATGTTTTTTTTCTTTTGTTATCGCTGTCTTTGTACTGTTACGACGATGTCATGTTTTTTCAAATATTTTCCTCACACATGCTTATAGTGATGGTAAAGTAAGTCCAAGGCTATTTTAACTTTCTGATATTTTATGAGACTGATATTAAAGGATTTTAACGCTAAAATGTATTTATGAATAACAATTTTGGGCAATCTTTCTATGAGGCATTTATAAAGCTGTTATAAAGTGGTGACTTTTTTATGAATAAGACCGTATAAGTTTATCTCTATCGTAGTAAATTAAATATGAAAGTCTAGTTCTGATTTTGACATAAATTTTTTTCTCATTCCCGTTACATTCCACAAAATACGTACAATTTTCAATAAAAATGAGCTCGTTCAGTTCCAACACAAGATCATAAGAGTCTTTGTTAAAGGTTAGTCTAAACATTTCGGTAAGTACATCTACTCTCTGATATTGTATTCGACCTCTGACATTTGCCAAATTTAGCTTAAATGCTTGTTTTGTAAGACCTTTTTCTTTTGGCCCAATGACTCACTTCCATTGGACTTTAGCGCTGATTGAGTTTTACAACTCTTTCAGTTCCATTCAACTTTTTAACAAAAGGGAAAAGAATATGTTTTAAGACAATTCATGAATATAATAACTAATAACTTTGACGATTATTTTGAATAAATATTTTTATTTCAATGAACACATTTCGCAAAAATTACGACCGGGAATTAGACACACATTCATAGACACAGCCGTTAAATTGCTTAATGAAAACACAGCTTTCTTGTAACCTTGCCACTTGGTACGGTTAAAATCAACTGAAAAAACAGGTGTTAAGAATAAAAGCAAAATCGAAGTGACTTTAAGCCAATGGAAGGTTACACACCGCAACACAAATAATCAAGGTTAGGTTGGTAACGTATCGGTGTGGTGTGTAATGTTGCTTCGGAGTAAATACTTTGTTATCAGTTTTCTCTTCTTAAGTACTTCCACATAATATTACATTGTTCTTTGCCGTTCATAAGTAATCAAATTCGTTATGGAGTATTAGATACCCTTCTTAGTAATTCCTTACGGTAAGAGCAAGTATTTAAAATATTACCGTATTATATAAAAACGGAGATGTCGTTTGTGTTTTTAATTGGACATTAAGTTAAAACTATAGTTCAAAGCCTACAACAGGCAAGGGACACATCTTTTTGTAATATCGATGTAATAGTCCTTTTCTTCTTTATTATTATTTTTCTCGAAATTTCTTAGATAGAAGACTTTGTGCCAAGCGATACACACGGAAATACTCTTTGACTATTATTTAAACTTTATATAAGAATAACAGATTTCCATACTTATTTTCTACCACGATTTACCATCTCTAAAGAATGATTTTCCAAAAACAATGAAAAATGTTAATCTTGATTTTCAACTTTAAGGCCGTTCCAAAGAGAATTCAGCTTCAAAATAAAATCATCATACAAACTTCCAACCAAATCTTCTTTACTAGATCTTCTTTACCAAATCTTTTTATAGTACTCTAAAAACACAAAATTATCAAATTTTTCTTTCATCCCCTGTTTTGGCACCTAGGGGATGATTTGACCATAACCGGTGAACCATTCTTAATCTTCATGCATTCAACTTCAAAAGTGAAGGAAGTGAAGTTATACAGATTTTCATACGCTATTTTGCCCTTTAGGAGTTAATTTTTGCAAAATTCTTTATAAGTGCTCGCCTACGTAATACAGGAACCTTTGTACAAAATTTTAAGTGTCTAAACCCAGCAGTTTATATATCAGATATATATATATATAACTAGCTGACCCGGCGAACATTGTTTCTTGTTTTAAACGACTGCCGCACCAACCTATTGGGTTGTACTAATTCAGACAACTTCCCCGGCGTGTGCATAACAACTGACCAAAATTTCATTACAATAGGTTTACCCTTACTGCGCAAGTCCGACTCGCAGTTGATGCTGTCTCACTCGCACTTGACCCTTTTTTTTTCTTCTCAGAAACATTCCCCGGCGTGTGTATAAAAACTAACCAAAATTTAATTACAATTAGTTTACCCTTATTGCGCGAGTCCGACTCGCACTTGACCCTTTCAGAAAATCCTTTCTTATCGGATGCCTACGTCATACAAAGAACACACCCTCTAAGTTTCAGGTCTCTACGATCAGCGGTTTAGGCTGCGCGTTGATCCGTCAGTCATTCATTCAGGACAAAGCATTTTATATGTATAGATAACCTACTCGTTTTTCCATCAAGAATAATGTACTTTTCAAATAGTGAACGAATTTTTCAAATAGGTGCAGTTCCAGAGATTACCTTCCACATATGAACAAACTTTCAATTCGTTCTCACTCTTTATATATAAGTATAGATAAAGATTGATATTTTCATAGACATATATATTTTTATAGAACTATTTATACATATGCTAACAAAAGAAACAAGTATTTAGATGTCAAAAGAAACAAATTTCGCAGAATAAAATAGACAATAATATATTTCAAGGAAAAAAGTTCCTTCGTACGAACGTAGGTTGTTGATCAAAGTCTCGCATTGTGTTACACTACAGCTTACAGCTTACAGCTTATAGTGATAGAGGCGAGACAGGATCGGAGCTCCTCTCATGTATTTGATATCCATACTAATTGAGGTCCGACCGATTAATTTTGACTTTGATCTACACCAAAGTAAAACGTTCATTGATTAAGATAACGTTTTAACGACGTATAACTAACTCGCTATGTAACAACCGCACCATTACGTAACTGAATTGATTAAAAATAAACGATAAACATAATTCATGTAAATTACTGCAAGGTCAATAAGAGTAACATTAATTCTAGTTAATGAGTCTTTGTATGTGATAGTGTAACTAAGACTCCAACACAAGTATTTCCCGTAAAGACTTACGAAGTCGTTAATTCCCTTCTAAGTTGCGACCGCTTTAAATAAAGGTACAAAGTCGGCAAAATTCAGTGTAAAATACTTTGAAGGGAATAAATTAAACTTCTTCTCTACCTCAAAACATTATGAAGTTATTTAACAGTCAGTTACTTTATCAGTTGTTGAATTAAAGTCGGATAACGTGTCTTAAAATTGATTAAATTTGTTAACAAGATTTATATTTTAAAAGAATTCTGTTCTTGGGAATACAGTCTGAGTTTTCACAAACATTCATCGTTTTTCTGTAACGAGCATCATGGCCCCGAGAGTCCAGCACAAAGATCTTACACGACCACTTTTATCTTGAACTTATAATAGGTACTAGAGTTTTTTTCAACATAACTAATTGAATGTTTTATAATAAGTAGGAATCGAGAAACTAAAGATCGGAGACTAAGTGATTTTAGGTACTTAAAAGGACTTGACGATTGTTGTAAAGTGGCAACTTTGATCAGCGATTGTCAACAAGTTATTTGTTTAATTTTTAATTCTTTTACTGAAGAAGCTTGAAATAAATAAACAAGCTAAATATATCAACATATTCGTTTCAGTTATCCAACAATCACTTTGAATTGGTAAATCAAAAAGCCAACGGCGTAACCAAAACTTTTCCTATTCAATGTAACAACAACCTTTTGAATCAATACTTTTTTTAACTAAATCCAAGATACGACTAACATCATCATGTACCTGAACTGTCTCTAAGTCGTCGCTTACACAGTCTAAAACACATCTCATCATATCATATCTTTAAATTTCAAAATTTAAAAAACGCATGGCAAAAGGAATATTCTGAGGCGAAGAAAGGCAAAAATACCAGGCTTTCAGCATAGTAAGTTGGCGTCAACTTCTGGCTAACGTAAGCTTAGACAGAACAAGGAGGTAACACATATACTACCTCCACTGATTCAAGCGCTGCTGTGATGATTCCGGATGTGTATGTTGTCTAAGAGACATTGTAACGGAACGACCGTTTCCGGTGGTCCGTCTCCGGTAAAGGACCGGATGATGTAGGAAACGATAGAAGTTTCTGGACATTCGCTCTTAGGTCCATTACCACTGTGGTAATTTAAATTTAGAGATCAAAGAATCTCTAGATGTTTGACATCGGTAAGTCAAAAACAGATTACTTTACGTTCTGCTTGACGTGGTTGTAAAAATTCTACTACTAATTATTTTTACGGATAGTAAACTGTGCGATCTTCTTCTAAACTGCAAATTAATTGCATATCCACTTCTCTTCTATAAAAGAAAACCGTCCTCGGTAATTTTATATATTTATTTGTTCTCGTTCTGTGTTTTGTGAGTTATTGGTAAGTCAATAATCCATTTATTTTTCTCCTTGACAGTACGGTTCTTAGTTTATATATACAACGTATATATATTACTCTAATACGGCTCAACGCCGTAACTGAGGTCCGCGA
Source organism: Apoda limacodes (assembly GCA_946406115.1). Taxonomy (NCBI): domain Eukaryota; kingdom Metazoa; phylum Arthropoda; class Insecta; order Lepidoptera; family Limacodidae; genus Apoda; species Apoda limacodes. The sequence continues at coordinate 3,446,480 of OX291553.1, read as the reverse complement.
GAAGACTTCTCTGTGGGCTGGTGCACGTTTGTCTTCTAACGACGGCGCACTGCAGCTGCTTTGCTGTCCTTATACTATGGGAGGCCGGAGTCTACTGAACTCCAAATCCTCGGCCTGTCCGGAGTCTCCTTGACTCCAAAACTTCGGCCTGTGCAGTAGTGGTGCTATCTAAAACATTACTACACACCAAGGCTACGGGGCGACCTGCTCTACGCCGAAGCTACTGGCGAGCTACGTCCACGTGCGGCCTTACCTTGTGCCTGCCACGGGCGGCATATTCATTACTCACCACACGCTGTTAGGCCACGTAACATCAGTCCCATCCGCGTCTTCTTTCTATGGCGGTGCTGACCTGAGGGGTGCCCACAGCGAGCAAGACATCAAATCGGGCTCTAGGCCGAAGAGACCTGAGTGTACTAGTTCCCTAATAAAAGCTTTTGAAAACTACACTTAAAATCCGTGTAGGCAGGCTTGCGTTTGGCTATCTTTCTATTTATTTAGGTAGTCCTTTATGATTGTGAATTAGGTAGCTGTGAACTAGATATTTAAGTGTTACGAATCACCCTATGTGATTAGGATTTTGTGCATTAAAAGCTGTTACTATATAATGAAAGAGTATACTAATATAACCTGTCTTACCCTTGAAAAGTGTTTCTTTACTCGCCTTTGAACTCCCTCTATCTTTTCTCCTCCTACTGAGCACCTAGCCGGTGCATTCGGTAACAGGGCACTATTGCTTTAACCTGTCCTGTTATAACATACAGTCAATCAAATCGCATGTCCTAAACGAGTGCCAAAATGTCAACTGTCGAACAAGAGCTCAATACGAAAATTCAGACATCGAGCTGGAACACCCTTTTGGTTAAAACGGATTCAGGTTCGAAATTCGCCGATTAATGCGCAGACAAATAAACGACCTGCTTAGAAAGGTGAAAAATGACAGGAATGGGTGAGCGTGGATAGTAAAGATGATGCGGGTTTGTTAGTTGTGTGTAAAACATCGGTGCGAGGACAAATCTCGAACTTAACGGCAAAGATTTTTTTATACATATTTATCTTAATATATATAAATCTCGTGTCACAATGTTTGTCCTCAATGGACTCCTAAACTACTGAACCGATTTTGATCAAACTTCGTAAATATCTGTTATTTGATCCAACTTAAAAGATAGGATAGTTTTTATCTCGATATGTCAAGTGCGAGTCGGACTCGGGCACTATAGGTAAAAACCAACTTTCGCCGGGTACAGAGGGACGGCAGCGGAACAACGTTCGCCGGGACAGCTAGTTTATTATAAATAATAATGTTTGTGTATTTACTCTTTTGACGTTATGTATTTGACATCTCAATCTGTCATAAAATTAAAATCCCAAATCCAACCTCCCTGTATTACTCATAATCGCCATATACTAAAAAAATAATGTTTGTTTATTTACTTTTTTGACGTAGTATATTTGACATCTCGATCTGTCATAGAATTAAAATACCATATCATTTTTTTCCCATACCAAAAAAAGTGCCCAACGCCGCTAAAGAAGATTTCACGTCAAAAGTTTGTTATAGATATAAAAAAAGGCTCATAAGGACCCTGAATAATAGTTTTAGAAACAAAAATGATACACATATAAAGATCATCAACAAATACCAGCTACAATAATTCATGCTATACGTATACATATATATGTCGCAAGGAGATGATAAAAAAGCAATATTGGTGAAATCCCTAAGCTAGATGATCAATTCAATCCCTGGCATATTTTATTATCACCATGCCAAACACCATGTGTGGTGGCCTAGTGGTTACGGTGTCTACTTTGCGTTCTAAGGGGCGGAGGTTCGAAATCAAAATGTAAGTACATACTAATGAGGTTTTTCTGAATTCTCAACTACATTTTTTATTCTCACCACTGGCTTTTTAGCATACAAGAAAAAAATACAGTTTTAAATTTCTTTTCGTTTTAAAACATAAAGCATAAATTTTGGCTATGTTGTCTGTCTGTTTGTTGTATACAAGTGGTGATAGCGTTTTGAGAGGCCACTGTAACTTATAAAAAAGGCTTGGTCAATTGGATTTACCAATGGTTTCAAAAAGTGATAAAGTGCATTAATTATCATAGAATAATTTGATATAACAGTAAATATAATATAAATATATTAAAAGTATTTTACTTTACCAGAATTGCCAAACTTTTAGTCAGTATGGCCTATGTAACCGTTAAACATATTACTAAAAGAATAAATATATAATAATAAATTAATCTAGAAGACGCATTAACGGTACAAACTTGATTTGTTTGTCAGACAGCTACAAGGCATATTAGTGACATCGAACCTAGCAGGCTCTTCCGAAGCCGTACCTAATGATTTCTAATCCAATAATTGTACTTAGTATGTCATGGAAGCGAGGGACAACAACATTTTGCCACGTTCTACAAAAATAAGTCTATTAAAACTGTTTTCAAATATTGACCGTGATGTTAAAAACAAAGATAAAAGTTACAATTACATTATCAGCAATTTTATAACATGGCCATTAGTAATAATAGAGCGATCTAGATATTGTAGGTACCTTCACCTTATAGTCTACAATTACATTCGTGATGTAATCAAAACAATGACGAAGAAAAGATAACATCTTGCAATATCAAGTTGTGCGACTCCGACGTCTCAGCTGTTGCAAATAACTAAACAGTGATAAGTCCAACAACAAATTCAGCTAAATTCTGGGCAATTCTTCATTGTCTTTGAACAAGGAAAAGTTTTAAATTGTTGTCAAAGTATAATCCGCTGCAATTTAAGTCGGATGAGGAGGATCAAATTCTGCGAAGGTTTTTAACAATGCCTCAAATTGTTGATTAATTGGATGCCATCCACGTGATGTATCGTGAAATAAATAAAGTGGCTTAGGAAAATATGTTTTTATATAAATGTAAATATTATTTTTGCACTTAGGTAGATAATTTCATGAAATGTCAACGCTGATTTAAATTGTTTAAAGGTACGAGGAGGTAGCCAGGTACCTAGTATTAAATGTTTTTCCACTATTTCTTACGTAGTTTGATAATTTTGACTAGACGTGATTATTTGTATATGATAGTCAAGCGTTGTTTAAGTGTCTTTTGCGGAATGTTTCTTAGAAGTATATTTCATTAATAGCATTCCTTCTTGCGTGTTAGTTCTTTAGTATTTTTGTGTTTCTTTCACGTGTTGTTGCGATCGCGTGTTTTATGGATCTTATCAATAATCTACATTATCTGTTCAATAAACAGGGTTGTGAGTTGTGACTCTTATGACCGAGGTTTGCATGGAATCTGTCAAAGAATGTTCGTAATTACAAATGTCAACTGTAAAATCTTCAAAACAAAATTAGAACAGAGTTCTTAGGAAGGTCGCCCAAAATATATATGAATAAATTAAATCAACTCTCAAATGCTGTTCTTGTTTATGTTAACGTAAAAAAATGAGAAATACCCATTATAAATTAGGTACTAACCTTTTACAGAAATTACGCGTAAAAAACCATTTCGGTAGGTTTAGAAATCTATGGGTAGGTGCGTGTAATACGTGAAACAAATTGCTGTTAGCTCATAAATTGCAGAATTATTACAAACATTCATCGACCTTAATACATACAAGGGCGAAGACAGTTTTCGGAACAGAAATCCAACAGGTGATGTCGAACTCGGGAGCGAAACTTGGGTAACTAGAATGGAATTCTCTCATGACTATGTAGTCAGCGATCGTGAAAACTGGGCCGGACATGTGTGCCGTAGCCGTGGCCAAGTTACAATCACTTTTCAATTAATAAAGAACCAGTAAGCACCTGCAGAATGCAACCGTCGCCAACTAACCGAAGACTTAGCAGGTCGTGGTGCGCTCGGTGGTCGCGCGTCGGGGATGGATCGCACCGAAATCACTTAAGTCAACTCAACACACAAAATGCTGATTTGTTTACGTAGTTTCGTGAGGCGACAACACTGGTGCACTGCCACGGAACGCGCCCTGCTCTATGATCGGTCGTGGAACGTGCTGGCCACGCGGCGCCCTGCGCGACACTGCCGACCCACTCGCTACGGTTTCGCCCGCAGCCGCAGCGCACGGGGAACGGACAATCCGCAACAGATACAACTACCACTGTGTATATGGAGTTAAGTTACATACTAGACGTAACTTAACTCCATATTTTGCAGTTTCGTAACCGTGTTACTCGATTACTAGGTATCGCGTCTAATCGAACTCACGATTTCGGGAGCGGCTCTCGACTCGATCAAACCTCGACGCGCCGCTAAACTCTCAACTTTGCTTACATTTTGTGAATTCCCAGCTACCCTCCAGGCGTCGCTGGAGTGACGTGATGGAATAACGCGTCATGAATATTCAATTCGCCCGGAGCGAAAAGTCGCTTCATATTTTATTCGTTTGATTAATCCAAGGAAATATGCGATAAAAACGTATTTTGTTAATAATTCGAATGGGATCACAAAAACCTTTCAGAGATTGGTTGTTCTTAGGTTGGAAATGAAATAACGATGGGAATTAGGAAGGATATTAACCTTTGTAAGTCTATAACGATAAAACGTTATTGCAGCTCGAAGCGAACGTATAACGTTTCGACGCAGTATGTGTATTAGATATATAAGAGCTCTGGTACCTTAATGATGATACTTACAAGGATGTAACGAAAGCACTAATTCTTTTGAAATGCAAAATAAAGAAACTTGCGAAAGTAAAGCGGGAAAAAAAATGAAAACAAACATATTTTTTTTTGTAGAAAAAGAACAATAGCATCATTAAAGAATACTGTGAAATGAAATTCTTTAAAGGATATCAGTCCGAATTATTTGTGTAACCAACAAATTTTTTTGCGAAACACTATAACTCCAATTCGTATTGCTGCACGCAGGTTGGGGGTTTGGTAGAATTTGAAAGACCTTTTGACTTGTGAGATAAAGCGGGCAAGTGGCTCAATATGGTAAGTAAAAAAACGGGTATGGTTTCGCGGAACGTTTTCAACTCAACATTTTTCCTAACCTTTATCACTTTAGTGCAACATAAGACTGAAATCCTTAACTTGTATATTTATTTAGAATTATAATTGGCTATAAACTGTATGGCGTCCGGATACCATAGTTTAAATTTTTAACTTACTACCGGGTTTTGAAACCATTGTCTTGTTTTGATGATTCTCCAGGTTTGATGATTGTACATATTACTCAGGTAGGGTATATCCCTACCTATAACTTACATTATACCTGAGCTGACATAATACTCAGATTTTTTTTTATACAAAACCAAAACGGAAGTGGAAAACCATGCATACTCTTATAGCGGAACCGAAACCGAGTGTTCTCTACAGCCCTATTGATATTAGCGGATCGTTCAAGCAGCCATTAGGTTACACTAAATGAGCGAAAGCTTTCGGCGTAAGTAACACTGCCTGGTAGTTTATTTTTGTGCACAAATGTACTGGAGCCGCGAACTTTATTGTGTGTTTAGCTTTCTGCATTTGTATTGTGATGTATATTTGCAAACCTATTCGTTATTAATTTTTTCCATTATTCTTTTTTGTTACTAAGCATTTTAATGAGAAATCCCAGATGAAGTTTTCTTGTTGGGACAACGCATTCTGGTCGTCCATCTGACAAATTAGCATTAGTTTGTGGGCCGTTAGTAAAAGTCAGAGTCCTGAAGTTTGCACATGAAGTTTGAGAAAATCGTACTCAAAACTCAAATATCAATAGAAATTTACTTTTACCCCCTTAAGTAAATATCCAAAAGAAGTGCTAAAGGTCAGAATACCTATTAGCATCGATGATGATCGCTTGAATAAGCCCATATTGTAGTCCCTACATTGGGAAGTGATTGGTCAACCTTAGCGACCAGGGAAATGTTTTGTAAAGGTCGCAAACTTATATAATGTGCAGTTTATAATGTCCGTTCCTTGGCATTGAAGCTCCTTGCCGGCACTGACACTGACGTGTACAAACAAGTTAACTGGGACACAGTCCTTTCACGGCCCTAACACTGCACTGATATGTATGGGACGACCTTAATGTTGTGAGTTATCCTACGTCTTCTTCCCTAGAAATTGGGTGCAACCCTATTTATAAACAAAGCAGTGCGTGTCGAACTCGCGCACCGTGGTTTCCATAACACCATATAATTTACAAACACAAAAAAATAAAAAATATGCCTGTAAACGGTCTACCCATCCAATGACTGACCACACCCTGCCTAGCTTAACTTCGCATATCATTTCCAATAAGCAAATTAGTTATGCCACGAATTTATTTATCGACAAAACAAATGGCCATGTGTGGGTAATCGTGCTTTCAAGTGTAGTAGGGCTTAATGCAATCGATGAATAAGATATCGAGCGATAACTGCTCTGAAACATGATGAATTTATATCTGACGGTCATTAATTTAAAATGTATAATATAAATGGAAAAAACTTGCCAGTTTGTGCTAAATATATATCCCTAATAGTATAGTAGGAATATGTTAAAAATATTTGATAGCTGCAATTCATTTCTAAAAAAAACGGGAATAGATTTTTTGAGCATCTTTTTGAGAAACAAAAGGTCTATAAGTCCAAAATACGGCTTTTTGGCAAAAAAACAATTAAAGAATGTACAAGGAAATCGTCAGTGGCATCCGAAAAAAATCATATTAAATGACGAAGACGAAAAATTTAATGCTTATGCTGTGTTGAAAATCATAATTTGTTATATGATGATATAAACGCTATATTGTCCAAACTATTTCAAGAATACTTAATGAAGTTAATTTTAAATTAATTAAAAAAATATACCGTTGTTAGCAATATATTATTGAAAAAACGCACTGAGTTTTTTTTTAACCTTTAGTAACATTAAAAAGATACCAACAAAGAACTCTGTGCCTCTGGTAAAAAGGGGTAAAAGTAGACTAATGACCTTTTTGCGTTATATAAACCAAACTCGTAAAATCTTTTGGTGTAACCGGAGCTAAGTTATCTCTTAAAATTACGAAGTTAGGATTGTGCCAAATAGTATATCTGGCAAATTATTTTTAAATTTTACATTTTTGTTTTCTGGTTGTGTGGAACGAGATAAGTTTATTTTTATCTTTTGATTTACCCGGTGTTAAAAGATCAATGTTCAGCATATTTTATACTTTAATGAATACAAATTGACATACAATCTTTATTCACGACTAAATGTTTAGCATTATCGGTATTAGTCGAGTTGCATCTTTTAAGGAATCTGGTCTTAAATGATCAATGTTTACTTATAGTAATTTACACCAGCAATAAACCCAAACTTCTTAAAAATAAATCGATATTAATCTGCATACACAGTAAAATGATTAGGTTTTATGGGAGCAAGTCGACTTATACCTCTCAATGTAAATAAATGTTATGTGATAAATGGTACAAGTTGTAAATACTGAGGTGGGGGGATCGATGCGTGCAGCTAATGCCCCTTAGCACACCCGCTATCGTCTGCAGTCTTCCGCGAATGATTATAAGAGAGTTGCGCTTGCGGTGCGCAATGCTCAAACATTTTACGCGTAAGTTATATTCCTTTTCACCTACATTTTGAATTAAAATGTAAGAAAAGTGACTTTAAATTGAGATATATCCCTTAACCCACGATTATTAAGATCGATGACGATTATGTTATATAGAATAAGGCAGTGATAGTTTTATTCCCTTATTAATAATAGGTTCTAAAATTTACGATTACGTAAAATTGTTTGATACTAACTTCACAGTTTGCATTTTACTTCAATAGAAAAGGTTTTTGGGATTGATTGAATGATTGTTTAGTAAAATGTTTTGTTCCTGAGCTTTTTAATAATGATTGCTGAAGAAAGCTGCTCGAATTTTCTTATTTGATTATTGAGTTGAACTTTCTAGTTCTTGAAGTTTTAAATTACTAATATTATCTTTTTTGTAATTTTTGTAATGATCATAAAAAATAGTTCTTTTATTTACAATGCACCTGAGAAAATGGATGTAACTTATAAAAATCCATTGGAAAGTGTGTTTATTTTTAAGTACATGGTTAATATATTGTGTGCAAAAAGGTAAAAGTTGTTTTTTTGATGATTATCACAGAAATATAGATCTTAAATGATAGGTATGTTTCTTTTTGTACCCCTAAGGTGGCAAACAAGCTTACAGTTCACCTAATGGTGAGCCTTCTCCGCAGCCTATGGACGCTTGCTCACGCGTTGCCGACCCTTTAAAAATAAATAAATAAGGGTTCGATACGGTTTGTGAGTTTGGGATCGTTGACGATTCTCACAGCTCGTCGTCGTCGTCGACCTGCGATTTGTGAAGCAGCAACCTTTGCCCCGAGGTGAAAAACTGTTTTTTTCTGTTCGCCAGCTGCTACTAGACGCCAGCTTCACCTTGTCTTTCAAATGATCTCGGAACTGAACGTCGCTGGAGATTTCAACACCAAGGATCCCAATGGAATTGAGGATCCAAAAGGGGAGTGTTCTGGAATTGTGGGATCTAAGTAAATTAAGTTTTCTTAGCGATTAACGCGAAGACTTGTATCTTTGTGGGGTTGAGTTGTACTAAGTTTTCCCGTCCTCAGTAAGAAACCTTGGACAGAGTGGTCTCGATTTGAGACACAAGTTCTCTGCGCTTTTCCTCCTCAACGTAACGAGGGATGTTTGCTCGGCCCGTGAAATAAGTGTCTCAAGTACTGTTGTCTGCATAGCGGCGTATGTTATTGATGGATAACATGTCATTGATATGCAGTAGGAACATCGAGGAGACAGCACAGAAGCTTGCGACACACCAGCATTAATGTCTATGTTATCAGAGCAACTACCGTCAACTACGGCTCTTATGTGTCTGCTGGACAAACAGCTAGCCAACCTCGCATAGTCCGTAAGATGGCAACTTCGATAGTAGTGCCAGACCCGATCAAACTCCATACCATACCAACGCCCCCCACCCCCCACCCTCTCAATGGCTAGTGCCTATCGGTGTGTGAGATACACTAGAAGGTCAAGGTCGAGCGACCGTGGCGAAAGCAATATTGACGGTCGCCGACCAGGTCGTGTTTTTCTAGGTATCTCAAAAGCTGTGTGTTGATCACACGTTCTCTCACATTGGAGAAGGGAGAGGTAAAGCGATAGGCCTGTAATTCGATGGATCTGATCTATCGCCCTTTTTGGGCACCGGGTGCACATTTGCAGTCTTCCGTGCACATGGAAACTGCCTTGTGTGGTAGACGAGTACAGATAAGCACACTGTTTAAGTACCACTGCTGGTATACGTTCGCGACCACTCAACTTATGAATGTACAGAGAAAGCAACGCACGCCGGACCTCCCGCTGTGTTATGGAGATTTCCGGCATAGTCCTACCACACACGGTATGGTAGGTGGTACAGCGCCTTGGTTGTTATCATATTCGAGTTTGAGGCAAAAAGACTGCCGAGTAGATCGGCTTTCTTTTTAACACTATGGGCCAAGTCACCTTTCGTTTTTCACAGTGGTGATAACGAAGATTGGCAAAAGTTTCCTTCGTCAGCTTTAGAAGGTCTCCAGAAAGCACGACTCCCATAGGGATAGCTCGCATGTCGCCCACCTATTTGGCCGATGATTTGGAATTTAGCTCTGGCTGTTGCTTTCTTACTGAACCTCAAGGCAGCATTTTATCTGCGATTTTAATCAGATATATTCAGATTCTTATTATTTCGAGCCGTTGTCCAAGCCTCATACGCAGATTGCTTGAAATTTTAGCTTCTCTGCAAGACCGATTAAACCATGGTCGATTTTTGACACAGGTTAGTAATAAAACATTCCATACCAGCGAGGATTTTCACAGTGACTGCGGCTGCTACTACAAAGCTACTATGCACAAAATTGACGCAATCCATCCCAATCTGCTGACTTATAATATCACACACGTCGCCAATTAGTTGGCCCCGATGGATCGGGTTATGTGCATGACACTTCAGTTCAAGCAGAGGAGCCAAGATGCACCTCTTGGCTCCACTGAGACGGAATAACCATCCGGACGTGTAGTCAACAATAGGTCCTGTAAAGAGCTCGTATGGTCCTCTATATCTGGTATTCTTTTTGAAGAAAGTACCAGCTGAGATAATTCATAAGTATTCATGAGTAGATATCCCTGCGTAGTTATTGGTTCGAGAACGGAGCCACTTACGATGGTGGGCGATAAAGTCTCACAAAACAACAAGTTCTGCTGTGGGATAGACAGATTGGGGGATGTTGGTTTAGGTAGATATTTTTTATTTAGGTTGTTTATGTATATTACGTTTATAAAAAAGATAATTTGAAATAAACCGAACAACGTGTCCTTTTTCAAAAGACGTATAAATTCAATTATATCCCTGAGTAGTATTAGTATAATAGATGAAAAAGTGTATTAATTCAGTTATATCCTTAAGACTTTGGCTTGGATATAAGTCACATTTCTATTAAACTGTTAAATCTAAAGAAGTGGCAATATTACGCCGTGAAAGAGGATTTTTTAAAATGTATTTTATTTGTAAGTGTAGTTGTTGAAGAACATTGAACAAATTATGAATAATTTTAAGCTGCAACGGTTTTTTGAGTCTTCTGTAAAGTTCTGTTTTTCGACTTTAGCCCCTTTTTAATAGAGGCACAGAACCACCAAATTAAAACTCCATCTTTATGGAATTAACTCTCACCCAAAAACCTTTTTCTTGTGTAATACAAAGTATATTGATTATATTACTATAAAATTGCAGTAGGGGAGACTGGGGCTTGTTAGGACTGGGATAGGTTAACAGAAAACGCTATAGTACGTTAGAAAGAGACACATGATCACTACCCGATGTTGAGGCAGCACGCAGCAAGTGCTAATACACCGGCGCACTCCAAACCATTCCCAATAGGCCCCCATGTTTACGTAATGGAAAGCCTGTAGCGTCATATGGTGTGGCCATATGACGCTATGACGTGAAGTCCATGGTAAACACTCGAGATCCTTTCTTCTGCATTTGTTATTAGTTGGAAAAGTACTGTCGTATAGTAAGTTATCTGCCCATACAAATTGTTAATATTCGAAATATGTCGGTGACTTTGGTTCTGAGGTCAATTTTGCCAGTACGCTTTTATTTTATTCACCAATTTTATTGTGCAAAGGTATACCTCACTCTAACACTCGCTGACTTACTGACCTTCTTCTTTAGGTATTAAGCTTTTTTGGATACGCAATTTCTCATTTTATCTTGCAAGTATTTTTATCTTGTTTACCACAACCAATTTTTTTTAAACTAAAATAGAATATATGTAAATGTATTTACATATGATTGTGCAAAAATATAATTATGATGGCGCTACTGCCACTAGTACTATTAAATATCGGAATTCTTTTAAATATCTAAATTCCTTCACTCGATTAACGATATTTAACGCTTCACATGGTGCGCCCGATATGCTACATAAAATCAAAAAAAAATTGACTTGTTTGACTTTGTTTTTAGTAGCTTACTTACTTATTTTTTATTACCGAATAAGTGTTTCGGTACATATTGTATACTATTGAGCTAATTATCAAAGTATTGTATTACTACTTTAAATGGAACTTCTTGCCAGCTCTTTTTGGCAGAAATTACCATTGTTCACATTGTATTGACGATTCAAAAGTGTTCTTAGAAACCTACTTGAATAAAGTTTGATTTGAGTTTGAGTTTGAGAAAAAAATCGAAAACACCGAAAAAACCGGTTAGTTGGTTTTTTGTAAATTTATTAACCGAAAAAACCAGGTTTGCTAAACTACCAAGTTTTTGCAAACCCTAGTTGCAAGCGTCCATAGGCTACAGTAACTGCTTAACCTCAGGCTTGTTTGCCACCTTGCTATGAGGGATTTCGTTATATCTATTACTAGGCTTTGCCAGCGGCTCCGCCAGCCCTAAATTCGGTTATCGGCGTGGAACTCCTTAATTAACTCCAATCAATTAATTAATTAGTTAAACTAATGAATTGCTATAGCATTATATAGGTGCAAAAATAGCTCGTTTAACTCTGTTATAGTTATTCCCGCAGGAACTTTTAAATTTTTGGAATAAAAGTAGCCTATATGCTATTCCAGTAATTTCCATTCCTAACCTACCTACTAACCTATATATATGTTTTATCGCGATCTGTCCAGTGGTTGAAGCGTGATTGAGTAACAAACATCCATCCAGACATACAAACTTTCACATTTTTAATATTAGTAGGATATTTGTGGCTACTGACCTAAAAAAAATTAAAAATCGACTGATATCTATTATATATATTTAACTAGGAATTACAAATCATACTTATGTGCCGATATATTTTTACAGCAAACCAACAGTACGCAAAAAAATTAAACACGCAGAACAAAAAAATATATAAAACAATTTAATATTGAAAGTAATAAAGAACGAGTGGCAGATATTACAAAAGTCTATCCCTAATCATTTTGTGGATTTATCAGTTAATCCGAATAATTTTTGTCGAAATATGAGTGTGCAATGAATGAACCTATTTTACTTGGATGGATTAATTTTTTCATCTTATAAATTTGTATTTGCTTCACAAATTACTATAAAAATATATAAAAAAAAACGGGTTGCACTCCAGGAGTGCGGGCAGAAGTCAAAACTTACGCGCTATTGACTTCCCATCACTTCTTATCCATATTTATTTATTAAGATAATAACTTTTGTTTATTAACTTTTTTGACGTTGTATATTTGACAGCTCAATCTGTCATAGAATTAAAATCCCATATCCAACCTCCCTGTACTACTCATAATCGCCATATACTAAAAATAAAAACTAACCTTATGTAAATAAAGGTCACGTGTCCTAACGCGAGTGACATCTTACGAATTTTCGATCAGGACACGTGACCTGACGCGAGTTTAACAGTTTTTACCCATCACAAAAAAAGTGCACAGCGCCGCTAAAGAAGTTTTCACTTCAAAAATTGTAGCAACGTGTGAAAAGAAATATTTTTAGCTTTGCTACTGTAGTTTTGACACCATTTCACGGCACATTTCTAATTTTTCCGAGATGTTTCCTCACGAGCGCGCATGAAATACTTGATGACCGAAAGCCGCGCTTGGTTTGGTTTGGTCAAACTTTCAGAGTCAGAGGGGTAAGACGTTGCAAAGTGGTGTCCACCTCTATAATTTGCAATTTATTTAATTGGAACTTAAGTAATAAATAAGCCAATAAAGTTTACGGCATGTGTATGACCCCTTGTTACGAGCATTCATTCCGTTCCGTTCCAGCGTCTTACCAGCTACTGCAACGTTCAATGCTGGGGTTCTGTAGAGGGCTCAAAACTGCGGGCTGGAACAGCGCAAGCTTTCAAAAAGGTGGTAATTGAAGAAACGGAGGGACCTTAACTACTGGAAGGTAGGCGTATTTCCAGTCCGCATTAGTGAATGATTCTAGTAGTGTCCCGTGTATCTCATGGCTTTCCCATGTGTGCCTATTACCTCTACCCGAGACACCAGTAAGACGGCGTAGAACTTCGCAGTCTAGGATGTGGAGTGGGAGGGATAGAGCCGACCGGTACCAGCACCCTTAAGCCAGTAGGATGATAGATATGTACAAGTGTAAATATATACAAGACGGCAAAAGTGACTGCTTTACAGTTTGTGGTCAGCATTCCGGCTTCTAAAGTCTTCTTTGTTCTGTTTCTTCTTTGATGGTATTTATTTGCACTAGCCCATTCAATGGATATCCATTAGGGTTTCTGCTCGAGAAATTTCGAGCCCATTGGTTCGAGACGAGAAAAAAAATCCCATGCCTCGAGAATTCTCACAAAGATTTCAAACATCTCAACGCAAATCTATACTTGGCGATTCAATTTTCAATCTCAGTAGAGAAGTGAAAGCATGTCACTACAATTAATTTGTTAGGTTTCCCTAGAAGTTCCTCAAACATCATCCAGTTCTAATCAGATTACCTGCCTATAACTTTATGGCAAACTAACCCGACTATTCAGAGGGCATAATAGAGTGATAACAATTTTCGACTTTAGCCCCTTTTTAATAGAGGCACAGAACCACCAAATTAAAACTCCATCTTTATGGAATTAACTCTCACCCAAAAACCTTTTTCTTGTGTAATACAAAGTATATTGATTATATTACTATAAAATTGCAGTAAAGACTGGGGCTTGTTAGGACTGGGATAGGTTAACAGAAAACGCTATAGTACGTTAGAAAGAGACACATGATCACTACCCGATGTTGAGGCAGCACGCAGCAAGTGCTAATACACCGGCGCACTCCAAACCATTCCCAATAGGCCCCCATGTTTACGTAATGGAAAGCCTGTAGCGTCATATGGTGTGGCCATATGACGCTATGACGTGAAGTCCATGGTAAACACTCGAGATCCTTTCTTCTGCATTTGTTATTAGTTGGAAAAGTACTGTCGTATAGTAAGTTATCTGCCCATACAAATTGTTAATATTCGAAATATGTCGGTGACTTTGGTTCTGAGGTCAATTTTGCCAGTACGCTTTTATTTTATTCACCAATTTTATTGTGCAAAGGTATACCTCACTCTAACACTCGCTGACTTACTGACCTTCTTCTTTAGGTATTAAGCTTTTTTGGATACGCAATTTCTCATTTTATCTTGCAAGTATTTTTATCTTGTTTACCACAACCAATTTTTTTTAAACTAAAATAGAATATATGTAAATGTATTTACATATGATTGTGCAAAAATATAATTATGATGGCGCTACTGCCACTAGTACTATTAAATATCGGAATTCTTTTAAATATCTAAATTCCTTCACTCGATTAACGATATTTAACGCTTCACATGGTGCGCCCGATATGCTACATAAAATCAAAAAAAAATTGACTTGTTTGACTTTGTTTTTAGTAGCTTACTTACTTATTTTTTATTACCGAATAAGTGTTTCGGTACATATTGTATACTATTGAGCTAATTATCAAAGTATTGTATTACTACTTTAAATGGAACTTCTTGCCAGCTCTTTTTGGCAGAAATTACCATTGTTCACATTGTATTGACAATTCAAAAGTGTTCTTAGAAACCTACTTGAATAAAGTTTGATTTGAGTTTGAGTTTGAGAAAAAAATCGAAAACACCGAAAAAACCGGTTAGTTGGTTTTTTGTAAATTTATTAACCGAAAAAACCAGGTTTGCTAAACTACCAAGTTTTTGCAAACCCTAGTTGCAAGCGTCCATAGGCTACAGTAACTGCTTAACCTCAGGCTTGTTTGCCACCTTGCTATGAGGGATTTCGTTATATCTATTACTAGGCTTTGCCAGCGGCTCCGCCAGCCCTAAATTCGGTTATCGGCGTGGAACTCCTTAATTAACTCCAATCAATTAATTAATTAGTTAAACTAATGAATTGCTATAGCATTATATAGGTGCAAAAATAGCTCGTTTAACTCTGTTATAGTTATTCCCGCAGGAACTTTTAAATTTTTGGAATAAAAGTAGCCTATATGCTATTCCAGTAATTTCCATTCCTAACCTACCTACTAACCTATATATATGTTTTATCGCGATCTGTCCAGTGGTTGAAGCGTGATTGAGTAACAAACATCCATCCAGACATACAAACTTTCACATTTTTAATATTAGTAGGATATTTGTGGCTACTGACCTAAAAAAAATTAAAAATCGACTGATATCTATTATATATATTTAACTAGGAATTACAAATCATACTTATGTGCCGATATATTTTTACAGCAAACCAACAGTACGCAAAAAAATTAAACACGCAGAACAAAAAAATATATAAAACAATTTAATATTGAAAGTAATAAAGAACGAGTGGCAGATATTACAAAAGTCTATCCCTAATCATTTTGTGGATTTATCAGTTAATCCGAATAATTTTTGTCGAAATATGAGTGTGCAATGAATGAACCTATTTTACTTGGATGGATTAATTTTTTCATCTTATAAATTTGTATTTGCTTCACAAATTACTATAAAAATATATAAAAAAAAACGGGTTGCACTCCAGGAGTGCGGGCAGAAGTCAAAACTTACGCGCTATTGACTTCCCATCACTTCTTATCCATATTTATTTATTAAGATAATAACTTTTGTTTATTAACTTTTTTGACGTTGTATATTTGACAGCTCAATCTGTCATAGAATTAAAATCCCATATCCAACCTCCCTGTACTACTCATAATCGCCATATACTAAAAATAAAAACTAACCTTATGTAAATAAAGGTCACGTGTCCTAACGCGAGTGACATCTTACGAATTTTCGATCAGGACACGTGACCTGACGCGAGTTTAACAGTTTTTACCCATCACAAAAAAAGTGCACAGCGCCGCTAAAGAAGTTTTCACTTCAAAAATTGTAGCAACGTGTGAAAAGAAATATTTTTAGCTTTGCTACTGTAGTTTTGACACCATTTCACGGCACATTTCTAATTTTTCCGAGATGTTTCCTCACGAGCGCGCATGAAATACTTGATGACCGAAAGCCGCGCTTGGTTTGGTTTGGTCAAACTTTCAGAGTCAGAGGGGTAAGACGTTGCAAAGTGGTGTCCACCTCTATAATTTGCAATTTATTTAATTGGAACTTAAGTAATAAATAAGCCAATAAAGTTTACGGCATGTGTATGACCCCTTGTTACGAGCATTCATTCCGTTCCGTTCCAGCGTCTTACCAGCTACTGCAACGTTCAATGGTGGGGTTCTGTAGAGGGCTCAAAACTGCGGGCTGGAACAGCGCAAGCTTTCAAAAAGGTGGTAATTGAAGAAACGGAGGGACCTTAACTACTGGAAGGTAGGCGTATTTCCAGTCCGCATTAGTGAATGATTCTAGTAGTGTCCCGTGTATCTCATGGCTTTCCCATGTGTGCCTATTACCTCTACCCGAGACACCAGTAAGACGGCGTAGAACTTCGCAGTCTAGGATGTGGAGTGGGAGGGATAGAGCCGACCGGTACCAGCACCCTTAAGCCAGTAGGATGATAGATATGTACAAGTGTAAATATATACAAGACGGCAAAAGTGACTGCTTTACAGTTTGTGGTCAGCATTCCGGCTTCTAAAGTCTTCTTTGTTCTGTTTCTTCTTTGATGGTATTTATTTGCACTAGCCCATTCAATGGATATCCATTAGGGTTTCTGCTCGAGAAATTTCGAGCCCATTGGTTCGAGACGAGAAAAAAAATCCCATGCCTCGAGAATTCTCACAAAGATTTCAAACATCTCAACGCAAATCTATACTTGGCGATTCAATTTTCAATCTCAGTAGAGAAGTGAAAGCATGTCACTACAATTAATTTGTTAGGTTTCCCTAGAAGTTCCTCAAACATCATCCAGTTCTAATCAGATTACCTGCCTATAACTTTATGGCAAACTAACCCGACTATTCAGAGGGCATAATAGAGTGATAACAATTTAGTATTTATCCTGCTACTCAAGCGACATTTAAGCTCCCTACACGGCAACTTTGGATGTAAGTGTAGTAACTGTACCCTATTTTTGCATTCAATTTACCGAGTGTTGTATAATGACAGACAAATAGCTGGAAGATCCTCACTTTAATTGAATATAAACAACAAAACTTTTGCTATTGTATAAATGTCATCTGTTCTGAATTTAATTTCATTTCGAATGTAGTGACGGCCATGAGAGAGTAATGTAGTAACACATATGTCTACCCTATACTACATAATAATAATAATAATATACTTTATTGCGCATATAGAATACAAAACAAATAAAACAATAACAAATTGGCGATCTTATCGCTAATGAGCGATCTCTTCCAGACAACCTTTGGGTAGAGGAGACTTTATAAAATTATTGAGTAGAATGTGCTAACTGAAACTTAACAATATAAATATACATTTATAGCAATTGCTAAATTTATATACATATGGATAATAAATAATACTAATACGTACAAACATCTAAACAAAATAAATATATATATATCAAATACATAACAAAAAAAAAATACACAAACTACATACATCTTAAATAATATAGATGAATAAACAGTGTTGATGAGACAGCTTAAATTTTTAAGTAATGTGTGATTACGAGATTTTTAAATATTCTTAAAGTTTGTGCTGTTTTGACATCAAAGGGTAAACTATTTCATAGCCTTATGGCTGTGACAGTGAATGAGTCATTATATGCTTGCGAATAATGTGTTGGGGTTTTCAGCATCATGTTTGTAGTGGCGCGATGAGCTGTAAACCCTATAAAATTGAAACGCTCTTTCAAGTATAACGGAGTAGACGGATTGAACAGTACGTTGCAGAGAAGAAACAGAAAATGAGTATTCCGGCGAAGGCGAATTGGGAGCCACTTGAGTTTTAATCGAAATTCGGATATATGATCATATTTACGTAAACCAAATATGTATCTAATACATAGGTTCTGGAGTCGCTCAAGCTTATTTAATTACTCCTCAGTAAGGTCAAGATAGCTAGCATCCGCATAATCGAGGACAGGTAGCAGTAGTGATTTAGCCAGTGCAATTTTAGTGGCAATGGGCAAGAAGTTACGCAATCTGCTAATAGATTTAGCTGTAGCAAATATTTTTCTGCTAACTTCTTTTAATTGTGGTTCCCACGAAAATGTCTGGTCTATGATGATGCCCAAGTTTTTTACAGCCTCGCTATATGGAATGACTGTTCCATTAATACTCACTTTAGGAAGATTTTTTAAATTAATCTTAGATATCATTCTTGAACTACCCACAATGATCAGTTGCGTTTTATTTGGATTTACGTTTAGACCGTAAGAGGTACATAATGCGAGCAAGATTGTTATTTATAAACGCAACTGCACTTCTTAGTTCACTAACTGGAGCCTGAGTATATATTTGAAGATCGTCTGCATATAGATGGTAGAGAGAAGATAAATTAGATGTTATATTATTAATGAAAATAGCAAGAGAAGTGGAGACAACACTACAATAATAATTGTAATGAATTCGCTTATTATAACGCTAAAAAAAAAAACTTTCTTTCACTATTTTTGGGATTGTATTGAAATTGTTTGAAAAACTAAGAGTGATGAAGATACATTGTTATTTAATAAAATAAATATTAATATAAAACCAAATGAATTTGCTAATTTTATAGTTCCAAATAAATATTTGAATTTTATACCGCCAAAATCAACTTTCGGTCACGTGTTAGCGCTATCGTACGTGGAACTTCGCCATTTGTAAACTACTCTGTAACACTCGGTAACTAGACCGCACGCGTCCGCTCGGCCCGGCGGTTGACAACTGACCAGGTACTTACAAAACTAGGCGTAAGCTATATGAATTATATATAAAAAGAAAATATAATAATGTCCAAATATTAAGAGAAGATGTAAAAAAAATTTTAAAACAGCCTGTCTTGTTGCAAAATCAATTCACCTCAAAAGTAAAGTAAAAAATTTCAGAAATAAAATAAAGACTACATATAACATAATAAAAAATGAAACTGGTAAAGCTAGGAATTCTTGTCAGGACTCTGAGTTGATCGTAGATGATACTAGTTTCAAAAAAAATCTTAAGGTAGCTGTTTCTTTTGAATTTTTTTTTAGCAATATTCCATTATATCAACTAACTAAAACAAATAAGTCAACTTTAGCTGAAATCTAATTTTAGCAGGAAAAAATAAAAAACAAATGTTTCTGAATGTAAAGTACCCTTTGTATTTAAAAAAACATATTGAGTAGTTCTGCGGATATCCAAAATTTACTAATAACATTAGAAATAAAAAACACCACTGACCTTTGTGGACTTTCTGTAAAAACGAAATGAAAATCTCATCAGGAAGCTACATCACTATGGTATTAGAGGCAAAGCTCACGATCTTTAGACCTCCTACATGAGTGGGTGTAGGTAGAGTAGTACAGATAATTGATGTCAACAGTGGAAGATCTCCGGGATCAGAAGTCATTATGGGAGTCCCTCAGGCTTCAATTGTAGGTCCTTTTCTATTTCTTATATATATTAATGATCTCCCATATCATATTAAAAACCATGACATTGTCTTATTTGCTGACGACTCCTCTTTAATTTTTAAAGTTAAGACACGACAGACATGTCATGATGATTTACATAATGATATTCCCAAGGTTTAGTGCTAATAATTTGTTACTTGATAAGAAAAAACCAATTAGCAAATGTTAGTCAGATCCAGACATGTATTAATATTAATGGCGAGCAATTAGAACTTGTTGATTCATCAGACTTTCTTGGCATAACGCTGGACTCCAAACTTCAATGGGGTTCTTGTATTTATAACCTAGTCAAATAAACTTAGCTCTGCTGTGTATGCGATCAAGAAAATAAGACAATTGACAGATTTCGACAGTGCAAAAATAGTATATTTTAGCTATTTCCATAAATTCATGACATACACTATCTTATTGTGAGGTAGTAGCTGCTGATGTGAATACGATATTTGTTACAAAAAGATCCATTCGTGCTATTTACAAATTAGGATGTAGGAAATCTCAGAGAAATAGGTTTAGTGAAGTAAATATTTTAACTTTAGCGTCACAGAAGATATTTGGAAATCATTTATATTTTCATAAAAATAGTTTCAGCAAGAAAAGTGACGTTACACAAAGTAATACTAGAAGTAAAAATAAGCTGTTGGTGCATGATACACGTCTACATAAAGGTACTAACTCTTTTCTGGGGCAATGTGCACTTTTACAACAAAGTTCCGAATAATATACAAAAGTTATCAATAAGTAAATTTAAATCTTTTATCAAACCACAACTTTGTAAATAACCATAAGGACTGAAGATGCGTAATAACAGGATCTATAGGTAAACTAAATTAAAATGGAAATAATATAAAATTTTATAGCTTAAATTTTTCATTTAATAGTGTATTTTATTTTATTATGTATAAATCGTTATTGTATTTGTATTTTTTATGATTTTTTAAAGAGTAACTATCGAGTTTAATGCTGGATTCTTTTCGGTACAAATTAAAATTGTGAACCGGAATACAAAAATAGTATTGCATAACTTTGACGCTTTGAAAGTGTTTTTAAAAACCTAATTTGAATAAAAAATAGTGACTTTGACCTATTAATAGTGTCCCGTTGACACCCTTTGGGTACGGAAGCCCAAAAAAGGATTTCGCTTTTTTCGCTTCCGCTTGCTAACTATTTAAGCTTTGTAGGGGATGGGTTCTTTAGCAAATTCCCTCATTTCAGATTTGGTCGCACTAAGAAACACCTAGCATAGCTCGCTCCATAGCTGAACGACGTTTCTGTACCGTAAGTTGTCACTGGCAACACGCATTAGTTATAGACTTCTTCTTTGGTTGTAGTTATCCAGTTTATGTGTATGATTATTCAACTGTTATTTAACTACAGAAGTGACGATTTCTGTGACATATGGACAGACAGACATAACAGAATTTCGTGAATTCCGTGTTTACGATATTACCTGAAAAGTCAATAATACGTTGATTTTTGATAAATTGGATACATTTTAAGAATGCATTTCACTATATATTTACAGTACTATTATATACTGTATAATTACCTACTTTGAAAAAAATATTATACTACCTAACGTATTGGAATGTAATAATTGAAACATAATTACGTAATACTAAAGTAAAAATAAATACAAGAAGCAAATCAGCTCAGTTTTAACCCAGTAGTAATTTCCAAAATAAAGTTAACAAATCCGGTGACATGTCTTCAAATAATATAAGTAATAACATGCACACATCAGAGTGGCAGCCCGCACACTTCCTAGATAAATATTTAAGCTATAGATACGCCTGAGTGCGGCATTTATCGAGGAACCATGTCTTACAGAGTACACGATAAACCCATATGCTAAACAGACGCCCGGCGAGACGCCACAGTACCTACTCCTTAAATATCACTTGTTCTAACGCACAATGGGGTATGTGTCTTCTTTATCTGGGCAAAATCATGCGAACTAAAGGTTTTCTTTATAATAAGAAAGTAATTTGTAATTATTGATACTCACTCAGGAGCACAAATGTCGGCGATGCCAAAGAAAATATTTATGAGTGATATTCGTGTATTACGATTTTATGATTTTTTGTTATATAATTTTAATATTGCTATCAAGAAATAGTGTAAACTTCTTAAGTAGATAAATCTCAACCTACTCACATCTGCTGATAAACCTCCGATGAATCACAACATGTAGTTACAAGCAGTTTGGATCAAGCGATATCCCACAACATTGTCGTTCTATAATAGACCTGAAGCCATGAAGTATCATTACGTATATTGTGCAGTGGCTTACAAACTTGCGGACAAACACATTCTTCGCTCAAAAATTTTCTAAACTACTGTTAGAAATCACACTATGAAATCAATAAAATTCTGATACGCATCTCAAGGATCACTCCTGGCTTCAATTAAATATCGTACCTACTTCTCTAACCTACTCTATCCGTATTTTATTATTTTCTATTTTTGTGGAAAATATTTTTCTTTTCGAATTAAACTACGTTTTCAATTATGCTTAACCATTAAAACTTTGAAACATAGTTCAGTAGGTACTTTCAGTGTTAATAGGTTCCACTTTGTTATCCTAACAAAGCTGGTTATCCGTTTTAACACCCTTTTCCTTCCATTCTTTCAATTAAAGAAAAAACCCTTTTTATTTTCACTACACACATTTTTACACGTATGTTTTAATGCTAACTAAAAATCGTCAAAGAAGTAAACATCAGTTGGAGTCTATCTTTCTAGTCTAGCTTTTAAAAAGAAGCATCTGTATGACAATGTGCGTGTAAAATTAAAAAACAAAAATAATAAAGACAACATAACATAACAAATTTTGTATATTAAGAACCGCGCTGCGGCCCACTGTGTGTTGCCTTGCGACCTCCGTTCACTATGAAACACAATATTTCGCCGACATCCAGTGTCCTTGCTCAGACTTCCATCAGTCTCTCGCCTTTCTTTGTTGGAAAAAAAACCTGAGTAAAAGATCAATACTAACTTCATTTATCAAAGGTCTCTGTTTTATTTTGTAACCGTGTCACTATTTTTACCACGGAGCTTTCACTCTCCTTTTAGTAATTATCGTATCTATCCCTATTACAACAAGTGTTTGACAAAAGATTTACTAACAGTAACACTGACTGGAGTGAAATAAACTGAGACGGTTGGTATGAAGCTGACCGTTACAAAACCACGACATTAATTTTAAGAAGTCTTTCGTCATGATAAACATGTTTCTCGCCCCCTTCAAACCTCTTGGGGCTCGTTAATTTCCTCAGATCAGGGAATATCCCCCTTTATAAAACCTTTATGTTTATGTTTTGTTTCGTATATATTGTTTTCTGAGATTATTCTATAAGAAAATTTATTCCCTTGACCTAAGTCTAATCATCCTAATATGGCTTTCTTGGATTTAGTCGTCTATTTTTTGCGAAATTATGAAGGAAGATGCTTTAAAATATTTTTTTCCTATGATTAAGGTGGTTTTCAGTGTGAACAGCTCTCTAGTTATTAGACATAAAGAAGTAAAAACTGCAATTCGAGGGTAAGTAAAATTATATAGCTGTTGTGGTGTTGTTACCGCCGTTAAGAACATCCCTGGAAATGCCTATGTCTATTTGGCACAGATTGCAAAGATAGAGATAGATATAGAATACTCTATTTAACCTGGTTAAGAGCTCCCACAGAAAAACTTTTCCGCGCGCATGATATCAAAGGGCAATATTCCAGCACGTTGCCATAGAGGAATTTTTGTCCGAATTTTTGGCACATGTTATCTGGAAGGCCTGAATATATATAACACTTTTTATGCGGCTATAGTTCCTACGAGAATAGATTTTTCTCGGGTGGCACCGTGAACAATTATTCTTTCAACACGAAATTGCCACAGTAGAGCAAGAGAGTAAATTGATTTTCGGCGCAAGTAGTTTGTAACAAGAGGGACGGATAAAAACATCAAATACTTTTATCCTGATTCATCAAGCAGTTCCTCTGGGAATTCCATATACCAAACAGTTTTATTGGAGTTTACGCCTTAAGAATCGATATAAGGCCCGTGGTATGAAAAAATATGGATAGTGAAATCGATCTTTACTCTTTCATGAAAGAGTAACGCTGCCCCTTCCCTAGAAAGAGTAACGCTGCCCCTTCCCAAAGCTTTCCCCACATATGTTTATTTTTTTTTTTAGAGAGATAGAGATATATATATATATATAGAGATAGACTTCGGATGACAGCTGTCAAACTAGAAAAGGCTTTACTCGTAAAATATTGATCGTAGACTACTAGTTTCTTGACAATTGTGAAAGACCTCATTAAGATCTTTATTTCGGATGACAGCTGTCAAATTAAAAAGGGGTATATCTCGTAAAATATTGATCGTAGACTAATATGAAGTTTCTTGACAATTGTAAAAAATCTCATTAAGAACTTTATTTCGGATGACAAATGTCAAATTAAAAAGGGCTTCATTTATCTCCGTTACTATTGATCGTAGACTAGCAGTTTCATTGAAGACATGTTAGATCTCATTAAAACCTTTATTTCGGATGACAGCCGTTAATGTAAAAGGACTATACATAAAAAACGGTAAAGTGTGAGTGCGGTACCGAAACCGAGACCGAGAGAGACAGACAGACAGACAGAGCTGACATACATACTTTTTTTTGTTTTATTTTTTGGTGTCTTCTTATGGCACACCTTGGGCATTATTAAAAACCCCATAAAAAAACTTTATTTTTAACAGAGTTTTTTTACCAATTCACTACGTTGTAGAACGGAACCCCGTGTTAGACACATTTATTTTCTAAGTTTTATAACCCCTCTAATGCCATTTTTAAAACAGATTATCTAAAAATTAAGAAATTGTCTCACCGGTAGGAGTCAACAAATAACAGGTTCGATTTAAAGTATTTTGAATAAATTTATACACAAAGAATTAGATATAAGTAATTTAGCTTATCGAATGTCGAAATCAGTATACTAGAGAAATACCTACGTAACACAACACTAAGTTATATTACTACTATACTCCATTTCACATAGCATGATGCGGGAGATACGATAGCTTTTACCAAATAGCAGTTCCCGGTGAACGTGGCTAAAACTCTGTGTCTCTTCCACCATGTTTTCTCTATCAGGTTTTCAACTTATCAGGAACGATAGTACAGAGAGATGGTGGTGGTGTAGTAATACGATACTTACGATCCAATATTCCTTTTAAGATTTAAGTATTTCTGCACAACCTCCACAGCCTGATGCTACTGACCACCTAGTAATTGAAAAACTCAAGTCAATTATTGATGAATGTTACTTAGATATGTCTCCACTCAGTGCACCATCTCTCAGATTCTATTCCGTCACTTAGACATACTGTTACACACACGTTTACTGTTACTGTTACACACCTAAATAATGGAGATAAAAACAAGAAAAAAATATATATTTAAGTAATAAATTAACATAAAGAAAAAAAACACTAAAAAAAGAAAAAAAAAAAAAAAAAAATATACGGATCTAGCTAGACATATTTTTTTTTACCCTCTCCTATATCTTGTGATGTCAAAATGTTATCAACCACGTCGGATAGAGACATTGAAGTACTGCGTGACTTTCTAGACTAGATTGTAATGCAGGAAGTATATCATTATTTTACAAGTAAGCTGGAAGCTGCATACACACCACTCTCTCTAATATTTTTGATACACAGCACAGGATACAAATAGGACGAAGGTAATTGAGATCCACAACGAGCGCTATTTTCCAAGCATCAGGGAAAGTAGACGTCCATATTGACATATTTATAATTTAAGTAATAATACTCAGTGTGTGTGGAAGTGTGAGCAGCAGCATATCGAGGGAAATACCATCGCTACCCATAGCATTAGATTTCAGGGAGTGAAGAATTTTAGCGACTGTACCCTCATCTGTAGGTTTCAATTCAAAGGACGTGGTACCAAACCTATGAAATTCAAAATATGTCATATTTGAAGATGATGCAACGCTACGCCCTGGCAAAGAACAAAAATGTGTACTAATTAATCTGGGTATTTTAAATCATCAGGAATTTCAGCATTTATGGTGCGTTTCAGGTTATTCTATAGAGCTCGAGATTTGTTAAGGTTACAATTTACATGTTAGTTGAAACTTCTAGACCTAATAATATTGTCTTGTCAGAATTGTATAATCAAACATGGTCAGTACGCTGCTCACGACTTCTCATATCATGATTTGATATAATCGTAAAATAAATTATATCTTCAAAGGTTCATTCAGGAATACTTCTGTGGCGAAAATTTAATGGTATGGAAATTTGCGCAAACTTATCCATATAACTGATGAATTTAATTTGATCCACATAACTGATGGATCAGATATTGATGAGAAAGTAAATTTATTCAACTCCTTTAGTACATGTAAGACGAAGATACATGTGCCAATACGGCAAGTTAAAATGAAACATCCTCTAGTACTTTAGCTTACAGAAGATATAAAAAGTTTTGAAACAAAAAAGCACATAAAATCCGCCATTATGATTTTTTAAGAATTTAATGTACCCAGTGTCACTTTCAAAATCGAGACAAATCTAACGACACACAAAGCTCTCAAACTAAAATCCATCAAGCCGTTAAGGCAACAGAGGGTGCCAAAAATATACTTTCATACACTCGAAAAACATAACCTTCCTTATGGCGCAGTCGGGTGAAAATAGAACTAAGTCAAAATTTAAATCTGATCCGGTAAAAGAATCGCAATACTATGCGTAGATATGTACAACGACGCCATATCCACAAATACGTAGAAAACGGAGACCTAGCTAAAGTCTGGAAATTCTTAAGGTCATTAAGACTTGGTGAGTCTACTGTGGCTACTTATCCAAGCGACATGAATTTATATTCTCTAAATCAACATTTCTCACTTCAGTTACTTAAAATCAAAGAATTATAATAAAACATTATAATAGAACAGAATATATCACATAGTGACGTGAAGAAGAGCATTCTTTAAATTTTATCGAGTGCAATTGGTAGTGAAATCGAAATTTTCCTGAATTGGGGAAGAAGGCTCAAATCGTAGCTGTACTTACAAAATTCTTCCTTTCAATACAAAATTTTAGAGCGATTTGTTCACTAACAATCCAGCATTCCCTTGAACCAAAATAATCTACTAGACCCATATTAATCCGGCTTCCAGCTAGGTCATAGTACGGCATGATGTCATTCGATTAGGGATAGAAAACAAATAGCGTATAGAAATGTCATTACTTTATTTTAATCATGCTATCGATATTAATGATTTAGACATATCTTAGCACACTTACGCTCACTTAACCTAACTCGATAGTTGACCGGTTTCACAGTTACTTGTGTCGACGTCGGCAACGCATTTAGGTTGATTATTTTTTATCTTCCTGGTCTGATACATCTGCCGGTGTCCTGCAAGGTGGTGAGTTCTCTCCACTTCTTTTTACAATTTATGGAAATTGTTATATTGCTAGGTAAGTTTGTCGACAGTTCAAGTTCCATTTATATTTATTGTTTAATGCAATTTCCAGTTTAACGTTACGTACTCATTTTGTACAAAACCCATTGCTTATCTTGGTTGTTTTTAGTTTTACACTTTTGCACTTGTTTTATTATAAATGAAGAGAATTATTATTATGTTGATTCCACAATTCTTCAGATTAACTTATTATTTTAATAATTTCGTCCACGCAGTATAGCAATATAACAATTTCCATAAATTGTAAAAAGAAGTGGAGAGAACTCACCACCTTGCAGGACACCGGCAGATGTATCAGACCAGGAAGATAAAAAATAATCAACCTAAATGCGTTGCCGACGTCGACACAAGTAACTGTGAAACCGGTCAACTATCGAGTTAGGTTAAGTGAGCGTAAGTGTGCTAAGATATGTCTAAATCATTAATATCGATAGCATGATTAAAATAAAGTAATGACATTTCTATACGCTATTTGTTTTCTATCCCTAATCGAATGACATCATGCCGTACTATGACCTAGCTGGAAGCCGGATTAATATGGGTCTAGTAGATTATTTTGGTTCAAGGGAATGCTGGATTGTTAGTGAACAAATCGCTCTAAAATTTTGTATTGAAAGGAAGAATTTTGTAAGTACAGCTACGATTTGAGCCTTCTTCCCCAATTCAGGAAAATTTCGATTTCACTACCAATTGCACTCGATAAAATTTAAAGAATGCTCTTCTTCACGTCACTATGTGATATATTCTGTTCTATTATAATGTTTTATTATAATTCTTTGATTTTAAGTAACTGAAGTGAGAAATGTTGATTTAGAGAATATAAATTCATGTCGCTTGGATAAGTAGCCACAGTAGACTCACCAAGTCTTAATGACCTTAAGAATTTCCAGACTTTAGCTAGGTCTCCGTTTTCTACGTATTTGTGGATATGGCGTCGTTGTACATATCTACGCATAGTATTGCGATTCTTTTACCGGATCAGATTTAAATTTTGACTTATTTCTATTTTCACCCGACTGCGCCAT
The DNA here is from genome assembly GCA_946406115.1 of Apoda limacodes. NCBI lineage: Eukaryota > Metazoa > Arthropoda > Insecta > Lepidoptera > Limacodidae > Apoda > Apoda limacodes. The sequence goes on along the minus strand of OX291553.1, from coordinate 3,417,973 downwards.
AAGGAAGGTTATGTTTTTCGAGTGTATGAAAGTATATTTTTGGCACCCTCTGTTGCCTTAACGGCTTGATGGATTTTAGTTTGAGAGCTTTGTGTGTCGTTAGATTTGTCTCGATTTTGAAAGTGACACTGGGTACATTAAATTCTTAAAAAATCATAATGGCGGATTTTATGTGCTTTTTTGTTTCAAAACTTTTTATATCTTCTGTAAGCTAAAGTACTAGAGGATGTTTCATTTTAACTTGCCGTATTGGCACATGTATCTTCGTCTTACATGTACTAAAGGAGTTGAATAAATTTACTTTCTCATCAATATCTGATCCATCAGTTATGTGGATCAAATTAAATTCATCAGTTATATGGATAAGTTTGCGCAAATTTCCATACCATTAAATTTTCGCCACAGAAGTATTCCTGAATGAACCTTTGAAGATATAATTTATTTTACGATTATATCAAATCATGATATGAGAAGTCGTGAGCAGCGTACTGACCATGTTTGATTATACAATTCTGACAAGACAATATTATTAGGTCTAGAAGTTTCAACTAACATGTAAATTGTAACCTTAACAAATCTCGAGCTCTATAGAATAACCTGAAACGCACCATAAATGCTGAAATTCCTGATGATTTAAAATACCCAGATTAATTAGTACACATTTTTGTTCTTTGCCAGGGCGTAGCGTTGCATCATCTTCAAATATGACATATTTTGAATTTCATAGGTTTGGTACCACGTCCTTTGAATTGAAACCTACAGATGAGGGTACAGTCGCTAAAATTCTTCACTCCCTGAAATCTAATGCTATGGGTAGCGATGGTATTTCCCTCGATATGCTGCTCACACTTCCACACACACTGAGTATTATTACTTAAATTATAAATATGTCAATATGGACGTCTACTTTCCCTGATGCTTGGAAAATAGCGCTCGTTGTGGATCTCAATTACCTTCGTCCTATTTGTATCCTGTGCTGTGTATCAAAAATATTAGAGAGAGTGGTGTGTATGCAGCTTCCAGCTTACTTGTAAAATAATGATATACTTCCTGCATTACAATCTAGTCTAGAAAGTCACGCAGTACTTCAATGTCTCTATCCGACGTGGTTGATAACATTTTGACATCACAAGATATAGGAGAGGGTAAAAAAAAATATGTCTAGCTAGATCCGTATATTTTTTTTTTTTTTTTTTTTTCCTTTTTTTAGTGTTTTTTTTCTTTATGTTAATTTATTACTTAAATATATATTTTTTTCTTGTTTTTATCTCCATTATTTAGGTGTGTAACAGTAACAGTAAACGTGTGTGTAACAGTATGTCTAAGTGACGGAATAGAATCTGAGAGATGGTGCACTGAGTGGAGACATATCTAAGTAACATTCATCAATAATTGACTTGAGTTTTTCAATTACTAGGTGGTCAGTAGCATCAGGCTGTGGAGGTTGTGCAGAAATACTTAAATCTTAAAAGGAATATTGGATCGTAAGTATCGTATTACTACACCACCACCATCTCTCTGTACTATCGTTCCTGATAAGTTGAAAACCTGATAGAGAAAACATGGTGGAAGAGACACAGAGTTTTAGCCACGTTCACCGGGAACTGCTATTTGGTAAAAGCTATCGTATCTCCCGCATCATGCTATGTGAAATGGAGTATAGTAGTAATATAACTTAGTGTTGTGTTACGTAGGTATTTCTCTAGTATACTGATTTCGACATTCGATAAGCTAAATTACTTATATCTAATTCTTTGTGTATAAATTTATTCAAAATACTTTAAATCGAACCTGTTATTTGTTGACTCCTACCGGTGAGACAATTTCTTAATTTTTAGATAATCTGTTTTAAAAATGGCATTAGAGGGGTTATAAAGGGGGTAAAAGAATCGCAATACTATGCGTAGATATGTACAACGACGCCATATCCACAAATACGTAGAAAACGGAGACCTAGCTAAAGTCTGGAAATTCTTAAGGTCATTAAGACTTGGTGAGTCTACTGTGGCTACTTATCCAAGCGACATGAATTTATATTCTCTAAATCAACATTTCTCACTTCAGTTACTTAAAATCAAAGAATTATAATAAAACATTATAATAGAACAGAATATATCACATAGTGACGTGAAGAAGAGCATTCTTTAAATTTTATCGAGTGCAATTGGTAGTGAAATCGAAATTTTCCTGAATTGGGGAAGAAGGCTCAAATCGTAGCTGTACTTACAAAATTCTTCCTTTCAATACAAAATTTTAGAGCGATTTGTTCACTAACAATCCAGCATTCCCTTGAACCAAAATAATCTACTAGACCCATATTAATCCGGCTTCCAGCTAGGTCATAGTACGGCATGATGTCATTCGATTAGGGATAGAAAACAAATAGCGTATAGAAATGTCATTACTTTATTTTAATCATGCTATCGATATTAATGATTTAGACATATCTTAGCACACTTACGCTCACTTAACCTAACTCGATAGTTGACCGGTTTCACAGTTACTTGTGTCGACGTCGGCAACGCATTTAGGTTGATTATTTTTTATCTTCCTGGTCTGATACATCTGCCGGTGTCCTGCAAGGTGGTGAGTTCTCTCCACTTCTTTTTACAATTTATGGAAATTGTTATATTGCTATACTGCGTGGACGAAATTATTAAAATAATAAGTTAATCTGAAGAATTGTGGAATCAACATAATAATAATTCTCTTCATTTATAATAAAACAAGTGCAAAAGTGTAAAACTAAAAACAACCAAGATAAGCAATGGGTTTTGTACAAAATGAGTACGTAACGTTAAACTGGAAATTGCATTAAACAATAAATATAAATGGAACTTGAACTGTCGACAAACTTACCTACAACAATATCTACATACTAAAAAAAGTATTAAATTAAATAATTAATAGAAATATCTAAACTATATATATATATATATATATATATATATAAATAACTAAACTAAAACTAAACAAGGGTAAATACTATTAATTCAGATATAGCACGGATTGTCGCCGAGAGTAGTTGACACGGTTTAAAAAGAAACCCGAATAAAAAACAGGCTACCACAGTAGGAAGCTCAAGACTGTTTACTAATTTTGATAGAAAATAATAACTCACTATCATGTGTGATTAACGTTTAGGTTTCTTTCAGCAAATTTGTGAAAAACTTAGGTATTCACATTGATCGCACATTGTCTTGGCACCATCAGCTGAAGGAAATAAGTAGAAAACTTTTCGCCTATGTTTAATCTTTCAGAAGACTTAATGCCAATTCCTACAAAATTTGAAGTCATTACTCCTTCCGAATTTCGAACGCACTTCATCTTAATAAAGAGTAGTTAAACCAACTTTAGCGACTTAAAAATGTATCCCTACGATTTATATTTGGTTTACGCAAATATAATCATGTATCAGAGTTTTGTTCTAAGCTCAAGAAGTTCTCCATTCACCAACGTCAGAATACATACCTTCTTTCTCTGCTTTATTCCGTTCCGTTCATACCTTCATCACTAACTTATCTAAACTATTACATTTAAGTGCTTGGCCCCACACCACAAAATCTAATCTACTCTTAAAGAATCTTTCACATGCCTCCCAGTTTTATAATGATTTATTTACGGTAAAACCTTTAAAACTTTGGAATGCTTTACTATCGTACACGCCCAAAGTTTACACTGCTTTAGTTATTGATTTTATGTGCTTATTTTTGTTGTTTTATGTGTAATGTTTAATAAATGACTGTCTATTGTCTACATTAATTTTTATGTTTCGAATAAGACATTTTAGTTCGTTTAAGTATTTTGTGTTCGTTCGTTTTTAAGTATTCCATGTAGTATCATGTAAGTGTATTATGTTTAATTCATAATTATAAATATATTTTTAACACGGGTATGTATTTAGATATATGTATATTACCAAAAATCTTATTACCTACTTTTAATGTTCCCTGTCTGCACCTACTTCAATATTTTATTGTACTGGATTTCCTTCACATTAAGGTTGTCTGGAAGAATTAGCTTAGTAGCGATAAGACCGCCTAAATTGTATTTCTATCGAATTATATACTTACTACTCTTTAAATTTTGTGCAATAAAAATGTATGACATTAGAAACCAAAGGGATAACTTATCCCATATCTGTTTCAACTGCCTCAAACCATAAGAATATCTTATCCCAATTTCTATTCCAACCTGTTGAAACCTTAAGAACAACTAATCCCCATTCATGTTTCAATTGACTGAAACCACAAGAATTTCTATCTAATTACTAGCTTTTGCACACAGCTCCCCTTACGGTAAATTCGGTTATTGGCATCATATGATTTCTACGGCAAGAATTAGCTTAGTAGCGATAAGACCGCCTAAATTGTATTTCTATCGAATTATATACTTACTACTCTTTAAATTTTGTGCAATAAAAATGTATGACATTAGAAACCAAAGGGATAACTTATCCCATATCTGTTTCAACTGCCTCAAACCATAAGAATATCTTATCCCAATTTCTATTCCAACCTGTTGAAACCTTAAGAACAACTAATCCCCATTCATGTTTCAATTGACTGAAACCACAAGAATTTCTATCTAATTACTAGCTTTTGCACACAGCTCCCCTTACGGTAAATTCGGTTATTGGCATCATATGATTTCTACGGCAAGTCCTATAGCAAGATTACTGTACCAATCAATATATAGTAGTTATACTTCGTCCACGTAGAATTATGATAAAAAAATCTGTAGGGAGATTCATTTTTAGGGTTTCGTAGTCAACAAGGAACCCTTATAGTTTTGCTATAAGTCCGTCCGTCTGTCGGCGGCTTAGTTCAAAAACTACTAATACGAGAAAGCTGCAATTTGGCAGGGATATACACATTGATGAAGCCGACAAAGTAGTAGAATAAAATCTTTGAAAAAATTTTACCTCCCCTACACGTGAAGAGGGGACGTAATTTTTTTTTCTCGTCTACCCCATCGTGTGGGATGTCGTTGGACAGGAATTCCTAAAACATTGGTGGTATGCACAGATCATTATTTGATTTAGGGCTCCGTTTGCGATACATTTAGCTTTAAAGAACTAATATTTTTTAGAGTCAAGTGTGTGTCATTTTTATATATAATGGCCATGAGAACGAAAAAGAAAAGAGTTTGTACAGCGGCTACTCCATCCACATATAATGTGGATTTTTGCAACATCAGGGGTATTCACGTAAATCTTAACGCAGTCCATCACCATCTCGAGACTGCGCAGCCGACCATTCTTTTTCTAACGGAGACGCGGATATCCTGCCCGGCCGACACATCATACCTTCAGTATCCCGGCTACAAACTCAAACACAATTTTATGAGTCGTGCCGGTGTATGTAGGTTCGTCCGGGAGGATATCTGCTGTCGCCGCCTTCATAGCCTTGAAGACAGGGACCTGTCGATATTGTGGGTGCGCGTAGATTACGGCGGCCACACTCGTATCTATGCGTGCCTATACAGGTCTCATAGCGGTGACACGGACGTAACTCGACTCTTTACGCACCTGAGTTTGACGACTGACAAAGTTCTAGAGCAATATCCCACAGCAGAACTGGTAATTTTGGGAGACTTTAACGCCCACCATCGTGAGTGATGTCTGCACATGAATTTGCTCTGACCTATGGATTCTCTTAGCTGGTACTTTCTCCAACGAGAATACCAGATATATAGGAACACACGAGCTCCTTACTGGACCTTCTGCTGACTACTCGTCCGGACGGATACTCCGTCTCAGTGGATGCGCCTCTTGGCTCCCGGACCACTGTCTCGTTCGGACTCAAATGTCATGCACATAACCCGATCCATCTGGGCCAACTAATTGGCGTCGTGTGTGGCACTATAAGTCGGCAGAATGGGATGGATTGCGAGAATTTTACGCATCGTACCCGTGGAGGCAGATCTGCTTTAACTCAGAAGATCCTGACGTCTGCGCAGCCGCAGTCACTGAGACAATCCTTGCTGGTATGGAATGCAATATTCCTAACCCGCGAGTAGCTGCCGGCATGAAAAAACGACCGTGGTTTAATAGGTCTTGCAGAAAAGCTGAAATTCTTAAGCAAACTGCATATGAGGCTTGGACCACGGCTCGTAATAATAAGGATCCGAATATTTCTGAGTTAAAACGCAAATTAAATGCTGCCTCGAGGTTCAGTAGAAAGCAACTGCCAGAGCAAAATTACAATTCATCGGCAAAATAGGTGGGCGACTTGCGAGCTATCCTTCTGGCAGGCGTGCTTTCTGGTCGCTTTCCAAAGCTGCCGAAGGGAACTTTTGCCAGTCCTCGTTACCACCACTGCGAAAGACCGATGGTGACTAGGCCCATAGTGCTAAAGAGAAAGCCGATCTACTGGGCAGTCTTTTTGCCTCGACCTCGAACATGACCGATGAAGGCGCTGTACCACCTACTATACCGTGGTGCGGTAAGACCATGCCGGAAATATCCATAACCCAGCGGGAGGTCCGGCGGGCGTTGATTTCTCTAGACGTTCATAAGTCGAGTGGGCCAGACGGTATACCAGCAGTGGTGCTTAAGCAGTGTGCTCCTGAGTTATGTCCTGTACTCACGCGCCTCTTCGCGCTTCCCTACCACACTAGGCAATTTCCGTCTTCACGGAAGACTGTGAATGTGCACCCGGTGCCCAAAAAGGGCAATAGATCAGATCCATCTAATTACAGGCCTATCGCTATTACATCTCTCCTCTCCAAGGTGATGGAGCGTGTGATCAACACACAGCTTCTAAGATACCTAGAAGTACACGACCTGGTCAGTGGTTCTAGTGTATCTCACACACCGATGGGCACTAGCCATTGAGAGTCAGGGGGAGGCATTGGCATGGTGCCTGAACATAGCAAAGGCGTTCGATCGGGTCTGGCACCGGGGTCTTCTATCGAAGTTGCCATCTTACGGAGTGCCCGAGGGTTTGTGCAAATGGGTGGCTAACTTTTTGTCCGGCAGACGCATACGAACCGTAGTTGACGGTAGTTGCTCTGATAGCATGGACATTAATGCTGGTGTCCCTCAAGGCTCTGTGCTGTCTCCTACGCTGTTTCTACTGCATATCAATGACATGTTGGACATCAACAACATACATTGCTATGCAGATCAAAGTACTGGAGACGCTTTTTACACGGGTCGTGCAAACATCCCTCGTTCTGTTGTGGAGGAAAACTGCGGAGAACTTGTGTCTCAAATCGAGACCACACTGTCCCAGGTCTCTGACTGGGGACGGGTAAACTTGGTCCGATTCAACCCTACAAAGACACAAGTGTGCGCGTTTACCGCTAAGAAAACTCCATTCACTGTGGTCGCACAATTGCAGAACACTCCCCTCTCCATCTCCAAGAGCTTTGGGATCCTTGGTTTCGACATCTCCAGCGATGTTCAGTTCCGAGATCATTTACAAGATAAGGTGAAGCTGGCGTCCAAAAAACTAGGTGTTCTCAACAGAGCGAAGCAGTACTTCACGTCGGGGCAAAGGTTGTGAAATGAGCTCCCTGCCAAGGTTTTCTGCAAGGACTACAGTATGGAGTTCTTCAAGAAAGAAGTTATTAGATTTCTGAATGGTCGGCAACGCGCGAGTGATACCCCTGGTGTTGCAAGCGTTCATAGGCTACGGTGACCGCTTACCATCAGGCGGACCGTAAGCTTGTTTGCCACCTTAGTGGTATATAAAAAAAAAAAAAAAAAAAAAATTAGAAGGGCTCCCATACCACAAACGTGATATCTATAAAATACCATTGTCTACAATGGTACGGAACCCTTCGTGCGCGAGTCCGACTCGCACTTGGCCGATTTTTTTAAGATAAAAATCAGCACAATTGGTAGCTCCGTTGCTCTTTAGCAATGAGCAATAACAAACAGGCATCCATTACAAATACATATTAATTAGGTAGGATAATATTTCTGCCAAAACTTCGCCTTCCCCCCGTCATATTAACAGTGTTCACCATGTCCATCAGCTAAGTCCCAGGTACTATTTTGCATTGTTGACTTTTGTAGTGTTCTTTAAAGATTTATCTCGAATCTTTTTCACTTCGGCCACAACAAAGGACTTGGTCCGCAACTTAACTAGTAATGGGGTAAGTTGCTCAACTTGAGGTCGTGTTAAGTAACAGCTGGCTAGCGGCCTGGGAGACTACCGATAGGCAAGTGAGTCGAATCACTGAGAGACTCCAATCCGCTATCACCGCCCTAGGCGAGTGGTTTCGGAAATGGAGAATCGAGGTGAATCCCGACAAAAGCTCTGCCGTCCTTTTCACCACAGGCAGCCCTCCGCGGCCAACTTCCCTCTCTCTCTTCGGTCGTGCCATTCCCTGGCAAAATAAGACCAAATATCTCGGTGTGACCATGGATAGACGTTTGAACTTCCACGCTCACACCAAAATAGTCAGAGACCGAGCCGCTTTTGTCCTCGGTCGTCTCTATCCCATGATAGGCAAGTATAGTAAGATGTCGCTTAGAAATAAGCTAAATCTTTACACAACTTGCATCCGCCCCATACTAGCTTATGCTAGCGTAGTCTTTGCTCTGTCCAAGCGCAATCTCCACAAACTCCAGACCCTCCAAAACCGCTTTCTCAGAGCGGCCTCTGGAGCCTCTTGGTACGTTCGCAATGCGGACCTACACAGAGACTTCGAACTTCCCACGATTCCCCAGTACTTTAAAGACTTGGCAGTCCGCTTTTTCGAGCGTACGCAAAATCACCCTAATAGATTAGTTGTGCAATCCACGACGTACATTCCCCCCGATCGTCCCCGTCGCGGTCGTAAAACTATACTCAGGCGGCCTCGGCACGTACTAACGTCCCCAGATGACGATCTCGCTGTCCGGATAGCGAGATTAGTCTCTACTACGTCGACCCCGAATAGGGCCTCCCTCCAAACACGACGCCGACGTCCCCGGGTTCGTCGGCGCCCACAAGGATACACTAGGTATCAAAGAGTGCCGGGGCGCTTCTCGCCCCCACTCAATCGCAACCGCACCCGCGTAACGGGGAACTCCCCTCCTGGCGGTGACTCACCTTCGGGTTCGAGACTCACGCCGGTCGAAGGGACGCCCCCGAGAGCGACAACCCAAGCCGAGGCTTCCCCCGCGGGAAGCCCTTGAGCGTTGGGCGCTATATGGGCTGAGGCTCCTTCAGAGTCTCGCCCCAAAAGTCCGGTGAAGCAGTAATGGCTGCAACAGCCAACTGCATAGTCAGCTCAGAAAAAAAAAAAAAAAAAAAAAAAAAAAAAAAAAAAAAAAAAAAAAAAAGCCTGGGAGGTCTTCGTTCGCAATGAGATTCGTTTGGTATTTTTATTGAACATTAAGTAATGGAAATGTCATAAAATATTGCGGTATTTTAGTTTTTAATAGTAACTACCTTTGTCTCGCGTAGTATTTGGTCATCAGTTCGAAATTATTGCTAGATACTCTTAAATAATTGGTAAAAAGTATTCTACGTAATTATCTGTCTTTTCAGCTATCCCTATGCCAAAATTAAAGTCACCTCGTTGCCTCGTCGGGTATATTGCCCATGGGAACTGCTTATTGGGATAGAAAGATAAAATAGTTTATTCTCCTTCTCGAACTTTCCAGCTGTCTCTGCTGAGAAAGAAAATAAATCTAATGTTTAATATTGATGTAGATAATAATTTTATTTGGCGAAGCGTGATCTTCAAAAGTGATAGGACCCGAAAACCGTTGTGTTAAATAAGTAGTAAACCTTACCTTCTACCCTACCCCTCTTTTGGAGGTACGTCAGAGTAATATAGCAAACAATAGTAAACATTTTACCGACAAACGATATAAAACAAGACAGAGCAAAAATCTAAAAACCGTACAATGCAGACTCACAAAAACAAGCAAAACAATGTACGCAATGGGTCCAAATATTTATAACAAAATCCCTCAGGACATAAACAATATCACATCTGACTGATCTGATCATTCTTTTCTGGATTTAAAAAAAGGCTTATTAAAAACGGATTTTATAACATTAAATAATTTATTTAAATAACAATTAAAATGTAATAATGATAACTTATAATAATGAAATATTTTTTTTAACATCCAACATTTGTAACATTTGACATATAATTCTATTATGAATAAATGAGTATGAGTATGAGAGTAAGCATTAAATAAAAATAAATATAGCTTAATCGACGATCATAAATAATGCCCACTTTGAGTTTTCACCATGTCTAAAGTCTGTACAAAAACACCTAAAGAAAGCGAATACTCAAATATCAGAACTAAAGGACACAGGTACTAAAGAGTTATTTGATCTTTCTGTCATCTCCACGCAAAGGAACCCTAATTTTTGATACTTCCACATTTGAAAGTAAAATCCATACGAATGCTAAATTCATTCGTTTTGTAGAGTGGGAACTAGGTAGCTAAGTGTTCAGGACTTGCGACCTAAAGGTAGGTTTATGGGGGCCCCCTAACGAAGTGCGACTTGTAAAGCAGCAACCTCTGCCCGTTGCAACGTGAAGCACTGCCTCGCTCTGTTGAGTACACCTAGTTTTTTAGACGCCAGCTTTACCTTGTTTTGCAAGTGATCTTGGAACTGAACATCGCTGGAACGCCAAGGATCCCAATTCTTGCAAAATTCTGGAATTGTGGGACTACAGTGAATGGGGTTTTCTTAGCGGTGAACGCAAAGACTTGTGTCTTTGTAGGGTTGAATCGGACCAAGTTTGCCTCCCCCTGACTTTCAATGGCAATTGCCCATCCGTGTGTGAGATACACTAGAAGGTCATCAGTCGAGCGACCGTGGCGAAAGCCATATTGATGGTCACTGACCAGGTCGTGTTCTTCAAGGTATCTTAGAAGCTATGTGTTGATCACACGCTCCATCACCAGAGGAGAGAGGTAATAGCGATAGACCTGTAATTCAATGGATCTTATCTATCGCCCTTTTTGGGCACCGGGTGCACATTCGCAGTCTTCCATGAAGACGGAAATTGCCTAGTATGGTAGGAGAGCGCGCGATTACAGGAAATAACTCAGAAGCACACTGCTTTAGCACCACTGCTGATATAACGTCTGGCCCACTCGACTAATGAACGTCTAAAGAAAGCAACGCTAGCCGGACTTCCCGCTGTGTTATGGAGATTTCCGGCATGGTCTTACCACACCACGGTATAGTAGGTGGTACAGCGCCCTCATCGTTCATATTCGAGTTTGAAGCAAAGAGACTGCCCAGTAGATCGGCTTTCTCTTTAGTACTATTGGCCAAGTCACCACCGGTCTTTTGCAGTGGTGGTAACGACGACTGGCAAAAGTTCCCTTCGACAGCTTTGGCAAGCGACCAGAAAGCACGACTCCCAGAAGGATAGCTCGCTAGTCGCCCACCTATTTTGTCGATGAATTGGAATTTTACACTGGCAGTTGCCTTCTTACTGAACCTCGAGGAAGCATTTAATTTGCGTTTTACCTCAGAAATATTCGGATCCTAATTAGTACGAGCCGTGGTCCAAGCCTAATATGCAGTTTGCTTAATGATTTTAGCTTCTCTGCAAGACCTTTTAAACCATGGTCGTTTTTTGACGCCAGCAGCTACTCTCGGGTTAGGAATATAACATTCCATACCTGCGAGGATTGTCTCAGTGACTGCGGCAGACGTCAGGATCTTCTGAGCTAAAGCAGATCTACCTCCACGGGTTCGATGCATAAAATTCTCGGAATCCATCCCAATCTACCGACTTATAATGCCACAAACGACGCCAGTTAGTCGGCCCAGATGGGTCGGGTTGTGTGCATGACACTTGAGTCCGAACGAGACAGTGGTCCGAGGAGGCTAAAGGCGCATCCACTGAGACGGAATATCCGCCCGTACGTGTAGTCAGCAGAAGTTCCAGTAAGGAGCTCGTATGATCATCTATATCTGGTATTCTCGTTGGAGAAAGTAAAATCCATAGGTTTGAGTAAATTCATGAGCAGATATAACTGAGCCACTTACGATGGTGGGCGTTGAAGTCTTCCAAAATAACTATACTGCTGTGGGATACTGCTCTAGAACTTAGTCGTAAAACTCAGGTGCGTGAAGAGTCGAGTTACGTCAGTGTCACCGATATGAGAGCTGTATAGGCAAGTTTAGATACGAGTGTGGCCGCCGTGATCTACGCGCACCCACAATATTGACAGGTCCCTGTCTTCAAGGCTATCAAGGTGACGACAGCAGATATCCTCGCGAACGAACATACATACACCGGCACGACTCACAAAATTGTGCTCGAGTTTGTAGCCGGGATAATGAATGTATGATGTATAGGCCGGGAAGGATATCTGCGTCTCCGTTAGAAAAAGAATGGTCGGCTGCGCAGTCTTCAGATGGAGGTGGACTGCGGCGGATCAGCCACCCAGTGCGGAGATTAAGTGATCCCTTGGTTCGGGAACTGGTTCAACCTGCGGTCGGCCAGCGGTCAGCTGTTTCATCAGGTCTCCTTGACCGCCGTACCAGCACGCCGCGTCTACGCCGAGCATGACAGCAACAAGCACCGCCGGTCCTCCGCTGTACGCGCAGCGAATCCTCAAAGAGCTCTGGCAGCTTTACTTACCGCCAGGAACACAACACTTCTCAAAGTTAGTGTTATTATGGCCACGGTTTTTTGTAAGGTGGAGGGGAGGTACTTTCCCAGTTCAGGCTGCTCATTCGAGCAAGTACTCGCGGGCGCTTGTTCGGGCGGCTTGTTCGTGAGAGTACTTGCTGTGCTGTGCTACCTCTCTTAAATTTCTTTCTACCATAAATTTCTAACCGACAGAATAGACGAAGTCGTCATGACGATGTTTCAACGTTAGATAAAAAAGTAACGCTGTATCATCTGCGTGTTAGTTCTCCCGTCTATTGTCTAGATTTAAAGTGCTAAGGTCATTTATGTAAATTAGAAACAAGGTAGGTCCTAGTATACTTTCCTGCGGAACACCAAACATTCCAACATTTGCTTTAAATAACAAAATGGAGGGGTGCATATCTGTAGGTAGTGGAAACTACCCACCCACTATGTAAATTTTAATTTTAATACGCATTTTTATAGCTTTTGAAGGTGTGATTAGGACAGCATAATCTTGCATACCGCTGCAAATAAACTGTAATCGTTTTATGGAGAGATACGAAGTATAATTAAGAATCGAACGAACTTACATACATGTAAACTGTAATCGTCTTCAGAGGATACGAAGTATAATTAAGAATTGAACGAACTTACATACATGTAAACTGTAATTGTCTTCGAGAGAGATACGAAGTATAATTAAGAATTGAACGAACTTACATACATGTAAACTGTAATCGTCTTCAGAGGATACGAAGTATAATTAAGAATTGAACGAACTTACATACATGTAAACTGTAATTGTCTTCGAGAGAGATACGAAGTATAATTAAGAATTGAACGAACTTACATACATGTAAACTGTAATCGTCTTCGGGAGAAATACGAAGTATAATTAAGAATTGAACGAACTTACATACATGTAAACTGTAATCGTCCTCGGGAGAGATACGAAGTATAATTAAGAATCCAACGAACTTACATACATGCAAACTATAATCGTCTTCGGGAGAGATACGAAGTATAATTAAAAATCGATCGAACTTACATACATGTAAACTGTAATCGTCTTCGGAAGAGATACGAAGTATAATTAAGAATCGAACCAACTTACATACATGTAAACTGCAATCGTCTTCGGTAAAGACACTCGTATACTTAGATAAAAAAAAATCAAACTTCACAAGGTAAGTTAGTTAGATGCTTGGTTGTTGAAATTAAGTTAAGAGGCTAATAGCGGCTAACAAGTGACACTTGATATTTATTAATTTTTCTTTCTACAAAGCACATTTCAAAAATGTTCTTTATAGGAATTGTTAAACTAGTCATAAGGTATTTTTAGATAATTTCGTCCTAGGTATAGAATAAAGCAACTACTGTTAGCAGCAGCAGCAAAACAGATATTGTAAACTCACAGACATCAATATCACATCATTTCCTTCATAATAAATAGTTTGTCTCCCTCACTCTTGAGTCTGTACGCTAATTTTAATTCAGTGTATAGTTTAAGTGCCTAGTTTCTTATTATTTACTTGCAGAAGCCAAACAACAGTTTATTCAAACATCCGTTAACATATTACAAATTATAAAAAAAATATCTTGAAGGATGACCGCGCGTTGATGTCTTTTGTTTGAACGATTTGGGTTTGTTTGAACAACCGTACCGCACCAACGGATATTTTTCTTTATTTGATTTATTCATTGCAACATTTTAATTGACATGGCTCTCAACACAAAACATAAATAAGACTGTAATACTAAGATGTTATCTTTAATAGATATTTTACTGCTAAACATACTTTTTTGCTCTGCAATATATTTTAAGCCAAAAAAATTGATTACTGTTTCATCCTTTCCTAAAAGAGGTAAAGCTAATTGTTGAATTTGCAAAATAATTTATCCGCACGGAATGACAGTATTGTCGAACCCAATTATAAAATAATATAATAATTATATCTCAAAAGCCACGAGGCGTTTGCCAGTACATAATAAAAGTAACTAAAGCGAACACACATTAAATATTTAAAAAAATGTTGACTAAGCTAACTTTTACAAACAAAAGATTAAGATTAAAGATACAGGTGTGTTACGTAACAAAATGGAGCGGCGACGGTAACGCAGGAGGCGGGTAGCGGAGTCATCGCCCGCGCCAAAAGTAAAAGTGCGCGCCCGGCCTGACGCACATCTGCGTCGCTTGCACTAGACGGTGTTTTGACTTCACTCGTCTTTTGTTTTGTATATAATACACCAAGTCTAAGACTCCTTTCTTGGTCAGTTGGTTGGTCAGCAGAGCAGGAAAAACATTTATGTGATAAAAATAAAATTTCTATGTAAAATATGTATGTATTCACATGATAAAAGTAAATAAATATTTTGTCATCTCACTGGCTCGGAAAGTCTCACTTTATCGTTTTTTTTAATTCTACAAAAACATAATGAAACTGTCCGAAATGCGGTTTGTCCTTACTACTTCATATATTAGTCATCCACTAATAACACTTTAGTTTAATCTTTGATACTATTGAATTAAAGATAATGTTTTGTTTAATGTTATTAAATAGATAATTAATTAGAGTTTGTTAAATTATATAGTTTGTTTTCAACTGCATCGTGGGGAAGTAAGTACTTGTGTGTGTTCGTCACTCACGAGCGAACAACAGTAGGTAACTGTCGTTGTCGGACTGACAACACACGGCCGTAAAAAATATTACGAAACCGCTGCGAGAATTTTTTAATTTTCCTAACAAATAATATACCACGTCTTCATACTTAGAGTGCTAATACTTTTTGCAGAGTATGTTATCAATATTTTTGCACTTATCAACTGCGGACAGGTTTACAACTAGCGATACTGTAGGTGGTGCATCGAGCATGTTCGCTAAGGCTGGTGATAGTACTATGCGGTTGGCCGGAGCGGCGGCGATACGGTGTACTAAAACCATTGCAGGGGCGCAGTCAGCCGCTTAGATCTAATTGTCAGTGATAGAGCAATGTGTATAGCTGGTATGGTGTCCAGGAGCGAGCAGGGCATACCACAATATACTGAAACCGTGACGCATCGGCAAAGTAAAGTACTTTCCATGGTTCTGTACTTAAGTCTTCATACATCGTATGTACATACACATACAGCCGCACGTGCAGCATTACCGCTTCGGTTAACCGTAGGTATTGCTCTATTGCCGGTCTAAGGCTCCATAGATTGGATTAATATATAAAGAGCAGTGGCGCCGGTACTGTTTTTCCATAAAGATCTACGTACCAAAAATTTATGACTGGTAGATCGACGCTTGAACCTACAATACTTTTTATTTGTAAATAAAACTACTACACTAAATTTCTAACCCTATACTAACGCTATTTAGGCATTTACGAACGCCAATCGAAAATTACCTGAATATACTGATTAAATTGAATATTTAAGATTTAAGTTATAGTAATGTATATTATATTTTTTTTAACGTATTGTGATTGTTTTGTCAATGATGACAGGTACAAAAAACCCCAAATTACTACAAAGTGACGTACCTCAATTGTATTGATGTACCTAAATGGACCACGTCTGTCTGTCCTATGTTTTTTAAGGGAACCTAAGGGAGCCCTTAATTACAGTTTAAACTGAGAGGGGATATAGAAGGTAGGGACAAGACCTAACTTGAAACAATTAAACATAAAAAAAAATGTACGACCTTAATTAAGTAGGTATGAACCTTCCTTAACAATTATTTGCACTTGCACATACAAAATAAGTAAAATAGACACGAACTTTATTTTAATTCTGCAGGCTAATGACAACCATAGTGTGTTGCCAGAACACAAAAACAGGTTGCGTTCGGAACCTAGCGTTTCGAGCGTAAGGCGCGGCCCCGATATAGCAACGGTGAAAAACAGCGATATTTACTATAGGTGTTTTCATGTCCGAATGAAAATAAAGAATTACAGGCAATATGGATCACCACAGATTCCAGATAGTTGAAGACATAGACATAATAGATGGATTCGTTTATGTCCTGCTACCCAACGACCACACCTGCAAATCCATCACGTTCATCAAGGAGCTAACTACTGAATTTATTTCCAATATTACCAATCGATATGAAAAAAATTTTTCTTAGAATCTTTTAGCGAACTTATGAATGACTTTATTTCATAGTCTTAGAAGTTTAATTTTTTTACAACTTTGAGTAACCGTAGATTTTTATATTTGATATTAATTTCAACTTGATACCTTCACCGTTACTGAAAAAAGGGTCTTGACAGACATACTTTAAAAATATATCCTCATTATAATATTAAGTATGGATGACTACCAGAATGTAGTCTGAACTGAACTGTTGTCTTCGGTCTGTGAGTGCCCGTGTGTCCGCGCAGTCCGGGCGGCGGCGCAGCGTGTGACAGACGGGCGGACAGCCGAGTCGGGACCTGCTAATTGGCGATCAGCCGCCGCGCTTCACGATCCGTTGGGAAACCACCTCACTGTATATACCACATTATTGCATATTCCAGTATGGATTGTGGTCTTCAAACGTCCTTTTAATAATAAAAAAATGAGTTACAATTTTGAATCTAAATATTTGATACTTGTATATTCAAATAATAATTAATATTTTACGACGTGATATAATTCTATAAATTACTGTTCTGATTGCAACCCTATGCTTTATTCCTGTCCTGTCC
Organism: Apoda limacodes; assembly: GCA_946406115.1. Lineage (NCBI taxonomy): Eukaryota > Metazoa > Arthropoda > Insecta > Lepidoptera > Limacodidae > Apoda > Apoda limacodes. Next base: position 3,400,732 of record OX291553.1, on the reverse strand, counting down.
TGTTTATGGACTGGTCTTTTCTACCATTCCCGCCCGTTCCATTTCCCCCCACACACGCCCCATATCCATAATTCGTCGTCAGTTTCGTGGCTTAATCCGCGGCGGTATGTCATCCTGAACGGGGTATTGGCCAAGAGAAAGGTGGCCCCTATTCGCAAATTAACACGATTTAAAAGCTGAAACTTTAAACCAGCAATTGAGCCCCCGAGGTAAAGTTCTGCTTCACTCTGTTGAGTATTCCAAGTTTTATGGACGCCAGCTGTTCCTTATCTTCCAAATAATTTCAGGACTAAACATCGCTGGAGATGTCAACTCCAAGGATTCTAATACTTTTGGGGTTCTTAAACCTCAGTGACTGGTTCGGTGAACGCGCAGACTTGTGTCTTCTCACGGTTGAATCGGAATCCCCAGCCAGAACCCTCGGCCACAGTGGTTGTGATTTTACGACACAAATTCTCCCCAGTATTCAAAACGTGTGAGGTTTGCACGGCCCGTGTAATGAGCGGTGTTGATCTATCTACGTGAACAAATTACATTGCTAATTTTTATACTAAGGCACGTTTCTAACATACAACAACTTTAAAATTATAAGATAGTAAGTATTTGTATAAATCCTGAGTGACATTCCTTTACGGATGTTGAATAAAAAACATTTGAAAATGTTCAGCTTTATTTTGTAAAAGTTAATTATTCCATAAATTATGTAAAACGAGAAATGTCATGAAGCCATACCAAAGCCGCGCCATATCAAATGAAGTAACGAAAGTTTTAAAGTATATCAAGCCTTGGCATACTTCTTTAACATTTTCTCAGTACACAATCTCGTGCCACAACTTTATCGTTAAGTTCTTTATAAACACTTGGGATCTTTATCTTTTAATTTTAAGGTGGTTTCTTTGTCTGTGTTATTAGTATTTTAATTTTAAGAAAGGTGTATTTGTCTTAGTCATCAGTAATTTAATTTTAAGACATGTATATTTATCTAAGTTATTAATATTTTTAGATAAGGGCTCTGTTATGTATCCAACCAGGATACATTATACTTATAGTTTCACCGAAACCATCGACCATCATGTCGCAGCAACTTTAATCAAACACTATTAGCACTGTTATAGTGCTATATATACATATAATTCATTTCACAAAGCAATTATTGTTTCGGAAAATAAAATATAATTTTAATATTATTATATAAGTCATCAATAATGAAGATATAATATATATCTTCATAACAACATACACTTAAGTTCATTATTGTCACAGTGATATGTGAAATGGAGACAGTTATAGATATTTGTTACCACTACATAAAACTATAAATTCAATTATTCATGTTATAGCACAACCCTTAGCCATTATTTTTAATAGTTGTGTTGATAGTGGTATGTTTCCTGATGAGATGAAACTTAGCAAAGTTATACCTCTTTTTAAATCAGGTAGTTCAACAGATCCTAAAAATTTTCGGCCTATTTCAATACTACCTATACTCAGTAAAGTTTTTGAAAAAATCATACTTTGTGTATTAATGAGCTACTTAGTAGTAAACAGTTTGGCTTTATGAAAGGCCGTTCCACAACCGATGCAGGAGTGGCACTATTAAAAAATATATATAACGCCTGGGAGGATTCGCATGATGCCCTTGGAGTGTTTTGTGATTTATCTAAGGCATTTGACTGTGTTCAACATGAAAATCTCATCAGGAAGCTACATCACTATGGTATTAGAGACAAAGCTCTCAACTTTTTGACATCCTATATGAGTAGGAGAGTACAGAAAATAGATGTCAACGGTGAAAGATCTCCGGGATCAGCAGTCACTATGGGAGTCCCTCAGGGCTCAATTTTAGGTCCTTTTCTATTTCTTATTTATATTAATGATCTCCCATATAATGTTAAAAACCATGACATTGTCTTATTTGCTGATGACACCTCTTTGCTTTTTAAAGTTAAGAGACGACAGACATATTATAATGAATTAAATAATGTCCAGAATTGTAAATTGGTTTAACGCTACTAATTTGTTACTTAATGAAAAAAAATCCAAATGTGTTAAATTTACATTACCAAATGTTAGTCAGAGACAGACATGTATTAATATTATTGGCGAGCAATTAGAACTTGTTAATTCAACAGTCTTTCTTGGCATAACGCTGGACTCCAAACTTCAATGGGGTCCTCATATTCATAACCTAACCAAAAAACTTAGCTCTGCTGTGTATGCGATCAAGAAAATAAGACAATTGACCGATGTCGACACTGCAAAAATAGTATATTTTAGCTATTTCCATAGTTTAATGACATATGGTATCCTATTGTGGGGTAGCGCTGCTGATGTAAATACAATATTTTTGTTACAAAAAAGGGCAATTCGTGCTATTTATAAATTAGGATCTAGGATATCTCTGAGGGATAGGTTTAGGGAAGTAAAAATTTTAACTTTAGTGTCGCAGTACATATATGAAAATCTTTTATATGTACATAAAAATATCAATAGTTTCAGCAAGAAAAGTGACGTTCACAAAGTAAATACTAGAAGTAAAAATAAGCTGTTGGTGCATGATACACGTCTACACAAAATAAGTAACTCTTTTATGGGGCAATGTATACACTTTTACAACAAAGTTCCCAATAAAATTCAAAATCTATCAATAAGTAATTTTAAATCTTTTATCAAGCAGGTACTTTGTAAAAAGGCATACTACAATATTTCAGACTATGTAAATGATAAAAATCCTTGGGACTGATGATGCTCAATTACAGGATGCATAGGTAAACCAAATTAAAATGGAAATAACATAAAATTGTACGACTAAAATTTTATTATTTAAAACATTAATTGTATTTTAGTTTATTTGTATTATTGATAGTGTTTTTAAAAGAGTAACTATCGAGTTTCTTGCCGGATTCTTCTCGGTAGAAATCAACAACATTGTGAACCGGCGAGAAGGTGGGAGGGTTCAAAAAATAATATTTTATAACTTTGACGATTCAAAAGTGATTGTAAAATCCTTATTTGAATAAACCATTTTGACTTTGACTTTTTTGACTTTGACATATTAAAAAATGTTTACCCCTTTATAACGCAACGCAACGCAAGAAACAATAATTAATCTCGCATATGTAGTAATAATCCAAACTTACATAATCAAGTATTTGCGGTATAATATTTTTGGTTTTCAAACGTTTTCGGTGCACAAGGGCGCAGTTGTCTCTCGGACATTTTCAACAAAAATACGATGTGTAATTTCTTAACAGCTGCGTATAAATTTGTCGGGTATCGTTGACGTCGTTTTAAATAAATTTCGCTTAAGTGGCGAGCAAATAAAATTTTATTGACCATTGAAGCTATCATGGCGCGTCGCGGTTTATGGCGCGATGCTCGAAAACTTAATGGTTATGAGGAGACGACAACATTCGTTAATTCTTCTTTCTGGAAGTGAAGAATCTTTCACAACCGACACACATAAAGTTTTTGTATTGTAATAAGGCATAATTTTTTTAATCACTTTTAAACATATCGCACTATCCCTTCGGTGTTCACTATCAGCAAATTCAACCCTGATAAAAACCGCTGTCTTGATACCCCTGAGCCTATGACTATTTAAATTTTAGCTTAAAGGCATCGCCATATCAATAAAGTTTGAAAGGCATAACATATTTGGGACTCGAATTAAATCGCTTATCAACCGCTACATGTCTACTGTTGCACATAGGCCTCAACTACGAGTATGTCCTCAGTCTACCTCGTGTGTGGCCATCCCACACTGTGTTTTTTGGCTAGTAGTGTCCACTCTAGAACCTTCCTTGCAGATGCCAGCTTGGTTTTTTTTGTCTTGGTTCAACGACAGGTTGTGAGAATTGTCGGCGATCCTAAACTCGCACTTGCCATATTGAACCCTTTAGTTTGAGGAGAGACTTTGCCTTCCTGAGTGTGTTCTACCGCTTGTACAATGGGATGTGTTCTGAGAAATCGTTCGAAATAATGCCCACACGGCTACTTTCCACCATCGCACCGCTCGCCATCGGAATGGGATTTTTTATTCTCATACTTCAGAACCTAATTGGTCCGCTTAGGTTGTGGAATGAGCTCCAAGGTTTTCTCTAAGGACTACCGTATGGGGTACTTCAAGAAAGAAGTTATTAGATTTTTGAAGGATCGGCAACGCGCGAGTGACTCCTAGGGTGTTGCAAGCGTCCATAGGCTACGGTGACCGCTTATACCATCAGGCGGACCGTAAGATTGTTTGCCACTTTAGTAGTATGAAAAAATTATTGTTCATCGGTTCTACGAGCTATGTGGCCTGCCCGTTGCCACTTCAATTTATTCATTTAGCCATCCTTATTTATATTTCACCGTTCGATTCGAATGGTTTTCTTATTTCGAATAATTAATCTATCTTAAAATCTAGGCTTTTGTGGTTCAGACAACGATACTAACAGCTAGTATATGTAGTTATAAATTGTATGGTCGCTATATAGCGTAGCCAATTTGTGAATTATGGTAGGGACGAACAACGTTTATGTAACGGTGACCTGATTTATTTTTTAGGTTGCTTTTAACGATACAATAAAACTGTAAAAGTAACGTGCCTATACATAGTTAATACTTGCAAATAAATACTTATGGGGAATCAGTAAGACAAATTTAATTTTGGAATTTTTGAGATCGCATACTGTAGATACACGCATCAACTAAGGATTCCGTATCATAAAAATAATTCTAGACACTTCAAAAACTTTTGTTTGATATATTTTTTGGTTTGGGGTTGTGTAATTTTTAGATTTTTAATACACATAGTAAAAAAGTTACAGGAGAGACACAAAATTTTCGATTTTAGCAAGCTAATAATTTACAATTTATACACATGAGAGAAACAAGTCTAACGTAAAATGCATCTCGTAGAATTATCCAACAACAAACAATATGAGGTGCGCGAAAAACATTTTAGTCTTATATTTTTCTCATCCATATATTTCCCTATCATTTTTTATTGAATTAATTAATTTAATTGAAAAAACTGTTTAACGGTATACACAAGGCTACGCGCAAGTAAAATTTTTGAGACATAATTCTCCTTATAAAATTGGGGCTGTAAATACGAACGGACGAAATTAATGACGAAAATAAGAATAAAGTTTAATCTTAAAAACATTAAACCTTTATACTATACAATACCATTTGGCTACAGAACACTAAAAGTGTGATTTATTTTATATGTACTTGATAAAAATTACGTAGACCAGGTGCATATATGTGTAGGTATTTTATTGCTTTGTATTCTTTTCGGTAAAAATTCCAATATTTCTAAGTGTGAGAGAACATTCGGCTTCGGCCGTATGTTTGAACGCGTCAATCTTTGGAACAACCAGTCAGATTTAATAAATCTAGAAACTAATTTCCAAAAATCTGATCTGATTTACAGTTGGTGTCATGAAAGTGAAGTGTGTTATAAACTTTAGGTACATAGATATCTTGTACACTATAAACATCGATACTCGTACCAAAATTTTATACAATCATCAACATAAAAGGCGTTTCACAGATTCCAAATTAACACCCATTATTATTTTTTACCAATAATTTAAGTTTTAAATTCACTGTAATAATATGGGACCACCTCGGAAGTATACCCTTTTAAATAAAAAAGAATTTTGTAAAATCCGTCTATATTATTATACCCGAGCATACATAAAAAAAAAATACAAACATACGAATTCAGAACCTCCTCCTTTTTCAATGTCAACTAAAAAGTTATTTTTGCATTTGATAGATTAATTTCGGACGATGGGTATAGGCTATTCAACATGACGCTATGACACTTAGGAGCCAAGCAAAGAGAAAGAGCGCGGGCGAACTTGCGACGCGGTGGGTCGGAGGCTGACGCTACAGTGCAAAGGCAGCGGAGTTATTTTCTCGGTGTTTTTTTTTATTTGTGCCTAATACAGGTCCTTCTGTAATTTAGTGTTCGGCCCTAACGAATTGGCAAGCGCAGCTAGTCAGTCTACAATATTGTTCTATTTGTGGTTGTTCTATCCATTATATTTTTATTTTTCTTCCACAAGCAGAAAACGTAACTTTTATATATACCTAAAAACAATGCTGAAATATTGTATAAAAATCTATTTGCTTACGGTTTCTACTGTGTGCTGCTTTACAGTAGGACTACGCGCTTTATTTGTTTTGTTACAAGAACATTTTGCACATGACACATTTTATTAAATAATGTGTTGTGTTCTTTGAGTTATATTATGAGCGTACAACCGTAGCAGTCATTGAGTGTGTTCGTTTTAGATTACAGAATCATTGTTTTCGTTGATTTTGTCATCTGTCATTAGTTCCTTTTTATTGGTATCAAAAATAAAAATCATCTGTTACAAACTGTTAAGCGTTCGTTTACGATATTTTTGCCACCGAAAAATGAAACTTTAGACACACTTCTGGAAGTGAGGCGTTGGTGTAAATCTGTCAAACTGCCTATATATATTCATTATTTATGTACTGTATTATTTAAGTTGTGTCTGTACGTCAACCATCATTTTGCAAGTTTGCAACCAATAATATTGTTAGTAACGTTGCATCAAAGCTACACGAGCGATAGGTGTTATCAACAGTGTTATTTTTTTTAAACTACTAAGGTGACTAACAAGCTTACGGTCCGCCTTATGGTAAGCGGTCACCGTAGCCTATGAACGGTTGTAACACCAGGGTTAGGTATCACTCGCGCGTTGTCGACCCTTCAAAATTCCAATAACTTCTTTCTTGAAGAACCCCATACTGTAGTCCTTAGAGAAAATCTTGGCAGGGAGCTAATTCCACAACCCAAGCGTTCGCGGGAGGAAGTTTCTCGCACTGTACGCGACCATTTCGGTTCTAAGTGTGAGAATGAATTCTCTGCCGATGGTGAACGGTGCGATGGTAGAAGGTGGCCGTGGGCATCATTTCGAACAATTCCTCAGAACACATCCCGAACAAGCGGTAGAACACACACAGGGAGCCAAAGTCTCTCCTCAGACTTCAGGTTCGATACGGCAAGTGAGTTTGGGATCGTCAACAATTCTCACAGCCCATCGTTGAACCGAGTCATAAGGGCCAAACTGGTATCCGGGTGCACCCGTCCAGAGATGGCAGCAGTACTCCATATGGGGCCGAACTTGTGGCTTATTAAGCAGCAACCTCTGCCCCGACGTGAAGTACTGCCTCGCTCTGTTGAGCACACCTAGTTTTTTGAACGCCTGCTTCACCTTGTCTTGCAAATGATATCGGAACTGAACATCGCTGAAGATGTCAAAACCAAGGTTCCCAATGATCTTGGAGATGGAGAAGGGAGTGTTCTGGAATTGTTAGACCACAGTGAATGTGGTTTTCTTAGTGGTGAACGCGCAAACTTGTGTCTTTGTAGGGTTGAATCGGACCAAGTTTTCCCGTCCCCCAATCAGAGGTCTCGATTTGAGACACAATTTTTATGCGGTTTTTCTCCACAACGGAACGAGGAATGTTTGCACGACCCGGCGTGTAATAAGCGTCTCCAGTACTGTCATCGGCATAGCAATGCATGATGTTGATGTCCAACATGTCACTGATATGCAGTAGAAACAGTGTGTCGAACATTTTAGCTCAAAACGAACACACTCATTGTTGGAACAAAATTGATTATGATAATGTCGCACAAAATGAGAACAAAAAGTCACACTTGTATTCGGAATCGAATGAATTTTATGTTTATTTCTTTTAAAGTAATTTTTCAATTTAATCTTAAGATACGGACCATAACTTAAATTACACGTTGAGGCCTTTTGTGCAGTAAAATAAAATCGTTAAGTAATAACTTTGACGAACATCTGCAATAATTTTGATTTTTTACGCAACAGGGATTCCATATTTACCTTGAGTACCTGTTTTACCTATTGTTGAATTTATTAACACTGTTATTTGCAACATAAATAACTATATAAAGTATATCATGTGTTATAGTAAATCCCAACACATTTAAATGTAAAAAGAGGCCAACTTTTCATAATGGATTTTACTTTGATTTAAAATCTTTGAAAAGTGTCTGAAATATAAGAACTAGGAACCTATGCCAAATTAAGTTTACACAACTAATATATATCGCTAGCAAAGCTTTCTATACAACCTCTGCTTCCATATTAATATTATATGAATGTGAAAGTGTCTCTGGTCTGTCTGTTTTTTTTTTGTATTTTTTCAACGGAGCATTCGATGGAGCTGAAATTTTGCATCTCAAGAGACGGAGAAGTACTTCTTATCCCAGATAGTTCCCGCGGGAATTATTACAACCGTATTCTAGTCATGTCTAGAACTTAGAACTGAAACTCAAAAAATTTTTGTTTGTTAAGGTCTTCAAAATCATATTAAGGTTTCTAATATATTTTCCGCGAGAGACACTTCCAAAGTGGTAAAATGCGTCCCCCCCTCCCCTATTACTTCTAAAATAAGAGAATAATAAAACTAAACAAAATATATGATATACATTACCGTGCAAACTTCCACCGAAAATTGGTTTGAACGAGATCTAGTAAGTAGGTTTTTTTAATACGTCATTAATCTTAAACCGCAATTTACCTTTCATTCCATTACTCTAATAAAAAAATAAAAAAAAAACATTTAATTTTTATTGATAATGGTACGAAATCTTTTGTGCGCGAGTCCGACTCGCACTTGGCCGATTTTTATCATTAATTTATTCAAAACTTTATAATAGTTTTTTTTTCTTGTTGAACTATTGTTGACAGACATTTTACATTTATTTGCAGGAAAAATTTTATGTAATTTTACTGTAGAAAAATATATTGCAATATTGTTCAGAAATGGTACCTTGCTATAAAGTTGACTCCTAATACTGTAGTGTCAACTTTTTGTTCCGTTATAATAGGACCACCCACCCAACATCTTAACCCAAACGTATCTTCATAATGTCTTTCGCTTCGTTGATAAATATTCTCATCTCAATTTTCGTTGTCAACACCAACAACACAATTGTCAACGTAAAAACTGTTTTTAATTAACTGGCGATTTCACCCTCATGTTTCTCAAGATGATATAGAATTGTAGCTAATAGGAGGTATGGACTCGTTGTAACACCAAACACTACGCGACGATGACTAAAAACCCTTAGACAAGCATTAAAACAGACACCTTCCTTCGTAGAAGCCGACGCGTCAAAAACAGGGCGAATTCTAGTTGTGAGGATAGAGTTTTTAACTATGGCTTGGTGAGGTAAATAATGGCCGGTTTGTAGATTATCATCGATAACTTCTTTTATTACATTATTACTTAACCATTCGTCGAACTCCTCATTATAGTCTGCTAATAAACCTAGTTTTATAAGCTTATTTGTGGTTGACATTTTAGATGTATCGTTCCACAATAATTTAACTTCATACCTATTTTCCTCATTTATACCTATAGTCTCTCTGAAAAAAATCTCAACTTCTTTACATTTTATATACTTTTTACTTGCGCCTCATCTTTTATAACTATTGATTCTAATTTCCACAAATCATCATCGTCAAAAGAACAAGCTTGTATTGTAGTAAAAGTGCAATACATAACAAAAGTTGATCCCTGCACTACACAACCAAATTTCATCTCAACTGCTACCTACCAAATTGTCACTCACGTGTTCTGACCGTCCAGTGTACAGCTAACCTAAAACATCAGAGCCGATTAGTAAAGAAAACACTGTCATCAATTCAATCAGTAATGTTTATACCTTTTGTTTGCAATTGTGCTAAAAGTATGCCTGGTTTTTATTTTTGGCAAATCTGTAACTCATACTTACTATCAATACTTCAACAGTTTAGTGAAAAGGATTTGTAATTCACTAACCAAACACAAGGAGCTGTCACTGTTTTCAATTCAACTTGACAGTTTCTAACAAAACGATACGTGGTTTTGTAGTTTGTTTTAGAACCAATTTTTTCAGTCTTTGTAGAGGTTTATGATAAGTCAGCACACATAATAGGGTAATTGCTCTTTTCACAGATGTCGAATTTAGGATGTTTCCTACACTTTTTTGTATAATTAAATTCTGGGTCTTAAACATATTAAACATGAGTTCTTCTTTTTAAGATTTTTTTTCTTTCTTCGATATCCCATTTAATCGGCGTCTTAGCCCCAGAACAGACGGTGAAACGCAACTGCAACGAAACCCTTTTGAAATTATTGGTTGGAAACTAGTTTCAGACGTAATCCACACACGGCGCAACCTAAATTGTACCACAATGTGATGAAATTATTACAATCATTTTAGTTTCTTTGAGAACAGACGCATGTAAAATGTCTAGCTCAAGTGAAAAAGAAGTTGTGGTTATGTATTTGTATCTTCATTGCTTTTCCAATTTCTGCCCATGCTTTATCAGTGTTAGTTCTGCTTGAGTAGCTCGATAGTGTTGTATTGTACAAACAAGGATACTTCTCAACTTCCAATACAAATTGAATGTTTTTATTTTCGTCATCAGCCATTTTGTTGCATCGAAAAAAACCGCGAAACAATGAAACGCAAACATGAGTTTCCTGCACGCCGGTTTCAATGCGACTGATTTGCAATGCGTTTGAAACCGGTTTCAACCTGGTTGCGTCATGTGTGGTCTCTCAAAGGAGTCCATGGCATAAACTCAAATGAAACTCAAAAGTAACTAGGAGTTGCAGTTTCGTCTCTTTTGCGTTTCACCATGTGTTCTGGGGCTTACATTCCGAACTTATTATGAGTTGATGTTTCGCACCAAAAACATTCTCTTTTATCATTTTTCATTTGTACAACAGTCTTCTCTTTTGCATTGCTCTTCACTGCAATACTCAAAAAACTTGCTGATGGAATTATTGGATTATTTGAATCCGCTATCGAAAAACCTCCTCGTGACATGCTTATTTTCCCATCGGATTTAACTTCATTGCGAACAAAATCTAACAATTGTGTAAGTTGACTTTTCATAGGCATAATTTCTTCTTGCTAAAAAATTGAAAAAAAATCTATAAATTAAAAGGCACTTGTGCACGAGGAGGTCTTTCGAGAGCGGATTCAAATAATCCAATAATTCCATCAGCAAGTTTTTTGAGTACTGCAGAGAAAAGCAATGCAAAAGAGAAGACTGTTGTACAAATGAAAAACAAAAAAATAGAGAATGTATTTCGTGCGAAAGATCAACTCATAATAGTTCGGAATGTAAGACGCCGATTAAATGGGATATCGAAGAAAAAGAAAGTGATTTAATAAATGATGCAAACAATAAATATGCAAGTGAATGAGAAGAGCTATATGATGATAGCATGCCACAAGGACCAGCATTATATACTGATTCTGAAAATGATACAGCAGCAGTAAATGAGACAAGAAGGAAAATAATAGTTCTAAAATGGCATAGTGATTTTATCATGAAATGCGTAGAGGATGCTGTATTTTATTGTGAAGAAGATAATATAGATATTAGAAGTATATTATGGATTGTTTTAAGTATATGTATGTACATATGATTTTGCTAGAATATAATTATGATGGCGCTAATGGCACTAGTACTATTAAATATCGGAATACTCTTAAATATCTAAATTCCTTGCACGATTGACGATATTTGACGCTTTACATGGTGCGCCCCCTACGCTACGTAAAAACAAAAAAAAAATAATTGACATGTTTGACATTTTATTTTAGTAGCTTACTACATTATTTTTATTACCTACTAAGTGTTTTAGTACATATTGTATACTTGTAAGCGGATTATCAAAGTATTGTATTATTACTTTGAATAGAATTTCTTGCCAGCTCTTTTTGGCAGAAATTAACATTGTTTACATTGTATATCGACGATTCAAAAGTGTTCTCAGAAACCTATTTGAATAAATACTGTTTTCATTTGATTTGATGTAAACTACCATGAGTGGCAAGAAGCTATATAAAAAAAGTACAATTAAAATGTTAATTTCATATGCTGTGATGGTATGAAATTGTACCAATTAGATATTTGTACAGCTTTTCTAAATGGAGACATCGAGGAAGATATGCGTAAACCAAATAATTTGGAAATATACTTAAGTCACATTATAAAGGAAGGAAGAAAAGAGAAGTGATTGATATTAAAGGACTTATAAGTACAAAAGTTGAGACTGTATGCAAACTCAAAAAGGCAATTTACGGCCTAAAACAGCCAGGCAGGCTAGGGAACATAAAACAGCTTTTCAGTTGATCCTTGTCTATATAATTTCAAAAAAGGAGACGAGCATAGAGAATGCGTCGTTATTTGAAAGGCACAAAGGCAACAAAATTGAAATTTACATCAAATAAGACTACTTATAGAGATGGCAGATGCAGATTGGGCTGCACGTAAAGTTGATCGAAGATCATACACCGGATTGATTTTTAAATATACAGGTAGCTTAGTTTTGAGTCACGAAAGCTAGTTACTATAGCGTTATCAACAGCAGAAGCTGAGTTTATGGCATTCATTAACTGATGGTGCCACTGAAACCATACATTTATTTTAGTTTAATTACTGCTGTTATTTCAAGATATGGGTGTATGCGATATATCTATATATATATATATATATATATATATATATAACATACATACATGAACTTAAAATACATGTCACTGTCAATTATGTGTAGTGTGTCAATCTGTTGAAAAATTATATAAAGATGTTGTTACTATTAAAAGACAATGTAACATATAAATACATATATTTTATTGCCATAAGGAGACATAGTTAACCTGTGTTTTTTTTTAGGCTAGACACCACACGTTCGCTTCGTCTCTGTCACACTCTTGCCACCTTTTTTTTTTACAGCTGGCTAGGAAATGCGCTGTCCAGTTCTTTATGTCTATGCAAATATGTAGATAGCCTTCATACATAAACATAGAGAACTGGACAGCGCATTTCCTAGACAGCTGTGAAAAAAATGGTGGCAAAAGTGTAACAGAGATGAATCGAAACTGAGGTATTTGTTTCTTTCTACCTTGTTTTAATAAACATAAACAAACAAAATAGCGGATGTTGATAGATAGACAAAAGAGACTGGTTTGCTTTATCTCTTTTTAAAGGATGGTCAATTTTTTACAACATTTTTTACAAAGACAGATTACAACTCTAAGTCTAGTCTATGCATATATCACATCGACTGTAATCCACAGCTAATTAGTACCGTTCATATGCCGTATAAGCGGCCGTGTATGATGTACTAGTATGTTCGTATCTGTAAAATTAATACTTATCACAGACCACAGAGAAGTATAAACAATAGATGTTTTCAACCAGAAATTAAATAGCTAGCTAACAAAATCAAATAACAACGTAAATCTAACAATTATGTTTGAAAATTTATGTATTGTATTGTATTTATGTTTATGTATTGTAATGATATTTATAAATATGTATGCAATCCGATGTTATATTTAGTTACCTAGTAGTTTTTTGTTTTTGTAGTGTACATAGACTGAGTAAGCTCAATATTTATATTAATAGAAACCGTTCACCAGCATCCTTCTAATTTATTTTCGTGATAACTGACATTGGCAAATAGTTGAGTCTTCTGACTCAATTAAAGCCACAAGAAAAAAAAAATATGTTTTGAAATTAATGTTGCTTATTTTTAGCACTGTATAATTATAATACCACTATAGATAAGATAATGTATCATCAATTTACATAAATTTGTTTACCTAGAAAATCGTCAGTATTGGCTATAAAATGTCGTCCTTAGTGAGGCAAAAATCTGTTTTACTTGCTTTATTTGTTAAACATCTCAATAATTGCACCAAACGGCTTTCGTCACATTTTACGTATTATCCCGACAATGGAAAACCCGTCGAAGGCAAGTTTTAAGCATATAATTTATAACCCTTCATTATTAAGCGATATGTGAGTATCCAGCCCGAACTACTCTTGGTCCGGTGACTTGAAACTGAACGGCTTTGACAACAGCAGGGGTTTGAAAATTACCGCTAGGTTGCAAAACAGTCAATTGTAAATTGAGGTTATAAAAAGAATATATTTATCAAGTCCTTATTGTGTTATTTTGTCCTCTTATCATCCTTCCTCATTAGTCAATTAACAAAAAGTTCATTACCTATATTCGCTTAAGTAAAATAGAATCTAAAAATTAATGCTCTTTACCAGTCAAAGTGCGACTTTCACCCTCCTATTTCATTGTGTGATTAATGCGATCGTCAGACAATATTTATCAGCTTATTTAATGATACGGTGCATTCCCTATGTGAGTCACTCCAAGTTATTGAACGGCAAGTTTATCTTTGGGTGATCACACGGTGTTGAAACTGATCATAGCCTAGGTGCTAGAGACAGCTGCTACCAGATTTTAAGACTATATTTTACTGCAATTTATCCTAGATTAATAATATTGAGATAAGTGATATAGACACTCACCAACATCAAATTCAGGACAGGGTAACTAAATGGGTGCGCAGGAAAAATTAATCTGGTTGCTTTGTTGTGAAATATTTTTATTATTATTATTATTAAAATTATAGACAAGCAGCATGCGATGCTGGTGTGTCTATCTAAAGTGATGTCTTAGACCTTTTCACTAAAATATTATTCACTTAATATGTCATTCTTGTAAGTCCACACACTTGAAGTCTTTAAACCATTTGTCTAGTCCATTTTTAAAAGAGTTGACTGAATCGGCTGAAACTACACTGGCTGGCAATCTGTTCCAAGTTTCCACAACACCATTACTCCAAAAGTGGTGTGCAATATTGGTTTCTGATCTGAAGTGCGTTATAATAAGATGGTGTCTTCTTGAGTGACCAGGAGAGTTTGCATCCTTCAAGACATACATGTCACATATGTTAATATGTTAGGTAGGTTGTAATTGCATGTCAGGATTTTATATGTCTCGATTAGATCACCCCTCATACGCCGATCTTGTAAAGTTGGCAGCTTTAGTATTTTAAGCCTCTCCTTATATGATTTATGATTTTCTTTTTAGTCCAAATGGTATTTTAGTAGCCTTCCTTTGAACACTTTCTAAAAGAGTGATGTCCTTTACAAAATATGGACTCCATACCTGAAACGCATACTCAAGCAAAGGTCTTACGTATGTCTTGTATATTTTTATAAAAGTTGCTATGATGAACTGAAAGGATCTCTGTATCACATAAAGGAAAGACTTAGCTTTTTTCACTAGTGCACTTATATGATCTGCCCATTTTAAATTGCTTGTAATTATTATCCCTAAATCTTTCTGTGAGTTCACAGCAGAAATCGGTGCGCCATCAAGCCAGTATGTTTGATGTGGATTGTTGTTCCCTAGGTACAGCACTGTACACTTATTTGTATTGAGTTTTATTATCCATTAGTGGGTTACCAAAAAATTTACCATCATCTGCAAAAAAGTTGGCTGAAGATTTTAGCAATGCAATCAAATCAGTGACAAAAATGCTAAATAACATTGGAGCAAGCACACTTCCCTGTGGGACTCCACTGAGAACTCTTGTCTGTGATAACGTGTCTCCAACTCGTACTTGGAATGTGCGTTGTGTAAGGTATTCCTTAATCCAATTCAAAAGTTTGCCCTGATGCGGAAATGCTCTAGCTTAAATAATAATCGCTTTTGTTAGTGTTTAGGGTTCTGTACCCCAAGGGTAATTAGCGGAACCCTATTATTAAGGCTCTGCTGTCCGTCTGTCACCAGGCTGTATCTCATGAACTGTGGTAGTAAGACAGTTGAAATTTTCACAGATGTATTTCTGTTGCCGCTATAACAACAAATAATAAAAAACAGAATAAAGTAAATATTTAAGGGGGCTGCCATACAACAAACGTGATTTTTTTGCTTGATTTTGCTTGATATTGATAATGGACGCTTAAAGTATGCACACAATATTTAGTTATATAGTCACTTTAAAAATAAATAGTTAAATTAAAATAAAACAAATATTTAAGGGGGCTCTCATATAACAAATGTCATTTTTTTGCCATTTTTCCAGATAGTTTGACTCGCAATTGGCCAATGTTTTTTACTGCAGCCTCCTTTCTATACACTGCAACCAAAAGTCTTTGTTCTTTAGGTTGCGATTTGAAATTCAAAAATAAAATTATCTATCAATACGTCCAGCAAATCAAAAAAAAATACACTTCTATAATCCTACTAATATTATATATTTGAAAGTATGGATGGTAGGATGTTTGTTAAGCAATCAGGTTTTAACCACGGGTCAAATCAGGATGAAACTTGGCACACATACAGCTTAGGTCCTGGAATAGACTATACTTCTTTTTATCTCGAAAAATTCAATATAATTAAGGAGTTCCACGCTGATAACTAGGTTAAGGGAGGGTGAAGCCACTGGCAAGGTCTAGTACATAGTAAAAGTATACTTGATATGGTACAGCTGGATCGTCTTTATTATTGCTTGAATTAGAGGCTCTTAACCTTGCTTTGAGTGGTGCTGGTGAAAGGACTATCTGTCCACCCATTAGTTTTGCAGCTTGCTCCCTAAGAGATCACATCCAAAAGCTGGCATACAAATATCAAAATTTTTTCAGAATTCTCACACATATTATTCATCTTTATTCCCACCTGTTTTACCATCAATTATCACATCCAGCTTCATGTATCTCATTAGGCCATTTATTAATATCATAAGTCATTGTCTCCTAGATGTAATATTGTTGAAAAATGGTTGGAAGTGCAATACAAAAATTCTTGTTCCAAGATTAGACATAATGAAAAGATTCTGGCACAGTAAGAGATAACAGTTTCTTTACCAATCCCAAAGAAAAACCTCAGAATTTCACTTCACCTACACTAAACTGATCCATCCATTATTAAAGTGCCAGGAACAAGTGCCTAACTAAGTGGTCTAACTAAACTTATAATATAGTTTAAACTGCATTGTGGTGTTACAGAGTCACTACCTCCTGCGACCATTTATGATGTAGAAAATACTCTCTTTAGAGATTTTTTCCTAAGAACAGTTCTTTAAGCGAGACAAACACAGCTGTTCATCAGATATATGTTTATCCTTGTTTCAATAGGCAGACACTACTGTCAACAACCTCACAGAACAAATGTAATAAGTATGTCAAAACTAATATTTCAGGTGAAGCTATAAAAATGAACATGATGCAGGCCATCAACAATGCAATGGATATCACTCTTAAAAATGATCCCACAGCTGTACTCTTTGGTGAAGATGTGGGATTTGGAGGAGTTTTCCGATGTGCCTTGGGGTTACAAGTATGTGTTCTTATGTCAAACAATTGATATTATTACGTTTTTTTAACTAACACAAGCCGTTAACTGCTCACTAGACAAATATAGGTAAATATAAAGTATTAAAATTTATACCTAAGATCAGAGATGCCCAACCGGTCAATCGCGTTTTTGAGGTTGATCTCCATATATTGTTTGAGCATAAAAAAATAATTTGTTCAAATAAAATAATATCAATGGCATCATATGGTTTAGAAAGCAGTTAAGGTCCCTGGGAAACAATGGAAAAAAGCCGCGCGGGTCCTCGGGTTGCATGTTACAGCCTGCATGCATTTAGCTTTTATTGAAAATATTACCAACTTCAAAAATTTTGCAGAAGATCACCAATGTCATGCACCAATATCACGATAATTAATTTTTGTTTTATTGTAAATGACTAGTAAACACAAATTTAAACATTTTCACCTAGTGTAGTAGTTTTATTTACTAATAAAATAGTTTTGAAGGTACAAGCGTTGATGTCCCAGTCATAATTTTTTGGTAGGTAGATCTTCATAGAAAAAAGTATGGGCAGCACTGCCTAAGATTAAGGAACATATTCCAACCCTCAAAACACCCTTCTCAAACCTTACAGAGTATCATTTCAGAGTTACAAAAAAACTTTTGCTTTGTCTTTTAAACAATGTCAAAACCTCAAGTTAATTGAAATATATATGGTTTATATTACCTTTTTGAATAATATTTAAACATATTAATAATGACTCTACCTACAATGACAAACGGTTCATTATGACATAGATAGATAGATAGGTATATACTTTATTGCACACCAAAAATGAATTATAAACAAATTATAATTTAGAAATAAACTTGTAGTATACAATCAGACGGTCCTTACGCTTATAAGCGATCTCTACCAGAGAACCTTTGGGTAGATAGAATAAGAAAAATATACAGAATAGGTAGGTGATGCATAATTAAATTAATACCTAGGTATTAAAATTAACAAAGAAAATAATATATATAATATTTTTAACTGTAGATAATAGTCAAGTAAAATAAAATAAATAAATACATATACATTAAATATAATACCATATTAATTATATACATATATTAACATATATTTGCTAAGATACATACAGTAATTCATATAGGCAGAAAGGCACTGCCTACCCTTGAGCATTTGATTTTTAACATTTTTACGCAATAGTAGTAGTATAAAATATCAGGCTATAAAACGCCGTCACATGTTTTCATTTTGTAGGTACTTTACTTATCTGCAGACTGTCCAGTATATATGGCACTAACAATTCTGAATGAAACTATATACGCTTTTCGCGTAGACGGTGGTGACAGAAGCAGAAGGCTTAGATACTTTTTTCCGTGGCAAAGACTCACAATAATGTGTTCTTATATGGCCTATCAAATACACTAACACATGCAAAAAGAAACGAGCTGACAAGTATATCTTTGCACAGGCCATGTCACTACTGTCTACGCAATACGAGAAAACATATTGCAACTCTATACAAACTTTAGTTCTACATTTGCATGGTATTCACAGCTTGAAGTCAGTGCCTCAAATCAAATTTCACACACAATTACAACAAACTGTTTTTATCTGCGACGAGTATCTCGAACTATTTTCCGTGAGCAGCTTGCATTAATACACCTGTCGAACATGACCGAAAGTCAACGAAGTTTTACGATAACTAGGATATGACAATGGCTGTAATTATTCGACTTATTAAAAAATCAGAACTTTATCTTCATAAAATCGTCAGTTCATGTATCATATTTACTTACTTTAGTTGATTAAAACCGTCGCCATTGTTTTTGTTTGTGTCATCGGGTATAAATATGTACTCTGTGGTGTTATTTGTGTACATACAATAAAGTACAGGTTAAATTAAAGATTTAGTTATTAAGTTACCTAATTTGCTCTTTAAATAATAAGTGAGTGCACAGGTTATGTATGATAGAAAACACAAACTTTGAAATTAGTTTAGGCAGCATGTGTACTAATAAAAATTAAGTATTATTTTGGTGACAAAAAACAAACTATGTCGATTTACCTAGGTAGTTATAGTGAACGGCTGTTCTAGGTATTCCGGATTCTGATCTGATCAAAATAACTAAAAGGGGATGCAAAGGGGAAAACAAGGTATGTAACGTCGATATGTATACACCCTAAAAATCAATTTAAAAAAATGGGTATTTCACTGGCTAACTTCATGTTAACATACAAATAATAAAATATATGAAATGATATACGGGTTTAGGATTGCATGCCACAATTAACATTTACAATATACACGACAATACGCAATAATTTTTTCAGTGAGTCGATTTTTTTATATTTTTTGTCTACCCTGACTAAAACCTCTGTGCATTCCACTGTACTTAACCATCCCTTCCTTCGCCCTGCCGTATGCCGACGCACCGCATGTGTCATTTTTTTTGCCAGTTTGCAATAACAAGCTAGTCTATTATCATGCATTGATTTAGTGATTTAGTACGAAAAATGACTCCTCAACAAATCCAAAGTTATTACTTGTTTATTGTATATATGTAGTGTTTTTCATTTCCAATAAATTTAACCTAAATATGCAGTTTTACTTTAAAGTTCAACACTATGCTTTGTATAACATCAACCTAAATATTTTCTTTTAACGTAAATATTACCGGATTCTACTGTATTTCACAGAACCCTTAATTTTGCAGGATAAAACATAGAGTATACTGGAGATACTGCTACTTGTAAAAGTACCTATGTTAAAACACATACACTCTATTAAATATTAGCCTATTACAAGCTACTCTAGACATAAAGTACCTACACTGCAATTATAAATAACTTTATAATAAAATATTTACTAAAAGTTATTAATATTATTTTAATAATGCACATCTGCTGAAAAGACAATTTTTTTATAATAATATATATATACATCATAATGCTTTACAGCAATAACAATATGTTACAGGAAAAGTATGGGAAAGACCGTGTGTTCAACACACCACTGTGTGAACAAGGCATAGCAGGGTTTGGTATCGGTTTGGCAACTGCTGGAGCCACTGCGATTGCCGAAATACAATTTGCTGACTACATATTCCCTGCCTTTGATCAGGTTTGTTACTATCCTAATCCTTTTTCGTTATTGGCTCTTAAAATTTTGTAAAATCAGATGTCCTGATAATGTCATTTGAAACTCATAATAAGTAACCCTTAGATTAGATTATGTAAAGAGGTCAGTTAAAAGTATTGCCATATTATTGAATTGGTTATGAAATATTTTTGGGGGATGTATTAAAAGAAAAAGAGGTTAGACGTGCTGCTGCTATATAGTTTAAACATATAACTATGATTTGCCTGTTTATTGTCCTTGTGTCCTTGCATCTCATAAGTTCAAACAAAAGATGTGCTAATACTTTCTGCCTCTACTCACAATTGGGCACATAGCCCATTACAAGCCACTTGTATTTAAAGAATGGTTAGTTGTTTGTAGTAGTAAAACTTGAACGTAACCGTTTTTTATTCAATCCTATTAAAATTTTGGCATCAGTGTTTAAGAAAAAAAAATCATTTTAGTAGGTATGTATAATTTTTTGTTGCGTGAAAGCATGAGTGGATGTTTCGTTATAACTACAGCTAGTGAACGAGGCCTCCAAAGCCCGGTACCGGTCGGGGGGGCAGTTCCCGTGCGGCGCTCTCACCGTGCGGACGCCCTGCAGCGCGGTCGGCCACGGCGGTCTCTATCACTCGCAGAGCCCAGAGGGATTCTTCGCGCATGCGCCTGGACTTAGGGTTAGATTATTCTTATATGCCCCACTGTAGAGAAATCCTTGGAGAAGTCGGCTTAGGCTATAGTCCC
Organism: Apoda limacodes; assembly: GCA_946406115.1. Classification (NCBI taxonomy): domain Eukaryota; kingdom Metazoa; phylum Arthropoda; class Insecta; order Lepidoptera; family Limacodidae; genus Apoda; species Apoda limacodes. The sequence goes on along the minus strand of OX291553.1, from coordinate 3,379,658 downwards.
CTACGTTGTCGAGCTAGTGGCCACTCGACGGGCATAGTTTTTAAACACTTGAGGCTTTACAACTGCCCAGTGTCAGCCATCCAGGAACTGACCACGGCCGACGTTGCTTGACTTCGCATAGCATATTCGATAGACGAATGTAACTGGGCTACGAGCTCAGATATAACTTTAACGTTAAGAGAATAATAAATATACTGTTTTTTTTTTTGGTTTGTCTGTATATATCCGAAACAAGGGCATAAAAGAGAAAGACTCGATATAAAAATAATAATGTAATGCATGAATTAAAAATTAATAGAATGAGGTACAAATAGTTTAAAAAATACTTTAATTTTTCACAAAAGAGATGTACAGTGACTGTAATGAATCAAGAAAATGTTCATTTTATAGCATTAAAGACAGGGAACGGAGGCCAATATAATCTACATGATTTGACCTTATTTTGAAATTCTAGAAATAACAGATTTGTATAAATAAAATTTTACAACAAATCACACAACTCCGTATGGACCTAAACCTTTTGTATTATGGGTTCCAGACAAATTATTCAATATTTATATCGATGTACATATTATACATAAAGAATTCAAACGCGCGAAAGATGCTTCTTCTTGTTTTGAAAGCGCCATTGGTTACAGTGACTGCTTATCATCATCATGCGGACAGTAAGCTTGTTTGCCACGTTAGTGGAATAAAAAAAGCACTCGGACTCAAGACAAACATGTTCACAAAATTATTTTTCCTGATCGACATGATGCCTCTCGCAACTGTGGCACTATAGTGCGCACAGTGCATTTAGCATATACAAAAGAAAAACTTTTATTGGGTAACCCCACAGCACCCAGTATTAAAAATTAAATACAAAAAAAATTACATCTACTTCGAAACCCCTCTAAAACCCGCCGTTTCTAGGGTTCCATAGGCGCATGAAAAATAGGATTCCCCTTATAGTTTTGGCATGTCTGTCCATTCGTATTTAACAATCTTATTATTGCACCTGCCCATAGATGCAAGCAGCACTTTACCTTGTTTGCGGCTTTACAAGTCGCAAGTCCATCCTATATAGAGTACTGCTGCCATCTCTAGGCACCTAGATACCAGAATTCGACTCCGCTCAACAACGGTCTTAGATTATCGTCGATGATCCTAAACTGACAAGTCTGAGAAGAGGGTTCGCCCTGTGTGTGTTCTACTGCTTATATCATGGGATGTGTTCTGAGGAATGGTTTGAAATGATTCCCACAGCTAATTTCTACCATCGCAACGCTCACCACGTTAGACTCTAAATGGTCACTTACAGTGCGGTTTCAGACGAACATCCTCCCGCGAACGCTTAAGTTGAAGAATGATGTATGCTAAGGTTTTCACTAGACACTACGATATAGGGTTCTTCAAGAAGAAGGTTGGCAACGCACGAGTGATTCCCCTGGTATTGCAAGCGTCAATAAACTCAAACTCAATTTTTTTTATTCATATTAGGTTTTTACAAACACCTTTGAATAGGATGCGGTGACCGCTTACCATCAGGCGGGCCGTTACCTTGTTAGCCACCTTAGTGGGTAGTAAAAATTTACCGTATTTCAATCGATTCTTGGATTTTTTTTACGAAGATGTCACTTATGTAAACCGCTATACAGGTGGTTTCTCTTAATACACTGAGCTGGGATATGGATATTTTTTAAATGTTCATATCAATTTTTTTTGTCTAAGATTATATCTCAGAAAAGTAGATGGTTATTCCAAAGTATATGGATTGTTTAATTTTACTATCTATTTAGGTGGTAGTCCCCAGAGGCCCTATCACCGCCAAAGGCCTGCTGCTGTCCTGCATCAGGGAGCAGGATCCCTGCATCTTCCTGGAGCCCAAGATCCTGTATCGCTCCGCTGTCGAGGATGTTCCGGTTGAAGACTACACCCTACCTCTTGGAAAAGCACAAGTTTTGAGGGACGGTAAGTCACATATCATAAATTTGAACCAATACCTTTTTTGCAGACAGCCGGGGGACTACAAGAAACTAACTGAGACACTTTAAACACAAATACTCTTTAACTTGTGAGGCTTGCATGCGACAAACCTTGGGTTGTCGACGTTTCGGCCAGCTTGACCATTGAATTAAACTCCAGACCACACAAATCCAGGTCAACTGCGATTTTGAATATCCCCAATGTCTTGGTTTATAAGTCTTATGAACTTTCTATTATGCTATTAAATAATACGACTGTATGTCATCATTTTTACAAATTTCAGGTGACGCAGCGACGCTGATTGGCTGGGGCACGCAGATTCACGTGCTGCTGGAGGTCGCTGACCTGGCTCAGGAGCAGCTAGGGGTCAAGTGTGACGTCATAGACCTCATGTCGATACTCCCATGGGACGAAGACACTGTCTGTAATGTAAGTGATCTTTACAGCTGACAAATAAACAGCATGTCTGAAAAAAGATTGTAACAAATTGTCTTGTTTGGATATTTAACAATTGCTTTTCTGCTTCTGTTTGAACTTTCTTACGACAGTGAAGTAGTCGTTACTTTTAAATAGTAAAAAGGTGTTTTGGTTTACCTTTATTAAGCCTATGTCAGCCTTCTAACGCAATTGCAATCAATCTTATTGTGTTATACTAATGTTATACTTATCTCAGTTATAAAAACAGCTTATGGGTTCCGACAGAGTAGAATCGGCCTAATTCCTGTCAACCTCAAAGCGACTATGAAATAGTTATATATCTTGATCCAAAACACATACCGATGTTTAAGCAACAGCGACATTCGTAGTCGGAGTAAAATTTCAAATTCAAATAACTTGTTTTACCTAATGAAGTGCAAAGGTGAACGTGTCATCTAATAAGGGTCATTCTGCAGTCTGCACCTTCCGATCATATAGATGAGAGATTTTGCCAGCAGAGATTTTTTCATACGCCTTTTTTTTCTGTATTAGGGGAAACACTTTTATATAGCCATATTTTTATTACACTAAAACTATACAATTATAAAAGCTGGTCTTTGTAAGACCTAGTAGTTAAAAGAGATTAAATAAGAAAGGGAGACACAATTGTTGAGAATTTTCTTCTTTAATTGAGCTGATGTCAGTTTCCTGATGAGGACACTGTGATACACTTCACTGAGTTTACACTAGCCCGGGCGGGTAAAGAGTTTTATATTAAATTCAAATTGTGCAGATAAACTTTTCGTTATAGTTCAAAAACTTCTAACACATACACACATCAGCTGTAGAGATCGGAGGCACTGTGTTGCTGCGCTAAAAGTGTGGCCGCTTCACTCGTCGATTGCGAGGTGCGTTCTTATTAATGTCACGACACTTTGGCGTGAACAAAAGCCATTGCCCAAAAATGTGTGGCCAGAAATGAAATCTAGTTAAGAATTAGAGGATTATATAAGAAATCTATATAAGAAAAAATAAGTCTCTAAACCGTAACCTTACCACAGAATAACGGGCTGAATAGTTACTATCATTTTTTTGCAGGCATCATTTTTATTTTCAAAACTTTTATGCTTTTTCACGTAATTTGTTCAAGTCGACTTTACTAATATACCCTTTGTCTATCTATCTTTATTTTAAGTTTTATCAACATCAGCTCAGTGATTGAAAAAGAAGGGAAAGTAGGAATAGAAATAGTAAGACCATAACCATAATATTTTCACTTTTTTAAGCACGTGAGAGAGAGTAGGTAAGAGAGAAAGAGTCGAAACCACACGAATAATGAAGCGATGTACGTAATGGGGCAGAATGGAATAATTTCTTTGTCACGACTGTCGTCGTATATAACTCCCCTTTCCGACTTCCGGACACCTGATTTCATTTCGCAAATAATATACCATAATCCTCGATATAAGGACTATGTAGGAAGTGTATAAAAGCAAAAAATTACGCCTGTACAGCCTGTATGTACAGAATGTGCCTGTATGTACAGAATGTGCCTGTATTAATATGTACAAAAATATTTATGTCGCATTCGTAACAATGATATTTTTTCAGGCGTCATTTAAGAAAACTGTCTGTATAGTACGACAAAAAACGTGTAGTAACTGTTTCTTGTATGTTTTAACTATCGGTAGTATGAATGAAGTTTTACAATCTTTTTGTGATATTTGATAGGCAAAGCTTAACAAGAAAGATAGGAAATGTCCCAAGGATTTGCCACACAACCAATAAACACAGCCAGCAACGTGTACGGAGTCTAGTAGGGAAAGCCAAGTCGTAAAGATAATTGTACACATTACAATCCAATAAATACAGCCAGGTCATAATCCAAAACATACAAGAGAGTCCAGAAAGGAAAGCGTAACACAGCCCATTAAACACAGCCGGGTCACAATTCAAAACGTAAACGGAGTCTAGTAGGAAAAGTCAAGTCGTACACAGTCCATTAAATACAGCCAGGTCACAATTCAAAACGTAAACAAAGTTCAGTAGGGAAAGTCAAGTCGTAAGAAACATCGTACATACATAAACTGCAAAGATCACGCACATTATATGAAGTCAAAATTGTGAGTGACAGGTCAGTGGTGATAGAGGCATTTGCTACCCCATTCCATCCCACCCTATTTCGTACATCGTTTTGTGCGCGGTTTACATTATCAGGCCACTCAAAAGCAACCTACTTCACACCCTGTACACATAATAAATAAATAATTTTGAACATTACACACAGTGCCATCTGGTCTCAAACTAAGAAAAACGGATAGCAGACACATATATAATTTTCTTTATTGAAAATGCATACATATTAAATATAGAAAATAGCCAGTGTACAAAACAAACACAAATTTTCATCACATAAATGTTTCTTTTGTGTGGGTATCGAACCCACGCCCCTCGATTTAACAGGCAACTGATTACCCACAGAGCCGACATACTTAATAAACGTAATAATACCAAGCTGTTATAAGTTACGTTAAGGCTTAATCACTGAACTGATTTTGATGAAACCTGAAAAGGAGATTAACTAGCATCCGAGGATAGACATAAGGTATATAAATAAGTCAACGCGAAAGAAGTTATGGACAAAAGCTAGTATTTTCAAAATAAAAATAATGCCTGAAAAAAATGATATATAGTATCTATTTAGCCCCTTATACTGTAATATGGTTACGGGTTAGACACATAATTTTTTTTTATAGCGAAAAGAAAAAAAAAATTTAATGCAAAACATTCATAGGCTTTTAAAAATAGATAGATTCTTCGAAAAATACAATACTTAGAAATTAGTTAAAAAATGTACCTACTTATATTACTAGTCTAAAAATCTATAAATATTTTATTGTCACGCTGAATGGCAATGCTGATCCGTTGACCCATATTTTTGACTTAATCATAATTATAAATATGCATCATTTTATTTTTTAGTGCAAAGACCAGGACTCGAACCTGCGATCTTTGGATACCGTCCAAATGTTTGTTTGTTTATTATATCTTCATTAATTTTTAAAGCTCTTAACATTTGTATTCTATGTAATTGAAGTAAATTCATGTAACCTTTTGTTGACAGTCTGTGAAGAAGACAGGTCGTTGCCTGGTTGCGCACGAGGCACCCGTGACGTGTGGCTTCGGGGCAGAGCTAGCCGCTACCGTACAGGTTATCTAGTTTATTACTAAACAATTTTATTACTAAAATAAATTATATTAGAATAATATTAATTGTCGACAACTATTTTACCGCAAACTAAAAATTTTCCCGTGTGTAAGTCCGCCAGTTTCTTGTATATTTACGTTTTTTTTTTAAGTAGGTGAGATGAAGTAAATCGTTAACATCGGTTTATTTAAACTATTTGTCTGGTTTTCTATTTATCTGTACAAATAATTGAGGTTAACATATCGTTTCGCAGGAGGAATGTTTCCTGCACTTGGAGGCGCCGATCAGCCGCGTGGCCGGCTGGGACGCGCCCTTCCCGCACGTCTTCGAACCTTTCTACTTGCCAGACAAGTGGCGCTGCTACCAAGCGTTGAAAAATCTCATAGAATATTAAAAAAATGCGTCGGAATCAGTGCAGTGACATTAATGAATACAGTCGAAGATGATAGGGAATTTTCAATGTTACAATTTTTGTAGTTACATCTCGGGCGAATTAATATTGACACCTGGCTGCGTGAAGTCTTTTCAATGTAGTGTGCAAAACAATGGTCAGAGTAACTGAAAGGGGATGCAAGGGATTTTTTTTTTGTTTTGGTTAAGGTTGGGCTGTACAAATAGGAATGCTGAAAATAATTTTTCGCAATTTTTTATGAAAATTTGTGGTATCCCCATAACCATATATTTGATCATGGAAATCGATAGAGTACATCCTCGGCAGCAACCGTTGTATGGAGCACTTTTCTTTGTTAGGTTAGTAAGTTAGGTTTTTCCCTTTCACCCCCTTTTAGTTACTCCGACAATTTTTTTGCACACTCTACATTGAATAAAGTCACACGGCCAGGTGTCATGTTAACTCGCCCGTGTAGTAATATTTTTCTTGTCTGTTGTTTGCTGAACTGACGGGCCGCCCGGTTAGGTTTAAAAATAGCTTACTATGTATATTTTCATACAATGTTCCATTTTTGAGGGCCGGTTAACGTCAAAGTTAGTCGGTGCAAACTAGCCTCAGAATCTAGTTAACAAAAATGGTTATTATACTAGTACATATATGAAATTGTTTTGTAAGTAGGAATGTACATAGTGAAATGTCTAGTTTATACAAAAAAACTATGGAAATTAGGAGTTTGTAATTGGGGTCAGGAGTTAGTTTGAATACGTAAATCGATACGCCGGCCATGCCGCGTCACTGCAGTTTTACCGCGATTCTTAGGCTAAGTTTTAAAGTTTTTGGGACCATGTTTTGTATGTTTATATGTTTTTAATAGGAAATATATATTGTTTGTTAACTTTGAGACTTTCATGTAATTGTAAGACAATGCAACGACCACAAAGGCCGGATTCAAAGTCAGCACTATATAAAGTTGTAAAGGTTGAAAAAAATAGCCGGTAACACTTTAAATGGCAATAAACATCTTATAAAAGTTATACATGTATGTATGTAATTATATCTCCACGGATTTTATCTCTGGAAAGTGGTAACGCTGTTGTGGTGGACAACCTCTTACTCTAACCACTGCGTGATAAGTGACAAGCGGTGAGCCCATCACTGTCACACTGCTTCTGACACAGTGCATTTGGACTTAGGAGGCTTTATATACATATAATGAGCCATAAGTCATAAATTACCAGTTGGCTGCTCAACCCTATACCTAATATCGAAGGGGTAGTCCTTTATCACGGTAAACTCTTATATATCGGTAACGCCATCGATGTACACACGGCCACAACTAAAGGTACAAAATATCAACTTGGCGCATTTCTGCCTAACATAATTATACATCAACTATACATTTCTATTAGCAAATTTATCAAGTCAATAAAGTTGCCTAAAAGGCTAGTTTCCTTATTTTTTTTAATATAATCAAATCATAAAACATTATTTTTAACTTTATTGGCGATTTTTCCGGTTATTACTTCTTGAGATATTAAAATTTAAAAGTATGCATCACTCCGTTTATAAACCAAACAAAAATACTCATCATACAAGGTTAGTGACGTCACCAACACTGGTACTCGCAGAAAAATTGTACGGTGTACCTATGTATTGTAATAACATAATTATGTAATAACATATCCTGACGTGCATAATACATACCACTAATGGGGCCTCTAACATGTGAGGTCACGTGTTAAACGTGCATAAGAGATAGCATTCAAACGGATTTGTAGATTAAGAAAGAATTTAAAATGATTAGAAATCAAATCCTTTGATAGTTGATTATCCTCCAAAGGTATAAAGCAGTGTCTTACGTCGGTGGACGCGTGGACGCAGCAGTGGATTTCATGGTAAACACCCGAGCAGAGCTAATGTTTAGTGCAGAAAAGGATTTAAGTTCCCCAAAGACGAAAACACCTTTATCCCCTAAACAAACGCTTTGCTTTTTACCCCTTAAGTGGGACAATAAAAAGCAATACTACCGTAATAATAAAACTTTCTCTCATAAAGATTTGACGCGTTTTTTAATTTTTCATTTGTTGAGTCGTCGTGGGCTTTCATGTACGTTTCCTTGGACTTTTCTCGAAGAAGGCTGTTAAAGGCTTCAGATTAAATGAACTCTGGAATCAAATCACTATCTGTACTCGATATTAATATGAAAATTTGTAGTCTGTAATGAACTAAACAGCACGGAGATTCGCAGTATACGCCCCTTTTTTTCTTTTTGTTTTCTGCTCTTGGTGCCCAGGTCGATTCTTGAATATATTGTTCGCAGTGGTGAGAGTTTTCATACTTTTTTTGTTCTTGTAATTCTAAATTCAAATCACATTACACAATATTAGACCCGTAGGGATTTCATGACTTACTTTAGGTTAGGTTCGCATGACATATAATTGACATGTAATTTTCAATCCTTTTGTTCAATCCGAGTAATATCACATTTGTTATATCTATCTAGATTTAAATTAAGTAACTCTAATTATTACACTCCTGCTTCTTTAACATTAACAAAGTTCCTACCGCTATATAATTAAACTAGCTTTTCGCCCGCGGCTTCCCTCGCATAGACTGAGATTTGCACAGTTCTTTAATCAATATATGTACTTTCAATTACTATAGTAACTATAGTAAGTAATAATTTAAATAGTTGGGTTTCTTGTTTTTTGGCAGAAATTAATATTATTTAGATTGTATTGACAATTCAAAAGTGTTCTCAGAAGCTTACTTGAATATTTTTATTTTAATTTGATTTTGTTTACGCCCTTAGGGGTTTAAAAAATATATATTTAACTGCGTCTACAATATAATCATAGCCCCTTTTCCAAATTTCTAATTTGATGAGTATATATAGATATATGGATTAGTGTTTGGTGTTAATTTCAATTAGTTACTAAATAAATTCTGTAACCTAATAATTGTGTGCCACCTATAAAAGCAAGATAAGGCACCGTGTCATTTTAAATTAAGTCATACAATAAAATATTTGTTACCAGCCCTCATACGTCCCCACTGTTAGGGTACTGGCCCATCTTGGGCGAGGGTAATTTAGGTAATAGAACAGCGGCTCGTCAGGGGCCCAATTCGAACTTGTGAATGCAGGTTTCCTTTGATTTCCTTTACCGTAATAGCCAGGGCGCAGTAGCATTAACGAAATAATGTAGGTACTTAAGAATTTTAGGGCAACACTTATTGGTGAAAATAATTATTAATTATGCTCTGTTCGGATCCCATGAACCTGAGTTTAATTATCACATTGTCTCGCTAAGTGTCGGCTCCCTAACAAGAAGGCTGAGAGTCCAATTATCAAGTTTAAAAGATGGTTGTATATAAACATATTTACAATCCTTTAATTTTTATTTAAAAAAGTAGTAATAATGGTTTTTAATAGTAGGTACTTTGTAAATTCTGAGAAGTATTCCATATTTCTAACACATATGCCACTTAGTGTACACGCGAATGATTTATTTTATCTCAGTGGTAGGTACATGCGCATTGATTAATATACTGGAAATGCAAGCGCATCATACAACCATTGCCCAAACATTCAGTAGGTATTGTAGAGGTTACGACCTATCGTTACGTGAAAAGGAAGTAGAAACGCTAGCGAAAGCCTTATCGCAGAAAATACTTCATAGGAGCCGGCATTATTTTATTCAAAAACTATTTGATCTCTTACAGCTCCGTAATATCACTATGAAGTATTTACTGCGATAAGACGTTCGCCAGTGTTTCTACTTCCTTTTCTATGTATGGAAGGTGAAGTGCTGTTTCTGTGGTGTACATGGCCCAGTTGGGGAGAAGTGTAAAAAGGAAAACCGGCAAGTGGGAGTCGGACTCACGAACGAAGGGTTCCGTACCATTATTTATAAAAACGGCAAAAAATCACGTTTGATGTATGGGAGCCCCCCTTTAATATTTGTTTGATATTAATTTAGTTATTTATAAAAAACAGATGAATTATTTAAAAATATTTTTTTTTATTATTTTTTCCTTTGAGTATTAGAAGCGTCGGAGATATGATCAATATTTTAAGTAATAGATTCAACTATGTAAATCATAAATTATTTTTCGATCAAATTAAATTGAACAGCCTAGTATTTTTGTAGGCAGGGTTTTACAATAGCTGCACATATCTATAGCATAATAACTACTAATAGTGAGGTAACTCGGCTGTCTAGACAGGGCAACGATGAGGTGCGGTGAGGTCCAGTGCGCCAGGGTACTGTCTAAATAGCGTGTGGCGTGTCATTATCGCTTATTAAATTTTAGTACGTAGGTACCTACCTAAATAAAATCGCCACACGTTTATTGCATTTATGTACGTATTTACTATTATACAAAATTTATTTTCGAAGAATGTTTAGACAAAGAAAATATAATATTACTTCGTAGTTTAATGATATACCTACCTGATATATGATTATTTTGCGTTTCTATGTGTTCTTATTTTACAAACCACATAATTTACATATTAGTAACTAAGTTAATTCATAACATAATTTAGTGTAATTTTTTTTTATTATTAATACACGAGTAATTATTATAAATATTTATAGGCTAATGAAAAAAGAACGCACAGAACGTAGACTAAAAACGATTGAAACCCATCTCAAAACATCAGGAAGCTTAAAAAAGGGTCTCAAAACACTTAATACCACCAAAAAATGGATTCCTAGTCTAAAAAATGACTCAACTAACAATATGACATTTTCAAGATCAAAAATAATAGAAATAGCCTCAACTTTTTATAAGAATCTATACAAATCAAAAGACACAGACTTGGATAATTTACCATTCAACCAAAATTCTCTTAAACTTGATAGATTTTCTACGCATGAGGTAATGAAAAAAATTAACTGCTTAAAGCCCGACAAAAGTAATGGACCTGATCGCATCCCTAATGAAGCAATAAAAGCAGGTAAATTTATATTAGCACCACTCATAACCAACTTATTCAATAAAATCCTTGACGACAGAACAATACCTGAACAGTGGGCAAAATCTGTTATTATTTTACTCTACAAAAAAGGAGACCCTGCCGATATTGGAAACTACCGACCAATCAGCTTACAGTCAAATATGTATAAATTATTTGCTTCATGTCTCGAGGAACGCTTGGCGCTGCTTACAGATAAATGCCAGCCGCCAGAACAAGCTGGATTCAGAAAAAACTTTTCTACAATAGATCACATTCACACTTTAATCCTAATTATAGAAAAATATACAGAATACAATAGGCCACTCTACTTATGTTTTATTGACTACGCCAAAGCTTTCGACTCGATATCTCACAATAGCATATGGAAAGCTCTACAAGAGTGCGAAACACCGTCAGAAACTATAGATCTTCTAAAAGACATTTATACAAAAAGCAAAAGTCGTGTAAAATTAGAAAAACAGGGCCCCGAAATAAACATATGCAGAGGCGTCAGACAAGGTGACCCCCTGTCACCAAGAATTTTCATAACTGTTCTCCAAAATGTAATGAAAACTTTAAACTGGGAGAGAAAAGGTATCAACATAAATGGAGAATGTCTCAGTAATCTTCGGTTTGCTGACGACATTATACTTTTTTCTGAAACAGCATTACAATTGGAGATTATAATTAACGAACTACAGAAAGTAAGTAGTGCAATCGGCCTAGAACTAAATACTACTAAGACTAAAGTCATGACAAACCATCTCACAAAACCAATATATGTTAATAACTATGTATTAGAGTATGTCCAAAACTACGTATATCTAGGCAAACAAGTATCATTCTCAACGTCTAGTCACCAAAATGAACTAAACAGACGTATTAATATAACCTGGAATAAATTCTGGAGCAATAAGGAAATCTTAAAATCTAAACTCCCAGTAAAACTTAAGAAAAAAATTCTGGACTCATGTTTACTACCGTGCCTGACATACGGATGCCAAACCTGGATATTTAACCAAAACACAAAGAATAAAATACAAGTATGTCAGAGAGCAATGGAACGTAGCATACTAAACATACGTAAAAAAGATAAAAAAAAGAAACTTAGACATAAGAAAAACAACTAATGTTATAGATGCTTTAGAACATTCTAAGAGACTAAAATGGAAATGGACAGGTCATGTAGCACGCATGGATAGAAATAAATGGACTCAAAAAATAACTACTTGGGCAGGACCACCAAATAAAAGGAAAAGAGGTAGACCGAAGGAAACATGGATGAATGAAATACACAGAATTGCCGGTCAAAACTGGATCACGAAAGCACAAGACAGAAAGCTGTGGAGTAAAATGGAGGAGGCCTTTACCCGTTGAGGGGTTCTTAATGAATAAAGTTTTAAGTAATAAAAATATATATATATATAACTAAAACAAGCATGGTAATATAATAATTTTAATAATTTTATCATTTAAGTAAAATATTGTAAACTACTAGATTCTAAACGTGTTCATTATGGAAATAAATGAGGCTATAATAATAATAATACACGAGTAAGTATAGTACATTACATGATTTATTATACATTTATATTATACTAGCTGCTGCCGGGACGTCGTCTGCGTGAACGCTATACTATAACATCACTTTTTGTGAACGAAACCTTAGCGCGATCTTATTCGACGCCAACGCCATCCAGTTAACAAACAGGAAACTATTGAAAAATTATTAGTGAAAAATTATAACACATCTAAATTATGACTTTACATGAATTTTTAACATAAAATAAATGGCTATGTGTAAGTAGAATAATTAATAAAGCAAGTCAAATATGCGTCGTTAGATTACACGTTGTTACAGAATGCGTTGAAGAAATAAAGGTTCACTGCTCGTTCCCCGTAGGTGATAGCGTGATAACATGTAGCCTTTATGTTGACCCGACTTCTTAATAATATTCGTGCCAAATTTGAAGTAAATCCATGCAGTACTTTTTGAGTTTATCCCGAACATACATACAGACAAACAGACAAAAATTCTAAAAACTATATTTTTGGCTTCGGTATCGATTGTAGATCACACCCCAAGTATTCTTTTAAAAAAATATTCAATGTACAGTTTTGACTTTCCTACAATTTTATTATATATATAGATTATATTTGTCTCTTATTTCTTTGTCTTTTACATGTACTTAGTTTTATTAGAACCTTTTTTACGAGTCCGACAATGATACACTTAGTAATTCCAGGAGTCTATTCTGCTAAAAATGTTCTTTAATGTTCAGTCACAATGTAACACGCTTTTATTTATAAAAATGTTATAAAAACGCAAAGATTTAGTACAAGGTGCAAAGTTTTAGGGTTTAATAAAAGTGTCTTATAGGTTTGTACCTACTTACGATATGGGATAATTGTGACGTAGACACAGGTAACACCGCAGGCAAAAGCTAATAATATAAATAAAACATAAAAATAAACTCATATGTTTGTATTTATTTATTAAAAAATGAAAAATCAATCCATAAAATACTAAAAAACTAAGAATTGTAAGCAATTAGCAGAAATATCTTAAAATTATTGTTAACATCAACCCTACCTAAGTAAAGAATAAAGACACTTATCTATAGTCAATCAAATTGTGCCGGAGCAGTCTAAGGAAAAATATTTATAAGGTACCTATCTACTTACTACAACTATCAAACATAAATTTTATAACAATTTGTTCCAAAACATTAATAAATTGACATTCAAATGAATAGATCACAATTACATACCAGTAAATTTGTTAACAAATTGAGATGTGATGTCCAATTTAATATAAGTTAATCAAAATAAGGTAAAAAAAATATTTCCGTCAATAACAATTTTGAGAAAGTCATTGAAAGATAAACTAAAACATTGTCAATTTTAAACTTCAATCTGAGTATTTTTCATTAAAAAAATATTCAAAGTTTAACATCAAAAGTTGAGTCCACATCTACCATTATGAAACTATCATAGGTTACACCAATGAAAATAGGGATAAAAGGCAAGCAGTGAATAATTTATCTTATCTTATTATGCTTTCATTATGAATTATATGACCACATAGAAAAAATAATATTTGATGATTTTTATCCCATACAGAATTCAATATTTTTTTATCATCAACTAAAGTAGGTATTATTCTAGCATAGTGAAACATGAACACAGAAAAATCAGTGCCCCAGAGTAACCTGTGAACATGGACATAACCTGCCCTGACAACAGCATTGATATGATTTCTGAGCAATATACTCAAAAATATCATAAGAAATTACATGCAAGTTTTGTATAAAATATTTTTGAAGCCATTAAATGCTACTTGTCCATGAAGTTATGTAACTGTGTTACAAAGAACTAGTCGCACATTAAAATAGATGTTATAGCACCACCCTGCATAAGCCAGTTTACTCTTCTCTTATTCGCCGGAGGCGTGACGGCAAGAGGTTACCCTCACTAGGAGAATTAGGGAATCTTTGCATATAACGTTCCAAACGGAGATACTTGACGGTAATGAGCCTACCCTCATACCACCACCCATGCAAGCTGCGGTACACCACTCCAGCATCAGCCTGTGTTGCACATTTGACATAGACACAGCAAGATGTTCTTTCAATATCAATGTGTAGAATATTGCAACGGTCTCCACATTTTTCTAAGATGGCATCTTGAATTATCGTTCTCAGTCTGGGATTGTTATCATTTTTATCAATCATGTGCCGAATCTTCAAGCAGGGGGTTGGGGAGACCGTTAGATTGTTTACAGAGCCTTCTTGAGTTTCAAAGGCTTGTCCTTGCCATGCTGCACTACGTTTTGGGCTGCTATGTGTAGAGTTCCATCTCCAAACTTTACAGTCTTCCCCATCTACAGATTGAACTTCCATTCTTACCCTACTTTCGTTTCTTTGAATGAATTTTACAGCTGCATCCCAAACTGAAGCCATTTTCTCTCTATTTTGTGGTAAAATCAAGGTGTCCCTAACATGGTCAACAGATATGTAAGGTTCATCACTATCTTCAGTCTCCTGGGATATGACATCTATGATTTGCTCAACCATTGAATACACTTCTTCACTTTTTCTTCTCTGATAACTTACATAATACTTATAGAACCTCTGCAAAGCTACTGCAAGTATACTCAGGAGTGCAATTATAATAAAACTAGATCCAGCAGAATACAAAGTATTGAAAATTAAGCAAGATGTAGGTGTGGATGGATCAGTTATAGCCAACGCAACACTGCCTTTGCCACGTTGACGTACCACCTCATCAGTTGAAGTGAGTGTTGAATATTCTACATCTTTAGTATAAAGATTTTTAAGCTGAACAACACTAAGGCCCCATCGAGGATTGCTAATCAACAAAACTTCCAAATTATTTAGGTCTGTGCGACACTGACTGATGTCTACCGTCTCAGCTCTCACACTTGCAATGTCTATTATTTCTCTTTCTGTAAGGTATGGCAATGCACCGACTTTGCCACATCTAAATGCGGCAGCTCGAGCTGTAAGTTCTGGATGTATGATTTTTAAAAGATCTTTTGCATAACTGGCTTGTTCTTTAGGAACACAGTTAATACCTGGCCTATTTCCTGGGATATTCAATTGGCATACTGGAATAACACTGTTTTGATCATCAACCACAGATGTGATATCGTTTCTCTTAACTATATACATAAAAAATAAGCAAAAAAAAAAAAGTGCCAGTAGAGCCACCAGGGCCAAAGACACAAGGTTATTTCTCAAAAATTTCTTGTCATTTGCTGTTTTATAATCAGCAATGTCAGATCTTGAAACTCCAGAAATGTACGACCTGCGTGGTAGCATGGTGCTACCATTATTCACATCCCTATCAATATATGAAGTCGGTTTAGGTGGCTCAGACTTAAGAGCAGACAATCTTCGTGTAAAACTACTTAAATATGGAGATTCAACCTCACCCTCACCAGTGGAAGTAGAAGGCCGATAGGTACTGGATGAAAAGTCTGATATATAGTTGCTAACAGATGGCCTGTCTGTTAGGGATGAAGTTAAGCCAAGCCGGGCACGAATTGAGTTTAAATGATCAGAAGAATTATATGAAGATGTGTAACTAGTTGGTATAGATGGTCTAGAAAACAATGTAGATTTTGGAGGACTTAAAGATGGATCAGTGGTTGGTAGAGTGCTAGAAATATAGTCGCTTGACCTGGAGTGGCTTCTGATAGGAGTAGTTTTCCTGTCACTGTCTACATCGCTGTCGGAACCAGTTTCATAATCTTCCTGATCTTTAGCGTAAGTTCGGGTAACACGACGAGTAGTCACTGTTTCAACTTCCTCGTGAGTTCTCACAGGTGACTTTTCCTCTTCAGATTCTGATCCCTTGTCAAGATCACGTTTAATAGGTAACTCTTTTTTCGGAGTTGGACGGCGAGTTTTACTAGTCGTAGGAGGTAACATAGCTCCTCCAGTAGTCTGACGCCTTCCTCCACGTTTTTCTTTAACATTATTAGCTGTATCATCAGACTCCTCTCCACTAGAATAACGTGCTAATGTTCTCCTATTTTCCACTTTACTGTCGACGCTGTTCCTCGGTTTACTTTTATTATCAAGTACTAGCTTTAACTTC
Source organism: Apoda limacodes (assembly GCA_946406115.1). NCBI lineage: Eukaryota > Metazoa > Arthropoda > Insecta > Lepidoptera > Limacodidae > Apoda > Apoda limacodes. Next base: position 3,363,089 of record OX291553.1, on the reverse strand, counting down.
TTCACCAGGAGTTTCCTAGTGGATGCCGTAATAGGCATAATAGGGAATCCATGCTCGGCTAGTTTTGTCCGTAACTCCGCATCGGACATGGAGTCAACCTGATCAGCCATTATGAAATCTGCAAAACATAACACCGTTATTTTAATGCTTACAAAAGCTAGTGAATCAATTTCTTTTAAAAAATGTGTTACTTACCTCAATTTTTACGCGGGCACAGTAACAAATTATGTCAATTCTAAGTATAAATTCACCGGCGCGTCATATCGCATGGCATTAGAGACGTTATTTTATTATTAGTGTTACCACATTTGTTCAAAAGAAAAGTTAAAGTGTTGCCAACAAAAAAGCTGTGGCCAGCCTGTAGTCAAAGAGAATATAATCACTACGTTTTTACCTGTAGTCAGAATTTCTGTATTTTACGATAATTTCTTTTTTTTTTCATAAAAAAACCTAATAATGGTTAATATTATCTCACCATATTAAGAAAATTTTGTTGCTATTTTAGCTTATTTTGTTTGTTGTTTGTGACTACTTGTGTTTTTTTGATAGTTTATATTGTTACTTATGTCATGTTCAATAGAAGTTTCAAGTTATTTTTGATTAAGTTTGTTTTGTTTTTTTTCCTGGATTTTTTATGAGAGGTTGTTTTTTATGTTAAAAATTCATAGACACTTGATTAAAGTTGAATTAAAAATTATATTTATACAAAATAATTAAATGTTTGATTTTTAATACCTTATTATATAGTTACTCTATCATTATAAATAAAAAATAAAAATATTATTTACAAGAATAAAGTTTTACTGCCACACTTGTGAACGGGTATGTCATACCCTGCCACATAGTCCTTGTTACAATTTTTCAAAACACTCTCGCCGGGTTAAGGTGATTATTCACGTTGTGTCCACTAAAAGGCGCATTATTTTGAGTTTAGGAACAAAGATGAAGGGAATTATGTATGATGATAGATAAAAAAAATGCTGTAACACCCTAAACAGTGGGCTGGTATTATTTTAAACTAAATTAACAGTCTAGACCCGTACGATAAATTGCAGTTTAAATTTTCATTTTGACAATTCTCGTAAGACCAACAACAGTTTATTAACGTATTTTTTAGTTTAAACCTTTTTTTATTAAAAACTATATTCAAGTCGTCAGAAATTCATCTCAGCAACCTGTTCCTAGTGTAGAGAACGTTCCCGTATATTATCCCAACAGTTTAAGCAATAAAAACCCTAAAAAAAAAAACTGGTTGCCTGTAAAGTCGGTATACGGGCGAAAGTTTTACGTGACAATGATTTTATGTCTGTCTCTCTCGCTCTTAGGCGGGCGCGTGTCTCACTCGCTCTCATTGTGAGCGCATAACGTGAGCGGAGCGTAACGCAGTTTCTTGAAGTGTCACCCGGCAAACCAATTTATAAGACGTTGTCACGTCAAAAACAGCTACCATATATTATATTCTCTTTGCTTGCGACAAAAATGTGCCCCGCGACACCGATGTTTTGAATGAGTTGGAATCAAGCACTGGAGTTTGCACTCAAAACATTGCGTTGAAGACAGGTTCGTTCACCAATTTTAACATGAGTTTCTAAAACGCGTTCCTAGCTAAACTACTGAAAAGCTATCTACCTATACAATTACATAATCTAAACAACTATTTTAACAGCTTAACATGAGCTCAACAGACTAGATTTCTAAAAATTATCAAATACTTATTAGGTCTTTTGTGCTATTTTAAATATTTTTTAGATATTTGGCCACAAGAAATTGTTTGACATTGTAAATTGTAGTTAGAAAGTAAGAGAGAGAAGAGAGATTAAAAGACAGCAGACCATAAATTTTATGTACTAAAGTGAAAGCTAGTCGTTCATAGTCAGATTTAAATATTAATATGGCAAAACTAATAAAAGCAAATGGCCGGGGTCACCTAGGGCGCGTTCGTTTTGGGATGCAGAATCATTATTTTCATTACTTTTGTCACGACATCCGTTCGTTTAGCATTGGTATCAAAAATATCCAAATTTTGGTATCATCTGTAACAAACTATCACGCGTTCGTTTACGATATTTTTTTATTTTTGTCACTTTTGCCACCTAAAATGTCTGAAGGTGGAGTTTTTGTGTTAACCTGTCAAACTGCCTATACATATTCATCGTTTATGGTAGTGTGTGTATGTGTTTTATCGTAGTGTATGTACGTCAAATGTTCCTTTTGCAGGTTTTGCAAGCAAAAATTTTGTTAGTATCGTTTCAAATTTACACGAACGATAAGTGTCGGTGACAAAACTGGCGTTATTAAAAGTGTGAAAACTATCTATCGTGGGAACTTTTAATCCCAAAACGAACGCGCCCTTTACCGACAGAGATGCGAGACTTCCATGTCGTTATTCATAAGGTCATTTTTTCTGTCTTTAATCCTATTTTTGCGGTGCAAACTCCAGTGTTGTATATAAGCTTCTTGGTTGGAACCATAGACATAGAATTCTTTCACTACGTTCACAAGACCAAAAAAGCGTGTAAGCGAGAAATCCAAATTAAGTGCCCATGAGAAAATGAGATAGAAGAAAATGGCCGAAAATGTCAGTAATTACATCAATAAGCGATGATAATAGCGATTGGAATTTTCTGTTTTCCTCCTTCAATCCTTGATTTATATTTTAGAATATTTAAATCTTTTTTGTCAGCCAATGTGACGTTACAGGGGCAATAATACGAATTAATACACGTTTTACGGGTAATTTATGATTTTTTTACTGCTTTGTTGTTAATTATATTTTATCGAATTTATCCGAAAAATCAATTTGTATTGTAGTTTACATTTCATTCTCTAGATTTAATACCATATTTCGTTGCTAAATCAAGATTTGGAGGATATTTTGTGTAAAATATGTAATAATTTAGTTACGATAGAGATTGACATAGCGCTGACTTCATGCGTATATATATTAAAGTCTATAAGAAGCTCTTACTGCGGCATAAATAGAAACACGTTCATTTAAGTGATGATAAAAAAAAGTATAAAATTATATGACCAAAGGTAAGGCCACAGAGTTGCTCTTGAGGCGAATGGATTTTCTTTTAAATAATCCTGGATTAACATACAAGCTATTAATTTTGTAGGTAACTATGGTGTCTTGTTCTGTGAGTAAATGTGAAGTCACAAGAGATAATAATCCAAATAAGTACACATTTCACAGGTAAACTACTAAGACAAACCTCGCTGGCATGGAATGTTACATTCCTAACTCGAGTAGCTGCCGATGTCAAAAAAATAGTTTAATAGGTCTTGTAAAGAAGCTAAAATTCTCAAGCAGACTGCATATGAGGCTTGGATCACGGCTTGAAAATTAAAACGCAAATCAAATGCTGCTTCGAGGTTCAGAAAGAAAGTAACCGCCAGAGCTAAGTTCTAATTCATCGGCAAAATAGGTGGGCGACTTGCAAGCTATCCCTCTGGGTGTCGTGCTTTCTGGTCGCTTGTTAAGCTGCCAAGGGAAATTTTTGTCCGTGGTCGTTTTCACTACAGCCGATTCTCCCATAGTATGCCTCAAACTCGAATATCAATAACAAAGGGCTGAACCACCTGCTATACCGTGGTGCGGTTAGACTATGCCATAAATCTCCATAACACAGCGGGAGGTCCGACGGGCGTTAAGCGTTTCGGGATTCAACCCAAAAAGGCACAAGCCTGCGCGTTCACCGGTAAGAAAATCCCATTAACTGTGGTCCCACAATTCCAGAACACAGCACTTACCATCTCCAAAAGTATTGGGATCTTTGGTGTTGACATCTCCAGCTACATCCAGTGTCGCGATCATTTGGAAGACAAGGTGAAGCTGGCATCCAAGAAAACAGGAGTGCTCAACAGAGCGAAGCGATTCTTCACCTCAGGGCAAAGGTTGTTGCTTTACAAATCACAAGACATACAATTCTGGCCCCATATGGATACCAACCTAGCCCTTTTGATTCGGTCCAACGACGGGCAGTAAGAATCGTCAACGATTCCAAACTCATAAGTCGTATCGAACCTTTAAGTCTGAGGAGAGATTTTGCCTCCCTGTGTGTGTTATACCACTTGTATAATGTGTTCTGAGTTTTGAGGAATTGTTTGAAATAATTTCCACAGCTACTTTCTACCATCGCTCCGCTCGCCATCGACAGCGAATTCATTCTCACTTTTTGTAACCTAAATGGTCACGAAAAGTGCGGTTTGAGAGGAACTTTCTCCCGGGAACGCTTAAGTTCTGGAATAAGCTCCCTGCCAAGGTAAGACTACGGTACGGGGTTCTTCAAGAAGGAAGTGATTAGATTTTTAAATTTCCAATAAAACGTGATTATAGACCTAATAATTTAGGTTCTAATGGTATGTTTACACTCTTGCATTCAACGCTATGTTATATGGCACATGTACTAGTACAAGCGTGTAAACAGTTTGCTTTGCCCGAAAACGCGTTCCGAGGCTGCGTGGCGCTAGTGTAAACGCGACATAGGTAATATTTAATTTCACCAATATATCGATAGCGTTGCTTTACAACACTATTCCACTCACACATTTGCATTTTTTTTTCTGTTTCGTTTTTCTTTTTGCATTGTTGATCTCGTACATTCTATAGCTATGGTTGGAACAGAATTAAATTAATGAAATGTAAAATGTTGCCATATGCAAAAGATTAAACTTCGTTTAGCTAAGGGCGCGTTCGTTTTCAGATAAGAAGTTCCCAAGATTGATATTTTTCACACTTTTGATGACGCCAGTTTTGCAATTTTGATATTTTTGATACCAATGCTAAACGAACGGATCGCAGGTGACAAAAGTAACGAAAATATGTAATTCAAAACGAACGCGCCCTTAACCTTCAAAATATTTCCTTTGATCTAACAAACAAAGTTTAAACCATAAATTAAATTTATTAGTTCAGGTAAATTCTGGTTCTTCTTCTAGCATTCGTATGGATTTTACTTTCAAATGTGGAAGTAGCATCAATTAGGGTTCCTTTGTGTAGGGGTGACGGAAAATCATATAACTCATTAGTACTTGTGTCCCTTTAGTTCTAATATTTGCGTATTTGCTTTGTTTAGGTGGTTTTGTACTGACTTTAGAAATGGTGAAAAATTCAAAGTGGACATTATTTATGATCGTAGATTTAGCTATATTTATTTCTTGATTATTTTCTTTTACGCTTATTTGTATACTATTGTTTGCTATATTACTCTGACTTACCTCTAAAACAACTGGGTTACTACTTATTTAACACAACAGTTTTCGGGTCCTACCACTTTTGACGATCACGCTTAGCCAAATAAAATACTTCTCTACTATTACTAATTATTAGATTCTTTTGATTTCCTTCCCTCGTTTAGTGATATTTGGGCTTCGAGGTTTTTTAGACCGTTTTATTATATCTTAATATCTTGATATACATGGATGGGAGGGATGTTACAGTGGTAACTACGACTGGCAAAAGTTGCCTGCGGCATCTTTGGCAAGCGACCAGAAAGCACGACTTCCAGAAGGATAGCTCGCAAGTCGCAGTCTCAAGTGGAATGATGGGAACTTCTTTCATATCGTTTTTTAGGGCTCTGTAGCTAAATGTTGATTGGGTAACCTGTCCGTCCGTATATTTCAACCTTATAATTCCGGCCAACCTTATAATAAATAAAGGTTTTGTTATATACTAATTATCTACTACAACTTAACTATACTACAACTTAACTTAACTATATGTCAGGGATAAGGTATGCTGGCAAACCACGTTCTATGATATTAATCGCGATGTGTCGATCAGCCATGGACAGATAATGAATTATCTTTCGCTATGTTACAGGTTCGATTCTAATGATATATTACAGAAACGTTTTTTATGTAATGCACAGCTTCTAAGATAATGTCACCTTCTAGTGCTAGTTATACACCGATCGGCACTAGCCGTTGAATGTCAGGGGGAGACATTGGCATGTAGTCTAGACATAGCTATCGAAGTTGCCATCTTACGGACTGCCCGAGGGTTTGAGCAAATGGGTGGCTAGCTTTCTCTGGTAGAAGCATACGCGTCATAGTTGACGTTAGATGCTGCGATAGCACGGAAATTAATTCTAGTGTATCTCTGTGATGTCTCCTACGCTGTTTCTCCTGCATAACAACAACATGTTGTCCACCAACAACAAACATTGCTATGCAGATGTCAGTACTGGACACGCTTATTACACGGGCCATGCAAACTTCCCTTGTTCTGTGTGGAGGTAAAGCGGATTACTTGTGTCTCAAATCAAGACCACTCTGTCTAAGGTTTCCGACTGGGGACGGAAAATCTTGGTCCGAATAAACTGTACGGCGAGACAAACGCAGAAGTTTACCTATACGTAAACCCCATTCACTGAGGTTCAAAAATTCCAAAACACATCCTGTAGCCAAAAGTGCTACCAGAATTAGGGCCACGCTTGGGCCGGAAGAAAAACGTTTTTGTCCGTTGGTATATTTGTACCTGCCCGTCCAATGAGTCCGATGGATATAGTGAGTGAGAGTGAAGAGTACTTGTATGAGGACCGAAGGGATGGCAACTTCCTTCCTCTGACTCCTCCCTCTGCGCAGGCGATGATCCAATGCTTTGTGCACTTCACACTAAATGTCACTAATTAGTGTCAAGACACGTAGTTCCAAATGTTTTTTTCAGACGTCGCTAACCACACTAACAGCTGGCTGAGTCCAGCTTACAAATTACTTATCGAATTTGAAATATAACGAAGTTGAGAGACAACCAAGCGCGCGAGTTGCGTGACCTTACGTCGCCAAAGGTTTTTTTGGACTGAGCGCGCGCACTGAATGTAGGCGCGACTTATTAATACCAAATGCGCCCAGTCCGATACCGACTGGTGATCGTTCTTTTCCGAACCCATCCTTTACCATCTGTAAAAGTATAGGCATCCTTGGTGTTGACATCTCGAGCGATGTTCAGTTCCGAAATCATTTGGAAGAGAACTAAGAAGAGTTGTTCCGGATAGCCACTTCAAACAGGTACATTGTTGACCAATAAGTATTGTGAAAAGTGAAAGTGTTCTGATTTAAAAGTTTTCATTTGGTAAATAGTAAATTCTTATAGTATATTGTATCAAACTAATGTGACAGTGTAAAAATAGGTATTTCTAAATGTGTTCATTTACGTTTCGAGTTTATGTAAATTTGCTAAGTAAGTTTATAATAATACCACATTTATAGCCGCGTGCTCTGATTGGTCGAAGCGATGTGAATTTTTGATCGTAGGTAGAGGTAGCCAAGAATCATATAAAATAGAACAAGATTTCTCAGTATGATGAGCACGAGACGATCTGGCAACTGAAAGTTGTACAGTTTACCTAATACTGGTTGGAAGCCAGTGAGAATATGTTCCGTGATGCGGAGGACTTGATGGACGCATGAGTGTTTGGTACGGAAGCCGAACTGCTCGTCGATTGAAATGCCTCTGGAGCGCCATTCTAAGATGCATTTTGCTATAGGTAGTACGATCATTGAGAATTGTTTACTAATGAAAATCTTAGCGCTAAAACTTGAATAAAAACAAACATAGTATTACAAAAATGTTAAGGCATAATTATGGTATCGTCACACCACCACTGCGAAAGACCAATGGTGACTTGGCCCATAGTACTAAAGAGCAAGCCGATCTATTGGGCAGTCTCTTTACCTAAAACTCGAATATGAACCATGAAGGCGCTGTACCACGTACTATATCGTGCTCCGGTAAGACCATGCCGGAAATCTCCAGAACACAGCGGGAGGTCCGGCGGGCGTTGCTTTCTCTAGATCTCAGATCCATCGAATTACAGGCCTATCGCTATTACCTTTCTCCTCTCCAAGGTGATGGAGAGTGTGATCAACACACAGCTTCTAAGATACCTAGAATAACACGACCTGGTCAGTGACCGTAAATATGGCTTTTGCCACGGTCGCTCGACTGGTGACCTTCTAGTATATCTAATACACAGATGGGCATTAGCCTTTGAGAGTCAGAAGCGTAGTTGACGGAAGTTGCTCTGATAGCATGGATATTAATGCTGGTGTCCCGCAAGGCTCTGTGTTGTCTCCTATGCTGTTTCTACTGCATATCAATGACATATCGGACATCAAGAAAATGTATTGCTATGCTGATGACAGTACTGGAGACGCTTATTACACGGGTCGTGCAAACATGCCTCGTTCCGTTGTGGAGGAAAACCGCGGGGAACTTGTGTCTCAAATCGAGACCACACTGTCTAAGGTCTCTGACTGGGGACGGGTAAACTTGGTCCGATTCAACCCTACAAAGACACAAGTCTGCGCGTTCACCGCTAAGAAAACCCCATTCACTGGAGTCCCACAATTCCAGAACACTCCCCTCTCTATCTCCAAGAGCATTGATGGTCAGTTCCAAGATCATTTACAAGATAAGGTGAAGCTGGCGTCCAAAAAACTAGGTGTACTCAACAGGGCGAGGCAGTGCTTCACATCGGGGCAGAGGTTGCTGTTTTACATGTCTCAAGTTCGGCCCCATATGGAGTACTGCTGCCATCCCTGGGCAAGTGCACCCGGATACCAGCTTGGACCTTTTGACTCGGTTCAACGACGGGCTGTGAGAATTGTCGACAATCCCAAACTCACTTGCCGTATCGAACCCTTAAGTCTGGGAAAGACTTTGCCTCCCTGTGTGTGTTCTACCGCTTGTACAATGAGATTTTGCGATACTGTTTGCATAAATAATTTGTAAAAAATATGTTAAATATATAAATAAATAAATAAAAAATGTGTTCTGTTGAATAGTTCGACATGCTGTCCAAGGCTACTTTCTACCGTCGCACCGCTTGCCATCGGCAGGGGATTCATTGTCACTCTCTAGAACCGAAATGGTCGCGTACAGTGCGGTTTTAGAGAAACTTCCTCCCGCGAACGCTTGAATGCCCGGAATGAGCTCCCTGCCAAGGTTTTCTCTAAGGAATACAGTATAGGGTTCTTCAAGAAAGAAGTTATTGGATTTTTGAACCCTGGTGTTACAAGCGTCCGTAGGCTTCGGTGAACGCTTACCATCAGGCGACCGTGTACTTGTTTGCCACCTTAGTGGTATAAAGAAAAAAAAATCCATACCAGTAAAATTTTGCAGGTTAATCTCTGACTGATATTTTGCTTAGGCTCGAGATTGTCTGCATTGTCTGTCTTCTATAACTTAAGCGCACTGTGAGACTAGGAGAAGCGCGTTCAAAGTTCGCCCGAGTCATTTACGAGTATGCCTTCAAGAGATTTATCTTAAAAATTACTTTATCGTATTTATACGGTATTGTGCACTTCCCTACCGTACAGCGCACGGGGGTCTGAGTTTACCGTATTCCGCATAGTTACCGTACATGTTGGCAGCACTGGGTCAACATGAGCTGCACTATCTATGGAATCAACAACTTGTTAACAACATAAATAAATGCGGTTTTTTGATAAAACAACAATAATTTTTATCAATATTTTTAAATAAAATCTGTCCACTTGTTTTTGTGATAGCCGACATATCTCACACATATTACGTAACTCTAAGTTAATTTATATTCGACACAGACTTAGCCGTTTTGATACATATGATGCTATATCTGTACTCTCTATAGTATACTCTCTATAGAGTCTCTACTAATCAAGGTGAGTGGGGTGAGACGGAATGTTTTTTGATGAGATTTTTAAAAGCGTCGTGTGCAAAACGTTATTGTATTCAGTTATATAAACACAACTTTCAGTCCAAGTGAGTACTCCAATTGTTACGTAAGAAGCGAGGAATCCATTTTTAATTATTATAGGATAAACTAGAATTAATTATCATAGCCCTTTATGCTTGAAGAAGCTAGGGGTAAGATGGAATTGTAGAGGGAAAGATTGGACAGTAGTTCTCAAGCTTTCAGCAGTTTATTATAAACTGTTTTCAGTCTGCAGGGTGACGAATAAAAACAAACACTAGTGAAGAATGTTAATTTCTAACTTCAAATCAGTCATATTTTTTATTTGGCACTGACTCGGCAAGTATTTGCACGCAGAGAATACTCAATATTTAATCAGAAGCATCTAAAAATTACAAAATCTAATATAATATTTGATAAAATAGTACATTAATAGTAGTAATAAAAAAAACAATGAATGATTCACAAAAAAAAACTACTGAAAAATCTACAGTTTAAAAACAGCTGACATTTACTATGAGTTTTTTTTCTATCTTAACCCGACAAAATTATGGGTCTATGATGAAACACCACAAGAACTCGTAAAGTACCGATTAACTTCATGCACTGTAGTTTTTTGTTAAATCACCACAAATATAAGTCAAAATTAATTCTATATATCTGCTTACAAAGTTACAGATACCGGGGTAAGATAAAAAACACAATATTATGACGAAAATGACATGTTTTCGAAAATAGCTCAAAGTCACACAACCGCAATCACTAGGTAACTCGCAGTCCGTAGGACATAATCTTTATATTTTGTGACTAGCATAAACTGACCACTCGTCCCGTTTTGAACAGGACTGTCTCTTTTCTCCGTTACCTGTCCCGTTGTCCCAAAACAAAACCCCGGGAAAAGTTCCGTTTTCCAAAAAGTATGGAGCTCGCCGACAGACGCGAGTGGTGCGAGACCGTGTCGTCGACAATCGGCGATGCATATAATTTATTCAGTTATTTCAAGACCCGACACCCTCATATCCCAAAACAGAAACATCTTACTGGTTCAAATCACAGAAAAACACAGAGGCTAATTTTTTTAAATAAATTTAAAACATGAAAAAACTAGCCAAAAATGTACGTGACGTGCGAAGTTCAACCTTATATAACAGCGGGCTTAAGAAAGATTTTAGCTTTTTTTATACTTGACTTGCGCAACTGGCGTCTATCGTCCCCTTAATTTTAACAAATTGTGAACACAAATAACAACTTTTTCTAAATAATGAACATTAAAAAGTTGCTTTTTTTCATTGTGAACTTACTTATTGACATAAATAAACCGATGTTCCGTTTTGAGTTAAAAAATAAATGGTCAGTTTAGACTAGCAGCAACTGAAATCTGAATGGCGGAACGCAACAAAAGGCCGACCAAAACAATGTTGCTAACAACAACATCTAGGTGCACAATTCGTCACTTTTGCTAGTTTTCTAACTTACCCCGATTCTGTTTAAAACTTGATTTTTGATGAGTTGTGGTTGTGGTACTGCATTCTGTTTCAAGACGTGCACTAACGGCTGTTGCTATATCTGTTAATACATGTGAAAAGGTGAGGTCGAGAGTACTCTAAGCCATCGAATGTGTACATAAACATTGAATGCGATCTTTGAATCGGCTCTGAAAGGTGAGGTCAAGAGTACTCTAAGCCATCGAATGTATATAAAAGCATTGAATCCGATCTCTGAAAAGGTGAGGTCAAGAGTAGTGTAAGCCATCGAATGTATACAAAAGCATTGAATCCGATCTCTAAAAAGGTGAGGTAAAGAGTAGTCTAAGCCATCGAATGTGTATAAAAGCATCGAAATGCGATCTCTGAAGGGGTGGGGTCAGAAGTAGTCTATGCCACAGAATATGTGTAAAAGCATTGAATCCGTTCTCTGAAAAGGTGAGGTCAAGAGTAGTTCGAGCCATCGAATGTGTATAAAAGTATTGATGTATGTAGATGAAGCAATAGTGTGCCAGAATTGAAGCAAGTCTTTGGTCTCTGCCAATCCTTCTGGGAAACAGGTGTGATGTTATGTATGTATATTTTATTTCTTATTTTTTTAATGAGTGCAAAAATTTTCAATAGATTTTGAACGTCTTGATGAGATTATGTCGGACATTGTAAAAATGTATGAAATCGATTGCAAAATTTGTATTGAACAGGCGAAAGAAATAAGGATACCGACTAAGAAGCAAGAGTATATTGCATTATCATCCAGTTCTAAGTTATATTTAAAATTTCAAGTCGCTAGCTTATTGGAAAGTTTGTATAATATTAATAGTAAATTTCCACTTTAACAGGCAGGTAAACAAGTTAAAAGAAAAAAAATTACTTATCCAAAACTAAAACAAAAATAACTAGTTTCGAATAGTATAAACGTTAATTTTTCCCAAATATCGGTAAGAAGTATAGAACTAAGATAAGGTGAAGCTGGCGTCCAAAAAACTAGGTGTACTCAACAGAGCGAGGCAGTACTTCACGTCGGGGCAGAGGTTGCTGCTTTACATTTCGCGTAAGTTCGGTCCCATATGGAGTTCTGCTGCCATCTCTGGGCAGGTGCACCCGGATACCAGCTTGGACCTTTTGACTCGGTTCAACGACGGGCTGTGAGAATTGTCGACGATCCCAAACTGACTTGCCGTAGCGAACCCTTAAGTCTGAGGAGAGACTTTGCCTCTCTGTGTGTGTTCTACCGCTTGTAAAATGGAATGTGTTCTGAGGAATTGTTCGAATTGATGCCCACGGCTACTTTCTACCATTGCACCGCTCGCCATCGGCAAGGAATTCATTCTCACACTTAAGAACCGAAATGGTCGCGTACAGTGCGGTTTCAGAGAAACTTCCTCCCGCGAAAGCTTGAGTAGTGGAATGAGCTCCCTTCTAAGGTTTTCTCCAAGGGCTATAGTACGGGGTTCTTCGAAAAAGAAGTTATTAGATTTCTGAAGGATCGGCAGCGCGCGAGTGATACCCCTGGTGTTGCAAGCATCCATAAGCTACGGTGACCGCTTATCATCAGGCGGACCGTAATCTTGTTTGCCACATTAGTGGTATAAAAAAAAAAAACAGTCTCGAGCTATTTGGACTCTGGGATTCGAGAGAAAAATGTAGGCATGTACATTCACGGGTTTCGAGGGGTAAGTCAGACATCCATACATTTTTGTCTCGAATTCCAGAGTCCGAAGAGCTTAAGACTATTCCCAATAAGGTTCCAGTTAGTCCTGTAGTTTTCGTTCGTTATACATTTCCTTTATAGCCGCTACAGAACCCAGAGCTACATTGCGTGTCTGTCACGGACGTGACTGATTTTTTTTATCGTTTAATTTTCCGAGATTTCCATATGAACGTGCGCACTAAAATCGTAGCGCGTATCGTTTAGTTGTTGACAAGACGTGTCGCGGGAGTGGTGAGTGTTGCCCGGCGCCGGGTGCACATCGACAAGTGCTCTTTTTGTAAATTTCGAAATATTATTTTTCCTTTTTAAGGAACTTGAAAAAGTTTTATTCTTTGTATAAAGTGTAATTATAGGTAAGTGTATAATAAATAATAAATAAATATGTGTTATGTATTTATTGAAGAAATAAAATATTGTAAGGCGACAGTGACATTGTCTGTGTGTTTGTACCGTCACATTCCGTGTGTGCTTTTGTGGGGTTATCATCGCATGAAATGAAAAGCACGCCATAAATCCCAGAAAAGAAAATTAAAATAATTATTAACATAAAAATAGACTAAAAAGTAAAAAACCGGCCAAACATGTGTCGTACGTGCTTGTTAAGCATAGATTAAATATATATATATAGTATCAGATGGACATCTGCCCTAGTACGTCGCTGGGTATTAAGTTTTTTTTTCGGTTGCAATGAAAGGTTTTTTAAAATAGGAGCAAAGTGTGAGCGAGGGTTTTGGGCAGCTTGTAGCCAAATTTTTTTATTTTAATGTTTGATTGTTTTGTCATTTATAGTAGTAGAAATAAGTAATTCTCATATTATATAGAAACGTATGTCTTTTGCAAAAATGATGCCAAGAGACAGCTTTTTTGAAACTGCTTTCCTTTATTGGTTGCTTCTTACGTATACCTACTGGTTCCATTTGTATAAGAGATATCCGAGTTTAAAGGATGCCCATCATTTTTAAGTTGACAAAACCTGTTACAGAATACTTTATTATTTTAATTGGTTCTACATGTTTAAATATATCGTACACCATCCAACTTTAATTTCAAGCTTAACATTATTGCTATCAAAACGTCAAATCAAAATTATTTTTAGGGTGCCAACGGGACTATATTGTAGGTTTGTCTGTACCCTTTTGAACCATAGTAATTAACTGAAATCTACGCAGAATATGTTTTATGACGAATTATTAAAGTATCTGTCTTCAGCCTTATATGTCCTGACATAACGTCCTTGGTCCTGACAGTTGGGGCACGGCTTACTGTCACAGAGGGTGATTTGGACCACAGTCCATTAAGCGGGCCTAGTGCGAGTTGTGGACTTCACATACCTACGTCTTTTTTTTTGATGTATTGTCCTCACGATTTTTTCCTAAACCGAAAAGCCAGTGGAGTAAATAATCAATCTACTTGAGATTTAAGGACTCCTCAAATCAAAACCCCTAGGACTCCACCGACTCCATCGATAAACGGTATGAAAAGTTAATATTTTCTTCATACAAAACGCTTTTTTTTTAATGTTTTTTGTTTTAATCTATATTGTTAAAATCTTGTCAAGTACCAGTTGGACTCCCGAACTAAGAGCCCTTGTAAACGACCTGTTTTAACACGAACTGTACGAGTACACGCTCTCATTGTAACCAATTCATTACTGCGCGCAATTCACTGATTCATTGGTCCGGCGGCGCGGCGGCTCCCATCGAAGTAACGAACGTCTACAAGGGCTCTAAGGTATTAACACGCAATAGTAATATATAAGTTTTATGGAACAAAATTGATAAACGCATAGTAATAGCAATCGTTTTAAATAAATTAATAATTATTTATGAAACAACTACAGTTGACCAATTTTTAAATTATATTTGTTTTACATTAGGGTTTAAACATTCAAACATTCAATCAAAGTTTGAAGCTTCCATGCATTACTGTATTTACTATAAAACAAAAATTTAAACTCGCATAAAGATGGTTCTCTTAAGACCAAAGACTTCTAATCGGTTCTCTAACAAAAACAAACAAAATTTTTATTTAGAAACACACTCAGTATTCAAAATATTTTACAAAAAAAATATACAGAAATAAAAGTGCGTGAGCTAAAAGGCCCTCCCCCACAGCACGATATTATTATGAACCCGTGTAGGCACAATACCTACTGATTTTCAGTGGGAACCCTTACTGTGTCACTTCATGGACATTAGCGAAAGAAAAACAAACACAATAAACAAGCGTCTATAAATATCTATATATTTAATACCTTTAAACGAGCAATTCTTGTATATATTGAAAATATAATTGAAAATAAAATTGTTAATGGACTTATTAAGATTAAACTATCTATATACATATATATTAAAATATCATGTAGATACTTAGGTATAATGATGTCCCTAATCCACAAACCGTACGAAAAAGGACAACTTTTCTAGGGTTGTACGCTCAATAAAAATAAAAAAAAAAAACTTTCTAGTCTTCATTGCTGTAGGACTACAACAATATGCCATTGAGCGTGGCGCTTCTGTCTGTGGCATATTTAATACCTTCTTTAATCAATAGGTTTTTTTTTTATTATATTAATTCTCGTTTTTACTAACTGTAAAGATAATTTGGTTGTATTGTCGCATAAGTCCAATTTGTTTTCTTCGAAGATTACCGGCCTTGGTGTTAAGTTAGGGTACCTATACCTGAAAAACTTGTAAACTGATTTTTTCTTGACAATTTTTGTTTGAAGCCACAGAGATAAAAGAGCTATTTTGAAAACACACATTCTGAGATAATTGAGAATTATCCTTTTGAAACTTTACAATAATTATATTATTTATATGTATAGTATCAATTTATGTTTATATATTAGTATATACAGTTTTATTATCGTAATCATTAAATGATTGAATTTTGAAAGTCTTGAAAATATATGTTGTGCTACTATAAAAACCTATTCAACGAGACTCCTCGCCAGGGTTGCCAGATTGAATTGAAACCAAAATATCTGGAATGTGAAATAGCAGGATAATAATATTTTCGGCTAGACAAAAAAAAATTTTAAAAAAAATGTTATATATATTTAAACATACAACAATCTCTATATAAACTACTAAGGTAAAAAACTAAATAAATAACTCTTTAATTCGGGCATAAAAATCGATATACCAACTCATTATTATTACACATTATTATTAAAACGTGTTAGTAAAACTTAGCCTATGTTAGTATTTTAAATATTACTTATTTCTTACCTTATTTAATATTACAAACAAACTCCCTAGAACCCATATAGAGATTGCTCCATTTGCACGCTATAGGACAATACAACGTAAAATCGAGAAGAAAATCGTATTAAGGAGGCTGCTGGGACTGTCACACAATGCAGAAGAGTGTCAAGCAAGTGAAGTGTGATATAAACTGTTAGCTGTACATAAACTGTTAGCTGTACATAAACTGTTAGCTGTACATAAACTGTTAGCTGTACATAAACTGTTAGCTGTGCGTAAACTATTAGCTGTACATAAACTGTTAGCTGTACATAAACTGTTAGCTGTACATAAACTGTTAGCTGTACATAGACACCAACTTCTCACTGTACCTTGATCAGATATTTGGAAATAAGTAATTATTTTTACCTTTTTAGTGCATCTTTTTGAAGCTTTCTTTTATGTTAAACAGTTTTTTTATTACTTTTTAATGACTTTTTTTCTCGTACACTAAACATATCCATACTCGTACAAAATTTTATACAATCATCAACATAAAACCAGTTCCAAATCCAACTCCAAATTAACGTATATTATTTTTTTCTCCAAAAGTTTAAATTTAAAAATTTATTACATTAATATGGGACCAAATAATAAAAAAAAGAATTTCTCGAATCGGAAATTAACCGTGATAGTTATACAGTTGAAATTTTCACAGAAAATGTATTTCTGTTGCCGCTATAACAACAAATAATAAAAACTAGAATAAAATAAATATTTAAGGGGGCTCCCATACAGCAAACGTAATTTTTTTGCTCAATTTTAATCGATATTGATATCGGCAACAAGTAGACGTCCGGTTATTTAGTTAATGAGGTGCTTCATACGCCTAAACCCGGTAATGGGACCTTGCGAGTGCGAGGGGTTAAAATATATTTAGTTATATAGTCACTTTAAAAATTAATAATTAAATTAAAATAAAACCAATATTGAGGGGGGGCACCCATAAAACAAACGTGATTTTTTGCCATTTTTATAGATAACTAGCTGTCCCGGCGAACGTTGTTCCGCTGCCGTCCCTCTTTACCCGGCGAAAGTTGGTTTTTACCTATAGTGCCCGAGTCCGGCTCGCACTTGACATATTGAGATAAAAACTATCCTATCTTTTAAGTTGGATCAAATAACAGATATTTACGAAGTTTGATCAAAATCGGTTCAGTAGTTTAGGAGTCCATTGAGGACAAACATTGTGACACGAGATTTATATATATTAAGATGGTACGGACCCTTCGTGCGCGAGTCCAACTCGATAAAAATAATCGCCACTACGCACCGCCCGCGCCTTCATATGTCTATAGGTAGTTGCGTGGCTCATACGCGCGGTCGGCTTCCTACGCAGAGAATTAAAATACAATATAAATAAAATGTAAAATAAAACTTTGAGAGTAAAAATAGGTGTATGGATAAAAATATTAAATTTTATAAGAAAAATATAAATAGTAATTTGAAAAAAAACACTACTTGTGCCTTGCATAAATATACATTTCCTCTATGTTTATGTTAAAATGTTAAAAAAACCGTGCAAAGCCTGGACGGGTCGCTAGTTTATAAAATTAATATAAAGATTTCTTTAACACTATTTCATATCTGTATAATTTAGAGTTTATTATACATATGGTATAATGATACGATATGTTACAGCTCGTTAACTCCCTATTATGTTATAAGTTTGAAATGTGTGAGTTATTATCAAATATTCCTGTATACGAACCACGTGGTAGGTAAAGAAAAGATAATACCTACAATCATTGTTACAAGTTCAAGGTAAAAGTATAATATACGTAAGTTACATGTACTTATGATATAATGATATTCGCCTAGCATAAATTGCAGTAGGTATCAGTAGGTAGGTACTGTGCTATACAATCTTTATACATATACACAATATGAGGGTTCCTTATGTGACGTATATGTATAATTATGGCTCCACTAAGAAAGGATTGGAAGTTAGTAACAACCTAAGTAACACAGGAGTGCTGAATAATGACTGAGTAATGGCAGTCGCTCAGGGCTGTAGCTAGAGTTGAATCTAAGGTAGGGCAGCGGTGGTTTCATGCACGGGTACGGCGCAAGTAATTTTTCTGTCTTTCATAATTTTACCTGCTGGTGAGCGTGAGTAATTAAGGTAGAAGGTAATTGGGTGGGATCGCGGGAAAACAAGAGCAAAATGGTATTAATTTATAGTACGGGAAAACAATTTATATACAAGGTGTTTGGTAAATGGTGTATACTCCCATTACGTACGTGTGCACTGGTTATCATATGAGTACTGTGCCGATGTCAGAAGGTGGAAATTGTGAACTGTGTAAATTGACAAATTTCCATACAAACTAAATCAATGTTTTCCTCACTTTATTTTTTGCACAACCCTAACTTTAATCATATACAACTTACGCACCACGGCATAAAAATCTCTTCGGTGTCTATGAGAGCCTAGTACTTTGCGTATTAGCGCGCGCGGGTCACATAAAAATGTAAACTCAAATTTTATTTAGGTTATAAACTAACAAATAACTAACAGACTCTTCTTTCTCTTGCTAGACGCATCTCACACCCCTCACACGACGATTTTCATGACGATCACAAAAAGCGTAATATCCACTTAACACAACACTACACTACTCAAAGACTACAAACTGCATTCGGGGTTCACAGTCACTGTGCAGCCTTCTGCAATCTTTCGATAGTAAAACCACAAAACGGGTGCTGTCAATCTCTGTCAACAGGATAAGGAATAAGCCCCCTCATCAGCGGTCTAAAATCACATCACTTAATTTGAAACTCAGAGACATCTGCCACTACGCACATACACAAAAACACTACCCTGATTTAATTCGATTATCGGCATTTTCAAAGAGATCTGTAGCACCGCGCCGAGCCGGGCTAAAAAGGTGTTGTCATACTTAGTTATTTTGTACTACGTACATGGATTAGAAAAATAACTTTACGTAAAATCTTTTTTAAACCACTACTCACTACTCAGGTAAAGAATTCCCCTGAAATTTGTTATGAAATTTAAATGTAAAATAACAATAAACGACTAGTAGGTATTTCGTCGGAGCACTTATAAACACATAGGTAGGTACTGATTTTTGCTAAAGCGGTAGATTCAATTAACTGTTATGTTTTCCAAAATCAACAAAAATTACAAAAGCTGGGTAAAGACAAAACAAAAATGACATAAAATCATAATAAAACAATAATAATCTGAAACTGCACTATTTTAATGCATTAAATTGGAATTTCGGGAAACCGTAAACTCTCTGGTGATGGAGTAGGTCAAGCGCTAGATGTGCAGCGCAGGCGCGTTGAATGCAAGAATTCCTGTGATGGACGCAAAAATCTACTTACTTAATCACTTAACAATTTAGGTACTTTAAAAAAATTCACTATTACATAAAAGTACCGTACCTTTACACATAACACAATGACTGACGTACTTGTACTTTTCCAGATATTTTTTTTTTAGCTGGTAACATTCGCAAAGAAAGGGGATTCCCTGAAAATTAGGGTACCGCTTTCGCTTTTTTTGACCTTATTTGAAAATACCAGCTCTTGTTTATGCAGCCCTAGTACGTAAATTTTAGTTTTTTGATGATTTTGGTAATATTTCGCACTGAGATGAAGTAGGTAGGTACGAAGTATGTATGTTGTTTCTTTATTCTGAGGTTTTGTATTGTTTGTTGTTAATAATAAGTGGTTACTTGCAATGAAATGGACGATTTCATAGTCATTTCGGACATAAAAACTAGTTTTCGACTTTATTTGAATAATACCTATCTAGGAGTAAAAAATTGCAAATAGCTAGTAGGTATCAAAATAATATTTTTTTAAATGTTTAATAGCATGTTTTTGATAATATCGGCACTAAGTCTGCATGGTGGCTAAAGCTTTAGATTCCATGAGCAAAGAACATAAAAAGATACATAGAAACTGAGGCGAAATCAAATCCATACATTACTTGAGCAGTACCAGTACTCTGGTAGTACACGAAAATACGTAAATTAATTTTCGAGAACCCTTCATAATTTATGAAAGAGAAAAAAATCTTGTTATCTCAGGTGCTCAGGGTAATTTCCCAGAAAATAAGGGTACCGTTGTTAGCTTATTTGACCTTATTCGAAAATACTAGTTCTTATTTATGCAGTCTTAGTACGTCAATACTCCTTAGTTTAGTTTTTTTACTGATTTTGATAATATTTCGCACTGAGATAAGTAAACGTAGGATTGTATATGATTGTTGTTTGTATGTTGTAATTAGTGGTTATTTGTAAAAAAATACATTATTTCATATTAAGTATTCATGGATAGTTAAGTCTTATAATAAAATTAGTTTGTTTTCGACTTAGGTATCTAGGAGTTAAAAATTACAAATAGCAAGTAGGCGTTACAATAATAGTTTTTAATGTTTGATAAACCTATTGCATAATATTGCCAAATTACATACATTACTTGAGTACACAAAAATAGATAAAAAAACCATTGCTATTAATCGTAATATTATTAACATTGTAACGTGACAACTTGTGCCTTTCACTTTTTATGTCTGTCTCTCTCGCTCTTAGGCGGGCTAACCATGCCGCGTGCCTCTCACTCGCTCTCATTGTGAGCGCATAACGTGAGCGGAGCGTAACGCAGTTTCTTGAAGTGTCACCCGGCAAACCAATTTATAAGACGTTGTCACGTCAAAATAATTTTAATTATCGAGAACCCTTCATAATTTAAGAAAGAGATAAATAAAACCTTGCCATTTCTTTTAATTTAACTGGTGTGTGAGTATGTTGAGTGTGAGTTGTTGCACTCTCAAAGAGTTGGACCGCAGAGGCGAACATTTAAAGTTAATAATTTATGTATTCTCATTTTTGCCTACAGTTCAAAGATAGTGGGTACAAATTACTTATTCTTATGGTTCAAATTAAAGAAATAGGAAGTTGTTATCACTGCAGTTACTGTCGAACGTCAATAGTTTAAAATAGGAACAATTTTTTTGCGTTTTACGTATTTATTAATAAATGAATAATAAATTATCTATTAAAATTTAAAATTGTTATTAAATGTAAAATATATAATAATTTCTGGATAATAGCAAAATGACCTTTTATGCAGCAAGCAAATCTCGTTTACTCAGACAAATTTTAATTGTAGCATATAGACAGTTGTTCAGCATTTAGTGAATATCTGTCTTACTATTCAAACAATTTTAATAAATTACTTGAGAAATAGAATTCAAATAATATTTTATTTGCATTAGTGAATACAAAGTGTCGCACATGTGCAGCATTGTTAAAAATTGATAAGTAAAATTGGATTTTCTAGGTTATTTACTACTTATTTTTTATGCGCCAGTAATTTTATCGTAAAATTTTTACGAATATTGTCACTTTCTTTCACGCGCCGCATGAATAACCAAGTTTACTTGTAAAATAAACAAAATTTAGAAGACTACACAAAAAAACTTATAACAAAATTTGTTAATTCCAGTATATTAAAAATTACGAATAAATTTGTATATAATGTAAATTAAAATGTATCTTAATCAATAAAATATAGCTTTCGTTAACAAAATAAGTGCTTTACAATAATACCAGAGAAGTTTTTAATGGTGGTCTCTATATTTTTGATATAAGCTGCTTATGCTTATTAAGTACCCAATAGAAGCGTACTAAGCTATTATCTGTTAAAGAGTGGTCTAAATACAATAACTTCTTTATAACATTTGTGTTGTTGATCACATTTCTACAATTATACAGGTTAAAATAAAACTTATTTGTTTATTACATTATTAAGTACAATACAATACAATTAAAATCTATATAAATTAAAATTAAAACCTAATTAAAAATAGATTTAAATATTCTTATAAATCTAAAAATACAGTTACTACAAAACAATATACCTACTAAGAAACTTAAAAGCTAATTATAAAAAAAGTGTGTGCCCGCGTGGTAGAGTTTCAAGAACGCTGGCTGCATTTCCCCTCTGTATCGAAATACTTATTCTCTGAGCGAGAAATGAGCCAGCCCTCTTGTCGCCAGAAGCAGCTTTTAAGCGCGGTTAAATAGATATACAGGTTATTTTTGTTTAAAATAGAAAAAATAAAATCGCTGGACAAAAGTAAAGGCCATATGTTAAAATTCTTATAGTGTTATAAATGACCACAATTTCATAATTATTAAGTATTTATCTGTATAAAGTGTTTTATCCGGATATTTTAACAGACTATGGCAGAATTAGAATACAACAATCCACTTTATTCTAAGTAAGATTGTTTTGAAATCATACGTATTCTTCCTTATACCGCAATAAACATTTTAGCAACCCACAAAGTATTATTTATACAGCGCAGCTGAATAATGGGTAAAATATAAAACTTAAGCGGTATGGGAACAAAATTAGTACAATTATTCAGCAACATGCGGGATAATAGAAATGCACAACAACTTATTCAGTGTATTGCTGTAAGCTTAGTATTGTTTGTATAATATTAGAGAATATCGTTATTCCGATTTTGGTGCTAATAAACAGATAAACGCTGTCACTGATAGTTCTATACACCATAAAGCAAACTGAAATGCATTAGGCTTGGTAACATCTGTGAACTAGCCATTGTAGTGTAGTGAATTTGTTATTACTAAAACTTAAAAAAGAAAACCAACGTTATACAGAACTTTATAAGCTTAGAATTATAATAGCCCACAAACTCTTTATAATGCAGAATTTGGCTGTTTCCACAGCTATTACACAAACGTTAAACATGCTTGATCTGTATTATGTGCATAATGTGTACTGTTATCATGCTTGTGTGTTACTTGGGAAAGAGTATTAAATGTATATAGGTTAGTAGGGAAATCTGCCATCAGTAGAGCTATGCATAAAAAATGGTATTTGATCTGTAGGTTGCAAATTAAGATTTGTTTTTATACCTCTAAGGTGGCAAATAAGCTTTCGGTCCACCTAATGGTAAGCGGTCACCGTAGCCTATGGACGCTAGCAACACTAATAACTTCTTTATTGCCTGTTGCATTTGTTGTTGATCAGTTTTCATACGTGTATGATGGTGATGTATCTTTAATTAAATATCATTGGTCCGCTGCATCAAGTCCCTTTTTTTTAAACATTTATGTGTTAATAGTTAGCTGTACCTATATAATTTTAGTTCTTTATCTTTCTTTCTTTTTTGTTATGGTAGTTAAGAATACTTTATAGATAGTAATTGAACAAAGAAATAGATTTTTTATTTTATTTAATTTTCTCTGTATAATGTTCTGTGGTATAGGATATGTTTATTTGGCCAATTCAGCGAGCATGTATGTTTTTTGGAGATCTGACGGCGAATAAAGGGCTCAACTGAAAATCAGTGTTGTGGCTTTGGCCGGAGCTTATGCTGAGTGGATACCCTATTTGGCATTATGCAACACAAAAAACTTGTAGTTACTAACCTTTTTTTTTGTATTTTTGAATGTTTTGTTGTATCTATAATGTGTTGCTTATTTGCTAAATAAAAGTTTTTCTTCTTCTTCTTATTTCTTGAAGAACCCATACTGTAGTCCTTAGAGAAAACCTTGGCAGGGAGCTTATTCCACAACTCAAGCGTTCTTGGGAGGAAGTTTCTCTGAAACCGCACTGTATGCGACCATTTCGGTTTTAAAGTGTGACAATGAATTCCCTGTCTATGGAGAGCGGTGCGATGGTAAAACACACACAGGGAGGCAATGTCTCTCCTCAGACTTAAGGGCTCGATACCGCAAGTGAGTTTGAGATCGTCGACAATTCTCACAGCACGTCGTTGAACCGAGTCAAAAGGGCCAAGCTGGTATCCGGGTGCACCCGCCCAGAGATGGCAGCAGTTTTCCATATGGGGCCGGACTGGCGACTTGTAAAAAAAACAACCTTTGCCCCGACAGGAAGTGCTGCTTCACTGTGATGAGTATACCAAGTACTTTGGACGCCAGCTTGCAGGCAAGCTTCACCGTTTTCAAAATCAACCCCTAGGAGGCAAAATAAAGGATGAAAATTTGTATGCGAATTCCGATATATCGGTAGGTAAAAGCTTTCCTTTTTTTAAAATGCTAGTAACTCTGTAAAATATCATTAAGTGTGTTACATCAGAACTTTTATACCAAACTATACAATGTAAATACTATACATGTAAATGTAAAAATGATTTATTTTGCAAATTAAGCGCTATAAATGAAAATAAATAAATGGGAAAATGTCAGGAAAACAAAGTACATATAGAAAACTAATTCACGCACGAGTCATACTCGTTGACCTTGAAGTTTCAAGCGTCCACGTCAGTACAGTCAGTGCCTAGGTACTCAGAGTTTGCGCATAACATTATTTATTACCTACTATTGCCCTTTGTTGCAGTCCATATAACTGTAAATGCTAGTTCCCTATATGCTGCAAGTGGCCACACACAACACAACCTATGATTAAGTTTCGTTTAACTGCAACGAAACGCTATACTGTAATAGTACACTACACATACACACTACACTAAAAAACAGATGAGTTGGAACTACAAAAACATGTTTTGGGTACTTGGGAGACATTCTACTTTGGCCGCACACAACAAAATTTATAATAGTCCTATTTATGCCATGATCTCCACCGGGACCTTAAAGCAGTTTGTTATTATCAACATATTCAATAAGTATCAGCCATTAAAGAAAAAAGACACCATTTAAATGAAAAAAAGTAATAGAAACGATGAAAAATATATATTTTCACCTCTCCAACACCAAAAGGGTGGTTTTGCTAGTCAAATACAGTGGGCAAAATAGATTTTTTGCTGCGAGCATGGGATAAAGTAATGCAACGTTTTAATATTATCTTTTGGAATTTAGCGATACTGAAAAAAAACAACGCGATAAGTAATATAGAAACAAATTTATTCTAATGAAAAGCATAAGTACATTACATTTTTTAATTGTTGACGTACTTAATTTCTATGATTAATAATAGCGTTTATTTAAAAACAAAATATGCTTAGTTTACATTTCTGAACGCACGTCTAAAAAAAAAAGAAAGCAAAATGGTGCGAAACTAATTTATTTATTTTAACCTTAGATTGTTTATTTACGTATATATTGTATTTTTTTTTCTTTTTAAAATGAGCGACAAGAGTTACGAAGATATTTCTTTAAGACCAAAAAAGATAAGACAACAAGTGTCTAATGTTGAACTAAGCTTTTTACTAGAGAAACTTTTTTCACGTGAAACATATCTTAAAGCATACGCACTGTTCAATAACATATCTTAAAGCATACGCACTGTTCAATAACATATCTTAAAGCATACGCACTGTTCAATAACATATCTTAAAGCATACGCACTGTTCAATAACATATCTTAAAGCATACGCACTGTTCAATAACATATCTTAAAGCATACGCACTGTTCAATAACATATCTTAAAGCATACGCACTGTTCAATAACATATCTTAAAGCATACGCACTGTTCAATAACATATCTTAAAGCATACGCACTGTTCAATAACATATCTTAAAGCATACGCACTGTTCAATAACATATCTTAAAGCATACGCACTGTTCAATAACATATCTTAAAGCATACGCACTGTTCAATAACATATCTTAAAGCATACGCACTGTTCAATAACATATCTTAAAGCATACGCACTGTTCAATAACATATCTTAAAGCATACGCACTGTTCAATAACATATCTTAAAGCATACGCACTGTTCAATAACATATCTTAAAGCATACGCACTGTTCAATAACATATCTTAAAGCATACGCACTGTTCAATAACATATCTTAAAGCATACGCACTGTTCAATAACATATCTTAAAGCATACGCACTGTTCAATAACATATCTTAAAGCATACGCACTGTTCAATAACATATCTTAAAGCATACGCACTGTTCAATAACATATCTTAAAGCATACGCACTGTTCAATAACATATCTTAAAGCATACGCACTGTTCAATAACATATCTTAAAGCATACGCACTGTTCAATAACATATCTTAAAGCATACGCACTGTTCAATAACATATCTTAAAGCATACGCACTGTTCAATAACATATCTTAAAGCATACGCACTGTTCAATAACATATCTTAAAGCATACGCACTGTTCAATAACATATCATAAAGCATATGCACTGTTCAATAACATATCTTAAAGCATATGCACTGTTCAATAACATATCTTAAAGCATACGCACTGTTCAATAACATATCTTAAAGCATACGCACTGTTCAATAACATATCTTAAAGCATACGCACTGTTCAATAACATATCTTAAAGCATACGCACTGTTCAATAACATATCTTAAAGCATACGCACTGTTCAATAACATATCTTAAAGCATACGCACTGTTCAATAACATATCTTAAAGCATACGCACTGTTCAATAACATATCTTAAAGCATACGCACTGTTCAATAACATATCTTAAAGCATACGCACTGTTCAATAACATATCTTAAAGCATACGCACTGTTCAATAACATATCTTAAAGCATATGCACTGTTCAATAACATATCTTAAAGCATACGCACTGTTCAATAACATATCTTAAAGCATACGCACTGTTCAATAACATATCTTAAAGCATACGCACTGTTCAATAACATATCTTAAAGCATACGCACTGTTCAATAACATATCTTAAAGCATATGCACTGTTCAATAACATATCTTAAAGCATACGCACTGTTCAATAACATATCTTAAAGCATACGCACTGTTCAATAACATATCTTAAAGCATACGCACTGTTCAATAACATATCTTAAAGCATACGCACTGTTCAATAACATATCTTAAAGCATATGCACTGTTCAATAACATATCTTAAAGCATACGCACTGTTCAATAACATATCTTAAAGCATACGCACTGTTCAATAACATATCTTAAAGCATACGTACTGTTCAATAACATATCTTAAAGCATACGCACTGTTCAATAACATATCTTAAAGCATACGCACTGTTCAATAATTGGTTACTTCTAAAAGGTGCTAATGTTAAAAAGAATAGTTAGTACCTACCCATTGCTTCTTTTTTGATAGGAAGAGATATAGTGGAGTTTTGGCGCAAATCTTAAGAAGGAGTGGTGTTTTTTCGTGTTTTTTTTAATTTATTTATTTTGTTTTGATGTGTATATTTTAGCAATGTTTTACGAAAGCGTGTTAAGAATTGTGCACCGAAGGCTCATGAATAGTGAATTATGAAAAAATAAGCAGGACATGACGCGCAAATTCTGAAGGATTCACACCAAAACTCCCGCCATATCTTGGGAAACGAGGACGCGCGATATCGCCGCGATAAAACTTGAATATGGCGCTTCGCCAAACTTAGATATGAGCACAGGACGATATTTACACATGACTCTGGAGAAATGATATGCGAAATCTGGTCTCCAAATCGAAGAAGGAAGGAAGGGAAGGAAGAGATACAGTATAGAAGGTAGTATTTGTAAATTAGAATAAACTTATTGCTTAATATGGCCTTCAGTGTTTCCTTGCCTAAGACCAATTTTTTTGCACTTGTAGACGTGAAAAGTTGTATGTTTCACACGAGACCAAGTTATTTTAGGTCTCGTGCCTTTAAATCCTTTGCTTTGCTCAGTAGTCTATATTATTTTCACTCGCTACGCTCGTGATTCAATTCTAGACTTGGCTAGCCCGGGTTTTAAAATTGGCACTCTTCACAAAAAACAAATTTGCCCATTTGTTGAACAAATAACTATTATCAGAAAATGAAGTTCAAGAACACTTTAATACTTAGTTATTTTTTAAAGATGTCAGTAATACAAATTGACTTAAATCATCATGTTACTAAATAAATAAATATTTTTGGACATTACATCCAAAGTATGTATCAGTTTGCGTTACGATAACATCGTTATCACCTGGTATATCGATATAAGTAAAACGAATATTTGAAAATAGCATTCAAAAGGTAACCTAAATAAATATTCTAGAACTGAAATAAAGTAAACTAACACAGAAACTTTCTGCCAAGGGTTATTATAAGTTTTTGCAGGGTCGGCAACTAACGAGTAATGCCCTTGCTGTTGCTAGGCTACGGTGCCAGCTTAATATCTTGCGGACCGTAACCCGTTAACCCCGTAAGGATCGAGCACAGCTATAGCCCATTATACAAGCGATAGAAGACAAACAGGAAGGCAAACTCACTCTTGACATACAGATAGACGGACATATGACAACACTATGAGGTTCAATTTCGCCATTGTGGTACGAAACCCTAAAATTGTGTGTACTACTATCAGTTGAAATGGTCGTTTAAGCGGGAATTAGACCCGTTCCGACCCCGCTCCGCGCACCCTGCACCTGTCACCACCACACGCGTGGGTTATTTTATTCATTTATTCCAATAAAAGCCTAAATAACATAATATTATACATAAAAAACCATTTAATCAAATACCGTCAAACACGCCTACTTAGCCCGTTTTTTTATTAAAATCGAATAAATTTTAAGTTATTTCTATAGCAATAGAAGTTTATTTTTCTAAATTCTACAACTATATGATCGTATGTATGGATTTGTTATGTAAACTTTTTGATTTATTAATATTTAACCCAAAATTAAGTCTATTTTGATGGCGGGCAAAATTATCTAGACTTTTAGCCAACATTGCCCTTGTCAATTTTCTACGCAAATATGACTCATATATATATACGTTACACATTCCATGACTAGAAATCAAGGCAATCTTGGCCTAGGATTCAAAACTTTGTTTGTAGTACAAACATTTTTGCTATAAAATGAGTGGGCAATGTAATCTAGCGTTTTTTTCTCTTTTGCATACAATCTCCAACAAGCTCTCATAAATTTTTAGGGTTGTCACATTCCAGTAAAATGATTAAATAGATATAAATATGTTTCATATATTTATTATGTTTGTTAAATGCATATTATAGAAAGGTTTTTAAAATAAATAAATGTGTTCAGAATATTTATTAAATTAAATTTAAAATATATAAAAGTATGAGAAACTAAGTAGGTTGTTCCTAAATGCTACACCAAAAATTGTAATGAATAAATGTTCATGTGTGAGTTTATTCTTTAGTAAAGCTACGTAATAGGTTAACAAGAAAACTTTTATGTATGACACAGTCATCAAAATATTTTATAAGAATGTTCGTAGGCTACAGGGCCTATGACGAACAATATATATCAATCAGTAGTAAATTACAGACATTATATTAATAGGAATACAGTATCGATCAACACCATGAAAGTATATTGTTCTTAACATTATGAGTTTCATTAGTTAGAAGTTGTACCTCTACTATGTAAAAATGAGATCAATAATGGTTCATAACAATTGCTTAAATCAACTGCAAACCTTATCAACAAGTTATTAAAAAAACAATTACTTAATGTAGGATGTCTTAAAAATCTTTTACAAATCTACTTTAAGCTATAAGCTTATGAGGAACCAGATCACAATCAGCATATAATCACATCACATAGTAAATAGTCATAATTATCGCTACGAATATTTCCAAGAAAAGTTTTAATATCAGGTTGTTACTATTTTATACAAAGTTATTTATGTGTAAACGTGACTCACAGACTCACTTCCTTGTGTAAATCTAAAAAACTATGAGAATGATATGAATAATTCAGTGTTAACAAACATTAGTACCTATTTTAAGAAGTTGTAGTTTTATTATTACTTAACTAAATATATGTAGTATATATATGTGTAGGTAGGCGGTATTGTATTTTGGTACTTATAAAAAATAAAACTAAAAAAATAAATACTATCACGACACTAATCCCCGAATTAATAGTTTCATTCGTACTGCTATAAGTACTAATGATTCATAAAATATCTTTTGTGACAACCCTATGTACTTTTCATCTACGGGCAATGTTGGCGCCCATGTGTTTGAACAACTGAGGGTACTTTGCCCACTGCCAAAAATTTTGATTCATAAAGCGTTGAGTATTAAACCTGTTACTATAATAATCACTAAATCTTAATCTACAGCATGCTATAAAATAAAATTACCTGTGAGTTCGCCATGAAACGCAATCCACAAATACTTAACGGAATAAATTTGCCCGCAAAAAAACACACCGCACTTGACAAGTTCTGACAGGTGACTGAATGAACTTGGGAGCGAATTCAATATGTAGAGTTATCACAAATATAATTGACTTCCCAACTAACTAAAAAATGTTGCCAGACCACAAAAATATTTGCTTAGGTTAGCGGATTTGTTTATAAATCGCAGTTTGGGCAAAGATACGTTGGTTGGCAAAGTAGTCGTGTTAAATAAAAATAGACGGTATGTTAAATAAATTAAACTCAGGTTATGTTAATACTAAGTAAGAATATATTAACTTTTGAAAGTCAAGGTTGATTTCTTTCATTCAAATTAGGTTTTTAAAAAAACTTTTAAATCGTCAAAGTTATTAAATATGTACTTTTTATTTTATGGGACCACTTTTTTCGTCTGTCTGTCAAGAAAAGAACGCTTTTTTATCAGGAACGTGAGTAGTTATAAAGCTCGTAAGGAAATCAATACTTATGGGGTACTTACCGGTGACCTAAAATAATGAAATTTTGGCAAAAAGCAATTCCATGTAACACAAGTAGAGGAAAAATCTGAAATTTGTAATTATATGATTTTCTTTTTTTTTTTAATTACGATCATAAACTTATGCAAATAAGTGAGTGAGTGAGTAAGTGTAAACTAGTAAGTAAGTAAACTTACCGCGACCTACGTCAATGTATGAGGACAACAATTTTCTAACGGTAAATTTAAGTTTGGCGTCAATACATTTTATCTTTTCGTTAGAGCAATGTTCGGTCCTTTTATTAGTTACCTAATAATTATTTTGGTAAATGTAGCTGTACACTACCTACTGCTTACACTGTTATACGCACTTATTATTTAAGCGTATTTTTCATCAATTAAAAATATAATTCCCGTGATGAATGAACTATTTAGATACCTATAAGTCGGTACGGAACCCTCGTCGGTGCGCAAGTCGGTCTCACACTTCCTATCGAATAAAACTACTCAATCATGTTTTTAATTCCACCAATCCCTCCAAAGAATCTCATTCAATGGGTTCCCTAATACCATGTAACTTCATTTTTCGCAAAGACAATGTAGAATTGCAAAAAAGCTGTGTTAAATATTGTCCAATAATACATTAATTATAATTATCTCAGCTATGCGAACGCCTCAAAGTAGCAAGTTATGTTTTTTAACCAACCATTCAACAAATAAAGCCTAGATTAACATATTTATACTACTGGTACACATTTTAAAAAAATCTCACGTATATGTAACGTAATATTTTTAAATTAATAGTGCATCGAAAGGGCCTAGTAGCGGGAAATCATGGTTTACGACCATTTTCTTAAATGACTTTTTGTTGTATAACATCACGGGTTTAGTCCATGGAGATACAGTAGAGGAGATACACACCTATATCATAATGTGGGAGACAGTTTGCTTACACCACAAATGTCCCAACTTAGCGGTTCTTTCCTCTAAATTTAGGAGAAAATC
Organism: Apoda limacodes; assembly: GCA_946406115.1. NCBI lineage: Eukaryota > Metazoa > Arthropoda > Insecta > Lepidoptera > Limacodidae > Apoda > Apoda limacodes. The sequence goes on along the minus strand of OX291553.1, from coordinate 3,331,411 downwards.
ATGTGAGTTTAGCGGTATTTTAATTTTTTTTTTAAGTTAGGAAGAGTGACATTTAGTGTAGGGCCACCAGGGAGTTTTGCTAGATCAGCTACTTATATGGTGCTTATTGAAATTTTATTTCTCTTTACCTGTGATATTTCTTTTTAAGTAAATGTCTTTGTAAATTTGCGCCCATTGTCTTTCTGGGTCTTCCGATCCGTGGTCGCCACTCGAGAACCTTTATTCCCCATCGGTTATCGGTGCGACGAGCAATGTGGCCTACCCATTGCCACTTCAGCTTGCTAACTGTTTGAGCTCTGTCGGTAACTTTAGTTCTTAGGCGAATTTCCTCGTTTCGCATTTTATCGCACTAAGAAATACCAAGCATAGCTCTTTCCATAGCTCGCTGAGCGACTCTGAGCTTGTTTAAGAGACCAACAGTTATAACGATATGCCGACAGTAGGAGACCACGTTTACCATAAGTCATCATTGGCAACACACATTGATCATAAACTTTCTTCTTTAGGCACTGAGTTATTTGGACAAGAAGCTGTTGCGTAGTTTCCCGAAGGCTACGAAGAATCCCAGCTTCTTTCTTCAGTTAACCTCTTCTCAAAGTTGGACCTACCTAACTGAACTTTTTGCCATAGGTATGTGTATTCTTCAACAACTTTGAGAGTAGTGTGCCCAACAACAACCGGTATAGGCGCGACATGGACATTGAACATTACCTTCGATTATCCATATTCATTTTAAGGCCTACCTGTTGGGAAAGTAACTGAAGTTTTCAAGCGTCATGCCTAATTCTTCCAGCGATTCTGCCATGACCAGTATGTCGTCAGCAAATCGAAGGTAATTGATGTACGCCATTAGTATTGACGCCGTATTCTTCCCACTCCAGAAGCTTGAACACATCTTCAAATGCAGTTGTAAACAGTTTCGGATAAATAACGTCATCCTGGAAAAATACCCACATATATAATACAAATTGTGTCCACTGCGTGAGTTAGCTGAAATACGACTTTTGCGTTACTAAATGCAACCAATAACTAACTCATGCCTAAAGCACATTAAAAATATAGTAAAACTAGACAATGACTTGTGAAACAGATATATCTACAATTTAAAGGAAAAGTAGTAGTTCGTAATTGTTTTGTTCGTAAATGAACGTTTATTGAAACTTCAGGTAGATGTTAAAATAATAATAAATATAAGTTGTCTACACATTGTATTTATTAGATGTTCTGTTATATTGCCTTTGTGCGTTTTAAAAAAAATATTATATTTGTGTTTATATAAAACGTGTTACATCAAAACTGATGTAAATAATGAATAGTTTGTAAATAAAAAATTTCGAAACAAATATAGATTTTTAGGTGTTTTAACAATTAGGGGATTCTAGGGGGTCACTTAGGGATAAATTGTCTTAGGAGTTTGCAACACTGTCACCAAATCACATTAGTCCTGCGTGACACGTGACATGGGGAGAGGAGAGCCCATCGCTGCAACACCCGTTTCTGATACAGTGCGTCAGGATCATAGACATTGATCAGCAAAATTCCTAACCAGCTGTGAAAAAATGGTCGCAAAAGTGTGACGAAGCCAACCTGTGGTCTTTTGTCTCTTTCTAATTTTTTTTAATAAATATAAACAAACAAAGCGAATAGAGAAAGAGACCGCAGGTCCGTTTTGTTTCTTTCAAAGGAATGGTCAATTTTGTGATCTGCGCTCACACTGTTGCACAGTCCATAGGACAGATCACAGAACTCCCATACCTCATACTATGTCCTATAAGTCGAAAACTTTATAATTATATGTTTCTTATATTCCAAAACTACATGTTTTTTTGTTTTATTCAATCATAAACTGAATGTGTAGTAGTGAAACTATTCACTGAACCCTGAAACTAACTGCGCTGATGGATTTCAATTATAGTGCAACAAACTTTTCTAAGCCGGTATTTATAATTTAAAACTACCGTCGTCATATTCAAATCGTATAAACTTATACGATACTAGCGACCGAACACCACCGGGTCAGGAAACTTTGTTTCATAGTAATGACTATATAAGGTGAGTGGGGGTAAGACGGAATAGCTTTTTTGATAGATAGATATAGATTTGATAACTAGTGAATTTTTGCCGTGTGCAAAATGTTATCGTATTCAGTCATATAAAAACAACTCTCTGTCCAAGTGAATACACCAATTGCTACGTAAGAAGAGAGGAAGGTTCAGTTTTTATTATTTTAATATGAAATAAAGTTTATTGAAATAACACTTTATGACTGAAGAAGCTAGGGGTAAGATGGAAATTTTATATAAGCGCTAGGAATAATTGGCTTTAAGATTCCTACATTGCTAGACGCCAATGGATAAAGCTACTATTATTATTTAAAAATACCCAATGTAAACCGCCAAAACACTATGTTCTTTCAAATCATATATCCGTCTTACCCCGTTTTAAAGTCGACTGGACTGGACTGGTGCTCAACCTTTCAGCAGTTGTTTTTTTATAGTTTGAAGGGTGACAAATAAGTCACAAAATGTATTATAATCTACTAAAATTGTACATTGATAGTAGGAGATATGTTTTCCTTAACCTTCTAAGTTTTATTTGAAAAAAAAATTCACATTAAAAACAACTGAAAAATCTACAGGTTGAAAAAACCTGATATTTACTATGAGTTTCAGAAAAGGGGTAAGATGAAAAGCTTAATATTTCCGTCTTAACCCCGACAAAATTAGCGGTGTAAGATGAAACATCACAAGAACTCGTAAAATACCGATTAGGTCATTTCTCTTTCACGCAGTGTAGTTTTATTCTATTTTTTTATCACCACAAATGTAAATCAAAATAAATTCTATCTTCTATGCTTACAAAGTAACAGATACCGGGGTAAGACAAACAAAAACAAAATTATTTAAGTACCCCCTAAATCTGGGGGGAAAACCCCTAAGTTGGGAACCGTGGCGGGACGCAATAAAAGGCCGATCAAAACAACCAAATTTAGGTGCAAAATTCGTCGCTTTTGTTAGTTTTCTAACTTACACCGTTTTTCATTCCCCCCCCACTCTCCTTAACTTATTTATATATTTAATTGTATTGAAATATCAAGATTTTGGTGGTAGGTTGCACAACTCCGAAAATAGATTTTGTTTATTAAAGTTTTAATTTATATATTGCTCACAGACTGGTATTAAGTGTGTTGACCCCGATAATAAAGAAAGATTATACATACTTAAATAAATATATTTGATTTTAAAACTAGATAACTATTTAAAAAAGTTGTTATGTCACAGTTATTATTTGTGTTAACTAGTAGTAGGTACGTATGTACCAAGTATCAATGACCTTTTTATACCATTAAATATTATAAATGCGAAAGTAACTCTGTCTGTTACCACTTCACGCTGAAACTGTACTGATCAAGATGAAATTTGACATGGAGATAGTTTAAGTCCCGGGAAACATCAAGTATTAGTCGAGAAGTTGCCGTTGAAATCCTATACCGATGACCGAATTTAGGGCAGGTGGAACCGTGGAAAAAAGCTACTATATTATAAATGCGATATGTCTGTTCGTTTGTCCCTGCATCACGTCACAAAGGAGCATCCAATTGAGCTTATTAACACAGCGATAATATATATGTATAAACTTACATAGGTGCCAGTATAATAATATAATAAATATATTATTAATAACCCGCTGCAATCCACCATCGGCCGCCCGACGCCAGCGGAAATGGAAAATGCGATAGGGCGCATCACACAAACGTGCACACATACCAATATGCATACACATACTCACAGACGTTGCATATCATGAAGTAGGCCAGCTCCCACACGACAGTCCGTCAACAAATGCACACCATTTAACGTACTGTCACTTCTGAAACAAGCCTAAGGGGAGAAGAAGTGACAAGAAACTTCCCGGGTGTACACCTGTTACCATGAATCACGCATTCCTACGTCCAGGCCAACAAATACACAAAATCTATGCAAATATGTGTAAACACACAAACTTGTACACGTCTATGCGCCACACCCAACCTCATCCAGAACCCCCACAATACCAAGCAGCCAATGTTTGACGACAATCCATGTGCATCCCCTGGCCGTGATGTGTCATTAATTCTCAGCTACATAAGTCATAGATTGTTTTTTGACTAAACTCAAGGTCATTCTATGAGAAACGCTTGTAGGTTTTTCATTCTATGACAAACGCTTGGAGATTTTTACGGCGCAATTTAAAAGAAGAAAATTAAAGAAAAGGATCGCCATAATTATGCATATTGTCATGCGTAAGCCAAAAATCTTTATCCATTTGCAAGAGTGGTGACAACCTGATTGCAGGAGCAGGGTGTCATGGCCTTAGTGTGGCTAGAGCAATCGTCAGATTTCAATCCCATTGAGCATGCTTGGGATATGATGTAAAATAGAGCTATGAGGGACTTTCCAGGATTACAGAGGACCAACTTTTCTATAAGTCCACAAGATTTTGTACATCGAGTTGCAAATGTGTTATAAATGTCATGGGCTCTTTTACTGAAATTGACTTTATAGGATTTCTTAGTGGGATTTTCAATAATAATGGGATCTTAAGGGGATTTATGTCACCTGACGCATGACGTAACAAACCGACTACCGCCCAGCCCAACTAAATTCTGTCTGCTTTCTTATCGAAGTTGTTTCTGCCTAGTGTAATCGTCTAACTTATGTAGACGTACTCTAGAACAGCTATACATGACCTTGAACTTTTTTTATAACCACAAAAGTGGGTCTGCGCGATAAGCTTGCAGCACCAGAGGGATAGCTCGCGTTTTACTGTAATTAGTCTCGTCCACAACCTAAGCGAGCGTGAAGGTAGCTATTCAGAAACCTCACAGTGCGTGATCATTTAAGTTATAAGGTGTGAGCATTTGTGTAGACTTGTCTACGTTTATCTAACCTACACTTTAAAATTACTTCACTCTACTTCATTAGTGTAATGTTTGGCTTAGTAAAAAAGGCTACTTGTTTGTGGTTCAAAATGCTTGAGTGTCTCTAAAGCGCTTGAAGAGTTTTCAAAAAATGTCTCGGTCAGAGACAAACTATTATGGCAACGCTAATCTAATGACAACGCATATTAAAATCCGACAGACTTTTAGAATTAGATTACAGAGCGTGCCAAAGAAATATAATAGGTCGGGGAAAAAGCCTTTTCGCATATATACCACTAGTCAACAAAAAAACTTTTTTTTATGTGTTTGTTATTTAATGACTATTGTCTGATTTTTTACTAAAATTACACGATTTTTACAAATGCTTAGAGGTAACCATTCTTAATAAGGAAACTTTATGAGCTAAAAATATTATTTCTTTTATAAATTAGGTATAAGAAATCAAAATCGGGTACACAGAACTCAGGCACAAAATTCGTGTTGACTTGTGTTATGTATAAACTTTAGACCGGGAGATAGTAACACAAAATATTGGGTCATTTGTACCAGTATGGCGGTTCATCAAATGATGTTCATAGCGCTGGTACCGGCAGCCCAATGGCGCAGGCGTGAGTCGAACGTGTCGGATAAATTACGAGTGTCGAACGATTTGTTCCACAAAAACCCTGAAAAACCGCCATACTGGTACAAATGACCCAATCTTTTGTGTCACTGTCTCCCGGTCTACTTGTAATGAAATCTCTTTGACTGTACTATTTGTATCTGGCTGGTTTTGATGACATTAAAAAAGGTAACATTTTAAAAAAGGAAACAAATTTGTAAAATGTTTTTCCCGCTATTTTTCCTTTGTTTTTCTTTCTGTCAAAATAAGTGATTACACGGGTCGTGCAAATATCCCTCGTTCCGTTCTGGAGGACTGTCCACTGTCCAAGGGTTCTGACTGGGGACGGCTAAACTTGGTCCGATTCAACCCTACAAGACCAAGTCTGCGCTTTCACCGCTAAGAAAACCCCATTCACTGTAGTCCCACAATTCCAGAACACTCCTCTCACCATCTCCAAGAGCATTGGGATCCTTGGTGTTGACATCTCCAACGATGTTCAGTTCCGAGATTATTTGCAAGAAAAGGAGAAGCTGGCGCCTAAAAAACTAGGTGTACTCATGAGAGCGAGGCAGTGCTTCACGTCGTGGCAGAGGTTGCTGCTTTACAAGTCGCTATCTCTGGGCGGGTGCACCTGGATACCAGCTTGGTCTTTTTTACTCGGTTCAACGACGGGCTGTGAGAATTGTCGACGATCCCAAACTCACTTGCCATATCGAACCCTTAAGTCTGAGGAGAGACTTTGCCTCCCTGTGTGTCTTCTACCGCTTGTACAATGTGATGTGTACAGTGCGGTTTCAAAGAAACTTCATCTCGCGAACGCTTGGGTTGTGGAATGAGTTCCCTGCCAAGGTTTTCTCTAAGGGCAGTATGGGGTTCTTCAAGAAAGAAGTTATTAGATTTTTGAAGGGTCGGCAACGCGCGAGTGATACCCCTGGTGTTACAAGCGTCCGTAGGCCACAGTGACCACTTACCATCAGGTGAATCTTATGAAGAAATTTGATACATTATAAAATTTCTTTAAAATTCAGTAATAATTTGAACTCGGGAAGATGCACCTCGCTCTTAAATTTTTTATATAAAATGCGAAGTACCTTTTTACCCGACCTATCATTAGACACATATATACTTAAATGTACGTATATACATACATAGGCTCGAAAGATCTTCACTCTGGCAAGTTGTCTTTTCTCTTCGTAGTCGTAGTAATTAAAGTCAATCATCATTCATCAAACATAGGGAGCCGTCAAAGTTGTCATTTCGTTGTAATGGGGTCGGTCTCAAATGAACTGTATGTACTTAGAAATTTTAAACAGATTTAAATCAATCACAGGCTAATTTATTTCTATTCCAATGTTATCTTATTTTTTCATAATTTTATAATAAAACACGAGATACGAGGATATCAGTTAGTCCCCAATATTGATCATATTTAATTTAGAAATATTCACTACGAGTCTGCTTTGCAATATTAACGGGCTAGAATTTATCACCATAGTCGCGTAACGGCTACCTTGGTTGTGAGTCTTCAAGCAGCGCCTTCTTGTGTTTGGGACCTGTTATTCTGGTCACGCGCTGCCACGAAGACCACCTCAGCGGGCAGCAATAGTAATTACCCTGCCGCTTCAAATCTAGGGTAATACCATAGTTGCGCTGCGACCCACGTACGAGGTGCGAATGCGGCCTCCGATCTTTTACCTTAACCACATTATAAATAACTATATAGTGTTCCACCCGTCTGTCGGTCTGTCTGTCCGTAAATACTGAAAGGATTGTATTTAAGTTTTTATTAATGTAAAGCATTTCCAAGGGGAATGGTAAGGTACAAAATTTGCGGGAAATAACGTTCGGTGGGTCAGCCAGTATAATAAGAATAACTATGCCAGTACCTAAGTAATCGTGCTAACGTAGGTAAGACAAGCAACTGTGGCCAAAGCTACAGCACTGATTTTCAGTGGAAGCTATCATGTTGCCATCGAAGCAGCGAGACAGACACACACGTCATTAGAGAAAGAGGTAAAACGCAGAATCCAGCTCGGCTGGGCAGCGTTCGGGAAATAACGCAACATCTTTTCACCTCGGTGCCTAAACACGAAAGTGGATCAAAGTAAGTAAATGTAAAGACAACCAGCGTGTGTTGCCACTTGCCAGTAATAGCATACAGTACAGAAGTGGTCTCTATATGTTCGCCACTTAATTAAGCTCAGAGCCTCCCAGAGAGCTATGCTGGGTGTTTTTGTGCGTAATAAAATCCGGACTGATGAGAATCGCAGAACAACTAAAGTTACCGATATAGCTCAACCAAAGTGGCGATGGACACATCGCTCGTAGAACCGATAAACGATTGGCAAGTAAGGTGCTCGAGCGGTGAACACAGATAAAAAGACGCAACGTGGGACCGTCTCCTACTAGGAAGCCGATAGGCGCGAATGGCTTAGGACCAGACGTTATCTATGTTGTGGACAGGAGACATATAAGAGAGGGCCTATATTCAGCAATAACATTTAGCTATGACGAAGTTACTTAGAAAATTATTAATTTTGCAAAAAGAAATCATTGACGTATGAATTTGAATATTTTTTGTTATTTACGCCATTGTTACTGCGTCGAAGGTTTGAAGTCCAGGCGCACCCGCCCCGAAATGGCAGCAGTAGGTACTCCATGTGAAGCTGTACTTGTCTATAATCTACCTGATCTTGTCAATGATAGGTAGAAAGTAAACGTAACACAGAATGAGTGGCAACACTGGTAACGTGGTGGCAACACAAACTTGTCGTATTCACTTAGGTACCTACTGTTACCTAAGCTGCTGTGGCGCGCGCGTTAGAATAAAATCGGACCGGTGGTGGTGGTGGTGTATTGGTACTAACAGCAGGATCGTAAATAGTTTTTCATGTTACTGGTCTGAAAAGACTTTCCTTATCGTTTAATTTCTGCGTTTAAAAGCCTACTTTAACACCTAACGCGCAACGTAGTTTTTAGGGTTCCGTAGCCAAATGGCAAAACACGGAACCCTTATAGATTCGTCATGTCTGTCCGTCCGTATGTCACAGCCACTTTTTTCCAAAACTATAAGAACTATAGTGTTGAAACTTGGTAAGTAGATGTATTCTGTGAACCGCATTAAGATTTTCACACAAGAATAGAAAAAAAATACGTGTGGGTTATCTATGGATAGGTCTTCAAAAATGATATTGAGGTTTCTAATATCATTTTTTTCTAAACTGAATATTTTTCGCGAGAGATACTTCTAAAGTGGTAAAATGTGTGTCCCTCCACTGTAACTTCTAAAATAAGAGAATGATAAAACTAAAAAAAATATATGATGTACATTACCATGCAAACTTCCACCGAAAATTGATTTGAACGAGATCTAGTGAGTAGTTTTTTTTAATACGTCATAAATCGTAAACCGCAATTTACCTTTCATTCAATCAACTTATATATAAAAATAAAAAAAAAAAATTTGTTTGTGTTTGTAAAGTACGTGAATGGTGGTAGGTACGGAACCCTCGGCGCGTGAGTCCCACTCGCACTTGGCCGGTTTTTTTTAATAAAACTACTTTTTCCTTACTTTAAACATTAGTAATCCATTGGTTTACTTTATTTTTCTTCAAAGATAATTCCGTAAAAAAATTGAATTTAAATTTTTTTTAGATAATTTATTGTAGTACGTTATTAGGTATAATTATAATACGTAAATAAAAAAAATAAAAAAATAATAAAAGAGTATGTTCAAATAATATTTAATTGATCCATCCGGAAAATAAATTTAAAATTTTCTTCTACTACATCATTTTGTTTTTAATTGTAATAAACTCGAAAGAAATTTTAAAAACATGAGAAGAGGCGTGTAAGTAAGTTTTCACACGAATTACAAAACTTTTTGGTTCGTAAACTTCTTTAAAGACTATAATGTTATAATAATTTATTTATCTATAAAAACAAATTTACTTAATAAATACCTATTATTAATAATTAATGCTATGAATTATTAAACTTGTATCTGGTATTTTTCTCGTTCTAGTGGGGTCCTCTATCAAAGTTGCCACCTTACGGACTGCCCGAGGAGGGCAACTGGGTGGATAGCTTTTTGATTACGCATACAAGCCGTAGTTTAGTAGCTCTGATAGCGTGGACATTATTGCTGATGTCGCGATAGGTTCTGTACTAAGCTGTTGTCCGTCGAATATAGTGCTAAAGAGAAAGCCGATCTACTGGACAGTCTCTTTACCTCAAACTCAAATATGAACGATGAAGGAGCTGTACCATCTACTATACCGTGGTGCGGTAAGACCATGCCGGAAATCTCTATATCACAGCGGGAGGTCCGGCGGGAGGTCTGTACTTTCCTACCACATTAGGCAATTTTCGTCTTTATGGAAGACTGCGAATGTGGACCCGGTGCCCAAAAAGGACGATAGATCAGATCCATCGAATTCAAGCCTATCGCTTTCACCTCTCTCCTGTCAAAAGTGATAGAGCGTGTGAAATACACACAGCTTCTAGGATACCTAGAAAAACACGACCTGGACAGCAACCGTCAATTTGGCTTTCGCCACGGTCGCTCGGTAATCTTTCGACCTTCTAGTGTATTTCACACACCGAATGGTACTAGCCATTGAGAGTCAGGGAAGGCATTCACATGCAGCCTGGACATAGCGAAGGCGTTCGATTGGGTTTAGCATCGGGTTCTTCTGTCGAAGCTGCCATCTTGCGGAGTGCTCGAGGGTTTGTGAAAATGGATGGCTAGCTTTTTGCGCGGGAGACGCATACGAGCCGTAGTTGACGGTAGTTGCTCTGATAGCATGGACAATGCTGGTGTCCCGTAAGGCTCTGTGCTGTCTCCTACGCTATTTCTGCTGCATATCAATGAGATGTTGCACCTCAACAACATACATTGCTATGCAGATGACAGTACTGGATACGCTTATTAAGCGTGTCGTGCAAACATACCTCTATACGATGTAGAGGAAACGCGTGGAGAACTTGTGTTTCGAATTGAGATCAGTCTTTTCAAGGTCTCTGACTGGGGACGGGAAAAATTGGTCCCGTTCAACCCTACAAAGACACAAATGTTAACCGCTAATAAAACCCCATTTACTCACAATTCCAGAACACTTCCCCCTCCATCTACAAGAGCATTGGGATCCTTGGTGTTGACATCTCCAGCGATGTTCAGTTCAGAGATCATTTGCAAGACAAGGTGAAGCTGGCGTCCAAAAAACTTGGTGTACTCAACAGAGCGAAGCAGTACTTCACGTCGGGGAAAAGGTTGCTGCTTTACAAGTCGCAAGTTCGGCCATCTCTGTTCCATCGCTAGTTTTAAAAGACGGTTTAAAATTTGATATAAATTAATAATAAAAAAATATTTAAAAAAAAACAACATTATTACAATGCTCAAAAAAGAAGAAAAAAAACTTTAAATTGAATCAAAGGCATCAATTTATTACGTAGGCGGGATGATAAGTTACTAGCCACTGCTATTTAAAAAGTTAAAATTGAAAAATATATATGTCATTTTTAAATTCGTATCTCTGTGTTCTAAATTCGAATTTGGTGGCGTGAAAATTTTATTGATTTTTTGTCATTTGAAAATATATTTCGTCAACTGTTTTCAAAAATGGGTAAAATTGAACAAAGAGCAGTGATAAAGTTTCTTCATATAAAGGGCATGAAGGGGAAAGATATCTATGACGAGTTAAAGAATGTTTTGGGTGAATGTGCTCCTTCTTATGCCACTGTAAAAAACTGGGTGGCTGAGTTTAAACGCGGTCGTACATGTGTCCAAGATGAATCCCGCCCCGGACGTCTAAAAAGCGTCACGACTCCGGAAATGGTCGTTAAAGTACATAATATGGTTTTACCAGATCGTAGATACCTGAAATAGCTGACGCTACATGTATCTCAAAAGAACGGGTACATTATATCCTAAGTGTGGAACTAAATATAAAAAAGTTATCTGCCCGTTGGGTGCACGATTGGTCACGCACGATCAAAAAAGGATTCGGGTGCAAAACTCAAAAGAATGTCTGGACCGTTTTCAGAGTAATAAGGCCGATTTTTTACGTCGATTTGTAACAACAGATGAAACATGGGTTATTACACGCCAGAATCAAAAATTCAATCAAAAAAGTGGACTCAATCGGGATGCTCGGGTCCAAAAAAAGCCATAGCTGTAAAGTCGGCTGGAAAAGTGATGGCTTCCGTCTTTTGGGATGCAGATGGGATCTTGATGATAGATTACCTTCCTAAAGATCAAACAATTAATGGAGAAAACTACGCTAATCTTCTAGATAATCTTCATCAATGTATTCAGCAAAAACGACCAGGTTTGGCAAAAAAAGACACTAAGACAACGCTCATGTGTTAAAGCTATGGCAAAAATCAACGAATTGAAGTATGATTTGCTGCCTGATCTAGCGCCATCAGACTTCAACTTTTTCCCTAAGCTCAAAACTTTTATGGGCGGACAGAAATTTGCCACAAATGATGAAGTCATAGCCGATGTAGAGGAGTATTTTGCAGGCCACGAAAGAAAACATTTTATGGAAGGCATTACTGCTTTAGAACGAAGATGGAATAAGTGCGTAGAGGTTCACGGAGACTATGTCGAAAAATAAAATTAATTTTACCGTTTACTCTTACCGTTAAGCCGAGCAGTAGCACACCATTTCCTCGATGGGTTGAACGCTGACGTCAGTTCATTCGTATTCTTCTTAGTAAACCCTTTCATTTGATACCTATATTATGGAGGTGCTAAAAAATAACTAGTCCGCCATATTGGATTAAGAGTGAAGTCATGTAATTTTTAATATTCTTCTCAGCAAACTCTTTCATTTGATACCCATATCATAGAAGTGCACAAAAATTACAAGTCAGTCATCAAATCAATCAATTACAAGTTAGTCATCTTGGGCCATCCACCATATTAGATTTAGATAACCGTAACTAAGATAACCATACATTGTCATCCAAACGAAACATTTCATTACAATCGGTTAAGGATAACTTCTTTAAAATTTACTTGCAAGATTTGACCCGAACTTACATACATACATACATACAAACGTTGCAAGATAAATAAAAGCTTTTAAAAAATACTATGCGGATGTTATAGAAAAAAAATTGTTTGTCATTCGCAATCATTTTATTTAAAATTTAAACCAAAATAAATCAACAAGTCAATCTTCATAATTACCTTTTAGAGAACCGGGGGAACCGGGTATCACTACATTAGACGCCCTGCTAGACCGGTTTTATTTAAGCGCAATTTCTCGCGAATGTCAAGTCGGCATAACTAATTTTATTTAGATTAAGGTGTATTATTATTAAGACGCCTAGATCATTGGCAGAATGTAAATTAAAAAAAATGTGCAAAAATTTATTGATTCAGATCCGAAATTATAGATATTACAGTGCGGTTTCACAGAAATTTCCTCCCGCGAACGCTAAGGTTATGGATTGAGCTCCCTGCCAAGGTTTTCTCTAAGGTCTTCAGTATGAGGATCTTAAAGAATAAATTTATTAAATTTTAGAAGGGATCGAACGTGTTGCAGGCGTCCATAGGCTGCGGTAGGTAACCTTTTACCATCAGGCGGGCCGCAAGCTTGTTTGCCATCTTAGTGGTATTAAAAAAAAACTATTGCACTGTAATTGTTGTATGGTAAACTTAGAGTTGAGGTCGCTCAGTAATGTGTTATCAAATAAGCGGCTAAGAGCAAAGGTTAAGGTTGAACCTTGATATAATCTGAGTTAATTGTACTATAAATATAGGAATATACTGGAGCAAATAAATAACAAATGTATGAAATACATATAAGTGATTAGGCGACCATTTCCTAGGTACCTACTGTTTAATATCAAAATATGTTCATAAAGAAATTATGTCTTGGGGGCGGTCCATTAATCACGTGGCCGTGGCTCAACAGGAGGGGGGAGGGGGTTCGGCAAAAATCACAGAATATCACAAGGGGGAAGGGGGGTGTAATAAGATATCACGTGTATTTATTTTTTCGTCAAACGCCGGATTTTTAAACCGAAGACTGGCGTGTAGTGTGACCTTAAGGCTGTGCCCTACTTGAATGTGCAGTTTTCTGCTCGTTTTTAAAATCGATTCCACTGCCCTATTGCAAGTTTGTGACTGAAAAAAATAAACTAGCTTTCTACATTATTTAACTAGCAAATAAATGTTTTTGTTTTAAGATGTTAAAACATCGCTTTAAAAAAAAAACGGCCTCCATCTCTCGTTTGTCTATTTTTTTATTCATTACTATATTTCTTATCAACTTATAGCGGTAACATAATTTATTTCATGAAATGTTAAGCTAGAAAATTACTGTAATAGAATTTTTGTATCTTATGTGATGTAAGTGTAATTAATTATTTTCTACTTTATACGCAAATGTATATATACGCGTTGAGCGCCCTCTTAACTTGCCGTTGCAACGAACGAAGTTCTCGCGCGCCGTGACGTCCGCCGGGCTCGGCTTGCCCCAGTCGCCAGTTATTATGGTGCCAAATACATGTGAAAACTTTTGCATTATAACAAAATATGTCTAACCTAGGTGAGCTGTATAAAGACCTATTTGCAGAGTATAAGAAAGGGTAAAACCTAATCCAACCAATTATAGTCTAGAGTAGAGATGCACAATTCCTTCACGCATTCTCACGCGGCGATCGATCGGTAGAACGAGAGAGATTCTCTACGTAGAGCGCGAAAATGATGAAGCCGAGTGGCTTAATGAAACCGACGAAATCTTGTTATCCGTGGTCCGGTACAATGTACATTAAATATGTTTATGTACTGGTGTAATATATGTTTTTAGCATGATTACACCATATCTATAATATTATTATTATGCCAGTCAAAAACGACCTGTAAGCATTCTGTCATTTTAATAATGGTCCTTAATTTTCTAGAATAAAATTAGATTATACTTTATACCTGAATTTAAAGATAATATTCTAAACATTTTAAGATTCTTTGTGGGTACTAAAAAATACAAGTGATTTTTGCCTGGGGGGTGGGGGGGATTTAGTCTTAAACCTCACCACGTATCACCAAGAGGCAGGGGGCTAAAAAAAATGCAAAAAAAAAAAACATCACGTGATTAATGAACGGCCCCGTGGCTGCCGCGCTGGCCCACGCCCCACACACAACGCCCAGCGGCAGCATCCAGCCTGTCTACCTACGAGTGCCTGTGTATTATATTCAAATCAGTTCACGCATGGCTAAGTAACAAATATCTTCGTGATCGGGTGGTCTGTTCTGTTCCAGGATGGAGCTGATCGTGCGCGCCATCGGCCTCATGCTGCGTCTCCTCTACCTGGTGACGGCGCCGCTGTACTGGCTGCGCGCGCGCTCGCGGACTCACGTTGCTTTGCCACCTCTACCGCCTCTACTGCTGAAAAGTGTCACGGAGTACATAGATGACATTAGAATAGGAAAAGTAAGTTATTTTTGTAAGCTACTTCTAACTCTACCTGAAGGGTTTTATATTCGCAGAAGCAACGTTTTTAAGCAAAATTGTCTCTGAAATTTGACAGCTGAAGATTGTGGATTTTTTATATATAAAAAAACAATTCGAGGATAATTTTATAAGTTTAAATTATTCCTGCCGAACAATATAAAAAATTACAAAAAAATAATAACTAAGACCCTTTTTTAAGTCATTTAAGAATTTGTCTTCTAATGATCTATCAAAGATACTCAGATAAACGTTATACATAAAAATCGGCGCTTCAATTTACTTTACAGCACAAATTTAAGTTATTTATGTTTATTTGAACGATAAAAATTTTGATAAGGTTTAATTTAGACTAATTCAGCGGAACTCAGTATAACCCGACCAAATAAAGCGTGATTGCTACAGTTATAAAACGCCATCCAGTTCGTGTACCATTCAGCTCCACCAAAGTCAGCAGTGTTGCCGTTGCGAAACTTTTGTTCCGATATCGGAATTTTTAAGTCTTTTGCGAAACTTTGTCGGAACCTTGCCTGTTGCGAAACTTTTATTCTATACATATTAAAATATATATGTATATATATAAATAATAACCCTAGCTTTAGTGAGTAAGGTTCAAACAGAATTAAATACCTTCGTAGTGCAATGTGCTCAAATCTTAGTTTAAACTTATTGACATTCATTTTTCTAATATTTCCCCTGCTACAGCTACTACGCAATTGGATTTTCCATCAGCGTTGCCAGACGTCCCGATTTTTAAATCAAAAATAAATGTCCCGCGCGGGACAGGCTAAATCCCGCTTTTCGGGAATAACTCGACCCTGCGTGTGCAGCGTACTGAGAAAGCGCGGGCGGGTGGCACAGACAAAATTTAACGATAGGGTAAATCTGATTTAAAATATCATATTAATTAATCTCTCTTAATCCGAAATGATTGCACACAAAGGAGTGGTGGTGGCGTTGCAATTTATTTGCGTAGTCACATTCCATTTCCTATCGTAAGCATGTCAGCGCAACCACCCCCTTTAGACTCAGCGGAGAATATATTTATTGAAATTCTTCTATCTCATACAAAAATTTCTTTTTGGAGTTTTTTATAGTCCTGCTAGTCATAATATTTTATAATTATTTTTCATCTTTTGAGAGCATCTTAGAAAGACTGAGACCCTTGCATAATCACACCATTACTTTAATACATGCTTACTTAAAAATGACTATCGTTCTTGCCGACTTAAATCCATAGTAAATGCGAGTGATTTACATCTCCTTCCTCTAAATGCGACACACTTTTTTCCAAATTGCACTCCTTCGCTCCTAGTATCTTCGACCGAACAAGTCTTAAAACCAGGTCAGTGCGCTGCTGACGCCTTTCCTTATCATGATTTAATCTATTTATCGTTTAAGATTCGTCCTCCAAAAGCTAAATCGATAGTTCTTCAGCAACGTCATTTTAGTGGGATGGATGTAACCAGTTTATCTGAAGACGCTCAGCAACTAAATTGGGATATGGTGATAAATGCAACCACAGTGGATAACAAAATTTTCCATTTTAATAACCTTATAATTCAACTATATGATAAACATGCACCGGTTCGGCCGGTTAAGACAAAACATCTCCCGCAGGTTTGGCTCACCGAAGATATAATAGCTTCAATGAGTAAAAGGAACCGTGCCAAATCAAAATATAAAACAGATCCCAATGAAAACAACCTTTCCAAATATAAACTTCTGAGAAATCGTTGCAACTTGATGCAAAGGTCTGGAAGTTTCTTAAGTCACTGGGGGTTGGAAATTCTACCGCTTCTCATATTTCGCATGATCTCGATATAAATCATCTTAATAATCATTTTTGTTCTGCAGTTACTTTCGATAGTAATAGGAAATTAAACACTTTAAATTCTCTTTCAAAAGTACCAACCCCTGACTTTTCTCCATTTCATATAACTCAATTGTCCGATTGTGATGTTAAGAAGAACGTTCTTCTTATATCTTATCAAATGCTGTTGGAAGTGACGATATTAGCCGTAGTATGATCATTCCCATTGTATCTCCTATCATAACTCATATTCTTTACTATTCCATTTCCAGTGGCTGCTTTCCTAAACTATGGAAAGATGCACAAGTCATTCCTTTGCCTAAAAAATCTAGTCCTACTTCGTTTTCAGACTACCGCCCTATATCTATCTTACCCTTTCTTTCTAAAGTCCTTGAGCGTCTTGTACAGCAGCAACTAAGTTTGTTTCTAACAAAAAACTTTATACTTGATCCTTTACTATCTGGTTTCCGCCTTGGTCATAGTACCGCTACAGCACTTGTTAAAATCACCGACGATATCCGTGAAGGCATGGAGCATAAAAAAGTCACCATACTATCCTTGCTTGACTTCAGCAATGCTTTCAACACGGTTGATCTTGATGTTCTAGTGGGCACTTTACGTTCGCTTAACATATCTCCAACGGCTACTGACTGGTTTTGCAGTTATCTGTGTGGTCGTCGGCAGCGCATTAAGGTCAATGACTCTACATCTACTTGGTGTAAAACTTTCGCTGGCGTCCCACAGGGTGGCGTGCTTTCCCCTTTACTTTTTGCAATATTCATAAATTCTATTACTTCTCATATTTCTTCTCTGTACCATCTTTATGCAGACGATCTCCAGTTATATAAGCAATCTACTATTGAAAATCTGCCTCAAGCTATTGCTGACATAAATTATGATCTAACTCATATTATAGATTGGAGTGAGTCCTACGGTCTGAAAATAAATCCTGCTAAAACTCAAGTGATAATTGTTGGCAGCTCGCGTCTCTTAACAGAATTGGATTTTAACTTAATTCCACCAGTATATTTAAAAAATGTCTTAATCCCTTATAGTGACTCAGTGAAAAACCTAGGAATACAAATTGACCGTTTCTTAACATGGGGTCCGCTCGTGAATTAAATTAGCAAGAAATTGTTCGCGGCTAACAGCTCTTTGAGGCGACTGCGGAATTTCTTACCTGTTCCCACTAAAATTGCTTTGGCACATTTGTTACTTCTTCCTATTCTCGATTAAGCCGACGTTAGTTATCCTGACCTTACAGTGGAGCAACTTAATAAGTTTGAGCGACTCCAAAATTTATGTATCAGGTTCATATTTGGCTTGCACGAGGGTTCTTCTGCACACCGACTTTCCACAAGCTTGTTGTTAAAAATCCCTACACATGTTACGCAATATTACAACGATTCTTATACAGTACAAGCAATCAAACTCTGGAACGCTTTGCCCTTGGATATAAGACGTGCGCAAACTTTACCAATGTTTAAAAAAATGATTCATTCTCATTACCTTAATTTAAACCGATAATGTATTTATTAGTACATATTATAAAAAAAAATTAAAATATATATGTATTCATGTTGTATGTATTTATTTATTGTAATATATGTATTGATATATCTTTATATTTCAAATATATTACCTGCACTTCCTATCCCCCGTATTTATTTTGCAATTTCCACTACCCAAAGGTTGTCTGGAAGTAATCGCTTATTACGGATAAGACCGCCTACATTGTGATTTTCTTTTGTTTTTTATTGTTATATGTATATTTTTATGTGTGCAATAAAGTATATTACTACTACTATGAATGAGAGTATGTTTGTATGAATGTATGTATGTATGTATGAACGTATGTATGAATGTATGTTTGTCCGCAATTATCTCGCGTTTGGCTAAACCGATCCTTTCTTCTATTTTTTAACCGACTTCAAAACAGGGAGGTTCTCTGTTTGACCTGTATGTTTGTCCGCGATTATCTCGCGTTTGGCTTCACTTTTTTTTTGGCTTAACCGATTTTGATGTGGTATTCTTGCTTTTTATTTTTTAACCGACTTCAAAAAAGGAGGTTCTCAAAAAAAAAAAAAAAATCTGAAAACCGCATCGAAATCGGTTAAGCCAAACGCGAGATAATAAGATATATAAAGGTAAAGCTGGCGTCCAAAAAACTTGGTGTACTCAACAGAGCGAAGCAGTACTTCACGTCGGGGCAAAGGTTGCTACTTTACAAGTCGCAAGTCCGGCCCCATATGGAGTACTGCTGCCATCTCTGGGCGGGTGCACCCGGATACCAGCTTGGCCCTTTTGACTCGGTTCAACGACGGGCTGTGAGAATTGTCGACGATCCCAAACTCACTTGCGGTATCGAGCCCTTAAGTCTGAAGAGAGACTTTGCCTCCCTGTGTGTGTTCTACCGCTTGTACAATGGATTTTGTTCTGAGGAATTGTTCGAAATGATGCCCACGGCTACTTTCTACCATCGCACCGCTCGCCATCGACAGGGAATTCATTCTCAAACTTTGGAACCAAAATGGTCGCGTACAGTGCGGTTTCAGAGAATTTTCCTCCCGCAAACCCTTGGGTTGTGGAATGAGCTCCCTGCCAAGGTTTTCTCTAAGGACTACAGTATGGGGTTCTTCAAAAAAGAAGTTATTAGATTTCTGAAGGGTCGGCAACGCGCGAGTGATGCCCCTAGTGTTGCAAGCGTCCATAGGCTACGGTGACCGCTTACCATCAGGCGGACCGTAAGCTTGTTTGCCACTTTAATTTTTCGTTAAAAGTTATAGGATATAAAAGGGTTAATGTACACGTCAGCTGTCTCTTTTCTCTACTCTACTCTAAAAGAAGAAGAAGAATTCTAGTCTTCTTCTTCTTCTTATTTTTAAAGCAAGAGAGTAAAAAAAATTTAGTTTTCACTTCATTTTTTTCAATATTTAATCAACCTCTAAAATGTTGGTTTATGAGGCTACTACGGAACCCTATATTGCACGTGGCCACTTGGCCGGGTTTTTAGTTCTACCTTCTATATTGAATGTTCTCTACATAATAAGTAAACGATTAGTAAATAAAACTATTTTTTTGCTATGAAATAATCATTGAACTGAGTAAGTCTTGCTTTTTGACGTAATGTATTGCGAACAAAATTTCCTCATTAATTAAAAAAACAGATCTCCATAAAATTAGTCGAATTGTTTAGTAATTGTTACTGAGGTAAGAACTTATACTGGGATATGATTTTTTTTACTACCATTTTCATCAAATTCCACTGTCACACTCTTACAATTCTGACATCAGCCCATTAGTATATTTGTACAATTTTATAGTAAAATATAAAAAATCCGCTACAGTAGCTCTTCGACTACATATTACATAGAACTGTTAGACAAACTATTTTTTACACACACATGTGAAGTTCTAACTCCTAAACCCTACATGGGGTACTGAGGTACCTCGCGGGTGCTTAAAACGCTAATAATTCTAACAATAAATCTAACTCGACCTTTTGACATCCTATATGAGTAGGAGAGTACAGAAAATAGATGTCAACGGTGAAAGATCTCCGGGATCAGCAGTCATTACATTAATGATCTCCCATATAATGTAAAAAATCATGACATTGTCTTATTTGCTGATGACACCTCTTTGCTTTTTAAAGTTAAGAGACGACAGACATATTATAATGAATTAAATAATGCCCTTTCTAGAATTGTAAATTGGTTTAACGCTAATAATTTGTTACTTAATGAAAAAAAAAACCAAATGTGTTAAATTTACATTACCAAATGTTAGTCAGAGACAGACATGTATTAATATTAATGGCGAGCAATTAGAACTTGTTAATTCAACAGTCTTTCTTGGCATAACGCTGGACTCCAAACTTCAATGGGGTCCTCATATTCATAACCTAGCCAAAAAACTTAGCTCTGCTGTGTATGCGATCAAGAAAATAAGACAATTGACCGATGTCGACACTGCAAAAATAGTATATTTTAGCTATTTCCATAGTTTAATGACATATGGTATCCTATTGTGGGGTAGCGCTGCTGATGTAAATACAATATTTTTGTTACAAAAGAGGGCAATTCGTGCTATTTATAAATTAGGATCTAGGATATCTCTGAGGGATAGGTTTAGGGAAGTAAAAATTTTAACTTTAGTGTCGCAGTACATATATGAAAATCTTTTATATGTACATAAAAATATCAATAGTTTCAGCAAGAAAAGTGACGTTCACAGAGTAAATACTAGAAGTAAAAATAAGCTGTTGGTGCATGATACACGTCTACACAAAATAAGTAACTCTTTTATGGGGCAATGTATACACTTTTACAACAAAGTTCCCAATAAAATTCAAAATCTATCAATAAGTAATTTTAAATCTTTTATCAAGCAGGTACTTTGTAAAAAGGCATACTACAATATTTCAGACTATGTAAATGATAAAAATCCTTGGGACTGATGATGCTCAATTACAGGATGCATAGGTAAACCAAATTAAAATGGAAATAACATAAAATTGTACGACTAAAATTTTTTTATTTAAAACATTATTTGTATTTTAGTTTATTTGTATTATTGATAGTGTTTTTAAAAGAGTAACTATCGAGTTTCTTGCCGGATTCTTCTCGGTAGAAATCAACAACATTGTGAACCGGCGGGAAGGTGGGAGGGTTCAAAAAATAATATTTTATAACTTTGACGATTCAAAAGTGATTGTAAAATCCTTATTTGAATAAACCATTTTGACTTTGACTTTGACTTTGACTTTGAATATTGCGCTGTTCCAAAAATTGCTCTAGCTAATTTATATAAGATAATTGGCGCGCAATATGAGCACTGAGCTGCTACCCCCTGGCAAGTGCGGTCGTTACGACAAGTGTCGTGGGGTACACCAGTACACTAGTACCCCGTGGTAGGAATAGTACTCGTATAATTCACACTTGAATTAACGGCATTCACTTTTAACATCTTTGTGGTAAGTTATACATTATTTATAATTTACTTTTCTTTGTAATATGTGTTCATAGTTAATATTATATGAGGAGGCCCTGAGCCCAGCAGTCGGACATTTATGGTCAGATAATGACTTACCATAAGGGCAATGAGATTGCAGTTGCCTTGTTGAGTTCCGATGACGAAGAGCTACTTCGAAGAACATTCAGACGATAAGGCCGACGGTATTATAAAAGATTTTCGCGCTCATTCTGAAGAAACATCTCTTAAGGCAGACAGTGATAAAGACAGTGTGGAGCAAGATGAAGAGTATTTAATGCTGTCCACTATGCATGTCAGTCCTGACAAGAATAATGAAGTAAACCATCTAGAAATAATAAGTTTCTATAATAAGACCAAATAGGGTGGAAGTATTTGACCAACTTTGCAAAATATACTCGACTTCCTTGACGGAAGACGAAAAGGTGGCCCATGTGCATCTTCTATAGTTTGCTTAGTGCCGTTGGTGTCAAATCTTGAGTCTTGTTTTGAAACATACCTTTATACATACGAATTTCTGTGACACAAACTCGGATTCTAATGTAAATAATTGAATTTGATTATGGAGGTGACATTTGCCACAAAATTGTAAACTGTAGCACGTGAGATATGAAATGAAAAGGTCATAGATTGTAGGAAAACCTGTAAGAAGTTTATGGTCTTAAAATAACATGGTATATCTCCAATTGTATAAAACGTACATATCCAATAACTTTTAATAATCCTTGCGCGAGTGTGTTGTTTTTATTAATCGATAAACCATGTTGAAAATAATTATTTAAAACCTCCTATATGGAATGCATTTAATCAATATTTATATATTTATTATTTATTACCGTTTCCCGTTTGGGTACGTTTCCTATTTACCTTCCTTAGATAAGTACCTAGGTAACCTACCCGTTTATTTTGTAACAGCTAATCATAATAC
Source organism: Apoda limacodes (assembly GCA_946406115.1). Lineage (NCBI taxonomy): Eukaryota > Metazoa > Arthropoda > Insecta > Lepidoptera > Limacodidae > Apoda > Apoda limacodes. The sequence goes on along the minus strand of OX291553.1, from coordinate 3,308,686 downwards.
ATTTTATGTAGTGAGAAGTTTTAGGTAGGTAGGTACCTATTCTGTGCGCCGATACCTATAATTTGATTTTATTTTACTTTTAAATTTTATGAACCAAAAGACAGTATGACAAAATGCTTTTCTTAAAACATTAGAATCATATAAAAATTTAATCTAACCGAAAATTGTGCGCACTTACATACAATCACTTCATAAACTCTCAATTAATATCTACTAAAACTCTAGTACGTCAAATATTCGTGTGGCGCACGCCTTGCTTTCTTGCAGTCGTAAGTGGATATAATTTTTTTATATTATTTTGAAAAAATATTTTTTACTTTTTAGTTCAATTTTCGGTTAGATTGAATTTTTATATGATTCTAATGTTTTGAGAAAAGCAAATTTTTAAAAAATGTTTTTATACTTTTTTTTTATTTAGTTTAACTTTTATATTTTTTATCTCATACAATAATTTCTTACAAAAAAGCCTTCTTCTTGTTGAACAAAAATACTTATGACATTAAACTTTGCTGCTTATATTTAGTATTTACACAGACGTTCTAAAGGTCGCTAATTTGCAGGTAAATAGTCCGCGCCCCGCGCACGATCACGCACGATCACGCACTACAAGTGCGCGCGCACACAGGTTTCGCACCTATGAGTCAGTGTGTCATACAAGGCTGGCGACGCTTCATCTGTGTTATTACGTCACCAAAATAAAAAGACAAATAGAATTAAACCAGCGCCTTACCCACTTGCCTTATTCCTACGTATATTTCTTATTTATTAGCAAAATGTTCAGTAAATTTATTTTATATTTTTTTTTAGAGAAAATGGATAATGATGAAGGAGACGATACAGAAAATACATCATCACATCCACAATACATCATCACATCCACAATACATCATCACATCCACAATACATCATCACATCCACAATACATCATCACATCCACAATACATCATCACATCCACAATATAACGCGGCTGTAAAGGTATCACGCCCGATCTGTTCTCGTGAATACGAAAAGAGAGAATTAAAGAGACACATCCTTATATGCGACTCAGAACACTATAATCAACCAACCACTTCGAACATAAATACAAGAAAAATTTATAAAACAATTCGACAACACGAATAATACACAATACAAAATTACGAATTTTTTAAAGGATTCAACGCGAAACTGTTGAATAATGAAGGTGGTCCTGACTAAATCTGGAGACAATGTTGAAAAAAAACCATAAATGTTCACAGTACACAATATAGTATGCCTCAAGAAAATGTAGGCAGACGATAAACAACAATTCTTGCGACGGAAATTAAACAACTAGTAAATAAGCTACCAGGAATAGGAAACTTCAAAAATTTTTTTGATTATATGCAGTACAAGACTATAGATAGGGAGACCTTATGGTAAAATTTAGTCAGGATATTAGACGAACAATTCAAAGAAGAATGCAAATGTGGAATTCTAATCAATATGAGGAATTGATTGCTGAATCATACAAGGAAAATCAGACAAGCAAATAGATGGATAACTGAAAGATCAGAAGGTGGAATTATGGATCCCAATGATAAAGCAGGAAACAAATCGGTGCATCAATTAACATACCAACTTGAAGTTTTTTTTTTATTTTTACGAACTTCCTATCACGGTGAATGTCGATATAACTTCAAATCACATAGACAAAGTTGCAAGAAAACTATCAGGTGGAGCTGGCTGGAGCGGAACCGATTCTGAGCAATGGAAATCACTACTTCTGCGCTTTGAAAACCATAGTTTTGATCTAAGAGAGTCAATCGCAACTTTAACTCGAAAACTCTGCAATTAAATTTTCGAATGAGATTGCATTACACAGAGCCTTGCGGGAAACCAGCATTAATGTCCATGCTATCAGAGCATGGACTTCCGTCAACTACGGCTCGTATGCGTATACTGGATAAAAAGCTAGCCACCCATTTGCACAAACTCCGTAAGATGGCAACTTCAATAGAAGACCCCGGTGCCAGACCCGATAGACCGCCTTCGCTATGTCCAGGCGATATGCCAATGCCTCCCCTTAGCTCTCAATGGCTTGTGCCCATCGGTGTGTGAGATACACTTTGAAAATCAACAGTCGAGCGAGCGTGGCGAAAGCCATATTGACGGTCACTGACCATGTCGTGTTCTTCTAGGTATTTTAGAAGCTGTGTGTTGACCACACGCTCTATCACCATGGATATGAAGAAGGTAATAGCGATATGCCTAGTTTTAGGCACCTGGTGCACATTCGCGGTTTTCCATGAAGACGGAAATTGCCTAGTGCGTTAGGAAAGCGCGAAGAGGCGTGTTAGTATAGGACATAAATCAGGGACACACTTTTTAAGCACCACTGCTCTGGTATACCGTCTGGCCTTCTAATCTTATGAACGTCTAGAGAAAACAACGCCCGCCGGACCTACCGCTGTATAATGAAGATTTCCGGCATGGTCTTACCGCACCTCTTGCTTATATGGTCCTCTATATCTTACGGTACTCTACGGTATTCTTGTTATAGTAAGTACCAGCTGAGAGAATCCATAGGTCAGAGCAAATTCATGAGCAGCTATCCCTGCATAGTTATTGGTTCGAGAACTGAGCCACTCACGATGGTGGGCGTTAAAGGCCCCCAAAATAACTAGTTCTGCTGTGGGATATTGCTCACTTTATTGCACATTATATGTGGATGGAGTTGCCGCTGTAAAAACTCTTTTTCTTATGTTTTTTCTGTCCATTTCTTTTTGAAAAAGTTATTAAGACTAGATATGACGATTCACTGCACAGACACCTTAGTTAAGCTCAACACGATAATACGGTTGCTGGCACGGCGGGCGGAAGTTCCCCTGATCCCTCTCTGTTGTAGTAGCCGGTCCACCCCGTTCTCCTATTCAATTATGGCCGCAGTTTTCTGTAAGGTGGAGGGTACTTCCCCAGTTCAGGTTGCTCATTCGAGCAAGTACTCGATATGCCCCGCTTAAATTGTTTAGGCGGCTGCTTCAAACGACTACTCGCTGTGGTCTACCTCTAATGTAGATGATACTAGCGAAAAGCTAGCAAAAGGTTGTAGCATTTTTTGTCATACTTGGTTATTTTAAACTTATTACGTTACAATTACATTTTCTACATAAATTTAACAAAATTAGTGAAGTCGATTTGATTTGACGTCCAAATTTAGCTGCAGAAAGCCAAAATTATACGAAATCTTCTGATGGCGTCATAGATAACAAGGCCTGAAGACCGTTCATCCGTATATGTATGTATGCTACATTTCACTCATGTCCGTTCATCCGTATATGTGTGCTACATTTCAACTAAGTCCGTTCATCCGTATTAGTCTGTTACATTTCACCCAAGTCCGTTCATCCGTATATGTATGCTACATTTCACCCAAGTCTGTTCAACCGTATATGTATGCTACATTTCACCCAAGCCCGTTCATCCGTATATGCCTGATGGAATAACAAACATTAAAACGTCTTTACAAACCTTTACATTTGGAATGTTAGTAGAATAAATTAACTCCCTCCTAAAGTGTTCATTTGCAAGTAACAGCACTTGACTAGTATATTTTTTCATACAGTTATCAAGCACGGAATTGACGACTGCGTACATTCAACGGATAAAGGAAGTGAACCCACTATTGAATGCCGTGTCAGATGAAAGGTTCCAGTTGGCGCTGCAAGAGGCTGACTCCACCGACAAGGAGATTCGAGAAGCTAAGGTAAAGGGCTCGCTCGACGACTTGCTACACAAGAAACCGCTGCTCGGCGTGCCCTTTACAGTTAAAGAGAGTTGCATGCTTAACGGTAAGATAATGTTGTTTTATTACTTATCTTAAGTAATGATTAATAATAATAATAATTTCAGTGAGTTTTCCTGTAGTACAATGCTCTTATAATTAATCTACATATTACATATACATATACATATGAAGTACAATTTTATAGTAGGAGACAGAACTCCAAATCTGTTGAATAATTTCTATCTTATGATTTAATATTAATTTTAATATGCTTTCATTCAACACAATTGCTCGTAGAGTGATTCTTATTGCACCGCTTTAAGGTTTATTATGAAGTTTATAAAACACGCTTTGGTTTTACTCTATGCTAAGCCAGCAAAATTAAGGCTTTTGGTGGCTTTGCTAATTCGCTGTCCTGTGCGTTTTCTTCTACGAGCGCGGCGTGCGGAAACAAAATCCGCGTGCCATTTTTACAAAAAAATGTCTAATTTTTCAAGGAATAATCCAGCCGAGGTTTTCTCTAAGAACCTCATAGTGTAGTAGGTTGTTTAAGAATCGGCATCGTGCCACTAATGCCTTTGGTGTTACACTCGTCTATATAATTATATAGGCTACGGTGACCGCTTAACATCAGGCGGACCTTATACTTATTTGCTATCTTAGTGGTAGGAAAATAATTATAGTAATATTTTTACTGGACGTTAAAAATAAATCGTTATCATCCGGATGGAACGTTATTGTTTATCGTTTACTAGCGCGTTTGTGGTTGTGAGCTGATCACGCAAAGATACGGTACATATTGTACTGGGGCTTGCATAGTACGGTAGCAGTTGTAGATGCTCACTACAAACATGGAGTATACAGATACGGATATACTCAAAAAGTGAAATTATGAAAAAAGGAGGAGGCCTACATGTCCAGCAGTAGAAGTCACGGCTGCTATAACTTACAAAGCCGGTCACAGTACCCTTAGAGCCCTTGCATGGTACCATGCCATTGTACCGTGTCACGTCAGTTAGAGTTATGCAAATCATACATGGTGGTCCCAAGAATAAAATAAAATGTTGAAACCCGTATATATTGAATTCTCTGCGGATGATGGACATGAATGGATTCTAACTATAGTTAGTTGTTATTATCTTTGTTTTTGTATAATAATGTCAGGCATGTCCAGTTCTACTGGTTGCATGGACTACCTGGGACGGCGCGCCACAGCCGATGGCGTGGCGGTCCATCAGCTAAAGATGGCGGGAGCTATCCCCTTGCTGGTCTCCAACACCCCAGAGCTGTGTCTCGGCTGGGAAACCAGCAACCTGCTGCGAGGATCAACTAACAACCCGTATTGCTGTAGCAGGACAGCGGGAGGTTCTTCGGGTGGTGAGGTTAGTGCCTTACACAAAAGCCACACACTACAGTTCCGTCCTGAATGAAAGTCATACATTTTTAAAAAAGCAACGCATACACCCAGTTACATGGCGGTCGGCTCTTATAGATCCGATCGAGTCCGAAAGACATACATTTATCGGTAAAACTTAAATTGAAGAGGAAACATCTCGCTATTTTTGCCCATTCAAACTTATTCCCCTGTTTCCTTCCAGGATTTCAGCATTAGAGCATTTTTATTTTTATATATGATAGATATACACAATCACTATATATATGAAAAACTGGGGCCCCGCAAAAGTCCAAAAAATACCTTTTATGACATCTTTAGACGTGTGCTATACAAATATGTTAACTAAATTGTAAGGAAATAATACATACAGACAGGAAATAATTTATTGCCTTTATGGTAAAGTCATTTTTATTAACTTTGGTGGATACTTGAAAGAGGAAAGTGTGGAATGCGGTACCCTGATTTTGATGATTACGACATCGTAAAACAGACCGAGGCGCAGTTGTCCCTGTCGCACATCCGTATCTTGGACCGAATCTTAGAGCCATACAAAATGTTTTTCAAATACCTATTTCTGCATTCGTTTGGTCAAGATATTTCTTCTTTAGAGTGAGCCTATGCAGAGACAGACAGACAACAGACAACGCGTAAATCTTGCGAAAAATCAATTATTAAAAAAACTACGATAGTTATCAAAAAACTGGTTTGAGCATATTAAGATATTGTTATTACCTTTTGATGTAAAGATTCAACAAAAACGTAGCGAAACAAGGTTTTATCGTAATCTAAATGTTCGATACATTTCAAAAATCGTGTTTCGGTGTTCGAGCGGATTTTAAGTTTCCTAAGTCAACATCAAGTCAAAATCAAATCAAAACTCATAAATAACATACAAACTTAGATCTAGATCAACAAACATTACCAATTTGAAATACGGACCCTTAATGTATTCTTGCTATGTGCTCAGGTATTCTTTGAAGGGTTAAGCTGACGCGTGTAGCCATTGGGTACATTATTGGTAGGACATCATAAAGAGTACTCGTATATCTATATGATATTTTTAAAGCATTGTTAGCATGATTTATCCCCCAGGCAGCTCTTCTAGCAAGTGGTGCTTCCCCTTTCGGCGTGGGCTCGGACATCGCGGGTTCCGTGCGTCTGCCCGCTGCTTACTGTGGAATTTTCGGACATAAACCCACACCGGGTAAGTATATCACTCCCCATGACCTGAGGGGCAATCACCCCTTTACCTCTTAACTTTCACCTTCTATTTCTGTTTCTTCATTGCACTTACATTGGATGCGAGATACTCTCATTTCTTTTTTGAAAAGCCAACTCTTTTCTTCTAAAAATTAAAGCTTCTTCTTGAAATACTGTTCTCTTCCCTCATGGTCCTTATTGTCACGAATATGACACATTTTTTTGTTGGTTAACAGAGCCTGTTCTTAGAATTCCATCGTCAAACAATATTATATATTTTTATAGTTTCGCCATGTGTATCCGTCCATCCAGTCCGTACTGAGTCCGTACGTATTGTGAAGGATATTTTTAGAAACTATAAGACTACAGCGCTGAAATTCGGTACACGTATAGATAACGATTGTAACAATATTTTGGAAAATATAAATACGTGTTCTCTTCTATACATAATATTAAAAAAGGTATATTTTTAATTACCTTACCGGGTGTGAACAAATGGCACATTGGCACTATTTGATTTCATGAACATCAGTGTTCATAATATCTTATCTATATATATAAAAGGCAATGTCGTGACTGACTCATCACCACCCAGACCAAGCCGCTAAGGAAAATTTGAAATTTGGGGAAAGAGTTTGTTATATATTGAATAGGTCGCTTAAGAACAGATTTTGCAAAATTCGACTCCTAAGGGGGTGAATTAGGAGTTGGGAATTTGTATAAAAATCTGTCAGTTTTTAAGTAAAATCTATAAAAATTGGTATTTAACCTTATGACTAAGATTCAAGAATGATACATCACACTGTTTTTGAAAAATCACCCCACAGGGGATAAAGTAAACCTTTAAATCGGAATTAGGTTATTTTTCCAAATAAAGCTATCAAAATTAGTATAAACTTATGAAATAGCAAATACAGAATGATGTGTTTCAGCAATTTTCGCGTTCAACCCCTATGTGAGCGAAAAATCATGGCAAAGTTTGTTTGGGAAATAATATATATATTAGCAAATTTACTTAAAACTGGGTATAAATGTTCTTTAGCCCAGTCAATTAAATAAATATTTCGGCGTTTCTCTAAATTTAACCCCTGAGCCGGAGAAACATTAGAGTTAGCAAAGTTTGTGTGGGATAAAATATTTCTATGCCCATTGTACTTGAAACTTGGTATAATAAATAAATAAATAAATATTTTCGGACATTACACACAGCACCGTCTAGCCCTAAAGTTAGCAGAGCTTGTGTTATGGGTACCAGACAACGGATACAGATACATATATATTTTATTTTTTTGTTAATACATACATATCATACATAAATACACCCAGACTCAAGACAAACACAAATGTTTGTCCAGTGCGGAAATCGAACCCACACCCTCTGCACAGCAGCCGGCCACACTACCGACTAGGCTGCGAGAGAACTATATATATAGGGAGGAAGAATACATGCTTTTCAAAACAATTCATGAAAGTATTTGGTGTTTTTAGAAATGAACCCAAAAGGGGAAAAAGGGGATGGCATAGTTTGTTTTTAATTGGAAAGTTTTGATAAAACTCGCCATGGATGCTCTTTAATATAAATGGAAAACACCTGTTTTGTTGTTTAAAAAATATTTTTTACAGTAAAATTTACTTTTTATAAAACAATCAATAAAACATGTTTATCAGGCTAATAATATTTTTTTAGGTAAATTTACTTGATATTAATTAATGCTCTTCAACACACGAAGTAAAACATGTGTTTTGGTGTTTTTCAAAATTCAACCCCATAGGGTAGAAACTTGGTACATATGATTCCGAACACACTCAATGAACTATAGTATAATAAGTAAATTACCTTTGCAGAAAATAGGCGACAAAAGAGCCGGTGTGTTGTGGAAAGGGAGGATTCTCCCTACACTGTGACATAAATGAGTGATTCTAATAATGGTTTAAGTTTAGATTAATCTAAACGTAAACCATTATATATAATTCGATTAACTAAATTCCCATTAAAAGTTTCATCCCCTGTTTTATCCCCTGTGGGATGATTTAAAAAACAGTGTAATGTACCATTATTGAGTCAAAAGGTTAAATACGAATTTTCATAGATTTAACTGAAAAACTGTCAGATGTTCTTACAAACTGCTAAATCTGTTCTTAAACGACCTATTCAATATATAACAAACTATTTTAGGCTATTATGTTTCAGGTTTTTCTGAAGATTGTACCCCTAATGTGAGAAAGGGGAAAGATATTTTGTATTGTAAATAATATCTTTATGGTCAAATGACTTAAAGCTTGGTATATATACTGTTAAACATAATTAGTGAAAATGTGTTTTAGGATTTTTTTAATTCAACCCTTAAGGGGAAAAAGGGCGTAGCAAAGTAGCGAAATTGCTATAAATTGAAATATGAAATTCGAAGAAGGGGTTTATTTTATATTGTAGTCCTATATGCGTAGCAATGATAACTTTACGCAAAAATGCTTGGTAACTCTTTTGTAACAGGAAAAGAGTAGCTATTAAAGCAAGTAGGCATAAAAGATTTTATAGCGACTGATTTGTCTGGACAGGTAAGGGAATTTAAAAATTCTGCCTCAAAAGCGTGAAAGGCAAATTTTGCATTGACCTGTCATCGCCCACCTTCAATCATTCAGAAGAGAAATAATAAATTTCGAGAAGTAGTTGCTTTTAGTTTTAGTTTATTGAATGTTTTGTAGGCATCGTTTTAAGACAGATTTGAAATTCAAACGCCAAAGACGTGAAGTATGCCCCACACTTAAAAACTGTGCAAACCTCATAGTCTATGCGAGCGAAGCCGTGGGCGAAATGCTAGTTTATATATATATAGAAGGCAATGTCCCGACTGACTCATCACCGCCCAGCCCTAACCGATAAGGCTAGAAATTTAAAATTTGGGGAAAGAGTTTGTTATATATTGAATAGTTCGTTTATAAACGGATTTTGCAATATTCGGCTTCTAAAGGGGTGAAATAGAGGTTGGCAGTTTGTGTGAAAATCTATCAGTTTTTGAGTTAAATCTATGAAGATTGGTATTCAGCCTTATGACTAAAAATCAACAATGATACATACTAATAATATAACCACCCCACAGGGGGTAAAATCGGAGATGAAACTTTGAATAGGAATTCGGTTATTTTTACGAATAAAGCCATAACAATTAGTATATACATATCAGGTAGCAAATAAAGAATGACGCGTTTCAGGATTTTTTTCATTTCAACCCCTAAGTCGGTTAAAAAGCGTGGCAAAGTTTGTATGGGAAATAATATCCCAACTAGCAAAGTAGTCCTTTCAGAAATGCATTTATCACTAAAAAGTGGTAATAAAGCGTTATTAACTCTCTCTCTCTCTCTCTCTCTCTCTCTTATGACGCGTGCGTTCTATATTAGTGACTTATAGAATATTTAAGCTATATGATATATGATTTAACACTGAAAGGTCATTAAAACAGTTTTATTGTAACTGTTACATCTCAAACTGAAGTAACAGAGTTCTTATCACTTTTATTGGACCTTTGTGACACATATAAGTAGCATATTAGTACTTTTAATGAATTAAAATATCACATAAAGGATATTTAACATCGTTTTAACAACGTACGTCCCCTATTTTTGTAATGGCTGCAGATGGATGTATAAAGTGTGCTATAGTTAGCATGTAGACACCATTTTATCATATAATAGCAACTTTCGAGACATTGTATATTTCAATAGACTTTAATAATAAAAATTGTTGAAAACATGACCTTACTTTAACGATAAAATTTTAGTCGCAAGTAAAATCCATCCATCATGCACTCATCAGTTTACTCACCAAAAATATCTTCTTCACATGAAAAATGCATGAATTAAAATAAAAGATCCCCAAACTCTTATATACAAAAAAGAATAGAGTTATGATGGCTTTTTTTGTAATAAACGCGATACAATGATCCCTGTTGTGTATAATAGTCACTGTAAAAAACTTTGAAAAGAGTTACGTGCACACACAATAACATGGCTTTATTACTGGATTGCGATGTAACTGTGCCAAAAATACTGCCTGAGTAAAAGTTTACTTCATTGTTATAGAGCCTGTTTGAGAGACTAATTGGTGTTTCTAAAAAGGTTCTCTCGATTGCTGTAGTACACATTTTTGTTGTATATTTATTGGCAAATTACCTTGAAACGAAGATTGCATGGCAGTTAACAGGACACACATTTCAGCGTTTTTTTTTAAACTAGACTTTGCCAGCGGCTCAGCCCGCCCTGAATTCGGTTATCGGCGTGGGACTCTTTTATTTAATCACAGTATTAATACTGTTATTTACTCCTTAATTACACTACTGAAGTTTGCTATATCAAACTGTAGCTATAGCTATAGTTCGTTTAGCTCAGTTATAGTTATTCCCACGGGAACTTTTGAATTTTTCGGGATAAAAAGTAGCTTTGTGCTATTCCAGAACCTCATCCATTGGTGTGCCAAGTTTTTGCACCACTCAGGCGCTAAGTGAGAAATGGGGCTGAAAGTTTGTATGAAAAGTTATATTTTTGATGTCAAATTTGCTTATACCTAGGTATACGAAATTTTTAACACAATTAATGACACATGTATTTCAGTATTCTGCAAGAATGAGCCCCTAAAGGGGAGAAAGGGCTCAGCAAAGTTTGTATTATACAAAGTTGGTTTTATACTAGAGGCGTCGTTTAAGAAGGGGTTTCTCGGAATTCAACCCCTAAGAAGTAGAAATAGTGGTGAGAAGTTTTTTTGAAAATGACATTTTTGTGAAAAATTATCCGCAAGGTTAGAAAAATAAGGAATAAAGCTTTGTATGGGAAAAAAAACACGTAAATTGGTATACGAAATTATAGTTGAAAATAAAGAATGATGTGTTGCCCAATATTTTAAAAACCATCCCCTAGGAGGTGACAAATGGATTGGAGATTTATATGAAAATCCATTATTTTTCAAGTTAAATCTATCGATATTTAACCTTTTAGTTGAAAATTTAAAATGTCGGGTTTCACGTTTTTGGTAATGATTCCCTACTGCATCCCTAGCTCAAACCGCTGAGGACTAAAATTTTAAGAGGGTATTCACTTTATAATTGAAAGCGTTATTTAAAAACGGATTTTCCGAAATAAATTCCTTAAAGGGGTGAAAATGGTGGACAACATTCAGGGCAGCTATAATTCTATGGTCAAAATTACTTCAAACTTGGTATACTTAACTTGGTACTTGGTAACTCAGCAACACAGATAGTGAAAAAATTCAGCCCCCTAAGGGGAAAAAGGGGATGACAAAACTTGATTTAAATATTGTTTATTTAATTTACTTGAAATTCTTTACAATTAATCATTTTAAGTTTTTTAAAATTCAACCCTTAATGGGTAAAAGGGCTGACAAAGTATCTTTGTAATTGAAAAATACTATTTTTGTAATCAAAATTTAGTATTAATGTTCTCTAACATAATTAAAAGTCTTCAACACAAGTAAAAAAGGAAAGCAAAATTTGTGTAAGAAATAAACATTTATTAAAATTCATTTGGGACTTTATATTGATGCTTTTTTTACACAATTTTTAAAGCAATTTCTGACAAGTATTTCAAAATTCAACCCTCTAGAAGGTGAAAGAAGGGTGGCAAAATTTGTAAAAAAAATAATAACTTTTAGATAAATTGTCTTTAAGCTCAGTATTCAGATTAACGTATTTCGGTGCTTTTTAAAATTAAAATTTAATTAACGGAAGAAAGAGAATGACACAGTTTGTAATTATATGTAAGTAATATTTTTATCGTCAAATTTCTTTGTATGCTTTTCATCAAAAAATAAAATTCAAATCCTACGGGGAAAAGGAAATTAGAGAGTTTGGGATAATATATTTTTTTGTATCGTCAATTAACCTGAAATGTGAGTAAATATGCTTTTCAAGACGGTGAAGTAAAAGATCGTGAGGAAACCTGCATGTTTAACAGTGAACTTATGAGACTGATAAGGAATCCTAACCAAATTTAAACGGGACCAATTTTCGTAAAGTGATTTTTTATGAAGATATTGTCAAGCTCTGATCACAAGCGGCACTGATCACTGATATCGCGGATGAAACACAAACACTTTTGATTTGAACAACCGATGTAAATTAAACAAAAACTAATTTGTAACCAAGCGTATTCAATAAAAGGTGCGTTTTGTTCACTGCTTCAATGCGTTTTATGTCATAGTCCAGCTAAGTTAAAAATTACTCACTAGAAATTTTGGCTCATTCTCATTAGTTGGATTATCGACATTAAGCGCATAATATACATTATGTCGGTCAACAAAACACTACTAAAATTAAATCCTTATTCGAAACAGTGACATAATGCGCGCACAAACAAAAAGATAAAAATTGATCTGAATCGAAAATCGAAAATCTTTGCAAAAAATATTAATGTACAGGCACGCCACACGACACTTACAGTTTTATTTTATGTATGGGCAAATAGATTATATACTATGACCTTTTAAGTGCCTATAATAACCTCACTATAATAACCTCACTATAATAACCTCACTATAATAACCTCACTATAATAACCTCACTATAATAACCTCACTATAATAACCTCACTATAATAACCTCACTATGCTACCAAACCCAAGGGTGATGATTTTAGGCCCACTATTATATTTTGACCAATTTTACAGTTTGGTAATTTTGCTTGTACGATTTGTTGTTTCCAGGTGTCATCTCAATAGAGGGTCACATACCCACGCTAGACGACGAGAACTTCATCAAATACCTCGCTGTAGGACCCATGACGCGTCGCGCGGGAGATCTTCCTTTGCTTATGAACGTCATGGCCGGGGACAACCGGCACAAGCTTTGTTTAGACAAACCAGTCGATATGAAGGGTGTCAAGGTATTCCTTTCTATTCTACTTGTTAGTTCGTATGTCTCGGGTCTTTAGCTCGTAAATGGAATGAGTTACGCACTTATTTTCAATATTTTTTAGAATTGTTGACCCAAACCCGAATACTGAATAAGAAAAATATTTTTTTTTATACCTAGATAATAAAGAGCCAATTTTTTTATCTTGACGTGGCATGTGAGTTGTTTTGTATGTACAAAAATTAAGAAATATTCCTATATATATTATACGCCTTGTTTAAATAAACAATTTAGGAAATACAAAATTCATTGTTTATTTTGTTTTAATAAGGCCAGGGTCGATCCGTTGGTTCGACTTGACTGTTTAGTTGCTTCAATAATCCGGCTGTACCTACTTAGTGTATATAGTGCAACTTTTATTTTGCAATGAATAGTTATTGTTTGTGCCTAGAACAGCGTTTCTCAACCTTGTTTTACAGCAAATTATTTAACATAAATTTTATTTCTTAAAGCCGATAGAAATTACTTTTGCCTTTTGTAGGAATAAATAAAAAAACCTTTTTTTTTATAATGCAAATTTTATTTAAAAATCATATATTTATATTTTAGTTAATATATATAAAAATGAATCCCTGTTTCCCTTGGTCACGCCAGAACTTCTGAACGGCTGCACAAAATTGGATAATTCTTTTTTTATTGTGTTTGTTATATTAAAAAAGGGTTAAGTGGGAATCGAGTAAACCGATTGTAATGAAATTTTAGTAGTTTTTGTGCACACGCTGCCGCCGCCGGGGAAGATTTCTAAATTAGTAAAACCCATACACAATAGGTGGCGATCCACTTGTTTTAAACAAGCGGTACAACGTTTGCAGTGTCAGCTAGTACTAAAATAAAAATGTCTGTTGTACAAAGGTATCCTAAATTTTTATTAGCCGTATTCACGTAACCTGCGAACGTGAACGTGAGCGCGCGCGGTCGCCGAGACCTGATGTGTGATGTCATCGATGATCGGAAACTATTAATTTTAATACAAAAAATTGAGAAATGAGATACATTAATATCTTTACTAAGGTGGGTAACCAAATAACTATGTTAACACAAAAACAACCGATAGGTTCAACTTTTTAGGGTTCCGTGCCTTAAGGGTGCCAACGGAGTCCTATTTACTTGCCTACACTGTCTGTTTGCCAACCTTTAAAGTGCTCTGCCTTTTAAACCAAAGTAGGTGGAAACCTGAGATTCTTACAAGATATGTGTCATTATAGCAGATTTACTGAAAAATATAAAAAAATCTTATGTTTGAAACATTGAATTTTGTCTAAATTTCCTGGGTTGAATTTAGCTGCTTTGACGCTGTAATAAAAAATGAAATATTGTGCTTCGACCATGACGGACCATCCCAGTCAGCACAATAAGATACTGGGTAGGCCCCAGAGACGGCACTCCCGAAGAAACATGGGGGACGTGGCTCAGGCATAAAGTACAGTGCAATAAACTTTTCTGACCCTCTGACTTTCGATGTTTGGTCGTTAGTGTCGTTGATTTTTGATTTTTAAACACGGGGTCAGAAAAGTTGGATGCACTATACGATACGATTGCTCAATCTATGTTATTAAATTTTGAAAATGTGAGAACTTAACACTTGAATTTATAGCAAATGGGTTGTTGTGGCATATATATTAAAAATACTTCCATTTTGTGTCGTCTGTTTATGTGACGTATGTTTGGGTCATTTGGCGGAAACAGCAGGTCATGTTATATTCGGCGACGATCCTAGTTTCCCTTAGATGGTATCTAAGACGCATATTGTGTGACGTTGTTAGGTTTCTGGCTGAAGTGAGACCTTTACATCTTTAGCGTCACGGTGAGAGATTTACACTTGGTTACAAGTTAGTTTTGATATGATTTCGATCATCATAAAATAAATTGTAGTGTATGTACCTACTAGTTGTGTCCGCAGGTGTTCTACATGACAGAGATGAGTTTCTCTCCTGCACTGCAGGACGTCGAAGGGAGCATTAAGGAGGCGATACGAGACGCCGCAACATATTTGCATCGAGAGTGTGGGGCCTCCTTATCAGAGGTATTTAACGTAAAGCAATATTTATTATACTCATGCTTCGTTCTCGAGATTAGCAAAATACAAACTTGTAGCTAAGCGCTGGCCGTTCCACACTATTATGAGATTTTCTTTTTATTTATTTTTTATATTGCATTTTGTTCACCCGCTTGCGATGTGCTTCATTCGCCTTTTAGCTAGTCGCTGTTTCACACATCGCCTGCATACAGGGGCGGATCTAAAGGAGTGCGATCGGGGCGACTCCGGGGCGAGGACGGTCAAGGAAGAAATGAATTGTAACAGTTATTAAGATATATAACTTTTATAACATGTTAAATTTTATAACATATAAATTTCGTAACATATAAATCCAATAACATTTATAATTATGAAAGTATAACGTAGGAAATATAAAATTATAGAATAAAATCGGTCCTATGTTGTTCGCAGATCGATAGTAAACTTGATCAAATGATTGATGAGATTCAAAGTTAAAAAAATACCTTCAGATCTTATGATCGCCCCCCCTAAACTTTTGTTCTGGATCCGCCCCTGCCTGCATATAAAATCGTGTTTAAAAAATTATACTTTATTCTTTTGTAATTTGATTGATTACCATTTTCTAAATGCCCAAACCTATAAGTGGTGATAGTTGTAATCATATTAAAAGTAAAATAAGAAAACTAAACAAAAAAAATGTTTCGAGTAACTACATATTTTTCATGTGGGAGTGAATGGCCAAATCTGAAACTTTGAGGAATAGCGAAAAGAACTCAAAGGATTCTCGGGGCCGATTTTGATGAAAACTAAAATAGCATCATTGTAAATTTAAAAAATCAATAATCCTAGCCAGAAATCGAACTCATTGAATTAAAAACAAAAAACACTTACTGTATTATTACAAAATTCGATAGTGTTGCAAATAAGGAACGAATTCTGGTACTAACTTACGGAAAACTTAAAGAAAATGTTGGATTTTAATAAACTGCTTCGTATTTGAAAGTAATGTCTTTATACGTACATTACCTGTACCTGTA
Source organism: Apoda limacodes (assembly GCA_946406115.1). Taxonomy (NCBI): domain Eukaryota; kingdom Metazoa; phylum Arthropoda; class Insecta; order Lepidoptera; family Limacodidae; genus Apoda; species Apoda limacodes. Next base: position 3,292,391 of record OX291553.1, on the reverse strand, counting down.
ACTAGTTCGAAATGATGCTCAATATTTTTTCATCTTCTACATATTCTAATTTAATTTTTTTATTATTTTTTCGCGGTTAAAGTCCACAGTACAAGAAAAAAACCGGCCAGGTGCGAGACGGACTCGTCAACCAAGGGTTCCGTACGAACCACCGTAGACGTAATTTACAAACACATCCTCATAGCTTCGGATTTGGCCATGCACGCCCACTTGAAAAATTCACCTGTATATCTACAACAGCGCGGTCGATGTCGGACAAACAAGGTACAAATTTTCTTTTTAATTCTTGTTCTTTCCTTTGACTTTTATAATTTTATTTGTACTTTAACAGTGTGTTACTTTAAAAGTGTATTTAGAAATAGAGAGTGCTGTACCGTACATGTGCATAGGGTAAGACTATGTCTACGGATAACATTTGGGAGACAGGGCATAACTTGCGAGGTACACACATAGCACACCGTGCAGCTTAATTATATATTAGCATACCGATCAGACATACATTGGGACTGTTTCAAAGTGTTTGTTGGTCACAGCTACGTAACCACATTGATATTTACCGCCGTATAATTCTGATTAAAAATTGTCAAATAACAATAAATAAATTAAAAATAAAAACCCAACTGCGAAAAAATCAAACTATAAATAAAAACTGAAAAGAGATAAATAAGTCCTGTTATTATACATTTTTATGCAGAACATAGCGCCTCGGGACACGGTACTCAAAGGGTAAAAACAGGACTGTATTAGCAAGACTCCGCTGTCCGTCCGTCAGTCCGTCTGTCACCAGGATGTATCTCATGAACCGTGATAGTTAGACAGTTGAATTTTTTACAGAAGATGTATTTCTGTTGCCGCCCTGTCCTAACAATAACGAACACAACAAAAAAGAATTATCCAATTTGGTGCAGTCTTCGGAAGCTATTAGTACGCGAGTCCGACTTGCACATGACCGGTTATTTTGTTTCATACAAACCTTGTCCTGACAATGACGAACATGACAAAAAAGAATTATCCAATTTGGTGAATTAAATGATAAGAGAAACCTAAAGATGATTTTAAAATACAATGATACCCCACTTGACATAGTTCGTCGACTTTTTTTTCTTTTTCACAAAATGGCGCCCGGTTATCGCCAAATTGAATTTTGATCTTTGACACACTACTTTGAATTCGATAAAACAGAATTTTTGTCACCAAATCAGTTGACTGATATACACCAAAACCCTACACCCAGAAGTTAGTCTAAAGTTTTCTTTTTCGATGGCAAAAGTAAAAAAAATACAGAAATAATTATAAGCGAATGGTTGACAGTTTGTTACGGATGATATAAATTTTGGTATTCTGACAAAATGACGAATAGTTGACAGGTGACAAAATACTTTACTATCTATCCCAAACTAAACACACTCTAAGGGCGCGTTCGTTCTGGGATGCAGAATCATTATTTTCATTACTTTTGCCACCTGTCATGCGTTCGTTTAGCATTGGTATCAAAAATATCATGCGTTCATGCGCATTCAAGTGTCATGCGTTCGTTTACGATCTTTTATTATTTTTGTCACTTTTGCCACCGAAAAATGAAACTTTAGACCCATGTCTGGAGGTGGGGCTTTTGTGTTAATCTGTCAAACTGCCTATACATATTCATTGTTTATGGTAGTGTGTGTGTGTTTTATCGTAGTGTGTAACCAAAAATTTTGTTAGTAACGTTTCAAAGCTAAACGAACGGTAGGTGTCGTTGGCAAAACTGGCGTTATCAAAAGTATAAAAAGGTATCATTCGTGGGAACTCTTAATCCCAGAACGAACGCGCCCTAAGAAGAAAGTTCCAGGCCAAAAACTAAAAACAAAAAGCAACTCTATGTTTTTCTATCCTGTCTATGTACCTGTCATAATCATCAAAGAGAATATAATACGTTTTAATCATCACCTTTCCTTTTCTGTCTGATTTAGTGAATGAGGGCAAAAGATAAAATGGCGAAATGAACAACGGAATAAATAAATCAAACTTAATTGATTTCACCGTTTTAAAGCCACAGTTCTACTTTTTAAATTGTATCTATATATATATAATAGGTCGGGGGAAAAGTTTCTTCGCATTTTATATGAAAACTTAAGAGCGAAGTGCATCTTTCCATCTTTGACATTAAAATTCTCGGATTGAAAACGCTTAAACCAACTTTCTGCTACTCTTACACTACATTAAGTCCATAATTTTTATTTGCGGCTTGCTTTGCATTATTTCTTTTTTTGAAATAAAAATTTAAAATGTATCGAAGTTCTTCATTTGATTCAGTAATTTTGACAGAAAGAAAAATAGCGGATAACAACATTGTACTAATTTGTTTTTGAAATGTAACTTTTTAATGTCCTTAAAACTAGTCAGATACATAGTAAAGCCAAAGAGATTTTATTACAAGTTTATACATACCTTCTATATGCGAAAAGACTTTTCCCCTAACCTTTTATATAAAAGGCAATGTCCTGACTGACTAATCACCGCCCAGCAAAAACCACGGGGTTTTTTATATGTTGAATAGGTCGTTTAAGAACGGATTTTGCAAAATTCGACCCCTAAGGGGGTGAAATAGGAGTTGGCAATTTGTATAAAAATCTGTCAGTTTTTAAGTTAAATCTATGAAAATTGGTATTAGGTAAACCGTATGAATAAGATTCAAGAATGATACATTACAGTGTCTTTGAAAAATCATGCCACAGGGGGTAAAATAGGGGACAAAACTTTATTTCGGAATTCGGTTATTTTTCCAAATAAAGCATTCAAAATTAGTATATACAAATGAAATATTGTACGCTATCATTAAGTGTATGTTTATTAGTCAAATAAATGTGTTTATTCTTCTTTTTTCTAAATAGCAAATAAAGAATGACGTGTTTCATCATTTTTCGTATTTCAACCCCAGGTAAAGGTGAGAACAAGCGTGGCTAGGGTTGTATGAGAAATAATATGGTTATAAGCAAATAACCTTGAAACTAGGTATGAATGCTCTCCGTACAATTTACAGAACACACAATTCAGCACCTAAGAGGGAGAAAGGAGGTGGCAAAGTTTGTATGAGAAATATTTATTTTTAACGTCAAAATTACTTTAGTTTAGTTTAGGAAGTCGCTTATGATTATAACTGTATTTTTTTTTACTTTTGCTTTCGAAAAACGACTCTTTAGACTAATTTCTGGGTGAAGAGTTTTGGTGTATATCTGTCAACTGATTTGGTGACAAAAATTCTAATTTATCAATCAACAAATTTTTAAAACAAAAATATTTTTTTAGGAAAAAATCGATTTAAATGACTCACTGGAGACCTCTATGTGCCAGTTCCTATCCCTACGCAATATGCCCAACCTGCTGCAGGACCCAGCCAACCCCAAGGTGAGAACTATTCTATTCAGTGGCGACAACCACTTACTCGTAGGTAATACCTGATTAGGTTAGAAACAATTAACAACATAATTTAAATTGTAATTATTAAAATAAACTGTTATTCTACAAAAACCATTACCAATATCATTTGACCAATTTTACCAATATAATTTAAGCGTTATCTTACTGCAGATAGGCCTGAAAAGAAAGATGAATCTCAGTCAAACGTCTTTGTCTATACAGTGTAAACTCTTTATAACGAAACTAAAGGGACCGAGCATTTTTTATCGTTATAAAGAGTTATCGTTGTATAGAGTGAAGAAAGAAAAACGACCAAACCAGAAAATCAACAGTAGATTGACTTAGTTCAAAACGTCTTCCAACGTCACTTTTCTTTTCTTATTTTCAATCGCACGTATCATACAAACTTTTTCGTCAACACATAACGGTTTTTATTTTACTGGCCATGTCAACTGATCCAAAGGTTGTTTACGACTGATAATACGATAGATACCTATTTTCAAGGACCCCAAGCATAATAATGCACGTGTTCAAGGCAATTAACAATTATAAAAGCAAGGTGGCTGTTTACGACCTCAGAAGTTTCGGGGCCTCAAAGGTTTAGTCGGCGTCTTTTGTAACCTGATAAGATAACATAGACAATAATACCGATAAGGAATATTTTCTGTACCAAAATATGAACATATTTCTTCGTAATAGAGAACGGCTGCTGCGCTATAAAGAGTGTATCAGTGTGTGGGTTTAAAGGTAAACTAACCAAATTGTGCTCTTTTCTACGTTATAGAGTGTTTATCGTTATAAAGAATAACGTTAAAAAGAGTTTACACTGTATTTGTAAAAAAGTAAACTGACTGATAAGAGTATATCAACGCACAGCCCAAACTACTGACTCTTTGTCAGTAATGTTAATAGTTAGTTAATAATGTTATTATAACGTTACCTAGTTTAGCAATAAGAAAGCATTTAAAAAAATCATTTCCTAAGGGTGAAATTGGAGTTGCAAGTTTTTTTAAGCTTAATGCATGAAAAATGGTATTGCCCTTAGGGTGGAAATTAAGATTGATACGTTTAACCGTTTTTGGAAAATCATCCCCTAGTAGAGGGCAAAATAGGGAAATCGAATGAGGATTTCGATATTTTTGTAAATATAGACTTGGAATTTTGCACAAAGGTTTCGGTTATAAAGTAGGCGCAGAATAAAAAAGGATTTTGCAAAATTCATCCCATGTAGTGGTACAATACGGGTTAATAGTTTGTGAATAAGAATCCGTCAATTTTAAAGCTAAATGCATAAAAATTTGGTATTTATTGGTAAAATTGGGATTTGGATTGAGCTTTAAGTGCTTCATGGTTTTTATAATATCATCCCCTGGAGGTAAAAATAGAGGATGGAAATTTGTATGATAATTTAAAAAGTGTTGTAGGTAAAGTCATGCTGTTACTCAATGATCCAGGCAAATGTTTCACTGTTTTTGGAAAATCATTCTCTAAAACACAAAATTGGGGGGTGAAAATTTGTAAGAGAATTCCTATAGTTTTGTGTCTATGTTGCACAAAGGTTTCTGTTATAACCTAGGTGAAAAACAAAAAAGGGATTTTGCGAAATTTATCTCCTATGCGGGGTTGAAAATCTAAAATTCGTCCGTCAGTCCGCCCGTCTGTCACCAGGCTGTATCTCATGAACCGTGATAGTTAGACAGTTGTAATTTTCAGAGAAGATGTATTTCTGTTGCCGCTATAACAACAAAAACAAAAACAGAATAAAATAAATATTAAAGGGGGCTCCCATACAACAAACGTGATTTTTTTGGACGTTTTTGCTCGATATTGAGAACGGCAACGGCTTGAAATATTCAGATTATTTAGTTATATGGTCACTTTAAAAATAAATAATTAAATTAAAATAAAACAAATATTTAAGGGGGGCTCCAATAAAAGAAACGTGCTTTTTTGCAGTTGCACTTGCACTTGTCTGATTTTTTTTCTTAAAGGTCAATAAAAGTGTTTCACTGTTTTTGCAAAATATTTAATATTTTTTTTTCTATATTCTGTAGCGCGACAAGAGCTTGCTAATGGAATTGATAAAGTGCTTACTGGGCGGAGGGTCGCGCACGCTGCAGGGCTTAGGCTTCGTCTTCTTGTACCGGACACGGATGTTTATACCACAGGACCGGGTGCCGCACTATCAGCAGGAAGCTGATAACTTACTACAACAGTTTCAAGTAATTATAGCATCAAAATTTGGGCGCCTTGCCCGTGGTACAGTTGTGATAGTTCGGTTAACCGGACTATCGTTGAAATTTTGTGCGGTAGTACAGTTGACCGGACAGTCGTTAATTTTTACTAACTGTGATACAGTCGACTAGACAACCGTACCGCTGCATTTTTTTTAGTACAGTTGACCGGACCATTTAAAATTTAAATATCCTTATCCGCCGTACTTATTGACACCTGAAACATATTTAGTTTATGACCATAAAATTACTTAGATCCAATACATAATAATATGTTGACCATGTAATTTTCTTATAATTAGAGCGATGAAAACTTACAGTTATGATAATTCGGTTGACAAGAATAGTGTTCCTTAAAAACACATAAATTATTTAACTAAATAGGACTAAAACAAAAAGACGCTTGAAGGCAAAAATAATTAATTTTAATTGAGTTTACAAAGGTAGGTACTGGTAACGCCACCTATCCATACTTTGAAACATAATATTCCAAATAGACTTCACTACTATAGTTAATTAACCAACACCTTTCTCTTCTACGAGCGTCCAACCTCCCCACCTCCTCTCTCGCCTACCACACAGTTGTTGCAAGATAACCGCAAGAGAAGCACTGTTTTGGTCAAGTGTGAGCGTTGACCACCGCATCCGCCGCGATCTATTCCAAAACCGCAGTATAACAAAGGACTAATAAAGACGTGATAAATTCCAGTTTTATTGACTATATTGTGCCCGTGTACACGTGGTGAAATCCGTGCTTGGGAAGCACGCCATCTTCCACGTCATCGTAAGGAGCGCACCTTCGTGAACCACGTAAGAAGCCAACACCAGGTAGGCGAGCTCATTCTATCCCGTATTTCTAAATCCCGTATCTAAAGGCTCGTATATTGTTCTCATATTTGATTCAAATCATACCAGCTATCCTTATACAGTCCACTTATTCATAATCGCAGTAACAGGTACCACAAACAAGGCAATTATAATCGTGCATTTAAGTACGTAGTTTTTCAAGAGCATGCCCAACTGATATCTCTTCATTTATAATTTCTAATTGAACGCGCCGTATTGCGTCATCTCTTAATACGAATTCACGCCTGCGTTTGTTAGAAATTTTTTGGACTTTGATTTTCAAAAGTCTAATTTGTGTTTCTTTATCGAATTTTTGTAAGACATGGAGGAGTCTTAATATATTAACAGTATTCTTATTTAAATAACGATTAATTTTCGAATTCCAGCTTTCTACTATGTTATTTGTCCGATGCCGTTCGCCAGAGACGCTAAGACATTGGCAAAATTTACTTTTTATCCAAAAGTTTTCTATGTATTTGAAAAAAAGTGACATATTTGACAGTGCTTCCGATTGTATATAGTCCCATCCTTCGATTAAATTTTCTTTTGGCAATAACGGCAATGCAGAACAAAGGGAAACAATTCGTCGCTCTACCCTAGTTTTTGTAAGATTTAAAATTTTGGCTTTTCGCCACATGCATCGCGTCCAGTGGTAATAACACCCTATTATTGTTATGTTTGGATAAATCCTAGTAATGGCATTCAGGGCCGCCATTTCGTAATCGCAGTGTAATTTTAACGGCTTCCATTTTAATGCGGACTTCATTAACTGAAACACTGTTGTATAACTCTTTTCTTTTTTGTCACACATAAGTACAAATATTAAAGGGATAACATTTGTGGTTTCAGCTGAGCTGCCTACTTCACCATGCACGGTGAATAATTGATAAAAGGGCTTAGGGCAACTCTTATATGTTGCGTCAAAAAAAAATTCTTTTACAAACGGTACTAATTTTCGAGTTTCTTTTGAACAAAACGTAATGATTCGATTTCCTTCGTAGTAATAATCCGCTAAAATAAAGTCTAAAAACTTTTTAGGCACTTCAACATCCTCCAGTTTAGTACATATAACTTTTTGTACCCCTAAGCTTCGATTTCTAGCTGAATATAACCCATGTTGAAGATTCTTTAACTCGGGAAAACTTGTAACTAAGTCAATACCGTCATCTTTTAGTTTTTCAACTGCATCTCTATACAATTTCGGTATTGGTTCATCACATTTTTGGACATTCCTATTTAAAAAAGCCATCACCATATCGACGTTATTTTGAATATAGTCAGTACTGCAAGTTGTATGAGGACGCTTTCGAATAACACGTTCCTTCTGTAAGCAATAAGCATATGTTAGGAACTATGAGCAAGGGGAGGGAGGGAAAGGTCTAGTGTCTAGCAAGGGCTAGTGTTGCTAAATAGTGAGTAGAAAGTACCTCTACAGTTACAAATCCAGTACATCTTAGTTTTTTGTAGTTAGAACATCGCCAAAGCTGTGCCCCGTTCTTGTAATCGCTATTTTTGTAGTACTGATGTCCGTTGTAAAGTAAGACTGTGCCACCCTTTCTTTCAATGTAGTTCAATTCAAGGCGACTCTCTTCAGGTACAGACATACTTCAACCCTTGCTTCTTGCTCTTATCAAGTTTTTAATTAAAAAGACTATTGCAATATGAAAGAATCACGGAAATAACAAAAATAGAAAAATAATTTCCTATTAATACGACAGATAATTCATATATATGTCAAACGTTAAAACTTGTCATATTCACATGCTTTCTAGAGCGGCCAGTACTAGACCAGTGGTCAGTGTGTAAAAAGATTTTCTTTTTCCGTGGTACAGTCAACTGGACTAAAGAAAACTTATTATATTCCCTGGTACAGTTAACTGGAAAAAAGAAAATTTATTTATTCTATGGTACAGTTAACTGTACCAGGGATATATAAATTTTTCAGTTGTCCGGTCAACTGTACTACCGCAAAAAATTTCAACGATGGTCCGGTTAACCGAACTATCACAACTGTACCACGGGCAAGGCGCGAAAATTTGAATGTATACGACTAAAATAACAAATCGATCATGAATGTTAAAATTGAAGTTTAATAAAGATGACAGTCTCATTTAAGGACACTTTTTTTTATCCCACTAAGGTGGCAAACAAGCTTACCGTCCGACTGATGGTAAGCGCTTATCGCAGCGTATAGACGCTTGCAACACCTGGGGCATAACTCGTGCGCCGATCATTAAAAAAAATTACTTCTTTCTTGAAGAACCCCATACTGTAATCCTTAAAGAAAACCGCGGCAGAAAGAGATGTACACATTTATCGTTACAATTAATTTTGTTCTGCTTACGTAATAAGTTGATAAGTGAAACTTTTTTTTAAGATTTTGAGAATAATGAAACCCTATCTGAAACATATGAGTGTTGACGAATAATATAATTTTTAAATTTTTATTGTATTTAGACACGCGATATGCTCCTAATGTTTAAACGCTTTAATTTTCAGCGCACCCTGGGCGACTCCGGTGTGTTTCTGTACCCGGTACACAACGGGCCGGCCCATCGCCACGGACAGGTGTATTTCACTGCGTCCGGGGTGGGCTACGCTATGTTATTCAACATTTTGGGAATGCCCGCCACCACCGTACCGATGGGCCTGCACAATGGATTGCCTATAGGGATACAGGTGATTAATGAAACCTTTGTACTGTATAAAGTAGGCTATAATGATCACTAATCCCCACTGTCCACCAGTTTTAGCTTCAGGCACTTTGGGCAATATACGCCACGCCGCGTTGACGTTCGCAATATCTGAGGTATTCAGTCTTCTGCTGTAGTGGTATTTTTTTAATTTAATTGGTATCTTTATTAGTTTATGGATGTTTTATTATATTATGATATAAGCTGTTGCCCTGAAATTATAATTTTTTGCAATAACGCTTAGGTACTTATGAATTGCTAGCCGGACCATTGCCTTTTTTTGACGTGAATTTCATCAAAAGCTCACCTAAACACTACGTGTACCGGGACAGAAATATGAACCGTAACAAAATAGTCTATGTCGTCTTGCCTTATTAATTCCCAAACGATTAGTCCAAAAGACATAAATGTGGTGTCATTACATTTAACTTATATTAATAGGCAGTTCACAAATGCGACCTTGTGTTTGCGTCAGGTCCTGGTCGATTGGCGGGGAAAGGCTGCGCAGATTGACCAAAACCAGCGCACTTGTTACTTTCCATTCAGGGATTGGCAGCTTACGGACCTTCTATGAAAAAACTTTCCACCTATTGACTTTTCGAGTAGCTGGGACTAGTCAGATAATGATATCTACTTAGTGAGCACCGGGGACAGATCGCTTCTCAGTTTGTTGGCGGAAACCATTCTAAGTCCAACTAGCGAAGTTTTCTTCTCAGAAGATAGAACTGCTGAGAGCCAGCCTTAGCAACATAAAGACAACGTCTGAAATTTCCCGAATCGGAACACCGAACCCGATCAGCTGCAACCTGCACCTGCAATCTCAAGCTGACAATCTCAAAATGACAAACTGCCACCAGTGTGAAGTATCCATTGTAGCTCAATGCTTTTTAGATTGGCCCGTACTTCTGAAAGTCAACTCGGACAAACGGTCAATGCTTGCTCCAAAAGGGGTCCAATTTTCTCCACAGGGAGACCACGAACGTTGAGCCATACCATACCTCACCACGATAGAAAGAGGGGCCAAGATTTGATGGTTCTCCCCGTCCGCGTCGACTAAGCGGTATCTAGAGGTATCTATTGAAGGCCTGCCGACACGGAAAGTAACGTACGTATAAGAAGAACTGACCGCCCTAGGATTTTATGTCGCAAAGCATTCGGAAATTCCTGACTTTCCGCACCGTCCCAGTAGCCGTAGAGGCAGTCTTTATAACGTCCGCCTTCGCCACAAGCTGAATGTCATACCAGGCATCTACAAAAAATTACAGAATTTCTGTGACCGCAAACTGATTCAATATATGCGTTCGTCATTCTCATATTCAGCTTCCGGCGGAAGCCAACCTTCGTTCGCTGCCACTTTGCGCGCGACTGCCCGAGCCCAAAAGAGCAACCTGTTACTTTCACTAACTGCGGCGGGGAAAGGATGAAATTGGATGCAGAATCACACCGCAAGCGTGGGTCTACTCCAACCAAACCAGTTAAATACTCCACACGCAGCAGCAGACGCCGTACAAGAGGCCACAGCTACCCCTAAAATGGCCATAAAAAGGGGGGAAGAGAGGCAGCAGAGCAAATCGCAAAACACCACCTTCACCACCACAGACACCGCAACACAAACCCAACGCAATCCCAGCGGTCGCCGGCCCTACTCCGTCAACTGCTACGGCAAAGAAGAAAATGGCGAAGCAAGACAGAGCCGCCAACGAGGACAAACTGTAGTTCTCGATGTGCTGCAGACGGTCCTGAAGGTCACAAGAAGTCAAGACCCGATGCAAGCGATCGTCGACGGTCGGATCACTAAGAGCTGAACTACAAAGTACCACGCGCACAAGACGACCTCGACGTAAGCAACATTATAAAGCGGGGAAGATAGCACGGCACATAGCTCCGTGGCCTGAAAGAGCCAACCCTAATCACCTAGCCGTTTGTCAACGGCCTGCAAAGGATCCCCACCGTAGATAGACTAAGCCTAAGCACGGTTTCCCCATCGCCCCATAAGGGGCTCTTATCCCCATGAGAGAAGACACGCAATAGATTTATAATCATCGTAGCTCACAACTGAGGTGTGATACCGCGGTTATTCGAATGTGTAGAGCTAATCTAGACCAATTGCTTTCAGCAATAATAAGTGCTTTTTGTACAATATTTTTTAAGACTGCTTTGCAGGGCGAAACTTAAAATTTTTAGCTGGTTTTTTTTTTGATATATTTTATTAATCGGTTAAGACGGATAGTTTCGTCAAGTTAGTTCCTCCATTGAATTTTGTATCTATCTCACACCTGTGTTATTTTGATTTGTTCAAAGCTATCGTTCGTTTGCAGGTAGTGGCGGCGCCTTATCAGGACAGACTGTGTTTGTCCGTCGCAAAGCAACTCGAGGCTGGCTTCGGAGGTTGGCGACCGCCACACTAACATTTAAACAAACACACACACACACTTTGCAAGTTCACATGTCCCCCAGGCAACAAAACTGATGCAGTTAAACATTTTTTTGGTGTTAGTATTGAATTTGCACACGAGCATTCATTGTAGCAGCCGCGTGTAATAAGGTTTACCTCAAAACGAGTATAGTCGCCGCTTGGTCGTCCGCAGCGATCACAAGCGACAAGCGAGTAGTGGCTCGAGCGGCAGTCGTCATTGGACTAACAGCATTAGACTATCTATATTTATTTTTCGCCAACTTATTTTAACCAATAACAACCTTTGATAAAAATGTTTATAGATCAGGGACCTTATTGGGAACAGTTCAAGTCTTGGGCTGCGTAGTGTGGGGTATAAGATTAAAACCAGTAATTTTTTTACCTAAAATTGGGTAGGTTTATATTAATTTTGGTAGAGTATTTTTATTTTATATTATTATAAAATCCAATTCATAAGCCATTTATTTATTATTATGCTAATAGGTATACGTTTGTGCTGTTAATTATTATAATAGCATGAAGGCAATAATTCACGTGCACATCACTCGATAGAGCAGCTCTGTAGATTTTCTTGTAGCGAAATTGCTAATATCATTAAAAATATGAAAAGGGGCAAGTCACCGGGCCACGATGGGCTTAGTATCGAGCCCTGCAGCACGTAGGTAGAGTATTGGCTATGTTATTCACTGGCGTAAACACAGTTCGAGCCACCGATCTTGGGGTTTCAAGGTAACGTACGCTGATCGCAGTCTAGTGTTCGCCTATTGGTCCCTCACCGCGCATGCGTTAGCTCGCGTTAATAATTGGTTTTTATTTGACGCGAGGCCATGGCTGGTTTATTGATGAATTTCCAAGTACACTAAAATAAATAAATATTTAATTAAATTAAAAAAAATGTGACTACAAAAACATTAAGAACTGAACAGAAATTAAAAAAATATCAAATATTTAGCTAACGTTACTAGTTGACGTGATATTATTGTCTACTACATTTGCTAACGGCTCCGCCCGTCCTAAATTCGGTTATAGGCGTGTAATTTCTACTCTTCTCCTTAAATTATACTTAATGAAGTTTGCTATAGCAAGCTTTAGCTGTAGCTATAGTTCGTTTAAGCTCGGTTATAGTTATTCCCGCTTTGGAAGTTTTTAGGATAAAGAATAGCCTATGTCCTATGGACCTAACCTATATGTATGCCAACGTTCATCTCTATCCGTCCAGTGGTTGAACTTTCACATTTACAATGATGTTAGGAAGTGGAATGTACACGTGATAACGTTTCGTTTCGTTTTTATATCATACCTATATTATTTTATAGTGTTATATTAATTAGTAGGTATAGAAGATAGTTTGGAAATGGCTTTTGAGCACTTGTGCAAATGTACTTTGTTTAAATTTGAACGTCGACTACGGGTGGCGGGAACACTTAAGTTCTGCTAAGTTTTCAAAAAAAGCTAAAGTTAGTATTTATACAAAGATCTGACGCCGGTTTTAAGCGTCAAAATAAAAGCCAAACATGTGAGAAACATTTTATTTCAGTTGTAAATACTGTACAAGTCCTAACAATCTTATAAGATAACTCCGCGACCATCATGGCACTGTGGCTCTGCACTCCCTTCACCGCCCAAACCTAAACGACTTGACTCGAGTCGGTCTCTCGTCTGATTTCGAGTTCATTGCTGGTTAACATCATTAATCTATATATTTAGAGAAGCAAGCAAGCAATACATCGTCTCGGAACCAGACCTTGATACCGGCCCGAGTAAGGGGGCGGGAGGCGCGTCCCGCTTACATAACAGGACAATCTGATTTGTCTGACTTCAGCAGCAATTTCTGTACAATTCTAAGTTAATTGCAGACAGTTTCCATTATCACCCATGCCATATAATTATTATCAACACGAGAAAAAGATTTTTTGCGAAAACTAGTTCACAAACTTTTATTAAGAAATATTGGAGACATTAAAGACACTTTCAACTAAGTGTTCTAAGAATTAAGACAAAATTGACGAGCACGATACTTGAAAATGTTATACATCGTGTTTAAGTCTCATTGCCTAGCTCTTATTACGCTTCCGGAGCCAAATGCACTGACAAGGCGCCGGTCTTTTGGCAATGTCTGTCGTCAGACCTCGTCATTACCAATTCTAAGACGTCTGCAGGGTAACAGGGTTCTATGGCAAGAATCAATTCGATATTTACCGGTACTCTACAACCAAATTGTGTTGAGATTTAAATTGGACTTAGGTTTGAGAAAGTGAAGAATTAATGAGTTACAATAATTAGAAAAGAAAATATTAAAACGAATTTAAAAGTCTATTCAGATGTACTTACATATTGTCGATTTCGAAAACGTTATTCAGCGCTACAACAATGTTAAACCTATCAATTTGTATATTTCTCGATCCCCGTAGGATTTTGCGACTGAAATAGGTTTCAAATGTTACCCTGCCGGTTTTGAAGATTGTGAAAAAAAAAAACAAAACGAAAAATAGCATAGAAGTAAAGCTAACCAAATAATGTATGTATTCCTCGTTTTGTTTTATTAAGACATCGCTGCTGTGTCAGTTACAAAACCGTTTTATATTCGTTAAAAAAAATCGTGATAAACCTGTATATATATGCATTGTATAGTTGGTATATAGAACACATGATTCGAATATTTCTTACTCTAAAATATGGGGTAAAAATTATGTACAGATTTTAAAGCACCGTTTTTGACACAGGCGTTAATAATATCATAATTCCTGGACGCGATTTTGAACATAATACGGGTCGTATTCCAATTTTAATTGCATTAACAAAATGTAGATTTTAAACAATAATTTTCCATTTAAGTAGTTTAATAATACTTGGACATTAAAAAATGCATAAAAACTTCTTCTGAATTGCAATTGATTAACGACTAACCGGCTTATTGTTAATACAAAGCTTTCTTAAAACAAAATAATCAATATTAGTATTCAGACTAACGAAAGTTATAAACAAAATGGTTCAAATATATTCTAGTTACGACAGTTTACTTGCAATCCAAACATAAGTAGTTAAATATATATTTAGGCCATCAAAACATCGTATCGATGTATCTCAAACACTTATATATCAGCCTCCGCAGATGCTCGATAACCAAATAATATTCTAAAATATTGATTTCTTACACTTACTCCATATATTCACAATCGAACAAAGCAAAACCCCTATAAGGGTAGTCTAGCTGGAGGGGGCACGATTATTTAATAAATTATAGACTATGTTACAATAATTGAATTAACAAATAAATGTATCAACAAAACTAAAAATATAATGTATAATACAGTGACACTTACACAATAAAGTTAAAACGAAATGACAGCAAAGTTGACAGTGGCACATAATTATTAGAACAACACATATTACAATAGATTTTTTTCGAAATGCAAAAAAATAACATAGCAAAGTGTGAGCAATAGATTAAAAGAAAATTAAATGTATGTTAAACCTTTTATACATTTTTATACTATAAAATTTTGCACATGTAATCTATAAAATTGGGAAGACATGTTTAAATTCTAAGTACACACTATTTTTTTTCAATTTCTCCATCTCTCTTACACTTCACTTTAAAATTATAAGAATAAGAACGAAATGCAGTGGAAATGTAAAAAAGTACATTTTGTTCGCAGCGTGTCCTCAACACGCGAGTGTGACCAGACCAATGAGCAGTTTAGAATTGTGTCAGATTAAATAATTCGAGACTTTTTTTGATTATGGTCATAATCAGAACTATACTATACAGTACACTTGTAGAAACATTTATTTAAAGTATTAATATTGAAAATATTCTAAAAAAATGTTTTAAATAAATAAATTTGAATATACGATTTGACCCTACACCGTACCGTACCGATACTGACGACATCTTCCCTACAATACATCTTGTATACGAAACGGTAAATATTGATAATCAATCATCGGACCGACGATAATATTCGTTGTAAACAACATAAAATAATAAATAATCTATAAATCTTTAATATTCAACAACTAAATAAAATCTACAAACACGTGAAGTCTGATGAGCATTCTGTTTGTTATTTAAATTAATAATAAGAATGCGCAAAACACTTCGTAATCGGTTAAATCTGTTATATTCGGGTCGTCATTCGTGAATAAACCCGAAGACGTGATATATCGAGCGTTAGGCTCATCGTCCAGTGCGAGCTAAGCTGAACTATGTATCGCACAGCTGATGTGTGACGTCACAACTCATATCGGCCGCGTAAAATTCGCGGGGAACATTCCCTTCTCGTTGGTTGTCTCCTTTATGCCCATTAGCCAGCCTTCCTCCTAGAAGTTGAAAAAAATATTATATAAAATGTATACGCTATTTCAATATATTATGTGTTAATTGTAGATAACTCTTGGGCCTGTAACGCACCCGACTGACCCAAAAGTAGGGTAATGTTTTTCGCACGTACGTATGTGGGTATGTCTGTTCTATTGTGACCTCTTGTAGCCTAAACGGCTGGACCGATTCCGATAAATGAGGTCACCAATGAAAATTATTCCCGAGTCTTATAGTCCCGAGTGGTTAGGGTAAAAAGTTGAAAAAGAAGTAAAAAAACCGGCCAAGTGCGAGTCTGGCTCGCGCACCGAAAGTTCCATACAATTTATATGTAGATAGTTCGTCGATCATGCGATCAAGTATCACAGGTTTATAATTAGTTTTTGGAGTTTTTCCTATATTTGTGATCTTGCTTCTTGCCAAATTTTATAAGGTCAACGGGAAGTACCCCACAGGTTTTCATCTATTTGTGTCACAATATGCGACAAAAATTACCGTATTTTGGGCATATTTCTTTATTGCATTTAAATTTAAAGTCTACTTTAGTATTTGATATTAATTTCAACTTGATACCTCCACGCGTTATTGAGTAAAAGGGTTTTGACAGACAAACATTTTTTTTTATGTGTTCTAATTGCAAATTAATAAATTCCGGATTTTCCCCATATTTGTGATGTAAGAAGACCTTGCTTCTTGTCAAATTTTATGATTTTAGGACAACGGGAAGTACACCATAGATTCTGATTTATTTGTGACTGCCAAAATATGCGACAAAATTGTCCGTATTTTGGGCTGTATTTTTTTATTGCGTTGACTTAGAGTCTTGATTTTTTTACAGCTTTAAGGGACCGTAGATCTAAGTATTTTATATTAATTTTAACTTGATACCTTCACGCGTTACTGAGAAAAAGGGCAAGGGCAAGGATAAGGCGTAAAATACGTGTTTTTTTGTTGTTATTGCTCTTCCGTCAAAACGGTACTATATAGAAGCTTCAAACTTAGCTTTAAACTTAAATTAGTAGTATTAAAATTTCCGAAACTCTATACAACAAATAACGAAAAACCGGTCACCTGCGAGTCGGTTTCGTGAATTATCTAGTGGTGCGAAACTCTCGGTGCCCTGGTCAGACTCACCCTAGCTGCTTTTTTTGACATACATTTAATCGCGGTATCGAATTTACGAACGTCCAAAGAGGCCGTGGTTCCCAATAAGCCTACTACCCAGTCTTTCATATGTAAATCTAACTTCAATATTGACACAATTATTGCAGATAAGATTTCTTCTTTTATATCATATTTTTATTCAGGACACCCAAAAATACACAAGAAAGCATGAAATTCCCGTAAAATGTGCAAATATTCCTAACAAGTATGAAAGGATGGGTAAATTGTACAGTGAGTGTAACCTGTTCGTCGGGGTCGTCGTATTCGACGACGCGGATGACGTCACCGACGTCGAAGCTGAGCTCGTCGCCGTCCTCGCGCGTGTACCGATACGTCGCGCGCACGCGGTACAGCACGCCCGCGGGCAGGCCCGACAGCGTCGCCCCTGTTCGCGCACACACCGGACCAGAGGCTTTATGTCAATACTACGGTACCACTAAATAAATAGGTACAGAAGGACAACTACAAACAAACTGTCTCTTTGTACGAATACTTCACGTACGCGTACGGCAAACAAAGGATTTACAACAAACAGGATGTTGTGACTATCGCGTCACTGTAACGCGCGGCCGTGGTACATAATTAAAAAGTACATTAGAGTAGACGTTCTGTACGTATTTATATTGTGAACATTTTTGATAAATCTACCATAGTATTGTTTTAAAGATTCATGGTTTATATCAATATTAAAACATAATATTAACAAGGTTCTTACCGTGGTAACTGAAGATTTGAGCTCCTGATGAGCTTTCGATGCTGTTTGTAAGAACCATCCTGTGATCATAGTGCTTGCAAAATTATCGAAATATTATCGGGAGTTGGAGCTCTCTTCAATTAATCACGGTAAGCACCCCGCTCATATTATGTCTCACTACCATAATATAAATAATATAATATAAATATCATCTTACAAGTGTACCGATTTTGCGTCACACAGGCACTAGCCAGATAGCGATATCTGTACGCACACTCGTACATAGATCTCACTTGATAAAGCACAGAGATTGCAATGAGTTCGCATCGGTGTACGTACGGATAGCGGTGTTTAGTTAAGTGATACGAAATAGATACGCTTGTGTGATGATTTTTTAGTATTCTACTTATTAATTTGTACTATGACACTGCGCCGCACTTAGGTATATATTACGCAGCCGCAGTACGTTTAGTTCGTGTGCAATTTGTTGTTAATATCAAGTATCTGCTGCTTTACATCTAACATATCTCATTGACAAAGTCATTAAATCTATATTGTATGATATGAATTATTTAGACAAAGTTATTATTGCGGTAGAATTAAAACAAATCAATTTTTATTTTAATATGCCAACAGTTTTCACTAGGTAACGTAGGTGGAAACATTTAAAATATATAAATAGTAGCTCATTAATAACTTCTTAGTCTGGATATTATACCTAGAGATTTTTAACTAAAAATATAAATTTGTCAGTTGTACTTTATTAATACATAAAATATTTAAAATGTAAGAGAGTAAGACTGGTGATATTTGAACTCATTTTCGTATCAACTTATTATGAATTTAAATGCAAAATTTCAGGAAAAATACTATTTGGCATTCATAAAAAAAAATACATACGAGTAATTAAAGCTTCGTTGAATGACTGATTAAAAAAAACATTCTTTATCTATATTTAACTGCTTTTAAGGTTATTAGTTTGAGTTTTCAAAGGCTTGCAAATATTAAAACGTTCAAAGCTGATGTCAGATAACATTAATTATAAGTAATAGTAAATAAACATAAAAAAAATCACACAAAACGTGCTTCCATGCATACATGAACAAGATTATTAATTTGATACATATACCTTTTTCTGCAAAATTTACTTATAATTGTTATTTGTTAATTATTAAATGTAGGGTTTTAAGCCTCGAAACACCTTCTATGGGCTCGTTCATAAACCCAACTAGAAATAACCCGGCTTACACTGATAGCAATGTTTTGTACAAATCAGTTAGTAGAGTAAGTTTGTGAACTCAGCCCTAGACACGCTTGTGATGATGCGTGTATCTACTCAAGTACATATGAATAAAATAATGTATGAGTTTATATCTCTGGGGAGTCAGAAGTCATCATCAGCTTGATACAGACCACTTGTGGAGTACCTCAACGATTTTCATTTTTTGAATACCAACTTACCAACTGGAATGTCGTAAACGTCTTCACTCTTGGTGTCGTTTTGTTTCTCTTTCTGTTCTGTCTCGTTATTCTCTACATCTACTTGTCTCTTTTCCTCCGGACTACCATTCGACTTCTCGTTAGGTGTCGACCCTGGGATCATTGTGTAGAATTGGTTCCCTAGTCCATCGCATTCTACACGACATCGACTGACAAATACTAGACAGTTGAAGTATACATGTCATGATATATGACGTTCACTATAGTGATTGAATAAAAATATTACTATGTTAATGTACAAACGAAAAATAATGTCAGTAAGATGACACTCGATGTCGTGAAACAGAGGTTAAAACATGTTATTAAAATGCCCCGTTCAAACCTTCATGATATGGGGGAGCTATGGATATATACAGAGGACATCTACATTCACTTTTTGTCAAACTGATGTAATAACAAATTTAAAATGTTCATCTAGATTTGAATAGGGCATGAATAGTAAAGCAACAAATCAGCAAACACGTCAAGTAAAATGGAAACTTGTAACACTTCACCAAAATTGGATAGAATAAAACTGCAATCCAAATTAGTTGTAGTGTCAAACATAACATAATAAGCCAGGTCTTGCGTTCGTTTAGCATTACAATTGGGTCTAGCTAGCTATGAGTTCGCCAAAACAAAAACCAATTTCAAGATACACTACAAGAGCAAAGTCAAGCGCTTCACTAGCACATACCAAAGAGATAGAACTTTTATTGGACATCAGCTACACGGTTTTTATGATTTCGTGACAATAGAGAGCCAATGCATGTATGTCCGTTTGTCCCACCTATATTTTGAGCCACAGGTTGACTGCACAGAATATGTGGTATTCCGGCGAATATCTTGAATGAATAAATGAAATGAATCTTTTTACTTTAATAATAAAAAAACAAAATAAACATTATAAATATTAGAGCGGGGTCCCCAAATGTCTATACAAGAAACATGTCTTTTTGGTGGAGTAAATTCAATATTAATTGTTCCTAAGGAAATCATTATATGGCGCTAGTAAAAAAAAAATCTGACTTTAATCATACCGCGACTGCTGTACCGCGCCTCGAATGCTACAGAAGTTGGAAGGGACAAAATAATTCACACGAGATCGACATGACAGAATAATTTTGAAGATATGGGTTACATCTATTTATATATATATATCAATAAGAGTGCACTATTTAAATTTTGAGTTATTTATTTTTTGGTGCAAGTGGCAACTTTGAAATATATCAGCTGTCACCGATGACTGTTCCGATTATTAAAAATGGAATGTTACACAAAAGCAAAACACGTTATCATTGTGAAAACCCATTACATAAATGGTGAACTTTCCTCGCTCGCTGATGCCACTTGCAAACTTCGCGAAATTTCGGTCGAGAAAGTGCACCTAATGTGTCAATAACTCGAAAAGTGGTCAAAAAATGCGAAGGTACAGGGTCGATTATCGACAGTGAGTCTTTTGCGTCGATGTACTGGTCGGTCTCTTCAAAACATTGCTGATGTAAACGAAACTGTGAACGGCATTCGATACAGGCACTTAATAACGCGAGTTATTGTGACATGGATCTGGACGACATGTGGTTCCAGCAGGACGGCACCACCTTGTTTCTTTTTTTGAGGTTTTGAGAAATCTCAGGTTTATGCGAATAAACCATAAACAATTCTTAGGCTCAAGGCCGAGATCTGGGTGTCATCAGTGAGATACAGCCGGTGTTTTAAAGTCATCGAAAACTTAAAAAAAAAAAGAGCTAAAAGGGGCATTTGCCTGTTATTTCATTCCATACTTAATGGTTACATGTCTACTTTACAACGTAATAAAAATACCAAAAATCGCTTGAATATATTTTATTTTAAAATGTAGTGCATTCTCTATAAGAAACCGGTTATTTATTAAGTAAAGTGAAATTAGGTAAGTAAATATTGCTAACCAAAAAAAAATACGGATGTCTGAAGATCCATTTCTGAATATTTTATCTCAAGTGCATATGACTTACACGGCTACGGCCAGGAATGCCATTCAAAGTTAATAAAAGTCTTTTTTTAACTTAAATTCCATTGTAGACTACATACATTCCAGATTATTTTTATTCTTTACTAAGTAATCACAACCTGTTTCGATGTTTCCAACTGTTTCCAAGGCAGACTAAAATAAATTACTTTATATTTTACTTTACCTAGAGCTCGCTGGTAATACCAAAGTCAATTTTAATTCAATTAGACTTAAATATAAAACTTTGCAATTTAAAAAAGTCTTGATTTTTGAATGCAATCTAATTAGGAATTTAATAAGCCTATCCTGTCACCGACATTTCGCAGTACACCTTGTTCCCTATCCTTAATACCAAGTACACTTACCGACAGGTATATCATACAGTTCCTCGACCTTCTTGTCCGGCGAGTCGACTCGGTCTCCGTTGACTGGGGCGGGCGCGGGGGACGGCGCGGGGTCGTGGTTCCGCGCGGGGGGCGACGGGGGAGAGTCGTTGCCGTTTAGCGCGGGGGAGGGGGGCGCTACACACAACGTACACACTCAAACACATGCACACACAATACACACACATACGGACAATCGAGCGGAAGCGCAAGCGCCCGACACACGACAAACTTACAAACAGTAACTAAGCTTGGAACAAGTTTGTTGGCATGCATATAAAATTGAATAATTTAAACAATACCTGAGTTTTAATTATAATCTGAGCTTAGATACTGTTTGCATTTCTTTGTTCTATATTATAATTGCCTTAGCACAGAAAAAAGATATTAATTTTTAAATATCCTATGATCAATTTTAAAACAAAGAATGTTTGGTATCTAGTTTTTACTTAAAATGTGGTCGCGTTTACTGTCCAGAAAAAAAAAAGGATTTGCATCAAAGATCTTTAAGTTCTTTGGTCATCTGTTCAGATAGCAGCCTATTGAGTCCTCACCGCGCATGCGTTATCTTGCGTTCACCAATTAGTTTTCATTTGAACCAGGAACAGAAATTCTAATTTTTTTAAGTAATAAAAATGTGAGAAAAAATTGCAATAATAGGTATAATTATTTAAGTTTACTCATTTAATAACTCATTAAATATGGGTATGAACTATATTAACCTTTAAATACTTATGTGACTCAGTGTTTGTACACGCGCATTTTATAACCTAGAAACCCCGAAAACCGTAAATCAAATTATATATGTGAAGATTGGATTTTTAATTCAGCATTAAAATTAACAATATATACCTACTTACCTAGTTTTGTTAGTCAAAATCACATTATTACGAATTAAAAAACAATCAAACCATACAGTAGCTTTGACAAGTTGACTAAATCAATACTTGACAGCAAACAAGCAAATCAAATGTTATAGTATTTAGCACGAAAACAATACTTGTGACAAAATTTGTAAAATCGGTTTTGTTTAAACCTTTTGCTTTAAATTTTTGTTTATTGTCTTTTTTTTTTTAATTTTTATGACACATACTTACGTTTCTATTTTAGCTTGTCACTAATTATTTTTCGGCAAATCAACAATTTTTATATCTTACCTAAGAAATACAGAATCGATCCGCCAAATACCTAATTTACTGTCACCTTATATGTAGGTATATATTGTTCTGTATAATACTAACTTTGCACGCTGTTAGTCGGCGAGGCGGCATTTCCGTTTCCGTTGTGGGAGTTGAGCGTGTTGGTCTTTGGGGAGGAGATAAGAGAGATATTATTGCCAATGGACTTCTTGCTGTAGGACCCTCGCTGACACTCTGTCGCGAGCTTATCTGTTATGGCCTCCAGTTCCGCGTATACCTGAAAAGAAACAAGATTCGGTAAATTGCAATACGAGCTTTGTTAATGTAAAAGAACCAGGAGCAAGAGAGAGTGCACAGGATTAATAGTACATTATGTATAAGGGTTCATAAGGAGCTAATTAATAACTATTTAGAAGCCTAGAGCTGAAGGTAAACTACTTCGATACAAACCTCAGATCACAGAATTTTAACGCTAAAATCGGTTACGCGAGCGTTTGCCAGGTCACCTTGTCTTGGATTAAACTTGCAAAAGGAGTGTTTTCGTAATTTTTAGATTTAAATCCTACTTTTGAACTAATGATTTCATAGATATCCTCTTACTGAGACTATCACGTCAAGCATGTGAAATGTGAAATGAACTGTATATTTATTAAACATCAACTTTTGATCAACATCTAAATCAGCCCTTGTTCTGTTTCGTATAAATAGCGCATCACATTATCACAATACCATAATTACAAGTTGTCTAGCAACAAATACTGGTAACCTGTGGCAACGCTGGCAACAAAACTAATAAAAGAAAAAACAGCAACTTCCGTTTCGCTGATCGTGATCGACGCTTGCCAAATTGTATTCGATTTATAAATCCACGAATTATTATATTAAACAGTACCTATACAGCCCACTGTCTTATTTAACTACTATTGAAAGGACCTAACCACAAGTACTTTATCTTTTGAAGCATGTAACAATGATGTTCGATACAGTACGTGGTATATTTCTACCATACTTGAATCGATAATAAGTTAGTAAGTAACCTTTGATGTCTCCGAGTGGAAGAGTTGTTCAGCGCTGAAGAGTGTCTGTAGGTTGTTGACGTAGAAGAGCACTCTTGAGTCGTGCAGCGCGGGCAGCTCGTCGTGCAGCTCCGAGTTGAGCACCTCGTACGTGCGGCGCGCCTCCTCCAGCTGCTCGCGACCACGCGTCACCTGTCAAAGGTTCATTATTAACGGGACCAACATCACGGACGCCTCCACTAACACTAGGGGCAATACTCACGTTGGCAACACTTTAAAAATCTAATTACTTCCCTCTTTACGAACCCCATGTACTGACACCACTCCGATACCAACTAGCATTAACACGCGCATGAACCCAACCAACCTCAATTTTGTTACATTTATTAGGGCGACATGGTAAGAAGCCATTTTTTGTACGAAACGGCCAGTGCGATACTAAAAGTAACAGTTTAATAATTTAACAGTACATTGTGTATTAAGGGTGGTAAGGACAAAATTACTAACGAGAATCTATTTAGAAGACCCACCAATCACCAAAATCATCAAAAACTAAAATTTACGTACTAGGGCTGCATAAACAAGAGCTAGTATTTTTAAATAAGGTGAATTAAATCGAAGAGGTACCCTAAATTTCAGGAAATCCCCTTTCTAATAAAATATATATAAATTATTTAAAGTATCTAAATTGTTAAATAAGTAGGTGTCTAGATTTTTTTGAGTCCATCACAGGAAATGCTTTCATTCAACGCATCTGCGCTGCAAATGTAGCGCTTGATCTACTCCATCGCCAGAGAGTTTACGGTTTCCCAAAATTTGATGTATTAATATCACGTTTGACATCACATCTAAGCGCCTATTTCCTAGTCTTGTTTCTTGTCTTTGGGATAGACATACACAACTAACCTTCACCTAATCAAGCCAAGCATAAGCAAACACCCATAAAATTACTTATGGACCAATTTTATCCATTAAAAAAATATTTCAGATTAAGAAAATTGTTATTTTATGATATTTTTTTATTATTTGAAGTCATTTTTGTTTTGTAGCATGTCTCTTCTCAGCTTTTGTAATTTTTGTCGATTTCGGAAAATCGGCATATGCTCGATTTGCAGCGCTGAATAATTCATGAAACTTAACAGTTAATTGCATCTAGATGCAAAAAATCAGTACCTATGTGTTTAATAGTGCTCCCTAAGAAATATCCTAAATATACTCGGCAAATAAACAAAATACCTACTAGTCGTTTATTGTTATTTTACAGTTAAATTTCATAACAAAATAAAAGCTGTTACGTCTAAATATTTTTTAAATCTATGAATGTAGTACAAAATAACCAAGTATGGCAACACCTTTTCAGCCGGGCGCGGCGCTACTGATCTCATTGAAAGTAACGATAATCAAATTAAATCAGGTAAGTAGTGTATTTGTGTCTTGTGCGTGTTGGTACATGTCTGAGTGTTAAGTTTAGCAATGTGATTTTTGACCGCTTAGTCCTTGAAGTCAGCCACTGGAGAGTATAGGAGACTGTCGACAGAAATGGGCAGCACCCGGATTGTGGTTTTACTATTGAAAGACGCAGGAATTGCTGCATAGTGACTGTGACCCCGAATGCAAAAATTCAGCTTCTTGGGAATGTACCCCCTATTTTTCGGGCTTACTTGACCGGGCTATAGTATTAAATTCCTACATGTGGAAAATGTAGGAGTACCTTAACGTCGTCTCTTCGCTTAGTAGCGTTGGCCTGCAGGCTCTGGAAGCTATGACGCTGGCTGTCGTAGTCTACTAGCTTCCTTCCGCGTTTCTCGATCTTTTTCTGGAAACAATAAACGAACTAACATTTGTCAAAGAGTTGGAAGTAAACGAAACACATGTAGCAGTCTGTCATTCAACTGATGACGGTAAGTAAGTAGGGTGCGGAATGTAACAGACAACTTGTGCTGCGTTTGTTCCAGTTTAGACGCGATACATTTATGAGCTTCGAGTGGTTTTATAACAAAAATGGGTGAATCCTTTTTCAGAAATTTGTTTATAAAAACTCTCTGCAAGCCATGTTCTTGCAAATTTTGCCAATTCCCCAATTGTTGATTTAGGGTGCACTTGGAAGTCGCTACAAAAAAACCTCCAAAACAATAAACGATAATACTTAGGTTAAGTTTAGAATAAACACATAGGATAAGGTTATAACAGCGCTTCATAATGTACTGACCCTGACTTCCGGGAACTGATTAGTGTAAGTGTTGAGCGGGATGAGGACCTGGTCCCCAAGCTTGTGCGAGAAATCCTGCCACAGCATCTCCATGTTCTGCGCCTGCACGTAGAGCAGGTCATGTCCCGACCACCCGCTCTCGTACACCTCAGTGATCGCCTCCATCAGAGTCTTCGATGCCGTCTGCACAGCTGGAAACGTCACCAAGTAAAAGTCAAAATACTGCGAGATTTGGTATAATTTTATATTAATCATCATAAAAGTACATTGATTACTTATCGATAGGTACATAAACGTTAGGAATATCGCAAAATGATAATCTACCCAAGTTTTTACCGCAGAAAGTAAGTTGGAGAATAAGAAATAGCTTAGTCTGACTCTTGGACTCATAATATACAATTAAAGTATCATACTAAGTTTAATTTATGCGCCATAACTATATATCATTGATCAATAGCCAAGTTTCTTGACCACGCAACTACCGTCTAACAAATTGAGTGTGGTGGGTTTTCCCTGTATTTAATGTGTTCGCTGTAACAACATTGCACACCGCACATGAGATATTACACTGGGATAAATCAATATATAAACACAAACTAAGCACTTGAGTCAAAAAAATTAAGTTACTAAAAAAATAAGTTTTCAAAAATGTTTGAGAGTAAATTTTCTTTTTGATTAAGTAAAAACATGTTGAATTAGAATTACTATACCTTGTATTTATCAACAGCTTATTTAACAGAACATATACATAACAATCCACACAGAGCATAATCGATAGACAACAACTTATCGTAGTTCTTTCCGAACTTACAGGCTTGTACACTTTGAAGAACAGAATGAAGTGGTAGGTTACCTCTAATGCACCGTATGTAGTTGTTGAACTCCTTCTGCAGCCTTGTGGCTTGCTGGTGCTGGCGGTTGAAGTTCTGCAGGTGCTCTTCGAATATATCGTCGAGGGTACGGTCCACCTTGCCCAGGTTCTGCAGTAACTGCACACAAACAAAACATGTTACATTACTTCGTTTATTTACACAAACTATTCTTATGTAAGTAGCCGTTGGTCTTTCTAATTGGAAGTGGATTTAGCACTTAAATACATAACTTGTCTATACAAAAAAGTGGGTCAGAGATTCTTGTTACATACATTTTTTTAAATCTGTTAGATTCGATTAAATATCTACTTTTTACATAGTTTTAACACTAAAATAAGTAATATAGTATGGTGAAAACAGTCGTATGACACTCCTGAGCTGTGCTCAATACACACTGCTGAATTACGCCCTCGCCTCCGGCTCGAGGTGCAACCCACAACCTTGTCTGTAATGAGCAGCCTACCTCACTTGTGTATTATAATTTTAGACCTAAATGAAATCACATTTATTTTAACAAAAATCAGTCTATCAAGACACATGACTATTTTGGGTACAACTACCATTTTGAATTGAATGAATCACGTAATTTGCACAGAAGATTAGTAGTTTCTAGATTTCTAAAGCCTTTTAAAATCCAATCGCAAAGGAACATCTTTCCATTTAACTAAGTACTTCCTATTGCAACTAATCAATACCGATATTATACCTGCATAATTACAGGAAATAAGATAAGCTAAAATACCTACTAATAAACTAATGTTACATAACGTGACTGACTACATAAACACTATTTTAAAAACTCAGACAGATTTAGCCATTTCTTGACGTCATTCTTCATCTGTCGTAGCGAAATAAAATATTTAAAACCACCTTTTTTTAAAAAACAACGAAAATCAATAGGGCTTATAGAACCTGCTGGTTTGGTGTCTTTTGAACAACAACAAAGAAAAACACAAAATATAGAAATATGTACAGCCCAATATATTTACACAATATATTAACTAAACATAGGTTAAAACGCCTACGTATGACGACTGTGACGAAATATGCAAACCTTAATATGAACTACGGCAGGAACAAGTTTGCGAGTTACGACAGTAGAGGCAGCGTGACAGTTGTTACACCCTCGCCATTGTCACAGAGCTCAAACTGTTTCAATGTTGAATGACATTCTTTTATCATGCCTGATGATAATCAGCCTTTGCCATACTACCAATATCACCACCAGTGTTTTGAAAGCGACATCTTTCTCTGTAAACAACCGGTTTTAAATATGTATCCTAAATTACTGGCGTTTTTATGTTGGTACGTCAATATTATTGTTAACTGTTCTTGTGTTCGTTAGTACATAACTAACATGTAATGTAACAATTTTATCTCAGTCTGTAGACGTCAACTACTGAACGTAGGCCTCCCTATATGTTTCCACAACGGATAATATATATAATATTTATCTGGCCTGTTGGTCTAGTCCAGGCATTACATAGAGATTTCGACGTCAATATTGCTAATTCAGGGCTGGTGCAATTGTAGAAGTGAGCTTACGTACTTTACATAATATGTATGTACTTAGTATCTAAACTAACTGTACAGTACTGTACAGTTGCACAAAAATATGTTTTTTTCGCTTTGATTAATACAATCCGCGACGCCTTGCAGCGTGCTTCATACAAACATTATTTTTGAAAATTACTTATTCAACACCATGAAATTTTGAAAACATGTAAACCAAATAGTTATGTATTAAAAACAACGAGTTAGGTAACACTTAATACTATTAATTAACAATGTCATTTACTAAAGTGGAAAAATTGCGATAGTCTTCAAATTAATAAAGGATTGGTTAACAAAATAAGATGAAAAAAAGACACATGCAAAAGCAAAAGGGAGGTGGAGGTGAGCAGGTTGAGCAGGGTGAGGAGGTATCACAAATTTTATTAAACCTGTTTCCTATCCACATAGATATGTTGCTATGAATTATAGTAGGTAAGATAATATCTAAAGTGCACATGCAGTCAGATGGCAAACAATGGATGATGTAGTATTGTGGGCAGGTCTGCCCAAGGTCGACCGATAACTGATCAGATGGAAGTGCCGGTGTCACCGACACGAGGCGGTCGCTCCCAAACCTGTTCCTAATATATTGTATCACGATCACACGCATGCAGATAAAACTGCATCTTTTAAATACACTTTTACTTGTACTAAGAAGAATGTCACCGAGCTGCTAAAGAACGCATGGGAAGTATATTTGAGTATATCTATATTAAGTATATTTTAGTAAGTTATTGACCTTTTCTAAACTTTACTAATATAATAAAAGAGAGAACATTAATTGCTTGATTGTTTATATTTGTATATGTGAATCCGGAACTCCTTGACCTATTTTAAATATTGGTAATGGAGCCACTTCCATGTATGCTTAAGACCCACCACTGCGAAACATGTGAAAGCTAAGAAGAAAAAACACAACACAAGATATATCAATTTATATTTTTCATTTACATTTTCATTTATAGGAAATTATTATTAGCTGCATATTAGCAAATGATTAGCAAGTGTTGAATCCATACAAGATTAAGTTTTGTATGAGAACCCCTTAAGACCCGGTACTCCGACTAAAAATGTCAGGATTTACCCGCCCACTTCATATGACAGTTTGAAACACCGCTATCTAATATCATGTGCACTTGAACGAGACAAAAGACCACAGCGCTTTTCGGTATAAGTAAACGTGAGCGTCATATCGGTTTTTAGGTAGTTACTTTTCTAGATTTTTTCTATCGAGGCAAATTAATGCTATCGTGTTTTTGGTAGAACAAGACATTAGGTATATGTTCTTCTACTATAATATTTAACCTAAAATATTTACTTCAAGTATTGATTTTTTCCTTTCTAAAAACTGCACTTGGCGTTGGTCAGCCTGTTAATATAGCGGCGTTTAAGATATCACTTTGCCAAATATAGAAATACCGAACTTTAACTGAAAATTTATTAATCATTACCATAGTAAAGTCAATACCTTCGGACTATAACTTTGAATTTTGAAACAACTGCGTTTTAAAATGTTTAATGTTACTCACGTTTACAATTTCATCTACGGTAGGTACGATAAAACTTTTATTAAAATGCACAAACTAAATCACTCATTTAGGTATTTATCAGAAATTAATGCTGATTTTAGAGTTGCCAATTATGGCGATAAAAGGGAAAATAAAACTGTAAACAAGGTTATCCAATGTAAACGTTCAATGATCATTAGTGTCGAGAGTCCAGATATACCTAGTTAACTGTAATATAGTGTTTGTTACATAGAAACATACTTAAATACCATAAGGTAGCTATTTACCTTTTAGCCGCCTTTGTAACTGTGTTTTGTAGCCAGTTTTTTTTAAACCCCCACTACTAAGGTGGCAAACAAGCCTCCGGTCCACCTGATGGTAAGCGGTCACCGTGGCCCATGGACGCTTGCAACACCAGGGGTATTTCTCGCACGTTACCGACCCTTCAAAAGACTAATAAATTGTTTCTTGAAGAACCCTATACTGTAGTCCTTAGAGAGCTCATTCCACAACCAAAGCGTTCCCGGGAAGTTTCTCTGAAACGGTTCTAAAGTGTGAGAATGAATTCCTTGCCGATGGCGAGCGGTGCGATGGTAGAAAGTAGCCGTGGGCATCACTACAAACAATTCCTTAGGACACATCCCATTGTACAAGCGGTATAACAGACATAGGAAGGCAAAGTCTCTTATCAGACTTAAGGGTTTAGTATGCCGTACTAAACCCTTAAGTCAAGTTAAGAGTTTGGGATCGTCGACAATTCTCACAGCCCGTCGTTGAACCGAGTCAAAAGGGCCAAGCTGGTATCTGAGTGCACCCACCCCTTGCGACTTCTACATCGCAACAGTGAATGGGGTTTCGAAGCGGTGAACGCGCAGACTTGTGTCTTTATAGGGTTGAATCGAATCAAGTTTTCCCGTTTCAGTTAGAGACCTTGGACGGAGTGGTCTTGATTTGAGACACAAGTTTTCCACGCTTTTCCTTCACATCGGAACGAAGGATGCTTGCACGAACCGTATAATAAGCATCTCCAGTACTGTCATCTGCACAGAAATGTGTAGTTGATAGACAACATGTCATTAGGCTGAAATCAATAGAAATAGAAGGATATTATTGTCATAGGCGGCTTAAATAAATGCGAAAAATGTTCAATCAAAACTTAAGAAAGACTAATAATTAATGTATTGTAAAAGGAAATGAGGTAATTTTTTTTTATATTAAGTCTAATTGCAAATATAAGACTTTTTCCGCCCTTTTAAATAAAATACCTACATTTAAGGCATTTACACATTAGATTTTAGAACATATAGTGTACGCTAACAATAGAATTAAAGTTTAGAAACCAAACATTTTAAACGACATTCGACATGATTCGAATGCGAGATGTATATATATAGCCGTCTTCTACCTGGAGGGGTCCAAGCTTGGTATGTTTTGAAAATACTTTTTGGATTTTAAGAAAAAAAGTAGCCCAAAGGTGTGTGTGTGTGTGGTATATTTTTAGAACCGGCTCATCAAGCCCTTTTATTTGATACCCCACACGATGGGTTTCTGAAAAGAAAATTTTAAATCCCATACAAAAAATTGATGACGTCAAACTAGAAAGGACTATATCTCCGAAACCATTTACTGTAAACTAGCAGCTTACACCAAACACAATATATACAAAATACAACTACAGAATAGTCCATATAGTAATGTGGTGTCATCGGCCAACCACATTAATGCGGTGTCCATTGTTTTCTGCTACCAACCAACTGGTCAATTCTCTTAACAACCCTCAACATTTAGAAAAAATAATTGGTTTTACAATCACAAATTTTTTTATGAAATTAATTTTAAGTTTAGTTCTAAAATGTAACTTACTGCTTCTAATTTAACACCTATATGATATAAAAGTACAAATTTTCTGCAAATACCTAAAATTTAACAAAAATACAATATATTTTGGGTATTTTTGCCAATTTAAATAAAATGGTGGTTTGTTCTTAACAAATCGGTGCTATACAATATTTGAAAATGAGGCTTTAGCTATTTCTGCCTCAATCATTTACACGATAAACAGGGAATTGTCCCGGTCGGCTACACTGGACTCCAACATACATATATATAGTGGTTTATTTACAGGTGTATCGCTTGGTTATTAAAATGGATGACAAGTCAGATACAGAGGTAGGAACGTTTTATGGTATACAATTAAAGGTGATGCTTGATATGCAACTGTGTGCGTGTTAAGTAATGGACATAGTGAACCGTGAAACTATTACTGGGGTTATTAGAGACTTACTCATATAGGTAATATAATTTCCAAGTTAACGTAGCTAAAGCTAGCAAAATCGTTGTTCGTTTGTTTAAGTGGGCCCCCAACGCGCATATACTGCATATACTATATGCTGAAATCGACAATGTTTATCTCAAATATAGCTAATTTTTCAGTGGCAAAAATATATAATAGGTAGGGTTTTACGTATAAAGTAGAAAATAAATATGTACAATTATATCAAATAAGATATAGGAATTCCATAACAGTAATTTTCTAGCTTTTTAGTTACTTACCATTTCTTGAAATGAAATATGTTCCCGATTACTAGTTGATAAGGAGTTATATCGATTATTTTTTTAATAAAATAGAAAAGCGATTGGTGAGGCCGTAATTTTTTTAAAGTTAGTTTTAACAGATATCTTAAAACAAATACAGTAATTTACTAGTTTAAGTATGTAGAAATCCATGTTATTTTTTTCCAATCTGAAACTTGCAATAGGACAGTGAAATCGATTTAAAAACGAGCCGAAAACTGCACATTCAAGTAGGAAGCAGTCTTAAATTTTATTCTTTGCATACATTTAAATGAAAAAAAATACTATAAAAGAAACAAAGGGCGATTTTTTTAGGTCTTACTAACATCTCAATAAATATCTGAAATTCCTAACGCGGCTGTCAAGGTGCTGTCAGAAACGTTTACTGATGTACTTCGGGCACATCATGAGACGTGGAGATGACGATTT
Source organism: Apoda limacodes (assembly GCA_946406115.1). NCBI lineage: Eukaryota > Metazoa > Arthropoda > Insecta > Lepidoptera > Limacodidae > Apoda > Apoda limacodes. The sequence goes on along the minus strand of OX291553.1, from coordinate 3,259,471 downwards.
GAAAATAATGTGCTACACGAAAGCTCAGTTCAGAGATTCAGACATATCCTGCCCGATCCGACTGGCTTTCACTGACGCCTGACCTTTGTTGAATAGGTGGAATTCCTGAGGAAATCAGCCGAGATCAACGCAATAATTGTATCATAGTTACTGTCATTTGAGTTTCAAAAACTGAGATGAGTTGTTGTTAAAGGCCGTTTACAATTAACACCATTGCTAACTTACTAGTGTCGCGTAATTTACAGCATTTTATTATTGCTTTATTAAAATCTTTAAACGTCTCTCTATGAAATTTAATTGAATAATAGTCAAAAATATGCCTGGTGGTAAGATAAAACATTTTGATTTAAGGAATAGATAGTAGATATCTAATCTTTTATTTAGTGTCTTTTTCTCTTCACTATAACTTGTGTTCACTGCTAAATGCGTGGTCGTCTTCAATAATTCCCCCAGGCGGAAAGATAGCTTTAAATCTGGAGATGAACTGAAGTATTCCCGTGGGGAATGAATTCGAAAATCCCTATAATAAGCATAACAAAAGGACCAATAGTCTGGCAACACTAGTAACAAATAAAGTAAATGTTGAGGAGGTCTAGTGTCATGCCAGGTGCGCCGGCGCATCATTACGTACGCTGAACTGCCATCAGTTTGTGACGTCACGTCCGCAGTCGCTTCCTTTCCTTTTCGATTGTCTCTAGCCGAAGCCTCCAGTTACTTGACTCTATTGTCTCTGGGCGTTTCTTACAATTACGCCGTTAGTTAGTTATGTTTATATAGCATGGCAACCAGCCTGCCCAACTACATACATATATATACTAATATAACATACATATTAGTAAATGAAGATAATTAGTTAAATATTTATTCGTTTCAGCATTTGAGCTTATCAATACAATATAATAATATGTTTTTTTATCACAATAAAATGTGTTTTGTTTAATTATAATAATTTTATACAAATCGTAACAATGACCACATGCCACCTCAGTTAGTTAGTAGGTACTGTGTTTATTTAAGTATTGTAAAATTATTTGTTATTTATGTATTTACAGAAGTCGTGAGCTGCTCGTCATAGGATCTCTTATAATAACATAAAGTAAACATAGTACCCACGAAATCTACGTGTTTATTTTAAATTAGTAGTTTTTGGTGTAAAAAGCGTCACTTTTGACTACGTCACTTTTATCTCGTATTTCCTATGTATTAAAACCGTAGGTAAATTAAACCTAACTCTAAAAAGGTCGGATACCACCTCCTGGTGAAAGAGGCCGGCCCTCGTTACGTTTAAAAGGTCCCTGGTCAAAAAATTTATACTCAAGATAACACCTTCAAAGCATATTAACTTTTAGTAGTGAATCCGGAAAATTGGAAAAAGTGTATTTAACGCGAACAATAATCAAGAATTACCATTGTTTAGTTTCCGGTAACCTTGCTGAAAATCCAACAAGATATTACGAGTGTATCCTGGACAAATATAATTACTTTATCGGATATAGGTAGCTGTGAAATATATCGAGACAATTACAGTTACAGTACAGAGGCCAGCGTTAACAACGTCCTGGTAATGCCAAAACTAATCACCTATTACCGCAAATCAAACATTTTCCCCAAATTAAAATTAAACGTTTACGGAAATGCCATAACAATTAACTAATTCAGCTTTCTAAGTTCATGTTCCCGTTGGAACCCTCGGCGGGGATAAAGAATCTACCGTCTTTCTCTGTGCATACAGCTATATTATACATCATGCATGTACCTACTGCTACTATCTCTAGGTTTGTGCACCTCCAGGTACAAGCTTCAAATTGTTGACTCGGTTCATTAGTTGACATTCCCGAACTCACAAACAGTATTGAACCACTTTGAGGAGAGACTGCCCCCCGACAGTAGGTATAATGTGTCTTGTTATGAGAAATTGTTTAAATGATGCCCACGGCTACTTTATAACACTTCACCGCTCGCCATCCACCAGTAATTTATCCAAACACCACCCTAAATGGTAATGCACAGTACGGTACGGTACCAGAGGTGCATTATCTCGCTAACCATAGAATGTGGAACGAACTCCCTGCCGAGGTTTTCATAGGGGGACTACAACAGTACCTACTAAGTTCTTTAAAAAGGGATTTGATTTTTTAAGGGTCGGTAACCCGCCGACAATATCTCTGCTGTCGCAAGCGACCGTTTAAAATCAGAAAGATCGTAAGTTTGTTTGCCACCAAAGTTGTATGAATACAGATAAAGAAAAAGATATTAAAATTGCAAATATCATCGTATATATACATATACACGTTGATTTGACACACCACTTGACACCGGCAGGTTTTACTTAAAAAAGTGTAAATGGCCTTTTAAACTTTAAACCAAAGACTGTATCGTGTAGGTAAAATACAAACTGAGCATCTACTTTACATTATGTATGTTTTCCCTTAACATTAACATATAAAACATGTTAGTCAAAGATACCTTTTATATGCAAAAGAATACGACTTTAGATTTCGTTGTTCAAGGTTGCAATAAAATAAGGAGCTCGATTATTATTTTATCAATGTACTCTGCGATTATTTCATCGATATTTACTGTGACATCGTTAGACGACAATCCACACAGACAAGGCGATGAATATGCATCGATGGACAAATGCAATTGCTTTGACGCAACTGGGCTCAGTGTTCTTCAAATAATTGTAGTTTGGTCATATAGCCATTGAAATGTTACAATTAATGGACCGAATATTGCATTTGTTAGAGGACGCAATTTTATTTTTGGTACATGTTTGGGGGGTCAATAGAAGCTTTACTTAAAGTTTGAGGGATCGCCAACCTTGTCATCCGGCCACCATCTTGGAAAAAGGGGTGAAAACACTTTTTTCACGATATCTCGGAAACTATGCGTCTTACAAAAAATTCGTTTTGCCTACAAATATGTTCATATAACTTTTTGCCCTAAATGAAAATTAATTTTCTTTTTTACTCTATAACTTTTTTTTATACATTTTACAAAAATTTTACCTCAGACCAATCTTGTAGATGGTCTTTTGAGGAAAATTTTTCTCTGTTATTTTTTTTTATTTCATACATTTAAAATGCTGTTACAGCGCTCCAAAGTTGACCGGGTTCGTCAATGCTCATGAGAATTTGACACATTTGACGTTGATTTAGAGATTCTGAGCCACAACCTGGACCATCGAAGAAAAGTAGATTAGAATAGCTAGCTAATAAGTGATTGAAAATATTATGATGTCGAGGATTACCTAATAAGTAAGATGTCCGTGGAGTAGGCCTACTGGGAATACCACGTAAAAAAAAAACGGGCCTACAGACTCTACCTCATAGGTGGTGGGAAAAGAGTTAGGAATGAATAAGTAAAGTTGTACGAATTTAACGAAAAAATTTAAGAATATATTTACAATAAAAAAAAAACAAAAATAAGTTAAAATTTCGTTTTGACCGGATTCTCATGAGCATTGACGAACCTGGTCAACTTTGGAGCGCTGTAACAGCGTTTTAAATCAATGAACTTAAAAAAAATTACAGAGAAAAATTGACCTCAAAATATCATCTACAAGATTGGTCTGAGGTAAGTTATTTGTAAAATTATAAAAAAAAAGTTATAGAGCAAAAAAGAAAATTTTTATAAAAATGTTATCACTTTTTTGCTTATAACTTCTTTAATTTTTAATTTAGGGCAAAAAGTTATGTTAACATATTTGTAGGCAAAACAATTTGCTACAAATTATGTGTTTACTAATTTTTTGTAAGACGATAGTTTCCAAGATATCGCGAAAAAAGTGTTTTCACCCCTTTTACCAAGATGGAGGCCGGATGACAAGGGTGGCGATCCCTTAAACTTGAGAATAAGCTTCTATTGACCCCCCACACATGTCCCAAAAATAAAATTGCGACCTCTAACAAATGCAAAGCTCATGTAACATTTCAATGGACTAATACATTTGATAGGCAAATAAAGTATAGGCAACCAATTGGACTTTTATTTTTTTGTGGGACAAATATTTTCTTACACCTCGGTATTAAAACACGAAACACTTGACACTTGACAAGCTACAGTTAAGAGTGAGGCCAGCGAGGGACATATCCCGACAGAGAGGAGAGGAGGCCATAGCGAATTAATGTTTGCCAGGTAAGGCAGTATTATAATCTACTATGTATATCATTTTCGCTTTTGTGCATATTACGATTAGCAGCAAAAACAGGTACACAAAAGTGCACAGTTGCGTAAGCTGTAATTTGACCGCAGGCCGAAGGAGGAAGCGTCGGTTAGCTTCACAGCGAACCGACATAAACAATATATTGCCTTATTTGTAATACGTACGTTCATATATAATAATAAGACTTAATACTATGTACGAAGTATATGTAGGTAATAGATTTAATTATGCAGTTACATATTTTTAAATAACTTCGTGTTAAAAATGTCAAATCTCACGGTTACATATCTTAGGTGTAACCTAGGTTTTATGTATACCTTAAATGGAAACATAACATCCAAGCGAATGCAGAAATAGGTATTTGAAAAACATTTGCTGTCGCTTTAGAACCCGGTCCAAGATAAGAATGTGTGATAGCGACAACTGCGCCTCGAGCTGTTTAACATAGTCGAATTTTTTTAAATCGGGGTATCGTATTCCCCACTTTCCTCTTTCGAATCTCAACCAAATTTTATAAAAGTTACTTCACCTTAAAGGTAATTAATTATTTCGTGTCAGTTTTTTTTTTTCTTAACTCTAAACTTATACATTTTCATATCTGTATATTCCTAGCACGGGTCTAAAGATGTCATAAAAAAGGATTTTTTTTGACTTTTGCAGGACTCCAGTTTTTCATAGAAATGGCATATCATAAAAAACATAACATACAGTCATAGTGTTTGTGTATATTATACATACATAAAAAACAACCGGCTGTTTTGCCAAAATCCAGGGAGGAAACAGGGGAATAAGTTTGTATGGGGAGAAACAGCGATATGTTTCCTCTTAATATATCTACTTCCAAGGAATAAGAGACAAGTAAAAGTGTCAGACGTTTAGTTCTAACTAAAAATAAACATGAATTCCGAAGAGAATATTACGTTCAGTGACATAATGAATCCCTGAATGTGACCGTCCACCGGGTCCACCGCAGGTGCACGCAGGAAACTGGTAGTTTGTCTTAAGTGGGCGTAAACAACGTTTTGAACGTTTGAAGACTGAACCATAGATAAATAAAACACAATGCCGTCCGTGCGAAGGTCGAAGCGCGTCCGTCACGGTACGGACAGGGTAATTGTCTCCCAACTCACTCTTAAAGTTACCGATAAGTCGTACATACTTGTACATGATGTCTCATCAATCATCAAAGCATTTTTAGCGACAAAGCGCCGTTTATCAATGGAAAAAACTGAAATTTATTAAATATTTATATTAGCTACGGAAAAAATAAATTCTTTTTATATCAGGGGAACAGTAATTTGCTACCTCTATCGAACAAGCCGCTAGTCCATTATACAGATATCTAGAAAAGGTAGGGGAAATTTCAGTTTTTTCCATAATGTTTCTCAATCGAATTTAGTTTAGTTACGTAACTAAAGATATCAAAATAATTATTTATGGAAAAAGGAAAAAAACATCATTGAGCCCCAAAATTAGAGATAACATCGCTGATTACGATTACACATCGCTTAAAACTTACCCTGATGTCACGTACAATAATCAAGTTAAAATCAGCTTAATTGAACATGACGCATTAAACAAAGCAAATAAGTGCGTAGTATGTGTTCAGGTATAACATGTAACATTGTATGTAATGTAACACAAACAACCGCACGAGTGCCGAAGGGACGTGACCACCGGCCGGTTCAGTTTCACAACAATTGCCTAGATATAGAATCTAGATATCTGCGCAAGTGCCGACCGCAAGTACTAGCTCCCAGCAATCGCGGGAACTCGCCGGATATCGAAATTCAATATCGAATTCTGCACTTTGTATTGACAGAAAATCTTAATATTTACATTGTTGAGTCAGCAATTATAATAAATGCAAAACATGGGGTTCTTCAAGAAAGAAGTTATTAGATTTTTGAATGGTCGGCAACGCGCGAGTGATACTGGTGTTGCAAGCGTCCAGAGGCTACGGTGACCGCTTACCATCAGGCGGACTGTGATCCTGTTTGCCACCTTAGTGGTATAAAAAAAATGAATCACGGTAGAGCTTCAGTCGGTAGCTCTAATAAGGCTCCGAAATATTTCTGCGATTCATAAATCGTATGTGCATCTTAATATAAACAATAACGATGTTCTTTACTTAGCATGCTCGGAAACACAGTGATATACAGACAGACGTCGTAACATTGAATTAATTGAACATATATATGCCAAAATCGTTTTAACGCCTTCTATAACTAGATAAATATATATAACAGAGAAACAGGCAAAAAAGTAAACAACTAAAATAAAGAGTATGTATGTAATCCTAAGCCTTGTCGACGTTCTGTTACGACGTATGGAGTTGCACAACTGCACCAAAAATAGTTGAACACGGCGGGTTTAAAACCAATTGCATACGATGCATGCCGAGGTACATATTAGCCACGGCGATGTACGTAACGAAAATCAGGTTCTTTAATTTAATATCGACATAAATATAATAGTTTATCGTTGTTTGTAAGATTCCTCATTTACATTTGCTCGTGCGCAACCTGTCATGGGAGCGAAAGTACCGGGGCGTGGACATCGTGAGGCATCGTAGTTCACGCGGACTTAAGTCCACGATAAATATGAACTAACGTAGAAGCTTCAGAGGTCCCATATCAAATACGTTATAACAGAAACAAACAAATAAGAACTCTGAAATGCATGTAGGTACTGGAATGTTTTGGCATTTATTAACAGTTTCTGGCCCTGTGACTGTATTATTTCAGTAAATGCAGATAACTATGAGTAAGAAGATCTTATGAATTAAATTTTCAAACAATAATTGTTTTCAAAACAAGAAATACCTACAGGTGTGTTATATATGAACGAGTACATTTCATTAGCAACAACAACTATTTAGTAACAACTACGTTCGTATATTAATGTTAGCTTCAAGTTGTTTCACGGTAATCATGAAATTTTAACAGATTTCCAAAATAAAGACGTTCTATTTCCTTTGTAAAAAAAAGAAACTTTCTCTTTTAGAGAAAGCTCATGTACCTTATATCAATTATGTTCTGCCATGTTGAATATGATAACAATAACATTATTGTATCATTCCATCTAAATAAGAATATTAGCTCGTCACTTTAATATCCACTAACAAAACAAATCATTACAACTTTAAATAACTGCAAAATTTGAAGACAATAAATATTTTTTTACATGTTTATTTTCGTACAAGTACAACACATCCATCGTCAAAACCGTGGTTTATTAATTAAATTCAAATGGACTATATCACAGAAAACTTTTTATTGCCTTAGGGAAAATGCAAAATAATAATTAAATATTATGAAAGGCTAGTCCTATTAAAGTTTTTTGAGGATCAGGAGGATTGAGTTTAGGAAATGATAATGAAGAGAAGCATCTCAAAAAATATAAACAATAAATTCGCCAGAACTTTGCCAAATCTTTCTCCTTTTACTAACTATAGTCAATAAGTGACACAGAAAAAGTGTCAACATTTATATTATATCCATTGCGCGTGGCGCCAACCCAAAATTTAAACTAGACTAGGGTTTGCGTAAAAGGCAATGTATGTAACATTTCCTTTTAGGAAAGACGTGGAATTTAAGAACCACTAAGCAGTTCAATAAATTAATATATGAATAAATTAAGGCAATAATTCATTCATTATGTTTTATCCTTTTTTTAATATGAAACAGTTTCATAAGATTTTAGCTTACCGCGACCGGGTCGGTACCGGCTAAATGCAAAAACTTTCTTCGGCCAGCCAGTGCTCCTGTCTGTTGTTAAACTGACAATACAGTCATCAATCAAAACGATAACTGATCTTTGTTTCAGTTACAATACTAATTTTGTTTCCAGCAACACAGCGAGTGTAGAGTTGTTAACATTAACTTAGGAGGGCCCGCAATGTGCATATTAATTTGTTTTATGGGCGTTAAGCTGAAGTCGACAAAGTAGAGCTCAAATAGAGCTCATTTTTCAGTGGTATGAATATATTATAGATAGGCGTACAGCGTAGCGTAAAAAGTATACTCGGATCTAAAACAACATATAACGCTACGCGTATAAACACTTAAACGCTTTTTTTTAGTAAACCTGAAACAAAACCCGTCAAAATTTAACACCTAACTTAATTGATGTATTATTAATAAATGAATGAGGTATTTTTAATATGTGACAAAACAAAAACTCGTTTAATTGCGCGGCCCGTAAAATCAATCATATTAAACAGCTGTTTACAAACTTAAGAAAACGTTTCCGTTAACAACCGTGCACTCGCTTTGTTGCTGGAAACAAAATTAGCATTGGAACTGGAACAAAGATCGGTTTGCGTCTTGATCGATGATTGTATTGTCAGTTTAACAATGGACTAGGAGCACCGGCTGACCGACGAAGATCGCTTGTTTGGCTTTTTTTTGCATTTAGCCGGCACCGACCCGGTCGCGGTAAGCTAAAATCTTATGAAACTGTTTCATATTAAAAATAGTATTAAACATAAACAATAAATGAATCAATGCCTATTATTGAGCCGCTAAGTGGTTGTTAAATTCCACATCTTCTCCTAAAAGGAAATGTTACATACATTGCCTTTTAGGCAAGGTTTAGTCTAGTTTAAATTTTGGGGAGATATTGTAAATGTTCTCTTTCTTTCTCTCTATCACTTTTCATTCATTGACTTTGCCTAGTAAAGGGGATTTGGTAAATTTGTGGCGCGAAAGGAATTTGTTGACACAAGATCAAATTTCTTGAACCAGAAATGTACACACAGTACATTGAATCGTATCCGTTTGAGACAATAATTAATTTATTGAAGAAAAATAAGCTTCTTTATTTGACACACTTTGTTTTCTTGAGCAAAGAACTTCGTGTGCTAATTGGATGGAGATTTTTTTGAAGTTTTCACAAGAGAATGGTGCTCTGAACTCGACTACTGCAGCTCTTAAATAAAATAATAAATAAATAAATCCACGAAATATAATAAAGAACATTAATGAGGTTCATTCGTTTTACAAATGCAGGAATTTACGAAAGCGAAAACAAAATGCGTACAAAACGATACTAGCTGATTAATTTCAACGAAAATTTTATATATTTTAAAGCAGGTATTTTATTTGTTTCCACTAAAACAAGAGTTTCAGCTTAAAATATTAGATTTTGAGTCAAGAATCCAACAAATTCTGTTAAAATTACTATTTTCTCTAATTCAAAACAATATTATCTTAACTGAACATTTTATTCGCTTTGATTTAAGATATAGTTATTTTAAACGGAAATAAAAGGTTTTAATAAGTGTCACAGATTTTAGAAAACCATGATTTTGGCGCAAAAAAAATTGTATCTCAGCAAAATATTTTTTGTTTCAAACGGACGAAAATTATATGTTGCACATAAAAATGTATTTATTCTATACAAGAACATTAATTGTCCTAGGGTTATTAATTTATGTTGCGTTGATCTAAAACGTGACATTTATTTGGTTAAAAAATAGTTCATAAGAAAATAAGTTCATCAATTTCGATTTTTTTTTTAATAATATTGCCTTCTGTGTACAAAATATTACAAAAATGGTTGGATTTCTTGACCGAATGCAAATTATTTTGGTGGAATAGAACTTGGAAACTCTTTTTTTTCCGTGTAGGGCTTCCTGGTAAAAGATAGCAATCGGCCCTACATATTCATCAGACTTTCCGGGTTTATACATAATACACTTTAATGTCATATTAAAAAAAAAATGTCATCTGAAAAAAGGAACAATCCCGGCGTTCCGATTGTTTTTCAAAAACAATCTGTCACTGTCTCTTTTAGCTCCGTAATATAACTATGAAGTATTTACTGAGATAAGACGTTCGCTAGCATTTTTACTTCCTTTTCACCTAACAAGAAGAAACAAACAACGCCATATAATATCCCAAGAACTACATAAGCATAGCCGCGGCAAAAAGCCAGTAGTCAATAAAAAAACAATGCATTAGCTAAATGCACGTAAAATATTGTCGAAATGCACGCGTAACTCATAAAATCAAAACACGCCGTGTGTATAAAGGAAAATCATATTTTCGCAGCCGCGGTCCGAGCCCAAATTCCAAACAAATGCGTTTTGCGACTGCGACTGGTCAGCGACATATTAGTCGCAGAGGTGAAAGCTTTGGCGGTCGCATGCCGAAGCTCGTAAAATTCGGCTTCAGAAGGCCACTGAATTCAGAACGATGCCTAGACTACCTAATAATTTATTACAAACTACAATGCAAACTTAAATTTAGTTAACACAAAAAATTTCAGTTGCAATGCATGTCAGACGTACTTACCTTCAGTCTTCTTTAGTAAGCAGGTAAATACTAATTTTTTTTATCTTTGGACTATTCGTGACTTACTGATAGATAAATCAACGACGCAAATAAAAACTTTAACAAAGACATACAGAACTTCATGCAATTATAATTCAATCAGCCTGCAGCAGTTTACTGTCAGAGATATGCCATTGCTATTAGACTCCACCTCACTCGAATATGAGCCCCTAATTCAAGTCGGGTTACGACCCAAGCTGCGCTTACCGATCCTTCGGTTCTGCGACGAATGACCTCCTCATTGCCACTTCTGCTTGCTTATTCTGTGGCCTATAACTGTGACTTTACTTATTTGTCGGATCTCATTTTTCATCAAATTCTTTAAATAAACAAAAAGTAGCCCTGTCCTCCAAAGCTCACTAAGCGACTTTTAACTAGTGAATCAGGCCTATTGTCTACAATATACTTAGAGTACAGATTTTACACACGCTAAATGAAATACTTAAAACGTTTCGATGACATATAAAGGTATGTTCGCTCTGAATTTTAGTTGAATTGGCTGAATGTGGTTTACCGTCACCAGCCTTCAAACGTTAGGACCCTATGTTAAGGCACCACCCAACACTCTGAGGTGGCATCTCAGTTTGTAATGTGATCTGAAAACGATTGAGCTGCTAAAAATCTGCTAGCTAATAATTTGTAGCTCTCAGTCGAACCGCGCTCTAACACTCATTAGTACACGTGTCGGGACTTGAACGCGGTAGTATTAATTAGGAGTAAAATTTTAGGGGACTTTGTTAACGCAAAATCACGGAGGAAAAACTGTTGAGGCTGGCCTTGGAATTTTATTACAACTACAAAGAAAAAACAACTATACCGAAAGAATCGCTCCTTTGCCACAATTCAGTCAGTTATAAACCATTAAAGTGAGCTATATATCATTGACAGACCGACCTCGACCCATTATCGCTAATTCCGCGCTAGAGCTGCCCGCTGACACCGCAGCCGCACCCCACGTGGCAACAGTACATGTGGCCACATCAGATCGCATGTATTGTCGTATTGTGCATGCGGCCTAACTTTATAATGGAAACGCTAATTGATTAAATACTACGTATTTACTCTTAACCACTAGTTAGAATCGCTTAGTAAAAAACTAGCCCAACAGGACTTATCTCTTTTCTACATCATAAATAACTGTGAATAGCCAATTTTAGTAAGAACCAAAAGGTTAAATTTAGAGTAAATTCGAAAGGGCTTAGATGTATAGGTTACCTACCTAAATGAAATAAAGATAACGAACCCCTCGACAGGGGTAAAAAATTCAAATTTAATCGATCACTGAAAATCTGAATAATATGAATATTGCGTGATACACTTACGTAAATAAAATCACTATTATAGGTTGTCTTGACAGCTCCGTCTGCCTGTCATCAAACAAATATAACAGTTCGACTGTTTCGTCAGTTGATCCACAGAGAAAAACCTAGTTGCAATAATAAAATTAAATTAATAATTTGTTATGTTGTCAGTGTTGTCGATTTATGGGGTAATTGCCCTTGTCAGCCCATCACGTGTCATTTCGCATGCATCCATACAACTGCGTACAGCATGCACTGGCTCACTATTCTCCACACTCACACATGTTGTACTCACACACACACACATCGAGCTCTGTAATGTCTCTATTGTGTCGGGGACATTCGGCTTAAGTATTTTATTACTCCTTTTGTTACCATTGAATGTCCTATTCAATCGGACGAGCTGCTGTCGTCGATACTACCTGTACCTTGGGTAGGTAGTATTATGTCCATGCAGGAAAAGAATCACCATCAGTAGGTACGTATACACTCGCTTATTTCAATTCGCGTTTTAAATTTGTATTAGGTAAACCAATGATAACATCCTGTTGTGTCACAAATCAAAAAGTATTATCAAAGTTCACTAAACATACTTAATTGCAATGTAATTGTTTAGACTCTATAGGAGATATGTTTAAATTTTCATCGGATTAGAACTAGAAAGAATTAGACAGATTAACGTCTGGTGGATCCCGATTCCGGAGTAACAACTTATAAAGTGAGTTACGAAATACATAGTTACTTACTGTACGTAAAATACGACTAACAAATATGTAATATTGAAATAAACATGTAATACTACGTAAAAGTGAAAGTTTGGTATAAACATTGAATAGATCTACAAATGGCGACCGGAAACTGAGCTAGTGCAGGAAGTGTCAAAACAAAGATCTTGTTTACAGTGCATGTATATTATGAGTAAGTTTTATGTCTCCCATAAAAAAAACTGCACAACCAAAATAAATCAATTAAAAGTTATTTATATTGAAATACTAATTAAGTATGTGAAAATTGATAAACAACACGATACACACAGCTTTTGCAGCTTAAGGAATTAAATTATAAAACATTTAAGTGCAACGAACTCTTCATTGATATCATTATTATTTCATTAATGATTAAAATAACACGCAACTCTAGACACGAGGGACGGTTTGGTTACATGACCCTCTTGACGACTGAACTGTAACATCGAGCCTCAAAGTGTAACCTTGAAGCCTTTTATCACCTTGCCACGCTCTATATTGTGAACTAGAACTTCGATTACTTTATCTTGTATGCCAGGATTTTGTAAGACAGAGGAAAAAATATACAAAACGCTTATGTTTGACATGGAAAGTTGTTTTTCAATTAGGTATCCACTGATGGACCGCTACATAAAAAGGTGTATATAAAAATGCGAGAAAAACGACATTAACATAGCGACAATAGAACAATGAGAATTTGCACGATCTACATATACGTATATTTTTCACTATCTTCACTTAACGATATACAGTTGTAGTTATCAGCAACAGTATGATCCTTAAACACATTCAACGTAACATATACCTAGCAAGAAAAAATATTTGAGGGCAACAAACACACAGAAGGACAAATCCAGTAAGACAAGCAAAAATAGAAAGCAATCGTCGGAAGAGCCAGTATCTGTGTCGCGACGCAGACGGCACAGGTGGAAATGAGACAGACAGTAAAATAAATACACAACACCCAAAAAGAAAGAAGACAGTTAAACGTGTCGATAGGTCTGGTTTCTACAATAACACAGAGATAAATACGTTTCCAATTCTATAGTATATATCTTAAGTGACGACTATATTAAAAATCATTATATATAAGATTAAGAACTAAATGTAGTAATAACGTTACATTTTCAAAAGTGTTTTAATTCAATGAATTATTCCCAATTACAACAAAAGTGTTGCGAAAATCAGCTCAACAAATAACCACATTAACTCTTAATAACTGGACAAGAATGTAATGTAAATATTTCCACAGGTGTCTGTTAATACTGTGAAGATACGCCATCCATGACGATGGTAATTTTTTTATAGGCTGGAAGGCAGCTAACCGTATTAAAAATATTGTTTCATCATCAACAGAGATCACGGCTTTGCCTCGTTGACATTTAGACGCATAGTTGAGCAACCGACTGGGGATGCCGCGAGCTCAACGTTCACTCGGCGCATTCCACAACAATACAGCTATTTGCGAAATACCAAGCAAATTTACAAGACATAAAACAACACAAGACGCTTAAGATAATACAAGTTTGGTTGAAATGATAATAAACATAGGAATAACACAGTCAATGACAATACATAAGATCTAATCGGCATAATAAGTGATTTACAATATGTTCAAGTGATAAATAAAAATACGAATGCAAGAAATATCTTTGAAGATTACAATTTTAATGCAAATGATGGATCTTGCGAATCTAAACGACTTCATAACAGTTATTCTTGACCTCATTTCAGATACAGAACGTGAGTAAGCACATTAAACAGTAAATCTCATTAAGTAACATACAAGTAACAAAATACGCGTAAAAGAAGAAAAAAGTAGGTACATTAATATTGTTAAGACTAATGCCCCAAATATTCAAACTCCGTTTCGACCTTGTTTTCATTTTCGTTGGACGATTGGCGTGGATCGTTTCGTTCCGCCATGGCAAAGCCTTATCAGTGACATAATAAGCAATAATATAATGAAAATCTTCAATTAAATAATGCAAGAGTATTGGACTGTCGTGATTCGCTTTTATTTTGGTGGAAAAAAATTGAATATTCATGTCAATCGATTTAATACGTAGTAATTGACACTTTGAAGATTTTTAGAATTTGTGAAATTGTATATCGCAAAAAGTAAATTAAAAACCAAGTATAACCGTAAGTTTGATTTTTACTTCGTCAATATTAATGAAGCAAAAAGTATATTAGCTCAATAAAAAAAAAGAATTACTACTTACAACTTTCTCTACTCTTATATGTACAACAGTTATTTGCGTACCTGGAAACAATACCAAACAATCCATTGCGCGCACGATGCCCTTGCGATATCTTGTGTGATCGTACCAGGAAGAAAAAGCAAAAGAACATAACATAATATTTATGATAAGAGATACTTTTCCTAATTACCAAAAATACTTAGATAATAAAATGCAGTGCGACGTCGATGGTCGAAGATTACGCAGAAGCGTTTCAACGCTATCTGCAGAGAACACGGAGTAGGCGTCGGTCAACATCGTAAAGTCTATAGAATGGACGTGTATAGGAGACCACTTAACGATATTCGAAAGTCAAAGAAAGCCGAAGCGGTTTCTCGTTTTCCATACTGATTGTTAACTGTGCAAACTTGCCTTTACAATTTTAGAAACGACAGAAATATTATATTATGTAACATGAATACATTCTCAAAAACAATAATTTATTTTGAAATATTTTTTGTCGTTGAACATTGTGTAAATACATCTTCAACCATCAATTAGTCCCACCCAACAGTTTAAAATGCAATTGAAGTTGTTGCCTAAGTATAAAGAAAACGATAAACTCTAACATATTGAAGAACTCATGGAAGAACTAATGCATGGCAGTACAAATTATATCAAGTAAACATAAATCAACATATCCTATTTAATATTATAAATGTGAAAGTTTGTATGTCTGAATGGATGTTTGTTACTCAATCACGCTTCACCCACTAGACGGATAGGGATAAAACTTGACATACATAAAGGTTAGGTCCTGGAATAGCATATAGGCTTTTTATCTCTAAATCTCATCCGAGGCGTTCTGGATTCTTTGATCCAGTAGAATGCATTGGAAAACATGACACATAGCTGAGTACGGCCATAGTACTGTGGAACTAGTTTGACTAGTTGTCCGCAGGCAGGTTCCACGCCGCTTTTTGTCGGACTTCGGGCCAACGGGTGTTTGTCTTGAGGTGCAGTATACTTCGAAAGCTCTCCCATCGTTGTCTGAGGTGATAAAGGTATATAAAATATTTACTGAATCAATACATTTAGACACTATAACCGCTTGATTTCTGTCTGTGTTGTTATTGGATTATGGACTACATCAAAACTAAACTAACTAAGTACGAGTAAATACCCCTACATCGGTACTCTATTTATCAACTTTGGTATCCCATATCACGTACTGGCCGACGAATTAAAATTAGGGTTTCTAAATTCAGACCCAGACGTGTAACGTAAATAAATGATTCTTTAATATGGAGGGTCACGTTTGTTGGGTAAATTAGAAAAAACTTAAAAAAATATTTGCAAACTGTACCGTGAGATATATATCAAATAAAAGGGCTTGTTAGGATTTCAAATATATTTTTATTTGAAAATGAATAGTTGTAAAGTGGTTAAAAAGGGCTAAAGTTTTAACCATTAGTTTTTGGAACCAAAGTTACTGAAAGAAAATAGGGCGTTTCACAACACACTTTCTTACTTAGACGAAATTGAAAAGACGCTTTTCAGAAAAACGTGGATAAACTGTATTGAGAAAAAGATTGAATAGATATATATTACTTTATCAAATTTCTAACAGTTTCATAAAATAAAATAGGTAAATCATCATTTAAACATTTTTTTCGAATCAACTTTATGTCACAAGCGTCTTTCTTACTAACGGGGGCAATATGAGAAGTCATCGGTCATTTTTAAAGTTATTTAAGAAAACAAATGAAAATTGGCCATTCCTCTCCTTATCTCTGAAGCTACTGAGACTAACATTTTAAAATTAAAACAGTAAATAGTTCTTTACCTATAGATTACACGATAGCCTATGAAAAGTCTATTCCCTGAAAATAACACGGTGAGTCTCTTAATACCGGGCGTAGGTACAAAATTACAACATTTTTTTTGGGTAATAAAACTTGATTAAAAGTTCTTAAACTTTTACCTGGCAGTCTGCTTTTTTGTATCTGGCAGTCCGCATTTTTGAGCGTACAATCACCCGAATCGACTAATTGTGCAATCCACAACGTATCATCCCCCCGACCGACCTTGGCATGGTCGTAAAACTATCGTTAGGCGGCCTCGTTACGTTCTAACGGCCCCAGATGTCGATCTCGCTGTCCGGATAGCGAGATTAGCCTCTACGGCCTCCCCTACTAGGGCCTCCCCCCAATCACGACGCCGACGTCCCCGGGTTCGTATACCGTACACGAGGTATCAACGAGTGCCGGGGCGCTTCTCGCGCCCACTCAATCGCAACCGCACCCGCGTAACGGGGAACTCCCCTCCTGGCGGTGACTCACCTTCGGGTTCGAGGCTCACGCCGGTCGAAGGGACGACCCCGAGAGCGACAACTCAAGCCGAGGCTCCCCCCGCGGGAAGCCCTTGAGCGTTTGACGCTATATGGGCTGAGGCTCCTTGAGAGTCTCGCCCCAAAAATCCCGGTGAAGCAGTAATGGCTGCAACAGCCAACTGCCTTGTCAGTTCAGAAAAAAAAATCAAACTTTTCTTACTTAAGTAAACTTTTAAACAGCACTTTTGATCGTCAATTTGATTTTTAAGTGTTAAGTATAGGTTTAGCAATTCTGGATGCAAATTTTATTTAATTATTGCGTTGCAGCATTGAAATAATATCCACTGATATTGATCGGTATATTTCTTACCCAAAAATTACACAAAATTTCATACTTCTATAGAAGTAATAAAGTAGTAAGATTTATTCTTCACATACAAAAGGTACGTATGTCATGTAGTCAAATGCCAAAGAACTCCCTTCAGCCGAGGGTTTGGTTGGTTGATGCGTCATTTTATAATTATAGGTCGAAGTTGTCATAGCTACGCCTACAAGTCGATATAAAACGAATGGGAGAAATCTTTATGTCGTGGCAAAATTACGTGGAGTATCGCTACATCTATATTTACACCTTGTAACAAATCGGAACGAAATTATATTTAATCAGAGCGTGAAAAACGTTTTTATTGATGATACTGCAAAGTCGTTCTGAGTCACTGCCACTGCATGTCGGTAGGAATTGTATGATGTATTTATAAATTCAGACTCAGATGTTGGATGTTACCTACATATATTTATTTTGATTTTTGTTAAATTCAAATATAAAAAGGAAAGTTTGTTCATACAACTGACGTTATTTTACATAAAGATAGATTTAATCTGAGAGTCTACTAGTCTAACTATCGTCCCATGGATTAACCCAATTTTTCGCCGAGCTGTGGGCAAAATCTCGTGCGTTTATATATCTCCGATTTAATTATAGCTCATTCATAGGTGTATATGACCATATTTTAACACAGTAACTCTTTACATAAGATAACAAATATGTAATAAACTTTTAACTAAACGAAAATCAACCTTACATTCGTATAAACCTGTTAAAAACATGAACAAGTATAAATAATAGATTGACTTTTAATTTTAATTAAAAAATGACGTTTTATCTCAGACATGTAAACACAAGCTCGATCAATTATTAACTCTGCATTGATCGCTGTCAACATAGAAGTGAACGACGCAAAAGGTGCGTATGCACACGCAAAAACAAATTATGATTATCAGTCAAAAACAAATGCGATATAATTTAAAAATCCTAATGGTCGGCAGCTTCATGAAGCTAACAGAAAAATATAGCAGACTGAACGGTTCCCAAAAAACTGCTATTACTAATGACAATAGAATGGCGCCAGAATAACTTGACACGTGCCAAATGCAGTTCGCGAGCCATCGGACACAGAGCGTCCCGCTACCAGACGGGAATAGTCACATCCCGGCCTGGCCTGGCGGCTGTCCATGATTTCCCACCACGATTTGATACATCCCAAACCACAGAACTGTATAATGCGATTTTGATTCTTGGTCCATCTATTTAAGATTTATATTGGTCATAGAGCTATAGTAGATACGTCATCGTGCAGTGTAAGATACGGATATAAGTTGCGTCTGCGACGGTCCTTACGTAATTTTCAGTTGACGATGAACTCAATACGTCACCGCGACGCTTCCGGATGATGGATGGCCGATATCTTGATCCAATTGCAGTAAATATGTTGATACTATAAAAGTTCCAAGGTTAGGATAACCTTGTAAGTGGGTTCGGGTTTAAATTTAAGACACTTAAGACTATGTCAATATGATAAATAGCTCATCAGAACTCACTCGGACTGCCGGAAACTTTAAAGTACAATTGCTTAGGTATTGGTTATTTCCGATTCAAAACTTTGCTTTGGAAATTGTTGAAGTTGGTACATAGTATCCTATACGAATTAAATGTCATATAAAAAAGGTCATAAAATTTGGCAAATCACTAAATTTAGATTTTTATTGGAAATGAGCATTTCTGTTTGTTTCTTTAGTCGTCGCCCCAGATACAAATTCTGTGGAATTATGGTTTCCGGCGCAGCTTTTAATTGCTATAAACTCTTCTAGAAAGCAGATTTCGTTTTACTCATACCTTTATAAATTTAATATCTTTGCTCTAGAATATTATGAGCTTCAAAGCGAACACATATTTCGGATTATTTGAAATATATTAAATAACTATTGAGTTGTCAAGACCTCGCCCTATTTCTTCACCGTTGTCTCTATTTCCAGATTGTGTACACAGAATGTTGCGAGATGTTTTAGCAGCATCAGATTAACACACTGCAGCTAACTGAGGCCCGGTTTTGTGTCCTTTTGCGTCGAACGGTCGTGATCACTTTATTAGGAAGTTGTAGATATCGAATATTACGAGAGTACATTCAATTTTGTAATGGGTGACGGGATAATGGAATGGAATAAGTACCTATACATATATGCTAAAAAGATAGCCCAAGGAAAATTTAGCTTCATTAACATACACCAATAAAAAAAGAAAGGGCACAGATAACATAAAGTTAAACTGACCCAGCTGGAATCACAGGTCGCCAGTCGCCAACTGTTATTTAAACTTAAAGATTGAAGAACTATATATACATGCATTTATAACTAATTAGACATAATATTAACGAAGTAATTACCCTGTTCATATAATGTCATTGATATGAACAGTAAATCTTTCAAACAATTCTTAACCTATAAATTACTTAACTAAAAACTAATTAAACAAATCTGAGACGTGTTAGTGTCTCTCTTCTTCGTGTTAGTTCTCATGACGAAATCCTTCTTGACACCATTCCTCGCTATACAGCTCGAAATGGTGTTATTGTTTTATTCTTTATAGCTTTTGCCCTAAGTCCGCGGGCAGGGTGATTAAGACTTAATTATAGATTTTTGACCCCAACCTTGTTTTTAAATTGTCTACTAACAATGCCTACGTGCCAAGCGTCTAAGTAGTTAACATTTGCATTAGTAATCAATTTTATTTTAAACATCAACACCTTGAGGATAGCAAGTCTGTTAAACAAAGAGTTAATCAATCAAACCTTCTTTGTGACTCTTCGATTTGTCCACTTCAATCTAAATTGTATATCTGGCCAAGCCAATTTGAAATTGCTTATGATGACTGTAACTGACTTATTCAAGAACAGTAGAGGATAATGTTGGTTAGATGTGTAATTTAAAGTTTCGAATCTGAAATAAGTTTTTTTGGGAAGCTTTATTTTATTAAAACAATAGCACAATACTTACTTTAACTATAAATGCTAAAAAATAAATAAAAATTCTCCTACATACTGATATGTATGTATATATTCACCTATTCTAGTTTCGTTTAAAGGCGTGGGATTTCTACTGCAACCCCTTTACTACAAGAAAGTAAGAAAGATCCATTTGGAATTCGGTTATAGTTATTCCTTTTTTTCGAAATATAAAGTAACCTACGTCTTTCTCAATCGATCGCAGCCAGTAAAACAATTTGTATATAAATTTAATGTTCTTCTATCAAACAAACGGAACAATTTATTAAACCATGTTCGACGAGCATATTTATTTTATGTATTTCTCCGCCAATTATGAACCGATTTCAAATATTATTTTTTATTCGAAAGAGTCTGCTCCTCAGGTGGTCGGATATTAATATTAATGAAGTGGATTTAAAACTTAAACTTCTGGAGAAAAAAAATATTGATGTTAATTTGGAACAGTTTAATGTTGATGATTGTATAAAATTTTGTTACAAGTATAGATGTCTTAAGTGTTATACTATAAGAGAAAAAAAACAATTCGTCACTACAAAAGCAACAAATAAAAACTTTTTAACAAAAAAAAAACAACCGGCTTAAAAAAGATGCACTAAAAAGGTAAAAATAATTACTTAATGCCACAAATCTGATCTGAATCACAGTTTGAAGTTGGTGTCTATTTACCTAACAGTTTATAACACACTCTTCTTGCAAAGTTTTGATTTACACATGTAGCTATAAAAGAACATGCTCTAATATAAGGGAGAAACTGCACGACTGGTTCATCAAAGCCAGGCAAAACAGCTCAGTCCAGCTATATGAAAGGACAATGTTTCTTTAAAGATGTTAACACACTAAAAGAAGAAATATAGGTACTAAGAAATTCTTCTAGGAGTAAAATAGGAGATGTAACCTATCTTATTTTTTCTTACTAGTTTTATTTTATAAACTCAAAATTAAAAAAAAAACTATAATTTCAAAATATGAAAAATGCGAAATGCACAATCAAAGATTGAAATTGGAACTTGAAAGTTAGAAATGTGTTTCGGCTTTTATAGACTTTATATCAATCACTCTCCAAGGGAGTAATAAATAACTTTAAAGGACTAAAAAGATAGTTGGCAGATTCCTTATTAGGTGGTTTTTATTTAATTCAACAAACGGGAAAGGTTTTATTGAGCAGGTAACACCGCGGAACACTATCTAGTATGTGTATTTATGTATTTCTATAGTTTATACCTATAGGTATATTTATACAATTCTTAGTGACTTATAAAGTCCTAGTACATCAATCTTACAAAAACACAAAATTTTTATAGAATTAAGAAATACAATATAAATATACATAATCATAAGTATATGTAAATAATATAATCTTTCTTCGTTTATGACTACCTGAAGGTTAGAGTCTTAGAAGAATATATATTATACATGCCATATCTATGGCTATATCATCAATATTAATAATTACACTCATAGCAAAGATGCAGTCAAAAGATTAACCTCGAGCCTGGACTAGAACCTGCAACCCTAACATTCCGTGTAAGTGCTCTACCATTGAGCTATCGAGGCACAAGTCTGGCTGACGTAAATCCCACATGTTTCCAGGGCAATGATGGCAAGAATGACCATATCGAACAAGAACAAATGGTCTCGCAAGGATTGTGTAGACGCCATTTTTATCGGCAATTGAGGAGTAGTTTTTGCAGAACCGCGTGGGCCATAAGGCCGTTCACCTGCAGACCCTGACTAATGATTTATTTGGACCTATTCCAAAAACAGTAACTTGTCTTACAGACTCGTGCGGTGAGCGAGGTGAGAACATTACGCACAGTGCGAAAATTGACTGGACTTGGCGAGTTTAGTTTCTTAACCAGATATTAATCTAACTGCAATACTCGTGTGTTGCACGTTTTTGCGTATCGTGTTTATCGCATTTATACGTACGTCTAATATTTCCTAATTTTATTGCAACAAAAAAGGTAACGTTTCGTTAGTACCTACGCAATTTAGAAAAAAATGCTTTTAATTAACATTGCGAATTTAAAATTTCTGTTTGTTTCGTATCATAATTGACAAAAAGTGAAATTTAGTAATATACTTATTTATATACTAAACAAATATTAATAATTAATGTATCCGTTTCATACTTTATAAGTAATTTTTTCAAAATTTTCTGTAAGGAATTCAACTTTTTAGCTAGGGCTAAGTAAAACAATTAAAAATAAACTGATTAGGTGTTAATGCAGAATGCCAAACCTGACTTTTGTAATACATATAATATAGTTTATCAAAAAAATCGTGTGTTATTTGCCCCGCAATTTACTGTTTGAGTTGGATAAACACAGGAAGGGTAAAAATAGATAACGTTGGTTAAAAACCAATTAACATGAAGAAAGTAATAAATATTCCATTGCAAAGAAGGTGCTGATGCAAATCTCAACACGCAAAGCAAAGTAAGCTAGCTGTATTAAATTATAATAAACTTTCAATATCTGAGACTTGTTGGCCTGAGTGAAAACTGAATGTCCTATAATAAAAATAGCTGCACGATCTTGAACATATATAAACGTTAAAATGTTATTGAATGTAGGTTTTAACATAATTATTATCCCACGCAACGTGTAACGTGAATCGTCCACACTGCACACTGGTCTGAAGCGAGTTTCATAGATAAAGTAAAAGACAAATAAGTTGAAGTGGTACAAATTAGGTAAGAAACAATCTACAGATAGAAAATAGCAATAGTAAAATTTGAAAAACTTTTTAAGAAAAACAAGAACGGACTTCAAAAAGATGCACTAAAAATAATTACTTATTTCAGAAAAACCTGATCTTTGGATTACATATTGCAGTTGGTGTCATGAAAGTGAGGTGTGTTGTAAACTGTATACATAGACACCAACTTCAAACTGTTATTCAGATCAGATTTTTAGAAATAAGTAATTATTTTTACCTTAGTCTATCTTTTTAAAGCCAGTGTTTTTTTTTGTCCAGAAGTTTTTATTTTTTACTTTTACACTAAAAACTCGTAACATTTTATACATAAACCGGGGACAGTGACAGAAAATACTGGGTGATTTGTACCAGTATGGCGGTTCTTCAGGGGTCTAACTACGTAATGATGAAAAGCAAAATGATGGTCATAGCGCTGGTACCGGGGCGGCCCAATGGCGTGGGCGTGAGTCGAACGTGTCGGATAAATTACGAGTGTCGAAAGATTTGTTCCACAAAAATCCTTGTATTTTCCGATAGTCCATAAAAAAATTAGGCGGTAGCGTAACGCCATACTTCTCCGGTGTGACTTACAGCCCGACATACGGACGCGAACACATTAATTAAAAAAAAACAATTCAACCATTTGTGCCAAGCTAATTTTTGCACAGCTAATCATCGTCGAGTCATTCACGAACGTCACCATGCCATACTTTTCGGACGGTTCCAAATGGCCGCTATAAAATAAAATAAATTTAGTTTTTTTTTTTTTTGCAAAACGGTTTGTACCAGTATTACATTTGGATTTTTGGAAAGAATTTGATAAAATGTGACCGTTATTATTATTGCCATACTTCTAGTAGGGGGAGAAAGTGCTGCCATACTCGAAAAACTTATTTAATTGACACGTTTCAAAAATACTACTGTACCATTCGTAAAATATTTTTTTAACATCATATTCTGTTTGTTTTGATACAATTCTGCCTCAAAAAAATCATTCCAGATTGTAACTATGGGGCGGACGACTGTGAAACGATTTGTACCAGTATGGCATTTGGATTATTGGAAATTATATGATGCAATGTGACTATTATTATATCTGCCATACTTCTAATAGGGGGCAAAAGGGGCACCATACTTAATATGTCGACGGGTTTTCAAGGTACAAGACATAAAAAATTGTACACATTTGCCACCTCCTGCAGGTATGGCATTATCAGACTTCTATTTATGATCAGACAGAAACTGTTGAAAAAAAATTTCAAGGTGGTACAAATCGTTTTGCAAAAAAAAAATAACTCCCTTGCGGCGGTATGGCGGCCATTTGGCGTCCGAAACGTATGGCGTGGCGATGTTCGTGAATGGCTACTCGACGATGATTAGCTTGGTACAAATGGTTGAATTGTTTTTTTTTAAATTAATGTGTTCGCGTCGGTATGGCGGGCTGTAAGTCACACCGGAGAAGTATGGCATTACGCTACCGCCTATTTTTTTTTTTATGGACTATCGGAAAACTCAAGTATTTTTGTGGAACAAATCGTTCGACATCGTAATTTATCCGACACGTTCGACTCACGCCCACGCCATTGGGCCGCCGGTAGCAGCCCTATGACCATCATTTTGCTTTTCGTCATTACGTAGTTAGACGCCTGAACCGCCATACTGGTACAAATCATCCAGTATTTTCTGTCACTGTCTCCCGGTCTAACAGTCATCAACACAAAAGGGGTTTCACCAGTTCCAAGTTAACACCAATTATTTTTTTTTGCCCCTAAAATTTAAGTTTTAAATTTACAACATTAATATGGGACCATCTTGGAAGTATACCCTTTTATATAAAAAAAAATAATTCAATCCGTCTACATAATATGACGGAGCTTGCCCGAACATAAATAAACAAATACAAATATCCGAATTGAGAACCTCCTTTACAATATCGGATTTGTAACAGTGTTGTTTAGATTTTACAATGCTTTGGTAAGATAATGGGGATCGATAAGTATTACTTGTAGATTTCCCGAGGCTGGTTTTGCACCTTTTACAGTAATAATTAAACAAGATCGAATTTCGGTTTTACTCAAGATATGCATTCGTTTGTAGTCAATATATCGGCATAATATTTATCAGCAATATACTTATTGATGATTAAGTAACAAAAGAAATTGCGACGTAATAGTGAACAAAAAGCGTGCAAATAGTGTTACAATCGGACACTAAACTACACTACACTACCGAACAAGAGCAATACAATGCCTATCTGGTAATACAGATCAGTGACAATGGCAGCGATAGCGAAATTAGAGCCAGGGACAACAATGCGGAGTGGACCAAACCAGACAATAGTCAGATTACTGCTATCGCCAATGACAAACAATTATACATGCTTTTACTTACAGTATTCACTTTTATGTGTAAGTTACCTATATGAAGTGATTTACAGCCTTTTAATATCTTACGCAGGAATATTGGCCTTCATCACTAGTTATGACGAAGGTATACCGAACCCCAGGGTTTAGTGCGGATTGATGGATTTTTCACGACACTTTTTAGGCATGCAGGTTGTTTGACCAATGTATATCTTTACAGAGTCAGTGATAAGATAGGTATTTGTAGACAAGTAGAGGTACTTGAGAAAATAATCAGAGGTATAGTGATAGAGCGACTGAAGCCCTGTTTCTTTCCAGCATATGGGGCGCTCCTAGCCCTAGGGTATTAAATTTTAATTTTTCCTGAGGACTTGTAAATTTTCCGAGATAATTTGTTAATCTAGCTGGTTTTCAAATTTCAGCGAAATCGGTACAGTAAAATATTTTTTTATAAGGTAATTAGAATACATTATAGGTTTTATTTTGTCCAACAAACAACTATTCTTTGCTCTCACAGTTTATGAATGACTTATGATTATTACAATGTTTCAACGAGAACATAGTATAATAGAATGTCATGCGTAAAATGGTGCTACATACTTTACGAACCCGAAGTTTCATCAATACGGATGAAATCGTCAAGGAAAATAAAGACGACAGATCAGCACACATGGACGACCTTGTGTCTCCGTCACCGTCTCATTGAGCTGTCAGGTATATCTTATCAGATAACGAGATGGAGATACGTGCCGAGAGTATTATGCGCGACCGAGTGGAACTAAGGTGATTGCTGTATTCTTATTTTGATCGTGAAGTACCTACATAAAGGCGTAGCACATTTATTCTGTCTTGATAATACGCGACCCTCAAATTTTGAGAGTAAAACATACAATATTCAATTGGTAATGACAATGTAAAGTGCAAGCAACAAACTTATCGAACCCGATGGTCAAAAATCAAAGCAGCCGCCAAATTATAATGGTGTGAACTTACACGACAGTAGCGACCCATACACTAGGTCAGAAAAAATATTCCATTGTAACTGTATTATAACGGTGAAAGAGTTATTAAAAAGTTCATGTAGTTTCCGTTTCCGTGTTCAACTTCTTGTTCCGTGACTTCTTAAAAAATCACAAACAAACTATCAATCACTCTGTTGTTATGTACCTACTTTATAGTACATAGTAATATTGGATTCGATAATACAGTGTTTAATTTATAATATCAGTAATACCCACTAATCAATCTCATTTTGACGATACACATTTAGTAGGTTTTTTAAACATCGTCATATCAGATTTATTCATGTCTTCTGCTGATCTGCGACGTATCTCACACATTGCCTTCTGTGTTGTGATAATTCAAGTAAATGTTTGTTGGAACTCGCCATTAGATGGCATTGCAGATTTAACGTAAAGGCAGACCAGTCTATAATATAAATATACTATATAAATAGAAAACAAGACAGATTTCTATAAAAATTTTCAATTTTTAGTAGTTTAAGTATTCAAAAATTGTATTCTGGCATACTTACTTACAACAATAAATATTTTTCAACAATGTTGTCATACCTGTAAAACAGAAAATAAATATCATTGTAAGTAAAGAGCAAAAAATATGAAATCATGTGACGAAACGACAAAAATATAGCCGCACACGAAGATATTGCACAAGCAGGTGGCCGCGAACCTTCGGCGCAATGGCCAAGACGTGTCCATGACCACATGACCAGCCCATGTGGAGAAAGTACCGGCTGAGAAGAAAGTACACGGACGTACAAAAACGACGCGTCCGACATCCGAGCGGAATTTAGCGCACGACGATCTCGCGACACGTCCGCGTTGGGTACCCGCCGCCCGCTGTGAGACTCTTTTAGTTCGGGAAATTAGTCCAATCTGTATAGGATTCGCTATTTCATTGGCACTAGTTTTCTGTGTAAAAGAGAGAACTGGCTGGTAAGAAGCTCTGTTCGCTCATGACGTTACCGTCACATAGCACAAATGCTAGGTCCTTTAGGCTTAAGGCAGGATATCTTTTAAGGATATCTTACAGGATATATTTCAATGTTTGGCCAGGCTACCTTAAGTTCATATTCATGGGGTAAAGTTAAGGCAAGATCTCGTGATACAGAAGTTTTTTTTGTGGTGAAATATAGCATTTCAAGGCTTGGACAATTGTAAATACAAGACATTATAGGGTTGCCATACGTCCGGATTTTGTCCGAATTTCGTAACCACGTCCGGACCTTCGTCCACACGCTACAGAAACAGGGCACAAAAACCGGCACTAAATACACGCACTTGACCGTTTTTTTTTGTTTAGTAAGTGTGCAAGACATGTGTAAGTTTTAAAAGCTTAGCATATTGCATTTGCTTGCGAAACTCAGTAAATTATTCACAATTTGCTATCTTGTGCATAATCAAAATATTAAAGAATGTGCCTTCACAACTGTAAAAACGTTAAATTCCTAAGAAAATACTAAAGACTTTCAACATATATCGCATGAAATGCTTATCAGGCTTTGAATAAATACATGTTATTGTAATGCATTCGTTATATATCGTATCCGTTGCATCCTTTAATTATATACGAAAATTTTGCAAAAATGGTTATCTGACCACGAAACAAATAATCACTGTCGTACAATCGTGCTTATGTCGAGTTATTCTTATCATTAACATAACAGTTAACACTTTAAAATTGTCTATTAGGTACCTATAGGATACATAGAATAGAAAATAGAAATAGAATTCTGGTGACCTTGGAGTACCTAATCTAGACAAAACTAGAATACTATTACGTTACTTACTCTTGTAACGGTAGATAAACTTATTGTCGTTATTTCTGTTTACTTAACTTTTTTAACAGGAATGGTTTAAGGTACCTAAAACTTCTCCGGTTTAAAAACTTTAGTTTCTTAGTTTCATGATCTTAGAAATCCATTATGAAACCTTCATAGCTCTTTATCACACCGGCGCGCGACGTTAGCTACAGGGAGAGTTACCCAAACCTTAATACTTAAACGATTTAGTTGTTCCTCCAGCAAACGTTTAGTTAGTGTGGAATAGTCACTGTAGCGGCTTTCCTTAGCGACTACAGTATGTAGTTCTTTAAGAAGGAAGTAATAAGGTTCCATTAGGGTGGGCAAATGCCCCCGGTGTAACAATCGTCCAGCGGCTACAACAGCTCAAAATTAAAGCTGCCGTATGCTTATTTCCGACTTTATTTGTATATAAAAACACATTCTATTACACCGAAATTGCTGTGTGTTTTGTTTGCTTTTTATTGCGATTGTGAATATTATCATAAAGCTTACAAACTTCAACGTGCTATTTAAATATTGATGTGTTAATACTGCGTCACCAACCGAACCTGTTGAGTTCTCAGTCTTGAATCGAGGTCAAAAAAGGTATACTCAAATGAATAGATTGAAACTAAATGTACGTCCATTTGTCACGATCTATATCTAAAGTGTACCATTTGGCAAGGGACGCAGGATGTGACCGACATAGTCGTGACTCGGACGTAACTGTGCCCATTGCTCTCTTATCAACGGCTATTTTTGTCTCCTAATCTTCTAATGTCCTTACAGTTTTCACTTTCATCTCTTCGTGATTCTCGGTAATAGATGTTGAGTAAACTACGCAAACTTTGAAGCGCTTGAAAACATTTAGGTCGAAAATAAAATCATTTTTGATAACGACCTTCAGAGCGAATGGCGCATCTGAATATTCAAACAGTTGTAATTATCTTTCGAATACTTTGGTGCTGAATACATTGATTTTGAAAAATATTGCAGATTGAAGTATTTTTACCTCACATTCAGGAATAAGCATCGTTAAACGTAGCAGAAAATATTTTTAATATTATCTATGTATGGATTAACTCATTCATATATTCAGTTAAATCTTGTCGAGGAATATATCTAACGGAGAAAATCCCCTCTATTACTTTCTCTCATAAATCACCACAATAAAGTTCTAATTTATGATCAGCAAGTTACAGCTAACAGTTCTGTACTGTACTGCTTGTTAAGCAATAAGGTGGAAAGTGCTGGTGCTATAATCGTAAGTAGGCGTAGCGTGGGATAGATCGAGAGATATGTCATAAAGTGGGTGCCTTACTAAGCAAGGACGACTCCTACATACAACTATAATACATAAAATAACAAAAAAATCGAAATTTGACTGTCTAAGAGTGATGTCACCGGTCAAACACCTTCACGATGTTGTTTGCCAAGTCTTGCAAAAAGAATACACATCAAAACAAAAAAAAGCAGTGTTTGTGATAAAAATGCTAACTTATTATAATTTTTAAAAATAAAATAAAAAGGAGACTTTATAATAAACAACATAACTTATAACATGATTAATTCATTTGTAACAATCTACAAAGTCTAAAGAGTGATATAGTCAAATCTTTGAGAGATAAAAATGACGAAATAATAGACATGATGGGAGGTGTACAGCGTAAAAACTAGGCCAAATTATCATTTAAGCACCTGGCCACATAACTGTGACTGTAGTAACGTACAATCAAGAAGCAATGTTACCAATTACCACTGTCTGACCTCAGTAGGTAAATCGCACTCAAGAGAGCATATGTTAAAAAACAATGTGACTTATAATGTAGGTATACAATAAAAACAATAAACAAACAAAGCTTCAGCAGCAAAAAGAAACAAGTTAGAATGAGTGTCGAAAGTTAGGACGAGGTCAAATTACCATAGAAGCTATTTGTCCAAGACATTGACACTCGAGGCGCATCGGGGACGTAGAAAGTTCCAGTTGACAAAGCGAAAAATCACTGGCCATGCGGAATATGTGTAGATTTGCATCACAAACGGTGTAAATTGATGAAGATTAATTAAGAGCGGCTGATTTCGATTCATCTGTACAACAACTAAAATGGTCTGGTGATGATATCTGGCCCTGGCGTCAACAGAGTTCATTATCATCATTATCTTTGGTTCTTTAAATGCGGTTTTGGGTTTAATTTTAAACTGGTTTTTCGTGCATTGTAGAAATCTTGTTTAAAAATTGTGTTTTGTGCTAAACACGTTTTTATAGTTTATTAAATTGATTTTTTACTTATATTTTAAATAAAGTAATACTTTAACAACTCTTAATGAGAAATAAACATGTATATATACATTTATTATTTATTTACTAATCTAATTTGTTATGTAGAAGAACAAATATAATTATCTGGTAATAAGAGAATTACGAAAATTGTTAGGTGTTGTGACTCTGAAGATACTAAAAGCAGTACACGAATATCGCGGAGTAAAAACTGCAGTAACGAGAATTTAGAAATACGCATCTATATCAAATTCAACCCGTTCTCATAAACGGCAAAGTTAAGTGGTAACAGACCTTTCTGGAGAAAGGTACAGCTCTCGTAAAAAGAACGAAGTATGGGCGCTGCCGCATGCCGGGGCATTGACAACAGCGATCGTTTCCCATGACGAGTTGACGACAGCTTGCACAGTTAGGACAACTGTCTACCTACATAGTACACCCATCGCGCCACCTGGGGACTTGCGGATTTACCTTATATTCCATTGATACAAGAGCTTTTTCTAAATTGCAACCATGGTGACCTCAACTAAATGTTGTCCCTAATGTAATTTGAAGTTAAAGAATTTATCTTTATTATATATATAATTTATGTATAATATTATACAATTATATTTCATTATCAGAAACAAAATTACACTATGCTACGCGCCATACTATGTGAATTACAATACAGTATCTAGATCTCATGATCGTACTCTAATATAATACTGATTGCGTCTAGCTACCACTATTTAAAGGAATGTTAAGGACACGATTTATAGCCTTAGAGACCACAACCAAAATGATATTTCACGGTTGAAAGGGACCCGACTAAAAGACAGTAACAGTCAAAAATGCCGCAGATTCGTGAGAGGGATTAAGAATGTTTATGACTACTACGACTATTGACTATTACGAACATGTTCAGACATTTTGCGCGTCTGTACATGAATGCGCGTTTGAACTGTATTATAACTTTGATTTTATTTGTTTTTAAATACTTTTTACAGCAGACAGAATTACAAAAATACCGTTTCCAGCCATTTTCAATGTCACCTATAATTCCAAAACTAAAAGTTTGGCAGGCGTGGACCCTGACGAAACTGTGACTTTTTTGACAGCTTTGCCCACCGAGTCGGGTGCAGTATGACCTTATCTAAGTGTTTCATACAGTTTTGGTCGTAAAACGATGATACAACATTTTAGTCGTGATCTCTGGTATTATTACTGTATATAAGGTCTTCGAGCAAATATTATAGTTTATTATTTTATAGGATAGTATACTCAGGGATTAAGACTTTTCACAAAGCAAAAGCAAAGAAAGGCTTTCAAAAGGTGCATTTTAAAATACTGGTAAAAGAAATTAAGGAATGTTTTTTTTTTAAATATTCACTAAAACTTACTATAAAGCGGTCCAATGTCGCTTTGTCACTTTCTCCATATTTTTATGATTATTTCCAAATTTCCATAAACGGGAAAGTTTTGTTAATTAGTTTCATAACTAAGAAAAATATTAAATAGTACAAAAGCTATATTAATATAACTTTTAGCACAGCCAACAGTCTCCAGATAAACATTACATCACACTTGTATTATAAATGCTAAAGTTGTGTGTTTGTTACTCCTTCTCCGGCGCTGGACTGACATTTTAAATGGAGATTACGTACCTATATCCTAGACATAAAGCATCCTAGCATACCTATAACAGCTAGCCTACATTTTACGGTAAATTAAAAAGTTCCCCCAGGAACGACTTTAGCGCGGCCGGAGCCACGGGCAGAGCTAGTATAATATAACTAACTCAGGACTTGCCGGCTGGGTCATATTCATCTGAAAAACTTGGGGATGAAAAAAATACGGGGACGAAGTCACAAAAAGGTACTGCACTGGTAAATGTCTCAGTTCCGTTTGAAACTCCGACGGCAGTTTTATTTTAGAACAACGGTTTGTGACCGTAGACACGATTCGTGAGGAGAGCTCGGAAACTAGACCATAGTTTGAAGCCCCATTTATATTTAAATAGAGCGTCTCACACTTTATGGATATACACGGAAAATTTATGGAACGAATGACTTAAATTTAGTCAGAGCTGTGTATAAATATTATTTGGAACACCTACTTATTATTTGTGTGTTTCTTCATATCTCCTAATTCTGAATTGTTAGGAAAAGTTAGTAGTAGTAATTAGTATTTTTATAACAGTAGGTTCGTGAGGATCTGGAATAAAATGTGGCGCTAGAAAAAAAATGTGATTCTGATATAGATGACGTGATTAAAGCCAGATAAGCAGTCCATGTGGCAACTAAAAATTGAAATACAACCTATTAAAGGAAATTATGAAACAGCAATCAAAACCATGCCATGTAGCAAAAATAATATAATTAAAACTTTAGATAATTTTATTAAGTGTTAAAGAGAAACTTATTACAAAACAGGGCTCATACATAAGCGATGATTACACAAGGGTCAGACAACCAAGACAGTAATCACATATTTTTGTTGTCCCGCCCTCACCTTTCACACATTAAGTTATCAAAGTGTTGTAACACGTCTACCATCCAGTTCACGTGAAGTTACAATATTTCACGTCCTCACAACAGATTGTTGAAAATATTAAGAACGAACAAGTTTTTTTCTGTTTTCATATAAGGTAATTTCTACAGACGTTTCAACTAGAGACAAAAGATGTGTTTGGATATTACGTAAAAAAATATGGCAGAAAAGAGAAGCTAAACTGGAGATCTGGAAAAGCCGTAGACACCTTATATGTGCTGTACCTGTTCTTGTTACATTTTATGCCTTTGAAAAGAACAAAAGGTAAACAAAAGCTAATGCCATTTGCAGTTCCATGATGTGGCGAGAGCCAGAGCCAGTCATCTAGATGATAACTATTTTAGCGCGATAAGTATCTACGGATATTCTTTACACAGAAGAAACTTTTACGCCTACTTCAAACATTCCATCGGATCAGGCAAATTGTAAAGATTCAACATTAAAACTTCTCCTTCAAGACTTAGGTTTACCAAAAAAAAACAGAGTTATTCGGTTATGGGCTGTCTATACGAGTGGAATCTTTTGGCAGTGTCTTCATTTGGAAAGTGTAACGAGCCTAACAAAAGAAATAAGGCACCAAAGATGATGGTAGATTCTTGTTGGTTCCACAAAAACGAAGGTTTAAGAGGCTATTACTACCTTAATTACTATTTTTTGGCAAGTATTTCTCCGGATTCGTTCAGTAAATCAGACTATGGTCTTTGGGATATGGTTCAAGCACTGACAATAGTGAAAACACGATAAATCAATTTGTGTTTGATAAATTAAATCCTAAAATTACACATTTTTACTATTTATAAATATGTTTTGCCAAGGAAATCTACAACTTTCTAAGTGCTATTACTTTACAACCTTTTAATCTACAAAATTTTTTTTTTTAGTAACACAAAAAAAAATTGTTTTCTTGTGTCAATTAATTAGGATTCCAAAACAAATTGTTTTTAAGTTAATCAATTAATTAATCAAAAATAACTTTAAAGTAACCCACGGCGCGCGACTACGCCTCGCACGTGACCGGTTTTTTGATTGAATAGATTAATGAACATAGTATATAGTTACGTGGTAACCTTAATTAATATTACAAGTAAGCCATCTTTGAATTTAAAAAATGAAAGTATTCTATTAAAAATTAAAGTAACAATAAATACACTACACAGTAATACAAATTCACACATAAATAATACAGTAATATATACATATATTGTTCTAGCTCCAAATTAAAAAACCTGTTCTATGGTAGCCAGCAACAACAACACGTATAGATAAACTTATAAACTCCGCTTTAGATGTTATTTAATGCGTTTGCATACGTTTTAAGTGAGAAATTAATTATAAAAGTATTTAAGCAGATAACTTTATCTAAGCAAGTTTAATAACAAACAAGGAGTCAAGCCTCAGGTCAAAGTTATGACGTTATCTGTGAATCGATCAACTCTGCAACAGGTCACTGGCACATTTGTGTTCTCTCGCTGTAGGAGTCGCGGTAACGGTGCTTGTCACATAACGTGAAATTGGCAAAAGCGTGCCGGCAAGTTGCCAACATTATTTTTACGAAAGCGGTTTGTTTTTATTTTTAAAAGTGGTAAAATTTTTTTAAAAAACCATGTTCGTATAAATAACAGTTTGGACACATACATGCACGCAAACTTTACCACACTTACCTTGAGGGGATTTTTAAATGACCCACGTATGTTTCTTTAACAGAGATTTATTAATAGGTATAAACTTTTACTACAGAATTGCTTCACATTGCATTTGGAATTTGGCCCAATTACAAAAAAAAAAATGTGTAGATGCATGTTGTAATCAGAGTGGAACTGATGATTTTTATTAATGTTTGATATCTCTACCGACAGTGGAATTGTTTATTTCCGATTTATATAAAGCTGCTGAAATGCGGCACATTGGCCGCTTATAGGTTATTCGACAGCTAAAACAATATATTATGTACCTAGTAGCACCGACCGGCGCGTGCCGACTCTATCAGCGTGTACTGTGGAGCTTATCAAAATCAACAATGGTGATGTTGGCAAAGCAGACTGATTCTGGCTTAATTATTTACAAAGAATCCGAAACTTTACGTTTTGGGTATTTTTAAGATATTTCAGTAACTGGGTCAAAATATTTTTGAGGATATAAAATTTTTTTTTTTTTCTTGTTTGGATAATCTTAAAAAAACATATTCTTTATAATGCAGAATGACATACGCATACCCGAATGGTAATTTTTATCAAAATATTTCGGATCAAATTAAAAAAAAAAAACTACTGTTTGGTAACGCAGTGGACATTATTCTTGAGGGGTCATGGGGTCTGGTAACGCAGTGGCAGTGGTAATTTGAGTACCAAATGAGACTTAGTTGTAGGTAGTTGTAGGACCCGGTACCTACACATTCCTAATTTTGTTAGCGAATCTAAAGTCGACTAAATATAAAAACCATACCACGCTGCACCAGGCTACACATGCTATCATTGTTTTACAACCCTGCATACTTATATCATTATACTAGCTTTTGCCAGCGGCTTCGCCCGACCTAAATTTGGTTATCGGCGTAGGATTCTTACGGCAACTCCTCAATTATAGAAAAAAAAACGTAGAAGGTGTAAATATTTTTAAATAATACGTTCCACCCTTCCCGCTCATGACTGTCCACCAGCCTTGCACATCATAAATGCTCGCACGCAGTACTTGATCATTATTTTGCTGCGATGTTATTTTTTAAAACTGCGATATCTCCTCAGATATTTAGATAACTAATTACATGATGAATAACGAATTTATTTGGATAAGGATTAATATCATGTTCATAAAAACACCTTCGCAAATAATGCATTATTTTAAAAGAAATTTAGTTAGCATAAAAAAAGGTTATAGCGAGCCAACCTTAAAAGATAGACATATGCTATTCCGGACTTTTCTTTTAGAACTTTTAAAGGGGAACAATTCTGTTCATACATGATTTCTGCGAAACTTTAACCGTTTACGCAGCGCACGCAGCGGAAGCTCTCAAAAGTAAAAAAAAAACGATTTTCAAACATTTTTGATTGGTACTCCGCTCCTTTTCGTCTTAGCGTGATGATATATAGCTTATAGCCTTCCACAATAAATGGGCTATCTAACAGTGAAAGAATTTTACAAATCGGACCAGTAGTTCCTGAGATAAGCGTGATCAAACAAACAAACTCTTTAGCTTTATGTATTAGTATAGATAAATAGTAATATAATAAATAAAGATAATACATGTACTTTCCCGTACATACTATCTCTTATATCTTTTATATTCCGATGATAAAATAAATATCATCGCGTTTTCTTTATAGGGTTCCGTACCGGAATACACGCAACGACACGAAAGCTTGGGGGCGTAAAATAGAGACGTTAAAAATATGAATTCGTCATAATTTATAATACAAATGAAAGCCTTGCGTTCTACCCAGCCAGAACACTGTATACATATAAACAAAGTCAAGCTATTTCGAGCGCAATGATATATTGGTTGTATTATTTATTTACTTTTCGGCAGCGAAAAGCGATAATCATCATCATTAATTTAAGTAATTATAATTGATATTATTTTTATTGATAATATTCAAAAGTCGCTTCGATGAAATGATACTGTGAGCATATTATGTGGAACAAGGGAAATAATGCTTCTGTGTACTGTTGTAGCACAAATAAACATTTTCGATTCGAACAAGATTTTATGTGACTAAGGTTAGGGCATTCAAAAAAAAATTGGGAAGTCCAACATACTTAAAACCAATATTTTAAAAAATCTTAAAGTTTTGATGGGACGCGTACGCAATCTATAGTAATCTTTAATGGGACGCATACGCAATCTATAGTAATATAATAGAGAGTGAGTGTGAGTTTGTCCGAAAGTTATTATTATTTCAGCATAAACTATCTTTAATTGAAAAAGGTAAGGGAACTATCACAACCTCGTTCAACGGAACCTCAACCAGACTTAAATATAACCCATAAATATGTACCATTAATCATGTAGGTTTATATCAAAGAAAAAAATCGCAGTTTTTGAGTTTACTTTAAAGCATCCGTCGGATGCTGACTTACGGGTTTAAACTTTTTCGTGGTGTAGGTTATCTCAATAGTATCTACCTTAACCCTGGTTTGCCTGTGGCATGGCGTGGATTGGATTGTATTGGAACTGCGGTAAATGTTTATGTCTTTCTACGTTTTACAGCACCCCCAGTGGGCGGAACTCGTAAACTAAAGATTAAATTCGACATTACTACACGCGGTGTTCGTATGACGTATTATGACTTTGCTGGTTACACCAGTGACCGTTAGCAGGTAGTTAAATCTACACTTTCAGTCCAAACATAGTCAAATTGGCTCATATAACGTACTTGTACTTGGTGGCGTAAAATTAAACAATTTGACTTTCTTTGATATTCCTGTCCGATTTTTATTTGGACTGCAGACTGGAAATAAATTCAAGTTACTCAAAATTCGTTACATTTAATTTTTTTTAAATAGATGTAGATTTTGCAAACGTAAAGGCATTTTAGTTTTTGATTTTTTTTTGCGTACAACCTACATTATTATTAAGTGCAATTTACAATGATCAATAACTCGGCATAACTCCAAATTCGTAGGTAAGAGTACTCTTGGCTAAAGCCAGAACGCGTAAAACTTTATTTCAAATCCAACTACATTAATTACTCAATTTCAACAAAAAATTGATACATATAGGAGAATTTAGTTCTTCCACGTCGATATGACAATTACCTAGCTTTTACGTTCTACAAGATGATCTAGGTACATACGACAATAAGATGTAAATATGGTAATAAGTTTCATGTAATGAGATCCAAATATGATAGTTCGTTCGTATATGACAAAAAGCTCCGCGAGGGACAATGAGATCTATATATTGATGAGGGAAATCTTAGTATTATAATAAGTTTCATGTAATAATCTTAAGATCCACATATGATAGTGAGCTCCACGTATGGCAATAAACTTTATATGCGATAGTGAGATCTACTTATATGAGTGAAATCTAAGGATTATAATAAGATCTACGTATGCCATTGAGATCACTGAGAGGACAATTCCGCGCCGCGCCACGCGTATATGCGATATCGCATGAAATATCTAAAAGCGTGTTACTTGCTGCCAACTTCGTACGCAACCTGAACTTCATCCTGTAATGCAGATTGATGTATTGACATATTTATGTATTAATGTATATACACAAACAAATGTACCTACATCTGTATATATATTTGTATATATCTCATTATTTCGCGTTTTGCAAATTAGAGACACAAAGCCAGGTAAAAAGCCATCGCGTGCGAGCGAGATAACTAGATATCACGTACTTTCCCCTGGATGTTGTTATTGCGAGGTATTGGGCGCCATAAAGAGATTGTAAATGAAGCGCGA
Source organism: Apoda limacodes (assembly GCA_946406115.1). NCBI lineage: Eukaryota > Metazoa > Arthropoda > Insecta > Lepidoptera > Limacodidae > Apoda > Apoda limacodes. The sequence continues at coordinate 3,220,974 of OX291553.1, read as the reverse complement.
ACTTTAAAATAATAGTTCAGACTAATTACCATTGGAAAAAAAGATTATGTAGATCATATTTTTAGTATGGTAAGCTGGGCTTTTGGGTTCGTATGAAGGAGTAGCAAAGGCCATGTAAGATAATAATGCAAAAACCGGCCAAGTGCAAGTCGGACTCGCGCGTATAAAAATGGCAAAAAATCACGCTTGTTGTATGGGAGCCCTCCTTAAATATTTGTTTTATTTTTATTTAATTATTTCCTTATAAAGTGAATATAACTAAATATTCTGTGAATATTTCAAGCGTCTACCTGTTGTCGTTATAAATATCGAGCAAAAAAATCACGTTTGTTGCATGGGAACCCCTTGAATATTTATTTTATTATGTTTGTATTTGTTGTTATAGCGGCAACAGAAATACATCATCTGTGAAAATTTCAACTGTCTTAGAATCATGGTTCATGAGATACAGCCTGGTGATAGACGGATAGACGGGCGTACAGCGATGTCTTAGTAATAGGGTGCCGTTTTACCCCTTGGGTACGGAACCCTAAAAATCATTAGTTTTAAATGCTAGGACGATAGTGATTTATATGACGTTATTCAATTCATGTTGACTAGGAACTACTGTTTCTTGTCATTAAAAAAAATTGGTCCATACTGCTTACACAAGCTATTTTCAATATGAATAAACTGACCAAGAGCAAAGTGAACTTGTCTAATATATGTGTTCAGCTTTTGCCCGCGGTTTCACCTGTCCTAAATTCGGTTATTGGTGTAGGATTTCAACGGCAACTTCTCAATTATAGGAAAAAAACCGACTCACACTTGACATTTTCACGTAGCCTTTGCCCGGCACGTAAACTATCCCCAAGCCAAATTTCATCTTAATCCATTCAATGGTTTAAGTGCGAAGAGGTCACAGGCAGAAAGACAGAGTTACTTTCTCATTTATAGTATTACTATTGATTTTCAAGTTATTATTTAAAAAAAGGTTTTTAACTTATAAACAGGCAGACATCTTTGTCAGAGCCCTAGAGCGCTGGTTAAATGTATAAATAGGTAATGATCTCAAGCAATTAAGCATCACTACTACTACAACTGTCCACAAAAGTAGTAAAAACATATATTCATAGGAAACTTTCCTAAATTCTCTTTGTTTCTCACATTACCTAAATGTGAAATTTTGTTAAAGTGGTAATTAAGGTAATGACCCAGAAACCTTACAAATAGCCTTCTGAAGATCTACGCATTTTTATGTAAACCTTTAACCTAGTAGGTAAATACAAACAAGATTAGACAGAGAAGGGGTATTATAATAACCACCTAGGCGGGCATATGCAACTCCTCAAAAGAAAACTTTTCTTCGTGAGACTTTAAAATAAGTAAAAACATATCCAAACGACAGTTATAGATACTTGTCTATTACCTTGCTTATTGTACAGGAGCCAAACATAAAAATAAAATAACATCATGCCAACATGCTATGGAATAAAGTGCTCTGAAGCTAAGAAAAATACACTAAATTTGAAACAAACACATAAGACTGAAAACAGAAGTAATAGATGCAGACTTACATGCTATCAACCTTAAATAACAATCCGTGGGTCACATCTCAAGAGTAATGAAAACTAGTGTACTCTATAGAGCACAGAATGATTAGGACTAAAGGGCAGAAGGATCTTAGACCTAGAAAACAATAGACTAAAACAGAAAGCAGAGCAAGGAACAATGGACAAAGTTGGAGCCTACATCCAAATCATCAGCAGTATAAATCTACTAACCATAACTTAAGTACTATAAACTAACACTATGGAACCATCCATAAATTAAAATATGTAACTTGATGTGAAATAATAAAACTTTCTTTATTTTTAGGGTTCCATACCTCGAAAGGAAAAAGGAACCCTTATAGGATCACTGTGTTGTTAGTCTGTCTGTCTGTCAAGACCTTTTTTCTTAGGGAATCCGTAAAGGTATCACATTGAAATTAATAGTATTTGATATTGAAGGTCTACGGTCCCTTGAAGCTGTAAAAAATTCAAGCATCTCAGTAAAAAAAAAATATGGCAGAAAAACTGCCAGTTTTGTTGCATATTTTGGCATTCACAAACAAAACAAAACCAATGGGGTACTTCCCGTTGTCCTAGAATCATGAAATTTGACATGAAGCAGGGTCTTACATCACAAATATAGGGCTAAATCCAAAATTGGTTGATTTATAGTTGTTAAAAAAAGTTTGTTTGTCTGTCTGTCAAGACTCTTTAACTTAAGAACATGTGGAGATATCAAGTTGAAATTAATATCAAAAACAGTCTACGGGCACTTAATGTTGTAAAAAAATCAAGCTTCTAAGTAAATGAGAAAATAAATATGCCCAAAATATGGTCACTTTTATTTCACATTGTGACACAAATAATAAAAACCTATGGGGTACTTTCTGTTGACTTAGGAGACTTGATCTCATGATTGAAAAACTATAATAGGTTTGTACAGAACCCTTGGTGCACGAGCCAGACTCGCATTTGGCCGGTTTGACCTCATTAAAAAATTGAATTTCTACCATTGTTTTTGTTATTTTATTTAATATTTTATTTTAGCTATTTAATGTTGATTGTTAGGTAAGTTTATTATATTACTTTATTTTTATAATTATGTATTATTTGTTGTATAATATTAATTTGTTGTTACATTAATAGTTAAATATTTAATTAAATTTACACTAAAATATACATATCACAATAACCATTATATATATATAACTGTTTAATGATGATAATTATTCTAAATTGCAAGATTCTAAGATACTTAAAAACCTCTGAAACAAATGGACATCAGAAACGACATGAAGAAGTAGTGTAAATTTTTGGAAAATCAAATCTTTAAATTAAGGGTGATAATTTTGTTAATATCACAAATTTGAATGCCTTTTTCATTGAATTTAAAACATCTATCTCAGTTAGTTAGTAAGTTTAAGTTAATTGAGAACTTAGACATGATCTCTGATGGTTATAAATCTTATAGATAACTGAAATTATGATTCTAAAATTTGGTTGCCAAAACATTATGACATAAAAAAATAATTTTTGTACACCATTACTAACAATACTGACAGTTTATCATCATAAAAACAAGAACAAGTAAAAAATTGGTATTAAAAATAGATGAGTGGAAATAACTAGTTACATGTTATTTTGGCGAAACTGGCACAGTCATTGGCTTGTCTCCGTTCACTTCTGACTGCTGCCCGCTTCATGTTATTTATAAATTGTCTCCTAGGAGTCTCTATGTCCATTCAGTATTGGCACAACCCTCAGTTACATTTCTAACCTATAGTTACATTTTCTACCCATATTTGACACTTCACATTGTGCGTCTCCTATGCTACATAAAAACAAAAAACAATAATAATTGACATGTGTTTGACTTTGTTTTTAGTAGCTAACTTATTAATATTACCTAATAAGTGTTACAATACATATTGTATACTTGTTAGCTGATTATCAAAGTATTGTATTATTACTTTAAATACAACTTCTTGCCAGCTCTTTTTGGCAGAAATTAACATTGTTTACATTGTGACGTTGATTTAAAAGTGTTCCCAGAAACCTTTTTGAATAAATATTGTTGGATTTGATTTGATTGTCAATCAATATAAATATGTGTCATCCCAACTCTCAGTCAGAGCAAGCATAAATTTAGTTGAGATAGCAAACTAAAAATAGTAATTATACTGCCCTGGAAATTATGAAATGGGTTGGCATGGGCATAACTTATAAAACTAAGCGCTCCCTCTGACGGTCCTTCCCCTAAGATTCATTAGTCAGCTGACATCGTTCAGCAAATAAAAAATGTGATACCGTTCATCACGACTACAAAATGCAAGTTGGCACTTACTGGCAACAGGTGAAATTCGAGTCAGGTCGACTAGGTTTGCAATATTTGTACAAAGTAAAAGTCTTGTGTCGCATAACTTTTGAAAATGAGTTTCACAAAAGAGGAAGACTTATATTACTAAATAAATAGTGGAATTTAAACAGAAAACGTAAAACATAGGGATAGTATAAAGTATTTACCTTTTCCTTCGCGCGCCCGGCATGCTTCTGCATTGATTTCGCCAGTAATGCACCTTTACTTTCAGCCATTATAACACTATTTCATTACCAATTGTTATTATTACAATTCACTTTAATCTGCAACCTGTAGATGCAGAACGCACTTTTCTTTCACACGTCAAGATCCAAATGCGTGCTGCTTTCCCGTCATTCAATACCACAATGGCGCTCTAGCGGTTTTAATTGAAACCAGTAAGCCCGAAATGTACTCACAGATAGCGCTGTAATTTTTAAAAAGTATCTCTATTCAGATATAGATGTCGCTACAAAATTGATATTATTAATAAATAATAGGTACCTAACTTTAGTATTATGTGGACCTAATTATCTGAATAGTGGCGTTTTGTTGACCGACATTATGCACATTATGCGTATGATGTCAATAATCCAACCAAAGAGAATGAGCCAAGATTTGTATAAAATACAAATACAGACATAAAATACTCTAAGGCTACGTTAGTTTTGGGATGCAGAACCATTATTTTTGTTTACTTTACTCTGTCATCCGTTCTTTTTGCATTAGTGTCAAAAATATCAAAATTTTAGTATCTTCTTCTTCTTCTACTTTTATCCAAATTGGCAATTCGTTTCTTTTTCAAAAGTTGAGACCATTAATTTCCATAATCCGGTTTTTCATTGCTCTCAGTTGAAAATGTGCAGTGCTATGGGCTTGTTATTTTATTTTATTATAAGGTTGAGAGGAGAGGCGGGATATGATTTGTTTTGTTGAAAATTTTAGTATCACCTGTAACCAACTGTCGTGCGTTCGTTTACGAAATTTTTGTTATTTTTGTCACTTCTACCTCCGAAAAATAAATGTACGTAAAGTTAGCAGAGCAACTATGCCAATCGAAATGAAATAATTTTCGTAATTTACCGCTAATTTGCCGTGATTTATCCATGAAAAAATATAATTGGTGCTTTTATATTTCTTGAGTTACAGAGTTTTCTGCTAACTTTACGTAAAGTCTAAATTAAAGTTTTCTTTGATATTAATTCAAGTAACACTTTTTGAGCGTGGAGACCTATAAGAAAAAATTTTTTTTTTTCTTTTATTGAATAAATGAGAAGTTAATATCGTTTAAAAAAATTTCGTTGGCGCCAGCGGGGTAGGCGCAACAAAGTTGTACGCAAGTGCTCTCGACGTGGCGGTGCGGCCGACTGCAAAGAGAATATAATCACTACATTTTGCCAACTGATGGAAAGCGAGGCGAGAGCCGCGTAATGGCCGACGTTATTTGTGAAATGTATTTTTTGCTACAAAATAACACTCTTTCGCAATAAAATAAAACCGTAATCGTCCAAAGTATTTATTATGGAACACGTAGACGAAATTTCATTGAAAAAAGTTAAATAACAAGCAAATAAAACTGTTTTCCCCGTAGAATTATCTCTCTAAAAATGAAGATTTAGAGGAAACTTTACGATTTTATTGTATCGAGTCAAGTTTATTCAATCGTGTTTCGACTCTCATAACCTACTAATAAAACTCGTAAACTTGTGATTGTCGTCAAAAAAATATATAAAATTCATTTTTTTTTCGCCTTATAATAGATTTTCCGTACAGTAAAGTTTGCCGTTGTTAGGTTTTTTCGTTACGGAATTTTGTGATTCGGTCGCTGCGCTCAGAGCCCTCAATAATTCTAGCAAATATGGTTGCCAACTTCATTAGAATTTGTGTCAAGATCGGAAAACTTGAGTTAATACTAGGCCTAAGATTTTTTTAACGTACAATTCGATAAAATTTTGCACCTCGTGCAAATAAAGTGTTCGTTTTGCTCCTATTGCTAAGCTGAGTGAACAGAATAATAGATTTATTGCACGAGGTGCAAAATTTGGTCTCATTGCCCCTAAAAAAGCTCAGCCTAGGTTGATAAATCTACACAAATTTTTAAACGGCCGTCGGGTTGGAACTCGGTTTAAGTGGTTGAAGTGGTAACTCCATCCTACTCAGTTGGGTTTCAATGCTTCACTAAGCTGATCACCAGGCAAAACTATATTTTTTATTATATATGCTTTGGATGTAATTACCAAATTATGTACAGTGCAACAAACTCTTCTAAACTTCTGACCCTGGGTGTTTGGTCGCTAGTAGTTGTAATAGTAATAAACTATGATATTTCTTTATAAATTAGCACGGAAGTTATTTTACTTCACCTGCAGATTAAGATCTAACCATATAAAATATATACATGCAGTAGTATACATCCAAACATTTCTTTGCTAGCACAGCATTAGGTATCTATTAAAAACCTCTCGACGCATAATGGTCTTATGCCTTTTGCTAAACAATCTCTCTTATTAAATCTACACCCAAAATAACAAAAAATAAACATATAAATAAGCTATTAGTTACCGTTATCGTTGCTGCAAAACTTATCCGATTATCAAAAAAAATATAAGCATTTCGACAAACAATACCAAAAAATTTTTAGGACTCAACGAGGTAAATATATATTATAGTCTTTGCTCAACATAGAGCAACACGGCATCCTGTCGCGGTCAAACTTAGTGACCTCTTTGACGTACGCAGGAATAAAAAAGTAAAAAAAAAATAGTATAGTAATAATATAGCTGTGAAAAAGAAATAGTTTTAAAACGCTAGTGAATACAAAAAAGTAATTATAGTCCTAATTATATCTACAAAGTAAGTATAATTTTAATTATTATTATTACAAATTAAATGAAAACTTGTTATTATTCCTGTATAAAATAAAAGCACGGAAATTATTTTACTTCGCCAACAGATTAAGATTTAATCATATACACAGTGGTACACATCCTAACCAACACTAACACAAAATAGCACAAAATTAAGTATCTATTAAAAGGTCTCATGCCTTTTTGCTAAACAACACTCTTATTAAATCAACACATAAAATAACCTACAAAAAAACGTAAAAATATTCTCAGAGAAAATAAACATATTAACAAGCTATTAGTTGCCATTATCCTTGCTGCAAAACCTATTCTATTATCAACAAAAATATAACCATTTCCACAATCAATACCAAAAATCATTTAGGACACAATAAAACATTGAGTGCTCCCGGTGTACAAAAAGGGCGATAGATCAGATCCATCGAATTACTAGCCAATCGCTATTACCTCTCTCTCCTTTCCAAGGTGATGGAGCGTGTGATCAACACACAGCTTCTAAGACATCTAAAAAAAACACGACCTGCCCGCTTATTCAAGTCAGTAAAATCCATCTGGTTCCGACGTGACTGTGGCAGGCATTGTCTATTTACTTTACGTTTTGATGAAAAAATGTGTATAATAACGATTAAATCAGCAATGTAGGTCGTAACTAGGGCATGAATATCAGAATCTCGGAATATCGAAATCCCGGAATCTCGGAACGTTACGTCCTATATTATAATTCCGATACCGAGCAGTCCAATGTCGTAATATCGGAATTAGTCAAATATTCGGTTTAAATTTTGCGTTTGCTCCGTTGTGCGGGCGATTTGATGTTGTCTCACTACCTTCTTACTGAGCTGCTAAATAGTTACAGAATGCTATTACAACTTTCGTACCTTCTTCCACCAAAGTCCTACAAACTGTCATACAGCACCCGGTATGTCCTAAACCTCGAATATAATGCAAACCCTGTATGCACTGGAGCTGTCACAGAAACAAAGACTATGTTGTGGTAGTTTAATTACTCTACAAGGTGTGACATAACTTTTGACCAAGAATTTGAGAAAATCTTAAGAAATAGGAAGGCCTTGCCCTGGACGCCAATTTTTACGCTTATTAACTTGTATGCTATAAAACCGGAAGGAGAAATTTGTGTATATATAATATGTGTAAAGAGCGTTTGTATTATACATAAGTTTTGCCTTAGTATTGAAGGTTCGTCAGCTGGATATTTTTGATGCATTGTCCGAAGTTTGCTTTTACTGAAATTTTTTTTTGTTTTTTTATTTAATTTAATTTATTGAGAATGCACTATCAAGTTTTTCTCCTAAAAACATATACATAATGTTAGTAAGTAAGTAGTTTCGTTCCATTTGTTTCCAATTGTATTTTTTAAGATGATTTTGAGTTTTTTTATTTAATAAGTAGCAGAAGAGTACCGGAGTGGAGGAGTTTCTATGAACGCATTATGAAGGACAGAGGTGTTTTTTTAAAAAATAAATAAATAGTACAGGATCAGTAGTTATTTTCTCTTGTTCATTTTTTTAAAATTTTTGATTAAGTATTTTAGTGAATTTATTTCAGAAGGTATTTTTAATTTAGATTTTGTTCATAGGTTGTGCTATTTTTAAATATATTCATTAAAAATTTTTTTTTTTTAAGTCGTTGGTGGTCGAGGCGTATAAATTTCACTTTACGTCCTAAGTGGCGGAGGTTCGAACCCCGGGTCGGCGTGTATGAGTCTTTTTTTGATTTCTCAAGTACACTGAGTTATTTATTCACACCACTGACTTTACGGTGAAGGAAAACATCGTGAGGAAACCTGCATCCGTCAAGAAAAAAAAAGACGTATGTAAAGTCCACAATCCGCACTGGGCCCGCGTGTAGACTATGGCCCAAATCACCCTCGCTTATCAGGGTAGGCCGTGCCCCAACAGTGGGGACGTATGAAGGCTGGCTAGTTATGTTTTTTAATAGTTAAATCATCATACAACTTTATGAAAAATATGTTCGATTCCGATATTAGTATCGGAATTCCGATATAAAAATCTAATATCGCAAATCAATATCGGAATTGAAAACCTTCCGATATTACATGCCCTACGTAACCATCAACTTGTTCCACCCCTTTTTTTCATTAAAACGTAAGAAAATGGACAATGCATTTCACAGTTATCTCAGGAACATATGGTTTTTACTGACTTGAATAAGGGGGCTGGTCAGCGACCGTCAATATGGATTTCCATGTTTAAAGTGTATAATAAGTGACTGGTGGCTTTCTAGTGTATCTCACACACCGAAAGGCACTAGCCATTGAGAATAAGAGGAGCAGAGAGGCATTGGCATACAGTTTGGACATAGCAAAGGCATTCGATCGGATCTGGCACCGGGGTCTTCTATCGAAGTTGCTATCTTACAGACTGCCTTAGGGTTAGTGCAAATGGGTTAGCTTTCTGCCCGGCAGACGCACGAGCCATAATTGACGGTCCTGTCCATGGTTTCTGACTGGGGACGGGAAAACTTGGTCCGACTCAACCCTACGAAGACACAAGTCTGCGCGTTCACCGTTAAGAAAACAACGGAACGAGGGATGTTTGCACAACCCGTGTAATAAGAGTCTCCAGTACCGTTATCTGCATAGCAATGTATTTTGTTGATGGAAATTTAAATTGAAGTCAGTGACTTTTTATTCTTGTAGCAACGAAGGGTTGCAAAACATATTGTTAACTCGTCACTATTACTTCCCGACATCATTTAAAATTGCACCATTCTTACCCGTATTTATTTCCATTTTAACCACGTGCCTACTAGAGGGCTCCAGGGTATTGATTGCACACGGGCGCTAATTAGGCTAGAGCCACCTCAGGATCCTGCTATGTTCAGTGTCAAAATTCGGCGGGCTAGTTTTAAGTTATTAAATTTTGTTTTCAGGTGCAATCATCAAATCACGATTACGGAGGTTATAATTCTTTGAGATATCAACTACCATAACCCTGGCTGTCTGTCTGTTACCTCTTCATGTTAAAACCGCTGTACCGATTAACATGAAATTTGCCATGGAGATAGTTTGAGCCCCAGGAAAGGACATAGGCTACTTGAAAATGTCAAGTGTGAATCCTTTTTTTTATATGATTGAGGATTTGCCGTTGAAATCCTACACCGATAATCAAATTTAGGGTGGGAGGAACCGCGTCCCAATTTAACATGAAGATAGTTATAGTCCCGGGGAAGGAAATAGGCTACATGGACATGTCAAGTGTTAGTCAGTTTTTCTATAATTGATGAGTTGGTGTTGAAATTCTACACCGATAGCTGAATTTAGGGCGGGTGAAAACGCGGGCCTAAGCTAGTATGCTCAGATTCGAATATTTCCCATCCATTCAAAAAGATTCTCTTTTCTAGTCTTATTTAAGATTTTTAACAAGTTTAGCTCGTATATACTTTTATAGATTGAGCAGTCGATAGAGTCCAGATAATATAGGATATAGATAAGTTTTAATCAACAATTAAACAACTATTTTTGAAAACATATATTTTGAGCACTTTATGTTAATGCTTAAGTTGGTGTTATCTTATCCGATTTTTTATAACACCAAGGTGTAAAACATGCTGACGGTCTGCCGGATGTAAGGCGGTCACTGCAGCCTATAGACGCTTGCAACACCAGGTCCATTACTCGTGCGTTGCTGACCCTTTAAAAATCTAATCACTTCTTTATTGAAGAACACCATAATACAGGGAGCTCACTCCACAACTTTTCACTCACAATTGAAACAAACTTCTGTTCTTGTACGTAATCATTTAGGTTCCAAGATATTAGGAAGAATTTCTTTCCGATGGCAAGTGGTGCCATGGCATAAAGTAGCCGTGGCGTTTTGAACAATTCCTCAGAGCACATTATATTATACAAGCAGTTGAACACACACAGAAGGCAAAGTTTCTCCTTAAACTGAAGGGTTCGATACGACTTGTGAGTCCCGCTCAGAGATGGTAGCAGTACTCCATATGGGTCTGGACTTTAACTTGTGAAGCAACAAGCTTTGCCCCGAGATAACGTACTGTTTCACTCTGTTCAATATTCCAAGTTTTTCAGACGCTAGCTTCACCTTGTCTTGCAAATGATCTCGGAACTAAACATCGATGGAGATGTCAACAATAAGACTCCTAATACTTTTGGAGATGAGGTGTGTAGCTGTGCGACCTCAGTGATCAGCGTTTTCTTAACGTCTGCATAGCAATGCAGATGAAAGTGCTGGAGACGCATACCACCACTGTGTCCATGGTTTCTGACTGGGGACGGGAAAACTTGGTCCGACTCAACCCTACGAAGACACAAGTCTGCGCGTTCACCGTTAAGAAAACGCTGATCACTGAGGTCGCACAGCTACACACCTCATCTCCAAAAGTATTAGGAGTCTTGTTGTTGACATCTCCACTGATGTTTAGTTCCGAGATCATTTGCAAGACAAGGTGAAGCTAGCGCCTGAAAAACTTGGAATATTGAACAGAGTGAAACAGTACGTTATCTCGGGGCAAAGCTTGTTGCTTCACAAGTTAAAGTCCAGACCCATATGGAGTACTGCTACCATCTCTGAGCGGGACTCACAAGTCGTATCGAACCCTTCAGTTTAAGGAGAAACTTTGCCTTCTGTGTGTGTTCAACTGCTTGTATACACTTGACATTTTCAAGTAGCCTATGTCCTTTCCTGGGGCTCAAACTATCTCCATGGCAAATTTCATGTTAATCGGTACAGCGGTTTTAACATGAAGAGGTAACAGACAGACAGCCAGGGTTATGGTAGTTGATATCTCAAAGAATTATAACCTCCGTAATCGTGATTTGATGATTGCACCTGAAAACAAAATTTAATAACTTAAAACTAGCCCGCCGAATTTTGACACTGAACATAGCAGGATCCTGAGGTGGCTCTAGCCTAATTAGCGCCCGTGTGCAATCAATACCCTGGAGCCCTCTAGTAGGCACGTGGTTAAAATGGAAATAAATACGGGTAAGAATGGTGCAATTTTAAATGATGTCGGGAAGTAATAGTGACGAGTTAACAATATGTTTTGCAACCCTTCGTTGCTACAAGAATAAAAAGTCACTGACTTCAATTTAAATTTCCATCAACAAAATACATTGCTATGCAGATAACGGTACTGGAGACTCTTATTACACGGGTTGTGCAAACATCCCTCGTTCCGTTGTGGAGAAAAAGCGCGGAAAACTACTTGTGTCTAAAATCTAGACCACACTATCGAAACTCAAGGCTGGGGATGGGAAACCTTGGCCCGATTCTACCATACGAAGACACAGGTCTAAGGTCCCACAATTCCAGAACACACCCTCAAGCATTAGGATCTTTGGTGTTGACGTGTTCACCAATGTTCAGTACCGAGATAATTTACAAGACAAGGTACAGCTGGCGTCCAAAAAACTTGGAGTACTGCGAAGCAATGTTTGAGGAGTACTGCTGCCATCTCTGGGCGGGTGCACCTGTATACCAGCTTAGCCCTTTTGACTCGGATCAACGACGGGCTGAGAAAATCGTCGACGATACCAAACTCACAAGCCGTATCGAACCCTTAAGTCTGAGGAGACAGATTGCATCCCTGCGTATGTTCTCCCTCTTGTATAATGGGATGTGCTCTGAGTAATTGGTCAATATCATGCCTAATATCTACTTTCTACCATCGCGCCGCTGGCCACCGGCTGATTATTCATCCTCCCACCTTAGAACCTAAATGGTTCTCTAAGGACTGCAGTATAGGGTTCTCCACAGGGCCGTAGCTAAGGGGGGGCATTGTGGGGCAATGCCCAACCTTGAAATACAAATGCCCTACCTTAAAAGTACCATAAACTAAGGTATAATATATATAAATTGCTGTCTCGTACTATAAATTAATACCATTTTGCTCTTGTTTTCCCGCGATCCCACCCAATTACCTTCTACTTTAATTGCTCACGCTCACAAGCAAGTAAAATAATGAAAGATAGAAAAATTACTTGCGCCGTACCCGTGCATAAGACCACCGCTGCCTTAGATTATGTATGTTGTATAAAAGTTAATATGTATATTCAAGGCCAGGGCAGTTGCGTTGCGTGCACGCGCGTGCAAGCCCTGTCACAACGGAAGGAGCAGTACAGGACACGTCACGCAGATAACTTCTGCCTGCGTGAAGCCATATTGAAGTTGAGAGCATTTGGCCATAATAATATCTTTTCACTCTTTATATTCGGTATCGTAGAGACACACATATTAGCGAACTATTTCTATGAGATTTTTCTTTAAAATTGTCTCTATTGCGAAAAAAGCACTGTAAACTGTATTTTGATTGTAAATAAATACAACCTGGCGAGCGTGCGAACGTGCAGCACCGACCGATGCGTGTGCGTGCATGCACAGTCAGGCATCCAACAGGGAGTGCAATATAATACTGCACTCGCGTGTGCTACTTTGCCGTTCCGTTACCCACACGCACGTACTCGGTTTCTCAGTAGATACGTGCCGTGCGAGTGCGGGTCACGCGCGTGCGTACGTCACGCATTTAATCTGGAACCTTTCTTACAGTTCTATACATTACGAATAGTACGAGCGCACGTAACGTCACCTACGTATCTGGTTGGCCCTGGCCTTAAGGAGCCGTTTGTGGCGCATCGTGATTTGCTACCACGCCCGGCGCAAAGACCACTATATATATGGCCCGGCGTCTGCCATAGCACGGGTGCAAGGTCTTTGAGAGCGCCCCGGGTGCCACGAGCGACGCAAGCTCTTTGAAGGTGTCGCGAGCAGTGCTCGGTGCCCCTAAGACCCTGTGCCCGTGTGCCCTGAATTGAAATCTAGTCATACTGAAAAAAAAGGGAGAAAATAAAATTTCAAATTTAAATACCGTATGTAAATAGGGTAGCAACTCCAACTGAGAGTTTTGGCGCGAATCTTAAGAAGGAGTGGTGTTTTTTTCTGTTTAATTTTTCTTAATTTATTTAGTGACTTTCGATGTATATATTTTAGCAATGTTTTACGAAAGCGTGTTAAGAATTGTGCAGCGAAGGCTCATAGTGAATTATGAAGAAATAAGCAGGACATGACGCGCAATGTCTGAGGATCCACACCAAATCTCCCGCCCAATCTTGGGACTTGAAAACGAGGACGCGCGGTAACGCCCGCGCCACGATACGATATAATGTAATTGACTTTGAATCTGGCAAATGCATAAATGGTCTGCTAAGACCGCGCGAGCCCATTATATCATTAAAAAAAAAACTCCAACTGAATTATAAATATATAAGGTTAATTCATTAGTTGTAAATATTAAAAAAAAATTATAGCTTCATTGTCAATTTTGAATATTTTTTGCTTTACTTAGTGCTATTTTCGTTGTACCTAATATAAGTTTTCACTATCTGTTATGTGTCTTTAAATTCCATTTTAGAATTAAAAAATAAAATGTAAATAAACAAAAGTTTGAATTTTCGAACGTGGTCATTTATGTTTTTTGAAAAGTAACTATATTAGTTACTAGTTTTTGATTTAATTTTTGTAGGGTACGTGTATATTATACAAACAAATTTATTCATATTGAGAACTTTGTATTATGGTAAGGACTTTTACATTAACAACGTACTTAATAATATTGCTACCCACTATTGATTAATGACTGCGACTAACACACAATTTTGCTTATTTGCCGTCGTTGAAGGGTTAAGCATAAAACCTCTGTAAAAATATCTTATTAATAATAGGTGATTGGAATTTTAATATAGATGCCTACTAGGGCTATGTTTCAATTCACCTTTACTCTTGGTCGAGTGATTATCGCCCGGTAAAGTTGTTATTCCACCCGTTTCGGAACTGGTTGATAGATTATTTCTACCATGAAAAAAGTGATTTTCAACTGTAGGCATCTCTGGAAATGTAAACGTAAATAATTGAACTTAAAATTTGTAAAATTACCTTGAGCTAGGTGTTTCAAAATCACTTTTAACTTTCTTGTTGCGTTTCCGAACATATTCTAAGACTTAATAAAGCCTCTAAAGAGTTATATTTAGTGTTATTAAGTTATAACTATCAGCTTTTCTGTTGGCCAGCTCTCCCTATGTAACTCTCTTACTCATCACGTAGGAAAACAAGATCTGTGTTCTTATCCTCGATTGTTCCACATTAGATGTTCTTTGCAAAGAAGCTTAACAAAACAAAGCTAGAATTCCTCAAATGCAAAGTCACAGGCACAGCTAGCTATGTAAAATAATGATCTTTAAGAAATTAACCATTATCCATGTGTCTTGTTTGCCAATTATTTATCAGTCATAGTAAATTGTGAGGATACAAGGACGAAGGAAGGATTATGTGCAAAAAAAAAACTGTTTCGTAACAAAAAAATGACACCTCAATATTGATTGATATACTTTGTGATAGATCAGATTAGGTATTGTAAATTCTTATGATACCTTGCGTATATTTACAAAGTAGCTTGTCAAAATGATTTAACAGCTGATTGTTTGATAATGTTTTTCCTGTGTTAATGAGTATTTTATAATAAATTTGTGCTTTTATTATTCAAGATAAAAAAAAAATTTTTTAAGAAAAAATATTATTCAAGAGATAAAAATAATATTTATTCTAAGCAAGTACTAAAGTTTATGTTTTCCAGGAGCCAAAAACAGAGTTGCAAAAGAATGCAATCGCAGATGCCCGTCGCAAAGAGTTGGACACCTTTCAAAGAGCTTTGGATGTTCAATGGATGAATAGCCGTATGGAAGATGGTAGGATGGGACGATGTCTGGCATTGATAAGGCGAGAAGCTGCCATGGAAAAGGAGTTTCAAGAGGTATTTTCCTGTAGTTTGTGACTTACAGTGAAAACTAAATTATGGATTTGTGTTATAATCTGCAGCAATTGTTTAACAGTTTGTCTTTTATAGAGGACTGACCATGCAGCAATAGTAAATGCAAAAGCCAAGGAAGAAACAGCACTTGGCATGGCGATAGCTGGACTGAAGCAGCAGGAAGCTAGGCATCTGTTGCGCAGGCACTACCTGAGGGAACGGGACCCGTCTCTCAGAGAGCTCCAGCGTAAACTGCAAGCTGGCTATGTCTGCAGAGATCTCAAGCAACAGATACAACATAATGAATACAGAAAATTGAAAGATAAGGTTTGTAAATTATTTTTATGTTACTTGGTCATATTTATCTTAAGTAACATTTTAATTTAAAAAATAAATAAAATAACCTTTAGTCTCTGACTTCACAATATAAATTTTTATTTGAAACTAATTTTGAGTTACTATGTATTATCAGTACCAGTAGTAGTAACAGCCATGCAGTCAGGTAGTCTGAGACATAGGCCTTCTACTTGACTTGGTCTCATGCCATCCTCCTACCACTTGACTTGTTTACCTCTTGTTTGTTTGATCTCAGGGGTACTACTCTGTTGTGTCTTATGTCCATTTCTCTAACTGGGACTGCATTATGTTGCCTGTCTATTGCCATTTAAGAGTTTTTGCTTTATGTATCAGATCTGTAGCATTTGTACCTCTTATACTGTTAAATCACCAGCTGCCATTTAGTTTATTACCCAACAAGCTCAATTAATGCGTTTTAGGTGAAAGACTATGTCTGTCAGCTGTAGGTGAGTATACACAAGTGTCCTACCAACACTTGTGTTAAAGATTTTTGTTTTCACTGATATAGGTACTGGCTTATTTTTTAGAGCCTCCGTCAGTAATATACCTTGATCAGTTTACTCAAATCTAAAGGATTTTCTTATCCATAAAATTTTTTGGTCACTTGACCAAGTATATGAAATATTTTTAATTTATAATTCGTTAATACTTATTTTTTTATACTTATCAGATCTTACATGCAAACATTACATTTGCTTTTTTGGTTTTTGATGTGAAAATTTAAAACAAAGCGCAATTATTTAAAAAGTATTATTGGTTATTTTTTATTTGTTATTTTTGTAAAGTTGATAAATAACTCAGCCCTCCAACTTTTATTGTGAGTTATTGTGGCATAATTTGTATGGTTCCAAGTTTACCACAAATAACTCCTAGTCGGCTACAAAACTTGGGTGACTCAATGTAGAGCCATTTATGTTTAGTCTACTAGCCCACTACACATTTTTTTAAATCTCTGAACAGGGCTGTATATATTTTTGGTGATAAAGGGTCTCTTAACCTTAACCAGAGCAGGAGTCTTCTTCCATGATCTGGTTAACATTTTTTTTTTTTATACTACTAAGGTGGCAAACAAGCCTACGGTCCGCCTGATGGTAAGCGGTCACCGTTGCCGACCCTTCAGAAATCTAATTACTTTTTTTTTGAAGAACCCCATACTGTAGTCCTTAGAGAAAACCTTGGCAGGAAGCTCATTCCACAACCTAAGCGTACGCGGGAGGAAGTTTCTCTAAAACCGCACTGTACGCGAAAATTTCGGTTCTAAAGTGTGAGAATGAATTCCCTGCCGATGGCGATGGTGCGATGGTAGAAAGTAGCCGTGGGCATCATTTCGAACAATGCCTCAGAACACAACCCATTGTACAAGCGGTAGAACACACACAGGGGGGCAAAGTCTTTCCTCAGACTTAGGGGCTCAATACTGCAAGTGAGTTTGGGATCGTCGACAATTCTCACAGCCCGTCGTTGAACCGAGTCAAACGGGCCAAGCTGGTATCCAGGTGCACCCGCCCAGAGATGGCAGCAGTACATCAATATATCAACAACATTAGGTAGCCACAACACTACCTTCCAGGCAGTCCTGTCTAGAAAGGGACTGCAGACAACCTAAGGCTGCTCTCGCATCCCTGGACGAGCATCTGTCGCAAAAACTACTGCAACTTAGTAGAAAAAACCTCTGCTACATAAAAACATCCCTTTAACATCAGCATTACTGACAGTCCCCTATGTAGAGGCTGTGTGAGGAATAAACGGGCAAAGCTTCTATATAGTCCGGAAACCTTGAGTGAGGCACTGAGGAGCATCAGGCACCTCCTAGATTTCTGGACAGAGCTAAAATGGTATGAGTAGTCAAGAATGGTTATAGATTGGTTACTTACGTACAATAGCCCAATTGTTAACTAAGTAACTAAGGGTCTCTTTGTCTTAAACCTT
This sequence comes from Apoda limacodes, assembly GCA_946406115.1. Classification (NCBI taxonomy): domain Eukaryota; kingdom Metazoa; phylum Arthropoda; class Insecta; order Lepidoptera; family Limacodidae; genus Apoda; species Apoda limacodes. The sequence continues at coordinate 3,203,125 of OX291553.1, read as the reverse complement.
TTTGTGTTCTGAATTCTACACTTTGTGGGGTTAAGAAATTTAAAATTTAAAATTGAGCATGCTTGAGATTGGGGAATGGAGACCATTGAGAAAGGAGAGAAATGAGAGGACTTGCACTAAGGCAAATAATTTGGGAGATATGTTAAGGGAGGAGATTTGGAGAGCTAAAGGTAGTAGGGGTTTGACTAATTGATTTTGAAGTTTCTCGTTTTAGTAAGACATACTGGATGAAGGGGGCACCAGATTCTGACCTTGTGAACCTTATAGTGGGAGTACTGCTAACCTTATGAAGTAAAGACAGTGGTGCCTAGAGGAGGCAAAGAGAAGGCAACTTAGCACAGCGGCAGAGCAACTGGGTTCTTTTGATGGTAGGGGCCAGTGCCCTAGGCCCAAGCCCTAGAAGAGAATTTTGCCACAATGTAGGAGGGGAGTAAGATTTAACCTATCACTGCGATAAATATTAGTTTATATGGAATCCATCTAAAACATCTAATTTAAATAATCTATAACACTTGGGACAAAATTGCACAAAAGATACACTCACTGAGAGACTACGAAGTGGAGTGGCGCGCAACAGGTTAAGCTGTTGGTAACCGCGGTGTTACCTGACTGCTGTTGATGCACCCGAAACCAGTTGCCCGACGCTACAGTTCTTTTACCTAGTTGTTTGATAAAATCTGTGTATTTGCAGTTTACCCCTTGTCTTTGCAGCGCCTTTTATAAAACAATTGTGCTGCAAAGAGTCTAAAGACAAATAAAAGTTGCTACGGAACCCAGTTCTCTCTTTAGGTTTCTGATAATAAGTCACAAAACAGAGTTAGTACTTTTCACATCATCCCAAAACCCTTAAGATACAGTATCCAGCTACATGAGGAAGAAAAGCATAGCTCTGGCATGCATGAAGTTAGGATCTACCCTGATGGCTCAATAACAAAATCTGGGACGGGTACAGGAGTATTCTCTCATGACCTGAACATCAACATATCAACGACCTTGGGTGCACTCAACACCATCTTCCAGGCAGAATGTGTGGGGATCACCTGAGCTGCAACAGCGGTCCTGTCTAGAGACATAAGCGATGCATCGATACGCATCATCTCCGACAGTGTCGCTGTGCTTCAAGCTCTAAATAACAACTGCATCAACAGTCGACTAATCCTAGAGTGTCACTGTAAACTGCAAAAAATTGCATTGAAGAACCGGGTTACTCTTCAATGGATACGTGGTCCTAGTGGATCTCTAGGCAATGACGCGGCAGATCAGTTGGCAAAGGGAGGATCGGGCACTAAAATAATGGGACCGGAACCAATCGCACCGATACCATTTACACAACTCAGAACGTGGTTATGTGACAGACAGAACCTTCCAACTACACAACAAACGGTGGGCAGGACAAACGGACTGCAGACAAACCAAGAATGTTCTTACATCCTTGGACGCAAATCTGTCGCACAAGCTATTACAACTTAGTAGGAAAAACCTACGCTACATAGTTGGCATAATAACAGGACACTGCCCGCTAAACAAACACTTTTTCAATATCGGCATTTTATTTATTACCGACAGTCCTCTATGCAGGGGCTGTATGGAAGCCGAGGAGACACCTTCTCACGTGGTTCTACATTGCAAAAGCGTGAGTGACCAACGGGCAAAGGTCCTTAAGAATCCATAAACCAAGAGAGAGGCGCTGAATAACATCAAACGCCTCCTTGATTTCTGGACGGAGCTGGGATGTCATGAGTAACCAATGACAGGAACCGGTTACCTACGTACAATGGCCCTGTTATGAGGCTTAGTGCGGCAAACATAAGTCCAACTAACTAACTAACTACCCTGTTGAGCGAAGTCAAATACCTTGGGGTAATTCTAGATCACCAGATGGATTTATTTATTTATTTACTAGGAAACAAACAGTCATAGCAAAAGTTACACATGTTTTTGTAAATAAGACCTTTAGTTTCCTTATTTTTAAATTTACATATATATACAGGCAGCAGATCAATCAAAAATGAATTAAAATAATAATAATTAAATAACAGAAGTTTATTTTTTATTTTTTTTATTATATTTAGAAGTAATCTTTATATTAAATTATTCAATTGTGCATATTAAATAATTTATTTATTTTCTGTTTTGTTTGCTATTATTTATAATTGAATAAGAATTTGTAACATTTCAGATTTTTCACTTCACAGAAATCAAATCAAACAATATTTATTCAAATAGGTTTCTGAGAACAATTTTGAGTCGTTGCAATGTAAACAATGTTAATTTCTGCCAAAAAAAGTTGGGAAGAAGTTCTATTTAAAATAATAATACAATACTTTGATAATCAGCTAACATGTATACAATACGTATTGAAACACTTAGTAGGTAATTTAAACAAATTAGTAAGCTATTAATAGTTTAAAGTTTAGAGATAGGCATTGCTAAACCTGAACAACAGCTTTTTATGAGAAGGTGGTGTATTTCATCAGGACTAGTCCCCTTGTGAGTATTGACTAGGCTTTGTTGTTTGCTAACATTATTTTTAGTAATTTCTATACTATTCATAACAATTAAAGAATCACAAAATGGCTTTAATCTATCAAATTGGATTTGATCATTAAAAGTGAAAATGATCATTAAATATTTTACTTATCTGCTCTACTTCAAAAACAGGCTGTCTTTTGTAATACATTGTTTGTAGAAGCCCGTTACTAGAAAAGAGTAATTAAATGTAAATGCAGAAAAATATAAATAGGAGTAAGCATCTCAATACAAAAGTAACTAAGGCATGTTCAACCTTCTGGCAATGCAAAAAACTCAGTTCTACAGAGCCATAGTACGACCCATATTAGCGCGGCCGTCTGGCTGTTCGACCTTGTTTGCTTTGTATTCTTTCACAACTACTTTATTTGTAATACGCGTAGCAGTCGTTTGATGGCTACCGGGTGGACATATCTTCGTCGAGCGTCACTCGAATAGCTTCACGTGAGTCGAGACGGGTCTGATAACATTTTCTTGATTTCGTCTCCCAATTCTTTGATACTTTGATCCTTCTGGAACGACTTTCGTAGTTTGTTTAGAATGGCTTTAAAAGACTTCTTTGTAAGTAGAAATGACTTAATGTCGCTCATTAAGTAGTCCATGGATTCGTAGTTACCTTTAAGTTTTAGTTTGACTTCTTTCGACAAACGAGTTTTCAGAACGAAGGAAATAAGCGTTTTGTGGTCTTCTTATTACCGTTTATTAATGGTTCTAACCTGACCTTATATAATGGTTCGTCCTTGTCTGTTATGTGTAACAAAAAATAGCGGTTTTTAAGTCAAATGACCCCATTTTTGAATTATAATTATTGCTATCTGTTAATTTTTCAATGTCTGTAAATAAACTTTTGCAATAATATTGATGATTGGGTTACATTCGATATTGCCTCTTTATCTGTTTCAAGGTTATTTATAAGCTTAAATTTAGCCTTATATATATATATATAGACGGGAAAAAAATCTCTTATTGGTTTTTATGCACTGGTGACAATGCAAACTAAGTTGTCTTTTCTTATTTCATTTCTTGTAAAAAATGGAACTGCTCGCTAATATTCCCAATGATATTTATAAAAATATTGTTTCTTTGACTTACGATTTGCAATCGCTCTTCTTGAAGGTTCGGCTGAGGTTCTTTTCCATTTTACACTCGCGAGGATTTCTTTTAAACCCACTGTACGGTCGCCATGAAATAAAAATGCTGGCTAACCACATACAGTATTGACAACATAAATCTGAAGACAAAAGGAAAGAAGCCGGCCAAATGCGAGTCGAACTCATTAACCAAGCGGTTCCATATCACTACTAGGCTTTTGCCTCCTTTGGTCTCTGAAAGGTAGAGCCCTTTAAAGGTCGTTCAGACAGCGTAGTCTTAGTAATAGGGCTCCGTTGGCACCCTTTGGGTACGGAACTCTAAGAATAAGCCAGCAATGTAGTTTTCAATTACTGGATGCGGTTATATTTTAAAAAATAGACTAATCATCTCGATGTTAAAATGCTTTATTCTGGAGAAAATAATTAAGTTTGTTTTAAAAGTGTTATTCGACGGTTTCAGGCTGACGAACTTCAATCCAACAACATACTCCGCAATTCTCTGTATACAGATATAGAGGCACTAGAATATGAGGAACAAGAGAAAATGAAACAGACCAAAGAGTACTGCAAGGAGTTGCAACAGCAATTAGTGAACAAGCAGAGAGAGAAGCAATGCCAATATGAGGATATGCTTATTGAAAAGAAAATGTTAGAACAAGTAATGAAGACTCTATCAGACGAGGATATGAAGTAAGTTATTTTTTGGATCTGTATTTTCGGAACGAAAATTTAAACTATTTGACTGAATTTTTTTTTATTGGAGCCAACTTTGTGACATCCCTTTTCTATTATTATTCCCTTAGTTTAAATTAATTCCTTCGTGTCTATTATGCGTTGTGTCTGAGTAAAGCAGTTTTAAAAATAATATATAATTTTCCGGATAAATAATTAGAAAATAATGAAAACTTATAAAACGTAAAAAAATAATCAAAGCAACACAGATGGTAGATAAAACCATATTTTAGGGCAATTAGAAATGTCAAAAAACCGATGTTCTTATTTTTTTTTCCGCCTGATGGTAAGCGGTCACCGTAGCCTATGGACACTTGCAACACTTGTGGTATTACTCGCGTGTTGCCGACCCTTAAAAAATCCAATAACTTCTTTTTTTAAAAAAACCCCTACTGTAGTCCTTAGACAAAACCTTGGCAGGGAGCTCATTCGCAATCGCACTGTACGCGAAAATTTCGGTTCTAAAGTGTGAGAATGAATTCCCTGCCGATGGCGAGCGTCGTGATGGTAGAAGGTAGCCGAGGGCATCATTTTGAACAATTCCTCAGAACACATCCCATTCTACAAGCGGTAGAACACACACAGGGAAGCAAATTCTCTCCTCAGACTTAACTTTTAAAATGCTCTAAAATGTGCGCTACAATTTCAATCTACTATCTGTGTTGATTTGATGATTTTTTTAAGGTTATATAAGTACTTATTTATTGATTTTTTAAAAATATTTATAATTTTTAAACATCCATTTACTTTTATATATAAATCCTATATTTCCTATAATACATACCGATTGTATGTTGTGTGAATCTTAAAAATATGCTTTACTTCACTGTAATTGTTGATTAAGTGACTGCTTTAAATTTCTTTGGCTCCTTAGATCAACACACACACAAGTAACGCCATATGTTTGATATTGGGACACTTGAAACTTGATACTTTATTCTTAAAATGCTCAAATTAAATTTTGCAAGAGACCTTTTGATATTTTATTTTATAAGACCTTGATTCGATCACATTTTTTGTTAGAAAGAAAAAGATATTTCGAAATGGTTTTACAAATAATGATATATCAGTTTACTGAACATAGTTTTTAATAACTATTGTAGTTTTAGTTTTATTTTATTTTCTGGTCTTTAAAAATATTAACGCGTCAGCTGTCGCTGTCACACTAGGCTGCAATTATATAGCGCCGTCTCTTTGATTACGACACTGTTTGGGTGGCCTTTTAATATATTTATGAGACTTGTTTACTGCGGGGTATTTAATATGTGATTGACATGTAATCAACAGAGAACTCAAACAAAAGCGTGAACAGATGGCGAAGATTCGTGAAGAAATGGTGATGTCCAAACAGGCCCGGGAAGCGTGGAGGCAGAAGCAGAAGACACTCGTCATCATGGAAGAGAAACAGCTGGAGGCGCAAATGAAAGCTGCGTCTAACAGAAGCACGGCCGCGTTAGTTTGTTTTTCAACACTCAAACACAAACATGTGTGTGTTCTGTATAGAGACTAGTTGATAACTGCGACATTGTCCGCACAAAATTCAGAATACATGAGATTTTCAGTTTTCGGGCAGCAAAGCGTAATTTCATGTGATTTTGTGACCGGAACAAATACATTTTTGTTCAAAACTTTTAGTAAATGGTACTAGAATCTATAAGGCTAATAAGGATTTATTACTCTGAACACTTAATGACCTAGATACCTATATCTAAAAATAATATTAATAAAAGATTAACCAAAAGAAAAAAGAAAAATTGTATTTACAATTTTGAGTATGTTTTTTAAAACATTGATGAGAAGGCTGCATAGCTTAGCCCCTGGTCTTTCTGAAAAGATAAATAAAACGCTACTCAAATTAAAACACTGCAAATTAAAAGTTGCTCAGCGAGTTATAAAGTAAGCTATGGACGGAGTATGTTAGAAGGATATGCTCGGAAGACCTGACGAAGAACAAAATTCACTGGCATACTCATTGAATAAGCTAAAGTGGCAATGGGCTTGTATTATCTATCGCAGAACTGATGACTTGAAAAAAGGTGGCCAGAAGTTGCGGACTCGTTGTGGTGGCCTTCATTAGCATTATCTCTTTCAAGTCTAGCAGTGGACTACTATAGGCAGATTGATTTATTTTCTGAATTTTATTATCAAGGTACATTTTAGTCCACAGCCTATTTTCTTCAGTGTTTCATCAGGATAAATAATATCCTGTTATTTTTGTATAGTTATTAAAATTTTCCCTATCAATTAAGTGATTTTAATAAATATTTATTACAGTATTGCAGAAAGAGAGAGAAAAATGCGAGAAAAAGAAGAACTTAATGAAAAGGTTGCTAGCAAAATATTAGCAGACGAGGTATATAACAGCATTGCTTTATAAATAATATCGGTTTCTGTAGATCAGGGATTAATAGTGTTACATTTATGTATTTGTACTTCTCAGGTAGAGCTAGAATGTGGCCTTAGTCTTAATCTGAAATTCAACTTCATAAAACTACATTCCACTATTAAGTTAAAAAATTACAACAATTAACTACGGATTGAGATAATTAGGCATAAGCCATAACAATGTTGTCACATGTGTACACCTCTGGGCTCGAATCGGTCGCATCTATCTCACAATTAAAAAAAAAAAAAAACCAATGTAAATAAATTAATTTTGATAGAGCCCCTGAAAATCAATATTACAGACATATCCGAAAACCGATGGCTTATTGTGCTCTCTGAAGCACGGAAACTCTTAAGATTTTTAAGACGGTAACCCATCCAGGTAGTGATCATGTACAACGCTCTTTATCGACTAGTTTTCTTCGATCCGTAAACAAATCTCAGACGCTCTAAATCAAAAAATATGTATTACTTCTACATTATCAAGACGATGTAGGTATGCACACACGCACACGCACACGCACACGCACGTATGTAGAGCTGTCTCAGTATCACGTCAGGCTTAACGGCGCGAAAAGCTGGTAGATTGTGGATGTCGTACCACCGATTTAATAATTACGAATTGTGCAGAGAACAAGACATGCTCAACTTTCTGTCAATTGAGAAGACAGTCTGTCCTGTTCTGATATTTGTTAGGAAATAGAATCCTTCGGTGTCCGCAGAATTGGGTTACTGTTCAATGGATACGCGGTCATAGTCGGTTTCTGGGCAATGATGCGGCGGGTCAGTTGGCAAAGAGAGGATCGGACACTAATATAATAGGACCCGAACCTATTGTGCCGATACCATTGAGTCAACTCAAAACGTGGTTACGCGATAGAACCTCACAACAAACAGAATAGAACGGACACAACAATCGGACTGCAGACAAACCAACACTGCTCTTAGAACTCAGGAGGAAAAACCTACGCTATATAGTTAGCATAATAACAGGTCACTGCCCGCTAAACAAACATTTCTTAAAAATTTGGGCTGCAAGGACGCAGGGCAAAGCAACTAACGTGGGGCGGGGGAGCGGTAAAAGATATAAGAATTACTATCGTAAGCGTCTAAACATAGCAATCGTGAGGTCCGGTGCGCGGCGAGACGGGGGCGAGCGGTTCAGACTAGCACGTTTGGTCACGTTTCCACCAATGTCTAGCTAGATGTCGGTATTTTCTTAAACTACAAAGGATTGCCTTTGAGTTAATCAATTTAATAAATGTTTAAACTGTGCTGTTATTATAATAATATATTCTATGTTAATGTTTATTATTTTACTCATATTTTGCAGGCCGCTCGAGCAGAAAGAGAGAATATAATAAAACTGCTACAAGAACAAGAGTTCTTAGAAAAAAACATTAATGACGACAAAGCAGAAAATGAGAAGTTGGAAAGAGTCAAAATGGAGACCAAAAAAGCTCTCGAACGACAGATGGAAGAAAGAAAAAGATTAGCAAATGAACATGAGAGAAGAGAGGCAGATTTCAGAAAACTTGTTAGATTTTTTTTGAGTTTTGACTGTATTTTATAGTAAATCTTGCACACAAACACACACACACACACACACACACACACACACACACACACACACACACACACACTAAAATGATGCGCTCTAAGTACTTTGCACAAACACACTCAGTTCTATAAATTACAAACACCGACGTTATAACACATATATAAATATATAAATCGTAAGTGCACTCCCCTCAGCCCAATCTTGAACTTCATATATAGGTTTGTCAAAAACAGGAAAAGGGGGTACATTTTATTGTTTCTAGTATTTCATTTAAGTGTCACTGCGTCCGAAGCAATATTGTGGAGATGGGCTTACCACCCGTCACGCAGGACTAAAGTGATTCGTTAAAAGTGGTTGGTATTGTGATGTGGGTGTGTGTGCGTGTGTGTATCCAGCCAATGGTATCCCCTTCTGAGGTATAAAGCTGTGAATATATACATACATACATTTGTTATTGTGTAGTCACTTTCTCCCGTTGAGGTCATAATTATCCCATTATACCATTAATCCCAATAATATTATAAAAGCGAAAGTTTGTGTGTGAGTGTGTATGTTTGTTACTCTTTCACGCTTCACGGATCGGGATGAAACTTGGCATACATATAGGTAGGTCTTGGAATAGCATATAGGCTACTTTTTATCCCGAAATTCTCGCGGGAATAACTATAACTTAACGAACTATAGCTATAGCTACAGCTTGATATAGCAAACTTCATTAGTGTAATTAGGGAGTAAATTACAGTCGCCGATAATCGAATTTAGCGCGGGGTAATAAGAGAGTAAATCACAGTATCAATACTGAGATTAAAAAAAAAGAGTCCCACGCCGATAACCAAATGAAGGGCAGGGCGGCCGCTATCAAAATTTATTAATTACCAGCTAACCTATTAATATTATAAATGCAAAAGTTTGGATGTTTGGTTGTTTGTCACGCTTCAACCACTGGATGGATCGGGAACCGCTCAACTGATTTAGATGAAATTTGTCTGAGTCCCGGGGAAGGACATGGGCTATTTTTCATCCCGGAAAATTCAAAAGTTCCCGCGGGACTAACTATAACGTTTGTTAATGCTGCTGCACTGGGAGCATTTAAATGAGCTGAAATTTTGCACACAGAAATAGTTAAAGATACGGAAAAGGACAAAGGCTACTTTTTATCCCGGGAAATTCCCGCGGGAGTAACTATAACCTAATTCCACGAACGAACCAAAGCTGCAGCTATAGCTTGCTATAACAAACTTCTTTAGTATAATCATGGAGTTGCCGTAAGAATCCTACGCCGTTAACCAAATTTAGGGCGGGCAGAGCCGCGGGCAAAGTCTAGTATAATATAATTGTTGTATCGTTCATGCTATGTTTAAATTTGTATCAAGTAATGTACAATTTAAAGAAAATTCAATTCCACAAATAGCCAAGATAGGTTCGCTACGGTCGAGTTATTATAAAACAACTTTAGGGATGAACAGAAAAACGTCTGCCAGGCCAGCTTGGAGGTCCGATAGGTGGCGCTCTGGTCAATTAATTAACAAATTCCAGATTTATGGATAAAAGTTTCGATATTCACAATATATGTTAGTTTAGTGCTTAAAAAAAATCACAACCTTTTATACAGAATCATATTTAATTATATTTTATTTGTAAAAAAAATATTTAAATATGAATGCGTGGTCAGAAAAATTGTTTTCTGCATGGTCATTTTTGGTCCCCTTGCCAATTACCTCTATTATTCCTTCCGTATTTAACGTTTACTTTAAAATAAGAAACAGATATTTAATATCATTCTGATCTTATTATTAAGCACAGCGTGTCAAGAAATATATGCTTCATTTCCTAGTCGAAAGTTACGCAAAATACATTTTATAAATGTGTGCCTTTCCGTGAATTATGTTTTATTTGCTTAGTATATATTTGCTAAGATTAATTTGGATTAATAATATAAATGTATAAGGAATAAATTTCATATAAATAGTAATTACAAACAATTGAAATATTTGCAGACTGAAGCAAAAATAGCCGCCGATGATAAAAAAGAATTAGAAAAGGAGCGTAAAGTGCGAGAGAAACAACAAGAGTATTCTCGAGGTCTGCGCGAACAGATAGCCGACAACGCGGAGCGGAGGAAGCGAGAAGAGAAGAGTGAGGACGAACGGAACAAATCTGTATTTGCTACTGAGCAGGCTTGGTGAGTCGTTTGTTTGTATGAGAGAAATGTTATATATTTAAATATTACACACACACACACACGCACGCACGCACGCACGCACGCACGCATATAAAAATATATTTTGCTTCTAACACGTAGTGTGTAGTTTTTATAGTTTTAGCGTTATTACTAAATGATGTAATATTTTCTAAAATTTAGATTACACTACATTAATTTTCTATTCTATACGAATACTTTAAAAACATATCTTCCATTTTTACTTTTTTTAGATTTGCACAATTTGCTGTTAATTTATAATTTCAGTTGAATATTTACTTTGAGCGTTAAATTTTGTGTCCACAAATAAAGATTTTTCTAATACATAATATATATTCTATACAAATATTAGATTTTTGTTGTATTCCTAACTTAAAGATCATGCCTGCAATATTGCATGGTACTTGGTTAGCAAATGTCTCATAAGAAACAACCTTTTAAACGAAAAATAAATACCAACAGGAACACAGAAGTAGCGCGCGAAAGAAAGCAGATCATTAAAGATCATGTGCCTCATCTCCTGGGCTACTTGCAAGCAGGGGTGATAAAGAAGAATGATCTGGCAACCGTGCGTGAGGGAGCGAAACAGCACGAACAGTTGAACAAACTAGATATTGAATCCATGGCGATGTCTCGCCGACCGCATCGGTTCGCTAAATGTAACGCTCAATGTAGAATATTGAGAGAATATTGACATATTGTACTTTGGTTTCTTAAGTTAGAATTTTGTAATTTTGCGTTGGTTTTAGACATTATAAATTTAAATTAAAAAAGGTATGAAAAAGTAAAATCTCTTATGAAATTTCAATGAGACTGTTGAATAGATATTTACATCGGCTATGAACCTATTAATTTAGAAACAATTAAAAAAAAGGTTGTGTTCTATTTTCTACTTACATTTTATATTATATAATACGACTGCGAAATTTGAGACTCATTTGTATTGGATTGTGATTTAAGGTACTAATTTATTTTCCTTTTTTTTTAATATATAGATATGTTAAAATAATGTATGTTTTATTCAGACCCGGTACCCTGAGTTAATAAACTATTTTTACCAAAAACATAAACCGACTTGAAATCCACTAAAAATTAAAAAATAAGCCCCTAAAGCAGACTTATTGATAGAAAATTAAGCTAAAAATAAAGACAAGTATAGATAGGTAACAAGGTTCTGTTGGCATCCGACATTAAGGCGAAGAAATTGTAGCTTAATGTTCCGTCAGTATGTGTACTTCAGGGGCACTTTTCGTATATTACAAGTATCTAATGTACCACAGACCTAGGATTTTTTCGCTACGCTAAAGACCAACACAGCGAGGAAAAGAGATATACTCATTCAATGGACGCTGCACAAGAGAAAAAGAGACAGATATCCATATCTAATATGTCCATTATTTTTCGATTAGAAACCAGGGCTGGAGCTAGAGTTGAATCCAAGGTAGGGAAGCGGTGGTTTCATGCACGGGTACGGCGCAACAAATTTTTCTATCTCTCATTATTTTACCTGCTTGTGAGCGTGAGTGATTAAGGTAGAAGGTAATTGGGTGGGATCGCGGGAAAACAAGAGCAAAATGGTATTAATTTATGGCTTATGTTTAACTTATCACCAGATATAGTAAAATATAACGTCAAAAAAAAACTTTTTACTGCCAAAAATAGTAAATGATCACCAAAAATAAAGCCCCATTTTTATGTGAAATTATAAACAAAAATGTTACATCTAGCTATTCTTTTAAAGCAAATATTACCAAACTAATCATTGTTAACCTAAAAATAGTAAATGACCACCAAATTTGTTACTATATTTTAATCTAAAACGTCATCCAAATATTAACCATCTCGCTATCCTATAAAAGTAAATTACTTTACATAAATCATTTTTACCCAAACATAGTTAATTAAATCCTATGGTTTGACCCTATTACTATTGTAAAATGTTCACTAAAATCTGAGTTTTAAAGTCTAATTACACATTATTTCTCTTGAGGGTTTATTCAATTGTTCATCATCATATCAGCTCATATTGGTCTACTGCTGGACATAAGCCTCCTGTATAGCGTGCCATTTCTCCCGGTCCTCTGCCTTCCGCATCCAGCCACCCTTTTAAGGGCGTCATTTCACCGGGCTGGAGGGCGTCCCATGCATCACCTTCTCATACTCGGTCTCGACTCTAGGACACGTCTCCTCCGTCAGCCATCGGTCTTCCGACAGACGTGTCCGACCCACCATCACTTCAGCTTGTTAATTCTGTGAGCTATGTCGGTAACATCCTCGGTCCTCATTTCGGATTCGATCCCTCAGAGACACTCCGAGCTCGTTCCATTGCGCGCTGTGCGACTTAACGAGTTTCGAGAGGTAAGTCAGACTTCCATAAATTTTTGTATCGAATTCCAAAGTCCGCGCGAATAACTCGAGGCTGTTCCCAATAATGGTCCCGGGTCATGCGGCTGCGGTGTCCGGAAGTCGAGCGGGAAGGCTTGTAAGACGCGAGATTTAACTTTTGGCGTCATTATACTTTATTTGGTAACATGCCTACATTTAATAACAATCATATTGTATTATTTAGGTAGTATTAGCATTATTGTGCTCACTAAGATTTGGTGATCATTTACTACATTTGGTCCTTGAATACAATTTAAAGTACAGTCATGACTAAAAAAGCTAGAACCATTATAATTTTAGACTATGTTTTTTGCTACATGTTTCTTTTTTTTGGTATTGATTTTTTGGTAGCTTTCCGTAGTACCTACTTCACGTCTGGGCAGAGGTTACTGCTTTGCAAGTCGCAAATCCGGCTCCATATGGAGTACTGTTCCCATCTCTGGACGGGTGCACCCGGATACCAGCTCGGCTCTTTTGAATCGGTTCAACGGGCTGTGAGAATTGTCGACAATCCTAAACTCACTAGCCGTATCCAGCCCTTAAGTGTGAGGAGAGACTTTGCCTCCCTGTGTGTTTTTTACCGCTTGTACAATGGGATGTGTTCTGATGAATTGTTCGAAATGATGCCTACGGCTTCTTTCTACCATCGCATCGCTTGCCATTGGCAGGAAATTCATTCGCACACTTAGAACCGAAATGGTCGCGTACAATGCGGTTTCAGAGAAACTGCGTGGAATGAGCTCCCTACCGAGGTTTTCTCTAAGGACTACAGTATGGGGTTCTTCAAGAAAGAAGTTATTGGATTTTTAGGGGGTCGGCATCGCGCGAATGATACCGCTGGTGTTGCAAGCGTCCATAGGCTACGGTGACCGCTTACCATTAAGCAGACCGTGAGCTTGTTTACTACCTTAGTGGTATAAAAAACAAAAAGTTTGTCAGTCAGTTACTTAGCGAGTAAAATCAGCGTCTTCAATACAATTGTAAAAAGAGTGAGCTGTTGGTTTTTAAATCTCGATATAGAAACTACACTGAGCTACCACAAGTAGTATTCAGTGGAACTCCCTTGCAAAGGGTCTCAAAGTTTAAATACCTGGGCCATTGGGTCACGGAAGATCTTAGTGACAATAATGATATAGAAAGAGAGCGGAGAGCGTTGGCTGTGAGGTGTAATATGTTGGCTCGCAGGTTTGCTGTGAGGTGTAACATGTTGGCTCGCAGGTTTGCACGATGCACTGAACAGGTGAAAATTACATTATTTTAAGCTTACTGTCAGTCTCTCTACACGAGCAGCCTGTGGGTCAACTATACACAAAAATCTTACAACGCTCTACGCATACAATACAACAATGGTTTTCGTATGTTGTTGGGGCTGCCCCGCCACTGCAGCGCTTCAGGAATGTTCGCCAAGGCTCGTGTGGACGGCTTCCACGCCGTCATTAGAAAAAAAGTAGCCTCCCTGATGCAACGCGTGCGGTGCAGCGCCAACAACATACTTAAGGTTATTGCTGACCAACCGGACTGTCCCTGGCTCAAACACTGCATAACGATGCATTTGAAAATCAACAGTGCCTCAGTCGGACAAAGACATAGTAAGTATTAATTCATATTTTAAATAAAATGTAATAATAAAATGTTTGTATTAATATATATTTTTATTCAATTGTAATTTATTTTATTTGATTGTAAAATTTTCATAGAAACAAATAATTGTCTGTATACTAACATAGTTTTTAAGAAATACCAACACTCTGTATGGACTTCCAATGTCTGAGAATAAAGATTTAATTATTTATTATTTATTTATTATTTCCCACCGAAGTCAAACAATAAGTGATTACGCAGAGTTTGCAGGAATATTTAAATAACCTACTCGAATTAATTACAAGTCGGTTTACCACCGCAGCGCCGCTGCCGTGTGCGGTCGGCATAAGGGACGAGTAGGGTGTTCATGAAAAAAGTTTGGAAAAGACGTTCGGATTTTATTTCATCTTGTTGGTTTAACATAATGTTTGTAGCAATAGATATAATACTTCTCATGGGAATATCAACATAATATGTAGGTACGTCTAATTGCATATAGGGTCGGCAACCAATTGAGTCATAGGTACCATGACACGTGATATTAGATTTTGTTTAAGGTACGTTTTTCATCTAATGAAATCTAACGTAAATCTTTTTAATTTGTGTACCTACATGATAAATGATTTTTTTTATTTTTTGTTTTTTTTTCGGTGCCTATATTTTATTTCAAATTGAATATTTTTTTCAAAAAAATCCCAAATTGGTACGTTTTCCAAAAAAATACATTTATTTCTCGCCGAAAGCTTTAAATTTAGGGTTTTTTTTTAGTATTTTTTTTTCTTTTTAATTATTTTCCATTTGCATCAGGGAGAACTGAGTGGTCAAGTGTAGTGTAGAAACCACTACACGCCTTAAAAATTCTTTGCGGAGATTTCCAGGTGCAAATCCTCTGGCATGGTAATTCTTTTGTACCTATATGCAGAGCTAGAATAATTAAATCTTTAGGAGGAAAGCCTGCATCCCTGTGTGTTTTAAAGATTTTTTTTAAAAGTTCTTTATGCTACGGCAACAGCCCAACATTATATTTCCTCATTTTAAGTGTGAAAACTTCTTACGGTTATGTGATATACCTATTTGTCCTATAGGTACATAAGTTCCGTAGCTCACAAGAAATCCATATTAAGTTGCAATACATAGTATTTGGCGTTTATCGTATGAATAGAGTTTCTATGAAATACCTACTTTAATTATAGTTTCGAACAAGATATTTGTTTAATTTATATTTCATTTTACCATGTAAGCCTAAAGCTAACAGTAAAAATACCTAGTGTTTAAAACCGGCCGAGTGCGAGTCGGACTCGCGCACCGAGGGTTCCAGGCAGCCAGGTTGCAGCCATTACTGCTTCACCGGGCTTTTTGGGGCGAGA
Source organism: Apoda limacodes (assembly GCA_946406115.1). Taxonomy (NCBI): domain Eukaryota; kingdom Metazoa; phylum Arthropoda; class Insecta; order Lepidoptera; family Limacodidae; genus Apoda; species Apoda limacodes. The sequence goes on along the minus strand of OX291553.1, from coordinate 3,187,294 downwards.
TTCTAAAGGAGCCTCAGTCCATCTAGCGCCCAACGCTCAAGGGCTCCCCGCGGGGGGAGCCTCGGCTTGGGTTGTCGCTCTCAGGGGCGTCCCTTCGACTGGCGTGAGTCTCGAACCTCGAACCACCAGGAGAGGAGTTCCCCGTTACGCGGGGGCGGTTGCGATTAAGTGGGGGCGCGAAGCGCCCCGGCACTTTTTGATACCTTGTGTAACCTTGCGGGCGCCGAAGAACCCGGGGACGTCGGCGTCGTGTTAGGGCCCTGTTAGGGGAGGTCGTAGAGACTAATCTTGCTATCCGGACAGCGAGATCGTCATCTGGGGCCGTTAGTACGTACCGAGGCCGCCTAACGATGGTTTAACGACCGTGCTGAGGTTGGTCGGGGGGATGAGAGGACATAGGCTAATTGAAAACGTTAATTGTAAGTCTGTTTTTTTTCTATAATTGAGGAGTTGCCGTTGAAATCCTACACCGATAACCGAATTTAGGGCGGGTGGAACGGCGGGAAAAAGCTAGTAATACATATTCTGCGTTTAAAAGTCGGACAGGGTAAACTTAATGATAGGACTTTGTTGGCACCTTTGGGAACGGAACTCTAAAATAATCGGCCAAGTGCGAGTCTGACTCGCGCACGGAGGGTTCCGTACCATTATCTATAAAAACATCAAAAAAATCACGTTTGTTGTATGGGAGTCCCCCTTCAATATTTGTTTTATTTAATTTAATTATTTATTTTTAAAGTGAATATATAATTTAATATTCTGTGAATATTTCAAGCGTCTACCTGTTGCCATAACGACAACGCGTGAAAGCTTGAATGTCGAGCAAAAACGAGCAAATATCACGTTTGCTGAATGGGAGCTCCCTTAAATATTTATTTTGTTCTGTTTTTTAGTAATTGCTGTTATAGAGGCAACAGAAATACATCTTCTGTGAAAATTTTAACTGTCTAACTATCACGGTTCATGAGATACAGCCTGGTAACAGACGAACGGACGGACAGCGGAGTTTTAGTAATAGGGTCCCGTTTTTTACCGTTTGGTTACTGAACCCTACAAATGTTTTTCAGTTTCTTAAAAAGGTCAATTATGAACCGTAGTTACCCTACTTTTTTCTATTGAAGTTAGCAAATTTTTTTCATAAAAAATGTTTAAAAATTGCCACATGTGCGGTTCGTTAACACGTTTACATTTGAAATAAAAATAAATGTATAGAAAACTCATTAAAGTAACGGCCACACTCGCGTTTCTGTTTGGTTTAATTTACTGTTGTGGCCATTCTGCTAATTGGTTAGCTAAGTTTTGATTGTTTATTTTTGCTTTTATATTGTGTTTTGTTTTACTAACGCCTTGATTTAACATAAATATACTAAATGCAGTAGGCACCTTACTAGTTACTTTTTTTTTAATATGAATAATCTTCGAATCTAATCGAACTTTACTTGATAAGTTTGATTATACACTACAAGCTTTTTCCCGCAGTATCACCCACCCTAAATTCGGTTATCGGTGTAGGATTTTAACGGCAATTCCTGAATTAGGTCTAGAAATAATGTGTTTTTTTTTTTTTTCTTTTCGTGACGTTTTCAAGTAGCCTTTGTCCGTTTCCGGGACTCAAACTATCTCCATGGCAAAATATCATTAAAATCTTCTCTACCGTTTAGGAGAAGATCAGTGACACACCGACTGCAGCGCCACCTACCGGGTCCATTTGTAAATTCAAACCGTCTAGGGACTCACTCGAACGTACACAAAAAATATCATTAAAATCGTTCCTGCTATTTAGGAGAAGATTAGTGTCACACCAGCTGCGCTGCCACCTACCGTGTCCAATTGTATTTTCAAACCATCCAGGAACCCATTGAAATATTCAGACAAAATTTTACCCAAATCGTTCCAATTTATAGGTGGAGTTAGGTGATAAACACACGTACAGAACAATTATAAAGAGAAAAAATAACCGACTCACACTTGACGTTTTCAAGTAGCCTAAGTCTTTTCCCGAGACTCGAGATAAGTCTGTCTCCATACCAAATTTCATCTTGATCCGTACAGTTGCAGTGGTTTAAGCGTGAATAGTTAACTAACAGACAGACAGACAAATAAGAGTTACTTTCGCATTTATAATATAAGTATGGAGTTATATATAGGAAAAATATTGGAAAACTTTGTTAAATGTTGATGAAAATGAATAGTGACATAGGTGATAAAAAGTAAATTTAATGGAAAAATTACACAGCCATTGGAAAAATGGAACATTGAGCTAAATGTATTCTTCTTCTTGAAGTCGAATACAAATAATTTGCAACAAAGATATGAAAATTATTTTTTAACATTACCACTCGAAAATGGGTATTTTATTAATCGATAACAGTGAATAATACGCATTTACTCACTGAGTGAATAAAAACATAACAGTGAATATAACTCACTTTTACTCACTGATAGAATGAAAACATTTTGAATTTGAAACAATTGTTAAATTGTTTTAAACGTTATTGTTTTATGTCATTATTATCTTACTGCTGAACCGCCAACGTGTGTAAAGTCTGTGAAGTAGTCGTCGTGCCGGAAAAGTATACCGGGGTGGAGTACTACAACAGAGGGGGATCAGGGGCCCTTCTGCCCGCCGTGCCAGTAACTGTATTATCTGTCGCCGCCTTCATAACCTTGAAGACAGGGACCTGTCGAATCTATATGTGCGCGTAGATCACGGCGGCCACATTTGTATCTATGCGTGTCTATACAGGTCTCAAAGTGGTGACACGGACGTAGCTCGACTCTTCACGCACCTGAGTTTGACGACTGACAAAATTCTAGAGCAATATACCACAGCAGAATTAGTTAATTTGGGAGACTTTAACGCCTACCATGGTGAGTGGCTCACCGTCTTAGTGGATGTGCCTCTTGGCTCTTCGGACCACTGTCTCTTTCGGACCTAAGTGTCATGCACATAACCTGACCCATCTGGGCCAACTAATTTGCGTCGTGTGTGGCATTATAAGTCGTCAGACTGGGATGGATTGCGAGAATTTTATGCATCGTATCCGTGGAGGCAGCTCTGCTTTAGCTCAAAATATCCTGGAATGTATTATTCCTAACCCCTGTGTAGCTAGTCAAACGGCCGTAGTTTAATTAGTCTTGCAGAAAAGCTAAAATTCTTTTATTCTCAAGCAAACTGCGTATGATGCTTGGACCAAGGTTCGTTATTATAAGGATCCGAATAATTAAAGCGCAAACGAAAAACTGCCAGATTTCCAGAGATTCCATTTTATCAGCAAAATAGGTAGGCGACTTGCGGACTAACTCTCTGGGAGTCGTGCTTTCTGATCGCTTGCTAAAGCTGCCGAAGGGAACTTTTGCCAGTCACCTTTACCACCACTGTAAAAGACCGATAGTGACTTGGCCCATAGTGCTAAAGAGAAAGCCGATCTGCTGGGCAGTCTCTTTGCCTCAAACACGAATATGAACGACGAAGGCGCTGTACCACCGTAAACCGTGGTGCGGTAATATCATGCCATAAATTACACAGCGGGAGGTCCGGCGGGCTTTGCTTGCTCTAGACGTGACCAGTAGTGGTGCTTAAGCAGCGTGCTACTGAACTGAACTATGTCCTGTACGCACGAGCCTTGTCGCGCTTTCCTATCACACTAGGCAGTTTCCGTCTTCATGCGACTGCGAATGTGCACCCGGTGCCCAAAAAGGGTGATAGATCAGATCCATCAAATTACAGGCCTGTCGCCTCTCTCCTCTCTCCTCTCCAAGGAAGTGGAGCGTGTGATCAGCGGAGTGCTCAATGGTTTGTGCAAATGGGTGGTTAGCTTGGCTTTTTGTTCGGCAGACGCAAAAGAGCCGCAGTTACGGTAGTTGCTCTGATAGCATGGACATTAATGCTGGTGTCCTCCAAGGCTCTGTGCTGTTTCCAATCGTTGTTCCTACTGCATGTCAATGACATGTTGGACATCAACATACATTGCTATGCAGATGACAGTACTGGAAACGGTTATTTCACGGGCCGTGCTAACATCCCTCGTTCCGTTGTGGAGGAAAAGCGTAGAGAACTTGTGTCTCAAATCGAGACCACTGTGTCCAAGGTCTCTGACTAGGGACGGAAAAACTTGGTCCGATTCAACCCTACGAAGACACAAGACTGCGCATTCACCGCTAAGAAAACATCATTCACTGTGGTCCCACAATTCCAAAACACTCCCCTGTCCATCTCCAAGAGCATTGGGATCCTTGGTGTTGACATCTCTAGCGATGTTCAGTTCCGAAATCATTTGCAAGACAAGGTGACGCTGGCGTCCAAAAAACTTGGTGTACATCAACAGAGCGATGCAGTACTTCACGTCGGGGCAAAGGTTGCTGCTTAACAAGTCGCAAGTTCGGCCCCATATGGAGTACTTATTAAACTTTTTATATGTACAAAAGTTTTTCCATCATGAGATCAAGTCTCACAGTCTAGTTCTGGATTTTTTCCTATATTTCTAATGTAAACATCTTGCTTCTTGCAAAATTTCATGATTCTAGGTCAACAGGCAGTACCCCATAGGGTTTGATTTATTGACCGTATTTTGAACATATATTTTTATTGCATTGACGTAGAAGGTTGATTTTTTCACAACTTGACTTGACCGTAGTTTTAGTAATTGACATTAAGTTCAGCTCGATACCTCTGTCAAGGGTCTTGACAGAAAGACAGACAAACTTTTTTTTTTATTTGTAATAATTAAGGAATGGAATTTCGGTTTTTTTTTTATATTTATGATATAAGACCTTGCATTGTATACCATAGGGTTTTGATTTGTTAGTGAATGCCGAAATATGCGACAGAAATGACGGTATTTCAGCAGCATTTTTTTATTGCGTTGACTTAGTAGCTTGATTTTATACAGTGTAAAGGGACCATAGACCATAGTATTTGATATTATCACGCGTTTCTGAGAAAAAGCGTCTTGACAGACAGACGGACAACAAAGTAATTCTTTAAGAGTTTCTTTTTGCTTTTGAGGTACGGAACCCTAAAAATATTATTGCAATGAGATTTTTAGTTCCTGAGAAATACGCGGACAGACATACGTCCATTTATACTAATATTATAAATGAGAAAGTTACTCCGTCTGTCTGGTTACCTCTTTACTGCAAGGTTTAAATATATAAATGGACCCGGTAGATGGCGCTGCAGTTGGTGTGTCACTGATCTTTTCCTGAACGTAAAAAACGCATCGAAAAGGCTATTTTAAAATCAAAAGGATTCAAAGAAACGCGTCCCACCAATACTTCCACCGTAGAAAATTTGGAAGAAAATGAAGAATTAAATAATTTAGATATAGAGGCAATAGTAAACAGTGAGTTACAAGTAATTGTGGAATCGCAAATTTAAAAAAATGTAAATGTTAAATTTATAATATCATACTTAATGTGGCGCTACTTTTCCGGACATGACAACGTCTGCCTGGTCCGCTATATTATTAATGCGATAGTAAATCTGTCTGTCTGTCTGTTATTTCTTCACGCTTAAACCGCTGTACCGTTGAAGATGAAATTCGGCATAGAGATAGTTTGAGTACCGGGACCCTACCCTTCCATATGTTGTGAGTTGGTTATTTTCTATAATTGGGGAGTTGCCGTTGAAATTCTACACCCATAACCGAATTTAGCGCGGGTGAAACCGCGGGCAAAAGCTTGTACAAATATATATAGACTTATGAAATTAAGCACACATGTTAAGAAGCCCAGGCCCTTCTAATTTTTACACCGCCTGTTCTACAATCTGAAAAAAAAATCACGATACTAAAGTTTTATAATTACTTTCAACTGAATCGGTTCACAACTGTTCAGATATCCGCAATATTTCTTAATCTATGGACGTGAGTGACTCACACTTGGCCGGTTTTTCATAAGTTAAAAAATAGACGGAACATTTTACAGTATTTTATTTCGACACGAGAAATAGTGGCTTATTGGCCAGTGACAACCCAGACCCAACTACTTAGATGTTATATGTTAAAAGCTCGCTTTACTATTTTTAATCTGTGACTATGTCAATTCTCCTTTTTTTCTGTTTTTTCAGTTTTTGAGCCCACTTGTCCAACAACTCTTTGAACACCATTTGATCTTCCATGTGCTGTTTTTCTTTTTTGCCCAAATTTGTTTTTTCGTAGTACCATTTCAGATATTTGTCGTAGTCCTGAGGAGAAATATTATCTTAATATTGATTTTGATAAATCATCATTACCAGGCACTATAATTCCTGCGTTGGTCAGAGCTGCTCTAGGTCCCGGGTTTTCTAGGTGTCCAGCAAACCCGTTAAACATACTGTGTTATCCTACTCACACAAGTATGGAAGCATCATGTAAGAATATGCATATACGCAGTCTTATCACTAGAATTGGTCCGCCTGTGCGATTCAGAGGTCCTAGAAGTTGCTATTCATATAGTTTGTATAGTTATATTTTAAGGTAATTAAGGAGTGAAATTATACTATCCTTGCCAAACTTAGTCTACGGATTTTCTGAAAATTTGCAATCTTAATACTGAACGTGTATTAAAAGCGAAATCTAGGTGTCAAACAAAGAATATGAAAGCGAGAAATCCAATTAGTAATCAGATACAGGTTTTACAATCCAAATAGTTTTATTGAATAATAAATACGGGATCTCCTTGATGAACCGGGATCAAAAAGTATTCCATTCTATAGTCAACCCTTTGAATAGTGCCGTGACGATTCGTTACGAACATTTTATTTCTGTAAGAACTCTGGATATATGTCCGTCTCCGTCTCTTAAATTTCTCTGTGCCAAAACCTGAGTCACCCTTTACTCCGTTCCGGAATACCTAATCAATGAGTGCGTCGTGGTTTAAGCCGCGGAAAAATGTATTCGTGTGAAAAATCGCGATCGAAATAGAAAGTACACTTTGTACGTTCTCCTCCTTCCCTCTAGCTATTCCTGTGCCAAAAATTGGGTAACCGTAGCGACGAAAAGGAATTGGGATACAAAATTAACAATAAACGGGATCATCGGCTTCCTGCTCATATCTTAAGAGAATATGATTCGGAGCGCCTCTCAGCGTGCTTCATACAAACAAATTTCTCACTTATTTTTGGTAGTTGCAGATCAAACACCACGAAACTTTGAAGACATATTCTAGTAATTAATATCTAGGTCTACAGTGTGCTAGATTTCTATTAAATTTTATAGTTCAAAAGTTATACAGAATTCTTGTTTTTCATACAAATCGTTTTAAAAACGATTTCTAGTTAATAAAAACTTTTTACAAGATTTTGGAATAGATATAGGTGTTCGGCTTTGGATTATGACTAAGAAATTTCACAGTGATTGATCAGTAAATGTCAAAAACAAATGAGAAAATCGTTTGTATGAAACCCGCTGACAGGCGCCGCGAATCGTATCCTCTTAAAAGGCTCTACTAAGGGACGTCCTGGCTCTCACGTCACTGTTGGTACCCAAGTCTAAATGCTACTGATTCACCACAACAGAAGAATGTTAAAATTAACTTACAACTTTATCTTCTTCGCATTGTAGTACATAGTCGTATACTTCCTGAGGAGATAGTCCGAAAGCCGCGATTCTGAACGTAAATGATATATAGGATTTACTAGTATTATCTGTCATTTCAGTCAGAATTATGACAACATGTCGCTCATCACTTTGTCATGAGGTTCAGCGTCTTACTCTTTACAACAATCCCAATGCCAATAACACTTTTACATTAGGTGATGAGTAAACCATTTCATTTTAAACCTAATCATTCACGGGAGAAAGTTACTATAAAACCGCGCTCTGCTGAAGCTAACTACATTTCGGCATTGAGCCAATTCAACGGCCTACATTAAGATCTTTATGTTACATCACACATATTTGTGCTCGTTCATTTTTTTAATAAGGCTGTGCACAAACACTGATTTCGGAGAAGGTTGGTTTGTTTACGGTAAACGTTAGCCACTTAAAGTCTTACTTGACGATCTTGTCAGCAGACATGAATTCATCGAGTACGCGCTTGAGGAACCCGAAGCTATATCCCTGCAGCACGTGCGCCAGGCTCTGCACGTTCAGCTCCGGAGGTATTGTGTGCTCGAAGCTGGAGACCAAGGTATATGAGAATTTGTTTTCCAAAGAAACAGTCACAGTTTTAAGCCCGCAACAAGGGGGAATAAATTAAATTTTCTGAAGGACAGTAGCCTTTCATCAACCTCAGTAGCCATGCTTGTCATGTAAGACAGTTATTTATTGACACGTGGTGAGCTCATCGCCGAAATACTATTTTTTTATTAAAAAGAAGAGCTTTTGTCCGTACGAGTATATGTGGAGAAAAAACCCAGCGCCGTGGTCACGTACGGACTGTGGAGATGCGGAGTTACATTGGTCAGATGATCTATCTCTTTATCTACTATCTTTTTGTGTATTTTGTTCCGCTGCCATATCACGAATTTATTTACTAAAATATTGGAAACAAATAGAATAATAAAACCAGCCAAGTGTGTGTCTGGCAATGCGCATAATTTTTTACTTTTCAAAGTACGATTTATAAGTTAGTCTACTATTACTCGTTAACCTGTAAAAGTCCACATAGCAGTGATAGCTGTCAATTATTGCACATATCAAAATCAACGACAACAAACAAGCTGGCACTGACAACATTTTACTCTAACAAAAATTAGCACTTTGAAGCTTAATATTTTGCAAACGGATCTCTGAATCGAATTTTTTTTAATCGACCTATCCAGCGACACCACTATACACCATGGGAGACGAGAAAAGAATTATCCCACTAAGTAGAGGAATGCCCTAAAAATTTTCACTTTGCACACATGTGACGGTAGCGAAGGGCTACATTATAAAAAAAACTATATTAGCAAAAGTCGATTGGTTTACTACTTGTGTCATCAGAATTTTAAATCCGACCTCTGATACAGCTTATTACGATCTACAGCTTTTTATCTTACAGGAACTGGGGCCTACACCATTATGATTTTCCATCCCCATAGAAGCTTTATTTTGTAAATAATACCTAATTTTATTTTTTAACAAAGTACATAAGTAAAGTAATATTATTCGTATAATATAAGTAGTAATATTCTGCAACCCGACGAAAGCCCCATACACACCTTTATCCATTTATTTTAAGGGGTTGAGGGATGATTTTTTTAAAAACCTAAAACATATTTTTTTATTTGTAATAAGAAGTCTGTGTAGTTGTATGATTTTCAGATCTCTTGCATGAACAAGAAAAAGGGAAAACGCATACCAAGTTCCATCCAATTTAAAGGGTAAGGAGTGATTCACTTAAAATCCTGAAATATGTATTTAATTATTTATAACAGAGAGGGATCCTTTTAATTTTTAGACCCCTAGCATCAAAATTTGCTGAAGTCTCATACGAACTTCCATCCCCTAGTTTAAGAAGTTGGGGGATAAAAGTTCCAAGTTTTAGATTTTTTTTGTTGTTTGCATACTAAAACTAGCTTACATAATAAATTTCAGCTTTCTAGAACTTCAAGAAGTACCCTAAGAATTTTGATGATCATCAGTCAGTCAGTGACGAAATCGGGGTTTTTTGATATCAATAAAATCTAAAGCATAAGAGCTATGCACTTGAAACTTTAAATGTTTAATAAGTTCACTATGGAAATCATATCGCGAGAGTTTTATTTTTCTGGTATAATCCAAACCCAAGTTAAACTTGACAAAGCGCTTCGAAAAAAGGTAGGTAGTGCCCTTGCGCTTTGCTTGGCTCGTCTTTGCGGGGGCACTGCCGTGCTTCCAGATATGAATAAAAATATTTGACGACGTTGACTTTAGTAATTAGCATGATACGGCCGGGGATACAAGAGACAGAGTAAGCTCGAGACCTGTGGCGCCAGCAGTTGAGGACTTGCAGCGTGTTGGAGTAGGAGGTGTCGGGGAGCAGCAGTGTCGTTGGGAATTGCTTCAGCATGGGCTTGCTGCTCGTCAGCCACGGGTCTATACAGCTGCCTGCTAACATCATGGTAGGTATGGAGTTTTGTCATACATACTTATAAATGCCGAAATAACTCTGTTTCACCTTTATAAACTTATAAGGAAATAATCGTAGCTTGAATGCCTCAATATGCATCCTCGGAAATCATATTAGTAACAAAGAATTTTACACGAGTTGGTGTATATATATAAAACTGCAAAGAACATGAACAGGTAGTATCTGACTTCTATAATTTGTCAAAGTGTGTGTGTTTGTTGCTGCTTCCCACTACACCAGTTAAACGGATCTGGATGGATGACATTTGGAATGGAGACAGTTATACCCTGGATTAACACATATGCTACATTTTAAAATAATAAGAGGTAAGGTTTATTTAAAATCGTGTGTCGCTCGACGGTAAAATATAATAGCGTCCATTTGTATACTTTCCTTTTGAGTTCCTGTGGCAACCTCAAAAGTCAACTTAAAATTGAAATTCAACATTGAAATTTCAAACAATTTTAAATTCGGTGGAAATTCTCTGTGACAGAAATGATTGTAAACGTTATCATTTGTGCTATTCAACAAAGTTTAAAAATGATTACTGTAACACGCTTCATCTGTTTGTTAGCAATATTTATCAGATTGCCTACATTGCGATGGTACCTACTAGCAGATAGGAGTAGCTGGTCCGTCAGTAGCCAGGTGCAAACCTACCTTCAAAGGAACATGACACCTGCTGTCTGCTTATAGGTATTTGTAAAGACATTGGCACCTATGATTGTGATGTTATCGGATTTGTGGAAACTCTTCAACAATTTTCGTGGCAAATATCGTTTCAACTGGCCGACGTCTAACAACTGATCTTCAGGTAGCTGAAAAATAATATAGTTTAAGTATGTAATTAAAATCAGATCAAAACAAATGCATATCTTTCAATTACTCTTTAAAAAATCATATAGTGTTGTAGCAGCTGTGAACCTCTCTGCTGTAGAGTCGATGGACATGTTTCATGTACACGACGGAAGGCTGCACCGCCTTCGCGCAGGTCGCGACGCCCTTCACCAGTTCTTGCAGCTGCGCTGGCGTTGGCGTTTCCTGTAGAATCCTCTCAAGGTCCAGGTCGAACAACATGGCGTCTAGAAGAAAGTACAATGTAATCAAAAACATACATAACGTTACACCTGTTTTACAAAGACCGGCAAGAAGAAAAGACAGCCACCTGCTACTATTCTGGCACACTTTTTTTCTCTATCTACTAGCATCATTGCTTCCTTACAAGTTAGATGGTTTAAAATACCTACTCTTGACCTTGTCTTTCCTTAGAATGGACTTAATTTGATCGGGTCTCTCCCCCGTGTCCAACTATTGATCGACATACGTTTAGAAAACCTTTACCGACTCTTTAATTAACATTTTCTCAAAAATATTTTTCGTGCATCTTCGTTTAGATCCTCAACAGCATGCTCAAACCATCCCTTTCTTAAACTTCGTCACTGCATCTTCTTTCACTTCGCAACGCTCACGTATCACACATTGTTATTCTGTCATTTAGGGTCACGATGCTTAATACTTTAATTTTTACAGCAAAATCCTACGTTCATTCTTCGTTTGCCAAACCCAACATTCACTTCTAAAAATCATTGCTGAAACCAACAAACTCCCATGAACAGCCAAACGTGCCTTCTCAGACCACTTCTAACTTTTAACAAAGGTTCGCGACGCCATATGCACCTCATTTTTCGCATTCAGACGTTTATAAATGTGACTCTCACATATCCTGTCCCTTGAGAACAAAGACCCCAAGTACCTATACAAATTCTAGCACTTGTTCTACTTTGTTTTCTTCCACCATAACGATTGAGACTCAAAAATATAAAAAAATAAAACTACAAAACAGGGTCGTTACTTTACGGTGTTATATTTTTACAAATGCCTTTCGTTACAATGACGAGGTATAAAAATTAATCCGGGTAAGTACCCGATGTTTTTTCCACACGTACCAAAGGTAATGCTTATTTTTTATATCAAATGTATATTCAATAAGCACGTCAATAAGTATTAAATATTAAGACGACTGACTTTTGATTTCTTTGAATTTTCGTATCTATCTTCTTTTTAATATTTCAATTTTCTACTGGCCAGCGTTTACATCATTTAGAGTTTCGCATTCAATAACTAACATGGAAGTACAATGGACAACCATTTTGTAAGAAAGAATTAATAACGTATCAAATTATAGGGACTGGTAACCTATACTGTACAAAGTAAGGGACCAGCAACACAAAAATTTATAGCAACCAAACTATATAAAAACTCTACTCGCTACACGATTTACTCTGTAACAGTTTCTTTCTTTAAAAAAATCATAACATTCTTCTTATTTCACTTTATTAATGTGCATTCCATTCAGTTTCAGTGACTCATACAATCTTTGCAACTCCTCCTGTAACTAAAATCTAAATCAGTGTAAGAGGATGCGAAGAAAGAGACTCGAGAAAATTAGCGTTTTCATTATGTGTTGTTAATAAGTATGTACCATTAATGGTGGCCAAAGCGTGTACCAAAGTTGTCTTCCCGCTGCCCGCAGCTCCTACGAGCAGGATTCGATGAAGGCCATGGCTCATATCATGACATCTATCCCACCACATAGCTCTGGCCTCCCCATTGTAAGGAAATGCTGGTCTAAAAACAATATTTTCATATCTGTACCTACTGATATATAATGCTGGTGGACTGTAAGCGCGGGTTGGACTCGTGCACTGAAAGTTCCGTCTCAATAGAACTTAATAGAATTCTTAAAAGTTAAAAGTTGTTTTTAAAACCCAAAAACTGTTGATTTGTAAGTTCGTACCTGCGCCCTATATAAGGATATTAACTAAGTTATTAATTGACCATACACTTCTTATAAATGAATAAATAATTTTTGGACATTACACACCACGCCGTCTGGCCCCAAAGTAAGCATAGCTTGTGTTATAGGTACCAGATAACTGATAAAAATACATAAATATTACTTTTTTTGTAAATACATACATATCATACATAATACACCCAGACTCAAGACAAACACAAATGTTTATTTTATGACATAGATGTTTGTCCAGTGCGGGAATCGAACCCACACGCTCTGCACATCAGCTGGCCACACTACCAACTAGGCTGCGAGAGAGTTACAAGTTATAAGTAAATAACTATTTTCTGTTGTTTTTGGAGGGGGAGGGGCGTAAGGACCCTCACACCTAGCCCTTTAATTTATTATGTCACACAGTACAGTTTCCATTTTTTTTCATTTTCTAATTTCCTCCCCAAAAAGGGGCCCCTTATATTCCAAATTTATTTACGTTCGACGCCTGTGTGTGGGTCACCGACAGACACACCAATGATCAAAGTAACCTGTAGACCTGAAGTATGCAAGAGGCAGCCGGGCGGCTCGCGGTATTTGAGCTCCCAAAATGTTGTGGAACCGCCCTGTGCAACCTGAACTGAGCTAACTTGACCTGGGGCGGAAATAGGGTAGGAATGTGTAAAAATGCTGTCGCGAGGCAGCCGATTGAAACAGCGGTTGTCTGACAGTTTGAACGCTGTTTATACAATGAAATTTTAATGCCATCCCTCCTAGCTCACCTCTCTGGTCTCAACCAGGTAATTTGTTTCCAGTGTCTGTATGTTATGAAGAACAAGCATACCAATTTTCAAGCGGCTGCCTGACAACTTTTTTTTTCCTTCGCTCGCGTGCAGGGCGCCAGTAGCACCAGGTGGGATGGCTTTAAAATTTTATTATATAAATAGCGCACACACTTTCAGGCAACACTGTTTCAATCGGCTGTCTTGTGACAAAAATTTTTTTTTCACAACACCCCTTTTCCGACCCAGGTCAAGTTGGCTCAGTTCAGGTTGCACAGGGAGGTTCCACAACGTAACTCAAATACCGCGAGCCATCCGGCTGCCTCTAGAATACTACAACTACGCGTCATTGCTCTGAATATAAGGATTTTTTCATTCGGACCGACGTAACCCCATCAACATGAAGTACTAGAATTAACTGTTTGATTCTAACTATTTGATTCTAGTCTGCGGACTCAAAAAACGATTGCAGTAACGCTGAAGTTTTTACATACAGAGTCTTCCAAACATATACCTAGGTCTACTTATAGTTGCCTGTCGTTATATTTACAAAGTAAGCTATGAAATAGAAATATACTTACAAAAACAGGCACCGTTGATCATCTCCAGCAAAATTATTATCGCCAATGAAATCTTCGAGCTTGGTGTTTCGGTACTCTACTAAAAATCCTTTTACTGCCAATTCCTGCCACGACATGGACACAAGTTAGCACTCAGTACTAAGTTAACAAAAAAAAACAAATATATTAATTAGACACCCAAAAATACAGACTTCCATTTTCTCAGCAATATTGCTGATTACAGTTGTTTTAATTTTTCTCTTTCGTTTTGTCGGTTTTGTTTCTGTTTTTATCATCTTAGGCATTTTTTCTCCTTTATCATTGTATTCATCCTTTAATGCTTTTTTTAATTGTTGTTCTTCCAGTCTGAAAAACAAAAAATAATTGCTGCCTCAAGGTTGCTGAACGACTGTTTGACGTAATCTGTTTTGAACGAAAAATTTGGACCAACTTGTTACGCCTATTTTTAGAACAAATAATTATTCAAAAAGTTGCTATTGTATTTTCGTAAATGTCTACAACAAGCTTCCGAGACATTCAAAAATTGTCAACCAATACATTTAAAAAAATAATTTCATTGCTTTTATTCTGCAAATGAAAACTTTATGTTAGAAAAGGTTGATACCGACTAAAATGTATGTGTACAATGTACTGTCACTAACATGTGTAGTTTTTGAATGCTAAATTTTGTAAATTTTTGGATTGTTAAATCTTAAAAATTGTTAAGGCGGGACAATGTGATACTATACAAGGAAACATCTATGTTAATAAACGATGTTACTATAAAATAAACGATTCATTTATTCATTCATATGCTCATTTTACGTTTGTTTAACAGAGGCCACACTACAACTGCATTCACGTACGAAAATTTGGCTACTAGGAATCAGATGACTTTAGCGCATCACCTACAAAAATTCAAATCTTGAACACTTCGTTTATGTGAACGTAGATGGAAAAAGATAGGTTTGCTTACGAACCGGAAAAAAATAACAATCCAGTGCTTAAGTCTTCAAAAATAGATGATAGGTACATCATCTGGGCCTTTTGATTTGAAAAGTGTTAAAACCAAAAATATTTTGAAAAGCAATGCTCCATTATGAATATTTTTATTTAAATCAGGACTGCGTTATTTGTTAGACATACTGTATACTTATATTATATATTTATTAGACATTTTGTCAGAAGTATAAACTCCGCCATTTATTTATTAATTATTTTGTCACAAATATCGAATCTCCACCATAAATTTATTAGACATATTGTTAGAAATATCGAACCTGCACCATATGTTCATTAGAATTATAGTACCTACACGATATATTTTGTTTCATAGATTACTAATTCAGGAATTTTACCTCATTTCCTCATCAGTAGTTTTTCTGATTTCCAATTTACATTCCATAAATATGTTTTGTTTGTCTATTTCTATATTTGATTTTTCTTTAATATCGAAAGATTCGCCATCATCTAGGTCATCCCACACATCACGATAACTTTGAATGGCCTTAAAGATTAAAACAAATGCGTCGTAGTGTCGTAGTAATAAATCGTTTATTAGAGACAGTTTATTTTTAGGGTTCCGTAGTAACCCTTATAGTTTTACAATGTCCGTATGTTACAGTGTAGAATTTAGATCTATGTATAAGACTACAGCAATAAATTTTCGGACTCCAACAAAGGTTATACATATGGTAAGGGAATCTTCGATATGCTCTTGACCAGTTTTTTCACTGAACTTACGTTTAATAGAAATATAGTTTTTGTTGACTTGGGATAGTTAAATCCAGGATGCATATTTGGATTCTTCATAATTTTTCTCTTTTGCATTTCTTGCAATCTTTTTTGCTTTTGCTCATCCTTTTTATTAGATGCGGCACCTTTTTTTGTTTGTGATTTTTCCCATTTTAACTAAAAAGAATATTTTTAAATAATTATAGCAGATATTTGAATACTAAGTAAACATTAAATTTAATGCTCTTAGTTTTATTTATTAAACATTACCTCTAACTGTGTTTTATTCTTGTTTGCTTTCTTCTGGGCTATATATGCTTCGTAATCTTCTTTCCATTTTGATGGCGATGGAACTTCTTCACTTACAATCAAAGTTGACCCACCTTCTTTTTCTTTGGGTATGTCGTAGATAAACTCTGATTCTTTATACCTTAAACACGAGTTAAATCAAACTATTAGATAGATGTTCACTTGCCCGAACGTCGCTTAAGCTTCATACATACTTATAAGTTTTTTATGTTTTAAAACTATGTAATATGTTTGCAACCATACTTTATTAAGACTTATATTTGTTTTCTTTGATTTCACACACATTTACTCTAAAATCGCTCTACTTTTTCATTCCGATTTATTTTATATTATATACATGAAATATACTAAAACTAACAAATTATGAGCATAACTAACAAATGAATAAAAACTTAATATACGATTAAGTAGTAAACAAGAAATAGGTAGGTAGGTAAAAAAAATTATACAAACAAGCTTTCATCAGACCTCGGTTATCGTTTAAGACTGGAGTACATGTCAAGACAAAGCAGACAATCCTAAACTAAAAAATCTTTTCGTCACAGAGGTCCTATGGCCACCTTCTGGCTCCATCATTGGAGCAGTTGACATCATATGACATCATTATATTGCATTGTCATACGGTTTACGTTTGAATACAAAATTTTAACACAATCAAACACTGGGAAGTGATTAAAATTTAACTAAGAAGATTTGGTTACAGACCCCATGTCAGATGAAACTAAATAAAAGCTTGTAAAAAATAAAGCAACATTGTACGAATTCAGCCAATCGTAATTTAATAAACCATCACCATTTCTGGAACCAGTCCCTTATTTCATCTCTAACATCATCATCGATTTCGCCACCAAACTTTACTAAGCAATTTTTCTTCATTTTCTGACGAAGCAATTTCCACTCATATTCGTATGTTTTAGCCATATTTTTACGACGTTCTTCAATCTAAAAAAAACCAAATAATGTTTGGATTAAAATCATATGGGACAGTGTGTATTTCTTTAATCTACTAGTTATCTGTTAGGTTCGTTATCGTTTCAATACAAAACATGTATTTATTAGTTGATACAGCGTAGCGAAAAAATCCTAGGTCTGTGGTTGATACACTAAAATTTCATGTTTCGTTTGTGATTTTACAAAGATTACCTATTGGACGCACGCAATAAAACAGTATTGTAATTAGTTTGTAAAGCTAGTTGTAGTTAATTTACTTGACGATTCGAAAGTGTTCTTAGTAACCCATTTGAATAAAAAGATTTTGATTGATTGATTTTGATTTCGTAGCTAATTTCAGGATTTACCAGTCCCTTCGAGTGGTGCCCGCTTTGTGCCGGCTGAGTAGCGTCGGACAATGCCGTCCGGTGTGAAACTGAGAGACGAATACGTTGGTCGACACGTAACTGTCGTTCTGCGGTGGGGGTCGTACGGAGTGGAGCCTCCGGTGCCAGACCTCTCCGGTTGGCTGCTCCGAATTGACTTGCTATCATGACCCATCAGCGGCTGCAGATGTGGGTACTTAGTGCCACCGTCATAAATCGCTAGGCGGCGACTTGGTAGTTCGTAGGCCAAGTTAGGCATAGTCAGGCGGGAGCGATGGCCTTGGATTGAGTGCCGGGCTAACTATCTGTCTATCAATATATCTATCTATAAAACTTTCGGTTGAGAATGGTTATCGGATGTGGGCATAGGAATCTTATCCTACAAATCCATGGGGGCTTCGGACGGTAAAGGTTGACGGGGCCGATATTGTAATAGGTAAAGTTTCATACCATTTTGTTTCCCAACGTTTTGACTGCATTGCACTGATGGTAGTCATGGTAAGACTGTAGTCACTTGTTAGCTAACGTCGTCTTCCGTAAGCGGGGTTTTTTGTAGGTATCCTTACTTGGTATTATTGTTTAGATTAACTCAGATTACCAACAACTTCGAATCCTCATCGGCAAGTGTAATCGTCCTCGTAGCAACGGACACCAGTTCCATGACGTTTGTGTCAGTTTGTGTGTGGAAATACCTTCGATCGATGCAAGTCGGTCGAAAAGTAGGTAAACAAGAAAGGTATTTATACCTAATACAATATTTACGCGATTTCAACCCGTTATAATGTATTTCTTTAAAACAGAATAAAATTATTCCATCTTTTACCTCTTTAGATTTTTTTTGTGCTTCTGTTTTAGGTCTCTCACACTGGCGTATACCAAGAAGTGCCTCTTTCTGGCAATCTAGTATCTTTTGCCTCTTCAAATGAAAATAGGTTCTAGAAAGAGTCAGTGGGTTAGCACTGTGGATTATGGTTAACAATATCTACAATTGAACAGAAACAGTGTTATCACCTCACAACTTTTTGTATAAGTTTTATACTTTTCTCTCGTATTTCAAATCTTGCTGGTGGTTGCAAGGTACCAGTTAATTCTTTCGTCCACATTTCCCTTCTTTGCGTTTGCTGCTTAATCAAAGAAGTAACTTGTCTGCAATAAATTAATTTTTTTAGTCACCTTCTTATTGAGATTAAATTATGTATGAAAATTAAATGGAAACTAATAAGATAAAGATATGTTTAATTGATTTACTTATGGCTCGTTAATTGACGGAACTGTTTTGTCGATAGATCGACTAGTTTGAATTAGATTTGTCGAAAAAACATGGCGGGTATCGTTGGCTAATAGTGTTTGGTATTCTCAGAACCTCGTGGTATGAAAAGTTCGTGCACACAATCAGTAATATTAGTTGACGGCTAAACAGTTTTAATTATGGGGGGGGGGGGGGGTAAATTCTCCTTTTTTTCGGCACAAACATTGCTGGTGGCGATGGACTCTATCGATCATCTAAATGGGAAGTTATAGGGAAACACTCCTTTTTGTGCCCCTTTTTTTAAGGGGAGTAATCTCTATCAGTACGAGAATCAGGCCCTTTCAAATAATAAACATAGTCTACAAACCTTGTCTTCTCATTTGCTTGTATTAGAGCAATTAATTCTCTTTTTTTTAATGTTTCTTCAGACATTTTTTCTTCAACTTCATATTCATTTTTGAAATGACTGTCATTTCTTTTCCCATCATGATCGTTACAACCTTTATCCCACCAATTAGCAACTGGTTCAGGTTCTTCAATGGCTTCCTTTTTCTCTTCTTCAGCTTAGTATAATAATTATAATGTTAAGTTATATCAATACATGTTTGGAAGTAATATGCTAAGTATGTATATTCATGTTTTTTCAATGTTTATTTATTATAAGGATTAAAAACTCAAACACATATTTAGAGTACTTATCCTATATTTTTCTAATGAGCATATCATATTTGTATGAACCTAACTAATGATAACTTCTAAAATTCTTTCTCTAACCTATTCGGATTAATTCTTCTTTCTTTTCCTTTGCCTTTTTAAAAATGTCACCAACGATTTCAGCTACATGTTCCGGTCTCTTTGTAGTTGATAGAACCTCCGTCATTTCAGCATCATGAGTCGTCAGTTTGAGACTAGTCAGGCCTCGGTTGAGGAATTGGTAATTAGTTGCCTCCAATTTCCACAACTGACTCTTTAGCTCGCGTATTCTGTGAAGATAACGTATAAAGAGCAATATCGAACAGCAGTGATCTATTTAAGGTTAATACGAAACAGGTTTTTCATTCAAATTGCGAAACACTAAATTTTTTGGACTTTAAACATTTCGCTATTAATTCAATGTATGAAATGTATGAAACCAACAAAAACTCTGATTATTTAATTTTTCCCTGGCATTTCATCAATTTATATGCTTTTTGCGACAATTTTTTTTTTCGAGGAGAAATGCTTATAATAATGTTTAGTACAATGAAGCTTGTATGGGAAAAATCTAATTCGGATTAACCTTAATTGGTTGCTTAAGGCTACGGTTACGGTTTTTATCTACTGCATTATCTGACTAAGTATTCCTTTTATTGCATTTTATGCTAAAAAAAAATCTGAAAGTGACCGATGCTTCAACACTTGTGCAAATTTTTAAAGCGTGTTTCGCATTTGGTAGTCATGAAAGTCGATTAAATAATAAGAATTGCTTGTTATCTTATTTAGTGCATTGACTATAAGTTGTAGCAAAAAGTCAAAAAATGTAACCACAAAACGATAAATACGTTAAATTCCATACAAAAAATTAAAAGTTTTAAGGCGTCATTTTGGCATAAATTACTTAAGAACAAAAACAAAAAAAATACGAACATTATGTAATGATTTTTAGTACGTTTACATGGACTATTAGCTTTCTGGCCTATATTGCCATCTTAATTATAAATCGCTTTAGCTCCCTACTTATAAAGAAAGCTTTCATTAGGTAATTTCGGCAGTTTTTTTTTTTAATTTTGTTGTCTATTAATTATTTTCTTCCATTTAACATGACAAGGTTTTCTTTAAGGACTACAGTATAGGGTTCCTCAAGAAAGAAGTTATTAGAGTGTGTGATGCCCCAGGTGTTGCAAGCGTCCATATATGCTGCGCTGACCGCTTACCATCAGGCGGACCATAAGCTTGTTTGTCACCTTAGTGGTATGAAAAAATAACTAATCTACAATACTGGTACTGAAATGGGGTAAACACTTGGCCAAACTGATTCCACTATTTCGCTTTTTGGCTGTTAAGGGCTGGGAGAAGACGTAACTAGGCCTTAGTTCCTTCGTATACTATATTGTAGTCTTTGATCTTTCATCCCTTGAGCCTGCAAAGTTACGCGTTAGGTAAAATATGTCAAAATCAATTTGCTATATATTAACTCTGTTGTCATATGACAGCAGTCTCAACACAAGTCAAAGGTTTTATGGGTAATTTTAAAACTCTGACAGTCGAGTTGACGCTTGAAATACGCCCACAACTCCGCAATGGGCCAGCGTGGTAGACTATGGCCTAAGCCTTTGTCTCCAGAAAAAGGTCTGTGCCCCTGCAGTGGGGAGTACAATGGCTAAGGCAACAACGACATACGAACTCAACCAACTATAATCTATTTATTATCTGAAATGGTAAAATTCTAGTGTCCAACTATCAACACCTGTCAACATTGGCCTTTACGACGGCGGCGATGTACTGCGTCTTTTGCACCTGGAGGCCGTGCTGCAGGCAGTCCAGCGCCTGGTTGTAGACCGCCATGTACCAGCCCAGAATTCCGGACAAGCGTTGCGACGCCTCGCACAGCTTCTTGTCATGCGCTTTTAATTCCTGGATATGTTTTGAACACTTTTAGAACATTTTACATATATTATAAGTTTTTTGCGATGTTACTTGTTTTTTTTATGAGGTTGCTATATTATTATTTTTTCTTGGTTGCATATTTTTTTTTCAGAGTTGTTAGATTATTATTTTATGACATTTTTCCAATCTTTAATTAATATTAAAAAA
Organism: Apoda limacodes; assembly: GCA_946406115.1. NCBI lineage: Eukaryota > Metazoa > Arthropoda > Insecta > Lepidoptera > Limacodidae > Apoda > Apoda limacodes. Next base: position 3,165,746 of record OX291553.1, on the reverse strand, counting down.
ATGCAACAATAATCACCGGTGTGAAGTTAGCGGCCTAAGTTAGCGGCCTTTTATAATCCGACCAAATTAAAAAGTAAGGATTTTAATGAAATAATTTACTGAATAAACGGATATAACAATAAATAGACCAAAATAATTTGAAACCGGTAAAAAATTAAACAAATATATATATAATTTAAATAATAAAAAATTAAAGTAAACGAAAACTTCACAATGTGATACTTATCGGCCTAAAAGGTCATTATAAAAATGCGGTAACACTTAGTGACGCATATCAAATTGAGCCTCTTTAAACCAGAAACCATATCAAGTTTTCAAATCACACCTATCTAGGGGTTAAGTGTGAGAAAAATGGTTAGCGGCCTAAAAATTATTTTCTTTCAAAATTTCAAACACACCGTAAATCTGTTGGTTAAGGAAAAAGTTACAATCAAATGCTGTTGAAACAAGCATTTTGTATTGTTCTTATTCATAAATATTGCTACATGTGTTATACCTCTTCTATTTAAATAAAAAAATAAAAGTTGAAGAAAATTTCACAATGTGATATTTATTGGCATAAAAAGTCATCATGAAAATGCGGTAACACTTAGTGACGCATATCAAATTGAGCCTCTTTAAACCAAAAACCATATCAAGTTTTCAAATCACACCTATCTCGGGGTTAACTGTGAGAAAAATGGTTAGCGGCGTAAAAAATATTTTCTTTCAAAATTTCAAACACACCGTAAATCTGTTAGTTGAGGAAAAAAATACAATCAAATGCTGTTGAAACAAACATTTTGTATTGTTCTTATTAATAAATATTGCTACATGTGTAATACCTCTTCTATTTAAATAATAAAAAAATAAAAGTTGAAGAAAATTTCACAATGTGATACTTATTGGCATAAAAAGTCATCATGAAAATGCGGTAACACTTAGTGACGCATATCAAATTGAGCCTCTTTAAACCAGAAACCATATCAAGTTTTCAAATCACACCTATCTCGGGGTTAACTGTGAGAAAAGTGGTTAGCGGCGTAAAAAATATTTTCTTTCAAAATTTCAAACACACCGTAAATCTGTTGGTTAATGAAAAAGTAACAATCAAAGGCTGTTGAAACAAGCATTTTGTATTGTTCTCATTAATAAATATTGCTACGTGTGTAATACCTCTCCTATTTAAATAATAAAAAAATAAAAGTTGAAGAAAATTTCACAATGTGATACTTATTGGCATAAAAAGTCATCATGAAAATGCGGTAACACTTAGTGACGCATATCAAATTGAGCCTCTTTAAACCAGAAACCATATCAAGTTTTCAAATCACACCTATCTCGGGGTTAACTAAGAGAAAAATGGTTAGCGGCCTAAAAATTATTTTCTTTCAAAATTTCAAACACACCGTAAATCTGTTGGTTAAGGAAAAAGTTACAATCAAATGCTGTTGAAACAAGCATTTTGTATTGTTCTTATTCATAAATATTGCTGCATGTGTAATACCTCTTCTATTTAAATAATAAAAAAATAAAAGTTGAAGAAAATTTCACAATGTGATACTTATTGGCATAAAAAGTCATCATGAAAATGCGGTAACACTTGGTGACGCATATCAAATTGAGCCTCTTTAAACCAGAAACCATATCAAGTTTTCAAATCACACCTATCTCGGGGTTAACTGTGAGAAAAATGGTTAGCGGCCTAAAAAATATTTTCTTTCAAAATTTCAAACACACCGTAAATCTGTTGGTTAAGGAAAAAGTTACAATCAAATGCTGTTGAAACAAGCATTTTGTATTGTTCTTATTAATAAATATTGCTGCATGTGTAATACCTCTTCTATTTAAATAATAAAAAAATAAAAGTTGAAGAAAATTTCACAATGTGATACTTATTGGCATAAAAAGTCATCATGAAAATACGGTAACACTTAGTGACGCATATCAAATTGAGCCTCTTTAAACCAGAAACCATATCAAGTTTTCAAATCACACCTATCTCGGGGTTAACTGTGAGAAAAATGGTTAGCGGCGTAAAAAATATTTTCTTTCAAAATTTCAAACACACCGTAAATCTGTTGGTTAATGAAAAAGTAACAATCAAAGGCTGATGAAACAATCATTTTGTATTGTTCTTATTAATAAATATTGCTACATGTGTAATACCTCTCCTATTTAAATAATAAAAAAATAAAAGTTGAAGAAAATTTCACAATGTGATACTTATTGGCATAAAAAGTCATCATGAAAATGCGGTAACACTTAGTGACGCATATCAAATTGAGCCTCTTTAAACCAGAAACCATATCAAGTTTTCAAATCACACCTATCTCGGGGTTAACTGTGAGAAAAATGGTTAGCGGCCTAAAAAATATTTTCTTTCAAAATTTCAAACACACCGTAAATCTGTTGGTTAAGGAAAAAGTTACAATCAAATGCTGTTGAAACAAGCATTTTGTATTGTTCTTATTCATAAATATTGCTACATGTGTAATACCTCTTCTATTTAAATAATAAAAAAATAAAAGTTGATGAAAATTTCACAATGTGATATTTATTGGCATAAAAAGTCATCATGAAAATGCGGTAACACTTAGTGACGCATATCAAATTGAGCCTCTTTAAACCAGAAACCATATCAAGTTTTCAAAGCACACCTATCTCGGGGTTAACTGTGAGAAAAATGGTTAGCGGCGTAAAAAATATTTTCTTTCAAAATTTCAAACACACCGTAAATCTGTTGGTTAAGGAAAAAGTTACAATCAAATGCTGTTGAAACAAGCATTTTGTATTGTTCTTATTCATAAATATTGCTACATGTGTAATACCTCTTCTATTTAAATAATAAAAAAATAAAAGTTGATGAAAATTTTACAATGTGATATTTATTGGCATAAAAAGTCATCATGAAAATGCGGTAACACTTAGTGACGCATATCAAATTGAGCCTCTTTAAACCAGAAACCATATCAAGTTTTCAAATCACACCTATCTCGGGGTTAACTGTGAGAAAAATGGTTAGCGGCGTAAAAAATATTTTCTTTCAAAATTTCAAACACACCGTAAATCTGTTGGTTAATGAAAAAGTAACAATCAAAGGCTGTTGAAACAAGCATTTTGTATTGTTCTTATTCATAAATATTGCTACATGTGTAATACCTCTCCTATTTAAATAATAAAAAAATAAAAGTTGAAGAAAATTTCACAATGTGATACTTATTGGCATAAAAAGTCATCATGAAAATGCGGTAACACTTAGTGACGCATATCAAATTGAGCCTCTTCAAACCAGAAACCATATCAAGTTTTCAAATCACACCTATCTCGGGGTTAACTGTGAGAAAAATGGTTAGCGGCCTAAAAAATATTTTCTTTCAAAATTTCAAACACACCGTAAATCTGTTGGTTAAGGAAAAAGTTACAATCAAATGCTGTTGAAACAAGCATTTTGTATTGTTCTTATTAATAAATATTGCTGCATGTGTAATACCTCTTCTATTTAAATAATAAAAAAATAAAAGTTGAAGAAAATTTCACAATGTGATACTTATTGGCATAAAAAGTCATCATGAAAATGCGGTAACACTTAGTGACGCATATCAAATTGAGCCTCTTTAAACCAGAAACCATATCAAGTTTTCAAATCACACCTATCTCGGGGTTAACTAAGAGAAAAATGGTTAGCGGCCTAAAAATTATTTTCTTTCAAAATTTCAAACACACCGTAAATCTGTTGGTTAAGGAAAAAGTTACAATCAAATGCTGTTGAAACAAGCATTTTGTATTGTTCTTATTCATAAATATTGCTACATGTGTAATACCTCTTCTATTTAAATAATAAAAAAAATAAAAGTTTAAGAATATTTCACAATGTGATATTTATTGGCATGAAAAGTCATCATGAAAATGCGGTAACACTTAGTGACGCATATCAAATTGAGCCTCTTTAAACCAGAAACCATATCAAGTTTTCAAATCACACCTATCTCGGGGTTAACTGTGAGAAAAATGGTTAGCGGCCTAAAAATTATTTTCTTTCAAAATTTCAAACACACCGTAAATCTGTTGGTTAAGGAAAAAGTAACAATCAAAGGCTGTTGAAACAAGCATTTTGTATTGTTCTCATTAATAAATATTGCTACATGTGTAATACTTCTTCTTTTTAAAAATAAAAAATTAAAAGTTGAAGAAAATTTCACAATGTGATATTTATTGGCATAAAAAGTCATCATGAAAATGCGGTAACACTTAGTGACGCATATCAAATTGAGCCTCTTTGAACCAGAAACCATATTAAGTTTTCAAATCACACCTATCTCGGGGTTAACTGTGAGAAAAGTGGTTAGCGGCGTAAAAAATATTTTCTTTCAAAATTTCAAACACACCGTAAATCTGTTGGTTGATGAAAAAGTTACAATCAAAGGCTGTTGAAACAAGCATTTTGTATTTTACTTGTTAATAAATATTACTACATGTGTAACACCTCTTCAATTTAAATAATAAAAAATTAAAAGTTGAATAAAATTTCACAATGTGATACTTATTGGCATAAAAAGTCATCATGAAAATGCGGTAACACTTAGTGACGCATATCAAATTGAGCCTCTTTAAACCAGAAACCATATCAAGTTTTCAAATCACACCTATCTCGGGGTTAACTGTGAGAAAAATGGTTAGCGGCGTAAAAAATATTTTCTTTCAAAATTTCAAACACACCGTAAATCTGTTGGTTAATGAAAAAGTAACAATCAAAGGCTGTTGAAACAAGCATTTTGTATTGTTCTTATTCATAAATATTGCTACATGTGTAATACCTCTCCTATTTAAATAATAAAAAAATAAAAGTTGAAGATAATTTCACAATGTGATAGTTATTGGCATAAAAAGTCATCATGAAAATGCGGTAACACTTAGTGACGCATATCAAATTGAGCCTCTTTAAACCAGAAACCATATCAAGTTTTCAAATCACACCTATCTCGGGGTTAACTGTGAGAAAAATGGTTAGCGGCCTAAAAAATATTTTCTTTCAAAATTTCAAACACACCGTAAATCTGTTGGTTAAGGAAAAAGTTACAATCAAATGCTGTTGAAACAAGCATTTTGTATTGTTCTTATTCATAAATATTGCTACATGTGTAATACCTCTTCTATTTAAATAATAAAAAAATAAAAGTTGATGAAAATTTTACAATGTGATATTTATTGGCATAAAAAGTCATCATGAAAATGCGGTAACACTTAGTGACGCATATCAAATTGAGCCTCTTTAAACCAGAAACCATATCAAGTTTTCAAATCACACCTATCTCGGGGTTAACTGTGAGAAAAATGGTTAGCGGCCTAAAAAATATTTTCTTTCAAAATTTCAAACACACCGTAAATCTGTTGGTTAAGGAAAAAGAAACAATAAAAGGCTGTTGAAACAAGCATTTTGTATTTTACTTGTTAATAAATATTACTACATGTGTAACACCTCTTCAATTTAAATAATAAAAAATTAAAAGTTGAATAAAATTTCACAATGTGATACTTATTGGCATACAAAGTCATCATGAAAATGCGGTAACACTTAGTGACGCATATCAAATTGAGCCTTTTTAAACCAGGAAGCATCAAATGCTTGTTTCAATAGCAACATAACTTTTTCCTCAACTAACAGATTTACGGTGTGTTTGAAATTTTGAAAGCATATATTTTTTAGGCCGCTAACCATTTTTCTCACAGTTAACCCCGAGATAGGTGTGATTTGAAAACTTGATATGGTTTCTGGTTTAAAGAGGCTCAATTTGATATGCGTCACTAAGTGTTACCGCATTTTCATGATGACTTTTTATGCCAATAAGTATCACATTGCGAAATTTTATTCAACTTTTATTTTTTTATTATTTAAATAGAAGAGGTATTACACATGTAGCAATATTTATTAATAAGAACAATACAAAACGCTTGTTTCAACAGCCTTTGATTGTTACTTTTTCCTTAACCAACAGATTTACGGTGTGTTTCAAATTTTGAAAGAAAATATTTTTTACGCCGCCAACCATTTTTCTCACAGTTAACCCCAAGATAGGTGTGATTTGTAAACTTGATATGGTTTCTGGTTTAAAGAGGCTCAATTTGATATGCGTCACTAAGTGTTACCGCATTTTCATGATGACTTTTTATGCCAATAAGTATCACATTGCGTAATTTTCTTCAACTTTTATTTTTTTATTATTTAAATAGAAGAGGTATTACACATGTAGCAATATTTATTAATAAGAACAATACAAAATGCTTGTTTCAACAGCCTTTGATTTTTACTTTTTCCTCAACTAACAGATTTACGGTGTGTTTGAAATTTTGAAAGAAAATATTTTTTACGCCGCTAACCATTTTTCTCACAGTTAACCCCGAGATAGGTGTAATTTGAAAACTTCATATGCTTTCTGGTTTAACGAGGCTCAATTTGACATACGTTACTAAGTGTTACCGCATTTTTATGATGACCTTTTAGGCCGATAAGTATCACATTGTGAAATCTTCTTCAACTTTTATTTTTTTATTATTTAAATAGAAGACGTATTACACATGTAGCAATATTTATTAATAAGAACAATACAAAATGCTTGTTTCAACGGCATTTGATTGTAACTTTTTCCTCAACTAACAGATTTACGGTGTGTTTGAAATTTTGAAAGAAAATATTTTTTAGGCCGCTAACCATTTTTCTCACAGTTAACCCCGAGATAGGTGTGATTTGAAAACTTGATATGCTTTCTGGTTTAAAGAGGCTCAATTTGATATGCGTCACTAAGTGTTACCGCATTTTCATGATGACTTTTTATGCCAATAAGTATCACATTGTGAAATTATTTTCAACTTTTAATTTTTTATTATTTAAATTGAAGAGGTATTTCACATGTGGCAATATTTATTAATAAGAACAATACATAATGCTTGTTCCAACAGCCTTTGATTGTTACTTTTTCCTTAACCAACAGATTTACGGTGTGTTTGAAATTTTGAAAGAAAATATTTTTTACGCCGCTAACCAATTTTCTCACAGTTAACCCCGAGATAGGTGTGATTTGAAAACTTGATATGGTTTCTGGTTTAACGAGGCTCAATTTGACATACGTTACTAAGTGTTACCGCATTTTTATGATGACCTTTTAGGCCGATAAGTATCACATTGTGAAATCTTCTTCAACTTTTATTTTTTTATTATTTAAATAGAAGACGTTTTACACATGTAGCAATATTTATTAATAAGAACAATACAAAATGCTTGTTTCAACAGCCTTTGATTTTTTTCTTTTTCCTTAACCACCAGATTTACGGTGTGTTTGAAATTTTGAAAGAAAATAATTTTTAGGCCGCTAACCATTTTTCTCACAGTTAACCCCGAGATAGGTGTGATTTGAAAACTTGATATGCTTTCTGGTTTAAAGAGGCTCATTTTGATATGCGTCACTAAGTGTTACCGCATTTTCATGATGACTTTTTATGCCAATAAGTATCACATTGTGAAATCTTCTTCAACTTTTATTTTTTTATTATTTAAATTGAAGAGGTATTACACATGTAGCAATAATTATTAATAAGAACAATACAAAATGCTTGTTCCAACAGCCTTTGATTGTTTCTTTTTCCTTAACCAACAGATTTACGGTGTGTTTGAAATTTTGAAAGAAAATATTTTTTACGCCGCTAACCATTTTTCTCACAGTTAACCCCGAGATAGGTGTGATTTGAAAACTTGATATGGTTTCTGGTTTAAAGAGGCTCATTTTGATATGCGTCACTAAGTGTTACCGCATTTTCATGATGACTTTTTATGCCAATAAATATCACATTGTGAAATCTTCTTCAACTTTTATTTTTTTATTATTTAAATAGAAGACGTATTACACATGTAGCAATATTTATTAATAAGAACAATACAAAATGCTTATTTCAACAGCCTTTGTTTTTTTTCTTTTACCTTAACCAACAGATTTACGGTGTGTTTGAAATTTTGAAAGAAAATAATTTTTAGGCCGCTAACCATTTTTCTCACAGTTAACCCCGAGATAGGTGTAATTTGAAAACTTCATATGCTTTCTGGTTTAACGAGGCTCAATTTGACATACGTTACTAAGTGTTACCGCATTTTTATGATGACCTTTTAGGCCGATAAGTATCACATTGTGAAATCTTCTTCAACTTTTATTTTTTTATTATTTAAATAGAAGACGTATTACACATGTAGCAATATTTATTAATAAGAACAATACAAAATGCTTGTTCCAACAGCCTTTGATTGTTTTTTTTTCCTTAACCAACAGATTAACGGTGTGTTTGAAATTTTGAAAGAAAATATTTTTTACGCCGCTAACCATTTTTCTCACAGTTAACCCCGAGATAGGTGTGATTTGAAAACTTCATATGCTTTCTGGTTTAACGAGGCTCAATTTGACATACGTTACTAAGTGTTACCGCATTTTTATGATGACCTTTTAGGCCGATAAGTATCACATTGTGAATTTTCTTCAACTTTTATTTTTTTATTATTTAAATAGAAGAGGTATTACACATGTAGCAATATTTATTAATAAGAACAATACAAAATGCTTGTTTCAACAGCCTTTGATTTTTTCTTTTTCCTTAACCAACAGATTTACGGTGTGTTTGAAATTTTGAAAGAAAATAATTTTTAGGCCGCTAACCATTTTACTCACAGTTAACCCCGAGATAGGTGTGATTTGAAAACTTCATATGCTTTCTGGTTAAACGAGGCTCAATTTGACATACGTCAGTAAGTGTTACCGCATTTTTATGATGACCGTTTAGGCCGATAAATATCACATTTTCAAATTTTCTTAAACTTTTATTTTTTATTATTTAAATAGAAGAGGTATTACACATGTAGCAATATTTATTAATAAGAACAATACAAAATGCTTGTTTCAACGGCATTTGATTGTAACTTTTTCCTCAACTAACAGATTTACGGTGTGTTTGAAATTTTGAAAGAAAATACTTTTTACGCCGCTAACCATTTTTTTCACAGTTAACCCCGAGATAGGTGTGATTTGAAAACTTGGTATGGTATCTGGTTTAATGAGGCTCAATTTGATATGCGTCACTAAGTGTTACCGCATTTTCTTGATGACTTTTTATGCCAATAAGTATCACATTGTGAAATTATCTTCAACTTTTAATTTTTTATTATTTAAATTGAAGAGGTGTTACACATGTAGTAATATTTATTAATAAGAACAATACAAAATGCTTGTTTCAACAGCCTTTGATTGTTACTTTTTCCTTAACCAACAGATTTACGGTGTGTTTGAAAGTTTGAAAGAAAACAATTTTTAGGCCGCTAACCATTTTTCTCACAGTTAACCCCGAGATAGGTGTGATTTGAAAACTTGATATGCTTTCTGGTTTAAAGAGGCTCAATTTGATATGCGTCACTAAGTGTTACCGCATTTTCATGATGACTTTTTATGCCAATAAGTATCACATTGTGAAATTATTTTCAACTTTTAATTTTTTATTATTTAAATTGAAGAGGTATTACACATGTAGCAATATTTATTAATAAGAACAATACAAAATGCTTGTTCCAACAGCCTTTGATTGTTACTTTTTGCTTAACCAACAGATTTACGGTGTGTTTGATATTTTGAAAGAAAATATTTTTTACGCCGCTAACCATTTTTCTCACAGTTAACCCCGAGATAGGTGTGATTTGAAAACTTCATATGCTTTCTGGTTTAACGAGGCTCAATTTGACATACGTTACTAAGTGTTACCGCATTTTTATGATGACCTTTTAGGCCGATAAGTATCACATTGTGAAATTTTATTCAACTTTTAATTTTTTTTTATTGAAATTGAAGAGGTGTTACACATGTAGTAATATTTATTAATAAGAACAATACAAAATGCTTGTTTCTCCGGCATTTGATTGTTACTTTTTCCTTAACAAACAGATTTACGGTGTGTTTGAAATTTTGAAAGAAAATAATTTTTAGGCTGCTAACCATTTTTCTCACAGTTAACCCCGAGATAGGTGTAATTTGAAAATTTGATATGGTATCTGGTTTAAAGAGGCTCAATTTGATATGCGTCACTAAGTGTTACCGCATTTTTATGATGACCTTTTATGCCGATAAGTATCACATTGTGAAATTTTCTTTTACTTTAATTTTTTATTATTTAAATTATATATATATTTGTTTAATTTTTACCGGTTTCTCATTATTTTGGTCTATTTATTGTTATATCCGTTTAATTCAGTAAATTATTTCATTAAAATCCCATACTTTTCAATTTGGTCGGATTATAAAAGGCCGCTAACTTAGGCCGCTAACTTCACACCGGTACAATAATCATCCGATTTATGTGTCTTTTATTCTTGATACTTGGTTTCATTATACTAGACAGATAGAGGAAACTATTACAGTCAAGTTTAGTTAGATATTGCAATAAATATTTAACTGGTTCCGGTAACTTAATAAACATACAGAAATATATCTAACTTTAAGAATCTATAGGCAAATACTCATATTGTTGTATAACTACCGCGGTCAAGCCTTTCATTACATTTCCATCTAGATTTAACATCAGAAGTATTTTTACCTATATTTGTGATGGAACATCTTGCTTTACGTCAAATTTTATGATTCTAGGACAACGGGAAGAACCCCATAGGTTTTGTTTTTTTGTTTCAGTATGCTAAAATATGCTACAAAAATGGCCGTTATTTTTTATTGTGTTGACTTAGAACTTTGATTATTTTACAGCTTTAAGAGACCGTAGAACTTAGTATTTGATATTAATTTCAACTTGATACAACAAAGTGATCCTATAAGGGTTTCCTTTTTCCTTTTAAGGTACGGAACCATAAAATCGGCTTAATTAAGAAATTTAACTTTTTTTAAAGTCTGCCGAAGATTGGAGCTAAAACAGCTACAAAGATCGCATATGTAAAATCTGTTTTGTTGAATCTGGAACAATTAAAGACTAACTACGTTATTTTATGTTTTTTTTTCTCGTAAATCAGATGAGTCAAGATGCAGAAAATTTTCTAAATATGCACAAGTTAAAGTCTAAGTCTAAGTCACCTGATATTTGAGGTCTATATGGAGCACTCTTTCTAGCTCTAACAAGGTCTGCCTCCATTTGTGAAAATAATAATCACTGGACATTTTTGCAATAAAAAATATATCTGAAGGTCTTATACAAGGTAGTTAAATCAAGCCATGCTCATGTCATACAAACAATTCAAGTTGGCTACGGTAGTTATATTTGTCGTCATTGCACAATTTTAATGAAATATTTTATGGTTACTTGAATTTGGATGTCTATTTTGCAACAATGATAAGATAAGTGATTATTGGCATCCGACTGCTATGAGATAAGTTAGCTTGATTTTTGGGTTACATATAGTTACATATAGGGCCTAATTTTTAGTGACTTACTAAGCTTAGAAAATTGTAACAATATTAATTATAGCCAATGAATATAGGTAATATTAATGTTATAATAAATAAATTCCAAGTTCATAGGTCAACAGAAAGTTAAAAAAATTTTTGGAAAAAAATTTGTAAAAAAATCTGACTTCGGTGGCTTTGACATTCCTTTGTTTCCTAATATTATTTAAAACAAAACAAATACTGTAAAAAATATCTTCTCAAAGAGCTCTAAACAACGATACCCCACTCAATGGGGTAAGTCAATTATTTTTCCAGCCCCCTAAAGCTGTTATGAGAGCCCCCCTTAAAAACATTTAAAATATTCTAAATTTTTGAAAATACTGTTAAAATTTAAAAACTTTTTGCTCCAACCGTTTGGCAGTAAAACCTGTGTGACAGATGACGGACAGACGGACACGTGAGTGACAGGAATATGGCTCCATTTGGACCTTTCGGGTACGGAACCCTAAAAATGGTCAAATCCAAGTCTGACACCGTAGATTCCGTACCAATATACTATTTACGAACACAACCAACAATAAAAACTGAGTCGCATAACAGTAACCCATCCAATGACTGACCATAGTCGATGTTGATAACTTTAAATATTGTTTCTAACAAACAAACATGTAAATGTTTCTCTTAATAATCTAGACTTATGTGGTACCTAATTTAACAAAAAGGCTGTGTGTCTCTTAAGAACCTTTTTCTCAAGAAATCTTAAATCTGTTGAATTTAATATTAAATACTTAACTCTACGGTCCCTTGAAGCTGTAAACATGACCAGATTCCAAGTAAAGTCTATAAAAAATACGACGATTTGCATATTTGGGCTGTCCCAAATAGGTAAATCAAAACCTATTGAGTACATCTCGTTGATCTAGAATCATGAAATTTGGCAACAAGCAAGGTCTCACACAGCACGAGTTAGGGAAAAATCGATAATTATATCACATATAAAATATTTTTATCGATTACACACTTACATTTACAGTTTCAGGGTTAACTGTAACATAGATAACTATATAAATAGGTTAACATTTTTCAACTAAAAATTAAGTTTGTCATACTCGAAAAGAACAGCCAAAAGTTTTGAGACCTGATTTCCATGATGGACGAACTATGCACCTATTTACGTTCAAATTTCTACGGAACCCTCTGTGCGCGAGTCAGACTCGCTCTTGTCCGGTTTTTTGGTATTACTGGGCTATTTGCAATGTTATCGTTGATATCGTGGCACCTACGGTTACGTAAGGTAACGTTTTAACAGTAATATGTCATAGTTGTGTAAAATGGAAGTGTTTATATGAAAATGTCACTGTTGACTGCTGCGTTACGTACGGACAGACAGGCACGAGTATATCAGTGTGTCAAGACAAGTGCATCCACTTGTGACACACAGCGTGCAGTCATGTAGGTACTTCGGATTACTTTAAAAATACCTATAGGTACCTGTTATTATGTCCCATGTAAATAATTATTTTATTACTTACGATTTTACTACAAAATATTAACTGAAATTTTTGATTTTGTATTAATTAATAGACATGTCCCAATTTCTTTGAATTTCCTTTATAACATTTACTTTATGAAGAGATGACCTCGTTCCTACGAAATGTCACTGTCGATGTCCTAGGAACGTGGGTCGGTAGGCTTTATTTACTATCTTTCATACTTAGGTACTCTATTTGTGTCCCACACTGTGCTTTTTGGATCGCAGTCTCTACTCGGAAAACTATTACGTCGTCAATCTAGTAAACTCTAGTGGAAGGTCGTTACACACAGTGTTTTCTACATTGTTGGTACCACATGAAAACCTGCTAAGTCGTCAGTCTGTGTTCTCTAGACCACGGTCTCCACTCAAAATCTACTAAGTCATCAGCTTACTACGTTCACTCCGTTATTTAGATCGCCGTTTCCATTTAACAACCTATGATGTCGTCAGTCTAAAGGAAGGTTGTCCTACACTGCGTTTTCTTGATTGTTGTTTCAACTGGAAAACCTACTAGGTTTAATAAGTAAACCTACTATAGGTGTTACTACACTGCGTTTTCCAGATTGTGGTGTTCATGTGAAAACTTTCTAGGCTGCCAGTCTAGTGGAAAGTTGTCCTACACTGCGTTTTCTTGATTTTGGTTTCAATTTAAGAAACCTAACAGGTTTAATACGCGAACCTACTATAGCTCGTAGATACTAAACTGCGTTTTCCAGAGTCTAATGGAAGGTCGTACTACACTGCGTTTTCCAGATTGTGATCTTCCTATAAAAACCTACTAGGTTGTCAGTCTAGTGGAAGGACGTCCTACACTGCGTTTTCTAGATTGTTGTTTCAATTTGAAAACCTACTAGTTCGTACCGTACTATATGCGTTTTCTAGATTGTGGTCTTCACGTGAAAACCTACTAGGTCGTATCAAAGTCGATGGGGCTGCGTCGTGTCATACAAATTTTCCTGCAGCCACCTTCCGGCTTAATTATTGGTCACTGGAATATCATTGAACATGATATAGTGCTTATCATGACATGGATCATGGATGGAGTTACATCATTTTGTTACATTGTTCCTATGGTAATCATCATCAGATCAGCCTCAAGGTACCATATTACCACATTGTCACCGAATTTATATCAGTATACCAAATTTTAGCTGAATTGGACACCGATCAGCAGGTCAAATCTTACCCACAGATATAGTGGTACGCGCAACAATTGTTTCTATTCCTGAATTCCTCCTCCTCAAAAAATCCATGGGCTTTAGGAGTAAATACCAAAAAACTTAATAAAATTTTTCATTATCTTTAAAGCAAGCAACGTCGTTCATTCATGCTAATCATGAATGAACGACGTTGTATATGTTTAATATCAACAATGTCAACATCGTACCGCAGATGGTGAGTCACAGCCGTTCCGTTACTGAGGTGACAACGTAACAGAACTGTCACTGTGTTTCAAACGTAGTGATTATATTCTCTTTCACTGTGTTTGTTACATTCATATTTTCCTCGTGTTATAAATATGTAGAAATTTTAACTTTGTTCTTTTAAGGTTTTCGTAGATTAACCGGAAATAAATAAATGTCAGGGATTTGTCATATTCTATTTACCAATAGTTGCGCACGACAGTAGTAGGTACCTGTCGGCGACAGAAAAATGGCAAATTTTTAATAAAACGGATAAAAAATGGCTAATTTCGGTATACTTCGTTTTGCATTTGACTAAAAATGGTATGTTAACTTCAAAGATCTGAAGAATGGAGTCACAACAATGATTATTATTGTTTATGCTTCCGTCACTTTGACCTGCGCTATGGAGTAGGGCATAAATCTCGAGATTTTATTTTTAGGGCATCTTTTTAAAGCCGGTTGTTTTTTAAAAATTTTTTTTTTATTTTTGCTAAGCGAATTGCTTTTTTTACCTCATACACTAAAAACATCGATACTCGTAAAAAAATTTATACAATCATCAACATAAAAGGCGTTTCACCAGCTCCAAATTAACACCAATTTAAGTTTCAAATTTACAACTTTAATATGGGACCACCTCGGAAGTTAAGTTAAGTTAAAAGGGTGCTTTTAAATTGAAAAATTGAAAAAAAAAAAAATATTTGAAAATGCGTCTATAAAAGACGGAGTTATTCCTGAACATACATAAAATAAAAACAACATCCAAATTGAGAACGTCCTCTTTTTTTGAAGTCGTTTAATGAGTAAAAATAATACACGCAACACAGTGTAAAGTTGGGAGTTACAGTTGCTGTTTAAATGTTACTTGGTTTTAGTTAACTCAAAGCATAGTTTTAATGATCCTAGCAAACAACTTCTTCATTATTAAAATTACAGTTCCGTCACCACTTTAAAAGTTATAAACACAACCTACTCATAAAGTTTACAAGTACAAATAACGAATTCTTATCTATATAAACTGTATCAAAAAATTATTTATTATAAATGTAAACACTATCTTACTAGTTATAATTACAATGTTTTTTCACACCGTCTTGTACAGTGATTGTAAAATTAACAAAAAATAACAAATTTATATAAAAAAAAAAATCATCAACGTGTGTATGAGATCAATTTGCTTCATATCTTTTAAAAATTATGTCATTTTGGTACTACTTTGAAGTATTATCTAATTTAGCTATTTACCTAAGTAGGTACTATTTCTTTAAAATAAATCACGTTTTTCCTGAAAAATTTCGCTCTCAACGCTCGTTGCCAGGATAGACAGAACATATGTGTATGCTACTGTTGAATAAATTCCTTTTTCCCCTTCACTTATTTAGTTAAATTAATAAACTTAACTTCGTTACCGAAGTGCAACTGCAAGCAATGCCATGAATAATAAGCTACCAAATAATTTCATATTATCGATTTACTTTATTAATAGTAATCGATTAATCTCGAGATTAATGCCCTAATTCATAGCACAGGTCAAAGTGACAAATTATTGTTGTGATTCCATTCTTCATGTCTCTGAAGTTAGGAAACCATTTTAGTCAAATGCAAAACAAAGTATACCGAAATTTGCCGTTTTTTATCCGTTATATTCAAAAATTTGCCGTTGAGCTATTTAAAAAAAAAAAAAAACCCGAGGTTTTGGGGTATTACCCGCCTCAGTCCAGGTCGGTGGACGCTTCATAAGTGCCGGAGAAGGGGCCTGATAAGGGACCTGAAAGGGTCTCAACCTATTAAACTAACGCGGGTAATACCCCAACCTCGGGTACTTTACAATAGGCGGCGAATCGCACTATACGCGACCATTTCGATTCTAAAGTGTAATACACTGTGCTACCCTAATAACGATTTGGTCAGAAGGGTCCTCATCCTGGTCCAAATCTGCGGTAAGCTTGGCCACATCCTCTTCCTGCAAGTCTACAATGGCTTGCTCATATGCATTACAAATGGCGTTTTAGTTTTAGGTGTGGTCATTTTATATGAATAAACAAAGAATCAATTAAATATTTAACTAAAACACAAATATTTAAACAAGGAATGAATAATTTAAACAAAATACTATTAAATTCAAAAATAAACTAATTTTACCTAAAACCTAGTCATGAAATAAAGTACTATGTTTTTATGTATGCTAACGCAGTAGCAAGACTAGTTAAACAAAATATTACTCTGGGTTGGGTTGAAAAAGTGTCAAAATCAAGTTCAGGTTAGAACAAATTTGATGTGTATGTAGTTACGACAAAACTTAGCAAAACATAGGTCGATAATCTCGCTGTGGGTGCCAAGAACTGTTCTTATTTCGTCAAAGCTGACGGGTAAAGCGCAACCCAATTGATATTATAAACTGCAAGGCGATTACTCACCTCACATTGGTACTGTTGTTGTACCTACATGGAATTTGTCTGTTCGTCCTAATGTCCTCTAAGGTCCTAAGGGAGCCCTAAATTACGACTAATTAAATAAATATGAGGGGACATAAAAATAGGGACACGCTTTTAAAACTTGATAAAAAATTCAAAACAACCTTTTATCAAAAAAAATCTTAATTAAAAAGTAGAAAATAATTATTTAACATTCGTCATATATAGAATATAGTAGGTATGTTTTAGGTTAAGAATAATTCTGCTTTCAGTAGGGTGTCACCTGGGTAGAACTGTGTCATGCTCTTGTCATAATTGTGGGGAATGAGTTTTCGTTACCGGCTGTAATCTGGTATGGTTAGACGTTGCCGCCAATCGGTCCTCGGTTGGAGTGCGACACAACCTCCCTGCCGTCACTTGCAGCCGGGTGGTATACTCGAGATGGCCCAGCGTCAAAACGTATTGCGTGTCACATAAAAATGGTACTTTTGGATTTAAAGCTAATTTGTACAACTTATGTCGTCATGTCACGTCACGACAGTCGCGTAATGATGAAGATTAAAAAGCATTTTTGCACTGATCTATTTGTTTTCTAGGATTTCATGGTCAAACAAAGAAGCCCATTAATGTTTTTTGGTAGATACTTTTACGATAAAAGCCATTCGTTATGGTTTTCGAGTTAACCTTTTTAAACTTCATTACCTTATACAATATCAATATAAATAAATATTTTCATAGTAAAGATGCAGTCATAAGAATAACCTCGAAACAAGACTTGAACCTGCAAGACTTACATTCCGTGTTAGTGGTCCTTTGAGCTATCGGCAAAGTCTGGCTGATAAATACCGATTGCATCTTTGCTCTGGAACGACGCTTGTTACGAACGTCACATATAATATAAATATATAATACTTATACAATAGATATTTTTCATCCTACTTACCTTATTTTCTCTGAAACTATGTAGATTTTATTAGTTCAGGGCAGCCTGAACGAATGAGCTGCGATATTCGTTCCAACTAAATAATAACGCAACATTTGGGTAAAGTCACCGTAACAGAATAGTAATATAAGCAAAACAACGGAACCCATCACACGTAAAAAAATATTATGCAACCACTTGAGGAAAAATCGTTTATTTGTTGTGTGTTTATGTCAGAGATAACGGTATAAAAACTCTTATAAAAACTTTATCGGCTCTTTTCATGTAGTTTGTCGGTGCCTTTGATAGACTTGGGTTAAGTTTAAATTATAAAATTGTCTTTCAAAATAAATTTTTAAAAATGAATTTGAGCCCAAGTTTTTTACTGCTTTTGTTAAATGTGGTTTATATTGGTAAGTACCACATTTTATGATAGCATCTCATATTTTGTAAATTCACCAGGGAGTCTCTGTGTAGTTTAGAGAAAGAGAGAGAGTGAGAGTAGTTTTAAGGCTCTCAAAAAAGTAAACTTGAGTTATAATTTCCCAGTCCTTATTCAAGAACGAAGCCATGTAAGTCAGTCAGTTTGCAGTAAATATACTAATTATTGTATCACATTGTCCATGACTGACAGAGAGCTGGGAACCGCTGTACCGCTACGACTACACGTACTTCCGCGAGATCGACGCCTTCCTGAAGCTACACGAGATGCCGGTAGACTACAGAACTGCGCGACTCAAGTGCAGACTCGAAGGTAAACGAAGCACTGTTGAAATTGATTCAGTCAGACCAAAGGCACTAGGTATCATATTCTATTTTAACGGAGGCGACGTTCTCAGTAGTTTTAAACCAAGGAATTGATGACAATGCTTACTGGAATCTGATTTTTGTAACTCAGGGGAAACCCATGTGTAAAATTTACGTATTAGGTTAGTGATTACCGCAACTAAGGTGGTTCTTACTTTCGAAATGCTGGCACTGATGTGGCGGGTGTACTACACGCCATTTCAGTATTATAGTCTTGGATAGAACAATAATCATTAATGTTATACGATTTTTTAAAACTGCTGTGTTATGGTCCTTAGAATGATGAAGTCCTCATACCTTAGAACCTAAATGGTCAAGTACAATGCGGTTTCAGAAAATCTTCCTTCCACGAATGCTTAGGTTGTGGAATGAGCTCCCAGCCAAGGTTTTCTCTGAGGACTACAGTGTGGGGTTGTTCAAGAAAATAGTTATTAGACTATTGAAGAGTTTGCAACGCATGAGTGCCTCTTTCATGACACGCAGGTGTTGTTAGCGTCCATAGGCTGCGGTGACCGCTTACCATCAGACGGACCCCAAGCTTGTGTGCCACCTTAGTCGTATAAAAAAAGTCAGTTCTTTAGTCATAATTTTTTTTCAGGAGCCGAAATGGCTGTGCCCTTGTCCTCAACTCTGTACAACGTGATCAAAAACATAGTGTCTTCGAA
The DNA here is from genome assembly GCA_946406115.1 of Apoda limacodes. Classification (NCBI taxonomy): domain Eukaryota; kingdom Metazoa; phylum Arthropoda; class Insecta; order Lepidoptera; family Limacodidae; genus Apoda; species Apoda limacodes. The sequence continues at coordinate 3,146,605 of OX291553.1, read as the reverse complement.
AATTGAGCCACGATCGATATTCATAGGGATCCACGCAATGTTCTCTTCCGGAGACTTCCAGACTAACGATGGTAAGAGTTCTTCTAATATTTGATTTGTTGCTAAATAATAACTAAAAATAACAAATTCCTAAACAAGACAAATACGTTTTTAGCAATCTATCGCTCGATCACGTCGTCAACTTCTGGCAAGAGTAAAAAATTTATAGCCACAGTGTTTTAAATATTGCAGGTAAATCATACTTAGTGGTATATCGCAAGTGGGCAGACGGTCAGCCCGACAACAAACATGGTAAAGAGAGCTGCTTGATAATGGACCACGACGGCGCCATGGCGGACGTAAGGTGTGAGGAAAGATACTCATTCGTGTGTTATAAGAAAAGAGACAAGCTTATGACAATGACGGAATGTGGAACTTATGATAAAAGTACGTAATATACTACTCCAACCTTAACTAATATATAATTTGTAAAAGTCTGTTTGTTGGCTATTGTTTCACTTTGTTATTTGAAACAAATTAGCTGATTATGTCACATAAATTGTTAAAGGGACAGCAAAGGACATATAGACTTTTAATTCCGTAAGATTCAAAACTTCACGAGGAAATACTGTAACCGAATTTCACTTGGACGAACTATGGCTACAGCTTAGCTTGCTATATATAGCAAACAAAAATCCCACTCTGTTAACCGAATTCGGCTTGGGTGGAGCCACTAGGAGGAGCTAGTATAATTGTCTATCAATCTCGAATATAGGTTGTAGACATAAGTAGTCATAATGATATAATAGTTAAATGTAAGTATGTAAGTTTGCTGCAAACTTGTTCGAACGACATTGTGCTCGTACGTTTACGTGCCTACGCGAAAAAGTATATTGAAGAGTTGTAAAGTGATAAGAAGAAGGCCCGAAACGAACCGAACCGAACCGTACCGAACACCCCGATTCTGATTTGTTTATTGCTACATGTATTGCCTGTGTAAAAGTTTTTAATACTTTGTAATTAGAATTAGTTAATTAGAATAGTTGATGTCCAGTAGGTATATGTATGTACAGCCTCACGAGTCGGGAAACTGTGAGCGAGGCAAGTAAACTAATTATGTCAGTTAAACAAAGGAACGAGAAACCTAATTAATGGTGCCAGAGGCTCTTGAGTCATCAAAACTAACAAGGGTGATACTTTTTTTTTTTTTCTGAACTGACAATGCAGTTGGCTGTTGCAGCCATTACTGCTTCACCGGGCTTTTTGGGGCGAATCTCTGCAGGAGCCTCAGCTCATATAGCGCCCAACGCTCAAGGGCTCCCCGCGGGGGGAGCCTCGGCTTGGTTTGTCGCTTTCGGGGGCGTCCCTTCGACTGGCGTAAGTCTCAAGCCCGAAGGTAAGTCACCGCCAGGAGAGGAGTTCCCCGTTACGCGGGTGCGGTTGCGATTGAGTGGGGGCGAGAAGCGCCCCGGCACTCTTTGATACCTCGTGTATCCGTTCGGGCGCCGACGAACCCGGGGACGTCGGCGTCGTGTTTGGAGGGAGGCCCTATTCGGGGTGGGCGTAGAGACTGATCTCGCTATCCGGACAGCGAGATCGTCATCTGGGGCCGTTAGTACGTGCCGAGGCTGCCTAACGATTGTTTTACGACCGAGGTCGGTCGAGGGATGATACGTTGTGGATTGCACAATTAATCGGTTCGTGTGATTTTGTGTACGCTCGAAAAAGGGACTGCCAGGTCTTTGAAGTATTGGGGAATCGTAGGGAGCTCGAAGTCCCTGTGTTGCATTGCGGACGTACCAGGAGGCTCCGGAGGCCGCTCTGTGAAAGCGGTTTTGGAGGGTCTGAAGTTTTTGGAGATTGCGCTTGGATAACGCAAAGACTACGCTAGCATAAGCTAGTATGGGGCGGATGCAAGTTGTGTAAAGATTCAGCTTATTTCTAAGCGGCAGCTTACTGTACTTGCCAATCATGGGATAAAGATGACCGTGGACAAAAGCGGCTCGGTCTCTAACTATTTTGGTGTGATCGCGGAAGTTCAAACGCCTATCCAGGGTCACACCGAGATATTTGGTCTTGTTTTGCCAGGGAAGGGAGATAACCTGAAGATAGGAATAGAGAAGTACTTAAAGTCCAAAACGTAAGCGGCTAAACATTGAATTTGAGATTGTCATTCGGAATGTTCGAAACAACTGAGCCTAAAATTTTGAAAAATATACAGACAATAGTTCTTTACTTATAGGAACAGCTATATAAGCTTTTGATCTTAAAATAACATGGAAACTTTTAATTTAAAATAGTAAAACGGGAGTTAAACGCCTTGTTATTTGGCAAAATACCTTTTATTTCCCAAAGTTTCGGCTTTTAGTCATTTTGTTTCATAAGATTTACAACGCACTCAACCGGTTTTCCTTCTTCCAGTTTATTTTACTCCATTTTTAGGGTTCCGTAGTCAACAAGGAACCCTTATAGTTTCGCCATGTCCATCCGTCCGTCCGTCTATCGGCGGCTTAGTTCAAAAACTACTAATACGAGAAAGCTGCAATTTGGCAGGGATTACACATTGATTACGCCGACAAAATGGTAGAATAAAATCTTTGAAAAAATTTTTTTTTGGGGTACCTCCCCTACACGTGAAGAGGGGACGTAATTTTTTTTTCTCGTCTAACCCATTGTGTTGCGTGGTATGCAAAGATCAGTTTTTGATTTAGGGCTCCGTTTGCAAAACATTTAGCTTTAACGTACTAATTTTTATTAGAGTCAAGTGTCCCCCCCTCTACCAGCAAAAGTGTAGTATTTGGAAATGTAAAAAAAATTACGGTGGTAGTGCATATACTCAATTTAAAAGGAAAACATCACGGGTAAGTACACTTTACAGGCTAACGAGTAATAGTCGACCAAGTTATAAAATGTACTTACGTAGTGAATTTTTCGTACAAATTGCATTAAAAGTTACTTAAATGAAGTGGTACATCTGTAAAACAGGTATAAACGTTTGAAATATTCACAGAATATTTAGTTATATGTTCACTTTAAAAATAAATTGAATTAAAATAAAACAAACATTTAAGGGGGGCCCATACTACAAACGTGATTTTTTTTGCCGTTTTTATAGACAATGGTACGGAACCCTTCGTGCGCGAGTCCGACTTTTTTATACGAAATTATTACAAGCGGCTCCGAATTTAAAGCTTCAAAGTAAAACGATAACTAGTTGTTGAGTTATAAGATGTTATACTTGCTACCTTTTGAAACAGAGCAAAAACGGTTTGTGACGTCACTAAAACTACTCGTAGAAAATTGTACGGAATACAATCGCAATTTGCGTAAGTATATGCTAACAGAACTCTAGAAAAGCCCATTCACTGAGGTCCCACAATTTAAGAACCCTCCCCTTACCATCTTCAAGAACATTGGAATCCTTGGTGTTGACATCGCCAGCAATGTTCAATTCTGAGATCATTTGCAAGACAAGGTGAAGCTGGCGTCCAACAAACTTGATGTACTTAACAGAGCGAAACAGTACTTCACGTCGAGGCAAAGGTTGCTGCTTTACAAGTCGCAAGTCCGGAAGTCTCATATGGAGTACTGTTGCCATCTCTGGGCGGGTGCACCCGGATACCAGATTGGCCCTTTTGACTCGGTTAACGGAGAATTGTCGACGATCCTAAACTCATCAGCCGTATCGTATCGGACACTTCAGTCTGAGGAGCCTCCCAGTGTGTGTTCTACCGTTTGTACAGTGGGTTGTTGGAATTCATTGTTCGAAATGATGCTCACACGGCTACTTTCTACCATCGCACCGCTCACCATCGGCAGGGAATTCATTCTCACAAACCTTAAAATCTAAATGGAACCTAAAACTTCCTCCCGCGAACGCTTGGGTTGTGTAATGAGCTCCCTACCAAGGTTTTCTCAAAGGACAACAGTATGGGGTTCTTCAAGAAAAAAGTTATAAGATTTTTGACGGGTCAGCAATGCGCGAGTGATTCCCCCGGGTGTCGCAAGCATCCATAGGCTGCGGTGACCGCTTACGAACAGGCGGACCGTAAGCTTGTTTGCCACCTTTTGTAATATAAAAAAGTCATCAAGAAATACCATTAGGTACGAGTAATATAAAAACACAGGTATACAGGGTGAATTGAAATGACTGCGATTGTTCTCAATACATAGCTGGATTCGATTCGTACTGCATTCAGCATCACAATATTATTGATTCCGTTTAGAATATTTTCCAAACATCATTTCTAGTCATCAATTGCATTATACATGTCTTTGTGGATTTCGTTTTTCACATACCCCCAGAGAAAATAATCTAAAGGGTCCTCGCTGGCCACGGCACACAGCGCCATCTATTATTAAACGAAACAGTAACACATTTGTTTGTTGAAAACTATATTCATAGTTAAGCAACGTCGGGCTTGGTCAGGAAATGGATAGGTGACCACTCAGCGGCACATTTTTTGATTTTGTTTGTAAATTAAGTAAATGTTGGTAGGTACGAAACCCTCGGTGCGCGAGTCCGACTCACACTTGGCTGGAGGTTTTCTTTTACTGTGGCCTTTGACCCCGGAAAGATAATAAAAAAAAATCAAATAAGAACATAATGTTGTAAAGATGACTTTCTGCGAATGTGTGTTGAAAAAAATATTGAGCATCATTTCGAACTAGGTACAGGTAATGTAGGTATGATTATTATTAAGACTAGGATTATTGAATATTAGATTTTGGTTTTTATTAATATCGGGCCCGCGAATCCTTTGAGTACTTTTCGCCATGCACGCCCACTTAAAAAAATCAGCCTGTTTAGTGAATTTTAATTATATTTTTCGTAAACATTTAAGTATCTGTAAAATGAATCCCATCGAGTTTATTTTTTCACTAGTATCTAACATCCATACTCGTAACAAAATTTTGAACAATCATCAACATAAAAGGCGTTTCACTAGCTTCAAATAAACACCAATTTTTTTTTTTACCAAAAGTTTTAATCTTAAATTAACTATATTAATATGTGTCCACATCGGAAGTAAACCCTTTTAAATAAAAAAAGAATTTAGCGAATCCGACTACATATGACGGAATTATACCCTAACATACATAAAAAAAATATATGAACAATCGACTGGAGATCCTCCTCATTTTCGAAGTCGGTTAAAAATGCTATAAATTGAATACAACCTCTATTGCCTATTTTCCCTCTCCTCCCTCTCTCACTTTTATCACATCTCCCTTATTCCTAGCCCTGCATATCCCGATTCTCTGCCCTAAATTCACACCGAAAGCACACAAACTACAGCTCAACTATAAGAACACAAATCTAATTTGTTGGAACGACTCACGCTGTCACGCTACACCAGTTGTACAATTTTTATAGTAATTAAGAAACCTTCGCCGTCGCGGGCGTGCGCACATCTCATCAAAGTTTTTTTGCAATCAGACGATAGCATATAACAACTCAGGATATCGTTCCCTGTCCTGTCGCATACAAATGTTCACACTTTCTTTTTAATCAATCCATCATAGCGCAACCTATTGTATCTATGTACAGACGTAAAGAATACTTATATATATAAAGATAACTCGACGGCAACGTCACCTGTTCGATCCTAATTTTATTTTTTTAATCTTATTTTCATTTCCTATCCTAATTTTAATTGCAAAATTTACTTCTTCTTAACCAATTATAAGATGAGTTTTTATTTCGACAAATACAAATTTATTTAATAACTCGCCTACAACTTCAACTACCGGGTCAAATTTTAAATCTAAACCATCCAGGGACACACTCAAACACACCCAAAAACACCAGAATCGATGCAGCCGTTTAGGAGTTAAGTACACACGTACCTAGAAAAGAATATGTATAAAGATACATCAACATCCTTTTTTGCATACCTACGAGTATATAGATAGTTAAACGCCCAGAATGTAACTGTTACTTGCCAAAAACTACGAAGGCAAAGCCATATCTTCTAGCAAATTATATTTCCACAGAATACGTAATGGGTCCGGGATCAAGTAGCTGCTACAAGTTCCATCCCGAGGCGCGCACGTGGAGTCACGCCAACATGGTTTGCACGGCAGAGGGCGGGCACCTCGCCATCATAACCAGTACCCATGATGCTGACTTCATCCTGAGTCACATCAACCAATATCAGAACTACGACAATTTCACCGCAGAGTACAGTGGTTTTGCAGTTGGAACTATCTTCGAAGATGATGAGTGGATGAATGTTCACGGTCAGTGTAAATTTTTGAAAAATGACAGAAAAATAATAATATAAAACTGTTATGGTACACAAATAACGCTATTTCTTAATTTCTTCACCAGGCCAACCCATCGCCAAAACCGGATACAGCATGTTCGCCCATGCTGACGTAAACAACGACGTGGAACCCTCAGAAACTCCTGAAACCTTAAATTGCGGGGGCGTAAACTCCTCAGGACATCTAGTCCCTATTAGCTGCGAAGCGAAAATACCCTTCGTCTGCCAGAAGCACCCCAAGAGCTTGCTGCGTGACGCACTCAACAAGCTACATCATTAACCGTTTATTTTAAAGAAATTTTTTAATTTCGGTACTTGATAAATTGGTTCGATTATAGAAAAGTTAAATTAAGTTAAAAGAAACATTAATGTTTTGATATAAACCAGTTTTTAATTTATAAAACTTGTTCCTTAAATTGAGGGTTAAATTGTACCTGTCATCATTGACTTAACACCTACTAACCAATTCATATATTTGTGTTAACTCAGATCACAACTTTTCTACAAAATTTAGCCCATCAGGCTTTCGACCGACCTTTAGACTGCGTCAAACTTTATTCAATTTTTTTTAAATAAAAATTTTAAGGCTTACAATTATATATTATTCTCATTTTAATTTGGTTTACCTATGAGTCCTGTAATTAATCATTTCCAGTCCCATGGATTTTTATAATTTACATAGTCTGAAATATTGTATTATGCTTTTTTACAAAGTTGTTGTTTGATAAAAGATTTATTACTTATTGATAGCTTTTCAATATTTTTATGAACTTTGTTGTAAAAGTGTATACAATGCCCCATAAATGAGTTACTTATTTTGTGTAGACGTGTATCATGCACCAACAGCTTATTTTTACTTCTAGTATTTACTTTGTCAACGTCACTTTCTTGCTGAAACTATTGATATTTTTATGTACGTATAAAAGATTTTCATATATGTACTGCAACGCTCAAGATAAAATAGTTACTTCCTATTTCTCAGAGATAACCTAGATCCTAATTTGTAAATAGCACGAATTGCTTGTTTTTGTAGCAAAAATATTTTATTTACATCAGCACCCAGCTACCCCACAATAAGATACCATATGTCTTTAAACTATGCAAATAGCTAAAATATACTATATTTGCAGTGTCGACATCGGTCAATTGCCTTATTTTCCTGATCACATACACAGCAGAGCTAAGTTTTTTGGCTAGGTTATGAATATGAGGACCCCATTGAAGTTTGGAGCCCAGCGTTATGCCAAGAAAGACTGTTGAATTAACAAGTTCCAATTGTTCGCCATTAATTTTAATGGAATGGATGGAAATTTAACACATTTGGTTTGTTTCTCATTAAGTAACAAATTACTAGCGTTAAACCAATTGTAAATTTACAGTCTTTACTTATTCAATTTGTTTAGGCATTATTTAATACAACATAACATGTCTGTCGCCTCTTAAATTTAAAAAGTTAAGAGGTGTCATCAGCAAATAAGACAAAGTCATGGTTTTTAACATGATATGGGAGATCATTAATGTATACAAGAAATAGAAAATGACCTAAAATTGAGCCCTTAAGGGACTCCCATAGTGACTGCTGATCCCGGAGATCTTTCACCATTGACATCTATTTTCTGTAGTCTGCTACTCATGTAGGAGGTCAAAAGGTCGAACGCTTTGCCTCTAATACCATAGAGATGTAGCTTCCTGATGAGATTTTCATGTTGGATTGTCAAACGCTTTAGATAAATCACAAAACACTCCAAAAGCATCATGCGAATCCTCCCAGGCGTTAAATATATTTTTTAATAGTGCCACTCCTGCATCGGTTGTGGAACCGCTTTTATAAAGCCAAACTGTTTACTACTAACTAGATCAGAAATAATAATAAATAATAATAATACAGAAATGGCTTAAAATTTAACAGAGTATGATTTTTTCAAAAACTTAGTACGTTTAGTATAGAAATAGGCCAAATTACTTATCATGCTAAAACAGGAATTACCAAAGTACCGTTTCCAGACATTTTTGATGTCACCTATAACTAAAAAAAGTTTAGCATAAAAGCCATGAATTTTTACAATTACTGCATACCTAGTCGGGTTTGGTTTGGCCTAATCTAAGAATTCTATAAGTTTTGGACCTAGAACGAAAATACATAATTTTGGTCGTGACTATAAAAATAATTTTGTATTAGTTCCCAATTTAAATTTTATTTTAACTCTTGTGTAAAAATAAGTGTTTTTTTCATAATAATCGGTTGTAGAAAAAAAATTACTTTATCAAGTAGGAGTGGTAAAATATGTTTTTTATCGGATTCCTTACAATTATTCTTACATTGCGATATAATATCGCATTAAAGCATAAATCATTTTATTACAAAAATTATAATAAGGGATAATATAGTGAACTTAGTATTTACTCTAGAACTGTCTATTACAGAGCTGGTCTCCTGGCAGCTTTTCGCACACGTAAGGATAGAGCATTGTGCAGCTTATGTCATCCAGCTCACCAGAGCTTCGGAACACGGCACCGCACAGCTGGTTTCCATCCAGGTTGTTTGGCTCACCATCCGCAAAGTTGCTGTATCCTGCTTGTGTGAGGGTGGTACCTGCAAAACGATGTCAATTTACATGATTATTTTATTGCTGTTTCTCAATCAAAAGGAAAAGAAAGAACAATGTAGTGTCAATTCGGTGTCTATTTATTGATTTGTAACATTGGAGTATCTTTATGGAGGATAAATACTTCACATTAGAATATGTAATACGCGAGATGGTAAACTGTTTAGACTTAGAATATGTATAGTCTATGTCCTATACCTAAAGGGTTTCTCAGTCAATCTTTTCTAAATGTATATAAATATTGTTTATTGTTTTCGAACATTATTTGGATACGTTCGGTTGACACTCAGTAGACGTCTAAGGCAGTACATTCCACGAGAGGATGACTTTGGTTGCTCATAACATATTACGTTTGCCGTATTTTAAATAGCTATGTAAAATAATTATACAATCATATTGCTCATTAAATACGTTCGTTAATGCTTTTTAATAAATTTGAAGATTTCATGTAGATATAAAATCGGAAAAATCGCCATTTTCGTTTGACAGAATTGGTTGATTATAATGACGGTAACACATTACTATCTACATTTAATTTAACAGAAATGGTGTACTGTGTACTTTTTAGATGAAGTGAGCCTAAGATTTATAAATTTTGCCAGTGTTTCCCATACAAAATACTAGGTATGGCGCAACGTTACAATTTGCAAGCGTCAAGCGACTGACTCGGCCGCGCAGAAAATTCGGTCGCGCGTGCGACATCGCCCAATTTGGACATGGAGTCTGTTTCGTATTCATGTCATTGCGAGCACAAATAGTTGAGTGAAAATTATTTTGAAACTCTAATACCAAACCAGTGTGGAAGTTAATATAGCTATAAGTAGATAACAATTATTTTCTCATTTATTGTTATTACTTTATCTTACCTAAAGTATAATCGTTCCTCAAAGGTACATTCGTGTACCTACTGTGTTTCTTATGCCGAGTAATATCACAGTTTTTGAACAAAATAGTTTGCAGTATAATAAAATAGGCGATACTTTTGAAGTCATAGTATGAATATAGTTTAAAGTTTATACCTAAAATGTATGTACATAAATAAAAATGTATTATTGTTTAATAGAGGGTGACATTAACATTTGCGTCAGAGTCGCATTTTGCCTAATCTGCATTGTCGTGGTAACTTTTGTAGTGTCTGTAAAAGATGAGTAGGTTCAAGCGATTAATACTTTTATATAAAGATAAACTAGTCGAACCCCGCGGTTTCACTCCTGGTAACTTTAATTTGGGTAAAAGTATTATATTTGACATTCTTTGTGATTATGTGCACTGTTACCACGTGAGAAAAAAGTACATCACAACAAAAAATATTCCTGTGAGAACTCTCGTTCGGAATGAACAGTATTTTATGTCTTTTGAAATAGCTCTTTACCTTTATCACTGTGTCAAAAAACAGTTAACGTCATTGTTTTATTGCAACGTAATAAATAGTGCTGTAAGGATCCCTTATTAATGAAGTGATGTTATTAATCAAATGTGGAAACCTTGAGAAAGATTTAATATATGGTTCCAACATTGGACACGTGGAGTCCATGGGCGGAACAACCACCCTTATAGTTTTCATTCCGGAAAATTCAAAAAATCCTACAGGAGTAACTATAACCAAATTCCACGAACGAACTTTTAGAGCGAGACTCCGAATTCGAGTTTTAAAAAAATAAAATTCGAAACACATAATGAAAATTGTTTAATACGAAATTAGAATAACTTAGAAATAGCACAAAACAGAGTTTTATAGGAAATAGTAAGGGAAGCCGACGCGGTCGGAAGGTGGAAGGAGACTGAGAATCGAGCTGGGCTCTATTGCTAGACTGAACTGTATGTAGCTGAGCCAGCACAGTAGTCAGCACTTTTACTTACTAGCTAGGGGTGTAACAGCCCCCCGCGGAAGACTAAACTTCGGGTTCTAGCCGAAGTTTACGTGAAGTCAGATTATTTCTCTTAGACGCGGTGTGGACATTGAATTCAATTCAGAATCATTTGTTTCTTTAGCGCGATTTTTAAAAGAGTAACAACGTTGGCTGCCACTAGGCTTATAATAATAATATGCTTTATAAATTATAAAAAGTACAATAAAAACTACAATTAGAAAGGTAAGTATAGAATGATGTGTCCTATACTTCAGTTTATACGGTTCTTTATTTATGATTTTATCAGCGGTTTGGATAAGTGAGTTTTGAATGTTATAATTCCAGGTTAAATCTTCTAGGTCTATGTTTTTAAATTAAATAGGGGTCACACCATCAATAAGTTTATTTATTTTTCTAAATTACAACAGGATTCGTTTATTAAACTAACTAATAACTAACTAAAATAAAAAATTGGAGTATTAACTGAGGGATGAAGAATATTCTGTTTCGCAAAGGATATCGCGTTATTTATGTCTTCTAACTGAAAAGAGATAGCAAAGAGAAAATGGAAAAGAATCGCGATTTAAAGACCAATTCATTGGTTACTAGAGATAGATTTTTGACATTACCGAAGAGCTCGTTGATAGTCATGGTTAAACTAGCTTCATTAATTTTTGATATAGTATTATTGAAAGCCGTTAAGGTTGATGTGGTGACCAGTATATTTTATTTTATTAGTGAAGCTTGTTTTCTTTCATCACTTTGGACAGCTTGTATGGCTTAATCATATTTGACAGCATCATCTTCATCTAATGTTCCAAATATGTGCAGCAAACTTCTTTAGTGTAATCAAAGAGTTGCTGTAAGAATCCCACGCCGATAACCAAATTTAGAGCGGGCAGAGCCGCGGGCAAAAGCTAGTGCCTAATAAAGAAAAAACGAGTTGCAGTTTGCTTTTGTCTATTGGATCAATGACAACTCAAATTGTGAAAGAGATCTTTTTACCAAATAAATATTTACCAGTTAAACGTTTAAGTGTTGAGCAATTGTGTTTGTTTTGAGTCTGGATGCTTTCTATGTAAATGTGTGTATTCACAAAAAAGTATACGTATATTATGTATTTATATCTGTCGTCTGGTATCCATTTTACAACCTTTGCTTAATTTGGGACCTGACGACGCTGTGTGTAATGTTCAAAAATGTTTATTTTATTAAAAAGCCTCTGAAGGACTATAAGTATTTGTTTTTTATATGAAAATAAACATAATGTGGAAATATAGCCCAGAAACAACTACTTCCACCCAGGCTATCAGGAGGAAACCATATTTATATAACATTTTTTATGGTTTATATTAATATTAGATACAAATTCAGTTCACGAGAAATCATAAAAAAACTTGAAGACCGAGCAAGAAACAAATACTCAAAGATTGTTACGCATATATTGGATAACCAATGTTATGCAGAATGAATGCAAAGCTACGATGACGCGACGCCGACTCAGCACGTATCAGCGTTGCAACAGCAAATAAATATTCATTGTTAAATAAGGTTTGTAGTAAAATTATGTGTAGTCTATATTGAAATAAGATTTATGAACTGTTTTAGTATGTATATATGTGAGGGGGTTTTAGGGTACATCAATACAAGCGAGTACCTATGTTCGTTTATAGAAATTGAAGGATTAATATTAGGCATACATTTTATATATATTTTTTTAAGGACCACTAATGCTAGATCAATTGTACTTTACACGATTTTTTTGTTCTCAAAACCTAGAGATTGTGAGGCCGAATGCGGCAGTAGGATATTATAACTTTTTTTTGCTGACAACAATAGGTACAGCAACCTAGAGTTGTTTGTTTTTTAAAGAATCAATATGTTTGTAGAAAAAGGAGCACCGACAATTATGCCAGGTCCTTTATTAGTTGTACCTAAGCCATAATACTCGACTAACGGAGGCACGCGTAGACGAACCGTTGGGCGGTCAAGATTAACTCTGTAAAGAATCAGGTATATGATATTATGTATCGTACAGATATTTTTACGCATAGGCGAACTGATGGGAGGTTTCCCACCCGCAGTCACGCAGGAATAGAAAAAAATGCGTTGTCTGAATTATTTCCAATCCGTGAGTAAACGATTAAACATGTTATAAATACCATATAAGGTCACAGAAGATTTGGGAGTCAACGGTTTTTTGGGCAATTTTGGGGTAGAACTAAGAGATTTAAGAATTAGGAACATTTTGTAAATTGTTTGTTTTACGGTTTAACCGATGTCCTACACTATAAGTATTTCAACTCTAGTTAAACTTTAGGGGGATGGGAGGGCCATCTTCACTTTTTGGGGGGAAATGCAACATAGCGATAGATACATAATTAATTATCTGCCCATGGTTTATCGCCACATCGCGATTAATATTATAGAACGTGGTTTACCAGCATCCCTTATTCCTCACGTACCAATATGTGTAGTTATGTTGTTTTAGTAGATAATTAGTATATAAAAAGACCTATGCTGTAATATAGACAAATTCAATCATTAAGTATCAACAGAGAATATACAAGTTATAAGACAATATATATTTCCTTCAAACCTTCCACGACCCGCCTTACATACCTTACTGTACGTCTCTTCAATAATGTCTGCACCAAATTTCAACAAACAATAATAAACAGACTTAAACATTTATATATTAGTTTGGAGTATATATGTATATATATGTATAAAAACAGAAAAAAAAAAACGAGTTGCACTCCGGGAGTGCCGGCAGAAGTGAAAACCTTTAAACACGATTCGCGCTTAACACTCAAATATGTCACAAGACATGTCTTTGACATTGTCAAGAAATAATAATGTTTGTTTATTTACTTTTTTGACGTAGTATATTTGACATCGCAATCTGTCATAGAATTAAAATTCCATATCCAACCTCCCTGTACTACTCATAATCGCGAATACTAAAAATAAAAATTATAACAGGCGTGGCATTACGGTTTCCGTCTTACGAATTTCCACGATTAGGACACGTGACCTGACGCGAGTTTATCATTTTTTACCCATACCAAAAAAAGTGCACAACGCCGCTAAAGAAGTTTTCACTTCAAAAAAAGTTTATTTTTAAATGAGCTTATTCCACGTGGGCGAAGCCACAGGCAAAAGTAAGTTTTAACTATATTTAACTCGGTTAGGAAAATATATAATTTTTTTCAAATTTATATGGGTTATCTAGTTTTTTTTTGTTAAAAAGAGACAAATACATTACATATATGTTCTTATTGTAATATTATATAATTTGTGATATAATTTTTTTGTGTACAAAGTAACTTAACGCGGAATCAACAACTGTAATACCTACAGTAAAAAGAGAATATAGGTATAGATTAGATAATATATAAATAAGTATATCTTGTGTGCATCTATAGAGATGCTTGTCATACTTAACATAAGTATAAAATATGTATATAGAATCGTCTTCATGACTGTACAAATTTCCTTTGCGGCGGTCACTTTTTTAAGCTCGCACTCCCGAGGCAAAACTGTTTGATGTGACGTCAGAGCGGATGGCACTGCCTGAATCGCTGGTACAATAAGTAGCAGTTTTATCATAATAATAACCACATCAATAAGGAACCCTACAATCTTCTTAACCTCAACCCTACTATCATTTGCTCTTAGCCAGGAACACAGCAATGACCAACAATAAATAGAGACGAGAGAGAGAGAGAGAGAAGAATTACACACGATCACCATAATAAAATGAAACAGGAATAATAATTCTTAGCAAAAAAAATTAAAAGCCATCACGGGACGCCTGGCAAATGTGAAACATTGAAATTATTTCACATCAAAAACACGTTATAAAATGTAGTTACTGTTTATCACTATAATTAATAAAATTGAATAGATAACACACTTATCTAGTTCATAATAAGCTCATTAAAAAAAAAGGTTAAAACGATAATTTACTACATATAGACTGTATAATATATAGCTTGGCGAAGCGTCGCCACGGCATGCAAATTAGAAGAGGCACAACATATGAAAGCAGTCATTAAGTTATGGGAGGCCTTCGGGCTGTTTAAAAACTGGCAGTCGGTTTGGCACTACCTAACAAGGCCTAGGCTGCGGTAAGGTCTTGTTTCACCTCAGGGTTGTAAAGGTAAGATGTAGTCGTTTTGTGCAAGAACCAGCAAGTCCCTTTGTCAATTTCTTGGGTTAGGCAGCCGACACCGATATTAATAGGATAAGGGTTAGGGAATTAAAAAAGTTAGAGTATGTGAAGTGGTTCACCTTGAACAGTCCTCCATTCTCCGTCCTCTAATCTGATGCCAATTCTAGCTCCATATTTAGGAGAGTTAGCAGGTAAGCTCTCAGCTGGGTTCTGTTCCAGTATAATTTTAAGGACCTGGGACTCGGTGTAGCTGTTGATGACGGCCAGGTGCCCACCCTCCGCGATGCAAGTCATGTGTGCCGCTGAGAAGCTCTTGATTTCGCGATGGAACTTGTAACAGCTTCCAGTACTCGAATAAAGTTTGTAGTCTGTGACAATTATTTTTCTAAAATACGCGAATTTGGCTTTTTCAAATTAAAAAATCTTTGATTTGTAATTTTTTGTCTGACAGAACCTTACCTGAATCAACAGTACCGCACTCAGAATATACCAAGGGCTCATATTTTTTATAACAAATATAAGGGTATCTGCTGCTGCAGTCCACGTCCTCCATCTCACCGTCGCGGTTCATGGCCAAACAGTTTTCTTGTCCGCTCAAGTTGTCTGGCTCTCCCTTTGCCCAAGTATGAGGAATGCTAAACAGTGGTATTCCTAAAATTAAGGAACAATATTTAATATGACAACGCCTGCTGTAAATAAGTTTCTCAACTTAAGTGCGATAGTTCTACAATCTACCGCCAAATCTAAGGGTTATCTTATACCGAGACGCACGCAACGAGAAGGTTTATCTTAATTAAATAATAAAAAATATTATAATCTTTTTGTACGAAACTCACAGGGAACGAGTATTGTATATTCAAATATGTACTATTTTTGGATTTTTTTTTCTTACTAATAACATTGTTCTTGACTTTTATACATGTTAAATAGGTAAAAATATATTGCAAAAACAAATAAAAGTTTCAACCTTCAAGAGTATGAAAATCTCCACTGGAGTATAACGCATTGATTCCTGTGAAGACGCCGAGGCTCGAGGTGTTGTTCTTTGTCACGATGCTCTGCATTGCAGCTGAGACATCAGCTGTAGGAGAAGCCAGCTCGGCTCCTAAAGTTATACAATTATTAAGAACTTTTAAAATAAAATAATATTATTTAATTACGCCGAAAAGTTCATATAAGCTGTGTGAAAGTCAGTAAACTCTAATGGTTTCTCGATTTCTTTCAGTCTATGCCTGCAAGTTGAAGTATTTTATACTATTATAAAATTTCCTTTAAGAATTGAACTGCACTTTGCCGCGACTTAGTTTTTTGACTTTCGCAACAACAAACTTTTTAAACAAAACATATCCTTTATCCATCTGTAATATTGTATATAGGTTATAAATAATGATTGTTTAGGACCACGGACTTTACTTCCAGGGATTATCCCACACGTGTATACAAACAAACAAATGGACTTACCTACATCGCAGTCATAAATTCAATTCAATTCGTAAACAAACAAAAAGTGTATCTTCTGTAAGTTTTTTGGTAAGACAAGCCCCTGCTGACATGCTGTCGTTTACAAGTGTTTGTATCCTACCTACCTTCAAGTCGACACCTAAGCCGCGCGTTGTACCAGTCTGTAGGCATCTCGTGGAATTTCATCCACCCTTTGGCATCTTCATAGTAAGCATAGTCGCAGCGGAACTGTATACACTCTGTATAGATAAAAAAAGACAAAGTAGAAAAGTAGCGTTTTAGACATTTGGTACTGGATCAATAATTATCATTGGCCGGCAACCACTTTCCTCACAGGAAGACGTCATTTTGCACTATGATTTCCAATGCACGCGATATTTCACAGAGTAAACAACGTAGCTACAAAAGTTTTAGGCTGTTGTAAATTTCCAATGCACGAGATACATCAAAAAGTAAACAGTACATAGTCTACAGACTGTAGTAAGTTCTACAAAGTAACAGAAATCTGAAAGATCGTCGTACGATGTGTTCGTGTGCCATTGATATTTGTGTTATACATTTCTAGCTTCGTCGCAAGTTTGCCAGTCAAATTTTATTTATTTTTAATTCAAAAAAAATAAATAATAGTTTAAAAAAACTGAAAAACACGCTTTTTATAGAAAACCGAACTAAAAAATAGAAAAAAAAATTTTAATGAATTTAAATTAAGAAAATAGTGTTAAAAATTTCAATGAATATAAATTAATAATAGTGTGAATAAAAAAAAAAATATTTTATTTTAAAAAAGCGTGGAGTGCATGGTGTCAATAGTTATAAATATTTTATTGACAGATATGAGTAGAGTGATTATCATTTCGATAATATCTTAAAAAGCACCCCACGCTTTTTTTAAAATAAAATTTTTTTTTTTTTATTCACACTATTATTAATTTATATTCATTGAAATTTTTAACACTATTTTCTTATTTTAAATTCATTAAAATTTATTTTCTATTTTTTAGTTCGGTTTTCTATAAAAAGCGTGTTTTTCAGTTTTTTTAAACTATTATTTATTTTCTACTTTTTAGTTTAGATTATTTCGGCTATAGATAATTATTGAAAATAAAAATTAACATCGAGTCCTGCCTTATCGACTGTAGAGTAAAATTATAGAAAATTTTAATTAATTTTCTTACCTTATCGACTATAGATGAAAATTATATAAATTAACAAAAATCATATTTTGCAAATTGAAAAATGGAATAATTTTATCAAATTAGTGTATTGTCATCGGTCCTCAATAAATCTACATAGTTTGAACGAAATCTGGCCGTTTAAAGTGGGTCAAAATCGCGCCCAAAGAAGTCGGTTACAAACAAACATACAAACATACAGGTGAAGCTAATAAAAAGCGTGTAATGAAATCCCATTAGCGATCAAACAAAACAAACAAAAAATAGGTTTTTCTGCAAAGTTAAGTTATTTCTACAGAAGAATATGATCGTCTGCCTAAAAATAGTGAACTCAAAACAATCAAGACGACTCATAGAATAAAAAATAGTTTATGATGATTAGATGTACAAAAACTTACCAATATGTACTAGACGGAGACAAGTTATTATTAAAGTAAGTATTGGCGACTTCATTACTCGCGGTTTATTTTAATTATATTATTTTAGTATTTGTTTATTAAATATGAAGGAAGCCGTCTATTCACTAAGGCAGCAGAGCATAAAGTAACGAGCGGCAGGAGTCACGTATTTTGTCCTTGTTCGTTATCACTTGCAGTACTAGGTACTATGTATGTAGGTACCTGCTACTGCAAAAGCTCAAGTACTCGTACCTACTTGTTACCAAAGAGAAGTAACAGATAATGCTTGTTTACAAGTTATTTAATACAATTATCCGTTCAAATGAGGTGATTGCCTAAGTGTGCATAGTACCTACCAAATAGTACTTATTTATTCGACCAGCAGTAAACGCCGATTAGCTCACTAACCATTCAGAGATATAACTTTAACCAAAAATACTCACAATCAAACACTTTCTCATACAGCAGCCTTTACTGCACTGTTTTCAGCATTTTAATTGCATCGTTACGTACTTGTGCGGTAATGATTAATAGTTTATTTTATTTTTAGCAAGAAGACAGCCTATTCGAACCAAGTTCTTATTTTTGGAAAATAAATCCAACGTGTTTTTTAAAGACATATCAAAATCTATTATATTAATCAACCTTTTGCAAGATTTTAACGCTAATATAAGTATTTACTGCCCTTTAAGTGTGTTGAAAACAGTCGTGTGACACTCGTGAGCTATTCTGCAACCATCAACTTCGTCTGTAATGAGCAGCCAATGTCACTTGTATCATAATGTACTATTTATAATGCTGTCCCCAACACTTTCCCTATGTTATTATTCAATTTTACGTATGTTTATATGTTTCGGGTCTACCACGATTAAATTTATTGAGTTCCCGATATTTGAGCATAGTTACATAGGCCTTCTTCACCGGTGAGTTGAGGAAGTAAAAGCGATGTGGCGAAGGTCAGTAATTTCTCACTACTCTCGTTGTTTTACGACGAGTGCGTCTTTCTATATTCGTTGTCTTGTTCGGGCGGTTCACTACTATTGTCCACATTTTGTAACCCCGTCTTCGCGATTGAAATTTTTATATTTGTCGATTTCTAACGTTCCTCGGACCAATCTTGGTGTATATTGGCGTTCTGTCGAAAGAATTTTAGATTTGCGTAATCCTATCCAATAAATCGGTCCAGAAAGTAGCCAATGTTCAGCAATTACCATGAGCTGTACAAATACATGTGCACTGCGATTACATAATTGATATATAAATTTTGTATACTTAAATATAGTCTAATCCTAATACATAATAATTACTTATATACCTTCTTTAAATAATGCTTCTAACACAAATAAATTACTTATAAATACATATAACAATACAATGTTCAACTAAAATAGTAAATATATATATATATATAAAGTAAAATAACAGTGTTTAAGGAAGTGGTGCTGTGAGAAGGGGTTTTTAATAAGAGTAATGTATGAGATCTGGCTGCCTTGCCTTAACCCCAAGCTATGTTCACGTAAATAGCTTAGGGTTAAGGCATTGTAAAGAAAATTATAGAGTAAAGACAGGACATGAGTGTTCTGGCGGAGTAGGATTGGGAACCACTTGAGCCTTTTTCTATACTGAGAAATGTGATCTGTCTACCGCAATTTAAAAATGAATCGGATGCTTAAATTTTGGAGTCGCTCAAGTTTGTTTAAAAGCTCCTATGTGGCATCAATGTAACAAATGTCAGCATAATCAAGAAGGGAAGGAAGGAGAGATTGCGTTAAACAGATTTTAGCATTTATGAGTAAAAATTCTGAAGGCATTTAAGACTGTAAAAAGCAAAATGTGTGCGTTTGCTAACTTCATTGACTTGTGCATTCACCCAGGAAAGATTGTGATCTATGAGGATTCCTAAATTTTTGGCACAATTTGTGTATTGCAGAGGTGTCCCATTGTATATAATTAGGAGAGGAGATGATGTTACTAAGCTACGCATATATCTGCGGCCTATAATTGACGCTTGTGATTTTTTGGGATTAACAAGAAGCCCAAATGATTTTGCACATTCACTGATGTGACTTAAATTCTCATTGAAATTATTAATCGCGTCAATTATGATATAAGGTTCGAAGTGGCAGTACAATTAAAGGTCGTCAGCGTACAGATGAAAGGAAGAGGTAAAAAAAACGAGTTGCACTCCGGGAGTGCCGGCAGAAGTGAAAACCTTTACACACAACGCCGCTAAAGAAGGTTTCACTTCAATAAGATTGGTAAGGGAGTTAATAAAAATAGAGAAAAGAAGAGGAGAAAGTACGCCACCTTGATGTTATTTTCATACGGCAAAAATGGCATTGCAGGCACTTTACTTCATTATTATTTACATGGTAAAACTCCATAGGCGTGGAGCTACTTCTGCTCTTCATCCCCCCGACCGACCTCTGCACTGTCGAAAAACTATTGTTAGGCGGGCTCGGCACGTACAACGGCCCCAGACGACGATCTCACGCGAGATCTTTTTACCTGAATTGTATAACAGCAGTATAAGCAATCAAACATAAGCAGCAACATCCATCGCTAAATCAAGCAAGAGAGTCGCATTCCAATATTTAGGTCACTACAACACTGCCACCTTTTATTAGCCATCAGAAAGGTACATAATTCCTCGCATATTAGAATGTGAATCACTCAGTAATACATAGTATTTTATATCAATCTATCGCATTTTGCATATGCCCACCTCATACGCTTTCTTTATATATTGTGGCACCGCGACGCTCGTCGCTTCCTATGTATGTCTACGTAAACTTATGCTGTCCCGGGTGTTCTCGTAATGAATTTTATTTTATTTTCGAATTTAGGTTTTTAACTACATAAATGTGTTAAGCCCGTCTTTTGAAAATCTACAAAAATATTAAAGACCTCCACCGCCACGATCCTGGCTAACTTTTTCTAAGTCCTCGATCTTCCACGATCCTATTTAATTATTATTTTGATAATGATGTTAGTTTTATATAACAATTTTATTTTATGTATATATTTTTTTTTTATCTTTTTTTTATTATTAAATTTTATTTTTATAAAATTTAATATTATAAAGGACGAAGATGGCTGAGTAGACGGGTAGGCTTGGCAGATGGGTACAGTCTCAACGACCTCCCCTAATAGGGCATCCCCCCCTACATGACGCCGACGTCCCCAGGTTCGTCGGCGAACGAACGGATACACGAGGTATCAAAGATTGCCGGGGCGCTTCTCGCCCCCACTCTCTCGCAATCGCAACCGCGTAACGGGGAACTCCCCTCCTGGCGCTGACTCACCTTCGGGTTCGAGGCTCACACTGGTCGAAGGGACTACCCCAAGAGCGACAACCTAAGCCGAGGCTCCCTCCGCGGGGGGCCTTTGAGCGTTGGGCGCTATATGGGCTGTGACTCCTTCAGAGTCTCGCCCCAAAAGTCGGTGGAGCAGTAATGGCTGCATCAGCCAACTGAATAGTCAGTCAGAAAAAATAATAATACTTTTGCTCTTGATTTTGATACATGACATTTTGAACCTATTTTTCAATACGGGATATAACACCCAGCTAAAAATTATTGCCAGATCTTGCCACGTTTACAAGCTATTTCGAGGTTCATTATCACAAATAGATTGGAAATCTTCTTGCCTTTATTGAACGATTTTCAACCACCTGCATATTCGGGGTATTAGGGTTACGGCACTATAGTACATTCAAACAGTGAGGCAGACTATACAAAAGACGTCCTCGGACATCAGCTCAAGTGTCAAGCCTCTGTGGACTATGAGAATGTTGACTGGCAATGCGTCGAGGTGTTTGAGATGTTTGTGTGATTCGACAACGAAATCAGTTCTACAAAACAGTCAAACATGACCTATCCAGCTACAAAAAGGAGTGAACCCGTTTATCATGTCCCCGAAACTGTTTACTGTTTAGGCTACTTGAAAACGTCAAGTGTGAGTCGTTTTTTTTTTCTATAATTGAGACCTACACCGATAATCGAATTCAGAGCGGGTAGAACCGCGGAAAAATTTGGCATGGAAATAGTTTGAGTCCATGGGAAGCACATAGGTTACTTTAAAAAGGTCAAGCGTGAGTCAGATTTTTTCTGTAATTAAGAAGATGACGTTGAAACACCGATAACCGAATTACGAGCGAGCGAAACCGCGGGCAAAAGTTAGTAGATAAAAAATAAAATGATCGTGAGTCAACACGGCCTTGCATCATCAAATACTGAAGAACTACTTCTCTGCACGTGAAAGGTTTGGCAGTTGACTGTTAAGCTGGGTACAGATTATTTGAAACACAAGATGCAATACAACAAGAATATATGTGGACGGTCCCGCACTGCGCGCCTCAACAACATTCCTGGCAGGGTTCAGCGCGCACGCCATGGAGCCGTTTAATTTTGAAGTGTATATGACTATATTGGTATTTCAATTATTTTATTACACCAGTGTATAAAAAAAGTTCTAGTCGTCATCTCCATCCATTTTTACAATCATCAATTCAAATATGGCGGGCAGTAGGCAGGTCCACTCCAAATTAGACGTCCAGATGACACTGCGCGCACTGAAAGCGTTAGTCAAAAAACGCCGACAATAGGCAGGAACCAACGCGCGCCCTGCGAATGCCCGTAGCGTGGGTGCAGTTGATTTTTGTGCGTTCGCGAACACATTAAAATATACGGGAAATGTTGCATTGCATTTTGTGTTGCAAATAATCTGTACGCACCTTTAGCCGGTCCTGTAGTGGCGACCGTACAATATCGCTACTGAAGGAATGGCGCGCCAAAACAATACTTAACATCAAAACACTTACGAACTGCATTTGCATGTGGAAGGTTGAACGAACGACTGTTGAAAGACGGTGCAGTGTAGTAGCAGTAAAAAATGTCGGTGATCCGTAGGTACGTTTTATATGAATAAATTATCCCAAAATATGCCAACGCATGTCCCTGCCCGGTTCTGGCTACGCCCATGGCAATTACAGACTTTTGAGTATCACAATTTTTGACTGCGCGAATATGCTCATTTACCCGACACGAAATGGTTCATTTTGTTTGTTCTATGTAACATAAGCCACAACTGCAGTCAATTTTATAAACAACGGGTTCTCAAAAGAAAAATCATCTTTTGGCAGTTGCAGTGAACACGGTTTTTATCAAATACTTATTAAATATGTTACCAATTTTGTCTTTCACTTCTTAATGTACGGTATAAATGCATATTGCCTATTTACTATTTAATCGATTTTCCCTTTTTTCGTGAAGGTTTCAGATATTTTTAGTAGTTTTTCTGTAGTGCATTAAGTACGTCTTTTAGCTCACTATCAATAAGTTCCTTATCGCATAGGTCATATGCGATTGATGACAGTGTTACTACGAATTATAAATGCCGCGGATGATGGTGTGATGATGCATGGAGATATATGTCGGTAGCAGTCGGTTTTCTATTTCCTTCGTGGCTTATCTGGCCGTTACTTTTGATTAGTTAATATTCTATTAGCATCGTTTTTAAATGTGTTTTATAATATTTTTTTTCACATCTATACAAAAAGAGCTGGTTTGTTCCTCGTAAACAGGGATTAAAGTTGTACTTTGAATCCCTAGGGACGCAGAGTGATTTCAATTTGGAATGTGGATTATAGAGATCGATCAAGAACATTGTATGAACAAGTAGCTGGGTGTATTAATAATTAATAAAACTGGCTGGTCACGCGCGAACCAATTAAAAATAAAAACTGTGAAAGAGTCAAAACCGTGTGAAATGTAATCCACTTTTGTAATAGTTTACTTAAATGCGTATTTATGATACTTTTATAAAATAAAATAAATAAATGTACTATTCTTATTTATAAGTTACACTTATCTCTTTTATCATAGATGGCGATGATAAGTAGAGTGTATCATTCCGTCGCAAAATTATTTTACCTCGTGCACCGTCCTTTGAATCCCTCGCTGCGCTCCAGATTCTACCTTAGAATATCTTGCTGCACTCTGGACTCAAAATAGCGCAAGATTTGCACGTTGGCTGGTGCCGTTCTAGCTAGCAATTATATAGCACCGTCTCCTTACTACGTCATTGCAATTGGCGCACTCTTAACGCGTGTACGATACCAACTTGGACAGTTTTTTTACATTGACTGTCTAGATAAAGCGTCAACGTGTGTTATATATTCTTACGCTGACTGACTAGATAGAGCGTCAACGCGTGTTATATATTCTTACATTGACTGACTAGATAGAGCGTCAACGCGTGTTATATTTTCTTACACTGACTGACTAGATAGAGCGTCAACGTATGTTATATTTTCTTACATTGACTGACTAGATAGAGCGTCAACGTGTGTTATATTTTCTTAAATTGGCTGACTAGATAGAGTGTCAACGTGTGTTATATTTTCTTACATTGACTGACTAGATAGAGCGTCAATGTGTGTTATATTTTCTTACATCAACTGACTAGATAGAGCGTCAAAAGGTGTTATATATTTTTTTTTACATTGACTGACTAGATAGAGCGTCAGCGTGTGATATATTTTCTTAAATTGACTGACTAGATAGAGCGTAAACGTGTGTTATATTTTCAAAAACGCCTGCCGGTGTCAATTAAATATTTTATTACTACTTTGTAATTGTTATAACAGTTCCTTCTTATAATTGAATCGTGTTGTGGAGAAATGTTTCAACCCACAAAGGCATTGATAAAAGTTATAACGATTTGAAAGATAAATGCATTTTTTGTGTAAAAAAATAGGGCTACCCCTATTATTATATGTAATGCATATAAGTTTATAGCAAATTGAATATAGATTTTGGATTTACTAGTTGTTTCTAAAAATTATCCTTCATACTTATAAATAATTTGGTTAAAAACCCCTGGATCATTTCTACTAAATTTAAATTTATTTAATTTTTTTTTATATGTTTTTGCCGAAATGATCCAACCTAAATTAATAATAAAATATACTCAAATATACATTATAATATTAACCATTTACACATACTTATATCAACTACTTGCAATTAAAATTCAAAAATGATTTTATAATATATTTCAGAATAAAAATAACCATTAGAAGTTGCATGGAACATTTTTGCTAGATGATTTTTTGTAAAATGCTATCTATCGAAAATGATTCACGACGAATCATTTTTGCAAAATTAGAATTTCTTAATGCAAACTGCTGAAATGTTTCAGGTGCTTTTGAATCATTTCAGCAAATATTTTTTTGTCTAAGGTGTAAGACCAAGTCGCTTGGAACATTTATGCGGAATAATTATTTAATAACTCTTATTTGCTTTATAGTTTCAAGAGTTTTGAATCACTTCTGCTTTTTTTATCAGCTTTTGTCATAGTTGTGGGTTGGTACAATATGTCAAATTAAAATACTTCTAGTTGACAGACTAGAATGAGTCTTTGATACATAAGAATACAGATCATTTTTGATTGTTTGACATCAATATCTCAATTTTTGCTATTTTGTGGGTTGTGGGGAAACATTTCTGCACAACACGGTCCAATTTTGCTTTCGACTATTATAGCACCTACTGCAAGTAAATTTAATTATTATTTCCTTTATTTAACTTAAAATTACAACAGTAGGTACTAACTAACTTTGTTACTCAATGCGTGAGTCAATTTACTAAGTACTCAATACTGTACTCTGTTATTACAACAAGAGTTGTTGTTTGTTATTTTCCAAGCAAGAACGCCCATAAATGTGAACGCCTGCCAATTCACGTTATCTTTTCGGCGGAAACCAGTACATCATACCCGATGAGGGAAATAGCCTATCTAACTCTACTGGATCATCCAACCGAAACACTCTAACTAGTAAATATTACAAGCTAGA
The DNA here is from genome assembly GCA_946406115.1 of Apoda limacodes. Lineage (NCBI taxonomy): Eukaryota > Metazoa > Arthropoda > Insecta > Lepidoptera > Limacodidae > Apoda > Apoda limacodes. The sequence continues at coordinate 3,120,835 of OX291553.1, read as the reverse complement.
ATGAACTTCTTGTTGCTAGGTATAAGGTATTAAATGAAACAGTAAAGTTTCGTGTTTTAGGTTGGCTTATCGTAAATCTAGGTGTCAGAGAGGTAGCCATCTTGTCACCGGAAGCAGTAAACTCTTCCGGGACGTAGGTTCGCCATTTCATGGGGTTTTTTCGTTTGTCGCGGGCTATTAGTGTTTTATCTTAAGATCATCGATCTTTTGTGCAAAAAGTATGTCTTTCTTTACCTGACTTCAAAATAGAAGAAGGTTCTAAAAACAAATATTTTTTAACCGAATTCAAAAAAGGAGGCGGTTATTAATTCGGTTGTATTTTTTTTAATGTTCGTTATTTATATTAACCAAACCGTTATTTATAAGCCGCTTTGGACAATCATTTCTTTATTGGAAAAAAATCCAGATTGCTTTCATTTTTATCAAAATCCAATTTTGATGATGGAATCCTTGAGGAATTAAGGGAAGTTCTCAATCTAATAAGCAGTAGGTAAGTAAATCCCTTCTGTGCTAAACATTTAACCGCCAAATCAAGTTAGTTGTTATAGGGAAAATGAGGGAATTTTAAAGCAAAAGATCTGATTAATCAATTATCATTGTTATATGTTTCAAGTTCATAGGTTATTCGCCAAGGCAAGGTTTAACCCGCCCTATAGATTGGGGTATCGTTGTTTAATCTCGTTTAATATTCCGTCAGTTTGTTTGCTTTTAGGGGTATTTTACGTTTTAGTAGAAATTTGAAGTCAGATTGTTTTTTTGTTTAATATTTTGATTTGTTCTTTTATGTTTGTTACCTGGGTACTTTAGATCTCCAGAGTTTCTGAATAGTTTTAATCAATTCTCCTTTATTTGGATTATACATTCAGGATGGCTTTATGTAATCTTGAGGAGTGTCTGAATACGGAACCGAGTGTTATCCTTAGATATGTCTTGTTTTCGTATGTATGTATATCTTCACAGTTTTTTTTATCCCGGAAGGGGTTTACCAATAGTCAAAGTCAAAAGTCAAAGTCAAAATGTTTTCAAAGTCGTAGCCGTGCGTGACAGAGACAGGGACATAGTGAGCCCAGTGTATCTGGACTGACGCGCCCATTTATATGTCTCATACGTCGTCAGTTACTAGTTTTAGTAGTAAGAAACATTTTCGCAATTATTTAAAAAAAAATATAGCAGAAAAGTTCAACGTAAAGAAAAAAATAAAACCCCTTACAGAAAAGATAGTGGGCTTAGTGGTTTCTTTTTTTTTTAAATAAACGACAAAACTTTGCTTTATTGTTAACAACACTACCGGCCGCGCTACTGCACTGTACTACCGGCCGCGCTACTGCACTGTACCGGTAGTGCACATCTCATCTCCGTAACTACTGACCTTAGAGTAGCAGTTTCCCTATAGAAACCTAATTAAGATCTTTATTTCGGATGACAGCTGTCAAACTAGAAGGAGCTATATCTCCGTAACTATTGATTGTAGGCCAGTAGTTTACTTACAGAAGTGATAGATCCCATTAAGATTTTTATATCTTTTGTGATATTTAAGAAAAGGTCACTAGGTCGCTGCAACTTCGATTGTATTTTACGAATTTTGGCCACTCTCCAAGAATTATAGTCGACTTTGTTACGACAGTAGAACAAGAAGAGTCGTATATAATGAAAATAATATTTTACTGCCTTCTTTATATTTCGTCTATAAAACTTAAAGCTCAGCATCATAATGTGTAACCACTTACTGATTGCCGGTCACTTTCATCACCTTGTGCACCTTTACTACTGTGTTGTTTTCTAGCTACCGCTTTCGCCTGTATTGTTTTGTTCTTTTGTCTGCATTCTCAGCTTAGAAAGCATTTCTTATTAGGGGTTTTTCCCAAAAATTCTCAATGATCCCAGATAAGTAATAAGGTAAAAATAAAGTAACTCTTCAAACCTGCTACTTTATTGACATATACGATATCTATTATTTTTTAATAACTCTATATAGTATTAGAAAAGTCATTGCAAAAATTTTGGCGTAGGTCATGTTCCCAGCCGTCGGCGCGGGTATTTAGTTAAGATTGGGTGACCATGCCTCCCTCTCGGACCGTCCCTTTGAGCCACGATGTCTATCCACTTACAAGACCAGAACACAAAGCCAATCCATCTGCAGAAAATTGCGAGACAGGGAGACGTCATTTTTACGAAACTGTTCACAACTACGTAGGAAGATGTGTTTACTGGAGAAAATCTGGCATCAAAATAAATAGCAAGTACATCACCCATCTTCGATTTGCCGACGAAATAGTAGTCATAGCAGAAGCTAGTTATTATATATGTATGCATTTTTCCACAACACATGCTCTTGCAAGATCCTTCATGCATAGAAAAAAAAAGGGTTGAAGGTACGTCTTTGCAGAGATTATTACTTTCTTGCCCGTTTAAAAGAAAAATAAATAAAAAGCACCATCTATTTGAAAGTTGACGAATAAACTTAATAGCTTCTTTTTATTTGGTACAGTGCCATCTGTGATTATAAAAGCGGACCAGTTTCAATTTGATTTTTTTTTTTTTTTTTTTTTTTTTTTCTGAGCTGACTATGCAGTTGGCTGTTGCAGCCATTACTGCTTCACCGGACTTTTGGGGCGAGACTCTGAAGGAGCCTCAGCCCATATAGCGCCCAACGCTCAAGGGCTTCCCGCGGGGGAAGCCTCGGCTTGGGTTGTCGCTCTCGGGGGCGTCCCTTCGACCGGCGTGAGTCTCGAACCCGAAGGTGAGTCACCGCCAGGAGGGGAGTTCCCCGTTACGCGGGTGCGGTTGCGATTGAGTGGGGGCGAGAAGCGCCCCGGCACTCTTTGATACCTAGTGTATCCTTGTGGGCGCCGACGAACCCGGGGACGTCGGCGTCGTGTTTGGAGGGAGGCCCTATTCGGGGTCGACGTAGTAGAGACTAATCTCGCTATCCGGACAGCGAGATCGTCATCTGGGGACGTTAGTACGTGCCGAGGCCGCCTGAGTATAGTTTTACGACCGCGACGGGGACGATCGGGGGGAATGTACGTCGTGGATTGCACAACTAATCTATTCGGGTGATTTTGCGTACGCTCGAAAAAGCGGACTGCCAAGTCTTTAAAGTACTGGGGAATCGTGGGAAGTTCGAAGTCTCTGTGTAGGTCCGCATTGCGAACGTACCAAGAGGCTCCAGAGGCCGCTCTGAGAAAGCGGTTTTGGAGGGTCTGGAGTTTGTGGAGATTGCGCTTGGACAGAGCAAAGACTACGCTAGCATAAGCTAGTATGGGGCGGATGCAAGTTGTGTATAGATTTAGCTTATTTCTAAGCGACATCTTACTATACTTGCCTATCATGGGATAGAGACGACCGAGGACAAAAGCGGCTCGGTCTCTGACTATTTTGGTGTGAGCGTGGAAGTTCAAACGTCTATCCATGGTCACACCGAGATATTTGGTCTTATTTTGCCAGGGAATGGCACGACCGAAGAGAGAGAGGGAAGTTGGCCGCGGAGGGCTGCCTGTGGTGAAAAGGACGGCAGAGCTTTTGTCGGGATTCACCTCGATTCTCCATTTCCGAAACCACTCGCCTAGGGCGGTGATAGCGGATTGGAGTCTCTCAGTGATTCGACTCACTTGCCTATCGGTAGTATAGAGAGCGGTATCGTCCGCATAGAGGGCTAATTGGGTACCTATCGTTTTTGGGATATCGTTAGTGTACAGAAGGTACAAGACGGGGGCGAGCACGGACCCTTGCGGGACTCCTGCTTCTATGGGGCGGGGGGAGGAGAGAGTGCCTTCAACTCTGTAGCGAAAGCTACGATTCGACAAATAGTCTCGTATGATGAGCACGAGACGATCTGGCAACTGAAAGTTGTACAGTTTAAAAATTAAACCGTTGTGCCAGACTTTGTCGAAAGCTTTCGCTACATCGAAGAAGACAGCGCCCGTGTGACGGGTCTTACCTAATGCTGGCTGGAAGCCAGTAAGAATATGTTCCGTTATGCGGAGGACTTGATGGACGCATGAGTGTTTGGCACGAAAGCCAAACTGCTCGTCTATTAAAATGCCTCTGGAGACTATAGAGTTCCGTAGGCGGGCGAGAAGGAGGCGTTCATAGAGTTTACCAAGGGCCTTTAGTAAACTTATAGGGCGATAGGAGGACGGCTCGGTACGAGCTTTGCCGGGCTTATGGATGCCTATAACGATTGCATCTTTCCATTGAGATGGAAAGATGCAATGTTCCATAGCAGCGTTAAAGATCGCTACTAGGAGGCAGATAAGGGGAAGAGTGAGGCGCTTTAGGATATCGTTAGAGATACCGTCTGCGCCGGGGGACTTACGGGGGCGTAGGTCTTTGATGACCTGTATGACTTCGTCGACAGTGACAGGGGGCAGGGGGTCTTGTGGAGGCAGAGAAGTTCTGCGCTCCACTTCGCCGTCTACCTCGCGCACGTGATCGGGATCGAAAGGCTGTGTGCTTAAGGCACATTGGGCTTGGAGGCTGGATGCTAGGCAATCCGCTTTTTCGTCGTCATTGAACGCGGGAACGCTATTGTTGGGACGAGTTAACGGAGGGAGAGAGTTTGCGGTTTCGGATTTTAGAGCTCTGGCTAAGTGCCAATAAGCTTGGTGAGAAGGAGAAATGTTCTCCATAAGATCACCGAAACGTTGGGCGCGGAGCTCAGCTACAGCGGTTCTTACACGGCGGTGTAAGTCGTTGAAGCGAGCTTTATTTTCGATAGTGGGAGCGCGGTCGCGAGCGCGGCGGGCCGCGTTACGCTCAGTCATTAGCGACCTGATGTGCTGAGGCAGGATTAGGTGGTGATAATCACCAACCGGCACCTGTCGTGAGCACTCGCCAACGGTGGCGGTCAGGTGGCTAGTGAGTGAGTCGATAGCTACGTTAAGATCGGTCGCGGATGAGATAACGTTGGGAACGCGATCTAGATGTGGCGAGCTGGGATTTTCGAGCAATTGCCCAAATTTATCCCAGTCCGTCACGGTTCTAGTGTCGGGAGGAGAGTCCGAAGGGAAACCTAATCGGAGGACGACAGGGCGGTGGTCCGAGTCAAGTTCGTCAAGCACCTCTATAGAGCGAAAGCTTAGCCTTACATTCTTTAGAAGTGCTATGTCGAGTACGTCGGGGTTAAACCGAGTATTGTGGGGAAAGTAAGTGGGCGTCATGGGAGCGATGATGTCAAAGTTTAGTCTGTCAACTAAATCGTCGAGGAGTCTGCCTCTTTGTGAAGTTACAGAAGAGTTCCAGCGGCGATGCTTGCAATTTAGGTCGCCGGCAAGAATGACGGCGTCGCCTAAACTTAAGAGCGACTGAAGGTCGCTCTCGAGCAAGTCTTTTAGGGGAGAGAGATAAACCGATGCAATGATGATCGGCTGATGGCCGGTCATCGCTAAGCGGCAGACGGATGCTTCTAAATTCGTAAGCGGTGGAGGATCGATAGGGGAGCAATGCAGGGAGCGCCTGTAATAGATGAGAGTGCCTCCGAGATTGGAGGCAGTTCTATCATTACGGACGGTACGATAGTTCGCGATTGAAGGGGTACGGACAGCGGGCTTTAGGAACGTTTCCTGGATGAGGAAGACGTCCGGTTTTTGGGACGAGAGGAATTGCGATAATTCCTCTCTTTGGTTGCGGAGACCGTTGGCGTTAAAATAGCCTATGGAGACGGACCGGGGTTTTTCGCGCGCGGTTGTGCAATCCATTTTGATTCTACGGTTTTGGAGCTACCCTGCGGAGGGCGGCGAAGAAATCGCGATGCTTAGCCATGAAGCCGAGCATTTGAGAGAAATCGGTGATCTGTTCGTATTCGGCGAACACGATCTCGAAATTGGCCACGTCGAAGGCCCAAGAAATCTCGGCGAGAATGCCGAGGTGCTGCTGCTGCTCGGCCGTATGAACGGCATTGCAGGGCAGCGCGAAAGAGGGGCGCGGGGGGGCAAGGCGCGTATGCGCGAGAGGTGCGGGTGCACTTCTCATGGGCGCTGGACGCGGGATGTCCCGGGACATCAGAGGGGCGGGGTAGGGAATGCCCGTAACTGAGACGGGCCCGGGGAGAGCAGACAAAAGTTTGTCTGTCTCCTTCGATTTGGACGCTACTAGCGCTGGAGGACGGCTCCAGGCGTTGACAGCCGGGAGGGGGGCAGGCACGAGCGGAGCCTGTTGGCGGGGGGCGGATGGGCGCGATTTACCCTGATGGGGTTTACGCGAGCTCTGTTTGGGAGCTTTGGGGCACCCGCGGTAATTCGCTGGGTGGCCTTCACTCCCACAGAGTACGCAAGCGACCGGGTCGGATGCGTTTGAGCGATCGCGATCACAGTCCGGAGTGGCGTGATCGCGTAAACATTTGACGCAGCGCGGTCTGCGTCTGCAGTTGCGCTGCGCGTGGCCATATAGCTGGCATCGGTGGCATTGACTCGGGTTCGACCGCTTGTGCGGAGTCTCGACCCTGATGCCTTTGAGGCTGCAAACATCTTTGATGTTAAAGATGGCTTTGCCTTCTTTTGTTAGGTCTAGTACAACGAGCACCATGTCGTAGCACTCGGACTTATTTCGGCCATTGTACATACGATGTACTTCCCGTACGGGGAGGCCTTGGACGATTAAGTCGTCCTGGACAGTCGTGGTGGAGAATTCCCTAGGGACTCCCCTTACGACTGCCCTTAAAACGCGTTCCTCGGCCAATGAGTACGTGTGGTACTCATATTTTTGAGCCGTGAGGAAGGCCGTCAGATTTCGGAAATCTGACGGTGTCGGGACCTGCACTTTGATGCCGCGCTCGGCATCATTGCGGGCGTGCGTATAATTGATACGCTTGGCCTTCATAGCGTTAGCAATGTTCGGCCAGGCCCCCTTGTCTTTGATTCAATTTGAAAACAATAACTCACTATTTATAAACAACAGAAAACATAATCATAGCTTGTAATTATTCGGTACAGCGCTATCTATGTCTATAAAAGAGAATTATCTATTAGAAATATCTTTGCCGCGCTCTTTTTGAATTTGGAATATCTTAATGTTCAGCGCAATGACTGGCTGGTACGACGGCCCATGACTAGTCGTGCCGCAGGCTGAATAAAAAAAAAGAAATATCAAATTAAAAACGGCGAACTACAGCCTGCGTATTCGTAAATTTTCACGGATTGTTAAAAATTCATGGTTTTGTTTTAAAAGTGAGTTCTTCAAGTGACAATGAAAGAATAGAACTAACTCCTGAAAGAATAATAACTGACGCAGGAAATGTGATGATAAACTATTATCTGCAAAATCCCGGGAGAAATGTATGAAAGCCTATGGTAATTTTATTGAATGGAGAAATGCTAGAAGCGCCAAGAATTTTTTAGAATCTGTGTTTTTGACGTACTTCCAGTATTTAGCCAATACTAAACAACCTTCCACTCTGGAGTACCTACTCAATGCTTACATCAACAGTTAGTGCTAATAACAAATTAAAACTGGACACGTATTCGAAATTAATAGCTTATCTGAAAAGGATGTCTGATGGATTTAAACCTTCAAACTCTAAAGTGTTCTCAGTCAAAAACTCCACAGTTTTCCTTAATGTGGCACCCGACAAAGTCTTGCTTGCCGTAAAAGTAAGCAACTATGTATATGGCGGATTAGTAAAGTATAACCATAGTGTTTTAAAGTGCGTATTTTATTGTAACCTGTACTTTGATAGATACTTGTCTTACTCACATTTAGTTTTGATACAGGTGGCTTTAATTTTCGGAGTACATGGAGCTTGTCGTGGCAATGAACTTTTAAAAATCACTCGGATGATTTACTGTTAGTAAAGCTGATAGACACAAAAACAAAAATTGACCTGTCCTTCGTAATCCGAGGAGAATACAAAACTATTGTACGGAAATACCTGGACCTGCGTCCTGCTTATATGAAGACCAATCGGTTTTTCATCCGTTATCTAAATGGCAAGTGCTTCAAGAAGACCAATCGGTTTTTCATCCGTTATCTAAATGGCAAGTGCTTCAAACAAGTTATGGAAAAAAAAACTCAACATGCCACAAGAAATCGCTTCTTATTTGAAGTTACCAGATATCAAGCTGTATACAGGACATTATTTTCGTCCTACTTCTGCTACCCTTTTGGCAGATTCTGGAGTGGACTTAAGTGTTCTAAAGCGACATAGAAGATGGAAGTCGAGTGCTGTAGCAGAAGGGTATAAAGAAGATTCGAATGAAAACAAGGCAAAAACATGTGAACGTATCGTGGAAACCATTAAATTGCAACCTTCAGTTAATCCATCCATGCCACTATCGCCGCGCCCCTCTACATCCAAACAACGAGATTCACTGTCACATTTTCTTCAAAATGCGCCAGATTCAGACATTATGTCAAACACGCAGAATTTGAAATCTACAACAATCTCTATTCCTACTAAAACTGTTACAATACATTTTCTTAATTGCAAAAATGTCTCAAATGTAAATATAAGTTATTAGTTGTTTTATTATAAGATACTATTAAATTTCAATTTTGTTGTTACTCTATGTTTTATTAAATAACAATATTACAATAAAATATGAGGCGCCTTTTATTTTCTCATAGAGGGTGATGAAAAGTAGATTGTATCACTCGGGCGCAAAATATATTTTTGGCTCGGGCGACGTAATTCGAATCCCTCGCTACGTTTGGATTCAAAAAAGCGCCCTCATTGTAACAATATTATTTTGAAATAATTCCCAATTATCAGATGCACGCCAGCAACGGCTAGCAATATATATATTTATAAAATGAGCTATAAAGCCGTTTCATTCGATACCTAACTCGGCATATTTATATTTAAACACATTTATTTTTTAGTTTATGACTTAATGTCCTCTAGAGGGCGCCATATTAAATTTATTGTGACGTCACATAGCCTGTAACCAGCGGACGATCAAGATCAAGATTCTAATGGTACCTCATGTCAAATTATGATAAGTAGTTTAGAAGTTATGAAGGAACAGATGAACATACATACATACCGGTACAAAATTATAACCCTTTTTTTGCTTCGCTGAAGTCGGGTAAAAATTATAGTACATTGTGTATTAAGGGTGGTATATAAGCAGAAAATTATTTACGAGAGGCCATTTAAAAGCCTTATGCTGAAGGCCAAAGGCTTTAATGTACCGCCCGTGTTAAACTCATTGTTTTTTATTACCAAAACATAATTAATATGGCGGGAATAGAAGTATAGAAAACAACGCTACCTACTAAAAGTTTGATTTCTATGCGCGTAGTTCATATCTTGAACAACAGATGGTGCCTTTATACATACTTTAAATAATAGACAGTAAGTAGAGCGTGCGCGGTGCATCATTATCGCCCTTTGAGGAAAGTAAAATTTACAAAGAATAAGCCCGTGGGAGTAATTAAAATCTTAGCATCCGCTTTGCCTGAACGTACTGACACTGTTTATGAGTAAGTGTGATAAAAATATATTTTAGTCTACAAAAACGATCTTTTCGACGTAAATCTTGTTCGATCGTACGGAACTTTTTTGTACTTTTGCTTCCAATTGTACTATAAAACATTTTACCGGTGCCATGGCAGTGCCATGGTAGTGTCATCATTTGTAAACAGCACTACCAGTAATGCGGGTGGTAGTGCTGTTTAAAATAAACGCATAGTTTCCTTACGGAAATGATGGATCTGCTCAAGAACTTTATTTCTGATGACAGCTGTCAAACTAGAAAAGGCTTTATTGCCGTAACTATTGATCTAAGACTAGCAGTTTTCTTACAGAAATGATAGAACTCATCAAAAACTTTATCAAGGATGACGGCTGTCAAACTAGAAAGGGTGAAAAACTATGTCGTAAAATATAGATAGTAGAATATTAGTTTCTCTACAGAAGTGATAGATTTCATCAAAATCTTTATTTCGGATGACAGCTGTCACACTGTGATAAGCTATATCTCCATAACTATTGATTGTAGACTAGTAGTTTCCTTTCATAGGTGATAGATCCCATCCAGATTTTATTCCAGAATATCTTAAGAATAGATCTCTTAGAATAATTTATGCCTTAAATATCCCTCTTTGCTTTTTCGAAATTTTGGATGACAATGTTACTTAGATGTTAGATCTATCACTTCTCTAGATAAACTAACATTCTTCTATCAATATTCTACGACATAGTTTTTCACCCTTTCTAGTTTGACAGCTGTCATCCTAAATAAAGACCTTGATGCAAAGTTCTCTGCAATCTGACTGACGTACTCAAATTTAACATAATAGCTTCAAAAACAGCTACTCCCCAACTAGCAAATCTTAGCTGTATATCGGTTATAGGAACGTTTCCTGGGTGCAAAATGGTGTTCATAAGTGGTCGTATTAGAATATTAGAAACGTTTCTACAACGCGGAAAGGGTCCCTGATCTAAAACGTTTAAATGATTTATTTATATGAGTTATTGTATTGCAGCTACGCTTGGGGCTAATTTGATACATACTTGTCATATATGCGTTGTTCTTTTTGACTTTTCGGTCATATAATAGGGAATTCTAAACACTGGTATGATAAGACGGCCACGCGAACATTGATATACAACCATTGAGTGTTAATGTAGTGGTTGCTATTCCTTTCTATTACAAATGCAATTACCGTTGTGTAGACCATCTATAAATTTCGAAGTTTAGAGACAAAAATAATTGCTAAGTTATTATTTGTTTAATGTTAATGCTTTTGTGTTCTCTAACGAGCGATATTATTGTAATAAAAGGTTCAATATCACTTGCGCTTGCAGTTTTATTGATATTCTAGTAGTATATTAATGGTGTTTTTTGCATGCCCCTCGTTAATTCATTCAATATTTTGGGCAAATAAATATAAATTAATTAGCAAATATTTTTAGGACATTGATATATATACAACCGATTTACAGCATCTCGCAGCAATAATAAATTTTAGGTCCTATAAAGATATCACAGTGAAGCGATATGCGACTTTTTAGTGATAAATAGAAAATAACAAAGTTGTTATGTAACTAGTGATATCTAAGCCTTGTAAATACGTTTTTACAACTTTTGAGTGTTAATTGAGGTTGAATTGACAACATAGTAGCTCGATAACAACTGTTGTGAATGCCTATTTACAACAGTGGTATAGGCGTTATACAAAGTGGCAGAGTAAACGTTTATATGATAGGTAAATGTCACAATTTTGCTGTAAATACATATATAATTATGACCAGTAGTCACAAGTGTTATTTCTATATGACTTTAATATCATTCTTTTGTGTTATAAGATTTTCTTTTATCGCATTTTTGCTAGTTGGGTCTCCTCTCTTACCCGTAATGACAGCAATGACAGGCTGGAAATACTTGACATAGCTCTTTTACAGAACGTAAGCCTATATTTCGGTAGATATGCTAGACGGATTTGGCTTGGACCTTCTTCTCGTTATTATGTCCCTAATACTACCATCCGACAAAGGCCCTGTGAAAAGTCTGGTAACATAGATAAATTCAAATAAGCCCTAAAAAGCTTATCAGCTAACAGCATGTAGACCACACCTTCGCTCTCATTAGATCTCACGACAAATTGACGTGGCTATCTTATCTCTTACTAGTCACTAATCTAAGCTACTATCAGCTCTAAGCAAGCGATCAACGGTGCCTAAGAACATAAGTTACTAATAAGAGAGCCTACCTATTATAATTGCTCCAACAAAAGTGTCAAGGAGGCTACAGGTGTAGGTTGTCAAAGCAGTCACAAAAACCTGATGGATGGCATCTAGCCTGCCTCCAGGCTAACAGGAGCTATAAAGCTATCGAAGTCGACACCCTGAGCGCCATGCCTCGCTTCAGACGTATAAAGTAATCCCTGCCTTTTACAACGTCTAAAAGGCAGATCGCTTAGAAAATACTTGGAGTCGTATTGCTTGCTTAGCACTAAACCAAAAGACGCCGAGGTAGACAGTGAGGTCAAAATGAGATGTGCTCTCTCGTCGCTTGCCTCTCTACCTCCTGTCATTGTAGACGAAGTTCTGCAGGATATCAAAATTAAGGTTACCTTTGTTTGTTATATAAATAAGCATTTTTAATGGGGCAATGTCGTACATCATTTTTCGTACCTAACGCTTTGAATAAACTTCATTAACGGTTACTACTACCACGGTTATGTTATTTCATAGACACTATTGACCTCTTCATCAAGGTCATTTCGGTCTTTGCACAACAGGGGCACTGCGTCACGGATTTCACAGAGCACATCCTTACCTACGGGGGGTGCCATGTTTTGAAGTGGCGAAAGTCTTCAATAAGTACTGGCACACCTGTTTTTAAGCTGTTCATAAGTTTTTAAGTTGTTCCACTATACACTGAGATCGCTTTAAAGTGGTTTTTATTTTAATCACTTGATAATCTAATGAGAGCAGGGATGAGATCTAGTTGACGTAAGCTATTCCTTTTAAGAGCTTTGTTGAATTAGTCTCAGTTTATCACAGTTTTTGTCACATTGGCTTCGTAGGAAGGGTCATAATAACCAAGAGATTATTAGGAAAAACTTCATCCACCATTTCTACGGAGCGCAAACTTAGACTTATGTTATGCAGAAACGTTATGTTGAGTATGGCCAACCTATGCTTGTCAATAAGGGCGTAGTTTTAGCAGTCATAATGTTTAAATTGAGTTAATTTATCAGTCTGTCGAGAACCTTGGTTTTGTCCCACGCAGGATAAGTGGTATAAGTCTTTCTCGGAATCAGATGCCATGATGATCGGCTGATGGCTTTTCGCTATTGTTCTCACTAAGCGGACCCGAAAGACGTTCCACCCTGCTGTACACATCATGTCGCATCATTCATCTTCCTCTTAATTTCCTCTCCAATTCTCTTTCTCTCTCATTTTTACCATCTCTGTCGGTCTTTCTTTCTCTAGGTAGTGTAACGGAATAAGTTTTCGAAAATATATTTAAATGATTTTGGAGTAAACAGAAACAAAACTGTATAGCGATAGCAAAAAAAAAATATATAAAAAATTGCTTTCAATGTTGGATTACAGCTAAATATTGAAGATACATAAAAACATATCTTAGCTTTTCATAGGAAATTTTATAGGTTACAATTTTAAATACATAAACGATTTTTCATTTGATTGACTATTATTGTCGAGTGAGCTAAAAAAGGGTACCATTTTTCCAAGATCGATTTTTTGCAACAGGCATCGATGGGATTTTATTACGTTTAACGGAAAGTTTTAATGGACATTTAGACCGAAAATTTAAAACTCTAGTAATTAATGTTTTATTCATTTTCTGATTTGATTGGACTACAGTAACTCAAAGTCAAAGTGACCGATATAACGTATCTGCAAAGGTAGCCCCAACCACACCGATACCTGTCACAGTGAACGTAAAATAATCAATCGTGACGTCATATCGTATAAAACGTCATCGGCTCCTTGGGGTCGGGAGTATTGTATCGGTTTTCGAAGTTAGTTCGAACAAGATGTGTAGTTTCCATTACGGTATTGGTTACGGAATACTCTTGGGATTGGCTCCAATTTTGTATTTAAAATAAGGATTAATTTCAAAAGTTTATGTTAGTATATAAAGTAATAATATATAAAGTCTCTGTTACTACACCTTAAAAAATGTTAATGTAAGTTAAAATTAAGGACTGGCACAACGAAAAAAATGCGCCACTAAATTAATGTATAAAAAGTAAAAAAAGAAATCGACATTTCAATGCGGTGAATGGAGTTTTGGCGCGAATCTTAAGAAGGAGTGGTGTTTTTTTCTGTTTAATTTTTCTAAATTCATTTAGTGACTTTCGATGTATATATTTTAGCAAAGTTTTACGAAAGCGTGTTAAGAATTGTGCAGCAAAGGCTCATGAATAGTGAATTATGAAGAAATAAGCAGGACATGACGCGCAATGTCTGAGGATCCACAGCAAATCTCCCGCCCAATCTTGGGACATGAAAACGAGGACGCGCGGTAACGCCCGCGCCACGATTCGATATAATATAATTGACTTTGACTCTGGCAAATGCATAAATGGTCTGCTAAGACCGTGCGAGCCCATTATAATATTAAAAAAAAAAAAAAATGCGGTGAATTGGCGGCAAAATTACCTGAATTATTTTTAATATTGTTGTCAATATAATAATAATTTTAATTTCAATAAACATGTATATTACTATGTTGTATATATATAGCTATATAGTATGCAAGCCTTGGACACAACTGAGCATAACAGGACTTTGTGCATGCATTATTAATTAGTCATTATTTATTTGTGTTATTTAAAATTAAATTAGGTTATGTGGGTATTTTCTTATTAATTTCATTTAAAAATTGCAAGTGACTGATGATAAATAAAATAATTAAAAATTCCAATATTATTTCTACTCCTCTGTACTGCAAGAATTTGGATAAATTTAATTTTTTGGATTCCAGATCGGCAAAAACATAAAAAAACACTTTTTTTTTATTTATTGTTAAAAAAATTAAAAAAAAAAACAGAAAATGAACTCCATACAAAGAAAAAAAATATTGTTCGAATTAAAAAACTGTTTATTAAAATGCGTTAATGCTAAGTTATATTAAATTAATTTTTTTTTCTGGAAAATACAATGCAATATAAATTTAAGTACATTTTATTAATTTCATAAACTAATAAAAAGTTTTATTACTTTCCAAAAATAATAATTTGTACTTCGGATTACAGAATTTTACAAATCCTATAAAACATTCCTCGAATTTTATAAGTAGGGTAATTAATATCAACATATAAAGCTTACTAAAGATTACAAAAAGTTTTATTAAAGTGGGAAGATAAAACACTACTTGTCATTACAGTGAAGGCGAATTAACGTTCACAGACACCTTTCTAAGAATTAGTGAAGTTTACTAATAACAAAAATCCTATCGTACTGCTACGAATTAAGGTTGACGTCACGCGTCAAAGTAGGACAAGGCGTTCTCCAACCATAACTCCTCACCTGGCGGTGATCACAGCTCAACAATTGGTAACCCTGAACTGAAAAGATTTGACGTACTATCCGCCGCAGCCCTTTCTTCATCTACTAGGTATACTGACCATTATCAACCCGTACGCTTCGCATCACAGAGTTTCATCACGACCTATCGGTGTAATTAACGCTTATTGTAAGCGTATTCGTTATTTAATTCCAATAAATTTTACTTGTTTTTAGTAAACAACACTGTTATTCCAACAAGACTAATTTTATTCCATTTAGTAGACACAATAAGTTAATCTCATTGGTAACCGTCAATGTAATTTACTTGTCCTCGTAATTACTAATATTGTAGTGGTTATTAGTATTATTTACTTGTAGCTACTAAAGTTTTTTCTCCGAGCAAAAAAACACATTTTGCACTCAAAAACAAAATAAAACAAATAGGTAATCATAAATAACAACGTTACATAATAAAGTTGAAACATTTGTCGCTCACATTGTTTGACACAAAACACACACATATGATATTTCTTTAATTTTCTTTAATTTTTTGAAATCGCAGCTACTTCCGCAACTTTTTACAAATACCGAGTAATTACCGAACGTCGAAAAATCATCTTTAGTTTGAGACAAATAGGGCCATCTAGTTGTTTTCCTAGTGCTAAATCTACGGGCTACAGTGCTTAATTACGTTTTAAAATCAGTCCTACGAGTTTGGCAGGCGATCGAACAGTATGTACGTACAGTCTACGCAATGTTACACAGGGTTAAAAAATAAATAATTAATGTGAAAAATTGCATTGTGTATTGTAGCAACTAATTTTGAACACACTGTTTTACACAGTAACATGAATAGACCTATTTAGTATTTTGAACATCCTATATTTCATCGAAACAGGTAAATGTGGCCGAGCTAAGGTTGTAAGTGTAGCCTAATGACGGCCGTGATTTTCATAGTCTAATAAAATAGTATAACTAACATTATAAGGTGGCCGAACTTCGGTCACTTAATTAACGGGTATTGAACACCCTACAAATATAAATTTAAAAGAGCCCTAACTTAGCATACTAATAACCATGGGAGTAGCGAGGTACAGGCAGGGGGGGCAGCCACCCCCCCTAGGTGCCCATTACCTGAAGGAATTGGCTCAAAATGAAAATGTTTACTATATTAAAATGACATTTTCTATCAGGTCTGCCCCCCCCCTAGCCAAGCCTGCCCCCCCCTAATCCAAAAGCTGGCTACGCCCATGCTAATAAATCCATCAAAATGATAAAATTGCTGTCATCTCCCTTGTATCGGCCACCTTGTTTTCGTTTCCTACCAAATCAGTGATAGATTTGCACTGCTCTGCGCCTCGCCGGCTTCTGCACTCCAAACAACCCAAGTACTGTACAACATGAAGATACCATATTGTATACATATCAAAAGTAGAAAGTCGTGATTGATGTTAAAACCTTTCATCTCAATCGAATTTGGACGCATCTTTATTTTAATACACTGGCAACACTGGGACATCGCTTATTGGTCAACTATTGAATTTGGACGAAAACAAGGTTCGGAGTTGGGGGAGTTTTGGAGCGCAGCTTAAAAAGGAGTGGTGTTTTTTTCTTTTTAATTTTTCTAAATTCATTTTGTGTGCTTTTTTTCATTCAATCATACATAAAGTGTCAAACAAACTGATCTTTTGTGATTTATACTTGAAAGTAAATGAGAAACGTAGTCATCTGTTGTATTAAGTACCTGATTTGAAATTACTTTTCGCCTACACTTTCGTAACTTTTTTTGTTGTTAGGTATAATTATTAGCTATATGTGCACATGGTAGAACTATGTTATATAATACACCAATAGTTAATAAAAGAATGAATCAATGAATGGTGTTTAAATCAGTAACGGACTAAATTGGATCTATTGACCGCCAATGTTACATTTACATTATAATTAATGACTGACGCATTACATAATCTTTATCATAACCTTTCATTTTTTTAGTCAACCTGTAGGCAGTGTACCTACATGTTTTTTAAAAGTTACAATTTAGTATTTAACTTCACCAATTGCGTAACGTACAATTATTTTGAAAAATACTCATTAAGAAGGTACTTCTTCTACAATATATAAATATAAATATAAACAAAACCTACAATATATAATAAAAATATACCTACCTATTTTATTATCATCCTCGCTGGTCTCTGGAACAAGATAAATGAATGTTAGCTCAGAAACCTCCTCCTATTTCAATATTTATTCCTGCCTTTAAATAGAGTACTTATTTTTCAAAAAAAAAACTCGCATCATCGTTATAAGTAGGGATTGCAATCCCGCAAAACGGGATCCCGCAATCCCGCGGGATGAATAAGACTGAATTAAAAATATAAAACTGTTGTTAGGAGTCAGGATAAAATTAAACAAAACTAATTAACTATGCCAAACATTTAAAGATGAATCTAATAAAACAGATTACTAATTACTTATACTTGATTTGATAGAAAAGAAATAATTTCTGTTGCTTAATGTAAGAAATGATTAATAAAAGTTGTTTTTTACACAAAAATCTGTATTTTCAATTTGATTTTATAACATAATTTCGATGCGTGATCCCGCGCGGGATTGAATTAGCTGCGGGATTGCAATCCCTAGTTATAAGTTTGTATAAGTAGGTACCTAGCTGTTTTCTCAGCGAGCGCACCGAAAGGAACGCCTAATACCTAATAAGGAATTAAGCAGATCGTATCAATGATTGATTAGTTTGATTGATGATTACAGATGGCAAATACTCGTTGACAAAAGTATATGATTGTCATTTAGGTCTGATGCCGGTCAATGCTTTGAGTATTTAACCTATTCCATTACAACCAATGACATTCCTTCATGCCTATAACTTTTGAGCAAGTGGAAGCAATAAATTAACATAGTTTTATCGCAATCGGCAAACGGATAAACAATATGGCAGCATATTAAATACATACACGTTGATTTTTATATATAAGAAACATTTTTAAATTCCACATTACAAATTTTTTTTGATGATAATTCAATTATACTAATTCATGCTCAAAATATAGCAGTTTTGGGTGAAAGTCATATCGCTCATCAGAAAACTGACGCTCCAGCCATCTGACAAAAGAAACACTTTGTTAATTACATTTTGGGACAGAATTAAGTATGCTTAATATTCTTATGCTACTTTTACTATGCGAATTACTACTATTTAACAATATGCTTGAGTTTGATACTTTTTTACAATGACAAATAATCATCTGTTCTTCTTAGGTATTCTTCTCCTCCGTTGTTGCATACTCGCTGCCGAGGATAGTAACCTCGTCCCTTTGTATTTTCATTGATGTGTAGTGCACTCCAGAGATAGTTGACTGTTTCATCGTGTCCAATGTTCTAAGGGATCGCTTCATGACGGTCATCCCCCGACCGGGCCCGGCACGGTCGAAAAACTATTGTTGTGTAGCCTTCGCACGTACTAACGTCCGCAGACGACGATCTCGGTATCCGGATAGCGAGATTAGTCTCAACCACCTCCCCTAATAGGGCCTCACCCCTCACACGACGGAACGGACCTATCTTGTATTCAAGATATCAGAGTGCCGGAGCGCTTCTCGCGGCCCCACACAATCGCAGTCGCAACCGCAACCGCGTAACGGGGAACTCCCCACCTGACGCTGACTCACCTTCGGGTTCGAGGCTCGCGCTGGTCGATGGAACGACTCCAAGAGCGACAACCCAAGCCGAGGCTTCCCCCACGAGGAGCCCTTGGGCGTTGGGCGCTATACGGGCTGAGATTCCTTCAGTCTCGCCCCGAAAGCCCGGTAGAGCAGTGATGGCTGCAACAGCCAACTGCAAAGTCAGTCAGAAAAAAAAAATATGACGTTATTTACAATATACATGCACATATTATGCTTTTCTGAAAAAAAAAAAAAAAAGGTTTTGGCAGACAGACAGACGGACAACAAAGTGATCCTATAAGGGTTACCTTTTCCTTTGAGGTACGGAACCCTAAAAGTACTATTCCTTCAAAGAGTCACCTTAACCCTTATTTTTAAAGATGGATTTTAATTAAACTTCAAACTTGGCTGTATGGTATGGTTTCCTTGGCCTGGGTGAATCTTATAAAAACTATAGTTTATGAAATACGCTCGAAAAACCTTGTTTCAGCTGGTTTCTGAATTTTATATGTGTATAAATAAGGGAATGATTCTTTTCCATTTTTTTATGCAAAATATAATATGCACGACAAGTAAATAAATTAAAAGTTCAATATCAATTATCTGCATAAGATATTTCAACCGATTTTATTTCATTTTGTTTTTAAATTATTGTTACGTCAAAATCGATTAACCTTTAATTATAAGTTATCTTTATCTCGATACGATTTTATAATCGATTTTATTTTATTAAATTATATTCGTACTACATCTATAAAAAAAAATAATCATAACGCCACCTTACCCATCCTATGCAAAAAGAATATAGTCATTTTTGTTTTTACTTTTTTCTTTTATTATACCAATAATATGAGTGTAGATAAAAACGTGTATGTAACTGTATATAACTAGGTATTAAAACACAACACACCCGTTTAAACATCGCTTTATTAATCGTTTAAACAGTTAAATAAACTACTATAATATAACGAGCGCGAGGTAATCTCTGGATCTATTTATTTACTTTGTTTGTTTGTTAAGCTACTTTATTTTCAAAAGTTATTATAAGCTAAGGTAACTTATAAGCGTATTATTCTTAAAAGTTAAGGGTTTACCGCCTAAACAAATATTTCGACTACGATGATTATTAATTTTATTAAACCGGTTTAAGGAATCAATTTTAATAGTATGCTTGTGTTTGTTAATTTATTGCCTCGCCAACATACTTTCAACCTAGTATTATAGTTGGCCGGTATATGCTTTATGGCGTTACATAAATTGTACCTACAGTTCACCAAGCTGCTATGGTATTATATAGTCGGTGACTCATTTAGACCATCAAAGGTCCCCTGTGCTTGTGCAGAAAAAGAAATTAAATATTTTTTTATCTTTGTAGCGACGTCCACGTCCAAGAAGCGTGGGACGGCCAACGAGACAGGTGGATAGACGACTTGGACAAAGTCACAGGAAGCCAGTGGAAGCAGGCAGCTTCAGACTGGTCATTACGGAGACACATGGGGAGACCTGCGTCCAGCAGTGGACGTCTTCCGGCTGAAACGATGACGACAGCAAAATTTTTATATACGAACAATTTGTAATAGAAAATAACGGTTTAGTGTAACACTCTTACATTATATACGCACATTTCAATTTTATTTAAAACTCTTATTATATGGAATGACAAGTTAAGAGCTGATATCGAGTTCCAATAGTTGTCTCTACGGGACTCTCCAAACGATAGATACCGAAACTTTATAGCGCGTAACGTGATCTACATGAAGCGGGTACAAATAATAAAACGTACCGAAAGAAGTGACGGCTGAACTCGCGCTCCGACGGTTCTGTACACGACGTATCTATGTAAATTATATGTAAGAGTCAGTCATATAAAATACAGCGCTGCGGCGCGCGGCAGAAATATATTCTTTGGATGAAGACAGAACTTCCAATTAAGTTTAAATTTAGGTATTATTTATTATCTATCAATAAATGGCTGCCGTAAAACATGAGGATCCAGTTGTGGTTAAAATGTTTTTTGTCATATTACTAAACTAACATATTACTTAGCTAAACGGTTTACGGGAAAAAATACCATAGTGTCCCAAAATTTAAAAAAACACTTCAGAAATAGACAAAGTGAACCTGTGGTTTCTTTTCTGGACAAAACACCACACGTTTGTATTGTCTCTGTCACACTTTAAGGGGCCGTACCCAAAGGGTAAAAAAACGGGACCCTATTACTAAGATTCCGGTGACCGTCCGTCCGTCTGTCACCAGGCTGTGTCTAATGCATCATGATAGTTAGACAGTTGAAATTTTCACAGATGATGTATTTCTCTTGCCGCTATAATAACGAATACTAAAAAACGGAATAAAATAAATATTTAAGGTGGGCTCTCATACAACAAACGTAATTTTTTTGCCGTTTTAATAGATAATGGTACGGAACCCTTCGCGCACGAGTCCGACTCGCACTTGGCCCATTTTTGCCACTTATACATTTAGTTTGTCCTTTTGTAATAAATGTTTGCCAGTTCATTGATGGCTCTGGCTCGGTTTATCCAGACACGGTCTGGGGTGGGGGTTTGTTTAGGAAAGAATGAACCATCTAGTTGGTATTCGGATCGGTCGAGCTAGTTCATTCTTAGCTTACTCTGTGCGCGTACGCGCGCCAGTCGACATATAATCTTTGGTTGAAAGGCCGCGGCCGTTGTTTTAAGACCTAATTCTATATTATAGTTATAGTGAACAGAGAAACACAATACAGATATTCACATACACACTGCATACAATTTTACTCAAAAAACGTTATTACAAAAAACATCTGACGCCAAAAGGGGTAAGTTCTTGTAAATTTAACTTGTGACCCAAAATTTCTTAGCATTTTCGGCTACAGTATAAAAGCGACAAATTTTATTTCTTCACGACAAAATCATGGAAAATTATGCAATTTATTTAATTTCGTTTGGCGAAAGTAGTTTTGCTAACTCTTTTATTTAAAAAAATATAAAAGCGGGTTTACTCCAAATCCCATTTTATCGTAAGTTGCCTACTAAAACGTAAAAAAGAAAATTTATTTTGTCACGGATAAATCACGGCAAATTAGCGGCAAATTCCTGTGTATTTGGGTTTCTCCAAACCCCCTTTTTTTTCTTTCGTGTTCTGCTAACTTTACGTAAAGTTAGCAGAAAACTCTGTAACTCAAGAAATATAAAAGCGGTAAATTTTATTTTTTCATGGATAAATAAATCACGGCAAATTATCAGCAAATTTCTGTGTATTTGGTTTTCTCTAAATCCCATTTTTCTCGTTTGTGTTCTGCTAACTTTACGTAAAGTTAGCAGAAAACTCTGTAGCGCGAAAAATATAAAAGCGGAAAATTTTATTTTTTCACGGATAAATCACGGAAAATTAGCTGCAAATTCCTATGTATTTGGTTTTCTCTAAATCCCATATTTTTTGTTAGTGTTCTGCTAACTCTTTTATTTTAAAAAATATTTTTATTTTAAAAAATAGGTTTTCTCTAAATCCTATTTTATCGTAAGTTGCCTACTAAAACGTAAACAAAGAAAAATTTATTTTTTCATGGATAAATCACAGCAAATTAACTGCAAATTTCTGCTAACTTTACGTAAAGTTAGCAGAAAACTCTGTAGCGCGAAAAATATAAAAGCGGAAAATTTTATTTTTTCACGGATAAATCACGGAAAATTAGCTGCAAATTCCTATGTATTTGGTTTTCTCTAAATCCCATATTTTTTGTTAGTGTTCTGCTAACTCTTTTATTTTAAAAAATATTTTTATTTTAAAAAATAGGTTTTCTCTAAATCCTATTTTATCGTAAGTTGCCTACTAAAACGTAAACAAAGAAAAATTTATTTTTTCATGGATAAATCACAGCAAATTAACTGCAAATTTCTGCTAACTTTACGTACAGTTAGCAGAAAACTCTGTAGCGCGAAAAATATAAAAGCGGCAAATTTTATTTTTTCACGGATAAATCACGGAAAATTAGCTGCAAATTCCTATGTGAATAGGATTTAGAGAAAACCAATTTTTTAAAATAAAAATATTTTTTGAAATAAAAGAGTTAGCAGAACACTAACAAAAAATATGGGATTTAGAGAAAACCAAATACATAGGAATTTGCAGCTAATTTGCCGTGATTTATCCGTGAAAAAATAAAATTTGCCGCTTTTATATTTTTCACCAAAAAAAAAATTTTTTTTTAAAAACAAATTAAACCAAATGTTTTCTCTAAATCCCATATTTTTTGTAAGTGTTCTGCTAACTCTTTTATTTTAAAAAATATAAAAGCGGGTTAAATAGTTGTTCTGCTAACTTTACGTACATTAATATTATATAACCTGAATCAAATCTGAATTTGTGTCTGGACTAGAATGGCGCAAAGAAGCCGCGGCAGCGGAGGCTTTTGGATGCACCGCGCGACACTGCGTGCGCCGCGTGGCGCATCCCAACGTCTCGCGACGCATCTTGGTGTACTTCGACACGTAACCTCTCACTTTTGTGCTTTCACTATAAGTTATATCTTTTTGTCTAGTAAATAAGGTCCATAATATGATGCTATCTCAAAAATGCCGCGTCGCGTCGCGTCTCGGTATGAGCTGACTTTAAATCCTCAGACGGCTTTTCATTACCCTTACTATATGTAAAAAACATCAATCTAGGGTGTGTAGTGTAGTACGTGCATTGAGAGCGCTGCGCTCTATATCAACTGTTTGTACCTACTAAGTCATAAAGCTTCCAACAAATGCCCCACTCCGCCACTCCGCTGTAACAAAGGCCTATTCATCACAGAAACAACTGCATTAGGGCGCCGGTAAATCGGATTCTCTTAATCGTCCGGTGCAATCGTATATTTCTTGATTAAGAGCTCGTAAAACCGTCGTCTCGCTCTGAGTTATGGCCAGTGAGCGGGAGAGGAGATTAGTTAGCGGTTTGTTCAGTCGTGCTGATGAAGTATGGCGATGAGTTATTTTATCATCGGTGGTTTTAAAAGATAATTATATTTTAGACGAATACAAGATATACTGGACGAAGTGATCACGTGCGCTTTCTTAACACTTTAACGCGCTTTATATTTAACGTTCTGAATAGACCTTATGACTCCTTCTCTTGCTTGTGTTCGCTCGTAGCCGTTTTTTTTGCCGGGAGTTTTTTATCAGTTTGTGACGAATACAAAAAAAGCGTCGAGAATTAAAGCGTTGAGAAAACACTCATGCGAACGATGCCTAACTGACCAGTGTTTAAATGTGCTATATAGACGAGGAAACAAAGCATTTAACTTTCAGTCATGGGACTGCTGAACGGATTTTGATGAAACCGGTTTCAATTTAATGAGAACTTTGTGTTAATTGTCATTACCGCACAAATGTGTAGTGGACACTATAATGCAGTTGAAAATTGTGCAGTAAAAGCTGCTTTATAAGCAAGCGTGTTATAAAGCGCAAGTGCGTAATGGATGCTATAAAGATGCTGAAAACTTTGCAGTAAAGGCATATGAATAAGCGAATGTAAAATACAAAGCAAACTATCTGCAGAAAATAGCAAGCAGCTAAGATAATCTGAGTCCTTGTTAAAAGACTATAATATTCGTGCCGTTTACTTTAAAGACATCGGGCTCTTGGGGTCTATCAGCTAAAAAACGGTATTCGTAAGAAAACAATTAGTAGCCTCTCTATAGGCGACAAGAGGACGGGCTTCTTCTTTGCCCAAAGCCATATAAAAAGAAAATACACACATCGCTCTTGCCACCTTACCTCATGGACAAAATTTTTGTCAGTATAAATATTTTGAATAAGATAAGTTTGGTTTAGATTATCTTAGTATTATAATAACTTATATATTAAAACAAATTGTTTGATTTTTGTGTTTTATTAATATCATCATCATCATTATATCAGCCCATTGACGTCCACTGCTGGACATAGGTCTCACCTAACTTTCTCCACAGTGTGCGACTCTGTGCCGCCTGTAACCAACGGTTCCCCGCTACCTTTACAAGATCATCTGTCCATCTAGCAGGGGGCCGTCCCATGCTGCGCTTCCCGGTTTGTGGTCGCCACTCAAGAAACTTTTTTCCCCATCGGCCATCGGTTCTTTGAGCTATGTGCCCTGCCCATTGCCACTTCAGCTTTGCGATTCGGTGAGCTATGTCGGCGACTTTAGTTCTCCTACGGATTTCCTCATTCCTGATTCGATCACGTAGGGAAACTCCGAGCATAGCTCTTTTCATCGCCCGCTGAGCGACCTTGAGCTTTCGTATAAGACCCATAGTTAGCGGCCACGTCTCAGTGCCGTAAGTCATCACTGCCAACACACACTGGTTGAAGACTTTTGTCTTTAAGCATTGAGTTTCCGAACGCTGCCAAACGTTCTTTATTAATATATTGTAATAAAAACGAGCAATTCTTGTTCATATATATGTATATGCTTGCGTATCTTGGAAGCGGTTGTAACGATTTGGATAATTTTTTTTATTTAAATAGGGTTTTGCTTTATAAGTTTAAACGTAGTTGTTTTGTAATGAAAACTGCAATGAAAAAAGATTTTTATTAAATACCGCGCAAAGCTCGGTCACCCAGATACTTTATTTTAATATATTTTTTTATACCACCCAGCTGGCAAACAAGCTTACGGTCTGCCTGATGGTATGCGGTCACCGTAGCCTATGGACGCTTGCAACACCTGGGGCATCAGTCGCACTTTGCCGACTTTCCTAGAATAATTTATTTCTTGAAGAACCTCATACTGTAGTCCATAGAGAAAGCCTTGGCAGGGAATTCATTCCATAACCCAAGCGACCTCGGTAGGAAGTTTCTCTGAAACCGCATTGTACGCGACCGTTTATAGGTTCTAAAGAGTGAGAATGAATTCCCTGCCGACGGCAAGCAGTGCGATGGTAGAAAGTAGCCGTTGGCATCATTTTGAACAATTCCTCAGAAAACATACCATTGTACAAGCGGTAGAACACACACAGGGAGGCAAAGTCTCTCCTCAGACTTAAGGGTTCAATACGGCTAGTGAGTTTGGGATCGTCGATAATTCTCACAGCCCGTCATTGAACCGAGTCAAAAGGGCCAAGCTGGTATCCGGGTGCACCTTCCCAGAGATGGCAACAGTACCTACTCTATACGGGGAAAAACTTTTGTACATATAAAAAGTTTAATAAGTAACATCAATTTAGCATAATCAGCATATTTACAATCTAAGAATTTTTATCATTTTAGCAAGTTTTTAATATTCTCATTTAATTAATTTTAATTGTATTTGTGTGATTATCCTTTTAAAATAAATTCTTTAACTTATCAACTTATATCATTAAAGAAAAGCAACAAGTGTTAGGTAACAAACCCAACATCTTTATGGTCCTTCCAGTTTTTAATCTTGCCCGCGGTTGGGTTAAAAGCAGAATTAATCGCGTTCCAGTCAACCAATAGGCAATTACGAACAATCAGCAGTGCATCTCAGTACCAGCAAGGTTTTATCAGCGAGCATCGCCCAGCAGTAGCAGTAAGCAGCAACAGTAGAGCAGCAGCAGAGCATCAGAGCGACCACAGCAAGCAAGTTGCAGTAGAAGACACCGAAAAGTAAGATCTTTCCATTGTTTATCTTGTTTTTTTGTTATCAACATGGAAGATCTTTTGGCTGGACAGTGTCAAATTGTGAGAGAAATGAAACTGGAAAGGAACTTTAAAAAAGACGCGTCTGATCGAAAAACAGCCGATAGCATTAAAAGATGTTTAGACACCTTCGAATCGTATTGGAACGAGTATCAAACGAATCACCGTCAGTTATGTCAAATCGGGGATAGGCGACACACATACTTTACAGAAAAGCATTATGAACAGGCATTCGAAGTTTGTAACCATGCAAAGAAAATGCAGAGTTACAGTTCTGATAGGGTTGAAACAAGACCATCAACTCCAATTTTTAAACCAGCAACTCCCCTGTCAGGACCACCATTTTCTTTTCACAAGCGGGTCATTCTCATGTTAAAACGGATCAAGTAAAAACATGCTCAAAAATAGTCGAGCAATTTTAGAGCAGCATTAAGAGGCAGATGGCGATTAGTAAGAGTTGCAAGATTTACTCCACACTTTGCAGTCTAGATGGTTAGCAATTGATGCACTGCACTATGAGAATAGACATGGTCTCGACTGATAAGTGGGTTCTCTTTATTAAATGATAGTACCTGGAGGACTGAGCTTTGCTCGGTTTTTTTTAAACAGTAGCTTAAGCGTTGCTTAATAACGCTACCTATTGTCAAATAGCTTTAGTGTTGCTTATTACTACTCGCCAATAGATGTCAGGAAGAGTCATATTTTTCAGTATATATATATATATACAAGAATTGCTCGTTTAAAGGTATTAGATTCAGCTTCGACTATTGATGTCTGGTTTTGAAATAAAAGTGCTCAATGCTTCTCGTTTTCTCACACAAGGAAAATATTCTTTTTGTGCTGTTTAGGGAATTGATGGTCCAATACTCCGAAGAGGTTGATAAGCCCATGGCGCCGCCGACGCGTGCGGGTATTTTGCTGACCGACCAACATGAGCCGATTAAAGTATTCGAGCCCATTGTAACAATGATGCAATTGTAGTAACAATTGTCACAGTGTGATTACCCTCTTATATCATTACATATGTTTCTCATATGTTCCAGGTATTTACTTATGGTTTTCGATCCTTCCCAATAGGGTTGCTTA
Source organism: Apoda limacodes (assembly GCA_946406115.1). Taxonomy (NCBI): domain Eukaryota; kingdom Metazoa; phylum Arthropoda; class Insecta; order Lepidoptera; family Limacodidae; genus Apoda; species Apoda limacodes. The sequence continues at coordinate 3,093,518 of OX291553.1, read as the reverse complement.
TTGTAACACACTATTAATTTCCAATCATCTCGAATTAATTTCATGTTCGCAAGGGAGTCAAAGTATAGAGATTGATTATCAGGTAATAATGAAATATTGTATGAGGCGCGAGAAGTTGATAAGATAGATAAGTAAAAAAATCCATGAAATGGGTGTTGGAGCCGGATAATCAATCAAATTCCAGACAACCAAAACCTAGTTTTCTTGCTTTAGCTAGCTAACCTAGTTTTTTTTCATGGATGTTTTTAACATATAGTTAACACCGGATTTAAAATAAAAAGGATCACTAAACATTCAGATATGATATCAAAGTCAAATTAGGTTTTTAAAAACACTTTTGAATCGTCAAAGTTATGAAATACTACGCTTTATTTTCGGTTTAAGTAAGTATTACCAGATTTCCAAGTTCCGTTTAAAACTCAAACGTTTACCAAATCGCCAACGTCTACGTACCAGGACTTTATAAGTCACTATAAAGAAACAGTTTAGGTATATATTAGTATGTAATTAATTACATGTAGTATGAATGTAAAATTAACTTTTAACTGTAGTTTATTATTATACCCATAAACATATTAAGTGTGTTTCAAGCCTTTATTTGGCACCACCTACAAAGCCTTTCTGTTTCAACCAATGCTCGACTGGTTAAAAATGCCTCTAGTCATAAAGTCCTCCGTTTGTACAAGTTATTTTATATAGTGTACACTAAAGAATAAATAAATAGAAAGGTGATGTAAAATTAAAATATACCAGGTAAAACAGTTTGCTTTTCAAAAACAACAAGTAATTTGTTGGAAATTTAAAAAAACCCCGACAAAAAAATATCCTGTTGATTAAAAGAGAGAATGTTGCTTGGCATGACCAAATTATTCTCATATCTATTTCCTGCTGTATAAGACCTTGATCACAATTTTAGATAACGATATTTTTGTCATAGGTCGGTAATTCTTTGTAATAAATTAATATATACAATAACTTATATAAAATATAGGTATTGAAACTATTGACGGAGATGTAAAATGACCAACTGTAATCATTTAAATGCAATGTAATTTTAACAGAGACTTAATACATATTATCACATAATATTAAAACGCTTTTACCACAAATTCACCATAAAAATAAAAAAAACCAACATATCCATAAATTAAATAATGTCAATTTGACATGTAAAAATGATAATGACATAAATAAATTTATTTCTCGTTTTATATTGACTAAAGGTACATTGTATCTATCTAAGTATTGTAAGCAACGACTGACTACTGTGTTAGCATATAATATTTGTAACTCTTCTATAGATATCTACTTGGACAACACTGATACTGTTAGTAGTGTTACTAATAGTGAGGTGGCTCATAATGCTTGAAACTGACTTCAGTTACAAAAATGTACTTAAATTATTTCATCAAAATATTCAAGGCTTCCTTGGCAAAGAATTACAAATTGAATTATTTATTGAAAAATTCAATATAGACATCTTATGTATAACAGACACTGGTTAAATCACATGAGATGTTGTTAAATATTAAAAATGTTCAAGTATCAAGTTGTAACAACAGACAAAACTATATTCGAGGAGGTTAAATAATTCTAGTAAATAGTAAATTTAAAATAAAAGAACGTAGAGATGTTGTTGCACTTTCAGATGAAAAATTAATTGAATTGTCTAGTGCAGAACTTGAAATATATATAATTGTCTGTGTCTATAGGCCACCTTCAAATATTGATTGTTTTTAGTTTTAACTATTTACATTGTAAATTTTGTTTATTAAGTGTTTCAATACAAAACATGTATTTATTAGTTTACAAAGATTACCTATTGAACGCACGCAATAAAACAGTATTGTAATTAGTTTGTAAAGCTAGTTGTAGTTAATTTACTTGACGATTCGAAAGTGTTCTTAGTAACCCATTTGAATAAAAATACTTTGATTTTTGATTTTGAATTGAGCTTGCTTGTCTTAAGTTAATGTAAAACTAAAAAACAAATTAAATTACTCTATGGACTGCTACCCACACTATTCGTAAATGGCCTCTCATCAAGTATGCAAAATTTATCTTTTGCCAAAATTGATATCACGAACATTCGGCACACTTTCTATAGTTCGTCAGGAACTGGCAATGACGGTGTATTGTTCGGTCCCAGGTCTTTTATTTTGGTTGCTTTAAGGTTGTTGAAACGAGGTTGTTTTTCACATTATTGCGGAGGTGTGTGTTTATCTACTGGTTAACCCCGTTTTTTGAAAGCGTGTTTCCATCTTTTGATTATCCCCGTTTCGTGTAGGCGTGTGTCCACCTACTGGTTAACCCCGTTTTGTGTAGGTGTGTATCCATTTTCTGGTTTACCCCGTCTTGTGTAGATGTGTCTCCATATACTGGTGAGCCCTGTTTTGTATAGGTGTGTGTCCATCTACTGGTTAACCCCGTTTAGGGGATAAAAACCGTGAAGATAAACATACATAAATACCTACATAATGGTATACAACGTTTTTTTATAATGAATGTGTAGACGAACTAACTAACGTAAATCAGCGATGTAGCTTACACTCATATATAAACCAGATGGTTTCTACCCATTTGAATTCAAATGCTGTATGTAGTGCACACAGTTGCAGTATTTTTGTATTCATACAACTTGTAAGCACCGGCGAGGCGATGCGGCGCGGTTTGACGGCCGTTCACTTAACCTCACCGTTTGCTGTTTTTACTGTTTTTTTTTATCACTATTGTATTTAGCTTCACCTGTACCTATAGATAACTAAAACATATCTTGAAAGTCGAGTATAAGACTTCTTATTATCGTTGTATTGATTTAAAACTTTGCGAATTTGTAATACCGATGGCACAACAATTATTTGGTTCCATCAAAATGATCTGAAAATAAATAAATATTTTTGGACATTACAGACAGCGCCGTCTGGCCCCAAAGTAAGCAAAGCTTGTGTTATGGGTACCAGACAACGGATACAAATACATATGTATTACTTTTTTTTTGTAAATACATACTCATCATACATAAATATACCCAGACTCAAGACAAACACAAATGTTTATCACATAAATGTTTGTCCAGTGCGGGAATCGAACCCACACCCTCTGCACGGCAGTCGGCCACACTACCAACTTGTCTGCGAGAAATGGAACCAGAAGGTGGATAATGGAACTCTTCAATGGCTCCTAGTAAACCCCTTGGGTTTGGAGTCATTAGGTATGTTTTAACGATTTCCATACACTAGGTGACGAGACGAGGACAATGCGTCCTGGAGGTGGGTATGAACCCTTTAATGGTTACTAGTAAACCCTATTTTGGAATTATTTGATTTGTTCTAGTGCGTCGCATATATCAAAATTTTTTTTGGGTCTTAAACTAAATGTAATTTTTTTGTTATTTAATTAGGTTATCGTTAATATGACATGTGTACTCTGTAACTTTATTCTACAATCTACCAGGCGTAGGTATCAGTGAGCAGTGACGGTCACTGACCCTGTGTACTATGTTTCATTTTTAGCAAAGTAAACAGATATAATTTATCTTTGATTCGTTGCAATGACCTACTTTAGTGACCAAACTGCGTGACCATCTAACTCATTGTGAGATTATAATTGTACAAGTTAAAGGTTTGCTCTGGCTGCAAGTCTGCCGGTATACAACTACGACTATAGGTTGAGCAAGCTTTTTGGGACCCATCTTAGTTTAAAAGAGCTTAGCTAGAACACAACTTGTAATAGCAAGCTCTAAGCGAAGCGGAAAATTAACTCGGGTAAAACCGCTGATAACTGCTATTTATTTTATATTTATAGAATGGATTCTTTCTCCTTTCCAGGTTGTGGTTTACACACAGCTTTAAAAAAAATTATAACACAACGCGATCTGATCTCGAAAACGTGACATCGAAATTCTCTTAAAGAACTAAGTATTTAGGGTAATGGAAACTGTTCCTCCCTAATATATTAACACTTATATAATTACTTCTTATACGAACTCATTTAGTTCCGCAAAATGGCTCAACAATAAATCTTGCGAATAGGGTACAAGAAAAATAAAAAAGTTGCGTGGTTATAAAATGTATTGCATTCATAATGTGCATTATAGAAATCAAACACATTGCTTAAAAAATGGTGTACCTACTCGGTTGTGAAGAATATTAGTACACTCCAGATGAATCTCATCAATACAATTAAGACAATTTTTCATACGAGTGGTTTCAAAAAAGATTTCTAGTTATTTAAAATATTTTACAAGATTTTGGCAAATCAGAGACTTAGGTATTCGGCTTGGAATTATGACTAAGAAATTTAACAGTGATTGATTAGTAAATGTCAAAAACAAATGAGAAATTCGTTTGTATGAAGCCCGCTGCGAGGCGCCGCGAAGTGTATCCTCTTAAGAATAGATAGCCGCGTTCAAATGAGATAAAAAAATATTTTTAAGGCTTACCCTAAATCAGTCTCTGCACACACGGTTCGAAGACGTTTGGTGCAGGGAGTAACAAGATACCTACCCATGTTGACATCACGCCACAGGCGGGCTCGGCTCGCATTTGCAACGAAATATTAAAACTGGATAGAGCAGCTTTGGAATTATGTACCTACTTTTTGTAGATAAAAAAGATTAAAGACCAGCGAGTCAGGTAGTAAACAATTCGATTCAAAATGCATTGTAAACTAGATTTGCCAGCGGCTTCGTTATCCCTAAATTCGGTTATTGGCGTGGAACTCGTTAATCATGCTAATGAAGTTGGCTATTAAACTATAGTTCGTTTAAGCTCGGTTACAGTTATTCCCGCGAGAACTTTTGAAGTTTTTGGGATAAAAAGTAGCCAATGTCCTATTTCAGGACCTTACCTATATGTGTGCCAAGGTTCATCTCGATCCGTAAAGTGATTGAGTAACAAACATCTATCCATTTATCCAGACATACTTTCACATTTATAATATTAGTAGGAGAGGGTGAAACATCGCAGTGGAAACGTAGGAATTTGGGGTTGCTTCTCCCATTACGGTATGGGACCTACTAGGCTGATACAAGGTTACATAAATCATTACAAATACAAACAGATACTCGAAGAATGTATGCTGTCATTCACAGACAGTCTCTCATTATATATGATAATATCTTAGTGATTAAGTAGAAGGATATTGACAGTAGGTTAATGAATTAAAACTCACAGGCTACTGTGTAAAAAGATACCCCCACAGACAACTGGTATTTGTATAAAATAAACGTATTCAATTCAATCAGGTTCAAAGACTATTTGAATTATTAAAATATTTTTCATCATACTTACTCGTAAACAGTGTCATAATGGCAAGTAAAGCGGATGCTTAGACCTTATTTACTCCCACGGGCTTTTACTTTGTAATTTTTATTTTCTCTAAGAAAACGCGCTTTGATAGAACCGACGGGCGGTAATAACGCGTCTATTCTGTCAAGTATGTGTAAGAGCTGTATCGTTGTTCAAAACACGAACTACGCGCACATTACAAGTGAGCAATTACCTACAAGTTTTAACATCAAATAAAACTTTTTAATTAATAAATTCTCTAGATATGGCGGTTGTGTTGTTTTCTTTTGACTTTGTTTATGAAATCACCTTATATTTATATTTATTTACTCGCAAATGTGTGTGTAACACGAGCGATACGAAAATTACAAACTCAAGACATTAAAGCCTTCGGCCTTCGGTATTAGGCTTTCTCGTCAGTAATTTTCTCCTTACCACCCTTAACACACAATGTACAATGTACTATTTTTCAGAGTTCAATCAATTGCGATGAAAACAATAATAATTTAATTTTTCATGTTTTCTTTGTCAGTTATGTTAACCTTGTAAATGTGCTAGGTATGGTCAATATTTTTAAGAAAGGAGTGAAACTTTTATTATTATAAATTTAAAATAATTTCTAATTTATGAACCGTTCTTAATTCTATTATTATATACTAGCTTTAGCCAGCGGCTCTGCCCGCCCTAAATTTCGTTATTGGCGTGGGATTCTTACGGAAACTCCTTGATTATACTAAAGAAGTTTGTTAGTACAAGCTATAGTTGCAGCAAGGATCTTTCGTGGAATTCGTTAAAAATTACACCCCCGGGAATTTCTAAATTTTCCGAGATAAAAAGTAGCCATTGTCCTACTCCATATCTTTTATATCTCCTGTGCAGCAGGATTGAGTAAACAACGGTATAGTTATTCTCGTAGGAACGTTTTTTTCGCGATGAAAAATAGAATTTGTCCTATTATGTGCCAAGTTTCATTCCAATCCATGCAGTGGTTAAAGCGTGCTAGAGAAACAAACAACCAAATATCCAAACATTCGCATTTAGATATAAAATATAAATGGCATAGCTAGTAATTATTAAAATTGCATTGAAGAAACGGGTCATTCTTCAATGGATACGTGGTCATAGTGGGTCTCTAGGCAATGATGCGGCAGATGAGTTGGCAAAGAGAGGATCGGGCACTAAAATAATGGGACCCGAACCAATTGTATCGATACCATTCATCCAACTCAAAACATGGTTACGTGACAGAACCTTACAACAACACAACAAACAGTGGGCAGAACAGACAGACTGCAAACAAACCAAAAATGTTCTAACATCCTTGGACGCAAATCTGTCGCACAAACTGTTAAAACTTAGCAGAAAAAACCTACGCTACATAGTTGGCATAATAACAGGTCACTGCCCGCTAAACAGGCACTTTTTCAATATCGGCGCTACTGACAGTCCTCTATGCATGGGCTGTATGGAAGCCGAGGAGACACCGTCTCACGTGGTTCTTCATTGCAAAAGCGTGAGCGACCAACGGACAAAGCTCCTTAAGAATCCACAAACCATGAGAGAGGCGCTGAATAACATCAGATGCCTCCTTAACTTTTGGATGGAGCTGGGATGGTATGAATAACTAATGACAGGTATTGGTTACCTACGTACAATGGCCCTATTATGAGGCTAAGTGCGGAAAACATAAGTCCAACTAACTAACTAACTAGCTAGTAATTAATGAATTTCGCCACCGTGGCTCTACTCGCCCTAAATATGGTTATCGGCGTGAGATTATTGCGTCAATTCCTTAATTATACTAATGATGTTAATTACTAATGAAGTTTGCTATAGCAAGCTATAGTTTGGTTAAGCTCGTTATAATTATTCCCGAGGGAACTTTTGAATTTTCGGGATAAAACTATCCTAAGTCCTTCCCCGGGACTCAAACTATCTCCACACGAAATATCATCTAAATCGGTTCAGCGATTGAAGCGTGAAGAGGTAACAGAGGTAAGCAGACAGACTGATAGACAAAAAGAAAAGGAACATCAGATTTATATTAATAGTTGTCGGAGGATTTGTTTAAGTAGGTACTTAGATGGTCTAAAATGTCAGTAGTTGCGTAAAAAGATAGGTAGGTAAATTAATTTAAGGCATTAGACACGGCAAGGCTACGGAACACGTACATTTTTTGTCTGCTTTTGAGGTTAAGTTTTTACTTTTTTCTGTTTAACTCTAAAAGTAAACAACTATAAAAACTTCACATAATTTTGCGAGCGCGATAATTAGTAAAAAGCTGTCGTTTTTTCTGCTACGTTTACTACGTTTAGATTTGTCGTCGATGAAGTTAAGGTTGTTGTCACGCCAAAATCTATACCACGAAGCTTGTCGTGATGAATGAGATATGTAAAAAAACAGGCAACTTCTGGTTGAGTTATAAAACTTGAAGAAATTGAAGACCTGTGCCAAGTTTTTTACCGATCTAAACAAGTCAACTTAACGCATTAATTGTTTTATCCATACACCGAGCTTACTGATATTCCAGGTGCAATTTAGCAAGTTCTCAAAGGCTTAAGCGTACATACATAACTACCATATTTTACATAACTACCGTATTTTACATAACTACCATATTTTACGTAACTACCGTATTTTACATAACTACCATATTTTACATAACTACCGTATTTTACATAACTACCGTATTTTATATAACTACCATATTTTACATAACTATCGTATTCTACATAACTACCATATTTTACATAAGTACCATATTTTACATAACTACCATATTTTACATAACTACCGTATTTTACATAACTACCATATTTTACATAACTGCCATATTTTACATAACTACCATATTTTACATAACTACCGTATTTTACATAACTACTATATTTTACAGAACTACCGTATTTTACATAACTACTATATTTTACATAACTACCATATTTTACATCACTGCCATATTTTACATAACTACCGTATTTTACATAACTACCATATTTTACATAACTGCCATATTTTACATAACTACCGTATTTTACATAACTACCATATTTTACATTACTACCGTATTTTACATAACTACCGTAATTTACATAACTACCATATTTTACATAACTACCGTATTTTACATAACTGCCATATTTTACATAACTACGATATTTTACATAACTGCCATATTTTACATAACTACCATATTTTACATAACTACCATATTTTACATAACTACCATATTTTACATAACTACCATATTTTACATAACTACCGGTCTGCAATACCTAATAGGTTCGTTTACGTTGTGAACTTGTTGTTTGAGACAGACAAGAAATTTGGCATATATAATATAGACGTTTTTAATTCTTAGATTTAAGATATTAATAAAATGTATCATAAAAAGAAAAGAAATAAAAAAAATAGATTAACTACTAAGTTTTTGCCGGATTTTATAAAATATAACATATTATATAAAATATAAGAAAATAACTCATTAAACACCAGATTGCTTGCCTTATTCCGGTCTCTTTATTTAAATAACTTGTTTTGTAAACCAACTAGAATTACTGTATCTTGTGCCACTTCCATCGACAATATATATATACTGACATAAAACCAATTCAAAAGGCAATTATAAGCAATCTAGAGTCAGATCATTGTGGACAGCTAATGGTTTTTGAAAGAAAGTATTACTAAAAGGAAAATTAAATTCATCATTTAAATCTAACTTATTGCATAAACTTCCGGATTCACTTTAAAATGGCGACCCAAGTGATATGTACAATAATGTTCTTGACACTTTTACTACAGAGTACTTATAATAAAATATTTACTGCAAAAAAGAAACTTATTTCCAGTCGCTTTAGTTTTATTGAATGGGCTACCCCATGTATTTATAAAAGTAGGCATAAACTGTATGAATTACACAAAGAAAGAACATACAATAATAGCCAAATATTGAGGAAATATGTAAAAAAATACTCAAAAACCTTTAAAAAAGCCTATTTTGGTGCAAAATCAATTCATCTCAGAAAAAAGTAAAAAATTTAAAATATAAAATAAAAACTACATAAAAAATGAAACTTATAAAGCTAGCAATACTTGTCAGGAGTTTGAGTTGATTGTAGATGATACTAGTTTAAAAAAAAAATCTGAGGTAGCAGTTGCTTTTGAATTTTTTTAGCAATATTCCATTCAAAACCACTGAACGTCTTATCTCAAGTCCAATTTAATGTTCCTGAATGTAAAGTTCGCTTTGTATTAAAAAACATTAGTACTACGGATATCAAAAATACAATTAAAACATAAGAAATAAAAAAAAACACCACAGACCTTTGCGGTATTTCTGTACAAAATATAAACTCAATAATTTATGTTATAGTACAACCCTTAGCCATAATTTTTAATAGTTGTGTTGATAGTGGTGTGTTTCCTGATGAGATGAAACTTAGCAAAGTTATACCTCTTTTTAAATCAGGTAGTTCAACAGACCCTAATAATGTTCGGCCTATATCAGTAAACAGTAAACAGTATGGCTTTATGAAAGGCCGTTCCACAACCGATGCAGGAGTGGCACTAATAAAAAAATATTTAACGCCTGGGGGGATTCACATGATGCTCTTGGAGTATTTTGTGATTTATTTAAGGCATTGGACTGTATCCAACATGAAAATCTCATCAGGAAACTAAATCACTCTGGTATTAGAGACAAACCTATCGACCTTTTGTCCTTCTATTTGTTGACGACACCTCTTTAAGTTAAGAGACGACATACATGTTATGATGAATTAAATAATGCCATTTCTAAAATTGAAAATTGGTTTAACGCTAATAAAATTTGTTAGTTAATGAGAAAAAAACCAAATCTGTTAAATTTACATTACCAAATGTTAGTCAGATCCAGAGGTATTAATATTAATGGCGAGAATTAGTTAATTCAACAGCCTTTCTTGGCATAACAAAGCTAAGCTCCAAACTTCAACGGGGTCCTCATGTTCATAACATAGCAAAAAAACTGTATGCGATTAATAAAATAAGACAATTGACCGATGTCAACACTGCAGAATTAGTAAATTTTAGCTATTTTCATAGTTAAATGACATATGGTATCTTATTGTGGGGTAGCGCTGCTGATGTAAATACAATATTTGTGCTACAAAAACGGTCAATGTGTGCTATTTACAAATAAGGATATCTCTGAGGAATTGGTTTAGGGAAGTAAATATTTTAACTTTAGCGTCGCAGTACGTATGTATATGAAAATATTTTATATGTACATAAAAATATAAATAGTTTCAGCAAGAAAAGTGACGTTCACAAAGTAAATACAAGAAGTAAAAATAAGCAGTTGGTGCATGATTCACGTTTACACAAAATAAGTTACTTTTTTATGGGGCAATGTATACACTTCTAAAACAAAGTTCCTAATAATATGCAAAAGCTAGCAATTAGTAAATTTAAATATTTTATCAAACAACAACTTTGTAAAAAGGCATACTACAATATTTTAGACTATGTAAGTGATAAAAATCCATGGGACTGTAGATGCTCAATGACAGGACGCATAGGTAAACCAAATTAAAATGAAAATAAAATATAATTGTACGGCTTTAAAATTTTATTTAAGAAACATTGATTGTATTTGTATTTTATGTGATTTTTTAAAAGAGTAACTATCCAGTTTCTTGCCGGATCCTTCTCGGTAGAAATCAACAAAAAATTTTAAATAGATAATAATACTGATATAGAAGATATTGAATAGAATCTTTCAGAGCAGAAGTAAAACCTATTGATATACGAGTTAAACTACTTGGAACCTGTTTTGTATATTTTACCAACTGTACCTATATATGTTTTTATTTACAACAATGTAGACAGAAATGATTCCTCGTATTTTTCTTAAGGAACCCAATACATTCGTTGCTAAGTTGGCCGTGGGTTTCCGCTGATTTGAGGCGCACCAGTTACTTATCGCTTCACAATTCGCACTACCACCGCCAGCAGCACAGCGCGCCAAGAGCCTCGCGAGATCTGATAGATACTTATTGCGACCTCGACTTAGTTATATAATAGAATAGTGCTAAGTTATAAAGTGAATTAGTGCATAACAAACGTTTTTTTTGGATTACATTTTGTTGAAGTTAATTTGTGCATATTTGGTGTTTAATTGTCTAATGTGATAAAATTAATTTATAAAGTTGAAGGAGTATACTTTTTTGCATCGATAGTTTTATGTGAAATACCAATTCGAAGCAGTTAATTTTCTACGTAAGCACCTGCCTTAATTTACCTAAATATCTTTTAAGTTTCTGATATTAATACAAAGTAAGTAAACCTTCACAACAAGTATTACTTTCATCCTCAGATATTTTTTTTGCAAAACTTTGAAACTAAGAAACACATATTTTGCGAGTACCTAACTAGAACAATGTAACTTCCAAACAGACAAAGATATTAGTGTTATTTATTATGAGTAGTATCTTAGACCATTAAGATTAGAATAGATGTTGTTGATATTTTTAATGTATTTTAAAACCGCTAATTCAGTTAAACAAACCCGTCAAGTGCGAGTCACCGCGCACCAAGGGTTCCGCACTAAATTGAGATTTTAAAAGGTTTATTTCTATCATCATAGCTAATAACCATTATAAGTTGTGGTTTTCAGTATTTGTTACACGATGTATGGTATATATAATGCACTGAAATTCGAAGTTCCTATAACTAGTTTAGATATACCCCGTATCAATATGGTCTAATAAACAGACCCCTTTATTTTTACAAATAAAAAATGTATTTCTATTGTGCTAAATGACCTTCGAAAACAGGTTCAATTTCAATATTTCGTTTTGGGTCAACATTCTAATTAAAATATATATTCAAATAAATTCAATGATTCTCTCGGCATTTATTCTTTTCGCCATATATGAAATCTAGATCATAATTAGATAACTACTTATATAAAAGAAGTTTCTAGAAGAAAAAAACAATAGATCTCTATTCCTACAATAAATAATTCATATAATTTTTATTTATTTCTAAATAATAGCTTTTGCTTGTAACTTCTTTCACGTAGAACCTTGTATTTACCCTATCTCTATCTTCCGATGCTAATTTATATCCCTCCCGAGTTTCATAAAAATCGGTTCAGTAATTTAGCCGTAACAACTTAATTAATATATAGACAGGGAAGTATGGATTAAAAGATTAAGTATTTTCATTAAAAATTTAGATTATTTTATTAACATTATTAAGATTAACTATAAACCAGATCTACTAACATTCGTGTTAAGTGCAGTTGTTCAGCTCAAGCTGATGCCATCATAGCACTCACACGTTTTTATCTGTAATTGTAATCTTTGTTATTTTAATTTTTAATTAGTGTCGCTTTGTTAATAGTTTTCTGGACTTGTAATATTTTAAATCTATTTATATTATGTATTTTGTCCTGTGTTGTTCGAGTATCTTTGTTACATTGTGTAACATATGTAGGTTGCTATTGGTAGCTACCAGTTATGAATTACTTACATATTTTATTGTACTGCACGCGTGTAATGCGTACTAGCAACATCTTCTCAGTCATATCGTGCGTATTAAGAGAGAAAGAGACAATGCTACACTAATGACGTAAGCCGCGCACAAAGCGATGACCGGAATGGGGTGGGATAGGATGAAGTAGCAAATTCCTCTATCACCATTGGCCTGTCTGTCACTCACTTTGCTAACTTGAGATAATATGTGTGATCTTTGCGGTTTATGTGCTATGATTGTTTTTATGACTTGGCTTTCCCTTATGGACTCCGTTTACGTTTTGGACTGTGACCAGGCTGTATTTGTGGACTGTGTACGATTGTTTTATGACTTGGCTTTCCCTTATGGACTTCCTTTACTTTTTGGATTGTGACCTGGCTGTATTTATGGAATGTTTACGATTGTTTTAGCGACTTGGCTTCCCTTCTGGACTACGTTTATGTTTTGGATTGTGACCTGGCTGTATTTATTGACTCTGATTTTTGTGGCACGTGACCAGCAGTAAGCAGGCTAGTTGTGTTTAAACGGGACTCTCCTTGTATCTACTAAGCGCATTGGCGGGAAGACAAGATATTGTTCTCAATACACCTTGTTTTATTTACCACAGAAGCACTAAAGTCAGAAATGTGAGCTACAGGACAGACGTGACAGAATGAGAAATTAGCAGTCCACCACCATCTCGAAACTGCGTAGCCGACCATTCTTTTTCTAACGGAGACGCAGATATCCTGCCCGGCCGACACATCATACCTTCACTATCCCGGCTATAAACTCGAACACAATTTCATGAGTCGTGCCGGTGTATGTATGTTCGTCCGGGAGGATATCTGCTGTCGCCGCCTTCATAGCCTTGAAGACAGGGACCTGTCGATATTGTGGGTGCGCGTAGATTACGGCGGCCACACTCGTATCTATGCGTGCCTATACAGGTCTCATAGCGGTGACACGGACGTAACTCGACTCTTCATGCACCTGAGTTTGACGACTGACAAAGTTCTAGAGCAATATCCTACAGCAGAATTAGTTATTTTGGGAGACTTTAACGCCCACCATCGTGAGTGGCTCAGTTCTCGAACCAATAACTATGCAGGGATATCTGCTCATGAATTTGCTCTGACCTATGGATTCTCTCAGCTGGTACTTTCTCCAACGAGAATACCAGATATTGAGGACCATACAAGCTCCTTACTGGACCTTCTGCTGACTACTCGTCCGGACGGATACTCCGTCTCAGTGGATGCGCCTCTTGGCTCCTCGGACCACTGTCTCGTCCGGACTCAAGTGTCATGCACACAACCCGATCCTTCTGGGCCAACTAATTGGCGTCGTGTGTGGCACTATAAGTCGGCAGACTGGGATGGATTGCGAGAATTTTACGCATCGTACCCGTGGAGGCAGATCTGCTTTAACTCAGAAGATCCTGACGTCTGCGCAGCCGCAGTCACTGAGACAATCCTTGCTGGTATGGAATGTTTCATTCCTAACCTGCGAGTAGCTGCCGGCGTCAAAAAACGACCGTGGTTTAATAGGTCTTGCAGAGAAGCTAAAATTCTTAAGCAAACTGCGTATGAGGCTTGGACCACGGCTCGTAATAATAAGGATCCGAATATTTCTGAGTTAAAACGCAAATTAAATGCTGCCTCGAGGTTCAGTAAGAAAGCAACTGCCAGAGCAAAATTCCAATTCATCGGCAAAATAGGTGGGCGACTTGCGAGCTATCCTTCTGGGAGTCGTGCTTTCTGGTCGCTTGCCAAAGCTGCCGAAGGGAACTTCTGCCAGTCGTCGTTACCACCACTGCGAAAGACCGATGGTGACTTGGCCCATAGTGCTAAAGAGAAAGCCGATCTACTGGGCAGTCTCTTTGCCTCGAACTCGAATATGAACGATGAAGGCGCTGTACCACCTACTATACCGTGGTGCGGTAAGACCATGCCGGAAATCTCCATAACGCAGCGGGAGGTCAGGCGGGCGTTACTTTCTCTAGACGTTCATAAGTCGAGTGGGCCAGACGGTATACCAGCAGTGGTGCTTAAGCAGTGTGCTCCTGAGTTATGTCCTGTACTCACGCGCCTCTTCGCGCTTTCCTACCACACTAGGCAATTTCCGTCTTCATGGAAGACTGCGAATGTGCACCCGGTGCCCAAAAAGGGCGATAGATCAGATCCATCGAATTACAGGCCTATCGCTATTACCTCTCTCCTCTCTAAGGTGATGGAGCGTGTGATCAACACACAGCTTCTAAGATACCTAGAAGTACACGATCTGGTCAGTGACCGTCAATATGGCTTTCGCCACGGTCGCTCGACTGGTGACCTTCTAGTGTATCTCACACACCGATGGGCACTAGCCATTGAGAGTCAGGGAGAGGCATTGGCATGTAGCCTGGACATAGCGAAGGCGTTCGATCGGGTCTGGCACCTCGGTCTTCTATAGAAGTTGCAATCTTACGGAGTGCCCGAGGGTTTGTGCAAATGGGTGGCTAGCTTTTTGTCTGGCAGACGCATACGAACCGTAGTTGACGGTAGTTGCTCTGATAGCATGGACATTAATGCTGGTGTCCCGCAAGGCTCTGTGCTGTCTCCTACGCTGTTTCTACTGCATATCAATGACATGTTGGACATCAACAACATACATTGCTATGCAGATGACAGTACTGGAGACGCTTTTTACACGGGTCGTGCAAACATCCCTCGTTCCGTTGTGGAGGAAAACCGCGGAGAACTTGTGTCTCAAATCGAGACCACACTGTCCCAGGTCTCTGATTGGGGACGGGTAAACTTGGTCCGATTCAACCCTACAAAGACACAAGTGTGCGTGTTCACCGCTAAGAAAACTCCATTTACTGTAGTCCCACAATTCCAGAACACTCCCCTCTCCATCTCCAAGAGCATTAGGATCCTTGGTGTTGACATCTCCAGCGATGTTCAGTTCCGAGATCATTTACAAGATAAGGTGAAGCTGGCGTCCAAAAAACTTGGTGTACTCAACAGAGCGAAGCAGTACTTCACGTCGGGGCAAAGGTTGTTACTTTACAAGTCGCAGGTTCGGCCCCATATGGAGTACTGCTGCCATCTCTGGGCAGGTGCACCCGGATACCAGCTTGGCCCTTTTGACTCGGTTCAACGACGGGCTGTGAGAATTGTCGACGATTCCAAACTCATTTGCGGTATCGAGCCCTTAAGTCTGAGGAGAGACTTTGCCTCACTGTGTGTGTTCTACCGCTTGTACAATGGGTTGTGTTCTGAGGAATTGTTCGAAATGATGCTCACGGCTACTTTCTACCATCGCACCGCTCGCCATCGGCAGGGAATTCATTCTCACACTTTAGAACCTAAATGGTCGCGTACAGTGCGGTTTCAGAGAAACTTCCTCCCGCGAACGCTTAAGTTGTGGAATGAGCTCCCTGCCAAGGTTTTCTGCAAGGACTACAGTATGGAGTTCTTCAAGAAAGAAGTTATTAGATTTCTGAAGGGTCGGCAACGCGCAAGTGATACCCCTGGTGTTGCAAGCGTCCATAGGCTACGGTGACCGCTTACCATCAGGCGGGCCGTAAGCTTGTTTGCCACCTTAGTGGTATAAAAAAAAAAAAAAAAAAAAAAACTCCTAGATTCCGTACATCACTTTATCATCAGTTTAGCTTTGTCTCTTTCTTAAAAATACTTAATAATTACTGATTCTTTCCTAAAGCTAAATTACTGAAACGATTTTGATGAAACTTAGCAGAAAGATATATATATATATATATATCAACTTATTTAGCCCGTTATGCTGCGGTCTAGTTATGGGTACGAGAAATTATTTTTTGTTTTAAACACTTTGTTATATAGTCTATATATATATATATAGTATTTATGACCTAGATTTCATTTTTGGCGAAATCAAAAAAAAATAAGCAACGGGTGACCATAAATTTCGGTTATTTACTTAACAGGTTGGTGACTTATTGACTTTACAGGTTGGTGACTTTTTGACTTTTCAGGTTGCTGACTTATTGACTTTACAGGTTGGCATACTCGGACAGACGAACAAACAGACCGACAGCAGAGCGACGGTAATAGGGATCCGTTTTTCCCTTTGATTACGGGAAGCTGAATATGTATTTTGGTGTTTAAATTCTTTAGAGATGCTAGCACTATCAACCTACAAGTATTGTCTACCCGTTCTTTTGTTTAATATTAACATTTTATACTTTGGACCCATTATAATTTTACTGACCTTACCCATGTGCATTTCTTAAGTATCTACAACATCAGCACAGTAAAAAAAATGTGTGAAAATTATGAAGTTACGGATGATTATATTTTTTTTCTTCGAATATGAGTGACAAGTATTAATACATATACATACGTTTTCCATATGAGAGTTCACATCGGAACGGATCTACGGAATGGCTTGATTTAGCACAGAAATAGCTAAGGGGACTTCGAAAAACATATAATATTTGTATCTCAAATGGGAGTACCCATGGTAATATAATCATTTCCATCAGCACCAATTTATCCCAATTCTCACCGGTGCTACAGGATTACTTTGTTTATGACTTTACTTTTGATGCTATAGAAGTGATAACGTAAAATTTTAATCTTTGTTTCAAGGGGTTCCTGTAGAAATCCCACGGCGATATCCACATTCTGGGCGGGTAAAACCGAGGACAAAAGCAAGTAAGAAATATAGAAACCAAATATAAAATTTAGATTACAATACTGTTGATTATTTTTTATATTCTTACTTAACTACTATATTTATACGTTTTATATCTATTTACAAGTCATAGATACAAAATAAAATTATATTATCAATTTATTATAAATTGCATTCTTTGTTTGCATCGATTCTGATGAAATTTTAGTGAAAGGTGTCCTATGTCCATACATCCACTCCATACAATGAACTGATATTTTTTTTCGCGCTTTTAGTTTGATAAGTGTTCAAAAATTTTACTACATTCATTACATTTTAGTACACTCTCTGATGTGTATAATTTTGCGACATTGCCTGTCATTAGGTAACTTCCAAAGTCGATAATTTCGTGTCCTCCTAACGTTTCTTAACTTTTGCGTCCTTCTCTAACTTTTTTACGATGTGTCTAAAGAATTTAGAAAAAAAATGTTACAGTATATTATATTATAATATCTAATGCTCGGAGTCAAACCACGAAACTATATAAATAGAATAAAGTGTGAGTAGTCTTAGCCCGTTTGCATAAATACCCGGGTTACAATTATGTGAGTAGTCTTAGCTCGTTGCATAAATACCCGGGGTACAATTATGTGAGTAGTCTTAGCTCGTTGCATAAATACCCGGGGTACAATTATGTGAGTAGTATTAGCTCGTTGCATAAATACCCGGGGTACAATTATGTGAGTAGTATTAGCTCGTTGCATAAATACCCGGGTTACAATTATGTGAGTAGTCTTAGCTCGTTGCATAAATACCCGGGTTACAATTATGTGAGTAGTCTTAGCTCGTTGCATAAATACCCGGGTTACAATTATGTGAGTAGTCTTAGCTCGTTGCATAAATACCCGGGTTACAATTATGTGAGTAGTATTAGCTCGTTGCATAAATACCCGGGTTACAATTATGTGAGTAGTCTTAGCCCGTTTGCATAAATACCCGGGTTACAATTATGTGAGTAGTCTTAGCTCGTTGCATAAATACCCGGGTTACAATTATGTGAGTAGTATTAGCTCGTTGCATAAATACCCGGGTTACAATTATGTGAGTAGTCTTAGCTCGTTGCATAAATACCCGGGGTACAAATATGTGAGTATTCTTAGCTCGTTTGCATAAATACACGGGGTATAATTATGTGAGTAGTCTTAGCCCGTTTGCATAAATACCCGGGTTAAAATTATGTGAGTAGTCTTAGCTCGTTGCATAAATACCCGGGGTACAATTATGTGAGTAGTCTTAGCTCGTTGCATAAATACCCGGGGTACAAATATGTGAGTAGTCTTAGCTCGTTGCATAAATACCCGGGGTACAAATATGTAAGTAGTCTTTGGTCGTTTGCATAAATACCCAGCGTACAATTATGTGAGTAGTCTTAGCTCGTTTGCATAAATACACGGGGTATAATTATGTGAGTAGTCTTAGCTCGTTTGCATAAATACCCGGGTTACAATTATGTGAGTAGTCTTAGCTCGTTTGCATAAATACACGGGGTATAATTATGTTAGTAGTCTTAGCTCGTTTGCATAAATACCCGAGGTAAAATTATGTGAGTAGTCTTAGCTCGTTTGCATAAATACCCAGGGTACAAATATGTGAGTAGTCTTAGCTCTTTTACACAAATACACGGGGTACAAGTATGTGAGTAGTCTTAGCTCGTTTGCATAAATACCCGGGGTACAATTATGCGAGTAGTTTTAGCTCGTTTGCATAAATACCCGGGGTACAATTATGTAAGTAGTCTTAGCTCGTTTGCAAAAATACCCGGGGTAAAATTATATGAGTAATTTCAGCTCGTTTGCATAAATACACGGGTACAATTATGTGAGTAGTCTTAGCTCGTTTGCATAAATACCAGGGGTACAATTATGTGAGTAGTATTAGCTCGTTGCATAAATACCCGGGTTACAATTATGTGAGTAGTCTTAGCTCGTTGCAAAAATACCCGGGGTAAAATTATATGAGTAGTTTTAGCTCGTTTGCATAAATACACGGGGTACAATTATGTGAGTAGTCTTAGCTCGTTTGCATAAATACCAGGGGTACAATTAATAGCGGTAACTCGAAATTTATTTACCCCGAATGGTACACGGCAGAGATAATTAGCAGTATAAAATTAAAGGCTAAGCTTCATAGGAAGTATAAGGCTAGTGGTTCACGCATAGACTACGAGGCGTTTTCAAAGTGTAGAACGCTGGTTAAAAAAAATTGATATCGTTCGCGCAAAAACAGTATAAAGACCTGTGCCGGTGTGACCGGGTGCAAAGGAAGCTACTTGAAAATCCAAAGGCCTTCTGGTCCTATGCTAACTCCAAAAAAGGCAGTAGAGGTCCGAAAAAGATTTTTAAAGATGGTGTGCTATTAACTGGGGAGAAATGTGTGAAGGAGTTTGCACAGTATTTTCACTCGATTTATAGCTCAAATAAGCCCGAGCTAAACGTGGAGGCAGGCATGAGGCAAACAGGGAGAGAGAATGGAGCGGCACCCATCTGGAACTATTGCATCTTGATGACGCGGATAAAGCTCTGCAACAACTTAAGCCAAAAAAATCAGCTGGGCCAGATGGTATTCCGCCCTACATTTTTAAAGACTATCGGTCAGTACTCAATAGACCACTCCGGTACATTTTCAATCAAAGCTTGATGACGGCAGTCTTTCCTGATCGATGGAAAACAACTAGAGTCGTTCCAGTACCAAAGGGAGTATCAGTGTCAAGTGTAGACGAATACAGGTCTGTCGCAGTACTATCAACACCGGCAAAAGTATTATAGGCGGCGGTGCATAAAAAAATATTTACGCAGGTGAGCGTGCAACTTCATGATGCGCAGCATGGATTTAGACCAGAAAGAAGCACCACCAGCAATCTGTTAAACTAAATCACAGTAGCAGTTGACAGCAGGAAACAAGTAGATGGCGCTTATTTCTACTATAAAAAAGCTTTCGACCTAGTTGATAACGAAACGTTACTTGGGAAGTTGGCAGGAGCTGGTTTTACTCCTCATTTACTGAACTTCTTTGCCAGTTATATGCAAGATAGACAACAGTACGTAGAATATGCGGGCTATAGGCCGGAAAGCTATGTTACTAGGTTTGGAGTAAGCCAAGGAAGTAATCTCGGTCCTTTAGAGTTTACACTTATGATAAACGATCTACCTAGCGTCATCGAAAATGCAAAATGCTTATTATTCGCCGATGACCTAAAACTGTATCTCACTGTTGCAAGTATGGAGGATTGTCAAAAACTACAAGAATATATTGATAGAGTAGTGACCTGAAGCAAAAGAAATCTATTGCAATTTAATATTTCAAAGTGTATGACAACAACGTTCAACCGCGCGCGAAACCCAATCATATATAATTATCATATTGAAGGAATACCGATTAAGAGAGTCACAGAGGTCACAGAGGACTTAGGAGTAAATTTTACATCAAAACTAGAATTTCGGGAGCACATTATTAGTATATGTAAAAAAGCATATAGGAAACCAGGGTTTATGCTTCGCATGGCCAAAGGTTTCACAAATATTAAAGCTATAGTCACTTTGTATAACGCATTGGTTCGGAGTCAATTAGAATGTAATGCTGCCATTTGGGCACCGCACGAAAATAAGTATATTTTAATGTTAGAGCGAGTGCAAAAATACGGCGTTTACCCGTTGTAGCCAAATAAGTATCCTACCCTACTCATTGTAGGTATGGTGGGATATAACAAACTGAAGGTCAGAAGAGAATTGGCTCTAGTTTTATATATTTTTAAAGTTCTGAGGGGAAAGACATGTAACCCGCAAGTGTTAGGGCGCGTATCTTTGTATATTCCGGACAGGTATGTATGGAGGAGGCGGCGACCGCGTCTGCTGGCCGTACCGCGGGCTCACGCGCGCGCTTCGCACTCTGAATCTGACGCGGACGAGTTGGACCTATTCTGTTGTGTTCTGAGTGAATTCACAAAAATAGCATTATTTATTATCTGTTACTGTTATTAGTAAAAAGTAGAGTAAGTTAGTTTTATCTACAACATCGTATTGGGGATATAAAACCTGTAATGATAGTTGTAAGTTTGGATGAAAAATAAAAAAATAAATGTGAGTAGTCTTACCTCGTTTGCATAAATACCCGGGGTACAATTAGATACAATATTTGTATATATAATTATAAATTATAAAATATTTTCTTTAACAACTTGATGTTTGTTGCAGTAACTAAAAACTCGACTACTGACAGAAATGAAAAATGACTTTGCAAATAAATTGTTTACAATTCCTCGTGAGGATACAAATGGAGATGGCGAAGATAACAAAGAAGAAGAAGATTATGTGGAGAAATCGATAGGAGCTTTCGGGTTGTGGCAAGCCGTAGTGTGCGTTATTGCTGCGCTTTCCAGGAACCTTTCACAGTTTAATATGCTCTCAATACTTTTCCTCACACCAACTACGAGTTTCAAGTGTGTAAAATTCGAAGATAATACAACATTAGATACAGTACAGAACTCTACCTGCTACGACGACTGCCAGAAATATGAATATGAAAGCATTGTTTTTGATAGTTCCTTGGTTTCTGATTTTGACTTGATCTGTGATAGAGCTTGGTTGGCCAGTTTCACGCAGACAGTTTTGATGTTTGGTTTACTATTGGGGACGTTTTTGTTTGGGTGGTACGCGGATAGGTAAACGTCATATTGCCTTTTTAATTTATGATTATTTTCTGACTTTTATTTTACATGAAACATTTTTTTGCAGATTTGGTCGCCGAAGTGGATTTTTGTTATCTGGATTCGTTAATATTGTCCTGATGATGGCTGCACCATTTGTAGCGGATTATTGGACATTTACAAGCTTAAGATTTTTTATTGGTGTAGCATCAGGGGGAACTTTAGTCATCAGCTCCGTATACGTTATAGAAATTGTTGGCAAACAGTACAGAGAGATTGCAGGAAGTTGTGCTTTAATGCCTGACGGAATCACAGAGGCTTCTTTAGCATTTTTTGCCTATTTTTCATCAACGTGGAACACCTACGTGCTGGGATATAGTGTGCTATGTATATTGATATTGTTACATATAGCATTCCTGCCAGAGTCACCGAGGTGGTTGATGGCTATGAGAAAAGACAAGGAAGCTCTCCATGTGATGACGAATGCCGCTAAACGGTGAGTTTTTTTGTGTTTCTATAGAGTTTTAAGGCGGAAGTTGCGTGAGGTACGACACATATTATTAAATTTGATTATTTCAGGAATAAAATGGCTACAAATCACGTCAAGAGTTATATAGAAAAAGGAATAAGTGACATGAGAAACGTGCAGCACGAAGCAGCGAACGTAACTTATGTAGATATGTTTCGGACAAAGGATTTCGCAATTAAAACTGTATCAGTATTTCTGATCTGGACTATTTTGGGAACCAGTTACTTTGGAATAAGTCAGCACATGACGTTTATAGTGCCAGATGTGTATATGGTGGTAGTGGTGCTCGGATTAATTCAGGTATTTTTTTGTGGTACTACTAGTTTTATCTAGTATTATCGCTGGTTATTTTTTCTCGTATGGTACTACTAACGTGGCTTATAGTACCATAAGAGATTCATTTTACCCGTGGTATTACTTGCGAATTAAACTATATGCTCTTGTTTTAAATTAAAATATCATATTTTTAGTTGAGACTACACATTTTGAAAATATTAATTACAACTTTTTCTTTTGTAAAATTTTGCTAAACAACAATTTTTTTTGTTGTGTCACAGTTATTTTTATCATTATCATGTGTCTGTTTCACTTTTTTGCTGTGTCATAATGATAAGTGTCTGTTTTACTTTTTGGTTGAACCGCAGTGTCATAATCATAAGTGTCTGCTTCACTTTTTTCCATGTCACAGTGTCATAATCATGTGTCTGTTTCACTTTTTTGCTGTAATAATGATAAGTGTCCGTTTCACTTTTTGGTTGTTCCGCAGTGTCATAATCATAAGTGTCTGCTTCACTTTTTTCCGTGTCACAGTGTCATAATCATGTGTCTGTTTCACTTTTTTGACGTGTCACAGTGTCATGATCATAAGTGTCTGTTTCACTTAATTAATTAGCTGGTGGAGTACCGTGACTTCATCGTAACAACGTTTGTTACGTAACCCTTAATTTTTCAGAAAATAACAGTAATTTTTTTAAATATCGGTCTGTAGTTCCAGATATTATCCCGCACATATATTAAAACAAATATTTTTACATTTTCTGATCATCACTACATATAATAAAATAAAGTTCCGCGTCCGATTGATTCGATTTTCACCAAAAGACGGATTCATAAGGAAGGGTAAGGTGTATAATTCATGACGTTTTCATGAAAATCAGCTGAAATATGACGATGATTGTTGAAGCTATCATAACGACTGGGAGGATAACATGGCCTTCGTTTGACGATTTTTTGATTGGGTATTAATTTGATCTAATTAAACTTTAAGTTTAGCTTTAGATAAAAAAATTACGTATTGAATTACTAGACTAGTAAATTTATCCACCCGATTTTTTAATTCTTTGACGCCTCCCGGAATTCCATCGCACAAAGTAACATTAAAAGTAGGTTCACCTGTTATATTACTTAGAAATTTAAACCCACCTAGACCGAACAACGATACAAGACTTAAAATAATTAATTTAAAATGGCTGCGGAACTAGCGAAACTCTTTTGATAGAAGTAATACAGAAGATACCCTCAGAATAGACTTTTCCACCTCATCTTTTTTTGTTTTTATATGAAAAGATTTTTCAAAATCTAAATTTAAAAATCAAATGAGATTATCATACGATATAAACTGACAAATTTAGAGCAGTTTAAAGTTTGCCTTTATACTACGTGAGTAAAAACGCTAGCTCTTAGGTACGTGGCGCTAGCGGTGCGAAGTAAAATGACGTCACAGCGTTGAGATCGCGTAGTTACAGTGCAAACTGCTATAGGTACGCGCACTAATCTACAGAACGAGAGTTGATTAATATGTCTCTGTCTAAGCAGAAGTCCAAGAAGCTTGTTTCAACAAGCAAGTCAACAACTTTATCTACACCGGAAAAAAAAAATTGTAAAGGTTTGACTTAATTATTTCGATTAAATTCGAAACATCCTGTGCATTTGTGTTGCTTTCAGTTTACACCCGCGCGCCGCGTGACCAGTGTATGATTGTTGCAACATGCTACAAATCTATTCTTAAACGCAGTGTGCGTTTAACTCAAATGAAACTGAAATAGGGAATGTAGTAAAACGGGAAATAATTATAAATAAAAGAAACCAAACAAAAGTGAAATCAGTCATTAGAAATTTATGGCAAAGTGTCCGAAACATGTAAAAGATATTAAAACCTAAAAAAACCTTATATAAAATATATATACAAAACCTCCACCGTGTTACAAAAGTAGAGGTAGGTACTTAACCCAGCATAACATACTTAATTTAGGATTTATTAAAAGTTTATATTTGTGTATCTCCTTAACGATAGACAAAAAACCATAAACCTTTGCTTACTGCTTACATACTCTTAAACCGCCACCACTATTCTATTACACGCAAAATAAAGTATTAAATTACTTTTAAAAAAATTAATATACTCTTTAACTCAGAAGAAATTCATCCTTATATTTCACAGATGACGTATTGAAAATACATTGAATGTAGTTTCACTAATCTTGTAAAATAAGCGAATGCTTTCAATTAAATTTACCGACATCAATATTAAAGGCTCTTTCACTAAACCTGTATAGAATAGAATAGGATAGATATATAGATAAAAAAATTGGGCTGGAGGATATCCAAATCCTAAATTCCTTCGTATAGTTATAATACTTATATTCCTGGTCTTTAATTTCCACTTTAGTGCATGACACACTGCGTCAGAAGCAGTGTTGCGGCGCGGCGATGAAAACACCACCTGTCTCTGTCACGCAGGATAGAAATTGTCGCAAAAAAGCTGCCCCCACATTATGATGTGGTCGTTGTTCGAGCCACTAGTTATCCCTATTTGAGGAATAAAACAGTTAAATTATAAAAAGATGGTAAACCGATAGTTAGAATGGATTTAAGTATCTTACTGTGAGTCGATTTCAATTCTATATCATATATAAGTTGCTTCATGGTAAACCTAAGTTACGTGTAAAAATCATATGAAAATCCATTCAGTGGTTTCGCAAATAAAACTGACATATTTTGTATTCTGTTACTCTGCCTTTATCACCCGTAATTAGTTTTTGATTAATATTTTTAATGCACAGAAACTACGATCCTCGAGTTTTATTATAGTAAGTATACCTATACACTTATGTATCCGAGCTACCAGCTGGTCCAAATAACGTATTTAGCACAAGGCTAAAAATTTGTTAATTTAATCTTTTAGGACTACGTAATTCTGAAAGTATTGATGTGGCATGCCAAGGGTACGTCATCATCATCAAATATCATCAAATATACGATTGATGTGTTTCTACAAAGCCAAATTTTATTATGCTACAATCTAGTTTCTCAGTTTAACCCTTAACTGGTATTGTAAATTTGACATTTGTAACTGGTATCGTGGGGGCCTTGTGGCCCCCATAGTATGTTTGCTTCTAGCAAGTAAGTTTTAAGTATGTACTTAAATAAATGGTCAGAAATAATAAATCATAGGCTTGTTTTATATAATCAAATAGCTTTTATTAATATAAATTTTCTCACTTCAATACTAGAAGAGATCAAAAAAAGTATCAACATTTTGGTAATAGTTTTTTCTACGTTACAAATATTAAAGAAAATTATAGTATAAAAAGTTAAACTCAAAAATAACTTTATTTTCCTTAATCTCAAATACGTAAACTAAAAACAAATAACGTTTTATAATCTCTAAATAACAAACATATAAAAATTACTATGCAAAAAAACTTGCGTAACTGGTATCGCGGGGGCCGCTACTACTAACCGATACGAATCGTGCACATATACAATACGCCACGTGATGCTACAACACGCTTTGCTAGTATCAAAGTTTCGTGAAGGGCGGAAGTGTATTGACGTGGCTATGAATTTACTATTCGAAGATGAGATGGATATAGATTTGGAAGAAAATTTATTCCAGATAATGGAGATATATTTTATACATAAATATTTCTATAATGTGATGTGATCACGGTATTAGCCTGAACTCATGTTATATAATACTGGGTACCGTTCCGACATTTTGAATTAAAACTACCAAAAAAAAAAAATGGTTGCCTGTAAAGTCGGTATACGGGCGAAAGTTTTACGTGACAATGATTTTATGTCTGTCTCTCTCGCTCTTAGGCGGGCGCGTGCCTCTCACTCGCTCTCATTGTGAGCGCATAACGTGAGCGGAGCGTAACGCAGTTTCTTGAAGTGTCACCCGGCAAACCAATTTATAAGACGTTGTCACGTCAAAATATCTTTATCTCAATAATGTTTTCGACTGACTGACGCGCGGTGTCGGGTGTTAACTAGAAACACACTGCGTGCGAAGCGTCGCGTGGCGTCTGTCCCCCCTCTACCGACAACACGCCGATCTAGGCCGACTGGATGTTACCGCGTGGGAGTGCGTTTGATCGCATGGCGTGTTGTCTATTTGTTTCTGACCATATTAAACGTATGGGACTGATTAGTACTGAAATGCGTCGGGTGGCGTGGCGTGGCGTCGCGTTTTGGTAGTATGTTTCCACCTTAAGTGATACAGCGCCGATCGGCTTATACTTATACTTATACGTCATCTTTGTGAGAATACTAAAAATGGCGGATGCTCACGATGATTAGTTTATTAGAAAACCAAGAAAACGTCATGAAAACCGGTTAAAGGTTAAGTGTAAAAAATATTGCAAAAACTAAAAATTTGTTCGTAAGTAACCTGCTAGACAGAGTTGGATTAAATGTCGAGAGCGCCTTAGGCAAGCACCTCATTGGCACCCCTCCCTCTACCGGCCATAGATTTAAAATTAGAAAATTCTATAGATGGCAATTTACGACAACTTAACAACCATTGCAATACTGACTTTTTATTTTAGTTTTTCAAACACCCCATCATCTTTGGATAGGTCTTTTTAAAAATATTTTGCAAGTTATTGGCTTCAAAAGTAAAAGTAAACGCAGCCGAAGTCGCGGGGATAAGCAAGTAATTTATAATTACGTAAAATAGAAGAAGTTTGTTAAAAAAAACTGTTGCTATTGTGTGTTATCCATGGGATATAGACATATGCCATCGCGGACTTTTTTGTAGGAATTTTTAAGATACACAATTCTGTAATACATCATTTTGACATATCTCGTAAAGTTTAGTAAAAAGGCGCCGAAATTCCTATGATCTTAAGAAACATTAAACTTTTTTTGATTTTTGTAAATGTAAATTGCATGTATTAAAAATGTAAGTATTTACAGCAATGTGATTATCCTTTAAAATTCGTGTCAGTTTTTCTGGAGCTGTCAGATCATTTCGAAAATAAAATAAAATAAATAAAATCTATAAAAAAAATTGATTATCATGGTCGGCCCCGACATTTGTCGCTAATAGCAAAGCCGTATAAAGCCTAGATTTCACCCGTCATGATACTTTTGCGAAAACTAAGGCTAGGAAAAGATAATGAATATATATAATTGTTTTTTGTTGTAAGTTGGTGGGTCCAATCTTTATTTTAAAATAATATCTTTCTAATTTGTTTTATTGCCTTATCCTATCCAAGTCTTCAAAACTGTTCTGTTAGTAGTATGTCTGTATTTAGTAAGCTTGGATTTGCTGTTCCCTGCGAGGAATGACAAGGAGTTGACGATAAAGAAGCTTTACACCTTTAAAATATTAATAATTATATTTTAATGATAGATCTATCATATCTATAGATAGGTAAAAAAGGACCTGGTGCAAAACAATGTGGTTTTTATCAAGTAAATATATTAAAATATAATTATATAGTACGAAACTGTTAACTACCCGAAAGAAATTATCTGAATGATAGTAAAAACAGTATAAAAATCCGTTGCGCACCTAGTTTAGAAAATCTAAGCCTACACAGGGACAGAATGCGGGAAACAACTTTGTTTAAACTATAGTATAAGTACATACCTACGTATGTATAGATCAGGCCTTGTAGGAATAATCAAGAAGCACGCTTCGGAAGCTTTACTTCTCTATACAATTAAAAAATCTTTTTATATAGAGTACTGACTGACACAATTTTTTTTTGATATATTGATGTATTTTTGTACTTTGTAGCCTCGCGCCTAAGGCACGTGCCTAATTTGCCTAAGGGATAATCCGCCTCTGATGCTGGAACATGTTTCTACAAGTCTGTAATTTAAGTAACATTTTACTATACACGATATGTTAAAATGTAAAAAGAATAAAATGCAAGTACCAGCCAGAACATACAACAAGCTTGTAATTTTCATAGTTTATTTAAATTTACATGTATTAAAACACAGATGAATTTGCAGCTTTATAAACACGTATGTTGCTATTTTTTTCGGTAGCTTAGGCAGCTTTTACTCTTCTAGCAGGCACAACAGGCAAACGCTAAAATCTTCTGCTTTAAACACACATCTGTAGAATGTAAAGTTTAAAACATATTTCTTAAAACTTACAATTTTGTAGAAGCATGTTGATATTGCTTACTCCATGATAACTTCATTAAGTTTTGGCATGGATGTATGCATACTAACAGTGCGATAATAAGTTCAGATTTGCTGGTAATTTCTGGCTTGGCTTTGCTAACTAACCTTTTTATTTTTCTTTCCTGATTAATATGTGTCAATTACACGCAGCAGCACAGGATTCGTATAACAAATTAAGTTTGTTAGAGTGTAAGTGGACCCCAACAAAGACGGTGCGATAGTCTAGCTATAGGGCTGGCGGAAATACTACTTTTACAGTGCACATAGTATACTACGGAATTAGTCATCAGACCACACATATATAAATAAATGTACACGCAAATGTTTCACGACTCACGCGCCGCGGAGAATGAATAGGGCGGCGGCGGCGGCGTGCTGGCGGGACGTGGCGCCCACGTCTACATTGCAGCACTGTGTACAAGTCAACTTAGTTCAGATTTTTTCAGTTTAAGGAAGCCATTTAAATATTATGTAAAATGGTTTTTTGTATAATACTTATAATTACATGTTTTTATTTAAAAAAAATTTACATATATGTTTATTGTTATTTTAATTTTATTATTGTCACGACTTAATAAAACAAATCTCTAAATACATCACTGAAAATGTATCCACAAGAAGGATTTTAATAATAATAAATGCTGTTTGCATTCAATAACAAAAACAGAAATACTGCAAAAATTTATCAAACAAAAGTATATGAATATCCTTATTTGTCTTTGGTATCGCTGTGACAAACATATGACACCATTTGCTCCGTTGCAACTCGAAGGAAAAGTCTGTTCGTGTGGGGCGTTTTGGGTGTAAAGTATCATAGGATATAGGCCTTTTTTTACCAACTATCCCAGAACCAAGAACTTCCACGGTCGACAATTAATAACTCTTGTATATACCGTAATATAATATAATAACATTAACCTTTACTTGCAGGTACCCGGTAGTTTCGTAGCCATGTACGTAAACAGAATATACGGTCGGAAGGCTACAATAATCGCTACTTTCTTAATCACCACTTTGACGATGGTGGTGTTGATCTTTACTCCGGAAGGACATTGGGGTATCACGGTTCTCGGCATCATCGGGATCTGCGCTAACAGCGTGACGTTCTACGTGGCGGTGGTGTTTGTTGCTGAGCTGTACCCCACGCCACTCCGGAGTATGGCTTGTGGAGTAGCTTCGGCTGGTTCTCTGGTTGGAGGAATGATAGCGCCTTTTATAGTCAACATAAGTCCACAGTGGGTGCCATCTTTAATTTTGGCCATTTTACCTGTTTTAGGGTCTTTAAACTGTATAATATTGCCGGAAACTAAAGGTATGACCTTACAGGATACCATTAGTTGAGTCGGTGTACACCAAACTGCCCACGAATGTTGCAAGGGAGTTTTTTTTTGACAAGAAGGACTTAAATTAAATTCTCGTCGACGATAAGGCCAAGCGGGCGCCAATATGTTGAAGGCAGTGAACTGACAGTACTATGAATGATGAACGTTAGCGTTTAGCGTGTTAGTGGATTATCATTTAATTTTAAATAAATTATAAGGAATCTAACGTAGTTAGGTACGTATTTTTAGTAAATACAAAAACTTAAGTTTAAAATTCATAAAACAATAATACTGTTTTAAAAAAAAAATCCCAATCCTAATCAAAAATACTAATTGGATAGCAAAATAGTTACCTCAAAATATTATTATTTTAGCAACAATTTGAGTTTGTGACGCATCGCTTATAATTAAAAAGCGGAGCTTTTTGATGAATACGTATCTAATAATTACTAGCGGACAATAAATTTAAAACATTGCTACTATTTATGAAGGCAATTTATTTAACTGAAACACCATTTTATTTTGTCATTATAATTAAATTATTCGCTAATTACAACACAATGAGACCAACAATCAAATATAAAATTGGATACAAATAGTTAGTAACTTTACTTTATAGTCGTTTTTATTGAATTATTATAGCAGGCCTTGGCCGAACGCCCTTGCTTCCCGTTTTGGCCTCTGCAGGCGGTGTCACATACTTAAACCAAATCGCAAGCTCGATTACAAGCTTGCATATACATATAATCCTTGAAAAAATGGGTCAGGTGCATTTACCATTCATCTAGGAGTTTCTTTGCGTGGGCAACACTACCAAAAGCAAAAGCATTTTGTCTAAATTGATCGAAAGTGTTCCAGTGTTGACTAAATGAAATGTTACTTGCCGTTGAGCTATCTACTATATAAGTGTTTCGTACGGAGTCTGATTCTAAGACTTTGACGCTCCTGTCACTTTTTGCCCACTGATACGCATGAGACCAGTTCTAGCGGAGGTGCACCTTGAAATGTCTCTAGTTTATGATTTGTAGACCATTCCTTAACCATGTTCTTTGTGTATGTTAGGTACTATTATTAGGTAAAGAAACGTCCAATTCCATTGTAATGTATATCTATTAATGAAAATTTATAGGTTAGTAATATTACACATTCAAATTCACTGCAATAATCATAAGACTAGACTGAACATAATAAAAGTAATCAATAACTTACTCTCGCACAAGCTTTGCGAACTACAAAACCACTTGCTCGCTAGAGGTAGGCACACTCAGCGGCAAAGTTATCACTTAGTTAGCGTGCGATATTATATTTTCAGTATTTTAGATGAAATTTTTAAAATAATGCTAAATAAATAGCAATATGTTTGTTTACATTACAATAATTATTTTGATTCCTAATAAATAAATTAAAAGATTTTAAGTTTTTTAATGAGCATTTAAAAATAAGTCAAATAGTGGTCCGCTCAAAAATGGTTCTAAGTGGTGCGAGGTCAAATATTTTGTATTTTGTATTGTATTGCAGACATCAAGAGTCGGGAGTAAATTTCGAAAAGTCGCAACTTTTAATTTTGAATTTATCTTGCGGTTTAATAATATAAATAGTTACCGTGCAGTACAAATAGTTATTGACAACTGTTTATTATATTGTATTTTATTGTCGGCGACAGTTTTGTATATATTTAAATAAGGATATTGCTTACAATAAAATAACAATAAACCTATATGCAACTTTTATTGTCTTAACAATACTAGTCTACCATTCACCACTGTCGCTGGATCACCTTGAACACTTCCTGACTTGCTATTTTTGTAATAACAAGTGTATATCACGTTCTGAACTATTTTACTAATATTTTTGGCAAAATATTAAATTGTACAAAATTGGCATCTTAGTCATCGACTGGATCTGCATTGTATATATATATTTGTTATTTGACCTCATGTCTGTATCGCCATTAGATTAAGACAAGATAAGGAAGTCATATAGTTTACATTTCAAGGTTCATCATATTTTGTGTACCCACCGTTAGTTAGGTTACTTAACCACGGTTAGATTAATATAATTTAACACTAGGTGACTACCATGTGTTTGGTTTAACACTAAGTGACTGCCATGTGTTTGTTTTAACACTAGGTGACTAGACTACTATGTCTGTAGTAGGATTAGTAGTGTAGTTTGCCAGTTTCTGGACATCATTGTTTCAACAAGAATGGCCATGTTAATATATTCTATGTCTCTTAAATTATTAGTCTAAAATTTAAAAACTATTTTAGTAAAAGTAAAGCCTAGAAAATTAACAATGATTTTTCCTTAGCTTATTTTAATGTTTTTCATGTCAACTTTAGGTTAAAACTGTTACAAGCTTTTTCTAACAAAGTATGTTATGATTTATTAATTAATTAAGGTTATAATTTATGACTTAAGGCAAAAAATATATTGCTTAAGGTTTGTTTACACGTGTCAATAAAGAATAACAGTTAATCATTATTATGGGGAAAATAATAAAATTTAAAACTGATGGATCCTATATATTGAATTTTAGGAAATACAGTTTGTGTGTTTGTAACGCCTTCTCGCTGCACCAGCTCGACGAATTTGGATGAAATCGACCAAATCGACAAATTGGAATGAACATATCTTATATCATAAATTAACACAAAGGCTACAATTGTTCCAGGAAAATTTGTTTCCGCCATAGCAACAAATTCAGCAAAGCCGGAGCCGCGGGCACAGCTAGTCGTTTTACATTATATAGAATCTGTTACGATAGCTATCTGTGCTTGATGTTGTCTTAGAGAAAAAATATATTTGAATAGACTTAAACTAATTAGGGGTCAGGGTCGCCCTTTTTGGAAAACAAACCATATTATCCGATGGAAAGTGCATAAAAACTACATGACTTTATTCCGTCAGCTTCATTCCAC
The DNA here is from genome assembly GCA_946406115.1 of Apoda limacodes. NCBI lineage: Eukaryota > Metazoa > Arthropoda > Insecta > Lepidoptera > Limacodidae > Apoda > Apoda limacodes. Next base: position 3,060,189 of record OX291553.1, on the reverse strand, counting down.
CTTCGGTTAACGAGACGGAGTAGCGGCTTTTACCCCTTTGTTGTCGATATTCCACCTATCCGCACGAAGCGCTATGCTTCGTCATTCATTATGTGGAGTGGAACTCCTTACCTCCGTCAGTGTTTCCCGATTTTTACAACTCAGGGTCTTTCAAGGCCAGAATGAATAGATATTATTTGAGTTTGCGTGTACGAGTACCATTCTTGACTGCATCGTCACGTTCTATCAGGTGAGATGAAGTCAAACCTAATGATAAAAAATAGTCCATCGAACTTTCTTTTCGTCATCAGGAAATGATTGCATGAGGTTTTGTCGTCGTTAGAAAATTAATTAGATTTTTTATAATATATTAGAAAGTAAAGAAAATTTTCTTTTCACCATTAAAATTACACTAGATTTTCGGTTTCCGTCAAAGAGTACATCGATTTTCCTCTCTGCCATCCATCAGTGGTTTCCGTTATCGGAAATCTTTGTTTTATTGTTAAACTTTTGATTCATAAGTCCTGTGCTAAACATAAATGGGTATACCCATACTGACAAAAGGTAAAAATCCATAAGTGAAACAGAGAGCTATATTTGTGTCAAACAAAAGATAATTGAAACTGACAATACCGGAGGGCAAACCAAAATCTAACGGAAAAATAATACCTTCAAATTACTATATAATTATTTAGGTGACATGTTTTTGTTTCACCTTGTGTTGTGTTCAAGCTGCTTGAGCCCCAGCCGTTCACTTGACCTTAGCGATTAGATCTTAACTTAAGGCTGCGGTATAGGCTAGCCGCGAAAATACGCCATTTTTGTGAAAATTTTGTGGCTAAACTATAGCATCTAAAGGTTTGAATTTTTTTTTTGAATTTTCTAGTGCATTACCTTACTGAATGATTTTATTGTATTTAATGCATTAAAAAAATCTGGAAGTGACCATTGTTTCAACACTTGTGCAAATTTTTAAAACGTGTTTTGTATTTGTTTGTAATAAAAGTTGGTTAAATAATTAGAATAGCTTGTTATCTAGTGCACTGACTCTAAGTTGTAGCAAAAAGTCAATAAATGTGACTACAAAACGGTAATAACGTTAAATTCCATACAAAACATTAAAAGTTTCAAGGCGTCATTACGGTATAAATTACTTAAGAAGTATATAATATATATATATCATATGAATATGACATTATCTAATGATTTATAGTGCATTTACATACACAACGTAAGAATTACCTATATCGCCCTCTTAATATTCTTACTATATTTCTTACTATATCATGTTTGTTGAGATCTGAATTTATTAAAATCTTACCAGGAACTGACAATTTTAATTCTTCTAATCAAGTATAAAAATGTTAATTAGGTAATACTAAATTCATTGTGGAATTAAAACACGTAGTCAATTTTTTTTAGGCAAAGAGTACCCCATGTTGATCCTGACACTACTATCTACTAACATTGTTAGTTTCAAGTCTTAAGCATTAGTATGATCTGAGTTGAATAATTTCGGACAGAGAGACAGATATTTTTTTTTGACATTTACTGACCGAAAAATATATCAGAACCGAAAAAGTCTAAAATCACAAATAAATAAACATGTTATTAATTTGTCCTGATTTCTTGGTAAGTTTGACTCAGTAAGTAGTAAGTTACCGTGTTTGTTTGTTTTGGATAAGATAAATACTCAAATTGAACCATTAGTTTCATCATGTCCGTTTATCCTTCGTTTGTCCGTCCCTTGGCATTTCCCAACCATAAAATTCTGTACCCTGACATCGATTTTGACCAAAAAAAGGGGTAATTATGTTAACATTCATACTGTTTTATAAAAATAAACAAAACGGAATATTTTTAGTTTCGTCATGTGCGTCCATTCATCCCTTACAATCATACTACCTGCCATAGATTTCAAATGTGCGTGACTCCAATACATGAGAAGGTGAAAATTACGTTTATGGTATTTTTTTAGGGTTAATCTAAAATATTCTATGGTGTTTTTACGTGTATAACGTTGCTCAATGACTCTAAAGATAAACATATAAATAAGGGACCTGCATTACGAAGTTTTTTTCACGTGTAGGGGGAGAAGGGCTTGTTGTAACGGGCGTAAGCAGTAACAGCTTAATAACTCAGCTGGTTTCAAATATTCTGTTTCAATTTTGAACTCAACTATTTAAGATAGGGCCTACGACGTAAGCGCAGCCAGTAACGCGCGGGAGGGCACCGTGACCGGTTTTCAACAGAAGTACTGTTTTTGCCAGGTAACCTTAACCTTAGTTCGTTACAACTACACACAGTTGTAACAAGCGAATTTTTCAGCAAAAAGAGCTATAAATACAAATTAATTATAGATTTAGGAAAAAAAAAATTATGGGAATATATTTTCAAATATCTGATTACTCATTTAAAAGCCCTTTTCCTTAAAATACTCAATAGTCTAGTCACTCCATTGTATTAATGAAAAATGTTACAAGAACCTCCCTTCTCCCCTAAAACATAGCTCAATGACTCTGAAGACAATCATTACGAAGTTTTTTTTTCACGGTTATAACATTGCTCTATGACTCTAAAGACAAACATATAAATAAGAGAACTACATTTCGTTTTTTTTTATCACAGACAATTAAAACTGTGGGTACGTTTTTCGTGACTTACGAACTATTCACAGCCTGTTGAATTTATGTGAACCGCCATAATATTAATTGTACTGAAATTAAGATGTTATTTTTAAGGGTAGCTCTTAATACATATAACTGAGGGATGATTTTAAGTACTTTTCTCCCTCTTTTATATTTTGTGAGTTAAATCAAAAAGTTATTCTAACTCTTCTGTCACGTAAGTATTTCTGAAAAAATCACGATAATGCAGGTTTGTAAAATAATTTCACATAATTTTGTAAGTGCTAATTCAGTTTTCATCCCATGGAACACTGATTTAGAAAGTGCGCGTGTAAGGCACGCTATAGGTTAGTTTTTATGATTCGCAAATACGAGTTTAGCCATGGTTATGTGTATAAATAATTTTATTGTCTCATCAATGTCTTGTAGACACACAACTTCCATCAATGTCTCGTAGACAGACAAGTTCCATCAATGTCTCGTAGACAGACAAGTTCCATCAATGTCTCGTAGACAGACAAGTTCCATCAATGTTTCGTAGACAGACAAGTTCCATCAATGTCTCGTAGACAGACAAGTTCCATCAATGTTTCGTAGACGGACAAGTTGGTACGCTAAAATAAAAACTAGGACAATGATCTTCTTATGAGAACTGATCCGGTTAAGTTGGAGGTTGAAAATTACAAATATTTAGGAAAAAAAATCAATAGAAATAAAGGGACAGACAATTTAGGATGACAGAGTCGGTCATAGGTATTGTGTTCTGTGGTCGCAGATGTCTGAGAAGTAAAATAAAAAGGTAGTTTATAAAAAAAAATTTACAAAAAAAATCAACCAGCTTAAAAAAATTCAATTAAAAGTTAAAAATAATAACTTATTTCCAAAAATCTGATATGATTTACAGTTTGAAGTTGTTTTCATGCAATTGAAGTGTGTAAGGTACATAGACACCAAGTTCAATCTGTAATTTAGATCACATTTTTGGATTTTTTTATTTTTTACTTTTGAGTGACCAATTGCTTTCGAGTGTAAAGGCGTGTATGTTATGTTGCGTGATTACGTAAATAATGCATATTAATGCGATAGCAGCAATCGCAGTTGATTTGCTGCCATTTTTTTGAAGACTTCAGTAGTAGTCTGTCTACGAAACTCATCATTAGATTTATATGAAATTTAAATGGGGCCCTTTCGGAATAAACCCCTTTCGAACAAAAAAGGATTTTGCAACAATTAAATATTAAATACATAAAAAAATATAAACATTTAAAAAGGAGATCATGTAGTTTGAATTACTTAATACGCGTAATCAAATAAAAACCACACAAACAAAGTCGCGAGCACAGCTTTTTTATTTATGAAATTGTGTTTTAATAACAAAAAAAAAAACACAATAATAATCATTCAAATCAAAAGTTGTAGTGAGATATAATAAAAAGAAAAATTTATTAAATTGTTATAAAAACAAGGATAAAAAAAAGATATTAAATATTAAAAGTCATCAATTACTGTACTAAGCAATGTACAACTAGGCAGGTAAACATATTACCTATCGGCAGACTTAGCAGTTCCTCAATATCGTACAAGTGTTAAGATACCAGTTTTTCTGATATCTTTAAAGATATTAACAGGAGGTGCATGTGATCATTGTGATTTGTGTGATCTTTCGGATTTTGTCGGTTTATATTCCAGATACGGGGTCTGCAACGGCTTCGCGTGTTATAGGAGTGATTTAAACCTAAGAACGACTTAAGGTATCTACGTCACTTCAAGGTAACTATTTAAATGTAAGGGTAAATTCGTGCTAAGCCCTCAGTAGTCGCGCACGTTAGCTTTGCCACATGGTCGCAAAAATATGACCGCTGATCTACAGCGAGGCCATGCTGGACGCTGGAGTCAAGGTAACCGCTGCAACAAATTTTATATTATGTAATTTAAATAAACCGAAGGTCATCATGTTCCGTAAACACGCAAGTACTGAAGTACGTTTAGTTGCGGTTTTTCTTTCAATCGGTTCCAAGGTAGTTGTTTGCGTGTCTATTTTATAGCATTTTAATTAGTTGCAGGCTTTGAAAATAAAATTATTGACTTAATTAATACTGACACTATTACAACTACTATACTAATAAGTAGTTCATCCGTACTAATGTTATAAATGCAAAAGTGTGTTTGTACCGCTTCTTCATCACTGCTCAACTAAATTGCTCATCTGCATTAAATTGAGCAGTGGGTAATACCAATGGCTCAACAGGTAATTGCTTAACTGTTAATAGTTGAGCTAAAAAACCTTTGTTGATTCGTTGGTTTGTCCTTCCATAACTTACCATAACTTGAAAAGAAACGAATTCCACTACCCAAGTGTTCGCGGGAGGAAGTTAAGCGACCATTTCGGTCCTAAAGTTTTAGAATAAATTCCCTGCCGATGGCGAGCAGTGCGACGGTAGAAGGTAGCCGTGGGCATCATTTCGAACAATTCCTCAGAACACATACCATTGTACAAGCGGTAGAACACACATAGGGAGGCAAAGGCTTTTCTCAGAGTTAAGGGCTCGATACGGCAAGTGACTTTGGGATCGTCGACAATTCTCACAGCCCGTCGTTGAACCGAGTCAAAAGAGCTAAGCTGATATCCGGGTGCACCTGCCCAGAGATGGCAGCAGTACTCCATATGGGGCTGAACTTGCAACTTGTAAAGCATCGACCTACCAAGCAGTGTTTTACCGGAAACATATTATTCACATTTTTTGGCAATAAGGAATAAAACATTCGAAAAATGCGTAAATTTTCGAATATTTTATTCATTATTGCCAAAATGGAGCACCTAAATGCCTAGAATTTTGAAATATTAGGATAGCTGAAAGATTAAGATAGATTTAGTATGTTTTTTATGTAATGTAAAAGCCCTTTGCGTTTGTAATTGCAGGTAGGTCCAAGGGGAGGGGTCAAGCTCATACCAGCAGCTTTTCACTTACCAAAATAATGGGCTTTACTTACTACAGAACTCGGAACGCCCATATTTAATTCTCTGTCTTTATGGTTGTTTTCCACACGCATATTGTGTAGAAACATGGACAGTGTCAGTGGGGCGGGATCATCACTTAAGTAATTGGCCTTGACTTCACTACTGATTCACAGTCGTATATAACTGTTAATTATACTTATTAAGAGATGATGTCTTTAGTACTTTACGTAACTTGTCTTTTACAATTAAAATTAGACGTTCGAAGAAATGACCCCACCATGGGGCACTAAAAGTGTTTTTTTCTAACTACTGACTAATGCTGTTGGCCTTTACAACTTCACGCGGATTACCTTTTGCGGCGGCGCAGCTTGCACTCTGCTGCGAAAAGTTAGGACGGTTTGCACAAGTGTGAGCCACGAACCTCGGCTTGGGCAACCGCTCTTAAACAAACTAAATCAGACAAAATTAACCATCGTATCGGAAAACAAAGGCGTTCTTAAGAGAAAAAACTCAGCCCTCGCGTTTAATATTAATTAATAGTTAACTAATCAATGATTAATATTAAGCTCCGTCGCCGCCGGCGGGGACGTTCGTGGGAAACTGAAACACTATGGATAAAATATTTTATTAAGTCTTTTCAAAGAACTTTCTACCAGCCTGTATACATAGTTTCATTCGTCTCACCGCAGACACTACTGTCACGGCCTTCTCGAACGCTGCTAGCGCGTCTTCCGGCGATGAATACTGTATGCTGTAATTTTAGCTGATTTTTTATTTTAGGGAATAAAAAGAAGTCACACGGTGCCAGATCAGGATTGTAAGGAGAGTGAATCAAGACTCTGACCGGTGTGGTGTCCAGGAGCGCTGAGTGCGCAGTACCCCGCGGCGCCCGGTGTTCGGTCGCTTGTTGCTTGTTGCTCATTGCAGACAAAACTTCTGGCAGGCACTGCGCTTCCCGATCGTTTCACTTTCGTAGGCGTTAGTTCGTTTTGAAATAGCCAAACTGCAGACTGACGCTTCGTTTCAGGATTGTATTGATAAATCCAGGATTTATTATCTACTACAATATCGTAAATGGGCCGAGACGATATTGCTTCAAATTTTTGAATCATATCACGGCACCACTACACACGGGCCTGTTTCTAAGCTTCGGTGAAGTTCCTTCCCGAACCAATCTGCAGTGTATGCTAAATCTCTTCGTATGTAATTCGCCTCTTTTATTGAATTATTTTTTTTACTGTCAGCATACTTTCTTTCGTGACAGCCCTCGTAGGACGTCGTTTGTTAAAACCCAGAAGTAAGGCGACCGCGGTTGGACTCGCTATGCCAACGGTAGATGGTTGCTTTTGAAGGTTTTTCATCCATAAAAGCCATTTGAAGTCAATCAAATGACTTGGTTTAAGGCACGTTGCAATATTCTCGATGCACATCCATTTTTAAATGAGACACGATAATTTTATTTGGCTAACGAAATTCGAAATTCGAACAGTGGTATTTTAACTTTCAAATAACCAAATTTTTCAAATCTTGACAGCTGGTGCAGCAGGGTGCGGCAGTGTCGTGGCAGAAGTAGTGGGAAGAAAGATAGGGAATATTGCCTGTCTGAGTTCAGAGCAGGCGCCCTCGAATTTTGAAGGGGGTTGGGCGTTTTTGGCCACCGTTGCGTACCATCGAGGTGTCTTTGGGCGTCCTTTTGACACTTGCACAGTGCCGTGCCGCAGTGGTCTTGCAGACATGGCATTGCAGTTTCGGGCCGAATGACCATAATTTTGGCAGCGGTGGCACTGCCCTGGGTAAGTCTGTTTGTTTGGTTGTTCAACTTTCAACCCCGACAATTTGCAGATTTCCTTTACGGAGAAAATCCGCTTTTCCTTTTGGTGGCCTTTTTGTGAGCCTACCGATCATGCGATGAACATCTCGGACAGAGAAGCCTTGTTTAACCGACAAACTATCAATACTTAACTCGAGAACAGAAGGTGTGATCGAGACAGTTTCGAAGGGGCGAGATAGCAATAGGGAGAGACCGAACGTGTGCTCGATCTCGACTCTGACACTAGAAGGCGTGTTTACAAATGCCCCTTTATCATAACACTTGTATGGCGTTGTGCTAAAGAAGCTATTGGGCAGGAATTTTTTTTACATGGTGAGCTCTTTAAAACTTAGCAATTGCATACCTCGTTAATAAATTTTACAAAATGGCTTTCTGTAATAAATGTCAAGTTCATGTTTCTCGATTATCAACTCATAAAAAAGTAGTTAAGTATTCATAAATCATATTGCCTGTTACAAACTGAGTTTCAAAATGTGCTGATAATTGCCACTGCATTTAAAAATCGAATAATTAGTTATAGAATCGATCCTCTTTCGCAGTATCTTTTGCCAGAACAATTCTTATTAGAGGTTTCGCAAACTGTTTCTTACCTCGTTCAAAATTTATTAAATAGACATGGATCGATAAAAGTAAACCTGGATCTCTTTATCACATATAAATTACCGAAAAATGATTCTCCAACTTTGAAATCTTTTAATACAAAGTATACTACAATATTTTAAAACACTAATATATCCGAGTTGTATTATGAACTATCGAATCTTCTGTCATGTAAATGTACAGAATTCGAACAAGCAGAATTAGGGTGGACGATGGAGTCAATTAGTCACTTGGAAATGAATGTTGCTAAATTTAGTCGTCTGAAGCTGGATCTTACATACCTCTCCCAAAACGAATTCAAAACTCTAAATCTAGTATAAATATTCGAAACAAAGATGAATTTTGTTTTCTTTGGTGTATAATTGCACATATTTATCTTGCAAAACAAAATCCAAACAGAATAACTTCATATCCTCATTTCTCTGAATTTTTTAATATTTCTAACATGAAATTTCCCCCACACTTTAATGATTTAAAATGTTTTGAAAAAAATAATCCCAACGTAAGTGTTAAAATTTACAGTTTAGATGAAAAAAATAAAGTGACTGGACCTTTGTACAAAGCACTTAAGCGGAAACATGAACATGTCAGTTTATTATTTTTGCGTAAAAATAGTAAAAATCATTTTTGTTTAATTAAAAATATTGAAAAACTTTTGCATAAGTAACTTAGTTATCATAAAGCTAAAATTCACATGTGTGAAGAGTGTTTTATTTATTTAAGCACCGAGAATCAATTATTAAAACACAAGTGTGCTAGAATGCAAACTGTGCTGCCTGAGAAAGGCTCTAAGCTTTGTTTTACAATTTTGAAAAAACTCAAAGAATACCTCTATAGGTTACTATTAATCTATGGTGACTTTTAAAGTTTACTTAAAGAGTACTCTGATAAGAGTCAGTTTCAACATGTAGAGAAAGTTCAAATTCATAAAGCTACTTGTTTTAAATATTATATTTGTTGTAAAACTGATCCTAGCTTAAATGATTATGTATCTTATCGCGGCCCAAACGCTTCTCAGGAATTTGTAGAAACGATTTGTAATGACATATTGAGATTGTTTGAAATTTTACCTGTACAAAGAGATATATTACCTTTAACAAAAGAAGAGCAAACGAGTGTAGAAAATGCGACTCATTGTTATATTTGTAAAAAACCTTCTGCTTTAAATGAGCAGATTGTTCTTGATCATAATCACTTTACAGAAAAGTTTAGAGGACCTGCTCATAATATTTGCAACTTGAATTGTAAAGAATGCAACTTTGTACCTATAATATTTCATAATCTTTCTGGCTATGACAGCCATTTGTTTATAGAAGAACTTTCAAAGATCTGTGGTCGAATAAGTCTCATACCTAAAAGCACAGAACATTATAAGACTGGGGTGCTAATGTTCTGTGGTACAGACTGACGTAGATGACGCATCCCATAAATTCGTAGAACCAATCGATATTGATCGGAGTATGATCTGGTACGAACAAAAGCGTACCAATTGTGTAAATAATTCAGCTGATTGTTTAGATTTCTGTACTAAGGACGGGAAACTATTTAAAACGAATTCTAACCGAATTTTCACGAGGAAGGGGGGATAATGTAGCAAGTGATTTGTTTTGATATCTCTGTAAATAGCTTTAGTTCTCTTTTTGCGTTTTTACTTATTATTATATAATAATTATAATTTCTATATCCATACGAGAAATGCCAGACTTACTTACTTTGACATACTTACTTTTTACTCTAAAATTTGGTATTTAAAAGATTAACATATAGAAAAGTAAAAAGATGTGAAGACAGCTTTTGAAAAGTAAGGTTCACGCAAAGACGTAATAGATTAAATTTTTAAAAGAAAATTATGTCAATTACTTGAAGCCATTCTTTTTCAATGACTCATACATAACGTTACCATTTGCTGTGACTCTCTGCTGCCGATCCAAGAATGACCTGATCATCGGCATAGAGGAGGCACTTGATTAGTAACTCATTCATTCTTATACCACATTCTTTCTCTTTCAAATCTCCAAGACAGTTATCCATGAATAAATTGAACAACCAAGGAGACGCCACACATCCCTGTCTAACACCTTTTTCGATGTTAAACCACTCTGTATGGGCCCCATTTATCCTGACACAAGCACTAGAATCCCGGTAAAGAGATTTCTGAAATGAGTTTTAAAGTAATTGTTAAAGATAACTTTGACAATTTGGGTTGAACCGTCCTACAAGTCGTAAATGCTTTTGTTACGTGTTTTGCTAGGATAAAGAACTTGTATCTCTGCCTTTTTCAATGATTAAAAAAAAACTGTGCCAAGCTGCCTAAGCATGGCCAGAAAAAAACAGTCCATAATTTGTGTTATTTATGAGCCGATGTAACTTTAACTATAACCATTTTCATTTTCGCATGTAATTGTTAACGTTAAATTTTATAACGTAATTTAACAATTGTCACATGATGCACTCCATTTTTTGCTTAACCGAGAATTTGACGAGTCAGCCTTTTGTTATCGTTAAAATAAGTTGGTGCAACCCAGCCTTATTCATTATCATAAACAAACCCAAGCTACTAGAGCTAAATTTATGAGATTATATGGATTAATTTCTGACGAAATTATAAAATAAACCCATTAAGCTGTTCCAAGCTTAGCGTAAGTTACCTATGAAGACCTTAATTTAGTATTTTTAAAGACAAACAAACAAACGGATAGACAAGATTTTCTTCAACTACAGTATGGGGTTCTTCGAGAAAGAAGTTATTGGATTTTTTAAGTCGGCAACGCGCGAGTGATATCCCTGGTATTATAAGCGTCCATAGGCCACCTTAGTGGTATATAAAAAAAAGGAAGACAAATAAACAGACATACAAAAATGTAGCGTACACAAACAAGGCGATGATATTTTGTATTCTGATACTCTCCGTATGTATTAGTTGTATCGTTAGTAGGATACATTTTTCATCGTAAGCAGATTTTGATAAAACACAGATTATATATTACTCCAAGCTAAACCTAAGCTACTTGTGAAAACTCCATAAAAATCTGTTTAGTATTTTCAAAAATTAGCCGGAACAAGTATGTTTTTGTATTTTGTTACCCTCGCTTATATAAGACAGTCGTTCATTTTTGTTTAATAGTAGTAGACGATCTCCACCGTTTCACTCACTGAAGAACCTATTCCTGTGGAAACTCTCGATCGGGATACAAGTATTCTTTGTTTTTTTCGGTCTCTAATTTCTCGTTAATATAAAATTCAAAATTCTCTGCACAAAAATTCATTCCTGTTAGAGCTCTTTATCACGATAAGAGATATTCTATATTTTTCCTGTCCCTTAGCTGTCCCTGTGCCAAAAATCCGATCATACCGGTGCTTCGTTGCAATGTTAAAAAAAAGTGCATTTTCTCTTCCGACTGCGTTTTTTGAAATATAAACTGAATTACTTGAATATGCCGCCCGAACAATACTCGCCCGGATGAGTAGCTCGAACTCACAAAAAACCGCGGCAACAATAAATGTTTAAACACTTGTTTACAGTAGAATTCATAGTGTTTTTGGATAGTATATCAATATTGCAGTCTCCAATTAGGATTAAATTAGATTTTGGGTCTATAATGCGTATTATATTTTCGATATCGGTGATAAATCTGTATTTATTCTTGTGGGGTGGTCTGAAGATATTTTTTTTTCTAAACTGACTATGCAGTTGGCTGTTGCAGCCAGTACTGCTTCACCGGGCTTTTATGGGCGAGCCTTTGAAGGAGCCTCAGCCCGTATAGCGCCCAACGCTCAAGGGCTCCCCGCGCGGGGAGCCTCGGCTTGGGTTGTCGCTCTCGGGGGCGTCCCTTCGACCAGCGTGAGCCTCGAACCCGAAGGTGAGTCACCGCCAGAAGGGGAGTTCCCCGTTACGCGGGTGCGGTTGTGATTGAGTGGGGGCGAGAAGCGCCCTGGCACTCTTTGATACCTCGTGTATCCTTGCGGGCGCCAACGAACCCAGGGACGTCGGCGTCGTGTTTGGAGGGAGGCCCTATTCTGGGAGGTCGTAGAGACTAATCTCGCTATCCGGACAGCGAGATCGTCATCTGGTGCCGATAGTAGTTGCCGAGGCCGCCTAACGATTGTTTTACGACCGTGCCGAGGCCGGTCGGGGGGATGATCTGTAGATAGCAATGAGATCTGTTTATAGTTACTTATTGATACCACCTCCTCGTTTTTTTTCTCTTGTTATTGAAAATGTCTTATATCCGTCAATGTTGTAGTTTTGTAATTCTTAATTTTTTATGTTTATTTCAGTAAGAAACACCGCATCCAACGCTGTACACTTATTTTATAATACAGTAGTTCGTCAAAGTGTTTTCTTAGAGAACATATGTTCATGTGAATAATATTAAATAATGTTGAATTTTGAAGTATCAAGTCATCCTATATAGATATTTCAGTAAATTTTGTATATTTTATTTCCTGAAAGTAAGAATCAAACTTTACTGAAAATGGTAATCATATTTCTGTAGGTTTTTACTGTATATTTTACGTAGCAATGAGTTTTTGAATGTTATTCTCGGATCGGATTTGATAGATTTTACGCTTATTGTCGTTTTTCTAATTAAATTTTTAGCATTTTGGATTCAAATATACTTGTCTTTTAGTTTTGATTTTACTTCCCAAAATAGTCGTTTCGTGTACTGTGTGATATTTTCGTTAACATACATAAATCTTAGAGTCGTCATTATCATAAATAGCGTCTTTCATTGCACAAGAGTAGCAAAAAGTAATGCTTGGAGCCAACGGTCACGCACCATAGTCGTACAATTCAATCATCCAAGAACTAAGGACTCTTTCTTAGCATCTGTTATTAAATTCAACAAAGGAAAGTCGAACTATATTACTCAAAACTCAAACTAAACTCAACTCAACTCAAAACTAAAGTGCCAATATACGTAACGGAGCATCTATCTAACGCCAACAAAACTTTGCTCGCCGCGGAAAGAATTAAGGCAAAAGAAAAGGATTATAAATACGTGTGGATAAGGAACGGGCGTATCTTTATGAAAAAAAGTGACAATTCAATACAATACAAGTGGATTAAAAATATTGACTTTCTGAGTAGTATTTAATAGTATTTAAGACTTTCTGAGTATTAATATATATCTTAGAGTACTTGGATGTTTTGTATGTTACAATCTTAAAATTCAATCTTAAAATATACTTATTATCAAAATATACGAGGTCTTCGAACTAAAACACATGTTTTTTCATCAAAATGTATGTTGCACGAATTACGACCTTATTGTGTTAACAGAAACTTGGTTAAACAGTGGTATATTATCCTTGTGATAAGGGATAAATTGTCTACAGGAGAGATAGGGAGACCTCAGGTTGCAATAAAAGAGAAGGTGGTGAAGTCCTTATGATGTCTCAAAAAAAAATTGAATTCTAAAAGAAATAAGGAATATGAAACGAGCTGCGAAGACCTATGGGTGTCTATAAAGAAAACCAAACCGACACAGTAGTAATATAGATAACATTGACATCTGTGCAGTTTACTTTCCACCACCGGTACAAAGCTCTAGTTAGCGTTACTTACTAAAATTTATTACGAAATGTAATGCTGTGCAGATTGCAAGGATTGAGTACACTTGAGTATTTTAGAAGATTTTTATTAAGGCAATATAATTTGGGAAATAATAAATCCGTCGTCTCAAAGCTCTATTTACAAAGTATCGCCGAATGCACTAATGCTTTTAGATTTTTTACACTTAAATATTTTAAGCAGTACATTTTGTGCCCAACAATAAAACAAAATACTTGACTTAGTTTTAGTAATCAGCCCTAATTGTAAAGTAGATAACGTTAGTGATATACTTAGCTCTAAGGATAAGTTGCAACCACCAATAGACATTATCTGGTCTATGTGTAACGATAATACTAAGTATCTAGGATATAACCCTACATTTAAAAGATACAATTATAGGAAAGCTGATTATACTGCTATTAATTTAGAACTGCAACAAATAGACTGGAATACAATTTTAGATAACACAGATGATGTAGTTTTTATGGTAAGTAGGTTTTATGAAAAATTAAGAGATATTTCACATAAATTTACCCCTTTTTGCAAACAAAAAAGTACTAAATATCCGGTGTGGTTTAATCAATCCTTAATAAAATTACTAAAGGAAGAGAATAAAGCTCGCAAAAGATTGGATGGATGAATTAGAGTGTAAGCTGCTGCGTAAAAGGTGTAACAAACTAACTTCTGAATGTTACTATACTTATATTAATAATACAGAAGCTAATACAGTTTAAAATTCTAAACATTTCTGGTAATTCGTTAAATCCAAAAGAGGTGCAACAAGTTCTTACCCAGTCTCAATGACAAACGGAAAGGTTACTTCAAGCAATGGTATAGAAATCTGTAAGTTATTCGCAAAGTTTTTCTCGTCAGTGTACGATGAAACAATTTCAGCTGATACAGCACCGTATACATCCTTTCGGAGAGTGTTTCTCATCTTTGGTAATCAGTCATGACAAGATACTAGACAAGTTAGGTAGCCAAGACGCCAAAGGCCCTGGTCCAGACGGTTTTCCACCAATATTTCTCTTTATTTAATTTATAAGTCACTGGCCTCAGGTGTTTTTCCCCAACAATGGAAAATTTCACGTGTAGTTCCTATTCACAAAGTTGATGTCATAACACTTATCAGTAATTATAGGCCTATCTCGATCCTATCTAATTTTGGAAAAATACTGGCGTCTATTATATGTCCCTATGTACAAAATCACATCGAACAATACATGACTACTCATCAACATGGTTTTCTTAAATCACGATCAACTAGCACAAATCTTGTCACTTTTGCGGAGTTATAGATGAAATCGATTGACACACAAAAATAAATAGATGTTGTATATACCGACTTCAGTAAGGCCTTTGATAGAGTATCTCACACTATTTTAATAAAAAAGATTGTGGCCTTCGGTATTGCTCGCTCCTTGCTGAATTGGTTTTACTTCTGCTTGACTAATAGATTTTTTCATGTAGTAGTTAGCGGTTATCAATGAGAGCAGTACAATATAACATCAGAAGTCCCCCAATGATCCCATTTGGGCTCTCCGGAGTACAGCTAAACAGTAATACTAGTAAGTATATTCACTCTAGCCCGTACAGCGAGAATAACTCCATCATTAAATTAAAATTTAAATATCCTAAAATCCTATACTAAAAATTAAAAATATTAATAACTATAAACTATAAAATAATAACCATAAAATAAAACTAACAGCAAAAGAAAAAGGAACTAGTCTCATAGTTAGATTAACATTTTTTGTTCTCTAAAGTTGCTCTAAAATGGTGTACGGTGGCAGCACCTGCGCGTGCTACTACAAGTAAATTTAAGTGTAATCTCGAAGGGCGAATCACTAAAGGTTGATAAACTGAAATAGGTTTACATTTCTACACATTGGCCGCGGCGAAGCATTTGCTTTGAATCTTAGTAATTTACTGTAGCTACTGAGATTGTTCTTGTATAAAGAGATTATTCAAAAAAATATTCAAAGCAATGGGTAAGTAGGTAGGTCTAATGGATCCTAAGCAATGATTAATAAATCAGTGCGGCTTTTTAGTTTCTTCACACACGTAATTGCAAAAAACTTTAAACTCGCTGTTTTTGTGCCAATTTTGTTACGATTGTGCAACATATGAAGGTTTAAATAAAATACAGATGATACATTATTTCAGATTACCAAAAATTTGAAGTGGCAGTAAAATTTAACATGTACTAAAATTTTGTGTAAATTTGTAAAGCGTCTATTACGAACTTTTGCATTGAAACCTAAAAAATGTTTTTAGGATTAGAATTATCTAGCTGGACCCAAGATCGTGGTTTCGCTTTAGCCCCTTGAACGGTAGCTGGACCCGCAAACGTGGTTCCGCTTTAGCCCCTTGACCGGTATCTTTTCAATGGGTATTTTTTTGCATAAGCGGTCACAGTGGCCTATGGACGCTTGCAAAACCAGGGGTATCACTCGCGCGTTGCCGACCCTTCAAAAATCCAATAACTTTTTTCTTGAAGTACCCCATACTGTAGTCCTTAGAGAAAACCTTGGCAGGGAGCTCATTCCACAACCCAAGCGTTCGCGGGAGAAAGTTTCTCTGAAACCGCACTGTACGCGACCATTTCGGTTCTAAAGTGTGAGAATGAATTCCCTGCCGATGGCGAGCGGTGCGATGGTAGAAAGTAGCCGTGGGCATCATTTCGAACAATTCCTCAGAACACATTGTACAAGCGGTAGAACACACACAGGGAGGCAAAATCTCTCCTCAGCCTTAAGGGTTCGATACGGCAAGTGAGTTTGGGATCGTCGACAATTCTTAAGAGCGGTGGTCCAAGCCTCATATGCAGTTTGCTTAAGAACATTAGCTTCTCTGCAAGACCTATTAAACCATGGTCGTGTTTTGACGCCGGCAGCTACTCGCGGGTTAGGAATATAGCATTCCATACCAGCGAGGATTGCCTCAGTGACTGCGGCTGCGCAAACTAATAACACTAACTTTGAGTTGTGTTGTGTTCCTGGCGGTTGCCAGAGCTATTTGAGGATTCGCTGCGCGAACAGCGGAGGGCCGGTGGTGCTTGTGGCTGTCATTGCTCTTAACCCAACCCCGTGCAGAGGTGTACGCTCTTGTGCTGTATACGCTGGACGGTGCCGGTCCCAAGTCCGAACAAATGAGGAGGGCCCTGGCCTACATTTGTCAAGGAGCTTATGAGCTGCGAAGCGGGCATACTTGGAAATGCAGTCCACATACACACACATACACACACATAAACACACCCTCACAATTTCTCTAACGCACAAACCCACACACACGCGCGCGCGCGAATGCACACACACATACACAGCACACATACATACAGACATAGACCCTACCTACACTTTATTTAACACACTACGTCACACCAACATCACTCACCACACACACAATACACACCATACCCAAACCAGAAAACAAAAATGAATGTGAACTTTAAAAGAAAACTGCCCCAGGAGGGTACCAGCGTCCACGACGCTGGAGAATCCCTTCCTGAACCTTTGAGCTCAGGCTCGGGGGCTCAGGCTGCTCCAAGTATTCATGGGGGGAGCAAAATTTCACAAAACCAGACAATAAACCTGCGCGACTTAGCTAATGCTATGCCCAGCGCAGAGATAATTTCTAACGCCTCCTGGCAGCTTGCACCGCGTCGAGCAGATGTACGCAGAAATGCTATCGTCAACTCCGCTAAGCCAGCAGCCCATGGAGTGAAAAAACACAACGGGCGCTGCCATCACCGGGGACTGCGCTCTAAAAACAAAACTGTGCAACCGGGAAACAGCGAGCCTTTTAAGGACAACGCTGACCTAAGCGCACAGCAAACAAACGCGGCTGAAGGAGAGTCGCGACGCGCTTAGTGAGGAACGTAGCCACAACGGGCGTGAGGGAACCACACAGTCAGTGGGCGGGCCTGTAGTGACGGCTAACGCAAACTCAACTGGACAGCGCGGAGCACTGGATGGGGTAACGTTTGAGGCTCCTCAAAGCGGACTCCTGGAGCGACCTGGTGACACCACAAGGTCAACCCAACAAATCACGACCACAACAAGTCCGAAAAAAAGACGGAAACGCGGACCTTACAAACGCGGATCACGCTACGCAGCGAATCCACCTGAACAATTGGGAAATCCCGCACCGCCGGCAAAGGCGAAGAGGGAGCGCCCCGATGAAACCTCGTCGCCAAGGGACGGGCCAAAACGCGCCAAGCTGGATCCGACACCCAGGAAGACAGCAACTAGCTATGCAGATGCGAGTAAAACGCACTTGCTCATACCTATTTCTGCCACACCTGCCACTGACCTGACGGTGGAGCAAGCACAGCAGCTCGAACTCTCCATCGAAGAGAGGATTATTGAAGCAGCGCTTGCTACACCGACAACGAGCCACCATTCGCACCCGCATTTAGAGGGAAACCTATCATAGCAGAAAGCGTACTAAAAATGTGGTGTGAGAATGATGAGTCGCTAACTTGGCTCAAAAATACTGTAGCCACTCTACAGTCAACAATCTCGGACAGCAGACTGACTATCATTGGACAGTCAGACATAGCGAAGCGCGTCCGTGCTTCGCTGTGGCTACCGAAATCTATTGGTGTCGACCTAACGAGTACCCATCGCCTGCTGACCGCACAGAATCCGTGGTACAACGTTAAATCATGGCAATTGTACGGCGCAACCATGCAGGAGAATACGAGGCGGCGAAGATTCTGGAAAGGGAAAGACGAGTCGTCTTCATCTCAGGCAGTGTCTACATCAGATTCAGCACTGTTGAAGATGGAGGCGAATCGGCGGACGCTGAATCCCCAGACGAACTCAACACAAACGGAGCTAAGGCTACTGGCCACACACTACCACCTGCCAACCCTACTACCTCAGCCCTAGCTTTCACAGAACACGCACTTATGGACACACATGTAGCTTCCACACAAAACATAGGCGCCGACGACCACACGTCATCTGATGGGGAGTCGTTGGATAGCAAAATTCTCGGGTCCCTATCAGATTAGCGTGATTCAAACCAACCTCCAGCATAAGCAAATTGCAGCGGCTACCGTGCGCAGACTGCTGGAGGTTGACCAGAAGACCATTGCCCTAATCCAGGAGCCGTGAATTAGAGGAAATAACATATGCGGTCTTTACAACATCGGTGGTAAGTTGCTACACAAAATCTCAGTTGGTCAACCGAGAACATGTATATATATACTCAGATACCCAGATCAATACCAGCCTTGCTACTAACCAATTTCTGTTCCAGAGACCTTACAGCTGTAAGGCTTGACACAGGAATGCATAAACAACCGCTAGTGCTAGCCTCGGTCTACATGCCCGGAGATGAGGTAATACCGTCTAAGAAGCTGACTGAACTAGTACAACACTGCGAGGACCACGGCTGGGACTTCATAATATCAGCTAATGCAAATGCTCACCACCCTCTATGGGGGAGTCCAACAGCGGACCAAAGAGGTGAGTCTTTAACAGAGTATTTATTCTCAACTAACCTATCTATAATTAACAATGGCTCGGAGCCCACTTTTATTAGTTCCAGATACCAGAACATAGTAGATGTAACTCTCGCATCAGACGGAGCAGCAGAGTTTGTGTCAAATTGGCACGTCTCGGTTGAGCCATCCTTTGCAGACCACAGGAGAATCTGCTATACAATACAAGTGCATGAGAAGGACCAGCAACCAAAACGTAACCCCCGTAAGATGGACGTTGCGAGGTACATGACCCTTCTTCAACATGAGGTAGATATAATCACCTTTAAAGACATGACCAACAGCACTGACAACATAGAACACAATATAGACACACTAACCAAGTGTATCCAACACAGCTACCAGCAGGCCTGCACCCCTACAACACCAATCTTAGGGAGAAAGTCTCAGTGGTGGGTGCCAGAACTAGAGGGACTTAAACTCAATCTGAAAAGACTCTTCAATCGAGCCAAAAACACTAGAGCTGAAGAAGACTGGGAACAATACAAACAAGCCCCATCATTACACGAAACGCATAAGATATCGCAAAGGCGAATCCTGGCGGCGGTTCTGTGACAACATTAATTCCACCAATGAAGCAGCTAGAGTGAAAAAGATATTATCACAGGTTAATAACACAACTCTGGGCTCAATAAAAAAACAGGAAGGTACATACGCGACCACTGATAGCGAGATAAGCGAGGTGCTTATCGAAACACACTTTCCAGGATGTGTAGTCACCGACAACCCAAACTGGAAAAATATAGAATACAAAGAACCAACCCCCACAGACTGGAATAGAGCCGAATCCATGGTCATTGCAGACCGAGTTGGATGGGAAATTGAAAGCTTCCAACCCTTCAAATCTGCTGGCCTGTACAACATATTCCCAGCACTTTTAAAATGGGGACAAACAACACTTGTGCCACATCTAGTTGATATATATAGAGCTTCTATAGCTCACAACTACATACCTCGCCAGTGGAGAGAAGTCAAGGTTATATTCTTACCAAAACCAGGTAAATCTGACTACACACAGGCGAAATCTTACAGGCCAATTAGTCTGACTTCCTTCATGCTGAAGACTTTGGAGAGGCTAACCGATAGATATCTAAGGGAAGGTATACTAACGCGCATGCCATTACACCGCCAACAACATGCTTATAGGAAGGGCAGATCAACAGAATCAGCCCTACACGCTGTGGTAGGAGCTATAGAAACTGCCCTCTCTGATAAGCTACTGACACTAGGCGCTTTCATTGACATAGAAGGAGCGTTCGACAAAACGAAATTCAACAGCATCAGTCGCTCTCTTAGTAGATTTGGAGTTGAGAAAACCATCAGTGGGTGGATTGATCAACTTCTGAAGCTAAGAGCAGTACAATTCACAGTTAACACCACTACAAGAGGCATTGTAGCCAAAGGCTGCCCACAAGGAGGAGTGCTCTCTCCACTGCTGTGGATTATTGTCGTGGACGACATGTTGAAACATCTTAACGACAGATGCTACTACACAGGCGACATCACCATTCTTATCAAAGGCAATTCAGAAAACATTATCTGCACTCGCATGCAACTAGCCCTCAGAGTCATGGAAGAATGGTGTAACTACCATGAGCTGACGGTAAACCCCAACGAGACAGAATTGGTCCTTTTTACAAACAAAAGGAAAATTCAAATGACTACCATGCCAAAACTATTTGACATTGACAACCTTCTGGCAATGCAGAAGACTAATAGGCAAAGAAATGGGGCCTTAAGCCATCCCTAACGCTATGGCTTTATACAGCCATAATACGACCCATGTTAACGTACGGTGCAGTAGTTTGGTGGCCCTGAACTCAGTTAAGCACAGTAAAAAACAAACTACAAAGCCTGCAACGCCTTGCCTGCTTGGCAACCCCAGGCGGTATGAAAACAACCCCTACGACAGCACTAGAGGTCATTCTTATTCTCAGACCCCTTCACCTTGTCATACAACAAGAAGCGGCTGCTGCAGCCATACGACTTGAGAAAGTAGGGCTCTGGAAACGGGACGACAGAATCACTCATGCACGTCTCAAGTAGGCAGTAGGCAACGAGCTTCCAATGATAGAGGCGACATGTGACATCATCCCAAAAACTTTTGTCTTCGACAAAAGATACCACATCCAGCTTCTTGAGGAAGAAAAGGATAGCGCTGGCATGCATGAAGTTAGGATCTACACTGATGGCTCTAAGACAGAGTCTGGAACGGGCGCGGGAGTGTTCTCCCATGACCTGAACATCAACATATCAACGACCTTGGGTGCACTCTACACCATCTTCCAGGCAGAATGTGTGGGGATCACCCGAGCTGCAATAGCGGTCCTGTCTAGAGACATAAGCGATGCATCGATACGCATCATCTCCGACAGTGCCGCTGTGCTACAAGCTCTCAATAACAACCGCATCAACAGTGGACTTATCCTGGAGTGCCACTGTGAACTGCAAAGAATTGCATTTAAGAACCGGGTTACTCTTCAATGGATACGTGGTCATAGTGGGTCTCTAGGCAATGATGCAGCAGATCAGTTGGCAAAGAGAGGATCGGGCACTAAAATATTGGGACCCGAACCAATCATACCGATACCTTTTACACGACTCAAAACGTGGTTATGTGACAGAACCTTACAACTACACAGTGGGCAGAACAAACGGACTGCAGACAAACCAAGAATGTTCTCACATCCTTGGACGCCAGTCTGTCGCACAAGCTGTTACAACTAAGTAGGAAAAATCTACGCTACATAGTTGACATAATAACAGGTCACCTAACACACTTTTTCAATATCGGCGTTACCGACAGTCCTCTATGTAGGGGCTGCATGGAAGCCGAGGAGACACCTTCTCACGTGGTTCTACATTGCAAAAGCGTGAGCGCCCAACGGACAAGGCTCCTTAAGAATCCACAAACCATGAGAGAGGCGCTGAATAACATTAGATGCCTCCTTGATTTCTGGACGGAGCTGGGATGGTATGAGTAACCAATGGAACGAACCGGTTACCTACGTACAATGGCCCTATCGTGAGACTAAGTGCGGAAAACATAAGTCCAACTAACTAACTGCTGTCATTGCTCGGCGTAGACGTGGCGTGCTGGTCCGGCGGTCAGGGAGACCTGATGAAACGGCTGACCGCTGGCCGCCCGCAGGTTGAACGGGTTCTCGAACCCAGGGATCACTTAATTTGATTCGCCAGCCTGTGTAAAGTCTCTGAAGTGGTAGTCGTGCCGGAGAAGGAGACCGGAGTGGACCCGGCTACTACAACAGAGGGGGATCAGGGGCCTTTCCGCTCGCCGTGCCAGCAACCGTATTAGCTGTGCCGACCTTTGGCAATTCTAGTACCGCACCTTTTTTCCTCTAAGCTGTCTGTGCAGTGAATTCTCATCCTTAGTCTAAGTAACTTTTTTATATATAATGGCCATGAGAACGAAAAAGAAGAGAGTTTGTACAGCGGCTACTCCATGCACATTTAATGTGGACTTTTGCAACATTAGGGGTATTCACGCAAACCTTGACGCAGTCCACCTCCATCTGGAGACTGCGCAGACGACCATTCTTTTTTTCTAACGGAGACGTAGATATCCTGCCCGGCCGATACATACATATGTGAGTCGCGCCGACTACATAACCTTGAAGACAGTATTGTGGGTGCGCGTAGACAACGGCGGCCACACTCGTATCTATGCGTGCCTATACAGGTCTCATAGCGGTGACACGGACGTAACTCGACTCACGCACCTGAGTTTGATGACTGACAAAGTTCTAGAGCAATATCCCACAGCAGAACTAGTTATTTTGGGAGACTTTAACGCCCACCAGCGTGAGTGGCTCAGTTCTCGAACCAATAACTATGCAGGGATATCTGCTCATGAATTTGCTCTGACCTATGGATTCTCTCAGCTGGTACTTTCTCCAACGAGAATACCAGATATAGAGGACCATACAAGCTCCTCACTGGACCTTCTGCTGACTACACGTGGATGCGCCTTTAGGCTCCTCGGACCACTGTCTCGTTCGGACTCAAGTGTTATGCACACAACCCGATCCATCTGGGCCAACTAATTGGCGTCGTGTGTGGCACTATAAGTCGGCAGACTGGGATGGATTGCGAGAATTTTTATGTATCGTACCCATGGAGGCAGATCTGCTTTAGCTCAGACGTTGTACTAATTATTCAGAAACATTCCCCGGCATGTGCACAACAACTTACCAAAATTTCATTACAATTAAACAACGGCCAATCTGGAGTACCTAGTAGCAAGCAACCAATGATATCATGTAAATGCCATAAGATCTCAATTCTCAAGAATAATAAGAAAGCTAAAGAAGCCCAACAATAGCGATGACTTTGTTAAAATAAAAAAGTCAAAAATGAACAGACATTCTAAAGGATTACCCAGTCATTAAAAGGGAGCGCAGAGCACTGTCTGTTAGGTGTAATAACGTAACGTAGATTTGCTCGATGTACGCAGAATGTTAAGCTCACTTTGTTCAGAGCATTCTGCCAATCCTTTTACATTTGCAGTCAATAGGTTAACTGTCCAATATAATAATGCATTCAGGATTCTGACAAAGCTGCCACGCCACTGTAGCGCAGCAGCAATGTTTGCAGGAGCTTGAACCAGTGATTTTCATGCCATCATGCGCAACAGAACGGCCTCGCTGGTCGCGTCGAGCGCCGTGTTCGTGACAACCCGAACAGTCTCTTGGTAAGAGCCTCCTACATGATTGATTGCCCCATTTTGTGAGAGCGTGTAAGTGTCCATATGAGACGACGTACGTAAACACTTATCACTGTCACAAAACAAAACAAATAATAAGAATTAATTGTTTAGTATTTAAGTGTTTTTATTTTATTTTAATTGTACAACTAAAATAGTTTTAAGTGTATTTTGTACTAACACATTATGAACCATGGTCTGCAATATTTTTTTATTATTATTATTATTATAAAATTTAATAACGTTTTAATTTAAAAACAAGTAATATTCATAACCGAAGGGTCTACTTTTAAATGCTAATTTAGGAGTCTTTTGGACAGAAAACGGGCTTAGGACTTTTCTCGCAGATGTAGGGATATTTCCTGTAGCACGTGATGTCGTCCATAAGAGCGTTGCGGTAGATGCCGACGCAGTATTGGTTTCCAGCAGCATTGTTTGGTTCACCCGGAGAAAACTTGTCGTATCCTGCATCGGCCAGAGTTTGATCTGTCAAAGAGACATTTGGTTTAAAAAAATTATGATATGTCACTGGAATTGTAGATCTGGAAGCGTATTGATCAACTGTAATAAGAATACCTTTTACAATGTGTAAGTGTAGACACCAGTCAGTAGCCTTTAGACTTTCCGAGACAATAGCGACAATTTCGTATGTCATAACCTTTTTCCTTAAGTAGAGTTACTATTTCTTGCGCTGCACTGATCTGTGCAGCTGTAGGTAGCTTGCAAGGGTTTGCAACAAGGATCACGACTTATACAATTTTTTTAGGCATTGTCTCATTTCATATCCAAGCAGCATTGGCTGTTCCTAGCACGCTGTTTGTCTGAGCTTTTTTCTATTTAAGTGCATTAGCTTCAGTTTATAGACGCATTTAGTGTTATAAGCGAAAAAAATTACATAATTAAAAATTTACTTAACACTTTTTAAAAACACAACAAAAGTTTTTCAAGTTACCTTAGTGTGTAAATATTTATTACCAGAACCTTCATTAATATTTTTTTCTACATTTTCTTCCGTAAGTATCTTCGATTTTTACTTACATACCCATCTGACTTCCTTATCAAAAATGCTGTTAATTTTATATACTGTTAAATATTAATTTTTGAAGAAAAAAAATTTTTTTGGACTACAGGATTATACTAGATAAAACAAAATTCTCGGAATATGATGTCAATAATGGACTTATCAACGGTGTCTACCGACTGCAGCGCCATCTGCCGGGCTAATTTGTAAATCTAAACCATCCAAGGCGCCACCCAAACGCATACAAAAAAAACCATTCAAATCGGTCCAGCCGTTTAGGAGGAGTACAGTGACATAGACACATACAGTATAATTATATACTCGTATGTATAGATAAAAGGCAATGTCGTGACTGACTTATCACCGGCTAGCCCAAACAGCTCAGGATAGAAATTTAAAATTTGGGGAAAAAGTTTATTATATATTGAATAGGTCTTTTAATAACTGATTTTGCAAAATTCGACTCCTAAGGGGGTGAAATAGGGGTTGGCAGTTTGTATGAAAATCTGTCAGTTTTTAAGTTAAATCTTTGAAAACTGGTATTCAGCCCTTTAACTAAGAATCGAGATCTGTTTTTGAAAAATCATCCCACAGGGGGTAAAATAGGAGATAAAACTTTCTGTGGGAATTTAGCTAGTTTTCAAAATAAAGCCTTAGAAATTTATTACAGTGTTCTGCAAAACTCAGAACCTAAAAAATAAAAAGGGGCTCGCAAAGTTATATTTTTTATGTCAAATTCAATTATTTTATTAACACAAGTAAGTATAACGTTCTGTTCAATTCATCACCACCATCATACTTAAAAGATAGTTTTCCAATTTCTGGTTTCTTCTGCACATCGACTCTCCACAAACTTGTTGTTAAAAACCCCCACACATGGTACGCAATATTACTACGACTCTTATACAGTACAGTCCATGCAATCAAACTCTGGAACGCTCTGCCCTTGGGTTCAAGACGTACGCAAACTTTATCGATGTTTAAAATATTGATTCATTCTCATTTCCTTAATTTAAACCGATGATGTATTTATTAGTATATATAATTAAAAAATAAAATATATATTTATTCATGTTGTATGTATTTATTTATTGTAATATGATGTATTGACATATCTATAAATATCAAATATATAATCTGCCCTTCCTATCCCACGTATTTATTTTGGAATTTCCTCTACCCAAAGGTTGTCTGAAAGAAATCGCTTATTTACGATAGGACCGAGCGGTAAGACCGCCTACATTGTGATTTTCTTTTGTTTTTTATTGTTATTTGTATAGTTATGTGTGCAACAAAGTATATTACTACTACGACTACTATTTCAGTGTTCTGCAAGAATCAGGCCCTAAAGGGGAGAAAGGGGTTAGCAAAGTTTGTATTATACAGGGTTGGTTTTATACTGTTGGCGTCGTTTAAGAAGGGGTTTTTCGAAATTCAACACCTAAGCATATGAAATCGTGGTTGGAATTTTTTTATGAAAATTTGTTATTTTTAAAACTTGAAAATTAATTATTTTTGACATGAAATGACATGTTTTTGAAAAATCATTAGCGAGGTTGGTAAAATAAGGAATAAAATATTGTATTGGCATTCGGTTGGTTTTGCAAATAAAACCATGAAAATTGGTATACGAAATAAACAATTCTCTAGGAGGTGATATAGGGGTTGGAGATTTATATGAAAATCCATAATTTTTCAAGTTAAATCCATCGGTATTTAATTTTTTGGTTGACAATTTAAAATGACGGGTTTCACGTTTTTGGTAATAACCTATTATACATAAAAAAAGCAATGTCCTAAATGACTCATCATCGCTCAGCTGGAATCGATAAGGACCAAAATTTGAAAAGAAAGTTTTCTTTATAGTTAAAGGTCTTATTTGAAAACGGATTTTTCGAAATTTAATCGTACAAGAGGTGAATACGTTGGACAAAGCAAACAAAAATAGTAATTCATTGGTCAAATTTACTTAAAACTTGGTATAATTGCTCAGTTACACAATTAGTGTAATATGTGTTTTAGTATGTTTAAAAAATTCAGCCCCTAAGGGGAAAGAAGGGAATGACAAAGCTTACATTTAAATATTGTTTATGTTATTTACTTGAAACTTTATATCAATCATTTTCTTTACAATTAATGAACGACATCTTTTGAAATTTTTAAAAATTGGGTTGAATTTTGGGCTGGAATTGGAAGAAGGGCTGAAAAAGTATCTTTGTAACTAAGAAATACTATTTTTATAGTCAAACTTTAGTATGAATGTTCTGTCACACAATTAAAAGTCTTTAACACAAGTAAAAAAGGGTAGCAAAATTGTGTGAGAAATAACAATTATAAAAAATTTATTTGGGAATTTGTATTGATGCTTTCTTAGACAAATTTTAAAACATTTTCTTGACAAGTTTTTCGAAATTCAGCCTTTAAGAAGGTGAAAAATTTATTGCATCTCAATATTAATGCTATTTATCAAAAAATAATAGTAGAACACGAAGATATTTTGTTGTTTCTTAAAATTCAATTCCTACGGAGAAAGGAGATTTAAAAGTTTGTTTGGGATAATATATTTCTATCGTCAATTTACTTGAAATTTGAGTAAATATGCTTATCAACACTATTGTCCAAACCATGTGTTTCCGGATTTCTAAAAATTCAGCCGCTATAGGGAGAAAAGGTGCTCATGTTAAATTATATTTAAAATTCGGTATTAATGCTATCCAACACAATTATTCAAACATGTCTTTCGGGGTTTTAAAATTAAATCCTTAAGGGAAGAAGAGGCATGTACAAAGCGGAGAAAAGGGGGTGGCAAAGTTTGTGTGCAATAAAAACATAATACTGACTGAATCATCATCACTAAATTGCTAAGGATAAAAATTTGGGATTTGGAGCAAGGACTGATTTTGTATTGTAAGCATCATAAAAAAAAGATGTTTTGAGAATCAACCCAAAAGCGCGTAAACCGCGTGCGGCTGCGAAGTTTACAAATGTTTTGTGGAGAATGAGAGAGAGAGAATTCAATTCCTAAGATCACGATTTTCATGAAAAGACATGCAAATTTTTTACTGACTGCCATCATCAGTCAGCTCTTATCGTTGAGGATGAAAATGAAATTTAGAGTTTGGTTTCATTTTATGTTTTTAAACTTTTGAATTTCAAACCCCGAGGAGGTGACAATAAGGGATATACTTTAGAGTTTGCTGGAAAAAAAACGGTACAAATCTTAAAGTATATGCGTGCGAAGCCCCGGGCGAAAAGCTAGTTAAACATATAAAGTTTCAATTGCATAGCTCATATACCTTTTATTTTATTGATATCTAAAAAACCCCGATTTCGTCCCTGTTAGGGACAAGCCAAATATTTTAACTAAGGTGTAGAGTTTTTTTTTTTTTTTTTTTTTTTTTTTTTTAATACCACTCAGGTGGCAAACAAGCCTACGGTCCGCCTGATGGTAGGTTTGTGAAGTTAGGGCTTGTAGAGTTAGAAGCTTGGCTCTACATGAGATCTGATAACTTTTCTACAGTGCTAGCCATATGGTCTTGTCTTGGCAAAATTGTACATGAAAATGTTTTTGGTGTGATATTTATTGCTTGAGCCCCATTATCAATATCTGGCGGTGTCGTATTTATATTAGAATTATCTGACGACGAAGACATTGTATGTAAGTTGTAAATAAAGAAACTCACCAACATAAAAATGGTAGGAACAGAAGTGTAGCCATCTAGCGACATCTAGCGATATCTAAAGGATTTATGAATTAAAAAGTTTTGGTCGAAGTTAAAACATTTTGGTCGCTAGTGTCATTATAAGGCTACGTTCTGTTTTGTATTACAAGTAAAGCGCGCGCAGTGCATTTAATGACATAATGAATCATATCACCCGTGGGTTTTATTAACTGACGCTTTGTCTTTTAATTAAGGTATTAGCATCCACTTTACCAGCACGTAATGACACTGTTTACGAGTAAGTGTGATGAAAAATAATTTATTACTTTATTGCAGATGAAATTCGACTAGTCAAAGTAATTTTTTTTTTTCAAATTTATTGTAACCGTTAGAGTTATTAAATACTATCCTAATAATATTATAAATGTTAAAGTTTGTTTGGATGGATGTTTGTTACTCTTTCACGCTTCAACCACTGAACGGATCGGGATGAAACTTGGCATACATATAGGTTAGGTCCTGGAATAGCATATAGGCTACTTTTTATCTCGAAATTCCCGCAGGAATAACTATAGCTATAGCTACAGCTTGATATAGCAAACTTCATAAGTGTAATTAAGGAGTAAATCATAGTCGCCGATAACCGAATTTAGGGCGGGTTAATTAAGGAGTAAATCACAGTATTAATACTGAGATTAAATAAAGGAGTCCCACGCCGATAACCGACTTTAGGGCGGAGGGAGCCGCTGGCTAAGTCTAGTATAATATATATATATATATATATATATATATAATTATTTTAGTTTAAAAATACTGCATCAAAAGCTAGCGAGACTATGGGCTCGACACCTGTTACGTAGGACTTAATTAGTTGGTCAAAATAGGCTGTAAATGTGGATGTGCACTAAAATGTGGGTATGTATCCGGCCGGTGCCGGTGGCTATCCCCATCTGGGGATTAAAACCGTAAAGATATACATACAATAAGTAGATAGCCGACTGAATCAGTTCTCTAGCTTTTAGATATAATTAATTATACTTATCACCTAGTTTAAATTTAAGGTATACTGACTCTGAACGGTTTTCCAAATCCCATCGTCACCTCTCCTTACGCCAATTCTGACGGTGTTTTCAGGTGCGTCATCCCAGCTTAAGCTTGTTGGGTAAGTAGACATGAGCTCTTTAATGATTTCCGCTTCGTTAGGACTATTGATGACGACCAAGAGCCCTTCCTCTTCCGCACATGTACGGACCGCTCCTGTCCAACTTTGGAAGTCGCGGTGAAGCTTGTAGCAGCTGCCGGTACTGGGGAACAGCTGATATCCTGCAAGAAATCACAACTATTTACTAAAAAAGACAAAACATGATAAACAGTTTTTTGCACTCGCGAACTTTTAATTCGAAATAAGAAATCAAAACTAGTATCATATCAATGGTCTTTTTAGCAACTCGTTGCACAATTATTAAAAAGAAGTGCGAGATGCTTCCGCTAGATGGCGCTTAGTTAAAAAGAGATCGCGCTTTGTGTAGCTAGTTAGTGTAGGTCCAGGTAGGTTAGGTTTCTCTTATTTAAAACAACTGTCGCGCCATCTGTTGTGAAAGGGTTGTACTAATTCAGACACCTTCTCCGGCGTGTGCACAATTTACTAAAATTTTATAACAGTCGGTGTACCCTTAATACGTAAATCTGACTCGCACTTGACACTGTCTTCTTTCATAAAAACCTTGACCTAACAGTAACAAACACATCAAAATTCGGACTCTGGAAATAAAATGTATGCAAGTACATTCACGGGATTTCTCTCTCCCAATAAGATCCCAGGGTTTCCTACTAACTTGTCGTGACTTACACTGCCAAAACGTGGATACCCACAGGGGGTTGGTTCACAAGTTCAAATTCAAGCAGCGTGCTATAAAACAATGGGAGTATGTCTGAGGGATCAAATCCTTAATAAGGAAATCCAGAAGAAAACTGAAGTCAGCGACATAGCTCACAGCAGAAGCGAGCTGTAGTGTCAGTGGGCTGGCTACGTCTGTCTAAGAACCGATATTCAATGGAGCATAAATGTTCTAGAATGGAGACCGCGTACTGAAAGGAGAAGCGTGGGACGCCCTCGAACACCTTAAAATGGTGACCGGTGTTGGCTGGATGCGGAAAGCAGAGAACCAGGAGAAAGAAATGGCCTGCCACGGAAGAGGCTTTTGTCCAGCAGTGGACTCAATAAGCTTATATGATGATGATAACAAGTACATAATTGTCATTATATATCACACAGTTGCCACCAGGTCCTAAACTAAACAAGACCTGTAATGAAATAAATAAAACTGTTCATCACACAAATGTTTGCCCTGTGCGGGGATCGAACTCACGCTCTCGGTTCAGTAGGCGGCATGAGTTTCAACTGAGTCACTAAGACAGTCAATTAAGTACCAAATCCTTCATAAAAAAACAAAAAGTTTTTTTAATATTACTCGGGTTCGATTCCTGGCTCAGACAGGCGTTTCATAAAAAATCTTTAAATGTACCTAATTTTACTTACTTGAGGAAGCAAAGGAATATTTTCTTTCAGTATTTCCTACAATTATTGTAAATGAAGAAAGCATGAAAGAATGCAGGCGATATAAGACTTAACATTGTGTCAACGTTTTAATACCGCATAAAGTAACGGTCAACAGTATGTTAGGCCATGCTTAGAGTAAGATACCGTAACCGTTACTAGCTTTATTGTATTTTTAAAGTTATTTCAGTGTGTGAGCGTGTACTCGCACAACTTGAAATAACTATTTTCAAATTGCCCCGTGCTTCTGCATTCGCGTCGGTGACGTGGGTGGAGTCTTAAGGCAGCTAGTGTATTCGTATAATACAAACAAACATATTGGATGGATTATAAAGTACTGCCCACAGGTAAGTGGGTAAGTGGGACACATGGAATGATTTTAACAATCGCAAGAGTAACTATGTAGCGGAGGGTTACCGTTCTCAACTGGTCCGCATGCGTTCTCCTCGCTGGTCTGACTTTCTTCGCGCTTGAAGCACATAAATGGATGTTTGATGTTGCAGTTCGCGACTTTCATACCGCCGTCACTGTATATCACAAAACATTGCTCTTGGATTCCTGTGGTCTCGAGATTCTCATTGTCCCAATCCTTAAGTATTCCTAAGATCTCGATCTTCTCATTGTCCCAATCCTGAGGTATAGGAATTCCTGGAAACAAAGCATTAATTTAGTAAGTATTAGTATGTATTCAGAATGTTATAAATAATTTTTTCTATAATATAACATGGTTCATAAGCTTATATTTGCTACCGGTTTTACACAAGTACCAACTTCATCTGAGTACCTTTTCATGAAATTTGTACGAAATTTTTACTTTTCTGACTACATTTTTTAAGTTTTTTGACTATTACTCATTATTTTGCCTAAGCCTACTTAGCTGATTCCGTTATATATGCTACTCCCATGATTTTTTCCCAAAAACAGCCATTTACCTTGCAGTTGGGGGCGGAACAAAACCGCATCGCTGAGTCGAAAAATGGCTTTTATTGAAACGAGCTATATAACGACACCCCTAACTATGCAGTCGATGAGAAAAGACATATTCATCCCCACTTTAAGTGTTGGAAAGACACATTTTCTTTAAATTTATTTTACAACTTTGTCGGCCTAATTAATATGTATACCCATATGCTAAATTACTGTTTTGTATTACTAATAGACTCTGAGTGAAGCCGCGGACAGACAGACAGATAGACAGACGGGCATAGCGAAACTATAAGGGTTCCTGGTTGGCTACAGAACCCTAATAATAGTGATTCATCACAAACTAAGAACTAATGATCGTCATGTGTCGTTTTGTAACTCCTAATTCAACTATAACATTCAGGACTTGTTTTAAATTTAACGCAACTTTTTATTGCGTTTACTTGAAAAGGTCAAAAAGTAAAATAATAACCAAAAGTACCGGGCAAGTGTGAATCGGACCCGCGCACCGAGGGTCCCGTAAAAGGTAACCTGTATTGAGGGACAAACTTAATTTTGCGGTTGGACAACTATTTTCCCAATACATTGACATAAGTCGCTGTTAGTTTACCAACTGCAAATAAGTTTATAATCGCAAAAAAAAAAAAAAAAAAAAATGTGATTAATAACACATTTACGGTTTTCAGATTGTTACCTTTATGTGTGCTACATGGTATTGCTTCTTGCCGAATTTTATGATTCTTGGTCAGCGGGAAGTACCACATAGGTTTTGATTTATTTGTGTCACAATATGCGACAAAATAACCGTATTTTGGGCATATATTTTTATTGCATTATATATTAAAAGCTTTATTTTTTACAGTGACCGTAGACTAGTGATATTAATTTCATTAATATAGACAGGCAGACAGACGGACAACAAAGTGATCATATAAGGGTTCCTATTTCCTTTTGAGGGAAACAGGAAACAATTTCGTGATGTGCAAATCAAGTGCTTCCATTTCAACTCAAACAAACTCTACTCGGGGATTTATATTAGATTAGGTTGGTATTGACCATCTCGAAAACCCCTAAACCGATCCCGCTTCAGTATGTTTAAAGGGGGATCCCCACCGTCCATAGTAATTCCAATATTACAATTAATAATAAACAAATTCAAAAGTGCCCACTTGCATAACCATATGTAGATGAAAATAGACTTTACAATAAGTGCATTGATGAAAAAGATGGTTACTAAAAAGGCATTTTTATAGAAACTTTTTGATGTTTTATGTAACTTGCATTCATTATTTATATAAATACCCAATATTATGTGTTGTTGTTTACACTCACTCACACAGATACATTGTTGTTGTTTACACTCACTCACACAGATACATTGTTGTTGTTTACACTCACTCACACGGATACATTGTTGTCGTTTACACTCACTCACACAGATACATTGTTGTTGTTTACACTCACTCACACGGATACATTGTTGTCGTTTACACTCACTCACACAGATACATTGTTGTCGTTTATACTCACTCACACGGATACATTGTTGTCGTTTACACTCACTCACACCGATACATTGTTTTTGTTTACACTCACTCACACGGATACATTGTTGTTGTTTACACTCACTCACACAGATACATTGACTGAAAACTATTGTTTCAGCTACAGGCGTTAGTGCGTAGAGTTCTTTATTTTATTAACAATCGGTATAGAAAAGCTGCCACCTTAGTACATTAACACATTGCAATAAAGTAATGTGTTTCCAAAGTGTAACTATGTGGTGATGGTCCATCCAGCTTTCGTTAATTTCATTTCAGTTTGATGTACAACAATATAAAACCTGATACCATGTCGCTGGCAACACTTAAATGATTTTCATTCTGATAAATCATACTTTGCCATCTTTCACGGGTCGCGATATAATTGGCGGGTATAATCAGAGCGCGAACCACGAATCGTTGTCATTGAATTTTAACATTTAATTTGGGCCGCCACAATAGCCATAGCAAAAAGCTTCGCAATAGTTCCGTGGGAAAATCCTCGGCATATTGAGTGTAAAACAGTTTTAGCAACAGCGAAGTCCAATAAAAGGTATCGATTATTATTTTTTAATACATCGGCCTAGTCTATCAATCAATCGATGAATACTGATATCCACAGTGGTAACACTGGTGATAATAGAAAACTACCTACCCAACCTACCTTAAAAAAATCGGCCAAGTGCGAGTCGGACTCGCGCACGGAGGGGTCCGTACCAATATCTACAAAAACGAGCAAAAAAATCACGTATGTTATATGGGTGCCCCCTTAAATATATTTTTTTTTCTAGTTGTTATAGCGGCAACAGAAATACATCTTCTGTGAAAATTTCAGCTGTCTAACTATCACGGTTCATGAGATACAGCCTGGTAACAGACGGACGGACGGACGGATGGACAGCGAAGCCTTACTAATAGGGTTCCTAATTACCTTTCAGGTACGGAACCCTAAAAATGGAAGATAAACTTTTCGGTACTATGAATATGCTCAAATTATTAATTATTTTTTCGATGCGGTCCGCCTGATTGTAAGCAGTTACCGCAGCCTATGGACGCTTACAACACCTGGGGCATCAATCGCGCGTTGCTAACCTTTCAAAAATCTAATAACTTCTTCTTGAAGAACCCCATACTGTAGTGCTTAGAGAAAACCTTGGCAGGGAGCTCATTTCACATCTCAAGCGTTCGCGGGAGTTCTAAGGTGTTAGGAAGAATTCCCTGCCGATGGCTAGCGGTATGATTGTAGAAAGTAGTCGGACATCTCATTATACAAGCGGTAGAACACACACAGGGAGAAAAAGTCTCTCCGTAGACTTAAGGCTTCGATACGGCTTTCGAGTTTTTACGAAGATTCCTAACTTCTACTAGCATACAAATCTATTCACAGTTATTTCTGAATAATGACGTTTTTTTCACTAATTGAATTTTCTGGGTATTTTTTGCCATAAATGGGCATCCCCCTTTGAGAATTGGATTCGTCTAATCGACTTGTTTGCCGAATGTCTTGAAGTTTATATCTGTGATACTCAAGTTATCGTCGGTTTAGCATACGTTATATATGGCACATACAAACATGCATTACAAACATATATATATATATATATATATATACAAACTCCGATTCATCCCTTGACTCTAACACCTCTCTCTTTTCGCTCGCTTGTTCAATATTATCTTTTTGACGTGAGTTTTAATGGGCTTTTCGGTGGGTAATTTCCTAGAAAATAAAAATAGCTACGGTCTGCTTTAATTTTCGTGTAAAACATTAAACTTCTAGCAAGTAGGTAATTTAATTAGTTTTACAGTTTAAGATTCAGCAGAACAAAATACATAGAATGCGTTTTTGAACTATTTTTTTAGTTTTATCAGTACAATACCATACTGATGTCGGAAACATTGAAAAATACGTTACGTTTTATCTGTGTTTTTATTATTCAACATGACAAATCAACATGTATCCCGGATTTTTTTTGGGGGTGGTTTTGCAAGGATATTTTTTCGGGGCTTTCAGCCCACAGATTGAGAAGGAGTTCATACTATAATTTAATATTAAACTTTTAAACCCCAAACTTCCCCCTTGATACGCTTATGATTACCAACAGTCTTCTTCAACAGGCTAATTAAAATTGCTTACGTACTATAATATTAAATAAACAAAAAGTTACCTTCAACGGAAGAGAGGCCTGCGTCAGAGTAGTAACTGTGATTCCCTGTGAAAACTCCATCTACTATATTGTACTGCAGCATAATATCTGACATCGGGCCCTTCAGTTTATCAGAAGGAGTCACCAGCTCAGTTCCTGTAAGACCAATAAGATATTTAAATACTTTTGATTGTATTAAATTTTTTTAGATTGCGACAGGGAAATAGAATAGGTTGACTAAACTTGGTCACTAGTTGACTAAGCGGCCAGATGATTGTTCATCTTACTTATTTAATTTAGACTTTCCTCTTTACATTATTTTATTTAAATGAATACTTTAGACAAAAAAGAATTGACTGCGGCTAATACCTTTTACTTATAACTAGATGGCGCTATTCCATATACATCGCGATAAAGTTTAATAATGATTTTGACAAAATAATAACACAAAATATTTTACTTCATAGAGGTTCATTCATACATGCAGCTGGTTCGACGCGGTTGAGTTGTAGAAATAAACACCTGCTTATATAATACTTTTAGTTTATTATTTCATAAATGTGGCGCAGACGAAGTTGCGCTGGGCAACATAAATCGGAAATCGTCGCTTAGAGAAAATCACGAAAATGAACTCAGTACAAATCAGTGTACTAATTGCCCTTTGTATCATCATAAAAAATAGAATTAAAACTCTGAAAATTTAGATTGAAAGGTTCCAAAGTGTAGACTTAAGAATTTTGTTTAGTAAAAGTAAAAAATGGTAGGTCCTTTTGAAATATTGGGAGAGTTTGAACCCTTAAATCTTTACCCCTGTCTACGGCCAATTGCATTAATTTATGTAATTAGCTGAGCGGTCGTATATTATACTTTTTACGTAATGTGTAACATACGTGTTTTAGATGATGACTAAACTTTAACATATCAGAGGATACTAGTGCACCAAAGTACTCTGTGCTATCATAAGCTGTGTTGTCCTGGTGTCTATACCTTCGAGGTGACAGATATGGCTCGCCGTGCGCCAGTCCACAGGTGTCTCGTGCAGCTTTAGCCATACTCCAGCTTCTTTGTAGAATGTGTAACCACATTGAGTCGGTTGTCCATCTGTTACACAAAATTATAATAATAATAATCATTGTGGACATATCCCACAGCGCCCTCTGGACCCAAACTAAGCTAAGCTTGTATTATGAAAACCAGACAACGGATACAAATACTTATAATACTTTTTTTTCTGTAAATACATACATATCATACATTAATACACCCAGAATCAAGACCAACACAAATGTTCATCACATAAATGTTATTGTCTAGTGCGGGAATCGAACCTACACCTTTTGCACAGCATTACCAACTAGGTTGCAAAGGAGTCAATTAGTAGCTGGTCTGGCAGAAGTTGTTCTGCCTCTTCTGTCGTTTTATACGTTTATGCGCTAGAGAGTCAGGTGATGGCGAGTCACTACAAAACGGACAGCGAAAAACATTCTGCATTAAGATTTTATGGTGATCGGTCAAACTGTGTTGGAGTTTATCAATTCCAGAATTTACTAACATAAGAGCATGTGGTTAGTGTAACAAATGTATAGATATGAAGCAAATCCGATAGCGAACGCGTTTTAAGAACAGTTTTCCCTTATAGGAAAATATTGAAGATGCGAACGCAAACACGATTGTACAAAAAAACTTACAAAAACTCACACTAGACACGTCGCACCTAAAAAAATATTTTATACATATATAGCGGACCATATCATACCACTACAAGCAAGGCTGACGTCACGCGTCCCACATCGCGCTATCGAAGTTTCCTTCACAGTTCAGTATATAATGCAACCGAAGTAAAAGTTAAGTTAAGTGGAGCATTTAATCTTTTTTGCTCGGTCTTTTGCCATACTTATTTTACTAGTATTTTATTGTTTGTCCCGTCCTAGAAAATTCAGGATTCCTGAGTTTTACATGCGTTTTCCTATCGTATTCCAATAGTTACGTACCTCGAAATAATCTTTCTTTTTTGGTACAAACAAAAATTTTTTTTATACCACTAAGGTGGCAAACAAGCTAACGATCCGCCTTATGGTAAGCGGTCACCGCAGCCTATATATTTATGCTTGCAACACCAGGGGCGTCACTCATGCGTCGCCGACCCTTTGAAAATCTAATAACTTTTTTTTTTGAAGAACCCCATACTGTAGTCCTTAGCGAAAACCTTGGCAGGGAGCTCATTACACAACTAAAGCGTTCGCGGGAGAAACATAAAAAAAAATCTGAATTCAAAGACAATGAGTACCTACCCAAATACTATTTTTAAAATCGTTTTTGACTCTAAATTATTTAAGTGATTAAAATACCGATTACACACACATGGTAAAACCATAACGTGTAATAACGAGTTGCCGACTATAAGGCTATTAGGTAAGAAACAATAAATATATAAGCTGAATATACTGTTGGCAAAGTTAAAGTGAACGTAAAACGTAACACGTTCGGAAGCACTTTGTTGGGAATCCTATATCTGTTGTCCGTATTTCTTGTTTAGATACAAATTGGGTACTGCGGATATACCAGAAAAACTTTGTTAACAAATTTTGAGTATAACAACCAAAGTTTTACCGTAAGGGTTCCGTTTTACAATTTCGGTACAAATCCTTAAATCCCATAAAAATAATCTACAACTCACAGACTGCGACGCTGCTCAGGAGCACGACTACACTTATCAATCTCTTGTCCATCTTGCACCACTAAATATTCGAGGCGAGTTTCCTGTACGGAGATGGGCATCAACTGATAATTAAGACAAGGTAACTACCGGTTTTATATTATATGTGCTAGTTGCTTGTTTTTGTTGGAAATACTATTAAGAGATAAAAATAATAAATTCCCAGAACTAACGATATCGGTATTGAGACGAAACAAGATATATTTTGTTAGGTAGCGTCAGGCAAACAAGGTATATTTTGTTCGGTAACGTCAGGCAAACAAGGTATATTTTGTTAGGAAGCGTCAGGCAAACAAGGTATATTTTGTTAGGTAGTGACAGGAAAACAAGGTATATTTTGTTAGGTAGCGTCAGGCAAACAAGTTATATTTTGTTCTATTCGTCATAATATAGTTAATTAAAAACTACATTAAAAGATTTATATAATTATTTATCACCTTTTAGACCAGACAACAAATGTAAGAGTGTTATTTTCTTTGACGTAGCACAGTATAAAATTAATAGTACTACAAGGATTTAATTAAGGTTTAATTTTAATCGATGCGTCATTGATTTAAATATATGTTTAAACGATTGTTTAACGCTAGATCAGAAACAGTCATCGTAGCCTATGGACGCCTAGCAACACCCTAGACGCCAGTAACCTTGTAATAAGTATCCAACCAAAATAAATGAATATTGTATTTTACCACATAAATGCTAGAACTTTGATACTGGTAATTATTAAAGCAATTCGTGCAAAATTATTCCCTAACTATTCCAAAATATCAAAGATGCACAACGTTAATATTCAAGTTTTCATTTCTGCCGGCACTCCCGGAGTGCAACCCGTTTTGTTTAGATTAGTAGTGTGTAAGATTCTCCATCAACTTATGTGCCATTTCTTCAGTCTAGAACAAATTAAATAGACCGTTTAGGGTATATCGCAGTCAAAACCTAATCGCTCCCTTCTAGACGAACTCCATACTTTTTACCACCGAAGCGTTATACTAGTGCCACCTGGTATTAATTTTACACTACATCAGCTCGGAAAGAACCAATGTTGCCAGCTCTGGAACGGTAGTCAATCTAAAAAAAAAAGGTTTTTTAAATTAGAATACAATTTTTATACCAAAGCCTTCTTGAATCAAATTTGTAAGTACATTATAAATAAGTTCACTTTTGTAAATTGCGTAGTTAATTAATGATCCTTTAATCTCAGGACTACAATAACTCGAAACAAATTTATAATAAGAATTCAACAAAAAGCCTACTTAACGCGTTCTAATTTTGAACAGCACCATCTGTAGTTATATGTAAACTATATTTTCTAATAATTTAAGTGTTCCAAAAAGTTTACAGCCAGTAAACCGCCTTGCATTTTATTTATCATTTAGAATAAATTTTGTTGTTAAAATTAGTGCAAAGCGTGGTAAAGTTATTTTATTTTCCTCGTAGGTGTAGTATAAAGAACTATGTATCGGGTGAAATGCGATTCTTACCTCGTGTGTATTTAATTTCAAACTATACCCTTGTTAGTAAGTCACTTTCACCCCTCAGTGAACAATATATTATTGATGTGTACGTTAAAAGGCAAGACTTTCAAGAATTCACGTCAGCCATGCGACGTTGGTCCTCAGACGATTCAATAAGCCTTACTAGGTACACTACGGACTGTTATTAAAATCGAAGTCAAACCTCAGCATAAAGCGACTCAGCCTAATTTTGCGCGACAATATCTTGATTTGAATTGGTCAAACGGTAGACGAAAAACTTTTAAATCGAGTCAAATTGGAAGTTTGTGTCGTTACAATAGCACTTGGTAGGATGAAGCTCAGATAGTGCCTCGCAATGAAACTGAACGCATAACAGTCAACTTATTATATATGCTAGAGCCAAAATGACGTCGGAGAACTGACTTCGTTAAAAAGTAGGGCTACTTATAATAATATACTATATTAATAATTTTTAGGTCGCTTTAGGCAAAGATGATGTAGCTACCTACCGTGCGCGTTGTGTATCCTACAGCAGACTTCCTACAAATTGATTATGCTCAGAAAAATGTGCCTTTGGGATAATTCAACCTACAGTAGCCGTGGACGAACCTCGTGGAATTCGGTTATTAGTAGTTATTTCTGCGGAAATAGTTGAAAAGCAGCTTATGTCCTTCAGAAATCTTTGTACCAAAAACCAGTTCTTATAACTTAGATATTGTAAATTGGTTTAAGCCTAAAGATTTATCGTAGCCTATACATTGATGTTTTCCTTTTTACCTTTTTTCAGGTATAGAACTCTTAAACAAACGTAACTAAAACAAAACAGGAAGAAGAGACGCCATTAGTTAGTTCCACATAAGTTCCACAAAAGTACGAATAATCATCTTGCTGAGAAATTGTAACATCTCATTAAAAAAAACTTAATTTCAACAATCTATCTACAACTAATAGGTACTTTTCGGAATTTCGTCTCGGCCATCGTAGAAGTTACAAGTAAAATTTTTTTATTCAAGAAGAAAAGAACCTAAGGAAAAAACCACTTTTTTGTCAACTCTACATTCTAAGATAAACAACTGGTACGTAATTACAAATGGTACAATCTTACTAGTGATACTGGTTTGTTTTTATGTAAAATAAAGCTATTCGCGAGATGTGTAGGTAAGTAGGGGGTTTACCGAACCTATGTTATTGATCAGTCTCACTCATGTATCCGGTACGTGACGACCGTGTGAGTGGTTTTTTTGCATGATGTAAACTTATGTAGCGTTTTAATCTTTAGTCATGCTTTTATTAATTCTCTTGAGGGAAGTTATTATACTTGATAGAAAAACCGAAATCACTGAATTTGCGTTTTCTTAGGTTTTAAGACCTGGAGAATCGTTTGCCATCATTTTTAGAGTGATGTATTTGGGTGTGTATGTGTGTGTGTGTGTGTGTGTCTGTGTGTGTGTGTGTGAAAACCATAGGATCAGTTTGTCTCTTGACCATATAAATCGATTCACCACGTCAAGACTTAGATCTGAAAAGAATTTGAGCAAAATCGGTCCAGCGGTTTGTTTTTTATCGCTAAAATTTTTTTTTTGATTTTTAATGTTTGTTACCTCAGAACTCCGTCATTTACAAACCAGACAGGGTGGCTACTGAGACCCCTATCAGCGCATTCATATATAGGTTGAAGAGTTTAGGCGAGGACAGCCCACTCTACCTTACAACGCACTCCAACCTATATGACCCGAATCCCGGCCTTGAACCGAACTGGTTGTCGTGCAATTTGACGTACTTGTCCAGTTGTGAGTTAAGTGTCAAGCACTTTGGATACTATAGAAGCTAGCGAGATGGGCCTATAATTAGTTTTATTTTTTATTATTCACCACAGTGACCGCCACCGTCGTCATCATGTCATCGGGCATGTAAGAGTTCCACATACACATAATATATAACAGAGCAAGTACTCTAGGTAAATGTGGACCAGCGTGTTGAAGCTGTTCAATGCTAAGACCGTCGTGACTAGGGATTGCAATCCCGCAATCCCGCGGGATCCCGCTGCTTTTATTAACCTGCGGGATCCCGCACCTTCAAAACGCGGATCCGCGGATCCCGCAAATGGAAAATTTGGCACTTTCGCGTAAATCGAGAGTAGCACAAGTGCGACGTTTC
The DNA here is from genome assembly GCA_946406115.1 of Apoda limacodes. Taxonomy (NCBI): domain Eukaryota; kingdom Metazoa; phylum Arthropoda; class Insecta; order Lepidoptera; family Limacodidae; genus Apoda; species Apoda limacodes. The sequence goes on along the minus strand of OX291553.1, from coordinate 3,018,204 downwards.
AGTTGTTCATAAATGGCACTGCGCTGCGCCTGCACACGTCTTTCTGTAGGTGACGAGTGTTTTGTTTTCGTATTCACCGTCCCGCGTTTAATACAGCGATACAATAAATACCATTTGAATCTTAAGAAGAAACGATTCGCGACGCCACACAACGGGCTTCATACAAACGAATTTCTCATTTCTTTTTGACAATTACTCACTAAATCAATCACTGTGAAATTTCTTTCTCATAATCTCAAGCCGAATATATATGTCTGTGGTTTTCCAAAATTTTGTAAAAATTTTTATTAACTACAAATCTTTTTAACCATTTGTATAAAAAACTAGAATCCTGTTTAACTTTTGAACTATAAAATTAACAGAAAAATGACTCACTGCAGACCTAGATATTTATTACTAAAACATGTCTTGAAAATTTTGTGGTGTTTTATCAGCAAGTGTCAAAATAAGTGAAAAATTCGTTTGTATGAAGCACGTCTAGAGGCGCTCCGAATAGTATTCTGTTAAGAGTGTATTTTGAGAAATCATAGTAATAGCATCTACGAGAAAGTTATGATTTGATTATTAATTATTATTTGAGTGAAACTGAATTAAAAATATAAAACTGTTACTGTTACTTAGGAGTAAGGGTAAAATTAAACAAAACGAATTAATTATGCCAAACATTTAAAGATGAATCTAAGAAAACAGATTACTCATTATTTATGCTTCATTGATATGTTGCTTAATGTAAGAAATGATTAATAAAAGTTGATTTTTAGACAAAAATCTGTAGTCTCAATTTGATTTTATATGCGATTTTATTTTAAATAAGCTAAGGGATTGCAATCCCTAGTCGAGACCTGGACACTTACCTTTTGATATACCTCCTTTACGAATTTCTCATTTGTTTTTGACATTTACTGATAAATCACTGTGATATTTCTTAGTCATAATCCCAAGCCGACTACCTATATGTGTGTGGTTTTCTAAAATCTTGTAAAAATGTTCTTATAAACAAGAAATCTTTTTTAAACCATTTGTATGAAAAACTAGAATCCCGTATATCTTTTGAACTCTCCAATTAAACAGAAAACAGACACACTGAAGACTAGGTATTTATTACTAGAACATGTCTTCAAAATTTAATGGATTTATATTGAAGTGTCAAAAATAAGTAAAAATTCGTTTGTATGAAGCACGCTGAGAGGCGTTTCGAATAGTATTCTCTTATGTCTCCGTCTATTTTACTTTATGTATGAGTATACCGTCACTCAGGCATAGGATTTTATCATAGAAATTATCTGATATACCTACTAGAAAACTGCACCATGTTAATGCACACATGTTGCAATATTGATATCTCGATATAAACCAAAAAAGGTCAAATCGTGAAAACTTTTTATATAAAATGGTATAAGTAACTGTGGCTTGTGAAAAAATACATAAATGTACACTCACACCACAGCTTCTGGATTCAGATCTTTTAAGTTCACGATGATTGGAAGTAATTATTCTTAATCCATTCAGGTTTTGTACCTTTAAAGAATATTTATCGGGATAACTATTGCTTAATTACTATAGATTTTCACAGCCGTTTAGGTTTGTAGTAAACTTATATTTTAATATGTTTCATAATTTATATAGTGCCTGTTAGTTTGTAATGAGCAATTTTAAAGTTATAGTTGCTGGTCGCAGCAATTAAACGTAGGAATTCTTATTACATATTTTATGTATCTATCTCTCTGTACGTAAATGTATGAATAGAATGGATTTTTTTTAATAAATTTTTCATACTTCCATCCAGCCACCTGAATATTTACGTAGTCTATTGAAACCATAAACTTCTGTAATCTGTCCTGGCGACGTCTATGCTCAATTGCTACCGTTATTTAAAAAGTGGACTATGTGTATAGAAAAATTAAATAAAAAAAAAACATCTCACGATAAAATAAAAGTATGTAAGAAGAATCTCATGCACTAACCTATGAATAATGTATTTTCAATCCACTCAAGTTTCGTGAGCACGCACTGTTATAGGGCACTAAGATACATCAAAAAAAAAGTCCTTCAGGTTTTTACCGTGGGATACATACGGCGTTTCACCGACAACGGGCGTAGGTTTCAGTTCGATTGCAAACAGGTAGCGAGGAACTAGCCATTCGCTAAGTAACTCCGGTCAAAGATTGCATATGTCACATATTATTCCGATCAAAGATATATATCCGCTTCACATATCCATATCCGCTTAATATATCCGCGGAAATATGCAATTTTCTAGCACACCGCGGTCACACGAATTCTCGGATCGATTTCGTACCTTTCAATCACTAGTGCACAAATCGTTAGTGTATCCCTCGTTTGTTCGGAACGAAAACATTTTTGGTGATGAGTTGTGATAGGTATGAACCGGGTTTTGTTTGACTAGTAATTTTTTAGGTTAGGATACAATTTAGGACTATGACTGTAACATTTACAAACTATATTTTTATTCACAATACGCAATTTTAACTCAAAACTTTTATAGGTGTCAATATTTACACAGTCTAGTACTTATACACAAAGAAATCCTACCAGGAAAGTAAACGATTATAAATATTTATAAAAAAACACTCATCAAATATACACTAGTAATTATTGACACTCATATTATATTTTTCGAACAGATATTCATTCGCACGTCACAAAGCAGAGGTGATACTAAAAACTATTGTAGTAAGTATTAATCTATAGTATGTACATACTTACGTAAACAAACGATTGAACTGAAGACAAAAAAACGTCCACTTAATTAATAAGCGGTTAAAGTGCTTTAAAGCGTATCGCACGGAAATTCATATCCCAATGCATGCACATTGGGTTTGCAGGCGTGAATTTGAAAGCGCTGAGATCGATTATTTATAAGCAAGACACGACAACGTTATTATTTCGTTTTCAACGCTAGCTCTCTCTCTCACTTTTAGTGATATGCGTGCATCGCTATTCGGCCGCTCCGCGCCACCAACACGGGCGACACGCTACGCTGTTTATTTGGATTAGTTCGTTCACTCCCTGGATATAGGACATGTTTATTTCACTCAAAGTAAAGGAGTTGTAACATATCCGGCCTCGGATATATATCCAAAGACATAGTTATGTCCGAAGTTACCCATGGCTACGAGGAACTTATAAATTATGTTCAGTATTGGCCATTAGAACACTTAGTCGTAGGCTTGATATGTCAACGCGGTACGATCGGTTGACCAGAACTGTTATTAAAACATAGTGCATGACAGGGGATGGAGGGATGTTAAGGCGGTGAGATTAAAAATACTAATCGCCATCGCTGTAAAGCGTCACCGTTTCCTGCCACCCTCGAAGGGTCACCTTTAAAAAACGATCATAGTAAAAATGAATCCTAAGTTTAATGCGATTAATTATTATACAAAAATGCGAAAATTAAAAAATACGCGAGTATATGCTAAACATATATTGATTACTTGAATTGTACTAAACAATAAATGAATTTTCTTGTAGATATTCGGCATTTATTGTTTTGGAAGAGGACACAAACGAACGGCTGGCGAAGATATGTTCCCTTAGCTGTTTTAACGATAACGACACGAGTTACGCCGTCCTTAGAGAGATTAACCTTATCGACAATCGCTAATGCCCATGAGAAAGGTCAATTATCAACTACGATTATTACTACCACTACTGTACTGTACCACGACTATAGGGACAGAGGGCGTACTATCTTATTTTGAGGTTGTGTAAATATTCGATTCTCCATCGCTTCTAAAATGTCTGAACGAGCTGATCCAACAAAGAATGTCGATGCCGTAGCCTAGCGCTATCAGACGCTACTGCAGGCGCAGGTAAAGACGTCAACGGAGCGGTGGGTAAAAATGACTAGGTGTCAGTGCTGATGGTTCCGTGGGATCGGAACTTAAAACTGCAAGCGGTCGCGAGTTCAGTAAACACTTATAAGTACAGTATAAGTAAGCTCTTCATAAGAAAGCAATTGATCTCCAATAACCCTAAACAAATTCGTCTTAATAATTTTGATCCATTTTTCATATGCGGTTTTCTGCTAATTCCTCCTCAAAGCGAGGTTGATACTCTCTATCAGGAAAACGATATAGCTCTTGTAATTATGACCTCGCACCTTGAAAGTTCGTGACGTTGTCCGAATACATATATATGACAAGTCCAACACGAGCAAGAAAGCGTTTTAATGAGGCTAAGAAGCTTACCGTAGGAAGGTTAAGAACATCCTTTACTGGCCGACATTAGGATAAAAGAAAGGCTATAAGTTAGGAAAAAGTGACCGCTTATAATACTTATAACATAAAGTGTAAATGTCAAATAGTCCGACTGTGTCTATTTGTTCGGTAGATAGCTTAAAAAAGGTTCAGGCATCGTTAAGACTGAAAGTTGCATTTTACGTAAGGGACCCGACATTTGGGCATTTGACCATGATGTTCGAAATTTCAAGAATTTGGTTCAAGGAAAAGGAAAGGTGAAGGGATAGTCAAAAGGGAAAAAAGCCAGATTTACACAGAACCACTAATATACCAGTCAGTGGTTAATGCAGTGAAGCAGCTATACAATAGTAGATTACAAATAGCCGCTGCTAAATATAAAATCTGATTAACAAAAAAAACAAAAAAAAAACGGTAAAAATAATTACTTATTACCAAAACTCTGATCTGAATCACAGTTTAAAGTTGGTTTCATGCAAGTGAAGTTATAAACTATCAGGTTATAGACACCAACTTCAAACTGTAATTCAGTTCAGATTTTTGGAAATAAGTTATTATCTTTTTGATGCCGATTGTTTTTTTAGTCAAAAGTTTTTATTTTTTCTTTTTTAGTTACGAATTTCTTTGTTTTTCTCTTTCACTAAAAACATCCATATTTGTAACAACATTTTATACAATCAGCAATATAAAACAATTATTTTTACTTTTTAGTGTATCTTTTTGAAGTTGGTTCTAGTTTTTGTTAAAAAGATTTTTCGATTTGCATAAGAAGAATACAATTGTGTTATGGTTTGAAATTAGGTAGATACTGTTGCTTAAAATACTTCTATAAGGTTTAAATAATACTGTTTATAACATGTTAAAAAAAATACCTTAGTAAAATGCATTAAAACAGACTAGGTACCTTATTTTTAATAGTAAAGGAGAAGATAAAATCTGAGAGCTACAAAAAAAGGCAGCTGTTTTCACTTCCCCTCCATACAGAGGGTAATAAATGAGCAGGAAAAATGTTACCTTTGTACAAAGTATTGTTAAATACAACTAATATCCTATTTGTACACAAGTAATCCGACCTTAGCGAGTCAAATGACCATTAACCAACATGACAACTGCCATCACAGATACTGTAGATTTTGCCAACAAAAAAGCTAGTACACTGTATTTGTATAGTCGTGAAGTTTAATTTTACATTTACTTATTGCAGTAAGTACGCATTGTGAATGAGAGGGACTGTCGGTTCAGATAAATCATATGACGTTGACAATGGCAGAGTCGAATGACGGTCCACGATCCTGTCAGTTGGATCAGCGAATTTGTTAATAGGACAGGGTATTTAGTGGCACAATAGGTAATACAGTACGAAGATTTGTTGATAGGTAGAGAATACAGTATTATAATGGAAAAAACTAACCACATCTATTATATCATCATCGGTGGAATTACCGATAAGCAACATTACAGCATTGCCTACATTCGGACGCGGCCGAGTCGCTCTATGTCGGTTGTTTTTTATTCATATTTATTTATTGGGTAGTATAGTAGGTATATATATAACCTGTTTTCAAAGTTAGTGTTATTATGGCCGCGGTTTTCTTTAAGGTCTATAATAATAATCTATAAAAACGCAATATCATAATTTTTGTTTTAAGATGTAAATTAATTTATTTGCCCATTTAAATTTAAGTATAATAAATGGCTGTCACATCACAGTCCGTTTCCAGGACTATAGGACGCCATATCCCCGAAACTGTTCACCAACGCGCAAAACCTTGGACTGGGCTGGGTGGGGCATAAACATAAACGGCGCGCCATAGAGAAGGCTTATGTCTAGCAGTGGTTCAAGAGAGGTAGGGCACTGCAAGTACTCGCTCGAATAAGCCACCCGAACAACTAAAGCGGGGCATAGCGAGTACTTGCTCGAATGAGCGGCCCGAACTGGGGAAGTATCTCCACCTTAAAGAAAACCGCGGCCATAATAACACTTCTGCGCAGCCGCAGTCACTGAGACAATCTTCGTTGGTATGGAATGTTATATTCCTAACCCGCGTGTAGCTGCCGGCGTCAAAAAACGACCGTGTTTAATAAGTCTTGCAGAGAAGCTAAAATTCTTAAACAAACTGCATATGAGGCTTGGACCACGGCTCGTAATAATATGGATCCGAATATTTCTAAGGTAAAACGCAAATTAAATGTTGCCTCGAGGTTCAGTAAGAAAGCAACTGCCAGAGCAGAATTCCAATTCATCGGCAAAATAGGTGGGCGACTTGCGAGCTATCTTTCTGGGAGTCGTGCTTTCTGGTCGCTTGCCAAAGCTGCCGAAGGGACCTATTGCCAGTCATCATTACCTCCACTGCGGAAGACCGATGGTGACTTGGCCCATAGTGCTAAAGAGAAAGCCGATCTATTGGGCAGTCTCTTTGCCTCAAACTCGAATATGAACGACGAAGGCGCTGTACCACCTACTATACCGTGGTGCGGTAAGACGATGCCGGAAATCTCCATAACACAGCGGGAGGTCCGGCGGACGTTGCTTTCTCTAGACGTTCATAAGTCGAGTGGGCCGGACGGTATACCAGCAGTGGTGCTTAAGCAGTGTGCTCCTAAGTTATGTCCTGTACTCACGCGCCTCTTCGCGCTTTCCTACCGCAGTAGGCAATTTCCGTCTTCATGGAAGACTGTGAATGTCTACCCGGTGCCCAAAAAGGGCGATAGATCAGATCCATCGAATTACAGGCCTATCGCTATTACCTCTCTCCTCTCCAAGGTGATGGAGCGTGTGATCAACACACAGCTTCTAAGATACCTAGAAGAACACGACCTGGTCAGTGATTGTCAATATGGCTTTCGCCACGGTCGCTCGACTGGCGAACTTCTAGTGTATCTAACTCACCGATGGACACTAGCCATTGAGAGTCAAGGGCGGCATTTGCATGTAGCCTGAACATAGCGAAGGCGTTTGATCGGGTCTGGCACCGGAGTCTTCTATCGAAGTTGCCATCTTACGGAGTGCCCGACGGTTTGTGCAAATGGGTGGCTAGCTTATTGTCCGGCAGACGCATACGAACCGTAGTTGACGGTAGTTGCTCTGATAGCATGGACATTAATGCTGAGACGCCTACTACACGGGTCGCGCAAACATCCTTCGTTCCGTTGCGGAGGAAAACCGCGGAGAACTTGTGTCTCAAATCGAGACCACACTGTCCAAGGTCTCTGACTGGGGACGGGTAAACTTGGTCCGATTCAACCCTACAAAGACACAAGTGTGCGCGTTCACCGCTAAGAAAACCCCATTCACTGTAGTCCCACAATTCCAGAACACTCCCCTCTCCATCTCCAAGAGCATTGGGATCCTTGGTGTTGACATCTCCAGCGATGTTCAGTTCCGAGATCATTTACAAGATAAGGTGAAGCTGGCGTCCAAAAAACTAGGTGTACTCAACAGAGCGAGGCAGTACTTCACGTCGGGGAAGAGGTTGCTGCTTTACAAGTCGCAAGTTCGGCCCCATATGGAGTACTGCTGCCATCTCTGGGCAGGTGCACCCGGATACCAGCTTGGACCTTTTGACTCGGTTCAACGACGGGCTGTGAGAATTGTCGACGATCCCAAACTCACTTGCCGTATCGAACCTTTAAGTCTGAGGAGAGACTTTGCCTCCCTGTGTGTGTTCTACCGCTTGTACAATGGGATGTGTTCTGAGGAATTGTTGGAAATGATGCCCACGGCTACTTTCTACCATCGCACCGCTCGCCACCGGCAGGGAATTCATTCTCACACTTTAGAACCGAAATGGTCGCGTACAGTGCGGTTTCAGAGAAACTTCCTCCCGCGAACGCTTGGGTTGTGGAATGAGCTCCCTGCCAAGGTTTTCTCCATGGACTACAGTATGGGGTTCTTCAAGAAAGAAGTTATTGGATTTTTGAAGGGTCGGCAACGCGCTAGTGATACTTCTATTCTGGTGTTGCAAGTGTCCATAGGCCACGGTGACCGCTTACCATCAGGCGGACCGTGTGCTTGTTTGCCACCTCAGTGGTAAAAAAAAAAAAAAAACGGTTATATGACGTATTTATGTTAAAATAACCGTGCTTAACTGATTTTGTTCATACTAAGTTAAGAGAATTCGATTCGCGGCGCCTCGCAGCGTGCTTCATACAAACGAATTTTCCATTTATTTTTGACATATACTGATCAAACACTGAAATTTTGTAGACATGATCTCAAGACGAATATCTATGCCCATGGTTTCCAAAATTCTGAAAAAGGTTTTTACCGACTCAAAATCTTAATTGACACCATTTATATGAAAGACTAGAATTCTCTATAAATATTAACGTATACAATTTAATAGAAAACTGGCACACTGCAGACCTAGATATTTATTCCTAGAACATGTCTTCAAAATTTCGTAATGTTTGATAAGTAAGTGTCAAAACTAAGTGAAAAATTCTTTTGTATGAGGCACGTGCTGCAAATCGTATTTGCTTAAATAGTTAATATAGAGCTTTATTATTGTAGTTATTGTAATAGAGATCATAGTGACACGAGTTATTGATTAAGATATCATAGTGACACGAATTATTGTTATCGATATCATAGTGACACGTGTTACTGTTACAGATATCATAGTGACACGTGTTATTGTTTTAGATATCATAGTGACACGAGTTATTGTTTAAGATATAGTGACACGAGTTATTGTTATAGATATCATAGTGACACAACTCATTGTTTAAGATATCATAGTGACACGAGTTATTGTTTATGATATCATAGTGACACGAGTTATTGTTATAGATATCATAGTGACACGAGTTATTTTGTAAGATATCATAGTCACATGAGTCATTGTTTAAGATATAGTGATACGAGTTATTGTTATAGATATCATAGTGACACGAGTTATTTTGTAAGATAATATAGTGACACGAGTTATTGTTTAAGATATAGTGACACGAGTTATTGTTATAGATATCATAGTGACACGTGTAATTGTTTTAGATATCATAGTAACACGTGTTATTGTTATATGGATCACTAGACTTTGCCAGCTGCTCTGCCCGCCCTAAATTCGGTTATCGGCGTGAAACTCATTAATTGGCGTTATATACGGAACCCAAACCAATAACGACTAATATAACACTAACAAGGTCACAGTTACGATAATTCTCACGACCCATTTCTAGTAACAGATTAGAGCCCAACCATTCATTACAGACTAACTACAGGGTTATTTGATATCCACTTTAATTGCGTTTAATTTACCCGTTTACAAATAATAATGATATACGGCGGTCTGCGTGAAAAAGTGAGCAAATTATACGTTAGTGTAGGGCGGCCAATTTGTTCGATAGCTGTTTGAAGTTGGCTGGTAAGGTATTGTTGTATACCAATATTTGAATAAATATTTGTAGAGGCAATATTCTTTTGCGTACTTTGAAAAACAATACTTATTCATTTTTTTATAAAAGTTTTTGTGAAATAAAATTATCAGTAGGTATCTATAAGTTTAATATTCTTCAGACAACACCTTTTTGAGATATTAATAGGCTGTATTACTATTATAGTGACACGAGACTCTATACGCTGCGTTGCGCGGCGCAGCTTCAAGCCCTTTCACGTCGCGTCGCGTAGCGGTTTGAGCTGACCCTTAGAGTTCGGCTGCCAATGATTTAGGCTCGGTATGCATCCGGATTTTTTCACATTTGAGTAAAGCCACATAGATCGAAAATTTTCTGTTCTGGTTTTGAACACACATAATTTTTATTCTACACACACTAAACAATTCACAATTCTCAATCCTGACCAAATTCTTAATCAAACTGTCTCGTCATGCACTTGTTCCATTCCGAGACATGTCACTTAGTATTCTTTTTCCTCAAACTACAACCAGACAGCGTAACATTTTTCTAATCTTATATCCAATGAAATGCATACCGCATATGAGAATAAATTATATTTGCGGAAAAAAAATTAAAACAATAACTACCTATCTTAATAAATTTTAGGGACCAGCAATATAATATGTATGGAAAAAAGTTTACAAAACCCTTATCGCTACATATGTAGATTTTATGGTCTGAGTGTTTTTATATTTAAATCTGAATTCCGTTAATTTAGCAAAATGGTTGTTTACTTTTGATATAACCGCAAATGAATTCCAACACAATGTTCAAAAGGTAAACATAAATAAACAAAACACCCATCACATAAATAAATAATTAATAAAAAGTGTTGAAACCATTTGCTATGCAGATTAAACTTTTATTATGTACAAACAAGCTTTTATATTGTTAAAAAAAGAACAAAAAAGTTTTACCGACATTAAAGGATTTATCATTAGACCCTGGGTATTATCTCAGACCAGAGTACTTGTCACGACAAATCAAACAAGCGCTAACTCAATCGGGTAGTGTGTCGTTTTGTTACAGAGGTCCTATGGCCACCTTCCGGCTCTATCATTGGCCCAGCTCTATGACATCATTATATTGCATTGTCATCTGATTTACTTGTGTATCCAAAATTTTAGCTGAATCGAGCACCGGAAAGTGGGTCGAATTTAACTTGCAAGATTTGATAACAGACAAAGGGACAGGTGAATCTAAATAAAATAACAGTCTTTATGGATTGCTATGTTTTTGGGCTCATATCCCACGGTAAAACTATTGTTAGGCCATCTCGGCCCGTACTAACGGCCCCAGTCGACGATCTCGCTATCCGGATAGCGAGACTAGTCTCAACGACTTCACCAAATAGGACCTCCCCCTCACACCACGCCGACGTCCCCAGGTTCGTCGGCGAACGCACGGACCTCCTCATATACGAGGTATCAAAGAGTGCCGGGGCGCTTCTCGACTCTCTCGCAATCGCAACCGCGGACTGGGGAACTCCTCTCCTGGCACTGACTCATCTTCGGGTTCGAGGCCCACGCTGGTCGAAGGGACGACCCCAAGAGCGACAACCCAAGCCGAGGCTCCCCCTACGAGGAGCCCTTGAGTGGTATGGGCGCTATATGGGATGAGACTCCTTCAGAGTCTTGCCCCAAAAGCCTGTTGGAGCAGTAATGGCTGCATCAGCCAACTGCATAGTCAGAGAAAAAAAATTAAAAAATGTTTATAACTATAATTCATACTAAAAAACAGTATAAAGGTAAATTGCCAATATAAGAATTGAATTTTCATTAAATAAATCAAGTCCAAACAAATAATTAAAAACATATAAATACTACTTTATAATTATAATTTCAAGGTCTGACGTAGGCAAGAACATAATGCAATAAAATTTCCTCGAGCTTTTGCCAATATTAATTTTATTATTACAACGACAAATATAATTAGCAAATTAGGGCTGTTAATAGCAAATTTTTAATACAAATAATAACATTGGAGTTATTAATATTTAACGTTTTTCGCCCACACTACGTTCACATTCCACGTTGTATGCAAAATCTGTCTAGTTTTATGTCGCAACAGACCAGCGACGTGGTTCAACTGAAACTTAGCACAGGGATGGTTGAAGAGACGGAGGACATAGACATAGGCTGTATACATTTTATTCTAGAAAATTCAAATGTTCCCGAAGAAATAAAACTATAACCAAATTTCATTGTTTGTGTTCTACCGCTTTGATAATAATAGAATGTGTACTGAGAAATTGTTCAAAATTATGCCCGTATCTGTGGACAGCTCTATGACATCATTATATTGCATTGTCATCTGATTTACGTGTGTATCCAAAATTTTAGCTGAATCGAGCACCGGAAAGTAGGTCGAATTTAACTTGCAAGATTTGATTACAGACAAAGGGACAGGTGAAACTAAATAAAATAACAGTATTTATGGACTGCTATGTTTTTAGGCTCATATCCCACGGTAAAACTATTGTTAGGCCATCTCGGCCCGTACTAACGGCCCCAGTCGACGATCTCGCTATCCGGATAGCGAGAATAGTCTCAACGACTTTACCAAATAGGACCTCCCCCCTCACATCACGCCGACGTCCCCAGGTTCGTCGGCGAACGCACGGACCTACCTCATATACGAGGTATCAAAGAGTGCCGGGGCGCTTCTCGACTCTCTCGCAATCGCAACCGCGGAATGGGGAACTCCTCTCCTGGCGCTGACTCACCTTCGGGTTCGAGGCCCACGCTGGTATGCCCGTATCTGTGGGCATAATTTCGAACAATTTCTCAGTACACATTCTATTATTATCAAAGCGGTAGAACACAAACATCATTTCTACCATCGCACCGCTCGCCATCGGCGGGGAATTCATCCTCAAACCTTAGAACCTAAAATTTAGGCAAGCGATACCCGTGGTGTTGCAAGCGTCCATAAACCGCGTTGACCGCTTACCATCGGGCGGACCGTTAGCTTGTTTGCCACCTCAGTAGTATAAAAAAATTGGTCGATAGTCAATTTAGAATAAATAAATAAATAAAATAAACACATTAGAACCGAAATGGTCGCGTACAGTGCGGTTTTAGAAAAACTTGGGTTGTGTTTGCTGTGAAAATATATATAGATTTACATTGGTGTTATGTAGGTACATATAGGATATTTTTAAAATTGAACTGCAGCCAGATGCGTAAGGGGCCGCGAGTTACGTTCGTAAGCCTGGTTCATGGTAACTCATTATTTTGGATCATACTTAAAATGTATTATGATTCTTAGGGCCTTATTTGAGCACCGATACGTAGGGATCGACGAGTGACAGAGGTAGCGGTAGGCCATACCCATACATCAAGCGCGACAACGTCGTTAAGATAGCGCGGTCGCTCCGATGACCCGCTATCACCATCACACACCCGATAACTGGAGATTTACGATTTACGGACCGTCACGAGTGATAATACTATTATCGACCAAGTTTATGGGAAATATTATAATTGTTTGTTTATTGGTGTTGAAAAGTCTTAATAAATTGAGATGTATCTTGGACATTCCTTCATATCTCAAATTTATAATAAGCAGATACTTTTAAGGTTCCGGGGCTAAATGGAAGACAACACGTATAGTTTCTTAATGTTTAATAATAAGTCTCTCTTAGCCCTGTAACTCCTTTGTCTTCGTATCGATTATGATAAAATAATACAAGATTTCTTATATGAAACGCCATATTTACTTAAAGACTTTTATTATATAAAGAACTGAAAATTAGAAGTAGGTATTTGCCCTTTTACTTTTTCACTACTACCACTTTAAAAAACCAAGTAATTGTATTCTTCAAAGCGTGTAAAAAATACCTGTTTTTTAACAAGGGTTTTGGTCAAATTTATAGTTATTTAGAACCGATAGAAAACGATTACTAGGTTGTATTCCGAAATTCATTTGGCAGAAAATGAAAATCACCCTAGGGCCTAGGCCGTCCAAGACCTAACACAACGACTGTACCAGACCATTATTGCTCGACAAATAAAGATGATAGATGAAATGACTAGGAACACAGTCTGGTTTTATCAAAGCTACAAAAATGCCTCTTATTTAAATTGAAAAAAAACTAGTGACATCAAAATGGCTGTTGTTGTTTATTAACTATTAAAGTACCTGGTCAACATTAAATGGTTTTAAATCTTACGACTGTCACCTTACGTTGTTTATTTTCGTAAAAAAATATAAACGGCAATTTTGTGAATATGAAAGTCAACCCAAATAAATTATGCAGGAGATACGAAGTTCGATCCATTTATTATTTGCTCGTTATCGTGCTTAAATGTTGCAAGTATACACTTTATAATTTAGTTGAAAGTACAAAGTTAAGTTGCTGAAAATACTACTAATATGATACTAGTTTTTATTTATTTACTTAAAAAATAAAGTATGGGAGTATGCAAAGTCTATTTAATGTAACTGCATAACGTAAAAATAAAGTCAATGAATTTTAAAACAAATAGAGTAATAGTTGTGAGGCATGTGAAGAAGCAGCTCGGAGCAACATTAGATAATAGTTGTGAGGCATGTGGAGTAGCAGCTCGGGGCAACATTAGATAATAGTTGTGAGGCATGTGGAGAAACAGCTCGGGGCAACATTAGATAATAGTTGTGAGGCATGTGGAGAAACAGCTCGGGGCAACATTAGATAATAGTTGTGAGGCATGTGGAGAAACAGCTCGGGGCAACATTAGATAATAGTTGTGAGGCATGTGGAGAAACATCTCGGGGCAACATTAGATAATAGTTGTGAGGCATGTGGAGAAACAGCTCGGGGCAACATTAGATAATAGTTGTGAGGCATGTGGAGAAACAGCTCGGGGCAACATTAGATAATAGTTGTGAGGCATGTGGAGAAACAGCTCGGGGCAACATTAGATAATAGTTGTGAGGCATGTGGAGAAACAGCTCGGGGCAACATTAGATAATAGTTGTGAGGCATGTGGAGAAACAGCTCGGGGCAACATTAGATAATAGTTGTGAGGCATGTGGAGAAACAGCTCGGGGCAACATTAGATAATAGTTGTGAGGCATGTGGAGAAACAGCTCGGGGCAACATTAGATAATAGTTGTGAGGCATGTGGAGAAACAGCTCGGGGCAACATTAGATAATAGTCGTGAGGCATGTGAAGAAGCAGCTCGGGGCAGCATTAGATAATAGTTGTGAGGCATGTGGAGCAAATGGTATTAACTTGCAAATCCTATCAATAATTTAAAGTATTCGATTTATCATATTAGTATAGATATACTTATATATATTCGTCATATAGTTTTATAGTTGAAATCACAAGTTTTGAATGGACACGAACTGTGTAGTTTGACAGTTGCTTCCTCCCGCGAACGCTTAGGTTGTGGAATGAGGTCCCTGTCAAGGATTTATTTAGGGACTACAGTATGAGATTTTTCAAGAGGAGAGATAATGGATTTTTAAAGGATCGAAAACACCCAAGTAATGCCTTTGGTGTTGCAAACGTCCATACGCTACGGTAACCGCCTAATATCATGCGGCCCGTAAACTTGTTTACCACCTTAGTATTATAAAAAAATATAATATTAGAATATATGTTTGATATGCCTTAAAAACCAATTATAAATAAAAAAAAGTTCCTACTATATTAACAACATTAGATAATAGTTGTGAGGCATGTGGAGAAACAGCTCGGGGCAACATTAGATAATAGTTGTGAGGCATGTGGAGAAACAGCTCGGGGCAACATTAGATAATAGTTGTGAGGCATGTGGAGAAACAGCTCGGGGCAACATTAGATAATAGTTGTGAGGCATGTGGAGAAACAGCTCGGGGCAACATTAGATAATAGTTGTGAGGCATGTGGAGAAACAGCTCGGGGCAACATTAGATAATAGTCGTGAGGCATGTGAAGAAGAAGCTCGGGGCAGCATTAGATAATAGTTGTGAGGCATGTGGAGCAAATGGTATTAACTTGCAAATCCTATCAATAATTTAAAGTATTCAGCTTTATCATATTAGTATAGATATACTTATATATATTCGTCATATAGTTTTATAGTTGAAATCACAAGTTTTGAATGGACACGAACTGTGTAGTTTGACAGTTGCTTCCTCCCGCGAACGCTTAGGTTGTGGAATGAGGTCCCTGTCAATGATTTATTTAGGGACTACAGTATGAGATTTTTCAAGAGGAGAGATAATGGATTTTTAAAGGATCGAAAACACCCAAGTAATGTAACCGCCTAATATCATGCGGCCCGTAAACTTGTTTACCACCTTAGTATTATAAAAAAATATAATATTAGAATATATGTTTGATATGCCTTAAAAACCAATTATAAATAAAAAAAAGTACCTACTATATTACTAACCCTACTTCCCTACTACATAAGAATGTAATAAATAAATATATAATGTCCAAAAAAATCACAATTTATCTCCGCAATGTGTGAACCGTGTGGATCTTAAATCACAAAAATAAAGAAAGGGAGAGCTCCAGAAAAAATAAATGAATGACCTTGTATTTATTTAACAAAATGGAGCGTCCTCGATAATTTGTTACCAGATGAAAAGTTAAGCTATTAAGAGAACGCTTCCCCGTCGTTTTTTTCAGAAGCTCTCTTTTAATCAACTCGGCAGAACAAATTACTGCCTTTAACAATTAATTTGCTTGAAGCCCAGCGTCTCATTATTTAGTGTCATAACTTTTAATTACCGTTATTTTTTACTGATGAAAAGTACTTTTCAACATCTTTGTGACGTAATGTATAAGAAAGTTCCGCATGACTTTTAATCGGGAATCAAAAATGGACTACCGCGCAACTAGCGGTCAATATTAGTCTAAGTTAAAAAGACTTAATTGCTATTCTCTTAAAAGTTTGTTTCAGGTAGATAGCTTCAATTTATAGGCTACCTACCTACTCACTGAGTATCCTAATGAATGTAGGGCTCAATTTTAAATGACAGCATTTTAGTGTTCATGAGTATTATCTTATTTAGCAGAGCATAGACATGTAACATGAATTGTGACTAAGAGAGTGATCAACGAAAATGAAATTTATTATGTATTGAAACGAAGTAAGAGAGATGTGCCCCACGTTTTTAGATTTCACCTGTAAGCATGTATGTGGTGGTGGTGTGTGTTTTATGTGTGTGTGTGTGTGTATGTCCTCTTGTGTCATCAAGACTCCCGCAGGATTATTTTATTCTCTTTAAGGCGCAAAAAACGTTTTCTACTCATCATACCCTTTCATTTGATACCCATGTAGAGGGGTATCCAAAGAAACAGGTAGTCCACCATTTTGTTGTGGTGACCATATTGGATCTACCGTGATATATTATATTGTGTTGTCATCGAAACATCATCGCATCGGATTACAAGAAGTAATAAACCGTTGCAAGAGTCCACCCGGAACGACAGACAGACTTACAAGAAAGTGACTTAATAAAAACGTCGTAATAATAATAAAAATGTATTGGAGGTACACGAAATAAGTTTAAGGCGGGTATAATTAATGATTAAACGAACTTACCTTATGAGGCTATATAACAATAATTACATTTTTTTGGCAAAGATTAAGTACTTCAGATGAGCTGAGAAGATCTGTCTTAAATTTAATAAAGGTGTCTATATTGTCTTCGAGATACAGTTCGAACCCTGACAAAAGTAAATACAAAACTGAACTTTCTTTTTAATATTTTTATTTATTTAAGGCTTTTTAGAGGTGACCCTTAACATGGGTTTAGGTAAATAAAGTTAAAATTAGAAAGAACCTCTCGAAGTTCACCAAAGTGCACGGTGCTACTGTCCCGGCTGTCAACAACACAGTGGACGGTGCTACTGTCCCGGCTGTCAACAACACAGTGGACGGTGCTACTGTCCCGGCTGTCAACAACACAGTGCACGGTGCTACTGTCCCGGCTGTCAACAACACAGTGGACGGTGCTACTGTCCCGGCTGTCAACAACACAGTGGACGGTGCTACTGTCCCGGCTGTCAACAACACAGTGCACGGTGCTACTGTCCCGGCTGTCAACAACACAGTGGACGGTGCTACTGTCCCGGCTGTCAACAACACAGTGGACGGTGCTACTGTCCCGGCTGTCAACAACACAGTGGACGGTGCTACTGTCCCGGCTGTCAACAACACAGTGGACGGTGCTACTGTCCCGGCTGTCAACAACACAGTGGACGGTGCTACTGTCCCGGCTGTCAACAACACAGTGGACGGTGCTACTGTCCCGGCTGTCAACAACACAGTGGACGGTGCTACTGTCCCGGCTGTCAACAACACAGTGGACGGTGCTACTGTCCCGGCTGTCAACAACACAGTGGACGGTGCTACTGTCCCGGCTGTCAACAACACAGTGGACGGTGCTACTGTCCCGGCTGTCAACAACACAGACTTTGCATGGTAACAGAAAATGACTGACTTCTAACATAATTTCCTAAAGACTTAAAAACCTATTTATTATAAACTCAAAACCTCTATCTACATACATTACATCTATGTACCTATGTAACATACGAGTCAAATAGACAAACTCTCTTATTATTTATTAATTATCATTATTATTATTGGTTGAATTAGTTTGAAAATCGAAGTGATAGTGTTGTAAAAAAAACTGGTCAAGTGCGAGTTGGACTCGCGCACCGAGGATTCCTTTAAAGGTAAAGGTAGCAATTAGTTTACCAACTGCAAATTTTTTTGAGATTCCTTTATTTCTGTTACATGGCATGGGTTCTTGCCAAATTTTTTTATTCTAGGACAACAGGAATAGTGCAGTCATTGAAGCGAAAAATACGGTCTTACCTCAGATTTTTTTTACTGTGAACCGAATTGCATGAAATTTTGGAATTAGGCTCATCTTACCCTTAACTTCAAAAGTGAAAATGATCTGAACTCCGCCTATTATTTTTAAGGGGTGTAAACAACCCCTTAATGGAAAAATTGACATTGAGCCATTTTATCGCTAGAAAACATGTCTAATAGTAAGTGGTGAAATTGGCAAGTATTTTCTAACATAATTACCTCATATTAAAATCATTTTCAACCCTTTGAAAATCTTACAACCCTTGCAAACAACCCCTAAATTGAAAAAATCACAAAAAAATACTTTGGTATGACATAAAAAGATGTAAGTATAGAGTAAGTAATATTTTATATTCTCTATAATAATTATCAAATTTTTAACCCCCTTTCAACCCTTGAAAACTACCCCTTGATAAAAAATTGTTAAAATTTTTTTTTTGATAAAATGAAAAGGATTTAAATATTATTCCACACTCTCGAAAATGATTATCATTTTCTTAAGCTTTTCTACCCTTAAAACTACCCCTAAATTAAAACAGTAAATATATATGATTACATATTTAAAAATAATTTAATTTAGAGTAAAAAATTGCCATTTATTGAATAAAATATTTACAAATTATATAAAATTGTACTATTATTATTCATGACTCAATGTCAGAGTTGCTGTCACATTCAAAATCTTCTGGCTGAATTGGAGGGCTATTTTGGCAGTTATCTCCACTGCACGTTCCACATGTACTATTACAAAACAGACCAACTTTTCTGCATCCGCAAGACGCTCCACATCCTTTTTTGCAGTTGCAAAAAATCATTTTCAGCAGTTCTTGTGGTGCGGGTGGATCTACAGACTTAAGTGGATTTAATAAACCGTCATTCATGATCCACCCCCAATTAGTGAGCAATGAGCCATATTATGTATATATATACACATAACAATAGTTGTGGGTCTCTATTATACTGCGTACTTTCACATTGCTCCAAATATTCACATTCCGAAATTTTCAGTTATCTATTAAGTAGAAAAAAAATATGATAAGTTTTTGGACCATAACTCCTTCAATTTTCATGCTATCACAATTTACAAAAAACCATTGTTAAGGTAATGAAGAGGGCTACAACATCCTTCATTGCAATATATAGTAAAAAAAACCTTTTTTCGAAAACGGTGAAGGGTTAAAGGGCTTAAGAGAGGCTGTGATTGAGCTGCTACACGCTCTTTAAACAATCATATCTCTGTCATTTTTTGTTTGACAGAAAAAACAAAAAGAACAAAATTGTTTGTCAGAAAAATACCTAAATTTTTAATCCGTACACTTTTATACGTATCTGTCATCATTTTTGAGATATTATGAAAAAAAAGTAGGTTTTTTAAAAATTTGAAATTTTGTTTTTTTTGTAATCGTGACTTTTTTGAAAAATATGTGTCCTGAAGCAGCCAAACTGATACTATCTATCAAACTCTTCATAATAAAGTTAATTCTAGGCGGAATACGATTAATTTTAATTTTGGTGGAAATGGCACTTATGAAACCCATTGATATAAAGAAAAAAAATTAGATGCTCCCCTTATTTGCAATACAGCTCACTTATTTTACGTGCAAAAGACTTTTAATAGTGCTTAGTTTTAAAGCTTATTTCAAGCACTACAAAACCCTTTTGTATTAGAATGCATAAAATGCATCTGCTCGCCGCTAGATGGCATTGACCACATCGATTAAATTTCAGACAAAATAAAAAACGGCTTTGATCTTTAATATCTAGCTTAATATTGCACTTAGAATACTTAATAAAAAACCAAATTGTTCATTGTTTTACCTGCTACAATTTTGTTCTTCATAGAATTTTCGATAAAACGTATATTTTTGGAGATATTTGCAAAAAACCGATGAAAAACGTGAAAAAATTGCGAATTTTCAATTGCCAATAACTTGAAAAGTATTGGAATTAGGCCCTCTATCGATATCCGAGGTTATTTTGAAAAAAAAAAATCCACCCCCGAGAAGGGGTGGCAACCACCCCCAGGGTGGTTGCGGAGTTCAAATCATTTTCACTTTTGAAGTTAAGGGTAAGATGAACCTAATTCCAGAATTGTATGCAATTCGGTTCACAGTAAAAAAATTCTGAGCAAAAATGCTTCAATGACTGCACTAGAAGTACCCCATAGGTTTTGATTTATTTGAGTGACAACATGTGACAAAAGTAACAGTATTTTGATTTAATTGAGTGACAACATGTGACAAAAGTAACAGTATTTTGATTTAATTGAGTGACAACATGTGACAAAATTAACAGTATTTTGATTTAATTGAGTGACAACATGTGACAAAAGTAACAGTATTTTGATTTAATTGAGTGACAACATGTGACAAAAGTAACAGTATTTTGATTTAATTGAGTGACAACATGTGACAAAAGTAACAGTATTTTGAGCATATTTTTTATTGCATTGATTTCGAAGCTTGATTTTTTTTATAACTTTTAGTGATCGTAGAGTTAAGTATTTTATATTATTTTAACATAATACCTCCCAGACGTTCTTAAGTAAAAGGAACATAAGCAGACAGACAGAGTAACTTTTTTAGTGTGTTTTAACTACAAATTAATAAAGTCCTAATTTGTTTCTATATTTAGATCGTAAGACCTTGTTTCGTGTGAAATTTCATGATTCCAGGCAACGGGAAGTACCCCATAGTACCCGAAAATGGTATTTCGGCCGCATTTTTTATTGCATTCTTTTAAAAGCTCGATTCTTTTACAGCTTTAAGGGATCGTAGACTTTAGTATTTAATATTAATTTCAACGTGATGCCTTCACGCGTTCCTGAGAAAAAGGGTTTTAACCAGACAGACAGAGACGGACAACAAAGTGATCCTATAAGAGTTCCTTTTTCCTTCTGAGGTACGGAACCCTAAAATCATTCGATCAAGCACGCCCACACCCATCACCGATAAGGAAAATTTCACTGATTTACTCTCATGTTTTAGTCTATAACTCTAGATTACTACAGTCTATGGCAATGTGTTATACCTCAAAATCTCCCCAGAAAAATATGCAGTGTAATACTTGCATCTAAATCGTTCCAGTAGTTTTTGAGAAAATCACGAGCATACTTACATACAAACATACATACATACATACGGGTTGAACAAGGAACCACCTTTTTTGAAGTTGCTTATCAATAATATACCTATCGGATTAAACAAATTAATGACCTAAACGATAGAAACATACTCTTATCGATACTTTTCTAGTGATATTTAATTTAGTTATCTAGTTTTGTAGCGAGTGCAGACATCAATAAAAGTGACATATCACAATCATAATTTAATAATGTTATCAGCGACGTTCCCCGAACTACGAGCTATCCTCCCGCAGACACCTCACTTACGGCTCCAGTTAACGGTTATAACGTTATAAATTTAACTGTTATTGTTTCAGCTGTTAAAATTAACGGTTATTGTACCGAGACATCACGAACGAATGATAACTGCCCGGTAATAATAAGCCCATTGCTCGTATAAACCAGAAGCTAGAAGTAAAAAAGGTAACTCCATTTATATTCTTGTGAACGAATGTTATTTACTTCTTTGAAATGAATATTTTTACTAAATACTCTTTATACTGTGACATGATATAAATTCCACCATCACGTACCAACTTCAATTTGATTATTTTTGCGCTTCAATTAATTATGATTTATAAAATTTATTAGTGATGATTATAGTAATATAATATTTTATGTATAGTTTTTGTGTACTCAGTTAAGCCATTATTTTTCTAACTAGCTTCAGAATTTTATTTTCTTAAAGTCTAAATTTGTCTAAGCCTGTATTTTCCAATATATAGTGGAGTAGGAATATTGGGATGACGGCAAAAAAATATTATAATAAAAAAACAAAGTTTGTTGATGTTAATCTTTACGTTTATAAACATTGTCGCGACCAACAAATGTAGGATGTATGGTGCGTCATGTATTTTTCCATAAGTTTCAAGTACCTAAGTCGATGCTAGTTTGACTTCGGAAACCGCTGGCGCTGCTTTAAGCATATCTTTCTTAATTCTTGCAGAAGTTAAATATTATCATATATAGTTTAGTCATAACGTAATTAGTGCTTTTTGTTTTATATGACGTTTCTTATAATATCTTTTAGAATCACAAAGTATAAACCTTTTTATTGTTTATGTAATTAATAAATGAAATTAAATAGTAATTAACTTCTTAGCGAGTCTGTATTCAAGTAAGTAGTCAAGGTAAAAACAGAAAGAACAATCCTGATGGTGTGGTGTAGAGTTACCGGAAAATATTTTATAGCTTTTCCGCACCACAGCTATGTTCCATTGTAAACTCATTATCATGGCGTGGTACGCTCAAATTGTATGACATCAAAAGTACCAGCTCGTGTCTTCCTAGCTCCTTGTAAACATTTATTTACGGCTGTGTAGGAAGGTTTCAAAGTAAACGAGTGTCGATAGCGGAGAGTTACGGTGTCAATAATCGTCCGGAGCTGCGAAGTTACGGCACTGTTTTGTTTACGCCATAAACAACAATTTATGAAGATGGAACTCACTAAGATAACATCCATTTTTATTTGTTTGCCAACAGACTTAGCTTGCTGTTTAGTATTTATCTTTAGTTTGATACTCACGTTAGTTCAGAATTTTGTAAACAATATCATTAACAAAAGTTAGTACAGTTAGCATAGTTAGTGAGCACTAAGGTCAAAAGTAGTCGGTATTTAAAAAAAACTAGGTATAAGGTCATTTAAGTATCAGAGAAAAACAAAAGTAAAAACAAATGCTTTATTTTTTTAAATAGGATATCATTAATTTTTTTCGAATTCAATAAACTATGATACTAGTTACTGTCGTTTCGAAGTGAAAATGGCTTTCTAGCGAAAAGAAACGGCGAAAGAAAATCTTCAGCAATCGCTCTTTTAAATTTTAATTAATCAATACAAGTCGCCAAGTATCTTAATATTTATCTTAACAAAAATTTATGTAATTCCATGCATTTTTATTTTTGTCTTTAATTGTTATTGTGTAATAAGCTTTTGTGGCAAGTTTCTGTTTTGAAAAAAAAATTAAACTCTGTAAGTTTAATTTAAATACTGCTGCAAGCATTTTACTGTGAAAACGGACACAGTTGGACACATTGCCTTAAAATTATTAAACTTTTGTTTGAGACAGCATACTTGCACTCACTATAATAGTCAATATGATAATGCCAGCAAGAGTAGAAATTAAAAGTTTGTAAGATAATTTCGACGAGAATTTCTTCCGCTCAAAAGTTTTTCTATTTCAATGGCGAAAACTTGTACAATAAAACTTGTACAATACAACTTGTACAATACAACTTGTACAATACAACTTGTACAATACAACTTGTACAATACAACTTGTACAATATGACTAACAAACAACTTGTACAATATGGCTAACAAACAACTTGTACAATTCAACTTGTACAATATGGCTAACAAACAACTTGTACAGTATGACTAACAAACAACTTGTACAATACAACTTGTACAATATGGCTAACAAACAACTTGTACAATATGGCTAACAAACAACTTGTACAATACAACTTGTACAATATGGCTAACAAACAACTTGTACAATACAACTTGTACAATATGGCTAACAAACAACTTTCTATTTATCACTTGACAAACCAGGAATGTAAAAAAAAAAGTTTCAACCAGGCTGTTAAATTTAAACTACGCAGAAACTGAAAATCGTTTCAATGTTCCTTTTTAAAAAAACTTATTTTCTAACACATACAACATATACACACAGCACATACACTTACACCCTAACCACCCACACACCCTCCGAAAATCACTATCATACATACGTTTAAGTTGTATATAAAGTTATTATCTTCTATATTTGTATAGTTCTAACTATTTCTAAGTTTTTCAATTTATCCTTGTATGTTTTCCGAGAGGAGGAGCCACTAGACACACACGTTTATCCTATATACTCGTAGTTTTGGCTTCTTTCCCCAAAACTGTAAATGAAATTGAATAATATCTAAATTATTCTGTAATCTAAGTTTTTTTGTAACAATTTTTGGGAAAAACAATATTATTATTAAAAAAAATATTAAACTATTTTCTTAAATATTTTGTGGAACCGTGCAGAATTTCGTGTCTTACGATTGTGAATATATCTATTCTTTTTAAAATAAGCAATATTTTTATCAGTATAATTAAATTATCTAATATATACTAAGACCAAATAAAACCTTGATTTCCTTAAATTAATTAGTTAAAATCTATCTTTTGGACAGAATGTAAATGCCCTCTCCTACAAAACTAAGATTGTTTGAATATCAGCTGCCTTCACTAGATACATAGGTGTTATGACACTAGTTGCCTGAGTTTGACGACTGACAAAGTTCTAGAGCAATATCCCACAGCAGAACTAGTTATTTTGGGAGACTTTAACGCCCACCATCGCGAGTGGCTCAGTTCTCGAACCAATAACTATGCTGGGATATCTGCTCACGAATTTGCTCTGACCTATGGATTCTCTCAGCTGGTACTTTCTCCAACGAGAATACCAGATATAGAGGAACATACGAGCTCCTTACTGGACCTTCTGCTGACTACTCGTCCGGATGGATACTCCGTCTCAGTGGATGCGCCTCTTGGCTCCTCGGACCACTGTCTCGTCCGGACTCAAGTGTCATGCACACAACCCGATCCTTCTGGGCCAACTAATTGGCGTCGTGTGTGGCACTATAAGTCGGCAGACTGGGATGGATTGCGAGAATTTTACGCATCGTACCCGTGGAGGCAGATCTGCTTTAACTCAGAAGATCCTGACGTCTGCGCAGCCGCAGTCACTGAGACAATCCTTGCTGGTATGGAATGTTTCATTCCTAACCTGCGAGTAGCTGCCGGCGTCAAAAAACGACCGTGGTTTAATAGGTCTTGCAGAGAAGCTAAAATTCTTAAGCAAACTGCGTATGAGGCTTGGACCACGGCTCGTAATAATAAGGATCCGAATATTTCTGAGTTAAAACGCAAATTAAATGCTGCTTCGAGGTCCAGTAAGAAAGCAACTGCCAGAGCAAAATTCCAATTCATCGGCAAAATAGGTGGGCGACTTGCAAGCTATCCTTCTGGGAGTCGTGTTTTCTGGTCGCTTGCCAAAGCTGCCGAAGGGAACTTCTGCCAGTCGTCGTTACCACCTCTGCGAAAGACCGATGGTGACTTGGCCCATAGTGCTAAAGAGAAAGCCGATCTACTGGGCAGTCTCTTTGCCTCGAACTCGAATATGAACGATGAAGGCGCTGTACCACCTACTATACCGTGGTGCGGTAAGACCATGCCGGAAATCTCCATAACGCAGCGGGAGGTCAGGCGGGCGTTGCTCTCTCTAGACGTTCATAAGTCGAGTGGGCCAGACGGTATACCAGCAGTGGTGCTTAAGCAGTGTGCTCCTGAGTTATGTCCTGTACTCACGCGCCTCTTCGCGCTTTCCTACCACAATAGGCAATTTCCGTCTTCATGGAAGACTGCGAATGTGCACCCGGTGCCCAAAAAGGGCGATAGATCAGATCCATCGAATTACAGGCCTATCGCTATTACCTCTCTCCTCTCTAAGGTGATGGAGCGTGTGATCAACACACAGCTTCTAAGATACCTAGAAGTACACGATCTGGTCAGTGACCGTCAATATGGCTTTCGCCACGGTCGCTCGACTGGTGACCTTCTAGTGTATCTCACACACCGATGGGCACTAGCCATTGAGAGTCAGGGGGAGGCATTGGCATGTAGCCTGGACATAGCGAAGGCGTTCGATCGGGTCTGGCACCGCGGTCTTCTATCGAAGTTGCCATCTTACGGAGTGCCCGAGGGTTTGTGCAAATGGGTGGCTAGCTTTTTGTCCGGCAGACGCATACGAACCGTAGTTAACGGTAGTTGCTCTGATAGCATGGACATTAATGCTGGTGTCCCGCAAGGCTCTGTGCTGTCTCCTACGCTGTTTCTACTGCATATCAATGACATGTTGGACATCAACAACATACATTGCTATGCAGATGACAGTACTGGAGACGCTTTTTACACGGGTCGTGCAAACATCCGTCGTTCCGTTGTGGAGGGAAACCGCGGAGAACTTGTGTCTCAAATCGAGACCACACTGTCCCAAGTCTCTGATTGGGGACGGGTAAACTTGGTCCGATTCAACCCTACAAAGACACAAGTGTGCGCGTTCACCGCTAAGAAAACTCCATTCACTGTAGTCCCACAATTCCAGAACACTCCCCTCTCCATTTCCAAGAGCATTGAGATCCTTGGTGTCGACATCTCCAGCGATGTTCAGTTCCGAGATCATTTACAAGATAAGGTGAAGGTGGCGTCCAAAAAACTTGGTGTACTCAACAGAGCGAAGCAGTACTTCACGTCGGGGCAAAGGTTGTTACTTTACAAGTCGCAGGTTCGGCCCCATATGGAGTACTGCTGCCATCTCTGGGCAGGTGCACCCGGATACCAGCTTGGCCCTTTTGACTCGGTTCAACGACGGGCTGTGAGAATTGTCGACGATTCCAAACTCACTTGCGGTATCGAGCCCTTAAGTCTGAGGAGAGACTTTGCCTCACTGTCTGTGTTCTACCGCTTGTACAATGGGTTGTGTTCTGAGGAATTGTTCGAAATTATGCCCACGGCTACTTTCTACCATCGCACCGCTCGCCATCGGCAGGGAATTCATTCTCACACTTTAGAACCTAAATGGTCGCGTACAGTGCGGTTTCAGAGAAACTTCCTCCCGCGAACGCTTAAGTTGCGGAATGAGCTCCCTGCCAAGGTTTTCTGCAAGGACTACAGTATGGAGTTCTTCAAGAAAGAAGTTATTAGATTTCTGAAGGGTCGGCAACGCGCAAGTGATACCCCTGGTGTTGCAAGCGTCCATAGGCTACGGTGACCGCTTACCATCAGGCGGGCCGTAAGCTTGTTTGCCACCTTAGTGGTATAAAAAAAAAAAAAAAAAAGTTATAAACTACGCTTAGAACGTTTTGTATTCTAAGAAAGTAATATCCGGAAAAACTTTATTTGGCGTTTCTGCCAGCAAAAAAAGTTACCTAAAGCTTACACGCGGTCCAGAAACAATACATAACGCTCTAAATCAAGCTTACAACTAGTGTCATAACTCCTACGTATCACATTCTTGAAATAGGTTTTTAACACACAGAATAAAAGTACATATATCTAATAGCGGCGCTACATAGCTGCTATTGGGCACTCAACTGCGAATGTTGCAGACTGGTTATGCCTTTTCGGCATTCTAGCTATATGCACTGACGCTTTGTGTTACCCAAGAATACTGTTTTATCTACAAGATATAATTTCTCCCGAGACGAGACAGTTAGTGAGACGAATTAATAAAAAACAGGTTTAAATTAAAAAAAATACAGGCTCACCAATTTAAAACAAGCTATACTGTAAATCGTTTTTACTATTTTCTATTCAATATTTTGAAACAAGCACGAATACACAATGTAGATATCTATTTATCAATTCAGTTTTATGAAGTCATATAAATCATTCGATTCATTTTACGATGCGTTGGCGCGGCGAGGTCAGAGGGGTCGCGTCCATTTTGTTTTATGGAGATGTTGTGTTTTTGATGTTTTTAAGTCTATTTCACGTTCAATACACACGTTTGAGACAGCAATTAAACTAAAAACTTAGGTTTAGTTATTTACATTCGTAGATCACATTTGGCGAAGAAGTAACAATTAACTGTTTGTACACGTTAAAAGGCAGTGAAGTACTGCTTCGCTCTGTTGAGTACCCCAAGTTTTTTGGACACCAGCTTCACCTTGCCCTGCAGATGATCTCGGAACTGAACATCGCTGAAGATGTCAACACCAATCCTTCCTATCCTTCCAATTCCAATCTCTTGGAGATGGAGAGGGGAGTGTTCTGGAATTGTGGGACCACAGTGAATGGGGTTTTCTTAGCGGTGAACGCGCACACTTGTGTCTTTATAGGGTTGAATCGGACCAAGTTTTCCCGTCCGCAGTCAGAGACCTTGGACAGAGTGATCTCAATTTGAGACACAAGTTCTTCACGTTTTTCCTCCACAACGGAACGAGAGATGCTTGCTCGACCCGTGTAATAAGCGTCTCCAGTAATGATGTCCAACATATCATTGATATGCAGTAGAAACAGCGTAGGAGACAGCACAAAGCCTTGCAAACCAGCATTAATTTCCATGCTACCAGAGCAACTACCGTTAACTACGGCTCGTATGCGTCTGACGGACAAAAAGCTAGCTAGCTAGTTACAGACACTTCAGAAGGTCATAGTTTACTTGATTTCAGCATAGTAGATTTTTTATACTACTAAGGTGGCAAATAAGCTTACAGTCAGTCCGATTTAAAACAGTCACTGCAGCCTATAGAGGCTTGCAACTCTGGGAGCATAACTCGCAAGCTGCCAACCTTTCAAAAAATCGTCCAAGAGCGAGTCGGACTCGCGCACGAAGGGTTCCGTACTATTATCTATAAAAATCAAAATATTTTTTTATTTGAGTTGATTGAATAAAAGGTAAACTGCGTTTACGATTTATGACGTATTAAAAAAAAAAACTGCTTGCTAGATCTCGTTCAAACCAATTTTCGGTGGAAGTTTGCATGGTTATATCATGTATTTTTTTTAGTTTTATCATTCAATTATTTTAGAAGTTACAGGGGTTACATTACAAATGTGTGTCCCACATTTTACCATTTTGGAAGTGTCTCTCGCGCAAACTATTCAGTTAAGAAAAAAATTATATTAGAAACCACAATATCATTTTTGAAGACCTATCCACAGATACCCCACACGTATGGGTTTGATGAAAAAAAAAATTGAGTTTCAGTTCTAAGTGTGGGGAACCACCAAAATTTATTGTTTTTTTTTCTATTTTTGTGTGAAAATATTAATGCGGTTCACAGAATACATCTACTTACCAAAAGAGTAAGTTCCAAGAGTATAGTTCTTATAGTTTCGGAAAAAAGTGGCTGTGAAATACGGACGGACAGGTAGACAGACAGACATGACGAATCCATAAGGGTTCCGTTTTTTGCCATTTGGCTACGGAACCCTAAAAATGGTAAAAAGTACTCATAATCAATACGTTGAGTTTGGGATTGTCAATAATTCTTTCGACTGATCGTTGAATCGAGTCAAAACGGTCAAGCAAGTATCTGGGTACATCTGCCCCGAAAAGGCAGTAGTACTCCATGTGGGGCCTAACCTGCGACTTATTAAGCAACAACCTTTGCCTCGAGATGAAGTACTGCTTCGCACTGTTGAGTACACCAAGTTTTTTTGACACTTCACACAACATAAAGAATCCTAATGAACTTGAAGATGGTGAGAGGCATGTTTTGGAATTGTGGCACCTCAGAGAATGGGGTTTTCTTAGCGGTAACGCGCAAACTTCAGTCTTCGTTAAGTTGAATCGGACCAAGTTTTCCCGACCCCAGTCAGACACCTTGGACAGAATGGTCTCTTTTCATCGACACGAGATACAAAAATATATGTCGAATAGGTATAAAAATGTGTGCATTATTTCCATTTAACAAAAACAATATTTATACAATTTCCCTATTCACCACGTTTATTCATGTGTTACCTGTTAGCCGTGTAGCAGGTAGCCTGCCAATTGCAGTCTGACACCGTCATAGCGTATTAAGTTTCTGACTCGTAAACTGGGTTTCATGACGGCCCGTTGACGTCGCCGCCGCCATTTGTAAAACTCAATTACGTCGACACCATATTCGCGCCTCCGTCCGCCCCTTAATAATGATAATTGATGACGAAATTTGCGAGCTTTTTGTGGAGAGCGTGGAAAGATATTCGCCGGCGATATTTTTTCTTGGTGGTACGTTTCCATTGCATTATCTAAATAACGTTTGTGGTAAAAAAGATTACCTAAATAATGAAAGAATGAATTACATTTTGTTGCACATAAATACAGAGAAAAAAAAACAAACAAAAATAAATGGTATAGTACAAAAGGCGGTCTTTTGGGTAGAGACAGATTTCTAAAAGTTTAAATATTCCTAGGAGGTGCAAAAACTCATAAATAATTAAAAAGAACGTTAACAAAATTATTAAAATAATGACATAACATAATTTAAATAAAATTAAATGCTTATTATAATATCTACTATAAATATATTAAATAAACAATTACATATACCTAAAATACAGATCCCACAAAAAACATTTTCATGTAAAGTTGCCAAGACGAGACCATATGGCTTGCACGATCAAATCGTTATCAGATCTCATGTAGAGCCAAGCTTCTTACTCTACAAGCCATAACTTCACAAACTCTACACCTTAGTTTAAATATGTGTCTTGGCCGTTTCGTTACTACAAACACTATTTTATGGCAGAAAATTAAGGAACAGTTTATAAATTTTTCACCTTACTCCCATGTGACGGTAGCGAAACGGCTAAGATGTCAGATGTAGAGTTTTTGAATTTAGGGCTTGTAGAGTTAGGGCGTGTGGACTAAGAAGCTTGGCTCTTTATGAGTTTGTGTACTAATACTAGCTTAAATACCAAATTTCAGCTTTTTAAGACTTTAAGAAGTACCCTAAGAATTTTGATGATCATCAGTGAGTCTGTGACAAAATCGGGTTTTTTTATATATCAATAAAATCTAAAGTATAAGAGATATGCATTTGAAACTTAATGTGTTTAATAAGCCTGCTATTGACATCATTTCTCGAGAATTTTGTTTATTTGGTAAAATCCAAACCCAACTTATGATGGTGCAAAAAAACGACGAAGCAGTTCGAGAAAAGGAAGGTAGTGTCCTTGCGCTTCGCCTGGCTCGTCTTGGCGGGGCACTACCGTGCTCCCAGATATACATAGATACAATATTTAATGCTTTCTTGGTAAATATAAAGGCGATATAACTATTTAGCCACGTGAGTAATAATAAATGTGATTTCACTCATAAATATTTTAGGCGTCCCATATATAGACGAAGGCCTCAAGCTGCTACTCGAGCTTGACACATATACCACCTTTTCTGATCACTGTGAGACCCGGTTAGAATCCCTATTACACATCCTATATCTTCTATTAGTTGTGATTCGTATTAATCACAACTTAAGGATATGTTAGAGGAATATAATACCTTGAAGCTTTGTTACAAATATTGTGTTCGAGCAATGGACACGTGTGGCATATCCGGACATTTTGATTTTTAACGCCACTCCGTTTAATTTGTAAATCACTTGACGATTGATTAAAAACTCCTTTGAAAAATTGACGTTAACGTTAACGTCGACAACGAGAGTAAATTGAACGTCATTCTGTTTTTCGTTTATTTCGAAAGTTTATGGAGTAAATTAAACATTGCTGAA
Source organism: Apoda limacodes (assembly GCA_946406115.1). Lineage (NCBI taxonomy): Eukaryota > Metazoa > Arthropoda > Insecta > Lepidoptera > Limacodidae > Apoda > Apoda limacodes. The sequence continues at coordinate 2,986,383 of OX291553.1, read as the reverse complement.
GCCAAATAAATCAAAAAGCTTTAAGTCTTTATTTCTGAAATTGTTGACGTACGACTACGTGGAATCAAGATGTCGCAAAAACATTCTGTATTTAATTTTACGGTTTTATTGAAGTGGTGAATTTCATCTAATATATTTCATTTATCTATAAATCCATAATCTAAATATTTATATAGGTTTTGTTTTAAATAAATTTGAACCAACGAAACGGTCATCAAAACAAATGCCCGTTTGCTTGTCTTCTGATATTTTGACTTCAATCTTTTTGATTTATACATTAATATTTTACTTTTAAAAAATGCTCGGAACAATGCAACGAATTTAAAGTAAATTACTGAACCTCGATCTATTTTGACGAGAAATGACAAGAAGAGGGAATCATCGTAATAACCAGTTGCGGTCGCCCAGGGAACCGTCAATTTGATGATAAGTGGAACCAAGATGCATAATTCTGAGATTTCATTTCAAGCCGTGCCTTCTGCTCCGAACTTAGAAATTATGTTTGAACAACTCAATTTTTCATTTATGTTCTTAACTTGGTTGTGGGAAACAAAAGTTCAGTTAGAGACTAAGAATGAATGGATTGCTAGCGTCACAAAATACTCATTAAATTTGCGATGTTCAGTTGCCACAATAGACAACAGTAATTCAATCAAAATACGTTGCACAAGTTTTTTCATCATTTACAGAGTATAAGCCTGACTGCATTTTATATTTAAGACACTAAAGGAATTCGTTGTTTTAGTCCGAAAAAAGTTAAGCAGTTTTTTTTTCAAAACTAATTTTAGTGCTAGTAATTTAAAGATTTTGGATTTTCCTGACAATGCCTTAGTGTTGATTACACTGACCAAATCTTAACTAAAATCCAAACGGAAATGGCCACTGGAGCTCTGCTGGAAAACGGAAAATAATTTAAATTAGGGATCCGTATCTCAAAAATCATAACGAACCCTTATATAGCCCTTTGTTGTCCGTCTGTCTGTCAAGACCTTTTTTCTCTGGAACGCGTGAAAGTATGAAGTTGAAATTAATATCAATTACACTATTCAATAAGGTCTAACCAAACTTCTAAGTCAACGCAATAAAAAAATGGCCGTAATACCATTACAGGCCATTTTTGTCGCATAATAGCCATTCACAAATAAATCAAAACCTACAAGTTGTCCTAGAATCATTAAATTTAACACAAAGCAAGGTCATCACAAATATAGGGAAAAATTCGAAATTTGTAGAAACATAAAAAAAAAGTTTCTCTGTATCAAAATCCTTTTAGTCAAAATTCGTGGAGATGTCAAGTTGAAATTAACAGCAATTACTGAGATCTACGGTCACTTAAAGTTGTAAAAAATCAAGCATCTGAGTAAAAGCAATAAAAAAAAAACCGGCCAAGTGCGAGTCTGGCTCGCGCACACTTTTTATATGCAGTTGTATATTATTAAAATATTTTTATTGTAAGATGTAACTAATAATTTACGGTTTTCGCAATTTTTCCTTTATATGTACTGCAAGACGTTGCATTGTACAAAATTTCAAGATTCTGAGTTCACGGAAAGTACCCTTTAGGTTTTGATTCCCTTGAAAGTTTCGAAAATTTGCGTTCAAATCTTTTGATTGCGTTGGCTTAGAAGTTTGATTTTTTCACAGCTCCAAGGAAAAGAGGACCTAAGTATTTGATATAAATTTTAGCTTGATACCTCCACGCGTTCCTGAGAAAAAGGGTCTTGCCAGACGGACGAACGGTTGGACGCACGGACGGACGACATACTGATTCTATAAGGGTTCCTTTTTCTCCTTTTGAGGTACGGAACCCTAAAAATATGCAAAAAATACGGTTACATCACAAAAACTTATTTGCAGTTGGTAAACTAACCGCGACCTATGTCGATGTATTGGGACAGAAGGTAAAGTTAAGTTTGTCCCTTATTAAAATTTATCATTTAGGTTCGGTTTTCTTTTCTACGCTCGATGCGCGAGTCCGCCTCGCACTTGATCGGTTTTTTTTTTCTTAAATAGTGACATAATTTTTCTTAAATGTATACCCATCACTTGAACTTAAATATGTATGACACACACCTCCGCATAATGTGGGAAACAAACTTTTGTAATCAATTATAATCACTTTAGTCCTGGGTGACAAAGTGACAAGTGGTGAGCCCATCGCCGCAACACTGCTACTGATAGTGCATTTGGTTCAGTTAGACGAGATATAAGAAGTATGTCGGTTTTTGGTAGGTTACTGAAAAAAAATATATACAGACGGATATGCCCGTACGGCGCAATTATAAATAGCTGTTGTTCCGATGATGTAACTCTGAAAAGGCACGGCACTGCAATTTTAATTGAAATTCCAAGTTATACAATACTAAAAGTTGTCAGTAATACATAATAATTCAACCAAAATTATTCATCATTTTTGTGGTGAAGCCGCAATTTCATACAAACCTTCGTCGTTAACTTGATCGAGTGGCTCGAAAGTGATCTAAATTACAGGTTACGAGTGGATATGAGTTATTAGCGTTATTGCGGGTCCAGCCGGTATGTTTAACTTAACAAGAATTGCCATCCATGACAGGACTGGTCGTTTAATATTTAGATTTTTAGGGTTCCGTAAAACTGATGAAGACAGACGTCTGTATAGTTTTTTTTTTTTTAACAATGAATATGATTAAAAATAGTTATAATATAAATAGAATAGTAAATTGGGAAATAAAAGTAAACTCGAGTCCTGACTTGTGAAGTTGACATCGAACAAGCTTAACATAAATAATATAAATAATTGAAATATACGATTTATATAATATGTATATGCGGTTATTTTGGTAAATAAAACTATAAAAACTGTATAGTCTTTCGGTATATAGTCTATAAATAAATAATGACGAGTTTCAGCACTTGTGTAAAATATCTTCAAAGGGAGTAAAATACAAGGAAGAAGTTTGCATTGGAGTTCCACCGCTTGATACATCGGGAAAAGTTAAATTGAGCGGGTAAAACAGCCGGGTAAAACACAATTTGAAGTGATCGTGAATGAGGTAAAATTTTGGCGTCCATTCATTTTTTTCAGTCCATACGGACAGACAGAGGAAATTGGGTGTTATAGATGTCATAGACGTAATACAATATTTATTGATCAAAGAACAAGTGGTATGTGTCAAAGAAGCCCCTATAAATTGATAAATAAATATGTGATGAGTTGATGACCATAACGGGTATGATTGAGCGGACCTTTGATATTCAGTAGGTAGCTGTATTATCTACTGTTAATACAAATTGTAGGAGGGCGTGGTGTCTTTGATACGTCACTGTAACATCAGCATCGATAATTTATCTATTGTATGTAACATATATATATGAATCAAAAATACCACAAGTCTTGTAGTCTTAATTAATGGACAGAGCCAACTAGTGAAGAAGAGAAAACATTGTAATAAATTTTCTTATCGATCGTCAAAAGTGGTTATATACTCTGTTACTAGTGAGAAATAAAGTAAGCACTTCAGAACGTGGAGGAATGACGCGCGGTAGAACTTGTAATAGTAATAGTCGCTCTTAATAGGTAGTTTTCACAAAATGGCGACGCGCAACCGCCATTATTTGTGACAGATTACGTGCAAGTAATGGTGAGACGGGAGGAACAGTCTATTTAAAAGTCTAGTTAGATGGTTATTGCTTATTATAATAAAGAAAATCGTTGAACTGAGACAGGTTAGCCGTTAGATATTAGAAGTACCTACTGTTGTCGTTCGTGCGACACGTGAATATGAATCTAACCGATATGTGCGATTGTACCTACCTAGCGATTGATCGAGGCATTTTCTATAATAGGATTTCTTGGACAAATGGCAAAAACGGAACCTCTATAGTTTCGTCCTGTCTATGGCTATGTCACATCCTTATTATTAGGCGCTTTTCGATGATTCTCATGAAATTTTAGAGCTAGGTGAATGTGAACCGCTCTACAATTTTGTATTTAAATTAGGAAAATGAAGTTGAATAGTAAAAATGTATCACATTAATTTATAAATACATAGTTAGTTGTTTAAATTATCTAAACTACGAAACAAAATGTAAAATTCTTTAGCAACATATAATTTGTTTAAAAAATTTGTCAAAATAAGTTATTTATAGTAAATAATTTAACAATATTATGTTAGTGTTACATCCAATTTACCTAAGAAAGTTGTGCAGTAGATTTATAATTAATTCAATTAATTTCATACTTCATATATTCATACTATATTTGATAAAATTTACCATTTGACATTTATAAAAATTAAGAAAGAAATAAGAGCTAAGTATTTAATAATTCTGGTATATCAATGTTAAACTTTATAAATTTCACAATTTGTTATTCTTATATAATACCTAACTTTAACTTACAAAATATTTAATTGTGAGTTTATGATTTATGAAATGTGTATATTTGTTACATCTTCTCACTCAAACGGCTGGACCAATTTTGATGAAAGTTGGTATGGAGGTAGCTGACACCCTGGATTAATACATAGGCAACTTTTTACGCCGAAAAATTTTAAAGTTCCCGCGGGAATATCTATAACCGAGCATGAACAAACTACAGCTTGCTATAGCAACTTCAGTAGTATAATTAATCCTAGAGTAGTCGCGCCTTTCCGTGAAACGCGAGTGATCTCGTGGGGAAGTGGGGAGTATTTTGCCGCCTTTACTTAACATGAGTTTTTGTAATTAAATGATAGGAAAATAAATTTGGAATTAATTTTCAATAATAAAATAAATCATAATCTATAAATAAAACAAGTATTTATTATAGTTTTACACTCCATGTAAGAATTTTGAGAAATCTGTGGTAAAATTGTTAAATTTCAACAATGTATTTGCTTAAACTGACATAAAAATGAAAAACTAAACTATTTGACAAAATTAAACGTTTTCATTATCATCAACATGTATTTTAGCAAAACAGTCGTGGTATATGGACATACAATGTTCGTTGCAAATCTATTGCACACTTTTTTCTTTGTATATTTGTATATTCATACTATTACGATACTTACATCAAAACTACATTAAACGCAATTAAACTAATAATATTTCATAAAAACATAAAAACACTAGACACACGTGAGTCGCACAGTGAGCAATTTGACACCAACATGATACAGCGACAACAACCTTTGCCTTCTCATTCACACACGCCCTAAATTACTCCGGATTTCAAAAGAGGTGAGGAACAAGGGGGCAGCTACTAGGGTGGTTGACCTTGACAAATGTACTGTGTTCAAGAAATCATAGTTTTTTCGCCCCGGGCGGCAAAATGTTCATAGCGCGAGCACTCTAGGGTTAAAGAGTTTTAGGCCTAGGGTTGCCAGGTCTTAAAACCGAAAAGCCGGACAGACCAGTCAGTTTAGCCGGACATTTGGGTAAAGAGGGCGGACATCATTAATTTTTTAGTCCTAGTGTAACACGAAATTATTTTTTCAAAGTAAAACAAGGTTCTTTTATAATTTGCCATAAAATCTTCTTAAATTCTAATGGAACAACATTAAAATTGAACGAATCAGTCTTCTTTATTATTAATCATTTATTATTGATTACAATATTAATTTCAATAATTGCAATAGTATTTAGCAGTAACTAATATTGCAATTTGCAATGAAAAACAAATTAAAACAAAAAAAAATTAAAGCCATAAAATGATATTAAGTAATGAAATAACAAAAAGGAATCAGCCTTTCTTTTAATTAGCATTTATTTCTTACAGTTACTTAAAAAAACGGTCTTAACAGCGTATAATGACTATGTGACGTCGACACTACGCTATGGACTGATTTCCTGACAAATCTCAACAAATAAATTGAATGTATTTAGAGCGCAAAAGAAATGTTTTTGACAAATATTACTTATACGTCTAGATACCGTGTTCGGGCACACAATACGAGCCGATTTTAGTACCTGAATTTTAAGGTACTTGCCGTCTCACGACATCATACGTAATCAGTGCGTCGACGCGAACAATGCTCCCGCGTAAAGTAATAAAAATGACGATTTGTGCAATATAATCGTGTTAACTATTGGCAAAAAAAGGTTGACGATAAAAAATCACTGTTCACAAGTTATTACACTAATCTGCTTGCTATATTTGAGATACAAACTAAGTTTTCAAAATAATTATTCGTAAAACAAACAACAAATATTTTTCTGTCTGTGCTGCCAGGTCTGTAGGTACCTTAATTTCCCATCCCAAGTTAAGTAAGGCGAATACTGAAACGACAATACATATTTTTCACCTACCGTCACTTACATACATTACACTATTTCAGGTTGATATAGTATTTATGTATTGATGACTCCTGTGACACATTGTATCTATAGAACATAAATCTTTACGCCGGAACTCTGCAATAAAAAAAATCAAACAGTTAGATTTAAATATCAATAGAAAAAGTAGTACCTACTTATCATGTATTTTATGAACTATGAAATTAATTAATGACTGTATCTTAAATACATAAATAATTTGATAAAATATCTTTTCTTTACAACGAACTGTGACGTTAACGTCACGTTTTGGACTCTTTATATAAAATTTCAACTTTAGTTACCTAATAGGTACTTTATTAGCAAGATGGTGTACGGACACGCGCCATTGGGTCCGTAAAATTATAGGGCGAGTGTAATATGCATGGTTTTTGTAATATTCTGAGACAATCAGTTATATAAGTTATTTATTTAATGTACTTGTAATGATTTTTGTTTCATTTTCTTTTGGATAACTAATAAAATGTTATACTAAAATCTTTTAATTTTATTGATTATTTTTAAATAATATATTATATATAATCTTTATATTTACTATGTAAATTGAGATTAAAATACTTTATAGTTTATTAATTTAACTCCCTGATTGTTTCGCTACCCGAAGGGTGCTAACCTTTACAGAGCTTTGTTACGTATGCGGATTTCCCAATAATAAAAATATAAAAGCAAAAACTAAAAATTTAAGAGGGCTTTTTAGAACAGGCGCCGTAGTACCGGTGGTAATTAGATGACAATGTAGCATACAAAACTGACTAGTATAAGATTCATAGTAAATGTTAATTGAGAAAATTGTTCAAATTTATACAATAGCATTGTGATCTGATTCCTGCGGGCTGCTCTAACGATATTTTAACAAAATCTCTACGCACGCATTCCACTTCCACACATTAACTGTTGACTAAAAATGAATGCGCTCTATGTTAAATTTGGCGGCACTTACAGTTTCATTTAACGCATTGGTTGCACATGCTCAGGAGGTTTAACAGTGGATTATCTTTAAAAATAGTGAACAGAACGATTTCAATGGCTCTGTGATGCGATAGCTTTCTATGCTAAAAAAAATCTTATCAACAAAACACGGCTGTTGTCACATGGCGGGACCTATGAATAACGAACACGGCGCGCACTGATGCCATGGCAGAGAAGAACGAATTTTATTTTGTACACCCATCTATATTTTGGCACTACAGTATATAATATTTGGAACATACTTTAAGGATTTAACATGCATTACATGGCTATGGTCAAAAGATTATTAGAAGAAGGTAGAAACCTTCGTATTAAAGACTAACGTTCTACCTCAAAATAATGTGTCTCCACAGGGGTCATCGAAAGTGAAAATAAATTGTAGTACTAAATAAAAGTAAGAACTCCCCAATTCGGGGTAATCACTTTAAGGTTGGTTACACCAAAATTACGCACACAGATGTAAAATGTCATATTAGCTGATTTACACACACATTGATAGGAAAATGGCTCGCAACACTCCGTTTGATGTTATATCAGACACGGTGCCTAGACGTAAAAGTAATCTTTGGTTTTTGAGCTGTCTGTGGTTTAAAAACTAGAGATAGCTATAAATTATAGTTTTAAAGTCGTTCTATACTAACATTACCGTGTCCGTATTTTTTTTTAATTGCTGTGTTCGTACGTACAAATTTAAGTAAATTTGCCATACGCGTAACGGCAATGTACTCAGTGTAATTCTATGTCATACAACACTAATGGAGCAACGCATATTTTGTATGGAACCGAAATTATATAATAAGTTACCTTAATGAATTACGAGCTTGGCCAATAACATGTGTTGTTAGTTAATAAAACTTATTACAATGTCAACGATTTTTTAAAATGAAAAATATTTAAATTACTAGACATATTTATTTGAGTAATATTTGCAACTTATAGGTCACATAATTGATAAAGATACTGCAACTGCTCTGGTTGATATTAATTATTATATATGTACTATCAGCCAGAAACTTGGGTATCCACTTTTAGATATTTTTCGTTTGCAAGCAATGCGTTGAAGTTGCCTTTAAAATTTTTCACGAATTGGAGATTCGTTTTTTTTTGTAACGTTCCATAATTAAATTAATATTAATAATATATATAAAATTAATTAGTTGGTTGACCAAAACAACAAAAAAAACGGCACCTAGCTGAAAAAGACATCAGTCACTGCAAACCAAAGTCGTCATTAAGGTGGATACTGAGATTTCTGGTTGATAGACACACATAAATCTGTGAATTTAAATTAATTTAGTTTTTATTACAATTTTTTGCTTGTTTATTATAAATAACATTTGGATGCCTTGCAAAGGTAGGGTATTGTGAGGAATCACGATACATTAAGACCATTTTGTACCTGTACTGTAGCAAATATATGAATTTTAATCTGAATTTGAATTTAAATGACTTACTACTCTACTATTACAATTTGCAATTAAAAAAACAATATTAAAACAAAACGTTTATTTACCATAAAATCTTCTTAAACTTTATTTGTTTCAATATTTATGTAATAATTGAATATTTATTTTAATAAAATGATTAAATTTAAAAAGCCTAACAAAAGCTGGACAGGCCGGACACCGTCTAATTTTGCCTAACACGCAATCAAAAAGCCTGACTGTGTCCGGCTTTATCCGGACGCCTGGCAACCCTATTTACGCCCGTAACCAAATTTAGGGCGAGTAGAGCCGCTAGCAAAGTTCCTTAATTACCATACATTATTTATTCATTAATATTACAAATGAGAAAGTTTGAATGCTTGGTTGTTTGTTACTCAATCACGCTTCAATCACTGGATGGATCGGGAACTGCTTAACCGATATTAGATGAAATTTGGTATGGAGATAGTATGAGTTTTGTAAAATATTACTTTTTTAGTATATTTTAACTTATATTATTATGATAGATGACTTAAGTGATGATGAATCCTTTTACTCTGCTGGCGATCTTAGATCTATTCTTTCCATTCTGTCACTAAAAGTAATACTTTAGGTAATATACTTGAGAGGGAAGTAGGACTACAAGTCCTACAAGGACTAAAATCTTCTTTTACCGCGTGTCATATAAATGCGCAAAGCGTTCCTTCACACTACTCTGATCTGTTGGAAACCTTCAGCTCTAAAAATATTAATGCTGTTTTAGTTTCAGAAACTTGGTTTAAGCCTAACCTTGACACCGCTCATTTCGCCTAACAAGGCTTTGTTCTTATTCGGAACGATCGTTTAGGTAAACGTGGAGTAGCAATATACTTACGCAGTAATATACCTTACAAAATTCTCGCCACTTCTCTTTGTCAGTAATCTGCCTCAGCTGAATATATTTTTATTGAAATTAATTTTAATGGAGTCAAAGCCGTTCTTGGAGTTGTATACTGCCCCCCTTCAGTTGACTACTTCTACATCGATTTACTGAATATATTTACACGACGTTCAAAATTATTATGTGTAATTGAATCAGCTTGTTTTATACCTCTTCCTCTACAACCCACCTACCATAACATGAACACTGCTGACACAGTTGAACGCATTGCCAAATTTGGCCAATTTGAGGCACCAAGATTTTCAAAACATGATTTGGTGTATGCCTAATATAAAATAAAATCTCTCAAATATAAACCAGAGATTGTCTTTGTACGTAGTTTTGTTAATATGAAAATCTAAGAAAAGATGCGGACTTGATTGATTGGTCCAAACTATTTTCTGCGGACACCGTCGACGAAAAAGTGACCATTTTAAATCGGGAGTTAACCGCACTATACGATGTACATGCGTTCTCTTGGTCATTCCGGATAAAAAGGCCACCTGCTCCATGGTTTGGATGTAATTCGCAGTGCAATGACGAAACGGGATCGTATGTCCTTAAAGTTCAAGAAAACGTGCACTGAGTATAATTGTACTCAATATAAGAAATAGCTGCAACCAGATGGTAAGAAGAGCTAAACGCCAGTTTTTCCTCAATAAACTCTGCAGTCCTTCTCCAACTGATTTATGGAAATTTCTAAAATCACTCGGTTTCGGCAAAACTAATTCAACTCTCCTAATCATAAATTTATTGCAGATGAGTTTTATTGCCATTTCTCTAAAACACATTCCCTTGATGATGCCACTAAGCTTATATCTATTTTCGACATTAGATCTTTACCTATTCCAGATAATGACCCGTTTTCCTTTCTACCAGTTACTGATGACACCGGAGAAACATCATTCTCTCTATTAAGTCTAAAGCAGTTGGATGTGATGATGTGAACAGATTCATGATTCTCTATATACTAGATACTATAATTCCAATTCTGACCCACATCATCAACTTCTCCCTGTTTACTGGAGAATTTCCTGGTATATGGCGTAAAGCATTTGTCAATCCTTTGCCTAAAGTAGCAAATCCCTCATCCATTAGTCACTTTAGACCAATTTCAATATTAGCTTTTTTATCTAAAATCCTTCAAGCAGTCGCACATTTTTTTTTTTTTTTTTAATACCACTGAGATGGCAAACAAGCACACGGTCCGCCTGATGGTAAGCGGTCACCGTGGCCTATGGACGCTTGCAACACCAAAAGTAACACTCGCGCGTTGCTGACCCTTCAAAAATCCAATAACTTCTTTCTTAAAGAACCCCAAACTGTAGTCCTTAGAGCAAACCTTGGCAGGGAGCTCATTCCACAACCCAAGCGTTCGCGGGAGGAAGTTTCTCTGAAACCGCACTGTACGCGTCCATTTCGGTTCTAAACTGTGAGAATGAATTCCCTGCCGATGGTAGAAAGTAGCCGTGGGCATCATTTCAAACAATTCCTCAGAACACATCCCATTGTACAAGCGGTAGAACGCACACAGGGAGGCAAGGTCTCTCCTCAGACTTAAGGGTTCGAAACGGCAAGTGAGTTTGGAATCGTCGACAATTCTCACAGCCCGTCGTTGAACCGAGTCAAAAGGTCCAAGCTGGTATCCGGGTGCACCTGCCCAGAGATGGCAGCAGTACTCCATATGGGGCCGAACTTGCGACTTGTAAAGCAGCAACCTCTGCCCCGACGTGAAGTACCGCCTCGCTCTGTTGAGTACACCTAGTTTTTTGGACGCCACCTTCACCTTATCTTGTAAATGATCTCGGAACTGAACATCGCTGGAGATGTCAACACCAAGGATCCCAATGCTCTTGGAGATGGAGAGGGGAGTGTTCTGGAATTGTGGGACCACAGTGAATGGGGTTTTCTTAGCGGTGAAAGCGCAGACTTGTCTTTATAGGGTTGAATCGGACTAAGTTTTCCTTGCACACCAGCATTAATGTCCATGCTATCAGAGTAACTACCGTCAGCTACGGCTCGTATGCGTCTGCCGGACAAAAAGCTAGCCACCCATTTGCCCAAACCCTCGGGCACTCCGTAAGATGGCAACTTCAATAGAATACACCGGTGCCAGGCCCGATCGAATGCCTTCACTATGTCCAGGCTACATGCCAATGCCTCTCCCTGATTCTGAATGGCTAGTGTCCATCGGTGTGTGAGATACACTAGAAGGTCACCAGTCGAGCGACCGTAACGACAGCCATATTGACGGTCGCTGACCAGGTCGTGTTCTTCTAGGTATCTTAGAAGCTGTGTGTTAATCACACGGTCCATCACGTTGGATAGGAGAGAGGTAATAGCGATAGGCTTGTAATTCGATGGATCTGATCTATCGCCCTTTTTGGGCACCGGATGCACATTCGCTGTCTTCCATGAAGACGGAAATTGCCTAGTGTGGTAGGAAAGCGCGAATAGGCGCGTGAGTACAGGACATAACTCAGGAGGACACTGCTTAAGCACCACTGCTGGTATACCGTCTGGCCCACTCGACTTATGAACGTCTAGAGAAAGCAACGCCCGCTTGACCTCCTGCTGTGTTATGACGATTTCCGGCATGGTCTTACCGCACCACGGTATAGTAGGTGGTACAGCGCCTTCGTCGTTCATATTCGAGTTTGAAGCAAAGAGACTGCCCAATAGATCGGCTTTCTCTTTAGCACTATTACCATTGGTCTTCCGCAGTGGTGGTAACGACGACTGGCAAAAGTTCCCTTCGGCAGCTTTGGCAGTCTTCTGTCTTCGTAAATATGACCATATCTGCTTTTCGCAATCAACTCAAATGGTATCCCATACGTCAACGCAGAAGCGTCAGAATATTCTTTCTATTTTAAACGATCCTAACTCTCCAAACTACTTAAAATCTAGATTTCAATACCTCGGCTCTACTCACGAGCGTTCACTTCGTTCTTCTCAAAGTACTAGTCTCTCTACTCCTCGTCACCGTTCAGGTTTTGTTTCTCATTCATTCACAGTTCAGGCTATACAACTCTGGAACGGCCTCCCCAAAGATATCCGCAGTGCACATAATAAATACACCTTTAAAAGCAAGCTTAAAGAATATTATTTAAAGCAGATACAAGTTTGAACATATGGTTCTATAATTGAAGATTTTTCATTGCGTCATGTATTTTATGTATGTTTGTATGTATTTTATACATGTATGTGTATAGTATTATGTAAATTTATTATTTTATATACTATGGTTGGCTGGTAGAGAATGCCTCATAGCATTAAGGTCGCCATTGTGCACATTTTTTGGTGCAAAAAGATTACATAAATAAATAAAATGATATCTATTTTGAAACCATCATCATGCGTTTAAGAAGCGTAACGTAGACAAAAGGATGTCATGGTTTACACAGTTGAACGCGTTGCTAAAATCTAAGGGGACAAGGAGAGTTAGTTTTCTTTCATCCATAGCAAGTCGGATGTCATCGGTAATTTTGATTAAAGCTATAGCAGTACTATGTGCTGGACGAAAACCTGACTGAAAATCATTAAGAAGCTTAGTGCGGTATAAGAAAATTTTACAGCTGATGGTAAAAGGTAGAGTTACATTATTACGATCAATAAGAGATAAGGTTACATTGTGACGATCAATAAGAGGTAAACTTACATTATGATGAACAATAAAAAGTAGTTTCATTATTACAATCAAAAGGAAGTAGGTTTGCATTATAATGATCAATAGGACTTAGGTTTACAATATAACGCTCAATAAGAATTAGGGTTCACTATGAAAATCAATAAGTAGGGTAAAATTATGACGATCAATATAAGGTAGAGTTGTACTATGAGGATAGATAAGAGGTAGAGGTGCATTATGACGATCAATAAGAGAAAAGGTAACATTATGACGATAAATAAGAGGTAGGCTTACATTATGACGATCAATAAAAAGTAGGTACATCACTACAATCAAAAGGAAGTAGGGTTGCATTATAATGATCAATAATACTTAGGGTTACAATATAACGATCAATAAGAAGTAGGGTTTCATTATGAGAATCAATTAGTAAGGTTAAATTATGAGGATCGATATGGGGAAGGTTTGCATTATGAGGATCGATAAGAGGTATCATTATAGGTATCACTTATAAATAAAAGCGGCTTAGTTCGAGTAGAACACGAATTAAATTAGGAAAGTGTAGAATGAGATTTATTGCGAATATGTGAAAATCTTATAAACCGATTTGGTTCAAACCAATTTTCGCTAGAAAAATTCTTAAGGGCTTCTTATTGAGACTTTTTCAGATTTTTATAACATATATTTCAAAAAGAGGGGTTACCAAATTTTTCAACTTTTATGTACGTACAATGTACATCTTTAAGAAAAAGTTTTAGAATAATACCGCATACGATGGAGTGTCCAAATAAATAATTAGTCTCCCTTATTCCAATGTATGGAGAAATGTTGTTTTCTTCAGTTTTAGGGTTCCGTACCTTGAAAGGAAAAAAACGGAACCCTAATGGGATCACTATTTGTCCGTCCGTCCGTCTGTCAAGACCCTTTTTCTCTGGAACGCGCAGAGGTATCAAGCTAAAATTTATATCAAATACTCAGGTCTTCTGTCCCTTGGAGCTGTGAAAATTCATCATCGTCATATGAATTTGTTTTGGAAGTGGTCATTAGATTGATCTATATTCTATGTGATCTTTGACCGACCCCGACGCCGCGGAGTTTGGGGCAGCCGCACTTTAAGTATCTGTTTATGGTATCTATACCATATCCTTAACATCTTCACGATCTATTGTTACCTGCGAGCCTTCCCTTGATTTATTGACTGAAATCCCAGTTATTACCGGAGCGGTGCGTGGAATTGTTATCAGGTAGGCATCATTTTGAAAGTACACAGAAGGTTACTATTCAGTAACGAATCGGGCGGTACCTACTGCATATACAATCTATTTAAAAAACGTGATTGTAAGATTTGTTTGTCTACTTAGATTAAACCATAGAAAAAAATTAACAAAAATTTAGAAATCCACAAAAAAAAATAAGCCTTCTAAAGCAGGCTACTTTGAGCTAAGTTTTTTTCGCGAAAATTTTAGCACCCAACAGCGGGGAAAACCCTAGCCTATTTTACCTCTTAAATAAATGCTAAGTATAGACACTGTATTTAACATTAAGAGGGCAGAACATCGTCTGTGGGGCAGGCTAGTTGCAAATAATTTCCTATGGCCGACACGTCTCACCCTGACGGAGCACCGCCACGCCGTCCTCGCCGGGGGACAGGATATAATGAGCGGTATGGTATCACAAGAGGTCGTGTGTGGTCTTCCTTACATCCTACGTAATGCGGAGGCATGATAATAATAATTGATGAAAAATAAGCTTAGATCTGGTAAACTAAAGAATCAATGAATCAACTATGATTTATCACTTGCGTGGAATTCGTATTTGCTCTTCTTTTGAAAGTTTTTGTATAAAAAAGCGGCCAAGAGCGAGTTAGTCATCGTTGGTCTATACATTCATGGTTGAAAACTATAAAAAAAGAGCAACGTAGATAATAATAATTTCGAAACCTGGCCCCTGCACTGCATGAACACGGCCTTTTATTATGACTTTATGAGAAGATTTAAATAATGATGACGGAAACATTTCACCAAATATGCCATAAGTAAAAGTTTTTAGATGTACTTTTTACAACAATTCTCAATATAATTGTCGATTTGAAGTTATATAAATATCGTTGTCGTCTCAGCCGGGAGACGTTTACTGTTGAACAAATGCCTGCCTGAAATAATATCATAGGGCCTTTTTGAAATCATTCTCGAGCTATTCGGACTCTGGAATTCGATACAAAAATGTATGAAAGTCTGACTTACCTCTCTAAACCCGTGAATGTACTTGCATACATTTGTCTCTCGAATTCCAGAGTCGGAATAGCTCGAGACTGTTCTCAATAAGGTCCCAGCTCGTCTGTTTATCTGTAAAAACATACTTGTACGAAATTTTACTTCAAACACAAACGTGATACGACTAATTGTGCGTCGCTGTAGGTGACGCAAAAAAGCGTAACTACTAGTTAACATTCACAAAAGCGGCCCCGACTCGGTGGTCCAAATCAGTATGCACGAGGCACGCCAAGCCGGGTGAACAGCTTAGTGACATGCACAATTAAAAACTGTCCATATGTATGTGGGACTCGTATCCGTCTGTCACATTGTCAGACACGTATCAGCGGGGAATTGCACGTACTTGAAATTAATGGCTACTGAAATGTATAAACGTGGTTTGTGTATGCTGTCAACTGCTGGTCGTACGTTTCCTTGTAATTTAATTTCTTGTGAGAAAAAAGAATACAGTGGGACAAGTGCGAGTAGAACTAATTTAACTTGCTAGTTTAAATTGAATTTTTTCATTTGTACCAAAAATCCTTTTTTTATTTCAAGGTCCTTCCTTCAACGCTGCATCACCACCGCCGCGCCTCATGCTGTGTTTGATATGATTAAATTTATTTCCGCACATATTTTCACTTCGCTATAGATACTAATAAATTCTAACCGGCTAATAAATTACATCATTGATAGACTTAGTTAAGCAACGTTACATTGGCCTGTAATATACTAATTCCCATTCCAATCGAGTCGGGGCCGAAACAACCGCTGTAAATAAAGCCGTTCGGAAGACGACTGTTGAATTTTGACCTATTTTTATTTTAACTATTCTAAACCGCCTAAAAAAACAATAAAATAAAAGTACAGAAGAAACGATTAAGGAATATTTAACTTAAATCGTAGGCACCACAGTTTTAAATCGTAATTAGAGATCCTAGCCTAAAGTTCAAAAATATTTTTTATATGTTCATCACTTCAGAATTCATGAACTCGGTGTAAGCATACCATACTCTGAGTTAATTTGAAGAACAAGTGCCTTTCTTCTTTCAATCTATTAACATTTCCTTTTGTATGGTATTATATTGTTATAAGATTCGTTTTTTTGAGTCGGTGGTGGCCGAGGGGCTTAGATTTCGAGCCCGCGTTTCTCAAGAACTACATTGATTATGCGATGAAAATATCGCATCCTGTGGATTATGGCCCAAATCTCCGGCCGTGTCTGGACGTATGAGGCTGATAGGGACTGTTATTAAATCTAATCTAAAATAGAGATGAAAATTTATAAATTTTAGATCTCTCGAAATATTTTCCTAGTAGTTTCACGTTAGTTCTTAGCCTCTATGTTTATTGTAAATTACCCCACCTTCCTAGGTTTTTGCTCATAGAAAAGTCTCATTCGATATTTAAATTACCGCTGCGTTACCAGTCCCCATGACCCCTCAAAAATAATGTCCACTGCGTTACCAAACAAGATTTTATTTTTCAGCCCAAATATTTCGATAAAAGTCATCACTCGGGTATGCGTAGGTCATTCTTAATTAGAAATTAATATATGTTTTGAAGATTATCCAAATAAGTGAAAAAATTTTGCGTTAAAATGTACCAGGGACGTTTTTATAGGCCTCAAAAAGAATTTTGACACTTTGAGCCACTTCTAATTGGTTTTGCAAGAAGATGCAATATTTAATAGTAAAGTGAGAGTCATTTTGACATAATACAGTGAATTCGATTTTGAATCCCTCAATAAAATCTGGCACAAAAACAATATGCAGAGTAATGATACCTTAATTGTTGGTTTACAAGATAGTCATTAATGGAAAAGTCAAATTCAAAATGTTTTTCAAAGTATTTTTTTTTTATTCTTATTAAGTTTTTACAAACACTTTTTAATAGTAAAAGTTATTACATACTATTTTTTGAACTCTTTTCTGTACTCTTATTAAGTTTAACTTAAATAAAACTCAAATTCCGGTCGGCTTTGTTTGTGAAAGACTCTCCCTTGTGTGCAGAGCGTGTAAACGTCGGATTGACAAACCACTATTGGGAGTTCATTGTGATGTTTCTCGAACGTTTATTTCTTGAAATAAGTATTTCACTGGTCCAAAGGAAGCGGTAAATCTACGGGTCTTAACCCTAACTTATTTTCTATTTCTTTCTTATATGCAAGGATTTTCTGTAGTTGCTGCTGATATGTAATACACTTTTCGATGGATAGTTGGATTTCGATTGCAAAGACATTTCAGGACGATTCGTGAACTCCGACACAGCCTACATCTATTTTTATTATGTTGCCACTGCTTAAGACACAAGAACTATTAGAAAAAAATGCTTACATATAATCTTACTTAGTGTAAGTTGGTTATTAGATATATTTATGCTATAAGTGCGAGTACCTATATTAAGAGTTTATAAATATTACTTTTATAAAATAAAACGAAACGAGACAAAACTAAACGAAAATAATTAAAAATATCCAATTTTTAATAGGGTATTTGACCCTATAACTATTATGTCAATGCGTCAGTACCAGAAGAGGTAACGACGTAAGCGACAAACAAACGTAGAAGGTGAAGATTTTCCGTAGGAAATAAGCTATATCAGATGCGAAGATTTAACATAGTTTCCCAAACCCTTCACCACGTTCCATAATAATCCACCTTATATTTTTTGCGAAGTTATCTAATGAAACGGTTTGGGTATGTACTTTCTTACTTAATATGAATTCGACAACAACTTCGATGCCAGGCTTTTAATAAAATCATTTCAAATTCATGGCGAGTGATATACTTATAGGTATATCGACAAATTACGTATAACGTCTGTTTAAAAGTAAGTATGTCAACACATTATATTTTCCCAGTTCCTATGCTGCATATAAATGGTTCATTAGGTATGTCTAACAAAGTAAGTACTAATAAAAGTAGACTACCCACTTACTTACTTACTTACTGGCAGATACAAGGACTTATATAATATACGATAGAGACACCATAAATAAAATTTAATTCAAGCCTAAAAAGCGTTAAAGTTGCAAAAATATATTGTATATAAATTTATCAGTTCAGTTAGTAGGTACACGTTTGTTTCTGACTCGTGTGAATTTAAAATTAAAATCAGTCGAACAGTGTCGTAAACAGTTGTAAATTAAAGTTTTAAATGGCGATAAAATAAATTATGTTTAGCGCGCAATTGACGTATTTATGTGCACAATAAAACATTTGAGTGTGCCTTGGGCCGTCTCGCGTCTCTAGACTCGAAACGTATAAACGTAGGTATTATTGAAAGGTCGATTTTATAGCCACATTAGGTGATTATTTAAATATTACATATGATATAAGATATTCGACAGATACAATAATTAAATAATGACATTCATTTTTGATAGGAAGTAAAAATTAAAAATTATGTCATTGCATTATAATCATACGTAAATGAAAAAAGGCAGATCTGAAGCAGATATAGGGTAAATAAGGCGATTCACCGGCTTCTAGGTATATACTTCAAAAGTGAACTAAACTAAACTCGGGTAAACAATATTTTTCAAGTAAAATAATGAACTGTGCTCACCGTGCAACAAACAAATACCAAAACGTATGTGCTTTTTATAACACAAGTGTAATTTTATTGGATGCACATTTTTAGAGCACCGCTTTACGCTTGAACCGCTAACGGATTTAGATGAAATCCATACTAATATTATAAATGCGAAACTCTATCTGTCTACTTGCCTGTTTGTTACCTCTTTACGCTTAGACCGCTGGACCGTATTGGATGGGGTGCAGATAGTTAGAGTCCCGGGGAAGGACATATAATATTTTTTATCCCGAAAAATACAAAAGGCGGAGCCACTGGAAAAAATCAATAATTACTAGCTATCCCATTAATATTATAGATGCGGAAGTTAAGATATTTGGTTTTATGTTATTCAATAGCGCTTTAACCGCTGGATGGGTCGGGCTGAAAATTAGCACACCTAAAGGTTAGGTCCTGAAATACTAAGGACATAGGTTACTTTTTATCCCGGAAAATTCAAAAGTTCCCACGGAAGTTACTACAACCTAATTCCACGATCGAACGAGAAACAGCGTATTCAGTGTCGAGATAGGCTAAATTTTTGCTCAAAAAAAATCTACTGTTTTCAGATAAAAAATGTGCGTTTGATTGTGTTATGAATTTCAAAATTAAAAACCGGCTAGAAGAGACTACTTATCACAAAATATTTATTATGAAATGGTTTGGAATATGAAATAAACTCTAAACATATGCGTCCAATAAAATTACACTTGTGTTATAAAAATTACACTTGTGTTATAAAAAGCATTACGTTTTGGTTTTTGTTTGTTGCACGTTGAGCACAGTTCATTATTTTACTTTAAAAATATTGTTTCCTCGAGTTTAGTTTAGTTTACTTCTGAAGTATATACCTAGTAGGTAAACCTATGTTTGATACGATTTTATGGATCAAGATATAATATCAGTCATGCGTCCTTCTCTGAACAATCAAAAATGTTTTTCCTGAAGGTATATAGATCACCTCGTAGTGTGATCTTTTTTCCAATTCTCAATGTTTTTTGTAGCGTGATCTATTATTGGGTAGTTGTAATATCACAAATAGTTCTTACATTTCATTACAGCCAAAAGATTTTCAATATAAACACTTCGGTGCACTTTATGGGAATCGTTAAGACGGTTAATGGCCCATAATAGAATAGATTTTTTAGTGAGTAAATCAAGTCCAAAAACTAATAGAAGAATATACAGATACCACATTATAATTCCAAGGTCTGGTATTAGCAAAAGCACTATGCAATAAAAAATTTAAATTTCTGCACAGTAAAACATCACAAAGTTACCATAGACCTTATTGGGAACAGTTTCAAGCTATTCGGACTCTGGAATTCGAGACAAAAATGTATGGAAGTCCGACTTACCCCTTGCAACCAGTGAACTTACTTGTATACATTTTATTATCGAATTCCAGAGTCCGAATAACTCGAGACTGCTCCCAATAAGGTCCCAGCTGTAATTGTTACCAATTTTCGATTTATTTTATAACGGTACATGTAATTTAGCTGAAATTACATTATAATATTGCTTTATAAAAAACCTAGCGTTTTTGTTGGCAAACTTGCAATACAAAGAATAATATTCGAAATATTATTATTGAATGCTTTTCGCCCATACTACGTTAATTTTCCACGTTGTACGCAGGATTTGTCTGGCCTTTTGCCTCCTGCTTATTGGGATCAGTCTCAAGTATGCCAGACTCTAGAATTTGAGAGAAAAATATATGCAAGTAGGTTTTACCCTCGAGACTCGAGACCCGTCAAAGTGGTCTGTCGTACTCAAGACGTGCTGTACTGAGAGCGTTGTTAAAACCAATAACTAAGCATCAAATATTTTCAACTAGTGTGTTCAGACACGTCCAAAGAAACTAGACCCCGAATCAGACGGTAGTTCATAAAATTGTAGTTAAAACGCGTAGTTTATGAGATTTAACACGAGAACGAGTCACAAACGTCCGCTTATCTGGCGCGATCGTAACAGATCGGGAACTTTAGTTTTATTGCTGTTTGTTTTTGAAGGAGCGGTTTAGAGTTACATTTGGGTCGCTAACGCTAATGCCTGCTGGTGGTTGTTTGTTAAAAATACTACAAATTTGTTATTGTAGATTATAGTATACTATAAAAGAAGAATCGATTAGGAATTACTAATCTCTGTTCCATTTTGAAAAATATAATAGCTGTGTGGATTGTCGTTTAAATTTTTTTTTAAAAGGTAACTAAAAGATCTTAAGTACATTTTCTTCTTAGGTGTATTTGCTTGAGAATTACTCAATATAGTAAATGCTCGTGTACATGGCGACAATGTTAGACAAAAAATTTGCACAACGCAAAGTAACCGGAGAGAGGATATTTTACCTAGCACTACTTATAATGTCCTGACAGTGGATTCAGTCGACTCATAAAGGGCGGCGCACTCAGCTCTATAGAAAAACATAAAAGTCGTCGAAGGGTATCTAACAGTAGCCACTTGAGCCAACACAACGTTCAGTAAGAGTCTATTTCACAATTCTGAGATGCGTAGACACGTGTACACGTGTACCCGAGACAAGTGTCACGCGTCGTGCAGCACGTCTTCGCGTCGCGATCTGTCGCATAATTTTCACATTCAATCAAACGTGGCCAACATGGGGTCCGCTTCTGGCTGCCACCGGGCCTTTATCTATAGTGCCGATATTTGTTACTGTTCTATTATGATGTCCTATATGTAAGACTCATATGTAAGACTATGACATGAAAAATTGAAACATAGGAAATGTTATTCTAATTTTGACTACAACCAAGTTATATGTTACCGTAGTAATTAAGTATTTGTTTTTTATATATTAGTACGATACTGACGATCTTAACTTAATCTTAACAAGAATATTCTTGGTTTTAACCATCAAATTGTAAGGATGATAAGAACTACACAACGCCGACTTGATTTAATAGTAAACTGTAGCAAGGTTATATTCATTCATGCTTTAAATTATATTATAGGTGTGTTTGTTGATATGAGTAGATAAAAAAGAAACAGCACTATGAATATGACACTAAGCAGCAGATTAAGTTGCGCGCGCGCATCTCGCGGCACTCACATTTATTTCTTTATTTATTCGCGGCCAATAAGGCCTACATTCAAATAGTTCATTAGGCAAAGGAGTGACATATACAGCCCTTTATATGCGGACTCCGTATACGCACTTTATTTTACTGGCTTTTGATGGAAACCTTCGTGACACACAACCTTAGACTTTGGTGAACTAAGGTTTCAAGTGCAAGTTTCATTTGCATTTTAAATAGGTAGGTATACCCTACTTTAAAAAAATGGAAAGTAATGGCGGTAGAACATGATTTATTATAATATATAAATTAATATGCCATAGACAACTTAAAGCCCTTAAAAAAAACTTGAAGAAATTGAAGTAACACACAGTATTTGTCCTTGAAAAAGACTTAGAACACTTCTCAAATTTATAATTAAGCAAAAGCATACACTGCTTATTTATAAATTGAAAAAAAGCTACAGACAGGTGGTGCCAGAATATTGTTTTAGGATTTTAGTTTTTACTGTTTTATATGTAATTTAAGCTGCTTCATTGGCTTTTTCAACTTTTGTTTAGCAATTTTACAGTAACAGCCAGCCTGTGAGTCTGTGAGTATCAACTAGCATCCGTTAGACTTCTACATTGCTATAGAGTACAAGAGAAGCCTGTCGTCTACGTCACAAGAGACTCTAAATTCTCGTCCAAAAACGTATTTGCGAAGTATACGTACCTGCGACACCTTAGGCTCCTAACGCAACGGCAAAACGCACCGCAAACTAGTTTACATGGACAGGCCTATTGACATTGTCAACTGTGTAATTCCTATCTTCAAAGAATCGTCCACGTTGACAGGTACCTTATTCGAGTCGATCATAAGCGCCTGGGCTGAGGTGGATGGCTGTGAATTGGAATACGTACAATTTCGTAGTCGGCGTTGAACAACATCAGGTGCTATTAATATTATGTATAAAAGCGCATATGTCTGTTTTTTGTCAGATAGATCTTTCACGCTGTATAAGTTATATTTTTCAATGTGTTATAGTTTAGCCGTATGAAAGCGACGAAACTTTTTTTTCTTCTAACAAACCTCCGGACGAAACTTGGGAAGTTCATCGAATTCACGTCAAACAAATTTTCGAAGCTGCGAACATGTTTTTGCTATTTCTCGACAACAAGGTCTTATCGAAGTAAAGTGTTGCACATTATGTTATCCTCCGTCTTACTATCTGTTCTAATGTTTGTATCTTGGTCTGTGGTTGGTTAGTTGCTTTGTCTTACTCTCGGGTGTCTCATAATACGTAAGGGTAAGACAAAGCTACCAACAAACATTCATACATAACCTAAGGACCAGCATTAATACAATGTTATTGACTAACTTTAGAACAACGGTTCCTCCTTATAATCTACAGATCCATGTCACAAACTGTAAATATCGAACTACTTCTCGTAACAAACTTGTTTGCATACTGTTTAGATAGGTATAATTATCATGTGGACTTTATTTGTAATTTTTTAATATTTTTTTCCATTTCATTTTAAAAATATTTTTTATTATTTTTATTTATGCTGTACCAATATCGATCGAAGTATCTGTTGCTCTTCGTATGGCCAGCTCTCCCTACGTTACTCTTTTAGGGGTCATTTAGGCAAACAAGGTCTGTGCCCATATCCTTAATCATTCCACATCAGATGTATACAATGAGACTTTATAAATCAAAGCCAAAATTCCACGAATTTGAAGCAAGCACAACTAGTGTCAAAAAAAACGGGTTGCACTCCGGGAGTGACGGCAGAAGTGAAAACATACTCGCTTTTTACTACCCATCACTTCTTATCCATATTTATTTATTAATAATAATAACTTTTGTTTATTTACTTTTTTGACGTTGTATATTTGACAGCTCAATCTGTCATAGAATTAAAATCCCATATCCAACCTCCCTGTACTACTCATAATCGCCATATACTAAAAATAAAAACTAACCTAATGTAAATAAAGGTCACGTGTCCTAACGCGAGTGACATCTTACGAATTTTCGATCAGGACACGTGACCTGACGCGAGTTTAACAGTTTTTATCCATCACAAAAAAGTGCACAGCGCCGCTAAAGAAGTTTTCACTTCAAAAATATTTTTTTGGCGAATCAAAAGTTTATACAATAGTGTGGTGCAGTGACGTTCGCAATTCTACTTTACTGTATGTCACTTACATTTGAATTGATGTGGTAAATCACTGCGTGATGTGATTATGTATACGATCGAGTTGCAGTGGGAATGGAAAATTGTTGCTTAAGTGTGTCGCACACAAGGTTTCAGTCGTCAGAAGATTTACGAGCGGTTTCTACTACGTCGCACCGAATTCAATTAGTTTCCGTGCAAATGTTTTCTTGGGTAGCTTTTGTAGAAAAGAACCGCGAATATTGTAAATTGTAAATAAAAAGCAACTCGATGACTTAGATCCCTAGTCGGTTAGAAATTAGACAATCTATTTTCTCAATCTGTTGTTATTCAGTAAGTAAGTAAGACAGTCTTTCAAGCTTGAAGCTTAAGATAAAAAGGGCAGCTTGAAAATTCAGAGTAGAGTCTGGTAGCGAAGTGTTTGAGTTAGATTTTGTTTACCCTTTGATTGCATTGACCATGTAAAATGTGTGTGAGAGCTAGAAAAAATAACAACTAAATTTATTTATTATTTTAAAATATCAATAATTGATGTACCATTTACAAGTGAAATATCATATTTAGGTGATTTTTTTTTTATATTAATTTGACATCTACTTAAGGAACTATGTACCTATATATTTCATACAAAGAATCCTACGCCTATATTTTGCATTCCGTGGGCGCGGGATCCGTCACTCAAGAAGACTAGTGATGGGCATTGGCGTTAAAAATAATGTCGATAAATCCTGAACGAGATCAAAGCGCAAACAAATCGGTCAGGCGCGGCGCGGGGCGGGGCGCGGCGGCGGAAGGAGCGACGAATGAAGGAAGAAATATACGAGGATACGGCAAATGAATCACCTACAAAATTGATGTATTTTATGCTAATTTAACGCACACAGATTCGATAAAGCAACGTTTTTGTTTGCTATGTCATTTATTTTTTGCTTTGTAAATGTAACTATTTAAATAAATAATAATACAATACAAAGAAAAAATAATGTTTAGAATATAATGAATATAATATTATGAATATTAAAATAAAGTTGTTTTTTTGTCTTATACCTCTGCATAAATCTAAACCTTGACATAACATGATACGAGCAACGACATCTGTTGTGAATAATGAACTTGTAACTGATAACTTACATTTGTAACAAAAGTAAAGGTTTACTTTTGACGTGATAACGTCTTATAAATTGGTTTGCCGGGTGACACTTCAAGAAACTGCGTTACGCTCCGCTCACGTTATGCGCTCACAATGAGAGCGAGTGAGAGGCACGCGCCCGCCTAAGAGCGAGAGAGACAGACATAAAATCATTGTCACGTAAAACTTTCGCCCGTATACCGACTTTACAGGCAACCAGTTTTTTTCTCCTTAAAAACACAATTGCAAATCAAATTAATTGTGATCGAATGTAATCTTTAAATTAGGCCTTGTAAGCCAACACTTGTAAATGAATTTGGTTTTAAGCAATCATTAATTTTGGGGCAAAAACTAATGCAATAAGTGGTTTATTTGATAACAACTTTAAACTAAAATTTAAAAAAAAATCGAGAATAACTTATTAAATCGCCAGTAAGTTATGGTCTACTCCGTTTCAAAGTTATTTTTGGATGTTAAAGGGATGTACCTACAAGGTTCGTCTTATATTAATGGGGTAACACAACGCTAAGACATAAAATGAAATGCGAATATTATTGTTATAGTTTAAAATAAGATTTATTGCTTATTTTTATTGGTATCATTTGCTGCAAAAAATAACATAATCACATTTTGTAACAATAAAGGGTTTTGTGTGTGTGTGAAATGTACCTAGGTTAAACTACATTTCTTTTAAACAATAAATTATTACATCCATAGCTGGGGGTAAAAGATCGAGTCCAGCCTGTTCAAATGAGTATTTTAATTAATTTCTACACTATTGTTAGCGAATTGTTCACACCACCGTACTTTCAGTAAAGAAAAACATCGTAAGGAAACCTGTATACGTCAAAGAAACACAATTCACACTGGGCCCGTATGATGAATTATGCCCAAAATCGCCTTCGCTGAAGGTGGGTGTTGGTGTAGGCCGTGCCCCAGCACTAGAGACGACTGAAGGCTGGCAATGTCTATAATTGAGTAAGTAAATATTTTGAAATGCAGTATACCAGTAATGGTTACTTATGTGCCCATACATATGAAAATAAATTCTCATAACAATTGAGTAACATGGGTTTTGAAAGCAATCGTTAAACTCTTAAATAATAATAAAATTTTAAAAAATTACAATTTCTTTACCAATTCCTTTTTTCGTATCGCACCATGTGATTTACTTAGCAGCCTAGGGAGGCTAGTGGGGTGCAGGGAAGAGAGACGCACTCGATTAATAAAAAACAGCCCGACGCCCTCCTGACTGATGCGACAATTAATTTAATCCCATTTCTCTGCGTCTTCCCATTTTCTAGGGCTGCCAGTTTTATTTAATAAAAATTTAGTTACGCACATACATAAAAACACGCAAGTTTCCAAGAGATAGGAATATAGGTAGACTTCTACTTCCAATATTTCTGGCACAT
The DNA here is from genome assembly GCA_946406115.1 of Apoda limacodes. Classification (NCBI taxonomy): domain Eukaryota; kingdom Metazoa; phylum Arthropoda; class Insecta; order Lepidoptera; family Limacodidae; genus Apoda; species Apoda limacodes. The sequence continues at coordinate 2,959,577 of OX291553.1, read as the reverse complement.
TTCCGTGTTTCATCTACTCACATCAATTCATTATCTTAATCCACGCTCGAATATTTTTTTGTATGGACAGGCTCTGCGTTAATGAAAGATAATATTTTTTTTCGCACACCTCATCGTATTTCGTGTTGCTTTAAAAATACAATTAAGGTTTCGTAAAAACTTTTTCTCTAAAATGTTGGGTTTTCGATTGGCTTTGAAAGTTAAAACATTTGTATGGAGCACCTCCCCTCTCTCCTTATAACTTTTAAATCCGCGTGTTATGAAAATATGAAAAAAAATGTGAACACTACCAATAAAAATTGGTTTGAACAATATCATTTGATAAGTTTTTAAGATAATCGCAATAATTCTTATTCTACAGAACCCGAACCACCAGAACTTAATGCGTGTACAACATGAACTTGGCTGGCTAATTTATTTTAATGACAGGAATCACAAGGCATGCACTGGCAATAAATAATACAAACATTTATACATTACATCACGCCGTTTTCCTTAGGGGTTGGCGAATACTTCAACGTTTATAATGCTTACTTCTTTATAAAATGTATACTAAACTAGCAAATAATAAGGTTTTTGAAGCGCAGCTTTTGAAGCATCGATCTGTATTCGGTTGTTATAAATACAGGCAAAAGGGACTTTTTTGTTTTCTAAACCATTATTTTTTTTACTACATATATATTTATTAAACTATGTATTTGTTAATGTGCTAAACAAGAAGACAGTCAAACTCATAGATAACAAAAATTTTCGTTTACAGAAATTTTATCTAGATTTAGTGTTTTTAGCCGTATTTTATATATTTATGTTTTGAAAAGCATTTTCTTGTAGTGTCAACAGTTGAAAGTGAGTCGCACTCGCAAATTTTACAACAATTGTTTAACGTAAATATAAATCCACATATTAAATAATTCGATATAAAATATTTAGGTATTGGTTTCGATTTTGTTTTCAGATTAGACCAAAGACATGGCGAAAAAGGAAGGACACAAAATTTACGACTTTAGAAGATAATAATAATTTGCAAAATATGCATCTGGAATTATGCGAAAGCCACATAAGAAACTTTTTGAAGATCTGTCAAACACAAGTACACAAACCCACACAATGGGATGCCCCTATAAACATTTCTTTTTTTAATTTCGACGAAAATAATAGGGCGTAAACAGCCATTATGTCACATTAGACACATGCAAGTAAATTGACATTAGAAAAGATGAAAACATTGGATTTTCCGACACAACAAAGTGCACGAGAAAGAAGCTAAACATCTTTGTCGTTTTCTTATCTCCATCGAACAGATCTTCTGTCTTTGTCAGAAATGAAATGACTTCCGCGAATATTGTGTCGTGCGTGAGGCATTGAAATTTTATCCTCAGCGCGTAAATAGGAGTTTTACTTGACATATGTGCTATACAGAACATATATTTAGAACAAATTTTGGGACAACCCTTGGAGACGCGCGAAGCAGACATCAGCGCGGCAGGCGGCTATTAAACAAGACTAATTGAGCGATAAATTCACGAGACGAGAGCCGATATAAAAACGAACGAGACCCGAGAAAAATCCTAGATGAAGGAATATTGAAAGCGGACCGCGCGGAATTGATTACTGTCAATTAGGGCTGCCACTCGAACGCGTCCGCGCCAGATGCTAACTCGATTCTATTAGTATTCCCGTTTGGCTTTGATAGCTTTCTGTGTAGAGACGTTTTATTTTACATTACACGTCTTCCTTTGTTGTCGTATGTGTTCGTTCTTAGTAAAACAGTTCGAAGGCTCTCTTGGACGCAATCAGCAGCTTTCGTGTTGTAATGAAGTATGCATTGAATATGATGAAATATTTTGCAATTTCACTTTGCCTATTCTGTCCCTAGGTAGCAAATATTAAAAATTGTGAATTACTCCCGCTTCGCCGGCCCTAAATTCGGTTATTGGCATGGAACTCCTTAAATATACTAATGAAGTTAGCTATAGAAAGCTATAGCTGTAGCTATAGTTCTTTTAAGCTCGTTAATAGCTATTACCGCGGGAACTTCGGGATAAAAACTCTGCCTATGACCTATTGCAAGACCTAACCTATATGTATGGCAAGTTTCTTACCGATCTGTCCAGTGGTTGAAGCTTGATTGAGCAACAAACATCCATCCATCCAGACATACTTTCACATTTATAATATTAGTAGGATTAAATGGCACTTGTTTCAATAATTCTCCGTTTCTTTTTATATGAAGTGTATGGTTATCAGCTAAACTGGTGGTATTCTTTGGCAAAATATTTTTTTTTCTTACCTAAAAAGTGAAATAAATTATCGAAGCAAGTTTACAGTAAATGCATTTCTTAATGATATGCAACACAGTTTTTGTTTTCAATATAAATGTAACCTTTGATGATAAACTTACTTAGAATGAGTAAGTAATTTTGGAGCAACATAATCAAATAACGGACCATTTATATCTGCAGTCAAAAGAAATCCTTAAACTATCGGTAGGTACCAAATAAGAGCATCACCAAAGCAAGCAGTTACCTTTCAAATACAAGCTATTAGGTACTACATAACTCATTCTTAGTTATCGTACAGGAACTCGTAATCAATTTTATAACAAAAAAAAACTGTGCAACTTTTTGCATTATTTATAGCGACACTGACATATTTCCATGAACAATACTTTACAATTTCATGCAGTCACATCGAATACAACATATAATAATTGGGTTCGTTATACACTGCATTAACCGAGACAACACGACAATGCCTTTTAACCTCGTTTTTGTATGATCATGACTGATTGGACTTCGGTGAACAAAGCCATAAAACATAAACATTTTGCTTAATCCGACTATTCTCTCAGTGAACAACATTATATGCATCACACTGATTACTGCTTTAGTTAGTGACATATTGAACAAAAGTTTAACGTTGAATTCAATGGACAGGTATCATTGATATAATTTAGCTTTATTCAAGCGTGATGAATTTTTTGGTGGTGTGACAAAGCCGGGAGCAGTGACGATTAATAACATTTACAAGATGAAAGCCGCTGGGCGTCAGCCGCGATGCGCTCCACAAACAAAAAGAAGCTTAGACTCATAGCTCAGTTGGAGATCTGCTTAGTGTGTATAGAACGACAACATTATTATGAGTTATTCTGCTTCGTACATATATTTTTACTGATTTAATTTTTAATGGGCTCCGTGAAATAAAGCACTCAAGTGTTCCGTTTTCTGTGGCGTCACAGTCATTTACCTGTGTGACTATCCGTTTATCTGTCTGTTCAATGTTTGTCCATCTTTACATACCTTTATCCATTCCTATGATCAGATATCAGAGAATATGAGTTTCTCAATTAAATAGGTGGCAATGAATAGGTAAATACATGACATGCTTTTTCGAAGACGAACATTTAAAAAAAACTATTTCAGTTCTTATTTGTCCTAGTTGTAATTCATACGAAAATACCTGTTTCACTAACAAAACGATATAACGTAAAAAAATGTGATTAATCATTAATCTATGTATGTATTTATATCCTATTTTTATTTAACTCAAGCCCAAAATAATACTTGAGACATACGAGCTTTCTTACGATTTTTATGAATATTTTATGTTTTAACGCCTACTATCGTGAGTGGCTCAGTTCTCGAATCAATAACTATATGTATACAGGGATATCTGCTCATGATTTTACTCTGATCTATGGATTCTCTCAGCTGGTACTGTCTCCGACGAAAAACCAGCTAAAGAGGACCATACGAGCTCCTTACTGGACCTTCTGCTGACTATACGTCCGGATGAATATTCCGTCTCAAAAGATGCGCCTCTTGACTCCTCGGACCACTGTCTCTGACCACGTAAATTTTATGCATCGTGCCCGTAGAGGTAGCTTTGCTTTTTCTCAGAAGATCCTGAAGCCTGCGCTGCCGCAGTCACTGAGACAATCCTCGCTGGTGTGGAATGTTTTATTCCTAGCCCGCGAGTAGCTGCGGCTAAAAACGGCCATGGTTTAATAAAAAGAATCAGGTATTTTTAAGTTAAAACGCAAATTAAATGCTGTCTCGAGATTCAGTAAGAAAGCAACTGCCAGAGCTAAATTCCAATTCATCGGCAAAATAGGCGGGTGACTTGAGAGCTATCCCTCTGGGAGTCGTGCTTTCTGGACGCTTGCTAAAGCTGCCGTAAGGAACTTCTGCCAGTCGTCGTTACCATCAATGCGGAAGGCCAATGGTGACTTGACCCATATTGCTGAAGAAAAAGCCGATCAACTGTGCAGTCTCTGTGCCTCAAACTCGAATATGAACGACGAAGGCGCTGTACCACCTACTATACCGTGGTGCGGTAAGACCATGCCGGAAATCTCCATAACACAGCGAGAGGTCCAGCGGGCGTTGCTTTCTCTAGACGTTCATAAGTCGAGTGGGTCAGAAGGTATACCAGCAGTGGTGCTTAAGCAGTGTGCTCCTGGATATGACTTATACTCACGCGCCTCTTAGCGCTTTCCTGCCACACGAGGCAATTCCCATCTTCCTTATTGACTGCGAATGTGCACCCGGTGCCCAAATAGGGCGATAGATCAGTTCCATCGAATTACACGCCTATCACTGTTATTTTTTTTAAAAACACGACCTGGTCAGCGACCGTCAATATGGCTTTCGCTACGCTCGCTCGACTGGTGACCTTCTAGTGTATCTCACACACCGATGGGCACTAGCCATTGAGAGTCAGGGAGAGGCATTGGCATGTAGCCTGGGCATAGTGAAAACATTCGATCGGGTCTGGCACCGGGGTATTCTATCGATCGAAGTTGCCATCTTACGAAGTGCCCGAGGGTTTGTGAAAATGGGTGGTTAGCTTTTGGTCGAGCAGACGTATAAGTTGACGATAGTTGCTCTGATAGCATGAACATAAATGCTTTCTCCTACGCTGTTTCTACTGCATATTAATGACATGTTGACATCAACAACATACATTGCTATGCAGATGACAGTACCGGAGACGCTTATTACACGATTCGTGCAAACATCCCTCGTTTCGTCGTGGGGAAGCTTGGAGAACTTGTGTCTCAAATCGAGACCACTCTGTCCAAGTTCCTGACTGGGGACGGGAAAACTTCAATCCGTCCGATTCAACCCTACAAAGACACAAGTTCTCACGCTTGGGTTTTGGAATGAGCTCCCCGCCAAGGTTTTCTATAAGTACGAGTACTACAGTATGGGGTACTTCAACTAAGAAGTAATTCGATTTTTAAAGGCTCGTCTACGCGCGATTGATACCCCTGGTGTTGCAAGCGTCTATAGACTACGGTACCGCTTACCGTCAGGCGGACCGTAAGCTTGTTTACTACCTTAGTGGTATAAAAAAATTAAGATAATACTTATTGGTATACGACGTGCACGACGTGGAACTTGAAACCCCTAGGTCACTACAATTTGATAGCTATTTAGAAATAAATGAAAAAATGTACTACATTCTCGTAACATATTAAATAGAATTAATAATTTAAAGATGTTTATTTTATAACATAACATTAACATCACAAACAGTATGTGAGTAGACAACGATCACTAGAAACTTTTTTCATTACTTGTTTTTGAAGTAGGTAGATATTTATACATGTGTTTGTTTCTTTGCACTATTGTCTTTGGCTCGAAGATGTAACTTAATAAACGACACAATGTGATAAAAAATAGTATCATCGAATTTCATAAAAAACCAAACGTTTAATTTATTATATAAAATAAGTATGTATTTGAAATATAGTATAGTAATTATATATATAGTATATTAATTATATATATATTAATATAGTATATTAGTTGAGTAATTATATATACAAAAAATATATTAAAAGTGAAATTAAAAATATATGATTTTAAAACGCACCATTCTTATAAATATCAAAACTTATAGTCGGAGTATACAACCACATGAAATATACTGTGTGCAACTAATAGGTGGGACGGCGTTAAGGAGGGCATAAATTAGTGATGTTGTGACGCCGCGGGATGTACCGACCATCTGTTTGTCGATATGTCATCGTGACGCTTTGCGCAGATTTATACAGAGCTGCTTGTTACAGTCATTAGCTTATTAATTATTTAATCTATTTGCCAAATATGTATGTATATTGAAGATACCTCTAAAATGATCGGCCGTTGACTTCTCATGGAAAGCTGGTAACAAATTAGTATCGTTATCTATTATCATGTTTGTTCCATTAAATACTTCCTTGTATATGTATTGAAAATAAAAACAATCACTATTATTATATCAACTCAAAGTTGTTTTTTTATGTTAGGTACCTACGCAAAATTTTATCATTGGTTACAATACAAAAAGGTTTTAATACAAAAAGGTAGGTTGTAGGACTTTAGGGCTAAAACATTTTACAGCAAGTCTTTATTTATAATTTGCTAATAGTGAAGTAGTTTTTAAACGAGTGGAGACACGTGCGTATCTACTATCTATCACAATTATTAAAAATGTTTTTAATAAGTGCATAAAAATTCAGAAAACCTAAATGTCGCCATACTAAATATATGGAAGCTGAAAACATAAAATTTTCAGATAGATCCAGTCTATTTTTTAATCCAGTTTATCATTTATTTATAATAATCGAGTAAGATGACTTAGCGTTTCCATCCTGTATATATAGTTGGATTTATAAACCTTTCAATTTACAAAAAAAAAAACTACTTATAATATGAATATTATATGTATTTGTATCCATACCAGTCCATATGGATACCAGTCCATCACACAAGCTTTGTGCTTACTTTAGAGCCAGGCGGCGCTGTCTGTAAATTCCAAAAATGTTCATTGTATTTATTATATAAATCCAATACAAATATTGATATAATTTCGTTAAAAAATAAACTAGCGGACAGCTGTAAAAACATGAGTAACAAAATAAACATTTAGAGATTGAAAGACTGAGATATTTCATATTTTTTTAATAATAATTTGTTTAATTTTATGCATGAACTCGTACTTAATAAATATGACCTTTATATGTTATGTATTACTGGAAGACTCCAAACTTAAATGAAACTTTAAAAACTAAAAGAGTGAAATAATATTTCAATGTATATTTATTATGTATTTCTAAATTCTATATAGATTTGTGTACTTGTAAGATTGATGTACTAGGCCTTCAAAATCCCTAGTAGTTGTGTGCTTACTTAATTGCCTCCATTCATTATCTCAATCCAAATTATCCATTATTTAATCAAAAACTTAGAAAAATGAGTATTATTGCAACAACTCTACAATACCTCCAAAGCTCACATGAAAAAATGTTATTTCTGATCTCGAGTCCCCCATGCGATGATAGTTCGAGACATTTGTGCGCCTCTGTGAGACGTTACGGTTTTTTCAAGCTCTTAATTACCGTCGATATATCTCGACGTCAGCGTGGTTAGTCTCACCACTATTTGTGAAGCGAATCATGTTGAAAAACTCGAAGAAGTGATTAAAATAATAGCCGCAGTGAGCCTGAAAAATTATAGAATGTTAAAGATAAAATTCTCAGTTTATATTGTATACTATAATAAATAAAGATTCCTGCGCTAGGTTAATCGCCCTCAGTCTCGACTCAACATATGTTATTGTCACATAATTTTAAAAAGCAAAGGAACGATTTAATTTGAGCAATTTGTTACCGGACTATTTTTGGGGGATTTTTATTTTATTATACTCTTGACGTTGTTTTTGTTGATTTATATTTATTTTGGAAAACATTTAATTTAATTTGATAGTGAGGAATTGTAAGCTCACATTTGTTGCGTTTTTATGCGTTTAGATATGTATGTAACAACTCTTAAATTATCCATAAAGATATTTAAATTATTTAGGAACATTTAAAAATTTTGACATTTGTCATTAAGTATATGTAATCATTGTCGTAAGAACAATGGTTTAAAATGTATAAACACAATACGTTTATAATTAGAAGCGTAACAAATCACTGATCCATTAGCGATGTGTTCACGAAGACAAGACAAACGACTTGTCGGCAATAAGGTAACAATTATCTCCAGCGGGTCCGGGGATAAAATCCCGGGGGAGTGCCGGGACTGTCTCGGCAAGAATGATGCTCGCCCTACTTACGATCGATGACTCCACTGAGCTTTTATGTTCAATGACAAATGGCGAGTGATTTGCCTGTGACGCTGTATTATTAGAAGATTTAAAAGTATTCAATTAATTATTATCTTTGTATAAAATTTGTTGGACTTATTATTGACTGGTTAAATCAACTTTAACGACTTCGCGACTTTACAAATACGTGTAGTAGATTATTGTATATAGATAAAACACAGCCTATCTTTAACTGATCTTTCAGTGTCTTAAGTCTTTTTATATATAATATAGTAACGATAACGGATCTTTTTGGAATCAACTATTTAGAAGTCTCTGATTCCAAAACATATTTTTTGTTTGTGTGTTGAAAGAAAAGATGACTTTTAGCCGTTTGACTAGAATTATAATCATAGTTGTGTTGATTCCAACTAAAACCGAAGACATGGTGCATGCAAAGTGTAAACCACGTAGACAAAACCATTGGCAAAACTAGTTTTCTACTGAATACTAGCACGTCAAACATTTCCTATATAAACGATCAAAAATGTTAAGCATGGCAACATCGAAAATCCACGAGCTTGAGAAACTTTTTTGATTGTCTAGAGAGCATATTGGTTACAGTAAGATCAGTGGGTCAAAGTGGTATCTACCTTGCCGTGGCGGAGGGCTAAGTAGCGCTGGACTAGCCTTTCTAGACTAGAGTTTTTCGTGTGAAACTAAGAGAACCTACGTATGAACAGGGTGACGTCAAATTCGTCCTATGGTCGGTATGGGGGTTATAGGGGGCGGAGCCTGCGGCTCAGACTGCTCGGATGGGCTGGTCTGAATGGATTCTGAGAGCAGAGTCCACCAGTGGATGCAGAGGCCTAGTAATTCGTAGCACAACATGGAAGTTTCCGTGGCGAGGAGAGATAGGCGAAGCGTTCCCCGAACGTCTCTCCGGGAGGAAGGGAAGTGAAGTTTCACTCTCTTTTATTATCTAGCGATAGGGGTGGTGGTGATACAACACTGTCCCAATTCTTCGAGAGGGCCGACGCCAAGGGGTTGCGGAAGTATGCGAAAGCGTGCCGTGCATATGGCGACTGCTGGACACCGCTGGTTTTAAGCCAGTAAGGCCGACTTGTGGAAGATTCAGGGTTAAATAAATAACTAAATCTGGGTCAATTGCATAAAGAAGTTAACTATTCCTCAGAAGAATTATGTTGTCAACATAACAATAATAAATGTGCATCCTGTTATAAACCGCCTAAATAAGAAATTCCTGCATAAATATATATGGGTCTCGCTCTCTCTTGTTAGAAACAATAAAACTATCTCTTTTTACAATCTCTGTTATTCTTCTAAAATGAACATTCAAAGATAATACTTTATTATGTCCTCCTTCGACTCCTATCGCCAGATGTTTATGAATGATGTTTTAGAAATGGAAGATGCGTTGATAAAAGGTGTTCCATGTTTTGCATTATGTTCACTACATATTTATTTAATTTAAATTGTGCAAGTGGAAAGTGTTAAAAATGGACTTACTAAAGATCTTTCGTTGTCTTAACGCGTTCGTTCTTGTTCCAATTTTTTTCTACGGTGGAGCATTTTCCTATGTGTATGTGATGAATATAGAAAAAAAAAACCCAGAGGTACCTAGAATGCCTGCAGAAGCAAAAATAATGAACTCGGAATTAAGTGTTAAATATAATTATTATCTGAGAATAGTGAGTAAAAGTTTTGTTCTCTCGAACTTTTAAAATACCTACACGGAGAAAAAAATATTGTTCGAATTAAAAAACCTGTTTATTAAAATGCGTTAATACTAAATTTTATTAATTTGAGGACATTTTATTAATTTCATAAAATAATAACAACAAAATTGTTTTATTCATTTCCGTAATTAATAATTTGTACTTCGGATTACAAAATTTTACAAATCCTATAAAACTTTCCTCGTATTTATGAGAATGGTAATTAATATCAACATATAAAGCTTACTAAAGATTACAAAAGTTTTATTAAAGTGGGAAAATAAAACACTACTTGGCCTAACAATGAAGGTTAATTGACGTTAGCAAACATCTTTCTAAGAATTAGTGAAGTTTACTAATAACAAACATCATATCGTACTGCTACGAATTAAGGTTGACGTCACGCGTCTTACATCGCGCTATCGAAGTTTTTTTGATAGTTTGCATATATACCAACTAACAAAATTTTAGTCTAGGCGTTCTCCAGGTGTTTTTTCCTCACCTGGCGGGACATTACCTCAGGATAGTAAACCTGAGCTGAAAAAATTGATCGCACTATCCGCTGAAGCCCCTTCCTTCATCTACCAGCTACACTTCGCATCACAGAGCTTCATCAGTACCAACTCGTATCGCTGTAATTTCGCGGGTTGTGCGTGTTTACTTTATTTGCATTCCATTAAATTTTACTTGTTTTTAGTAAACAACACTGTTATTCCAACAAGACTAGTTTTATTCCTGTTAGTAAATACAATAAGTAAAACTCATTGGTAACCGTCAGTGTAATTTACTTGTCCTCGGAATTACTAATATTTTAGTGGTTATTAGTATTATTTACTTGTAGCACAGATAATATAATACTAGTACAGATGCCTCATCCCATACAATGAAATGGGACCGCAGTAACTCGGGCTATTTTGTTTAGCCGCTAGATGCCGTAAGTAGCAGCAGGTCGAAAATATTAGGTAACGACATCGAGCGTTTCTCGTTGGATCTTTAAAGTAACTGTGTCTAATACCTACCCGTATTGACATGTATATCAAGCCATACTACAAAACATCGCTCATCGCGATCCTACATATTTTTATCATAAAGTAGAAAGACGAGGAAGTTTATTGCGAAAAAGTCTCGAGTACTCTGATCTTGCCTTTGTCTGGGGAATGTAAATGTAAATGGAAGTACAATCTTACCTCTCAAGATTTAGTAAGAGGAGAGTTGCAATTCCATAAATTTGCCCCCCGCAATAAGCTCTGAGATTTCAGTCAATTAATTATTATCTAGGTAATGTTAGTAGTAAATAAGATTTTTTCAACTAGTTATTCAAATTTAAAATAATGATGTTAATGTAGATATGTCAAGAAAATAAATACCTAACTATTATTTTACAGTATTTTTGATAACCAATCGGCAACGATCCGAAATGTAGGTATCTATGCAAGTTAAGAAAATTACAAGGTAGGTACCTAATAAATATATAAAAGTAGGTAGGTACATAATAAAATTATAATCGAAAGCTAAAACGCTGCAGTTAGGAGCAATACATTTTTTCGTTCTATTTTTTTACAACAGGTACGGATTAGGGGGGTCGAAAGGTGTTTTAAAGTTTCTACCGAATTCCTCTGTTTGCGTCAGGTAATTTACAGGAAATTTGGTATTGAGGTTTAAGATTAAAAACATGAAAATCGCAAATTAAATAAAAAAAAATATATATTTTAGGGGCATAACATTTTCTAACAATTTTTTGGGCTAGTTTATAATTTAAAATAGTTTATTAATGAAAAGATTCTCACCATACGCAGGGATGTAAAAAACCTAAAGGTTAAATCATTATTAAATGACAGGTGTTTTGTGATTAAAATCCTATGTTTTTGTGTTAGTAGCTAGTATTTTGTGGGTGTGAGATTAAAATCTTAAAATGAATTCGTATTATCATAAATATATGTAATAATACGTACAAAAGAGTCGTACGAAGGAGACCGAAAGGTGATTGAATGTTTAGGTATCTAAAATTTCTGAGATATTTTTTACTAGCTTTTGCCCGTGACTCCGTAGAATAACGTAGCTATCGTCGAAATGCACATTTGGTTAGGGCACATGACTAAACCTACAGATTGATAGCTTCAAACAACCGGCGCTAGCGAAAGCACTACTACAAGCACGGGTATGTGTGCGTGGCTTGTCACTGACATGGCGCACGTCAGTGGAAAAAGTAATCAACAAAAGGAAATTTCCTTTTTTACATACCTAAAAGTTCTTGACAAGTAAATACCTATATTTTTTATTCTAAGTTCGCTAACTAATTACGTACAATAGGTAGGTGAATCTTAAAAAACTTAGCTACGTAGGTAGGTACCTACGGTAATAATTATACATATAAACATGCATATATTAATGTATACGCATAAACATGCATAATTATAGTGTTGGTACCTACCTACTGAATACAATTAAAATCAGAGATCTTTGTTAGGGTTCCATAGCCAAATGGCAAAAAGATTGCTTATAAATCCATCATATCCTTCCGTCTATCCGTATGTCACAGCGTTATAATTCCGCTATTTTTGCATATGTAGATTGTGATGAAATTTTACAGGAAAGTCTTATGTGAACCGCCAAACAGATTTGTACTGTAATTATGAAAAAATATTTAGGTGTTACTCCATACATTGAACTGACGGACGAAATCGATGTCAGCTATCTATTGATTTAATTTACTGAATGTGTCCGTTGAAAACCCTACCAGTTTAGGTATGATTCTTGAAACGTTGTTCTAAGCTATCAGTCTGGTGGGTTATTTAGTCATGTGGTTAGGAGATCTAGTAAGCAACATTTACCTATGCTATGCATATGCATTTCTATCCGACAGCCAAGTTAGAATAACTGACTACAAGTCGCAACCGCCGCCTGCAAGCGTATCGAACGAAACATGTTTTGTTAACTTCGCTAAGTATAGTATTATATAATCTGTGAATTCACATTGTTTCTTGATTTTTGCTTTTGCGGTGATTCTGTGTAAAAGAAAGTTTCGTGTATTGATTTTTCAGAACAATTGAACAATTTCCTTAAAATCAACTGTAAGCATGCCAAATGATAATTTTTCATGGTGGGCAGGGGAAAACAGAAAATACTACGAGTATGAACAACCAATAATGTCAACCAACCGTGATCCCTCAGTTAGGTTCTATGATTAAATGTTTGACCACAGACAATTCCTCTCAGTCGCAGTCCTAGTCGGCGCTCTTTGCCGAATAGTCGCCAACTTGTCGCCGACTACGAATGTGACCGGATGGTCAGCTTTACCGACTAGTCGGAACATCCCTACTTTTAAGTGACCTATTGGCTTATTTTCACGTACACTAATCGCTTTAAGTGTGCCTATAAAAAATTTAGTTCCCTCGATTTCTCCAGGATTCCATCATTATAGCCTGACCTGATGACCATGGGACCATCTGGTAAATATACTCTTTCAAACAACTAAGAATTTTCCAAATCGGTCAAGGCGACTTCGAGTAATCGGAAAACATATATAAAAAAAGATTTCGAGGAATAAGGAACTCCCTCCTTTTTTGAAGTAAATTGATATCTAGTCACCTAAATAGACGACAATATATTTCCCAAACAACTTATGATATCTGTGAAGTCAAAGAAAGATTAAAGCGTATTTAATTATTTAAAATAAAACTACTTTTAATATACCTACTTTCTGTTTTACTAGATAATGAAATTTCGTCGTTTATGTAAGTGACTAACTAGTTTTTGCTCGTAAGTGTACTAAAATTTTGACAAAAATCGGTCGAGTTAAACTAATGCATCGCTTAATTATTAACGGATCGATGCAAACGACGATGTCACGGGGTATCCGTTTGTTGTATACCAAAACCTTCTCCAGAAAATTGGTTCAGCCAGACGCGGGACTACACGGACAAACATACATACAAACATACGGGTCAAACTGAGAACTGGCATGCTGTTCTTAAAAAGTGAGCTATCCTTTTCACAAATCAATTTTTTAAGAACTTAGACGCATTCGACCAAGGATTAAACTTAAGAAACAAATTCTACTGACGCCAAAGTTCACGCTTGCGTGTGTTTGTTTTATAATGAATATATCTAAGTGTTAAGGTGGGTAGATACCAAAAATTATTTATTTTATATTTGGTGGGTAACTACACCTATTCAAATTATTCAGTGACACTGTTGTGTGTCGTTGTCAAACTCAGAACATGCGAACAGCGTCATCTATCAATCAATAGTTAAAATTTATTAAGTAAACCGGCACGTAGTTCAATTTATTGCGGCTTAAAGTACAACGACCTCATTCAATTTATATAAAATTTAATAAAGGCGCCCATTACTTAATTTTTGTTAGCTTAAGGGACATTTTGATATTAAAACATTAATTTACTCGGGGTCGGTTACTTTTCTTTTTCACTAAAACACCAACCTAAATAACAAACCGATACACACAACGCCATCTATTGATATGAATTTAAATCATTTCTGTTTTCTTTGGGATAAGACCCCGTGCTTGTAGCTACTAAAGTTTTTTACTAAAGTTTTTACTCCGTGTAAACACTTTGTTCTTACACAGTTCTATTAAAATGGTTTGAGTAAATGTATTCGTCAGAAAATTAAATTTTATCTTCCTATTTATAGTTATAGGTACCTACTCATAGTCGAAAAATAATATAAATAAACCAGAAAACCGATATCAACACGAATTTAACTTAAAAATGTTGGCGCAATATGGCGCAGTTAGTGATTTAACCCGCCGATGGATGAGGGTTAAATTTTTACTATTTAACTCGGCAGTGACCCGGGCTAAGTTGTAGCGCAAGACAAATATGACTTTGACTCAGGTTAACTTCATAACTTGACAAAAATAGCGCTAACCCTGAGGAGCGCAAGTGGCCCTAAGAGTCCGGCATAACCTTTACGCCACCGCGACAAATTAAGGTCTTCTATATCTTTACGCCACCGCGACAAATTAAGGTCTTCTATATCTTTTCTTTGAAGTGGAATCTTAAAACTTTACAGCAAAGATTAGAGACATTTTTTTATTGGCATCCGACTTCAAGGGAAAGTAAACTCCTCAATGTTACAGCTGCCTTACGACTCACTTTTTACTTTGTTGTGGTTTTGTGCGAAGTTACTGTAATTTGTGTAATTAATAAAAGCACTGTATTTAAAAAAAATACGTTCTTATTTCGATAATCCGCTTACAGCAAAGCATCGAATGTAATATAAAAATACTTTTGGCATCATACAATATTTACCAAGCGAAGCTGTAAAAATATAGACACTTTTTCTATTGTTAAAACTTTTACAACACCTAAATGACCTTTCAATGGAAGCTGAACACAGCTGTCAACACTTCAAATATGATATATTTGAATATAAATTACTTTCGGAGTAACTAAACCTGTTCGAATTACACCCTTAATGCTAAAGGTATAAGTAACCGTTTGGCGTTGTCGAAAGATAAAACAAAGTTGGCAGAAGAGCTCGTATGTCAAGAGCATGTGACAAGTGTGGATGCCAATTTAAATAAAAGTGTAAACGTTGCGGAGGACAGGGCCGTCACTCGGGGATCAACAAAAAATAATTAATGGGCTGGCTAATGAATACGCCTCCAGTTACTCCGGCACTTTGCTCGAGTAGCGTCAGCATACACGATAAACCAAAGGACAAAGTAAATCCTATAAGACTAACTATATTAACTAACCAATAAGTTATATATAATTGCTCGTTGCATGTATCGTTTAATTTTAGTTCAAAACAATAAAAAAGTTCGAAATTTTTATAATTTGCTCTAGATTAAACGGACGGTCGGAAGTGGCCTAGGAGATTTGATTTCGCCGTGCTACCCAAGGGGCGGAGGTTTAAGCCTGGAGTGTACCAATGAGTCTTTTTTAACATAGAATATATCACTATAATATGGTGTATACGGCAGTTTATCGAGAGTACAATTAACATTAGGAATCAAATAAGCAACAAATATATTATTTCAGCTTCTGTTGTTTTGCTTACGTTACTCTTTCCCCAGGGAAGAGTTAGCCCTGATTTATTCGGCTCATTTCCGCCGCTCCTTGCGGCTTCACCGCCGCGCAGCTAAATTAACAGAATATTAAGCATTTTGTACGACACGGTTCATCAAGGGTGATGTCTCGCCACTCGAACAACTTACACAAGTAAAATTATTTAAAGAAGACAGTCTTTAGTTACAAATACAATAAATAAAAATAATATAAAACGAATAATGCCTCTCAATAAAGGTACTTCCTCCACAAATTATCCCCATGTGTACTTTTTCTAATCAAAACACATTAATCTATAAAAAATAAAAATATCAATCCAGTATTTTGGTAAAGCCTCTTGCGCGTGTGTTGCTGAAACATTACACCAAAAACATCTACACAATATTTGTTGTTTTTGTTGATGGAATAAATGTTTTTACTTACGCTTATCGGAAAAAATCTAAACATTTACCCACGCGAGGGTAGGGGGGCGGGGCACAATGATTATTTCGTTCGTATATTTGATCTGTGGTAAGCAAATGTCTTCTCCTTGTTGATACCGAATCTACTAAATCTACTATTGCTATATATTTATCTTTATACAAACATTTTATCTTGACTTAAATCTGGGTCCCCTTCTCGTGTTTCGCCGAAACATTACACAAAAACCTCTACAAAAAAAAACATGTTTTGTTTAGTGCACTGTTTTGGTATTGTTGGTTGCTGTTTTTAAAAACATTTACTGACAAAATGACTTCAAGCGTATCAGAGGTATTTTCAGTTTTAGAAATAGTAGATTTAGTAAATTAAGTTACCGCCACAGAGTATATTTGATTACCACAGATCATATATAAGTACGAACGTAACTGATGATTGTGCCCCGCGAGAGTAATGTTTACATGTTTTCCGTAGACGGTGGAAAGCAGAACTATTGTTTTCATCAACAAAAATAAAGTTTTAATAACAAAAATGTATAGCGTAGTTTTGAGTAGATGTTGTTGTGTAATGTTCCGGCAAAACACAAGCAGGCGACCCAGCTTATAGGAACTAGGTAGTTAGAAACGTCTTAGCTAGCGAGATGGTAAAAAATATAGCAAGAATACCTAATTTAAAATGTAGTCGATAATATCATGGTGCCTACGTTAAGTATGTAGGTAACGTTTGACAAATGATTTTATTTTATTTTATTTTATTTTTATATTGAATTTGTAAAAACGGTTCTGTTACAATCTTTATTAGCCTCCGCAATTACTTACCGCAACCACTTTGTATTTACATAATTTATAAATTTAGGTACCTACCTGGTCGCTATTTCGGTTATTTCTTTAATTTATTTTTCCTTTTTGTCAATCTTTATATGTTAATAAAATAAAATGGTAAGTGATCCGTATCGAAACTGGAAGAACGAAGCTGATATCGTAAGTAGGTATGTATTAACGAGGTAATATTGTGAAACAAAAATGAGCATTATTTCGCTAGACGGAGAGCAGACTTTTGCCTCGTGAAAAAAAAACCTGTATGCCTCTGCAAAAAAGCGCGCCATTTCATTGCAAAATAGCTTTGTCTTTAGTAAATACTACTTTTTAAAATTGAGTTCCGATGAAGACATCATAGATTTAACTCCTACAGATATCGTCAAAGAAGCCCAAAAATTAAGAGATAAGATAAGACAAACTCAAATGATAATAATCATATAAATATTTGTCATCTGCTGAAATCGAATCCACGCCTTCGGTTTAGCAGGTAGTTCATTAAACCTATTGAGCCACAAGGCTGTCTGCGACTACGAGGCAGACTAGACAAAAAAATTGTGAGGTAAGGTAAGGTGCGAAATGCTGTCGATCTAGTAAAATGTCGTCAGATATGGCTAGTCGGATGCTGTCGATCTAGTGAAATGTCGTCACATATCGCTAGTCGGATGCTGTCGATCTAGTGAAATGTCGTCACATATGGCTAGTCGGATGCTGTTGATCTAGTAAAATGTCGTCACATATGGCTAGTCGGATGCTGTCGATCTAGTGAAAAACATTACTTTTAAAAAGCAGGCTTACTTTTCGTAATGGATAATTTAATTCATAAGCATGATTTTTTTTAATTTAATCTGAAAGTGTGCCTGTGCCAAAGTGTGCCTGTTGCAAAACTTGCCTGTCTCAGCAAGTTAACGCAGTCTATACATGTGCGTCATAAGCAATGTTTTGATGTATCGAAATATACACTCAAGTAAGTGACCAATTTACTCATTCAATTTAGAAACGTTTTGAAGGTCCAAGCACAATAACTATCAAATTGTAGTAAAACTATTTCAACCAACTGTATCCACGTTTTTGTTTCAGATATTGAACTGATTTTTTACACGGAGGTTATGATTACCAACGACAAGAACTACTTAAAATTTCACGATATGAAAGTCAAGTAATCACAATTTAATGCACTCACTCACTCACTCATAGATCATTAAATGTCTATGGTACTTCCGATTGTGCTGGAGCTTTGACATAAAGATAGTATTATTTTAAGGTGACAATAACAAAAAACAAACGAGTATAAAAATGGCCGGTATTTTATAAATCATAATTTCAAAGATAAATTTTTATCAGTTTGACAATCTTTTACCCGCAGCTCCACCCCCCTTGATATGGTTCCCGGTGGGGATTCCTACGGCGACTATTTGATGAGTAAGGAAGTTTGCTTATTTTTAGGTTATCGGAGTAAGATTTTGATTTCAGTTTTTTGTACTACGTTTTTTTTTTTTTTTTTTTTTTTAATACCACTAAGGTGGCAAACAAGCTTACGGCCCGCCCGATGGTAAGCGGTCACCGTAGCCTATGGACGCTTGCAACACCAGGGGTATCACTTGCGCGTTGCCGACCCTTCAGAAATCTAATAACTTCTTTCTTGAAGAACTCCATACTGTAGTCCTTGCAGAATACCTTGGCAGGGAGCTCATTCCACAACTTAAGCATTCGCGGGAGGAAGTTTCTCTGAAACCGCTCTATACGCGACCATTTAGGTTCTGAAGTGTGAGAATGGATTCCCTGCCGATGGCGAGCGGTGCGATGGTAGAAAGTAGCCGTGGACATCATTTCGAACAATTCCTCAGAACACAACCCATTGTACAAGCGGTAGAACACACACAGTGAGGCAACGTCTCTCCTCAGACTTAAGGGCTCGATACCGCAAGTGAGTTTGGAATCGTCGACAATTCTCACAGCCCGTCGTTGAACCGAGTCAAAAGGGCCAAGCTGGTATCCGGGTGCACCTGCCCAGAGATGGCAGCAGTACTCCATATGGGGCCGAACTTGCGACTTGTAAAGTAACAACCTTTGCCCCGACGTAAAGTAGTGCTTCGCTCTGTTGAGTACACCAAGTTTTTTGGACGCCAGCTTCACCTTATCTGATAAATGATCTCGGAACTGAACATCGCTGGAGATGTCGACACCAAGGATCCCAATGCTCTTGGAGATGGAGAGGGGAGTGTTCTGGAATTGTGGGACTACAGTGAATGGAGTTTTCTTAGCGGTGAACGCGCACACTTGTGTCTTTGTAGGGTTGAATCGGACCAAGTTTACCCGTCCCCAGTCAGAGACCTGGGACAGTGTGGTCTCGATTTGAGACACAAGTTCTCCGCGGTTTTTCTCCACAACGGAACGAGGGATGTTTGCACGACCCGTGTAAAAAGCGTCTTCAGTACTGTCATCTGCATAGCAATGTATGTTGTTGATGTCCAACATGTCATTGATATGCAGTAGAAACAGCGTAGGAGACAGCACAGAGCCTTGCGAGACACCAGCATTAATGTCCATGCTATCAGAGCAACTACCGTCAACTACGGCTCGTATGCGTCTGCCGGACAAAAAGCTAGCCACCCATTTGCACAAACCCTCGGGCACTCCGTAAGATGGCAACTTCGATAGAAGACCGCGGTGCCAGACCCGATCGAACGCCTTCGCTATGTCCAGGCTACATGCCAATGCCTCCCCCTGACTCTCAATGGCTAGTGCCCATCGGTGTGTGAGATACACTAGAAGGTCACCAGTCGAGCGACCGTGGCGAAAGCCATATTGACGGTCACTGACCAGATCGTGTACTTCTAGGTATCTTAGAAGCTGTGTGTTGATCACACGCTCCATCACCTTAGAGAGGAGAGAGGTAATAGCGATAGGCCTGTAATTCGATGGATCTGATCTATCGCCCTTTTTGGGCACCGGGTGCACATTCGCAGTCTTCCATGAAGACGGAAATTGCCTAGTATGGTAGGAAAGCGCGAAGAGGCGCGTGAGTACAGGACATAACTCAGGAGCACACTGCTTAAGCACCACTGCTGGTATACCGTCTGGCCCACTCGACTTATGAACGTCTAGAGAAAGTAACGCTATAACAGAGCCTAACTATACGTAATATAGACAAAATCGCAAGTGTTGGCCACTAAAGCACATTGTTCATTACCTGTTTGTCAGTTTTCTGTTTGTCTGTTTATTTGAGTAGGCATCTCAAAAAAAAAATTATGACTGGACTACCCATTAATTGACACGTACCTACCGCATCAACTTATTTGCGTTTAAACGGTTCACTCTTAGAAGTTCACCATTTTTTTTAAATCTTGGCATTAATTCATTATTTTATGTTTGGATTTGGCTGACGACTTCAACTAAATATCCGAGTATCAAGAAACTTGTAAGCTTTAAAAGCTGCTAATAGAGCAATAGGCAAGATTTCGCGAAACTCTAAACTTTCTTTAAGATCACGCTTGTCATTTTTAAGCTCTTATAATGATGAAATGAATGTTAAAATAGTGTGTTTGGTCAAAAAATAAAATGTGTATGTATGACGTGTTAGTTTTGCTAAGAAACCGTTATTTGTGACGCAGTTAGCGGCGCAAGAAGACAGGGGTTTCGAGCAGGAATTGTTTATTTAGGTTCCGTCTGATCTTGTTTGTGGCGGATTGGTTTACACTTACATATTGTTTTAAGACTGAGAAGTCATTTCAGAGAGGTATTTGAGAATTAGCGTGGATTAAAGCTTTGGCTTGTAATAAGATTTTCAATATGTTTGGGTGCCTCTTGTGTCAATATGTGGTATAATTTTAGTGTAAAATGTAAACAAACAGACAAAAGGTTCTGTCACAGACCACTCTGGTAGATTAGTTAATAAAGAAAACATTTTATACACTAGACAAGGAACCCACAGACAAAACGCGGTACAAAATAATTAAAGTTAAAAATAACTGGTTTTGTAAAAACATTCACGGATGCATCAAAAAACGAAAGAAAATCAGTTTGCTTTGACATGTCCCCTGTCCCCTGTCACCTGTCACCTGTCAACCGTCCGTCCGTCTGTCCGCGCGACACTCCATGCACATGCACCGTCTGTCAATTTATCGGCGCACCGCACAACTACTACCATTTATTTTTCTGAACCGCGCGAGCCAGTGTGCAGACTCAGAGCCAAATAAATGTAATACACCTGAAATATTACCTGTACCGATTGTGAAAAATTTTTTCGTTCAGTAATCACCCGTCAGCTGACGTTTAAATAAGCGATCGGCACTCACGTCTGGCTTCCATGGTCCACATTTCACTGCATCAGCTGACAACCTTTCCACCGACATATAGCCAGCTGACGTTTTTATTTATATAGCATGTAAACTATCATCTGACACATTTTCAACTGAGAGAACATCACTGAACGAAAAATTTTTTTGCATGTTCGTGTGACCAGCTGACTTATAATCCACCACGGTACGACCAGCTGACTTTTTTATCTTCCAATAACTGCGTAAACTATCACTTAACAAATTTTCAGTCGGAAGGAAATGATTGAAAAAAAAAAAATTTTTTTACGCGATTAAGAGGCTGCCACTGCCCCACCCACCCACGGAGCGGCAGCTGACGTTTCCATGCTGCATAAATACAACTCTCTGAAGCATTTCACGAGTTATCGCTTGAGAGGAAATGACTGACAAAATATACTATCTGGCTTACAAACTATAAGAAATGGCCTAAGATAAGCCCGTATCCAATCCGTCGCTCAAGCAGTCATTTGAATATTCTCTGCATAGACTAAATAGCACCCGTAGCCACCTGAGCCCGAATTTTACCCGTAAACAACTCTTTTTTTTCCGGTTTTTGGGCCAGCGTAAATCGCAATGCCAATGGACGCATGAGTGCATTTAATTAATAATAAAAATAATGGATCCTGGAGTGATTCTAAATTTTTTTTATAATTTTGTTTTTTGTTAACGACCACATGGAGCTGAATACAATCTCAACTACTGAAAACACTTTCGTTTAAAACAAAAAATATCGCGATAGCTATCTAACGCAAGTGCTGAACTTCTGGCGGCCAACTGAGATAATTTCTGTTAGAACCTACACCGACTTCGATATCACGCCAAAATATATTTTTTGGATTGAAAAATTTGATTCCGGACGCTTGAAGTCCCAGCCTTAATCAATACGTTCAGCCACTTGAGCAAAAAAACTCAAAATATACAAACCTTTTTTATTTACATTATTATAACTTGCTTTTGCCCTGTTAACCGAAATTAAAGTATTCCATGTTATGTTGTTAGTTGTTACTCCTTTAAAAATCTAATTGTTTCGTGAAGAACCCCATACTGTAGTCCCTAGAGAGAAAACCTCGTAGGAAGATCATTGCACAACCTAAGCGTTTTATATTTTACAAAATCAAACAAACAATACCTAGATGTTTGCATTAACCTCCATATTCGTATTACTTAGGACACAATAACATAATACAAGCTCAAAATATACCTACTGGCTAGGAATAGTATGATTCGCCACAGAAGAAATTAACATCATTTAAATTTTCTTCATCCTCCGAGAGTATTCATGTTCAAAGTTGTGAGAGTGACGATACAATACAGTTCCAGAAGTAGTACCTATAAAAATTGTTACAAAGTGTTAAAGGAAAAAAAAGTGTCAAATTTTTTATTTAGGTAAATTGACTTTTGGATTACTGTTACAAACCTACCTATATAATCGGCCACTAAGTTATTATTACTACGTAGTGTAGGTACAAATAGTACATACTCATAATTTACTTGTTAGATTTCTACTAACAATATCTAGTAAGACACTCGGTAGGGTTAAACGACCTAGCCTCGGCACCCGCCTAATTTCGGCTCCAAAAACGTTTCAACTTGTTATAATATAACAATCACGCCTTTTTTATATCTTATTTTTAATGTATGTAATATGGCGTCGTTATGTCGTACACTGCGGTCTTCTAGACTAGTGTGCAGAAGCCGGCGAGGCGCACCACGGCGCAATTCTGAAATCGGTAAGCGATGTGACGAAATGCTGTCTGAAAATATGTATTTCTAATTGTAAATAGCTTACAATAGTTATCTTCCTGTTTTGGACCTATTTCGAATATTTTTTTTTGTAAATTGAATTTTTGATTTTAATTCGTTTTAGAGGAATAATGGGGCTAAGGTTAGGTTGCTTTTTTAATACAAAAATACAAATCTCGGCCTTACAAGGCCGAGACAAGGAAAGTAAAAGCAATCTCTTAATTTGAATGGATTTATTAAGTATTTTTAATTAGCCTAAGCTAAGCTCAGCCACTTCACTTGTTTCGATGAAATACATTATTTACAAAATGCTTAATAAGCCTCATTAATGCAACTCTGTGGGACACTGTGTTTATAATTATTTAATTATATTAAATATTGCCACATTATAAGTTTCAGTTTTTAAACAAAAATAATAAAAAGAACAAGGAAATACCCATATAACCTAACGTAATATCTTTTTTAATCGGTTGTATAAATATATATATAGTTAAAGTTTGCATGGTAAAGTCTTAAAACAAATAAATTATGTCTGTTGATATAATGCCTTGTTAACGATTAAGAACATCATTTACTGGCCGAGATGATTAAGATAAAAGAAGGGGCCGTAATTAGGGAAATTGACCCTACAAAACTTTAAACGCTTTATTAAATATACGTTACTTATTGTTATTACGTAATCTAAGATGTTTATAATCACTAATAAGATAAAAAGTAAAGACAAACAGCACGACAGTGCAAATTCATCGGTAGATAATTTCAATGTGCTGGCGTTGTTAAGACTGAAAGTAGTTAAGTACGCAGAATTTTCAAAACTTTTGGATTTTCCATAAATGCAATTATATAAATTTTGTGTTATGTTGGTAAGTATAATTTCAACATTAAAAATAAAATATGTTTTCTTAGAGAAAACTTAAATATACGAGACAATATGATTATTTAGAAGTTAATTTAAATATCTATCTTGAACAAGTCGGTTACTTTAAAATGGCTATACAAATACATAATACTTAAAAGGAACACCAACACTTAAACACAAAACTGTGTAATGTTTTAAGAGCATCCAAATGACGAGCTAACAAGGACATGTTTACTGCTGCCCCGTACGCGTACGTAACACATTGACGCATAGTGCATTTAGTGGGACAAATAAAATATCACTTAAATTACACATTAAAACGAGTAATTTAAGCGTAAGTGGAATTCAAAATCCATTCGACTTCGAGTTTATAAGTGGTGACTTCCTCTACTATAGTTGCTCTGAAATCGACCAAAGGAAACCATAAATAACTCTCGACTCCTAGTAAAGTGGCAATCGAATGGCATTTCAGTGTCTTGACGGTGATAAATTTTATGGAATGATGGACAGAGTCAGGAAATGTGCAAAAACTTTACAAGTGGCTATTAATTTTGAAGGTTATTGCCGACAACGAGATAGTTAGCTGTTTCAATAGGTATATTAGATGTATAATCATTTTGAAACCGGTAATAACAATCTTGAATCTGTTTACTATAAAAAAAGAAACTGACTCCCTGACATCTCAACGCACAGCCCAAACTGCTGGGTCCAGAAACTTGAAATTTAACATGTAAAAAGCTAACTTGACTGAGAACTTTTCTAAAAAAGTATAAATTTCAGATGCAGATGCAAATATCTGCAAAATCCCTGGCCTTTGTATATCCGTTACGAACTGCTCCCATTACATCTTAAGATAAGAACTTACTAAATACAGCTGTTGATAAACAAATAATGAATGAATGTAAGAAATATAAAGGCCGGGCGCACATTACGAGAAATTCCCGATATAAAAAAAAATCGCGCGAGATTTTTTTTATCGGGAATCTGCATCTGCATCTGAAATTGCAGAAAATCGGCATTGACTTAGACACCCGCATCAGCATTTGCAAAAAATAATGTGGAGCTTTTACGGATGCGGAAGTAGTGCAAGTTGTGACAAGTTATTGTGTAAATTAAAATGCGAGTGACACGTGGGTGCGCGAATGGTAATTTTGCTGATTGCTGAATAGGAAGCACTTGACTTTGGACAAGATTTGAACACATGTTTGATTCGTTGAGCAGTTATGAATATTTCTTAGAGTCATTACCGTTTATTAAATACAATGCTCCAATTTCTAAATGTTCATATTGAAAATTTTATTAAGTAGTAATTTATTCTTTAAATTCACAAAAATCCGCACCCGCTTTTGCATACGAGGATATGAAAATATCTGCATGCGTTATATCCCTGATTATGGCCATATTAAATAGAAGTCATTAAGAAGCTTTTGTTTATTACTCTAACCCTTTGTTTGATATCACAACGATGTTGAATGGGAATGAAATACACAGAATTTGTATTTTCTTAGTTCAGATTTAAAATAATTAATAAACACTTTCGTATATAACATTAAATAACGATAATAAAAAAAATCACAAAACTAATAATCCAGCAAATAATAATTTACAATGTCATAAGCGTGGGCGACAAAAATCATTAGCCACTTTCAGAGAATCCAAATAACCTTTAAATCAAAACGTTCACAAGGAAAGATAAAACAAAATCCGTGCTGTGTTCAGCGCTGTTGCGTTGCGTCACATCACTAACAATCCACGACTATTAATAACATCAAAAAAAAAATCTCCAGTCTATTATGTAAATCATAACAGTGGCTATGATAAATAATTTATGGGGCGAAGTGAGGAAAGTTGGGGCGTGAGTCAGCGCTGCTCACAAAGAGTGATATATTACCTCCTCACAGCGGCCGACGGGCGCGGCCGGAGCTGTGCGGGAAACACGGGCGAGCGGGAATATTGTGCGAGTGATGGATATGGTACAAGGAACCAAGATATAGCTAAGGTGTAAAATTATTTTGACTGTAAATACTTAATCTATTTTAGATATTTCAAGAAAACCAAATGTGTTGCTAATTTAGTTATGTTGAATATTTATTGGACGAACATAAGTTTGAAGAAAATGCTATATAACGTAATTTACGAACACAAACAAAAACAAGAAGTGTGCCGTTAAGTGGTCCCCCATCCAATCTAAGACTAACTAAGCCCATCGTTGCTTAACTTTCAATATAGTTTCCAACAAACAAAAAATTAAGATGGTAATGGCTCTGGCCCGTCTTACACTTAGTTAATCCTACGCACAAGGGCTGCGTGTATACATTTATAAACTAATTAAATCAACCCTCACCGAAACTAACTGCAGTAGTCAAGTAGCTTCACATTAGGGATGTATGAAGGTTAGTTACAAAAAATATGCTAGTATGCTATTTACGAAGCTGAAAACGCGTGCAATACGTAAGTAAGTACTAATATTCAAGTCTTGAATTTTATACATTTAGTAGTATATTCTTTAACCTCGTATAGGAAAATGTTATCAACAACTTCAAGGTGTACACGAGCCACTTTAGCAGGTATTAGAAATTTAGACACGAGTACCCTATTTTGATAAAAGTTTTAAGACATTAGTTACCCTCGTACTTGAATGTAAATTAACTTTTAAAAAGTGTTTACGAGGTAATAAAGATAGGTAGCTGTTGAACGGCGCGCTCCGTAATGAATTACATTTATGTTTCCTTTATTTTACCAAAACCATATTGAAAGTCGAAGCGATATCATTTGTAATATATTTAGCTAATAGGTACTTTTTATAGAGTAGGAGTAACCGATACTGAAGACTTTATGTTCATAATGATCAAATATCTTTTAGATCTATTACGCATTTAGGCACAAAATAAGTAAGTTAGTAGTCAGTGAAATATACATACCATAGAAAGTGTATTACAAGATTTTCGTTTCATACTATCACAACTCTTTGTGTTTGAATCGTAACGGCATAAAATAAAATCCCATTTTGATATGTTTTTATAACATACAAGCTGAGGTAAACAAAAATTAATAAAAACCCTCGGAAACTTATAACACTGGACTTCAAATTTTTTAACTCCCAAACAATTTTTACTGTTGCCTTTAACACTAATAGTCTAATAGTAATCAGTCCAAAATATTAACAAGATAGTTACAAATAAACAAATACTTGAAAAATCTTTATTTTATTAGTATGTTACTAACAAAAATAGCTTTATACGCTCAAAGTAAAAGATAATACGTAAAAATAAATCTAAAGTGGAAACCTATTTATTATTTGCATTCTCCTCAGGAAAATCACCAACACTGTCCCCACGGTAACATTTTATAATAAAAAATTGTTCGAAATTGCAATAATTTCCGCAAATCTTCTTACTTTTTCGATGATATTTATTTCAAACTGCTTCAAACTTTTTGTCCAGCGCAGTTGTCAGACCTAATAATGACATGAAGAAACCATTTCACTAGTCCAGACGCCAACTCATTACCACCACCTCGCGGCCTGCTACCGATTTATCTCACATTATAAATGTGCTTTTGTTCAAAGAACTGTCTAAAATTTTATGATTTAGTGTTCATAACTTGTGGAAATAAAAGCTTTGACCATTTTTCAGGAGAGGTGTCGGTAGACATAAGTCACAAGTCAACAGTTAAGTATAAATTAGTGACTTTGTTACTCATTACGTATCCGTTTAAAGGTAATCAATGATATCGTACCATGTAATGTTTTACCCCAAAGTGATCATGTTACTTATTACTAATTCAAACTGGGTATTTTATAAATAAGTTGCAGGAGATCTTATTATTATAAACCATTAGATCGAGAATTGATCGTACATAACGAATCTGGAAAAAACCGTATTTTGAAAAACTGGACTTATTACTGTTTACCTCTGAGGTACAGCCCAACTAGCACATTAGTGATTTTTACAGCTTACCTTACGGCTTTTAGTTCTAAATAGGTAGTATAAGAGTGTCAGAAAAATCTTTCAGTTGTAAGGTGGTCTCGAAGATGCAAATGAGTACTTAAATTCACTCGCATTTGCATATGTTTGTATTTAGCTTCCCCTATATGTCTTGTGGTGGAATACATTGCTACTATAACTGTAAATAAGCTATATTTGCCACTAATGTAGCACCAGTGGTAGCAAACAAGGTTTTAAAATCACTGATATGCAACTTTTAGAAATAAGTTACATTAAATCCTAATGTGGCACTTAAAGTTTCAAATAGGTGGTGTAAAGGATCGTCCTACCACCTGTAGTAGTGCTAAACTGGGTTATTTTCCGGCTCTTTTAGAACCTATAGTTGCTGTAATTCTAAGTTCTACTGTGTACTGATAAGTCGCCCTAACGCATAAATAAGTTTCAAAAGGCCAACTTAAAGAACCAAAACAAGCGATAATGACTTATTTTGAACTACTAAGGAGCTTTTTGTTGTAAAATATACTTTTGGTTAAAACATTCACTCAATTGCATTCACAGTATGCAAATAGGTGATGTTTAAACCTCATGGTGCTAAATGAGGCGTAAATAAGTAAGGATTGGAACTATAAGATGCAAACCATGTCTTCAAAATGGGGTCTTTAAAATTGTGAAAGTTTGGATACGACATTATGTTATTGACACCTAACTTCAACTGTGGTACTTGTAACGGATGTAATTTAACAATATAATAAAATTTAAATAACCAAAATCACTTGTTATGAAAACCAATAAAAAAGTGAGGTTATAATCATATTTACTTTTTAATTTATTTCTAATAAACTGAATCTAATGAAAGGCGCGTGAAAATCTATAAAGAAATATCATATATAATTCACATTAAAAAATAAATCGTAACGTCTTTTACGCTACCTAAATGTTAAAACATTAAAGTTACCTAATAATAAATAAAAACACGATAGCAATTACCTAATTACACACGAGTCTCACTCAAAGTTACTTTTAGATTTTATTTTAAATAATTAATAATTAGATTTTGCACTCGAAAATTTTTTAGCACTTATTTATCACCTGATGAATGAACGATTTTGTTTCTCATTCAATTACTCTTTCGCTACGCACAACTTACACCCACGGTTCTAATTTCCACTACAGAGTATAATTTAAACTATTAAGGAACCCATTTAGAACCGAAAATAGGCTGCTATTTTTCTCCTTTTTGTGCTATTAGGGTGGCATATGGGTTGCCTGCAACTATATACCACTTAAGAATGTCTGTAATTTTCACCTTAGGTAAAACTCGGTCCTAATATATTACTCATATGTCACCTGTTGTGTTAGTTGGGAGATATATAAATAAATCAAGCCGATAAAGTCGTAAAAAAGTCTGAAAAAATTTTTTTAGGGAATTTGTAGTGTTATTTAGCTACAAAAATCTTTTTCAGAATAAATCACATTCCACATTCACAATAAACTTATATGACTTAAATTTTGCGTGCGAATTAAGTATTCAATGTAAATGTTTTAAAACAAAGAACATGTGGTGCCAATTGCTAAGTCAGATATTAAACTCCCAACTTTAGTAAGGTTTTGAAATGACAATTCCTATTCTCTTTATTTTTAGGCAGTAATCATTAATTACTTATATCCACATGAATCAAAGCAACAATTACTTATATCCACATGAATCAAAGCAACAATAATAATATACCTATAAATATATTAGCATTCAGTACTTTTATAATCTGCTACAGTAATATTAGTATTATAGGATTTCTCATTTTATTATTAACTTAACTTTTCTTGCTCTTTTCCTCAATTATTAGCGAAAATCAAAACCACCTTTCTTATTTCAAAATTTTAATTTTTGGTTGAATAAAAGGTGTGTTGTTCACGCATTAAGTTAAGGTTTCATAGAATCAGAATTGTTGCGAATATTTAAAAAACTTGTAGAGTGATTTTGTTAAAGCCGTACCGCCGCGCGCTGCTCAACCCAATGTGTTGAGCCTGGAATACACACTCTACTAAAAAGCCTGCTTGTTTGGTACTAAGTAGTATATTTTTCAGCACACTCTTTGTATGTTTACATAATATGGTAGTGAAAGCAAGGACTAAACAAGTATACTTATTATGAGCATACTTTTTCAATACGCACACATACTTGAATAAATTTAATTCTACAATTTGGCCTCGTTGTGATCAGTGAGAGAAATAGAAATTGTTGTTATTAAGAATGTCAGGATTTTATTCTTCTATAATTGTACAATACATGGTTCATTAACTTATAGTTACTACCTGTTTTACGCAGCTAACAACACCTCACCTTAGCAATTTTCAATAGAACTTATACGAATTTTTTTACTGCTCCAAGTGTATTTTATAAGTTGACTTGACTATTACGCGTTAACTTAGCTGTGATAATTTTTCTTTTATATTCGTTATACCTATATATACTAAGGTACTCCTGCCGTAACTTTTTAACATATTCAAAAGCAATCATAAAGCTGGCAAGTATCCCCACACTTGACTCTAACAAAAATCAGCTTGATATTTTACAAACGAAACCCTGAATCGAAAATGGTTTTTCCACACACGGAATATTATTAGTAAATGGCATAATCAACAACACGCTACACTACGGGATAGATGAAAAAAAAACACCCTCACTGTACGTGTAGGAGAGGTATCCAAAATAAAATTTCAAGACCATTACAAAGCACAGCAACCTACAGAGCTGACATTTGGCGTTGGCAGTTCCTGGGGGCCGGAACGAAAAAACAATCACTCTCCGCGGTACCTTCGCCAGTAACACAGTGCCACTAAGCCCGACTTGCGGAAGATTCAGGGTCGAAAAATAATATAAATTTAACCAGAAAATCGATATGAAAACGAATTTAACTTAAAAATATGGCGGAGTTAGCGGCTTAACCCTCCGATGGATGCGGGTTAAATTTTTAATATTTAACTCAGCAGTGACCCGGGTTAAGTAGTAGCGCAAGACAAATATGACTTTGACTCAGGTTAACTTTATAACTTGACAAACATGGCGCTAACCCTGAGGAGCGCAAGTGGCCCTAAGACAATTTTTATTTCCAGAACTAGTTAACCTGCACTTCCCTATTTTTCCATTATTTTCATTGGCCATTTCTGTTCACTTTTCTCTTTCTCCTATTGTAAAATTTGTACAACTTGAATCTTATATAATTTATTTTCTTTGTTCTTTTAAGGCTGTGCTGAGTCGAACCATACCTATACCAGTCACAATGTAGCATCGTTTTTGGGATTATTCATTCGCTTTTAACTTTGCAATTTACATTTAAATTTTAACAGTCCAAAAAAAAATTATTTCTTATCAGCAACTACATAATTAAGTTAAAACTTTGGCGCCCATTTCAAAGAAAAACAGCGAATAAACGTCAAGCGCGAGGGGAAATGATAAAAACAAATTGAAATTTATGGCAAATTTATGGCGCGACGTCCGGGTACTTCCGACCCCTCGCGTCGGTTACGAGCTCTGCCGAATTCACTCTCTACATAACCGTTTCCATCTCGCGCTCATATAAAAATTTAGCACCACACAGTGAACCGCAATACTATATTAAAAGGTGTGCTGCCTTTTAGTACGACTAGAAACTTGTCCAAAAAATTAGGGGCCACAATTTTGTACCATTTTTTATACCTTTGTCAACATAAACAGCTATGATTTCTCGGTAATTTAAGCCAGTAGAGAAGTGTTAAACATTATAGGTTCAGAAATGAGTTAGATTGCTGAGTAATGTGTATTTTGTGTGTATATAAAAAAACGATCATTAGTGACGTGCAGTTGATGAGCGAGGTGCGAGTAATCTTTTTATAAATATAAAAATATAAATAATCTTTTTTATGTTCTGTTACTCTTTTCTTATAATCCACACAATTTTTTTGATAAATTTATCAAATGTAACGGACACGCGGTTACTTCTGCTTCAGTATATGTAAAGATGAATGAAATGACAACGGCAGCACGAAACATAAACTGCAAGGATTTTTCATATTCGTAACAAACAATGACCCGACTGATGAATCAAGGGACGTGGGTTCGATTCCCTCTCAAGACAAACATTTGCTTTACATTGTGTTTTTCTTGAGACTGGGTTGTTTTTTGTGTATATTACGAGTATGTTTGTATTTACAAAAATGTAATATATGTATATGTAATTTTTCTGGTGTCTGGTATCCATAACACAAGCTTTGCTTACTTAGGGACCGGACGGCGCTGTGTGTAATGTCCGAAAATATATATTATTATAATTAATAATTTACTCATATAACGCACAATTTATTTACGAGTAATAGACATAGGTGTTATGGCGATTTTTGGGGTAAAAGCTGCACTTTGTGATGGAAGCAAGCTGCTTTGCACAGTGATAGTAGGGACCAAAATAAGCGTTTTTGCCGGCAGCGCCCAAAGTTTCATCCCTTAGGAATAAAGATGGCGCCACTTCCAAAAATAAAACTTTAAAAACTTCTACAAGCCTGACGGATGCACGAATTTTGCTGATTAATATGTCAATAGATAGATAATTACTTATTCTAAAAAGAAAAAATATAAAAAAAATAAAAAATATTAAATAATTGTCGAAAATCCCGATTCTTTAAAATTTTTTTTTCAAAATTTCCGGTTTTTTTTTAATTGTATTAAAAAAAATGTATGAATAGAGTATTTTTTTATTGCTCACATTATTACGATGTTAATAATGCGTTTCTTTTAACAAACTGCATGTCAATATCTTAAATAGTTATGAAAATATTTAAGATTCCGTGCTCGCGGGTGGCGGTGGTGGCTATATTGCTCTTGCTTCCGAGCGCGCCGTTCTGCCAATAGAAACATATACAATAAACGGCTACACGGATTTTCATACTCAAACGTTATTTTAAGTTAATTGATCTCAAACCAAAAGTTTAATATCTTGTGCTAAAATTTAACTGCAAGAGAATAGACCTACTATTCGGTACTTACCTAATAGTCTCAAAACACAAGAAAGGGAAGGTAGAAGGTCAGGAATTCGACGCCAAGTTTCTCACAATGGCTCTTTGCCACGTAATTGATCAGACTTTCTGAGAAATTACCAGAATAAATCAGATCAGAGCTTTTTGAATTTCTCGGTCATTAATGCAATTAAGAAAAAACCGGAAATTTTGAAAAAAAAAATTCAAAGATTCGGAATTTTCAACAATTGTTTAATATTTTTTATTTTTTTATATTTTTTCTTTGTAGAATAAGTAATTATCTATCTATTGACATATTAATCAGCAAAATCCGTGCATGTATCAGGCTTGTAGAATTTTTTTAAGTTTTATTTTTGTAAGGGGCGCCATCTCTATTCCTAAGGGATGAAACTTTGGGCGCTGCCAGCAAAAACGCTTATTTTGTTTCCTTCTATCACTGTGCAAAGCGGCTTGCTTCCATCACAAAGTGCAGTTTTTTTTCATAACACCTATGACTATAAGTATATAGGTATTACGACGCAATGTTAACATAAACACAAGAATTCAGGTCAAACATAAAATTACTGCATAAACCATCAGCGGCAACAAACTCTATAGCATTCAAGTTATTAAATCTACAAAAGTTATTACGGCTATAAAATAAAACAGCCCTAAACAATTACGGCGCCAAGTTAGGTTGTACCATAAAGCTGTAAGTGGAGTATTAATACACGGGATAGAAGCGAGGGTAGGGTTAATATACGGCGCGTTAGTCGGTAACGGGCCCGCATCGGACGCATTAATAGCACATCATCGAGATAGCACTCGCTACGTGCTCGGGGGTTAAAGATATGCATGGTGCCCTAACCTAAAGGCGTAAGAGGTCAGATGAAGATAGGTGACACGCTATTGAACTGTATAAGGTTTAAAAAACCTACTATATTCGTTTAAAAACACAAATTTTGTTAAAATGCTAACAGTTTCCTAGTGGAGGCAAGCAATAAACTGATCACCACATGTTAGTACTGAGCCCTGCAAAAGGTATTTACATTTAAAGTAATCACCAGACGTTGACAAAACTTTTGTAATTGTTAAAACTATTTGCGGACAACTTTCGCAATGGAGTCTAATATGTTCAGCTTGCAGGAGTAATTTCTTACCCGTATATCAGTCAGTCAGAAATAATCCAACGCAGTATCCTTGGTCCGATTAAATTTACCTCCCCGAAGTTGACAAATCGGCTGCGGCTGCGACCTCAAACATGTCTTCAGAATAAAAGACCAATCTGACTACGCATCTCTCCAGCGAGACATTGATGCTGTAACTCAATGGTGGGAATCAAATCACTTGGAATTTAACCTCTCCAAGTGTAAGGTTATGACATTAGCCTGTTCTCGTTCACCTTACCACCACCTCCACTCAATCGGCGACGAATCTCCCACTGGAGTCTCTCAGACTCAGGACCTATGTTCGTTAGTGGATGCTGGGCTGACATTTAATGACACGCAAATGCCTCCGAGCATCGAAATCAATGGGATTTGTTTTGAGG
The DNA here is from genome assembly GCA_946406115.1 of Apoda limacodes. Lineage (NCBI taxonomy): Eukaryota > Metazoa > Arthropoda > Insecta > Lepidoptera > Limacodidae > Apoda > Apoda limacodes. The sequence goes on along the minus strand of OX291553.1, from coordinate 2,925,092 downwards.
CAAAGTACTCAGTTTAGTGACGTGCGCGTGCTTCTTACCATATATTACGCCTATGTAAGAGTATACTTGAATATATAATGTATATATTCGAGTATAGTTTGGGACCCTCACGAGGTGAGGTATGGTATTATAATGCGCGTTCAAAGAAAATTCGCACGCTTTTTAAATAAAAAATATATAGGTACCTACTATCCTTATTTGTATCCATATCTTTTTGCAACGGGTATGGTGGGCACTCTAGAGCTCAGAGGGAAGATATATTTCCTGATGCACTATTACCGGCTACTTAACGGCAAGGTACGCTGTCCCGCAGCCCTGGCTCCATGCTCGTTGGCGACGATGCCTGATCGCCGCCGCGCCGTACTGCGCTCCCGACGTTTGTTCGCGCTGTGTTCATGTATATAATTTAATAAATATATTTAAACTAATGACCTACCCAAAAATATTAGAATCCAATTATTATTGTTTATTTTTCTTAACAATTGCTATATTTTTAATTTGATGTACCTATTGAAATAAAATTGAATTTTGCCTAAAATTTTTTTTTCTTTTCTAATCTTTTTATGCATATCATTTATTTATTGTAACTGTAACTGTAACCTGTATAATGTAACTGTAACCTGTATTATGTTTGTACCAAGAAATAATAACTCATAGTGCGTTTTGGTGTACGCTACTGTAAGCACTATGAGTAATAAGTCTATAAATGTAAATAGACTCTCTCTCTCTCTCTTTAAAATAATAAATAATTAACTACTTATAACTAATAACCTAATGGATTAACATCGAGAGTATCTTACAAACTTTGAACTCCCGTTAAGGTGGTGAGTTTTAGAAAATTCTTTCTTAGCGCACGCCTACATCATAATAGCTATATGTGCGCTAAATTTCAGATCAGTCAGTCAGTAATAGTTACTTTGGGCTAACGCTAACTTTAACCGGCGACTTTGTTTATGTAGAAGGTAAAAATATTTTTAAATAATACGTACCGCCCTTCCCCCTCATGACTGTCCGCGGCGCTTGCACATCATAAATGCGCATGCAGTACTTGATCATTATTTTGCTGCGATGTTAATTTAAAATTGCGATATGTCCTAAGATATTTATTAAAATCGAATGATGTAAAGGGCAATTTTGTTTTAAATTAAATACTTGTGATGAATAATGTATTTATTCGGATAAGGATTAATATCATGTTTATAAAAACACCGTCGCAAATAATGCGTTATTTCAGAACAAATTTGGTTAGCATAAAAAAGGTTATAGTGAGCAAACCTTAGAAGATAGACAAATGCTGTCTCGGACCTTTTTTATAGATCTTTTAAAGGGAAACCATTCTGTAAGACGTGATTTTTGCAAAACTTTAACCGTTTACGTAGCGCACTCAGCGGAAGCATTGAAAAGGAAAAAAACCCTGATTTTGAAACGTACTTCATTGGTGCTCTGTTCCTGTTGTTCTAAGCGTAATAATTTATAGCTTATAGCCTTCCTCGATAAATAGGATATCTTACACTAAAAGTTTTTTTTCAAATCGGACCAGTAGTTCCTTAGATTAGCGCGTTCAAACAAACAAACTCTTCAGTTTTATAATATTAATATACATATATAGTATAGGAGAAGATTTGCTTATGTTTTTGAGTAAGTTTAACCTTTTTAAGGTTCCGTAGCCAATTGGCAAAAAACGGAACCCTTATAGATACGTCATGTCTGTCTGACTGTCTGTCCGTCCGTCATGTCACAGCCACTTTTTTCCGAAACTATTAGAACTATACTGTTGAAACTTGGTAAGTTGATGTATTCTGTGAACCGCATTAAGATTTTCACACAAAAATAAAAAAAAAACAATAAATTTTGGGGGTTCCCCATACTTAGAATTGAAACTCAAAAATGTTATTTTCCTCAATCCCATACGTGTGGGGTATCTATGTATAGGTCTTCAAAAATGATATTGAGGTTTCTAATATCATTTTTTTCTAAACTGAATAGTTTGCGTGAGAGACACTTCCAAAGTGGTAAAATGTGTGTCACCCCCCTGTAATTTCTATAATAAAAGGGTGATAATACTAAAAAAATATATGATGTACATTACCATGCAAACTTCCACCGAAAATTGGTTTTAACAAGATCTAGCAAGTAGTTTTTTTTAATACGTCGTAAATCGTTAACCGCAATTTACTTTTCATTCAATCAACTCAAATATAAAAATAAATAAAAAAGATATTTTTTTGTTTGTGTTTAAAGTACGTAAATGGTGGTAGGTACGGAACCCGTGGTGCGTGAGTTCAACTCGCTCTTGGCCGGTTTTTTTTAATAAAAATCGAATTGAGTTGTCAAACATGTGTCAAAATAAAATGTAACTTAAATCAAAAGGACTAAGGAGTATTGATATCAACTTCGAAGAATAAATTTCTACCCCTTTTTAATCCCGTTAGGGGATGAATTTCAATAAAATACGAAACACGTTTTCAACCAATTCTGTTAAAACAGGTTTATGCAAAATTTGAAGGAGATTGGACCAAGGAATCACGTTGGCCCATACAAACTTTGCCCCCCTTTTTCACCCCCTTAGGGGTAGAATTTCAGAAAATCCTTTCTTATCAGATGCCTACGTCATACAATGAACACACCCTCCAAGTTTCAGGTCTCTACGATGAGCGGTTTAGTCTGTGCGTTGATCCATCAGTCATTCAGGACAAAGCATTTTATATGTATAAATAAATAAAAAAGCAGTTTGGTAGCAAGTACTGCACGAGCAACTTCTCTTAACAATATTTTTTTGTTTGAGAATTTATACATGAAGATTATTATTGCGTCTTTTTTTTTTTAATCAAACCGCTTCGGTTCTTAAAAACAAACCACTGGACCGATTTGCACCCAGCCTTTGAATGTCGGTTTGACAACTAGAAGCACGTATTAAAATGCGGAGCGATAATTCTATCGTATATTGTTTTGTTAATCTCATTCACAGTGGTGCCTCCACCAAGCAGAAACTTACATGGCAAGACTAAGAGACCAGTAGAACCTCGTTAAATAATTAAAATGATACAACTTATAACATTTTCTCACATAACTCTGGTTCTTCTCGTACTAATCCTTACTACATTAAATTGGGATCAATAATTATTCCTCATTATTCATTCCCTCATTTTACATACGTGAAAATTTTTCAAATCCGTTTATAAACGTATAAACATAAAAACACTAGTTTTTTAGCGATAAAAAACAAACCGCTGGTCCGATTTTCTTTAAACTCTTTTCAGATCTAAGTCATGACGTAGCGTATCGATTGATCACGAGACGAATTGGTCCATTGGTTCTTGAGATATCGAGAAGCAAAAAAAAGCTAACCTACAAAGCCTACATAACCTATAAACTGCCTAGAGAAAACTTAGAAAAATGTGCCACTAAGGGGTCACCCATCCAAGTAGTGACCACACTTGACGTTGCTTAACTTCGCATATCGTTTCCGATACACGAGTGTGCCTGTGCCACGAGCCTCATATCTATTGTATATTATTGCAATAAATCTACGCAAAAAAAAAACCCTCTATCTAAGTTACTTCCTGTAATTAAAATTTTTTCTTACATCATTTATTTAAATATGACATGATTAGCATCGATAATGTCAATTATATATTAATAAAATGTATATAATGGGACATCATCATCATCTATTTATTTATTTACCATCCATTAATTTTATGTCAACCTCTCGTTTACAATCAAATAAACAAGCAGCCAGCTGCTGCAGAACATGCGCTTTTAATTGTTAGCAGTTTTATGTAAATGAGCGGTGACGGAGCGCGCAGCGTGTTGTCGCGGCGACGACAGCGCGACAGCCTGACGCAGCGACAGGCGACAGGCGACAAGTGACAGGTTGACGTTCGTTGGGCAATTTGTGGCCCAACGCTTGCAGCGAACAAAATATTCTTTAACCTTTTTTCAGGTTTTTCCCAATGACATAGATATATTTCTTTTTTTTATATATAGGCCTCTTTGCGACTGCTGGTCGTTTCTGATGCATACTATCACACAAAATCTCTGTCGTCTATTTCTTACCACTTTTCACAATTTTGTTTTTCAGGTGAGTGAAACTTTATCTAGCAGGGTAACGTTTTTATGACCTTTGTTGATGAACAATTTACACTCCAGAACTCGTCTGCAGCAGGATCCAGTCAAATATTCATACAAGACAATCAATACATAGTAAAAATTAGACTCCATTTGCAACTGATAAAAATCACACTAAGATGCAAAGAAGAATTTCGTCCATCGCTTATAAAAGAAAGAACCCCAGGATAACGAGGCCATCTCGAACCAGGATGCTCAAGATTCCGCACGCTGACTACCAATTTCATCGTTTTTAAATCCACAGCCTTTTACGTTTATCCAAATTTGCTTGGCAAAATTAGGAGAGATTCAACTATATAATAGATCAAATACACAAAAGAAACTAGGAGTAGAAGCTTGACCATTCCTTGCCCTAATTTTTTTGGCAGCTTTCAAGGAAATTTAAATTTGAAAGACCCAGCAATATGTGACCTGTGATCAAGTTTAAAATCATAGATCACATATTACGCTGAGGGTAAATTTTTCTTTTAAAAATCATGCATCTTTCCTTTATAATTTGTAAAAATACTAGCTTCCACCCGTTTTTTCCAATCCACATTAGACACCCTTTCGACTACCTTGTCAAATGAGGTTTATAACCCATCAAACGTACAACTCTGGTCGCTAAAGTGCTTCAGACAGACATACGAACACACCTACCGACAGAAAGGCTTATAGCATCTCTTCGTTTTTTGTTATAACGACTGCCGTCAGATATCATTTGGTTATTAAGTTTTATTTCCAATAGTACGAGTACCCGAATACATACTTCTTGATTCTTTGCATAAATGTATGATTTCCACTCTTGATACTTTGCATAAGTGTATGATTTCCATTCTTGATACTTTGCATAAATGTATGATTTCCATTCTTGATACTTTGCATAAATGTATGATTTCCATTCTTGATACTTTGCATAAATGTATGATTTCCACTCTTGAAACTTAGCATAAATCTATGATTTCCACCCTTGATACTCTGCATAAGTGTATGATTTTCACTCTTGATACTTTGCATAAGTGTATGATTTCCACTCTTGATACTTTGCATAAATGTATGATTTCCATTCTTGATATTTTGCATAAATGTATGATTTCCACTCTTGATACTTTGCATAAATGTATAATTTCCACTCTTGATACTTTGCATAAATGTATGATTTCCACTCTTGATACTTTGCATAAGTGTATGATTTTCACTCTTGATACTTTGCATAAGTGTATGATTTACACTCTTGATACTTTGCATAAATGCATGATTTCCACTCTTGATACTTTGCATAAGTGTATGATTTCCACTCTTGATACTTTGCATAAGTGTATGATTTTCACTCTTGATACTTTGCATAAGTGTATGATTTACAATCTTGATACTTTGCATAAATGCATGATTTCCACTCTTGATACTTTGCATAAGTGTGTGATTTTCATATCTTGAATCATCTTCAATTCTCCAAGATACGAGTATAACAAACAACACTGAACTTATTACTATCTACGTAGTTAATAACTTAGTATTTTTTTTAATTGGTATGTCTTGTGTTATGTACTATTTGGGGAAGGACTTCATTACAATCTGTGTCACGTCCGTTGTATGAGATTTGTAATTTGCATGAAACGACGTCAACCTCAACATGAACTCATTGTGCGGTGACTTTTGTATGTAATTGCATATTGATAGTGCTTAAGTAGTAATAAAATGGTTAATAGTCAATAAAGTGGAGTACAAGACAAGAATAGTAATGTGCTTCTTGTAGCACAACGCCTGAGAATGCTTTACTGTGTATAATATTCATAAGACGTTCGGCAGTGGCATTTACGAGCCTGGGAAACTTATCTCATGAGGACTTTTTTTTCCTATGTATTCTATTGAGATATGTGAATATCTTCAATATTTAAATTAGGGCAATTTGTGCGTTTATTGACAGCTTTGTGGCTCAGTGGGTAACGACTTCCCTACTGAAACAAGAAGCGTCGGTTCCATCCCCATACAGGACAGACATTAATGTGATGATGTGACATTAAAAATAGTCAATGAAAAGAATTAGCCGAAAAGACCGGTCTACTTACAGCTGATACGTGGCATAGCGTACTCTTTCTTTTTTTATTACAAAGTCGCTCCAAATGCGTTTGAGCGCTGACAGACCGCGCGTGTCGATCTATCTGTACGTAAAAAAACTGGTTGCCTGTAAAGTCGGTATACGGGCGAAAGTTTTACGTGACAATGATTTTATGTCTGTCTCTCTCGCTCTTAGGCGGGCGCGTGCCTCTCACTCGCTCTCATTGTGAGCGCATAACGTGAGCGGAGCGTAACGCAGATTCTTGAAGTGTCACCCGGCAAACCAATTTATAAGACGTTGTCACGTCAAAATATAGCACAATGTTTTGTTACACCTCTGACATATAAAATCAAACTGAAAAAAGGTTTCTAATACGCATGGCTTCGACCGATGCGTTCGTACCTACAGCACCAAAGCCTCCCTCACTTCTCCGTTATCTCGGTAGGGCCCTATAACCCTTAGAGGAATCTCCACTTAAATAGTCTGCACCACTTATGTTGGAGCGCAGTAAGAGGTGGTGTCGCAAGCTTTCAAAGTGTCGGCAGGGGTAAGTAAAAGTACTTATTGTCCGATGGCACACACATATGGCACCATTGTCACATCCTGGCGACAGCACTATGCTCACTAGTTGTCCGGCCTACAAAATGCCTGCAGGTTTCCCCCAGATATCCATCGAAACTGCAAATTGAACACCTGAGCCGTTCAGAGGCTGTTAATATTTTGCGATTCACAGTTTGGTGAAAATTGCCTATAATTGAGGCTTCGAGTGTCCAGGCATAATCTGAGGTCTTAAGGCAGGATTCATGTCTGACCTGGCCGAAATGCGATATAGAACGTCAGAAGTAAAAATGGAAGCAGTGTTGTCCGTGATCCTACATTGTTCTTCTGACAAAGATCGAAAGAAAGGTGCTCACTGAAAGAGGGGAGGTGAAAAGATATGTCCCCTCGATATCGTCGTTCAAAGCGGAACTTAAGGCCAAAAGTGGCGAAGAAGCTAACGGGTAGCATGTGGTTAGCGAAGGTATATTTATGTAATTAACAGTCTTGAATTTGTTTTCATAAAATTATTTAACTCATTGATAGTTACACGTGGAGATGCTTTTTAACATATTCTCACTCAATAAAGCAAAAAAATCACTGTTTTTGCTTGTAAATTTATAAACGTTCCCAAAATTAACATTTTGCCCCCTTATTAATTTTTGAAGGATTTACTTTTTTAAATATTGCTACAGTGAAAAACAAATGTTAAAAGACATTTGACGGTAGTAATTCCATGATTGCTTAATTTTGTTTTTGTGTTTTTTTATAAATAAAATTGTAATTTATTTGAATGCTGATAAGTGTATTATTTTTGAACGACCTAAATGTTCGCAGGTACGCCTATAAAACTTGATTTGCCTTAAATTAACCTAATATAATATAGGCAATGACTGTTCCTATACCTACATATATCAAAGAATAGAAACCTGAGAATTTTATGGTATTATGTGGCTGATCTTATAAGGTAGGTTCTTAAGTTAAAAGAGTGGTATTATTAAATTAAATATAGCACAAATGGCCAGCTCTTGCTGGCGAGAGTGCGGCGAGGAGGAACAAGCCATGCAGTATATTGTCTAACGCTGCCATATGCTCTCCTACTCAGGCCCTCCTCAAGACTCAGGATCTGCTTCCTCTAACACCAGCCCTATCACGTGACTCGAGACTGTGAATGTTGACATCTAAATGACATTTGAATTTATTTTAATTTTTCTGCCTTGTAAAATTATAATTTGTGCGTAAGGGTATGTATTGAACTTCCATACGATTAAATAAATGTATGAACGGCTACGAAACCATTCACAAGCATGGCCCGAAACGCTTATAGCCCTTTGCATATTTTTTGAAATGAAAACTTCATTAGCGGCGTTGTCCACTTTTTTGTGGTTAAACTCGCGTCAGGATCACGTGACCTGGTCGAAAATTCGTAAGATGGAACTCGCGTCAGGACACGTTACCTTTATTTACATTAGGTTAGTTTTTTTTAGTATATGGCGATCATGAGTAGTACAGGGAGGTTGGATATGGGATTTTAATCCTATGACAGATTGAGATGTCAAATATACTACGTCAGAAAAGCAAATAAACAAATATTATAATTTAATAATTTAATATAAATGAATATGATTTAATATAAATGAATATGTATACGAAGTGATGGGAAGTAAAAAGCTAGTATTTTTTCACTTCTGCCGGCACTCCCGGAGTGCAACTCGTTTTTTTTTAGTAAAACTGTACTAAACTAAGTAATTAATTTTAATATGTCACCTTTTATAATTGCGTAACTTGGTCACGAACAACTAAAGGAATAAGACAAAGGGAAGTTATAAGCACTCAAGTTAAGGCCCCGAGATTTTCTTACATACGCCATTCTGTGTAATATAATTTATTTTTACTGCGAACGACAACACTAGAACTAGCTCCGGGAGAGCAGTATAAAGGGCTGGAAGTACAAAAGGGTGTTCATATACACGCTTGTTTTCCATTAACCCGCGCATTCGGAGCCTTCCCAGCCGTTATGTGAGAACAACGCCGTCTTTCATATAATATTTTGAATACTTACGCGAGTTATAAGAATTTACGCGTAACTTAGCCTCGGGTAATGGGCCGCATAAAATCTTATGGGCACTCAGCTCTTATGTATTGACTTTTACTGGGCCGCCTTTTCATCGCTTATTTTATTTAAGAGCAGGAAAATCCAAATTCGTGTTGTTAAGGTGCAGTATTTGTTTGATATTAATTTACAACAGTATAATGTTTGATAGAAAATCTTAATAATAATAATAATGTTCTTTATTGCACAGTAGGTGAGACATATACATTATAAAATATAAAGTAGAAAGTAATGTAAGGCGGCCTTTTATCTAACTAAGCGATTTCTTCCAAACAACCTTCGGGTAGAGACATTATGAAAAGAAGGAAATTGAGTAAGGTGTGCAAGATGTGCAAGTACGAGACTTAAAAAATTATAATTACAAAATTTCCAAATTCAAATTCAAATAGTTTATTTCTCAAAAATAGGATACAATATCACTTTTTTGACGTCAGTATAATATGCAAGGAATTCATAAACTACTACCGTTTCGGAATCAAGATGGCGTTCTGGGGAGAAGAAACGGCGAAAGAAACTTTCCAGCTGTCGCTCTTTTCAATTTTAATTATAACGATTGGTACAAGTCTTTAATTGAATAGTAAGCTTTTTTGACAAGTTTCTGTTTTACAAAATTTAAATTCAGTTTACATACTTCTGCAGGGAAAATTTTGTTGTAAAAAAGGACAAGATATATAAGATACATACATAAGATATTAATGTAAAATAAGTATGTAAAAAATAAAAAAGAAATAATAGGGATATTTAATATATAGATACATATACATACATAAATTTCCTATATTTTATTTCCTATATTTTATGTTATATTCCAATAAAAATAAATAAAATAATATATACAAATACATAAATACATTATACAGCTTAAGATTTAAAAATATGTGAAAATGTAAGTTTTTTGAAAATAATTAATGATTGAGCTTGTCGTATCTGCGTTCCACAGTCTGGTTGCTTTTACATCAAAAGAGTTGCCGTATGAGTGCAAGTGATATGTTAATTAATAATAAATTAGTAAAATCTTGAGTTATTGGAGAACCATGGAATTGAAATTGTTGTTTGAGATAACGAGCTGTTGACGAATTGAACAGAATGTTGTACAGAAGAAATAAAATATAAGTATTCCTGCGAAGAGGAATTGGAAGTCACTTGATCTTTGATCGGAACTCAGAAATGTGATCAAATTTGAAGAAGAAGAAGCAAAATAAGTTTATTGTTGCTAGTTGACTATACAATATAAAATAAATACACAAAAAAAATATTTCAATCATTTACACTAAATAAAAAATAATTAATAAAATAAAATTAACTTTATTAGCAATTGGAAATTGTCAAAAACTGGTCATGGGTCAATGACTCAGCATTTGTCGAAGAAACCTACGGCAAGGATTTTTAGTCAGAACCCAACTCTAAACTCCAAAAAAAAGACCAGACTGTCAGCGACGCTTAGCAGGAAAAGTAAAACAAACAGTTTAAAATATCTTGAAAAATATTATGATATAACTAATTTAACAATCAAAAGGAATACTTAACTTATTGATACCTACTTACAAAAAATAAAATGAAAAATATTAAAGCACTTATGAACTTGCAGAAATTTTAATTGATAATATATTTAAGTTGCAGCAGATTTATGACCCATTATTATATATTTAGTATATAACATACAGTGTATTTATTTAAAAAAAAATAATATAAACACATAATGTTCACTGTGTAAGACATAGCACCACAACTGGTTAATAAATTTTACCTAATTATGCACAGACTTTTTGTTAGTGAAACAAGTACGTTTTATACTTGCGTTTAAATGTTGTAGCAAGAGTTAGCTCAAGAATAGGGGGAGTAAAGTCGATCCAACATTTTGTGGCTGCAAATCTAAAGCTTTCTCGAAATGCTGTGGATTAATGTAGGGGAAATCTAAGCAAGTAATTAGAGGCACTTGAAGGACATAATTGATCATACTCGTAGTACAACTTATATGATAACTTCCCACGGAACTTTGAAGAAATCGCAAGTATGTTTTTCTTAACATCACAATTTGTAAAATGACTAAAGACGAATGGAAAAAAAAGGAGTTGGTTGTGGTGAAAGATAATTTAGCGTAGTACTTTTTTAGTAACCATTAAAGGCAACAGATGAAGAAAAGTGTTGATTAAATGCATCATGCGAAGTTGTAAAATGATTTGATTTTCCAACTCCTAATAAATTTCCAGAATTTAGCTGAATCACCGTTTTCTCTCTTCAATTTAATGGTGTTGTAATAATATTAAAGTGAATGTTGCCCGTTATCTATGGTGTCGGCCAGTTTTATACTCTATGGTAAAAATTAGTATAGCTAATCTGTTGTGTAAAAAATGGTGTGCTACGTGTAACTAATAAGAAGCAAATAAAACTTTCTTAAACAGAATTAATTTGGTGTCATTTAATTGTCCCCCGTCTACAGGTTATGGGCCCAGTCCTATAAGCCTGTTTTCAGGGTGCGGCAAAGTTTTTTTGTAAGATTTGCGGCTTCGATTTTTGTAAGGCATGTAGGCGACGCCATGGAGCAACCAGCAAATCCGACCGGTTTCAAACTGTCTGGAGGAGAGAACTGGGCAGTGTGGTAGTTCCAATTTGAAATTATTCTCAAGGGTCGAGGGTACTACGATATTGTCAGTGGTGCTGAAAGTCAACCGACAGTGGAAGATGCCATTAGAAAGATTGGACTTTAAAAGATGCCAAAGCCCAGGAACTGATTGTCACACGAATTGACGCCGGGCCACTCACTCATTTACTATCGTGTACCACTTCTGCGGCTATGTGGTCTAAGCTAAAATCAGTTTATGAGAAGGAATCAGTAGTTAGTATTCACCTTTTGTAACAGAAATTATTTTCTTTGAATTTAAAGAAGATAATATTTCCAAATTTATGTCCAAATTAGAGTAAAATTGAAACAAGCTGGAGAGCCTATTTCTGATAAAATGATCATAACTAAGGTGATATTGTCTCTGCCTGAGAAATATAAACATTTCCGCTCTGCATGGGAGTCTGTCCCATTACAAAACCAAAGCATAGAGGAATTGGTGTCAAGGCTGCTTATAGAGAAAGAACGATATGACCCTTTTGAAGGAGAAGCAATCGCAGTGACAAGTTTAAGTAAAGAGCAAAGAAAATGCTACAATTGTGGCAAAATAGGTCATCTGGCAAGGGTTTGCAAAAGTAAGAAAAAATAAAGGTTACCTCCTAGCAGATTGTAAAGCACTGAAGTCAAAAGAAAAAAAACAATAATAGCAATGCGGAGGTAAATGCTTTTATGTGTACGAGTGGTGAGCAGAGTTTTGATGATGAGTCGTGGTTAATGGATACAGGTGCTACTGAACATATGTGTGGTGATAAACACCTATTTAAAAGTTTTGACGAAAACCAGAGCTTGAGTTATGTTACTGTCGGCGATGGAAAGTTGTTGGATGTGTTAGGCCGTGGAATTGTTGAGGTGTATGCATTGAATGGTCATATGTTCATAAAAACATTTTTGAATAATGTTTTTCTTGTGTCTGAATTGAAGTTTAATCTTTTTTCTGTGGGGACTGTATTAGACAAAGGTTTTAATCTAGTGTCAGACAAAGAAAAATGTGAGTTTGTAAATCAAGATTGAAGTTGAGTGAAGTTCGTGCAATTGCAAAACGTGTCAACAAACTTTACCATATGTTGTTTTCAAAAAAAATACTAAAATAGAACTTACAAAAATCACAGCAAAATTTTCAAATGGACCGCACCCACTTTGCACATCAAGTGACAAAAGAAAAATGAAAAGTATTTTGACATTTCTGACACAAATGAATTTGCTCAATGTGTCCAGGAAAACAGAAAAGTTGAGTGTTTGGCATAAAATTTTGTGTCATCAGAACATTCAGTATGTTAAAAATTATTTAAAACAAAAAGGTATTAATTATATTAATGACTATAAAGTGTGTGAGCAATGTTTGGCAGGTAAGCAGCACCAACTGCCCTTTCCAAGTAGTGTAAACAGGGCCTCTGAGGTGTTAGAGTTGGTGCATACGGACTTGTGCGGGCCAATTTTTAGCTGTTAAAGGATGATTTTTCTGGTTTTCTAAAAGTTTTCTTTATTAAGAATGAATCTGAAGTGACATCTTTGATAACAAGTTATATTGTTAAGGCTGAAAGAGAAACTGGTGCTAAACTAAAAGTATTGAGATCAGACAACGGTTTGGGGTTTGTCAATTCAGAGTTAAATGCCAGACTGGATGCCAAAGGCATTGTACATCAGAGAAGTGTTGTATACACACCACAACAGAACGGAAGAGCAGAAAGGGAAATGCACACCTCGGTGGAAGCTGCTCGTTCCATGATGACTGTTATGCAAAAGCATTTTTGGGCAGAAGCCATAAATACTGCAGTGTATGTTCTTATTCGATCTGGTCCTAGTCCAGTTAAAGGAAAAACACCTTAATATGAAGCTTTTTATAAAAAAAATCTGCCTGTGAGTGACTTTAAGGTGTTTGGTACTCGTGTTTCCATACTTGTACCTAAATCAAAAAGACTGAAGCTAGATCCTAAAAATAAAATGGGTTTATTTATGGGCTATGATACAGAAGTAAAAGGCTACAGAGTTTTTATTAATGCTAGTAATAAAATAGAGGTGCACCGGGGTGTTATTTTTTTGCCAACACAGGGGTTAAATCGTGAAATAATAATTAACAACAACAATGATAATGTTTCTTCTGAATATGTGTGCGAAGACATTAATAATTTAGAAAATGAAAGTGAGAAAGGGGAGTCTGAAACAGAAGAAACTGAAAGTATTGAGCCTGCGGTAATCCAAAATGAGTGTGGTGGACATAAATTAAGACCGAGGCAAAATTTACAGCAACCAAGTTATTTGAAGAACTATGAGCTAGGCTTAAACACTATAGTAGAAAATGATGATCCATGTACTTACGATGAAGCTGCTTCTAGTGCGAATGCTGAAAATTGGAGAGAAGCCATTGAGAGAGAACTACATGCTCTTGATAATAATAATACTTGGGAGTGTGTAAGAAAGCCAGAGAACTGCAACGTGATAAATACAAAGTGGGTGTTCCGTAGAAAAAGGGATGAGCAAGGTGAAGTTGACTCTTACAAAGCTAGGTTGGTAGCCAAAGGCTTCCAACAAATTTAACTTTATCAGAAATTTATAGTCCTGTTGCTAGGTTAACTTCTGTAAGAGTTTTTTTAGCATTTTGCAATAAAAACAAATTGCCTATCCATCAATTAGAAGTTTGTAGCGCTTTTTTGTATGGGGATATAGTAGATGAAGTGTATATCAAAGTACCGCAGGAATATAATTGTGATAAAACTAATAGTGTGTTAAAACTAAGGAAAGCATTGTATGGTTAAAGGACTCTCCTAAAAACTGGAATAAAAAGTTTCATGATGTTATGACTAAATTAAATTTTATTAGATGTGATTATGAATACTGTTTATACACCAAGATAAATTGTAATACCAAAACATACTTGCTGTTATATATTGATGACTTACTTTTAACTTCAAATGTAGAACAGGAAATAGAGAGTGTAAAAGAGTTATTAGGTTCTCATTTTAAAATGAACGATTTAGGATTGATTTGCCATTACATAGAAATGCATATTAAGCAAAATTTGAGGGAGGGAAAAATAATATTAAACCAGTGTACTTACCTTACAAATGTGTTGATTAAGTGTAATATGTCTGATTGCAATCCGGTCTTGACCCCAATGGATGAGAATTATGACCATAGCGTACTAAAGAGAGAAAAGTCAGAAAGCCAAGAGATTGAGACTAAATGTAGAAAAGTTATAGGTTCGCTCATGTATGCTATGTTGTGTTCAAGGCCTGATTTGTGTTTAGCAATAAGTGTACTAAGCAGATACCAGTCTTGTGCTATTCTTGACTTATGGAATGCTTTAAAGCGTGTTTTGCGGTATGTAAAAGGTACTATTGACATAAGCCTGGTATTTAATAATAATTGTAATGATGTTATAGTAGGATATGTTGATTCAGATTGGGCTGGTGACAGAGGTGACAGAAAGTCAACTAGTGGTTTTGTTTTTAAAGTATATGGGTGTAGTGTGTCTGGGATATGCAAAAAACAATCTACAGTATCCCTGTCATCCACTGAATCTGAATTTGTTGCACTAAGTATAGCCACAAGTGAGGCATGTTGGCTAAATAATCTATTATTTTCTCTGTCGGGTTCTAGCACTGCAGTTACATTATTCGAAGATAACACGTCTGTAATTAGCTTAAGTAAGAACCCACAGTTCCACCATAAATTAAAACATGTAGATATTAAAATATTTTTTGTTAGATAAAAGGTCTCTGAAAATAAAATTCAGTTAAAACATGTTACTACTCATAAACAAGTGGCGGATTTATTTACAAAGTCCCTTGGTAGAGTCAAGTTTCAAAAATTTAGAAAAATGTTAGATGTTTTTTATATATCAAAATAATTAGGTAGGTATTAGTATGTCATAGGTATTAGGTATTATGTCACGTGTGGCTTAGGCCTAAAAGTTCAAAGGTTGTGAACAATTTTGTTTTAATTTAATTAGTTATTAATAATAAGTAAGTTCAGAGGTTGAAATTTTTTTTTGGTTTTTTGAATGCATTTAAAGTTTGTAACAGTTTAAGTCATTCAGAGTAAATTGATTTTAATATAAAGGGAGGGTGTTGTAATAATATTAAAGTGAATGTTGCCCGTTATCTATGGTGTCGGCCAGTTTTATATTCTATGGTAAAAATTGGTATAGCTAATCTGTTCTAAAAAAAAATGGTGTGCTACGTGTAACTAATAAGAAGCAAATAAAACTTCCTTAAACAGACTTAATTTGGTGTCATTTAATTGTCCCCCGTCTACAAATGGCAAACCATTAAGATTTTGTGGCGGCGCTGCTGTGCTCATGTGTACATCGTCTCTGTGTATTTAATCAAAATAAAAAGAAATTGTGTGATCGTTATTAAAAAAAAATCAGTGTTTCAAGAAGTACAAAGACTAGTTACGTGGAGGAATTGTTATCTACGAGATATACTGTAACATTTAAGAAGAAAATACAAGAATAAAAGTCACAACAAACGAAGATAAAAAAGGAAGTATCAAGAAAGATTTATCCATCAATAACAACATCTAGTAAATCAAAAGAGGTCAGTCAGTGTTATTATCAAGATAATTTTAATGGGATGAAGTCAAATTAAGTTTCGAAGTTTATAACCTATTCCAAACAATTAGTCATCAAAAATTTAAAGACGTGGATAGAGTATGTAAGCGCCATCTATCTCAAGAGTACTGAAATAACTATAACAGCGCCCAAGTGTGCGGCACGGAACTGAACCCTAATATCATTACGCTACTCGACTATAGAGGGCAGCACACAAAATGGCAATTATTCAAAAGATAATAGAGATAATCCAACAGGATTTAGCTGAACAAAAGAGAGATATAAAAAGCTTGGAGCACAGTATAACCACAAACATTAATGAAAATATTGATAAAAAATTTAAAATACTCGAAAATAGAACAAAAAACTTAGAAAAACAAGTAGAACAGCAACAAAAAACAATTGAAAGCTTAGAGCATCAGACAAAGGTAAAAAATATTATTTTCTTTGGAATGGAAGAGAAAGAAAAAAGCTACAACGAATTAGCAGAAAATATATTAAATATCATAAATAAAGTAATGTAAATTAATTGACAAAGAAACGAGATAGAAAATGTAAAACGTCTTGGTAAGAAGAAAGAAAAACCTAGACCTGTAACTCTTACACTAACTACCGTAGGGCGTAAAATTGAGATTTTGGAGAAAAATAAACTACTTAAAGAAATTAATTTATATGTAAAAAAATATTTCACTCAAAGTGTCCTTTATAAATGAAAGCAGCTTCAAGAAGAAATAAAAAGAAGACGCGAACAGGGAGAGAAAGTCGTTCTACGCTACGATAAGATAATAGTATTAAAGGAGGACGAAAATAGGATAAAAATAACACAGAAACGGGATTTATCTGAGTCACTAGAAAACTCACACCAACAAAGTACAGAGGGTAAAGAAAACAATGTGATTTTTCAATCCCGTAAGAAAAACAAAACTAACAATATCTTAAAATACATGCACAATCCTACATCTCGTAATAACAAAAGGAACGAGTATGAAGATTCAGAATAGCAATTAGCACCCCTCTCACAGCATCCTCTAGGCCGGCTAGTCCCCGGAACTACAGTTGTGGATCGAGACTATCGCCCCCCAATTAAAAATTAAATAATTAATAAAAATTATAAAAAATAAAAAGAGAGACACATCAAGTTATAAGCTTAAAAGTTAATACGTTAAGATCAGACTCAAGAATTGTTGAGCTAAACTACGCAATACGAGAACTAAAATGGGATATAATTGGTCTCTGTGAAATTAGAAGGAAAGGTGAAGAAAAAGAAGAATACCTGGATTATGTTCTATATCACACATGGTCAACGTGGAGTCGGTTTTTTGTTTTAGTAATGAAATACCTAATTGGGAGAAGCCTACGCCAAAGAGGCGACTGTCACAAATTAAAGTAAAAGTAAAAATAATAATGCATGCAAATGAATAAATAAATTTAAGAAATATATAATTAATAAATAAATAAATAAAATTATAATTAAATATTTAAATTAAAAATTGAAATTTTAAGTATGTTTGATGATTGATTTAATCATATTTATTTAATAAAATAAATAATAATTGATATATATATATAATCTATATAATGTATGTTTGTGACAGAATAAAGGCTATTTTTTCTTTTTTTTTTTTCACCAAGCCATGATGCTGGAAGATGTTTTATTTTTACTGGACAAATAGACGCGTGAACGTCTATAGCTCAATTAAAAGTTAGTTAAGCATAGCAATTTATGCATCTACCGTAGGCGCATCCACTACTAGAGAGCATCAATGTTATGTGCCACGTAACTTATTCACATCTATTGCACCAAAGATGCGTTGCACAAGTACTCTTGACTTTTTTTTTGGGAGGGCGTATAGGAAAGGTAAATCGCTTTTGCGTATCACGATTTGATACAATAAAGTTTTAACAGCACACTGACCATGTTTATAAACTTGGTCTGCACACGAAACTATGACAAGATCCAAGAAAGAAGGCAATCACTTAGGAAAAAAATGGGTTGCGTTTAGGGGTAGCAAATGTAAGTTACATGCATCTACAACTGTCTTAAGCTAAGACGCACAAGTATCATTCTTCAAGAGACACGTATTAAAATCTCCCATAACTATGGTAGGACTATAAATAGGAGTTACATTTTCAAAAAGAGTTTCGAAAGAAGAGAAATATTTGACAAGTGATGGACTGCAGAATTTTTGTATGAGATAGTGATATTTTAACAAAAATGTGTAACAGAAGTGGAGTTTTGGGTAGACATATTTACAACGAGTAAGGAAAATGGGAACGAAGGTAAATTGCCACCCATCCACCCCCTTTATCAGTGCGGTCGTTACGTATAAGGTGAAGACCGGGTAATGAATATGATATTAATGCTAAACAAGGTTTCAACAAAGCGTGTATATTTTTATTATCAAAATCATATCAGGATAATGAGCAGAAATACTTTGTGCATTTATGTGTATGACGTTAAAGTTTTTCAGAGAATCTGAGAAGGTTGAAGTTAAGTTTGTGCTGAGAGAAGGGAAAGTACTATAAAAACTGTCATCTGTGCCCAATCCGTCCGAAGATGTAAAGGATATAAATTATTATCATAATATATACTGATAAAAATAAATATAATGAAATGAAATAATTAAAATAAAAAAAAACAAAAAATAATAAAAAAAAATAGTCACAATATCTACAACTCTAGTTGTTAGCTGTCTGTTAAGATAAGAAACATAGTTACATTAGTAACAAAATTAATTTTTAAATTTAAATAATTTATTTGCGAGCAATTTGTTTTAGAAAAAGCATGGAAGCATGGTAGTGTAGCATGGCCTAAGACGTTAGCCTGTCCTCACGAACAAAAAGAGAAAAAATAAAAAAAAAAAAAAAACAAAGCAAATTTGACAATTCATTTTGACTTAAAAAAAAAATAATAGAACATTTACAATGAAATAAAGGAGGGTACATACAAGGTATAAAGAAAAGTATCAGGTATGTATTGAAAATTAGTATTAGTGAATGACGTATTGCGCACTACTACAACTTGTCAACCAAATTTTTTACTGCAACAAGAACTGTGTCCCCATTTTGGGTTTTGGGAACTCCATGCATCAGGAGAATTTTCCGTCTCCATCCATCTTATCATGCTCTCTTGCTAATAGTTCTACTTGCGAGTAAAGATTTGCCAGTGATGCTAGGATAAAGGATTTAAATTGTGAGAAATGTTGCAGTATTAGTGAATTTCTCTGCTGCTCTGAATTTCTCTGCTGCATTACCATAAAGTTCCGCCTGAAAATCTGCCATCCTTGTATTAAATGTACTCATCATTTTTTTATTTTATTTTATTTTATTTATTTATTTATTATTAATTGCAGTATAACAGTTTATAAACCTTATTAATATTTAATATAACTTATAATTTTACAAATACATTTCAAAAACAAAAAACATATACTTCTTAATCTCACATTCGTCTTTCTAGCATACTCTTGCACTCAGTCAACAAATTTGCTGTGTCAGACACGAACAGGTCACACTGAGGTGCTGCTGCGAGCATGGAGCGTGCGCGCGTGGGACCGGTGACCGTGCGTAATTCGTCTTCGTACTAGAGCTGAGTATAGCGCGCAGGTGGTTCAACAGAAAGAGTCGAAGAATTGCGTATCACAAAACCTAGCCGCTGAGACGCAGCTGAAGTTACTTTCTGTACGTGCGTTCGGAAAGTGAAGTGTGAGTCAAAGTAAATACCTAGTTCTCTAACCTCTTCTACTTCGATGATTGACTGGCTTCCAATTCTATACTGAAACTCTATTGGAGTTTTTGACCGCCGGTACGTCCGTACGTCATCTTTTCGCATTTGCTGATATTAAACTCTAACTTGTTTTCTAAGCTCCACTTATACACCGCGTCCAGATCGTTTTGCAGCAACTTGCAATCACTAGAGGATTTTATTACTTTAGCTAGTTTTACGTCGTCGGCAAACAACAATACTTGTGAATATTTGGCAACTTCCGGGAGATCGTTGATCAGGACAATAAACAAGAAGGGTCCTAAATTAGAATCTTGACTTATCTACCTGATTTCCTGCATCGACTTCGACCGACAATAAGTCGACCAGCGCGATCAAATTAGTGGCAACAGATCGTTTAGGTAAAAAAGCATGTTGTGCACCGGTGACGTCAGGCTGACATTGATGTAGTAAGTCAGTATGAAGGACCACCTCAAATAATTTTGCTAAATCAGATAAGTTAGCTACAGGTCGATAGTTTTTAACCATGACTCTAGATCCAGATTTTGGAATAGGAGTGACACTAACATTTTCCATATAGTTGGATAGACTCCGGTACTAAGAATCAGGTTTAAAATGAAGACAATAGGGTCAATCATCTCGTCTATACATTCCCTGATAACATACGCAGGTATACCATCAGGACCTGGGGAGGCATTTGCCTTTAACTTTTTGACTGCGCGACGTACATAATTAACGGTGATAACACTTATATAAACGCGACAACAGTAGGCGGAAGTACTTGAGCTGGCTACTGTAGGGTCGAGAGAAGGCTTATCGGATAAGAAAACAGATTGAAAATAAGCTGCGAAAGCATTGGCTGCCTCGGGGCCCCGATACTCGTTATCGCCTCGTATTAGTATAGTATTATATAATCTGTGGTATTACTAATGGTTTGACACCGCCGCGACTACGTAAGGTGTTGACATATTGCCAAAACAACGCTGGTTTAGTTCTCAAATTGGTAGAAACATCCATAACATATTGTTTATGAGCTTTATGTGTATCGCATTTGATTTTTGAGCGAAGTTGCCTAAATTCAGCCAACCAATTGGCATCCCCGGTTTGTTTCCACCGACGATGACATTTTGCTTTCGTTTGAATGTCAGGGATTATGCTTCTTATGTAAAAGACAGTGGTCAAATATAGTGTAAAGAAAACTATCAAACCGATTAACAGTGTCATTAACGTTCCTGCACTCATAAATATACTTCCAATCAGTATCTCGTATACAGCAATAAAGTATATAAAAGTCTGCGATACGATAGTTCCAATCTTTAGATCTATCTATGTTTGAAGGTTCTAATAATGTTGCATGCTTATAGAAGCTATATTCTCTACACAAACAGCGAGAGGTGGATGATGCCCATCTATAGCGACCAACTCCTCACCATCTTCCACCTGTTGCACACTAACTTGACCACTTAGCTCCGTGCTCGTATGCACCACATCAAGCATTCCCACATTTATATTAGACACACAGTTATACTGTTCGATATTACATAAAGATAAAAAATAACAAAAATAATTCGTATCGGCCATGGACTGTTTTAGTGAATTCATTGTTTTTTTTTTGTTTGTTTGGTGCAAAGAAAAGTGTTCTTGTAAACAATGGTGTATGTCAGTGGTGCTCATACTTATTTCTATGAAGATCTACCTACCAAAAATTAATTAATAAATATTTTTAATTAAACCTAAACGCATGCAGGTTGTAACATCTAACACTAAAAACCTGAGCACCCGCGCGGCTTCTTACCCGTTGTTTCCCAGGGATTAACTGCTTCCTAAGCCATAGTGATGCCATCGATATTATTTTATTTGAATAAATTATTTTTTTTGCTCCAACAATATACGGCGATCGACCGTTTGGGCACCTCTGGTGTTTGTTATTTAAGAAAGAAAATATCAACAACTGGAAAGCAGGATAATGCACTATTTCATTTTATATCAAAATAAATGTTTTTATACTGGTAAAATACAATAAATATAATTTATTTCACTAAAGAGGTCTGCAATGTTGCACACCTACCCTCAAAAATTTTTGTTTCTATATATTTATCTACTTATTAAAAATCATTAGATTAAATATTTAAATTTTTAAATTTTTATATGTATTTATAGATCTGACTATTTTCATAGTCGATTGTTAAAGTAAAAAGAAATTCCAGAAATATATTATGCCAAGGTTAGGAAAATAAAATATATCATATTATTAACAACTTCATATAATGTTCACAGTTCGTAATAACAAAGTTCATAATTCATTCATTATACTCGAGCATTCGACAGCTACAAATAAAACAATAAAGTAAACAATAGACAGAAATCTATTAACAATAAATCAAAAGCAACCTCGAACGCAACGCGATTGAGTAATAAATATCAATGAGTTTAATGTTCCCGCGCTACATGCGGTAACTGTCAAACAGTGCTGACGCCATGTTTGGACGCCATCTTGATTTATAACAACTTACTTAGAACTGTCAATAAATAACAAGAAGCTACGAATAGGGTCACGTTTACTCTTTTAATATTATGTTCTACAACAATATTTGTTTGAGTTTTAGAATATGTTACTTTTAAAAATCAACTTTAGGTTGATAATAAATGATAAAAGTAGTGCGAACAATTTTTGACACCTCTTAAACATTTATAGAAGTAAAGATATGATCAAGTCAAACCGGTGGTTTTTGGATAATTATATAAGTAGACTGCGTTTGGCAGATAACTCAAATTGCGTTTTTATACGTTCTCAAAAAAATCATTGTAACGTTAAGATATTATTAAGATATTAACATTTATGGATATACATGATTTGTTGGTTAAAATTTGAATCAGAAGTGTCAATAGGCAGGCCACATCACTCGTTGAACCGGCAGTAACCGATAATGAAAGGTTTTGATGTGGCGACCACGGGCAAACAGCCTTCTGTCAGGTGGTCCAATGATGTACCATTAGCCGTTGTGGAAACATATGATGAAAGCCTACGTTTACCAGTAGACATCTTTCGGGCGAGAAGGTATTAATAAAGTCGATGTGAAGACATGGTATTTTGTCATAATTAAATTTGAGTAAATTTTATATTTTTAAAAATGTACAAAATAAAATATTTATATTATAAATATATACTTATAAAGGGACTTAGTTCAGAATTTTTTTATTTACTAGAGACTTTGTGACAGCTGATATACCTGTTTTCCCTTTTTTTTTTATTCCACTAAGGTGGAAAACAAGCTTACGGTCCGCCTAAAGGTAAGCGGTCACCGTAGCCTATGGACGCTTTCAAAACCCGGGGTATCACTCACGCGTTGCCGATTCTTTAGGAATCTAGTAACTTCTTTCTTGAAGAAACCCATACTGTAGTCCTTGAAAAAAGCTCAAGTCAAAACCCAAGCGTTCGCGGGAGGAAATAACTCTGAAACCACACTGTACGCGACCACTTCGGTTCTAAAGTGTGAGAATGAATTTCTCTGCCGATGGCGAGCGATGCGATGGTAGAAAGTAGCCATCGGCATCTATTTCGAACATTTCCTCAGAATACATCCCATTGTACAAGCCATGGGACACACACAGGGAGGCAAAGTCTCTCCTCAGACTTAAGAGGAAATACCCCGCTGTTTTCCCCCATACAAACGTATTCCCCTGTTTCCTCCCTGAATTGTGGCATTAGAGCTGTTATTTTTTTATGTTTGATAGATATACACAATTATTATGTCTGTACGTTTTGTTTTTTTTAGATGCCATTCCTATAAAAAATTGGGGCAGTGCTAAAGTCCAAAAAAAATCCTCTTTTTGATGACATCTTTAGCCGTGTGCTCTACAAATATGACCACTAATTTAAAAAAAAAACAAAATATACAGACACGGAATAATTCATAACCTTTGAGGTGAAGTCATTTTATTAAATTTGGTTAAGACTTGGAAAAGGAAAGTGGGAAATACGATACCCCGATTTTGATGATTACGACTACGCAAAACAGCCCGAGGCGCAGTTGTCCCTTTCGCACATCCGTATATTGGACCGGGTCCTAGTGCGACAGCAAGTGTTTTTCAAATACTTATATCTGCATTGGCTAGGTTGGGATATTTCCTCTTAAGGGCTCAATACGGCAAGTGAAATTTTACCAATTTCGACAATTCTCACAGCCCGTCGTTGAACCGAGTTAAAGGGCCAACCTGCTTGTCTTGTCCTATTTTTTAGCTTTAAAGCTCCATGTACACACTGTATCAAGTTGCGCAACTAGAAGTAGAGACAACGCAGCGATAGACCCAATCGTTAGTTCCAATTGATTCTATCCATACCATTCCTACGAGGGAGCGATATGTACTGTATTGTTTATTGGAAGCGTTACATGACAATTTATTTGAATTCTTACCCTTTGTTCTAGTGTTAAAACAATTTGTACTTTATTTTTGTAACTGTTTCGCTATATTGTAGATTAGCTTTTGCCCAGGCTTCACCCGCCCTACATTTATTTAGTTTCTCTCTCTCTCTGTGTGTTTGTGTCTCTCTCTCTCTCTAAAAATAATAAATAATATAATATAATAATAATAATAAATAATATAATATAATAATAATAATAAATAAAACTAAGGACTCAAACTATTTCCATTGCAAATTTCACCTCAATGGGTACAGCAGTTTAAGCGTGAAGGGGTAACATACAGACAGAGGTACTTTCACATTTATAATATTCTACTCATCTTCTACTTCTATAGCTACTCACACTCTGTGGTATTTGCTTATTTAGTTAAAGGATTAACGTCACGATAATTATTTTTTTTTTACTGATAAGGTGGCAAACAAGCTTACGATCTGCCTGATAGTAAGCGGTCACCGTAGCCTATGGACGCTTGTAACACCAGGGTGTCACGTATATGAGAATAATTCTCATATCCGTGCGTATTTATTAGTATTTATTTTTTATTTATTTATTAATTATTTGTTATAAAGTACTTATTTAATTAATATATTCACACTCACAATCTCGACAATACCTACTTACCTACAACATTTACCCTTATTTTAAGCATAGCAATTAGCTATTGCCACACTTTTAGTTTACACGTCATACTACGTCGTCCACTCACACAAACATTAATTTCATTCCTTTTTAACTCTATCACTACCTTATATGGTAAAGAGCGCTGCAAATCGTTTTACCTCGACTTTTCTTCGGCACTCGCACCAGTTAGATTTTTTTTTTTCTACAAGGCGTCACCGATCTAACACAACCATTGCGCCCTCTGATTCGACGCACATGAAAAAGTAGTTGGAAGCGAGCACGTCGTTCCAAAATATTTAATTTTAGAATTTCTTGAACTCCAAATCTGGGTAAGTACCATACACACACACACACTCCGCCTTTTTGCTGCTTTTCATTTTTTTATATTTTTTTGTGTAAATTTATTTTTTTCAGCTTCCCCATTTTTCTCAACCTTTGCTCACTTTCTGCTTTTCCTGGAGGCCAGGGCCAGTGTTTTAGGCAGGGCAATAGAAGGAAAGCAGATTGTGGCAAAGGTCGAGATAAGTTTCCTACGGGAATCTGATACCGACCTTTGTTACAGGGTTCTTTGTCAGGGTTCTTCGCCAGGATTCTTCGCCAGGATTCTTCGTTCCTCGATGACGTTTAATAAATATTCAAAAATCTGATCTTCTTCTTCACATCCTATACCTACGCCACGCATTCGCGCTTATCGTGGAATTCAACACCTACACCTGGAGCAGCCCCTTTCTGGTACTGATAACGAGTTTTCCTTCAAGAACAAGAGTCCAGAGGGAAGTCACAGAACACACGAATCGCTACGCCCCGAATCTGGACTCAAGTTAAGACGTACTTTACTCTTTACCAGAAAGAGTGGAATTGACCAAACCTACACATTTCTTCTTTTTTTGCGATTACTTCTTTTTTTATTTATTTTAATTTTTATTTTATTTCAAACCATTTTTCATAATGTGCACATCATTATTTTTATATAATATTTAAATTTAATTTAATTTATTAAATATTTGTTTTATCTGAAAGTCGTGTGTTCATATTTATGTCCCCTTCTGTGCCCTAACTTAGCGCACGCCTACATTATAATAGCTATATGTGTGCCAAATTTTAATGCAATCCGTTAAGTCGTTTGAGCTGTGCGTTGATAGATCAGTCAGTCAGCAGCGGTTGCCTTTTATACATAAATATACTTATAAGGCGTGTTCCTTATACTGGAATTATTTTTGAAACACAAGTAAAAGACCAGGGTAAAAAAATCCTTTTTTTGTTTAAAAGCTTTTGTGAGACACGCAAATAGACAAACTATTATAAAATTATCATGCATGGTCTCAATGACATATGACAAAAAATACAATATTTAAATTACTTTTTTAAATCAGTAGTTTGATAAGCATCAAATAGAAAATCACTCATAATTACAGGCAAGAAGTCTCTCACTCTAGAAACAAGATTTAAATTTACATAAAATGTGATATTGACACGTTAATAAATTAGTTACATTTAATGTCAACAATATTTAAAATAAATCAGGTAGGTACTGTGTGTTATCATTCGAATGTGTGTTAAATGTCATCGGGCATTATATATATGAACTGGATAATAATGAATTAATGAATTAATTAATCATGTAAAATTTATTGCTTTATTACAGATACAATAACACATTTTAATATTTTACTGCCACAATTTATTAATTAAATTATAATACACTAATAAATAAGCAACTGCGAATAAACATAATAAATATGGGAATGACGTTTCTGCTGATATGGATTTAATAAATTTGAATAATGTGGAGATGTGTGTCACCCAAAACGGATGATTATACTGCCGAGTGACGGTAAAGTAATAAATTATAATGCACGAAACAAGTAAGTAGGTAATCGTTTAAGATCATCCAAAAACAGTATTGCTTTAGGTGGATCAATTATCTTTTGATACGTTCCAAATAAAGATCGTTATTAAAATCTCAAATAAAATTGAAGAATAAAAATATTTGGCTGGTAAATATTTAATTTACTCGTAGTAAATAAATGATTACTCAAATAATTAATTTAGTACTGACCTTATCGAAAATGATCTTAACAAATCCGAAGAAATAAAATAAACTATATAAATAAATAAAAAAAATAATGATTTGCAAATGGTCTTAAACAAAGTCAGAAGATTATTGTATAACCCAAACTTATTATTTTAAATAATTAAACCATAATTTATAAGAGTAAGTTGTATCACGCATTGTATATAATAATGTATAAACATTCACTTGTAATACTTAGGCTGGTGTCCATTTCCGCAACTGTTTCTACAGATCCGTATCTAAATGGCCAAAAACAATTCAAAGGAGTTCTTCATTAAATAAATAAAACAATAGCAACACATTCATAAATCAAAGCTACCCCTAAATATGAAAGTTATTTCTTTATTAGCTCGGTCATTAGTCCCTCGAGCCTGTCAGATGTCAAGTCTTTCTTGCTCACGGCGTTGAATATTAAATTTTAAACTGTCACCCCGCGCTGACACTGTCAAACTTTTTCTATTAACTTTTTCATAAAGAATTTGACAGAACATTCATAAAGTAATGACATTGATAAATGAGAATGCGGTGTCTCCGTCACTTCGTACCTCTTCCGTATGTCACTTGAATTTACGTTCTTAGAACAATTTATTGAATACCTTTACAGGATACAAAATAAATTATATTAATTTGCTTTTTATAGTTAATACCTTCCTTACTTTGTAGATTAAGTTATTTATTTGTTTATTCTTTAATATAGAGACGAACATAAAATATATATATTGAAATTAATAAATTATTAAATATTTTTATTTTATTCAAAAGATACCTGCCGCATATTACTAACAACTATTCCAAAAGTATTAAAATCCTTTGAGTAAATGAATACTGCCTGAAACATAAAATGTGTTGATCAAATATCTTTAACCTCCATGAGATTTTAAGAAAAGAACAGGAGTTTACCAAATGTCACGTAAGGTGCCCCCTAGTGTGCGGTAAACAAACTTCGACAATCTGCGAGATGTCGAAGAAAAATAAAATAGGCAATAACAATATGTCAGCCGCAGGCCCGGGAGAGAGCGGGGCGGGCGGGGCCATTGGGGCGCTCAGTGCAGCGATGTGTTGGGCGTCGTCGGATCGCAATTAGGTTCATCGAAGACAAAACAGGTCAAGTACGTACGTATTGGGACTTCTTTTTATAAATAAAATTTTCCAAGCAAGCTGCAATGTTCAATGTGCAACCCTAGTTCAAGAGTGCCAATTTTTATATTCCTCAATTGCTACAGAATGTTGCGATTAAAATCATTTTCAATAGTTAGCTTGCTCTTTATGAGTATAATTTCTTGAAATCAAGTGCAATTAGCCAAAATATACAAAACTATTTAAAAATCATTAAACGTAACGATCTCTAGGTAGGATGATAGTTATGATTAACGCACGAGTTTGTTAGTGGAAACTCGTATTTTTGGAAGACTGTAAACAGATATTCACACTCGTCAGTAAATTGCAATATAATTTTTTTTAGGGCAAAGATGCAGTCAATAGACTAAACTTGAGTCAGAACTTGAACCTGCAACAGTTCTTACAGTCTGTGTAAGTGTACTATTGAGGCACAACTCTAGCCAATGGAAATCTTAACTACATTTTTGGTCTAAAGTAAGCTCTTCACGAACGTCAAAAACAATTTCTAGTGATTGAGAAGAAGAATGAGATAATCTTAGAAGATTAGGGTGACTCTTGAAATGTGTTTTAATTCCAATCCAGTTTTAATTTGGTTTCATTTCTCTTGGACCTAATTGTAATGGAACGGAATTGCGAATGGCTGAGTACTATTAATAACACTTTGAGAAGAATGAAGTGTGTAAAAGGCTCCCTGGACGATCAAAAATGCTTGTCACAGAACGTGAATTTTCAACGCTTATTAGTAATTTTGATCGTATAGGAAATGCTTAATGTGCTTGACAAGCAGACTACGTGCTTGTCTATGAAGACCATCAAAAATGCTTGCCAAGTACGTGAATCCTTTTACGCTTGGCAAGCATTTGAAATGCTTGACAATGAGACTACGTGCTGCCGATGTTTGATTAAAGTTTATATTTTTAAAATGCTTGATCGTCTAGGAGATGCCTGCAAGCAAATATATTCAGTGCGTTACGAAACACCGTGGCGAGTGCACATAATACGAACGGCGACAGCAGCGGTGATGAGGAGGCGAGTCGAAACGAAATCTACACTGTAATTAGCGATAGAGACTATAAGCTCTTACTTATATCTTAAATCAGACTTTACAAGGGCTCTATCTTTTAGACTGTGTGTTTTATGAGTGGATATGTATTATTACGGCATATATCCTATCTTAAATATATCTTGCTTCTCGAGACTAAACAAGAAAGCTTTTTGCATAAAGTATCAAGCACTCCAGACTCGGCAATTCTAGAACAGAAATGCATGCAAGTAAGTTTTTCCTCGTGACCCGTGAAAGTGTGATACTTCCGAATTCACGAGTCTGACGTGCTCGAGACTTTTCGCAATAAGCTCTAAGGTCTCGAGAGCTATGATGTGCTTTTACATATTTTACGAACGTGAGATGCCTGATTTGCGCTAGACGTCAATACTTACTACTCTATCCTGATGCAAAAAACATATCTGATTGTTCTTAAGATCAATAAAAGGATAAAGGCACTAGTCAAACGATTAAAAAAGTACTGTTTTCAAATAAAATTAACAGTACCACAATGTTACAAACTTTAATAGTTTACATTGAACACAGTGGCAAGACTATTTTATTGAAAGCTTTTATCGCCAGTGGCGCACAACGCTCCTATACACATAACAATATAGTGCAAAGTCTTGGTTTGATATCTCTCGACCGAAAAATAGTTGGACACTGTTTGTTTGGTGTCATAAGAACTGACAAAGAAGAGTATTGTATATACAACTTTACGTTACGTTAGAAGCCTTGACAATTTATTTGAATTTCTGTTTTCTATTGAATGCTACATTATTTACCACCTAAATTATGCTTTATATGTGTTTAAAGATACAGCACATCAGTTGAAACACAGTTTTTATGTAGACAACTGTATCACAAGCTTACAGACGAAAGATGAAGTATATAACTTTATCTCAGAATCAAAACAGTTATAGTTTGCAAAAGGTTTTGAGTTAAGAGGATGGCTAACATCACCATACATATGTGAAGAATATTAACTACAAAAGAAAGACATTGTTAATATAGGAATGATATGGGATACATCTACAGATGAACTTTATTGCAATCTTTTGGCCCTAAAAAGTTGTACAGTGTTAACTAAAAGAAGTTTATTATCCATTTATTATAATGTTCGTATAATTTTGGCAAAATCAAAAATTGCACCACATAAAGAAACTTCTATTCCAAGGCTGGAATTATTAGCTGCTGTAATTGGTGTAAGACTGTACGTGTAAGACTGTAAGTACATAACTCATTAAAAACTGTCTGCAAATGTAACTTTTGGACAGACTCATAGTGTATGTGGGTAGTGCTCACGTGGATCAAACGAGATGGTAACTGGGATGTATTTGTAAAAACCGTATCAGAGAAATAAGAACCTCTAAAGATGGCAATAATTAGTACCATATTTGTGGGTGTGAAAAACCAGCTGATTTTCCATCGAGAGGGTGAGATGCAAAGATTTTATCGCTGTCATTGTAGTGGACGGGCCCAAATTGGCTGAAGCTCTCTATTGAAGAATGACCACATTCAAAATTTATTTTCGATAAAGATGTCATATTAGAACAAAATAATGTAGCCACAGATACAGTTAGGATAGTTAGGATAGAAAACACTTTTAGTATTCGATTGTCAAAATTCTCAAGCCAAGATCGTTAGGATGATAGCTTAAAATATGAGATTTGTAAATATTACGCGCAACAAGAATAACGAATAAGCAGGTGAAACCTATCAAGAGTTTGAAAATGCGGAAAACGTACTGCTTAAACTCATTTAAAAAGAAAACTATAATGGAAAAAAATTAGAGAAATGAAAGACCTACAAACGTTTAAAGATGCTGAAAGAGTGATAAGAGTAAAAATAAAACTATTTTAAATGACCATTTCTGCTTCCTGGAAAAAGTAATTTTTTATATCGACTTATATTAGAAAGACATGAACAATTAAAATATGCCGGCACAAATACAGGTATTAGCGATTTAAGACTCATTCTTTGTATAACGGGCGTACAAAAGATAGCAAAACAGGTGCGATCAAACCGCGCCATTTGCAATAAATACAGTTCCAAGCATATTGAGACTCCACTTGCACCGTTACTAAAAGAACGTATAAAAATTGCATTTTGAAGTCACTGGAGTTGGCCTTTATATTTCACAAAAAATGAAAAATGCTGCATAGACTTATTTATAGAACAATACATTAAGAAGTGACGAACTTGCTATTTAAAGAAGCATTTGTGATGTGTAAGTAGATTTATTGCAAGAAGAGGACGACCACGAATAATTATGTCAGAAAATGGTACAAATTTTGTTTGGACCAATAACTTGTTATTAAAAAGAAATGGGATGAAATTACGAGATTTTCAACAGTCCAGGAAATCGGAATATGGAAGCTTAATCCTACCTCCTGGTGGGAATGGTAAGAATGGTTAAGGAACTCTTACGGAAGATATTAGGATTGTCAGTGGTAGAGTACATAGAACTTGAAACCATTATATACGGTTGCGAATCTGTAATAAATTCAAGACCACTTACCTATATAACACCTGAAGATTCAGCTAAAATCTTCAAGCCTCTTATTCCTTAGAGTGTTTTGCAACCTTAACTCACGAATGAAGTTACGGACCTTTATCATATTGACGATAAAAGCTTGAATGTACGTTTGAATATTTGCAGAGTTGACATGAGGAGAAGAATATTTAGGACTTTTATTCACCAAAGGCCGAAAGGCGAAATCACCTAACATTGAATTTGCAGATATTGTTATTTTGAAGACAAGAAGCGCATATTTTGGCCGATAGCTATTGTTAAAGTCATATCCGTGTAGCCAAAGTTAAGACAGCTGATGCTGTATACAAGAAACTTCTACAAATCAAATGAAGATCAAATTTATTGATTTCAATGTAATTTAATACAACTGTAAATAAACATAATACGTTTTACGATATCCTAACCTCTGCAATTAATTTTTAGATTTCTTAACCGCTAAAAGGTTATGCTAACGACATTGGATTCAAGAGTTACCAATTTCAGTAACATGAGCTAATCTGTGACACTAAATATAATTGCTCTAAGCTCTTTGTGCGTATGTCACCTAATGCCCATTAAAATTGGTTCGGTACAGGTACATGTCACAACCTAACAAGAAGCTTTCGACACTAAAGCTTTAGTCACAAAAAACGCAGCAGGCGGCGTCAGTGCGACACGCGCGACAACTTTACGATCACGCCGACGAAAATATAGCCCGTAGCGATTGTGCGCCGACTGAAATATGGCGCCCTGTTACAAATAATGTATTAGCTTGTAAAATAAATGCATCGCCTTTAGCTGGAATAGCTTACAGGGTAAAAGAGTTACTTAGCAAACGGTCATATTAATCAATCAACTAATACTTTTTTAAGTAGGTTTCTAAGAAAACTTTAAATCGTCCATACAGTCTATTTAACAATGATAATTTTCTTGATGTAAAAAATTAAGTTTTTGAATTAACTCAATCAAAAAATGACTGTTTTATATTATGAGACTACAAATAAATTAAAACCGTTTAGAATACTTCCCGTTGACCTAGAATTACGAAGTTTCGAAACTCGATTCTCGTGATAAGACAAAATATTTACATACAAATTTGCACGGATTCGTCGTTTTTTTTATACCACTAAGGCGGCAAACAAGCTTACGGTTCGCCTGATGGTAAGTGGTCACCGTAGCCTATGGTCGCTTGCAACACCAGGGGTATCACTTGCGCGTTGCCGACCCTTCAGAGAGAGCACTGTACGCGACCATTTAGGTTCTAAAGTGTGAGAATGAATTCCCTGCTGTTGGCGAGCGGTGCGATGGTAGAAAGTAGCCGTGGGTATCATTTCGAACAATTCCTCAGAACACACCCTATTGTACAAGCGGTAGAACACACACAGGGAAGCAAAGTCTCTCCACAGGGCTCGATACCGCAAGTGAGTTTGGAATCGTCGACAATTCTCACAGCCCGTCGTTGAACCGAGTCAAAAGGGCCAAGCTGGTATCCGGGTGCACCTGCCCAGAGATGGCAGCAGTACTACATATGGGATTCGTAATTGTCCGGTTTTTTTTAATAAAACTGACTTGTGACTCGTGCCAATTTGTTACCTTACTTTCTCGGATTAAGTAAAAGAAGTTTGCCAGGATAGAGCAGGTGGAAGTCTGCCTACCTTTATGGAAGGATGTTATGGAAGATAAGCCGTAGGTAGTTATCGCGTTTCCAGGAACGAGTATTGTGGCCCTGGTAATGTTTTAAACAACAGTAGTCCTGTGATTAAAAATTGACTCAAAATATATAAAATAGTTTGATTTATATCTTTATTTTTACGCAAACGAAATAGTAGAAGCCTAGTTTTGTAGTAAAAAGTCGGCACTTGGGCTTAACGACAAATCACATGCTATCCACAGATCCCGAAGGATATCCAAAGGCTGAGAAAAGAGAGACGGAGCAACACTAAGGATCTACAGCAAAACCAACAATCGAATCGGTGAGGTGACAAGGGGGCTATGAAAATATGGGAAGAATTCTTCGTCTAACTTCTTATACAACTTATTTGTTTTAAAAATATATTGGCGAATTGTTCTTAAAAATCATTTCCAGAATTTTAGGGGTATTTAGAAAATACGAAGAAGTATTTCTCTATGGCGCCGGCGCCGCTCCAGTCACTTACTCCGAAATATATATACGAGTAAAGCTGTCCTACGATTCGGAAATTCGTTTTGAAATCAAATCTCTGAGGTCACTGGTGTCATACGTAGCGCCTCAATACAGGAAAGGGGCCGGACACAGCCTTAGCTTTGTTAACAAATACATAATTATTAAGCTCATTAATTACCTACATAAAGTATGAATGTCTACAGACAAACCAAACTCTGAACATGCGACGCGACATGACAGATCCCATACGCTGAATATGACAGATCGTGTTCGCTCAGCGATCCAAAACTAACAAGCCACAGCCCAAAACTAACAGCGACTAACAATGTTTACAGTATGTCGGCGCACGTGTGGTAACGTCGACGTGTCAGTCACGAAGCTTTAATACGATAAGCCAATTTTTTCGCCAATTCAGTAAGTCGTTGTTACTACTATGTATAGGTATTATAGTAAGTAAATATCCTTAATTACTGTGATGCTTTTATAATTTACCGTCGATTTTGCCATGGACACTGAGTACCAATCGCGCGCGGCTCGGCTGGCCTAAAATGATGTGTTAAAGTAATGCTTATTGAATGAAAAACTTTTGAATCACCAAAACCATTATATGCTTTATTTAATGGAAATATGTGTAATTATAATAATATTTCGATTATATTATTATCCTTAAACGCTGGTTTCGGAACTGCTCGTTATGTCTATGTAATCAATACATGTAGGAATGTCCGTGTATGTATAAATAAATTGAATATTGTCGAGAGGCCATGAAGGCATATTTCGTCTCCCCAAACACAGACCGTATAATACCCAATTAAGATAGAAACCAAAACCCAATTGAAGTCGAATATATCCAGTATTATACCTTTATCATTAAGAACCATATACACAACAATAAAACTGGAGACACTGAAATTCACAGAATGTAACATTTAAAAAGTACATATTATCCAAATGAAAAGGCTATAATTAAGTTCAACGGTGTTGCCACTCTGCGCGTTACTCTGTGCTCTTTACGAGTATTACCGCATGTCAGCAATTTAGTGACATTTACAGGAGCTTGACAATGTAACTACAGATCGTTAAATGCTGTTGTTCTAAGGAACTCGCAATGTTGTGGTAGAAGTTAGGTGTTCATTATGAATTACTCAAAGAGTATGGAAAAGCGCTTTATGACTAACAATTAACATAAGAAAATAAAACGATACAGCGCCGTAAGTTTGGATCAAAACTATTTCTTAGTTATATATGCAAATGTTATAAATTTTAAAATATCACAATTTTGTTCAAGAAAATATTACAGGTGAATTATTTAGAAAAGGTAGATATCGTGGTGATATTATTAATATTAATAACTAATATATTGCTTAAAAGTGATTCTTTATTTGATATAATTTGGCGAATATATGTATTTGGTTTTAAGAATTTGCCATACGACAATTATCGCCTTGATACATAGGGCACACTTAAAGTCCTGCGCTCCTGGCCGCTCATAAATGTTTGAGTTTCGAATTTCCTTAAACATAACAAACATTCAAACCTAAATAGAAACAAATCATTGATCAAAAAAATCGGCTGGAAATCGCGTGTCAATATTTTTTTAAGTTGAATTTCGTCTTACGTAACAAAAATAGATTGAACATAAAAAAATTTAAGGGCAATGATTTTGTATTATTTTAAAAGTTCATTTACTCTGCAAGACTGCACTGTTCGTCTGTAAAATAATTTAGGCGGGAAGCACCTCATTTGAGCACGCAAGGCGTTGGTACGCAGAATTTGATCGTGGCCGTCTTTTTCTCCATGATGAAATTTCGTGAAGGTCGGCCCTCAACTGCGATCACTGAGGAAAATGTGGCTACTGTCAGGCAAGTAATTGAATAAAACCGGCGTATCATCTATAGGAGATTCGAGGACCTTCAGGAATTGGTATGGGCCAAATTTTAATAAGCTTATGTCAACATTTGAAAAAGAGTACTTCGTTACCGCTGGATTCCTTATGAACTCACCCCAGATCAAAAACGGACCCGTCGATTGGTGCAAAAAAATGTTGTTAAAGTACGATCACGGACATTCAAATGCTATGTATGACATTGTGACCGGAGATGAAACATGGATATATTGTTACATGCCGGAAAGAAAGCAGCAGTTTTCTGTATGGGTGTTCGAAGGTGACAGCAAACCAACAAAACTGAGGCAGGCAAGAAACGTAGGCAAAAAAAATAATGCGTATTTTTTCTTCCGCACGGGTCCTTTCTGCACGAACAAAAATCTGTTAATGCTAAGTGGTACACACACACACCACCATTTGTTTGCCCAGTGGTCTTTCAAAAAGTTAAGTAAAACTACCAAGAAGTCGCATCCTATTGCACCATGAAAATGCTTCGGCGCTCACAACTAACCGCGAACAAGACAAAGTCATTTTTTTTTGAAAAGTTAGAGCTAGTGACCACATGCGATTTCTTTATTTTCCCAAAAATACAAGATTTAATGAGAGGTGTGACAATTACCGGGACCGAAGAGCCGTGATAGCTTTCACCCTGAACGTGAGAAACATGCCCTTAGACCAATAGGCATCATGTTTTGATCGAATAAAGAATGCTTCGAAAAGCAGTAATTATATTACTTTACACTACACATGCTATGTAAGAACTTTCATGCATAGTCAAAAATAGGGTTGAAGGTACGTGTTAGCAGAGATTCTTACTTTCTTGCCCGTTTAGAGGCAAGTTAATAAAAATGCACTTTCTATTTGAAAGCTGACGAAAAATCTTATTAGCAAAAGCGAACCAGTTTGAATTCTAAAATAACTCACTGTTTACAAACAACAGAAAACATAATCATAGCCTGTAATTATTCGGTATAGCGCCATCTATGTTTATAAAAGTGAATTATTATTTGTTAAGTAAATTAAAACTTTAATTAATTATATTTTATTATCCTCGCATTTGTAGTGTAAAGAACTATGTTATCACTCGAGTGAAAATACATTCGCTTCGTGTGTATTAAGGTATTGTGTATCAAACTACACCCTCATCGGTAATTGCTCACTTTCACCTCTCGGTGAACAATGTACTATTACAAGAAAATGGTTTTATCAATGAGTTACTCAAACATTCAGGTTCCTTAGCTCAGGGGTGCGGGTGCGGACTAGGCGCTGCGTTGATCTGTCAGTAAGTCATAAACGGATTGCTCATAGACGTTGTGTACGTTCTGCATGATATTCTTTGGTATATCAAGACAACCGTACTGCCGCTCTGTTTAGATTTACAACTGAACTGACGTTTTAACG
Source organism: Apoda limacodes (assembly GCA_946406115.1). Lineage (NCBI taxonomy): Eukaryota > Metazoa > Arthropoda > Insecta > Lepidoptera > Limacodidae > Apoda > Apoda limacodes. Next base: position 2,888,153 of record OX291553.1, on the reverse strand, counting down.
ATAATACGTATTTACGAGCATTTATGTGTATTTATGCGTGTTTATGTGTATTTATGGCTGGCGAGAAAGCCCGCCGGTTTAATTGTCGAATAAAATTGAATTTACAGTCATTGATTTACGACTCACGTCGCCTGATAAGTGTGCCGTTTATGGGATCCGTATATTACATACAGGGTTAATGGCAAAATATATTTCAATCGGTTTTATTTTCAATATATGAAGACGATTTTGTAATATTCACTAAAACTCTTACGTAAATATTGTATTTATTTTAAGATCATAAAAGTATGTTTTTATTATTCCATATTGACACTCTTGTTAAGGTTACCCATTACCTACTTGTTTTTAGGAACGTTACTCTCATTCTTATATCTTGAAATTTAAATTGACAATATTAAGTAATAAAATAAGTGGTATTTTTTTTGCAATTTTATATTATTTTTAAATTAGTTTATCTGAATAAAACGGCTCGTTCATAACATACAGGATACGCAACTTCATCATTAACATTCGAACTGAGCTTACTACAAGTGATTAAGTTTTTAAAGGCTTTATAGCTGCATATTGTAAATGCAAAACACACCTTAAATGGCAAATACCGTTCATACATTAGCTAGATCTGCGTCAGGATGTAGGAAAATACTTAAAATTTGGATGGGGCCCGAACTTAAAGACCTCGTGTGAAACAAGTATGTGACTTCTGTTTACTTTTACCAAAATATTCACTTTAGAAGTAGTGTAACTTGATATGTAACTAATCATGGGATTTCAAAAAATTGCGTTTAGACCAAAGAACAAGTTATACCATGTGCACTAGTCGATCATGCCTGTAGCAAAAAAAGCGAAAATATTCAGATCTCTAAATAATATCTATGTGAGTGTCTACTTATAAATATAGCAAAATTTGATCATTGTCGTAAAAAAAAATTGCCTTGTCCAATTTTTCATGAGTCTCTGTCACCTGCCGGCAATGCAAAGCGGCTGTCATGGCTGTGCAGTGTGCCTGTTGCTATTTTAATTGATATGTCTCCGGCACCCATACTCAGTAGCAATTAAGTTCCGATAAGGCATTAACGACTTTTACGATTTGCGTCACATTCGATATCGACTGTCGAAGTTTTATCGTGTCTATCGAATTTTATTTTATAGTTTATTTAATCATTTTATTGTTTCATTTACGATGCATAAGGCTAATATTAACTATAGTTAGTACCTTATAATGAATAGGTACTTAGGTAAGATTTGTTAATTATGTTCTCGAGTGATATTTGAATATTTCAAATCAGTGTTTAATAAATGTTGGAATTATAAACAATATTTAAATTGTGTTATTTTTATCATGTCGTATATTTATAGGTGTTTGTCCTTTGTTGGTGTTACCAAAAATATCGGTAAACATTAAGGGCATATTAGCAGTAACTTAATTCGTCTTTTTTTAATTTTCTTTTTATAACCCTAAAAGAATCATAACAAGAAGCTTTATTGATCTCTGATTCTATATAAATTTTATTATACGTGACTTATTTATTTCATATTTTTACAAACGACTGCTGCAATTATTGACCGTTAACTTAACTTACATAATTGGGTCTTAGGTCGACCGGAGACAAAAGGTTTACAAACTAATACCGGTCTAACTGCGAGTAAAACTGACCTGGGTTGGAAACAGCATTGTTGACATGTCAAAGTAAAATGTAAAAAACATATAACATAACCTAATCTAAATTAACCCTAATAAAAACTCATAAATATCAAGTTATAATATCTATTGTAGCCCGCGAGGTTTTGACTAGTGAATCTTCAAATTGGTGTTTTTCTTCTTTTGACTATGGCAGACACAAATATATTAGAAAGCAAAATTTCAACAATAAAGCACAAAAATTTTAAATAAAAAATTGCTAATTTCAACCTTTTCTCATTATTCTAAGACCAAATTTGTTTAAATTTCAAGATAAGAATTTGTAAGTTTCAAAGTTTGAATCATCAGTCAGAGTTTTAAATAAATAAATAAATATAAATCAATAAATATAAATATATTTGGACATTTCACACAGCGCCGTCTGGCCCCAAAGTAAACAAAGCAAAGCTTGTGTTATGGATACCAGACAACGAATACAAATACATATATTACTTTTTTTTTGTAAATACATACATATCATACATAATTACACCCAGACTCAACACAAACATAAATGTTTATCACATAAATGTTTGTCCTGTACGGGAATCGAACCCACACCCTCTGCACAGCAATCGGCCACACTACCAACTAGGCCAGTTAGTATGAAAATATTGGTTTTGTATAAGCTTTTAAGTACAGCACCCCAACTAAACAATATGTTTTAGCATTGTCTAAAGGACATAATGCATGTTTCAGCTATTTCAATAGTATGCTAGTTAATAAAAATTTTGTGCTTATCGCTGTACACATCGCTCTTTTCCGGAATAAGGTTTCACTTTCAGCGCCAAAGTATGTAGTCAATACACCATCAAAACCTCTTCCTATCTCAGTCCATCGGGCTAGAGTCATATAGGGAGTGCAACATTTCGCTTCGTTTTTCCAGTCTTCCAGATCCAGATAATGCCAGTTCATCAGATGCTTGCATTACTTGCTTGGCAGTTTCTTGGCTCTGTTGGTAGTGGTAAAAAATTATATGAAAACATATTAAATTATAAATGTAAATGTAAATTTATGACATATTTAAAGCAAACTAGATGTTTGAATAGACAACACTGAATTAAAATTACTAGCGAATTCATGTATAAATTTTAATGTTCTTACTCAAAACTCCCGCATGAACACCATGGCCGCTGTTAAAAAAAACATCACATCATTGATGCCCTCGTTAGCGGTCAGAATGCGATCGGCGACGGAACCCAGCACGTTATAATTATCATTTAAATTGTACCCACCGCGTTACAACTTGACAGTTGACAAATGTAATGGCGATAGAGGGGCCAGTGACAGCGCTTCAAGAATTTTTATGTCCTCATATCCAGTGTTTTATACGATCTTGTCAACCCCCTTTACATTTGCAACTTTAGTTTTACCGTGCACTATAAAATTATCACCTTTATTTATATCAGAAGCAAGATTGATATTAATACTAATCTACTTTTTCAACTGTAAATTATTATTTTTTCGCTTTTATAGATATACAAAATTACAGACCTTCATCTCAATATTTTGACATTCCTTATTTTATAAAAAATAAAGTTAAGTTTCGAATGTTTCTATTAAAATCATCAGAAATGAGATATGTCTGTAAGTCAACAAGGATGTAGTCAATGTTTTGCTCGTAAAAGTGAACCTGTAATTGCATTTATAGAAGGCGTTCAGCTCATGTATGTAGTTTCCAGTTGATTGGTTTGTAATTTTCTATGGTTTCTTTCTGTTTGACGTTTTTATTGTTATGAATCGGTGGATATGTTTAAGCGTAGTGTGTGTTTTTAGTAGACAGCTTTCTTGTTTGACTTCATGTAATCATGTGTGAATTGAAATGTTTCTACATTTCAACATGTTATATCCGATGGAATTTGCTCGGCTGTGCTTGTAACATAAAATATTTCAAATATTACACATGTTATGGTTAGTAGAGACAATATTTAATTTTAGAGTACGTTTATAATGCTTTGTTTATCGACAATTATTATGAATTTGTGACTTTTAATATTTGTCGGTAGTTGGTCGGTGCTGGCCTAGTGGTTTGGGTGTCTCTCTCGCCTTCTTAAGGGCGGAGGTTCGAGAGCGTGTACCAATGAGTCTTTTTCTTAATATCTCCAGTAACTACATTGTTTTTTATGTTGTTTCTTTTCATTTTAATATTTTATGATTACTTTACTTTTATATTATTCTAACCTAAACTAGTAACTAAATTAGAATCACGATAATTTAAATATAGTACCTATATCATTATTCTTGGACACTATATTTCGTGAGCTATTAAAACTATTTTATTATTTGATTTTATTATTAATACTTAATTATTATTGTAATAAATTTGTAAATAGGTGCCACGGTGCCTACCATTATCTTAGTTCATATCGAGTTGTGAGAGTTATCAGATGCTATCGTTGTTAATTCTGTCACCAGTGAAAAATAACTTGAAAACTAATGAATATATTTTTTCTCATGTAACTTGACACTTTATTTATAAAGCCCCAGACACACAGCTTCATTTTATTTTTCTCTATTTTATTTTTTCTAAATGTCTGCTTATAGATATTGAAGCAAATCTTGACCGGACCGGTGTTATATAATTTATTTGTACAGCGGCAGTCTTAATTATTCAAAACCAACTTCTAAAATACATCTTTGTTATAAAAATGTAGAGCGATAAATTAGCTTGTAATTTTAACAATTAGTTCTTAACTATTTGTGTATGGATATATATCAAAAAAGAAACTTCCTAGAGACTAGACAAAATGTAGCTAAATGGTCATAGTTAAATCCTAGTTTTCGCATTGTTCGTTCATTCAATTGTTTTTCATATTTCTTCAAAAATTTATTAAAAACAATAAGTGTTTTTTTTCTCTCAGGTATACATTTTGCCAGTTATAGATCTTTTACTGGTTAAATAAAAGTAGGATGGAACTAATGAGGAATTGAGTGAACTCCTCAAATATAATTGGCATACACATTGCAATTTCGGTATTTTTAGTAACAAATCAAGCAAGTAGAACTGATGAAGAAGACGAACACATATTCACCAGAACTTCTCAACGATACTTATTTCAAGTGTGCTGATAAAATATCTCGATTAAGAAAGTTAAGCGACTATGATGAAGCAAAATTAAGTGATTCAAATAAAAATGGAACTATCAAACTGATCTGACGATGACGCCTTAAGGAAGGTTATGCTAAAAATGTAGTTCTAAAATTCTTCATATTGCCTTTGATGATCTACTGAAATGTGATAATGAGTTCAATAAAATTAAAGAGTAGAATAAAAAGTTTAACAAATAAACAACCCGACTCAACTAAAAGCAAAACTGTTGATACAAATACAAAAAAATTGGTGTAAAGATGTGTGATTTCACAATTGGCTTCCGACTTCAAAGCTAAGAAAATACGTACCTAGCTTAATGTCCTGCTTTAGGGATTATTTTATACTTTTTAGTAGAGTTTTGAAGTCATGATGTTTAACCCATTTCCAAATTTTTCAACTATGTTGCAATCGCAATAAGAGAACTTATATTACTTGTTGAAATATAATCTGTTCGCCAATTATTAGATATACGTGAAAACTACCCTACAAAGTTAATTTGTGTACGAGATGTATTGCCAGTACGGTCACCAGTATTTTTCAATGTGTAACCTCAAAATGTTTAAATAATTTAGTGGTTTTTTAATTTAGTTGCAGTGAGTGTGCCTCATGCCTAAGTCGAAGGCTACAAACAACAAACGAGAGTCGATAGTAATCGACAGGCGGCTAAGCGCGTAAATATCTCGGCGATCGCGTCGATAGCCGCTACCACTCCGCTTTATACGTGTTTTATGTTCGAGTCGGGATCGCGATAATATTACGATTTATTGTCGACTGCCGCTAGTTGGGATTATCTCGGCTACTTGAGATGTCTGACGCAAAGATTAGATGTGGTCAATTGAGGATAAGTTAGAGTAAGTGTGTGAGTTTTTGCCTATTTTGAAAGTACTTGTCTACTTGCTTGGCAGTAAAAATAGTAGATAATATATTTATATAAATCCTAACGTGTTTTGATAGATTGATTTGAAAATTCAAATGTAGTAGTATATTCTTTGTCTTAAGTGCAGACAACACTAGGTGGCTACAGAAACTAAAAAATATAGGTGTGCAAAATAAATGTTGAAATAAGAAAATAAAATAAATAATTCCTGTTTAGCTTATAAATAATAAACATAAAATAAACAAAATATTTTTTTAAAACATTTTTAATTATTTGATTGATTAAATACCTAGCTACTTTTAGCTCTTAATTATAAGAATAATTATAATTATAAGAAATATAACGTAGACTTTTATTTTAACCTTGTCACTCCAATATATGAAATCTATCAAAAACCATTTGGTTTCAAAATAATTTTGACATACATTGGCCGTTCGCTTACTAGGACTGGAACACAAACAAAGTAAAAAAGCAACGAATGTTAAAATAATCGTAGGACAATAATTCATCCAGTACGGATGGATGTTTTTGATGTTACATGAGTGATTGACGTTTTTACTGAATTTAGCAGAGTTTAGCTTCCTGATTTCTTAGGAAGCTGGGCATTTTTATTTATTATAATTTCAAATCCAGGAACTGAATATTTAAAATTTGTAATAGAATGAACAATTATTTTAATTCGTTATTTTATTTATAAGGAATCTGACGTATGTGTTGTTCTACTAAGTAAAAAAAAAATTAATCATAAAACTTATTAATCAAGTGAAGCGTCTGTATTTATAAAAAATAAATAATCTTTGACACGATGAAACCGATTCAGTAGAAAAATTATCTGTTGAAAATTAGACGAGAGTAAAAGACGAGGGTCTGATGTTCGTAAAAACAGTTTAAGACGAGATTTATGAATAACCAAGAGATTTACTGAGTTACTGAATGAAAACATTGTAATAAACCAAAACTTACACTGTTACGATTATGTCGTAAAATGTTATATTTATGGACGCATTATGCCACAAGCCACAATGCGTTCGCAACAAGTAATTTACTTCATGAAAAATTGTTATGCCTTTACAATCTGTAAACATAAGTAGTTGCGTTCTCTGCCGGCTGTTTTATTAGTAATTTATTGTTACTAATAACTAAAAAGGTATACTGCTAACTTATGTTTAGGTTTGTTTATGAAGCGATCGATGCTTCGTGACGCACGATTCGGGATAGCAACTAAGCATAGAAAAACCGACAACGCGAGACGGTACTGCATGCTGCCCTATAGGTACTTATACGCTCGTTTTTCATATTTTTTGGGTTCCTTAGCCAAATGGCAAAAAGGAAATCTTTATAGTTTCGTTATATTTGTCCATCAGACTTATCTACTCTGGTAATATTTTACACGTAGGATGCTTAGTAAACCGGTACAGCTTAAAGTTAACGACATAGTGTACTTAGTTAATAAGTATATAGGTAGTCTTGGAGATTAGTGATGAATGATATCAGGTACTTTTTTTTAATTGTTCAGTAGTTACTTAGATAAATGTAAATAACGTTTCTAACACAAGTTTTGCGAAAAGAAAATGAAAGGCCTACAAAATCCAGTCCGCAGTAATGGAAAGCCACAATAAATTCAAATATTTTTCCCATTAGTTGCATCGTGCAGCGCGACTCCCTCCCCCCCCCCCCCCAGCGCCGCTTGCCCCCCGCCGCCGAGTCCAGCCATTCGTTACTGCGGTTGCGAAAAATTGCCCGAATTTAGCCGCGAGCAAATCATAATTTCTTTTGAAAAATGTTTGTTTCGCGAGTTTTGAAGCATTATATTTTTTAAAAGAGAGGGTACACATTTACATTTGCTCTACTGTTAATAGTATAATTTATTATAAAAGTTTGCATGCTCGCATAAAACCGAGATTTTCCAAAACCTCAAAATATGAAAATAACACGCCGTTAAATCTTGGTGGCCAGTTGATATTAGAATTTTGTGATATGATTTTGTCTGAGAATCGTTGCTGCAACACCGATTCGATTGTTTCATGCGCGGTGTAACTGGTGTGGCTGGTGGGGCTGGTGTGGCTGGCGTGGCTGGTGTGGCTGGTGGAACTTACTTTACATTTTATTCCAATCAAGAATTTTCATTTGAAAAACTTTTCCCCCGGATAAAACCGCGACGCAGTATTCCTTCACGTTGTTATGGCCCAACCCAGGGGCTTGCTGCTATCAGTCCAGAAAAGAGGTATCCTTATTTTAATAGCTAATTTTATAAGCATTTCTAAGTATGCATGTGATATATGTACCAGTACCACGTAAAAGCGCTACGAGGCTGTAGGTACTATTTTTTACAGTTAGCCCCGAAAACAATTATTTCAAATGATGTAACAAACCGAAGCGATGTTCTTAGTTATTTAAACATACATACTTAATTTTGAAAAACATTTAGAAAATTCTTGTTTCATCATTTCAGAATATAAATGTTTTTATTTTTTATATTTTGTTAATTTGCCTGCAACCAAGTTTTTAACAGCAAACAGCTAAGCATTTTGAACATATCAAAACTTGACAATTAACAATGAACAAAAAACATTATGAAATCAAAATGAATCTAAGTATACAAACACATGCTTAACTAATCACCAGCGGAATTTTAGTGGACGCATACAATAAGCGTGGATGTATAATTTAATGGAAGTGTACAGGCACTGTGTACAGGGTGCCGCGCGGCTTTAATGTCAGGGTGCGCTGTCAGTTAAAGAACCGTAGGCTATGCGGAATGATAGTTGCGCTACTTAATTTGCCGTAAAGTGTATGGATAGTGGTTTTCTCTTATTCTTCCACTTGAGTGATAAGGTACAAGTGTCAGAAAACGGATTTCTGTCTGTCCCCAATCTTAAGCTCAGGACGTTGAGCTGAGGAGCTCTGGCACTATTATTGCGTACAATTGACACATAGGTAGGTAGGTAGTAGGTAGGGATATAAAAAGAATAAAAAATACTTTCATTCTGATCTAGAATTCCCACGGAAATACATTATTTCACGGGTGAGTAACGTAGCAACGGTGCAAAGATGTAACTTTTTTATTTAGGAAAAAGGGAAAAGGACATGATAACCTGACATATCAATGATTTTCTGTAGAAATCTTTCTGGGGGGTGATCGTATTTTAATATAATTGTCGCGTGTCAGGCGCAAGGTGCTGACTTAACATAACGTAATGTACGCTGCTTGCGCCATATAAAATTAATGACAAATCTAAATGCAGCAAACAATCCTCAAAATGAAAACAAATAACTAATGACTTCGCAATACATCTCGGAGGATACTACTTTACGGTATTTTTAACTGTCATGTTATTTTAACGTTACGAATATATTTTAGTTTTGTAAGTATGGATATATTTTGGCATATTAATATATACTACAGTATTGTAGCTCTGCGTGTGTGATAGGCTTAGTTCTAATTATTTATTTGTTCAAAAGAAAATATGTTTTAATAACAATAGACACTAAAGAAAATCTCTAAAGGAATGTTTACATTTACATTGCGATTAAGGTATTCCTAAAACAATTCGGTCAGATAAATTGAAACAAATGATTTTATCGAGCTACAAACAAAACAAAACTGCTGAACTTATTTGAGATGCGGTTATCACCATATCAATGATGATCCTAGCTTCTGACTTATATGGGTTATAAATGTTAATTATTATTGACAAGCGTAGGTATTACATAGGGATTGGGTTAAAGTGCTATACTCTATCCACCGAAACGAGTTAATAGAGCATTGTCTCTGTCGCACAATCCCTTACAAAAGATAAGGACACAAAAAGGTGAGTGGGCGTCAACTATACTGATAAAAAGTTAAGGTGTGTTCATATGCGATGATTTTGTGCGCTCAATAGTAAGCACTAAAACCACTTAAGTATTTTGTATTGAACTTAGAGAAAGAAAGAAAAATATTAAGACAATGTTTTAAAATAAAATTATGTATATTTAAATAGTTTAACATATACAATTAATTAAATTATTCCGACGTATCACTACTGTCGCTGTCACTTCCCACGTTTATTATGAATGTTTCGGTCATTGTTTCCACATTTCTGTCCATGGCATTCATTTTCGGTTCTACTATCTCTTCGACATGTTTTATGCATTTTTTCCATTTTGCAGCGTCAATATTTTGAATTGAGTTGTTTAATAACATTTTTAATTCTGCCATCTTGTATGTTTTGTTGCGGGATGCGACATGTCCTTTAACTTGAGCCCAGATCAACTCTATCGGATTTAATTCGCAGTGATACGGCGGAAGTCGTACCACAGTTTTATTTTTAGCTTTCGCCATTTCGTCTACGACACGCGCCTCGTACTGCTCCTTATGATTTTTTACGATATTCAGTAGCTCTCGTTTTAATAAATCATCCTGAAAGGGGATTTGTTTTTCTTTCAACCAATTAATTATCTCTTGTTTTTTATTTTTTTCAGTCGGAATTTGCTCTACTTTTCTTGAGTGGTACGAAGCGTTGTCCATTACAATAATACAATTATCATGTAACTTTTCAAGAATATTTTTGAACCAATTCTCAAACACTTCGGCATTCATATCTTGATGGTAATCTCCTTGCTTTTTTGACTCGAACACGTGTAAGCCCCCTTCTACAAATCCATCATCACTTCCAATATGAGTAATTATTAACCTTTTTCCTTTTCCTGGAACAATAAAAAATTGTATTGAATGATCTGATACAAAGTTAACGCTCACACAGTTTAAGATAACATAACAAACAATAAGTGCCGCCAATTAAGGATCGCTCAGGTACATTCAAACCTTTTCAAAGAATTGCATTAATGACAAAGACAGTTTTAACAATGGAATTATGTTAAAGAACTTACCGGAAGGATTTTTTAATCCAGTTGTCAGGCCATCAAGGAATGCGTCGCGTTTATTTTTCACATTTGTATCAGTCCATACGTTTGTAGTAGTATGGCCTTCATTGAGCCAAGTCTCATCCAAATAATATATTTTTTTCTTTTCTTCTCTTGCCATTTTCATTGTCCGCAAATAATTCCTCCGCCAAAAAAATATGTCGTCACGATCAATCAATAAGCTGTTCCTGCATCTTTTAATGTACCTAAATCCAATCATTTTAAGGATTTTATGAAGTGTTGATCTTTTGAATGTCCCCAAAGTACCATCTTCATTTATTGAATTCATTATTTTGTCCAATGTCGGTATCTCATTTCGGGAAAATAAATCGTGAACTTTTCTTCTTATAGCACATTTAGTTAAGTCGTCGATTGTGTCTACAATGAAAGTACGTTTTCTTGTTTTTTTGGGTGAATTTAAAACATTTTTAGTTTCTTTCTCTTTCAGAATTCTATAGATGGACATCCAATGAACACCCATAGATGATGCAACAGCTTTCATGACGTCATTGTTTGAAGGGGATTCCATGGAACTCCTCATAGATTGATACATGTTCCATATCATTGTTTTTTCAGTCGAGGAAAAGGCTCGTCGTCGCCTTTTTTCCACAGAGTTACCTCCATGTAAACTGTCGGCCATCTCACTTAGGCAAATCGACAGTAAACTCAAAAAGTCCGTTATACAAGCGCCAAGTCTTTAGGAATGCAATCAATCACAAAGCCGGGTCACACGTAACAAAATTATCCAGAGTCCAAATAACAAGCCGAGTCAAAAAATAAAATAATAGATTGCACTAGCACAGTGAGCACGTCTGAACAGTACGAGTCGCACGAACAAACTAAAAAAACTCGCGCTGTGAACACAGCCTTAACGTCATTGTTCGACCAATCACATGCCAGTTCATTTTTCCCCTATTAACTCGTTTCGGTGGATAGAGATAGTATTTCGAAGCTATTTTGATATTGCGGGATATGTTAATGGATCGATTTATTTGATTAAGCATATTCTGTAGATAATGTTGACTAAGGCTTGTGTCCATTACACTAAAACCGCCACCTTGGGTGACAGCTTAAGTGCTTACTTCCCATGTTGACTTGACAAACACAAATAACCCGAAGTCGTCAAAATTTCAACCACTTCAAGGGAAAATAAACATAAGCAAGTCATAAAATAGCCATATATCGGTACAAAGCCGTCGACGCATCGTCTGTTTACAATTATCGTTAAAAAGAGGGCATATTTCGTCAAGACAGTGATCCGGCTCGGGGCACAGAATATGGAACGAAAAGAAGAGACAATAATCAAAGTAGTTCAACAACGTATTTAAGCGTATGACCTGACCTGACCGATGTTTGGCGACGTCTCTTCGGTCACGTTGCAAGTAATATACAACGTTCAGTGTTATAAGTAACTTAAACTTTTAACAGTTTTTTTAACATATTTTTTATCTTAGGATATAAAAGTTGAGCACCGCGTGCCACGTTCTGCTGTTAAGGGTCAAAACACAAAACTGCGAATCGACGCGATGCAAAACTTAGACGCAATTTGGTGTGATGCGATTTCGTGCGGCAAGGCGTCTCCATTCTACGACTCGTGTAACCATATCATCGATGATCGTCAACCGTACTAAACGTATTTTGTACTAGGTAGTAGCATGCATTGTAAAAAGCGTTGCGCACTGCTTTTATTAATAAGAATATACAGAAAAAAAAACAAAGGACATTTTGGGTTCATCCATTTATTACCACCATGAACGCTGACGGGAAAGCTTTATAAACAGACGAAAAAACGTTTTCAGAATGAGCATATCTTCATTTGAAGAGCTTTTAAGTTTATTAACACTATATCTAAAGAAACTGTTACGTAAACGCCACTTAAAAGAGCTTCAACAAGTGTGACTTAATACCGCAAAAATGCGCGTTGCTAATCAATTCGCAAGTTTTTGTGATGCGTTCGTGCGAGGTCGCGTATTTCTGCATCGCAGTTTTGTGTTTAGTCCTTAACTGCGATTATAAATCATATATGGCTCATACGTAAGTTAACACAAAAACATGTAAACAATACATAAGGTCACAACGTTTTAACATATTTTTTCTATATAATTGTGAAATTCTGAGATTTAAACTAATGAAATAAAATTTGAAAACGCATATGAAAAAGATGCACGAAAATGATAAAGAATAGGGTAACTTGATAAAGAATAGGGCAACTTGAATTATGATATTTGGCCTCAAAATATTTTTTGCTCACGAAAATTTTTTACTTGTAAAAAAATGTGTGGCTAAGTTAATTTAAAAATTTAGAAAAAGTAAAGTTTATAAACAGGAAGTCATAGCTAATTTTAATATGTTATTTATCTGCAGTAGCAAAAAACTTGTCTCCATCTTATAGATATACACGTACAGAAAAATGCCGGGTCTACACATGTTACTCTAAGGCATTTAACGTTCAGATGGACAAGCTGTTTGTTTTACATACTATATTTATGGGACCAATTAGAGCCTAGCCTATTAACTGGCGGATAAATTTATGCTTCAAAATAACAGCTTTTCCGAAGCATATTTATTTTAATAACAGATCTGTGACGGACTATTTTAAGCGACTTCATAAACATGGGCCCTGTGTTTCACATTAACGTCAAGACTGATTCTTGTGAATCATTCAGAAGTAATTTTCGGCTAAATATTTTACTTGGAAATTATAAGTGTTTTGTAAAGACCATTAATCTTATTGTAAATGGCAAGCATAAAAACTATATAAAGATATGTCTTTTTTAAAAATAAATTAAAAATGAGTTATGTTGGAATTACAATTAAAGATATTTTTTGTGGCTAAAGTTTTTGATGCAATGGTTTTCCACCGACCGTCAGAGAAGTACGTATATAAGCCCGAGCTATAACTAAACTCCAGTGTGATACATATGTATTTTAATTACTAGAAAATACACTTTAAAAAAAAACTGCATGCAATACGATAGCAATCAAACGATGGTCGTCAACGTCATGGTCTTAGGCAAAACCATTTCCATATTACATTTGTATATCTATCTACATGTGTTGTAACGGAACCTTTAGTACGTCAGTCCAACTTGTACTTGGTAACAAGCATACGGTCCGTCTGATGGTAAGCGGTCACCGTAGCCTATGGACGCTTGTAACACCAGGGGTATCACTCGTGCGTCCACTTGTCTACGCATATAGCAAAAACGTCGAAGAGTTACGTTTTTGCCGTTAGTCTTCGTACACTACCATAAGCTCTGAGTTCTTCGTGAATACTTTAAACCAAAATTCTCTTAAACAAAATCGTTGTATAAAAAAGTTTTCAGATATCTTCACTACATCTGGTACGTACCATTTGTCACAACATTTTGTTTTTATCTTTGCATCGATTCTGTTTAAAAATTGTTCAGATATCCAAAAATTATCATTATACGGAACCGTAACCTAATGCATATACGAAACGCTCTTGGGATTTAGACTTTGAGAAATACTAAAGCGAATATAGGCACAGTATAATAAAGTCGGTGGTGGCCGATTTTCACTATGCGTCCTGATTGGCGAAGGTTCGAGTCCGGCGTGTACCAATGAGTCTTTTTCTTAATTTCTCATGTACATTGATTTATTCACACAACTGGCTTTTCGGTGAAGGAAAACATCGAGAGAAAACCTGCATACGCCAAATAAAAGACGTAGTTATTTCACATAACTTGGCCGTGCTCCAACAGTCTTAAATAAATCAATCTTTTTAAATTGAATTTTAATTAATATTTAAATACTTATAAAGTAAAGGTAAGTACCTAAATACTTCATGTGACCGAAATTTGATTAATAAGATTTTTTATTTATTTATTTATTGGTACAATTGTAAACTTACAGGTAACCCAAAGCGTTTACAATCTAGTTAAAAATAGTTATTTACTTTACACTTACAGACTAACTATATTAAAAATTATATTAATTTTCACAGTTAAGCTAAACGAATGCACCAGTACCTATAAGTAGTACAAACCCTTTGACATTTCCAACATTGTTATCAGCAAAACACCAACAAGGACAATTCACTCAGGAAAATACGTTCAAGTTGTCGCTTAGGGATGACCCTACAGAAGCCTTGACACAAAAAATCCACTGACAATAGAGTTGAGTTAAGGGCGTTATCAGATTGTGGTTCCCCGTGAAGGGCTGTTTCCCTTATCGGGTCGGGGCTCGTAAACACGAATGTTTATGGAACTTCCTGCTTCCTTTAACGCCCGCCCGACCTAAAGATTACTTTGTAAAGCTTTCTTTCATGTGGTTTTTTGTCACCGTTGCTCGTGTTTGTGCTAGGAAAGAGGAACTTGTTTGCTTTAACACAGCTTTTTTATTACTAAACTTAAAAGTGAAACATGAAAATGTTGTTGCGTAATGTTTAAAAATGTATACAATTTGTTTGCATATACTTTTTATTTTACCTTTCATAGTTTTTATATATGCAGAAGGCGAGAATCCGTCTACAGACGCATGTATTTTTTATAAAAATAGAAGATAAGAATCCGTCTAGAGACGCATGTATTCTTTAGATATGCAGAAGATGAGAATATGTCGACAGATGCATGTATTTTTTATATATGCAAGAGACGAGAATCCGTCTACAGACGTATGTATTTTTTATATATGCAGAACATGAGAATCCGTCTAAAGACTGTAACAGACGCGTTATATTACTTATATTTAGATATTCAAGGGATGAGAATCTGTGTATACAGTCGCATTTATTCTTTAATCATATACAACATAAATTTCTGATTATATAAATTTATAAATAAAGTGGTTACAGAGGTTGTTTTGTACCGCCCGTTGCTATATGAAACGCGCTGCACGAACGTACCGTTTTTTGGCAACACTAGTTGTCACGTGTCGTTGTCATTATCGAGCCGACAAAATAAACTTAAAATAATTATTCTTGTGACTGTTATTCTAATTTAAAGCCTTTTTCATCGCATTACTCTTAAACTGTATAGTATTGCGTTAGCGAAGTATAAAAGGTGCTCAGTCAAGTGTTTCATTACTAGTGAGTGTTTGGACGAATTACGATACAAGGGATGTAGTTTTTATATTTTAATTTAAGGATCATATCCCTTTTTTAGGGTTCCGTACCCAAAGGGTAATAAGCGGAACCCTATTACTAAGACTTCGCTGTCCGTCCGTCTGTCACCAGGCTGAATCTCATGAACCGTGATAGCTAGACAGTTGAAATTTTCACAGTAGATGTATTTCTGTTTCTGAATAAAATAAATATTTAAGGGGGCTCCCATACAACAAACGTGATTTTTTTTGCCCGATTTTGCTCAATATTGATAATGGCGACAGGTTGATGCTTAAAATATTTACAGAATATTAAGTTATATAGTCTCTTTAAAAATAAATAGTTAAATTAAAATAAAACAAATATTTAAGGGGGGCTCCCATACACCAAACGTGATTTTTTTGCCGTTTTTATAGACAATGGTACGGAACCGTTCGTGCGCGAGGCCGACTCGCACTTGGCCGATTTTTTATTTTCCTCTCATACTTATCAGCTTTAAAGTAGGACAGACAGACGTGGTCCATGCAGGTGCAACAAACAATCTTACATATTTGAGGTAAGTAATAGTTATTCCTTTTAAGGTTTTAATCCTAGTTAGTAGTTCAAAGATAGAGGCGACAGTCTTTTAAAGAGCTCTTTAATTTTACAACTTCGTGTGAATGAAAAATTGTAAATCAAAACAAAATACTGTGCCCACCTGATATGGTTTAAATTTATGACTGTATTTTGAGCCTGAAGTTTGTAATGAATACAAGTTTGTAATGACGGCGCCCGGGCTTGTTTGTCAATCTGTCTGTCTGTCTATCTGTCCGGTGATCGGCTGAAGCCGTGTCTTCGTCTAATGGACTTCTGCTGAGGAATGTCTGTTTACAGAACATCACTCCTCTCCTGCATATATATTCTCTTTGATTTATCAAAGTTTGTTTGACTTTTCATTTATTAAAATAAAGATGTTTGGACTTCAACTCTCTAAGATTAATTTCTTAGTAAATATTGCATTATTTTTTTAAATATTTAAAGTCAAGGAAATTCTTCTTTGAACAGATAAATTTCTTAGTTACAAATGAAATTGTGAAAAAGTATAATATATGTAGATGTTTATGTTTATGTTTTGTTTTGATAAAAAAAAATACCTACATACATTTATTTTATTATATTTCCTAGGCATTCCTATAGGACCCAGGTGTTCTGACAGTCCTATGTCAGGGTCCTACGTTTTGTGTTGGTTTGAGTTCAGTACAATAATAAGCAATGATTAGGAAAAATAAATACCAGGGCCTGCGACTGGTGGACACCGCTGGGTTTTAGCCGGCAAGAGTCCATGAATGAACGTACCTGGCTGGATGAAGGCCTAGTGGCACATTATCCTGAGGACCTTCGCGTTTCGGAAGGCAAGTTACATCCTTGATCCTGGCTGGCTGTTTTCATAGTCATAGTCCTTAATTTTATCGATTTTTACTTGAACTTAAGTTAATATAATATGTAAATTTAACTCTCAAATTGCTTAAAAAGCTTAAATAAGTTAGAAAGATACATATTCAAGAAGGTGCCCGGGAAAATAAACCGTGCGTAATTTGAATATTTATCTTTGACACAACGATAGTTGAAAAGAGAAATAAATATATTGAATAATTTATATAGCAATCGAGATTTACCACAACAATATATTTTTTCGCGGTTAAAACTTGATGCTGAGTGCATCAGTCAATCAACTGAAAGAAAATGAAGAATCCAATACTGTTTATAATATTCTCAGACCCAGAGTAAGAAATGTAATAAGTTTCTGAATACTTTACATTCAGTTTTTCAGTCAGTGGTACCTTCAAGTCCAATATCTCTAAAATTAGAACACGCACAGAGGGCTATTCTATCAGTGAACTTCTGCCGATCATTCCTGTATCCAACAAAAGTGAACTTCTGCCGACCATATAACCGGTCCGCTTGTTGCTTTTGCTTGTATAATAAAAAAAAAACAATACGCAGAATATAGGACATCGCCTTTCCTGCAAGGGCATTAAGTGGATTTTTGGATCGGAATATTCGAAGCTGTGGTGATGGTTGCAAAGACTCATCTTCACCGCGTTGTCGGCAGTCTGTTTTCACCTTCGAGAAGCTTTCTACAGTCTTTTGTAAAAATGAGGTGGTGCTCGCTTGCTTGATGCCCCTCTTTCTTCGGACCCGAATGATCTGGTGGTGTTGACTCCTTGCAATTTTTTTTGTAGATGGGCCCTTGACGGCCTAATCCTCGCATCGGATCGCATCCCTCGCCTCTTCCCCGGCTCCAATGGCTTTCCTTGCTTGATGAAGTTCTACTAGGCGACTTGATTGTCGATTTCTTAGGGTTTACAGTGTCTCAGTTAGACCCGATCTGCCTGGGGTGAGGGATTATTTCGTCCCGTTGCAGACTATATGCAATGCGCTACAAGACGAACGCAGCCTATTTGTTTTCTTGTACTCTGTGGTAGTGAGTTCGAAGTCTATGCAAAAATTACCAATTATTGAAAGGAAATAATTGTGGGTTTTGTCAATTTGGTAAGGAACAATTTAGTTCATGTTAGCTCATACCTTAAAATGAAAAAATGTGCGTGTCAAGGTGTCTGCAAACCAAAGTCGCTAGCCCGGCGGCCAAGCCCAGCACGTTAGTGCCGGCGGGTTATCCCGGCGGCCTCAGAACTTTGAAAGCCGGACGACTTGGCCGGCGGACGACAACCACGGCATGAGGTGTTCACGGTTTGTGATTGCCGAGTGCTTGGAGAGGTTGCATGTGTGGTACGAATAATTCAGACGTATTTTCAGAATTTGACATTTTGAATACAACAACACGTCACTTCTTTATTTAAGCCGGTGGGCAACTGAGCGAGCGGAGAAGATGACGCCGGGTTAGACACGCGGCCAAAGCCGCCGGCATAAATGTTTGAAATGGCTCCAGTTTGTAGACACCTTCAGCTCCGACGCGCGACTGGAGTTTACTAAGACCAAAATGCTTTTCACAACAAATCAAAGGAGCCCAAACTCGATGGGGTTGCGTTGTTTCTTAACTGTCTGGTCAACTGCTGGCTTCATCATCAAACCCTGAAAATCATCTAAGACTAGAGTACCTAATAGTCATGAGCATAAGAAATCAAACAATCCCAAATTCGATAAGGTTGCGTTGTTTCATTAGAGTATTCCTGTAGCAACTTTCCAGCTTCATCATCAGAACTTGAATATCATCTACGACCTCTCATCATCTTAGTGCTCATCACGACAAATAAAACAAGCCTAAACTCTATGGTGCTGGGTTATTTGATTACAGAGTTCCTGTAGCCACCTTTAGGCTTGATCATCAGACCCTGGATATCATTTAGGACTAGAGTAGTTACTTATGAAAACAAATCACGCAAGCCCAAACTCGATGAGGGTGCGTCGTTTCGTTTCAGAGTTTTTATATCCACCTTCCGGCTCCATTACCAGATCAGCTGCACCATATTCTTACTTTGTAACCAAAGTTTTATAAGTTTACCAAATTTTAGCTCAATTGGACATCAAGAAGTAGGTCAAATCATGCTTGCGTAACATAATTTCTAAAGACATAGTATTACGCGTAAGGCCTTGTATTTCACCTGAAATCTTAGGGCCACGAAAATTTGTGCTGAAAAATACAGTCAAAGAAATCTTTGCTAATGTTTTTGTCTATCACTTGATATAAGGCCACATAACACATCATAGACAAACTGAATTTACACATTTGACTTTAGCCTGTTACTCTTACTTGCTGGTGAGGATCCTGTCGCAATGTACGAGAGAGCAGAACACTTACTATCTAAACTGAAAAACATATTTTCAGATAGCTCCACACATATATGGTACTAGTAGGCGTTGAAGCAGGACGTATGTGATCTTTTCTCAACTCATTAACGTAGCGTAATTGCGGCTTGGACCGTAACAAAAAGAAAGCCTTGTCTGAAGTAAAGTCATTCAGAGGAACAAAAACCTTGTCAAAGCGTCGTCGTCAACGTAGTTGTAGCCGGTAGCAGCGTCGGGGGCGCTAATGCGAGTCGGCGGTGCGTGCGGCGGAGTGCGGCCGCATCAAAGTGACAGGCGCGACGCAATCACTCCGCCATGCGCCACTCGGGAACGCGATGGTTATCTGCTCGTTGCGTTCTGCCGCTAAATAAGCTTTAGATCAATGACTTTGACATCGTCCTGTTGGAAGTTATTGCCATAATTGTGTTTCTTTATCTTTAGCTTTCAATAGGCTTTCAAGCATTTTTATTAATTAATAAATAATAAATAACCATCTGAAGACGAACTACTAATTTATCCTAATTCCTTATATTTATTTTTGGCGTAAATTATACAAATGCATATATATTTTGGCAATGGACCGTTAAAATATTAATTTCCCTAAATAATTTCCTCAGACAATTTCGAAGTCTCAGTTGACGGTACTACTCTTCTAGCAAAATAAAGAATGTATCAATATTAACTGCCGTAGCACAAAGCAACAAGCAAGCAGCATTTTTCGAAATTCAATTCCTAAGTGGATAAAAAGCGTGGCAAAGTTTTTTTTTTTTTTTTTTTAATACCACTAAGGTGGCAAACAAGCACACGGTCCGCCTGATGTTAAGCGGTCACCGTGACCTATGGACGCTTGCAACACCAAAAGTATCACTCGCGCGTTGCTGACCCTTTAGAAATCTAATACTTCTTTCTTGAAGAACTTCATTCTGTAGTCCTTGGAAAAACCCTATGCAGGGAGATCATTCCACAACCCAAGCATTCGCGGGAGGAATTTTCTCTGAAACCGCACTGTACGCGACCATTTCAGTTCTAAATTGTGAGAAAGAATTCCCTGCCGATGGCAAGCGTTGCGATGGTAGAAAGTATCCGTGGGCATCATTTCGAACAATTCCTCAAAACACATCTCATTGTAAAAGCGGTAGAACACACACAGGGAGGTAAAGTCTCTCCTCCGACTTAAGTCGACAATTCTCACAGCCCGTTGTTGAACCGAGTCAAAAGGTGCAAGCTGGTATCCGGGTGAACCCGCCCATAGGTGGCAGCAGTACTCCATATGGGGCCAAACTTGCGACTTGTAAAGTAGCAACCTCTGCCGCGACGTGAAGCACTGCCTCACTCTGTTGAGTACGCCTTGCAATCTTTTTGGACGCAAGCCAACTTATAAATGATCTCGGAACTGAACATCGCTGGAAATGTCAACACCAAGGATCCCAATGCTCTTGAAGATGGAGAGAGGTGTTCTGGAATTGTGGGACTACAGTGTATGGGGTTTTCTTAGCGGTGGCGGGCAGACTTGTGTCTTTGTAGGGTTGAATCGGACCAAGTTTACTCGTCCCTAGTCAGAGACCTTGGACAGTGTGGGCTCGATTTGAGACACAAGTTCTCCGCGGTTTTCCTTCACAACGGAACGAGGGATGTTTGCACGACCCGTGTAATAAGCGTCTCCAGTACTGCCATCTGCACGCCGGACACCTGGTCTCCAAAGACGAGGCTCGACGACGACACCATGCTCACCGCGCGGTCGAAGGAGTCGGGATTCGCATCGGACGACCTACTGCGTGCCATGGCTGCGAACCTAGGGAGGAAGGAGAGGTAGCTAAGCAATCTTGCAGTTTCATCGGAGGAGATTGCGAGGAGGCATCATTTAGAGATGACTCCTGTAACGCTTCTACCCACCACCCAAACTGCGCAGCGTCGCCCACGCAGCCCCGAGGAAGAGCCCATCGAGCAATACAAGCGGCCGAACCTCGCCGCCTCGCCCTCACCGCTGTCAGTTATAATTGAGTCACCACAAGTAAGTGAAGTGCCCTTATCGCTTACGCCTATTGCTTTTTCCTTAGCAACGGAGACTAGCATACCCAGTCCACAAAGCGCGCCATTATCGCAGCGCGACCCGAGACTCCGTAAAGCCCCACCAATTCCGCAAACTCAACCTTCTTCCTCAGGGGTTACGTTTGCCGTACACAGACAGCTATTGAGTCCACCAAAAGTACCCAAAGTATTTCAAATAATGAACCCACCCAATCCAAAAACCGGTAGTGGTACCGGTAGTGGTAGAAATCTTGCCAGATTGGCAAAAATACTTTAAAATCCTTAAAGAGAAACTTAAGCGTCCTGTCAACGGTAGGCCCTATGGTAGAGGCATCCGTATCACCACTACCTCTGACGAGGAATACCGCATCATCCAAAAATACCTCACGAACCTAGAAAAAGATGCAAACATCTCATGGTTTTCCTATTCCTTACCCGCTGAAAAGTTACTCAAGGTAGCCATCCTCCCAGCTGATACCCCTCCTGATGATATATCAGAAGATCTTCGTAGCCAGGGCTTCGAATCTGAATACGTCCGCTAAATCCGGGCAATTTTCTTTGCGCAGCTAAAGCGCACCCCCTATACCATAGCTAATCTATACAATGTTGAAAACTCCTCTGCATGACAGGAGTTAAAAATAGAAGCATGGCGTTGCACAATGTCACCGCTGTCAGCAGTTTCGGCACCCTTCATATGGGTGCCACAGAAAAGCGGCATGCGTAAAGTGCGGCGAAAACCATTTTGCCAAAGACTGCCAACGCCCCATAGACCAGCCTCCCACGTGTGCAAAATGTGGTGATGCACACACAGCAAATAACTCCTCCTGCCCGATTTATCGCAGATAAGCGAGAAACAAAAAAGCCGGCACCATCGCCATAACGCCATAACAGATTCCAGAAATTCTACATCCAGAATGAATACGGTCACAACAGAAGCAGCAGAACCCCCCACAACCGTTATCATCACTAATGGCGGCAGCAAATAATCCCACCGACAGAAATAGTGCTCCTCAACTACCAAAGAGGAAAAAAGAATCGAGGTGCTCGCAATAGGAAAGGGGCTCTCAACACGACAAGAGGGTCATACACCAGGTAGCGATTGAAATATTACAAGATGTCTTGTAAGCTCTACGCACCAACACAGATCCGGTGCCAGGAATCCTAAATAGCATTGCGAAACTTGTACAGCACCGCAATGGATAATACACCCCATAAAAACCCAGTGGCCTCACCACTGAGAGTGGTTCATTGGAACGCCAACTCAGTGGTGAAGAAAAAGAAGCTGATTCTGCAACTCTTGCGTGACTGGAAGGTTAATGTCATGCTTAGAAGCGAGACAATGCTGAACGAGCGTGTAAACTTCAACTTCCCAAGCTACACAACATATCGAAAGGATGAGAAAACCGAGAAAGGCAGGACTCTTCGAGGACTGGCCATAATAATAAGGAAATCAATAGTGCATCATCTTTAAGACCCAATAGATTCCAATATATTCCAGGCCATCGGTATAACAATCCAGTTTGCCGGTCAACCCCTGCGTCTAATCGCAGCCTACAAACCTCCAAACTCAAATCTCGACCTAACAGAATTTCGCCAACTTTTACCTTGCGAAACGACCGTTATAGCCAGAGATTTGAACTCTAAGCACACAGCCTGGAACTCTAAGCACACAGCCTGGAACTCTACTTAAATGAATAGCCACGGCAGACGTCTATATGAAGACTCTATAATCCACGACTATAACATTGTGGGCCTCTCGGAGCCAACACACTACTCACAGCACGGTACCAGTGACGTGCAGGATGTGGTGGTGTATAGTGGTCTACGCACTCTACTGCTACAGCAAGTCTTAATTGACCTACCTTCAGACCACCGCCCAATACTATTGACCTTCAATGATCTACCAACCAGGGTCATGCCACCAATGCCAAGGAGAAAAATTGACTGGGAAAAAATCTCCAATATCCTTAGCAAAACAACAACCACAAAGTCCATAACCACTTCGTCGGACGTAGAAGAAGCTGTAGAACGACTGACAACAGAAATTCAAACCGCACTAGAATCCGCAACCAGCACTACACCAGCGATGGAAAAGAAGCAATTCTTGCCTCGCTGGATACAAAAGCTCATTGCCAAGAAACGATGTTTAAGGAGACTATGGCTTTTTTTAACTTTCGTAGATTGTTACAATTGCAAATTTAACGATTTGATTATAATGGACCCATTTTTTAAATTTCATTTTGTTATTATAACATTGTTGTATTATTTCATGTCTAATATCTATCTCAAAAAATATTATCACTACTTTAAAATGCACCAAATACTTTTAAATGTGGCCCGTGAACGTATTTGCACGCTAAAGTTTGGCCCTCAACATGTCAAAGGTTGCCCATACCTGCCCTAGAGGGTGATATAGGGGCTGGTTTAACTCCATAAAATTCGGTATTTAACTTTTTGGTTCAAAATTTAAAATAACGGGTTTTACGTTTTTGGTAATGATCCCCTACCAATCTATACATTAAAAAGCAATGTCCCAAATGACTCATCGTCATTATTTTTTGATTTACAGTAAGTGAATAATGTGAAAAATTGTCACGTGGTTAAATTTTTCCTGTTTCACTATTTTTCCATTTACCTTTTATATTAATATCAGATTTTTTTATTTTATTTCTTAAATGTATAAATTTTGCAACTCTACACACTTACAAATACAAATAGTTATTATTTGTTAAACATATGTAAGATAATACAGGTTTTTATAACAGATTTGTGTTCTCCATGTTTTGCCGTTGATTGTGGCGTACAAATATTTAAGGATGCACTGAAATACACCGTTGTAAAAAAAAAATATTAAAAGATACAATGCTAATTATAATGAAGAATCACTCAGTAAGTCGTTTATTAAAAATATTACTCAGATATGGAGGTAAGTATGACCTAATTAAATCTAAAATCGGTCCTCTAATACCAGAGGATGTTAATTTATCAATTAATATATTATTATCTACGTGGTCAAACGCTTTGGTCATGTCTGTATACATTGCACATATTTGTGTTTCTTTATCTACATTAATCATGACTGAGTCTAAGAAATCAAAAATGGCCATATTAATTGTTTTGTTTTTTCTAAATCACTTGTGTTCTGGACAGATTATGTCAAACGTAGTTAAATAATTGGAAATGGCATCATAAATATTTTTTTTTAATTTTTGCAAGTATCGATATAAGCATAATAAGCTGTAATTTTTTAAATTTTCTTTATCCTCCTTTTTAAAGAGAGATTGTATTATAACTGTTTTTAGTTTGGTTGGAAATATGCCTTCTTTTATACATAAATTTATAATGTGTCATAACACGTTTGCTATATCCGAACCCACATATTTAATTATTTTTGTTAATATTCCTTCATAGCCAACACTATTTGTATTTTTTAATGTTTTAATTATTCTTGCTACATCATTTTCTGTCACCGGAAACATGAACATAGATTGAGGTTGATGACTCACATCGATTTTGCATTTAGGGTTTGTCGTTGTGAATTGAGAGTTATTAACAAAGTAATCGTTAAAAGTGTTTGCTATATCTTTGCGATGTGTCACTATGCTATTATTATTTCTTTTTTCTCTTTAGGATAGGCGGTTTTGTTTTTGTTTATTATTTGCCATGTAGCTTTTGTTTTATTTTCTGCAGACTTAATGAAATGATTGTTTTGTGCTAATTGCGTCAATCTGATAATCTTTTTGAGTAGGATTTCATATTTTCCTTATTTGTTTTAGTTGGCCATAGTAGTTTTTTCTTGTTTTAACTACATATTTTAATTCCGCGTGAAATCCAACGAGTCTTTTTTTTTGAGTAAAAAATAGTTGCTGTATAATATGGGAAACAAAGATCATATAGCATACTAAAACTTTCTTGGAATGTATCGTATGCATCATTAGGATTTTTACATTTATAAACGTCAGTGAAAGTCAGGCTTTGTAAATGTAGTTTAAATGTATTTAAATTGTCTACATCATAATCTCTTTTTCGTATACGCCAATATGTAATGTCTTTGGCTTTTTTACGGGAAATGTTAGTATCTGGGCAGTGTGATCCGAAATAGGTTTATTGTTTTACTTTCACATCCTTGTTTTAGATTATGCGCAAAATTATCCATACATGTTTTGCTACTTAGCACTACACTAGAACTTGGATATTTTTGGTATTTCTTTGTATTGAATACCGTGTTTTACTAATATACAGGATCCTCCTCTTTTTTCCTCATTCCGTGAATAACATGTTCATTAATACACAGTATATCCACTGGCCTTTGATTAAATTAAAGTTTTTCTTAGTGTACTGTTAGTATGTCTGAAAGTCCTGAAGTCCAGCAACATTTTGATGTTTGTGGGTCTTTGTTTTCTGGATTGGAATTTTGGAAAATATTTACTTCCTGGCTACTTGATACATGTTTTTGTGATATTTCCATGTCATTTATTTTTATTTTCAGGTCCATATTTTGCCGCTATAGGTATATGCCGTTTTTTTAATCATCCTTGTTGACAAATGCATGACACATACATCTAACGAGCATCGCCAAGGAACGCCAGTCCAGCTGGTGTAGGCCGCTTCAGATCTATTTTGAAAAATATTTTAATAGTTTACCTAATAAAACAAAGTTTGCTTTTTATATTTATTTAAAATTATTTTTCGCAAATTAATCCTTGCCGAAAAATAGTTTTTCACACACTTAAAAGATCATTTACTAAACGACGTTTACGACGACACCCTACACTATAGGATAGAAGAGAAAAAAAATATACCTTACTATTTTATGTGTAGTTCATCAACCAAGCGGTCGGACATATCGAAAATATAAGGGTTTCTTGTTAACTTTGAAACCCTAAAAGTCACTATTCATTAATATTGCAACGAAACATCAGGGTTAACAGATTTTTTTTAAGGTACTGAGAAGGATAGATATATGTATAATACCTACCGTTTAGTCGCATTTTCATCAGTGGCAGTTCGCAGCGTCCCAACTTTGGCTCGGGCGAAGCCGCGAGAAACAGCTAGCATACTTAATACAACCAAAACCATGAAAACGATTTCAGTAAATCTAATATAAATAAAATTACAAAAAACTCCCAGATTTTCCCAGAACAAAAGAAAAAGAGACGACATCAATGTCACGGTGTACGGTCAATGATAAAAAACTGCAAAGGTGCAAAAACCGATAAATCAGCCATTGAACAAAAACGCCACATCATGTTTTATAAAATAAAGAGAATAATTTACCCCAGACTCACGAGCGAACCATCAGTTTAGTCAACTAAATAGTTAGATCACGCGGCGTCCATCTCCACCACCGCGACCACCGCGACCACCGCGGCGAATCGATCAGGTCCGCGGTCACCAGAAGTTGACTGTCAATCATTCGGACGATGAACTTTGAATAATCAGAAATACTACTATTGATGATATTGATTGATTTTGATTTGGTTGTTAAAGCAATTTTCGTATTTGTTGTACAACTGTTAGTACGGTCGGTAAAGCTTAGAATAAACCAAAAGCTCCAAAAACATGGAACATCA
This sequence comes from Apoda limacodes, assembly GCA_946406115.1. Lineage (NCBI taxonomy): Eukaryota > Metazoa > Arthropoda > Insecta > Lepidoptera > Limacodidae > Apoda > Apoda limacodes. The sequence goes on along the minus strand of OX291553.1, from coordinate 2,861,150 downwards.
TTTTTTATCCATAAACTGCTAGCGGAGGTACATCATAAAACTCACAAAAAATAGTTATTTGCACGGTTCTTCATAAAGTACTTATAATTTTTTTAATTTTATGGTCGCACATTTCTCATTCGTTAACGATTTTTTCAAACAGTTATGAAGTTATTATAAGCTAAAAATTTACTGAAGATTTTAAGAACTTGGTGCGGTTGTAAGCGACGCGACGCTCATCGATCAAAGCACTGCTATTAAGAAAGTTAATTACACAGCAGGTGGGGCCGTAAACAAGCTTTGCCCTTAATTTATTTACAGTCCTTATAAAAACGTCTGCCCGTTTCTTTATAGACCCATAACACTTCCAATAAATTCCACTTCAATAAAATTAACTCTTAAATTGTCAACATACTTTTTTGAGTGACTGTACTAAGTGTGATGGCGTCTCGGGCGGCGACTTGAAAGCCGGCGGCGCGTTTGAAGACGCTGGTATCAGGGGCATTGCGTCGTAAATGACACTTTATTTAAGTTAAATGAGTAGAAGGTAAGACTTGGAAGTAGCAATTCAAGCGACAATCACTCTTCTTGCTTTAACAATATTTTAATAGTATAAAGCTAAGACAAAGTTCCTCGCACTATTCTAAATGGCTTTTTACATTAAGATAAAATAAAAATTTTTATAAAAAAACTACACCGCCTTCGAAAACACACTAAAAATTTAAAAAAAAACTTTACGCATATGAAACAGCAACCCAAGTGTTTCCTTCTCCTTGAAGTCGGATGCATGGAAATTTGTAACGAAGATACGAAACAATTAGTTTTTGACATTCGATAGTTCAATATTTCAGATGCGTAAGGTTTATTTTGCAATTTTACTGGGTTTTTGAAGGCGCTGTAGGTCTTTTTTTTTTGTAATTCTTAATCATCCACACATACCCAAAATGGTGTTCTAAAGTTGACAGTACCGTATTAACGAAAGTTTTTTTATTATTTAATTGATAGATACCTATATAAAATGTTCAAGATACCTGTATCTATTGGCATCTGAACTACTTTAATTATAATATTAGTATAATCGTATTTTTTCTTTGTAATTATTTAATTAAAATTGAGGGAGACCTTACAAATAAATTAAATGTCTATTAATAATACTATTAAAAGTGATAGCATCTTTTTAACTACAAAATGAGCGAGTAATGTGGTCGTAAATATATACCACTTGGTCGTAAATAAACTTTTGCCGTTGCTTATCTCGCAAAATCTGGTAATTTTGCAGAAACACATTAGTGTTATTTGCTATCTATTAAGACAGCAAATAACCACTTAATTAATTATAGAATAAACATCTAATTATTTGCAAAGATTAATTTTGTAAATGGACATTTATTTTTAGAGCTTTCATATTTAAATATTTCCTCTTTATAAGAGAGACATTATAATAAATTATAATACGAAATTCAGTTTGGAGGTAAACTAAAACATTATTCAAATGGAATTATTAGCTTTGCATAAATGAAGATGATAAGTTTATAAATTACACGAAGTGTTTTTAACTTTCGCGGAAGTTAATTATTTAAAGTTTGTTTCAACATCTCATTAAATCAGTTATCAGAATCAGACAGTTTTGAACATTAATTTAATTTACTGCTGTGTGTTTGTGGTTACATTATGTAGAATTACGATGAAACCTGTTGTAGTTTGGGGTAACATATGTGATTGTGAAACATATCAGAGTGAACTTATAGAAATAATTAAACCACTGTGTTAATTTGATATAGGTAAGTACTCTATTTCACCTGCAAACCAGAGGATTTTTAACATCTAATTTGTTAATTAAAACAATTATTGTTTGAGTGAAGACGCTAAAATTAGGTAAAATTTTTAATACGAGTTTTTCTGATTGTATATGTAATATAATAACCAAATACAGTTATCCAAAACATTTGGAAATACAGCATGATGTTTTTGTTACAATGGGTTTTAGTGTTTTTATAAGTTTATGAAATGGTAAAATTGTTGATAGAATCAGACGTTGTTACTACATAGTACTAAATCGCAATGTCAAAATTTTAGAAAGTCTAAATCTGTCTAATTCCTGTTTATATCAAAATATACACAGCATATAAGTAGGTAAGTACATATGCGTTTCAATATTTTATTATTAATAAATTTAGGTATAATAAAAGCAACAGTGTATGAAGCAAGAGCCAACAAATAGTGGGTGTACCCTGAACATTGGTCATAATATTTCAACGCTAGTAAATGCACCGCGGAGCGTGATGTATGGCGACAGACAGACAGATAAATTGCTTATAATTTATTGTTAGTGGAAGCCGTACTGCGCCTAATTACGTACGACGGACGTTGCACGCTTGACTCATATCTGCTGAGTTATAATGCTTCGTGAGAAACCAGTAGCCAGTAGCCAGCAGCCGACAAGCTGGTACTCACAAGATATCTTTTTAATTTATTAATGTCGATTCATTCCAGTTATGATAATTTTGCTATTTGTAATGAACTGTGATAGAAATAAAAAGACATTTCAAATTAAATATTTAAGTATATTTCTTCTCTTTATGACGTTTGTAGCAACAAGTCTTCTTGTCATCATATTGATTGTGAATTTACATTAAAACTTGTCTTACGTATTATTTATTTTTTTATTGTGCTCTTAATAGAATTAATATTTTTGTAGATATTTGTGTTTTCTGTTTCACAAAATGAAGATATAAATGTAGCTGTAAGTGCAGGCAATATAATAAAAAATATAAATGTGTTTCTTCTGCTATCAATAACATTAAGAGCGGAACATCGCTAAAAACCAAATTGTAACAATTGATAACACGGTAACATTAAATTGTATAATTTATTATATTCGTAATTCGGCAAACGCTATGCGACTACATGCAGCAATCGTCACTCATAAAACCTTTATTAATTTTAAGTTACAGCGATATGTGACGAAAAAACCATTAACATATTCAAATTAAATTAGCTTATTAAAAATAGAAACACAAATTAACAATCCTAACTTAGTTTTTGCAACAACTTAAATTACAAAATTATTTAAATTACAAACTACTAATTTGGTACATAGAATTTCGTTAATCTAACTAGAAAAACAGAATCCGCGACTGCGTATTCAAAGCACTAAATTATTATGAACATTACAAGTTAGAGATCACAGCTGTCGCAGCCCCGTTAAGGGCACTTCCACGTCCGTATGATATGAGCTGGGAAACCGAAGAACATCTATCTCATATTTACACTTCCTTCCGTTTCAAACATTGGCATTGGAGTTAGCGATCGGCGCCCCCCTTTTTCTGTGTGTGGAGCGCCGATGGTCCTCATGGGTGAAGCGGTCTTGGTCCAAATAGAGGATATGACGGAAAATACGCAGCTAAAGACGGATGAGGAGGTAGTGGAAACGGCAACGTAGGTGAAGACATCAAATGAGATGGTTTACTATAAGGATGAAACCTTGGAGTTAACGGTGATAAAGGCGGAGTAGGATAAGTCCTTTGAAGTAGAGGGTGCGTTACACTTAGCATTGAAAGACTAGGATTGGTTTCTCCACTGGCAGTGTGGGATCTGAGATGCTGAAGCAGTTCTTCAGATGTAGAAAACCGTTTGCCACAGTAAGCCGAGTCACCTGCCATCCAACTACAAACATAAGGAAGTTGAGATGCTGCAGCCAAAGCTGCCAATTGAGCATGTGCATATGCCGCTGCCGCAGGATGACTGGTTGGAATAGAAAAGGGGGTTTTAGCATGATCGCACTGAGCACATCCCGCGGGACAAACAGCAGATTTAAGCAAGTGAGAACTTAGAGAGCAACCTGTGCAATAAGGATCTCTGCAAATGCTGAGTTCACTACCAGGTGCTTTCATTCTTGCATATGCAAGATAAGGATTAAGGCCATTCTTTAATGCATGGTGTTGCGCTGCCATTAAACTACTAGTCATTAAGTCCATGTGTAGTGGAAATCCTGTCGGAGGCAAACCACTTAGAAAGGCCGATGAAGTGACAGGTACGTTGGGCTTAAAACTTGATGTTTCTTTGGTATCCATATTTGATGTCAAGGACGTTGGTGTGTATGGTAACTTGGTAGCTGATGAATTACTGGCAGAATCTGAATTAGATTTGGTTCGCGGAGGAGAATCGTGTGGACTACATCTCTCATCTGACTTTTCGGAGGGCGTTTTACGGTGCGCTGGTGGCGGTGTTCTTTGTGATGAAGAACTCTGATTACTACTGCATCGTGCCTGTACAGGCGTGTTTGATGCACTACCTTTTGATGATAGTGGAGTCTTTGAATGGGCATTTACTGATGATGCTCTATCTTCCGGTGTTCTAGTCTTTTCTCTCGCAGTGAGGCACGATTCGTAAGGCTTAAAACTGGGTTTGTTGTCAGGTATATGCACTATAGGAGACTTATCATCATACTTTTTGCTGGCTTTCTCCGCAGCAGATATAAGTTTAGGATTCGGCGTGTCTGCACCTATTGCGCTGCAAGTCTGTGCCAGAAGTGCCAGTGGACTCTTTTTCGCATCGAGCTGTAACAAAAATAAAAACTGTTAGTTCATGAAATGAAACGTCGGCTCGAGGTTGCACTGATGGATGTACAAAGGGACCGCGGGGGAGCGATGTGAGAGCAGTGGGAGTCCAATCACGCTGCCGACGCGCCATTATCTGCGCGCCTGGCAGCCGTCGGCTCCGCTTGACATTTCACTCGGTTCCCGCATGATGTAATCTCACTGTGAAAAGGGCAATTTGTGCCGCTAAATTTGCGGTGTGCCTGAACTCGTAGCGAGTTGACACATCTGTTATTTTTATGACACTAAATGTAAGTGCTGAGGAAAAATTTAATAAAACTGTCCAGAATATTATATTTCATAAGAAGTCTTATGCGTGCAAATCAAAACCTTTTCAACTTCCTCACTTTACTCTTTTTCATATTTGGGTGACATGAAAATTTAACAAAATATTAGTTTTAAGGACACCACATACATACCAAACTCAAATAATTATTTTTAAATACAATGTAAATGTATGTATGTTTACAATAAAAACGTGCGTACCTAAGAGTACCTACAATGATACTGTATTTTGATTATAAGAATGTATAGCGGTGCTAAAAATCAAATATTCCAAAATCTAATTCTGTAGGTATCATCCGATACAAACTTTAGATAACATAGATTACATAGATTTTTGTAAGTTTTATTTCTTTTCCTTCTGAATTCTTACAGCAAATAATTCTTAATTATAACTCACAATAATAAAACTATGTAACTTTCATATTTTGATCCTTTAATTTTTTATACAACTGTAATGAAACAAGCCGCATGATTGAAGATTTTTTTGGAAAAGCTCGTCTACAACAATAATACTTTTAGGTGTATTTAACATAATAAATTTTGGAGACGAGCATTTCAAGGTTTATTCATCATAAAAGTTCAAAAATGAGAAGCTCGTTCGGTTCTTGATAGTAATTAAAACAGTGAAAGTTCATTGTTAATTAACCACTAACCTTGTTACAAATTACATTTGGTAATTTCAGTTTTTATTGTCATTAAAATTTTATTTCATAATGCTATCTACATTTTCTACTTAAGTAATTATGTGCTCAACTCAAATATAATTTATAATATATTATATTTAAATGTGAAGAAATCTAGCAGTTCTCAATTTACATGTAGGTAAGTCTCATTGGATTGATATCTATAATTTAGAAGAAGTCAGCAGTTTACAGGTTATTGTTAAGTTTCACTTTTAGATATCTGTTAGGTACTGAAACTAGTAGGTAAACAAGCAGTCATTAACTTGTCTAGATTTAAAATTCTATATTTCAAATATGTAGAGCGGGTATTATAAAGAAGTAACGGTTTTAAAAATTATCTTTTTTACATTAATCCCCCAAAAAAACAGTGACATTTTTTGCTTTCTAAATCTAGATAAGATAAGTTTTTAAAGCTGAAATGGACTGTATTGCAACTACTAACAGTGGCAGGACTTGTAATGTATTTTTTTGAAGTTTATTAATCAAAGCAAAAGCTATATAAGTATTTTGATGATAGAGTTCATTGAACATTTTTTAATTACACGCATGTGATATTTTTGCGTTTAAAATTAATCTAATGAATTATTATAAGAGGGTTAAAAAACTAATTTTTATTTCAAAAGTTCACACAATCCTAGTGTTACTTCACGTAATGTCGGTATTTTCCACGCCAATTTAATTATTCGGTTGTGACGAAATTAATTATGTACTCATTGTACACACATTTAACCAAATGTTGCTGGTTTAACAAAAAAGTACTTAAATTAAAGATTATTTTAGAATTATTTTCTATTTTGTATATGAAAATCTTACATGTTTGGAATGTAAACATTTACAACTTTCTCTTTTAAAATCGTTTTTTGTTAGGTAGGTGAGGTAACACAAGGGTGTTTCAATAAAGGAATTTCTAAGTTCCTAGGTTGTTAACATTTTCTCAACCGGCCAAGACCACTATGAAAGGGTATCATATAAATTAGCCCCTTTACCTAAAAAAAAATGTATAACTTTAATTAGTTTCGCATAAAAAACTTTGTTCACCCATATTTAAATAAAGTTCTTATAAGAGCTTTATTTACTTAGTAACATTTTTGAAAACAAAATGGTGCAAAGTGGTTTTGATGCTGTAAAATTAAAAGTATTTTACAGCATCAAAACCACTTTGCGCCATTTTGTTTATTGTTAATAAAATATTTTTAATTTTATAAGTAAAAATATAACGATAATGTATATTATATTTTTATTAAGATATATTATAATATAACCTTTTAATTAGAACTTTTATAATATTAATTCTTAGTGACTTGAGCCATAATAATATTAGGTGACATATTTTACGTCACAATTAAGAAAAATGATACAAAAGCCTGTAGTTTTTAACTAACTAACCTTACATTTCAAATATCAACTTACAGTGGTCGGGAGCGGCGACAGATAATCCGGTCGTAAATACTGGTTACTCGATGTGAGCATCTTGCTCCACAATCCCGTATCCTTTTCCAGCTTAAAATATCCTTCACAAACTCAATATAATAACACTTCACTAATCCAAGGCTTGCCGTTAGCACTTCATTATTCACAAGACACTAGTTGCGAACGCGCTTAAAGGAAAAACGTATGCGTGCGTTCCCTCTGGTAGTCGACGTTAGACTGAAACTTTGTGACGTCCCCCTTCCCCGCGCTGACACCTTGTCACTCGTCGCCACGCCATTTTTGCATTCAGTGTACTTTGCGGGAGCTTTGCCGTCTTATCCCCACCGCTGTTTGACACCCCGTTTGTTGGAGCCTTCCGTCTCTTTCACGCGTACGCAAAATTATAAAGCGGTTTCTTTGAGCGCCACGTTTTGATGAAAGGATTATATTATAGAATTTATGCAATGTGCACTGACTGTGCTGAGCTGTGGACGCTGTGGTGCAGTCAGAGTTCGCGGCGAGGTGGAGATGCAAAGCTCGAGAAAATTGAATACCAGTGGAGCGGTTAAACTGCGGTTTACTAATAATTTAGCTTTATTTTGTATTCATTGACGCTTGCTTACCTACCTATTTCCCTTTTCGTTTTACATTTTTATTCGTTGCTCAAAGTAGGTCACGTTATTTTTTATGTACAATTTGTTGAATTGTCGCCGCGGCAATTTATTTTGTGCGGTGACAGGTTAATGAGTCGTTTTTGTATGAGTGATGGCTCACTGTTTACATCGCTTATGATTTCGTAGAATTGTTGCGTAAACGTGGCAGGTAGACAAGTAATGTTGACTTTTCACTTCAAATCCCCTGTTTATCTGACTATTGTTGGGAGACCACCGACAGAGTTTATGACTTTATTTTTTTGTCTACTATTTGCTTATAATAACGCAAACGAATAGTCATCGCAATTTCCATAATCCTTCAAAGCACCATTGTTACGTATTCTCAAGTCATTGCCGCGATGATTCGTTACTTTTACTGTCTACAATATAACAAAAAAGGTTTATTTTCATTCTTTGATTCATTGCGTGGAAAAAATAACAACTTAAGCAAAGTATAAGCTTTAGGAACTTATTGTTATAATCTCTATTCTAACTTCTATTTTATTGTTATAATATTTATAACAAAACATTTGTACGGATTGTATAAGTAAGTATGTGCACACAATAACACAACACAATATGTACAATAATAAGTATAATAATATAATATATAAGCATAATAATTATGACCAACGACTTCAATCTAGAACACCTACCTACGTACCTACTACATTATAATGATGTTTACATTACATTGATAGGTTTCGAAATCTAGAAAATTCTATTGATTTGACTCCCTGATTTTGGTGATATCTGCTTACATATACTATTATATACATACAAAGTAATCTTTTAGCCCAATCTGCTAGTGTTTTATGAATCCGTTCCTTATTTGTGTTTTTTTTTTAAAGCCTGCTCAACAATCACTTACGTATTAAGTACCTATCTATATTTATTACAATAGAGCAAAAACGCAAAAAAACATAGTTCTTGTATGAGTGACCACCAATTTTTTATTTTTGTTTTCTTAATAATTTTATATGATATCCGTCGTTATGATAGTTACAAAATAAATGCACATTTTAGAGCCCCTTAAGAGACAGATAGCGTTGGTTTAATAAAAGTGCTGGCTGGCACTTGTTGGCTTTTAGTAGGCACCCTAACAAACATTTAAGTGCTAGTTGGACTTTGGGAGTACAGATTTTGTTCCCCACGAAAATAATAAAAATAATTCTTAGGCATAGTGTGTGAAAATTCGATGTCTGTCTCTTAGAATAAAGGAGTATCGATGGTCACAGCTATTTTTATTAACAACTATGTACTAAGTTATAGACTTCATATTTCGTACAGTTATAAAAATTGCTTCTCTGGGCTTTGTTTATTACCTAAAGTTTTTGAATTAATAACGGGTTTTAAATATAGTAGTGACAAGTAACACCCTAACCAGTAGATTATATCGACGGGTTTTCATTATTTCAAAATTATTCTGAATGTCAAATCATATTATTTATGACTTATGGCCAAAAATGTACAAAATGTGACGTGGTGTCTTGTGTTTAAATTTTAAGAGCTCAATAATTTAAAATAAATCGTATTTATAGATATTTTTTTTTAGGAAAATAAAAAGTATATTCATCTGATTTTAAGTACTTACCTTTACTTACCTTCATAATTTAAAAAAACCTGACTCCCATTTAGACTTGCATTTAACTTTCTTAAAGGTTCCGTACTCGACAAGAAACCCTGATAGTTTCGCGATGACCGTCCGGCTGTCGGTCTGTCTATCTGCGGCTCAGCTCAGTGACTCTTTCATCATATGAATTACTCCGACAAAGTGGTTCAATAAAACCTTAAACATTTATTACCTCCCCTACACATAAAGTAGAAATGATTTTTCTTTTCTCATCTATCCTATAGTGTAGCGTATCATTGAAAAGGTTATCTTATCAAATGTCTTGCGGGGGTGTAATAAATAGCGATCTTATATTTTTAGGAGATATCGTTAAGATTTTAATTAATCAAGGTGCAAGCAATAGAATTGAAGTATTACTCAGTGGTTTAACTAACTAATGAAAAAACTTCCAATGTGGCAACCCTGTCAGGCAGGACATGATCAAACGCACCGCCAGCGCCGGTGTCGCTTTGTGACGTCACGCCGCTTGTAGCGTCTACTGCCGCTACCGCTACCGTGACAAGCGCGGGGTGACTAAGTAGAACGCCTCCTAGCTTTCCTTTCGGTTAGTTACGTCCAGCTAAATTAGTTGTTTGAAATTGATTCGTCATTCCTGCTGGTAAGAAACCAAACATCCCTCCTTTATTAGATTTTTTGTACAAACGCGACTTTTTATTTTTATTTACGAACTATACCCGCGACTTCGTCCACGTGGACTTGTGAAAAAAAAGAAAGCTTTTAACTGCTTCACCAACAATAATATCGAAATTCTCGTACAATTTTCATTCCCTATTTTTCCCTGTAGATTGAATTTCCAACCTAGAGGCCAAATACTAATTTTCTGCATTAAGCTTCAAAAATGGCGACTCTCCGTGAAACATCCAATCCTCATTAAATTTGTAATCCTGTCTTGTCGCCTACGTTCTAATAAAAATCACTCTGCAAAATTTCAAAACCAAGTAGTTTAGCTGTGCCTTGATATAACTATCAATCAGTCAGTCCATTTTTACTTTAATGTCTATAGACTAAAATTTTCTCGCGACTTTGTACGCTTAGACTTTTGAGAAAAAAAAAAGCCTTGAACTATTTATGGTTTTACTTACAAAAAAATTGGAATTCTCATACAGATTTTGTAATTGAAATGTGGATCTATAGACGAATGTTGAACATTTCATGGTAAGATAAAATAAAAAATGTGGAAGTACTTAACAGAATGAATAAAAAGCTAGAATTACTCGCAACAATCAAGAAGCGGAATGTAGCATACTTTGGACACTTGTACCGACATGAAAAATATAATTTCATAAAAAACATTATTGAACGGAAAATAGAGGAAAAACGAGGGCGATGGAGAAGACTAATAGGATGGAGTGATAACTTAAAGAGCTGGACCGATACCAAAGAGCTGGACCGATACCAAAGAGCTGGACCGATACCAAAGAGCTGGACCGATACCAAAGACACTACTAGTCTCTGCAGCCTAGCAAAGAATAGGAATAAGAGTTCCGTTTGGTGGTCGCTTACATCCGTTAGAATATGGTACCCTAAGAAGAAAAAGATACAAATTTTTATTGGGTAATTTGTGATTTTTTTTTTAATTATTTATTCACATTTAAATTAACATGTAGTACATTGCAATAATTGGTTAAAATAACATTATACACTAACGTAGGTAACATAAAGGTTTTCGGTGGCTGTAAGTGACACAGCAGAATGTGTAAATTGTCACCTGTTAAGAGCACATTCGCTAGTAACTACTAAAACTAGTAACTTATCCATGTTATTTATATTTTTTTTGTTGCATATTTTCCTTCTTATTTTTATGTTACTTTTTAATTTATTATAATTAGCATTTAGAATTTACTACACTCATAAGACGCAGGGAACCCTGACCCTCAAACTAGGTGAGCCTGTATCTTGAGGGTCAGTTCCAGAGTGATCCTTAAAGGGTTCATTTTTTCCTTTTAAGGTACGGAACTCTAAAAAGGTTATGACAGAGGCCTGTATTTAAATATTGTTTATTTAATTTACTTGAAACTTAAGATATATGATTTTCTTCACAATTAATGAACATCTTTTAGTGTTTTTTTAAATTCAACCTTTAATAGTAAAAAGAGCTGACAAAGTATCTTCATCAAAAGGGTGGCAAAATTTGTACAGAAAATAATTTCTTTTAGATAAATTGTCTTCAAGCTTAGTATTAATGCTCTGAAACACAATTAGGATTAGCGTATTTTGGTGTGTTTCAAAATTGAACCCTTAACGGAAGAAATAGGAAGACACAGTTTGTATTGTCAATCATTTCTTATGGTCGAATTTAATTGTATCTTAATGTTCATGCTTTTCATCACAAATAATAGTAAAACACGTAGATATTTTGTCGACTCCTACGGGGAAAAGGAAATTAGAGAGTTTGTCTTAAATAATATATTTCTATCGAAAATTTACTTAAAATTTGGGTAAACATGATTTTTAAGACAATTAAAAACGAAGTGTTTTGCGGTTTCTAAAAATTCAGCTGCTATAGGGAGAGACGGTGTAGTAAATTTACTTTAAGCTAGGTGTACATGTTTTTTTACTCAATTGATGATACTTAAAATATTTTATGGACATTAAAACTTTAATCCCTAATAAGACGGCAACCCAAGCATCGTTATTATTTTATGTTTATATTAAAAAATTTGGTATTAAAGCTATTTAACATAATTAATCTAACATGACTTTCGGGATATTTAAAATTGAAGGAATAAGAAACATATCCAAAGCGGAGAAAGGGGGTGGCAAGGTTTATGTGCAAAAAAAGAAAAGCACAGGTTGATTTGTACTGAAGGCATCGTTAAAAACAAAAGATTCCAAAATCAACGTCAAAGCATAAACCGCGTGCCGTTGCGAAATTTACAAAAATTTTATAGATACGGTTTTTTTCAAAATTCAACTCTTAAGAGCATGAAAGGGCATAGCAAATTTTTATTAACTGCCATCATCGCCCAACTCCAATCGCTAAGGAGAAAATAAAAAAAATTAGATTTCGGTTTCATTTTTTGTCATTAACATCGTTTTAGAAATAAACTTTTGAATTTTAAACCCTGAAGATATGACAATAAGGATTACACTTTACAGTTTGTTCATTAAAAAAACTGCACAAATCTTGAAGTTTATGCGAGCAAAGCCGCGGGCGAAAAGCTAGTATATTATATAGAGATTAGTAGGGGTAGTCAGTAAGAAATCTCAATGTTATGCTTGATACAGCTATACAGTTAAATGATTATAATAATATATAGTCATGATACTGTAGTCTAAATAAACAAATTGTATTGTATGTGTTTGTAATATTCGTGACAGTGTTACTTTATACTTACTTACACTTACACTTTTATACATTTAGGTGTTTTGTTGGACGTGCCAAGATATTATAGACGCACTATACATAATATTAAGGTTTTTTGTCGATTTATATATGTAATGTTATGTAAGCCTGTTACCTATTGTACTGGTCAACTTTTCTCTGCTTTGAAATCCAATTCAATACCGCTGTGCTAATGTATAATTGAAAAAGTAAGGTAAGTTAAAATAAGCGCGCAAAAAAGTTAATAGTTTGCAGCGATGATTAAACATAATAAAGATGAATAATATAACAATAGAACAAAACTCTCTGAAAAACATATCTTGCATATATCTGCCCTCTCTTAATTAAACGGACCAACAGTGTTACCCGTGTTAATATAATTACTTTTTAATTTTTTTTAGTTATATGATACGTCACACCTGATTTCCAAAGCTTTCAGTTGTTACGTACGTCCCTGGTGCACTTCTGCAAAGTACCACTCAAATTATAGATATATATTTAATTGTTGAAAGTTTTATGAAACACATTGTGCATAAAATTAAGAAAACATCCATTTAACAGCGCGATGAAATTTTTGATATAATTATCAATACAATATATAAATTACAGAATCTTAATAACTTAAAAATTCATATTGATTTAATTTTTTTTTACCTGAAACTTACTTAGGTAACATAGTAAGTAATTCAACTTTCAGATTTGAAATATTACAACTTCTTTGCAATAAGGAGCCACAAAGGAGCATGACACAAAGTACTACTATATGATCTATATTTCCTTGTGTACCTATAGTAAAAATAATAATATTTTACTTTTTAAACACATGAAGCATTATTTTTCGTAATTTGCATGAATTAAAAAGTAATTCATGAATGAACGAATACAAAGTAGGCACAAAGTAGTATTTAGTAAATACCTGCCTAATTAAAGCAGCTGAAGTATGCAAATATGTTCCAGTTATATGTTGGTGGGCTGTTCTGTTATCTGGCTCTAGTGTAGAGCGTGTTGGCTCGGCGCGAAGTGAGCGCGGCTGAGTTCGGCTGAGCCAACTGAGTGCTCGAGCTAAATCGTGCAACACTAATCTCCACATTACAAGTGATAAGTGAGTGGAAATAACATTACACGTATATTATACATATTGAGAAAAAAAAACAATGAGCTGAGAGAACTGTCGACCATCACACATCACAAATTCACAAGTTTTGTTTGTTGAGTTTGTTCCGCTTGTATAACGGGCTGTTCTGCTTCTGAGGAATCGTTCGAAATGATGCCCACGGCTACTTTCTACCATCGGACCGCTCACCATCGGCAGGAAAATCATCCTCACACTTCAGAACTTAAATGGTCACGTACGGTTTCAGGAATACATCCTCCCGCAAACGTTTAGGTTGTGGAATGAGGTTTTCTCTGAGGACTACAGTATGGGCTTATTCAAGAAATAAGTTATTAGATTTTCGTAGGGTCTGCAACACGCGAGTGACACCCCTGGTGTTGCAAGCGTCCATAGGCTGCGGTGAGCGCTTACCATCAGGTGGACCGTTAGCTTGTTTGCCACCCTAGTGCCACCTATTATATACAATATTGAATCAGACTATTGTCGTTGAACAATGTCATATATATATATTTTAAATTTCTACTCCTGTATCCACACTATGTATGGATGAGAGTTATTAAAATTGGAATTTAAGTCATATTTTGTGAGTAGATTCGACACAGAAACATTTTTAGCAACTAAATAGTTGTGGCAGAAGTGCATAAGGCGATAGTAGTTGATGTAAGTAAGTAAGCAAGTACATGTAGAGAGGAGTTTGCTCTCGTCTCGTGTCAGCGGAGAGTAAGTACGGGTACCTACTGCTGTCTGCGGAACTGTGACAGTCACTTGCTTTCAGTTATCTTTTGCAGACTTCAGTTATTGGAAGGAACGGAGACGAACATAGTTATTTGTGACTTTCGGCCTGTTTATTATCATGATAATAAAAGTAGGTAAAACTCTTTTAAAAATACATTTTTAAATGAAAATAAGATATATATCAATTAGTTTATTAGTTTTTGTATTATCCTCTGATTAGTTAAAAAAATTCAATAATTGATAACAAGCTTTATAAATTTGTATGCGTAAAAATCCAGGATGGGCGGCCAATTTCCCCCTGAAGCGATAAATTGACTCAATAATCGACTTCTCGACATGGAATCTATGTACGTATAATGTATAATTTCACAGTTTTATTCTCCAGATAACCAGTGGTGGTCGTTGGAGCCGTCCCAACATCATGCGTAGCGAACAACTTCTTCTCGCTTGTCATTCGGGTTGCTTATAGAATTTTAATTTTAATTTTTTTATGTGTGAGATACGTTAGATTCCACACATGGTTGGTTTAGCACAAATAGCACAACACAGTGGCTAAGTGGTTGTCGGACGTGTTTGCTGTTTGCAAAACGCTCGCGACGTAGGTATTTGCTCAGTGAGCCACCGAGATAGCGTGCGCCGCTCCTATCTTACTTCAAACGAGAGTCGCTTCTGCTTGCAAATAGAGATTCTACAAGAACGCTGAGCTGAACACAATATCAAGCTACTAGTATATAATGTTTATATTGTTATATTGGCTGTTTGTACCGGCAGTACCCGAGTACGGGGGCGGTCATTAAGAGTCTCAAACAGATAACGAATATTTAAATAGGCGTAGCTAATTATACTATGAGCAGTTTTATATTTAAGAACATAACTAAATAACTGAATTATACATACTAATAAATTATACTATGAGCGGGTTCATATTTAAGAACATAACAAAATAACTGAATTATCCATACTAATTATACTATGAGCGGGTTCATATTTAAGAACATAACAAAATAACTGAATTATCCATACTAATTATACTATGAGCAGTTTTATATTTAAGTAAGAACATAGCTCAATAACTGAATTATTCATATAAATAATTTTAATGCGAAAGTGAGTTTGTTTGTCCTTTTTTCTCCTTAGAAAAAAATTACTCATAAGCTGGTTAATTTTTAAATTTATTTTAGTACCAAAACGGAACAGTTCTTTACTTACTTTAGTTCTTAATTTACAAATTAACTAAACACAAACAAAAATATTTAAATTGTTTCATATAAGTTTATATATTATTTAAATATACCTATTTCTGTAAATATTCTAAAGCTTATTATGCTATTCAATGTTTATTATTTCTGCGACATCAAGTAGACAATACTGAATGTACAATTAATTTCGACCCATTAATTGAAATGGACACACTAGTCTAAAGTCTCATTGAAAAATATTTTACCCATCACTGTACTTAGAAAATATACTGAATTAAAAATAAACAAAATACATATACCTTTAAATTGAGTATCCATTGCAATTTTTTAAATGAATCAATTGCAATTCGTCACCAAAAATAGATTCTTGGAAAAACAGGCATTTTTTATTCATACATGCCTACTTTTTATGTTATACTTAAGGTGATGTCATACCGAAACGAGCTAAGCTTGCAAGAATTTAATTAATTTTGTTACAGTCCTTAGTACAGTTTCTGACGTGAAAAAAATATATGTTTTAGTTCAAACCTTTATTATGTGGATTTGCTAATATTATAATAATTTGCCATTAAAACATTAAGATATGCTTCAATAGTTTAATATGTCTTTGTACACTGGTCGAAACGCAACGCTTTTACTAGGTATGCCATAGTCCTAAATCTGAACACGAACAGACTTACACACGGTATATTATAAATAAGTGTGTTTATTTGATCACTGTCATCTACGAGTACGAATTTTAAATCGTTAAGAGAAACCTAATTTCTGTGGCGAATGTTTTAAGCACAAAGCTATTTAATCGTTTGCTTTCTTTACTATTTCGTCACTAAAAGTCACACAATTCGATAGAGCCGCTTTATTTGTTACATGGAGTAAAAATCATTTTTTGAATATGAAAACTGATGAATTTTAGATTAACTTAGAGATTCGTAAAATAAAAATTATTAAAACTTGTGCCTGAATAAATATTGTTTAAAACTGTTAAGTATTCATACATTTGTGTGATTCATACATTTTTATTTTTAGAACACAGTAAAAAAATAAAGGACAGCCATAAATTTATCGACATTATAAATTAAATTTAAGCTATCACAAATAGCAGAAATATAAGTAATTTCAGTCAATAAGTTTTTAAACTTATCAAATTTCAATTCGTAAACTAATGACACATAAATAACTTTAAAAGAAAAAAAAATGTTCAATTTAAAACATGTTAATTTGAGCTTAACATTTGCAAATAAATTATAACAACGTAAATTTCTACAAAATAACAAAGTTTTTCTAATACTAAAAAAAAACATCCAAAAACACAAAAGAAGACATGGAACGTGTCCCAATAAGCAATTAAGGAGCCCATAGACAAAACACTGTCCGATATTAAACACGACTTGCCGTCCTTCTGGCCGTAATGAAAGAAGGGACAACTTTAGATATGTTTGCGCAGAAATTGTGAATGTTCCCGCTTCCTGGCTAACGCGTGTGCTAAATTGCGGTCAATTTCTTGTATTACGTGTCGTGAGAGAAACTGTGGTGGTGATGACAATAGAGATACCGTAATATTCACTAAATTTACCATTTGATTAAAATGTTTAATGTTTAAATTATTTAATTCTTATAAGGATGAACTCACAATAAGAAATGTAACAAAAATGATACTATACAATAAGTTTCGTTGCGTAATGGTATCATAACATTAGGTTAAGGTAGCTATTCCTATTTTATACATATAAAATAAATATAGGTTTTTAAATTTAATACAGTACGTGACATAACAATGTAGGACTGCTAACGTACGTGTGTCTAAAAATATAGGATTTTCAAAAATAAATTCTTTCAATTTTACTCTAAATACGTTAAAACCGTTCTGTTTACTAATTTTGTTTGGAAGTTTGTTATACAGTTTGTTATACAGTTGTACTCCCTTGTGTAAAAAGTTCCGTTTGCCGTGTTGGATTCTAGGCGCGTGGGATTTGATTTTGTTAGGGTTTCTTAACTCGTATCGCGATACTTTTTTCTCTAAAGCAATTTCCGTTTTTATGCTGGAGTCGAGAATTTTTCGCACATGTAGACATGTGTTATAGGCGTATATCTGCGAAATATTCATTAGTTTAGTTTGTTTGTACAGATTTGTACAGTAAAGTGATCGAAATGGAAAAGCACTTTGAGTAATTTGTTTTTAATAATTTGAAGATCTTTAAGGTAAGATTTTGCCGCCGCACCCCAAACTTCAATAAGATAGTTGATTTGAGACTTTGCCAATGAGTTGTAAATCATGAGGCGAACTTTCAACGAAAGGCAGTTAGAAGTTTTACGCAGACTTTTTAAAGTCGCACATAGTCAGCATGGTCCTTGAACGCTAACTTACTACCTAGTATAAGAAGATTAAAATATGTTAGTTTATTAATGATTATTAACTCAGAATCAATGAGAATAAATAATTACTTATAAAAAATAAGGTTTGGTTAGTTAGTCTAACTAAATCTTATACGAATATGTGAGTGTGAGATATTTCAAATAAATAGTTATTTTAACTAATTAAACTAACCGTACTAAACACAATATCGTCGCTATAAACTTACTAAACTAAACCGGTTAAGTTGCAAAATTTGTTAAAATAAATTAAATATACAATTGAATTTTTTTAATACGTCTACTGTTAGAATCAGTGCTGACGACATCTTGGCCATCCATCGCGAGACTCAATACTTTTTTGATAAATAGGAAAATATAGTTTTAAATGTAATTTAGAAGTCTAACTTTATTTAATTCGCATATGGGTGAGGGCAGGTTGTTCTAGCATTTAGTGGCTGCATACCTAAAACATCAACGAAATGCTGTCGTACGATGCTGAGGTATTTTTAAAACATTATTTAGTATTCTCATGTCACGTGTAGTATCTACTCTTCGCCACTTAAATTTAGCGAATAGATATTCAGGTCTGTTAGTCTTGATGACCCCAAATAGTAGAGTAACTGGATGTTATTGTGTACGAAACGACATTCTTAAATATTTAGCCTTTTATATATTTATTATAATATTTATTTATTATATTTTACATATTATATATTATATTATATATACGCGGGGAAATGCTGAAAATAAATCGTGCACACGCAGTTTGTAATCTTCACTCTAATAAGGTATACGGTACACAACTTTGAGCCTGTAGAAGCAATTTCGCGCAGTCTCGACGATGCGTCCCTTAAAACGAAGCCTGCTTTCTATTCGGGTTTCCGTTACACGTTCGGCCTGCTATCCAAGAATACTGACATTAAAATGGATTTAAAACCTCTGACCATAAAGCTATGCCTGATTAATTTTGGCAAGCGCGAACCTGGGGATCAAATGATCAATACACGTTTATTACATCTGCATACAACTGGTACTAACAATGTTTAATTTTAATACAGATGTCTGCCGTGTAAAGTGTAAAGAGAATAGGACCTAGTATGGATCCTTGAGGAACTCCTCTATCCACAGGACATTGGTTCGAAATCCGGCGTGTGATTCATAGTTATACCAACTTTCTGTGTGCGATTACTAAAATAGCTGACGAATCATTTTATTGTATCACGTTCAAACCCTTAATACATAAGCTTGGATAGTAAAACAGGTAAATTTATTTTTATTTATCAAACGCGCGGAAAAAATCAAGCAATACCATGATAGTACCTTTTTTGCATCCTGTGAAGTCAGAATGTTGTCCACAATGTCTATCAGGGCGGTCGATATTCTATGTGTCTTTCTGAACGCTGACTGTAACATGGTAAGTATGTTGTTACTTTCGAGGTAAGACGTAAGCTGTCTGCATACCACTCTTTCCAGGATCTTAGATAGGAAGCATGGTATACTTATGGGGCGTACATCATTCAAACCCAGAATTGTATTTTTTTTGGACAGAGGCGACACTAACCATTTTATAACAAATTTTATCATATAAAATTTTCATACAAATTAGTAATATATGTAGTAATGTTCCAAAGAACTAATTTGTGAAACATGTCACTGATTTTAAACAAACGACTTCTCAAAAAAACTATTTGGCATGACAGCAAAGCTTGGAACCATGTTGGTTGCGCTCGCCGATGCCGGGTAGCGACAGCGCCCAGTAATAAACAAGCTTGACAGCTATCTAAACTACCTATTAAATTTATGTATATAATTTTTATTCTGTACAAAAAAGTAATTACAAATCTAAAAAATCCGCCGGAGCTGTCATTGCCATTTCTGTTTCCAATTTTAATCAAAATGATACATGTATTGAAAATGATACATGTGTAGTCAAAGTTAAAGTATTTTTTTTTTTTATTTAAATTAGGATTATGCAAACACTTTTGAATCGTCAAAGTTATGAAATACTATTTTTTGAAGGCTCCCACCCGCCATTCGGTTTACAATGTAGTTGATTTCTACCGAGAAGAATCCGGCAAGAAACTCGATAGTTACTCTATTAAAAAAAATCAATGTTTTAAATAAAAAATTTAAGCCGTACAATTTTATATTATTTCCATTTTAATTTGGTTTACCTATGCATCCTGTAATTGAACATCTTCAGTCCCAAGGATTTTTATCATTTTCATAGTCTTAAAATATTAAAGTATGCTGTTTTACAAAGTTGTTGTTTGATCAACGATTTAAATCGACTTATTGATATCTTTGGAATATTATTAGGACCTTTGTTGTAAAAGTGTAAACATTGCCCCATAAAAGAGTTACTTATTTAGTGTAGACGTGTATCATGCACCAACAGCCTTTTTTTACTTCTAGTATTTACTTTGTGAACGTAACTTTTCTTGCTGAAACTATTGTTATTTTTATGTACATATAAAAGATTTTCATATAAAAGCTATTATGTCTCTTGTTGATATACATCTATTTATATCAACCAAAGACAATAATTGTTCTTTGAATTAACCCAACATAGTTTCTGGAAGCCCATAAGCGCTGACTATCCTGAATGCTTCAGCGCCCCCTGGTGGTCAACAGCCGTAAAACATGTCTAAGAAATTGCTCTAAAAACCTTCGGTCCAATAATTTTAGAGTTTGGTATCAAAATAGTAAAAAGGAGCCCTTTTTAAAATATGATTATATCAGTTATAAATTTTATCTCGCTTCTGCAATCACTTGTTTAGTTCAATTTTTTCATCTAGGAAATATGAAATCTTGAACGCCTTTGCTGATCTACAATGGTTACTCTAAATAATTTACAAGCTTTTTGCCTGCGGCCTCGTCCCGCATATACTTTTAGATTTGTAGAGTTTTTTTAATGAACAAACTGTAAAGTGTACCCCATATCATATCATCAACACACAAGAGTTTGAAATTTAAAAGTTTCTTTCTTAATCGATGCTTACAATATAAAATAAAACCGTACTCTTTATTTATTATTTTTATCTTTAGCGATTTCAGCTAGGCAATGACAATAGCTAGTAAAAAAATTGTTAAGCACTTTCATGCTCTTAGGAGTTAAATTTTAAAAATTCTTACATAAAACAATATATCATCATTCCTACAAAATGTTCGTATTTTCGTTTGAGCTTATATAAAAGGTTTTCGCAGCTGTACGCGGTTCATACCGTGATGATGGTTCAGTCAGTAATTTGTTTTTTTGCACACAAACTATGCCCAATCTCATCACTCATTCATTTCCCATAGAAAATTTCCAAACCCATTTTCTCCCCATAAGGACTGAAGTTTTAGAAACCCCAATAAATCGTTTTTAAACAGTCTCGAAAAGCATATTTATACCAATTTCAAGTAAACTGACTATAGAAATATTTAATCTCAGACAAACTCTCTGATTCCCATTCCCTCGTCTCTTCTAAACACGCTGATTGCAGTTAGAACTTTAATTTTAAAACATCTTGCAAAGCGTTATTTAATATTTCTATTGAAATCTCAATATCTCAAATTTCAAATCAAATTTCCTTTCTCATTTTATCAATTTAAAGAAAATGTATATTTAATTGATTGTATTGAAGTGCAATAATCCTGATTTTCAACAAAATTTGACTGTAACAATATGATTTCTCATATACATCTTGTGATCCCCTTTTAACCGCTAAATTTAGAAAACACAATAACTCTTGTTATATTAATTGTGTTAGAGAACATTAATACTAAAGTTTGACTAAAAGCATGGAATTTTCTAATCACAAACATACTTTTTCACCCCCTTAGCTTCTTAAGGGTTGAAATTTTAAAAACTCCAAAAGTCGTCGTTTATTAACCGTGAAGAAAATCATATATATTATGTTTCAAGTATATTGGACCAAAACAATATATTAATTCAGGCTTTGTCACTCCCTTTATTCCCTTGGGGGCGGAATTTTGAAAAATTCTATAACAAATGTTGCACTAATTGTGTTACTGAGCGATAACACTTTCAAGTAAATTTGACCATAGTATTATATATTTCCTCCGTACGTTGCCCACTGTTTCACCCCTTTAAGGATTGAATTTCGTAAAAAGACGCCTTCAATTATAAGGTCAACACTTCCAAATTTAAAATATCCGTCCTCACCGGTTTGAACTGGGCGATGATGAGTCATTTGTGACATTGCTTTTTTATGTGTAGATAGGTAGGAGATGATTACCAAAAACGTAAAACACGTCATTTTAAATTTTGAACGAAAAAGTTAAATATCGATTTTTATGGATTTAAATCAACCCCTATATCACCCCTAGGGGATGGTTTTTAAAAATCGGTAACTTTTCAGTCTTTATTTACAACTTAAATTTCAAGTAACAATTTTCATGGTTATATTTGCAAAACCAATGGAATATTTTACCACGGATAATTTTTCAAAAATAGCATAGCTTATCTTTCTTAGTTCTATAAATGACAAATTTTCCTACAACTTTTTTTATCTCCTTGGGCGTTGAATTTTAATAAATCTTTTCTTAAATTCTGCCTCCAATATAAAACCAACTCTTTGTCCAAATATCAAATTAGCTTAGCGGTTTTGGCTTGGCGATAATGAGACAGTCGGGTTATTGCCATTTTTATATGTTGATAGATTTGACATTAAAAATATTATTTGCCATATAAACTTTGCCAACCCTTTTCTCCTCTATAGGTCCTGTGCTTTAAAAAACACTGAAATACTCGTTACATTAATAGTGTTGATGAATATGTATACCTCGTTATAAGTAAATTTAACATTAAAAATATTGCTTCTCATACAAACTTTGCCACCCACTTTCTGCCCCTTTGGGCCTGAGTTTTACAAAACACTTAAATAGTTATTTCATTCATAGTGTTGAATAACATGTCTACAAAGTTAATAGTAATTTTGACGGTTAAAATTATTATTCTCATACAATCTTTGCCACCCTCTGCCATCCCCTTAAAGGTAGAATTTTGAAAATTTCAGAAATGTATGTTCCGTTGACTGTACTAAAGAGCTTTTATACCAAGTTTCAAGTTAATTTGCGAATAAACATATTATTTCCCATACAAACTTTGCCACGGTTTTTATCCACTTACGGGTTGAATTTCGAAAAATGCTTTGCTACCTCATTTTTATGGCTTTATTTAGAAAAATAACCTGATTCCCCTACAAATTTTGACCCCTTGCGAAATGATTTTTCAAAATAAGTGAAATGTATCATTTTTAGTCAAACGGTAGCATACCAACTTTCATAGATTTAAGCCAAAAAATTTAAGCCTGATTTTCATACAAACTGCCAACCCCTATTTTACCCCCTTGGCAGGCGAATTTTGCAAAATCCGTTCTTAAACGACGTATTCAATATACATTTAACAAGTACTTTCCCCAAATTTCGAATTTCTTGCCTTAAAGGTTTGGGCTGGGCTGTGATGAGTCAGTTAGGACATTGCCCTTTATATATAGATAGTTGTCAATGAAGAATGTACGTGTATGGAGTAATTCGTGTCTGATGTTTTCTTCGTTTGACTAGCACTGGTTGTAGCTGCGGCATAAGCCGTGTCGTGTCGCGTTGAAATTATAAGTTAAATGGTGATATTATAACGGTATTACTTTACAAAAATATAAAATCGGCATAAAAAAATACGTAATATTGTCCCAAGTCTCTCGTAAGTGGAAACAACGTCGCGCGTCGTTGTAACGAGATGGTCGGCGACGACACGAGATATGACAGAGAAAATTAAACGAGAATCCTCTTTTATTTTGTTCTCATTTAACACATACTGGTTTTACCAGCGGCGTATTGGGAGTTTTAGCCGCCCGGGGCGTAAGCCAAATCCGCCACACCCTATCACAGTATATAGATCCTAAATTTTCCAAAATCCACTGATTCTTAAAATGTTTTTAGCAACTGAAAAACTAACACTATCAAAATTAAAAAGGACGTCTGTAACTAATAAAACGCTGTTGGTAGTGATTGTATAAGCCGTAAGATGATCATTCCCGTCCTTGACATAGTTGTACCCGACATCACTCTCATCCTTAATTCATCTATATCCTCCAGTACCTTCCCCGCGCAATGGAAAAATGCTTTCATTATTCCCTTATAAAAGGCAAATCCTATTACTTTTTCTGATTTTAGACCCATTTCAATATTACCTTTCCAGTCAAAAGTCCTTGAGCGACTTGATCATTATCAGCTTAACACTTTTCTGACAAAAAACAGTCTGTTGAATCCTCTACTCTACTCACTAAAATTACTGATGATATTCGTTACAGCATGGATACCACACAACTCACAGTCATGTCACTGTTAGATTTCAGTAATGCCTGCAACCGACTTTGACCTATTGCTGGGCATCTTACGCTGTCTTAACATATCTCCAACAGTGATAGACTGGTTTCACAGTTACTTGTATGGGCGCCAGCAACGCATTCGGGTAGAGGATACATGCTCTGACTGGTGCTCCACTTCAGCCACTGTTTTCTTTTTTCATTAACTCTATTTCTCTCCAGCTATCTTCTCTCTACCACTTGTATGCAGACGATCTCCAAATTTACACACATGCCCCAATTGATGACATAAATAACGCTATTCAAAAAATTATGCTGATCATAACCAAATACTCCAATGGAGTACATTTTATGGTCTCAAAGCTATAATTATTGGCAGTCCAAAAATGATTTCACGACTTAATTGGGATTTACCACCTGTTGAACTTGATTCAGTTATTATTCCTTACCTAAACTCAGTTAAAAATCTAGGGATTCTTATTAAAAGTACACTTTCATGGATTCCACAACTAAAAGAGGTCAGTCGTAAAATTTTCGCCTCCATTAGGTCAATGAGACGGTTGCGTAATCTGTTACCTGTTTCCACCAAAGTTACACTTGCACAATCTTAACTTCTTGCTATTCTTGATTATGCTGATGCTTGCTATATCAATCTTACCGAGGAGCAATTAAACAAACTTAAGCGACTTCAAAATATCTGTATTCGATTTATATTTTGATTACGCAGATATGATCATGTGTCTGAGTTTCATGCTCAGCATAAGTAGCTCCCAATTCGTCTTCGCTGGAATACCCATATTCTCACACTTCTTTATTACGTACTGTTCAATTCATCAACTCCTCTTTATTTGAAAGAAAGTTTTCAATTTTATTTCTTCATCTACACTTACACTTCACCCTTTGACTAGCTTACTTTTAAAAACACCGGCACATAACACCAACTACTACAGTCACTCATTCAATGTGCAAGCTATATAGCTTTGGAACTCCCTTCCACTAAATATCAGAAGTTTACAATCCATCGCTATTTTTAAAAAACATGTTAAGGAACATTTTTTTTTGAACTCAACTCTTATTTTAATACACCTGGTTAATATAATCTTCATTTTGATGTATTTATTATACTGTGTATGTATTTAGAATATAGATATATATGTATTTATAATATAGGTATATATGTATGAATAAATATATTATATGTGTATTTATATTTATAAATATATATATAGATGATATTTTTTTATTTATGGTGGTATATATGTTGCATGTATATGTAATTGTCTGTTCTTTTTTTTTATTTTAAGTTACTATTTTCGCTACCGCACCACCTTTCATTTATTATTTCCTCTACACAAAGTTTTGCCTGGTAGAGATCGCTCTTAAGCGATAAGGCCGCCTATTAGTACCTTATTTATCAACTTAGTTTTGCTTGTTTTTTTTATTTTTATGTGCAATAAAGTATATTCATATTCATTAAACAATAAATATTTTCTGATATAGAATAATCGTCAATCTTTAATAGGTATCAACCGTTAGCGGATATGTACTACAGACAAACTAACTTGTTAATAATGAATAAAGTTCAGGGCAACAACAACACGATACCGATCGACCACGAGAAAGAGAACCGTTCACCATAAACCGTAGTACTTAGAAACTAGTTCCATACATAAAATATTAATAATTGATGCCTTTGAATAGTATAATAGCGTGCTATTACGTATCGTACCCTCTGTTGGCGTCTCAAAAGGAAATTCTAATGGGTATAATCCATCATTCGAGCTAAACACGCATAATTTGTTTGTAGAAACATATAATTTTACGGTTGGATCGGTGCAAATTTTAATAATGTCTTGTTCCGAGGATTGAAGGGGACAGTTAACTATACCTTAGTTAAAGTCTTTTGGATTGGCACTTTTATTGTGTACATTAGTCTCTGTTATGTATGTTCATATATTGGAGTTGTTTATTGTCTAATCGTTATAAATGCATTAAATATTTGGTTTAATTTAATTACTTTTTTTAAAAAAAATTAAATATATTACACCTATATTTTGTGTTTTATACTTTTACAATTGTTGCTGTTGTTTTAGTACAGAAAATAAGAATCATTGTAACTGCTTTTTGTTTAAGTTAGTATCCTATTTTAACTGTTTGTTATCTAAAGCAAATAATATTTTTATAGTTTAAGGTCAAAATCGTCCATGGAAATTTATTTTCGTTTTTATTCTATTTTGTAAAAGAGTTGACAGTATATTATAATATGTATGTATTATAGTACGTATAGTCTGTGACCACACTTTGAAATGATGAGATTAAATATACCAAAACACAAAGATAGAATTGTACTTACCTGCTCAAGTGCTCACCTCGTCAGTAATATTCACATTAGACACGGGCGGGTGACTCCTCAACTCCTCAACACGTCTATTGTCAGAAAGAAATGAACCAGTTTTATTTCTCAACAGCATTATTTTATTTGCGTTGAATTTATTTTTTAGACCAAGTCCCGAAAGGTTATTTTTGAGAAGCAAATAAAGCGTCAAACAGTGTATAGGTACGTACGAATACCCCTAATTTCGTTCAGAGAAGCTGATGAGTGATTCACAAACGTACACGGAGCGTGATGTAATTTAACGCTTTTGTTGTTCAATTTTTTTAAGGATTTTGCATGTTTCATCAGTTTGGACTATTTATTGTGACAATACTAAACTTGTACTATTGATGCGAAATTAAGAATTGCTTATTTATCAGTCATTATAAACATACTGTTTGAATTATGGGGTAATCATCTACTTTTCACTTCATCTAAATCAATTAACTTTTATTCATAATTATAATAATATAAATGCATAAGTAAGTATGGAGTTCTTCAAGAAAGAAGTTATTAGATTTCTGACGGGTCGGCAACGCGCGAGTGATACCCCTGGTGTAGCAAGCGTCCATAGGCTACGGTGACCGCTTACCATCAGGCGGACCGTAAGCGTGTTTGCCACCTTAGTGGTATAAACAAAAAAGTAAGTTTGTTTGTTGGTCGTTCCTTTACGATTACGACGCAACGACCCGTTTAGCTTAAATTTGTTTGTCGTTCTTTCACGATCACGACGCAACGACCCGTTCAGCTTAAATTTGTTAAATCACGTTTGTTGTATGGTAGCCCCCCTTAAATATTTGTTTTATTTAATTTAAATTTATTTATTTTTAGACTATAATTAAATAATCTGTGAATATTTTAAGCATCTACCTGTTGCCCTTATCAATATCGAGCAAATCGCTTGTTGTATGGGAGCCCTCTTTAATATTTATATATAGCCCTCGTTAGTATTTGTTGTTATAGTGGCAACAGAAATACATCATGTATGAAAATTTCAACTGTCTAACTAGCACTGTTCATGAGATACAGCCTGGTGACAGACGGACGGACAGCGGAGTCTTAGTAATAGGGTTCGGCTAATTACCCTTTGGGTACGGAACCCTTAAAATAGAAACATTTTTTAAACGATTAGTTCATAGACAGGTCGTTTAGTAAACACCTCTTTAAACTAGGGCATAATTTAATACTATATTTGTACAAAAACTAACAACAATTTCCATAATATAAACAGTTCAGTAAATAAAAATCGTAACTCAAAACTAACTCTTGAGAACGAGTCGACATTCGTCTTCATTCAAATGTTTACAGCTGTTTGGGTTTTTTAGAATTTTAATTATTTAGATTTAATTACTTCGTTGTTTGTGACTGGGTCCCTAGGTATTTATATTTTGAATCCTAGTAGAACAGTTGACGACCGAAGCACAAGACGGCTCTCCGTCACCAACGCTCTCAGAATATTGTTCACTGGAATTAGGTCCTTTTGGTTTTATAACATAAGAAAACCAGAAGAATGGACAGAAATACCGTTTTTTATAAAAAAAATTAAAGATCCGCCCAAAAGAAAATAACATGTTCCAATTGTTGCCAGCGTGGTGATTACGAAAACCCTCTTAGTCTCATTCAGTACGTCTGTACCGAACACTAACATGTAATTAAAATGGCCAAAATCGATGTCACCTAAAACGACACCCAGACTTTTTAATTTTATTAGCCTATAAAGCTACTTCAAACTTTATAGTGCTGTTAAGCGCCTAAATTATCCGAATCCTTATGTTAGGTGCACGCGCGCCGCGGTCGACGCGAGGCGACAGCAGTAATCCGCAGGATCGCTCCCCGGGCACGACTTGCGGAATCTTTTGGCTTTTAAA
Source organism: Apoda limacodes (assembly GCA_946406115.1). Lineage (NCBI taxonomy): Eukaryota > Metazoa > Arthropoda > Insecta > Lepidoptera > Limacodidae > Apoda > Apoda limacodes. Next base: position 2,832,610 of record OX291553.1, on the reverse strand, counting down.
TACACGGCGTGTTTGGAATTTAACATCTTAATCATACCAACCATGTCTGCTATACCATCAAGTGCCGGTAGTATAATTTAGATAGTAATATTGTTTGGTGTTGTAATACTATTTATTTGCTATATTAACGTCATTTATTAATACAATAACAAACAACACTGGAAAGACGACTAAAATGGCGCAAAAATTCGTCCTGAATTCGATTCCCGAACAACAACATTTAAAACAATTTGTGTATCGTATGTTTGGGTTTGACCCAAAAAATGTCGATAAACTGACACTAATCATGATTGTGATGGAATAATATCAGCGCAATCATTAGCTTACACTGGACATTCGTAATACAATCGAGCTCACACGAGGAGCAGTTAATGATCTATTCCAAAAATAAGTCAAAGTGGTGCCTTACGGTATGAAAACCAGAGTTTCACACGAAATACAGACAAAAACGAAGTCCTAGTATGTTTTGCGATAGGAACATGCTGGAAAACTTAGCAATCTCATACCCTTCACAAAATAAATATTACACAGTGTGAAAATTATGGGGCGATAAAGCTGACGTTACATCCACTCAAATATGATAGTGTGTGTAAGCACACCAAAAGAGTAAAAAACATCACAAAAATCGCATTAAGCTGTGCGGACATAGAACTGGCTCCTGTACCATCAATGCTTAACGTTATATTTAAATGTTGGGATAAAAATATAGATCTCTCGTTATATAAATAAATAAGTTTAAAATAAAATCATAGCAATACAATAAAACAAATTTATGACATATTTTTTTTAATTTTATTGAAGAATTTACACTTTCCAGCTAAACTGAGTAATTCTAAAACTAGGAATAATATTCTACCTGTACAGTTGTAACGTCAACGCGTCTCACCTGACCAACTAAAGTCGACAATATCAACTTTTGAAATTAATGTAAAGTTCTGAAGGACGATGAAATCTGTACGTTGAGTGTACGGGCGGCGACAAGAGGGTAATCAAAGTAGAACGTGCGCCCCGGGCGGCGGCGGCGGCGGGGCGGCGGGGCGGCACGGACGTGACGCGCCCGGGGCGGCAACTGTTGTCTCCTCACTACCGGTAATGTGTCCTGTCAGCAATTATCTGCAAGGTTTTACAGCTTTCACATTTTTATAAATGTATAAAATGCTAAAAGTATGTAATATAATTGCGTAAATGATGGATGGGAATGCAAATAGGTAAATTCCTTTAAGAATTCATTCCGATTGAGCAGTTTTTGGGGCTAAGGTCAATGTGTCTTTCCCGTAATCAATGAACATAAGGCGCAGAAACATGAACTACTCATACGTACGTCCGCAGTCAATATAAACGACAACCTTAAATTTACATAATAAAAATGTCAATAGTTTTGTGTTTGTGTTTGTCCTGAGACTGAGTGTTTTCTATGTGTAATATGTATGTATTTACAAAAAAAGTAAATAATATGCATTTTTATCCGTTGTCTGGTATCTATTGCACAAGCTTTGCTTGGTTTGGGACCAGACGGCGGTGTGTGTAATATCTAAAAATATTTATTATTATTATTATTCATCCAGGCAAGTACACCGTAATGGAGTAATATGATATACATAGTGTAATAGAATTGATTTTAAAGCTGAATCCACAGAACTTGTATTTGGAACTTGTTACGGATATAACGGAAATACTTCCGTTAATTTATACATATTTTTTCAAGAAACGCAATATTATGAAACATAGTTTCTTACATTTACTTATCTGGATGTTTTATAGTTTCTGCGTTTCGCGTATTCTTTACCGTTTTTCCAGCAAAATATTTATTTTACTGTTGTATTCATAAAAAACAAAGTTACCTGAGTTTACAGATACTGATACACAACTAGAGCAACCAACTATAAAAAAATAAAATTTACAAAAAAACACTCAATACAGTTTCTAGTATTCAGTAAAGTTGATGCTATGTTACCTACTCTAAACGAGTAGTTAAAACTTTTGACAATTCCCTTGTTTCCACCGCCCCTTTATTTAACTCGGTTCTGTCTGATGTGTATACAACGTAACGAGTCACGCTTGACGTATCGTTCGGATCTCTGGGCCTGGGCTATTACGACCCGGTACAAACCTATCGTATTTTGCTTATGAATGCAATTTGTTACATAATTTTTGGGTTCCGTACCTCAATAGAGAAAAGGAAATAGGGTCACTTAGTTGTCTGTCAGTCTGTCAAGACCCTTTTTCTCAGAAACACGTGAAGGTATCAAGTTGAAATTAATATCAAAAACTGAAGTCTACGGTCTCTTGAAGCTGTTAAAACAAATTAAGTTTCTAAGTCAACGCAATAAAAAAATACGGCCAAAATACCATTTTTGTCGCATATTTTGGCATTCACAATTAAAACAAAACCTACGGGAAACCCGTTGTCCTAGAATCATGATAATTTGACACATAATGATTTGACACGAATCAAGGTCTTACATCACAAATATGGGAAAAAATCCAAAATTCGCAAATTTGTGCTCACACTTAAGTCTAAGTACAAAATGTAATTAACTAGATAATAAGGCAATAAAATAGCCTTATTGTGTGTAAGGAGCTGGCGTCTTAAGTAGGTGTATACCTGTGTTACAGATTCAGCAGGTGCTCACTCCCGGAACTATTATACGATATTTTTGTTTTACTTTTACGAAATACTACAAATATACAATAAGCAACAAATTTTCTTCAGAGATATTATTTATTTTACAAGTTTCGAACTAGTAACGATCAGTTTTGTAGCATATTGAGACACAAATAAATCAAAACCTATGGGGTACTTCCCGTTGAGCTAGAATCATGAAATTTGGCAAGAAGCAAGATTTTTTACATCACAAATATAGGAAAAAATTCAAAACTCTAGGCTGTATTTTTTACATTTTTGTCAATTTTAAACTAAGCTTAAGATGTAGAGGTTGGATTTGATTTAAAGGTGTTTTCACTTTATATGTTCAACATACATACTTATATTGTAAGGTAATCCTGCAAATTCTGTACCGAGGTACTACGTCATTCTCTTCATAAATGGCTATTTTGCAATATATAATAGCTTTAAAATTTAATTATTTGTCTGCGCCCGTGGCGATGTAGGATAAAAATGTTTAGCTTGGACCCCAAATCCTGTGGGGGCTTCAGGGGATTGGCGGGATCTAAATAGGGATCGGGGAGCAATTTCCGTGCCCCGGGCGCTTGAGCCCAAATCAGTGTTGCATGCATCAAGTGGGTGTGTACCATGAGTCAGAGTTCACTTTGAGCTTTCATTTTGTTTTAATGAAAATTTTAATTTTTATAATTCGCACTTTGGATCGCATCAGCTTTACTTGATTGCTTTTTTTTAATTTTAGTAAAGGAAGTAAAAGTTACTAAAGTTACTAATTAAGCTGTGTGATATTTTAATTCTATATAAGATATACTTTTACCTACAAAATGATGTTTAAATCCTATAAATTAAAGGTTTTGTGTTAGTTTTTAAAAGATTTACTAATGAGAACAATGTCTTCCTAAGACCTTGGTTTTGTTAATTTTTGTTTTGATTTTACTTCACGTTACAATTTACTTTCACACTCTGTTGAGTCATAATTGCCCGGTAAAGTTGTATAGTTGACTAACTAACAGTTATGGAACTAGTGTTTGAACTTTGAACATTTATGCAATTATGAAAACAGCTTCTTACGTATTCGTGCGATTCGCTCTCAGTTGTTGAACCAATAACTACAAAGGGATATATGCTTATGAATTTGCTCTGACCTATGGATTCTCTCAGCTAATATTTTCTCCAACGAGAATACCAGATACAAAAGACCATACAAAAGTCCTTACTGGACCTTATGACGGCTACACGTCCTGACAGATATTCCATCTCAGTGGATGCGCATCTTGGCTCCTCGGACCACTGTCTCGTTCGGACTCATGTGTCATGCACACAACCCGATCCACCTGGGCCACAAAAAAACGAGTTGCACTCCGGGAGTGCCAGCAAAGTAAAAACCTTTACACACGATTCGCGCTTAACATTCAAATACGTTACAAGACATGTCATACGTCATATTTAATTGTACTGAACTAATGGCCTTAACACACAATTTGCGCTTAACACTCAAATATGTCACAAGATATGTCTTTGACATTGTCAAGAAATAACAATTTTTGTTTATTTACTTTTTTTGACGTAGTATATTTGACATCGCAATCTGTCTTAGAATTAAAATTCCATATCCAACCTCCCTGTACTACTCATAATCGCCATGTACTAGAAATAATTATGAGCAGTTAGCACATTGACATCTACAACTACCCACTCGACTGGCTTCTCTATACAAATGACAGCTGATTTTGTGTGCCAATTTGAAACGCCACCGCGAAAGTCTCAGGGAACTAATTTTGACGTATATTGTACATGGCTGTCTTGGTAGATTGAAAACATCGTAAAAATTTAATGAATTTAACTTAATTTGTCGGTGTTTTAGTGAGTTTTTGATTTTTTTTTATGTAATAGCAAAAAAAGTTTACAAATATGAGGAAATGTGTCTCATGCAAACGGTGCTACAAAAAGTTTACAAATATGAGGAAAGGTGTCTCATGCAAACTTTGCTACAAAAAGAGGAGTAACACATCATTTCACAGTTACGTGCGTTTAGTGTTTGTTTTTATTCAAAATAGATGTAAAATTTATATGTGAACCATCTGATTCAATCAGAAATTGTTATTGCAATATTATATTAGCAGTACAATATTGAATTTCGGTAAAATTGATAGTTATTTGTGTTGTTTAAAATTTGCTAGTGATTCAAAAAGGTCATAATTTCAATATCGATATTTAGAAAGTTGGCCAATATGGACATGGAAATTGTTTTATTTAGACTGTTGTAAGTCTTTCGATACTGACATGCTTTCGACTTAGAAATCAGGTTTCAGATTTTCCAAGCCCTAAGGGAGGGATGGAGATGGTTTAATTTTTTTTTTTTTTCAGATTTCCAACAAACTTAAAGGAGAGGAGTATATAGTTACATGATATTAAAGCTTTGAACTCGACTCCAAAGTAAAAAGATTTCCTTTGCTCTAAACATTTCAATGCTAAATGTCTTTTCAAACATTGCAACAGAACCACATTGAAGTTGGGCAATGTCCAAAAAAAAAAAATTACAGGATTGTTTTAAATTTGACCTCATCAATGTAGAACTGAATTATATTAGTCAAGCAGCTTGCACGTTTATTGCTTCATGAATTAAAATTTAATAAATGATCTATTATAATAATCAAACACTACAGGCGTTATACTTCTAATTAACTAATAATAACAATAATAATAATATATTTTCTTCTAAGACTCTAACCTTCAGGGAGTCATAAACGAAGAGAGATTATTTCTATGTATGTATATTTATATTGTATTTCTTACTGCTATGAAGATTTCGTGTGTTTATAAGATTGATGTACTAGGACTTTATAAGTCACCAGGAGTTGTATCTAATCAACTAATGTAATTAAACCCAATAGGTAATTCAAATTACGTTTGTTAGGCATATTGCTTTTAGTGTTCATATCATAATAATTGTGTAATTTTTTCCAGACCCAAATTCTTGCGAAGAGCTTGAAATAATTGACAGTAAAAGTGACAAAGTGTCCAGAGGAAAAAATGTGGCTCACAGCGTCAAGCGTTGATTTTTGTTTATTTAAATATATGTACATAAATAATATTATAAAAATTATTATGAAAATACAGAACTGAAAAAAAAAACTTTTTTCTAAGGAGCAAAAAGTGCTATCATATTATAACTTCGCAGGTTTTAATTAAATTATCCTATAAAAAATAAATAAGATGTCCATTTAATGCGACTTTTATTTTTAATTGACTGGACTATTAGTAGACTGAGATACCCGTTTAGATAGTGTACCTATCCCACACACCAATGGGCACTAGTTATTGAGAGGCTGCCGAAGTTTTCTTTTAGGACTATAGTATGGAATTCTTCAAGAAAGTAGTGATTAGATTTTTAAATAATCGGCAACTCGCGAGTAATTGTCCTGTTATTTCAAGTGTCAATAGGCTACAGTAACCCCTTACACCAGGTGGACCGTAGGCTTGTTTTCCACCTTGGTTATATAAAAAAAAGGAGGGGGTTGCGATCAGACCCATTCCAATAGACAGGCGGTACGTATACAAAAATCCGTTGAAGTTACAATATTCTAAAGTGCCGGGTTTTAATTAATAGGTATTACTGAAAAACGTGATTTTTTTTCGACGATCACAATACTTCCTTCACTACATAGGAGTTCGAAACAAAAAAATATGGTCCAGGTTGGACCACGTCAAATGGTTCGATCAAATCGAAAGGTATCATCGAGAATTCTCGCCAACACAGATTTTTTAGTAAAAAAACTTAGAAGTAGTGGTAAGTGGCAACACTTTATTGAATGTTCTTAAAAACCACCAAAGAGTTTTTCAGTTGTTGTTGGGTTAAAAAACTGTCTATTTCTAAAATATAATATATCGATATATCACAGGTATAATGTCGACTTGCGGACATCACTAATTTTAGTTCTATAGACTTTCGTATCTGTCTACAGCGCCAAAATGGCGTTATTCAAGTAGGCACAAAAAACGTTTGACAGCAGCCAGTCCAGTGGGTAGTAGTAGAGGTCAGTGAGTTAGCAGCTAGTCTACACGCATACGTCTAGTCGCACGCACACAAACACCGTGCCGAAGTCTGCCGAACTGAAACCACGTTAGCCGATTGTTAGGTTTTTTTCGTGACGGAATTTCTAGATTAGCCCGCGATAAAAGCTATGCAATAGCTTAAAAGACTCCATATCAGGTGACCCTATTGCTCGGTTTCACCAGCAGAAAAAATATTTTCGGTGGGAACTCTCGCTATGTCTTTCTTTCCTTTACACGATCTCTGTGCTAAAAATAAGATAATTGAATGTTCCTTTGTGTCCATTCCATTAAAACTAATCAGGTAATTGGGACAGAATTCATTTTAGTTAGGTACTGAAACATTAAAATGTTATATGACATTTTAATGACCCCAGTTTTCTTCGTACTGAGAAATGTCCTTTCGTGACAAACTCACATATAAATTACGTATATTTATTTTACTACGGCCATTATTTCTATGCACCACTTATAATCCGGCACACACATTAAAATAAAAACATAAATTCTTATTCATTCAACCCTAAAATTCTTAACTGAATCATTAAGTATCGCTTCAATAACCCTAAAACATCAAATATCTTACAGAGCGTAGGCATTTTTTTTCTTAATCCATTGTTACCCAAATCATCAAAACCGGTATTAAGTAATCGGTAAAATAAACATAATTTTTGGTAACAATGGTCAGAAACACGTCACACGTTTTACTACACACTCATGACTTGAAAGCTAACCCTCAGCGAGCGCGAGGCTCTAAAACGTACATTGTGATGTGATGTCGGGGTCTCTTCGGCCCGGTAATGGTTTCACGTACGGCGTGCGTGTCCCGATAAAGGGTTAAGTACACACTAACAACTTGACGTGAGTCACAAATCCACCATTATTATGTTATTGTGGGAGCCGTGTCGTTGCGGCCCCACATTTACATACAATTTAACATGAAATGTGGGCAATAATTCATGCCGGCTGTTGCGTTATTATTTCTATTATAAAGTGTTCAACTCGACATACTTCATGTTGCCGTCTTGCGTGTTCATTTTTCTGTTTTAATGTTTTTGGTTAACGACTACATAGTTATTTTATCTCACGTGGCTTTTACAATGACCTTATTTCGCATTTAAATCGACGAAATTACTTTTGTGTAAGTACTCGAAAAATGGTATACCGATATCGAATCAATAACGACGAATTAATTTATTATTCAAATCACGCTGTGTGTTTGAGTCAACGATATAAAGAAAACTCGCCGTAAACAAAAACACGATGGAACAAAAACCCTTTCCAATAAAACGATCTACGACAAATCGACAGACCGAATTGCCTACGAGTCAGTTAACACGAATTCAAATGAACGCATTCACTGTTTTAAATATTAATCGATGTGAGAAGCTTATTGAATATTTTTACCACGATTTATGTCCAATTAGCAGCCAGAGCGTGAATTGAATTGTTTGTGCCCAAAATCTGAATAAATACCACAATATTTACGATAATGTCCACTCGTTTGAATAGGCGGCTCCGTGAGCTCGCCGCGGGAGAGAACCAACCGTCGTATTTATTATACGGCGACGAAGGGTTAGCTCTTTGTATGACGTTTTCATGTTTATTTACGTGCTAGCTGACAAGGTGGTCTAAACTGGCCCGGGTTACTTTGGCTACTCCAAACCTGGATTTTAAAAACGATATTTTAGTGTTAATACGGTCGTTGAATGAATTTCTTCGCTCAATTTATTTCGGAATTAGGGTTATACTTTACGAGATGAGGCAGCAAACTGGTTTACATAACATATCTCATACGGACACCTAATATTATTAAAACGGGTTTTATTATCTTAATAGGGCCGTGAATGTAACGTTTATCTTAGTGAATGTGACACAAAGTTAGATTCAGTGATTTTATCCAAACGGTTGAATATTTTATGAGTCTTATTAGAGGACGTCTATGTGATTAATATTCGGACTGTTTAATTATTCTTTCAAACCGTATCTCAGTCCGTGAGCAAAGATTGGTTTAAATTACCATCATAATAAAATAGACAAACTGTACTTTTAATAAAGTGGGTCTTTAGAAAACCTAATAGCAGCAGGCAGAGAAAGACAAAACGGGTTGTGGTTTAAAATCACAATTATTTTCTTATTTATAATTTTGACCACTTCTTTTACTGCAAATAAATAAAGTATTTACATGTATAATATGATGGCTACGTTTTGTTGTTCTACTATTGTCAAATGTCACGTATATAATCTGCAGAAATAGGACAACAAAGCCAATTTAATTTAACTTATTATAACTTTTTTCAATAAAATTATTAACATTTCAGGTCGAGAGTGGGTCTGACTTATGCTAGGTGCTTCAGACTTGTCACCCCCTTCATATATTTGAAAATGTCAGATATAATAAGGAACCTCTGTGACTGTGTGCCTCCCTGTCACTTTTAGATAAGACGACCTATAAGTTTCCAAAAATACTGTAGGTTGGTTTTGTATCTACATACAGTATTGTATCTACCTACCATGCCTGTATGTAGATATTTATTAAAATCGATTGAAATTCCATTTTATGGCATCTTTTTAGGGTTCCGTAACCGAAGGGTAATTAGCGGAACCCTATTACTAAGGCTCCGCTGTCCGTCCGTCTGTCACCAGGCTGAATCACATGAACTGTGACAGTAAGACAGTTGAAATTTTCACAGAAGATGTATTATTGTTGCCGCTATTACAAAAAATTATAAAAACCAGAAAAAAAAAATATTTAAGGGGGCTCCCATACAACAAACGTGATTTTTTTTTGGTCGATTTTGCTGGATATTGATAACGGCAACAGGTAGGCGCTTTAAATATGCACAGAATATTTAGTTATATAGCTCCTTTAAAAATAAATTAAAATAAAACAAATATTTATCCCATGAAAAAAACGTGTTTTTTTTTGTTATTTTATAGATAATGTTAAATGGTACGGAACCTTTCGTGCGTGAGTCCGACCCGCAATTGGCCGATTTTTTATGTATACCCCTAAAAAATAATTTAATTTGTAATTTATTATTCGGTTTTTGATCATCATTTGTGTTGAACAAATATTTTAATTTCAGGAATGTATATTGTTTCGTGCACGAGCTAGACCCATGACATACCTACTCAGCAGTAACATTACATCACAGTAACACCAATAGGGTTCTGTTTTACTTATTGCGTACGGAATCCTAAAAACTGTAACCGAAACCAAATAAAAACAAATCGTGATTCTAGAAATCCAACAGTGACAGCTGTGATTAAAAGTTATTCCATTAATCTAGTGGTGCCCGGTCTCGGTGCAGGCTGACTGTACGAGTAATCTAGTGGTGCCCGGTCTCGGTGCAAGCTGACTTACGAGTAATCTAGTGGTGCCCGGTCTCGATGAAGGGTGACTGTACGAGTAATCTAGTGGTGCCCGGTCTCGGTGCAAGCTGACTTACGAGTAATCTAGTGGTGCCCGGTCTCGATGAAGGGTGACTGTACGAGTAATCTAGTGGTGCCTGGTCTCGATGCAGGGTGACTGTACGAGTAATCTAGTGGTGCCCGGTCTCGATGCAGGGTGACTGTGCGAGTAATCTAGTGGTGCCCGGTCTCGATGCAGGGTGACTGTACGAGTAATCTAGTGGTGCCCGGTCTCGATGCAGGGTGACTGTACGAGTAATCTAGTGGTGCCCGGTCTCGGTGCAGGGTGACTGTACGAGTAATCTAGTGGTGCCCGGTCTCGATGCAGGGTGACTGTACTAGTAATCTAGTAGTGCCCGGTCTTGGTGTAGGCTGACTGTGCGAGTAATCTAGTGGTGCCCGGTCTCGGTGCAGGCTAACTATACGAGTAATCTAGTGGTGCCCGGTCTCGGTGCAGGCTGACTGTATGAGTAATCTAGTGGTGCCCGGTCTCGGTGCAAGCTGACTTACGAGTAATCTAGTGGGCCCGGTCGCGATGCAGGGTGACTGTGCGAGTAATCTAGTGGTGCCCGGTCTCGATGCAGGGTGACTGTACGAGTAATCTAGTGGTGCCCGGTCTCGGTGCAGGGTGACTGTACGAGTAATCTAGTGGTGCCCGGTCTCGATGCAGGGTGACTGTACGAGTAATCTAGTGGTGCCCGGTCTCTGTGCAGGGTGACTGTACGAGTAATCTAGTGGTGCCCGGTCTCGATGCAGGGTGACTGTACGAGTAATCTAGTGGTGCCCAGTCTCGGTGCAGGCTGACTGTTCGAGTAATCTAGTGGTGCCCGGTCTCGATGCAGGGTGACTGTACGTGTAATCTAGTGGTGCCTGGTCTCGGTGCAAGCTGATTTACGAGTAATCTAGTGGTGCCCGGTCTCGATGCAGGGTGACTGTACGAGTAATCTAGTGGTGCCCGGTCTCGGTGCAGGATGACTGTACGAGTTATCAAATCAATGTGTCTTTAATTCTCAGCTACATAAGTCATAGATGAATGTCCAGTATTAGGCCCATACATTAATCTTATTGCTCTTTTTTGAAGTATAAAAATAGTTTCTATATCGGCTGCCCTTCCCCACAATATAATACCATATGACAGAAGGTAATGGAAATAACTTAAGTATACTAACCGAGCAGTTTCTATATTAGTAAATTGAGCAACTTATCTGACGGCATAAGCGGCTGAGGTGAGTTTTCGAGCTGACACAGAAATATGTGAGTGCCATTGCAATTTAGTAGCTAAAGTGATGCCGCTCTCGGTGCAGGCTGACTGTACGAGTAAATCACCGCAGTGGAGTGACTAATGGCAGTAAATATGTCATCGTCCTTTGATTCAGACGCATTAATACTGCGAGAAGAGTTTATGAGTTACGACCTCTACAAATAAACGTCATATTTTAATAACCCATCTATATTAAAGCCAAGTCAGTTTAAAACAAGAATACGTCAGTAGATAGATCTTGTTACACATTTCGTCACACTTTTACACTCTAGCGAGTCACCTCGGCTACATTCTCAGTAACAGCGTCGCATTGCATACAAGTTCTCTCGAAGCTCGTTCCAAACTACAAAACTGAGTAAATTAAATCTGCTTCCAAGATAATACGATCTGCAATGCTCCTAAGTAGCTCCAATGGAAGTTGAAGTGGCAATGGGCAGCCACATCGCCAGTGATAGTAACAAAAGATATAGATTTAATTATTTTTCAAAAAGCTGTCTACTGAGACATGATGAGTATGTGGCAGTTTGCCAGCGTTAACTACAAATTTATTGAAAATAAAATTAATTACAAAATTATGTTTATTAAAAACAAGAACAGAGTTAGCAAATATAATATTTTCAAATACACCTAGTAATTTTCTTTACTATCTGAATATGCGTGTATATTATGAAGGTTTACTAAATAATTTTCTATAGAAACACTGACATGTGTCGGTAAACACTAAGGTTTCGTTTCGAACCACAAATTAATGCGGAGCTGTTACAAATTAGCATAGATGTTGTAATTTATAAATATATATGTTATGAATAATTAAATACTTAAATCGTATATATTTAAAATAGCAATTCTTGTACATATATATCGAAATCTGAATATATTTATATTGGGTGAAGAACAGAAAAAAAAGGTTGACGAATTGTTTATACAATAGTTCGTGTTTAAACAATAGTTCGTGTCTAAACGACCCGGTAATTTTCGATGAACTTGAGCATTGATGCAATATGTTTTTTCAAGCATTAAAGGTACACCTTCTCAAAAAATTATGTACTAAGCACTAGGTATTTAAATTTACATTGAATTTCGATTTTAGTAATTTGGCCAAATCACTAATGTCAGCTGTGTTATTGTAAATAAATACATAAGGGCTTGCCTCATATTTATGTAGTCATACTAAAACAAAGTGTAGAACATGTGTTATTTTTACACGACCGCGCCAGAAGGAGGGTTAGGTTTTTCGAGTGTATGAATGTATGTATGTGTGTATGAATGTATGTATGTGTGTATGTATGTATATGTGTATGTATGTATGTATATTTCTTTGGCTCCCTCTGTAGCCTAAACGGCTGCATGGATTTTAGCTTGAGAGGCGTCGTTCGATTCGTCTCCATTGTGAAAGTGACACTGGGTAGGTACATAACATTCTTAAAAAAATAAAATGGCGGATTTTATGGGCTTCAATTTGCGGGTTAAAAATATTTTTTAAGACCCACGAATTAAGTTTCAAAGTAAAGGGCTTTCAAAAGCGAGTACGAAAATATATAACACTTATAATAAATTAAGCAGGCGCGAGTAAAAAAAATTGGAAAAAAAATTGGAAAAAAAACTAATACCTTTAAACGAGCAATTCTTGTATATATTCAATATATATTATCTGAATCTCGGAAAAGGCTCCAACAAATTTCATGAAATTTAGTACGAAGGGGGTTTCGGGGGCGATAAATCGATCTCGAAAGGTTTTACTTCAGGCAATGATAAACTGAAAAATATGACTCTTCATGACATCTATTGGCGAGTAGTAATACTATTACTTTTACCGACACAACAACACTAAAGGTACTTAACAATTTATGGCGTTGTTAACCAACAATGAAGCTACTTGATAATAGATGGCTTATTAAAAAAAACCTGCAAATCTCGGTCTTCCAGATACTAACACTAAAAGCTGTGAATAAAAATAAATAATTAAATAAACAAAAAAACTCGACTGCAAAACATTAAAAACTAACAGAAATCAAAACATACTAAATATTAATATAAGCAGGCGGGACTCATTTCAATGCAAGTTCAAAGTGTAGGTACATATTTTATCACACTATAGTAGTAACCTTAAAATGAGTTACGTCTAAATACGTTAAATAATTAATGAATAAGTTAAGTATTTGGTATGTTTTAATTTCTGTTTACTTCTTAATGTTCTTGCAGTCGGGTTTTTTATTTATTTAATCACTAAAGTGTATAGTTACATAATTATGTATTTATGTAATTATTCGATTTGTATTTAAATGTATTTGTGTATGTAATTATATTGTTATTAAATTTCATTTGTAATTAAAACTAATTACTATAATACTATTCTGTAGATAAAACTTTGTTTAACAAGCCCTTGCCACCTTTTTTTGTAAATTTATTCTTTCTCTGGGTTTGCGGGAAGAAATCTCTGGCAGAGATACGTACGTACGCCTTTTGTACTTTTTTTCTAGAATTATAATTTCTTGTAATGTTTTAAAGGAATAAAGGATTAAAATAAATAAAGTGTCCGTATGAAATTAAAGAAATATTTTTTACAAACACCCAAATATAGTACGATATTTTTTTGGTATTTTTTAAGGTGAAAAGGAAAAAAAGCGAGCCACCATTGATAATAGTTTTTTTTTTTTTATTTTAAGGTATATATAGTTATTGTATGTTCATGGAGACGTCTAGTCTAGTGAACGTCTCCATAAACATACAAGCATCATGGGGACCTGATTATACTATTAAGATCATCGAAATTAAACTGATTTGGAATAACAGCGGTCAGGAAAAAATCCTATTGCGTAGGAAACAGATAATGAATTTCCTCCCGAAAGGGTTAATCACCATTCTCAGTATATAAAGAGATATAGTGAATATACTTTATTTTGTCTTTTTAAAGGTTCCGTAGCGTACCTGTCACGATCCCATTATGGTATCAAGTTGAAATTAATAACAAATACTAAGGTTCATTGGAGGTGTGCAAAAATCAAGCTTGTAAGTGAATAAAAAAAACGACGATTTATGCCGCATATTGTGACACTCAAAACCTATAGGATACTTCCAGTGGAGCTAGAATTGTAATATTTGGCAAGAAGCAAGGTCTTACAGTACTTAAAAGGGAAAATTCCGAAAATCGTTAATTTGTAGTCATATAACATAAAAAAAAATTCTTTTGTAAATTTAAAAATATTTTACCAACCCTCGGATTTTGGACAAAGCACGGATTTTCCTATATCCCTGCGACAATAATGTAAAAATTTTCTACTGCCATAATATGATAATATGATAACTATCTGTTGCAAAAATGAGTTCTTTTTAACACAAGTGATTCACAATAGCACGCACAAGTACCTTTAAAAAAGACAAATCTGCAATTGCATACACTGCGTTTTAGGAAACCAGTAAAAAAATTTAAGTAAATATATACCTACAGTAGGTGCCCAAATTTTTTTGACCTTTAATTAAGCAAAATTTTGGTGGCGTTGTTAGCTTATATATTAAATCTGGGTGGATGAAAATATCCTCTTCGCTGCACTCATCACTGTAATATGACATTGTTTTATTAGTAAAAAATAATTTTGAAATTGTTAGCATTTTTATAAATATATCTAAACTCAACTTAGGCCAATAACGTGGGAATATATTTATTAATAAGCGCCATCTAACGGAAGCAGAACCTCGCTTTTCAGTTCAGTTTATTCGTTGCTCGTTTTGTGCTGAAAATATACTAATATGCTACAGGGGTATAGAAATAATGATATATCTGATAAAAAACGTTATTTAACAGATTATTTCAAAAACATGTATTGTCGTATTGGATGTAAAATCGATATTAGATGACCTAGCTATAAGAATAATTAAATGTATACTTAATTTATTAGTAGTTGAATTAAATGGGACTAGGTCATGCAAAATGTACATTGAAAACTTTGCATAAATAGATTTATATCGAGTAACCATTAGAGCGTGTATGATTTATGTTTAGTAAACACGCAGCGATGCGACGGATCGGAATATAAAAAAACGTGTACCAACTGTGTAAGGAAACTAACGGAGTTTGTGCACCTAGTTTATGACTGATTTAAAGTTATTGAATAGAAATAAACTATCGACAGTACCTACATATTATTATGTCGTTACTAAACATTTCTTAAATATTATTTTACGAGAAAAATTCAGATTAGTAGAAAAATAAAACAAAATAGTTTAAACCGACACGTGATTAATGATTTCACGTATTTTAGATAGAATACACTTTATTGAACAGTATTACATGTTATTCACAATTAAGAATAAAGGAACTACCTGCCGGCCTTAATAGAACTGCATGCATTTATTTAAAAAAACAAAACGTAATTCAATATCCATCAAACAGAACTTTACTACAGTATTTCCAAAATGTCGTCTTCAGAAGGTACATAGCTATTTTGCTTTACAAAGTTTATATCGTAACTACAAAATTCCTGAAAATGCAGTACAATGCTCGAAGACCTTAATCAAGTTTCCCAAAGGGTGGGCCTTAACATGAACATGGACTAGACAAAGATCATGTCAAATGTCCATGCTGTGCCCACCCATATAACAGTCGGGAACTCAAGGCTCGGGCAGGGCACATAGTACGTAGAACATAGCGTTGAAAGACCACAAGGTGGTCAGACGACATAGCGAGGGTTGCAGGAAGACTCTGGATGCAGGCCGCTTCCAACCGTTTTCTTTGGAAATCTGTGGGGGAGGCCTATGTTTAGCAGTAGACTTCTTGCGGCTGAGATGATGAATTTAAACTATTGAATTAACTATGTATAGTGACATCTACTTTGTATGGTGACATACATAAAACATCACATATGCCTAGTAGGTATTATAACAATTAGATCTCGATACTTTTTACCAAAAACCATTTTAACTACATGTTTATATATTTGGTCTCATTATATTTTTATTGAGTTAATAATTTGAACAATAAAGCAATAGCTTGCAACAGCTTTTCTTTACTCTCTGCTTTTCTCTTTAAATATCTCTTCGCTTATAATAAAGTTAAATTGATGGGTGAAACATATAAACAAACAAACAGACATTTACATTTTATTTTATTATCCTAAATTAGGTATGAAACCATTCGTTTAAACACCAAATACTGTGCGTAAGTTACTGCCTATCTAAGTACTTTAATTTTGTAACTTTTTTAATGTTGTAAATACCTCACCATGGTAATTACGTAAGTCGTAGGGACAACTGGTGTGAGGTGCGCGGCTTGTGTTGTGTGCTTGTGAATTATGTACATTTGATAGGTAGTTACTGTGTACTATGTACATTTAAAATACGATTTACATAGAAAGCGAGTAAATTTTGTTGCTGTTGACAAACTACTAGTACACACACACACTAATGTGTATGTTATATAGTTGAATAGATCCTGTTATAGAAACAACTGGTTCCAAAATCATTGTTACATGTTATTGTAAGAATACATGTGTTAATATCGACGATATTTCGTAATTCAATATTTGTATACTCTTCGAATATTACCCAATTAAGCATTTGAATATTAAAATTTGGATCTAGAGTTAGAGTTAAACTTTTATTACAATCGTACATTTTAGATACAGACCAGAAAAGTAATTTCTGTACATGTTCATTTCGATAAATTTACTTATTATTTATTATTATAAATACTTCTGTTCATAAGTAATTTATACCATAATTATTTCTAAATAATTTCTTTTTTTTATGTTTACCGTTTAGCAGTCACAGTTTTTGATTTTACTCCTAATGCAACACGGTATGACGCGCCCTTTTTCCGTAAATGTATTTTACTTTACTGAGAGGAACGCGAATCTATTATGTGATGTTGAAAATACATAGAATGAACTCCATACAAAAAAAAGTGAAAACCGCTAACTATGCTTAGCCCTATCCACCGGTCTTTATAATAAAAAAATATGTTTATCAATCACTTGTTACTAACGTTCCATGTTACTGTGACATGTTACTGTGACATGATAATTTCCATCGACCAGTTACTTACACTGTCATTACCGAGCACCAAACTTATCATTATTTTGTCCACGGTAATGATTCCTCGGGGGAGCTGCAGCTGGGCTGATGGAATAATTACTGCTTTACGTTAATTAAAATGTCTGGTCCTTATTTGTAAAATGCGGAACACCCGAGCCTCACAAACCATTGTAGGTGACGCCTATATTTGAAAGCTGTGTTTTTGTCATCAAAATTTTATCAAAAAATGTTTTTTCGGGGTCGGTAGTGGCCTGGGGGTTTCGATTTCAATTTTTTTTGTTTTGAGTAGCGGAGGTTCAAGCCCGGCGTGTACCAATGAGTCTTTTTCTTAATTTATAAAGTACATTGATTATTCACATCACTGGCTTTTGCGGTGAATGAAAACATCGCGAGGAAATCTGCATACGTTAAACCGCACAATCCGCACTGGGCCCGCGTGACTATATTAGTGTTGTGGTGTGTAGTTGGAGATGTATAATGCTGATAAGGAAAACAATGATTATTTCTTAAAAACAAAATGAACTCTTTTATAAATATAAATAATTAAATAAGGTGTGGTGAACAGGTATATACACAGATATGTATACATAAGTAAAGTATTATAACAAAAACTGTTGGTTGTATATAGACTCAGTTCGTCAAATATCTGAATGAGACAAAGGAACTCGGTTCAGACGATAAAACCAAATAGTCGGTGACAGCGCGCAATCAGCAGTCAGACTTCAGCTCACAGTCACAGGGCGGCCGCAGACGTCGCTCGATTCAATCTAAGCTGCTACTGCATCCAGCCGACGAGCCTTTGATACGTCCGCCGCTTGTCTGTCCAAACGATTGTCCCATCGGCCACCCACCAGCGACCCCCCCATCGCATATACCTCCCTGCCACACCAAAGCTTTCAGAGAGCTCAATCTAATTTTGATCAAAACGGTCCCTCTAAATTCCGAATAAATCATCACGTCAATTGTTACACAGTTCGTCGTAAATAGGGGAGGTGATAAATTAATGTTGCTAGTACATTAGACGCCTCTGATAATAAAACAGGCATTAAAATGTAATTGCCAACAACCATTTCGAAGTAATCAGTTTCTTTCTATAATTCAATATACATTACTTTTCTTCTGCTGACTTTTAAAAATAAAGTAATTATTATGCAGCAATGGTTACGTGACAATTCATTTAAATTGAGGGAAAGTAGAGTAGGGTTCGCATTAAAAGGCATCCTAACAGCAAAACTCACTCTAGAGGGTAATTGTGCACGAAAGCGTCTGGTAATAAAAGCGCTCGTAAAATTGTAGCGTTACGTTACGTAACTTTACGTTACGGCTCGCGAGATGGGTGAGTGCTCTGGGACGGCTAGGACTCCAGGACGTCACAACGAGACACTGATTCGTTTTTTGGACGCTCTTAATGTTTTCTGTTCTAATTCAGTCTGTTATTTAACTTATTAATGTTAATTCGTTTTGTGTTTGCAAATTTCACACTATGCTTATCTTTGATAAGGCCCAGACTGGAAATTGGAATATTATTTGTTGTTATAATGATGGGAACTAAGCACTTATTTCAATGCTAACTATCCTAAAGTGAATATACGTATGTAAATTATAAAAATTATGTCCTAATTAACATATAAATGACACATATGTACGTTTTTGACTTAATTTTAAGACCTGACGCACACAGCGAAAACATTTCGGCTTAATTAGAAACTCTCATAATGACTTGCAAACTGCTTAATTAAGATACTTCAACAGTTGAATATTTTTCAAATCGGTATGGCGTCGTTTTTCCGACATGTAGCGGCCAAGTTTCAAATATACGTTGTCTATTTCAATTCTAGGTCGTAAGATGTGGACTGTTTATTAATGTTTATTTCATGATTTGATCCTCGCTAGTAATTCTCTATTATTTTATAAAGCAGTCGAGCCTCGAAAAAGCCCAGTTTGGCGCACTACTCATAGATTAGAATATTAAAATTATCGTCATTTGTACCTTGTACCTGAGTTTACATTTTAAACAGGATTTGGCCAGAGCTGAAAGAGCACATCTGCCTCTTTTCAGGTCATGATGATGATACGTCCAGTGAGAGCTTGAGTTCTGCTTTATATTTAATTCTCTCTTTTTTCCGATTTCAAGAAAGCCCTAGAGACAAAACGGGGGACCTACTAATTGGTTGTAGTTAAAATGTTTTCATGTTTATAAATTCAACTAAACTCTTGGTCAATATTAACATGATGGAACAATAACTAAAACTTGAAAAATGATCACAGACATTGACCATTCATACGTCAATAAAGGAAAGGCAAAAAATGAAAAGCTGTTGAAGCTCAAAGCCCTTTCACCTAAAGCTATTGCAAAGAAGGCCTTTCTAAGCTCGAAGCGACGGAGGTAATGATGTGTGAAAGATTGATCGATATAGCCTTGAAACGACGTCCAAATTAATCTTTTATAATGTATTTTGGCTAGACATTTCGTTTGCAAGCGATTTATTACTTGGTTTTGTGAATTTATAGGAGCAATTTAATGTTCCAGACAAGCATTTAATCATAATTAATATATTTTTACATTTTAGGTTTAACATGTGTAGGTATTGATACTAATCGGCGAAGTATCTATTTCAAGATGTAAATTATCTGAAATTGCAATAGAGTAAACGTAACGACCACAGGGAGCTTATTGGAAACTGTCTCGAGTACTCCAGACTCTGGAATTCAAGAGAAAAATATACTCAAGTACTTTCATAGGTCTTGAGAGGTAAGATCTACTTGCATACATTTTTCTCTCGAATTCCAGAGTGTGGCCTACTGATCCAAAACTGAAGCTTATTGCTTCCAGTTCTGGGGAAATCAAATGCAAGAACCGAAATTCATTTAAACCTGTTACAAAAAAGTGCAAGTGCAAGTCGGACTCACTCACGGAGGGTTCCGTACTGCCACACAATTTACGAGAAGCCTGTCAGAAACCAAACAACTAAGAGCGTGGCGTCCGTAGATACTACGTAACTATATTATCTATTGCTATCTAGTTTTAACTCTACTAAGTAAATTTCGATACAAACCAATCCAAGAAGTGGTTAAATTAATAAGATAATCTAGATAATTTTGGCTAGATCAATCGCTTGTGAATCTTTTACCTTTTTTATTTAGTTTGGATAGGGCTCCAAAGTATGTTTTGAATTTGTCGTTATTCGTTAGAGCGTATTATACAATTACTGCATGTTTAAAACTTGTAGGTATTACCGTTTTTACTTTATAATGAAAACAAGTTTTTTGTATTCGGTGCCCTTGATTTTTTTACTTTTTGTTTCTTTTTTTTTTGGAAATGCGCCATAATAATTCTTCTATATTCTAAAAAAATCAACATTATATCTCTAACGATTCAAATGATAGAGTCTTTTAAAATTCAATTGACAGACATAGTACTTAAGTTTAGTAATAAAGGGTCCCGTTCGCATCCTGATTTCATGTTTTGGTTGTAAACCTATTCAAATTATTACTGTTCAAACAAGGAGTCAGCTAGAAACTTGTAGACAAAATATATGATTGCTAAGTGTATGATAAATGATCACGACTTAATAAAATACGCTTATTAATAGACTTGTCTACAGATTGTTTTGAAAAAAAATCAATTTCGCGAATAAGGCACTCTCAGTAATAAAAATAAATTAAAGTCAAATTCAAAATATTTATTGCAAACTAAGTGAACAATAAAGTCTTATGTTAGGTAAGTACTTGTGGCTTAGGACCCTTACAGGTATTGCAATACTAGGCATAGGTAATTCATAATTATAAATTTAATTTTCTTCATTAAAGCATACATTATATTATTATATTTGTCATATAGTTATATCATTTATGTTATCATGTCCATTTTATATTTTCATTCAAGTTTAAAATATTACATGTATCCAGCGCATGCTCAATGCTAACTTCTATTAGTTTTAAAATGTTCATACTATATATTTTAATTATGTCATATGAAATCGACTTAATACATATTCTTGTCACATAATTCGTCATAAAAAATGGCAATTGTCAGTTGGCGTGTCTCGGTCTGCACACAAATTATATCAAAATGATTCAGGCGCGTTCGTCATGCGACGTTAGCTCGACGCTCTGCCAAAGTTAGTTCGTAACTCATGTAAATGTACCGAATATATTAATTTTATAGTGACATAAATCGAAATAAATTTTGATGTTAACATATTATTATGTGACTCACTTAGTTATTTGTGTGACCAAATACACTGTATATTTACTCTAGTCTCGCACTTTCATAGATTTAATTTTTGTGAACTCTGGTACTCGTAGTTGACATTTTATTTAGGGAAGTAGTTCTCTATACATGTATGGTATATATTTTTTTTTCTCTCCTTATGATCGAAAAGTATGTCATTATGGCACAGCGTAGGTGGACTAAAATACTTAATTAGTCCCTAGGGCCTAATAATTTTATTTTATTTCGATTTCTCCTTGCAGGAATGCCAAGGTCTAAGCCATACAGCCACGTCATTAATATACAATGTTGTAAGTTTATTCTAGGCATTTGCAACATTTTTGGTCTTGGCAACATAAACTTGTGTGGGTAAGAAAATTGTTTACCATTTCATTCAGAAAGCGGGAGATATTGGTCAGGTTCTTGTAAATTTCTAATACCCTAAATCTGAGGGCAAGTCTCTAGGTGGCAAAAAAAATATTTTCAAAGACTCAGCATTTCAATGCTATTCTACTCCTAATCATAACTAACATATTATATTTGAAAAATGAAAGTTGTGTTTATTTGTGATTTCTTAACGTTACTGCACAACAACTAATTAGAGATTATTGAGGGCTACTCTTTGTCCCGGCAACGTTCTCGCAGGAATAATGATGTCTCGTAACCAAACTGCACTTGGACTCACTCTAGCTACAGCTATAGCTTACTATAGCAAACTTTGACTATAACTATAATCAAAGACTAGCCGTAGAAGTCCGCCGACAACCGATTTTAGAGGGCTCCTCGCTCTCGCTCGGCAGGCTAAACATCTCGTTTTAGTCCCTTGGTGAACAATCTACTATTTCGCTCACCTCTTGTGTGGGGTCCTTAAAAATGCGAAATCACTTTTTCTCGATGTACGACTCATACTTGAATAGTTTTTACCCGACTGCCACCAGCTAAGGTTATATTTAGGAATAGGTAAGTTAGGTATAAAAAAGAAGGTATGCAAGTATGTATATATGGTTGTCAAGTATACGTAAGTAACGTTTGGAGGTATTTTGTTAACTTAGGACAACTACCACGTGGTATCTATGCGGGGTTTATACGATATACGACTTTGGGGGAGACAGATCTTTGTAGACTGTCACATTAGGCTGGCGGAATGGTAAGACTAATAACAACTTAAGAACCGCTGTTTGAGCTCTTTTACTTCTATGATGTAATATCTTGCAGCGACTTCTCATGAAGTGATACAGTAAATAATAATGCATTGGGATATTACCTTATAAGTTGTGATTAGAAGCATTTGATCTGCAGCGATACTGTAAGATTTTTTAAAAACTATTTTATTTTCCACGTTCTAGGAGCTAGGGTAGTAATCTGATTCCACCATTAAAGTTTACCATAAATAGTAACTCCAAGTTATTAAGTTATCGTAGCTCTACTCAATGTATAACCGTGTCGACTTCTGTGTCTGTTGCAAGGGTACGGGGGTATTATTATGCTGAAGTCCTTAGGATTGGTGACATCAGTTTTGCTTAAGCATGGATCATTTGTTTTCATAGTGTTAAAAGTTAAAAGGTACGTGTCTTTACACGAAGTTATCTCACAGAATTCTTACTCAGTAAGACGCTTGACTTTATTCCATTGCCATGGAAAAAAACCAGAGTTTGCGACTACAAAGCATAATATCAATTCTAATCTGAAACTCAAGTGAACAAAGTTGAACAAAGTCGGGGCAGAAGTTAACAAAAAGTAAGGGTAAGACTTCATAGCCGTTGCGCGTCGGTCAAACAAGTAATTACTGTGGAGCGACGTTTTGACGTGTCGTAATTACGTGGGTCGACGCCTCGACGCGGACGTCGCGTCGGCTGCTGGTTAGGACGGTAGCTTTGTGTTACAGCGCGCTCGTTAAATAGCTTGAATATTTAGTAAGCTAGTTCAGGGTTATTTTAATGCCTAGAGTATTTTTAGAATTATATAATATTTAAAATTGAATAGATTCGGATGCTTTAAGTTCATTATACTTTTCGCGTACTTCTAAAGGAGTAGTCGAAATTGACAAAAGCTAAACGTGCACTGAAAATAAAATAAAAAGGATACAACAAGAATCTAGGAGCTCGTGGTCCAGTTACATTTAGCCCGTTTTAGTAGTTGGTAAAACCTCCTGGTTGGTTAAAATTTGTCAGAAACGATATGCAAAGTTAAGTATCGTCGGTCGTGATTAATCATTGGACGGGTGTTCGCTCTATATAGTCGCACATTTTTCTCAGCCCTTTTGTGCTTTTGTGAGCAGCTTCTGTTCAAACTATTCACCCTGGCAGTTGTCATACGGCAAAGGTCGTTAAGGAAACTAAGTCGACAACGTTCGTTCATCCGCGTTGACCAGCACGGTGCACTATGGCCTAAGCGTCCTTTATCAGTGAAGAGGCATGTTCTTTTGTATTTGAACAAACACCTGAGGCAACATATAAAAATAGTTTTTTTCTGGATTTTATTAGAATTAAGATAGTTATTGAATACAAGACGAACCTTTTGATATGTTGGTATCAATATTATCAACATTTACTAGTGCATAATATATCCATCCCTTTTAGGTTTTTATTCTATACCATTAAATGTCATCTGTATGTACAGCTGCCTGGTCAAGCGACGCAGACCCAGACTGTACTTTTAATATATATCTATGACATTGGGCTGCAGGAATCCCAAAATTCAATTTTATTTAAAAAAACTGAAAAGAGTAATTGTACAAGCAGTTACTTATAGATTTAGGTTACCACGGAATTAATATACGTATATAAGTAAAACTAATATAAATCTATCGTAATAGAAAGTCTTGAAGTGAAATTCGTTTAACGTAAGACAGACAAACATACCTACTGCAAAATGTTAAAACATTTAGATAGTGCGTTATATAACTATTCTTGTATTGAAAAACTATTATTTAATACAATATCAAACAGTGAATGAGCTTGTTTTTTATAAAGCAGGATAAGGAAATTGTCTTTATTGTAACTCACTAGAAATTCATGAGTCCAACAGAACAGAGTGTTCGTGTAAAAAAATCACTATAATGAATTAACAAACAAAATAAAAACATTATTTGTTCTCGACATGGAAGTGAGCACTTTCCGCCCACGGAAATGACCGTTATATATCTTAATTTAAAGTGTCTCAACAATACGAGGCGATAAAATGTCGAGAAAATGTTGAAAACAAAATGTTTTCGTTTGAAAGTTTCATAAATTCTTATTAAGCCAAGGTCGAGTTTTAATCGTGAAATATGTTGCCAACAACGACCTCACAAGATTTATGGTCAATTTTGAATTTTAAATTTACAAATGTTTTAGGCATCAATAAATATAATTAATGAGCAAATAAAAAAACATACCTAAGTGTTTTGATACAATTATATTGCGATTAAAACAAATTAAAGACAGACAATGTTTTCTAAATTTTTTGTCGCAATTTTGCTAAAATTTTGTGTCGTTACAACAGTGGCTTGAGTAACATACATCATAGAAACAGGCGTAGGTATCTATGATTTACATTTCAATATGTCAGAACACATTTATTTAAAACAAAATTATATATTACATATAACTGGGTGTGTGTTCCTTTAAAAATATAATATAAATATCGTATATACAATAATGTATCTTAACGCGACGATATACTAAAACGTACCTCAACGTGACGATATACAAAAACGTACCTTAAGGCGCATATAGCAGCTAACTAGCACCGCCATTAGATATCCTCAATTTTCTCTTCGTAGAAAACGAATTTCTAATATCCAAACGTCGCAAATATAAAGCTGGTCATAAGCTATTTTTAGAAAGTTAAATGTAGTTTCTACATAATATCTGTGAGTTGTAGTTAGCATTTCTGCTATTATAAATTATATTAAACTTTCTAAAAATAGCTTATGACCAGCTTTATATTTGCGACATTTGGATTTTAGAAATTAGTTTTCTACGAAGAGAAAATTGAGGATATCTTATGGCGGCGCTAGTGGGCTGTAAGAGGGGCCTTAACACGTCGATATACGATAACGTACCTCAACGCGACGATATACAAAAACGTACCTTTAGGCGTGGATATACAATAACGTACCTTAACGCGACGATATACAAAAACGTACCTTATCGCGAAGATATGCAAAAAGGTACCTCATCGCGACGATATACAAAAACGTACCTTAACACGACGATATACATACAATAAAGTTCCTTAACGCGACGATGTGCAATAACGTACGTTAACACAACGATATACAAAAACGTACCTTAACGCAACGATAAACAATAACATACCTTGACGCGACGATACACAATAACGTACCGTAACGCGACGATATACAATAACGTACCTTAACGCGACGATATACAAAAACGTTCCTTAACGTCACGATGTACAATAACGTTCTTTAACGCGACGATATACAAAAACGTACCTTAACGTTTGAATTTTTTTTTTTATTTATAAACGTATACTTGCGAGGTGGTCCCATATTATTGTAGTGGATTTAAAACTTAAACTTTCGATGAAAAAAATACTTGGTGTTAATTTGGAACTAGTGAAATGCCTTTTATATTGATGATTGTTTAAAATGTTGGTACGAGTATGGATGTTTTTTGTGTACAAAAAAGCAATACGTCACTTAAAAGTACAAAAAACAAATTTTACATAAAAAAAACAACCGGCTTCAAAAAGATGCACTTAAAAGGTAAAAATAACAACTTTTTTTAACACTGCTTGATAAATTAAATATCCGTATCAAAAAATTCATAAGATACTATCTAATATTCATAAGATTTTTTTGTAAGTAAAAAATTAAATATTGCATATGTATTGTGTCTCATTTTTTGTCAACTTATTACGGTTTTTTTTTGTCACACACAATGCTCTTTTAAATTATGTGTTGACATTAGAATAAATGCATTCTCGTGAGTTTTTATGTAAATCTCTTATTTACAGTTTATGTTATCTTTATTTGAATGTATTACAGCTTATTTTCCCCTGAGTATAATGTTACCATTCTATTTATTATTTTTCCAGTTATTTGTCGTTTCAGATGACTTTTGTTTGAGACTCAGAAGATATTTCCTGCCGTTACTTGTAATAATAAGGCAAAGGATATCAAAAAATATTATGTTCTGCATACAGTTGACTTATTATCGTTTAAGGAATTCAACTTGTGCAAATATAAAAAGACTTATCGAATCTTAACCTCTTCTTTAAAAGTATTTACACAGTTGTATTTGCGAAAACCATTTAAGTTTGGCGTTTACGAAGGATGACGTCGCTACTTATTTATATACTCTATAAGTACGGCTTTATTAATGCTGTCTGCATCAACCTGGGGAACAGGCCTGGTAGTGTTATTTATTTTCACCACAAATTATAATAATGGATGGAAACCGGTAGTCTGGATCATAGACAATTATTCCCAGAATGCTTGGCCCGCTCGCTAAATTGCTTGTGCGCCAAATTTGGGGGAGACGATATTACCTACTGATTTTTTCTTATGATTGTACAGAAGAATTAAAAATGCCACTAATATAATAGCGCAAATATTACAAAAAAATTATCTTGTTATAAGGATAAGTCTCATCAATTTACCTAATGGAAGACCGCATATCACAACCTTCTAATTCTGCCCGTTACCTATCCGTAGATTCTGATAAAATTTTACAGAATATTTCCTATATAAAACGCCATAATTTCAGAAACAACAAACTAACATTTTATGTACGTATAATTTTTTTTTAAACGCATCGGTAATATCAATATCTTTAATAACTAAGCACCTCTACCTTTACATAATCTTTAAATTGCATACGTTACGTTACGTTACGTTACGTTACGTTACGTTACGTTACGTTACGTTACGTTACGTTAGGATCATTTAAATCAGCAGTTACTCAAACTAAAGTCACAGATCAAAACCCTATGTCTAAAAATACATGTTAAATGAATTTTGTAACATTATAAATAACAAAATCGAGCTAATGATAAACGAGATCCATGATTTACTAGTATTGCTAGTACCAAATCAACTTTGTGTACAAATATCACATAGACAGATGTAGACACGAGTAATCCTATAGAAGATACGGTTTCAATTTGAGAAAATCCTAAAAACGGTTCAATTCTCAAGATTCTTTGTCTAACTTCGTAAATAAATTGAAAACGAGATAGAAGCCGCATATATTTGAATAACAAATGGTCAGTAATTAACCGCGCGTCAGTGTAAATATTCCCAACACTCTGATTTTGTACAAAGCGATGACAAGCTTGTTTCTGAACAGGGAATGCATGGAGTAGCATACATTTTATATCTTCTATATATAATTGTAGTAAAGGGCAAAGCCCTGATCTTCACTTAAAGTTTGTGAGAAGTGAATTTGAAAACGATTTATTATTACTAGAATTTTCTGAAGGTAAACTTTTGAACACACAAGAAAACATTGACGTTTTACAGCAAATATAAAACAGGTAAAATGTTGTAAACGTAAATAAAAATAAATAAAACTCAATGCAATATCCATAATCTATTAAACAAATTTTTATAGGTAAATAATACTTAGGCAAAGAAATATTATTTATAAAAGTAATAAGTATCTACACCGGTCTAACTAAAAACAATTTGTCATTATCTTTTATATATCCTAGTAAATTTTTTTTCGTTTGTCGAACTAAGTATGGACTAAAATTATAGAAGTCATTGTTTAACGCTTAACGCTGACTGTAAGCGCGATTGTTAGGTTTTCCATAGACTTATACCATCTAATCTTCTATTGCCTATATGATAATACCCTGATCATTACATGAATTTGGTCATTGGAAATATTACAATAATGAGTGGTATAAGTGGCATACATATTATGGAAAATAAACAAATTAATTTTAAAGTTATAGACACCTTATCACCAAAATATATTTGAAAAATTAAAATAATATGTAAAATTGTAGATTCATGTTTTTGTTGTTCTGGGACTCGCTCGCTAGTTCACGATGGCCCTAATGGTTTTGAAGTATTGGCATTATGTTACGCTCTTCCCTACTCTTTGTATTGTGATATTTATGTGGCAGGCCCATTAATACTCATTATTACAGCTGTACAACCCTACGCACAAACACCATTGACTTACACAATGTTCGTGTCACAGTATAATAAAGTATTGTATTTAAAGTTAAAGCCCTATGTTTTTGTCCTAGGCTTTTGTTATAGCATTTCTAGACTGCGGTCATATTCGAGGCAGGGGTGTCAGTTGTATTATCCATGAGCCATTTTATGGCCAACAGTAAAGTTAGTTTAGTTACGTAAAGTGAGGTGACTAATGTTTCAAAATATTTTTGCCGTATTCTTAGGTTTACACAGACGTTTAGGACGAAATATCTAATAAACCTAAATAATTTTGCTTATATTAATTTATGTATAATTTATAAGCGACGCTAAAACTATGCTGATACATTCTTTATGGGGTTTAGACAGACAACCTTTAAGAAAACATATTACGACAAGGGGTCCAGGTCCAGACACATGGTTGAAAGTAAGTAATATAATATTTTATATGAGAGTCATCGGTTTTTGATGTTAGGGACATGGAGACATAGACATCATTTATTGGTAATATTCAGTTTAACACGGCAACCTAAAAAAATCTTATCAATATACATTGTTAGATAGGTAGGTATTTACCTAAACATTACCTAAACAAACAAAATACAATAATATTTAACCAACATGTCAGTAGTATAAATAGGATAAAAATAAATAAATTTAATTAAATTCAGGTGTAAAAGATTGTTCTAATTATATGTGTCGATTTAATTATAAGTTAGGAATAAAATTGCATGTCAGTTATACTTTTAAGTCAAAAGTGTATTTTTGTAGGTATTAGGATTAAAGATGTTCTGAAGTTTCTACGACAACCATCGATTCTAGGGCCAAAAGGTAGCCGAATGTTTATACAGGATGGCCGCTTCTGAAGTAACGTCAAAGAGTAAAATTTAGATGCTCTAGGCATATGGAGACGAACCGAATCAACCCCATGTTCTTATTAGTAGCTTTCGACGTAGATTTTAATTTTTTGATAGTTTATATATTTCATCTCACATCCATTTTTTTACTTTCATTTCTCTTTCTCCCTCTTGTGTATTTATGGTCGTAATGTGTCATTCCACTGCAAAAATTATAATTTACATAGGCCTCATGAAACATGATAGAGATAAGTCTAATTTCAGAATTACTGTTCGAGCGTAATATCTACTAGTTCCAATCATAAAATTAAATTTACTAATAATGCCAGCGGCTTCTAAATGTTTCTGAAAACTGCTCTTGACCTTTTACAATAAAAAAGACTAAAAAAAACAAAACCTGGATAAAGTAGCTACTCATGCCAAACAAAAGGAAGTAATTCTATCCTAACTAAGTTTTTCGCCGCTTGGCTGCAAAACTAGATTGCCGCGCTGTCAAAGAAGAAATGGCCAGTTACTTGCAGCCGCACCAACTGGGATTTAGCACACGTCTTGGTTGTGAGGCTGCTATCCACGCCACGCGAACGTTTCTCATGAATCCACAAAATGAAGGCTATATTTTGCTGAAACTTGATATTCGCAACGAGTTCAACTCTCTGGAAAGAGACGTTCTGTTGAGTGAGGTCAAGGATAAAATCCCCTCTCTCATCCCTTTCCTTCATCAAGTCTATAGACTTCCTTCCAACCTTATATTCGGGAAAAATCTCATTCTTTCGATCCGCTTGCGTTAAGCCCGGCTATTCACAAAGTAATCTGTGATTACTTTGTGAATATGACGATGGCACAATCGGGGGTAAACCAAAAGACGTGTATCAGGACTTGGAGGCCTTAGTTCCCCGCCTTAAAGACCTGGGTCTAGAGGTTAATCCCTCGAAGTGCGAGTTCTTCGCATGTGGTCCTGAGGCTCGAACACACATTTCTCGTTTTCATTTTCTTTGACCTGGCCTTAAGGCAATTTTTACTCCTGACTTAACCCATTAAGTTTCCCAATATTTATTTCTGGAGTCCCTAAGGCCATCATTGCAAGAAAACATCTTCTTCTTTCCGCTCACGAACGTCTTAAGGCTCTTTCCGCACAGTTGGCGATCATCTTATTGCGCATGTGCTTCGCTCTTCCTAATGGTGACGGTGGAAATATACCTTTTACGTCTGATGCTGTGTCAGCTTGGTCAGCCCTTTACTCGGGTGCCACAGTCCCAGAATTGTCGCATGTTCCGCGTGCGTGGGATGATGTGGGGGTAAAGAGTCTTTAAGAGCAATTGTTAGAGGGTGCGATGGTAGTCGATAAGGCCAGAGTACGAGCTGTGTCGCAACCTGAGTCCGGGGCTTGGTTACCAGCGGTTCCTTCGCCTCACCTGGGCACTCTTATCGATGATGACTTTGAGTATTGCGGTTGCACTCTGGCTGGGCTGTAAGGTGTGTGAACATCATATATGCACCAGCGGTTCCATGGTGGAGGCCGATGGTTATCACGCTCTGAGTTGTCGGCGGTGCGTTTGAAGATTCCCGAGTCACCATGCCCTGAACGACATAGTTTGTAGAGCTCTTATATCAGCTAATGTCCCCTGCCTACTTGAGCCTCCAGGTCTCAGCAGGTCTGATGGAAAGAGACCAGACGGACTGTCTCTGGTGCCATGGAAAAATGGGAAGTGCCTGATCTGGGATGCAATTCGCGTCAGCACTGTCGCCGCCAGTCACCTGAATCGTGCCATGCTCTTTGCATCTGCCGCTGCCGAAGACGCATGCTCAAAAAAAAGGCTAAAATACGCTTGCTTGGAGCCGCTTTATCATTTTGTACGTGTAGCAGTGGAAACCTTGGGCAGTTAGAGTGTGGATGCGAAGTGTTTAGTGAAAAAATAGGCCGCAAACTAAATTAAGTGACAGGAGTCTCCCGCTCTGGGTCGTTCTTAGTGCAAAGGTTTGCCATCGCTATACAGCGAGGTAATGCTGCAAGCATTATGGGCACCTTTGCCATTGGAATGGAAATGGGGCGGGTTATTTGTATGATTTAGATTTGTTTAAACATTTACGTAAAGTTTAATATATATAAATAAATACATATATTAATATAATAATAAAATATAAATAATCAATAAAATATTACTTAACTTATCAAATTACTCAATTATACATTAAATATGTATATATTTTATTACTATTATTATGTCCATATACTTTTTAATATTGATACTTATAGAACTCGTTAGTTTATATTTTTGAGCGCGTGAATAACTTATAAAATAATTAAATATGAATATGAATTTTTCAGTTTTCAGTTTATTAAAGTAGTGGTTGCGAGGCTGTTTAAACTATTGGAAATAGCTGGATACACATATATATACTGGCATTAATGGTAATAAATAACAAAACTTTAATACCTTAAAAAAGCAATATTTCAAACAAAAAAAAATATTGACATGTCTCATAGATATATTTCTAACACTTCTGGTTGTATTCTAAAGGGGTCGTATTAATACAAACAACATTTCACTTTAGTTCAATAGCAACATCAGCAGAATAAGGCCGCCCACAGACGGCGCACGTCACGCGAAATCGCACGAATAAATCAACCATTATCTCGCCTCTCGAAGGCAACAGAACAAAATGGTGACGCCAACAAATGACCGCCATTTTTCTCCAGCATCCGTATCCAAGGACTCTGTCAATATATCCGTGAGATGGTGTGGTGTACGCCACAAAAAATGTGTAAGTAACTGGATAATGTTTATTTATTCATTACTAATTACGCATTGAAAATTGTTTACAGTATAGTATAGTAGTTTTTTTAACCTTAAACTGAAAAAATCTAATAAGGTAGAATGCACTTAACGCCCAGATAAAGATTGATGAATCGCCAACGAAAAGTGCTCATAATGTTCACATAAATGTTTTTTCTGTGCGGGAATCGAATCCACGGGTTCATTATACCCTGAACCACGGAGCAAAATCCACAATAGATTGTACCCATGCTAATATTTTAGCTTAATCCCGCTCGCGGTCGCCATGCGCCTATAACTTGTGCCCGACTTCTCTCGCCCCATCTGCCGCCCTAACCACTGTTATATATTTTATTTGAGCAATAAATTTCTTTTTATTACACATATTTTGTCGTGTTATAATAACTAATGCACCCACTCTCAATTCGCATGTAATGCTCCGTAACGCACATTTTCATTATTTATTTTCTTTTTTATTGCTTTTTACCCTCATTTTTTTTGCAAATCTAAGTTTGTCTTAGAACGTTTTATTTTACGAACGTAAATAAAGTTAGGTTTATTATCCTTTCTTGTTCTCATGTTTATTACAACCACTACTAAAGCGTATCTACTAAACAAAGGTTACTTTAATCTTAGATAGCTAATAGCTATTAAGCTTATAAGTATTAAGAATTTTATGTACTTTATACTAAACAAGCTTTTGCCCGCGGTTTCACCCGCGCAAATTAGGTTATCGGTGTAGGATTTCGACGGCAAATCCTCAATTATAAAAAAAACAACTCACACTTGGCGTTTTCAATCAACCCATGTCCGTTCCCGGGACTCAAACTATCTCCATGCCAAATTTCATCTGAATCGGTACGTTTAGCAAAATAACAGGCAAATCCAGTGACCCTGGTGTTCGTGAGTCACGGAAAGTGTCAGCAGAATAACAGCGCTGCAGCTAGCTGCAGCAAATGCTGAGCTGAGGACCTGTTTCGACGATGCATCCAGCATTAAATTGTATTATAGCTTTATTAAATATTCTAGTTTATTTATTCATAATGTTACTATGTATATTTATCAGTTAATTATAAGGTGTAATATTTTTTTTTTTTTTTTTTTTTTTTTTTTTTTTTTTTTTTTTTTTTTTTTTTTTTTTTTAAATACCACTAAGGTGGCAAACAAGCTTACGGCCCGCCTGATGGTAAGCGGTCACCGTAGCCTACCGTAGTAAATATGTATGCAGCGTCGAATAAATGATCTTTTACTTTTTACAGCGGTTAAAGCGTGAAGAGGTAACAGACAGACAGAGTTACTATTGCATTTATAATGTAGCGGACGCGGCAGACGTTGCCCTACCCGGATAAGCAGCGCCACATTAAATATGATATTTTAAATTTAACGTTTTTAAAAATTTAGCGATTCCAAAATTACTTTTAACTAATCCATGGCTGAGCTATAATTTTTGGATATCTCACTGTTTGCTATGTCTAAATTATTTATTTCTCCATTTTCTTGCAAATCTTCCATCGTAGAAGTATTGGCGGGAAGCCTTTCTTTAAATCTTTTAGGTTTCCAAACCACAAATTTCTCAATGATGAAGTTGTGGGAGATAATAATAATGAAGTCGCATTAAATGCAGCGAATGTTGAAATTACTGTCGTACATTCAATCTTTGCCGTTTAGGAGAAGATCAGTGACACACCAACTGTTACGAACACGCACAGCGGCGACGGGCGTAGGCTAGCTTCCTCGGTTGCTAAAACGAAGCTACGACAACGAAGCGCCGTAGAAATTAGACAACCGTACGGTAGCTAGCTACTAGACTAGGCCACTGACGTGTTTATAGTGGACTGTATGTTGTGGGCGACCGTATTGCGGGCCGGACGGGTGAAGCCGGGTGTCGCACTTGTGAACCGCTGACCACGAAGATTTCTTGAGCGCAAAATAAAATAGCCGAAGTGAAGCTGAGTCTTCTTGTGAAGAATTTATTTACACTAGAGCACTTATTTTACACTTAATTTCTAGCAGAGTTTCTTCCTTTTTCCTAGCAGCGTTTCTTTCTTGAACCTTCAATTGAGCACTTATTTTCTTGCAGAGTTTCTTCCTTGATTGTTGGTTCTTCCTTTCTTGCTGCGAACTGCGACTGCGAACTGACCATGACCTTTTTTTTTTTTTTTTTTTTTTTTCTTTTTTTTTTTTCTGAGCTGACTATGCAGTTGGCTGTTGCAGCCATTACTGCTTCACCGGACTTTTGGGGCGAGACTCTGAAGGAGCCTCAGCCCATATAGCGCCCAACGCTCAAGGGCTCCCCGCGGGGGAAGCCTCGGCTTGGGTTGTCGCTCTCGGGGGCGTCCCTTCGACCGGCGTGAGTCTCGAACCCGAAGGTGAGTCACCGCCAGGAGGGGAGTTCCCCGTTACGCGGGTGCAGTTGCGATTGAGTGGGGGCGAGAAGCGCCCCGGCACTCTTTGATACCTAGTGTATCCTTGTGGGCGCCGACGAACCCGGGGACGTCGGCGTCGTGTTTGGAGGGAGGCCCTATTCGGGGAGGTCGTAGAGACTAATCTCGCTATCCGGATAGCGAGATCGTCATCTGGGGACGTTAGTACGTGCCGAGGCCGCCTAACAATAGTTTTACGACCGTGACCGGGTCGATCGGGGGGACGATACGTTGTGGATTGCACAATTAAACGATTCGGATGATTTTGCGTACGCTCGAAAAAGCGGACTGCCAAGTCTTTAAAATATTGGGGAATCGTGGGAAGTTCGAAGTCTCTGTGTAGGTCCGCATTGCGAACGTACCAAGAGGCTCCAGATGCCGCTCTGAGAAAGCGGTTTTGGCGGGTCTGGAGTTTGTGGAGATTGCGCTTGGACAGCGCATAGGCTACGTTAGCATAAGCTAGTATGGGGCGGATACAAGTTGTGTAAAGATTTAGCTTATTCCTAAGCGACATCTTACTATACTTGCCTATCATGGGATAGAGACGACCGAGGACAAAAGCGGCTCGGTCCCTGACTATTTTGGTGTGAGCTTGGAAGTTCAAACGACTATCCATGGTCACACCGAGATATTTGGTCTTATTTTGCCAGGGAATGGCACGACCGAAAAGAGAAAGGGGAGAAGGCCGCGGAGGGCGGCCTAGGGTAAAAAGAACGGCAGAGCTTTTGTCGGGATTCACCTCGATTCTCCATTTCCGAAACCACTCGCCTAGGGCGGTGATAGCGGGTTGGAGTCTCTCAGTGATTCGACTCACTTGCCTATCTGTGGTATAGATAGCGGTATCGTCCGCAAAGAGGGCTAGGTTGGTACCTATCGTTTTAGGGATGTCGTTAGTGTACAGAAGGTACAAGATGGGGGCGAGCACGGACCCTTGCGGGACTCCTGCTTCTATGGGACGGGGGGAAGAGAGAGTGCCTTCGACTTTGTAGCGAAAGCTACGATTCGACAAATAGTCTCGTATGATGAGCACAAGACGATCTGGCAACTGAAAGTTGTACAGTTTAAAAATTAAACCGTTGTGCCAGACTTTGTCGAAAGCTTTCGCTACATCGAAGAAGACAGCGCCCGTGTGACGGGTCTTACCTAACGCTGGCTGAAAGCCAGTGAGAATATGTTCCGTTATGCGGAGGACTTGATGGACGCATGAGTGTTTGGCACGGAAGCCGAACTGCTCGTCTATTAAAATGCCTCTGGAGACTATAGCGTTCCGTAGGCGGGCGAGAAGGAGGCGTTCATAGAGTTAACCAAGGGCCTTTAGTAAACTTATGGGGCGATAGGAGGACGGCTCGGTACGAGCTTTACCTGGCTTATGGATGCCTATAACAATTGCATCTTTCCATTGAGATGGAAAGATGCAATGTTCCATAGCAGCGTTAAAGATCGCTACTAGGAGGCAGACAAGGGGCAGAGTGAGGCGCTTTAGGATATCGTTAGAGATACCGTCCGCACCGGGGGCTTTACGGGGGCGTAGGTCTTTGATGACCTGTACGACTTCGTCGACAGTGACAGGGGGCAGGGGGTCTTGTGGAGGCAGAGAAGTTCTGCGCTCCACTTCGCCGTCTACCTCGCGCACGTGGTCGGGATCGAAGGGCTGTGTGCTTAAGGCACATTGGGCTTGGAGGCTAGACGCTAGGCAATCCGCTTTTTCGTCGTCGTTGAACGCGGGAACGTTGTTGGGACGAGATAACGGAGGGAGAGAGTTCGCGGTTTCGGACTTTAGAGCTCTGGCTAAGTGCCAATAAGCTTGGTGAGAAGGAGAAATGTTCTCCATAAGATCACCGAAACGTTGGGCGCGAAGCTCAGCTACAGCGGTTCTTACACGGCGGTGTAAGTCGTTGAAGCGAGCTTTATTATCGATAGTGGGAGCGCGATCGCGAGCGCGGCGGGCCGCGTTACGCTCAGTCATTAGCGACCTGATGTGCTGAGGCAGGATTAGGTGGTGATAATCACCAACCGGCACTTGTCGTGAGCACTCGCCAACGGTGGCGGTCAGGTGGCTAGTGAGTGAGTCGATAGCTACGTTAAGATCGGTCGCGGATGAGATTACGTCGGGAACGCGGTCTAGATGTGGCGAGCTGGGATTTTCGAGCAATCGCCCAAATTTATCCCAGTCCGTCACGGTTCTAGTGTCGGGAGGAGAGTCCGAAGGGAAACCTAATCGGAGGACGACAGGGCGGTGGTCCGAGTCAAGTTCGTCAAGCACCTCTATAGAGCGAAAGCTTAGCCTTACATTCTTTAGAAGTGCTATGTCGAGTACGTCGGGGTTATTCCGAGTATTGTGGGGAAAGTAAGTGGGCGTCATGGGAGCGATGATGTCAAAGTTTAGTCTGTCAACTAAATCGTCGAGGAGTCTGCCTCTTTGTGAAGTTACAGAAGAGTTCCAGCGGCGATGCTTGCAATTTAGGTCGCCGGCAAGAATGACGGCGTCGCCTAAACTTAAGAGCGACTGAAGGTCGCTCTCGAGCAAGTCTTTTAGGGGAGAGAGATAAACCGATGCAATGATGATCGGCTGATGGCCGGTCATCGCTAGGCGGCAGACGGATGCTTCTAAATTCGTAAGCGGTGGAGGATCGATAGGGGAGCAATGCAGGTAGCGCCTGTAATAGATGAGAGTGCCTCCGAGATTGGAGGCAGTTCTATCATTACGGACGGTGCGATAGTTCGCGATCGAAGGGGTACGGACAGCGGGCTTTAGGAACGTTTCCTGGATGAGGAAGACGTCCGGTTTTTGGGACGAGAGGAATTGCGATAATTCCTCTCTTTGGTTGCGGAGACCGTTGGCGTTAAAATAGCCTATGGAGACGGACCGGGGTTTTTCGCGCGCGGTTGTGCAATCCATTTTGGTTCTAAGGTTTTGGAGCTACCCTGCGGAGGGCGGCAAAGAAATCGCGATGCTTAGCCATGAAGCTGAGCATTTGAGTGAAATCGGTGATCTGTACGTATTCGGCGTACACGATCTCGAAATTGGCCGCGTCGAAGGCCCAAGAAATCTCGGCGAGAATGCCGAGGTGCTGCTGCTGCTCGGCCGTGTGAACGGCGTTGCAGGGCAGCGCGAAAGAGGGGCGCGGGGGGGCAAGGCGCGTATGCGTGAGAGGTGCGGGA
The DNA here is from genome assembly GCA_946406115.1 of Apoda limacodes. Lineage (NCBI taxonomy): Eukaryota > Metazoa > Arthropoda > Insecta > Lepidoptera > Limacodidae > Apoda > Apoda limacodes. The sequence goes on along the minus strand of OX291553.1, from coordinate 2,794,683 downwards.
GCACTTCTCATAGGCGCTGGACGCGGAATGTCCCGAGACATGAGAGGGGCGGGGTAGGGAATACCCGTAACTGAGACGGGCCCGGGGAGAGTAGACAAAAGTTTGTCTGTCTCCTTTGATTTGGACGCGACGACTAGCGCTGGAGGATGGCTCCAGGCGTTGACAGCGGGGAGAGGTGCAGGCACGAGCGGAGCCTGTTGGCGGGGGGCGGGGGGACGCGATTTACCCTGTTTGGGTTTACGCGAGCTCTGTTTGGGAGCTTTGGGGCACCCGCGGTAATTCGCTGGGTGGCCTTCACTCCCACAGAGTACGCAAGCGACCGGGTCGGATGCGTTAGAGCGATCGCGATCACAGTCCGGAGTGGCGTGATCGCGTAAACATTTGACGCAGCGCGGTCTGCGTCTGCAGTTGCGCTGCGCGTGGCCATATAGCTGGCATCTGTGGCATTGGCTAGGGTTCGACCGCTTGTGCGGAGTCTCGACCCTGATGCCTTTGAGGCTGCAAACATCTTTAATATTAAAGATGGCTTTGCCTTCTTTTGTCAGGTCTAGTATTACGAGCACCATGTCGTAGCACTCTGACTTATTTCGGCCATTGTACATACGATGTACTTCCCGTACGGGGAGGCCTTGGACGATTAAGTCGTCCTGGACAGTCTTGGTGGAGAATTCCCTAGGGACTCCCCTTATGACTGCCCTTAAAACGCGTTCCTCGGCCAATGAGTACGTGTGGTACTCATATTTTTGAGCCGTGAGGAAGGCCGTCAGATTTCGGAAATCTGACGGTGTCGGGACCTGCACTTTGATGCCGCGCTCGGCATCATTGCGGGCGTGCGTATAATTGATACGCTTGGCCTTCATAGCGTTAGCAATGTTCGGCCAGGCCCCTTTGTCTTTGATGACAATCGGGGGCGGAGATTTTTCCTTCCGTCCCGAAGTGGGACAGTCGGACTGCGAAGAGGTGGCGGCGGGGGGGGGTTGTGTCCATGGCGGCTAGCTCAGGGCTGGCCGCCGAGGTGGACGGGGACGGGGACGCGGAAGCGCTAGGCGCTTTGAGGCGTTTAGCCTCAGAGTCGGAGGGAGGAGGAGTAGAAGACTCCAGAGCGGATGCCGCCGAAGCCTTTTTAGACTTGGCGGACTTCTTCCGTTTTTTACCCTTTTTGGTTCCCAGGCCAACCACTTTGAAGCCTTCGTCGTCGTCAGACAACGCCGACTCAGCGGACATTACGGCTGCTGGAGACCGGGGTGCGGTTTCGGAGGTTGCGGGGGGCGGGGTAGCGAGAGACCGAGAAATGGTCTCATCGGCTACCGGAGTGGGGGGGCGATTGGGCACAGGGGCCCGAAGAGCGCGGCGAGCGACACGCGGGTCGCGATGGCGGGGTTCGCGGGAGAGAGAGCGCGAACGAGTGCGGGAGCGAGAGCGCGAGCGAGAGAGCGAGCGAAACGCGGAACGCGGCGACAACAGGGAGGGTATCGACTTGTCGTACGCAATGTGGGCATCCTCTGAAATGCAGGATTGGACCAAATCTGAGTGTTCACGAAGGCATGCCCTTATGAACGCCCCTATTTGGTCCCGGGACATGCCGGTGAGTAATTCAGCCATCGCGCGGGAGTGGCCGAGGTGTCGCTTTTGAGTACCTAGTGACTCCCCACCATTGCTGGCGAGGAGCAAGAATACCTAAATGTGGCCAGGCGCCCCGCAGTGCTACGGATTGCCTGGTGTGTACCTAGCTCCTACTCCTACGGCCGGGGTTACGTTGTCACCGTTAGGTTTCCCCCCAGCAACGAGACGTTTATGAACGAGAAACTTTTAGGTAGACCGCAACTCTGAAAAGAGCTATACGATCTCACCCACCAGCCCTTGAGCACTCGGAACTGGATTTCTACAAACTAAAACGCAATCGACACTTAAAACGCGTAAATGCACGGAGCGGCGAACCGCTGAAGCGGAAATACTACGCTAGCGATTTAACACAAAGCCGGACTCAGACCGGGCGAACCGGTAACAGTCAAAGAGGCAAGCGAGGGTCACCGCTATGCGTAGTAGTTCCGCGACTACGAGAACACACACTCACGCACAAAAACACACAGTATCGCTTCGATAAACACTCGGTTATGGGCGCGTTGAAGAACGCACAAACACACCCAGCGCGGGCCGAGAGCGATTTCCCAGCCAATACACACTGCCGAGCAGCGCTTCAACACACAGGCCGATTTTCCAAGAATTGCGGGCAATAAACCAAACAACAATTCGAGGTCGTCAGCGCTGAGGCAAAACACCACCCAGGAATGCGCACCAACTGAGTCACCACACACGGAGCACACTGAGAGCACTTGACGCTCGAAAACACGACCGCACAACACGAGAGTCGAATTGGAGGGAAAAACACGCCCCGGGGTTCGGGGGGTTTTTTGGGGCCACCGGGGTGGCGCGGGGTGTCTTCACTCATGTTCGTGTCGACGAGTTAGGCGGTGTGGGACGATGCCAGTGCGACCATAGGGCCGAGTAGCTCTTCGACGTGAGCCGCCACGTACTCTCAGCCCTAGCCCTCTTGATATGGCGTTCCCCTCCTCGCGGTTGGCGCGCGCGGGCGAAAGTCCGCGGACTTTCGTAACGAAAGCCGCAAAATTTCCTAAACCTAGGCGGGTCCGAACACCTACACCGAGCAACGAAGACCAGTTACACAGGCATGGTTACCACGGCACAACGGTTACGCCAGGGAGCAATGACCGAATCGTAGTGGTTACAATGGTTTCGGAGGTTACAGGTTACGTACTCGGTCAGCACCATAGCAGTCCTGACGATGACCGCTGGATCGCTCGAGTTTTAAACAATTTCGAACAAAGCGGCAGGCCATAAAATTACCGTTACGGTTGTAAACTATAGCTAGACTACTCTTACAATTCTTGCTGTCCTTGTCTACAACTCGTTTGTATGGAGGTACATGTTTTTGTTATTTTAAAATATAAAAATGAATTTTCTCTACATTACAATTACTTCCTACAGATAGATATTAATTTTACAAACATTATGAAATAGAATTCATACAGATATCTCACAAACTGTGGCTTTAAGAGCCAAAAAATGCAAAGGGCGTCTCGCAAGCGTATTGCTTATAATTTCAAAATTCACGCCCGGCCTAGTAGCTCCACGGCAAAGTGCGCGGGAGTTTGTTGAACTAAGCAAAAGGTTAAGAGCGTAATCCACAACGTATTGCTTATTTTGTAAAAATTCACGCTCTTACTTTTCATACAATTACACAAATACAAATTTTACACTGATAGATTTTAAATATTTACGTATTATTAAGAATTATTAAGAATTTAACTCAACTCTGCTTGAGTACATATCTTACACTACATGTTATTTACGCCTAAACTATTTACATTGTATATTTTATTTTTGACAATCCTACATATTTAATCCTTACTGACATTACCTATAGTTACTAAGTTTACACGAGATATTATTTACGAAATACATGCGCTTCCTTAAGTTATTTCTACGTTATTTCTTATATGTCTTACTATTTATTTAACCTTCTTACTTAAAATGTACATAGTTGAGCAAACCTTATGTACTCTATCTCACATTGCAACGACATACTTCTATCCTAGTTGTTGTGACTTACTAACTTATTATTTTACGTATCGTTTTAGAGCTACCCTATTGTGTCAATACGACTTTATTTATCAAAAAATCCTTATTTAAACATGTTTACATTTTAATCCTTATATCCTATCCTATCCTATCCTTATTTATGTGTTTCGTGTGGTCCGTCGCTAACACCAACTGCAGCACCACCTACCGAGTCCATTTGTAAATTTAAACCTTGCAGGGACGCACTCAACCGTACACAAAAAATATCATTAAAATTTGTGAATCTAAACCATCCAAGGACCGACTTGTTTGAACACATACAAAAATTTATCAAAATCAGTTCAGTCTTTTAGGAGGAGTTCATACACATACACGTTCAGAAGAATTACGGTTAGTGAAATTAATAAAGAAAAACCGAATAAAATTACGATACAGCCATCTGTGCTCGCCTTCTTGACGCTAATAATAATAATAAAATAATACTAACAAAGGGCAATATTAATACTGATAAATAGCAATAATAATACTGGTAAAGGACAATAATAATACTGGTAAATAGCAATAATAATACTGTAAAATAGCAATAATAATACTAACAAAGGGCATTATTATACTGATAAATAGCAATAATAATACTGGTAAAGGGAAATAAAGATACTGGTAAATATCAATTATAACACTGACAAAGGGCAGTAATAATACTGGTAAATAGCAATAATAAGACTGTTAAATAGCAATAATAATACTGTTAAATAGTAATAATAATACTGACAAAGGGCAATAATAACACTGTTAAATAGCAATAATAAAACTGGTAAATGAAAATGCTAATATTAGTAAGTGGCAATATAATAAATAGGAAACACGAAAATTTAAACTATTTTTAAATTAATAATAAAAAAAAACGGGCCAAGTGCGAGTCGTATACGCATTAAGTTAATGGGAAACTATCGCGTATATTTCAAAAACTAGGAAACCGATTTTGTTCAAATCCTCCAAACCGCCAAACGGCAAGTGCCAAGCGCCTCCCACTGCTATGCGTTGTTTATTATTAATTTAGGAATTATTCTTACTAAGGATGTTATGTTTTATTTTTTTTAATTTTATTAATTTCAGATGGTTCATAAACTTATGTTTATTACCTGGGGCTGACTCCCGACTACAATCCCAACTTCGGTCGTGCGACAATCGTAAAATATCTCGTATAAAAGCCAATAATTGTTAATGTTTACATTGTATTGGTGAGTAATCGCAATAACACTATTTGATTTTGTGGCATAAAAAAGATGTTATAACTGATTTATTTGATGCTAATATCCTAGTAAAATTGAAACAGAGCGTAGAGAGCTACTGTTTTACATAACTAACAACTTCGCCTAAGTAATTTTCTTTGGAAATTGTACGAAAGTTTTACTTCTCCAAGTACTTCTCATAAGTTGGTCGTACACGTCTGCCGAGATTTTTCTCACAAGTCCAAAAACAACTATTTACCTGGCACGGGGTGAAAACTTGACTTCACTTAATATTTAGCAAACGGATCCCTGAACCTTAAAATGGTATCAGCTCATCCGCAATTTTTTTACGACCTATCCGAGGTATTCCGCGTTACCTCACACTATGGGATAGACGAAAACAAAAACCATCCCCACTCTACGTGTAGAGGGGAGTGAGTATTCTAAAAAAATCATTTTTAATATTTCCTTTTACCAGTTTTTCGATGAAATCAACTTGTGTACCCGTGCCGAATTACAGCTTTCTATTATAACGGGTCTCTGAGCTAAGCCCCGGACAAATCGACGGACATGACGACACATATTATAAAGAGAGGCCATATTTATTGACCCATTGCGACAGAATCTTAAATTTTGTGGATTTCCTTTGTGCGTATATTAAGGACAGATTATTCGTATTATTCGTAGTAGATGTAAACAAAACACAGACAGAGACAAAAGAGCCTTCCCCATTCCATCGGAGATAAAAACTGTAGAAAGCTACGTAAGTCTCAATTTCTAAAAACATTCTGGTTTATTTTTCTCCAGAGTTAGTGTTGTGTGTTTGTTACGGGCGTCGTTCCGAGATGTTTATGGTCTCCGAGGGCTGATTGTTGTTCGACTCAATACGGTTTACTTTTATTAGGGTTTCGAATAAAGTGTCGGTGAGGAGACGATTTCTTTGATATCGTTCAACATTCGAGGGAAATCCTATATTTAATATTGGGTATTGTTTTTTTGACAGAAATTGTGTGATAGATGAATGTTGAAATTTTGCTGAATGTTGAAAAGAAAATGAAAATATGTCATGAGCATTTATTGAGATTATTTAAGATATTTTTATTGAATATTAAAAAAAAATATGCTGGCAATAAGTTTTGTGACGATACCAATATTTATTCCTTAACATTTTTGCAATGCAATGTTTTTATTCAAGTTTTAGCGCGAAGATTTGCATTAGTAAACAATTCTCAATAAACGTGCTACCTATAGCAAAATGCATTTTTAAATTAGAATGGCGCGTTCAAATATACAAGTCCAGTAATTTTATACATTAGATGAGAAGTTATGATTTATTTTGAGAAAGGTTTAAAGCTAACAAAATATAAGTACAAATGACTAAAATGTAAAATATTAAAATTATGAACTTACGAATCATAAACATCAACACAGAATTAATTGCTAAATGTAGGTAGTAATCTAACTCCCAATTTATGAATTCGGACTCTAGACAAAATAAAGTTGCGTAAAATTTTGAACCTGCGGCGCCAAAATGAACGTTTTAAAACAAGCGTTGATTGGTGGTTTGTGTGAAATGTACTGTGATTGGTGGTTTGTTTGAAATGTACTGTGATTGGTGGTAGTTTAAGACGAGCGCTGATTGGGAGTTTTATAATGTTGAATATAACCTCGAAAGTTTAAGTTACGTGGGACTTTAATAATGTTGATAACACCCGCGAAACTTACCTAAGTGAGTCGTTTAACAACCATTAGGGTAGCTTCGTACATTAAATATTCTAACAATAATAAAGTGTAGTTGTCTTGATTTTCACGGATTTCGTATAATGGTATAACGTGTTAGTTTATTTGAAATTACCCAGGGTTTGTTAGACTTTACGAACATTTAGAACATAATATTAATATTCTATGAGAATACTATTAATTTAGCATAATTAGGCCGTTTTATCTAGACCACTCATATTAATCTAGGTGTCTCTAATAGTACCCCAACCAAAAAAACTTGAATTATACTTAAAAGATATTCCTTTTTCTTTGATAAAATTAATTAAGGCCGGACATCCGTCCGGAATAAAAAAATAGGAATGGGGGGTTTGAAATGTGGGGTGAGAAGGTTGTAAGAGAGGGTTAGTGGTGATAAAAGTGCGTGGTCCCATACATACATAACGTTCAATTGCCGTCGTTTAAATTGTCGAAACGTGTCGTGTCGTGTCTGTGAAACCATAGAAATACACATACAAAATTTCAACCCCAATCGGTCAATCCGTTTAGTAGTTTACATACCGAGAGCAGCGCCACATACCGGGTCCTATTGTATTTTTAAATCATCCAGGAAACCATCGAAATACCTATTTGAAATTTCAACCCAATCGGTTCAGGCGATTAGAAATTATGTGAAAAAGATAAGTACGGAAGAATAATTCTTACTACCCGTTGTCCTATTACCCGTTTTCCCCTAGAAATGAAGCATTTTCTTGCTTTAAAAAGTAGCCTATGTTCATCAGGGATAATGTCGGCTTCTAATTGTAAAAGAATTTTTCAAATCGGTCTAGTAGTTTCTCTTTACAATATTAGTGTAAATAATAAAGTTTCGTTTTGTAAATTCTTTTAAGTTTATTTAATAAATAAATAGGCATTTGTTAATCATTTTTTATTTTTTTGAAATTCTGCTTCCATTTAAAAGAGCATAAATGTTAAAATAATAGCTCTACAAATGTTGCGCTTCTTGGAGCCCTTCTTATATATATACTTATAAAAAACCGCAATATAAAAGTTCCAAAAACTGTTTATTTTATTCATTATTATTTTGAATTTATAAAAATTAATTTAATTACTTTTATTACGTGTTCTTGTTAGGTAAATATATAAGAAGGGCTTCAAGAAGCGAAACATTTTAAGAGCTATTATTTAAACATTTAAGCTGTTTTCAATAGAAGCAGTGGTGTGGCGTGCCTAGTGGTGTGGCGTGCGCACGTGCGGTACCACACCATTTCTCCTATGCAATCCAGAGGGAACTTGCTGGCCAGCACTCTCAGTCCAAACTCCAAAATAAGCACATAAAGCGTCTAAATCACAGAATAGTAAAAATGTATACACTAAAATATAGGTGAAGCACGGATGACGACACATTTTCAGAAAACTTAAGAATTGCGGCGAAGATGACTACATATTATTCAGAACACTTTTGAGAGTTGGGGCACGGATGAAGCCACATATTATTTAAATTTGGAAGCCTATAATATCTTACAACATGTAATTTTAAGAGAAATTAAATTCTACTTAGAAAATTTTACTTAAGACCCTCAATTGCATTTAAAAGTCCTATATCTCGATACCCCTCACATAGTGTTAAAGAAAATGATATATGTATATAAGAAGAAATAATATTTTTTTTGTAACTTCAAACTTCGCTATTAAGTTCTAATAGTATTATAGGTAAAACAATAAAAATAAACAGTGTACATAATTGTTTTTGCTAAAACGTAAAATTTTCAACTTATAAAGTGCACAATGGTAAAAAGTTATTCAAAAACATACAACCGAATTAAGGACCTCCTCCTCTTTTGAAATTGGTTAAAAATAATAACTAGCAACTAAGTTTTCTAGCATTTTCAAATTTAACTTTTTTTATTATATTAAACCCTTGCTGAAAACGACGTGTTTTTTACACACTATGCGGTACAGAAAATATAATTTTTCGAGTGGCAGTGGAAAAAAAAACTCCTATTTTAAAATGTTCCAATCAAATACTTATACATTTTCGCAAAGTTTTTTTTTGTTTACATCAGATAGTGACACGGAATGGACACATATGGCACATCGCCAAATATAACGGAGAGGGTGTTATTATAGCAATTATAATACGCTCCCCGTAAAGTTCAAGTATTTATATGAAAAATACAACGAACATTTTTATGTGAGGCGGAAATCTAGTAATGCGCAAAAACATCATTCTCGGACAATAATGGTTTATTTTAAAGAATATGCAAATAAACTGAAACTATCGTCGTATCGTGTTTATTATTAAGCAGCTAAATATAAATAAATTTATTTTCCTTAACATGTGTTTTATTTTCTGTCGTAGATAAAATCTTGTATGCAACTGCACGAAATTTATCTCCAAGTACTGCGCTCGTATTAGAATCACCTTCATTTCGTGACAGTTGCATAAACAGCTATTATAATACCGACAGTAATATTTTCAAATGCGGATTTAAATAAATTTACTGGGATGAATGTTTTGATTTATCAATAACGTTCATTCTCTGTTAAATAATTTAAAACGTCTCAAACAGAAGTGACAAATGATGTTTCAACCAATATCACAACATCTCCCACGACCTCTATTTAGACAGAGATAAATCTGTAGCGATGCAAACTGCCGCGCCTGGAGCCGGAGTGGTGAGACAGCATGATTTGTGCGGCGGGTTCCGTAATGGCCACCATACGTCTTGTGACGTGCCGTGCCGGGGCGGGGGATGAACGCGCGATTTTTCACCATGACACCACCCCGTGACAAGAGTTAACACTCTGTGGATAGATAACTTGTCTACATATATCAAGCGACACTTTATATTACCTGAAATCAGTTGTGTTTTGTACCCATTTTACTACTTATGTACCTAAATAAATAGAAAAATGCATGACTTTTGTATAAATTAATATTAATATTTGTTATAAAATCAATCACATTTCAAAAATTTAATTCCCGTATGGCATAAAGTTTTTGTTACATTTTGTGTTCTTTTAATGAGCACATACAGGAAAGTCTTAAACATTGTGATCGCCATCTCCTCATTTTCATACAAATCTAAGTACAGAGCAGAGATATGTTTTAGAAGACAGTAAATCCCTCTAAAATCTATTTAGTTAAAAAATATATTACGTATAAATGGATTGAATATACGAAAACACATATTTTTTAGCTGAAATAACCTTATTATGGTGTTTAAAAATATGTCGAGTGTAACTAATTTAATAAAACTCCACGTCCATTCGTTTTAGAAGAGGGACACGACAATGTGCAAACGAATATAAATTGTGACGATTTATTAGTCGCACAAAATCCAAGCACCGTTATAAATAACGATAATAACAGATTATAATAAAAATAATATTTTGTTACGCGAAATATAATACTAGCTGGAGTGGAAACGTCATTAAGTCGTTTCAACTGGTGTCGGTGTTTACATTATTCAATTATTTAACAAATTTAAGGGCTTAGGTGAGTCGTCATCTTGGTTTGTACTTTATACTGGCCAAACAGACATTATATAGCGGCCCGTAACTCCCGGGGTTATGTTGTCTTAATCCCGTAATCTCGGGATTTAAAAAATGGTCCCTAGTTCTGGGATTGTGGAACCACGGTCTTTTTTTGCAACGATTATTTTTCGGCTGCTTGTAACTTTTTACCTACAGAATAAAATGTAAATACAAAAATAGTTATAAGTTTTGTTTTCTTTATACTTCTCAAGACACTGTTGTGCTTAAGTAATCTGATGAATTACTTTAGGACTTTGGATGAATAGGATGAATTCATAAATAAAAAATAGAAAAAAATCATGATATACCTAAGAAATATGAATCAGAACAATTTATACTTCACCATTTGTAAAACTAAAACCTCTACAGCTTGGTCTATTAATTCTAAAGCAATAAATTGTCCGTGCTATAATTATTGTTTTTATTTTATTATTTACTTAAATCATTGCATCACTACAAAATTAAATTTTATGAAAAGGTATACGCACACACAACGTGCGTGGTAGTTGAACAACATGACAACAGAATAGAGTTACTCATTTAACTGAATAAAATATGACATATAAAACAAAAAAAGTTAATAATTTTGAGCAACACGAATTCATCAAAAGCTAGGGTGTCGTGATGGATGGAGCGGACATAATTGCCCGTCCCCCACGTATTAATGAATCGTACGTATGTAATGAAAAATTATTGCACAACCGTGTCGTGGTGTGTTTGGGCTTGGATGTGATGTATGGTCACCCTACTTCATGTAACAAATGTTTTAACAAAATGGTCGTCGTATTGTTTGTGACTGGTGGGTGTTGGTATTAAATTACATTGTAGCAAAGGATGTATTCTCAGTGATAAATTACTATCACTATGCTGTTGATATTCCTCTCCTACTTTCTCGTAAATTATTTCATAGTACCTACGGCTCTTAATTTGACTTAATATCCGCCTAATAGTAAGTGGTTAACTGATACTTACATAAATAGTGTTATAATAATACCTATCATCATACATATGATGTGCTCTGGTAACCTTATAAGGTGACCAGTTATTTTATATTCTAAGTGAATGATCTAGTACAAACCTTTCTTTACACAACACCTGAATTTCATATGTTGTAATAAAATAAAAATTTAAATAATTGTTGTGAATGGTTAGAAAACATTAAACTCACAATACCGAATTGAAAATGCTTGAATTTTTGATAAGAAAATATGAATACGATACAAAAATGACCACAGCGCAGCGCTGCAGCAGTCGTCAAACTGCTCTCCGATGACAAAGTACCTTTTGTAACGTCTACCACCCCTGTATTTTTACAAACACAGAGTTTCCGTCCCTTTTAACGTGTTAAAGGATTATTCCCGACAATTGGATAATAAATATAGTTATGTGGCCTTTTGTTGGTTAACTTTAATGTTTAGATTATGCAAAACATGAAACATATATTTCCAACTTGAAAATGTAACCCCCGTTTAACAAAATACTTAAACGGAGTTTACTGTTTATTTTCTATTTGGAAATCCCTCACCAATCCTGACTTACTAACTATGTTTTATTTTGTCAAGGAACGCGAACTGGAGCGTATAAGATACAATAGGTATAGTTTATATTACTCTGTCCTCGGCCTATCATCTTATCACTTAGTCATTCTACTGTCATGTCACTATAAGGTTGGTGAAAACGGGTTTTTCCCAACATTATAATGTGTGTGTATGTGTGTAGCCGTTGCACTATGGGTAAGCGCTAAAGAGAGCGATGCCATAAATGCTTTATTAGTGATGTTTTTTTATACGAACTCTAATATTATTTTACGTAAATAAAAAAATCTTGTGGTTAGGGTGTGTAAATTTAATAAAATGTGAAATTATGCAAATGTCTTCTACAAAGTGAAGCTGTCGTCTAAAAACCACGTACTCGTACTCAACAGAGTGAAGCAATACTCCACCTCGGGGCAGAGGTTGCTGCTTTACAAGTCCCAAGTTCGGTCACATATGGAGTGCTGCTGCCATTTCTGCACCCAGATACCAGCTTGGCTCTTTTGACTCGGTTCGACGACGGGCTGCGAGAATTGTCGACCATTCCAAACTCACAAGCCGTATCAAACCCTTAAGTATGACGAGAGACTTTGGCTCCCTGTGTGTGTTCTACCGCTTGTACAATGGGATGTGTTTTAAGGAATTGTTCGAAAAGATGCCCACGGCTACTTTCTACCATCGCACCGCTCGCCATCGGCAGGGAATTCATCACGTGCAGTGCGGTTTTAAAGAAACTTTCTCCCGCGAACGCTTGGGTTGTGGAATGAGCTCCCTACCAAGGTTTTCTCTAAGGGCTATAGTATGGGGTTCTTCAAAAAAGCAGTAATTAGATATTTGAAGGGTCGCAACGCGCGAGTGGTTCCGCTTACCATCAGGCGGGCCGGGAGCTTCTTTGCCACCATAGTGGTATTAAAAAAAACTTTATTTTAGCAAGAATTAAGCAAGTACCTACTGCTTCAAGAGAGTTAATTAATTTCTGACGCAAAGTTAATAATTTATATATTTACTACAAATAAAACACGGTGACTTACTTAAGTTACTTTAAACTTAAATATAAATTTTATTCAATTACAGTATCTATTAAAAAATATTATTTCTGTGTACTGATATTTAAACTTGTTTTTTTTATAAAGAGATAACTACATTTTTTTAAAAATTTTAAGTTTACAATACACACCGAAAAGTCATAAATAGTACCGTGAAGGTAAAAAAGGCAAAGGCAGCGCTCTTTGTGCAAGAGAGTCCATTGATTTGCAGATATACCACAAACTCACAAAATATTAATGCCAAGACGTTAAACAATTGCAATTCGTTACGCTTTGGTATCAATTAGGGTATTAAATTGCAAAACAGAAAAGTGTGCAACCAGTGACTCTATTCTTTTCATAAAATAGCTAATAAGCGAGCTCTATCTTTAACATTTCCACAACCTTGTAACAAAGCAATATGAACCAATTTTAAAGAGGTCAAATGTCACGAGTCAGCGGAAGAATTCTCACCAGAGCAAATAACATTCTAAGCCAATCTAGCATCAACCAAACACGTAACCTCTATATCACTTAAATTAGATTGGTTTTTAAATTTTACTTATAAGTTGGATCTCGCTTTAAGAAGAGTTCGAATACCGATATCTTCAATCTTGACAGGAAAAGTTGCTTGAGCCTAAGATCGATTATCGAATTGCAAGTTAAAATAGCAATAGTTACTATCTTAAAGCTCGAAAACAACTGTACTTAATATTGCTGGGACTTTCCAAATAGAACTGTTTTGAAGTAAGTACATAAATTTAAAGTAAATAAACATAAACGAAGAAGAAGGCTACGTAGGTACGTGTGGGGTTTGATTTCGAAAAGACGGTTGGTGAATCCATTCAAAAATTCTAATTTTGAATCTATTACCTCAGGGATTGCTGCTTCAAAAATAAGAGCACCCAAAAGTGTAAGTGAAAATTTACTTACTTCTGATATGTTCATCAAAAAATCGTTTTATTAAGAAAACTGTCTCTTATACGAAAGAAAATACTGTTGCGAATACATACCTATATTTCATTTGTATTTTTATTTTTATAACTATTTAAAATATATTAGTATCTACAATGTGTAACAGACAATTTAGAAACATAGCTTATCAAGGTTATCAGAAAAAAAAAATCACGTTAAGATCTCTGTAAATATAGAAGTTATAGATTGATCTTCCCATACCTACAAATAGTTACCCCTAAATACATAAATATACCTACATCCTTAGTTTTCCTTTGACAACTCGAATGAGGAAAATAAATAAATTTTTGACAAATGATAGACAGTTATGAACAATATACATATATTGTACAACTACTTATAGAAAAATTAATATAATAAATTCTGGTAATAATTAAAGTCTTTTCAAAAATGATAATTGAACAATACACGAAGTATGTCGCAATTTGTCTGCCACATAAACTATTCAGTAAAACTATCAATTTTATCGACATGTCATGGCCGAAATCAAATTTATTTATCGACATATCGCCGACGCTATAAAGTTAATAACGCTCGATTAATTTTATCGACGTACATGCTATTTTAATCGACTATAAATTGTGAAAGCCCATCTGTCCTGTTTCTTTTATTGAATTGTTGACATTGTAAAGTGGGAGTGGGTTGAGAGCTTGTAATAAAATTACATTTGAAATATTTAGGTAATAGATTTGAAGATATTGATGGCGCGTTAAATTATTTTGAGAATTCGATGTTTAAATAAACTTGTTAGGGCAAATACTATCGACATCCATAAGTATTTTATTGAAATAGAAAACACAAATCTTTATTTTACACATTGACGTTCTTTGTATTTATTTTGTTAAGTAAAATTAATCAGTAAAAAACTTTTGAATTTGAAGTGTTATCCAAATTTTATTGCTTATAAGTATGGAATATTTTTGATCAATGATATATCATTATTCAATTATTATATCTTTGTTTAGTGTTCGTTAATAACAACCCTAAGTTAAATTTGATTTTATACAATAAATAGGTTTTTTTATAACACGAAATTGGTAAACAGGCGGTTACTGCAGTCTATGGACGCTTGTAGGGTTGCCATATGGCCGGGATTTTCGGGATTGTCCCGGAATTTTGCGTGTTGTTCCGTATCCAGTAATTTTACATTGCTGTCCCGGATTGAAAAATACTAGTTTTTTTCACAAAGTAAAGTCAAACCAAACAGCGTGTTCGCGCTGCGCGCGGTTCATTCTTGTTTTGTTTTTGATTCGGAGTAGATGTAAAATATTTATCAACATGGATGCGTCTTTACCATCAACGAGCAAAAAGAGATTTAGAAGAACAGATGGTTAAATGATTCTGATTTTAAAGACTGGATTGCAAAAAAAATGAGTTTACAGCAGTTTGCAGAATATGTAACACAAAATCGCAATTCAGTATTTTGGTCGCTGCGCATTGACAGTAAGTTGCTGTTCCTACTAATTAAAGATCCCTAACACTCTGTATTTATTATATTTTAAATACGAGTTTGTCGATAGATAGATAAGCGCTTAGTCGTAGATAGATTAAATAATTTAGTGGGTGTGTAGGTATTGTAAAATACATCTTGTCTTTTATTTATTTATGATAGTTATTATCGTAATAGTTTTATAAATTGTTTTGTCTTGTCATAGGTTCACGGAAAAAAAAATGTCAAGATGCATGGATAACTTTTTTATAAAAAATGATACAAAGGAAGAGATTTCGGCCGTAAGGAAGTGGCGTTAATTTACCATAATGTTAAACATGGTTTGAGTTACAATAGTTTGGACTGTCTGGGAAAAATTATACACAAAATTATTCCAGATATTCAAATAAGTGCGAAAATGACATTTGGACGTACTACGACCTCAGTAATCACACGCGGTGTTTTAGACCCTTATTCACAAGAAAAGTTAATCTCGGATTTAAAAGAATCTTATTTTTTTTCAGTACGCTCAGATGCATCGAACGTGGGAAATATAAAAATATTTCCGTTTGCTGTTGTATTTTGATAGCAAAACAGGTATATGTAAAAAAATATTAGATTTTTATGAAGACACTGACGAAACATCGCATGATATAGGTATATCTATGCCTGACAAAAATCACGGCTGAAGCCGGCCTCAGCATTGATCAAATAAGTGGATACAGTGCAAATAATGCTTCTGTACATTACGGTATACATAATTCTGTGTATCATAAGTTAAAAACGGAAAACGCGCACGTTTTCTAAGCTAATTGTTATTGTCACATTACAAATAATTACGTAAAGTATGCATTGATGTCGACGTAGAAAGCACCATCATGAAAATTTACAGCGAATTTAGTTCGTCAGCTTTGAAAACGAAAAAAATTGAAGGAGTGCTGTGAATTTGCTCAAATCGAGTACAAAGAACTGCTGAGACATGTTCCCACATGATGGTTGTCACTTTTGCCAGCTATAGAGCGATTAGCATATAGTTGGCCTGCTGTAAAATATTATTTTTTGGTTAAAGGACTAAATCACAGTCATAAAGTACTTTGGGATTTTATTTCAGAAGGTTGCGACGTTAATGATCTCAATAATGAAGAAGAGTCTAAAAGAGAAGGTCTGAATGACTGTTACCTTTTCTTCTTGAATAATGTATTGCCTGAATTCACAAAAGTGATATTGCTATTAGAAAGTGACAGCTTCAGCATTCTGGAGATGGATCGTGTAATACGAGGTCTTTTTGATGAATTAAAAACCCGGATTGCTGATAACTTTTTTGGAAGTAAAGTCAGAGCCTTTTTTAAACCCTCACCGAAGACCAAAGGAATAGATTCAAGTCACAGGGACATATTTTCTTGGAGAGAGCAATCGATTACTTAGAAGAGAGATATGATTTTGGGTCTGATGGTATTTATAAAAAGTTTGAGCTTTTGTCTCTTAAATCACAGGAATTGAAATTGACCTGAGAAAAGCTCTCTGAATTTCCTGTGATATTAAAAATTGAAGATGCAGTTGACATTGATCGTCTTTATACAAAGTTTTTTCCGTTTTTGAGATCCTTCCAAAGAACTTGCCAAACGATAAAATCTGAGCCCATTTCTTTAGAACAAGTTTTGACGTGACAACGTCTTATAAATTGGTTTGCCGGGTGACACTTCAAGAAACTGCGTTACGCTCCGCTCACGTTATGCGCTCACAATGAGAGCGAGTGAGAGGCACGCGGCATGGTTAGCCCGCCTAAGAGCGAGAGAGACAGACATAAAAAGTGAAAGGCACAAGTTGTCACGTAAAACTTTCGCCCGTATACCGACTTTACAGGCTATACTATCCTTTTTTCTAATGACTTTGTTTATCTAAAGAGGATTGTTGGTTTTGTTTTGTCAATTCCATCGAGATACGCGTTTTGTGAAAGAATTTTAAGCCTATTAAATTATTTATGGACAAAAGATAGAGACAGAATGTCCATGGATCTAATAAAAGCTGAACTACAAACTCGTATCAATTTTACTGAGACTCTCTCAGAAATTATATCTGTTTTGCAAAGCAATGACGACAATTTTAAAAAAAAATTATATATATATTTCAATTTTAAGTTTATTAGCCAAAGAGAAAAGTTAAATTGTTTTAAGTGAATTATAATAATGTTGATTGTCTGCCAAAGTTTAATTAATAAGCCTGAAAGATATGCTCACTTTTCGTTTGTTTAGTTTTTTATATTAGATAATACATCTATCTACCAAATATTTTATAAAGTGCTCAATATTTGTTCTATATTTTTTTGTTACAAAATACCTGATGTTGATTTTCTATCAAAGTTTAATTGATAAGTCTGAAAGAGGATCTAAGTTTCTGTTTCAAAATCTTTTTTGTTTTAAATAATTTGTGATGTTAATGTTCAAATTTTAATATTTAATTAAGCCTTGAAAAGTTACTAACTAAAATTGAAATACATTTTTTTTTTGTATTTAACAGTTAAAGAAAGTTATTAAAAAGATTTTTACAAAACAAAATTGTTTCTCAACATCCTACAGTTCTAGGTTATTCCTGCTTAGTTTAGTCTCGGACCGGATACCACAACTCTGATTCCTTTCGTGGCCACAGAAATGTCCAGGAAATTATGAGCCTAGTTGCAACACCGGGACATTACTCGCCTTCCTCGCCGACCCTTTAAAAATCTAATCACTTGGCGGGAGCTCAGTCCACAACTTGAAAGGTACGCAGTGTGTAACAGCACCATTTGTTTGTATTCAACTATCATACTCCTGTGCAGTTCCTCATTAGTAACATTAATTTTTCACTCACTCAACTATACAAACCGACAAGAAAATGTCTTTTGTCAATTATTGTGCTCTTTACATCGATTAAAGGTAATGGATAGATCAAATATATTAAAAGCATACTTAAACAAATCTGCAAACTAGCTGTAGAAGAGCTTAATAAAGCCAGCTTGCTAGTAGAGCTTAATGTAGGTAATGTATTACTTGTAGCTCCTATATATTTATTATACGTCTATCGAAGTTTATTTACAATATGGATTAAACAAATATAATTTAAGAAGTTATAACACATCAGTTATGATTGTGACAGGGTAATGAGAAATAAGGAAAAATCTGCCGCAGCCATCTGGTTCTAACAGGCAGGGTAATGAGCAGTCGCCGCCGGGGCGTTCGCAGACGCCTCGTGATGGATGGCGCTGATGAAGACAGATTGTCTCACACATTGTGTTTTTACAATGAATAAATTTAATAATCTCAGTGCCGTGATAAATAAAAAAATGTGGCACTTATACGTGTTTCAACAAAAAAATTACCAGTGTAACAATGGCTCGCGGTTTAAGGGTTCCGTACCGTTATACTACAGAATAACCGTAATTATAAGAAATTACGTTTAATTTTATTCTACTTTTGTTCTTCTACAATCACTAAAAGCAACTTCTAAAAAAGCAACACCAGCAAATTTTATATTGCAATTATTAGAATGTTTCTCCTTGTCCCTGGCTAGGTGAAACAGCTCCACGGCGTTAAAGTTACTGCCCTGTCGAACGTTTCGAAATCAAACAATTAAATTAATAAACCAACATTTAATTCTATAGAAAACAAAAATTGACCTGCAATCATTGGTTTTTCGATTTTTCTCCTTTACTTGTGGTATGAGACCTTTAACAACGGCCATTCCCAAAGTTAAATAAGGTCAAACTGAAGTAGGCTGCACCAACTCGAAAATTACCTATAATCCTGATCACTGATGAATCAATTAATTTCAAACGGACGACATATTTTTGAATTACAAAAAGTTTTAGTTAAGGGGCATATTGGGCATTGGGGCATTTATGTTTCCAATATTTGGATTTGAGAAATTCGTTTTCTACGAAGAGTAAATTGAGGATATCTACTGGCGGCGCTAGTGGGCTGTAAGAGGGCCCTTAATTTTATTCATGAAAAATATAATTTAATCACATTGAGTTATAAATACCAATAGTAATGAATTAAATTTAATCTTGTTTTAATTTAAGTTTCGAAATATAATTTCATCTCAACTATGCAACAGCTTCCAGTTTGAGGACTTATATTCTTTAAATAAATCAGTAAAAGTAAAATTTTCAAGGTAAAAATCGAATAAAAAAACAAATAAATGTAATATAAAACATTGTTTTTTTCTTTTGGGTTCAGTTTAGAATTTTTCAGTTTAAAATTAATTAAGTGTTTAAATATAATTTTATCTAATATTTTTTTTTTTAATAGTTACAGAGTATCGATTATCAAAACTGTTAATTTTTAGTATTCCGTACCTTAAAAGAAAAAAAGAACCCAGGGTCACTTTGCTGTCCGTCTGTCTGTCTGTCTGTCTGTCTGTCTGTCTGTCTGTCTGCCTGTCAAGGCCCTTTTTTCAGGAACACGTGAAGGTATCAAGTTGAAATGAATATCAAAAACTGAAGTCTACGGTCTCTTAAGGCTGTTGTGTTGAAATCAAGTTTTTGAGTGAACGCAATAAAAAATACGGCCGAAATGCGGCCATTTTTGTCGCATATTTTGGCATTCAAAAATAAATTAAAATCTATGAGGTACTTCCCTTGTCCTAGAATCATGAATTTGACTCGAAGCAATCACAAATATAGAAAATAAATGTTAATTTGTATAACACAGTATAAAAAAGTTTTATCCGTCTTTCTGTTAAGACACTTTTACTTAAGAGCACTTGGAGTTATTAAGTTGATATTACTATTAAATAGAAAATATACAGTCAGTTAAAGTTGTAAAATAATCAAGCTTCTAAGTCTGCAATAAAAAATATGACCAAAATACGATCGTTTTTGTCGTATCTTATGACATAAATAAATCAAAACCTATGGGGTAATTACTTCCCGTAGACATACTTTCTTTTTTTTTGTAAATACATACATAGAAAATACTCATTCCGAGACAAACACAAATGTTCATAACATGAAATATTTGTATTGTGCGGGTATCGAATCCACGCCATTCATCACCTACTTAACCACGGAGCCGACCGATATTACTAACAAATCCATATTTTTGTCACATATTCTTTTAAATAAAAGTTAGTACTTCCAAAATGTCATATATCATTCTGCTTGTACCCACCTACTATACACAGTAAACAAATGTCGAAAAAAGTTAAATTATTCTAACAAGAATTGACATAACGAAATCTGAAAGGCAAAAATTCAAATTGGATCGTCTCGACTCTCAAGATGAACGCGAAACAAATAAATCTTATGTTCTCTCTTTCCCACTCGTTAATATATGATTTATATAGGCAGGCCTTAACAGTGCAAGATAATGTGATTATTACATTTGACAGGGTAATTCGACGGGACTGGCAGTGTCACGCCAATCTTATTAGGAATGTAAATGAATATGGAATGAATCCATTTTCACAAACAAGCCCAGGACCGGAGGGTGTAATATTTTAGCAAGAGAGAAGCGACATCATTTTTTCTGATATATTTTTAAAGCTGTTAATAATTTTTAATTGATATTTACCATACTGATACAAACATATTGGAATTTATAGGTGAAACAGGCAGACATTGTTTATAGGTGAAACAGGCAGACATTGTTTATAGGTGAAACAGGCAGACATTGTTTATAGGTGAAACAGGCAGACATTGTTTATAGGTGAAACAGGCAGACATTGTTTATAGGTGAAACGGGGCAGACATTGTTTATAGGTGAAACAGGCAGACATTGTTTCTCCGAAACTGTTCGCCATGGCGTAGTATGTTGTCAAACTTATCTCAACTTCGATTTGCTGGCACGATGCTCGGAGACAGGTGGCCCTTTAAATTAACACGGATATAACGATGATAATGTTTAATGTCCTTGTCGCGCCTGTATTGTTAGTTGATGAGAACACTATTCTTAAAGTTGTTGATGAATACGGAGAAAATCCCGTTTAGTAAGCCTAACTTTGAGAAGGAGGTAAATCAAAGAATTTAGCTCGGCTGGGCAGTATTCGGGAAACTGCGCAATATCTTTTCGTGCAAAAATACCTTAGTTACTAAAGACAATAGTCTTCTACCAATGTTCGTTGCCAGTGATGACTTACGGTTCAGAAACGTGGTACCTCTAACTAAAGAGCTATGTGGTGTTTATTTCGCGATAAATTCTGAAATGATGAAATTCGCCGACGAACCAAAGTCCCCGTCATAGCTTAAATTTTAATCAACCTGAAGTAGCAGGCCATATCGCTCATCGAATCTATTACTGATAGGGGGGAAACGTTTTTGGATCGGAGGACGCAGCGTGAGACGACCTCCTACCTGCTGGACCAAAGACCTTGTTAAAGCCGCAGGAAGCCGACGGGCGCGGGTGGCTCAGGACCGGTCGTTTTGGAGACATATGGGGGAGGCCTACGTTCAGCAGTAGGTGCAGTAAAATCTATTAATTTTATAATGTTAAGTCAAAAATATGCAGTCGATGGAAGCACTTCAATTATGTAGTCAAAATGCCTAAGGGTTTATGTATTAAAAGTCGCTATATTGTTACCCCCCCCCCCCCCAGCTAATCCAATGTTTAGAGAGCAATTAATCCTAGGATGTGAATACTAAGGGGAAATGGAAATACAAACGTAACCACATTTCACACCCATATTGCCAATTCCATCAGTTAAATTCCTAGGAAAATCACTTCAAAATTTCAAATGTTAATTTTTTCCGTCTTCTTGAGAGCACTACTGATGGTGGTGAGGTACGTGCTCTGTGCTTCACGTACTGACGGAGAAAGGACGGTCATCTTCCCACCAATGTGACGTCTTCCAGCCACTCGCTGTCATATTTATACCCTCGGATTATTTTTTCTCGTTCGAATTCAAAAATATAAATAAATTCCGACTGTGGCCAGTTCCTAAAATAATGCCATATCAAGTTATATAAAAATAGTAATGCTGTATTATGCTATAACCAATTTTTTTATCATTTTCTACCATAAAACGTGTTGCTGCTATTGACAAAGTGTCTTTACTGTCTATACCTACAGAACCTTTATTGCACGAGTTTAAAATGACCTGACCGTTCTTATTAAATATTTCTTCATTCTTGATATGAAATAGTAGTTATTGTATGTTATAATTAACTTCAAATACATATGCGAAGTGCATTACATTACGTTGCGTAACAACAGCTCTATACAGTTGCTCGTCACCGCACCCTGTGACGCTCGGATGTATAATAAATGCGTTACCATATTTTCGTCTGTATTACGCGGGGTGTTATTTATTGGCTTAAAATTGTAGTCATCCCATACATTATGTATGACGGTGGTAATTACCCCTCGGGCCTTTCTTTTTCAGCCCATGTTCATATTGAGCAACTGTTTTTTTTTCCATAATTTTATTTATACATCCAAGTCAGCATACGACGCATGTCTTCTTAGAGTTCAGATGTTTTTGCTTTTGTACGACAAAAGCTCAAAGCTCGTCTGTCCGAAAACTTAAAACAACTTGAATAATTGTCTCTAGCGGTTTTGATTTTTACTTTTCTCAATGTATAAAAAAAAACCATTGCTATTAATCGTAATATTATTAACATTGTAACGTGACAACTTGTGCCTTTCACTGTTTATGTCTGTCTCTCTCGCTCTTAGGCGGGCTAACCATGCCGCGTGCCTCTCACTCGCTCTCATTGTGAGCGCATAACGTGAGCGGAGCGTAACGCAGTTTCTTGAAGTGTCACCCGGCAAACCAATTTATAAGACGTTGTCACGTCAATAACTTTCATTGCGTTTGATTTCTTAAGATGTACTTCTGATACCAATACCATCGAAAAGTTTATAATATCGAGTACTTCATTCATTGACTTATATATTACTAGCGTAAGGACCCGGCCAACGCGCGCGACTAGTGGCACTAGCGCACTGGCCCCAAAATATCAGTTTGGGGCCAGCGCAGGCTCAGTCGTCGGTGGAGCTCGGTCGGTGCAGTGTGTTGTCGTATATTGTTTTTTACAAAAAAGCCTAGTAGTTACGTTGTGAAAGGCTGCAAAAATTACAATACAAAGGTTACCAAAAATTATGGGATATCATATCATCGGTAAGTAATCTCGGATTATATTTTATTTGTGCATTACTTTAGTGTTGTTAATACATATGCATATCAATATTGATTTCTGATTATAGTTTACTCCATTTCATAATCGTTTTTAATTGTTATGACTTCGTAAGCGTATGCAGCGCTATTGATTCCTTCCTACCTCTGAATAGTAGCCATATTTTAAGTTGTTTAGATGACATCAATATTTTATATAATGTACGATAACTTTAAAAGCACACACTTTGAACAATGTTTTGTTAAATTTTTTTAGAGTATGCAGGTTTGTAGTTTGATAAAAAATCTACTAGATAGCATAATTAACTTATTTTGCAAAATTTCTTTAAATATTTCTTTCCGATTCCGATAACGAATTACGATGCGTACAATGTTTAAATTACGGATTTCCTAATGATCCAGTGCGTAAAGTAAATTGGAGTAACATTATTCGAAAACAAAGAAAGGAACCTTGTTTTAAGCCTCATAAAAGCACAAGAGTATGTTCTGCTCATTTTTGTGACAAAGATGTTAGTATGTCAAAAGCTGGATTACGGAGGCTAAAAGAATTGGTTATACCGCGACTTGAGATTGAGGTACTCACCTCATTCCTAAGCAAAAATAAATTACATATTGTACTTTTTCTTCACATCTACTTTAATTTAATTATTAATACAGGTTTGTAAGAACAAAGAACTTTGGCCTTCAACTCCAGCCCAAAACTCACAAGTAGAGAAGATTGATGTTGATATTGGCGATCTCAATTCAATATTTGACACGCCAAGAAAAAAAAGAAAAGGATTGTGAAATTAGAAAAACGTCAAAATGCTGCAGCCAAAAAAATAAAAAAATTTAGAAACAGAACGCTAGACTAAAAAAAAAAAATCTCTGCTAGATATTATCAGAGATTTAAAACAAAAGAAATACATACCTGAGCAAATCGAGTCTGTTCTTTAAAAGCAGAGCAGATCTCGACCTGGTTACAATGGGACCACCCTGGAAAGTATACCGTTTCAAACAAAAAAAATCGGTCCAGCCGTCTTCGAGTAATCGGGAAAAATACACAAAAAAAACCCGACGAATTGAGAACCTCCTCCTTTTTTTGAAGTCGGTTAAGAAGCGAAAAACAAGCTCTAATATTGGAAGCAGGGACGAACTAGCTGGATTATTATTTTACAAGCATGGAAACAAACAGTTTATTTGTAATGCAAACGCTGTCCCCGCCTGCAATACATTTTCGAACTATTTTTTTTTTCCATATTAAAATAATATAGCGTATGGCACAATAGAGATAAATTTTAGGACACCAAGTTAAGTTCAATTCCGTCAAAAGGTTTAGGCTGTAGAACTTTGAAAATAATTAGACATACATACTGTATGTATGTAACATACATATGCTCGTAAAACATTTGGCAGTTTTTTTTTTTTTACACCACTAAGGTGGCAAACAAGCCTACGGTCCGCCTGATGGTAAGCGGTCACCGTAGCCTATGGACGCTTGCAACACCAAGGGCATCACTCGCGCGTTGCCGACCCTTCAGAAATCTAATAACTTCTTTTTTGAAGAACCCCATAAAGCAGCAACCTTTGCCCCGACGTGAAGTACTGCTTCGCTCTGTTGAGTACACCAAGTTTTTTGGACGTCAGCTTTACCTTGTCTAGCAAGTGATCTCGGAACTGAACATCGCTGGAGATGTGAACATCAAGGATCCCAATGCTCTTGGAGATGGAGAGGGGAGTGTTCTGGAATTGTGGGACTACAGTGAATGGGGTTTTCTTAGCGGTGAACGCGCAGACTTGTGTCTTTGAAGGGTTGAATCGGACCAAGTTTTCCCGTCCCCAGTCAGAGACCTTGGACAGACCGATCTCGATTTGAGACACAAGTTCTTCACGTTTTTCCTCCACAACAGAACGAGGGATGCTTGCATGGCCCGTGAAAAAAAAGGGTCTCCAGTACTGTCATCTGCATAGCAATGTATGTTGTTGATCTCCAACATATTATTGATGTGCAGTAGAAACAGCGTAGGAGACAGCACAGAGCCTTGCGGGACACCAGCATTAATGTCCATGCTATCAGAGCAACTACCGTCAACTACGGCTCGTATGCGTCTGCCGGAAAAACAGCTAGCCACCCATTTGCACAAACCCTCGGGCACTCCGTAAGATGGCAACTTCGATAGAAGACCCCGGTGCCAGACCCGATCGAACGCCTTCGCTATGTCTAGGCTACATGCCAATGCCTCCCCTTGACTCTCAATGGCTAGTGCCCATCGGTGTGTGAGATACACTAGAAGGTCACCAGTTGAGCGACCGTGGCGAAAGCCATATTGACGGTCGCTGATCAGGTCATGTTTTTCTAGGTATCTCAAAACCGGGTGCACATTCGCAGTCTTCCATGAAGACGGAAATTGCCTATTATGGTAGGAAAGCGCGAAGAGGCGCGTGATTACAGGACATAACTCAGGAGCACACTGCTTAAGCACCACTGCTGGTATATCGTCTGGCCCACTCGACTTATGAACGTCTAGGGAAAACAACGCCCGCCGGACCTCTCGCTGTGTTATAGAGATTTCCGGCATGGTCTTACCGCACCACGGTAAAGTAGGTGGTACAGCGCCGTCATCGTTCATATTCAAGTTGGAGGCAAAGAGACTGCCCAATAGATCGGCTTTCTCTTTTGCACTATGGGCCAAGTCACCATCGGTCTTTCGCAGTGGTGGTAACGATGACTGGCAGAAGTTCCCCTCGGCAGCTTTAGCAAGCGACCAGAAAGCACGACTCCCAGAAGGATAGCTCGCAAGTCGCCCACCTATTTTGCCGATGAATTGGAATTTTGCTCTAGCAGTTTCTTTCTTACTGAACCTTGAGGCAGCATTTAATTTGCGTTTTAACTCAGAAATATTCGGATCCTTATTATAACGAGCCGTGGTCCAAGCCTCATACGCAGTTTGCTTAAGAATTTTAGCTTCTCTGCAAGACCTATTAAACCACGGTCGTTTTTTGACGCCGGCAGCTACTCGCAGGTTCGTAATGAAACATTCCATACCAGCGAGGATTGTCTCAGTGACTGCGGCTGCGCAGACGTCAGGATCATCTGATCTAAAGCAGAGCTGACTCCACGGGTACGATGCATAAAATTCTCGCAATCGTCGCAAAAGTCGAGTTACGTCCGTGTCACCGCTTTGAGACCTGTATTGGCACGCATAGATATGAGTGTGGCCGCCGTTAACTACGCGCACCCACAATATCGACAGGTCCCTGTCTTCAAGGCTATGAAGTCGGCGACAGCAGATATTCTCCCGGACGAACATACATACACCGGTACGACTCAAAAAATTGTGCTCGAGTTTTTAGCCGGGATAATGAAGGTATGATGTGTCAGCCGGGCAGGATATCTGCGTCTCCGTTAGAAAGAGGATGGTCGGCTGCGCAGTCTCGAGGTGATGGTGGACTGCATTAAGATTTGCGTGAATACCCCTGATATTGCAAAAATCCACATTGTATGTGGATGGAGTAGCCGCTGTAAAAACTCTTTTCCTTTTTCTATTTCTGGCCATTGTATATAAAGTTACTTAGACTAGGGATGAGGATTCACTGCACAGACAGCTTAGAAGATAAAAAGGTGCGGTACTAAGACTGCCGAAGCTCAACACAGATGATACGGTTGCTGGCACGGCGGGCGGAAGGGCCCCTGATCCCCCTCTGTTGTAGTAGCCGGGTCCACTCCGGTCTCCTTCTCCGGCACGACTACCACTTCAGAGACTTTACACAGGCTGGCGGATCAGCCTCCTAGGGCGGAGATTAAGTGATCCCTGGGTTCGGGAACCCGTTCAACCTGCGGGCGGCCAGCGGTCAGCCGTTTCATTAGGTCTCCCAGACCGCCGAACCAGCACCAGTTCTGTTCCAGCCGTTTAGGAGGAGTTAGGTGACAAACCCACGTACAGAAAAATTATACGTAGAAAAAAAGACCGACTCACACTTGACGTTTTCAAGTAGCCTTTTTCCTTTTCCGGGACCCAGACTATGTCCATGCCGAATTTCATCTTAATCGGTACATTGGCTTAAGCGTGAAGAGGTAACAGACAGACAGATAGATAGAGTTACAATCGCATTTATAATATTAGTATAGACTAGTATGGATGTGGATTTAAACGCCCGTCCTCAATTTGGTTAACGGCGTAGAATTCTTTCGCAACTCCTTGATTATATTAAAGAAGATTCTTATAGCAAGCTATAGCTGCAGCTATGGTTCGTTCATGGTATTCGGTTATAGTTACTCCTGCTTTTGCCTTTCTCCGTATCTTCAACAATCTCTGTGCAAAATTTCAGCTTAATTGGATGCTCCGTTGTAGCAGGATTGAGTAACCAATGTTATACTTATTCGCGCGGGAACTTTCAAATTTAAAGAAAAATGAAAAAAATAGCTTATGTCCTTTTCTCGGACTGAAACTACCCAATTTTTAACCGTTTCAGCGTGATGAACTAACAAACATACACACTCACAAACTTTCGCCTTTATAATAATAGTGTGATAGAGCGATGACCAAGAGAATTTTCTAATTTCATAGTTCTAAACCTTAATTATTACCCTGAAACATGTTCTTTACAAATATTTGAATTTTATACCGCCAAAAAACCTAGAAAAAGATTTTCAACGTGTGCCTATCGTGCGAGGAACTGTGTCTCTCTGTTATTTCTTCAATAGTGTAATACGTCTTTTTAACTGGTCGAAAGCATGCTTTTGCTAGGGTATGCCATAGTCTTAAGACTAAGCATAGTTTCCCTGTTTTATTTTCCTTTATCCATAAATAATTACGTACTTAATAAAGTCTACAATAATTGCAAATACAAAACTACAAATAAAAATCCTGTACACAACGTTTACGCTTGCAACACTTGTTCATGTAATCATTCAACTTCAATAAACCAATACGAACGCGTCCCTACAGTTAGAAAGGAAACTCAGTGATGTTTCACTTTAATAATGACAGCGAGTGATTGATTCTCATTTTTTTTTGGGTAACATCGAATATAACACGAATCCTGACGTGTATTTAAAGTAACAAACATTGTCAATTGAGGTTAGCACAAACCCGTGCGTCGACTTACCTGATAGATTACATCTTTATTTGTAAAAATATTTCAAGTCAAGTTTAAGATAAAACCATTAATTTAGTGTACCTTTAGTATTTGGAAAATTTATATAACTTTACATGACACAAATATTTATAACAGTGTTTTACGTTTTTAGTGTTCTATAGGTACTTTCAAAGAAATAAATAAATAAAATTCTCATAAAAACAACTCCCGTATATGTCGTCGGTTTGTCTATCACCATCATTAATCTCAGGGACCGTTTAATTTACAGTTAACTCAAAACACATAGCATAAGGATGTTGATGTAAATGTTTATTTTTAAAAGAGTAACTATCTAGTTTCTTATCGAAATCTTCTCGGTAGAAATCTACATTATGTACCGGAGAATGGGTGGGAGTATTCAAAAAAGAGTATTTAATAACTTTGGCGATTTAAAAGTGTTTGTAGAAACCTAATTTTTAATATAAAAATTTGACTTTAAATAAAACTTTTTAATGTGTTCTTCCAAAGGTTAAAAAGGAGGAGTTGAAGGGCTTTAGTAACAATTTAACTGCCTGTAGATTTATTTACCTGCCGAAAACCTATTCCTTTGGCAACTTTTGACTAGGATAAAACCAATATTTTGTCTTTTTCTTTTAATGCGACTATTGACGTGTCAAAAATACGTATTCTTTCTGTTCGATCCAGCTGTGTGTGTGTGTGCCAAGGTCAATCATGGACTTGCAATATAACTGTATACTATGTATACTGTGTTTTTTTTTCTTCTGACTTAAATTAAAAACATATTGATATTTCGAAATAAAAACTTTTTTTAATTAAAACAACCTTTGGTACTCAGGATAGTGAGGTTTTCTATTAATACTTAATAATAAAAATTTTCATTGTTGCAGAAATTGCGCGCTACATACAGTATACAGGACTTCTAAAACGTATTCCAATTAAGTGCCATAAGCACTTGCTTATATGTACTTGCATATAAATATAGGCAGATCTATACCGGCTGAAACACAAGTTTGCTTATTTTTCGATAAAAATAGTTAAACGTTTTAAAGTAAATCTTTCTCATTAAGAAGGTCGACAAGAACAAATTTCCAACGTCCACGGAACAAGCTTCGTACCGTGATTACATTCGCTATTAACCCATCGCGCGCCGCCAGTTTAATTCAATTAACACTAAACCTTAGTCCGTCCTTGTCTAACCCTATAACTTCTCTTTCTCCGTCCCTCTCCCTCGCCATAATTCGCCACCCGCCTTGCGGTGACCCGAGGTAGTTAACATGTTAGCCATTGTTTCCCAGATTCCGGTTCGGCCGCAAGGATAAAGTTATACGGTTAGTACATTTGTTGCGGAGCCGCGTGGCTTGTGTGTGTGTGTGTGTTTGTGTGCTGCTTATTTATGTTCCAATACTAACACAATTTAGTTTTTATTTTGGAAGCAAAATAAATATTGCTTCTCATTGAATCACTGATTGGAATTTCACAACTAAAATTATTGTTTCTTATCTAGTTCCCACGTGCGTTAAAATGGCGTTATTGGCCAGGAAACTAATTTCTCTTATACTAATAATGTGCATGTAAATGTAAATACAAATTATTACACAAATATACATTACTATGATATATTTTCATTTTATACTTCTTAAGTAATTTATGCCATTTTACCATTCAAGGTGTCTTGAAACTTAATTTTTTTGTAAGGATTTTAACGTTTTTACCTTTTCGTGGTAACTTTTTTTGACTTTTTGCTACTACTTAGAGTCAATGCACTAGATAAAAGATTCTAATTATTTAACCAACTTTCATTACAAGCAAATGCAATACACGCTTTAAAAATTTGCACAAGTGTTGAAACAATGGTCACTTCCAGATTTTTTATTGCATTAAATACAATAAATAAAAAACACTCATTTAGGTAAAATAAGCAAGTTTTATAACATATATTTTTTTAATCATGTAAATGCTAAAGTTTAATCACAAAATTTGCACAAAAAAGGCGTATTTACGCGATCTAGTAGAAATCGCAGTCTAAAGTTAGGACTTCCTAGAATGTAGAATTATAGCCGAATTTGTATTTAAATATTTTCATTCATAGAATTTACAAAGTTCTATAATTGTGATTTCTTCAGATTCTTAAAAGTTTAAGGGAGTAAAGGGAAATATTCATCTAAGAGAAAAGAGTTACATAGGATCCTTATGTGCATTTTCAAAGACATTTCCAACGACACCTCACACAATAGCGACGTAGAAAAATTAATACCATCATCAGTCCTAGTATAGTCGCAATGTACTATCTGAACTCCCCTTTAATAATCAAGTCTTTATATTAACGTTATTAAGCAATATTAACCGCAATGTATTATCTGAACTATCCCTTTAATTTCCCCACTACATCCGGCGCAATCCGCAGAAAGATTTATCGTTGTAATCGGCGACAATGTCGTTGTATGCGGATGGCTCGACAACTTATCCAGCTCTGTGGAGCTAAATTAAAGTACTCGGGCGGATACTTAACTGCCTGTATATTGTCTTTGAACTAACTTAATTCAAGTTTATTTTAATTTTCATGCAGAGTTATCTATAAATTCGACATCTATTATATCTAGGTATAATAGTATGCGATTTAAATATCTTTGACAATTACTAGCCGCTATACGTTGATTTTTACGGTATTAAAATTTATGTTTATTTTTTGTTATAATTTAGGGTTCCTTAAAACGGAACGATCAATTAGGTGGTCATCCATCCATCTATCAAGAGCTCTAGGAAGGAGCAAGAATATAAAGATGACATTAAATATCTGCAGTCGATAGTTTTTTTAAGAAAAAAAAGGCAACGTAATCAAACAATACGGTTACTAATGTGACATATTTACATAGATACTAACTCATGAAAACCTCTTGTGTATTTACTCCTTATAAGAATCCTTGTAAGACTTATAGTTTTGGAGCGACTGGAAACACTGAACAGTCCTATTTTCAAGATGATCATAGGTTTAAGTTCAAAATCTCCGATCCCGACAACCCGGTTTTATTCGCGCTTGACCTCACAAAATGCACGGTTATATCACCAATTGAGTGGCCTAAATTATATAAAATGTTGAAAGTTAATGTGACACAATCTCGCATGATTCTATACTTTTTACGAACTTGGCCGCTTACTCTGGGGCGGTATGTTATACAGTTAAACGGTTTAAAAAAAAATGTATTATATATCATTATATATATTTGTTGTAACTTAAATATAGCAGATTAGTGTAATAGCTTTTTTCAATAGTTTCTCCACGATTTTATTGCAAAAATCGTCATTTTTATTACTTATCGCGGGACACAGTTCGCGACGACGCACAGATCACGTACGATGTACTGTTGACGGCAAGTACCTACCTAAAAAGGCAAGTACTCGGATCGGCTCTTTTCGTGTGCCTGAATACGGTATCTAAACGTATAAGTCAACTTTGGTAGCTAACTTTGTGTCACCATAACTGCATTTTGTGACCGTTTCGTTTCTTTCAAAATAAACATCTTTTGTTATAACAACTCAACAAAGATCACTGCACAAGGCAAAAAACATACCGTTGTCGTTTATTTAGGAAAAATATGAAAATAACATTGAGCAAAATAAAAATGAGTACCATATTTACCTACCTAATCATTTCTAACCATTCATGCAGTATCACTTGCATCACACAGTTGGCTACTGTGTAGCTAATTTTTACAATACAACACTAGTTAATTTTTAACCGACTTCAAACAAGGAAGGAAGGAAGAAGGATGTTCTCTTCAATTCGGTTAAATGTTTTTCTTTTATTAGTCTCATTTCAAATGAAAAAAAAAGTTTAAGTAGAAAGATCAGTAACTGACAGCCTTGTCAGTAAATAAATATATATACCCTTAGTTGAAAAATTACATGATTTTTTAAAAATATACCTTAATATTTGATTTTACTAGTTTTTAACTCTAAATGCCTACGAGATTTTTTGCTTGTCGAAATTTTAATATATATAATATCTAAGCAATCACGGAAACGAGGTCACTAAAATTTAGCTGTGTGCGGAACCATTTAAATGCTAATTTTATACTGTAGTATTTGTTTAATCCAGCAGTTTTCGCTTCAAACGACCGTGTAGTCCGCAGTTAACCGGATTAGGGTTACGAACCCACGACCTGCAGTCAAACTGTCAAGAATTTTTAATAAAGGGTTATCATAATGGTAATGGTGTTTGTAAAAGTTACAAAGCTCCCATTAAGAAGCTATCGCTATCGTACATCGTCTGAATATGAATTATCACGGATTTTTAAATCGTTAAGGATGATTTTAGTTATTAATTTGATTTTACATTAAATCTACTTATCTATTTATATCTAAAATTTAACTAATACCTAGGTAGCTTGTGCGCTTCTAGCACATTTAACTTATATCTAAGTAGCTTGTGCGCTTCTAGCACATTTTAACTGATATCTAAATAGCTTTTGCAATTCTAGCAAATTTAACTTATATCTAAGTAGATTGTGCGTTTCTAGCTAATTTTACTTATATCTTAGTAGCTTGTGCGCTTCTTGTACATTGAATTTATATTCAAGTAGCTTGTGTACTTCTAGCAAAAAAAAAAACAAAATGGTTTATTTAATTTATTTGGTTTTAAAATAAAAAAATACCTGTATTAGGAGACTCCGCTTTTCTATAGCAAATACAAATTTCTAATGATTAAGAACAAAAATTTAATGATAAAATTAATTAAAATGACAAACATAACTTTTTAGCTTTTACGTTTTAACCAATTTATTAACAATAGTTTACAGTCTTTTTCAACCTTAGGATATACATTAATTTGTTTATTTATCAGATTATATAAACGTGAGGATTTCTACTATTCCACTAGCAAAAGTAGTGTTAGCTAGTACTACTGGAGCTACGGAATAAATATCTTCTTTTATTAGTCAGGGTGAAGTCATATCTAAGAGACTTGTGCAGCTTTAATACAATATGTAGAACATAGATTTTTCTAACTCTTAGGAGATCACACAGAGAGAGTATAAGCATTCTGTTGGAAATCTGTATGATTTAAAGGACATTACTTTTATCAGCGATTTCTGAGCTATCTCTATTTCTAAGAATTTACTTTTTGTAGCTCCTCCCCATATCAGTATGCAATAGACTAAAAAAGATTGTGCTGACGAAGTGTATATTTGTTTAAAAAGATTTTTAAATAAGTTTTCTTACTCTGTTCATGATAAGTTCTATGTGTGCGTGCCAAGATAGTCGCTGGTCAACCATAATCGCTGGTCAACCATAATCCCAAGATAATCGCTGGTCAACCATAATCCCAAGATAATCGCTGGTCAACCATAATCGCTGGTCAACCATAATCCCAAGATAATCGCTGGTCAACCATAATCGCTGGTCAACCATAATCCCAAGATAATCGCTGGTCAACCATAATCCCAAGATAATCGCTGGTCAACCATAATCGCTGGTCAACCATAATCCCAAGATAGTCGCTGGTCAACCATAATCGCTGGTCAACCATAATCCCAAGATAATTGCTGGTCAACCATAATCGCTGGTCAACCATAATCCCAAGATAATCGCTGGTCAACCATAATCGCTGGTCAACCATAATCCCAAGATAGTCGCTGGTCAACCATAATCGCTGGTCAACCATAATCCTAAGATAATCGCTGGTCAACCATAATCGCTGGTCAACCATAATCCCAAGATAATCGCTGGTCAACCATAATCGCTGGTCAACCATAATCGCTGGTCAACCATAATCCCAAGATAATCGCTGGTCAACCATAATCCCAAGATATTTGGTTTTTTCAAGCTTAGAAATTGGAGAACATTCACAGTCAAGATAATGTCGAGTTCCACACACGTGGATTTTATATTTAAAAATCATTGCTGGTTGCGTTCGGTTGTAATAAGTAAATCAACCGTAATTAGTTTTAGTTGTATTTAATGTAAGCAGATTTGAATTTAGCCAGCCAGCAATTTTTAAGACCCTTTTCCGTAGAATTGCGTACTGCTCCCCACGTAGGACCAGTGAATACAACGGCAGTGTCATCAGCGTATGAAAAAATGCACCCATTATTGACTTCCATGTTGCAAAGATTTTTATTTATGTAAACGAGAAAGAAGGTTGGGCCTAGGGCCCAAAAGTTGGGCGTAACAATAAGGAAATATTACAAGAATTTAGAGCAAACAAGTCTTCAACTGATGTGGTGTTATAACTGACTTCAAATATTGTCAAAAAGTAAGAAGAAAAAAATAAATACGTTGGCGTTTTTCTTGTCCTTGCCAAGGCATTCGATACTGTTTCTGTTCCCATCTACAAGAATTTAGAGCAAACAAGTCTTCAACTGATGTGGTGTTACAACTGACTTCAAATATTGTCAAAAATTGCCAAGGCATTCGATACTGTTTCTGTTCCCATCTACAAAAATTTAGAGCAAACAAGTCTT
This sequence comes from Apoda limacodes, assembly GCA_946406115.1. Lineage (NCBI taxonomy): Eukaryota > Metazoa > Arthropoda > Insecta > Lepidoptera > Limacodidae > Apoda > Apoda limacodes. Next base: position 2,759,985 of record OX291553.1, on the reverse strand, counting down.
CAACTGATGTGGTGTTACAAGTGACTTTAAATATTGTCAAAAATTGCCAAGGCATTCGATACTGTTTCTGTTCCCATCTTTCTAAGGAAGCTGGAATACATGGGAGTACGGGGATTACCCTTGCAGTTCTTTGAGAGTTACTTAACTTTTAGATTACAGTCGATTAGGATAGGTGATTGTAAGAGTTCTTTCTTATCAATATCATATGGAGTACACAAGGTAGTGTGTTGAGATCTACCCTTGTTTTATATACATCGATGACCTGTATCGCAAGCAAGTAGTTCTCTTCTACGAAAGTAATTAGGCAAAGGTAAGAGCAGTTGCTGAGTCTGATTTTGCTAGAACTTATAACTGGCTTAATATTAACCTACTTACTCTTAATTTGAAAAATGCAAAATTTATACCTTTTAGCGTACGAAATAATAAAGTTGCTTGTAACAATACTCTTTGTATTAAATTTCACTCAAGTTCTAGCGGTAATACCTGTAATTGTTAAAAACTTACGGAAGTCATACAAATCAAATATTTAGGCATTATTGTGGATACAAATTTATCGTGGTATGAACATATCGCAGCCGTCAGCAATCGCATAAGGAAGTTGATTTACGTATTTAAATACTTAGACATATTAGAGCCTTACGCATGCTAAAGGGTATTACGTTTGCTAGTTGGTTATTACGCCTTTGTGCAGTCTGTCATATCGTACTGCTTACCATCCTGGGGTGGCGCAGATAAAACTAGCTTATTAAAAGTTGAAATAGCCCAAAGAGCCGTACAAAAGATTGTGAATTACAAACCATTTAGATATCCAACTAAAGAATTCTATGTTTTAACTGTTAGACAACTGATTATACAGTGTTCTATAATTGCCCAACAGATGAACCCCACAATCCTTAAAATGAATATAAGGCGCTCTGACCTAGTCTTCAAAGTGCCTGCTTGTAGAACTATCTTTGCTCAATCTTTGTATACTATTACTTGGGCCCATTTCTTTATAATAAGTAAATACATAACTTTGCTTAGTTACTGCAAATACTCTATCAAATGATTTTTTTTAACCACTTAAGAACATTAGACTATGCTGAAACTAAAAGAATAATGAAACCTATTTTATAACAACTAAAAAAATTGAGAACCTCCTCCTTTTTTGAAGTCAGTTAAAAAGTAGCCTTGACTTTGCGGCACACACCTAAATCGTTACTTCATAACATTCTTTATTCCTAGTTCACAAAATTATTTAAATGGCTTTTGAAACTCTCACCTTTCTAAGTAAAAGAACAAATTTTATCTTTTTACAAAAATAAGTTTAAGTATTATAATTTTATATTTAATCTATGGAAATTTTTCATTATTTGATACAATTTTTATTTATCTCAGATACCTAAAATATTTTACCCTAACTATTTTCTTTACTCAATTATTGTGTAAAATTTGATATAGTTTTTATATTACAGCGATAACTTTGTTTTAGTGATTTTGTTTTGCTTTATTAATACTACTGAATTGACACTACCAAATACTTAACAGCGACACAGTACACTTTACACACAATTACACTCTAGCATGCATTAGGTATACCATTAAATCACTACGTTAAATAATTACACACGTTTATTTATGCTAATTAATATTTATTTTAAAATAATTATTAAGTCACTAATAAAATATTCTATTTAAAGTTTATCTTGTATATTTAAAAATTTGTACACTCGTCTAGTTCCTAATTATTTAATCCATGTATTTTAGCCTCCTAGTTAAATGTAAGTATTTTTTTATCTTTGTTTATTACATATACTGCGCAAACTTGTTTACTAGCCCTAGAATAGCACGATCACGTTTTTGGGTACAACACACTTGTGCGGAGGGAAGATTGATTAGCTGTTGCTTGTTGTACAGTTTACATTATGCGTACTTAGATAATACAAGTTTCTGCGTCATTTTGGCATAGGCATATCATAAATACCTACTTATAGATTATATAATTATAATCTCTAGGTATGAGGTATTTAGAATTATGTTTGTAATAGAATGTAAGCATAAGATTTGAATAAAATAAATAAATAAACAAAAAATATTTCAAATTCTATTTATTTGTTGCAAAATCAGCAGTCAAATAATATAAGACACTTTTTAACAATACAATGTTTATATTTGTATAATTGATGTAGCCACGAAAATACTAGCACATTTGCTAGAGGTTAATTTAAAATCCCTTGAAAGGCATATCTCGACTCGACAATCGATAGTTTATTCAAGTCTAACGATTTGAGTATTATCTCGATTCCAGTTCCGATTCGATATACGATTTGGAATGGCCATGTTGATAGCGACACTGCTTGAATATGAAACAGTCTGAGCATCCGTCGGTACGACAAAGTTCTAAAATATACCTAGATTACAACTTTGTAGTACTGTGTCTCTTCAAATCTATTTGCATTTTGTGTTCCTACTAAAAGTCTATTGAATATAAAGGAGACAAGGTTCTGTTTTCAAGAAATGTTCTAAAGATGTTACACCCTGTTGAAGTAAAACGCAGTGAAGAGAATAGTGTTGGCACAATTTCCCATTATCGATAAAGATAAGGTGAACCGAAGGTGACTATTAGGACGAATAAGGCTCTATTAAGTTGTTCCGATGTGCTCTGGTGTGCTCTCGGCTCTGCGCTCGTCTGCGATAAGACAGTGAAGATATCTCGGAAATTTTCTTTTATCTGTTTAAATGTCATGATATTCTACGGAGGCGTTTGTGAATTAATAAATATTAAATGTTTAATTTTTTACGTATAACAATTAGACACAATTTAATATTTAGAGCGGTACTAAAGAAAATGTTATGATTTTTAATAATTGTTTATCTATTGTTATTGTTAGTTTCCATTACAATTTTTGTTTTTGTTTATATATTTGACTGACAAACCGGGGGACCTTGTTTCGCTATAGTCCCTTTCCCTTATATCTTTTACCTTCACTAATATAAAAAAGCTAAAGAGTTTGCTTGTTTGTTTGAACGTGCTCATCTCTAGAACTACCAGTCGGATTTTGTTTGCATTTGAAAGCCCGACTCTCGAAAAAGGGCTATTTAATATCACGCTGCGACCCTCAGATTCCGATCAGAAGGAAAAAAGTTAGAAACAGAAGAAGTTTATATTCGCGCGTGAGCGATGCGAAGGGGGATGGCAGAAGTGGTAAGGGCAGAACAACGTCTATCAGGTGAGTTAGTGCACTATATATAGCTTGTCCATCACGAATCATATAACCTTTCGAATAGTGAAAAAATTTGTCAATTAGGAGCAGTGGTTCTTAAGCCGCGTGCCGGGCCCATCATATATAAACAAACTATCGAAATCCACTCACATTATTTATATATTATGGTTACCCTTAGGAATGTAAATAAGTAAAGTTTTTAAAAACGTTTTCAAAATATATTTTTTTAGTAGTTTCACTCAGCTAAAAAATCAGTATATACAATCAGTGGCAAATTATTTTTCTCCATTTCCATCCACAAGAGTGAAAATTGAGAAATAAATAAGATTTTAACGATGATACTAAAACACTAATTTTAAGAGTGTTTGTCAAACTTAATTTCATTATCTTATTTTTCCAGGAAGGTAAACGTAGACGCGTGCCGTAAGTTCGCGTCCAACAGCGCAGCGCCGGCGTAATTCTTAAGTAACTTATCTAGAGACCTAGTTAACACTGACGTATAACTACACTTTTACGGTGGTGTAAGTTATAAAAGAATACGGTTGTTATAGATAGATATCCAGAATTATTCTTTGCAAAATTTAAAAGAAACTGTATAAAACATTTAAAACGAATAAAATATTACTGAATTTATGATAGGCCGCCCACTCTGCGTATTTCAGTCAGAGATCACCACTCAGTATCGGTTTGACAAGATGTGGACTGCCCATTGTAACTTGAGCCTACTAGCTAACTATTTGAACTTGAGCTAACTATTTGAGCTATTTTAGCGACATTAATTCTTAGGCGGATTCCTTTATTATGGATTTCATCGCACAATGAAACACCTAGTACAGCTCCATAGCTCGCTGAGAGAATTTGGGCTCATTTAAAAGGCTAACAGTTAGAGGTTAAATTTCCGCAAGTCATCACTGGCAACTACCACAATGTGGTAGTTACGCAATTTGCCAAACACTGCCCAGCCAAATCAGACTCTTGGTTGATCTTTTTTTTGAAGTTGGACTTCGTTAACTGCGCAACTACTTATGTATCTTAAACAAAAAGTTTAAGAAATGGGCATTTAATATGGACTTTGTTTTATTCATGGTAATTGAGAAGCCCACATTTTGGAAAACTCTGCTATGGTCTCCAATCATCATGCAAATATCCACTGCTAATTCCAATGACCACGTTGTCGTCTGCAAATCGAAGGTGAGTGATGTATGGACCATTTAGCTTTACGCCTTATCCTTTCCACTTCAGAAGCTTAAAGCAGTTTCGGATAAATAACATGCAACCTTAATTATTTAATCTAATACTTCTTAAAAATCCATCCAAATACGAATTGAACTCGTGCACTGAGGGATCCGTGTCACCGCAAAACAAACGATGACTAATTACTATCAATTGTCAGTATTTTATTTAATAGTGCCATCTGATTCCAACTTTATTAACAAACTAATATTATTTGAAGAAACAATCAAAATTTGATAAGTAAGTCGTTTTCTTTAATCTGAATTATCTAAAATGGCGCTTATCATTTATAATTTACATATTAGGTACTTATTTATACAATTGCGGGACCCTTAGCGAGAGGCCGACTCACATTTAGCGTGTTTTTATTGATTGTTGTTTTATTTAGAGCCTACTCAACAATAAATCCAAGTTTGAAATTTGTGTGTAGTAAATTCATAAACAGAAATAAAATCATGTAAACAAGGTCGACATCTGTTTTGTAATTAGTCGATTCTTAAGGTTTTTTATGCACAAAGACATTTTAAACACACAATTCCGCCAGAGCGATCTTTTAAATTATCTAATGTTAACGTGCAGCACCAGTAAATATTTGTAATAACAAGCTTCTTCAGTACTATGGTACTGCGTCAGTCGCCAGTCGCTTATACCTCGGGCCGGCAGCAACGTCGTCACGCGAAAGTGCAGTGTAAACGAGTGTAAGTAAGCGCTAACTAACGCGAGGAAGACGTCCAAGAGAAATATTTGCGCCGGAGAGTACTTCGCTCGCTTATCGCTCGAATAAAGAGCTTAGAAAAGTTATTGCTGGAAGGAAGTTACGAGTACATCCCGATTATATACCTAACGTTTAAGGCTTTAGTTCGTTTTTAGGGTTCCGTACCCAAAGGGTAAAAAACGAAACCCTATTACTAAGACCTCGCTGTCTGTCCGTCCGTCTGTCACCAGGCTGTATCTCATGAACCGTGATAAGTAGACAATTGAAATTTTCACGATGTATTTCTGTTGCCGCTATAACAACGAATACTTTAAAAACAGAATTAAATAAATATTTATGGGGGCTCTCATACCGTAAACGTGATTTTTTTGCTCGTTTTGCTCGATATTGATAACGGCAACAGGTAGACGCTTGAAATATTCACAGAATATTTAGTTATATATTCACTTTAAAAATAAATAATTAACATAAAATAAAACAAATATTTAAGGGGGCCTCCCCTGCAACAAACGTGATTTGCCGTTTTTATAGCTAATGGTACGAAACTCTTCGTGCGCGAGTCCGACTCGCACTTGGCCGATTTTGTAATAATATACTTTATTGTGCATATTTAAAGAATATAACATATTAAAGAAGCAAAGTATTTAAAAATTCGTGGTCTTATCGTTAATAATATAAATATCGATCTCTTCTAGATAACCTTTGATAGAGAATACTTTAAAAAACCAACCTGTTTAAATAAATAAGAATCCTCTTTAATACCTTCTGGATGTGTTATTACTAGTTTTTTACGTGTTTAGGGTTCAGGTATCGTAAGTACGATTAGTTAGTTAGGTCATAAGAGATATCTGGTGACGTGGATGTTGATGTGAGGAACATTGCAAATACCTTATACCGTACGTGTAAGATTTCTGTGTACGAAGTGTACCAATAAGCCATTCAATTTTACTATAATATTTAAAATAGGATCTATTGTCCTCTATCTCACACATAAACGTCATTTTAGGGTAAAAAAAATTTAGATGGGACCAATATGGCTTTACTTCCGATTTTCTGCCTTTTATAAACACATCATCGACATAACTCTTCCATTAGATATTTATCGAAGAACTGTCTCTTAGTGCTGTTTTCTTGAAATCTACCATTTAGATATTGGTCTCTACCTGTGCAAGAGGATACACCGTTAAGATATTGGTCACTACCTGTGCAAGCGGATAAACCCTTTAGATATTGGTCACTACCTGTGCAAGAGGATACATCATTTAGATATTGGTCACTACCTGTGCAAGAGGATAAACCATTTAGATATTGGTCACTACCTGTGCAAGAGGATAAACCATTTAGATATTGGTCACTACCTGTGTAAGAGGATACACCATTTAGATATTGGTCACTACCTGTGCAAGAGGATAAACCATTTAGATATTGGTCACTACCTGTGCAAGAGGATACACCATTTAGATATTGGTCTCTACCTGTGCAAGAGGATACACCGTTAAGATATTGGTCACTACCTGTGCAAGCGGATAAACCCTTTAGATATTGGTCACTACCTGTGTAAGAGGATACACCATTTAGATATTGGTCACTACCTGTGCAAGAGGATAAACCATTTAGATATTGGTCACTACATGTGCAAGAGGATAAACCATTTAGATATTGGTCACTACCTGTGCAAGAGGATAAACCATTTAGATATTGGTCACTACCTGTGTAAGAGGATACACCATTTAGATATTGGTCACTACCTGTGCAAGAGGATAAACCATTTAGATATTGGTCACTACCTGTGCAAGAGGATAAACCATTTAGATATTGGTCACTACCTGTGCAAGAGGATACACCATTTAGATATTGGTCACTACCTGTGCAAGAGGATAAACCATTTAGATATTGGTCACTACCTGTGCAAGAGGATAAACCATTTAGATATTGGTCACTACCTGTGCAAGAGGATAAACCATTTAGATATTGGTCACTTCCTGTGCAAGAGGATAAACCATTTAGATATTGGTCACTACCTGTGCAAGAGGATACACCATTTAGATATTGGTCACTACCTGTGCAAGAGGATAAACCATTTAGATATTGGTCACTACCTGTGCAAGAGGATAAACCATTTAGATATTGGTCACTACCTGTGCAAGAGGATAAACCATTTAGATATTGGTCACTTCCTGTGCAAGAGGATAAACCATTTAGATATTGGTCACTACCTGTGCAAGAGTATAAACCATTTAGATATTGGTCACTTACTGTGCAAGAGGATACACCATTTAGATATCGGTCACTACCTGTGCAAGAGCATAAACCATTTAGATATTGGTCACTACCTGTGCAAGAGCATAAACCATTTAGATATTGGTCACTACCTGTGCAAGAGGATACACCATTTAGATATTGGTCACTACCTGTGCAAGAGGATAAACCATTTAGATATTGGTCACTACCTGTGCAAGAGGATAAACCATTTAGATATTGGTCACTACCTGTGCAAGAGGATAAACCATTTAGATATTGGTCACTACCTGTGCAAGAGGATAAACTATTTAGATATTGGTCACTACCTGTGCAAGAGGATAAACCATTTAGATATTGGTCACTACCTGTGCAAGAGGATACACCATTGCCACTGCGTCTATCTTATTATAATTTCCTTGGTACAAAGAGTAGTTTCCCTGTTCCCGTACATTATAAGTTATTATAATTTTTCAGATTCCAATTTGATGCTCTTCAAAATGTCTAAAAATTATATCCGCTTTGAAAATGTCAATAAAGTGCCAAGAATCTGTAGCAAAAGACGATGTGTTTCTTGCAAGTGTTTGTAGAACCGATGTGACGTATTTCGCTAGGCCGTAGGTAGTAGTAGGTAATAGTAGTAGGTAATAGTAGTAGGCAATAGTAGTAGGCCTTTGATCTGTCCCACTATAGGACGCAGCCTTACATTGTTTTTTTTATATTTTGGGTACGCCATATAGTTTGAGTGGTTTTGTGATCTTCGGTCTATCTAAGTTGTTATAATCATCGTCTGAGAAGAGGCTTTTTTGTATTTTAGTAATAATTAAATTCCTTTATCGGCCAGTATATTAAAAAAAGTTTTGTGACCTATTTTGGACTCCTTTTACTACGAAAAAATAAATAAAATTATTTTCATCTGAACAAGATTTAAATGCACATGTTCTGCAACCTAGAGGTTTGTAGTCATAGGTTTAATATTGTCACATAATTGAATTGTTTACGTTATTTTTACGGAACTGTAAAACAAAAAAACAAAAAATAGGTTATGTCTGAAATAAACCTCTGTAATAGTACAACATAAGGTTAGAGGAGTTATTTGCCAGTGGAGCGGAAACTTAGTGTAATGGGTAAGTTACGGGCGCGCGGATTATGAGCCGGATCAAGTTATGGTAGTTTCGGCTTAGGGCAACTTCGCACAGGATTTATTGTCATTGCTTAGTGAAAAAGTTACTATTAGGAATGTTTTTCCTTGCCTTACGTAGTTTGATCGGGTCTTACAAGGATGTAATAGTGATTGCGGTAGTTTATTCAGAAGATAAACGAAAATAGTTTTTCAGTATGAATTGAAATCACAAAATCGATTATCATATCCCTACTTATAAAACCGGGGGGTTTTACGGTTGTAATAGGGCAGCGCTATGGTTTAGGTATGACTTAGTAGGAAATTATATTTTATGGTGTTTTGTTTTTTGATGTAAATATATAAATCTATCTTATATACTTTTGTAATAGGTACAAGTGAAAAATAAATACACTATTCTGATCAAAAAGTCTAGATGCATATAAATTATCATATGTATATACTATATCGTTAAATTTTGATTTGGGCTATTAAAAGATTCGATTGACTCCTAATGCACCTACTTAAAGAAAAAAAATTACAGTATATGTATGGAAAACAGTCATAATATAACACACAAATAGAGTAGATATATCAAATGGTTAGGTTTTTATATTTTGCAATTATTTATACCTCATTATAAAAAAAATGCTCTAGAACGCCTAGTGCTAACAAGTCGTTCGTGAACTCGTCCCTATGGTCCGAGATTGATAGGGACGGGTTGAAGACAACTAGTGCTGACGGTGGCAAATTTTAATCAAAACTGTCTGATCAAAATAAACGAGAAACAAGTGTTCAGCACGCTTAAAATATATTAATCATGAAAGTGGAGTTATAAAAACAAGAAACGACCATAAACCTAGATTCAGAACGCAATTAAAACTATTCTATCAAAACATTTATTAAAAAATACGAGTCGCCGATGCGAATAAAGTAATAATTACAACGAAGGAGACATAAAAAAGATTTACGCGAAAACATTGGTTCTGGAAACAGTCTCCGGCCCAAGCTCGCTCGCGATAATCTTGAACCGGAGCTTTCTCAATAAACAAACTCGATAGAAGCGAACGGATAAAGCTGAACGACTCTCATATATCTCAGAGGCAATAAAATAAATCCGACTCAGCTACATAATAACATTCAGAGAGGTGAATTATTTTCTAATCCGCCGGCGGGAAGCTAATAGTTCGCACGTGTCGGCCTTTACCCTGAGTTATGGGGGAAAACATCCCAAGAAAAACATGAATTTCCTCCCGACGCGGGCTGTAATGCCCCCTTAATGCGGACACCTTAATAATTGTCAAATAAATTCGGTAGTAAAGCCGCTCCGGAAAAAGCGCTGTAGCACATTAGAGCGCAATGCGAACGTAATGACGTCATAAAGTTTTAGGGTGTCGTTGATCTTATGGCGCTTTTAGTGGCGGCACTTGTTGGAAGATTCTTAGATAGTGTCAAATTATACTGTCATGAAAAAAATCGCCGAGTATAGGGTAATTCTGGGATGGTTGCCCGACTTTTTGAATAACAGTTATAAAGTATTACTTGTCGAATGAATCGAATGATTGTGTCGCCTAGAGTGTTACTATGGTCCATCAAGTATAAAATGGTAAAAAATAAAAATAGCTGTAATTAATATATTTATTCAATAAATTAGACATTTCCAAATCTCTTATTTTTTAAGTATAGATATAGATAGAGGATTGTAGCCTTACCTAGAAAAACCAGCTGAATGTTAAATGCCCTTCCCATAGAACCTAGTTTTTCAGTAATATATTTCCAAGGACGTTATAGAAATGGACGCGACTTTACAAAGTTTTCGCCTTTCCCCTCTAGCCACGGACTATGAAAGTTTGACCTATGTCGACATTTCGGTCATCAGTATTACGCGCGTGCTCGCGAAGAAAACATCTCGACAAAATGACAAAATGTGCCGTGAAGTGGTGTCAAAACTACAGCAGTAAAACAAAAACGTTTCTTTTCACAAATAAGTACATTTTTGATTTGTTTTAATAGTAATTTGTCAAGCAAATACACATTTTTAAGCAAATGAACAAATTAATCCAGCCAAGTAAAATAGGTTCATTGCACATTCAATACTTCTACAAAAATTGGTCGGCTTAACTAATAAATCCACTGAGTTGTTAGGGATAGACAAATATCGATACACTTATCGACATTTGTAATATCCGTTATTCATTATTTATTAATTTCAATATTAATTAATTCTTACTATCAATAATAAATATTAAAGAGGTTTAGCAAAATATAAATCAATAAAATAGGATTTTCATTTTTTTAAGGTAACGTAGCCAATTAGATAAAACGAAACCCTGATAATTATCTACAAATACGTAAGTCAGAGGCTTATGACTCCGCCATTATTCATCAATTCAAAAAATTGGTCTGACGTTTTCCTTTTTTTTTACCACCAGGGTGTCAAACAAGTTTACAGCCCGCCTAATACGAAGCAGTTACCGTAGCCTATGAAAGCTACACGCTTCACCAGTGGCATAACTTAGGCGTTGACAACCGTTTCAATAGAATTTTATCTCTCTAAAGATAACATAATTCGTTAATTACTACAATAGATAAACAGAAGTCTAATTACTCCTTTCTTGAACAACCTCATACTGTAGCCCCCACAGAAATACTCCGCATGCTTTTCCTTGGTTTACCGCGGGTACAGCAGGCATCACTTTAAACGAGTGTCATAATCTGCTTTTGTTTCAACAACAACAAGAAAATTTGATTTAAACAAAACAAGGAAAGTATTTGATGTTTCTTTAATTATTTTTTAGCGAGTTATTTTATCATTTAATATTTATATTTTATTCTGAATCATACAAGTTTTAAAAAACATAAAATATTTTATAACAACTAAAATTATTATTAGAAACTAAATCTAAATTATATTTTTAAAAATAAAATAACCTAAAATAAACTAATAATAAATGCCAATGTCTAACTTTCCGCCTAAGTTATAAAAATCTACAAATATTAAGACAGTATTTACAAAACTCTGTTAGAGTTTTGTAAATTCCGGGATACGAAAAATTCTATTAAGTCCGTTAGATGTATAGCAAGAAAATATTGGACACGTATTTTTTGCTTTTTTGAAATATAAAATAATAAAAAAACAAAATGTAGTCATCAAACTTATTCTTTTAAATAAAATGAATTTATAAGTTTTTAGATAACCCTAATAGTTCTCATTCTAAAAAATGCGAATTTAATTTGTGTGTTTGTATAAACATCAAATCATGATCTTTTTGTTCGATCTTTGTAGGTTTCCTAGTAGTCCGGATAGAAAAAGAAAATGGCTATTAGCCGTGCGCAGAGAGGGGTCGTGGATTCCCACGAAACATAGCACTGTATGCAGCATACATTTTAAGGCGGATTATTTTAATGTACACGCGAAAAAATAAAATAAACTTAACAAAGAGTCTGTACCAAATCTACATTTACCTATATATACTTAAGTGTCAAACTTTGCTATTAAATCTAAATCGTAAGAAACTATACGCATAAGCGCTTGGTATATTATTCCACGCAGTGGAAGCTCTCTAACGGAAACCTTAATCATGAGCTGCAGGAATTAGGACAAAACACAAAGTTGTATTCCATTTATAATACACACCAGCTTTTGCCAGCGGCTTTGCCCGCAATAAATTTGGTTATCGGTGTAGTATTCTTACGGCAACTCTTCAATTATAGAAAACAAACGTACTCACACGACGTTCTCTCTCCCTCTTTCCCTCTGTCTCTCTCTCCCTCTCTCTCTCTTTCTCAAAAATAATTAATAATTAACTACTATAAATTAATTAACTAATGGATTAACCTCGCGATATTGGTGTTCCATACAAACTTTGAACCCCCATTTAGGGGGTGAGTTTGGAATATCCTTTCTTAGCGCACACCTTTACATAAACACTCATAATAGCTATATGTGTGGTAAATTTCAACTCGATCCGTCCAGTGGTTGGAGCTGTGCGTTGATAGATCAGTCAGTCATTCAGTCAGTCATAGTTACTTTCGAGTAACGCTAACTTTAACCCGCGTCTTTGTTAACGCAGAAAGGGAAATATTTTTAAATAATACGTACCGCCCTTCCTCCTCATGAGTGCCCGCCGGCCTTGCACATCATAAATGCGCGCGCAGTACTTTTTTATTATTGAGCTGCAATTTTATTTTAAAACTGCGATATCTCTTAAGATATTCATTGAAATCGAATGATGCAAAGGGCAATTTTGTTTAAAATTAAATACTTGTAATGAATGACGGATTTATTTGGATAAGGATTAATATCATGTTTATAAAAATACATTCGCAGATAATGCATTATTTTGGAACAAATTTGGTAAGCATAAAAAAGGTTATAGTGAGCCAACCTTAAAAGTTAGACTCGACCTTAGGTCTTAGCGTGATGATATATAGCTAAATATAAAAGAATTTTTCAAATCGGACCAGTAGTTTCTGAGATTAGCGCGTTCAAGTAAACAAACACTTCAGCTTTATAATATTAAGTATTAAAAGTATAGATTTTAAATTAATGCAAGTCGAATATAATTTCATTATGCTTCAGCGCGTCTATCGCTCGATATCTTTATCGATTGCGTACGACCCTATTACGCTTCAGATAAGATTACCTACACATGGGCATTTGTTGTGTTTATAGGCAACTATAATTGTGTGGGTGTGTACCCTCCCCGCCAGAAACGGTTGAAACGGATTTCATACAGTTGCTAAATCATTTCGCGTCCATTTCTATAACGTCCTTGTATATTTCACTTACTGATTTAGGACTGAGCCTGTTTTTTAATGACTCTCTCTGTGAAAAAAACCTTTTATACCTAAAAAAGGAATTAAGGTAATGTTGTCCAGTAAAAAAAAAACAACTAAAATAGCTAAAACTCTTATTGAAAATGTTAAGCAAGTTTACATGTGCATTGACGATCAGGTACCTAATTCTCACTTCATCCGAGATAATTTCGAATTAGAAACTATCTAGAAGACACCATCTCGACTGTAAAATTTCGAACGTCAACATCATTTTATCGTTTGCTATATTCTCACTATCAACCGAAACAACTTTCGAACAAAACGTCGTTTGGAGCGGTGAAATGTTGTCAATGTGAACCGGTTACGCTGAGAGGTACGTTCCGTTGCATGGTTTTATAGCGTTTTTTGTTGAGTGTTTTATTTGTTTGAGAATTCAAAGTTATTCAAAGTTAAACATATTTTTCAAAGGTATAATTGTGTTTATTTAATTTTTCTCCACATGAAATTACCACCTAGTATTATCAAAATATTACACAGCACTTAAGATAGCGGCGCCGGACCTTAAACATTTTTGTCAGTGTATGTAATGTAACCTACTGTTTGCTATGATGGAAATCAATAGAAATAGAATAATATTATTGTCACAGGCAACTTTAGTAAATGCGGATATCGGTCAATCAATCAATTGAGAAAAGTCTAATAATATATTATGAAAGAAATAAAGGTAAGAAAAATACCATATTTGCTAATATAAGTCTTTTCTTTTCGCCTTTTTAATTACTCCGACCTACATTTTAGACATTTACTTTAGATTTTAAAACATATAGTTTACTTATACTTTACATAAAGGAGAATAATTGTTTAGAACTCAATCATTTTGAACAAAATTTGTCGAGTTTCGAATGTGAGATGTTGTCCCGAACGGTCCCGACCACTCGAAGCAGTTCAAGCGGCTTGCGTTCGAGAAATGCCGGATTCGATAAAAGTTTAATTTCGTACTTTATTTTGAATTCGTGATCAATTCGATCGCGTGAGAATTGGCTCCCAGGGGTCTGATTCTCGTGCTGATAAAGATAGTCTCGAATTCGAGATATGTTAAATTGTAATGTTTTGTTAATCGCGGTGACTGTTTTAGTTGATAGATCGACTAATTTGAACTAGATACGTCGAAAAAAACATGGCAGATATCGTTTGCAAATAGGATGTCGCATGGAAAATGGCATGAAGAGGAGTCAGAATTTGTAATATTAGTTGACCGCTATATAGTTTTGATTGGGGGTAGGGGGGGTTTAAATCCCTCTTATTTCTGAAACCTTTAAAATGGTGAATCAAATGGACCGCATTTTGAAAAAAAGAGGACTCAAAAAATTTCCTTCTGTGGCTTCTCTTGATGAGATGAAATGATTCCCCATTTTATTGACTTTTGGGTCACAAAAACCCCTTTTTTTGATCCCCCCTTTTTTTCTCAAAAAGTAGTCAATATGATTCCATATACTTATATATATTGAAGAATATCTAATATCTGTGTCCGTTATTTATAGTCCAAAAGTACATAAGTTTTTGGGCTATGTATAACGGCATAACTTATAACAAAAAGTTAATTTCTTTACAACTTAAAAAATATTTCTTAAAGCTATGTAATTTAATCTTTTCTACGTTATTTGTATAGGTTTTTACCAAGTTAACAGGGAGTATATTTGGTAAGCGTGGTAATGTTCATTCGTGAGTTCTCATCCGATACATATTGTTGTGCTTGGGTAAGCAGAATTTATCAGTGTACAATTTCCTTAATCTGTTAAGCCGAGACTTTTATTTTAAGGTTTTTAAATTTATATATTGGTCTTTCAGTATTGCGAGTTTTGTTTAATGTTGTACTAAATTACTAATAACAAAAAATATTTGCAATGTTCAAACAGTTCTATATAATTATGCTTATTTATACTTGTTTTTAATATTTTTAGGTTCTATGTTTTTAAGTAATTTTATTTGTATGTTAGATATATTCTCTAGATAAGTTCTATAGCTCCTACCATAGCTTATAACTAAATCGGCTAGAGCCAGATATATTATTCTTAATCTCTTAAAAGGAACTCCATATTTTAAAATACATATTTGACTTAAAATTGCGCGAAGCTTATTGCATATCTAATTTATATGCGGGCCCCAGTTAAATTTATAGTATATTACAGAACCACTATATTTATACATATTCAATACATGGACAATCGTAGTGGTCTGGTGTTAGGTGGAAGCAAGAATGGGAGTGGGCAACAATCGTAGGGTTATTTTCTGTCACATTTTGCGAAGAATTAATGTGCATGGTTTTGGTCTTGTCTGCGTTTATTACGAGCTCCATATCATGAGGCCATTTACAAGGAATTCAAAATTAGCTTGTAATGATTTTTGGGCAGTATACAATTTTTTTTCCGCTACTACGATACACGTATCGTCAGCGAACTGCCATACAGATGCCCCTTCGGTAAATATGCACATGTCATTTGCATAAAAATGGTACTCAGTCGGGACAATTATTGAATCCTGTAATGTGCCTGTCGAGATCATCTTACTGTAAGCGTTTCCATTTATAACAATCTTGGATCGATTTTCGTGATAATCTTTAAACCATTTTAAATGTTTTTTGTCATTCATATGTCTGTTGCTTTTATTGGTAAATTGAAATAACAGTTGAGGTGCACTTCGGTTTTTCTGAAATCCAAATTGTTTACTTTATTTAATTTTATTATTCTGTAAGTATTTATTTATTTAATATACTACAAAGTTTGTACGGGACCCTCGGTGCACGACTCGGACTTGCACTTGTTCCGTTTTATTAATATAAAACTATAAGTAGTTAAGCATATTATATGTGATCGGAAATGCGTTTTTTTTAAATAAAAGTAGAGCCGCGCCGAATTTTCATTTTGTAGAAGATGTGGTACATAAATAACATTATATATTTTTACGCCATTTCAACTTCGGGCTTCGCAACCGAATGTACGTCTCTTGAATGAATGTTCCTTCATATATTTAAGCTCAGCTCTCTTGTTCAACACTACAGTTATTTGTTATAAAAGAGCTTATCTAAAAGCGTGTCGCATCGAAAATAGTTCTAAAGTTAAACGCGCTACAAATGATATTTGAATAGCTGTTTTGGGTTGTCATTGTAATTTTAGGTGGTTTTTTTACAAAGTTCCTGCCATGTCTATTGGACACTACATTTTGTAAGATAAAGTGTGGAAGTGAAGGAGCATAGATCAGTTAAAGTCCTTAACTAAGTGTTTGAACTCGCGTGACTTGGATAGAAATGGTGTAAGTACCTACATGTAACAGCAAGTGGCTGGCACAGACCGTTTGTCGGAATAATAATAAACGTAGCTTTTAAGTTGGTAAGCAAGTACCATGTAGCTTTTAACCAAGCTATGGTAAGCTATGTAGCTTACAGATGTAAAGTTGACGATCTACGTTGTACGGACTCTGGTACCAGATGATTAATTATATTTTAAACTCTGAATTTGTATACTAGGTGGACCTTTATGAGAAATTTATACAATAATCCGAATTTATCGTTAAATTTGTACTACTAAAGCACACGGTCCACACGCCTGATGGTAAGCGGTCACCGTGGCCTATGGACGCTTGCAACACCAGGGGCATCATTCGCGCGTTGCCGACCCTTCAAAAATCCAATAACTTCTTTCTTGAAGAACCCCATACTGTAGTCCTTAGAGAAAACCTTGGCAGGGAGCTCATTCCACAACCCAAGCGTTCACGGGAGAAAGTTTCTCTGAAACCGCACTGTACGCGACCATTTCGATTCTAAAGTGTGAGAATGAATTCCCTGCCGATGGCGAGCGGTGCGATGGTAGAAAGTAGCCGTGGGCAACATTTCGAACCGTTCTTCAGAACACATCCCATTGTACAAGCGGTAGAACACACACAGGAAGGCAAAATCTCTCCTCAGACTTAAGGGTTCGATACGGCAAGTGAGTTTGGGATCGTCGACAATTCTCACAGCCCGTCATTGAACCTAGTCAAAAGGGCCAAGCTGGTATCCGGGTGCACCCGCTCAGAGATGGTAGCAGTACTCCATATGGGGCCGAACCTTCGACTTGTAAAGCAGCAACCTCTGCCCCGACGTAAAGTACTACCTAGTTCTGTTGTAACATGGCAACTTCGATGGAAGACCCCGGTGCCAGACCCGATCGAACGCCTTCGCTATGTCCAGGCTACATGCCAATACCTCCTCCTGACTCTCAACGGCTAGTGCCCATCGGTGTGTGAGATACACTAGAAGGTCACCAGTCGAGTGACCGTGGCGAAAGCCATATTGACGATCACTGATCAGGTTGTGTTCTTCTAGGTATCTTAGAAGCTGTGTTTTGATCACACGCTCCGTCACCTTGGAGAGAAGAGAGGTAATAGCGATAGGCCTGTAATTCGATGGATCTGATCTATCGCCCTTTTTGGGCACCGGGTGCACATTCGCAGTCTTCCATGAAGACGGAAATTGCCTAGTATGGTAGGAAAGCGCGAAGAGGCGCGTGAGTACAGGAAATAACTCAGGAGCACACTGCTTAAGTACCACTGCTGGTATACCATCTGGCCCACTCGACTTATGAACGTCTAGAGAAAGCAACGCCCGCCGGACCTCCCGCTGTGTTATGGAGATTTCCGGCATGGTCTTAGCGCACCACGGTATAGTAGGTGGTACAGCGCCTTCATCGTTCATGTTCGAGTTCGAGGCAAAGAGATTGCCCAGTGGCTTTCTCTTTAGCACTATGGGCCAAGTCACCATCGGTCTTTCGCAGTGGTGCTAACGACGACTGGCAAAAGTTCTCTTCGGCAACTTTGGCAAGCGACCAGAAAGCACGACTCCCAGTAGGATAGCTCGCAAGTCGCCCACCTATTTTGCCGGTGAATTGGAATTTTACTCTGGCAGTTGCTTTCTTACTGAACCTCGAGGCAGCATTTGATTTGCGTTTTAACTCAGAAATATTCGGATCCTTATTATTACAAGCCGTGGTCCAAGCCTCATATGCAGTTATTAAACCACGGCGGCAGCTACTCACGGGTTAGGAATATAGATCCCAGTCTGCCAACTTATAGTGCCACACACAACGCCAATTGGGTTGGCCCAGATGGATCGGGTTGTGTGCATGACACTTAAGTCCGAACGAGACAGTGGTCCGAGGAGCCTAAAGGCGCATCCACTAAGACGGAATATCCGTCCGGACGTGTAGTCAGCAGAAGGTCCAGTAAGGAGCTTTTATGGTCCTCTATATCTGGTATTCTCGTTGGAGAAAGTACCAGCTGAGAGAATCCATAGGTCAGAGCAAATTCACTAGCAGATATCCCTGCATAGTTATTGGTTCGAGAACTGAGCCACTCACAATGGTGGGCGTTAAACTCTCCCAAAATAACTAGTTCTGCTGTGCGATATTGCTCTAGAACTTTGTCAGTCGTCAAACTCAGGTGCGTGAAGAGTCGTCATACGCGTAAGGGTATACATACACGTAACGGTATACATGCACGTAAGGGTAGGGTATATTACCTGACAGGTTTATATGTACTGTACAGGTAAACTGGAACGTGTATGTTACAAAAATGTGCAGGTTTTCAAAACAACCGCCTGGCTAACCTCGGTAGAAATAGTTTATTTCTCAAATAGACTTAAAGTGTTGACTTAATTGAAAGAAAAAAATATAAATACAGGGTTGGCTACTACGATGAATGGTTTATTAGATGTAGTGTAGCTAGTTGATAAAGTTAAATTAACGTCAGTAGATACTTAGTATTAAAACCTGCACAGTTTAACTGTAAAAGCAAACTGCCAGGTATAGCCTTGTGTATATCTATATAGCCATATACACATGGCTGTTAGCATAATAAGGCTTTCATCACTTTATCTATGAATTAATTGATACCATTGTTCAATCGTTAACGTTTTCATAATATTAATGTGATTGTGTCACCAAACCATTGTATCCGTCTTTTAACGCAAACTATAAAATTTTAAGTCTGACATTGTCCTTATTTTTTGTAATCTCCAACTACCTAATATCAAGCTAAAAGATCAAACGACC
Organism: Apoda limacodes; assembly: GCA_946406115.1. Taxonomy (NCBI): domain Eukaryota; kingdom Metazoa; phylum Arthropoda; class Insecta; order Lepidoptera; family Limacodidae; genus Apoda; species Apoda limacodes. The sequence continues at coordinate 2,740,614 of OX291553.1, read as the reverse complement.
AACTTAACAATACCGCCGTCACTCGATTCATCTACTATCCAATTACGTACCGCCTCAATAATCGATCTACCAACAAAGAACGACGCATCGATTTCTTTTATCCGTCAATCAAACGCATCGATTGTCTCGATGCAATCGACTTTATCACCAACATTTATTTTTTACTCTTAAATGCTAAAACCGCTTTTATTACAGTGTTAATAAGTACAAAAATCGTTTTTAATATTAGAAGTACAGACGAAACTATAAAGTTGTTGAAAAGCAATGACGCGAGTGGAAGTTGATTGACGTTCAATCGAGATAATACAAGCTCTGTGGTTGGAGCGGCTACTGCTACTGATGCGGTGGGGTTAAGCTGCACCAAGCTCGAGAGATAAATGGATAATTCAAACGTTCATATTAACAAACATTTCTTAGTCGTGTAAAAGAATAATCATAATAAAAAAATACATTAAGAAAAAAACTATGAATCATAAACATACCTATGTACTTATCTTATTATTATCCAGACAGTGTATAAAACGCTAATAAGTATTTATTAAAATATAGACATTTCTCGATTCTAACACCTAGGTACCTAAAAGTTTGAAAAGTTGTAGTTTTATATTGGTATGTATTTAAGTAAATATTTAAGGTAGTATTTAAGTGAATATGATTGATATAAATCAATAAAAACATGTTTAATATTAATAACAGTAGCGAAAAATAATCAACATTATGTCACCGTTAAATTAAAATAACATCATTAGAGTGGACTGCAAATGATAAAACTTGAAACGGATGGTACGAGCAGTCAGCGGCGCCGATACAAAGCATTCATTTATTACAGTGATTGCGATGCGACAGCATCACGAATACGATGCGATGGCATCACGAATACGATGATGGCGGGTGATTCGTTAAGTTTTATCCGGTAGCCGACAGCGGATCACCGCGGCTTTGGAGCGTCAACAACATAGATGACCATTATTACTCTTAAGACAAAAAAAAAACTGAAATATGCACCGTGTTTTAAAATTTTTGCTACATACTGGATATTTTGGGTAAGGCTTGTAGCACTCGCAAATATCTGAAGGAACCTAGCATAGCACATGTTACTATGTATATCGAAATTACTTTTAAAAATTACATTACCTACTTACAGCTAAAAAACTGTTTTTACTGACTTGAATAAGGGGGCTGTAATCTCATATGTGGTTAAAGAACGATATCCCGGCTCAGGCGGAGATTTTTTTCTTCTAATTTCAGGCCGGAGCGATATATCTGAATTTATCATACTATTTCAGTTTTATAATATTTTCTTGCAGTATGTAATTTTTTTGTTTGTTTTATTTTGTAAACTTAAATTCAAGACAACTATGATTTAGGCTCAATTTAGGTTCATGAAAAAACCACAATGCGAAAATACAGATAATGGATTTTACGAGTATTTTACAGAAGGCCTTTCTTTTGATCTTACCATCCTCATACGTGCCCACTGTTGGCGCACATCTTACCCTCAATTTGTTCGAGTGTAATTTGGGCTATAAAAAAAAACACGCAGGCTCAGTGCGGATTGTGAACTTCTTTACGTGTGCAGCTTTTCTAACAATGTTTTCTTTGACCGAAAAGCCAAGTAGTGTGAATATACAATGTACTTTAGAAATTAAGAAAAAATTCATTGGTACACGCCGGCTCAAACCTCCGCACTTCAGAACGAGAGCTAAACACTGAAACTCCTAGGCCAGCAGTTGTCTTGATTTTTAGTTTACAAAATAAAATAAGGAAATCAAATAGGGTGTAAGTAGTATAACAAAAATATGTACCTAGGTTATTAAAAGTAACTAAAATATGTATCTAGGTTATTAAAAGTAACTAAAATAAACAATTTATTTTTTTGTAGCTTGTACGTAGGTAGTAGGTACACACGTATCAGATGGCCGGCAGCCGACCGCAACCGGTTGCACGCTCACTAAATGATATACTTTTGACAGGTCCAAAGATAATTTCAGTCAAGATATTGACAGCAGAGCAATCTACACTCACAATGGACGGAGATAAGAAACGCTAATGTATCAGTGTTAAAGAAAGAAACACGAGTTGAGATGGAGTGTTCTCAATTAGATACAGTTATAACGAATTGGCTTTTGCTTGTTTCAATGTAATAAATTATTATTTTTGCATTTCAAGATTGATTTGATCGATGCTTCAGTGTTACCCGCTTCGAAAAAGCTTCCGGTTCCGTAATTGTAATTGTATGTGTAACCATACAAAATTTAATCGTTAGTCTAACCATGCATATTTTAATTGTATGTTAGACATAATTCAACCATGCAAATAACTTTTTATCGCATTTGCTTAGAAAGGCTTTCTTTATTGTTAGAAATCTGCGTGAAAAATTCCGTTTTAGTTTTATTACATCAATAATTATATTTTAGTTCAAATTATTATAATTATTATATATTTGAGAGAATTTTAGCGATAAAAAACAAAGGGGCCTGATTCTCGTGCGGATAGAGATAATCTCGAATTCGAGATATGTTTATTTGATTAACTCAGGGCTTGTTAATTGCGGTAACTCTTTTAGTCGATAAATCGACTATTTTGAACTAGGTTAGTCAAAAAAACATGGCGGATATAGTTTGCAAATAGTTTTTTGGTTTCTTAAAACCTCTTTTTAGGCATATGTCGTACGCCAGCGGTCGACATGCATCTATTCGTCGGTAGCAGTAGAGATGGAATGTCGCACAGAAAGTGATATGAAAAGGAGTCAGATATCCCCCATGTTTTTTCAACATATCTAGTTCAAACTAGTCGATCTTTCAACTAAAACTTTACCGCGATTAACATGCCATGGTTAAATCAAATAAACATATCTCGAATTCGAGATTATCTCTATCCGCACGAGAAGCAGGCCCCTGGACTGATTTTGACTACACTCTTTTCAGATCTAAGTCATGACGTAGCGTAGTGTACTGATTGAAATGGTCACGAGAGGATTCGGTCTAGTGATTCTTGAAATATCGAGGAGCAAAAAAAGCTAACATATACACACACACACACTAACTCACAGACATCACTCTAAAAATGATGGCAAACGATTCTCCAGGTCTCAAAACTTAAAGAAAACGCAAATTTAGTGATTTCGATGATTTTTTTTCGGTGATTTGGACCAATTATAATAACTTCCATCAAGAGAAGTTAAAAAAACAAGGAAAAATAAATTTAAAGTACATATGTGTATAGTTTTCTTTTATTGGCATGGTGCATGGTGCAAATCCGCGCATCTGAAAAAACTTTTTTAAACTTTTTTTGATTTTTATCAATTATTTCATATTGGTTTGTTTTGTAATAGACTTCAATTAAAATTCAAAAGTATGAATGATTCTAGCAGCAAAGATATGAATATAAAAATGCCAAATTGTATTTTTGCCATAATATTCTAGCAGCGAAGATGTGAATTTATAAATGCCAAACTGAAATGTATGGCTTAAACTATCCAAAAATATAAAAAAATAAATATAATCAGTATATACTACTTAATGTTCCATATCGTAGGTTAACGGTATAAACAATTAAAATGAGCACGAGCATTATCTTGCATTAGAATAAAGTCGTCACCAATAAATGGGGCAAATGGTACAACATGTTCTTCTAAAATGTCTCTGATGTATCGATCTGCTGTCATGGTCCCTCCTGTGACTATCACTAACTCCGTGCGAGCTCCCAAACATATCCCTCCCCAAACCATAATCGAGCCGCCACCATAAGCCACTGTGTGTTCAAAATTAGACTGTATGTGGCGTTCTCCTTTGCGTCTCCATATTCGCTGTCTCCCATCGATCTGTTTTAAAAGAACTCTGCACTCATCGGTAAAGAGAACCTGCTGCCATTCGTTCAAATCCTTTTTTTGTGTTCCGCTAATTGTGCCGGTGTGTATATAAATGTTGTGATCATATTCATATGGAGTTATAAACTACCTAGCTACTAGACGCGTACCTATAATGTTGCATTAAGAAATAGGCCTATCTGCAACATATTTCATTTGTGTAACAACCGTGTCTACATCACAGTTGAGTGGGCTGATGGCTGAACTGAGTGCGTCTGATCTGGCAACACTTGAGTGTCAGCTTCCCGCGGCATCCTTTGATATTCACTCGAGTGTTGAGTGTTATTCGTCACTAATGTTTTAACAAGCTTCGAGAGTTTGAGCTTACGCGGATTGCAAGATTAGAAACTATAATTTTATAAATGAACTAGTTGGTTCCCGCGGTGGTATCCGCGGTATCTGCGGTAAGCTTGGTTGCCTGCTGCCATAGAGGTTTAAGAGAGCCCTCGACGGATGTAATCTAAAAAATATTTAATATTTTTTTGTAAAACTTCCAACTAAAAGGAAGTAAGTAAGTAAGGATAATTACAAATTAAAGTGAATCCGTCGGGGCTGCCCACACCATTTCTGTTCCCAATTTTAATCAAAATTTATATATATAGAAAAGCTGTTATGTCTCGCGTTGATATACAGCTATTTATATAAATCAAAGACAACATTTAGTTACGTATCTAATACTCAACGTATTTGTAATTATAGTCACCTCATAAAACTGCAAAATTTAAGTTTTTACAGAGCAGAGAATGGCAGCCCTAAAGGGTTTGTTTTATATGTATATTTTTATTTATATATATATACTTCCTTGTAGTCTTGGAGGTTTTATAAAAAATCTATTTAATCTTTTAACAGGCGTCAGGGGTTTTTTAATTTTGCTCTTTATTTTAACACACACACACACACACACATTGAAATCGGCTGTTTCTAAAAAGCCCTCAAGGGCCTACTATTCTGGCTGCTACTCGAAACTGATGTAAAGCTGAATTTCACATTGTTAGATGCATGCGTCAGTGTTGCCGACTGTTTAAAATCTAATCACCTTCTCGAACACAACAAAAAAGGGATACACGCAGCGTTATATGAAAATACACAAACTTTTAAATTTCATAATATCAATAAGTATACTCGTATTATCCTTTTGTCTTACAACAACATTCGCATCCTAAGTAATGATTTATTAATTGATTTTTACTGCTAAGGTGACAAACAACTATATGGCAAGCCTGATTTCTGTCTTCATGGAAGACTGCAAATGTGCACCCGGTGCCAAAAAAGGACGATAGATCAGATCCATCAAATTATAGGCTTATCCCTATTACCTCCCGCCTCTCTAAGGTTATGGAGGGTGTGATTAACACCCAGCTTCTAAGATACCTAGAAAAACACTACCTGGTCACTGACCGTCAATATGGCTTTCGCCACGGTCGCTTGGCTGCTGACCTTCTTGTGTATCTCACACACCGATGGGCACTAGTCATTGAGAGTAAATGAGAGGCATTGGCATGTAGCCTGGACATAGCGAAGGCGTTCAATCGGGTGTGGCACCGGGGTCTTCTATCGAAGTTGCCATCTTACGCTGACCTACGCTGTATCTTACAACTCAGAGTCGCCATGCCAATTCATTTATTACTCATCAGCTATCAATTCCATGATCTATGTGGCCTGCCCATTAACACTTTAGCTTGCTAACTTTTCGAACTACGAGCAGCTTAGATCAACTAGTTTAGACAACGATGTATGTATAAACACGTGATTATACATACATCTCTTTCTGGGTACTTCTGATGTGTACTCTCAGAGGTGTTTTCTGATTCCTTAAAACTACAATGCTTTGCATACCTTTGCATAGAAATCATCTGCTAAATATATGTGCTAGCTAATACAGGACCTTTTCTGTTTACGCACGCAATTATAAAATCCAAACTTTTGCTGACTATGCAATCATGTGTGTTGTGCCACAAAACTTTCGCAACTCACTAGGACATAAATTTCTTACTGATGTGACACACAATTTCTTATTGCCAACTGACAGCATATTTTGAGCTGCACAGCGGATTTAAACCATTTAAAACATTGCTAAAACAGTGCTAAAGTTTAACCGTCAATATATATCCTTAATATCCCTCGACATGTTTGTCCACGTGCGGGTTCGTTACCGCGCCATACTTCACGGTAATCCCTCGGCACATAAATCAGCTCTCTGATCCGATGCGCAAGAGTCTGACTTTGTTGCTGTTGGTACAGTCTGACTTTCTGAACATATTTTAAATTTTGTTCATAAAGTACCTATACTTAAACAGGGACTTTTTTTGGAAACAAAAACATATTATATATAGATAAGACACAAAACAAACACAAATGGTCGTCATATTAATGTCCTGTACGGGGATCGAACCCTAACCTCACGGTTTAGCAAGCAATTAATTTATAAATTAACTTTGTTATAGGAATAAATGCTATTATTACTGTATCTATACCTATATTATTTTATTACTTACGCAGTTGAACTAACTACCCACCATTACTTTTAGTGAAGCTGATTAATATGGTTTAATTTAGCAGAGCACTTAGACGTCTTCTTAGGGTTATAAGTTCAAGCAAAGTATTTAGAGATGTGTAACGTAAATCAACTCGCGGCAAACGGTTATACATATCGTTGCGGTGAGGCGGTGCGGTGGGGAGCAGGTGTCGTCCACCAAACAGTTCGCAACTGGTGGAGTCCTAATCGAGGTTGGCGGTTGGCAGGCGACGTACACAGAGCGTGTTGGGTTAAAATTTTGTGACCGAGGCTTGTATTGAAGTCAAAACGCAGTACTACATGACAGAAAACTTGAGTAAAAACAAGGATGACGCAATATGTAACTAAGCGTGCGTGAGTAGTCCAGCCACATCACTGAGATTTTCATTGAATTACTAATACTTAAATTAATATTTTTTATCAAAAAATGCGTTTTATCGAGGTCTAAAGCACTCACGGCTATGCTCTAGCAAAGTTGTAACGTAATAGCACTTAGAATTTTGGACATTTCTTTGACTAAAATTAAAAAAAACAGTGACAAGGGGTCAAAACAAATGAAATGAAGGTAGTCTTGTTTATTAACGTTTCAATACAACACATGTATTTATTAGTTGATTCACTATAATATTATTTTTCGTTTGTGATTTTACAAAGAGTAAGTACCTACCTATTAGACGCACTCAATAAAATAGTATTGTAATTAGTTTGAAAAGATAGTTGTATTTAATTTACTTGACGATTCGAAAGTGTTCTTAGTAACCTATTTGAATAAAAAGATTTTAATTTGATTTGATAACCATCTTCTTATTTACTGGCGCGACACCGCGGCCAGGAATATTTTATTCGCAAACTGGAAAATCAGTCAAGTACTAGTTTTTATTCTTCATCTCGTCGTTATCAAATATATTTCTGTTTTGTGATATTTTATATATGTATGTATTTATAAATATATAATATATTTTTATATAAGTACATGATTCAATATTTTTATGCAAATATTCCATGTAATATTCGTGTATATTATATTTAACTACATATATCGTATAAATTCTGGTAGATTTATTAGAATATAATACTATTGTAAATGTAAAATTAATAATTAAATTAGTCTGTAAGAGTAATATAATAAAATGTACTCAACTCATTATTTGTTAAAGTAAGTAACAACTTTGGTAAGCTTATACTCGCCAAATTTACGTTTTCTTTCTACACCATGTTCTTGCTTGACTGGTAGAAAATGGATATAAAATTAAGTCCGCCAAATGTACATTATTTTTTCCAATTTGTGCAATAAAGAGGTCATAAATAAATAATTTTTTTTTTCAGAAAACACCAACGTAAGTTTTTTGATTTATATCGAAGAGCGTTGATACGAAGTCTTGTATTAGGCTATAAAAATAAAATTTACCAAATGTATTTCAACTTTGCCGCCCTTTTCTCGCTTATGGGTTAAATTTAAAAAAATAAATAGGTGGGCGACTTGCTAGCTATCCTACTGGGAGTCGTGCTTTCTGGTCGCTTGCCAAAGTTGCCGAAGGGAACTTTTGCCAGTCGTCGTTAGCACCACTGCGAAAGACCGATGGTGACTTGGCCCATAGTGCTAAAGAGAAAGCCGATCTCCTGGGCAGTCTTTTTGCCTCGAACTCGAACATGAACGATGAAGGCGCTGTACCACCTACTATATCGTGGTGCGGTAAGACCATGCCGGAAATCTCCATAACAGATCCATCGAATTACAGGCCTATCGCTATTACCTCTCTCCTCTCCAAGGTGATGGAGCGTGTGATCAACACACAGCTTTTGAGATACCTAGAAAAACATGACCTGATCAGCGGCCGTCAATATGGCTTTCGCCGCGGTCGCTACACTGGTGACCTTCTAGTGTATCTCACACACCGACGGGCACTAGCCATTGAGAGTCAGGGGGAGGCATTGGCATGTAGCCTAGACATAGCGAAGGCGTTCGATCGGGTCTGGCACCGGGGTCTTCTATCGAAGTTGCCATCTTACGAAGTGCCCGAGGGTTTGTGCAAATGGGTGGCTAGCTTTTTGTCCGGCAGACGCATACGAGCCGTAGTTGACGGTAGTTGCTCTGATAGCATGGACATTAATGCTGGTGTCCCGCAAGGCTCTGTGCTGTCTCCTACGCTGTTTCTACTGCACATCAATGATATGTTGGAGATCAAGTCCGGCCCCATATGGAGTACTGCTGCCATCTCTGGGCGGGTGCACCCGGATACCAGCTTGGCCCTTTTGACTCGGTTCAACGACGGGCTGTGAGAATTGTCGACGATCCCAAACTCACTTGCGGTATCGAGCCCCCAAGTCTGAGGAGAGACTTTGCCTCCCTGTGTGTGTTCTACCGCTTGTACAATGGGTTGTGTTCTGAGAAATTGTTCGAAATGATGCCCACGGCTACTTTCTACCATCGCACCGCTCGCCATCGGCAGGGAATTCATTCTCACACTTTAGAACCGAAATGGTCGCGTACAGTGCGGTTTCAGAGAAACTTCCTCCCGCGAACGCTTAGGTTGTGGAATGAGCTCCCTGCCAAGGTTTTCTCTAAGGACTACAGTATGGGGTTCTTCAAAAAAGAAGTTATTAGATTTGTGAAGGGTCGGCAACGCGCGAGTGATGCCCTTGGTGTTGCAAGCGTCCATAGGCTACGGTGACTGCTTACCATCAGGCGGACCGTAGGCTTGTTTGCCACCTTAGTGGTATAAAAAAAAAAAAAACCATCTCAAAAATTCTCGGTTATTAGTTTTAGCACTTGACGTACGTATATATCAAGTTTCAAGTAAATTCGGAAAAGAAATATTTTAGTTCATACAAACTGTGTTATGTCCTTTTGAATGGAAAGAATTAAAAAAAAAATTAAGAAACATGCACTTCATTAATTGTGTTCAACAACTAGGAAAAGGCAATAACCAGCTTAGAGTTAATTACACGCTCTCCCTTTTTACCCACTTAGTAGTTGAATTTTGAAATACTGAAACATGTCATTCTTATTTATATATAAAAGTATATTATTTATTTGTAAATAAAAGTAAATATACAAATTTTCATGGTTTTATTTGCAAAAACAACAGGATTAACATACAAAGTTTCATCCCCTATTTTACCCCATGAGGAATGATTTTTCGAAAACAGTGAAATACATGATTCTTGAGTTTTACTCATTAGGTCAAATACTAAGTTTCATAGATTTAACTTTAAAGATGTAGGTTTTTCATATAAACCAACCCCTATTTCACCCTCTTAGGAGACGAATTTAGTAAAATTTTCTTAACAGACCAATTTAATATGTAACACACTCTTTCCCAAATTTCAAATTTCTACCCTTATCAGTTTGGGCTGGGCGGTGAAGAGTCAGGCAGGACATTGCCCTTTATACTGAGTACATATTATAGATATATAGATGAAAAATGGTATAGTCTATTGAGTAAGCATTACGCAGGGGGGAAAGTTTTAAATGTTTTTACTAAAAATATTTATAAGAATTACTTTAAAACTACTGAGTTTCTATCTGGTTTTTATCAAAAGTCAAAATATATCTTTGTGCACTAATTATTGTACTAGTAATACATAATATGCTCATATATATATTTTCGGCTCCATGGCTCAGTAGGTAATGACGTGACTGCTGAATCAAGGGGCGTGGGTTCGATTCCCACACAAGACAAACATTTATGATTTGTGTTTTTCTTAAGACTGAATGTTTTCTATGAATATTATGTATGGATTTGCAAAAAAAGTTATATTTATGTATTTGTATCCATTGTCTGGTATCCATAACACAAAAGCTTTACTTACTTTTGGCCAGACGGCGCTGTGTGTAATGACTAAAAATATTTAATTATTATTTTATATATACTCGGATTGTTTCAAGAAGAATATTTAAATTTAGACAGTCTAGAAAAAAAAAACAAAAATTTTATAATAGTTCATTTAATTTAATGAACATAATATGATTAAGAAATAATAATATTTCATTAATGGATATTGAAAAAATCAAACAATTATTCATTTGATTTACGTCTTGCAGCCTTTTCGTCTCGCAAGTCTCTTCTTAATGTGTAACCGAGCCTGTAACAAAAAGTATGTCTCATCATGGTATACTAACATATTTTCATGTAATTCTGTTAATTAAAATATTTTATGTCAATGTTTGTGTCTCTGTATTACGATGAAACTTTGATCAGTTGTACGCGCGCGTCATTTTACAATTATATTAGTGGCACACTTATTTATTATGATGAAATGCATATTTAAATAAAAAAGGAAATAACATAGATAATTAATTTTGTAAAACAAATCTAGTAAACTTACCGAAGAGTTAAGAAATAAATTATTTCAACAAGGCTGAGGAAAGAGAAACCGAGGAAGAGGCCGAGCAGACCGCCGCAGTTAGCGAGGAAATCCGTCAACCCGTAGAGCTCGGAGCGCCGCGTCGACACAAACCTGGACTCTTTAAAGTAGAGTTCTATTTTTGAGTACGCATACCTAAAAAAAAAACAATATGTAGTAGAGCACTATGTTACAAAATTTTTAACCATTTAACTTACTGGTCGTGCTGCGGAACTCTCTATTGGGTTAAAAATATTGTAGTAGACAGGTAGTTGATAAAACTATGTTACGGGTTATAATATTTGGCTCGTTTTTTGTTCTGGGACAAGCAATGCATAAGTCAAAGTTTAACTTGAAGGGTTGTTCACGCAAAATTATGAGGAGGTGAGAAACTGACAGTATACTTACAAAGACAATTGGCCAAGACCTCGTAGCGTATTAAACGGTTAAAAAAAGTAACATTTAATTATATAGCGGTAAATATATAGGGTGTTTAAGAAAAAATATATTAGGGTCTTAGGTCGCGATCGGACTTTGGGTCACATATAAAGGCCAGTACCTGGAGGACCGAGCAAATGCTCGGTTTTTTATACAGTGCCATCTATTGTCAAGTAGCTTAAGCGTTGCTTAATAACGCCACCTGTTGTCAAATAGCTTAAGTGTTGCTTACTAACGCCACCTGTTGTCAAAAAGCTTAATTGTTGCTTAATAACGCCACCTGTTGTCAAATAGCTTAAGTGTTGCTTAATAACGCCACCTGCTGTCTAATAGCTTAAGTGTTACTTATTACTACTCGCCAATAGATGTCAGGAAGAGTCATACTTTTCAGTTTACCACTGCCTTATAAACACGGATAATACGACGTTTTCTAAAAATGAAACATAGCTAGATCAATTTATCGACCCCGAAAACCTCTACATACTAAATTTCATGAAAATCGATGGAGCCGTTTCTGAGATTCAGATTATATATATAATAATATTTTATATGTTATAAGTCTTTTTACATTCGTTAACTTACTTGTGATATTGAGGTGTCCATTTTAATTCAAGTTGTTTCTTAAAAGTTTTCATATAACTTTTAAGGTTAAAGTTAGTTTTAAGTATTTCAGCGTCATACTGAATGCTGTCACACACCGGCAGACACCGGCACTTCCCCGAGTTGAAGCCTCTCACTGCTAGCTTGTCTAAATACGGAAATTAAGTTGAGTTTGATGATTTTAAAAACAAATGCAAAATATTTATATAATCAAAGTAATTTAGATTCGCTGACCTTTTGCGTTCTTCACGCACTGTCTCTTCCTATATGTGCAAATGTGATCACTGTCGTAATCTGCAAAAATATCAATACAAGGTAAAATAAAAAGCCAACTCAAACACAAATGAGAGAATGGAAACAAGTTTTGTACAGAAAAGGGGCTCGTTAGCTAAATAGCTGATAAAATGGTAAGGGACGAGTGAGTCACAAATTCTAACTTTTTTAAAATATTCTAAATATAAAACAGATAGCTGCATCAAATTGATCATGAAAATAAATAAATAACTGGGCAAATACAAACTACACTACAGCCAAAATAGTTACATGCATTAGGAAAAAAAGGCACGGTAGGCACCAATATACCAATGTCCATGCACGCATTCTCAAAAATAGCTTGTGTCTGTTTAGTGAGCAGATAAGGGCGGGAAATAAACACATACATATATTACGCAAACAGTTGTTTCGTTGATTCCTTTTGAATAAACTTTAGCCGTCTACGTTATGGCCCCGTTACTTATTGTAACGCATCATATGTAAATATTAAGCATCAAATGAACCAATATATTCAATTTTGTGAACAAACTTATTTTATTTAATATGTATCTTATTTTTCAGTCTTACATAAAATCGAAACAAAATTTATATTCCTTTAAATCAGTGGAGTAAATAATTATTGTACTTGAGAAATTAAGAAAAAGATTCATTGGTACATGCCGGGCTCGAATCCTCTGTGCCTTAGGAGGACGCAAGGAAAAATTGAAACCCCTAGGCCACCACCGACTCTAAGTCTTATCACATATTTATTCTTTATTATGAATAATGATGAAGGATTAATCAGAAATCTCTTGATTCTTCTCTTACGTGGCATATCGAACCAAACGCATCCACATTGGCTAAAGGTGTAGTTGGACTGACACTCTAAGATACAGTGGTTGGCGGAGTAGCTGCGGAAGTACCGAAGCGGTCTCTCCGTCGGGAAGTAACATTGACGTCTGACAACAACAAACAAACACATGTTATGATCGAACAAGTTTAGTTTGTCAATTAAATATTTTACATACATACACAGAAATAATGAAAAATAATTAAAAACAGCCTACTATGACCGAAAGGAAAAGAGATAATCGATTTTTTTTTTGCAGTCGGGGGATCTATGTACATACAAGAAAAGAAACAGTCGTGGAACATTTACTTATAGATCCCCCGACAACAATCAATTAACTTGAAATATTTACAGAGTGTTGCATTTGAATAGAGTGTTTTATATATATTTTTGTTATTCTGCAGTTCCCAAGGTAGCTGGTGTTTCGCGAGTAAGCCCTCCCAAAACGTGGCTGGGCTTAGCTAGTATTTTATAACTAAACTCTGTACTTACACTTCTGGAACGTAGTCTTTTAAACTGTCTGAAGTCGATAACATACTGAATTTGAGAGCGAGTGACGAGACTTGGTCTGGGAGTGCAGCGTAGTAGTATAGCGAGTCATGTGGGTAGTCGCCGGGGTGTTGAAGGAATATCTGGATTCAGAAATATAATATTATGAAATATCCTAACACTGCGAAGTCGACCTGTTAGTGTAGTGGTTAGAGCATTTTCTCTGAAGTATCAAAGGTATCATCACCGGCTATTAATGTTTTTCCTGTTGAAACTGCAATGCCCTGTGTGGGGCAGAGCTAATTTGACACTAAACAATTTTCGTCTTCACTCTCTATCTCACACACCAGGAATAGGAATGTGCACTAGCCATTGAGAGTCAGTGGGAAGTATCGTCATTTAGCCTAGACATAGCGTAGGCGTTCGAACGGTCCTGGCTTCGAGGTATTCTATGGATTAGTGTGTTTGTGGTGACGTTTGTAACGAGCGATTTTTTGTTAGCCGAGGCAGCTAGTACCTGTAGCAGCCACTTTTAGCAGAAATACTTTTATAAACTCAATTAAGTACAAATTCTAGAAACAATACAAAACGTTCTAAAACAGGTTGTAACTTGAATTACATTTATATTTCAATTTGATGCCTTCTAGTCTTACGTAAAGTCTGTCTTCATTCCTAGTCCAATTTAAGGATTTCCGATAGTGAAAGGTCCCAAACGAGCAATGTGAGCGCTAGTGATAGCTCCCAAACAAGCAATGTAAACTTCGAAGCCTTTTTCTACAAAATAAGTCGTGGCATTTTTTTCGTGTCTGCAATTAATAATAGCTATAAATAATTTAATATTTTGTAATACATGGTGTGTGCGGGTAAGAGTAAGCCTTATTTATCGTTTAGTTTTTTTAGAATTGATCTGACCCAGACTTCCGAAGTTAGAAGTCATTTAGCGAATTTGGAAATCTTGACAGACCGATTTTAGACACCGGGACCCTCCCCTTCCATGTAACTTTAAGGCGATGTGTTTTGTCTTGCTCTATCTCTTCTAGTTTTTGAGATCTAAGGCACCTTATCAATGTACATTGTACAACGTGCATAATGTACGTGTCAGAACTTTTTATAAAGTACTGAGCCCAATGACGCTTAGAAAAATTGTCAGAACGCTAGTTAGTTGCTAATAATTACAATTTGAAACAATAAAAGTGTGCAAATACAATTATACTATAATAATGTAGCAACAATAACATAGATAACATAAGCTAACAAAACCATTGCTATAACACATTTTCAAAACACTAAGGTATTTAACTATTTCATAATAATGTACCTTATAACTGTGACGATTAAAGAGACGACGCCATTTACAACAAAAACACAAACTACCTATAAAATAGAAAATAAAGAACCAAATGTTACTTTATATCCTGAGCTCAAACTGTTGCACATGTCGTCGTGATCTGATTTTAGCTCCTGTAGTGTTATTTCCATATCTGGAGATGCGCCATTTTCCTGAATTAAAAATGGACTGTTGTTAATTTATCGCTTTGTTCTAATGTCTTTATTCATATTAAATAACACCTTTCCTCACCCTGCCACGTCTAGGATACGTTGAAGAATTATCGCTAACATATCCATCAGAAGTCCAACCCCTACTTGGTCTTGTTGAGTTTAAATAAATGTAATCGTCTTGTATCCTGTAAAATAATGATAAACTGCTGAATAAAACTTCAGCTTGAGGGGTGGTACACAATGACTTACTGCACGGTTTTAATCATACTGAGATTAAGTTAAAAGTAGTACAATATTTTCCGTCATTAATTTTATTCATTTGAAAATCAGCGTTCGGATGAACACGTTGTAGATGCTCTAAGGTAATAACGGTATTTTTCCTTTCAGAACCTAAATGTATTCATAAAACACTTATGGTATTAGTGTGTGTAACCTGAAAAACCCATCTCAAGCAGCGCTAGTAGGTTTGACGGTTTTCTTCACAGAACGGTTAAAAAGACCTTCCTTAACTGTTTTGTGGTTTTCTTATTCTATTGCCATGTATTGAAAATAGCGTTTAACTATATTTCTAAAATAATTAGCAATTACTAACTTCACTAAAGACGTTATGAACTCTAATATTTTCTTCACAGACAAAATATTGTTATCTTATCAGGGTTCAAAAAAGATTGGAGATTTATTCCTTTTATTCCTGCGTCTTGCTGTGGTTAGATGGATTTTATGTATTTGGGTAGTTGCAACTTGGGACGTGCATAGTACAGTACTGTATAGTAGGTATATACCTTTTATTGAAATAGTATCTTTCATCATTGGTTGTTCGCAGGGTACTGGACACACTGGATATTTTAATTTATTCTTTGTAATTTTTAACCGATTTCAAAAAGGTTCTCTATTAGGTTTTATGTTTTTTTTCTATGTTTATTACCTCACAACTCCGTCATTTAGAAATAGATTTGGAAAATTTTTACGTATTGGGAAGGATTACTCCGCAGGTTAGTCCTATTATAATTTAGCAATGATTGGTTCAACGAAAAGCAGAATTAGGTGAGAAGAATTTAGACGAGCTTCTCCCAGTATCTATGTTTAGACTGGCCATATGAATTTTTGCGTGGGGTGAGGTACTACTGTGAATGATATTAACTAAACAACATGTAATAGAAATATCGCTCCACATTTTAATACGCGCAAAGTTATATGACGCGCTCTCTACTTTTCAACTCGACATTCTTCTTCGCGGTCTTTTGACTGTGAGGCTTAACAGAGTAAAGACGCGTTTTTAAAATAGAGGATTTCCAAGAAATGTATCTTTTTGAAATTCGATTATTATAATTTTTTTGAATGTTAGTTCCACAGGGTTTGTCTATTATAAACACAAAAAAATCTATTTTGAATAACAAAACGCACAGCATTTCACTGATGTGCACGGTAGACCTAGCAAATTAGATGACCATTTTGACATTTTATGCATTTGATATTGCAATAAAAAACTGATTTTGACGTTTTAATTATTAGGGTTCCATAGTTAACACCGAATGTTATGTAGTTAATCTATTGCTTCGTCATATATATGCGTCCATCTGTTTGTCAAATATAAGTACCCTAATGGGGTACTGCTGCCGTCTCTGGGCCGGTGCATCCAGATACCAGCTTCGCCCTTTTGACTCGGTTCTTGGTCTAACGTCCATCCTTTCTTCCATTTGTCAATTTTTGGGTAAAAACTTTAGGCATTATACAGTTTCGTCAGTCGTTTTTCGTCTGTTCGTCGATCCTTAAGCAGTATGTATGTAGATGTACCTACGTAGACAAATGTTAAAAAGTAATTTCAACGCTTATAGTTTCTTTATGTATTTTCAATCATTTGTTTTTAGGATTCCATAGATATAGTAAAAACCGAACCGTTGCAGTTTCCTATCCTTTCTTTGTTATCATTCGTCCGATTGACTAATATATTATGGTTTCGAAGTAAAATGGAAGAAAGTTTGAAGTTTCTTTAATATTGACTTTAAGGACTAAATGGAAAATTAAATTTGTAGGGCAACCAAAAATTAAAAACAAACAATTTTTAACAAAAACCAAAACCGACTTCAGGTTCACTAAAAGTAAAAAATAAGCTCCTAAAGCAGATTTATTGACAGCAAATTCAGCTACACAGACACAGCTACACAGACACAGCTACACAGACACAGCTACACAGACACAGCTACACAGACACAGCTACACAGACACAGCTACACAGCTGACAGAACATTTATTTAGCTACAGTTTATTTGCCTTAATGTCGAATGACAACAAATCCTTTACTTTTTTTATTTTTAGCAATTGATTTTAAGGGGAATAGAACTAGTCCATTGAAATGTTACAATTTAAGGACCGAATATTGCATTTGTTAGAGGACGCAATTTTATTTTTGGGACATGTGTGGGGGGTCAATGGAAGCTTAACCTCAAGTTTCAGGGATTTTTCACCCACCCACCTTTTCATTCGGCCACCATCTTGGAAAAAGGGGTGAAAACACTTTTTTCGCGATATCTCGGAAACCGTGCGTCTTATAAAAAATTCGTAAATACATAATTTGTAGCAAATTGTTTTGCCTACAAATATGTTTACTAACTTTTAGCCCTAAATAAAAAATTGAAGAAGTTGTAAAGATAAAGTGAGAAAATTTTTATAAAAATTTGCTTTTTTTGCTCTATAACTTTTTTTTTATACATTTTACAAACCAATCTTGTAGATGATCATTTGAGGAAAATTTTTCTCTGTATTTTCTTTAATTTCATTGATTTCAAACGCTGTTACAGCGCTCCAAAGATGACCGGGTTCGTCAATGCTCATGAGAATCCGGTCAAAACGAAATGTTTAAATTATTTTTGTTTTTTTTTTAAGTAAATATATTCTTCAAAATTTTTTGTTACAATCGTACAACTTTACTTATTCATTCCTAACTCTTTTCCCCGCCACCTATGAGGTAGAGTCTGTAGGCGTGTTTTTTTTACGTCGTATTCCCAGTAGGCCTACTCCTCGGACATCTTACTTATTAGGTAATCCTCGATATCATAATATTTCCAATCACTTATTAGCTAGCTATTCTAATATACTTTTCTTCGATGGTCAGATGGCTCAGAATCTCTAAATCAACGTCAAATGTGAAAGTTCTAGGAATGACAGGAGTTAAAATTGGAGTCTTCGAATTCTTTTTCTTCCATTAACTTTGACATTTTTGCCACAATAGGCATACTGTAGAGCATTTCAGGCCACATGCTTCCACAGTTTTCTTTGCATCTTCAGGATTTTGATATCTTCCGAGCCACGACTGGACCTAGTGATATACTCGGAGACTGTGAAAACGAGCTGCATCTTGTTTTGGAGACAGCGATGATAAATTAAATGAATTTTTAGTCACTGTCTCGGCAAATCGTTTGTATCGCAAGCCGTCTTGTGAGTCGTCTTTGTTACAGCCGTATAAAGCTATGAAAAAACGTTCGCCAACAAGAGTGAGCAAAGATGGATCGACTTTCTCACACAGGAATAGCGCGGTACCACCAGCTAATTCAGGATGTCACGTAAAAAAAAAACGAGCCTACAGACTCTATCTCATAGGTGGCGGGGAAAATAGTTATGAATGAAAAAGTAAAGTTTTACGAATTTAACCAAAAAATTTTAAGGATATATTTACAATAAAAAAAATCAAAAATAAGTTAAACATTTCGTTTTGACCGGATTCTCATGAGCACCCGGTCATCTAAGCTGTAACAGCGTTTTAAATCAATGAAATTAACAAAAATTACACAGAAAAAATTTCCTCAAAAGATTATCTACAAGATTGGTCTGAGGTAATTTTTTTGTAAAATGTATAAAAAAAAACTATAGAGCAAAAAAGTTTTTTTTTTTTAAATTTCTCTTTTTTGTTTATAACTTCTTTAATTTTTAATTTAGGGCAAAAAGTTGTATAAATATATTTGTAGGCAAAACAATTTGCTACAAATTATGTCTCAATGAATTTTTTGTAAGACGCATAGTTTCCGAGATATCGATGGTGGCCGGATGACAAGGGTGGCGATCCCTCAAACTTGAGGATAAGCTTCTATTGACCCCCCCCACACATGTCCTAAAAATAAAATTGCGTCGTCTAACAAATGCAAAGCTCATGTAACATTTCAATGGACTAAACATGTAATTGAGTACTGTCAGCAAGACTGTTTTAAGGGCTTATTTTTTACTTTTTAGTGCATTTGAAGTCGGTTTATATTTTTGTGAAAAATAGGTTTTAAAAATGTGCTTGAACTTAAAAAAGCCATGAGCTATTTTTAGAATGTTGTTTGTTATTTCTAGTACGTACGAGATGTGAGTTTTAGAAAAATTAAATATACACTAAATAAGTTTTCAGTGGGATCACCCGCTTTTTAAAATCAGACTTTGATTTATATATTATGTATAAATGTATAAGTTTGTTTCAATAATGTTTTTCTTCAGAACATTGTGTGTGGAAATAAATGAACGAAAATCAGTATGACATTTCAAAGGTTACAAAAATATCTAGGTACCAAGTGCTATGAAATATGCTTCATCAGAAAACTATGGCAATACTAACTTTCCTTTACGAAATATTTCGTTTGCCGCAAGCGCATTAAAATTGTAACAAACTCCTTCGCTAGTTAGAACTCTTTTGAAGACTTTGTCACAGTCTATGAATTCGCTGTGCCACACACACCAATGAAAGATATCCGACGATGTTGGAGACACCTGAAATCATCCATGTTAAATTTCATGTAACTAATGTAATAATAAAAAAATGAGGTTTTTCAGCTTAAAATACAGTTATTAGTTACAGATAATTATCATATAGGCTAAAGCAGATAGAAAACCCAGTTGATAAGTGAGTAATACATTTAGGGTAAAGGGAAGGCAAACTACAACGGATTGTAAGCTATAGGAATAATTAGAAGTTGCCTAAGTCAAGCCGAGAATCTAAGTAAGCTTACAGATAATTAAAAGATGACATTAAGATAAAAATTACCTCAACGATGTGTTTGACGACGGAAGCGTTCGCAAACTTACGCGACGTTGTTGCCTTACTGGCTTTGCAGATAATTCCAATATCGTCTAACTTTTCTGCTAAATATATTTGTTCTTCACTGATGAATAAATTAAAATAACATAAATCAAAGTTAAATCAAAAATAAGAGTTATTAAATTAAGAAAATAATACAAATATGGGTCCTACATAACGGTAAAAACATTATTAATAATTCAAAACGTAGGTTGCTTTGCCAGGTGTTTGCCGAGCGCAAGTCACCTGTCGTTTTGCGCAATAGATTTGTGAAGATGTTTCCAGCCAGTACAAAACGGAAGCAGATATGCACGAACTATAAGTTTATACTGACTCCATACTCTTGATATACAGTAGTGTAGTATTCAGTAAACAACTACATAATACTATATATTATGTTGTTGTTAACTTCCTTGGTTTGGTTATCCCTACTTAGTGTAGCTCCGAAATTTTGATCACAAACCTAACATTTTACCACAGATTCAGAGATTTGTCTATTGACTTAAGAATACTATGACCATTCAAACCCAAAAAAATCTATATATATAAAAGGCAATGTTCTGACTGACTTACCGCCCAGCCCAAACTGCAAGAAATAAGAATTTTGGAGTATGAGTTTGTTATATATTGAATAGGTCGTTTAAAAACGGATTTAGCAAAATTTGACTCCTAAGAGGGTAAAGTAGGGGTTGGCAGTTTGTATGAAAATCTGTCAGTTTTTGAGTTAAATCCAAAAAAAATGGTATTCAGCCTTTTGACTACGAATCAAAAATGATACATTGCACTATTTTTGAAAAAACATCACACAGGGGGTAAAATAGCTCATGAAACTTTGTATGGGAATTCAGTTATTTTTTTAAATAAGCCATAAAAAATTATGTTATATTAGGTAGCAAATAAAGGATGACGTGTTTTACCATTTTTCGAATTTCAACCCCTAATTTGGTGAAAAACGTGGCAAAATATGTATAAAAAATAATATAGTTATTAGCAAATTAACTTGAAACTAGGTATGAATGCTCTTCAGTGCAGTTAACAGAACACACATTTAATTTTTATATTCGGGCTGAATAAGGGGAAGAAAGGGGTCGACAAAAATTGTATTATACAAGTTTGTTTTTATACTGGAGGCATAGTTTAAGAAGGGGTTTTTAGAAATTCATTCAGGCGGTTGAAAGTTTTCATGACAATTTGTCATTCTGAAAAGAATAAAACTTTGTGAAGGAATTCAGTTGGTTTTATAAATAAAACCAAAAAAATTGTTATACGAAATATGATTTCGTTCGATTTGCTAAAAAAAAAGAATGACTTGTTACCCAATTTTTTATAAAGCATACCCTAGAAGGTGATACAGTTCTATGATTTTTGGTTTTATTGGACTTTTTTTGTTATTGGTTTGAGATTTTATTAAAATCCATATTTTTTAAAGTTAAATCTATCGATATTTAAACCTTTTGGTTGAATATTTAAAATAACAGGTTTCACGTTTTGGTAATGATGATCTTTTGGAGTTTTAAAAAATTTAACCCATAACGGGAAGAGGGGCTGAAAAAGTATTTAACCGATAACGGGAAGAGGGGCTGACAAAGTATTTAACCGATAACGGTAAGAGGGGCTGACAAAGTATTTAACCGATAACGGGAAGAGGGGCTGACAAAGTATTTAACCGATAACGGGAAGAGGGGCTGACAAAGTATTTAACCGATAACGGGAAGAGGGGCTGACAAAGTATTTAACCGATAACGGGAAGAGGGGCTGACAAAGTATTTAACCGATAACGGGAAGAGGGGCTGACAAAGTATTTAACCGATAACGGGAAGAGGGGCTGACAAAGTTTTTTTTTAAAGAGAAATACCATGTTTGTAGTCAAACTTTAGTATTAATATTCTCTAACATAATTAAAAGTCTTTGTAACAAATATAAACCCTTTTTTTGTTTGTGTGAGAAAAAACATTTATTTGGGACTTGGTATTGATGCTCTCTTACACAATTTTTAAAACAATTTCTATCGTTTTAAAAAATTAAACGCTTAAGAAGGTGAAGCGTGAAAGGGTGGCAAAATTTGTACAGAAAATAATAACTTTTAGATAAATTGTCTTTTAGCTTTATACTAATGCTCTGAAACACAATTAAGATTAACGTAGTTCGGTCTTTTCCAAAATTGAACCCTTAACGGAAGAAAGGGGATGACACAGTTTGTGATGTAAACAATATTTTTGTGGTCGAATTTAATTGTATCTCAATATTAATGCTTTTCATCACATCAAATAAAAATAAAATACGAAGATTTTTTGTTGTATGTTTGTATCGTCGATTTACTTGATTAATAGACGATGTGTTTTGAGGTTTCTAAAAATTCAACCGCCATAGAGAGAAATGGTGTAGCAAATTTCGTGTGTGAAATTATATTTTTATCGTGAAGTCTATTTAAAGCAAGGTGTACATGTTATTAAACTCAATTAATGAAACTTAGTGTATTTCGTGGACATTAAAACTTTAACCCCTAATAAGATGACAAACATAGTAATTATTTGATGTTTATGTTAAAAAAATCAGTATTAATGATATCTAACCCAAATTATCAAACATGTCTTTCGAGATTTTTTAATTGAATCCTTAAGGGAAGAAGAGACTTGTACAAAGTGGAGAAAGGGGGTGGCAAAGTTTGTGTGCTAAAAAAACATAGTAGGTACGGACTGAAACATAAAACTAAATTGCTAAGGATAGAAATTTGGGATTTGAAGCAAGGGTTGATTTTGTATTGTAGGCATCGTACAAAAAAAAATTGAAATTATGGCGTGAACCAAAACCAACCAAAAAAATACATTTGTGTATTTAAGGGTTTTTCCAAAATTCTACTCCTAAGAGCATGAAAGAGCATAGAAAATTTTTCATTCATCGCCATCATCGCCCAGCTCAAATCAAGCCAAAAATTAAAAATTTAGAAGTAGAGGGGATTCGTTGGTTCTGGCGCACTTCCCCCCAACCTCAACCCCTCGCCTAAAAAAGCTCACCAATTTTTCTGCTTTGTACGACTCGCGCTTGACCACTCTCAAAACATCGTTGGTTCTGGCTCACTACCCTCCAACCCCAACCCCTCACCTAAAAACTTTTCTGCCCCGCACGACTCGCGCTTGACCACTCTCAAAACCACCCCTGTGTCTGGGGCTTTGTCGACTCACGCAACCAACCCCTGTGTCTGGGGCTATGTCGACTCACGCTTGACCAAAACTACTGCGTGACGTCACAGTGGCTCCTGTGTATAACTTGTCTCTAGTTTTGTTATGTAATTACATCATTATCGTAATGGGTTATCATGTTTTTCCCCGTTCATAATAAAGTTATTCCTATTTAATTACAATGATGTTGGTGGTGACATTCCAAAAACTAGTCCCCCGAGGGTGTATCTCAAGGTTTTAGGGGTGTGTCCACTCACGCTTTACAAAAACAACCTGGAGACGTGTCGGTTCACGCTTGATATGACTTGACATGTTATACCTTCAGAAAATCTTCAATTCAAGTCGGTCGAAGTTTAAAGAGAAAAGCTGATAATAGTGTTAAAGATTTACAACTAGCATTGACGTCATCATGATGTGTCAAATATGTGATTTACAGGTTAAGCAAAGATTCTATGCTCAGCACTTACGATCTAAGAAACACAAATAGAAATGTCTTATTCTTAATCATAATTTACTTTATGTGTCTGTTATATCACTCGTGAAGTATTTATAGCATCAATTGAAGAATCAATACTATTTTATTATTCATGCAGATTTTGATCAGGAAACAAAAGATTTAAAAAATTCTTTTGAATTTTTAAATTTGACTATTAGGAATTGGATAAAAAATGGTGAATTAGAAAATTATTCAGAACCTTTAAGTGATGACATTAAAAATAAAATGTGTAATGACACATAGTGATTTAGAAAAAAAAAGAAAATGTAGACCTTAACAAAAAAAAAAAACAGTTTTTAGAAATGCATGTTAATAAGTTTAATCCCTTACGGGGATCTTCGTATATTCGTAAAAAAGAACGATCAACAATGTTTTAAGAGGACTATATCCTGCAAATACACATTCCGATAGGGTATCATCATACTTGAGGCATTAAAATAAACTAACGTTTAATAATATTCAGTTCCCAATCAAATTATCTGATATACCCAAGGTAGAAAAACAAAATGACATAAGCATTAATATGTTTGAATTAGAGTTTAACAAAGAAAAAAAAACTTTACAAAATGTTCTAATTAATTACAAATTAACTTATTATTTTTAAACAACGGTTGAAATGGTCATTATTGTATTTATCACGCTTGGTAAATAAACAAATAACAAATTGAAATGACACTATTCATATCTGGGCCGGTTGCCGTAACTATTTTTAATCTAAAGTTAATTTAATTAATCACCAGAAACATGAATGTGCTCAAATTTTTACTGAATAACTAGGAATTCATAAAAAAGAAAAATATTGGTTTAATAGGGAAACAAATAATGATGAAATCTATTTTGATAAATTTCAAAGAATATTAAAATTACATTTTATAATATATGCAGACTTTGTAGCTCATTTAAAACCCTCCTATTGTCACCTATTGTGTCCCTGATCCATCGAAGTCATATACGTAAACAATACATGAACATGTAGTTTGTTCTTATGGATAATATATAAAATGTTCATATGATGATAAACTGTCTATATACAGAACATACTCAGAGCCTAATTGTACAAAAATGTTTATGGAAAGCATTAACAAAGATATTAGCAATATACATAGGATAAATTGTTTTCAAAAATGTCCACTTTCTTTAACTAATGAAGAGAAGGAATCTATAAGAAAATCGCAATTATGTTATATTAGGTGATGAAATCACAGTAGACTATGACTGGAATACTAGTAATTTTAGAGGTGTTAGTCACGAATTATTTAGTAGCACAAAAGTATCGTGTTCCATTTTTCATTCCTATTCTATTTCACAATCTAAACAATTATGATGCTCATTATATTGTTCATGCTTTGAATTTTAAAGATTGAGAAATAAAAATAATTCCGCAAAATAAGTAAAAATATAATTCATTCTCATGTAAACCTAATATGTCGTATAGTTCATTTGCGGTTTTTAGATTATTTGTAATTTATGATCTACTAGAGTTTAGATATATAGAATATTATATAAAGACCAATTTGCAGAATTAAGAAATCAATTACAAACGAATTTTAATAAACTTATTAGGAAAGGTGTTTTTCTTCATGAATTTGTTAATTCTTATGAGTCCTTAAAAATTACATCTCTTCCAAATCAAGACGCTTTAATACCAGTGTATCAAATTATAATTATAAACATGCTCAAAACGATGTCAGCCCAATTTAAATGTAAAAATATGTTGGAATATTCCAATCTATATTTAAGAACTTATGTAATGCTACTCACTGATATTTCTGATAACTTTAGAATTTTTTATATCTAATGTGATATAATTGTAATTATTTATTTTCTTCTTTTTACACTAAGCTGTACACCTATCTATAATATATTTTTGCCACGCAAAATGAGCTCTATTTTAAAATTAACCTGTAACCTTAGGTACCCTGAACATTTACATGATCTTAATTCAGATTTACCTTTATGCCCTGAAAAACATTGTAAACGATTACAGTAAAGATAAGAAATTAGTATCAAAGTTTTATAATAAAACTAAAATATAATTTACTATAGAAATCTCAAACAATGTTTACAACTTACTATGAAGTTAATTAGGGTTCATAGAGTTTTACAGTTTAAGCATAGTCCTTAGTTGAAATATATATAGATTTAAATACACAAGTAAGAACTACACCTAAAAGTGACTGAAAAAGATTTTTATAAATAATACATTCTTAGGTAAAATATGGAAAATGTTGAAAAACGTGTATTTGTGAAAAAAAGATATTTATTTGGAGAATTATAAGTCGTGTCTATGTATCACAAATGTAAATAGTTCACGTGCAGAATTCGAAGTGTGAAACATACTATTTTACACAAAAAATTAAAAAAAAATTGTTGTAGACTTTTAGTTCTCCAAATAAATCTCTTTTTTTGTCACACTTTTCTTGAAAACTTTAGATTCGGCAATTACTTTAAAGATTGAGAAATAAAAATAATTCCGCAAAATAAGTAAAAATATATTTCATTCTCAAATAAATCTAATATGTCGTATAGTTCATTTGCGGTTTTTAGATTATTTTTAATTTATGATCTACTAGAGTTTAGATATATAGATGTTATATAAAGACCAATTTGCAGAATTAAGAAATCAATTACAAACGAATTTTAATAAACTTATTAGGAAAGGTGTTTTTCTTCATGAATTTGTTAATTCTTATGAGTCCTTAAAAATTACATCTCTTCCAAATCAAGACGCTTTCTTTAACTCTTTAATACCATTGTATCTAATTATAATAATAAACATGCTCAAAACGATGTCAGCTCAATTTAAATGTAAAAATATGTTGGAATATTCCAATCTATATTTAAGAACTTATGTAATGCTACTCACTGATATTTCTGATAACTTTAGAATTTTTTATATCTAATGTGATATAATTGTAATTATTTATTTTCTTCTTTTTACACTAAGCTGTACACCTATCTATAATATATTTTTGCCACGCAAAATGAGCTCTATTTTAAAATTAACCTGTAACCTTAAGTACCCTGAACATTTACATGATCTTAATTCAGATTTACCTTTATGCCTGAAAAACATTGTAAACGGTTATAGTAAAGATAAGAAATTAGTATCAAATTTTTATAATAAAACTAAAATATAATTTACTATAGAAATCTCAAACAATGTTTACAACTTACTATGAAGTAAATTAGGGTTCATAGAATTTTACAGTTTAAGCATAGTCCTTAGTTGAAATATATATATACATTTAAATACACAAGTAAGAACTACAGCTAAAAGTGACTGAAAAAAGATTTTTATAAATAATACATTCTTTGGTAAAACTATGGAAAATGTTAAAAACGTGAATTTGTGAAAAAAAGATATTTATTTGGAGAATTATAAGTCGTGTCTATGTATCACAAATGTAAATATTTCACGTGCAGAATTCGAAGTGTGAAACACACTATATTACACAAAAAAATAAATAAACTTGTTGTAGACTTATATAAATACTTAACCATTGTTTTTTATCTTTATAATATCCAAGTTTCGTTTTATTAAAATTTAATAATAAAGTAACTATAAATGTTATCACTAGGATAGTCTGAAGTATCGAAAAAAAGTGCATGGTATAATAATGAAAGTTATACATCAAAATTTTTATATTTTCAATATACAAAATCGTAACAAGTATTTCGAGAGTCCTACAGACTTCACAAAAATTAATAAAACTTGTTGTAGATTTATAATTGCTTGATGTAATTGCCGAATCTAAAGTTTTCAAGAAAATTGTGACAAAAAAAGAGATTTATTTGGAGAACTATAAGTCGTGTCTATGTATCACAAATGTAAATATTTCACGTGCAGAATTCGAAGTGTGAAACACACTATATTACACAAAAAAGTTTTTGGAATGTCACCACCAACATCATTGTAATTAAATAGGAATAACTTTATTATGAACGGGGAAAAACATGATAACCCATTACGATAATGATGTAATTACATAACAAAACTAGAGACAAGTTATACACAGGAGCCACTGTGACGTCACGCAGTAGTTTTGGTCAAGCGTGAGTCGACATAGCCCCAGACACAGGGGTTGGTTGCGTGAGTCGACAAAGCCCCAGACACAGGGGTGGTTTTGAGAGTGGTCAAGCGCGAGTCGTGCGGGGCAGAAAAGTTTTTAGGTGAGGGGTTGGGGTTGGAGGGTAGTGAGCCAGAACCAACGATGTTTTGAGAGTGGTCAAGCGCGAGTCGTACAAAGCAGAAAAGTTGGTGAGCTTTTTTTTGAGGCGAGGGGTTGGGGTTGGAGGGTAGTGCGCCAGCAGAACCAACGATGTTTTGAGAGTGGTCAAGCGCGAGTCGTACAAAGCAGAAAAATTGGTGAGCTTTTTTTAGGCGAGGGGTTGAGGTTGGGAGAAGTGCGCCAGAACCAACGAATCCCCTCTACGTTACCATCGTTTTAGAAGGAAACTTTTGAATTTCAAACCCTGAGAATGTGACAATAAAGGGAACACTTTGTTTGTTTATGAAAAAACCGCGCCAAGTGTGAGTCGGACTCGCCCACTTAGGGTTCCGTACAAACCTGTATGTAAAATTATTAAAAATATTTTTATTATATGATGTAACTACAAATTTTTGGATTTCTCAATTTTTCCTTTTTCTGTGCCATAAGACGTTGCTTTGTACCAAATTTCAAGATTCTGAGTTCACTTATTCAGAAATAAAAATCTAGGGAATGTCACGGATCATATCTAAACCGTAAAAATATCTTATAACAAAATTAAGTATTTGTAGAATTACCTCGCAGTTCTGTTTGATATTTGAGGTTTTATCTCGTTAAGATATCTCGCCCACTCATTGGAGTAATCGTATTTCGATTTTTTACTCTTCATTTGAGGGCAAATTGTAACCGATGGAAACGGTACCTAAAAACATATAAATTGCTTACATATTTTCTTGTCTAAGTTACAGGTTTCGGCTGTTGTCTGAAGTTGAATGAATAAGCTAGGTTATAATTAAATATAAGTAAAAGATGGTAACTATTCATAACTTAGAAAGTGAAACAAATAATGTCAAAACAAAGAGGAAGAAATTTATCATAATTTTAAGTATCGGATTATTTATAAATGCAAGTAAGTCTTAGCCTTAGGCTTTGTTTGTTCTTTAATTTGTTAAAAAGGGTTTCAACTTTAAAATTTTACCAACAACTTTTACTACTTTTTGCAAGAATAATGATTGGTTTTATATATTTATACAATATTAGATAACCGGTTCACCTGTCCGACCGGTACCAACTGTTCGTTGAAGGTGACTATGACGGGGCAGGTCTTCCACTTGATCCACACGTTGCGAATCAGGAAGAAGCACAAGCTGACGCTTATCACAAACGTTACCAACCAGAATGTTCTGAAAAATAAGAAACAATGTTATGTACTCATTTTGAATACATTTATTAATTAATTCTATTTAAGTCACACACGTAAACTTTTTTTTAAGAAAATTACATGTTTTTTAAGAGATTTCACACTTGGACAATAGAATAAAGAGATTTCACACTTGGACAATAGAATAAAAAGAGATTTCACACTTGGACAATAGAATAAAAAGAGATTTCACACTTGGACAATAGAATAAAAAGAGATTTCACACTTGGACAATAGAATAAAAAGAGATTTCACACTTGGACAATAGAATAAAAATTAGTCATTTAACATGATTATGAATTTCTAGGTAATAAGTATCCGTCTACAGATGTTAGCTGTTGAGTTGAATGAACACCCTTGTTTACTTAAATAGAAAATTAAAATTATTGATTATTTTCTTACTTTTCCACAGCAGTCAGTCCTCTCTCAGTTATGTATCTAAGTCCGTGCAGCGTCGTGTTTTTAGCGAAGTCAAAAAACAGTTCAATCAGGAGGAGTTTTTGTCGCTTCCTTCGTTGCTTCCTGTAGCAAACTGCACCAAACTCACCGGGTACACCTTTGTCGAGTCTGAAACGTAAATACTCGGACTTTTGTTCATTTCATTAAAATTCTAACGCCTAACGTAGTATCCGTTACATTAGGTTAAATATGAATGTGAGATATACACTCAAGTGACTTGAAAACGAAAATGGTAGATAAAACAGTGTGAATGGGTAAAACTCTGTCTGTCGGTCTGTGTGTCGCAAAACTACAACAAACAGCAATCAATTTTAATTCTAATTGACACGTTCAACGTTTCCTAGTCGTGGTTTAGGTCGCTGATTGAAGATGCCAGTAAAACTTTTCCTAAAGTGGTGACTACCGTCATGTAATCATAATTGGTTCATGTATTAAATTACTATAAAGCGACGATACTGAATATTACTTTAATAACTCTTACTTAGTCATATATCTTTATTCTATTAAACAAATATAACCTTATATTATGAATCCTTGTTCATGTATAGTGTGGACCTAAACTTGGAAACCCAAATTATATATTTTTGTCTTGCGACTGAAATAAACGGAACGTGCGCTCTTGGTTATTCATACATTGCACATTAGTTTAGGGGGGTACGAGATCTCTTGAAAATGTCATATGTTTGGCAACGTAAATGTATATATATTTGTACTGCAATTTTTCTGGAATACGACGAGAATGACGTTCATCGTATTCAAACCAAAAAGACCTTAGCTACAGATGTGGATGTAACAATAACTATGACTTCACACCTCTTCTCCTTCGAGGGTGCGCCTTGTTAGCCTTCGGTATGGCATTTACCGTGGAGCTTTTCAACCTTTTTTATTTTTCTTAAAATCATTAAAACAGATTCAGTCATTCTCTTATCTCTTGCAGTCTAGATTACTCACAGTAGTTAGGTTTCGCCATTTTGACAAACACACTCCAGAAAGAATCACACAATAAATATATAACTGGAAAGCTTCAAAACTTTAATAATTTGGTAAAGCCAGTAATAAAATTCATAAATGAAGCAATTAGGCTATTTTAAAATTCATATATATGTAATTTTTTAATTATTGAATTAAAACCAAATGATGATATCAATTTTTAATGTTTAACAAGATTATACATATTTTAAAAATAATAAAACGGGATTAAACGCGTCGTTATTTGCCAAATAATTTTTAAATTAGTAATGAAACGCGTAAATTTAAAAACTAATATAAGATTATACATACATAAAATTAGCACCAAAAACTCCTGTAGGATACTTTTATAAGTGAAGCATTTATATTTGAGTAAGATATCTAATTTAATTATTTTGCATTAGTGTAAATAATTCCTATTTTCTAATTGTAATGGAATAACACAAATAAGGAGGCAGACACTTACTCAACAGCCATATTAGGTTTATGATCCTAGCTGCACAACACAACACAACACAACACAACACTAGCTGCACTGCACAACACAACACAACACAACACAACACAACACTAGCTGCACTGCACAACACAACACAAAAGTTACAACTAAAGCTTTTTACTCAACGTACTGCAATTAGGTTAAGAGCTCGTAACGTAGCGTTATTAATTAAACTTGACATTTAATTAAAGTAAAACATCACTTGGGACGTTTGCGACACACTTTTTAATATAAATAATAAATGGTTCAAATTATGTCACAAAAAATAATTCAAATTTAGTAGCAATTTATATTAGAAGCAAGTTCTCGTATTGAATTAGTCGAGGGACGTTCGTAGTCTAGAAAAAGTTATGATAATGATAGAAATTGTAAAACAGTTTTTTTGCTTTTTTATGCAAAAATAGCAGTTATCCCTACGATGTACTGATAGTTCGTTTGTATATCCTTTTTCACGTCGCAACGGAGCATATACCAATTTGGCACAGAGACATTAGAAAAAACGGAAACTTCAATATTTACTGCATGAATAACTATAACCGAATGTCAAGTGGACGAACTTTATTTCTACTATAGCTACTTTTTTTCTTACTATAGTCAAGGAGTTACCGTAAGGAGCTCGTGTCGCTAACCGAATCTGGCCGCGGGAAAAAGCTGGTGCTAAATAATTTAGAGTTTGTAGTGTACTTCAGCGGGTAGTGATTGACATTCGATAACATTCGGGGTGCCGTTTACCGGCCGTCACTCTTTATTCCGTCATCGTGATGGGACGATAACATCTCAGGTTGAGTCTGACTACCCGTGCACCAGAACCTTTATTGTTAGCCATTAGATAATTGGACCAAATTAAATTGATTAGGTTCCAGCTAAAAAACACTTCAAGTTCCAGTGATACTATATATTAATACTCTCTTCGTTAATTAGAGTATATTTTAAGAAACTTGTTTAGTTTACATATTTATAACAAATAATAAACTTTGTTACACAGACTTGGTTTGGAGTTTTGTGTTTTAAAAGGTTTCTATCAAATTCAGAGCTAAGGTGGTACAGTATTTCTCCACTAATTAGAATGATAAGAAATAATTATGCAGATTGAACTTTCACCAAAAGAGTAAAAAAAGGCTTTTTACTACGAGACCCCTTGAAAGTTTAGTATTAAATTTCAGATTCATTATTCATTTTAAGGGGTCTCGTAGTAAATAGTACATTGTTCACCAAGGGGTGAAAGTGACTGATTATCGACGAGAGTGCAGTTTGAGGCCCGAAGCGGAGCTCAGGGCCTTAAAACACACGAGGTGGGAATTGTCTTTCATCCTGAGTGATACATAGTGCTTTACACTACAAATGCGAGGATAATAAAATATAATTAATTAAAGTTTTAATTTACTCAACAAATATTAATTCACTTTTATAAACATAGATGACGCTGTATCGAATAAGTACAAGCTATGGTTATGTTTTCTGTTGTTAATAAATAGTGAGTTATTTTTTTTAAACTGAAACCGGTTTGCTTTTATAATCACAGATGGCAATGTACCAAATAATGTCGGTTAACGTGAGCAAAACACAAGCCATCCTTCTGCGCCGCACACAGAAGACTCTGCCGCTTCACTTTGCAGGGCAACAAATAAAATGGTGCCCCAACGCAAAGTGCCTCGGCGTTACCATTGACCGACTCGTGACCAGCATCGTCAACCAGACCAGATCCACAAAGGCTTTGATCGCTCCAGTGCTCAGGGCAAAACTGCCATTACGGACAAAGCTCGGGGTCTACAAAACCTACATCAGACCCCGCCTCACGTATGCAGCGCCGGCGTGGTTCGCACTACTAAGTGAAACCCAGCGCAAGCGTCTACGCACAGTCCAAAACAAGGCTCTTCGCACCATAGTCGCCGCATCTCGCTACGTGAGGAACGCTACGATCGAGAGAGACCTGCAGATCGAGTCACTGGACGACTTCATCGGCCGCCTCGCGACCAACATGTTCGCTTGCGCTGACGAGTCCCGACTGCCATACATAAAAGACTTGGCGCCGCAGCACGCGCGGCCACCGGACAGCAAAGCCTACCCACGGCTGGTAGCAGGGCTCTTCGCGGTAGAGCCGCCCCAGGCGGCTCCTAGCTGAAGACCCACGGAAGCCGACGGTCAGAGACCCACCCAAGGACCTGCCCGTAGTCACGGGCAGCGGACAGCAACCATTTGAAGGAGGCCACGCCTAGAGCAAATTTCCCCACGCGCACATTGCGTGTGTGTGAGAAGACACGAACGCGTACCAAATAAAAAGAAGCTATTAAATTGTTTCGTCAGCTTTTTTCTTACCTCTAAACGGGCAAGAAAGTAATAATCTCTGCAAACACGTACTTTCAACCTTATTATGGTATAAACGTCTTTTGGTGAAAGTTCAATCTGCATAATTATTTCTAATCATTCTAATTAGTGGAGAAATACTGTACCACCTTAGCTCTGAAATTTGACTCTAATTTAAGATTATAATAATTTATTATATAATAATAATATATTTAGTAGCTGTTGAATTTTTTGTATTTTTGGTAAGACGTGTAATTAAAATGTAATAAAACTAGATAATAAAGATAAGACGAGCTCACGCGTTTGGGCAATAAAAGTTAAGGGTTTAGGTAAATAGTTTTAATTTATGATTACTATTTTCTTTCATATAGGTTCCTGGGATCTGGATTACCTAATTGTGGAATTGTTAAAGTTAAAAAAGTCTTTTATATTCAAAAAGTTTTAGGATTGATTGATGGAAATATTTGATATTAAAAGCTCCATTTGCACTAAGATCTGTTGTGGCTATTCACACTATTGTTAATAACTTTACTGCCAAATAATGTCTATTAAAATTTTATTTTTGTTGTTATTATTTTTAGTTTATCCTTATTATTATTAATATTTAAATTGTCATGTTGATTTTAAATAATTAAATCACTTTACTACGACTTCTGATATTTTATTTTACTTTTACTAAAAGGCCATTCTCGACCAAATTACCAAAGAGTCTGCAAACTGATGACTTTTGCCAATACTAGTAGAGATAAAATCAGTGGATTAAGTTAATGTTTGTTAACCATTGTGTATATCTAAGGAATTGTTAAAACTTTGCACACGTCCGGTCACCTCTCTACCATCGCATCGCTAGCCCCGTGAGGGAGTCCATCCTCACACCTCAAGCTTAGTTAGCACAGCACAAGGGTTAGCAGTATGTCACCTTAGTATATTGAAACAAAGAACTAAACGAATGAGTATATCAACCCTTCCCACTTTTGGGCACAAGTCTATACCTACTTACTGAGAAGAATGTTTGCGCTTACGCACTAGGCACCCACACGGGCCAAGTGCGCGTTAATTATAGAGGACACTGGGTGCGGAATAGGCTAAAAAGCCAATTCTGTAATACTAACGATGATGGTAAGTGAAAATACTAAAAATTTATTTTAATTTATAATAAACTAGCTGACCCGGCGAACGGTGTTTCTTTTTTAAAACAATTGCCGCACCAACCTATTGTGAAAGGGTTGCACTAATTCAGAAACATTCCCTGGGATGTGCATAACAACTTACCAAACTTTCATTACAATCGGTTTCCCCTTATTGCGCGAGTCCGACTCACACTTGACTGTTTTTTCTTTTTCATAAAAACCTTACATTAACACTAACAAACACAACAAAAAAAATACCCGAATTGGTCCAGCCGTCTTCGAGTTTTGCGCTTAGCAACAAATTTTGCGATTCATTTTTATTTATATAGATTACAATAAGACGATTTTTTTCCATACTTCATAAATGTTTTTTACCGAAATTACTACATTATTATTATTCCAGTATCTCCCAAATCCTACTTTTGAACGGGAGGGACAAATATTACGGCGGCCCAAAAACCAAATCCAAATAGAACAATATATATTGAATCAATAAATGACCGAGTAGATAATTCTAGAAGATTGCTATAAAATAAAAAAAAAATAAGTTAATAAAGGTTTTCAAGGGCAATCACCATTTTGTATGCCTCTTTGTTATCGTAGGCAAGAAAAATGTGAACCCAATAATAATTACGCCCGCACACTTATATATTCATTCATAATTTACGGTTGCGACGCGATGCAGCGGGCAGAGAACAGCCAGTGTGAGACGAAATAATAAATTACGACTATCTCTCTTTCGCGACTTTTTCGGTGTGTTGCGCCTTGGGTTCAAAATCCTTTAAGGTTAGGTTTATGTGTCGCCTACTGTACAACGGAACGTGCGGTAAAACAGGTACTTATGTGAGCGATTTTACCGCACATTCCGTTGTATGGCGCGTAATTTTGAACTTTCGAACAATGGATGTACCACAGAACATTATATGAACAAGCTTCGTCGATGCATTTTTGAGCAGTTGTGTTGAAAAAATATTTTATTAGCTGTTCATTATTTTTTTTTAGTTTTTAATATTTATTTTCAAATATTTTTTTTAGGTTAGTCCCGCTGGATCCAACATTTTTTATTGTGCGGTGTTATTATCAATATTTTCATAGTTAAGACTTTGGAGACTGACTCTGGAATCAGAAAGAAAAATAAATGCTTTTGAGACCGGTAAAAGCACTTTGCATTAATTTTTCTCTCGAATTACACAGTCTGGCTTACTCCGGAATGTTTCCAATATGTTCCTTGAGCGGGTCCTATGACGATGCGCAATTTTAGTGCCAATTCCCTCGGTCCATATCATCATCAGGGGAGGTGGACGGAGAATGTAACATATATTTTTTTGTGTAGTTATCAGATCGAAGTTAACAACAATATAACCATTACTTTTGTAACTTTTTAAATCTTTCTGATAAACTTTTCAAGAGTACATGCTTTTGTTGCGAAGATGAAGTTTATGTACATCACGTCAGTATAAAAGTTTTTGCGAACATATAACACTTTATTGTCTTTGCTCAAATACAAATAAATCAACTCTCTTGTACAAAAAAATTCTAATATCAAAATCATCAAAAAGCACACTCGTGCATCAGGTCGGTTTACCAACGAAGTGGGCTGGTCGACAGACAGACGTACCTGTAGGCTACCAAAACCTATAATTTAATACAAAAGGCCCAGGGTCGGCGGCTACCAATTACGGGCCAATACTTTGTGATTACTGCTGACTTTATTGCTGACTTAAATTATGGTTCTGGCTTCACTATAGTTTTGAATTTGACTGCGAATTATTATTCGCAGTTCCTCTTCCATAAACGGATAGTGCTGGGATTACTTTCATTAAATTGTCAAATCGGATTAAATATTAAAATGTTACGTTTTGTTAATGTTAATTGTACTTTTGTTATCAATTGTTGATCATTTTCGAGATGATAAATCAACTCTCCACATATTTAACAATCACTTTAAAAGTGTAGCTTTTGTGACTATATTTAAATTGGTATTTCTTTTTTCTTCAGAGTTTCTTTAAAAGTCCGTGCAATAGGAGTGCTAGTGTTTTTTATTCATAGGTAAATAATTATTTTTTTAAAGCATTTACCTATTTATAATATTTAACAATGTAAAAAACGCAACACTCTAATGCAAAATCATTTTTATTGCTATTTTAAAAAAAACTTGACCTCAACAGACGTATATTAATTAATTAAATTAATTTCCATAACTAAGTTGGTTTACTACTTCCAACTCTTTACGTTATTTTTGTAAAGTTTCAAGAAATAACCGTAACTTAAGCCAAATTACGGGTTGTTTCTTTTCTTCTCTGGTATTAAGGGGAACAATTTAATGGGTCATCTCAGTCATTACGTTGTTACATCGTGTTTCTTTTTTACCTACCTCTTCATTTCTGAAGATATTAACTGGTAAGGTGATCTTTAAAATATATGCTTTTGACTGGTCTTTTTGCAGTGTCTCATATTCTTTTACTTTTACAAAGTTCCCCAAACTTTTCTGGACCCAACATTTTATAATATTCGTTTTCGTACAAATTCAACCGTAATTTTTTTTTTGAAACCGATATAGACCTACTTCTATTGCCTATTGTCTACTTGCGATAAAGTACTTTAATGTGAAAGACTAAAACTAAGATTAATTTATTTTTACAGTACATTTATATTGTAAACGACTATAAATAAACTTAAAAGATGAAATGAGCATTTTACTTTGTTATAGTTTGTCAGATTATAAATACTAATTTTAGTGTTGCTCTTTAATGTTTACATTACAATACTTAAATAAGGTGTTTTATTTTAACTACGTAAATTCTTAATTTTTGTATGTTTGACACCTTAATATTTTATAATTAAAAACAAACTATCGCAGTACACATACGGCTTACTAAAAAAAATTTACCAATACGTGCAGGTAAAATTTGTTTACGACTGCGCCATTCTTGCAAAACTCCGATACGTCTCTAAATCCGAGTAAGTATTGCAAGAGTGCGGATATTATGTAAGTTCGGCGAACACAGCGCCAATAATTAATAAAACTAGTTAGTATACTTATTATATGAAAATTAATATTAACAAATATTTTGTATAATAAACTGTGACTAGAAAGTTGTAGAACTATCTATTTATAAACAAGTTTTTAAAATTTATTTTAATTGCTTTGTCAGTTTTCCTAAGACTTGGATTTAAAGGAGTGTTTACCCTGCGCTAGGAGCAGAGTGATGACTTGCTCTCTTCCACTGCGTCACGGCTCACGGTAGCGCAGGGGAGTGTTTTGACAAGCTGCTGGCTTGAGCATACAGCGCTGAGTGGAGCACAGTAATTGTGTGCTTTGTTTGAGTAGAGCGGATAGTGATGGCGATAGTGAACATTATTCCAATTATCGATATGACAACCTACTAACAGGAAAAATAGGTATATATTTAGAAGATTATGGATGCATCAAACAATAAAAATAGTTTAATATCCATCCACAACGATGATTTAGGGGTAGTACAAAAAATTGTCACAACGTGTCATCTTTGAATGTCAATAAAAGCAGGTTTAAGCAATCACATGGGGCGTGGAACAACGTATACATTGCTAATTGAGGCAGTTATGTCACTAACCCACCCACTCACACACACACGCACAAATCGGCTGCTTCTAAAAAGCCCTCAAGGCCTTAGGGCCTACTATTCTGGCTGCTACAGCGCCCTGTGGTGGTTTTCTTCTGGTTCTGTTCCGTCCGTCGTGGATAAAAACATACACACACACACACACAGACCCATAAGCACATAATAAAGTATAGCCTATTAAGCCTCATAATCTAAGTGCTGGTTAAAGTGTTAGGTTAATATAAGACTGGCTGTCATAATTTAATATAAGATTGCCAGTAAATTCATATACAAATCATAAAATGGCAGTGTATGAAACAATCAGAGTTTCCAAAAAATTAATTTAATGTATGAATTCAACAAAATTCCAGCCTTTTTAATAATTCAATTACATTTTATGAATGTGTATGTAATGCTTTCTTCGACTATGGTAAATAGCGATATATGATAATGACATATTAATAAAGGTTTTTGTTGAAGAAATCTGAATCGCTTTACCTTAACAAGAGGCAGCAACGCACAGCACAGCATATATAAATAAATACATAATCAAATAAATCGATCGGTTATAACCTTAGCTGTTGTTTTTTCCACTATAGGTGCATAGGCGTCTCCTTATAGAAAGGCGACTGAGGCATTATTCCACCGCGCACTCCTAGTGCAAATTGTATAAATAATAAGAGCTATCGATAGTCGCTATACCTTATTAACTCATTCCTACCATTACTTACCCAAACACTTGATAATAAGTACAATTCTATATGATCGATGATCGGTGGGCTGCGAGTGTGGGTCCTCGCCTTAATCGTGTTTATACAGTTAACACTCGGCACCGAAGTTTGAGAGCCCGCGGGTGGCCGCCCCGCTACCGCTCGGCTACTGTTTGCATTTTACCTACTTACTTAAACAATCTTTCGTTTGAATTTTAAACGAAGACCTTAGAAATCTATCGAAAACAGGTCTTATGACATTTCAATAAAGATCTCTCTGTCTATCTGTCTTTATATTTATTAGTGTTTAACATTTTCAAAGTATGTTTAAGTGTTTTCTTAGGTTACGCGCGGAGGTCTATTTGTCTAAACAATATATTGTGTACACATTTTTTGTGTCTCGATAGTTGTATGTAATAACTTTTTTCTGAAAAATAATATTGTGTAGAAATATCCTGTCTACTGTTATAAGTATATAAGTATATTTACATCTTAAACTTATTTACTAGTAATGTATATGTTGTGGATCAAGTGATTATAATAATAATAATAATAATAAATGTTTATTTCAGACATTGGTCCATAGTGTGTTAGTAACAAATACACTTAAAAAAACTATGTTAGTTGTACAGATAATATAACTAAATACTAAACAAATAATTTTTTTATTATTATTTTATTTTGCGAGAGTGACAAGTGTTCACATACGTCGTCTTATATGAACACCTACACACTCTCGCAAAATGGGGCAATGCTGCTTCCAAGACCCTGTTCGGGCTGCCACGCACACGGCTTACCAGTGAGGCCGTTCTGTTGCGCATGATGGCATAAGATCGCTCGTGCGAGCTTCAGCAAACATTGCTGATGCGCTACAGTCGCGCGGCAGCCCCATCAGTATCCGGAATGCATTATTATATTGAACTCGCAGAGCACTATAGGCCTTTTGCGTATAGTTAACCCATAGACTGCAAGTGTAAAACGATTGGCAGAATGCTTTAAACAAAGTAATTTTAACACTCTGCGTACATCGAGCAAATCTACGTGTCAACATTTTACACCTAACAGACAGTGCTCTGCGCTCCCTTTCAATGTCTAGGTCATCTTTTAGAGTGTCTGTGACTCAGTGCCCCAGGTACTTAAATTGGGAAACTCTCTTAAGAGGCGCGCCAGAAAGTATTACCGAAGGGACCTGGTCATAGGTTTTATTTCCCGCCTTAAACACCATTATTTCACTTTTTAGTGAATTGTATCGGAGGCCATGGGTCTCAGCGTACTTCTCACATATTCTAACCAGTCTTCTCAAGGCACTAATTGATGGACTCAGCAGCACCATGTCATCGGCATAGCTTATGTTATTTACACTTTTGCCATCGATAAAGCATCCGACAGGTGCGCTATTGAGTCCCTCAATCAGTCTGTTCATATAAAGGTTAAAAAGTCTAGGAGACGTCAACCCCCCTTGTCTCACTCCACACTCCATTCTGTACACTTCCGATGTTGCACCTGCCCATCTCACACAATTGGTCTGGTGCTGATACCAATATTTAAATATTGATATCAACTCCTTTGGTACACTAGTTTCATTGGATAGCTTTCTCCACAGTATATCATAATTTACCAGATCAAAAGCTTTAGAAAGATCCAAGAAACATGCATATACTGGTGTTTTTCTATCTGTATAGTACCTGACAGTGTGCTTAAGGCAGTATATGGCTGTTTCGGTTGAAAGGCCGCGCCGAAAACCAAACTGTGCGTCATTTAATTGCAAATGAAGCCCTAACTGTCGATCAAGCACACTGTCCAGCACCTTGGCAATAACAGTGGCAAGAGAGATCGGCTTATTTATGTCTCAAATGTCTCCAGTCTTGTTTTTAAAAATTGGTACGACAACAGTCTTAATGAGGTCGTTGGGCAGAAAAGCATGACCTAAGCACAAAGAAAATAACATTGCCAGTACACGAGGTAAGTGAGCACCCGCATATTTAAGATGTTTAAGAGATGTTTAAGATTAATGAGGGCATTATTTACAATGTCCGGGCAGTATGAATAATGAAATGTCAAATCGGGCCATGTAATTACCAATCATTAAAGCTTTATTATTTATCACAGCGTCTGGTCATTATGAATAATGCTACGTAATTGTTGCGCAATTTGATAATTTAGGTACGTTTGACGGGCTGTGGGGAGCCGGAACAGTCATGTGACACGCTTTAGACATTGACTTAAGCTAGGATGTGCATTTTAATGAAGAAATGATTATGAACAAATCATATTTCAGTGAAACACGTAATAAGTTTCGGGATTACCACGATTAGATTTATTAAGTAAAAATAAGATATATTAAAAAATCTTATAATTTTTATAGTAAAACTTGTTTTAATAATTAAAAAAAACATCAAATATACGTGTAAATTTTATTTAGTTAGATAAAAAATTAAGTATCATAGTTTAATTTTAGTTTTTCAAAAAGCATATTAACTTTTGTTATTTTTCTGCTAGCTTCGCCAACTCTTTTTACTTTTCTGGTAGCTCCGACGACTCTTTTTACTTTTCTGGTAGCTCCGACGACTCTTTCTACTATTCTTGGCTCTCAAAATAGTTTAAAGAATAATAATATTTATTCACAGCCTTGTAGAAGGATTTCAAACCTACTTTATTGCTCACATTACAATCCCACCATATCTGGGCACTTACTCATATTTTAACATTTGAAAATTGTAGGAAGCATAATATTTTTGATATTTTATTTTTAATTTTATTTTTTTGATATTGAACAAAAATTTGGGGACGATTACACAACCATGGCATGCCTTTCCTAAAAACTAAAATGTTATTGTACATACAGTACAAATTCTTAGCCTTATTATATCTAAATCTAAACACA
This sequence comes from Apoda limacodes, assembly GCA_946406115.1. Classification (NCBI taxonomy): domain Eukaryota; kingdom Metazoa; phylum Arthropoda; class Insecta; order Lepidoptera; family Limacodidae; genus Apoda; species Apoda limacodes. Next base: position 2,699,082 of record OX291553.1, on the reverse strand, counting down.
TTACTTACTCAAACAACCCAGTAGCTCTTAAGCTATAACGTTTGAACCACAGAAATTATAATAATAAATATAAATTAATATTTTTTTTTCTGCAAATAAACCGCATGTTTGTATTTTTATGACAGGATGTGAAAAGCACAACATTCAGTTATAATAAAGCCCTGTGCGTATGAGATACTTCATCGCATAATGTCGTCGTCCGAACCTGCCTTTATGCGTCTCGGAGGGTCGTCCATCATCGTCACAGATGATTGATATCACTTTTTCATTCCCGGCCACATTGTCGGCCGGTGAATGTGTGGAGTGTACACTTGCCTTAACAAAATATAGCCCGTCACACGACTTTAAACTTAATTGTTATCACATAGATTCTAAAATCAGGCGCAACTCGAACAAATTATAACAAAATGGAATATAAACTCTATGGGTATACATTAGGATACATTTTCATTTAAGAAAATGAAATGTAAAGCAGCCGGTTAGAGAACACTTTGCACACAATGAGATGACATGACTTGGTGAACGTTTTTGCGGTTCAGTGACGGATACGTGTCGGTGCTAATACCATATTGATGACATTTTAGGATAGACGTTAGAATCGATTTTTATTCAACGGTGTTAACGGGTATTAAGTTTTTGTCATAAAATGGTCATTATTCGTTTTGAAGAACGATACTTATTAAAAATTCATCACCTACACAATTTAATAGTATTTTCCAAACTATATGTTATCTAAACGCTACGGCATCAGTAACAACTTTTTAAAATTCTAACCGGAAACCACAATTGGGCCAATCTATGTCTCTATCTTTTTATCTGTCGCAAACACATCACAGCCTGCATGCAAACATGTTTTTATGAACTACGGCAAAATGCAGTTTATTCAACGCGTCGTCAACGAAATTGAAAAAGCGTCGTTGATTGAATTCCGATGGTGGCGGCGCGGCGTCCGCTTTGCACTGACAGTGACGACTCGTGGCGATTCGCGATGACTCGAGACGAGTAGTGACAAGTGACGAGTGACGGCCGGGAACCGCGCATTTGCAAACAAATGCTCCAAGCAAAAAGTAGTGAGGAGAAGCGATCGTCGACAACGTTAACGTGACATTGTCTCAGACTTGATGGATATTATTGCTGATGTTGCCGATTGTACCGGGTTGGGTTGGAAGTACGCCCAGCGCAAAATAAATAAGGTACATAGGTAAGTTCTTTTAATCATTTTGACAAGCAGTTATAGATCAACTATTTCATTATTATTTTTACTTCGTTGCAGTTTTTTATCTTTAATAGCAAAACAATATTAATACACGAAAATACTTAACAAAGTTAATTTTTAATTTAGCTAAAATGTTTTTTTTTTATACCACTGAGGTGGCATACTTACGCTTGCAACACCAGGGGTATCACTGGGGTGTTGCCGACCCTTCAGAAATCTAATTACCTGCTTTTTTGAAGAAACCCATAGTGTAGTCCTCAGAAAAAACCTTGAGCTCATTCCAGGACCCAAGCGTTCGCGGGGGGAACTCTCTCTGAAAACATTTCGGTTCTAAAGTGTGAGAATGAATTCCCTGCCAATGGCGAGCGGTGCGATGGTAGAAAGTAAACGTGGGCATCATTTTGAACACTTCCTCAGAACACATAACATTGTACAAGAGGAAGAACACACACAGGGAGGCAAAGTCTCTCCTCAGACTTAAGGATTCATGACATGACATACAGCAAGTGAGTTTGGAATCGTCGACAATTGACCGCCGGACCAGCACGCTGTGTACCAGCACGCTGTGTCCACGCCGAGCAATGAAAGCAACGAGCACCGCTGGTCCTCCGCTGTCCGCGCCGTTACAGTTACAGTTTTTACATTAGTATACAGTTTTTTATTTAGCGTTAAAACATTTTAAAACGCCATGAGAAATACATAAGTACAATTTCTAATGGCTTACACTTACCTGTGTGGATGTATTCCTTTGCACATTCCACTTATTTAGTAATGCAATAAAATATTGTCATAAATTGAAGTGGCGACAATATATGTGGGCTTCTCAACCGATGTGCTAAATTTCATGAACGCATGTATGTATGTTTGTCCACATATTTCTCGGAAACTAATGATCAGATTTAATAGTTCTATTTTATTGAATTCGGCACCATTCAACTTAGGGAACAGTGTATGTTACATCAAAATTGGTTCAGTACTTTGGCGCCATCTATTTAGGACGTCACGTAAATTTCCTTAATTTTAAAAACCCCCTACCCCCTTGTCACGCTTTGCATGTCCCCCCATGACGCATAAGATGGATGGCCCCTTTTCAAGATATAAACTGGTGTATGCCAATCAATAGAAAATCACGTTTTCGGTTGAAGGTGCAATTCTAAAGCGGAACTTATTGTGAGTATGTTTCCCGGTATCTTCGCCGATCGGGAGCCGATTTAACGCCAATTATGGTGGCAAACAAGTAGACGGCTTGCCTGATGCAGCAATCTAGAGTCAGATCATTGTGGACAGTTAGTGGTTTTAGAAAGAAAGAATAGTATTACTCAAAAGGAAATTAAATTTATACCAATAACAACTAAACGGGTTGAATCATTTAAATCTAACTTAATGCATAAACTTCCAGATTTGCTTTATAATGGCGACCAAAATGATATGTACAATACTGTTCTTGACACTATTACTACAGAGTATAATAAAATATTTACTGCAAAAAAGAAACTTATTTCCAGTCGCTTTAGTTTTAGTGAATGGGCTACCCCAGGTATTCATAAAAGTAGGCGTAAACTGTATGAATTATATAAAGAAAAAACATATAATAATAGCCAAATATTTAGGGAATATTTAAAAAATACTCAAAAACCTTTAAAAAGGTCTGTCTTGTTGCAAAAGCAATTCACCTCAGACATAAAGTAAAAAATTCAACAAATAAAATAAAAACTACATGGAACATAATAAATAATGAAACTGGTAAAGCTAGGAATTCTTGTCAGGACTTTGAGTTGATTGTAGATGATGCTAGTTTTAAAACAAATTCTGAGGTAGCAGTTGCCTTTGAACAGTTTTTTAGGAATATCCCATTCAAAACAACTGAACATCTAAACTCAAGTCCAATCTTAGCAGAAAAATTATTAAAAACTAGTGTTCCTGAATTTAACGTTCCCTTTGTATTTAAAAACATTAGTCCTACGGATATCATTAATACATTTAAAACATTAGAAATTAAAAACACCACAGACCTTTGGGGACTTTCTGTAAAAACTATAAATTCAATTATTCATGTTATAGCACAACCCTTACCCATTATTTTTAATAGTTGTGTTGATAGTGGTGTGTTTCCTGATGAGATGAAACTTAGCAAAGTTATACCTCTTTTTAAATCAGGTAGTTCAACAGATCCTAATAATTTTCGGCCTATTTCAATACTACCTATACTCAGTAAAGTTTTTGAAAAAATCATACTTTGTCCAATGTTAAAACATTTCTGTATTAATGAGCTACTTAGTAGTAAACAGTTTGGCTTTATGAAAGGCCGTTCCACAACCGATGCAGGAGTGGCACTATTAAAAAATATATATAACGCCTGGGAGGATTCGCATGACGCCCTTGGAGTGTTTTGTGATTTATCTAAGGCATTTGACTGTGTTCAACATGAAAATCTCATCAGGAAGCTACATCACTATGGTATTAGAGGCAAAGCTCTCGACCTTTTGACATCCTATATGAGTAGGAGAGTACAGAAAATAGATGTCAACGGTGAAAGATCTCCGGGATCAGCAGTCACTATAGGAGTCCCTCAGGGCTCAATTTTAGGTCCTTTTCTATTTCTTATTTACATTAATGATCTCCCATATAATGTAAAAAACCATGACATTGTCTTATTTGCTGATGACACCTCTTTGCTTTTTAAAGTTAAGAGACGACAGACATGTTATAATGAATTAAATAATGCCCTTTCTAAAATTGTAAATTGGTTTAACGCTAATAATTTATTACTTAATGAAATAAAAACCAAATGTGTTAAATTTACATTACCAAATGTTAGTCAGAGACAGACATGTATTAATATTAATGGCGAGCAATTAGAACTTGTTAATTCAACAATCTTTCTTGGCATAACGCTAGACTCCAAACTTCAATGGGGTCCTCATATTCATAACCTAGCCAAAAAACTTAGCTCTGCTGTGTATGCAATCAAGAAAATAAGACAATTGACCGATGTCGACACTGCAAAAATAGTATATTTTAGCTATTTCCATAGTTTAATGACATATGGTATCCTATTGTGGGGTAGCGCTGCTGATGTAAATACAATATTTTTGTTACAAAAAAGGGCAATTCGTGCTATTTATAAATTAGGATCTAGGATATCTCTGAGGGATAGGTTTAGGGAAGTAAAAATTTTAACTTTAGTGTCGCAGTACATATATGAAAATCTTTTATATGTACATAAAAATATCAATAGTTTCAGCAAGAAAAGTGACGTTCACAAAGTAAATACTAGAAGTAAAAATAAGCTGTTGGTGCATGATACACGTCTACACAAAATAAGTAACTCTTTTATGGGGCAATGTATACACTTTTACAACAAAGTTCCCAATAAAATTCAAAATCTATCAATAAGTAAATTTAAATCTTTTATCAAGCAGGTACTTTGTAAAAAGGCATACTACAATATTTCAGATTATGTAAATGATAAAAATCCTTGGGACTGATGATGCTCAATTACAGGATGCATAGGTAAACCAAATTAAAATGGAAAAAACATAAAATTGTACGACTAAAATTTTTTTATATAAAACATTAATTGTATTTTAGTTTATTTGTATTATTGATAGTGTTTTTAAAAGAGTTACTATCGAGTTTCTTGCCGGATTCTTCTCGGTAGAAATCAACAACATTGTGAACCGGCGGGAAGGTGGGAGGGTTCAAAAAATAATATTTTATAACTTTGACGATTCAAAAGTGATTGTAAAATCCTTATTTGAATAAAGCATTTTGACTTTGACTTTGACTTTGATGTTAAGCTGTCTCTGTAGCCTAAAGACCTTTGCAACGCCATCCAGGTGCGTTACTATTGGCGACCCTTTAAAACTCTAGTCACTCTCTTCTTAAGGAACCCCATACTTATTACATTATTATAGGTGATCCCTTACTGATTTATGTATCTATGTGCAAGTACATACGTACGCGATGAGCTAAGGGTTTCCTTCTCCTCGAAGTATAATGCCAGAAATTTGCAGCAAAGATAAAAGATACGAGACAATTATTTTTTGGCATTCGACTTTAAGGAGAAGAAAACACTTAGTTCAATGGTCCATGTACATGCGCATGCGCAGGTTAATTTTTTATCTTTTTAAGTAAGATTTTGAAGGCGGTATAATTTTTCGACTTAAATTGCAAACGTGATATTTATGACCGTGCAAGTACGAGCAAGTCGTGTCCGGTATGTACTATATGTATACGGTATAACAGTTATGATCCCGATTTAGAGCTCCATGCACATAAACTAGCCGTTAATTGAATTGATGGTTCTAAAATACACATATTATATTGTATGAATGAAAATACAGTGGCAATGTGGGCGGTCGAACTAATTAGTGTTCAAGATGGGATCGCTGCGAAGCTATGAAATATGCATGCAAAGTGCATCGGATCTGCATCCACTGCGACGAATTCTAAATGTAAATCAATTGTTCGTATCTTTCAATGTAAATATCGATTCGATCAGCTTCATGCAGCAGAATAAATTCACGATACATTCTGTCGTGACATAAATCTATCAAGAGTCTTGACAAAGAATGATTAAACATAAAACACAATAGACTGTTTAAGAATACCTACGTTCCGAATGTTCGGGATTCAGAATTAATTTGGTAAGTTATTCATTTTTTACTAGCTCTGGGCCGTTTGAAATTCGGTCGGAAATATTCAACATTTTCGCCGACAGAAAATGCCACCACGTCCAGAAATGTCAGGTTTGTCGACGTTAACTCCTCACGGGTGGGAACGACAAAAAGCCACATATTTCAAACACCGGTCTCGTTGACGTCTAATCCCGTATGCTGGAAGCGCTGCGACTCGGCCGCTCTATTATTATTTCAATCAAAGATAATTGGACACTTGTCGCCATAAAAAGCGTTGGAGTCGCTGATTGGTGGTCACAAGTCACGATTTTGCGGTGCTTTTGATTTTAGAGTCTGTTTGAAATTCGAATCGTTCTGAGACGTTCGAGTTGTTGCGTTTGAAAGCTTGAATAGAACGTCTGAATGAGTCCCGTCGTCCTCGTCCCGTCGTCCCCGTCCCGTTGTCCCTGTCCCGTGTGACAAACACTCCTACATCTGACATTTAATTAAATTGATTATTCGTGCTTTGTTACCATGCTTTGGTATTTATATGATATGTAATTTTGAAAACGGACTGAGTGGTTTAAGTGATTATCAAACATTAACGACTGAAAGAATTGGAAAAGCGCAGTGAAATTTCAGGGTTGCCAATCGTCCCGCAAGAAGCGAAACGTCCCGTTATTAGGGATTTAGAAGATGCGTCCCGCAGATATTGTATGCGGGAGACTCAATTAAACCCGTTTTATGGCAACGGCTAAACCTACAAGCAAAATTATAGTAGAGAGGCCAAGTTACTATTCCCTATAATCAAGGTTGCCTGTGAGAGATTAGTCTTTAGAAATAGAGCATACTTCTTTCCTCTTTTAATTTATGTTCTATATTGATTTTACGGTACGAATAAAATAAAGTATACTAGTTTACAGTACATCTGTTGCCAAAGAAATTTTAGCTGTTGCTGACTACATATGATATGCTATTTTCAAAAATATAAGTAAAAGATTTTTATCAGCTCTAGTTTCTGAGTTTCAGCTATGTAGGTATAAAACAGAAAAAAACATGTATTTACTAAGAAAAACTTTATTAAAAAAAATAATTAATCATTGAGTTCTAAAAAACTTCGTTTTAAAGCTCTTCTCTGATGTGTAGACTTTGGAAAATGACGTATTAGCGACCAACAATAGTCAGACATCATATTTGTATCCCAGAAACCCTGATAGCGCTCTTCCATGACACGTAAGTCCTGATGCATACGCTCTCCCTGCTCTTCGCTCATATCTCCTAAATTTTCCGGAAACCTGTCCAGGTGACTATGGAGGAAATGGAGTTTTATGCTCATATTGCACCCCATATTTTTTAACTGTAGCAGAAGGTCTTCTACAAGTTCAATATAATTTTCAGATTTTTTATTTCCGAGAAAATTCTGCATCACAGAGACGAAAGCTGTCCAAGCCTTTAGTTGTAACTCAGTCATAGAATTTCTAAATTGAGTATCTTTCGTAAGTTGTCTAATTTGGGGGCCGTCAAAAATACCGGCTTTTATTTTTTCCATAGTGAGCTGAGGAAATTTTTGGCAAATGTAAGAAAAGCAGTTCCCGTCTTTATCTAGTGATTTAACAAACTGATTCATGATGCCCAGTTTTATATGTAATGGTGGAAGGATAATTTTGTCACGAGCTACTAATGAATTCTGGACTATATTTTGCTTTCCAGGCTTCATACTTTCTCTCAAGGGCCAGTTTCTTCTTATCCAATGCTCTTGTTTAGCTCTACTGTCCCAAAGACATATGAAACAGGGAAACTTAGTGTAACCACTTTGTTGACCGAGAAGAATGTTTACCATTTTTAAATCGACACAAATTTGCCACTTATGGTCATTGTATTTTATTTTGTTCAAGACTAGCGAAATGTTACAATATTCTTCCTTTAACTGTGTACTGTGGGCAATAGGTACCCCAGCGTATTTATTTCCATTATGTAATAGAATACATTTTAGGCTACGTTTTGAGCTGCCAATGAATAAACGCCAGTCGTTTGGCTCATATTGTTTCAAGCCCATTTTTATCAACAAGTTTTTGATATCTGAACAAAAGGTAATACCGTTTTCTTCGGAAAAATAACGCCGTAATTCTTTATCTCTTTCACGATAAAAACTTATTTTAGTATCTGAGGAAAGCAATTTTTTTTCTTTCAGTCTTGATGCTAACAATTCTGAAGCTTGTTTAGAAAGATTTAAATCTCTTACAAGATCATCTAACTCATTTTGGGAAAAGCATTTTGGCTCATTTGACATACCTTCAAAATCAGCATCATTTTGTGATGAGCTTGGTCCTTCGATGTCTTGTTCCATGGGTTCAGATATATTTTTAGGCACTGAAGAGTCAGTTGAACGCTGCACTGGACGCTGAACATAACTAGTACTTGGGTACTGCTATTTAGCTCGATTTTTAGTATTTAAACCGTTTACGTTTACGCTACAAAAATAACAGTTTTCGAGATGATTTCGTGGTTCTCGCCAAATAGTCGGTGTTCCAAATTTAAAGGCACTTCTTTTACCATTTTTCCACAATCTTAAATATTCCACACACGATTTACAAACACAATTGGGAGCCCAAGACTTCTCATTTTTATCCAAGAGCATTCCAAAATACTCAAAATAGGTATTTTTCACCAACTCTGATATAACTTTTCTACAATCGTTAAACACATATTCCCCGCATATATAACAAAAATGATCTGGATTGTTTAAACAACGTCTCCTTGAACTACTCATGACGCAAAAACTTTGGATACTAATCTTAACACAGTAAAATATGCCTGTTATCGCTTAATATATACGCTTAAATGACAAAAATCAAAAACAAAGTAACTCGAGCTGCTCAAAAAATTTTGAGGGTAGATTTGACGAAAACAAGTCATAAGTGAACATTATCAACCACAAAATTCGCGGCAACAGACAAAAAGTTAAATTTTGTAAACTAATTCTTTCGTTCATACTTACCTAAATATAAAAGTTTGTGGGTCTAATTGCACGAAACCTTCAAAAGGTAATCATCAGAAGGCATCGAGGGTTCCGTTAAAGGTAAACTGTAATAAGGGACAAACCTAACTTTGCCGTCTAATAGTTCGACATACGTCACGGCTGGTTTTTTTTTTCCTGTGGCAACCTATGAAGTAACAACTGACCAAAAGTTGTCGTAATTTTTCTTAATTGTTTTTAGTAAATTGTACCTTTTTCAATAAAAATTCACGCAAAATATTACAAATAATTAATAATATATTTAGAATAGTGTTTTAAATGTACATAAATAAGTGCTAGATAACAATTTTTTTTCAAGTGTTCTATCCGTTACAAAGTTCAAATTTTTCTATCATATTTTGTTTATTATTTAGTTGTGATAGTGAGTTTACTATTATTTATCATTACTGTATTTGTTAAAGAACATAGTCTTAAGGTAAAGTAACCGATTAATAAGCAAATTGTCAACAAACAATCTCTATCGTTAAGTTGTCAAGCTATTCCTTGGTAAGTTGTAACCTCTTTCATTTGTATTTATTACGTTCAACCAGCCTCAAAATGATGACTCGTAAGGCATCTGCTCGCTAGGAAGAGTCGAAACTTCAACTGGCTTTGCAGGAACTTAAGATTTCCAAGGAAAATTATGATAAGGTATACAGTGAAAGGGATGATAACGAAAGAGAACTCTAAGAAATATTTAACAAAAATAATACCCTCCGCAATGAGTTGTCAGTATTGCACACTCAATATGATACTGTACTAGAAGAACGGGTCCAATTCCAAAAAATTATAGAAACGTTTGACAGTTGACAGTTTGGCAGCTGTAGTGAGGAGTATGTATGCCAATTATGTTTATATAATGAGATGTTTAATTTAGTCTGACAAAATCACTCCATCCTCTACATTAGTAATATTTATCGGTAACAGGGGTAATGTAAATAAAAGTGAATTAAGACAATATTACAATAGTATAAGCGCACTTAAAGTAAAAAAAAAAAATAATGTTTACATTTCCCTATTGTAAGGGTTTGCCACAGGAGGAAAACAATCTTAGGTGTCAGTTAAATTTAGCTTTGCATACTATGTCTAGCAATAACAATAGCTTTCATGTGATAGATACTAACAGTATTTTTAGACATAATTATATAAGGACAAGACATAAATATTATCTCACACACCATTGTACCAGAGTGTTAGCCTTGTCGCTATCATTTTATATTAATACCACAGCCAATAATTTGGCTAAACAATCTGCTTTTATTGAGCAGTGTAATTATAGTAGTGTAATTGACATTTCAGCCAAAAATTTGGCTAAACAACCTGCTTCTATTGAGCAGTGCAATTATAATAGTGTAATTGACATTTCAGCCAAAAATTTAGCTAAACAACCTGCTTCTATTGAGCAGTTTAATCATTTGACATGTATTAATTTAAATTAAATTTTAAGACAACAAAGGTCCACTTTGGCAAATATAATTCCAACATAAATAATGATAATATAAAGCAATCTAAGTCTACTCAATTGTTATGCAAACAGAAACAAAAAAATAAACTTTGTCATTTACTTAGTACTACTAGATACTAAGTAGTAAACAGTTTGGCTTTATGAATGGCCGTTCCACAACCGATGCAGGAGTGGCACCATTAAAAAATATATTTAACGCCTGGGAGGATACGCATGATGCTCTTGGAGTGTTTTGTGATTTATCTAAGGCATTTGACTGTGTCCAACATGAAAATCTCATCAGGAAGCTACATCACTATGGTATTAGAGGCAAAGCTCTCGACCTTTTGACCTCCTACATGAGTAGCAGAGTACAGGAAATAGATGTCAACGGTGAAATATCTCCGGGATCAGCAGTCATAAGGGAGTCCCTCAGGGCTCAATTTTAGGTCCTTTTCTATTTCTTATTTACATTAACGATCTCCCATATCATGTAAAAAACCATGACATTGTCTTATTTGCTGATGACACCTCTTTACTTTTTAAAGTTAAGAGACGACAGACATGTTATGATGAATTAAATAATGCCCTTTCTAAAATTGTAAATTGGTTTAACGCTAATATTTTTTTACTAAATGAAAAAAAAACCAAATGTGTTAAATTCACATTACCAAATGTTAGTCAGATACAGACATGTATTGATGTTAATGGCGAGCAATTAGAACTTGTTAATTCAACAGTCTTTCTTGGCATAACGCTGGACTCCAAACTTCAATGGGGTCCTCATATTCATAACCCAGCCAAAAAATTTAGCTCTGCTGTGTATGCAATCAAGAAAATAAGACAATTGACCGATGTCGACACTGCAAAAATAGTATATTTTAGCTATTTCCATAGTTTAATGACATATGGTATCCTATTGTGGGGTAGCGCTGCTGATGTAATGTTACAAATGATTGTTACAAAAAAGGGCAATTCGTGCTATTTATAAATTACGATCTAGGATATCTCTGAAGGATAGGTTTAGGGAAGTAAATATTTTAACTTTAGCGTCGCAGTACATATATGAAAATCTTTTATATGTACACAAAAATATCAATAGTTTCAGCAAAAAAAGTAACGTTCACAAAGTAAATACTAGAAGTAAAAATAAGCTGTTGGTGCATGTAGACGTCTACACAAAATAAGTAACTCTTTTATGGGGCAATGTATACACTTTTACAACAAAGTTCCCAATAATATTCAAAAGTTATCAATAAGCAAATTTAAATCTTTTATCAAACAAGTACTTTGTAAAAAAGCCTACTATAATATTTCAGACTATATTAATGATAAAAATCCTTGGGACTGAAGATGCTCAATTACATTTATTGACGAGTAGTAATACTATTATTTTACCCGACACAGCAACACTAAAGCTACTTGACAACAGATGGCGTTGTTAAAAAAACGAGCAAAGTTCGGTCTTACCTATACTTTGTATTTTAAGACCTTGTTTCAAATTTCTTGGTTCTAGGACAACGAGATCTACCCCATAGGTTTTGATTTATTTGTGAATGCAAAACTATGCGACAAAAATGGCCGTATTTCGACCGTATTTTTTTACTGCGTTGACAAAGCTTGATTTTTTACAACTTTAAGTGACCGTAGACTTAAGTATTTAATATTACTTTCAACTTGAAAACTTTACGTGTTCCTGAGAAAAAGGGTCTTGACAGACAGGCATACTGACAGACACACAGACAGGCATACTGACAGACACACAGACAGGCATACTGACAGACACACAGACAGGCATACTGACAGACACACAGACAGGCATACTGACAGACACACAGACAGGCATACTGACAGACACACAGACAACAAAGTTATTCTATAGGGGTTCCTTTTTTCCTTTTGAGGTACGGAGCCTTATAAAACGAAATTGATCTGATCTTTGGCTCGGCGATAGCTGAAATAGTATACGTAGACTTTGATTTCAGTCAAGAGTTCTTACCGGCATAAAGCAAGCAATAACTAGCTTCTAATTCTGGAAACTCATTTTTTGGCACAGAAATTGCTGAAAGAACTGAGGAGGAAGGGGTGGATTTGCCACGTAAATAGATCCTACCGTGGTGGGCATTATTTATTTACTCTGCAACGGAGCATGGAAGTGCCCTTTTATTTTTGGCACAGTAATAGTTTAAGAATCGGACAGCCCTTTGCCATATACTTTTTATTCTGATCGAGATCCCACTGGAACACTTTTTACGTGTAGAAATTATTATGGCACGTACCGCTTGTTGATTGCAAATGTTCCGCAAATCCTACCCTACGGTTAGAAAGCCTAGGTGAGACGCAGTTGTGCAGTAGCTGTGTAGGTCATATGCATGCACCTGAGACAAAATATTCAAAGACACTAAGGCGTAACGCATACTATGTACTGATTTATTCCTATTGATTGTAATTTGAGTTAAATAGAATAAAAAAATTGTTTTGCAAGTTAAAGATACCTTACTTACTAAACATAAATAGATAGGTATAACTAACTACATATTACCATATTGTAACTTATATCTTCAGAACTATTCTGTAGTATCGATCTAATGTGAATTTCTCATCCTCGTCCCCGTCCTCGTCCTTTTTAAGTGTCGCATACAAGGCGCGGTACATCAGTCGGTTGCCCAAGCTGAGGTTGGTGTCCAGGACATCCTTGTTCAAACTGCCCAAAATTTTGTAATTGCGGGGCAGATCTATACATATGAGAGTAAATCCTTTTTATATACTTATGTGTTACTGTTTCTCTTAAAAATAACTAGATGTCGATGTAACGGTAATTTAAGATAGTAATGGCTCACGCCTATCATACATCAGGTTTTTATTATACTTTAGAGATCACACAATTTTTCACTGCAAGTTTGAAGGTATGTATTACTGTTTTTGCGATAGAGATAAAACAACGAAAATGTGTTTTTTGTTTGAGGAGCCCCTAAAGTTTTTACTTTTTATTTTTTTATTAATTGTTAGATAATCCCCTATTATAACACTACCTTATACCTATCTAACTATTTTGGTCTATAAGAGAGTCTTATAATGTTTGGAAAGACAGCGTAAGCTTAATATTAAGGGCTTCGTATAGGGTATAGGGTATAAGCACTAAAAAAGAACAAAATAGCCCTTAGCACAAAATATTAGAATATTTATTCCAATCTAACATTTTATTTATACTGCCAAAGTGGCAAGCAAGCTTGCGGTCCACCTGCTGTGAAGCGGTCACCGCAGCCAAGAATTTAAAATAAATACGCTCGTCACAAACGTCACAAAAACAACTACTAGTAATTAGTAACTGATGAAGTCCTAGTAATCAATCTTACAAACACACAAATCTTCGAATTGTACGAACGTAACAAATACAACTACTAGCATTGTCAGCAACCACGTTGGTCAGTAAGTAAGTAAGTAAGTAAGTAAGTAAGTAAGTAAGTAAGTAAGTAAGTAAGTAAGTAAGTAAGCTTCGCATACATATTACCGTTATCCTTTTAAAGTACAAGTAACTTTAGATATGTCTCGTATACGAAGGTGCCCCTTGGTATCAATCTACTCCACTTCCCCAAAGGTTGACAGTCAGCTCTGCGTATTTCTTATGTCCTTGGCTAGGAACAAGAGTATTATTTGGTTGTTAATAATAATTATCTATTCGTTATGCAGATTTCTATTGTAAAAATATAAAATATAAATATTTTGTTTTGAAATGACTGAATAGATTTTTTTCGCATTGTTGTTAAATGCATTCCATTTTAAAAAGAAGAGGTTTATCAAAAAAAAAACCTTAAAAACCTTATCTATTACAACATCGATGTCTTAGCTCTAAGTCAAATAGGTCTATAATAAGTCTACAATGCATAATCTTACTTCATCATATTGTTCAAAGTAAACAATCTTAACACAAAAGCTATTCATTTTTTTAAACCTATTTTGTTACTTATCTTAAAAATATGTAAACAAAAAAACATTCATTCACTATTTCTTAAACCACCCAAGCAGTCATTAAACAATTGTAAGTTTTTGCTAACAATAAAATAATGTACACACAAAAGAACCAGGTAAAATAATTAACAACAAATAAACGTTGGCGTACGGGGTGGCGCCGCGCGCCGGCGGTAATAGGTATTCCCGGCGCCAATAGTCAATTTTATAAACCATTCTTCAAATATTTGACACCAAAATTTGGCAAGTTCGCGCTCTAATATCCCTAGTCCCTGCACTAATGAATGAGTTGGCCAAACGTCACGCCAATTCCTAATTAAACGGACCAGTTCTAGTTGAGTCTGTAATTTAACTTTGGACCGCAAAGCTTTGGTTCCTCAAATTGGTAACGTCAGTTCTGGATGTAAATGGCGACATGATTGTCCGTCCGTCTGTGGTTTAAGCAAATTACATATTATTATTTCGTCGAAGCCGAAAGCCGAAAACCGAACGTTGGCGCCTTGTTGGGAGACGGGTCATTACGTTATTGGAGGGTATGGCGAATCATGACTTCGATGCACAGGGATGGATTTAGAATACGTGATATTTAGTTATATTTTTACATGAAAAATAAATAAATTTTAGCATGCTTACTTATTACTTTTATACTTAGCACGTTTCCATAAGCTTTTAGTAGGTAATAGGCAAACAAGGAGAACTAAGGGTATCTAATCCAGGGATCTAAAAATACATACAAAATCTAAAAAAAAACCCATGGAAACTTTGTTAATAACTCCTGTTTATCAACAAAAAGACTGAGCAGTAGATACATTTACATTTGTACAAGAAATAAGCTGTCTTTGCAAAGTGGATCTGCGTTCATCAAGACCACCAGGACCCTGATGAAGTAATAAAGTAATCTTCATCTGCAACTTTCTTTTACTCTTAAACGCAGTCTCTAAGCTATTTGTATGCATATCCTGGGACTACACACCACGATATTATTGTTTAATTTTTGAAACCTACTGACGTTACTAACGTGTAGGTGTGGACGTCCTCGGCATCATGACGACGTAAGAAATGGACGCTTTTATAATTTATCAACGCACGCAACAGCACGACTACCACCTATAAGAATATTAAATAAAACTAGAACTTTATCTTTATACTTGTCTCATGTACTTTGTCTTTGTGATTGCGAAAATAAATCCTACGTTTTTTATGAGACAGATCTAGTGGCATAGACAAGAGTTAATACTTTTTGTACACTAAACTAATAGTATAGTAACTAGCGCTACTTACAGCTATGCAGGAATTTCCACCACAGTTTGTCTTGGTGTTGTAGGGCCAACATTTGCATGTTTTTTGTATTTTTTTTAATTTTGTATATTTTATACTGCTTTATGACACTAAAGATTACCGATTTCAAGTCATACGCTACGATTTCATTGGGAGCTCAATCCTTATTCTTGTTAATGTGAACGGCCGGCATATTGGCAACATTGCCGCCCACGATATGCCGCTGTTGTGTTCGGAAATTTAAAAGCGTCCGCATGTAATTCCATACATTTAGTTCTCCTACTGCCGTTACGCGAAATATGTGCCGTGCCGTCCCGCGCGGCGGTAAATTATAAAAGCGTCCATTAGATAAGACAATTATAACAGAATTTTATTCAAAATAACTATAGAAACTTACGTATTATTTTCGAAATATGGGTTGTTAGAACAACGTAACAAAATAAAACCGTTTCAGTGCAATTTTGTTACGGAACTCTAACATTACGAAATGTGATATGGAAACGTTCGAAGAAGAACAGAAGCTGTTAGCATCCCGTTTCTATATAACGAAACCTTACATCTGAAGTCCGTCCCTGTTTTCAATCGAGAACTGTATAATAACTAGTATTACGTGGTTAGAGCTTCGTCTGCGAGTAACTTAAGTATTTTTACTTAAGACCTCAGGACCGGAACCGTAATGACCATTACTTAACTCCGGAATTGCACTTAAATATAGCTTAGATAAGTATAAGTTACGCCGCTCCGGCATTACACAATTTAGCTTATGCCGAACATGACTTGTGTCAATCATTCCTCGGGAACCTGCAATTTGTTTGAGTGAAGTGTAATTTTGGAAGTTTTTGTAACTAGTAAGGAAATATACTAAACTGACTGCCTAATCTATATATATCGATGTCCGCGCCATAGTTGAAATGAAAAATAATCAAAAATATATATTTATTCTAATAGGCACTTTGAGAGCTCTTTTAAATCGTCAAATGTTATCGTAGTCATACCACCGGTATACATAATGTTGTTTTCTACTGAGAAGAATCGGCAAGTAACCCAGCAGTTACTCTTTTAAGGCTAAGATATAGGGCAGATAGGCGTAAATACCCCGTTATTGTTCAAATTTTGTGGCCAAACTATAGCATAAGAAGAGGTAAAAAAAATGTTAAAAAACTTGCTTTTATCTAGCTACTAAGTGAATTTCATTTATTGTATTTTCATTTATCGATTCTGCGTATCTTTATTTGAAATGTCATAATTTAAATTAAATTTTCAGATAGCAAAGGACCACTTTGGTAAATTTTATAATACCAACATAAATAATGATAATATTAAGCAATCTATGTGTACTCAAGTTTTATGTAAGCAGAAACAAAAAAAATAAACTTTGTCATACTAAAAATAATATTCTATTGAACCTGGTGCATCAGAATATACAAGGAATGTCTCAGAAAGAACTAGAAATTGAACTGTTCATAAATTGCCATTTTATGTGTCACTGAACACTAGTTAAATTTAAGTATATATTATAATATATATACTATTATAACTACTATACTAATATATATATATAATTAGTATAAGTTAGTTTATGTTCAATTTCTCTAATCACCAGGAGGGAAGTTCGTTCAGCCGAGTAAATACAATCCATGGTGGCTCTTTAATTTAGTAAATAAACAGCTGAAGTTTAAGGGACGTAAAGACATTGTGAGCCTCTCAGTTGAGCGAACTGCCGAGCTGTCCTGTATAGAAGGTTAGTATCTCATTGTTGTGAGTGTATACAAGCCGCCTTGTGCAATTTATGATAATTTTGAATTGGTTATGGTAGAAGTGCTCAATAAGCAATTCCATTAAAGAAATCATTATTTGTAGAGACCTTAATATAAACATTTTAGAAAATAGCTCATTGAGCACCAGATTGTTTTCCTTATTTCAGCCTTTTAATTTAAATTATTTGTTTTGTGAACCAACTAGAATTGCTGTCTCTCTGAGGGATAGGTTTTGGGAAGTAAATATTTTATCTTTGGCGTCGCAGCACATATAAGAAAATCTTTTTATATGTATATAAAATATCAAAAGTTTCAGCAAGAAAAGTGACGTTCACAAAAGAAAATACTAGAAGTAAGAATAAGCTGTTGGTGAATGATACACGTCTACACAAAAAAAGTAACTCTTTTATGGGGCAATGTAAACACCTTAACAACAAAGTTCTTAATAATATTCAAAAGCTATCAATAAGTAAATTTAAATCTTTTATCAAACAACAACTTTGTAAAAAAGCATACTACAATATTTCAGACTATGTAAATGATAAACATCCTTGGGACTGAAGATGTTCAATTACAGGACGCATAGATAAACCAAATTTAAATGGAAATAATATAAAATTGTACGGCGGTTTTTTTTTTATTTAAAACATTGATTTGTATTGCACCTATTTGTATTTTTTATGATTTTTTTAAAAGAGTACCCAAGTAACATTTTAGCGTTAAGAAAAGCTGTAGTGGACCTTTTTTTTCGGTTCTGCTTAAATATTAAAGAGTTAGCGTATAATTTATGAGAGAGTTATAGAATGTAATAACAACTTTATATCTTCGATTTTGGCGCAAAATTTAGCAGGTAAAGCCTGTATAGACCCTTTGTAGTGGTTCTGTATAACCTTTAGTAGAAGAGTACAGGAGGTGTTATAAGATAGTCAGTTTTTCACTCGAACCTTTATTGCACCTTTATAATGGATTTTATTGAAACTTTTACTTATGTAAAATATATATAACGGTGTCAAATAGAATTTTGATATTTTATTTATTACGTATTTTGATACCTTATTACTAATTTAAAAGCGTTTTCAACTAGATAGTAAAAACTTCTAAAGTCATAAAATTACATTAATTTATAAATATTAAATAAATGTTACTGTTTATCTACGGACATTGCAAAATTTTTATCTCAAAATATATAAGTATTGTTGATTAACAATGTTCTTGAAGTGTAATATTAATTATTAGTGCGCTTGCAAGTTTAATGTGATTGTTTATCATGTTTCTCGTCTCAATTTTGACGCGCCTTAGAAAAAATATGATTTTAAGAAAAAAAAAGTAAAACAGCTAAGAGTACTAATAACCTGAAATAGTTTTTAGACATTCAATTTCAAATGTTTGTCAGTTTTAGTGTCTGTATACATAAACTATGTAAAATAATTCCACGTTATTTAAAAGTGATTTTGTATAAATAAATATTTAGTTTTTTTTACAAAAAGTGATTGATGATGGCGATATTTATCTTAAAGATGCAGACTTTTCTTAAATCTATTACGACACTCGAAGAACTACAACGCCGGTAGTCAATAGTATTATGCGATCTTTGGTTGACAAAAGAGAGGAACTGCGCACTTATCGAAGACATCTACCTGCAGCGGATAGTAAAATACCGGCTTTAGCTTCACCGATATACCTTAAGATTAGGGTTCTTTACGAAGTAGTGAAATCCCAAATTTTAGCTCAGTTCGATAAATGTTTTTATAATGCAAGGTAAGATTATAGGCAAAAACTTTAAGCTAAGCTTTTTAGAAACATTACCCTCATATCAGGATCGTAAAACACTGCTATAACTATTTAACCTATCATTGTCTTTCGTATTACAGGCGTAAGCTGTATATAAGAGTTATACAACGCATGTAGTGTTTGGTGTTACTACACTTTTAATTAAGTCCGTTGCAGAACCAATAACGTTAATGAAGTTGAACAACAGCCTTATGATATATAAGCAACTCTAATATAGCAATAAGAATTATAGGGAGATAATGAAGATGTTCAAACAGCTTTTGACGTTACAGGCCAAAACAAGCTTTAACGTCATAAGTATATAAGCGGCCGCTGCTACTACACTAACTGGAAAGAATATTTAACTTCTTTTTGACAATTCTAATACAACCTAAAGAGCTAAACTTATTCCTTAAGTGAACTGTATCACTTTTAGTGAATCCATTATAAATCAATAGTAGTAGGTACTCTAAGCTTCAAAATTACCTGTAACCAACGCTAAATTGTTTGTTGGGTAACTATCGAGTTTCTTGCCGGATTTTTCTTGGTAGAAATTAACAACATTGTGAACGGGAGGGAGCGTGGTAGTTTTCAAAAAATAGTATTTGACTTCAACCTTGTGTACTCATTTTCAGTATTTATAACTCAGGACACCTAAGTATATTTCCTAGTTTAAGGCCAAAAAGAGGAAGTTTGTCCAGCCACTGGTTACCTTATTCTAGAGAATAAAACCGTAACGAAGATGTTATTCCCAGTAGTGGCCTCTAAAGAAACAAATAATATCATAAAAGTTACATCCCTACTTTTAAAATGTTTAAGTTAAGTTTATTAGCATAAAATTATATTTTCTTTATTTTGGGCGTTGAAAACGACTTCAGTGTGTTGAAATCTCTCACTTTTAACTTTTTATTTTTTATTTTATGAATAACAATACGCAGACTTATAAATAAAGCAAACACATGACATTGACATGTGCAGCGAGTTGTGTGTTGTTCGTTGTGTCACGAAGAGATGCAGCTCGGTGCAAGTCGGTGCAGCTCGCATCGCATCGCCGCCATGTTGTGTAGTGCGCTACGTCACGGGGCGGGCAGCGCGCCGGTCCGCCCCCCGCTACGCCTCGCGCCGTGCCCCCACACACAGCACACAATTGCTCACGCTCTCTCTACTACTAATTTAAGTAGTTTTAAGTTAAATTATTGTAATTTTAAATGTTGATGGGACGTTGTTTCAACTTTGAAAGTAATTAAATAAGTAATAAAGCAATATTCCAAAATATACCTACACGCAGGGCCATCTCATTCCAAACTAAGCAATGATAGTCTGTGGAAAAACAGATAACGAATACAAACACTTAATGCTTTTTGTTAAATACATACATATTACACATAAATATTTCAGTATTTACAATATCATACAACACCAAATTATGACTATATTCATTTCATAATATTATATTATTAAACGGTACACATAACGCTAAAGGTTTAACTCAAATTTGCTGCTGATAGAGGTTTTCTATATTTGATTTACCTATGTTTAAAACCTACCTATATCCAAGTTATAATGTGTTACGGGATCTTAATGTGTTGAAACGTGGCAGACATAAATACAATTTTTGTTTTGCAGAAGCGAACCGTTAGGGCAGTCTATAAAATAATGAAATTAATATTTAAACACTTACTGATGTAACATCACAAAACATATTTGAAAATTTCATCTTTGTTAAGTAAAATATTGCCCTGTTCAGTAAAAATTGCGATAATCATAATGTAAATACACAGCAGAAATGAATATATAGCAAAGTAAATATACAGCAGAATTTATTAAGTAATTAAATATGTAAAAGGTCAAGCATAGACTTCTATAATGCAAACACTTCGACAATGTATACACTTCTACAATTTATATACTAACTTCCAAACTGTATACACGTCTACAATACATAGGTAAACTTCTATAATAAACCTGTTGATATTCAAAATCTACATTTAAAACTACTATAACAATACAAAAATTAACTAAAAAAGGTATTACAAATACAAAAGACAAAGATCCATTGTTTTCAGTAACTAAGCAGGCTAATTATTAAAGCCCGAACTTGTTGTAGCCATAAGGCATTTTTCCGAATATTTGAAAATAGTTACTCCTGAGTTTCTTGCTGGTTCTTCTTAGTAGACATCTTTGATGTTTAGAACCGATGGTAGTGTCATAATTAATTAAAAAAATATAGTACTAATGTATACACTTGCGATCCAAAAGGATTTTAAAAAAAAACCTTCTCTATAAAGAGCTATTTGTTTTTGTTTTTAATGTTTCTACCTTTATCTAATAACCTAACCTATATCTTATTTAATTTACCTACCTATATCTAATAACCTTACCTATATCTTATTTAATGTGCCTACGTATATCTTATATCCTAACCTATATCTTATAACCTAACCTATATCTTATTTAATGTACTATTATATGTAATGTCTTATTATATGTAGCTATATCTAATAATCTAACCTATATCACACACATTGTAACTAATACAATCGAAGTTTTATTGGAGTTGCTTGAGTGTGTCATACTCTTTCAAAGTCTCTGGGGTGGTGGCATGTGCGTCGGGTCGTTACGTTCCCTAAAACATGGTTGAGCGAAGCGATGGCTGATTCATGTGTCATACTTGTGAACGGGTTCTGCTGTGGAGGCTAGTCTGCTCTTGCAAACTTCTTTGTATTCTTAGTATTCGGTCATCGGTGTAGGAATTCAACAGCAACTCCTCAATTACTAAACGAATAATACTTGACGTTTTCAAGTAGGTTATGTCCTTTTCCGGGAGTCAAAACTATCTGCATGCCAAATTTCATCTTGATCGGTACAGCGGTTTCATCGTGAAAAGGTAACAGACAGATTTACTTTCGCATTTATAATATTTATTATTATATTATATTCATGGATAGTATGGATAATTTTAAGTATATGTAAGTATAAGTATATACAAATGATTGTGCAAAAATATAATTATGATGGCGCTAATGCCACTAGTACTATTAAATATCGGAATTCTCTTAAATATCTAAATTCCTTCACTCGATTAACGATATTTGACGCTTCACATGGTGCAGCGAATTTATTTTAATTCATTTCTTCATAAAACCAAAAAAAAAATTGACATGTTTGGCTTTGTTTTTAGTAGCTTACTAACTTTTTTTTTATTACCTAATAAGTGTTTCGGTACATATTGTATACTCTTTAGCTAATTATCAAAGTATTGTATTATTACTTTAAATGGAACATTGTTTACTTCAATTATTTACTTTTCAATTCAATTCAATTTTATTATTAAATATTCAAAAGTGTTCTTAGAAACCTACTTGAATAAAGTTTAATTTGAGTTGAGTTAAATTCCCTAATAGTATTTGTGATGATAATATTATAATTGAAATAAAATGTCTCAGGAATTAAAGAAAAATGTATTTAAATAAGCGAAATTTGCATAACTATTATAAAAATACTAGATTTTCCCAGCGGTTCCGCTCGCCATAAATGACGTGGAACTCCTTAATAATACTAAGAAGCTATAGGAGTAGGTATATTGCGTTTAAGCTCGGTTATAGTTATTACCGCGGGAACTTTAAAATTTTTCCTCTTTTTTTTTAAAAGAGACAAATACATTACATATGAGTTGTTAGTGTAATGTTATATAATAATGATATTTATATTATTTTAGTATAAAAAGTAAGTTGAGTGGTGGTGCCCGAGATTTCACTTTGAGTCCTGAGTGGTAGAGGTTGGAGATCGGCGTGTTTTTCTAAATTTCTCAGTACATTGTTTACACCGCTGTCATTTCGGTGAAGAAAAACATCGTGAGGAAACCTCCATACGTCGAAAAAAAAACCCACTGGGCCTGTGTGTGGACTGTGGCTCAAATCACCCTCGGTGAGAGTAAGCTGTGGCGTGCCCCAACAGTGAGGACGTAAAAACATAAAAAGTAACTTTACGCGGAATCAACAGCTACAATACTTACAGTAAAAACTGCATCAAAACCTAAAGAGCATATATGGGTAGGTATAGATTAGACAATATATAAATAAGTATATCTTGTGTGCATCTATAGAGGTGCTTGTCATACTTAACATAAGTATAAAATATAGAATCGTCTTCATGACTGTACAAATTTCCTTTGCGGCGGTCACTTTTTTAAGCTCGCACTCCCAACGCGACTCTGTTTGCTGTGACGTCAGAGCGGATTGTACTGCCCTAATAGAAACATAGTAATAAATACATAATAGTGCAAAGCACAAGGGAATGCAAGAGTTGAGTAGTAGTTACACCAGTAGTAAGGCGCCTAGTAGTCATATGCTGCGCTACGACACGACTGCCGGACCTCACTACGCACAAGTGCTACCACAGTGATACGTAACCACGATACAGAGTGCTACGTGCTACGTAGCTACGATACGAAGTGCTACGTGCTACGGAGAATGTAAAGGTATTTAGCTCATATGCTGGTCGTGCTACAAAAATAATTCTAGAATTTAATTTATTACATCAAAAACTTTTTTTTATTTTATTGCAATTTTTTAAAAATCGACAATCCCAAAGTAACAAGTCCTAAGTCTGAGGAAAGACTTTTTCTCCATGTGTGTGTTCTGCTGGTGTAATTGGCTGTATTAAAAGGAATTGTTTACAGTGATGTCTATTTTTAAAAACAAGGTCCAATCCAACAACTAAAATTTCAGGACCCAGCCTGGAGCTGACTCATCTTCAGGTTCGAGGCTCACGCTTGTCAAAGGGACGACCCCAAGAGCGACATCCCAAGCCGAGGTTCCCCCTCGGGGAACACTTAAGCGTTGGGCGCTATATGGGCTGAGACTCCCTCAGAATCTCGCCGCAAAAGCCCGCCGGAGCCGAAATGGCTGCAGCAGCCATACTGTATTAGTCATACAGAAAAAAAAACATTCTTGGTGTGTCGTTCCAGCGTTTGGAAATCCTTTAGAAATTAATGTAAAGCTACTTTCCAAGAAACTTGATTTAATGGCTCGGGACAAGGTTGCTGCTTTATAAGTCGCAAGTCCGGTCTCCCATGGACTACTTACTGTTGCTTCTCTGAGTCTGGATACCGACATGGACTTTTAAGTGGGCTCAAGACTTGTTGTGGGAATTTTTGCATAGTATGAACTACCAGTACATTGGTGAAAAGCAAGCAGACAGACCTTTTTATAAAGGTCAGTTAAACAGCCTGAATCTGAATATGTATAAAAATAACATTGGATTTGAGTTAATTTTTCCATAGTAATGCATTTTTTTTCGTCACTTCCAGGTGGTGGAAATTCAGCGTAATCCGGGTGTGGTTGGCAGACGCGGCTCGTCACGGGCGAGATGTCGGCAATAACTCAGCGACTCGGCAAAAAGCGCCCGCGGCGAGATCAAAGCGGCGCGGCGGCACCTACAGACGGCGCTGAAATGACTTGTTTCTCAGTTAGCTTAGTGTAAACAGGCCGCTGCATCAAAGGGACCGACTCGGGGTTAACGGGACTTTGGGCCTTATAGGCCAGATTTGCAGACTTACATAGTTGTCAAAAACTTGTCTTTTTTCTAATTTAGTACTATTTAATTTAGTACTTTTTATTGTAGTTACTTAGTACTTACTTTTAAGAGTTTGTCAAATATCTATTTTTTTTCTGAGTGATACGGTATACGATAAGCCAGAACCGACAAAACACATGAATGTTAGGAAAATTTTAAACACTTAGGTGTATCTAGGTAGGTCTAAAATTTGATTTTACATAAAGTGAAAAATGGGCCTTTTAATGTTATTTAACGTTCATGTAATTCAATTGTTATTATTAAGTTTGTCTAATCTTGCTAAAAAACAAAAAATAATATCCATATTGAGACAACAAATTAATGACGAATTTGCCAGTGCATAGTAAAATAAGCATAAGTAAAACTATAAAACACCTATTCTATTATATTCACTTTTTAACAAATAATTCGAAAACAGCATACTCCTAAATCTTAGTAAAACAATCGAAAAAAAATCTTAACAATTAGTATCTACAAAAATTAACATTATTTTATATAAATAATAAATGTACATCAGTAAAAACTATTTACTGGGTGAGTTGTAAGAGAAATAAAAAATCAGTTTAAATTTCTTATACGTCTTGTCTTGTAGGTTTTTGACGTAATTTTTAAGTAATTTTTTTTAGTTAATGATAAGTTTCTTATGTCGTCCTCGTTAACCCCGTCCTATTTGCGTCGACTCAAACGGACGTTGCGTCAATAGGTACCACTTTTAATGGCTTCTTCCGTTAATTTGTCAGAAATATAATATTTATACAGAGCGGGTGGCCCAAACTCATGATTACATTAATAATGGCCTAAAACTATCAATTAAGCGGCGGCGCCTGACTGAGCGCAGACTGCGCCCACTGCGCCGACGGGGTTCAAACACGCCGAAATCAATGAAAGTTTTTTGATGCGATACTAACGATGCACACACCGGCACACTTTTAATGCGTTTAATGACAAGGCAAAGTTAGCAAACGTATTTATAATTCGTCTCCTAAGTTTAAATTGACGGTATTTGTGGTTGGTTTTAAACGGGTCTAAGTGGTGATATCCGGTATTTTTTAAATATAATCATCAGTATAGGGATAGATTTATTGTTCACATATTGTTGTAATATTTATTTTATAGGTTTTTATTATTACTATCGTGAGTAGGGGGCAAATTTTGGGATATTAGTTCAGACCTACCTACCGTAAACCAAAAACAAGCTTTATTTATTTATTTGTTTTAAAATGATGTAGTAAGTACATAAAACTTACAACTTACACTGAATGTAAATATGGCTCATACTGAAAGCCGAGTTTACTTGTGATCAATAACTACTGACTAGGTTTCCGTGTGTAGGATATCAGTGCTCAATTTATTTAAAGCTTTAAACCTTCTTTCCATTATTTTTTTAAGTTTAACGTGTCGGCTTTGTTAACACATTGTTAAGGCAAGTCAAGTCACCGTCGCCTATGGACGCTAGCAATACTAGGGGAATTATTTGTGCGTTACCCTGTGACCCATTAAAAACCTAATCACTCTTATCTTAAAGAACCCTACACCGTCGTCCCTAGGGAAAAACTTTGGCAGTGAGTTAATTTTATAACCTAACCGTTCGCAGGAGGAAGTTCCTCTGAAACCGCACTGTATTCTTACACACACACTCACACCTTAGAACCTAAATAGTTGTGAAGATGAATTCCCTGCCAATGGCGAGCAGTGCGGTGGTAGAAAGAAGGCATAATTTTAAACAATCCCTTGAACACAGCAACTATACCGGTGGTAGAACACACACAAGGAGGAAAAGTTCTTGGGTTCGATATAGCTTTGTAAGTTTGGGATCGTCGGCAGTTATTCTCTTAGCTCGTCGTTGAACGAAATGAGAAGGGCCAAGCTGGTATCTAAGTGCGCCCAGAGATGGTAACAGTACTGCATGTGGGGCCGGACTTGGTCGTTTGGCATTATTGAACATTGGTCAACGTTGCAAAATTTGCAATGTAAACGCGCCTTACTATTTTGGACCAGTTTTTATATTTAACTTAACAAGTTAGGCATAATTTTATTCGCGTAATTTGTATGCAGTTGTGCGACAGAGAAACCACCTAGCTGTCTCGTCTCGCTGTGTACAGTAGAGGCGATACCGATACCGACGATTCATAAGTTTTCTTAGAAACCAACTTGATTTATTTTTTGGTCTGGATTTAATTTTGATCAGCCCCTTTTGAGTTAAATTCAAAAACTATGTACTCTCTTAGTGGTACTTGTTATTGTACAAGTAACCAGCGCAGACTTTGTTTTACCGTAGGTATGTAGATTCAGAAAAGCCACTGTCTTCTTTGTTGAGCAAATTAGTTCTAGAATTGTTTTTGTTCTACATACTGAAAAAAATCAATTTAATAGCCGTTTTAGTTACTGAGAGTAACAGCCGTGACGTGCAGACAGAGGGACTGATAAAAGACCTGCACTTGGATTATTAGGTAATGTATATTCCTTATTTACAAACAACAACAACAAACAAACAAATTTTCGCTTATATGTATTAACTACTACTTTATATAAAGGAATAACTTAGCTCAGAAGAAGGATTATTTAGTATAATTAATTAATTTTTTGCAATTTTTTTTTTTATTTAGACCATGTGTCTCTACCGAGTTGTTAACACTTACTTGTATTGAATAATTTTGCTATAGTCCAGTCTACCTATTTACAAAACCGGGTTTTAGTTTCAGTAAAACCAAGTTTATTGATATTTTCGATTTTATTCCTCCATTATACATTACACATAACCAACTTAAATTAAAAAATAACTGCACTTTATAACTGAAGCTTTTAGAAGTAACTGCAGTACTTCTGTATTGAAGACTCTGGTGGCAGTCTAGTTCTGGAGAAGCAACAACAAAAAAGCAGTTTTATTATACAGCTAGTTAATTGTTCAAAAAATGTTCTTGATCGATTTCTATAATCCACATTCCAAATTGAAATCACTTTGTGTCCCTAGGGATTCAAAGTGCAATTATAATCCCTGTTTACGAGAAACCAACCAGCTCATTTTGAATGGATGTGATAAAAATATTTTGTGACTCTTACTTTTCATTCTCGTCTATGAAAAAAGAAATAAAAGGCGCTTTTAGACACAAGTCATGAAAAAAATATAAATAAAAAAGTATAATGTTAGTTAATGATTAAAGTAAAAGAATTTATTAAATTTTTTTTTTTCTTTATCCTTTATTATGCTAAATAAAAACACATTACAAGAATTTATAAATTTAAAAAATAGTACAAAGGGCGTACTGTTATACCGGAGATCCGGTATGGTTTTTCAAAAAAGAAATTAAATCACAAATAAAACTAATTTAATTATAATTCAATAAAATACAATGTGAAATTAAGGATGAGCAAATGTCTGTACGCGACGATGGGTAAGAGGGAACTGGCTGTCAGTCTGTCGGTTAGTTCTAGGTTCTAAAACTGATGACTAAGGGAAAGGTTTCATATTTGTTAAGGGTTGGCATTTCTACATACTATTTAAGGGTGTAACAGTACGTATCTCTGCTATAGATTTCTTGCCGCAGACCAGAGCAAGAGAAAGAATCAAATTACAAAACGGTGAAAAATTCTTGTACAACTATGTTTTTAAATAAAACTAAGTTAAAAAAAATTAAAATTGAAGAACAATATAATAACATTCAAATACAATTAAAATAATTACAAGAATATATACTTCATACAAAGATATTATGAATAAAAATAAGTATAAACTGTGACATAGCATTCGATGGGTATCAAATTAATTTAGATTTATTCAAATAGTGCTTTAAACATTTGAAACATTTTGACAGTTTTTAAATGTTTTATTCAATGAACTAGTGTTGAAAGAGTAGACGCAGTTTGCATTTTTTTATTAGAAATTGAGCTAAAATAATTACTAACAGCTTCGAGAGCGGGAGAAAAGTGCTTCACTTTGCTTCCGCCTAGTGGTAAACCAATTAACGTATTTTCGAATAGATGGGATGAAAAAGTTTTTTTGTCCATCCACCTACTGTCCGGTTCCCAATGTATATTTCTGCCGAGAAGAATCCGAGAGGAATTGACTTCACATACTTATTTAACCTGTGTTATTGTATGTAACGTAAGTACGTAACATCCATTGCGTGCTCTCGGCCCATAAACGTTGCGCGTGCGTTCGTGTCAGAATTACGTAACGCAGCCAGCGTCGCATTCATCATGCTTGATAGCGGTGATTAATGCGCGGTTCGACGAAATGCGATAGCATTATTAAGATGTTTTGTTACTAAAAATATTAAAATTTAAAGTTTAGTCGTAACAAATTGTAGTGTCAAAAAGCTTTTAAATATTTGAAAGTGGTCACATGTCGGTTAAGTGCTGGTAAATAATTGTGATGATATGTTACTAAATTATTAACTCCTTTATATTTGTAAACCAGGTTTTATTCTCTGTTAAAACTATGTTTTTGTTGGGTTTCCTGCCTTTGGTTACCACCAACACAGTTTTATTAATATTTTATGATATTCTTTAGAAATTGTTTAAATTGAATTAGTAAATTGCTTAAAGAAACATAAACTTTGTCTGTATCATTCTTTGATATTGAAACTTAATAAATCAAAATGATATGGTAAGTATCTTTTTTTGAATAAGACAAGTTTTCTAAGTGTGCCATATTTTTCTATTTTATTTACTTGTTTAACGAATACAACATCTTTATTATAAATTAATTCATTTATAATAAAGATTAAATGAATAATAAAAATTAAACAGTACAAAGGTCTGTAACAAGATCCAATATGTTTAATTAGTTTTTTTGGAAAAAAGTGTATTATTATTTTGTAAAATTTTAGGAAACTTAACAATACGCATCAATAAAATTAACTCTACGTTAACCTAGATGTGTATCGTATTGCTCATATATATTGCGTGTTGTCATATTGATAAATCTCAAGTGAACTCGTAGCATAAATTTTTGTTCCCGTACAGTATTTGCTTATAACAGAACAGTAAAGATGTCGAGTATTAATGCAGCATCAAAAACTGAACCATCATTCTGACTTGGCAGAAGCTCTAGAAAAGTCAAAAAACCCGACACAACAATTCAACATATCAGTGAAACGCATCAGCTATCAGTGACAGAACCATTACCAGCCGAATGTTCCTCATCAGCCTTCAAACACCCAATAAAAACACGGCTAAAAATATCCCGATGAGATCAAAGGTGGCGCAATTAGGTTGATGTTACACGATACGGCTTCAAAGTGTGGCGTTACGACTAATTTCTTTTTCGGTGAGCGACGTATCGCGTCAAACCCTTTTAGTGGCAACTCGATTTGTTTGAGCCGAACGACCGCCACCCGCAGCGGCATAGGGTTGTCGCGTAACTTGTTACACTTATTTTTTCCGAAGTACAGTAAATTAAAGATATTTCTTATAAACTCACCGGTTATAGTAAAAATGGAACATTAAACATGTTAAACCAATAATTTATTTTAATCTCTCAAACACGATTTTTTTATGGTTTTCTGTAGAATAATCCATTAATAAATGGTATATGTGTTGTAAAATGATTTTATTACTTTTTGCGACACTAAAGCGCAAGTCAAGGAAAAACTTGCATTTTTGTTAATTTCTTAAAAGGTTGAGCTGTGGGAAAGGAGGCTGAAAATATGTTGACGTTATAAATGGGTTATATATAATAGTTCTTCAAAAAAGAAGTTATTAGATTTCTGAAGGGTCGGCAACGCGCGAGTGATGCCCCTGGTGTTGCAAGCGTCCATAGGGTACGGTGACCGCTTACCATCAGGCGGACCGTAGGCTTGTTTGCCACCTTAGTGGTATAAAAAAAAAAAAAAAAATCATTTGCACAAATAAAAACCGAAAAAAAAGATTATTCCATGCATATCCAAGGTGGGATTTCACTTCTTTTTCTAAGATGCCTATGACAATTGTGTTTTTTGTTGTTTATAAAGGATTACATTACAGAAAACTTTATTCGCATAAGTCGATTGGTATACTACTTATGATATCAGATTTTTAAGTCCGACCTCTAATGCAGCTCATTACGATTTTTATTTTACAAACACCGGGGCCTACATCATTGTGATTTCCCATCCCCTTAGTATTTTTTTTTTGTCAATACTTGTCACCTCATTTTAATTTTAACGATGTAAATAAGTATTATAATGTTATTGGTATAATGTTAGTACAATAATGTAGTAATATTATGAAACCTGACGAAAGATCCATTCACACCTTCAGCTCCTAATTTAAGGGGTTGAGGGATAATTTCTTTTTTAAAAACCAGAAACACATATTTTTTAATTTGTAATAGAAAGTCTGTGTACTTGGATAATTTTCAGATCTCTTGCATGAAAAACGAAAATGAAAATGAAAATACCCATACAAACTTCCATCCCCTAATTTAAAGGGTGAAGGGTGATTCACTAAAAATCCTGAAATATGTGTTTTATTATTTATAACCAGGAGTCCCTATATCAATTTTTAGATCTCCAGCATCAAAATTTGCAAAATTCTCATACAAACTTCCATCCTCTAGTTTACGGGGATAGGGGAGAAAAGTTGTAAGTTTTAGAATTTGTTTGTTGTTTACATAATAAATTTCAGCTTTCTAGGACTTCAAGAAGTACCCTAAGAATTTTGATGATCAACGAAATCGGGGATTTTAGATATCAATAAAATATAAGGTTTAGGAGCTATGCAATCAAACTTTATATGTCTTATAAGTCTAAACTATTGACGTCATATCCCGAAAGATTTGTTTATCTGGTATAATCCAAATGGTTATGAGAGCTCAAAATAACGACGAACGACGCTTTGAGAAATGGTAGGTAGTACTACTAGTATAGTATTATATAATCGGTGCGACTGCCCTAGCGCTTCGCTTGTCTAGTCATGGTGGGGGCACTGCCGTGCCCCCAGATTACAGTTACAATAAAATTAGAAATCTTCACGATACGTCTTGCAGTAATTTGTTTCTCCTTTATATTATCTTTAAAATTTGCTTGAACAAAACATCTAAATTTAGTGTCAATAATCTTTGTACATTTTGAGAGACAACCCTGTCGCCGTGAACAAAGTGCGGTGCTAACCGATCGCGTCAGGCGCGCGGCGTGAAAACGCGCCTAATTGAAAAACGCTCCGCGATCCCCGACCCCGACCACAATGCAGCGCTTGATCGCTGTGATGAGAATTTTAATTATTGTTGTATTGTTGTACATACACGGGCTTTTTATAGTAGGTACACTCAATGGGAAGGCAAAATTCTATTCCAAACACTTATTTATTTAATATAATTATAATTATTTATTTATTTATTTGTAATATTTTATTTTATATTGACATTTCAATTTTCCAATTTGTTTTTACAAAACCTTATAACTACATAACACACACTAATATAAAATTAAATTTAAATTATATAAATTAATTAAAATTATATAAATATAAAAAAGTGCAACAAACTTTTCTGACCTACTGACCTTAAATGTTAAATGAAAATTTCAATATGGAGTAGTGCTGCCATCTCTGGGCATCCGGATCCAGATTGGCCTCTTTAACTCGGTTCAATGACGACCTGTGAAAAGTTTCGACGATCCCAAACTCACCTGCTGTATCGAGCCCTTAAGTCTGAGGATAGACTTTGCCTCCCTGTGTTTGTTCTATCGCTTGTAAAATGGGATGTGTTCTGAGAAATTGTTCGAAATGATGCCCACAGTTACTTTCTACCATCGCACCGCTCGCCATCGGCAAGGAATTCATTCTCATCCTTTAGAACCGAAATGGTCGCGTACAGTGCGGTTTCAGAGAAACTTCCTTCCGCGAACGCTTGGGTTGTGGAATGAGCTTCCTGCCAAGGTTTTCTTCAAGGAATACAGGTTGAGATTCTTCAAGAAAGACATTATTAGATATTTGAAGGGCCGGCAACGCGCGAATTATACACTTGGTGTTACAAGCGTCCATAGACTGCGAATACTACTTACCATCAGGCGGACTGTAAGCTTGCTTGCCACCTTAGTCGTATAAAAAAAGGTGACTATAATTTCGATTTCTTACCGCCAGGTCAGAAAAGCTTTTTGCAATATCCTAGCCACCGAGCGCTAGCCGGCCCACAATTGAGTGAACCAGCCACTTGCGTGACTAATTATTGTCTCGAGTCGTGGTCAAAGCCTTATACACCGTTTTCTTTAGATTTTTAGGTTGTCTGCAGGCTCGATTAAGTCCCATTTGCGTTTTGACACTGGAAGCTATTCGGGAATTGGCGAGGATTGTCTCAGTGACTGCTACTTCGCAAGCGTCAGGATCTTCTGAGCTAAAGCAGACCCCATTCCATGGGTACGATGCATAAATTCACGTTATTTATCCCAGTCTGTCAACCTATAATGCCAGACACGACGCCAATTAATTGGCCCATATGGATCGGGTTGAGTGCATGATACTTGAGACCGGCGACAGTGGTCCGAGAAGCAAAAAGGACTGAAACGGATTATCCGTCCAAACGCGTAGTTAAAAAACTCGTATGGTCCTTTATGTCTGGTATTCTCGTTGGAGAAAGTACCAGCTAGCTGAGAGAATCCATAGGTCAAAACAAATTCATGAGCAGATATCCCTGCATTGTTATTGGTATTTGTTCGAGAACTGAGTCACTCACGTAAGTGGGCGTTAAAGTCTTTCAAAATAACTAGTTCTGCTGTGGGATATTGCTCTTGAAATTTGTCAGTCGTCAAATGCTGGTGTTTGAAAAGTCGAGTAACGTCCGTGTCACCGCTGTGAGACCCTGTAAAAGCACACATAGATACGGGTGTGGCCGCCATTATATTCGCGCACCCACAATATCGACAAGTCAATGCGGTGACATTAGATATCCTACAAAAGGAACACAAAATTGTGCTCGTGTTTGTAGCCGGCATAATGTAGTTATAATGTATCGGCTGGGCAGGATATCTGTGTGTTCGTTAGGAATAAAATGGTCGGCTACGCAGTATTCGGATGGTGGTGGACTTCGTTGAGGTTGGTGTGGATAGCTCTGATGTTGAAAAGATTAATGAATATTTTTTTCCATACCCATACAAAACATGTAGTGAGATTATATGTGCAAATCGCACACCTAGATTCAAATATCAGTATGTCTTGTATTGTACACATCGCACACCGAAAAAACACTTAAAACTCAATAACGAGTCGTCGTTTCAGCCGGAAGACGTCCACTGCTGAACGTAAGCCTCCCCCATATGTCTCCACAACGGCCAGTCCTGAGCCGCCCGCACCCATCGACTTCCTGCGGCTCTGACCAGGTCGTATGGCCAGCTGGTAGGAGAGCGTCACACGCTGCGTCTTTCGATCCGTGGTCGCCACTCGAGAACTCCCGTTTCCTATCGGTTATCGGTTCGTCTAGCGATGTGGCCTGCCCATTGCCAAAAACATTGAGTATGACACGGAGAAGGTGTATGACTTTATAAAACAGAACGAAACAGTAACGATTACTTTTCTTTTGTCCTGTAAAGCTACTGTGCTATTTCTCAGCCCATTATAACAAACTATTTACCTTGTATCTTTTTTAAAATGCTTTATTAATTGACTAAATACATTTTTCATAGTTTTTAAATTACCTATAGCATTTTACCGACCCAACTGAAACATAATATGCGTACCACAATGACTTAGTTTTTCGGCACGCTCAAGTTTTATGCCCCACCGTACCTAAAGCACTTGGTAATCAGGTTTTAGTAGTTCCTATAAACAATGAGTTTAAAGTAT
Organism: Apoda limacodes; assembly: GCA_946406115.1. Classification (NCBI taxonomy): domain Eukaryota; kingdom Metazoa; phylum Arthropoda; class Insecta; order Lepidoptera; family Limacodidae; genus Apoda; species Apoda limacodes. The sequence continues at coordinate 2,664,680 of OX291553.1, read as the reverse complement.
ACCTTGAACAAATCGTACTCCTAGATCAATAAAGCATTGTTCTCCAGGTAGGTACGCAGTATGCACCTTAGGTATGTAGTTTTTCCATTATAATTATAAAAAATTAATGCATTAAAATGTAGCTCAAGCTCAATTAAAAGTCGTATTCCAATAACATTCTGTTTCTTAGATATGAGCAACTTTTGAAATAAAATGGAATGAAGAAAAAACATCAAAATGTACGATACAATATATTATATCGTCCATGTTCATAGTTTCCTACCAAAATGGTAAACCCAAAACCCTTATGATAAGACATCGATATCTGTCCGTCTGTGTGTGTTTAAAGTGTTCTTCTTATTAAGTACAATATGAAATGCTAAAGACGTTATGAACTTAAAAACTTGTTGTAGTATCTTATTATTCTGTATTTCGTTGTAGCTCGTATATATTTAAAAATATAATAAGAATTATGTAGTACCTATTGTTATTGGGAATTTTAGACAATGGTAAATTATAATGCGCGATTACTACAGCTAGTAAGGTGTCAAATGCACAAAAATAAATGAATTTGTTAGTTTGTCCTATGACTATTTTTTTTAATTTTATTGAATTTGGTTTTCAAAGTAACTGCCTAAATTGTACTAAAAACTTATTTCCAAAGTTTGCAAGCCAAGCAATCTAATATATTGTAAAATTAGATAGTTACATTTTAAACTTAATTTTCAAAGTTACCTATCTGTCATTGATATCTTTTTTTTATATTTTGGCTATACATAGTTTAGTCTCCAACTAACTAGTTTAGTTAAAATATCGGTCATAAGAGCGGTCTCCATAAGTTTAAAAGGTCGATGCGCGAGTCTGGCTTGATCTTTTACTTTTTTGTTTTTATTATAAAAAAAAAATATTTAACAAAAAAATCAAGCATCAATATTGAGTCCAAAACATTCAGCCATTTAGATTTCATTTCCAAAGAAAAAATAAACAAAATCAATATTAGTACACATTTATTACTGTGAAATTATCTACCATGTAACCTTTTGTTTTCAGTCACAAATGATGCAGCATTTAATATTTACAAATAAGTCATATGGAGTACTGCTTTTCAAATGTTATAAAGTAAAGACCAACGAAATGTTCATCGACACCAGTCATAAATGAACCGATGATCGATACCATTTTAATTGGCACTTTGACGATAACTGCCGTGCCATTAGCATTCTTGTGCCATTACCATTCTTTTGCCATTTTGTAATTCCAAGTCTGAATGCCAAGTAAAGAATTAATTACAAGGAATGCTGTTTCATCAGCCAATGTTTTGTGGTTCATTTCATTAATTATTATTAATTTCTATAGCAATCCTTTTAGGGAGGCATCGTTTACTTTTATTATTTTTGTCTCACAGGGAGAGTTTCAATATAATAGCGTGAACTGTAAATACTAAAATCCGTATTTGGTCAAGCAATTTTGTTTTATAAAGTTTATGTCATGACTTCTTAATAGCACGTTAATTTGTGTAATTAATAAAAACTATATTGCCTTTTATTGTTAAATAACGATTCTTTTTTGTATTTTACCCTTTTGAATAACATTGGATGTTTATTATGTTATATCTACACGAAATATCTCTTCGATACTTTACTAAAACTTTTGCACATTACCTTTTTGTACCATCGATAAATTCATTGTTTAATTGTTTTAGTAATTACTTGTACGATCGATCATATTAAAAAACGGGAACGGTTTGGACAAATAAAATGATACCTCTCAAAATTGCTCTCCAATGTTAAATTTTAAATATACAATTTTAAAATGAAATATATTTTTTTGTGATTACGTTTCGATACATTGTCATCGCATAGAACTAATTATCAACTTTTTGAATTTATTACAATTTTTACTTTTCGTTGATCCGTTTTATTTTGTAATCACTTTTGAATAATCATCCACCATACTTTTTCTTTGCAGTTAATATTATCTTTTCACGTTTCTTCAATTCCCTAAAAACCCTCTGTGTCAGGAGTACCGCATCCACCGCAGTGTCGAATAGATTTAGGTTATGATAAGCTTCAGTCTGAAACAGTGGAGCCTAGAATTCAAATTAGGTATTTATTTTCTACACAAATTCAACAATAAATATGTCTATATTAAGTATATAATATTGTGCTGAGTACTTAATGCCAGGTTTTTTCAACAAATTTATCCTCAATGGTAGGTGTATAATGTACAGTATTCATAGAAATCGCATCACGCTGTGTTTTGCGCAGCATAAACCAGCACTCGTCACTGACTAAACAGTTTACTGAAAGTTAATCTTGTCACAAGACAAATTAAAATTATCTAGATTATACTTCGGCGACAGTCTTAAGAAGAAGTCTATCTGTTGTATGCCCGCTCTAAATGCCACTGTATGCTGTTCGGTCAAAGTTACCTGTCCACCGGACTTCTCATAAGGGGAGCACATCCCGTCGTCCAGGGCATGTCGCACGTCGCACCGCTCGCCCGCTGTGCGCGGTATGTGTGAATAGACCGCTAATGATTTCCACTGAACCGGACACCTGGTATTTCCTTACTTTACTTACTTGGACTGTGCTAATGAATTTATTCACGATTGTTAATTTTTTCCTCACTGAGCGTATATGCTACGCCTACGAGTTTGCGCTTATAACAGTTCTTTAAGACATATGTCTAGAGTGAATCAACTCTATTTTTTCTTTGGGTTTGTTAATCTATATTGTAATTATACTTAATGTTGCATGAATGTACTTATAATTCATTATGTATGTATGTTTTTTTTAAAAACCAGCTTCATGTTGTTTGAGGGAGTTAGTAGTTTTAACATAATACTAAGTAACTGCATACTAATTATCTGTATTTATCACGCATGTTCAGTTTTTTTAATTGTGTTTAATTTATAAGATTTATGAACAATAAAAAAAAACTAGCGGCTTCGGCTGCAGGGAATTTGATAATTTTTGTGTTAATTAACTTATATAAACCCGATAATTACTTATACTAACCCTACTGCACCATTGCGACGTAAAGGAAAAATGAGTGCGATTTTACCCAAAAACCTTGATTGAGTCAAAAAGAGTTCCATGTTCTTCTCTGTCTGAGAATATCTGCCTTAGAAATCGAATTACCGTTGCTTCCTTGCGATGCGGACGGGAATAAATAATAGACCGCGATTTCATCTGCGGACAAACTGTTAAACTAATCCAGTGGCAACTTACGATCAGAATGTCAATCAATTTCTATCTCTTTAGCTGTTCCTGTGTCAAAACTCAAATAGCCCTGGCAATCCTTTGCGACGTGAACGAATACTACCCCACGGTAACTCGTAGAAAACCACATTCCCGAGCTAAATCGTTTTCAGAACCTTTAGCTTTACCTAAGCCAAAACTCAGGACAGTTGTTGGCTCTTTTGCTACGATGAAGAATAAGAAACAAACAGACTTTTGTTTAATATATGAGTAAGAATTTATCGCGGGTTTACTATAAACGCTATCTTTGTACGTCGTCGACATCAGCTCTCAGCAAAATATGAGATTTATAATCATCCTCTAATGTAAGTATATTAATTGTCCAACTGCTGAACAGAACAGGATCCTGCGCTATTGCACTTAACGACCATTTGTTATACAACAGATCTTCGGAGTAGGGGGTATTTCTACTGTACCTTTTTTAATGTGACTACCTTTAAAGAGGTTGTACTACTTAAATTTTTTTTTTTGGCAAATTTAACTTAAAGTTTTTTAAAAACCGTTATCGCGATTAACAAGCCATGAACTTATCAATTAAATATATCTAGAATTCGAGATTATCTCTTTAAGCACGAGAATCAGGCCCCAAGTCGTCTGTCCACCTGGTAAGAGGACGTCCCACGCTGCGTCTTCCGATCTGTGGCTGGCACTCGAAAACCTTTCTTCTCCATCGGTTATCGGTTCGACGAGCGATGTAGCCTGCCCATTGCCACTTCAGCTTGCCAACTATTTAAGCTATGTCGGTAACTTTGGTTCTCCGGCGAATTTCCTCGTTTCGGATTTTGTCGCGCAAAGAAACATCGATCATGGCTCTTTCCATAGCTCGGTGAGTGAACCTGGGCTTATTTAAGAGGCCAACAGTTAGAGACCACGTTTTTGTACCATAAGTAATCACTGGCAACACACACTGATTGTAGAATTTGCCCTAACTTTGAGAATAGCGTTCCCAATAACAATCGGTATTAACGCGACATGGACATTGAACATCACCTTCGTCTTATTCATTTTCATTTTAAGGCCAATCTGTTGGGAAACTCTGCTGAGGTCTCCGAGCATCGTGCCTAAGTCTTCCAGCGATTCTGCCATGACCACTATGACGTCGGCACATCGAAGGTGAGTGATGTACTCTTCATTTATGTTGACGCCATATCATTTTCACTCCAGAAGTTTATACACATCTTCCAACGCTGTAGTTGGAGTTTGGGAGAAATGACGTCTCCCTGTCTCAAACCTTTCCGCAGATGGATTGGTTTTGTGTTCTGGTTTTGTAGTCGTATAGACATCGTGATTCTGTTATACAAACTTCAGCTTTTCGATGTACCGATAGTCAATGTGGCACCTCTGAAGTGACTTTAGCACCGCCTAGGTCTTGATATAATCGAAGGCTTTTTCATAGTCCACGAATGCTACGCAATGTTCTGTATAATCTGGCAGAGCGTATGTATGTGGTCCATGGTACTAAAGTCTTTTCGGAAACCGGCTTGTTCGGAAGGCTGGAATTCGTCAAACATGCGTTCGAGACGATTCGAAATGACCCTAAAAAATAGATTATAGATAAGGTAGCTTACGGTCCGCCAGATGGTAAGCGGTCACCGTAGCCTATGGACGCTTGCAAAACCAGGGGTATCGCTCGCGCGTTGCCGACCCTTCAGAAATCTAATAACTTCTTTCTTAAAGAACCCCATACTGTCTGTATGTCTGTCCTTAGATAAAACCTTGGCAGGCAGCTCATTTCACAACCCAAGCGTTTGCAGGAGGAAGTTTCTCTAAAACCGCACTGTACGCGACCACTTCGGTTCCTAAGTGTGAGAATGAATTCCCTGCCGATATCCAAAAAGGCTTCGGCGGCATCCGCCCTGGAGTCTTCTACTCCTCCCCCCTCCGATTCCGAGGCAAAGCGCCTCAAAGCGCCTAGCGCTTCCGCGTCCCCGTCCCCGTCCACCTCGGCGGCCAGCCCTGAGCTAGCCGCCATGGACACAACGCCCCCCGCCGCCACCTCTTCGCAGTCCGACTGTCCCACTTCGGGACGGAAGGAAAAATCTCCGCCGCCCATTGTCATCAAAGACAAAGGGGCCTGGCCAAATATAGCGAACGCTATGAAGGCCAAGCGGATTAACTATACGCACGCCCGAAATGATGCCGAGCGCGGTATCAAAGTGCAGGTCCCGACACCGTCAGATTTCCGAAATCTGACGGCCTTCCTCACGGCTCAAAAATATGAGTACCACACGTACTCATTGGCCGAGGAGCGCGTTTTAAGGGCAGTCATAAGGGGAGTCCCTAGGGAATTCTCCACCAAGACTGTCCAGGACGACTTAATCGTCCAAGGCCTCCCCGTACGGGAAGTACATCGTATGTACAATGGCCGAAATAAGTCAGAGTGCTACGACATGGTGCTCGTAATACTAGACCTGACAAAAGAAGGCAAAGCCATCTTTAATATTAAAGATGTTTGCAGCCTAAAAGGCATTAGGGTCGAGACTCCGCACAAGCGGTCGAACCCTAGCCAATGCCACAGATGCCAGCTATATGGCCACGCGCAGCGCAACTGCAGACGCAGACCGCGCTGCGTCAAATGTTTACGCGATCACGCCACTCCGGACTGTGATCGCGATCGCTCTAACGCATCCGACCCGGTCGCTTGCGTACTCTGTGGGAGTGAAGGCCACCCAGCGAATTACCGCGGGTGCCCCAAAGCTCCCAAACAGAGCTCGCGTAAACCCCATCAGGGTAAATCGCGCCCATCCGCCCCCCGCCAACAGGCTCCGCTCGTGCCTGCCCCCCGGCTGTCAACGCCTGGAGCCGTCCTCCAGCGCTAGTAGCGTCCAAATCGAAGGAGACAGACAAACTTTTGTCTGCTCTCCCCGGGCCCGTCTCAGTTACGGGCATTCCCTACCCCGCCCCTCTGATGTCCCGGGACATCCCGCGTCCAGCGCCCATGAGAAGTGCACCCGCACCTCTCGCGCACACGCGCCTTGCCCCCCCGCGCCCCTCTTTCGCGCTGCCCTGCAATGCCGTTCATACGGCCGAGCAGCAGCAGCACCTCGGCATTCTCGCCGAGATTTCTTGGGCCTTCGACGCGGCCAATTTCGAGATCGTGTTCGCCGAATACGAACAGATCACCGATATCTCTCAAATGCTCGGCTTCATGGCTAAGCATCGCGATTTCTTCGCCGCCCTCCGCAGGGTAGCTCCAAAACCGTAGAATCAAAATGGATTGCACAACCGCGCGCGAAAAACCCCGGTCCGTCTCCATAGGCTATTTTAACGCCAACGGTCTCCGCAACCAAAGAGAGGAATTATCGCACGTCTTCCTCATCCAGGAAACGTTCCTAAAGCCCGCCGTCCGTACCCCTTCAATCGCGAACTATCGTACCGTCCGTAATGATAGAACTGCCTCCAATCTCGGAGGCACTCTCATCTATTACAGGCGCTCCCTGCATTGCTCCCCTATCGATCCTCCACCGCTTACGAATTTAGAAGCATCCGTCTGCCGCTTAGCGATGACCGGCCATCAGCCGATCATCATTGCATCGGTTTATCTCTCTCCCCTAAAAGACTTGCTCGAGAGCGACCTTCAGTCGCTCTTAAGTTTAGGCGACGCCGTCATTCTTGCCGGCGACCTAAACTGCAAGCATCGCCGCTGGAACTCTTCTGTAACTTCACAAAGAGGCAGACTCCTCGACGATTTAGTTGACAGACTAAACTTTGACATCATCGCTCCCATGACGCCCACTTACTTTCCCCACAATACTCGGTTTAACCCCGACGTACTCGACATAGCACTTCTAAAGAATGTAAGGCTAAGCTTTCGCTCTATAGAGGTGCTTGACGAACTTGACTCGGACCACCGCCCTGTCGTCCTCCGATTAGGTTTCCCTTCGGACTCTCCTCCCGACACTAGAACCGTGACGGACTGGGATAAATTTGGGCAATTGCTCGAAAATCCCAGCTCGCCACATCTAGATCGCGTTCCCAACGTTATCTCATCCGCGACCGATCTTAACGTAGCTATCGACTCACTCACTAGCCACCTGACCGCCACCGTTGGCGAGTGCTCACGACAGGTGCCGGTTGGTGATTATCACCACCTAATCCTGCCTCAGCACATCAGGTCGCTAATGACTGAGCGTAACGCGGCCCGCCGCGCTCGCGACCGCGCTCCCACTATCGAAAATAAAGCTCGCTTCAACGACTTACACCGCCGTGTAAGAACCGCTGTAGCTGAGCTCCGCGCCCAACGTTTCGGTGATCTTATGGAGAACATTTCTCCTTCTCACCAAGCTTATTGGCACTTAGCCAGAGCTCTAAAATCCGAAACCGCAAACTCTCTCCCTCCGTTAACTCGTCCCAACAAGAGCGTTCCCGCGTTCAATGACGACGAAAAAGCGGACTGCCTAGCATCCAGCCTCCAAGCCCAATGTGCCTTAAGCACACAGCCTTTCGATCCCGATCACGTGCGCGAGGTAGACGGCGAAGTGGAGCGCAGAACTTCTCTGCCTCCACAAGACCCCCTGCCCCCTGTCACTGTCGACGAAGTCATACAGGTCATCAAAGACCTACGCCCCCGTAAGTCCCCCGGCGCAGACGGTATCTCTAACGATATCCTAAAGCGCCTCACTCTTCCCCTTATCTGCCTCCTAGTAGCGATCTTTAACGCTGCTATGGAACATTGCATCTTTCCATCTCAATGGAAAGATGCAATCGTTATAGGCATCCATAAGCCCGGCAAAGCTCGTACCGAGCCGTCCTCCTATCGCCCTATAAGTTTACTAAAGGCCCTTGGTAAACTCTATGAACGCCTCCTTCTCGCCCGCCTACGGAACTCTATAGTCTCCAGAGGCATTTTAATAGACGAGCAGTTCGGCTTTCGTGCCAAACACTCATGCGTCCATCAAGTCCTCCGCATAACGGAACATATTCTTACTGGCTTCCAGCCAGCATTAGGTAAGACCCGTCACACGGGCGCTGTCTTCTTCGATGTAGCGAAAGCTTTCGACAAAGTCTGGCACAACGGTTTAATTTTTAAACTGTACAACTTTCAGTTGCCAGATCGTCTCGTGCTCATCATACGAGACTATTTGTCGAATCGTAGCTTTCGCTACAGAGTTGAAGGCACTCTCTCCTCCCCCCGCCCCATAGAAGCAGGAGTCCCGCAAGGGTCCGTGCTCGCCCCCGTCTTGTACCTTCTGTACACTAACGATATCCCAAAAACGATAGGTACCCAATTAGCCCTCTATGCGGACGATACCGCTCTCTATACTACCGATAGGCAAGTGAGTCGAATCACTGAGAGACTCCAATCCGCTATCACCGCCCTAGGCGAGTGGTTTCGGAAATGGAGAATCGAGGTGAATCCCGACAAAAGCTCTGCCGTCCTTTTCACCACAGGCAGCCCTCCGCGGCCAACTTCCCTCTCTCTCTTCGGTCGTGCCATTCCCTGGCAAAATAAGACCAAATATCTCAGTGTGACCATGGATAGACGTTTGAACTTCCACGCTCACACCAAAATAGTCAGAGACCGAGCCGCTTTTGTCCTCGGTCGTCTCTATCCCATGATAGGCAAGTATAGTAAGATGTCGCTTAGAAATAAGCTAAATCTTTACACAACTTGCATCCGCCCCATACTAGCTTATGCTAGCGTAGTCTTTGCTCTGTCCAAGCGCAATCTCCACAAACTCCAGACCCTCCAAAACCGCTTTCTCAGAGCGGCCTCTGGAGCCTCTTGGTACGTTCGCAATGCGGACCTACACAGAGACTTCGAACTTCCCACGATTCCCCAGTACTTTAAAGACTTGGCAGTCCGCTTTTTCGAGCGTACGCAAAATCACCCGAATAGATTAGTTGTGCAATCCACGACGTACATTCCCCCCGATCGTCCCCGTCGCGGTCGTAAAACTATACTCAGGCGGCCTCGGCACGTACTAACGTCCCCAGATGACGATCTCGCTGTCCGGATAGCGAGATTAGTCTCTACTACGTCGACCCCGAATAGGGCCTCCCTCCAAACACGACGCCGACGTCCCCGGGTTCGTCGGCGCCCACAAGGATACACTAGGTATCAAAGAGTGCCGGGGCGCTTCTCGCCCCCACTCAATCGCAACCGCACCCGCGTAACGGGGAACTCCCCTCCTGGCGGTGACTCACCTTCGGGTTCGAGACTCACGCCGGTCGAAGGGACGCCCCCGAGAGCGACAACCCAAGCCGAGGCTTCCCCCGCGGGAAGCCCTTGAGCGTTGGGCGCTATATGGGCTGAGGCTCCTTCAGAGTCTCGCCCCAAAAGTCCGGTGAAGCAGTAATGGCTGCAACAGCCAACTGCATAGTCAGCTCAGAAAAAAAAAAAAAAAAAACCTGCCGATAGCGAGCGGTGCGATGGTAGAAAGTAGCCAATGGCATAATTTCTTTCAATTTCAGGGATTCTTCGCACCCTCTGCCCCACCGTTGCCTTGGCCTGGGATGCCGGGGACTAGGGGCCGTGATTTTTTGAGTTAATTATAGGGGGTTTTTACCAATAATCGCCACGCTTGGCAAGTGGGTTGGTATGGTACTGCTGCCCACCATTGGTATGTCCCTTAGTTGTTTTTTACGACACCCACGGGAGGATTTGGGGTAGTGTTATTCTACTCTGCTGCTAAACGTGTTAGTTCAGGTCAATTTTATAGTAATAGAAATTAAAAAAATAAAGACTAGTAACTACCTGCCTCCATGAAAATGAAAATAGTCCATGAGGTGGCTTTTGTAATCAGTTTGAGTAAGTTTGAGTAAGAGGTAAAGTTAATACGCTTTTATAAGTATTATTTATGGATTCCAAGATTTGTTTCAGTTAGTGAGTTAAAGTGTCACGCAAAACTATGAGGCCGATTTTCAAGAGATGTTATGTTTAAATAAGTTCGACTATAAATTTTACAAAAACTAAGACAGAAAGACTAAATTACGACGGAAAAACTAGCAATAACTAAAGTAATTTTTTTTAAAATTTTTAGTCAGGATTATTCTGTGGCGATATCTATATATTTATAAAATACCTAATTTATATTTGTAACCGTCCACCTTACGCGCCAGCGTTGACAATATGCGATAGATAGATAGAAGATCGGATATCTTCGTATTTGTTCGTGTCGCACACAGTCTAAAAAGTACTTGAGTGCCGAGAGGCCGCGCATATCGTCCACGCACCGCGCCATACTTTTGTTGCTTACTTTTACCTACGCTGTACATACTTATTATCATTCTATCGAACTATAAATCTTCTCATTTCTTCATACTTATTTCTAACGCTTATTGGTTTTTCTATATTGTAGTGTAAACTAGTGTTCGTCAAATATACTCAAATATACAGTGGTGATATTCTTTACTTTCAAGAAGTTTTATTTGGACCTTCAACACGCTACCTACAATTCAAAACGAAATCTAGATAATCTATTATTTTTTTAATTACGCTGATCAATATACTAATTAAGGAATGGAATTTATAATTCGACGTGATTACGTAAAAGAGAACAGAAACAAAAAATATACTTAAAGAGACCTTGGTAAAAAGATCGCGTTTATAGAACATGTCTTGAATATTCATAAAAACCTAAACAGAAAACACTTAGGCGATTATAAATTATTTACGAATCTTAACTTCTCTCTACAAAGTTATATTTTTATACCTCATAATAATGCGGTATTTGAATGACTCCCATAAATATAACGTAGAGCTGGTGCATGTTAGGTTTTCTTGCTACTTCTTTATGAGTCTAATAACAACGTTGAGCGCGTTCCGGATGTCATAAATCTTACACTTCGCACTATAAATCTTGCAATAATAGTGCAAAAACTAAAACTAACTGATAGAGGCAGTACCTGATACACCGACACCATGTTCTGCGAATCATGAAGCTGCTTTTGATTATAGTAACAATATATTCCCCACCGATGGTATTCCGTCTAGAATGTGATAATTAGTGAGCATATCGCCCCATTGGTCAACGTAGTTTACGTTTCCATGTTCAGTAGGAGACACTGTATGACACTGCGATCGCGAAAAACGGGCGTTGGGTTTGTAGAACTTAAAATGCAACCAAAACAGTGTTCATTAGAACGCCAGTAACGCACGGATTTGTAACGCAAAAACAGGTTGCTCTAGACAAAACAGTAAATAACTGAGACCACCTTTATTCTGAAATAGTAATAAATCTTAAAAACCGTGTCTACTTCGAGCTACCTAAATAAAAACGTTTACGCTATTTATTAGCTATTGCAAACAAGAACTGTTAAGCGGATTTTTTTGTGAAACTATACGATTATGTTTTCTCTGCAAATTTTGTCTGTTTTTCAAGGTTTTAATTTTTTTTAACGTTTTAATTTTAAACAAATATTTGTCAATCAAGAAATTATACAAGGACCGTAGGCTTGTTTGCCACCTTAGTGGTATTAAAAAAAAATAAAAAAATATAGTAAATATTTTCAGTTAAGTACAATATTTCTTAAAAATTCAAACGTAAAAAACCCAGTTTTCCATAATGTTGATAGATGAACATTTGCAGCTTCACAGAGCTCTAAAGTTGCTTAAGGACCCTTAAGTCGTCACTTCAGAGCGCTCCCACTGCACTACTTTGGTACCCTTGTACGTAATTTCACTTTTACTTTTATTTCAAAATTACTTACAGTAGTAAAGTTTATCATCTATGCCAACAAATTGTATTACAGATATACATCGTGTTGTACTTATTATTATTATTACGAAATCATGTGTTGTTATATCATATCAAAAAATGCTGGATAATAAACTAAAATTATAAAAAATATTTGTTGGTAAAACACTGCAATGCCGCTTCGGAGCTGCACAGGAAGGGTCTTTACTAAATGTGCCTTGTGGGGAAGCCGCGCGCCGTTGACGTCACGGAGGGTATAGTTATGCAGATTGTATAGTTTATCAAGTTACCACCTTACCATAACTTGCTTGGACGAAATTGGGTATACTTAGTAGCTGATTAACAAAATAATGTAGGACTAAGTACACAAACAGGATTCGTTACTATCAAATTACTTAACGAATTTCAATCGAGAAATACTCTTACGGGCCGTTACTTTTAATATTCATACGAATGTGCCAAATGCAAATACAGGTTTATTCTAAATAAACCAATGTTGATATCTGATTTTAAAAAATCTTCTACTTTAAAATACCGGTTTTTTTTTAATTATTTCCTAGCATTGTAAAGGAAACTACTGTTATATATATAAATTGTTATTTTCCAGCTATAGTAGTTAAGAGCTATGATAAATCACTCAGTCGACGCTCGGCCCAGATATATTTAGTAGTACCTAAGTAATAACAAAGAGTTAACTCCTAAATATACCCTATTATGACACCCAAAATCGGGTATATTTATTAGTTTAGTCCTAACTATACCCGACCAAAACCCTATGGGAGTCTCCACAAGGTACATTTAGTTCAGACGCGTACAGGAAAACGAGTGAAAGCGAACGCAAAACAATCACGAGCAATTATATTTAAAGAACCTATACCTTCCTATCAGTGTCACGATCTAAAGTTTTTCTGCGATTCTCGTAAAGAAGGAATTGTGTATTTACGTACTTGTTTGTGGAATATTATTTAATGCAAACGGATTATTTTATTGATTAATTTGGTATTATGTAAGGACTTTGATGTACAAATAAAATGGGAATTTCTCTAAACCAATATTTTATAATGTGTCAAAATGTGCTCAGCTACCTATCCACCTGTGTGTCCCAACCATGAAGGGAAAATTACAAACACCTACTCGCGTTGACACGGAGTCCTTGCGCTCAGGCATTCAATCGCACAATTTATTACCAGACGCGATAAAATTATAATCGGTATTTATCAGCGATCGTGCTCGTGCAGTTGCATTATTCATCCGATCGGTTGTTGCGATGTGCCCCGGGATTTACTACGCATTGTGCTCGAGTCTCGAAAACTTTCAGAATCGGATTTCGCACGGCATTGATAATGAAGAAATAAGCATTCAGTATGTGGGAACTGGAAGGCGACGAAAATATAAAATAAGCTTTATGTATTTGGAAATAGGAAGGCCACGCAAGCTTAACGTTTTTCAGAATTCAGAGACGACAAAAATATGGATGAGCTTTACGTATCTGGGAATAGGACGGCGACACGTAAGCCTAACCTATGCCGGAACTGGGAGGCGACGGAAGTTTGAAATAAGCTTAACTTATGAGGGAATAGGAAGGCGACGCAAGTAGAACGTATGTCGGAACTGGGAGGCGATGCAAATGTTACTTGTCATTGTCATTTCACTCGTAAGACATCCACTGTTGAACGTTGGCTTCTCCCATATGTCTCCACAACAGCCGGTTCTCAGCCCGGGTCCATCGGCTTACTGCGGCTTTAACCAGGTCGTATGTCCGCCTGACAGGAGGCCGTCCCACGCTGCGTCTTCCGATCCGTGGCCACTCGAGATTCTTTCTTCCTCATCGGTTATGAGTTCGACGAGCGATTTGGCCTCAGCTTGCTAACTTTTTGAGCTATGTGGATAACTTTAGTACCTACTTCGGCGAATTACCTCATTTCGGATTTTATCGCCCAAAGAAACACCAAGCACGGCTCATTCCATGGCTCGCTAAACAACTTTCAGAGGCCAACAGTTAGAGATAAGCCAATGAATCTGAGATAAGACGTAGGTAATACGTTATTCGTATTTCTACGAAAAAAATGAGGAAGTAATCCCAGTCATCCCAGCTAAGCGGGAGCAAAGTGTGTTTTTGCTCGACTTAGAATAAAAAAAAAATTGAAAAAATTATGTACTAGGAGCACATAAATCCCTAGTAGTTGTATGTAAACAGGTCGGCGGCGTCACGGCGTGGCGCGCGCCCTAAATTTGTATGAAAAAAAACGCGCAAACTGCGTTCTTGTCTCCGTTTACAAATATTTAGAGTGCAAATTTCTGTGCTAAAATATTAGAAAAATCAATAAATAAATTGCCGAAAAAACACCCTTAACGCCATAAATTGGTTTATAATAAAATAATGACGATGAAGATTTATGATGACATTTGGCCGGCGAAAAGATGCCGCTCTTTTAGAATTTTTTCATGTAATAAACTGTTATACTTACGCTGCCAAACTTTTCCTGGAGTTACGTGCGTATAGGATTTTGCATAACATTTGTGATGTTAGTTCAAATGGTTTCCGGGGTAAATATTATTATCATTTTTCTAATTTTTTAGTACTGAACTGGAGTGAACAGAGACAAGGAACATGTTTGCTTATTTTTCTTTTTTTTCATACAACGGGCCGGCGACGCGGCGCTTGCACTCCGCCCTGTTTAAGCGGACAGTAATTTTTTTTCGCAATATAAACACACAACTACTGGCAACTTATGTTTTAATATCCATACGTATTTGTGCATGTAATTACAAGTTTTAACTTGAGCCAAAACTTTTGAAATTCATAAATTCTATATTTAAAATCTAAATTCCGTTTAAATAATCTTCTAGTGTCAATTTTCTTTCCAGACTTAATTTGTTTTTGGCAAATTAATAGTAGAAATCCATTGAATAACTTAAAGGTCACATAGCTAAAGTCAAGTCAAAGCATCAGCGGCTGCAATAGCATTAGGAGGGATCAGGTAGGAGGCTGAAAAGTTATTTACTTATGACAAATACCGTAGCTGCAAAAATTTTAGCTTTTACGCTCGGTCAATCGGTCATTTAGTATGGCAGATATTAGTTAGCATTAGTATATCTAGATTATATTATACTTCGAGTCAGAAACATTGTAAGAAAACAGCTGTCGTTTGACTTCAAGTGAATACCACAGGCGTCCTCAGAAACCTGACTTATCAACACAATTATCTCGTTGAATGTTATAAACGGTGTCGAGCAATAAATGGTTTAATTACGGCCTCAGAGCCTCCATAAGTTCTATTAACATGGGCGTTTGACATAAATTAATATCCTGAACCCGCCAGCTGCCGGTGTCTACTTAATTATAGTTATCTTGTCGTTATGAAACGCCGTAGTATTTATGACACCTGGTTGTGCCCGTGTAGGCTTTGTCATGTTTATTTTGATACATTGCTTGTCTTTCCGCTGTATTTTGTTGTTGCTTTTGGTGTTACCAAGAATTGTTGTTGGCAAGTAGTGTTTGAGTTTCATTTAATTTAAATTGTAAATTATTAAATCATTCGATTTATTGATTACAGAATGTTTTTAATTAGTTCATTGTTCGTAGGTAATAAGTTACAGATATGTTATGCAGTCTAACCTTTAACATGTTTATTTATATGTTACATTCGTTAAGAAATGTATCTTTTCATTACATACAAACCACATCAAATTTTTCATCGCTAAATGTGAAAAGGAATATGGGAAGATACATTAAACTTAGCGTTACAAAAACCCAACATATTAACTGATTTTATAAGGTACTACAGGATATTTATCAAATGAAAATATAGCTTTAGTTCCCAAAACGTAGATCTAGTAGGTATATAGTTTAGTGCACTTCGTGTGGCATTTTCACTTTGTAAAGGTCTTTTCCCCTTCGTGCTATAGTTAAATGATTAATAAAATCTAAATAAAACCTAATAAAATTAACGAATTTATAAAATTATAAAAATTAATGGGAGTCCGGGACATTTGAACCCATTTTACTCCAACGTGAATAAAACTGATTTAATGGCTTAAAATTGGTCAGCTCAGTAATTTATGCCAGGTTTTGGTAAATAGGTGCCATTTTCTAATTTCAAACTTATCTTGATTTTAATAACTTCAGCTGCAATTTATTAAAAAAAAAACTATTTGTGACTAAAATCTCCCCAACCCCAACCCATAAAAGAGTTGACCATATATAAATAAGGTATAAATGTTTTTATTATTCAAATAAGAAGCTCAATTAGAGTAATATTTGTTTTTTAATTCAAAGTCAAAGTCAAAGTCAAAATGGTTTATTCAAATAAGGATTTTACAATCACTTTTGAATCGTCAAAGTTATAAAATATTATTTTTTGAACCCTCCCACCTTCCCGCCGGTTCACAATGTTGTTGATTTCTACCGAGATGAATCCGGCAAGAAACTCGATAGTTACTCTTTTAAAAACACTTAAATAAACTAAAATACAATTGATGTTTTAAATAAAAGATTTTTAGTCGTACAATTTTATGTTATTTCCATTTTAATTTGGTTTACCTATGCATCCTGTAATTGAGCATCATCAGTCCCAAGGATTTTTATCATTTACATAATCTGAAATATTGTAGTATGCCTTTTTACAAAGTACCTGCTTGATAAAAGATTTAAATTTACTTATTGATAGATTTTGAATTTTATTAGGAACTTTGTTGTAAAAGTGTATACATTGCCCCATAAAAGAGTTACTTATTTTGTGTAGACGTGTATCATGCACCAACAGCTTATTTTTACTTCTAGTATTTACTTTGTGAACGTCACTTTTCTTGCTGAAACTATTGATATTTTTATGTACATATAAAAGATTTTCATATATGTACTGCGACACTCAAGTTAAAATTTTTACTTCCCTAAACCTATCCCTCAGAGATATCCTAGATCCTAATTTATAAATAGCACGAATTGCCCTTTTTTGTAACAAAAATATTGTATTTACATCAGCAGCGCTACCCCATAATAGTATACCATATGTCATTAAACTATGGAAATAGCTAAAATATACTATTTTTGCAGTGTCGACATCGGTCAATTGTCTTATTTTCTTGATCGCATACACAGCAGAGCTAAGTTTTTTGGCTAGGTTATGAATATGAGGACCCCATTGAAGTTTGGAGTCCAGCGTTATGCCAAGAAAGACTGTTGAATTAACAAGTTCTAATTGCTCGCCATTAATATTAATACATGTCTGTCTCTGACTAACATTTGGTAATGTAAATTTAACACATTTGGTTTTTTTTTCATTAAGTAACAAATTATTAGCGTTAAACCAATTTACAATTTTAGAAAAGGCATCATTTAATTCATTATAACATGTCTGTCGTCTCTTAACTTTAAAAAGCAAAGAGGTGTCATCAGCAAATAAGACAATGTCATGGTTTTTTACATTATATGGGAGATCGTTAATGTAAATAAGAAATAGAAAAGGACCTAAAATTGAGCCCTGAGGGACTCCTATAGTGACTGCTGATCCTGGAGATCTTTCACCGTTGACATCTATTTTCTGTACTCTCCTACTCATATAGGATGTCAAAAGGTCTTATCTTTTTGTATAATTTAAAAGTGTCTACTGTTTGTGACATTTTTATTTTGTACGTATGTCATACAAACGTAAACGACAATGTCGACTGTTTTAATGAAACCTAATGTTGCTATTTAAAATTTTATGATAAATAACACAGTACAATAATAATTAACAGTTATTTATCACAAAATTTTAAAAATTTAAACAGTCGACATTGTCGTTTAACGTACTTGCAACCACTAAAAACATGTTCGTTCATTTCGCTCAACGTCAAACCGACGTAATGGAGTCCATAATGACGTCGCACACGTAACAAGCAATAAACGAGCGTTCAGTGTTTAGTTAGCTAACCCGATAGCGCCAAATTTAAAGTGATTTTTTTTAACGTGGTTCAACTCTCCTACCTGGTTTCCCCCTACAATAAGATAACAAAAGAAACTATTTCTAAGTACTTAGATTTTTTCTCGCCATTGAAGTTGTGTTCCCGGAGATTACCTGAGTTCTGAGAGAACGCTAGGTAAGGTTGTTATCCAAATTGACAGTACTTTACTTAAACTTAAACGTAGGGAAACAAAAAAAAGTATTTATACCTTATTTATAATATTTAATAGACTTAGGCACAGAAGCTATGAAGATAAGGGCCCAGTTATAGATCAGTTTTCATCTATGTTTTTAAAAACTTTAAAACTTTTTGCTTTAAATATATTAAAAAAATATACAACAAGTCCTTTTATTTGATAATATGTCAAACGGTACAGCTTACAAGAAATGTTTAATATGTCAAACGGTACAGCTTACAAGAAATGTTTAATATGTCAAACGGTACAGCTTACAAGAAATGTTTAACCTCCGATTTGAAGCAGTCTAAGCTTTGGACTTGTCTGATAGTGAGAGGTGAAGCATTCCATAGTTTTATAGGTTTAACTGTAAAGGAATCGTTGTAAAACTGAGAGGAATGTGAAGGAATCTTTAGAAGTAAATTTGTAAAAGATCTAAGATTTTTTATAGAAGAGCCGAGGAATTCAAAGCAATGTTTAAGATAAGTTGGTGATGAAGGTATGAACAGAACGGAAAAAAGAAGAGAAAGAAGGTGTGTATTTCGCCGTAGGCGAATGGAAAGCCACTTGAGCTTAGAACAAAACTCTGATACATACTCATTTACTCCCTCGCAGCCTAGTTGGTAGTGTGGCAGACTGCTGCGCAGAGGGTGTGGGTTCGATTCCCTCATTGGACAAACATTAATGTGATAAAAGCATTTGTGTTTGTCTTGAGTCCGGGTGTATTTATGTATTATATGTATGTATTTACAAATAAAAGTAATATATGTGTATCTTTATCCGTTGTCTGGTATCCATTACACAAGCTTTGCTTACTTTGGGGCCAGACGGCGCTGTTTGTAATGTCCAAAAATATTTATTTATATTAGCGTAAACTGCGTTACTGCTAGGTTTAAATTTTTAAAGAAGGATTACGAGAAGATTTGTAGATCATCTGCCTACATATTGCAGAAATAAGAAATTTGAGATGTAATAGAATTTATGAAAATAGTAAAGAGAAGCGAAGACACCACGCCATCTTGCGCCGCTATACGCTGTAAATAACATAGCTGTATATACTTACAATACGTTGTAAATAATAAAGCTGTATTGGTAAACGTACTAAAGGTGTTAATAATATAGCTGTATGTACAACTATACGTTGTAAATAATATAGCTGCACTGAGAAAAAAAAACGTAGGAACCGTACTTAATTTCAGTAGGTGGGAGGACCACTATTACGTTCAGAGCCGGCTCATGTCACGTACGGGGATGGCACTACGTAGCCCGTATCCTGAATACTATCATTGATCGGGCTACGTAATTTAATAGTGGTCCTCCCAGATACTTACAATTGACATTTTACGTAGCCCGCTACTGCCTGCGATCAAGTGAAACACGATGTATCATACGTATGTAAAGATGCCATACTGTGACCGTACCGATGTGGAAACATTACAGCATGTGTATCATACGTATGTAGATATGCAACAACGATACAGTACCGGTGTGGGTACAGTTCGTCATGGTGTACCATTCGTATGTAAAGATGCAGCACCGGTACAGTACCGGAGTGGGTACAGTACAGCAAGATGTATCATTCGTAAGAAAAGATGCCGTCCCGTTACAATACGAGAGTGGAAACAGTTCATCCAGGTGTATCATGCGTATTTAAAGAGAAAAAGTACGTTATAGACGTAGCCCAAACCTTTATATCAGTAAGCCGCATACTTAAACCGCCATATTGACGCATCATAACACCGTCCAAGTATTATACGTAGGCCGCAAGATTGGGTAAAGGGTGTGGGTACTTACATAATAGTATTAACTGCGATGCAGTCGTAGCTACAAGCTTTATAAAAGTACACTGCATACTTACAATAGTGCGCTACAATTGTGTGTCAAGGCACTGGCTACGTATTTTACATAGGTAGCTAAATTATTTGAAGGCGCTGCGTACTTACACAGTAGTTCTGGTTACGTTGTAGACGTAGCAAAAATCTTTGTATAAGTAGGTAGCATACTTACAACAGATTGGGATACGTGTGTGCCAAGGCACCGACTACGTATTTTACGTAGACAGCAATATTATTTAATACAGCAATAGGATTTTTCTCCTATGATGCATATCAATCCCTCAAACTCAATTTTTTTTTTAACAAGACAAGACAACTAATATATAGGTCTGTGGTGTTTCAGTTTTACGTTAAATTGTGTAGTTCTAAAGTTATGAGAGTCCAAAAACTTGTAATTTATGGTCAAAACAGCTGCAACTTCGTGCTTATTATGCACTATAACAAAAACGTTTCCGAAAATTTTAAAGCACTACAGACCTAGATAATATAATAAATTTTCTAAATAAAAAAACTTTACTGTCATTCTTACTTAATTAAATGAATAAACATAATAATTCGAAACACAAAAATCATTAGTCAAATTTGCAAAAATCGAATTCTGCGTGACGCTGGTTCGCTTGACAAACACGGGGGGCTTGAGATGGGGGAGGCGAGGCGAGGTAGCAAATTCAGTCGCGGGCTATCCGTGAGCGAATCTTCATTTGTATTGCGTTTGACGTAAGTAGGTAGGTACCTAAGGAATCAATTACGAAAATATCACTGTTGCATGTTTCGTTTAGCAGCAAGTTAATTAGATTTTTTTTAACTTCTAACTAGGTAGGTATTTAGCGTAATCGATATAAATAAAAATGAATCGCAAAATTTGTTGCTAAGCGCAAAACTCGAAGACGGCAGGACCAATTCGGCTATTTTTTTTTTGTTGTGTTTGTAAGTGTTAGGGCAAGGTTTTTATGAAAGAACAAAACGGTTAAGTGCGAGTCGGACTCGTGCACTAAGGAAAACTCGAAGACGGCTGGACCAATTCGGGTAATTTTTTTGTTGTGTTTGATAGTGTTAGGGCAAGATTTTTATGAAAGAAAAACGGTCAAGCGCGAGTCGGACTCGCACTTTCAGGGTAAACCGATTTTAATGAAATTGTTATGCACATATCGGGGAAGGTTTCTGAAATACTACAACCCTTTCTCAATAGGTTAGAGCAACAGTTGTTAGCCGGGTCAGCTACCTATAAGGGGCACTGCCTAGAACGTGCAAAATAATAGTAGGTACCTAACTGTAATTAAAAGTGTTACCATTTGATTTGCAATTTATTGAACCTCGATCAGACAGGATCATGAGCAAGTTACACTTATATTAGTTTTTTCCCGCGTTATCTGTATAGAATTCCAACGACAACTCCTCACTTATAGAAAAAAAACCGACTAACACTTGACGTTTTCAAGTAGCCTGTTCTTTCTTGGAAATCAAACTATTTCCATGCTAAATTTCATCTTAATCAGTACAGCTGTTTAAGCGTGAAGAGGTACAAACAGACAGATTTACTTTCGCATTTGTAATATTAGTATGGATTTTTATAATGAATACATACCTATTTAAAAATTTGCTGTATGATACCTATTTTTCAAAATAATTGTACCAACATCTACTGTGAACAATGTGTAACTAAGATTGAAAGTCTAGAAAGAGATTTCCAATAATTCCTCAGTAAAAAAAAATAGAACAGAATTTATTTATTTTTAATTTTAAAAAATAAATTAAATATTATATATTAAAAATTGGCAAACAAGTAAACGGTCCGCCTGATAGTAAGCGGTCACCATAGCCTATGGACGCTTGTAACATTTCCATAATACAACCTTCTTTTACTCTAATATCGGCCAGTAAAGAATGTTCTAAATCGTAAACAAAAAAGGCATTATTAGTCATTGTTATTGAAAATTGAAAGTTGTATTAAAATAGAAACTATATTAGGTTATAAAGGTATTTTCTTATGATTTTCGTGTAAAAACTGAATTTGAAGAATGATAAATAAAATGTAATAAAATTATAAAATTTGCTATATTATTATTAAAAAATAAATTATTAATGTGGCAAACTGCACTGTGTCTTTTAGCAAATAATTATGAACACACTGTTCCAGACAGTTACATGAATAGACTTATTTATTATTTTGAACATACTATAGTTCATCAAAACAGGCCGTAATTTTTATAGTCTAATAAAATAGTGTAACTAACATTAAAAGGCTGCTGAACTTTGGTCATTCAATTAACGGGTATGGAAATTAATGGGCCCCGTTATTTCTCAGTTACAAATTAAAGTAAGCAACTGAAATAAAAAAAATCTTTTACATTACTATTTTACTGTTCGGAAGCAGTAAGAAAACTATTGCAAGCTATTTATTTTACTTTTATTAAATTTATACTTATATATTGTAAATATCTACATACTTAATGAGTATTTTTCAAAATAATTGTACTTTACGAAATAACGTTACGAAATTGTTGATAAAGTTAAGTACAACGTTATAACTTTTAAAAACGTGTTCACTGCCTACTGATAAAATGATGAAATGAAAGTGCAATTCCGTCACTAATTTGGCAAAAACGTCAACGGTTACCAATCTGGAAATATGTTTTTTTTACCACCAACAGCTTGCAATAGTTTTCTTACTTATTCCAGACAGTTAAATAGCAATGCAAAAGATATTTTTCTTCTTAATTTAATTCGGTAAATAGAAATAACGGGGCCGATGTTAGGATTCTTATTTTATTACAAAACCCTAATGTTGGCCAAGACGAGGGAGATGACAGCAATTTTATAATTTTTATGGATTTATTAGTATTCTAAGTTAGGGGTTTTAAATACCCGTTAATTGAATAACCAAAGTTCGGCCACCTCAAAATGTTAGTTATAATATTTTAATAGACTATAAAAATCATGGTCAAAATTAGGCTGTTCTAACAAACTAAGCTTGGCCAGCTTCATTTGTTTCCATGAAATACAGTATGTAAAATTCTAAATAAGTCTACTCATGTAACTGTGTAGAACAGTGTGTTTATATTTTTTTGCTGTAAAACACAATGCTGTTTATCACATTGAAACTAGTTACCGTTGGAAATTTCAACAATTTATTTTATTTTATTATTATTGGTCAATTTTAAAAGGTATTATAAAGAGTTTAAGTTATGCATGGTAAAGTTTCAACACAAATAATAATAATTTCTATTAATATATTGCCCTTTTTACGATTCGACATTAGGATAGAAGAAGGCCGTAGTTAGGTAAAGGATGGCCAACATTAGGGAAATTTGCCGTACAAAACTTTGAACGCTTATTATTCTTTGTCACGTAATTTAAGATGTTTATAATCAATATATATACTCATAACATAAAGTGTAAATGTCAAATAGCCCGACAATGCAAATTCAACGGCGGATAACTTCAAGGTTTAGGTATGGTTAGGACTGAAAGTTGCATTTCACGTTAAGGGGCCGACATTTACCCTACTCCATTTCAAAAAATACTTACTACGAATATTGTTTATGAATGATAACCTTTATAGATTATTTTGGTATTATTAATAATCTATTGACCGCCAATGTAACATTTATGTTACCTTTCATTTCTTTAGTCAATCAGTAGGCAGTGTACACGTTTTTTAAAAGTTACAACTTACTACTTAACTGCATCAACAATTTCGTAACGTTATTTCGTAACGTACAATTATTTTGAAAAATACTAATTAAATAGCCTATAAGTACCTATAATATAAAAGTATAAATTTAAAAATGGTGAAAGGTAAGTAAATATTTGTACTTACATTTTACCATTATTAATTTTATTATGATTTTAAAGTAAATTTTAAAAAAGGTATGTGTGGGTAAGAATGTTACGAGGTACCGAGTTACCTACCTATTTTATTATCGTCCTGGCTGGTCTCCGTGAAAAGATAAATGAATGTTAGCTCAGAAACCTCCTCCTATTTTAATATTCAGTCCTGCCGATAAATAAATAATTTTTCAAAAAAAAACTCGCATAACCTTTATAAGTTTGAATAGGTAGGCACCTAGCTATTTTCTCACCAGAATAAAGCGCGCGGCGCGGGGAAAGGGGGTCTCGTGCCCGCGTCGTGTGCGATAGGGACAGCAACATTTTAGCAAAAATGTAATACGCGCGCGAGCGCCGCGAAGTGTATTATCTTAAGGAGACTTAGTACTCACATAGTGGGGCTGTCTACGTAATAGACGTAGCCCAAACCTATATATAAGTAAGCCGCATACACCGTTTAAGCATTAAACGTAGGCCGCAAGATTAGGCAAAGAGTGTGGGTACTTACATAATAGTATTAACTACGGTGCAGGCGTAGCTACAAGCTTTATATAAGTAGACTGCATACTTACAATAGTGCAGTTCAATTGTGTGTCAAGACACTGGCTACGTATTTTACATAGGAAACAAGATTGCTAAAGAAGCTGAGTACTAACATTTTTTTTTTTTTTTTTTTTTTTATACCACTAAGGTGGCAAAGAAGCTTACGGCCCGCCTGATGGTAAGCGGTCACCGTAGCCTATGGACGCTTGCAACACCAGGGGTATCACTTGCGCGTTGCCGACCCTTCAGAAATCTTATAACTTCTTTCTTGAAGAACTCCATACTGTAGTCCTTGCAGAATACCTTGGCAGGGAGCTCATTCCACAACTTAAGCGTTCGCGGGAGGAAGTTTCTCTAAAACCGCACTGTACGCGACCATTTAGGTTCTAAAGTGTGAGAATGAATTCCCTGCCGATGGCGAGCGGTGCGATGGTAGAAAGTAACCGTGGGCATCATTTCGAACAATTCCTCAGAACACAACCCATTGTACAAGCGGTAGAACACACACAGTGAGGCAAAGTCTCTCCTCAGACTTAAGGGCTCGATACCGCAAGTGAGTTTGGAATGGTCGACAATTCTCACAGCCCGTCGTTGAACCGAGTCAAAAGGGCCAGAGATGGCAGCAGTACTCCATATGGGGCCGAACTTGCGACTTGTAAAGTAACAACCTTTGCCCCGACGTGAAGTACTGCTTCGCTCTGTTGAGTACACCAAGTTTTTTGGACGCCAGCTTCACCTTATCTGATAAATGATCTCGGAACTGAACATCGCTGGAGATGTCGACACCAAGGATCCCACTGCTCTTGGAGATGGAGAGGGGAGTGTTCTGGAATTGTGGGACTACAGTGAATGGAGTTTTCTTAGCAGTGAACGCGCACACTTGTGTCTTTGTAGGGTTGAATCGGACCAAGTTTACCCGTCCCCAGTCAGAGACCTGGGACAGTGTGGTCTCGATTTGAGACACAAGTTCTCCGCGGTTTTTCTCCACAACGGAACGAGGGATGTTTGCACGACCCGTGTAAAAAGCGTCTTCAGTACTGTCATCTGCATAGCAATGTATGTTGTTGATGTCCAACATGTCATTGATATGCAGTAAAAACAGCGTAGGAGACAGCACAGAGCCTTGCGGGATACCAGCATTAATGTCCATGCTATCAGAGCAACTACCGTCAACTACGGCTCGTATGCGTCTGCCGGACAAAAAGCTAGCCACCCATTTGCACAAACCCTCGGGCACTCCGTAAGATGGCAACTTCGATAGAAGACCGCGGTGCCAGACCCGATCGAACGCCTTCGCTATGTCCAGGCTACATGCCAATGCCTCCCCCTGACTCTCAATGGCTAGTGCCCATTGGTGTGTGAGATACACTAGAAGGTCACCAGTCGAGCGACCGTGGCGAAAGCCATATTGACGGTCACTGACCAGATCGTGTACTTCTAGGTATCTGTAAGCTGTGTGTTGATCACACGCTCCATCACCTTAGAGAGGAGAGAGGTAATAGCGATAGGCCTGTAATTCGATGGATCTGATCTATCGCCCTTTTTGGGCACCGGGTGCACATTCGCAGTCTACCATGAAGACGGAAATTGCCTAGTGTATTGTAGTGTAGTGTAATAGCCTAGGAAAGCGCGAAGAGGCGCGTGAGTACAGGACATAACTCCGGAGCACACTGCTTAAGCACCACTGCTGGTATACCGCCTGGCCCACTCGACTTATGAACGTCTAGAGAAAGTAACGCCCGCCTGACCTCCCGCTGCGTTATGGAGATTTCCGGCATGGTCTTTCCGCACCACGGTGTAGTAGGTGGCACAGCGCCTTCATCGTTCATATTCGAGTTCGAGGCAAAGAGACTGCCCAGTAGATCGGCTTTCTCTTTAGCACTATGGGCCAAGTCACCATCGGTCTTTCGCAGTGGTGGTAACGACGACTGGCAGAAGTTCCCTTCGGCAGCTTTGGCAAGCAACCAGAAAGCACGACTCCCAGAAGGATAGCTTGCAAGTCGCCCACCTATTTTGTCGATGAATTGGAATTTTGCTCTGGCAGTTGCTTTCTTACTGAACCTCGAGGCAGCATTTAATTTGCGTTTTAACTCAGAAATATTCGGATCCTTATTAAAACGGGCCGTGGTCCAAGCCTCATATGCATTTTGCTTAAGAATTTTAGCTTTTCTGCAAGACCTATTAATCCACAGTCGTTTTTTGACGCCGGCAGCTACTCGCGGGTTAGGAATATAGCATTCCATACCAGCAAGGATTGTCTCAGTGACTGCGGCTGCGCAGACGTCAGGATCTTCTGAGTTAAAGCAGATCTGCCTCCACGGGTACGATGCGTAAAATTCTCGCAATCCATCCCAGTCTGCCGACTTATAGTGCCACACACGACGCCAATTAGTTGGCCCAGAAGGATCAGGTTGTGTGCATTTGTGACACTTGAGTCCGAACGAGACATTGGTCCGAGGAGCCAAGAGGCGCATTCACTGAGACGGAGTATCCGTCCGGACGAGTAGTCAGCAGAAGGTCCAGTAAGGAGCTCGTATGTTCCTCTATATCTGGTATTCTCGTTGGAGAAAGTACCAGCTGAGAGAATCCATAGGTCAGAGCAAATTCATGAGCAGATATCCCAGCATAGTTATTGGTTCGAGAACTGAGCCACTCACGATGGTGGGCGTTAAAGTCTCCCAAAATAACTAGTTCTGCTGGGGGATATTGCTCTAGAACTTTGTCAGTCGTCAAACTCAGGTGCGTGAAGAGTCGAGTTACGTCCGTGTCACCGCTATGAGACCTGTATAGGCACGCATAGATACGAGTGTGGCCGCCGTAATCTACGCGCACCCACAATATCGACAGGTCCCTGTCTTCAAGGCTATGAAGGCGGCGACAGCAGATATCCTCCCGGACGAACATACATACACCGGCACGACTCACAAAATTGTGCTCAAGTTTGTAACCGGGATAATGAAGGTATGATGTATCGGCCGGGCAGGATATCTGCGTCTCCGTTAGAAAAAGAATGGTCGGCTGCGCAGTCTCCAGATGGAGGTGGACTGCGTTAAGATTTGCGTGAATACCCCTTATGTTGCAAAAGTCCACATTAAATGTGGATGGAGCGGCCGCTGAATAAACTCCTTTTCTTCTATTTTTTGAAAGGGTTATTTAGATTAAAGATGAGGATTCACTGCACTGACAGCTTAGAGGACAAAAGGTGCGGTACTAGAACTGCCCATGCTCGCCACAGATGATACGGTTGCTGGCACGGCGGGCGGAAGGGCCCCTGATCCCCCTCTGTTGTAGTAGCCGGGTCCACTCCGGTCTCCTTCTCCGGCACGACTACCACTTCAGATACTTTACACAGGCTGGCGAATCAGCCTCCCAGGGCGGAGATTAAGTGATCCCTGGGTTCGGGATCCCGTTCAACCTGCGGGCGGCCAGCGGTCAGCCGTTTCATCAGGTCTCCCTGACCGCCGAACCAGCACGCCGCGTCTACGCCGAGTATGACAGCAACAATAACCGCCGGTCCTCCGCTGTCCGCGCAGCGAATCCTCAAAGTGCTCTGGCAACCTTACTCACCGCCAGGAACACAACACTACTCAATGTTAGTGTTATTATGGCCGCGGTTTTCTGTAAGGTGGAGGTACTTCCCCAGTTCGGGCCGCTCATTCGAGCAAGTACTCGCTATGCCCTGCTTTAGTTGTTCGGGTGGCTTATTCGAGCGAGTACTTGCAGTGCCCTACCTCTCTAAATGCAAAAACATAATGGTTTTGATTAGGTATTTTGCAAACGTAGCAACCTTACCATGAATCTACGCTACCCGAATATGTTTGCAAGTAGGTAAATTACGTACGTGTAATGGTTCAGCTCAGTTATGTACATATCGTTTACGGTTTGTGGACGACCTACGTAAGTTCATCAAGAAACACTATTGTTAAAGATGCAGCATACTTGTACGTAATTCGCTGAAATATCATTACGAAGAATGGTGCTGTATATAAACGCGTGTATTGTTCAATTATTACGGAAGCAGCAACAAAATTACTGTTGTGGGGCGCGTTCGTTCTGGGATTAAGAGTTCCCACGAATGATACTTTTTACACTTTTGATAACGCCAGTTTTGCCTCCGACACCTACCGTTCGTTTTGCTTTGAAACGTTACTAACAAAATTTTTGGTTACAAAACTTGCAAAACGAACGCTTGTCGTCGTACACACACTACGATTAAACACACACACACTACCATAAACAATGAATATGTATAGGCAGTTTGACAGATTAACACAAAAGCCCCACCTCCAGACATGGGTCTAAAGTTTCATTTTTCGGTGGCAAAAGTGACAAAAATAACAAAAATATCGTAAACGAACGCATGACAGTTTGTCACAGATGATGCTAAAACTTTGGTACTTTTGATACCAATGCTAAACGAACGGATGACAGGTGGCAAAAGTAATGATTCTGCATCCCAGAACGAACGCGCTCGTAGTACACGGGTTAAGGAGCTTTATAATTATCATTTTAGGGCCTTTAAGTAGCATTTTTTTCTCAGTGTGTATATACGTACTATACGCTGTAAATAATAAAGCTGTATATACGTACTATAAGTTGTTAATAATATAGCTACATATACGTTGTAAATAATCGACTCTAAAATAAGTAGTGTTGAAAAAAAGACCAGGGACAGAATTATATACTTGATCGATTGGGTAGGAGTAATTGTTATATACGTATACGTATAAATACTAAATATGTTATTTTAAAACTTAAAAAAACAAAATGTTGCCAGGTTTATATTGACTAATTATCAAAAGCGAGTAAGATTGTTATTTGAGCTATCTGTTAAAATTAATCAGATTTGCTTCTAAATATATTTAAAGTCAAATAACTTTAATACATTAAATAATTTATCAATCACATAAACATCATTCGGTTTCAAAGCCAAATCACATATTGACGGCGTGGTCATAAAATTACGAATTTCCGTATTTCATTTTATTCTTGACGTTTTTATTTGTATTTTTTCGCATCTAGGTTTAAATATATGTTTTATTGCTGCTAATCGCAATGTATACAGATTATTGGGGTTTGTGATTTACAAAATCTTAAGGCATATTTATGCTAACATAGTATCAGGTGAGAAATTAAATGACGTGATCTAGGTATGCTTAGCATAGCATATTTAAGTTACTATTTTGCGATGAACGTTTTTTTTATTTCGAGGAGTCCTTACGAAAGTACACAGGTATTTCAGTGTTCAATATAATATTAAAATTGAATTTTTTTTATCAAAACGAGCAGTTAAGTTCAATTTTCAATTAACAGATCAAAAAAGTCGATTTTTAACGGAACGTAATGCAAGCAAATTATACAAACCTACTATTTTGATTTTCTTATTCGAGTAGCATCTTTTTTAAGACAACCCAAACCTATTTGGCACACTAAATTACAACTTTTATACAAAACATTACACAAGCAGAGAAGAATCTGAAGGGAGAAAAATAAAATAAATCTTTTTAGTTTTAATAACTAATAAGCTAATTTAATTAATTTTAATTATTTGTTTAATTTTTTTCTAGTTTGTATCTTTAGAATTTTTTAGGTAGCGCAACACAAACATACTCGTTGGTCTTACAACCTTCTTCACACGAATATTTCTATTGTAGAGCTTTTTGAGATCAAAATAATTTAGCAAATCTCATACAGAAATTATTTTTGAAAATTTTATTTATCTGATGAACAGTTTCGAATTTCAAACTGATAAAACCGGCACAAGTAACATTATTTTAGTTTAGGTGATAAGATATTATATTATCTCTACTAATTTTCTGGTCCACTTTTATTGGTAAAAAATGATAAACCGAGTAGGAAAAAAATTTTTTTTTTTGATTTAAAAGGACTTGCTAAAAGAATGTTCCAATATGAAAATATGTTGACTTTGAGAGTATAAGGTGATCACGTATAGGTACTTAATATTCACGCACACGTAATATATATAATTTTAATAAATGCCAGGAGGAGTATTAAAGATTTTTAAATTGTAATTTATTTTGCAATACATAAAGTTACTACTACTGGATCTCGATTTCCTTTTTTAAAGAATCGTACCACAAGTCGAACAAAAAGATAACATAAATAATGCAGATCTTAAATGTTCATGCATTATGCAGCGGTGACCTAGACTTGACGCTCTACTGTACAATACATTACCAATATAATAATAGTTAGCTAAAAAACTTTAAAATATGTGTTTTATCCAATACTCCAAACATAGAAGCGAGAAGATTGTTTTTATTGCAAAAAAAAAAACGGTCAAGCGCGAGTTTAGCATCTACTACGTCGCAATTGTATAATATATTGTGTTGCTTAGTTTAGATATTCGTGACTTTTAAAAAGATGCTGTAGTAAATTAGGCTTAGTACGTCATATTTATATGTCATTAAATTTAAATTAGCCTAATTATGTTATATTTACATGTCACTAATATTTTCGAAGATGGTGAATTTGAAAACACTTTCTTTTTATATTTTTTTATTATATATTTGAAATGTTTATGATTATTTACAGTTTTTTATTTAAAAGTATAAAAAAAATATAATTTCGTGTCTGTAATCTAAGATATCTTGTTGCTACAAGACAGTCGATGCGTGTACGTATGACGTCACGTTTTTAATCTCCCGAAGGGTCTATACCAGCGACAACAATTTAAAGTAACAGATTTCAAAACAGGACGAGATTTTCATTTGAAATGTATTTTTTTGTAAATATTTCCACTGTTTCTTGTCAATTCTTCTGATAGGTTCTTCCTCCCGTTCTTAAATGGTCTTGATAAAACAATGAAATTAATTTTAAATCTAAACTACAAAGAAATAACTATAGGTTACAGCCGACAAAACATTATTTAGACTTAAAAAAAAATGCAGATTCCAGTGCAGATTCCAGTAGGTACATAGACAAAATACGTTGGTTATCGTCCGACAATTGTAAACTATTAAAAAGCTCTACCAACACGCAGATATTCATAACTGGCTGAAGAAAATACGTCTGATGTGAACGGTACATGTTATACTTATTATGAGAAATATCAAGGTAATACGTTTAACGGTTTTTAAGGTAAATACATACAGACATTTTACCAGTGTATTGGGGAAAGGGAATCCTAAAAATAAGTAAGTATAAAATAAATCAAACGAAGCACTTCAAATGCGTTTGCTAATGATCCAATTAAAACTGTCGACACAAAAAATATACATAAATGCATGAAGATGTTATCAGAAAAATGAAGCATGAACACTAAGAAGACATCAAGGACATAAAACATATTTAAAATGCTGAAATCACCGCCCGACGTCTAAATGTCCAAATTATTCACGCGATAAACTGCAAGCTGCATATGATACAGTTCTAAAGCCATTTATCAAGTCTGACCCGAGTGGACGCGCAAATGGTCAAATTATACGGGGAACTAGCTGCAAAAGATTGCATTTAATACATCGCTGGTACCATTTATCACGTATCTGTCGCCGAGACATCGATTTCTGTGTCACTCATGAATGTTTCATTAGCTTTTTGGTTATGTGTTTTTGTAGATACACTTTTTATAATAATTGAATCAATAAATACAAGGACTCTGACCGTGTTTATCTTATCTAACTTTGAGAAGTGTTCTTAATTATTTTATGGTTATATTTAAATTTTAGTTCTGTATTAGATCTTATATAAATATTTATAATCATCAATTTAGCCTTAATTTTGAGTTGATGATGTTATTTGTTAATAATGAATGTTAGTATTTAAAAAAAAACTAATGACGTGCCGTGGCTTTTCCCACCCCTTCTTTTTCCAGTAAACATTTTGTTATGTCACAGAAGTATGAACCATATTTTATTGGATTCCTTACTATAAGTATAAAGTAACAAGTATTGTTCGTTGCTGCGCATACCTTCGCTAGCAACTGTATTGAATTAAAATAAAGTACCCGTGAAAAATTCATAAGATTCAGTTGTCATAAATCTGCTGAGTCATGGACACTTTTGGCCATGTTTTTCGAGTATGTAATAAAATTTCCATAGTGACCGGCGCGTTATTGAGTTGCAGACGTAAGTGCGTCTGGCGGGACTCGCATTATACGTGACACTGACAGTAAGGAGTGCAGCGTCTGGACAATTTGTCAAGTGGATACATTAATATTTCATGATGATTTGAGAGTCTAATAGATTTAAACAGTTTGAATCTATAAATGATTGAATAAGATCAATAGATTTAAATGCAATCGTGCTTCGGTGTTTGCAGTTAATTTATGTAAAATCTGTGATAATTTTATAAGCTTTGCCTGTGTACATTGAGAACATTGTAGATTATAACCTTTTATAGGAATCCTAAACTAACTGATGTTAACAAGATATTTTCGAAAACAATTAGAAAAAATGTTTACTGACTTCCTGCGTTCCGAACAAACCAGTTTAACGACTTCCTGCGTCCCGAACAAACCAGTTTAATGACTTCCTGCGTCCCGAACAAACCAGTTTAACGACTTCCTGCGTCCCGAACAAACCAGTTTAACAACTTCCTGCGTCTCGAACAAACCAGTTTAATGACTTCCTGCGTCTCGAACAAACCAGTTTAACGACTTCCTGCGTCCCGAACAAACCAGTTTAATGACTTCCTGCGTCTCGAACAAACCAGTTTAACGACTTCCTGCGTCTCGAACAAACCAGTTTAATGACTTCCTGCGTCTCGAACAAACCAGTTTAATGACTTCCTGCGTCTCGAACAAACCAGTTTAACGACTTCCTGCGTCCCGAACAAACCAGTTTAACGACTTCCTGCGTCCCGAACAAACCAGTTTAATGACTTCCTGCGTCTCGAACAAACCAGTTTAATGACTTCCTGCGTCTCGAACAAACCAGTTTAACGACTTCCTGCGTCCCGAACAAACCAGTTTAACGACTTCCTGCGTCCCGAACAAACCAGTTTAATGACTTCCTGCGTCCCGAACAAACCAGTTTAACGACTTTCTGCGTCCCGAACAAACCAGTTTAACGACTTCCTGCGTCCCGAACAAACCAGTTTAATGACTTCCTGCGTCCCGAACAAACCAGTTTAACGACTTCCTGCGTCCCGAACAAACCAGTTTAACGACTTCCTGCGTCCCGAACAAACCAGTTTAACGACTTCCTACGTCCCGAACAAACCAGTTTAATGACTTCCTGCGTCTCGAACAAACCAGTTTAATGACTTCCTGCGTCTCGAACAAACCAGTTTAATGACTTCCTGCGTCTCGAACAAACCAGTTTAATGACTTCCTGCGTCTCGAACAAACCAGTTTAATGACTTCCTGCGTCTCGAACAAACCAGTTTAACGACTTCCTGCGTCTCGAACAAACCAGTTAAATGACTTCCTGCGTCTCGAACAAACCAGTTTAATGACTTCCTGCGTCTCGAACAAACCAGTTTAACGACTTCCTGCGTCTCGAACAAACCAGTTTAATGACTTCCTGCGTCTCGAACAAACCAGTTTAATGACTTCCTGCGTCTCGAACAAACCAGTTTAACGACTTCCTGCGTCTCGAACAAACCAGTTTAATGACTTCCTGCGTCTCGAACAAACCAGTTTAATGACTTCCTGCGTCTCGAACAAACCAGTTTAACGACTTCCTGCGTCCCGAACAAACCAGTTTAATGACTTCCTGCGTCTCGAACAAACCAGTTTAATGACTTCCTGCGTCTCGAACAAACCAGTTTAATGACTTCCTGCGTCTCGAACAAATCAGTTTAATGACTTCCTGCGTCTCGAACAAACCAGTTTAATGACTTCCTGCGTCTCGAACAAACCAGTTTAATGACTTCCTGCGTCTCGAACAAACCAGTTTAACGACTTCCTGCGTCTCGAACAAACCAGTTTAATGACTTCCTGCGTCTCGAACAAACCAGTTTAATGACTTCCTGCGTCTCGAACAAACCAGTTTAACGACTTCCTGCGTCTCGAACAAACCAGTTTAATGACTTCCTGCGTCTCGAACAAACCAGTTTAATGACTTCCTGCGTCTCGAACAAACCAGTTTAACGACTTCCTGCGTCCCGAACAAACCAGTTTAATGACTTCCTGCGTCTCGAACAAACCAGTTTAATGACTTCCTGCGTCTCGAACAAACCAGTTTAATGACTTCCTGCGTCTCGAACAAATCAGTTTAATGAC
The DNA here is from genome assembly GCA_946406115.1 of Apoda limacodes. Lineage (NCBI taxonomy): Eukaryota > Metazoa > Arthropoda > Insecta > Lepidoptera > Limacodidae > Apoda > Apoda limacodes. Next base: position 2,630,286 of record OX291553.1, on the reverse strand, counting down.
TTCCTGCGTCTCGAACAAACCAGTTTAATGACTTCCTGCGTCTCGAACAAACCAGTTTAATGACTTCCTGCGTCTCGAACAAACCAGTTTAATGACTTCCTGCGTCTCGAACAAACCAGTTTAATGACTTCCTGCGTCTCGAACAAATCAGTTTAATGACTTCCTGCGTCTCGAACAAACCAGTTTAATGACTTCCTGCGTCTCGAACAAACCAGTTTCTCAAAAAGCTTTAGAATCACCATAAGAATAAATAAAAAGTATCATTTGTTTTACTGTGGTATGACAGATTACTTTCATTAGCAGCGTCGAATTTTACAGGTTTTTAACTGGTCTATTTTGGATAATGAGAAAGTCTTAGACTCGTATCCGGGTGACTCCACAGAATATTTATTGATGTTTCAGTTTTTACACGAATGACTATCGGACTACAGGACCAATGCTACTGTTTCCGTTGTTTAATTTCAAGTGTAAGTTCTTAGTTCAAATGGTTCGTATAAAAACAGTATTTCATTAATTACGTTGATGTAGCAGCATAATATTTTATTTATCTCAAGCCCAAGTATTATTTTCACTATAACTTACGTCTAACTGTTAGTAAAATTCATACCCATACTAATATTATAAATGCGTAAGTACCTCTCTCTGTCTGTCTGTTACCTCTTCACGCTTAAACCACTGGGCGGATTATGATGAAGTTTGGCATGGAGATAGTCTCCGGGAAAGGACATAGGCTACTTGAAAACGTCAAGTGTGAGTGGGTTTTATTTCTACGTATAATTCTTTTGTACGTGTGTTTATCAGCTAGTTCATCCTAAACGACTGGAACGATTTGGGTGAAATTTTGTCTAAATATTTCAATCGGTTCCTGGATTGTTTGGAATCTTAATTGGACCCGGTAGGTGGCGCTGCTGTCGGTGTGCCACTGATCTTCTCCTAAACAGCAGGGAAGATTTTAATGATATTTGTGGTGTACGTTCAAGTTGATCCTTGCAAGGTTTGAATTTACAAATGGACCCGGTAGGTGGCACTGCAGTCGGTGTGTCACTGATCATCTCCTAAACGGCGGGGAAGCTATTAATAATAGACTGATTAAGATGAAATTTGGCATGGAGATAGTTTAAGTACCGGGAAAGGACATCAGGACATCATAGACTACTTAAGAACGTTGAGTGTGAGTCGGTTTTCTTTCTATAATTGAAGAGTTGCAGTTTAAATACTACACCGACAACCGAATTTAGGGCGGATGAAACCGCGATCTAAAGCTGGTATTCTATAAATCTGCGTTTCTTGTCTGATGATCACAATATTTTTAATCGAGTTAGCAGAGTTGTTGACACAAATGGCGTCTTTCTAATAATATCAAGGTTATTTTTATTATTTTCTTATAATGATTTCGAACTGTTATTTAAAAATATCAATAAATTTGATCGTATGTTTAGGTTCGATTAAATTTTGTGCGATAATCCTTGTTTAGTATCCACTAAATTGTTCTCAACGCGTGGGTGTGGGCGATGATGATATTAAGCGTCGCTCACTCTGGAGTTTCAAAATTTAACGATTATTCGATAGTATCTACGTAATTTATGGTTATTGCGGTATTATTGAAGTTTCATTTTCGCATTTCATTGTCAATCTGTGATTCGTTAATAGGTTTGTTAGATTAAAACTTTTATCTCCTATGTCGTAAATATTTTTAGGTACCTATTAGTAACAATAACGTTTAAAAGGTCAAGGAAAGCAAAAAGTTTACTAAAAGCTATTTTTTCTATAAAATATCTAGAATGCATATAATATATATATCTATGTTTAATTTAATTTAATTTATGTATTCAAACCCTATGTTAACAGATATTTATCGTTCCTACTTAAACAACTACCTTGAGCTTTCTGCATGACCTTTCGACTGGTAGATAATTCTTAAGGCATTAAGTCCTTCTATTGTGTTTTATTGGAATAAAGTGTTTAAATAAATAAATAAATGTCAAAATATAATTTCTTTAAAAAATTACATTGAACAGATTTACACGTAATTTCCTCTATGTCACATGCCCTATTTTTAAGAACTTAAATCCAATACTGAAATACCCTCAGTTGTCAAAACTGTTGACATTTTCTTCATGCAATATAAATGAAGTACCAGCAGCAGGCAGTCAGAAGACCGTCATGAAATTTATAATATACTAGCTTTTGCTCGCGGTTTTTATCCGCCCTAAATTCGCTTATCGGTGTAGGATTTCTACGGCAACTCCTCAATTATAGAAAAAACCGACTCATACTTGACGTTTTCAAGTAGTCTATGTCCTTTTTCGGAACTCAAACTACTACTTTTGGAGGTTCAAAAAGTTTGAAAACAGTGATAATTAAAATAAGCTCCAGCGGGTCGATTCCGTAAAAGACTGCTAACCTTGTTTTGAAATAAATAAGATATACATTGCGGTTTCGCCACAATCGATGAATTTCATACGTGATTTCAAATACGCAATGTATATCTTATTTCTATGGATTTCAAACGAGAATTGTTATCTGTCATTTTACGGAATCGAGCCGCAGGTTTTGGCTTTAAACGATTTATTTGAATATATAAAAGAAGAAACTGACTAAGTGACTGACATATCAACGCTCAGCCCAAACTACTGCTCCTAGGCTAGATACTCGGAATTTTGCAGAGATTTTTGTTATAACGTAGAGCATTAAGAAAAGATTTTGCTAAAATCATCCCCTAAGGGGGAAAAGGAAGGTTTGGTAGTTTGTATGGAAATCGGTAATTTTTTGAGCTTAATGCATAAAACTTGGTATCTGATCTGGTATAAGGATCTATCTTTTTCATTGTGTTTGAAAAATCATCCCCTAAAAGGCAAAATTGGGGATGAAAATTTGTATGAGTTTGAATTTTGATATTTCTGTAGACTTGATCTTTAGCACAGAGGTTTCTGTTGTAACATACGCGAGCATTAGTAAAGACTTTTGCAAAATTTATCTTCTAAGGGGTAAAATAAGAGTTGTAAGTGAGTATGGAAATCCGACATTTTTGAACCTTAACGCATAAAATTTGGTATTTGGACTTAAGGTTATTACTTACCAGTGTCGTGTTTCACCGTTTTTATCAAAGTCAAAGTATTTTTTTTTATCTTGGCAAATATATTTTTTGTATAAAAATAAAAATAGTCACTAAAATATTGTTTAGCAATTTACAAGCCATATTCAATGCTAATATTCATTGGACAGCATACAATTTATTATAAGCATTCCAAATCGCTGAGTTATTGCTCATAAATAAGGATGAAATTATTTATTTGTGTAGTTTATGCAACGTTTGAATATATTTTGAATGTTAACTAATGAATATGTGTAATGGCCACTCTAAATTGATCAGCCATATCTAAACGACTTAGTAAATAAAATATTAAGCATGTTTTCATTAAAATAAATGTATAAAAGATTTGTGGATTAATTTTGTTACAACTTTTACTATTACTTTAGTATTGGCAAGTTGCTTTGGTTAAAACTTGAAACTTGTACAATTAAAAAAAATATGGTCAAAGTGAAAACAAATTTGGACGATAAAATTATATCAACAGTAAATCTACATCTGAAAGTGAAAATGTACCGTTTTTGATCTCTTTGAGTGATATCAAATGCAGTTTTGCATATCGTGTATTGTATACATTAAAATAAGTATTATTTACTTTAATTATGTAAGCACTTTAAAGATGACAGAATCATACATTATTTCCGTTCAAAGTCCTTTGTTGCTGTATCTGTTTTTAATTTTATAATATTAATTAAGTAAGTTATTAATTTTTTTGTAGAAATATTAAAATCAATAAAGAAACACAGAAGTAACGGTAACTTGAAATTAAACTTAAAAAAAACTGAATTCGACGTAGAATGTGTCGGTAGCAATAATAACGATGACATTCTACGTTAATGAGTTATTGCTCCATACAAATGTATTATGGATTTGTATAAAACAACAGCTTTTTGTACATTTATTTATTTTACAATTAGCTTTTACAAATATTTTAGATAGGTGCGATTACAGCAGGAAGTAGGTACCGTGGAAAAGTTGCTATTTTATTATTTTCAGGCATTTGAGCAATAAATTAAAAATACTTATACTACGTGCCAAACTTAACTTGAGACCCAGACCTGAGTAGGTATACTACTATACCTTCCTCCCTACACTAGTCTATCTATCTCCCTTCATTTTTGCAATGAGCGCGCTTACGTCCTCCGACCGAAGTCTAATGTCATGGCGCGATTTTGCATTTTTCAGATTGAACCTTAACTGATTGGACACTGATATTGAAGACGTTTCTGGACAACTTGCTCGTAATTGCAGTTGCACTTCCTGCGTCAGACACACCTGTCAAATATATTTGCATTATATAAAGTGTGTAAATAGCTGAGATAAGTTACCCTACATCGGACCTGGAGTATTTTAGTATGAAACTCGAGTGATCTTCTTTACTAAATTAAGTTGTTGCGATGTCAAATTCAAGTAAGGTTTTGAATGATATTTAAGTAGAGATATGGTCCCTTCATACTGTTCTAAATCTAAATGTCTGGTTTGACGGTGGGGGTGACTTATAAAGGGCTGTTTACATTTGCCCTTAAAAGAATACGATTCGGAGCGCCTCTCATCGTGCTTTATACAAACAAATTTTACTTATTTATGAGACTTAGAGCGATTCCCCAATATCTAAAAGGCCTAGCAGTCCGCTTTTTTGCGCTATCCACAACGTATCATTCCCCCGACCGACCTCGGCACGGTCGTTAAAGTATCGTTAGGCGGCCTAGGCACGTACTAACGGTCCCAGATGACGATCTTGTTGTCCGGATAGCGAGATTAGTCTCTACGACCTCCCCTTATAAGGCCTTCCCTCTAACACGACGCCCACGTCCCCGGGCGCCCGCAAGGATACACGAGGTATCAAAGAGTGCCGCTTCTCGCCCCCACTCAATCGCAACCGCACCCGCGTAACGGGGATCTCTCCTCCTGGTGCTGACTCACCTTCGGGTTTGAGGCTCACGCCAGTCGAAGGGACGCCCCCGAGAGCGACAACCCAAGCCGAGGCTCCTCCCATGGAGATCCCTTGAGCGTTGGGCGCCCGAAAGTCCGGTGAAGCAGAAATGGCTGCAACAGCCAACTGCATAGTCAGTCAGAAAAAAAAACTTATTTATGACACTTGCAGATAAAACACCACGAAATTTTGAAGACATGTTCTAGTTATAAATATCTAGGTCTGCAGTGTTTCAGTTTTCTGTTAAATTTTATAGTTCAAAAGTTATACAGGATTCTAGTTTTTCATACAAATGGTTTAAAAAAAGATTTCTAGTTAATAAAAACATTTTACAAGATTTTGGAAAACCACAGACATAGATATTCGGCTTGGGATTATGACTTAGAAATTTCACAGTGATTGATCCGTAAATATAATAAACAAATGAGAAATTTTTGTGTATGAAGCTTGCTGCGAAGCGCCGCGAATCGCATTCTCATAAACATTAAAAAGTATGGGAATGAGATGTTTTTAGATAGTTGACGTTTTTGCTATTTGACGTAGGTAAGATTTTCTCAAAATAACAAAAAAATGTACCTGTAGGTATTGTGCTTTTAAAGTAATTAAGGTGATAAAATAATAATGGATGTATGTGTGTGTTGACGGCACATTTGTTACTAACATGGTAATAAAGTCTGGCTACATAATATTTATCTAAGATTATGTCATCGAATATTTATGGCAGTTTTTACGATACATTTTTTGTGCCTAGTTAAATTATTGAATAATTAGTAGATAGTCGGTTGTTGTTAACGTATATAATAAACATAAATAACTAAACTATTATTATAAATGCGCGTTGCCATTTACTAAATGAACAAAAATACAAAGAGAGCTACAAGCTACAAGAGGTAACATACTTATACTCAAAATCAAATAAAATTTATAGAAACGAAGGGAAAAGTATCTTATCGTCTCTCTTAAAGGTATTTAACCCCTTTTCTCTCAGTTGTAACCCTTTTACTTTTATATTATATAAAAACGCTATAAAACTACATATATTTACTTACCTCCAAAAGCAATAGGTATAGAATAATTTTGTTTTAGTAATTTTTATTTTCTATAATAAATAAAAAAAGCATTTTTATTTTTGGCGCGAAGCTTACTCACGGGTGGTGATGGTGGTGTCTTATAGAAAAGAGTTCTGAAGGTCGTTGGCGACTAGACAAGTGGACAAGTGGCCAAGTGGACAAGTGGACAAGCCTTAAAACCTAGAGTTGGACATACAATCATATCATCAAATTGAAAGCGGACTATAAAATAGTATATTCTGTATTAACATACGTACGTATTGTCATCCTCAAGTTAATTTGTATTGAAACACACTGGTCATATATCTTTTTGAAATTAATAAGCCTTAATTATAAATTAAAAATAAGTTAATTCTAGCTTTCAAAACATTTGATAAACGCTGTCTGTAAATTACTAACCTTGTGAGTTGGCCGTCTCGTCGCAGGGTTGACAGTCCGTGTATCCTTCCTTTGGTCCCCTACCTAGCTTGCACACAGTGAATTTACTTTAAGAGTATGGAATACAAAAGGGGAGTAGGTATATATTAATCAAAATTTTATATCGTATGTCACCATATCGGTCGCCGCCGTCCGCCGTTGTGACGTCGCCGCCAGCAGTCGTTGCTGGAATCTGTGACGTACCGTTCAAACCAGTGCGGTGTTGAAGCTGGCAAGATCATGTCTGAGAAGTGTGCCACTGTGATACCGATCACAAAGTCCGTAAATAAGTAGTCTGCACTCCGTAAAGGCAGAGCCGCGCAACCGTGTATGCATCTTGGGCCGTGTTTCAGTAAAACTAGATTTGCACACCTGGCAGCGAGTCGTCGCCCGGTTAGTCCTAAGAAGAGAAGGGCGATACGTCATCGCTAGCCCGCTAGGTATGTTTACCGAACAATCCCCCGGCCCAGCCAGATCGAATTTGGCTGAGACTCCTCCAATATTAGAATCCTAGGTTACAGGGAGAAGGGACAAAGTCGCCACAGCACTTCTCAGAGTGGAGTCACCAACCAACACCTCAGCAACTCGAGGAACTTCATCCTGCCCTGGATACAATTGCAATATACCACCCCTTCTCCAATGGAGAATCTCCTCCTACACTAAGACAAGGTCTTCGACCTTAGGAGATTCCGTTTTATCAGACGATCGGACGCGTTGTTGCAGAAGATGAAGATACTCCAGTGCGAATCGTTTCCAAAATGATTGCGACATCTGCCGCAGTAGCTAAAAAAGCTTCAATCTGTTCAAGGTGGTTTTGCTACATGGATACTCTGGTAGTAAGTTAGGTGGACTACCAATCAGAAAATGGGCCGGAGTAAGAGCCTCCAGGTAATTTGGGTCCGATGAAATCAGACAAAGAGGCCGTGAATTGAGTACCGCCTCAATTTTACAAAACACGGTACAAAACACGGTACATAACACCAAAGGGAGGCAGGAAGGTCAAATTTCCATTTGATTCCTTACGTAGACAAGTCATATCCAATTTCGATGTAATTTGTCATGAGAAACTCACAAATATCATCGTCATCTGACGACCAGTGCCCTTATGTTTTGACAATTGTGGATGAAACGATTACATACCTAGCGGTTAAGGTTAAATACCTGTTACGCCAAGGATTGCACCACTCGCCATAGGCAGGGAATTCATTCTCATTCTTTAGAACCGAAATGGTAGCGTACAGTGCGGTTTCAGAGAAACTTCCTCCCGCGAACGCTTGGGTTGTGGAATGAGCTCCCTGCCAAGCTTTTCTCTAAGGACTACAGTATGTATGGTGTTGCAAGCGTCCATAGGCCACGGTAACCGCTTACCATCAGGCGGAATGAATTTTGGCAGCAAGAATTCTCTGAAGGATTCTGCATCACGCAAAGCCTCCACTTCGACACTCAGGGTGTGTAAACCAGGCAGGAGACCACGTCCAATGTCTTATGTGGTCAATTCTCTGGCTCAAACAGCCAGACAGGACCCCATCAGAGCGGGTGATCCAACAAAATGGAGGCCAAGCATCCGCGTGAAGCACAATCCGAAGGACTTAAAAGACCAGGCACGTGCCTCCAGGTATTAGGCCTAGGAGAGGCATGGATCTGGGAGACCTGGTTAGCCACAAAGACCTCCAAGGCATTAACTGAAGCTTGCAACCAGACCAATACATGGCAAGTCCAGCCATACACCTGCTCAATGGCCACGGTTTGGCAAGTCGCAGCTACACGCGAAAGTAGACGAGCTAACAGGGCAGCTCCCGAAAGTTCAAATTTTGGGATAGTAAGTAGTGAGCAACCTTGCTCTTGGACATCACCAAATTCACCGTCACAACTCCCATCCAATCAACGGTTTACTGCGGCGGCATATCCTACATATATTATATAAAATCTTTTCGTTTTGGTCCACGTATTGGTGTTCAATAGGTTCTATGTGAGTATTCCTGCATAATCGTATAGGAAGCCATTTCATTTGTTTGCGGTATTGGAGACATGGTCGTATTTCCACAATCCAAATATAAACGGGGTAACGGGAGTAGACGGCGGTGAAATATTTTCAAGTGTATCGTATTTTGATATGTCATTCAAAATGACAGTTGAAGCGACATGTTGGTAAAGAGAATTCAGGTAAACATCTTGTGGAAGTTTGTGTGAATTAGATTTGCCAACTCCCAAAGTACAAAGAAATTTTTCAAATCTTGGTGGGATCACCATTTTTGACATATTTATGTATGTGACGTTGGGCATCTCTACACAGCCTGTTGTAGCGATTACGTTATATTCTGTAACACTCTAGGTTCTTTTCTGAAGGGCTATTTTTATACTTGGTTTTTGCATTATTTCTTTTTTCCATAAGTGACTTAATCTCATCAGTTAACTAGGTTGCTGGTATGTGTTTGACTCTTACTGGCTGTATACGTGCATGTACATCATACAATTAGGTTAATAGTGAGTTAAATAATTTAATTTGATCATTTATTAAAATTTCTCTGCAGAAGGATTCTCGGCTTTACCTTGGGAGGACGAATTTCATAAGAGTGATATAGAAGATCATGGTAAGAACACGTATTCGCAGAGCATTGGCCATAGGAAGAGACATATTGAGAAGAAGAGACAAAAGTTAGATCAAGAAGTGAGAGTAAAAAATGAGGAAAAAAATGAGTAGGACCGGAAGAAAAATGTCGATATTAGCAGAGTCAACTAAAGTATATATACAGAGTAAGAGGGCAAACAGGGTTTCAACCAGGATTCCGAGACAAGATTAGCATCAAGATATGTTTTGTCTACAAAAGTCGCCAGCATATCAGAATAATGTTCAGGAATAATCTGTGCATTCATATGGACAAGATTGAAAATAAGAGCTGTGAATCTAGTGTTTCGCTGAGCAAGGGAATATTTATATTCTTAGTATTTATATATTCTTTTATAATCTTAAATTTAATAGTTTAAAAGTTATCCGAGTAAATATATAAAATTGACCATTCACCCCTTATCTCGAAAAATACTGTGCTTGAAATTTTGAGAAAAATACAGAAAATAGTTTTTTACTTGTAGATGTCAGAAAAAATCAATAAGAAGTGATAGGTTTTAAAATAACATGGTAAATCTCTCAAGACAGTTTTTGCTCTATCATAAACAGTATTATAAAAGTGATTATTGTGTGAGCTCTTGAGTTAACCAACAAATAATAAAGATCCGCCAAGTGCAAGTGGGGCTCGTGCATTTTGTGGTGGTACGGAGTCCTCGGTGAACGAGTACGAGCACTTGGCCGGGTTTCATAAATTGTGATTTCTTTACACATATTGGTACGGAAATTACACAGCTGTATGGCAGTTCACGTAATAAGAATTGTTTGAGAAACTTCATCAAAATAGATACAAATATGGCGCAGTACTGTAACACACGTAGAAAAATCACAAGGGTGGGTCGCGTTGTATAACTAGTCGTTTAATATAACAAAACTCAAGATATATAAAAAAACTGCGAATGAAAACTGTGCCAAAACTTCTATTGTAGTTCAACAAAGACATCGTCGACATCCTGAATGTTCCGCCATTCAGAGATACCATCTACTGAGTTCGTTAACTACAATATTAATATGGTGACTTTGCTAAAGGCATTTATGTTTATTACCACTTAATTGCAAATTAGTCAAATGCCAAACACATTTATATATTTTTTACTAAGTGTTGCATTTGAGAATCAAAAGACTATGTTCGATTAGATGTAATTAACTGGGCACCGAGCTGTATCCGCACCATAGTTGTCTCTTTATAAAGGTCCGCGCACACTGCTCGCTCTCGACCGTTCAATTAATGGACACGCTCGTCGATTATCTCGGTGTCATTATCGCGGATGCGACATCTATTTGCATTTTATAGCTAATAAAGTTTTACGGTCATGTCGTCCGAAGGTGGGATCGGCTCTCAAATTGATATTTTATCTATACACGTCGATGTGCGGCATTAAATTCGAGGAGCTAACTTTGACGGCTCATAATTATGTTTTGTATTTTATGGTTGCTCGCTTTTTAGTACTAATTTAATGTCTAATTTATTGAAATGTCTGCGCATTGTAAATTCAATGAGAACATAATTTTGGTCCGTTTAAAGAAGTTGATTCTGTCTCGAAACAGGTTCTTTTCGGTTTATTCCTTTCTTTGTTGAGTGTGTGGTAGTTATTTCGTTATTTTAAATGGTACATGTCATCATGATGACAAATACTTCTTATTTTTTAATTTTTCATTAAAACTTATTATCCATTAAAATAATAATCTATCAGTATTAACAGTAAGTGATTTATTTAATGGATTAATGATTTTTTATATAATATAACTAATATTGAAAAGGCAGCTATTAATATAATGTTTACTAACTTAATAATGACTACTATTTCGACACCGGAGTACCTACATAAATGTACTAGCTTTTACTAGCGGCTTCGCCCGCCCTAAATTTGGTTATCGGCGTAGGATTCTTACGGCAACTCCTCAATTATAGGAAAAAAATCTACTTACACTTGACGTTCTCTCTTTCGCTCTCTCTCTCTCTCCATCTTTCTGTCTCCATCTCTCTGTCTCCATCTCTCTGTCTCCATCTCTCTATCTCTCCCTTTCTCTCTCAAAAATAATAAATAATTAACTACTAAAAAATAATTAGCTAATGGATTAACCTCGCGATCTTGGTGCTCCATAGAAACTATGTATATTTTATGGTTAGCATAAAATTTTTTATAGTGAGACAACCTTAAAAGATAGACATATGGTGTCGCTGACTTTTTTTTTAAACCTTTAAACAATTCTGTGATACATGATTTTTGCGAAACTTTAACTGTTTACGCAGCGCACGTAACGGAAACTCTCAAAAGGGAAAAAAAACCCCCGATTTTTAAACATTTTTCAATAGTGCTCCACTTCTATTAGTCTTAGCGTAATGATATATAGCCTTCTTCGATAAATGGGCTATCTAACACTGAAATAATTTTTCAAATCGGACCAGTAGTTTCTGATATTAGCGCGTTCAAGCAAACAATCAAACAAACAAACTCTTCAACTTTATAATATTATTAGTATAGATTATTACTCTTCTTTTAGACAGCAGATTTCGTTTATATGAGTAGTAAAATATTTTAATTATTCAGTACAAAAAAATAATCATAGGCAACATTTTTATAGTATGTACAGAGTCACATTTTTTCTTAATAGATATTTCTTTCAGATGACCTCGTTTCTGGAACGAAATACTTTACAAAACAGGTAAACATACGTATAACATAAAAAATAATCAAAAGAATACAATTATACAAATGTGTTGTGTGAGAAAGTTGGGGTTTATCTCTAGGAAGTAAAAACATATAATGTTCACGAAGGAGGTTTGAAAAGTAGGATTCGTAAGGATATTGAAGAGTCATTTTAAATCTTTTCTGAAACTATATACATGATCAAAGTTGCCTAAACCAAATATAAACCAGAAACACAAGTTTTGAAGTCTTTGAAGTTTATTAAGTAGCTCATCATTGACATCTAAGACCGCAATGGACCTAATAGGGTATTTTCCGAGAAATTTAGTATTTATAGTGACACGATGTAGAATTCTTTTCAGCACTTTTAACAGAATAGAAAGTGTAAAAATACAATTATGATACGAGAAGATTGTGGGAAGGTAATATAGATTATCTTCAGCAATGGAGAGGAATTTTTTTTTGAAAAAAATATTTGAATTTGAATGACACGCGCTTTCGTACATGCTGTTGGAAATCATCTAGTAAAAAGTAAAGTAACAGATCAATTAAAAAATAAGTTAAATCTGGTAGTAGCTCACCAAGAATTAAACAACGCGAGAAAATCTTCAGCGCTATTTCATAAGTGCCAATGGCCATAAAAAATGTGAATAGCAGGCATTGAAGAATGTGAAATTAAAAACATCACAATTAGGTCTTGGTGTGTTGTATAAATTAGGGATTTGGACTTTATATTATCCTCCAAGTACTTAGAGGTGTTAAAAAATATTCAATTGTTCAGGATAAACCTAAGCAGATACCGGGGAATTACCAGTTAAACTTTTTTTTAATTCCAGATCTGTGACGGTTAAAAACGGTCTAAAAGTCACGTTCATTTACATATTTTAAAGCAGACTTAGGAAAACAAAATTAATAACATAGATAGAAAATATAATGGTATTAAAGAAGAGCCTCAAGTTGTCCATATTTTAATACCGTATGTGGACTGAAGAGCCGAGAAACAACGGAGTACAGTTTGGTCCATGCTGAGTTATTTGCATAAGACTAAAATCAAATGAGGAAATAAAGACAGGTATTTATATCACTCATTCATTAAGTGAATGATTTTAGATTTTATAAGTTATTTCAATTCGTATATAGATAGCGAATCCCCCACCACCCAATCGTATCATTTCCAACAAGCTGAAACCAAGACAAACTATATTGAGTGAAAGGTAGAGATGGCTTTAGAAAGTTTTCAGAGATGAGAATACTAATGCCCGAGTTCATCGAAATTTGACGGATCGTTTAAACGTAAACTATTGTTTAAACAAACCGTCAACCTTTTTTTTCTGTTTACCACCCAAAACACATTGATTAACTACGTCAATCAGCCGTTTAACTTAAACAGGCTTGGAGAGGTCGGTTAAACACCCGATTAGTCGTTTCTATATTGTATCCGTGGGTTGCTACTTTATTTGTTTCATGTAGGGATACTATGTTTGACATAAATTAGGCATAGTTAGGCATATAATTGAAGAAGATAGGTAAATAATATAATAATTGATCATTTGGATGATTGTGGCCCTCTCGTCTATTTTATTTATACTATGTTTTGATGAATTGAACTTAACGATAAAATTGCGACACTAAAACTTACCTTGCACCTTTAGGTTTTGATGGTTAAAATTATATCTACTATATCAATAAATGCACTGACGTATTCCGTTAAAAATTAACATTATGTACGTTTTGGGTAATCTGATCACTCCGCATCGCTATAATCACCGAGTAAAGTATTAAATTCATCTGCAAGCCTCGCGACGAACATATAATATCATAAAACATTATATGTTGTGAAATTAGTTCTTTTATATTTCACATCTCTTTAGTTATTATCTTGCAACTAGGAGGCTCGACAACGATTCTTTTTCCATCATTGAAAGTTTAGGGATTTTGTTTTTTGTTCCTTACTCATAAACATTGCACAATACACAAAGGCCGGGTAGATTTTTTGTAGTAAAAGTAAACAATAGAACACAAAATGTCGGATATCAACATTTTAACCTAACAAGTTAAAGTGTATACAGTAGTCTAAGATTCAAATGAATTAACCGGCTACTCAAAATTATTGTGTAATGTATAATACTGCCATGAAGTATAATGTGCTTTGTAAGTGGTTACCCGTACTTCTGTGCATACCTCCTCAGTTAGGTCACATGATATGGTTCACTCATTCATTCAAAAACGCTTGATTACGAAATCGATCGTCAGAAGTCCATGGTGAACAGCAAAATTCCCGCACCCCGTTTAAACAGCTGTTTCAGTTTAACAAAGCGACTACAAAACCAATGGTTAATACTTGGTCGGTGAACTTAGGCCTAAACCATGTATTGGCCGATAAAAGATGCCAGAAGATCGGAATTGTGTTCCTGACACTGTGGGCATTTAAATGTTTTAGCAATTCTCAGATAATATCGACAATGTTCTGAAGGAGGTAAGAATATACTTTTAAGCTGAGCAGCTAATAATAAACTGACTGAACTGTTTTTGTTTTACGTCGACTTTATTACAAACATTAGTCCACATTTTTAATTTCAACGCTGATATTTTTCAACCACGTTGATGTTGGCCCGTGTTGCCTCTGTCATGACGAATACACGGGCATTTGTTTTTCGTGGCGGTAGCGTGACGGATAGCGGCAGCAAGCGAGCGCGGCGCGACCATTTGTCATCGCTTGCTCTCCGCCCGCGCCGGTGGAGTGAGAGCTTTAGGGGGGAGGGGGGAGGGGCAGTAGGGTATTTTCTTTTTGATAAAGTTTAGTAGTTTGTTACCTTGAGTTAAGTTTTTTGTTGTTGCGTTTAAGTTAATTTATATTTTTAACAGTTATATATTATGAGATACACAAAATATTGTATTCATTATGTTTGATTTTTAATTTTATTTCAGTCCTTAGTTTTAATGTAAAATAAAAATTTAAAAATATGTTATTAAAAATCGACGACTTAATCAAAAAAACCTCACGTTCTGTGAACCTTTCATTTTTAAGTTTGCACAGTCACCACATGTCAGCAAGTACTACATAATATACTCGTAGTTCACTCATACACACTCGATACTCGATGGCAAGTACACTTAGTTACGAATATATCTTGTTCCTTCTGTAAATCTTACGACGAACACTTAATAATTCTCTCAATATACAAAGGTTGCCAATATTATAAAATAGACCTGCTTGTTACAAAGCCTATCACCGTACAAACCAGAAAAAATTAGATATTGTAACTTAACTTTTTAAAGTAATAATACAATGCTTTATTAATCAACTAACAAATATACAATCTGTATTGAAAACTTACAATATAAATAAGTTGACGTGTGTAAACCAAACAAAAGTTACGTTTTTTCAAGACACTTACTCGTAAACAGTGTTATTACGAGCAGGCAAAGCGGGTTCTAAGACCTTAAATATTCCCTCGGGCTTTTTCTTTGTAAATTTTACCTATCTCAAGGCAAAAAACTCGTTTATGGAACCCTACGAAGCTAATGACACGCCTATTCTATGACGTATGTATCAAAGCTGTCTGTTCAAAATATGAACTACTATGAGCGAGCAATTACAAGATTTAATTTCAGCCAAAACTTTTTAATTCATATTTTTTTTTTTTATACCACTAAGTTGGCAAACATGCCTACGGTCCGCCGGATGGTAAGCGGTCACCGTAGCCTATGGACGCTTGCAACACCAGGAGCATCACTCGCGCGTTGCCGACCCTTCAGAAATCTAATAACTTCTTTTTTGAAGAACCCCATACTGTAGTCCTTAGAGAAAACCTTGGCATATATTCTCATCAATCGCTATTTGCCGGTTGCGTTGTTTTCTCTACTTCTATTGCCACTATTTGAATTGTAATTTAGTAAGTTTATTTATTTATTCACCTTATTTTTTTATTTATTTACTCGCAAATGTGATAAAAAATATTGTGTGTAACACGGGCGGTAAAGAAATTACAAACTTCAGTCATTAAAGCTTTTGACCTTCAACCTTAGGCTTCTAAATAGCCTTTCGTTAGTAATTTTCTACTTACTTCCCTTAATACACGATGAACTATTAATTTATATGTAGCACTAGCTTTTTGCCCGCGGCATTGCTCGCATGAACTTTAAGATTTGTACAGATTTTTTAATCAACAAACCCCTTATTGTAACATCCTCAGAGCTTAAAATCATAAAGTTTCCTACTTAAACGATGTTTAGTTTATGTTGTTACAACATAAAATGAAACCGAACTCTGCATTTTCAATTTTCTCCGCAGCGATTGGAGCTGGGCAATGATGGCAGTCAATAACAAAAAAATTCTATGCCCTTTCATGCTCTTAGGAGTTGAATTTTAGAAAAACTCTTAAATAAACAAATGTATCACATCATTCTCTACAAAACTTTTGTAAAGTTCGCAGCCGCACGCGGCTTACGAGTTTATGGGTTGATTTTCAAAACATATTTTTTTTACGATACAAAATCCAATTTAAACCATTTGTATGAAAAACTAGAATCTTTGTTATTACTTTTTATCTGTATTACTTTTAAACTATAAAATTTAACAGAAAACTGGCAAACTGCAGACCTAGATATTTATTACTATAACATATCTTCAAAATTTCGTGGTGTTTTATCTGAAAGTGTCAAAAATAAGCGAAAAAATTGTTTGTTTCAAGCACGCTGAGAGGCGCTCCGAATCGTATTCTCTTAAGTGACGATGATTCAGGCAGTACTTTTTTTTTGCACATAAACTTTGCCACCTCTTTTTTCCACTTTGGATATGTCTCTTCTTCCCTTGAAGATTCAATTTTAAAAATCCCGAAAGATATGTTCGATTAATTATGTTGGATAGCATTAACGGGTACCGATTTTTTTAGCATAAACATATACAACAATAATTACTATGCTTGCCATCTTGGGATGGGGATATCCATAGAGAATAAAGTTTTAATGTTCATGAGATACATTAAGTTTCAACAATTGAGTTATAGAACATTTACACCTTGCCTTAATTAGACGATAAATATATAATTTCCCATACAAAATTTGATACAAATTTTCTTCCCATTGCGGCTGAATTTTTAGAAACCCCAAAACATATCGTTTTTAATTGTCTTGAAAATCATATTTATCTAAATTTCAAGTAAATTGACGATAGAAATATACTATCCCAGACAAACTCTCTAATGTCTTTTCCCCCGTAGAAGTTGAATTTTAAGAAACAACATAATATCTACCTGTTTTACTATTATTTTGTGATGAAATAAATATTATAATGTTATATAATAAATACATAGATAAAAACACACATGAATATACATATTATACAAAAACATGCATATCAAGAGTTAATAGAACTAAAAAAAGCTGACGTAGGTTTTATATATAATACAATAATAATAATAATTGTAGTATAATAATATTTAATTAATATAGTAATAATAACCCGCTGCAATCCACCAAAGGCCGCCCGGCGCCAAAACGCGAGATGGCGCATCACAAAAACGTGCACACATACCCATAGGCATACACATACTCACAGATGTTGTTCATCACGAAGTAGCCCAGCTTCCACACGACAGGCCAGCAAGCAGTTCAACGTAGCACTGCTGCAAGCTTCTGTATTCTGATAAATTATTTCCATATTTACTTACAAAAATTATTATAATGCCCTAAACTTCAAAAGAAAACACAAAGTAAACCAACGCTAAACCAAAAAAACAAATAAAAATCAAACGGGGTACAAATTTAATACCTCTCTCTCTCTTTTATTGCGAAATCGTCGCTCAGCTTGGAAGGAAAAGAGTTTGTTTGCAGAGTTTCCAGTGCCCGAGGCGACACCATCGTTTCCGGTTCCTCCAACAGGGGGCGCCTGCAAACACGAACTCCATTTCCGGGGCGGAAGAGCGCTATGGCAGAGCTTCCGACCAACGACTGATTGGGAGCTTATTAAAAATGGACACCTGAGGCGATTACGTACGTAGATCAGTTTTTTTTATTTGATGCATATTACTAAATTAAAATTAAATAAAAGTTGAAGTAATATATTTTTAGGAGTAGACACTATGCGTATTTATATGATTATTACTTTTTTTTGAAAGAATGTTTCTGTTACTGTTTTTTAATTTACTTAAATCAAATAACGATATTTCTACAGGAAATACTGCTATAAGCTTCAATTCCAAGTATAACATATTGTTTAGCAAATTGTAAGCCGGAACCGGAATCGGAACCGCAGTTGTAACAGGAAACAATCGCATAAAGCTCATATTGTACCTTAAACCAGATAAAACTTCGTTACAGACAGCATTTATTTCTCCGAATTTTATTTTATTTTATTCTCCAAAATATACTAATAAATGAAAAAGTAAATTCAAAAACCAAAAACAAAACTTGAACAAACAAAACTATGCCCCCCATCAGTAAAATACCAAAAAAGGCACTAATCAAAAGTAGATCGATTTCGAATACCCATAAAATATCACGGTTAAGTACCTAGCTCAAAACTTCTTAGAAACTGAGAAATTTTTAGGTAAGGCCGCGTTAAAATCACGTACAAACATTGTATTTAGGCATATTAATAAATTATGAACTCGGCTCGTGTTTACTCACACATTTTAGTGTACTTGTGCTAACCAGAGAAGAAACTTAAGTGTTAAGTTTCTGGTAAATATACTGAGAAGGCTTATTTGTCTGACCAATAATATATTTTGCTTAAATTGTTAAGGTACGAACTATTAACATAATATATTCGTTGGGTTCACTTTACCAGGTTATTTCATATTCATTGTAATTTTAAACTACTGAGTGAGTACTGTGTTTAAATGTTATATACGTCCATATCAATGTTATATACGTCCATATCGATTCAATTATAGTAAATAGTTTTATTTTATCTTGAAGATAAGAGCTTGAAATTGCGTACTCACAGAAGTCCAGGTCCTCATTGCGTAGTCATAAAGGTAGATAAAATACCTGACACTTACTGGCAAATATATCAAATTTAAATTATAAATCATGCACGGTCTTATTGTATTTATTTTTCTAAATTTAACTTACACTTGCTTGTGCTCGTGGCTCCGCCCCTACGGTTACATCAAAGGGGAATCCTATAGCCGCTTTTTAATTATAGTAAGGCATGCGATTCACACTTGACATTTTTTATTAGCCTATGTCATTACCTAAGGTAAAATTTATTCGCAATCGGTTTAGCAAATTAGGCATAAAAAGGTAACAAACACCGTCACTTTTGCACTTACAATATTAAAATATGGAAATATAGACATAGACTACTTGTACTGTAGACTTAGTCAACTGCAGCTAAGAAACTGTAACTTAGTCGACTGTTGCTAAGAACCTGAAAGTTCACTTTCCAACTGTTATCACTATCCAGAATGTAATCTGAAAAAGTTCAGTAATAACATTTTCATTTTGGTAATTACAACAGTGTGTTTGATGCAGACAATTATAAAGAAGAGGTAAACATTAATTTTGTCATAAACATTGTCTCACACTTAAAGTATAATTGTCGATATTACCTGCAATTTACTTGTGATTTTGTTGTAATATTTACAAGTTATGGATTATCCACTATATAATAACTGATGTAATGGTTAACTTACCGATACACGCGTGATTCCCACCCCATTCAGAATACGTTTAGCTCGTTCCACAATATGTTTAATTTTTGAGAGGCTACTTTTTATTTTTTCTATATATAAAATGTGAAGTATTTTAGTTCATAAAAGTAAAAATTATGACGTTGTTGTAAAGCAAACGGACTGACTATATGAATTCTTTTAGGGGTTGATAAGCGTTTTTTGCCATTTTTGGCGGAGCATCTGCTCAGATCACAAAATGGTCTACAGAAAAGTTGAAGATAATCATAAAATCTACAATTTTGGTTCATGGTACTTTTCGACCTAACCTCAAATTTTACGAGATATTGGCAAAAAAATTTCCGTTTTTTTTTCGTTTTTTGCCCCAAAAAAATGTTCAATATATTCAAAATTTGGACTGAAAGTACACTTTTAAGGGCTTCAACTTTTCCAATTTGCTCAAACTCTGTAAATTAAATATTTTCTGAGATATTAACGATTTTCGAAAAAGCAGATTTTTTTTCGTTCGAAAAATTTCGCGAAAAAATGTTTGATGTTTGACTTCTTTGACGGCTCATTTTTTTCGTCTTGAAGTAAAGTTTTATATAAGTAAAAAAAAAATACCTTTACATTTAAAAATTACCTAAAAATGCGAAAAACTAAAATACCGATTTCCATTTCCAATATACGCAACTTGTCACCTATCGTTCAAACTCCTTGCAAATAATAAAGTATTGTGTTAAAATACAAAAGTAAAATATATCTACTTTAATCAATTGAAAATTTATGATTATTCATAACAAGTAGTCAAAATGGTTTAAATAAATAAGCAAACTTTTAAAATTACTTTTGTATTACTTCTGTTATGCATCCGATTTATGCTGCGTAACAGATTTTAAATTTTTACATTAAGTTCGTAATTGTTTTCTTAATGATTGTATAAAAATAAATATATATATTCTGTAGTATACTTGTGTAGTTGACACAAATATATCGAAAATAAAGTCTGAGTTTTGGAGGTTCGTGAAATAAATTGAGATTTCTGCATTATCAAGCTGCAGCAAAGAAATCCACCTTCAGATAGGAAAAGCTTCCTCCAACTGAAGAAGCTGCTGTACAGCATAGCTACAGAGTATACCATCAACTGCAACTTTGGCTAGGCAATGAGCTTGATATGGATTAAGCAAAGGAATGGGGATGGAAAAATAATCACGGTATACTGATGCCTAAATTTACAGACTTTGATTTGATACCAGAAAAATTATTAAAAATTATTAGTTGTAATTGCGAAACTGGTTGTGACATTAAAAAGTGCGGTTGTCGAAAGCATGGACTGAAATGTAAAAATTTGTGCGGTCATTGTCATGGCTCGGAAAATTGCTCTAATAGAGAAAAACAAGTCTATGAGATGCAAGTGACCTAGAAGATGTCGCCGACAAAGAATTGGAGAATGTCAGTTTGACCACTGATGAAATTGAAGATGAATATCAAAAAGAAAACGACGAAGAAGAAGGCTATTCTATTGAATCAGATGACGAAGATGGACCAATGTTAAAAAAAACCAAATTAAATTAAAATTATTTTGATTAATGATTTATATTTTTTAATAAATATTTTTTCCAATTTTTGAAATATCAAATAAAATTAGTAAACATAAATCGTAACCGAAAAACTGTTTCGAACTGTGTCGTGAAATTTTTCGACCGAAAAAAAACTGTTTTTTCGAAAATCGTTAATATCTCAGAAAATATTTAACTTACAGAGTTCAGGCAAATTGGAAAAGTTGAATAAAATTGGAATTTTGAATAAATTGAACATTTTTTTGGGGCAAAAAACGAAAAAAATCGAATAATCGGTTTTTAGCCAATATCTCGTAAAATTTGAGGTTAGGTTGAAAAGTACCCTGAACCAAAATTGTAGATTTTATGATTATCTACAACTTTTCTGTAGACCATTTTGTTATCTGAGCAGATGCGCCGCCAAAAATGGCAAAAAACGATTTTCAACCCCTAAAATCCACCTCCACCACCCCTCGCCAATCAAAATCACTTGGATTTATTTTTCCCTTTTTACGAACCCCTTTTGTCATTCATTCCGCCTACTCTTATCCTGTAGCTAATTTTTTTTCCTCTGAGCTATAATCCCCGAGCTAATAAGACAAGGAATTTATTAAATGCATGTATTACTTGCTATTGTCAAATGCTGAAACATATAACTACAAAATATCATATTTTATGGAATATATTTTACAAGAAAAAAACTCAAAATAAAATTATGATAAAGGTGCAAAATTTCATTATATTCTGTATAATCTTTACATTTTGTTGGTACTCAACTCTTTAATTTGTCAACACAAAACTGCAAGTAAGCAATGTAAACTACGAGGAATTTCTCTATTATTTCTTAAAGTATAATGGAAACCGAAAATGGTAGCTCAAACTAATCAAACACAAAAAAAAGTTATACTTTTCATAGAATTACGCAAATGATTAGAACCTCCAAAAATAATATTTTATTTTCTTTGAACCGACACCAACCGACGGTTTAGCGCGAACACGTTAAAATGGAGCGCCCTCTATGTTCCTCTCTCACGCGTTCCTAGAAGGATCAACTGTCAATATGGAGTTCTAAGTTCGAAAACTGTATTCAGAATTCAAATTTGTTAAGTAAACTGTTCTGTATCGGATCGTCACGAAGTATAGGGAATGTTATTATTGTTTGTGTTTTGTATCGGGGTCGCTAATACGTGGCGGGTAACAAAGACGCCGACGCGACGACTAATGAGAAGTGACATTAAAGGCGAAAGGTTCGAAAAAAAGTCGTATCTGCGTGTTGTGTCAGTCGTATTACAGCCAGAAAGTATAAAAATAATAAATAAACATAGAAAATTTAAACCATTGTAATGGGTGGGTGTTTAGGGACTTTATACTTTTTAAAGTTAAGGGAGAACAGACATGTTATGATGAATTTTATAACGCTAATTCTAAGAATGTAAATTGGTTTAACGCTAATAATTTGTTACTTAATGTGAAAAAAAAAAAATGTTTTAAATTTACATTACCAAATGTTAGTCAGATCCAGACATGTTTTAATATTATTGAAGAGTAATTAGAATTTTTTGATTCAGCAGTTTCTGGCATAACGCTGGACATCTAACTTTAATGGGGTCTTCATAATCATAACCTAGCGAAAAAACTTAGCTCTGCTGTGTATGCGATCAAGAAAATAAGGCAATTAACCAATGTCGACACTGCAAAAATGGTAAATTTTAGTTATTTTTTAGGTAAGTTAGTTAGTTAGGTATTTTATTGTGGGGTAGCGCTGCTAATGTAAATACAATATTTGTGTTACAAAAACGGGCAATTCGTGCCATTTACAAATTAGGATCTAGGATATCTCTGAGGGATGGGTTTAGGGATGTAAATATTTTAACTTTAGCGTCACAGTACATATGTATATGAAAATCTTTTATATGTACATAAAAATAACAATAGTTTCAGCAAGAAAAGTTACGTTCACAAAGTAAATACTAGAAGTAAAAATAAGCTGCTGGGGCATGATACACGTCTACACAAAATAAGTAACTCTTTTATGGGGCAATGTATACACTTTTACAACAAAGATCCTAATAATATTCCAAAGATATCAATAAGGCGATTTAAATTTTTTATCAAACAACAACTTTGTTAACATAAAAATCCTTGGGACTGAAGATGCTCAATTACAGGATGCATAGGTAAACCAAATTAAAATGAAAATAATATAGAATTGTATTTGTTTAAAACATTGATATTGCATTTGTATTATTTTTATAACGATATATAGTAGATATGTTATCAACCCAATGATTTTTTTTTAAATAGTTACTATCGAGTTTCTTACCGTATTCTTCTCAGTAGAAATCCACATTGTGAACCGGAGGGAGGTTGGGAGGATTCAAAAAATAATTTTGACGATTTAAAAGTGTTCGTAAAAACCTAATTGAAATAAAAAAATGAGTTTGAGTTTGTGTACAGCATGCGCCGAAAGGTTCTGTCGCTAGTAGAGTTTACAAAAAATGACAATTTGTGGAATTTGAAAATCTGGTTTGTGCGAGGGAATATCATCAGTAGAAAAATGATTAGCACTAATTGAGGTTTGTTTTCTTAATATATATTTCTTAATATAAGAGAGGTAGGCCACAGCGAGTACTCGCTTGAATAAGCCGCCTGAACAATTAAAGCGGGGCATAGCAAGTACTTGCTTGAATGAGCAGCCTGAACTGGGAAAGTACCTTCAGTTCACAGAAAACCGCGGCCATAATAGCGCTAAAATTGAGTAGTGTTGTGTTCCTGGTGGTGAGTTAGGTTGCCAGAGCTCCTTAAGGATTCGCTGCGCGGACAGTAGGGGACCGACGGTGGTCGTTACAGATATTGCTCGGCGTAGACACGGCATGCTGGTACGGAGGTCAGGGCGACCCTAATAAAACGGCTGGCCGGTGGCCGCCCGCAGGTTAGACGGGTACCCAAACCCAGGAAGATTAAGTAATACTTAATTCTTTTTGGCGCTGTGCCGCCAACCTGTGTAAAGTCACTGAAGTAGTTCGTAGTCGTGCCGGAGAAGGCGACCAGATTGGACCTGGCTACTACAACAGAAGGGGATCGGGGGCCCTTCCACTCGCCGTGCCAGCAACCGTACCATCTGCGCCGAGCTACGGCAGTACTAGTACCGCACCATTTGTTCTCTTAGCTGTCTGTGCAGCGAATTCTCGTCTTAAGTCTAAGTAACTTTTTTAAAAATTGGCAACAGAAAAAAAGAAATAGAGTTTTTTCAGCGGCCACTCCATCTACATTCAATGTGGACTTCTAGCAATATCAGGGGTATTCACGCCGATCTTTACGCAGTCCACGATCACCTAGAGGCTGACAATTCTTTTCCTAACGGAGACGCAAATATCTTGCCCAGCCGATACATAATACCTTCATTACCCGGCTACAAACTCGAACTCAATTTTGTGAGTCGTGCCGGTGTATTTATGTTCGTCTGGGAGGATATCTGCTGTCGCCACATTCATAGCTTTTAAGGCAGGGACCTGTAAGATATTGTGGGTTCACATAAAACACGACGGCCACACTCGTATCAATGCGTGCCTATACAGGTCTCGTAGCGGTGACACGGACGTAACTCGACTCTCACTTTCACATTTCTAGAGCAATATCCCACAGCAGAACTAGTTATTTTGGGAGACTTTAATGCCTACCATCGTGAGTGGCTCTGTTCTCGAACTCGAATTTTATACATCGAACCCGTAGAGGCAGCTATGCTTTAGCTCATAAGATCCTGACGTCTGCGCAGCCACAGTCACTGAGACAATCCTCGCTGATATGGAATATTTCATTAACTTTTGGAATGATCCAAAAAACGACCGTGGTTTAATAGGTCTTGCAGAGAAGCTGAAATTTTTACGCAAACTGCGTATAAAGCTTGGACCAAGGCTCGTAATAAAAAGGATCCAAGTAATTCTGAGTTAAAACACAAACTAAATGCTGCCTCGAGTTTCAGTAAGAAAGCAACTAGCAGAGCTAAATACCAATTCATCGGCAAAATAGGTGGCCGACTTGCGAGTTATCCCTCTGGAAGTCGCACTTTCTGGTCGCTCAATGGTGACTTGGCCCATATTGCAAAAGAGAAAGCCGATCTATTGGGCAGTTTCTTTGCCTCCAACTCGAATATGAACGACAAAGGCGTACAGCCTACTAATGCGTGGTGCGGTAAGACCATGCCAGAAATCTCCATAACACAACGGGAGGTCCGGCGGGCGTTGCTTTCTCTAGACGTTCATGAGTCGTGTGGGCCAGACGGTATACCAGCAGCGGTGCTTAAGCAGTGTGCTTCTGAGTTATGTCCTGTACTCATGCGCCCCTTTGCGCTTTCCTACCATACTAGGCCATTTTCGTCTTCATGGAAGACTGCTAATGTGCACCCGAAGCTTAAAGAGGGTGATAGATCAGATCCATCGAATTACAGGCCTATCGCTCTTACCTATTTCTTCTCCAAGGTGATAGAGAAATACACAGCTTCTGAAATACCTAGAAAAACACGACCTGGGCAGCAACCGTCGATATGGCTTTCACCACGGTGGATCGACTGGTGACCTTCTAGTGTATCTATCACACCGATGGGTACTAGCCATTGAGAGTCAGAGGGCGGCATTGGCATGTAGCCTGGACATAGTGAAGGCGTTCGATCGGGTCTGGCACCGGGGTCTTCTATCAAAGTTGCTATCTTACGGATTGCCTGAGTGTTTGTGCAAATGGGTGGCTATTTTTCCGGCAGACGCCTACCAGCCGTCGTTGATGGTAGTTGCGCTGATAGCATTGACATTAATGCTGGTGTACTGCAAGACGCTGTGCTGTCACCTACGCTATTTCTGCTGCATACCAATGACATGTTGGACATCAAAAACATACATTGCTATGCAGATTACAGTACTGGAGCTGCCTATTACACGGGTCGTGCAAGCATCTCTTGTTCCGTTGTGGAGGAAAATCGTGAAGAACTTGTGTCTCAAATCGAGATCACTCTGTCCAAGGTCTTTAACTGGGACAAGAAAACTTGGTCCGATTCAACCCTACAAAGACACAAGTCTGCTCGTTCACCCCTTAAAAAAACCCCATTCACTGTGGTACCACAATTCCAGAACACTCCATCTCCAAGAGCATTGGGATCCTTGGTGTTGACATCTCCAGCGATGTTCCGTTCTGAGATACCAGCTTAGTCCTTTGACTCAGTTTAATAACGGGCTGTGAAAATTGTCGACGATTCTAAACTCACTTGCCGTATCGAGCCCTAAGTTTGAGGAGAGACTTTGCCTCCCTGTGTGTGTTCTACCGCTTGTACAATGGGTTGTGTTCTGAGGAATTGTTCGAAATGATACCCTCAGCTACTTTTTACCATCGCACCGCAGTAAGCTTGTTCGCTATCTTAGTGGAAAAAAAAAATTGATATAATGTTTTCGAAGATACGAGCACGTATAATCGTCATAATGGTATTAATTTTTTCAATTGATTTTTTCTTAATAATACTTAAACTCAGGAGTCGCTAAAAAACTTACATTTGGTTTTAAAAGAGCTCAAAGGTAATAAACACCGCCGTTATATTATCCCGGAAACTATTCGACTATATAATTAATCGATTAGTTTTTAAGTCATTGCAGTCCTGTTTTAATTTTAATATTTTTTGGACATAGCTAAGTATTACATGATATCTCTTCTCGTTTCTAATAAAATGGTCTTGACTAACGGACGGACGGACGGAAATACAAAAAAGTATAGAGCACTAAAATATAACATCTTTTTTATTTACTATCAATCTTGTAAAATAACCAATTTGGAGATTAGTACAGTAAAGCAGGCGCTGTCACGTTCTATACATACCATTTACCTCATAAAACATGACTATAGAGGTAAACGATAACTATGAAAATAGCGATACAACAATCTCAACGGAATCGTTGGATTCATTTCTGAGGCGAGCCTTAGTTCAAAAGTCTTTACACGAACGTCATCCTTTGGATACAAATCTGAGACAAAGACAAACATTTGCATAATATTAACTTAAAAAATTTAGATGCACTTAAATTTACAAACTGCTTTTTAGCACGTCTCAGCCGCGTCGCCTCGCCTGGAGGGTGGACCTTCGCAAACAAATTGCATCGTTATTTTCCAACATTTCATAAGCTTCAACATGTTTACAATCAATAATAGTGTTGGGAAATGATTTGCCTTAACAATTATCGATATTATGCTTCCAGTTAGGCTCGTGCCTAGTTGTTTGAAGTGTTCATACCAACAGTGGTGGTTTCAATTTAGCCGCATTAGCGGAGTCGTGCGATGTTTAGATGATACGTAAACGTGATAATTACATTTCGAAATTTGAAACATCGGACCACACCACGAAGCTTGTACATTAGTATTGTTAACTTCGATTAGGCATTTAAAAAAAATACGAGTTTATACATTATACATTTTTTCTTTTGAGCACACTATCAGTTTTCTCGTGCTGGTTTGGAATGGAAAACCTGGAATGGAACCAAGTTTCTCAGCTTCCAGTTATTATTAATTCTCAAGTTTCTGTATATACTTATAAAGAAATTGTATATTACACATCATTCATTATTAGTTTATCAGTAATTATTTAATTGACAGGCACATACTTGGGTTACTCAGAAAGTTTTGCGATACTAAAAAAATGGTTTAATTCTTTTTGAAGAACTCTCCTCCAATAAGCACAAAACCGCATTATTAGTTGTCACATAAGGGCAAATTGGTAACTTAAGCATTTGTAAAGACTTATTAGAGTACACTCGAACTAAAAAAGCTGACAATTACCCTTACGCCTGTATATGACTCTATTTGATTAAGCTCCCCAAAGACAACATTGTAATGTTGGAAGTGTTAATATAGGTGTAAAGTCAGAGTAGTGCACAGCATTTAAGTGGAACTAAAAGTAGCTATATTCTGAATTGAAGGCCACAAATATACCCTTAAAATGCCTGCATTTTAAGAAAGAACATGTGAACTACAATAAGGCAATCATTTATTCTGTGACTTCAAATAACTATGATATAAGGCGTGTTGCTCTACATAGTTAAACTTTTACAGTGTTAATCAGCTTGTTAAACGCAATCTTATAATAGCACTTAACCAGCCCACATAATTACTACGGGTGAATTTATATGATGCTAAATTACAGCAAACTGCTATAAATAAGATTACATAAAACCTGGGATCCTGGTTGGAGCTTAATTTTAATTTAAAATTAATTTCTTGTACTAGCATAGACTATTAAACTTCTAATGGAGTTATATAAGATCTTTAAAAGAGTTAAAAAAGAAGTTTTAATTCCCCGTATAAACAGATAGACACTCGGACGTTAGGTTCTGTAACTGGATTATAGGCTGTTTCCACCGATCCCTAAAAACCAATTCCTATAGAGAGGTAGGGTAATATTGTACCCAATGATAGTTAATTTTTTTGGTTTGTGGTACCCACTATTAAGCTTTACATGGATCTGAGGCTGACTTCTATGACCCAAGAACTACTCGTCTCAGCTTGTTACTGATTTATGTACCAGGAGTGATTTTTCATACAGCCCATGGCATTTCATTGTGATTTGTGCAGAGCACATTGGTTGTCCACCATCTTTTAGGTTTTAACCTATGTAATATAATATATTAACAATTTATTTTCGTTTATTTAACAAAAATAAAAACTGGATTTGAATATGACACCTAAATTTTATAAGTAAATAGCTTATTGGCAAATAATATATCCGATACAAGGCGAATATTTAAAAATATTATTTACCTGTTTTATTTTATATGTTTTAAATGAACAGTCATATTTTAAAAGCACGTGAAAATTTTAGTCTATTTCATCATAAGGTATTCGACAATAAACTTACTTTCCTAATCAAATTTTACGGAAGGAAGGAAGAAATTTAAAAAAAAAATACAAGGTTTTACTACAGAAAATTAATATTTGTCAAATGAAAAATGGATCGTGCAGACAAAATTCTTTACAAACAGTGTTGATTGAGTCGGAGCAGTAAAAAATATTTTTAATTTTTCCACTTGTGAATTTTCAACACCATAGAAGCGTTAATAAGAAGCTGGTCTGTACTTTATTTTGCAAAATAGGTTACATCCACTCTAATAATCAGCCATTATGCTGTATAATAGGTAACACCCAGTCTAATAATCAGCCAATGTTCAACTTTTGGGGTGACAGTTACCCTTTATTCATGCTCAAATAATGCTAATATAATGCAATTAGATACAGTTTTTCAGCTAATAACTGTTTTATTTGTGCCCAAATCAGAGTTATATCAGCTGAAACAGCGCTGATAACGCTCTTAATCAGCAGGCTTGTACAACTAAAGATTCTATTGTAGACAGTGATTCAGCTGATATACAGGGGTTTGGTGTTACTTGAGCCACCAGCACCAGTTTCATAAGTTTAAACCAATTCTTCTATTTTCTTGAATTAATTTTTTTTACTGTTAGAACGTTTTCTTCCGTAACAGCCACCACAGGGTAAAACTTTGCCTTAGAATGACCCTTATCTATAAATGCCATTTGAAGTCTCAAAAGATTTATCAGGTTCATTTCGAAATCGTAAAAAATCATCGTACGTAAGGAACGTGTAAGGAACATTTTCCTGACGCAGATCCATATTCCAATAAGTCCAATTATTTAGCTTGCGAAAAAATGATGAGGGAAATTGGAACATACTACGAGTGTTTACTTGTAATTAATTGTGTTTTTAAGATAAGTTTTAACTGGTCAGTGCCCCGAGCATAAAAACATTTTTCGCAAAACTTTCTGCGTGGCCTGGAAGGGAATAGTTATGTATTATATTCATAAATACTTAAATAATAAAATATATTTCAAATTTAATGATCGTCTATTCTTACACACTTTTTTTGTTTCTTTGGAAAAAAATCCAACCTTAAATCAGGCCATTGATCAATTAAAGTAAAACAACTTATCATTTCACCAAAAAAACCTCCACGAATCCATTAAACAAGCGCATTAACAAACAAATGTTCACACTTAACCTTTCTTTCGGAACAGCGATATACATCTTTGGACGAAGGATCATTATTACCGAGCTACAAAGTTTATTATACATTTCTCTTCACCTCTTTTAAAATACAAATAAGACTTAAAACTTGGTTTTTTTTTGTTTGAGTCAATAAGTATTTTTTAACTCGGGGAGGTATCTCAGGTGCGGTAGAAAACTTAATTTATGTTAAACTCGTCCGCACCGTGATTATTTAACTGGCGGTTGGCGATGGAACGGATAAACAAGATTAATCGACTCCGACCCTGGTTTAAAAAATGCGTAGACAAGCAACTCGTGAGTCGAGAGTTGAGGGGTTCTTACTGTGCGATAAACTATAACGTTTCTAATACAGTGTTTGAATAGAAACAAAGTTCAAGTTAGCAAATCGAGCTCAACTTACATGGACCAAAAATCTATAAATATCTATAATACTGATATAGTAGTAAGTGTGTTAGGATTTTTTATAACATTTTTTAAATAAGTTAAGTTGTATTGCATTATTATGAGATATTTCCAAAAATCTGATCTTAATTACAGTTTGAAATTGGTTTCATGTAAGTAAAGTGTGTTCTAAATGTTTCGTAAATACATAGACACCAACTTCAACCTATATTTCAAATCAGATTTTTAGGAATAAGTAATTATTTTTACCTATTTAGTGTATCTTTTTTGAAGATTTCCGTTGTGTGTCTCTGGAACTCATCATATCTCATCATTATGAAATTAAAATAGGAGCATTTCAGAATAAACCCAATTCAAACAAAAAAAGAATTTTACAAATCCGTCTATAGGTATATAACGCAGTTATGCCCGAACATACATAAAAAACCTCCCCCTTTTTTAAAGTCGGTTAAAATGACAAACAATTAGGTACAAATAATAAGTAATATTCTAGCCACTAATATGTTTAATTATTTTAAATTATGTATTAAATACCTAACTGTTGGTTAGTCAGTAGCATGTAGGTACGAGTATGTTTTCCGCACTTACCCTCTTAATTGTACGCTAGTAACTAAATTGCTTATCATTAGGCACTGTCCAGACATCCAAGAGATGTCCGATGCTACTTAGTGCCTCTCTTAAGGTTTCTGGACAGTTAAGAAGCTTTGCCGGTTGATTGCTTACGCTTCTACAAAACAAGGTTACGTGAGCTGGGGTCTCCTCGACTTCCATGCAGCCTCTACATAGGGGAATGTCAGTAAAGCCGATGTTGAAAAAATGTTTATTTTGTTGGCATTGACTTGTTAATATGCTAGTTATGAGGTTTTTACTGAGTTGCAATAGTTTATGTCACAGGTTACACAAGGATGTGAGAGTAGACTCAGCTCTGCAATCCCTTTGTTCTGCCCATTATTTTTTCAGTTGTGAGGCTCGTTCTTTTGAGTTGGCTAAAGGGTATGGACACAATTGGTTTGGGTCTTGTGTCACTTTTGTGTCTGATCCTCTCTTTGCCAGTTCATCTTCAGCAACATTGCCCAGAGAGCAACTGTGATCGCGTGTCCTTTTAAGAGTTACCCGATTCTTCAGTGCAATTTTAACAACCCCACTGACAAAATGACACTTCAGGCACAGATTATATAATACTATACTAGTACTTCAGGATTACTTCGCTATTGATGCTGTTATTACTAAGAGCTTACAGCAGAGCGGCAGCGGCGCTATCGGAAACTATGCGTAGCAATTGGTAGCTTACGTTTCTAGACAAGATTGCTATAGCAGCCCAGTAGCCAAGTAGCCAAGTAGTGTTGACTTAACCTTACTAAGTAGAAGCAAGAAGTATCTAACCATTATGAAGTATTGATAAATGAATACTTAAGTGTAAGCATGTTGTGTTGCAGTACCTTATTATTATCTCAAAAGAGTCTTTGAACCACAAATAATATAATCAAATAGAATAATTTAAAACGAAATATGAGTGACAAACAAATTACAAAATAACTGAATGTAGATTGTAAACTAACTCAAAAATAAATATATTTATAAGTGATAGTTATTCTGGATAAACATACATAAACATTCTATTCTACTTCATAATCATATCTGAGGCCTTATCCCACCTTAGGGTCGGCACTTTATGTTCATTTTTAAAATGGGAATGGTCTTCTGCTGCGGTAAGATTTGTTGCTGTTATTTGGTTTTCCACCGTCGTCAGCCAAGTGGAACCCCTTACCAGTAGACCTTAGCTGACGACAAAATTCACGTGTTATTTGTTTCTTTCTTCGAAATTACGAAATGCATCTGTTGTGGTGCTTTCCTTGAATCCACACCAGTAACCGGTCAGTTTCACTATGTTTGAAGCTCGTTATTTATTATTCCCTCCCAGATCTTAAATGTGTGTGACATTAATATTCTTGCTCTGTACTTACTGCAATCCCTTACATTAATATTCTTGCTCTGTACTTACTGCAATCCCTTACATTAATATTCTTGCTCTGTACTTACTACATCCCTTACATTAATATTCTTGCTCTGTACTTACTGCAATCCCTTACATTAATATTCTTGCTCTGTACTTACTACATCCCTTACATTAATATTCTTGCTCTGTACTTACTGCAATCCCTTACATTAATATTCTTGCTCTGTACTTACTGCAATCCCTTACATTAATATTCTTACTCTGTACTTACTGCAATCCCTTACATTAATATTCTTGCTCTGTACTTACTGCAATCCCTTACATTAATATTCTTGCTCTGTACTTACTGCAATCCCTTACATTAATATTCTTGCTCTGTACTTACTACATCCCTTACATTAATATTCTTGCTCTGTACTTACTGCAATCCCAGGACATTAATATTCTTGCTCTGTACTTACTGCAATCCCTTACATTAATATTCTTGCTTTGTACTTACTGCAATCCCTTACATTAATATTTTAACTATGTACTTACTGCAATCCCTTACATTAATATTCTTGCTCTGTACTTACTGCAATCCCTTACATTAATATTTTAACTATGTACTTACTGCAATCCCTTACATTAATATTCTTGCTCTGTACTTACTGCAATCCCTTACATTAATATTCTTGCTCTGTACTTACTGCAATCCCTTACATTAATATTCTTGCTCTGTACTTACTACATCCCTTACATTAATATTCTTGCTCTGTACTTACTGCAATCCATTACATTAATATTCTTGCTCTGTACTTACTACATCCCTTACATTAATATTCTTGCTCTGTACTTACTGCAATCCCTTACATTAATATTCTTACTCTGTACTTACTGCAATCCCTTACATTAATATTCTTGCTCTGTACTTACTGCAATCCTTTACATTAATTTTCTTACTCTGTACTTACTGCAATCCCTTACATTAATATTCTTGCTCTGTACTTACTGCAATCCCTTACATTAATATTCTTGCTCTGTACTTACTACATCCCTTACATTAATATTCTTGCTCTGTACTTACTGCAATCCCTTACATTAATATTCTTGCTCTGTACTTACTACATCCCTTACATTAATATTCTTGCTCTGTACTTACTGCAATCCCTTACATTAATATTCTTGCTCTGTACTTACTGCAATCCCTTACATTAATATTCTTGCTCTGTACTTACTACATCCCTTACATTAATATTCTTGCTCTGTACTTACTGCAATCCCTTACATTAATATTCTTGCTCTGTACTTACTGCAATCCCTTACATTAATATTCTTACTCTGTACTTACTGCAATCCCTTACATTAATATTCTTGCTCTGTACTTACTGCAATCCCTTACATTAATATTCTTGCTCTGTACTTACTGCAATCCCTTACATTAATATTCTTGCTCTGTACTTACTACATCCCTTACATTAATATTCTTGCTCTGTACTTACTGCAATCCCAGGACATTAATATTCTTGCTCTGTACTTACTGCAATCCCTTACATTAATATTCTTGCTTTGTACTTACTGCAATCCCTTACATTAATATTTTAACTATGTACTTACTGCAATCCCTTACATTAATATTCTTGCTCTGTACTTACTGCAATCCCTTACATTAATATTTTAACTATGTACTTACTGCAATCCCTTACATTAATATTCTTGCTCTGTACTTACTGCAATCCCTTACATTAATATTCTTGCTCTGTACTTACTGCAATCCCTTACATTAATATTCTTGCTCTGTACTTACTACATCCCTTACATTAATATTCTTGCTCTGTACTTACTGCAATCCATTACATTAATATTCTTGCTCTGTACTTACTACATCCCTTACATTAATATTCTTGCTCTGTACTTACTGCAATCCCTTACATTAATATTCTTACTCTGTACTTACTGCAATCCCTTACATTAATATTCTTGCTCTGTACTTACTGCAATCCTTTACATTAATTTTCTTACTCTGTACTTACTGCAATCCCTTACATTAATATTCTTGCTCTGTACTTACTGCAATCCCTTACATTAATATTCTTACTCTGTACTTACTGCAATCCCTTACATTAATATTCTTGCTCTGTACTTACTACATCCCTTACATTAATATTCTTGCTCTGTACTTACTGCAATCCCTTACATTAATATTCTTACTCTGTACTTACTGCAATCCCTTACATTAATATTCTTGCTGTGTACTTACTGCAATCCCTTACATTAATATTCTTGCTCTGTACTTACTACATCCCTTACATTAATATTCTTGCTCTGTACTTACTGCAATCCCTTACATTAATATTCTTACTCTGTACTTACTGCAATCCCTTACATTAATATTCTTGCTCTGTACTTACTGCAATCCTTTACATTAATTTTCTTACTCTGTACTTACTACAATCCCTTACATTAATATTCTTGCTCTGTACTTACTGCAATCCCTTACATTAATATTCTTACTCTGTACTTACTGCAATCCCTTACATTAATATTCTTGCTTTGTACTTACTGCAATCCTTTACATTAATTTTCTTACTCTGTACTTACTGCAATCCCTTACATTAATATTCTTGCTCTGTACTTACTGCAATCCCTTACATTCCCTTTCCCCTTATGACATTCAATAAAGAAGCTTTTTCTCCGTATATTTGTTATGGGTTCAATCTGCATTAATGTATTTTAGAGATTGATATAAATAAGAGGCCATATTGCTTTTGGTGTAACCAAACTTCTGAGAGTGTTTCGTCCGGTCCGATGGTTTGATTGTTCTTCATCTGCATAACTGCAAATTTTCATTCTACTTAGGTGCAAAAATAAAAATGTAATTTTTAATTTCCTTTTAATACACTAATGAAAATGTTGAAATATACGCCAAGTAAAGCGTTATAAGACAAATGGATTCCATTACGCTCTTCAAAGGTTAGTTAAAGAAACGTCCAATTATTAAAATTAACAGCAGAGAGCGCCTCGGGGATTCTACTAACATCTATGAAAATTCATAACGTACGTGGTTTACGGGCACTACACACGCAAGTGTTGTAAAATGTTAAAAACCTGGCCTGACCGCCTCCGAAGATTAAACAAAAGGATAATAATATAGTACACCCTTATGTTTGTAAAATGAAACATAACAATGTTATTGATTGTATTTCATATATTTTTAAAAGTAACAATTCAATGTACGGGGTAATTCAACGATAAAATTATTGTGCATGTGATTGTAAACTTCAAGGTTTTTTATAAAGTTGTTTTTCTATTTACCTATGTAGATACTGTAACAGGTTCGGAAACAATCTATTCTACCTGTTAGGTATTTAGGGGAAGTGGAACAGATACAATCTTATTATTACTTTATTTCAACACATCTATGGCAGGTCACTTTTATAAGGAAAAAGGAGTGTTTTTTAATCGAAACAATTGGAAGAAAAACGAATACAAGTAGAATAACAGTTGAGTTAAATAAAATATAGAAAAATATGTTTTATGAATTTCTATCTATAATTAAATATACTACGATGATGGCTCCTTCGTCTTAATGGGTAGGGAAAATAGTGTACCTATACGAATATATCAAAGACGTCTGAAGTCCAGGAGCGAAATACCTAAAAGTTATGTGGTAGAATAAGATATATATATTGTCAGCGATGTAGTAAAGTAGAGGTGTAAATAAACAATAAGTTACACCCCTAATCGTGTTTGATTCCCACATCCTGATAAGACCCTCGAATCTTACTGCGGTAAGAGTAGCGGTACACCCCCAGTACCTTTTAGCAAACAATCCGCCAGCGAGTTGCGACCAGAAGTTACGGTACCTACTTGCGTTCAAATCCAAACGGACAGCAATTGAACAAAAACAATAATGAATCCATAGCTCATTGATGAAAAAAATATATCCCCTCGTAATTCAAAGTTTCAATGCAATATTCAATAAAGAACACGATTTGCTATCGGCGCGACGCGACACTACGAAAACAGTTTAACGCCCAACCGTTATATCTCGGGATTTATTGACATGTAAATCATTTTAATTGGTGCCCCTGGACATTTTTAGGTTTAATTGTCAGCAATTTTTACAGTACAGACATTTCCACAGAGGAGCGATATCGATTTTTGTATTTTATGGCCTTTGAAATTTAGAGAAAGTTGTTTGAATAATATTCCTGCTGCGATCTAATTTAGATTTTAAACTTGTATAATATAACCAACGAAGATATATATAAAGATGCCAGGGTCTCGTCACTTGCTTCGCATTTCTATTAATTATCAGTAAATCTTCTTAAATCTGACAGGACTCAATATTAACTTAATTATTTAATGTTTTGTGATGTTAGCAGTTTTTTTTGTTTTGTTTCAGAAGGTTGTTAGTTTCTCGACCTATTTAAATTCTCGTGTCACGAAAATGCTCAAGAAAATTTGAAATTTTTAATAAAACACGATCTTATTGTCAAATTTTCGCTTTATTACAAAATAGACATTGTATTATGTATATAAACGACAGTACGTTATGTAAAACGGATATTTATGACCTTTATATGATTATCATGTTGAAATCTATCTATAATCCGTTAAAAGAAATATTTATGACCTGTATACGTTCATCTTGTAAGAGTTGTTTAGGTGTCAATAAGTCTTAAAGTATTCGTAACGACGACCACTAACACGATGATCATATATATTTCGTAATGACAAAGAGTTGCATTAAAAGGTTCCTTAAAAGTCACCGCTGCAACTGTTATAAGATGTATATATTATTTGATTAGGTAAACGTTTTCTGGACTGAATTAAATTACTAAAGTATCATAGACCACTAAAGGTTTGTATAAAATAATTAACACAATTCTTTGAAATTTGAGATACCCCAGGATAGCCTCTATATAACCAAATGTTATTTAGTCTCTATATTATAGGACAACTTTGCTAGTTGGGTAGTTACTCTTGTAGGAATTTTACAATTTTCCGGGATAAAAAGTAACAAAACTTCTCCATATCTTTAACTGTCTATGTGCATTAGCTTAATTGGATGTTGCATTGCGGCAGGATTGAGAAAAAAAATATATTGTTTTTCCGCGGGAAATTTTGAATTTTCCGGGATGAAAAATGACCTTAATCCTTCCTCGGGACTCAAACTATGTCCATACCAAATTTCATCTACATCGGTTCAGTGGTTTAAGCGTAAAGAGGTAACAGACAGACAAAGACAGATAGACAGACCGACGGACGCATTTATAATATTAAAATGGATTTTTTTAAATTTCTGAGCATACAATAACATATGCTCCTCGCTCTCCCTTCTCTTATTATCCGATTTCGGTAAAGCTGGAAGGAAGAGTTCGGTAAAGATTACGTTTCCGAATGTTGATGTAGATGTTCCATCGCAACTCCTTTCTAGTTACTTTTAATATTGTGTTTCTCAAACATTAAATACAATACAATTTAAGTATTTTCGATGATGAACAAAAGATTTGAATGTGCAGTAAGTATGTCAAGTTATAAAAGATTTAATGTAATAACCATCATATCAGATAAATGACAACCCTTTGCAGTCAGTAGGTATGCAGTAGGTATTACACTCAGATGCAAAATATTTGTTAGTTTTAAATCAAATAATTTATTATTAAATATTATATACTATGCAAAATAGTTGAGAATAAAACTCAACAAAAAATCCATTCAGGGCGCAAGGCAACTAAAAAAACACGCATATAAAACATGACGGCTCTAGAGTATCGTTTCGCTGTAACCCCGGACGGAGAATGAGTGTGTTTTATCGTTATCGAGAAACCGCCTATCAGATGATGCTGTTAATACAAGAGTATTAAAAATTAAAAAGCATTAAATTAAAATTTTATTTCTTTGTTGATTATTTTGCAGGTTTTAAGTCTGGATACTATGCTCAAATAACAAAAATAGCATCGAAGGTTAATTTACATAATAGTTTATTAATACATATAAAAAGCAATTTTAGTTCAAGTTGTAGCTAAATATTTGCTATCTAAATATGTACTAGTCATTTTGTTGCTTCAAATTTACTAATTATTTTTTATTTAACTAAAGACTATTGTACATTTGTGTACTGGAGGGACCCAATAATTATAAAAAAGTAAAGTACTACCCTACTCTTAACTTTTTATATAGACCAGCCGAGATAGTTTGTTCAATTTATTGTTGATTTGTTAATTAATAAAAAGTACAATTTATCGTAATTAACAATTTACTATTTGATTTAATTGATCTTATCTATCAGTCTAATTTGTAATAAAGCGAAAATTTGACAATAAGATCGTGTTTTATTAAAAATTTCAAATTTTCTTGAGCATTTTCGTGACACGAGAAATTAAATAGGTCGAGAAACTAACAACCTTCTGAAACAAAACAAAAAAAACTGCTAACATCACAAAACATTAAATAATTCTTTACTGTTTGCGTTTTAAATGACAATAAGGGTTTTGCTTTTGTTTCGCGTATTTTATACACATCGTCATACTTACAAACTGAACAACCCTCAGACAGTATAGTGCCTGTTGTATATCACATACATATAGTATGTTTTAGGGTGCGTTCGTTCTGGGATTCAGAGTTCCCACAAATGATACTTTTCACACTTTTGATAACGCCAGTTTTGCCACCGACACCTACCGTTCGTTTAGCTTTGAAACGTTACTAACAAAATTTTTGGTTACAAAACTTGCAAAACGAACGGTTAACGTACACACACTGCGATAAAACACACACACACTACCATAAACAATGAATATGTATAGGCAGTTTGACAGATTAACACAAAAACCCCACCTCCAGACATGGGTCTAAAGTTTCGTTATTCGGTGGCAAAAGTGACAAAAATATCGTAAGCGAACGCATGACAGTTTGTCACAGATGATACGAAAATTTTGATATTTTTGATACCAATGCTAAACGAACGGATGACAGGTGGCAAAAGTAATGAAAATAATGATTCTGCATCCCAGAACGAACGCACTGTTAATGAGGCCAAGTTTTCCTTTCGCTGGAAATTTATTCATCAATGCATATTATTGATACACCATTTAACACAAATCACTCGTTGATGGAAGGTGCGTGTGAGCCTCCGCTATGCAATTAATTGCGCAGCGTCGTGTTTACACGAGTTCGGTGCACGCCAGTGTACGATGTACTTTACGACTCATGTAAGACGTTTTTATGTCGATCGTTTATTTGTTTGTTAGTAGGTAAGTTATCTTGGCCACCACTTTATGCGCGTACGGCTTGAAGCTAATTTACGAAGCTTACCAATGATTTTTATTTATTCTAATGATTGCTTTAATTTTAAGGCTATAGCATACCTTAGCAAAAACGAGCCGTTTCGACCAGTGTACAAAAACATATTACACTATTGATACAAACAAAGGTTTGTACTGTCGCATTTCTTAATGTACCTGTTTTCTCGAATTACCAAGTATGATTTGCAGTAATTATAGTGCTTATACACCAACCGATCTGAGTTAAGTTTTTATCCAAGATAAAAATTTATTTACTATACCGCTTTACTATAACATTTTGCTTGATGTAGTAGAAGAGAGTAAATATTTTTTTGTAAATTACAATTTATTTATTATTAGCTTTTGCCCGCGGCATCACTCGCGTGATATACAGGAACCGTGCAAGTACCTAAAAATTATTTTTCTTTTTGGCAATTGTAGGTTTAATTATATATTTATTATATATTTAATTTAAATATAAATTTAATTATATATTTATGTATATATTATACTTTTCTGTTTTATTCAATAATATAAACGAATACCAAATCACTTCGCGTCAAAGATCTTCTACTTTATCTAGTTCAACAAGCTCATCACCCAGTTCCTCAAGTTCAGATTCATCAAATCCATGCAATTCCAACAATACAGAAAAATTCAAATCAGTATTTAACGTACTGACTAGATCGCTGTAGTATCTCGAGTCGTATTGTCCTTTTTTATACTGCGGTAGAGTGGACAATTGTAGGTATGACTGACAGCTTTTTCATATAAAATTCTATAAGTTTTTATTATACTGAAAGTGTTGTTCATCCTAGAAATTATAAATGAAACAAATTGTCTACGAGTAACATCATTCAATGTTAAAGATTTAGTTTATTATGTAGATACCTATAACGAGTATGAGTCCGGCCGCTTACCACATTACGCTAAGTGCTAATGAGGCAGCCATATTGTAAATAACAAAATAAATTGCTACTTAAATCTTGCTTAAGTATAAAGCATATCTAAATTGAGAAATCCTTTTCAGTTTACATCTAAATTATCGACATAAAATCTTAACGTTTAATTACAGATACCGATTGAATATATGATATTTATTTTCTGAGATAACACTTAGCTATTTTTAGATTTAACGATCATAATTTGTATGTTTTTTATTTTAGTTGGGTACTTGGGTATAATATTTGTTTTCATA
This sequence comes from Apoda limacodes, assembly GCA_946406115.1. Classification (NCBI taxonomy): domain Eukaryota; kingdom Metazoa; phylum Arthropoda; class Insecta; order Lepidoptera; family Limacodidae; genus Apoda; species Apoda limacodes. The sequence continues at coordinate 2,589,450 of OX291553.1, read as the reverse complement.
TTAGCTGTTTATTAAATAGAAGAGTGTAAGAAGATATTTGTTAATAGAACTCTACCTGTACCAGATAAACACAACTATTTTCCTGAATATTTTTTGTTCCTATACATTTGGGTAACATTGACATTTAGTCTTAATAATAGCTGTTACCTAGGTATATTCGTCACTCATAGACCCGCTTGGCCTGGCCGAGCTGCGCAGTAGCAGAGACGTGTCGTTATTTTTATTCTGGCAAAATTTTTTCATGCTACGTAAATAGCTGACGTTAACCCGGGTTGTTGTTACGTTAAACTACGTTACGTTCAACTAGGTTTTTTACTTTCATGTAAAAGTTTCCTAACCTCAGATTTATCTTAGTAGATTATGCATGTTTTCAAAAAATAAAACAAAACATAAGAAAAATGTCTTTTTACTCTGAAACCAATTGCGACGATCTCTCGCGCGCACTTTCCGCGAACATAGTGGATGTTCAGTAAAAGTTTTGTGGTGGTCTTCTGCAAATACTACGGGAAAGACGAACATTGCGGGGCGCGGGGGGACATCAATATTCATCAGTAAACTCAAACTTAATTCTTAGCATCGCGATTAGAACGTAGGTCATTCAATATAGCTATTTAATAGTAGGATTATTCCCATTACAATTATATTCTTGTACAATATACATTTATGTAAAAATATACTTACGTACATTTATCAATATCTATACTATATATTATAATTGCGATAGTGAGTCTGTTTGTTCGTAATTCGTTCACGTTGCAACGGAGCCTGTAATTAAGCTAAAACTGAACGGAGAAGGACATAAACTACTTCTACACTACTCATGCTCTGAAAGAACCTTCATGCATAGTCAAAAATAGGGTTGAAAGTGCGTGTTTGCAGAGATTATTACTTTCTTGCCCGTTTAGAAGGAAGAAAGTAAAAACAAAAAGCACTTTCTATTTAAAAGCTGACGAAATAATTAAATAACTTCTTTTTATTTTGTACAGTGCCATCTGTGATTATAAAAGTGAAATAATATTTGTTAAATAAATTAAAACTTTAATTAATTATATTTTATTATCCTCGCATTTGTAGTGTAAAGCACTATATATCACTCGGGATGAAAGACGATTCCCATCTCGTGTGTTTTAACTACACCCTCGCCGGTAATCAGTCACTTTCACCCCTTGGTGAACAATTTACTATTTATACCCGTAAAAATAAAAGTTTCTGCAGGAATAACGGAATCCCACGTGGATGACCAATAGCTACAGGTATTCTTTGGCAAACTTTCTTACTATAATAATCCAGCAGTGGTCGTAGAAATCATACGCAAATAACCGAATCCAGCGGAGGCGAAGCATCGATTCAATAGTTAAATATAGTATTAATAACCAGCTGCAATCCACCATCGGCCGCCCGGCTCGCATAGCCTACAACCAACCGCCACCCGGCCCGTATAGCCTATAACCATCGGCGGCCCGACCTGCATAGACTAACCAACGGACTAATAAGACACTTCTAACGATACCTCATTTTTCGAAATCTGATTGGTAACTTTAGAAGAACGGAAACGGTTGAACTTGTTAAAATCATATACCTTTTGGCTTCGCCGGAGTAGGGACTAGCGTCGCAGCAAGCGGTGTAACTGACATACAAATTTTCATTCATTCTAGGATTTGATTATCCATATATACTGAACCATGCCATTGCTTATTTTCTACTGAAAGACTCTATAAATTTTCATAGTTATATTTACAAACATGAACCGACTGGCCTCTCGAACCAAAGCTCATACTTTTTTTTAAGAATATTATTTCTACAAACAGTGGACCACTTCATTTTCATTTTCAACATAAAGACCAAATGCTAACGTTCTTGTTCATTGATTCGACTACAAAATTGATGGAGTATTACAAAAACTTCCAACCCCGTTCTTACCCTCATAGTAGGAAATGAATTTTAAAGAACTCATTCTCAGTATAGCCTCACATCCTCAAATAAACATAATATACTAATAAAATTTTTGTCAGTTAGTCATCATAATATATAATATGCATCCATTTTAAAATAAACAAATAACAAAAATAGATTCGGAGTTGCAAGGTCGGGCGCAGCGTTTCCAAATCCCACGCAACGATAAAACTTATACATGTATAATGACTCGATGAGTATTCACGCCACTTCTAAGAAATTCCTTATACATCACGATATTTCGTAACCGGCAATTTGCATAAATTAATTAGTGGCGAAAACGATTCCTAATTAAAAGCCAAAACATATTTTTTAAGTTTCTATCAATATTTATTGACATTTTAATTTATTTCGTGGTCGTTTTTTAAGTTGCTTCTTGAATATTAATGAATGTTAAATTTATTGGCTCTCAAAGTGTCGGTGAGTTGACTTTTTGTTACTTTTCTGATGAAATTAAATGGTTTTTTAATTTATTGATTTATCTTGGCATTTGAGATAAAAACGTTTGGCTACCGATTTGCTCAGCACTGACTCAAGACTTGTGGGAATGTTATTAATTGATGAAAATGGTGTCGAAATCAATTTTGTAACGTAGTTTTTGTTTATTTATACCAATATTATATTATAAATACAAAGTTAAGTGTGTCTGTTCGATTTATTTATAAGCTTATGCATTTTTGCGGCAAACTTGCTGGAAATTCAAAATAAAAATCTTTATCTGTCTTTTAGTCTCTCTGTCTGTGTCAAATTTAGAATTCAATTCTGATTAAGTTTAAAAGGGTTTTTTTTTTTATTTATGTTTTATATTAAGTAGGAAACAATCATCTTTTATTTGGGGTCGGATTCTTCTTTTGTTCTCAAATTATTATTTAAAACTACGGTCGCACAAAAACGAAAACCAAAAAACAAGGAAGCCGTTATAACAGAACATACAATTAACTGTAATGAATCACTGCAATTTAAAACTTTGATGCCTTTGTTGTGTTTTATTTGTGTATCCGATTCGCTTTGACCGTGTTACTAGAATTTACTTTAAGGTATTAAAATTACCTTGTGTAAGTTTAATTAACTTTGTAACACAATACATTATAACATCATTAATTAAAATATTTTTCTCTCTATTAAAAAAATATTAAAATGTAGTCAGTATGCTTCAGGCAGTTTATATTTATTTGTTGTGCTGCAACATTCAACAATTTTAACAACATTCTCTACCACTAAATATTTTTATAATTAAACTAAAACAAATATGTATACTTATTTAACTTATTGTATTGTATACCTACCTACGTAAACAGTACTTCTAGTTTTGTATAAGTACCTACCTACGTAAACAGTACTACTAGTTTTGTATAAGTACCTACCTACGTAAACAGTACTGCTAATTTTGTATAGGTACTTACTACGTAATTAGTACTACTAGTTTTGTATAAGTATCTACCTACGTAAACAGTACTAATAGTTTTGTATAGGTGCCTTCCTACGTAAACAGTACTACTAGTTTTGTATAAGTACTTTCCTACTTAAAGAGTACTACTAGTTTTGTATACGTACCGACCTGCATAAACAGTACTACTAGTTTTGTATAAGTACTTACCTACGTAAACAATACTACTAGTTTTGTATAGGTACTGTAACTAACCCCCCCAAGAACAAATATATACTACCTACCCCTAACGTACCCACCTAACTAACCAGCATGGAAAGAAAAGATTATAAGAGATAATATGAACACGAAACTTGAAAATTGAAGTATAAATTTTTCGAAGGATTGGCTATGTGATCGTCTAAGTGGTAGGACCTAATTATGTAACGTAGACCGCAGGTTCTTTAAGAGAAAGACTGAAACACCGTTCTAGTAATAAAAATAGTATCCTCTACCCCTATGCGCTTTTTATTTTTCTAAAACAATAAAAAGGCGGGAAGCTCCACCCAGCGCTTCCCACGGTACGTGACCATACCGAGGCTAACTTAGCGCACATCCCCCGAAGGAGTAGAGGTGTGAAATCATAAATGGTATAACCATTAAATTATCGTTGCAGCCGAAGCTGAAGACCGAAGTCTAAATATGCAGTTTCAGGAACAAATCCTTGTGCGTGCATAGCACAAACACTCAGCCTTAGGACAAAGAGTGTGACATCCGTTCGCACAGACACAGCCATGACATTGTCAAGAGAGCACGCCTCGTGTTAAGCACACTCCGAAGAGCAAGATGCAGTAAACCCCACTAAACCATTTGTGTAGGTGCTAATTATTATGTACTAATGGAACAGCCATGGAATTCACCAAGAGGGCACGCCCCATGCTTAACACACTCCGAAGTGCAAGACGCAATAAGCCCCACTGCATCCATGTAACTTCAGTCGTAGATTATAAATAATATATTTCGGTTTTCACGCCGGCGTCCACACCATACATGATCAAGGATTCATAAACAGGTTAAATGTATAGGTATATTATCAGTTCAAGTACGAAGAATTATAGTTTATAGTTTATTTGATCGATTAACGATAGAATAAGTGTGAGTTATATTATTTATGTAATATTCAGTATCGCAGCTTTTTAGGAATTTAGTCGCGAACCAAATATGATTCCATGAGTTGTTACCAGTCGCGTAGGTGAAGTATCATTGTCGCCTTCGCGTAATCAGCGTCCGACTCCCCACAACTTGGCAACGGTTTACGTGTTAATTTAAATAAAACAACAATTGCCTTCTTTCGCAGTTTTTCGACTCTGACAGACAGCTCGGGGCAAGGACCTTTACCCTTCTACACTGTGTGATCTGTTGTCGTCGTTCAAGTCGCTCGGCACTGAACTTACATTCGTATTTGACCCAAACAAACTGATCGAAACGTTAGGCGAGATATGTTCAAACCGTCTGTAAGCTCAGCCGATATAACTTGAAGCCACTAACGAATTTTAACGATAAATATTCTGAGAGATCCGTAGGTTTTTGGGCTTCCGATCCCTGGGCATGCCTCCATCCTCTCCTTATCTCCTCTTTACTTTACTCAGGCGAGGTTGTATTGTATAGCAGCAGTATAAGCAATCAAACATAAGAAGTAACATCCATCGCTAAATCAAGCAAAAGAGTCGCATTCCAATATTCAGGTCACTACAACACTACCACCTTTTATTAGTCATCAGAAAGGTACATAATTCCTCTCAGATTAGAATGTATTCACTCAATAATACATTGCATTTTATATCAATTTATCGCATTTTGCATATGCCCACCTCATACGCTTTCTTTATATATTGTGGCCACGCGACGCTTGCCGCTGCCTATGTATGTCTACGTAAACTTATGCTGTCCCGGGTGTTCTAGTAATGAAATTTAATTTTATTTTCGAATTTAGGTTTTTAACTACATAAATGTGTTAAGCCCGTCTTTAGAAAGTCTACAAAACTATTAAAGACCTCCACCGCCACGATCCTGGCTAACTTTTTCTAAGTCCTCGATCTTCCACGATCTTATTTAATTATTATTTTGATAATTTTGTTAGTTTTATATAACATTTTTATTTTATGTAATTTTTTTTTTTTTTTTTTTATTAAATTTTATTTTTATAAAATTTAATATTATAAAGGTCGAAGATGACTTGGTAGACGGGTAGGTTCGGCAGATGGGTACAGTACCTACCTACGTAGACAGCACTACTTGTTTTGTATAGGTACCTACCTACGTAAACAGTACTGCTAATTTTGTATAGGTACCTACTACGTTAATAGTACTACTAGTTTTGTATAAGTATCTACCTATGTAAACAGTACTACTAGTTTTGTATAGGTGCCTACCTACGTAAACAGTACTACTAGTTTTGTATAAGTACTTACCTACTTACAGAGTACTACTGGTTTTGTATAGGTACCTGCCTACGTAAACAGTACTACTAGTTTTGTATAAGTACCTATCTACGTAAACAGTACTACTAGTTTTGTATAAGTACCTATCTACGTAAACAGTACTGCTAATTTTGTATAGGTACCTACCACGGTAAAAGTACTACTAGTTTTGTATAAGTATCTACCTATGTAAACAGTACTACTAGTTTTGTATAGGTGCCTACCTACGTAAACAGTACTACTAGTTTTGTATAAGTACTAACCTACTTACAGAGTACTACTGGTTTTGTATAGGTACCTGCCTACGTAAACAGTACTACTAGTTTTGTATAAGTACCTATCTACGTAAACAGTACTACTAGTTTTGTGTAAGTACCTACCTACGAAGACAGCACTACTAGTTTTGTATAGGTACCTACATACGTAAACAGTACTACTAGTTTTGTATAAGTACCTACCTACGTAAACAATACTACTAGTTTTGTATAGGTACCTACCTACGTAAACAGTACTACTAGTTTTGTATAAGTACCTACCTACGTAAACAATACTACTAGTTTTGAATAGGTACCTACCTACGTAAACAGTACTACTAGTTTTGTTTAGGTACCTAACTACGTAAATAGTACTACTAGTTTTGTATAGGTACCTACCTACGTAAACAGTACTACTAGTTTTGTATAAGTACCTACTTACGTAAACAATACTACTAGTTTTGTATAGGTACCTACCTACGTAAACAGTACTACTAGTTTTGTTTAGGTACCTAACTACGTAAATAGTACCACTAGTTTTGTATAGGTACCTACCTACGTAAATAGTACTACTAGTTTTGTATAGGTACCTACCCACGTAAACAATACTACTAGTTTCGTATAGGTACCTACGTAAACAGTGTTACTCATTTTGTTGGATTTACTATACATAGATGATAGTTTACGATGGCATGAGCACATTGAGCACATTGCCGATGTGTGTAGATTGAGTAAGGCGATTACGATTACGCCATCTTCTCGTGTCATGGCTCTAGTCATCGTTATCTACCGATAACATTTAAAAAGTTTCTTTTGGATATTTTCACTCTAATTTAATGTACGGTGTTGATTGGTGGGCTCTATACTCAAATAGAAACAGACCCTTTGTTCTACAAAAATAAAATCCGCAAAATGGTGGATGCTGCTCCGGACTGACCAGCCCTTCAGCTATTTACTAAACTACGTGTATTAACCCTATCATATCAGTTTATATAAACATTCAACGATTCATGTTTTACAATTAGTTGCGTGTTAACTTCTGTAGCGAGCAGATGTTCAGTTGGTATATGAGCAAATCGCCATACCATTTAGAAATAAGTTAGTATGGGGTGTTTGAAACTTAAGTGCAAATGATTAATTATTCTTATGGTTACACAATACCTATATGGAGAGCCCATGAATCGAATAAAATTGTTTAAACACGACACTAGAGATCCTGGAGGCTTGAGAATCAACTTAAACGTAACTTTAGGTACTGTTAAGAGGTTATAAGTAATGTCTTAAAATAAAGATAATAAAATACACAACTGATAAATATGTACCACTAGATGTATGTATGCATCAGAGTGGCTCTCGGAAAGTATTCACGTTAACATCTGACACCTCATTCGTTAAGAGATGTAATCGCCGCAGAGCTGTTTCCGGTGGTGTCAACAGACAAAGACTAGACATTGTATGTAAATATCTACACCGCCGCCACTGCCACGCCATCGCGTAGGCAGACCGTGGGTCAAATCTTTTGCTATCACTCCATCTTTAGTTATGTAAAGTGCAATGAATATCTTACTTAGTATTTTAAATTAACTAACATCTGTGTTACCTTGTACGGCATTTTTTAAGCTGCTTAGAGGTTTTCTAATGTACGAAACTGAGTTACTACTTATTCCTTACTTAATAATTACGTTTCTTAACTTAAAAAATATTTATCAGTAATGTTATTCTACATTCACAATGCTCTTCCTGACATATCCACTCCAAGGCCACTAAAAACATAAACTCACAAAATGACATGTAACTTCTTTCTTGAAAAACTCCATATATTAGTCCTTAGATTTATCTTAATCCTTAAATCCTTAATCTTAGCAGGGAGCTCATCTCACGACCTAAACGTTCGCGGGAGGAAGTTTCTCTGAAAACGCACTGCACGTGACCATTTAGGTTCTAAGGTGTCGATGGTAGAAAGTAGCCGTGAGCTTCTTTTTAAACAATTCCTGAGAACACATCCCATTATACAAGCGGTAAAACACACACAGGAAGGCAAACTTTAGGCGCTAGTCTGAAGGGTTCGGAGGATACGGTTTGTGATTTTGGAATCATTAACGATTCTCTCAGTCCGTTGGTCCAAAGGGCCAAGCTGGTATCTGAGTGCCCAGAGATTATAGCAGTATATGAGGTTGGACTTGTGCCTTTTAAAGGTTTAGATGAATTGCTGCTTTGCTCTGTTGATCATTCCAATTTTTTTGACGCCAGCTACACCTTGTCTTCCTAATGATCTCGGATGTGAACATTTCTGGATATGTCAACAAGTTCCCATGTTCTTCTTCCAAAATGCTTTTGGAGATGGTACGGGGAGTTTCTTGGAATTATGGGATCTTAGTGAATTGGGTTTTCTTAGTGGTGAACGTGCAGACTTCTCTTCGTAGGGTTGTATCGGTCAAATTTTCTCGATTTTAGACACATATTATCCACGGTTTTCCTCCACAGCGGAACGGGGGATATTTGCACGGTTCGTATAATAAGCGTCTCTAGTACTTTCATCTGCATAACAATGGTTGTTTTCTATCGACAATATGTCATTGATTTGCAGTGGGAGCAGACAGCACAGAGCCCAAAATTAATATCCATGCTATCAAAGTAATAACCATTTTCGCTTTCTGGCAACGGCAGTATACTCATTAGTTGACAGGCCTAGAAAATGCCTGCAGGCTGCCACCAGATGTCCATCGACATTACAGAAAGAACAATCGAGTCTTTCAGAATCTGAAATTTTGTATTGGGCTTTAAGTGTCCAAACATATATCAGGTTCTTGAGCCAGGATTCATGTCTGATCTGGCCAGAACGCGAGCTAGAACGTCAGGAGTAAGAGTAAAACCGGTATTTTTAAGCTTATTTACACTGATCCTCTAAGAAGGAAAGTAGCAAGTGAAACCAGGAAAGTGCCTAGTTGATTACCCTTCATTGCGCGGTTTAAAGCGGAGCTTAAGGTCAGAATGGAGCGTGCCAAGAACTAATTAGAAAACATAACCCTTGTGCGAATTAATATTGAACTTAGTTCTTTACAGTAAGAAAGATAGCAAAGAAAAGATAATCGATCTCCGCCAAGCAATCTACAAGAAGAGGAAACCAGATTGGAGTATTGACTTATAACTAACTGCATATGGATGTTTATTCCGGTATAGGTAGTTGCAGATCTCTAAAACGTGAGAGGATATCTTGTCCTGTCTAAAGCTCGTGATATTTTACTAAGGGACTATATGGCACTATTTCAGTCCAGGTACAGCTTTGTACAAGTACAAACCTAAAGTTTCCGATGAATGAATGAGTGAAATGTCGATATAGCATCTATTGATCTATTCAGTTATGAAATTTAAGAGTCATCTATATGTATATAAACTAATCTATGATCAATAACGAAACTCAGTTAAGTGTTATAAAAATCAATTTAGAAATAAACAAAGCGAACCTGTAGTCTATTTCTTTCGACCAACATCCGCCATTTTGTTTGTTTATTTTTGTAACACAAAAAAGCTAGAAAGAGACAAGAGACCTTAGTTTCACTTTAACTCTGTCACACGCTTGCGATTTTTTTTTCACATTTGGCTAGGATATGCGCATGTTAATCGACCAGACTTAACATTAATGTACTTGATTTATTTATTTATTCCCTTTTGTTAGTAACACTTGTCAAATATAATATATCAGTTTAAACAGAGGGTAAAATTGGTGACTCTGAATGTATTTTAGTCTGTGGTAACTGTTGATCCAGCATTAAGCTGTCAAAACAGTTCTCTGCGCAGATTTCACGGACATCACCGCTCGAGCTTAAACAGATTGTAATGCGTCACCGTGACGAATATCTGCAATGATTATTCTCGAGTCGCGTCGCGTCACAGATTAGATACAGTGTTCTCGTACTAGTACATATAAAGCGCTACAAACTTATTCGTTACCGTACATACAGTTTTTTCATTACATAGAAAGTAGTGGAATGTAATAGAATTGATAAGGTACGTTTTTCTTACTACTAAGAGATCCATGGTGTTCCATTCTGACTCGATTGCCCTATAGTAACACCGTACTAGAATAATAAACTAAATACCAGTAAATTAATACAGTCCATTTGTACGAATTTTAGCGTCCAGACATTACTTGTATACTAGACTGCAAATGAATTATGAGTACTCTGTGGTTTCATTTTAAATTAAAAGCTTTTACGATCCGCGTAATTTAAAAGGTACTGCGTCTTAGTACAGAGCTACATGAATCAATATTGACTCTTTAATACGCCCGGATTAATGGTCGTTTCTAAGTAATGTCCTAAGTAATACTTTAGAAAGTTTTACTTGGAGAATTCTATACAATACTTACTACTGCTATTAGTCATATTTACCAGATTTCCAAAAACAGAAAGCCATATATAAAAGCCATAAAAGAAAATAATTTAAATGGCTTTCCCTTTTTTTTTACCTAAATTTCTATACTTTTTTCAAGTCAAGTCATTGTAAACAGAGATTTTGTTTAACGACAACGCTGTATGGCTTGTACACTTTACCATCATCATCTAATATCTTTAAACGAGCAATTCTGTCTGAAATCTGAATCTCGGAAACGGCTCCAACAAATTTCATGAAATTTAGTACGCAGGGGGTTTCGGGGGCGACAAATCGATCTAGCTAGGTTTCATTTTTAGAAAACGTCGTTTCAGCTGTGTTTTCAGGCTTTCAATGATAAACTGAAAAATATGACTCTTCCTGAAATCTATTGGCGAGTAGTAATACTATTATTTTTACCGACACAGCAACACTAAAGCTACTTGACAATAGATAGTCCCGAGGTACTATGACATAAAGAACAAAAAACCGGTGGAGTGCGAGTTTTAACTTGCGCACCGACGATGGTACCGTAGATAATTATGTAATAGAATTATTTCCCCACCCCCTCGCACCTCTTTACCCTTACATAAGTCGACGTAAGCAGCTAAGAACAAATAATTCATGGATATTTGAGCATTTGAATCCATGTTTTATTATTATCAACACATTACGTGCTCAGACTGTCCTGAGTAAAGGAAATACGTCTCTTTTTTTTTTTTTATATACCACTAAGGTGGCAAACAAGCTTACGGTCCGCCTGATGGTAGCCGGTCACCGTAGCCTATGAAGACCGCCAGACCTTCCGTTGTGTTATGGAGGTTTCCGGCATGGTCTTACCACAACACGGTATAGTACAGCGCCTTCGTCGTTCATATTCGAGTTGGAGGCAAAGAGACTGCCCAATAGATCGGCTTTCTCTTTTGGACTAAGGGCTTAGTAACCATCGGTGTTTCAAAGTGGTGGCAATGACGACGGGCAGAAGTTCCCCTCGGCAGCTTAAGCAAGTGACCAGGAAGCACGACCCCTAGAGGTATAGCTCGCAAGTCGCCCACTTGTTTTGCCGATGGATGGATTGGAATATAGCTCTGGCAGTTGCTTTCGTACTAAACCTCGAGGCAGCATTTAATTTGCAGAACTTCTTAGAAATATCCAGATCCTTATTATTACGAGCCGCGATCTAAGCCTTATACGCAGTTTGCTTAAAAATCTTAGCTTCTCTGCAAGACCTATTATACCACGATCGTTTTTTGGAGTCGGCAGCTACTCGCAGGTTAAGAATGAAAGATTCCATACAAGCGAGGATTGTCTCAGTGACTGCGGCTGCGCGGAATATCCGTCCGGGAGTGTAGTCAGCAGAAGGTCGAGTAAGGTAAGTACTCGACCTTCCTACCGACTTCGAGTAAGGTCGAGTAAGTAAGCTCGTATGGTCCTGTATATCTGGTATTCTCGTTGGGGAAATTACCAGCTGAAAGAATCCATAGGTCAGAGCAAATTCACAAGCAAAGCGTTACTCAGGCTTGTGGTCTCTAGGCTTGGCTAAGAATAAGAGCGTGTGTGTCTAAGCAGTGTTTATTATTACAGTATTCAAGCTAAGCCTAAGTCTTAGCGTCTTTCCAATAAGTTATACTTTGTCTACGCAACGACTATTATAACGGGCCTCAGATATGTTCGTTGTTGCATTAATTACATTACGCATACTAAGGCTCTGTCTTAGAATGTTACTTTGTCTAAACTACGGCTATAAATCCGGGCCTCAGTATGATAGAGGCAATTCATAGAATGTAACTTTATCATTCTTTATATGAAGCATTGTTTCATGCATTACGACACTTATTCTTCAAGGAGTGGTTAGAGGTATTACGAACTACAGCTGCCTGTAATAGCCAATAGGCATTTAGATACTACCGCTGCCACAAGGCAGCCCAACGTACCAGCTCTGCGCCACAACAAAGTCTATTTATTTATTTCGTTACCAAAAGTTGTTACATTAAGACTGACAATTTATACAATAAAATAACTTAAATCTAACCATTTATAGCTATAAACAGCTTAAATTTTACTTATTAATGGATTTTTTTGCTGATTCTTTTGTTAATAATTAAGTTTATGAAAAATCGTACAACAACTGATATTTGTTAGTAGAGTTACCATACAATTTGTGAGAAAAATACTTTCTTAGTTATTCTTATCAAACTAAACAAAAGTAAAAATACTAACAAAAAATAAATTGAAACAGGTACAATACAATCTAATGTAAAAATGTAATTAGCTTTATTTAAAACGTACATATATGTTTCTAACAATACTATAATATTTAAAATAGGCAATAAAATAGTTCACAGTGTGAAAAATATCAGGTAAATAGATACCTATAACTATAAAGGCTATGTAACAACATCACATTAAATCAAATCAAATCAAACAATATTTATTCAAATAGGTTTTTGAGAACAGTTTCAATCGTCGATACAATGTAAACAACGATAATTTATGCCAAAAAGAGCTGGCAATAAGTTCTATTTAAAGTAATAATACAATACATTGATAATCAGCTAACAAGTATACAATATGTATTGTAACACTTAGTGATACAAATAAGTTAGAAAGCTAATTAAAAAATAATAAAACGGGATTAATCGCGTCATTATTTGGCAAAATTGGCAAATTATTTTTAAATTAGTAATGGAACGCGAAAATTTAAAATTTAAGTAAGTAAGCAACTACAAACAATGCCAAACACATGTGAATTTTGAATTTTAAGTAATTCTAACTTACTCCGATATTTGTTTTTGCGAGAGGTACTTGTTGTACACTCCGTGGATGTAATTGCTGCTACCAAAAATGTCTAGTTTTGACTAACCTTATGTGACTGCCAACAATTGGGAGGAACAAGTTTTCCTTATATAAAATAAGAGGATATTAGTGCTACGGGAGTAGATTTATATTAATAGAGAATGTCCTTTGTACACTTGCACTTCAGTCCTTTTAACTTTACTTACACTCTTCTTTCTATCTAATATATATCCATCAAAACCAATGTATACATTTACATACATATACTTAAAATTATCCATACTATCCATGTGTATAGTAAATATTATAAATGTGCAAGGAAATCTGTCTGCCTATAACCTTTTCACGCTCAAACCGCTGTACCGATGAGGATAAAAATTTGCATTGAGATACTTTAAGTCCCGGGGAAGGACATAGGCTACTTGAAAACGTCAAGTATTCGTCGGTTTTTCTTCCATAATTAAGGAGTTGCCGTTGAAATCCTACACCTATAACGGAATTTAGCCCCGGTTGAAACCGCGGGCAAAAGCTAGTATGTTATAAATACAATAGTGAGTCTGTTCGTTTGTCTATGCATCACGTTACAACAGAGCATCCAATTGAGCTAAAACTTCTTTCAGGGATAATAGAAGAGATGAAGAAAAAAGTAGGTAGACTTTTATTCCGTAAAAAATAAAAGTTTATGCAGGAATGACTGCATTCCACGTGCATGAACTATAGCCACAGATACAGTTTGCTATTGCAACTTTATTACTATAATTTGGGAGTAGTCGTAGAAATCCTACGCCAATCCAGCGCGGGCGGAGCCGTTGGTAACAACTAGTACATATATAAATACATACATAAAGTCACTCGATCCCGATCACGTGCAAGAGGTAAACTGCGAAGTGGCGAAGAACTTCTTTGCCCCCACAGTATCCTCTGCCCTCCGTCACAGTCGACGAGGTCAAACAGGTCATCAAACGTACGATATATGCTTATAGAGCAATTGCAATTACAAAAAATATCTGCCATGTTTTTTCGATGTATCTAGTGTAAAATAGTCGATTTATCGACTAAAACAGCTACTGCGATTAACAAGCCATGAGTAAATCAATTAAACACATCTCTAATTCGAGATTATCTCTATCAGTCCCTAGTTACAGCCGCAGTAAGCCGATAGAAGCGGGCGGCTCAGGTCCGGCCGTTGTGGAGACATTTGGTGAGGCCTACGATCAGCAGTGGACGTCTTCCGTCTGAAACAACGATCAATTTTAAGATACTGTACAAATATGTCCAGTACAATCATTACATGTTTATAACATAGTTTTATTTTTATCGACATTTATTTTTATTTTGTGTAAATGTTGCCATCAGTACCATCCACCTACAAAAACGTCATATGAATTGCTTTGTGTCATCTCTATTATTTTATAACATGACTAGCTTTTGCCAGCGGCTTCGCCCCCCCTTAATTTGGTTATCGGTGTAGGATTCTTACGGCAACTCCTCAATTATAGAAAACAACCTGCTAACACTCTCTCTCCATCTCTCACTCTCTCCCTCTCTCTCTTTCTCAAAAATATAAAATAATTAACAACTAAAAACTAATTAACTAATGGATTAACCTCGCGAGCATCATACAAACTTTGAACCCCGGTAAGTTTTGGAAAATCCGTTCTTAGCGCACGCCTACATCATATATCATAGCTATATGTGTGCTAATTTTTTCAGTTCGATCCGTCAAGTGGTTGGAGCTGTGCGTTGATAGATCAGTCAGTCAGTAATAGTTACTTTGGGCTAACGCTAACTTTAACCCGCGACTTTGTTTACGTAGAAGGTGAAAATATTTTTAAATAATACGTACCGCCCTTCCCCCTCATGACTGTCCGCCGACCTAGCACATCCTAAATGCGCATGCAGTACTTGATCATTTTTTCGCTGCGATGTTAATTTAAAACTGCGATATGCCCTAAGATATTCATTAAAATCGAATGATGTAAAGGGTAATTTTATTTTAAATTAAATACTTGTGATGAATAACTTATTTATTTGGATAAGGATGAAATATCATGTTTATAAAAACACCGTCGCAAATAATGCATTATTTTAGAACAAATTTGTTTAGCATAAAAAAGGTTATAGTGAGCCAACCTTAAAGGATAGACATTAGCTGTCGCGGATACTGTTTTTTTTTAGAACTTCTAAAGGGAAACAATTCCGTCATACATGATTTTTGCGAAACTTTAACCGTTTACGCAGCGGAAGCTCTCTAAAGAGAAAAAAACCCCAATTTTGAAACATTCTTTATTGGTGCTCCGCTCTTGTTGGTCTTAGCGATGGATGAATGGGCTATCTAACACTGAATTTTTTTTCAAATCGGACCAGTAGTTACTGAGATTAGCGCGTTCAAGCAAACAAACAAACAAACTCTTCTTCTACTATAATATTACTATATAAGAAGATTTGCTTATGTTTTTGAGTTAAGGTTAAGCTCACCTTTTTTGAATAAAATCGAATTGAGTTGTCAAACATGTGTCAAAATAAAATGTAATTTAAATCAAAAGGACTAAGGAGTATTGACATCAAATTCGAAGCAAATGACTGCCAAAATAACTTTCTACCCCTTTTTAACCCTTTTAGGGGATGAATTTCAATAAAATACGAAACACGTCTTCCACAAATTCTGTTAAAACAGGTTTATGCAAAATTTGAAGAAGGTTGGACCAAGGAATCACGTTGTCCCATACAAACTTTGCCCCCCTTTTTCACCCCCTTAGGGATAGAATTTCGGAAAATCCTTTCTTATCGGATTCCTAAGTCATACAAAGAACAGACCCTCAAAGTTTCAGGTCTCTACGATGAGCGGTTTAGGCTGTGTGTCATTCAGGACAAGGCATTTTATATTTATAGATTTAGGCCCCAGCAGTTGTTTGCGTGTCTCGTACCCTGTCTCGGTCGCCCCGATCTGTCCTTCGTAAACACGTCTCTACGATATATTTATCGTGCCGGCATCGAACCCGAATGTAAACGTCAATTAGCACCGGTGATGTATGTATTCATTTATGGGTTCGAAGGATTTACAGTCAAATGTCTGGGTGAGGCTGATAATGGACATTAGGAAATAAATAACAAATAAACTATGTTACGTTAAAATCCTTAGAAGCTTACGTTACAGATAATTCCTTACAAAATGATAAATGATGGCAAAAGTGATGCCATCATACAGTTAGAAATATGATGACTATATTATAGATATACAACATACTAGGTGTCCTGGCGAACGTGATACCACCGCGCCATTACAGCCGAGAGGTGATATCCTTAAATATAATACATCATTATAAAACTGCTGCTAATCTATTTATAGAAATTATTCGCGCGTTATTTATTGCAAAAAAGATGTACTGATTATTCTGAACCCCCGCCGTGTGTAAAACAACCTAATAAAGTTTTATCACAACCGGTTTAGTAATGCTTCTCATACAAATCTTTGTATTTTTTCCTCTTAGGAGGGGATTTTTTAAAAACAGTAAAACACACCATTCTTAATTTAAAAGGCCAGTCAGCATCTATTATGCATTTAATTTTAAAAGCTACGGATTTTTTTACACACTTTCAACCCTTACTTTGCCCGTTTCGAATGTAAACACAAAATTAACATTTTAATAAATTACAATATATTGTACAATTTCGTGAAAGGTTTAGTAGTTCTAGGCTAGGCGGTGGCGATGAACAGTCAGTCAGTCAGTACATTGCACTGTTATATTACAAGTAATGATGATTTAGATATTTATCGTATTTATTCATTTTTTTTAATTTTTGTTATTATTAAAGTTCAGTTCAAAAGAAGAAGCGGTATTATATAATGTATTTAAGAGTGATATTATAATAAATAATCTCATTAGAAACATCTGCTTACAAATCTAAGAACTCTGTCCCTAGCTGTCTATATGGAAAGCATTTGCCATTTCATGAATTGTAGCACAAGTATTCACTATGACTTAGAGACTTAATAAATAAACGACATACCGTATAGAGTATAAAGAGCTAAGGATTAAGTTCAATGACTGTTCGATTGCAGAATAAATTCATTAGGAGGGCGATATAGGCCAGAAAGCTAATTTTTGTAATTCTTACTTTGTGTATGTTAATGAATCAAAAATCATTACACAATGTCATATACATTACTATTAGATATATTTATTATATACTTCTTTAGTAAATTATTTCATAATGACGCCTTAAAACTTAATTTTTATTGTATGGGATTTAACGTTTTTACCGTTTTGTAGTCATATTTTTTAGTTTTTGCTACAACTTAGAGTCTGCACTAGATACTAAGTTATTCTAATTATTTAACCACTTTCATTACAATTATATGCAATACACGCTTTAAAAATTTGCACAAGTGTTAAAACAATGGTCACTTCCAGATTTTATATTGCATTCAATACAATAAATGAAAATCACTCATTTAGGTAATGCACTAGACAAAAGCAAGTTTTATAACATATATTTTTTTCCACCCTTTAAATGCTTATTTCAGTTCAGCCACAAAATTTGCACAAAAATGGTGAATTTACGCGGCCTAACCTATACCGCAGTCTTAAACAATGATCACATACTCCACTGTGTCAAACATAAAGTTTCCCAAGTCGTTCAGACGTCGTTGATAATTTAATCATCAGGCGTGATGATGATGATGCTTGAGAGAGACGATCGCTATGTTGGCGAATACATTAAGTGGTATTACGCGCAATGAGGCAATTCTTTCTGCAGATTAGGCAATTACATCATGTTGGTAGACAAATTAGTGAAGGTTCAGTTCACACTTGTACAGAAGTTTTTAACTATTCGTTTTTAATCTTTGAAATTAGTTAATATATAAAAAATAAAATGATGAGAGATTAAGAAAAAATAATACAATAATAATAATTGTTGACTCTTCATATAGCGTCAACCTACTAAATTAATTAAAAGTTTTACTATAGATACCAAGTAATGAATACTTATATATTTATAAAAATATATTTGTATTCATTACCGTATAAATACATATATAAACCTTATTTCTGTAAATACATACATATTATACAAAGTCCAAAGTTATTATACAAGTTGATCACATATATGTGTGTCTTGTGCGAATCGAACCCACGCCCCTCGAATTAGTTGTCGGGTCATTGCCCAATGAGCCACAGAGCACAAAAAACAAATAAAACTAAGATTTTAAGCTTTGATCTCAAAATTAAATCTATCGTTGTTTTTTATATTTATTTTTGAGGCTTTCTCGGTCTTTTTACATATTTTTAAGTCTTGTTATATTATTATTTTGAAGTCTCTACGGGTAGCGCTAGTTTACTTTTAATTAAAACAATTCTTATATTACATATATCTGAAATATAAGAACTAAAACTACTGTACGAATATCAACGAAAATTATATGCCAAAAGTTTCTTTGGTCTCCTTCCGTTCTGGAACTAGTTTTTTCTCTATTTCCGGAGTGAGTACATCAATAAATATATATTTTCTGACTATTCTGGATGACACAGTGAAAAACAAGCCTTACCGAGGATATCGTGCCGTCTTGTTTGCCGAGCTCTGTAGATACACTCGAGATTTGTTGAGCGAATATTGTTCAATGTTGATTAACAATGTGCTGTAAAGTTATTAGCATTCTGAGTACGAATCATAAAAGAAATCCAGTTAATCGAGCGTTGCGAAAACACATTACCAACAATCACGTTTACTGTCTTACTTAATGTGACTGTACACGCTGTTACATAGTTTGCACGTGTATACGTTAGAAATATAGATATAAAGTATCGTGGTCCTTGAATGTTTGGTATCGGTTTAGTATTAACTGTAATTTTTTTATGTATGTGTCTGTACCTCCTTAGGGCGCGTTCGTTGTGAAATAAAGAATTATTTTTTTCGTTATTTTTGTCACCTGTCATTCGTTCGTTTAGCATTGTTATTAAAAATATCAAAATTTTAGGATTATCTGTAACAAACTGTCAAGCGTTCGTTTACGATATTTTTGTTACTTTCACCACCGAAATGAACGCTGTCCGTCTGTCCATCTGTCACCAGGCTGTATATGATGATGAACCGTGACAATTAGACAGTTGAAATTTTCACAGATGTATTTCTGTTGCCGCTATAACAACAAATAATAAAAAATAGAATAAAATAATTATTTAAGGGGGCTCCCATACAACAAACGTGATTTTTTTGCTTGATTCTGCTCGATATTGATAACGGCAACAGATAGACGCTTAAAATATGCACAGAATATTTAGTTATATAGTCGCTTTAAAAAAAAATAATCCAGGGGGCTCCTATAAAACAAACGGGTTTTTTTTTGCCTGTTTTATAGATAATGGTATGGAACCCTTCGTGCGCGAGTTCGACTCGCACTTGGCAGATTTTTGTTAGTAACATTTTAAAGATATACGAACGATAGGATTCAGTAGCAAAACTGGCGTTATCTAAATTATAAAAATTATCTAATGTGGGAACTATTTATCCCAAAACAAACGCGCCCTTTGCAGCATAATGTTTAGTTAGTAAGCTGAACAGAAAAAATAATTAAATTTGTATCATGTATGTAGAACGAGAACTGCATGAAATGGATGTTCATTTAAAGACTAGAGAAAGTCTCCCTCGCAGTCTAGTCGGTAGTGTAGCTGGCTGCTGTGTGGGTTCGATTCCCACACTGTAAAAACATTTATGTTCAAAAATTTGGGTTTGTCTTGAGCCTGGGTGTATTTATGTATGATATGTATGTTTTAACGAAACTTATAAGAAATATATAAGTATTTGTATCCGTTGATATGTTTACATGATACAAGCTTTGCTTTCCTAGTTCAGATGGCGCTGTGTGATGTCTCCAAAATTATTATTATTTTTTATATAACACTTAAACCATGTTATTTGCCTTACTCGCTTCGCTGCTACCGAAAAACGGCGCTCTTATTCAGGTTACCTATATTTCGTTACGGTTGCATAAATAGCTATTTTAATATCGATACCCCAAATTGGTTTAAATAGATCATTGCTTTTGCGCACTTCTTTGTTTAAAAATCTATACATTGTATAAAACGAAGTCGCTTCCCGCCGTCTACGCGTCTGTAGCGCGATGTACGCTTAGATTTTTTAAACTTGCAACGGATTTATATGCGGTTATCATCGATAGATAGAGTGATTCAAGATAATGAACATACGTGTATTTTAATATTGTTTTATGTTAATTTGTTGAAATATGCCGATAATTGTTTTATATGTCGGAAAAGTCATGCCGACTGGGAGCTTTTTCCATACATTTCTAACAGATGGCGGTGAAAGTTAGTTTATCGACATAAGCATGTCCGAGTTGGGTGGGTGAATCTTATAGAAATCCGCGTAGGTGTAGCCATGGGTAATAGCTACCCCTTTGTTGTAACAGATGGCGCTAGGCGCATCAAATTTTTGGGCAGAACAACGTCTGCCGGGCTAGCAACTCGTAGTTAGTTATATAAGAAGAACTAGGTCTTCTGTCATTTATTTTTATAGCTGCAAACTTAATCCTAACGCCGAAAAGTACACATACTTCAAAACTCTAGTGGAGTTGAAAGTGAAAAGTAAAATTTTCATGCGCAGGTGAATTAGTAAGCTTATTTCTTCACTCGTAAGTGGAGTTAAGATAGGAGATTTTTTTTGTGTTCAGCGACACAAATCAAATATTTCAGTATTTATATTAAATGCCCGTAAAATAATATCTTTATTTAACTAAAATTTCTGAAGAAGCTAATAAAAACAAAGCTGGAGAAACTGGCAAGAACGTTTCGAATGTAAACTTTAGGTTAGGGTTCTGTAGCATGGAAATTATTACGAGTTAATATGAGTGACTGCACCTGTCAACAGATTTCATCAAAATTATTTTCGTAAATTTGGTAATACCTGATATAAATAATAAGTAGTAAATAATGTAGTAAGGATTGTGGTTGAGTGGTAGGTATCTTAGTACTACAAAAATAATACAGACGTATGCTGATCAGAAGGAACCCGCATTTTACATTTTTAACACCACTCATGATAATTTTACATATAATTATTGGGTTTTCTAAAAAAAAGATAAAACACTTGTTATTTTGCATTACGAAATCTTAACTTTGATTCAATTAATGCATATTTCATCTGCAAGCAACTTAACTTTTATCAACACTAGTTGTAGATTCTCGTTTATATAATTTTGTAATTTTAGATAAGCAATGGAACCAATCTAGATAGTGGGTTAAAAGAGATTACCTATATTATTAAATTGAGCACCTTATTTGTTCATCATTTTATCCAAGTACCTAGTTACTGTGTAGCGGACTAGCGGTTGGTCAAAACACAAGCTTACTACGTTTAATACAGTTTATGTTATGGAACATAAAAATTATACAAACCCATAAACGAAGCAGGGTATTGTATTTGCGGCAATTTTATCTTGTGTCAAACTATTCTTAATTGAGGCAAAAAGGGAAAACGATATCGAATACCATCACGTTGTACCCGACTCTGTTAGTTCTCATTCAAAACCACGTATCTGGATTTTAGTGCTATCACGTATAATGTTTAACTTTGAGTATTGATAGCACTGAGAAAAGCTCAGGTTCTACAAACTGGTGCAAATTACCACTAAAATATGTTTTAAGGAATGAAAAATTGTGTATTTTAATGAAAATGTTAGCAATTACAAGAATAAAATAAACTGTGCTACATTCTCTGAGGTGTGAGATCCTAAAATTAATCTTTTTATTCCATATCCCTTGTCCTTAAAAAATAACATAGTTTCCTATAACTGGTATTTTGATTTGTTTTTTAATCTCCATATTATTCCGAGCCAAAGGATTTTGTAACTTGTAATTGTAAGTCAAGTATTCACTTATCGTTAAAACCCAATACCTGGTTCTATTTCAACGCAATCGTCCTTTCCAATAACAGTATTGCCTTAAAAAGCGTGTAATGGTCAGTGCGTGATCAGGCTACGTTACATGGCTTGGATGCCAAATGCATGCCTTCTACATGTCCGGGACGAAGCTGTTAACTTAAGGAATTAATGTAACCAAATAAGTATGGCAATAACTGAGCGGTAGCTGTATATTTATATTTATATTGTAATATATAGGCATTCGTACTGGTCGCCCTAAAATTTAAAAAAAGAGATTATAAGGTTTTTTGTTTTTTTTTCTTCATTGTAAAAAGCAATGTAGAAAATTATCAACATTCGGCGTTTAACTTCAAATCCTAAAATCTGTGTAAACTCTTTAGGCATTAAATAACAGCATTCTTGATATTGTCACGTCTGTGATTATATGTTTAATGTTGTCTTTGGTCTTCGCCTTTGGAGAACGAGGAGACAATTTCACGATACGATAAGATCAGTTGATACTAAACTCACTGCAAGTTAAGTTTCTACTATTTTAAGTACTTTCTAATGTATCAGACCTTATAAAGAGATTAAAATGAATATTTATACATATTCAACTCGAAAGATTTATAGTCGTATAAAATTGTTACGACTTTCACTTCCATGAATAATGTAGCCTAATGTATCAAAGCTCAATAAATATCGAATTCATGTCAAAACGAATGAAACATGTGTCTAAACGTTACCTATAGTAAACTTAATGTTT
This sequence comes from Apoda limacodes, assembly GCA_946406115.1. Classification (NCBI taxonomy): domain Eukaryota; kingdom Metazoa; phylum Arthropoda; class Insecta; order Lepidoptera; family Limacodidae; genus Apoda; species Apoda limacodes. The sequence continues at coordinate 2,566,586 of OX291553.1, read as the reverse complement.
ACGTAAACGAAATAAATTGATTGTGTCGTTGATAAATTATTCGTTAACAATCAACGATGTTTATTGCCAAAGCTAGTAATAAATAACAACTTTATTGCTTTATTCACTACTTATCAAAATTTAGTATTAGCATTAAGTGTTATTAACTTACGGAAACGTGAAAAATGATTATACACTTGAGAGTAAATAAACCGAGCCACTCCCGATTTTCACGTGTAAAAGTTATTATTTTTGACGTTATGGATCATGTGAATTTGAAACAAATTTTGTTTATAAGGTAATTTATAACTTAAATATGGATAGTCGACTTTTAAAACAAAATTTGTCACTCGCTTGTAACATTTTGGTTGCGCTCCACTTAGGTACTCGACTTACTTTTAAAAACGAAATAGTTATTTTAGTCTACGTACCGGTATTAACGTGTGAGTGTTGACTAAATCTGTGTTTAAAATGATACTACATCTACAGAAGCCGCCCAACTTCTAAATTTACTGAGGCTAGGCACGGCCCACCTGAAAGGAATCGCAGATTTAACTTAGGTCGTTTAAGTGTAGGTACAATCAGGGACACTTGTTGTACATACAGTTACAATCAAGGTTGCGCGAGCGACAATACGTACATAAAGCGTCTATGAATCTACGTCTAATTTTCTACGATGATTTTTTTTTCTTTGTGAGCCAATAATTGATTTGTAAAAAGGTTATTATTGAAAAATGTAACCTTATATATATTTCTTTGAAAGTTAATTCATAAAACCATAAAGAATGACCAGAAGACGTCCGCAACGAGAGTGGCTCTGTTTATCTGCCTACATAGGTATGTGTTAGATTTTTATTAGTCGAGATTTTTCAGGGTGAAAAATATAAATGAGAAGCATATAATATTTGTTAATTTGTTTTAACTCAGAGTCCCAACATACGTCATATGTTCAGATAATATAGGGCAATCATATCGGTAATTTTAATAACTGATAGAAATTGGGTTTTTTTTAATACACCCATATTTTATTTTCATTGAAATTACTTGTGAAATTACAAAAAAAAAAACTTTTAAACAAACAATATGTATTAATTATACATTTTAAAATGGCAGGATAAGATGAAAGGTGCGTTGTTTTCAGTGCTTTAATGCGTTTGATGTTATAATCCAGCCAAGCTTAAAAGACATAAATTCTGTTTGACACACTGAAAAATCTTGGCTCATTCTCTTTGGTTGGTTTTTTGACATTAAGCTCATAATGTACATTATGTCGGTCAACGAAACAGCATCGAAATCATTATCCGAAGAAATCATGTAATTCTGTCAGTTGGAACGAAGACATCAACTTATTCTCCAATCAATACGGTAGGTAATTGCCTCCAATCCGTAATGGCACCTACAGAAACCTTATAGTTTCGTTATGGCTCTCTGTTCCTTCACCAGATGTGAAAGGTCCTTGGCCTAGTTCTGGCATTTTCCATTGTGACTAGATCCTTGTCTGACCTAAGAAACCTGGTGTCAAAGAAGTAGCGTTAGAGGAACAGTACCAGTTTTGGTTTTTTAATGTCTATTCTCTGAAAAAGTAACAGATGAAAAAATTGTATTAGGAACGATAGTCTTCATATTTAGTAGGTAATTTGAAAATACCCTTTTTTCATTTTTTTACATTAACATTTAATATATTATTTAATATAGTTCATTGACTAACCTATCTAAAACGATGTTAAATAAGACGTCACGCTGTTATAACACATTATAACAGCGTTTATACTTTAGTGCTCTTCGATTTACGTCGTTTTAGGTACATCCATTAAGACTTTATTGCTCAGACACCACATATAATATAAATACTAACATTAAGGCCTTATTGCTCAGATACCACATATAATATAAATACTTACATTAAGGCCTTATTGCTCAGATATCACATATAATATAGATACCTACATTAAGGAGTTATTGCTCAGATACCACATATATTATAGATACTTACATTAAGGCCTTATTGCTCAGATGCCACATATAATATAGCTACTTACATTAAGACCTTATTGCTCAGATATCCCATATAATATAGATACTTACGTTTAGGCCTTATTGCTCAGATACCACATATAATATAGATACTTACATTAAGGCCTTATTGCTAAAATATCGCAGATACCAAATATATTTTTGCAAAAGATATATATCAGAAATTCCTATTCTAAATCTAAATTCAAGTGCAAACTGTGCATAGTTTAATATAAATTTTGATACAAAAAACTTGGAGATATTCGCAAACAAATTTGTATTAAAACACAACTGTTTCCTTGCTGTGCAACATATAGGCAACGCTAAAACCAAACGTAGGCGTAAATTTAAATAAACGCATAATTCACATGCCAATTTAATGTATCCAAATAAATAAAACAAGAAAGGAAACGATTTAAAATAATTAGGTAATTTATTAACATAAACTCGTTAATAATGTATCTAAATTAATTTATTTTCGTTATTTTTATGTTAACGTCTTCCATTATAAAAGCATATTGTTTTATTCATACGTCGATTAATAATGGATGTATTTTGTAATATACTAACAAAATAAATGGTATTCGTTCGTAAGTCTGTGATAATTGTGAGCTAAACGAATATGGTCATCTCGGTCGTCAATGATTAACTTAATTACAATAATTTCCACTCAAATCAACTTTCATAAAATTAAATAGCAGTCGACTCAAGGTTTGCTTCGAACATTTAAGTGTGAAATTTGTTCACACTTTTATAATATTTTTTGGTATAGTTTCAGATTTTTTTTTTGGTCGCGTAGGTTGTATTGACTTAATTAGTATTATTTATTTTCAATTATTGGTTTTAATAGATATATAGTAGATATAGATGAAAAATATTAGATTTGTTGTTAAAAAAAACTAAATACTTTAAAAAAATAAAAGATGGTTACAGGACATTAATAACATATAGAAGTGTAAAACTGCACTGTAAAACCCATTCTGAACGAGCTTGTGCCCAGCACTGGGCATAAAATAATAATGATATATTGACTAATAAAATGATAAAATATTTTCAAAATGGCGTTCGCGTAGGTCGAATCATGTCGACACAAAACGTAATTTATTATGACATTTAAAGCGCGAATAAAAAATGTTTATCGTCTTGTATGAAGGCAAAATATATAAATATTAAGTGTCAAAAAATTCAAGCACAACACAGCTTAATTGAAGCAGAAGTGACATGAAGTATAACAGCTAAACTGATGTAGAAGTTACATGAAGTACAAGACAGCTTAACTGTCGCAGAAGTTCCGTGAAGTACAGCACAGCTTAACTGTCGCAGAAATTCCGTGAAGTACAGCACAGCTCTTTTGACGTAAAAGTTACGTAAATTACAGCATAACTTTGACTTGTCTGACTGGTAGTAGAAGAGACACATTATGGCACAAAAATAGATACAAATAAGCAATGTCTAAAAAAATATAATTTGATACTTACAGCTGCTGAGAGGTTTATTCTCAACAAAAAAAGGTTTTTTTACACGAAAATTATGTAAGGTTGCAGGAAATAAGGCATGTCGGCTAATAAGTCCTACCTCCTAAATTTTCATATCAGAAAAGTGCAAAAAATATAACAATAACACCTTACACGTTTAATTAGCAAGTGCAAATTGATGCTCGGAAACTAAAAACCTACAATTTGAGATATATTTATTTTTATTCTAATCCAGTTATACATTTTTTCCTAATTCCAAGACAAGTTAGTAAAATAAATATAAATAAGTACATAGATGTTAATATCAGTAAGATATATGTATTGAGTTTTTTTAAAAAAACGAGCAGAATACATATATCAACGATTCAAATCGCGAACAGCTTGCCCAGTCATATAAGGTAAAAAAGGGGTCAACCTCGGAATGAAAGATAATAAGCTGTAAATTGGTATAAACCTTTGTTTTGTCGTTCTAAATGTTGTCTAAAAAGTCACAAGTGCTATCGTGTCCGCGTCTTAAGATATTGAAGGTCAAAGGTCGTAAAAATCGGTTTTTCGTGAATATCTCGCTTTCTATTGCTTAAATGAGATTTGAACTTATTTTAAAAGTTGTAGAGTATAAAATTGTCTACAACGTGTGTTTGTTTTTGCGGTAGACCGCGAAGAGTGCGCCGCGTATAGTCATATATGGCCTAATGCAAGGTCAAGCGTGAGTTGACCTTTGACCTTCAATATCTTAACACGCGGACACGATAGCACTTGTGACTTTTGAGACAACATTTAGAACGACAAAACAAAGGTTTATACCAATTTACAGCTTATTTATTATCTTTCATTCCGAGGTGAAACCCCTAATATGACTGTTCTTAAAATCTGTTGTTTACGTACGAATGATAAATGATTTGGAATTGCAAAGGTGAAAACAAGTTATTAATTGATTAAAGGATTTACGAAAAGCAGTCTTAATTCGTTGGTGATAATACAAAGGTGAAGGTAACAGTAAAGTTTGTTTAAGTCGTCAGAGATTAAAGAATATTGTGAACATATAATAGAAACCGTGGGCGTGTAATAGTAATTAATTATGTTTGAAGAAATATCCACCGGTTGTTAATTATAATTATGATTCTTTTGATGTGTATAATTGTTGGTTAGCTGTTACATTACAACATTGGATTTTAGTCGGTGTTGTAATTTTTTAATATTCCATCACAAATATTAATAGACATATATGTCTGTGGTTGCCGAGCGCTTTGCCGATATTAATTTAAGAAGTAAGTGGGTGTGCACCTTATGTCTTATGTCAACTTAAGTAAGCAAATTCTACTATTTTACGTTGTAGATATCATATTGGGTACGGAACTCTTCCTTAGTCATGGTTCCAACACGTTTTAAACCGGTTATTTGTTAATAAAATTTGACTGTTTATGGCTATATTTCCGGGTCAATTCTAAATAAAGATAATTAGGAAAACCATGGAATTTAAAGCAGTTGCCAGTGGTATTATGTATCAATTCAGTTGTGTTATTTATCAATTTAACGAAGTTTTAGTCGTGTTTTGTATTAATTCAACGCATCAGTGGTGTTTTGTATCAACTTAACGAAGATTCACATTGTAACGTTTTATATTTGTAATTGTTTGAATAATTGTAATCTAAATATTATCCTATATAAGTAAGTAAAAAAAATTAAGATATCTGCAATATATTAAATATCTTGTCCTACAAGCATTAAGATAGGGTTCCGTAGAACGAAAATTATTGCGGATAGATATCCGCAACAAATTGTGAACCAATTTTGTTTAAAATATTTTTTTAATGAAAGTTTTGTTTCCTTGGTTTGTTTAGCTTTTTAGAACAAGCGCTTTATTAGTTAGAAATATTTTTTCAACTTAGGAAGCCAATAGTGCACAAGATATACATCTTAGCAAAAAAAAATACTTAGAAGCCTATGAAGGGTTTTTGCAGCCCTATCTAAAGACCCCTTTAAAATTGTTTGCATATAAAAAAGTTAACCTCTCAGTTCGTTGTATGAAGAGTTACCCCTAAAAAATTTTTTTTCTCAATTCTCATAACAATGTATCGTGATTTTCAAAACAAACACATTTCGGTACAAAAATCACTAGAATCGATGCGAATACGGCAGTATTTTAACGCTGTGTGTAACATATGGACAGTATTATAACGCCGTATGTGACATATAGGCAGTATTATAACGCTTTATGTGACATATGGACAGTATTTTAACGATGTTTGTGACATATGGATAGTATAATAACGCTGTTTGTAATATATGAACAGTATTATAACGTTGTATGTGGCATATGGACAGTATTATAACGCCTTATGTGACATATAGGCATTATTATAACGTTGTATGTGACATATGGATAGTATTATAACGCCGTATGTGACATATAGGCAGTATTATAACGCAGTATTCGATTACACAGTGATATTAAGGCGTAATAAAATATTTAAATGAATTAGAAACTTATCGCAAAGATACTTGTGTAAATGCCCGAAGTGTCCTTATAATCCATTCAAATTATAATTAATTAGCGTCAAAACGTAATTACTTTGGCCAACGAGCCTACTTAGGAGTAATTAAAAGATTTTCTGATAATATTATTTATTGTACCGATAAAGAGTGTACCTTGAGTGTGAGCCATAAAAGTTTATTTAGCACAGTAGAGTTGCAGACAGCAAACATAAATACTTCAGAAATTTATTAAAAGAAATAATGATTATAGTTAGTTATTTTTTATCGAGGAAAGTATACAGCTACCGTTTAAATTGTAAATAACTTACCGTCTGACCAATTAATCTTTGACGAAGCGGTAACTGCTTAAAGTTTTTAATTCTCTATGTAATTAAGTTTTAAATCGACCTCACCGTAGAACAGGCGTCTCAATTAATCTACAACAGAAAATTGTGGCTATATTTCATCATAGAGTATTTAAATAGCCTAAACCTTATCAGAGTGGCATGATCGTTCATGTGGATTATTTTAATACCATTTTTAAATTGGATCAAATTAAGGAAAATGAATGTTTTTTCTACCTTTTGTAAGGATGTAGAAAATCAGAAAATACCATAGCTTAAAAATCAGTAGGTAAACAAATTTGATGGCTTAGAAAACTACGAAGAGTTTTCACAGGCACCGGAGTCTTTTTTAAGAACGCCGGGATGTTGAGATCAGATATATAGATTTTGTTGAGAAATATGGATCCAGGTAGGTACTATATAATACTGCACTATTGTACGATATAACAAAACACCCATAAATTATAAAAAAATCATAAAAATAATACCAATTTCGGTCTCATCACTTAAAAGTGAGACAGACAACCTTAGGGTAGAGGAATTTATTGAAAAAAATATGAAAGTATCTGAACACTATACTATACCTATACACAATTATTTATGAACCTTATTTTGATTTGAAATTTTAATGTAATACCGATGTTTTTTTTTTTTTTTTTTTATTCCACTAAGGTGGCAAACAAGCATAAGGTCCGCCTGATGGTAAGCGATCACTGTAGCCTATGGACGCTTGTTACACCAGGAGTGTCACTCGCGCGTTGCCGACTATTTAAAAATACAATAACGATGTGTCGCTTCTTCGGTATTGGTTTACTTTGAGGTGCAATAACTCTTGAGGCTCGGCGGCAGCACCTGCAGGCGGCGGCATCGCCTGATTTATTGACCTGTTTGTCTCCCCTAACCTCCGTCACTCCCTGTAGCTGTACTGTAGGCTTATCCTCTTGACTCCTTGGTTTTGTTTCAATCTACTTCCCGTATTTCTTATTACTCACTTATATTGATTTATGAAATTTGTTAAACAAGAATGCCAGGTAATATTTTATTGAGAGGACACAATTGTTGTTAATATATTTTATAGTTAACTCGCAGTCCATGATCGCGGTCGTTCGATTACGTTTTTTCATTTCTTTTAGTGTAAATCTTGTCCTGACATAAACACAACAAACACATCAGACAAAGCGGTTGAGTCTTTTTGCTGCAATTGATTTTTATTTACATAGATCACTTAGTTATACTGTAGATATAAATGATGTCCAGTGATTGTTTGTCCCCGCTACATGGCACAGGCCTCTCCTTAGACTGAGCCAGAGCGCTGGCCCAGACGTTGTCGAGCTAGTAGTCTTATCGGTCAGAATTTTTAAGCCACACATAAGGCCCTTGACTTACCTTAACAAGTGCTGCCCACATAATAATATGACATCAGCCAGGAGTGCTGAAACCTTTTACCTTATTTTGAAGTAAACCATATTCGAAATGTTATTCCATTAAATAATTTTCACTATTTTTACATTAGTAATAAATGCTTACTGCAACAGTACGTGAGGTTTGCAAGTTTTAATTGTATGTAAACTAGTTTTATGTCAAAACGACAAATGGTCAACACTTGTTTAAATTAAGCGCGTGTTATTTTACGTATATACTGGATGCTCCAGACAGAAGTGTTAAGCCAGGACATCGTAGGCATTTCGTTCACATCGCAACTCATCGTTCCTCCGTCAAACGGCTGAGTTGACTCCTTACGATGCTCTGATCGATACTCTCTAATTAACATTTTATGGTTCCAAGGCTAGACAGAAAAGTGGCACTCCCAAACTGTTGGCAAACCACAGCCAGTCGATCTGGCCTATACGCTAAAGAACGTAAGCAGCCTTCAATTAGATGATATATTTTTCCCTTTTTCCTATGTTGTCGCTTTAAAGTTTTAATATAGATTGATTCATTGGACCTTCAATACATATCAATCTATGCCCACTGACTAGAAGCATCTTGTTGCATTTACGTGATTAACACATTATCAAAGTGTTCAGCAGCACTGAAAACAACACCAATTTGTGTAACGCTCACCCAAAAATGGATTGTGTGCCAAGGCAGCAAGGTTGCATATCTAATGTTGACACTATAGAGTTTCGAACCTCATCTCCAGGGGCTCGTAACTCTTATTCGCGTGTTCTGGTGTCGTAGTATTTTTAAATTATTAACACACTAATGGAATAATTCCGATATGTTAATAAGCAGGGAACGGCCAACAGCTAACTGACACGATATCCGGTCATTCTTTGTGCTCGGTTAATTGTTGCGCGCTTGCAATTTGTATGCAGCCGTAATTTATGTACATAACCTAGTTTACATTTTTATCAACGTAATAAATTGCTCTGGGAATGACTGCTAATATACTACATTAAATGTTGGTAACATTTAAGGCTATGGCATACCCTAGCAAAAGCGTGCCGTTTCGACCACTGTACAAAGATTTTTACACTATTGAGGTATACAAAGAGACGCAGTTCCACGTACGATAGGCGCTGGCACGTGACCGCACCTTCAAAATCTCGATTTTGTTGGTTTTTTGTCGGTATAAAATTTCCAAACTATTTCAATGAAAGCCCACAAATAGAATGTCAGATTTTTTTTTTTTTCCTTAATGTTTTAATAGGCAAATTATTATAATATTAGCAAATTCAGTTATTTAAGGTTGGACTATAACATATATTTTTTCAAGTCAAAAAGTGTACTCAGGACTGTAATAAAATTAATCAAATATATGCTTGCAAACTTAACTCGTTTGGGTATGTGGTGTGCCGTCACCTTAACTTGGTTAACGCCTAATACCTAGTCACTACTCCAGGTATTTTTTTAAAATAACAAAACTGGTGGCAACATAGGTACAAAAACAGTCGGTTGTTTTACCTTTTGCAAGGATCTCAAAATAAAACCAAATAATAAAAGATCACAAAAATATGCCCAAAACTAAGAAGTATATAAATACCTATCAAACATAACAATTATTAAGTATGGAGTGATATAAGGAAGTATATACCTAAATAAAATAACTGACTATATGAAATCCCGAAACCATATTATGAGAAACAACACGCTGACCCTCCCCGTATTTATTCTTTTACCTAAACTAAACATATATGTTACAAATTGAGCAAATCTGTGTATGTATTTTGCTATTCATCAGAATAGTATCTACATACCTGAAAACAAAAACATTGACATCTGCGTATTACGGACTTGTTAAATCAATTTAATTACAAAGATATGGAATTATATTCACGGAGAGAATGAGGAAAAAAAAAGAGAGGTAACTAATATTCAACGTTATTATTTACGAATGGTTTGCTCCACTTTAATATATCTAAAAGGACCAAGCATTCTGCAGTACTTATCTTAACTAACACAAAACGGCTGTTAGACCATTTCAAGCAATTCACAATGCAAAGGTACCTACTTCTTTCTTATGTACCTATCTACCTATATATTAAACATAAGTAAATATAAAGTGTAGTCATTACATAAATGAATAAAAAATATATTTTAAAAATATTATTTCCATATTTGGTTAGTAGGTGTGTTACGAGTAGTAACAATTGTACTTCAATACCAAGTTAGTAATTTGTTAGGTATTATTATATTTTATAAATGTGTTGATTGTCCTAGAGCTGTTTGCACCCAATGCATCTGGATGGGGCAGTCAATTCTGGCAGCAAACATCACCATGATGCTGTCACTGGCACGTCTTCGTTGCAGCAGGGAGGTCGTTTTCTTACGCTCTTTGTCGTGAAACTCATGTGTACGACCCTCCACGAATGCGCTGCAACCCCACGGCCGGACCAGCAGCATCCTGAATGTATTATTGTACTGGACGCGGAGCACGGTGTGGGCTCAGCGCTTATTGCTTACCCACAGGTCCCTCGACTAGAATGTATTATTGTACTGGACGCGGTGCACGTCGTGGGCTCAGCGCTTATTGCTTACCCACAGGTCCCTCGACTAGAATGTATTATTGTACTGGACGCGGTGCACGTCGTGGGCTCAGCGCTTATTGCTTACCCACAGGTCCCTCGACTAGAATGTATTATTGTACTGGACGCGGTGCACGTCGTGGGCTCAGCGCTTATTGCTTACCCACAGGTCCCTCGACTAGAATGTATTATTGTACTGGACGCGGTGCACGTCGTGGGCTCAGCGCTTATTGCTTACCCACAGGTCCCTCGACTAGAATGTATTATTGTACTGGACGCGGTGCACGTCGTGGGCTTAGCGCTTATTGCTTACCCACAGGTCCCTCGACTAGAATGTATTATTGTACTGGACGCGGTGCACGTCGTGGGCTCAGCGCTTATTGCTTACCCACAGGTCCCTCGACTAGAATGTATTATTGTACTGGACGCGGTGCACGTCGTGGGCTCAGCGCTTATTGCTTACCCACAGGTCCCTCGACTAGAATGTATTATTGTACTGGACGCGGTGCACGTCGTGGGCTCAGCGCTTATTGCTTACCCACAGGTCCCTCGACTAGAATGTATTATTGTACTGGACGCGGTGCACGTCGTGGGCTCAGCGCTTATTGCTTACCCACAGGTCCCTCGACTAGAATGTATTATTGTACTGGACGCGGTGCACGTCGTGGGCTCAGCGCTTATTGCTTACCCACAGGTCCCTCGACTAGAATGTATTATTGTACTGGACGCGGTGCACGTCGTGGGCTCAGCGCTTATTGCTTACCCACAGGTCCCTCGACTAGAATGTATTATTGTACTGGACGCGGTGCACGTCGTGGGCTCAGCGCTTATTGCTTACCCACAGGTCCCTCGACTAGAATGTATTATTGTACTGGACGCGGAGTACGTCGTGGGCTCAGCGCTTATTGCTTACCCACAGGTCCCTCGACTAGAATGTATTATTGTACTGGACGCGGTGCACGTCGTGGGCTCAGCGCTTATTGCTTACCCACAGGTCCCTCGACTAGAATGTATTATTGTACTGGACGCGGAGTACGTCGTGGGCTCAGCGCTTATTGCTTACCCACAGGTCCCTCGACTAGAATGTATTATTGTACTGGACGCGGAGTACGTCGTGGGCTCAGCGCTTATTGCTTACCCACAGGTCCCTCGACTAGAATGCTTGAGAATGCTTCAAAGAAAGTAAATTTGACATGCGCTGCGTATCTGTTTCTATTTGATGTTTATTAGGAATTCAATGTGCACCAAGCCCAGTTCTAAGTATTTAAAAATGTGTGTTAATATATTAAAGTGACTGCTCACTGCCCTATGCCTAAGGCCTCACAGACTAGATTTAGTGCTCTAATAATTTTTTTTACATCTAAATCTCTATTGTCTAAGTTCAGCAAACAAATGATCTGTTTCATTCTACCCTACACGCGTACGGAACCTAATTTTTCTTTATCAACTCTTCTTTATCTTAAGCATTCATTACCACATTGTTAATTAATTCATACGTTTTACAACGGCAGTACTAAATTTCTACTAATTATAAAATACATATTTCATTAAAATTATAAAATGTTTGAAGAATTAGCGAGCCGAGGTAGATAATTAAAAACTTATTTTTACATTTTATAACCGACAGTTAAATATAATCTGCAATCATATAAAGGGGAATTAACAGCTTCCAACAAGGTGGATATTAAATTTTTATAGTTGTCTTAATAAACGTAAATTTTATATTCATATTTATTTTGCAATTCGCGCTCGTAAAGTCGATTATTATCGTAAAACATAATGACATAGGCAGGTTCTTAAATATATGACTTGTGCAAAACCATAGCATAGTTTGTTCAAAATTAATTTTTAGGTGTTAAGTTTATTGGAACAAGCTCTAAATTTGTCTTAACCTATTGATGTCCATTGATTTTAACAATGAAAGTTTCCGTGTGGTTTCCATACTTCGTCTCCTCGCGCCACGATACCATGATAAGGGGCTCTAGACAAGTGTGCACAATGGCGATAATAGACACGTCTTATCCGACTAAATTTAGAAGATATTTTTCATGTTACCTTTACCAAACAGTTGCACCTGCGTATTTGGTCAGATAATGACGTTTCTACACTAGCTACCGCTAAAATGTACACTTGTCAAGATACATTTCTACACTTTGCTTTCTAAAACGTGTGCGCCATTCGCGAACCTTTACCCGGCGTCATTGAAGCATTGCACGTTTTCTATTTAAAATACTTCTTGGAAATTATTTCCACACACAGCCGTGTGTCTCAGCTGCAGCTAAGGATTACCCCTGCACATCGTGTCCCTCACTACATTCGTCCGGCACCCGCGCAAGGAGAAATACCGGTGTAAACCTGCAACCGGGTAATTATGACCCAGGTCAACGGTGATAAAGACACAGCATGCTTCGTGCCACAAATCATTTTCAAGATTTACTTATTTACCCTCTTTTATTTCTTAGATAAATATCTAAATTGGACCCAGATAAGCGAAAACCTCGTCAAATCATGCAAAAAGAACGGACAAAATGAGACAACTATAAAACTACGTTCTGTCATAAACATCTTGGGTTAGACTATCGTAAATCCACATATCACTTTACGTAAAGATTCATTACATCTACCACGAGAAATGCGTAAAACTGGTGTTCAAAGGAGATGCAAAGATTGTCGCTCCAAAAAAGGTATGAAGACAAGTCATGTATGTAACACTTGCCATAAGCTTATGTGCTGAACACCTGATCTTTTATTTCGTAAACTTCAGTGATAATGCAAATCAAAAAGACTAATTATATAATAAATATTTCTGTGATTCTTATACCGGAAATAGAAAGATTAGTAAGTATAGATATGATTTAAGAAAAAAATTGTTTAGGAAGATATTTCATTAAGTTAAAAAAAAAGAAACTTCCTCCTGCGAACGCTTGGGTTGTGGAATGAGCTCCGCCAAGGTTTTCTGCAAGGACCACCTACATTTACGGGGTTTTATAAGAAAGAAGTTATTAGATTTCTGAAGGGTCGGCAACGCGCGAGTGATACCCCTAGCTTGCAAGGGTCTATAGGCTACAGTGACCGCTTACCATCAGGCGGACCGTAAGCTTGTTTGCCTCCTTAGGAATAAAAAAAAAAGAAAAAAAATCTTTCTAAACTTTGTTACCCATGTTGGAGGTCAAAAGTTCAAGAGCTTTACCCCTAATTCTGTAAAGGTGTAGCTTTCTGATGCGATTTTTGTGTTTAAGACATACGAAAGCAACAAATAGTTCGCAAAACACTCCTACAGCATCATGTAAATACTCCCAAGCCTCAAATAACACGGTTTTTAATACATACTGCCACTTCTGCATCATTCTTTTCTGTGAAACGGACTGCCGAACTGTTTTCTACTGAGTAAGTTTAATATGGTTGAATATCAGGTAACGTATGTTTTTTATGTGATACACTTTAATGTTAACTCGTACTGCTCCAATTTTTTGTTTGGTATCCCGAACCCGAAACGATGAAATTTGTTTTTAATTGCGTACGTGTATCTGATTTAACCCTAATTAGAGTCCTAAAGTCTAAATTCAAGTTCAAAAATGCATTTTTAATACAGCTATAATTAGCACGATCTGTGCCTTATTTCGGGGTCTTTCCCCTGTGTCCAACTATTATGTCCAACTGGTTATACAAATAAGGAATTTTTTTCCCCGTTGTCCAACTAAATAGTTGAAGATGAGAAAACCGAAATTTACAGTGCCCGTCGTACAACTGCATGGCCAGTTGGACCACTGCCCCGAAATGATAATATTAAAGCTTTTAACCGACTTTAAAAATGGAGGTTCCCAAATGAGGTTTTAATGAAGGTTTTATAATGAACTAAACATTATTCCTTTTTAACCGACTTTGATAAGGATGAGAGCTGTCAAGTGTGATTCGGATAACCGCACTGAGGGTTTAATACGGATTATAAATACCAAAGCTTTTTAACCAAGTTCAATTGGTTTTGCACTCAAAAGTGATAGTTTTGAAATAGCTACCTATATCTCCAAAACCATTGATCGTAGACTAGTAATTTCTTTACTGAAGGGATAGATCTCATCAAGATCTTCGTTTATGATGACAGCTGTCAAACTAAAGAGTGCTATATCTCCAAAACTATTGATCGTAGACTAGTAGTTTCATTACAGAGATAGATCTCATCAAGATCTTCGTTTCGAATGACAGCTGTAAAACTAGAAAGTGGTATATCTCCGTAACTATTAATCGTAGACTAGTAGTTTCTTTACAGAAGTGATAGATATCATCAAGACCTTCGTTTAGGATGACAGCTGTCAAACTAGAAAGTGATATATCTCCGAAACTATAATCATAGCCTGGTAGTTAAATGTATTCATTCTAACTCCACACGGTACTACAGGAACCGCTTTTTGTATATTATTAATAAATCTAAGACACATATTTAGATCTCAATGGTAAAATAAAGTTTCAGTGTTAATGCGACAATTGATCAATTTTTTGACATTGTGTTTTTTACGAATTAACCTACTAGGTACATAACATTTCAACGAAGATTTTGACAAGATCTATTACTTCTGTAATGAAACTACTAGTCTACGATCAATAGTTTTGGAGATATAGGTTTTAAAACTATCACTTTTGAGTGCAAAACCAATTGAACTTGGTTAAAAAGCTTTGGTATTTATATTCCGTATTAAACCCTCAGTGCGGTTATCCGAATCACACTTGACGTTTTTTAACTAGAACAACTTCCATCCTTTTCAAAGTCGGTTAAAAAGGAATAATGTTTAGTTCATTATAAAACCTTCATTAAAACCTCATTTGGGAACCTCCATTTTTAAAGTCGGTTAAAAGCTTTAATATTATCATTTCGGGGCAGTGGTCCAACTGGCCATGCAGTTGTACGACGGGCCCTGTAAATTTCGGTTTTCTCATGTTCAACTATTTAGTTGGACAACGGGGAAAAAAATTTCATATTTGTACAACCAGTTGGACATAATAGTTGGACACAGGGGAAAGACCCCTTATTTCCACCTTCAACGTGTAACACACAAAAAAGGAAAACCTGTATGTGAAAGATGAACAGAGCTAATCCATAACTTTTTTTTATTTTTTACTGAAAAAACATACGTTTATTGTAAACTACACTACCAGCCGCAATACTGGTTATCAATTAATTATGCTACCAAAAACTATTTTTTCAAATAACTTGAAAACCCGATCTAGCCGCTCGGGTCTGCAACATAGTGGTCTTGTTTCGTACTTCCAGTGAACCATCTATTTTTATGAGTTAGTCTAAGGCCGGTCGTTCCACCGTCAGTTTTATTGCTGCGAACAGTTCCATTAAAATGCAAGCGGCTATTTAATAAAGTACAATTATGAAACGTAAAACCATTCTCGCCGTTGCGTTTATGAGTGGTAGCTTGTTATCGCCTACATCTTGATTTATGTGACGTGCACTAGAGCAATGTTGAGTTGCGGCTGGATGCGGTATATAGGTAATACTTGATGATCATATTTGTATATTCCTATGTCGGTTGTTGCTTTGTTTTATTTTTGTTTTCTTATAAAAAATTAATACGAGCTTTTGAAAGTGATAATAAACAAAATATGTATTTTTTTTTAACTACTGATAACGATTTAGCTTCGTTGTCGTCCCTACAAGCAATTCTGCAAGAGGAACGCATCCTTTTTTTGTTTTCTGGAAACACTACTGATTATCAAGTCGTTGTTGATACAGATCCGACAAAAACAACTTTGTGTTTTACATTAATAAAAAGGCTTATACTTAAGTACGTTAGGTTTCGCTTTACCCTTCAATAGGATGAAATAAGAACACTTCCTTCCTCAAAAGTTTTTCTGTATATAAATTTTGTTTTTGTGTTTCTTGACTTGAAAAATGACCAAAAAGATATTTATGAACAGTCATTAATTCAAATACGTTCTGCAGCATAATACAAACAGCTGAATAAAAAAAACAGCTTGAAAATCTACATTCCTAATTGAATTTGACCTATCTATGCTCGTTCGACATGCTCTTAATCGGTTTTTTTTGTGCAAAATAGTGTTTTATTATAACTTATGATACTACTTTGCGCACTGAAGTAGGATTTCAAAACAAAAGACTGATACAATACATATCCCTTCCCTAAATTAACCTTCGAATTACCTTTTAAAATCAATTGTTTTTATAACTACTGCTAATATAAGATTGATAATATTCATTCTAAATTCTAAAAATAAAAACTTGTAAGGCATAATATGACTCCTGGCCATGCTTAAAAACTAATTAAATTTTATTTATTTTATTGAATACGCTACTTTAATTATTAAAAGCACCTATCGAAAAATCTCTACATTATAATTCAATATTATTTTCTTTTGATTTTGTACACTCCACTCTATGAATACAGACCTTTATTTGGAGAAGGAGGCTTAGGCCATTTTTTCATACCACTAAGGTGGCAAAAACCCTACGGTCCGCCTGATGGTAAGTGGTCACCGTGGAATTTGAACGCTTGCAACAACAGCGCATTGCCGACCCTTCAAGAATCTAATAACTTTTTTTTGAATAAACTCATACTGTAGTCCTTAGAGAAAACCTTGGCAGGGAGCTCATTCCACAACCCAAGCGTTTACAGAAGTAAATTTCTCTGAAACCGCATTGTATGCGACCATTTCGGTTCTAAAGTGTAAGAACAAATTCCCTGCCGATGGTAGAAAGTAGCCGTGGGCATCATTTTGAACAATTTCTTAGAACAAAACCCATTGTTACAGCGGTAAAACAAACAAAGGGACGGAAGTCTCTCCTCAGACTTAAGGACTTGATACGGCAAGTGAGTTTGGGATTGTCGAAAATATCACAGCTCGTCGTTGAACCGAGTCAAGAGGGCCAAGCTGGTATCCGGCAGCAGTACTCTATATGGGGTCGAACTTGCGTCTTGCAAAGCAGCAATCTTTGCCCCGACATAAAGTAGTGCATCGCTCTGTTGAGTACACCAAGTTTTTTGGACACTAGCTTCACCTTATCTTGCAAATGATCACGGAACTGAACATCACTGGAAATGTCAACAGGATCCTAATGCTCTTAGAGATAGAGAGGGAAGTTTTCTAGAATTTTGGAACCACAGTGAATGGGATTTTCTGAGAAGTAAACGCGCAGAATTGTTACTTTGTAGGGTTAAATCGGACCAAGTTTTCCCATCCCCAGTCAGAGACCTTGTACAGAGTGGTCTCGATTCGAGACACAAGTTCTCCACGGTTTTCCTTCACAATGGAACGAGGAATGTTTGCACGACCCGTGTAAGTTGCATGCATGTCCAGCATGTTGATATGCAGTAGAAACAGCGTAGGAGACAGCACAGAGCCTTTCGGAACAAAAAGCTAGCCACCCATTTAAACATTCCGTAAGATGGCAACTTCGATGGAAGACCCGATCGAACGCCTTTGCTATGTCCAGGCTACATGCCAATGCCTCACCCTGAATCTCAATGGCTAGTGCACATCGGTGAGTTAGAAACACTAGAAGGTCATCAGTCGAGCGACCGAGGTGAAAGCCATATTGACCGGCGCTGACTAGGTCGTGTTTTTCTAGGTATCTTAGAAGTTGTGTATGGATCACACGCTCCATCATTTTGGAGAGAAGGGAGATAATAGCACCACGGTAAAGTAGGTGGTACAGCGCCTTCGTCCTTCATATTCGAGTTTGAGGCAAAGAGACTGCCCAGCTTTCTTTCGGAATCTTCTTTCTTTTTAGCACTATGTGCCAAGTCACTACCGATCATTCGCTGTGGTGATACGACGACTGGAAAAAGTTCCCTTCGGCGGCTTTAGCAAGCGACCAGAAAGCACGACTCCCAGAAGGATAGCTCGCAAGTCGCCCACCTATTTTGCTAATGGATTGGAATTTAGCTCTGGCAGTTGCTTTCTTACTAAACCTCGAGGCATCATTTAATTTGCTTGTAACTCAGAAATATTCAGATCCTTATTAGTACGAGCCGTGATCCAAGCTTCATACGCAGTTTGCTTAAGAACGCAAGATCGATTAAAGCCTCGGCCGTTTTTTGATACCGCAGCTACTCGCGGATTAGGAATAAAACATTCTATACCAGTGAGGATTGTCTCGGTAACTGCGGCTGTGCAGACGCCAGGATCTTCTGAAATAAAGCAGAGCTGCCTCCACGGGTAACTGCCGACTTATAATGCCACACACGACGTCGATTAGCTGGCTCAGATGAATAGATTTGTGTGCATGACACTTGCGTCCGAACGAGACAGTGGTCCGAGGAGTCAAGACGCGCAATTTCTGAGACAAAATATCCGACCGGACGTGTAGTCAGCAGAAGGTCAAGTAACGAGCTCGTATGATCCTCTATATCTGGTATTCTCGCCCGAGAAAGTACCAGCTGAGATAATCCATAGGTCAGAGCAAATTTATGAGCTGATATCTCTACTCATTTATTGATTCGAGAACTGAAGGCGTTAAAGTCTCCCAAAATAACTAGTTCTGCTGTGGGATATTGCTCTAAAACGTTGTCAGTCGTCAAACTCAGGTGCGTAAAGAGTCGAGTTACGTCCGTGTAACCGCTATGAGACCTGTATAGACATTCATAGATACGAGTGTGGCCGCCGTAATCTACGCGCACCCACAATATCGACAGGTCCCTCTCTTCAAGGTCATGAAGGCGGTGATAGCAGATATCCTCCCGGACGAACATACATACACCGGCACGACTCACAAAATTGTGTTCGAGTTTGTAGTCAGGATAATGTAGGTATGATGTATCGGCCGGGCAGGATACTTGCGTCTCCGTTAGATAAAGAATGGTCAGATTGCGCAAATTTGTGATAGTGGTGGACAGCGTTGTGATTTGCGTGAATACCCCTGATGTTGCAAAAATCCAAATTATATATGGATGGAGTAGCTGCTGTAAAAATCTTTTTCTTATATTTTTGCTGGCCATTTCTTTTTGAAAAAAATTACTAAGACTCAAGATATAAAGAATCACTTCACAGGCAGCTTAGATAACAAAAAGGTGCGGTACTAGAACTGATAAAGTGCAGTTCAGCCTCACAGGGCAGAGACTAGGAACTTACTGGGTTCGGGAACCCGTTCAAACTGCGGGCGGCCAGCGGTCAGCCGTTTCATCAGGTCTTCCTACCAGCACACCGCGTGTACGTCGAGCAATGACAGTAACAAGCAGCGAATCCTTAAGAGCTCTGGCAACCCTAATCATCGCCAGGAACACAACACTACTCAATGTTAGCGTTATTGTGGCCGCGGTTTTCTATAAGGCGGAGGTACTTCCCCAGTTCGGGCTGCTCATTCGGGCGACTAGTGGCTATTTTTTTATTTTTATCTATTTATTTAATTATTTATGAAATGCCCTGCTTTTATTGTTGGGCCGGCTTATTCGAGCGGTACTCGTTGTGCTCTACATACCTCTACCCTACCTCATTGAGAGTTGGCGAACGTTTATCCAGCTAGTAAGGCCTCTGACTAAGCTCAACGACTGCTGGACTATGGTAACACAGCCTACACTAAACAATTAATTCAATGTCAGTTAGCTCTGCGCATCAACGCTGCATACGATTGTGTGCCTATATTTTATTTGTAATCAGCTTTCTTAGCCGTAATAAAGTTCCAAGGTTTCGTAGTTGTTGTGACAGGAATTCAACTGAGTGGCACCAATTTGGTTAGAATTTATATTCTTTGAGTTAGGTTCAGTATTTATTATCATTTTAGACGTTTTACATTTTCTTGTTCTTAATCTCTTCTGTGTTTTATAGACTCGTAGACAAATATGTGTGTGTGTGTGTACATTTATTCTTTCTTTTTATCTCTTGCTGTTATTGCTATTTCTTTTTTAACAGTGGGCATATCCACACTGCATCTCAAGTGGTCTATACACTAAATGATCCTATGATGCTCTGCGGGTTCAGTTTAACAACATATTCAGAATGATGGGGCTGACTCTGCTTCACCGATCTGCTCTAGCTCCAACACTATCCTGAAGACACTAAAATCTCTGTATGATATCTGCGTTGGAGTTGAGCTAGTAGAACCCCCGAGTTCTATTCCGTAAGTCCAAATAGCTCTATTTACGCCCCAGTAGCCCATATTGTGATTAGAAATGTAGATCTGCTTCTTTTCTTTCCGCTTTGATGAGGCTCACCCAGGCCGATCTTGCCACTGTAGTCACTTGGCTTGTTTTTCATACAAACTGGTGGGTAATCACCTATTTGATTTCACTTTTCTTGTATTATGTTTCATTCTCCACTTCTGTAGCCAGACATCTACTTTGTAAAGCTGTGGTTGCGGTTCTAATGATGCGTTGTTTAGGTCTATGTCACCTGCAACGCATGCTGTGTCGTCAACGTTTCAATACATTTTGTATCAGGCTGGTCTGCTGTGTATATGAAATACAGCTCCAAACCATGGACTCAACTCTTAGCAATGATGTTATACAGCTTTAAATAGTCTTTGACATACTTATCTTGGAGTGTTCAATGTTTAAGGTGGGATTTTAGGATCATAAGGAATGGCTTTGGTACTTGGGCCTATATTTTGTATAGCACTCCTTTGTCACTTCTAACGAAAGTTTGTTGCATGTCAATAAATAAATCCGACAGTCTGCTGTGCAGTAGGATTTGTTTTTTCTTAAGAGATTGTTAACACATTTTATATTAGTTTAAATTATTTATACATAAATATATAGTGAAAACTATTACTGTTGTCATTTTAGGTAATTTTATTCTTCTAATATTTATGTAATTAATAATATTTTTGATAGAAACATTGACAACGACAATCTACACTAGAATTATGCACATGAACAACATTAATGTGTTCTCATATTTTATTCATAATTATTTATTGTAGGTACAATCATAACGTTTACGTCAATTTTATTTGTAGCTATCTCTGCTAGTGTTATCAAAGTTAATGGTCCTTGGCAACACGGTAATATTTCGAGTAATCCAGGAATACACACCTAGTTGAATTACTGTCTGATTGATTTCTCCACCTTATCTTTATCCTCATATCCTACTAATATTATAAATGTGAAAGTTTGTATGTTTGGATGGATTTTTGTAACTCAATCACGCTTTAACCACTTGACGCATCGGGATGAAATTTGGCATACATATAGGTTAGGTACTGGAATAGTATATAGGCTACTTTTTATCTTGAAAAATTTGAAAGTTTCCGCGGGGATACCTAAAACAGAGTTTAAAGAACAATAGATGTAGCTGTAGCTTGCTATAGCAAACTTCATTAGTATAATTAAGGAGTTCCACGCCGATAACCGAATTTAGGGCGGGCGGAGCCGCTGAAAAAATCTAGTATTTAAATAATTAAATAATCATAATTTCTATCAAAACAAGACGATTTCAGAATATGTCGTTTGTCAGTCAGATTTATTTTGTATGTTTTTGAGATTATAATGCAGATACAAAACATAATTTAAAACAAAACTTTTCTTTTTATTCGGTAAAGATAAGTAGTTGTGTCTTATAATTCGCTTGGTGTGACATTGACCTTGGTGTCGGCTCACTGGAACGCACGATCGGTCGACCGAGTATTGCGTTTTATTAGGTTTGCTAGCTTTGAAATTTTGTGAACTTCAAAATAATCGAGAACGAATTAACACGCGCCCGCGTACTCATGATTGGTTGGAAATACCAATATGTGGTATCGGCGCGTGTTTTTGGATTTTGGAAACTTACTGCTTGCAAAGGACATTCTGGCTGGTGCTCGTTGTGTTTGGAACGTGAGATAGCGTCGCTATATATATACGATAACGACCGGGTGATACTACACTTTTTTTCTGTTAATCTATACCTACTCCCTTAGCAATAATATCCTCTAATTTTATATCAGGTTAAATTTCAACAGAACAGACTGACCGTCACCCTATCCCGTCAGTCCCAGTCTGGCAGGCACACAAGGTTATTCAAAACAGGACATTTACGGTAGCAGCAGCATATTAGGTATCCGTTAGATACACCTTTTTAAATTACAATTCTTAATTGAAATGCCGCATCCAAGTCAATGCTGCCACGGTGCCGTGTTGCGCGGGTGCGGTCACAGTGTTGGCCATCACGTTTCGCAAGGAGCGACGCGATCGCCGTGATACCGCGCTACTGTCTGCTTTTTGCTACCGACCTCAGTGTATCAGAGCTGTGATCCACGGCTCGGACGATAACATCGAACCCAACCCTGGTTTTTTGCTAAAATTTCTATTTGCAAACTGTAAAAATTCAAATTTATTATGAATAGATATTTCTGTGCGACTAATTTAGCTAATACTAAAAAAATCAACATTTGTTATTGACACTAAAAAGGTTGTAGTCCAAGAACCTCGTCTTAAGCTCCAATATAAGTTACTTTACATTACATTTCAGTAACACTTGGCTTAGAAATAGTTATTTATTATAAAGTAAAATTTTCGTACAATATAAACAAAACAAACAAGCGTAAAGTGCCAAAACTAAATCACATTGCGGAAGTAATATAATTTAACCAATCGATTGAAACCCAAGCATATAACTGTTGCAGAAAGGCATTGATAGTGTGTGTCAAGTCAACCTCGTCATGGATGAAAGACGGAACAATACCTACCCATAGTACAGAACATAAATTAAATTTATCACTTAGTACATAAATTGATTCGTTCATTGAAACTGTGACATTTGCCGGCGAGCCAATTAAACACATTCATGCCTTAAATCAAGATAAAGTCGAGCGATACATTTATTAAAAAAACAAGTAGCGGGCAGGTCGTAAATCTTAAAATAAAACAGAGATATAAAATATCAAAGCGCTGACCGACAGACAGATTGTTTAGATTCTTCATCGTCTCCAAAGCAATTTTAAAACCAAAGCCCAAACGCCAAGTAAAACTAACCCAACCG
Source organism: Apoda limacodes (assembly GCA_946406115.1). NCBI lineage: Eukaryota > Metazoa > Arthropoda > Insecta > Lepidoptera > Limacodidae > Apoda > Apoda limacodes. The sequence goes on along the minus strand of OX291553.1, from coordinate 2,543,417 downwards.
TTCTTCAAAACATCGCAGACTTTATATATGACATCTTTGACAACTCGTTTTGATAACTTTTAGTTGGTAGTGTTTTAGTTGGCTCTTTAACATGTGAGTGAAATATATAAGTAGGTGAAGATAGTTAATAGAAAAAATTTAAGTGTATTGTTATTTTATTACATGTGTTACTTTATTTTATTACAAAATTAGGTTTTGGAAAAAAATCTGTTCAACTTCTGCAAAACACGCTTCAAATTACGTTAATACTTTGAAAGTGGACCATAGATTATATAAGAAGTGGGTGAAAAGCTATACGTGTGGGGGACACTAAGGCCGAAAGTAGTATAAAAAAATTAGTCAATAAATCGTATCATTATATATAGTCAATAAATAACTTAGCAGAATAGAAAAAATATTAAGACCTGCTTTTTTCATTGATTTTCAAAAATGTAAGATTATTCATAATCAATTATCAGGCAGAGGCCATAACATTCTATAAAAATAAATATAAAACAGGATATTTTTGAGGATTTTTAAGTTATCTATTGACATTAGAGCCGTAAATGTTTTTATGGTACTCGGCGCTGACCATAGTCGAACAGCCCAAAGATATACGCTGCGTTTCGAAATTCTACGTTAAAAGTTGCTCACGATTTTCTGTGAAGGTTACAAGATATTTTGGTGACGATTTTGGAAATGAAAGGTGACTATCATCTCTTAGCTACCAATCTTCTATTTATCTTTTTTTTTATAAAATAGCAAACAAATACTGTTAATTGTTTTAACAAAATAGCCTACAAACCAAAAAAAACGTAATTTTTTCCTAAACTGTTCCCCTATAAATTCTAAGCCTATTCATCTTACTCCATTTGTATTTCCAGTGTTATCTCAGTAACCTGGCTAATTACAAACTAAGATCGCTACCCGTGTGTCGGCGTCAACCAACGCGCGTCAATCAGTGACACTCGTATCTCCGCGTCGCCCGCCGCCGCTGCCGCTCGGATAATCTATGCTTGCCCGATATCGTAATTACGTAACTCTAGTTAGGCGCTTTCAAGTCATGTTTAAGTTTAATTGAGACTTGAACCTTATCGATCCCATTACATGACAAGTGTCACACAATGACGTGAACGATCATAGTAAGTTAAATACAAGCAATAACTTAGGGTTCCTTAGTATACGAATTATTGCGGACATACTCGTATGTATGAGAAACTTTAAACAAATACTCTAAAAAAATAATAATAAAGCTTGTGATTTTTCGGGCATTTTAAGAATGAATGGTTGTAAAGTAAAAAAAGTACAAATTGTTTTGACTCGGAAAGTTAATGTATTCGCCAAAGAAAGCAAAATATCGCACACAAAACTGTGTGTCTTTTAGAACACCAATCAAAGCACCCACACAATGAGGTTCGCAAAAAAACTGTTCAGCCTTAGTTGTGTATGGAGAGCTACGCTCAAGAGTTTTGTTTTTCAATTTGCCACGTTTTTTGCAAAAGGAGGAAAATAAGTATGACATCAATATTAGATGTATACTTAAACTAAACATTGCATGAGAAAGGTACCTACCACGAGAACTACTAGTAGCCGCTACTGACGTTACTCGTCCCAGCCAGAAGACGTCCACTGTTGAATGTACACGTACACCCCCCTCTCCCCCCCACATATCATCACAGCGGCTGGTTTAGTAAGCCCATTCCGGACCCAAGGCACTTGAACTTGAATTTGGACTCGTGTACCAGGCTATATCCACTGGCTTTCTGCGGCTCTAAGACCCAGTAGCGAAAAAAAATAAGCACACAACAACAAGCTTGAATCAATAAGCTTGGGTCAATTGTCTTGTAGAAGCAAAAAGTTGACTATTCTGAATAAGTAACAAATACATAAATGTGAAAGTCTGTTTGTTTTCGCTTGACGCAGCACCTCATTAACCTGTTTTTTGGCACAAATATAGATGGACGTAGAATAACATAGGATACTTTTATCCCGATCAAGATTTCCTAAGGGAATGTATTTTTCCGCAGATATAACAGGCATAGGTATATACCTGCCGTCTGCTTGTTTGTCGTTTTGGAAGTCTAAAAAAACATTAATGTTCGAAAGTTTGTGTTCGTACGTAGTCTGGGTATTTTCTGTATAGATACACAGTGTATCTATCTATTTTCTGTATAGATACACAGTGTATCTATTTATTTCCGAAAATAAAACGTACTTTAATCAGTTACCTAATGTCCATAGAATTTTTTTACTTATTTACTATTTATTGTGGACCTTGTGGTCTAGTTAAATTCATGTATCTGAAACGATATGCATAGTTCAGCTAAGTCAAAGGTAGCCAAGAGCATTGGATATTGGTAACCACCTAGTTGCACATTCTTTTCAGGTCCTGCGGAGCGCTCAGTAGAGCATTGATCCTTGCTGTTGTCATTACTGACAACTGCAATCGTTAAGCTAAGTCAAAAGTCTACTGAGCGATCTAAAAATTAGCTATCTGAGCGAATGAGAGTTTATTTAAAGTGGTTAAAGTGGTAGTTACGTTTTTTACCGTTAGTCGTCACTAGCAACACACATTGGATGTAGGCTTTTGTCTTCAGCCGCTGAAATATTTTGGACGAATATATGTTACACAATTTCCCGAAAGCTGCTTAGCCGAGCTGGATTCGTCGATTAAGACGATCTCGTGCAACGACATCTGAGTAATCTACCACCGCCATATTTCAATAACAATAAGGTTCAGGGTACTCAGGGGACTACTATGGAAGACTTAAAACTTGCATGTGTAGACGTTTTTTTTAAAGGTTTTCTGTTCGGCCATTTATTTCGTTAACAAGACTGGATTAGATTACATAATACAGGTAAAAATATTTATATTTAGACGTTTTAAATCTTTTTTTTTCATTTTATACAAATTTCTATAAATCCTATACGATGATTAATTTATTTAAGATATTTAGCAGACTATTTAGATGTGATTTCTGTTAGGTTGTATTATTTGTCATTGACTTACACTAGTAGGTTGAAATAGTAGACGTTTGGAAATACTCAAAAAGCATATTCTTAACCTCTTTCTCAAAGTGGGACCTACCTAACGAAACCACTCAATAACTTCAAAAAATGTATTTCCAACAACAACCGGTATGGGCGCGACATGGACATTGAACATTACCTTAGTTTTGATCCAAGGTCATTTTGAGGCCCACCTCTTGGGAAACTCTGCTGAGGTCTTCGATCATTGTACCTATGTCTTCCAATAATTCTGTCATAATCTGCCACATTAACTTGCTGTAGGCAAACCGAAGGTGAGTGATGTACTAGCCGTTTATGTTGATGTCATATCTTTTCTACTCCATAAGCCTAAACACGTCTTCCAACGCACTGGTGAACACTTTTGTCAAAATAACGTCTCCCTGTCTCACATCTTTCTGCAGGTAGATTGGTTTCGTGCTTTGGTCTTATAGTTAGACATGGTGGCTATATTATAGGTACAACAACTTGGCACTTCCATGTACCGATTGTTAATGTGGCCCTGCTACAGCTAAGGACTGTAACAATGCCAAGGTCTCGATAAAAGTATCTAATAGACTTTTCCACAATCTACGAACGCATGAATGTAATGTATCGCGAATATTCACGAAAAGCACATATACTCAGCAACCGGTGACTTTGTCCCATTCGAGCACTCTCTCATCGCAAAAACCATTATGTCGCATTAGGTAAATTGAATCATCCAAGTAAGATGGTAAAAATAGCTTATGAAGTTTAAGGAAATTAATAACAATTATATAACTTATCAAATTTATTTTGCAAAATGTCAACTCATTTAAGCAGAAGAGTGTGCCGAGCTTTAGCAAAGTTGTAAACTAGTAGGTAGCACTTAGGAATTTGGAGTTTAAGATTTTTTTTCATCGAACAAAAGTTCATTAATCGTGTTTTCATGTTTTTCAAGGTTTGAACCATAACCCGAAGAACACAGTCATTAAATTTAGGTCGGATTTGAAGAAACCTGTGGATTTGAAGAAATCTTGCTATTTATGAAATCAATATAATCCTTAGAAGTCATTTATCACTTATTTAAATTAGTCAATAGATTTGCTCACTAAGTCCTCAACCAATGGCCCCTTACTCACTTAAGGCATTAATGACGCCGGAGCTTTCAGAAAAGCAGGTTACGTAAATCATTGAAAGAATAATCGAATTCACAAAAAGAGCAATTAGTGTTGTGCTAACGTCGATAGTTTAGCGGATGTCGATAACATTCCGCACGGCTCGAGACGTGACTGCACGCTGAAACGAGACAAATTTATGTTTGCAGATCAATTGTATTAAGAAAACCTTTCTGGTCTAGTAATAGGGGTTACTATTTGTATAGGTTAAGGCATTTATATTTTTGCATACGTGCGAAGACGTGAGTTCGATTAAAAACTGTGATTTGTGGTTACCACGCCGCACGTGTTATATTTTGCGAATTGTGTACGTGACAGGCTCGTCAAGACCGTAGAATTTATAATCAAAAGTTTGTGGTTGTATTCAAAAGATGCCGCTTTGACTTCAAAACAGGTCTAGCGAAACGCTCTAAATAGCTTGTTTGAAATTCGTGTTGTAGTTTTTATGAGATGATTGTACGCATTTTTTCGGTAGCTAACTTTTTGTGTGAGCTAGAGTTTTTATTGCCTTCTTTAAACTCGAGGGGAGAGCACAATTATCACATACTTATTTTTGTTATAGTTGACTGTATTACTCTAGTAGGAAAAAATATTTGAAAAGGAAAAACTATAATAAAGCTTAGATATCTATATTCTAAATCATGTAAATAAATTTGTGAATTTGGAATATGAAAAAAAGTAGTTTAATTATATGTGTATTATGTTATTTAAATTTTGCAAATAAACTAATATAAAAATAAGTAAACTAATTAAAACATAGTAAATAAATAAAAATAAACTAATTAAAACTAAGAATATAAAAAAATATATTTATGCCTCAGCAAAAAAAGTTTAAAAGAAAAGGTAATCCTGTTTGGTGTTAGCGATTGGCAGTCGACGAGCGTGCGTCTAGCGCAGCCATCATTTACACCTGTCAGTTCCTTTGAGTGGAGCAGACAGGCAGAGACGGGCCGCAACGACTAGTCAGCGGCGATTGTATGGCAGTAGTAAATCACTTTTGAAGTAATTTATGTGAAAAAGCTAGTGATGCAATGATAGCCATTGTCGATAAAGTATTTAGATGTCGTTTAGGTGTCGTTATGTTTACGTTTTAAATTAAGAATTGTCAAAATTAAATGTTTGGAACTATATGTTAAAATCTGTTACACTGAAAAATTATTGTTCAGCTAGAGTTTTTTTGTTATTGTGTTTGTTACAATAGGTATAGGTATTTAATTATTGGTAATAGGTATAGTAATTATATATCAGTATATGGTATAGTAATACCCATATACTTTTTTCTAATTTGATGTAAGTATTAGATGTAATACAAGCTGGTACCCTTAAGGTTTAATTTCAAAGAGCCAAGATAACAATAGGCAAATGTAGGCTTGCCAAATTAATGGCCCATATATTTGTGGTAGATTTCTGATTGATTGAGTAGTTCATAGAGATGATGGTAAACAATATTAACTGAATACTAACAATTACAAATTACAAATACTTACAATTACAAATTACAATTTTTTACAAATTTTGAGGTAAAGTAAATGGACTTGAAGCTTTCATGTTCAAAAGATATGATGTGTGTGTGTGTGTGTGTGTGCGTGCGTGCCATAAACGTTAAAAGAATACCACCAGAATTACATGTAATCAGTTTGAAATTTTTTACCTGCAATAGAAAATTGTTCATACAAATTATCCACAATTTATAATGTAAATTGACAAATCATCACTCAAATGACACAACTATAATACGACAAGTATTCAGACATGACATAAATCTGTGTACAGACAGACGGCTATAAATAGCTTCTCTCTCCGTGACGTACCACTTCCGAACGAATGAATAGAACATGGGACATATCGAACAATAGAGGACCTCTCTAGCGGCTCGTCACGACTTTTGCCACGCGTCAAGCATTCAAAACAGAAGTGTTGTTGGACAGCTTTTGTGTTCTGAAAAAAGAAAGAAATATAGAAAAAGTATGAATAATGATGGCAACTATTTATCATATCGGAGGCGCTGTCACCGCACGGCTGACAGCTGACGTGCAATGACAGCTGGGTTCTTTGAAGTGTCAGTCTGACCGTTAATGAGTGGCGACTCCGGCTCAAAGGCCGTCAGAGTCGGCTTCCTCCGCCGCGACGATTGATGTGGACCGATTATTAACTTTAACGTCCGTGCTAACGTTTAAGAACGCTTTTATGTGTTGTTTCGTATGAGTACATGATTTAGTGTTTACAATAAATTATGAGGAGTCTTGAGAATGAGTTACGGGAAAAAATATTTTTATTCACAAAACAAATTCTGTTTCTCATGCATGAGGTTGCTGTCAGTTGAGGAAAGCAGGAAAACCATTTCAAGAACCACTAAGAGAACTTCAAGTTTTAATAGCATTTGGAAGTTGCATGCAGTTTAAGGATAAAATAATTAAAAACTTATTTAAATCAAAACTATAATTTGGATCATAAATATGTGACAGACAGACAGTGATGTTACTTTAAAGCAAAATGGGGACTGCCTTGCTTTGCTTGCTTTGAGAATCTCACCCGTAGTTCTTGGAAACATAAAAAGCAGGTGGCAATTATGGTTGATATTGCTCAAAGCAGTTACTGCTAATAAAATCAACGTGTAGAAAATTATTCAGTAATTGTAATATTTAAAATCTACACAATCCAGTAGTGATATTTTCCGTGTCGTTGTGCACGCGGACGTGGTTCGCTAAATCCCATAATGTTTTATTTACGTGACTTCGCATAAATCACCAATACTAAACCTAACAACACAAAAAAAAAGATGCAACGCTCGCCCCCTGACTGCGCCCGCTCGCTTTACTGCTTATGTTTTCCGCCGCGCGCCGTAGCTCCGCGGTCCACGGTCGACCGGCACGGCTATAAGCAAATTTTAATATTATTGCAGATTCAAAGGAACACAGATTTGCCGATTGCCGTAAATTTGTCGCGCTTCTTTTATTTTTTTCTGTCAATGTTTGCGACGGATTGACTTCATTACATTTTGAAATAACAGTAAGTAACCTCGAAAGCGTTATTTGTACGTACGCGACGTGAGTGACACGTATAAGAATGCGATGTGAACATTATGTTAATTACTTTGGAGTTTGTCCACAAACTCAGTATATGACCTGCTTTCAAAATTTGAATTTAAATTCATTATCTACTGTGATTGTTAAACAGACTTTTGACGTGACAACGTCTTATAAATTGGTTTGCCGGGTGACACTTCAAGAAACTGCGTTACGCTCCGCTCACGTTATGCGCTCACAATGAGAGCGAGTGAGAGGCACGCGCCCGCCTAAGAGCGAGAGAGACAGACATAAAATCATTGTCACGTAAAACTTTCGCCCGTATACCGACTTTACAGGCAACCAGTTTTTTCATTTCATTGACAAAAGGATTTACCTACATACATTGCATTGGGAGATTTTGATCGATGTTTAGGAAAAAATAAATAAAACAGCCGTATAAATATTAAAATTTAAATATTTATAATAAACTGTATTATACGATGTCAGATCCACAGATCACAATATGTCCGTATTGTCTAAAGTACGAAGTAGCGGTCCGAACTTACTGTTCATCACCAATGCTTTACTTATGGCAACTTGTGGTCATTTTCTTTGTTTTATATTTTGTGATTGAAATTCTTTATTTTTTGTAATGTGTACGTTAAATTATTAGATTCTTATTTTGCACCAATTATTTTGATGATGGCACTAAAAGTAGAAGTTAGTACCTAACGATTTCATAGATTCAGAGTTTTCTTTTTTACTCTATGTATGTAAATTATATTAAGGAATTTTATTTGTTATCACATTAACTATCCAGCCGGCGGGCTATGCGGTATTCTTATTACCAGCGCATAAATCTGGTTTAAATAATATATCAAATATAAACTTTTAACTATTATATTATATTTACTTATACATTAATATTTCAATATTTATTTCTATATAATGTCACATGATGTAACTCTTGATGAACGGTATAAATTACTTAAGAAGTATATAACATATATATCTCATAGTAATGTATATGACATTATCTAATGATTTATAGTAAATTTACATACACAACGTTGGAATTACAGAAATTAGCTTTCTGGCCTATATCGCCCTCTTAAAGTCAAATATCAAATATAATTTTGTGTTCTTATTTTTTTTTTGTTGATGGTACCTTGCGATCAATTAGTTCGGGGAATTCCTAAAAATGTTTCTCTCAGAGTATGTGTGTTAAAGAATATCCTGTTATCTCGTTCTTACTACAGACTATCTACGACTCTCTGTCTCTGTTATGTCCTATGCATCTGTACGTAATCAAAAATGTAGATGTAGGGGTAAAGGTACTTGTAGTTGTAATTAGCTCAATCTTTGTTTCATCGACACTAAGACGTACCGTATCTTCCCTTTTCTGTTTATATCAATGTCTGCTACAGACTTAAGCTCATCTTTTCACTCACTCTTATCAAATTCTGACTGCGATACGTTAGGAAATACACTGAATAGCGAGTTCAGTGACTTAAAATTTTCATTCACTGCTTGTCGCATAAACGCGCAAAGCATAGCATCTCACTATTCTGATTTGGTTGAAACATTTTCGTCTGATCTCAAACATGCAGTACTGATCTCAGAAACTTGGCTCTGCCCCACTCTTAAATCAACTCTATTTACCCCCCCGGGCTACATTCTGATCCGAAATGACCGTATCGGTAGACGTGGCGGGGGTGTTGCTATACATCTCCGTAGTAATATTTCTTATAAAATATAAGCAACCTCTCCAGCCACAAACAATGCATCTGCCGAGTACTTATTTCTGGAGGTTTTTTTTTTTTATACCATAAGGTGGCAAACAAGCTAACGGTCCGCCTGATGGCAAGCGGTCACCGTAGCCCATGGACGCTTGCAACACCAGGGGTATCACTTGCGCGTTGCCGACCTAGAAATCTAATAACTTCTTTCTTAAAGAACTCCATACTGTAGTCCTTGCAGAAAACCTTGGCAGGGAGCTCATTCCACAACTTAAGCGTTCGCGGGAGGAAGTTTCTCTGAAACCGCACTGTACGCGACCATTTAGGTTCTAAAGTGTGAGAATGAATTCCCTGCCGATGGCGAGCGGTGCGATGGTAGAAAGTAGCCGTGGGCATCATTTCGAACAATTCCTCAGAACACAGCCCATTGTACAAGCGGTAGAACACACACAGGAAAGCAAAGTCTCTCTTCAGACTTAAGGGTTCGATACGGCAAGTGAGTTTGGGATCGTCGACAATTCTCACAGCCCGTCGTTAAACCGAGTCAAAAGGGCCAAGCTGGTATCCGGGTGCACCTGCCCAGAGATGGCAGCAGTATTCCATATGGGGCCGAACTTGCGTCTTATAAAGTAGCAACCTTTGCCCTGACGTGAAGTACTGCTTTGCTCTGTTGAGTACACCAAGTATTTTGGACGCCAGCTTCACCTTATCTTGTAAATGACCTCGGAACTGAACATCGCTGGAGATGTCGACACCAAGGATCCTAATGCTCTTGGAGATGGAGAGGGGAGTGTTCTAGAATTGTGGGACCACAGTGAATGGAGTTTTCTTAGCGGTTAACGCGCACACTTGTGTCTTTGTAGGATTGAATCGGACCAAGTTTACCCGTCCCCAGTCCGAGACCTTGGACAGTGTGGTCTCGATTTGAGACACAAGTTCTCCGCGGTTTTCCTCCACAACGAAACGAGGAATGTTTGCACGACCCGTGTAAAAAGTGTCTCCAGTACTGTCATCTACATAGCAATGTATGTTGTTGATGTCCAACATGTCATTGATATGCAGTAGAAACAGCGTAAGAGACAGTAGTAGGTATGTTTTAAAGGAGTTAAAGCCGTTCTTGGAGTCGTATATTGTCCTCTTGCTATTGATTATTTCTCCGATTTGGATACAGTCCTTTCTTCCTTCAGTACGGATTACACGAACCACATAATCATAGGTGACCTTAACACAGATATGGGCAATAACCAGCACCCGGATTTTCCAAGCATGATTTGCCATACGTGTCGTATAAAATAAAACTGCCTAAAACTAAACCCGAGCTAATCTGTTTGCGAAACTTTTTATGCATGGACAAAAATAAACTTATTGAAGATGCCGAGAAGATTGAATGGAGCACGCTGCTGACCGCTACTAGTATTGATGAAAAAGTAACTTTCTTTAATAATATTTTAATATCTGTCTATGACACTCATGCACCTGTTAAAACTATGAGAATCAGAAGGCAACCTGCTCCTTGGATGAACAACGAAATTCGCACGGTGATGGCCAGAAGAGATCGCTTATTTAGAAAATTAAAAAAAATCGGTGTAATAATAACTGGGATATGTACAAAGCTGCTAGGAATAAGTACAACCAGATGGTAAGAACAGCAAAACGCAGATATTTTTACGAATATATTTCTAACTCATCACCGGCAGAAATCTGGAACCTCCTTAAATCTAGTGGCTTTGGTAAACCTAAATATGATTTGACTAACTGTAGCTCTTCTCTCAATGGCTTCAACCTTTGCCACCTCATCTATTAATATATTAATGACAATGATATCAAACTCTCAACTATTTCATTTATTAATTCCATGACTCCACGTTGTTCCGACTCTTTCTCCTTCTTACCAGTTTCTGTAGACGAAGTTAAAAAGATAATATTATCAATTAAATCCAAAGCAGTGGGCTGTGATGATGTAAATAGAAATATGATCCTCCATATTTAAGATTCTACCTTACCAATCATTAAACATATTATTAATTTCTCCTTGTTCTCTGGTGACTTCCCAACCCTGTGGCGTAAAGCATTTGTAATTCCCTTGGCCAAAATCCCTAATCTTATTTCAAATAATAACTCTAGGCCTATTTCTATATTCCATTTTTGTCTAAAATTTTGGAAGCGGTAGTGCATAAGCAACTTTCTAATTATGTTTACAAAAATCAACTATTAAGTACCTTTCAGTCTGGTTTTCGTTCTGGTCACAGTACTTCTACAGCCCTTTTAAAAGTAACAGAAGATATAAGAGATGGCATGGAGGACAATTCTCGTTCTAATTGATTTTTCTAATGCCTTCAACACAGTTGACCATGACATCTTACTTTCAATTCTCAAAAAGATCAATTTCTCACCTACAGCTCTAAATTGGTTTTCTTCTTATATCTGTGGCCGCCAACAATCAATTCGTTCCAATCAGGCCACCTCAAACTGGTGTGACCTGGTTTCTGGCGTGCCTCAGGGTGGAATACTATCACCTCTTTTCTTTTCTATTTTTATCAACCAAATCTCATCTATACTAAACTGTCCTACGAATATTGAAATTTTCGCAGATGTATTTCTGTTGCCGCTATAATTCCAAATACTAAAGAACAGAATAAAATTAATATTTAAGGGGGCTCTCATACAACAAACGTGATTTTTTGATCGTTTTTATAGATAATGGTACGGAACCCTTCGTGCGCGAGTCAGACTGACATATAAATGTTTTTAATTTGTCACTTCCAACTACAAACTTAACCACAAAATATATTTCAACGAAAGGACATTATACACAACATGAATCACATTTCCCTCCTCATAACTCATACATAAGCTCAGGCTATTATAGCAAAAGCTTTTCTCCATTACCCTAAAAAATAATACATCATAATGGATACGTATTTATGCTAAATGGAACATGCTTTATCATCACATGATTATCTGTTCAGTTTTTTTACTAACAACTTTCAATCTTATTTGCAGAGAAGTAAGGAACAAATTATATTTGTGTTTATATCTTTATTGAAAATTTATCCCTCATATGGTTCTGGTATGGTGATTCCATACACTTAAAAAACGGCCAAGTGCGAGTCTAACTTGATTTGATACTAAATATAACCTAACCGTAAACCAAAGTTTGTTTCAATTTTTTATATTTATTTACCTTAGAAACTACCAAAAATAATAAAATGCGCTCTTAAAAATGTACTTTAAAATAAAATAAAAACTTCTGCAAGGCTCGTTTAAAACTTATTTCAATTTATCGAGTTAATCACAGCGGCTAAGAAGTAAATGCGCTCTGTTCTTACGTTTCTATGTTACAAATCCTTATTTGAGTGGACGATAATTGATAAGAAGGTGTCATTGTACATGATAAATCAAAGTTGAGGTGTATGCCATTTATATTATAGGTAAATATGTATGAGACAACATTATTTGCTAAGACAAAGATAATGGCTTACCCTTGCATGTGGAGACCTATCATGGTGTAGAGGCAGACAGACAGACTCCCACTTGGTGGTATTTTTAAGTGTACGGAATCAAGGAAGAACCAAATGAGGATAAATGTTCAATAAAGATATAAACATAGATATAACTTGTTCCTTACGTCAATTCACGGAAGATTGGAAAATGTTATGTAGAGGTATCAATTTCCAAAAATTGAGAAACAAAATTGGCTGGCTATACATACATACAATATTTATTTATTTACCATCATCAATAATAAATATTTATAAAAACTGGACGCTAGGTCAGGCCAAGAGAAGGGATCGAACGGTGGTGGTGTAGCGTTAGCCTATATAAGCGTTTGGACACCAGACGTGCCTCTCCTTTAGAGGCTCGCCTCAAAAAGCCGGTGAAGCAGTAATGGCTGCATCAGCCAACTGCAGTAGACAGTTCAGAAAAAAAAAAACTTCATACAGGACGGATTTCCTTCTCAGCCTGAACACGCCTTGTGTGTTGTGATAAAGAAGCTTACGTTCCTCTTATTTCAAATTGGTCTGCGCAACAGGTTCTTCAGCACAACGCGATATAAGTGTTGAGGTGAAGAAGCATACGCAACTCTACCCATGCACACATTTACTGAATTACGACGGTCATCGAGTAAAACCTATAGTTCTGCAAAAAGTTTTAAAAAAGGCAAGTATACAGGTCTGTATATGGGTCAGTAATGTTCAGTTTTGTGTCAAATTTCAAATATTTCATAAGGAAGACATCGCGTGTGACAGAGATACAGACATCGATACGATCCACAAGTGTTCCGTTTTTTAACTCGAGCACGGATCTCTAAAAATGGATATTCGGTCAACATTTAATTATTCGGGAGCTGTGAATTATTTCATTGGACAGTTTGTAATTATTCAAGAGAGCGTCGACGTTACACTTCCGTGCATAATTATCTTTAGATCTTGACGGTCTTAATTTGGAGCCCGCGTTGTATCAACAGTTAGAATAGCGTTAAATTCTATTGTAATTAACATTTTAATGCGATGTTGGGAGTTTTATAATTATGTATATTAAGATCAGTAGCATATATTGTTACAAACTAAAACTGTTGTAGGTACTCGTGTGCGGTTACTTAATATACTTTTTATAAATTAATTTTAACTAAACAATTATTCTCGTACTTAAGCTAGTTCTATTTTATCGTAGTATTTCCGGTTTAATTTTTGACAAGGAAACAACTATAGAAACTGGGCAAGTACTATATCTTTTTCTCATCATCTTAAAAAGCAAAACCCTAAATCCATCTAAGTACAAGATTTTTACAGCCGTTTCCAAGATACGCCAATATTGCTCGTTTAAATATATTAGATAAAATAAACTTAATCAAATATGTTCTGTTATTTGTTATTCAAGTCTATTTAAAGACAAAAAATGCTATGACAAACTATAGTATGATCTTATACCTTCTACGTACTGGGTAGGTACATGTAAAATAATGCCGTAAAAGTTAAAATTTACATAGGAATATCCAACTTTTTTAACGAGCTAGCAAGTAATTTTTAAACTAGGTATTAATACCTAAATTAGATATAATTAAAATCAATAAAAAACTGAGTTATCACCATAATTAACTGCAATAAAAGAATGCCAGCCAACTAATAAATTTTATTAATTAAGTCGTAAATTTATTTTAATGATTACTTGTCATACTTTATTATGAGTAAGATAATACAAATATATAAACCTGGCTTTGTCTGCGTAGGTGTCGAGTCAAGTAACGATTTGTCTTATTAAAAAAATGATACACTGCTCATTCGAAAGTTGCGTGCGACACGATGCGGCGAGGACGACCTGCCGTATTATTAACCGACCTTAAAAAAAACGAGGTTCTAACAACTTTGATCCGTATATTTGTATGTATGTATGTTTGTCCGCGATTACCTCGCGTTTGGCTGAACCGATTTTTATGCGGTTTTCACAGAAGTATTTATTCCATTCTGGAGGTGAAGGTTTTGGTATACAATAAATGGATACCCCGTGACGTCATCCGCATTGATCCGTTATTAATTAAGCGATATATTAGTTCAACTCGACCGATTTGTGTTGATGCAATTTATTTTTGTCGACCATATTTAGTACATGTACAAGCAAAAATAACTAGTCATTTACATAAACGACGATATTTAAATTGTAACAGGCATACTTGTTACAGGTACTAGTATAGTATTATATATTCTGTGTTACAGGCACACTTGAAGCGATTTGGGTATTTTTTTAGTGTACGAGAAAATAAGCCAATAGACCAAACTGTAATTTAGATCAGATTTTTTTAAATAATTATTTTAACTTTTTAGTCCATCTTTTTGAAGTCGGTTCTTATTTTTGTTAAAAAAGTTTTATTTCTTATTTTAAGTGACCTATTGGCTTATTTTCTCGTAGTAGTAGGTTTTTACTCGAGAGCTGATCGTTCAAGCCCGTTTTTTACATAGCGCGTTGGTGTGAAGAAGGTCTGCATATAATTCCTTATACTTATGTTATTGGTATTGTGTTTGTGTACCATTCGATAGATGCACGCGCGGCAACAGAACTTGGCAACCGCCCCACCCCACTTGCTGCGAAACGAAACATGCAACAGTGATATTTTCGTAATTGTTTCCTTAGGTACCTACCTACTTACGTCAAACGCAATACAAGTGAAGATTCGCTCACGGATGACCCGCGACTGAATTTGCTACCTCGCCTCCCGTCTCAAGCCCAGAATTCGATTTTTGCAAAGGAGACGTTTCAGGAATGTATGGATGGTCTGGACATTGTTCACTACTAATTTAGAAACCTCAGTATATTAGAAGTGACTTTTAATTATCAATTTGTCGTATTTCGGTGTGGTTTTCTTGTACAATAGCATCTATATAAACGTATTTAGCAACACCTAACTTATGATAGAGGGTTGTGCTCCTGCAATGCAGACTTAAAATGACATGATTATGAAGTACAAGAGACATTTGTAAGTATGTCTACAGTTATATGGTACCATTACATTTATTTATTCATAAAAGAAACGGTTTTTGTGTCTCATACATACCCGATCCCACAGAAAATAAAGATGTGTTTTAAACGACAGAATCCGAATCGCAGTAGAGAAATCAGGTCCAATAAAAACAGCCAAATCCAATATAATACGCGATGCAGAAAGGTCGAAATAACAAAGCAGGGATCGTTCGTAAGTCACTGATAAATACAAAAAGCACTTTGTTTACGGTAAACCAAGAAGCTTATGGTAAACACAGAATGACAATTATAATATGTAAATAGTTTGACGATTAATAGTACCTACGTTTAGAAATCACACGTCGGGATGGTCGATGGTCTTTGTCGATGTCGATGGATTAATATGCAAAATTTAAACAAAAAGCCCTTTTTATTAATAATTACGTATAGTTATTTATTTTTGCATAAAAATTAGACTATATTTTTTTGTAATTATTACGAACATTTTGAAATATAGTCATATATACTTTTAGAATACTTCGTAATAGGTTTCAAAATAAACTCATAATGGCATACCTAATTGTTGCCTGTTTAGCAGTGTGGTATAATTATTGTGTTTATTCATTTAATTTAGTAAGAATGACAGTAAAGTAAAGACAAGGCAACTATTATCTAGGTCTGTGGTGCTTTAAAATTTTCGGAAACGTTTTTGTTATAGTGTATAATAAGCACGAAGTGGCAGCTGTTTTGACCATAAATTACAAGTTTTTGGACTCTAATAATTTTAGAATTACACAATTTAACGTAAAACTGAAACACCACAGACCTAGATATTAGTCGCCTTGTCTTGTTAAAAAAAAAAACATTGAGTTTGAGGGATTGATATGCATCATAGGAGAAAAATCCTGTTGTATGGAGCGAGCTGCGAATCCGATACTCTTAAATAGTACAATATTACATTTCATTTTATTTCCGGTATCTACGGGCAACCAAGAGTACGCAGTTTTTTCTTTAATTAAAAATACAAAAAGCTTAGTTCCTTGGTACTTATTTAGGCAAAACAGAATTTTATACCACAAAAAAACATGTAAACCGGACTCAGAATCTGTTTGCAATTCGTGTAAACAAAAATGACCTTGACACGCGTCTTTTGCTTTGTTAGACTATGCAACATATACATAAATACGTATAATATTTCTCATTGTAAATTTGAAATTTTGTAGATTTTAGGTTTAATCAGTGTCGTGATATGAAAATATGTTAAAGAATGTGACAATAAAGGTAATCATGTAAGTATTTAAATGAATTATGATTAATTTACCAGAAAAAGTTAACATTAACTAAAGTATGGTTATGTTTACAAGATTTGCACAGAGATTTTGAGTCAGGTTTATGTAAGTATTCTTGTCTTGGCGGTGAGTAAGGTTGCCAGAGCTCTTTGAGGATTTGCTTCACGGACAGCGGAGGACCGGCGGTGCTCGTTGCTGTCATTGCTCGGCGTAGACGCGGCGTGCTGGTCCGGCGGTTAGGGTGACCTGATGAAACGGCTGACCGCTGGCCGCCCGCAGATTGTACGGGTTCCCGAAACCAGGGATCACTTAATCTTCGCCCTGGGAGGTTGATCCGCCAGCCGGTGTTAAGTCTCTGAAGTGGTAATCGTGCCGGAGAAGGAGACCGGAGTAGACCAGGCTACTACAACAGAGGGGGATCAGGGGCCCTTCCGCCTTGGCCCATAGTGCTAAAGAGAAAGCCGATCTACTGGGCAGTCTCTTTGCCGCAAACTCGAATATGAACGATAAAGGCGCTGTACCACCTACTATACTGTGGTGCGGTAAGACCATGCCGGAAATCTCCATAACACAGCGGGAGGTCAGGCGGGCGTTTCTTTCTGTAGACGTTCATAAGTCGAGTGGGCCAGACGGTATACCAGCAGTGGTGTTTAAGCAGTGAGCTCCTGAGTTATGTCATGTACTCACGCGCCTCTTCGCGCTTTCCTACCATACTAGGCAATTTCCATCTTCATGGAAGACTGCGAATGTGCACCCGGTGCCCAAAAAGGGTGATAGATCAGATCAGATCGAATTACAGGCCTATCGCTATTAATTCTCTCCTCTCCAAGGTGATGGAGCGTGTGATCAACAAACAGCTTCTAAGATACCTAGAAGACGACCTGGTCAGTGACCGCCAATATGGCTTTCGCCACGGTCGCTCGGCAGGTGACCTTCTAGTGTATCTCACACACCGATGGGCACTAGCCATTAAGAGTTAGGGGAGGCATTGGCATGTAGCCTGGACATAGGGAAGGCGTTCGATCGGGTTTGGCACCGGGGTCTTCTATCGAAGTTGCCATTTTACGGAGTGCCAGAGAATTTGTGCAAATGGGTGGCTAGCTTTTTGACCGGCAGACGCATACGAACCGTAGTTGACGGTAGTTGCTCTAATAGCATGGACATTAATGCTGGTGTCCCGCAAGGCTCTGTGCTGTATCCTACACTGTTTTTACTGCATATCAATGACATGCAGATGACACTACTGGAGACGCTTATTACACGGGTCGTGCAAACATCCCTCGTTCCGTTGTAGAGGAAAACCGAGGAGAACTTGTGTGTCAAATCGAGACCACACTGTCCAAGGTCTCTGACTGGGGACGGTTAAACTTGGTCCGATTCAACTCTACAAAGACACAAGTCTGCGCGTTCACCGCTAAGAAAACCCTATTCACTGCAGTCCCACAATTCCAGAACACTCCACTCTCCTGCTGCTGGCGTCCAAAAAACTAGGTGTACTCAACAGAGCGAGGCAGAACTTCACGTCGGGTCAGCGGTTGCTGCTCTACAAGTCGCAAGTTCGGCCCAATATGAAGTACTGCTGCCATCTCTGGGCAGGCGCACCCGGATACCAGCTTGGACCTTTTGACTCGGTTCAACGACGGGCTGTGAGAATTGTCGACGATCCCAAACTCACTTGCCGTATCGAACCCTTAAGTCTGAGGAGGGACTTTGCCTCCCTGTGTATGTTCTACCGCTTGTACAATGGGATGTGTTCTGAGGAATTGTTCGAAATGATGCCAACGGCTACTTTCTACCATCGCACCGCTCGCCTACGGCAGGGAATTCATTCTCACACTTCAGAACCGAAATGGTCGCGTACAGTGCGGTTTCAGAGAAACTTCCTCCCGCGAACGCTTGGGTTGTGGAATGAGCCCCCTCCCAAGGTTTTCTCTGAGGACTATAGTATGGGGTTCTTCAAGAAAGAAGTTATTGGATTTTTGAAGGGTCGGCAACGCGCGAGTGATACTTCTAGTGTTGCAAGCGTCCACAGGCCACGGTGACCGCTTTCCATCAGGCGGTCCGTGTGCATGTTTGCCACCTTAGTGGTATAAAAAAAAAAAAATATACTGACCGGGTATACTTAATGCGTACTCTTATCTAACGAACTATTCTTGTACTTTTAATTTGCGGACTATAACTGGCGAATTTGATTTAATGAAAACATATTTATTAGGGACAAAAATATAGGTAGGTAGGTACTTCGCCCACGATCAATCCTAAGTGGCACTTTGGAACTTGGAACTAACAAAAAGTATATTTAAATTGTGTCGCAACAATTGCGCTACAACAAAGTAGTTATAAAGTGACGTGTCACCTGTCGCTGTCACCCATTTACTGTCCAATAGAAACATCGGCAGTTGTGACATGCGACATAATTATACCATACTTGTTACATTAGGAGGTGGAACAGTTTGCCAACTTTAAACAACTTTTGACAATAATAAATTAAAAAAAAGGGAATAGCTGATAGGATATGTATATGCTAATATGTAGGTATTATTGGTACAAAAGCGTATCATAATTATCAAAACCAAAAAAACTGCTAAATAATATGAAATACACATTTGAAATCGATCTAAAAATATTTAACAAACAAAAAAATTATCAATATGTACCTACTTTTAATTTATATCTGATGTCTGAATAAACAATTAAATTAAATTAAAATCGGGATTCTGATATGCTCAAATATGATTTTTTCTTTTAAAAGTCTTATATCCTATCCCGATATCCGTTGCATTAATATAATAGTAAATTATTGTAATTTTACAGTGGACAACACTAGGCTGTGAGAATAATGAGTACTGTAGGTAAGATTTTTTTCTGACAACTTGTTTAACAGGTGATACCAATAATTTCTTTCTTGCTATTTCATTTCTATGTTTTCTTAGCATGAATTGTCTCGAGTATGAGTAACAAATGTTAAACTCGTATCCTTTATCTGAAAGAGTTGGCACACTGTTCTCAGCATTATGTTTCTTTGTCATACGATGTCAGAGGTGTCACATGTGTCACAGTTTTATTGTCGATTATTTGTCACGGTTCGGGTCGGCTCTCGTCAGGCCGACCGCTGTCCACGCCACCCGCCCCCGCCCTCGATCCCGCCGGCCGCTCTTGTAGAGCGCGTTCGTTCTGGGATGCAGAATCATTATTTTCATTACTTTTGCCACCTGTCAACCGTTCGTTTAGCATTGGTATCAAAAGTATCAAAATTTTAGTATCATCTGTGACAAACTGTCATGCGTTCGTTTACGATATTTTTGTTATTTTTGTCACTTTTGCCACCGAAAAATGAAACTTTAGACCCATGTCTGGAGGTGGGGTTTTTGTGTTAATCTGTCAAACTGCCTATACAAATTCATTGTTTATGGTAGTGTGTGTGTGTTTTATCGTAGTGTGTGTACGTCAAGCGTTCGTTTTGCAGGTTTTGTAACCAAAAATTTTGTTAGTAACGTTTCAAAGCTAAACGAACGGTAGGTGTCGGTGGCAAAACTGTCGTTATCAAAAGTGTGAAAAGTATCATTCGTGGGAACTCTTAATCCCAGAACGAACGCGCCCGTAGTGTTCATACCATACTCAATAAATAATTCAATATTGTGGTGGTCGTTGGCGTTGGAATAAAACATGACAGTTTATGATATTTTTAAGGTTCCGTACACGACTTTTTTCCTCCTACATAACCTATATCTATACTTATATTATAAAGAGAGATTCTGTTAGGTGTTGTTATGTGTGTAATTAATCTCCCAAACCACCGGCAGAATTAAAAAAAAATCTTAGAAAGATATATTATTCCAGATTGATAAATGTTTAGTTCTGATGAATTTATGGTTCCGTAAGATACATGGGGACGAAGTTGTGACCGCCTGCTATTCGTTATGAACTCAATATTTGGTGCAGATACTTACTTGGATA
Organism: Apoda limacodes; assembly: GCA_946406115.1. NCBI lineage: Eukaryota > Metazoa > Arthropoda > Insecta > Lepidoptera > Limacodidae > Apoda > Apoda limacodes. Next base: position 2,522,823 of record OX291553.1, on the reverse strand, counting down.
ACTGTCGTGTGTAAACTAGTTATATAGTCATAAAATTGTGATAGAAAATAGCTCATCTCGAGCACTAGATAAATAATAAAACAATGAATACCAATGTTTAAATTGACATTTTCTGTAACCAAGGTAACAGACAAAAACAAACTTAAACATATACATTACACAAATCACATCACAAAGAAATCAGCTATAATTTTTCTATTATATAACTTGCTATAACATTTTCACTCTTATCTTCATTCATTTCTTATTTGTTATTCATTTCCATTAGTTTTCTTACAGTACATTTCTTCGTACAATAACCATAACATAATAATATAATTGTGGGACTTAATAACTTTATTGCTCGCAATATCCATTTAAAGCCATGTTTAAAATGTATGAGCAGCTTGTAATTTCTGTGTACAATGTAGTCGACGCATAATTTAGCTGTGACGGACGCACCGCGCCGCCGCGCCGACGTGACTATGGGAGATATTAAAACTAATATTTCTAATGAAACGCATCACCCTAATAGAGTAAATTAAAAAAATGCTTTTGTGCTGGTATTTTTATATTGGACATAAATGTGTAGCGCTGTTAAAGTTATAGTACATACAAAAGAAATATGTGCGCTTTTGCATTTTCAACCATTCTGAAAAACTTTTTTATTTCCTGCTTCAAACATTTTGTTTATTTGTGTCTAAATAAAACAGAGTAACACAATAGATTAACACATTAGTGAATAAACACGTTAAAATTTATGGAACCTGCATTCAACAAATTTTGTATATTCATTTTTTAAAAATCAGACGGCTACATCTTAGAAAATACTCTTTCTATAATGTAGTAAACAGAAAAAACTTACTAACTCGGTTTACAAACAAAATTAAAATTGAATTTAAAAAAAATTAAAAAAAATTGCCTGAAGTTTTCAAAATTCTTTGTAGGTACGCCTCATGCATATAGGTACATATTTTCAATATTTTAGGCAAGACAGATCCCATTAGATTTATTTCTTTTTTGGATATTAAATATGTTTTATAATCAACTAAAAATAAAAATACACACTCTTATTGTACGCATCAATTAGTAGTGGGTAAAACAGTAGTTAGACGGTTGCACGAACGCCAATAAAACGAATTGCCCTTAATTTGACGCAGTCGGTTAATGACGTATGCGCTGCCATTAACTCTATTACTGCTATATATTAACTTAACGGCTGCATATTCCGTATTAACTTTACGCCGCTTGTTATTAATTAAGCTTACTTAAAATATACATAATAAATCTCAAATTTCAATTTCTTTTTGAAAAAACATTCCCTTTAACATCATTATTTCCCCTTATTACAAATTTGTAATATTTTTGTATTAATGTAAATAAATGTTAACATTTCTTATACTTTTCAACAACTTTTCTATAAATAAACCTGGCTTACGTTATCAAAACAGCCTTATGCGTACGCGCATGCGCGATACGTGATATTTATGTAAGCATTAAACTGAACAGATAATTCGAAACCTATTAAAGTCAACGTTGAGCCAGACAACTAAGGTAAGGTAATAAGGTACAAAATGTATAGTTCTTATCTATGATCGACTATAAATCACTTCTTATTGGATTTTACCTAACTGACAGCGGAGAGCGGAGCGACTTTATAAACTGTATGTTTAGTTTACAAGCTACGAAAAAAAAAAATCTGCATCCTACGCATCGTAGGGAAAGTAAAAACTTCATACATTTCAAACTCAAATTCAAATTCAAACAACAACACACCTAAAGACAGTACGTCTTTAGGTGTGTTCTAGAAGTTAAAAAAATTTTGCAATGTGGCTTTTAACCCGTCAAGCGTCCCCGTACTAAGGAAATTATCCGCACTTGCCGCGTACAAACGGACATACACCTAACTTTATTATGTTTATTCCTATTTACTTATTTTTAGGTATGTTCCCTAATACATACAGTATAAAAAAAAAGTAATAAGAATAAGTTTATGATAAATATAATAAGTAATAATAAATTTATTTACTAAAAAAAGGCATAGTTTTTTATATATAGCACATTACCAGGGGTCAAAATGAACTCTCTGCTACTGTTAATAAAATCCAAAATCCAACTCAAAATGGCGCAATATAAATGGCGGCCGGATAAAATTACCAAAACAATTTCTGATAAAAAAATATTAAACGCATAAAATATTGTCCACCCAAAAATAATAGAACGTAGGACAGGCCATTGGCTTCACTTCTGAATACTTACAATTAGCCTGTCTGATAAAAGTCGTCCTGAAAAAAATCCCCCGCGAGACAAAACGCTTAGAGACCACTGTGGTCCCTAGGACGCTTAACGGGTTAACATACATAATATCCTTAGGGTAGTCAGATTAATCAAGTTTCAATTACACAGTTTTACTAGCTTTACGCTGTCAGAGACCGAATGATAGCCATTGACAGCTTATATCATTTAACAATACAGAAAAATTAAGCAAATGTTATCGAATCATAAACAAAAATTCAACAACACAAGCAAAAGAACGACCGAAGACTATGATTATGTAAAGTTTGTTTTCTCTGTCGTAAAGCTAAACGGAGTTACGCTTACCAGCAATATAAATATACGACGTGATTATTGTTTACTTTTTAATACTACTAGGTAAAATATAAAAAACACACACAAAGTCGCCTGCAGTGACACGCAACTTTATACATGAAATATACGTGTGTACTAAATGACATCGATTAATGTTTTAATTCATGTTCGCAATAATTAAATCTATCTCGTTCTCGAATGTTATGTCGTTCATAATTCCTTTGAACTGGCATCGTTAGTATTTATCTTTGTAAGCTTGTTTTGATAGTTTTTTATTAACCGATACATATAAAATATTGTTTATTAACAAACTACAAACAGTGACGTGCGACTCAACCTTAGTAATTTATAATGATGTGGTGGAGAATATGAGATTCTTAACTTATTAGAAATATGAGTACTTCTATCCCGATTGGTTTTTTGTCAGGTCACGTGACCAAACTAAGCTTTAACTAACAAATAGTTATTTAGTAATATCGGAACCAATACCATTTCTAGATGACATTTTAATTATAATAGAAGATGAATAAAATACTTCAACTATTTTTTTTTATTCTAGGCGCTCTTTCCATAATTCCATGTATAAACTCCATAGGTCACTTCAACTCAATGAAAAACTTTATCTACTAAATTTTGTAAACTTAATTCAAATTCAAATTCAAATTCAATATAATTTATTCAGTTTAGGCTACAATAATTGAGCACTTATGAATGTCACTACGCCATCGGTTCGTAAGTCTACAGGGCGGGAGACCTTGTACTGAGAAGAACCGGCAAGAGACTCAGCAAGGGCATTTCTTTGCTCCCTTTCTCTTACAGCGTCCAATTAAAAAAATGGAAAATGCCCTCCCTATCATAAAAGGACACTTTCCATTACAAACATAAAAAAACATGAAATATAATGCACAAGCAAAACATAAAAAAGTATCTAATATAAACAAAAGACAGTTTATGTATTCATCACTAAGAAATAATCAATGTCTTACAGTATTAATAAACAAAACAAAAAAGTAAGACTAAATACTAAGAATACAAAGAAGTTTGCAAGAGCAGACCAGCCTCCACAGGCGGCACCCGTTCACGAGTATGACACATGAATCAGCCATCGCTTCGCTTAACCATGTTTTAGGGAACGTAACGACCCGACACACACGCCACCACCGCAGAGACACTTTGAGAGAGCATGACACACTCAAGCAACTCCAATAAATTAAGAGTGTGAACTTAAGGATTTTTGCACTTCAGGATTCAGTTGATAGTTTCAGATTGTAAACTAGCCTTACTTTACCAACCCTCTAATGACTCAGCTTTTAGATTGTTTAAACTTACAAAATTTTCAGCGAGAGACTGATAAGACTGAATCTGTTAATTCACACCATTTTTTCATGCAGCCCCAAGATTGCCGTGTTATTATAATGAAAAGAAAAAAAAGGACTTAAAACAAACCAGCCGAACCCTGCGGTTTCACCTGCGAAGTTTGCATTTTTTCTTACGACTTGATTTACAAACTTTAAGATTTCGAACTAAAAACGTATTCTAGTCGAATCATTTCATAGCCCATGCTACGTGGGGACAATGTAGCTTTTTATTATTGAGAGAATTTATATAATCAGTTATGAAGTTGCAGAGATAAAAGCAAACACATTTTTACCCTTCATAATATTATAGTATAGATATATACAGAAAGCTTCAAAATAAGGAATCTGGCATATCTAAGGATACGTTTGGAGACATAATCGATACAAGCTTCTGCATCTTGTCACGATGCGAAAGATCACCGGTAAAGGAGGCGAAGTCCCGGGGGTCTACCGCCTAACTCAATTGGTTTTGTAATCGAGGACCCGGGGACGTCAGCGTCGTGTTTGGAGAGAGGCCCTATTCGGGGAGGTCGTACAGACTAATCTCGCTATCCGGACAGCGAGATCGTCATCTGGGGCCGTTAGTACGTGCCGAGGCCGCCTAACGATAGAGGGGATGATACGTTGTGGATTGCACAATTAGTCGATTCGGGTGATTTTGTGTACGCTCGAAAAAGCGGACTGCGAGGTCTTTGAAGTATTGGGGAATCGTGGGGAGTTCGAAATCTCTGTGTAGGTCCGCATTGCATTAACTATTTTGGTGTGATCGCGGAAGTTGAAATGCCTATCCAGAGTCACACCGAGATATTTGGTCTTGTTTTGCCAGGGAATGGCACGACCGAATAGTGAGAGGGGAGATGGCCGCGGAGGGCGGCCTGAGGTAAAGAGAACGGCAGAGCTTTTTTCGGGATTCACTTCGATCCTTCATTTCCGAAACCATTCGCCTAGGGCGGTGATAGCGGGTCGGAGTCTCTTAGTGATTCGACTCACTTGCTTATCGGTGGTATAAATAGCGGGATCGTCCGCAAAGAGGGCTAATTGGATACCTATCGTTTTAGGGATGTCGTTAGTGTAAAGAAGGTACAAGATAGGGGCGAGCAAGGACCCTTGCGGGACTCCTGTATCTATGGGACGGGGGAAAGAGAGAGTGCCCTCTACTTTGTGGCGAAAGCTACGATTCGACAAATAGTCTCGTATGATGAGCAAGAGACGGTCTGCCAACTGAAAGTTGTACAGTTTATAAATAAAACCGTTGTGCCAGACTTTGTCGAAGGCTTTCACTGCCTCGAAGAAGCCAGCGCCCGTGTGGCGGGGCTTACCTAATACTGGTTGAAAGCCAGTGAGAATATGTTCCGTGATGCGGTGGACACGATGGACGCAAGGGTGTTTGGCACGGAAGCCGAACAGCTCGTCTATTAAAATGCCTCTAGAGACTATAGCGTTCCGTAGGCGAGCGAGGAGGAGACATTCGTAGAATTTAACAAGGGCCTTTAGTAAACTTATGGGGCGGTAGGAGGACGGCTCGGTACGAGCTTTGCCTGGCATTTGGATACCCATAACAGTTGCACCTTCCATTGAGAAGGAAGGAAAGGACAGTTCGTCAAGCACCTTTATAGAGCGAAAGCTTAGCCTTACATTCTTTAGAAGTGCTATGTCGAGTACGTCAGCGTTGTTCCGAGTATTGTGGGAAAAGTAAGTGGGCGTCATGGGTGCGATGATGTCAAAGTTTAGTCTGTCAACTAAATCGTCGAGGAGTCTGCCTCTCCGTGAAGTTACTGAAGAGTTCCAGGGGCGGTGCTTGCAATTTAGGTCACCGGCAAGAATGACAGCGTCGCCTAAATTTAAGAGAGACTGAAGGTCGCTCTTCAGCAAGTCTTTTAAGGGAGAGATATATACCGATGCAATGATGATCGGCTGATGGATTGCGCGTGTGCGCAAGAAGTGCGGGAGCACTTGGCGCAGGCGCTGGGCGCGGAGGTCACAGGATGTCCCGGGACATGAGTGGGGCGGGATACGGAATTCCCGTGACTGAGACAGGCCCAGAAAGAGCAGACAGTAGTTTGTTTGTCTCGTTAGATTTTATTTTACCTGCGTCAACTAGCGCAGGAGGTCGGCTCCAGGCGTTGACAGCAGGGAGGGGAGCAGGCACGAGCGGAGCCTGTTGGTGGGGGGCAGAGAGACGGAATTTACCCTTTTTGAGTTTACGCGGGTTCTGTTTGGGAGCTTTTGGGCACCCGCGGTAATTCGCAGGGTGACCTTCGCTCCCACAGAGTACGCAAGCGACCGGGTCGGATGCGTTTTCGCGATCGCAGTCCGGAGTGGAGTGATCGCGTAGACATTTCACGCAGCGCGGTCTGCGTGTGCAGTTGCGCTGTGCGTGGCCATACATCTGGCATCGGTGGCATGTAAAAAACCATGACATTGTCTTATTTGCTGATGACACCTCTTTGCTTTTTAAAGTTAAGAGACGACAGACATGTTATAATGAATTAAATGATGCCCTTTCTAAAATTGTAAATTGGTTTAACGCTAATAATTTGTTACTTAATGAAAAAAAAACCAAATGTGTTAAATTTACATTACCAAATGTTAGTCAGAGACAGACATGTATTAATATTAATGGCGAGCAATTAGAACTTGTTTATTCAACAGTCTTTCTTGGCATAACGCTGGACTCCAAACTTCAATGGGGTCCTCATATTCATAACCTAGCCAAAAAACTTAGCTCTGCTGTGTATGCGATCAAGAAAATAAGACAATTGACCGATGTCGACACTGCAAAAATAGTATATTTTAGCTATTTCCATAGTTTAATGACATATGGTATCCTATTGTGGGGTAGCGCTGCTGATGTAAATACAATATTTTTGTTACAAAAAAGGGCAATTCGTGCTATTTATAAATTAGGATCTAGGATATCTCTGAGGGATAGGTTTAGGGAAGTAAAAATTTTAACTTTAGTGTCGCAGTACATATATGAAAATCTTTTATATGTACATAAAAATATCAATAGTTTCAGCAAGAAAAGTGACGTTCACAAAGTAAATACTAGAAGTAAAAATAAGCTGTTGGTGCATGATACACGTCTACACAAAATAAGTAACTCTTTTATGGGGCAATGTATACACTTTTACAACAAAGTTCCCAATAAAATTCAAAATCTATCAATAAGTAAATTTAAATCTTTTATCAAGCAGGTACTTTGTAAAAAGGCATATTACAATATTTCAGACTATGTTAATGATAAAAATCCTTGGGACTGATGATGCTCAATTACAGGATGCATAGGTATCATAAAATTGTACGACTAAAAATCTTTTATTTAAAACATTAATTGTATTTTAGTTTATTTAAGTGTTTTTAAAAGAGTAACTATCGAGTTTCTTGCCGGATTCTTCTCGGTAGAAATCAACAACATTGTGAACCGGCGGGAAGGTGGGAGGGTTCAAAAAATAATATTTTATAACTTTGACGATTCAAAAGTGATTGTAAAATCCTTATTTGAATAAACCATTTTGACTTTGACTTTGACTTTATTGTCTTGGGGTCGACCGCTTATGCGGAGTCTCGATACGGACGCCCTTCAGGCTGCACACATATTTAATATTGAAGATGACTTGCCTTCTTTAGTCAGATCAAGTACTACGAGCACCATGTCGTAGCACTTTGACTTATTACGGCTATTGTACATCCTGTGTATCGCATTTGCGATGTTTGGCCGTGCCCCTTTGATGACGACTGGGGGCAGAGTTTTTTCCTTCCGTCCCGAAGTGGAACAGTCGGCCTGCGAAGAGGTGGCGGCGGGGGTGGTGTTCGTGGCGGCTGGCTCAGGGCTGGCCGCCAAGGTGGACGGGACGAGGAAGTGCTTGGCGCTTTGTGGCGTTTAGCCTCAGAATCGGAGGGAGGGGGAGAAGACTCCTGAGCGGATGCCGCTGAAGCCTTTTTGGACTTTGCGATCTTCTTCCCCTTCTTGCTCTTTTTGGTCCCCAGGCCAACCACTTTGAAGCCTTCGTCGTCCTCAAGAGGACAACGCCAACTCAGCGGACATAACGGCTTCCGGGGACAAGGCAGCGGTCTCGGAGGGGGTTAGGGTCGGGGGCGACGGGGTAGCGAGAGACCGAGAAAGGGCCACATCAGCTACCGGAGTTGGAGGACGAATTGGCACAGGTGCCAGAAGAGCGCGGGTCGCGAGGGTGGGTTCGCGGCAGAGAGAGCGCGTGCGGGGAGAGCGAGAGCGCGAACAAGTGCGCGAGTGAGAAGGGGAACGCGGCGGCGAACACAACGAGGGCACGGAATTGTCTAACGCAGTGAGGTCAGCCATAGGCTGGGAAGAGCAGGCTTGGACCAGATCTGAGTGATCTCGAAGAAGAGCTTTGATGATCGCTCATTCAGTACTTTGGCCATCGCGGGAGTAGCCGAGATATAGATTGTGTGTACCTAGTGGCTCCCACCATTGCTGGCGAGGAGCAAGAATACCTAAGTGTGGCCAAGCACCCCGCAGTGCTACGGATTGCTTGGTGTGAACCTAATACCTACTCCTACGGCCGGAGTAACGTTGTCACCGTTAGGTATCCCCCCGATCAACGAGACGTGTTCGATTAAGAAACGTTTAGGTAGATCGTAACTTTGAAAAGTGCTATAAAATCTCACCCACCAGCCCTTGAGCACTCGGAACTGGATTTCTACAAACTAGACGCAATCGATACTTAAAACGCGAGAATGCGCGGATTGGCGAACCGCTGAGGCGGAAATACTACACTAGCGATCCACCCAATGCCCGGCTCAGGCCGGTCGAACCAGCGTCAGTCAAAGAGCCAAGCAAAGGCACACTACTATGCGTAGTAGTTCCGCGACTGCGAGAACACGCACTCACACACAAAAACACACAGTATCGCTTCGATACACTTCGCGTTGTGGGCGCGTTGAAAAGCGCGAAAGTTCACTCACAGCGGGCCGAGAAGCAATTTCCCAGCCAATACACACAACTGAACAGCGCTCAACGCTCAGGCCGATTTTCCAAGAACCGCGGGCAATAAACCAAACATCGATTCGAGGTAGTCAGCACTGAGACAAAACATCACAAAGGAATGCGCACCAGCTGAGTCACCACTGCACGGAGCACAATGAGAGCACTTGACGCTCTAGAACACGACCGCACAACACGAAAGTCGAATCGGGAATCCTCCTTGAAGCAAGTGATTTAAAAGTTTGATTACGAGTACTTATGCCATTGCTCTATTGTTACAGATCGTAGCTGCATTACAATTCTATGTGACCGACTCCTACCTACCAAAGACTAGGCAATGATTTTAGCCTCTACCTGTCGAAGACATCTATCCCTCGCAGAGGTGACTGATGCACTAAACCAACCGCAAAGTTTAAGGAAATATATCACTTACCCAAGATCAGCAAGCAAAGGAAATGCAGTTGCTAAAAGGTAAGAAATGATTTTTAACTATGGTATAGGTACTTACCTACCTACTTGCTCCTAAATATAAATAAATATTTTTGGACATTACACACAGCGCCGTCTGGACCCAAAGTGAATAAAACTTGTGTTATGGATACTATACAAGGGATACAAACACATATAAACAACTTTTATTCTGTAAATACATACATATCATAAATAAACACACCTAGACTCAAGAAAAACACTAATTCTCACCTAGGATATATTCTTGTAGGTTCCACTACCGATTATTTTCAAAATGTGTTCTTATTCATTACCTACTTAGAAGTTTTTATCGTTAATGTTTTCAGATATGTGATGCAGATTTATGATTCTTGTAGGTAAATGCATCATTTGGTAATGCGAGTCATGACTGCTGACATGTATGGAATATTTGCCCTGGGAAAGCCGGAATGCAATGACTCAATATGAGACATGTCTTCCGGTTCCTGAGTAAGTGCGAAGTGCCCTCATAAAACAATCATTGAACTAATGTTAATGAAAACTTCTTTCTAATAGTTTGTTTTACGTTGGCAAAGTTGTTATATATTGTCTATTTTACCGTTTATTATTTGATAGCTGGCTCCATGGTACAGTAGGAAATGACCTGACTACTGAATAGTCCGCTTTCAGAAGCAGTGTTGCAGCGATGGGCCTACTGTCAAGTAGGAATAAAGTTTACTATGGATACTAATTATTCAAATGTACTATTATAATTGAAAGTTAACAGAGTTCATTATATGGTATGAGTAAGTACACAACCCACAACGTTATATGGTATGAGTTAGTACACAACCCACAACGTTATCCACGGAGAACTTAGGCTTCATACTCGCCAAAATTTAGTGAGGAGGAGTTAGTGCAGAAAACCTTGCTATCACTATTATATTAGGTTTGGGAATATAGGTTTACTACATTAAGAAATTTCAGTTAGCGCATTATAGGTACTTTTTTTTGTAAATACTAACATACTGTACTAAAAAAACACCCAATCTCTAGAGAAACACAAATGTTTGTCACTTTCATGGTTGTCTTGTGCGAGAATCGAACCCACACCCCTCAATTCAGAAGTTGGTTCTTTACCCACTGAGTCATGGAGTCAAATATAACCCCCTTAGATGAGGATGACACCTCTCTATTAAGGAAGTCATATCAGTTATTTAAATTGCAGGTCAGCTGATAACCCTGCTGCGCCATCTCAACAGTAGAAGTTAAAGACTGCATCTTCAAACTAAGCTACCCTTTGCAAGTAGCTTATAATATTAATAGTATTGTAAACCAAGACCTTTGTTTGGCTTGATTGGACCAATGATTGTAGCGGATACACCAATAGAAATATACATTAAATACAGAATGAAATAATAAAAATTAAAATTAAAATTCTTTATAATATTATGATTGTATTTTATTTCCTATTTTTTTAACTATCACTTGTAGCTGTTCTATCATTAAGAAATTTCTTATGAATATCACTTCAGTGAACTGCTAATCTATTTCATGATTTCCTTAACATATCAGCCTTACATACACTGCTGAATATATTGTATGTCTTAAACAAATGGATCTGTATCACTAGCATCCAAATTTCTCAGTCCAACTGACAGATCAATCTTCTGACCTAGCCTAGTGTAAGGCTATATTGTATTTTAATATGAAGTTGAATAATTAAATAAAAGATGAACTGCTGAGTTTCTTGCTGGTTGGTCTTGGAAGTAATTCATTCCAAACCGGTGGTCATTTTTAGGGTTCCGTACACAAAGGAAGCAAGCAACTATGTTAGTAAGAGTTTATAAACAGTTACACATTTTGTGGTGGAAACGATATTCAAAGTTAAGCAACGCCGGGCTTGGTCAGTACTTGGATGGGTGACCGCTTAGCGGCACACTTTTTATTTTTGTATTTTTTTGAAAATTACGTACGTATCACAGGGTGCACCACCCTGGGTGCACGAGTCTAACCGCACATAGCCGGTTTTTTTTTGACATATGTGGGTTTTCTCACAGTTGTATGAATAAACGATTTACTTGAGAAAGACGCTAAGCGGTCACCCATCCAATCACTGACCAAGCCCGACGTTGCTTAACTTTGAACATCGTTTCCAACAAAAAAAATTGTCACTGTATATAAACTCTTAAAACATAGTTGCTTTATCGTGAAAACAGTGACACATACTAGTTTTAATCTTGCAGCTATATTGTGTGAGCTCTAAATTATAACGTTAACATTTAGTTTATTAATATAATAAACAGTAACACATTTGTTTGTTAAAAACAATATTCATAGCTAAGCAACGTCAGGCTTGTTCAGTACTTTGATGGGTGACTGCTTAGCGGCAACTTATTTTTTGTTTGTAAATTACGTAAATGGTGATAGGTACGGAACTCTTGGTGCGCGAGTATACCTTGCACTTGCCCTGTTTTTTAAATTAATAGTTAGACTAACGATTAAGAGCCTATTTGACAACATTGGTTAAAATTGATGGCAGCATAAGAATGTTTTCATTATTAAAAGGACCTTCTTCCTCCTGTGTTTATTAGTTATACAAGCATTCTTCATAATCTGTAAAGAACCTGCAAGTAACGCACTTTTCATTGCCCACAAAACAGTTTTGAGCTTATAAGGTTCCACTTTTGACCTTACACTTAGCAATAACCTATTTAAGAGACAAAAGTTATCAGGGTTGATGATCTAGCACCTAGAGCGAGGCATGTTTTTTGCTGAAGGCCATAACCTATTGTGGAAATTTGGTTACCATTAAAAGCTCTAGATGTGGTTACACAACAAAAACTGTATATCCATATGTGTGTATGGTTTGTTCATACTCTTTAAGTTGTCATCAACCAACTTTGGTCTGTAAATAAGTTGGAGTTAGGGTTCAAAAATAAAATAGTATTTAATAACTTTGACAATTCAAGTTATTCAATAAAAAAAAAAGAGTTCCAGTTATTGCTTAGTGTATAGGTCAATAGAGGGAAAGTTTATCAAATGTCTATAAAATATTTTTTCTAGGCTACAACTTTTATAAAGCAGTATGCTGGTAAACATACAGGGCAGTTTCAGAGGAATCTCCAGTGATGCTTAGGTTGTGGAATGAGCTCCCAGCTAAAGTATTTTTTCTAAGGACTGCAGTATGGGGTTGTTTAAGAAAGTCATTAGATTTTTGAAGGGTTGGCAAAATATGAGTGATGCCATATTTTGCCAAGGTTGCAAGAATTCATAGACTGCGGTGACCACATACCATCGGGCGGACTGCAAGCTTGTTTAACACTATAGTGGTGTAAAAAAAACAGGTTTGTTTTCATACATTAATTTATTATGTTGCAAAATTTAAATAATTCACAAAGTTACTTGTGGTAAATATTATATTTAAACATTTATTTATTAGTATAGGTAGGTAGTACCAGTGACTACACTTTCTTCACAGAAAAGATAAATAAAAAAATTTAAAAAAATAGGGCCATTGCACATAGGTAAACGATTTGTGTCATTGGTTAATCATACAAATTAAGATATTGATTCCATTCTGTTTATCGTGACAGCATAGTTATCAATATCATATCTGCATCATATCTGCAAAACAATGAAGAATATAAGCTAGTGCAGTACAGGCGGTATGGGATGTAGGGAATGGTAAGTTATGATAAGTAGGTACTAGAGCTAAGCAGCGAATTCTAGGGTTTGGATAAGGGAAAAAATCCTAATACAAATTATGAAACACACATAGACACATTATTAGGATTGAGTAACAAATAAAGCTACATTCCCTTAAGTTTCTCTGTTAAGTAATAATTAGCTGATTAAGTTGTTAACATGATTATCTTGAAAAAGGCAGTTTAAGATACTTTTTACTGGTAACTGATGTCAATAGCGGAGTAAAACTAATGTTCCAACACTACTTTTTAACGCATTGTGTTTAAGGTTACTTGTAGCCTTTGCTGTAGGGAAGTATTTCTGCCTAATAGAAATAGGTACCTAATTGGTTTTTATTCTTCTAACCTACTTTAATTACCTACCTACTATGTTTATATTATGTATACATTTTAGGTTATTTTAACTGCTAGTTTTCCCATCTCATAAGGTTCTAGTTCTAGATCATCCTAGTATCTTTTCGTTAAATACTTTCAATTTTCTATTGGAGACGCTTTTAGTGATCTTCTTATGTTTAATAACTTTTTAGATTCCTTTATTGCTTATAAGATTTTTGTAGAAAATTTTGGATTTTAAACGCCATCACCCACTGTATTAAGCCTGCAGGCTATTTAATGAGGTCACTCTGGCTTGCAGTGTGTGCGACTCCAACCACACCAGCAATTCCTCCAGCTGCACACTACCTATTTATACTTCTCGGTGCTGGCATTCTGAAATAGATACATTACAATCTTTAGAACAAACCTAAAAGGGTAACAAAGAAACACCACATACAAAGGAAGAAGCATACTTACTTTTTTACTTGTTATTTTTTTGACGTTCAATATTGAATTATACTTATTTAATATTCAATACTTAAACTACTAAAATGAAAAATGTCGTTGTTTGTTTACAAAAGTTAAAACGGTACGTCCGATATGTAGTCATCAGACCCATTTTTTAGTAAATATCTTTTATTTTTGTTTAAAAAATATTATATCAAACTATTGTAGTTAAAGGATATGAATAAATAAGTAAACTGTAAATTGAAACCTATATTATGTAATCGTTTCTTTGTATAAAGTAAAATAGAATGATCAGCACAGTAAAGCTGAACTGTGCTGCCACTAAGGAGAGAAATCGGACCGCGCTCTTGTCCAAAGACAAAACACCGGTCTATTTTGTTCATTTACAGTAAGCGATTACGATACCAAGACTGCTGGAATTTTAGGCGATACCAAAAGGCTACTGCATTGACTTGAGCATTGGTATAGTTAACGCTTATACTATTGGGATCACTTTGAGATAGGCGGTCGGCCCCCCGGTTGTGCAACAGATGCAGATGGACGGGAATCGTAAGTACCACCCAATGGTTACCCAGAGCTGACTGCAAATCTCCTCTATTTAGCGAAGCACCACAAAAAGGAGTCGAAAATAAGAACATACACACGTTAAAAAAATAAATACAGTTATATTTTCTAAAGAAACAAACTCATAAAAGGTTTGAAATTTCAGCTATGTACGAGAATGTGATTTTTACATTGGTTACAAACTAACACATACTGCTGGCTCTAGTTACTTTGGTTACTTCGTATAAACACATAATGAGAACTAAATTTAATTTTCTGCTTAATTTAGGAACAGCAGCAAGCAGAGCAATGCGACGATGTGGCAGCGTGAGAGAACTGTGTTGGCACGCTTTGTTACTAGGGATTGTCTTTTCTAAGTACACTTTTGTTAACTGGTCATTGAAAAATTAATGTAGACTCATCTAAGATTACGATACAAAAAAGTGATTTTCGTAAAACTTTTGTAAACTTTTGTGAAACTATCGACAAGATTAAGGTAAAATTGAACATCATGGTCACAAATTTCTGTCTATTTTATTTCATTCTTAATCTACAAGATGTTTGAATGAAACAAGCAGTACATAATTGTATGTAATTAACCATTTAACAACATTCAACGATACGATGTATTGAATCAATCGAAATCGATTCTTTGTTTACGGCCTTCGAGTCTTTATAGCGTTGTTTATTACGGACCCGACGATTATTTTGTTCGATTTATGACTACGATTTGTGTCGTAACATTAGTATTCGTAATTATAGAATCGAGTGGATAGTATTCATTATTCTAAGACATGCATCGCATTATGATTACATTAAACTAACTTCACGTCTACAGTCTCGAGCTTTAATTTGGGACCCTTTTCCATTAAATGTTGTGAAAAACATTCATAATGCAATAAGTTTGAAACTTCAGATCAGTAGTGTTGAAATGCCAAGTTAAGACATTTAAATATTTTATCGAATCCGATAAATATTTTCTAATTACGAACATGTGTCAGTTTCAGTCAAGAAAATTATTTGATCTGTTTAACATTTTCAAAAACTATAATTTTGCAAATAATAAATATGCTTGCCATTTTGCAATTAGCCAATCGTGAGCAAGTGAGGCATCAAATTATTGATTTACACGAACAAGGAGTAGGCATTCACGAGATATCACGACAAACAAATGTGACAATAAACACAGTTCGCCGTTGGGTTCGACGTTACGGGAACGAGGGAAATCTTATTGACTTACGGCGAAACAACCATCGCCTGCATGTAATAACTCAAGAGCAGAGCCGCCTGATGCAAAGGCAATACTTGATGGACGCATTTACGCCGACGAGTAATTTTGCGGAAACGTTTGAAGTGCACGCTTCGACAGTTAGAAGGCATCTACACGCTATGGGACTACATCACAGGCGGCCTGGAAAAAAAATTGCTTTGACGGCCAACCATAAAGCAGCTCGATTTATTTTCGTACATCAATATCTAAATTTTGATTGGACGACTACGGCTTTCATCGATGAAAAGACTTTTCAAACTTCCCAAACGGGCAGACTACATATGTGGCGGATTAACAACACGCGATACGCGGAAGACCACGTCATAGCTAACAATGCGTCTGGTCACATTACAACTAACATGTCTCGCTGGATTAATTCAGGAGGCATTGGTGAACTTGTAAATTTACCACCCAGAGCTCAGGATTATGTTAATTTATTGGACGAAAGTGTGCACCCGGCATTGCGATTATATTATCCAAAAGAAGTTGCTAGAATAAATTTTGTTCAAGATAAAGCAACCATTCATACAGCAAAAATCGTTAGAAATTGGTTCAAAAATAACAGAGCGAATTTAAATGTTATTTCGTGGCCTGCAAAGTGTGCCGATTTAAACCCAATCGAAAATTTATGGGGTTTAATGGTCCAAAAATGGTCAAATCGAAACGAAAGAACTAGAGAGGCACTTATAAATCTCTGCCACACAGTCTGGGAAAGTTTTAGGGGTACTGACATATGTCAGAAATTGATTGTATCCATGCGTGACCGGCTCCAGGCCGTTATTGACAACCAAGGTGGATATACGCGGTTTTGAATATTTCTGCACCGCTAATAATGCTTTCTATATAGTTATTTAATGTCATAATAAAAATGAAAAATAATAAAGTTTATTTTGCTCATCATTTTATTAATAAATATTGTGGCTGGTATCTCCTAATTTTAAGTTTAGGTAAGCTTAAATATATTTTAATAAAGGAAAAATTTTAGACTTTTATATATAGAAGACGGGAAAAAACCGCATCACATAAGAGACAATTACTCGGAAAAAATCGAAAATCATCGTTTGCCCTTTGCTCCGCCCGGTTGACGTAATTAAGTGATTGCCCCTAGAAACGTAAACGTTAGTTGTCGATGGTAAACATTATGACGTATGACACTGCGTTAGAGTATTCAACCTTAGGTGGGTCCCGAATTAAAACTTGTGACTGTACAATGGGGTGTGTTTTAAAGAATTATTCAAATTGATGCCCACCGCCACTTTCTACCATTGCACTGTCCGCCATCGGCAGGGAATTCATTCTCCCACTTTAGAACCGAAATGGGCGCGTACAGTGCGGTTTCTTCCGCAAACGCTTGGGCTGTCGAATGAGTTTTATATATATATATATATATATATATATATATATATATATATATATATATATATATATATATATATACCACAAAGGTGGCAAACAAGCGCACGGTCCACCTGATGGAAAGCGGTCACTGAAGCATATGGAGGCTTGTAACAATAAGGGTATCACTTACACGTTGCCGACCATTCAAAAAGCCAATAACTACTTTCTTGAAGAACCCCATACCATACCATACCCATGTAGTTCTTGGCAGGGAGCTCATACCACAACCCAAGCGTTCGCGGGAGGAAGTTTCTCTGGAACCGCACTGTACGCGACCATTTCGGTTCTAAAGTGCTAGAATAAATTCTCTGCCGATGGCGAGCGGTGCGATGGTAGAAAGGGAGCTTACTTTATCCACGGTGTTACAAGCGTCCATAGACAACGGTGACCGCTTACCATCAGGCGGACCGTAAGTTTGTTTGTCACCTTAGTGGTATACAAAAAAAGGTATTTTGGACGAGAAGATGCTGCGAATTTTCCCGAACGCTGCCAAGCCAGGCTGGATTCTTTGATTTCAGCAAGTAGTTCACAAGTTGAAAATCATAGGGTTAGAGTCGTTTGGATATGTTAATATTGAAATAAGTGCATAGTTACGAAATTGATTGCGTCATTATTGATAAAATCAAATATAAGTTAAAATTAAATTTAAGATTTAAGTAGAAATGCATGACAGGTACCGTAGATGCTCACAATACGATATAAAACAGCGTGAGTTTAATGACTTCATTAAAATGTTCCACTCCAGTGACAATAATGGCTTAATTTGTATGGGACTCCTGTTGTTTTATTTCTAAATAGTCGAAGGCAAACAGAAAGGTTTTTTTCATAATAGTAATTAAATTGTAGTTTATATTGTATGTAGATATAAGTTTACAAATTTAACGAATAATAAAAGTAAAAAAAAAAGTGTTTTTCTACAATTTCTGCTCACTATTAGGGTAATCCTAATTCTACTGGTGTAACAAATATTGCTACAGTAAAATTTAGTTCATTGGAGTGGGTACTGCTCCAGTACAGTTAAGAACATTTTAATACTGCTTCAGTCCAATGTAGTACATTGGAGTGCAGCTCCAGTGCAATTGAGTACTTTAAAGTACTGCTCCAGTACAATTTAGTACATCTGAGTACTGCTGGAGTATGTATTACAATAGTAGAATTAGGAGCACCCAAAAATTCTAAACTGTACTGGAGTAGTACTCCAATGTACTTGATTGTACTAGAGCAGTACACACTCTAATATACTGCATGTGTTACTAACACATCTCTCTATTGCTGTTCGGATTTGGGCTTTCTACTCAACAGCATCCATAGGGACTTAAGTTTTTTTAATGTTTTAAGTCTATGTACTAGTGTTATTTTTATTTGAACGTTTAAAAACTGAAAATTTTATATAAGTAGCTATAGATCTGCCTACTGGCTTTTGTTGGTGGGAACCAGTATCGTTAACCAGTTCAAGAAAGAAGTTATTGGATGTTTGAAGGGTCAGCAACGCCTCATCATCAGGCGGACCGTGTGCTTTTTTGACAACTTGGTGGTATAAAAAAAAGCGGCGATCATTTCGAACAATTCCTTAGAACACATCCCATTGTACAAGCGGTAGAACACACATAGGGAGGCAAAGGCTTTCCTCTGAGTTAAGGGCTCGATACGGCAAGTGAATGAACGAATGAATGAATATAATTTATTTGCTAGAATAAGGTATAATAAGTTCTTATTTTAGTTAATATTTCACTTATTCTACCTCAAAAGGCGTGCAAATATCACCAAGAAGTTATGAAGAAATGATTAGGCTACACTTATACAAAACAATTACAAATTAAAGTGCAATAAATACCGCTTTTTAAATCAAATCACAATTGAATATAGAACATTATTACATAAATGTCATGAAATAAACATGTCCAAATATGTCTGTAAAATATTTCTTTTACATACCTAAATCCGTGTCTAATACCTAGTTAAATATACCCAAAGTTAGAAAATTAAATAAGATTTCCCAAAAATAATGTTATGTACTTATACATTATTAAAAAGTAATTGTATGTAATATCGAAATAATTATATTTAATTTTTTATATTTATTTTAAACAAAGTTTAAAATTAAAATATTATAAATTGCTATAAAAACATTGTTCCTGTAACCATCTTGTCAAATTTATTTTAAATCGATTATATGGAAGGACTTTAATTTGAGTTGGTAATTTGTTGTAAATTTTTATAGCCATAGAATAAACATTCCTTCCATATACATCCAAGTTGCACTTTGGGATAAACAATTTTAATTCGTCTCGTGACGTTCGATGCATTACATCGCAGTATTTAGGAAAATATTGTGGATGCTGTCTGACAAATAAACATATGTCTTTTATATACAAGCAAGGCAATGGCAATAAATTTAGCCTCTTAAATAATTGTTCACAGCTATCCATGCTCCTTGCATTACATAGAGCTCTTATACATTTTTTCTGTGCCATAAATGCTCTAATGATATCGACAGAGTTGCCCCACAGTAAAATACCATAAGTAAGTACAGATACAACATACCCGTGATAAGCCAAAATAGCTGCATCAAGTGATATTGTTTCTCTTACACGTTTTAAAGCAAACACAAAGCGATTAACTCTATTGCACACATTATTGACTTGCGATTTCTAGTTTAAATGTTTATCTATTGTAAATCCTAGAAAACAGATATTACCAACCTCTTTTGCTACATCGTCATCATATTTTATAATTAATTTTAATTGTTTATATTTATACGTCGCAAACTGTATCATTTTTGTTTTGTCTACATTAATTTTTAGATTATTATTTTCAAGCCATTTAACAATCTTACTAAAAATTTGGTTTATTTTCAGTTCAAAATTTTCTTCATCGTTACATTTTATGACAATTGTTGTGTCGTCGGCAAATAATATACACTGCTCTAAAGTAACGTTAGGTAGGTCATTGATGTATGTTAAAAACAGCAACGGACCCAAAATACTACCTTGGGGTACATCACATTTATTATTTCTCAAAGTAGAACGGCATATTATTTTTGTTGGCTGTCCATGTATTTCTGACATTTGAGAAATTTCGGAGCATTGTCTCCTATTTTCGGGGTAATCCTTTATCCAGTCCCTAGCATTACCCCTGATTCCATACCATTCCAGCTTTTCCAAAAGAGTGTCATGTACCACAAAGTCGAAAGCTATACTCATAACTAGAAATATGGCTGCAGTGGGTTTTCTATTGTTTAAATTTTCCCTTCACAGCCTTGAACAGATGAAAACATGCATTTGCTGTAGAGCTTCCTTTTCGGAAACCATTGAGTGAGTTTAGGATCATCGACAATCCTCACAGCCTGTCGTTGAACTGAGTCAAGAGTACCAAGCTAGTATCCGAATGCACCTGCCCAGAGATGACAGCAGTACTCCATATGGGGTCGAATTTGCGACTTGTAAAGTAGCAACCTCTGCCCCGACGTGAAGTACTGCCTCGCTCTGTTCAGAATACAAAGTTTTTTGGACGCTAGCATCACCTAGTCTTGCAAATGATCTTGGAATGGAGAACACTTCGAGGGGAGGGGAGTGTTCTAGAAATGTGGGACCACAGTGAATGGGGTTTTCCTAACGGTAAACGCGCAGGCTTATGTCTTTGTAGGGTTAATCGGACCAAGTTTTCAAGGACCTCAGTGCCTAAAGACGAAAGTCTACAACCAATGCGTAATGCCAATGAAGATTTACTGTACAGAATCGTAGTGAAGCTCAAAGTTGCTCAGCGAATTATGGGGAGAACTATGCTTCGTATTAATTTGCGCGATAAAAATCGAAATGAGGGAATTTCAGAAAACTATAGTCACCTTTCCTACATAGCTCAGCCTGTTAGATAAGCTGAAGTGACAGTGGGCAGGCCAACTCGCTTCCAATTCCCAGTTTTCTAGTGAAACAGGAATTAATCACGACATAGAGCCGCAGGAAGCCAATAGGTGCGTTCGGCTTAGGACCGGCGATTGGGGAGACATATTATATGGGGGAGGGCTACGTCTTCTGGCTGAAGCGACGAACCGCTTGCACCTCACACATCTTCACCATATCCATTGATTGTTGTTCTTGAATGTCGTCGAATACATTTTAACATACACAGTCAATAAATAAAGCACTAAAGTTGTTTCATATCTTATCTAGTTCAACTTTACTGTTTGCTTTAGAAATTTCTTAAATTACCAACAAAGGTAATGCACAAAGTGTAGAAAAGGGGGTTGTATTTAAAATATGTTCTTAAAATTGATGTTACCATTTGAGATCCCTTTTTTTATGAATGATTTTTTTTTTAATTTGTCCACAGTATTCAGACGGCAAATTCGGCTTCGTCCGCGCAAAATTTACTCACTATTACGGAGGGCTAATGAAATGTAGGTATGTTGATTATTATTGGGTTTTAATAACTAGAAGAATAAAAGCGAGTAAAATACAATTTATATCCTTTCACCAAGTAAGGCAATCAAAATAAATACTGACAAGACAGAAAAGAAGAAAATAGTTAAGTTAGAAAAGATATAAAACTAAACAGTATTTACTCTTACATACGAATTATATAAAAAGAGGTTGTAAAACTCACTATTGTTCTAAGTTTATTCGATAGTAAAAAAATCATGAATAAGTAAATAACATATAGAAATAGTGACATTTACTATACTTATAGAATACTGTAATTTTCCATGTGCGTGAACCGAACTATTTTGCCAAAGATAATGTTTACTATTATACTCGATCATAGTTTAGAATAGCAGATGCACAAAGATACACTAAAATGTGCTTCTCTTGATAATACAAGGTGTCTTAAAAGAAAGTTTCTGTGTAAAACAGCGATAAAAAAAATTGGCCGTTTGTAGAAAAAATACACTATTTGGGAATTTATTTTTAAAAATAATGTCCTCCTAATGTATACCCTCGCGTTCATGACACTCATTTAATCTAAAACTTAAATTCCTGATGAAGTCTTGGCAAGTATGCTCCATGGTGAGGTCGGGATCATCACGAACACACCGATTAACCCGTTCCGCGTTCTCTTCCATTCTCAATAAACTTTGGGCGCCCAGGTTTTGGTTTATCTAGTGTGTTGAACTGGTCTCGTCAAACTTTTTACCCATCTTCGAATGAGAAGAATGCTTCGCGCATCATTTAAGTGACGTAAATGTCGAATATTGGAGAAATTTCTTCGCGCTATAGTCGCAGAAATACCATTTTTGTAAAATTAGCGTAAGCACAACGTGCGATCCGCTCTTGAGAAAGGTTTCATAGCAACTAAATTGCCAAGAGCCAGGCTACCGACGAATCGTTAGGTTCACGCAGTAAACTAAACGAATATAAACTTTCTTTTAAGACACCTTGTATAAACAAGCGGTATCCTGTCATCCTAGCAACCATATTATTATTGTTGCAAACAATGCAAGAAATAATGAAACTTGAATGTTCTGCGAGCCAGATAGAGCTGATCAAGCTGAGCTTATTCACGAAATCAAACGAGAATCGAGTAATGGCTATGTACTTTATACTAAGATTTGTAGTAATGCTACATATTTTGTACTAAGGATTGTGGTAATGGCTACGTACTTTATATCAAGTCTTGTAGTATTGGCAAAGTACTTTATACTAAGGATTGTAGTAATGGCTACGTACTTTATACCTAGGATTGTAATTATGGCTGCGTACTTTAAATAAGGATTGTAGTATTGGCTACGTACTTTATACCTAGGATTGTAATTATGGCTGCGTACTGAATAATAAGGATTGTAGTAATGGCTACGTACTTTATACCTAGGATTGTAGTAATGGCTGCGTACTTTATAATAAGGATTGTAGTATTGGCTACGTACTTTATAACAAGGATTGTAGTAATGGCTACGTACTTTATAATAAGGATTGTAGTAATGGCCACGAACTTTATACCAAGTCTTGTAGTTATGGCTATGTGCTTTATACTAAGGATTGTACTAATAGCTACGTACTTTATACCAAGTCTTGTAGTTATGGCTACGAACTTTATACTAAGGATTGTAGAAATGGCTACGTTCTTTATACTAAGGATTGAAGTAATGGCTACGTACTATTTACCAAGGATTGTAGCATTGGCTACGTACTTTATACCAAGTCTTGTAGTTATGGCTACGTACTTTGTACTAAGGACTGTAGAAATGGCTAAGTACTTTATACTAAGGATTGTAGTAATGGCTATATACTTTATACCAAGGATTGTAGTATTGGCTACGTACTTTATACCAAGTCTTGTAGTTATGTCTACGTACTTTATACTAAGGACTGTAGAAATGGCTAAGTACTTTATACTAAGGATTGTAGTAATGGCTATATACTTTAAACCAAGGATTGTAGTATTGGCTACGTACTTTATGCTAAGTCTTGTTGTTACGGCTACGTACTTTATACTAAGGATTGTAGTAATGGCTACTGTACTTTATAATAAGGATTGTAGTGTTGGCTACGTACTTAATGCCAAGTCTTGTAGTTATGGCTACGTACTTTATACTAAGGATTGTAGTAATGGCTACTGTACTTTATAATAAGGATTGTAGTAATGCCTACTTAGCATGCATGTTCCTGACTAAGCTGTGTTTAATGAAAAGAGACGTAAAGGAGGACGTCGAAAGGTTATTTGTTTTTGCATAAAATAAATGAAACTTTCCCAAAATGGTCACAAGACATTTGCGAAGCGGAATTAACCCAGACATTTATAAACGATTAACGCCTTCTCGAAGTAAACTTTCAAAATGCACAATAAGCTCCTTCAATGACAGCTATTAGCATATTTTATCGACAATCGAGACCTTAATTTTACGATAATTTGAATAAATTGTTATTCAAATTGAGATCTTATCTCGAAATAGTAAAGTTTTGATTAATCTTACAGATATTATATGTTATGTTTTGAGGCTAATTTATACGCAAGTGTGCTTGAGACTGGAATGTTGCAGTAATGTTAAGTGAAACAATGGAAAGTGAAATATTCCTGGATGATATGTCTACAGCACCACCTATACCTTAACTAAGCAAGGCTTGTACTACTAACGTCGTCATGCCACACAACCAGTGCATTACACAACTGTTACTTTTTGTTTTTCGTGAATACATACATAAGTATTTACTACATATTATTCATAAACAACAACCTTGTTTGGTTTTAACTAGTTCCTTTTCAGTGACATAAATAAACACATTATATTGCAAGGGCAGTTTTCCGAAAAATAGAGATATTTGAGTTGCTTTACAGCTATTTTTTATTATTATATGTATAAAAAACTAAACAATAGATGTATTAATTGTATATTTAAAAGTTTAGAATTTTTTGAGTGCAATAATCTTTTGGATAAAACATTTAGCAATTAACCGCAGTGTGTGAGAGATTTTTTTAATATTTTTGAACATTACACACATAAATATCTGGCCTGTGCGGGAATCGATCTCACGCCCCTTGATGCAGCAGGTCATTACCCAGAGAGCCACGGAGCTGTCTATAAAAGAGTGACACTGACTGACTGACTGATATATCAACGCACAGCTGAAACCGCTGAGTATAGCGACTAGAAATTTTGCTCAGAGATTTTTGCTAAAAAGTAAGGAAGCCCTATAAAAGGATTTTGCAAAATTTATCTCCTATATAAGAGGATAAAGTCTGTTAATTGAAATAATGTATTATTCTATTCTAATTGCTAATAACTTAATTTGTGAGTAGGTAAAGATACTACGTATGAAAATCTTATATGATTTTCTTCTATAGATATACCTAACCTGCATTCTATGTTTTATGTTAAAAATACATCACTAAAACTGTGCAATGACTTTTGCTTCAAAATTGAATTATTACCTAATTAGCTTTTAATTCATTCAGCTTGTATGCCTCCATAATCTATCAGTCATGGTTATTAACTTTTTAATGGCATATAAATTGGTATTTGGCCTTTCAATTAAATATTAAAATCAACATAATTCAATGTTTTTTAGAAAATCGTCGTCAAGACTCTAGAAGTTAAATGCCGTAAATGGGGGTTGGAAGTTGGTATGGAATTATTGTATGGAAGTCATTTTTTAAAGCTAAACAGGAACGGGAATAAGTACTATTTTCATAATGTTAGGTTACAAATTATTTTAGATTTTATGTATGTATTATCATATAATTAAATATTAATGAACGCCTGCGGGGACTGTCATCAAACATTTTCTGTTTGCAAATGGAAATTGCCGAAAGTTGTCTCTCGTTTTACGAAACAAACGCATTGTGCTAGTTTTTATTGTTGTCTAGTATACTCGTTCCTCATACCTACCTAAGTCTTATAGTTACGTAAAGTGACAATGACATGTTAAGTAATGCATGAAGAGTCTTGTGCAAGCATCCCGTGTTCCATTGTGGAGGAAAAGCGTGTAGAACTTGTGTCTCAAATCAAGACCACTCTGTCCAAGGTCTCAGACTGGGAAAACTTGGTCCGATTCAACCCTAAAAAGACACAAGACAGCAAGTTCACCGCTTAGGAAATCCCATTCACTGTGGTCCCACCATTCCAGAATACTCCCTTTTCTATCTCCAAGAACATTAGGATCCTTGATGTTAACATCTCCAGCGATGTTCAGTTCCAAGATCATTTGCAAGACAAGGTGAAGCTAGCGTCAAAAAAACTTAGTGTACACAATAGAGCAAAGTAGTACTTTACGTCGGGCCAGAGGTTAATGCTTTACAAGTCACAAGTTCGGCCCCATATGGAGTACTCAAACTCAAATCAAACTTTATTCAAGTAGGTTTCTTACAACACTTTTGAATCGTCAATACAATGTAAAAAAAAATTATTTCTGCCAAAAAGAGCTGGCAAGAAGTTCCATCTAAAGTAGTAATACAATACTTTGATAATTAGCTAAAGAGTATACAATATGTACCAATACAATAAGTAATAAAAAATAAGTAAGTAAGCTACCAAAAGCAAAGTCAAACATGTAAATTTTTTTTTTGTTTTTATGTACCATGTGAATGTCAAATATCGGTAATCGAGTGAAGGAATTTAGATATTTAAGAGAATTCTGATATTTAATAGTACTAGTGGCATTAGCGCTATAATAATTATATTTTTGCACAATCATATGTACATACATATACTTAAAATTATCCATAGTATCCATGAATATAATATAATAATAAATATTATAAATGCGAAAGTAAATTTAGTAGGTTTTTTTAGTAGTTAATCGGGAAAAAAAATTTGGCTTGCAGATAGTGTTGAGTCCGGAAAAGGAAATAAGCTACTTGAATACGTCAAGTATTATTCGTTTAGTAATTGAGGAGTTGCCGTTGAAACCCTACACCGATGACCGAATACTAAGAATACAAAGAAGTTTGCAAGAGCAGACCAGCCTCCACAGCGGCACCCGTTCACAAGTATGACACATGTATCAGCCATCGCTTCGCTCAACTATGTTTTAGGTACTGCTGCCATCTCTAGGCGGATGCACTCGGATACCAACTTGGCCCTTTTGACTCGGTTCAACGACAGGCTGTGAGAATTGTCGACGATCCTAAACTCACTTACCGTATCGAGCACTTAAGTCTGTGGAGAGATTTTGCCTCCTTGTGTGTGTTCTACCGCTTGTACAATGGGATGTGTTTTGAGGAATTGTTCAAAATGATGCCCACGGCTACTTTCTACCATCGCACCGCTCGCCATCGGCAGGGAATTCATTCTCACACATTAGAACCGAAATGGTCGCGTATAGTGCGGTTTCAGAGAAATTTCCTCCCGCGAACGCTTAGGTTGTGGAATGAGCTCCATGCCAAGGTTTTCTTTAAGGAATACAGTATGGGGTTACAAGAAATAAGACGGACCGTAGGCTTTTTTGTCACCTTAGTAGTATAAAAAAAATTACGAAAGCTAAATAATAATTTTAACTATTCTAAACATTATTTCTTGCTAGAAGTGAAAACTGCAAGCAGTCATAAATAATAAATCATTTCAAAGGCAAAGATGGTAGTCGTAGACACTGACACACATAACTTTGCAGCAGTTTAAAGGGTTGTCCAGTGAAATGCAGAAAATGGTATAAGGCAATTATTTAAAGGCATTTGCAAAACTTATTTTTCTATTTAAATTTGATTTGAGTTATCAGCCTCAGGTTACATGGACACTGTTTTGATGCCAAGAATTATAATACCCACTTTTAGAATAAAACCGTATACAGCCGAAAACCACCAATAACAGTCTAAACAGTTGTGTAGGTGGCAACAGGAAAGGACACGAACATACTTTAAGTTCTTTTAAGAAAGTGTCAAAACAGCTTCTGCTAAAAAATATAAATAATCATAATACAAACTGATATTGTTTCACTAAAGTAGCGCCGCGGCTAAGTGAACAAAAGGGGAATTCGAACAATCTAAATATCTCAAACGTGAGTATAGCTCAATACGCTATACTCACGTTACTGTGGCATGACGTCGTTGGGATCAATCAAGGAACTATGCGCGATCGATGCTTTAATATCTTCTAAACTAAAAAAACAGTTTTAGAGATGTAGGACTACAAAATATAAGTAATTATCTTCTACAAAGCGCGTGTAGTTTGATTTTAAAAAGATTTTTACGTTATTAAGCGTTTAAGCGAAATACTTTTTATAAAACTTGGGGATTGTGCTGGGCTACATTTTTTAATACCTCTTATATTAAAATAATGCAATTATATTTGTTATTGTATTATGTGGCTCAAGAAATTTAACTAAACTAAAATAGATGAAATTTTCAGAAAAACTTGGGTTCCTAATGACATTAAGTACCCGCTAGAATAGCCACCTCAGAATAAACGAGGCTGGGGGCATTCATACGACACTATATTTGCCTAATTAGCCCTACTTTCTGATTCTGACCCCTTTTCAATAAATAAAAATATAAGGCAATTGCAGATTTTCTCCATCGTCATGATGTAGCCTAGCTTTTTCTGAAAATTTTATCTTTTCAGAAATTGTTGTTTTTTTTGCGGCCGCCACTTGGACTGTCAGGCATGTTAAAGCAACTGGGACCCTTCTTATATTTGAAGAGATTTTAAAACAGGTTCCTAAATTTTTCTGTCATTGAAATATTATAACGTATCTAGTTTTTAACATTTAGGACCAACTGTAGGTGTGAAAAAGTGTCCTACTTTAATATGCACATTATAAATACTATGACACACAAAAATAGAAAAACAGACGAATATATATAAATCAAAAATGTATGTCATTTAACCTTTAAATAAATAAGGTAGTATTATACTCGTATCAACTCTATCTTCATTAATGTTTTTACGGATATTTCAAAAGTCATATTCGTACAAAATTAACAGCAGCATGTATGGAAATAATTTTATAGTGACATAAATATAAAATAAAACATAAATCATGTAAGATGGCTGGACGTGGGCAAGGTGCCTAGTAATTTTGAACAGATTCCGTACTCAAACTTTGATGGCCCGTAGAATAAACAAGCAGGGCTTTGATACATTCGTGCGGATGGAATATAAATTGCCTAAGATTTATGATCATATCGGATACGTTTTACTGTTTCTTTGATGTCATTTTTTCTTGAACATAAATTTTTCAACGTTACATAAAGAGAGCTCCACGCGTTATTAGACAAGGAAATCGTTTGATACACACAGCCAATATATTTTTGGACAACAGTACTTTAGGATGGATTGGGTGCGCTGTTGTGTTGCCTCTTTTGATTATTTTATTCTTCGATTAATTATTTACTGCATTCTAATAAATGCCATGTAAGAATTTTAATAAAATGTCTATGACTAACGTTTAAAAATCTCGCAAAGCAACGCGAGGAATTGCTCTGCCTAGACATCAATAAATAAATAAAATGATTTTTTAAGCTAACTACACATGAAATGCTAAATAATCGCAAAGTAGGGAAAATAAATGCCAAAGTTGTTGGCTAAATATAAATTTCAATACAAAATATTTTCAATCAAATAGGGAACTTGTGTCCTTAACTCTTACTTTAAAGCTTTCATGAAGAATACAAGCAAATACATGTTTTTGTTACATAGAATATAGGTTTTGATAGTACATTGTGTATTAAGGATGGTAACGAGAAAATTACTGACGATACGCTATTTAGAAGCCTAAGGTCGTAATACGAAAGCTTTAATGACTCGAGTTTGTAATTTCCGTACCGCCCGTGTTACACACAATGTTTTTCATCACATTTGCAAGTAAATAAACAATATAAGGCGAATAAATAAATAAACTCATCAAAACTCAATTGAAAAAGCGGGAATAGAAGTAGAGAAAACAACGCCATCTAGATAATTTATGTATTAATTTTTTTTTGGCTTAAGTTATATAATCAATCTTCTCTCTCTCGCACTTTGAGCAATTACAGCTCGCTTGTAGTGTGCCAGTAGTTCATATTTAAAAAAAAAACCTTTTATACTTACTTGGTAGAATAGGTGCGTGTTGTTCGCTTTGCTTTGAGGAAAGTAAAATTTACAAAAAAAAGGCCCTTGGGAGTAACTAAGGTCTTAGCACCCGCTTTGTCGGCACGTAATCACACTGTTTACGAGTAAGTGTGATGAAAATATTTAAAGCGCGTCACACTGACCTCTACGTCTATCGAAGGATTCTGAGAGCGGTCATTTCTCTCATTCTCAATAGTTTTCCTTAGTTATCATTCCCATTTTTTTATCTATCTAGTAACTATAAAAGCGTAACGTCAATGTATTTGAACTAAAGGCAAGCATGTATTCCAGCTTACTCGATGAACTCGCGGTTCATCCAGTCCGTGTGTATCGGTGGCTTCACACGTCGCCTCCTAACGAATAAATCTGCCTTTACAACTGCATAAATTTGTCGATGGAGCGATTTTCGTATCCGGACCGATTTCATTCGCCGCGCATCCTGTTTGCTTTGTAACAACGATTTTCTAGGAAACCCCGTCGCGATAAATAAGTAAAGTCGCTCGTACCCGCTCGTAAAAATCTAAGGTATAGTTGAAAGTATTCACTGTCTCTAAAACGAGATGCGTAGGATTGCGGATATAAGATCGTATTTCTTTTGTGTTTGATGTGGGCAAATTCAATAACAAAAATTCTAAAGTCTGAACTCCCACATAACCTTTCTTTAAGAACTGAATCTACTAAAATTTTCTTAGTGGATATTAAATTATGTTCAACAACGCGACTACCCAAAAAGAGAGTAAAGTTTTCAGAACATTAATTATGTATGTTAGTTTATTTATTCCACCATAACTGCTATTGCCTGAATAGATTTGAATGTCTGGGTATCGTTAGAATCCTTACATCGCCCTGAGGGACACTGGCTTTATAAAACTATAAGCTCGTTTATATGAAAATAAAAAAAACTTTATTTTATTTTAAACCTTTCTAGTAGACAAAGTACAGTAAAAATAAGTAATAAAAGATATTAAAGTACACGACTGCCATCATTATAAAGTGGAAAATATGGTATTTTAATACAGTAATTCGATTTTCTGTTCTGTCGAAAGCACAAAAATTCGAATAAAATCGAAACATTCCTGTATTAAAAATAAATAGTTTTTTCAATTTTAAGTTCACTTTATAACCATGACAGTCGAGTTTTTTAAACAAAAAGTTAAGTATTTTTTTCTTAATTATTTTCAACAAAAAACTCACAAATTACATAAAGGTCTACCAATCATGAAATCCTTAAAATACAAAACTATGATACAGATTTAAAATTCATTACAAACCTTATCAATATCAGTAGTGTACTACTACCCTTATAAATATCAGTACTGTAATACTATCCTTCTCAATATCAGTAATTTAATACCATCCTTATTAATATCAGTAATTCAGTACTGTAATATAATGACGCAGTGGACTGACATTGATTTTATTCAATCTAGCCAACAGAGTGAAAAAGGACTACGAACTTGTTAAAGTTGTGATTTAGGAAACAGTTGGGAGAATCACTCTTGTAATAAGTCTCACGCGGTCCTTATCGTGCAGTTGTACAGTGAGTTCTAAGCCCCTGACAATACGGGAAGGGACTTATCGTATTATACTTGACAGTAATCCTCTATCTATCATAACTGAGAGGGATGACGTTTGAGTGTGTACAGATTACACTTTGTAATATAAAAAAATATTAAAAAACACGACTGCCTTCCAAAAAACGAACTAAAATGTGAAAAATATGTTGTGTTAGTAAATCTGTATATACAAAACAAAACGTCACTCATTTACTTACTCGTTAATTAAACATATAATTAAAATTGTCATTGCAGTCGGGACCTTTGAGATTAAAAAGTGTTTTACAGAATTGTCCGCGACTGCAATGACAATTGCATAATATATATATATGTATATTTAGACATTGACAGTCTTACTAAAGTCTCACTAAATCGTTTACAGCCAAAGACGAAATATTTGTTTTTATTTGCATGTACCCCCCCCTTACCTTCGTAAAATTTATGCATATACGAGTAGAATAAATAGTTCTAAAAAGCGTCTTAAAAGTATTTCAATTTAATACCTAACGTAACACAGCCACCATATTAAATAAAAACAATTACAGTCAGTGTCATTAGGGACGATGTTGGATCCTTACGATACCGTATAACCTCAACCCTGAACATTACACTTCTTTTCTTAGGCAGCCGTGTAATAACAAAATAAAAAGCGTGTAAAAAGAACCTGGCACTACATCACCATTTATTATTTTAACGATACATAAATCACTTAATACAAAACCTAGGCCTATAATTAGTAATTATTTCACTTCAAGTGTTAATATTAGAGTTATCAATATTTAATGTTTTGCGCCTATCATTACTATGTTCATATAACACGTTGTATGCAAAATGTGTTTGGCTTAACACCTCCGCTTAACTTTGAATATCGTTTCCAAAAAGCAAATGTGTTACCTACTGTTTCTCTTAATAATCGCTAGATGGCAGTGATTCGGTAATTTGAGATGGTAATGGCTCGGGCCTGTCTCACAATTATTAATTAATTACGATAGAGCAAACACAACAAAAACATATCACTTGTATAAGGACCCCCTTAAAATTTTCCTTTTTTAATTATTTGTTAGATGGTCCGCAATTATGACGCATACCAATTCTGTGAAAATTTCAGACTTCCACCTATTTCGGTCTAAACTATGGCCCTTTAATGGTCGGACAGACAGGCAGACAGCTTAGTAACAGGGTTATGTTGACACCCTTTGGGTACGGAACCAAAAAAATAAAACACTGTGATTATGAGAAACTTGGAATGACGTAACAATATCATCTAGAACAAGATATCACAATATTACGTACGTACGTAGAAACTCCGTAGAAGAATAATAGATTTGGTTAAAATTTCAAATTTACTTACAATTTACATATGTTAAAATTAATTAAAAATAAATATAAACCAATTAATGTAATTATAAGTAAATAAAAAAGTTTTTACCGTCTGCGGGAAAGGTAAGGAAAAGCGTTTACCGTCTGCGGGACAGGTACCAAATAGCGTTTACCGTCTGCGGGACAGGTACCAAATAGCGTTTACCATCTGCGGGACAGGTACCAAGTAGCGTTTACCGTCTGCGGGACAGGTACAAAAAAACGACACTTAAAAATTAACTTGGAATTTATAGTATTTTATTTATACAATAGCAGTAATTCATTTGACACGAGACAGAATATCGTTTTAGGGTCACACAATGACAACAACAATTGTGTTAAAACTAACTACTTACTAGTTTCTACTAGTAACTAACTACTTACTAGTTTCTACTAGTAATATTTTTTTAACTAATACTTAAAACATAATTGTTTACCCGTAATTTTTATATTTAGTCCATATCAGCGTCAAAAATTATTTATATTAAAAAAAAATTTGTCGAACTTTAAAATAGATGAACAGAACCAAAAGCAAATAATAGAGCCCGAGTCATCGACGTAACCAACCCGCAATGACAGGACTAAAACTTCCCCAAACTACTTACATTACCGACCGACTCCAAATTAACCAAACAATATTAATCATATTCCCCAAAGTAACCCCCCCCCCCCCACCCCACCCCCCCTACTCGCTCAAAGCGCTGACTCCGCGATAATGATATATGCGATATTTGATGATAAACAATCGGGGTCATTTATTATCTGTCCGTTATTTGACAGGCGGTAGGCAGATGTCATTTGTCATTTTCCTGGATCTGAAGGTCCCTTCGTTACGCTACCGCCTACGTTCGCCTCCGACGGTCGCTACAAACAGACAAACCTTTACAACGACGACGAAAATTAAACTCTATGTCATTACAATAAAGTTGAATTCTGTTTAAAGAGAACATCAATCTTGATTGTTTTCAGCATGAACGATTATGATAGATGAAAGAGTTAGCGCTACCACAAAGCCGACGTAGCTACAAGGATTATTAAGCTTTAAGAATCAAACGTTACGGTTCATAATCGGAAATCGTTACGTTTTGTAGAGCCTGCCTCAGCGAAACGTGTTATAGAAGATGAAACAGTAATAAATGGGGAAAGGGAATGCGTGAACGCTGTCGGAGATGTATTGTTATCGGGGTTGTTTATCAAAATACGACGATCGTTTCTGTAAATAATTACCTTTTCAATGGAATATTCTGTTCGTGCTACTGGTAATATATTCATTATATCTGACAACTTACGAAGCGCCATTTAAATAAATAAAAATACTTTATAGCTGGTGGCTGGTGGTGAGTTCGATATATAGTCCTCAATGGCACTTACTTATTGCATTCCAATTTTATGATGGTTGGAATCCTAAACATATAATTAATTTAAAAAATCCAATTTAAAATTAAGAGGTCCTTGAAAGAATTTAACAAAAAAACACCCTATTTTTACCTCGATGTGTCTGTCTACACTGTACAGTAGCTTGAGCAATTGTTCTAGGCTTAAAATTTACTAAAACTATCAAATGTAATATTTATTTAAACTACTAGATATTTATATTTTAATTTTGGATGAGTTTATTTTAAAAGAGGAAAAAATAATGTCTCAAAATGATGTTTTATATGATGTACGCACTTACAAGATAGAAGTACTCACAGTGTAGGAGTTACTGTGATGGATGGTAGTTGTATCAATATTTTAAGAGATCGTATACAAATATTTAGTGTAATTCCGACGGGACGTGTCGTCGCGTCGCGTCGTTGTCGTTGTCGCGGAAGTATCTACTAAATCAAATGTTAAATTTCCCGAGTGAAACAACGAGCTTTGTGCTAACGCGGCCGTTAGAAAAGAATATGGTTGTTGTTGATGTGTGTGTGTGTGTGTAGTGTGTACTACCTGCACGTGTGTACTTTTGTGTAAATATAGGAATCTCGTTACATTTTGTTGCATTATATTCAATTATAAAATTGTTTTATTTTTGTCAAAATGTATAATATTGTTATTAATTATATATACAGATGTACAGTGTATTTTCGAATTGATAGGTATTAGCTAGGTTATGTTGTTTATAGTACCCATCCAGTTCCTTGTCATGCACAAATTATCGGTTTTATTTAATCTTCAGCAAAATCAAAATTTCACTACTTGTATAAAGAAAAACATACCACGATTGATTATTTATTACGATTAGCAGTATCCAACAGCTACCAGAAAACGGTTGTATTGAGCAGCACTGCCAATAAGATTCACTTATGCCGCTGTGTTAACATTGTGCAAGTAACGTATGTTGCTGTGTTAACATAGTCATGCAGTAACCGTATGCCGCTGTGTTAACATTGTCATGCAGTAACCGTATTCCACTGTGTTAACATTGTAGCACAAGTAACCGTATGCCACTGTGTTAACATTGTAGTACAAGTAACTGTTTGCCGCTGTGTTAACATTGTAGTGCAAGTAACCGTATGCCGCTGTGTTAACATTGTCATGCAGTAAACGTATGCCGCTGTG
Organism: Apoda limacodes; assembly: GCA_946406115.1. Taxonomy (NCBI): domain Eukaryota; kingdom Metazoa; phylum Arthropoda; class Insecta; order Lepidoptera; family Limacodidae; genus Apoda; species Apoda limacodes. The sequence goes on along the minus strand of OX291553.1, from coordinate 2,487,867 downwards.
TTATCATTGTCGTGCAAGTAACCGTATGCTGCGGTGTTAAGGCTGGTGCAGACTAGGTGCGTGACGTGCGCACGCACCATTTGTAATGTAAGAAACTGTAAGATCAAATGTGTTACGTGAGCATGCGCGTGATCAGCGCACTCACGACACGCATCTACTGACAAACCGAGTCAGTGCGCGTATGTAGCGGAACGTCAACGTCACACAAGCGCGTGCAATAATGACCTTCCATAATATTGCACTCCCTGTTAGATGCCAGACCAAGCATGCATTGGTCAGTGCTGTTTGCACGCACGGCAGGTTGTATTTATTTACAAAAGTAATACAGTTTACGAGTGTTTTTTTTTCATAAACTTATAGAACTAGTTTGCAAATATGAGTGTCTCTACGTTATCAAACATGAAGAATACCAAAATAAAAAATATAATTATTATTGCGGTCAAATGCTCTCAACTTCAATATGGTTGCACGCATGCAGAAGTTTCCTGTGTGACTTGTGCTGTACCGCTTTTGCCAATGTGTAAGGGCTTGCACGCGCGTGCGCACGTCACGTCACGCCTCGCATCTGGTTTTCTCCGGCCTTTAACATTATCGTGCAAGTAACCATATGTCGCTGTGTTAACATTGTCGTGCAAGTAACCGTATGCAACTGTGTTAACATTGTTGTGGAAGTAAACGTAAGCCGCTGTGTTAACATTGACGAACATATAGCTGTATGCCGCTTTGTTAAATTTGTTGTGCACGTTATTTTATGCCGCTATGTAAACATTGTCGTGGAAGTAACCTTAAACCGCTGTATTAACATTGACGTGCGAATAGCTGTATGCTGCTGTGTTAAATTTGTGGTGCACGTAATTGTATGCCGCTATGTAAACATTGTCGTGGAAGTAACCGTAAACCGCTGTGTTAACACTGACGTAAAATAGCTGTATACCGCTGTGTTAAATTTGTCGTGCACGTTATTGTATGCCGCTATGTAAAAATTGTCGTGGAAGTAACCGTAAACCGCTGTGTTTAATTAACGTTCAAGTGACCTTACACAGACAGAACTCTATAGTGTACAGTGTCTACACACTTTTATACACATAGAAATAAACACTTTTAGCAGATATGCTATCTACAACTCGGAGATTTATTCTAGAAACAATAAAAAAACGTTATAAAAATAGCTTATATCTAACTAGTTATATATTTCTGTAGAAAGTTTTTAAAATTCGCTTAATAAAGAGAGAAAGTTAAAAATATTAATTGGAGGCGTTGGTTAGTAGGGGTAACGCTCTTAAGTTAATAAGTACAAAGTATAGAATAGTCATGTCATATCAAGTTATTCCTGAAACTTTTAGTCCCCTCTTTTTAATAATTTGTAAATCAATATTGTGTACTTATACAAGTATAATGTTTGTAACAGACGAGATTTACTTTTAAATTATTCAAAAGCTCTCTTTTCCCTGTCAGAAGCATTCTTTAGTTCATTACTCTTCCCCGGCCCTGTTGGCAGTTGGCACCAGCGCCGGGGTTAATCTTTCATTGTATCGGGATAAAAAGAGATCTACGCTTGTTTTGTACTGAACTTTTTGTTAAAATCTTAAAAGGCTTTTAGTAATGGATGTTGTTGTATGAGTTGCGTGTCACTTATTCTTTGATTATAAGTTGCATGTCACTTAGACTTTGATGTATAATTTGCGTGTCACTTATACTTTGATAATAAGTAGCGTGTCACTTAGACTTTGATGTATGATTTGCGTGTCACTTATACTTTGATAATAAGTTGCGTGTCACTTAGACTTTGATGTATAAGTTGCGTGTCACTTATACTTTGATTATAAGTTGCGTGTCACTTTTATGTATGAGTTGCGTGTTACTTAAACTTTGATGGAAGGGCTTAACGAATATTAGAATATGTATTGTTCTAGCTACAGTAAAAAAAACATAAACTTTTACACTTCGGGCATTTTGAGGCTTTTGTGGCTAAAAATTGGAACTCTTTAGGCCATCACACACCGAACATATATATATATTAATATAAAATGTAGCGAGGCATGTTACTAGTCGAATTTCAATTACCACACACGCAGCTATATATATATTTTACGTCTGTATCGATATATTTTGGCATCCATACTAATATTATAAATGCGAAAGTAACTCTGTCTGTCTGTTACCTTTTCACGCTCAAACCGCTGAACTAATATAGATGAAATGTTTGAATACGGGGAAAGGACATAGGATAGTTTTTATTCCGAAAAATTTAAAAGTTTCCGCGGGAATAACTATAGCTGTGCTTAAACGAACTATAGCTTACTATAGCAAACTTTATTAGTACGCCGATAATAAATTTTAGGGCGGCCGGAGCCAAAAAGCCAATTCGTTAATTACCAGCTATCTCACTAATGTTATAAATGCGAAGGTTTGGATGTTTGGTTGTTTGTTACTCAATCACACTTTAACCATTGGAGGGATCGGAATGAAACTTTGCAAACATATAGGCTAAGTCCTGGAATAGGACAAAGGCTATTTTTTATCTCCAAGTTTCAGCGGGAGTAACTATAACCAAATTTCTAGCTGCAGCTATAGCTTGCTATTACAAACTTCTTTAGTATAATCTAGGAGTTGCCGTATGAATCCTGCGCCTTTAACCAAATTTAGGGCGGGCGGAGCCGCTGACAAAAGCTAGTATAAATATATATTATTGTTTCGTGTGCGAGAAACTTCGATAGCGCGATGTAAGATGCGTGACGTCAGCCTTGCTTGTAGCGGTACGATATGGACCGCTACATCACTCCCTTCCCAGACCGAAGGTCGATAATTCTTGCAGTGATGCTTGCGTGATCTTGAGAATGCCGAGTATGCACCGGCCACAGTGAGTCGGGAGGGCGTGTAGTGCATGCCGAATATCAGCAGTCTGTGCGGTGGGTCGAGACTGGTACGTTGCTGGCTGTGTGTCTGCAGTGAGTCGAGCCACTGGCGAGTGCTGGCATGGAGGTTGCTTATGGCCACAGTGAGTCTGGCCATAGAATGGTAAGCTGTGTGTCCCTTTGAATCAGGACACTGGCCTGAGTTAGCGGCAGAAGCGATGAGCAAAGAATGCCACGCCGGAGTGAGAGTACTCGACAGGGTGGTGTGATACTGTACAGTGGAAGTGCCAGGCTGGAGAGTGAAATTCTCAACAGTTTGTGGAAGAATGCAGTACAAGTTGCGTCGCCAGAGAGGAGCTGCAGGAAACTAGGAAGCGCTGTAGTGCTGCGATAGGTCCTGATGCAAGCTCTGAGATGCGAAGCGTACGGTTGAAAACTGGTCCGTGTACCTGTTAGGAAGGAATAGGCTGCTGCTGCTGCGGAAGGTGCGTCAATTGTTCAGTTCGGGGTCACAAATGTGGGGCGGCGGTAAAGAGGAGATCTACTGCCAGGCGAGGTGTTATGCCTTGGGACCGCCGTGGTCCACTTAACTTTTACTTCGGTTTTCTTTATATACTGAACTGTGAAAGAAACTTCGGTAGCGCGATGTAGGACGCGTGACGTCAGCCTTGCTTGTAGCGATACGATATGGACCGCTACAATTGTAACAAAAATGGTTTAAAATTCAAAAAGTGATTTAAAAATTTGAATAAATTACTTATTGGAAACTATCAAAAAAACTGTTAGAATGAAATCTGTTTACAAGTTTTGCAGATATCGGCAATAATTCTTATTTTACAGGAATAAGTATGTGTGTATTATGTTCATGACGTGACGCAGTTAGGGCTCCCACTAAAAGGGTAGTATTGAAACTTGAATCATGCTGCTGATGCTTTTAGCTCATGCACTTTTTATTTTTGATCTATATTTTGTATACTGTGTGTTTGTCAAATAAAAAAAAAAAGTTTCTTCTACTGTCTGTTTTTCTGTATCAGTCATCGCTAGTCGTCCAAAAATTATAAAGCCAATTTCGATGAGTTTTTTGCCGTTTTAAAAGGCATATATATTGTCTAACTCAAAATATGAAATACGTTAATTGCGCTCGGCTAAGGACAACAGCCTCCTGAGTGTGGTTGGTGGTTGGTGGTTGGTCGCGGATCGCAAGGATAGTCCGATCTTGGAACACTAGCTGTTTGTGCATGTACTAGTACCTAACAATTATTATTGTACTTGCAGTTAATTAAATTGGGTACATACAATCTCCAATTTTAATATTCTCTTAATAAAATTGGATCGAATATCTAAACAAGTCAATTTTATTGTTTTTATTAAGTACAAGATATCATGTGAGGGCGGAGAAATATAATAACATCGCTGGCACTGAATTACTATTTCTACGTAATGTAATTATTTCTACTGGGTACGTACGTACGTACTAATAGTGCTAATTTAGTGTTCGCACTAAAAATACACAGGGCTATTATAGATATTGCCCGAATTCTTTCTTGTCTCAAAAAATACGCGGGCATTTATAATTATCATAATACGTATATCTTAATATACAAGTTTTATTGGCTGACAGTATATACAAGTTTTATAAATGGGATTATTATATTTTTGAGTATAAACATGTAACAAAATTTAATGACTGACACACACGTATCAGCCAAACTTTAAATCTCATACTAAATAGAATTTAAATATGTATTGTTGGAAGGAAATTAAATAAAAATGATGATATTAAGTGAACAATGTGAAAGAGCTTGTTGAAATTGAATGATGAACTGACCGAACGTGTAATTAATTAAGAGTGTCGCTAACAAATTTTGTCTCCACTCGACAGACGGACAAAAAAGGGCATAATTTATGTGTATACTCCCTCGTCCCCTTCCTGCCGCCTCCTCGCCGCCGGCAGGTTGAAAGAGTCACGAAGCGTGATTGATGACGCCGGCTCCCTCCCACGCGCCACCGCGCCACTCACCACGCGCCCTACCAATGTCTAGAACTGACAAACTAACGCATTATTGCCCGCACAAAATCACAAGACGATCAACACAACAGAAACCTATCACTATCTCTTTAGTACACGCCAACATTTATAAAATAGGTACAGGTAGGTAGAAGCAATGTACTTCAAATTTGAGTTTATAATTATTGAATTTTTAAAATAAATAGCTCTAAATTTTGGATGAATGTAATGTTATATAATCTAAATATATGTTAGATTATATATATATACATATAAGTATTGTCAATTTATTAGAGCTCAAACAAATAAGATCATGAAATTGTAAATCGGTCTTGCCATTATAATTCTTCGTTTTCTAAATTCTACACCAAACCCCTAATAGGAAACAGTACCATGACGCGCGGCTTTTGTGTCAAATCATCGCATAATCAAAAATATGAATTTGTAGAGAGAGAGAGAGAGAGAGAGCTCCGACCGCATTAATCTCTTCTTGTCCACATAATTCATTTCCAGACATTTAAATACAAAGCCCGAAGAGTGATAAATTATGAATGAAATAACGATTTCGATTCAATAGAATTGGATCGTAAGTATCCGTACAAAAAGAATTGTTTGTTCAACAATAGAACTATAAATATGGGTTTCTAACATGGATCTCTAGGCTTGATCGATATACAACATAATTTTTACATAATTTGTTTGTAGAAGGTAAAACTGTTTGTGTTTATAGAGTGTAGGGTTGGTTTTCTACAAAATTTAAAGTTTGAATTTTTATTTTGCTAAAAATATTAAGAATAAATATGTGAACAACTTTTATTTGTAACTTTCTATGTAATGTTCTATGCAACATGCATGAAAAATATGACCTGTCGGTTATGTAAAACATTACATTATAATAATACCTACTTATTATATTATTTTGTATCAGGACAATAATGTATTTTAAGGGAATGCATAAAATATTAAAAAAGGCAGTAAGATTTTAAGTTAAAATATCAAAGAGCTAATTAAAAAAAAATTTATTAACATAAATGAATTATAAATTTAAACAGAATGAAGCTGCTGACGGTGGAACGACTCCCGCCCATATCTTGAAATGCATCTGACACTGTTAATCCACATAAAGTTATTATTACCTCACTTTTCAACTAAGTTAATTGGTTGCTACCGCGGCGTAAACACATAACTTTGTGATAATATATATGAATACATTTAGAATTTAAAACAATTTTATAGATGGTTAATGCACTTGAATCACGAATGCGAATCGCACGCCCGATTGTTTTTATGAGCCCCGTGTTTACACAAGCGTTTTTTCTTGACTATAATCGTAAAAATTTAAAAAGCAAAATACTTGTTCCTTTATATCTTGATAATATTGTTCACGAATTGTAAACTTTCCATGAAATTTTAATTTGTCAAAAAACTTTAATCCAAAATACATATAATCTTCTTACGTTGGGTGCTTCGTTGAAATTCCCGAATTAGCTCGTCGATGCGTGTAGTCTATAGATTAAGTCGGATCTTGCTCGGAGACTGTTGCCAACGTCTCAATAAGCCGCTCCGCATTTTTATGACTCTTATATCCGTTTCGCTACGTAAATAGCTATACTTAATGACCGACATTGAACGCTTTTATTGTGAAGTTTTTATTGTCAAGAAAATCATTTGTTTAGTCTACATACGGTTATTGCGAGGTGACTCGAAGCGTTTCGGGGTTTATTGGGGGTACTTTATTGCCCTTTTATACGTCGTCTTTAACATTGGCAGCTTCTCCTACCCAACAGTACACCTCATTTTCAAAATCTGAAAAAAAATAACTCTATAATTTTGACGCAATAAAGTAATACCAGAGCATTATAACAATTTTGGAACAGTCTATTAAGTGAATCTTTATGATAATCGCTGTACAGAAGTCGCGGCTGCGAATGAACTGCCTGTTATTTTGATACATTATCATATTTAAACAATTCAGATGGTAATAGTCGCGTCGGGAGAAACCCTTTTGTAATATAAATGGTAGTATTATTATTTATTTATGGGTCGCTTTCCTCAGGGCCGGGGCGATGTAGCATATTTCATTTAGCGAAAAAATGCTCCGCAGTCGTGAGTTGATACCGAGCAGGATCCGGTTTGAGTACCTGAAACGACTCGATATAAGCTTGTTGTGGCAATAATAAAGATTTATGCGACATTCGGCGGTAGCGTGTTTTGTTCTCTGTTATGAGCCGATTCGCTTTCTGCGAGATCAATAGCTTTCTTTGTTGTAAGCGGTGAATTATCGTTATCGCTTGTTCCTTTAGCTGTGACTATAAATCCAGTCTCTACTGTATTCAATTTCTTATTATCGCCTTTTACATCTTCACTGACGTTGTCATATGATTTCGAATTTATCTTTATTCAAACAGTGTTACTAGTATGTATTATTTAGCTGTTATTATAACCTCTTAATGGTGCTTCTTCATAGGTAGAAATCTCTTAAATAATGTTTGTAATTATGATTGCATCATACAAAAACTTGTCAACAATGTCTCTCACCTCATTGTTTCCTACGTGCCCGCATAATAATATCTTGAGAACACAGTCGAGCGTAATTATTCAAGTAATCTCATTATTACGTCTCGGAGTCGCTACACGGTGATTAAGTATCTGATTTATGGCACGTGCAATTTACATCACAACCGATGGCATAGCTTTTTGCGCGTACTCGATGATTATCGTCCGTATCGTGTCGGGCTTAATGATAGTTATTTCATGACTCGCCGAGCTTGCTATCGGGGACGTTTCATTAAACTTCTTTACATACATTACTTCAGCGAATGTGTGTGATTATGTTAATGCCACACCATAGAAGGGGTCCGTCTGCCATATCTTCATATCTTCTTACTCTACAGCCGCTAATGGATTGTTTACCGACTCTCTTCACATTTTATGGTTTTCATGACTTTCATTTTTGTTTTAATCAGCTATTTTTATGCATGACGTAACCTCCACGTAGTGACCGGGTATTGTTATTTTAAACTGTTAGTCGCATGTTTGGAAAGTAAGTAGTTCAAGTGTGTGTGACTGTTCTCTACTTGTCACAGGTCGAATGTAGTACCTATTTATGTTTATAGTACTAAGTTGTGATATAAGTTTGTAGTGAGTGTCATACAGCCGGCTGGGTACGCAGTCGGGTAGATAGAATCGTACATAAAACTAAACGGCGCGCTGCAAAATTTATGAATCAGCCTGAGAGCTGCCTTCCACACAAAAGTTGTTTATTACCGTCTCGAATAGGGTTGCTAATTTATTTTTATTTTATAGCTCCGCTGGGTGAACATCATAATTTCTCTTCTATATTATTTCAAGCGAGAAATTTTATAGCTTAACGCATCGCATTAAATGTTTCTTTTAAGAGTATGGTCGATTTAAACTCTATTATTTTTTAAATTTAATATCATTATTCAGATAGTGTCTATTAATAAAGTCACGTAGATAAATTAATTAATGGCTCCTTCGAACTTTTAATATTACAACTGTCAACGGGTAATAATTTATTGATTGTGCTATCTTCAAAGATTGATTGAATTAATGAATTTTTAGTTTGTCGGTTTTAGGCATGGATAAAAAATCTATTCTTTTGACCGTGACTAGAAATAATGAATAGAGCAAAATGATATACGAGTTGTTTTGTCCGAAAACAGGCGATCAATTATATGTAAACAATATTAATGGTATCTTTCTTGCGTTCAGTTCTGAGATCAATCATTTTGTGAGTTCCACATAGTTCTGCTTTGTTATTGACATCAATCGTTTCTTAGTTGTGATGGTTTTGTTTTCTGATAGTATAGTCGTCTTTTCTAACACAAACCGCACGGCCACAAGAAGTTTTAAACTCTTTTAAATAATTCATATAACTTTCTAATGTTAATTTACACAGTTTTCAGTTATACATTTTAAGTTTTAATACATAGTCATTTTAAATTTTTATAAAATAATATACTGGTGTTTTTTGCAATTTTAATAGTTTTGTACTATATTTGTAATTTGTAAATTGGGAACATGATCCATCCTCATTATAGATTAGATTTGATAGAGTCCAATTTTTAGATTTAGTCGCTCATTTCTCTGAATTATTGTACATCTATATTCTAGTCCTTTTTAGGTTTTCGTACCCAAAGGGTACAAAACGGGACCCTATTACTAAGACTTCACTGTCCGTCCGTCTGTCCGTCTGTTACCAGGCTGTATCTCATGAATCGTGGCAGTTAAGACAGTTGAATTTTTCACAGATGATGTATTTATGTTGCCGCTATGACAAAAAATCCTACAAAACCGAATAAAATAAATATTTAAGAGGGCTCCCATACAACAAACGCGACTTTTTTGCTTGTTATTGATAACGGCAACAGGAAGTCGCGTAAAATATTGACAGAATATTTAGTTATATATAAAAAATAAGTAATTAAATAAAAAAAAACAAATATTTAAGGAGGGCAATGCACATGCAACAAAAGTGACGTTGTTATAGATATATCATAATACGAAACCCTTCGTGCGCGAGTCCGACTCGCACTTAGCCGGTTTTTCCTTATTTTTAAACATCCAAATAACAGAGAAAATCAAAGACGAGAAAAAAAACAAGACGTTTTTAAACATTTGGGTAAAAAGGTTTGCTAATCTGGAACTAGTTTCCAATAGAGCAGTAGAATCATAAAGTTGAAAATTTAATATTTTTGACCCGGAGTTACGGAACTGTGTGTTTATTCGTTCAACCTATTTCTCCATGCAAATGGCCCTTATGGAGGAAATTACAGGACAATAAGATTTTTATGGGAATGCTTGGCAAAACTTCATGGGCAAATCTACTCAATGTGGTAAAAAGCGGAAATAATAATGCAGACGTTGGTATAGCAAATTCTTACTTCAACTTTTTATAACATTTTGCTTAGGAATCTAGTTTATAAACATGGTAACTTTTTGTGTCGTGGTTGACAACGTATCAAGTAACTATCAAGAAATGGTCCAATTTTTTTTTGGTTCAATACCGTAGATATTGGTACAAATATTGACGCGGTAACAAAGCAAATAATTAACTTTACAAGTAAATAAGTTGACTAGAAATAGTTTTGAACAAAATTTGCGGCATACCAATATTCGAAATGTTGCCAGAATTTTCGCACAGAATGCAGTGGCAGCCCTGACGCCGCCGCCGTCTGTAGCGCATTAATATAACTTGAAATACGGCGCACTAAAGACTATATAACGCAAAATTTACAATTCATAAAACTGAATGATATATGCGATGGTGGATAGGTTGGTGTGGCGCAACGACACTGTACGACCCTTTGTTTAATGTTACTGCCACTTTAAATTGTATTGACTATTTGTATTCATAACGAGACATTTTGTGCTTTGGTTAACAGTTTATCACATTTAAAAAAAAACGGGATTAAACGCGTCGTTATTTGGCAAAATACCTTTTTCCTGACGTTTCGGCTCTACCCGTGACCAAGGCTAGTGTAACCCAGCCGAAACGTCGGGAAAAAGGTATTTTGCCAAATAACGACGCCTTTAATGCCGTTTTTTTTCAAATTAGTAATGGAACGCGAAAATGAAAAAACTTATTCTTAAATTTTATAATTTAAACTTATAAAATAATAAAATTTGAATTAAACGTATCATTTAAATAAATAATAAAAAATACGTTTAGGAATTTAGTAAAACTAAAAAGTTTTATTTAATTTTTACTTTTTGGTCTGATTATTTTAAGTTTTTATTATTGAAGTTATTCAGTTTTAAATCGAATCAACATGTCGGGTTCAGAAACGACTATGGAAGGTTAATGTTGTATTGATGACGAGTTATAGTGAATAATTATTTTGTAGAATAATAAGATACAGAGTATTATTTTAAAAATCCTATGTAAAAAGAAATCTGCATCTAAACAGAACTAACAAAATGTATTTTTACTTACATGAAAAAGGTAAACGATAATAAATTTCTAATATATCCCAAATCAGTCACATCCTAATGAAAATTGTGATCTTTGTTTAGGAATTAAGTCTTGTGTTAATGTATTTCAGCATTAGCAATACATATTTACTGACCCGGTAGCTAAATTTATGTCTTATTTATGTACATTTACACGTCGTATATAACATATTCTTCTTTTATATTCTCGTCCTATCGAATAATTTATTATTCAACATTAGGACTACAGCTAGTGTGAGTGACGTCACCTCGCGAGTCGCGACATCACTTGAGTTCTGTTCAGGTGTACAATGACCATCGTCGATGTACCAATGCGTCGTTCACACTCCTGCAAGCCTCGTGGTTAGTTATGAATCGAATGCCAACGCGGATGATGTTGGTTCCAATATTTTTTTCAAATATAGTTAGCTAGTTTTTGCACATTTTATCCTATCCTTATCTTAATATTTACATAACTCGTTATTGTGGACTTGATTTTTGGCCCAGATATAGGCAAAAGAACGGAGAAAGACAAAGGTTATTCTTTATCTTGATAGAGACTTCCCACGGGTATTTTACCTGGTGCTACGGGACATTGTTTATCGCAGAGTTAGCTAGATGGACAGAGACTTAAAAAATCTTATTGGCCTTTAATTAAGAAATTCTTGTAGGTAAAAATAAATAATTGCTATATATAACAAAGTGATGCGGTTAATAAATTTACAGCTAAAATCAGATAAGTTAAACAGGCAAACGTTAAATTATTAAAAGCTTATTACCACAACCTTAACATTAACTTCATTCATACAGTCAGTCATCGCTTTGGAGCAGCCGACATCGTCACGAGAGTCATAGCATCGCGACAAAATGTATGACTGACACTGACTAGAGAACATCCGACTAACCAGCCATATGAAACGACATACAGTAGTCGAGTGTGCTCATTCCCCGTCTCGCCACTCTCGGCACCTTACGATTACCGAGACTACTTCGATGGCCAACTGTACGAAACTACTTAGGCTGTGGCAACAGCAACTCTTTTTATAGTATTTGACATTATTTTTTTTATATCAGGTCTATAATCCGTTATTGTTATGTCTGTTATTATGTCTCTGTCTCATTATAGGCTTAGCTGTTTGATTCCCTATAGTATTATAAGGTTTGTCATTATAATTAAACTGTTATTTTATTTATTGGTAGATAATAATAATAATAAATAATTTTGCACATTACACACAGCGCTGGCTGGCCCCAAAATAAGCAAAGCTTGAGTTATAATTTTTTTTTATACCACTAAGGTTGCAAACAAGCTTACGGTTCGCCTAATCGTAAGCGGTCATCGTAGTCTTTGCACGCTTGGAACACCAGGGGTATCACTCGCGCGTTGCCAACCCTTCAGAAATCTAATAACTTCTTTCTTGAAGAACTCCTTACTGTATTCCTTAGAGAAAACTTTGGCAGGGAGCTCATTCCACAACCCAAGCGTTCGCGGGAGGAAGTTTCTCTGAATCCGCACTGTACCCGACCATTTTGGTTCTAAAGTGTGAGAATGAATTCCCTGCCGATGGTGAGCGGTGCGATGGTAGAAAGTAGCCGTAGGCATCATTTCAATCAATTGAAACACACACAGGAAGGCAAATTCTCTCCTCAGACTTAAGGGCTCGATACAGCAAGTGAGTTTGGAATTGTCAACAATTCTCACAGCTCGTCATTGAAGCGAGTCAAAAGGGCCAAGCTGCCATCCGGGTGTAACGATCACTCGCAGAAGCTCCCCTCCTTTTTTTTGTAAATACATACATATCATACATAAGTACACCCAGACTCAAGACAAACACAAATGTTTGTCCAGTGCGGGAATCGAACGCACACCCTCTGTCAGCAGCCAACACTACCAACTAGGCTGTGAGTGAGTCAAAATAATGATTTTACACACCCAAACACAGAGCTAAGATTTGAATTCCAAGGCTAAAAAAAGACAAAAATATTTATTTTTAAACGGGCAAATTGATATGCCTAATGTCAGCTATTTAGCTTTCTTTTGTCCGAAAGAGTAATGATTTTTGTGTCAAATTCTTCTAAATGCTTACATAATTTTAAGGCTTTCGGGCAATGCTGAAATATATTTCAGTACCCCTATTCTGTTACACTCTGTAGGTATATTAATTATTGTCGGTCCGTGGCTCAGTGGGTAATGACCCGACTGCTGAAACAAGAGCCGTGGGTTCGATTCCCGCACAAGACAAACGTTTATTACTTGGGTTTTTCTTAAGACTGGATGTTTTCTATGTATTTTATGTATGTATTTACAACAAAAAATAATATATTTGTATTTTGTATCCGTTGTTTAACCATAACGCAAGCTTTGCTTACTTTGGGAGTTGGGACCAGACAGCACTGTGTGTAATGTCTGAAAATATTTATTTATAATTATTTATTAAAAATATATATATTTATGAAACATAAAAATTACGTTACTTCGACGAATCGAACCCACGGCTCTTGTTTCTAGTGTATCTTACACACTGATGGGCACTAGCCATTGACTCTCAGGAACTGGCATGTAGCCTATACATAGGGAACATGTTTGATCTGGTCTGGCACCGAGGTCTTCTATCGAAGTTGCCATCTTACGAACTTCTCGAGGATTTGTGCACAGGAGTGGCAGGCGCAAGCCGTTGCTGATGGTAGTTGCTCTGACAGCATGGAAATTAATGCTGATGCCCAGCAAGGCACTATGCTGACTCCTACTCTTTTTCTACTGCATGGCAATGTTATTTATCGAGAATATACATTGCTATGCCGAAGACAGTACTGGTGAGCTTATTATACGTTCCGTTGTTGAGGAACTTATGTCTAAAATCGAGACTCTGTCTAAGGTCACCAAATAAGGAAGGTCTGGTCTGATTCAACCCAACGAAGATACAAGTCAGTGTGTTCACCGTTAAGAAAAACCCCATTCACTAAGGTCTCCCGATCTACAGAATACACACTTTATCGTCTCCAAGAGCAAATCATTTCAACATTTCAACAATATCTTAGAGTAGGTACTCATCAGAGCGAAGTAGTATTTAACCTCTGGGCAAAAGATGCGGTTTTAGAAGTCACAAGTTCGGCCACATATGGAATACTGCTGTCATATTTGGGCATCGTTGACCATTATCTTAGACTGTCTCTAACCAATTGAAAAGGACAAAACTATTATTCAGGTACACCTGCCCAAAGTCCTGAATAATAGTTTTGCCCTTTTGAATTGATTAGAGACAGTCTAAGGGAATGGTCAACGATCTCAAACTCAAGTCTACGGCTCTCCTTGAGAGTTTGCCTCTCTGTGTGTTCTATCGCTAGTGTGGGCTTTGATCTTTAGATTTGTATGAAATGGTGCTAACGGCTACTTTCTTTAATCCCACTGCCCGCCATCGGCAGGGAATTGAGCCTCACACCTAAATGGTCACGCACAGCTCGGTATCAGAGGAACTTCTTCCCGCGAACGCATTGGTTGTGGCTGACTCTCTGCCTGTATGGTTGTCCAAGAAAGATGTGATTAGATATTTAATGGATCAGTAACGTGCGAGTAATGTTCCGGTTGTGAAGCGTCCATAGGCTGCAGTGGCCGCTTACCATCACGCGAACCGTTAGCTTGTTTCCACCTTAGTATTATTAAAAAAAAAGGTAACGTGTAACTGTTTTTTTTTCAATAAAAACTAGTTTTCTAATATGATGCAAAAGTTCTAAAAAAAATTAATATTTCTGCTGACTGTACAAAGTAGAAGTTATAGGGTGATGTCGGAGAAAGGGGGGCAAGTCGGAAGTAATAAATCAGGTGGTAACGTCGGCGCGGCACGCCATCAGTCATGCCGGCTGACAGACGGGCGGTACGTCATGCCACGTAACGTGCGGCACATGCGGCCTGCCGTGTCGTACCGTCTCTTACCATTAAATTGTTTGCAGTGACTTCTCTTGAAATACCTAAATGGTAAACCATGATTTTTTGGTGGAGGTGTTATGTCTTTTGCCTACTTCTGTTACATGTTTCTTGTTGACATACTTCAAACCAAAAAGAAACATTTATTGTTGACCAAATATATAAAAGGTTACAAAGTTTGTATATGTAATATCGTTTTGAAATTTATTTTAATGTCACAGAAAGTTTGGAATCTACTGGTGTGTCATTCATACATGTATTTTTGTATATCTTCACGTTTTTTTTTTTGAGAAGGGGATAACCAGTGGTATGTCACTCACCTACACCATAATGTGCGGGACAGCCACCCTAACTCATACGTGATAGGTGACAGGTGGTGAGCCCATCGCTGTAACACAGACTATGCTGCAGTGTATCTGGACGTCATTAATTAACAGATTAAAATTAGTTAAAAATCGGCCAAGTGCGAGTCGGACTCGCGCACGAAGCGTTCCGTACCATTACCTATTAAAACTTTATAATTATTTAAAGGATAATGACGTATCTTTTATTACAACAAAACGGCTGCAGAAGTAAATATTTAAATTAAATTTAAAAAGTTTAAAAATTTTGTTAAACAGAAACTTGTTAAAAAAGCTGATTATACAATTAAAGACAACCTTGATGATAAAATGCATGGAATTAAATATATTTTTTGTAATTAAATATGTACTTCAACATAATAATTTACTTGACGACTTGTATTGATTAATTAAAATTTTAAATATCTACAGCTTAAGATTTTCTTTGACTTTGAAACGGTAGTAACTAGTAACTTGCAATTTATCCTATTTTTGAGAAAGAAAGCATTTGAATTTTTAATTTCAAAAACTTACTGTTACTTACTTACTCAACTTTACTCAGCATTACTTTCAATTTTATTGTACCTGCGATTTGAAAAGCAGATTAAAAAGTTAACTTTGACTTGTGTGTGTAAGTCTGTATGTTATGTTATGATAGTTATTTGGGTCTTACCATAACCAAACCACGTAACTCGTAAGTTCAAAACAGTTCACTGTACGAGTGGATTAAAAATTGGATTCTCTGTGATGTGTAAAACTAACTATTTTATTTATATACCTACGAATAGTCTTCTTCAAGCTCTCGATTAATTTTAAATTAATGTCTATTGACTTTTTTGTTAGGAGTTATGTATTATTGTTTTCAGTAATAATTATTTTTTGAAAAAATACCTTAGAAAAAAGGGTATTGCCTCGTTCTTCGGTTAAAACAAAAATTATTAATTGAGAATTAATTATTTATTTACATTTTTCCTCTAATTACGATTTGAACTTTTTGGTTGGATTGAGTCCAGGACTTACTGGGTGTTTTCTATGTATATTATGTATCTATTTACAAAAAAGAATATATATGTATTTATATTCGTTGTCTGGTATCCATAGCACAAGCTTTGCTCACTTTGGCACCAGACGGCGCTGTGTGTAATGTCCCAAAAAAATTACGAACAATCTAAGCCAAAGCATAAAATTGTATTAAACTTAAGCTTATATAATTCAGAAAATAGCGTTACTTGTGTAAGTTACTTGTGTAAGTTACTTGTGTAAGTTACTTGTGTAAGTAGGTGATAATATTGAATTTCCATTAAACAACGGATGCTGTAATGACATACATTATGAATGACATACATATTTAAGTTGCAAGCTATTATGTTGTATATTTATTCTTATCTTAATAGAGATTTAGAATTGCAAAATAAAAACACCACCATATTGGGAAGCTGCTATTTTACTTTTTACCTTATCTGTTTATCTCGAAAGTGTTTTACTATTTGTATTAGGTACGAGTTTATTAGCATTAATAAGTTATAGGTCTGTGTCATCTATTATAATTGATTCTGTGGTCTGGTCAAGTCTACTTCTTGTGACATTCTGACCAAATTTGGGGTTTTTGGTAATATCAGTAGAAAGGTAGCATTTTATATGTATTACCTGCTAAAATTTAGAATATTTGTGAAATCTTGTAAAATTGGTAATGCGAAGCTGTTTTTTATCTACGAAAATCTCTTTTTATCACAGAGACGTTAATAGGAAACTATAATAGACTATCAAGATTTATATAGGAATATTGCATTTTTATTACACTTCATTTTATTATTATCTCAACGTGACGGTTTTAATCACGTGCCTCATTTTTGTTGGTATTACAGTATATATATTTTTATTTGTTTTTGTTATTTATTAACAGTGTTTGACTCAACGATTCAATATTGTACTAAATTGTAAAGGCTCAAGGGATGTAAAAAATAATATAAACTTTTATTACGTTTTACATACGCTTTCCTAATGGCTCTACTTACATTGTTTTCAGTATAAACAGATACACAGACATTATTTGTCCTGACCCCTACACTGATTGCGGAAAAGAATTGGTAGCTCTTGGTAACCCACGGAGAGGCTGCGAAATCATTTCGTATGGGGCCATATATTTGGGCCATTGCAGGCGTTTTTATTAATATTTTGCTGAGCTTCTTTCCTAACAAAGTTGTTGAGGATTTTTGTAATCTATCGAACTACTAATTATTTGGGTTCTAAAATGTTAAAGAGAAACATAAATTATGTTTTATATATTGAATTTGAATACACTACATACAAGTTTTAATTTGTGTGCATCATATATAAGTTTTAATGTGAAGTATCACATATTAGTTTTCATTTCTGAGGTTCACATATAAGTTAACAGCCTATAAAAAAAAACGTAGTTCAATCTATTACACATACAGACATACATCACATCACGCCTATTTAACAAAGGGGTAGGCTGAGACCAAGGACTGCCACTTGCTATATATATATATATATATATATTTATTGCTAATCTCTAGAGATATCACCTTAAACTTCCGATATTTTTGGCAACCCTATATATATATATATATATATAAATACAATATTAGAAACATTCTAAGTATCTTTATGTTTAAATTATAATGTATTTTTTTCCTCCCATTATATATAATATAATAATGTATTATGTTTACAGTGATACACCTATCTATCATATGGATGACATATACTTTCCCTCGCGCCAAGAACTATTTACTTTTACACTTTTCTTGCTAAAGACATAATGTGTATCTTATCATTAGAGAGCATATTTGTATATTTGTATGAGCTCTGCAATGCAGTACGAGTATTTATGTACAAATTTATTTAAATAATTAAAGAAAATTACAAAAGTAACACATATTTATTCTTTGCTTTATAGCATTGTTGCTATTAAGCGTTTCTTGCATTTACTTTTTCTTTTTGGGTTTGGGTCCTTGATTGAACTTGTATCTCTAAAGTAAGGTATGAGTACAGTCAGACTACCTAAATTAGAATTAGAAAGATGTTATAAAATAACTATTCGATAATCATCAAATAGATATATAGATCTATTTTTATTTCTGTGATTAAAAAATGTATAAAACAAAAAAAAAGGCAAGTTATGCACCACCTACATATCAATGTTATCCTAATACCTAAATGGCTAGATAGTAAAGCTAACTAACCACTTAGATATCAAAGTAATTTAATCACATTAATATCAGAGAATATACTACATTATTAAATTAATGAGTAAAGTATGTATTTGGATAGGAAGTGTCCGTCGGTACGTTGCCAAGTAACAGGGGGGCATAAAAATTAGCACACAAGACTGATATACTTTAGTTTTTTATTACGAATAATAAAAAATTACATACAATGAAAAAATATCAAAAATTAAAAAAAGGAATAAAAACAAAATTAAATATAATAGCGAATCACGCGAGAAGAAAAGCGGGTCGTTCCTTCGTCAATGGAAAGAAAAAAATACGTATCTCGAATATTGCTTTGACGAAACATGGTCTGTGTGCTATGTGCCATAAGAGGTTGTGGATTTTATCGGTCCATGGTTTCCATCATCTGCTTTCCGGAACTGGTCTGGATTGGAGTCTGTACGTAGATTCTGATCGAGGGTCCTGGGCCCTTGTTATTGCTCTAGCATCCTGGTATCCAGTGCGGAACTTGGAAAGTGTAACCTGGTAACCTGTTCGCCAAAGGTCGGCATTAGAGACCAGCTTGGAACTCCAATCACGACCAATGTCACGTCCAGCTTTCTTGCCTTTATCAGCTCGGAATAGTGTCTGTGTCTCAAGCAAAGCAGAGCGTGAACATTGGTAGCGAAGGAAAAAAAGGTATTTTTAAAAAACGCCAAAAATATGGCTATAGGAAATTAAAAATGCAATCACGTGGATTTTTTTTAATTTAGACCGGAGCGTGGGCCAGACGCAAACAGCTAGCTTTTAATGTGGCGCTCATTGAAAAAAAATGTTTTATATCCGCTGACACGTGACTGGTCGAGGGAGTGAATGTTGTGTGTTGGTTTGTGTGAGTGTATCTGTACAATGCTGCAAGCGCGCTTGGTACCAAATATCTTGAAAAATGTTCTAGAATGTTTAAATGTAAATGTAGTAGTAATTTTATTGCGAAATTGGTGCTCAAATCACGGTAGGTAAAGCGTTTTCGCTGACGAAAGGACATTTCGCAGAGGTTATACTATTTAATCTTTTAATAGATAGCGATATGTTTAGGACTTTATATATTGAAAAAACCGACCATGTGCGAGTCTGGCTCGCGCACCGAGTGTTCCGTCCAAACTGATTAAGTATAAGTACGTAGATAGTTCTTCTATCATGAGATAAAGTCTCACAGGTTTATGATTTTGGATTCTTTCCGATATTAGTTATGTTACATCTTTTTTTTTTATTTATTTAATCTTTTTGCACAAAAAAATGTGTCAATGGCGAGCTTAATGCTATGAGGCATTCTCTACCAGCTACTTAATATGATAAATTGTCGGCGGTGCAGTAAGATAAAAATTAACAAATATACAAAAGTATTTTAAAGTATTTGAGTAAATCTAAACTAAACTAGAATGTAATAATAAACAGATTAATACATATAATATATAAATACATAGAATACAATATACTAATATATATAATAATATATTTACATAATACTATACACATACATGTATAAATACATACATACATTCATACATACAAACATACATAAAATACATGACGCAATGTTAAATCTTCAATTATAGAACCATATGTTTAAACTTGTATCTGCTTTAAATAATATTCTTTAAGCTTACATTTAAAGGTGTATTTATTCTGAGCACTGAGGATATCTTTGGGGAGGCCGTTCCAGAGTTGTATAGCCTGAACTGTGAATGAATGAGAAACAAAACAAAACCTGAACGGTGACGAGGAGTGGAGAGACTAGTACTTTGAGAAGAACGAAGTGAACGCTCGTGAGTAGAGCCGAGGTATTGAAATCTAGATTTTAAGTAGTTTGGAGAGTTAGGATCGTTTAAAATAGAAAAGAGAATACAGAGTATTCTGACGCTTCGGCGTTGATGTATGGGTAACCATTTGAGTTGATTGCGAAAAGCAGATATGTGGTCATATTTACGAAGACAGAAGACGTAACGGATACAGTTATTTAGAAGTCGATCTAATTTGTTGAGAAGGTCCGAGTTTAAGTCTACATAGCACACATCACTGTAATCAATTAACGGAATAATAAGAGTTTGTACAAGTAGAAGTTTAGTTTTAATGGGTAGAAAACTACGAAATCTGTATAAAAAGCGCATAGAGGCAGTGACTTTCCGGCAAATTTCTTTAACTTGCACTGACCAACTCAGAATGGGATCAATAATCAAACCTAAGTCTTTGACATGGTTACAGAAAGGAATTTGATTATCATTTAATAATATAGGGTGAAGAAGTTCAAAGTTTATTTTACTTATTTGCCTAGGACTACCAACTACGATGCACTAATACGATGCCGAATCGTTTAGACCAATCATTAATGTCTTTCAATACCTTGTTAATGTCACGAATGGCTAAATCAAGGTCGACAACTTTGGCTTGAGTATAAAGCTGCAAATCATCAGCATAAAAATGGTAAGAACAGCCAAGCTTATAGGAAAGGAGATTTAATGAAAATGGAGAACAATAGGGGTGACAATATTCCTCCTTGGGGCACGCCGAAAGTAAGATTTTGCCAATTCGAAACTAACCTATCTAGACGGACTGCTTGTTGCCGACCACGTATATAGGAGGAGAACCAACTTAAAGCTATCGCAGATACCTTGATGGACCCCAGTACTGCTAAGAGGAGATCATGGTCAACAGTATTATACATCTTCTTACTTCTTGCCAAATTTTACGATTCTAGGTCAACGGACTTTTTTTTTTTTATACCACTAAGGTGGCAAACAAGCCTACGGTCCGCCTGATGGTAAGCGGTCACCGTAGCCTATGGACGCTTGCAACACCAGGGGCATCACTCGCGCGTTGCCGACCCTTCAGAAATCTAATAACTTCTTTTTTGAAGAACCTCATACTGTAGTCCTTAGAAAAAACCTTGGCAGGGAGCTCATTCCACAACCCAAGGGTTCGCGGGAGGAAGTTTCTCTGAAACCGCACTGTTCGCGACCATTTTGGTTCCAAAGTGTGAGAATGAATTCCCTGTCGATGGCGAGCGGTGCGATGGTAGAAAGTAGCCGTGGGCATCATTTCGAACAATTCCTCAGAACACAATCCATTGTACAAGCGGTAGAACACACACAGGGAGGCAAAGTCTCTCCTCAGACTTAAGGGCTCGATACCGCAAGTGAGTTTGGGATCGTCGACAATTCTCACAGCCCGTCGTTAAACCGAGTCAAAAGGGCCAAGCTGGTATCCGGGTGCACCCGCCCAGAGATGGCAGCAGTACTCCATATGGGGCCGGACTTGCGACTTGTAAAGTAGCAACCTTTGCCCCGACGTGAAGTACTGCTTCGCTCTGTTGAGTACACCAAGTTTTTTGGACGCCAGCTTTACCTTGTCTAGCAAATGATCTCGGAACTGAACATCGCTGGAGATGTCAACGCCAAGGATCCCAATGCTCTTAGAGATGGAGAGGGGAATGTTCTGGAATTGTGGGACTACAGTGAATGGGGTTTTCTTAGCGGTGAACGCGCAGACTTGTGTCTTTGAAGGGTTGAATCGGACCAAGTTTTCCCGCCCCCAGTCAGAGATCTTGGACAGACCGATCTCGATTTGAGACACAAGTTCTTCACGCTTTTCCTCCACAACGGAACGTGGGATGCTTGCACGGCCCGTGAAATAAGCGTCTCCAGTACTGTCATCTGCATAGCAATGTATGTTGTTGATGTCCAACATATCATTGATGTGCAGTAGAAACAGCGTAGGAGACAGCACAGAGCCTTGCGGGACACCAGCATTAATGTCCATGCTATCAGAGCAACTACCGTCTACTACGGCTCGTATGCTTCTGCCGGACAAAAAGCTAGCCACCCATTTGCACAAACCCTCGTACAACTCCGTAAGAAGGCAACTTCGATAGAAGACCCCGGTGCCTGACCCGATCGAACGCCTTCGCTATGTCTAGGCTACATGCCAATGCCTCCCCCTGACTCTCAATGGCTAGTGCCCATCGGTGTGTGAGATACACTAGAAGGTCACCAGTTGAGCGACCGTGGCGAAAGCCATATTGACGGTCACTGATCAGGTCGTGTTTTTCTAGGTATCTCAAAAGCTGTGTGTTGATCACACGCTCCATCACCTTGGAGAGGAGAGAGGTTATAGTGATAGCCCTGTAATTCGATGGATCTGATCTATCGCCCTTTTTGGGCACCGGGTGCACATTTGCAGTCTTCCATGAAGACGGAAATTGCCTAGTGTGGTAGGAAAGCGTGAAGAGGCGCGTGAGTACAGGACATAACTCAGGAGCACACTGCTTAAGCACCACTGCTGGTATGCCGTCTGGCCCACTCGTCTTATGAACGTCTAGGGAAAGCAACGCCCGCCGGACCTCGCGCTGTGTTATAGTGATTTCCGGCATGGTCTTACCGCACCACGGTAAAGTAGGTGGTACAGCGCCTTCGTCGTTCACATTCGAGTTAGAGGCAAAGAGACTGCCCAATAGATCGGCTTTCTCTTTTGCACTGTGGGCCAAGTCACCATCGGTCTTTCGCAGTGGTGGTAATGACGACTGGCAGAAGTTCCCCTCGGCAGCTTTAGCAAGCGACCAGAAAGCACGACTCCCAGAAGGATAGCTCGCAAGTCGCCCACCTATTTTGCCGATGAATTGGAATTTTGCTCTGGCAGTTGCTTTCTTACTGAACCTCGAGGCAGCATTTAATTTGCGTTTTAACTCAGAAATATTCGGATCCTTATTATTACGAGCCGTGGTCCAAATCCATACGCAGTTTGCTTAAGAATTTTAGCTTCTCTGCAAGGCCTATTAAACCACGGTCGTTTTTTGACGTCGGCAGCTACTCGCAGGTTAGGAATGAAACATTCCATACCAGCGAGGATTGTCTCAGTGACTGCGGCTGCGCAGACGTCGGGATCTTCTGAGCTATAGCAGATCTGCCTCCACGGGTACGATGCATAAAATTCTCGCAATCCATCCCAGTCTGCCGACTTATAATGCCACACACGACGCCAATTAGTTGGCCCAGAAGGATCGGGTTGTGTGCATGACAATCGAGTCCGGATGAGACAGTGGTCCGAGGAGCCAAGAGGCGCATCCACTGAGACGGAGTATCCATCCGGACGTGTAGTCAGCAGAAGGTCCAGTAAGGAGCTTGTATGGTCCTCTATATCTGGTATTCTCGTTGGAGAAAGTACCAGCTGAGAGAATCCATAGGTCAGAGCAAATTCATGAGCAGATATCCCTGCATAGTTATTGGTTCGAGAACTGAGCCACTCACGATGGTGGGCGTTAAAGTCTCCGAAAATAACTACTTCTGCTGTAGGATTTTGTATAGAACTTTGTCAGTCGTCAAACTCAGGTGCGTGAAGAGTCGAGTTACGTCCGTGTCACCGCTATGAGACCTGTATAGGCACGCATAGATACGAGTGTGGCCCCCATGATCTACGCGCACCCACAATATCGACAGGTCCCTGTCTTCAAGGCTATGAAGTCGGCGACAGCAGATATCCTCCCGGACGAACATACATACACCGGCACGACTCAAAAAATTGTGCTCGAGTTTGTAGCCGGGATAACGAAGGTAAGATGTGTCGGCCGGGCAGCATATCTGCGTCTCCGTTAGAAAAAGAATGGTTGGCTGCGCAGTCTCGAGATGGTGATGGACTGCGTTAAGATTTGCGTGAATACCCCTTATGTTGCAAAAATCCACATTATATGTGGATGGAGTAACCGCTGTCAAAACTCTTTTCTTTTTTCTGTTCCTGGCCATTTTGTTTGAAGTAACTTAGACTACGGATGAGGATTCACTGCACAGACAGCTTAGAAGACAAAAAGTTGCGGTACTAAGACTGCCGAAGCTCAACACAGATGATACGGATGCTGGAACGGCGGGCGGAAGGGCCCCTGATCCCCCTCTGTTGTAGTAGCCGGGTCCACTCCGGTCTCCTTCTCCGGCACGACTACTACTTCAGAGACTTTACACAGGTTGGCGGATCAGCCTCCCAGGGCGGAGATTAAGTGATCCCTGGGTTCGGGAACCCGTTCAACCTGCGGGCGGCCAGCGGTCAGCCGTTTCATCAGGTCTCCCTGACCGCCGAACCAGCACGCCGCGTCTACGCCAAGCAATGACAGCAACAAGCACCGTCGGTCCTCCGCTGTCCGCGCAGCGAATCCTCAAAGAGAGAGCTCTGGCAACCTTACTCACCGCCAGGAACACAACACTACTCAATGTTAGTGTTATTGTGGCCGCGGTTTTCTGTAAGGTGGAGGTACTTCCCCAGTTCGGGCCGCTCATTCGAGCAAGTACTCGCTATGCCCCGCTTTATTTGTTCGGGCAGCTTATTCGAGCGAATACTTGCAGTGCCCTACCTCTCTGTACTTCCCCATAGGATTTAATTGTTTTGTGTTACAATATGCGACAAGAATAACCATATTCAAGGCATATTTTTTTACTTTAAGTGACTGAAGAATATAATATTTGTTAATAATTTCAACTCGATACCTCCACGCGTTCTTGAGTAAAAGGCTTGACAGACAGACAGACAATCTTTTTTTGTATTATAATTACAAATTAACGAATTTCGGATTTTTTGTTATATTCGTCCCTATATCTGGGTGTGCGGTAAGAAATATCTGTCACAGATACTTACGCCCTTTGTAATTTTTTTTTTGTATTATCATTTCTTGTAATGTTTTGTTTTTGTACTGCAAAAGATTAAAATAAAAAAAATTAGACCTTGCTTTGTGTCAAATTTGATGATTCTAAGACAACGGAAAGAACCCTACTGTTTAGATTTATTTGTAAATGCCAGAATATGAGACAAAGATGGCCGAATTTTTTATTGAGTTTACTTAGAAGTTTGATTTTTACAGCTTCAAGGTTCCGTAGACCTTAGTATTGGTATTAATTTTAACTCGATACCTTCACGCGTACCTGAGAAAAAGGGTCTTGACGGACGGATCCTATAACGGTTCCTTTTTCCTTTTGGGGTACGGAACCCTAAAAAATTAAAGAAATGTTATTAATATTCACGGATTCGACCATTAAGGCTCGGATTGTGGTATTAACGTGGTTTTTTAATCTGAAATTCAACTAAGGTCTGATTAACAATCTAAAATAGATGATCTATAATAATTATCAGTTCAAACCCTGGTTGTTAGTCATAAAAATTATTAGAGAATAATTAGTGTCCGACCGAGACATGTTTTTCATTACGTATTATTCAGCACCTTGTGTTTAAGTTTTTCTCAATCTATAAATAATGGTGTGGCTTTGGAGAAACTTCCTCCCGCGAATGATTGGGTTGTGGACTAAGCTCCGTTTCAAGGTTTTCTCTAAGGCCTACCAGTATGGGGTTCTTCAAGAAAGAAGATATTAGATTTCTGAAGAATCAGCAACGTGCGTGCGATACCCTCGGTGTTGCAAGCGTCCATAGGCTGCGGTGACCGCTTACCATCAGGCGGACCGCACGCTTGTTTGCGTATAAGTCTTAGTGGTATAAAAAAAAACACCTTTGTATGATTATTTAATCAAAAAATAGTATTTATTTAATTATGCATCATCATAGGTGATACATAACACATCAACAAGAATATACCTATATTTATACTTCTTAAAAGCTAATTAAAAAAGAACAGGGTTCTGAGGACTTAGTGAAATCAACAATTCTCTTTTTGGGATTACCTACTATTATATTAATTGTTTAAACAGACTCATTAAAATTTGATTACTATAATATTTATGCATTAGAAACAGAAAATATGAATTACATAGTTACTTAAGGCTATGGCATGTCCTAGCAAGAGCGAGCCGTTTCAACCAGTGTACAAAGATATATTACATTATTGAAGCATACAAAAAGACCCAGTTCCACGTACGATAGGCGCTAGCACGTGACCGCACGTTGATAATCTCGATTTTCTCGGTTTTTTATCGTTAAAAAATTCAAATACTTTTTTAGAACTATGAAATTAGCAAATTCACTTGATCATAATAATAAATATTTATTATGAAATAGGAATCAAGAGAGTATCATTCTTTGGTTTCCAAACAATTTGAATAAAATCCCAAAAAAAGAGTGTCAATCTTTTTTTTCTAACTTTTTTAATAGCCAAATTATCATAATATTAGCCAATCCACTTAATTAAGTTTGCATCCATAACATATATTTTTTTTACGTCAAAAGTGTACTCCGGACCGTAATAAAATTAATCAAATTCTTGCAACCTTAACTCGTTTGGGTATGCCATCACCTTATATTAATAACATAGTCTTAGTAATTGAAGGCGAACAGTCTCATATTATATGCAAACACAAAAAAAAACAAAAGTTTTTTCGCATTATCTCCAAGCAGATCACTTAGACATAGACATAGATATCACTTTATTGGCATCACAAATACTTACTTACTTACTACTTACTATTATTCGGGGAACCAACACAACACTGAGCAAAGTGATTCAGCGGCCGGCGGAGTCAGGCTATCGACGCCATATTACTGAGCGTGCCGAACGCACCCGCAGTTAGCCGAACGCAACCCGAAAGCAAGATGTTGTAGATTTCGGCGTGGCCGAAACTTTGGCTGAACCATTATTTTTACCGAAACCAAAACCGAAACTTCGTTTAGATACTAAGAATATGTGTCGATAACTACAACACAAATGACTTTTTTCATTGCATTTCCTATTTTGTTGAATGTTGAACTGTATTTCAAAACCACCTCTGCGGTGTCAACACCGACGGCAAGTAGTAATCACCCGCCGCAGCAGTCAATACACGCTGCATTAGTTAAAACCGCCGCAGTAGTCAAGACCCGCCGCAGTAGTCAACATTCGCGGCAGTAGCCAACACTCGCCGCAGTAGTCAACACCTGCGGTAGTAGTCAACACCCGCCGCAGTAGTCAACACCAGCCGCAGTAGTCAACATTCGCGGCAGTAGCCAACATTCGCCGCAGTATTCAACCCTCGCCGCAGTAGGCAGCGCTATCGTTCTAGCTAATTTATCAACGTCAAGATTTACTAATAAAAAGCTCGAGGTGTATAATAAACAATTTAAAACATAATTTTGAAGAACAAATTTGACTTAAATTATGGCTGTCATCAAAAATAAATACCTTAGTTTGCATGCCACAGTAGTTATTAATGCCCCTAATTAACAAAGCTCGTTTCCACGCAATGTTGGATAAATAATTAACGCTCGTTTTAAATTTTACAGATGACGTGACGGTGACGCCGGATCGTTAGACGTGACGTGGCGTGGCAGTGGCTGCCGTTCACTATCAAGTCAACGTCACCTGACTTGTATGACATCACATCTGATATAAAGCCGCTCAAAGATTATAAAAAAGTTAACACAATTGTGTTCATGCTTTTAAACGGAAAAAAATAGGAAATTTTAGATTTTATAAATCTACCAGTTGACCGGGCTGACGTTGCATGATACCGACTACAGCGCCATCTGCTGTTTTGTTCTACTTTATTCAAACTCAAACTCAAATCAAACTTTATTCAAGTAGGTTTCTTAGAACACTTTTGAATCGTCAATACAATGTAAACAATGTTTATTTCTGCCAAAAAGAGCTGGCAAGAAGTTCCATTTAAAGTAGTAATACAATGCTTTGATAATTAGCTAAAGAGTATACAATATGTACCAATACAATAGGTAATAAAAAATAAGTAAGTACCAGCCCAGCTCCCACACGACAGTCCGGCAAAAAATGCACACCATTTAACGTACTGTCACTTCGGAAACAAGCCTAAGAGAAGAACTGACAAGAAACTTCCCAGGCGTACACCTGTTACCATCAATCACGCAGGAACCAGGCCAACCGAATACACAAAATCTATGCAAATATGTGTAAACACATATAAGTACATTTACACGTCTATGCGCCACACCCACCCTATTGCTATTGTAGTCACCATTGCTAGAATACCATTAATCTAATTTAAAAGTTTGTTTATTTTTAGACTCACGGGTCACTAGGTGTACGAGCTCACAACTATGCTAGAGCAAACTATGGCCTGGAAAGGCATAAACAGGCATTTCAAATCCAAAGTCATCATGGTTTCTTAAGAAAGTCGATAAAGCTATTTCCGCAATACATAGCCCAGTAATAAAGATAACAAAAAACGAAAAAGGGTACTTTTTTCTACAATACAGGTTTCTAAGGGAAAAGAAATAACATTTCATAGTTTTTTAGGGTTCCGTACCCAAAGGGTAATAAGCGGAACCATATTACTAATACTCCAATATTTAGTTATATATTCACTTTAAGAGTAAATATTTAAATTAAAGTACAACAAATATTTAAGGGGGGCTCCTATAAAACAAACGTGATTTTTTTGTCGTTAATTGTACGGAACCCTTCGTGCACGAGTCCGACTCGCACTTGACCGATTTTTAAATTACCATGCAAATGCAAGTAAAAGATGTTTTTATTTTAGTTATAAATTTTAACCTAACTTACTAAGTGCTTTGGATAAGTTGGTAAGCGTAATGGGGACCTATTCAATTAATAAAACCATAGTCACCCACTAGTATCTACGACACTATAAATATAGCTTACTTACTAGCTCGTACAGGAAAGTTCAATTACGCGCTTACACTTAACACGTCCCAATAGTGAGCGAGCGTGTCAGCAGCTAGTTGCGAGCGTGACAGCTGACAGGTCGCGTGACAGTCGACAGGCCGCGTGAAGGACGCCTGACAGATTGCGGCCGCGCGCGGATTATGCCACATTACGCCGACGCGCGTAATAACCGAGATAATAAAAGCTTAATCTATCTCCCGTTATCACGTAGAAACACGTCTAGTTACACTTTTGTGTACATAACGTTATTATAATAATATATATAATATACTTTATTGCGCATAAAGAATACAAAAACAATTAAACAATTAAAGTAATAACAAATTGGCGGTCTTATCGCTAATGAGCGATCTCTTCCAGACAACCTTTGGGTAGAGGAGACTTAATAAAATTATTGAGTAGAATGTGCTAACTGAAACTTAAAATAATATATACATTTATAGCAATAGCTAAATTTATATACATATGAATAATAAATAATACTAATACGTACAAACATCTAAACAAAATAAATATATTTATATATATATCAAATACATAACAAAAAATAAAAATAAATAAATACACAAACTACATACATCTTAAATGATATAGATTTAGATAGTGTTGATGAGACAGCTTAAATTTTTAAGTAATGTGTGATTACGAGATTTTTAAATATTCTTAAAGTTTGTGCTTTTTTGACATCAAAGGGTAAACTATTCCATAGCCTTATGGCTGTGACAGTGAATGAGTCATTATATGCTTGCGAATAATGTGTTGGGGTTTTCAGCATCATGTTTGTAGTGGCGCGATGAGCTGTAGAGCCTATAAAATTGAAACGCTCTTTCAAGTATAACGGAGTAGACGGATTGAACAGTACGTTGTAGAGAAGAAACAGAATATGAGTATTCCGGCGAAGGCGAATTGGGAGCCACTTGAGTTTTAATCGAAATTCGGATATATGATCATATTTACGTAAACCAAATATGTATCTAATACATAGGTTCTGGAGTCGCTCAAGCTTATTTAATTGCTCCTCAGTAAGGTCAAGATAGCTAGCATCCGCATAATCAAGGACAGGTAGCAGTAGTGATTTAGCCAGTGCAATTTTAGTGGTAATGGGCAAGAAGTTACGCAATCTGCTAATAGATTTAGCTGTAGCAAATATTTTTCTGCTAACTTCTTTTAATTGTGGTTCCCACGAAAATGTCTGGTCTATGATGATGCCCAAGTTTTTTACAGCCTCGCTATATGGAATGACTGTTCCATTAATACTCACTTTAGGAAGATTTTGTAAATTAATCTTAGATATCATTCTTGAAGTACCCACAATGATAAGTTGCGTTTTATTTGGATTTACGTTTAGACCATAAGAGGTACTCCAATCCATAATGCGAGCAAGATCGTTATTTATAATCGCAACTGCACTTCTTAGTTCACTAACTGGAGCCTGAGTATATATTTGTAGATCGTCTGCATATAGATGGTAGAGAGAAGATAAATTAGATGTTATATTATTAATGAAAATAGCAAAGAGAAGTGGAGA
The DNA here is from genome assembly GCA_946406115.1 of Apoda limacodes. Taxonomy (NCBI): domain Eukaryota; kingdom Metazoa; phylum Arthropoda; class Insecta; order Lepidoptera; family Limacodidae; genus Apoda; species Apoda limacodes. The sequence continues at coordinate 2,457,467 of OX291553.1, read as the reverse complement.
CAACACGCCACCTTGCGGGACACCAGCATTGGTGTAGCACCAAGTAGAGAAGGAATCATCTACCTTGATCCGCTGCCGGCGCCCACGCAAGTAACTTTGAAACCAGTCGATTGCTGTTGGAGATATGTTAAGAGAACTTAACAGTGAAAGTAGTATATCAAAGTCAACAGTGTTAAAGGCATCTCAAAAGTTAATCGGGTTAGTATTGTGACAAAGTCAAGGAGTTCGCTACTGTTTTCATAATGGTATAGATAAAATTGTGCTGTTATATTAAAACGTAAAATAGTTAATGTTATGATTACCCAATTGTGTTTTCAAATATATTTATATTTCTTGGGGCTTATCACGGTTGTGATAAACCTACACCATTTATACTAATAACAGCCGCGAAGTCTTAAAAAATATCGTTCTTAAAGTCCTGTAAACAATATGTAAAAAAGTTAGTACTATACTTTAGCCGATCGGGTGAATTTGACACATAAAATACTTGTGTTCGACCTTTCGACGTTTAGAGCTTATGAGTTAAGTTAAGTGAATAGTAAAAAACACAATAGGCTTCGATATAAACGTTCGATTTTATCAAAAGGCTTTTGATAAGTATATTACAGGCATAAAACAGGCGGAGTGTTCGTCGTTCGGACAGACAGCTGCTGTCACGTTGTTGTTTAGTCTACTACTACTCTACGTTCAAATACTTAATTGTAACTAGCCTTAGCACAAATAATGGTGTTCCTCGATCCTTTAATTTATACGTTAATTTATGTCTGTGATAAAATTTATGGACATTTATAATAATATCAACAACTCTAAGTGTCCAAATAATTTTACTCAGAAACGCTACACTTACTAATTATACGAACTAAGAGAGGGTAGTTCAACAGGATGCCTACACTCGAAGCCGAAGACTTCGCGAACCGCCAGTCTATACCCGTGACCATGGCTGATGTAACCCAGCCGAAACGTCGGGAACAAGGTATTTTTCCAAATAGCGGTGCGTTTCACCCAGTTTAATTTTTAAATTAACGCTTGTAAAAGTTTTAAATTATATTCTAAAAAGAAAAAGGAAGAACATCCATTCTGGATTGCAAATAAATTAAAAAAAAAACTTTCTGGACGCAAAAGGCAAAAAAACCCTTTTTTATTTTCTTTGCATGCCCTGTTCTTGTTGTGTTCTCATTTTTATTCTTTTTTCAAAAAGCGAACTAAACTGTGTCAATCACCCGCGTCGCCAAAGTAGACAGCGCTAAATTAAAAAAAAATTAAGGGCGGGATATCATAAGTTTTTCATCTGCCTTTTTTACATATAATTCTGTAATTAAAGTCCTGTTTCGCGATTTGCTTTTTTGAGTAAATCCCTATATATTTTTCTCGGCCCTTTTTGAACGTCTGCGCTGTTCCAGCCCGCAGTTTTGAGCACTCTACAGAACCCTCTCATCGACAGTTCTTTTCCTATGTGCCGTTCCTTGAGTCCTTGCAGTGGAACGCTGGCTGGTAAGACGCTGGAACGGAACGGAACGGATATATTTTTCTCGGCCGTGAGGCCATTTTCGAATTCGTATTATTTACGGCCTCATTTTCGGTTCGGCATTCAAATTCTACTCATTTAAATTAATATTTTTGTTACTTAAATATTATTACCATCAGAATACTAACTAAGCGTGACAATTAGAAAAGTATGTAATTGAATTTTCAGTTGAGGCTTTGTTCCGCGGCGACACTCAACTACTAATAATGAAGAATCGAATCTTTAATTTAAAAGTTTAATATTGTTATTGTTTTTATGCGATATTACTAGAAAACCTGATAACTTTTAGCGTGGCTTAAAATATATAAAAAAAAATCACCTAGTATAAACAGGATAAACGGCATCTAGTGTGTTAGAGAGTTTCAGTACAGTAGCTGACGCATAGACAAATAAAAACGGGGTGGCGGGGAGGCGGGGGAGTTGACTAGTTTTACCTTCTAATTGATCATTCATTACAGCACTAGTTTAGAGCAATGCGTTGCTGTGACGTCACACGTCAGTCAGTGTGCCCGCCTACCGAATAATAAGATAAGTTAAGTGTTTTATTTTATATCTAAGAAAAGCTGATATTTGTACACAGGTAAGAAATGTTTGTCCCGGTAGTGTTAATCGTTTTTCGAAAATAATTTTCCAAATTCAATCAAAAACAGCAATCTTAGCAAGAAAAGTAAACGTTGTTCACGTAAACTCTAGAGATACTTGTACAGAAACAAAATCTAAATTCATTATAAATCATTATATTTATTTTGTCACCTGTCGTTTGGTATTGGTGTTAAAAATATCATAATTTCATTATCAAATTTAAAGAAACGAACTGTCAAGTATCCATCTTCCTTATTTTTGTTAATTTTGACACTTTTGCCACCTGTACTGTAATTAAACTTTAAACCCATGTCTGAGGGTAGGGTTTTGTAAATCTGTCAAACTGCCTATACATATTCATCGATTATGGTAGTGCGTGTGTTACTATCGTAGTGTTTGTACGTCAATCGTTCGTTTTTTATCAATAATTTTGTTAGTAACGTTTTAAAGCTACACGAATGATAGGTGTCGGTGGCAAATCTGACGTTATCAAAAGTAAGAACAACATAAAAAGTAAAAGCATCAAACGTGAGAACCTTCTATACTAACACGCACACACTCCACATCTAGACGAACAATAAATATCATACCAAACTGAGCTACAAGCTATAGATAGATTTAATGTTGGAAAAATGTAAATACCGAAATAAAGAAGATGAAATTAGTATTAAAGAGAATAAGAAGCTTACAAATAGGATAACATGTAAATGTAGAAACCTTAAGGAAAAAGACTTAAGACTGTTAAAATATAGAATATTAAATGAACAAAGGAAAATAGACTTAGCATAGAATATTATCCGAAATCTCGGTAAGAAACAAACAACAAAATCTAAAGCAATTTTAGATAAAAACAATTAAATATTAAAGAGAAACAATAAAAAGAGGAAGAGGAAGACCCAGAATAAGTTATATGAGCCAAATAAAAGAGAAAGTGGATGTCATGTCGTATGAAGAGGTGAAAGAGATTGCATTGGAGAAAGAGGTGGAGAGGGTTGCATCAGCCACACCAACAAGGGAAAGGCTGATAAAAAGGAAAAATAAGAAGACTACACCATGGCGCCTTAAATCATAAATATTATGTAATGATAAGGTAAAATACCTTTATTTTCGCTATGGAGAATAAACTTCATGGGCTTACATCAAAAGATTATCGTATGTGATATTCAATTATCTAATCTTTATTCGTTCCTAAATAGTATAAATTTGAAAGATTAATTTCTGAGGCGAAATATAAAAAAATAAAAGAGATATTATAACCTACAGTAGTTTCAGTTGAGTAGGTTGCCCCCCAACTTGCCCCCCTCTCCCCTAAAATTGTAGGATATTACTGTTTTTTTAGTCAATATATTTCGTAATTTATAGTTTTTATTTTATACAAGACATAGAAAAGAAATAGAAAGTGTCCGCACGAAATTAAAAAGTAAGTTAGAAAGCTATCAAAATTTGAGCATTAAATAATAAAAAATATGTCGACATTGACGGTTTTCAACAAGATACCGGTTTATTTATTCTACATAAAAAATAACCGACAAAAGAAAACTAACACCCGCACACAAAAGCTTCAAAACTAAAAAATATCACGATAACAATCTGCATCAAGTTTCCAGTTTCACGGATTACGCTTTTATTGGACACCAAAAAAAATAAAAAAATATAGTAAAGCAGCCGGCGTCGCGGTGGGCGCACTCATGCGTCATAATTTTGATAGGTCGTCTGACAAGTCGCTTGACAGGTCGGGCGCTGACGGCCGACGGGATTACACGCCTTGATGGATTAATTTGTGCTCGTCGACTTCAGATAGAACTAAATTTAATAGAGCGTATGTAGATTATGTCGATACTGGTACACCCCCAGTTTTATAATATGATAACTGTGGCATAAAGTATAAGTTGCTGCTTGTTGGTACCTGTGCCTATCAGATGTTATTATATTAATGTCATAGTTGACTTCAATTTCTTGACTAACTTAAAGTATTTAGTAGCTTATCAGATAAACTAATCAGAAGCCAGCTTTATATGTATCTTTGTATATGAATAAAATCATTCTCTGAATTCTTAAACGGCTGCACCAATTTTGTTGGATTTTTATATATGTGTGTTTGAGTAGGTTCCTAGATGGATTAGATTTACAATTAGATCCAGTAAGTGGCGCTGTGCGCTGTGGTCGAGTTATTAAATAAATTTGTATTTGTGAAGCAAAATAACTCATATTCACAATATGCAAAATTTGGATCCGACAGTTTGCGCTGTGGTCTACTTATTTAAAAGATAATGTATAAGTTAGTATGGGTTGGGATACTTAAAACGATTGCGATAATCACTTTGGTGAGATGTGCGCACGCCCGCGCTGGCAAACAACGTGTTCTTTTTATGTTTGAGCTGCAGTTCGTATGTTTTCTGTGTAAATTGAGCGTGGATATGAGGAAAGGGGGATAAGAATGGGGAAGAGTTTGTATAGGTGAGTAAGGAAAGACAGAAGAGATAGGCGGTAGAGGTTTTGTACCCTTAATAGGTATCTTTCAATTGTAAGCTATCGCTAAACAACGTTCTCCAGGTCAGTGTTCTTCTGTAAAATATAGTTTTCGTAATATGTCACGATATTGTATGAAGTTAACATTAGGCACAGAAACAATATAACGTAAATCTGCCCTTTATTGGCATTGACGAGTTTGAGATAAATATCTCTTAGAGCATATGCATATGACTCCCTCCGACTGCATCCGACTTTTTATAACTACACTGCGAGGACGCAAGCATTTCCGTGCATGGACAGGCCATACTCCGGCACGTCGGTCGGGCCGCCGCGTATTAGCGGACGTCGCGTCGTTGACGTCGCCACTCGATCGTTAGATTTTGCAAAACAACAATAAGTCTGTGACTTCGATTAGTAACTTTTGTCTTATGGAACATTAGTCGACGAATTGCCCATCAAATCACGAAGGAGCTTGAAAAAATGTGCCACTAGGCGGTCACACATCCAATCCTCGACAACGCTGCTTAATATTGCATATCGTTTGCCATACAGAACTTTAACTGGGCCACAGGTTCCTCTAAGAGAAGGAAATATAATAATACCCAAATAAATTATTTTATTTGACTTGCATGTCTAAAAAATTCTCAAATCTTATTATTTATTAAATTTGGATTTTTTAACCTTGTAACTAACAAAGGTAAAAAAAAATTGTTGATTACATGAATAAAAAAAAACGACAAATGAAGCATCGTCACGATAATAACCATTAATAGACACAACATTACGAAAGCAGCTAATTAATAGTTGTAAGTGAAACTGTTAACAACCGTTGCCCAATCATCGGTTGATTAATAGCTGTCATTATACAATACTCATTATACGCTTCAACGAATTATAGTAAATGGCTTATAATATTTTCAAATATCTGTATAATCTATCTAATAACAGTTGAGAGTAACTCATTTAAAAAGAATCCAATTAAAATAGGCAAGACAAAATTAATTTATCACACTATAATATTCAATGATAATATTTTTAACTAGCAATAAATCATAATATGTTAGATATGAAAATAGATTAATTAATTTAGGAATTTCTATTGACAAGGTATGTGTAGTAAAATTAGGGAATATAATCCCGGGGTCCCAGAAACCCGGATACTTTTCTAGTCCGAAATCCAAGGACTGAAAAATCATAATTCGGGGATTTTCGGGATTGATACAGAAATATGATTGAAACAGAATAGTTCTTTTGAAACCTAAAATGACTAATAAATACCGATCTGGAAGCGTTTAGTTTCACTCACATCCTGATGTCATTGCTCAACGTGCTGCAATCAACCGACAAAACAATACCAACGAAGTCTCAACAAGACCGCCGCGATCCATAATTTCAGTTCATTTTTTGATTGGAAGGTCTCCTGTCCATGCAGATTCAGGAAAGCAAAATATAATAACTACAAAAGAAATGATGTAATAAAACTAAAAAGATGTTAGACAGTTAAACCAAAAAAAGTATTACTGAAATTATAAAAAATAACTAAAATTCAAGGTAACTTTAAAATAAAGTTTGAACTGAAATTTTTATCATCAGAAACTTTTGATTTCAGTTAAAAAATTTATAACACATACATACAGTACATAATTTTTATCTTTTGTTTTAATCCAGGAAATTGAACCTAATCTCTTTTTAATATGTGTAAAAAATGTTTATAATCTAAAATGAATTCCTAATCTAGTGCATAATTTTGTACAGGTAACGAAGGTTAAATAAATTACTCATATACACTTAGTAATTTTATGTTTATAATATCTATATAAAGATTTGTAGTATGTAGTATCATTAACACAAAAAACAATTTGAAAGTCGTGCTCCAGACCAGACAAGTGGCATCCCGAGCCAGAGTACGGTCGAGACACCATGGCATAAACATTACTCCATCAGGTCTCTTTCCATTGTCTCTGAACAAGCCACCATGCTCTAATACTGCAAGTACAGATGTCAGTGGCTAGACTCTCTCCGAAACGCTGTAAACATTTTACTTCTGGTTTTTATGATCTATTCTAATATAAGGCTAGTCCCAAAGACTTTATTTTCTCAAGTTCGATGACAAATCCTTACGACGAGGTGAACACCTACCAGTTCTGGCTTCTTTCAGATACACCACTACAATACTAGAAAAACGATACACATATAATCAACAAGGGGGCGACCAATAATTACGTAAGGCGATTTTGGAGATTTTTCACAAGTTCTGTGCCTGATTGCGTTCGATTTATTAGAAGAAAACATAATTAGGTACTTTGTGGCGTTCGCATATTATATAATATGTACCTAGCAATAAGCCATATTTTAGTGGAGAAATATGTTTTACTTAATCTGATTCTTGATTGTGTGATTCGGTTCCGATAGATGTATCTCCGACCTATCTCTTACCAAAGTGAGTTGTCTCTTGACGAGGTGTAATTACTAATTATATGTTCAATGTAATGCTTCTTTTCTAAAAACGATAAGTATGTGTTAAATGTAGTTAAATGTAGTAAGTACAACCTAAACTCGTGGTCATGAGTGGCATGAGTGGCATGACCGGCTCCACGTATAAATTAAGACTCTCTAAAAGTCAAGAAACATGGGCATTAAAACTAAATATGCGTGAAATGACAGACAGACATAAAAAAATCTCCTTATAAATTGCACCTTTTGACTCTGCCCGTTCTCACCTTGAGCAAGTTCACTTTATTGAGCGACTTTGCTCGCCTAAAGTGTGGCCAATTGGGTTGTTAAACTACCAACTTCAACAATGATGACTCAGGCTTAACTGACCTTTGACATCTTAATGACAATAAACTTTACTGTAGTACGAATAAAGTTTAAAATTTAAGAGGTACTAATCAAAGTTAAAGGCTTTTTGTTGTTGCAGAGAACACGCCGCTTGAATAAGCATTTTGTACATTGATTGACATTTAGCCGCGCGAAAAGCAACACTTTTGTGGCCGCGACATGTCTGCTGATTGATTGTATAATTAATTTGATTTTATATTCAGAAAGCTCGACGTGTCACTTGCATGAACTGTCAATTAATTGTACAGATCTTGATGAGGGTAGCGCATAACGAGTTGCTTTTGTGAGTTTTTTTTAGTTTATCATTAAAACTAGTCATGTCACCTGTCTTGTAACCGATAAGTTGACGGCTGCTATCTGAGTTGCTTGGTTTTTGTTACACACACATATTTATAGAATTAACTCACTAAAAGCGCGCGTAAGCAAAAGTTCTTGTGCTTGTCTTCTCTTTTTGTAGAATTCTCAATTACTATATATTCTATTCGTGTAATCATTTGACAAGATTGTCAGAGTTTGAAGAGTCTAATTTATCATACTCACTTATGTAGCACGTAACATAAGTTACGTAAAAACTATTTCAATACTTAATGTTAATGATATTGTATAAATATTAAGAATTTTTTTAATAAAAAAATATGTATTTAAGTACTAAAATATGTCAAATTGCCATTTAGTAGATTCCATGTAATAGACATTTAATAACACTACAGATGCTAGAAGTTCCTCTTAATGATGGAATTTAAAATTCGGACATCCGGAAAAGAACTAAAGCTACCGACATAGTTCGTAAAATAAGCTGGAGTGGCAGCGGAAATGACAGACGTTGGAGCTGACGTGTCCTACCTAGGCTGGTGACCGCGAATCGGAAAGCGAAGCGTAGTAGTTTAGGTTATTTAGTCATGTGGTAGTTGAATGCGAAAGGCCGCGAGATGTGACGCGCCATAGAGAAGACTTATTTACAGCTGTGGCCCAAATAATGGTGATGATAGACTGTTTTTAGGGTTCCATACCCAAAGGGTAATTAGCGGAACCCTATTAATAAGACTTCGCTATCCGTCCGTCCATCTGTCACCAGGCTGTTTCTCATGAACCGTGATAGTTAGACAGTTGAAATTTGCACAGAAGATGTATTTCTGATGCGGCTATAACAACAAATACTAAAAAACAGAATAAAATAAATATTTAAGGGGGCTCCCATAAAACAAACGTTATTTTTTTTTGCCTGATTTTGCTCAATATTGATAACGGCAACAGGTAGACGCCTAAAGTATTCACAAAAATTTAGTTATATAGTCACTTTAAAAATAAATAATATAATTAAAATAAAACAAATACTTAAGCGAGGCTCCCATACAACAAACGTGATTTTTTTGCCGTTTTTATAGACAATGGTAGTCCGACTCGCACTTAGCCGATTTTTCACATTGTTCAAGTGACATTTGTTTTTATTTTTGTACATATACAATATATTTATGTATATATAGATATATACTCAATATATTCAGAAATTATTAAACAGACAGACCGCAATGGAAGTATAATATTCTACCATTAAGAGTATGTAGTCACTCTGCTTCTAATTCTGTCGCATTAACCAATCCACATGAGCCAGCTAACGAAACAAAGGCCTTTCCATGATGAATGGGTCTCGGTCGCCATAGATCATCCGGCGAGTGCCGCGATCGCTGCTAATGATGAATAATTAGCCTCGCTTGTTTCTCCTATCTCCGGCTTTTGTACATCAACAATGGTTGCGCTATTCTAAGTCAATGGAGATACATTACGATTAATATACCTTTTAAAGAACTCATTACCGCTAATAAATTACTTTGGTACTACCATTTTGTCCCATATTGTCTGCAAACTGAATATTTAGCTTGTATAAACTAATTTAGGAAGGTATTAACGGGTAACACTAAAAACGTGATTTAGTTGTTTCCAATAAAAACTACTGCCTGTAAGCTGCCGCGTAAAATTAGTTTTTTGTTACAGTTTTTTAAGTTGGTCTTCTAACGCGTCACTAATCTAAATTAGCAGACACACATTTTGATTTCAAAATAATAAGAGTACGATTGTAACTATTTATGGAGTAAAATTTATGTATGTAATAAATATTTTTTTTTTTTTAATGGATTGCATAGATTGATTTTAATATGTAGTTCGTATTTGATAATTTTTCAGACTTCTTTTATGGTTCAAAAAATGCAAAAGTATTTAGTGTTAGTCAAAATATACTATCCATAACTTACTTCTTAATATCTTATCTTATCGAATTTCTTTCCGGATTCTTCGCAGTAGGGTGGGTGGAATTGTTCAAAAATAGTATTTAATAACTTAGACGATTCAAAAGTGTTGGTAAAACTTAATTTTATTTGAAAAAATACTTTGACTTACTTGCCGTTTTGACAAAAAAACATACCTTAAATACATACATCATTTTATTGAAAGAAATCTGCTGTCAGGTTAAAATTTCAGTTTTTGGTAAAAATATAATAGAAATAAAAAGAAAAAATGTTAATTATCGTCATTATGTCTGACCAGACACTATAGTCGTCCGCTGCTGAACTTTGGCTTACTATAACGGCCAGTCTAAGCCACATGCAACCGGTCTATCCGTAACTCTAACAAGTTCCCATGTTCAACTACTAGCAGGCTATCTTACGCTGCTACTTCATACCCAACCTTATATTGTTGTTCTAAAAACTAAAATAAAGTCTTAATTTTTCGTTATAGCATATTCTGAAAGAAAAAAAACGCTCGAAACCCATAACTTGCACCACTCAAAGATCTTTCTTAGATGATGGATTGTAATGAATTGCAGTTTCATGCACCCTGAGGTGAACGCAGTTTATTATTGATTGATAGTCGGATGCATAATACTTAGTCTTATTATGTAATATCTTAACGAAAAAAACAATAAACGAATTTGAAATCGTGACGTTGTAAATATAACTTTGTTAAAATCATCTGTGATCCAAAAGTCATGAATTCATTATACATTAATGAATGATGCTCACAAAAAACACCTAAAAAAGTTACCGATTTAGAAACATTTAAAAATTGTGTTTGAATTGAACAATTTTATTCGTATGTATAAATCAGCCTGTATGTGTATATATGTATACATACCTAGTGAAAAGTTCAACAGAGAAGCTGTTTAAAAAGATATTATTTATCCATGTAGGTACTAGGTAAGTATGTCAACCTGGTAGCGATGACTTAGGTAACGAACTGGGATTTATTTTTATACCACTAAGATAGCAAACAAGCTTAAGGTCCGCCTGATGGTAAGCAGTTACCACTGCCTATGGCTTGCAACACCTGGGGCATCAGTGTTGCCGACCCTTTAAAAATCTCATAACTTCTACCTTGAAGAACCCCATACTGTAGTCCTTAGAGAAAACCTTGGCATGGAGCTCATTCCAAAGCCTAAGCTTTCGCGGGAGGAAGTTTCTATCAAACCGCACTCTAAGTGACAATTTAGGTTCTAAGGCGTGAGAATGAAATCCCTGCCTGAGCGAAGCAGTACTTCACGTCGGGGCAAAGGTTTTTACTTGCAAGTTCGGCCCCATATGGAGTATTGCTGCCATCTCTGGGCGGGTGCACCCCAATACCATTTGGCCCCTTTGACTCGGTTCAACGACGGGCAGTGAGAATTGTCGACGATTCCAAACTCACTTGCGGTATCGAGCCCTTAAGTCTGAGGAGAGACTTTGCCTCCCTGTGTGTGTTTTACCGCTTGTACAATGGGTTGTGTTCTGAGGAATTGTCCGAAATGATGCCCACGGCTACTTTCTACCATCGTACCGCTCGCCATCGACAGAGAATTCATTCTCACACTTTAGAACCAAAATGGTCGCGTATACAGTGCGGTTTCATCGGTACCGCGAACGCTTGGGTTGTGGAATGAACTCCCTGCCAAGGACTACAGTATGGGGTTCTTCAAGAAAGAATTGATTAGATTTCTGAAGGGTGGGCAACGCACGGTGATACCCCTGGTGTTGTTAGCGTCCATAGGCTACGGTGACCGCTTACCATCAGGCGGACCATAAACTTGTTTGCCACCTTAGTGGTATAAAAAAAATACTAATATACTGCATAATAATACTGCATCGCTCTGTTGAGCGCACCAAGATTTTTCGATGCCAGCTTCACCTTGTCTTGCAAATGATCTCGAAACTGACCATCGCTGGAGATGTCAACACCAAGGATTCCAGTGCTCTTGGAGATGGATAGGGGTGTCCTGGAATTGTGGGAGCTCAGGAAACGGGGTTTTCTTAGCTGTGAACTAGGGCTGCTGTGTTGTAGGGTTGAATTGGACCAAGTTTTCCCGCCCTAGTCCCGAGACCTTGGACAGGACTCGATTCGAGACACAAGTTCTCCACAACAGAACGAGGGATGTTTGCACGGCCCGTGTAATAAGCATCTTCAATACTGTCATCTGCATAGCAATGTATGTTATTGCTGGACAACATGTAATTAATATGCAGTAGAAATAACTAGGAGTTAGCACAGAGCCTTGACACCAGCATTAATGTCCATGCTGTCAGAGCAACTACCTTTAACTACGGCTCGTATACGTCTGCCGGACAAAAAGTTAGCCACCCTATTGCACAAACCCTCGGGCATTTCGTAAAATGGCATTTTCGATAGAAGAAGCCGGTGCCAGACCCGATCATACGCCTTCACTATGTCCAGGCGTCTTGTCAATGGGAGTAGATGCCATGAAGAGGCCCCTAAATCTTTTTGGTTAATGTCCATCGGTGTGTGAGATACACTAAAAGGTAACCAGTCGAGCGACAGTGGCGAAATCCTTATTACTGATCACTAATCAGGTCGTGTTTTTCAAGGTATCTTAGATGCTGGGCGTTGATCACACGCTCCATCATCTTGGAGAGGAGAGAGGTAATGGCGATCGGAACCTGAAATCTTCTCTGATCTGATCTCTAATCTAATCTGATTGGAACTGATATATCACCTTTTTCGGGCATCGGGAGCACATTCGCAGTCTTCCATGAAGACAGAAATTGCTTAGGGGGGTAGGAAAGCGCGGAAAGTCAGGAGAAGCTCAGGAGCACACTGTTTAAGCACCTCTGCTGGTATACCGTTTGGCCCACTTGGTTTACAAATATTTAGAGAAAGCAACGCCAACCTGACCTCCCGCTTTTTATGGAGATTTCCGACAGGGTCTTACCGCACCACGTTATAGTAGGTGGTACAGAGACTTTTTCGTGCATATTCGAGTTTGAATAACGAGTACCCCAGTAGATTGGATTTCTTTTTAGCACTATGGGCCAAGTCACCATCGGTTTTTCGCAGTGGTGGTAACGACGACTGGCAAATTTCCCTTCGGCAGCTTTAACAAGCAACCAGAAAATGCGATAGCTCTCTTGTCGCCGACCTATAGATATATGGGTAGATGAAACCATGTCAACTGAGAGCGTAGCCAGTGGTAGACGAGGTCTGAAGTGGAAAAATTGCAGTGTTTGCTTTTCACAACTACATAAACTGACCTAAACAAACAACCTAACGAGAAGTAATTGGATTATCTCAAACTCATAGCATATAAGGTATAAACATAAATAATTCACATTTTCAATAGTAGCTGCTCAACCTGCTCAGTCTAAAAATTACATATTCTGTACCTAGTACTTTTGGACAGCGAGCGACGACAATTCCCTGCTTCTAGACCATCGATATGCCTGACCACGATAACTCTTTGACAGCCAATACCAAACCTTAATCACACATACCAATTACAAAAAAAGATTTTGATTTAGATCGCTAAAGCTAATTTATTTTTGTTAGAAGTGTTACAAGTTAGAGGTCTTCTGCGTTAGGATTAAGACAGTTACCTTGATATTTATTACATAATAACCACTTGGCATTTATTCATTATTTAAACCCCCTTAATTCATCCACTGGTTGTTTTGTACATAATGCCTCAAACGATTTGTCTTAGCCACTTCAAAATATACCTCATTGTCTTTGAGTAATTTCGTTAATAAATTCCGTCAAAACCTTGAGGCGTCTTGCTTGAGCAATTTTCTTTTGTTTATCAAATATTCTCTTGGATGATTTATTTGCGGTTTCCTGGGGAGTGTTGCCAAATCCGCTATTTGATTTTTGTTTAAAATATTTTTGAGCCGTATATTCACATTATAACTAAAATATTGCGTTATATATGGTTTACTCCGATTCATAAATGCATATGTTGTTACTTCTATTTATTTGGAAATATGCATGATACTGTACCGTAACCGTTTGTTAGTTGAAAATGGGGCCCTAGGACTAAGCCTACGTTGTCTGTCTATCAGTCAGGTGGGAACCTTTAAGGGCCCTTTATTAGTGTCTTGCTGTCATTAACAGTAAATAAATAAAAATATATATTTCTAAAATACGCATTTATAAATATAATATAAACTAATATTATAAATGTGAAAGTTTGGATGTTTGTTTGTTAGTTACGCATTAACGTCCCAACTAGTCGTCTTAAGGGAGGATACAATTGATCTGAATGTTTGTCGTAACGTTTGTATGAACTACTAACTTCTGAAAACGAAACCACTAAAGTTTTGGAACTACACTAACAAGCAAAACATGTCCCATAAACGACGATATTTCATAAACTAGTAAAAGTTTATGGAACAAAAGTATATATAAGGAGTTTTATTTTACACATAAACATAAACAATGTTCCTTAGACTTCATTGAGCTCATTCATCATTCATCTTTAAGCAGTTAAGGAAATATTGTCGTCTATGTATGCGACTATTTATTTTTGCTCGTCAGTCAGCGTATTAGCTATTTGCAACACAAAATGCAAGCAAAGCAAAATTATTATCTATAAACAAAAATAATTAGAATTTAAAGACTCTGAAGTTCATTTTACTACCTTTAATAAATATCCTATAATGAAAACAAAATAAAAAGAGTAATGAATAAGTGGATGATATTTGAGATCGAGAGCCATGTCCACCGGCGCCGCAATCAATGTTTAAGTACATAATAACGTACATGGCTAAATTAAACAAGTTTGAACTATAACAGAATGCAGTAAAAGCTAAAATAAATGAAATTATAAGATGGTAAGATCGGATGCAAGACCGACAGCAGTCAATCAGTAGCTAAAAACCGGTAGCCGTCGAGTCAGACATTAAAAGGAATACGAAATCAGTAGAGCGGCTGCTGTGTTTAATATTTATCAAGTTATTGGGCTGCGGCCGTTCAAACAGTCAACTATCTATAATTTAATTTTAAGATCAATGTCATATAAATAATACGTCCAATTAATCAAATTGATATTGGTAAATTAAATCAATAAAATATTATTTTACTATTACTTTTTTAGCATATTTATGGGAATAAATATGTTGTTTAAGAAATTTCCTGAGTTTGAATATTATTAACAATAGGTTAAAAAAAACGATTTACCTTCACAGAAATTATCTTTTTTCCTCCTTATTATTTTTTTAGATTCCAATTGAATGCACATTTCATGTGTAAAAGTGTGATTGGATCTTTGTCATTATTTCAAGCTAACATCACTTATTATACCGGGTAATAAAGCGTTTTATTTTTTTGCATTTAGAATATAATTTCTATTAATAAATTTCCATATCATTATTGTAATTTGACTAAATAGTTTTATTTTTATCTATTTTAAGGAAGGATCTATTTTCTTAAATATTTCTAGATACTTTATTTTTAGGCATATAAACAAACAGACTTTTTAAAACTGTATTTAATACGGGATGTAAAATTCGGTACTACAAGTTCGAGTCTCTAGAGATTCCGGTAGCCGTGACTCTCTATTTTGCTTTCCATCAGCGGCGGCACATCTTGACAGCGACAGGATTATAAGCGTGTAATATGGAACAACAAAAACTTCCAAAAAAAATTACGTTAAAGAGCAAACAAAAACTCCTGCCACGCCTCAAAGATAGAATAACAATAACGCAGATCCTGAGCCAAACCAAAGCCAAAGCCGAACATAATGAAAACAACACTAAAGTAGAACACAAAGGCATCGCTAGGCGGAGGTGAAATTTGACCGGACCGCAACGTGTGACGAGTCTGGCGCGTAGCTACGACTTGTGAACGGGTTGTGAATTCCACATAAAATGCTCTTACAGTTATAGCACAATTTGTGCTGGTTCTAGCACAAGTACAAACAATAACTATTATAACTTATTCTTAAGGTTTTAGTTCAGCTAAGTTTAGCTATTTAGATGCAGGAATAATGAGGTAACTGAACATGTACAAAATGTAGAAAAACACTTTATAAATTTTGAAATGTGGTAAACAAAATAATCAATTTTTTATATAAAAGAAAGGCTTTATTTTATTCAATTACATAAGTGCCCCGAACGTAACAAATATAACGGGTAAGGTGCCAGCCGCACACGCACGAAGTTAAGGCTACGTAGAATGCAATTAATTGTAGATATATCCATAAACCTGGGAATTGGTTTTGTTTGAAACCAATGATCTGAAACAATTTTCATTAGAAGTGTGTGTATATACAGTTCAGCTCAGCATAATTAAAAAATAAGAGCGGAGTAAGAGACCACAAAATTTACAACTTTAGCAGCTAATAACTTACATAGTATAAAGCTTAGAGAGAAATACTAGAAACTGTATATGCATTTTTAAAAATAGCTACAATGACGCTCCACACAATGTTATCGCCTAGTTCAATGTACAGAGAGTTAGCCTAAAATCGTATATTTTTCTAACTTCGTTAATTTCGAATCTTTTCGTTATTATAAGAGTAGAGACAAAAAATAGCACTTAAACAAAATTAATTTTGCTAGATTTATGTCAAGAAGTCAAATGATTGTAAAATCAACAGAAAACTACATGTACGTAGTATTTATAATTGTACTTTACGTAGTACTGTGTAACATAAATGAATCTCAGTACAGTTTCTCACAATACCTCCAACCCCAGAACGATCAGAAGGACCATGAATAGAGCGCTCGGCTTAGTCATTATCATAAATCTGTCTCAGGTTTGACGCACCTTGTCTAATCTTCTATCAACACGAGGCATACATTTAGTTTTGACAAGGCCTTAGTGACTACCGACTCTATTATGAAACTAACAAAAGAAAATAAATTTTAGGAGCAACTTTATTTATAACCGCGGTTAGGTATTACGAGATAATAAAATTTTAGTGCTTTGACTTGGGCTTCTGTGCGTTATAATGGTCTATTGATTTTGAAAAGCTATAAGTAGGTATATTACTTTATAGCATAGTTTATTGATTAGTTTTCTATTTATATTACTGGTTTTTAGATATACGCAACTAGAAATTTGGTTTACGTTGCTAAAGGACTACAAAATATCTTTGAAAAGATTTGTGTAGAACTTTTTTTTTAATCAGAAAAAAACAGTTTTTTTTTCTGATGTGTTGATTCAAAATTCCCTCCGTAATATAATGAAGGTAAACAACCCTTGTATCTTTTGTGTCACGAGTAAGATGTCACAGAAGATAAAGACGGAACTGCTCTTGTAAAATTGCTATCAGCTATTTCAGTCCCAAATGCAGCAACTAAAAAGAGAGTTAAATTTTATTATTAATTATTTTACACATTAGTTTACTTATCATTTGCAAATGTTTACCTATTATTAAAATAAAAGTTAACAAAAGAAAGTCAGACTTAAGTTTCAAGTGCTGTATGTATATATTTATTGCGGCGCTATAAAGAAAGTCTTACACAAGTTTCAAGCGCCTTGTCACTGAATCATAAAGTCTGACTCGTGGTGGTCATCTTTCTTTCTCTCTAGGTAGATCTCTGAAGGTTCGGGTTTCGAATTCGTTACCTTTATGACCTGGGCTGAAGCTCTGGAGTTTGTTTTTCTCCCACTGGTCAGTTTTAAATAAATGCCGTTTGGAATTTGGGATTAAATTTACTCCTTTCTAGGTACTTTTTTTTCTGAACGGACTGATTGACTGTTGACTGATGCAGCCATTACTGTTCCAAGCCTCGGCTTAGGTTGCCTCTCTGGGGGTCGTCCAGCGTGAGCCTCGAACCCGAAGGTAAGTCAGCACTAGGATTACTAGAGGGGATTCTAGGTACTGCAGTTCCCTTTTTGTCTGCTGTTTTTTGGTGGTCTTGCGTGAAAGGGAACGATACCTCTAAGTGATTCGAAAAATTAACTCTACTTTTAGATGAGTTACATAACTTAAAATATTCTTCTGTATAAATCAAAAAATATGCCCTAATTTATAACCAGCAATACTAATATTTGAATAGCCTTCCCCTTAAAATTTTAAAAGCAATATCGCCAAACGGATTATTGAAAATATCAGCAACTTGTTATTTGAACAGATATATTATAAAGCAATGACCTTTTTTATTATATTTTCTTTAATGAAACTTTGCTTTATTTCTAGATGTTTAACTTTAGAATTTCCACTTGCCATATAAGCTAATTTAATTGGTGACTGATTATCCTCAAATATAATTATAGGACCTAAATCAAAATCAAAATCCTTAAATATTGAATTAAACTGAAGGCTTCACTTGTGGCATAGCTTAGGCCACATTATCCGCCTCAGTAGAGGACAGTGCCACTGATTGGAGTTTTCTAGAAACCCATATACCTAACAGTACTCCCAAAAACTTTAAAGCAAAAACCTGTCATAAATTTTTTATCCTCACTTCCACCCCAGGCACTATCTACAAATCCCACAATCTCATTGTTCCCATATCTATAATACATTAAACATAAATCTAAAGTACCCTTAATATATCTTAACACATTTAGTAACAACTTATATAAAAGTTAACTTATTTACAGATTTCAAATCTACTTAACATATTTACAGCACTTAAATCAGTTCTGTGCTGTAAAACAATGACAGCATATATACATTCATGTTCAATATTCTTACTTACTGAATTTTCATGTTTAATATAGCAAATTTAAATTTTATGATAGCGGTTTACAATCAGACATGTTATAAGCAGTTTAAACATTTTCCGCATATTTCTTTTGAATAATTTTTGTACACCCCTTATCTAAATCTTGTTTGACCTCAATTCCTAAAAATTAACCCCATGTCTCTTATTTTGAAATTCTCATTGAGTATATTTTTTAAGCTTAAGCTTCCATATCTGAGTTACTAAAATACAATATGTCATCAACATATAAAAGTATAAAATGTTTTATGTCCATTTTGATGTTTGAAATATAAGCAACAATATTTATCAGAACTTTTAAATCCCATTGACTTCCTCACCTCAGTTCCACACAAAGTTTCGTTCCAATATTTAGATTACTGCTTTAACCCATAGATTGATGTTATCAACTGACAATATTTAAATTCTGAATTTATTCTTTCAGGTTATTATAAATAAACATCCTCAGTGATACTACTATTTAAGGATGCAATACACACATCCTTGTGATACATTTTACAGTTCAGTTTAGTCGCAACAGCAGTGAAAAACCTAAAAGTATTTGATTAAGCTACTGGGGCATAAATATCACAATCGTCATACCCTTTTCGTCTGAATCCTCGTGCCACTAACTTCACTTTGTAAATAGTTTTCCGGGTATGTTCCTTTTGAGGGTTCCGTACCCAAGGGTAATTAGCGGAACCCTATGACTAAGCCACCGCTGTAAGTCTGTTAGACAGTTGAAATTTTCACAGAAGATGTATCTGTTGCCGCTATACTAAAACAGAGTAAAATAAATATTTGTGGAGGCTCCGATACAGCAAACGTTATTTTTTTGCTCGATATTGGCAACAGGTAGACGCATAAATTGCTCACAGAATAATAAGTTTTATAGTCACTTTAATAACAAATAATTAAATTAAAATAAAACAATTATTTAAGGGGGCTTCCTACCATACAGCAAATGTGATTTTTTTGCCGTTTTTATAGATAATGGTACGCAACTCTTCGTGAGCTAGTCCGACTCGCACTTGGCCGATATTTTTCTTTTAAACACTCATTTAGTACTTAAAATCATTTTACCTTCAGGCACTTTTTCTGTTAAAATCCATGTATCCTTCTTATGTATTTGATATATTTCTTTATTAAAATAATAATAATTAATTAATGTTCATCCTCTCGTTCCATTGCCTCTTTAAAGCTTGTAGGTTCATGTCTCATAGTAACAAATCCCAAATAGTCAGAAAGCCATACTGGCTTCTTTACCATTCTTCCACTGTTAGTTTAAAATGGTCCTTCACACTCAGCTTCAGAACTTTCCTCTTCACTGATCTAATTATCTCTCATTGATGCTGGCTGTTGCTTTCATTCTATATTTTCTTGTTTCTCCTCCTTTAAAGGAATGTCTCTTTCCTCCTGTGATGAAAATGTCGGCTCCTCTAAAAAAATATCTCTTCCTCCTCTGATAAAATTTTCTTTTCTTCCTTCTCATGCTCCAAATCCATTACATTTAAAAATACCACTTCCTCATTCGCTTATATTTCAGTTTATGCAGAGTTATTGTCTATAAATACTAGATTTTTTTTACTTGAACATAACCAACAATAACATTTTGATATTTCTATACAAAATAAGGTATTTGGGACTCGAGTATTCATATTCCAAGGTTTGTTGTTGCCACCTGGCTAAACCACTGTGTTTATTGCTTCTGCCACAAGCTGTCTTTACCTTAATTCTTAGCACTTAACATTGTACGAGTTGCTTTCTGCAGGATACGTTTGTCCCTTTCCGCTCTGGTGTATAGGCCACTGTTATTTAATGTGTAATTTTTTCTTATATACCTCTAAGGTGGAAAACAAGCACACGGTCCGCCTGATGGTAAGCGGTCACCGTGGGCTATGGACGCTTGTAACACCAGGGGTATCACTCACGCGTTGCCGACTCTTTAAAAATCCAATAACTTATTTCTTGAAGAGCCCCATACTGTAGTCCTTAGAGAAAACCATGGCAGAGAGCTCATTCAACAACCCAAGCGTTCGCGGGAGGAAGTTTCTCTGAAACCGCACTTTTCGGTTTTAGAGTGTGAGAATGAATTCCCTGCCGATAGCGAGCGGTGCAATGGTAGAAAGTAGCCGTGGGAATCATTTCGAACAATGCCTTAGAAAATATCCCATTGTACAAGCGATAGAACACACACAGCCAAAGTCTCTCCTCAGACTTAAGGGTTCGATACGGCAAGTGAGTTTGGGACTGTCGACAATTCTCACAGCCCGTCGTTAAACCGAGTCAAAAGGGCCAAGCTGGTATCCGGGTGTACCCGCCCAGAGATGGTAGCAGTACTTCACATGGGGCCGAACTTGCGACTTGTAAAGCAGCAACCTCTGCCCCGACGTGAAGTACTACCTCGCTCTGTTGATTACCTAGTGTTTTGGACGCCAGCTTCACCTTGTCTTGCAAATGATCTCGGAACTGAATATCACTGGAGATGTCAACGCCAAGGATCCCAATGCTCTTGGAGATGGAGAGGGAAGTGTTCTGGAATTGTGGGACACTGACCAGGTCGTGTTCTCCTAGGTATTTTAGAAGCTGTGTGTTGATCACACGCTCCGTCACCTTGGAAAGGAGAAAGTATAATAATTCAATGTATCGGATCTATTGCCCTTTTTGGGCACCGGGCGCAGATTCGCAGTCTTCCATGTTATACCATTTGTTGCAAATAAATAACTCATTTCATTATTTAGAAACTCCTTGCTGTAAAATAAATCACTCATTTCATTATTTAGAAACTGACAATCAGTTCGAAACTTCTTCAACGTACAGCTTGTTTTCCTTTCTGCTGCTAATATAAACTTTTTCACATTTAATATGACATCTGATTTCCTGATCAAAAAATGTACATGCCTTTATTTAATGTTATCATCTTTGATTAACAGAAAGTATTTTGCACACTGGCAGAGGTGAAAAGTTGTATGTTTCACATGAGAGCAAATTTAATTTATTCTTACAGAAATTATGTTATGGAGATATTGCCCTTTCTAGTTTGACAGCTGTCATCCGACATATAGATCTTGATGACATCTTTATTTCTGTAAGAAAACTGCCAGTCTAAGATCAATAGTTACGGAGATATTGCCCTTTCTAATTTGACAGCTGTCATCCGAGATAAACATCTTAATGAGATCTATCATTTCTGTATAAAAACTGTAAGTCTAAGATAAATACAGTGTAAACTCTTTATAACGTTATTCTTTATAACGATAAACTCTCTATAAAGTAGAAAAGAGCACAATTTGGTTGGTTTACCTTAAAACCCAAATCTATATATTCATTATCGGTGTTATTGTCTATGTTTTCTTATCAGGTTACAAAAGACGCCGACTAAACCTTTGAGGCCCCGAAACTTCTGAGGTCGTAAACAGCCGCCTTGCTTTTGTTATTGTTAATTGCCTTGAACACGTGCATCATTATGGTTGGTTTCCTTGAAAATGATGGTCTTGAACTAAGCACACTAGGTACCTATCGTATTATCAGTCGTTAACAAACTTTGAATCAGTTTACATGGCCAGTATAACGAAAAGCCTTATGCGATTAAAAATTAGAAAAGAAAAGTGACGTTGGAAGACGTTTTCAACTAAGTCAATCTGCTGTTGCTTTTCTGGTTTGGTTGTTTTTCTTTCTTTACTCTATAT
Source organism: Apoda limacodes (assembly GCA_946406115.1). Taxonomy (NCBI): domain Eukaryota; kingdom Metazoa; phylum Arthropoda; class Insecta; order Lepidoptera; family Limacodidae; genus Apoda; species Apoda limacodes. The sequence continues at coordinate 2,435,448 of OX291553.1, read as the reverse complement.
AACGATAACTCTCTATAACGATGAAAAATGCTCGGTCCCTTGAGTTTCATTATAAATAGTTTACACTGTAGTTGCGAAGATATAGCTCTTTCTAGTTTGACAGTTGTCATCTGAAACAAAGATCTTGATGAGATCTATCATTTCTGTGAGGAAACTGCTAGTCTAATTTCAATAGTTACGTAGATATTACCCTTTGTAGTTTGACATCTGTCATCCGACATAAAGATCTCGATGACATCTATCATTTCTGTACGGAAACTGCTGGTCTCAGATCAATAGTTACGAAAATATAGCTCTTTCTAGTTTGACTGCTGTCATCTGAAACAAAGCTCCTGATGAGATCCATCATTTCTGTACGAAAACTGCTAGTCTCAGATCAAAAGTTACGAAGATAGAACCCTTTCTAGTTTGCCAACAGAGCCGTCAATCGAAATAAATAATAATTAAAAATTATTAAAAATCCCTAGTAAATAACTTTAGACCTATTCTCCACCGTGCGAACTTTATAGTAACGAGACTAATTTTTCATCATCGATACTCCGTCTAATCCAAGAACGAGTAGGAGACAGGGCACAAATCAAGCCTGGCACAATTTGTATAATAAATATTTTTGTTTATGATTATACCATAAAATATTTGAATGTCTGGTAGTGCTCCTTTTTTTAAACAGCCCGACCAATAGTGTGTCTGGTAGTGCTCTGTGCTCTGTACAATAAACGACAATTATTATAATACATATACTCAGACCGCGTTCGGCATTTGAGAGATGTTTTAATTGTTATGTTAGTGATTTGAATGATTTAGAAGGTAACATGTTATTGAATGGACTTTCAATGGAATGGAAGTCGTGGACTTTTACATTATCCCCTTATCTCAAAGTTAGCACACGCTTGTAAGTCGTGGACTCTTACATTATCCCCTTATCCCAAAGTTAGCACACGCTTGTAAGTCGTAGACTCTTACATTATCCCCTTATCTCCAAGTTAGCACACGCTTGAGTCATGGACTCTTACAGATCGCATTATGTGCAGGATAAAACTTGCTCAAAATGCTATGCTCCGAATGACACAACACCTTTTTGTTTTTCTGTAATATGACGTTAAATATATGTAATTTAAAATTCTATACATACATAGATGGTTAATTTTTTTTTGGTAATAATTTATGTCTAGATATAAAATCATTGATATAAGAAACATATGCATGTATCCATACCACAGTACATAACATTTAATTTCCATCCACCTACGAGCATGCTCTTACCGCTCGCTCGTACTGCGACACCGATGTCATCATCACAAAGGCTTCGTGCAGTTCCAAAGCAGACGTCAGACGTATCATTTGTAGTCAAGTCTGCAACTTGTTACCGCATTGATACCTGTCGATCGTCCAGGCTCCAGTCAGACTCACTTCACGAATGCAAATCCCGAATTTATTATCCCTGCATTATCTTATTCTATGGCTGAATCTAATCTAGCCTTTGCGTATTTTCAAATAGGGGTTAATTTTACTTGAAAATATGTGAAATTAGATTTTCAAGAGACATTTGGATTTGAGGCAAAATTGTCTGGTTTGTCTGTATGTCTGTCACCAATGGAAATTTAGTTAGAAGGAAGATTGCATTTGAAAGTTATATGTAATAAATAGAATGAATACAAATTAAAATATGTCATTGATTATAATTATTTTTACTCACGTCATTCAATTACACCACTTTTAATATATAATCATTCTACATGTTAACTAATTCATAAAAATAGGAAAATGATTTTAACATTATAACTTTATGGAACAAAACTAAACTTTTTTTTCTAAAGTAAATAACAATGACCGTTCTAACTTTCTAGAGAAATTAATGGAAACCACACCAACCAGGAACAGAAAAGAGAATTCAGAATAGATCAAAAACCAAGCGTTGTATTTTTTTATTGTTTTTAATACATGTCCTTTCTTTCTACTAAAGCAAGCTTAATTTAAAAGAGAGACTGAAATGGTAACTGTTTCTCAGCATAAAAATGTGGAAAAAAAATAAAAATTTAAGATATTTCCGGTACCGGGAATCGAACCCGAGCCTCCTGGGTGAGAGCCAGGTATCCTAGCCACTAGACCATACCGGATTGAGAATCATTAGAAAATTGTGCATATGATTTTCCACCACAGCTTAATATAATGATATGAAGTATTAATACGACTGATTTGGTTTTCCATTTTTTTAAGATACTGTTTGTGTCCAAAAGCTCTAAAAATAGTGTCTTTATAATACGATCGAATTAAAATTATCATATTAATTTTTTTTTAATTTTTTGTTCTAAAAACTATTGGATAATAAAGGCATGAGAATCCAACCAAGTTAGCATGTTTTACAAAATTTGGTACATAGAATATTGTATCTTCCTATTGACCTATGAACTTAAAATTTGGTGATAATGTTTACGTATGTTTTACTTACAAATACTAATACATTGTTTAATCAGATTTTTCTTCTTTGAAATTCTCTCATTATTCCTATTACAATTAACTTTATTTTGCAGTCAAATGAATAGCACAGCAGAGCTTATACATAATAATGCCATTCGGAAGGCTTATATTTTACATTTGTTACGGAACCCTAAATGTGCGAAGCCCGACACGCACTTGGCCAGTTTTGTTTCTTAATACCACAACAGGCAAGAAAATAAACTTACAACGTGCAGTTACAGTAGCTTATGGGAGCTTGCAACACCGATCGTTGCCGACTCTTTATACATCTAATGAATTAGTTCCTCCTGAAAAACCTTACGTATTTTGTACTCCCTGGAGAGAACCACACCAGGGAAAAAAGTTCATATTACAATCCAATCGACATACAAGCCGCTACTGGATATTGTGTTTAGAACAGTTTAATTTTGTTGCAGATTTACATATTTAGATTATTATATTTGCTCATTTCAGAATATTGCATAATACCTAAAGGTGTTTTGATTTCGATAACTATAGTAAGGAAATCCACATCACATCATTTCTACTCAGGTAGATAACCGTAAATCTTCCATAAAATGTTTTTTTTTATTGCGATGTGACATTCCATTATCTCAGTAAAATTCAGCTCGTTTCTCCAGACCACTTATGATAATACCCGACGTATTATATGGAAAACAGTCATTACCATGTCTAGGTTCGCCGTCATTCCCGTCCGTCGGTTGTCGATCAACGTCAATCGCCGACCGTCGGTGTTTCGGTCGGCGTTGTCTGCCTACTAGTGCCGACATACGCCGACATTCGCCGACATCTCACGATTCACTACCCCGATGTTTATCCGCAATCAGACCTTTGTCTCTCCATAAACGGCAGCTGGAAACATCCTTTGTTTATGGTAGACAATTTTCTTTTTGTTATCTTGAAGAGCTAAAGAAGGTATTAATTTATCATTCAATACATAAAAAACTCGGGTTTAATATTTATGTATCGGATACAATTAGTACGGATACCATTAGTAACGAGCATGTTTAAAATATTTTATTGATTGATTATTAGACATAAAAATGCAATAAGGTGAAGAAAAAACATGTCTTATGTATAGTTAATTTTTCTGTAAATTAATGCGATGCTCGAAAAAAAGTAGTGCATTTTGTGTCATAGAATTTATTTATTCATCTTCTGTAAATCATAGCAAACCTCGATTCCCTGGATCGGTGTTTCAAAATTAATTATTCTTCTTTTGTAAATCATCGATTAAAAGTGGTGCATTTTATATGTATTAGGATTTATTCCACTGTCATATAATTTTATGTAACAGTAGCTTAAATTAAACTACAGGCTACTTAACTTTTAATCTTCAAGATGTCGACCCCAATATCGCTAACTTTCAACTTACTTTTAGAATCAGTTACTCATATTAAAATCAATGCTAAATACAAACTAGTGTCAGACAGCTAACAACTTTTAAAAAGTAAATCATAAGTGTTGGTTGCTTCAGTTATAGATGATACGTTTTTTATTAAATTTAAAAGTAGCTATTTGTTAATATTTATTTATTTAGGTAAACCTTTTCCATTATATTCAAGACAGTAGAAAACACAATATTTTTTATTCAATTATTTAAGAAAAATAGTGCTTGTTTTCAACTGGCTTAAACTAGGCCAATGAATTTTAAAGGAACTTGAAGAGATTTTGGCAAATACATAGATCTTACGTTAATATTATGGAATTTCTGTATGACGTTTCTATCTCGTTTACGTAACACAGAAACAGAGATATGCCAAGAATACTGCCCTGCAGTACTCCAAAATGTATAAGGCTGGCATCACTTTTGATTCACGTATTATAAAATCACTGGCTTCGATTAGTAAAATAATCCTGCAAGAGAGAATAAGTATCAGAATCAGATTTTTTTATTTGTAAGCCATAGGTAAATTTGTAGATGTTATATAACTCAGTGTACAGCTATGCTCTGCCGTTTTTCAACAGCGTAAAAATTATTATTGTTAATCTAAATTACAAAAAATATATAATTCCATATTAATTACAGATAATATAAGAATAAATTATGAAATTTTAAATAATAACATCAAATTCGTACATAGTATTATGAATAGTAAATAATCATTTGTCTAATATATTATGTGCTTAATAACTAGTTGTTTTATAAATTACATGAAATATATATACACATTTATACATTTATTTATATTATTTATTTATATATACATTTATTAATCAGTAACTGTCGATCTCTATTACACACCAATTTATAATTAATTTACATTTTGTCATTCAGAAATTCATTCACAGAATAATAGCATTTTGCTAAGAAAAAGTCGTTTAGAGATTTTTTAAATTTGTGTATGTTATTTATTTCTTTAATCTCTTTAGGTAACTTGTTATAAATTTCGGTATTTATACAATATATACTATTTCTTAGAAGAGCAGATTTTGGAGGTCTTGGTCGATGCTTGCAGTATCGTCTACTTTTAAGAGTTGTAAAAAGATTCGAGTTTCTTTTACAAATAAAGCCGTCTCATAAATGTAGAGTGCTGGGGGGAGGGTAAGAATTTTTAAGTCCTTAAAATATGGTTTAAAACTCTGTATTTATTGTAGACCACATATAGCAGGAATGCACCTTTCCTGTGCTTTAAATAAATTATCTTTCCCTGTGCAGTTGCCCTAAAATATTAATCCGAATCTTAGTGTCGAGGCAGCAAACCTATGCTAGGCTACTAAGAGTGAATTTTGGTTTACAATTTTCATTAATTTATAAAGTGCATAAGAAAATTGATGTATCTTTTTACATACATGCTCAAAATGTGTTTTAAAAGTTAAATTATTGTTGATGTGCAATCCCAGGAATTTTGTAGTTGTTGCCTCTTTTATTTGCATTCCTTGGTAGTTACCTTTTTACATACATGCTCAATATGTGTTTTAAAAGTTAAATTATTGTTGATGTGCAATCCCAGGAATTTTGTAGTTGTTGCCTCTTTTATTTGCATTCCTTGGTAGTTAATATTTAACTGTTGTACATGTAATGGCTGTCTGTTTTTAAAATGCATGACTTTAGTCTTTTCCAAATTTACTTTTAGGTTGTTATTTTGTAGCCATTGTATAATGGAGTCAAGAGTTGAATTAATTTCATTTTCGTGTGAAATAATTCCTGCTCCTTCGAATATAATAGTACTATCGACAGCAAATAGTACTGTTTGGTAACTTGTGACCCGAGGCATCATTAATATATGTAAGGAATAGGAGAGGCCCTAAGACAGATCCTTGAGGAACTCCATATAATACTGGTTTGACGTTTGAGCTATAAGTTTTTTCTGTTTTCGTTTTAAGGCAAATCTTTGATATTTCCGTAATTTGTGTTCGATTTTTTAAGTATGATTTTAGCAACCTTAAGCAAGTACCTCTTATTTCATATTTTTTCAATTTATTTATTAGTATTTCATGGTCAACATTTTCAAAAGCCTTTGTTAAGTCCATATATAGTGCAGACACGGGTTTTCTTTCATCTATATTTATCCCAACCTTGTACAAGAAATCGTATATAGCCATATTAATAGTTTTATTTTTTCTGAATCCTTTTTGTTCTTGAGCAAAAATATTGTGGGTTTCAAAATATTTGTAAATATTGTTGTATATGACTTTTTCAAAAAAAATTGAGAAAATTGTAATTAAGGCAATGGGTATGTAAAAATCCATACAAGTCTTATCCTCTTTCTTCAAAATAGGTTTGATAATAGTAGTTTTTGATCTACTTGGAAAAACACCCTGTTCTATGCATAAGTTTATAATATGACTAAGTACAGGTGCTACAATTTGTGCTGTGTCTTTTATTATAGATGTAACTATTTCGTCAATTCCTGAGCTATTGGTATTATTTAGAGATTTTATAATAAGGATTATGTCATCTGGTATTGTCGGTTGCATAAAAATTGAGTTTGGATTATTAAATTTCATGTTATCACATATCGTCTTTTTATTATTATATTTATACTGTTATACAGGAAAAACATTGTTATTATCTATTTCATGATTTCTGCAAAGATGCAAAATTTCTTTATATGGATACTGATCGACTAAAGTTAAGAAAAAAAAAGAATGTAGAAATTTTTGTCAAGAATCTAGAATAATCCATATCAAGATATGTAACATTATCATATTTACTACAAATAAACTTCAATTCATAGTTAAGCTTTGTACGGTACTTCCGAAATTATAATATTAGCTTTTTTATTAATATTAGAAAGTTAAACGATTTGCTTTTAAAATCATAGGGATTTGTATCATTAATAGCGCACATTAAGATAATATGGTCGGTTTCTATTAACGCATGTTTATCCCCAGCAAGAAAATTTAAAATGCCTCCTGTTGTTGCGCCTGGTTTTATGTAGCAGGTTACTTGATAATCTTCACCAAGTAGGCGTTGTAGTTTTGATCTAACCCCTTTCCCTTGTTGGTCTGCGATAACAATAATTTTCTTTTTAAAGTATTTTTTTCAATACAGTTAGTGAAAACATACTGTCCAACGTTAGTATGGTCTTCCTTTTGAATATTTGTCGATTGTTTTATGTCCTTTTCTTGTAAATTTATATCTTAACCCTTTCCGGTACCTTGGGTCGTTAAATTCTTAATTTGTTCATTGTCATAGTTATTATTGGTCTCATAATTTATGATTTTCGATTGGGCTGTCGTTGAATATAAGTCGTCCGCTTTTATTTGCAAAACATTTTCTGCGATTTGTTCCATATCTTTTTCCAGATTTAGATAATCTAAAGCTGCCTTTGTAGATATAATTTTCCTGAGTATTGTGTTATTTGTTGATCTTTTTTGCCCTTTTTTTGTGGAGTATGTTTTGGAGTGTCACATTTATGAATTTTCTTAAGTAAATTTATTGTTTTTTTTGTGACGTTCTAATTTATCTTTAAGATTATAATTTTCTGCCAGTAAAATTTCAATCTCATTGTCAGCCGCTGAAAGTTTCATATTCAGATTGTCTATTTCTTGCTCTAACTCTAAGATACGCGAGTTTTCATTTATTGATAAATTTGGTAGACTACGTATTGTCTCTGTTTCATCTAATACTGTACTGTTCAATACTCTAAAACTGTCATACTTAGCAATGTCTGAGAGATCAATCTCCGAATGGAACCTCCAATGGCGTTGCAAAGTTATATGTCCTGAATTGTTTGGCTGCTCCATATTATGAAGATAATAAAATATTAAGCAGTCAGCGGAAAACAACGTACTCAATTTATTACGTACGGTCTAAGATAACACTTCCCTTTTCTTGAACGCAGCTTTCGTGTCTTTAACCGATGCTTACTATCTAAACGCTTCCTTAACTTTTTTTTTTGTTTGGTTAGTAGCATTAACTGCTGGCTGATTGTCAAGATCAGTTTGTTTAGAACATTTTCATAGTAATGAATTAATTATAGTTATCCAATAAACTAATACATATATTATAGGTTTTTAAAAATAACGGTACCAAACAATTTACATTTCTCACCGTATTTTTGTTGTTCTTGATTGCTATTTAACACTGCAAACTTTTCCAGATGTGAAGTGAGGTTAGTTGTGTTGTGTTAATTTTCTTGTTTTTGTGCAAAGTTTCTAAATATTTTCGGGAACAATGATTACAGATTTGTTTACTTATCGACAGGCAACATCGTATTCCTGGTAGGTATCAAGAGGGGCACCTGCGTATTCCTGATAGGTACCAAGAGAGGCTGCTGCGTATTCCTGATAGGTACAATGAGAGGATCCTGCGTATTCCGGATAGGTACCAAGAGAGGCAACTGCGTATTCCAGATAGGTACCCAGAGAGGCTGCTTATTATTGATATTTACCAAGAGAAGCGGCTGCGTATTCCTGATAGGTACCAAGAGACGCAGCTGTATATCCCTGATCGCTACCAAGAGAGGCAGCTGTGTATTCCTGGTAGGTACTAAGCACAGATTATATAATACTATACTAGTACAGATGCCTCATCCCATACTATGAAATGGGACCGCCGTAACTCGGGCTATTTTGTTTAACCGCTAGATGCCGTAAGTAGCGGCGGGTCGATAATATTAGCTAACGACATCTAGCGTTTCTCGTTGAATACTTACTGTTATATTTGTAACTGGTTCTTTGAAGTCAATAGATGGCGGTCTTAAACCTAGCTACATATCGAGCCATACGACAAAACATCGCGTATCGCGATCCTACATATTTTTATCATAAAGTAAGAAGACGAGGGAGTTTATTGCGAAAAAGTCTCGAGTACTCGGATCTTGCCTTTTTCTGGGGAATGTAAATTTAAATGGAGTAAGTACATCTTACCTCTCAAGATTTAGAAAAAAAGATCTTAAGAGGAGAGTTGCAATTCCATAAATTTGCCCCCCGCAATAAGCTCTGAGATTTCAGTCAATTAAATATATATTATCTAGGTAATGTTAGTAGTTAGTAGTAAATAAGATTTTTTCAACTAATTAATCAAATTTAAAATAATAATGTTAAAGAAGATATGTCATGAAAATATATACCTACCTATTATTTTACAGGATTTTCTTATAACCAATCGGCAACGATCCGAAATGCAGATATCTATGCAAGTTAAGAAAATTACTAGGTAGGTAACTAATAAATATGTAAAAGTAGGTAGGTACATAATAAAATAATAAATTAATTAATAAAATAATCTAAAGCTAAAACGCTTCAGTTAGGAGCAGTACATTTTTTTCGTTATATTTTTTTACAACCGGTACGGTAGGGGGTCAAAGGTGTTTAAAAGTTTCTACCGAATTCCTTTGTTTGCGTCAGGTAATTTACAGGAAATTTGGTATTGAGGTTTAAGATTAAAAATATGTAATGATGGAAACTTTTTCAAAAACGAAATAAGGAGGCCAAAAGGTGGGTTTAATGAGTTTTAAGTGTAGGTATGTGAAAATCGCAAATTAAATAAAAAATATATATTTTAGGGGCATAAAATTTTATAACAATTTGAAAGAACTTTATAAAGAACTGTGGCTCAAAATTATTGTTTTGCCCTAAAGTACCTGTGTGCCAAACGGCTAAACTCTACATCGTTTTTGCGATTTTCGAGCGAAATTGCCGTTGTACACGTGCCACTAGCGGTTGCGACTTGAAGTCAGTTATTTTTAACTTGGCTGTCGGATAGAAATGCATATGCATAGCATAGGTAAATGTTGCTTAATAGACCCCCTAACCACATGACTAAATAACCCACCAGACTGATAGCTTAGAACAACGTTTCAAGAATCATACCTAAGCTGGTAGTGCATATTTATCCAGATCTTTATGAGGCTTATGTGGAACTGTACTGTACCCTGCTGCTTCTGTTACTATTTTGAGGAACAGCGGCTTAAAATTATTGTTTTGCCCTAAAGTACCTGTGTGCCAAACGGCTAAACTCTACATCGATTTGCGTTTTTTTTTGCGTACACCCAGGACTACGCCGCCTGCCAGCGGGTCGAACGAAACATGTTTTGTTTACTTCGCCTAGTAGGTATAGTATTTTATAATCTGTGACTTCGCATTGTTTCTTGATTTTCGCTTTTGCGGGGAATTGCGTGTGCGGTGTATTGATTTTTTTTAGAACAATTGTACAATGATTTCCTTCAAATCAAGTGTAAGCAGTGCCAAATGATAATTTCTCATGGTGGGCAGGGAAAAACAGAAAATACTATGAGTATGAACAACCAATAATGTCAACCAACCCTGATACCTCAGCTAGGTTCTATGATTAAATGTTCGATCGACGACAGACAATTTCTCCCAGTCGCAGTCCTAGTCGGCGCTCTTTGCCGAATAGTCGCAAACTTGTCGCCGACTACGAAAGTGGCTGGATGGTCAGCTTTACCGACTAGTCGGAACATCCCTACTTTTAAGTGACATATTGGCTTATTTTCTCTTACACTAATCGGTTCAAGTGTGCCTATAAAAATTAGAAATTCCTCGATTTCTCCAGGATTCCATCATTATATCCTGACCTGATGACCATGGGACCATCTGGGAAGTATACTCTTTCAAACAAACAAGAATTTTCCGAATCGGTCAACTTCGAGTAATCGGAAAACATACATAAAAAAAAATTTCGAGGACTAAGGAACTTCCTTCTTTTTTGAAGTCGATTAATTACTAGTCACTTAAAAAGACGACAATATATCCTAAACAACGCATGATATCTGTTAAGTCAAGAAAGATGAAAGCGTATTTAATTATTTATAAGTAAAATAAAACTTCTTTTAATAAACCTACTTTCTGGTTTACTAGTTTATGAAATATCGTCGTTTCTGTAAGTGACTAACGAGTTTTTGCTCGTAAGTGTACTAAAATTTTGTCAAAAATCGGTCGAGTTAAACTAATGCATCGCTTAATTATTAACGGATCGATGCAAACGACAATGTCACGGCGTATCCATTTGTTGTATATCAATATTTACCTTCTCCAGAATGTAACACATACTTTTCTGAAAACCGTCAAAATCGGTTCAGCCAAACGCGAGATAATCACGGACAAACATACATACAAACATACGTGTCAAACTGAGAACCTCCCTTTTTTTAAATTGGTTAAAAATGTACGCGCTATTATCTGAAGTGTTTTCAATTCTAAAGTAGGTGCACTTGTGCGAAGGCATGCTGTTCTTCAAAAGTGAGCTATCCTTTTCACAAAACAATTGTGAAAGAACTTAGACGCATTCGACCTAGGATAAAACTAAAAGAAACAAATTGTACTGAGGTCGAAGTTCACGCTTGCGTGCGTTTGTTTTATAATATATCTAAGTATTAAGGTGGGTAGATACCAAACATTTTTTGCTTAATTTGGTTGGTAAGTACCTACCACCTATTCATATTATTTAGTGACACTGTTGTGTGTCGCTGTTAAACTCAGAACATGCGAACAGCGTCATCTATCAATCAATAGTGAGAATTTATTAACTAAACCGGCACGTAGTTCAATTTATTGCCGCTTAACGACCTCATTCAATTTATGTAAAATTTCGAAAATTTAATAAAGGCGCCCAATACATCATTTTTGTTAGCTTAAGGGACATTTTGATATTAAAACAATATTTTTTAAGGCTTTTCTTTTTCAATAAAATAACAACCTAAATAACAAATCGATACACACAACGCCATCTATTGATATAAATGTAAATCATTTCTGTTTTGTTTGGGATAAGACCCCGTGGTACTAAGAGAGGCAGCTGCGTATTCCTGATAGGTACCAAGACTTTCAAGTTTTTCCAGGAATATTATAATACATTTAGATTCTTTCTCTAGTTTGTTAACTATAAATTAAATAAAAGCACGTACCAAGTAACCTATACATTTTTTTCCTAAAACCGTTTATCATAATTTATTGTGCATATTATTTTCCGATTCGTGTAGGATCTGATATGATATGGGAAAGTAAATGTTCTCCTTGTACAAAGGAACGATGGAATGCAGATGATTTTTAGTCGAAGTTTATTTAAATACGTACCTGTATATTGCTAGTAAAATAATTTATTTTTTATTTAGTTTTTTACACCTAACAGGAGCTTTGGTACAGTATTAGAGAGTATAACAGGAGTGTTAGAGTATTAGTCAGTAGAGCCAGATATTGTACACAGTCGTCTGCGTCAGGTATAAAAGCGTGAACAAAGAAATTTGTATTCAAGAGTGACTACAGACGATGTGCTTAAGCAATTTATTTGTTTCTTCGAAAGGACAAGCTGGGTGGTCTTTTAATTTAATATTTTGACGTGACAACGTCTTATAAATTGGTTTGCCGGGTGACACTTCAAGAAACTGCGTTACGCTCCGCTCACGTTATGCGCTCACAATGAGAGCGAGTGAGAGGCACGCGCCCGCCTAAGAGCGAGAGAGACAGACATAAAATCATTGTCACGTAAAACTTTCGCCCGTATACCGACTTTACAGGCAACCAGTTTTTTTTTTTTTTTATAGAAACAGATATCAAATTTGTTTTATTCCATAAGCCATAGAATTTCCGAAATCATTGAGTAGGTATAGTCATACTTGCATAATACTCTTTCGATATCATTGAGTCGGTATAGTCATAATTGCTTAATACTCTTTCGAAATCATTGAGTAGGTATAGTCATACTTGCATAATACTCTTTCGATATCATTGAGCAGGTATAGTCATACTTGCATAATACTCTTTCGATATCATTGACTAGGTATGGTCATACTTCCATAATACTCTTCCGATTACATTGAGCAGGTATAGTCATACTTTCATAATACTCTTTCGATATCATTGAGTAGGTATAGTCATACTTGCATAATACTCTTTCTATATCATTGAGTAGGTATAATCATACTTGCAAAATACTCTTTCGATATCATTGAACAGGTATAGTCATACTTGCATAATACTCTTTCGATATCATTGAACAGGTATAGTCATACTTGCATAATACTCTTTCGATATCATTGAGCAGGTATAGTCATACTTGCATAATGATCTTTCGATATCATTGAGTAGGTATAGTCATACTTGCATAATACTCTTTCGATATCATTGAGCAGGTATAGTCATACTTGCATAATACTCTTTCGATATCATTGAGAAGGTATAGTCATACTTGCATAATACTCTTTCGATATCATTGAGTAGGTATAGTCATACTTGCATAATACTCTTTCGATATCATTGACTAGGTATAGTCATACTTCCATAATACTCTTCCGATATCATTGAGCAGGTATAGTCATACTTTTATAATACTCTTTCGATATCATTGAGCAGGTATAGTCATACTTGCATAATACTCTTTCGATATTTTGAAGTACTTACACATACTCGTACACATCATCAACAACTAAATTAATTCAAATCAATTTTTATTGAAAGTATATTATTATGTTTATATAGTATCAGTATCTGGAGGACCTACCTAAGTAAATTTACTTATGGTTTCGTATAGTCATACTTGCATAATACTCTTTCGATATCATTGAGCAGGTATAGTCATACTTGCATAATACTCTTTCGATATCATTGAGCAGGTATAGTCATACTTGCATAATACTCTTTCGATATCATTGAGAAGGTATAGTCATACTTGCATAATACTCTTTCGATATCATTGAGTAGGTATAGTCATACTTGCATAATACTCTTTCGATATCATTGACTAGGTATAGTCATACTTCCATAATACTCTTCCGATATCATTGAGCAGGTATAGTCATACTTTTATAATACTCTTTCGATATCATTGAGCAGGTATAGTCATACTTGCATAATACTCTTTCGATATTTTGAAGTACTTACACATACTCGTACACATCATCAACAACTAAATTAATTCAAATCAATTTTTATTGAAAGTATATTATTATGTTTATATAGTATCAGTATCTGGAGGACCTACCTAAGTAAATTTACTTATGGTTTCGTATAGTCATACTTGCATAATACTCTTTCGATATCATTGAGCAGGTATAGTCATACTTGCATAATACTCTTTCGATATCATTGAGTAGGTATAGTCATACTTGCATAATACTCTTTCGATATCATTGAGCAGGTATAGTCATACTTGCATAATACTCTTTCGATATCATTGACTAGGTATAGTCATACTTGCATAATACTCTTTCGATATCATTGACTAGGTATAGTCATACTTCCATAATACTCTTCCGATATCATTGAGCAGGTATAGTCATACTTTCATAATACTCTTTCGATATCATTGAGTAGGTATAGTCATACTTGCATAATACTCTTTCTATATCATTGAGTAGGTATAATCATACTTGCAAAATACTCTTTCGATATCATTGAACAGGTATAGTCATACTTGCATAATACTCTTTCGATATCATTGAGTAGGTATAGTCATACTTGCATAATACTCTTTCGATATCATTGAGCAGGTATAGTCATACTTGCATAATACTCTTTCGATATCATTGACTAGGTATAGTCATACTTGCATAATACTCTTTCGATATCATTGAGCAGGTATAGTCATACTTGCATAATACTCTTTCGATATCATTGACTAGGTATAGTCATACTTCCATAATACTCTTCCGATATCATTGAGCAGGTATAGTCATACTTGCAAATCTTTCGATACCATTGAGTAGGTATAGTCATACTTGCATAATACTCTTTCGATATCATTAAGCAGGTATAGTCATACTTGCATAATACTCTTTCGATATCATTGACTAGGTATAGTCATACTTCCATAATACTCTTCCGATATCATTGAGCAGGTATAGTCATACTTTTATAATACTCTTTCGATATCATTGAGCAGGTATAGTCATACTTGCATAATACTCTTTCGATATTTTGAAGTACTTACACATACTCGTACACATCATCAACAACTAAATTAATTCAAATCAATTTTTATTGAAAGTATATTATTATGTTTATATAGTATCAGTATCTGGAGGACCTACCTAAGTAAATTTACTTATGGTTTCGTATAGTCATACTTGCATAATACTCTTTCGATATCATTGAGCAGGTATAGTCATACTTGCATAATACTCTTTCGATATCATTGAGTAGGTATAGTCATACTTGCATAATACTCTTTCGATATCATTGAGCAGGTATAGTCATACTTGCATAATACTCTTTCGATATCATTGACTAGGTATAGTCATACTTGCATAATACTCTTTCGATATCATTGACTAGGTATAGTCATACTTCCATAATACTCTTCCGATATCATTGAGCAGGTATAGTCATACTTTCATAATACTCTTTCGATATCATTGAGTAGGTATAGTCATACTTGCATAATACTCTTTCTATATCATTGAGTAGGTATAATCATACTTGCAAAATACTCTTTCGATATCATTGAACAGGTATAGTCATACTTGCATAATACTCTTTCGATATCATTGAACAGGTATAGTCATACTTGCATAATACTCTTTCGATATCATTGAGCAGGTATAGTCATACTTGCATAATGATCTTTCGATATCATTGAGTAGGTATAGTCATACTTGCATAATACTCTTTCGATATCATTGAGCAGGTATAGTCATACTTGCATAATACTCTTTCGATATCATTGAGAAGGTATAGTCATACTTGCATAATACTCTTTCGATATCATTGAGTAGGTATAGTCATACTTGCATAATACTCTTTCGATATCATTGACTAGGTATAGTCATACTTCCATAATACTCTTCCGATATCATTAAGTAGGTATAGTCCTACTTGCATAATACTCTTTCGATATCATTGAACAGGTATAGTCATACTTGCATAATACTCTTTCGATATCATTGAGTAGGTATAGTCATACTTGCATAATACTCTTTCGATATCATTGAGCAGGTATAGTCATACTTCCATAATACTCTTCCGATATCATTGAGCAGGTATAGTCATACTTTTATAATACTCTTTCGATATCATTGAGCAGGTATAGTCATACTTGCATAATACTCTTTCGATATCATTGAGTAGGTATAGTCATACTTGCATAATACTCTTTCGATATCATTGAGCAGGTATAGTCATACTTGCATATCTTTCGAAACCATTGAGTAGGTATAGTCATACTTGCATAACACTCTTTTGATATTATTTAGCAGGTATAGTCATACTTGCATAATACTCTTTCGATATCATTGAGTAGGTATAGTCATACTTGCATAATACTCTTTCGATATCATTGAGCAGGTATAGTCATACTTGCATAATACTCTTTCGATATCATTGACTAGGTATAGTCATACTTCCATAATACTCTTCCGATATCATTGAGCAGGTATAGTCATACTTTTATAATACTCTTTCGATATCATTGAGCAGGTATAGTCATACTTTCATAATACTCTTTCGATATTTTGAAGTACTTACACATACTCGTACACATCATCAACAACTAAATTAATTCAAATCAATTTTTATTGAAAGTATATTATTATGTTATATCGTATCAGTATCTGGAGGACCTACCTAAGTAAATTTACTTATGGTTTCGTTCAATTAATTCTTCAATATGTGTATAGAATGTTTATCTTGTTGACGAATACGTATACCTGGCACAAACTGTTCGATCAGGTAGGTCCAATTTCGAGAAAGAGGTTAATCGCCGAATCCATCTTGGTTGGGCAGCGTTCGGGAAACTGCGTACTATTTTCTCGTCCTTAATACGCCAGTGCTTGAAGACAAAAGTCTTCAACCAGTGTGTGTGGCCAGTGATGACTTACGGCACTGAGACGTGGCCGCTAACTATGGGCCTTATACGAAAGCTCAAGGTCGCTAAGCGGGCGATGGAAAGAGCTATGCTCGGATTTTCCCTAAGTGATCGAATCAGAAATGAATAAATCCGTAGGAGAACCAAAGTCGCTTATATAGCTCACCGAATCGCAAAGCTGAAGTGGCAATGGGCAGGGCACATAGCTTGAAGAACAGATGGCCGATGGGGAAAGAAGGTTCTTGAGTGGCGACCACGAAACTTATTCTTTTATCATTGTCCAAATAACTATAATAACAATTTCTCGCACATAGACCTTTTCCCTTATAATGCAAATGTATATAAAAGCTATATAGTAATCAAGTATTTTTCCAAATCTTAAAGTTGTGTGATATTATGTTTGATTAATGTCGCTATTATTTATAACTCAGTATCTATTAAAGTTTAGTTTTTAGTTTTGCTACGCTATGCTATCCTGCTATCCTAAGCGCATAACGGTCCACCACATTTACTCCCTTCCTGGAGTATTTTTGTTATGTACTCTATGTGGCACTCAAAGTTTAGTATCTAAAAAATAATGTACAATTACTTCATGTATTTGACTGTTTGGTACCTAAATAAATAAAGAAAAAATAAATTTAATAAATCTCATAACAGAATTAAGCACTTTTAACAGTTCACATAGTGTGCTCCCCATTCAACCTGAAAAACTACAGGCAATTAAAATATGAATAGAATTTTTTTTTTTTTTTTATTTAACTATTTAGATTTTAAAGCTTGTTTGTTAAGTGTTTCAATATAAAATGTGTATAACTTAGTGGATTCTCTATACTATTATGTTTCGTTTGTAGTTTTATAAATAGTAATTAGTTTGTAAAGCAAATGGTAGTTATTTCTATAGACAATTGAAGAGTGTTGCTAACCCATTTAAATAAAATTTGATCACACTATATAACCTTTTTATTGAGACCATTCCAATAAACCCAAACATGATGCTGTAAGTTTTGGTAATCCTGCAAATTCAAGATGATGCTGCAGCATCAGGTCAAGGTACCTCAGTAGGTTTTGCAATATCCTTGACGTAAGAGAATACCAAATTTTGAATTGATCGACCTGTGAAAGTTTTTCATATACCTTCGTTAATTAGAGAAGAAAGAGCTGATGATCTTTAAGCGTCTAGACAGATTTTTTTAAATTATAGCTGAGAACATTAAATCATCTTTCAAACAAATTAATTAAACTGAAATCGGTTCATCAGTTTAGGCTCTACGATGCCATAAACAGAGACACGTTTCAACCTTATAACACCCGAGTATTCTCGTTGGAGGTTCAAAATATAATATGGTATTTATAGCAATTCTTAGATATATTGCATGTCCAAGAATCTATGAAATTCCATTTTTTTTCAAAATCTACAGAAATTCTTATTTACAATCAAGTGACGTAAGAAATCCTTAAATGAAGAAGTCTACACTACCGCCTTTTTAGAAAACTGTTTTTGTGAAAGTTGCTCATTGTAATTTTCTAAGAATACCGGTTACAACAATGAGATAATCGAATCGTGCGTATCGAAGAACTGGTTCTTAACTGCAATATTCTTTTTATATAAATAATCCGATCCGTGCGTTGACAAGAGAATTTGGTATTCGGTTTAACAAGAATCACACATTGTTTTGTGTGATACGTCTTCCTGACGAATTCAATTACTCATTTTAAGATTACAAATAATCCCAGGGAATAAACCGGGGCCTCGAGCCACTCCTGCTAATCTCCCGGCCGTCACAATGCCTCGCAGCCAAACCCCATTGTGACAGCCAACAAAGATCTTGTCAATTATAATCTGCAGGAAATCTTTCATCGCGAGTCGTCAAACGGTAGCGCACGGTGAGCCGACCGACCGACCGCTGCACAGCGTTACACAAAAACTTTATAATAAATTATTAATTTGCGAAACTTGTTTGGAACCCTTCTCAAAGGACGGCGAGGAAGCGAAACCGATTGCTCGTGACGTGACGGCTTTTGTGACCGTCGAGTATTATGTTGTCAAAATACACGGGGATTTTGTTATTATTTTTGTGTTTGCGAGCGCACTTAGCACCCCTTTGTGTTCGCGCAGACCTTCTCGGAAGAGAGAATGTGTGAGCCGTAAAGCAACCAGTCGTAACTCCAATCTTTCCATGAAAAGGGAACATGTGAATGGAATAGTAATCGCGATACTTTGAAGATTTAAAAAATAAGTAATATTCCTATGTAATATCTGTTTTGTATTTATTTTTCTTTAGGAGTATATTCGTTTGAAAGTCACAAATCTCCTTTGGGAACATGCTTATCCTGAGACGGTTTGAGATTCCATTACATTTGTTTCAGTGTGACGTGTTTTTAAAAACTTAATAATATCTTTGCGCGTGCAGAGATGTCGCTCCGCATTACGAGATCCCCAGTAGCTGTAACTGCCAAATTACGCCATCAGAACACATAAACACGGCTGACTGAACTCTCTTTTTGTCTCGTCTCTCGTATGGGACTCTCCTTGATATTTATTCAAATTATTTTGACGTCGCCCTCTTGTTTTGTCTCGAATGAATTTTTCATGCACACGCCGCACCGCCCCGAGCCTCGGTAATTTCACTTTGAGTTTGCTCGGAGCCAAAGAAAATGAGTTTATTTATGTTGATATTTTCTTGTCACACGTCTCCGGCATAATGGCATCGGGCTGTATGTAAACGTCGACGACTGCTTCAACAAAATATTAGGCGAGTAAATATTAAAAGACGATAATTTGTTTTCGAATGACGATCTCCTCTTAAAATAAATTTTACGACGTTGTTCGTCGAACTATTTAAACATACATACTCGTATATATATTCACGGCTTGTTGACTACGAGGTTGTTACCAGTGACGTTACAATAAATAACAATCTTACAGTTGTAACGCAGGATTTGAGTTTATACTGTATAAAAACTAAATAATTACGTGACGTCATAAACGAATGCGCATCAGGGAATAATCATTAACGATTTCATTTTGTTACTCCACTCTATTTAATTTTTTTTTGCCAATTACAGTAACCTTATATTTTAAATTGCATTATGTCAAAAAAAATAATAAAATGGGCTTGTTTTTACGCAATGACAAAGTATAAAGAGACAACCAAAAAGAAGTTATTTTAGATTTGGTAGGTCCATGTTTTGTTATAAATATCTTTAAAGTGACTAACCAAATAAAATTATTTTCTACTATTGAATGAAAAAATGTAAGATAATAATTATATTTTTTTTCGAACAAATATTTTCTACAATCAATGTTCTTGTGTCACAAAAGTAGAAGATTTATTGTAGAATCTCAAAAGCTCTACACTAATATATCATTTATTGTAGAATCTCAAAAGCTCTACACTAATATACCATTTATTGTAGAATCTCAAAAGCTCTACACTAATATACCATTTATTGTAGAATCTCAAAAGCTCTACACTAATATATCATTTATTGTAGAATCTCAAAAGCTCTACACTAATATATCATTTATTGTAGAATCTCAAAAGCTCTACACTAATATACCATTTATTGTAGAATCTCAAAAGCTCTACACTAATATACCATTTATTGTAGAATCTCAAAAGCTCTACACTAATATACCATTTATTGTAGAATCTCAAAAGCTCTACACTAATATACCATTTATTGTAGAATCTCAAAAGCTCTACACTAATATATCATTTATTGTAGAATCTCAAAAGCTCTACACTAATATATCATTTATTGTAGAATCTCAAAAGCTCTACACTAATATACCATTTATTGTAGAATCTCAAAAGCTCTACACTAATATACCATTTATTGTAGAATCTCAAAAGCTCTACACTAATATACCATTTATTGTAGAATCTCAAAAGCTCTACTTTAATATATCATTTATTGTAGAATCTCAAAAGCTCTACACTAATATATCATTTATTGTAGAATCTCAAAAGCTCTACACTAATATACCATTTATTGTAGAATCTCAAAAGCTCTACACTAATATATCATTTATTGTAGAATCTCAAAAGCTCTACACTAATATACCATTTATTGTAGAATCTCAAAAGCTCTACACTAATATATCATTTATTGTAGAATCTCAAAAGCTCTACACTAATATACCATTTATTGTAGAATCTCAAAAGCTCTACACTAATATATCATTTATTGTAGAATCTCAAAAGCTCTACACTAATATACCATTTATTGTAGAATCTCAAAAGCTCTACACTAATATACCATTTATTGTAGAATCTCAAAAGCTCTACACTAATATATCATTTATTGTAGAATCTCAAAAGCTCTACACTAATATATCATTTATTGTAGAATCTCAAAAGCTCTACACTAATATACCATTTATTGTAGAATCTCAAAAGCTCTACACTAATATACCATTTATTGTAGAATCTCAAAAGCTCTACACTAATATATCATTTATTGTAGAATCTCAAAAGCTCTACACTAATATACCATTTATTGTAGAATCTCAAAAGCTCTACACTAATATACCATTTATTGTAGAATCTCAAAAGCTCTACACTAATATATCATTTATTGTAGAATCTCAAAAGCTCTACACTAATATACCATTTATTGTAGAATCTCAAAAGCTCTACACTAATATACCATTCAAAATTATAAAAATACTTAAATTCCCTTGAAATCATTTAATCCTCTCAATACTGCTTCAAAGAAACCTCAAATAAATATATTAGACACGTCATGACGTCACGGCGCAGCACTGTCTCTTATCATAATGATAAATGACCGCATTTAAAACGTAATCCAAGTTTAGCCTCCACGGGCTTATTGTGAGCAGGCGACGTGACTGTTTGTCAGACCTTGACAGTTCTCTGACGCGTCATTAATCTTGCTGTCATAACTTTCTCGTTTGCACGTACCTACTCTGATGTGATGTGATGTGATGTGCTACGAACGAGTTCTCCGTCTACTTTATCCTACAGCAAATACTGTCGTACACAATTCTTTTGTTACACTTATAGTTATGTTATACTTATAGTTATGTTATACTTATAGTTATGTTATACTTATAGTTTTCATACAAAGTATTTGCAAGTCTTTGTTTAAGTGTTCTGAGGAGTTGAAACTAAGTTTTATTCAAAATGAAGATATTTTGATTCAGGTAACTAAACCTATATTATGTATTGATATTTTAATATTAATAACATTGCAATATACAATGATATAAAATTAAAATACACAATATCAATCAAATTGGACTAGTCAAATAAAAAATATATTAAATCATGTCAAATAAAAATTGCAGCACAAAAACTGTATTAAATTAAATAAAAAAGTAATACATAATACTCCCTCATCCTGTCCTTCCTCTTCGGCATTGGCACCGCAACATGTCTGTCACAACAATCCCTAAAGAAAGAACAGTCTAACAAATATATCTGTGATCATATAAAGGAAAGTATTGAAACTGGCTTGCACTCTGCGTACCAGGGACGCGCAACGCTTGCGCATATATAGTCGTGTGGAAGTGTTGGTGCGTAGATCCGCCAAATGCAAAAGGCTCTGCAGACTCGTGGCAGCACAACACAATCCTAAATGAATTATTATACAAGAAAAAGTGGCTAAACAGCTTGCAAACATGTGGTCTATCATGTCGGCTCTTATCGACAGGGCCCTTTGCTCCAATCTCAATGTCAGCATCGTCCTTGGACTACATGCCCTAGCTACTTTTTGAAGTGAAAACTTCTTTAGCGGCGTTGTGCACTTTTTTTGGTATGGGTAAAAAATGATAAACTCGCGTCAGGTCACGTGTCCTAATCGTGGAAATTCGTAAGACGGAAACCGCAATGCCACGCAAATTATAATTTTTATTTTTAGTATTCGCGATTATGAGTAGTACAGGGAGGTTGGATATGGAATTTTAATTCTATGACAGATTGCGATGTCAAATATACTACGTCAAAAAAGTAAATAAACAAACATTATTATTTCTTGACAATGTCAAAGACATGTCTTGTGACATATTTGAGTGTTAAGCGCGAATCGTGTGTAAAAGTTTTCACTTCTGCCGGCACTCCCGGAGTGCAACTCGTTTTTTTTTTACTGTTCTAAGGGTTTTATGTACACCATACAGCTGCACTGGTGATACTTTATGCGCACATTTCACTCTAGCATCAAAGACCATTTCGTGATATTTAAACTGTGGCTAGATGCGTATTCCACGCAAGTCCGTATCAGCCTGCTCAGACAACAGATACACAATATCACTAGCGTAGCTCATATCGTTGACACAAACACCATCAATGTGATAGCCGACGACCTGATTGCTAAGAGATGATCAACTTATTTATTTAGGGGTTGAAAAGAGTTAGAGATGACAATCCACCCAGTCTAACACCACTTACATACCGATACGGATCCGACATTGCCCCCGTCCATCACACAGAAGTAGAAATTCTGTACCTTTTTATGTTGCTTTAGATATATCAATAAAAATGTTTCCTGGTCTGAAATCTGAAATTCACATATTTATGAACGACAATGACTATGAGTGTGTTTTTACCATCGTGTAGATTTGTTATTATTAATTTACTGATTTTGGTCAGGAGCTCCACGATTACCCTTTAGTCTGATTATATATGTATGTCTCTCGTTCCTTCTTAGCGGACTATTTTAATCTACTTATTAATGTATGGGCCCGCGCCTATTGGTTTCCTGCAGCAACTTTTCTTTCCCATCGGTTATCGGTTTAAGAAGTGATGTGACCATATTGTGTGACGTTGATATATGTCGATTGGTTCTTTGGCGAATATCCTAGTTTCAGATTTTATCGCGTAAAGAAACAGCAAGCATAGCTCTTTGCTTATTTAAGAGGTTAACAGTAATTAGGGATCACGTTTCTGTACCATAAGTCATCATAAATACGTAATATCTCAGCGTAAATTACTCTTCTTCACAAAAGTACAATAAATGTCTGAACACATCAAATGAGCTCGGAAACTTCCAATTTTACGTACTATATATAATTCAAAAACACAAATCTTTATTATTACTAACACTTACTTCTATATTATACAGCTATGCTGTATTTTTATATAAAAGCTCAACAAATACTAAGAAATACAAGAATATTAAACACGGCCTGTCACGAACAATTTAAAGTATGACAAACAGCGTCAAGTTAATTAAGTACGAGTTGTCTCCGCTAATGGATTCACGTGGCAATAAATTTCGACATGTTGACGCGAGGCACACACATTCGTTGGTATTATTTCAGCAAACAACTCTGTCACTCCACAAATACGTACTGTTTTATTAAGATAACCATGTTTAATTACCGCTAATATGATTTCTTTATTTGTTTTATTATCAACTTCTACTGGTACTTCAATGTTTACTCTGGAGATAGTGTGAGTAACTTTGTATTTGGTTTGATAACGGGCCTTTAGTTAAGGCTTGGTCATATACCCTCTTTAATTGACTTCTTCCGTGTTTTTAGACTTTCACCTTACCTTGCTTTTATTTCCTGGATTTATTAAGTGTTGATTTTGCGTTGGCTGGAATATTCTGCCAAATATTTACAAATTTAGGTATGAATGTGAAAGATAATTTTACAGTAATTTAAGATGTATATTTAAAAATAAATTTTAACGTTCAATCGTAAAAAAAATTAAGGTGATTTATATTATATTTTAATATTTCTGCAAATAGCCTTTGTTCTAAGCAATATGATTAGTCAGGTTGTTATGTTTTGTTTGTATTACATTCTTTGCATTACTCTGATTCGTATTCCTAACAAGAGATTTAACAGCTTATTGAATGGGTTTGTTTTATAATTACATTAGCTCTGCAGTGTTTTTACAATCATATTTATTGAAATGTCAACTTTTTCACTTGCAAAGATATTGTAAAAATACAAAACAGCTGCTACCCTGTAAGGTCGCTGGTCCCTGCTTCACCAACATCATTAGTTACGGTGTCAACCGTCAGCAAAGAACAAATAAAAGCAAAACCATATCTTTTAATACCCCATACATTATCATTAGCGACAGTCATAACCTCTGTCAGTTTTGTAGCTTGGGTAAAACATACCGACCTCCCATAAGCCACCCTCCTAATGTAAATATCGCCCCTTTATCTGTCTTTAACAATTTCGTGAACTCTCACTAACCCGTCTCTGGCATATAAATTACAAAACTACAACAACTTTAGTATTACTATTATATAACCTTGCCCCATTAATATTAGCACTTAACCCACCGTAATAAGGAAAAAAATAGATATCTTTCAGAACTAACCAGCATTTGAATATTGTAAATATGGCAGAAGCATCGTCTCAAATTGCCCCCTGCCAATAAAAAGGGGAAGGTATAGGGCTAAATTTTGTTTATCGTTATCTTTATAGCCACCATTTTATTTGTACAGTATTCATGCGTGCGACCGGTAATATAATATGGCTTAGAATAATAAACTTTTTAGTTGAACACACAGACGAACGCAGACTTATGTGTTAAGAATAATACAGCCTGTGGGATTTTCAATGGATAGGATACGGTTAAAGTAATAAATGATTTCTTTACTCACCGTGTTAAAAATATAGATGTGTAAATTATAATTTTTTTACTTTTTAAAGATATTAAAAGAAGTTATGCTGAAATACAATTGTTAAATACACGTATTATCAAAATTTTTTTTTATTACAATCTAATAAAGCATTATTTTTAGTGTAATTATTTGCATACTGTTATTCTTGCCTTTACAATTATAAAACACAAAGGTAGCTGCTTACGTAACCATATCTAATTATGCCTAACAATTATAAATATTTTGTGTCCGTGAAACTTGCCCTTAAAATAGTTTTTAAGAATTAAGATGGCATTTCTTTTTTATAACATTTAACATATTATTATGTCTACTAAAGGTCACGTAAACATTTATGAAAGAAATCATGAAATATAAGACCAAGTAACTTGTTTATATTTGCCTGTTATTGTTAGAATTGGAATTATTTGTACTTTAGTAGCGTAGAAATACGCCCGTCCATTAAATGAAGTACGTTTTTGTGTTTGTTGACTTGTTTCTCAGAATGTGACCAACGTAAAAGCGCCTGTTTTGTATGTGTATTTTGTTACATACATAAACATAAACAGCTCCAACTAGCAAACTTAGTCCTTGATGAAATGCATTTATCCCTAAGAAGTGGAAGTAAAGCGTTATAGACGTATCTCTTACGACCGTGTGTTCTTTATTAGTGCCTTATAGAATATTTAAGATAAATAATATTAAACAGCGTTTTGGTAACAATAAGAAGTGTTGTAAAAGTTTAAATCGATCCCCACATATCGCGCCTTTAACCTTTCTATACCCGCGCCACTAATTGTAACTCACATACCCGCACACGGTCGGAAATTTCTTATTTTTTTAATAGTATAACCTACATATATATTATTTTATCTTAAAACTAAAGAATGTAATGAAACAATTAACATCATTTAATGCCTTTTTTATCAATAATTTTACTGACAATCAGTCTCTTGCTTTCTTCTTTATAACAAATATACAAAAGGCCTTTAAAAACGACGCATCGAACATATTTTCACATAGACTTCGGGTGTGGTATGACAGTCAGGGCAGACCATAATTGCATGTTGCAAACAAATTTTTTCCTAGTAGGCCATTTTATTCTAAAACTGCCGTTGTCAAGCAATGTCCCAAGATTGACGGATGGTAAATCGGTAAGCCAATAAACGGAATGTTTTACTGATATTGCTTTGAGGCGTGCTTTGTCACGATCACTTACACAATTTTGCATGAAACCTTCGTGCAATGTCTGTACTAGTAGAGTATCCCAAAGTGTTTGACGCTTTGTTATATCACCTCTGGGATATCACCGCTGGGACATAAGGCCTTCCACTTTTTTGTAGCTTCTATGTTTATTGATCATATAACTCTCCATCTTATATAAAATCTAGGTTTCAATATCTTGGTTCTTCGCACGACCGATCACTTCGTTCTTCTGACAGCCTTCTCCTTGCCACGCCTCGTCACCGCTCTTGGTTTGTTTCAAATTCGTTTACTATCCATGCTATGGGGCTCTTGAACGCACTTCCCAAGGACATCCGCTGTGCTAAATCTACACTTGTCTTCAAACAGAAGTTAAAAGATCATAATCTTAAACAGATACAAAATTAAATGTGTCTGTCTACAGTTTCGGGCTTCTAGTGATATTATTCTGTATATAAATATATTTTTATAATATTTGTTTAATATAGTTCATTTATCTAATATACATGTAAGTACATCTATAAATTATATGTGTTTATCTACATGTATGTGTTTATGTATGTCTATGTATGTATTTATTAAATATCCAAAATTATCAGTATAAACATCATAGTATTAGTATTAGCATAGGTTTAATTTTAACTATTTGTTATTTTTGTTTGTTTTTTTACTTATCTGCTGGTTAATTAAGCCTAGTTTTATTGTACCACCATTTAAAATTATATATTAAGCTTGTGGTTAGCTGGTAGAGAACGCCCTATGGCATTAAGCTCGCCACTGTTCACTTTTGTTTGGGCAAAAAGAATAAATAAAAAATAAATAAATATTATCTTACACAAATAATAAACGCTATTTACAGAAGAGAGAAAAGCAGACAAAGCAACATTTGATGTTTTTCTTACGCCAACATCCCCTAACTCGATGGCAAACAGTATTGGTGTTCAGCTGATTGAGGTAATGATTAATTAAAAGTATTCTCTACTACCAAGCCTTAAGCTTGCATCTAATTGATCTAACAAAGTAGGGAATTTCTAAATTGGACTTGAGCGCAAAAAGTACATGAGTTTTGGGACATACATACAATATTTGAATACAGTAAATGCAGTATGTGAATTTGATATGCCCACTTTTTGAAAATGGCTAATGAGTTTTTGAAACTGATTTTCCAAAAAAGGTTTTATACTCGCATTGAAATTGTTATGCCTTAGTTAGAGGTATAATGATTCCTTTGTCAATAGATTTAAATTTGAAGCGAGGTTTTAAAAATCTCGTAAAATATAATTTTTATCATTTTCCGAAAATGTATCTAGATCATAAAGTTAACACTTGGAATGATTTAGAGAAAGATAAAAATGTGTTGTAATTTGTTGATTATAAGTATAAGATAATTTTTATATCGCTTACTATAGGTAACCTCCCAGGGTGTCGTCATCTAAATACCAAACGTTTAATTTTATTTAAATCTGTGATTACAGGATGAATGCCCAAACTATATAATGCTGGTCCTGAAGGATCACCTTGCTGTACACCGACTTCTGAGTCTATTAAGTTTCTTTTAATAATATCTGAGAATAAGCGTATTTACAAAAACAATAAACGAATTTAATATATATCTTCACGGTACTATTTCCCAGTCGGGGTAACCAGCGGATGGACAAACGCCGATATGATAACGTGGAGAACAGCTTACACCGATCAGTTTAATCCTGCGTGCATGGTAGCAGGCAGCAGGTAGGTGATAAGTGGTGGTGAGTGGTGAGCCCAATACCGCAACATTGCTTCTGATGCAGTGTATCTGGAGTAAGGTGGCGTTATATATGAATGAATATAATTTATTTGCTCGAATAAGGTAACAACAATAGGTTTTTAATACAATTATCCCCTCTTATTCTACCACAAAAGGCGTGCCAATATTACCATTTCGTTACCTACAAAGAAGGTATTACATATAATAATTTATTAAAAAAACAATATCATCACATTTTGACCAATTTATTAAAAAACATAAAATATTATGTAAGTATTATTAAATTAATCTATATTAAAATGACATAAATCTTAAATAAAATAATATCATGTCCATAATATATAATTGGCATAAATAAATGTTGTTCTTAACTAATTAACCGTAACTGCTTTATAATATCAATTTTACTTAAACACTATGGTTTAAAATTTAAATATTCTACAATACTGTAGAAACATCGTTCATGCAACCATCTTGATAATTTTATTTTAAATAAATATATGTTATATATATATGTCCAATAAGTCGTAAATTACCTACTCTAAAGTAACAAATGATAAAATGAAAGACCAAGAACAGAATAATATAGTTCTGGACAGTTCTAGACGAATTATAAGAAGTCAAATTTTAGAAGAGGGGAAAATATCATAGTAAATTGTTAACTCAATTCGGAAAAAAAAATAACACAACAATGAATTGTTATTTTTTTTAGCAGTCGTAAATATGCAGTTTCTGGTTTAGTCATTGTTCTATTGACCCTGTCAGCTCAGCTCAGCTACGAGCTACGAGCAGTAGCGCCGACACCGACCGAAATATGGCTCCGGTTTACAAACACCCAGAATATACAATACGTACTCATTATGACAGTCATTATCTATTGTCTCGTCATATTTTAAGTTTCGCCGCCCGGTGTGGAGCCCCAGTAGGAATGTGGAGCCCCAGTAGGAATAGTGACAAAAGGCAAATGTTACTTGTAATGTATGTATGTAGACTAAGGAATTTTGTGTACGTGCCGTACGTCCTTATTACAAATGGATATCTACAAATAGCCTAAGAAAGTGAAAAAATATTTCGATTACTTTGCTTTAAATTAAAAATAAATCAAGGGACTGAATTTTTTTTTCTTACATTGTGGTTTTGTTACTGTAGGACCTCCAATAGTTGTCATTATACAAGATGTTGGTGACTATTGACATCTGGTATTCAAATAAATATTCATGACATGACAGTAAAACCGCTAAATAATTAGTAACATATGTGTTTAAACAATATAAATCATAAATGGTAGTGAGCTAACATGCCAAAGGACGTTGCGAGGTCATTGGGTAAACTCCTACGTTTTAAAAAATTGATACTCCATAAGCTAGTAAACACTATTTGGTTAAATTGATAATTTAATTCATCGCTATTGATTGGCTTGACCTTTCGTTACTGACAAGGGACCTTATTGGAAACAGTCTCGAACTATTCGGACTCTGGAATTCGTGATTAAAATCTATAAAAGTCTGAATTCCCTCTCGAAACCCGTGTATGTACTTGCATACATTTTTCTCTCGAATTCTAGATTCCGAATAGCTCGAGACTGTTACCAATAACCTTCAATTCCATAAGTCGGTATTAAAGGGACCGTTGCGTCGCTGCCCGCTCGACGCTTGACGCTCGCACTGTGGGCATCCCGGACAAGTGTTACTAAACGAGTGGCTCACGGTGAAATTATTTACGAGGCGCGGCGTCTCACAAACGCTTGTCTCGCGTTTATTGCCGCCATAAATACTAATACAACTCGAGGGAAATTTATTTTGACTCACCTTTTATTTATGGCCGCTTGTTGTTGCCCTGGATTTTACGTGTACCAGTTATTTTTTCATCAAAAGATCAAAACTTGTCATTGAAGAATTAGGAAGGTGATTAAGATTTGTTGAGAGCCTCCGTAAGACGGGAGTACATTAAGAATTAATATAGTAGTTGAATATATTAATTTAATTTAATTACGACTTAAGAGAATTTCCAAATTTTCAAAATTCTCTAACTTAAGTAATTGTGGTATTGTACTTACTGACACACTCTTACAGATCCGTAATACAAACAGTGTTATTGGACCAGCGTTCGAAGAACAGAACCAATCAAAATATGTAGCTAAGGGACAACGCAATAATATTGGATAGTTTTTTTAAGCTAATCCTAATTGTAAACAATACCCATGATAAAAGAGATGTCTTTTTCTATACTTATCTTGTACTTGTGCTAATTGTTAGGTCCTATTTTTTTAAAAAAAAAAGCTTTTCTATCATAAAATATACAGTATATACAGTATATACAGTATATACAGTATATACAGTATATACAGTATATACAGTATATACAGTATATACAGTATATCACGACTGCTTTACCTTAAAAGGTTTAATGTTAATGTGGTCTCAGTGTTTTTTGTATAAAAATATCTGTTATTTTTTAAAATTAAAAAAGGAAAATTAAATTAATAAAACAATAATTAATCCAATAGAAAACTTGTTATTTTATCAAATTTCAACTAAAAGAAATGAACTACATTTAGAAACGTTAAACTAGAAGACGTGTTCTGTGATTTAGCAGATAGAAATTAATTTATAATTTTTTTATTGGTAATTAAGTAATTGTTAAAAACATCGATATTTATGTAATATGTCAATGGTTAGAAACAATCTGAATCATCAGGCCAGTTTGCCAACGTCATCAGGTATGTTCTCCGACGTCATCAGGTTTGTTCTCCGACGTCATCATTTGACTTATCCATCAGAAAATATAAAGTAAGACCAGACCAGACCTAGATATTGTAGCGAAAAATTAAGCCGGGTCCTTAGCAGCATGGTGTCTGTAGTGTACCTAGCCCAGTACGGTGCAAAGCTCGTTGAATCGTCCGAAGACTCACATCATACGAAGAAGCAAAATGACTCGTTGGTGTGAAGCCGTGCTCCACATGCTCCACGTGCTCCACGTAATGTCGAACTATATTAGTTATTTGTGCGGCGCGGCGGTCAGTATCGGCCGTCTCGTCCTCAATTGTGCAATATCGCCGAATCCAAAGTCGCACGCTGAATCGAGATATATTGAGGTGTCGTAATATGGCACTAATCACAGACGAAAATCTAAATCTTACGTCTGTGATACTAATAATATTATTCCAGTCTCTTGCATTCATTCATTTCATAATCAAATAGTAATGTCAGAATTGGTACTTCACAACTCTTAAATTATGTTAATACATTAATATTGCATGATTGTGATAAAGAAACTAATTTGAAAACCGATAAGCATTTTCAGACCCAGACTATTCTATACAAGCTCAGAGAACATTATGCCGATATAATGTCCACCATATCTATACAATAGAAGTGGACTTGACTTAGTTATTACCAGAATTCATTATAAAAAAAAGTAGTACAGCTTTTTTTGGCAACTAGGAGTAGTAGATACCTGTATGCTCATAATCATAACACCTCTGATGTTAGAGAAAAAAGATGTATACATTTATAGGAAAGCTTCAAACTATATTTGTATACTTACCTACTTAATATCAGGATGGTTTTCCCAATCTGAAATATGAAGGTAAGTCGTTCGTTTTGTCTGATAAATTTATTGTATTGATAAAAATATTGTTTATCTTTACGACGAGAACTAACCCTGGACTTGCGATAACTTTTACAACATCAATAAATATAGCAATTAGGGGGTGCACAGAGAGATAATGGTTTATGGCAGGAATAGTTTTTGGCTTTCGACACTGGGAGGTCTTCGTTTTAATGTGAATTGTTTTTAAATTCTTATATTTCATTATAATATAACTATTAATTTATTATAAAGTGTTAGCGTCTTGCAAGCAACGAATTTTACAATATAGGTAACTGCTAAATAGAAAAAAAATCATTAGATGATAACAGAAAAAAAAAAAAAAAAGAAATTAAAGAACACAAAAAGTCTTAATTTTACAGATATTACATTTGTTAATGAATATAAATAATGTGTAAAGGAAAAATTACGATTATTCAACAAATTAGTTGGCTACTTGTGTTTTTGTCGTTATTTATGTTAGTGAAGATTGCGTAAGACATAACATTATACTTAAATATATTGCCATGGCAACATGTTATGTAAATAATTTTTATTAAGTAGGTACTTAGACCTCAGACATCCTGAAATTGTTTAATTGATAGATAGGTATGCCTCTAACAGTATTTTACGTAAAGAAAGTGATTAGAAGAACTTTGTCTTTGAAATATTAAATGTTCTGTCAATTTGTAAATCTGTTAAATAAACTCTCGTAACCAAGCAATAAATCAACGCCAACCTTTGGAATACTTCGGATTGCGTGTTATGAATCCCTGGTAACGCATGCTTCAAAAGCTAATGGACAACAAAATACATCAAAGCTGTCTGAAGCACCACAGAACTAAACACTCGACAGCGTGAGACCTGTCAAACTTTTTTACACCGACTGTAAACAGTAATTTGGTACAGACGGTACGGTTGGTACCGGGCGGCGGCGGCGGCGTTTCGGTTTCGGCACCGCTTTGATCTCACCGCATCCGCTGAGCACAATGCCGCTCTATATCAGGGTTCCCGTCGGGTTTCATTTTAGCTCCTTTTTGCGTGTTTACGTTAGAGTCGGGTTTGTTATAATTGTGGCTGTTTACACATGAATAAATTTTTGTTATTGACGGCTAATTGAGTTCGGAAATTGGGTTTCATATTGATCATGCGTGTTACAGCTTTCTGTTTCATTTGCTATTATATGTATGAGCCTAAACAAATAGTGTAAAAACATTTTGAATAGATTAGAGCTTTTGTTTTACTGAATTAAAACCCAAAAATTAATTTTGATATTTTTTTTAAAATACAAATTTTGAAAACAGCTAAAAAAGCTGCAATATAAAACTCGTAAGGTTTGCCCCTTCATGTCGTACTTGCTAAACTTATTTCATTGACAGTTTATAACGTAATTTTTTGTGGTAATGTTGAGTTTCCAGCTCACATAAATTGTTCAGCGAAGTATCTAGTTGTTGCTAGCCTAGTTTTGCCTCGGTCGAATAATAATATACAATGCGACTGTTTTCTATAAATACACACTAAAACGCCCGCACCCCCAATACCGGGCGCGAAACACCCGATCTTGCAATAAACATGTTTTTTTTTGTTTCGCATGTCCGCGCACTGTCAAATATATTACTGCCCGCGGCGTTATTTACGACCTCTGTCGTCCGCCCATACGTTATACTTAGTATCTTTGTTTGGACACAATAAGCAATATTTCTAAAGGCCCGCGCCGTCGCTCGCAGCTGTTGATATGGGTCCCCAAATTGACATATTTAATTTGATCGCTACGGAGGGTCTATTTGAACGTGATCGTGTTTGACAGGTTTTAGCGTCGGATTAACATTAACGTTATAGGCTTCAGGTTGTCAGTTAAGGTAAATATCTTCTTTTGTGCCTCGAGTCGAGTTCGAATGTTTATTGACAACTTTCCGAGTTTCTTGGTAAAGAGCTGTAACAGAGCTATCAACCATAGAGACGAATGACCATGTTGACACTTCAAACGGTTTCATAGAACGATACATTCTCGCAGAACAGATCAATTTTCCTCTTTGATCTGAGATCTCGACGCATCTCAGCACAAAGCGACCGGTCGTAAAGTAGTTCCAAATGTGTCAGTAGTAAAGTGCGATGACGCCAGCAAAAGAAAGAAGCTGTTACGCCGTAGTCAGGGGTGTAATAAAAGTGGCATGAAACAAAAAGCGCCTTGGAGTGCAGAGGCGCGGGCGGGCGCTGGGTCGCGGGTCGGTCTCAGGTAGACGCGCAGTCACGCCGGCGGCGCGGCGGCTCAAAGCGGGCCCGTCCTGGGTGGCGATGGCGAGTGGCGAGCCACCAACACAACACCATCGCACGTCTCAATCCGCACCCGGCATCCGACATACCTCCTTTCCTTTTTCCCCTACCGCAATGCAGCTATGTGTTGTTTCCGCTTTATTTTTTATGATTGTGCGCTGCAGCGGAGAGATATAACGTTCCTTTTCTAACAAAGACTCTAGATAGTATCGTCCTTGTTGCTCGAGCGGCGGGGTGAAGGGGCCGCTACACGTCGACTGCTGGTGGGATCTGTCTGTCTCTCACAGTTGTTTCGGTCGCCGCTGCGTTCACTAGTGTATTAACCAGTCGATCCGTGCGTTCGTGACAGAACAGTGTTGCCACAGGCATACCGTGACCGCAAAGTGAAGTTTGAAAGTGATCTCTAAAGTTTACTACAAATGGTGGTGCTTGAAGACGGTGGAATGATGACTACAAATCCCAACCAATATTTGCAGCCTGATTATTTATCGCCTCTTCCTTTATCTGTAAGTAAAAATATTTTTTTAATTTGAATTAAAACATTTTAAAGAATTTAAGAGACAGAGCAACTAACGGCCTCTGAAAGGGGAAATAAGTCAATTCATTTAAGTACTATTTATATCTTAGTCAAAGTAACAGTTGGAAGTGCGGAAAAGAAAGTTTAGAATAATTAGTTTTTTAATTCCCACTATTGATTTAATTATTAATATTGAGTGCTTTTAAGCGAATTCATCCAAAATTTTATATATTTATGGTTGTTTTAATTTTGTTGCAGATGGACTCAAAGAAAAGCCCTCTTGCGCTTTTAGCGCAAACTTGCAGTCAAATCGGAGCGGACACCAGTCCATCCAAGCCACTGTTGCCGCCTCATGACAAGAAGAAATCAGTGATTAGTGTTAACGGTGACACAATGCGCACTTCACCTACCAACAGTGTTAACAAACAGGAAAAGCCAAGATCTACTCCTGAAAATAAACATCTAGCATTCAAACCTTATGAAGCCAACGTCGTTTCTAAAAGACCCGAAGAAAATCGTCCTTCATCCAAAGCTAGCTCCGATAGTTCAGATGACAAAAAATCAGGAAAAAGTACACCAGGTCGCAAATCTACACCTCCGTCTGTTGAAAATGGCAAGAATAGCCCAGCCAACGATAACAAATCTTCACCTGTAGGATCGTCGTCTGGCACGAGTCCAATTATTCGGTCCGGGTTAGAAGTTCTAGGTCATGGGAAAGACCATCTTGGTGCATTTAAAAATTTACCAGGCTTGCCTGGTTTCAATCCTCTTGCGGGACTTTGTTGTCCTCCTGGAATGGAACAGCATGCAAACCCTGCTTTTCGACCACCATATGCTGGAGCACCATTTAGCGCGCACCATGCAGCAATGTTAGCAGCTGCTGCTGCCTTTCCAGGATCATCACCGAATCCATATCTGGGATATGCCAGAGTTAAAACGCCCGCCGGTGGTGAAACTCTAGTTCCAGTTTGTAAGGATCCTTATTGCACAGGATGCCAGTTCTCCGTTAACAATCACCATTTACTGATGAGCAACGGATCGTGTCCCGCAGGCTGCACTCAATGTGACCATCAAAAATACAACCTGGCCATGGCAATGGCTCTATCGCAGCAAAGTGCAGCCACCGGAGGTCTCTCTTACCCGCAACTAAGTCGTCCATATGTGTGTAACTGGATTGTTGGAGAATCTTATTGTGGAAAACGTTTCGGAAACTCTGAAGAACTCCTGCAACACTTGAGAAGTCACACCACAGATGGAACTACTCCTTCGTCAGTTTCCTCAACGCAACCATCACTATTAAACCCACTAAACCCACTCTTCACCACTGCGGGTCTGCGAAGTGCGTACCCGACGGCACCGTTAAGCCCACTATCTGCTAGTCGGTATCATCCTTATTCGAAAACCGGTCTTCCAGCGAGCCTTGGTGCTTCTCCCTATGGTGCGTTTAACCCAGCTCTGGGGCCATTCTATTCACCTTACGCCATGTATGGACAACGGCTCGGTGCAGCTGCGGTACATCAATAATGTGTAGTGGGAAAACCGACAACCACGGGACTGTTGTGAATTTGAATGTCGCATATTATATTGTCCAATTTTCTTCTGTGATATCAGTAGGCTCTAATGATTGACGTTGAGGCGTCGCGCCACGTTATTAGTGATTAGTGCAATCTATTATAAGTACAATTATTTAAAGAAACGAACTTGCAAACGGAGTTGCTTCTGAGCAAGAGGTTTTTAATATTTGAGGACTGTACAGCCAAATGTTATGTGTATATAATAGTAATATCTATGTCGATACTAAGTGAGTTATTTCGAATACAATATCTACCTAATTACCATTGAAGTACTCATAGTTTGTATTTATTTTGATTACCTCTTAATTTACTCCGGTGACGTAAGTACCTGCCTGCCTATACCTTACAAATAAAATAGTTTGATAACGCAATGAAAATGGGAAGATAAAGGTTGGGTTTTATAAAAAACTCAAATACATAAAAACAATCATAATTTAAAACTATTTTACTGATCGAGTTAAACAAATTTAATAACAGCAATTTTAATAATTTTGTACCATTTTAAATTTTTTTTTTTTAATTTGAAATTCAAGCAACCGTAATCAAAATGTGTTAAGTTATTGTGGTGTTTCCTCCCTATCACTAAAGTACCTAAAGTAATTAAATAGAGATGACACGGTTGATTATAAAATTGAATAATGATTGAAGAGACTTATATTATGAACCAACTGGACCCGCCACTAGATATTCTTTTTTTAACTGTCTCATCCTTGATGAAATACACAAAATAAAAATACTTGTCATACACTATTTTTGTAAAAAGTGACTAGCAGGTACGTTTAAGAGAACTGCTTCCTAAAACTAACAGATAAACAATACAAAACGTAATCAGCTTAAAGTTAGTGTCTTTTATTCTATGAAGTACATTTTTGAAAACTCTTTTTACGATGTGGAATTAAAAATAGCTAGTGGCGGAGCTAGTTCGATGCTATTTGCCCCTTAAGGCGATCAATTACTAATCTGCAAAAGCATATTTCTAAAATATGCTTTATACAAATTGTTAGATTCGTCATAAACTATTTTTAGAACGGTTTTTGCTATGTGTGGAATACGTCAGTGAGTTAACAATATATTT
This sequence comes from Apoda limacodes, assembly GCA_946406115.1. NCBI lineage: Eukaryota > Metazoa > Arthropoda > Insecta > Lepidoptera > Limacodidae > Apoda > Apoda limacodes. The sequence goes on along the minus strand of OX291553.1, from coordinate 2,398,194 downwards.
TTTGTTAAAAGTGGTCATTTTTAGCAAAAATAAATTGTGACCCCACTGACGTATTCTACACACAATTCGAAACGTCCAAAAAATATCTTATAACTAGTTTAATAATTTCTATGGAGCACATTTTTTAAATATGCTTTGAATGAAGAGTAATAAAAATTATCAAGTGGGGGCGCTTGTTAGCCGCTTAAGAGCTTTATAACAGCTACCTAGCGCCGGCTACATAGAACTTATAGTGGCTAAAGTGGCCACTCTTAGCAGACATTCTAAATAAAACTTACATACATATTTCAGGAATTATATTTTTACGACCGGTGTGATTATTTCTTTGTACTACATTTTTAAAATATGCTTAGTACGATACAAATATCAAAAACATCTGATGGTGGCGCTAGTTAGCCTTTTTTAATTTCTATATCATACATGCTACTTAAAAATGTACTTTATAGAATAAATGACAAGTATAACCATAAACAATTAAAGAAAACCATAATCGCATGACATACATATTTGAACGTAGCTATAAGCTAACTATTTCTCTTCTATAATTTTATACACGTTCAACGTATGCTAATAAATCATTAAAATTGGATAAAGTGTTTAATATCAATATTTGCAGCCGAAAGTGACCGGTGTGGTAAATTATCATATTGGTGTATTAGTCGCCGTTTCAGTCTTAGCATAGGCGCTCAGTATTTATATAGTCTAATATCACGGAGCAGCTAGATAGATAGATTATCGCCGTCGGAGAACATTATACATACCAACTCAACATATTTATTGAAACATACAAAGAGTAGCACAAGTTGAACGAGCATCATTAATAACAAAGTCATGAGCTGTCAGCTTTGTTAATGTTAAGTTTTTTAATAAATGTTATTTTGATTAGGCCCATGTCATGTCAGGAATTCAACTGTCAAAACCATAATTGGTCTCGCGTAAATCGTAAAGACTAACTGACACGGCAAAGTAAAATCAAAAACAGAGGCGACACTCGTTATAAAATGGATAGGTATTTATACATTTCAAGGCAATAAGATTAATATGTGTAATTCAAATAAAATTTGCATTAAGATGATTTGCATAAGTGTTTGAGTTATTGTAATGGATAAAAAACATTAAATTATTAATGGTCCATTAAAGATTGTTAATTTTGTTTTTAATTTGGAGTTATACAATACATCTATAGATAGATAGATAAATTTATTAAAGTTTAAAAGAAAATAGACAACTATCATATAAATATTATTGACATTTATATGGTAAATGTCTATGATGAGAATATTCATTTAGGTTTTGCGACAAACTAAATTCTACAAGCGCTAGGCGATTCATTTTTAACTGTTTCAATGATGACGAATCTTTAATTTTTGGTCTAGAAAATAGTCAATTAAAAATAACTAACGTTGCAAAAATAAATTCAATTATAAGTGAAAATAAAAAACAAAATTATGAGGTAGTTATACTTACAAACTTATTTTAAAATATTTTTTTCGACAGATTAGAAATACTCATAAAATACAATTAATTAGATCTAAAAACTGCACAAAATTGACTTTTTTTTATTTTATTTCATTTTCCACTAAGGTGGCAAACAAGCACGCGGTCCACCTGATGGTAAGCGGTCACCGTGGCCTATGAACGCTTGCAACACCAGGGGTATCACTCGCGCGTTACCGACCCTAAAAATTACTCGTGGCATTTTCTTGCAGTTGACCTTAGTTACTGTGGATAATATGATAGAAAGACAATAAAATAAAGTAATGCATAAATAAATAAATTAACAAAGTTAATTATTAGTTTTGAAAACCTGTTTATAATGTAACACCGACACGTACTTACCCAGTTAAAAATATCAACACAAACAGTGAGTTAAAAAAACAGTATAAGATTATTAACACTATGTAACTATAATTAATAGTTGTTTTTTCTTCTACTTAAACATTGAAGCACATAAGTATGTAAAAGTTGCTTAGACAGCGGTACACTCAATAACATAAAAGAAATTTAAGAATGTTTAAATGTGAAAATATCTTCTACATTTCTATTCGTTACTTGCAATCGCACACGGTCTGTCGGAGACTTCTGTTTTAAGATGTCTTCTTTTACGTCGCTCTCTACTTTGTTTACATTAAAATAGTTTATATTGCAGCAAAACTAATTAGGTACACAAAAAGTAGTAAAGTAAATAATCAACTAAAACCCAGTGTCTGGAAATTAATAAATACATAATAGTGAATGCATAGAAGTTCTTAAACCGTCGTGATAAGCTCTAATGAAGCTCTATTTGATAGGTAAAGCCTGTTGCACACGGAGCTACAATATAAATTTTAGTGTGAAAATATTATCTATACAAAACTAAAATATATTTATAGCTGCCAGTGTGGTAATTCAAAGTTTACGATTGACTCCTAGTGACTTATAAAGTCCTAGTACATCAGTCTTACAAATATCCAAAATCTTTTTAGAATATAATTTTTTTTCTTTATTTATTTTACATTTTTTTTCAAGTAGGACACTTTTAAACGTTAATTTTACAACAAAACTATTAATATTAAATTATATATTATTAATATTATTAATATTTAAAAACATATGCATACATAGAAATTATCTTTCTTATTTTATGACTCCTTTATGGCATTGTGATAAATTTATGGCTACATATTAATATTTCATAGCAGTCAAAAGATTTACCTCGAGCCAGGACTTGAACGTGCAACAATCCTTAAACTCCGCTTAAGTTCTCTAACAATTGAGCTATCGAGTTAAGTTTATAATTGGAAATATATCTTGATATGCCTTGCTACAGGTTATACTAATATATATAATAGCCCTGTGTGTGTGTGATGGGATTTAGACCAGGTAGTACCAGATAAAACCTTTTTTAATTTTGTAGGTGAGAACTTTGTTAGTACCTACCAATACACATACATAGAAACTACGCATTCTGATGAGAATTGTATAGATCGGTTTGATGAAGATCTTTTAACAAGTTCACAGCCCTGTGCCCACGATAAGAGGGTACTAAATTTTAAAATTCATGATATTATCGTTGGAGTTGGTTACATAATAATAGATCCATTTAAGAGTCAATACTTGGAATAAACTTATGAAGATATTGATAATTTATTTTTATTGGATCTGAAATACAATATAATTATATTTTATTGGTATGTTAGTGACTTAGTGAGGACAAAATCATAAATAACTTTAGTCAATTTAATGTCTTCACATTTTGTTTTTGTAGGTTTCTTAGGATTATGAGCTATCAATATTTTACTTAAGTAATAAATCACCCTTTTTTTAAATTAGTATATTAGCAGGACACATAAAATTTTACTTTTTTCATAAATTATTTGGTTGTTAAAAATAATTAATAATTTCTGCATTTAATACTAGTTGTAACATAACAGATGAGTTGATTTATCATTTGATTAGATACTAGATGCAATATAATAGATGACTGAACTTATTATCAGATTAAATATTAGTTTCAACAAGTATTCTTATCATTTGATTAAATAGTAGATTTAACATAAGAGATGAGTTGACTTATCATTTGATTAAATACTAGATGCAACATAACTGATGAGTTGACTTATAATTTCAGTAAGTACTAGTTGTAACCACAGAGTTTACTTATCATTTGATTAAATACTAATTGTAATAACATATGAGTTGACTTATCATTTGATTAAATACTAGTTGCAACATAACAGATGAGTTAGTTGGCTTATCATTTGATTAAATACTAGTTGTAATAACAGATGAGTTGACTTATCATTTGATTAAATACTAGTTGCAACATAACAGATGAGTAAGTTGGCTTATCATTTGATTAAATACTGATGTTGCAATACCTGATGAGTTGACTTATAATTTGAGTAAGTACTAGTTGTAACCACAGTAGAGTTGGCCTATCATTTGATTGAATACAAGTTGCAACATAACATATGTGTTGACTTATCATTTGATTAAATACTTTTTGTAATAACTGATGAGTTGACTTATATAATTTTGTTCATGATAAACCCAAAACAAACGAAATGCATTTTGAGTTTCCACTGAATATTTTACGTTGAGCTTCTACTGAACATGTTCTTTAATTAAAGTGTGAATGAAGATGCAGTTTCAATTAGTTCGTTAAAACATGATTAGTAACGCCATCTATGAGATGAGTGTACTTGAACTTTGTCCATTTGTATTCCATTCAAGGTTTATTTCAAGCTAAGAGATAGTAAAATAAATTTAACATAAGAACCCAAGACATTCAATTAACCCCCGAGCGGTACGAGTGTAAATGTCATCGTATCTCGAGAAAAGATATAAAAATACTTAATTTATTCACCTTAAACGATGTTTTTACGCGATCCAAGTGATTAATCGTCGCATTAAAAAGTTTAAAGGGGACGCATAAATCTTGAGATATTAATTGAGATAATAATAATGTAGATTTTATTAATGTGACAGCGTCCCAAGTCGAAATATCTTCAAGTTTCCACACAAATGATCTCTCACGGGGAGATTACATTTGACAGATGCGTTCAGAAGACTGATGCGTTATACAGATGTAATCCGTGCTGCGAAATAACCAATTACGATTAGCATAAACATAAGGTAAAGTAAATTAACATATTATCTGGGAATAAATTATGCATGCAGGGTATTATTAGAGCCCGAGTCGAATTAGAGGGTTACGTTACGTTACGTTGCCTTCAACGCGAGATATTGTTTTGCTTCAGGGACCTATTTCTGTACTCAATATGCAGATAAATTCGTTTTAAGTCGTGTTCAGTAATTTATGTGTACACATGAATAAATACTGTTAAACTTGTAATTGAAAGCTTGTCGGATATGTTAAGGCTGTTGTCGTATAAATCTTTTATTAGTACATTAGGGTCGTATAAAATATAATTCAGCTTATTGTGACCCTCAAATGAAGTGTGATGGCTTTGTGAGCGGACAGGAAATTTGACAATGCGTGACCGAAAGAGATCATGCGATAAAACGTTTCGTGCTTTGAATTGAATGGTGTAATGGCTGCCATTGTTATACTAGGACTGACAATTTTACATCCAGTATGTTGTAAGTTATAACTTATAAACAAAGGTGGGCTTTTCTAATAAATACAATTTTGTAAGATTTTGTATCCACCTGTTACAACTCAAGAGAACACATCTAACTAATGATTATAACCAATCAATCAAATAATACTTGTTCAAGTAGGTTTTTGAAAACATTTTAGAATTGCTAAATAAAATTTAAAACTTTTAACAATATGAATAACACATTTTAATACGTTTAATGCATTTAACTAATACAATTTATTTAACAATGTTAATTTCTGCCAAAGAAAGCCGGCAAGAAACTAAACTACTGCAATACCTTGCTTATTCATACAATACAATATTCTACGTAGTTAATATGAATAATAAACAAATGATATTTTTTTTATTTTATTAGTCTGTTAAAAGTTAAAGATAATAAAATATGTAGATATCATAACAGAAAAAGGTGGATTAAATATATATTTAGGTAGCTACTATATATTTATAGGTACCTCTTATGTATAGGTACTATATCACCTATGATGCTGTCTACGAGGTGTTCTTTTTCTCAAGCTGAAATATTGCAGATTTCTACGTAAAAATATTTATGCTTATAGCGTATTTTTTTCATATTTAAAATATTTAAACTTCTAGCCCAGATGCTGTCCCATACGATGGAGGTGGAGGAAATACTAGCTGCGCCCGCGACCATACTCGGGTCGACTTTCGATAGGGTAAGTCAAGGGTATCGCTGTGCCACTTAGGTTATTGCACAAGCAGCAAATCCTATAAAAATTAATCATAAATTATACGCTGAACCTTCAAACTTAGTTCATTTGAATTGTTTTAGCCCAGTAGGTACCCGTGGATGGATGATAACTGAATGAATTCCAAGACTCTCTTCGTGCAGCTCGCACCTAACCTGACCCACACCACATGGCATACGCTTTTACCCAGCTTATTGTTATACATCGGATAATGTCTGAAGTCTGGTAGTTTTCGAGATGTAAAATTAGTTTCTTTTTCCGAAATCTAAGTCGTTGTTACTTATGATTTGTTATTAGCAAAAATATTTTCTCATTCAAGAGGGTAACATTACATTACATTCCATTACATAACATGGATAAATAAGGCATTTTGTGTAATCTATCTAAGACGTTCAACTATAATTTATTAAAAGAAATAGTTTATTTGACATAAAAATGAAACAATATGTTGGTTGGTACACTGATACATAAATTACATAAAACAGCAAAAATACAATACAGTTTCGTCAAATAGATACCTACCAATTCAGCATATGCTGTGACCAGCGAGAATTACAACGCTGCATTTCAGTTTACCTCCCCCGTTTCCCTTAGACAATATACCCTCATCTGTCATTATACCCTGAACTGTACAGTAACTCATTAGCTTACCTGAACAATAGGACTCAAAGTTGATATAGGTAACTGCGAATCGAGATTCTAGGTCAGTCATCAGACTGGAAATGGAGATCCTAGGTCAATCAACAAAATTGAGATACTCATCATTATGTGAACATCACGAGATCATCAAAATGGGTGAACCACAGCACTGGGTGTACTCGGTTGGGCCGTTGGTATTTCATTTTATTTATATATTACATATAGATCTGCCGAAGTTTATAAAAGTAAATTATGATATACTTAGTATTAATTACAAATAACATATCACTTTTATTGATTACTATGATTTGATATTAAAATATTAATGATTATCGTAAGACAAGAACCAGTGTACCTACTTTAAAACGGAAGGTATTATATCATTTCTGGCTATTATCTACAAGCGACGCTTTTTTAGAACCAGGCTTACACATACAAACACATATACATACACAAAGCCTGGATTGTTGAATATACTTAGTTTTGCAGCTATTACTAACTACTTATGGATGAAGATTTAACCCGTAAGTATACTTCAGCCACTTTGTAAGCGGAATGCGATAAATTTTAAATAGGACATATAGATACAGCTATATTTAAAAATGTTAGTGCTGTAGAGAAGGACTTCTCCGCCCCCCTCTACTTATAATGTAGGTAACTGATGTTCATAAGACAAGATGATTTAAAAAATATTAATAAGGAAAAAGTAATATTATGGATTTGACATGAAAATGTTTTATTATTCTTGTACCTATATATAAGTATTTTTGTAATTGCTTTATATGCTACAAAAGTATCTATATAAAAGTAAAATTATACATTCAGAATAGTAGAGCGGTAATATTTCGCTAATTGTACACTTTTACTACCGTCAAGTCATACAAATTTGAAGACTGCATTATTTTATTGATACATAAAGAGTGGAGCACACGATGGATCGGAATCGGGATCGCGGTGTAAAATGTGAAACCGATACGGACGTAGTCTAAGTACCTAATTAAGTGACTACATAGTAAAATAGTTTATTAACAATCGTTTACATGCTTGTTCAAATGACTTTCTGTTATCTGTGTGCCCCAGCTATAAACAGACATGGTGGCTGGCAAGGCTAAACACGATAAACAAAGTGCATAAACTAAATAAATTGGGGCATCCATCACCCAGAGGGCGCTACGTTGCCGCGCTGCCGGAACGGTTGATAGATAGCGTGCGATGCGGGAACTTTGTGCCAAGACGCAAAAATTAACAGGTTACTTGTGGCATAAGGGTTGTAAGCTTTCTTATATATTTATTTTTCGTACGTGCCCTATGCGTTCAAAATTTCGACACAATTTAATTTTACGTACAGAATTAGTTGTAGCCCATAACTACGTCTTTGTCACATTTCGATTTGACAGTTTGAATGGAAATCTTTAAATTTATTAGAGGTTAACTTCCCTGTCATTGGGTCTTTTTTGTTTTTTGGACTGTTTAAGAGCCACTGATCTCGCAGAGGCTGGCTTCCAGAATTACCTTGACATTGTATTTACTCAGCACATTATTAAGTCCTTGAACAACGAAATAAAGGGTGTTGGTAAATTGGTCACAACTCGCAACTGTGACAGTTAGCTTCCAGGTTAGATAAATAAAACGCAAGCATCTACTGATGTCTATATTCTGCTAACATTTTAGTAAAGTTACAAAAATATTTTAGCCAATAATACTTACTCAGTTTAGTTACAATGTTATGCAACAGCATTGTAGGTAGGGCAAGTGACCCGGTTGTGGCCACCGACCCCTTTGTGGCCATTTAGAACTTTAAATCGTTATAACTAAGGCAAAGACAAAAATATTACTCTATGGTTTACGGGAATAAAAATATCTAATATTGGTAACACTGATAGCGTTAACAGCTTTGATGTGTCAAACTTCACTTCAATCCAACAAGTCATTAGTTTTTGACAAGCGTCAATTGTTTTAAGTCTTAGCAAAAAGGCTAAGGCGAGCGGGTGAGTAATCAATCATTATTTTTTAAATCCTTCTTATTTATTTTAATGTTTATGTTAATCCTTCATAAAGAATACACTGTCTTAGTGGTAATAATGATATTTTATCGCTATTTGTTTATTAAGTGAGGTTATGAGAGGTGGCCACTAATGGAGCAAAATGAATGAATTTTCCCATCTTTGGCCACATGACTGGCCAAAAGTGGTGCACGTAGAACCCCACTTTTGGCCATTTAGTTTTTATCGTGATTTTTCAACTTAATTACTTAGCTATTTTGATATAAGTAATCTATTCATTTTCAGAGTTACGATTATAATGCCTCCATCGAAACCAAATACTAAAAAAATCGGTGTCGTGAAAAGAAAATTGTTCCAGTACTCACCGCATAAGATAACATTAGCGTTGAACGCAATAAAGAATGGGATGCCCGTTGCCACTGCTAGTAGAGATTTTAACGTACCTCGAACGACTTTGCGTCACAAAATTTCTGGAAAAGCGCCTGAAACTTCTGGACATGTAGGGCCCCAGTCAGTTCTTGGAAGAGAAATAGAAAACGAACTTGTCATATGGATCAAAGATTGCGCTCGCGCTGGATTTCCTATCAACAAGGATGGATTACTGGATTCTGTTAAGAAAATTGTTGTGAAGGGCCAAATTGCTACACCTTTTATAAATGATAGACCTTCAAGATCCTGGTTCGATGGATTTATGGCGAGACATCCTGATTTGAGCCAAAAACATGCCGAGTATATTAATAAAGCTCGTGCCTTAATAACTGAAGAGAAAATTCGGAACTGGTTCCAAGAAATTTCTTCATTGCTCGGTGATGAAAATTTAAAGATTCTAGAAAACCCTGCGAGAGTGTGGAACTGTGATGAAACATCTTTTTTTCTAGCTCCAAAAGGATCTCTTGTGTTAGCTGAAAAGGGACAACATGTTTACGATACATCAAAAAACAGCGATAAAGAAAATATAACTACCCTATTTACTGTCAATGCCGCTGGTGAATATGCACCTCCTTTAACTATTTATAAATACAAAAGAATGAGTTCTGAAGTTCTTGACAATGCACCAAATGGATGGGGAGTTGGTAAAACCGATAAAGGGTGGATGACGGGCGAATCTTTCTATGAATATGTGGCAAACGTCTTCATTCCTTACCTTAAAGAAACAGAAATTGAACTACCAATAATTTTGTTTCTTGACGGCCATAAGTCCCATCTGACTATGCATCTTAGCGAATTGTGTAGGGAAAATGGCATTATAGTTATTGCTCTTGTCCCAAATACAACACATATGTTGCAACCTTTGGACGTTGCTGTATTTTACCCATTAAAACAGAATTGGCGTCAGATGGTCAAAAAGTGGCGCATTGAAAACGATGGACAAGAAATCACAAAATTTACTTTGCCATCTGCTCTGCAAAGTTTACTCCTTGATAACAGAGATAAGTTTGCAAAAAATGTGCAAGCAGGATTTCAGACATGTGGTTTATTTCCATTTGGTGCTGACTTTGTTAATTACAAGAGAATTATAAAAGATAGAGATCCAAAAACTTTTGAAAACCGACAAGAAGTTGCTATCTCTGAATCCAGCTACATTTCATACCTGGAAAGTAAAATCGTCCCACACATACTGAAAGACTTTTATACTACATTTAATTCTGGTAAAGACTGGGAAGGCAATAAGGAGGCATCAATGTTATATGATATATGGCTAAATTTCAAAAATGATACTACTACTACAATGTCACAGCCCACCTTGGCATCTCATGATATTGAAAATGCCGTCAGAGAAACTCCTTCACCATCGCTTATCAGGGATGATAATATATCAAGGAACCAAGAGTACATTGATGACTTAACTGATATTGAAAACGAAGATAGCTCCTCCAGTACTTCTCTTGCAGTAAAAGAGCCATCAGAAGAGCCAGGTCTATCTTCGGGCAAGTCTGTTACAGATGCTCAAGACTCTTTACATTCTGATCAAGTGAAAAACACACTAATTAAAACCACATCTTCAAAGGATTTAAAAATCTGTAATCAAAAGGATATTACAGCAGAAGCACCAGGTCCATCTTCTAGCTATTCTGATACAGATGTTCTAGACTCACAAAACAAAGACAACCCCTGCAATACCTGCCTTACAGCTAAACCCCCTGCAATAATTGCCCTTCGAACAGCTAGAGATTTAGTGACAGATTGTGTTTTGTACCCAGGAAAAGCAATACCAAAAAATACCAGAAAAGCAATGTATGTCCCTTCCGTTATCACGTCGAATAAATGGCGGGATATTATGAAGGCAGCTGAAAAAGAAAAAACAGAAAAACTATCTAAGAAAAAAAATAAGCCAGGAAATAAAAAGATGAAGAAGAAAGTGTGTAGAATAATCGCATCTTCTGAAGAAAGTAGTGATGAAGGTGCTGGTAGCGATTCAAATGCTGAAAAAGTGATAGAAGAAAACAAAATTCCAAAAAAAGATCTAAAACGAACAAGAAAACGTTCTGAGACTGATGACACAAGTTCCGAATCAGAGTTGCCTCTAAATCAGTTAGCAAAGTTAGGAAACAATAAAATGTGCGATGAAAACTTAAAAGTAGGATCAAACGTCATTGTTAAGTACGAAGGTGAATATTTTCCTGGAAGAGTTGAGAACAAAGATAAAGGATGTTATGAAATTAGCACAATGGTATTATCTACAAATAATACATTCCGATGGCCACAAAAAATTGATAAAATTTGGTATGGAATTAATGAGATTGTGGAAATTATAAAGTCACCTATTAAAGTTAATAACAGAGGCTTCTTTAAAGTTACTGAGATGGAAAAGTTTTTGCCCAACATTTATAAAATCTTAAAATTTAAGTACTTAAATTAAAGACTGCATACCTACCTACAATATGATAAAGTATTATATATATTTTTTGTGATTTAGAACTATATTGATATTAATCTAAGCATAAATTTAAATTTAAGAAGCAAATACAACTAAAAGTGTTATCATAAGTGTACCTAATTAATAAGAAGTATAATTGTTTATTGCAAAGATAGGTTGCCAAAATTGTTATTTAATTTTAAACAAAGACTGTGCATCATACCTAGTGATAATTATAAGAAAACTTATCAAGACTGGTCATTATAATATTATAGATATCTACCTCGTATAGGTTAATGTTGATATTCTTAATTGTAATTTTAATTCAAGCTGAGATATTATATTTCGTATTTGTTGTCAATATTATGTTAGCTATTTTTCTCTAAATAAAGACTGTTGGTCGTAAAATATGCGATTTTAGAATAATTTTTTTATTACTTTGAATAATCTGCTTTTTATTTTTGATGAATTTTGATGGCCAGAACTGGCACATGACTGTGGCCAGAAATGGGGTAATTCTGGCCAAAAATGGCACAAATTACCATTTTTTTTTCTTTTCTACAGGATTATTTTTCCATTGAATCATTATGAAAAAAAATGTATCCTTAGGCTAAATTTATATATATTTAATCATTTTTTACAAGAAATATGTCCGTGATAACAAAAACTGTAAAATGATATAGCCTCAAAGTCTACAAAATTCTTAAAATGGCCAAAACCGGGTCATCTGCCCTATGTGGGTATGTATACAGTTTTAGACTTTTAACTTGTGATACTTTAACTTAATGCAATTTTAGAACGAACGTGGAAGAAAAATTACTTGTAATAAAGTCAAAATTGATATAAGCATTTTTCTTGTTTATCATATACTCGTATACACGAACTTTTAACGACTCATATACTCTGTACACACGAACTGGCAGCGACTCATATACTTGTACACACGAACTGTTAACGACTCATATACTTGTACACACGAACTGTTAACGACTCATATACTCTGTACACACGAACTGGCAGCGACTCATATACTCTGTTCACACGAACTGGCAGCGATTCATATACTTGTACACACGAACTGTTAACGACGCATATATTCTGTACACACGAACTGGCAGCGACTCATATACTTGTACACACGAACTAGCAACGACTTATTATGTTTTTATATTTCAAAAGTTTAATGCTGGTATTTGATATTGATGTTTTATTAATTAGTAATGATTTGAAGTTTCGAAGTCTCGATGAGGCCTAATATTGTAAACATTTTAGCGATAAACATAGTATTATTTTTATTCCACGAATAAAAATTGTGTGGTTTTACCGCAAACAATAGTACATTGTGTATTAAGGGTGGGAAGGAGAAAATTATTAACAAGAGGCTATTTAGAAGCCTAAGGCCGAAGTTGTTCTATTTTGGTGAGTTTATTTATTTATTCACCTTGTATTTTTATTTATTTACTCGCGAATGTGATACAAAATGATACGTGTGATACGTGTGTAACACGGGCGGTACGGAAATTACAAACTCGAGTAATTCGTTAATACACAATGTATTTATTTTTGTAGGAAATTACGGATCATTCTCACTAGATCCATTGTCCAGATCCATAATGGATCTAGTGAGATATTTTTTTCTCAGTAGATCTGTTTTCTAATAAACTGGATCTAATGAGAATTTTCATTGCCAATAGATCTATTTTAAAAATAATTTTAGAATAAATTAGATCTAATGATAATATATTGTCTCACTAAATAGAATGTTTGAAAAACTATGTAATTATAGAAAATGATACCTAATTATTAACGAAAATTATACTTAATTATTAATGAAAATTTTTAATTTGGATAAATATAAATTATTAAACATTTCGATTGCTGTAAACATTTCAAGCTGCAAGTATCTAAATAGCTTTAAGTTAACAGCAATTCGTTTAATTTTTCTCCATTATTATTAAGTAACCAAGATTTTTTGACGGCACGTCATAGGTACAGTAGATTTTTTTTTATAAAAAAGGCATATTCATCAATAAAGGTTCGCCATCCCTGCCCTAGGGTTTGTTTGTCAAACTAGAAAGGACTATATATCCGTAACTATTGATCGTAGACTAGTAGTTTCTTGACAGAAATGATACGTCTCATACGATCTTTATTTCAGAATGACATCTGTCAAACTATAAAGAAATATATCTCGGTAACTTAAAACTTATTCGGGTACCTAAAATTTATCGTAGACTAGTAGTTTCTCTACAGAAATGACACGTCAAAAATAGAAAGGTTTTAGATGATAACTGTCATCCGAAATTAAGAACTTGATGAGAACTGTCATTGCTGTGGAGAAATTACTAGTCTACGATCAATCATTACCGAGATATATACCTTTCTAGTTTGACAGGTCTCATCCGAAATAAAGATCTTAATGAGACGTATAATTTTTGTGGAGAATCTACTAGTCTACGATCAACAGTTACGGAGATATAGACCTTTCTAGTTTGACAGCTATCATTTGAAATAAAGATCTTGATGAGATCTATTATTTCTACTAGGAAAACTACTAGTCTACGATCAATAGTTACAGAGATATAGACCTTTCTAGTTTGACAGCTGTCGTTTGAAATAACGATCTTGATAAGATCTATCATTTCTAATAGGGGAACTACTAGTCTACGATCAATAGTTACAGAAATATAGACCTTTCTAGTTTGACAGCTGTCGTTTGAAATAACGATCTTGATAAGATCTATCATTTCTAATAGGGGAACTACTAGTCTACGATCAATAGTTACAGAGATATAGACCTTTCTAGTTTGACAGCTGTCATTTGAAATAAAGGTCTTGATGAGATCTATAACTTTTGTAAAATAACTATATACACGTGTAAGATCAATAGTTTAATTTTTTTTTAATATATAAAATAAAATATATATTAAGAAAAACAGTATATTTCTTGTTTTTTGCGGTCAAACTATCTCCATATTAAATTCATCACAATTGGTCCAACCGTGAAATTTAACGGATTGATAGACAGATAGACACCGACACTTTCGAATTTATAATATTAGTATTAGTATGGATCCTCATTTTATAAAGTCGGTTAATTTTTAGTTTTGAATTAATAATATCTCTTAAATAGGTACCTACAGACCATTCGCGAACTTCCTCCTATTTTAAAGTTGGTAAAAATAAGAATATGACAGGGGAAATACGAGTAATAGTATTAGAAAGTAAGTTCCGTTATCTCCCCAGCCTAGGGGACAACAAGCCTAGCCGACACCAAATTTTTTATCAGATCCACAACTGAATCTAGTGAGAAAGAAATTCCTTAGTAGACCCACACTTTCAAATCTGGTTCTGGTTAACGGATCTAGCGAGACAAATACTTCTCAGTAGATACACACTTTTAAAAATGGATCTATTGAGAAAATAATATCTCACTAGATCCATTATGGATCTGGAAAATGGATCTAGTGAGAATGATCCGAAATTACGAGAAAAAATCACAATGTGTGGCGGGCACGTAAGATACCGAATATGACATTACACGAAAACTAGTCTTCAATATGTATGGATATATACATATAGGACTGTGTGTATATGTAGGTATATACATAAGTGTTGCAATGCAAAATTTGTATTAATTAGTTGATTCACTATTTTATGTTTCGTTTTGTTTGAGTAACTATTGGATGCTGGCAATAAACCAGTATTGTAATTAGTACGTAAATCTAATTGTAGATAATTCTTATGACGATTCAAGTGTTTCTAGAAACCGATTCTAGACCGACCAGTGTCCGATTTGAGTTGTGGACTAACTCTTCTGAAATAAGTGTCGTTATGGTATTTTATATAATATGAATAAGTTTTGTTCACAGAAGTTACTATAAACCATGTAATTATTTTCCTGTTTTATTGTAAAATATCAATGACCCAAAATAAACATAAAAAGGAAACCGTTTATTACTTCAAATTCAACGAGTAATAAAATGCATTTGGCAATGAATTGTTATCGCTGCGACATCGACTTCCTACTGTGACAGCCGATTGAAAAATATTTATTTAATTACACCTGCATAGGAGAAACGACAACAGTCGAACCGTAATTGCGGCGACATGTCACATGTCACATGTCACGTGTCACAGAATTGACAGGAGCGAGTTACAAGGTTGGGTTGATAAGTCTCTTTGAGGTTGTGGGGGAAAAGCATAAGCGATTTAATGATAACGTAAAATTTATATTGTATTCTTTATTGAATAAAAAAATGTTGCAACTTTAATGATTTGTAACAGGGTTGAGTTATTTTTATTGTTGTAATTATGAAAAAAAAATATTATCTGCAACCTCGATACCTGATTAATTATTTGGAAATGTATACTAGCATTATAGAGAGGTAAAGTGTGTAAGTTTGTAAGTGTGAATGTTTGAAGTAAAATACGAAGCTACTCATCTGATTTTAAAAATTTCATTCACCAATACTTAGAAGTGGAGTTTCAGAGTGGAAATGAGCGGTATTTTGATTTTAAAAACATAAGATTTTACTTCAAAATATTCATTCAACTGTAGTCGAAAAAAATGCACTTTTCCCTTAAGTTACAACGAAGCAAGGGTATGATCTGATAATATCTAAAGGGATTGAAAATAATATATAAAAGTGGAGGGGGGGGGGGGGGGCGATGACTGTTAGGGCACTTTTTTGGTTTAAACAAAATAAAAGTCTAGAAAATTAAGATTATTAACCATTTATTGAAGTAACCTTTAAGCTTTTAATCGCAACTACATTTTGGCAAACTTTAAATAATGTTTAAATAAGTATTTAAATTAAGAAATTCACATGAAGGGAAAAGTGGCTTGGTGAGTTTTAGTTGCAAGATTTATTAAAATGGAGAATGCAAAACGTGTAAGATCTTTAATACATACTAGGTTTTTGCTCTCTAACGGGCCGAGATGGAGGGTGCTAATAATTCAGTTTTTATGTTGTATAGGTTCGTTCGTTCGTTTCAGCCGAAAGACGTCCACTGCTGAACGTAGGCCTCCTCCATATGTCTCCACAACGGCCGGTCCTAAGCCGCCCACGCCCATCCGCTTTCTGCGGCTCTGACCAGATCGTCTGTCCATCTGGTAGGAGGCCAACCCACGCTGCGTCTTCCGATCCGTGGTCGCCACTCGAGAACCTTTCTACCCTATCGGTTATCGGTTCGAAGAGCGATGTGGCCATTTCCACTTCAGCTTGCTAACTGTTTTAGCTATGTCGGTAACCTTAGTTCTTCGGCGAATTTCCTCGTTTCGGATTCTATCGCGCAAAGTAACACCGAGCAAAGCTCTTTTCATAGCTCGCAGCGACTCTGAGCTTATTTAATAGGCCAAGAGTAAGAGACCACGTTTCTGTACCATAAGTCATCACTGGCAATACACATTGATTATAAACTTTTGTCTTTAGGCACTGAGGTATTTTGGACGAAAAGCTGTTGCGTTGTTTCCCGAACGCTGCCCAGCCGAGCTGGATTCTTCGGTTAACCTCTTTCTCAAAGTTGGACCTACCTAATTGGACTACTTGCCCTATGTGTATTCGTTAACAACTTCAGCAGTAGCGTATCTAACAACCACCGGTATAGGCGCGACATGGAAATTGAACATCACTTCGTTTTATTCATGTTCATTTTTAGGCCAACCTGATAAGAAACTCTGCTGAGGTCTCTGAGCATCGTGCCTAGGTTTTCCAGCGATTCTGCAATGTTGTCGGCAAATCGAAGGTAAGTGATGTACTCGCCATTTATGTTGACGCCATATCCTTCCCACTCCAGAAGCTTAAACACATCCGCCAACGCAGTTGTGAACAGTTTCGGAGAAATAACGTCTCCCTGTCTCACACTGTAACGATACCAATATTTATGCCTTAACATTTTGTAATGCAATGTTTTTATTCAAGTCTTAGCGCGAAGATTTAAATTAGTAAACAATTCTCAATAAAATTACTACCTAAAGCAAAATGCAACTTTAAATTAGAATGACGCGTTTAAATAGACATGTTCAGTAATTTTATACATTAGCTGAGAAGTTATGATTTATTTTATGAAAGGTTTGAAGCTAACAAAAGGTTGAATACCGATGACTCAAATGTAATATATTACATTATAAACTTACGAATCATAAACATCAACACAAAATTAATTGTTAAATGTAGGTAGTAATCTAGCTCCCGATTTATGAATTCGGACTCTAGACAAAATACAGTTGCGTAAAATTTTGAACCTGCAGCGCGAGAATGAATGGTTTAAAACTTACCATGATTGAGTGTTTGTTTAGAACTAAAGTTTATTGAAAGACATTTTAAGACAAGCGCTGATTGGTGGTTAAGTGTTATAGAAATGGTAGCAAGTTTCATTTGCTCTTTAAAGGTAGTTACATAACTTTTACTCGAATAAAATTTTATTCAGGAAATTAAACGCAGGATAAATCGGAGACGCTCTAGATAAAAGTTGCTTTGTTATCCGCGGTTTTCTTTTCTTATCAATTTTATTGCCTTAGTTAAATAGTAATGCTACTCTTATTGGGAATTCTATAATGTTGAGTATACCGCGTAAGTTTAAGTTACTTAGAACTTTTATAATATTGAAAACACCCGCGAAACTTACCTAAGTGAGTCGTTTAACAACCATTAGGGTAGCCTCGTACAATAAATATTCTAACAATGGTAAAGGGTAGTTGTTTTGGTTTTCACGTATTCCGTATAATGGTATGACGTGTTAGTTTATTTGAACTTACCCGGGGTTTGTTGAAACTTTACGAACATTTAGAACTATTGTTTGCTATATTATACTGACGTACCTCTTAAACAACTGGGCTTACTACTTATTTAACACATCGGTTTTTGGGTCTTACCACTTTTAACAATCACGCTTGGCCAAATAAGATAATTATTTAGACCATTTTAAATATTTATTTAGATTTAATTTCTCTCACTCTTTAAGTGAGTGGATGCGCATCTTGGCTCCTCGGACCACTGTCTCGTTCGGACTCATGTGTCATGCACACAACCCGATCCACCTGGGCCACATAAAAACGAGTTGCACTCCGGAAGTGCCAGCAAAGTAAAAACCTTTACACACGATTCGCGCTTAACATTCAAATATGTTACAAGACATCTCATACGTCATATTTAATTGTACAGAACTAATGGCCTTAACACACAATTTGCGCTTAACACTCAAATATGTCACAATACATATCTTTGACATTGTCATGAAATAACAATGTTTGTTTATTTACTTTTTTGACGTAGTATATTTGACATCTCAATCTGTCAAGGAATTAAAATCCCATATCCAACCTCCCTGTACTACTCATAATCGCCATACACTAGAAATAATTATGAGCAGTTAGCAGCTAGTCTATACGCATACGTCTAGTCGCACGCACACAAACACCGTGCCGAAGTCTGCCGAACTGAAACCACGTTAGACGATTGTTAGGTTTTTTTCGTTACAGATTTTTTTGTATCGGTTGCCGCGCTCAGAGCCCGCGATAAAAGCTATGCAATAGCTTAAAATAAAAACTTAGATGAAAAACTTATGAGTTCCCGCGTTCCTGCCTTTATTTTTTTTTAATCCATCACGACGTTTGTGGCAGGGGGGGGGTCCATCAACCGACACAAGCCACTTCGATATTTCAAGAAAAGAAAAATCTTGTAGAAACTATTTGTGTGTGCTTTATAACAGAACAGGCCATTGAAAGAAAATCGTATATGAAATTACTGTCGCCTTATCTGACCTGAAAATAGTTTTTTTTTATCAGCAATCCAGTATCAGTCCTTCCCGCATTTTTTTTTTAATCTAATTCGAACTTCTCCTAGCGTTTTTGAGTTAGTATCTTATTTAGGTTTTTTTTTCTGATTGGATAAAATAAGACCTTTTGGTGATGCCGACAATTTCTTCTTTATTTCTTTCTTTTGTTCACTTCTTTTTTAGTAATTATTTCTCTGCTGTTGTCAGTTAGTATTCTTTTTCTTTCAGTTTGCTTCCTTTTGAAGTATCTTTAAAGAGTTGTAAGTTTAAAAGTACATAAGTTAAGGACCAGGGAGCACTTAGGATGCCTGAAACATTAGATACCCAAAAGTTTACCCCTTCAATGTTGAACTTGCGTTATATACTACTAATATTAACATTTAATTCTTACTGCAGAAATCCACAAAAATTGCCGGCACCGTGGCTCATACATTGCTTGCACTTTACACTAATAACGTGTTCGTATAGACTACATAAGAGCAATTATCAGTCAAAATTGTCGCTTTCTACGGTATAATCACGAAGATTTACAACGTAGTGCCAAATGCTTCCGACTGCCCAGGTAACAGGGTTCCCAAGTATATATGTTTGCCTACAATAACTTGACTTTTGGCACATATGTAGCTGTAGAGATCGAGAAAAATAACAAACCTTTATCCCGATCGACAGTTCCAACAGATATATGTTTTTCCTTGGGTAAAACCACACGGTAAAACCGTAGAGATCGTCTAACAAAAATAAAATATTTTAACTTTTGCCATCGCCCGCGCAATATTCGGTCACCGTTTTAGGATTCCTTGTACTGAGAAGAAAAAGAGCATTTCTTGTTCTTCTTCATCCCTCCAGTTATCCTTGTACATAAACCCATAATAAAGTTATCCATTCCTCCATTACGACCTTAAGTAATAACACACAAATAGAGTTTCGCTTTTATACATTTGGTCAGAATTTGTACTCTGATTTATATTGTGAGTTCAGGTGACATTTTTAGTATTCTAATACCTATGTACTTAAAGGATTCAAAAAACTAAACCTTTTATAAAACAAGCTTATACTATAGAGATATTAAAAAAGATGCTATTTATTTTACAATACGGGAATTATGTGCACTCATTATGGCATGTAGGTACCTATCTTGCTTTCATTACAGATATGTCCAGTCGTTGTTTCAGACCAAAGTCTCTAACTTAAATAAACGTAAACCCACGATGGTATCAATTATACAGGTAGCACCTGACATATGTTCAGAAATCCCACTATTTATAAAAGCAATTACCGAAGAGCTAAACTTTATGATGAAGTGTATTTATTGGTAATTAAGTAATGAAACAAGTTTAAATTGTTCGATACGTTCAGAAGTAATTATAACTTAAGTGGTTCCTTTGTTAAGTATCAACAAAGTACACCAATTTGTTACCGAGGCTAAAACATATTGAGTAAGTACTCGTTTGTTATTAAAATATTGTTATAAAATAGGTTTATCATTACTACAATACAGTATACAATAATAAAGGTAAAACTGACATGTTTGTATGTAATAAACTCTTCAACTACTGAACTGACAGACTGTTTTACTTATACCAAACGCACAGGCACACGTCAAGCATCGGAAGCTACACCATGTATCTTAAGTGGACAGGGTGTCCCAAGAAATAGATGACACTAAACATGGGTGAAGACAGGTCATTATAGTACAACATTTTCATTCTGACTCGGTAGTTAAAAATCAAAACTACAGTCGTCATATTGACATTGTGTGAACTTACAGCGACACTAGCGACCAAAAAGTTTTAACTTTAGCCAAAACTTTTTTATTCTCTAGATACCGCTAAATGGCTACACTTCTGTTCCCACCATTTTTATTTTGGCGAGTTTTTTTATTTCCAACTTAACAAAAGAAATAAAAATGTCTTCATCGTCAGATGACTTTAATATAAATGCGACACCGCCAAATATTGTTCATGCGGCTCAAGAAATAAATTTGAACCAGTTACCACTGAAGCCTAAACGGCAAGTAGTTTTATTACTTGGAGAAACAAGAAAAAAGCGAATTCGTTTTCAGAGAATCTCCTATTAGCTTACTTTGGGAAATTGCCGAAAACCACAAACCGTCTTCCCTAAAGGCAATTTACTCTATGTTGAAGAGAATTCTCAAGTCCAATTCGATCAATATTAAACAGTACCTATTAACAGGATTTTCAAAAAGGAAGTCACATGGGTATGTAAGTAAAAAATCGAAGGTACATACGGGATAAAATGTAGAAAAAAAATATTTACACACTAAGGTAATTTAAAAAACTTTTACTATGTTTTTAAAAATTGTAAAGTTAATCTTTAAGTATGTAAATTTTTTCGCATCATAATTTTATTTATTTACTCGCAAATAAGATAAAAAACAGTGTGTGTAACACGGGCGGTACAAAAATTATAAAGTCGAGTCATTAAAGCCTTAAGCTTCTAAATAGCCTCTCGTTAGTAATTTTCTCCTCACCGCCCTAAATACACAATGTACTAATTTAATTTTGGTTAAGGTATACGTATTGCTGTGGTTTTTATTTTATCTATTTCATCGTGTCAGGGGAGGCTTACGATACTAAATATATAAAGAATTTTCCGCAATGCAATTGTAACAAGAACGTTAATGAAGACATGGAGCTTAACACTGTAAGTGCTAAAGTAGCAGAGCAAAGCAATGCCTACTAGATGCTTCACACTCAACTCGATGCATCACAAAGATGAATGGTTCAATAGAGAGAGGCGCACAATTCGAGCTCGCAGCTCCCGGCCTCGTACAGGATACAATATTTTATGTTGACAGACGTAACAGCGTTTATACGAGCGTTTATTCTTTATGTGTCCCGTATTTTATTCCCTTTATGACGACTCTTGCCAACATTACCGATGCCGCTCCATTAACTATTTCTTCCACAATTTGAACCATATTCTCTACATTTTATGATGTGCATTTGATTTGTGCTTAGTAATTTATATTTGGTTTTAGTATAATAGTCGTGGATACCGGTTGTATGTTTGTTAGTATTTTATTTCGGGGCGTTCTCGCGTCATAAAATAATGCCGTAATGCAGTGTCGTAAATCAATTTTCCTTTTGAACGATGACGTTTATAATGAAGGTCGGTAGTTTGAATTAGTATATCTTTTTAGTGTATGAAAACGTGACTATAATATGTTTTATAGTTATTTCGTCGCATTTTACCGACGCTTTTTTATTGAGGGTATTGTTTGGATACGATTAATGTTTCGACAAATTTATGTTATGTGTTATGAAGAAAGGAAGACGTGTTTTGTTTTAAAGCCCAAAGCTTTTAATTTTTTTGGTTCGGCAACGCGCGACAAGCGTCTATAGGCCACGGTGACCGCTAACTATCAGGCGGACCGTGTGCTTGTTTGTCACCTTAGTGGCATAAAAAAAAAAAAAGTTTTTTGATGTAAAATTTTTATTGCCACGTATTAAAGGTAAAATCGACTCGTTTAGGCATCGCAATCGATGTATTTTCGAGATTGGTTTTCGTTATTGAATTCGATGTTTCATATCTGCATATCTGCCAGGCGTCCCATGACGGACATTGTGCTTTTTGACATAACCACGAAAACATTTAACTTTTGCATATTGCTCATTAGCTAATGATTCCGTTCCTCTAAGGTTGACATCCGTCCGGGTTTCCCCGGATGTGTCCTAGTTTAGAGGGCGTCCGGGGAGCGTCCGGACGGGGTTTCATTTATAGTCCGGGTTTAAAAGTTCCTAAAAACTTAAAGAATATTTTGTTTTGATAACAAAGTAAAAAAGTAAGACTGCAAACAGTTTCTTAAAACGTTTTGTTTATTAAGAAGACTAAATTTAGTTTATTTTTTGATTTTTCTAAGTAACTTTTTAAAAGAAACTGTTGACATGTCCGGGTTCTAAGCTCCAAAATCCGGGGCTTTTACGCTTCTTGTCCTAGCTAGATTTTAGAGATGGCAACCCTACTGGTACACCGAGCCTACCTCCAAGGTTTCCTTGTAGTATAAGTGAATTTTAATAGAGTCTTGTTTTTTACTGTTTAAAATTGAAATATTGGAGTTGAAGAGTGTAGAGTGCACGCGCTGCCATTTTCGTGAAGCACATGATCCGAGAGGTCGAGATGAATTTGACTCAAATAACTCACTACTGTGATGCTGCAAATCCTTTTGCAGTTTTCAATTCAATTCAAGTTTCTAGCAATGTCATTACATATAAAAGTTGTTTTTATAAATTTGCACAACTGCACAAAGAATGACCTTTACCTTTTTTTAAAAAACCTAAATAAATATTATTCAATTAATAGAACAGTTTTCATATAATTTAGATCATACTTTTTATTAGGATAACTTCACAGTTACATACAATTTTGTTATTTTCACACGTTTAAATACTTTCGATCTCTATCGAGAGTTCTCGGAGAATAATGTTTCTGTGAGCTAAACCGCGGGCCACAACTAGAGTGTTATAAAACGTAAGCTTGTATGATTAGAAGAACGAAAATAGTTGTAAAATAAAAGTTGCCAAAATGTCTCCATTTAAGAGTTGCTCTTTCAAGTTAGATATGTTAGAGAAGTAGTGTGACTGAACTGTTCGTAGTAGAGGGCCTGATCATAAATCTTCATTGCGTCCCGATGACACGCCGCGACACGTCTCGCTACCGCACTACGAGACACGACACACTTTACCAACAACTCACATTACGCAGACAAAATCATTCCAATTTTTACCTTACCTCACCGCAATAAAGTAAGGCTCAAAGTTTTATTTGGCAAATGGAACTTTGTCACATTCAGCCTCATGAATAACTTCTAAAACAATATCTTCATTCAATATTAAAACTAACGTCAAAATCATAAAGTTCAATACAGATTGTATATTACTAAGCAGTATTTTGTTCTCTCGGTTGGAATCAAAAGGGTGTAAATGATGAAACTCATTTGCGACAAGGTTTTCTGTGAACAGATTTGAATTGACAGTGTTTAATATTAGAGTCTATATTCAAACGTTGAGTGATGAAGTGAGTGGCAACAGCATTATCCCTCTGTGACAAGCGACGTCGAGCAGTCGAGCAGTCGATCACCGTAATATATGTGCCGCGCTGTCAGCTGTCGGCTGTCAGCTGTCTCGTCTCGGCCTGAGAATGATTCACTCCATGATAAATTTTAGCTTATGATTACCTTTCAAACGCACGTCAATATGTCTGTTTACGTAATTACAAGGTCTATATTTTAAGGCTTTCAGACGTTTCCCTGACGGAACTCGCTACGGAAGTCGGGCTCGTTCATTATTTTGACGTTTGGACGTTGAGTTTATTTATGATGGAGAATGATTTATTGCTCTAACGGGCCGAATTAATTATAAATTGAGTTTAGATACGAGTCTAGTACGTATGCATAAATATTTTCTACTGATGAGTCTTGGATGGTAGGTCATTTAATACAAAGGTCAGTTTCTCTCTATAATGTAAATTTCAAAAGTTTTAGATGAAGTAGCTTTTTTGGGCCTTTGTTTATGTTGTACAATATTTTTGTTGATTATTAGTCTATTTTAGTAATCGATACGAGTATTTATAAAATTGAAAAAGCCAATCTCTGGTCCAACTATAACTTTCTAAGGTGTAAAATACCTGCCTCCTCGAGGTATTAAGAAGCTAAGATATATCTGTTAATATTACATGTTTCTTATTTCTATTTTGTACAAAAGGAATTTTAAAAAGTGGCCAATTGAAAAAAATAGGAAATTTAGATAAGATATTTTTGATACGTTTTGTGTTCAAAAAAAGACTGACATTTATTGGCTATAAAAAATATTTTTCGTAGAAATGACACGGTCACTTTTAATAGGTATCATTTATTTTTGCCAAAATGTGAATATTTTTTAGACAAAACGTTTTAAAAGTTTGTACTGTACTTTTAAATTCTCAATTGATAATATTTTTATTCGTTTTGTGCAATAATGAATTACAAAAATTAGTGCCTTCAATACTTTTTTTTAGTTAGTTACCACGTTTGGATTAGCAAGTAAATTACTATATTATACGTATTATGAATACATATACGTATGGTTCCTTGAAAAATAAAAACTGATTAATTGATTTCAATGTTCGCCGCATTCAAAACAATTATTGTAGTTTTGTTAATATCAAAAAACCGGCAGCCAGACTCACGTGCCGAGGATTTTGCTTAAAAGTTTGTGTTACCGCTTACAAACAACTGGCCGAGACGTATCAACTTGGACCACTTCCCATGTTTTGAGACAAAAAGAATAAAATTATTATTTACAGAAGCTTAAGGCAATGATACTACATGCCAGTAAGGAAAAAAAATAAGGATCCTTTTCCATATATGGGACCACCTTGAAAAATAGTTATACAAATTGTAAAAATATAGACAGTAGTACCTACATAAGTATGTTAAGTTAAACAACTTTTCACAAAATATCATAGACATCAAATAAGTTAAGCACAGCCGAAAAACAGAGCCGCTGTCAAAGGTTATATGTACAAACCCACAAATCAACAAATCGTAATAAATGCGGCGATCATAGAACAAATGACGTCGATATAAAACAGAGTCCCAATTATTTGGGACAATTCATTAGAGAGAGTCTCGAAGCTTTTCGATTGCTGCGATTCGTCACACCGCTCACGACAGATGGGGATCTATCCCGTATGGAGTGCCGGGAAGAAATGGGCACACTAAATCAAGTGACGGTCGACAATCCCGCGCAGTCGCCGTCGATACATCAAGTGTAATGCCTCGGATACCGCAGCTAGATAATCGAATGTGAGCATCGACTCGTTACGCTGGAAATAAGATGAGGCTTTTGACGGTCATCACTTCAAAACATCACAACTGATTTTCAATTTCATTGTATTATTGACGTTATTGACTTCATCATCAAATATAAATTATCTTATTACTCTGTTGAGTATATTTTAAAGTTCCTTTCCTTTTATTTTGTGTTATGTTGACGTAAATAAAGTTGATAATTGTTTGTAAATACGGTCTAGATATTGTAGAGCAGTGAGCAGACATAGATCTGTAAAGTTAGCCGCGGACAGGAATATATCGAGTGGTTGCCTCTGTTCGGCTTTATTTATACATAACATCTGTTTGAAGTTGAATCTACCGGCGTGGACGGGGAGCGCATTACCGGAGATTTATTCCGCGTCTTAATTGTGAATCGATGGGTTAATGAAGATAAAACCCGCGGCTGTGTTGTAAATTAGCTCGCGTGTCGACTCGTGGCTCGGATAAAGGCCTTCTTTATTGCTTTGTTTGTTTTCTTGGACTGCACTTCAAAGGCAAATGGGATGAACTTTACTTAAATGCGAATTTAGATGTGCACCTTTACATGTACAATATCCAAAATTATTAATGTCAACGTGTAAAATAGTTATCTGCCGACGTTCGGTGTAATTAACAAGGCTACGTATAAATCAGCTGCAGCCTCAATTGTTGGTAATACAAATACCGCAAAGCAAGATAAATCGCCAGAATTGGTCTTCTTACAAACCACAATTCATTATAGTTATTGTCTGATTGTCCTCTCTACAAGTATATCTGTCACAGATAAAATATATATCATTATATTGAAACGTGTTATTTGCAGTTTCGTAACCTGTTAGTTCTAGCTTCCAATAGTCTGTGACGACTGAATAGTAAAGTAGCAAAATCGGAACACGGGTTAACTCCGGTCACACACTCGCGTCTAATGGTAGCAGTTCGACAAGTACAAATGGCCTCTCTGACAAATGGTCTGACACCGACTCAGATGCTGTCCAATACGTCGTAAGTTCAAGAAAAGGACAAAGTAATATAAAACGTAATGAATCTAGTGAAAAATTGTTTGGACATCACGTTAATTGTTACAAATTGAGTCTTTGACACCAAAAAATATTAGTTTTTTAATATTAGCAGTCAAATTAATTTGAGAGCTAATTTTTTCAAAATCAATTATGTGGTCGTTCACATTTGAAGTTTTGTAAATTACCTTCAATAAACGTTTGTTGTTTTTGTAACAAGTTAAATGGTTAATTGATGAAGAGTCAAAGGTAGAGCTGGTTTCTCAATGTATCTCAAACTTGGATTATAAAACTATTAACAATGTAACAAATTAACTTTTGATTAACTTTAATAAAATCAAACTCAAGCTGTGAGGTGTTGATAGAAATATATCTACTACTGTCGGTAGATTTAATAAAAACCCTGTAACTCCCCCGAGTGCATTGATAGCGGATACTTCAAATGTTTCTCGACAACAAAGTTCCCTTTACAAGTTCGTGTTACAGCGAGGACCGGTCACAGGACCTCCATTGACGAGGCTTTCTTGATTTATGTTTTTTACAGCTCCCACATTGGAATATTGCGAGGGGTTGTCCACCGCCTGTAATATCGCCTCACCGCACGTTTGATGAACGATCCGAGGATGACGACTGACGTTATTGCTTTCATAAAATATATTACCACATATTTTACTTTCAGAACCTTTCTTGTAGAGGTTGAGGGCAAAAAAATAGGTAGTGTATCGGAAGACTATTAAGAGCTCGCCGGGGATAAATCTTTCGACAACATAGAAGTAGGCGATCCGTCTTGTAATGAAGAAAAGTGCGCCCCCAGGATGTTTTATCGTCGATCTGTGTAATTAAAACGTTACCCGGAGGAAATGTGCGGTAATAACAATAAATCTAAAGCGATCGTAACCTGACGCAGTCGTGTCGAGCCGGAAGGTTAGTAATTGCGGTGCTCGGAGACTGGAGCAGCGAAATGTGAGCGTCAGTGAATATTTGATGACGGTCAATGAATTAATGTGTGCGACTGCAATAATCTGCTAATTGTTAATTTGTCTAGGAGGTGATAATATATCCGACTACGCCACGAATAATTTAGATAGTGTTGGTCAGTAATTTTGTGATAGATTAACCGTCACTTATTTTTTCAGCCAATAGCAGTGTTTGTCATTTCTTCGACCTAGTCTGGAGAGTAAAATAATTGATTAACTTCTCATTGAAATAGGAAGGGTTGTTTTGGTATCACAAAATTTTAGAACTAATAGAACGATTTGCTTTATCGACATCTCAATCAATTCCGTAGGAATCTACACCTGGAATAGAACTTATAATTTTTTCAGAAATATTGAATCAGCATTTAACATTGGTAAAACTATCACTAATAGTTATATGTTCTGCAAGGCTGGAAAAAGCTTTTTGGCGTGATAGCGTATTGAATACCGAGCAAGGGAAGGATTTAAAGATTGAACCAAAAAGCTAGGCGAGTGGTTCAAAAATTGTGTTTTGAGCAAGGCAAGAGATCCTAAGGCACGAAATTAAAAAAAAAATTCTAACAGTGCTAAACACACAATTTTTCATCTCACTACAACGAGGAAAATATATACAAGATACAAGAAAAACAATAATTAGTGTTTAGTTAAGTATTGATAACATGATAACAACATTATAAGTCTCTGAAATAGGTTGAACGCCTTTTGTATGTCTGCATGTAGTCAACAAATCGCACGCTCAAAGGCACTTACCTATTTTTCGCGGGTAAACTTAGTTATTTTACGTCGCTGGTGGAGTCTCATGTTTTAATTATTAACTTTAAGTTTATTTAGTAAAGGTAATATGTTTATCGGAAAAATTATCAAAATGATGTACCTACTACGTAATTCCAAATAAATGTTTCTTTTCTTTTTTAGGGTTCCGTACCCAAAGGGTAAAAAACGGAACCCTATCCGTCCGTCTGTCACCAGGCTGTATCAAATGAACCGGGATAGTAAGACAGTAATTTTTTTTACAGAAGATGTATTTCTGTTGCGGGTATAATAATAAATACTAAAAAACAGAACAAAATAAATATTTAAGGGGGCGTTAAATAAATATTTAATATTTTTTTGCCGTTTCTATAGATAATGGTACGAAATCCTTCGTGCGCGAGTCCGACTCGCACTTGGCCGATTTTTTTAAGGTGCGTTTCGAATTTGTACCATGCAAATTTTAAAATTCAGAGAACAAAAATTATACTTAATACTTATTAATTCTTGTTGTATTTAATAATTTAACAAACTACATTAAATTATCTATTAAATAACATTAAACAAAACATCTTAAATGCAATAGTATTAAAAATTAAACTAAAGTATTAAGAACGAAAACTAGTAAGAACGAATTTCAGACGGTTTTATTATGTTTGTTTGAGTAGAATTAAAAAAAAAATTAAAATAATTTCAAAATGAATATAATTTTTTTTATATCCACGTACGACTGCAAGAAAAGCAAGGCGTGGGAACTTACATACAATCACTTGATATTGTGTGTGTGTTTATCAAGTGATTGTATGTAAGTACGCACGCCTTGCTTTTCTTGCAGTCGTACGTGGATATAAAAAAAATGATGTGGGAACTTTTGAATTTTCCAGGATGAACAAATAGCCCGTGTCCTATCCCAGCACTTAATCAACATGTGTGCCAAGTTTCATCCCGATGAAACATATCCAAATATCCAAATGACCAAACATCCAAACTTTCGTATCTAAAATATTAATACGATAGCTAGTAAATATTGAATAAAAATATGTCCCTCCTCGGAATTCAAACTATCTCCATACCAAATTTCATCTAAATCGGTCGATGTATGAGTGACTTATGAAGTAACAGACAGATAGACAAACAAAATTTCGCATTTATAATATTTATAGGATAAATATCTTAATATTTAACTTTTACTTATAAACTATATTATATTACTAATATGGGTGTATGTGACTTATTTACTCAAAAATGGCTTAACGGATTTGGATAAAATTTTGCACAAAGGCATGACAAACACAGAAAAAATAGGAGGTTTAAGAAAAAATACGTTATGCTACAGCGAACGTTGAGGTTATTAAGACCTTCTAATGTTTACTGCTAAAATCAGATAAGTGAAATCAGCAAGCATTACTTGCATATTTTCAATCGTTTAATTTGTTAAAATTTTTAGATAAATAATCGAGTTGCTTATTAGGTAATAGCAACTCAATTCGAAATATTTGACACATTTTTCTATATTTTATATATTAGTTCTGTAACTCTTAATCTACGTAGTATTCCGAACCAAGTATTCTGAACCCATCTACTAGGTTGTTGCAGCAGATTGTAATTGTTGTTTTATACGATTTGGTTGGTAAGCACTGGAACATAACTTTGTCATAGTTACAATACTTATTCTGTCATTGTAGCAAATCTATTCAGTATTTTGTCTTCATTAACTATTTATATTTTTATAGTTGTCACAGTAGTTTTTTTCTGTAACAATCTTTTGATACGGTAAATAAATAAAATTCATCAATTTTTTCCAGAATATACTTTATTAAATTATTTAAATTTTCTTTACCTAACCGAATCAATAAATAGTATTTTATAGTTGATCCAACTAAAACAGTTGTACAATATGTAAACAACTGTGATTATATAGATCATTCGCGGAACTGACAGACCTTGTCCTGTCTGAACAATGGCTTAATGGCTATTGGCGGGTTAAGCAAACGTTTTGTCCATGAAATATCTTAAAAAAAACAAATGTCAAAATAAACCCTAGAATTACATCACCACGTACCGGTTCCAATTAAGAATCTAAGCTAACCAACGATTAGTGGATCTTTTTTACCACACACCAAAACTTCATAAAAATTCTTCAAAAAATTATGGCCACGTACCGGGTTCAATTGCGAATCTAAGCCATGCAAAGACCCACTCAAATGCACGCAACAAACTTCAACAAAATCCTTCAAAAATAATTAAAAGTGATTAAAAAATATATACAGAATAATTATATATACAAAGATAATTTACGCTGATAACAATGTTTTTGAAACTACACAATATAGGAATAGTTTGTCTGTTAAAAATCATAAACCATTTGGAATCATCTCCTAACACATTCATAGCATTTGGTATTATATCTATTAAACAGATAATAGTATCTAATATCTCTTTAATTGATTGTTTTAAGGAATTGTTATGTAATTCAATAGTAAATTTCTTGTCTTGACTGCATTTCTTTTCTTTGATGTTGCATTGCGTATCTTTTTACTTTATGATTATGATTTTTTGGAAAAACTAACCACGACTATTTCGTTACCTATGTATCTTACCGTAAGCACTTTGTCGCATTTCCAGTGACATTTGCTGTTATAAAGTAAGACTTTAACTAGCGTCGTCGTCGCGCTCGCCGTTTGTTCCAAGTTCTGGTGAAATATGTGAGCTGTCCGCAAATAAATTATTCAGGCAATTAATAGCGTGAGACGTCGCGTGGGCGCTCGGCGCTTGGCGCTCGCTTGAATTTAGTCGCTCCTAAACCGATATACACTATTTTGTATTTTAATGATGTTTAGAATATTTTATATCATCTTCTTCATAAACCTCTGATAAATACATTAGCCTTATGACCTAATGTATTTGAGTACTTATGCTTTTTGTTGTTATTAAGAAAGTAATATTTTTTTTATAATAGAAAAAATGACTACAAACTTTGATAACTAAGGTGCAATAAACTTTTTTAGCCCCCGGGGTAAAAATCAAAACGACGGACGCCATATTGTAATGGTGTGAACTTGCAACGACACCAGTGACCAAACACCTAAGGTCACAAAAGTTGGTTACACTCTACTAACATTACTAGATACTAATGGGTGTCTCAAAACCGGCTTGAAATTTGTTTTGAACAAAACATATATTGCAGATGAATTTTAAGCATATTTTATTTTCAACTTTTCAAATGGACACGTTCACCCTTTTTATGAAATTTTCGATGATATTTTGACATAATTGTGGTTGAATTTCGTCAATATATCGACGATTTTCGGTTTTGAGCTCAGGAATTGTCTTTGGATTACTAGCATACACTTTTCCCTTCAGGAAACCTCGAAGAAAAAAGGCCAGAGGTGTTAGATCACACGATATTGGTGGCCAGTTTACTTCTCCTCGCCGCTCGATAACTCGTCTTGAAAATGCTGACTGCAATAACTGTATTGTTTCCGCCGCAGTATGGCATGTTGCACCACCCTGTTGTTACCAAATGTCATCAACATCAATTTCAATTAACACAAGCCACATAGAGTCAGTCAACATCTCGCGATAACGAAGATCATTGACTGTAACTGCATTTCCTTTTGCGTTTACAAAAAAATCGGATCAATACTTCCGGCAGTCCAAAATCCACATCACACGGTTACACGGGGAAGGTGCATAGGTTGCTGATGGATCACTTGCTTTCGGTCCCCCAAATTCGATAGTTCTGTTTACTGACGTTCCCGTCAAGTTAGAAGTGCGCCTTATAGCTAAAAATGATTTTTAGTGAAAAACCGTCACCGACTTGTTGATGCTCCAGTATCAAATTGATGGCGCATGGTCTGCTGGCTTTTGATGTTGTGTTAGTTGAATCTTGTTAGCGTGAATGTGTAGATCTTTAGTCAAAACTCGTTGCAAAGAGCTTCTGGACATGTTTGATTATTGACAACGATGACGAATGGGGTGGATGGGATTTCGTGTGTACACTTTGCCTAACTGCTGCAATGTTTTCAAGCAATCTACCCGTACGAGGACGGCCACCCGCTTTTATATCCTGAACAGAACCAACAGTTTCAAATTTATTAATCGCTAGCTGACCGGGCAGACGTTCTCCTGCATGATAACGACTGATGAATCTCAACTATCCAGGGCGCCACCCAAACGCATACAAAATAATCATTCAAATCAGTCCAGCCGTTCAGGAGAAGTACAGTGGAATTATATATATAAAGATATTCTCTACAGCAGCTCGAGATGGTGCATGATAATGACTGAAAAATATGCGATATCATCGGACCGTTTCTGTACCACCAACTATAACAAAACAGAGTCTTTTGTTACCGATGCACCAGCTAAGTGCTCAGGAGATAGAGATTCAGATAGAGCGGGTTCAGAGGCACGTAAAGAAAATACTTTTCAAGGTCAAGAAAGGTTGTACTGTACTAGTTCACAGTTTATATTAAATATATTTAATGCTCAGAAGTAGCCTAATCACATAAGGTGATTCGGAACCCTTAACATATAGAAATTAGAACTATCTATTTTACA
Source organism: Apoda limacodes (assembly GCA_946406115.1). Classification (NCBI taxonomy): domain Eukaryota; kingdom Metazoa; phylum Arthropoda; class Insecta; order Lepidoptera; family Limacodidae; genus Apoda; species Apoda limacodes. The sequence goes on along the minus strand of OX291553.1, from coordinate 2,364,984 downwards.
TTATTACCTATCTATTTTTATTCTGTCATTTAGGATTTGGTCCATGACACATACTTCAAATTTTCCACAATATCAATGCTACTTTCATGTTCGCAAACTTAATATATAATGGCACACTGAATAAAGGCAATTCACGTCATACATTTGTTTAATAATATAACGCTAGTTTTTATTTATTCACTTTTACCTCCCCTTTCAATCCTTGTTTGGGATCTTCACTTCACTTCACTTCTCAGTTCACTTTTCAGTTACTATGACCCCTTTACAGCAGCAGCATTACTTTAGCCTTAGTTTTTTCTGTGTGTTTCTTACTATGCAGCAAGTGTCTGCATCTTCGCTGGAAATTAAAACAATTTTGAGTTAAAACTCTATCATTTAAGCGAGCCAGAGGCACTTACGAGTTTCTTAGCAAGCCTTGTGCCGTTTAACAAAATTGACTTCATGGTACATATTAGAGCAATTTATTTTAAGGACTTAAATTTAACTGTCTTGAAAAGCGGTGGTATATTTAGAGTTCATAGCAGGCCTGCAGGTATTATATTTTGATAATAGCAAGAAAATAGAGTTATAATAGTTGTAGTAGTAAGTTTTAGCATCATGACAATGTATTATGCAGTTATTTATATAAACCGGACTCAGAATCTGTTTGCAATTCGTGTAAATAAAAATGACCTTGACACGCGTCTTTCGCTTTGTTAGTCTATGCAACATATACGTAAATACGTATAATATTTCTCATTGTAAATTTGAAATTTTGCAGATTTTAGGTTTAATCAGTATCGTGATTTGAAAACCAGTTAAAGAATGTGACAATAAAGGTAATAATGTAAGTATTTTAATGAATTATGATTAAATTACCAGAAAAAGTTAACATTAAGTAAAGTTAGGTTATGTTTACAAGATTTGCATAGAGATTTTGAGTCAGGTTTAAATATGGAACATTAGCTCACGAATCTAATCACAAGAATCGAACAATTATTTATATTATGTCGTAAAGTAATGATAATCATGACATTGTATCGTTATCGCCACGTAAATCATCGTACGATCTCCGCCCACGTGACAATACGATAATAATACCTCATAACGATACCGGATAATACCATAAATTAGTTGCAACCGTATCTTTATAACGAATATCCCGCAATAAATGTGCATCATATCGTCGTGGACTTGTCGTGTTGGCTGATGAAAGACATCTCGTTCAATGTTACGTATGTTATTGGCTATGTACCTACAAGAAAAAATAAATTATAAATTGTATCATAAATATGGTACTTGTCGAAAATTATTCTGGTTCAAAACATGCAATCCATTAGGTGTAATTTTCAAGCCAAATGAGATTAAATATCAAATTTGTAAATATTAACTATTTATTTCAAAGAAAAAAATTAAATTTTACTTGTGAAAAAATTAGTTTTTATAAACTGCATCATAGTAAAGTTGTTTTAAAATTATATCTAATAATTTGGAAGTACGTAATTTGTGCTATTGAGGATATTTTATTTTTAAAAGTTTCTGATGCGAACAAAACAGGTACCGAAACAACCCACAAGTAAGTGTACCGAGACAAACCACACGTAAGTTTCTCCCGTTCAGTAATTTATAAACATAAGTATATTTGTACAGATTTTTTAATGCTACAGTCTAATTAACTTAACCTAAATATGTTTTAATTGCCTTTAAATACCTACATACGAGTACGTCACCAAGGGCCTTATACATGTCGGCGGCCGATCGTAAAATCCGGCAGATCACGAAATTCCTAGGCAGATAGTAAAGTATGGAAACGAAAGGAACAGAAATCGCACTGTATAAGTCATGTATGATAGGTTGCGTTTAGTTTTTCTTTTGTAAACGTAGATGCGGAGCGTTCCAGCCAAGCTTCATAAAATAATCTGTTCAGTTATATGATAATTTCTATTCCATGCTTTACGATCTGTCTAGGAATTTCGTGATCTGCCGGATTTTACGATCGGCCGCCGACATACACATGTAGATGTGTAGCTGTGTAACAGTATTGTGTATTGTGAAGCGCCGACCAACGCCAAAGTGACCGAGTCAAAGGTGCCAGCTCATTAGCTGGGCCTCTGACAGATCGTATCTAAAGCAAAGTCTGGGAAATAAACGAGGGCCTGGGTAATGGGTAATGGCTCGCTGAATGATGCAGGGAATAAACTAAATATGTCTTTGTATATATAATTGCTATTTGTTACATACACTTAAACGGAATATAAAAGACTATTTGCAATATAAAGTACAGCTTTATATGAGTTTATTTTGTTAATCATTTCAAGTCATAAGTCGAGACTTCTTTTTTCTTTTGTGTTATTTTTTTTAAATATGGTATCACCTATAAAAAACAAAAAATATTGAATTTTCATACAAATTGTCATTACCTTTTTTTCCCTTTAGTGGATTACTTTATGATTCTCTGAAAACGGTGGAACGTCAATCTTAATTTTGATTCCAAATTTTACGCATTTAGCTTCAAAAATGACTTCTTTCCATACAAACTTCCAAACAAACTTCCAACCCTCATATAACGATAAACTCTGTGCAAATGTTGGGCTGTGCGCTGCTACTCGTATATCAGTCAGTTTCCTCTCATATTTTTGTCCTTCTCTGCCTCTCCCTATCTCGGTACTAAAAATCAAGCTCATTGTATGCCCTGTTACAACGTGCGAAAAATCGACGCGCCAAAAAATCCCATGGGAACTCCCAATCGAGTAAAAAAGTATTTTATATCTTTTTAAATCCCTCCTATACTATCCTATACAGAACGCTATAATATCCTATCCGCTCTACCTGCGCCTCATTGCCTGCAACCTAAAAGAATAGTTCCTTTTTCTTACAACTTGATTTACAAACGTTGATATTCTAATCTAAACTAAAAACTTATTGAAATCAAAACAATTTATATACTGTGTTACACAAGGGGAGTGTACCTGTTTATTAGTCGTGGATTTATTTAAATCAGTTCGGCTTGAATAATTAAAAGAACAATATCTTTGAATTAAAGATTACCACCTAATGGGAATTTTTATTAATTAATTAAGTGAAGTGATTAGTTTTTAAATAAATATTTTATAAGAAAAAAAAAAGTTTTAATTTTATTACAAGAATGAAGAACCAAAGAGGATATAAACATCACAGACAAGATAGACACAAGTTTATTTTTTTATTGAAAAAGAATTTTCTGGATACAAACAAGGCTGTTTTTTTATAGATTATATAATTTAACATTTTTAGGGTCTCTTTACCTCTAAAGGAAAAACGGAATCCTTATAGGATGTTGTCCGACTGTCCGTCTGTCACGTCCCTTTTTCTCAGGAACGCGTGGAGGTATCAAGCTAAATTTTATATCAAATAGTCAGGCCTACTTCCCTTGGAGCTGTTAAAAAATAAAACCTTTAAGTACGAAGCAACGTCTTATAGCACAGATAAAGGAAAAATTGCGAAAACCGTAAATTTTTAGTTACATCATAACATACAACAACAAATGATAAGTTTGCACGGAACCCTCGATGCGCGAGTCATACTCGCACTTTACCGGTTTTTTACAAAAGTCACATTTTTACCGAGCTGCATAACTTATTTCATGTTAGAACGCATTATAATTTTAACAAAAAGTTTCTGGAAATGATCTGTATCCACTTATAACGACAATAAAGCTTGTCACATACGTTCATTAGTGAAAAAAATGTAATGAAAAAAGTAAAATAATTAATGATACATCAGCTCGCTCACAAAAACACAGAACTTTTTTTTTGACATTGGTTGAAAATAAACAGCAATTATTGGCACATCCGCGCCGTCAATTAATGCATCAACCTGTATTTATTTGCGCACGCATACGCGAATGTTGGAAGATGAAATATATATTATCCGCCCCGTGTGTGCACGTCTATTTATTTATATGGAGATCGATATTGGCAGATATATGGCATCACTGCAGTGTAGTATATATTTTTAACAGAATCTGCCTCGTATGTGACACCTTTAAGTCCGAAATTCTTGCTTTGAAGTGCTGTGTTCTGAAAGTATTTATTTACTCTATGGAAGAACCTTTTTTGTTTTGCTATTAAAAACGAACTACTTTATTTAAAATATACATCATTTCCCAAATCCACTTTGACGTTTTTGTCAACAATCTCTTTATTGTTTGTGAATGAATTAACGATTGTACAAATTATCAACGAATACAACTCTAGAAAATTTAGGACAGTAAATTTAGGTTAGAACTCAGTTAAAAGTTCGTTTTAGAATGGTTGAAGTCGTAATTCAACCCGACTTAGTTGATTTTTAAACACCTCCGTGAACCACACACAGATAATATAAAATGGAGGAGTTTTCAATTTTGCTGTATAAAATAAATAAATCTAGATAAATGAATTATAACAACTTGTTTTACACATTTTGGTCTATCTTAATATTGAAACAACTGAAACATTTTCATAAGAAACAATATTTTCTTAAAAATAAATTTTACTTACACCTTTTCATGCACCTCGCACATGATGGATTAAATCCATAAAAGCTCCAGCATCTCGTCGGCTTTTTCACAAAGGACATCAATCTAAAGTTAGTTGAGCACATAACAAAGATGTCATTCACCCCAGCGCGCCGTGCGCACATTTATCCTCGAAAGTACCCACTAAACTAGGTACATAAATTATTTTGTCTGCTCCGAGTGTAGGTAACTCTACGTGCATTTATCACGCGCCGGTGCGTGGACTGAGGGAAGAGCGACAGCGGGAAACAGGTGAAACAGTCATCGGTGACCGTAATTGATTCTGAATTCTATTCCTGTCACAGAATAAAAAAAAACAAATGAGATGATTGTAAATGAATTTGTTTTCATTTATACATAGATAAGATATGTATCTTAGAGGTTTAAAGACAAGTGCTTAGACATTACTAAATAAAACTTTAGTGTGCATGCCATACGTTATCCGCTTTTCCTTATATTTATATATAAATAAAATTTGCTAGTGGCTTCAAAGAAGCTATGAAAAAAGTTATATCAATTCAATAATATATATGTGCACTGTTTAAGCACCGCTGCTGGTATAGCTTTTAATACACTCGATTTTTGAACATGTAGAAAAACCAACGTCCGCCGGAACTCCAGCTGTCTTATAAATATAATGGTACAGTTCCTTCGTCGTTCCTATTCAAGTTTGAGATAATTACCCAGTAGACCGGCTTACTCTTTAGCACTAGTAGTCAAGTCCGCATCGAGCTTCCGCCGTGGTGGTAACGACGACTGACAAAAGTTTCCTAAGGCGACTTTAGCAAACGACCAGACAGCACGACTTACAGAGGAAAAATTTGTAATTCGCTCGCCTATTTTGCAAATGAGTTTGGTTAAGAATTTCAGCTTCTTTGCAAGATCGATTCAGCCACGATCCTTTTGACACTGGCAGCTACTCGCGGTTTAATTCACGCGTGTATCCGTCCGGACGTGTGGTTAGCAGAAAGTCCTGTAAGGAGCTGGTATGGTCCTCTTTATCTGGTATTCGAGTTGGAGAAAGTACCTGTTGAGAGAATTCATGAGCAGATGTTATTGTATAGTTACTGGTCTGAAAACTGAGTCACTAACGACAGTGATTAAACTGTTGACAACGTGATCAATAACTGAAAGTTATTCTTACCCTTAACGACCCACAAGTGTCTTTGGGCACAATTTTGAGTTTATATATTATGAGAACTAATTTTTTCTATTGATCAACTTTTGACCTAATCTATCTCTAATGTTTTACGAGTCTAATCGTGTAATGACAATATTTGTAACATGAATAATTTAATTTTTGCCGTCAATAAAATAAAATAGTAATTCAACAACACACAAGTGTCCAATAGACCAAAAACGCTTGTTTAATTCGGGTACATACTTGATAATGGAAATTTTGTCACAAAAAATTCTAATTGTGAAGCATATCGTAAAAAAAAGGACAACAACGAGGAAAACTTGGCGAACTTATATTGTAGTCAACCAGTCATGTGAACCCTACTTCCAATGTAAGAAACAATGGCTGCAATTGCTGCACTGAATATTTAGTAAAATTTAATTACTTGTAACATCTTAGAGTAAATATTAACAGTGAAATACTGATACTAATAATATGTCTGTCGCATTCACATATTTGTTTTCTGTCATATACTTTAGATTTATGTATTAAGTCTGTTGGTCAATACTGGTACTGGTATTGAGTCTGTTGGACACTACTGGTACTGGTATTGAGTCTGTTGGACACTACTGGTACTGGCATTAAGTTTGTTGGAGACTATTGGTACTGGTATTAAGTCTGTTAGACACTATTGGTATTAGTACATGGTCAATTACGTTGCGTTACAAAAGTATAATTAAGGGTTAAAATCGTATACAGCTAAAAGTAAATTTATTTTAAAAGACGGACCAAATTGTCTTTGATTTATTTTTAACTAAGTATTTTGAGAACCCGAAAATTTTATAACTTGCGGCTGCAATAGCTCGTAGGAAAAATAGTAGAGAGTGCCGACAGCCATTTTGTATAAAACAAGGGGATGGTTAAAATATTATACTTCCTGAGGAAATATATTTCCTTGTGAAAAATTGGAAGTGTCAGGTACATTTATTAAAACAAAAATATTGTTTCGATTATTTTATGTAACACATGGAAATTACTGCAAACGTACTTACCTACGTACCTACTGCGTTGTGGCGTTACGCGTCAAGTGTGTGTTGTTGAACACATTCGATACGAGATTTAAAACACTGGATAGGTTCGTACTTGGGATATGGAAACTTTTTGTCGTGAATAAAGTTTTCGTAAAAAAGTGTTATTCGATTGGTCACAAGCTTCATCCATTGTGCTCGTAAAACCTTACTTACAGCCTATATATTCAAAACTTGCCACGCAGTTTATGCTCTTCTGTTCTGTTCTTAGGTAACGAGCACTCCGGGCTCAGTCGTGATCTCGTCTCCGTAGTCTTACACTAAAATAATTTTGAAAATCAGATCATTAAATTTGGGAGTTATCCTTTAATGATTTACAAACAAACGAACAAGCTCACTATCTGTCTTAATAATATTTTGTTAGTATACAAATAGCTTATTAATTATTTTTGACCAGAAGAGCGCACGGCTGTAGGCAAGACCACGTGACGGTCACAGTATAGGTAATAGCAATACTACAGCAGAACAGTCAGTTGTGCGAGCTTAAATAATACAAGCGCTGTAGTTGATACCTAGTGCACACTGAATATTAAATAATTTCTAGTATCTTCTTTGATCTGTTCCCAATCTAATCGTGAACTTCAACGTAACTACAATCCCTCTAAGTAAGTCATATTTATTTGTTAACATTTTTTTAGCTATTTAAAATATAAAAAAAAAAGTTTTAACAATTTGTTTTATGGCGGCGTTCCCAACAAATAATAAAAATTAAGTGGGTCTCCATGTCATATTTTTTTTTTGGTGTTTTTGCTCTATCGTTAAACGGTAAACGGTTCATACAAGCTTCAACCTCCAAAAGATTATAGTGTTAGTTCTATACTAAAAGTCAAATAATAAAAACCTGTCAAGTAGTAAGAGTGGCCTATTTGTGTGGTGCTCAGATACTCTGGCTCGATCTCATGTAATTGGTATGCCACTTCTCATCTTGTGTTGAATTTTGTTTTTTACTTGACTGCTCAGTGGCTTAATACTTTTTTTTGAATATACATTTATCTTTTGTGTGTTGTTGTAAAAAGTTTTTCATTATTTATGTTTTCCGATCTTTCTTACACAAGCTCTGCGAGTAAGTAGCTTAAATAAGAAACCTAGATATTTTACAATTAATACTAAAAAAACTAAATTTGTAAGCTCTGTGACGTAAAATGATTCAAAATGCCGAAAATTGGTAGAGGAACTGGAATGGCTGCCTTTGCTTATAGGAGGAGGAGGGATAGACTATAATATTACTTGTAGAATTAACGAACAATGGGGAGGAAAAGTTCTAAAGTGATGGAGTTCTGGCAATGGCCGTGGATAAATTACAGGATGCAATGTGCTTTTAGACTACTAGCCCGATTGCCTACACCATTTCTCAATCAAATCCAACTTTCAACTACATTACCAGTACCAATACAACCCACACTAAAATACAAGCATCTGAAACTAACAGCTCTTCCTGTACAACCGTAACACCAAACAGCTTCAGTCGGCTTCATAGTGTGCTGGCTCCGAACTTCTTCAGTAACACATTCTTGTCAACCAAATCTCGTCACATACATGAATAGAGGTAATCCATTTAATTTAACACGCGACTCTGACCCTCGGCGAGGTTTCGGCGACGCCGGGAGCGGTCGGCGAACATAAATCTCTGAGATCGCATAAATTCCAGCGCGCAGAATCACTTTGGCATAGATAAGGTGAAACCAGTCTGCGCGGCCTTAGATCCACAGTATTGTGCAACACTTCGGTACACAAATTTAGGATTTTGTTGTGGTTTAGGTTGGTTTTTAAACGTAAAATTTGTAGAATTAGCCTACTTTTAGTAATTTTAAATCAATGGTATATTTTGATAAATTAAACTATGCTTGTCTAAGATAAATTGTTTTTAAGACCATAAAGTTTATAAAAAAATATACAAATACAGATAATTGTCAAGGTTTTTGAGTATTGGTAGATATATGTGTATAAGACTTCTCCTAAGAAAGAAAGAAATCCCCTAAGCTCTTCAATTTATTCATGAATCAACTGATTGTGGAGCTCAGTGGTACCGTGAGGGGTGTTCTGTTGATGGTATTTGTGTCAACAATATTAGTTATGCGGACGATAGGGTACCTACTGCTGAGCCCTTCAGTCGGAGCGCTAAGAAGACTCGTAAACATTAGTGAAGCATACGCCACGCTTTATGGGCTACAACAATAAAAAAGTGAAGTGTTGGTATTTAAGAATGATAAAAGTTATACAGAGCCATCGCCATAATCATTTTGTGCAGTTCCTCTACGTAGGGTTACCAAATTTAAATACTTGAATCACTGGGTCTCAGAAGACCGTAATGATGATTTAGACATAGGATTCGCCAACAAAGGCAACATGTTAGCCCGCAAAGTAACTTTATATAGCCTCTATCTTTTAAACATGAATTGTAAAAAATAAACAAATGCAATATGTCTAATTCTACAAAGCTCTAAACTAAATAAGTACGTGTACGAAACGCATTCGGCCAGTTTTTCTTAGTAAACTTATTAATAAGCATTGTTACTAAATATTCTTGAAATTTCTTGTCTTTATTCAAATATTAGTAAGTACCTTACGATTATGAAACAAAAAAGAATTTACCATCAAATAATTGACAAGAATAATATGAACAAAGTTGTTGTTCATTTTTTATTTAATTCTAGGGTCCTACATCAGTGTTAAATTAATTAAAAGAATATGTAAGAAGACAAAACCAGTAAACTACAATAAATGTCCTCCTTTTGTGAACCGAATGATACGTATCTCTGAGTTATTTCCCTGAGATGAAATATGTGGCAATTTCTTTGAATAATACATGGGCCATATTTTACCCGCCACGGATCGCTACGACGCTACGCGGCCTACGCCGTAGCTTGTAGCGCCGGAGCTCCGCTCCACACAAAATATTGTTTAAGGAAGTGTCGGTGATGTTTTAACTTGTTTTATGTTATTTTTTTTTATAAATTTGGCTCTTGCTGCCTTGTTTGGGCAAACGTTATTTCTGTTTTTTAGGGATGTGGCATAAGTTTCTTATGTGGTATATTAGATATTTTCCATTTTACCATTGTCATTACAAAATACAATGTACACCTCAAATATTAATCTAACACTGCAAAGTATTGTTACACTAACAAACACTTTTAGCTTTTTACGCGTTGATGGATAGTCTGCATGAATAGGAACTAATATTGTTTTTCGATCCAAACTCAAACTCTTTAACTTCTATGGGGAGTTTGTGGAGATTGGCGATAGTAACCCAATGCTCCTTTCCGTGCAACCTTCCCTAACAACGAATTAAGGTAAAGCTGGTCGTGCATAGGTTCTTCTAAGCTTCACACCAGACTGCCATGTCCTTTCGTGCCCGACGCTGTTGAGCTTCGCTACCACGTCAGCTTGTAACATTACTAAATATAACTTAATAAAACATGGTTGAGCGACGCGATGGCTGATTTATGTGTCATACTCGGGTGCCGCCTGTGGAGGCTGGTCTGCTCTTGCAAACTTCTTTGTATTCTTAGTATTTAGTCTTACTTTTTTGTTTTGTTTATTAATACTGTAAGACATTGATTATTCCTTAGTGATGAATACAAAAACTGTCTTTTGTTTATATAAGATACTTTTTTATGTTGTGCTTGTGCTTTATATTTCATGTTTTTTATGTTTGTAATAGAAAGTGTCCTTTTATGAAAGGGAGGGCATTTTCTAATATTTTAATTAGACGCGGTAAGAGAAAGGGAGAAAAGAAATGCCCTTGCTGAGTTTCTTGCCGGTTCTTCTCAGTACAAGGTCTCCCGCCCTGTAGACTTACGAACCGATGGCGTAGTGACATTCATAAGTGCTCAATTATTGTAGCCTAAACTGAATAAATTAAATTGAATTTAAATTTGAATTTAATCCCAAAATCATTAGAAAAAAATATTGGTAAAATTTATTTTGCACTTATATTTTACTTTAAAAAAAAATTATATGTTAAAATGAAAAAGTATTGTATTTTATACCACAAATGTGGCAAACAAGCTTACGGTCAGCCTAGCCTAGCCTATAGCCCAGTCAGGAGATCAGTTCGCGTCAACGCACATTTTGCGTATGATGTAGTGTTGACGGCAAGTACCTGAAAATTCAGGTACTCAGATCGGTTCGTTTTTTGTGCCTGACCACGGTATCTAGACGTATAAATCAGCTTTGATATTTGTCTTCTAACACCAATAAAAGTACATTTCATTAAAAGTAAGGCGAGGGTTAATGGTCTGGCCACACTTGAACAATCTTCGGCGACGTCTTACCTGACTGTCAACTGACTTGGTACAGTCAAATTAGGTTAAATTTAACAAAAATCTGTACATAAGTCTACAAAATAACAAAACATATTTAGTGGTTTCGTATAAATTAAGAAGGAATCTAATTCAGCCCTTAAAATGATCCGGAAATAAAGATGTGGCTGATTTCTTGTTTATAGGGTTTGTCGTTGTCAGGACAAAGTTAGTGCGAAAGATAAAGTTGGTCTAGTGCAAATCAGACCCACACACTAAAGGTTTTTTTTGTCCGATTTATCCGATTGTTATGAAATTTTGGTACAATGTTGTGTACCCTAGCGGTATAAATATTATTTTGCTTGCTTGCAATATAATCTAATATCAACAGTAATATTTTTATTTGGTAAAGTAACAAGCACTAGTTCCTTATCGTCAATTTCTTTCTCGCACGCAAAATATTTTTGTAATACATTACTTTTGAGAAAATGTATTAAAAAAATCAATTTTCATGGATTGATGAGACCATCGAGGAGACCAGGAGATTTGGAAATCTATTTCCGAAGGTTATATCCCCTGGCATCGAGGATTCCAATCAGCTCATCGTGGAGAAGCAGTGCCTCCTCAATCGTGGAGGCTCCCACGCAGATATTGTCGACCTTAACGTCGCTGGACAAAACGGAAGCAGCGCAAGGGAGTTGAACACGTTCCTTATTAGCAAGCTATAAAAGGGGCGAATAAAGACAAACGCACTAGAACGAAGACGATTAGTATTTATGTTCAACTTAAAGACAGAGAATCAATTGATACCTGCGATCTTCCCTATAGATCACAAATTGAAAGTGCTGGGCCTATTATGGTATGACCGAAATCTATAAGAAGTGCCACCAACCTACAGCTTAGTCAGTTCTAAGTTGCATTGACCCAAAAAATCGGCACCGAGGAGTAAATCCATCAAACTGGGAAGATGATAATCGGGATCAGCTAGCGAGAGACCCGTTTTCAACTTTTTAATTTCTGGCGTTAGCAAAACTTGGGGATAATTACCCAAGATGTCATCCATTACCATAGCTAATATAACCCAACGAATAAAGGAATTATGGAGGGGAGAAATAACAATAGAAACCTGACCTCTACGCCTCGAGACCTTAAGACTCCCAGTGCTCCATATAAAATCCGGAGCTGGAGACAACTGTAACTTCAGCTTCCTTACCAAAGATGTTCATACCATGCAACCCTAAGAACCCGAATCAAGTAATGCTCGTACTACCACAAAGGTGGCTTAGGGCAAGAAGTCACGAACCTGTACAGTGGGAACCACAACTGTCAGGGGTGCTAACTTCGTATCGATGGGGGAAGCTGTACTCGTCACAGCTGGTGGCTGTGATGGATTAGTGGGCAGTGAACCTGATTAAGCAGCGGACAATCCCACCGTGGTAACGCCTGCCAACCGGCATCATACGGTGGACGCTTTATAAGCGACTAAGTAGGGGCACAATAAGGGATCTTAAGGGTTCTTGACCTATTAAATTGAGCCAAGCAATACCCCAACTTCTGGTACTCCTGAAATGACGGAAAACGCCTTTTGTATCTAGTCTGCGCTTCCTGCCCAAACAGTACCGACTCTTTAGTGTCAGGGACGGGCGCAAAATTTTTATTTCGGAGGCAAGGGGAGTGAAGGGCCAACACCCGTAGGCAACTTAGGTGGCATCAAGGGCGCTCGAATTAGAGTGCGACTCCCAACTGAGACAGGCCGTGCACGAGGGTAAGAAGAGGGAGGAGAGCCGCTGTCCCAAACCCGCGAAACGACCCCAGTTCTAGTCTTTTCAGTTCAAGCCGCTATTTCCCTAAATTAACCAATTGGTTAATTTTCATAGTAACCTGTGGTGGCCACCCCTAAAATCGGCACATCCAGATTCACTACAATCAGACATTATATACTCCGACTCCAAATATATAATGCTTATAAATACCCTTCGTCGGCTTCAAAAATGCAGGGCACGAAGCCAAAGGTGGATCGGCCCACGTCAGTAGAAGCAGCTTGGACTCTCGCAATTGCAGGACAGGGTACAGGGGCCCTTTGGGGCAGTTGCCGTTGTGCTTGTGATGCTTGCGGACTCGAAGTTGCTCTGCGCGGAGGTGGCTGTGGGAGAGCAGCAGAGAGGGAAACAAAAGTAAGGCTTTAAGCCCTTCGACACTCGTCTTCGAGTATTTCTCCATATCAGAGAAGGTAGGGTTAATAGTGGCCAATTCGCCGCCACAATTATATTCAAAACAGCTCCATAACAAAAAAAAAATTTGGGCGTAACACACAGCGCCTTATTGGAGCTTGCGGCGAGAGCTGCCTAACCCTGTCGGTGGCAGTCAATGGACTAGAAGGATTAGGGCTGAAAGTCTATAAGTATTGGTTTTTTCTACTTGACTATTTGACCCGCTACCGTTTTACACCGGAATTAAGTATTATATGTATGTATTTACAAAAAAAAAAATACCAATAGTAATATATTTGTATCCACTGTCTGGTATCCATAACACAAGCTTTGCTTACTTTGAAATAAATAAATTAGGCAGGTCTAAATTTGGCAAGGAGGAAGGAACCCCTTGAGTGGCTATCACAAAGTTCTCACATTCGTCCTTAGGAGCAATTACATTAGCCTTAGCCTGACAAATCTGTGCTACCCTGACCACAATTTGGTCAGACAGGTTCTCAGTCTGGTCCAAATCTGCGGTTAGCTTGGCTAAATCTTCCTCCTGTAAGACCACAATGGCTTGCTCATATGCATCATGAATGGCGTTCATCCTATCATTAAGCTGCTCATATCAATGAAGTAGGGAATTGTTTCTGTCCTGCCTTTTCATCAAGGCTAGCCGTTGCTAACCAACACAGGCCTCCAGCCAAAACAGTTTTAGGGGTGGTCATTTTATATAAATAAACAAAAATATAAATTAAAACTATACCTTAAAATAAAATTTACACAATGAATATACAGTTAAAGCAAAATACTATAAATAACAAACAAAAAAAATTACCCATAAAAGTATGTCAACCCAGTAGCAAGACTAGTTAAAACAAAATATCAAAATATTACTCCGTCTTGGAGAAGTGTCAAAATGCAAGTTCAGGTTATTTCAAGTTACACAAATTTGGTGTATAGGCACTACAAAAGTACACCACGCTCTGCTACCAACATTCTTGTTTAGTCCTATTGACGGGTAATTAGAATTATATAATCGTATCGTGTTATAACGTTAGAGGAATGACTATTATTTACCTCAAATTTGTAGTTTCCTGCCTCTACGTGGACCACGTCTGTCTATTCTTATGTCCTCTTACGGGACCTAAGGGAGCTCTAAATTACAGCTAATAAGTACGAGAGGAACATAAAAATGGGGACAGGAACTAAAAAATTAAATTGAAATATACAAAACGGTACAACCTAAGTATTTTCCTTCTTTCGTGTTCCAACACTAAAAAACAAAGCACAGAAAAAAGGTTTTATTTAGTCTAAAAAGGCACAAATTAATATTTGCTTTGAAAAGATTATTTTTGCTTCTTAATTGGAAAAACGCTACGTTCGTGCTGCGCGTTTCAGATAACAACGGACAAAACATACTGAGTCAGGTTAAGTTCTTGTTAAAAATTTAAAAAACCGTTAATTAGTTCAATAATTCATAAATATACTAATCAGACTTTGTCCTTGTTAAACATTCCAAACAGCGTTAATTAATTAAGCAATCCATAAATATACTTAGGATTCTTCATTGTTAAACATTCCGCAGTATTAATTAATTTAACAGTTCATAAATATACTGAGTCAGGCTTTCTCGTTGTTTAAAATTCCAAACACTGTTAATTAAACAATTCATAAATATACTGAGTCAGGCTTCGTCGTTATTTAACATTCCAAACACTGTTAATTAAACAATTCATAAATATACTGAGGATTCGTCCTCGACACTTTTAAATTACAAGAGCACACCCTAATTGGGTAAGACAGACTCACGCTTGACCAGTTCTTTTGGCTTTTAGTTGCACACACTCCCCAGTATACGATTTGTATGATATATAAGCTTGATGTTTAAGAATTAAATAATATTTCCTGGATAACGAATACAATCCATCACCGAAAACATATATTTTATTGTAAAAATAATACTTTTTCCTTTTTTTTTACATATTACAGACCTTTTTCTCTTCTTACTTTCTCGAATAGTGATTTTTGATAGTATGTCTACATTATCTTACTTTGAAATGCAGCATATAAAATGGAAGAAAATATATATTGTTCGGTATCTAATTATCACGACGCTAACAGATATATGTTCGTTTGTTTAATTTACCAAACACGCCTTACACCAATTTAGAAGATAATTAACACACGCTTAAAACGGTAGCCAAAGTCAGTTAATAAAGTGTAAGGTGCAAAAAACTATAGGCCATTAAAATACCAGTTGACACTTTAGCCAAGATAATTATTTAAGTGTAGGATGATCCTAAAAATGCAAGCAGATGGCAAAATAACATCATTACGGTGAGTTTTTTTTGCGAAATTATAACAATTAATTGGATCGGTAATTTCGTTCAAATATGATTGCTTTCTCGCAACTCAAGATGGAGGACAGCAAAAAAATAAGTTTGATTAGTTACGAAGTCGTTGAAGATGTTGTTTGTATCAGACTGTTACACATTGTGATGTGATTACGTATCCGTGAGTGTGCAGCAGAAGGTTATTAGAGAAGAAGGAACAGTAGATAAGATGATACCTAGACTTTTAGTACACTTAGGGGGCAAACAAGCTTACGGTCCGCCTGATGGTAAGCGGTCACCGTAGCCTTTGGACGCTTGGGGTATCACTTGCGCGTTGCCGACCCTTCAGAAATCTAATAACTTCTTTCTTGAAGAACTCCATACTGTAGTCCTTGCAGAAAATCCTGGCAGGGAGCTATTCCACAACTTAGCGTTCGCGAGACGAAGTTTCTCTGAAACCGCACTGTACGCGACCACTTAGGTTCTAAAGTGTGAGAATGAATTCCCTGCCGATGGCGTGCGGTGCGATGGTAGAAAGTAGCCGTGGGCATCATTTCTAACAATTCCTCAGAACACAACCCATTGTACGAGCGGTAGAACACACACAGGGAGGCAAAGTCTCTCCTCAGACTTAAGGGCTCGATACTGCAAGTGAGTTTGGAAGCGTCGATTATTCTTGTCGACAATTCGTTGAACCGAGTCAAAAGGTCCAAGCTGGTATCCGGGTGCACCCGCCCAGAGATGGCAGCAGTACTCCATATGGGGCCGAACTTGTGACTTGTAAAGTAACAACCTTTGCCCCGACGTGAAGTACTGCTTCGCTCTGTTGAGTACACCAGGTTTTTGGACGCCAGCTTCACCTTATCTTGTAAATGATCTCGGAACTGAACATCGCTGGAGATGTCGACACCAAGGATCCCAATGCTATTGGAGATGGAGAGGGGAGTGTTCTGGAATTGTGGGACTACAGTGAATGGAGTTTTCATAGCGGTTGACGCGTACACTTGTGTATTTGTAGGGTTGAATCGGACCAAGTTTACCCGTCCCCAGTCAGAGACCTTGGACAGCGTGGTCTCGATTTGTCTCCAGTACTATCATCTGCATAGCAATGTATATTGTTTATGTCCAACATGTCACTGATATGCAGTAGAAACAGCGTAAGAGACAGCACAGAGCCGGGACACCAGCATTAATGTCCATGGTATCAGAGCAACTACCGTCAACTATGGTTCGTATGCGTCTGCCGGACAAAAAGCTAGCCACCCAATTGCACAAACCCTCGGGCACTCCGTAAGATGGCAACTTCGATAGAAGACCCCGGTGCCAAACCCGATCGAACGCCTTCGCTATGTCCAGGCTACATGCCGATCGGTGTGTGAGATACACTAGAAGGTCACCAGTCGAGCGACCGTGGCGAAAGCCATATTGACGGTCACTTACCAGATCGTGTACTTCTAGGTATCTTAGAAGCTGTGTGTTGATCACACGCTCCATCACCTTAGAGAGGAGAGAGGTAATAGCGATAGGCCTGTAATTCGATGGATCTGATCTATCGCCCTTTTCGGGCACCAGGTGCACATTCGCAGTCTTCCATGAAGACGGAACTTGCCTGTTGTAGGTGGAAAGCACGAAGAGGCACGTGAGTACAGGACATAACTCAGGAGCACACCGCTTCAGCACCACTGCTGGTATACCGTCTGGCCTACTCGACTTATGAACGTCTAAAGAAAGTAGTAGTAGGTGGTACAGCGCCTTCATTGTTTATGTTTGAGGCAAAGAGATTGCCCAGTAGATCGGCTTTCTCTTTAGCACTATGGGCCAAGTCACCATCGGTCTTTCGCAGTGGTGGTAACGACGACTGGCAAAAGTTCCCTTCGGCAGCTTTAGCAAGCGACCAGAAAGCCCGACTCTCAGAGGGATAGCTCGCAAGTCGCTCACCTATTTTGCCGATGAATTGGAATTTTGCTCTGGCAGTTGCTTTCTTACTGAACCTCAAGGCAGCATTTAATTTGCGTTTTAACTCAGAAATATTCAGATCCTTATTATTACGAGCAGTGGTCCAAGCTTCATATGCAGTTTGCTTAAGAATTTTAGCTTTTCTGCAAGACCTATTAAACCACGGTCGTTTTTTATTTATATTTATATCGAATATAGCATTCCATACCAGCAAAGATTGTCTCAGTGACTGCGGCTACGCAGACGTCAGGATCTTCTGAGTAAAAGCAGATCTGCCTCGACGGGTACGATGCGCAAAATTCTCGCAATCCATCCCAGTCGACTTATAGTGCCACACACGACGCCAATTATGTGGCCCAGATGGATCGGGTTGTATGATGTTGCATGACATTTGAGTCCGAACGAGACGGTGGTCCGAGGAGTCAAGAGGCGCATCTACTGAGATGGAGTATCCGTCCGGACGAGTAGTCAGCAGAAGGTCCAGCAAGGAGCTCGCATGGTCCTCTATATCTGGTATTCTCGTTGGAGAATGTATCAGCTGAGAGTTTCCATAGCTCAGAGCAGATTCATGAGCAGATATCCCAGCAAAGTTATTGGTTCGAGAACTGAGCCACTCACGATGGTGGGCGTTAAAGTCTCCCAAAATAACTAGTTCTGCTCTGGGATATTGCTCTATAACTTTGTCAGTCGACAAACTCAGGTGCGTGAAGAGTCGAGCTAAATCCATAGATACGAGTGTAGCCGCCGTAGTCTACGCGCACCCACAATATCGACAGGTCCCTGTCTTCAAGGCTATGAAGGCGGAGACAGCAGATATCCTCCCGGACGAACATACATACACCGGCACGACTCATAAAATTGTGTTCGAGTTTGTAGCCGGGACCTTCACGGTATGATGTGTCGGCCGGGCAGGATATCTGCGTCTCTGTTAGAAAAATAATGGTCGGCTGCGCAGCCTCGAGATGATGGTGGACTGCGTTAAGATTTGCGTGAATACCCCTGATGTTGCAAAAATCCACATTATATGTGGATGGAGTAGCCGCTGTACAAACTCTTTTCTTTTTCGTTCTCATGGCCAATATATATTAAAAAAGTTACTTAGACTAAGGATGAGGAATCACTGCACAGACAGCTTAGAGGACAAAAGGTGCGGTTCTAAGACTGCCGAAGCTCGCCACAGATGATACGGTTGCTGGCACGGCGGACGGAAGGGCCCCTGATCCCCCTCTGTTGTAGTAGCCGGGTCCACTCCGGTCTCCTTCTCCGGCACGAATACTACTTCAGAGACTTTACACCGGTTAGCGGATCAGCCTCCCAGGGCGGAGATTACGTGATCCCTGGGTTCGGGAACTCGTTCAACCTGCGAGCGGCCAGCGGTCAGCCGTTTCGTCAGGTCTCCCTGACCGCCGAACCAGTACGCCGTGTCTACGCCGAGCAATGACAGCAACAAGCACCACCGGTCCTCCGCTGTCCGCGCAGCGAATTCTCAAAGAGCTCTGGCAACCTTACTCACTGGCCGCGGTTTTCTGTAAGGTGGAGGTACTTCCGCAGTTCGCAATCGAAAATTTTGCAATCATTTTTAGAGTGACGTCTGTGTGTGTGTGTGTGTGTGTGTACGTATGTATGTATGCATGTAGACATATTTTGGATTTCGATTCCTCAATAACTACTGAACCGAATCGCTCTGATGACATATCAATCGATACGCCACGTCATGACTTAGATCTGAAAGAAGTCTGAAATAAATCGGTCCAGCGGTTCGTTTTTTATCCGTAAAAAACTGACTTTTTTATGCACGGAACATAAATTTCATGAATACTTTCATGTATCGAGGGTAGAAAAGGGTTTTCGAGGTTGCTGATTTCGATTTTTTTATCAGTTTTTTAAAATTCAAAATGGCGGATCCAATATGACGTAATTTTTTTTTTGTAAAAGAATTTTTCTCAAGAGAAGTTGCATGTACAGTACTTGCTGCCGAACCAATTTTTGCTGAAAGTTTATCTTAGTGGTAGTGCATGTTTCATACTTGTACGCCGCGCCGTCTGGAACTCGAGTTATCAAGGAGTTGCCGTAGGAATACCACGTCGATAATATTAGTATACATAAATACGGAGTTATTATAGAGCATACTTATATAAATTGCAGCAAAATAATAAATATGCTCATTGGTATAATTATAATTGAAATGGTTATTAATTAATTAATCAGGTACCGACTTGAAATACTCATGTTGATCCGGTTTTTTCTCACGTCCACATTGTGTCGTTATTTAAGTATGCAGTCCTTTGTGTTAACTTATATTTAATAATAACTTTGTGTAATTAAGTTAACATATATTTATTTGTATTAGCCTAATATAATATTGTATGTTCGTAAAATACCATAAAAAAGCGATATACGCAGTGTAAAATTCAAAGTGAAAGTCAATTTTTTATATTCAAATCATGTTTTTACAAACTCTTTTGAGTCGTCAAATTTATGAAATACTATTTTTTGATCATGCACCAACAGCTAATTTTTACTTCTAGTATTTAATTTGTCAACGTCACTTTCTTGCTGAAACTATTGATATTTTTGTGTACATATAAAATATTTTCATATATGTACTGCAACGCTAAAGATAAAATATTTACTTCCTATTTCTCAGAGATATCCTAAATCCTAATTTGTAAATAGCACAAATTGCCCGTTTTTGTAACACAATTATTGTTATTACATCAGCAGCGCTACCCCACAATAAGATACCATATGTCATTAAACTATGGAAATAGCTAAACTATACTAATTTTTGCAGTGTCGACATCTGACAATGGTCTTACTTACTTGATCGCATACACAGCAGAGCTAAGTTTTTTGGCTAGGTTATAAATATGACGACCCCATTGAAGTTTGGAGTCAAGCGTTATGCCAAGAAAGACTGTTGACTTAACAAGTTCTAATTACTCGCTAATAATATTCATACATGTCTGGATCTGACTAACATCTGGAAATGTAAATTTAACACATTTGGTTTTTTTCTCAATTAGTGACAAATTATTAGCGTTAAAACAATATACAATCTAAGAAATGATATTATTTAATTCATCATAACATGTCTGTCGTCTCTTATCTTTAAAAAGTAAAGAGGTGTCATCAGCAAATAAAACAATTTTATGGTTTTTTACATGATATGGGAGATCATTAATGTAAATAATAAATAGAAAAGGACCCAAAATTGAGCCCTGAGGGACTCCCATAGTGACTGCTAACATCTATTTTCAATGTAGGAGGTTAAAAGGTCAAGAGCTTTGCCTCTAATACCATAGTGATGTAGCTTCCTGATGCATGTTGGACACAGCCTTAGATAAATAACAAAATACTCCTAGAGTATCATGCGAATCGTCCCAGACGTTAAATATATTTTTAACAGTGCCATTCCGGCATTGATTGTGGAACTGCCTTTCATTAAGCCAAACTGTTTACTACTAAGTAGGTCATTAATACAGATATGACTTAACATTTGACAAAGTATGATTTTTTCATAAAACTTTACTGAGTACACGTAGTATTGAAATAGGCTAAAAATTATTAGTATCTGTTGAACTACCTGATTTAAAAAGAGGTATAACTTTGCTAAGTTTCATCATATCACGAAACACACCACTATCAAAACAACTATTAAGAATTATGGCTAACTGTTGTGCTATAACATGAATTATTGAGTTTATAGTTTTTACAGAAAGTTGTAACGTCCCCCCTTTTACACGAAAATAAATAATAATTTATAATGTTCTATGCAACCTCGCAGCCCACCATCACTCAACGAGAGAGATCAAAAGAATCTAATGATTAATATTGATGTAGATAATTATCTTATTTGGCCAAGCGTGATTGTCAAAAGTGGTAGGACCCGAAAACCGTTGTGTTAAATAAGTAGTAACCCATTTGTTTTATGGGTACGTCAGAGTAATACAAATAGTATACAAATAAGCGTAAAGAAAATAATCAAGAAAATAAATATAGCCAAAGCTACGATCATAAATAATGTTTACTTTGAATTTTTACCATTTCTTAAGTCGATACAAAAACACCTAAACAAATGAAATACTTGAATATCAAAACAAAACAGGTACTAAAGAGATTATATGATTTTCCGTCATCCCTACACAAAGCAACCCTAATTGATACTAATTCCACATTTGAAAGTAAAATCCATACGAATGCTAAATCCATACGATTTATAGTGTGGGAACCAGGTAGCTAGCGTTAAGGACTAGCGACCTGAAAGTAGGTTTAAGGGGCGCCCCCTTACGATGATCATCAGCGCTCACCTACACTAGCTAACCAGCCAAAATAGTAAAACCCTATTAACGCCGCTAAGGATGGACATGGATTACACATAGTAATTACTCTATCTCTTGGCAGACCTAGTTCTTTAGTGGGCTATATAATTATTATGGCTGGTATAATCTTTGTTCCCACTTCTACTTTTATAGAAGATTTATCTTTTCCTAGCTGAAAATGTCCTAGAAACAAGGTCCGTTAATATATTCCTTCCTACTGAGGTGATTGAGATTTCTTTCTACCATAAATTTCTAACCGGCAAAAGCGGACCCGTCATTTGGATGTTTTAACATTAATTTAGATATTTTTAAAACACAACCTAAAGAATTTCACAACGAACACACAATATTTTCACTGTAACTTCCAATATAAAAGTATTTACTAACCAGTAATATTGGCACGATCTAGCTGTAGTTTAACCCCACATGGTTCCTAGCTTCTAGTGACACACACGCGTAGACTATGAACTATTGGTCGGGCAGCGTTTCGACGATATAAACGGCGGCAATTGAATGTCCTATATGTATGGAACCACGCACTTTTATCACCACTAACCCCTTTCTAACAACCTTCTCACTTTACATTTCAGAACCCTCCATCCTTATTTTTTATTTCAGATGGATGTCCGGCCTTAATTATTTTAACAAAGAAAAAAGAATATCTTTTAAGTATAATTCTAGTTTTGTTAGTTGGGATACTATTATAGAGCCCTAGATTAATATGAATGGTCTAGATAAAACGACCTAATTATCCTTAATTAATAGAATCCCAATAAAATATTAATATTATGTTCCAAATGTTCATAAAGTTCCAACAAACCCCGGGTAATTTCAAATAAACTAACACGTCATAACATTTCAAAATCAAGTCAACTACCTTTTATAATTGTTAGAATTTTTATTCTACGAGGCTACCCTAATGGTTGTTAAACGACTGACTTAGGTAAAACTCGCGGGCGTTTTCAATATTATAAAAGTTCTAAGTAACTTAAACTTTCGCGGTTATATTCAACATTATAAAACTCCCAATCAGCGTTCTTAAAACTACCACCAATCACAGTACAGTACAATCCGTTTATTATGACTCCGCCTATATTGACCAACCGGTTATTATGACGTAATTACACCACGAAGTTTGGTTTTCATATAAAATTCTTTATAAAAAAGTCGGATATAATGACTTCCCTTACAGTGACATGTCGCTTATTATGACCCATTTTTAATAAATAATGTCCGGTTATAATGACCGACATGATTCTTTACACCTCCGGTAATGTTCGTTGATTCCCGACGACGTTCGGCACGTGGCTCGTTTTTGTTTTGAATCTCAGTGAGTAATTGACGCTTGAAGGTCACGCATTGTTTTTTGTTTGTTACTGTGAAAAAAATGTCATCTCAACGTCGTAAAGCATTTACAATTGAAGAGAAAGGTGCAATAATATGCAGATTAGGAAATAGAGAATCTAACTCATGTCTCGCAAAGGAATTTGGCGTGGGTCATTCGACAATCTCAATTATTTTTAAAAACAAGAACCGCATTAAGCAGTCGTTCAATTCAAATGTTTTGAAACCGATGAGGCTTCGAAAATCACGACAAGAAAATGTTGATCAAGCATTGATTCAGTGGTTTAAAAACATTAGAAACAAAAGAAAAATTGTCGGTGAATCTTCGTCTGTTGATCAAAATCCAACAACAAACTGGTTGATAGATATCAACACACAGATGTGAGGCCGAATTTACGAAGACAATTTTCTGATGATGAGATATTTAATGCTGATGAAACTGGACTTTTTTACAAATTAATGCCGGATAAAACTTTTCACAGCAATATTGAAAATGATAATTTGACCATAGCTATGTCTTCTATACACAATAGTATTAGAGACTGTTTTTACAATAAAATGAAAAAACAAAAGCAGTCAAAAATTACAGATTTCTTACAGTAAAAAATACACTTGTATGTGTTATAATGTGCTGATTATGTACAATTTTGATTTTGATTTAATATGTATGTATACATATGTATTTACTATGTTTCTGTATTAAAATACTTAACTACATATGTACATATTTACATAAAAAAGGTTTTTCATTTCACAAAACGTTTTGTATGACGTTCGCTTATTATGACGTGTTTGTCAATTCCTTTCGATGTCATAATAAACGGATTGTACTGTACGTTCGAACAAACCAATCAACGCTTGCTATAAAACATTCTCTCTAATCACTTTAGTTCCAAACATACACCCAATCATAGTTAGCTTTAAACCATTCATTCTCGCGACACAGGTTCAAAATTTTATGCAACTTTATTTTGTTTAGAGTTCGAATTCATAAATCGGAAGTTAGTTTACTACCTACATTTAACAATAATTTCCGTGTTGATGTCTACGATTCGTAAGTTCATAACTTAATATTTTACAGTTTAGTCATTTGTACTTATATTTCGTTAGCTTTAAACCTTTAACAAAATAAATCATAACTTCTCATCTAATGTATAAAATTACTGAACTTGAATATTTGAACGCGCCATTGTAATTTAAAGATGCATTTTGCTATTGGTAGTACGTCCATTGAGAATTGTTTGAAAATGAAATGAAAATCTTCGCGCTTTAACTTGAATAAACACATTGTATTACGAAAATGTTAAGGCATAAATATGGTATCGTCACAAAGTTCCCAAAGGTGTGTGGTTTCTAATGTTTTAAATGTATTTATGATATCAGTAGGACTAATGTTTTTAAAAACAATGGTAACTTTAATTCAGAATCATTAGATTTTATTTTATTTCTGTTAAAATTGGACTTGAGTTAAGATATTCAACTGTTTTGAATGGAATGTTGCTAAAAAAAATCAAAAGCAACAGCCACCTCAGAATTGATTTTTAACCTAGTATCATCTACAATCAACTCAAAGTTCTGAAAAGAATTCCTAGCTTTACCAGTTTCATTTTTTATTATGTTCCGTGAAAATTTTATTTTATTTGTGTTTATTTTACATACTTCCTAAATATTTGACTATTATTATACGTCATTTCTTTGTATAATTGATACAGTTTACGCCTACTTTTATACCTTGGGTAGCCCATTCACTAAAACGACTGGAAATAAGTTTCTTTTTTTCAGTAAATATTTTATTATACTCTGTAGGAATAGAGTCAAGAACAGTATTGTACATATCATTTGGGTTGCCATTATAAAGTAAATCCGAAAGTTTATGCAATAAGTTAGATTTAAATGTTTCAATCCGCTTAGTTGTAATTGGTATGAATTTAATTTCCTTTTTAGTAATACTATTCTTTCTTTCTAAAATCACTAACTGTCCACAATGATCTGACTTTTTATTTGGTTTTATTTCAGTAAATATACTGTCGATTCAAGTGGCACTAGATACAGATACAATTCTAGTTGGTTCACAAAACAAATTATTAAAATTTAAAGATCGAAATAAGGCAAGCAATCTGGTGCTGATTTTATTCAGCATTTCTTATTCAAAATTATCATAAATTGCACAACGCAGCTTGTATACACTTACAACAATGAGATGCTCAACTTCTATACAGGACAGCTCAGCAGTTCGCTCAACTGAGAGGTTTGCAAATTTTAGCTGTTTATTAACTAAAAACTTTTTAATAAAAAAAAAACAAGCGGCTTTAAAAAGATGCACTAAAAAGGTAAAAATAATTACTTATTTATAAAAAAACTGATCTGAATGACCGTTTGAAGTTGGTTTCTATTTACCTAACAGTTTAATAACACGCTTCACTTGCATGAAACCAACTTCAAACTGTAATTCAGATCAGATTTTTAAGAAATAAGTAATTATTTTTACCTTTTTAGTCCATCTTTTTGAAGCCAGTTGTTTTCTTTTATTAAAAAATTTTTATGTTTTACTTTTGAGTGACGCTGGCGAAGTGCTTTTTTCAAGGGAAAGTTATTTGGAATTGTCTAAATACTAAACTACTGAATCGATTTGGATAACATTTCTATGGGACCAACTCGCAAGTATATCCTGTCGAATAAAAAAAAAACACGTAAATCGGTTTGTAAACAAAAAAGTTATGGCTGAACATCCATAAATATATATATATATATATATACAGTCGAATTCAGAACCTCCTCCTTTTTTTGAAGTGGGTTAAAAATTAAACAGCCACCATAGATTGCATTTACTCAGCTGAATGAACTTCGCACCTGGTCATTAGTGAAATTGAACATAAACTGTTAGCCAATGTTCAGTGATACATAAAATGTCAATCTTTTGGAAGTTTATGAACAATTCAAAAAGAGATTATGGCCTTAAAATTCACTAAAACCATACGAGTTGGAGGCTATCAGTAGAAATTAAAAAACCCAGTTATCCGTTAAAAGCGTAGTGACAACATTTCTTCACTGCGTTTCGAGTACCATTGCGGCGATCTGCCTGGGAAAAAAAATTGTTGTAAAGGTTAATTTCGGTCCTACTGAATTTGGTTCTGTATACTAAACAAAACGTTATAGTTTAATTTGAATTTAGTTTAATTAATCTTTCTATTAGTAATGTTTACAAAACTTTCATCTAGGACCTGCACGTATGTAAATTCAATCAAAGTTTTTTTTCACACTTAACTGCATAGTTTGCAAAACTGCCGTGCCGAAACAAACCGCAACAAACTAGAGAAATACGCATGCGATTCTATCTCGCAGTGTGCGCAATTTCGTTGTGTCATTCACAATTAAAAAAAATTGAAAAAGAAACACACAGTATTTTACCGTAGTGCACGGTAGGCCTTGCAAATTCGATGACCATTTTAACATTTCATGCATTTGACATAGCAAGACAAAACTGATTTTGACGTTTTAATTATTAGGGTTCCGTGGTTAAAACCGTCGGTCCTTAAGAGGTATACCTCGGTAGATAAATGTTAAAAAGTAATTTGAAGGTTTTGTCATGAAGTTTTAAGTACTTATTTTTAGGATTCCGTAGATATGTGATGAAAACTGAACCGTTGTTGTTTCAAATCCATCGTTTCTTATCATCCGTCCGCTTGACTAAATCTATGGTTATGAAGAAATAACGAACAAGGTCCTAAGTTTCTTTAACATTGACTTTAACATTGACTTTAACATTGACTTTAAGGACAAACTAAGCAATGAAAATTGTTTAATAGGGCAACTTAAAATTGAAAAATAATGTTTTAACAAAAACATAATACACACATAACACTAAGAAGTAAAAAATAAGCCCCTAAAACAGATTTATTGACAGTAAATTCAGCTACATGTGTTACTCGATTAGTAAGTCGTGTAAGTCGATTCCCACTGCCCCTAAAACAGACAAACTGACAGAACATTTAGCTACAGTTTCTTTCCCTTAATGTCAGATGTCAACAAAACCTTTTTACCTTTCCTTACTTACCTATATTTTTGGAAATCGATTTCAAGGGGAATAAAACATGTATCTGAATGTTCTGTCTTAAGTCTACTTCAGGGGGTTATTTTTTACTTTTTAGAGGATTTTGAAGTTGTTTTATGTTTTTTAAAAATCCTTTATTATGTTATGTGGGTATAATTGTATTTTTTCTTTTTTAATTTCGACATCAGTATTCAATTTATTTATTTTTTTCAATTAAGTTTAATGTTTTCTTTTTCTTAAGTACATACATGTACCTCACTTAATAATTAATATATATATATATAAATATAAATAATTTTGATTTCAATTATGGAAGCCAATAACTCTCAAAATAAACTAGTAAACAAAAATACTTAAAAACCTCAAATGAAATTTTGAAGAACTATTTAACTTTACACTACTCAAAGGGATGCGCCAAAAAAAATTCATTCCGCAAAGTACTTATCTGCGCACCAAACGTTTCTACCTTGGAGTCTAGCTTGAGTCAAGTGGCACGTGACTTGAGCAACTGGTTCCTTGTAAACGGGCTCGCGCTCAACCTGGAAAAGACTTGCTATTTGCACTTCAACCTTACTAATCAACCTCAGAATCCCTTGTCGATTATTGTTGACGGTACTGTTCTGAAATAAGTTTCAGAAGTGACTTTATTAGGATTTGTAATTAATAGATCCTTAAGTTGGGAACAACACATAAATAATATTCGTACCAGACTGGTTCAAAGTTGTTACGCACTAAGCCGACTGGCAGCGACAGCCGCGTCCCACGTGGTAAAGAGTTGCTTCTATGCGACTGTCCAGTCACTTATTATGTACGGAACAGAGCTGTGGGGAAAAGCGGCTGACTGGGAACGAATATTTATTCTGCAAAAAAAGGCAGTTCGCATTGTTGCCCGAATATTACCCAGAGATTCAGCGAAGCAGCATTTCATTAAATTAAAAATATTGACCCTGACTTCGATATTTATTTTACAAATAGCGACATTTGTCCACAATAATATAGATAAGTTTAAATTCCTAGGTGAAAATCACCACTATAAAACCAGAAATAAACAAAAACTCCAGTCAGCAACCCACAAATTTAAAAAATCAGAAATGTCACCCTATATTTTAGGACCGGTCGTGTACAACCGGCTACCTCGGCAAATAACAAGTTCAACTTCCATCACGGTATTCAAAAACATGCTTAAAAGATGGCTAGAAAGCAAAGCGTTCTACTCGCTTAAAGAGTTTCTTGAAGAAAAAGTGTGACGAATTATATATGTACATAAGTACTTATACGTATGCACTTTTGTTGTCATTTTGTATATATCATATTGTTTTTTCCTTTTATTATTATTATTAATTATTTAATTGTAAAATATATATTGTTATGTATAAAGAAATGTATAATGACCTGTAAATTCAACAAATTTACCAATAAATATATCATATCATATCATATAAAGACCTTTAAATGTTCTATTCCGATTTTATTAAAAAAAATTACAAAGTAGGATTTTTTGTTAGTAGGTCTAATACCTGATCCAGATAAGAATTATTTAAAAAGGTTTACTCGTCATTTTATTTCATCGATTACCTTGTATATTGGTGAGACTAAACACATTTTTTTCTAATATTTGTCTTCTTAGAACGGCATGAAAAAAAATCTATATAAAAAAACAAAACAAATCCATTTTAAAGTCACAAATGTAAATACATGTAATGTTATTATATTTATTGTCCTTGTAACACAAAAGGCTTTAAGTGACCACTTTAAACTTATCAACATAATGTGTCATTAAATTTATGCATGTATCTACAATTCGTCACTGACCTTTTATACAAAGCAAATTAATAACACATATTATGTTTTAACACCAACAAAGCACAAAAGACGTTGATTAATAAACAAACTAAATCAAACAATAAAGACATCAAGATAACAAAAATAAGCTCACGATTACTGACTTAACTCAAAAAAAACCTTGACATATTTCAAATAAAATAAACCTCACAGAATCCACCGTATCAATCGGCTATCAAACGACCATTATAAATTAACACACGAATGGCACAAATAGGTATCACCTGCAAGTTTTTATGCCATTCAACATGTGCCAGTCTGTCCGCGACAAAGAGATGCCAATGCCTTGCCAATTTATCACGCTGAAGTTGGCCTTTTAAGACAGATAATATATTGGGACATTAGAGTATAATAGACGATCCTGTGAATCGTTCATCATGTTTCTCTTTTACCATTTTTTTCCCTTTAACTCCACGTCAATTTCAAATGAACAGAGTTCGGTTTTCTTTGACACGGTGAATAATAAAGTTGGTACGATTTTCACGCGGCACGAAAGTCTCGGAAACGTGTGTGTCTCGATAAATCGTGTTCTTAAATCGTTTTGAGTTATTGTTGGAAGTCGTAGATTTATTTGAAAAGAGCTAACAAGGCCGACGAAAAAATGTGTCGCGTCATTAGTCGGTGTTATTAAGTTTCATGGGCTGGGACCGCGCCACCGCGCCACCGCGCTGAGGGGTGACAAATGCGGGACTATTATAAGTAACACGACGGGTAAAAGAATTCATTTTCACTGAAAAACTGTCACCGCTAGACAATCTATTTTCTGTAGAAATATAACTAGTTGAATTGTTTTTTTTATATTTACAAAATATGTGCGCAAGTTAACAAATATCTGACATAACACAGTAATAATCGAATAAAATCACTAGAATGAAAAAAAGTTATTTACTATAGATGTCCTTACCTACGTTACGGTCATGACCTCTTGTGTTGGTGACATGTATTTGTACATTAATACATAAAGTCACGCCTGTCTCCCAGTGAGGTATACAGAGACCAAAGGCTGCCACTTGTTGATATCCTAATAAACTTCTTTTGCATCATCTATACGCATTAAAACTTTTTAACACGTGCGACGGCTTAGAATACTCTTGACGTCGTTTCTTCTGAAGAACCGCCTCAATTACTCAATCTACGTACACCGAGGTGCACCTCTGCTAGTCCTTAATATTTTTTCGCCTCATAAATTTGTTGTGTGCATTTACTTTCTTTCATCCTCCTAACATGCCTAAACCACCTTAACATACTTTTCCCAATCTTTGTCGCCACACTTTTCTGCACACCACGACGCTCCCGTATCATACTATTTCTTATTCTGTCATTTAGGTTCAAGCCACGTATGCTTCGCAATGCTCTCATATCCACAGTATTAATTCTACTACTTGTATACTTGTTAGCTGATTAACACAGTATTGTATAATTACTTTAAATAGAACTTCTTGCCAGATCTATTTTGGAGAAATTAACATTGTTTACATTGTATTGACGATTCAAAAGTGTTTGAATAAATATTGTTTGATTTGACATTAATGCTTCATTTACCATATCAAATATTATTTCTATTCGTCAGTATTGGAATCAGCATGGGGGGATTTATGAACAGCCACACGTGCCATGTATTTATATAAAAAAAATCATAAGAACTTTAGTAAATGTACCCTCCACTATTCGGATTCGGGCAAAACCCCATTACTCTTGATATACTTTGGACACGCAGTCAAGCGGGACCCTGATAATTTGCGAAAGCCTCTAGTTGTCACGCATCTGGTAGACACAAGACGGTTCTATTCGCCTAGCAGAACAAAAAACAAACAAACTGTTATGTGCACGGTTCTTTCTTCACCAGCGCTCTTCAGTATTGTCCTGAATTATGACTCCAGATAGACCAGACATGACATCGATATTGACTCACTCTGCACATTAAACATACAGAATGAGTAAGCCCACGCTGATGGAGGATGGAAGTTACGAGACGAGCCTCATAATGACGCTATTTTATATTTTGAATATACTAAATAATACTTGTAATGACTTTGTGTACATATATATATATATATCTTGCTATCGTAACTAATAAATTATTTATTAATGGTCTTAGGAATTATGTACATGATTTCTTCCTTAGTTTCATAAAGATTTTTCTTAAAATCGATTTTTACCCTACTGTGCCAAAAGGAGGTTACGTTTTTCGAGTATATGTATGTATATTTATTGGCACGCTCTGTAGCGTTAACAACTTGATTGATTTTAGCTTGAAAGGCGTCGTTAGATTCGTCTCAATTGTGAGAGTGACACTGGGTACATAAAATGCCTATAAAACCCAAATGGTGGATTTAACGTGCTTTAATGTGCGGGCTCAAGAATTTTGTTTTGCAAGAACCTCGAATTGGGTATCAAAATAAAGGGCGTTAACATGCAAGTACAAAAATATATACACTTATAGTAAAATAGTCATAGTGAGTAATCAATACAAATATAAAACATAAAAGCTGTGAATAAAAATAAATAAATAAAAAACACGACAACAAAACATTAAGAACTAAACAGAAATTAAAACATACCAAATATTTAACTATAAGCAGACAGGACTCATTTCATTTTAGTGTACAAATTGCTTACACCATACCCTTAGTCGTAGTAGTTAAGTCCCGTCTGCTTATAGTTAAATATTTGGTATGTTTTAATTTGTGTTTAGTTCTTAATGTTTTTGCAGTCTGGTTTTATTATATATTTATTTTTACTATAGTTTTAATCATAATTTTTTTTATCAGCATAAGCAAATAAAATATGAATGGGGATAAACGTTATTTTTATTTTTAGTATACTTGGAAAACCTGCTGTGATTTATTACTATATATTTTGCCAGTGCCTACTTATACTTTTTTAAATATAGTTACATAAAATATTTGTATTAAAACATACCTACTCTGACTTTTTATTTTATTTTTAACTAAAACCTTTTTAAGTAATATATTCAAATTCAAATGCTTTATTTCTCAAAAATAGGATACTATATCACTTTATTGAAGTCAATAAACTAGTTACTACCCTTTTGAATTTAAAACGGCGCAAGAAACTGTTCAGCAGTCGCTCTTTCAATATTGATTAATTAATTAATTCAATTTATCAAGTAAATTATGTTAACAAAAAAATATTTTTATCATCAAGGTAATCTTGAATTCTGTAATCAGCTTTTTTGACAAGTTTCTATTTAAGAATTTTTTCAACTTTTTTAAGTTTAATTGACATACTTCTGCAGGGATTTTATTGTCAAAACGAATACATTGTCCTTTCAATGATTTATGTATTTTCTTAAGCCCTACTATTATTATTGTAAAGCTAAACTTATAACAAAAATATGTTATTATTACAATTTATTCACTGTGGGAGACACTGCAATGTATGTATGAAATGTAATGTGACAATGTATAATGAAAAGGTACCTGGAAATAAATAAATATGAATGTATGAAAAAACTTAATTAAACATAGTTAATGTTTAAGTTTCACTGTTAACATGTTTCCGCATATAGGTATCTACAGTGCATGTTAATCTACCTACGGTTTAACAGTGGTTTAAGGGTATAGAAAATAATAAATAAATAACAAGTAAACAAAATTATATTTTTTTTTTTAAAACTATTTTGATTACGTAAACCAAGTTTTTAGATTGTCAACAAAGTGAGATACTGCTAGTACGATAAAATAAATCGAGTTCAGGAAAGTGAACCAGATTACTAATATCTCTTGCCGAGCTAATCCTACTATAATTTTATAAATGTGAAAGTTTGTATGTCTGAATGGATGTTTGTTACTCAATCACGCTTCAACCACTGGACGGATCGGGATGAAACTTGGCATACACATAGGTTAGGCCCTGGAATAGCATATAGACTATTTTTTATCCCGAAGAATTTAAAAGTTTTCGTGGGAATAACTATAACAGAGTTGAACAAACTATAGCTACACCTATAGCTTGCTGTCAAGAACTTCATGAATATAATTAAGGAGTTCCACGCCGAATTAGGGCGGGCGGAGCCGCTGGCAAAGTCTAGTAAGAAATAAATATCATTTACCTGTGATAGTTAGCAGCACACCGAGCTATAGCTAAGTGTGTATTTTGCATCAATTTTCTATTTGGGATCTTCAGAATTTAAGAGAGTAGGTACGAGTAAGGTACTGATAATCTATTGAGTTCTGAGCAATACTTACGGAGCTACTAGTTGTACACCCATACGATTCCTTGTATAACTACTTTAGTCCATTGAAATGTTACATGAGCTTTGCATTTGTTAGAGGACGCAATTTTACATTTCATTTTGACCGGATTCTAATGAGAATTGACGAACCTGGTCAAGTTTGGAGCGCTGTAACAGCGTTTTAAATGAATGAAATTAAAAAACATTACAGAGAAAAATTTTCCTCAAAAGATCATCTACAAGATTGGTCTGAGGTAATTTTTTTGTAAAATGTATAAAAAAAAAGTAATAGAGCAAAAAAGAAAATTTTTATAAAAAAATTCTCACTTTTTTGCTTATAACTTCTTTAATTTTTAATTTAGTGCAAAAAGTAATATAAACATATTTGTAGGCAAAACAATTTGCTACAAATTATGACTTACGAATTTTTTGTAAGACGCATAGTTTCCGAGATATCGCGAAAAAAGTGTTTTCACCCCTTTTTCCAAGATGGCGGCCGGACGACAAGGGTGGCGACCCCTCAAACTTGAGGTTAAGCTTCTATTAGCGTTCTCTAACAAATGCAATATTCGGTCCTTAAATTGTAACATTTCAATGGACTACTTCGCTCTCTACCAATATCAGTTTGTCGGTCCACTCGGACGGACAAGGCCATCGTTTCTGGCACCTGTCATAATAATCTAGGCATTCCAAATCTATTCCTGTTGGCTACCAAAAATTTATGATGTGTTTGTGAGGGTAACGCGACTCAGTGTCACGTATCCCCAACACTCTCTTTGGCTGTAACGTAACCAGGCCGCCATTAGCGCTGTCTCCCGAGTGCAGCTCTTAAACTCGTAAAAGGCAGCCATAAGTTTGAGTTATGGCTACGGCTTGGCTCGGCGGTAATGAATATGGCCGCCGCTATATTTCAATTTGGCTTGGAGATGGAAATGTGCTACGTTTTTACGGGTGGCTGGCTGGAGTTATGGCGAGTTTGAGTTTGAGTTTGGCGGGAGATCCGTTTAACGAGCTTTAGGTCGTGTTACTTCAGCACTCGTTTTGGGATTAATGTTGTTACAGTTTAAAGCAAGCTTTTTTTTTGAGTAGAGGTCGCCTTTGTTTACGCATATATTTTAATCAGGATTTTCCGCTATTTGTTGAATTTTACGAAAACGTTACTTAGGGTGGATTACACCAAAAATACCGAAAACGCCGTTTTGGTAAACCTCGTTCAGTGTAAAAGTCTGCCGAAACCGAGTTTGAATTCCACCAGACCAAATTAAACCAAACAGGACGGTGTTTAGGAAAACCCGCAGCTGACTAGCAGTCACGTACACGTACACGTACACGTTTAAAATGATCTAC
Source organism: Apoda limacodes (assembly GCA_946406115.1). Lineage (NCBI taxonomy): Eukaryota > Metazoa > Arthropoda > Insecta > Lepidoptera > Limacodidae > Apoda > Apoda limacodes. The sequence goes on along the minus strand of OX291553.1, from coordinate 2,330,434 downwards.
TAAATCGAGTTCAGTCTGGTGCGGCTGGTGTTCCCTTACACTTCACTGATTAAGTACAAGTGTTGCAGTGTGTCTTATGCGAAACACCATACAATTATGCAACGAAATTAAGAAAAAATAAGTACAACTAAGGGACGTATTTTTTTTTAAAACAGCTTAATTTACGGCTGTACCCTTTAAAAGGTCCTTTGAGTAGCATATTTTGTCACCTGTCTACCAAACCATTTTTCGCTTAAGTCAACAGAACAGCTGGCGATGCGGTTGTAGAATGAGCCAAGGTTTTGTCTAGAGACTACAGAATGGGATTCTTTAAGTAATTTTTTAAGATTCGGCAACGCACGGAATGCCCTTGGTTTTATATAGGCGGCTACACAGTGACCGCTAAGCACCAACGCATGGTAAGCTTGTTGGGCACATTGGTGGTATATAAAAAAAAATCTATAAATATGTTTATGAGTGTATTAGGAGTTATCTAAAAGCATCTTTTATTTATTTTTCTCATAGAGGGGAATGAAAACGACAGTGTATCACTCGGTCGCATAATGTTTATCACTTGGGCGGCATTTATTAAATTGTATCCCTCGTTGTGCTCCTTATTCTAAATAGCGGCTTCACCGTTAAAAAATTTGTGTTTTGCTTCCTTGTAATGAGCGTAATCAAAACACCTATTCAAATAAGTAGGAGTTAAAAAACTTTGATAAAGACATTTCATAAATAACGTAGTTGTCAATGCGGGCGTCTCATCTGGGCCCTACAAAGACAGTCAACTAATTTACCGACCACATTTTAGTGTGACTCAAATTGTGATATACAGGCTGTTTCATTACGCTCGCACGACTTGTAACCGAGCAATAACTCAAAATTATTACACGGTTTACGAGTGCGCGTGACGTCTCTTACGGCGCGCCCGCCGCCGCACCACCGCACCGCCCCGGACGGCACCGCGGGGCTTCGTTTGACGATTTTGTGCTTCGTTGATGGTGATGTTAGTGTTGTGTTAAAATTGTGTCTGCTAATTTTTTGTCTCAAAATGCGGCTAGTGAACATTTTTGAGACTTTTGATAGAAAAACACCTTTTGTAGGAAATTTCTGTGAGATGTTGTGGAAAGTTTGAGACGTAATTAATAAACGTACTTGTATAGGTACTAAATAAAAAAAATATTCTAGCCAAACCAATTTTAAAAAACAAAAATTGAAATTGAATGAAATTTTTAAGTTTCTTATACCCTCAGTGTAGGTAAGGAATGAAATAACATATGATAAACTTTAAATTGCAGTATGATGAATCAAATCTTCTAATCGCATCCTAAATTGAAATAAATTTCCTTCAGAACTAGATACAAATAAAAACAGACAGGTCATTACAAAATACGAATAAGCTTTGAACATTTCCGGATCTCTAATTTCTCTATTAAAAATATTAATTTATAGTCACCATAAATTTCCTTCCCGTCATCTATATTGGATCCCCAGCGACGCGCAACAAAAGCAACGCGTACATCATCACCGCAAAAAAACCAAACACACCACGACACCGCTTATTTATTTATGAGCTCAATTCAAGCTCAAAACCCTCTTTATGGACACAATATTGAGCGATCGATATCAACTTATTTTACTAAGCTCCAAGCACAAAGAGAAGTGTCAAAAAAACTGTCCCGGGTGTCATCTACCCGGAGAGGCGAGGCGACAGCTGCACCGACTCGCACAATACCACCGATATCGATTCATCACTACCGACACAATGACACTCGTTGGGGCACCTACCCTCTTTCCTACGCCACAGTATAATTTCATTCCAAACAACAAAGTTGACTGACTGGAAATTCAACAAACCTTTTATACAGGATCTTGTTAATCTATACCGGGAGACGGTAATCGTTTTGGTGTGAATCGGATAGACAACCGTGGTAAATCGACAATGGTTGTGATTTACAAGGGAAATAAATAGGGTAAATGCCGTGAAGACTGTAATGGCAAACACACATTTCATGCTCGGAAATTCGCTAAGGTTATTGTTGGGTGATTTTATGGCAGTGATAGATATGGTAATGAGATTTCGTACTGAGAGTTGAAAATTACTGACATTCATTTTGTTAATGGTCTTTTATTTTTCATTTATTCGTCACAGTTTAGTTAATGTTACCATAATTTTTTTTCTCTTTTCTAATTGGCAATTATTTCTGTAATCGCACATTTTCTACATATAGGTATTTATGGCTACCATTATATACATGATGCATATTTAGTATTTCTTCAATTTAATTCCTTATTATTATATTATATATATGTTATTTTTCTATTATTTGGATGCAATTCAACCCGGCGAGGATGTTGAAGGATCATTTTGACCCTGTCAATATTTGATCGTGTGTAGTTTTTTTTCTGCAATCGTACGGTTAGGCCTCTCAGTAGCTTATATTTGTGCTGCAACTACAGACAATAATGATATGTAGTTTATAAAATAATGATAAGGCTGTAAGTGAAACTGACTGATCTCTACTTATGTACCAAATAAGAAGCTGATTGAGCTTTAAGCTGAAGAAGTTTTCTACTTTTGTTACTTTTGTGTTAGTTTTATGAAAAAGTTTATTATTTTTAAGTACTTTGCCATAACTGATTTAATTATAATATTATATACTATTATGTGTGTTTTGTTTTATCATGTCATAAGAATATGAGTATTATGTCATTTCATAATACTCATTTCAAAAATTATAAACGCAATGACATACAGGGTCAAAATGACCTTCGACATCCTCCATGTCACTATTTTCACCACATCCTCGCCGGGTTAAAACTATTAAGTGAAGGAATCAACCATTTGAAACTATAGAATTTTATTTGTTTTTCTTAAAAATATTATTATAACAAGGGCTGTTAAGGTGCAGATACCAACTAGCGCCGCCGAAAGATATTTGAAATATAAAAAAACAAAATATATTTCAAAAATGTTAATAACTTAACTCACTCACAGATCTATTCGAAAATCAATACATAAAATTTAAAAATAGCTTATGACTAGTTCTTTAGAATTGTTTATTAACGTTTTTGAAATATGTTCTGTACCAAAAGGAAATTAAAAATATATTTTGGCACCGCTAGTTGTAGCTAATAACTAGCGGCTTAATAAACTTGATGAGAATTTTAAAAAAGAAAATATGATATTATAGAAGATACTATCGCAATACTTATTTATAAACCTGAAAAATATTTATGAAAAACACTAGCATTCTGCCCTGGCTAGTTAGGGGATAAAATGTGTAGAGTACCAGGTATAATACGGTATAAGCGTGTGATTTATATATAGTCCAGATAAAAATATGGCAAAAAGATATGAAAAACTTTTGTCTTTATTTGTAAAGTACAAAAAATATAAGCAGAATTCAAAATATTGAAAGGTCAGTCTGGCGACAGCAAACACATAATCGACCAAGTGTACTTGAACATTATTATTTGGGAGATACCAAATAATAATGTTCAAGTACACTTGGTCACATCATGGTTTATTTAGTTATTACTAAATTTTATAAGTAATTAGATCAGGTTGTGTTATTTATATATCTACACTGTGACGTCACAAAAGCGCGCCAAGATGGTGACGTTTCAATCGCTTGAATAATTTACCTTAAATGTTTATTTTTATACCAAGTATTCAATAACTTTGGCCATTGTGTTACATCACAAAAAACATAATGCATATACCCATTAGGACTATTCTGTGTTGACTTTTTAAGAACTAAAATAATCCCCTTACGCATTTTAACAGTAACAGGTAGTTTCCGCAGGTTGTCACGAAATAGCTTGATTTTTGTTGAGTTTACATAATTTTCATACGAACATAAGTACTATAAGTTCATAACATATGTATATAATAAAGTTTTGTGCCAGTCAAATTAAGTTTTTGCAGTTAATTCCTTAAGGCTGTGCCTACTCAAATGTGAAGGTGTTTGCTCGTTTTTAAGGTTCCGTAATCAACAAGGAACCCTTTTTTGTAGCCATGTCCGTCCGCCCGTCCGTCTGTCGGCGGCTTAGTTCAAAAACTACTAATACGAGAAAGCTGCAATTTGGCAGGGATATTCACATTGATCAAGCCGACAAAGTGGGAGAATAAAATTTTTTTAGGGTACCTCCCCTACACGTGAAGAGGGGACGTAATTTTTTTTCTCGTCTACCCCATCGTGTGGGATATCGTTTGATAGGAATTCCAAAAACATTGGTGGTATGCAAAGATCATTTTTTGATTTAGGGCTCCGTTTGCGAAACATTTAGCTTTAAAGTACTATTTTTTGTTAGAGTTAAGTGTCCCCCCCCCCCCCTACCAGCAAAAGTATAGTATTTGAAAATGTAAAAAAAATTACGGTGGTAGCGCATATAATGAATTTAAAAGGAACACTATCACGGGTAAGTACACTTCGCAGGCTAATGAGTAATAGTCGACCAAGTTATAAAATGTACTTAAGTAGTGAAATTTTCGTACAAATTCGATTAAAAGTTACTTAAATGAAGTAGGTACATCTGTAAAACCGGTATAAACGCTTGAAATATTCACAGAATATTTGTATTGTATGTGTGTAATGTATGTTTACTATAAAAATAAAATGAATTAATATAAAACAAACATTTAAGGGGGGCTCCCATACCACAAACGTGATTTTTTGCCGTTTTTATAGACAATGGCACGGAACCCTTCGTGCGCGAGTAGACTCGCACTTAGCCGATTTTTAAAATTGATTCCACTGTCCTATTGTAAGTTTCAGACTGGCAAAAAAATAACGTGCCTTTAGTCATTCTTTAACTTGAAACGTAATGTATTATTTAAAGATACATATGAATTAAAACACCACTATAAAAAAGTTATAACCGACCTTCTCGTTTTTATAGCCTTAATCCATAACTCCTTATTAACTAGTTGCGGTTGCCACCCGTTCTATAATATTATAGTATAGTATTGTTCTATATGCGAGTCAATTGCACTATATATTAAAGAAAAATAATATATATAATCGCTAATTCAGTGACAAGTAGGTAAACGTCAACTTCCGTCGTTGTTTATTTGAACTGTATGTATACTCGTACTTAAGGCGCTGTACCTATCTAACTAGCGCAGCCTAAAGATAATCTTTATTTCCTTTTTGTACATTTTTGAAATAACGAAGAGAAATTAAAGAATATCTTTTGGCGGCGCTAGTTAGTTAGATAGGGACTGCACCTTAAGTCAATTTGTCGAAAAACGACGTCCAATTTTTTTTAAGGCTGAACTTAAACTTATTTATTTATTACGTGTTATAAAAAATAAACATGAAAAGTGATGGTCCTTGTTCTCGTACGGATCTCTAAAATAAACAATAATGTAAGGAGCGAATGGAAGTTCGACTAATAATGGTGCAAAAAAAGGCAGTTATAACAATTTTATACATCATTCTTTTCCAATTGCAAATAATAAATAAAACATAAATTGATAATGATTAAAAATACTTTACTTTTATATCCTGATCCTGATTTTCCAAATTATACTATACTACTATATTTTTACAACTTTTGATGTGAAACATCTGTAGGCGCGGGTAAACAGGTTTGTTAGCGTGACGATGCGTGCCGTGGGGTGTATATATACAGTCTATATGTAGTATTGTGTACGGTGTGGCGATGAGTCACCATGCGCAAGCGACTGCGCGATTCTCTTACCACTTATTCTTTTTCATAAATTATTAGGTCGCCCCCGACAGCGACAACCCAAGCCGAGGCTCCCCCTGCCCTTGAGCGTTGGTTGCTACATGGGCTAAGACTCCTTCAGAGTCTCGCTCCAAAAGCCCGGTGAAGCAGTAATGGCTGCAAAAGCCAAGTACATAGTCAGTTCAAAAAAAAATTAACCCTATCTGAGATTAACACGTCGATTTCAGCCAAACACCTACAAATCAAATGAATATGCGTATTGGGATGCCTTCTTAAATATATAAAGTATATCTTCGTTATAACTTAATTTATATTGTATCTCTCAATTTTATGGAAATTTATGTATTTGTAAGATTGATGTACTAGGACTCTGTAACTCACAAGGAATAACCATTATAAATATAATTATTGTCTGTCACCCGATAAAATACGAGTGTCACCCCCACAGCGAATGATAATGCGCAGTACGTCACTAGTCTATTGTTGTTTTCTCAACAGTCGGTGAGGTCCGAACTTCCTGCAAAAACAGTGGAATTGTGTAAACACTACAATAAAGTGAGTTACGCTAGCGATTACAGATTTTCTCGTAATAGCACAGTTTTTATCATTTGAAACTGTACTTTTTGTTTATGCAGTTAAGGCACAATATCAAATGGATTTGAACATCCATTGTTCGATTTTGAATCGTCTTCTAAATGTGTTCGAGGTAATGGATTGGCCGATTCAGGATTGTCAGTGACGACTGCAGTGGGTGGTCAATTCACGTCGGCAGCTAGTCTCATATGTTTTTGTAAGACACAAAGTGCAAATTTTACATGCTCAGATAGTACGTCGCTTTTATGTAGATTGTCAGGATTTATGTTCACTTGTTGGAATATTAACAATTGGTTTGGGGGGCACAATAAAATTGTATGGATATTGGCCTTTTATTTAAAATGTTAAAGTCATACAGTTTTATTTCTTATTTTGTAAAGTATTAAAAGTAAGACTGTTTAAAAGGCAATACAGTGTAGATAAACTTAACGTATGTGTATATTAATGGGCAGCTAAGAAATGAAACGTAGGTAGTTTAGTTCAGCCGACATGTCTACAGGCACGACCAAAACGTAAATGCCCGTTACACAATAATTTAATATCTCATAGCACGTTATATTTCATGCATTATGGGCTCTCATATTGGTATCCCCAAGGGAGAATGTCATCACAAAAGTCATTATGGAATTGCCACCGACTGTACCCCGGCAATAAAAATAAAATATGCTTATGTCATTGCCCATAACGGCGCCTTAAGTTACTGTGTTTGAACATAAATGTGTGACAAATAAATGTGTTGATAACAAGAACTTCCAAGTGGGATATTCTTCGGCTGCATTAGTGGTTTTACGTGACTTTACTCATTTGTGTTAGAATATAAATAAAAATTGTGTTTTTCTTTATATATTAGCAGAATAATTTCACTAAATTTTTAACATATAGTAAAAAGGAAAGTCTGTCGTATAAACCTATCCCATCAAAGACGCATCCCCAAGTGTTCTATGGTTCATTTTAAAATAATTTGGCTGTCCGTTAATTTAGATTTGTTAAAATGTTTTGTTGGTCAAATAAAAGTTATTGAGCTCTTAAAATAATGAATCTAACTTCATTTATTGATGGCCATCCCTGCTCGATTTAGAGCTGGTTGCATTCATCGATTGGTTTTTTGGGTTCCGTAGCCAAATGGCAAAAACAGAACCTTTATAAATTCGTTATGACCGTCCGTCCGTTCGTCCGTGTGTTAATTACCCTATAATTCTGCCGCTAGATATTTTTTTTAGGGGGAGGCTCTCGATAGGGATCAGTGAGTAGGGCTTAAAAAATGCATTTAAGTTTTTAGGAAATTTACTCAGAGATTTATATTTTGCGCAACACTTACAAGCGCTTGGCGAGATTTTTTTATTTATTTTTACAGTTATTATTAAATGGGTCTCACGTTGGTGTGTTTCCGATATTTGAGCACAGTTTCATGCACCGCGCACCGAGTTTGCAGACGGACTGCGGTGATACGTAGTGCAGGTAGCTACATTGGGCACATATTATATCTATCTACCCTTCGTCTTGTGTGTTTAAATTAATGACAATGTTACACAACCACGAAGTTCATATTTTTTACCGATCTACTCTACGTTAGATGACGGTTCGCTCCTGGCATATATTTCGCATGGCATTTATTTCGGTTTGTATTCCACGGTGGAATAAACAAGGATAACGTTTTGTAATCAACGAGGGAATAAATGGGGATGACGCAAAAATCACTTATACGTCTAGATTCCGTGTTCAGGCACACGAAACGAGCCAACCCGAGTACCTGACTTTTCAGGTACTTGCCGTGTATGTGCTCCCGCGTAAAGTAATATAATTGACGATTTGTGCAGGACACGGTACCTAGACGTATAAGTTATCTTTGGGAAGACGTTTGTAATCGAATAAGGAATGAATGGGCATAACGTTTGTAATCGAATAAGGAATGAATGGGGATAACGTTTGTAATCGATGAGGGGATTAATCAAAGTTTAGATATGGGTGTTGATTTCATATTGAAAGCGTCATTTAAGACTGGATTTTTGGACGTTCAATCCCTAAGGGGGAAAAGAGGCTAGGAAAGTGTTTATGGGATTTGGAAATTTTATTTTTATTGTCAAATTTACAATAAAGTTTTTTAAGATTAATGCTCTTAAATATAATTAAAAAAAACAGTTTTTTCAAAATTCAACCCCTAAGTGGTTGTATATGGTTGCAAATTTTGTGTGGAAAATAATACTTTTATGGTTAAATGGCTTGAAACTTAATATTAATGCTCAGAATCATAATTTATGCACTACGTGTTTCGGGATTTTTCAAAATTAAGCTCCAGAAGGGGGGCGACAACGTTTGTTTTGTTTAAAATATTTCTATGATAAATTTATTTTAAACTTGTTTTACCTATACTCATTTCAAAACAATTTATAAAACACCTATTTCAGGGTTTTTTAAACAAATGACGGAACATATTATTTTGGTTAGTACCAGGGTGGTTTAAAAAGTTACCGACCTCAACGTGAAGATGGCAGCACTCGTCAATAAAAGTAGGTGAATGTAGTTGTACATATTTTGATAAATACTCACACAAAATTCTGCCATTTTGGATGCGCAGTTGTTATTTGAATATGCCGATGTGAGTATTTTTGTGAAAATGGAAAAAATCGAGAGCTGTCATAAAATATTTGTTTTTGAAAGGTAATACGCCTACGCAAATCAAAGATAAGTTGGACTCTGTGTACGGGGACTCTGAACCATTATTTATCACAGTTAAATTTTGGACAGCTGAATTTAAACGTGGCCGTAATCGCTTGAGAGACGATGAACGTTCGGGACGTCCAAAAACTGCAACTACTGACGATAACAACGCTAAAGATCACCAAAGAATGTGTTTGTCACATATTAAATCAAGATTTAGGCATGAGAAAGCTGTCCGCGCGTTGGGTGCCGCGTTTGTTGATGTTAAACCAAAATCGTGTTCGAATGAACATTTCCAACGCTCTGTTCGCGCAGTTAAGGCGCAATAAATCCTAGTCTTGACGACTAATTACTGTAGATGAAACTTGGATACAACCTTATACGCATGAAACAAAAATACAGTTAAAACAGTGGACTGCAAAGGAGAACTGGCTCCAAAAAAAGCAAAAATTGTTTCTTCGGCTTTGGGATAGTCATGGAGTTATCTTAATCGATTACCCTCAAAATAGGAAAACCAATTAGGTACTTGAAAAGCTTGAAAAGGCAGAAATTGCGGATAAACGGCCAAATTTGCAGCAAAAGAAAACCCTGTTTCACAAAGACAACATGTTGTCTCACACCTCAGTGGTTGCCATGGCGAAAATCCACTAATTGCAATTTGAACTGCTGACCATCCACCTTACTCACCAGATCTAGCCCCAATCGACTTATTTCCGTTCTCTTAGCTAAAAATTGCGATCGGAGGACAGATATTTCGTCAATTGAGGAGACAATAATCTTCATGAACAATTATTTTGCAGAGACGAACGCCGAGTACTATTTGGACGGGTTACAGAGATGGGAGCATCGCTGGGTGAAGTGTGTAGAGTTACAAGGAGAGTGTGTAGAAAAATATAATAAAATTTTAAGAAATAATGTCTTGTATCTTTGTTAGGTCGGAAACTTTTCAGACCACCACGTAAATATAAAATCATAACTCAGAACTCATAACTCATAACTGTGTGAAGCTTTAAAAGCTAGTATTTTTATATTATGGTTGTTGTTGTTTATTGCATTTATTAATCAGACAGAAGGACATTTCTTTTACTGAAATAATGATTCAAAGAAACTGATCTGATAAATATATCAGTAAATAGCTCAGTGTCAAGAGAGAAGAGTGTCAAGTTAATTAATTGATTTATACTTATCAGAAGGTTAGTCGTTCGTTTGGGAAATGTTGAAGAAATATGAACAGGTAGGTATTTGAAGTGAAGGTGATCGATGTTAATTAGATCAAATATTTTTGGTGAATAAATGCTATATTTTATCATCTGAAGCTGAAGCTGATCAATTAGGGATCAAAGCTTTTCTAGGAATAAAAACAATTATGTAAAATTAAGTATCAAGAATTACTTGACTTTTATTTTTAGTAATATACAGGAACTAGACTGATAGTTATGATGAATAATTTTAGTTGGCTCAGTTGTAGATGGCCCCGCCTGCTGTACTGAGGGCGCGGGTTTAATCCCCTCACGAGAGAAACATTATTGTGATAAAAAATTTACTGTGTCTGTCTTGAGTGTTGTTGTCTGTCTGATGTGTTTATTTATAAAATAAGCATACAGGTATCAGTTATTTTTTGTTTCGCATATTTCAAGTCTTGTTTCGTTTTGAACTAGAAGGCCCTGTGTAAGATATCAAAAAAAAATACCTACAACAGTTTAATTGTAAGTACCTACGCTTAATAATCAAAATAGCATCTAGGTTAATGTAAATTATTAACTTTTACCAATTGAATTATTTGAAAACGGCCCAGAGCATGTCAGACTATGCTTAGAGTAGGTATTTTTTTTATATCGCTAAGGTGGCAAACAAATTTACGGCACGACAAATGATGAGCGGTCACCGTAGCGCAGGTTGGCAAAACGCAAGTTGAAGAACTTCAAACTGTAAACCTTGAGAGTTCATTCCATAACCTGAAGTGCTTACGAAAGGACGCACTTCTAAAACTTGCACACTGTGTTTTTAGGCCACTTAGGTCCTGAGGTTAGTACCAGGGTGTTAGGATTAACTTCTTGCTGACGGTGAGCGGTGCTGATAAATAATTTAAACTTGTATACATCTGGACATAGCATATAAAACATTAGACCATTTTCATGCAGAAGTTTTGATGACAGCTCTCACTTGACAAAAACTGAATGAAGTTTCAAAATGTGACTGTGTGTTTAAGTACCTTTAACATGTACTTACTAGTGAAGGTTTAAGCAAGCTCTCTATATTTTTTAGATTTTTGTAAATACTAGATCCGATTATCATTACTTTTTGATCACCCCTTGTAGAGAAGATGAAGTACCTATTGTGCTATATCTTATCTTATTAACCTTTACCCTAATGTGAAGCAATGTCGTCGTATATTTTTTAAACTAGATCCAGCTTACGTGATATTATTCTAGCTTTTTTTTAAAAAAAAATCTGACAACGAGTCCGTCCGGTTGGTATCTTGCTCCTTGCTGGACCGTCACGTGTTCACGTTGTCACCGACAATGGCCACTTCGGAGCTAGATACCTTAAAACCTTAATATATCAATATAATATACACAGTATAGTTTTAAAAAAACAACTAAAATATCGAACAATAATTTTATATTCCATATTCAACAACATTTTATCAAGAATATTTCCCCACTTTACATATAGGGTAGGCTAAGAAGTACCTACTTCTTTTTCAAAATCTTAATATAAACACTATTAAGATTTATATACGTGAACCAAATTTCAGTGCAGTGAAGCCTTTGAAGAAAATTCTTGTGCGGTAACGTACGTAACGATAACGTACGTAACGGTAACGTACGTAACGGTAACGTACGGCCGCAGTTTGGAGAACCTTTAAGGTTTTCTTGTTTAACTATAGAATAGTAAAACAAATTAAAAGTAGTAATTTTTCAAACTTCGTAGATATATGATGGCGTTATTTGTTTAACCTAATTAAGTTTCATTAATAGTAAACACTAATAGCATTGAGTTCATCAGATAATATTTTTATAACATGACGTAAAAGAAGATTTAAAGAAACATAATATTATATACCTACATAAAAAATAATAACTAGCCATCAATTAATTACAATCTAATCTGGATTCCGGATTCCGGATCGCAGCGACGACAATAAATTATAGCTAAGTGAAACATAAACGATAATGTCAATCGAATAAACAGGGAGCCCTTACAATTGTACAAACACTGACCTACCGGTTATTAGGGACAACCTTCTCTAATAAATGCTACACTATGTCGTTAGAACGAACAGAAAAGTTCAACTTTAAATGTATAGCATTTGAGTCTATAGTGAAATTAGTGTTGTGGTGGTTAAACCGGTCTGTAGTTAAAATGTTAGTTGGAACAAGTCCATTTATCATCGAAAAGTGATCGATGAGGACAGTCCAAATATTTGAATTATATGATATTTGTTCGCGTTGCGGGAGTGAGTGAAGTCGCTCGTCGGTCTTCCAAATGTACACTTTATTGATTTTGTTATTAAATTTGTGAGCGCAAATAACTTTGATAAGGACTGGGTTAGGCTCTTTGAAACTTCAAAACGAGGGTAAACAAAATGTTGCCATTTAAATTATATATATCATGTTTGCTGTCTGAAAACGTTACGAAAGTAACGAACCTGATTGGCACGTAAAGAACATTTGTGATTTTATTATTATTAATATTTATAATGTTATTATTAATATTTAATTTAGGGAAATTGATATTTTTAACTGTTCCTTCCGTATATTTACGTAAAAAATGGATTTTCATTGCTGAAAATAGTGAACTACACAGTTCTAATGTGTTAATACAAGGAATAATGATAAATTAAGAGATCCAAAATGTCGACTTACGAAGCTAATAGCTCTTTGGCAATGCAAAGTATAGGTAGCCTACAAATAAATTTAAAATGTATGTCAAAGACAGTTGAATAAATAATATTTGAACAAATAAGTTGATGAATTCATTTGTGATAAAAATGCTTAAAATGATTAGAACATAATTATTTAGAAGACATATGTAATATTTTCAAATTAAAACATTGTATATTATGTTATTTTATTACCTAGTACAACACTATATTGTATTGTTTTTATTATAAAATTTTAAAAAAATACAGATAGTTAATCACTACTGAGTTTATTGCCAACTCTTCTAGATGGTCAAGGCTTTTGCGTTGGACAAACTATTATTTCCGTTGATTTGTCATCATGCGCTATTTGTTTACCGCCGCGAGATGTCGTCCGTATCAGCCGTCAATGCTCATCTTTACAATCTTTCATTTTTGTATTTAGATACTTTCAACTTAAAAACTGTAAAGTTTACGGATGTTCGAACGGTTCGGTTTTAGTGTTCCGCGCTTAAGAGGGCGATATAGGCCAGAAAGCTAATTTCTGTAATTCTAACGTTGTGTATGTAAATGTACTATAAATCACTAAATAATGTCATTTACATGACTATGAGATATATATGTTATATACTTCTTAAGTAATTTATACCGTAATGACGCCTTGAAACTTTAATTTTTTTGTATGGAATTCAACGTTTTTACCGTTTTGTAGTCACATTTTTTGACTTTTTGCTACAACTTAGAGTCTATGCACTAGATAACAAGCTATTCTAATTATTTAACCAACTTTCATTATAAGCAAATGCAAAACGCGCTTTAAAAATTTGCACAAGTGTTAAAACAACGGTCACTTCCAGATTTTTTATTGCATTGAATACAATAAATGAAAATCATTCAGTAAGGTAATGCACTAGAAAAAAGCAAGTTTTATAACATATATTTTTTTCAATGCTTTAGATGCTATAGTTTAACCACAAAATTTGCACAAAAACGGCGTATTTTCGCGGTCTGGCCTATACCCTAGCCTTAACACAAATGCTCATTTAGTATCTTGCTTACTTTGCCATCTTACAATATCTTAATGATATTTCACTTATTTGAGATGATAATTATATAATCTAAACTTGAACATAACCTGAACTTTTGAACCAGTTGATATACTGGTACGTAGGTGCTTCATAAAGTTATCTGAATTGTCTTAGTTTTTAATGAACTAGGTACCTATATAGGGTTTTTCATTAAATACGGAACACTAAAATTATATCTGTAAATAGTTCAAGAATCGTAAGCCACGGGGATTAGCTAGATGTAACTGTGTTAATAATTGAGAAAGTATTAACACGTTCATACATGTTTCTGTACAAATTTGCTTTTCAAGTTAACATTAAATTCATTACCATTTGTTGAAAACATTAAAGTTAATGGTTACACAAAGAAAGAACATTAATATACCGGCACTATTCTCCCCAGGACTCTCCCCCTCACCTCGTAGGTTCCCCGTCCGCCCCCTGCCCCCCGACCCGTGACGATGACTGATGACCTGCCGCAGGAGTGATTAACGACGCCTCCATTCATCATACTTCTTTCAGATCCTTGTCGTCCACTAAACGAAGCCGCGTACGAATGCTAATAAATTAGCCAAAAAAATTATACTTTTGGAATTGTAATTAATAAAACAAAGTATGTTTAATTCTGTTTGTTCTACTTTCGAACTAATGATTAAAATGTAATTATATAACAATAACAGTACATAATATACATTATATATAGGATAAAACTTGTTCCCAAAAACAGAATAAGAGATATAATGGGTTGTTGCGGCGAACAGTTTCAAAGTGCAGGTAACATTCACGTTTTGCTGATGGTATTTCAACTAAAGAAACGTTGTAGTTGGTGAGCCTATCGCACCGGGTACAGACCAGAATAACTTGGTTTTAAAATCTTAAATTTTTTAATTATCGGACTCTCAAAGTTCGTGTCATACAGATTAATAAACATTTTGACAGTAGTTTCTGAAATGTAATCAATAGCTCAATCAATAAAGCTCTTAAAAAATATTATTTTTATTTGGGTAAAGGCTCATAAAACTCTAGCACAGAAAGTAGCATTTTCGACATTGGATCTATTGCACATATTAGTCAAAGCTTTAATATCTTCTCTTGTAGTGGTGGTGGAGTGACCCAACAACGCCAGAACACAACGACTTGCAAGGCGCCGCCGCTGTCGTGATACGTCATCGTTCGCTCCAACGAGGGAAATTAATATGATTGACGTGTTTAATATTTGGTTAATGGCTGGCGGGAACTGTAGCACAATATCCTCTAACCGCTTTGTATGTGACACTTGTTCTAGTACATTTGTATTCACTTTGTGCAAGCCCAGCTAGGTTAAATTGTTTAAAACGTTCTGTTTTTTATCTAAGCACCGTCTTTGACCGTTGACTACACAAAATCTTTTAGACCCTAACTTGACCTTGTCTCCTGACTACTCTCGGAACTCAACGTTTCTGGAAATATCATCAGCAAGAATCACAATGTTGTTTGTGGTATGATGGTAAAAGGGAAAGGTTAAAGAGAGGTAGGGCACAGCAAGAACTCGCTCGAACAAAAAAATATTAAAGGACCCTCGAGTTGGGTATCAAAATAAAGGGCTTTAAAAGACGAGTACGAAAATATAAAACACCTATAGTAAAGTAGTCAAGCGTGAGTAAAAAACATTGGAAAAAATAAAATAAATACAAAAACCTGCAAAAACATTATGTAAGAACTAAACAGAAATTAAATACCAAATAATGTACTAAATCAGGCAGGACTCATTTCAATGCAAGTTCAAATAGTGTACAGATCAGATTGCCCACACTATAGTAGTTACCTTAAAATGAGTTCCGCCTGCTTATAGTTAAATATTTGGTATTTTTTAATTTCTGTTAACATTAACATAGTTTGGCAGTGGGGTTTGCTTTTTTCATACAGTAGATAAAATACAGTATTCATTTATTGAACGAGCTCTCAGCAACGAGAGCGATAGCCACAAGATGTGGTAAGTCAATTTTTTTTTCGCGTCTCCCTTTAGGTGTATGGGCCCCTTTAAAAACAAATAAAAATTAAATATTTTTGACAATAGTATGGCTTTGAGTCAACAAGAAGCTTATACTGTGAAATTTTGAAGACTGTAGGTGCAACCGTTTGGCTATATCGTAAAAACAGTAGCTTCAAACTTGTTGTGCTTATAGTGTGAGCTTTGTGTTTATAACAACAAATTATAAAAACTAGCCAAGTGTGAGACCGGCTCGCATCACTTCAATTATAAATTACTATATAACATTTTCTAGCGAAAATATTCCCGATTATTAAGGGAAACAGACTCGTGGCAGTCGTGGCCCAGTAAGATTTTATTACTGAAACCGATAAGCGAATTAAAGCAACGTCGGGTGTGGTCAATCATTGGATGGGTGACCGCCTCCTCTAGGCTTTTATATTCTTGTTTGTGTTTTTAAATCATATATATCATAAACCACGTCGGTGTGCGAGTCCGACTGACACTTGATAATTCATTAATAACTCATTATAAATAAGGTAAAAATACTATTACTAATCGACTCCCTCGCAACCTAGTTGGTAGTGTGGCTGGTTGTTGCAGCGGGTGAGGGTTCGATTCCCGCACTGGACAAGCATTTCTGTTTGCCTTAAGTCTGGGTGCGTTTATATTTATGTATGTATTTACAGAAAAAAATAATATATATGTATTTGTATCCGTTGTCTGGTATCCACAACACAAGCTTTGCTTACTTTTAGCCAGAGGGCACTGTGTGTAATGTCAAAAAAATAATAATTATAATGGTTATTTTAGGTGATACTTCATTCAATTGCTTATTTATCCTAACATCCTTAACATAAGTTATACAAGCGTACTGAGATACACACACATATATTCCGTGTCACTAAAAATTTTGTTTCAGAATGTTGTACGATTAGCAACATTTGCATGACAAACGCAAGTTGTTCTTCGCTCCGCCGACATGCATTGTGGCAGCACCGTCGTCGCGCACCGCACTGACAGCGCGCCATTACTTCCGTCTGCGCCTTCCGCTGTCAACCTGTCGCGCGCGAGCTGTGGTAAAGGGATGCTAACATACAGTACCTTTGTATCGATAGAATAATATTTATCTATAAAGGTATTGTTATAAGTACATACGATTTGTCGTTACTTAAGTTTTGGAGAAAAAAAATTTTTTTTTGTGTGACGTGTACTGGAAATACAACTATTAACGACATTTACAAATTAAACAACCCGAAAAAATAGGTCCAGAAATTATTAATTTTAGTTGAAAATACGTTTTATTAAAAAAAAGTCACAAGAGATTGGCAGATCAGTCGATTAAAAATAATGAATATTAAAATGGTATTGGCAAGGTATGCACATAATTATTCCAATTAGGACTAGGTACTACCACTAGCGACACTAGTAACACTACTATAAGTAATAAGGTAGCCAACAGAACCCTGTAACATAGACCGGCGCTGTCTGTCTGTCCGACCTTTAAAGAGCTTTATGTCTTGAATCGTAACAGGTAGATGGATGAATTTCTCATAGAATATAATAACGGCGAATTTAGTACCCGACAGATAAATTATAAAACAAATAATAATTGTACTAACGATAGCTACCTTTTATTCAAAAACCTAACATAAAAAGGTTTTGAACGGTTTGAAGAGTTGAAGTACTACTTTGCATCTCTGTAAGCCACTTTTTTGAAAACGGCTCTTATAATTTCTTTAAAAGTTCGTATTCGTCAGTGTGTTACGTTTATACGTTTTCTTTTTCCATACACAAGAAACAGTATACAAATTTTTCGTATCGATAAAATATCTTTGTTGTTAGTGGCATGACTACGTTTCTTTTCTGGAGTTTTCTGAGTTCCCAACAGACATGTCAATTAGGACGTCTCTGTGTCGAGCTTTCAACTGTACCAGTAACAGGTTCGCGTTACGACTCTCGTCGGTCGCTCGCACACTCTAGACGCGAAAAGTTCACAAAGTGTAGAAGTGAATCCTTTATAAGTACCGCACAACTCCTACTGCTCGAACTATGCATTTACTGTAAAACTATAAAATTGTGCAGGATTATTTTCATCATTGATTATACTAGTAAATAACAAATGAAAATAAACAAAAGAAATTATGTTAATTCCTATCAGGCATTCTTTATTTATAGCAAGGAACTCTTAATCTAGCTAAAATGTTTTCAATATTCAAAGGTACGCAGTGTCGGACACGGTCATTCACTGAATGAGTAATTCCTACGGCACGGTTTTCTGCAGCTCCTCTGTACTTCAAAGAGAACTTTTAGTATTTCGTCCTGACTGTTGTGTTATGCGAATTGTTAGGTAATGTCTCGTCAGGGGCCTTTGTTGCAGCGAACAGGCAGCAATGCTCTAACATCCAGGTTTCACTGATGGTATTATCCATAAACTTTATAGATGGTCACCCTATCACTAACATCGCCGTAAACCCATTTCTTTTGTTTGATCTAACTTATATAAAACGAATAAGTTACTACATAGATACGACAAAACAGTACCCCGAGCCCAGAGCCCCGAGCCAAGAGTTGATTTTAGCAGTAGAATCCGTAGTAAAACGAACGTTTTTTGCCGACCAACTAGACAACAGGATACAGATTATTTGATTATGTTACATGAAAATATTTCCTTATGTATTATTTAGTAAGGTACAGTCGTTTCTGTGATCGCTTTTGCTGCTCTGTATTATGTGTTGTCACTTTATTTTATAAGGAAAGCACATAAATTCGCAATAACGATAATCTTTTTTTTACTGTAACCGATCTTGCAATAATAGGTCATCATAAAGATTGTTTATTAAATTAAAATAAAAAACCGGCCAAGTGCGAGTCTGGCTCGCGCACCGAGGGTTTCGTGCAATCTTATTATATGTTATTGTATATTATTAAAAATATTTTTATTATATGATGTAACTAAAAATTTTCGCAATTTTTTCTTTATCTGTGCTTTAAGACGTTGCTTCGTACCAAATTTCAAAATTCTGAGTTCACGGGCCCTGTGGGTTTTGATTCCCTTGCGAGTTTCGAAAATTTGTGGCATAAACGGCTGTATTTTTTGATTGCGTTGGCTTAGAAGTTTGATTTTTTGTTCACAGCTACAAGGGACAGTAGACGAGAGTATTTGATATCAATTTTAGCTTGATACCTCCACGCGTTCATGAGAAAAAGGGTCTTGACAGACGGACGGACGGACGGACAACAAAGTGATCATATAGGGGTTCCGTTTTTTCCTTTTGAGGTACGGAACCCTAAAAAAATTAAGTATTTCTGCATCTATTTAAATTCTACTAAAACATTAATACATTAAAATATTGCTCTACAATATATCATATTATTAATTTATAACAAAATAGTGTTTTATGTATGATGTCAAGATGTAATTTTTTCTCAGATAACCAGAGAAAAGTTGAACCGCTTAGATATTGCGTGATTTCCTGAACGTTAACTGAGTAACAAATAGATTCATCTTTCTGATTAGATATTTTCATAACATTAGATCTTACGATTATCAAACAAAAAGTAAAATATGCAAGAATAGTTTAAAGACTTTGTTTTAGGTTAAAATCTGACAACTGACATCATTTTGGTCTATTTCAAATCTAGCCGCAACTGTCGTAACAAGAAATTGAGACTACAATTTTACTCAATTTGCTAAAGTGACCCATGCCCAAATCCACGAAATGACTTATGTACACCAAGGGAAAACTACCATCTCCAAAACATCTCGTTGTTAAAGTTTAAACCTTATGAAGGCAGCGTCACAGCTGCAATACTTTATCACAACTGAAAAGCTGACTATATCAATCGATGACAATGAACAATTAATTGACATTCATTGACAGTGATTATGCTGTTAACGGTCAATGAAATCGTTCAATCACACGCACGCACGGCTGCACACTAGAGACATTGTGTGTCACGGTGTTTCAACTAAATTTACATACAGTGTGTTGCAATGCAACAATACTGCACGCTTGAGTCAAGTGGTCAATTTAAAATTAGAATCGTTAACAAACGGTTGTTAAAATGATTAGATGTTTTTGTGGGTGGGCGAATGAGCAAACCTGACTGGCGTCACAAAAATATATCTAATTTGATAAGATTGCTGTTTGTGATGGAAATTTAGAGGAGTTGTAAATTGGTTAACATTTTTGTGCATATTATTACTTGTAGTCACGAAAATATAGCAACACTCACTTGTATCAACATAAAAAATCTATTGAGTTCGTCTTAGAACTGGCCTTAATCATTAAATCGTATTTCATCCGTCGAATCGACTCACAAGTCCGTAGTTTCACACTATTATCACAGTAAGAAAAAGAATAAATTGATTGAATGAAATTTATTCCACTGTGTAGTCTAATTAATCAAACTTTTTTGTATGTTTATGTAATATTCTCATAGGTTTTTGTTTCATGACAGTTTTGCTCTGTACTTACTTACATACACACTTGTATACATTGCAGTTTTTTGTGGGACGTGCTAAGATATTGTAGGCGCACTGCACCAATGTATACGACTCATATCTTACACGTTTACAAAAAAATGCTTAAGTAACTAAAATAATGTTTTTATATCATATTATTGTGTAGCACAAACGGAAGCTACTTACCTATTGTCTAGAACAGAGGTTCCCAGACTTTTTTTCTTAGAGACCACTTTCAAAATTTAGCTGGTTTCAGTGGACTCCCTGCAGCTAAATTTCGACCATACTCCCAAAACTCGACAAAAAATGTAAAGATTAGATTTAACTATGGTAATTTGCTCTATATCTGGATATGAAATATGCAACTTTTTACAAGTAACATTCGCTGAGCTTCCTAAAATATTATCTGCATACGTTGATAGGTGAAGTCACAGAAGTAGTTCTTCACTATCGAAAGCAGATAAGTTTTCGTGAAACCCCGCTTACGAATTGTGAACCCCCATTGTGACCCCTGGGGTTCACCTGGACCACTTTGGGAACTATTGGTCTCTACTTTGCAATTCTTTGAAATTTGTAAAGTTTCTTTTTAATCCTTAAATCCTCAATGCAACTCGTAACATATGTCCAACATGTTGTAATGCAACAACTTATAATGAGATAAAAATAACAACCGGTAAACAAAGTCATTAATCCGCTCGCGATCAGCTCAACGCGACGTCAATCAATACGAACGTCGGATTAAGTCATTAGCGCGTCCACGATAAGACACGAAACAGTAATGAGAATGACATCCGCCACCATTGTTATTGTTTGATAAATTATGTCAAAATGCCATTTGATATATCGACAATGACAATAATGTTATTTGAATTTTAACATTTGAAACATTAACAATGAACTTTTTGACGCTCTAATATGAGTCATAAGAATCGGACGACTTCTATAACGACTGCTATAACGTGTAACCGGCTAACCGCGTCAAACGTCAGCTGTATTATAAAATGTTTCGACGTGACGTGGCGGCGACACTGACATAACTTGTCGACGCTTGTCTATTAACAGATCATGAACATTATAATGAGTAGAGGACTGTAAACTAACTAGTGTAATTTGGCTTTGAATGTGTTATTATGATACTCTCATATAAGTTTGCCGCCTACTTGTGTACGTAACAAAATCACCTTTATTGTTTCTGTTTTCTTCCTCTTTGATCAATATTACTTAGGTATATATTGATCAAAGAGGAAGAAAACAGTACTTAGCTCAAGTTTAGTAAGTTTTAGAGGCCTAGTTTTTATTTTTCTGTTCAATCAAAGATACCGAAATAGTTCAAATGGTTACTGAACTAAAATGGCAATAAGGCACGACACATCCCTCATTGAAACGGTAACCGATGGGGATTAAGGTTATCGATTTGCAACCGCACGGGATGGGCTTCTACCAGTATAGATAATTTGGCTAGAGCCGCTGGCCGCAGCCGCATCTTGTCTCGACATCTGTACCAAGAGCATCTTTCGACAAAACATATTTTGTTGTCGCGCGCAAACTGGCAACCTTTTAACAAGATGGTCGGTGTGAAGCGTATCCGTGTCGACTAAACACGCTCGGTGTGCACGGCTCGTGCACCTCCTACTGCATTAGTTAAATTGGAGCTAACGCACATGACCGAAAGTAATTGACCAATTTTTTTTAATGGATACACACTATAAAGACTTATTTTTATCCCACTAAGGTGGCAAACAAGCCTACGATCCGCCTGATGGTAAGCGGTCACCGTGGCCTATGGATGCTTGCAACACCTGGGGCATCACTCGCGCGTCATCGACCTTTTAAATATCCAATAACTTCTGATAAAGAACCCCATACTAGTCCATTAAGAAAACCTTAAAAGGGAGCTCATTCCACAACCATAGTGTTCGAGGGCGAAAGTTTCTCCGAAACCGTACTGTATGTGACTATTTAGGTTCTAAGGAGTGAGGATAACTCCCTGCCGATGGCCAGCGGTGCAATGGTAGGAAGTAGCCGTGGGCATCATTTCGAACAATCTGTCCACAGTCAAAGACCATACAGAGAGTGGTTTCGATTTAAGACACACGTTCTCCGCGCTTTTCTTCCAAATTCATATCTTGCACCATACAACACAACAGAATTGAAGTTCATGCTGTCAGAGCAACTACCGTCAACCACGACTCATGTGCGTCTGCTGGAGAAAAAGCTAGCCACCCATTTGCATAAACCCCCGGGCACCGTAAGATAGCAACTTCGATAGAAGACCCCAGGGCCAGATCCAAACGAACGCCTTCGCTATGTCCAGGCTACAAGCCAATGTCACCCCTTAAAACTCAATAGCTAGTGCCCATCGGTGTGTGAGATACACTGGAAGAGAAAGCCATATTGACAGTCGCTGACCAGGTGGTGTTTTTCTAGTTATCTTAGAAGCTGTGTGTAGATCACACGCTCCATCACCTTGGAGAGGAGAGAAGTAATAGCGATAGGCCTGTAATTCAATGGATCTGATCTGTCACCCTTTTTGGGCACCGGGTGTACATTTGCAGTCTTCTATGAAGACGGAAATTGCCTAGTATGGTAGGAAAGCGCGAAGAGGCGCGTGAGTACAGCACATAACCGAGGAGCGCACTGTTTAAGTAAGTCTGGCCCACTCGATTTGAATATCTAGAGAAAACAACGACCGTTGGACCTCCCGCTGTGTTATGGAGATTTCCGGTATGGTCTTACCTCACCACGGTATACTAGGTGGTACAGCGCATTCGACTTTCATATTCGAGTTTAAGTTTTATTTTGCCTATGAATTGTAATTTAGATCTAGCAGTTTCTTACTGTACCTCTAAGCATCTGTGTTTTAACTCAGAAATATTCGGATCCTTATTATTTCGAGCCGTGGTTCAAGCCTCATACGCAGATTGCTTGAGAAATTTATTTTCTCTGCAAGACCGATTAAACCACGATCGTTTTTGACACCGACAGCTACTCGCGGCTTAGAAATAAAACATTCCATGCCTACTAGCGAGGATTGTCTCAGTGACTGCGGCTGCAATGATCTTCTGAGCTAAAGCAGATATACCTCCAAGGGTACGATGCGTAAAATTCACGCAATTCATCCAGTCTACCAACTTATAATGCCACACACTACGCCAATTAGTTGGCACTGATGGATCGCGTTGTGAATGTGACACTTGATTCCGACCGAAACAGTGGTCCGAGGAGCCAAGAAGTGGTGAATGCGCCCCACTGAGACGGAGTATCCGTCAAGACGTGGAGTCAGCAGGAGGTCCAGTAAGGAGCTTGTATTGTCCTCTATATCTGATATTCTCGGTGGAAAAGTACCAGCAGAGAGAATAAATAGGTCAGAAAAAATCCCAGAGATATCCCTGCGTAGTTATTGGATTGAGAACTGAGCCACTCCCGATGGTGAGCGGGAAAGGCTTCCAAAATAACCAGAACTGCAAAAGTTCGGCACTAATAGTGCGGAGGCTAGCTTGGTAGAGCCCCCCTCTGTTGTAGTAGCGGGGCCAATCCAATCTCCTTCTTCGGCACGACTACTATTAAGAGACTTTACACATGTTGGCGGTTCAGCCTCCCAGGGCGGATATTAAAGTGATCCCTGGGTTCGGGAACCCTGCGGGCCGCCCAGCGTTAGCCGTTCCACCGGGTCTCCCTGACCGCCGCACCATCACGCCGCGTCTACGCTGAGCAATCACAGCAACGAGCACCACCGGTCCCCAGCTGTCCTCGCAGCGAATCCTCATGAGCTCTGGCTACCTTACTCACCGCCAAGAACACAACACAACTTAACGTTAGTGTTATTTGGCCGCGGTCTTCTGGAAGGTGATGTTACTTCGCCAGTTCGGACTACTCATTCGAGCGAGTACTTGCTGTGCCTAGCTTTATTGTTCAGGCGATTCAGTATAGCGAGTACCCACTGTGCCACACCTCACATGTTTTTTTAATTATTCGAACAACAGGTTTTTTATATGCATGTAAGTACTTACACTTAAGTACTAGTTTATAATAATAACTATTTATTTTGTGTAGATAGTCTAGGCTATTGGCATTCATACTATCTATAACAATAATAATACATCATAAGTCTGAATAAACTTTTATGTTAATTTATTACATAAATATTCGTATATTGTTAATTATATTTATCGTTGGTACATGTAAAATTTTGCAAAGTTTTTATCGTGTTTTCCTTTTCACGTATTCTTATTTTATCTTTGTAGCTATGAGGGAATAGGTCGCCCGCAGCTTCTCAATCCAAATGATATTATTGACTCGGTGATGTCAGTGTGCGTTTGCCCTAAGGTGTAAATTTCGCAGGCGATGTTGATGGCTGCGTGAAACGTCACACGAACGGTTTTATTTACTACCGGCATTGTTGCAAAATGTTCTAGTCAGCTGTGAGGCTACCACAGGCTACCAAAGTAAAATATGACTTCAGTTTAAGTTTTAAAACCAAGATTTCACTTATCTCCGGTAAATTTGTTCAAAGAAGAAGATACTTATTTGATAAATCATGAGAGCTGTACATTTTATAACGACGTATGACGTTATTTTTGAATTCTTGCATTACCAAAAAACTGTTTCTTATTGGTTCCTTATTAGCCTGATGCATCCCAACTGTTGGTTCACGACCTACTCTCAACAAGGGTGATTTATCCCATCGACCACACGCGGGCCCAATGCGGATTGTGGACTTCATATACGTCTTTGTTTTACAAATGCAGGTTTCTTCACGATATTTTCCTTAACTTAAGAGTAGTGTAAGTGTTCTTGAAAAATTAAGAAAAAGACTCATTTGTGCACACCTTGTTCGAACCTTCGCAACTTAGGACGTTAGTTGAAATTGAAACCTATATAGGCCTCCACCGACCTGCTAATTAACCAATCAGTAGGTCGATGGACGGACTTTGATATGTTTGGGCCTATAGTACTATTTAAATAAATAATTATTTCTTGTTTTTGTTGAAGTTAATTGAAATCTCGGACACTAGTGCAGTCTAGGACGTCACGTGCGGTTAGAGATTAAAATCACAAGAAAGTACCAAGAAATTTATATTTTTTCAGATATAAAACCGGGCGAGGTTTCATAAATGTAATAAACGAGTAAGTTTATTTATTTATTTATTTCATATAAACAAGCCTACGGTACGCCTAATGGTAGGATGGTAAGCGGTCACCGTAGCCTATGGACGCTTGCAACACCAAGGGCATCACTCGCACGTTGCCGACCCTTCAGAAATCTAATAACTTCTTTTTTGAAGAACCCCATACTGTAATCCTTAGAGAAAACCTTGGCAGGGAGCTCATTCCACAACCTAAGCGTTCGCGGGAGGAAGTTTCTCTGAAACCGCACTTTACGCGACCATTTCGGTTCTAAAGTGTGAAAATGAATTCCCTGCCGATGGCGAGCGGTGCGAAGGTAGAGAGTGTCTATCTGCGGTGTGAGATTTTTTGAATTATAAATATTTTTTTGCATATGTTAATAGTTAGTTTCTTACTAAAAACATTCAATAACCTAATATCAAATGAATTTTATACCACTTACCAAATTGTGTTAGATAGATAGATGAATTGATTTGATTGCTGTGTCCAGTTATGTTATATCTAAAAAGTCCTACTTTAGAGAAATAAAGCATTTGCTGCAAAATTGTAAATTCACATGACACTGAAGTTAATCAACAATACAATCTTCTTTAATGTTACAAACGAACAACATGTTACAGTTGAATCCCGTAATTTGAAATTATGTACATAATACAAACATTTGGAATAACGTTGGCTCATATATTGGCCATTGGATCAAATCCGACGCAACGCAAATCGTCAATCATCCGTACGCATTAATCTTTGTAGACAAGTTGATAGATCATCGCGTTGTGCGACCCCGGAGTAAGAAATATGCGCTCGGTAGAGGAGGCAGATATACCCTCAATGTCTCCTTTCTACAATAAAAATGTTCAATCGATTTCACCACATTTTCGAATGGTAAGGCGATTTGTATACAGCACAAATATGATTATTTTTACGGATTATTGTTTTGGTATTAATCAATAATAGTTAAAAATAGACCTTCATCTTACCAAGTAGGATTTTTTGCAATTGTTTTAAGTAATGCGTGGTAAATAATTCCTGTCAGCTTATTTCAGACTCATAACACTCCCAGGATAGATGATTATCTATTTCATTACCTTTTTATAGGGTTCTGTAGTCATCAAGGAACCCTTATAATTTTCCTAAAGTAGGTACCTCCTCTACACGTAGAGTTCCCCACTTTAGATTTTGTTTTTTTCGTCTATTCTACGGCGTGGGGTGTCGTTAGATAGTCGTTCAATAATATTGCGGGTATGTGAGAACCTGCAGTTTTCAATGCAGGGATCCGTTTGCGAAAAAAGTCTTAAGGTGATATTTTTTGTATGAGTCAAGTGAAGGCCAAAGAAATTAAAAGAAAAACTATAGCAGTTAATATTAAGAATATCGATGGTGGCCCAGGGGTTTTGATTTTGAATTCACCTTGTGTCCTGAGTGCCGGACGTTCAAACCCAAAGTGTAGCAAAAAGTCCTTTTCTTAATTTCCCGTGGACATTGATTACTCTCGCTCTCGAGGGAGGCCGGGGCCCAACAGTGGGGACGTATAAGGCTGATGAGGAAGAGTTAAGTAGGCTTTAAAAGTAAACAAGTAATGGTTAACCAACTTATAAAATGTAGTAACTTGGGGAAGTAACAAATCCGGACAAGTGCGCGTCGGGCCACACACAGTAAGTTAATTTCCCGCTAAGGAACCTTAAACTATGTATGGCCCGTCACGCACTTGTCTGGTTTTGTTTATTATTATGTTTATCCCCAGTTTCTATATAGTTTATAAATTTGTATTATGCGCTATTTCCTTAACTTAGAACAATTGAGATTAGTAGGAGGGACCGTCTTAAGTTGAGAGTTCGTTTACGTTCGGTGTGCATGTATAATCAATCAATCACCAGGAACGTCTTCATCGACGTAACTATACCGTTACTCACTTAGGTGCTTTTTAGCTTCAGCTTACAATTGTTTCTAGCTAAATAAATTGAAAAAGTCAACAATACAACAAAAACCGGCCAAGTGCGAATTGAACTCGCGCACCGAGGGTTCCGTACCTACCACCATTTACGTAATTTACAAATGCAAACAAAAAAGAGAGTGCCGCTAAGCGGTCACACATTCAAGTACTGATCTAGTCCGACGTTGCTTAACTTTAAATATCGTTTCTAACAAACAAATATGTTACAGTTTCTCTTAATAATAAGCTAGATGGCACTGTACCGGTAATTTAACATAGTAATGGCTTGGGCCCGTCTCACATTCGGCCAGTTTTTATTATTTATTGTTATACTTTAGAGCTTACATTATTTATCACTGTAAGTTTGAAGTTTGTATGTCTTTCTGTGTTTAAGATACAGCAAAAACAACGAAAATGGGTTTTTTGTATGGGGAGCCCCCTTAAATTTTAACTTTTTTAAATTTTTATTATGTGTTAGATATTCTCCCATTATAATACATATTCTGTGAAATATTCAGGCTTCTACCTATTTCGGTTTAAAAGATAGAGCCTTTTAATGGTTGGACAGACGGACATGCATACAGACAGACAGACAGCGTAGTCTAAGTAATAGGGCTGCGTTGGCACCCTAGAGGTACGGAATCCTGAAAACGGTATACGTTTGTAAGAGTGGCCACCTCCACAGACGTTTATTCAAGGATCAATGTGCAGAGAGCTGGAGCCCTCTCGCGGCTCGCAGGTAATAAATCGCGTTAAGCAAGTAGGTTGAGCCGTTTTATCAAAGTCAATCGGTATCATGCCACCTCCCGCTGAGTAATTACGGCGCGCCGACAATGTGCTGGGCCGCGCCGTATGTACGGGTAGGTACGCTGTACGTCAGTGTATGTGTACTGTACACTACACGCGCGCTCCGACAGTACATCAATTAGTGTTGCTAGTTTAATACTTGACCTAGTTAGCGGGATTGACGAGTTCGGTGTGGTTGTGGGTACAGACGGAAGCTGTAGTAGCTTTCTGTCTGTCTGTCTGTCACGTGTGAGTGAGTAGATATGAGTGGGTTAACAGGAACTTGGTGTGCTTTTACTGTATGTTGGATTGTTAAATGTGTATACACTTTCAATTTCACTTTAATGTTCAAGCCAGAGTCACACTATCTTTTGTAACATATCGTCTGAATGAGCTTTTCTTAAAAAGAAAACTGTTTAGAGACTTTATAATCTAAAGTAGCTTTGCTCGGTATTTTTTTAAATTTTATTGTTAGAATCCTTTCTTAGTGCTTGCTTACTCACAGGAATCTTTGTGCAAAAATTTAAGTCTTTAGACCAAATAATAGTCGTACCCAGTC
Organism: Apoda limacodes; assembly: GCA_946406115.1. Classification (NCBI taxonomy): domain Eukaryota; kingdom Metazoa; phylum Arthropoda; class Insecta; order Lepidoptera; family Limacodidae; genus Apoda; species Apoda limacodes. Next base: position 2,301,735 of record OX291553.1, on the reverse strand, counting down.
AGAAGGCTGTGCGGTGATATATCAGTGAGTTAGTCAGTTTACACTTTTTTATACAGTGTGTTTGGGATAGGGCTGGCGATAATTTAGCTAAAAACGGCCACTTTTAGCAAAAATGCTAACTACAAGTCACAGATATTATTTAGGAACTATATAAAACCTTCAAAAAATAGCTTATGACTAGCTTTATATTTGCGACATTTGGATTGTAGAAATTCGTTTTTAAACGAAGAGAAAATTGAGGATATAGGAGGCCCTTAACAATGCTATTTTCTGCTGTAAAGAGCCGGCAAAAAACTTAGTATTAGTTACTATTTTTTAATGGGCTGGTTAATCGCTAAATATGGAACCGATACTCAAAGATGGACAACGTTCTTATATCAATGTTATAATCATGTCGAAAGAAAAAGGCACTATTGCTTTACGTTGCAACGAAGCAACTGCCCGCGCCGACTAGCCCTATCACTAAGCCTGCACTGTCTGACGGTCTGTCTGTCTGCTTGTCTGCCTATGTCTTTTGCTGACTGTCTGACTGTCCGACCTTTAAAGGGCTTTTTCTTTCACAGCGATTGCTTTTACAAAATATGTGTTATCGTGAGGTTTTTCTTTTCTTCTCTTCTTCTGTTAAGCAGCATTAGTACAAAACAATCTGCGTTACAGATAGTTGTCAAATAAATTAAATACCTATACTTGGTTTTATTATTTATAAAGTGTTTAGACTTATTATTAAGTTTATTTTAACTATATATATAGAAAGTTAAGTTTAACTGGTTAAGTTTGATTTTAATTCCACCGCATCGGTATCGGTATTCTCATAGCCGATTATTTACTACAGTAGTCGGTATCAGTACTTATTGTATTGAGAAAATCATGTATCGTTACACCCCTAGTTTTAAAATTGTTATTTGGTCCTTATTGATCTAAAGCCGCTTAGTCCGCTTTATTTCCCGCACAAACAAGAATTTCCCGAGCATGAGAAGTTAAAACAATATTTTTATCATAAATGTTTAAAAGTAATATCTCAAATAGTAATCACCCAATAACACGAACAACCAACGCGAAAATAAAACCATCATCGTGTAAATATCCTCGAAACACATTATGCAATAGAGCAGCCATCGTTCTCACCGACGGGGATGATTGATGACCAGCACAACCATGAATACTCGTCAAACCAACTGACAGGGGGCTCTCCTACCTCTAGTTATTGCCCCTCACTCGAACAAAACGTGTAGGAGTGCCAGGGGAGAAAGAGCTCTTGGTAAAGTGGTCACGCCAAACGTTGATAAACGAGCGTCTGTATAAACATGGCTACTTTATTACAGGGAATAGTTATGATTTATTCATGCCGCTGTCATGTTTAAGTATTTGAGGTGGTTGATTGCTATTGCTATTTGACGGTCTAGGGTTCACTAATAAAAATAAAAATAGCCCCAAGCCATGATATAGTAAAATGTATCTTCATTTATATTCAAAACTGTGAAAAAAATAAAATAAAAAAAGGGTTGCACTCCGGGAGTGCCGGCTGAAGTGAAAACATACAACCTGGATATAAAATTTTAACATGTGTAATCCGCACTTTAATTCATCTTTTCATCAACCCAATTTCCTCTTACTTTTTATTCGTCTATAGAGTTTAACATTTTTTACCCATCACAAAAATGTGCACAACGCCGCCACAGACGTTTTCACTTCAAAATTATAATAGGCGTGGCATTATGGTTTCCGTCTTACGAATTTTCGATCAGCCTGCGCGAGTTTATCATTTTTTACCCATCACAAAAAAGTGCACAACGCCGCTAAAGAAGTTTCCACTTCAATAAAAGTACTATATAAGAATAAGTAAAGAATATAAAATAATAAAAAAAAACTTCGTAAAAAAACGTGAATCATTAAAACAATTCGAGAATCCTAGAAACACTGTGTATGTGTGTGTACATGTGTGTGCTCGAGATATTTCGCAATCAGCCTCTGATTGCTGTGCGTGAACGTATTTAATGAATAAACAATACTTAGCGCTTAGCGCTTAGGTCAGCAAACGGCAAAAACTTGATTTGGTGCTCACTTGTCTAATTATTCCATACGTGTCACCATTATATTATTAAGGTACTCAGATTTTTTTGTAACTACACCTCTATTCTATTTTGCATTCCACGTCGGCCTCGTCAATACCTAAATACTTGAAGACAAATTGCTTGCCCCGGCCATTATGCGCCCCAATGCACAGAAGCTTGGAGAAGGAGGCTTAGGTTATAGCCACCTCGCTGGTCCAATATGAATGAGTAAATTTAAGACTAATGTATTACGTGCTGCCTGTTGCATGGATATCTTTGCGTGTAACAAGCATATATAGGTTACCGCAACCCATTAGCAATGGGAGGGCCAAATGATGTTTGGTGCAGTGCTAAGCACCAGAACAAGTATTCAAATATACATATTCTGTAGGAATGGTTGTTACATTTGAGTACATTTGATGATTCTCAAAACGTTAAACTTTGACTATTTTTTTTGACTTTGAAAAGAAAATTAAAATGTAATTTTAACTAAACAACCGATCGAATTTAAAAATACACTAAAATTTGAGTAATGTATTCCTAACTTGGTTAGATCGCGCTAAGTTTTCTTCTCTGCGTCAACTCGTGGAGCCACAGTCGTAGCATAAAGCTTTTTCGGCTTACGACGCCTTACGACATAGACTTAGTTATATTCCTGTAATCTGTCCTAAGGACTGCGCAATAGTTTCACAAAATTAACCACACTTTAAAAAGAGACAAAGCTAATGTGCTACAATTACCAGTTTTTTTTCTGCAAAATAAAAACAAAACGTTGGAAAGAGAAAAAAGACCGCAGATTCACTACGTCCCTTTCCCTTTCCCACTTTGGCAACCGTTTTTACTTTACAGCTGTCTAAAACTGCGCTATTACAGCCTATTACATACACAGCTTAAAAAATTATTTTATTCATACAGTCAGCCATTGCCTTTGGTAAGTCCGACAATTTCGTAGCAGTTATGACGCTGCGATAAAACATATGACTGGCTGGACAGCACCCGACTATGCCATATGTGACAAACACAGGCTATGTGTGTGACAATGTGTAATATTTTTTTCATCACAATTACTCATAAACAGTAGCATTACGTACAGGCAAAGCAGGTGCTAAGAGCTTACTTATTCCTACGGGCATTTTCTTTGTAAATTTTACTTTCTTAAGGCAAAGGGGTCATTCATATAAAATCCACGGGCGATAGTGACTTTCATTCAGTATATGAGAATGTACTCTGTGATAATGACATACCGTGTATTCAATCTAGTATGTATAATAACGCTATCTGTGGTTCAAGATATGAACTACGCGTCAAGTCAGCAATTACAAGTCTTAACTTCAGCCAAAATATTTAATTTATAAATTGTCTAGATATCTGTCGCCATCTAGCAGTGGAGTTGTTTTCTTTGTATAATTATGTTTCCGCCATTTCAATTGTGTTTTAATAAGTTTATTTAGTTTGTCACGTTATATTTTTATTTACTTACTTGCAAATGTGATAGAAAACAATGAGTGTAACACGAGCGGTACAGAAATTACAAACTCGAGTCATTAAAGCCTTTAAGCTTTTATCCTTAGGTATCTAAATAGTTTCTTGTCGGCAATTTTCTTCTTATCACTTTTCGGGCCCCACGTACTGCACACTAAGCGTAAAGCGTAATTTGAAAATGTGGAACATTTACAAATACTAACTAGTCATTAACTATTTTTATAACGTTTTATATTTTTTGTGGAATAAGTCCGTGAGTTTTAATTCAGACATTGCAGGGGTATTGTTTAAAGGTGCCCCCATTTTAGAAGACATTCAAAGTAAAACTCTGAGATATATTCTACAAACAATACAAATCGTTCTAAAATTAGTTAATAACAAGTAAATATTTTTTATTTTTCCACTTTTTTAAATTACGCTTGGGAAGAAAGAAAAATTAAACAATAAATAATGGCGGCGCCAGTGTGCAGTATATGGGGCCTTAATAAACAATGGTAATTGGGATCATCACGTTCGTATCGTTAGTACGTTAGTATTATCTATATCCAATACCTATAACCAACCTGTGATCTGACAAAGTACATATAACTGTGCAGAGTTACCGTGCGAATTCACTGCTTCAAAGCAAATAAACCTGCGTATAAAAAGATTACGAACGTCCTTGTCAAGTATTAATTTGCTCTAATATATCGTTATTTATCCGTCGATCGATCAATATTTTAATCTGTCATAATCGAGTTGTTGTTTTTGTATCGTATCTCGATATCGACGAGAGAGTGACTGCTATCTGCTAATAAATTATTATAATTAGACATCAAATCATATAAATCACAAAATAATACCATTTTAATCCGCTTATGTCGATAATGTGGCAGGTATTGATGACCTAGGTATCGGCCTCGATTAGATACTGAAGTGAAGTCATCCAGGATGGAGTTTATCGGCAAGAAGTTAGCAACACGAGCTTAGTCAGTTAAATTATGGCTCGTACTCTCCTACGTCACCAATTAGTCCTTGGATTTTCAGTCATTGTTTCAGTCGGTGTTAAAATGATGCAATAAATTTTAAAGATAAGATATTTATTGTAGACACATAAGCGATTCTGATCTCTTTGCGAAAGGATTATATGCATACTAAGATAATAAAAGATAAGGTGTCTATGTCTGTCTGTTTTTTGTTAATTTTCACGTCAAAACCGCTGAACCGATATTTATAACATTTGGCAAGGTGATAACTCGCACCTTGGGAAAGGTTACAGGCTACTTTAAAGACGCCAAATATACGATCAGAAACAAACGTGAAATTTTTGCAACAAATGTGGAAGAAGCAAAGCATCAGATGTCATGTATTCCAGCATCGCTTCTTGAAAATCCTCATTGAAACCAGAGGTTTTCCTTTTTATCATGCTAAAGGCACAAAGATTGTGACTCAACATCCTGCTTCTTTGGCTCAGGGAAGAAGCAAATGATGTCCATGGTCGAAAAAAATCCGGACGTTGAAAAGCACGCACTGATTTCTGTCTTCACCAACTCTACACTTGACGAGATAGCAGGAGCAGGAGAGAGAGCAGTGGCAACCTCAACACCCACAACCTTGACAAGCTGCGGTACCGACTATTCGCTAGGGCTGCAACGAAAACCAGCTTCAATCTGGCCAGGACCTTCCTCCTACACGAGACTCTGCCTGGTACAAATTGTCCCTGCATTAAATTATACACCATTGGGTTGTTAAATGAGCCAAGGTTTTCTGTAGGACTACAGTATGAGATTCTTTAAGAAAGAAGTTATTAGATTTCTGAAGGGTCGGCAACGCGCGAATACCCCTGGTTTTGTCGTTTACCATAGGCTTCGGTGACCAAATACCATCAGGCGGACCGTGAGCCTGTTCACCACCTTAGTGGTATAAAAAAAGGCTCCTATAATATGACAGGGGGTTAAGAAGAATCAGGATAAAAATTCATTCAGAACGACAAATTATTGCTAAAAATTGCGAAGTTTGAAAAAATTATAAATTTTGAAAGGCTTTATCCCTGAAGTTATTGAGTATACAAAAGCAATTCTAGGCTCATATTGTAGCAAATTTAGTCTTCTTTAAAATTGCCTATATTTTTGATAAAGTTTATTTATTTATTTATTTATTTATTAAATTATTTACATTATTATACCTTACAGTCACATATGAACCAATTTGTACAACAATGACAAGTGCAGACCCACAATACCTTAAACTAAACCTACAGAGACTGTTCTATATACTTCAGTGCACATTTAACAAACATCCATTCTGATGAGTTGAATAAATCTAATTCCGTGTTTTGGCCGAGAATATTGTTTATAGCTCGCAGAGCTCGAGAAATCGGAGCTTCGCGCAGTACATTAGACTGTGCGCGCGGGTTCGTGAAAAGCCGGTGGCTTCGCGCTCTACCGTATTTTTCAGGTACATAAAAGTTTACCTGCTCCAATAAACTTGGTAGAATTTTTTTTCCTCTTATCAACCTATAAATGTACACTACTAATGCCATAAGACGTCTTAATTGTAACGTATTATATCCTACCATACCATTAACGAATAAGGAAGGATATAAATACGGATAATAACCGTATTGTTTCTTAAATAAACACCGCAGAAACATTTTCTGAACTCTTTCCACCATGAGAATATAAGTACTCTCATGGGGATTCCAGACGATTGCGTTAAATTCTAACTGATTCCTAACATATGTGTTTTACAAAACAGTTAATGTATGAGGATCATTAAAGTCTCTTGCTTATCTCATCACCCAACCCAAGTTTTTTCTTGCCCTGCTACACATGTCTAAGATGTGGTCATTAAACTTCAACTTATCGTTAAATAACAAGCCAAGGTCCTTGACAGTGCCGTGCAAGCGAGTAATTTTTGTTCCTGCTAAGGTGTATTCATGCTCAATTTTATTTGTCCGACGTGTGAAAGACATAACCGCACATTTATCCACATTCAATTCGAGCATATTCTCCTCACTCCAATCGTTTATCTGATTGATATTCTCCTGAAAATGTAAACAATCACTATCTGTCTCTATTTTCATGACCAACTTTACGTCGTCCGCAAACATAAGAACAAGGCTATCAGAGACTACAGTAGGAAGATCATTTATGAATATCAAAAACAGTAATGGACCCAAATTACTGCCCTGACTTATACCCGATCTTGTGCAATATTCCTCCGATCTACTTTTACCAAACTGAACAAACTGCATCCTATCCGAAAAATAGCTACAAAAAAGTTCCAGTAGACTAGGCGTGAAACCAGATTGAGCCATCTTCTTTAATAATGTGTCATTATTTACCCGGTCAAAGGCTTTCCGAAAGTCTAAATATGCTACATCCACTTGTTTACGTGCATCTATACTACTGCTTACATACGTAACAAATGTCAGTAGGTTACTTGCAGTAGATCTTCCGGGAAGGAACCCATGTTGCGCATCTGAAAACCATGGTGACATTTGGGTTCTAATCTCGACATATACTATACTTTCAAAAACTTTTCCAAAAGGACTTTGTACTGCTACTGGTCTGTAATTATTATATATATTTTTATCACCAGATTTGAAAATAGGGATCACTCGCGAGACTTTCCACTGTTGCGGGTATTCTCTTGTTTCCAAAATTAAATTGTACAGATATAACAATGGAGCTAACAACGCCTCACTGCAATCTTTAACCACGAAAGGAGGTATTTCATCCGGTCCGCACGAAAACTTCGGCTTCAAACTTCGAATTGCGGTACGAAGTTGTTTCAGACAAATAGAGTCGACAGATACCCAACACCCTGTGCCTTTTCCACTTTCTTCTCTTAATACCTTGCCTACGTCAAGCTCTGGAACAGTGTCCAGAAACAAATTTTTAAAATGTTGAGCGAATTTGTGTGCTACTTCAGAGTCTGGTAAGGAAAAATCACTACTCTTTAGGTTTTTTTTGTTGGTTTTAATATAGTTCCAAAAACTACTACTGTCTTTTCTTATTAAACATTCCATCTTTACTACGTATGTATTAAAAGCCTCCTTAATCTTATTTTTTAGAGACCGTCTCAGTTTGGAAAACTCAAAATAATATTGTTCCGATTTACTCCTTTTATACCACTTCCAATATTTATATTTTTGTTTAATGTCGCGAATTATTTCAGCTGTAAACCACATCGGATATTGATACCGGTGGTTACAGCTGGATCGCATTTTTATGGGTACGCAATCGCCTATACACTCATAATTTTTTTTATAAAAATATGAAACAGCTAAATCTATGTTCTTAAAACTATAAAGGTCTATCCAATCAATATCTAATATAATTTCATATATTCTTGAAAAATCGGCCTTTCTAAAATTCCACCCTTCGCTAAAGTGCCCATTCAGGTTTATGTTCGAGTCCCAATTTTTACCCTCAAGTTGGTAAATAACGGCGCTCGAGGTCACAAACTTGGATTATTCATTGACCCAAAATCATAAACAAGTCTGCAAATAATTAGATCTACCGGATTTGACGCAAGGTCTGAAGTATGAAGTTAATGGACGGGAAAGGATATAGGTATATACACACTTGAGCTTTGCATTTGTTAGAGGATGCAATTTTATTTTTGGGACATGTGTTGGGGGTCAATAGAAGCTTAACCTCAAGTTTGAGGGGTGGCCACCCTTGTCATCCGGCCGCCATCTTGGAAAAAGGGCCGAAAACACTTTTTTCGCGATATCTCGGAAACTATGCGTTCTTACAAAAAATTCGTAAAGACATAATTCGTAGCAGATTGTTTTGCCTACAAATATGTTTCTATAAATTTTTGCTCTAAATTAAAAATTAAAGAAGATATAAGCAAAAAAGTGTCAATTTTTTTATAAATTTTTTTATTTTTTACTCTATAACTTTTTTTTATACATTTTCCAAAAAAAAATACCTCAGACCAATCTTGTAGATGATCTTTTGAGGAAATTTTTTTTACAACTTTACTTATTCATTCCTTACTAATGCAATATTCGGTCCTTAAATTGTAACATTTCAATGGACTATATGTATATCGATAAAAAGACGTCAATTAAAAAAGGGCAAAATAGTTTTCAAGCTAAACCTATTTTCAGACACTACATGAGCATGATTTGATATACTCTTGACTAGTTTTTTAAAGACTTGAATAAGCAGAGCGTCAAATGAGAAAATAAATCAAACAGGTTTTCATATGACACCATTTTTTTAATTTAGGTTCTAATATTTTTAAATTCACACACATTATAAACCTTTTGTTCAATGTAAAAACATTGAGAAGTTCTCTATTTAGTTTTCTGTTTCTGAGGAAGCATAAGGGAGTCATTAGGTCGAGTGGCAGCGTGGGCTATCGATCATGTTGTCAGAGCTCAACCTTTGCCCTCGACTTCACTATGGCTTGTATGTCATTAGTGCCTTAAAGATTTCCGAGGCAAATATAATTACACACATTGGTTACAAGTTTGAGGAAGATTAATATATACTTAGTTGACGAAGTTCATAACGAAGATAAAAAATATGCTTTTTATTTATTTTATCTTTAGCATAAGTTTTGAAAAGCATATTTGTATTAACTTAGTAAAGTTACCATGCTGTTTTTGTTTACAATGGTACGAGTATGTTAGATATTTGAATAGATTACTGTTAAATAACAAAAATAAATGTTGTTTGATGGCTATGCCCTTCATTGATGATTAAATCGTTATTCTTCACATTTTTTCGTTAAAACGGAAAGTAAATGGACAATGCATGTCACAGTGATCTCGGAACCAAATGGTTTTTACTGACTTGAATCGTGCAGATGCTGGTCATCTGTTTATCTGGTATGGTCTTCCAACACTGTGTCTTCCACTACGTAGTTACTCAAACACTTGCTCTCCTTTGGTTATCGTTTTAACGACCGCTGGGGCCTGACACACCATTGCTACTTAAGCATTACGTTGCATGGATATTTGTTAATAAAAAAATATTAGGTTAGGTTGATGAAAGCTTAACAATGAATGAGTACTTTATCGTTAGCTGTAGCTGTAACATCGAGATCTGCAGACAGATAAAGGTTAACAAATCTATCAAAAACGTAGATAACATCTTTAAAAACAAACCTGTTTTTGGTTTAATGTTCACCGTTACACAGTTTGCGTCACTAAAGTTTCTTAAACGTCACACGACCCAAGCGCTTGCACCCTAGTGTAGGTTTTAAGAAAACCATCAATGTCTGTACTGTGTAATTACTAATTTTATATGATAAATATTCAGTTACTTACGACTCCCCCATCGCTCAGTATTTACGACAAAAGTCTAGTATACAAATAATACAAGTGCCTATACAATTACAAAAATAAAGTTTTTTAAATTTTGGCAGGCTTAATATTTGACATTAACTGATGGTTCAAGCCTCCGATATTTCGATACAGTTGCAAGCGCCATGATTGCGGACGTCTGTTAAGTTGGCAGGCTATTTAAGAGTACCTGCACTTCGCAGCACTTCGCAGCGGGCTTCATACAAACGGATTTCTAATTTGTTTTTGACATTTACTGATCAATCACTGTGAAATTTCTTAGTCATAATCCCAAGCCGAATACATAACATAAGGTCTGTGGTTTTTCCAAAATCTTGTAAAATGTTCTATTAACTAGAAATATCCTGTATAATTTTTGAACTATAAAATTTGATAGAATACTGGCACCCTGCAGACCTGCATGAAACACTTTCGCCATGCTTCTGCGGAAGTGACATATCCAGCGTAGTATTTTATTGTGCCATTGTAAGCACTACAAAATTAATCATATCATTATGATCTTGCGAAGGTATCAGTCAATAAATCAATCAATCACCTTACAGCACTCTACTGTTGAACCCCATCACTCTAGGCCTTCCATCTTTCTCATCAGCCACTTCTGGCAATCTTTTTCATTGGTCTATTTGGCTTTTTTTACAACTGCAGGAACACATAAAATGTTAAGGTAAGAGTTTTTATTTAAAAACTTTGCAAAATTTGATCTAGAGTGAAGTGGCTGTGACAGAAAGATGGATATTTGTAACGTAAGTTATTTATTACAATGTTATCACTTTACAACTATACTGTTGGTAGTTAGTAAGTAGGTAAAATTTTATAAAAGCTTAAAATGTTCCATTTTACTTGCTTTCCTCATCTCTCCCCGCAATTTTAACAACCACTTATCTCTCGAATAGTTATAGAACAGCTCGATGATGCAAACGCGAGCCCAGAGGGGTTCATAAAACTTGTCCATACTCGTAATTTATAACCGACATTAAGGCTAGAAACATCTTTTACGCGAACCTCGTGGTGCGCAGTGGGGCACCTCATTATAAACTCACTACTGAAATTATTACGTTCACGACTGATATATGACCAACTATATTGACAGATTGCTGTCGAGTTACAATTTTTAGATAAAGTGGCAATTTCCTATTTGACCCATTTTGTTATTTCGTAATGTCATAATAAAAAGATTTTAACTTCTTTTATTTCTTCCATGGTTCTAAATTTGAGCTAAGCCTCAGACAGACAGACAGACTGATTGTCGAAATAATAACGTACGTATCCCTTACTTTACTTTACATACGTTGTTTACTAGGGAACCCTAAAAAATATCTATGTCGCTTGGTACCATTGCATCAAAGTGGTCTTCAGTAATGTATACTAACCTTTTTATACTACTAAGGTGGCAAACAAGCATAATTAAGCAGTTACTGTCTATGTTGACTGACTGTTTGCTGACCCTTTAAAAATCTAATCACTTCCTTGTTGAAGAACCTTATTTTCGAGTAGATATCTAGGGAAATTTTGACCTAATTCCATCTGGATTTTTAATTATATTTATTACAAACTAGAAACAACGAGCATGGTACCTTTCAACTTATTATAAATGTTTTTTTATTTCTCTTTGAGATGAGAAGTTACTACAATGATCCGAAAATCATGATTGCTCCTTTTTTTTTGAAAAAAAATCTTCAATATCAATATCAAAACAAAGAGAAGTTACTTGTGGGGTAGTTGCTGCCGGGCAGTTTATTTCAATTTTGTAGCCAGTTCCAGTTTGCAATATGTATTCTGCCAAAAATATTTTCATGTAAAATGTTACCAAGACGAGACCATATGGCCCGCACTGTCAAAAAGTTATCAGATCTCGTGTAGAGCCAAGCTTCTCATTCTACACCCCTGACTCTACATGCCCCAATTTCACAAACTCTATACCTTAGTCGAAATATGTTGCTTGGCCGTTTCGTTACTACGAGAACTATAGTAAAACAGAAAACTAATGAAGAGTGAATACATTTTTTAACTTACACCCATGTGACGGCAGTGAAACGGCCAAGCCACATATTTTGGCTAAGGTTTGGAGTTTTTGAAGTTAGAGCTTGTAGAGTCAGGGCGTGTCCCCAGATTGTACTTTTTGCATCAAATAGACATGATCAACCATTGAGACTCAGCCTGGAGGAACTGGAGCCGATCAACTGCTGATACTTTCTGTACTACTATGTTACTCATCTCTAATGTAAATTGAAAGAAAATACAGGTCTACTGCAGCATCTTGACCCATATCCACTGCAAAGGATGTCATCAACACTAAGTGCGCTGACCATAGCTATACAAGTTATATTAGTAAAAAAGCACCTGTAACACTGTGTACGCTTCACAAAAAGTACAGCAAAGTGGCAGAGGAAATGGATACTAAACTGCTGGAAGACTGAAATGCATTACATTGACTGCAAAAATATATAAGTCACATGCAGCACTTTCGACATCTTCTTGCAGAAGAAGATATGCTTACCTACGTTGCCATGCAGCAAACTGTGAAGACTAACTAACTAATCACCTCGAATGCCAAGACATATTGACAGACACCATATTGCAGTAGTTGAACAGCATCTTAGAAGGATTTTGCGATCTAAATCCTATCGTCTTCTCTCCGAGAAAAGTTTTTTTGTTGAATACCAATCTTGGAGAAACTTTAGGCGCAGTTGCAACACGAACAAGTCGTCGCCTACTGCTAACTGTGGCAGCCGTCCCGTGCCTATTTGATGAGATTATAGGCACTAAATACTTGCCACAATCCTGGAAAATTAACAAAATCAAGAGGCTGAGATGTGGACTGCAGATGAAAGAGCACATAGTGTATAAAATAGTAATAGTATTTAAAAAAAAAAAGAAGCATTATTCTGTATTTTACCAAAAATAGCTTACTGATTCGAAGAAATTATCTGTTGTGTAAATATCCTACCTAACAAGCAAGCAATATTTTCAAAACATACATTCTTGCTAAACCTATATAGAAATTTAAGAAATTCGTCGATATCTCGAAACAAACTTTATATGGGTTTGATTCACTTTTGCATTACTATGTCCAACTTATTAAAAAGCTCAGCTAAAATAAACTTAATAAAATCGTTGAACATATAGTGCCGACATAGAGTTTACAAGTGGCAATAAACATCGTAAAAGTATTATTGGGAAAATCCGTCCTTAGTTAAAACATTATGTTATAAAAGTTCTATATTGATGACTAACGCAGACGTTAAAACACGTATTAAACATTTGCCACAGTACCGTGTGTTTTGACAACTGTCGCATTGTCGCAAAGTGCGCAAAAAGCCCGACCGCCATTAAAGGAGTAATAAAACCGAGTGACTATAATTTACCACCATTACTATGTAGCCCACTGACACAGTTCCTTGTAATCAAAGTCTATTATACGTACTAAACGCAACAAATGACACGGGCAAAGTGTATTATTTGACACCACATAAACAACCCTTTGTAACATCAGCTATGTCAAATCCATGATCAAATTCTACCCAAGCGTTACGATAGTTCCGATGACAAAAATAAAAAGTTTAAAATTTTATTGAAATCAGTTTTTATTTTCTTTCACTGACAATGCAATGATGGGCAAATAAACCTAAACAAAAATTATTTTTATTGGCCAAATAAAATGGCTGATGATTAAATTAAATTGAGAACAACCTTTAAAATTAGATTTCAGTGTGGAAACTAAAACGCTGGTATCCCGCAAGGTTTTGTGCTGTATCTGATGCCCAGCCTACTGCATTAGAATATTAATAAATTGATGTATTTCAACATAACAAATACTAAATTAATAATAAGTAGCCTTTAAGGGCCCTCTTACAGCCCACTAGCGCCGCCATTAGATATCCTTAATTTACTCTTCGTAGAAAACGAATTTCTAAAATCCAAATGTCACAAATATAAAGCTGGTCATAAGCTATTTTTAGAAGGTTTTATATAGTTTCTAAATAATATCTGTGAGTTGTAGTTGGCATTTTTGCTAAAAGTGGCCGTTTTTAGCAGTAATGCTAACTACAACTCACAGATATTATGTAGAAACTACATTAAACTTTCTAAAAATAGCTTATGACCAGCTGTATATTTGTGACATTTGGATTTTAGGAATTTGTTTTCTACGCAGAGTAAATTATGGATATCTAATGGCAGCGCTAGTTAGCTGCTATATGCGCCTTAAGACACAAGTTTTCGCATTCAACGCGAAGAAAACTCCATTTGCTGTAGTTTTATAATTCCAGAACAAACTCCTTACCATCCCAAGAGTAATTGGATCCTTGAGGTCGACATCTACAGCGAATTTTAGTGCGTAGTCCGAGGATTTTAGAAAAAATGGTCTATCTATTTCATGTTAATGTTTCTATATTACACATACGTGGTTAAAGAGTGTGTAAAAGTGTTTAATAAGATTAAAGTAAGTCCTATAATAGCGTTTAAACGTTTGATCCAAGATTAAGATTAACCTATTAAGATTGTGTTAGCCGTGCAAAAGTATTAGGGTAATTACTGTATCCAAATCGAGTTCAAATTCTTTTGTTAAAAAACAATTCAAATAGATTAATATAGGTCTATTTATGTATTATATGTATGTATTTACAAAACACAACACATGGTATCCATAACACAAGCTTTGCTTACTTTGGGGCCAGAAGCGCTGTGTGTATTGTCCAAAAAATATATATTTCTTTATATTTATTTATTTATTTGGATCACATTTATTTGGATCACATTATTTGGATCACATCTCTTAAAAAAAAAATTGTATACAAGAAAGTCATTGTGAATAAAGAGAACACGCGTGTTAAAGGTGTAATTTTAAAAAGGTCGTTTCCTTATCATATTCGTATCGATAGTCGTTTCAACAAATAAATTGATGTGTGTTGTCGAACGATGTATATTCTCGATTATTCATATTTATGCAGCACCGGAGTGAACACGTGAAATATTGTGCCGAGGAAATTACTTCGCGCGCCCGAGGTGCCTGCAATATAATGTTACCTTAGGGCGCCTATCATTTTGCCTGATCTTTACGTCAAATAATAATAAGGGTCAGATTTAATAACGTATTTGTAAATTGCATATCTCGAATCTCTTCACTCGGCCACGGAGAGCCGTAAAATTGTTTATGTTGCGGTTCTGTCGAAAGGTTTATTAAATCTAAAGTTATAAATGTCATATCTTTAAAGTAATGATCCCTGAAGCTGGAGCTGTATCTTACTGAATACAGCAAACTTATATTATCCGACAATTTTACGTCCCATTTCTAAATTTATGAACACTTTAATACGCTTTATTTTTATATGTTTCATTTCAGTTGAATCCATTACTTAAACTTGAAAGATTAATAGTCTTGATTATATTTTATTTTCTAAAGTATATTACTTTTAAGTTCAGTTATTTTTAGTCTCTCATTTTAAGTACGAAAAACATAGTGTAGATTTTTGTAGGTCGAGTACGAGTCGAAACTCAAAAACTGTTAATTTTTAAATCTTCAATTTGATTTTCTGTAATAGTTATATAACTAAAATTCTGACATTTAGAATCATCTTCATCACAGATGTTTCGGCTTTCACACTTCGGTAATTTTTATTAAAATTGTATCACAGAAAACTAAGAACTTTCAGCGTTCGGAATTATTACTTTTGTAGGAAACCTTAAAAAAATTCTTTTCCTAACCAAAGAAAGTAAGAAGGCTGAATTTAACACGTACCAAACAAAGATTTTTATTTCATTGTCCGCCGTTAAATTTCATATCTGGTAACAAACAATAGCAAAAATGCGTTGTAATGGTCTTTATAAACCTAACGAGGAATTATCCCAACCAGGCGAATACAGAAACTGGTATTTGAAAAACATGTATGATAGGGACAACGGTAGCTTGGGCAAATTTTACGTAGTCACAATCATCAAAATTGAGGCAACGTATTCCCCACCGTTCTATTCCAAATCTCAACCAAATTTAATAAAAATTACATCAATTGAAAAGTAACGAATTATTTCGTGTCTGTATGTTTTGTTTACTTAATAAATAATTTATATAACTGTACAACCCACGTCTGAATATGTTAAAAAAAAGAGGCATTTTTTTACCTTTTGCAGGGTCTCAGTTATTTCTAGGGAACATAGTGATTGCTTATATCAATTAGACTTAAAAAAAATATCTGTAATGTCTAAATCTAGTAAGGAAATAGGGTTATACGTGTAACTGGGCGAAAACTCTGAAGAGGAAACATCACAACCAAGCGAATGCAGAAATAGGTATTTGAAAAACATTTGCTGTCGCTCTAAGACCCGGTCCAGGACACGGGTGTGTGATTGGGACTTCTGCGCCTTGGACTGTTAAACGTATTTCCCACTTTCCTATTCCAAATTTCAACCTACTTGAATAAAAATTACTTCACCGTGGTGGTAATTAATAATTCCGTGTCTGTATGATTGGTTCTCTTTAAAGTTAGTTTTCATATTTGTATAGCCTACGTCTCAATATGACAAAAAAGAGGCATTTTTGGACATTTAAAGGGCCCCAGTTTTTTATAGGAATGGCATATCAGAAAAAGCAACATATATAGAAATAGTGATGGTGTATATGTATTATACACGAAAAAATAGAAGCTCAAATGCCAATAAGGCATCTTCGTCGTTCTTGTTGTTAACAATGTAATGTTGTAGGTAACATGCTGTGTACAATGTACTTGTTACTGTTTACTTGTAGTAAAGTTCGGCATCGAATTAAATAAAAAACTATTGTAGGTTGTAACACATACAACAATCTTAATATTTATCAACATTTGATATTTAGTTAGAAGAGGATGGGATTAGATTTTATCTCATTTATTCCTTATTTTCCTATCAGCAGTCAGGTTTCTTCATTCAACATTTTTATTGTTTTTTTTACGAGACTAAGTACCAACAATGAATTATTTACACTTACATAATATTAATTTGTTATTTGTTTAGTGGTTCTTACAATAGATCCAAAGGCACATGTAGTTACAACGTATAAATTATTATATATGCGTACCTACTAAGATTAGATGATATATCAATCAGAGTTCTTGACTGGCCGGGCGGAGTGCCGTGGGCGTCCATTGTTCCGACCACACGCGCGCGCGTCTATTATAACTCGGTCCGCGCATTAATCTTGCTTTGTACGCGGCTCATCAATTACTTGTGAATGATACATTACTGCTGTTGTTAGAGTTAATGTTAACGCTTGCGTGGGCGGCCGGCGATCAGCACGTCTTGTTTAATGTTTCCCTTATCGTATTTGTTAATGTTCGATACTTAAATGGTATTTGTTTTAAAATCAGATGGTTAAGCTCAAATTGCTCTAAAACAGCCTTTTTTATTTATCTATGATGCCAATTGAATATTTAACGTATTTAAGAGAAGTATATTCAAAAGACACATCGCTGTGTGTAATGGCCAAACATATTTATTTATTTATATTGATGTTTTAAATAAATTTATTGACCTGAATATGTTTTTAACAAAATTACTTCCTTGCGCTGCACCCGTGTGATTTTGGTATTTTTTTGCATCTTATACAACTTTTACCCCCTTTCAAATCCCGTCGTACCAAGAAGTGGAACGCCAATTGAAACTATTAAGAGGAAATATCAGGTTGCTCTTTTCCATACAAAGGTATTCCTTTTCCTCCTTGGATTTTGTCATATTTTGCTTTTTTTTAAAGCGTTGCAGAATAGTGGAATCGGCAGAAACCTTTATTAGCTTGTTAGAAAATTCCCGTGTTTGTGACTTCGATTCTAGAATGGATTACAAAAAAAACAATATATCTAATTCTAGGTTAGTGTTTTTACCTAACAAAATGGGGATGGGAATGTTTACTAAGAAATTAATATAAAAAAAAACTACTTCAGAAAATTGAACATAGGAAATAAAATAAAAAAAGGAAGTGGGACAGTTTGTACGCACTCACCAGACTAATAGTCTAGGACAAAGAACAAATGTCATTTTATAGTAGGAAATAACGATGATCGAGTCTTTCAAGTTCGAGTAGTACCATATTATAGTACCTATAAAATAATTTTAAATACTGAGCACAAAAATTTTTATGAAATTACTAGCTGACTCAGCGAACGTTCGTAACCTCCGACCCTAGGTCTTAGTCCTATTATATATGGAGAGTATTTACACTATCTCTTCCACGGTCAAAGTAATGAGAGGGGTGTCTATTTGAGACAAGAACTTTAATTAGAAACACCATTTCCGGCTGTCAATTTTGAAAACTGACAGTTTCCATATATTTCGGCTACGATTGGCTTCTGAAATAGGGTCCTGCTATGCTAATTAAAAAAAGTTACTTGTTTAAAAACACAAAATAAGTTATTTTTTATTTGAATCATAGAGAAGATCAACCAGGTTAGGTGTTGCCGTTTCTCTATCATAAACTTAGAAAAATGCAGGAACGGACGCAATAAACTTCTACCTAGTTAGTACCTATTTAGGAATGTTTTTACTGTGGAATATTTTGCAACGGTAGTGAAAATAACGCTATAGAGTGGACGAATTTCACAAAATCTTTTCCCAGTGGAGCCCTACCTAAGTACATTATGAAGGGTACGGAAATTCAAAATTTTCAACAAAAACAATGCTTCAATATTTAAACATGAAAGTATTAGTTATTATGAGTACGTTCTAATAATGACAATTCACTACATAAAATTGCCTACCTGCGCATGTTTATTCTTACAGTTTCAGCAAAATTATATTCCATACAAATATATACTCTGAATTTCATATTTTTACCACAAAACTTCGAACGAAAAGTAAATAAATCTGTCACCCAGATACCTCGAGCGCGGACTTTGCTCCCGACATCAAATTAGCAAAGTAAACTGAACACATCACGTCAATCACTCTCGGTCTATCAACGTCTGCAGTTTGCATCCGTTGCTATTCGCGTACCACATCCGGAGAAACAATATTCACAAGCCAAATTAAATTCTCTGTCATTGACTTAGCTCTGAATATCTACTTGCAAATAATTATCCCTTAGAACAGAACTGTGTTTCTTTACTTGCATGCAAAGTCTAAATTGCCTTCTCTAATAGTCTATGATATGCAATTTATGTCAAATTGTGAATAATGGAAAATGGACTCTGTATTTATGAAGCTGAGGTTGGATATAAATTTAAGATAGACTAAACAGACAAAGATGAAAAGCTACATCTGTCGTCAAGTTTGCCATCGGATCGCGCGACGAAGACAGGCGGCTGAGTGAAGAGTGACGTGTTTGTTAAGGGGAATCCGTACTCAATGTTATAAATGCGACTGTGAGTGTGTCAGTGATTTCTTCATGTCTCAATGGAGTATCCAATTGAGCTGAATTTGGCACAGAGATAGTTGAAGAGCCAGAGAAGGACATAGGCTACACTTGATCCTAGAAAAATGGTCCTGCAGGATTAATTATAATTGAATTTAACGTGATTCGACGAAATATAGCTACATCTATAGCTTGCTTTATTAAACTTGATCTATTAGCAAGAAGTTACCGTAGAAACCTACGCCGATAACCAAATTCTGCGCAAGCGAAACCGAGAGCAAAGTTAGCACTAAGTACATACATACATTTTAAATTAAAAACTATTAGATCTCACACTATCACATCGATAGTGTGAATATCGTACGGTCATGATGACGTTTAATTCTAAGGTTTTTGTTTTTCCATTTGGCTACGGAACATTAATTGGTTATTATTATGCTTAAAACATTATGTTTTTTGAAACAAATAAATAAATTTCAAAAGTTTGAATCAAGTAATTTGAAACAGGCAATATTAAAACTTAAAATAATGCTAAACAAATTATAAACCGAACTATTCTGGTAGTATTTGAGTCATTAAACCCAATTGTTACAATGAACACACCATGAAAATCATTACAACAACTGCAAAGTATAAAAAAAACGAGTTACACTCCGGGAGTGCCGGCAGAAGTGAAAACCTTTACACACGATTCGCGCTTAACACTCAAATATGTCACAAGACATGTCTTTGACATTGTCAAGAAATAATAATGTTTGTTTATTTACTTTTTTGACGTAGTATATTTGACATCGCAATCTGTCATAGAATTAAAATTCCATATCCAACCTCCGTGTACTACTCATAATCGCGAATACTAAAAATAAAAATTATAATAGGCGTAGCATTACGGTTTCCGTCTTACGAATTTCCACGATTAGGACACGTGACCTGACGCGAGTTTATCATTTTTTACCCATACCAAAAAAGTGCACAACGCCGCTAAAGAAGTTTTCACTTCAAAAATTAAATTATATATTTGTAATTTTATTTCATATCTTTTAATGATTTTGTTTTTTTATAGGTAGCTTCAACTACAATAACCGTCACAAATCACATAATTACCGAAGATTACCTCAGTAATTAGTATTAAGAACGTGATGATAAAAGTGACAGAAAATAAGTTCATTTCATGCTTGGCTCCTCACACAAATAGCTGCACTGGATCAAAATCATCATAATTTAATGTTTATTTAAAGAATTATATTATACGTACTTATGCATATTTCATTCAGCTGCATAAAAAAATAATCACAAGGCTAACTATAACCAAATTCCACATGGACGAACTACAGCATTTTCAACCTCATCGTGTTTGGGTTCGTTTGATTTGTCGTGACAAGCACTCTGGTCTTAGCTGATATTAAGAGTCTGATAATGAAGCCGGAAGGTTGGTGCTTGCTTGATTGGTGGTACAAGCATTCTGGACTTAGATTACATCCAGGGTCTGGTGATAAACACGTAAGGTACTACAGGAACTCTTATAAAACTAAAACGCAACCATATCGAGTTTTGGCTTGTGTGATTTGTCTTAACCACACTCTGGTTTAAGATGATATATCTAGAGTCTGATGATGAAGCCAAAAGGTAACTACAAGAACTCTTATGGAACAAAACAACCGTTCGTGTTGAGGCTCGGTTAAGTTGTTGTGACAAGCACTCTGGACTTAGATGATATCCAGGGTCTAATAGTAAATCTGGAAGGTGGCTACAAAGCCCTGTAATGAAAAGACGCAACACCGTCAAGTTTAGGCCTGATTGATTTATCGTGACAAGCAGTCAATTCTTATATGATACTCAGGGTCTGATCAAGAAGCCGGAAGGTGGCTACAGGAACTCTGTAATGGTCTTAGATGATATCCAAAGTCTGACGCAATCGCATTTAAAAAGTAAACTTCACTTGTGCATCGGATCTGACACACAATTTATTTTACTAAAATCAAGTAGTTGCTGTAAAATCCCACGTCAATAACCGATTTAGCGTGAGATACAAAAATTCATAAATTTATCCACATATAATCCTCAAGATCTTATTGAAACCAAAACTAAAGCTGCGGTGACATACTAATGGCTGATAGTGATAATAAAAATCAACTATCCCTCATTTCGAGAAATTACTTTCATCTTTAAACGGAACGTATTTGGACATAAATAAAAAAAAACTCTGTTTGTTTTTGTTGTGTGTTTTATTTGTTTATTTGGTTGAGAATTTTAGGTTATTCTTATTTTTCAACGGTGTTGAAATGTTCAATTATGTTTATTTAATGTTTTTCACATGAAATTACCACCTAGTATTATCAAAATACTACGCAGCACTAAAGATGGCGGTGCCGGACCTCAAACATTTTTGTGTATGTGATGTAATCTAGTGTTTGTTATGATGGAAATCAATAGAAATAGAAGAATATTATTGTCATGGACGACTTTGATAATTGCAAAAAACGGCCAATCAATCAATTGAGAAAATACTAGTAATATATTATGAAAGTAATAAAGGTAAAAAAATATCATATTTGGTAATATAAGTAATTTTTTTTCGCCCTTTTAATTACTCTGACCTACATTTTAGACATTTACTTTAGATTTTAGAACATATAGTTCACGCTAAGAGTAGAATTAATGTTTAGAACCCAATCATTTTGAACTAAATTTGTCATGATTCGAATGCGAAATGTAGTCTCGAACGGTCCCGACCACTCGAAGCAGTTCGAGCGCTTTGCGTTCGAGAAATGTCGGATTCGACATTACCAGAATTGCTAAACTACATTTTCGTTCGAGAAAAGTTTAAATTCGTACTTTATTTCGAATTCGTGATCAATTCGAGTCAGAAGCTTACTGAAATGGTGCGAAACTAATAAGTTATTTTAACCTTAAATTGTTTATTTACGTATACATTGTATTTATTTTGAAAAAATGAGTAACGAAGATATTTCTTTAACACCAGAAGAGCCAAGACAGCAAGTCTCTAATGCTGAACTAAGCTTTTAACCAGAGAAGCCACGCGAAAAATATCTTAAAGCATACGAATTGTTCAATAATGGCGACTTTCAAAAGGTGCTAATGTTAAAAAGAATAGTTAGTACCTAACTATTGTTAATTTTTTAATGGCGCAGAGTATAGTAGGAAGTAACTGTAAATTAGGATAAACTTATTGCATAATATGGCCTTCAGTGTGTTCCTTGCCTAAGACCTAATTTTACGCACTGGTAGAGGTGAAAAGTTATACGAGTATGTTTCCAAGAGAGCAAATTATTGTAGGTCTTGTGCCTCGGTCTCGGTGTCGGTCTCGGTCTAGGTCTCGGTTTTGGTCGGGTCGGTACTTGCAAGTACGGAACCAACAGGGCACGGACCCTTGCACTCGCACTTGACCGTTTCTTATGTAAACAGTTTCAGAGACTTAGCCCTTTTTAGATTAATGGCTGTCATACAAAATAAAGGTTTTATGAGATCTAACACGTCTTCTAAGAAACTGCTAGTCTAAAAAATATACCTACTTGGTAACAGATCTACTTATTATTTTGTTGAGATACTATTTGTAAATATAGTGTACACTCTTTACAACGTCACTCGATTTAATGCCAAACTCCTTAAAACCTCGAAATTTGGTTGGTTCCCTTGTTTTCTAAAATGTGGAAGGAAATATAGTGCCTAAATTGAAATGGGAGGAAGTATCAAGAATATTAATAAAAAAAGTAATAAATAAAAAATTTACCTAAATAAAAAAAAAATAACTAATTAAAAAACCTACAGCTATGTCTTTTTACTGTGACTTGATACTACTGTAGTCATTGTACTATGATAAAATACTTTTTACACGTTTATGAATGAATAAGATGATGTGTGACGTCCTACTCAGAGTCAGCTGATTACCTACCTTGCCTGCTTATAACTATACCTTTTTCTGTCGTTTAATCTAACGCGACAGATGCTACACACACAACTTTATAAAACTATCTCATATAACAAATTGTTGGACATCCTCACTGTGGTCTACATGCATCAGACGACAGATTTAAGCAAATAAGTTTTCCATACTTTGATTGGTATGCAAAATAAACATAGGTACATACATTTCCTGCTGCCAGCCTTGCCTGCGGGTTTTACTATCACGATAACACTATTAATAAGTATTGGCTTACGTCATTAGGTTTGGCCATTGTTTTCGCGCACTTTTTATTTGTTTCTAGAATTTATTTATTTATAAATCAAGTGGCATTGACAACGTCACAATGCATGTTTTCTTTTTTGGTTTTGACAGTAAACAATCAAAGATAAGAGAAAATTGCTTTCTAACTTCAATTAAAATAAGTACTTGTTTCTATGACACAGATATTATCCGTAATCTTTTGACAGCATGGCGCGTGAGGGTGGTAGCTATTGACATTGACGTGGTGAGCTCTTTGATATTTATACCTACTACTAAAGTACTACAAGGCTTAACGGGGTAACTTAACGCGACTTGGTGGCTTAACGGGATCATTTTATCTAAGTTTTTAATTATTATTATTTTGTGTAAAATAAATTATCACGCTAAAGACAAAAAAACATTCGTTACCCTAATCTATATTCTTGATACTCTCTCCCATTTCAATTTAGGCACTATATTTCCTTCCACATAAAATAGCGTCACGCTCACTATGTTTAACGACAAAAATAGGAAATTGATAAGAACTCCAGCTGTACACGTTCTTCTGTTTGCTGTTTCGTTGTTTTATTGTCTCGCACGTTTTACTTCGACTGAAATACCGGAGATTCTAAAATTTTTTTTGTTTTATATGATGCACTTGCACATGTTTACAGTCGGTCGTTCACTAGACTTTTCAAGTTGTTACACATACTAATAATCGCAATTGCTTACAGACTCCATTTAACGACCAATCTCTATAACGCCGAAAAATGCTTAGTCCGTTAAGTGTCGTTATATAGAGTTTCCACTGAAGTTTCTTAGGGTAACCAAATTAACCAAAACACATAATAGTCTCAATATTAGCTTTATTACTAATTCTAAATCATTTGATACAGTCTAGAGATATCAGAATAACTTTCATGGTGGTGTAAAGAAGAATAGCACGCCAACAGAAACAAAGTCAAAGATGTTTAACCAACACCACTAAATAGGTATACGATATAACAAAACCTTTCCTTCAGATAATACCTGGGTGTGTAATTAGACTTTCAAGCGTAGGAACTATTGGGTCACATACTCAACAGCCGATGTAAATATTTTATCAAACACAATGGTCCTATAAAGTAGGTACAAAGAAGTGTAAGTGAGAGTGCAAGTACAGAGCCAACTTGTATTGTATTGTATTTTACGACCATTTTTTTTTACAAATACCATTTTTGTCAATTAATATCCCACCATAAACATTTTCATGTATATTGTTGCCAAGACGAGACCATATGGCCCGCAATGTCAAATAGTTATCAGAGGAGCCAAGCTTCTCATTCTACACGCCCTGACTCTACAAGCCCTAATTTCACAAACTCTACACCTTAGTCGAAATATGTGTCTTTATATATTCGTAATAAAAAGTCTTTGTACTTATATAATTTTAACATCTCTAGCATGAAATTAAGTTTGTATGCGAAAAGCCACGCAAACTTCCATCCCCTAATTTAAAGAGTGGGGGGCGTTATAATAAAAATGCTGTAATATGTATTTTATTATTTTTAACAAGGAGTCCATATTTTTTTTTTCCTGAGCTGACTATGCAGTTGGCTGTTGCAGCCATTACTGCTTCACCAGGCTTTTTGGGGCGAGACTCTGAAGGAGCCTCAGCTCATATAGCGCCCAACGCTCAAGGGCTCCCCGCGGGGGAAGCCTCGGCTAGGGTTGTCGCTCCCGGGGGCGTCCCTTCAACCGGCGTGAGTCTCGAACACGAAGGTGAGTCACCGCCAGGAGGGGAGTTCCCCGTTACGCGGGTACGGTTGCGATTGAGTGGGGGCGAGAAGCGCCCCGGCACTCTTTGATGCCTCGTGTATCCTTGCGGGCGCCGACGAACCCGGGGACGTCGGCGTCGTGTTTGGAGGGAGGCCCTATTCGGGGAGGTCGTAGAGACTAATCTCGCTATCCGGACAGCGAGATCGTCATCTGGGGCCGTTAGTACGTGCCGAGGCCGCCTAACTATAGTTTTACGACCGTGTCGAGGTCGATCGGGGGGATGATACGTATCGGGGGGATGATACGTGCGAGTTCCTATATCAATTTTCGGTCCTCTAGGAAAATTTGCGGAAGTCTCGTACAAACTTCCATTCCCTAGTTTAAGGGGTTGGTTGGTTGGTTGGTTGGGTTGTTTGCTTTAGCCAAATGTTTAAAGTTTAATTTTTTTTTGTGTGTTGTACTAATACTCACATGCCAAATTTCAGCTCCCTAGGACTTCCAGAAGTACCCATTCAACTTTGATGATCATCAGTCAGGTTTTTTTTATACCACTGAGGTGGCAAACAAGACACGGTCCGCCTGATGGTAAGCGGTCACAGTGGCCTATGGATGCTTGCAACATCAGAAGTATCACTCGCGCGTTGCCGACCCTTCAAAAAACTAAAAACTTCTTTCTTGAAGAACCCCATACTGTAGTCCTTAGAGAAAACCTTGGCAGGGAGCTCATTCCACAACCTAAGCGTTCGCAGGAGGAAGTTTCTCTGAAACCGCACTGTACGCGACCATTTCGGTTCTGAAGTGTGAGAATGAATTCCATGCCGATTTCGAACAATTCCTCTGAACACATCCCATTGTACAAGCGGTAGAACACACACAGGGAGGCAAAGTCTCTCCTCAATTTAAGGTTTCGATAAGGCAAGTGAGTTTGAGATCGTCGACAATTCTCACAGCCCGTCGTTGAACCGAGTCAAAAGGTCCAAGCTGGTATCCGAGTGCACCCGCCCAGAGATTGCAGCAGTACTCCATATGGGGCCGAACTTGCGACTTGTAAAGCAGCAACCTCTGCCCCGACGTGAAGTACTGCCTCGCTCTGTTGAGTACACCTAGTTTTTTGGACGCCAGCTTCACCTTATCTTGTAAATGATCTCGGAACTGAAAACCGCTGGAGATGTCAATTCCACCAACCAAGGATTCCGATGCTCTTGGAGATGGAGAGGGGAGTGTTCTGGAATTGTAGGACCACAGTGAATGGGGTTTTCTTAGCTGTGAACGCGTAGACTTGTGTCTTTGTAGGGTTGAATCGGACCAAGTTTACCCGTCCCCAGTCAGAGGCAGTGTGGTCTCGATTTGAGACACAAGTTCTCCGCGGCTTTCCTCCACAACTTAAGGAGGGATATTGCACGACCCGTGTAATAAGCGTCTCCAGTACTGTCATCTGCAAAGCAATGCATGTTGTTGATGTCCAACATGTAATTGATATGCAGTAAAAAGAGCGTAGGAGACAGCACAGAGCTTTTCGGGACACCAGCATTAATGTCCAGGCTATCAGAGCAACTACCGTCAACTACGGTTCGTATGCGTCTGACGGACAAAAAGCTAGCCACCCATTTGCACAAACCCTCGGGCACTCCGTAAGATGGCAACTTCGATAGAAGACCCCGGTGCCCGACTCGATCGAACGCCTTCGCTATGTCCAGGCTACATGCCAATGCCTCCCCCTGATTCTCAATGGCTAGTGCCCACCGGTGTGTGAGATACACTAGAAGGTCACCAGTCGAGCGACCGTGACGAAAGCCATATTGACGGTCACTGACCAGGTCGTGTTCTTCTAGGTCTCTTAGAAGCTGTGTGTTGATCACACGCTCCATCACCTTGGAGAGGAGAAAGGTAATAGCGATAGGCATAGCTTTTTAGACATCGGGTGCACATCCGCAGTCTTCCACGAAGACGGAAATTGCCTAGTATGGCAGGAAAGCGCGAAGAGGCGCGTGAGTACAGGACATAACTCAGGAGCACACTGCTTAAGCACCACTGCTGGTATACTGTCTGGCCCACTCGACTTATGAACGTCTTCAGAAAGCAACGCCCGCCGGACCGCCCGCTGTGTTATGGAGATTTCCGGCATGGTCTTGCCGCACCATGGTATAGTAGGTTGCACAGCGCCTTCATTGTTCATATTCGAGTTTGAGGCAAAGATACTGCCCAGTAAATCGGCTTTCTCTTTAGCCCTATTGGCCAAGTCACCATCGGTCTTTCGCAGTGGTGGAAACGACGATTGGCAAAAGTTCCCTTCGGCAGCTTTGGCAAGCGACCAGAAAGCACGACTACCAGAACGATAGCTCGCAAGTCGCCCGGCTATTCTGCCGATGAATTGGAATTTTGCTCTGGCTGTTGTTTTCTTACTGAACCTCGAGGCAGCTTTTAATTTGCGTTTTACCTCAGAAATATTCGGATCCTTATTATTACGAGCCACGGTCCAAGCCTCATATGCAGTCTGCTTCAAAATTTTAGATTCTCTGCAAGACCTATTAAACCACGGTCATTTTATGACGCCGGCAGGTACTCGCGGGTTAGAAATATAATATTCCATACCAGCGAGGATTGTCACAGTGACTGCGGCTGCGCAGACGTCAGGATCTTCTGAGCTAAAGCAGATCTGCCTCCACGGGTACGATGCATAAAATTCTCGCAATCCGTCCCAGTCTGCCGACTTATAATTCCACACACGACGCCAATTAGTTGGTCCAGATGGATCGGGTTTGTTGGCATGACATTTGATTCCGAACGAGACAGTGGTCCGAGGAGCCTAAAGGCGCATCCACTGAGCCCGGATAATCTCAACAATTGTCTTTATATTTAATTTTCCATTTACATATTGTAACTTGTTTTCTTCAAATAAAAAAATTTCAACCGGCATGCAATAAACTGAAAGTCTGAATTGCAAACTGGACTGAAGCCGTAATAAAAGATGTCGTAAAATTATAAACAAGTACTTTGAGTAGGTATTTTCTATAAACCGATACGCTAATTTTAATATTTTTGTTATCAGCTCTGTCTGTATGTTTACTTTAGCCACGTACAAGACAATACTTAGGGGATTAAGGAGATAAACTCCGAAAAAACCCAAGTCCATAAAATTCAATACTGTGAAGATTAAGTTGTAAATATATTTCAATATCTACATAAAACCGTTTTATAGAGAGCAATAATGATAACTCAATATGAGTGTAAAGTAAACTATTGCTTTCTTGCAAATTATTCCGTGTTATTTTTGTTTTATTTATAAAATTCCTTTGTACCGACCGTGTTTCATAAAATGAATTTAAGAATGATTGAATTAATCTTTGCTTCCCTAATTTCCTAGAACTCCCACATTTCTCAATTTCTCACCATTCTTAAAAAAAATATGTTCTAAAACCCAAATCATTTACGCATCTAAGACATAAAAGTAGATCATTAAGGTTAAACGCCGTTAGTTAAATAAACGAGTATTCTGCCACAATCTCCAAAGTTCCCTAAATTTTAGTTTATATTTTGAATAGCTTTAGTCCGCGGTTTCACCCGCCCTAAATTTGGTTTTCGGCAACTTTTTATTTATAGAAAAAAAACCGACCAACATTTGACTTTTTCAAGTAGCCTATGTCCGTCCCCGGGACTCGAACTATCTCCATGCTAAATTTTCCCGCGGTTTCACCTACCCTAAATTCTATTATCGGTGTAGAGTTCCAACAGCAACTCCCCAATTATAAAAAAAAGCAACTGACAGTTGACGTTTTCAAGTAGCCTTTGTCCTTTACCCGGGTCTCAAACGATCTCCATGCCAAATTTCATCTAAATCAGTTTAGCGGTTTAAGCGTGAAGAGATAATAAACAGAAAGAAAGACAGAGAGACAGAGTTAATTTTGCATTTATAAAATTTATAAACTTATTTAAATCATGAAGACCGTTCTAAATTGAAGTTACTTCCACATTTTAATGTAAAACTTATTAGGTTTGTTGTGGTGACCGTACCAAACAACCAAACACTATCAATAAGTCAAATGGAGCGACAATCTTAGCTTGCTTAACGGCTCATTGTGTTGCTTTTGATTTATTTTACGACCGTACTTTCACTGCATTCGCAATCAACGTGTGCCGGTGGCTTTGCTGACCGTACTAAGTGTATATTATGGCCAATTATTTACGATTTGAAAATTGGCAGTTTAATGACAGATATTGTTTGTGGCATCGTGACGTGAACGTTCGCCGCCCCGAGGTTGTCCGAGATTGCCCGAGGTGCTGTCATTTCGATTTGCGACTGAGTACTATTGATGGACTTGACGTTAACAAGTATTGTTAACGATTAAGCAGTCATTTAATTATTGTAATTTTTCTAGACGGGAAGTCGATATTTTATGAAATATCTCGGTATTACCATAAAATTACGGATGATACGAATACATTAAGGCTAGGGTATAGGCCAGACCGCGAAAATACGCCGTTTTTGTGCAAATTTTGTGGCTAAACTATAGCATCTAAAGCATTGAATAAAACTTGCTTTTGTCTCGTGCATTACCTTACTGAATGATTTTCATTTATTGTATATAGTGAAATATAAAATCTGGAAGTGACCATTGTTTCAACACTTGTGTAAATTTTTAAAGCGTGTTTTGGATTTGCTTGTAATGAAAGTTGGTTAAATAATTAGAGTACCTTGTTATCTAGTGCATAGACTCTAAGTTGTAGAAAAAAGTAAAAAAAATTGACTACAAAACGGTAATAACGTTAAATTCCATACAAACAATTAAAAGTTTCAAGGCGTCATTACGGTATAAAGTACTTAAGAAGTATATAACATATATATCTGATAGTAATGAATATGACATTATCTAATGATTTATAGTGCATTTACATACACAACGTAAGAATTACAGAAATAAGCTTTCTGGCCTATATCGCCCTCTTAATGAAATACTCATCTTACCAGAAACATTCTTTGTTCATATGTCAAAACTTTACCATATTTTAGAGATGCCCAATGCAAGACCAAGACGAGATTTGCAACTCAGTCTTGTCTTGCGTTTTGCTACAGAACTATTGGCGTCCATTATACGTATGATATGTATGTAATCATGTAGTTGTATTGGTTGTCTTACTGGTATCCATGATACAAGACTAAGACTTGCTTATAGTTAAGGGCCAGATTGCGCTTTCGCAGTCACTGTTTTAAATTTGAGGAATAATTACAATTATCAAGTAACTTATGTTAACAACTATGTATTTTTATCATCAAGATTAATTAAGCGTTTTTAATTGTTTAATAACCTTTTTTCACCCCGTCCCCACCCAAAACCACTACTTTGATACAAAACGGATTATTTTGCCAGTAACTCTTTAATTGTTTAAGCTACCAAGAATATTTCTGCCACAGAAAGATAGCTTATTTAATTCCGTAATAAAAATCTTGCTATTTGTTTTGCAAATTTCATAGGTAACGAGAAAATGCTATATTAAATCATGATAACGTACCTACGTTAAAATATTTTTTATAGTTGACGCACGACGCACGACGCACGACGCACGACGCACGACGCACGACGAATCGAAAAAAATGAATTGCTCAAAATATTAGCAAAAAGTAATTACGTGTTTTATCGTTTTCGATAATACTTTCTTTCATTTTACGATTCATTCTTGATAGAAGTTAATGTACATAAGTAAACGAAACATTACTGTTGTGTAACTGTCTTAACTCACTTTTTTTTGATAAAAATTATAAATATATATTGCATTTAGTTAACCATGTTTTAGAAAAAATCAACAAGAAAATGGTAAGTTTTTAATGCAAAAATTTGTGTATTATTTTAATATTCTGCAATACACGAAGAACCAAACGGAAAATAGCAAATTTTGAAGATGTTGGAAATTTTGTAAATATAAACTTTTTATTTTCAACTCTCCCTGTGGTACAGTTAACTGACATTAAACATATAATTTAACTTATGACTTTAGAAGGTGATTTCTAAGAGAATAAAAAAACATTGAAGAGTACATTGTAGTAATTTTGTACTTGTGAATAAAAACTTCAATTAAAAATTCTGTCAAATGAACATATTTATCCTAGCTTGCTTAGTGCTTGTACAATTTATTTTTCTGGGCAGGCGATAGGCAACAGGCTGCGCGCAAACAAATTTTAAATGCATTAACTGCGGCTGCATGTAAAATAATATATAAATTTTGAAACTTCTACGAAAGCGTATATCTTGTTAACAATGGAATGTACATAAATATATTTTTTTAGGAAATTGAGTAAGCTTTTTGTGTTAGAAATATTTTTGTTAGCTTCAACTTGTACCGACATCCTAAAGAACTCACTTTTATAGTTCTATGACGTGTGGCGCCTGCACTAATAGTGTGGCGACAGAAAATTACCACACTAATTGGACGTTTGGGATTAAAAAATTTCATTTTATTGGGATTGCATTTATTGTTTTCTTAAACCTTTATAAATGTTTACGAAAAAAATAAAGAAAATATTTTTGCGTGTTGTTGCTGACGGTACCGACCGCTCGCTCGCAGTTACAGGCAATACATCGTCTGACAGAGTGACGGTTACACGAGTTACGGGTAAAACAATAATATGACTGGTTAAATTAACAGCTTTTTAACGACAGCCTGACGTTTAGAGCTCGCTCGCTGCCTGATGAATATGTATGAACTAATGAACGCGGTACGGCTCAGGGTTCCGCTCGGCTCTAGAGTATGGCTCAGGGTTCCGCGGTTGGACTCCTTACTTATGTTTAACTACTGTCATTGACTTTACTTACAAATTAGATATAATCAAATAAAACTCTATGTTTTATCAGACAAGTCTTAAAACTTTTAAAATTTATATTGTTTTAGAGTTAAATTTGGAATGATGAAATTTGCACAAGAACCAAAGTCACTGATATAGTTTCAAACAGTTATTTTTATTATTTTGACAGTAAATAACTCGCAGACTTCGCTTCGCTAGTTTCACCGACTGCTAGTAACGACTGTTTTACCTTTGAAGTAAAAGACAACTCAATTATTATTTAGCGCTATAGATACAGCACTAATTTAGCGTAGTGCTTATCGCAATGCAACGTAGGTATTTCAAATGTTGGTCTGAGACGGCTCGGTCCGACATGGTTAGTTTATTATTTGTATGTCGCACCAATGTAATTTAAGTAATTTTATATCTTTTATACCCTCCAGCGAGTATCTGTCTGGTAAAATATCTTCATCTTGCATCTGGCAAACGCAATTAAATGCTGGCGATTTGCGTCGGGAGGCGGAACGTGTTTGTTTGCTTAATTTTTAATAAAGTTCTGTCTTACCAAGTAAGAAAATACGTAGGTAAGTATATTTAGTCGCAGCGCCTCGCACTGTGCTTCGTATAAAATTGTTTTTAACATATCCTGGTCAAACGATGTACAGTTTTTTAAATATTATCTCAAGCTGAATATTTGTGGTTTTCCAAAATTTTTGAAAATAATTTTACTAACTTTAAATCTTATTTGCGATTTTTTTTACTGAAAACTAGAATCTTTTTTTTAGAAAATCTAGAATTATATAACATGTGAACTATACAATTATATAGAAAACTGTTACACTAGATATTTTTTCCTAGTACACGTCTTCAAAACTTTGTTTTTTTGGTAAAAGTCAAACATAGTAGTAAGTGGAAATAGTAATAGACTCTCTGACGTTCCTGGTTAACGATTGTAATAGTAACTTATTTTAAATATATACACTAAGACAGGCTAAGTTTTCTTGCTTAACTATCAAATTAGAATTCGAGAAACATCCTATTTATTGTGGTTAAATTCTAGTTGGTATTTCCACCCGTATAAAAATTGCAGCTGTCTCCGGCACAGCCAACTCTATATTCCTAATACTGTAGAAAGTACCTACCTTTTTAAATTTAGCACCAGCGACCCTGGAATCAGAATGTTCACATAGAGATCTAAGGGCGTTCCCGCTCAGTTAACTTAGCAGTGTGGCGTCTGGCGAAGCATTAAATATGATTGAACGAGTTAGGTTGGAGAGCGAGTCTCTTTAAGAATATAAAAAGAATAGAATAATAATTAAAACGTGTTTGTAATAAAACAATAACGATCATAATTATTAAAAAACCCAAATAAAATATAGTACATTACTGCCGCGGCCCGAAAACGCAGTATAACCGGGCGATTGTGAGTATCACAGAGTCCGGTTATGCTCAGTAGTGGCCAAGGCTTGTATAGTGCTTTTCTCAAACATGCGTGTAAAATATCTAATTATATTGACAATAATAAAAGTATTAAGGTAATTTTGTCGCCAACTCGCCGCGTTTAAATATCGATTTCTTTCTTAAAGTACTTTTTTAAATTAATTTAATGGCGCATTCTTTTTGAGGTACCATTCCGAAATTTAAATATAACTTGATGAGTTATCTCTTTAGTTATGAATGTATGGGTCAAGTTTGCGTTTAAAATTGAGCGGTGAAATATGAAATATTGCGGGCCGCTCTCTGATACTGTACTGCAAGTACAATTTATCCCAAAGAAGCTTGTGCAAGATATGGTCGCATATCGTAGCGTGTTTGACACAAAATATTTAATGGAGGTTAAGGTTGAAAGGCAATGGACGGTGTTGTGTTAATCATAACCAACCTATTTCTTTTTATATTTTTTTACTAGCCTATTATGTTACTCTTGTGATAAAGCTAAAATTCTGATAACAACTCAATCATCTACCTACGGAACCATTCACTCATTTAGACATTCGCAGTCACTTAAGTTTTGTTTTTATATATCTACCACTAAGGTGGCAAACAAGCTTGCGGTCCGCCTGATGGTAAGCGGTCACCATAGCCTACTGTAGTCCTTGGAGAAAACGTTGGCAGGGAGCTCAGCGTTCGCGGGGGACAGTTTATATGAAGTCGTACTGTACCCAACCATTTCGGTTCTAAAGTGTGAAAATGAATTCCCTGGTGAAGGCAAACGGGGCGACGGTAGTAAGTACGCGTGGGCATACTTTTGAACAATTCCTTAGAACAAATCCCATTGTACAAGCGGTAGGGAGTCCCACACACAGGGAGGCAAAGTCTCTCCTCAGACCTAAGGGCTCGATGCGGCAACTGAGTTTGAGATCGTCGACAATTCTCACAGCCCGTCGTTGAACCGATTCAAAAGGGCCAAGCTGGTATCCGGGTGCACCCGCCCAAGATGGCAGCAGTACTCCATATGGGGCCGGACTTGCGACTTATAAAGTAGCAACCACCTTAGTGGTATAAAAAAACGTTTACAGCCAAAGACATAATGTTTGTTTTTTGCATGTATTCCTTATCTATCTAAAATGTATGCATATAAATTATATAGTTTTGGAACGTCAAGGCTTATAATTTTGTGAGTATTTGTTAGTGTTAATTGTCACGTATATGTAAAAAGTTAAATGAGGAAATAAAATAATAAATAAATTCACAAGGCATAACTGCAGCATTGTTATTTGCTACATAAACAAATATAACCACGTAGTACACGTTCTAATATCTATGTATTTAAGCAACAGTTTAATTATTTATTAGAAATACATTACGTTTCCAGTATTCCGTAACTTTATTCCTGTGACGCTATAAGATCCATATATATTGTATTATTTACACAAAATATATCAAATAGTATCTGGACAGTTGAGTATAATTTCGTACAAACCTACTACTAGAAGATAACGACAATTAAGACAATTATTATATATGCATGCATTATTATGGTATAAACTAGGCCCGTGTGGCATAGTACCCAGAACAATGTATGCATTATTATATAAACTAGGCCCGTGTGGCATAGTACCGAGAATATTGGATGCATTATTATATAGACTAGGCCGGTGTGGTATTGAACCCAGAACACTGGATGAATTATTATATAGACAAGGCCGGTGTGGTATTGAACTCAGAAAACTGGATGCATTATTATATAAACTAGGCTCGTTTGGCATAGTACCGAGAGCACTGGATGCATTATTATATAAACTAGGCCCGTGTCGCATACTACGTTGAACACTGGATGCATTACTATATAAACTAGGGTCGTGTAGCATAGTGTTCTCAACATTGGATGCATTATTAACCCGTCAAGCGTCCTCATGCTAAGGAAATTATCCGCCCTTGCCACGTACAAACGGACATACACCTAACTTTATTATGTTTATTCCTCTTTATTTATTTTTAGGTATGTTCCCTAATACATACAGTATAAAAAAAAGTAATAAGAATAAGTTTATGATAAATATAATAAGTAATAATAAATTTATTTACCAAAAAAATACATAGTTTTTTATATATAGCACATTACCAGGGGTCAAAATGAACTCTATGTTACTGTTAATATAATCCAAAATCCAGCTCAAAATGGCGCAATATAAATGGCGGCCGGATCAAATTACCAAAACAATTTCTGATAAAAAAATATTAAACGCACAAAATATTGTCCACCCAAAAATACTAGAACGTAGGACAGGCCATTGGCTTCATATAAGGAATACTTACAATTAGCCTGTCTGATAAAAGTCGTCCTGCAAAAAATCCCCCGCGACACAAAACGCTTAGAGACCACTGTGGTCCCTAGGACGCGTAACGGGTTAAATAAACTATACCCGTGTCGCATAGTAACTAAAACACCGGGTGCATTATTATATAAACTAGGCCCGTGTGGTATGGTACTCTCAACACTGGATGCATTATTAAATAAACTAGACCCGTGTCGCATAGTACCTAGAACACCGGATGCATTATTATATAAACTAGGCCCGTGTGACATAGTACTCTCAACATTGGATGCATTATTAAGTAAACTAGACCCGTGTGGCATAGCATCAAGAACACTGAATGGTAATAAAAGTAACGTTACAGAACAATATTAATGTCAATATAATACCCATTTTAAAGTATCTTCGCTCTATAAAAATAATATTACAATCGACGAGATTAACGAATAAATCCGCTTTCAAAATAATGGCAATGGCATCCGTATGCGAGACTCCTACCTCTGTTGAAAAACTCATTCTATTTAGACTTACTGTGAATGTAGGTAATGAAAATGGAATGTTTCTTAGGACATTTATAATATCATACTAATATATTAAAATTATTATACTAATATTACAAATGCGACTGTAAGTTTGAATTTTTGTTTGTCTTTTCTTCACGCCGCAACGAAGCATCAAATCAAGGAGATGGAAAAGGACATAGGCTACTTTTAATCTTGGAAAATTCAGATGTTCCTGCAGGAATAACTATTAAAAATACTAAAGAAACGAACTATATCTACAGTTATAGATCACTATGGAAAATTTGTAGATGTGTCTTCATGGGGCTTGGAATTCTATGACAATACCCGAATTTAGCGCGTATTATTAAATATTTGGCGATGGATAATACTGCCACATTTTAGTAAATTCTGTAACTGCCTCTTGAAACCCGCAGTCACTTTTGTAGATATAATTGAAATCTAGCTTCACAAATACCTATCTCAATAAAATCTTATTAATAATAAAAAAAAAACTGGCTTCAAAAAGATGCACTAAAAAGGTAAAAATAATTACTTATTTCTAAAAAATCTGATTTGAATTACAGTTTGAAGTTGGTTTCTTGTTGGTATTTTGTAGTAGTACCAAGTTTGTTGTAGTAGTACCAAGTTTGTTGTAGTAGTACCAAATTCGTTGAAGTAGTACCAAGTTTGTTGTAGTATTACCAAGTTTTTGTAGTAGTACCAAGTTTGTTTTAGTAGTACCAAGTTTGTTGTAGTTGTACCAAATTTGCTGGTTTTTTTTTTTTTTTTTTCTGAGCTGACTATGCAGTTGGCTGTTGCAGCCATTACTGCTTTACCGGACTTTTGGGGCGAGACTCTGAAGGAGCCTCAGCCCATATAGCGCCCAACGCTCAAGGGCTTCCCGCGGGGGAAGCCTCGGCTTGGGTTGTCGCTCTCGGGGGCGTCCCTTCGACCGGCGTGAGTCTCGAACCCGAAGGTGAGTCACCGCCAGGAGGGGAGTTCCCCGTTACGCGGGTGCGGTTGCGATTGAGTGGGGGCGAGAAGCGCCCCGGCACTCTTTGATACCTAGTGTATCCTTGTGGGCGCCGACGAACCCGGGGACGTCGGCGTCGTGTTTGGAGGGAGGCCCTATTCGGGGAGGTCGTAGAGACTAATCTCGCTATCCGGACAGCGAGATCGTCATCTGGGGACGTTAGTACGTGCCGAGGCCGCCTAACAATAGTTTTACGACCGTGACCGGGTCGATCGGGGGGACGATACGTTGTGGATTGCACAATTAATCGATTCGGGTGATTTTGCGTACGCTCGAAAAAGCGGACTGCCAAGTCTTTAAAATATTGGGGAATCGTGGGAAGTTCGAAGTCTCTGTGTAGGTCCGCATTGCGAACGTACCAAGAGGCTCCAGTGGCCGCTCTGAGAAAGCGGTTTTGGAGGGTCTGGAGTTTGTGGAGATTGCGCTTGGACAGCGCAAAGACTACGCTAGCATAAGCTAGTATGGGGCGGATACAAGTTGTGTAAAGATTTAGCTTATTTCTAAGCGACATCTTACTATACTTGCCTATCATGGGATAGAGACGGCCGAGGACAAAAGCGGCTCGGTCTCTGACTATTTTGGTGTGAGCTTGGAAGTTCAAACGACTATCCATGGTCACACCGAGATATTTGGTCTTATTTTGCCAGGGAATGGCACGACCGAAAAGAGAAAGGGGAGAAGGCCGCGGAGGGCGGCCTAGGGTAAAAAGGACGGCAGAGCTTTTGTCGGGATTCACCTCGATTCTCCATTTCCGAAACCACTCGCCTAGGGCGGTGATAGCGGGTTGGAGTCTCTCAGTGATTCGACTCACTTGCCTATCTGTGGTATAGATAGCGGTATCGTCCGCAAAGAGGGCTAGGTTGGTACCTATTGTTTTAGGGATGTCGTTAGTGTACAGAAGGTACAAGATGGGGGCGAGCACGGACCCTTGCGGGACTCCTG
Source organism: Apoda limacodes (assembly GCA_946406115.1). Lineage (NCBI taxonomy): Eukaryota > Metazoa > Arthropoda > Insecta > Lepidoptera > Limacodidae > Apoda > Apoda limacodes. The sequence continues at coordinate 2,263,648 of OX291553.1, read as the reverse complement.
CTTCTATGGGACGGGGGGAAGAGAGAGTGCCTTCGACTTTGTAGCGAAAGCTACGATTCGACAAATAGTCTCGTATGATGAGCACGAGACGATCTGGCAACTGAAAGTTGTACAGTTTAAAAATTAAACCGTTGTGCCAGACTTTGTCGAAAGCTTTCGCTACATCGAAGAAGACAGCGCCCGTGTGACGGGTCTTACCTAACGCTGGCTGAAAGCCAGTGAGAATATGTTCCGTTATGCGGAGGACTTGATGGACGCATGAGTGTTTGGCACGGAAGCCGAACTGCTCGTCTATTAAAATGCCTCTGGAGACTATAGCGTTCCGTAGGCGGGCGAGAAGGAGGCGTTCATAGAGTTTACCAAGGGCCTTTAGTAAACTTATGGGGCGATAGGAGGACAGCTCGGTACGAGCTTTACCTGGCTTATGGATGCCTATAACAATTGCATCTTTCCATTGAGATGGAAAGATGCAATGTTCCATAGCAGCGTTAAAGATCGCTACTAGGAGGCAGACAAGGGGCAGAGTGAGGCGCTTTAGGATATCGTTAGAGATACCGTCCGCACCGGGGGACTTACGGGGGCGTAGGTCTTTGATGACCTGTACGACTTCGTCGACAGTGACAGGGGGCAGGGGGTCTTGAGGAGGCAGAGAAGTTCTGCGCTCCACTTCGCCGTCTACCTCGCGCACGTGGTCGGGATCAAAGGGCTGTGTGCTTAAGGCACATTGGGCTTGGAGGCTAGACGCTAGGCAATCCGCTTTTTCGTCGTCATTGAACGCGGGAACGTTGTTGGGACGAGATAACGGAGGGAGAGAGTTTGCGGTTTCGGACTTTAGAGCTCTGGCTAAGTGCCAATAAGCTTGGTGAGAAGGAGAAATGTTCTCCATAAGATCACCGAAACGTTGGGCGCGAAGCTCAGCTACAGCGGTTCTTACACGGCGGTGTAAGTCGTTGAAGCGAGCTTTATTATCGATAGTGGGAGCGCGATCGCGAGCGCGGCGGGCCGCGTTACGCTCAGTCATTAGCGACCTGATGTGCTGAGGCAGGATTAGGTGGTGATAATCACCAACCGTCACCTGTCGTGAGCACTCGCCAACGGTGGCGGTCAGGTGGCTAGTGAGTGAGTCGATAGATTTGCTGGTAAAAGTTTTTAAGTAAAAAATAAAAACTTTTTAATAAAAAAAAAACAACCTGCTTCCAAAATATGCACTAAAAGGTAAAAATAATTACTGATTTCTCAAAAATCTAATCTGAATTACAGTTTGAAGTTGGTTTCTATTTACCTAACAGTTAATAACACGCTTCACTTGCATGAAACCAAACTCAAACTGTAATTTTTTAGATTTTTTTAGAAATAATTTTAGAAATAAGTAATTATTTTTACCTTCTTAGTGCATCTTTTTAAAGCCGGTTGTTTTTTTTTTTTATTAAAAAGTTTTTATTTTTTACTTTTGAGTGACGATGAGCTTTTTTAAGGGAAGTTGGATGACATAGGTATTTTTTTTTAAATATTGTCTAAAAACTAAACTACTGAATCGATTTGGATAAATTTCGATTCTATAGGACCAACTCGCAGAAAATCCTGTCGAATAAAAAAAAAAAAAATCACGTAAATCGGTTCATAAACAAAAAAGTTATATATATATATATATATATATATATATATATATATATATATATATATACACAGTCGAATTGAGAACCTCATCCTTTTTTTGAAGTCGTTTATAAAACGAAATTAAAAACAAACCAGACGTAGTTATATCGATAAGTCAGTTTCGAGTAGAGTGACCCCTGGTAGTGCAGTCAGCGTTATCGTCCGTCATAATTTATCGTCCGAGGAAGACATAAATCAAACCGCGCCGGCGCAGCCCTCGCACTCGTAAATCCAATAATATTATCCCGCGCCGTTTGAGGCCGCGATCATTTCAATGCTCTGCGACTTGTGATTGTGAAGTGAGCTCAGATTACTTACAATTGGATGTTTTATGTTTTATGTTATAGATAATGGTTTTAATGAGTGACAACAATTGTTGTTCGAGTAAAAAATCGATATTAGTGATGTTGGTTTTGGAAGTAGTTAGTGAGGAGAAGTAATCTCAAGGGATGCGCTTAGGAACGAACAGCATTTCATTTTCATTTGTTTCAAATAGGTACGATTTAATTAACATAAATAGATGTAAATATGTTACTGTTAATGTCCAAAATACCATAAATCTTAAGATTCATCGGCGTATGTTGTTGTAGTGGCACCAAGTTTGTTGAAGTAGTACCAAGTATTTTGTAGTAGTACCAAGTTTGTTGTATTAGTACAAAGTTTGTTGTAGTAGAACCAAGTTTTTTGTAGTAGTACCAAGTTTGTTGTAGTAGTACCAAGTTTATTGTATTAGTACCAAGTTTATTGTATTAGTATGAGTATTGTATTATTGTAGTAGTACCAAGTTTGTTGTAGTAGTACGAAGTTTGTTGTAGTAGTAACAAGTTTGTTGTAGTAATGCCAATTTTGCTGTAGTAGTACCAAGTATGTTGTAGTTGTACCAAGTTTGCTGGTAAAAGATAGTTTTTTTTCTTTTATTTAATATAATTTTTTTTTTGTTAATATTATTCGCTCTTACACAAATGAAGCTGGGATTGTCGTCGGAAGTCAGCCCCAGGTCTCACGATCATAACTGATCATGATTATTCAATAAATAAATATTTATTTATTATTCAAAATTCTTCTGTAACCACACACACTGGGTAAAAACTTTAAGCTTCAGGCAATTATTTTTTTTGGATATAAATTTATCTGTCGAGTCATCGGTATTGGTTTTCAATAGTAGGAGTACCTACTTACCTACCTATTATTAGAAAAAAATACCTAAAGGTGTAGCTTACACCAATGTTCTATTTTCATTATAGGTAGGTACCTATATTTAAGAATACTTGAATAGTACAATATAGATATCTTAAGGTAACTTTAGAATATTCTTATACATAGATATATAGTGTAACATATGGTCCGTTTTTAATGGGCATAATTGAACAATATGAACTTATCACATTGCTTTTTCTGTTTCTAAGCTATCGCCGGGCAAAGTTTTATCAAAAATAAATAGGTTTGATGATACAGAAATAATGAGATAAAAAAGGGTTCTGAACCAATTTATTTGTTAGTTTGTATGTTGGGGGTAATCACTGCAACTACTAAATCAATTCTATTTTTTTGACGTGACAACGTCTTATAAATTGGTTTGCCGGGTGACACTTCAAGAAACTGCGTTACGCTCCGCTCACGTTATGCGCTCACAATGAGAGCGAGTGAGAGGCACGCGGCATGGTTAGCCCGCCTAAGAGCGAGAGAGACAGACATAAAAAGTGAAAGGCACAAGTTGTCACGATTCCGGACGGTTGTCCGACACTATTTTTTTATTATTATAATGTAGCTTTCTTAAAAAAAAAATAGAATTTTGCTGAGTAGTGTCGGCTACATTTATTAATATATACTCGTATCAATGTGTCCGCATAAATATAACTCTATTGTAGACAATAGACGAACTTTTCACGATTATTTAAAAAATACACTCGGTGTAAAATATACCCGGTATAAATAATAACAAATTCAACGCGATATTTTCAAACAAACTTCTTGAAAGTTATTTCGTTACAAACATTTTTCAAGAAATATAATATAATAATACAAGACTGCAATATGCACAGAAACAATAAACAATAAAAAAGATACACGAGTGCTAAACAAAAAGCCTCAGCAACTTGTACCATAAAGGAGAGAGTTATGACGCTTTCAGCGCCACATTTAAGCGAAGCATATTTCAAAAGTTTCAGCGTATTAAGCAACATTTATTTTGGCAGTGACTTGGCCATTACGCTGCTGGAATGGGAGTCGGCAAGGAGCTATGAAAACAGCGGCGGTACCATTGTAACTCATCATCACAAAGCTACAGTTTAAAATATACTGATATTTTGTTTCAAAATCCTACCAACGGAAATACAGTATTGTTTGGTTTTGTATGAAATTTGGAAAAAGATTTAGTGAACAATTAGATAGTAAAAAAATGAATAATATAGCATTTGTTCATTTTATTACACAAGTTTCTATGGCACATATACCCACTGGTTTAAAAGTCACTTTTTGTAGGTAGTCATTAGTTAAAATTAATTAAAAGCAAATCCTTTATTCAATTTGAAATTAATGTTTAGTTTCCACAATATTTTTTTTTGGTCCAGTGCCTTTATTCGAAAAATGCAATTCGAGGGGGTTAATTATTATTATTTGTTAATAATCATATACAGTGTAAAGACTGATAGGATACAGTTGGCCCCTTACTTGAACGCATAAAAGAATAGTCTTGCATAAAACTTAATATTTATATTATACTTTGTGTGTATTGCCCCCCAAAGTTACACTTTGTGTGTATGGCCTTTTAGGCCAAATGATAAAATGAAATTCAATACACCGAAGTGTAACTAGGTTGTATGAGTTGTATGAAATGAAACAATATAACCCCAGTCCCACGTTCACCAACAATGTCAAAATGTATTCAAAAATACATTTAAGTAATAAAAATAAAAATACTGAGAGTAAAATAAAGGTCACATGGAATGTAATAAATAGTGAAACAGAAAATATAAAACCTCGTGACAATCATTATGCACTTACGTTATTGATTCAGATCTTGATGTATATTTATTTATTTATTGTATTAGGGAAACAGTCAGTATTAACATAAAATTATACATATAAAGAAATCGGCCAAGTGCAAGTCGGACTCGCGCACGAAGGGTTCCTTACTATTATCTATAAAAACGGCAAAAAAATCATCTCGTTTTTGTATGGGATTATAAATAAGATTATAAAGATTAACTACTAAGTTTCTTGCCGATTCTTCTCGACAGTAAATCATACCGAACCGGTGGTAATTTTTCAAAATTAATATTTAAGCTGACGATTCAAAAGTGCTGTTTAAAGGTCTTTAAAGGTTATTTATTTTAGACGAATAGTTTCCACAACATGTTTTCGATATGGAGGTACCTCTAAAGAAGGTTATATCAAAGCTTGTTCGCGTTGTCTTGTTATTTACTAAATTTGTTTCAGGCTCGCGGCCAGCCTTTAATTTTATAGGGAAAAGCTATTTCATTCGGTAAAAACATTTTCACGGAATTTATGCGGCCTTGTCGTCATATATGACACACAAATGATTTGAATTAGCAAATATGACTAATTTGTATGAATTCATTGTTTGTATATTTGTATTGTTGGAGTGCGTCGGAATAGTTTGAGTGCTACATGTCCGTTGTTAAAATAAATACCTACGTATAAGGATGGATTATTTTCTATTTGCTGGTCATGTTTTTGAATTTATTAACTAAGTGATACTAATATAATAACTATAAATCAAAATCAAAGTTATGTAGAAAGTGTGTTTTATATTTTAACTATGTAGACGTTTGTCCAAATGAATGTCGTTTAAGTGATTTGTTACTTGCATCAAAATACTATAGGTTGGCCCCGTTTTGTAACTCGTGTCTTTGATTTAGAGGGCTCAGCTTAAATCTGTTTTTGACAAGCTCAAATAGTACAACGACTGTAAATTTATTTTTAATCTTCTGTTAATGTTTACCATACCCGTTGCATACGTTTTTTCTTATACATTTTCTAAGTACAGACTGTCTGCAGTTCTATGAAGGGCCTAGATTTTAATCTAGTGCATTTTATATTTAGTGCACTAGAGGGTTTTATCAACATGAAAGCAAACCACCTCAAGGTGTTCTATTCAGCAACAATTTTCAATGGCCACACAACACAATAATGCCCGCTGAGCTTGTGAACGGCGTCGTAGTTTATAATTTATTAGAGCTTGGTCCTTAGAGCCGGATGGGCGGGCTGCCCCGCCTTGTTGGCGCTGTGGGGAGCCTTGTTAAGGGACCGACACCTAGACAAACATCCAAACAGATATTGTACATGAATTTTGTAATGATGACAAAACATAATGATTTTATTTTATTCTTCCCAATGTACACCTTAGCCCAGCCCATATCAGGGCAGTATCAGAAGCAGAGGTTCGGCGATAGGTTTACCCCTACCCCGAAGAATTTTCAGAGTGGCTGTTTGGAAATAGAATCCGTGATGTTATAATTTTATAATGTAATATACTATGAGTTAATATATCCGCCTAACAGGGTATTGTTGAATATGCAAAATATCTTAAAACGTAGTAAATCTTATAGTCGTGCATTATTATACATATAGCAAAGCTGACCAGTCGAGAAATATGTTTTCCACAATTTCACTAATTTCACTAAAAGTTTTTGCCTCGAATATAAACAAATTCGGAATTTCAAATACTTGGAAGTCTAAATATGTGTGTTCTGTCTTCCTATGGTAAATTTGTGAGTTACACCTGTTTTTAGTTTTAAAATTACTATTAACTAGCTTAAGAGTTAGATATAAGAATGTAGGCTGCAATATGAATTACCTATATTGTGGTTTTGGGCTGAGGAACAAATATACTAATATTATCTTCATATTTACTATCACTCTCATAACATCAAATTATATTGTACCTAGTTGTCTACCTTCATCTATTTATTTGTGATTACTTAAATTTAGGACAAAATAAAAAAAACCCATGTATCTTTTATTATACTTATTTATACTTTTGTACGCTCCTCTGTTGCTTACATTGATTATTTTTAACATTTTAACATTTTTTAACATTTTTAACAATTTATATCGATATCAGACAAAAACAAGTATACCTAAGTAACGGCAAAATTATAGTTAAAGATAACTTTAATTATTCAAATTATGGTATAACTACGGCTCATTCTGTTAAACACAATCAGGGCAGGGCTGGTCCCAGTGAAGCTCGCTGCCCTACCAGCTCCGCCTATCGCTAATGAGACCCTCAGTTCAAAAGCTCTTAAACATTCTAGATTTCGTTAATATTGACATAAAGGACCATGCACAACTTGTAACGATACGTAAATAAATGTTGTCTTTAACTGATTTCAATTGCTGTATATCAACGAGAGACATAATAGCTTTTCTATGCTGATAAATTTTGATTAAAATTGGAAACAGAAATTGCAAGGACAGCCCCGACGGTATTATTTGACATATATTATTTACTTACATTTGTAATTTCGTTTACGTAAGTCCTTTTAGTCGGGGGTCTTACAAAAAATAATTTAATCTTTTTAAATTAAATACACTCGCCGGTTATTTTTTTGCATGACCGTAAACAATAGCAGTACTTGTAAAGCTCTAGAATGCAACAAATTGTCAATTTATATTGAGTTCCTCTAAAAAATAAACACTTCCCTAATTACTAAACAAAAAGTTTGTAGTGAAATCACTCAGTGACTTATTATTATTAATAATAATAGCTCAGCGATATCTTCAAAATCTTTTGTAGACAGTGATCAAGTATTTCAAATATAGACAATGCGCATTCAAATTACGCATTTTAACGTCTCTCGTTATGAAAATAATTGTATATAACAAAAGGATCTCTTGAGTTAAGAGCAGCCACGCCCACTTCCCTGCCTCCAAGCGTCAGCCGGAGACACTCCACGGGGCTTCAAGTGACTGACGACTTCCTAACGAGTCGACAGCTTCTGATAGTCATTATACGAATAGACTGTACAGTCTCAAGGTAATGGGTTATTAAAGCACGAATATTCTATTAACATTTTTTCATCTGTAGAGTGCCGGCTGTAGGAAGTAGACTAAGCACAGAATAAGCACGAAAAACATTTTTGATGGGTAGCACTCAAAACATACACAAATAAATAGTATATTATGAAGCTATTATGAAGAATTAATGAAAAGAATTACCACCGGTTCGGAATAATTTACTACCGAGAAGAACCGGCAAGAAACTCAGCAGTTTATCTATATATTTTTTCAACTTCATATCAAAATACAATATAGCCTTACACTAGGTAATAACATCAAATACAATGTTTTAATTTAAAAAATAAAACAAATGCCCCAATACAAATAATTTAAGTTTTAATTTTTCCAAGCATTTTTATCATTTATGTATTCATCAACTTTGTAATAGCTTTTTTTTCGTTAAACTATCTTTGACATATTTTTTTTAAATTTATTTGAGGGTAAATTAACCACATGTTCTGGAATTGTATCGTAGAAAACTATACTTTGTATTGCGAAAGAGCTATGTACTTTCTGAAGACGACATTTTGGAACTACCAATTTATCCTTATTCCTTGTATTAACACTGTGTAGGTCACTATTTTTAGCAAATAAGTGTCAATTTTTGCGAACATACATTATACAAGCGAAGATATATGGGCAAGGAACAGTTAAAATATCAATTTCCCTAAATAGTTCCCTAAGAGAAATTCGAGGTCCTAATTTATAGATAGCCCGTACTGCTCTCTTTTGCAAAATAAAGTCCGTTACCGTGACAGTTCAAAAACTGTCACTGTACTATTTGTTTACTTTTTTAGGGTTGCGTAAACCGTACCCAAAGGGTAAAAAACAGGATCCTATTACTAAGACTCCGCTGTCCGTCCGTCCGTCCGTCTGTCACTAGGCTGTATCTCATGAACCCTGATTGTTAGAAATTGAAATTTTCTGTTGCCGCTATAAAAACAAATACTAAAAAAGAGAATGAAATGAATATTTAAGGCGGCTCCTATACAACAAACGTAATTTTCTTGCTCATTTTTGCTCGATAATGATAACGGCAATAGGTAGTCACTTGAATATTCACAGAATATTTATTTATATATTCACTTTAAAAATACTTGTAAAGGGTCATCCATTAAGGACATAACAATTTCATATCTTAATAAAAGACTTAATAGTTGAGAAATTCAGCTCAAATTTATTCCAGGTGTAGTAGACATATGACATTTAAGTGTGGAAGTCGATCTCTCTCATATGACCCCCACGAACCCGTTTGCAATGGTCGATTCTCTGGACCCAATTTTCCACCACTCTCTCACACATTTCGACTGGAATGTTGGCAATTTCGCGTTGAATATTGTTTCTGAGCTCGTTCAATGTGGCTGGCTTGTCGGCGTAGACTAGACTCTTGACGTATCCCCAAAGGAAGAAGTCCAACGGCGTTAAATCGCACGAACGAGGCGGCCATTCGATGGGTTCATTTCTCGATATAATGCGAGTTCCAAACTTCTCTTTCAATAGGTCGATTGTTGAGCCAGCAGTGTGACACGTTGCACCGTCCTGTTGAAACCACATGTCATCCAAGTCCAAATCGTCCAATTGGAGCCAGAAATAATTTTCCAACATGCCGCGATAGCGCTCTCCATTGACGGTAACATGGTGATCGTGATCATCGACAAAAAAATACGGCCCAATGACTCTTCCGGCATGAAAACCACACCACACAGTGATTTTTTGTGGATACAATGGTGTCTCGCAGAGCACGTTAGGGTTTGTTGCTGTCCAGGAATGCATATTTTGCTTGTTGACGAAGCCATTCAGCCAGAAATGAGCTTCATCGCTGAAGATGATTTTCCGATATAATTCCGGATTCTCATGAAGCTTTCCCAAAGCCCAATCAGAGAAGTTTCGGCGTTTCAAATGATCGAGCGGCTTCAGTTTTTGAGTCAATTTGATCTTGTACGGATGTAGGCCAAGATCTTTGCGCAAAATACGCCACAATGTGGTCTGAGAGAGGCCCAATTCCTGAGAACGGCGTGAAATCGACTGATTTGGATCATTCCGAATGGACTCATTTACGGCTGCGATATTCTCGTTACTGCAGGCGTTCCGGAGTCTAATTGGCACGGGAAAATCCAAGAGTGAATATTTGGACTCGAATTTAGTCACTAAAGCACGCACAGCCTGTCTGGTGGGACGATTTTGAAGACCAAAAATTGGAGTGAGTGCTCTTAAAGTTGCAACCACCGACTCAGAATTTCGGTAGTAATTTTTAATAATTTGTAATCGTTGCTCGTTCGTGAATTTTACCATGATTAAAATGAAAGAAGAAAGAAGAAAAAACATTTATTTGAAACTCAAGCAATTACATATTTAACATAAATATATATAAAAATGTTGACTTTCACTAGCGTTTTGACTTTGACAGATTGTCAAAAATGTTTTAAGGTGCGTTCACACGAACATGCGGAATTTTTATGTCCCTATTGAAAGACCAGATATAATCAAATTAAAATAAAACAAATATTTAAGGGGGGCTCCTACACAACAAACGTGAATTTTTTCCCGCTTTTATAGATATGGTACGGAACCCTTTGTGCGCGAGTCCGACTCGCACTTGGCCGATTTTTAAGTTTTCTTTTACATTCTTTTAATCGGAATCATAGTACTTTGGCATGCTTTGACCCATAGTTTTGTAAGTGTTACAAAAAACGGAAGCAGGTTTTTATTATGGTCCATTTCCAACTAAATGCAGATAATATGTCTGGTACCAACCAATATAGTTATTTAGGAATATAAATAATAATTATTTTCGACTAATGTATTTTTATAGAGTTGGTTAACAAAAATAATGTAAAACTAGATATAATAGTATGTAAGTAAGTCTTTTTCAAGTGGCAGGCGGATTTCGTTTTTACCGTTTGTTTTTAAGATTTTTTTATTTTTATTATTTTTGTTTTAGGTTGTTTTTATCAGTATTATTAATATTTATTTTTATCTATAAGTGAAAACGATTTATTATTCAGTCCATACTATACTATATTTGAGATGTACTTGAAGAGTTAAACAATAATAAAAATAAAACAAAACAGTAAATTTATGTCTTATTTTGATTACTTGGTCACTGAACTAGTGCACCGTGGGTTCCATACCACCGTATAATTTACGAACACAAATAATAATAAAAAAGTGCCACTAGGTGCTCAGTAATTTAATGAATGACCGACTATGCCTTACGTTGCTTGGCTTGCATTCAATAATTCAATAACCATATTACCTACATTTATTTAGTTAAGTTCTAAACCTAAACCTTAAATAAACAAAGGACCGCGGAATAGGCCTTACAGTTTGTGTACTATATGGGCAGTACTTCCTTAAAGTTGCCTATTCAACCATCGCATAATCAAGGTGTTGACAAAAATACCACCGCGTCAATTAGTCTCTAGGATCAGAGCTAGACACTGTTTCAACTGTAGAGGGAAGATTAAAACAGGAAGATGTCATATGTGTTTAATACTGTTGATGACTGGGTTAGAACATGTCTCTAGCAAGCTTCTGCCTGCGGTGGCTTTAGCATTAACGTAAAAGGCGGATCTCCACTACTCCACTAGACCCTCAGTAGAGTTTCCATGAATGATTATGTGGTGGACACCCCGACAACTGTGGGAACTCGACACTAGGCCACTCAACTCTCAACATGAAAGCGCTAAGAAGGACGCCCCCCCGCCAAATGAACGTGTGACCTTGTGAAGATTGCAAGGAACCATTGGTTACAAACAGCAGAAAGTTGTACGTTGTGGAGAAAGTAATGTGAATGAGGCCTATTATTTCAGCAGTAGACGTCGGTATGCTGACATGATGATGACAGTGACTTGTACTTTGTTTAATTTATAAATAAGAATTTTATATAAGTTAGTTTTTTAAATAAACAATGAAACTGAATCTAATTACAGTAAACACTAGATATTCCGTGCTAAGTGAATATTGCAACGCTAAGCTTCCGGTTAGAGTTTACTTTCTTTTTTTTCAAGGTGGCAAACAAGCATACAGTCCGCCTGATGGTAAGCGGTCACCATAACCTATGGACGCTTGTAACACCAGGGGTATCACTCGCGCGTTGCCGACCCTTCAGAAATCCAATAACTTCTTTCTTGAAGAACCCCATACTGTAGTCCTTAGCGAAAACCTTGGCAGGAAACTCATTCCACAGCCCAAACGTTCGCGTTATTAAAGTCATTAAACGCAGGATCTTTATTGGGACGGTCTCAGGCAGGGATGGTGTTAAAAGTATCAATTTTGAGGGCACTCGCATAGTTCCACTAAGCTCTATGGCCGGAAAAGATCCCTTTAATGACAACTTTGTCCATATTCTTCTTTAGCCAGAAGTTAGATTAGGCTCTGTTCTCGGCCGACGGATAATTGTTACTTAGTCGTCGTGCGGTGTTACGGTCTCTTATCACAAACTTGATATCAACGGTGATCAACAAGCACTTGTTTAGAACACTAGCTGATAGAAGCTTGCAAGTGACTGGTGAGAGAGTCGATAGCCATGTTGATATCGTCCAGAGATCTAATGACATTAGAAATGAAGTGGGGGGGCAAGCTAGAAAATAAATATAATAGTAAAGGAACTGCAAGAAAAGCTAAACTACTAAATGAACTAACAACATCTCTATCGTAACAAGTTTATAGACATTATTGATAAACTACGTGACATGAATAAAAAATAAATGATGAACTTTTAAGTATAACAGTAATCTAAAGTTAGTTTGCAACATTCGAAAACTTTAGGATTGCAATAGAGTCTAGAAGTAACTTACCTATTACCTAATAGAAGAATATCAAGCTAGGCAGAACAAAACAAATTAAGTCTTAAAATATTTTTATCATAAAGAAACAAAAGAAAAGCTGTGAATACTTTAGATATAATGTTAACAAAAATAAAAAAAAGGCCAAAAGGCAAGGAAGTGCAGATTTAATAGAAAAAAACTAAACAACCCAAAAATCTATAAACATGGAATAAATATTGAAGATGCCATATGTCAGACAACTTCAGAAAATGAAAATTTGATGCACAGAGATAAATCAGTATAACTGCTTGTACAAAGGATGAATTTTATTATATTACACCTATAAAAGTGAAATATGTTTTTTTTTTTTTTTTTTATACACGGCCCGCCTGATGGTAAGCAGTCACCGTGGCCTATGGACGCTTACAACAGCAGGGGCATCACTCGCGCGTTGCCGACCCTTCAAAAATCCAATAACTTCTTTCTTGAAGAACCCCATACTGTAGTCCTTAGAGAAAACCTTGGCAGGGAGCTATCAACAACTTAAGACAACCCAAGCGTTCGCGAGAGAAAGTTTTTCTGAAACCGCACTGTACGCGACCATTTCAGTTCTAAAGTGTGAGAATGAATTCCCTGTCGATGGCGAGCGGTGCGATGGTAGAAAGTAGCCGTGGGCATCATTTCGAACAATTCCTCAGAACACAATCCATTGTACAAGCGGTAGAACACACACAGGGAGGCAAAATCTCTCTTCAGACTTAAGGGTTCGATACGGCAAGTGAATTTGGGATCGTCGACAATTCTCACAGCCCGTCGTTGAAACGAGTCAAAAGGTCCAAGCTGGTATCCAGGTGCACCCGCCCAGAGATGTTAGCAGTACTCCATATAGGGCCGAACCTGCGACTTGTAAAGCAGCATCCTCTGCCCCGACGTGAAGTACTGCCTCGCTTTGTTGAGTACACCTAGTTTTTTGAACGTCAGCTTCACCTTATCTTGTAATTGATCTTGGAACTGTACAGCGCTGGAGATGTCGACACCAAGGATCCCAATGCTCTTGGAGATGGAGAGAGGAGTGTTCTGGAATTGTGGGACTACAGTGAATGGGGTTTTCTTAGCGGTGAACGCGCAGACTTGTGTCTTTGTAGGGTTGAATCGGACCAAGTTGACCCGTCCCCAGTCAGAGACCTTGGACAGTGTGGTCTCGATTTGAGACACAAGTTCTTCGTGGTTTTTCTCCACAACGGAACGAGGGATGTTTGCAAGACCCGTGTAATAAGTGTCTCCGGTACTGTCATCTGCATAGCAATGTATGTTGTTGATGGATAACATGGCATTAATATGCAGTAGAAAGAGCGTAGGTGACAGCACAGAGCCTTGCGGGACACCAGCATTAATGTCCATGCTATCAGAGCAACTACGTCAACTACGGTTCGTATGCGTCTGCTGGACAAAAAGCTAGCCACCCATTAGCACAAACCCTCGGGCACTCCGTAAGATAGCAACTTCGATAGAAGACCCCGGTGCTAGACCCGACCGAACACCTTCGCTATGTCCAGGATACATACCAATTTCTAAGAAATTTACAGCAAAAAATAATATGAAAAGATGCCATTAAAATCAAGGTTACATAAACGGACAAGATATGAAAGTAGCAATGAAATAAGATAAGCCACTAGGAATAAAATTTGATGGATAACAAACTAGGTGATTGTGAAGACTGTACTCAAGGGAAATTGCCAGAAACACCATTTAGAATTTAGAATACTTGTATAAGAACAAAAGTAAAACCAGAACTTATTTATATATTTATATATGTGGACCAATATTGGTGTCAACCTTCGATTAATAGAAATAAATACTTCAGCACGTAAGAAAATTAAAAAGTATGCACCTTTAAACATAAAAGTGAAGCTTTAGAGAAGCTTAAGGAATAAAAAAGAGAGTTGAAAAATAACGCAAGGGAAAATATAAAATTCTTACAAACAGTAAATGCTGGCAATTATGCAGTCATGAATGATTGCATTTTAATGACATTCAAAGACGAATTACTTTACCATATACTACTAAGCAAAATCCAGTTGCAGAGCAGAAAAGATGTTGAAAAACTACCCTTAGCTTACCAATGAATATATTAAACACATAATATACATGCTGTTATTAGCCTATAGGGGTTTATAATCCGGGTCCAACAGATCCCACAAGGCATACCATGAAACTTTCTATCACCGGGCATGCCGAAGATTAAGTCCGTAAATATAGCCTTATGTAATAAGCATATTTTCTTTTCTTTGCCATCTATTAACTCATTTAACATCATTTATGCTTTTATTATATATTTTTTTCTTCCCTTTTTCTTTTATTTGCCATATCTTGCAAAGATATTTAAAAATTTTTTTTTCGTACTTTTCACATTTTAGAACCGAAACGGTCGCGTACAGTGCGGTTTTAGCGAAACTTTCTCCCGCAAACGCTTGGGTTGTGGAATGAGCTCCCTGCCAAGGTTATCCCTAAGGTATATAGTACTACAAAGGGATACTACAGTATGGGGTCGGCAACCCCTGGTATTAAAGGGTCCATAGACAACGGTGACCGCTTACCATCAGCCGGACCGTATGCTTGTTTGTCACCTTAGTGGTATAAAAAAAATTGTATATTTTCTTCTATGTTTCTATTGAAGAATGCTATTCAGCTATATTTATGGTTTAATTCAATTCCTTTTTGAACTGCTATTGCTGTTATCAGGTTTATTGAGCTTATCTTTGTTACAAGTGCATATATTTCTTGATAATCTTGTCCAAGAATGGCTACTAATACAACCTTCTTTATCCGATTTCTACTTATTCTTCAAAATGATTTTATTGTCTATAATATTTTTATCTTTAACTTTTTAATTTTCATCACTTTAGTTGCATTTTTAGGTGTGCTTTTATTTCGGATTTTATTTCTTTATTTTATTACTTTATGCCATTTATCATAATTTTCTCTACATTTATAACTCATAATATTTTTAGTTTTGAAAAGGTCATAGAAGTTGTTGTTAAAAACATTTTAATAATTTAATGGTTTTACAGATACTTTTTGTGCCATGGGTTTTCGCGTCTTTTACGGTACCCTAAATATGGCGGACAAAATTGAATTAAAATCGTGTACAGTTATAAGATTTCGTGTAATAGTTATCATCACAAAATTTAATTGCATTAATGTAATATTAAAAAATTACAAAACCAAATCAAATAACAATATTATTTTACAAAAATTAGAAGGGGGCATTCAAAAGTTGTGAAGAATTAAATACACAGTCGTCGAGAAATTAATGTACCACTAGCAATGTAGATATTAAGTGTTACTAACACCGAATTTAACTTTTATAGTAAATAACATTCAGTTATTAACAAGGCAGACAAAACATGACCAGTCTGACAAAATGATGACAATTTTTAAATATTGTTTAGTGAACTACGCTTTTGACATCAAGCGGGTTTAAACGGGTGTTAAAAGGTTATGCCAATGTTACTTTACAATTTTTGTTAAGTTACATGACGTCTATTTGATCAGTATACGAATGAAAGTTTTATAATTTCCGCCTATTTTGCGTCATATATACGTTTACAAGATTATTATAGAACTAAACCGGTCCAACCTCAATGTTGTCTCAACCATTACGCGACCAAATTTTGTTAGTTGCGACAGGGATTCATTTTTAAATAAGTAGTTATATACGATTTAAAACATAAGCTTAAGTACCAAAAACTTGCGAATGCTCTACTTGCGGCTTTTGACCGGCCCATTTTATTATTAATGCTTTTATTTAAGCTTCTGTTTGATAAGTAGTTGGCGGTAAATATTGCGTCGGTCTATAATATTTTAGGAGCCCTGGATTGAATTAGCATTGTTCTAGTATAGTAAAATATCTGGTATGCCTTGTGGGATCTGTTGGACCCAGATTATCAACCCCTATAGGCTAATAACAGCATGTATATTATGTGTTTAATATATTCATTGGTAAGCTAAGGGTAGCTCCAACTTGAAAACTGTAACATCATTTCATACGCAGATGACACAACGCTCACATTTTTTGGAGATACATGGGACATTACCTTCAAATATGCTCAGAAAGGCTTTGATCAGGTTTGTAACTGGCTGGCTTTGAACTCCCTTACATTGAACTCCACAAAGACAAAGTATATGACGTTCTCCATTCGAAACTCCCCCCGTCAAATAAAATCTAACTACAAAATTATCTCCCACTCTTGCGCATTAAATAAATCTGTAAGCTTTACATGTCCACCTCTTGAAAAAGTTAACTCCATCAAATACTTGGGCATTACTATTGACAACAACCTTTCGTTTTCGGATCACATCAATAGCTTGTCCAAAAAAATTAGGAAACTCTTATATTTCTTTAAAAACCTCAAAAATGTAGCAAGCTCGGATTTAATGAAAATGGTTTACATTGCGCTTTGTCAATCGGTGTTTAAATACTGTATCTCCTCCGGGGGGGGCTCAAGTAAAACACTAATGCTTGATCTTGAAAGAGCTCAACGACTCATTTTAAAAGTATGTTTTTTTAAACCAAATTTATACCCCACCTCAAATCTTTTAAGTGAGCTTAAAGTTTTATCGGTAAGACAATTATATGTCCTATCTTTAATTCTGAGGCAGCACATATGTACAAATTATGTTTCGAATCATGAGAACTCTTCCAAAAGACGTAATTATCTGATATGCTCAATAAAACCCACGAGAACTTCCTTTGCCCATAAATTCTTTACCTATAATGGCGGTATATTGTACAAAAAGGCTAAAAAATTACTGTCTATATATAACACGTCCCGAAAAGAATGCCAGATCACAGTTACTAACTGGCTGCTAAGGCTTACATATGACGAAACCGAAAATTTATTTTCGGTGCTTTCATAAAACGTATACATAACCTACATTTATAAAAAATATATAAAAATAAAAATGCACTCACACTCACACATACACCCCAGAACCCAATTTACATTACATCCTCATACACACCTTAACACACCCTCAAACACACACACACACACACACACACACACACACACACACACACACACACACACACCACACCACACACACACACACACACACACACACACACACACACACACACACCCACACACACACACACACACACACACACACATGCACACTTACTTCATATTAGCTTAGCAATATATATAGTTACATACTTCTAACGTCTTTTTTAAAATTTCATTTGTTATTTTTCCGAGAGTTGGACCCAGGAGACCCATAAAACAGGGCTTACCTAGTTTGGGTTCCTGTCCCATTTACTAAATATGTTAAAGTTAAAGAGACTGTTTATTTATTATAACAAATTATGTTTATGTGAAAAATAAAGAAAATTTATTATTATTATATACTACGGAATTAAATAACAAAACTCAGAATCTGCAACTTTTATTACCTATACTTCTAATTACTAGTATAGTATTATATAATCTGTGCTTCTAATTAAAACTCAGGCGGTATTTTTAACGCATTTTTTTTTTGTTTCTTTTATCAAAATTATTATGCAGCATGTTGGACATCGGAAAATTGCACTACCTTTACAGTGCTATGTTAGTGAAAGGATGTGTTTCACTAACAGAGCACACCCTGGAACGAGGTAGCGGGCGGCGGGCGTCAAGCGATTCTTAAGGCCAGCTACCAAAGCCGGTTGCGCGCGAAATTCAAATTTGAATTAAATTCAGTTATTTGTGTGCACAGGTGGGTCTGTAGGACCCAAGCAAGAACGCCGTGGGTTTAACAAGACCTCAATGGTATCTTAAACTTGATTTAAGATACAAATACAAATTGTAAACTGCTTGTACTTTAATATCAATGAGACATCTGTCAGATATAAAAAGCAGCCTACGGCAACAACAGTATTTCTAATGTGAATCACAAAAGGTGTAAATTCCAAATTAAATATTTTACTCACAAAAAGATATCTGTGTTTGTGAAAAACAAATACAGTTACTCATTAAAAAGTGATACCACAAGTGTTCTTCTATGTACTCTTATCGTAAAAATATGTCAAGCATAAATCGTGTAGGGCTGCCGCTTGCTACCGCGGTCACACCGATGTATCTCCAGCGCCGTAAATCACATACGATACCTCACGCCATGACTTTCGATATCGCACATAGGGTTGATCCACAAGGTTAATAAAGTGGTTCAAGTTATTCTTTCAGCCTGTTGGATGTTTGTACTACAAAGAAGGCAAGCTTTCATATATTTTTATACCATTAATACCTTAAAATAGTAAAAATCAAGTAAATATACAGCCTCCTGTTATACAGCGGTTATTTTTTAGCCTCTTAGACTCTTCTGACTCTCTTTCTTCTTGAATAACCTTATGCTGTTGTCTTCGTATAAAAAGGAAGCCATATATTCTACTACACATCCAGTACTTAAGATAAATATTAGAAAAACTTACCCTGGGATCCAAACCATCAGCTATACTCCTGACGTCTGTCGTTAAAACAACGTTCTGTTTTACAACGCATAAAGGACTGTTCAATAAAATAATTTTATTTATGGTTATAGCGGCATTATATAATATACAACAATTAATTCTGTTGCCATTGCTTGACGAAAGTTTTAAACGCGCTTCTTAAATGTTTTATTAGATAATTAAAGATTACCTACAAAATGTTATTAAAAATCTATATTTTAAAAAGAACCACGTTCTTTTTGGCTGCTGTTTATCTGTTCGGTACAAATTTTGCAATCGATCTTTTACCAACCTTCTGATAAGCTAGAGATTTGAAACCTCAAATACGGCTCAGAACTTGATGCAATATATAATAAAAATATTTAATAGTTTTTCAACAAAATAATAACTCAAATAAAAAAAGTTAAATTTAATCCATGAAAATTGGTATTAATTAGGCCTTGCGGTTGACAACTAATAATAATGATGTGTTTTTTGGAAAATCAGGGGATAAAAAGTGGATGAAAATTTGTGTGGGAATTGTTTGTAGTTATCTCAAGATAAAATCATTTCATGTTTTTGTTATACAGAACCTTAGTTGCAAAAAAATATATTTTTTTTTAGTATTTTTCGAGAATCATTCCCTAAAGGGATGGAATATATTGATAAAAGGCATCGATTTATACAACACGGGAAAAGTAAAATTGTGCACGAGACACCGCGAGGAACTATGTAGATAGCATTTTATGAAGTTAATTCATAATTGTTATCCTTGTCGGACGCGTGCTTTTGCAGAATTACACCGCTGCATAGTCTTTTTATTCCTAGATTTCTTTCGGTTTGACTTTATTCCCCATCGTTCATCAGTTTAACGAAAAATGTGACCAGCCCATTGCTAATTCAGCTTTGAGTCAGACTAGTTATTTCATGTATTTCTTCATAACTTGGAGTACCTGCGATCAGAGCTCTTTCCATAGCCGATACATGAATTTTAGCTTATGTATAAAGGCAACAATTGTGAACAAAATATCAATAGTATAAGGCTATACACACTAGCTGAAGACTTATGTACTAGTACTAACGCCATTCGAATGAGAAGAAATGATGCTGTCCACTGGAGTTGTTTTTGTTGTTTTACCTTTTTCTTAAAATTGGAACCACCTAATTGAAATACTTGTCTTATTGCAAGTACATATACTTATTTGTCAACAGATTTTAGTGTTAAATAATTCATATTGTGAGAAAACACGCAAAATGCTTAACAAAGATACTCAATATTCCGTCGAAGCTCTAGGTAACCCTAAGCATCAGTGGGTCGTGAGAGCATTATTGTATTCGCATATATCTCAGTATCGCACATCGGCGACCCCTCGGTGCCTCGTATTGTTCCACCTCAGACGCATTCACTGCGGCCGAGAAGTATATTTTATACACCTAACGTTATATACGCAATTATTTCCGTCTGATGTTGGACCGAGCCCGAGCTAATTTATATCTACATTTGGCCATCAATACAATTTCCAAAAACTATTTCGCATCTTCTGCATTTTTTTAACTATGAAATTGTTATACGCTTTTGAATACATTTTCATCCCACTTACTCGTAAACAGTTTCATTACGTGCAGGCAAAGCGGGTGCTTAGACCTTGCTTACTCCTACGGGCTTTCTCTTTGTAAAGTTTAGTTTGCTCAAGGCAAAACAGGCGTTCATAGAACTCACGGGAGATAATTACGTATCGGACGTACTGTCTATTCTATACATTATGTATAAAAGCTGTCTTGCTCAAAATATTATATGAATTACGCGCCGAGCGAGCAATTACAAGTTTTAACTTCAGCAAAAACTTTTAATTCATAAATTTTCTAGATATTTGATCTAGGGGTAGCGTTGTTTTCTTAATTTATATTTCTGCTATATTAATTGTGTTTTGGTCACTTTTATATTTTTATTTATTTACTCGCAAATGTGATGAAAAGAAGTGTCTGAAACATGGAATTACATAATTACAAACTCTTCTCACTAAAACCTTTGGCCTTCGGCCTTCTGAATAGCCTCTTGACAGTTTTTTTTTTTTTTTACCACTTTTAATACACAATGTACTATTAGCAACATCAAGTGAGTTTTTTTAAAATTAATACGTCGTAAAATTTGTATGGTATAACGTATTGCTCATGTTATGTCTGTTCTAATGCTTTTCAATGTTAATATGATTTTTTTTCGGTACTTTATTGACTGATTTTTGAATTTATCAGCACGTTAAATTGCACTATTGACTATTATTTTACTTGCTTTTATTTAACTCACATTGTTTCCTTTTTTTTCTTCCATCTTGTGGTAAAATCTTGCAAGCTTAAATAAACATACTTCCTGTTATCACCCTTCACTAAAACTTAGCAAACTTACTAAGCTCGGATAACAATACAATATTCCACAGTAACGTTGACCAAAAACCCAAAGTTGTACCAGGGGTACAACCTAGAGGTGGAGGTTGTAATTTAGAATTTTCCTTGCCAAAATGCCATGGTCTGACTGAACCATACATCCACGTCTTTAGAATACTATATTGGCAGTTTATTCTAGCTATTTGCAACAGTATTTTTGGTGTAGGTAAATTGGTCAACATTTCATTTCAATGGTAAATTTCTAGAACATTAAATCTGAGGGCAAGTCATTGGGTGGCAAAAGGATTATTTTTAAAGACTCAGCATTATAATGCTATTCTAATCTTAACTAATATATTATAATCGTGGATGTATATTCGTTTGTTTGTTATTTTGTAACTTCGCTACAGAGCAACTAATTAGCTGATTTAAATGGTTAGATAATAGCTTTTAAGAATGAATTCCCGCAGGAATAATGATGTCTACAAGCTGCACGTGGACTAACTTTAGCTACAGCTATAGCTTTGCTGTCGCAAACTGTGACTATATAGCTATGAGCAAAGACTACCCGTCGAAATCCACCGACAACCGATTCTAGCGTGGGCGGAACCGGGGCTAAAAGCTTGTTACGAATTATTATTCGGAGACGAATGGTATATATATATTAGATCGAAAATTTGTAACACGGAACTCGCGTCAGGACACGTGACCTTTATTTACATTAAATTAGTTTTTATTTTTAGTATATGGCGATTAGTAGTACATGGAGGTTGGATATGGGATTTAAATTCTATGACAGATTGAGATGTCAAATATACTACGTCAAAAAAGTAAATAAACAAAACTTATTATTTATAATAAATAAGCAATCCCGGAGTGCAACCCGTTTTTTTTTTATTTGAATTCACTTTAGAAAATAAGAATGATGCGTCAATATTGTTAACAAGAATTAATAATAAATAATGGCACGCAATCTCTAACATTTTTATTGTAATACCAATTATAGATATGAAAGTTCAGTACTATATATATATATATATATATATATATATATATATATGGTGATACAAATTGAGTTGAATATTAACGTTTTAGAGAATTAATTATAAGTATATTCTATATAAGTTTATAACAGATATTTGTAATAGTTTTTTTGTTGTAATAATATAAAATTTTACTCGTAGGTAAGAAAATTGGTTTACATTTCATTTCACTCAAAAAGCGGGGAAGGGAGTTCTTGTTAATTTCTTGTACATTAAATCTAAGAGGAAAGTCTCTCTGGGTGGCAAAAGGATTATTTTCAAAGACTCAGCTTTTCAATGCTATAGTCCTAATTCTAACTAATATATTTGTAAAAGTCTGTTTACCTATTTTTTGTTTCTTAATGTTGCTACAGAGCAACTAATTAAGCTGAATTTTGGCATAGAGATTGTTGAGAGGACGGAGGACATATGCTACTCTTTATTCCGGTAAAGTTCCCACAGGAATAACGATATCTAGTAACCGGATATCACGTGGACGTACTGTAACTACAGCTGTAGCCTGCTACAACAAATTCTAACTATACCTTCTCATACCCATAATCAAAGACTTGCTGTAGAAATACCTGTCGACCGCGTCAAAAGAGCCTGTTGTAAATAATTTCTTCAAAAAAGTATAAAAATAAAGATATTTTATTTTATAAAAAAATATTATCAAACACAGAAGTAAAAGCAACCTACTGCTAGACTGGCGTTCCATGGAAATCGTTGGATGTATGCGTCAATACCTTTGTCAACAAGAATAAACAAAAAAAAAACAAAATTGATGTCACTGTAAGTTAAGTTATGTTGTAAGTTAAGTTTAAGTTTTAAAAAATGTACCGGTTTTTAATTCTTTACTTTAGGACTAGTTAAAAACCTTAGTTAAAAAGTTTGCAGTTTATATCATTTATTAGCACTAGGACGATCTATTGAAATGTTTGTGTACATTGCGCGCCACATAAGTTCCAGCCTGGGAAAGGCGCTACTGTGAATAGGAAAAACAAAAAAATATATGATAAATATGTATATAACCATATTTTAACTTATTTCCGCATACTTTAGTAGTGCGAGAAGCTTCAAAAATGTCAACGATAAAAAAAAAATTGTATACCTAGGTGAACTTCGCGGCTGTACACGCATATTTTTTTTGGGCCCGTGGATAAATAGTGAAAACTGAGCCCTGGTAGTTTCTTCACATAGCTTTTCAGTGTCTCGTTTTGGTAGAAAGATTTTAAGATTCCGTTGCAAATAACAAAAACGAAACCCTTCATCGTCTAATTTCGTCATTTCCGTCCAAGTGCAACGATTTTGTAGCAACTAAAAAATTAAACATTTTACAATATCTACTGCGTCATTATAAAAACTACAATTCATTCCACGCGCCTTAGTGAACATAACAAAATGTAAAAACAGGTATAGAAAGAAGATTTCTTCTTAAATTCAAACAAAAATCAATCTAACTCAAAACATACGTCAAAAAATGAAAAATAAAGCTCTAAAGCATACTGACAGAATATTAAACTATGTTTTCACTTTGCTTAAGTTGGATCACAGGTGGATTACAGATGGAAAAACTTTTTTTATACTACTAAGGAAATAAACAAGCTTGCAGTTCACCCGATGGTAAGCGGTTACCGCAGACTATGGACGCTTGCAACACCTGGGCCATCACTCGCGCGTTGCCAACCCTTCGATGATCTAATTACTTCTTTCTTGAAGAACCCCTTACTGTAGTACTTAGAGAAAACCTTGACAGGGAGCGCATTCCACAACCTAAGCGTTAGTGCGAGGAAGTTTCTCTGAAACCGCACTATACGTGACCATTTAGGTTCTTAGGTGTGAGGATGAATTACCTGAATATGAAGAGCGGTGCAATGCTAGAAAGTAGCCGTGGGTATTATTTGGAACAATTGCTCAGAACACACCCTATACAAGCGATACAACACAATCAGGAAGAAAAAGTCTCTCCTCATATTTAAGGCTTGCGAGTTTAGGATCATCGACGATTCTCACAGCCCGTCGTTGAACCGAGTTAAACGGGCCATGCTGGTATCCAGGTGCACCCGGCCAGAGATAGCAATAGTACTCCATATGGGGCCAGACTTGCGACTTGTAAAGCAGCTTGCCTCGAGGTAAAAGTACTGCTTCGCCCTATTGAGTACACCAAGTTTTTTGGACGCCAGCTTCAGCTTGTCTTGCAAATGATTTCAAAACTAAACATCGCTGGAGATGTCAACACCAAGGATCCCAATGGTATTGGAGATAGTGAGGGGTGTTTTCTGGAATTGTGGGACCTGAGTGAATGAGGTTTTCTTAGCAGTGAACGTGCAGACTTGTGTCTTTGTAGGGTGGAATTGAATTGAAGTTTTCCCGTCGCCAGAGAACCTTGGACAGAGTGGTCTCGATTTGAGACACAATTTTCCTCCTCTTTTCCTCTACAACGGAATAAGGGATGTTTGCACGGCCCGTGTTATAAGCATCTCCTGTCCATGTAATAAGCATGTCCGTCTGCAGAGCAATGTATGTTATTGGTGGACAACGTGTCATTGATATGCAGGAGAAACAGCGTAAGAAACAGGTAACAACAGGTACTTCTTTTAGTACCTATTGTTACATTTTGTTATGTTCATTAAATGCCTGAAATGAGATTTTATTGTAGTGTCATGGGTCAGCCGGAATATATTTAGTTTAATAGATTGAATTCAAAAGCTTTTTGAAAAGATATTTATCACTAAACAAATTACTTGCTAAGGAGGGAATAGAGAAATAAGAGGTCCAAAGTCTTCTCTAGAGACTCTCCTCAGGCAAGAATTTTTATACATCTCAACTCATTATTCCGTGAACATCACTACAAAAGATCACAGTGCCAAATTAACTCAACCATTACCGAAAATATCCCGGATTTTGAACTTGTATGATGGGCTAAGAACAATAACGGCTTCTGAAAGCGGATAGAAAACCGATAGATAAGTCATTTAAAGGTTTTCTAATTCTGTTATCCACCAAGAATCTATACCAGAGGCATGGAGCAAAAGCGTGCTGAAATTTTATTTAAATGCAAGCAGTTTTTCAGGGTTCATAATTAATCGTCGCAAACGGAGGTTTAAAATATATGGCGGTAATCTCGATGTTTAAAAAATGTTTATTTATAAATTAAAAAAAAAAGTTTTTTTTTTATTATGCCCACATTTTTTAAATTGAGTTGCGATAGTTTGTGTGGTAGGTTTGTGTGGTAGGTTTCTTTCATATCATGGGATATGAGAGCAGCCTTAGTTTTTCTGCATTCACTTCATTGGGTCCTGGTTATCTGTTTAGTTTAAAGGGCTACAGCTTATGAGATCAAATAATGTTATAGGAACGTTTTTATTCATTGATTCTGTATATCAACACTAATTCCGGCCCTCCGATTTTCTTGCTTAGCCATTAAGTACACTATATGTATACTTAATAATGTGTCATTACCATACTGGCGAATACTGATCTTATTTACATTCTTTTTATGTTATTATAAACAGTCCGTCGCTTCAATCGTTTACCCTTTATTAGAACGTTAAGCTGAACTACAAACAACACAATAATTGATTTATACTGTAGCGAACTGGCCACGTGTACTTTTAAATATTAAGGTTTAAGTTATATAATTGGGTTATAACTGTCAGATTAGATTTGATGTCAAGGTTATATACTCTACAACACATCTTGTAATCGGTCATACGAAACCTAAATAATATATAAAACTCAGTTTGAATTTAGTCTCGTAAATCGTGTACAAAGGTCTCGTCTCGCCAGCCGGCCCCGCTACCGGGCGCGCGCCGGTCACCGGTCGGCAGCGCCGCACGACCCGGATATTTACGACCGGCCGGTCCGGCCCGGTTATTATTTATGTTTCGCTTTCCGCTACCATATAAATTCTTTGCCACTACATCGATTTTATTGCAATATTGCAGTAAACAGTTTAGATATTTCAAATAGAATGACGTTTTTATAGGTTTTCTTCGAAATCAAGTGTATATATTGTCTTACATGCGATAGTAGAACGTACAATAGGTTTATTTTTCGCTGTGATGAATACGTTTAGGATTTTGTTGTTTAACACAAAACCTTACAGTTTTCTTTTCGTCTGTCGATTAGTTTTTGTTTCCGTCTTTCTTTCTGTCCTTTTCCTGTTGTCAGTCTTAAGAAGAGGCTTTCATAAGTGGCTACCTAATCTTAAAATTTATAAAAGTCTTAAACATTTCATGAAGGAAAGTTGCTTGCAAATTATTAACCTAAGAAAAATTGTATATTTTTTGTAATTAAATTAAAAGCAACTGTCGCTTATTATACATTTTGGTAAATATTTACTTCTCTGCAACACGATATTTTAACCTGAAAAATTCGATAGAGTAGCACTCCCTGATATAGAAATGATATATGAAAGTCGGTGCATAATAGTTTTCGATAAAAAAAATATTTACTACCACATTTTCCTTCCCACCAAATGGTCTAAATAACACACAAAATTCACTTACTCGGCATTAAAGCATTTCAGATTTCTTATAGCTGTCCAAATAATCCTTTACACACTGATAAATTTAAAGAATAGGCTGAAAAAAACACAATTTACTCTTAAAAACCATGTAATCACACTTTTTTAAATATTGTAAATGGATTAAGAAAAAGGAAACACGAACACTTTTTTTTAATTGCAATGTTACCAGCCTCAAAAAAAAACTCCCAAATAACCGATAAGACCATTAGATTACATTAAGTACTACATAAAATAGAAAATAACATAAATACAACTTACGTTTTATTATACAGAAGTCCTGTAGCTATCCAAAAGTGGTGAAATCTTTCTCCAGCTACTTTGAAAGTCTGGCGAAAACGTGCCTCCGCTGAATAGCCTATGAAATGGGCCTCACGTCGGCCATATTGCGGTTTATTTCCCCTCAAATATCGCCACATTCTCTCAATACTTTGGGTGTGAGCACCAGAAACCGGATCAACGAAGTTTAAACTGTGATTCACACTTAAATGCTGGAGACCTTCTTGCGAAAATGTTCCATAGGCTCTCCAGCACTCACTATGAATTATTGATCCTGGTTTGATGTAAGATTTAATAGTATTAATTAATGTATCTTTGTCCCGTTTCTCTACGGGTACGAAAAATTGCTTGGTTTTATCTAATCTTTCTACTCCACCGAAAACCCACTGCCCTTGTATAATACGGCCGCGGTTGTATTTTCGGCGGCCAAACTTCGCTTCGTCAATCTTTACAACAATGCCCTTTGCTCCAATTTGTTGAGAATGACGTAGGCTCCAATCTATACATACTTCACGAATTTAACTTGCCCAGTCCGTGTAAATTTTGGTGGAAATATTAAGATCTTGAATAATATAAACACTGCGGCTCCGCGGAATACTTAAATATAGGTTTACAAACTGAAATATGTTCCAATGTTGTGTACGTTTTCCAAAAATGTGTTTTTTAAAATTGAAAGAAAATAATTGCATCTTTTAGCATTTTTTTAAACTTTTCTATTACATATAAAACGGTTGCTTGTTTTATTTACAGAACAGAGTTTGCTGCACTTTTTACAAAAATTTTTATACTTTATGACACCATGGTTTTTTACTAATTCGTTTAAACCTTCACAGTTATTGCTTAAACTTAAATGACAAATGTAGCCTATTTCCGTGCTTTTAATGTTGCACCCACTGCAAATTATATTATTTTAACTGTTTTCTACATTTGAAGTTGACGCCATAACGATTTAACTAAAACGGAAACTGGTAATCGTTGCCAGCATAAAACAATATTTACTCATTATCCTAGCTTACACTTGTCTATTTCACTCTTTTAAGGCAAAAACATTAGTCTGATACCCGTGCTTGTTTGCCCTACCCTTAGAGTATTTTTTATGAAACCGGAGGGATTGAGGAAGAATAAATTATACTAAACTATTTAGGAATATATTTTTTATACCACCAAGGTGGCAAGCAAGCTTACTGTCAGCCTGATATAGATAGAGCTTATGGTAAAACATGGAAGTAAGTGTGCAAAGCCGAGTGAAGCGTGCCATGGCAACAGTCGGCGAGTGACAGAACAAACTTGTACTTATTTAATGTAGTCAGGGCGTCCCACTTGTAAACTTGAAAACTGGCGCGTAAAACGAAGCGGAGCACATGAAAGTTAGCGCGCGAAACCGAACGGAGCGTCCCGCGGCAGCGGCCGGCGAGTGCCAGAAAGAACTTGTACTTATTTAATGTAGTCAGGGCGTCCCACTTGTAAACTTGACAACTGGTGCATAAAATTAAGCGGAGCACATAAAAATTAGTGGTTTTTTATGACTTTATTTAGGAACGGTTATTGACTTTGACAGGTTTTGGACGTATTTATGCCTTATGGTTTTATGTACATCTGCCTTTTATGTACATCTATAAAAATGCTGAAGTTGTAAATCCAAATTTCAAATTATTATTTTCTATTAACTATTTATTAATTCAGGAAGGGAAAAATATCAATGCTCTCTCCTTCTCATTTAACATCCCTAAAATTGTGCGGTCACGCATTGAAATAAGTAACCACAAAAATATTAGGAACTCAATCCAGCGTCAGTTTTTGGGAGTACTTTTTTTAGGCTGGCAATATTTTCATATAAAAAAAATTTTTGTTTCCTGTTATTCTTTTGTCTTAATTGGTCTAAATCTTTTGTTTACGTTGTGTAATGGTGTATTTGTATGGTGTAAAATATTACGTTAAATATTTTTTTAAGGTAAAATTAGCGTTTTGCACCAATTTCTGAATATCATCTGTGTATAAAGGGATTCATTGTCCCTGTCCATTACAATTTTTTTCATGTAAGATTTTTGTGTTGCAGGGAAGTAAAATATTACCTTCATTTTTATTAAATGCGTGCCTACGTGAATGTAAACGTGTCTTTCTGTATTAAAAGTGCTGTGCCAGTAATAGAAAGGAAAACTGTCGGACGACCATACTATACAGGGAAGTTAAACACCTCTATATTTATTTATTGTTTTAAGTTAGATCCTGTTCCTATTTCTATGTCCTATTATGTTTAAGATATAATTTAGGTCTTCCTTAGGTCCCCTTAGCAAACATAGGACAGACAGACGTGGTCCATATAGGTACATCAATAGCACATCTTGAGGTAAGTCGCCTTGTAGTAATTTGGGTTCAGCTTGTACCTGTCATCATTGATAAAACACATTATATTCTTTACCGTACAATCTGTCTGTTACAAAAATTTCAAACACAGTTTTTATGTTTACCTATATTTATAGTTATTATTGATAGAATCAGGCGTTACTTTGCGGAAATTCATTATTATGATAAAATGTTATTACCTTGCAAATCACCATTACACCATCCACATGTACTTCTGCACGTGAGTGCTACTGAATTGTTTTTAGCGGATTTGCAAGGTAATAACATTTTATCATTTCTAATTATGTTATATATACTTATTGTTTTGTACCGTTGCTACCCGGACCGCGCCATACGCATGAAACGCTAGCAAACGAACGCTTTGTTTCTGGTAACAATTGGTGGTTGTCATCGGTACTCGAAAAAAGTTGTTTTTAGATTTAAAAGTGTTTTGTAATTAATTATTGGACGACATTACACCGGGGAAGTTATTTATATTTCTGCTTATTTACTGTTTTAAGTTAGAGCTTGTCCCTACCTTTTATGTCCTCTTTCAGTTTAAGCTGTAATTTGGGGCTCCTAAGGGAAAAGTTCTCCTATTTTCTGGGATCAGCCGCTGCAGAGCCATATGATATAATCCGGCATTTGTTCCCTGCTGAAGCCAGTTATATAACTGCCCGGGACTTATTATACGGGCGCTATGACAATATTAAGCAAATTGCTCATAATTTTGTCAGCGCCTGCAATACAGTTAAGCTAACATTTCTTAGGTAGCAAACCTGCGACGAAAACTTCCTAATCCTATGTTGGTGGCAGTTAATGGACTTAAGGGATTAGGGCTTCAAGTAGGTAAGGATTGGTCCATTCTACTTGTCCATTTGGCCCTCTACCGTCTCACACTGGAATTAAGGAGCCGTTTTGAGTTTGTTTGTGGCGGTGAATCGGCCACTATTTTCCCTACCTTCTCCGATATGTAAATTTTTTTTGAGGATGAGAGCTCCACGCTTAGAGCCTTCTTCATTCCTCACATGCTGTCTATAAGGGGGGAAAATAAGAGTTTTCTTCGATGGTTCAGGTCCTAGTTGAAACGGTGCGTCCGTTAGTCAGTGTCTTCATTCGGACCCGAATTGCACCAGGATATTCTTGACACCCTGACCATTTACTGAGACATCAGGAAGTTCTGATCGCTGGAAGTCGTATTATGTTTGGTCAGACGGTGATTAATAAGGAAGATTGCTGGTATCAATTGATTTTATGATTTAAAGATCCGGCGTTACCCATGACCGTCTTTGAATTGAACACCAATACTTACGGTCTTTGCTCCAGTACGTTTGTCGCTATTTGGACCCTGTTAGAACTTGCTGATAGGAAACGTGTTCACCTTCCTCGTGCTGCTTCCGTTTTGTCCAGCGACGTCTACGACGAGCACGGGGTCCTCTACGGTTGAGGAGGCACTGAATTTTCGCGATAAGCTTATTGGAATTTTTCATGCTGTCGGATATGAGCTTCGAAAATGGGTATCCAACTCTCCTGATCTCCTCAATTTTCTCACCGAGGAGTTCCAACAGGATCCTCTGATCTTGCAGAATGTGTCGACACCCTGTTTAAGTAGCAATTCTTGGAGTACTAAACCAACGAGTGGAAGCTCTTTCAGCTTCCAAGACCTAGACTAAGCGCACTGTGTTGTCTACCATAGCCCGGATATTTCACCCTTGCGGCTGGCTTGCTCTTATTGTTTTTCTGGCCAAGTGTCATTTATAAAAGCTGTGGCTCGAGGGAATCTCTTAGGACACCCCGCTTACTAGTGATTTATTGGCATCTTGGATGCATTATGTCTGTTCCATTCAGGATCTCCACAAATTGCGTATTCCTAGGTGCTTTTTACCGCCGGGTCAATCCAGTGTCACTCTCCACGGCTTTTATAACGCTTCTGAGGCTGGCGGCTGTGATTTATCTTTGTGCCATCCAGCCCGATAGTTCAGTCTTTTTCAATTTGGTCACCGCCATGACTAAGGACGCCCCCATTTGTACCCGTCTTACGATTCCAAATATGGAATTGTCTGTTGCTACTCTTTGCAAATCAACAGGACATAGTGCATTACCTTCCTCGCAAGGGAATTAAGTCGATTTTCGATCCCCTCGCATATCCTTCTTGGGACGGAATTGTCGAAGCGGTGGTGAATGTAGCAAAGACTCATCTTCGCCACGTTGTCGGCGAGATTCTTACCTTCGAGGAGCTTTCTACAGTCTTCTGTAAAATTGAATCGGTGCTCAACTCAAGGCCCCTCTGTCCAAATGATTTGGAAGTGTTGACTCCTTGTAATTTTTATGTGCGTGGGCTCTTAACGGCTTTACCCGAGTTTCCCTTATAAGATACTCCACTAAACTGCTTGGCACAGTTTGAACTGCTGCAGCAGATGTTTCAGAGATTTTGGAAAAGGTTTTCTGTGAAGTATTTTCATCTCTTGTTGCAGCGAGTACTTTGGCTGGATAAGACTGATCCCCCAAAAGTGGGTCAAGTTGTTCTGGTCAAGGAGATGAATATGCCACCACTTCTCTGGAGGCGTGGTCGCAGCCTTCGACTCTTCCCCGACTCAGATAGCGTTCTTCGCGTTGCTGTAGTTTTAGTAGGCGACACTATTCTATAGTCAGGTCATTGTACTCGCAAATTATTCAATATCGCAAATATTCTAAGCATGAAACTGGAAAAGCAAGAGAGAGGAAATAAACAGACAAGAAAGAACAAAGGAGGTAAGGTGGGTCTCCCCTCTCCTTAATAAGAAGCAGGGGGAGACTGCATAAAGAACAACAAAAGTAGTAACAAAGAAAGCAAGATGGGGGAGACTAAAAGAGAAACAACACAGGTAGTAAGGTGGAAGACGCTAGATAAGTAACAACAAAGAAAGCAAGGTGCTTTCAGCTTCAGATACACATCATAACACCACCACTAGCACTTTTGCGGTTAACACTATCACCTGTCCAGTCTGAGTCTAGATATGCATATAAGTCTAATTCTAAATTATCACTCTTTTAAAATACTAGTTTTATATCTTTTGTGGTTTTAAGATACTGTAAGATTCTCTCTTTTCAGCTTTCTACGTCTGTTGAGTAGGACAATCTAAATACCTGCTCAGATAAGATACAGCAAACTGTGTGTCTGGCCTTAATGTAGTTGCTATATTAATACTACATTACACTTTCAAAGAGCTGTCGGTAAGGCACATCAATAATCATCATCTTTATCTAATTGAAAATTTTGTTGTATTATTTTCACTAGTGCTACAGGACTGTATAAAATTTCATTATCATATTTTTTTATCTCAAAGCCACGAGCGACTAATCTGGCATTCTTTGTACCATAATTTTTGTGTGATATACCCACTTAGTGTCTATGGCTTGTTTTTCCTTAGGCAACTCTGTTTATTGCCATGTTTGTAGGATTTTTAAAGCTGTAAATTCTTTTTGTATTGCTTCTTTCCATGAACTATATTTTATGGCTTATTCTTCATTATCTGGATCATTGCTCATTATGTAGCAATATGCTGTATATGTCTAATATTCTGTAAAATGAGTAGGTTGCACTATCTTTTTTCCTGATCTCGTAGTTTTTAATTCCTGGTCTTGTGAGCTATTTCCTCATTGTCATCATTACATTGCTGTTTATTTTCTATAATATCTTCTGGTAAGTAGGGAGTATTTTAATTCTTTATGCATTTTTCATCGTCACAGTACTTTATCAGTGACTCATTGAACTTTACATCTCTGAAGAAAATTATTTCTTTTGTTGTTGTATTCCATTATCTATAACGATTTTTACCATAGCTGACCATAACAGCTTTTTGAGCTCTATATTCTTATTTATTATTTTTTGGAATACATGCAAACCAAGCATTGGAACCAAATACTTTTATGATTTTTATGTTATCATTTTCTTTCCCATAGTAAACTTCTGCTGGACAACGATTTAATTGAAATACTGTACACATTTAAGCTTCAGACCACAAATACTTAGGCAGCTCCGTTTCACCCAAAATAGTTCTCGATTTATTTAGCAATTTTCTATTTAATGTATCTGCCAAACTATCTGATGTGGCGAATAAGGTTAATAATTTTAAAAAGGTAAAATTATTAAATAATAATGCCAATCTCTTTTCAAAATTGCTTAAGATAAAGTAAACTCCCTACCGTTATCACAACTTATGCGTTTCACTTTTGTTTCTTTTTACCTCTCTCATTCCTTTATATGGTTTTCCTTTTTCTGGTTCATGGCTTCCGATTTACTCTTTAGTAGTTAAATAGAAACAAAATGAGGAAAAACATGAGTTATAGTCTGATATATTGTTTATCATCATATGAAGTTGGCATTACAGGATCAACAATATCAGTGTGCAATTTCACATATTTTTCTACTTCGTGGTCTTACAACTGGAACAAATAGTAAACCTGTAGACTTACTTACCCTTTTTGCAGGGCCCACATATTTCATTTGACGCAGAAAGTCCTTGAGTCTAAGTGACTTTCTACTTAAGTTTCCAAGACGTTGGTGCCAAATATTTTTATCTTCCTCTACACTAGAATTCGCCTTATTTATTACAGTTATTTCTCTTTGAATTACACATATGCCATTTCTGTCTGAACAATATAAAACTTGTTTTTTATTAATAATTTTTGCACCAAAATTTGTAAAAACAAACTTATTTCTTTTATTATTCAAATTTTTTACTAATAATATATTATGATATTCTATAACAAACTATTAATTTAAAGTATTATAATACTTCTCTTTAATATTAACTTTTACTCTCTTATTAGCTTCTAATATATCTCCATTAGCAATCTTTATTTTTATTGTAGATGGTAATATCCTGATCCCGCACATGTAACATGTAACTCTTTTTAGGGTTCCGTACCTGAAAGGTAATTAGGAACCCTATTACTAAGGCTTTGCTGTCTGTCCGTCCGTCCGTCCGTCAGTCCGTCTGTCACCAGGCTGTATCTCATGAACCGTTATAGTTAGACAGTTAAAATTTTCACAGAAGATGTATTCCTGTTGCCGCTATAACAACAAATACTAAAAAACAAAAAAAATAAATATTTAAGGAGGCTCCCATGCAACATACGTGATTTTTTTTGCTCGTTTTTGTAGATAATGGTACGGAACCTTTCGTGCGTGAGTACGACTCGCACTTGGCCGATTTTTTCACTAGATTCTCTTTAGCTCCTAAATCTTTTATGAATTCTATCAACTTATCTTCACTATTTATGTTAAATTCCGTTACAGCTAGAAAACCATATTCACTACCTGAGATCCACTCCGTAATATTCATATGTTCTTTTCTGTTTTTATTGTATTTACCATTTATTCATTCATTATGGCCTTCAATCGCCATATCCTTTATTTCTACAATATCTCGCAAAATTCCCTTTTTTGTAGCAACAATAACATTCTACACTTTATGCAGTAAAACTAACATCACTCGTCGTACCAGTACAAAGGTCTTCATTTCTATTATTGAGCTTCAGTTCCATATCTAAAAGTTGAGCTTTTACAAAACCTATATTAACTTTATTTGAAGACGTAGTCTCTATGGCAGTTATGATTGTGTTATTATTTCCGACATGCCCAATAATAACAGATTTTATCCTCTTTATCCATTTTTTAACAATATTTTCTATCTCTCTTTTTAAACATTCAAATCTGAAAGAAAGAAAAACATTTATTTGACACTAAAATAATTATGTAAAATAAAAATATAATATATATATAGGAATACCATGTAGTGCCAAAAAGGTCTTCTCCTCAGTTTAAGCAGTAGCCACAGCAATCTCAAAAAATAGTCTTCTAATTTGTCATCGTTGAACTTCAAAGACAACAACTTTCTGGCTAGCATTGTGTGGCTTGTTATAGCATCCTTAATGATGTCCAGATATTCGTCTAGTGCGCACTATAGCACTATAAGTGACCGTGCGGCTGCGTCTTTGCTTCTCTTACTTGATTCAAATTTTGTCACAAGATGCCACCGTTATTAATGATTTTTCGTCCAATAGGCATCTAAAACGGAATTTTCAACTGTTGTAATTTTCCATATTCAGTTGTGGATAAATATTCGTTGCTGATGCGGCCGACGCCATTTTTACAAAATACAAGAAAGCACTTTTTCAACAACGACTTGCACCGAATATAAGCTCTGAATTACATTGTGCCTATAACCTGTAGAGTTTTGGGCCGCAGCGGAAGCTAATTAATACACTGAGATTCTTATAATCCTGTTTTAATAAAACAAATATGTGCAGCCAAGAGATTTTCTTAACTTCCATAGACTTGACAAAAAGAAAGATTACTTTGTTGCCAGTGTTGCCAGAACTATAACAAAATACCCAACACTATATAAATTTATAATATATAGACAGTTTTTCCATCATGAGATAGAGTCTCACAGGTTAATGCCTTAATTATCAGAGTTTGGATTTTTAACTATATTTGTGATGTAACATCTTGTTTCTTACTAAATTTTATGATTCTAGGTCAACGAGAAGTACCATATAGGTTTCGATTTATTTGTGTCACAATATACGACAAAAAAGACTGTATTTTGGGCCTATTTTTTTAATGCATTGACTTAGAGCTTGATTTTTTCTAAAAATTATAGCGGCAACGGAAATACATCATCTGTGAACATTTCAACTGTCTAACTATCACGGTTCATGCGATACTGCCTGATGACAGACGGAAAGAAGGATAGCTTATTAAGATATTAGTATTAGGGTTCCGTTTTTTACCCTAAAAAGTGTTACCCTTAACATACTAATAAATTCATTAGAGATAAAATAGTTAATAAAAAGTTAATATTCACTGAATGTCATCAAATGAACATGACTGTTACATTGAAATCATCATTAATGTTTAATTCATCGTAATATCAGATAGGAATAGACATAGAAAAACAACGAGATTTTATTAAACATATAGAAAATTGTAGTATAATCTTGGAAAACATTAATAACTTGTTTTTTGTTTCTAATATATTTTTATATAAACTTAATAATAAGAAAATACAAATGGGCACATTAACGTCTTCGTAAATTAGTTTTCTTTATTAAACATAAAATAAAATATCTACGAAGTATTTGTTTGCTCTCCGGGTTGTGGGTTGTGGGACAAACCTGACAAGAATGAAAATGCCTAAACGAAATCGCTTTAAAACATTTAGATTAGTAATAAACGCAGAACGAATATTATCGATTAGATAAGGTTGAGGTTGAGGTTGAGGTAATTCAATGAGTCATCAATACAAATAAAAACAAAAAGTAAGCACATTATTTTATAAATTTAGTTAAAATAATAAGACAAAACCAAAGTTAAATAATTTTGTTTTTATGAAAGGCAGGCGTTTTGAAAGTATTTTTTACTTTATTGATTGCCTTTTTTCAGAATGATATATTAATATTAAGAAGTCATCTATACTAATATTATGAAGAGGAAAGATTTGATTGTTTGTTTATTTGTTTGTATTGAATAGGCTCCGAAACTACTGGACCGATTTGAAAAATTCTTATACCATTAGAAGCCAACATTATCCCTGATGAATATAGGATACTTTTTTACGCGGGAAAATGCTCCATTCCTACGGGAAAACGGGTAATAGGATAACGGGTAGTAAGAATTATCCTTCCGTACTTATCTTTTTTCACATAACTTCTAAACGACTAAACCGATTGGGTTGAAATTTTATATGGGTATTTCGATGGTTTCCTGGATTTTTTAAAAATACAGTTGGACCCGGTATGTGGTGCTATCAACATATGTCAGTCAACATACGGCATGTCAACTACTAAACGGCTTGATCGATTGGGTTCAAATTTTGTATGTCTACTTCCATGGTTCACAGACACGAATGTATTATGTCATTAAGGAAAAAGATTTGATTTTTTTTTTCTATAATTGACGAGAAGAACCTACGCCGATAATGAAATTTAGGGCGGGTGACGCCGCTGGCAGAAGCTAGTGTAATTAATTAAATGAAGATACACCTGACCTATGTCGTTATGCTGGGAAGGGTGCCAAAGTCGATAAGCGTGATACCAACTTTGACAAAATTTCTACAATGTTTTTTTAGTAACCCTTTAAAACGTACACATATTGTCGAAAATAAATATATTTTTATAAAAATTATCACTACCTATACAAGCCACTGCTACTCAAAATCCTTAACATTCCAATATTGTTAATAAATTGTCTTTTGATCAAAACAAGAAACCCGTACCTTCTGTAAATTATCACAGCTATGTGCAGCGCCTACGACTCAAAGGGATTAACATTTATTAAGGTCGAGCACACAGCATCGAGCGGAGCGGTCGGTCGCCATAAACAAGCGCGCCTCTGCTCACGTCACTCCCCGCCGAGCGGTATCTCCACTAATATATTCTTTATCATGTCAGACGGCACTTAAGAGGGCGCGTCCAACGTCATGCAAAACGTCCACATGCGATTACATTATACATCTGTAAAGATGAGGTTGAAAGCACACCAAGAGCAAGTGAAGTTAAAAAAAATATGAAGAGTAAAAATAAACTTTTTGTTATTTATATTACAGAAATGATTTTGTACAGTCCATTAAAATGATAGGCGATATGGTTGTCAATAAAAGTGCCACGGTTAGTAATTGGTAGTATTTTTTTTTAATTCAGCTATGTACATATTTCATTCTTTACTATAATTATTTAATGACTTCGTTATCCGAATGGATTGTTTTTCCAATATTGGTCTGCAAACAAGCTTACGGTGTGCCTGATGGTAAGCGGTCACTGCAACACCAGGAGCATCAATCACGGGTCGCCGACTCTTTGAAAATCTAATTACTTCTTTCTTGAAGAACCCCATATTGTAGTTCTTAGAGAAAACCATGGCAGGAGGCACATTCCAAAGCCTAAGCATTTGCATGAGGAAGTTATCTGAAACCGCACTGTGCCTTACTACTTAGGTAGTAAAGTGTGAGGATGAATTCTCTGGCGATGGCGAGCTGTGCGATGGTAGAAATTAGCGGTGAGCATAATTTCGAACAATTTTTCAGAACACATCACATATACAAGCCGTATTGTAACCAGTTACATATCACCCTAGTGGGTTAGGATGATTATACCCATTTAACTTAAATAGTAGATACTGTATGTAAGATTTGTCGTTACATAATATAAATATTTTTGGACATTACACAGAGCGCCGACTGGCCCCAAAGTAAGCAAAGCTTGTATTATGGATATCAGACAACGGATACAAATACATATATATTACTTTTTGTTATGTATATACATACATATCTTATATAAATACACCTAGACTATACTGCTCTTACAAGAATTTCCTATGACATTTGTCTAGGCATGGATCGTACTGATCTCACAGTTTTGTCTTTACTGGATTTCAGTAATGCATTCAACACTATCGATTTTGATATCTTATTGAGCCAGTTACGGTCCATTAACATATCTCCAGCGGCATTTGAATGGTTTCGCAGTTACTTGCAAGGACGCCGGCAACGGATTCAAGTAGAGGACTCGTTCTCGTCTTGGTGTTATATTCGGGCTGGCTTTCCACAAGGCGGCGTGCTTTCTCCTCTCCTGTTTTCAATCTTCATTCATGCAATTTCTCAAAGAATTTTTTGTCCCTACCACATGTATGCAGACGATCCCCAAATTTACACCCAAACATCGTTACATGATCTTCATAGAGCTATCGATACTATGAATGCTAACTTAGCTAATGTCACAGAATGGAGTAAATTACACTGTCTTAAAATAAATTCTTCGAAAACACAGGTTATAATTATTGGAAGTCCAAAGTTAATATCGAGAATCGAATTTTCAAAACTACCTCTAATTGAACTTGATCGTGTAATTATACCTTACAGCGGAAATGTCAAAAACCTTGGCATCATTATAGACCGTACTTTTTCTTGGGTGCCACATCTACAAGAGTTAACCCAAAAACTATACGCTTCTGTTAGTTCGCTGAGGCGATTACGTAATTTTCTTCCAATATAGACTAAAATTGCGCTGGCACAATCATTACTTCATCCTATGCTCGACTATGCTGACGCCAGCTATTTTCTCAAGGAGGACCAACTAAATAAACTTGAGCGTCTTCAGAATTCATGTATACGTTTTATATTTGGACTCCGTAAATATGATCATGTTTCTAGTTTTCGACAACAGCTCAAGTGGCCTCCAATTCGTATTCGCCGGAATATTCATATTCTTTCTCTTCCGTATAGCATTTTGTTCAATCCGTCAACTCCAACATACCTTAAAGAGCGTTTCCAATTTGTAGGCATCTCCAATCCTAATCTCCGACCATCGACCAATCTTCTTCTGGAAACAACAACGCACTACATAAATTATTATAGTAATTCATTTATAGTGCAAGCTATTAAACTTTGGAATGCTCTGCCTTTGTCCATTAATAAGGCTTCATCTTTACATATTTTCCAAAAGCAAATAAAAATCAATGATATCCTACACCGTAATATATATGTATGTATACTATTTATGTAATATATATAAAATATGTATCTATGTTATGTAAGTATATGTTAATATCTATGTATCCCATCCATGAGAGCCAAGTTCAATATTATGATATATGCCTTCGATGCCGACTTCAACGACAAAAGAAATGAGATCTAAATGGGTGCCAAGTTCAATGGTCAGTCCTGAAATTTATTTATAACAAAATAAAATATCATTTCTTCTTATAACTTAGGATAATATATTGTAGCCTAAGGTCTGACTTGGCTAGTTCTCATATACGAATTATTATGTTCGATGGCTAGTTTCTACCAGCAGGCCAAATTTTCGGAATAATAAAATAAGAACCGACAAGTAACAGGTTAAGAACTTGCGAAGGCTATAATATAATTCGTATATGAGAAACTATGTGAAATAGTTTTTGAGTTATGAGGGGGCAAAAGTAGCTCCAAATGGTTCGTGTAATATTACACACGGTGCTGCACGCCAGTTCTGTTTCTTGAACTTGGCTTGACACGCTACCTCGTGTCTAAATATATGTGTATCTATTTATATTTATATATGTAGGTTTATATTAACATATATCTATATTTTGTTTTATTTTAATTTTTTTTTTATATATTGCATCAACTACCTTATACGGCTTATTTTTAAGATCAATGTTTCCTCTACCCAAAGGTTGCCTGGCAGAGATCGCTCTTAAACGATAAGGCCGCCTTATTGTGTGCTTTCCAATATAATGTTATATAATTAGTTTTAAGTAAATTCTTGGTGTGCAATATAGAATACATCTATCTATCTATCTAGACTCAAGACAAACACAAATGTTTATCATATGAATGATTGTCCAGTGTGGGAATCGAACCCACATCCTCTGCACAGCGGCAGGCCACACTACCAACTAGGCTGCTAGGGAGTCATTGTATATAATATTCTAATTTATAACAGATTTGTGATTAAATGGAACAGAAAACACACTTAATACATAGCCTAGACTTAACTAAAGCCATTAGGTCGGGTTTTTTGAAAGTAATAAAAAAGAACAGTGGCACTCGGGGCCAGCCGCGGTAAAGTTATTGCATAGTATATTTTATCAACTTATACAATTTTTTCTTTGATATGAATTCAAGTTTTCTTTGATGTTAATTCAAGTAACAGTTTTTGAGCGTTGTGGCCGATAAGAAAAAAAATTTTTTTTTTATTGAATAAATGAGAAGTTAATAGTGCCGGCAGAAGTGAAAACCTTTACACACGATTCGCGCTTAACATTCAAGTATGTTACAAGACAACTCATACATCATATTTAATTGTACAGAACCAATGTCCTTAACACAGAATTCGCGCTTAACACTCAAATATGTCACAAGACATGTCTTTGACACTGTCAAGTAATAATAATGTTTGTTTATTTACTTTTTTGACGTAGTATATTTGACATCTCAATCTGTCATAGAATTAAAATCTCCCTGTACTACTCATAATAGCCATATACTAGAAATAATTATGAGCAGTTAGCAGCTAGTCTACACGAATACGTCTAGTCGCACGCACGCAGACACCGTGCCGAAGTCTGCCGAACTGAAACGACGTTAGACGATTATTAGGTTTTTTTTGTTACGGAATTTTTTGATTCGGTCGCCGCGCTCAGAGCCCGCGATAAAAGCTATGCAATAGCATAAAAATCATAATGTGAAACTTATTTGCTAGTTCTTTGTTGTTGAATATACTCCTAATTATCTATTTAAATAACCTGTTTCATGTAACTAACAAGGAATATTTTTGTGTGATGCACCCAGTGTGCCACGGCCGGAGAGATCTGCTGGCGGCTCGCAACGCCTCTTCCATGTCCCGCATCAGATAGCCGCCGATTTACGGCGTACCGCCTTAATTGCGTTGCGACCATACTTTACCAGAATTGGAAGGTTTCAATTTGTTATTTAGGAGCAACAGTTCTCCTCGGACTTGACGAGAAAATTGGACAAAACTCATGCTAATGTTAAATAATAAGCCTGTTTATCATCTTGGAGTTTTTTTAATAAATTATTAAAGCCTTTGCAGTAACGTGATCCTTTAAACATTAAAGAAAAATTTTCAAATATAACACACAGCACATTTTTACCTACTTTTATATAAGATAAATATATAAAATAAACAAACACCTGTAATGATTACTTGATAGGATCAATATTTTTTATACATAAATTACTGAGAAACAGACAGACAGTCGTACGAATAAAATAGTTATATATTTTTTCTTATAATACCATATAGTTTCTTTAATTGAGAATTAAATAACACCCATATAAATTACATGAAATTTTCCTTATCTGTAAAACATTTGTAATGGTCTAAGAATCTGAGATTGTCTTATGTTTCTACACCTAAAATGTTTATTTCTAAGTTTAATTCCAAACCCTTTTAAATTCGGGATAGATACTAACACAATTTAACATTTGAATATTAACTTTAATTTTTAAGTGAAGCGGTTATTGTAAAAATAAATAAATAAGTAAATACATTACTAAAATTGGCACTTATAATTTTGAATGATGAAAGAGGTACTGTCTTGAAGAGAAAAGTGATTTTTCTGTTGATACATTATGGTCAGTAATTCCAAATTTCTTTTAACTAAAGCACTCGGAGAATAAACTATGATTTTTAACGAAAAACATAAATCATACCTAATACCACTCAAAATTAAAAAAATATTAGCCCCTAAAGCAGACTTATTGACAGAACATTCAGCGACATGTTTCATTTGCCTTGAAGTCGATTGCCACTGCCCGATGGCCTTGAAGCAGAAATAGTTATTGAATTATTCTATGTCGGTATGATTTGCTATTTTGTTAAAGTCATTAGTTATGGGGCCGGCAAAAGTTCATAAATTTGCCTCTTTTTAGAACATTTTTAGACACGCTGCGTACGAATTTGTAAACTCATTTTAGAAAAAGCAAAACATGCAGACATGTAATGAATTCATTTACTTCCAGGATAAGTAATCCAGTTGAGATTTAGAGGAGAAAAGTGGGAAATACAAAAGACCAATTTTGATGATTGTGACTGGGTACCCACATATAATTATTATAAATTTCCAAATACCTATGTATATCTGCTTGGGTATGTCCTCTAAAAATGTGGAGCGATTGTTATGTATCGTTTTGGTAATCTTTTTTTTTTTCATACCGCTGAGGCGGCAAACAAGCTTACGGTCTGCTTGATGGTAAGCGATCACCGTAGCCTATGGACGCTTGCAACACCTGGGGCATCAGTCGCGCATTGACGACCCTTCAGAAATCTAATAACTTCTTTTTTGAAGAACCCCATACTGTACTCCTTAGAGAAAACCTTGGCTGGG
Source organism: Apoda limacodes (assembly GCA_946406115.1). Classification (NCBI taxonomy): domain Eukaryota; kingdom Metazoa; phylum Arthropoda; class Insecta; order Lepidoptera; family Limacodidae; genus Apoda; species Apoda limacodes. The sequence goes on along the minus strand of OX291553.1, from coordinate 2,220,297 downwards.
AGCTCATTCTGCAACACAAGCGTTCGCGGAAGGAAGTTTATCTGAAACCGCACTGTACGCGACCATTTCTGTTCTAAAAAGTGAGAATGAATTCAAAATATCAATAATCTCAATCTCAATTAGAGTTATGAGCCTCTGTCTCGCAGAAGCTTACGTGGTCGGTCTAGAGATAGAGATAGAGTACGGTAGGGTAAAGGTAAGCTATAAATAATAAGAAAATCTTAAATGATACAACTTAAGACACTTTCTTAACTTCCAACTTACTTAATTTAAATGGAACAAATCCGTGGGTTAGCCATTTCATATAATTATCGGTTTATAAATGAAGGAGTTCTGAGGATAAACATTAGAAATTAAAAAAACATACAACCGAAATAAGAACCTCCTCCTTTTTGATTAAAAATGGCGATATAAATATAAATTCATGCAAAAATATCGTTAACTATTTGCTTTAAATTGCATTTTACGATTTACAGCGGGTCTTTTGTTATTACTTATAGTTTACCGTAACGCTCATCTGACTTATGAAACTTGTATGCAAAGACATTAGAGTAGCATAGACTGCTAATGATTCGGAAAATGTATGAAAACGACATCAACCAGATTGCGGAAAAGCGGGGCGGAGGTAGTACTGAAAGTTGTATACCATCGGTAAAATTTTATCCAATAGCAAAGAAGTTGCGACCGGTTAGATCGCTGCTGCAGTACTGTGCAGCATTAAAATCCCTTATGTCAGTTAACTAGTGATGTAAGAAATCAAAAATTACGAATATCAATACATTTACAAGGCTAAATATTGCGCGGTGTCTAATTATATAATTAGGTATATACCGCTGCGACTTACAGCTTTGTGTTATATATATATTTGTCCGTATTATGACAATACCTATGTATATAATGGGTAAAAAGAATTACGGTTAACAGAGTAATAAAATGCTACTACAGAGTATATATTTCAAACTTTTTTCAATAATTAATCACAACAATTTAATATTTGTTGTTACTTATTTTATACAACTCCTAGTGACTTATAAAGTCTCAGTGCATTAATCTTACAAACACACACAAAATATTCATAGAATTAAGAGAAACAAACAACCTGAAGATAAATACTTTCATAGCAAAGATAAAGATTAACCTCGAGCCAGGACTTGAACCTACAACCATTATATTCCGTGTAAGCGCTCCACCATAGAGTTAGCAAGGCACAAGAGCGTATTTTCAGAGCAAAGATGTAGTACGGATTTTCATCAGTCAGACTTGTGCCTCCATAGCTCATTGGTAGATTAGAAATGTTTCTATGTATGTATATTTATACTATATTTCTTTTTGTAAATACATATACATATTATAAATAAAAAAAACACCCAGTCTCAAGACAAACACAAATAATATAATAATAGTTTGTCTTGTGCTGGAATCGAACCAACGACCCTTGATTCAGCAGTTGATTTATTACCTACTGAGCCACGAAACATATTTTTACATATTCTAGCAATTATTTATAAAAGCTATTATCCGAGACAACGTTCGTGTGAACCTCGGAAACTAAACTTGACTCAGAATCTTTTTGTAAATCTTGTAAACATAACCTAACTTTGCTTAATGTTCACTTTTTCCGGTAATTTAATCATAAATCATTAAAATACTTACATGGTTGCCTTTATTGTCACATTCTTTAACTGGTTTTCAAATCACGACACTGATTAAACGTAAAATCTACAAAATTCCAAATTTACGATGCAACATATAATTCATATTTATGTATATGTTGCATTGACTAACAAAGCAAAAGACGCAAGTCAAGTTCATTCATGTTTACCCGAATTGCAAAAAGATTCGTAGTCCGGTTTAACGGACAAAAAACAAAAAGAAATTCTGTAATTCCGACTTCATACATATCTATATTCTTACTGTTAAGAATCACGATATATGTTTTTTCTAAAATTTAAGGATAAAATATATGCTGATTTTAGTTAACCCCTTTTTCCAAATTTTTCGCGCAAAATAAAAAAAAATCCAAAAACAGCGAAAGCGGCAAATAGACTCAATAATATTTGGTTGTCATAAACTCCAAAATCTATGTTTGAGTTTTACTAATTTAATAATAATAGAGAGAGAAAGCTACTACTTTAGCGGTCTATGCTACTTAATTTCTTTGCCTATATGTTTAAATATCCATACCTTGTTATGATTTGACAATTTAGTATTTCGCACTAATAAAATATTATTGCGAAATAGTACAAAAAAACGCAAGCTGTTAATTTTTATTTTTTTAATAAAATACACACACTTTATCTCACTATAAACCAATTTGGGGATAAACGATTAATAAATAAAACCACTGTGTTAGTTAAACTAAAAAACATAGTGAAAAAATACTAACATAGAGATGTGTGAAATTAACAAGAAGACTATGAAAACAACATGGTGCTACATCGGAAATTTTTAACTTGATAAGAAATTAACGTTTAACTTTGACAACCCTATAACGGAAATATTCTTTCATCGATAATTATCAGACACAATCATGACAGTAATGATAACAATGTTTGTATTATTTTTAGGGTTCCGTATCTCAAAAGGAAAAAAGATATCCTTACAGGATTACTTTGTTATCCGTCTGTCTGTATGTCAGAACACTTTTTTTTTCGCAGAATCGCGTAAATAATAAGTTTATTTATGTCATTTAACTTATTTAATCTCTTTTTAGAGCCTACAAGAATTACTTAAACAACTGCAACATGTTTGTGTAACATATTCTGTAATTGTGAATATTTTAAAAAAGCGTTATAAGTTATATGAAATCAGATCACTGCGGTTGAAGTGCTGGTTTCGCCATTACTTGGTCTGAGTAATACAAGGAGACTATATGTAGGCCGATCACTATTCCTCAAATAGATCGCTAACTATCTTACCAGCTCCCGAGCCCAGGCTAAAGATGCTAATTATTTATATACAAACTTTTTCCGGTCAGTGAATAAAAATGTTAATAACATTTTTGAAATTAAATAATTAGTTGCAGTAACCAGCTCGAATTTAACGATTGAGCTAAAAAAAGCGTATGATTGTGTCGATCATCATATGTTGTTAGCCAAATTAAAATATTATGGTGTTACAAACAAAGCTCTTTAACTTATAGAATCATACTTAAGTAATAGAATTCAAAAAGTGGTTTTGAATGATACTAAATCTCGAGGATCTCTAGTGAAATTAGGTATAACACAAGGGTAAATATTAGGGTCTTTCCTGTTTTATATATAGGTGACCTACCCTTTATGGTTCAAAAGTTTACAGAAATAGTATTATTTGCGGACGAGACTTCACTTTTGTTTAAAGTGAACAGGTAAAAGTCTTAAACTGGTTAACTGTAAATAATCTTGTACTTAATGCAAATAAAACAAAATGCATTAAGTTTTCACCACTTAATGTAGTCCAAATTAACAGAAATTCCGATGATAAAATTGTTTTTTTAACTATAACTATTGGCTCAAAATTGCAGTGGGGTCCACAAATTAGAGTTCTGGCAGAAAAACTTAGTTCTGCTGCTTTTGCAGTGAAAAAAATCAGGCAGTTGACTGACATAACCAGAGCTAGGCTTGTTTATTTTCTCTATTTCCGTAGTATTATTTCATGTTATGTCATTCAGATTTGGCCGAGGGGTTTAAATTTCACTTCATGTCCCAAGTAGCGGAGGTTTGAACCCCGGGGTCGGCGTGTACCAATGAGTCTTTTCTTAATTTCTCAAGTACTCTGATTTATTTATTTACACCTCTGGCTTTTCAGTGAAGGAAAACATCGTGAGGAAACCTGCGTAAAAAAGACGTACGTGAAATCCACAATCCGCACTAAGCCCGGGTGTGGACTATGGCCCAAATCATCCTCGCTTATGAAGGTAGGCCGTGCCTAAACAGTGGAGATGTATGTAGGCTGGCGAGGATGTTCTTGGTATTATGCTATGGGGTTCTGCTACTAATATTGAAACCATATTTATCATACAGAATAAGGGATGTAGGAAGCATTTATAAGCTAGTTAGCCGCGATTCTTTAAAGGATTTTTTAATGAAATTAACATGCTAATAGTACCTTAATATATCCATAAAAATATTATGTTTGTCCTTTAAAATATATCCCAATTTACGAGGAACAGTGATAAGTATTATTTTATAATAAGCTATCTGTAGAAATTCTCAACTTAGGTTACAAACAGTTTCAATTTTATATTAACCATCTACTATTTAAGAAAGCATATTATAATATAAATAAATATTTAAATAATAAAATTGTATGGCCTAGTTTAACATAGTATAATTTAATGTTAAATTTTCTTTTTTAAACTCACTTCCTTTCTGAAAACATTGTTAAGTGATGTTAGTAAATTATTTACGTCTAAAAAGTTAAAGGAACACTTTAAAGAACAATGTGAGTAGAAATGTTATGACTTTGTCATAAACTTTATAGTAGTCGGTGTGTGATCGACCAGGGGATGCACCATGTGCACTTATCCGCCTTTGGTTGCCTGGTTTTGATGGGGTTTCGGATGTGTGGGAGTGTGACGTGTGACAGGTGTGTGCGTGTATGTGTGTGTATGCATATTTGGATTGGTCTTGATATTGGTGTATTTCCTGATGAGTTGAAACTTAGCAAAGTTATTGCTTTTTTTAAATCAGGTAGTTCAACAGTGGCAGAATAGTTTACGGCCTCTTAAAATACTACCTGTATTCAGTAAACTTTATAACAAAATCATACTTTTTCAATTGTGAAGCCATTTCTGTATTAATAGTAGTAAAAAGTTTGGCTTTATGTTTCCTTCCATTGTTTAATGACATATGGTATCTTATTGTAAGGTAGCGCTGCTGATGTAAATACAATATTTGTGTTACAAAAACGGGCAATTCGTGCTATTTACAAATTAGGATCTAGAATATCTCTGAGGAATAGATTTAGGGAAGTAAATATTTTAACTTTAGCGTCGTAGTACATGTATAAATATATATGTACATTAAAATATCAATAGTTTCAGCAAGAAAAGTGACGTTGACAAAGTAAATACTAGAACTAAAAATAAGCTGTTGATGCATGATACACGTCTAAACAAAATAAGTAACTTTTTTATGTGGCAATGTATACACATTTACAACAAAGTTCCTAATAATATTCAAAAGCTATTAATAAGTAAATTTAAATCTTTTATAAAACAACAATAGAATTTATGAATATATATGTATATATATTCTAATTTATATATATAAATATATATATATATATTCTATTGTTGTTTTATAAAATATTAAAAGATATATATATATATTTACTGTATATTTACAAACGCATTTACAACCTATCTTACAATTTCTGTACATTAACAAACATAATAAACGCATTCTCTCGTACCTATCCTGCAATTTCTCTATATTTAAAACATCACAAACGCATACACCTATACATATACTACAATTTCTATATATTAACAAACATCGCATACGCATTTACTTGTACCTATCTTACAATTTCTGTACATTTACAAACATAATAAACGCACCATCACAAACGTATTCACTCGTACCTACCTTTACTACAATTTCTGTATATTAACAAACATCAAAATCTCATTAACTCGTACCTTTCTTACAATTTCTGTATATTTACAATCATTAAAAATATTTTCTCTCGTACCTATCCTAAAATTTCTATATATATTTGAAACATCACCAACGCATTCACACATACCTATACTGCAATTTTTTTACGTTTGCCAACATCACAAACGCATTCTCTCGTTACTATCCTACAATTTCTGTGTATTTAAAATGTCACAAACACATTTACTCGTACCTATCCCACAATTTCTGTACATTTACAAACATAACAAACGCATTCTCTAGTACCTATCCTACAATTTCTGTATATTTAAAACATCATAAACGCATTGACTCTTAACTATACTACAATTTCTGTATACTAACAAACATCGCAAACACATTTACTCGTATCTTTCTTAGAATTTTGTATGTTTAAAAACATCACAAACGTCTTCACTTGTACCTATTCTACAATTTCTGTATATTTACCAATATGACAAATATATCTACAGCAAGATACTAAGACATCAAACAAACGCTTATTTAACCCCCGACCACATTCTCATAACTCACTTAAATTTCAAATAGCCCTATAAAAATGCACATTACAAACCACAATGGCATCCGAATATCATATAATAAAATTTCCTAAGTATAAGAATCAGCAGTTAGTTCCGACTGTGGCAACATTCTTCTTCTTTATGACGTAGATTCGCTCGCCCTAATGTGAAACAAGCATACTTTTGCAGCGACTGAAATGCTTAAGTAACAAAAAGTTCGTGCCCATCAAATTCTAAAATGTAGTTTTTTCTTATTTGTATGTAAACTGGCGCCAACGGCAGTGTCGAACAAAACTTTGACTTGGTTTTCATAGCGTGGGTCATCCCTTAAATTCTTTTTATTGTGCCCTTGTAAATCATTGTGTAATGCTCCAGTGCATTATCCGACGAGAAACTTCATTATGGTCGGTTTAATGGTTTGGAGGAGCGATAAAAATCTAGCTGGTGGCGTTGTGAGGACTAATGGCGAAGGTGGATATCTGTTTGGAAGAAGTTTTTAAGATTTCTGGACATCCCATTTATTTATGTTTAAAATTTATTTATATGTAATAATATATTTCAAATTATAAAAATTTTATTTGAAAATTTTAAATTTTATATCTGTTGTTCTATATATTAAAGGTTGTCAAAATAAAAGTCCGCATTCCATACATTTCGTTCTACTCATAATTTTTTTTAAATTTTTCGATTAGCGATAACGAATTTATGTTGTTACTACAGAAAATAATGCTGCTTTTTTAGACTCAGACAGAAATAAATATTAAATAACAGAATATTCTGTATTGCACATAGAATTCAAAATAAAAACAATAATACAATCTTAAACATTTAGAGTACAAAGAGTCGGCCTTATCTTTGTAGAGCGATCTTTTTCAAACAACCTTGAGGTACAAGTAATTGAGATAGAAGATAAGTAGGTGTTGCAGGAAAAGAAATATATATATAAATCAAACAATTCCTAAATAAAAGAGGTTGCGTCGTTTTGTTACTGAGTTCCTATGGCCACCTTCTGGCTCCATTATCAGATCAGAGAAGAGGGGTAGGGCACAGAAAGTGCTCGCTCGAATAAGCCGAATGAGCAATTAAAGCGGGACATAGCGAGCACTTGCTTGAATGAGCAGCCTAAACTGGGAAAATACCTCCACCATACAGAAAACCACGGCCATAATAACACTAACATTGAGTTGTGTCGTGTTCCTGGCGGTGAGTAGGGTTGCCAGAGCTCTTTGAGGCTTCGCTGCGCGAACAGCGGAAGACCGGCGGTGCTCGTCGCTGTCATTCTATTCGTGGCGGTCAGGGAGACCTGATAATACTACTGACCGCTGGCGATTACTCAATCTCCGCCCTAGAGGCTGAACCGCCAACCCGTGTAAAGTCACTGAAATAGTAGTCGTGCCGGAGAAAGAGACCGAGGAGTACCCGATTACTACAACAGAGGGGGATCAGGGGCCCTTCCGCCCGCCGTGCCAACCACCGTATTATCTGTGCCAAGCTGCGGCAGTTCTAGTACCGCACCTTTTGTCCTCTAAGCTGTCTGTGCAATGAAGCCTCATTTTTAGTCTGAGTAACTTTTTAAAAAAATGGGCAAACGTACGAAAAGTAAAAGAGTTTTCACAGCGGCTACTTCATCCACATTCAATGTGCACTTCTGCAATATTACGGGTATTCACGCCAACCTTGAAGCAGTTTACCATCTCATTGAAACTGCGCAGCCGACCATTCTCTTTTAACTAAGACGCAGATATCCTGCCCAGCCGATACCTCATACCTTCACTATCCCGGCAACAAACTCGGGCACAATTTTATAAGTCGTGCCGGTGTATGTATGTTCGTCCGGGAGGATATCTGCTGTCGCCACCTTCATAGCCTTTGAGACAGGGACCTGTCGATATTGTGGGTGCGCGTAGATCACGGCGGCCACACTCGTATCTATGCGTGCCTTAACAGCTCTAATAGCGGTGGCACGGACGTAACTCGACTCTTCACGCACCTGAGTTTGACGACAAGTTATTTTGGGAGACTTTAACGCCCACCATCGTGAATGGCTCAATTCTCGAACCAATAATTATACAGGAATATTTGCTCATGAATTTGCTGTGACCTATGGATTCTCTCAGCTGGTACTTTCTCCAACGAGATTACCAGATAAAGACTACCATACCGTAAACCGTAAAGAATATCACATGAGCTCTTTAATGGACCTTCTGTTGACTACACGTCCGAACGGATATTCCGTCTCGGTGGATGTGCGACAAGGCTCCTCGGACCACTGTCTCGTTCGGACACTCATGTCATGCACACAACCCGATCCATCTGGGCAAACTAATTTGCGTCATGTGTCGGCAGACTGGGATGGATTGCGAGAATTTTATGCATCGTACCCGTGGAGGCAGATCTGCTTCAGCTTAAAAGATTCTGACGTCTGCGCAGCCGCAGTCACTGAGACAATCCTCGCTTATATAGAATGTTATATTCCTAACCCGCGAGTAGCTGCCAGCGTTAAAAAACGACTGTGGTTTAATAGGTCTTGCAGATAAGCTAAAATTCTTAAGCAAATTGCATACGAGGCTTGGACCACGGCTCGTAATAATAAGGATCCGAATATACGAGATTAAACGCAAATTAAATGCTGCCTCGAGGTTCAGTAAGAAAACAACTGCCAGAGCAAAACTCCAATTCATCGGCAAAATAAATGGGCGAATTGCGAGCTATCCTTCTGGGAGTCGTGCTTTCTGGTCGTTTGCCAAAGCTGCCGAAGGGAACTTTTGCTAGTCGTCGTTACCACCACGGCGAAAGGCCAATGGCGACTTGGCCGATAGTTCTAAAGAGAAAACAGATCTACTGGGCAGTCTCTTGGCCTCAAACTCGAATATTAGCGATGAAGGCCCTGTATCACCTACTATACCATGGTGCGCTAAGACCATGCCGGAAATCTCCATAACACAGCGGGACGTCCGGCGGGCGTTGCTTTCTCTAGACGTTCATAAGTCCAGTTGGCCAATTGTTATACTAGCAGTGATGCTTATGCAGTGTTCCAAAGTTATGTCCTGTACTCACGCGCCTCTTCGCGCTTCCCTACCCCACTAGGCAATTTCAGTCTTCATCGAAGACTGCGAATGTGCACGCGGTGCCTTTAAAAGGGCGATGGATCAGATCCATCGAATTACAGACCTACCGCTACTACCTCTCTCCTCTCTAACTGGTGACCTTCAAGTGTATTCCACACACGCGAAGGCTTTCAATCGGGTCTGGCACCGGGGTCTTCCATCGAAGTTGCCATCTTACGGATGCCTCTAAGGTTTATACAAATAGGTGGCTAGCTTTATCCCCGGCGGCAGACGCATACGAGCCGTAGTTGACGGTAGTTGCTCTGATAGAATGAACATTAATGCTGGTGTCCCGCAAGGCTCTGTGCTGTCTCCTACGCTGTTTCTACTGCATATATATCAGCAACATACATTGCTATTCTGATGATAGTGCTGAAGTCGCTTATTACACGGGTCGTGCAAGCAACCCTTTGTTCCGTTGTGGAAGAAAAACGTGAAGAACTTGCATCTCAAATCGAGACCACTCTATCTAAGGCCTCTGTATGAGGACGGGAAAACTTGGTCGGATTCAATACTTTAAAGACACAAGTCAGCGCATTCACCGCTAAGAAAACCCCATTTACTGTGGTCCCACAATTCCAGAACACTCCCCTCTCCATCTCCTAGAGCATTGGGATCCTTGGTGTTGATGTAATGAACATCTCCAGCGATGTTCAGTTCCGAGATCATTTGTAAGACAAGATGAAGCTGGCGTCCAAAAAACTTGGTGTACTCAACAAAGCGAAGCAGTACTTTACGTCGGCCCAAAGGTTGCTGCTTTACAAGTCGCAAATCTGGCCTCATGTGGAGTACTGCTGCCATCTCTGGGCGGGTGCACCCGGATACCAGCTTGGCCCTTTTGACTCAGTTCAACGACGGGCTGTGAGAATTGTCGACGATCCCAAACTCACTTGCCGTATCGAGCCCTTAAATCTGAGGACAGACTTTGCTTCCCTGTATGTGTTCTACCGCTTGTACAATGGGATGTATTCTGAGAAATTGTTCGAAATGATGCCCACGCAGTTACTTTCTACCATGCAACGCGCGAGTGATACCCCTTATCATAAGGCGGACCGTAAGCTTGTTTGCCACCTTAGTGGTATAAAAAAATCAGCGCCAGGTACCATACCATTGCATGGTCACTAAAGTCATATTACTATATTAAATTTCAGCTCAATTGGACACTTTCATTGGGAAGTCGGTCAAATCTTGCAAGCAAGATCTAAAAACATGACGTTTTGTGTTACGAAATCATATTTTACTACCTATCAAATATATGTGCATCTATGTATTTATGAATGGTAGAGATATACCCACTCAATACAGGACACTGCTGCCATCTCTGGGCGGGTGCACCCGGATACCAGCTTGGCCCTTTTGACTCGGTTCAACGACGGGCTGTGAGAATTGTCAACGATTCCAAACTCACTTGCAGTATCGAGCCCGTGAGTATGAGGAGAGACTTTGCCTCCCTGTGTGTGTTCTACCGCTTGTACAATGGGTTGTGTTCTGATGATTGTTCGAAATGATGCCCACGGCTACTTTCTAATATCGCACCGCTCACCGTAAAGTATCGGCAGGGAATTCATTCTCACACTTTAGAAAAGAAATGGTCGCGTACAGTGCGGTTTCAGAGAAACTTCCTCCTGCGAACGCTTGGGTTGTGGAATGAGCTCCCTGCCAAGGTTTTCTCCAAGGACTACTGTATGAGGTTCTTCAAGAAAGAAGTTATTAGATTTCTGAAGGGTCGGCAACGCGCGAGTGATACCGCTGGTGTTGCAAGCGTCTATAGACTACGGTGACTGCTTCCCATCAGGCGGACCGAAAGCTTGTTTGCCACCTTAGTGGTAAAAAAAAAAAACCATTTTGACCCAATCGTTGGTTCACCTTAATATTGTTCCATGTGTTAGATCACTTCCTGGAAATACTTACGTTACAACTCTTCTAGCATACATTACGGGGTAAGGTATGAACACATATAATAACAAGGTCACCTATTTTTAAGTCGAAGCTTGAATCATGAGCCCCCGGTGTTGATCGTTGCAATTAATTTTGCAAAAACTTCTTCACTCACACCCTCTACGGCTTATCATTCTCCTGATAGCCATTATAACTGAATCTAAAGTTAGGCTAGCAGCTATTTCTATATGGACTACGCCAGTGACCATACTTTTTTCATGACGCCTGCCTATGGTGACTTCTAGACGTCCGAAATAGTCTAAACCTCGGTGTGTGAAAGGTCTCTTATTGTAGTCTATGCGGCATAAGGGTAACTATCCCATCATAGGTGTCATAGGGGTCGCACGTTGAACGTAGCTTATTTATATAATTTTTTTGCCGTATTTCGTTTACAACTGTTTCATTACTAGCATGTAGTTCTCTGTGATAAGACATTATCAGCAACTTCGTAAATGCATATGAGTAGTCAAGTATAACTAGTCGAATGGTTGCATATGGAACATTTAGTGCTACGTCGATTGTTCCACGTGCACGGAGTATGTCATCACCATGTAAGTATGCTGTCACTTGAATTATAAAATTGTCTCTTGCAGGTTGAATATTACGCAGGTGAGACATATCTTCACTTTTTTTATACCACTAAGGTGGAAAACAAGCCCACGGTCCGCCTGATGGTAAGCGGTCACCGTAGCCTATGGACGCTTGTAACACCAGGGGTATCACTCGCGCGTTGCCGACCCTTCAAAAATCCAATAACTTCTTCCTTTAAGAACCCCATACTGTTGTCCTTAGAAGTATAACTGTCATATTGAGTTTTCTTTATTAGCATAGTTAAGGCTGTTTCTATGAGTTTTACAATAAGTATGGAGTGCCGTTTGTTCCTGTATTTGTTTATAAACAGCAATACAAAGGCAGTCGCACGTAGTAACCGTTGGTATGAAGAAAATCTGGTCAAGTCAGGTACGGAAAACTCTCTATGAGTAGTATGAAATTAACTTTTTCTTCAATTAATGTATTTTCTGAAGGTTCTACCAGCACTTTCTCTGCTGGCCATTCAGTTTCTTTTAGATGAAGGAAGGTGTTCCATTAAACCATCTGTTTCCAGGTTTAAAACTGGATGCTGTATCTCTAGTGGCTTTGACTGGGACATTGTCTATGGTTGGAAGCCGGTTTCATTGAGAGACAGATGAAAACTCGTAAATTGCAGCTAAACGATGACCAACATAAGCTTTGTAATTTCTTGGGACGGATCTAATCCAGGCTAGAGTTGTTGCAGAATCACTCCATATAAAATAGGCATAAATTTTTAGATTAAGCTCTTTTTCTACGGTCGTAGCAAGTTTAGCACACAGTAATGCGCTTTGAAGTTTAAGTCTTAGTATAGATAATATAATAATTGTGAAATAAAGTAAATAGCAAACAGAAAATATATAAATAATAAACAGTGAGTCTTTAAATTGTATTTTATTTTAAACAAATAGATACGTTACGTGGGATACTATAGTGTTCTTGGATGCCACAGACAATGATTATGCGACCTATAGACAATACTTGGTAAGGCCACCTACACATTACATCTCCTTCTCTTTTAAAACTCTTAACTGATCTTCCTGATTTCCTTACACATGGATCTGATGTTATATCCTGACTTTCATTTATTGGCATTTCATGGTTTTTTTTAAACAGGTAAATTTGAGTTGGGTAGTAAAAGGTTGTCTTTATTATTTTGATACTCTACTTCATTGTTACTGTTTTGATTACTAAATTGCATATTACTTTGATCTTTACAATTCAACAAATATTTCTATTCGTTTCTAGCTGTTGACCTGTTTCAGTAACAATTCTATAGGAATTAGGCCTTTCATCTTTACCCATGACCATGGTATATATATTAGGTGTTTTGTAACTATCATTTAATATCACCTTCTGAACTATTCTTAAATCACTTAATTTTCTTATTTTATCATCATAATATTTCTTTTGTTTTTTTTGGCATTTTTATATATATTATTTTCTGAATATCCTGATTTTCCTAAACGTCTATAACAAAATAGGGCAATCCTTTTATTCTGCATCCCATTAACAGCTCTAATGGGGATTTGTCTTTGAATTTTGTAGAGATAAGGGTATTTCTATATTCTAGTTAGGCCAGATACTTATCCTTACCCCCATAATCTGCTTTTTAAAACATACTTTTAACGGTTTGTATATAGCGTTCTGCTATCCCATTTGACTGTGGAAACAAGAGCTACTAGTTTTATGAATAAAGATCCATTTTTTAGTAAAAATTTTAAATTTAGAACTAGAGAAATTGGTACCGTTATCTGAGTACAATACATCTGGAAAACCAAACTGACTGAAGAATGATTTTAACATCTCTACTATAGTTTCTGCAGTTAGAACTTTTAGTTCTCCTACTTCAAAATATTTACTATAATAATCAACTAGTATCAAATAATTTCTATCCCTATAGTGGAAGACATCTGTGCCTAACATTGACCATGGTTTATTGGGCATGTCCCTGACTATCATAGGTTCTTTTGTATTATGTTTTCTAAATCTGTCATAAACATTACAGTTCAAAGCTTTATTTACTATATCTTTTGTCATGCTTGGCCAAAACATATATTATCTGGCCCTAGACTTACATTTTTCCACTACTAAATGATTGTAATGTATTCTTTCTAGCATATCTTGTCTCGAGTTTGCAGACGCTACATTACAATTATTCTTAAATATTAAGTTTTCACAAATATACAATTCATTTTAAAAAGTAAAGTAAGATTTTAGATTTTCAGGTATATCCCTACTTTCTGGCCAGCCAAACATAATTAATTCTTTCAACATTTGTAAATCTGTGTCCCTATCAGTATCAATTTTAAAGATCTCTAACTTCTTTTCTGTTACTGGTAAATTAGAAATAATCATTCCAACATGTGCTTCAATTTCTTTTTCTAATATTTTCTCTTCACTGTTAATACAATTTCTTGACAGTGTGTCAGCAATCAAAAGTTCTTTCCCTGGGGAGTATCCAACATTAATATCATATTTCTGCAAGTGCAGCCTCATACGCTGCAGCCTAAGGGGTACATCACACAAAGGCTTTTTAAAAATAGACTCAAGTGGTCTATGGTCCGTTTCTACCTCAATATTTCTGCCATACACATACTGATGAAAGCGAGTACAACCAAAGACAATGGCAAGTAGTTCTTTTTCTATCTGAGCATATAATTTCTGTGTTTTTGTCATTGCCTTTGAAGCATATGCCACAGGCAACCCATTCTGTAGAAGCACTGCCCCAAGTGCATCTTGAGATGCATCTACTGACAATTTAATTGGTTTATTTGAATCATAAAATTGTATCACAGGTTGTGAAGTTAGAACTGTTTTTAATTCATTATCTGCTGTATCATGTTCTTCTGTTCAAACCCACTCTGAGTTTTTTTTAAATAATTTTCTGAAAGGACTGCATACTTGTGACATGGAAGGTATAAACTTTGCTACATAAGTAATCATTCCTAACATTCTCTTAACATCTTTTACATTCTTGGATTGTTCTAAACTTAATATTGCTTGAATTTTTTGTGGGTCTGGTTTTATTCCCTGCTTGCTCAAATATGCTCTAAATAATTGATTTCTGAGACACCAAATTCACATTTTTTTTATATTAAATTTTACACCCGATTCTAGTGCTATTTTTAAAACATTGGCCAATAGTCTGTCATGTTCAATTCTATCTTTTCCGTGAACAACTATATCATCACAGAACACCTCACAGCCTTCTACAATTTCAAACAACTTTGTGAATTGTCGATGACAGACTCAAAAGAAGAAACTCAAAAGTGTTGAAAATTTGCAATGCTTCTTCCCCTATTGAATAAAGCAGCAACTTTGGTATCGTCTTCTAATTTCGATTCTGCACCAGATGCTCTAAAATATAATACTAAATAAATATAATAAAACTTTTGCTTCCAACGTTTGTAATTTTCTCCCACATCACCAGCAAACGACAATGGCGGTGGTTGTTTTAACATATCCATTATTCTGAACAAGTAGGTTCTTAGTACTGCGCCATGTGAAATAAAGTAAATAGCAAACAGAAAATATATATATAATACACAGTGAGTCTTTAAATTGTATTTTACTTTAAACAAATAGATACGTTGCGTGGGATACTGTAATGTTCTTGGATGCCAAAGGCAATGATTATGCGACCCATAGACAATATTTGGTAAGGCCACCTACACATTACAATAATAATATATATTTATTGATCCAAAAGGTTTTACATGATTTGGGCAGTACATTACAATGACTTTACAAAAATTCTAGAGTAGGTAAAATTGATACTTAAGCGCCCAAGCTAGGTCTAGCCTGTACTAATAGGCCCTCGTTTAAACGAATATAAGAAAAACAAACGTTACACTCTAAGTGAATAAAAAAAAATTCATAACATTCGTTGCCTTGCTGTAAGCGGGTAGTAAAAAAGTAACATAGGGTAAAATACACGTTATAAATAATTAAAAAAATTTAAACAGTGTTTGGTGTGGATTAGTTTGTGTATAAACGCGTGTATACGTGTGTTAAAGGGTGCGCTTGCATGTGTGAATGTAAAATTGAATGTTTGTTTGAGTTTTATTACAAATGTGTATTTAGAAACACGTTTGTTGTGTAAAGTAGTTGGAATAAGAGTGTACAAAAATGTTATATATTAACTTATTATTTTTAGTAAATTTTTAGTAAATCGTGTCGTTATAGTCCAATGAAAGTAACCAATTTTGAATAGCCTTTTCGCAATCGTACTTATTTTTATTGTATAAATTTATTTTTTTGTTCAGTCTATTATATATAAGAGGTCCAACAAAAAAACAGAACAGAACTCTACCTAAGAGAAGGGACTGGAAAATATATTTGTTTTTGTCTAATATTGTAAAGGGAATGTAGTCCATTGAAATGTTACAATTTAAGGACCGAATATTGCATTTGTTAGAGAACGCAATTTTATTTTTGGGACATGTGTGGGGGGGGGGTTAATAGAAGCTTAACCTCAAGTTTGAGGGGTCGCCACCCTTGTCGTCCGGCCGCCATCCTTGTCGTCCGGCCGCCATCTTGGAAAAAGGGGTGAAAACACTTTTTTCGCGATATCTCGGAAACTATGCGTCTTACAAAAAATTCGTAAGACATAATTTGTAGCAAATTGTTTTGCCTACAATTATGTTTATATAACTTTTTGCCCTAAATTAAAAATTAAAGAAGTTATAACACAAAAAAGTGAGAAATTTTTTATAAAAATTTTCTATTTTGCTCTATAACTTTCTTTTTATACATTTTACAAAAAAATTTCCTGAGACCAATCGTGTAGTTGATCTTTTGAGGAAATTTTTCTCTGTAATTTTTTTTAATTTCATTCATTTAAAACGCTGTTACAGCGCTCCAAAGATGACCGATTTCGTCAATGCTCATGAGAATCCGGTCAAAATGAAATGTTTAACTTATTTTTGGTTTTTTTTTTATTGTAAATATATTCTTAAAAAAAAATTGTTAAATTCGTACAACTTTACTTATTCATTCCTAACTCTTTTCCCCGCCACCTATGAGGTGGAGTCTGTATGCGCGTTTTTTTTTACGTGGTATTCCCAGTAGGCCTACTTCACGGACATCTTACTTATAAGGCCTTGACATCATAATATATTCAATCACTTATTAGCTTGCTACTCTAATCTTCTTTTCTTCGATGGTCTAGGCTGTGGCTTAGAATCTCTAAATCAACGTCAAATGTGAAAGTTCGAGGAATGACAGGAGTTAAAATTGGAGTCATAGTTGGAAGTTTATCTCAAATTTTCTCAAAAGATCATTTAGAAGATTAGTCGGAGGACATTTTTTTGTAAAATGTATAAAAAAAAAATTATAGATTAAAAAAGAAATTTTTTATAAAAAATTTCTCACTTTTTTGCTTATAACTTTAATTTTTAATTTAGGGCAAAAAGTTGTAGGCAAAACAATTTGCTACAAATTATGTCTTAAGATTTTTTTGTAAGACGCATAGTTTTCGTGATATCGCGAAAAAAGGTGTTTTCACCCCTTTTTCCTAGATGGCGGCCGGATGACAAGGGTGGCGACCCCTCAAACTTGAGGTTAACCTTCTATTGACCCCCCGCACATGTCCCAAAAATAAAATTGCGTCCTCTAAAAATGCAAAGCTCATGTAACATTTCAATGGACTTTTGGTCATTAAAATCAATTGATGATTGTTGATAAAGACACCTGAACGTAAAATAGTTGGCGGATAGTAAGTACTTTATAATCTAAACTAGAGTTTGAGTATTTCGCTCGCTGCATAAGGAGCTCGCGTGGTCTTTGTGGTATAAACCCCTCATACATAATTTTCTCCTACGGAGACTACCGCTGGGAGAATAATATTATTCATTTTAACATCACAATGGCCACCTTTTTTAATTTAGAAAATTAAAAGAATTACTCAATATTTAATATCAGTTACCCCGATAACCCCCGGATGCAAAGTTTCAGCTGGATCGGTGAACAACTTTTTTCCCCCGCCATCTTGAATGTTTTTCAGCCAGACCGTTCTTTGTTGCCCTTTACAATGTTTGTTCGATTACCCCCTTCCTATACCAAATCATTTTCAAGATATCCTTCGTTGAATTGAATGTGTTGTATAGGCGGCCATTTTGTTTTCCGCCATTTTGAATATCTTGCAGTTTTCTAATACTCACGGTACTATTTCCATCAAACACCCTATACATCATTTACATGC
The DNA here is from genome assembly GCA_946406115.1 of Apoda limacodes. Taxonomy (NCBI): domain Eukaryota; kingdom Metazoa; phylum Arthropoda; class Insecta; order Lepidoptera; family Limacodidae; genus Apoda; species Apoda limacodes. The sequence goes on along the minus strand of OX291553.1, from coordinate 2,202,335 downwards.
CCGGAGACTCCTCCTGGAAGAACAATAGGCTTCAATAAAACAACACTATGGCAGCCATCTTGAAATTTTGGGAAATCGAAAAAACGACCCATTATAAATAATTTTATTATAAATAAATCAGCGACCCCGAAAACCCCCGGATGCAAAATTTCAGCCGGATCGGTGAACAAATGTTTTCGACCGCCATTTTGAATTTTTTTTACCAGCCAGTTGCTCCTTCTACAGTAAGTAGTTTTCGAGATAACCATCGTTGAATGTTTGTATGGCGGCCATGTTGTCTTCGCCATTTTGAAAATATGAAAGTTTCCCCATACTAACGAGACCATTTTAATCAAACCCATCATACGTTGTTTTCACCTCCGGAGACTCCTGCGAGAATAATAGACTTCAGTGAATAATCACTACTCATTGCCCATTACATAATTTGTTAAAGCACCCCCCTCCTATAGCAAATCGTTTTCAAGATATCCTACGTTAAATTGAATGTTTTGTATGGCGGCCATGTTGTTTTCCGCTATTTTGATAGTTTTATCATACGCACGGTACTATTTCCATAAAACCTCCCATACATTATTTTCACCCCCGGTGACTCCTGCTGGGAGACTAAAAGGCTTCAATACAACATTACTATGGCGGCCATCTTGAAATTTTGGAAAATTGAAAAAATTACTTGATATTTAGAATCACCGGACCTAAAAACCCCCGGGTTTCAAAATTTCAGCCTGATCAGTGAAATTTATTCGACCTTTATTTTGATCAAATCCCCCCAACCATCATTTTCACCTTTAGAAAATGATTGGAAAATCAAAAAATCTCCTCAATATTTTATATCAGCGACCCCGAAAACCCGGATGCAAATTTTCAGAGGGATTGGTGAACAAATGTTTTCGACCGCCATGAATCCGCCATTTAATTTTTTTCCCACCAGGCAGTTGCTCTTTAGTGTCCTTTACAACATTTGTTCGAGTATCCTCCTCCTATAGCAAATTGTTTTCGAGATATCCTTCGTTGTATGGAAGTATTCCCACACTCACGGGACAATCCCCCCCCCCATACATTTTTTATTATCACCCCCGGAGACTCCTGCTGCGAGACCAAAAGGCTTCAATAAATCATCACTATGGCGGTCATCTTGAAATTTAGGAAAATCAAAAACCGACTGAATGTTTAGTATCAGCGACCCCGAAAACCCCCGAATGCAAAATTTCAGCTGGTTCGGGAACAAATGTTTTCAACCGCCATTTTGAATCCGTCATCTTGAATTTTTTTTTTAACCAGGCAGTTGCTCTTTGGTGCTATTATCCATATTTGTTTGAGCACCCCCCTCCTATAGCAAATAGATTTCAAGATATCCATCGTTGAATGTTTGTATGGCAGCAATGTTGTTTTCCGCCATTTCGAATTTTTTTTACGGGCGATTGACGAATTTGACCAGGGTGTAGCTACATAAAGTACAAAAAGTTTGCCTCGACGTGCCATAGTTTAGTGGGCTGCAACCTGACTCTCTGATGAGGAGCAGATTTCGGATATCTGGAAGGTTTCCCATACTCACGGTCCCATTTCCATCAAACCCCCCATACATTATTTTCACCCCCGTAGACTCCTGCTGGGAGATTAACAGGCTTCGATAAATTGTCACTATGGTCGCCATCTTGAAATTTTACAAATCTAAAAAATCGATTCAATATTCAATATAAGAAACCCCGAAAACTCCTTGATGAAAAGTTTTAGTCGGATCGGTGAACAAATTTTTTCGACCGCCATTTTGAATCCGCCATCTTGATTTTTTTTCCTATCAGGCAGTTGCTCCTTGTTGCCCTTTACAATATTTGTACGAGAACCCCCATCCTATAGCAAATCGTTTTCAAGATATCCTTCATTGAATTGAATGTTTTGTAAAGCGGTCATGTTGTGTTCCGCCATTTTGAAGATCAGAAAGTTTAATTTTAAATTCGCCATCTTGAATTCGCCATCTTGAATATTTTTTTCACCAAGCAGTTGCTCCTCATTGCTCTTCCTTGAGCAAATCGTTTTTAAGATTTCCTGCATTGTATCAAATGTTTTGTATGGCGGCCATGTTGTTTTCTGCCATTTTAAAGATCTGACAGTTTCTCACGGTTCTATTTCCATCAAACCTCCTATACATCATTTTCACGCCTGGAGACTCCTTCTGGAAGAACAATAGGCTTCAATAAAACAACACTATGACGGAAAATATAAGAAATCGACTCAATATGTAGAATCAGCGACCCCAAAAACCCCCGCAAAATTTTTGTCTAAATGGTAAACAAATTATTTCGACCGCCATTTTGAAGACGCCATCTTGAATTATTATTCCAAGCACTCACGGCACCATTTCTATCAAACCCGCCAAACATCATTTTCACTACCGAAAACTTAATTTGGGAGAATAAATGGCTTCAATAAAACATCACAATGGCGGCCATCTTGAAATTTGAAAAATCAAAAAATCGACTCTATATTAGATGCAGCGACACCTAAAACCCGAATGCAAAATTTGAGCCGGATCGGTAAACAAATATTTTCGACCGCCATTTTGAATCCGCCATCTTGGACTTTTTTTCAAGCACTCACGGCACCATTTCTATCAAACCCGCTATACATTATTTTCACTCCCGAAAACTCCTTTTGGTAAAACGCCACTATGGCGGCTATCTTGAAATTGGAAAAATCAAAAAATCGACTCAATATATAGTGCAGCTACAACTAAAACCCGGATGCAAAATTTGAGCCGGATCGGTAAACAAATATTTTCGACCGCCATTTTGAATCCGCCATCTTGACCTTGTTTTTAAGTACTCACGGCACCATTTCTATCAAACAGCAGTACATTATTTTCACTCCCGAATATGGTAGAATAATGGGTTTCAATAAAACATCACTATGACGGCCATCTTGGAATAGTGAAAAATTTAAAAAATCGACTCAATATTAAGTATCAGCGACCCCGAAAACCCCCGGACGCAAAGTTTCAGACGGAACGGTGAAAATATTTTTTCAACCGCCATTTTGAATCCGCCATCTTGAATTTTTTTTTCCAAGCACTCACGGCACTATTTTTATCAAACCCGCTATACATCATTTTGACTCCCGAAAACACCTTCTGGGAGACTAATAAATAGGCTTTAATGAAACATCACTATGCCGGCCATCTTGGAATTTTGGAAAATCAAAAAATCGACTCAATATTTAATGTTAGCGACCCCAATAATCCCAGGATGCAAATTTTCAGCCGGATCGGTGAACAAATATTTTCGACCGACCGCCATTTTGAATCCGCCATCTTGAATTTTTTTCCGCCAGGCAGTTGCTCTTTGGTACCCTTTACAACTTTTCCTCAAGCACCCACCTTCTGTAGCAAATAGTTTTTAAGATATTCTTCGTCGAATGTTTGTTTGGCAGCCATTTTGTTTTCCGCTATTTTGAATTTTTTTCACCAGCGATCGAATTCTACCATGGAGTAAGTTCACAACGTTTGAAAATTGTCCCCCTCTAGGCAATAATTATGGCGGGCTGCACCCTGACTCCCTGATGAGGAGCAGATTTCGAAGATCTAGAAGTTTTGCCATGCTCACGGGACCATTGCGATTACTTCCCCCATCTATTATTTTCACCCCCGGAGACTCCTTTTGGGAGAATAATAGGTATCAATAAATCATCTCTATGGGGGCCATCTTGAATTTTTGAAAAATCGAAAAATCTACTCATTATATAGTATCAGCAACCCCGAAAACCCCCAGATGCAAGGTTTTAGTAGGATCGAAGAACAAATATTTTCGACCGCCATTTTTAATCCGCCATCTTGAATATTTTTTTCCGCCAGGTGGTTGCTCTTTGGTCCCTTTTACAATATTTGTTCGAGCACCTTCCTCCTATAGCAAATCTTTTTAAGATATCCTTCGCTGAATTTAATGTTTTGTATGGCGGCCATGTTGTTTTCCGCCATTTGAATATCTTGCAATTTTTTTTATACTCACGGTACCATTTCCACTAAACTTCCCATACATCACTTTAACCCCCGGACACTGCTTCTGGGAGAACAATAGGCTTCAATAAATCGTCACTATGGCGGCCATCTTTAAATTTTGGAAAATCTAAAAAATTACTAAATGTTTTGCATCAGTGACCCCAAAAACCTCCGGATGCAAAGTTTCAGCCGGATCGGTGAACAAATGTTTTCGACCACTATTTGAAATCCGCCATCATTATCATATATATTATTTTTTGCCATTTTGAATATCTTGGAGTTTTCTAATACTCACAACACCATTTTAGATCAATTCCCCAATAAATCTTTCTCACCCCCGGAGACTCTTTCTGGGAGACTAAAAGGCTTCAATAAATCATCACTATGGAAGCCATCTTGAAATTTTGGAAATTCAAAACTCTGACTCAATATTCCGCATCAGCGACCGCCATTTTGAATCCGCCATCTTGAATTTTTTTTCTGCCAGGCAGTTGTTCTTTGGTGCCCTTTACAACATTTGTTTGGGCACCTCTCCCCTATAGCAAATAGTTTCCGAGATATCCTTCGTTGAATATTTGTATGGCAGCCATGTTGTTTTCCGCCATTATGAATTTTTTTTACCGGCGATCAAATTTGACCAAGGTGTAAGTTCCCAAAGTGAAAAAATTATCCCCCTAAAGACAATATTTTCGGCGGGCTGCATGCTCACTCCCTGATGAGGAGCAGATTTCGAAGATCTGGAAGTTTTCCCATACTCACCGGCTCAGTTTGATCACTTTCCCCATACATCATTTTCACCCCCGAGGACTCCTTCTTGGAGAACAATTCTGTCAGTGAGTCAGTCAGTCAGTGAGTGGGTCTCCAGCTTTATATATTATAATAATAATAATAATAATAATATAGTTTTTTAGAAGGGTATTATTATATGGATGACAGTTGATAACCTTTAGGATTGCTCGTTGTGCTCTTTCAAACGGTAATAAATTGGTTTTGTGTGCACGTCCCCAGAACATTGATGCAATAAGTCAAGATTGATTGACACAGGGCAAAATTTAATGTTTTGAGAATTTTTGTTAGCCATATATCTCATTTTTCAAAAATAACTATGAGTTTACGAGTTTTTTGCGTTAGTAGTTTAATATGTGGAGAAAAAGTAAGAAGTGAGTCTAATACGATACCAAGATATTTAATAAAACTGACTTTTTCAAGCTCGTCTCTTTTTTATTACATTGGTGATGATGTGCGTTGATACGGTATTTTCAGATCAGTATAAGGTTAGGAATGGAAAAAGTCTCGTCAAAGAAACAATTTATTTATGTTTTGTTGCGTTTTTTTTTTTCGCTGGGAAATCCTCATGGACACCTTCGCGCCAGTTACCGCCAGCGGTTTCCAATAGTCGTCATGTGCAGGGGCCACGAGCACGCTTCCGCATTCTTGCGCGACCCCTACGGTGTTGGCCCGTTACAGAGTCGAAGGCCCCCTCGCAGATTTGGGGTAGTGTCACACCTCCATCGTCCCTCCTAGATTTCGGGGAATGAAGGCGACTGTGACTTCATCCCCCCTCCTCCTGGAGAGACGCACGGGTAACACATTGCCTGTCTCTCCTCCCCATAGGAGCTCCCTTGTAGTGCGGCGGCTACCGCCCGAAGCCCCCATGGAGTGGCAGTAGAAGATTCCGATACAGCCCAGAACCAGATAGTTTCTATCCCGCCGGACTAGGCCTAACTTGATCTACAAACAACCAAGTCGCCGCCTAACGTACGGGGTTACGATTGAAGACGGTGGCACAAAGTACCTGCCCGGCAGCACAGTAAAGTGCCCACCAGGAACCTAACCTAACCTATTTATATTATCTTCTAAAGTATTCATTAGAATGAATGCAGTGAAGGGCAATTTTATTTTATATTAAATGCTTAAGGTAACTTACATATTAAATAGGATACTATATTGGTCGAAATAGTTCGAAAGTAAAGGTTTAGTTCAGTTTTTTAAATTATTGTAACTGTACTAATTATTGTTCTCTCCCCTACTCTAATTTTTCAAAAAAGTTATAGAAATAAAAAAATAAATACAAACTGTCACAAGATTTACAAACATCCGAATTTATAATATTATAGGTACTACTAAATAAATAACTAGTAATTTGACAAATACTAACTGAGATTTCCAGTATTATTATTGTGAGTACCTGGATACCACAAATGTAAACATAGACTTATGAAGCCGCCCTAACAAGACGATTATATATTCATGTTTAAATGCTTTTTATAAACATAATACTTAGTATTTTTTTATAAAAAGAAAGCCGTATACGTAACTTTATTTATAGAAACACAAGAAAACAAAAAGTAATGCTTGGATTGTGCTAACTGTAGGTGGGTATTGTAAAATGTTAATTAATGCCAAATGAGCCCAAATGTGGTATCAATTTTACGTCAGTGAAGGATTATTTTTACCCCCTGATGTGTTTGAGTCTATTGTACTCGTTGCTAAAAAAATAGATGCAATATCAAAGAGTAGTTATTCGTAGAATTGACATTGCGTAGAATTGGTTAAAGTTGTTATAGCAACTTTATGGTAAATATCTAAACACAAAAAAAATTAAAATAAATCTGTCGATAGATCAATTTAAAACAATTTATAAACTTATAGTTTATTGTCTTTTTCGCTATATTTTCTCTTCACTAATTTGAGTTCAAATTTTGAGTTTGATGAACCGATAACGTTTAGGGATGATTTTCGAGTATGAGCGATACACAGCTTCTGAGCATGAGCAGCCTACTTCCCGGAGTGGCTTGCATCGTGTAATGGGCGTTACTTATCTGCACAGCACGGTCGTCAGATTTAACATCATTAGAGTTTCAAGTGCAGATATGGCTTAAGGCCTGTAGTATTAATAACAATATGATATCTATGTGTCGAAAAATTAAGTCAGTCTGTTATAAATTTTGTTGTGTTTGTTTTAAACTAATAAAATTTTGTTTAAAAAATCTCTCCATTGTAGCGTACGAGTTACTTATTGCGTTTTTTAATTAATATTGCTATATATTGATAATATTGCTTTGCACTAACATGCTTTAAACATCCATATTTTTTTATTAAGTACTTACTTTATTTAATTAAGCTCAAATGGTAACAGTTTCAAAAATATATATGTTCGTTTACGCTAGAATGTCTTGACAAATCTGGACAGTGCGCAACTGATTCACGCATCAGCCATAAACTTTCTGTAATTTGTCCTATGAACTTCGCAATAGCCTCACAAAATTGACTGTTCTTTAGAAAGAAACAATGTTCGCCATTTTGTTTGTTTATGGTAGTTAAAAGAAGTTTGCGACATTTTTTCCACGGCTTGATTAGATTTGATTTGATTTAATTTTCATTCTTTGAGTGCAGTTTAGAATAACTCAGGCACATGTATAATCACACCGTTATTATAAAGTAGGGTTTAACTCATGTCTGCTTAAAAAAACTATTGTTCCTGCCAACTACAATCGATAGTAAAGGTGAGTGATTTGCATATTTTACTTCAGTCTTAGACCTCACATTGCGAACTGCGCACTGGTGTCATCACTTCACTCTTAGGCCTCACACTGCACACTAGATTCTCCATTTCATATTTAAAGTCCTATTTCTATTTTATCTTTTCTCTCTGAAGTTCTCTAACAGTCTGTACAACAGCAGCTAAGATTTTTCTCTCTATATCTACTTTGTTCTTTTCAGTCTGGTTTCTGCCCTGGTTCATTTTGATGTTTTATTGTGTATTTGACGTTCACCTAACATATCTCAAATAAATATTGATTGATATTTCGCAATTATTTATGTGGAAGTTGGAAACGCATTAAGATAAATGAATTTGTGTCTAGCTTGTGTGAAATAAATATAAATAAAATAAATAAAAATACCTTGGAAATGAGCTTTACCAATGCCAATATGCTATGAATTGTAAGTTAATATTTGGGTGGATTGCCCAACAGCAAAATTAACGTGGCATGGATGAAATCGGTAGTGCAGAACGTAAATATACTGTTCTTATATTTTTTTCTAGGTAGACGAGGTAGTTAACTATTGGAGGCAATTATTTTTTTTTTGATTAGGATTGCATTTTAGAAATAAAAGGCTTAAGCCCCAAATTTTTTATTTCGGTAGCTGTCCTCACTACATTTCTTAGTGTAATTTTCCTCCAACAACAAAAACTATTGGTTTTTTAGTTTTATGGTTACTTTTATCAGAAACGTGAATAGCAATTATATAATTTTACCTACCTAGTTTATTAACTGGTAAGTAAAAATGCATTTGTCCCAGAAAGTCCAATCATTTCGGTGAGTTAAAGTTTACCAAGAATATTTTTGCCTAGAACAACTCTAGCTCCCCCCACATGCGCTCAGAGCTTACGCACCGGGCGCCGCCTAGTGCTTGTTGTGGAAGGATGTACGCGTGTTCCCGCCAAACACATAAGTATTTCACATCGGTTTCAAGGACCAAATTTCTTTTCATTTCCGTGTATAGGAATAACTTGTATTTCAATGAGCTTGTATAATTAATGAAGTATTCGTGAGTGCGCTAATTGTACTCAATTTATTTGTGTCGTATTTATTAAATCCTATAATTTATAGTTTTCTTGTAATGCTTATTTTTGTCCTTGGTTTTGCTTTCGGCGTTTTCATTTCAGTTGGTTCGGTGACCTTAACTGTCAACTGAAATAATAAAAAACTCACCGAAATGATAAAAATTCTAATTTCGGGAAGCTTTTATCATTTCGGCATATAATTGTTTCATATCGGTACATTGTCGTATCATTTCTGTTGATTATTATTTCATATCGGTGAACCACCAGAACAGAAGGTGAATTTTAAAAATCTTTAAATGTATTCATTATTAAAAAAAAAAATTCAAAAAGTTAAAATTTTCGACAAGGTTCAATGTCCATCCTGTTAAGTTTTGAAACCTTTATTAGGTGAAGCCCGCTCTTTCTGCCCAGTTTACACTTGTAACAATCTTATTATAATTTGTGGATAAAAAACAGTATAAATGTATGTTATGAGCGATTTTTCGTAAAAGTAACGCAGATGTTTGAATATCTGAATCGGTGGATTTTAATTTTGGTTGCTAGTTATTTCATTTTGGTGAATGAATGTTACATTTCGGTGGTATCAAAAATTTTAAACACGTACATCTCAAAGATTATTAAGATTTATTTCATGGCGTTAAGTATGAGCATAACAATATAAAGAAGTCTAATAAATCACAGTTGAAATAAAAAAAAACTACCGGAATGAAAGAAAAAACGACTTTGTTGAAATTCACCCATTTACTTTTACTATATAGAAATATTTTGATTAATGAATAAATATCATGTTGCTTTTGTCAGTTTTCTTTCCTATCACTAAAGCCTTATAGTCTGTGGTGGACACAATCTTTGTCTACATAATAGTGTCGTATCTATTATTCTTTCGGTTTGATCTGAGGATTACAGTGTGGAGCTGCGGGACACTCCCCGCGGGACATTATCGTATTACGGAGGCATTATATTCAAGTGCACCGTCAATACTTAGTGTAGTGACGTAGCAACTCTGCCGCGACGCCGAGACTGATTGATTGCTTGTGCTTTGCTTACGAAAATAGTTTTTAGTTTAGATCAAATCTCTACAGTTTTTATGTCTTCAATGACTCTCTTAAAATATGTTTTTGAAATTTAAAAAGGTGAATCGGTATTAATATTTAAGAATTTACGTAATTTTTGTTGATAATCTGAGATTTATGTAGTTATTGGCTTTTGCCAGGGGCTCCGCCCGCCCTAAATTTGGTTATCGGCGTGGGATACTTTCGGCAACTCCTCGGTTATACTAAAGAAGTTTGCTATAGCAAGCTATAGCTGCAGCCATTGTTAGTTCAATTGGGATTCGGTTATAGTTACTCCCGCGGAAATTTTTGAATTTTCTAGGAGTCCTTCTTTGTGTCTTCAACTATTTCTGTACAAATTTTCAGCTCCATTGGATGGTCCGTTGCGGCGGGATAGAGTAATAAACGTTATAGTTATATATTAAACTTTTGCATTTTCCGAGATAACAAAAACCTATGTGCTATTCCAGACTATAATCTATCTCGGTGCCAAATTTCATTCTGATCCACTGAGCCGTTCTGGCGTGATTGAGTAACAAACATCCGTCCAATCAAACTTTCGGACAAATAAAAATGAGTATAGATTTTTGGTATGGGTTATAGGGTATATAGGTTTGCTGTTATTGGTAAAGTTTTGTAACACAAATTAATTAGCGATTTCAAAATTTTGCCACTTGTTAGTACACTTTTGAACAAATACATATGTTGAATCTAAAAGGACATCATCAGTATAGGCTAGGTTATTTAAGTACTCAGTACTTAACTTTTATACCTTTATGTAATTAATATCCGCAGCCATTTGGATTTAAAAAGAACGATGAATATAAAAATGACTTACCCAAAGTCTGTTCCCTCTAAAGTACGATTCAGTACCTATAGCAATTGTATGCTACTAATAAGCTACAAGTGATATTGTTCCCGGTACCAGAGCTTTGATTATATGTAAGACAAAGATTTAAAAAAAGAATCTAACAATTAAAAAATCCGATTTTTCAGTAGCAGGTTGTCAAAAACTAATAAACATATTTGCCTGAAAAAAAAAACACTAGTAGGAATAGAGTACAAACGGCTATACTTAAAAGTAAACCATGTTAACTTGCGGGATTTAAGCAATACATTTATATTTAATAGTACATTATAAGTAAATAACTAACGAAAGGCTATTTATAATCCTAAGGCCGAAGACCGATGGCTTTAAAGACTCGAGTTTGTAATTTCCGTACCACCCGTGTTACACACATGTTTTTCATCGCATTTGCGAGTAAATAAATAAAAATATAAGGTGAAGAAATAAAAAAACTCAACAAAACACAATTGAAATGGCGGGAATAGAAGTAGAAAAAACAAAGCTACCGCAATATCTAGAGAATTTTTGAATTTGAGAGTTTTGGCTGAAGTTAAAACTTATAATTGCTCGCATGTAGTGTGCGCGTAGATCATATTTTCACAGATACCTTTTATACATTCTAGACAGAATAGACGCGTCATTACCACCCGTGAGTTCTATGAACGCGCACGTTTTCCTGCACGTAATGATACTGTTAACGATTAAGTGTGATGAAAAAAATCACTCTACATTTACATTATTAGATTTATTTTATATTAAGCCAAGAAAATGACCTGAGCAGGAAAATTTAACCAATATGTGTTTAATCTTGGCCCACTGTACACCCTTACGATTTTATTTTTTTGTGTTCCATACCACTGAGGTGGCAAACAAGTTTACGGTCCGCCTGATGATCACGGGGTCACCGTAGGCTATGGACGCTTGCAACACCAGGGGTATCACTCGCGTGTTGCGGACCCTTTAGAAATCTTATAACTTCTTTCTTGAAGAACCCCATAAGTCCAAAGAGTCCCCAGAAGAGTCCTTGGAAAAAACCCCTGCTGATGCCGAGCGGTGCGATGGTAGAAAGTAGCCGTGGGCATCATTTCGAACAATTCCTCAGAACACATCCCATTAGACAAGGTAGATTCTATTATAGTAATTGTTGTATTTAAATAAATATTTTCGAGTACCTACTTTTTTACACCTACTTCAAGACTTTTTTGTTTAACAACTAGGATTAAATATAATTGCGAGATATGTACGTGAGAAATGCCCATTCAAATAATTTATTTAATATGTTCCATTTAACACTGGACAGTGAACACAGCACGGAAGACAGACGGAGACATTAACAGCTGTAACTCAGGTTAAAACTAGTTCGTAATATTTTCCTAGCATACTAGATATATTTTTTTATTTAATAGTCAACATAATTATAAAACTAAAACGTATATTTTCATTTGTTTGCGAACAAATTGTTATTTTAATATGAATAAAGATTAAAGTGCTCTATTTAAAGTTTACTAATCAGCTCGGATTTAATCAAAACCCATTAAAGTCTAATGTATGTATATCTACACAGTTTTTATACCCAGATGAGGGTAGCCACGTCCACATCACACTGTAGGGACAACCTCATTTCACTTACTACTTTATTCCTGCGTGACACGTGACAGGGAGTGACCGCCGCCGGGGGTATCGTCACAACACTTCTGAAGCAGCGAATGTATCTCTATATGTCCCACACGTCGTGAATTACCAGCTTAAACTGATAAAAGATCAGGAACAAAATAATATAGCCCCATTACCAGTTCCTCACTAACCATATGAAGTAAGTCATTATTAGCAAAGTACATAGAGCACGCGCGGCGGCGCGCCGGTGTATTGCATAGGGGTATAGATGGAGTAGGTACTTACCTTCACTTGAAAATAAATAAGTAAGTGTAAATAATAAAATATATATTCAGCTGTATACAATACTTTTAACTAAAATTATTTCTAACAAAATCTGTTTAAAATTCCCGCAATAATTCTCCTAGGTACTACGGAACCCTAAGTTATTACCAGTACGGTAAGCACTTGACTGATTTTTTTCAGAAATATAGCATCAACCAGATATTACAAATAAAATATTCTCCACAAAATATTGCTACCTTCATAAATCACTGAGATTCTCTTTAGGTAGGTACTTGTATGTAATTTCTCGCAAGCGAGCTCGATGTAGATACAATAGCGTGATACAATACCATTAGTCAGTTGCCAAATCAATGGTCTATTGTGCACTGGGGTTACATTAAATTTGTTACAGCCATAACTCATGGGGAACGTTCAAGCCATAATTTTGGCCACAAAGACCACCAACAGCGGCACGTGATTAATGTCGACGCCACCTAGCGAGCGGCTCTGTACACGTGAGTCGTCCACTCGTCGTTCGGTGTGCGCCGGGTGGCGCAAGATGGCGTGTGTTTTTATGTCTTTTTGAAACTAGCTGCAGTTCGTGGCTTCACTTGCGCTTTTATACGATTGAGTGTTTAAATATTGACACTGACTTTCTAATTACTCGTAAATATATTGTACATACGTCGCATCGTAACAAACGTATTAGAATATAATATGAATTAAAGTCCTTTTCCCAGATACTTAACAAATATTTTCATAATAATTATGATTTTATAAAAGCAGTTTTATTAATATTTCTAATATTGAATAGAAATTGATTTGATCCCAGGTGTGATTAGAAGTATTCTTTTATGTTAACCGTGAGTTGCGTGCCAAACAAAACTTTCTTTTATAAGTCACCATCCGCTCGGTGTTAAAATCTACTAAACTGCAGAAAAAGTTACAAAAACTAATTAAATCCAATTTCGCTTTAGTTAAACTTTTTAAGTCAGAAACGTTGAGAAAATATTAAATAAGAAACGTTTAACTGCTATTTTCCAAATTTTGAGTTGTTTAGATCATTCACTAAAAAACTAACAAAAACATGTCTATTGTAACACTACCCTACACTTTGTAGCACAGGTGTTACCTGTCACTCGACAACCTGCCAACGGTTATTGTTTTGTCGAACTGAATGGTCATCCTACGGAATAGCTAAGGTCTCCCCACTCCCCACTCCCCACCCAATGTCACTTTAACTCCGTTATTTTGTTAACTGTTTAAGTTATGTACTTTACGTATGTTTTAATACCTTCTACATATTTCGTTACGAAATATGTAAAAAAAGCAACTCTACACTAGAGGTTTTAGCTCAAGTTCCGATCGTATTGGTAAAGCGATGTAAACAATTTTGTATAGAAAATAAATAGTTTTATTAACGTTCGCAAAGGAGAGACATTTTTCATGTTTTTTATATAAAATTGTTACTAGGAAATAGGAACTGTTAGGACTTTTAGCGTAGTATGTAATAGTTTCACTACTTTTATAATAACATAATTATAAAAAAAAATTGCAATATATATTACTACGAACAAAGGTAGGTAACCGTGAAAAAAATCTGTAGCATTTTAAAAGCTTTTAACAATGATGGCAAGCGATGTGGAAAGAGTTGCTTGTGGGGGGTATTTTAATTATTACCTATGCACAAGGGGTTACTGTTGAGTGTTAATAATTTCCAACCCCCTGCGGTGAATTTGGTACTCCGGGCACTGCGGGTATCAGTTATATTGTTATTTATAAGGTCAATTATGCTGCGTACGGTTTTTGAATCAAAAAAAGGGTTGTAATGATATTCTTTTTTTTTTAAATTAAAAAGAGGTCAGAAAGAATAAAATAGCCGAATAATTTTGCCTTTGGCTATGCTTATCCTTAACCTACGGCCTTTCTGATGTTGTGCGCTCATCATAGTCTATAGCAACATAGTTTATATCATGCATCACAAGAGGTCGTTGCCAACCCTGTAAAAATATAATTAATCACTCCCTTTTTGAAGAAACCAATAATGTACCTAGTTCAGGGAATATCTCGGCCGGAAGTTAATGCAAGTTTTGGCAGAAGGAAGCAATGAGGTACCTCTGAATCGGCGGAAACAGTGGTTTATTTTGCGTGTTTCAGTTCATAATGTAAATGATTTTGAAATATTTTGATGTAAAGTCATATCTTTTTGTAATTAAAAAAAATATAAAATATTTGAATCAACACTGGTGTTGACATCTATACGAAGTGTATGGAACTTTCTTTCTCTCAGTCCGCAAGTCACGTTAACGCCATCTATTAAAATTATGTCAGACTAAGCACCGTTGCTCAGAGACACAAGCCAAAGCAATTTCTAGTTTCAATAAAGTCCACAAGAGGCTGCTAAGGCGATGATAAAGTTGTTAGAGAGTTTGTTTTATTTGACATATTACCTATAGAAAATGATAAAAATATCAATAAAACAAAACTAATTCAATTAGTTGACTAGGTCTTACCATCACCGCCATTTGATATGTTAGTTAGGAAATATTAACAATTACAGCTATTTTTAGAACGTTTTATTTTTTAGTTAAGATAAATTCTAGGTTTTAATTAATTATTAACTGTTTGCTTTTGATCCGTTACAAGCGTTTCGGTCGTTTTTATGGATAATCGGTTTAATTGGTCATAAATACAAAATAGTAATATAGTTTCTGCAAACCTAATCATCGAATGATATACTATTTGAGGTACCTACGTCGTTAATGTTTGTATGTATGTAGGGGTAATCTCTGCAAATACTAAACTAATTCTAAAATTATTTCAATAATAAAAAGCCTCTGAGTAATATAGGCTACTAGCTTTTTGCCCCCGGCTTCGCTCGCATAAATTATAAGATTTGCGCAGTTCTTTAATCAACATAATATAAAGTTTACCTCCTTTCACTTCCTTAGAGTTTCAGTTTCAAAAGTGCCCACAAAACCTACAATAACATTAACCCCTTTTCGAAATTTATTATTTCTATTCTGTGTGACTTAAGCATAAAACAATTAAAACTAAATTTACCAACTCCTTTAGGGGTGAATTTTGAAAAAACGTATCTAGATAAATCACTTCCTATGGTGACTTGCATATCAAGGTGCTTTAATGACCTACCCTTTTCCGCCTAGTTTGAAAAAGTTGCCAAACGTTTGAGCGTCCTGTTATTATTGCTACGCATCTGCGCGAGGGTCACGACCTTAGGGATTTAAAAAAATTCCTATTGCGATGTCTAGGTAAAATATAATCATAACCCCTTCTCCAAATTTAAAATTTCTATCCGTAGCAATTTAGACTCTGTTGTGATGACTCGGTACTTTTTTTTTTTACACACAAACTTTGCTACCTCCTTTATCTCCGCAGGGTTTGAATTTTTAAAAACATTGAAACATATTTTTCAATCATTGTGTTGAACAGCATGTAAACAAAGTTTGAAGTAAATTTGACCGTAAAATATTATTTCCAACACATAATTTCTGCCCCCCTTTATCCACTTAGGAACACATAGTTTATTCAGTGTTTTGAGAAGCATACCTATATGCATAACACGTTCCAAGTTAATTGACTACAAAAAATTTAATATATGTACACCTTACTAATTTTGCCACCTCTTTTTTTTTCTTACGGTCTGTTGGTTCCACTGAGCAGTTCCACAAGTGGGTCCAGTAGGATTTGTAAGTACTTATGGTTCCACCGGTGAAACTATAAAGATTTGTGAATACTGTTGGTTCCACTATTGTTGTAAAGATACGTGCCGTTCTTTGAATATATGCAGCTCATAATTTTTTTAAAAAATGAATGGATGTCACTGTCACATCAATAGTAAATAAATAGGAGTAAACCCCGTGTATCCGGGTTTATAAAAATGAGAGAACTATAAAAAAAAACGTTTAGGGCCCGGTACACCACCGGCTCGCACCACTGGTGGTGTCAAGGGGATTTTTTAGTCCCCATGACACCACCATAGTGTTGTTACTACCTTCCTACTGTATGTATGCACTTCTAATGTGCCAATGGTTAAAGAGCATGTATACCAATTTAAAAACAAATGTTCTTTACCTCTTTCTTACCTAGGGATTGAATTTTCAGTAAGCCCGAAACCATGTTATTAAGACTAACTTCTACCAGCGGCTTCGCCCGCCCTAAATTTCGTTATCGGCGTAGGTTCTTACGGCAACTCCTCAATTATAGAAAAAAATACAAACAGTCAAATATTTCCTCCTTAATGGCATAATAAATTCGTGTCAGTGAAACCATGGATATGCACATACAAAATTTTAACCCAATCGGTCATTCTACTACCACCACCACCAATTCAGTAGTTGACTTACCGACAGCAGCGCCAACTACCGGGTCCAATTTTATTTTTATATACCCATATAAAATTTCAATCCAATCGGTTTAGTCGTTTAGAAGTTATGTGAAAAAGATAAGTACGGAAGAATAATTCTTACTACCCGTTGTCCTATTACCCGTTTTCCCGTAGGAATGCAGCATTTTCCCGCGGTAAAAAGTAGCCTATGTTCATCAGGGATAATGCTGGCTTTTAATGGTAAAAGAGATTTTTCAAATCAGTCCAGTAGTGTTGGAGCCTTTTCAATACAAACAATCTAATCTTTCCTCTTTATAATATCAGTGTAGATGTTCCCCATGAAAACTTTCTCACCTTCATTCTTTCATCCCCGTTCAGCTACGAAAGAAGATTTTTATTTTATGAAATAAGAAAATAAAATCTATTTTCATCACTTTGTTTTATAACCGGTTACGAAAAAATACTTTTTGTTCCCTTTTTCGTAACTAGTTATCAAGTAAAACAATTTTATATATATTCATAACCAGCTATGAAATTTATACTTTTATTCGAAACTAGTCATTTAGTAGGAAAATTTTATTCATTTTCGTAACTATATATCTTTCGAACCTGGTTTTTTTAGGGTTCCGTACCGGAAGGGTAATTAGCGGAACCCTATTCTGCCCCCGTTGTTATAATTACAGTAAGTCGTGTTACTGGTGTTATGATTGTTTTAACAGTACTGTTAACCCTTAACACAGATTATATAATACTATACTACTACGTGGAATATTTTTCTTTTTTTTTATATCTTAATTATTAACAAAGATACGATAAGCTAAATCACAGTAAATACTTTGAAGATTCAACCGTTTGTTAAAACAAGCACAGTAAGTAGACTTACTGCATTAAAATTATGTTTTATTTCATAGTTTCTCTATCATATTCACAGTAACTAAAGTGGCGGTACATTAACATTATTTGAATATGGTATTTCCGTAACACATACTCACAGTTAGTATAGTTACACTATTTATAATTTGTGTAGTTCTTAAGAAATAAAACCGATGCTTAAGCATACTTCAAGTAAGTCTTAGACTATATATACTTACTGTAACTACGCTAAGAACATTTTCACTATAGACGAACACACTCTTTATTTTTAACAAAGTAAGACTATTCACTTTAAGTATGCTAAATACATCTTTCAAGTGGAAATCAAGTTATCTTTGTCAATCTAACAGTAAAGTCGATAGTTTACTGTTAGATTGACAAATAATATATATATATATAGATAATATATAAGATAATAATAATAATAGATAGTCACAAACACGCGCGCGGGCGTGAGGGAATCTATCTTATCCAGTCCTGGGACCTTATTGGGAACAGTATCGAGCTATTCGTACTCTGAAATTCGACAGAAAAAATTATGCAAGTACATTGACGGGTTTCGAGAGGTAAGTCAGACTTCCATACATTTTTGTATCGAATTCCAGAGTTCGAATAGCTCGAGACTGTTCCCAATAAGGCCACTGGACCCCGCTATTCTCCGTATTCAAGCGCCAGCGCTTGCAAGACTAGGGAAGGTTAAAATTGGCGCCAATATATCAGTAAGTTTACACCTCTTCATAGGGATACTATTAATAAAATGTAGGTACCATACACTTAACAAAGAATCTCAAGGTATATTTATAAAAGAAGTGGTAGACACAAAAGAAGTAAAGACAAGAGCGTCACAAAAAGAAAATCCTAAACAAGGTACAACATATGCATATCATTTGAAAGATAGAATTGGTGACAGAATTGAAATAGTAAAACTTTTTTTTTATCTACTTTGGGTTACAATGGTAAAAATTATTGCAGGGTTTTAAACATATTAAAGAGAAATGTGGATGATCAGAAAGATAAAAGAGACAAATATATACGAGAAAATAAAATAGATTGAGATATAATAAAAAATCAGGTTTTAAAATACAGCCAAGCCATATCATATTACAGACACGTACAAATACCAAAAAGACTTTACCTATCTAGACTAACGACACAAACATGACAGAAATGTATAAACATTTTTGCCAAACTCAACCTGATATCAAAGTGTCTATAGAAACATACCGTCATGTTATAAAAAAAGAAAATAATATATCCTTTGCAAACTTAGGAAATGAAGAATAGGAACTTTTCACGTTATTCCAAGAGCACAACAAGGATCACTTTGAAAGTCAAGACCAGTACTGTGATACTTGTAAGCAATACTTAGTTCATAAAAATAATTACACCACAAGCCGAATTAATAACAAATTAGATGCTGAAATTAGTGCAAACGAAACTGACGCTAAATATTATTCCGTAGACCTTTAAAAGGTCGTAATGCACTCGAGAATGGAACAATATAAAGCAGCAATTTTACGCAGCAGAATTATTGCTTTCAATGAGACTTTTGTCCCACTTGGTAAGTCTTCGAATAACTTTACTATTGCAGTATTGTGGAATGAAAAGGTTTTAACCTAAAATTTAAGGAAGATCAACACTTTTGATCTTAGAAGAACTATTCCCATTGATGCCAGAAAATAGACCAGCATTTTGGTTGAATATACCAATTTCCAATGCTTCTAATATTCTTGAAGATTAAATTTTTTTTATAATTAACGTTGATTTTTATCATATTTTTATAGTTACCTACTTTATTTAATAAAAAATGTTATATGTATAACTTTAAACATTGTTTAACAAATGTGATTATACTTTTTAGAAGAACATTGTATTTTATAATAAGGTATTAGGAAGACTACAATATTCGTATGATCTCAAATAAATTTAGTTGAAAATAATTAAAATAGTTAGTGAAAGACACTTACGAAAGGAAGAAGACACGTTGTTTGCAAGGATGTACTAAATTAAATTACTGACCTGCATTCTTATTTCATTTTACTCAATAACATTTTAGGAATTAATATCAAAGCTCCAAAATATGCAAAGTTTGTAGAAAAAGTCACTGGATTTGTAGGCATTTACATAGAGTTTATAGTAAACATAGATACAGTAACTTACATGGACAGGATATTTCGTTAAATATATTTACAGTATGTTACCGACTTACTCGATTCTCGTAACGATTTTATCGAATGCAATGTTCAGTGGCGCTTATGTTTACGTTGATTCGTTCTCAAGGACAAACTGGTTTCTCGTATACGAGACTCGCGCGGGGATAGGCAGCAAGCAGTTGTGTTTGTGATGTCTTTGGCGAAGTGGATTGCTGATTACGATCGAGTTATTTATCACGCCTATCGAGTATTGACCCATAATATAGGATAAATCATTAGACAACTATAAAAAAAATGGTGTGCTCTCAATGACTGGCGGTGTGGCAGCTGGCAAAGCGTATCGAATAGACGCTGTGTGAACGGCGGCCACGTATACGGGAAGTCGGCATACGTGAAAAAAACGAATGGACCTAAAACCGTATGCGAGAAAATATCGTATCGAATAGTCGCCGTGTGAATGTAGCCTGATAGTTTTACATTTGAAATTTTCCCAGAAGATGTATTTCTGTTGCCGCTGTAACAACAAATACTAAAAAATATAATAAAATAAATATTTAAGGGGGCTCCTATACAAAAAACGTGTTTTTTTTGACTTCTTTTTTAGATAATGGTACGGAACCCTTTGTGCTCGAGTCCGACTCGCACTTGGTCGATGCTTTCTTCTTTTTGTAACTAGCCATAAAAATATAAGATATCATTCAAAAAAAATAAAAAATAAACAAAGACGTGGGAGCAGCTTCTATTAAAAAACGAATAATGGATACATAGCTACGTCTAGTTACATATCATCTTTGCACTTTTAACTTTATTCTCAATGCCTTGGCCTTCATGCGTTCATACTTGACTTTTCGTAATCAAGGTAATTTTTTTATGGATACCATAAAGGGAATTGACCGTTAATTTTTCAGTAATACCTAGATATGCTCTCTCATTTTTACTATGAAAAAATGCTAATAATAGTGGAGTAATATTAATGTTACTGCGTGGTATCTGTGGATTAAATACATTTGCAAAAAGGGCGAAGGACATGGCTTTAAGGTGCCATAAACCACTCGTATCGTCGCTTCATATATCGTATAGTTGGCCAATAGAAAAGATTAAATTTTTTTGGTATTGTTACTGCAACTGAAAATGTAGCCTTGACACACATAACTTTTTGTTTCTCACATTGGATAAAAACAATATTTATATTATTGAAATCCAGCAGGTCAGTATTATCCTTAATAAAAACTATGTAATTAGGATAAATAGAAATACTTCCTTTCTTATAACAGGTTCGAAAGAGACATAGTTACAAAAATGAAATTAGTTTTAAGAAAGAGAAAAAAAATATCAAAGCTGATTATGAAAGACAGTTACGAAAATATATAAAATTCTCTTACTTGATAACTAGTTACGAAAAAGGGAAAAAAAGAATGTGTTAGAAACAGTTACGAAAATGGATTTAATTTTCTTATTTTATAACTAGTTATGAACAAGTGAAAAACAATCTTCTTTCATACCTGGCTACGAAAAATAGTTAAGAATGTGGATGAAAGGTTAGGGGTTGAATTTAAAAAACACTATAATACGTGTTTTATTTACTGGTTAAAAAGATTCATAAAAAGTTCCAAGTAAATAAAGATAAAAATATTATTCCCTGTTTTTGCCAACGAACCTTTTGGATGCAAATTTTTTTCTTTTTTTTTTTTTGAATACCTCTCAGGTGGCAAACAAGCTTACGGTACGCCTGATGGTAAGCGGTCACCATAGCCTATGGACTCTTGCAACACCAGGGGAATCACTGAAATTATTTGTATAATAGAAAGCTACATCATCCTTGACTAATATAGGCTACTAGCTTTTTGTCCACGGCTTCGATCGCATAAATTATAAGATTTGCGCAGTTCTTTAATCATTATATTATAAAGTGTACCTCCTTTCACTTCCTTAGACTTTAAATTTCAAAAGAGCCTAAAGATAATATAATACTACGTAAGAAAAGAGCCCACAAAACCTACAATAAAATGAACCCCTTTTCGAAATTAATTATTTCTATCCTGTGTGACTTAAGCATAAAACAATTAAAACTAACTTTAACAACCCCTTTACTCTCTTAGGGGTGAATTTTAAAAATTCCTTATTTATCCAGATAAATCACATCCTATAGAAACTTGCATATCAAGGTGCTTTAATGGCCTACTCTTTTCCGCCTAGTTTGAAAAAATTGCTAAACGTTTGAGTGTCTGGTTATTATTGCTACGCATTATTGCTATTAAAAAAAAAATATATCTGGCTACGAAAAATAGTTATGAATGTGGATAAAAGGTGACGGGTTGAATTTAGAAAAACACTCAACTACGTGTTTTACTTACTGGTTACAAAGATTCATACCGAGTTCCAAGTAAATGAAGATAAGAATATTATTTCCTGTTATGGCCAATAAAACTTTTGGAGGCAATTTTTTTTTTCTTCTTTTATTTTTTTGATTCCACTCAGGTGGCAAACAAGCTAACGGTCCGCCTGATGGTAAGCAGTCACCATAGCCTATGGACGCCAGCAACACCAGTTGTATCATTCGCGCGTTGCCGACCCTTCAGAAATCAAATAACTTCTTTCTTAAAAAACCCCATACTGTAGTCCTTGGAGAAAACCTTGCCAGGGCCTTCCACAACCCAACCATTTCGGTGCTAAAGAATGAGAATGAATTCCCTGCCAATGGCGAGCGGTACGATGGTAGAAAGTAGCCGTGGGCATCATTATAAACAATTACTCAGAATAAATCCCGTTGTACAAGCGGTAGAACACACACAGGGAGGCAAAGTCTCTCCTTAGACTTAAGGGCTCGATACGGCAAGTGAGTTTCGGATCGTCGATATTTTCACAGCCTGAACCGATTCAAAAGGGCCGAGATGGTATCCAGGTGCACCCGCCCAGAGATGGCAGCAGTACTTCATATGGGGCCAAACTTACGACTTGTAAAGCAGCAACCTTTGCCCTGACGTGAAGTACTGCTTCGCTCTGTTACGCACACCAAGTTTTTTGGACACCAGTTTCACCTTGTCTTGCAAATTATCTTGGAACTAAACATCGCCAGAGATGTCAATGGGAGGGGAATGTTTGAACTGGAATTGTGGGACTACAGTAAATAGGGTTTTCTTAGCGGTGAACGCGCAGACAAGTGTCTTTGTAGGGTTGAATCAGTCCAAGTTTTTCCGTCCCCAATCAGAGACCTTAGACAGAGTGGTTTCGATTTGAGACACAAGTTCTTCACGTTATTCCATTATAACGGAACGAGGGATGCCTGCACGACCCGTGTAATAAGCATCTTCAGTACTGTCATCTACAATGTATATTTTTGATGTCCAACATGTCATTGATTGTGGGACACCAGCATTAATGTCCATGCTATCAGAGCAACTACCGCAACTACGGCTCGTTTGCGTCTGCCGGACAAAAAGCTAGCCACCCATTTGCACAAACCCTTGGGCACTCCGTAAGACGGCAACTTCTATACTATACTGCTGTGTGCGAGATACTTATCGAAAGTCTATTTATGAGTGCAGGAACATTAATGACGCTGTTAATCGTTTTGATAGTTTTCTTTATGCTATATTTGATCATTATCTGCTGTTGCAAACTTCTTTGTATTCTTAGTATTTAGTCTTACTTTTTTGTTTTGTTTATCAATACTGTAAGACATTGATTATTTCTTAGTGATGAATACATAAACTGTCTTTTTTTTTATATATTGCAATTAAATGCTTTTTTATGTTGTGCTTGTGCTTTATATTTCATGTTTTTTATGTTTGTAATGGAATGTGTCCTTTTATGAGGGCATTTTCCAATATTTTAATTGGACGCTGTAAGAGAAAGGGATAAAAGAAATGCCCTTGCTGAGTTTCTTGCCGGTTCTTCTCAGTACAAGGTCTCCCGCCCTATAGACTTACGAACCGATAGCGTAGTGACATTCATAAGTACTCAATTATTGTAGCCTAGACTGAATAAATTATATTGAATTTGAATTTGAATTTTATTCCAAAAAAATTGAAAATGCAATCGTGTAATCGAAATTACCCTGTCTTTAACACAAGAACCATAATTCGTGACATTCAAACGAAAGCAAACCATCGTCGGTGGAAACAAACCGGAGATGCCAATTGGTTGGCTGTATTTAGGCAACTTCGCTCAAAAACCAAATGCGATACACATAAAGCTCATAAACAATATGTTATAGATGTTTCTGCTAATTTGAGAATTAAACAAGCGTTGTTTTGGCAATATGTCAATACCTTACGTAGTCGCGGCGGTGTCAAACCATTAGTAATACGAGGCGATAACGAGTATCGGGCCCCGAGGCAGCCAATGCTTTCGCAGCTTATTTTCAATCTGTGCTGTTATCCACTAAGCCTTCTTTCGCCCCTTAAGTTCAAGTACTTCTGCCGACTGTCGTCGCGTTGATATAAGTGTTATCACCGTTAAGGATGTACGTCGCGCAGTCAAAAAGTTAAAGGCAAATGCTTCCCCAGATCCTGATGGTATACCTGCGTATGTTATCAGGGGATGTATAGACGAGTTAATTGTCACGAGTATCGTCTTCATTTTCAACCTGAGTCTTAGTAACAGAGTCTATCCAACTATATGGAGAATGTAACGTGGCACTCCTATTCTAAAATCTGGATCTAGAGCCATGGTTGAAAATGTGAAAATGTATCGACCTGTAGCTACCTTATCTGATTTAGCAAATTTATTTGAGGTGGTCCTTCATACTGACTTACTACATCAATGTCAGCCTTACGTCACCGGTGCACAATATGCTTTTTACCTAAACGATCTGTTGCCACTGATTTGATTACCCTGGTCAACTTATTGTCGGGCGAAGTCGATGCAGGAAATCAGGTAGACGTTATTTATTTGGACTTCAAAAAGGCGTTTGATAGAGTAGATAATGACCTACTGTTATTAAAACTAGGTAAGATAGATTAGGTTACTTAGATAGGTTTTATACCTACACTTCTTAAACTTCTGTCGAGCTACCTCAGTGAAAGGTAGCAATTTGTGAAGTATGGGCCATAATAATCTTATTATTATTCTACGCTGTCGGGAATAAGTAAACGTTCTAATTTGGGACCCTTCTTGTTTATCTGATCAACGATCTCCTGGAGGTTGCCTAATATTCACAAGTATTGTTGTTTGCCGACGACGTAAAACTGGCTAGAGTAATAAAATCCTCTAGTGATTGCAAGTTGCTGCAAAACGATCTAGACGCGGTTTATAAGTGGAGCTTAGAAAACAAGTTAAAGTTTAGTATCAGCAAATACAAAAAGATGACGTACGGGCGATCAAAAACTCCAATAGAGTTGCAGTATAGAATTAAAAGCCAGGCAATCATCGAAGTAGAAGAGGTTAGACACCTAGGTGTTTACTTTAACTCACGCCTCACTTTCCGAACGCACGTACAGAAAGGGAAGAACGTAGGCTACTTGAAAATGTCAATTGTGAGTCGGTTTTTTTTCTATAACTGAAGAGTTACCGTTGAAATCCTACATCGATCACCGAATTTAGGGAGGGCGGTATTGCGGGCAAAACCAAGTGTTAATATAAAGTTAAAGGTGGCGTTAATAAATAGCTATTTACAGGAAAATTTATTAGAAGTCTCGTTTCAGTCGGAAGACGTGCACTAATGAACGTGAAACTTCCCTATACGTCTCTATGACGGCCGGTCTCAGCATCAGCTTCCCGTGGCTCTAACCAGGTCATCAGTCCATCTGGTAGGAGGCCGTCCCACGCTGCGTCTTCCAATCCGTGGTCGCCACTCAAGAACTTTTCTCCCCTATCGGTTATCGATTCAACGAGCGTTATGGCCTGCCCATTGCCACTTCAGCTTGCTAACTGTTTGAGGTACGTCGATAACCTTGGTCCTTCAGCTAAATTTCTCGTTTCGAATTTTACCGCGCAAAGCCAACCAATATAAGTTTTGGTTGGCTTTGCGCAAACATAGGTTTTTCCATAGCTCACTGAGCGACTCTGAGCTTATATAAGAGGCGAACAGATAGAAGTCTATGGTCATAAAATAACACTGTAAATATCTAAATATATAATTACATAGGTATATACTTACAAAATCGACAGTTTACAAACTGAAAATATATGAAAAGTATATGATCTTTAATAACACTGTAAATCTCTTAAAATTGGCCATACACTTATAAAATTAACAGTAAAAGTAAAAATTTAGGATCTTTAAGAACACTGTAAATCTTTCAATTTTGGGCAAAGGTATATTATTACAAAATCCACAGTTTGCAAAGTAAAAATTTTTATTTATGATCTTTAATAACACTGTAATTTTTTTAATATTGGGCAAAGTTATATTTTTACAAAATCAACAGTTTGCAAACTGAAAATTTATAAGAAGTCTATAATCTATTAAACACTGTAAATCTCTTAATATTGGCCATATTGTATACGTACAAAATCAACGGTTTGCAAACTGTACCGTGTGACATATCATATGTTTTTGGGTTTGTTATGAGAATCTATTTTTTTTTTATGTTTTAAAGTTATTTAAGATAAAAGATGGAGATTAACCTTTATCTACGAAACTAAAACTTATTGCTACGTCTCTTAGATATCACAAATAATTCTATTTTAATATCAATAAAATCTAAGAAATCTAAACATTGTGTATTGTGAAATCAATCTACGGAACGTAGGAACATGTAATACGAAATTGTTGTTTTCAGTACCTGAAACCAAAGATTTTAATTTCATTCCCTATCAATTTATTATGAGAAAAGCAGAAATTAAATTAGGAATTAATAAACACTTTTTGAAAAAACTAACCCCAACCATTGTCTGTACCCCTACCGGTGTGACCCCAAGCGCAGTAACTCGGATGGGAACCTGAACTCTTCTGAGGAAAAACAAGATCAAGCGCCGGTTGCTGTTGTTCATACACTCCCAGGGTACGTAGTACACAGAATCCATTAATTTCTCACTCTAGAATGAAAAAAGAGGTTGTAAAAGTCACAAATCTCATTTTAAAATCTATATTTCAGCCGCATCGACTCCTCTTGGAAATATATTATTTTTACTGTTAAGCTTTGCCATAATATTTTTCTATTTGCCTTTGGATTTTTATGTCAGAGTTTTGGTGATTGAGAACAGTATCGCAAAAGGTGATTAACGCTACTTGCTCGCCGCAAAATGAAATCAAACAATAGTACATTATGATACAAGTGAGCTAGGCTGCTCATTACAGCGGTAATTTTCGTTACCGCATAATGAGAAAGCTTAATTTAAACAATGGGTTACGGTTCAGACAACAATACATTATTAATGTCTTTTATAAGATTATCGATAACTTTTTATAGAGAAGGTGTATGACCTTTAAAGTCTAATGTTACAGTTTCTGCATCATCAGAAACACATTGTCCCTATCGAGAGTCCCGTATCGTAAGAGTTACTTCTAGTATTTTGTCTGTTGAGACACAAAACAATGGATTTTGCTACGTTTTGGTGCAGTTCGTTGGAATAGAAGATGTCAGAACTGTTTCATAAAAAAATGGCTGAATTTGAGAAAGACAAAACAACCACTTCAAGTGTTAGTACTGAATTTTCACTATTTATAAGTTTCATTAATGAATCACTGCAGAGGTTACAGCGGCAAATTGATTTTTTGGCACAAGAACTCGACAACCAGGAGATGCACAGCCATTAGAAGATTCTTCTCTTTCATGGCGTTGAGGAGAAGAAGAATGAAGACACTGCTGCTACAGTACAACTAGTAGTAATCAGCAAGCTTGGTTCAAAGATTACTCAATTTTCTATTGATGACATTAAAAACTGCCATCGAATTGGCCGTGTATCCAGTAATTAACCCAGACCTATTGTCATAAAATTCAAGATTCTAGATATGAGAGACAAAATTTTGTTTGCGAAAACTAATCTCAAAGGCTCTGGTATTACTTTTTCAGAGTTTTTGACAAAATCCCGTCACAATATATTTATGACAGTGCGTCTGCAGTTTGGCGTGACTAAGTGCTGGACGAAAAGCGAAAATATAATAGTGATAAGTCCGGACGGTAAGAAACACAGTGATCGTTAACAGATTTTAAACACGTTCCCATCGCAGAACAAACTTCGGTAAAAGTAAATCCGCCTTCTGAAGCCAGAACGGGTGGTTGAGTTGCCATATATCTAAGATCACATATTCCATACCAGGTTCTTAGCATGTTAACCCAACTTCCACCTTTCGATGCTGCGAAACACATTTTAATAGAACTTTCCCTTTCTCACTCTAAAATTCTTCTAGGTGTATTCTACAGTCCTTCCCTCCAAATAAATTACTTTGCCTCGTTCAAAAATCTTTTAGAAACTTTTAGCCCTCTGTATCATAACTCTATGATTATGGGTTATTTCAACACTTGTATTATCAAAAACGATAATCGCTCCCTTCATCTCCATTCTGTCGTCAACGCTTGTAACATGCAAATTCTACCTCTTGATGCTACTCATATCCTTCCGAACTGTACTCCTCTCCTAGACCTTATTATGGTTTCTTCTTTAGATCATGTGTATAAATACGGGCTAATACGCTGCCGACGCGATCTAATACCATGATCTTATTTACCTTTCATACAAAATACGTCCTCCAAAAACAAAATCGAGAATTCTTCTACAGCGCCATTTTGGTGGTGTAAATATCGAGAATATACAAAACGATGCCCTAAATATTGACTGGTCACCTATTACTGAAGCACAAACTGTCAACAAAAAGGTCCAAATTTTTAATTCAAATCTTACGGCTTTATTTGATATACACGCACCCATTCGACCAGTTAGAATAAAGCTCCTTCCAGCCCTATGGCTAACAGAGGTAATTAAGTTGTTGCAGGCAAAAAAATGCAGGGCAAAGGCAAAACTCAAAGCTCACTATACAGACGAGAATTTAGAAAATTATAAAATATTTAGAAATCACTGCAATAAGGTATGTAGGGAAACGCAAAGGCGGCACATCCATAAATCAATTGAGAACGAGGACACTTCTAGAGTCTGGAAATTTCTAAAATCATTAGGAGTTGGGAATACTCAATCAATCAATCCCCGATTACCCTCATTTTTTTTAATTAGTTTGCCGTCTGTGATGTTACGAACAGCGTACTGTCTATTGCATCCAGTGCAGTTGATACTGACAGCATTAGTCGCAATATGATTATTCCTATCCTTGACATAATTGCTCCAGTCCTTACCCACATTCTTAATTCATCGATTTTGACTGGTAAATTTCGTGAGTTGTAGAAACAGGCTAAAATAATTTCTTTACCAAAAAAGTCTAATCCCAATTCATTTTCTGACTACCGTCCCATCTCCATATTACCCTTCCTAACTAAAGTCCTAGAATGTCTTGTTCATCAGCAGCTTAGTATGTTCCTTACGAAGAATAGCCTCATCAATCCTTTTCAATCTGGTTTCCGTCCTGGTCATAGTACGACTACTGCACTCACTTAGGTTATTGGTGATATATCATTGGGGATGGATCGTACTGAACTTACTGTCCTATCACGTCTAGATTTTAGCAACGCTTTTAACACCATTGACATTGATTTTTTACTTGGCAGACTTCGCTCTGTTAACATTAACATATCTCCAGCGGCAATTGAATGGTTTCACAGCTACTTGCATCACCGCCAGCAACGAATACAGGTTGAGGACTCTTTTTCTTCCTGGTGTGATATACGTGCTGGAGTGCCTCAGGGTGGAGTATTGTCTCCACTTCTTTTCGCTATTTTTATAAATTCAATATCTCAAGGAATTTCTTCTCCCTACCACCTTTATGTAGATGATTTATAAATCTATACTTAAGCACCTTTAACTGATCTCCATAAATCATCATTCAGAAAATATGAATTCAAATAAACAAACTAATTTTTTATTTAGCAAACACACACAGTATACAAAATATTTTACAGAAAAATAAAAGTGCGTGAGCTAATAGGGCCTCCCCCTCGGCATGATATGTAGCCGTATAGGTACAATACTGATTTTTAGTGGGAGCCCTTACTGCGTCACTTCACGGACATAAGTGAAAGAAAAACTTATTAAGTACAAGTGCTTATTAAGTAATGTGCATAATTATTACAAACTGAGTGAAAATATAGGTAACTGTCGGATCGGACTGTTAATATTTTAGATTTATTAGTTTCTTAATATTATATAATTTATAAGATACAATACAATACTCTCCATATGTTTTAAAACAATAGGTACAGATACCGTTACTGAAAATATACAAATGTGATCAGCTATATTTAGCTATGTCTAGTCGCGGTCAGAAAATGTTTACCACCTTAAGGATACCACAAGTTCTAAATGTCTATTTCATGATAAATTGATTGACCATAGATTATCTTTTTTCTAATATGACAATCAATTGCTCTAGGACAGGGATGGCGAACCTTTATTAATAAATGTGCCATTTTCTATGAAAAAAACAATACTGTACCTATGACGTGCCGCCAAAAAATCTGGGTTACTTAATAATAATGGAGAAAAATTAAACGAATTGCTGTTAACTTAAAGCTATTTAGATACTTGCAGCTCGAAATGTTTACAGCAATCGAAATTTTTAATAATTATATTCAAATAAAAAAAAAAAAATTAGTGTGATTTCTGCTGTTGCAAATTAGGTGCTAAAAATCTCACATTAGGGCAGGCTCGTACTTTTTTACTAAGCAGTATGGAAGCTCAACTAGAGTTCATTTCTAAAAATGACTTGCAAGCATACGTAGGTGAAAAAAGAAATTTCATAAATGATTGGCGTGCCATGGGTTCGCCATCTCTGCTCTAGGAGATGGACTGACTACTATCAAGTTTTAATATATAGAAAACCTTCTTTGAAAAAACTAATATTTTAGTTTTTTAAATAAGAATATGAAGAAATAATAAAATAGACACTTCGAAAATCTTTATTTAATATCTAGTATAACCTCCCTCTGCAGCTATGACTGCACGTAGTCTATCTCGCATAGATGCAACAAGACGCGTGCATAGATCAGTACCTCTGATATCATCCCATACTTGAGCACAGTGTGATCTAAGAGCTTGAGGGTTTCTTTCATTTTGACAGTCCCAGCGTTGAACCATAAGCCCCCATAAATTTCAATAGGGTTTAAATCAGCAGACCGAGCGGGCCATTCAATGGGACGAATGTCACGGTGCAGGTTGAACCACGCCATAATAGCACGGGCTGTGTGTATCCGTGCATTATCTTGAACGTAAGTAATGTGTGGGAATTCCGTTGCAGGATACACTACGCGCACAGTAGGCAGCATCACTTCTTCCAAAAGTGACACATAATTAATGGCCGTAGCCCTATTCTCTAACGACGCCAGTTCTCCGACGCCGTCCACTCCCATAAGTTTACTGTAATGCGACCTGACTCGTTTTGAGGCACAATATGACCTTCATCATACCGAGTTCGATTGTAGCGCCATAAAGTTAATCTTCCGATTTGGCTTGATTTAAAACTTTTTTCATTGGTAAATATAGTATTCGACCAATCAAAATCGAGATGTCGTCGCGCAAAGTTAAGCCGGGCTGTTTTGTGGTAAGGTTTCAGCTCTACTTTAATAGCATGGTGTCTGTAGTATAGTCCAACATTATGCAAAGCTCGTCGGATCGTCCGAGCACTCCCACCATATAAAGCAGCAAAATAACTAGGTGGTGTAAAACCATTCTCTTCGTAACGACGAATGATTTCTGTTATTTGCGCGGCGGTTAGTATCGGTTGTCGTCCTGAATTATTTCTATGATTTGTTATTTGCCCTTCTTCGCCGTGACGCCTAATCCAAAACCTCACAGTGGACCGCGATATATTGAGTTCTCGTGATATAGCACTGATACTATGTCCATTTTCGAAGAGAAATATTATTTCACCCCTTTGCTCCAAGGTTAAAATAGTTTCTTCATTTACTGGAGAAAGATGGAAAGTGTCTGAACTAAACCTTTGAAATTCATAGAATGTGAGAGTTGAAATGTCAACTATATCAATAACAGGCAATTTTAAAAAAAGGTGGATTGACACTCTCAGAAGCATTACATAATTCGAACATTGAGATACTATGAATACTCTTCTTAAGACTGTTTGACTTAAGATTCTTCCAAAGGAGTTTAGGATTATAAATTTTTAAAGGAACCAGGCAGGAATTAGAATAGTACCTAGATCACCTTAACTCCATTCATAACAAAATACGTTTTACATATGAAATGGAAAGTGAAAGTTCACTGGCATTCTTAGATGTTAAATTGAATGTAAGGGAAGATGGCTCTCTGGGGCATACTGTAAACCCACACACACGGACAGATACCTGAACGCCTCCTCGAATCATTACCCGCATCACCTACAATCAATTGAGACGTCTCTGAATAATCGAGCTCATGACCTTTGTGACTCTGAACATTTAGATACTGAGCTGGCACACGTTCAGGAGGCACTCGAGAAAACAAAACAAGTAGAAGAAGTTCAGGTCGCCGTAACATAAGTACGAAGAATCCAGAGGTTAGCAGACAGCCAGCGTTTATGCCCTATATCAAAGGAGTAACGGATAAAATTGGATCGCTTTTGAAACAATTTTTAATTAAGACGGTGTATGTTTCGTACTCCAAAATTAAACAGCAGGTGCGCACGCCAAAGGACGTAATCCCGTACCAAACACCAGGTGTCTACAAAATTGACTGCAGCTGCGGCAGTTCCTCCATTGGCCAGACCAAACGCACAATTGCGGACAGGGTCAAAGAACGTATTGCTGCTGTAAAGAATTGCCAGACGACACAATCAGATATAGTTATAGGTAGGCGCTGCAAGTACTCGCTCGAATAAGCTGCCCGAACAAATAAAGCGGGGCATAGCGAGTACTTGCTCGAATGAGCGGCCCGAACTGGGAAAGTCCCTCTACCTTACAGAAAACCGCGGCCACAATAACACTAACATTGAGTAGTGTTGTGTTCCTGGCGGTGAGTAAGGATGCCAGAGCTCTCTTTGAGGATTCGCTGCGCGGACAGCGGAGGACCGACGGTGCTTGTTGCTGTCATTGCTCGGCGTAGACGCGGCGTGCTGGTTCGGCGGTCAGGGAGACCTGATGAAACGGCTGACCGCTGGCCGCCCGCAGGTTGATCGGGTTCCCGAACCCAGGGATCACTTAATCTCCGCCCTGGGAGGCTGATCCGCCAACCTGTGTAAAGTCTCTGAAGTAGTAGTCGTGCCGGAGAAGGAGACCGGAGTGGACCCGGCTACTACAACAGAGGGGGATCAGGGGCCCTTCCGCCCGCCGTGCCAGAAACCGTATCATCTGTGTTGAGCTTTGGCAGTCTTAGTACCGCAACTTTTTGTCTTCTAAGCTGTCTGTGCAGTGAATCCTCATCACTAGTCTAAGTAACTTCATACAAAATGGCCAGAAAAAGAAAAAAGAACTAAGGCTACTCCATCCACATATAATGTGGATTTTTGCAACATAAGAGGTATTCACGCAAATCTTAACGCAGTCCACCACCATCTCGAGACTGCGCAGCCAACCATTCTTTTTCTAACGGAGACGCAGATATCCTGCCCGGCCGACACATCATACCTTCGTTATCCCGGCTACAAACTCGAGCACAATTTTTTGAGTCGTGCCGGTGTATGTCTGTTCGTCCGGGAGGATATCTGCTCTCGCCGACTTCATAGCCTCGAAGGCAGGGACTTGTGGATATTGTGGGTGCGCGCAGATCATGGCGGCCACACTCGTCTCTATGCGTGCCTATACAGGTCTCATAGCGGTGACACGGACGTAACTCGACTCTTCAAGCACCTGAGTTTGACGACTGACAAAGTTCTAGAGCAATATCCCACAGCAGAATTAGTTATTTTGGGAGACCTTAACGCCCACCATCGTGAGTGGCTTAGTTCTCGAACCAATAACTGTGCAGGGACTCTCAGCTGGTTCTTTCTCCAACGAGAATACCAGATATAGAAGACCATACGAGCTCCTTACTGGACCTTCTGCTGACTACACGTCCGGATGGATACTCCGTCTCAGTGGATGCGCCTCTTGGCTCCTCGGACCACTGTCTCGTCTGGACTCAAATGTCATGCACACAACCCGATCCTTCTGGGCCAACTAATTGGCGTCGTGAGTGGCATTATAAGTCGGCAGACTGGGATGGATTGCGAGAATTTTATGTATCGTACCCGTGGAGGCAGATCTGCTATAGGCAAAATAGGTGGGCGACTTGCGAGCTATCCTTCTGGGAGTCGTGCTTTCTGGTCGCTTGCTAAAGCTAACGAGGGGAACTTCTGCCAGTCGTCGTTACCACCACTGCGAAAGACCGATGGTGACTTGACCCACAGTGCAAAAGAGAAAGCCGATCTATTGGGCAGTCTCTTTGCCTCTAACTCGAATGTGAACGACGAAGGCGCTGTACCACCTACTTTACCGTGGTGCGGTAAGACCATGCCGGAAATCTCTATAACACAGCGCGAGGTCCGGCGGGCGTTGCTTTCCCTAGACGTTCATAAGTTGAGTGGGCCAGACGGCATACCAGCAGTGGTGCTTAAGCATTGTGCTCCTGAGTTATGCCCTGTATTCACGCGCCTCTTCACGCTTTCCTACCACACTAGGCAATTTTCGTCTTCATGGAAGACTGCGAATGTGCACCCGGTGCCCAAAAAGGGCGATAGATCAGATCCATCGAATAACAGGCCTATCGCTATAACCTCTCTCCTCTCCGAGGTGATGGAGCGTGTGATCAACACACAGCTTTTGAGATACATAGAAAAACACGACCTGATCAGTGACCGTCAATATGGCTTTCGCCACGGTCGCTCAACTGGTGACCTTCTAGTGTATCTCACACACCGATGGGCACTAGCCATCGAGAGTCAGGGGGAGGCATTGGCATGTAGCCCAGACACAGCGAAGGCGTTCGATCGGGTCTGGCACCGGGGTCTTCCATCGAAGTTGCCATCTTACGGAGTGCCCGAGGGTTTGTGCAAATGGGTGGCTAGCTTTTTGTCCGGCAGACGCATACGAGCCGTAGTTGACGGTAGTTGCTCTGATAGCATAGACATTAATGCTGGTGTCCCGCAAGTCTCTGTGCTGTCTCCTACGCTGTTTATACTGCACATCAATGATATGTTGGACATCAACAACATACATTGCTATGCAGATGACAGTACTGGAGACGCTTATTACACGGGCCGTGCAAGCATCCGTGAAGAACTTGTGTCTCAATTCGAGATCGGTCTGTCCAAGGTCTCTGACTAAACTTGGTCCGATTCAACCCTTCAAAGACACAAGTCTGCGCGTTCACCGCTAAGAAAACCCCATTCACTGTAGTCCCACAATTCCAGAACACTCCCCTTTCCATCTCCAAGAGCATTGGGATCCTTGGCGTTGACATCTCCAGCGATGTTCAGTTCCGAGATCATTTGCTAGACAACGTAAAGCTGGCGTCCAAAAAACTTGGTGTACTCAACAGAGCGAAGCAATACTTCACGTCGGGGCAAAGGTTGCTACTTTACAAGTCGCAAGTCCGGCCCCATATGGAGTACTGCTGCCATCTTTGGGCAGGTGCACCCGGATACCAGCTTGGCCGTTTTGACTCGGTTCAACGACGGGCTGTGACAATTGTCGACGATCCCAAACTCACTTGCGGTATCGAGCCCTTAAGTCTGAGGAGAGACTTTGCCTCCCTGTGTGTGTTCTACCGCTTGTACAATGGGTTGTGGTCTGAGGAATTGTTCGAAATGATGCCCACGGCTACTTTCTATCATCGCACCGCTCGCCATCGACAGGGAATTCATTCTCACACTTTGGAACCGAAATGGTCGCGTACAGTGCGGTTTCAGAGAAACTTCATCCCACGAACGCTTGGGCTGTGGAATGAGCTCCCTGCCAAGGTTTTCTCTAAGGACTACAGTATGGGGTTCTTCAAAAAAGAAGTTATTAGATTTCTGAAGGTTTGGCAACGCGCGAGTGATGCCCCTGGTGTTGCAAGCGTCCATAGGCTACTGTGACCGCTTACCATCAGGCGGACCGTAGGCTTGTTTGTCACCTTAGAGGTATAATAAAAAAAACTGGGCGGGTTTTTGAAAACACAGTTTGGCAAAAAGAAACACTATAGTCATTTACTAACCGATCTACAGCAATGCAAGCAGTTACCTTCAGAAGCTGCAACCCAGTTTGGCCTTCGTGTGGAAACCTGCTTTTTCAAATTACTAACAGAGCTTACCATATCATACCAGAAAAGCGAATAGCTAGACGACAAGAAATCTAATAGTTTAGTTTTGTTATCCTCTTTATTTATTATATTAAAATGAAAATCTCCTGTGAGAACTATATATGATCCTGTCATTAAATACAGGTTATGATGAGTTCTTAATCGCGAAGGAAAATCTGACGTTTGAGGTATTATCAGCGAAGTTGAAGTTGAAGTATTAAAAAACATTCTTCGCTATGATTGACAGTTACTGTTAGGAAAATGATTTAAATAAGAAATAATAGCTACAATCGTAATCGAGTTACATTCGATTCACATAAACAGTTTTATAAAAACGTAAGAAAGTTGTTACGGGAGCTATACATAGTAAACAAAAAGTATTATGAGCATCATATCATTAATAATACAAACAATCCTAAACTCCTCATTTAAAAATAATAAAACGGGATTAAACGCGTCATTTGGCAAAATACCTTTTTCCCGATGTTTCGGCTGGGTGTCTTCGGCTTCGAGTGAAGGCGTCCTCTTGAACTACCCTCACTTTATCTTTATAATTTTCAAAATCACTACACACAACACTAACGGTGTCCTCGGGTGCGTTCGCCGGTGAAACTCGAGAGCTGTATGTTCCTATGACTAGATTCCATGCAGGCGACAGTTTGTATCCATCCGCACGATTGAAGTTCTTATGCTTTTTTTATATCAATCGCTTCGCGTACCAATCTTCGGTAATATTGGCGATCGGTGGACAAACCTTAGGCTGGTGGAGCTCAATCCAGTGGTTGGAATTTGAGTTATTTAGATGTTCTGCTATAGCTGATTTTGTCGTCTGGCAATTCTTTACAGCAGCAATATGTTCTTTGACCCTGTCCGCAATTGTGCGTTTGGTCTGGCCAATGGAGGAACTGCCGCAGCTGCAGTCAATTTTGTAGACACCTGGTTTTTGGTACGGGATTACGTCCTTTGGCGTGCGCACCTGCTGTTTAATTTTGGAGTACGGAACATACACCGTCTTAATTAAAAATTGTTTCAAAAGCGATCCAATTTTATCCGTTACTCCTTTGATATAGGGCATAAACGCTGGCTGTCTGCTAACCTCTGGATTCTTCGTACTTATGTTACGGCGACCTGAACTTCTTCTACTTGTTTTGTACCCGTTTTTCTCGAGTGCCTCCTGAACGTGTGCCAGCTCAGTATCTAAATGTTCAGAGTCACAAAGGTCATGAGCTCGATTATTCAGAGACGTCTCAATTGATTGTAGGTGACGCGGGTAATGATTCGAGGAGGCGTTCAGGTATCTGTCCGTGTGTGTGGGTTTACAGTATGCCCCAGAGAGCCATCTTCCCTTACATTCAATTTAACATCTAAGAATGCCATTGAACTTTCACTTTCCATTTCATATGTAAAACGTATTTTGTTATGAATGGAGTTAAGGTGATCTAGGTACTATTCTAATTCCTGCCTGGTTCCTTTAAAAATTTATAATCCTAAACTCCTTTGGAAGAATCTTAAGTCAAACAGTCTTAAGAAGAGTATTCATAGTATCTCAATGTTCGAATTATGTAATGCTTCTGACAGTGTCAATCCACCTTTTTTTAAAATTGCCTGTTATTGATATAGTTGACATTTCAACTCTCACATTCTATGAATTTCAAAGGTTTAGTTCAGACACTTTCCATCTTTCTCCAGTAAATGAAGAAAAAATTTTAACTATAAGAAAGGCTGAAGCACAAATGCGCAGGGAACTGACCAAATTTCCTTTGAAATTTTATTAATAACTATGCCTCAGACCTTAAGTGTAATTAACTAATATAGTGAATAAATCAATAACTACTTCAACATATCCTGATTTGTAGAAAATTGCAAAAGTGAAGCCCATTCCTAAAACAGCTCACCCAATCCATAAAAAAGCCTTTCGTCCAATCAATATTTTGTCTACCATATCTAAAATCCTTGAAAAAATGGTTTTCCCATAAGTACATGAATACCTCGAACAAAATAAAATACTTCCTTACTTATAGTCCGGTTTTCGAAAAAAATCACAGTTCCTCTACAGCCTTAATGGATGTTGTTGATAATTTGTTATCTTTTTGGGACAAGGATATGGGGTCTATATTGGCATTGTTAGATTTTCCCCGTGCTTTCGAAACAATAAATTTAGCTCTTTTTATGTCAAAATTGTCTTATTATGGATTTGATACTACTGCATTGGGGTGGTTTGACAGTTATCTTAAGAACAGGTATCAGTATGTTGAAATTAAAAAAGTCAATGGTAGCAAATTGTCTTCTTCCCAACAGCCAGTAAAATGAGGTGCACCGCAACGCTCTGCTCTTGGGCCACTTCTCTTCATAATTTACACTGCTGAAATCACTTCTTGCATGGAAAATTGTTATTATCATCTTTATGCTGATGATTTTTAAATATATCTATATAATCTATAAGTATACAATCTGCTATGTAATAATTTTTACTGTATTTACCGTTAATTTGATCCACATCAGCTCAACAAACTCAGAGACAGTATGATGTATAGTACGCGCATTTATCCTATTTTTGTAAAACCTATCCCACCTCCACGACCACCTCGGATATTACAGGGACGAGGCACATGTCTAAATCGGTACCCAGGTATAACAGAAGCACGCTCTTCCCCTCTCTTTGATCCAAGTCTCGTTCGCTGATAATACCTCAAACGATAGATTTTCCATTGCGATTAAGAACTCATCATACCCTGCATTTAATGACAGTATCATTAAATACAGGTAATGATGAGTTCTTGATCGCAATGGAAAATCCATCGTTTGAGGATTTATGTGAATGAAAACATGTTGGTGTTCTATAAAGTATTTATCTATCTATCTATGTATCTAACTCGTCCAACCCCTTCAATAATACTTGATGTTTGACATAATTTTGGATTCCGTGTAGTTGTTTCGTTCACTTCCTGAGGCTAATCGACACTGTATATTGGTTATACTGTATATCTTAAAATGATTTTATCACTTTTTTGTGGTTTATTTACTTTATTCTGGTGTATTAGAATGTTGATAATAAAGTAGGTATATCAAAAATCCGGTTGTCCGTATTCTAAAATACGTAATGGGTAACTGATTGTTCATTAGTGGTTAGTTAATTTATTTGAATTAACTTAAACATAAATCAGGTATTGCACCATGTCATAGATTTATACTTTAGGTTTAAAAAATCTGAAGGAGTATAATATGTATACCATGGATCCAACAATTTCAAATATTATAGAAGTTTGCATCAATTGGCCGAATACTATAAACGTGAGTGGTCCGTAACGCCCCAGAGCGTTCAGGTCTTGCATCTGAAAACATACCATCAGTCAATTAATAACTGACACCTGTATCTATGGTTCAACTGCAAATTTATTAATTCTGCTTCTTATTTAGAACACCTGGTTTAGTTGTCGTATCTGTTAATCGCAGACCCATACATTAAATCTACCAGGATGGCTTCAATTGGTTTGTGGTTTCCGTGTAATGCTTGAACTAACACTTAAGGTTAAGAAAGCGAACAGGTGCGAGTCGGACTCGCGCACGAAAAGTTCCGTACCATTATCTATAAAAACGGCAAAAAAATCACCCAATTCGTTGAATGGGAGCTCCCCTTAAATATTTGTTTTATTTAAATTTTTAAAGTGAATACATAACTAAATATTCTGTGAGTAATTCAAGCATCTACCTGTTGCCGTTATCAATATCGAGCAAAAACGAGCAAAAAAATCACGTTTCTTGTATGTGAGCCCCTTAAATATTTATTTTATTCTGTTTTTTAGTATTTGTTGTTATAGCGGCAACATAAATACATCTTCTGTAAAAATTTAAACTTTCTAAATATCACGGTTCATGATATACAGCCTGGTGACAGACAGACAGCGAAGTCTTAGTAATAGGGTCCCGTTTTGTACCTTTCAGTACGGAACCCTAAAAGAACAATTTCTTTGGACCCTAATTCATATTCATATTCATATATTTATTTATAACATCTGTTATACGTCAATTTTACATTAGATTTTAATATAAATATTCGTGCTATTATAGGCAAATAGAATAAAAAGACGTTCTTAACTTATGTGTTTCGTTCGTATACTTTTTACTTACAGATAAAGCTTGTTTACTATAATATATGTCGTATGTCGGTCCTGGCTATTGTTGTAAAGCTAAGTCAGAGGTAGTTGTGTAACCACCAACTTGAGAACGTTCGTCAATCCGCATGGACCCACGCGGTAGAATATGGCTTATGACTTCGTTCTGGAATAGGAGAACTGGAGGTACTCCTTAACAGGGACTGCTGAGTTAAATATAAATAAATTGATAAAGTTGTAAAATTGAAGTTTGAGCAATCATGGGTAAATTAACTTCACACCTTTGTCTTTAAGCACTTACAATCGTGGAGCATTCCAAAAGCAGTAGACAACCAATAACCAGATGAAAAAAATAATATATTGCCATTGATGGTCCAAAAAACTCCGAAAGGTCATCCGTGAACCTGTAAATTAAATTAATTTCGATACTTTAAAGAAAATAATAGTTACTTATTAATATAACTCGTTAAATCTCAGAGGGCTATCAGTGGCAAACTGGGAAACCGCAAAACCACAATAAACTACTAGTGATCATTTTGAGACACACAGTTTTTAATCTATTCAAAAACTCAAAAAAAATCATAAATTTAACCAATTCAAAAATCAATTATAAGCAATCTAGAGTCAGATCATTGTGGACAGTTAGTGGTTTTAGAAAGAAATAATAGTATTACTAAAAAGTAAATTAAAGTTATACCAATTACAACTAAACCGATTGAATCAATTAAATCTAACTTATTGCATAAACTTCCGAATTTACTTTATAATGGCAACCCAATTACTACAAAGTATAACAAAATATTTACTGCAAAACAGAAAGTTATTTTCCTCTCTCCCTCCCTCGACTCCCTAGTTGGTAGTGGTCCCGACTGTGGTGCAGAGGGTGTGGGTTCGATTCCCGCACAGAACAAACATTTATGTAATAAACATTTGTGTTTATCTTGAGTCTGGCTGTATTTATGTATGATATGTATGTATTTACAAAATGTATGTACTTGTAGCCGTTGTCTGGTATCCATAACACAAGCTTTGCTTACTTTGAGGCCAGACGGTGCTGTGTGCAATGTCCAAATATGTTTATATTATATTTATATTTCCAGTCATTTTACTTTTAGTGAATGGGCTACCCACTTATTTATAAAAGTAAGCGTTAAATGTATGAATTATATAAAGAAAGAACATATAATTATAGCCAAATATTTAGGGAATATATAAAAAAAATACTCAAAAACCTTTAAAAAAGTCTATCTTGGTGCAAAATCAATTCATCTCAGAAAAAAGTAAAAAATTTAACATATAAAATAAAAACTACATGGAACATAATAAATAATGAAACTGATAAAGCTAGGAATCCTTTTCAGGGCTTTGAGTTGATTGTAGATGATACTATTTTATAAACAACTTCTGAGGTAGCTGTTGCCTTTGAAGCTTTAGCAATATTCCATTAAAAAAAACTGAACATCTTAACTCAAGTCCAATTTTAGCAAATAATTATTAAAAAATAATGTTGAACATTAGTCCTACGGGTATCATAAATACATTTAATTAGAATTAAAAAAACACCACAGACCTTTGAGCACTTCCTGTAAAAACTATAAACTTAATAATTCATGTTACAGTACAACCCTTAGCCACTACTTTTAACCGACTTCAAAAAAGGAGGAGTTTCTCAATTCGACTGCATATATATATATACATATATTATGGATGTTAAGCCATAATTTTTTTGTTTATGAACAGATTTACGTGATTTATTTTTATTTGACAGGATATTCTTGCGAGTAAATTTTATCAAAATCGATTCAGTAGGTTAGTTTTTAGACAATATTAAAAAAATATCTTTGTCATCTAAATAACTTTCCCTTGATATTGATTTAAATGAACGAACAAATTCAAAGAATTTTAAACGCAAATTATACAATTATAGTATAGCTTTTTAACCGATTAATATATTTAAGATGTTGATAATTGTATTGAATTTTGTTACGAGTCACCGATACTCGATTCTTAGCGTTCGAGGAAAAAAAGCAATTCGTCACTCAAAAGTAAAAAATAAACACCTTTATCAAAAAAAAAAGCAACCAGCTTCAAAAAGATGCCCTAAAAAGGTAAAAATAATTACTTTTTGCCAAAAATGTGACCTGAATTACAGTTTACGCGGGAGGAAGTTTCTTTGAAACCGCACTGTACGCGACCAATTAGGTTCTAAAGTGTGAGAATGAATTCCCTGCCGATGGCGAGCGGTGCGATGGTAGAAAGTAGCCGTGGGCATCATTTTGAACAACTCCTCAGAACACAACCCATTGTTCAAGCGGTAGAACACACAGGGAGGCAAAGTCTCTCCTCAGACTTAAGGGCTCGATACCGCAAGTGAGTTTGGGATCGTCGACTATTCTCACAGCCCGTCGTCGAACCTAGTCAAACGGGCCAAGCCGGTATTCGAGGCACCCGCCCAGCGATGGCAGCA
The DNA here is from genome assembly GCA_946406115.1 of Apoda limacodes. Classification (NCBI taxonomy): domain Eukaryota; kingdom Metazoa; phylum Arthropoda; class Insecta; order Lepidoptera; family Limacodidae; genus Apoda; species Apoda limacodes. The sequence continues at coordinate 2,159,808 of OX291553.1, read as the reverse complement.
GTACTCCATTTAGGGTCGGACTTGCGACTTACAAAGCAGCAACCTTTGCCCCGACGTGAAGTACTGCTTCGCTCTGTTGAGTACACCAAGTTTTTTGGACGCCAGCTTTACCTTGTCTAGCAAATGATCTCGAAACTGAACATCGCTGGAGATGTCATCACCAAGGATCCCAATGCTCTTGGAGATGGAGAGGGGAGTGTTCTGGAATTATGGGACCACAGTGAATGGGGTTTTCTTAGCGGTAAACGCGCAGAAGTTTTCCGTCCCCAGTCAGAGACCTTGGCCAGACCGATCTCGATTTGAGATAAAATATCTATAAATCACAGCAAAAAAATCACGTTTCTTATATGGGAGCCCCCCTTAAATATTTTCTTTATTTTAATTCAATTATTTATTTTCAAAGTGACTATATAACTAAATAAATTCTGTGAATATTTTAAGCCTCTACCAGTTGCCGTTATTAATATCGAGCAAAATCGAGCAAAAAAATACGATTGTAGTATGGGAGCCCCCTTAAATATTCATGTTATTCAGTTTTTTAGTATTTGCTGTTATAGCGGCAATAGAAATACATCTTCTGTGAAAATTTCAACTGTCTATGACGGTTCATGAGATACAGCCTGGTGACAGACGGACGGACAGCGGAGTCTTAGTAACAGGGTTCCGCTTATTACCTTTTGGGTACGGAACCCTAAAAACCCAAATGTATTAAATTTACATAACCAAATGTTAGTAAGATACAAACATGTATTAATATTAATGGCAATTAGAACTTGTTAATTCAATAGTTTTTCTTGGCATAACGCTAGACTCCAAACTTCAATGGGGTCCTCATATTCATAACCTAGCCAAAAAACTTCTGTTACAAAAACTGTTGGATATGCTTAGGGAAGTAAATATTTTAACTTTAGCGTCGCAGTACAAATATGAAAATCTTTTATATGTACATAAAAACATTAATAGTTCAGCAAGAAAAGTGACGTTCAAAAAGTAAATACTAGAAGTAAAAATAAGCTGTTGGTCCACGATACACGTCTACACAAAATAAGTAACTCTTTTATGGCGCAATATTTACACTTTTACAACAAAGTTCCCAATAATATTAAAAACTACGGTAGGATAAAAGCTAGGATGAAAAGGTAAACCAATTAAAATGGAAATAATATAAAATTGTGTTTAGGTACGTAGACACCAACTTCAAACTTTAATTCAAATCAGATTTTTGGAAATAAGTAATAATTTTTACTTTTTAGTGTATCTTTTTGAAGCCTTTTTTTTCACTTTTGTACTCAAAAAACATCGATACTCGTTACAAAATTTTGTATAATCATCAACATAAAAGGCGATTCACCAGTTCCTAATTAATTCCAATTATTTTTTTTGACCAAAGATTAAGTTTTAAATTCACAACATTAGTAGGAGTACCTTTTAAATGAAAAAAGGATTTTGAAAATCCGTCTATATATGACGGAGTTATGCCCGAACATACATAAAAATAAAATACAAACATATGAATTGAGAACCTCCTCCTTTTTTGAAATCGGTTAAAAATAAGCTATGTTTCGGATACATAATGATAATTTTACAATACAAAATACAATATTATAGTTACTACAATATAATCACATATTTATATTAATTGTAGTATTTAAATAGTTTTACGAAATAATAAAACCATTTACGTAATTTAGGGTGTATAGTGTCAGGGGTATTCATTTCCGAATACACGGGTACGCGACCCCGGCCTCCCGAGCTTCTACTAATTCATTAAAATTTCTGTTGACCGATTACGTATTGATGCCGCAAACACGGACTGGTTTTGATGATTGATTTAATGCAATTACGGTTGACGAAGAAGTAACTGTCTTTAACACTTTGCTCACAGGATTATACGATGTTTATGCACCAATAAAACCAGTTAAAGTTAGACTTTACCCTGCACCTTGGCTTACAGATGAAATCCGTATTTTACAAAATGATCGTGCCAAGTCAAAAAATAAATTACATCCTTCTGCTGTGAATCTAGAAAAATATGAGCTTCTGAGGAATCACTGCAATACAGTATGTAGAGACGCACAGCGACGCCACATTCATAATTCTGTTAAAAATAGTGATCCACGTAAAATTTGGAAATTTCTCAAGTCATTTGGAGTTGGTAAAACTCAAGATAAAACTTCCTTCAATAATATTAACATTGATCAACTTAATAAGCATTTTTCTTCTATTGTTGACATGGATAACAACACCCTTAATCATCTTTCAAAGATCCCAACTCCTGACTTACCTCCTTTTTCTTTTAGTCAATTCAATGATTTTGATGTTAAGAAGAGTATTTTGTCCATTGCATCCAGTGCTGTTGGTGGTGATTGTATTAGCCGTAAAATGATCATTCCCATCCTTGACATCCTTATTCCCATCATCACTCATATTCTTAACTCTTCCAATTCCTCTAGTAGTTTTCCAGCCATTTGGAAAAATGCTTTCATTATTCCGTTACCAAAAAAGGCAAATGCTTCTACATTAGCGGACTTTAGGCCCATTTCTATTTTACCTTTCTTATCAATGGTCCTTGAGCGACTCATTCAACATCAACTTAATACCTTTCTGACTAAAAACAATCTATTGAACTCTTTGCAGTCCGGTTTTCGTCCTGGTCATAGTAAGGTTACTGCTCTCACCAAAATTACTGATGATATCCGTTTCGGCATGGATAATAAACAACTTACAGTTATGTCGCTGTTAGATTTCAGTAATGCCTTCAACACAGTAGACTTTGACATATTGCTGGGCATCTTACGCTCTCTTAACATATCTCCAACAGTAATTGACTGGTTTCACAGTTACTTGTATGGGCGCCAGCAACGCATCCGGTTGGAGGATACATCCTCCGACTGGTGCTCCACTTCAGCTGGTGTACCGCTAGGTGGCGTGCTGTCTCCTCTCCTATTTGCCATCTTCATTAACACTATTACTCACAAACTTTCTTCTCTCTTCCACTTGTATGCAGATGATCTCCAAATTTCCATACATGCCCCAATTGATGACATCAATAAAGCCATTGAAAAAATTAATGCTGATCATGACCAAATACTTCAGTGGAGTTCATTTTATGGCCTTCAAATTAATCCTCTCAAGTCGAAAGCTATTATTATTGGCAGTCCAAAAATGATATCACGAACTATTACCTTCAATTAAACTTGACAGAGTCTCTATACCTTATTGTGACTCCGTCAAAAATCTAGGGATAATTGTTGACAATACGTTATCATGGGCCCCACTAATAAAAGCAATTAGTCGTAAAATATTTTCTTCGATAGAGTCAATGAGGCGGTTACGTAATCTGTTACCTATACCCACAAAAGTTGCACTTGCACAATCTTTACTTCTTCCTATTCTTGATTATGCTGATGCCTGCTATATTAATCTCACTGAGGAGCAATTAAATAAACTTGAGCGGCTACAAAATCTCTGTATTCGATTTATATTTGGATTACGCAAATACGATCATGTCTCTCAATTTCGTGCTCAGCTCAAGTGGCTTCCAATTTGACTTCGCCGGAATACCCATACTCTTACACTACTTTATAACATACTATTCAATCCATCAACTCCTTATTATTTGAAAGAACGATGTCATTTTATTTCCTCTTCTACACTTACACTTCGCTTGTCCACTAGTCTTCTTTTAAAAACACCAGCTCACAACACTAATTTTTATAATCGTTCTTTCACAGTTCAGGCTATACAGCTATGGAATTCTCTTCCACTGACTATAAGGCACTCACAATGTGTGGTTATTTTTAAAAACCAAATTAAATAACATTATCTTTTGATCTCAAACTCACAGTGTTAAACTCACAGGGTTAAAATTGTCTTATTTTGTGTTTGTTATTTTATTTCAAATGTCTAGTATATGTATGTTTATTTATATTTTGTTTATTTATTTATTATATTTATGTTATATACTTGTTTATTATGTATTGTGTGTATTTTTATTCTAATTACAACTTACCTCTTTCGTCACCGCACCACCTACTTCTCTTTGTATTTTCCTCTAACCAAAGATTTGCCTGGTAGAGATCGCTTTTTAGCGATAAGGTTGACTATTTGTCCTTTTTTTTTTATATTAGCTTTTAATTGTATATCTCTTTAAATTGTGCAATAAAGAAAATTTTATTAATTCATTAATTCATAAGGCTTGATAGGTCTCGACTGATAAAGTCCACGCTCCGACCCACAACCGTCCAAATCAAAATCCCAGAAAACTTTCAGCTCCAACTCAAAAATCGCTTTGAATGCTTAAATGAAGATGCATCAGTGGACGATACCAACGACATTTTGTGTTCTTTAAAACACACCGTACAAATAAAACAAAAAGACTCTCGGACCAGACTCTAAGACTTATGAACGAGAGACGAAACCTTAGGCTGCAGTCTTCGGATGATGCAATGTCATATCGGCGGCTTATTAGACAGATCTCAAAATCACTTGCACGCGACAAACGCCACTTTAATACATTGCGTGTTGAGGAGGCAATAGAACGGAACAAAGGTTCCAAAGTATTCGCGAGAGATCTGGCTATTGGGCCGTCGTCTGGCAAGGCTGAAGACGGAGGACGGCAGCATTGTTTCGTCTGGACCAGAGGTCTTGAAGGAGATCGAGAAAATCTATGGACAGTTATACACGTCGACATCGAAACCAGTTGGCAGTCCAGCTAAAGACCCAGACTAGACTGACTCGACACTATACCGAGGACATCCCGGACGTCAGTTTGTACGAGATTAGTATGGCTCTGAAACAGCTTTAAAACAATAAGGCACCGGGTGATGATGGAGTTACGACTGAGCTTCTGAAAGCGGGTGGAAAACCGGTACTAAAAGTCCTTCAGAAGCTCTTTAACACCGTCATACTCGAAGGTACTTCGCCGCAAGCATAGCACGGAGGCGTAGTGGTGCTTCTCTCCAAAAAAGGTGAAATACCCTTCTTAAGAATTACAGACCCATCACGCTTCTGAGTCATGTTTATAAGCTGTTTTAAAGAGTAATTACGAACCGCCTCACTCGCAAGCTTGACGATTTCCAGCCTTCCGAACAAGCCGGTTTCCGAAGAGGCTATAGTACCGTTTACCACATACATAAGCTGCGGCACATTATACAGAAGTCAGAAGAGTATAATCGGCCCCTTTGCTTAGGTTTGTGGACTATGAGAAAGCCTTTGATTCAGAGGAAACATGGGCAGTGCTTCAGGCTCTACAGAGATGCCGTATTGATCATCGGTATATCAAGGTGCTAAAATGCTTGAACGATAAAGCCACCATGTCAGTCCGTCTCCAGGATCAGAACTCGAAACCGATCCAACTGCAGAGAGCTGTGAGACAGGGAGGTGTCATATCTCCGAAACTCTTCACAAATGCGTTGGAAGATGTCTTTAAGCTTCTGGACTGGGACGGTTTTGGCGTCAATGTTAATGGCGAGTACATTACCGACCTTCGGTTTGCCGACGATATTGCGGTCATGGCAGAATCCATGGAGGACCTTAGAACAATGCTCGAAAGCCTCAGTAGAGCTTCCCAACAAGTGGACCTCAAGATGAACATGGACAAGACGAAAATCATGTCGAATGGCCATGTAGCACCCACTTCAATAACTGTTGGGAACTCTACACTCGAAGATGTTGACGAATACGTATACCCGGGACAAACTGTTCGATTAGGTAGGTCCAATTCCGAGAAAGAGGTTAATCGCCGAATCCAACTCGGTTGGGCAGCGTTCGGAAAACTGCGTACTATTTTCTCGTCCTTACCCCAGTGCTTGAAGACAAAAGTCTTCAACCAGTGTGTGTTGCCAGTGATGACTTACGGCACTGAGGCGTGGCCGCTAACTATGGGCCTTATACTCAAGCTCAAGGTCGCTCAGCGGGCGATGGAAAGAGCTATGCTCGAAGTTTCCCTACGTGTTCGAATTAGGAATGAGGAAATCCGTAGGGGAACTAAAGTTGCCGACATAGCTCACCGAATCGCAAAGCTGAAGTGGCAATGGGCAGGGCATGTGCTCGAAGAAACGATGGCCGATGGGGGAAGAAGGTTCTCGAGTGGCGACCACGAACCGGAAAGCTCAGCGTGGGCCGGCCTCCCGCTAGATGGACAGATGACAGAGTCGCACGCTGTGGAGAAAGTAAGGTGAGGCCTATGTCCAGCAGTGGACATCGATGGGCTGATGTGATGACGTAATTTAAATCGTTTTTTACCGTAACCCTACCGTACCGTAAACACCCTTGAGATGCGAGATAAGAAGATTATTGCGATGAATTAAGAAATTAAATGAGCTATAATCAATAAAAATGGAAAAAAGAAATGGTGACAATATTCCACCTTGATGCACGCCGGAAACACACCAGTTAGAGATTAACTGATCACAACGTACCGACTGTTGGCGGCCTTAAACATAAGAGGAGAACCAATTTAAAGCAGGGGGTGATACCTATATTGTATTTTTTTCAGAACAGCAAGTAAGATGTCGTGATCGACTGTGTTAAAGGCAGTAGAAAATCTGTGAGAACAAGTATTGTGACCAATGCATCCTTCATGCCATCTCTGATATCTTTGGTTGCTTTTAATAGAGCAGTAGCCTTCCTGTGTCCCGCATGAAAGCCATATTGCACTGTACTTAGTAGTTGACTTTTGTGAACATACTGAGATAGTTGCTTGTGCACCACTGGTTCAAGTATTTTGAAAAAAAACGGTAATACTGAAATAGGCCGACAATGGCCTATTTATATATATAGAATTAGCAAGCGAAACAGTTTAGTATCTTTATCTATTTTGGTGGATGATTGAAGGTTAAAATCATTAGGAGAAAAGATACAATTAGTTAAATCAACTTCAGTTTTGCCAATTTGCTGTAAGACAATTTCAGATATCAGCTGGCTTCGACTTAGTCATATCGTTAAGAAAATATCTGCGTTTTGCTGACCTTACCATCTGGTTACACGTGTTTCTAGCAGCTAAAATTTCTTTATTATCAGGTTGGTAGGTGAAATACCAGAGATATTCTTATTCTTTTAAAAGTGCTGATATGGTAGTGCCTGTGTTTTCAATAGGGACCTCGGTGATACCGTTAAATAAAAGATACTCACTGCGGTTCCTAATCTCTGCGGTATCTATAGTTTTGCTGATCTCTGAAATCTGTTGCCGCAGTATGTTACAATGTTCCAAATGTGATCCTTGAAGACCTTAAATTCCTCATGATAAAATGTTATTACCTTGCAAATTTGCTAAAAAACTCACGTACACTATCCTCATGTGTAGGAGTACAACTCCGTTCCTCCCTCCTAATCAATAATTTAAATTCCTCAGTTAACTGTGACAAGTTATTTTGAGTTGAAGCTGCTTTAAGGTGTGCCCCAAAGTCTGCCATTTTTTGGGACACTGTCCATTCCAAAATACGCTGTGCTTCTTGAATATCAGTAGCATTAGTATTAACCATACTTAGTGAATTTAGTTGAGTTAGCAAGAGTGTTACTGCCGGTGGGTTTTTTGCACATTTTTAAATACTATTGCATGGAATTTAGTAGACATACTTCTGGTAAGTCCTTGGCAAATAAGATTTAGAATTAGCTTACTTAAATTGTGATTTATTTATTTATAATATTAGTAAAACATATAAATTAAAACAATGATGTGTCACTTTATGATCTTTTTTCCAACATCGTGGACAACATTACTTCCAGGATGACAGTGTGGCTATAGGCAGTCCAGTAGTTCCGGTAATAGCCAACATCTGGATGGAACATTTAAAAAAATCCATAGATATGCAAGAGTTCCAGGTAAAATTATGGAAAAGGTATGTTGACGATGTTTATTGTGTTATGAAGGGTAGCAGACTTGAAGTAGAATAGTTTGCCTACCACCTAAACTCTATACATTCTAAAATCTGATTCCATTTTGAAATGGAGATGGACAGATCAGTAGCTTTTCTCAACGCCAAATTGACGGTTAAAGAAAATCGCTCGTTAGGATATATTGTATATATACACACACTGACAGGTATCTTAACGCGAATCACTATCCGCAACACCTGCAATCCGTTGTGACATAGCTAACAAACATAGCACACGGTTTTCGTGACCTTGGAAAGTTAGATAATGAGCTGACGTACATCTAGGAGGTACTTAAACTAGGATATATATGAAACGTCTGAAGAGGAAAGAAAGTCAACAAGGGGTAAACAGAGTCTCTACTTTTATGCCGTATTTAAAGGGAGTGACAGACAGAGTTGAAACAGTACTCAGGAAATACTCCATAAGGGCTATTTAAAGTCCTTTCTCTAAGGAAGCAAATAATCTGCAATCCCCGAAGGATATTGTCTCTCTACAGACACCTGGCGTCTACAAGGTAAACTGCACTTGTGGAAGTTTCTACATAGGACAGACAAAACAAAACGATTTCTGAAAGGATTACGGAACATATCACGGGTGTAAAAAACCGTCCGATAAATAAGTCAGCCATAGCCGAGCGTTTGCTGGAGTCAGGTTCCACTCACTGGATTAAATTACATCAGCCACAAGTCCTCTCCACCAATCGACACTCTAGGACTAATACAAGATGTGGTTGAAATTAAAAAGTATAAAAACTTCAAACGTGCGGATGGATACAGATTATCAACAACTTGGAATCCTGTCATCGGCAATAATGTAATCATCCCCGAAGCAATGGAAACCGAATTTATGACTTAGTTAGTGTTGTATGTAGGAATACTGATAGTTTGAACATGCAAAATTGTTAAGACCAACTGAGGGTACTTATAATATAACCCGCTTCCTGAAGACGACGCTAGCTGACAAACAAAAAAGGTATATACCTAATATAAAATTTACACGATTTCAACTTGTAAAATTTATTTACTCCAAAATTTTATTTTTCATTTATAATAGCCTAAAAATGTAACTAGTACCGGCTCAGCATTGTTTTTTTGCTGTTATAATGTTATTACCTGGTGTAAGAATATATTGTGTTATTTTCAATATGAAGTTGAAAAATATAAAAGATAAACTACTAAGTTTCTTGCCGATTCTTATCGGTAGTAAAGTCATTGTGGACCGACGGCCGTAGAGTTTATAAACTCAATAATTGAACTGAAGATACAAAAGTGCTGTTAAAAAGTAATACTTTAATAAAAAATACTTTGAGTTTGAGTAATAATTTTTGGAGCTTATTTTCATTGACTTTCATCAATTTGGTTAATATATATGAGTATTCATTGCTAGTGTTTAGATAAACCTACCTTACAATGATTCTGTGATGATCAACGCAGTCTTTTAACATAGTAAATACTTCGTTGTTCTCCTGCTCGTCGAACATACCCGATATCTTGTTTTTGGGTAAGGGCATGTCATCTAAATTTTTCCTTAATACATTGATATGAGCAATTATTTGGAACACCATAATTGAAAGATACAAATCGAAGCAATAAATTGCTATGACACACTGAATGGAGGCGACAAAGTTGAAGATACTGGTTGGATAGAAGTAAAGCGTAGGATCAAAACCTGGATATAAATAATATATTGTAAATTCAGGTGTCGAATTTCCTTGATAATTTGTTTTGAAGATTCCCGTTTTGTAGTTGGTGTAGATTGGTATCGTATTAAAGAGAATAATTCCGATCGCCATTCCGAACATCAAATACACGATGAACCAGTAAGATATCAGTTCCGTCTTCTCGTACATCTGTTAAATAAAACTTTTTGCTAAACCCAAAAAATGCATTATCACTTCACATTTTTTTTTCACATTCTTTGCAAGCCTGTTACTTACGAAATATTGGATTGGTATTCACCTTTTTGTACCAAACGCCTTTATGTTTAAAGTTGATGAGATGGAAGTCCGCTAAGAAGCAGGTCGTAATTTCTTCATATTTTATAAAATTCATGTTAATGAGTCTAGCCTGAAAAGTAACAAAAAGTTACTACTAAAAGATTTCGAAATTTAAAAGCCATGCAAAATTACAAATTCTTACAATTTTTAATAGAAACTAGCGAAATGCTTGAGACCTTTTTAGATTCGAGGAAGCTATAATATTCAAGTCAACTTCTATTTATCTTTCATCACCCCGACATCGGCACGATCGTAAACCCATCGTTAGGCGGCCTCGGCACGTACTAACGGCCCCAGATGACGATCTCGCTGTCTGCAGAGCGAGATAAGTCTCTACGACCTCCCCTAATAGGGCCTCCCCGCTAACACGACGCCGACGTCCCCGGGTTCGTCGGCGCCCGCAAGGAAACACGAGGTATCAAAGAGTGCCGGGGCGCTTCTCTCCTCCACTCAATTGCAACCGCACCCTCGTAACGGGGAACTGCTCCCCTTGTGGTGACTCACCTTCGGGTTCGAGACTCACGCCGGTCGAAGGGACGCCCCCGAGAGCGACAACCTAAGCCGAGGTTCCCCCCGCGGGGAGCCCTTGAGCGTCTGGCGCTATATGGGCTGAGGCTCCTTCAGAGTCTCGCCCCAAAAAGCCCGGTGAAGCAGTAATGTCTGCAACAGCCAACTACATAGTCAGTCAGTCAGAAAAATATATTTATTTTACGACTAGCTCACACTAACGACTTTCAGTTCCAAGATTTACCAAAGTATAAGCTACTTGCGCGAAACCTATTAACAGCTTAGTACTGAAAGAAACAAATGTAAGAAGCTAGTGTGAGGTGGCCGTTAGCCCAAAGGCTGTATCCATGTAGATAGATGTACTGTATACTCAAGTAGTTCTTTTCTGTTAAGTTACGCATTGTGTTAGTTTCTAAAATATATTACTTTAAACTTTTTTATTTGCTTAGAAATAATAATAAATCTGCATTTTATACAAAACTTACCAGACTCAAAGCAGCCATAATTGATGTTACAAAAGTATGACCTAAATCGATAAACGACATATTATTGAAATTATATTTAATAAAATAGAATTGTCCAGAAACTGAGATGGACCACTGCACAATTAACAATTTCTTCATACAAAAATATAAAATAGGCATTTTCTCAATTTCCCCCCACCACCCCCCGACGAAGTACAGCATTATTTTTAATCGCCTGACGTAGTTAATAGAAGTTGTGTTTCGATATCTGCAAAAGACAATACGTCATAAGTTTAATTATAATTAATCAAAAATGAGAACAGTCACTAATATTAACTTAAGTTTATTAATTTTAGTTAAGTTATTTCTTTTATGCTTGTTCAAAGATTGATTCGAGTTTTGATGTTGTTAGATTGATTCGTGGGTATCTTCTCTATTACTCTATGGGTGTTAAGGTGCGGGTGTCGGGGGAGGGAAATTTACCTCCCACCATGACCCAGGCAGAAGCTCAGGGATGCTGAACACCCCCGGTGAAATTTTGAGCGAGCCTCCTTTTCAGGCCCCCGTGCGGTCAGTGCATAATATCGCCTGCGGCGATATGAGGAATAGAAATAAAAATAAAATAAAAGTGAGACAGAGCAAAACAAAATAGAACAAACAAAACAAAACGCAATAAAAGCAAAATAAAACGAGATAAGGCGCAACAAAAACGAAATAAAACAAAAACAAAGCGAAACCAAAACAAAATAAAAATAAAAGCGAAATAAAAACGAGATGAAGTTATAATGGAGAGAATTTTTAAAAAGGAAGTAGGTGAGTAGGCAGGAGGGTGAATAACTAAAATTATTCACCCACAGGGATAAGCTCTCGGGGGAGACACCGGCCTTCCGGCGGACGGGGATGTTAAGGGGCTATGCCCCTGAGGTGAGTATGGTGGCTGTTATCAGCGCGGGTGAATAATCGTTTAATAATAAACTCGGCGAGTGGCTCGGTTTTGGTGTCGCTAGCGATGGTGGGGTTGCGAACATAACGTTCCGCGCCGGTTATTATTCTCAGCGACTTATTTTGGACCACCTGGAGCTTACGTTTGCTGGTAAAAGATAGAAGACCGTTCCAAGCAGGCGCTGCGTAAGTGCGAATTTTGATTTTGAGTGGCAAGTCAGAGGAAAGTACCGGTCCAAGGAGCGCCCATGATGCGACCGCGCCTGCTGACACATGGTCTAGCATTTTGCGCATTCGCAAGGGGCGGTCTATAATACAACCGAGGTACTTTACGCTGGGTTGCCACTCAATAACTAGACCTTGAAACACGAGTTTCGGTGGGAAAAACCTTTGCAGGCCGGTCAGTGTCTTACTGGCATTAACGGCAATTCTTCACTTGTCCAGCCAGCCAGGCAAAGTGTCCAATAGTCGCTGCATTTTTTTGGCTGCTAAACTAGCTTTGCGGGAGGAGGACATATAGGCGCTGTCGTCCGCGTAAAGGGCTAGGATGACGTCTTCAACACCTTCAGGTAGACCGGAGTCACTGAGAGTGTGGATGTCGTTGGTGAATAACGCCTAGAGCAGTGGCGATAGGCAGCTGCCTTGAGGTACCTCTGCTCTAATGGGTTAACTCGCTGACTGGTTGTTCTCGACCGAAACATAAAAGCTCCGTTTGTCCAGAAACGAGGCTATTACTCGCCCGAGCATTGGTGGGAGGTCCGTCTCTAACAGTTTGTGTAATAAGCCCTCGTGCCAAACTCGGTCGGAAGCCTTCTCCATTTCGAGAAAGACTCCGACTGTGCGCCTGCCCTTGTTTAGCTCGAAGGCCATGTGATGGAGCACTCGTACAAGCTGAAGAGTAATACTGTGGCTGTCTCTGATACCAAACTGTTCAGGCCTAAGCTGGATGTGCGGGTATATCTTAAGTAAAAGTAGGTGTTCGAACAGCTTGGCTAGATTGGACAGCAGTGTAATCGGTCGGTAATGTTCTGGGCGATGACGGTCTTTCCCTGATTTCGGGAGAACAATGATTTTACCAATCTTCCACGAAGATGGGGAATGTCCAGTGCGCAGTATCCCATTAAAGTTCGGGTGAGTGCCACCAGACCCTTCCTAGACAGCATGATAATCGCTGTGCTTGGTATCTCGTCGAGGCCAGGTGATTTGCGCTTATTAAGCTTTGAGGCCTCCTTCCTGACCTCTTTGGGCGAGATAAAATAGTCACCTCTGAGTGGTGGGGTGGGGCTGGGCCGCGAAAAACTGCTCTACGCGTTCTGTAACTCCTAATGTGTGGTGATGGTCTATAATGGGGTTCGGTTTGAATTGGTCCTCAAAGAGTACCGCACGTTCCGCTGCATGATAGTGGCGGATGCCAGCGGTATCTATAAGGGGCCAAATTGGGGCGGGGGTTTTAGTGATTTCAAAGTCAAAGTCAAAGTCAAAATGGTTTATTCAAATAAGGATTTTACAATCACTTTTGAATCGTCAAAGTTATAAAATATTATTTTTTGGCGGGCCAAGCGATATAGAGCCGTGTCATCCTCACTGGCTTTAAATATCACCTGGTCCCACGAATGCTCTCTGTAATTGGTAATTTCGGACTGCAGTTCGGCACTGATTTTATTGAAGTCCCTCTTCACTGCTGGGCAACGTGTTTGGCACCAGTGTTTATTTATTTATTTATTTATCTTTGAGTTTGGCGCGGAGGTGCGCCGGTAGCATTTTTTTGCCAGACTGTGTGGCTAAAATTTTGGTCGACTCCCTTAGAGCCTGAGCAATGGCAGTTGTGAAGGTGTTAACTGCCTCTTCGTCTTCTGGGTAGTAGAAATTCCTCCAGCTGGGAGCTTGTAATCTGAAATAGCTCGGTGAATCATGGCCCAGTCGGTGCTTTTCCGGGGATTAGGGAGGGAGCGGTTTACCACTTTCTGATACTCCGAGGACCAATAAGATTGGCAGATGCTCAGTGTTAGTGTCGTGGAGGACTCTAGCGACATTGACCAGCTAACCTTATGCGCTAAGGCGATGTCTAGTACGTCCGGTGCGTGATTGTCCGTCAAGGGGTAATGCGTTGGTGAACCTGGACCTAGTTTTTGGTCTCAGCATCTGCTTTTAGCTCGTGACTGGGTTGTAGGAAATTCGTAAACCACATTGTTGGTGTTTGGAATTAAAGTCACCTAAAATAAGTGTGGGGGTGGCATCGCAAAAGATATTGTCGATGTCACTTGGATCGGTTGCTGGTGCTTATATGCGGCGAAGACTTTAAGCTCCGCATTGCCAGCCTTTAGTTTTACACCTATAGACCGAGTGGATGTAAATTGGGGAAGGGGTAGTAATCGGGGGGGCAGATTTGATACCTATTGGGTGTTGCGACGGGGTAGCGAAGGAGCTATAGTCACCCTTTTCCTCCTCGCTTCACGCCTAAGTACCGGGCAAGAACGGTCATTTGCCGTGTGCGCTTGCTTACAATTAGCACACTTAAGTGCGACCGTTTGCCAGTCGCAATCCGATGCGGGGTGCTCCGGCCACAGTGGACACATTTGATTGGCCGACGAAAGTTTGAGAGACGTGGTCAAATGCCTGGCATCTATGGCATTGCGCTGGGCCTGGGTGTGTACGCCAGGCTTCAATGGTGATGCCAGGCATTGTACCCATCTGCCAAGCCTACCCGTCTACCAAGCCATCTTCGTCCTTTATAATATTAAATTTTATAAAAATAAAATTTAATAATAAAAAAAAAAAAAGAAAAAAAGAAAAAAAAAAGAAAAGAAAAAAAAAAAAAATATATATATATAATAAAATTGTTATATAAAACTAACATAATGATAAAAATAATAATTAAATAGGATCGTGGAAGATCGAGGACTTAGAAAAAGTTAGCCAGGATCGTGGTGGTGGAGGTCTTTAATATTTTTGTAGACTTTCTAAAGACGGGCTTAACACATTTATGTAGTTAAAAACCTAAATTCGAAAATAAAATAAATATCATTACTAGAACACCCGGGACAGCATAAGTTTACGTAGACATACATAGGCAGCGGCGAGCGTCGCGTGGCCACAATATATAAAGAAAGCGTATGAGTGGGCATATGCAAAATGCGATAGATTTATATAAAATGATATGTATTATTGAGTGAATACATTATAATATGAGAGGAATTTTGTATCTTTCTGATGGCTAATAAAAGGTGGTAGTGTTGTAGTGACCTGAATATTGGAATGCGACTCTTTTGCTTGATTTAGCGATGGATGTTGCTTCTAATGTTTGATTGCTTATACTGCTGCTATACACTACAGGTAAAAAGACCTCGCCTGAGTAAAGTAAAGTGGAGACAAGGAGATGAAATGGAGGCATGCCCGGGGATCGGAAGCCTAAAACCTTCTGATCTCTCAGAATGTTTATCGTTAACATTCGTTAGTAGCTTCAAGTTACATCGGCTGAGCTCACAGATGGTTTGAACATCTCTCGCCTAACGTTTCGATCCGTTTGTTTGGGTCAAATACGGAGGTGAGTTCAGTGCCGAGCGACTTGAACGACGACAACAGATTACACAGTGTAGAAGGGTAAAGGTCCTTGCCCCGAGCTGTCTGTCAGAGTCGAAAAACTGCGAAAGAAGGCAATTGTTGTTTTATTTAAATTGACACGTAAGCCGTTGCCATGTTGCGGGAAGTCGGACGCTGATTACGCGAAGGCGACAGTGATACTTCACTTACGCGACTGGTGACACCAAATAGGGAGAAGTCTTGTAGCGATTTGAATATTGGAATGCGACTCCTTTGCTTGTATTAGTGATGGACGTTGCTTCTGAGGTTTGATCGTTTATAATGCTTCTATATTACACAGGTAAAAAGGTCTCACCTGAGTAAAGTAAAGAGGAGACAAGGAGATGAAATGGAGGCATGCCCGGGGATCGGAAGCTTAAAACCTACTGGTCTCTCAGAATGTTTATCGTTAACATTCGTTAGTGGCTTCAAGTTACATCGGCTGAGCTCACAGACGGTTTGAACATCTCTCGCCTAACGTTTCGATCCGTTTGTTTGGGTCAAATACGAATGTGAGTTCAGTGCCGAGAGACTTGAACGACGACAACAGACCACACAGTGTAGAAGGGTAAAGGTCCTTGCCCCGAGCTGTCTGTCAGAGTCGAAAAACTGCGAAACAAGGCAATTGTTGCTTTATTTAAATAGACACGTAAACCGTTGCCAAGTTGTGGGGAGTCGGACGCTGATTACGCGAAGGCGACAGTGATACTTCACCTACGCGACTGGTAACAACTCATGGAATCATATTTGGTTCGCGACTAAATTCCTAAAAAGCTGCGATACTGAATATTACAAAAATAATCTAATTCACACTTATTCTATCGTTAATCGATCAAATAAACTATAATTCTTCGTACTTGAACTGGTAATATACCTATACATTTAACCTGTTTATGAATCCTTGATCATGTATGGTGTGGACGCCGGCTTGAAAACCGAAATATATCATTTATAATCTACGACTGAAGTTACATGGATGCAGTGGGGCTTATTGCGTCTTGCTCTTCGGAGTGTGTTAAGCATGGGGCGTGCCCTCTTGGTGAATTCCATGGCTGTTCCATTGGTACATAAATTACCTACTACACAAATGGTTCAGTGGGGTTTATTGCGTCCTGCTCTTCGGAGTGTGCTTAACACGAGACGTGCTATCTTGACAATGTCATGGCTGTGTCTGTGCGAACGGATGTCACACTCTTTGGCCTAAAGCTGAGTGTTTGTGCTATGCACGCACAAGGATTTGTTCCTGAAACTACATATTAACACTTCGGTCTTCAGCTTCGGCTGCAACGATAATTTAATGGTTATACCATTTATGATTTCACACCTCTACTCCTTCGGGGGATGTGCGCTAAGTTAGCCTCGGTATGGACACGTACCGTGGGAAGCGCTGGGTGGAGCTTCCCGCCTTTTTATTTTTTTTAGAAAAATAAAAAGCGCATAGGGGTAGAGGATACTATTTTTATTACTAGAACGGTGTTTCAGTCTTTCTCTTAAAGAACCTGCGGTCTACGTTACACAATAAGGTCCTACCACTTAGACGATCACATAGCCAAACCTTCGATAAATTTATACTTCAATTTTCAAGTTTCGTGTTCATATTATCTCTTATAATCTTTTCTTTCCATGCTGGTTAGTTAGGTAGGTACGTTAAGGGTAGCTAGTATATGTGTTCTTTGGGGGGGTTAGTTACAGCATGCTAAGTAGCTCGCTAACTGCATATAGCTCTTGCAGTTCGGCGACTGTGTGCCTATGTTGCAATTGAGCATAGTATATGCAGTTAGGACGCCCCCTGGCCGCAGGAATTTGCCGTATGTGCGACACTGGGGAGTGAGCTGAAGCAAGGCCCTCCGCTATTTCATCCAAAGATGTGTATTGCGGGAGCCCTTTGATCGCTGTCTAAGCTATAGCAGTACCAAGATACCGCGCTATCGAGCTTAGACAGCTCGTCCATATAGGCCACTACCGTACGGTATTCGACCGGCGACTTAGGGAAAAAGCGTACGCCTTTTCCGAATGGTCGAGCATTGGGCCTAAAATTGCATTCAATTGTTTCAAGTGTGTCGACCGTTGGGGTAGGGACTCGACAACAATTCATTAGGTGGGGATTGGGCTTTTGCACTTTGTGCCGGCTGAGAGGCTGCTTGGCTCGAGCCTATTGCCTGGGCGTAGAAACGACCATTTCGTAAAAATGTGTAGTCAGTTAAGTAGTAGTGAAGGATATGTGTTGTCCCCGCTCCAAGGCAGGCTTTTCTCTAAAGTAAGCACCAGCAGTAACTTGTACATGTACCTACTTGTACTTTTCGTTATTTTATAGTAATATTAAAAGAAAAAAATACACACAACAAAAACTAGAAAAAAATAGTGGTCACTTAAAATAAAATTTGTGCTTGTGTTGATTTTGATTAAAATGGGACCAATCTAAATTAATTTTCCATATCGGTTTATAAATGACGGAGTTCTGTGGTAAATTTGAAAAAAATCAACCGAATTAATTAATACCTTTCTTCTTTTTTTAAGTCGGTTGAAAATGAAAAAAGTTGAAAAATTTATACCTTTTAATTTTTGCATCGTCCATATTTTGAATCAGCTGATTTCTTTAAATTGAAGTGAGATTAAATTGTCTGTGCTTGATGCATACGATAACTTCGTTCGAAAATAAATGAAATGTTATATTCATAACTTGGACAGCTTAACTGAGTACAAGTGGTAATAATACTACGTTTGTCACCTTACTTTTTCTGAGTCCTTTATTTTTAGTATGTTTTTTTATGAGTTATTTACAATAGATAAACAATAAACAAATTAAAATGATTACAGCGTATAACACATTTTGAGTGCTTTTATATGGTTTTTTTTTTGTCAAAACATGAAGACAACAATATAATTTTTATTCTACTGTCAATCGATGTATCTCGTCTAGTTTTTTTCACCCTATTGTTCTAAAAGAAATAAAGGTTGAGTCACGCGCATGTGCAGTGCAGACGCGTTTTAGTGGCGTTTCAACTGATATCAGTGAAAATGTCGCAAGCTAAGTTCGATTAAGCATAGGATCTGCAACAAACTGTGTCTGAGCTCAATAAAAAAGTCGACCAAGTGTAATTAGTGAGCAGAATACTTTAATATTAAAGCAATCGGAGATGCTAACAAATCATCGTTCAAAATAGTAAATCCGCAGCGACAGTGCAGCAACCGGTCAAAAAACAACGACCACTTATTCGGGAAGCGCGCGCTAGGACCCAGTCGGCTTTTATCGCCGGTAAAGTTGTCGAGCCGCGAAACAGTAAAAATACTACTGAGGTGCAAAACGTCATCATCGTCAACCCCGGCATCACCTGTTGTACTGGCGGCGCAAGCGCAGTCGAATTTTTTCCTGAGCCCTTTGCGTCATCACAACCGGTTCAAACGGATCCGCTCTGAACTTCTATGACTCATGTTGCAACATATTATAGAGAACTACCACCTACTGACGGAGAAATAACAGACGTTAGGCGCAAGCGCGGGCCACCTGTTGATGTACTCCAAGGTAAGACCGTAACTGGAACGACAACTCTTAAAGCAAGTGAGTATATAAAGTATCTGCACGTGTACTACGTCAAACAAGGCACAACCGATGTTATGATTAGCGACCACTTAAAAACAATTACAAACTCTAATGATTGTACAGAAGAAATTCTGAATGCACACGGTAATTATACGTCATTTAAACTGGAAATTCGCGCTAAACTAGCGCTGCAGATCTTACAAGCTGAAAACTGTAGCAATGTATGTTGTTGACGGGACATGTTATTGATATGCAGTAGAAACAGCGTCGTAGACAGCACAGAGCCTTGCGGGACACCAGCATTAATGTCCATGCTATCAGAGCAACTACCGTCAACTACGGCTCGTATGCTTCTGCCGGACAAAAAGCTAGCCACCTATTTGCACAAACTCTCGTGCACTCCGTAAGATGGCAACTTCGATAGAAGACCCGGGTGCCAGACCCGACGAAATGCCTTCGCTATGTCCAGGCTACACGTCAATGACTCCCCCTGACTCTCAGTGTGACATAAACTAGAAAGTCACCAGTCGAGCGACCTTGGCGAAAGCCATATTGACGGTCGCTGACCAGGCTGTGATTTTTAGGTATCGTAGAAGCTGTGTGTTAATCACACGCTCCATCACCTTGGAGAGGAGAGAGGTAATAGCAATAGGCCTGTAATTCGATGGATCTGATCTATCGGCCCTTTTTGGGTAGCAGGTGCACATTCGCAGTTTTCCATGAAGACGGAAATTGCCAAATGTGGTAGTAAAGCGCAAAAAGGCGCGTGAGTACAGGACGTAACTCAGGAGCGCACTGCTTAAGTACCACTGCTAGTACTATATAAATAGTATCAGGCATAATCATATCATCATTATACAAATAAGTTTGGTTAAATTATAAACGAATTGGATCAGTCTGTTAAGTTTATAATTGTATTGTATAAATAAATAAAGGCACACCTAAAGGTGTAGAAGAATTAATATTTTATTATTAACAAACTAACAAACATTTTATATTATTATAGGATATATAATAATACATTTTTGAACTATTTATTATTTAAAACATTTGCTTCTACAGTAGAGTCAGGCTCTTGATAACAGTTATTGGTCTGGTTCTTATTAATTACGTAGAACTCGATTATTGCGTCGTTTGTTTTAAAAATTAAGATCATAAAGTGTATTGTATCGAATTAAAGTGAATAACTGAGAAGTCTGTTACATAGACACGAACTTTAAGATTGGCATTGATTTGCATAGCAATGGCATGTGGCTAAGAGAATCAGTACAAAATCCAAGAAAATTTGCTGTCTAAATTAAATTCTAGCCAAAAAATTAAACAAACTTCAAAACCCTAGTTAAAAGTAAACAAATAAAGTAGTAAAAGACAAAAGTTAAAAATACATTTAGCTAACTGTTTTCAATAAGCAATATTTTCCTTTATTTGATGTAAATAAATACCAAAACATTTGATTTCAAGGCGAAGCGCTCAATATTATTTGCGCTTTAGAGGCTTATTTTTCACTTGAAGTTGAAATACGATACATGATCTTAAAGTATAGAGTTTTGGTCCACAACTTTTGAACTCATACTTCGAGTCAGAGTTGCTCAGTGGGCTGTGGATAATATATAAAAAAATATAACAATAAATATTTCTGAACTTGTGACACGGTAAAAATAAATATAACAATTACAATAATAACCTTATAATTAACAGTAAACTCTGGTTTCTACCGAAGAGTCAAAGTTCAAATGAGCTTTTGGTTTACTTACATTTGTATCTAGAATCTGTCCCCAGTTTGCAAGAGTATGCGCTATCTCAGTTGTTACTTTGCCATCTTAGGTCATTTGGACTCGTCTGCCCTCATTAGGGCTGCATTAAATTACAGTTGACGATCTTCTGTAAACACATGTATGTTTTAGGACATTTTGATTATGGAAATTTCACTCGTGAACATTGTTTTTGTTTATACTCCGGTCAATTAGGGGACGTTAAAATAAAACTAACATAAAATAAATATTTAAATAAATGAAAAATCTAACTGCAAAAACATAAATTAAAACATACCAAATATTTCGCTATAAGCAGACGGAACTCATTTTACGTACCTAACTTCTATAGTATGTGCAGTCCGTGCCATATTGTCCTATCTGCTTATAGTTAAATGTTTTAATTTCTGTTTAGTTCTTGATGTTTTTGGAGTTGGGTTTTTAATTTATTTATTTTTATTCATATTTGTAGATTTTTTTTTACTTGTGCTTGACTATTTTATAATAATGCGTATATATTTTCGTACTCACCTTATAAAGCCCTTTATTTTGATTTTTTAAGAATTTATGTATTCATTGTCACTCCCACAATAGAGACGAATCCAAATACGCCTGTCAAGCATAAACTTATAAATCCATCAAGCCGTTTAGGCTACAGAGCGTGCCAAAGAAATATACAAACGTATGCTAGAAAATCATAACCCTACTTCTGGCCCAGTCGGGTAAAAAGATGCAGAGAGGTAAGGCACAGCAAGTACTCGCTCGAACAAGCTGCCCGAACAATTAAAGCGGGGCATAGCGAGTACTTGCTCAAATGAGCAGCCTGAACTGGGGAAGTACCTCCACCTTACAAAAAACCGTGGCCATAATAACACTCACATTGAATAGTGTTGTGTTCCTGGTGGTGAGTAAGGTTGCCAGAGCTCTTTGAGGATTTGCTGCGCGGACAGCGGAGGACTGGCGGTGCTTGTTGCTGTCATTGCTCGACGTAGACGCGGCATGCTGGTACGGCGGTCAGGGAAGCCTGATGAAACGGCTGACCGCAACCGTATTATCTGTGCCGAGCTTTGGCAGTTTTAGTACCGCACATTTTGTACTCTAAGCTGTCAGTGCAGTAAATCCTTATATTTACTCTTAGTATTTTTTTTAAATGACAAGAAGAATTAAGAAAAGAGTTTTTTAGCGGTCGCTCCATCAACATTTTATGTGGACTTTTGTAACATTAGGGGTATTTACGCAAATCTTAACGCAGTCCACCACCGTCTAGAGACGCAGATATCCTGCCCGGCCGATACGTCATTCCTTCATTATCCCGGTTACAAACTCCAGCACAATTTTGTCAGTCGTGCCGGTATATGTATGTTCATCCGGGAGGCTAGCTGCTGTCGCCGCCTTCATAGCCTTAAAGACAGGGACCTGTCGATATGCTGGGTGCGCGTAAATCACAACGGCCACAGTCGTATCTATGCGTGCCTATACAGGTCTCATAGCGGTGACATGGACGAAGCTCGACTCTTCACACACCTGACAAAGTTCTAGAGCAATATCTCCCAGCAGAACTAGTTATTTTGGGAGACTTCAACGCCTACCATCGTGAGTGGCTCAGTTCTCGAACCAATAGCTACGAAGGGATTATGGCGTAATTTTCGTCCATAGTCCCTAAAATGTGCTTAAAAACTGCCAATACCGTCAAACCAGGCTGATATTTTATTACTTTGCGAGATCAGGTCGTAAATTGCTGCGTAGTCGTTAAATATGTCTTCATACAGTGACTTTAGAGGTCTGAGTAAATTATGACACTACGTATAATATATGAATTCGATTATTGGCAATAGCAGCGGGTGGTTCCTATAATGCTATTAATGTACGCGAGGTGTGACTTAACTAATATCTACGGGAATTACTCTATGTAATTGATCTTTAAAAAGTTTCATGGAACCTACTGGTTCAAAATACATAGATGCCGGGACCTGTACTTGTTGGTTGCGTGTAATCTCTTGTCGTTTGGGTCATACAAGTATACGGCAGGCTAATTCTGAAAATGGTAAAACTAAAGGTGAGTACATGCTGGTTTATATGGTGACAGACGCCAGTTTGACCTGGTCAAAGTAGTGCTTTATATGATGGCGGTTTATAAGTTAGTGAAAAAGTACTGTTGCCGTGCACTTTCACAAATTTGTACAGCCCTTTCAGACGGTTGAAAGTGCCTTACGTAATCGAAGGTGGTTTTAAATATAAACCAGATCTCCAATTTTGTATTTAACTGGTCGGAAATGTTGGTCGTAGTAGGTTTTTGATCTCTCTTTTGAGGAGTTGTTATTGTCGAGGGCCTTTTGCCTGGAAAGTTTTAAGTTCAGGGCGAAGGTCCTAAATGGAATCTGGGATATGTGGCTTATGGCCACATTAAAGGAGCTAATATGGAGTAAAATTCGTGGTACAATGGGCGTTAGTATTTTGTGCTAACATAGCGTTGTAAACGTATTTGTGGTAATCAGTTAGGTTATCATTAACGTAGGATTTAAGGTACTCTTTCAACGTCGAATGACTACGTTGTGTTTGGGAATAATATAGGGTCGACCATATTTGTTTGATTTTTAGAAATTCCTTTTTAAGGTCCTCCTAAATAACTGCGGTAAAATTGGTGTCCTGTTCAGTCACAATTATTTTAGGGATGTTATAATCAGATATGAAATAGACCAAAAATTCACAGGTTTCTTCTGCTGTTGCATTTGAGATAGGATACGCCGCTGAGTACTAGGTTAGATCGTCTTGGAGTGTAAATATGAATTTCAGCTTAGTGATGCCGGTTTCAGGCAAGAGTCCAACTATATCAAGGCTAACTTTTTCGAAAGGCTGCTTTGATGAAGTCATAATCTGCATTGGAGCAGGTTTGTTTGTCGGAGCGCTTTATTCGTCTGGGATAGGTCTCAATGTCAAATCTCATGTTTTTCCAGTAATACCTCTCTTTAATTCAATTGAGCATTCTAACGGTACTAAAATGGCCGCAATAGGGATATCGTGATTTTCTCTAAGGATTTTTGGGGTTTCGCTTGGGACTGGATAAATTATGTTATTCGTGGAAAAGGTAAGTAAGCATGTTATAATTTTTACAAATGAATATTTTTCAAAAGTGTTTCTAAAGTCGATAATTGCTATCTCGTTTACATGTGCCATGAAAGATGTTTAATTCTTTAGGTGATTAAAAGTTTTGAAAAACTTTCAAATAATCTTCTTAAAGGAGTATAGTTCTTTTTCGAATTTCATAATTTTGTCGATATCTGCGGTATTAGATAGGATTTCTTGCATATAAGAGTTTGAATCGTCTAAATCTCTAATAGATAATAAGGAATAATGGTAATAGGGCAGGCACTTTTCAATAAACTTTCATTATGTTCTACTAGGTTTGTATTGAAGACAGTGCTGTTATTTGATATAGATTTCAAGAATTTAGAATATTCATTATTACTTGTATTATATACATTTGTACTTTTTTCTATTTCAGGTAAAGCGGTATCATTTGGGGTTGAAATATTTAGGTGTCGGAGTCATCTTCGAGTGGTATAGGAAATGATGGTGGTGATAGGAAGTCTAGGAGTCTAGGCAAGGCTTCCTGTTTCAGGAATCATGGACGTGGTAGGAGGTGCTACTGTATCCAACAACTCAAAATTTTCAGTTTTAGGGATCATAGAGACATTTGAAGGGGATGAAAGATCTAGCGGTTCAAAATATACATTTAGGTTGTCATTAAATGGGCTGAGATCCAACAAACCAAGTTCTTCTAGAATATCAGACAGGTCGGTGGTTTGAGGTTGAGGTTGAAAGTTTTCAAGGACAGGGTTAGAACGACTAGTAGATTGTAGAGGATATTGCAAATTTACGGTGTCATTTCAGGGAGCTTCCATATCTTGTTGAATTGGATTTGCTTGCGACAATCCACTACTACTCGCCACTTGCGTTGTTCAGAAATATCTAACGTATAGCGTTTGATAAAACCTTGGTCTAGTATCTTATTAATTTAATTGACTTCGGCTTACAAGGCTTCGGAACGGTAAGATTTAGTGTTGATAGGATCAGGAGAGGTGGTTTGTGTGTTGTGTTTGATAGAGTTGGTATGGTGGTCATTGGATAAATGGTATATATCGGAATAGTCACTACAAACTGCATAAAGAGCTTTGGTTTCTTCACTATTTAAATGTCAAGTTCTGAGTATATTTAGGACTTCTTGTACTTGATTTGGGCGAACTAGGTTTAGTTGTACTTATATTTGTAATCTTTTTTTCTGAGGTTGCTAAATTAATCGCATCGTTTAACGTAGTAATTCAATTAGAAAGACCCGTAAGAAATATAGCTGACAATTTGTCGTCTAGCTATTCTTTGTTAATAATTTGAAAAAGCAGGTTTCACACGAAGGCCAAACTGGGTTGCAGCTTCTGAAGGTAACTGCTTGCATTGCTGTAAATCGGTTAGTAAATGACTATAGTGTTCCTTTTCGCCAAACTGTGTTTTCAAAAACCCGCCCAGTTGTTCCCAAGTCTCAAATTTTTTTACGGAGCAAGCTCTTTCAGCGTTGCCTTCTAACTGACTAATAATATGCTTCAAAGCGACTGTTTTCTGATTAGTGTTTGCTACTGCAATAATCTAAAAAAAGAGTGCAATTTCTCACGTGATCCGTCAAATGGTTTAACAAATTTAATAAGTATATCCATATCTACTTTATCACCTTTTTGTTCGGAACTACAATCGGCTTTAGGACCTATTTTCTGAAGTAAACAAGCTAAATAAAATGATGTAAACTAGACAAAACAAATCTTCGGTGTGTCGAAGCTTCGATGTACTAGGCAGGCACGTCGTTTGTAAGACAAAACTTTCGATAAGAGCGCTGGTGCTCGTGTTTGCGGAACGGAGATATGATACGGTGGGAATATGTGACTCGAACACGAAAGTTGAATACAAAGACAGACGATTTATAAATAGGTAATTTGTGATATGTATATAACGAATAATTGTTCACTTTTTAATATTGTTATTTTAAGTTTTGGAGCACTTTTGGATTTTGCACACACAAAATAGTTGTATGAAAATAAAATCTTGATCAAAACTTACAGGATCAGCGACGTGAACGTGACTTACAGGTTTTTTGTTTTTTCAAAAGATGGAAAACCTAAAAAAATGTGTTCAGTTTGTGCCAGAAGAGGAAAAAGCAAAGTTCTGGGACAACATAATGCAGTAGCCTACACGTGAAAATGTTGAAGAAGATTTTCCTGTAATTGATGATGTCAAACATAAAAAAATAATTAAGTTTGCTAAAATTTTACGGAAATAAATTATACTAAACATTCGAACGAATTGGGCTTTGATTGTAAAAACACACCTTGTTCAAGATGACTGTAAAAATTCACCTTATCCCAAAACTTTAAAAATCAATAAAAAATAATCTAAGAATTATTTATGCAATCAACTTTTAACATACAAAAATTGAAGTATTTTAAATCATAAAAAGTTGAAAAAATAATAATGATGCAGTTCAATTTTTACACTAGAGAGTTTTCGTTGATTTCCTGAAATTTTTACATTTGGTTTGAGGTGGGTTTTTACAATCACGCATTCAATTAATGACACATTACGATCAGGGGATGCATCATGGATAGTCATCCACCGTTGGCTGCTTGGTGTTGGGGGGGTTCTGAACGGGGGTGGGTGTGGCGCATAGACGTGTACATGTTTACACATATTTGCATAGATTTTGTGTATTTGGTGGCCTGGTTCCTGCGTGATTGATGGTAACAGGTGTACACCCGGGAAGTTTCTTGTTACTTCTTCTTCCCTTAGGTTTGTTTCCAAAGCGACAGTACATTAAATGGTGTGCATTTGTTGCCAGACTGTCGTGTGGGAGCTGGGCTTCTTCATGATAAACAACGTTTGTGAGTATGTGTATGCATATGTGTATGTTTGTGTGCTGCGCTCTCTTGCATTTGGAGCCTGCAGTAAACCTTCCAATCTTCTCCTCGTATATAAGTATTTTCAAAAGTAACTAGAAATCAGTTTTAAGTTCAGCGTACGTGTGTTCGCCCTATGTGTGTAAATCTCAATATGAATCGGATTTTTATTTTGTTCCTTTACTACACACATTGTAACTAATACAATCGAAGTTTTATTGGAGTTGCTTGAGTGTGTCGTGCTCTCTCAAAGTGTCTTCGCGGTGGTGGCATGTGAGTCGGGTCGTTACGTTTCCTAAAACATAGTTGAGCGAAGCGATGGCTGATTTATGTGTCATACTTGTGTACGGGTGCCGCCTGTGGAGGCTGGTCTGCTCTTGCAAACTTCTTTATATTCTTAGTATTCGGTCATCAGTGTAGGATTTCAACGGCAAGTCCTCAATTATGGGGAGGGGATAATACTTGACGTTTTCAAGTAGCTTATGTCCTTTTCCGGGACTCAAAACTCAGCGTTCAGCGTCAAAAGGTAACAGACAGATTTACTTTCGCATTTATATTATTTATTATTATATTATATTCATAGATAGTATGGATAGTTTTAAGTATATGTTAGTATATGTATGTACATATGATTGTGCAAACATATAATTATGATGGCGCTAATGCCACTAGTACTATTAAATATCGGAATTCTCTAAAATATCTTAATTCCTTTACTCGATTTTTGACGCTTCACATGGTGCGTCCCCTATGCTACATTAAAACAAAAAAAATAATTGACATGTTTGACTTTGTTTTTAGTAGCTTACCAACTTATTTTTTTATTACCTAATAAGTGTTTCGGTACATTTTGTATACTCTTTAGCTAATAATCAAAGTATTGTATTATTACTTTAAATGGAATTTCTTGCCAGCTCTTTTTGGCAGTAATAAGTAAACGATTCAAAAGTGTTCTTAGAAACCTATTTGAATAAAGTTTGATTTGATTTAACAATC
Organism: Apoda limacodes; assembly: GCA_946406115.1. Taxonomy (NCBI): domain Eukaryota; kingdom Metazoa; phylum Arthropoda; class Insecta; order Lepidoptera; family Limacodidae; genus Apoda; species Apoda limacodes. Next base: position 2,132,218 of record OX291553.1, on the reverse strand, counting down.
GGAACGCCGGGTCGACCTTTTATGAGAAATCGGCGTAGATCGTCGTCTTAAGGGTTCGATACTTAGGCTTGTAAGTTTGAGATCGTCGACGATTCTCACAACCCGTCATTGAACCGAGTCAAACGGGCCAAGCTGGTTTCCGGATGCACCTGCCCAGAGATGTCAACAGTACATATGGGGCGGGACTTACGATTTGTAAAGCAGCAACCTATGCCATAATCTATGATACAACTAATAGTAAAAAAAATAACAAGAAGCCTGCGTAGATTTAGTCCGTAGCCTGCCATAGTGACGAATTACAATAATAACAAGAGAACATTCGTACATCTTCAATTAAATTACATAAAAATGAACTTTGGCTCATCGAAGAGCATTAAGTCGTGGTTACATTTCATAGACACAGGAAAAAGTATTTGCTTAGAAACAAAATAAAAATACTGTGAGATCTGTTTATTTACGAGAAATAGGTAAGCTTTTTATAAATGCCATTTTTAAGTGTTTAACACGGCAAAGTCGCGACAAGTCATTCCAGCAGCGAGCAGCGACTGGCTGCTAACTGCTGCCTCACAAAAGCTGCAAGCAGAGTCTCGTACCTTTTTATTGCTGTCACGGGCTCATGATAGTTTTTCAAACAAATAGACTTTCACATTTTGATGTTAGTTGGCATTACGATAAGGGTAATCTAATCTTATTCCCAACTAATATAAAACTGCGGATACTACAATAAGAAAAAAAAATCCGTATGATCCTTTTTCGGGTTCAGTACCCAAAGACTACGTGGAACAGAGCCTTATTTCTAAGCCTACGCTGTCTGTTTGCCTGTACGTCTGTCTGCTGGTCAGTCCGGCATTTCATTAAAGGTTAAAAGGTAAAGGAGTCCATTGGTTTACCAGATCGAAGCAGGTAGAAGCCTAAAATTTCTACAGGATATGTATTATTATTAGTTTTGTAACAAATAAACAATAAACATTTAAAGGGGGTGTCTCCACACAAGAAACATGTGGTGCTCGTGTATTCTGTGGCGGTAAGAAACTCTTGGACACCGACTCGCACTTTGTCGGCTTTTTTATAATAAATTGTAACAAACAACAAAATTAATTCTAAAACATACTTACTTATTTAATGTTGAAAATAGTTCTTAAACCACTGAGGAGAGGAAGAGTTGGCCTTTAGACCAACGGGTCTCTTGTTGGTCTCGGTGTGGGTGAGCCGTAAACAAGAGTTGGCCCTTAGACCAACGGGTCTCTTGTTGGTCTCGGTGTAGGTGAGCTGTAAACTGAAACATTATTTTGTAGGTAAAATCACTATTGACGTGTGCCGTTAACAATAAACCGAGGAGTAACAGATCATGTATCTTATTGTAATTAAATTACGTTTTCGTGACTGAGTGACATTTATCCATTAGTGAGGTGATGGTGTGTGATTTATCGCTACTTCTCAATTTTCCCTCCCATTAACACCGACACCAACATTAATTAGCTTGTTAGCTTGACGATTGGCTTAAAACCATTTGTATGTATAAGTTTGTTTATGAAGCTTTTCCATTATTTTTCACTGCGAACACCACAACTTTAGTTTTACTATTTTTGCCAGTTTTGTTATTGGTCGTTCAAAATGAATAGCTCTAATAAATTGTAAGTGTTTGATTTTTTAAAATTACTATAGCGGAAACATTACTATTATAAAGTGCCCAGCAACATAAATAAATAACGCTTATTTACCACGTTTTTTTATCATCAGCGACACCCGCAGCGTCCTCAAAATTTAGATTTAGATTTTTAGTTGCTCTAGGTCTTATAAAGCAACTTCGGTATTAACCACGAGCTGCAGTATCAGACGGCTGCAGTAGATCCTTACATGTCTTTAGCTTGGTAATTATCTTTTTATGTGTTTGTTACTCTTAAACGAATTTAAATGTTTGGAATGGATATAACTAACTTATTTTTTCCCCACAAATTCAAAAGCTGTATGATGAAGCTGCAATTACATTAGCACGCGTAAAGCCACGGAAACAGCTTGTTTAAAATATAATCATTTAAGTCTAAATATCAGGCTGATTTCCCCATGAAAAAGGTATTTCCCTGTTTCTTCCTTGGATTTTGGCATTAGATCTATGTTTTTGTTATTAATGATAGATACACAAACACTATGTTTGTTTATTTTGCTTTTCTAAAGCTAGTTTTTAGGAACCAAAACATACAGACATAGAATAAGAAATTACCTTCGAGAATATGTACTTGCACTGTAATAAGTAATTTCTTTAAAACGCAGTTGAGATTTGAAGGAGAAAAGTGGGGAATACAAATACCGATTTAGAGAGATTTAGGTACTAGGTATAATTAGCCCGAGACGCAGTTGCCTCTATCGCACATCGATACCTTGGCCCGGAACTTAGCGCGACAGCAATAGTTTTTCCTTCCTTGCCAGCCTTCATACGTCCCCACTGTTGGGGCACGGCCTACCCTCACAAGCGAGGGTGATTTGGGTCATAGTCCACACGCGGGCCCAGTGCGGATTGTGGACTTCGCATAAGTTTTTTTTTTTTGACTTATGCTGGTTTCCTCACGATGTTTTCCTTCACTGAATAGCCAGTGATGTGAATAAATCAGTGTACTTGAGACATTAAAAAAAAGGGGTTCGAACCTCCGCCACTTAGGACATGAAGCGAAATTTTAACCCCTCGGCCACCACCGACAGTTTTTGCTTATACCTACCAATTCAGTTCTTATACATTCGAGGTAGCCAAATGCTTAGTGGTTTCGAAGGCACTACTATAAATATAGATGTCAAGTTGCCTGAAAGAATGATTTCATAGTTTAGGATTTAACAAGTTCAGAACCCGGTGCACGCTACGGTGTCTTATCTTATGTGCTCTTAAATTGTATCAAACTTTTGTTGCTATAAATCGCTTATTTAATTTATGGCAATGAATTTCTGACACAATTTAAGCAAGCACAATTCAAAATTTCATAATGTGTCGATAAAAATAGTTACATTTGGTTAAAATTTTCTTTAGGTGAGTGTGTAGTTTACAAATTTAAAACTGCCTCAACAAAGAAATGCAGATTGTTTTTCTTTCCTTAACCTTTTTTAATTAATTTTTTTTTGAAGTAATATATACTTCTACATGTAGATATCCAAAATTTACATACGAAACCCTTACAAACTATACTAAAAAAAGGGTATCACAAATTATCCAAATATAAGGAGGACAAAAATCCATGGGTCCTCCTTCCCAGAAACAAAAAAAATCCTTTCAGTAACTTAATACAGTACGTCGATTATTGTAGTCTTTTTGGAATATTTAAAAGAGTTACTGTTGAGTGTTTGTTGTACTCAGTAGACACAATCATTTTAACCGGTGGTAGTGTCATAATTAGTTATTAAAAATTATAGTACTATTGTATACAGACGCTTTGACTGAAGAGCTATTTCATTTGATTTGCAAAAAATAATAATAAGGTTGTATTTCGAATCCCATTGTGAAAATCACCCTAGCTGGCGATCGAGCGAGTGATTATTTACTGTTAGGAACACAAAGAAAATATGAAAAAAAAAAAATAACAGAAATGGATACGTTTCTGTACAAGTTATATCAATATGGTTATAATAATTTTAAATTTAAGTAAAAAAGGGTGGTCAAAAATGTTTATTTGCTGGTTTGTGAGCAGTCATAAATAAAAATCGCTACTCTTGGCATTTAACTTAAGTCTTCGTATGAAATTTGCTACTTTTTTTAACTTGTTTATTTATTATATTTTATTTTGTTTATTTCGTTCATTTTGTTTATTTTATTAATTTAATTTCTTTTATTTTTTTATTTATTTCAAAAATACATTTAAAGTGCATTTTACACCTAAATTATATGTTTATATAAACTAATTATATATACCATATGACAATTACTATATAAATGGCATTTTGTTTGGTGTATATCAGTAGATGCTCATTTAGACCGAGGCCTGTTCTAGAGCAATCATATCACTCATAGTCTTCGGAAATGACTTGGTCAGCTATTTTTATGAACTCAAACTACTGTTTCGAAGACAAAATGGCGTTCTGGTGAGACAAACGGCGAAATAAATTCTCCAGCAGTCGCTCTTTTAATTTTGATGAATCAATACCATTGAAGTTAATTAATTATATTAACAAAAAAATAATTAATCCCATGCATTTTTATCATTAAGGTAGTCTAGAATTGTGTAATAAGCTTTTTCGACAAGTTTCTATTTTACAACATTTTTAAACTTTTTTAAGTTTAATTGACATAATTCTGCAGGGATTTATTTGTAAAAACAGATAAAAAAAAATCTATTGATTTTCTTAAGCCTTGTGTTGATCAGAGCAAGTTTGTGTCTATATCGAGTATTACGATTATGAATATCGCTATTCTTTTTTAAGCAATCAATATTTTTATGAACATAAATTAAATTATCTAGTATATACTGAGACGGTAAGGTTAAGACCTTGATTTCCTTAAATTTATCTCTGAAAGAGTGTCTATGGGATAGATTGTAAATTGCTGGAACAGCCCTCTTCTGCAGCACAAAGATTATTTGAATATCAGCTGCGTGTCCCCATAGTAAAATACCGTAGGACATCACGCTATGAAAGTAGCTGAAGTATACTATCCTATATATACATATATATATATATATATATACATAAATATATATATTTTAGGTACTTATAGAATGCTTTGTCCCGAATGACTGACTGACGGATCAACGCACAGCCTAAACCGCTGATCGTAGAGACCTGAAACTTGGAGGGTGTGTTCTTTGTATGACGTAGGCATCCCATAGGAAAGGATTTTCTGAAATTCTACTCCTAAAGTGTGAAAAAGGGAGGAAAAATTTGTATGAAATTATGGTAAGTTGTTATACACACGCCAGGGAATTTCTCTGAAAAAGAAAAAAGGGTCAAATGCGAGTAGACCGATTATTATGAAATTTTGGTAAGTTGTTATGCACACGCCGGGGAATGTTTCTGAGAAAGAAAAAAATGGTCAAGTGCGAGTAGGACTCACGCAGTAAGGGAAAACCGATTGTAATGAAATTTTGGTAAGTTGTTATGCACACGCCGGGCAAGGTTTCAGAGAAAGAAAAAAGGATCAAGTGCGAGTCGGACTCGCGCAATAAGGGTAAACCGATTGTAATGAAATTTTTTGTTATACACACACCGGGGAAGTTTTCTGAATTAGTACAACCCTTTCACAACAGGTTAGTGCGGCAGTTGTTTTAAAAAAGAAAACAACGTTTGCCTGGCGGTCATCTAGTATATATATATATTGTTGTGGAATATGCCACGCTGTTCCTGTGTTCTTTGTCGTTGACTTAAACTTGTTGACGAAAAAGTGGAGTTTACTGTGGTTTATAAGACATAAGCAAAGGCGGGTCGTGACAATTTTTAATAGGTGTTCACTAATAAACAAAAACAAAAGAGGAATTGCTTATTAAATGCTAACCTTTTATTATGCTTTTACAAACGCGCGTCGAGCGTGTATGCTTTCGAGTCACATTTTGTGACCATTTGTCTTTATTTCAAACTAAATTACTAAAATCATTTAGCACTGTTTAATCACATCACAAAAATCACATTTTTTTTTTTTTTTTTATACCACTAAGGTGACAAACAAGCTTACGGCCCGCCTGATGGTATGCGGTCACCGTAGCCTATGGACGCTTGCAACACCAGGGGTATCACTTGCGCGTTGCCGACCCTTCAGAAATCTAACAACTTCTTTCTTGAAGAACTCCATACTGTAGTCCTTGCAGAATACCTTGGCAGGGAGCTCATTCCACAACTTAAGCGTTCGCGGGAGGAAGTTTCTCTGAAACCGCACTGTACGCGACCATTTAGGTTCTAAAGTGTGAGAATGGATTCCCTGCCGATGGCGAGCGGTGCGATGGTAGAAAGTAGCCGTGGGCATCATTTCGAACAATTCCTCAGAACACAACCCATTGTACAAGCGGTAGAACACACACAGTGAGGCAAAGTCTCTCCTCAGACTTAAGGGCTCGATACCGCAAGTGAGTTTGGAATCGTCGACAATTCTCACAGCCCGTCGTTGAACCGAGTCAAAAGGGCCAAGCTGGTATCCGGGTGCACCTGCCCAGAGATGGCAGCAGTACTCCATATGGTGCTGAACTTGCGACTTGTAAAGTAACAACCTTTGCCCCGACGTGAAGCACTGCTTCGCTCTGTTGAGTACACCAAGTTTTTTGGACGCCAGCTTCACCTTATCTGATAAATGATCTCGGAACTGAACATCGCTGGAGATATCGACACCAAGGATCCCAATGCTCTTGGAGATGGAGAGGGGAGTGTTCTGGAATTGTGGGACTACAGTGAATGGAGTTTTCTTAGCGGTGAACGCGCACACTTGTGTCTTTGTAGGGTTGATTGAGTTTACCCGTCCCCAGTCAGAGACCTGGGACAGTGTGGTCTCGATTTGAGACACAAGTTCTCCGCGGTTTTCCTCCACAACGGAACGAGGGATGTTTGCACGACCCGTGTAAAAAGCGTCTCCAGTACTGTCATCTGCATAGCAATGTATGTTGTTCATGTCCAACATGTCATTGATATGCAGTAGAAACAGCGTAGGAGACAGCACAGAGCCTTGTGGGACACCAGCATTAATGTCCATGCTGTCAGAGCAACTACCGTCAACTACGGCTCGTATGCGTCTGCCGGACAAAAAGCTAGCCACCCATTTGCACAAACCCTCGGGCACTCCGTAAGATGGCAACTTCGATAGAAGACCGCGGTGCCAGACCCGATCGAACGCCTTCGCTATGTCCAGGCTACATGCCAATGCCTCCCCCTGACTCTCAATGGCTAGTGCCCATCGGTGTGTGAGATACACTAGAAGGTCACCAGTCGAGCGACCGTGGCGAAAGCCATATTGACGGTCACTGACCAGATCGTGTACTTCTAGGTATCTTAGAAGCTGTGTGTTGATCACACGCTCCATCACCTTAGAGAGGAGAGAGGTAATAGCGATAGGCCTGTAATTCGATGGATCTGATCTATCGCCCTTTTTGGGAACCGGGTGCACATTCGCAGTCTTCCATGAAGACGGAAATTGCCTAGTGTGGTAGGAAAGCGCGAAGAGGCGCGTGAGTACAGGACATAACTCAGGAGCACACTGCTTAAGCACCACTGCTGGTATACCGTCTGGCCCACTCGACTTATGAACGTCTAGAGAAAGTAACGCCCGCCTGACCCCCCGCTGCGTTATGGAGATTTCCGGCATGGTCTTACCGCACCACGGTATAGTAGGTGGTACAGCGCCTTCATCGTTCATATTCGAGTTCGAGGCAAAGAGACTGCCCAGTAGATCGGCTTTCTCTTTAGCAATATGGGCCAAGTCACCATCGGTCTTTCGCAGTGGTGGTAACGACGACTGGCAGAAGTTTCCTTCGGCAGCTTTGGCAAGCGACCAGAAAGCACGACTCCCAGAAGGATAGCTTGCAAGTCGCCCACCTTTTTTTTTGCTATAGTTACTTATTAGCAAATAAACAAACTGTTATGTTTATGTAGGTTTGTACTTATTTAATTCGTTAATCAAAAACTCGCACACGAACTAAAACATTTGTTGTGATAGGTAAGAACGACAACAGCGCGCACGCGTTGGTCGGACTGAAGGCGGGGCCCCCCGCCGCGGGATTCAAGCTGGCAACGGGCTAGGAGCGGCGCGCCACAATTTGCTAATATTTCATACAAAATCTTCTGTTTCACGTGTGAGACTGTTTCAAACTTTCTCTCTCACACTCGTGAATTTTAGCTTTAAGTCTCTGTACTGAAATTCGTTTCATAGGAGCGCAATTCCTAGCGCTCCGCTTAGTAACACAGTCTCCTCAGTGCAATTCCTTACTAAATCTTTAGTTAACTGTGTGTGTACAGAATGTTTTAGTGAAATGCTATTTTAACATAAAGAGTAATAGAAGCATAATAATTAATTATTTTAAGTAAAATCTAAAAATATTGTTTCTCAAGTAGATAAAATTATTTAAGGGAGTGCGCTGCACCAGCGCTCCTTAGGACTTGCAGCGACTACCAGATTTTGATGTTTTCAGGCAATTTTTTATAGATATATTAAGATAGATGGCTGCACCCCCAACGTAAATGCAATATTCGGTTTTGCTTAACGGTCTATAGGTGTCACCAAGTCGTGTTGACTACGGGTGTTGTGGGTGTGTCTTATTAAATGTGTTTTGTTTGTTATTATGAATAGCGAAACATTACATATATATTGGCAGGACAGTGTCATTATTTGTTTAGTAATAAAGTGTTGTTTGCGGGTGTCCTGTATGACACATTGACACGCCCGCGACTGTACGGACGGCTCGCTTTTGCATTCTGAAAATTAAATAGAATTCAGCGGAGTGGCCCCACAACTTATGTCTGTACTGAAGGTGGGAGTTTTACGGATGCAAAGTAACATGCGAGCAGAGCGGCGGCGTCGCGTGACGCAGTGCGCGTGCTACGCACTCGAGTGCAAAACACGCGCGCGCCATTCGCGCCGCCATGCGCCACCGCGTCTACGTGCAAGTCCCATCGCAGTCCGCTGTCATTACGGAACCCTAAAAACTCGACATCATCGGATCGCTCCACTGCGCATTTGTGACGTATACTCGTAGTTAACGTGTTTGCCTGATACATTAAAATAACCTATGCTAGTTTTTTTTTTATGTTGAGGACTAACCCATTGACTGAGAACCACTGAGACAATTGGTCTATCACTATAACATGTCGGTTCTCGTGCAGTAGCTGTGTGGGAAACGTGACAATGACTAATATGTCGTCGGCATACATCAGAACCTACCGGTAGGTGTGATGGGTCTGTAACCAGATATACTTGACTCATCACCCTTTAGTTTATGCACTGGTGTAACCTTATTGTCTTTAAGGCCATTAGGACAGATGCCTTTTTAATGCAGTCGTTATATACAACAGTTATTACAGGGGATCATGCAGAAGTAGTTGAGTGTAATATGTTACAGGGTATGTCGTTAATGTCTGGTGTTGGTTTGTTTTTTATTTGATTTGACACAATGCGTTCAATTTTTGTAGGTGTAAAATGGTGAATCGAATAAAGACTAGCGCTGGCTCACGCTCAATGCACGCGCACGCAGCGCCGGAGACGGTGGGCTCGCGGCGCACGCTAAACGCGCCATTAACGAAATACTCATTCATAAAGTTAAACACTTGCCGTTGCAAAAGGGTATGTCTTGTGTGTTCGCTATTTTAGATTTCGAAGGTGATGTAGTTACGGCTTTAACAACTAATCACATAATATTTGTTCTTGTTATCGCTATTTGTAAGATAGCAGAAACTTTCTGAGGCGATCTGCTCGTAATAAATTGAAGTTAAATATGAAGTCAAAGTTGAGTAGAAATCCTTTTTAATTATTTTAAAATTCAGGGATTTGGGTTTTCCTTCATAGTGATAATCTTTCTAATATACCTACTGGTTTACAGGTACATTACTGGTAGTTGAGACTGACAGACCAATGGGGTGTCACGCATGATCTTGAAATGGTCGGTACTCCTACATACTCAGAAATTTATATTAATTAAGTGATTATCATGAATTTTATGATTAGACGTTTACGTTTCATAATGTACAATTCTAGTAGCAATTTAATATGATCAATGATTATAAGTAAGAAAGGTTGCGTTTTTTTTTTATAATTATTGTGCATTAACCTGACATTTTATGGACTAGTATTAAATATAAATGAATCCAACGACTTACGGTAAAGTGTTATGAGTTTCCCAAGCTTTAACCAAATAAAATTAATAAATAAATGACAATGACTTCTTGGGGTGGGTTTACCCCGCTGAATAGGATATACGCCAACGACCTTGCTCTTTGAGCTAAGCTAGCAAAAATACATTTGTTACCCATTATTAAACTATTTTCATTAATAGATTCATTATCCAAATTATCCCTTTTACTACTATCTAATTTATAACAAACACACGCAGGCTTTCACACTCAAAATTATCTCTCTCTCTCTCACACACGCACACACACACACACATACCTAAATAAATGTAGAGATAACGATTCATTTTAATACGATAGTTAGAAGTACCTATCGGTGGTTGATAGATTTTTAGATAATCGCAATTTTTAAAAAACAACTTACCGATGTCGGTGTATGATAATCTACATTTTGTGTTATGTATGACTAATGACGCCTAAATAAATTGGCGAAATATTTTAAAAACTCTGTTTTTACTTATTTTGAACCGTCAAAGTTATGAAACACTATTGAAATTTTATACTATGCTTTTTTACACAGTTGTTGTTTCATAAAAAAATTAAATTTTCTTACTGATAGCTTTGGAATATTATTTCAAATATTATACTTAGGAACTTTGTTGCAAAAGTGTATACAGTGCCAAATAAAATAGCTTATTTTTACTTCTAGTATTTACTTTGTAAATATCACTTTTCTTGCTGAAACTATTCTCAATTGTCTTATTTTCTTGATCGCATACACAGCAAAGCTAAATTTTTGGGTAGGTTATAAATATGAGCGCAACATTGAAGTTTGGAGTCTAGCGTTATGCCAAGAAAGACTGTTGAATTAACAAGTTCTAATTGTTCGCCAGGAATATTAATACAAGTCTGGACCTGACACATTTCTGTTTGTGGTTCTGTAAATTTAACACATTTGGTTTTTTTCTCATTAAGTAACAAATTATTAGCGATAAACCAATTTGCAATCTTAGAAATGGCATTATTAAATTCATCATAACATGTCTGTTGTTTCTTAACTTTAAAAAGTAAAGATGATTGAGCCCTGAGGGACTCCCATAGTGACTGCTGATCCCGGAGATCTTTCATCGTTGACATCTATTTTCTGTACTCTGCTATTTATATAGCAGGTCAAAAGGTCGAGAGCTTTGCCTCTAATACCATAGTGATTTAGCTTCCTGGTGCAATTTTCATATTGAATACAGTCAAATGCCTTAGATATATCATAAAATACTCCAAGAGCATCATGCAACTTCTCTCAGGTGTTAAATATATTTTTTAATAGTGCCACTCCTGCATCGTTTGTGAAAAAGTGATAAGAAGTGTTTACTTCTGAGTAGGTTATTAATATAGAAATAGCTAAACATTTGACAAAGTATGATATTTTCAAAGACTTTACAGAGTACAGGTAGTATTGAAATAGGCCGAAAATATGTAAGATCTGTTGAACTACCTGATTTAAAAAGAGGTATAAATTTTATCTCATCAGGAAACATACCACTATCGACACAACTAATAAAAGTTAAGGCTAAGGGTTGCGCTACAACATGAATTATTGAGTTTTTACAGAAAGTCCTCAAAAGTCTGTGGTATTTTTTATCAAGGCGAGCAATCTGGTGCTTAATGAAATGTTCTAAAATGTTTATATTAAAATCTTCACAAACAATGATTTGTTTAATGGAATTGCTGATTTTATTCAGCACTGCTTCCATTACTAATTCAAAAGTATCATAAATTGCACAAGGCGGCTTGTATACACTCACAACAAGAGATGCTCAACTTCTATACAGGACATTTTGGCAGTTCGCTAAGCGTAAGGCTCACAACCGCAATATGTCAATCGCAAAGATACATAAAATGTCAAATCTTTTGGCAGTTTATGAACAATTAAATTTCTAGTTATTTCTGAGACATTCCTTGTTATATTCTGATGCACCAGGTTCAATGGAATATTATTTTTAGTATGACAAAGTTTTTTTTTTTTGTGTTTGCAAAAAACTTGAGTAGACATAGATTGCGTAATATTATCATTATTTAGTTTTTGGTATTTGGTATTATATAATTTGCCAAGGTGGTCCTTTGTTGTCAGAAAATTTAATTTAAATTATTACATGTCAAATCATTATTAATAAAGCAGGTTGTTTAGCCAGATACTTGGCTGCAATGTCAATAACTATATTGCAATTGCACTGCTCAATAAAGCAGACTGTTTAGCCAAATTATTGGCTGTGGTATTAATATAAAATGATAGCGACAAGGCTAACACTCTGGTACAATGGTATGTAAGATAATATTTTTTTAATAAGCACTATTCACAAATACTGATCAGAGTCCAAATAATAATAACAAATGCGTTAAATAATCTCAAAAAAAATGTTTAATCGTAAGATCACAACTTATATAATTAAAAGTATAAATTCCATTGTCTATGATCTTTGATGTAGTTGATAAATGATAAACTTTGATAATGCACAGTAGATTTTTTTTGGTAAATTATTGATATATAACAATTGATATTTTAATGCTATGTGAGCACGCGCATCGTGGATCCTAGTATAACATGGACTGAGGTAAAATGTACATAAATCCATAAGTTGACATTTTATATGAATTGCACATTTAAAATAATGTGCGGTTTCACTGTACATCTATACGTCCTAAAAAAATAAAAGTGTCCTGTCACAGTTAAAGACCGTTGCAGCACCAGATATAGATAAAATAATACTTTGTGCCTAGTACACGTAGCGCAAAACATAGGCGTCACTGCAGTGTTAGACAGAATTGAGCGTCTGGGACACAACTGCTAACTACGAGCGCAGCCCGTAGTCAGCTAGAGTCAGTTCACGCGTGCTCACATAAGGATCAACTTTACAAATCACGCCTGTGTTACTTTTATATTGCATGAAATAATTTTACTCATATTTATTTCTTTAACGGTTATATAGTAGAGATCGCTTTTTAGCAATTAGGTCGCCTTATTGTAATTTCTTCTATTGTTATTTTTTTTGTGTATTTTATAACTGCAATAAAGAATATTTAATTGTATTGTATATTATACTGTAAGCATAGGTAATTGAAGTGATTTAGAAGAAATCTACCAATTTATCTATTTCTATAAGGCAGAAAGCAAATACTGTCCTACAGCATAGCCTACACGTGTTCCTAAACACAATATTGCAATTAAACAACAAACTTAATCAGCTAATTATTACTCATCGAAGAAATCATTATAAAATTATTGTTGGTCTATTCCTATAATAATCTACGTGTGTGCCAAATTTCATTTCATCAATGTCACAAACCTAAATATATTGTATATCATATATAGCATTAGTAGGATTTCTTCCATTAATTTATTCAAACCCTAGAATATGCTGCTTAGCTCTAGTACCTTCGTATTATAACTTAGCGTTTACCTTTATTCCATATCGTCCCTCAACAATAAACTCCTGGTTTACAAAACAGTGCTGAAGCCTATCTGGACTTACGGCATCCAACTCTGGGGATTTTCATGTACCTCTAATGTGAACATAATACAAAGACTACAAAACTGAATTCTAAGAGATCTAGCTTACGCTCCATAGTTCACGAAAACAACAGACTTGCACAAGGCTCTTGATATGCTCACGGTAAAGGAAGAGACCAAGTCCAACAGTACTAAATACCAGAAAAGACTGAAACACTATCCCAACCAACTGGCCGTGCAGCTCACTGAACGACCTAAAGTAAAACGCCTTAAGAGGCACCAAATTCTGGATTTCAGTGCCTAAAGTAATAAAAGACCATCAGAACACAAATGAATTGTTAATGTGCAATTCACTCTAAGGGCCACAAAATGCACAAAACTCATCTGCTCATGGTTCATGACCGATTGCACGATAATGCCTTGAAAAAAAAATATCGTCTATAGCTAATTGTCTAAATTATTTTGCAGATTATACGATGAAGATGTGTTACAAGATCGATATACCTATGCTGTCATGATAACAATATGGAATCAATACCTGAATTTGTGAATACGGCAACTGTTCTGCAAATAAGAAAGGACAAACTGTAGTCAGCAATACTTCCAATAATAATAAATAAATGTTTCAATGTTACAAAGAATAAATGGAAAATATTTTACTGACTACACTGAACAAGCTCACATGGAAAAAAATATAATTGTTACCATAATTCAACATAATACATCAAACTATACAAACAAACCTGATTTTTTGTTTCCCCCAAGGTGGCAAAAAAGCTTGCGGTTCGCCTGATGGTAAACGGTTACCGCAGCCTATGGACGCTTGAAACACTTAAGGCATCACTCGTAATAAAAACTTAGCAGCAACTTATTTACAAACAAAAGATCATCATTGTTGGTTGTTGATGACATAAAGTGTGTATAAACAAACCATACACTTAATATATGAATACACAAGTTTTTGTTGTGTAACCACATCTAGAACTTATAAGGGCTCGGGTTAAATTTTAAGGGAAGGAAATCAATATTCAAAGATGGCAGTCAACACTTACTTTTACAATAAATTATGGCCTTTAGAATAAAGCAAGCCTTACTCTAGCTGCTAGATTTGCCAAGTGTATAGATGTAAAGTAGGAAATTTTATAAAACTGTGACTAGCGCTCAGGACTGTTTACCTCATAGGCTCAAAATTGCTCTGCAGGCAGTACAAGGTGCAACGCTTGAAGATCCTTTACAAAATAATAAGAGTGCTCGTAGAACTTCTTAACTAAGGAGACAGAAGTTTCTTGATTAGTGACCGTAGTCATAAGAATAATAAAAACTTCTTCATTTTGATGCCACCATCAGTTTTAACTTAATGTGGTAGGACCAGGTGGACTGACAACCTAGAGGATTATCCTAGCTGAATTCAAGTGGTACAGACTGATTTGTTTCAGAAATACATAGGATACGCGTAAGGAAATAATCAAATCGTTCAGCAGTTTACTGAAATGATATGCATAAGACATTTTGTTAATGATAAAAAGTTATGAAGTGATTGGTTTTAGTTAAATGATAGCACTAAATAAATTGAGAGGAGCTTAATTCATTTTTGTAATACATTATTTCAATTCTTGTACTTAATCTAATTCTACTGTTTGTAAGTTAATTATCTTTTTGTTGATGTTTTCAGTACTTGACTTTTGTAATACATAACTTACATTATCCACGATTACTGAAACAATATAAAAAACATTACTTTACTGGTTGTGACAGTGACAGGCAACCTGGCAAAAAACATCAACATCATCTTTTTAATAATGAAACAAGAAAAAATAATAAGATATTGGTGATTTGATTTTTAAGGAATTCCTCAGACTTTATTGTGCACAGACCTAACGTATGCATTACACATTATACTCAGCAACAGAAACTATACTTTACTGGATTTACTACATTATAAAGTATCTTTTAAGTGTGAGCAAAATACAAGATGAGAAGTGGAAAAGATAAAATTTTAATACCTTTTATTTAGCGCTGTTTTATCAAGACTTGTAAATCAAATAAGTGCAACCATACTCGTACATAATAGGTTGAATCAAACTTAAACTATGATAGATATTTTGGCATCATATTAAATAGGTCAGTCCCTGTACGAAGAATCATGTTATGTGAGTACTATAATTGAGTAGCTCTCAATGCTCAGTATACGATTTTAGTATAAAACTGCCATTTGAACAGCAGTATAGAGGCAGGGTTATTTTAATTCTACTTATCACTTGTAATTGCAGCTGAAGTTGAGATCTTGAGTAGGTACTGGCTTTAAAACGTGACAATAACTAAGATTTACATACCTTCGATTGGAATTTGGATTGTTGTCCAGGGTACCTAAGCCCTCAGATACGACGTAGTTTTGGAAGATGCCACAAAAATTTCATTTTTTGATTGATAGAGTAACAGCTACATCTACGATAAAACCAACCTTTCTGTTGGCTTTCGTGGTTGTTTACTTTGTAGGTACTAGGTCAAGAAAAAGTAAAACAAGACGATGAATGTATCTTTTTTATTTTACGGCACAGTTTCAGGAAATTACTTTTTGAATTTATAAGTAACCTGATTTTAAAAATTTCAATGTAAACAACCACCAATTAAAAAAATTCATAATACCCTAAAATGTAAAATATAAAATGTATTGTCTCTAAAGACTATCTACAATAAAAATATGTAATATTTTTTGTTTCAATGACTGTAAGTCATCTAAAAATGGTCATTACATATCAAGTTTCTCAAAGTATTCTTTTAGTTATAGTAATAAAAAACTACGAGTAAGACGATCACAACAGTATACGAATTCCAACATGAAGGGCGAAATCAAAAAGAAGCAACTCTGACATTTTTTTTAGTTAATAACGCTACTGCCTAATAGATGGTGCTAGCTCTGTACCTTAATGCATTTTCAACCTGTGTTCATACAATTAATATGATGGAAAGATACGTAACGTATCAGTAGAGATGGGAAATATGATTTTGTGTACGACAGAAAGAGATAGTGATTATACTTCAACAAAATATCGTCAATTTTTGAACAAAGCTTATCGCTGAGCGTTTTAGTAGCCGCCAGTACGCGATTTCCTCACGTTATTCAATGTCTAGAGCAATATCGCGAAGTGCTTGCGCGGGCACCACGCGGTAGCAATTTTTGCTAACTCATAGATAATAAGGTTGCCGGAGTTCCATGGTTGGCGCGTATCTTAGGCTGCGTAGCGCCAAAACAAAAAAAAAATAGACTTATAGAAGAAGGTACCATAAATCTATAAGCGACAAGCATACTAACTAACTACGCTAATCAGCGGCGTCACTCAACGCATTGTTCGTTTAGACTTTTCTCTGAGTAACAACCAAAGATAACAACTATGCTTCCATCTCGACGTCAACTTTTACAATAAGCGCTATAATAATACGCAAGCGTAGACGGGCTCTGACCACCACTTGCAATGGATACGACCGCACCACGCATAACTGCATGCAGTTGAACTTATTGGCGGCAAGTGTGCGGTCCATTGCGAGTGTGCGATTCGTCTGATAGCGCGCAAGTGTGCGGTCCATTGCGAGTGTGCGATTCGTCTGATAGCGCGCAAGTGTGCGGTCCATTGCGAGTGTGCGATTCGTCAGATAGCGCGCAATTGTGCCATTCATCTAATAAATGCTGCTGCAGTAGCAGCGTTTCCAATTAGTAGTGCTCATAGTAAATTTCAGGGGTACACGAGTTAGAGATCTCTCTGAAAGTGGTACTGGAAGACCAATTTTCAATCCCTGGCATAGAATTCTAAAAAGTAAAAGTTACGTTTCTAATGAATCTGTTCAGCCGTTATTGATTAATAAAACACGCAAACAAACATACTGTTTAGCATTATAATATTAGTCTAATCATGATCGTTAAATGTATATTGTTAACTGAAAATTAATTAATGCAGAGCAAATAATGATCGTGCTCTCTGCATGACAAATCTTATTCGTGAAATTCTGGTCCAGTTTTATTACGTAGGTACGAAAGAAATGCGAATACGAACTGAAAACGAGCAAGTAAACTAACGCTCTTAATGCAATTAGATACTTTTTTATGTTGTGCTTGTGCATTTTATGTTTTTTATGTTTGTAATGGAAAGTGTTCTTGATAGGAAGGGGATTTTCCAATATTTTAAGTGAACGCTGTAAGAGAAAGGGAGAAAAGAAATGCCCTTGCTGAGTTTCCTGCCGGTTCTTCTCAGTACAAGGTCTCCCGCCCTATAGACTTACGAACGATGGCGTAGTGACACTCATAAGTGCTCAATTATTGTAGCCTAAATTAAATAAATGATTTTGATTTTGATTTTGATTTTTGAATGTAAATAAAATCGACGTAGCTTACACACTGGCACTTTTTATCACTATATTCTTTATCTATTTAATCTAAAAGTAGAAATACCATCAACAGAACTAAAAAAAATATTTAAAATATAAAAATTGGCTTTCACAATATGAATTTTCGAACTGGAATTGAATTCTTACTTAATATTTGCAGTTGCGGTGTTGAACCAAAGCGTGGAAGTTGTTAAATTAGTTTCAGAACTTCTTCTGGCCTGAATGGCTCCCAGCGCATTGGTTTTATAACAAATAATTAAAAAAAGACGAAAAATGAGGCTTTCTAATAAAAGAGATCTTATATTTTAACGAGCAATTCTTGTACACATATATATTTATTTAAATATATTTGCGGATTTCGGAAAACGGCTCTAACGATTTGGATGAAATTTTGTATACGGGTATTTTCGCGATTTAAAAAAAGATATTTTTCAATAAAATACCTAAGAAAGCTCGGTTGCCTAGGTACTAAATAGGTAAAACACTGATCCTAACTAACATATATTACAAATGCGCGCAATGCAACATAAAACCTGATGTGTAAAGTTGAGGGTTACCAGATAAAGAAAACAGTTTTTCGGAGGAACTTCCTGGCATTTGTAGCAAATTCCAGACTTGGCTTTCCAAATTTGACCTTTGCGGCTAATCGTTTGTTTAGAGTTTGAAAGGTTTTTGGTGTATAACGCGAAAGCAGTGTGCTAGCACACTAGTGTTGCCATTGCTATGGCAACTGCCGTGTTCTAAGTCAATCAAAGAAGCAGACTGAACCTTCAATAAGACGCATTGGAACAAGAAAATTTCAAATTGAAAAATATTTGTTAGTGTGTTCGGAGTGTTCGCAAATTGGTCACGAAAATATTTTTTGTTAGTATTTTTATTTTACTCATTGGTTATTTTTATTTTATTTTTACTTATTATTTTTGTTTGATACTATTTTGATATATTTTATAATAAAAAGTTTGTTTTATTTATTTCTTATTATATCATATCTTTATTTATTTAGGGTCACTAGAGACGTGCGACTAATTGTGTGATTTTCTTAATATGCGTAATTAGGTGTTTATAGATATATAATACATAGAAAACTATTGGCATTTGGAACAGGAATAAACGATCACTGCCAAGCATTCCAAGTATAGTACCATATTACAAATATATATCATATTATTTTTTAAAGTTATGGGAAATTATTTTAATTGTAAGAGAAAATAACTTTAAAAGTACGTAAAAGTGGGTAGTAAGTAACGTAAGTTTAGGGTTCCGTACCTCAAAAGGAGAAAAGGAACCCTTATAGCATTACTTTTTTGTCCGTCCGTCTGTCTGTCAAGACTCTTTTTCTCAGGAATGCGTGAAGGTATTAAGTTGAAATTAATACCAAATACTAAAGTCTCCGGTCCGATAAAGCCGTAAAAAAATCAAGCTTCCAAGTGAACGAAATAAAAAAATTCGTCCGAAATACGTCACCACTGCGAAAGAGCGATGGTGACTTGGCCCATAGTGCTAAAGAGAAAGCAGTCTTTTTTCCTCAAACTCGAATATGAACGACAAAGGCACTGTACCACCTACTATACCGTGGTGCGGCAAGACCATGCCAGAAATCTCCATAACACAGCGGGAGGTCCGGCGGGCGTTGCTTTCTCTAGACGTTCATAAGTCGAGTGGGCCAGACGGTATAGCAGCAGTGGTGCTTCAGCAGTGTGCTCCTGAGTTATATCCTGTATTCACGCGCCTCTTCGCGCCGTCTCCACAAGGCCATTTTCGTCTCCATGGAAGACTGCGAATGTGTAGAACTTGTGTATTAAATCGATAACACTCTTTCCAAGGTCTCTGACTGGGGATGGGAAAACTTGGTCCGATTTAACCCTACAAAGACACAAGTCTGCGCGTACAGCGCTAAAAACCCAAACTCACTTGCCGTATCGAGCCCTTAAGTTTGAGGAGAGACTTAGCCTTTCTATGTGTGTCCTAACGCTTGTACAGTGGGATGTGTTCTGAGGAATTGTTCGAAATGATGCCCACAGCTACTTACTACCATCGCACCGCTCGCCATCGGCAGGGAATTCATTCTCACACTTTAGAACCGAAATGGTCGCGTACAGTGCGGTTCCCGCGGACACTCGGGTTGTGGAATGAGCTCCCTGCCAAATTCTTCTCTAAGGACTACAGTATTGGGTTTTGAAGAAAGAGGTTATTCGCTTTTTGAAGGGTCAGCAAAGCGCGAGTGATACGTGGTGTTGCAAGTGTTCATAGGCTACGGTGATCGCGTACCATCAGGCGGACCGTAAGCTTGTTTTCCACCTTATTTTTATCAGAAAAATTATCGCATATTTTGGCATTCACAAATAAATTAAAACCTACGGGGTACTTCCCGTAAAATCGGGACCCTATTACTAAGACTTCGCTGTCTGTCCGTCCGTCTGTCACCAGGCTGTATCTCATGAACCGTGATAGTAAGACAGCTGAAATTTTCACAAATGATGTATTTCTGATGCTTCTATAACAACAAATACTAAAAAACAGAATAAAATAAATATTTAAGGGCGCTGCCATACAACAAACGTGATTGTTTTGGTCGTTTATGCTCGGTATTGATAATGGCAACAGGTAGACGCTTGGAATATTCTCAGATTATTGAGTTATATACTCACTTTAAAAATAAATAATTAAATGAAAGCTCCCATATAACAGTTTTCTAGTGATGGGACACAAATCACAGTTTTCTAGTGATGGGACATACATACCAGTTTTTTAGTATTGGGACACACATAACAGTTTTCTAGTGATGTAACACACATAACAGTTTTCTAGTGATGGGACGCACATAACCGTTTTCTAGTGATGGGACACACATAACAGTTTTCTAGTATTGGGATACACATAACAGTTTTCTAGTGATGTGACACACATAACAGTTTTCTAGTAATGGGACACACATAACAGCCCTCATCTTGATAATTTCCTAACCGAATTCAATTAAACTTGCCCTAAGTCAAACTATACTAAATCCAATAAAAAGAGTATTGCAATGTAATTTCTGTGTTTTTTAAAAAAATCGTGGACATACATACATACAAACAAACACATATACTCATAAAATTTAGCACACTTGTTCAGGTACTGTAGAGGTTACGACCTCTTGTTAAGTGTAAAGGAAGTAAATATGCTAGCAAACGTTTTTCACGCAGCAAATACTTCGTAGTGGTTTTATGAAAATACAATAGATGGTGTCAGTGCGTTTTTAAATAAAAACAATTGGAATTTAGAGTTTGTCAGTATTTTTTATATTGATTGACATTCCAGTGAAAATTATAGATCGGACAAGTCTATATAAATTTGGAGGGTCGATTCCTGTCTCTATCAGGGAGCCCTAAAATTTGTAGAATGGCCTAATATTGCCAGTAGACTTAGGATAAGATACTCCAGTATCCAAAATGCACTAAGCATCGCCACCATTGCGATTAAATGTAGATATTACCCAATGTACCGACACGACGACCCGAGACCTATTGAAGGATGGCCTAATGAACGAAGACGTACGTACGCAGATAAGTTTAAAATTGTATAAGAAATCTCCTAGGTAGTAGATGAGTCTAAAGGATGTATAACTCTTGTGGCGATTGAAAAGAACATCTGAATACATAAAAGAGCTCCCGATGTCGTCTTTTATTAGCAGAGATCCCGATACGCTGCAGTACCCACATTTCATTAGTATAACATACATTACAATTTTCTGTTTTTGAAGTCGGTTAGAAAACAACTGTGAAGATTATCTTATTTATAGTAGTATAAAAACGTAAATATATAGTTAATTATACTTAATAACTTACTTACTACTATACTTAATTATAGTAGTATTTCATAACTTTGACGATTCAAAAGTATTTGTAAAAACTTAATTTGAAAAACAAAATTGACTTTTGACTTTTTTTGACTTTTAAAAATGAATATACTACAAAAAAACTCTGTAATAAATAAAACATTTCATCTAAATGACTAAGTGTACCGAGAAGACTAGCTGTATAACCTCTTTGGATAGCATTAATAAATATTACTGTCTTAAGTATGCGCCAGCCTTTTATTCCCAGATACCTCAATAGGACGGGTTAAAATCTTTTTGACAAGTACAAACGCGAACTCGCATAGCAAATTTTATTTGAGTTAAAATGGATGCGTATTAAGATTAAAAAAAGTTACATTATTTGATTGTCATTTCCTGAGTATCGTTTGTTAAAGGATATTGGACCCGTGTAATAAGCGTCTCCAGTACTGTCATCTGCATAGCAATGCATGTTGTTGATGTTCAACATGTCATTGATATGCAGTAGAAACAGTGAAGGAGACAGCACAGAGGCTTGCGGGACACCAGCATTTATGTCCATGCTATCAGAGCAACTACCGTCAACTACGGTTCATATGAGTCTGCCGGACAAAAGCTAGCCACCCATTTGCACAAACCCTCGGGCACTCCGTAAGATGGCAATTTCGATAGAAGACCCCGATGCCAGACCCGATAGAATGCTCTCGTTATGTCCAGGCTACATGCTAATGCCTTTTCCTGATTCTCAATGGCTAGTGCCCATCGGTGTGTGAGATACACTAGAAGGTCACCTGTCGAGCGACCGTGGCGAAAGCCATATTGACGGTCACTGACCAGGTCGTGTTCTTCTAGGTATCTTAGAAGCTGTGTGTTGATCACACGCTCTATCACCTTGAAGAGGAGAGACGTAATAGCAATAGGCCTGTAATTCGATGGATCTGATCTATCGCCCTTTTTGGGCACCGGGTGCATCGCAGTCTTCCATGAAGACGGAAATTGCCTTGTGTGGTAGGAAAGCGCGAAGAGGCGCGTGAGTACAGGACATAACTCAGGAGCATATTGCTTGAGCACCACTGCTGGTATACCGTCCGGCCCACTCGACTTATGAACGTCTAGAGAAAGCAACGCCCGCTGTACCTCCCGCTGTGTTATGGAGATATCCAGCATGGTCTAATCGCACCACGTTATAGTAGGTGGTACAGCGCCTTCATCGTTCATTTCGAGTTTGAGGCAAAGAGACTGCCCAATAGATTGGCTTTCTCTTTAGCACTATGGGCCAAGTCACCATGGGTCTTTCGCAGTGGTGGTAACTACGACTGGCAATAGTTCCCTTCGGCAGCTTTGGCAAGCAACCAGAAAGCACGACTCCCAGAAGGATAGCTTGCAAGTTGCGCACCTATTTTGACGATGAATTGGAATTTCGCTCTAGCAGTTGCTTTCTTACTGAACCTCGAGGCAGCATTAAATTTGCGTTTTAACTCAGAAATATTCGGATCCTTATTATTACGAGCCGTGGTCCAAGCCTCATACGAAATTTGCTTAAAAATTTTAGCTTTTCTGCAAAAACTATTAAACCAGGGTCGTTTTTTAACGCCGGCAGCTACTTGTAGGTTAGGAATGAAACAATTTGTCCCAGCGAGGAATGTCTCAGTGACTGCGGCTGCGTAGACGTCAGGATCATCTGAGTAGCAGCAGAGCTGCCTCCACGGGTTGCAATGCACATGATTGATTGCCTACTGTCAAACTAGGTTTCTGTAGTTCTTCTGTGCTAGAGTGGAGTTTCATGCCGTCTCTTTCTGTACTGCAAAAAAATGTATTCCTATCCTGCTGTTAGTGTTACCCGTAATAACTTTGAGTGTCCGGACACGACGTCCCGACGGATTTGCAAGGATATTTTATGGAGGGAGGGGTGGTCAATTCACATTTTATACATATAACTAGCTGACCCGGTGAACGTTGTATCTTTCCTTAAAACAACTGCCACACCAACCTATTGTGAAAGGGTTGTACTAATTCAGAAACCTTCCCCAGCGTGTGCATAACAACTTACCAAAATTTAATTACAATTGGTTTACCCTTATTGCGCGAGTCCGTCTCGCACTTGACCCTTTCGGAAAATCCTTTCTTATCGGATGCGTAAGTCATATAAAGAACGCACCCTCAAGTTTCAGGTCTCTACGATAAGCGGTTTAGTCTGTGCGTTGATCCGGCAGTTAGTCATTCCGGACAAAGTATTTTATATGTATAGAAGATAAGATATCGCCTATCCACGGTAAAGGAATTACCTTAAAATCTACAAAATCAATATACCCTAAAGAAAATTAGATACTACAAAATCAAATAATGTTTCTATTTAGATAAGAAAATTAACCAAACTAAAACAAAACTTATTCATCTAAAAACGATTATAAGACGATATTCTGGAAAAACAAATTTAAAAAAAGGAAGTTCGCTGAGCACAACTGTTCCATAAAGAGCCGACCACGCATCTGGGCCGCGCGGCATGGTATCTCGCAGAGCTAACTGGGGCCACCGCTCTTCCCCCTCATGACTGCCCGCCGGCCTCGCACATCATGAATGCGCGCGCAGTACTTGATCATTATTTTGCTGCGATGTTATTTTAAAACTGCGATATCTCCTAAGATATTCATTGAAATCGAATGATGTAAAGGGAAATTTAGTTTTAACTGTGATGAATAACGTATTTATTTGGTTAACGATTAATTTCATGTTTATAAAAACCCCGTCGCAAATCTAATACCTTTAAACGAGCAATTTTTCTAAAATATGTATTATAATCTGAATCTCGGAAACGGCTCCCACAATTTTCATGACATTTAGCATGCAGGGGGTTTTGGGGGCGATAAATCGATCTAGCTAGGTTCCATTTTTAGAAAACGTTGTTTTATCCGTATTTTCAGGCAGTGATAAACTGAAAAATATGACTCTTCCCGACATCTATTGGCAAGTAGTAATACTAATATGTTTATCGACACAGCAACACTAATGCTTTTTGACAATAGATAGCGTTGTTAAAAAAATTTAGAATCAATAATGTTTCTAATAAAAAATATTTTATATTCTGGCTTTTACTAGCATATGTGTTTTGATGACAAAATGTACATTATTATTTAAATACATTCTGTAGAAATTATATTTAAAGACGATCAAAAATATCTCAAGTACGACCTTGTTCTTTGTGAGCCTCTGAACATATGGGATCATACTATCTATACCGAAAGCAGAAAACAAATAATATTTTCTAAAAGGATGAATTTTTGTCGCTTCTTATTCTTAGCTATTGTAGCGGCAGCGCCAGCTCTAGAGGAATTACAACCAATGTACAATTAAGCTAACGTATCTTAGTTACACCATTGTTCTCAAAAGTCCATGCGGACGATACCACGAGGATAAGCTAGTAATATATAATAATGAATAAATAATTACAGCTTACGTTATACATACGTACCCATGTAAAGGTAAGTAGAGACGTCTTATCCTTCAACATTCTGGACAGTGAACTGAAATTTCGGACTTGGACAATCCAGACGTACGCAACTCTAGTAAAGTCCGACCTTACGATCACTGGTGCATATCGCCCCTCAAATCTTGATATATCTACATTTCCTACTAATATTATAAATATGTTTAGATATTTGAATGTTTGTTCCTCATTGCCGTTGTTGTGTCTGCATACGGACAGTTGGTGGACGAAAAAGGACAATGGGTACTTTTGATCCCAATCCATAGAGTTTTAATGGAGATAGATTTTTTGACGGGTGTCACCGCGGGGCACTGTATCTTTACCTCACAATACAGTAACTGGGTGACCAAGTTTAGGCCCAGCGACAGCACGAGGCACGGACAACGACAAAGGATATTTTTGTTTAGGGTCGAGAGTTCCCATGAGAATATTTATTTTTACGGGGCACTATTCGTTTACTTCGCAACGAGCACAGTTTAAGCACAGTCAAGGGATCAACAAGGACAGAGAATACTTTTATCCCGATCAAGGGAATATTTTTTTCTATGGGACGCAATTTCTAGCTGCAGCGCGGCAGCGGTACAACGAGTTAACTTGGTTTTTAGAGCAGAAGAATAGCTGGAGGAATAGAAAATATCCTTATTCCCGTTTAAAAAAGGGTTTCCGTTGGAATTCTACCGTGATGACCGGATTCTGTGTGGGTGATGCTGCTGCAGCGCACTCCCATAAATAATATTATCTCTACTTAATAGACAATATGTATTTAGATTTTACTTAAAATAATTCATTATTATGCTTTAATAAAAAGATAAACTTTATGTTTACATAGCATTTTACTAAAAACATTCCGTACACACATACTTGCACTGATACTGAGTCACAAAGTGGAGCGCTAGCAATTGCGCTCCTATGAAACGAATTTCAGTACTGAGATTTAGCTAAAATCAATGAGTGTTAAAGAGAAAGTTCAACACAGTCTCACACGTGAAATAGTAGATTTTGTATGAAAATAAGCAAAATGTGGAGCGCCGCTCCTGGGCTACATTATGTAAAATACTGTTGCCATCTTGACCCCGCCTTGGGTCCGACCAGCGTGCTGTTGTCGCTCTTATCACAACAAATGTTTTAGTTTTAGTGCGTGCGAGTTTTTGATTAACAGATTAAATAAGTACATACCTACATAAACAGTTTGTAATTGTCTAATAAGTAGGCAAAATAAAATGTCAGTATTGTAATGTGATTAAACAGTGCGAAAAGATTTTAGTAATTGAACTTAAAATAAAGGCAAAGGGTCACAGATATGTGGCACGAAAACATACACGCGCGATGACGCGCTTTTGTAAATCTAAATAGGCGAATGAATTTTAGTTACTTTAGTTAGTGCATAGATGATTTCATCTTTGAGTTAGTGAGTAAATAGTAGTGAGTAATGTTAGTGAGTAAATAATAAAAGGTCAGCATTTAAGCAATTTTTATGTTTCTGAGTAAACACATTTAAAATTGTCGTGAGCCACCTCTGCTAGTACCTACATTTTTTTTATAAATCCCTTACGTGGTTCATTTAATATTACTTGTATACCGTTCTCTCAATATTACTGAGGCTTTCGTTTTCATATTACTTTCGTAGCTCTGAAGGCTATATGTTAACGTAATATATGTTCAAAGTGATAAATGATATCGCTAAAATAAAGAACTCGATTCACAAAATTCTAAGGTTATTATTTTCCGAGAAACATTGTAGTTTTTATTACTTTCTAAGATTGTTATAATTGCTTGTTAGTTTTTGTATTATTAGAACGGTTTTAATTCTTACTGTATAATAATCGCTACATATTATGTAGTCCCCCGCCGCGACTGTCTGTCTATTTGAATGCGATAAACTCAAAAAATACCAAACGGATGTTCATATGGTTTTACTAATAAACGCATTGATTCACGGGGAAGGTTTAAGTGTATAATTCATTAAGATTTTGTGTAAATTAGCTGAAATATGGCGATGATTCTTGAAGATGACTGAAAAAAATCATGCTGACTAAGCGACTGGGAGCTTAACATGGCATGCGCTGGCTAAACCTTAAGATTTATATCAAATAAATCAAATTAAATGTAGTTATCACAAAAATGTAGGTCTTAATAAGGGCTACTAAAAAGTTCGTAGTAGAATATATAATAAAACATTTTTATCTTTGAAAAAGTGAGAGAAAATGTTTAGGCTACTTAAAAAGCTATTTAGATCAATAAATTGATTATTATTATTTTTAATATGTAAGTTATCCTAAGCATTTAAAGTAGGTAAAAATGCTACATACTGCATATCATTCAAATTAATACTTCAGAAGATGTCGTAAATTGAATATTACGCACAAAAAATAATGGTTTCCTTGACAAGACCTACGATGCTTTTTTGTCTGGGTATTATTTTTTCGATTTAACCATTTCATAAATGTAATGTTTAATTAGATAATTAGATTTAATTATTTAATTTGTGTAAATACTAAAGGAAGTCGTTATAATGTCATATCTGAATCAACATTCCAAAATTACTTTTTTTAGGTTAAGGGCCTGCAATAGGAAATCATGTTGTGGGAATTTGATAATTTTATACAGAAAACGTAAAGTAGCATCCACGAAAAAAATGTTTTAATGGCTTAAGAGTTGTACTAAAAGCTGAAACTATTAGATTGAGGATAAACTTTGTTGATGAGTGTAAAAAAAATATAATATCACTAAAACGGCAAAAAAGTGTTTCCACAATTTGATAACTTTGGCGTAAACATTTCACGCTCATGGGAGTCATGACTGTGGAACACATGACATGTTCATCAGCTTTGTGATATACTCAGTAATTTTCATTTTAAAATAAAAGTTAAGTTTGACGGCTAGATCAACTACTTTTTACTCCATTTGGACAAGTTAGACTTATCTACAAATAAACATATTGTCGTTTGAATAAAAAAAATTAAAGAAGCAGAAAGCAAAATGCGAGCTCGATTGAAAGGTAACTGATTAAAATAACCACAATAAAGCCGAGAAATGGTCATGGAAAAATCATTCGAAGACACCTGCACGATGGTTGGAAAGCAGCAGAGATTTCCCTTAACTTGCCTTCACTTGAGAGTCCGTGGTAGCTTTAGCTACCACCTAAAAAGACCTCAGGACAGTCCATGGTAGCACCATATTAAAAAATCTAAAAACGTACTCTCAACTGAGATACGTTGCTGGCGTCCAGGCAAATAACTGTGAAACCATTCGATTGCCACTGGGGATATGTTAAGAGAACTTAATTGAGAAAGTAAAATATCAAATTCGACTGTGTTAAATAACTTAGTAAGGATGGTACATTTTAGTTAATAATATCTTATTACCGGCTTTGGAATCTAGACTTTGCACACTTTTTACACATGACAATCAACTGTCGCCGGTTACTAATTAGACTGCCGGCGCCAGCAGCCATTGTTTTAAATCTCGGCTGCCGGCAGTATCTCCACCGCTGATTCCCACTGGTGATATTTTTGGATACCGGCTCCGGCAGCGAAAGCACTCATCTTATACTAACGTATGTATGTATCTCTGTGATAAAATACAAATGTATTTATGTTTAATGGCCTAAAATTTTCCTACAAACATTCGTATTGCATAAAAATTGGTAAAGGCATTTTTAAGGCCTGACTCGTAATGTGCGCCAAGCGCCTAATTATAAGATAATTCCCATAAATACTAGAGTCTATTTCAGCGACAGCTGGAGTGAATAATTTTATTATGCGAACGTTGTAATAGTATTTAATATTTTTTATGTTATGATGGTAGCTATGTGTTGGTACAGACTAATATTGTTAGGAATGGAATCGGTGATGCGGCGTTTGTTATTATATAATTTCGTAAAATGCGAACAAAATCGACATATACGGTGATTTTTCATAATTATTATTGTTTAAATAAAAACTGTTACAATACAAATTGTAATTTGTAGCTTAAACAATGATCCTGTTGATTTTTGTTTGAAATATTTAATATAATTTTTAATAAGAACTGAAATTGTAACTTTTGTGTCTGACTGCATTTTTTAATAATTATTTTAATATTGCCAGAGGGTAAATAAATGAAATTTAATTTAACTGCACTTGATTATCCCTTCGAGGTTCTTCGGGCAATGAATCAGCGCAAGTAGGGTCAAGATTTACGAGGCGAGTGCCCCGGTGCGCGGTGGAGCCGTATCTAATCTACTGCCACTTCTGTTATGTTGCTTGTTATCGAGATTTCAGATTCGTTTCAGATGTACCTAATAGTTCGTGATCGATCAGGAACTTTTATTGATTACTTGTTAAATGTATAAAGAATCGTTTGTGTCATACCTTAGTATTATATAGCTAGGTACAGCATAGATACAACAAGAATTGACTAAGTACATTAAGTACACGGACTAAGTAAAGGGTTTCTTGGAAAAATAAATATTACAGATAGAGATTTTGTTTAAAATTTTTTTTAATATTTAGTTAGGCCGTTATATAAATGTTTATGTTATAGGACGGATGAAGGTTAAAAAACAAAATCTTTCTTTTGACGCAATCACAGATCGGGGTTTGTATAAGAAAAGCCGGTAGGTATATGTTTTTCTATGTAGAAATAAATTTTCAACCTAAAATACTGACTTTTTCGATTTTGAGAAGCGTCAATTGGCATTGATCATGGTCACCAACACACACACACACAGATTTTTATCGTGGTTTTTCTTTTTAGATTTTGAAAATCTTGGAGGAGGGTTGATTGGACACATTTTTTTAAACTAAGGTAGCCAATAACTGGAAATATAAATTTAATAAAAAAGTTTTTGAAGATTTTATAAATACCTATCCCACTACACCGCACACAATGGGGTGCCTAAAAAAAGCCTCATACATTCAGTGTGTAGAAAAATGTCTCAAAAATTAATGCAAAAACAGAATCGTAAGGTGAAAGCATAAGGTATAAGGACGGACATGACGAAACTCTAAGGGTTCTTTTTCAGCCATTTGATTTGAAAACCATGAAAAAAACAGCCTATTCTTCCGTCTTTTGTAAGATATTCATTGCTTTTCAAGAGTAGAAAACAGTATCAAAATTTAATACATTTTATGCGAAAAGGTTTTGAATTCCAACAAAGCAAGGATGAGAATTGAATAAAATCTCATTTTAGTCGTAGGCCAGTGAATATACTGATGAAATATTCAGTTCATGACAATTTTGAAAAGGGCGCGGTCAGATTGGCGAGCATTAAACTAGTACGCTGGTAAGTGTAGCTCGGCGATCATCAAAGAGCTACTAGATATAAGATAGTAAACTAGTAAAACGATTGATAGATGTAGTATTAGTTGAGAAGATAACATTATATCATCACTTTCCGAACTATCTAGTAGTAACTCTAGTTCACTCTTTCAACTTAATAAGCAATAATCACAATTCAACAGTTTTTAACACTGCTCTGATGCAATGCAGAAAATTGAGTGAAGCGATCTCAGCAAAACGATTTTCGCTTTACTAGTTTACTCTTCTATTTAATAGCTCAGCTGCTATGAGTATGACCAACATCTGCGAGCAAGTATCTCCTCGCTCAACTACAACACTAGTTCTACAAGCTGAGGTGGAAACTCAATAGTTCGCAATGTGAACTAAAAATTATTGAGTTAGTATATAGCCGTTTCACTCTAACTTAGTAATTCAAATGACAGTATTTCTTAAAATATTAAATATCTACCAGCTAATAGTTTGTAGTTCTCCGTCTGGCCGCCCCCTGACAATACTCTCCTACAATATTGTGTTAAAGAAAAGAAATAGGTAGATAATAATGCGTCGACCCTTTTCACTATGGTCATTTTATTTATTTTACGTTCTTATTTTATAATTCAATTTACTTAGAGTTTAATGCACAAAAAAAACTTAATGAAATGTAAAGTTACCATGCCTAATCCTGTACATATGACATTTAATACAGAGATATATGCCATTATAATGCATTTTGGTTAGTTTCATCAGTGCCTGATTTTCATGTCACGAACCTTCTTTGTAAAACTGGGCAATGCGTGTCGTACGCGCATTAAGTTATGGTTCCGTAGCATTTAAATTGTTACAGATAATAAATATTCGAAAAACTTGAAAACAGACTATATTAAACCAAACCGGCCAAGTTTGAAACGAGTCCGAGCCACTCACAAACAGTATGACATTTGTTTGTTGGAAACGATATTAATAGTTAAACATCGTCGGGCTTGGTTAGTCATTGCATGGGTGATCGCTTAGTGGCACACTTTTAATTTTGTTAGTAAATTACATAAATGGGGGTACCCACGGTGCGCGAGATCGACTCGTGCTTGGCCGTTTTTTTTTTCGAATTGATTAACAATTATTGTCACTGCTTATTTTATAAACTTATGCATTTTTTCTACCGACCTAGAGCTATATGTATTGAGGAATAGATAAGTCCGCGAGTAAAACTGCTGTGTAAGTTATGTCGCAACGAGAGTCGGGTTGACCTGGCTTTTAAGCAAAGAGGTAGAAACACATCAAATTTAATCCCATCAAGAGTTCCACGGGACAAGTTTTGTTCTGCGGTTAAACTGCAGGGCCAAAGATGACTTACACGTATAAGTCACCTTTGTGCAGGGTAATGTTCCTTATCATCACAACAACACACAGTCATGAAATGACCTCGTTTGTGGCACAACTATTATTGCCGGACGGTGAAGCAAAAGCTACTAATAATATTCTAATAAGTCACAATGTTTGCAACTAGACGAAGATGGTATTCTCTGATAAATGTACGCCTAGTAGTAGCTGAGAGCTGATGTGAGAGTGTGAGTGTGTGAGTGCGGGAGACCGAGATAATACGGTGGTACGTACAACGGCGTTATCTAGATCAGCTGTCCCTTCTCAGAGCTTTGAGATGGACCAGAGTGAGAGATAGAAACTGAAAACAACACTTATCTCAAGGGAAAATCACTAATTCAACTAACCCTTTATCTTGCGGTATTTGGCATAAATACATAGGAAAAGGAAACGTATTATTTCTTACTTCAGTTATGTTCAAACGATGTTATATAGTAGGTTATATATACATATACCTATATATATTTGCAGTGCACGCAAACACATTACACCTGTTGGCTGACGGAATAGATATTTCCCATTCATTATCTTGGTTAGTGTTTTCACGAAATAACGTCGTAAATCCATTACTTGTATTTTATAGCTCTTGAGGTTCCAAACTCAGTTATTCAATACTAGCTGCTGCCCGCGACGTCGTCTGCGTGAAAGCTATACAGCACCAAAAATGCCTATGATTATACCTTTTAGAATAACATTCATTTACCAGTTTCTGCTTTACATTTTATAACATTATATAGCTCAGTGTCTGCCGCTGCGACATATTGATGGTCAATATTTCAGGAAAATGTTTTCACGTTTAATTCGACCAAGCACACGATAACGTATAGCATCGCAGGCAACCTCAGTTCCTACAGGTTGAGACGGCGACATCTGTACTCACAACATCACTTTTTGTGAACGAAACCATAGCGCGATGTAATTCGACGCCAACGCCATCTAGTTAGCAAATAGGAAACATTTTTATATGTTTAAGTTATGACTTTATACGATTTTTTAACATAAAATAAATGGCTATTTGTGAGTAGAAAAAATCTAGCTAGTTCCACATCTTACTTAAGTTTATATGCGACATGAAATTAGGTTACACGTTGTTAGAAAATGCGTTGAAGAAATAAAGGTTCACTGCTCGTTCCCCGTAGGCGATAGCGTGATAATATGTATCCTATATATTGACCCGACTTCTTAATAATAGTCATGCCAAATTTGAAGTAAATCCATGCAGTACTTTTTGAGTTTATCCCGAACATACATACAGACAAACAAACAGACAAAAATTCTAAAAACTATATTTTAGCTTCGGTATCGTTTATAGATCACACTCCAAGTATTCTTTTAAAAAAATATTCAATGTACAGTTTTGACTTTCCTACCATTTTATTATATGTATAGATAATTACGAGTATTCAATTCCTTGGTTTAATGTTACAGAGAAAATGCCAGAATTCCTTATATAATTAAGAACAGAGTGTAACACCTCTTACATATATGAAAGGGTTAATTTGTGGATTGGTCCCATTAAAATTTGGTAAGGATCATCCCTAAAAACCAGAGTTAGAAAATATCTGAAATTGTACTATTTTAGACAACCTTATTTCTAATGGAACGTCCACTAAGTTTCTGCGTTGTACAGGCACCACTGTACAGGCACCACTGTGAATGAGTTGATAAATAATTATAGTTCCGTATTTCCTGCAAAGTTAAGTTAAATTAAGGCGCAGCACCTTCTTGGTTACAGACACGTGGTGCATTCGACGAGCCTTTACAGGGTGACCTTTGCTGGCTCAGTCGTCAGCCCAACTTCACCAGTTCCTTCGACTGAGCTGGTGCGACATGGTCCGTGAAAAGCCAACGTACCAAATGCAATGACAATTCTGACATTTTATGCATTTTTTT
Source organism: Apoda limacodes (assembly GCA_946406115.1). NCBI lineage: Eukaryota > Metazoa > Arthropoda > Insecta > Lepidoptera > Limacodidae > Apoda > Apoda limacodes. The sequence goes on along the minus strand of OX291553.1, from coordinate 2,098,765 downwards.
GTCAATACGAAACGGTGGAAAAAGACTTATTTTGAAGTTTTAATTTTATAGTTACGTGACAAATCTGAACGCGATATATTACACTAGATTTAATATTTTACTGACTCAAATGATGTTAAAAAGATCAAAACAAATAGTACTATGGTGGCAAACAAGCATACAGATCGCCAAATGGTTATCGTCACCAATAGATGTTTGTATCACCAGTTGTTGTATATCTTTGCGATAATATAATCGCTTCCTTATCAAAGAATCCCATACTAAATTAAAGACCCTAGAATTTAAACTAAAAGAATTGATAAGGACCTCATTTTTCAAACTTGGCTCTGTGATAGAAAGCAACTGCGCTGTGCTTTGAGACATGGTTTTAAGTTATGTAGATTGACTACGAGCCGTTAGCGGGACATGCGGCGCCTTGGCAGAAAAAAGTCGTTGGCATAATTTTAAATAATTATTCAGGACACGGCCTACTATATAAGTAACAGGGAGGTAAAACTCCTTCCTGAAACCTAAAATTTTAATACTATTTTCTCACATGGCCAAGCAGATTTCCAGGTCCACCGCGCGCCGAAAGTTAATTTTAGTTTTGAATTCCGGATTTTGTAATGCCATATTTTGATATGTGCCATTTAGAATTAATAAAAGATAATTTAATTTACAATGAGTGTTGCTCTGCGATATCTTCTTTACCTTTGCGTGCCATATACAAAGATCAACTAATGTATCCCACAGGTATACATTAACCAACCCAACTAACTATAAAAAAGCACAATGTACAAACGTGTTAACTTAAAAAAATACCAAAAAAATTACTTTTTGCAGAAGCTCAGTGAATGAATTAAATAAAGTTCTGAATTAATGTGGCAAGTTAAATAAGCTCGCGACTTCTTACAAGTTACCGTTGAAATTAACATAACTTTTCTTGCTCTTTCTTTGTCTCACACTTTTAATTAGTTCGTTCAATACACGTTATTACTAAATAGTTTTATATTAATTTCTTCTTCAAATCATAAGAATGTATTTTTAAACCATGGCGGAGATACTTCAAGAAACATGTACAATTACTACAAGAACAATTGCATTTTAGGTATATCAAATTATTGTATTCTGCATTTGACGACCTCATTCCTACGTTTTCTTTGTAAATGAAGGGACTGTCCAATGTATATCTACGTAAAGTGACGCTATCCCAGGATCTTAGTAATGATTTTTTTTTAATTTAACTCCTTAACCTACATAAATGTTCCACACCCGTCTTCCAAATGTTTATGAAAATATCAAGGACCTCCACCGACACGATCCTCTTAAGTTATTATTTTGATAATATATACGATAGTTTATAAAATAATTTTATTTTTAATTATTCTTTATTTTTATTTTTTTAATAAAATTTAATATTATGAAGGACCAAATTGGCTCGGTAGACGGGCACACTGGTAAAATTTATTATATCATAGTATTACAGGTAAGTAGTTTTCCAGCGGCGGCAAGCGACAACAACTGAATTTTATTGTTTTATTATGTACCGTATATTATCAAAACAAAATGCACGAATAGTTGAAAATGGTCAGACAGGTTTTTTGGCAGTAAATTACCATAATGATAGAGCAAGTTATGTAACTAATAATTTATTGGGAGTTAAATTGTTTTAATGATCTTGCAGGACACCATGGTTCAAATTTGTAGCCTCTTTGAGTAAAGATTGTACAATAAAGAGTAATCACTACTTAAAATTACTTCGGTTTAGCAAAGGCATTCGAGAAATGCAACAGAATTTAGTTTATTTTTTTAGAAATAGACTATAATTACGATTATTATAAAATATTCTTTTCCCAAGTGTTTTTTAAATAAAACTCTAATACTATTATGTGTTTACGAGTTACGAGTGCGTCAATCGTAAACTTATTTTTGTTGTAGGACTGTGGTACGATTTTATTTATATAATTTGAATTATTAGTATATTTGTATAAACATATTTTTAACGTATTATTTAAATACCAATATTTTGGAGAAACATTTTGATGTACAACAAACAAACAAGCACAAACAAAAGTTTAATATAGCAGTAACAACGATGTATTATTACTTACGTAACGTAACTTGGCACAATAAATGTCTTAATAAAAGGTTATATCTTTCCTTCACCTCTGGTCTAATGAAGCGTCACGTGTTTCGGAAATGGGCGAGAGATTAGCGCAGAGATGAGAAATATTATGATCCCGAGGTTCTGAACGGCGAGAAAGAAAAACACAGGTCAATTATTACTTCAATAATATTACTTGATACAGATATATTATCTAGTGTAGATTCCCTCGCAGCCTAGTTGGTAGTGTGATGGACTGCCGTGCAGGGGGTGTGGGTTCGATTCCCGCACTGGACAAACATTTATGTGTTAAACATTTGTGTTTGTCTTGAGTCTGGGTGTACTTATGTATGATGTGTATGTATTTACAAAAAAAAGTAATATATACGTATTTATATCCGTTGTCTGGTACCCATAACACAAGCTTTGCTTACTTTGGGGATAGACGGCGCTCTGTCCAAAGAAAGTCCAAAAATATTTATTTATTAATTTATCTACTGTTTTATGTGTTCCAGGAGCCCAATGCCAAAAACCTCTGTACACACACACAAATAGAATAAATTTGTTACTTTGCCGTCCAGCTGGGAGGACAACGCTCAGTATGTTTGTCTGTTTGTGTCGTAAGCTTTATAAAATGAGATTTAAATATTTCCAAAAAAAATTATTCTAAGTTCTAAGTCTAAACATTACACACAGCTCTATCTAGTACGAAATTAATCAAAGATTGTACTGTAGATACCAGACAATGGATACAAATACTAAAATACTTTTTTGGAAATAAGTAGAAATTATACATGGAAACACGCAGACTCAAGACAAACACAAATGTTCGGACCGTCGAGACATCGTCGCTAAAAATATTTTAATCTGAAGTAAAGCGTGAACACCTACAGGTTCTGATAAGGCTAGTGATTTAGGCTGGGTTGCACTGACTAACTTTGACGTTAGCCAAAAGTAAAAAATGGGATTTGTTGGCAACTGGGTAACGTCAAAGTTAGTTGGTGCAACCCAGCCTTTGTGATTTTATACATTAACCATTTTTTACATAATAAAGTACAATAAAGCACAAAAGCTTGTGAATTTTATAGAAAACTGTAAAATAAAATGTATGACGTTATGATATTTTAAGCATCTACAATATATTTAACTTTAAGTAAGAATACTAATTTAGGGCACGAACCTAAAATCAGATTAGTTTTCACCTAAGCTCTGTGACGGAAATAAAAAAAGTTCAAAATTAACGCGACAAGTTCTATGAGCTCGACGACTTCGTACGAAGTCGGACACAAATGAACACAAGTTGAAAGTCGGACACAAATGAACACAAGTTGCAAGTCGGACACAAATGAACACAAGATGCAAGTCGGACACAAATGAACACAAGTTGCTTCCCTGTAACTTTTTTTTGCTGTAATTTCACACGGTTTTACAAATTTACTCTCTATGTTATCTGAGAGAACATTTAATGGAGTAGGTTTTTGCTCATTAAAAGTTTGAGAAATAATTTATGCATTAAAAATAAATATAAATAAATACAAAAGTTAAAAAATTAATTTAATGTAATACCTTTAAACAAGCAATTCTTGTATATATATATATATATATATATATAATCTGAATGCAGGGGGTTTCAGGGGCGATACATCGATCTAGCTAGGTTTCATTTTTAGAAAACGTCGTTTTATCCGTGTTTTCAGGCAATGATAAACTGAAAAATATGACTCTTCCTGAAATCTATTGGCGAGTAGTAAAACTATTATTTTTACCGACACAACAACACTAAAGCTACTTGACAATAGATAGCGTTGTTAAAAAAAACGAGAAGACCGTTCCAGGTACTAAATATTACAAAATTTTCATTCATTTTACAAATTTTAGTTGATAATTGGTCATGTATCAGTACGACACTTTTATTTAAATCGGCTCACAATCAGCAAAGACATTGAACACAACTAAAACTAAATTATATAAGCAAATCTTTTCTAACCTCTAAAAAAAAAGAAAACATACGCGTCGAACATAGAGTACCTACAGAACCTACACCTTTTTTAAAGTTGGTAAAAAATTATCTACATACAAGAGACCACGACTAAAATTATGTATCATCGTTCAGTGGCCAAAACTAATGAAATTCTTATAGATTAGGTCATACTGAACTCGAGCAGGTGGGCAGGAAGGGTTAAAAAATGGCTTTTATGTTAAACTTGCTTTAGTATGTAGCTGTAAGTATAACGACATTTTGATGATTCTGTCAGCCGTAAAATGATTAAAGAACAAATAAACCGATTGTTATAATAGAAGGCGGTTAAATTCATCCTGAGTGGGTTCTAAAAAAGATTTTTTTTCCACGCCACTAAGCTAAAATTTTTGACCGTTACCGCTCACCTAGTCAGGTGCAGTATGACTTTATCTAAGAATTTCAGTTTTAGTCTGAAAACGATGATACATCAGTTTGGTCGTCGACTCTGGGACTATTAATTTCCAATTGTAAATGTAAACTCGTAATTGCTAAATCTCATTATGTTAGATCAGCTAGAAGCACCTAGAAGGTTTTAATAAGTTTGCACAGACAAACTGACAACAAAGTCGTCTGCTTTTTTTTGTTTAAAACCTACTATAACAATTCTTTACCAGAGTAACATTACAAAAGAAAAAATAAATGAGTCGAATATTTCTTTCTTGATTCATCTTCGTGTTCACTTCGATAAGAAACAACTCTTGTCTTATCAATCGTTTGAGTGACAGTATCAACTTATGTTTGGTTTTCTTTTACCGACTTCCATTGTTTTCAATATCGTTACGTCCAGCGTGGCCAACAATATGGGAGTAAAAGGTTCAATCAATATATTTATCCATTGCCAAAATGTGATAAGTAACTTATTGATCAGTCAGTTTTCTCATCTATCAGCGACGTGATGAAGAAACGAGAGGCCGGCTGCGGCTGGCCAAACCAAATTATTGTGTTTGTTCAGTTTTGCTTTTGGTACAGCTCATATACCTAAAAGAGAAAAAAAATTCAAAGTGCAGTTTATTATTTAAATCTAAAATAAAAGAATCTTGATACATATATATATATATATGAAGTAAACTCACTCGATGTTTGAAACATTTTTTTTAATTGTTTTGAAGCAATAGCAGCACGGCAAAATAAAATCATATAAAATTGTATCCGCTGCCATTATCTTCGTTCGGCCATGAAACTGTTACATTTGTGTTACAGACCAATTTTTATTCATACCAGTATTTTGCGGCCATTTTTCTGCATAAAACTATGTATGAAATGGCTAAATTGTTCACAATAAAATAAGATTTATGTGGAATGTACAACGGACATTTCCATCGAACTGCACTGAAATAGTAAATTCGGTGTCCTTAGCATAAATCATGAAAACTAAAATATATTATTTTATTGAAAACAAGAGTTGGTTTAAGGAGTTCTAAATCGGCATAAGTATACCTCTAGTTTTATTAACTCTCCATGTGTGTAGATGTAATATACCGACACAACATCTTTTCAGATAAAATGTTTATACTTGCATATACGAGTAAATGTATAAGGCATGCCTACAAAACTAACTGCTTGTTTGAGTATATGACCCGGGAAAACAAAACTGAATGCTTGTTTGTTTGTAAGATCCGGAAAAACAAAAATAAATGCTAGTTTCTGTGTAAGACCCGGGAAAACAAAACTAAATGATTGTTAGTATTTAAGACCCGGGAAAACCTAAACTAAATGCTTGTTTGTTTGTAAGACCCGGTAAAACAAAACTAAATGCTTGTTTGTGTGTAAGACCCGGGAAAACAAAACAAAATGCTTGTTTGTGTTTAAGACCCGGGAAAACTAAACTAAATGCTTGTTTGTGTGTAAAACCCAGTAAAACAAAACTAAATGCTAGTTTGTGTGTAATACCCGGGAAATCAAAACTGAATGTTTGTTTGTGTGTAAGATCCGGGAAAACGAAAATAAATGCTTGGTTGTTTGTAAGACCCAGAAAAACCAAAGACAAAAGCAGTATTAACTTTTTTATTATTTTTCGACAGTTTTCGTCTTACAGTTTTCTAAATCTGCAAAATAAAGTGAAGAAGTCGAAAAGAGGGATTTGTGAAATCCAACAGACGACACGTCCCGACTATGGAGACCCATCGCGTAATTACATTTCAAGCCAGATTTTATTGTACAAAATCTTTAGCGAGTTTTCTCTTAAAGTCACTCTAAAGCTAGTCGCAAAGTGATTACTTACAGCGGTATTTGTGAGTTTTTGTACTTTATTATTTGTAATTTTTACATCCGTCAATATTGTGAGGTTGCCCGAAGATTGCATAGTATTTTACTACAAAAGAAATACAAGTACAAGCACATATCTATCGCATTCTATGATAACGTTTTCAATAAATCATAATCGTCGTCGTCGACGTCTCATCCAGCAGACATCAACTGCTGGACTTAGGCCCCCACAATATGTGTCCACAACTGCCAGTCCATAAGCCGACCGCACCCATCTGCTATTATAGTGTATTGCATAATGTGGGTAATAAAAATATAAAAAAATTACCAATTAAATTTAGATTTTTGTCAAAAAGTTGGAACCAAATAATCTCTCTCAGTTTTAGGGTTCTGCAATCAGAAAAGGAATACTTATTGTTTAACACTGTACATCCGTATGATGCAAGAATTTAATTTTGCTGTCAAGTAGCTACGATAAATTTTTAATTGGGAACTATCTAATCTATGCCATCTAGTAGAAATATATGGAAACCGGACATGTTTTATGTCGATAAACTAACTTACACCACCATCTGTTAGAAATGTAATATGGAGTATTGCTGCCATCTCTGTGCGGGTGCTCCAGGATACCAGCTTGGCCCTTTTGACTCGGTTCAACGACGGGCTGTGAGAATTATCGACGATCATAAACTCACTTGCCGTATCGAGCCTTTAAGTCTGAGGAAAGACTTTGTCTCCCTTTGTGTGTTCTAACGCTTGTACAAAGGGATGTGTTCTGAGGAATTGTTCGAAATGATGCCTACGGCTACTTTCTACCATCGTACCGCTCGCCATCGGCAGGGAATTCATTCTCCAACTTTTGAACCGAAATGGTCGCGTACAGTGCGGTTTCAGAGAACCTTCCTCGCGCGAACGCTTAGGTTGTGGAATGAGCTCCCTGCCAAGGTTTTTTCTAAGGACTACAGTATGGGGTTCTTTAAGAAATAAGTTATTAGATTTTTTAAGGGTCGGCAACGCGCAGTTTATACCCCTGGCGTGGCAAGCGTCCATAGGCTACGGTGACCGTTTACCATCAGGCGGGCCGTAGGCTTGTTTGCCACCTTAGAGGTGGCATAAAATCAAATGTATGGAACCAGGACGTGTTTATGTTGAAAAACTAACTTACACCGCCCGTTGCGTAGTTTAAATATCTAATCGTACATCCCTACAGACGGCGGGAAGTGACTTTGTTTTATACTATGTATAGATAGATAAGTGTATGATATACCTACATATATGTATTTTTGCTCTATATATTTTTTTTCAATTATGTTCAGTAAATACACGTTTGAAACTTATTTAATTATTTTTTTGTCAAAAATATGAATTTATTTATTTTTTCAAAAATTTGGATGTTGTGTGATGAAAACTGTAAACTGTTATGAAATGATTTCTAAATATTTTTGTCTCGAAAAATATACCAAGGGAATATATAATGAATGAACGAAAAGGAAAATTATAAATGACCAGTTTTATGCTAATTTTTCTACTAAACGTTCGAGATTGCATAGTTTGATAAAACTTCTATGTTAAAGATGTATCCTGAAAATTGTTAGAAATGAAATTTAGGTAAATCTCGCTCCCTGCAGCGTGCCGTTGTATAGGGAGCGAGCTTTGTTGAGGAGTTAAAGAGCTTTTATCAGCTCTGAAAGCGTCTACGAAAGCTTTAAATGTAAACATCTATTGTGATGTAAGCAAGTGCTACATTTTTTTATTTAAAAGAGTTTTCGCAAAAATTCGTGAATATGAATATACAACATTCAAAAAAGTAAATCACAACAGTAATTATGTACTTAGGTTTTTAAATTTTAGGGCTAACAATAGCGGGTGCGATTTTGCGAACCCCCGTGGTTGGCACAATGATACCGGCCACTTCGCACCGCACCACAGCGCCGCCGAGGATATTTTAAGACTTACAATTTGGCGGAAAATATTAATACGGATCGGCACACGATGAAACGAGCTCGTTGAAAAAAATTTTTTTTTTCTTCTTCAGGTGGTTCTTCACTAAGGTGGTTAGCGTAAGAAACCTGTCTGTAAAAAAAATAGAGACTCCGAGAGTGCCAGCAGAAGTGAAAACATACAACCTGGATATAACATTTTAATATGTGTAATCCGCACTTTCATCTTTTCATCAACCCAATTTCCTCTTACTTTTTATTCGTCCTATGCAATGCACAACGCCGCTTTTTATGGCGTGGCATTATTGTTTCAGACTTACGAATTTTTGATCAGTCTGTGCGAGTTTATCATTTTTTACCCATCACAAAAAAAGTGCGCAACGCCGCTAAAGAAGTTTTCACTTCAATAATAAATCATAATTATACGGATGAACGGACGCTATTTTGCTGTTCGGCTACGAAAACCTGAAAAACGAAAGAAATTAAATTATGTTTCTACTATACCTATAGTAACGCTTCAAATACCTCCAGTTCGAAACTATGAAATTATAAGTGAAATGCATTTTTTAATTTTGAATCCCAGCAAGTAGTTGAGATATTGAATTTTTAAAATTATTCTTTTTTCCTTTTATAAATTATAAAGATACGAAAACTTAGAATATAATTTTCGGATGTAGTTATTTAAGTGTTAGTAAGTTTACAAATAATTTATTAAAAGAAGTGGTTACGTTAGAAACGTTTGGGATAATGATAACAAACGACAGAAAGTTAATAGTTTAGTTGCAGAGCGCCGCCGCTGCTGTAGTGAACATGATGTTTAGCAGAATTATGGCCAGGCCCAGAAAATAGGCATTTATGGATTCGTGATAAGAAACCTTTTAAGATATGCTTCTTAATTAACGTATTTTGTATTTGTATTTTAAATACAAGTATTTCAAATATGTCACAACTCTGTTCATAAATAATAATGGATTAATATCTATAATATTAATAGATAAAGTCTTGGATTACATACGTCCAAATAAAAAAAACCCTCATAGCATCATTCGTGTTTCTGTCTGTCCGTCTGTCACAGCCAATTAGAAAATCTATCAAATCTAATAGACCGATTAAAATAAAATTTGGTACACATATGAACTTTTGTGACCCAAATTAAGACGTGTAACGTTAAATAATTAATTTCAAATACAGGGATCACTTTTGGGGCATACCTTTTTATAGGTATATCAAGGCTTGTAGTGAGGATCTGAAATGTTTTTAACTGACTTCAAAAAGGGGGTTATCAATTTGACCAATTGTCTATACCAGCTTTAAAATATGTGTTCTATATTTCATGGGTATGTATGTGTGATTGTCCACGCATATTTCAAAAACTATTATTATGTTAGATTGCAAAAATCTTTTTTAGTTGGACTAGGTAGGTTCAACTTAGGGAACAGTGAAAGTTTCATCAAAATTGGTTCAGTAGTTTTTGAGATAAAGAGTTAAATGCGTATCAGTCTCTAGGAAAACGTGTCATTGGCTTAGCGATGTAATTCTAAAACATGTCATTATGTTTGTTGTTTCAATGTTTGCATGAGGTTAGGCTAACTAGCCAGTCTCGTACTTGTCGGGCTCGTTCTGAAGTACCTACTGTGAAAAAATTAAACATAAATATTTTTAGAAATTTACATTCGTCTAGCACATTAGCCACATTTGTTTTACCTGTTATTTGCCTAGCTCTTGCACCTTGAACGTTTTTCGTCCGGCAACTAATATCTCTGCCCTGACGACACGTCGCGCCTCATTGGATGCCGCCTCACGCCTCACGCCTTTCGCAATCTCCTAACTGAATTCATAACACGTACATAATTTGGATGTCCTACAAATACCAAGATTTTTAGTTTCTTTCCTTCCTGTATTATAAACTATAGTGTCAAACCAAAGCAAAACAAAAACTAAGTGATCTAGAAGAAATGTAAAACTTACGTCTAAATTATCGATATGCTAGTTGCATAGAGCAACACGGTCCCCGTATAGGGTATGTAGGCGATCTAGATGGTCATATGCGAATAACAAAACTATTTGAAATCGGATCTTTAACTAGACTAAATCTAGTTGCGCGACTGTGAGTTTATCCTTCGATAATGTTAAAAAAATTTGGAAAATCCAAAAGTGCACGCCTCATAGCGGTCATTCACATTTAAAAAAAATATATAGATATACAGTATACAGTGGTATATTAGTTTTTTATAAATTATAATTAAACGACAGTACTTAGAACGCTAATATTAACTACGAATCAGCACAGTGTAATACTTTATATATTAAAAACAAAAGTATTCCGGTAAGATGAATTTTTCGACCAATTTCTCTGCCACATACATGGTCACATAAACACAGACTCACGGACGTCCAAGAATGATTAGTTTTAATGTTATTATTTATTATATTAAACAAATTAATTGTTTATAAAATGTACCATATGTGCTAGACAGATTATTTAACTTCATATTAGTGCACTCATATTATCCTGTAAGGGTTATATTAAAAAAAAAAAACGTCATTTAAGTTTCGAAAGACTGGGTTTTTTGACATGTCCAGAGTAGAGCACTACCTCACCGCTCCGCTTATGAGGCGTGCAATAGATCGATATTTTGCTGCGAGAAGTCTAAATTACAAAAAGATGGCATTACCTTTCATATGTAAATAAACTTTCATCACAAAACTGAAAAATGTCTTAAAAACTTTAAATTACGTTTTTATCGTCTGGATTTGTTTACAGCACATTGCAGTCAATCGAGCAACTAAACTGAAAATCAACAACTTATCTTTACAGTTAAAAAAGTAGTGTAAAAATTTACTAAATCTAACATGTTATTCTACTTTATTTTTTTAATTTATTTTCTTTATTTAGGATAAAAAAACAGTTGTCACAATGTGTAATACAATTTACAAAAATACAGGAATTATAAATAAAGTATTGTGAAACCCACACCGTTATCAACAGATTTCTTTAAGAATGTCTACGCTATCAAATTCAATATCAAATTTTTGAATCTCTAATCTGCCCATATGTTCAAAATCACATAAAGCAACATGTTTCACATCAACATGGATTTTAAAAAAAGATCAACATGTACTAACTTGGTATCGTTCACAGAGACCTTGACTGAGACAATAGATGCACGTATACAGGTTGATGTACATCTTCACTGATTTTAGCAAAGCCTTTGATAAAATATCATACAAAATTTTGTTACGTAAGCTATGTGCTTATGGCTTTACTGGTGCCATATTAAAGTAGTTTAAATCTTATTTAAGTGAACGATCGTTTGATGTCGTAGTTAACGGTTAAATCTGATGAATTTAGAATAACATCAGGAGTACCATAGGGATCACATCTGGGGCCGATTATTTTTAATTTTTTTGTCAATGACATTACAACGATCAACACCCTATATGTACGCCGGTGATTTTAAATTGGCTAAAACTATAAAATCTTTTGAAGATGTTGATATGTTAAACATACCTTTTTTAAACACTTGTTAAATAGTAAAGAGTAAATTGTAAAGAGGCTTAAGTAAGGAGTTAGCTGTCAATTTTAAGAAGATAGCAGGTCAGCTATCGGGTCCTGACCGTTTGGACTAGTCTAAATCTTTAAGTGCTTTGGTTATTAAAATGTCATCTGTTTCAATATCGGTTATAAGGACTGAGTTATCTGCAAAGAAGTCAAGTGGATGCCAGTTGTTTGTGTCTAAAGTTGATGGCTCGTAAACAGAATGAAAGGAAATAAATGACATTTTTGCGTAGGGTTATGAGAAGATATGTTATAAGACGATATGTTATTATAATACATTTTGGCAGGTATGGCAGATGTGTTTTTACGGTTTGAAATGTAAGTCCAAAAGTATTTTACGTTTGTAGGTGTACTATTCTTAAATAATTAAATATAATAAAGATACCATTTGTTACTAACTTAAATCTTGATCGATAATTATTAAAGGTTTTATAATCGTGTATGTTATTATAGGTTTTCCATTTTATCCACGCTTTTTAATTATTATTATAAATGTGGATAAGAGCTAGGGGAAACCAGCTCGGAAACCGAGTTGATTTATTTAGTGTACTTGGTATATGTGTTCTTATAATATTACAAATTTCATAAAATTCATTTACAGCATCTTCTACACCCAAGTCACATAAGACCGCAGACCAGTCTACTTTTTCTAGTGCATTATTTATTATTTTATAATAGGTTGAATTAAACTTTAATTTCGGTAGAAGGCGATGTTTCATCAATAGATATTGAATATTTAGATTTAAATTAACATTAAAAGTGGGATTATAACTGTCTGGAGAAAATAACCAATTACAGGGACAATGTTACATTCTTGGTTTAGTATAGGATCCCGATATACAACGACCTACACCGAGATGTTTATTTAATGAAACGTATTTTATATTTAATTTAACATGTCACTAAATAAATTGCATATGGGTCGCCTCACAAATTTCAGTCCAGAATATGATTAATTAAAAATTAAAAAAAAAACTTTTTTAAACATTTCACCGGTTTGATTATTAGACAAATTCTATACCAATCGAAAGTATAAAGCCCATAGAATATGCAAACGTTAGGTTGCCTATTTTTCCGGTCACAACTCTCGGGTAGCCAGGTATAAACAGGTAAATCGATAATAGCATTTTGCACCGGTCTGATTAATGAATTAAATTTAAATGAAAATAAAGATTATTTTATTATGAACACGGTGGCATAGGGTTGCCAGTTAAAAATCAGTCCCGAATTCCGGTTGTTGAATTTTGGAAAGTGAAATATTGCTGCGAATGAATATGTGCGACTGCGAGGTCCCAACCGGCCATCCCATGCGATAGAAGAGGACACAGCATAGTAGCTGTTTGAAATCCGTTCATTTAAAGTTCATGCATGAGTGATGATGTAGTTAATTTTAGTGATGAAACTTTTATAAAACTGTGTATTAAAGTTAGCTTTTCGTAAAAGGTTTTTTTTTAATTCAATGTTGTTGAGCTACCCAGTGCGTCACTTGAATTTGAAGGTTTTCATACCACGTGTTATAAAAAAGTGACCGTTTTGTATAAAAAATATAACACGACAGAATTTTAAAATAAAAGAAAAGTAAAACCTTTACAGCTATTTTCGAAAAATGAAAAATATCAAACAGTTTTTGCATCATTAACAGATGCTGCTGATATTTTTATTGATGAAAAAATGAAGACCGTTCAATGATTTTGTTGAAGCCATAAATTCAGTCAGTGGATCGCACGCAATGCTAGCAGTAATACACGACCTTCCATGGTTATTATGATCACCGCTTAACCATTCCATGTTTTGCAAGTTGTAATCACCTATGATATGAAAACCTTAATTGGGTCTGTTTTACTATTTCTTCCAAGGTATTAAAATACTTAGTGTATAATGTCACTGAATGTATTAGGAGGTATGTAAATAGCACTGATGATATGTTTGTGGTTCAATTAGATATTTTTACTACCAGTGTCCAAAATGTAGCATCCTAATTAACTGTCTTGGCTTAATTTGCCGAAAGACGACAGCGTTGCTCTCCCTTAACACAGATATTATCCGAAATTAAATCTTTATTTTCATAATACTTGTGTTGTATTTGCCTATTTTTGCTGACGTGAAACGTCTTTAAGATCACACCGAAACATACGGGGTTTTTAAGCTATTGCATAGCTTTTATCGCGGCCTGTGAGCGCGGCGACCGAATCAAGAAATTCCGTAACGAAAAACGAAGCTTACACAATCGTCTAACGTCGTTTCAGTTCGGCAGACTTCGGCACGGTGTTTGTGTTTTTTTTAGTATATGGCGATTATGAATAGTACAGGGAGGTTGGATAATATGGGATTTTAATTCTATGACAGATTGAGATACGTCAAAAAAGTAAATAAACAAACATTATTATCTATATATTTATAAAAATCTATATAGAAATATATATAGAAATCAAATGCTGTTCATTAGTCTGGATAAAACTCGAGAATGGCTGGACCGATTTGGATAATTCTTTTTTTGTTGCGTTTGTTATTAAGGCAAGGTTTAAAAAGGTTAGAAAAAGGGTCAAGTGCGAGACGGACTCTTGGTCACGACATTACGCGTGAACGGCTTGACCGATTTCGCTAATTCTTTTTCTGTTGTGTTTGTTAGTGTGAGGGCAAAGTTTTTATGAAAGAAAAAACGGTCCAGTGCGAGTCGGACTCGCGCACTAAGGGTAAACCGATTTCAATGAAATTTTGGTAAGTTGTTATGCAAACGCCGGGGATGGTTTCTGAGTAAGAAGGTCAAGTGCGAGTTGGACAGGATCAAGTGCGAGTCGGACAGGGTCAAGTTCGAGTCGGACGGGGTCAAGTGCGAGTCGGACAGGGTCAAGTGCGAGTCGGACATGGTCAAGTGCGAGTCGGACAGGGTCTATGTTGTTATGCACATAAGCACTGGGCAAGGTATCTGAATAAGTACAATCTCTTTACAATGGGCGGCGAGAAACACCTTCGCGGGGTCAGCTATTATAATCTTTATTTATTATGTTAGGTTGTGTCAAAGAAAGTTGTCGAAAGTAAGAGGAGTCAGAGACGTGTGATAGGATAGAGAGCCAGTTTCATAGTAGTAATGGCATAGTAATATATTGTGTTTAATATAGCTTATCACATTATTGAGAAATATAGGTTGGATATTGCCCAAAAATATACAAATCTGCTAACTGCTCATAACTGATTCTAATTTTGGCCGCGTCCACGAGTGAGTTCGAGCCCGCAACTAGTTGAAACTTTAACGTGTATATAACGTGTGACTAAACGAGCCACGCAGAGTGCAGTTTCTTGGAAACTTGAGGAAAAATAGCAGTATCAACAATGTAGATAGAACTTTTATTTTCGACTTATGCACAAACAGTGTTCCTTAGATACGCATACCTACATTGTCAAAACCATAGACCTAAGAGATGACATAGAAGTAAAAGGCACATAATAGTGCCATGGCTATTTGGTTTTACATTCAGTGTTTTATTATGACTTAAACTATTTTTTGGTATTGATTGTAGAAATGGTTATATTTTTGTTGACTACAGGATAAGTCTTGTAGCAAGGATAATGGCAACAAATATCTTGTTATATGTTTATTTTCTGTATGAATATTTTTTTATGTTTTTTGTTGTAGGTTAATTTGGGTATAGATTAAATAATATTGTTGTTTAGCAAAAAGGCACAATACCTCTTAATATATATCTAATTTTGTGTTAGTATTGGTTTGGTTGTGTACTACTGTTTATGAATATTTGATATGATTACATCTAAATCTGTTACTGAAGAAAAATCATTACCGTGCTTTTACTTTATAAAGAAATATCATAATTATAAGTTTTCATTAACTTTGTAAAAATAATAATTAAAATTATAATAACTTTATAGTAATGATTAAAATCATAATTACTTTTATTTTCACTAGCGTTTTAATACTTCATATTTTTACTACTATATTTTTTTTTTAATTTATCGATAATTTTGACCTACAATCTGTTTCTCTGTTTCTCTCTGTCTGTTTATGAATAAATTCAGGTATACGGGTACCTAAAAAGTTAAGTACAACGCTACTATCTTATGTTAAGTACATCGCTACTATCTTATGTTAAGTACAACGCTACTATCTTATGTTAAGTACAACGCTACTATCTTATGTTAAGTACAACGCTACTATCTTATGTTAAGTACAACGCTACTATCTTATGTTAAGTACAACGCTACTATCTTATGTTAAGTACAACGCTACTATCTTATGTTAAGTACAACGCTACTATCTTATGATAAGTACAACGCTACTATCTTATGCACTGTAGCAAAGTGTTGTATTCAAAATAGTTTCATTATAAGTTCAACTTTTTTTAACTCTTTAGTAACTTTCCGTCCCCCGTAAACCCCTCCTCCTGGCCGCGGCAGAATACCGTGTTACATTTTTAAAAACTTTCAAAATGAAATCTTATAAATAGAACATTGAATTTTAAAAGATCGTATTACAATAACGAACTCCTTTTACATGCGAATTTCAGAGTCTGTAATGAAATTTGAAACGGGGAGAGATTCCTACACGAGTCACGTCCTGAGCCGGCGAGGGGATCTGCCCTCGTTATGGGTCTTATTGGAAGGATTCGCTGGAATGGAGGTCGCAGTAAACGTCTGATAACGATATGGCTTCACTGATTTGCCTTTAAAATATTAATTTTACGTATCGGAACACAAGAAGACGTATTGCAAAATGAGGAACAAAAAAACCCTAAACCTGCACTAATAGGGTTACATAAATTAAAAACTATTTAAATTAGAATTTATTTGGGATAGGTAATGGAGAAAAAAATATCGGAGCAATTCATTTCATATTATCTTATATGTTATATCAATATAATTTACATAAAGCATACTTTTTTCTTAGAATAGGAGCTTGGTAAGGCTCGTCGGTACTCACATATATAATTTTGAGATAACTAAGTTTGAATTTACAGCCGTGCAAAATCAGTGCTAGTTTGGTTTGTTTCTGCCGTATTGGGTGGTCGAACCGCTGTCACAAGTGATAGCGCTAATCTATACATATAATAAAATGGTAGGAGAGTCAAAACTGTACATTGAATATTTTTTTAAAAGAATACTTGGAGTGTGATCTGTAATCGATACCGAAGTCAAAAATATAGTTTTTAGAATTTTTGTCTGTTTGTTTGTTTGTCTGTATGTATGTTCGGGATAAACTCAAAAAGTACTGCATGGATTTACTTCAAATTTGGCACGAATATTATTAAGAAGTCGGGTCAACATATAGGCTACATATTATCACGCTATCACCTACGGGGAACGAGCAGTGAACCTTTATTTCTTCAACGTATTCTATAACAACCTGTAACCTAATTTCATGTCGCATATAAACTTAAGTGATATGTGGAAATAGCTAGATTTTTCCTACTCACACATAGCCATTTATTTTATGTTAAAAAATCGTGTAAAGTCATAACTTAAATGTGTTATAATTTTTCACCATATAAAAATGTTACCTATTTGCTAACTAGATGGCGTTGGCGTCGAATTAGATCGCGCTATGGTTTCGTTCACAAAAAGTGATGTTTTGATTGTTTACAGATGTCGCCGTCTCAACCTGTAGGAACTGAGGTTACCTGCGTTGCTATACGTTATCGAGTGCTTGGTCGAATCAAACGTGAAAACGTTTTCCTGAAATATAAATAAATATTTACTTAAATAAACTTCAATCGGACTAGTGCTTAGCTATCATTATATGTGTGTAAATTCTCAGTGCGTAAAGTAAACTCGGTAAAGTTGTATCCAGCCTAGAAGAACTCATACGGTGTGTGTACGAGGACATCAGTCTTATACCGCACCAGCAGAATTTTCGGGTGTGTGAGCGGGCCATTTTGACGCCTAAAAATGATCAGGCTGCAGCAATTAACGAATGCATTCTCTCGGAAATTGAGGGGAATGAAGTGGTCTACACATCTTTAAACACTGTCGTCGAGCAAGATGACGCAACACATTATCCCGTGGAATTTCTGAACTCTCTGTCAGCAAGTGGACTTCCAGCGCATACCATCAAGCTGAAGGTCGGTGTCCCGATTAAGCTTCTTCGGAACCTAATTCCTCCGAAGTTGTGTAACGGGAACATCTCGCTCCACAGACACACCATTAAGGCGGAAATTCTTACGGGTTGTGGCGTCGGCGAGGCAGTATTTATACCAAGCATTCCCTTCATACCTCATAACTTCCCGTTCCAGTTCAAGCGCGTACAGTTCCCCGTGAGTGTATGCTTCGCGATGACCATCAATAAGTTGCAGGGGCAGACACTGAGGGCAGCGGGTGTCGACCTCACACGGGCAGCTGTGCGTCGCTTGCTCCCACGTCACCAGTCCTGACTCTCTTTACATTTTCGCTGCGGAGAGCCAAAACACTAATGTTGTTTATCGAGAAGTCCTACAAGTGTGTATTTTTACCCTATTCTGTATTCTTTCTCCATCTGCTTTAGTCAAAACTTATGACTTAATTCAGCAGAATCACTATAAAGTTATTTATTCAAAGCAGGCTGAAAATCAGAGCTTTTTGAAGGTCAATTTTACAAAAGACAGTCTCCCTTCCTCCCTCTGTTACCCCACTTCCTGTAGATATAAAATGAAAAGCAGAAACTGGTAAATGAATGTTATTCTAAAAGGTATAATCGTAGGTATTTTTGGTGCTGTATAGGCGCAGACGACGTCGCGGGCAGCAGCTTGTAAAAAAAATTATTTTTGTTGTAAAAACTTGCAAGATTTGTAATCGGGCCACAAGAATTATATTCATTTCTCTCATAATATTTTACTAATTTCTATAATATTTTTACTTTAAACATACATATTTCGATAGAAATTAATAAAGAAGCAACAAAATATTGTTAACATGTATACCACAAACGAGAGAAAATATATTAAAGAGAGAATTTTTTTTTTTTCTACATTTAGAATGCAGTAAAGAAAATTATGAAGCATGACTTGGAGCATGGGTATCTTCCTTGCAAGCCTCTCTAAACTTAATTACTAAAAAAGAGAACAGTGGCACTCGCGGCCTGCCGCGGTAAAGCTATTGCATGTACTGACTCATTTTTTATATTCTCTTTGTTAAATTTCAAATTTTACTTTCTAAACCAAATACTAATTGTCATCAAAGATATAAATTGAAATTATATAGATTAAATTCGTAAGACAGTAACTAAACAATGTAATTTCATACCGATCTACGTCTAAATATGTCACTGGTTTTCTTCGACAGATAAGTCCCCTCGCACTTGCGTCTTGACTTGCGATTCATATTTGGTAATTCTCATCGGTACCTTCGTGACAGATTTAAGTTTATTACTTATTTGAACAGTTTCTGTAAATAGCTTATAGCGCTTGATAAGACGAGTAAATCCAAAAGTAAATTAATCAGATCATGAGTCTCGTTTGGCTGATATAATATTTTGAAGTTCTTGATCCCACGAAAGTGACGCAATAAGCCACGAAAGTGACAAATAAACTTAACAGCCATTATTTTTTCATAATTTAAGTACTGTTTATGAGACTAAATGCTAATAAAATAATTAAACTGGCAAATAGATGATATCAATAAACAAAACTGGCAATTACCAGTTTGGACCGAGGTTCTTAATATACCCGATGTCAATTTAAACAACATCACTTTAGTAATAATTTTTTATTATAAAACACTGCAACGCAAGTACTCGCTCGAATAAGCCACCCGAAAAAATAAAGCGGGGCATAGCGAGTACTTGCTCGAATAAGCGGCCCGAACTGGGGAAGTACCTTACAGAAAACCGCGGCCACAATAACACTAACATTAAGTAGTGTTGTGTTCCTGGCGGTGAGCAAGGTTGCCAGAGCTCTTTGAGGATTCGCTGCGCGGACAGCGGAGGACAGGCGGTGCTTGTTGCTGTCATTGCTCGGCGTAGACGCGGCGTGCTGGTACGCCGGTCAGGGAGACCTGATGAAACGGCTGACCACTGACCGCCCACAGTCGTCGTTACCACCACTGCGAAAGACCGATGGTGACTTGGTCCATAGTGCTAAAGAGAAAGCCGATCTACTGGGCAGTCTCTTTACCTCGAAGTCGAACTTGAACGATGAAGGCGCTGAACCGCCTACTATACCGTGGTGCGGTAAGACCATGCCGGAAATCTCCATAACGCAGCGGGAGGTCCGGCGGGCGTTGCTTTCTCTAGACGTTCATAAGTTGAGTGGGTCGGACGGTATACCAGCAGTGGTGCTTAAGCAGTGTGCTCCTGAGTTATGTCCTGTACTCACGCGCCTCTTCGCGCTTTCCTACCACACTAGGCAATTTCCGTCTTCATGGAAGACTGCGAATGTGCACCCGGTAAGGTAACGCTGAAAAATGGCTTTAGGTTTAAATTTTAAAGTTCTGAGTTTGTACGAAACAAATATAAGGTCATGAGAAGAGAAGCCAGGCGCAGCAATCTGTCCATGGGAAGAAATACGTTCAGGTTGGAAAGTGAAGATAAGATCTAGAAGAGAGTGAGAATCGTTGCCATGAATGGTGGAACTAAGTTTAGGGATTCAACCCTACAAAGACAAAAGTGTGCGTGTTCACCGCTTAGAAAACCCCATTCACTGTATTCCCACAATTCCAGAACACTCCCCTCTCCATCTCCAAGAGCATTGGGATCCTTGGTGTTGACACCTCTAGCGATGTTCAGTTCCGAGATCATTTACAAGATAAGGTGAAGCTGGCGTCCAAAAAACTTGGTGTACTCAACAGAGCGAAGCAGTACTTCACGTCGGGGCAAGGGTTGTTACTTTACAAGTCGCAAGTGCGGCCCCATATGGAGTACTGCTGCCATCTCTGGGCGGGTGCACTCGGATACCAGCTTGGCCCTTTTGACTCGGTTCAACGACGGGCTGTGAGAATTGTCGACGATTCCAAACTCACTTGCGGTATCGAGCCCTTAAGTCTGAGGAGAGACTACCCTTCCCTGTGTGTGTTCTACTGCTTGTTCAATGGATTGTATTCTGAGGAATTTTTCAAAATGATGCCCACGGCTACTTTCTACCATCGCACCGCTCGCGATCGGCAGGGAATTCATTCTCACACTTTTGAACCTAAATGGTCGCGTACAATGCGGTTTCAGAGAAACTTCCTCCCGCGAACGCTTGGGTTGTGGAATTAGCTCCCTGCCAAGATTTTCTCTAAGGACTACAGTATGGGGTTCTTCAAGAAAGAAGTTATTGGAATTTTGAAGGGTCGGCAACGCGCGAGTGATACCTAACCCTGGTGTTACAAGCGTTCATAGGCTACGGTGACCGCTTACCATAAGGCGGACCGTAAGCTTGGTTGCCACCTTAGTGGTATAAAAAAAAAAAAGGTTGAACGGGTTCCCGAACCCAGGGATCACTTGATCTCCGCCCTGGGAGGCTGATCCGCGAGCCTGTGTAAAGTCTCTGAAGTGGTAGACGTGCCGGAGAAGGAGACAGGAGTGGACCCGGCTACTACAACAAAGGGGGATCAGGGGCCCTTCCACCCGCCATGCCAGCAACATATCATTTGTGCCATGCTTCGGCAGTTCTAGTACCGCACCTTTTGTCCTCTAAGCTGTCTGTGCAGTAAATCCTCATCTTTAGTCTAAATAACCCTTTCAATAAATATGGCAAGAAATAAATGAAAAAGAGTTTTTTCAGCGGCCACTCCATCCACATTCAATGTGGATTTTTGCAACATTAGGGGTATTCACGCCAATCTTAACGCAGTTCACCGCCATCTAGAAACTGCACAGCCGACCATTCTTTTTCTAACGGAGACGCAGATATCCTGCCAGGCCGATACATCATACCTTCACTATCCCGGCTACAAACTCGAGCACAATTTTGTGAGTCGTACCGGTGTATTTAAGTTTATCCGGGAGGATATCTGCTGTCAACGCCTTCATAGCCTTGAAGACAGGGAAATGTCGATATTGTGGATACGCGTAGATCACGGCGGCCACACTCGTATCTATGTGTGCCTATACAGGTCTCATAGTGGTGACACGGACGTAACTCGACTCTTCACGCACCTGAGTTTGACGACTAACAAAGTTCTAGAGCAATAACCCACAGCAGAACTAGTTGTTTTGGGAGACTTTAACGCCCACCATCGTGATTGGCTCTGTTCTCGAAACAATAAATATGCAGGTATATCTACTTATGAATTTGCTCTGACCTATGGATTATCTCAACCGGTATTTTCTTCAACGAGAATTCCAGATATAGAGGACCATACGAGCTCCTTACTGGACCTTCTGCTGACTACACGTCCAGACAGATATGCCGTCTCAGTGGATGCGCCTTTTGGCTCCTCGGACCACTGTCTCGTTCGGACTCAAGTGTCATGCAAACAACCTAATCCATCTGGGCCAACTAATTGGGGTCGTGTATGGCAATATAAGTTGGCAGGCTGGGATGGATTGCGAGAATTTCATGCATCGTACCCGTGGAGGCAGCTCTGCTTTAGCTCAGAAGACCCTGACGTCTGCGCAGCATGTTTCATTCCTAACCTGCGAGTAGCTGCCGGCGTCAAAAAACGACCATGGTTTAATAAGTCTAGCAGAGAAGCTAAAATTTTAAAGCAAGCTGCAACTTTAACAATATTTTGCTTTTTTTTCTTTCTTTTCTTTTGCCGTACAGTTTGCTCTTCAGCCGATCTCGTAACTGTATTGCTATTTTTATTTGGATATACATTTCATTGGCTTGGTACCATGACTCCTCTGGCTTTACTTCTATAATAAAGATTTTCTTTAACAGCATTGTGAAGCCCAGGGTTTGCTTTTTTCTTTCTGTTTTCGTTTTTCTGCATTTTTTTTTCTTTTCTCGGCGTTCTTTGAGAGTTTGTGGCATTCTAAGGCACTAATAGTCATAAAAATTTACTGCCAACGTACAAAGAATTACTTTCAGGGCATAAAATCATTGTCTTGGACAAAATGCCACGAAGGTGATGCCACAACGGTGACGATAATATGCCTTTTTTATAAATTCCTGCAAGCTTTACGTGTAACATTTTAAAATAAATACTACAAATATCTTGCATTTTGGTTGCTTCGATTAGCTAACTTTGATTACAATTGCTAAAATACAATGCACAAAAATGTTGTCCACGCAAGTGATCGATACATCTATGAATAAATAGAACTCACCAGATTTTGTTGTCACTGAACGTGGATAAGCCGCTCGTCTCACTTCTTCAATACCGGAATACGCCTGATGTTCGTCCGAATCTAACTCTGTGATTGCTCGCTGCTGTCGTCTTCAACAGCAAGCCTTTATTTGAGCAAATCTAAACAAGTTAGCAGGCCACTACGATGTTATAAAAACTGTAAATTCCTGAACTACGCATAACCACACGTGACACGTTCACGTCGGAGGTGACTTGCTTACTTATATACAAAATAAAATTAAAATAGGCCTAGCAAAGAACTGTAAAAAGCTGCGAATGCCTGTAGTGTATAAAAATTCACACATGTGACCGTTTCCTTTAGAGGTGTAAGTAGCCTGCTAACTACTCGTACACGTGAAGTTGCAAACAACCGCTACATTTAAAAAATATTACAACTGAAAATTTTGGAATAGAACTGCAATTAAGCTACAAAAAACTGCAAACTGAAACGTCCCTTTCTGTATGTATGTAAGTGTAAGAATAAATGCACACACACACACAGGGGTGACCTAAATTGTCTTCACAGCTGAAACATACATCTTTTGTCCCCATCAAGCAGATTAACGTGGCAATTGAGATTTGAGATGTAAAGGCCTCTTTACCCTAGCGCGCGATTCATGCGCGAAGATGCGAACTACCTGTGAAGTATGAGTGTGGATCCGATTCAAATATTTTTCAAGGCATCTTGATGCATTAGCGCCCTGAGGGCTTATTGGGAACAGTCTTGACTTACTCGAGAGTTTTGTCTTCTCTTGACTTTGGAGTTCTCGATATAGATAACTCTGTGGCATTATGAAACGGTTATTTCGATACATCTTTACCCTCGACTACTCCAGACTACGAGAACTTAGTTCCGAACGATGAACTAATGCTGTCGTTAAGTAAAATGTCAATGATTCAAAGTACCTACCTAGAAGGTTTATTTTTAAGGAATTATGCAAATGGTTTTTTTCTCGTCTGTATTATAGAATATACAATACAATATGTACAATATACGGAATTTAAAACGGCACTTTTTACCGAATTTAGGCAGTAAAATATGTGAAATTGGGTTATACTTCTCAAAAGGCATTTTTTTTTAATCTACAGTGTGTTCTGAGTCTGATTGTAAGGTCACAATATTGTAGATTTAATATTCTGTATTCGCAGGCAGTGGTCTTGTCAGACTAACCAATTCTGGAAATGCATGGTGAACAGAACAGTCGGATGAAGAAATAAGCAGAAATGTGTAACATTAATTGTGCGTCTAATTGTGAGGACCTAACTTGGCGTCCAATACTTATTTTGTTTTGTTTAAATTAGCTTAAGCCTTTGGTCTTCCGAATAAATTAAAAAAAAAAAAAAAAAAAAAAAATTAGAAATGACTGCGTCTCAAGACACCTTTGTGGATTATATGACACTGACAATTTTGTCTGCCGTATGTGCAAAGCAATTAGTTGGTTCAATCCGGTGCCTTTAAGTATCTGTTAAACTAATCATCAGAGTCAGTTCAACCAAACAGAGGAGGCATCCCAAAAGTAAATATTTTTTGCAGTTCTGAAAGTTACCCAGATGGCAAAAGAACGCAATATGTATATTTTAATGGTGAAGTTGAAGTCTTTACACTATCATAGGCGTAATTTGAGCTTGACTTATCTATCAGTGACTGTTAAATTGATCAACTTGTTAAGACTCAATTCCCCAGGGGAAGATAAATGAAAAGATAGGTTCGTTAATACAATTTATTTTTTAGTTTTATATACAATCACTGATTCACAAATAAACAATTTGAAAGTCTATAATTCCATAATAAATCCAGTTTCTGAATTTATCTGTTTTGCCGTCTTTTTCCTATTTAGACGATGGTATCGTAATTTTTCCTTCGGGTCGACTGTATTGTCGAAAATATCAATTAATCGTAATATGATGTAATTTTCACCAATTCTCAGCAATCTATGCTTTTATCATTCTTTTCAGATTGAGAAATTAAAAAAATCAATATGGCGAAAAAAAGCCAATCCGCAGAATCGATATAGCAATAATCACCTAACCAAATAAATGCACTTAGGTACCTGATGGGAGGGTTTATGGTAGAACCCACAACCTTGAGATAGTTTATCGAGAAATTCAAACCTTCTCTTATTAAAATCGTGTAGTAAGTTCCTCTTGTAATTTACATCTCCTTAGTTCCTGTTTCTCGAAGAACTTGATGCACTTCAAAAAGATTAACTCCTATTTATTTTAGGTAAAAATTGCAAATTTTGGTTTTAAACATCTATCCTTGAGAAAATCTCCAAAAGACTGACTTTGAATAATTTTCCATCTGTCATCTTTTTAAAAATCAGATTTAAAAGACTGTTGACGTAAATGAGTATGGCATTCCATGCATGTATGGATATAGAATTTTACAATGATTTTGACATAACACGCAAAAGGGTAATTTAAAGCTAATTACACACTACATATACAAAATAAAATACTTCACTCGCTACAAACTGTTAAAAAGTAAAGTTTATTTGATTCTGGTTTTACCTATAGGTATTGTGTTTAAGCCTGTACATTCAAATTTGTTAATGAATTGAACAACCCTAATAAATCTATATCACAATTCACTTTTAATTGACTGCTGTGTGACTATCGTTTGGTAAAGTGGATTTTCCAACCATTTTGAATGTGTGTTAGTCACACAATTTTTATACTGACAGGAGTGCCAACCGTATCTATGACAGAGTAAAAAATTTCATTTAACTAAATAATTTGAGTCAAGCGTACCAAAACTACTTTTTCAACTTTTTGTATTGTATTTGGAAGTACCCTAAGTGTATGATATTAGTAATTTTCTAACATCACCTCAGTTCAAATGTGCTGCTTTGTAAGATACCTAAAATAACCGTTATCATATCAGCCCATTGACTTCCACTGCTGGACATAGGCCTTACCTAACTTCCTCCAAAGCGTGCGACTCTGTGCCGCCTGTAACCAACGGCTAACCGCTACCTTTACGAGTTCATCTATCCGTCGGGGCCGTCCCACGCTGCGCTTTACGGTTCGTGGTCACCACTCGAGAACCTTCTTCCTCCATCGGCCATCGGTTCTTTGAGCTATGTGCCCTGCCCATTGCCACTACAGCTTTGTGATTCGGTGAGCTACGTCGCAGACTTTAGTTCTCTTACGGATTTCCTCATTCCTGATTCGATCACGTAGGGAAACTCCGAGCATAGCTCCTTCCATCGCCCGCTGAGCGATCTTGAGCTTTCGTCATCACTGGCAACATACACTGGTTGAAGACTTTTGTCTCTAAGCACTGGGGTATTAGGGACGAGAAAATAGTACGCAGTTTTCCGAACGCTGGCAACCGAGTTGGATTCGGCGATTAACCTCTTTCTCTAAATTACCGAATTATCTAATCGAACAGTTTGGCCCAGGTATACGTATTCGTCAACAACTTCGAGTGTAGAGTTCCCAACAGTTATTGGAGTGGGTTCTACATGGTCATTCGACATGATTTTCGTCTTGTCCATGGTCATCTTGAGGCCCACTCGATGGGAAGCTCTACTGAGGCTTTTGAGCATTGTGCTGAGGTCCTCCATCGATTTTGCCATGACCACTATATCGTCGGCAAACCGAAGGTGGGTAATGTACTCGCCATTAACATTGATGCCAAAACAGTCCCAGTCCAGAAGCTTAAAGACTCTTCCAACGCATTTGTGAACAGTTTCGGAGATATGACATCTCCCTGTCTCACACCGCTTTGCAGTTGGATCGGTTTCAAGTTCTGGTCCTGGAGACGGACTGACATGGTGGCGTTTTCGTACAAGCATTTTAGCACCTCGATATACCGATGATCAATACGGCATCTCTGTAGAGCCTGTAGCACTGCCCATGTTTCCACCGAAGGCTTTCTCATAGTCCACAAACGCTAAGCAGCGTATGTATGTGGTCTACGGTACTATAGCCTCTTCGGAAACTGGCTTGTTTGGGAGGCTGGAAGTCTCCAACTTGCGAGCGAGACGGTTCGTAATTACTCTTGAAAACAGCTTATTAACATGGCTCAGAAGCGTGATGGGTCTGTAATTCTTAAGAAGTGTATTGTCACCTTTCTTGAAGAAAAGCACCACCACGCCCCTGTGCCATGCTTGTGGCGAAGTACCTTCGAGTATGACGGTGTTAAAGAAAATAACTGTTAGCGATACTTGAAATGTGGTAAATATTCACTAACAGTATAGGATTAACAAGAAATGTTGTTTGTTCTATTTTTAAGTAGAAAAAGTTTTTATTTTTCTACTTTTATTTACATAATATTATTAATTATTCACATACGTTTAGTGGTCTTGATTCTTTAAATGGCACCTTGCAAATCACAACTCCATACACCGGTAACAAACTGAAATGAATGAAAGTTATTAGATAAAACGAGCATAATAAGAAAGTAAACTTCTGTGTGAAGTGACAAAGTCTAAATGTAAAATAGACTATGCTGAAAGTTATATGCTAGTTTAGTAGCATCTAAAAATGTGCGATGCATCGTACAAAATCTACTGAACAGTTTCCACTGATTGTTAATTTGGTCTGCAATTAGAGTAAAGTTTTAACATGGCATCATCATCCCAGTATGTAGGTACATTGTTCAACATGGAACCTATGCTTTTTCCATGTCCATACAATACTGCAAGTATGCAATAAAAATAAACATCTGTATGTTATGGTCACACATATATTAGCTTGAGATGTGACTGTATTTACCTATTGGTAGCATTCAAGGATTTTCAGTGCAGTTAACGAGCAGTCTAAGTAGCAGAACCATGACATTCGGCAAAGACAGCCTTTTCAAAGATAAATGGTTAAAAAATACAAAGATGATTTTAGGATACACTTAGTGGGCTGCCATGTATGCAATATGTTTACGTCTAGTATTAGATATGATAAAATTTACTTCCATTCTTAAAAAAAAAATTATTTATTCATTAAAATATGTAGGTGAAAATATTTTAACAGTACATCGACACTAACTAAAACAATATGTGATATAATTATATCAATTTACATTAAATGTACACATTTTACTCAAACTATTGGTTAATAATAAAGATTGCACTAGTTCTCATGATTTTTTCTGGTGTGCGTTCCACAGATGGTTATTAGTTTTATATTGCTTATGAATGTTGTTAATGAATCTTTGTGGTATGGTAGCATATGAGCAGCATTTCTAATATACTCGATGGACAGCACATACCTAAAACGGTTATAACCACAAACTGTAACAAAAGTAAGGAATAGGTTATTAAAACTGCCTTTCATATTTTAAAATTATTGTCTTTGCCTTTTTTAAGCACAAATATAGGTAAGTAGTTTATTAATGCGATTTCACACCGTTTTAAAATATAGAAACTCAATTACATATGACTTTTCTGCAGAAAATTATCCTCCTGGCACACTTTTTATTCTCGCTTGAATTCGTGACAAGTGTCACGTGACGTGCAATGGAAAAAAAATTCGTTCCAAAGTACTAAAAAGGAAACTGAGGAAGAGGAACTGACACTTCACCTCTCGAGCTACTTGCTGGACCTCGATTCGGCGATGTCACGAGAAATTCGTTAGCTTTCACAATGCGGAATGTTATCCAAAATCGAGTGGCGAGATATTCTTCCATTCATTTTGCTCCTGAGAACGCGAGACCCGACTTTACTACTAATACCGATTGTTGTCGGTATTTTGACCCGCGACAAACGGTTCCCGGAGTGTGAACATGGCGGCAATGCGACAAGGCTCCACATTCGCCGGCGGCTCAGTTGCCGATAAGTAAGTGCCCTGTCGGTTGTCTTTGTATTTTTATTATTAACGATTGCAGCGTGCTTAAGGTGGCTGTGCATCGGACAAAAGAACTGGAACTGACATTTTTAAATCGCAAAGCGCAAAGTAATCCTGCAGCAGCAGTGACTTCAACGTCCATTTTTGTCAAGCGATTGAACTATAGAGTAAACCTCTGTGAGTGTTGAAGTTCTTGCCGCGATCCGCAACCGGAATGCACGCCAAATTTCACGCCGTGAATAGCGCGCGAGTATAGACAGGCCCTAAGGAAAACAATACTTATTTTGATAAGGGGAGAAATAAGTGGCAGGCCCAGTCATTTGTCCTCTTATGCGTAAGTTATTTGTGACGTTTAAGCAAAATCAAAGAGTTCCTCTATGTTACTGTTATCATAGTATAGAATTTTAATTTAAGTGAAAATGTAAATATGATAAATATTTTTTTAAGTTTTGGATTTGACTCTAAAACACATAATTTTTTTTTATTCAGTTAACAAGACTTAAGGTTATATGTTCGCTTTTACGATAACAGCGCGCCCGAAGTTACTTCACAAAGACAAGAACATATTCAAATAACTTGGGGCACTCTGACCTTATTCTTTGTGACAAAGGCTGCGACTCCACTGTCGCCCACTCGCTTCGATCATGCATGTTTATTTATTCCTTTGAACTGACAACTATTTGTGTGTATATATATTAAACAGTTATATAAAGTATACACTTTATAGTATGTAATAGCATTACACATATAAAAACAACTTTTAATTTATTTGTGAAAATAGCAATGTTAGAGAAGATCCTGCTTCTTCCATTCCGAAACGAAAGTTATTAATTTATTTTTAAATTTTGATGCACTCAAAGACTTTTTTTATCAAAACATTTTTTATCAACGAACACGACAGAACGTAAGAGGCTAAAGTACTTAGAATTACTAAACGTCGAATATTTTTGCAAAAGCAGGTGATAACAACTGTTTAGTTTAGTGAGCCGGTGCGGTTAGAGCTAAGGGGGGGGGGGGGGGGAAAGGGAGAAGACGCTTTCCGTGATATTGCACACAAACAAACTCATGTATATGATAAAACAATGTCATGGTTATTTACAGGATATGGGAGATCATCAATAAAAAATGAAAAATGGAAAAGGATCAAATCTGTTGAACTATCTGCTTAATTTGGCACTATGCGTGATCATTTAGGTTTAAATGTGTGTGGGTGCATTTACTTCGGATGACGACTGGTGAGATAGTTGAAAGTAGCCGTCTACTACTACTCTACTAGTAGTAGGCATCTCAGAACACATATTATTAATTGTCTATAAGCATAACATTTAAGAGAGAGGTAGGGCACAACAAGTACTTGCTAGAACAAGCCACTCGAACAATTAAAGCGGAGCTTAGCGGGTACTTGCTCGAATGAGCAGCCTGAACTGGGGAAGTACCTCCACTTCACAGAAAACCGCGGCCATAATAACACTAACTTTGAGTAGTTTTGTATTCCTGGCGGTGCGTAATTTTGCCAGAGCTGTTTGAGGATTCGACGCGGACAGCGGAAAACCGGCGGTGCTTGTTCCGTAGACGCAGCGTGCTGGTACGGCGGTGAGGGAGATCTGATGAAACGGCTGACCGCTGGTCGCCCGCAGGTTGAACGGGTTCCCGAACCCAGGGATCACTTAATTTGCGCCCTAGGAGGCTGATCCGCCAACCTGTGTATAGTCTCTGAAGTAGTAGTCGTGCCCGAGAAGGAGACCGGAGTGGACCCGGCTACTACAACAGAGGGGGATCAGGGGCCCTTCCGCCCGCCGTGCCAGCAACCGTATTATCTGTACATAGCTTTGGCAGTTCTAGTACCGCACCTTTTGTCCTCTTAGCTGTCTGTGCAGTGAATCAACATATTTAGTCTAAGTAACTTTATTTAAAACAAAATGGCAAGAAAAATAAGGAAAAGAGTTTTTTCAGCGGCCGCTTCATCCACATTTAATGTGGACTTTTGTAATGTTAGGGGTATTCATGCAAATCTTAAACAGTCCACCTCCATCTGGAGACTGCGCAGCTGACCATTCTTTTCCTAACGGAGACGCAAATATCCTTACCGGCCGATACATCATACCTTCATTATCCCGGCTACAAACTCGAGCACAATTTTGTGAGCCGTGCCAGTGTATGTATGTTCGTCCGGGAGGATATCTGCTATCGCCGCCTTCATAGCCTTGAAGACAGGGACCTGTCGATATTGTGGGTGCGCGTAGATTACGGCGGCTACACTTATATCTATGCGTGCCTATACAGGTCTCACAGCGGTGACACGGACGTAACTCGCCTCTTCAAGCACCTGAGTTTGACGACTGACAAAGTTCTAGAGCAGTATTCCACAGCAGAACTAGTTATAAGTACCCATTGTCTTTCTGGAGACAGCCAATAATTATGTTGTTTAATCGGTGCGTGATCACCAGTATCTATTCTTTGTGTGACTAGATTAGTTTTACTAATAATGCCAGTTTCCTCAAACGAAATAGCTTTAAAATTACTAATAACTCTGTCCGCCGTCTCTTTTTGAAAAGGGGAAAGGTTATTGTAAAACTGAATTTTATTTTTAACTTTAGAAAGTTCAGAAATAATTGTTTTTTTTCCTTCATTATTAACTTGAAAAAGATTAGGTGCCAAATTAAAGGATTTCCAAAAATCTATCCCTAAAATTATTGAAGGGAACAAATCTGTGAAAACAAATGTTTTAATTATTATAATATAATAACTTTGTTTATTAAATAAAAATTAACCAATAAATTACCAGCAGCCGAAACTTTTTATATTCTCATCCATGTCAAGTGTAAAACCTAGCTTTTGTATGGCCAGATGTGAATTATTCCCTAAAACGCTGATGCAAGAACCTGTGTCTAAAAGACCCATACATTCTGTTGCTTTTATTTTTATTTTTAAAAAAGGACGTTTATTATCGTTTTTGATTTTAAACAGGACCGAAGTACGAAAGGAATTGAAAAAAATGTTGACTTTGCTAAGCCATGACGACCAATCATGTAAATCTTGACTACAACAATTGTAATTTGAAGTATTTTTATAGTAATTCTTATTAGTAGATTGATTACAATTTGGACAATGTATCGCTCTTACATTTTTAAGACCACATCTATAACAGACAATGTTGTTAGATGTGCATTTAATAAGTTCGTGTCGCCGTGACGGCATCGAACACAAAATTGCGGACGATTTTCATGAACCGCCGCAATTTCCCTTGGCGTTTCGTTATGCACCGGATTGAAATTTTGGTTCCTATGAGCCGTTGGTTTATACTTAATGAATGTAGGTTCAAACTGAACCGTAGGTTTAAACCGTGATTTAAAATTATCGGGGTTTCGCTCGAAACTTCTTGTCTCCAATTTTCATAATTAATACTAGGTTAAGGCATAACTAGGTTTCTTATAGTTCAAAACAACCGAAATCATCACAATTGTTTAACTTCGTTTTAATAAATCTTAACCAATGTAAAGCGTCGTCAGAAAAGAGTTCAAACGCTCTAGTTAACAGTAATTCTTTTTTAATATTCCTAGAAAGCCTAAATTCTTCTAATTTTTGTAAAAACGACCTAGGGCATGATTTCCCATTATAATTGAATCTTTTCAGCTCAAGTGCAGAGCTTCTATCACAAGAAACTGTGATAAATTTAATACCGACTTCTGACCTTTTATCATTATGTAAATCAGAAATTTCATGTAATGAGTTAAATTCGTGTTCAGTAATCTCTAAAATCTTGTTATTCCATAGTTTTTCCAATTTTCGGAACTCATTTTTAACCGTAGTCAGTTCAGGACTTAAGTTTAACTCATCCGTAATGTCAATACGTAGTAACCTAAAATGTATATGGTTTAATAAAGCTTCCAACCGTTTAATTTTTTCTTTGTTAATACCTGTATCATCTAATTTTTGCTTAATAAAAGTTAAAGTAGCCTTAATACCTTCAATATTCTCTTTGGGTTGGGCTTTGAATTGACTCAAATATCTCATTAGCTGGTAATTTTTCAACCAACTTTAATATTTGTCGCTTCAGACCTATTGATGTTTCTGCTGGTTTTTCAAACCTCACAAGGGTTTCATAGATAATCTCATTCTTGTTTAGCAAATGATATTTAATATTTTTATCCATTTTTACTATTTTTTATTTTATTAGTTTATTTAATTTATGTCACTTCTTAGTAAAAATTTCGTAACGAAGTTCTTACTACTTTACAGTCTTTCTGTAAAAACAGTATTAATATATTTGTTTCCAAGATGTTATACGTGTAATCCCACTTATGTCAAATACTGCTTTAAACATAATCAACGTAGATAATCTTGGAAACAACAAATATAAAATTACTATTAGTAGCGACTTTTTATTTATTAGTTTTTTTATTAATTATACCGTAGTAAAAGAACCCCTAACATGAGACAAACATTAATAATTAATTTTCCGATTAAGAAAGTAACAAAAAAAACAGTATGGCGAAAAATGGGCAATCCGCAGAAATCAAGATATCAGTGATCACCTAACAAAATAATCTGCACTTAGGTACCTTCTGTGTGGGTTTAAGGTGGAACCCACAAACCGGAGATATTTATTCAGTAAAATCAAACCCTCTTTATTCTCTCACGCCGAAATTGTTATACATTTAAATATTGTTTCTAATACTTTTTAGATAAAATTTCAAATTTAAATCAGAACATCTCTCCTAAAGCAAATCTCAAAAAGACTGACTTCCAATATTTTCCATCGGTCACTATTTTAAATATCAGATTTTAAAATCTGTCAACGTAAATAAGTATGGCATTGCATGCCTGTATGTATATAGAATTTTACAATAATTTTGACATAATCACGCAAAAGGGTGATCTAAAGCTATTAACACACTACCTATTACCAATTAAAATACTACACTCGCTACAATTTTGGGAAACTACAACGCCCACCATTTTGACATAAACACGCAAAAGGGTGATCTAAAGCTATTAACACACTACAGTAATACCACGACTTACACTACCTCAACATATGCGAATTCGGAGTTACGCGATTTTTCAGGCTCAGACGTGTAGCGCGGAATCGACGCGTAGGTACAAGAAAATAACGATTTTGTGTGTTGTGCGATGTACTAAGTACTATGGCATCCAAACAAAGTAGAACCGAATCTTTTGCTTCAAACAAGAAAAGAAAAACATTATCTTTGAAGTGTAAACTTAACATTATTATTATAAATTATTGACTCGTCAGACGACTTCGTTAGATTTTATGAAACCTTCTACATCAAAATAACTTCAGATTATGTTTATTCGGATTCAGATTAATCATATTATCTACAATTAGTTACACATTTATTTCCTTAATTATTGTTTTATTCAGTCTCCGGTCCCAACTAAACATACTTTGTATGTCTTTATATGCAAAATTGTACCCCGAATTACGCGAATTCGACTTACACGGATAGCGCTTGGTCTCACCTATCGCGTAAGTCCGGGGTATTACTGTACTTATTACAAATTAAAAACTTCACTCGCTACAATTTTGGGAGACTACAACGCCCACCATCGTGAGTGGCTCAGTTCTCGAACCAATAATTATGCTGGGATATCTGCTCATTAATTTGGTCTGACCTATGGATTCTCTCGGCTGGTACTTTCTCCAACGAGAATACCAGATACAGAGGACCATACGGGTCCTAACTGGACCTTCTACTGACTACACGTCTGGACGGATATTCCGTCTCTGTGGATGCGCCTTTAGGCTCCTTGGACCACTGTCTCGTTCGGACACAAGTGTCATGCACACAACCCAATCCATCTGGTCCAACTAATTGGCGTCGTGTGTGGCATAATAAGTCGGCAGACTGGGATGGATGGCAAAAAAATTTGCATCGTACCCGTGGAGGCAGATCTGCTTCAGCTTAGAAGAACCTGACGTCTGCGCAGCCGCAGTCACTATGACAATCTTCGCTGGTATAGAGTGTTATATTCCTAAGTGTGGACTGAATCACTTCCCATTATACTTCTTGGCATTTGCAGTGCTTGGAAAGAGGATATAAAAGCATCTGCAGCAGAATTAATCTACGGTGAGCCACTTTGCTTGCACAATTCTTATCGCCAAACAAAATTGAAGTGGTAGATTTTAGCGGCTATGGTAGTCGCCTTTGCAACTACATGTGCAATCTTACGTACATCGCAACCTACATCGTGGTATGCTAAACGTTTCATCTACGTCCCTAACAACTTGGACACTGCCACTTACGTATTTTTAAGGCACGGACCAATTCGTAAGTCTCTACAAGTAGCTTACCTTGGTCCCTACAAAAAACTACGAAGAGGTCCTAAATCCTTTGACATTGAGGTTAAACGAAAACTGCAAACGCTAACCATTGATCGCTTAAAGCCCGCTTATGCCGCATTTCAAGATAGGGCCGAATACGATCTAGGTAATTCAGAAGACGTTAGAAGGAAAACAAGAAGTGGGCGTACGTACAGTTAGGTTTCCTGAGCACTATGAACCATAGTCATGGTCTCGGTGGGGGAGTACTGTGGCGACGTACATACATGCAGTTTAAAATAGGCTTTATTGCATGCATGGAATGTCTAGAAAAAGAGATATAGTTAAATGTCTGGCAATTCAAAAATGTGTGTTATTTCTGTGTAAATACGATGTTATAAAATTAATATATTTGCTTGTAAAATAATTTTTTATATAGAATATTTAAGTTTTACTTCTTTACTTAAAGAATCCCGGACCGGAGCAGCGCTTCAAAACAATATTAAAAATTTGCTTGTCACGTCTAGCGTGTAAGTAAGTTGTTCGATTCATATTTTTTCTTTCGTCAAGCGTGTTTTTGATCATTTGGATAACTGATATACCATGTCCTGGAGTGACACATTTATAGTTTATGTCGATAGAGAAATATTTTTTTACATATTTTCTATAATATTTTTAAATTTGTTAAGTTAGAAAATCAATAAGCTTTTAGCTTTAGCACGTCTCGCACCCAAATGTATGAGATCGTTAAGAATATAAAAGAGCACTCAGAGTGCGTGTTGAATAACGATTACTTTTTTAGGGCAGCCGCGTTCGTTTTATTCTGTTCAGGAGTGTTTGTTTGTTTGTTTTTTTTGCGAAAATTTTGATTTAGAGAAGAAACGGAATGAAATCTGTCTATCTAGAAGGAGCCTCTTTTTTATATAAGCATACGGGGTCAGGAGAGGCATAGGATAAGGAACAACGGAATGAAGAAACTATCCGTGTTAAACCGTATTGTGCTCTATGGTTATGGCAAATAAGTTGACGTTTGTAAACCATGCGTCAGTGTCAACATACCTTTATAATATCAGTACTATTAAGTAGTATTAGTAGTATAATTGTAGTATTATTTGTTTTTATTTTTCACTTTACGATCATTTAATAAATTCAAGTCAAAGTCAAAATATTTATATTCGATCTATCAGTGTAAATAAATATATTCATAGCAAAGACGCAATCAAAAGATTAAGCTCGAGCCAGGATTTGAACCTGACATTCCGTGTAAGTGCTCTACCACTGCACTATTAGGGCACAAGTCTAGCTGATGAAAATCCCAATTACAACTTTGCCATGGAAATACACTCGATGCGAACCTTACAAACTACTCCTAGTGACTTACGAGGAAATACTTATAAACTTTAAACTGGATTGAGGTTAATAGAGACTGCATCTTTTCTATGAAAATATGTATTGACGTTGATGATTTAGCCATAGATAACCAATCCAATTTTCTGGAAAGACTATTAATGCTCTTCTTTAAAAAAAATATCTAGGTATGCTTATTGGAATTTAAATCTAGCGTTAGTCCTATTACCACTTTTGCAGTATATGACCGAGCATTGTAATGCAAAAGCTGAAAATATTGACACATTTTTGACATATGTGGCAATTTATTGTCGTCGAAGTACCATTTATCAGAAGTTCAGAACGTAGTCTTGGTTCCCTCTCTACCAATTCGCCCGTGGCACGATAGCGTGACCATAGCCTTGAAATCGTGTTTTACCCAGTTCCTATTGCTTCAGCGACGTCACGTAAAATAGCACCGGCTTCCAGAATTCCTACGACACAATTCCGACTTTGAATGGAAAAAACCTTTATCGAGACTACTGAAGCCGAACTCAATCAAATACAAACTTAATATCGTTTTATGATTTATTGAAAAAAGTTTTCAGCACAAATATATCTTCTTTACAAAATTATTTATCCATTACTGTTAACAATTTTTTTCCACCTAAACCATTTTTTTATTTAAATTATTTAATTTGTAATGAAATATGAACAATTTGACAATCTAATCGAGTATCAAATATTCCTAGACCGTTTCGGGGTTTGTATATAGTATTTCATAAAAGAGAATATGTAAAGTCTAAATTGTCAAAAACATCTCTATAATTCAAACTAAAAACATTTTTTAGTACCCATAGTAATTAAGTATATTTTCTTTTTATTTGACAAAGTAAAAAAAAATTACATAAATCTTTTTGTAAATTTTTTTTTATTTAAACTCGTTTAGTTTAGTCAACAGTGTCTACGAACAAACAGACTTCCTTCCAAAGTATAAGAAAGTACCCCATAGATTTTCATATATTTGTGATTGCCAAAATATGTGACAAAAATGGCCGGATACTAATAAAAAGCTAAGTAAAAAATAAAAAGCTTAGCTCGATGTTACACGTACGTTTAATTAATACTTTTTAGTGGTTTTTAATGTTCCGTACCTCAAAATATGTGACAAAAATGGCCGGATAAAAAGCTAAGTAAAAAATAAAAAGCTTAGCTCGATGTTACACGTTCGTTTAATTAATACTTTTTAGTGGTTTTTAATGTTCCGTACATCAAAAGGAAAAAAGGAACCCTTATCACTTTGTGGACAAAAAAGGGTAAGGGTTCTGTCTGCTAAGACCTACTAAATTCTTCTTCTTGCAGTCGAGTACCAAAAATAATCATCTCGTATCATTGCTGCTTTTAGCAGTATTTTTTATATCACTAAGGTGGCAAACAAGCTAACGACCCGCCTGATGGTAAGCGGTAACCCCAGTCTATGGACGCTTGCAACAGCAGGAGAATCACTTACGCGTTACCTACCCTTCAAAATCTAATAACTTCTTTCTTGAAGTATCCTATAATGTAGTCCTAAGAGAAATCCTTGGCAGGGAGCTCATTCCACAACCCAAGCGTTCGCGGGAGAAAGTTTCTCTGAAACCGGACTGTACGCGACCATTTTGGTTCTAAAGTGTGAGAATGAATTCCCTGCCGATGCCGAGCGGTGCGATTGTATAAAGTAGTCGTACTCAGCATTTCAAACAATTCCTCAGAACACATCCCATTGTACAAGCGGTAGAACACACACAGGGAGGCAAAGTGTTTCCTTAGATTTAAAGGCTCGGTACGTCAAGTGAGTTTGGCATCGTCGACAATTCTCACAGCTCGTTGTTAAACCAAAACAAAAGGCCAAGCTGGTGTACGGGTGCGATTGCCCAGAGATGGCAGCAGTACTCCATATGAGGCAAAACTTGCGACATGTAAAGCAGCAACCATTGCCACAACGTGAATTACTGCTTTGCTCTGTTGAGTACACCAGGTTTTTTGTACGCCAGCTTCACCTTGTCTTGCAAATGATCTCGGAACTCAACATTGCTAGAGATTTTTAACACCAAAAATCCTAATACTCTTTGACATGGAGAGGGAAGCGTACAGGAATTATGGGACCGCAGGGAATAGGGTTTTCTTAGCGGTGAACGCGCAGACTTGGTGTTTTTGTGGGATTGAACCTTGAACAGAGTGGTCTTGATTTGAGACACAAGTTCTCCACGCGCTTCCTTCACAACGGAATGAGGGATGTTAACACGGCCCGTGTAATAAGCGTCTTCAGTACTGTCATCTGCATAGCAATGTATGTTTTTTATGTCCAACATGTCATTGATATGCAGTAGAAACAGCGTAGGAGTCAGCACAGAGCCTTGCGGGACACCAGGAGTAATGTCCATGCTATCAGAACAACAACCGTCAACTACGGCTCGTAATGACGCCAGGAACACAACACTACTCAATGTTAGCGTTATTGTGACCGCGGTTTTGTGTAAGGCAGAGGTACTACCCGGCTGCTTATTCGGGCAAGTACTCGCTATGCCCTGCTCTTATTGTTCGGTTGGGTTATTCGAGCGAGTACTTGCCGAGCCCTAAAATGTACAAATGGAACTATAAAAGGACAACTTTATGTCTGTCTAGCTATGTTTTGACTAGTATCTGTTCGTCTTGAGCGTTTCTCTTAGGAAGACTAGAAATTTGTATCTAAGCCTAAAGTTTCTGGAAAATTTCTTTGAATGCCTCTGGATGGTGTTGCAAACGCATCATTTGGGTTTTCGTATACAAGTAGACGTGTACCATCCTCGACTTTCGATTGATCGTCAGTTCCCATCAGATGAGATGCACTCAAAATACGCAAATTTACAATAAAATACAATAAGTTCCACGCTAAATGCTTTAAGCCGACGATGTGATATGCCTAGTAATCTGCACAAACTTAATGGTATATATCTTGATTACAACTGAACCTATTTTGATGAAACTGTCACTGTGCCTTTAGTTAAACGGTTTTTAATTCAATAAAAAGGTATATTCAAATGCGATACATACATTAATACAGAGATACAAGTACATACACTTATGAAATTTGTAAACAACAGTTAAGAAGTCCACATAGATTAATATACATGAATATTGTACAATTCTAACAATATTATATACGTACAGGTTAAATTTTAAGTCGGTTCATAATAATTTAAAAGGGACGTATGGTAAAAGAAAGAAAAGTCTTAATTCAATCTAAATGTTAACATAGGTATTACTAAATATATAATACATATAAGTATTTTACGAGTATTAAATCAATGTAATTTAAATCCTGATTTTAAGACAAAAGCTTACTATCTGTTGGAACGTACAAGAAAGAGAAACAATATAAAATAAAATTGATAAAACAAAGAGAAAAAAGATATAGGTACATATGTACAAGAAAGAGAAACAATATAAAATAAAATTGATAAAATAAAGAGAAAAAAGATATAGGTACATATGTACAAGAAAGAGAAACAATATAAAATAAAATTGATAAAATAAAGAGAAAAAAGATATAGTTACATATGTACAAAGTGAATACTTAACAGTAACGTAGTAAGTGAAACAAATTAGAAAAGAGAGATTTCGCAAATAGCGTGAGAGCATCACAATGAAACGATTATTTCTTT
Organism: Apoda limacodes; assembly: GCA_946406115.1. NCBI lineage: Eukaryota > Metazoa > Arthropoda > Insecta > Lepidoptera > Limacodidae > Apoda > Apoda limacodes. Next base: position 2,058,683 of record OX291553.1, on the reverse strand, counting down.
TATTTTCAACAAAAGGAACGTTTGGAGCTTTATCAGGTTCTACTGTACGTGTACACGTCCCACGCGTATTCGTAAATGTTATTACACACATCACTATGCCTCTTGAAAGGTTTCTGAAAATAATCAATGTTACTAACACTTGTCGATTTAAGTACAATACAAAGATTTAGATACAATTAACCATAAAATAATAAAACAAATCAACAAACAACAAGTACCTATGTGTAGGTTTTAGACAACATTATTTTTGTACTAAATTTCAATGTTACCAGGAACAATGTTATTTCATAATATAATTGCTAAGTTATTCTGGTAGCTATTATATTTTGTACCAATTGTAACACGTAACATCTTTGGGTACAATGAAGCTGTTCCCGAGCTAACAACCTGTCTTTTGTGCTGCACCTATTACTCGCTATCATGATGGCTTCTATTGTTCTTGCTAATTTGATGTAAGTTATTCATAGTGCGGTTGTACTCATTGGTACAGAAACGCCGCAAGCTCTTTGGAAAAAAAATTAAATAATGTTACAACACATAAAATGCATGCAATTTGCAATCTATAGACAAAGCGATTTTTGTGAAACTGTTAGAATGATTCGCTCTATAGGCTCTTGAACACGTAATGTATTAAAGTGACGTATATTGATTGCATCGTATGGTTTTCAAGATTTGTCCATTGATCGTATATACTGAATTATCGGATAAAGACTGCAATTAAATTTCCCGTTGTGCCGTCATAAAATTGAAAATCTGATTAGAAAATTTTGTGTTTTATGTTTCCGGTAGGAGAATAAACTTGGCATCAGCTTTTTAAAAAAAGAAGTTATTAGATTTCTGAAGGGTCGGCAACGCGCGAGTGATACCCCTGGTGTTGCAAGCGTTCATAGGCTACCGTAACCGCTTACCATCAGGCGGACCCTAGGCCTGTTTGCCACCTTTGAGGTATAAAAAAAAAAATTAAAATCGTCTACATTTTCGCAATCTGCAAGGCACTGAAAACGATTTTGTATTTTGAGTTAAAAATTTTGAGGGTTTTAGTATATTATTATGTATAGTAGGCAGTCATTGGTCTTGGCGTTGACTTTATCAAACGGCTTATCTCAATTTATGTGTAATATTCAGCGTGCATTACATTCGGTGGTCACTAGCACATAAGTCCACAATTCGCACTGGGCCCGGGTGTGGACTATGTCCAAAATCGTTTTAGGCCACCGTATGGCCGCGCCCCAACAGTGGAGACATACGAGGCTGATAAGGATCACTAGCAGTTTTCACTATATTGATCACCGAGACATGATTGCATTTTCGCATCGGAAATCACAATAAAGTCAATCTTATGTTTCGTCAATCCGTGGAGGCTCATTCAGGTCCATTACCTGTATTTTAAAGAAATAATTTCTCGCGAAGCCTCTTTCTTCCATAAAGTCTGTAAATTGCTGTCCCTTATGCCCCACTCCAAATTTCCCCATTTTCAAATCATCCCAATTTTCATTCCCCAGCTTCACGTCGAAATCTCCATTACATCCGTAAAGCGTGTTGGTTAGGAACATGAATTTTTTTGATAAGCCATATCAAAAAATATATTTAGGACAATTAAAAATAAAGTTTAAAACTGAATAAACATTAAGTGACAACTTTTTTCATTTTCTAGATCGTGAAGTTGAGGACTTATTTATAAAAGCCATATTATAACGTGCATGTTATTAAAATAATGCATTCACAGCATGTAATGAAATATTCATATGGTAAAATATTCTTAAGACATTTTTTTTAAACAATAGCGTTTTTTTTTTGTTTTTTAAGAACAGTTGACAATAAAAATTGTTGGTACTTTTATGGTGGTTTTAGTTTATCTTAAATAAACTAAAATATAAAAAAAAACAGGCGATAGAAGAAAGTCCAGATAGAATTTAATTATTGAGTAATTGGTCTTTTTGCTCTATTTGGGTACGGAGCGGTTATATTTATGAAAAAAAAAACTATGTGTGTGCTGTGCATTTTGAGTTTCTGTGATAATCTTTTTACGCTTTCTATGACACCATCGTAGAGCACGGTGCGGCACGGTTTTGCCGTAATTTTAAATTAGAACCTCTAAGAATATGGAATTGTACGGATAGGTATATACCTATAATGACGATTCTGCATACTATGGACATAAGATCACCGAGAATTAGCGAAATGGGTGAATTTTATACCAATCAATTTAACACATAAATAAAATTAAACAATCAATATCTGGCTTGAGAATCAAGTTCGAAGACTATATATTTAAAAAAGGACAATCTGTGGCACAAGGTTTTGCTCTTGACGAGGAGTATCTTCTTAGGCGTTTGATGTAGAGCGAGGAATGAGGAAACGTGAATTGCACACAAAAAACAGAGTTTATTTTACTTAACTTCTAATCTTAAATTCTAACACTTATTTACAATATGTATTATTTTAGCTGTCATTGCTTAGTATTGGATGGATACTTATTGAAGTCGCTTGAATTACTGTGTGGAAACAAATTTTTGTTCTATTTTTATTCAAAAATAAAAAAAACCTATCAACCCTATGACAGAGCGCCTATAGTAGTGCATACGAATGTCTGCGGTTAGGCCGCTGTGAAAGAAGAGCTAAAATTCAGCTCTCAGGGTTTCCTACTTACACTCAAGGACTATAGACTTTGTGGCTGAATTTTAAAAATGGTTCTGAAATTCACACATAACTTTCAGTACTTTTTGTGTCTATCCGTTTGTCCTGTCATATGAAATTGTGAGATACAATATTTCAGGATATTTCTTACACTGCTGTACTTCAGGGCTTGGAGTTATCTATGTAAAACCTAGTTATGTTGGTTGGTGTTTGTGAGAGGTATCTAGTGATGTTTTTACCTTTTAGCTGGTTGGGTGGTATTGAGGAATACCTATGTAGTGCAGCTAAGTTGCCGTGATTTGGCGAAGGCAATTAAATGAAAAGGTTCACTTGAATCAATTGGATTTATTTTGCTATGGGCTAAACGGAAAGTGAGATTACAAATTCAGCTAAGAGCTAGGAACCTAGTACCTACTACGGATGCGCGGCGGTGACTAGTGTCACGGGCTAGTGGTCTTTGCGAGGTGTGGGACTTAGTGCTATGTCAGCACAATTCTTGTATAGCGATGTCGCTATAACCTTCTGTATTTGCCAAGTTCACATGCGATTCGTGCCTTAACCTTACTACTTACCGTGATGGTATAGGTATCTATCTATAGAGGAAAAGGTGTGCATTTGACCTGTGAGTTTTGTTCAAGGCACAGCGAAGGACTTAATGACCCTAGACATGCAAAGTTTCAGTCAGTTTTTCTCTTTTTTACCTATAGATACATTCCTTTTGTATCCTCATCGTAGTCCATTCTTATAGGAGGAAGGGAGAAAGAATGTACATTACTCAACAAGTTATCTATTTTTCCCTGTATCTTAGTAACTTTCATACGGATTATATAGAACTTTACATATGAGTTCGGTATAATTTTGCCTAACAAAAGGCACATATTTCAAATTTGTATAATAAAGTAAAATTCCAGCTTTTTTGAGGATAGTCGTACGTACTAAGTCGACAACATGTCGGTACTCACACAATGTTATTTTCTCTTAGAACAAATAGTAAAGAGGGGAAATGAAACAAACCTACTCTACTTTTACTTACAACAATAACTTATTACAATTTCGCAACTTATTATTTTAATTTATAAATGAATATAACATTTAAAGAATTCACTAAAACTAACAAATTGAGATGATGTTCAAGGTCGGAGGGCATAGAAGGAATTATTTGTGTAATGGTAAAGGGCAAAGACAAACAACAGGTCGTTTATAATAATAATAATAATAAATCACTTTATTTCAGACTACACGTGTCCATAAAAATTTGTTAGTATATTACTCATTCTATGTTAGTATACAATTTATATTTGACATTAAACATTTAACTTATAATTATCTGTGTCCTACTGAAACACTAGGAATTGCAGTTTTTAAATGCAGTTTAATCCAGTGCTTCAGCATGACGCAGTCCGGTTTGTTAACAACCGTTTTTATTATGATGTTGGTGCTATCCCTCACTCGGCACATCAGGGACGCGACTATTTTCCGTATAATAGCGTGAAAGCCATCTGTCTGCGACGTGGCAAACATCTCAGATGCACTGCAGTGGCGAGGCAGGCCCAACAAAACCCGGAAGCCATTATTATACTGTATACGGAGAGCATTGTTGGCTTTTTGTGTGTATTTGACCCACAGGCTGCACGCGTGAAAGGACTGACATTAAGCCTTAAACAATATAACTTTAACCTGGGTTTAACGTGCAAACCTGCGAGCCAGCATGTTGCATTTGATGGACAATGCTCTCCGCTCTCTCTCAATATCTAAGTCGTCACAAAGGTTTTCAGTGACCCAATGACCGATAGGTATTTAAACTCAGTTACCCTGCGTAGGTCAGCTCCACATACGAAGACTGGTGGCGGTTCTGTCCATCCATATCCATTTTTATTTACTCCTCATTATTTTGGCACCATCTTAGCTTAGCTTTGAAATTCTTTTTGGATTCGTACATCATGTTGTAAATGTTACCTGTACGGGGTTTACCCATGAGTTTTTAATGTAGAGCCTCGCCTCCACGTGAGCGTCCCGGACATATTTGTTCCATCCTACTATAAAATTCCTCTTTATTTTGTAACAGGAGTGACTAGCTATAGCTGACTTACTTAAAACAGTTATTAAATTGTCATACATATTTTTTATCAAACATCTATGTTCGAAGTTACCACAAAGTTTTCCGGCACAATGAGATAGTTTTTGGGGTAAACTAATTTGTTTTAACTTATTTGTGCAAAGGGTACTATATTTCTCTACTTGTTCAGTGGTCCTTTCACACCATGCAACTTTATTATAACCTGTATTTGTAAGCTCAATTTTAGGTTTTAGAATATTAAAGTAACAAGTGACTTCTAATGGATAATGGTCAAACCACCTGACATCGTGCAGAACTTTCACGCTCAACACCGACTGCATGGCAGCCTCCGTTACTACACAGTGGTCGAGCCAACTGCTAGTTCCGTGTGCGTCACTGATGAACGTGAAGGCTCCAGACACCATTCCTAATAACTGGATATCGGCACATATCCATTTTTGTTCAGTACAAAAATCAAGTAATTCGTTCCCAAACAAGCTCCCCGGATTTAGATCAATCAAATCAGATAAACAGAATCAATGTTCGATGTTTCTACTATAGCACAAATTTCACTTAAACATTGTGTAAATTCAACTAGATTTTTACTACAATCAGTGGGCAAATAGACTGAGAAAACCAAGACTGTTCTTTCAACTCTGTTGCAAAGTTATTTTAATTGCCACTAGTCGCATATTGTCACACGGTATTACTGACACGCACGGAAACACATTCTTGTCCCACATAAGTGCCACACCACCATGTGGCCTGCCACGCAGTAGCCCGGCAGACGTATCAACAGCTGATTTCGCTGTGTAGCCAAAGTCTTTGTTTATTGATGCAAGCAGTGGTAGCTCATGTGGAAGGAGCCAGGTTTTTTTTAAAATCAATGAAGCGTCTAAAAGAAATTCCCTCAGGCCATAGGTCTTCACTTAAAAAGATATGTAATTTAAGTTTAGGAACATAAAATTTATATGAGCTATACCCTTTCGGCCGTTTCATTTATATTTTCTCCAAAATAACGCTAGTTTGTGTTTTGATATATATATATATACGTAGTAATGTCCATTTCTTCAGGTCTCTTTATCGACGTTATAGAAAATAATAGGGACTTTAACTTCAGCTGCTTTAAAATTGAGTTCCTGCTCAGGTTTAGCCTTCACCTTACTTCCAACAAAGCGATTTCTGTATCTCTTCCTTTGAACCAGCTTCCATTCTTCGCTAGGCTTTTCATAGGTCCATTCACCTTTGTCTCGCAGAATATCAGCTGCAGTTTTATATTTCGCAGCTGATTGTATCGAGGTACGGTGTTCATTACTAATAAGCTCATTCGATGAGTCACGCTCGGCCTGTTTACACGTGCCGGTAACGGTTTTCTGTGTGACGACATTACCTTCGTTATGTTGCTGCATCGGCGAAACCGCAGTAGGCGCCTCACCGGATACCAGCTTGGCCCTTTTGACTCGGTTCAACGACGGGCTGTGAGAATCGTCGACGATTCCAAACTCACTTGCGGTATCGAGCCCTTAAGTCTGAGGAGAGACTTTGCCTCACTGTGTGTGTTCTACCGCTTGTACAATGGGTTGTGTTCTGAGGAATTATTCGAAATGATGCCCACGGCTACTTTCTACCATCGCACCGCTCGCCATCGGTAGGGAATTAATTCTCACACTTTAGAACCTAAATGGTCGCGTACAGTGCGGTTTCAGAGAAACTTCCTCCCGCGAACGCTTAAGTTGTGGCCAGCTCCCTGCCAAGTTTTTCTGCAAGTTATTAGATTTCTGAAGGGTCGGCAACGCGCAAGTGATACCCCTGGTGTTGCAAGCGTCCATAGGCTACGGTGACCGCTTACCATCAGGCAGATCGTAAGCTTGCTTGCCACCTTAGTGGTATAAAAAAAAAAAACCCCAGCACGTGTACGGAAGCGGCTTTACCGGTTTCTTGAAGCGGTGACACCGGTAAGTGCGTATGCACTAATGACTCTGGCGATAAGGACAGCTGTGACGAATGACTTTGCATTTTTCTAGCAGCTGTTTGACTTGTTAATGAGACAGGTGACTTATCGATATGGGGTAACGCCGACGGTCCACTCTCATAGTCAAAACTATTTATTAAACAAGCGCCTCTACGGAAATTGACATTACAGGGTTTATTCTCAAAATTATTAACTATGGATGCATGTTTCAAATTTTCAATTTCTTGTTTGAACTCGTTGAATTTTTGACCCGTAATATATGAGGATTTGATTGTTTTCAATTCATTTTGAATTACAATGATGTCTTTTAGCAATCTCGTTACGTCAATATGATCAAAAGTCAGCGGTGGAAACTTTTGTAGGTCGCGGGCAACAAGAGTAGGAACTTCTTCCGGATCATATTCCTTGAAGAATGTCACAATATCATATAGGTCCCGATCTGTTTTTCCATCACCTTTTGTAAGAATTTTTCGCTTACTCGTTTTGACAGACTCAAAAAGGAGACTTTTCGATGTCAACAGGTCCTCTCGCGAAAACGCTGTTGTACATATGCGGACTATGCCTTCTTAGTCCATCACATTGACTTTATTTTGTATTAGCTTTTGCCAGCGGCTTCGCCCGCCCTAAATTTGGTTATCGGCATAGGATTCTTACGGTAACTCCTCAATTATAAAAAAAAACACAGAAGGTAAAATATTTTTAAATAATACGTACCGCCCTTCCCCCTCATGACTGCCCGCCGGTCTCGCACATCATAAATGCGTGCGCAATACTTGATAATTATTTTGCTGCCACGTTAATTTAATAGTGCGATATTTCCTAAGATATTCATTGAAATCGAATGATGAACAGATCAATTATGTTTTAAATTAAATGCTTGTGATGAATAACGTATTTATTTGGATAAAGATTAATATCATGTTTATAAAAACACCTTCACAAATAATGCATTATTTAGAACAAATATGGTTAGCATAAAAAAGGTTATGGTGAGCCAACCTTAAAATATAGACTATAAATATTTTTAAGGACTTTTGTAGGGGAACAATTCTGTCATACATGAGTTTTGCAAAACTTTAACCGTTTACGCAGAACACGCAGCGAAAGCTCTCAAAATGATAAAAAACAACGATTTTGAAACATTTTTCATTAGTGCTCCGCTCCTATTTGTAAGCGTGATGATATATAGCCTATAGCCTTCCTCGAAAAATGGGCTATCCAATACTGAAAGAATTTTTTAAATCCGACCAGTAGTTCTGAGATTAGCGCGTTCAAACAAACAAACTCTACAGCTTTATTTAGTAGAGAGTATAGATGAAGGCTAGTATTTCATTTACCACAATGTTGCACGGAACACATTTTAACACAGTTGACGTCATTATTTTTCAATTTAATTAACGCTCGCTCTGAGGACGAGTGCGCACAACCAGCAATTAGGCCGTGCGGCTACGAACTGATACTATATGTCCCTGTCACCGTTTTAACAGATGCAACTCTGACTACGGCATATTTGCCGGGATGTATGGCGATTACAACACCAAGTGGCCAATGCAGTGGCGTTACATTGTCTGTCATAATCACAATGACAGTTCCTATTTTGATGGGATTAGTAGGAACATTCCACTTTGCTAGAGATTGAAGCAGGTGTAAATATGTCTGTTTCCAACGTTTAGTGTAGGACTGAGTCATTTGATCCAGCAGAGCAAAGCGGGTTTTAAGGTTTGTATTTTCTTCATCGATGTTATAAGCAGGCAAGTGTTTCAATGGTGTCGATATAAGAAAATGAGCCGGAGTTAACGCACTTAACTCTGATGGATCTTCCCCAAGCAGAGTTAGCGGTCGTGAATTAATCACGCATTCTATTTGCGTTAGAACGGTTAAAAGCTCCTCATAAGTGAGTAGCTGTGTGCCTATTACTCTATAGAGGCCTCTAACAGGGCTCTTCCACGTGGACTCCTCTTGGCGGAGTCAAGAAGGGCCAGTGAACCACAACAGATGATTAAGTATTTGGGCTGGGGTGAGACCTCGAGAAAGACAATCGCTAGAATTGGATTTCCCAGACACCTGATAAAAGCATGATGCGGGAAGATTTGTCGTAATGTTAGTAATCCGAGAAGCTACGAAACATTTAAACTTATGCGGCGATGAGCGCACCCAGTGTAACGCCACCATGGAATCGGTAAAACAGTACACATTATCAATATTATGACGCCGTTTGTAAGTATCTGCGACGCGACGGACTAACTTTGACATAAGTAATACGGCACATAACTCGAGCCGAGCTACTGACACAGTCTTAAGTTAGCTCCACTTACACCTTCTTCACTTCCACCTTTGACTTTGCACACTGACTGTTGGCAGCTCTTGGGGATCATTAATAACACGGACATAAACAACACAGCCGTAAGCATTTTCGCTAGCATCGGAAAATATTTTTGAATTTTCATAAATTTCTAAGTGACGCGGAATACGTAAATTTTGAATTTCCGGTAATTCAGTTAAATATTGCTTCCAAATACGAACAATATCTTCCGGCGGTTTCTCGTTCTAGTCTAATTTTAAAACAAACCACTTTTGTAATATAATCGAGCAATAGTGGATAAAATATTCCGTTTCGTACACGGGCGATTCTCAACTAAAATTGCAAATTGAAAGATATCAGTGTCTGGTGACCACTGTAACCCAAGAACCTTTAAGTTATACGAGTCTCGTTCATTGAAGTCAATGTTAGCAGCGTAGTGTTGTGACTCGGACAAAGTGTCAAGAAGTTCTGGAGAGTTACTCGATTTCACCAATTCAAAGCCCCCGGCCTTAAACAGCTGATCTTTTATTTGAACTTCAGTACTTATCTCCGGGGCTGAATAACAAATATCGTCCATATAACAATGAGACATAATCAAGTCAGCTGCAAGTTGTAGCGTTGAGCCTTCGTCCTCGCACAGTTGGCGCAGTACTCTCATAGCGAGGAACGGGCTGCTGCTCAGACCAAAACATACCCGGTTAAACTGGTAAGCAATTAAGGGAGAAGAAGAATCAAATCGAAATATGAATTTTTGGAACTTGCGATGGTCCTCGTGAACATAAATGTTTAAATACATTTGTTTGATGTCGGATGTGAATGCGATTTTATATAAACGAAAATTTAGTAAAATTAAAAATAAATCGTTTTGCTATTTAGGTCCTGTGTGAAAAATGTCGTTAAGTGCGTATGCCGTATCAGTTTTGGCACTAGCGTCCATCACCATTCGAACCTTCGTGGAGACCTTGTCATTGCGCACTACGGCATGGTGTGGAATATAATATCCCGAGACGTTATCATTGAGAAGCGGTATAATATAATTTTTATCTAAATATTCTTTAATTATTGCATTATATTCCAAACGCAATTGAGGCGTGGTAACGAATTTTCGTTCTAGCGACATAAAACGCCGCACAGCGGTGAGAGTTATCTAATAGTTCAGTACTGCGTAAGAAAGGTAACGTAACGGAGTAGCGACCGTTCGATTCTCTCGACACAGTATCTATAAATATGTTTTCACATAAGCGATCGTTTGGGCTTAAGGTTGGTTGGTAAGAAACTTCCTCAAGTTGCCAAAATTTTTGTAAAATGTTATCTATGTGCGGCGTGGAGTCATTAAAAGAACACAGAGAAGCAGATGAGCCGGTGGATAAATAAACGGTATCAACATTAGCGGCCTGAGCGTTACCCATAATTATGAAACCGAAAATCGTTCCAAATGCGGAAGGAGTTCCTGGTGGTCCTGTTACGCGTCCTGTAAGCAAGATCTCGGAAAACAGCGGGGCACCTATGAGGACATCTATCTCCCCAGGTGTAATAAAGTTGTTGTCAGCAAGAATAATATTTTTTAAAAAGTTTTTAAATCTACTGGAGCTGACGGTAGATTATCAGTAATGCGGGCAATAATAAAAGCATCGAGCGAAATAGAAATATTTTTATTACGTACCGAATGTAAAACAAGTGATGTTACACCTTTTAGAGGACTAGGCGCGGAGCCAATACCTTTTACTATAATACGCGGTGTTTGCTTACATTTGTTTCTAAGTTTAGAACACAAAGACTCGGAAATAAAATTATTTTGCGATCCAGAGTCCAAAAGAGCACGAGCACGATCGGTCGCCCGGTAGTACCGGTCGCGATAGGTTCAATTGTACCTAACAAACATGTGCTACTACGCTGAGTATTTTCATGCAAATTATTACACAGCGCAATATTGCTGTGACTCATAGTCGAGCGGTGGGTACCACTGTCGCTGTGCTCGGAGACAGCATGCAGCGGCGGCGCGTGCGGCAGGTCGGCCGCGGTGCGACCCGTAGGCTCAATAGTCGAGGCGAGGCTGTGTTGCGAGTTCGATGCCGTTTTACGACATAACAGTGAATGACGTTTGCCATTACAATAACGACAATTATTAACCGATTTACAATTGGCGCTAGTGTGTGACAGACTTAGGCAAATTAGTACACGCGTTGCGGGATTTAATTAGTTCGAAGCGCTTTTCTACAGACGTATTTATAAACTTACTACATTTGTATAAGTTGTGATGACCGCTTTATTTAAAAAAGAAAGCAGACTTCGGAAGATGAAGCGGTGACAAAAGATTGACTGGCGACGGGATGGTGAAAATTTAAATTACGCTTGGCAGAAGAACTAATTATTATTATTAAAATTAGAACGATCTAATATTTTAGTTTGTTCGCGGAGAAAATTAATTGAGTCCTTATATAAAGGCATTGATGAATTTCTGAATTCCATTTCGAAAGCACAAGCAGTTGCAGAGTCGATTTTATTTAAAGATATATGAAGCAATATAAAATCTGATAAATCATATAGTTTTAATGTTTGTAAACAAGAGACAGCGGTGCAAAACTTATTAAGAAACATATCGATTTTTTTTGAATTAGCGGAGTTAAATGACTTAAATTGTATTATTTGGTCTAAGTATGCTGCGGCTAAACTACGCTTGTCGTTATACTTATCTAAAAATGTCTGCCAGATCGTGTTGTAATTGGCTGCGTTTGGAGTAATATCAGAACATACAGCTAGTGCGTGTCCGGACAGCTTACCTAACAAATACTGCACACGTTCATTCGTCAGTTAAGTCAGGATTGTCGTGAATGCTACTAAATGTTGGCCATTTTGTGGGCTCACCCGAGAAACTAACTAAGTCTAATGTGGGAAGTTTAATTGCGGGTTTATTCTGGCAAGAAATATTCTGAAGTACGTTACTTTTAGAAATTTTATTAAAAACATGGTTACAGACCAACTTTGATAATTTGGTTCATGTTTTTCGTCCAACTCCTGTTCAATATCGGTAATATTTTCAAGTATGTCGTTGAATTGAGAACGCAACTCATCTATAGAAATCATACTACATAAAAATAGTTCGGCAGAAGTTTCATCTTGTAAAGCGGTTTTAGAATGATTGTAAATCTATTTTTAAACGAGAAAATATTTCATCGCGTTTCTGAAGGTATTTTTTAAGATTTAACTCATTTTTGTTGACAAATTTTGAAACACTTGACTCCTTAGATGCCATTTGGAATATAAACATTTTTCACTTTAGTCACTTCTGAAAATTACTAATCTGCAACACAAACAAACAAACTATGGCTCGGTAAGATTTTTGGATTGGTCTGCTTGATCAAATGAATGTTCTCGAACAAGAACAAGAAACGAGTTAAATAAATGTAAGGGTAATAGACCAACTACCTTAACTTCGTAGATTAAAATTAATACTATGAATTTACAAATGTGAAATATTTTATTTTTTATTTTAAATTATGCGGCAAAGAAAAAGGTATATTATAAATGGGATTTATGCAATGCGGTTATTAGGTTGGCACTCGGGATGCGCAACAGTGACAAACGAACTGTTGTGAATGCGGGGGAAATAAAATGCCATATAATAAGATACAAAAAAAAATTGAATTTATAGGTATTTAGGATATATGCGGCTTAAAAGGACCATAAAAATGTGAGGGCCGTTGGTTGGTAAATTCCTTCGATAGCTACAGCTCTTGCGAGCGTTACACGGCCGCAGACATTTTGGGGCGCGGTTTAGAATATAAGATATTATAGACAACGTAAGGTACTTACAATGATATTTAGCTGCAATATAGATGGATCACACACTATTTTAGCTGGCTTTCTTCACTCACTGTCTTTTCCACTGGCCAGGGACACTTTAGGTATGATCACTGCACTCAATTAACTTGAAGTCCTTGTAGGTTGTCGCGCGGCGCGGGTTGAGCCTACCAACGTGATAGGTCTCAGATATGATTTTTAGTGTAAGGGGTAGGTTAGCGACCCTTATACAAAATGCGGTGAGTTATACGACCAACTTCAGAGCTAGTTAAATCTATACTACTTATGTAGTGACGTTGCAGCGAAAACATTATACAAAAGAAAAATAAAAGGGGGTAGAAAGCAAACAATTTGATTACAGCGCCTTAGATTGGCGCAAACACTGACTATAGATCTACGTAGTTCAATACTTAAACGGACGCACATTTAATATTTCTAACGCACACAAATCCTGTAGTCACGTACATTTCTGACCTTTGTAAATGAATTTTAGACACCTTTTTACTGTCGACTCAGTACAATTGAACACACGCACGGGGCGATAGTTTTATGCTGATTATATTATTGCGTTAATGGTAAAGTAACTAGATTCATTATTTAACATAATAACATTTGTCAAATACTCATATTACTCATTTGTCAAACACATATAGAGTCAAATTGGGCAGGAATAAAAAAAAACGGGTTGCACTCCGGGAGTGCCGGCAGAAGTGAAAACATACTCGCTATTTACTTCCCATCACTTCTTATCCATATTTATTTATCAAAAATAATAACTTTTGTTTATTTACTTTTTTGACGTTGTATATTTGACAGCTCAATCTGTCATAGAATTAAAATCCCATATCCAACCTCCCTGTACAACTCATAATCGCCATATACTAAAAATAAAAACTAACCTTATGTAAATAAAGGTCACGTGTCCTAACGCGAGTGACATCTTACGAATTTTCGATCAGGACACGTGACCTGACGCGAGTTTAACAGTTTTTACCCATCACAAAAAAAGTGCACAGCGCCGCTAAAGAAGTTTTCACTTCAAAACCCCCCCCCCCCCCTTACGTTGCGATCCCCACATTTTTAGTTAGCTCAAAATTATTGTTATTGCAATGATATTTGTATGTAGGTTATTTTAACGCAAACTTAATGGTATCCGGTTAAGCTGAAATTTGAAATGGCAAGTTCGTTGACAATGCAATGTTGTAGTTCCATAGAGCTGATCTAATGATATTAAGTGGACGATATGGGCCAGAAAGCTAATTTATGTAATACTAACAATGTGTATGTATTATAAGTGTAATGCAAATCATTACACAATTTCTTCAATATTACTTTGAGATGTATTTGTAATATACTTCTTGAGTAATTTATACCATATAATGACGTCTTTGACCACCATATAATGACGGAATTCAACGTTTATACCGATGCATGTGTCACAATTTTTTAACTTTTTGCTGAAACTTATAGTCAATGCACTAGAGAAAACAACCAATTCTTATTATTTAACTGAATTTCATTATAAGAAAATGCAAACGACGCTTTCAAAGTTTGCACAAGTGTTAAAACAATGGTCACATACAGATGGTTTGGCACTAAAAACAATTTAAATGTAAATCACTCATTGAGTTTATGCACTCGACAAAAGCAAGTTTGATAACATTTCTTTCTTGTTTTGATCGTTTCTCTTCTTAGCTATTGTTTCTTACAAAATTTGCACAAAAACGGCGTGATTGATATAAGCGTTAAAAAATGTTAGTTGGAAGACAATTTCCTCCTATATTTGATGCAAATGTTTGACATTGAATTTCAAGTAGATAAAACTGCTGAGATGAGAGATCAAACTAACAGCATGCCATTAGGATATAAACCTATAAGATATCCCAAAAAAGATCTCTATGCTTTATGGAAAGTGAATACTGTGAGATAGCTTTACGTACTTATAGCCATAACACGCAAACTTAAGTATTTGTTATACAGTCCCTTAATATTACAAAATTTAAGAAACATGTATAAGGTTTGTGAAACTGAACAATGTCATATTTATTTAACACTTCACCATTACCAGTACCTCGGTGCAGTATTGTATCATAATGTAAAAAAGTTTCCTAATACATATCCATTGTCAGCTCGAAGGTGCAAAACGAAATTGATGGAGTGGCTGCTAAACCGCAATTACTTCGACGTTGAGGCAATCAAACAGTGACGTAAACTGTTGGTCTACACAGTTGAAAGTATATAACAAACCACGCACACACACACACACACACGCACACACACACATTCAAACACACACACTTATAATCCTTATTTACTGTAAAATTAAAAATAAATAGTCTAATCAAAAATAATTGTAAACTCCCGGGGTTTGGGATTCAGTAGCTACGACACAGTCTCTTTCTGACTAATGTAATTATTATCGAACGAAAATTTGTTTTAAATGTAATTTTTATTCAAATAAATAATAATTTAATAATATAAAATTAGTCTGAGGAAAGACTATGCCTCCTCGTGTGTTTTCTACCGCTTGTACAATGGGATGTGTTCTGAGGAATGGTTCGAAATGATGCCCATGGCTACTTTCTACCATCGCACGGTTCGCCATCCACCACCATCGCCAAAACAATGTAACATATTTAATATTTGGCACATGTTGACATTATTAAAAGAAATACAATACTAGGTACTATGATTATGACTTTTAAATGTGACAGGGAAAGTCCAACCTAGCGTTATCTCGCTCCAATGGCCTTGGAACAGAGACGTTGTTCGGGAGTTCACTAACTCATATACCCTGCTATACATTATAATGTACAAACTTCGAGCACCGGACGCACCAAGTTGGACTTCAATGCTAAGGCCATTACCATTTTATTCCGGAACCTCTAAGAGGGTAAATACATATTTATTTCGGGTTCATATATAAAATAAACAAATGAAACAAAACGAAAATGACACATTGGAAAGTCTAGGCACAAAAATCAAGAAAATTATGAACAAGGCAAAGAGTAGGTATAAAAGAGCTTCAAAAAATCAATAATTTTGAGTTACAAAGATTTAGACCAAAAAATAATGGAAAAATTTAAAACTTTTAAAAGAAAAAAATTACATTTGTCATATACGAGTACCTATGTACATTGTTAATAATATATATAAGGTTAGATAGAACACGCAGATTTTTAAGATATATAAAATGATGGATGGATGAGGGAACAGATGAGCCTACTCGTAATAACACATATAAATAGATTGCTGAAATTATAATTTTTCGTAGTCGGGTAAAAAATAATATAATAGCGTACAAAAATATGACACGGTAAAAGATTTAAGTGAAAAATCCTAATAAAATAAAGCACTCATTTAATTATTTCATTTCCATTCCATGATGAAATTTTATACTGGCAGAGATTCTTATCCGAGTCACATCCTGGAAGCCAATAAGAGTTATCGACCGTCATTACAGGTACGCGTACATAGGTACCGTACCGATACAGTTGCTCACCACTTACCACTGACCACCCGCCACATATACATAACATTGTCGATGGACAAATTGTGCTAATCAATTTTTTGGTCAAATATAATTAATATTTTTTAAATTTGAAATGAATTTATTAAAACACACAATGCAAAAATCATTGAAATCTGCTGCTGAGTATCAAAGGCGGCTCGTGACAATTTTTAATGGATGTTCACTAAAAAATGAAAACAAAAGAAGAATTTCTTAAATGCCAACCATTAATTATTCTATTAATAACTAAAATTAATTCGCTTATTTAGATTTACAAACGCGCGTCGCCTTTGTATGCTTTCGTGTCACAATTTTGTGAACCTTTGTCTTTATTTCTAACTGAGTTACTAAAATCTTTTAGCACTGTTCACATCACAATAATCACATTTTATTTTGCTAAAGTTGCTTATTAGACAATAAACAAGCTGTTTATGTAGATGTAGATATTTACTTATTTAATTTGTTAATAAAAACTCGCGCGCACGAACAAAACATTGTTATGATAAGATATTAATCGTTTGGACCGAAGGCGGGAGGTTATCTGGCAACATAGCGCAGGAGCGGCGCTCCACATTTTGATAATTTTTCATACAAAATCTTCTGTTTCACGTGTGAGACTGTGTCAAGCTTTCTCTTTCACACTTGTGGATTTTAGCTTTAAGTCTCTGTACTGAAATTCGTTTTATAGGAGCGCAATTGCTGGCGCTCCACTTATTGACACAGTCTCTTCAGTGGAATTCCATACTAAATCTTGAGGGAACTGTGTGAGTACAGAATGTTTTTAGTGAAATGCTATTTTAATATAAAGAGTAATAGAAGCAAAATAATTATTTATTTTAAGTAAAATATAAAACATATTGTTTCTTAAGTAGATAATTATTTATGGGAGTGCGCTGCACCAGCGCTCTATAAGGACGAGCCGCCTCTGCTGAGTATTCCAAAATCTTTGGAAACCATTCAGTTTGTATATTTTTTTTTGAAACTGAAATCAAGTGTGCACTCATCCAGACTATGGAGTGTGTAAGCTCTGTCTACGGAACTAAATAATAAAAAAATATTTGTATTTTTCTGCAGGTTTGAAAATTAATATATTTATGTAAGTAAATATACGTACACGTTTTTAATCCCCTGGAATTTGGTCTCATTGAATATTTGTTATTGTAAGTATTTTAAATAATATATGATTTTTACTTTATAGCACTGTTTTGGTCATTTTTGTTTCTGTTGCAAGATTTAGGATTCTGCTTTCTCAATGATATCCATTATAATCGAAAATTTGTATAGAATACACAAAAATGAGAGTATACAAAAACAGACGTGATTACAGAGCATCTTAGCTGTTTTTTTTTAAGCCTCTAAGGTGGCAAAAAGCTTACGGTCTGCCTGATGGCAAGCGATTACCATAGTCTATGGACGCTTGCAACACCAGGGGCATCACTTGCGCGTATTTTAAAAATATAATCACTTTATATAGGGTTCTTAACCCAATACTATAGTCGCTATAAAAAACATTGGCTTATTCCAAAATCTTTTACGGGAGAAAATTTTTTCTTAAACTGCACTATGTAAGAGACCATTTAGGGTCTAATATGAGAGGATAAATTTCTTGCTAATGGCGAGCGGCGCGATTGTAGAAGTTAACCGTGCCCATCATTTCGAACAATTCGTTAGAACACTGCCAATTACCATTATAAGCTGTATATCACACACAGGGAAGCAAAGTTTTTCCCACACTTAAGGGTTTGAAATGGTTTGTGAGATTGGGATCTTCGACAATTTTTCTCAGGTCGTCGTTGACCCACCCAGAGATGGTGGCAGCACTCCATGTAGGCGGCAATCAGGACTTATAAAACAAAACGCTTTGCCTCGGGGTGAAGAACTGCTTCGCTCTGTTGATCCAGTTTTTTGGACGCTAGCTTCACCTTATCCTCCTAATGAACTCGGAACTGAAAATGACTTGAGATGATAGCAGTAAGGTTGTCAATGCTCTTAGAGATGATAAGGGTCGTGTTCTGAAATTCTTGGAACTTAGATAATGGGGTTTACTGAGCGGTAAACGCGACGACTTGTTAGGTTAAATTGGACAAAGTTTTCCCGTCCTTAGTCCTTAGACCATGGACAGAGTTATCTTGATTTTCGACACATGTCTTACACGGTTTCCCTCAGCAACAGAAAGAGGGATGTTTGATTAATTGCAAGTTATTAAATTTTGCGCCCAATGACGTATGTATAGGTACATATGCTTTACTCTTTTGAACAAACAAGTAGCGGGATTTAAGTAAGCCTATCATTATTAAAATACCAGCTTATCAAATTGTTTAAAGTAATTCTTAAATATTGTTGATGAATGGAAAGCATAAATTTGGAACAAAAACTTTTATAATTTTTCCAAGCGGCAGGCTGTTGCGGAGTTTTAGACTCGGGTCACTGAAGCTCCAATTGTTTCCAACCAAATGAATAAACATTTAAATTTAAACACAATCAACTGATACAGATAAATAAAGTAAGCCTCGTACACTGTATAGAATAAATTAATGCGTTAACGGCTAAAACATAAAAATCAATATTAATTTAAATTAACAGAAGGTATACTTTATAATTAAAAAGTTAAACAATCATCACACATAAGTATCAGGATTTGAAATTCAGGTCTCCCGCTTACATCTTTTGTACCTTACTTATTAAATTAAATACATTTTGAGTCCGCTGGTGTTTCAAAATAGTGCTTGTCATAAATAACACAAAGCACATAGGGTAGCCGAGGCGAATCGGATCAGCGGGTGAATCGGATCAAAATAAGAAAATCGTTAATATTTTCAAAACGCGTGAAACGGAATGCTAGCGAGTAGGGTTTTAGGGGCCCCCTTTCCGCCCTGGGCCTACCGCCATGGGCAGTGTTTTGATTCGACTAGTAAATCAGTGTCAGCACTGCTTGCCAGCAAGTCGTATGTTTGTGTGCGGTACAATTTTGGCGCTCATCTAAGGTACGTGCTTACAGTTTTTTTGTTTCACTCTAAGTGAAAACTTCGAAATATAACACCTAAATTGATTGGGAAGAAGTCTTTTTAAGAAAAAAAAAATAGGGTTTGAGCACACTATTATAGGTAAATGTGTAAAATATTTATTAAAAGTCATTAATTTGGGGTTATTCGGATCACGTCATCGGGGGCGAATGGGATCACTTTTTCAAAGTGTTTTTTCTTTGTATTTCTGAATGTTTATACATTTTATTTTATTTTTGATGGTTTGCACCTTCAAAAGAAAGACATATGCAGGGGGAAAATTCATTCATCCACCATCAGAGGAATAGATTCTGTGCTGTGCATGCGAAGAATGGTGCCACGAAAAATGTATTGATATGGGAGGGAAAAAAGGGCCAATAATAAGTGATTTATGTGCTACAGATTAATATTGATGTCATTAGTCATTATTTAAATACTGACAATTTTTCCTAAGTTTATAGTAGTAAGAGAAATTTAATTTAGTTATATGTCGTGTATGATCCCATTTGCCCCGAGAATTGGGGCGATTTGGAAATTTCTGTCTTTCATGTTTTTTGTTATTATTTTGAAGAATTTATACACAATTTAAGTTTAAAAACGTATATTGCGTAGCTGGATAGTTAATGATTACCATTGTGTCAATAAAAGTTACATTTATTACACTTTAGTATGATTTTTATATTCTTAAATAAAAATTGA
Source organism: Apoda limacodes (assembly GCA_946406115.1). Lineage (NCBI taxonomy): Eukaryota > Metazoa > Arthropoda > Insecta > Lepidoptera > Limacodidae > Apoda > Apoda limacodes. The sequence goes on along the minus strand of OX291553.1, from coordinate 2,038,703 downwards.
TCCGATTCGCCTCGGTCTACCCTACGTTTTCTTTTAATTCTGCAACTTCGTTGTCGCCATGCAAATTTCTTTCAAAATTTTTAAAGAGCTTGAAGTAGGCAAAAGCCTGATATTTTCTCAGAATATGTGTTATATATGCGGTGTGTATAATAATATAAAAGCAAAAATAAAAATTTAAGAGGGATGTTTATAATAAATGCTTATTAAGAAAATTGTACACATTTAAAAACATTTAGTAATTCTAATATTTACGCATTGAATGTGCTCTATGCTCTCTATTCCATCTATCTGTTGACTAAAATTTAATGCGTTCTATGTTAAATTTGGTGGCACTTACAGTTCACATTTAACGCATTGGCTGCAAACGCTCAGGTGGTAGAAAATATAGTGAACAATATTGAATAATATTGAAGTGAAAAATAGTGAACAGCTATTTTGTTTGTTGACATTAAGCGAACAAAACGATTTCAATGGCTCTGTGATGCGATAGCTTTCTTTGTTAATAAAAATTTTGTCAACAAAACCCGGCTGTTGTCACATGGCGGGACCTATGAATAACGTACATGACGCGCACGGATGCCATGGTAGAGAAGGACGGATTTTATTTTGTGCATTCATCTATATTTTAGTACTACAGTATACAATATTTGGAACATACTTAAGGTTTTAACATGCATAACATGGCCATGGTCAACAGAATTTGTCTACGTGTTGTTTTACTTTCAAAAGTTATGTAAGTGTCCATTATTTTAAATTATAACTTAACGGTTTTAATTACGTGTGGGTTTGATTATTGCTCGACTAGTTTATTATCAATAGTGTGAGTCTTTAGTCGAATGTTTTTTTTGTATAATATGTATGTAAGTATTTACAAAAAAAATATATTAAATTTTAATATGTTGTTTTGTATGCATTGTACAAGCTATGCTTAGTTTGAGACCAGCTGAGGCTATGCGTAAACTCCCAGGAATATTTTATTTATTGATCTTAGTCATGATATTAATTCGGTGTATTGCGGAATATTTTCAGACTTAATAATCATCAACATTGTCCTAAGCCTTGTCCCGCTTCACCTTGTCCTCTTTCTCCATTGAGCACGGTTTTGCGCTGTTTCGGCGTCTACTTTCGCCCCCCTCGGTTCTTTTTGGACCGTCGTTAACCAAGTGGCGGGGGGGGGGGTCTTCCGCGCCCTCGCTTCGTCGTGGGAATGTTTATGGCTGTTTTCACAATATGATCTTCGTGACGTGTCAGTATATAGCGTAGGCGCTTTTCTTTAAGCTTCTCGACTATAGGAGCGATTTTAAAACTTCCCCGGATATATTCGTTTCTAACCCTATACAACATGGTAGCGCCCGCTAACCAGCGTAGCATACGCATTTCTGTTGTGTGCAGTTTATTAAGATGGTGTTTATTGTATGCCCAACATTCCGCACCATGGAGTAAAGCTGGTCTTACTGCTGTCTTGTAGAGTTTGCCTTTCACTTTGAGTGGCATTTTCTGATCACACATTACGCCTGTGAGCTGTATTTATTTCATCCATCCGGTGATTGTTCTGTGTGTTACATCGGTGTCGATTTTACCATCTTGCTTATTACGGATCCTAGATATTTAAACTGATCAACTGTGGGAACTGGTATGGTGTTTATGTAAAATTTTATGCTGCTTGGGTCGGTTGATCCATCAAACAGGCACGACATGTGTTCAGTTTTCTTCCGGCTAATCCGAAGCCCATTTTCTTCCAGTTCTTTAATGCACAGGTTAAAGTTGTTCTGTAAGTCATTTGCATTGTCAGACATAAGGACCACGTCGTCCGCGTACAGGATGTTCCAGGGGACTGGCTGTTGACATTCTCTTGTCAAGTAGTCAAGTGTGGTGTTGAACAATAGTGGGCTAAGTGACGAACCCTGGTGGACGCCTACATTTAGTTTGAACCTATCATTTGTTCCTGCTGGGCTTACAGTCTGGGTGGTTATGTTTTCATACATATCCTGAATCACTGAGATCCATCTTCAGGTACCAGTTGCTGCCTAAGCGCTTCCCAGATCAGGTCACTTTTCTAAATCTATGAATATCATGTGTAGATTGCTGTTGTTAGTCTTGGCCTTTTATAGAAGTATTCGGACAGTTTGGATCGCATCCGAGGTGCCTTTCTCCGCAACAAAGCCAAATTTATGATAGCGTTGAGTCTGTTGTTCAGGATCCTTTCCCATATTTTGAATGTGTGGGACATGAGCTTAATTGCTCTGTAGTTATTTTCAGACTTAATAAAATATAGTAAAACTATGCCACTTTTCCAAAGCATATTTAAAAAGATTTCAATACTTTCAGGCCGATTTCTAAACTGTCTGCCTCATAGAGCACCACGTCCTCTGGCCGTGTCAGGATGTCGTGTTGCTCCATGGCCTGCCTTTAACGAAAATGTTGAATGTTTGATGTTTGATGTCATTGGCATCTATTCTTCTACTTGAACGATCAAAGGCATTTCACTGCGTTCAAAATTAAACCAGGAAAAACTTAGTTACTGGGATTGTAGGTTTGACTCTTGAATGTATCCGCTCATATCTAAATGATAGAAAAGAGAAAGTTGAAATCAATGAAGTGAAATCTAAAGGCTCTCATTAAAATTATTCCTTAGGGTACTATTTTCCATCATTTTGTACAATATAGAGAAAAACTTCGTTTTTTTGTTTGTATATGGGTAATCTTTGGAACTACTTATCAAACATAGAACAACACGGCATCCTGACATGGAGCCAGGGTTGCTCTATGCAATGAATCATAAAGCAATTCGGCATACTGATATGGAGCCCTGGCTGCTCTACGCAATCAAACATAGAACAACACAGCATCCTGACATGAGGCCCGGGTTACTCTAAGAAATTACACATAGAGGGACACGGTATCCTAACATGGGGCCACGGTTGCTCTATACAATAACACATAGATCGACAAGGCATCCTGAAATGGGGCCCGGGTTACTCTATGCAATCAAACATAGAGCAACTCGGTATACTGACATGGGGCCCGGGTTGCTCTATGTACTTAAACATAGAGCAACACAGCATCCTGACATGGGACCCCTGACATAGGGGCCAGGTTGCTCTATGTAATCTTTATTGTTTAGCTAAGTTAAGTTTGTTTTAAATTAAAAATATTATATATTATTATATTTTGACTAAAGTGTAGAGTTTGTGAAGTTAGGGTTTGTAAAGTAAGGGCGTGTAGATTTAGAAGCTTAGCTCTAGGTACATGAGATCTGATAATTTTATGAAATGCGAGCCATATGGTCTCGTCTTGGCATCACATAAAAATGTTTTTGGTGAGGCATAAACTTTATGAAAACGCAGTAATATCTGTACCATTTATGTTATAGTACTACTTATAATAATCAAAATAGGTACTTGTGTTCAGAACCGAAAAGTAACTATTAAGTTATAATAACAAAAATAAACTGTATTCGTTCATTGCTGTCATACATTTAACTACATTATAAGTTTTTTATTTCTCGAACGTCTAATTAAATACTCAGATATCGTTGCATCGAAATGAATTGAACGGTCAACAATTAAATGATTATTCCTCGTCTCGGCGCTACGAGTAGGTCATAAATCAAACTCGCCCTCCACTCGCCCCCCCTCGCGTCCACATTAACTTCCTCCGTTTCCTCGAGGCAACGTTCCGTATATCTTTCGCCTCTGCTCTGAGTGAGTAATGATCTCAGCAAAACTGCAAATTCAGTTGAGTCATTATTTATTTTCCGTGAATTAAGAAACAACTTTTAAAAAATACTACGTGCTAAATGTTAACAAAATTTCTTAAAAGCTATCTAGCACGTCACATCCCGGAAAGCATAACTAACAGCACATCACGGAACGCATACCTCAGAAGTCTTTTACTAAGCTAGAACCATAAACCATTATCTGATACCCACTTTGCTGATTATTTTTTTGCGCAAAACATTTAATAAGTTTTTTATTATTCTATTAGATAGCAACAATAACCTAAAACAAGTTAATAATATCTTATTGCTGCCCACGAATACATCCACAAATAATATTTTATTGAAATGTTAGTTATCATTATCTTCGAAACTCTTCAAGATATCACAATTAAACAGGCAGCACAATAGAATTTGAATAGAAATACTCTCTATTAATCTTTACCATAACTTAGAATTTAACTATAAAATAAATAGTTTAGAAGTCTACTCTGGCCAAATATTTGTAAAGAGCAGACAAACAGACGAAAATTCTTAAAATAGTTATTGATGCTCAGATGTCGTGTATTATAAATTTTGAAATCACAGTCAGACATTTTAATTTTAGAGATGTGGCTAAACTACAAAATTGTTGTTATAATTAAATATTAAAAAACAATTTTAAGTTCGAATGCTTTAAATATGAAATCATTTTAAAATTCAGTATTATAGATAAAACAATAAGAATTTACAATAAGCCCCATGAATTGAGAAGCATGTCAAGTTGATGAGTGAAAGAAGATGCAATAAAACAAATATGGGGTGGAATGGAAGTCAATGCAATGTCGGTAGAGGTAAAGATAGGCCTCGTTGAATGTATAAAAATCAAAATTAAGTCAGTTCCAAAAAAGCGAGACCAATTAATAAAATGAGGTTTTTCCGGCAAACTTTTATGAAGCATCATCTCATTAAAATTAAAATTCATTTAAGAATGTCTTAAAGTGAACAAGAGAGGCCGAATCTCAAAAAAGAACTAATTTATTTAGAGAAATCAACTTGATTTTCTCATAAATACAAAAAAAATTACTGAATAATACTTGTTGTTCTGACTCCATGTTGAGAAATGAAACTATAATCACCAACAACTACAACTACCTGATACCTAAACGGCCTGATAGATTTTAACTTGAAAGGTGTCGAGAGATTTGTCTCAATTGTTAGAGTGTTGTCCAGGCAAAATATCGGTTTTGGGTATCAAAATAAACACATCAAGATATGAAAAATAACATAGTAGTATAATAAAATGACATAGTCAAAATAGTAAAAAAAATAACACTAAAAAGCTGTAATTACAAATAAATAATTAAATTAAAAAAAACCCGACTGCAGAAACATTAAGAACTAACATTTTAAGGTAACTACTATAGTGTAAGCAATCACTAGGTCCACTATTTGAACTTGCATTGAAATTAGTCCCGTCTGCTTATAGTTAAATATTTAGTATGTTTAAATTTCTGTTTAGTTCTTAATGTTTCTACAGACTGATTTTTTTATTTACTTAATTATTTTTTTTGAGTTTCGTCTTACTTGGATTCTTTTTAAACTTAGTCAGTAAGTGTAGTAGATGCTTTTGCCAGGGCCATTAGTGTGGGTTTCGAAGGCTAGCAACAATGCTGACATATATTAGTTAGGAAACAGTGCTCCCACTATAGAGTGCCATTGTTCCGCCTAGTCTTTGGTTCCGACTTTATTGTTCCCATCTTTTCAACTAGCTAAAACAGGTGGGGGAAACTGGACTGTTGGCTTTATGAGGGCTACCACACTTTCCAAAAGTAGGGGCTTCTTAAAAGGTGCTCTGGTAGTCCCGTGTCACATATTACGATACAAGTTACACAACACCTAACACCCAAAAAAGAATTTAAAGAAAAAGAAACATTATTTTGTTACTTAAAAACATCTAACTTTATTTATTCATAAACACTTACATCTTATTGATTAATTTAAATAATTAGTGTATATGAGTAGAAATATTTAAAAAATAACAAAAAACTTCAATAAAAACAAATTATATTTGAGCGTTTTTTTTTAGTTTTTTGGCTTTAGTTTCTAAAAGTATAATATATATGTTCATATATACAATCTTCGGTGTGGTTTCAGAGAAACTTCCTCCCGCGAACGCTTGGGTTGTGGAATGAGCTCCCTGCCAAGGTTTTCTGTAAGGACTACAGACTAAAAAAATTAGATATCTGAAGGGTCGGCAACGCGCGTGTAATGCCTCAGGTGTGCCAAGCGACCATAGGCTGCGGTGACCGCTTACTATCAGTTCCGCAAGCTTGTTTGCCACCTTATTGGTATAGAAAAATGCTGCAGCTGTAACTATTGTACAGTCAGAAATGTTTTTTACTCGAATTAAACATAAGTGCATGATGGATCCAGCCTCTCCGACACGTCTGCGCGGAGAGATTTATCTCCCTCCGTATTAACATAACGCGATCCACTCGCTACATTAGCGCGCTTAATCGAGGAGAAGATGCGATATCGAACGCTTCTACCTTGTTTGTTTATAATAACTTACCGGTTTCGGGACTTAAATTCATATTTACTGGAATATACGAAAAAAAACACTTTTCGATACTGATATGGTATGGAAGTAGATGAGTACGATAAAATGAGTGTGTTATATTTTTAAAGTAAAAATAATTACGAATTATAAATTCAAGAATTACGAAGTCGTTGGATTTTGGTTTAGTCGTTTTCATGTTATAACCCCATTTCAAATAAATCAGAACCGTTTATTATTATTATTATTTAATATAAAACTTCTTATTATTATTTATAACAAAATAATCAAAAAAACTGTTATTAGTAGTTTTATTTTATTTATTTATTTAAACACTTTATTGCAATAAAATACAATAGGTGGACTTAATGCCTTAGGCATTATCTACCAGTCGACCTTAGGGTCATGCAGAAAGCTTAAGGTAGTTGTTTAAGTAGGAACGGTTATTATCTACTAACATAAACGTAACATACAGTATAGGATTTGAATACATAAATTAAATAAATACACAGATACATATATATATAGATATATATTTAAATATACATACATACACATACATAAATACGTATTTAAATATGTACATAGATATTGCTATATAGGTACTGCATATGATTCATTGAAAAGTATTTATAAAGGTGAGCCTAAATAGTATTTGTATAGCGAATGCTTAAACTTATTTCGGGAAGGCGTTTCCTTTATATTTTTAGGAAGCGCGTTCCAGAGTAGTGCTGCCTGAATAGTAAAAGAATTGGAAATAAAACCAGTACGATGTGAAGGTAAACGTAGCAGCATGTTAGAGGAAGAACGAAGCTCTCTGTCGTGAGAACAGTGAAGATATTGAAACATTTTCTTTAAATAGGGAGGACATTGAGAATTATTTAAAATGTTATAAAGAAGACATAGAATTCTAGTATATCTGCGTTCCCGGATAGGTAACCAGCCAAGCTGAGTACGGTATTGGGAAATGTGGTCAAATTTTCTTAAGTTGAAAATAAATCTTATGCAAGAATTGAGGAGACGATCAAGTTTATTGAGATGATTTTGGGTCAGATCCAAATAACAAACATCAGCATAATCAATTATGGGAATGATTAGAGTTCGTACTAGCAAGATTTTGGTTTTTATTGGTAGAAAATGTTTGAATCGATAAAGCGATCGCAAAGCGTTAAACACTTTTCGACTTACTTCTGCGATTTGATCATGCCAACTAAAAGTATTGTCTATATATAGTTATATTAGTTATCGTTGGATTTCTCATATCATCCACAGTGACACCGGCTTATACATGTTTAAATAAAAATAATATAACGGCTGTATGCCGCAACAGGACTCTAAGGCACGAAACTCAAAAAAAAATTCTAGACGTGCGAAACACACAATTTTTCATCTCACTATAGCGAGGAAAATATATACAAGATACAAGAAAAACAATAATTAGTGTTAAATTACTTATAAATGGAACAAGTACACTTATTTTAAATAGTTTAATTAGTATTAATAACATAATTAAACATAAGTCTCTGAAATAGGCTAAGCGCGTTTTGTATGTCTGCATGTAGTCAACAAATCGCACGCTCAGAGGTACTTATCTATTTTTCGCGGGTAAACTCAGGTATTTAAAGTCGCCGGTGAAGTGTCTCATGTTTTTTAATTATTAACTTTAAGTTAATTTAGTAAAAGTAATATGTCAATACTAAAAATTAACCAAAATGATGTACCTAATACGTAATTTCAAATAAATGTTTCTTTTCTTTTTTTAAGGTGAGTTCCGAATTTGCACCATACCAATTTTAAAATTCTTAGAACAAAAATTTTCATGTTCCATTACTACTTTAAAAATGAAACGGGATTAAATGCGTCGTTATTTGTCAATAAAGAACATATTGCTGCAGTAGAGAATTGCCAGACTCGAAATCCCCACCCAAATTGATTGCGTTCCACCAGCCTTAGGTTTCGTCCACCGATCGCCAATATTACCGAAGATTGGTACGCGAAGCGATTCAAATAAAAAAGCATAAGTACTTCAATCGTAAGGACGTATACACACTGTCGTCTGTGTGGAATCCAGTCATAAGGAAAAACAACCCTCAAGTTACACCAAAGTGCACACCCGTGGACATCGTTAGTGTTGTGTGTAGTCTGTATGACAAGTATAAAAACGAAGTGATGGTAGTTTAACAGGACGACTCTACTAAAAGCCAAAGACGCCACGCACCGCCAGTCTATATGTCTATACTGCCGTCTGGAAACGGGTATTTGGTTTGTGGAGACTTTAATATATACATTTTAGAAAATAGCTCATTAAGCACCAGATTGCTTGCCTTTTTTCGGTCTTTTAATTTAAATAATTTGTTTTGTGGACCAACTAGAATTGCTGTATCTAGTGCCACTTACATCGGCAATATATTAACTGACATTAAACCAATTCAAAAATCAATTATAAGCAAAATAGAGCCAGATCATTGTGGACAGTTAGTGGTTTTAGAAAGAAAGAATAGTATTACTAAAACAGAAATTAAATTTATACCAATAACAACTAAACGGGTTGAATCATTTAAATCTAACTTATTGCATAAACTTCCAGATTTGCTTTATAATGGCAACCCAAATGATATGTACAATACTGTTCTTGACACTATTACTACAGAGTATAATAAAATATTTACTGCAGAAAAGAAACTTATTTCCAGTCGCTTTAGTTTTAGTGAATGGGCTACCCCTGGTATTTATAAAAGTAGGCGTAAACTGTATGAGTTATATAAAGAAAAAACATATAATAATAGCCAAATATATAGGGCATATTTAAATTTAAAAAGGTCTGTCTTGTTGCAAAATCAATTCACCTCAGACATAAAGTAAAAAATTCAACAAATAAAATAAAAACTACATGGAACATAATAAATAATGAAACTGGTAAAGCTAGGAATTCTTGTCAGGACTTTGAGCTGATTGTAGATGATACTAGTTTTAAAACAAATTCTGATGTTGAAGTTACCTTTGAACATTTTTTTAGCAATATTCCATTCAAAACAACTGAACATCTAAACTCAAGTCCAATTTTAGCAGAAAAATTATTAAAAACTAGTGTTCCTGAATGTAAAGTTCCTTTTATATTTAAAAACATTAGTCCTACGGATATCATAAATACATTTAAAACATTAGAAATAAAAAACACCACAGGCCTTTGGGGACTTTCTATAAAAACTATATATTCAATAATTCATGTTATAGCACCACCATTAGCCATAATTTATAATAGTTGTGTTGATTGTGGTGTGTTTCCTGATGAGATGAAACTTAGCAAAGTTGTTCCTCTTTTTAAATCAGGTTGTTAACGATCCTAATAATTTTAGGCCTATTTCAATACTACCTGTACTCAGTAAAGTTTTTGAAAAAATCATACTTTGTCAAATGTTAAGCCATTTCTGTATTAATGACCTACTTAGTTGTAAACAGTTTGGCTTTATGAAAGGCCGTTCCACAACCGATGCAGGAGTGGCACTATTAAAAAATATATTTAACGCCTGGGAGGATTCGCATGATGCTCTTGGAGTGTTTTGTGATTTATCTATGGCGTTTGACTGTGTTCAACTTGAAAATCTCATCAGGAAGCTACATCACTATGGTATTAGAGGCAAAGCTCTCGACCTTTTGACCTCCTGTATGAGTAGGAGAGTACAGAAAATAGATGTCAACGGTAAAAGATATCCGGGATCGGCAGTCACTATGGGAGTCCCTCAGGGCTAAATTTTAGGTCCTTTTCTATTTCTTATTTACATTAATGATGTCCCATATCTTGTAAAAAACCATGACATTGTCTTATTTGCTGATGAAACCTTTGCTTTTTAAAGTTAAAAGACTACAGACATGTTATGATGAATTAAATAATGCCCTTTCTAAAATTGAAAATTGGTTTAACGCTAATAATTTGTTACCTAATGAACGAATGTGTTAAATTTACATTACCAAATGTAAGTCAGATACAGACATGTATTAATATTAATGGCGAGCAATTAGAACTTGTTAATTCAACAGTCTTTCTTGGCATAGCGGTGGACTTCAAACGTCAATGGGGTCCTTATATTCATAACCTAGCCGAAAAACTTAGCGCTGCTGTGCATGCGATCAAGAAAATAAGACAATTGACCGATGTTGACACTGCAAAAATAGTTTAATGACATATGGTATCCTATTGTAGGGTAGCGCTGCTGATTTAAATACAATATTTTTGTTACAAAAAAGGGCAATTCGTGCTATTTATAAATTAGGATCTAGGATATCTCTGAGGGATATCTCTGATAGATATCTCTGATAGGTTTTGGGAAGTAAAAATTTTAACTTTAGCGTCGCAGTACATATATGAAAATCTTTTATATGTACATAAAAATATCAATAGTTTCAGCAAGGAAAGTGACGTTCACAAAGTAAATACAAGAAGTAAAAATAAGCTGTTGGAGCATGATACACGTCTACACAAAATAAGTCACTCTTTTATGGGGCAATGTATACACTTTTACAACAAAGTTCCCAATAAAATTCAAAATCTATCAATAAGTAAATTTAAATCTTTTATCAAGCAGGTACTTTGTAAAAAGGCATACTACAATATTTCAGACTATGTAAATGATAAAAATCCTTGGAACTGATGATGCTCAATTACAGGATGCATAGGTAAACCAAATTAAAATGGAAATAACATAAAATTGTACGACTAAAAATTTTTTATTTAAAACATTAATTGTATTTTAGTTTATTTGTATTATTGATAGTGTTTTTAAAAGAGTAACTATCGAGTTTCTTGCCGGATTCTTCTCGGTAGAAATCAACAACATTGTGAACCGGCGGGAAGGTGGGAGGAATCAAAAAATAATATTTCATAACTTTGACGATTCAAAAGTGATTGTAAAATCCTTATTTGAATAAAACATTTTGACTTTGACTTTGAGTTTGCCAAAAAACGTATGTAAGTACGCAAGTATGTAATGTCCAAAAAAATTTTTTTATTTATGTAAATGAAGACTTTTATTGTTCGCAATATTGTCTGCATATGGATGGCTTTAAGCACAACAACCTTGTACAAACTGTGATTGTGGCAGCTTAATGGATAAGAGCTTTACCCCAATTTTATATAAGATCACAAACTTATCGAAATATTACGTTTTGTACAAACAAGAGTAAGATTTGGAAAGTGTTCACGCTAGACTTCAAACAATCCTAAATCTTTTAAGAGCTTTGACTCAAATTCGACAGTCTTATATGATTTTCCCTTTCACAAGTTACTTTCAGCCAATATAAAATATGTCTATATTTCGAATTTCCGGGGAAATAGAAACAACTTTGGCAATAATTTTATTTCTTATGTAAATAACTTTGTAACCGTAGTGAGTAGTGAGGTAAACAAAGGCTACGATGAACGTAAGATCAAATCTTTGAGTACAATATATAAAAAGGCATGGAGAAAATACCAAAGAAATTCAACAAATAGTTCAGATATATTTTGCGTAAAGTTGTGTGACACATTTGAATATATTATTTAAATGTTAGATTAGCGTTTGCCCGCGGCTCCACACGCGCTATATTTGGTTATCGGCGTAGAATTGCTACGGCAACTACTTCATTATAATAAGTTAGTTTGCTCTAGCAAATTATAGTTTTATCTTAGATAGTTTATTACTGGCGAAACTTTTGATTTTATATTCACTTTAAGTGTCGTGGCATAAAAAAATAACATACTAACTCACACACAATTTTTTTTTATACCACTTAGGTGGCAAACAAGCCTACGGTCCGCTTGATCGCGGTCACCGAGGCCTATGGACGCCTGCAACGCTGCCACACACGCGTGTTGCCGACCCTTCAAAAATCTCCTTATCAGCCTTATACATCCCCACTGTTGGGGCACTGCCTATCCTCACCGAGGGCAATTTGGGTCATAGTCTACACGCGGGCCCAGCGCGGATTGTACTTGACTTCACATGCGTATTTTTTTTTTGACGTTTGCAAGTTTCCTTACGATGCTTTCCTTCACCGAAATCTCTTTCGAATTATCTTCAAAAATCTAATAACTTCTTTTTTGAAGAACCTCATTCTGTAGTCTTTAGAGAAAACCTAAGCAGAGAGCTCATTTCAAAACCCAAGTAGTTTCTCTTAAACCGCACTGTAAGTGACCATGTATAGGTTTTTATGTGTGAGACCTTATGTGAAGGTAAACTTTCACATTTTTCTGTCGGCGACCACGTGTCATTAGTACGGAAGATACACGAAGCACAAGTTTGTCACGTAGCTCTTAATAATCGATAGTAGTGCCTACTAATCAATACGTCGGTAGTCTTACTCTGTGACACGCTTGACAGTGTCTTGGTACTGGGTTTTCGGAGCACAGAGGGAGTCTGTGAATCTGACCAAATATCGAATTTATATCTTCAAAGAGCATTTTAAAGTAAATTCCACGTTGCTAGTTGCAAGTACTCAAGGAAGAGATTTATTTATTTATTTTTATTTATTTACATTTTTATAGACTAACATGTTTATACCCAAAGTGTCTACAAACAAAACATTGTTACATACTTAAATATAGTTCACGTTATGCACGTACCTGTTAAACCATTGATACCATTTATACGGTACAAAAAAAAAGGTTATGGTTGTAATAATAAGCAACAAATAAAGTTGACAATAATAACTACAATAATGATAATAATAAATAATATAAATTAACGAACATTAAAGCCTACAAATTATAGTAATATATAAATAACAAAGACAATATAATACAAACAATAACAAAACTAATAATTCTAAACAATTTACAGTTAGTAAAGTCAACAGACAACTAGAAAGAAGGTGATGAGGGTGTGTGCTGCAGATATGACTTGTTGTAAGTTATCTGAAAACAAATCCACATCATGTGTACATATCAGTGAGTTTAAGAGCTTGAGGGACCGCAGCGTAGGTGGCACTAGTACGCGCGTTAGTAAGTGCAAATGCAAAAGTAACTCCACGTGTCGCTTTACTAGGAACACGAATATTGAGGTTAGCTAGTGTTGAAGGATTGTCAAATTTATTGCTAAGCAGGAGAAAAAAGTGGATGATTGCCTGAACTTTCCTACGTAACTGTAGAGTGTCAAGGCGTATCATGCCCGTGACAAAAATCGAAGGATAGAGAAAGGGGTAATACTCATATTTCTTCTTGTACAGAAAATGACAGAACTTTTTGTGGACCTTTTCTATCATTATTATATACTTGGTCTCACAGAGACAGAGATGTGTTAAGAAGTGCTAATGTATTTTAAGACTCACGAAATAAGAGAGATGAAAAATTGTGTGGCAAGTGAGAAATCACCGGGTCAGTATCGCGCATTTGAGGTTGAACCTACCTAGAGTTTTAAATTTGTTATTTTCTTTATGTGTTGGGCATGCTCATTTATCCAAGGTCATAATAACGAAGGTTGTCGTACCTGTACTTAAAAAAATACCGGTAATGTGTTAGATAAGGGGAACTGTCGTCCGATTTCATTGGCGACAATCATAGCTACTGTTCTCTATGGCTTAAAGACTGAAAGACAGCTTAAATTGCATATAAAACTACATGACATCCAGTTACCCAAACTTCAACCGGGGCTCTCTACTCATACTGCTGTTTTGTGTTTTAAGCATGCCGACCAGTATCACACTGGAAAAATACTCTTATATGTGCATGTTTTCTGGGCCTATTCAAGGCTTTCAAACTGGTAAATTATGACATTTTGTGAAGTAAATTGACTAGTGAAACAACTTCATTGAAGAACTTGATAAACCTTTTTTAAGTATTGGTATGAAAATCAAACGAAACATGTAAAATGTAAGATAGGCAGGTTCGTTGTCGGACGTGTACAGGTTGAATTGCGGAGTGAGGCAGGGGTGGGGGGTTAAAACTCTCCTGTACTATTTAATCTGTACATGAATCGTCTGATTGTGGAGTTCAGTAACCGCGAAGTTGGCTGTTTTGTAGGAGGAACTTGCTATAATAATATCAGCTATGTAGATGATATGTTGCTGCTAAGTCCATCGATCAGGGCTTTCAGAAAATTATTAAAAAAAATGAGACGTACGCAGAGGCTCATAGTCTCAGATACAATGCCAAAAAAAGAGTTCGGCTTCTTTTTAAGATGGGCAAAAAAACTTACGCCAAGGTGCCCTTGGTGCACCTGGGGGGTGCAGTTTTGCCTCAGTTGACCGAGTTCAAATATCTGGGACCCTGCGTCTCTGAATATATGTCGATTCGCTGACATGGAACGAGAACGTTGGGCCCAGTGTTAGAGCAAATGTGATTTTTCGGCAACGTAGTAAGGAAGTAAAACTAACCAAAGTTTTTTTTAGTACTTGATGAGCCAATAAGATCTAGGCTATATGTAGTAATTATTATTGTAATTTATAATATCTAAACTTATGAACTACTAATATATTTTTTAAGTGCGTACTAACAATTTATTGATGAAAAATAAAATAAATATTGCAAAATAATAGTTCACCATATTGATTTTTAGCTAATGGATAAAAATTCTCGAGTTGCTGAACATGTTTAATAATTACTGTTTTTTGTAGGGGTATATAAGAATGTTTTTTTTAAACCTATTAATTTAGATTTTCTAATAGATTTTCAGGTATCATACCTTTTTATGACATAACTATTGTTACTGCGATTATGAATAAGTGGACTATATAAGGATAACTAGTATGATTTTAAATTAAATATGAGAACAAAATACGAGCATATAGATTCGGGACTTAGAATTACGGAATAGAATGAGCTCGCCTACCTGGTGTTGGCTACTTCCGTGGTTCACGAAAGGGCAATCCTTCAGATGACGTGGAAGATGGCGTGCTTCCCAAGCACCGATTTCATCACGTGTACACGGGCACACTATAGTCAATAAAAACTGGAATTTATCATGTCTTTATTAGTCCTTTGTTATACTGCGGTGGTGCTGTGGTTATCTTGCAACAACTGTGATGTAGGCGAGAGCGGAGGTGGGACGCTCGTAGAAATAAATGTGGGTAATTAACTATAGCAGTGAATTCTATTTTGAACATTTTATATTGCAAAGTATGGATAGGTGGCGTTACTAACTGTTGGTATTATTTTAACTTTATTTTGATTCCACATTTGTCTTATTTCATCAGCTAATGGTATTATTTTTTTTTAATTATATCACTTTTATTTAGGAGTACCTGGAAGACCAAGCTTCGCTCGTTTTTTTTTATAGCAACGCAGATGGCGTCAAGTAGCTGAACAAACGCCATCTATTGTCAAGTAGCTTTATCGTTGCTGCTTCGGTAAAAATAATAGTATTACTACTCGCCAATAGATGTCAGAAAGAGTCATATTTTTCAGTTTATCATTGCCTAAAAACACGGATAAAATGATGTTTTCTGAAAATGAAACCGAGCTAGATCGATTTATCGCCAACGAAAACACCCACATACAAAATCGATTGAGCCATTTCCGACATTCAAATTATATATATATATATATATATATAAATAATAATATTAAATATAAAGTTCTTAGATTGTTATGTCAATTAAATAACTGATTCAATCATTTTTTTCAACACGGTATCAAGCTCACTGTCTGTGACAAAGTGTATTGTCCATATTTGGACCTCACGGACTGTCCATAGTCGGAAATTTCAAACTGATGAAAATGTACAATCAGAAAGAGACAGAAGACCACTGTCTTTAGCAAACAGGGATATTTGTTTCCGAGAAATAGCGGTATTCCATTTTAGGTATACTATTCCATATTTGGTTACTTTCTTCTATGTCTATGTTCCAATATAAGTACTGAGATAAGTCAGCTCACACATAGAATATACCCAACTTGGCATTATTTACTATTATTTCTCTAATTGAAATTATAAAATATTTGTTTCTCAAGCATATTGTTTGCTGCGATGTGTTTGACTTTGTTTTAAGTAGCTTATATTGACGTGACAACGTCTTATAAATTGGTTTGCCGGGTGACACTTCAAGAAACTGCGTTACGCTCCGCTCACGTTATGCGCTCACAATGAGAGCGAGTGAGAGGCACGCGCCCGCCTAAGAGCGAGAGAGACAGACATAAAATCATTGTCACGTAAAACTTTCGCCCGTATACCGACTTTACAGGCAACCAGTTTTTTTACTAAGTGTTTCAATACATATTGTATACCTGTTAGCTGGTTATCAAAGTATTGTATTATTACTTAAAATAGAACTTGCCAGCTCTTTGACAGAAATTGACATTGTTTACTTTGTATCGACATTCAATAGTGTTACCAGAAACCTATTTGAATAAATATTATTTGATTTGATTTATTACCCTAGACAGAAAGCTAAAGTGGGGCCCACAAACCATCGTTTTAGCGAATAGGCTTAGTTCTGCAGCATTCGCGGTTAAAAAGATTCGTCAACTTAGGGACAAAGCTACTGCCCGGATAGTATACTTCAGCTACTTTTATAGCGTGATGTCCTACGGTATTTTACTATCGGGACACGCACCTGATATTCAAATAATCTTTGTGTTGCAAAAGAGGGCTGTTCGAACAATTTACAATTTATTCCATAGACACTTTTTAAGAGATAAATTGAAAGAAATCAAGGTCTTAACACAATTAACGACTACATTAATGATAAATATACATGGGAATAAATATTTTATTGTGAACATAATTTACTTGATAATTTGTATTGATTAATTAAAATTAAAAGAGCGACTGCTAGACAGTTTCTTTTGTCGTTTATTCTCACTAGAACACCATTTTGACTTCAAAATGGTAGTAAATAGTAATTTATAGTTTATTGATGCAGAAAAGTGATATGATATCCTATTTTTGAGAAATAAAGCATTTGAATTCGATTTTTTTCACTGGCTTTATTGGCACATGATTGTCATATAGTTCTTTCATATACCGATTGAATAATTCTAATTTGCTGTTAACTGAATCCAAAGAGTCGATTGGTTTCCAGTCGATACAACTAGTATCACATACTAATTTGGATTGATCAGCAGAGCAAAGGTAACGTTGAAAAATGGCTTTAGGTTTAAATTTTAGTGTTCTGAGTTTGTACGAAACAAATATTAGGTCATGAGAAGAGAAGCCAGGCGCAGCAATCTGTCCATGGGAAGAAATACGTTCAGGTTGGAAAGTGAAGATAAGATCTAGAAGACATTGAGAATCGTTGCCATGAATGGTAGAACTAAGTTTAGGGATTCAACCCTACAAAGACACAAGTGTGCGTGTTCACCGCTTGGAAAACCCCATTCACTGTATTCCCACAATTCCAGAACACTCCCCTCTCCATCTCCAAGAGCATTGGGATCCTTGGTGTTGACATCTCTAGTGATGTTCAGTTCCGAGATCATTTACAAGATAAGGTGAAGCTGGCGTCCAAAAAACTTGGTGTACTCAACAGAGCGAAGCATTACTTCACGTCGGGGCAAAGGTTGTTACTTTACAAGTCGCAAGTGCGGCCCCATATGGAGCACTGCTGCCATCTCTGGGCGGGTGCACTCGGATACCAGCTTGGCCCTTTTGACTCGGTTCAACGACGGGCTGTGAGAATTGTCGACGCTTCCAAACTCACTTGCGGTATCGAGCCCTTACGTCTGAGGAGAGACTTCCCTTCCCTGTGTGTGTTCTACTGCTTGTTCAATGGATTGTATTCTGAGGAATAGTTCAAAATGATGCCCACGGCTACTTTCTACCATCGCACCGCTCGCGATAAGCAGGGAATTCATTCTCACACTTTAGAACCTAAATGGTCGCGTACAGTGCGGTTTCAGAGAAACTTCCTCCCGCGAACGCTTAAGGTGTGGAATGAGCTCCCTGCCAAGGTTTTCTCCAAGTACTACTGTATGGAGTTCTTCAAGAAAGAAGTTATTAGATTTCTGAAGTGTCGGCAACGCGCGAGTGATACCCCTGGTGTTGCAAGCGTCCATAGGTTATGGTGACCGTTTACCATCAGGCAGACCGTAAGCTTGTTTCCCTCCTTAGTGGTATAAAAAAAAGGGAAACTCTTGTTAATTGAGATACACAAGGTTTTAAATTTATAAGACCTTGTGCCATTCCGTCAGTCACCCATTATTGAAGAGTGATAGTAACTAGCCAAATTTGTTTACGAACCGAGACGAAAAAAAATTATGGTCAAAATTTTGAAATGCACTTAATGTGCATTCATAGCCAAAAATTTGATTCAGAAAAAAAACAATGTAGCGCAAAAACGGGATCTTATAAATTCTATACTCTTTTAAATAAGGGGACAGACAGGCAATAAAATACTCGCAGCTGGATTAGAGGGAATTGTATCTTGTATTATTTGTTTTCAAATACTAATTAAAGATAAAATAAAAAATGATATGAAGATAATAAACTACAAACTCACTTAAAATTAACTCCGCAAACACGGAGCTTAAATACTGAAACAAAGCTCTTTAAGCAATAAAAGCTCAATGTTCTCTGTGATAAAATGTTAATTAAGAAGCGTGAATGTTTCACGCTGGACTCGTTCGTTCATTCTTATACTTGTAATTAAGACACTTAAAAATCAACCGGTATATGGAGGATAGTAAAACTATTTTTATTGACTGTTTTTAAATTTTTTGTAGTTCATATTTTAAGCTCATGATTCTCATACATTATTTAAACATATTATAATCGATAGATGACTAACGTTTCCGATGACAATTTGGGTACAAAAAGTCAATAAAACAAAAATCATTCATTCATCATCAATAAAAAAAAACTTGCGACTTGTCTATTATCATTATAATAATAATAATAAGAACTGGCTACGCTTCGAGGATCTTTGCCTGTGCATTGTGGATGAAGTTATCATGTCGAACAACTACCGGAAATATATCCTGAAGGATGGTACGGTCGACATTTGTCGGGCATGCCGCCGTCCCGGAAAGTCACTCAGACATATTATTTCCGGTTGTGGTCATCTTGCTAACAGTGAGTACTTGCATAGGCATAAACTGGTGGCCAGGATTATCCACCAACGGCTTGTTCTTTTATACGGTCTTGTGGACTTCCAAGCGCCGTACTATAAGTATGCACCTGCGCCAGTTCTCGAAAATGGTCGTGCCGTGCTGTATTGGGATCGATCTATCATCACGTATAGGACTATTTTAGCTAATAAGCCTGATATCGGGTTGAAAAATCGATCAAAGCGCCAGGCAGTGCTCGTCGACATCACCATTCCCCATGACGAAAACCTCGTGAAGGCCGAGACGGACAAAGCCAGCAGATACCTTCACCTGGCACACGAGGTAACCGCCATATGGGATGTTGATTCGACGATTATTGTCCCGATAGTCGTTTCTGCGTACGGTCTTATAGCGAAGAGTCTCGACCAACAACTTAAGAAACTCTCGCTAAATAGCTATGTCAAGGGTCAGATACAGAAGGCGGTACTCCTGGACACTGCGTGGATAGTTAGGAGGTTTTTCTCTCTGACCCCCCGCCCTGCTGCCGGCGATACCCTAGGTTTTTTTTATTACATATATAAAGGAACATTGGGTTTATAAAGTATATTATATTATATTTTATAAAACCAATGTTCCTTTGTTTGAGACTCCCTAAACTTCCAGAGGAGATGTAGTTGGGGTTTTTATTAGCTCAATTTATATGAGAGTACTTACATGGACTGTAAGGGTTTTGCAGGTTGGAGGCCTGGCTCAAGTTAATGTTTTGACTGCCTCTTTGCTATGAAAATACTTATTTATACTGATGATTTATTCATAGATATGGCTTTTGATGATGTGTTTTTTAAAAAAACTCTAACCTTCAGGAAGTCTGTAACGAAGAAAAATTATATTTTTTTCTAGATTTTATTTGTAAAGTAGGTTTTTTTAATTCTATATGAAATTCTATTAGTGTCTTTGTAAGGTTTGTGTAGTCCTAGACTTTTGTAACTATTATAATAATGTAACTGCATAGAAAAAATCCCTACCGTGTTACATCTTTACTTTCGTATTAACCTATGCATACAAACTTTCTTCTCTTGTCTAACCCTTAGAGGATGATTTTCCAAAAATGTTGATACATGCTATTGTTGATTTCCAAATAAGTATCTAAATACCAATTTTCATGGTATTATTTACGGACGTAACTGGATTCCCATACAAAAATTTTTATCGCTCTAGATTTTATAATTATTTATTTCCAGCCAAAAGGCATAATACCAATTTTCATGGATTTAACTTAAGAAACAAACGATTTCCACACAAACCTGTAACCCAAATGTCACCCCTTAAGGATATGAATTTCGCAACATCCCTTAGTGGAACCCTTCGCCATATAAAGAACCTATGTTCAAATTTTTATGTTTCTAGCTTTAGTATTTTCGGCACGTCGTTGATGAGTCAATCAGACAATATTCTTTTATATATTCGTTTATAGATGTGTCATTTTCAAAATCAACTTTCCGTACCGTGTTGTATGTAGGTGTGTGTCTTTGTGTTTTTATATGAATTATGAATTCAAAAATCACTCCGTACCATACCGTGTATTTACTTAATTGTGTTTCGTTCATTGCAAGTAAAGGTTTTGTTATCATAAAGTATTTAAATATGCTTGTATCATTGTATCAATATATATAACATGTTAGGCAAATGGTGTATACAGCCGTAAGAGGTAGATAAGGGTTGGTTTGTAGGTGTTCGGAAAAATATCCTGAAGTCGCAAAATATTCAGATTTCCAAACAATCCGCAAATTTCCTTTTCTATCTAAAATGGTGCAGCGACAGCCCTGAAAGATCTCATTCATAATCAATATGACCGGATGACTCCAAAATATCAGGAGAAAGAATAAAAATACAAGATAGACGTTCCTAATCACTTTATTAGTACCTACTATCATTCTGGCGAACCGAAATATCAATCCTGCAATTTTTGGTTTAAAAATTGATATTTGGTTTTAAATGAAATTATATTATTATCATAACAATTTTAGATTTCAACACATAATTTATGACTAACTTATTTATTGTTTTACGTTGTTGTTAATACGTAAAATCCAAAAAGTCTGATCCTGACAGTAACTGCAGTGATAAAAACTACCTATTTCTTAAATTTAAACGCAACAATAAGTAACGTATAGATCACGGCACGTAAGTTGAACTTAAATGGCGATCGTGCGCGCAGGTTCATTAAGGGTCAACAGTACTAACGAATGTATGGTGCGTGGTCCGTAATTTCTCGATTTTTTTCCTTACTTATTATGTAACTAAGTACTTACTCTCTGGTACTGCCCTGCGCCCGCCACACAAGGCGACAGTTATAACGTCTTATATACCCAATACTTATGAAGTGAATTACTTAAAATAGTTTCGATATATACATCCTGTTTAACTAGCGTTATCATAAATACGTAATATCGGATCGGATCTTTTAAGTTATTGTACTTCTTAAACAACAGTGGTGTGGAAAGTGGTTGTTAGGTATAATGTATAATTAAACAGTTAAAAAAATAAGAATTTCATAAAACACTAAGGGACTTACTCACTTGCACTAACTGACTTTGACGGGCCGGTTAAGTTGAAACAAGGGTGCCTCTGCAAATTTTCATACACCTACATAATTTTGAATTGGCATAAACTTGGACCAAAAGTTCCTACTTAGAAAACTTTATGAAAACTTAAATGCGTGATTATACTCCAGGGCCTGCTTTGCTTTGGTAACGCGCTGCCCCTTGCGTTGCACCGCATTTCCGACCTCAATAAATATTTTGGACGGCTGGTTAACATCAAAGTTAGTTGGTGCAACCCAGCCTTAGGGGTTAAAAGTTGTAAATGTTTTTTAATCACTGTTACTCATTGGTAATGGCATGACACCTACATAATTTTGAATTGGCATAACCTTGGGCCAAAAGTTCCGACTTTGAAAACTTTATGAAAACTTAAATGCGTGATTATACTCCAGGGCCTGCTTTGCTTTGGTTACGAGCTGCCCCTTGCGTTGTACCGCATTTCCGACCTCAATAAACCCGAAAATGTGTTACGCATTTTTTAACTTACGTGCCGCGACTTATACTATGTTTGAACTGTAGGCACAGATGAGCTACTAAATTATTACCTTAAAATGTTCGCTTCTGCGGCCCAACTCTTTGAGTGTGCCGCAACTGTCACTCACACATACACTATACATACATACTCACGCGCAAGTTAAATTAATTTATGAAGGGTTCTTGTCTATTAAAAACTATTTTATGTATTTTTATGTACTCAAGTAATGTATGTGATTTCGCGATATTATGAAATACTAGTAGGTATTTAAACTTTAAAATATATTATATTGATGCCTACTAGCTATTTGTTATTTTTAACTACTACTACTAAAAAAAAAGGGGTTTGCACTCCGGGAGTGCCGGCAGAAGTGAAAACCTTTACACACGATTCGCGCTTAACATTCAAATATGTTACAAGACCACTCGTATCGTATCGTATCACATTTTAACATGTGTAATCCGCACTTTTATTATTTTTTTTTTTTTTTTTTTATACCACTAAGGTGGCAAACAAGCCTACGGTCCGCCTGATGGTAAGCGGTCACCATAGCCTATATACGCTTGCAACACCAGGGGCATCACTCGCGCGTTGCCGACCCTTCAGAAATCTAATAACTTCTTTTTTGACGAACCCCATACTGTAGTCCTTAGAGAAAACCTTGGCAGGGAGCTCATTCCACAACCCAAGCGTTCGCGGGAGGAAGTTTCTCTGAAACCGCACTGTACGCGACCATTTCGGTTCCAAAGTGTGAGAATGAATTCCCTGTCAATGGCGAGCGGTGCGATGGTAGAAAGAAGCCGTGGGCATCATTTCGAACAATTTCTCAGAACACAATCCATTGTACAAGCGGTAGAACACACACAGGGAGGCAAAGTCTCTCCTCAGACTTATGGGCTCGATACCGCAAGTGAGTTTGGAATCGTCGACAATTCTCACAGCCCGTCGTTGAACCGAGTCAAAAGGGCCAAGCCGGTATCCGGGTGCACCCGCCCAGAGATGGCAGCAGTACTCCATATGGGGCCGGACTTGCGACTTGTAAAGTAGCAACCTTTGCCCCGACGTGAAGTACTGCTTCGCTCTTTTGAGTACACCAAGTTTTTTGGACGCCAGCTTTACCTTGTCTAGCAAATGATCTCGGAACTGAACATCGCTGGAGATGTCAACGCCAAGGATCCCAATGCTCTTGGAGATGGAGAGGGGAGTGTTCTGGAATTGTGGGACTACAGTGAATGGGGTTTTCTTAGCGGTGAACGCGCAGACTTGTGTCTTTGAAGGGTTGAAAATTTTCCCGCCCCAAGTCAGAGACCTTGGACAGACCGATCTCGATTTGAGACACAAGTTCTTTACACTTTTCCTCCACAACGGAACGTGGGATACTTGCACGGCCCGTGTAATAAGCGTCTCCAGTACTGTCATCTGCATAGCAATGTATGTTGTTGATGTCCAACATGTCATTGATAAGCAGTAGTAACAGCGTAGGAGACAGCACAGAGCCTTGCGGGACACCAGCATTAATGTCCATGCTATCAGAGCAACTAACGTCAACTACGGCTCGTATGCTTCTGCCGGACAAAAAACTAGCCACCCATTTGCACAAACCCTCGGGCACTCCGTAAGATGGCAAATTCGATAGAAGACCCCGGTGCCAGACCCGATCGAACGCCTTCGCTATGTGTAGGCTACATGCCAATGCCTCCCCCTGACTCTCAATGGCTAGTGCCCATCGGTGTGTGAGATACACTAGAAGGTCACTAGCTGAGCGACCGTGGCGAAAGCCATATTGACGGTCACTGATCAGGTCGTGTTTTTCTAGATATCTCAAAAGCTGTGTGTTGATGACACGCTCCATCACCTTGGAGAGGAGAGAGGTTAAAGCGATAGGCCTGTAATTCGATGGATCTGATCTATGGCCCTTTTTGGGCACCGGGTGCACATTCGCAGTCTTCCATGAAGACGGAAATTGCCTAGTGTGGTAGGAAAGCGTGAAGAGGCGCGAGAGTACAGGACATAACTCAGGAGCACACTGCTTAAGCACCACTGCTGGTATGCTGTATGGCCCACTCGACTTATGAAGGTCTAGGGAAAGCAACGCCCGCCGGAACTCGCGCTGTGTTATATAGATTTCCGGCATGGTCTTACCGCACCACGGTAAAGTAGGTGGTACAGCGCCTTCGTCGTTCATTGTCGAGTTAGATGCAAAGAGACTGCCCAATAGATCGGCTTTCTCTTTTGCACTGTGGGCCAAGTCACCTTCGGTCTTTCGCAGTGGTGGTAACGACGACTGGCAGAAGTTCCCCTCGGCAGCTTTAGCAAGCGACTAGAAAGCACGACTCCCAGAAGGATAGCTCGCAAGTCGCCCACCTATTTTGCCGATGAATTGGAATTTTGCTCTGGCAGTTGCTTTTTTACTGAACCTCGAGGCAGCATTTAATTTGCGTTTTAACTCAGAAATATTCGGATCCTTATTATTACGAGCCGTGGTCCAAGCCTCATACGCAGTTTGCTTAAGAATTTTAGCTTCTCTGCAAGACCTATTAAACCACGGTCGTTTTTTGACGCCGGCAGCTACTCGCAGGTTAGGAATGAAACATTCCATACCAGCGAGGATTGCCTCAGTGACTGCGGCTGCGCAGACGTCAGGATCTTCTGAGCTATAGCAGATCTGCCTCCACGGGTACGATGCATAAAATTCTCGCAATCCATCCCAGTCTGCCGACTTATAATGCCACACACGACGCCAATTAGTTGGCCCAGAAGGATCAGGTTGTGTGCATGACATTTGAGTCCGGACGAGACAGTGGTCCGAGGAGCCAAGAGGCGCATCCATTGAGACGGAGTATCCATCCGGACGTGTAGTCAGCAGAAGGTCCAGTAAGAAGCTCGTATGGTCCTCTATATCTGGTATTCTCGTTGGAGAAAGTACCAGCTGAGGGAATCCATAGGTCAGAGCAAATTTATGAGCAGATATCCCTGCATAGTTATTGGTTCGAGAACTGAGCCACTCACGATGGTGGGCGTTAAAGTCTCCCAAAATAACTAATTCTGCTGTAGGATATTGCTCTAGAACTTTGTCAGTCGTCAAACTCAGGTGCGTGAAGAGTCGAGTTACGTCCGTGTCACCGCTATGAGACCTGTATAGGCACGCATAGATACGAGTGTGGCCGCCATGATCTACGCGCACCCACAATATCGACAGGTCCCTGTCTTCAAATTAATAATAATGTTTGTTTGTTTATTTACTTTTGACGTAGTAAATTGTAAATAAACGCGACGCGAGTTCCGTCTTACGAATTTTCTATGAATTTTCGATCAGGACACGTGACCTGACGCGAGTTTATTATTTTTTACCCATCACAAAAAAAGTTCACAACGCCGCTAAAGAAGTTTTCACTTCAAAAATCGAAAACAAACTAATTTTATTATGAGACATAACTGTCCATGAATACTATGAAATTATTTATTACTTTACAAGTAACCACTAATTATAACAGACAAACAATATAATCCTACTTTTACTTACCTCAGTACGAAATATCATCAAAATCAGTAAAAAACTAAACTTAGGCGTATTTAAGTACTAAGACTGCATAAATAAGGACTAGTATTTTTGAATAAGGCCATATAAGGCTGACGAAGATATCCTAATTTTCGGTAAAATTACTCCGAGCACCTGAGATAGCAAAACTGTGTCTCTTTCATAAATTATGAAGGGATCTCAATAATTTATTTACGTATTATCTTATACAACCAAAGTAGATCTGGTATATGTGGTTTCGCTTGTTTTTATATGTCCCCACTGCAGGGCACAGACCTTTCTTTGTTCACGGAATCTCAGGCTATACTTATTCTACCATGCTGATTTAGTGTCGGCGGACGTAGGTATTATGAAATACCTGTTATCAAACATTTAACAAAAAAAATATTTTGATACCTAATTGCTATTTATTACTTCCAGATAGGTAACTATTCTTTAAATGAAGTCGAAAACAAACAAGTTTTTTATGTCAGACAGACATGACTATGAAATGATGCAAAAGAAAAAGTGTAAATGTTTTGAGTAATGAATGACGATATTGAATCTTGTTTCACAACTATTGGCTTCATAGATTTCTAGTTTCACAACGTGACAAAAACTGTTAGTGCTTAAATTAGATGCCTAATAAGCTAAAGCAGCAAGGGTGAGGCCAAGTAACATTTCTAGAGTGGATTGGGGTGGAGTGGAGTGAAGTACAGTGGAATCTTAAATGGACTGAATATCTAGTTCAGTCAGTAGTAAGTAGCGGATTATAAAAGATTTGGAACTGTTTGTTTTGGGAATCTAAGGTGATAGTTTATGTCTAGCAATGACAGTCTAGCAGCTGATAGAACGTAATAATGAGACATTACAAATAGGTAAAATTGTATATCATTTACGCTTGAAACAAAAATGTTAATAAATATTTCATCTTGTCAATCTTCTTAGGAATCTAATCAGTCTTATAAGAAAAGTTTTATTGTAAAATCTGGGCGCAAAATCCACTATGTAGTATATAATGCGTCTACAACATGTTGGGACGTCCGTGCGTCCTACAAAACACCAAAATGTATACAAGTGTGTGTATAAGTAACTATCTACAGAGCAAAACCTGCCTTTTAGTTAGTTAGAAAACAACAAAATATGTAAATATTACATGAATTCAGTTTATTAATTTTTTTTGTTAATTTATAAAATTACAAGAATAAATCAATTTAAAATGTGACTTTTGTTTTAAGAACTTTAAATTGGCAAGTTGCAAATTCATAAAAAACAAAAAGACTGTTGATTACAGACAATAAAAGACGCGTTAACTTTTTAAGTATTAATAATGTTGTTATACTTCATTGAACTAGCAAACAAGTTTGCCTAGCACAGTGCTAGAATAATTAAAAACTAATATATTTGGATTGTTTTACTTTTACCGATCTAGCTAAAATTATGTATTTCGCACGGCTCCAAAATGATTTACGTCGCGTAGCTTAAAAGTCGTTGCTTTGTTTAGGATTCTACATTTAAACCACAAACAAATCGCTCGCTCAGAGGCACATTTGTCGCGGGTAAACTTAGATAATTATATCAGGTATTTTATTTAATGGAAGAGTGATTTATGTTTGTTAATTATTAACTTTAAGTTTATTTAGTGAAAGTAATATGTTTTTAGTAAAAGAACCAAAAATAGTGTAACTACTACGTGTGATATATGTAGGTATACTAAGATCGATGCGTGCGCCCTGTCATCATCTGTGCCGCTTCGGCAGTCTGGATTATACCGAGCTAAGAGACATACGTTGTTTTCTTTACTTGCCAAATACACAACAGTGGCGACGAGGATGCGTGACGATCACGTTTGAAAAGAAAATAATTTTACTATCGTGACTTTTGTTTGAATTTTTTTTTTTCTGGTTAAAATGTCAATCGGGAAGCTAAACGAGTTCGAAGTAAAAAGCGGGACGTGGACATCATACGTCGACAGACTTGAAATGTATTTCAAGGTGAATGACGTTCAAGAAGACATCATGGTACCTACATTGATTGCGTCGATGGGCGATGCATACGATACGAATTATTATTAAACTTGTCTAGCCCACGGAAACCAGCAGAATTATTTTTGCTGAAATTAATGAGTTAATGCGTCATCATTTGCAACCGACTCCCTCGGTTTTAGCGGAAAGATACCGGTTTAGACAAACAAGACAAGATGGCGCGGAAAACATCGGGTGTTATGTTGCAGAGCTGAAGAGGCTTTCCCGCTTCTGTAAATTCGGAGATAAATTAAACGATAATTTAAGAGATCAATTTGTATGAGGCCTGAAAAGTGACATAATCAGGCAACGGTTATTTGCAGAAGATGAAGATTTGACCTTCATGAACGCAGTGAAACTCGCGACGTCCTTGGAGGCAGCGGAACGGGATGCGGCAGCGGTGGAGGGGTCACCGGGAGCATCAGCAGCATCAAAAGAAGTTATTAGATTTCTGAAGGGTCGGCAACGCGTGAGTGATGCCCCTAGTAGTGTTGCAAGCGTCCATAGGCTACGGTGACCGCTTACCATCAGGCGGACCGTAGGCTTGTTTGCCACCTTAGTGGTATAAAAAAAAAAAAAAAACATCGAGTACGGTTGTAGGACCAAGGACGTCGGTAAAAAGGGAATACGCGAACACGAAACAATGAGTGCGGGGGACAAGTGGAAGTTTTCACAAAAACGACCTTGTACGCCATGCGAATCCAAGCATCACGATTACCGGAACTGTCGTTACCGAAATGTTGTATGCAGTAAATGTAAGCAACGGGGACATTTACGAAGAGTGTGTGCGGGTTTTTCAGCCGAAGGTACAGCCAGTCGCTACATGCATTATACAGAAACAGAAGATAGGGTTTCTTCATGCGGCAGTTCTTCAGATGTTGAGGAACTTATGAATAATTTAGTGTTGGGTGACTACAAACCGGTGAGTGTACCGATCTATATAGACAATAAATTAATTAATATGGAAATAGATACAGGTGTGGCAATTTCATGTGTTAGTAAAAATACCTACAACAAATATTTTTCGCATAGGATTATAATGCGGAATAAAACTGTGTTAGTTTTAAAGTTTTATGACGGCTCCAAAATTAAGCCAATAGGAGTTATAAAACCCACTGTGGGCTATAGAGGTAAAAAAGGACTAGAACTTTTTGTCATTGATGGGGGAGCTCGGCGCTATGCTGCGCGCTGACGTCATCAAACCTGTTGACTGCTCCGACTGGGCCTTTAGTGCCTGTTAATAAGGTAGGTGGTTCACTCCGAATTTGTGCCGATTTCAAGACCACCTTAAACCCCGTCTTACTGATCGATCGTTATCCGTTACCTCGAATTGAAGACTTTCTAGTAGGCCTAAACGGTGCTAGGTATTTCAGTAAGATTGATTTATCTCAAGCCTATAATCAGATTGAGCTAGATAACTCTAATATTTACACTGTAGTGAATACTCATAGGGGCCTATTTAAGTATAAACGATTAGTGTACGGGTTAAGTTCTAGTCCAGGTCTATTTCAAAGAATTATGGAAAACGTTTTACAAGGAATCCCTAACGTACAATTTTTTTTGGATGACGTCATCGTAGGAGGTAGATCAAAGGCTGACCACCTCCAAGCACTGGAAATGGTATTTCAGAGGTTATATAAAAATGGGTTAAGGTTAAAAGAAAGTAAGTGTGTATTTTTTGTAGACGAAGTCTCTTATTTAGGCTATGTAGTATCTAAAGATGGTATTAAGCCAGACTGATTAAAAATTGAGGCTTTAGCCAAAATGGAAAAACCACAAAATATTTCAGAGCTACGTTTATTCCTAGGTTTAGCTAATTTCTTTGCTAGATTTGTCAAAAATTTCAGTTCATTATTAGCACCATTATTTAACCTATTACGTAAAGGTATAGATTGGCATTGGAATCGAGAATGTCAAAGTGCGTTTGAGGGTGTTAAAAGTGCATTAACTAATAATAAAGTCTTAGCCCATTATGACATTAATAAGCCGCTAATAGTGACGTACGACGCTAGTCCGTGGGGAGTAGGTGGCGTTTTGTCGCAACTCGGGAAACATGGCGAGCGGCCCGCGGCATATGCCTCGCGTACGCCTACTGACGCAGAAAAAAACTACTCACAGATTCACAGGGAAGCTCCTGCGATCATATTCTGTATGTAAAAGTTTCATCAGTACATTTACGGCCGACGTTTTACATTAAGAACGGACCATAAACCATTAGTTTCCATTTTTGGTCAAAACAAAGGTATACCCAACATGGCCGCTAGCAGAATGCAAAGATGGGCAATTATTTTATCAGCATACAATTACGATATCGAATATGTTAAAACGGATTACAAAAATGCAGATGTTTTTTCAAGCTTACCTTTAAAACACAATTGTCCAAAGGAGAATAAATTAACAGAACAAACTTATTTACATTTTGCCCAGGATGCTTTGTTATTAGATCACAACGAAATAAGGAAACACACAATCCGAGATCCTAAATTAGGTAGGGTGCTTAGTTTTATTCGCGATGGTTGGCCTTTTCAATGCGATATGAGTAATTTGCAGCCATATTTTAATAGAAAATAGAACTATACGAGGAGTTAGGCTGTATAATGTGGGGCCACAGAGTAGTCATTCCAGATACATGCAGGCAAAGAGTTTTAATTGAGTTACATGAACCCCACATGGGTATAGTAAAATCTGAAGCCATGGCCCGCGCTTATGTTTGGTGGCCGGGAATCGACGAGGCCGTAGAGTCGATGTGCCGCGAGTGCGCCCCGTGCGCTGAGGTGTGCGACGCACCGCCACGTCAAGCGCCCCGACCGTGGCCGTGGCCAACGCGCCCCTGGTCGAGGCTACATTTAGACTTCATGGGGCCAATTTTTGGCAAAACATATCTAGTTATTGTAGATTCGATGTCCAAGTGGTTAGAAATATTTATAGTAGCTAGTACTGCCGCCAGTTGTACAATTGGAAAATTAAGTGAACTGTGGAGTAGATGGGGTGTACCTAAACAGATAGTCACAGATAATGGCCCACCTTTTACTAGCAAAGAATTTGAAGAATTTATAAAAAAGGATGGTATTATCCACATCTTTACCGCTCCATACCATCCATCTGCTAACGGAGCAGCATAAAATGCGGTTAATTAAGACTTTGAAGAAAGTAATCAAAAAAGCTTATTCAGAAAGGAAATGCGTAACTAGGGCCTTACACACATTTTTATTACATTATAGAAACACAGAACATACCACCACGGGTGAAAGCCCCTCTATGTTACTAATGGAGAGACGGCTTCGCACAAGACTAGACGCTCTCAAACCAGACAGAGACATTAAAGTGCGTTTAGCTCAACAAAGTCAAGTAGAAAGGGTAGGTGGTGGTGACAGGACTATTAAGCCCGGGGACAAAATATGGTATAGGCAATATCTTAAAGGGGAAAAATGGTTGCCGGGAACAGTGTCAGACAGTTTAGGTCCGAGCAATTTTAAGGTTATAGGCAAAGGAGGACGCGAGGACCACCGTCATGTCGATCAGTTAAGACATAGGAAGAGAAACTCATTAGTTTTCGCTAAAAGTAGCAAAGAAGTAACTTCGGGAGAAAATCTTAACACGGGGGTAAAGGATGCAATTTTATTGGCACAATCGGAGCAGTCTTTAGGTTTACAAGTAGGGGTAGAAAAGAAAATAGAAAATGTAGTAGAACAGTCACAAGAGTCTCCTACTTTGGAACCAAATGAAACCCGACTTCGGCCCCGACCAACGCGTGCTTGCAGGGTAAAAGACCCAAATGTATACACATAAAACAAGATTATTAGAAAATAATTAGAATAGGTTTTAGGTTTATAAATTATAATTGTAAGTCTTTTTTTTTTTACTATTATATAATTATCCTTAATTTAAGTGAAGAGAAGTGTGATATATGTAGGTAATACTAAGATCGATGCGTGCGCCCTGTCGTCATCTGTGCCGCTTCGGCAGTCTGGATTATACCGAGCTAAGAGACATACGTTGTTTCCTTTACTTGCCAAATACACAACACTACGTAATTCCAAATACATTTTTTTTTTCTTTTTTAATGTGCATTCCGAACTTGCACCATGCCAATTTTAAAATTCTTATAACAAAAATTGTACTTAAAACTTATTTATTCTTGTTGTAATTAAATATTTAACAAACTACAATAAATTATCTATTAAATAACATTAAACAAAACATTATCTTTAATGCAATAGTATATCAAAAATTTAACTAAAGTGTTAATAACGGATCACTAATGTATAAACTAGTAAGGATAAACCGCATTTCGGACGGTTTCATTATGTTTGTTTTTGTAAAATAAAAAAAAAAACCTTTTGCAAGCGGGTCCACTCAGATTTAATCAGATTTTAAACGACAAAGTGAGCCTTTTCGAGCTAGTGAGATATAAGTAAATGTATATTCTCAACTTCATCTCTCTCTATCTGCAACCTTAGAGTAATATGTTAAGTATAAAACACAATGTCAGTAGTTAGGCTGATTTCGGTCCCAGAAGGATGATTCGCTAGCAGATCCTCGCAACGATGAATGATTATTCCCCAGACAATGGCGCTTCCGATTGTTTCCGCTCACATGAGTGTCGTAATTAAAGGCCGTTGAGGATAGATTAAAACAAAATTAATTTATGGTGTAACCAAGGGAATAACAATGTCAAGCAATCGTACTGTTGAGAATATCTTGAGTGGTGTGATAATTCCGCGTCAGTGTCGCGGAAAACACTCAAAGCCACAATCAAGTCATATTTAGACAACCGTATAAAAGATTTTAAAAGATTACCAATTTAGTGATTAATAGTAGAGGTTTTTTTTTGAGAGCTTACGGTCCGCCTGATGGTAAGTGGTCACCGTGGCCTACGGACGCTTGCAACACCAGGGGTATCACTTGCGCGTTGCCGACACTTCAGAAATCTAATAACTTCTTACTTGAAGAACTCCATACTGTAGTCCTTGCAGAAAACCTTGGCAGGGAGCTCATTCCACACCTTAAGCGTTCGCGGGAGGAAGTTTCTTTGAAACCGCACTATACGCGACCATTTAGGTTCTAAAGTGTGAGAATGAATTCCCTGCCGATGGCGAGCGGTGCGATGATAGAAAGTAGCCGTGGACAATTCTCACAGCCCGTCGTTGAACCGAGTCAAAAGGGCCAAACTGGTATCCGGGTGCAGCCGCCCAGAGATGGCAGCAGTACTCCATATGGGGCCGCACTTGCGACTTGTAAAGTAACAACCTTTGCCCCGACGTGAAGCACTGCTTCGCTCTGTTGAGTACACCCAGTTTTTTGGACGCCAGCTTCACCTGATCTTGTAAATGATCTCGGAACTGAACATCGCTGGAGATGTCGACACCAAGGATCCCAATGCTCTTGGAGATGGAGAGGGGAGTGTTCTGGAATTGTGGGACTACAGTGAATGGAGTTTTCTTAGCGGTGAACGCGCACACTTGTTGCATCGTAGGGTTGAATCGGATCAAGTTTACCCGTCCCCAGTCAGAGACCTGGGACAGTGTGGTCTCGATTTGAGACACAAGTTCTCCGCGGTTTCCCTCCACAACGGAACGAGGGATGTTTGCACCCGTGTAAAAAGCGTCTCCAGTACTGTCATCTGCATAGCAATGTAAGTTGTTGATGTCCAACATGTCATTGATAAGCAGTAGAAACAGCGTAGGAGCAGCATTAATGTCCATGCTATCAGAGCAACTACCGTTAACGACATGCGTCTGCCGGAAAAAAAACTAGCTACCCATTTGCAAAAACCCTCGGGTACTCCGTAAGATGACAACTTCGATAGAAGACCCCGGTGCCAGACCCCATCGATCGCCTTCGCTATGTCCAGGCTACATGCCAATGCCTACCCCTGAGTCTCAATGGCTAGTGCCCATCGGTGTGTGAGATAAACTAGAAGGTCACCAGTCGAGCGACCGTGGCGAAAGCCATATTGACGGTCACTGACCAGATCGTGTACTTCTAGGTATCTTAGAAGCTGTGTGTTGATCACACGCTCCATCACCTTGGAGAGGAGAGAGGTTATAGCGTTAGGCCTGTAATTCGATGGATCTGATCTATCGCCCTTTTTGGGCACTGGGGCACATTCGCAGTCTTCCATGAAGACGGAAATTGCCTTGTATGGTAGGAAAGCGCGAAGAGGCGTGTGAGTACAGGACATAACTCAGGAGCACGCTGCTTAAGCACTACTGCTTGTATACCGTCTGGCCCACTCGACTTAAGAACGTCTAGGGAAAGCAACGCCCACCGGACCCCTTGCTGTGTTATAGAGTTTTCCAGCATGGTCTTACCGCACTACGGTAAAGTAGGTGGTACAGCGCCTTTGTCGTTCATATTCGAGTTGGAGGCAAAGAGCCTGCCCAATAGATCGGCTTTCTCTTTTGCACTAAGGGCCAAGTCACCATCGGTCTTTCGCAGTGGTGGTAACGACGACTGGCAGATGTTCCCCTTCGGCAGCTTTAGCAAGCGACCAGAAAGCATGACTCCCAGAAGGATAGCTCGCAAGCCGCCCACCTATTTTACCGATGAATTCGAATTTTGCTCTGGCAGTAGCTTTCTTACTCAACGTTTTAACTCAGAAATATTTCGATTCTTATTATTATGAGCCGCGGTCCAAGCTTTTATCTTCTCTGCAAGACATATTAAACCGCGGTCGTTTTTTTACTAGTCGCAGGTTATTCGCAAGTTAGGAATGTAACATTCCATACCAGCGAGGATTGTCTCAGTGACTGCGGCTGCGCAGACGTCAGGATCATCTGAGCTAAAGCAGAGCTGCTTCCACGGGTACGATGCGTAAAATTCTCGCAATCTATCCCAGTCTGCCGGCTTATAGTGCCACACACGACGCCAATTAGTTGGCCCAGAAGGATAGGGTGCATGACACTTGAGTCCGAACGAGACAGTGGTCCGAGGAGCCAAGAGGCGCATCCACTGAGACGGAGTATCCGTCCGGACGAGTAGTCAGCAGAAGGTCCAGTATGTTTCCAGTAAGTAATGTTCCTCTATATCTGGTATTCTCGTTGGAGAAAGTACCAACTGAGAGAATTGTAGAAAACCCCCCCCTCCCCTTATTGTAGTTTCTTTTTATTATTATTGACTTTCATCTGAACTCAAGTGGAGTATAGTGGCGTGATCGCCGATTTGCCACGATGCATAATGGACGTACGTAATCCTAACATATAATTGTTGCCTTTATTATTATTATAGATATTAATGATATTTGTAAGACGTTATTAATTATTAATGAAAATATTATTAAGGAAGGTTAATATTATTATTTGGCGGTGATCGTCTAGTGGCGTGATCGACAATTTTGACCCCTCGTTGTGACCGATAATAACCCAAGATCCTAAGAGGTATGGATTCAATCAGTCCCAGGTATGAAAGAATAAAATCAAAACCCTAATATTACATTATACCTACATTAAAGACAATGGCCTATAAC
Source organism: Apoda limacodes (assembly GCA_946406115.1). Classification (NCBI taxonomy): domain Eukaryota; kingdom Metazoa; phylum Arthropoda; class Insecta; order Lepidoptera; family Limacodidae; genus Apoda; species Apoda limacodes. The sequence goes on along the minus strand of OX291553.1, from coordinate 2,003,404 downwards.
TAATCCTTAACCGCAGAGCCACTAAGTCCTGATTAGCACTAGACTAGGATTTAAATTACTAAATTCGAGTTTCTGATTAAAATATATGCGGTTTATCATCCTAACGTAGTCGGAGTACCTAAGCCTAAGTCACCCTATTCACCAGCCTAGCTACCTTCTTACCACTCCAAACATGTCTCGTAATAGCACGGTTACCCCTTAAACACGATAGGCCATAAAGTTATAACTTTATGATAGTATATGAAATCTCACTATAAGGATGAAACCCTAAGACCGCATACCCCTTAAGTGAAGTCGTAATCTTATATTAATGTATGAGAATCGCCTTAAGGAAGAACTCTTAAACGGTAAGTAGTCCATCAATAAACTCGTTAACTTCCCCTTAAGTAAAATTGTAACCTCATAGTAATGTAGGAAGCTCACCTTAGGAAGAACCATTAAAATGTAAATAATCTACCAACAACCTCACTAGCTTCCCCTTAATTAAAGTGGTAACCTTATAGTAATGTAGGAAAATCACCTTAAAGGGAGAACCCTTAGACATATAAAGGTACTAACCGCTAATAAACTCACTGGCTTCCCCTTAACTAAAGTTATGCACTTATAACAATATATCGAAATCATTAAAGAGACAGACGGACCTATTTAGTACCTATTTATATTATTATTCAAATTATTAGCAGATTAGCTATTGATCCCTTAAATAACCTATAACCTACATGGCTAACCTATCACCAGTTCTCTAGCTTGCCCTTAAGAGAAGGTATGAACTTATAACAATATATATAAGGCATTAAGGAAACAAGCTGACTTATTAAGTACATAGATAAATTATTAGCAGACTCGCTATCGATCGCTTAAGTGAAGTTATAAAATTTTAATGTAATATGAAAAGTCACCGTACGGATGAACTAACACGAATATACTCGCTGGCTACCCCTTAAGTAAATTACAAACCCATCATAATAACACTTAAATGTGCACCCACGGACGGACCGACAGGTTTAGTAATTGCATAAATAATCTTTTGACAACCTGTTAACGACCCCCTAAGTAAAATTATAAAATCGTAATGGTATTCGAGAAGCCACCCCAAAAGCGAATAGACAACCTAAGTATATAAAGAGCCTACCGCTATCCTTACTAGCTTCTCTTAGCTGAATTTATAACCTTATAATGATATATGGAGAATCGCCGTAAAGACGAACTAACAAATTAGAAATAAATGTAAATCTGAAGTACAACTACAGTCTACCCTTTAAGTAAAGTTATAATATAGTCCTAACCGTATCTGGAAATCCTCATACATTCATTATTATTATTTTACCACTGTGGCTCACGCCATCTGTGTAATAATCGTAGAATTACTCGGTCGATCGATATCTTAGCTAGCTGTCTTCTTGGGGATATTGAGAAGGCCTTATAGAGGGCGCTATTGACAGACAATTTAGTATCGAATCCTATCTAAATCTACTAATCCTAGTTTCCAAGTCGTCTATGTGTAACCCTAACTGGGAATCGTCCAGGAAAATTCACATATACAACCATTCCTTAAGGGTTACGCCCTAAAGACTTTGGGTACCGTCCAGCCTTAAGCGGCTATCGAATGCATCGTACCTATTATCTGACTGTCGCATTGGAACCTTTAGCGAGGAAGGTATGTAACAAAACAACCAACTCTGGACAGACTCGTAGATAGGTTTAATCAGACTAGCTTACCTTGTGGCTTCCGCCTTCCTGTCGTTTAGTAATTGAGTTCGTGGATAAACATTGGTCTTTCATACACCGTATATACTAAACTGGTCTTTAGGATAGGTAAGTAGTGCTCACCACCAACTCCTACATTTATAACACTGCGGAGGTGGCAAACAAACAGGCGACCATATATTTATCCTTACTACTGTGACTAACTACGGAACTAAGGAGAACATTTCTTTATTATTTGAATACAGCCTACGATCGGGGCGGTTCCAACCTGAGGCTCCTTAGGTTTAAATCGCCGCTAGTCCGGAGAGGCTATATTCGCCCGGAACATGTCGTGCACACTAAGTTCACAAGAAATACTAAAATAGGTGTGCAGTTACGCACATGGTTAGGTGGTAAATTGTGCATCAGAGTAATTAAGGCGACAGAACGCCTTATTTAACACACAATAAGTATGTTTAAGGTGGTTTGTAAGGGAGACATATCCACACTCAGGACCTGGCGCATTAGCCAGATCAAGTAAGGGCTAGCCCTTTTCTGAGTGTTTAGAACTTAACGTTTCGGCCTTCCATACAACAATTCTGAGCCTCATTAGTTAGTAGAGAATTGTGTATGGTTATACTAATTAGTTTTCAACGAGATGAATCATGGTGAAGAACAGAGCAAATCCTGGCCCACTAACGTCACCTCATAGCAGATTAATAAAGTTTAGTCAAGGTTGCGGTTCTGTCATTTCTATCTTAAATGGCTCAGTCAAAGACACAAAATAAAGCCTAGATAGTCTAATTAAAAACTCGTTAGATTAATGTCGCGGCCATAAAAGACATGGGAGGTTTACGTTTATTCTTACACAGGAAACAAATATTTAACTATGAATACAATAATAATTAGCTTTCTAAATCTATCCGTCGCAGCAGTGGGTGGACTGGAGGTTTTTTTTTATATTTATCCATAAATTCCTTTAGGAGATTGGGTCAAAAATCCCACATTAAATTTTAGTCACCCATTACCCAAACGGAATCTAACCCGGATCTCACACAAACAAATTTTGCTATTTAAATAACTTCCCTATCTTGTTGGATCAATGAAATGACACATAAACCATACGAAATATATATATATATATATATATATATATATATGTTTCCTTTAGATCCGGGTCAGATTTCCCTACAAGTTCATCTTCCTCACTTGCCGCCGGTGAAGTGTGGAACTGGAGCCAACCTAAATCTAGGTTTAGTCAGCCCCCTCCACACCCTTAGATTCCCGAAGCCTGCAGTTAATCAACCATATCCCTAACATTCAGCCCCGATCTTCTCTAATCTTATAACAAGCCAGATCCCGCTTGAAGAACCCCTACTGTGACTGCCCCGTCCTCACCTACCTCTATCTACCAAGGGTCTGCTTGCTTTGGGGGTCACCATACTGCAAAGCAGCATGATATCGGAATTTAAATTATTATGATAGTAATTAGTGAATATAGAGATATCATAGACATAATAGTCAATTACATGCAACAAACTCGTATAACTTTAACGAGCACCTACTAAATCATGTTGGGTTTTCTTTAGTAGGAATTCAGGACAAGGTTCACACAAGGATTACATACTCATACATGTATATGCACAGCAAGGGCCACACAAGGATTACCCCAGCAAGCCGTATGGGGAAGTCCCTTCACCTCCGACTCAGATCATTGCGAGTAACCGCCGCCCAAGGACTCGCGTAGGGTTTTATCCAGTGAGGATATCCAAACTCACACACATACATGCACAACAAGGACTACACAAGGATTACATGCTCATACATATATATGCACAGCAAGGGCCACACAAGGATTACCCCAGCGAGCCGTATGGGGAAGTTCCTTCACCTCCGACTCAGATCAGTGCAAGTAACCGCCGCCCAAGGACTCGCGTAGGGTTTTATCCATTGAGGATATCCAAACTCATACACATACATGCACAACAAGGTATACACAAGGATTACATACTCATACATGTATATGCACAGCAAGGGCCACACAAGGATTACCCCAGCAAGCCGTATGGGGAAGTACCTTCACCTCCGACTCAGATCAGTGCGAGTAACCGCCGCTCAAGAACTCGCGTAGGGTTTTATCCAGTGACGATATCCAAACTCATACACATACATGCACAACAAAGTCTACACAAGGATTACATACTCATACATATATATTCACAGCAAGGGCCACACAAGGATTACCCCAGCAAGCCGTATGGGAAAGTCCCTTCACCTCCGACTCAGATCAGTGCGAGTAACCGCCGCCCAAGGACTCGCGTAGGGTTTTATCCTGTGAGGATATCCAAACTCATACACATACATGCACAACAAGGTCTACACAAGGATTACCCTAGTCTTAACCCTAAGCTTAATCGATTTCCTATCTAATCAGATCAGGGCTTAATTACGAGGTTTTCCTCCCACAAGGTATCACAAAGTTTACAACATCATGTTAAAAAACACCGATCCCTGCAGGAACCTTTTACTCCACTAAATTTTCTACAGAAATCGGCAGTCCCCTTTCCTTAGAGAGTACATAGCCAACAATGTCAAAAAATTACCTCTGCATTTTTAATAAGTAATGGTTTTTTTTTATCACCCCAAATTTACAACTAAAATCCCGGACTAAATCCGAACCACAAAGTCAAACATTTTCAATCTTCCCCTACCAACCCTTCACTTTAACCAAGGTGGCATCTTACACGGTCCCTTACACAGTCCTTACGCCATCGTATAAAGAAAGTCCCTCACAAAGCCCCATAGTACAAACCCATCAATAATAAGCTGACATTGCTAGCCTCAGTTCTCACAAAAGACACTTACTGATATTTGATGTAGGCGAAACGTGCACGGCGCCGGCCTTCCCACTTCCTCAGGAACCCGAACACAGCCAGCCTCTGACACCTATCGCTTATAACCGTTTTCCCCTCCCCTACGATAGACGCGGCCTGAACACATAGCGTGTCTAGAAATTGTGGCGCCAGTTAATTTCTTCTTTATTTTACTTTCACGTGTACACACGTGCTCCGCATTTAGTGGCCAGTTACTTTATAGTAATTAATCGAATAATTATATCGAAATCGCAAACCGATTCTACTAAATTCTTTATCTGTTGAACTAGCTTTTCCGCTTTTCCGTGGCTCGATTATACGGCCACGGAATACGGTTACGATTAGTTTACGCAATGAATGCTCGTCGTAAGCGGTGCGGAGCCTACTCTACTATTCCTCTCGCACCCTACAACGTTTATATCAAATAACTATGAATAATCGATCGATATACTCAAAATATTTTAACCCCCCGGTTATCCACTCTCCAACCAAAGCCGTATATTGTTTGTTTCCCTCTAAGCTCTCTAGTCCATAGTTTAACTTCACTAGTTACTACAACTATTCTCTATCCAAAGCTTGGATCCAGTACAAAATCCATAGGTCAGAGCAAATTCATGAGCAGATATCCCAGCATAGTTATTGGATCGAGAACTGAGCCACTCGCGATGGTGGGCGTTAAAGTCTCCCAAAATAACTAGTTCTGCTGTGGGATATTTCTCTAGAACTTTGTCAGTCGTCAAACTCAGGTGCGTGAAGAGTCGAGTTACGTCCGTGTCACCGCTATGAGACCTGTATAGGCTCGCATAGATACGAGTGTGGCCGCCGTAATCTACGCGCACCCACAATATCGACAGGTCCCTGTCTTCAAGGCTATGAAGGCGGCGACAGCAGATATCCTCCCGGACGAACATACACACACCGGCACGACTCATAAAATTGTATTCGAGTTTGTAGCCGGGATAGTGAAGGTCTGATGTGTCGGCCGGGCAGGATATCTGCGTCTCCGTTAGAAAAAGAATGGTCGGCTGCGCAGTCTCGAGATGGTGGTGGACTGCGTTAAAATTTGCGTGAATACCCCTGACGTTGCAAAAATCCACATTATATGTGGATGGAGTAGCCGCTTTACAAACTCTTTTCTTTTTCATTCTCATGGCCATAATATATAAAAAAAGTTACTAAGACTAAGGATGAGGATTCACTGCACAGACAGCTTAGAGTACAGAAGGTGCGGTTCTAAGACTGCCGAAGCTCATCACAGATGATACGGTTGCTGGCACGGCGGGCGGAAGGGCCCCTGATCACCCTCTGTTGTAGTAGCCGGGTCCACTCCGGTCTCCTTCTCCGGCACGACTACGACTTCAGATACTTTACACAGGCTGGCGGATCAGCCTCTCAGGGCGGAGATTAAGTGATCCCTGGGTTCGGGATCCCGTTCAACCTGCGGGCGGCCAGCTGTCAGCCGTTTCATCAGGTATCCCTGATCGCCGAACCAGCACGCCGCGTCTACGCCGAGCATGACAGCAACAAGCACCGCCGGTCCTCCGCTGTCCGCGCAACGAATCCTCAAAGAGCTCTGGCAACCTTACACACCGCCAGGAACACAACACTACTCAATGTTAGTGTTATTATGGCCGCGGTTTGTTTAGCCTCCCAAGCAAAAGCGAGGGATGCTACAGAATCAAGTATGAATGGGTTTTAGTCCCGAGGTATACACACTGCTTTTCATTTCAAGTGCGAGAAAATAAAATAAATAGGTAAAAAATAAAAAAACCGGTATATTTTATGAAAAATTAAAAGTTTATGAGTATTTTTTAGTGTTATTTGTCACAAAAAGTAAATTCACAAGGCATAACTACAGCATTGTAATTTGCTACATAAACAAATATAACCACGTAGCACACGTTCTAATATCTATGTATTTAAGCAACAGTTTAATTATTAATTAGTAATACATTAAGTTTCTAGTATTCCGTAGCGATACTCCTGTAACGTTATATGATACATATATTATTGTAATTATTTATACAAAATATATTCAAATTGTATCTGAAAAGTTGAGTATAATTTCGTACAAACCTACTACTAGAAGATAGCGACAAGTGTCGTTACATTGGTGACCCCGACGAAGAACAAAGCGCAACCTTTACAACCCTGACGTGGTAACTAAACAAAACCTCAACGTTACACTGGTGACCCCGAAAAGGAACAAGGCACAACATTCAAGACCCCGACAAGGAACTAGGCGCAACCTTCACGAGCCCGACAAGGTGCAAGGAGCAAACTGTACAATCCCAACAAGGAGTCAAGCAAATAGATGGCAGTACAAACTACATAAAGGTTAGCAGCAAAAAGTAACGGCAACGAGGATGACCTGGCAGCAATATCCTTGACAGCAAGAATACCAGAATTTTGGACAGACCAACCCAGAATATGGTTCATCAGAGCAGAAGCAGTACTGATTCCGCAAAAGATCAGTGACGAACAACAGTTCCAGTTTGTTATAGCTAAACTAGGAAAAGAAGCTATACAACAGGTAACAGATATTCTCATCAGCACACCTGAAAACAAGAAATACGAAGTACTAAAAAATAGATTATTGTCAATATACTAGGAGTCGGAAACTAGAAAAATCCAAAAACTTATGAATGACATGGAACCAGGAGACCAGAAGCCGTCGCAACTGTTACTACGCATGAGAGACCTTGTAGCAAAATAAGTAGAGAAACGCTGATAATTCTGTGGCAAGGACGAGTACTCACGAGCGGAAATAGCGTAAACAGAGACAAAGAATCTTGACTAAATGGCGGAAATAGCGGATAAAGTATGGGAATGTGCGAAACCCATTCAACTAGCTCAAATACCAAGAAAGGAGACAAGTAGCAACACACAGGCGTCAGAATTAGCCTTAATTCTAGCAGAAGTTGCCAAGCTGAACTTAAGAGTATCCGATTTAGAACATAAAAGAAGACCTATGTTTCGTGAGCTACGCAGATACCATCAAAATTCTCAATCAAGATAACGAGGAAGATCAGCGTCAAGATCCAAGAGCGGCATATGTTTCTATCACAGAAAATGCGGCAAGAAATCGTACAAGTGCGAGCAGCCATGCAGCTGGAAAGCGGAACCAAAGCAAAAGCAAGAGGATAACTAGGTCAGGTGCAGTTGATGGCGGACAACTGTACTACGATAAGCAACAACCGCCTCATGATCAGTGAAAAAATAAAATTTGCCGCTTTAATACATTTATTGTTATAGGATTTTTTCTTTTTTTTCGTTTTAGTTGGCAACTAACGAAATAATGGGATTTAGAGAAAACCAGTTTTTATATTTTTTTTAATTAAAAAAGTTTGCAAAATAACTTTCGCCGATCGAAATGAAATAAATTGCATAATTTTTCGTGTATTTGTCGTGAAGAAATAAATAATAGCGTACAGTGCGGTTTCAGAGAAACTTCCTCCCGCGAACACTTGGGTTGTGGAATGAGCTCCCTGCCAAGGTTTTCTCTAACCACTACAGTATGAGGTTCTTCAAAAAAGAAGTTATTAGATTTCTGAAGGGTCGGCAACGCGCGAGTGATTCCCCTGGTGTTGCAAGCGTCCATAGGCTACGGTGACCGCTTACCATCAGGCGGACCGTAGGCTTGTTTGCCACCTTAGTGCTATAAAAAAAAATTATAGCAGAAAACTCTGTAACTCAAAAAATAAAAAACTGGCAAATTTTATTTTTTCACGGATAAATCACGGCAAATTAGCGGCAAATACGTATGTATTTGGTTTTCTCTAAATCCCATTTTTTTATTTTGTATTCTGCAAACTTTACGTAAAGTTAGCAGAAAACTCTGTAACTCAAGAAATATAAAAGCGGAAAATTTTATTTTTTCACGGATAAATCACGGCAAATTAGCGACAAATTACGGAACTTATTTCATTTCGATTTGCGATAGTTGTTCTGCTAACTTTTCGTACATGCAATAATAATCACACCCTATGGCTTATTTGAATTTCCAAAACTAGGGTTAGGTTTCCGCAATGGGGCTCAAACGTTCCAAAGATTCATGAACCACACGGTATTGCAAGGGTTAAGAGAACAAAAGGCTCACAAATATAAACATTCTAACACAGAAGAAGACGAAAGCTACAACAGCGACTTCTATTTCTGTTACTTAGATGACGTAATAATAGCCAGTAGTAGCGAAAAGAAACATAGAGAACACTTACAAGCAATTTTTGAAAGATTTCAGGAATGCGGTATAACAATAAACTTATCAAAGTGCAGCTTTGGGCAAAAAAATATAGAATTTTTGGGATACCGGAAGGTATGAAGCCACTGGAACATAAAATCCAGACTGTAAAAGACTTCCATAAACCTAAAAAGATCGATCAACTAAGAAGATTTTTAGGTATGATACATTTCTATTGATGCCGCACAAAAACAAGCTGAATTGGATAAGTTTTTACATAGCAGGGAGAAAAAAGATAAAACCGCAATAGAAATGACTAAAGAGGCAGACGAAGCCTTTGATGCAAGAAAGGATTATGTGACGCAGTCTTATTAACCTACCCGTCAGCAGAGCCAATTTCACTCATGACAGTTGCGTCAAATGAGGGCGTAGGAACAGTATTACAAAAACTAAAAGCAGGGCAATGGCAACCACTGGAATATTTTTCAAAAAAGTTAAACGTGGTACAAAAAAAAAAATACTGTCATAGGTAACTATAACAGAGAGCTGTTAGCTACCTACTTAGCAATACAGCACTTTAGGTACATGATAGAAGGTCGAGAATTCACTGGTTACACTGACCATAAGCCATTAATTTATGCATTAACAAAGAAAAATACCGAAAAAGAAACTCCTAGGCGATTTAGACAACTTATGTATATGGGCGAATTTACAACTGACATACAGTACGTAAAGGCAAAATTAAATTTACCAGCTGATTGTTTAAGCAGGATAGAAACAATAGCATGTCCTGCGACAATAGACTATGGAAAGCTCGCTAAGACACAGAAAGACGAAAAGGAGCTAAACGAGTTATTCACTTCACAAAATAAAGTGGAAAAAAAATATCGTAATACCAGGTACAGATATACCGGTAATGTGCGAAACATCAAATTCAGTTGCCAGACCATACATACCACAGGAATTTAGAAATAAAGCATTCCAAAGTATACACAATATAAGTCATCCAAGTATAAGATCTACACGCAAGCTAGTCAGTAATAGATACTTTTGGCCACGCATGAATACAGACATAGGGACATGGATCAAAATCTGTATTCCGTGCCAGAATAGTAAAATGTACAGACATAATAAATCGCCGCTAAGAAAGTTTCAACCATGTTATAGGTGGGAACACATACATACTGACAAACTAGGGCCCACTTTCCAATTCTAAAGATGAGTACAGATACCTACTCACAATAGTTGATAGAGCAACTGGGTGGCTAAAAGCTATTCCAATGAAGGACATCATGGCCTGCACAGTAGCAAAATACTTATACGAAAATTGAAAAGTACGATTTGGCACACCCTTGGGTGTTACGACAGACCAAGGAAGAAAGTTCGAAAGCTGACTATTCGCACAGCTGATGAAGTTCTTAGGGGAAGAAAGAAACAGGTGTACAGTCTGGAACCCAAAAGCAAACAGGATTAACGAGCGACCCCACAGAACCCTAAAAGCAGCGTTAATGGCCAAATTGGAAGAACTGGATAGATGAATTACCTAAAGTATTGTTAGGCTTACGAGCAACGCCCACACACGTTTCAGCACCACAGAATTGACGTACGGTATTTCGTTAGGGTTACCCGGAGATTTTTACAATACAAAACCCGAGGGTAATTCTAAGCCACACCAGTAAGTTGAAAAATTGTTAAATACTATAAAAAGTTCAAGAGACCGTCCACTATACATAAATAGTATAGAAAGGTATAAGGTACAGGTACACCCTGACCTCCAAAACACTAATTACGTTTATAATAGGAGGGAGGACGTAAGGAAATCATTAGAGAAGCCTTAAGAAGGACCATTTTTAGTTAAAAACAAGTATCAAAAATACTTTGACGTACAATTGACAGTACCGCGCGTATTTCTATAGACAGACCGAAACTGGCATACGTGATTACTGATGTACCTATTCCATTGCAATGTAATAATAAAAATATAACTAATTATTACAGTGATAGCGATAGTTCTCACAAGGAAAGTGCGACACAGAAAAAAGCGGTCGAGTATCAAAACCGAATGTAGGATTTAGCAAAAAATAACAATAATCGAATTAATTAGGCTATTCATAGTCAATTTTTTAAAAATAAAATAAGTAAATTGTTTTTTTTTAATTGACTTTGTAGTATATAAATATCTTAAGAACAGCTGTGAAACACGGAAGACATTAAGTCTGTGTTCAGAAAAAAGGAACACGACATTGACCGCACAAAAATTCCTAAGTCATGAGAAGCTAACGATATCACTATAAGGGTTACACAGTGATAATATAATGTTATTTGTAATAAGTGAAGTTTTAAAATTTTCGTTATTTTATTTTTTTTGATTATTTTGTGTAAAATTATCATTAGATTATAATTGTTATATGAGTATTTAAAGAATTGCGTAGTCCTTTAACAAAATTAAAAAAAAAGAGGACTTAGAGCGCAGATAGGAATCACAAATAGGGTTCCGAAATTATTAACAATAGCTGATATAGTTTTTCTGAGGTAGATTAATCAAAGTAATCGAACTGAGAAAGAAAAACAAAAGTTAGCTACCACCAGAAGCATTTTGAACGAGGACAACTTCTTATTCCTAAGTAGATTCAACCAAAATGTTGATATGCCAGTGATAAGGCATTAAACACATAGTATAGAATATCTAAAAGAACGTGTTAAAAAAGCAAACCACGTTGAATAGAATAGTCATGTCCTAAGTAGATTATCACTAAATAAGGCTATCTAAATTAAAAAGAAAACATGCATATATTTTTGCATAATTAGCATAAATAGATAAGGATAGTTAATTTTTTTTTCGATGAAATAAAACGGCATTGTAATATGTAATTAATATTAAATATTTTAATACGCAAATATAAACAATAAAGAACAGCTATAAATAAACGTAAATAAAAGCAAACTCAGCAAGGAGACTATTGTTCAGTTTGTAATAGTAAGTAGTAGCTAGTTTAGTATTAATGTATAGTATGTAATCACTAGTTTAGTATTGATGTATACCAATAGATGGTGTTGTATAAATTTATTTCACGTTATGGTTTGTATTTGGTAGTTTGCATAAGAAAGCTGTTATCTTACAAAGTTTGTTACTGATTGTTGATACAATACGTGAATAGACAAAGTTTCACTATTGGGCCGAGTTTTCATCCCTCACTAGTTCGAGACATTATGGATCTGAACATGGTTCTTACGGAGCCGCATTTATAGTAGCGACCTCTGTTGGAGAACTGTGGCAGTGAAGTTCTAGCACCAAGTGGCGGCGGGTTGTCGTCGAGGGTGTGTTTGGAGTTGGAAGAATTTAGAGACCGACCACCCCGGAGCAGTGACGTCAGCGACAATACTGACCGCGCAATGGATTGGATTGTAAGTGGATTTGGACATCAGTGACAAAACACAGTGAGTGACGCGATACAAACAACTGTAAGTAAAATTTACTATCAAGAAATTGGACCTTATGTCAAGCAAATATTAGACTTTGAAAATTCTTAGTGATTTAATTAGAACTTTGTGGTGATTTTAAACTTGTAGTGTTGGCTTATTTGGACTTAGTAAATTTGTGTAGTACAGTTTGTAGAACTTACAAACTTAGTTTACGAAAAAGTGAAGAGACGGGGAACCTATGCCCGATTTTGTCTAAGTGTCTTAATTCTTAAACACTTTGAATTTTTTCGCAAAAATTTACATTTGAGAACTTAGAAAATTTTGCAGCCAAACTAGACTTGTGAAATTCTACGGATTATAGTGCGAACGAAACTTGTGAAAATTTACGAATTTGTTGAAACTTGATTTCGTCATCAGTCACTAGTATTTTCTTTGTATTTCGTAATCTTTAAAAAATATTGTTAGTATGGAGTCATTTAATAAGTTAAAGTGTAGCAATTATGAAGCTATTCTTAAAGGCCGTGCTAATTTTAAGAAGTTGCCTAAAGAACATAAAACAATCGTATTTAGAAACTTGGCTGGAAACATTGGAACAACATTGGAGAACGTTTTGTAATACACATCAACAAATTGTCACCGAAATTGGTGAAAAGATTTATTATAACTCAAGTTATGATATGATATATATGATATATGATAATACGTATGAGGACACTGAAGAATTGTATATTGACTAAAAGACGGAACTCAAGGAAGCTTTGTCTATATTTGTAAACAATTTTCATATAGATCCTGAGTCCAGGAAACAATGGGAAGCAAAGATCAATGAAGTGTCGGAGGAGTAACCCACTCGAAATAATTTTAAGGTATTTCTTGAACATAGGTTTAGATCTACAGAATTTTTGGATGATTGGATGGATTAATTTTATTAAATCAAAGCATATCAGTGCTAACACTACGAGCGTATTATTGATAATAATAGTAATCAGATAAAAAACATTTGTGCGTTTTGTAAAGCAGGTCATAAAATAATTAATTGTAAGTTATTTGCTAAAGAAGAACATACCACACGTCACGACTTTGTCCAATCCAATCGTTTGTGTTTTAATTGTTTAGGCAAAAACCATTCGGTATACTTATGTCGTCAGTCCTCCAGATGTAGAATATGTAAGCGGAAGCATCATTCGTTGCTTCATCCAAATAATGTCTCAAATAGAACTAAAAATGAAGTAGTTGATAAACCAGCTGTTGCAGTGGCGACAACACCATCTTCGAGCGAGACCGAACATATAGTCACCTGTTTCTCGAATATTCGCAGTCATATTTTATTGGCAACAGCCTTAGTTCAGGTTGAGGCGAGAACAGGAGTTAACTTAACGTTGAGGTGTTAACTGGATCAAGTTCGTTCAGCCGAGTAAATGCTATCCATGGTGGCTCTTTAATTTTACTTAATAAACAGCTAAAGTTTAAGGAACGTAAAGACATTGTGAGCCTCTCAGTTGAGCGAACTGCCGAGCTGTCCTGTATAGAAGTTGAGCATCTCATTGTTGTGAGTGTATACAAGCCGCCTTGTGCAATTTATGATAATTTTGAATTAGTTATGGAAGAATTGCTGAATAAAATCAGCAATTCCAATAAACAAATCATTGTTTGTGGAGACTTCAATACAAACATTTTGGAAAATAGCTCATTAAGCACCAGATTGCTTGCCTTATTTCAGTCTTTTAATTTAAATAATTTGTTTTGTGAACCAACTAGAATTGCTGTATCCAGTGCCACTTGCATCGACAATATATTTACTGACATAAAACCAATTCAAAAATCAATTATAAGCAATCTAGAGTCAGATAATTTTGGACAGTTAGTGGTTTTAGAAAGAAAGAATAGTATTACTAAAAAGGAAATTAAATTTATACCAATAACAACTAAACGGGTTGAATCATTTAAATCTAACTTATTGCATAAACTTCCAGATTTGCTTTATAATGGCGACCCAAATGATATGTACAATACTGTTCTAGACACTATTACTACAGTCCAATCTTAGCAGAAAAATTATTACAAACTAGTGTTCCTGAATGTAAAGTTCCCTTTGTATTTAAAAACATTAGTCCTACGGATATCATAAATACATTTAAAACATTAGAAATAAAAAACACCACAGGCCTTTGGGGACTTTCTATAAAAACTATAAATTCAATAATTCATGTTATAGCACCACCATTAGCCATAATTTTTAATAGTTGTGTTGATTGTGGTGTGTTTCCTGATGAAATGAAACTTAGCAAAGTTGTTCCTCTTTTTAAATCAGGTAGTTCAACAGATCCTTATAATTTTCGGCCTATTTCAATACTACCTGTACTCAGTAAAGTTTTTGAAAAAATCATACTTTGTCAAATGTTAAGCCATTTCTGTATTAATGAGCTACTTAGTAGTAAACAGTTTGGCTTTATGAAAGGCCGTTCCACAACCGATGCGGGAGTGGCACTATTAAAAAATATATATAACGCCTGGGAGGATTCGCATGACGCCCTTGGAGTGTTTTGTGATTTATCTAAGGCATTTGACTGTGTTCAACATGAAAATCTCATCAGGAAGCTACATAACTTTGGTATTAGAGGCAAAGCTCTCGACCTTTTGACATCCTATATGAGTAGGAGAGTACAGAAAATAGATGTCAACGGTGAAAGATCTCCGGGATCAGCAGTCACTATGGGAGTCCCTCAGGGCTCAATTTTAGGTCCTTTTCTATTTCTTATTTACATTAATAATCTCCCATATAATGTAAAAAACCATGACATTGTCTTATTTGCTGATGACACCTCTTTGCTTTTTAAAGTTAAGAGACGACAGACATATTAAAATGAATTAAATAATGCCCTTTCTAAAATTGTAAATTGGTTTTACGCTAATAATTTGTTACTTAATGAAAAAAAACCAAATGTGTTAAATTTACATTACCAAATGTTAGTCAGAGACAGACATGTATTAATATTAATGGCGAGCAATTAGAACTTGTTAATTCTTGGCATAACGCTGGACTCCAAACTTCAATGGGGTCCTCATATTCAAAACCTAGCCAAAAAACTTAAAAATAAGACAATTGACCGATGTCGACACTGCAAAAATAGTATAATTTAGCTATTTCCATAGTTTAATGACATATGGTATCCTATTGTGGGGTAGCGCTGCTCATGTAAATACAATATTTTTGTTACAAAAAAGGCAATTCGTGCTATTTATAAATAAGAATCTAGGATATCTCTGAGGGATAGGTTTAGGGAAGTAAAAATTTTAACTTTAGTGTCGCAGTACATATATGAAAATCTTTTATATGTACATAAATATATCAATAGTTTCAGCAAGAAAAGTGACGTTCACAAAGTAAATACTAGAAGTAAAAATAAGCTGTTGGTGCATGATACACGTCTACACAAAATAAGTAACTCTTTTATGGGGCAATGGATACACTTTTACAACAAAGTTCCCAATAAAATTCAAAATCTATTAATAAGTAAATTTAAATCTTTTATCAAGCAGGTACTTTGTAAAAAGGCATACTACAATATTTCAGACTATGTAAATGATGAAAATCCTTGGGACTGATGATGCTCAATTACAGGATGCATAGGTAAACCAAATTAAAATGGAAATAACATAAAATTGTACGACTAAAATTTTTTTATTTAAAACATTAATTGTATTTTAGTTTATTTGTATTATTGATAGTGTTTTTAAAAGAGTAACTATCGAGTTTCTTGCCGGATTCTTCTCGGTAGAAATCAACAACATTGTGAACCGGCGGGAAGGTGGGAGGGTTCAAAAATTAATATTTTATAACTTTGACGATTCAAAAGTGATTGTAAAATCCTTATTTGAAAAAACCATTTTGACTTTGACTTTGAAGGCTCACAGGCCTCGTTTATTACGGTGTCTGCAGTCCAATCTTATGGACTTATGAAGGTTCGGAAAAATATATTGATTTCAGGCGTCGGGAGTGATCAAGGTTATACAGTAACCTCTAAGTATGTAGTTTTAATTCTAATTTAATCACTACATGATCCTGATTTTCAAATTATTGTAAAAGCATATGTTTTAGACAAATTAACATCATTTGTTCCTAGTGAAAGGGTAGTTATAGGCAAGTGGCCCGATTTAGAGGGTTTACAGCTTGCTGATCCAACATACCGAATAAAGTTGATTTGTTACTAGGAGCAGAAATATATGGCCAAATTTTAATTGATGGCTTAGTGAAGAGTGCGCCAGGATCCCCTTTAGCCCAAAATACTAGGCTAGGTTGGATCCTTTTTGGTTAGATTGGTTCAGAAGGTAAAGACAAACTCCGTCATAAAAATGTCATTACCAGTATGCATATTCAGAATTTGACTGATGTCAATGACCTTCTAAAAAAAATTTGGGAAATTGAATCCGACCATTGCTAGCCAAATAAAAAACTTTTAACAAAGGAAGAGCAATTATGTGAGGAGCTATACTCCAAAACCACGACTAGAGATAATACTGGGCGTTATGGGGTCCAACTTCCTTTTCGAAACAATGGTCCAGGTTGTAAGTGTGGGAATTCAATGGAGATTGCTGCCAGACGACTTCATTACTAGAAAGAAGTTTAGCGAGAGATCAAGAGCTAAAGGAACAATATCCAGACGTAATGAATGAATATTTGGAGCTAGGCCATATGAAATTAATTCCAGAAGATCAACGTGATAAACAAGCGGTGTACTTACCACACCACGCAGTCGTTAGGAAAGACAAATCAACATCCAAGTTTCGCGTTGTGTTTGATGCATCATGTCCCGGTTCCAATGGTACCTCGTTAAATCAAGACCTTCTGGTAGGGCCATCTTTGCAACCAAGTTTACATCTTATCATGCGATGGCGTCAATTCAAAATTTGTCTAGTGGCGGACATAGAAAAAATGTACGGTCAAGTGAAAATCTCTGAAAGGGATATAGACTTTCATCGACTTTTATGGCGCGATGAGAACGGAGTTCTGCATCATTATAAAATGTTACGTGTTATTTTTGGGACAGCTTCCGCACCTTACCTTGCTGTTAGATGTTTGCAACAACTCGCATACGATGAATGTCAAGATATAAGTTTACAAAAATCTGATACGAAGGGAGAAAGTAACATAATTATTAATCCAATCACAAAAATCGTAGTGACAGACTTATACATGGATAATCTGATGACAGGATGTCGGACAGTTGAAAATATACAAGGAATTTAATGATTTAATGATTAAAGGTGGATTTAAGTTACAAAAGTGGACGAGTAGTAAAGAATGAAGAAGTAGACTAAAGAATTAATCGAAAAAACAGGGAAACTTAAGAAAGAAAATGAAAGAAAGTTCGAGATAAAATCAGACAGGGATGTAGAAATATTAGGAAAGTCTTGGGAGTAAAATGGAGTAAAGATTTAGATAAGTTTGAATATTCTGGAGAGCTCTCTCAGCTACAAACTACTATAACCAAGAGAAAGGTTATATCAGATATTTCGCGTTTGTTTGACCCCTTAGCATGGATTGCGCCTGTGATAATAAAGGCAAAAATTTTCATACAGAAGATTTGGATTTCGGGAATCTGGGATCAAGAATAACCAATTCAACTTTTACAACAGTGGCTTGCTTACAGCAACGATCTGTTAAAACTAACAAGCTTAAGCTTACCGAGATGGATCTGTACAAATGAAAATAATAAGGTCGTGGAGCTTCATGGGTTCTGCGATGCCTCAAATGATACATATGCTGCAGTAGTTTACGTGCGCGTTGTAAACTATAACAATGATGTACACGTCCAATTGATTGCATCAAAAACGAAGGTATCACCGATAAAACAGGTTTCCACACCTTGTCTGGAATTATGTGGGGCGGTACTCTTAGCCAAGCTACTTCTAGAAGTATCAAAGACAGTGCTATTCCAAAAACTGAGGTTTTTGCATGGACCGATTCCTTTGTAGTACTTGCTGGGCTAAGTGGTCATCCTAGTAGGTGGAAGACCTTTATTAGAACCGTGTCTCAGAAATCATTCAGAAGCCATTGGTCACATGTTCGGTCCAGAGAAAATCCCGCAGATTGCGCGTCGAGAGGTGTTCAACCTTCTTGTTTAGCAGATCTTGCATTATGGAAAGATGGTCCAGCTTGGCTAAAGGAGAGTGAAATTGATACAGTCCACAAAATGCAAAATAGCCAAGAAATGTGCGAAACTGATCTAGAAGAGAAGCCTAGTAAGATTTGCTGCGCAACCACTGCTGTAACAAGTTTAAATTTAGAAGATAAGTTTCAGTCAAGGTTTTCGTCATTACGAAAACTAGTAAGAGTACTAGCATATTGTAGGAGGTTTATAAAATTGAAATGCTTTAAGCCCAAGGTTGTTTACCCGAACTGGTAAACTGGAACTTCAAGAAACTCTAATAATTTGCATCATAAAGTGCCAAAACATACATTTCCAAGAAGAAATAAATATTATTTTAAGGTCTGGTACTGTTAAGCCAAAGAGCAAAATCTCATGTCTCAATCCGTATATTGATGATAAAGGGTTATTACGTGTTGGTGGACGGTTAGAGTATGCTTCGATAAGTGAGGATCAAAAACATCCAATATTGATACTTACCTAAAACATGTCATTTAGCCAATCTCATAATCACGGAGGCGCATGAAAAAACTTTGCAGGGAGGGATCCAGCTTATGTTAAATTACATAAGAATTAAATATTGGATTGAGGATGCAAAAAATTTAGTTAAGGCTCACATTCATAAATGTGTAGTAGTAGTTATTGGCGGAGTAATTTATGGACATTTTGTCCATGGTGGGCGGTATGTTCAGTTTGGAATAGTAAGTAGTACCTAGTTTAGTATTAATGTATAGTAAGTAGTCACTAGTTTAGTATTGATGTATACCAATAGATGGTGCTGTATAAATTTATTTCACGTTATGGCTTGTATTTGGTAGTTTGCACAAGAAAGCTGTTATCTGATAAATTATTTTCCCCCCGATTGACCTCGGCATGGTCGTAAAACTATAGTTAGGCGGCCTCGGCACGTTCTAACGACCCCAGATGACGATCTCGCTATCCGGATAGCGAGATTAGTCTCAACGACCTTCCCCAATAGGGCCTCCCTCCAAACACGACAGCAACAGTTTAATTATCAATTAGTAATACATTAAGTTTCTAGTATTCCGTAGCGATACACCTGTAACGTTATATGATACATATATTATTGTAATTATTTACACAAAATATAATCAAATTGTATCTGGAAAGTTGAGTATAATTTCGTACAAACCTACTACTACAAGATAACGACAAGTGTCGTTACAAGTTCCAGTAAGAACATTTTTGAATACTCAATTTGATCCGTGTTGTTTGTATTTGTAAAAGATCAAGACATTAATTTTTACTTGGTATTATCTATACATATAAAATGCTTTGTCCTGAATGATTGATGGATCAACGCACAGCCTAATCCGCTGATCGTAGAGACCTGCAACTTGGAGGGTGTGTTCTTTGTATGACGTAGGCATCCGATAAGAATGGATTTTCCTAAACTCTACCCCTAAGGGAGTCAAAAAGGGGGGCAAAGTTTGTATGGGACAACGTGATTCCTGGGTCCAGTTTAGTTCAAATTTTGCATAAACCTTTTTTAACAGAATTGATGGAAGACGTGTTTCGTATTGAATTGAAATTCATCCTATCAATACTCCTTAGTGCTTTTGATTTATATCACATTTTGTTTTGAAACATGTTTAAAATCTCAATCCGATTTTATTCAAAATAGGTTTAACTCACTTAAAAACATAAGAAAATACTCTTTAAAAATGGCATGTCTCGAAAGTCACCGTACTATATTAGTACCTCATTTGACGGTTCTAAGCTTAAACAGGTTATGCACTTTTTTTTCTTTTTCTACCTGTATATAGGTACATATAAAATGCTTTGTACTGAATGACTGACTGACGGATCAACGCACAGCCTAAACCGCTGATCGTAGAGACCTGAAACTTAGAGATGTGTTCTTTGTATGCATAGGCATCCGATAAGAAAGGATATTCTGATTGTAATGAAATTTTGGTCCGTTGTTCTACACACGCCGAGGATTGTTTCTGTGAAAGAAAAAAAGGGTCAAGTGCGAGTGAGACAGAGTCAAGTGCGCGTCGGACTCGCGCAATAAAGGTAAACCGATTGTAATGAAATTTTGGTAAGTTTTTATACACAAGCCGGGGAAGGTTTCTAAGAAAGAAAAAAAGGGTCAAGTCCGAATCGGACTTGCGCAATAAGGGTAAACCGATTTTAATGAAATTTTTGTAAGTTATTATGCACACGCCGGGGAAGGTTTCTGAGACAGAAAAAAAGGGTGAACTGCGAATCAGACAGGGTCAAGTGCGAGTCGGATTCGCGGAATAAGGGTAAGCCGATTGTAATAAAATTTTGGTGAACAATCCATGGAAAAAAAACAACGTTCGCTGGGTCAGCTTGTTCTTAAATAAACGGTCATTTGTATCACTACATATATAAAGTACTGAACTAACATATCTATGATTTGTAACAGTTTCATTATAAATATATTTTGTTTTGATTTAAATTTTGCCTATGGACACTTCGACAAATTAACATTGTCATTTCGCTAACTTAGGAAGCTGAAAACATTGTCGATTTGATAACTTAAGAATGTCAATTGAACAATGTATTTTATACGTAGCTTTAATATTGAAGTTCAATAGCTATTATAGCAATTAATGCATCTAACAATAAAAGCGTTAATGTCGTAACTTTATGAGGGGCAAAGTTCTTAGTTACTGTATTTATAAAAAGCTAACAAAGCGTATTTTGGCACTTTGTTAGCGCTTTTTTCAGAGTATTGGCGCGGCGCTACAAATCTCTTAGAAAATGCCGATAATCACTAGTATTTTTTGGTCTTGTGCTCTTGGTAGAGCGGTACGTGGCCGGCAGACCAAAAAATCTCAGGATTACGCTGTTTTCAAACAGACTTCACGAAACTGGAAGCATTTACAAACGTGATAGCGAAGAAAGTCCAAGGTCTAACACCGAGTCAGAAGAAAATATTTAAGGCCATGTCAAAAAGGATCCTACTGCCAGTAGCCGACGTGGTGGCTTAGTCCTTGTATTCAACCACTGGAGAGTATGGGAGACTGTCAACAGAGATGGGCAGCACCCGTTTTACTATCGAAAGACGCAGGAATTGCTGCATAGTGACTGTGAACCCCGAGTGCAGTTCGGTAGCCGTATTTGTAGTCTTTTTATGTGGTATCGGGGTGTTAAGTGGAATAAGTTTATAGTGCTATTTGTGAAAAATTGTCGTTTTAGGGGTGTGAGATGCACCTAGCAAGAGACTGTAAGTTATATTTAGTTTTAATACCTAAATAAAATTAAAGTTTGCTTTTTCACGCGACTCGAGCGCAAATACGTTGATTACTACGGTCCCATAGATACCGAAGAAGTTTTTATGCCGTGGCGCGTAAGTCGTGTTTGATTAAAGTTAGGGTTGTGCAAAAAAAATGGGGAAAATATTGATTGAGTTTGTATGGAATTTAATCGATTAACACGGTTTACAATTTCCACCTTCTGACATCAGCATGGTATGCATTTGATACATGGTGCACACGTACGTAACGGGAGTATACACTAATTACCAAACACCTTTTATGTTTATGGTATAAATATAGTTTTAAAATGAGTACCTATTGGACCCTCGCTATAAAAAAGTTTTTTAATTAGTTTGTAAAGCTAGTTGTAGTTAATTTCTCTTAACGATTCGAAAGAATTCCTAAAAACTTATTTGAATAAAAATGAAAGAAAACTGAAGTGTTACACATAACATATACAATATATAACTTAAACATTTCTAAACTTGCGTGTATGTACCAACTGTACCTACTGTACGCACTGTTACATAAATTTTTAAGTATTTAAATAAAATAAAAGAAAACAAAATTTCACATTCGTAATATCATTTGCAATTAAACGGTTCTAAAGCTCTGTAATTCATTTCTAGCCTCCGTTAGAGAGAAATTGGCTGTCGGCTGTCGGTATCGGCTCTATCTCCAGCAAGCCTCGACGAATGATTGCCATTCGTGAGTCTGCGCTTTGATTAAACATGTATCGTACCCTACATTCATTATGCAATTGGACTTGCAGGTTACAAGATTACATGTTTGAAGTTTATTTTATTCTGCGAGATAAAAAGTAGAGTACACAGTACTTTTAAAATTCTAATTGTGATTATTTTAACCACCTTTTTTAATATTGAATCTTAAAATAAAATTCGAGCGAACGAACTCTGCAATGTATTACAATTCTGCTAATTTTATTCAGTTAATCATTGACGTAATAGTGAAATTCGTTATTTATCGAAATTGAACATTTTCATGTTTCACTAGAGTTTGCAAAATTATCTAGTATATTTTATAGGTACCACTAAGTTGGCAAACAAGCTTACGGTTCACCTGGTGCTAAGCGGTCAGCGTATTATATGGACGCTTGCAACACCAGGGTTATTGGTCCCGCGTTTCCGACTCTTAAAATGTAATTAGCTCTTTCTTGAAGATCCCTACACTGTAGTTTCCAGGAAAAATCTTGGCTCATTCCACAATCAAAGTATTCGCGAGAGGAAGTTCCTCTGAATCGCACTGCAAATGACCATTTAGGTTTTCTATTTTCATTCCTTACACCCTATGTTGCGTGTAATGCAACCGAACCCCCTTATGACGTATGTCACATTTTAACTAAGTTTAAAATTTTATCGATATATTTTTAATAATTAACATTTTTACCATTTTCACTCTTTCTTCATTTTAAACTTTCTTGTACAACTATTTTTAAGATAAATTAATATTCTTTTATCTTTGTAAACATTAACTTTTTATTTGAACATCCTGCTTCGGCCCAAACACCCTAGATGATGAATTCCCTGCCGATGGCGAGGGTTGCGATAAAAAGAAGTCGTTGGCATCATTTCGAACAATTCCTTGAAACACAATCCATTATGTAAGCGTTACCTTAAGTAAACACAACTGATTCCCTATCAGGGACTGAGCGACCCTGCTTAATCATTTGGCCTTAGCCAGTAACATTGCGCGATCGACTCGGACATCAGCTCTGGCCTATCAGTCAAGGAACATCGAAACTGCAATGACGGTTAACGGTCATCTGACTAAACAGTGCAACGCACTGACCGAAGTGATTTCGAGTGTAGCTCCACTCCGTTTGTGCTTTTTCCCATAATTATATTCTTGGCAAGCGTGCTAGACCACTACTACTGGCAATTTTAACATATGTCCTTTATGTTTTTAAAATGAAATAGGAGTAAAAAAGAACAACTTTCTCATATTATATTGAGAACTTTTGAGTTTTGGAAATAGTTTCGTATATTTTTGTTTTAATTGGTTACTGGTTTCTATAAAAGAAGTACTGTTCTTATCCTAAAACCGTGTTTCGGTAGAAGAAATATTTATCTTTTTTGGAAACTCGTTTCGAAACTTGGTTTCGAAAGATATTGGAAAATAAAATTTAAAAGTTTTTAGAGAAAAATTGTGTCAAATTGTATTCAGTAACTATTGAGTGTGATTAAATTAGGACGTTTAATAGACGATCTATAGGGTTCATTAATAAGTTTAAGATCGTAACGAAACTATTACTGCGAAGATCACGGCTGGTGCATCATTATATCAGCCGATGTCAACGCTCACGCGCGAACTTTGCGCAAAAGAAGAGGTGAATCCTTAACAGAGTACATATACTTAAATAACTTCTCCATTATCAACAACGACTCGGAGCCTACTTTTGTTGATCCTAGGTACCAGACCCCAGTCAATCTTGCATCTGCCTTTGCAGCGATTTTTTTGTAGGAGTTGCACATTCCTGCTGTGTCATCAAGACTCTTTAACCCTGAAAAGACTCTTTAACAGAGCTAAAAACACAGTTGAGGTTGACTCAAAATGTTACAAACAATCCCAATGTTACAACAAGAAGTCGCGTCCTTAAAAAAACAGGATCGCTTATACGCAAATTCCTATAGTGAAATAATTCAGGTGCTTCTTGGAACACAATTCCCAGGATCAGTAGTAGAATATAACCGACTCGAAACGGCTGACAATAGCCGAATCCATGGTTATTGCACACCGAGTCACGTTGGTGATATAATGCTTTGGTCTGGATAAAATATTTCCAGTACTACTAAAATGGAGACAAACAACAGTTGTTAGACACCTGGTCAATATATACAGAGCTCCCATAGCACACAACTTCATACCTTGCTAGTGGGAAAGGGAAGTTAACGTAATATTTCTACCAAAACCGAGAAACACCGACTACATACAGTCAAAATTATTTAGACCATTACCTCTTTCACGCTAAACACCTTAGAGAAGCTAACTGATAAATATCCAAGAAAAGGCAAATTAACACGTAGGTATGCTAATAAAATTCACCGCCAACCTACCTACAGGAAAGGCAGATAAACAGAATCGACACTACAGGAGTGGCTCTGTCTGAACAATTAATGACATTATGTGCCTTCATTGACATACATAGACATAAAAGGATCATTTGACAAGTCAAAATTTAACAGCATCAGCCGGTCTCTTTGTAGTTTTGGAGTCAAACAAACCATTAGTGGCTGGATTGATCAACTACTGAAATAAGCCCTGCAATTCACAGTCCACTGCATTACATTATTAGTGCTACATTGCAGCATATTTCCTTTATAAGTGTGTAGCGAACCATATCGTACCGCTACAAGCAAGGCTGACGTCACGCGTCCTACAACGCGCTATTGAAGCTTCCTTCGCAGTTCAGTATATATAGTAATCGAAGCGCAAGTTAAGTGGACCACGGCGGGCTAAAATATTAAAATGAAAAATGTAAAACAAAGGAACAGAGCTAAGCTTTGTGTTTTGTACAGTGAAAGTACTCACATACAATTTATATTTAAGTTGAGGCTGAGGACAGCAAAAAGGATGTTAGTACGGCATTTGTGTTATGTGTGGAAATTGTGCACGTTTTATGGGATCGTTACTTTCGTGTCTCGGATGACAGCGCCGCCCTTTTGTGTTCACCATAACGTCTAATAATGGAGCCATAAATTATATTTTATATGGGCTATATTAAAAGGGTAAACAATGTACTTTTACATATAATGTCTCGTATCCGAAGCCTTTAAAGTCGAATCTGCTAATTAAAAAAATGTTTATTTGGTTTTTATTATTTTTATAAATAATATTTTTTCCTTTGAAAACTTATTTTTCGGTAACGAATAGTCGTTACTTTCCGTAACTGGGGCACTATTTTCGTATTAGGACCCTCAAGGGTCACTAACACAAACAAATAAACCAGAAATGCACCTCTTCGCTACCATATTTGGTAATAAACGCGATCCGAGCATTGCATAGATTCACACACAGACGAACACACAACACTCACTCCGCCGTTCTACATGTGTGTCACTGCGAAAACTGTTTTCCGCATGGCGTGCCACATTGCATCTTAGGGTCGGCTCATACCACGCGGCGCCTCTTCAAGCCTCTTCACGTCGCTTCGCATCGCGTCTCGTCGCGTCGCGACTTGAAGCGGCTTGAAGATACAACAAGCGACCCTCGATACCTCAAGCTTCTCGTCGCGCGGCTTATATTCACGTCGCATGGTGACTTTGTCGGTTGTCACGATTTCCTCGCTTGCCAGGGTTGAATTTTGTAGTATATTTTTTATATTTCCTATATTGTTTGCACTATATTTTCATGATGTTTAGTACCAACTGCATATCATGAAAATATGTGTTCATATGTAGAGAGTAGATAGTAGGGTCTTGGTATACTTAGTGGTTCGGGTGCACAAAGAGGGGCGCTAAAAAGAATATAATAAATTTTATTAATTTATTATTTGAATGATTTTAGGACTTAGGATTTTTGTATGTCAATTTGTGGTGACCCCATAACCATATATTTTGATAATGGGAATCGGTACAGAACAAAGTCGGCGGCAACTTTAGTGTAGAGCACTTTATTTGTAACCCCTGCCCGGACCGCTTCAAATTTTTTTCAAAGGGGGTGTGTCCTCATGACAGACCATTTTTTTGACGGGTATCGATAAAACACATCGCCACGAGCAACGTTTGTATAAACTATTTTTTCTTGTGATCATTCTCTCAGTGGCTAAGAATACACATCTAAATGAATAATTAAAATTTCAGGGTTCCGTAGCGACGCAACTAGGGACTCCAGAAAAAAGTGTATCGTACAAAAATTGCTCGTAGAGACGCCTTCTATCGATCGCAGAAAAAAATAGGGTTTTATAGGGACACCACATTTTTTGACGTAAATTTGTCTAAGTCTGCGCCCCCTTTGGTAAACTGTTTCGCATTAAAAGAGAACGGCAGTCTGAGTACCACTTGTAGTTGTTGTGGAGGCTGGTCTGCTCTTGCAAACTTCTTTGTATTCTTAGTATTTAGTCTTACTTTTTTTTTTGTTTATCACTACTGTAAGACATTGATTATTTCTTAGTGATGAATACATAAACTGCATTTTTTTTATATTTTGCAATTAGACACTTTTTTATGTTGTGCTTGGGCTTTATATTTCATGTTTTTTATGTTTGTAATGGAAAGTGTCTTTCTATGATAGGGAGGGCATTTTCCAATATTTTAATTGGACGCTGTTATAATAATATTTTTGAAAGTGAAATAGTAAAATGTTCAGATTAATTAAATCTTAGTATTTTGTAGAAATGGAACGTAAAATAAAAGATCTAGAGGCACTGGTCTACCTTAGGTTCTCTTTATATACAACTAACACCTTAGTGGTACAAGCTTGCGGTCCACCTGATGATAAGCAGTCATCGCAGCCTATGGACGCTTGCAAATCCTGGGGCATCACTAGCGCTTGGTGAGGTGCAATTCAGGCTATCACACGGGACCAGTGGTTGTGGATTTCACATTTCTGAATGCAAGTTTCCTTCCGAATTATCTTTGACTGATAGAAACTCATTTTTTTTTTTGTTTATAATGCGGAAACGAAACATATTGTGAATATGCCTCTTAATTAGTACTAGTCCAGCACTTAATTCTCCAAACCCGACTCATACGTCCTCACTTTTGGGGCATGGCCTATCCTCACCAAGTGTGATTTGGGCTGTAGTTCATCATGCAGGGCCAGTGCGGATTGTGGACTTTAAATGTCTTTTTTTTGACTTGTGCATATTTCCTTACGATGTTTTCCTTCACCGAAAAGCCAGCTTGAAAGCTTTTTAGTGCCAGAAAGATTTAGGTGTTTATATCACCTCATATCATATCCGCATATCATAGCTGTTACAAATAAAACAAACTGCATATATTATAAGAAAAGTATTTTCTTATATCAATACAACACTGTTTTTAAAACCATATAAAACTTATTAGACCACAAATATGAAGTCCATATTTTAGGAAATTGAGCTTGAAAGATGCAGGGCAATTTAAATGGCACCAAGCTTAAAAAAATGTTCATAAGAAGAGCAACTCAAAAACCTTGGCCCTACATCTCTGGAAGAGCGCAGAAAATGAGAACACTTAATTGAGACATATAAAATACTCAATGATTAATACAATATACCAGCTCTAAAAGATATATACACCGGAAAACACCCAAACTTTAAGGTTTATCAACATCAATTAATCCATGCAGACACTTTTAGGTAAACCGTCCTGCGAACTATTGGAACAAGTTACTATAAAGTGTCATTATTAGTGACTCCTCAGTAAACTCTTAAAAATAGATTGGACAATAACTTTAAATAGTGCACAGGAACTAATCAAAAATACACGCATCAGCTTCTAGCTGTTAGTGTAGTATTATAAATAATAATAATTAGCTACAAATAATGTCCTTTGCAAACACAACGTTTCACTAAGTTTCCAAATTTCAAAAACACGCATCGATACCACAAATTGGTATTTCCAACCGATCTCGAGAATATATAAGTACGCGGGCGCGTGTGAAGTCCACTACGACTATTCTAGAACTAAAAGGGGTCTCATTTCTCAACCCCAAAAATAGACTGTTGTTGGGCAGCAGCAACATCCGGTAGTAGTCTGAATTAACTGCGGTCACCGAGCCATCTGCCCAGGGTGGTGACTATGGACAAAATCCAATATGGTGAGGGCAGGAAAAAACACCCCTTAGTTCCCGGCTACGGTAGCGGTCGGTGTAAAGGTGGGGTAGAGGATGCTAAGAATCTCCGGGTTACGTCAAACGGCTACTAAACCTGACTATTACATTTGGCAACGTACAATCGATGCACGATCAGGTTGAATCATCACCTCGTAGAACTCAAAGAAGAACTATGTCACACAAACTGGTATGTACTGGGTTTAACAGAAGTCCATATTCTACTTTCGAGAAGGTGATGACCCTTCTTTAGGTGGTGTTGGTTTTCTGGTCAATAACGATGTGGAAATCAGTAGTGTTTCGACTCGGGTAGCATACCTTGTCCTAAAGCTCACCAACAAATACTCTCTGAAGGTGGTACAGGTGTATGCGCCAACCTCGTCTTACTATGATGAAGAAGCCGAAGCCTCATATTAAGATATTACCAAGGCCATTCATAACACCACCACGGATAGCTACAGCGTTGTGATAGGAGATTTAAACTCCAAAGTGGGAGAACAAGAACGCGACGAATCTAAAATCAGTCCTTGGGCCGGGTTCAGCGAAATCACAGGGGACCAATGCTGGTAAACTTTCTCGAAATGGAGGGGTTTTTTTTTTGATGAACTTGTTCTACAATAAGAGTTCCTATAGAAGGTGGATCTGGCGAAGTCTCGATGCTGTAACTAGGAATAAGATAAATTTTACTATGGCAGATAGACGGAACATATTTAGAGATGTCTCAGTGATCAACAGGTTCAATACCGGCAGTGATCACAGACTCGTTAAACGCACTCTAAATATTAATTACAAGGCCGATCGTATAATAAAGGCTACTCTTAAACCTTTACAGTCCCAAGCTACTGTAGTATCCGACAAGTTTCATCTGGAACTTCAAAATAGATTGGACTTGCTGGAAGCCGCAGACGACGTTAACATGATGACCAACAACATGGTGAAGACGATAAAATAAATGGGACGCAAATTTTACCCACCGCAGAACAAAACTAGCGAGGCCAAACTTTTGCCTGAGACTGTGGAACTTATGAGAAAAAGACATGAGATACCATCTACTCGACTACAAGATTTGTAAACGGGCTGATACAAATGATGACTAGACGTGACCTTCGACGCTCCAGCACACGCAGCATTGAGCTTACGATTGAGCATTATCAAGGGTCGAAAGCTTTTGCGCAACAGCTTATATAGAACCATCTGACGAGACTAAAAACTTCAGATATCAGAATAGTCACCTCCAATCCAGAATCCTCGGCAGAAGCCGAATTGTTTTATGGACAACTCTACACGTCACATGTGGCTAGGCCCACACCCCTCGTAACCGAAGATCCAAGAGCCAAACTAACGCGCCACTTTACCGAGGATATATCAGACGTTGACCAAAGTGAGATTAGGGCGGCTCTGGAACAACTTAGAAACATTAAACTTCCCGGCGATGACGGAATTATGACTTAGCTTCTAAAAGTCTTCGGTACTCCAGTCCTTAAAGAGTTAGCAAAGCGTTTTAATGTTGTCATCCATAACGGAACTACACCAGAGGTGTGGTGCGCCAGCGTGGTGGTACTATTTTTCAAAAAGAGAGATAAAACTCTACTTAATTACTACCGGCCGATATCGCTTCTAGGCCACGTATATAAGCTGTTCTCTAGAGTTGTCACGAATCGTCTCGCTGTAAGAATTGACGAGTTTCAGTCACCAGAATAGGCTGGGTTTTAGAAAGGCTTCGGTACCGTAGATCACATTCATACTGTACGGCAGAATATACAAAAAACTCAAGAATATAATTAGCCGCTGTGTATGGTGTTTGTGGTCTACGAGAAAGCCTTTGACTCCATCGAAACCCAGACCGTGCTAGATTCTCTGCAGCAGCTAACTGGTCGTGCCAATGCCAGTATACGTCGCGGGCACCTTGCTCTATGTAGTCCAGGGTCATGTGTACCTTGAACAGAAAATCCAATTAGGCTGGAACAATTTTGAGAAGGAAGCCCATAGGATGAATTAGCTAGGGTGGGCAGCATTTGGTAAGTTTCGTCAAGTCTTTACGTCGCCTATACCGCAAGGTCTGAAGACGAAAGTCTTTGACCAGTGCGGCCTACTAGTTATGACTTACGCCGCCGAAAAGCGGACATTGCTCGTCTACAAGTTCAAGGTCACATAGCACGCAATGGAGCGAGCTATGTTCGGAGTGTCTCTAAGGGATCGAATCCGAACAACGTCTGCCCGGTTAGCTAGTTACATATAAAACAGCTAGCTGACCGGGCAGACGTTGTCTTGCATGATACTTTCATTTCTGCTATTCTGTTCGAAAGGCGGTAAGACCCATATAACCTGGCCATATAATATAATAATGTCTGTGATTTTTCATTGGCAATGATTTTTTGTAATTGACACTTTACTGCTAATTTTCATAGAAACAACAGTTAAATGAGTAATTTTCATAGAAAGATCAGTTGCATATCTTTAGAAGTTGGCAATAAAAAGTTATAGGTATCTTAAAATGACCATAACATACATTATAATAAAAGACAAATTATGTATACATTCACTCGAACACTCCTAAGTCACCAAAGGACGAATCCGCAAAGACAAGTCTCCAAGTCAATAGAAGGGTTAACATTTTTGACTGGACAAGAAGATTACATATCAGGAGTCCAAAAACAGGTACGTTGCTTTCATAGTTGAGGAAGGACGACTGACCACCTCCTTTTACTTTTGAACGCGTTCTTAGATATTTTTTTTTTGAATTTTTTCTAATAATAGTTTTCTTGTTTTGATATAAATTTTTTTGTTGTTGTGCGCACATCTTAGTTACATTTTAATTGTAATATTTTAATTTTAATAATTATAGCATTGTAATAAATTTAATTTAATAAAAAAACGTTTCCCGATTTATGCCCCCCAATTACGTGCCAATAGGTATGTAGTAAAACAGGTCCTAAAGTGATAAAGTTTATGAATTTCACAAGTTTTTAATAAAGTCTTCAGTAATACCAATCTAATGAATGAAAATTACAATTTCAATACGGCTGTCTCGCACTTTGATGAAAATTTGTTTCTTTTTATACTGAAGGTGGTTTACCTTAAACTCAATTTAAACGTATTTTTTCAATAAATGCATTATTTTAGAATTTAATTTTTCTAGCATGTATTATAGTATATATAATTATTAACATTATATATATCTTGGTTATTCTTAATTTATTATATTAATGGTAGTTAAAAGATATTATTTAGCACGTATTTACCTTATCCAATTGCCACGTATTCATATGTTGATATGTACCTGCCTATATATGTTTCTACTTGACTCAATTTATTGAAATCCGTCATTTACAGTTAATTTTTACATTTAGCCACGAAACACTTCCATTCCCTAAGCACAGAATAAAGAATAGTATAACGAATTGAACGTTATCCATTCGTCCCTCTCACTACTACATGTCGTGGAACAATGATGCATTTGTTTTGTCAAACTTCATACATTTTAAATACCTTTCCATTCACTCAAATCATATTTCAAAGCAAGGGCTCCAGGTATTTAAAGGTTTGTTCTAGAAACCGAAACCCGTAACTGACACTTGGGTTCTGAGGGTTACCGATTTTATTCAATATATAAAAAATATAATAATTTAAAACACATATATTCAATTTCTTTCATATACACTATGACGACGACATTTAGTTCTACGTAGGTACGTATAATGTCACATAAAATTATAAAGAAATGGGGGAGGCTGTGTCTGAGCAGGGTCGCTTAAATTTGGAGTTCCGTGAAACTGCTGAAGCAATTAAATATATATTGAAAAAGAATACCGGCTCAGTGCGAGTACGCCGCCGACGGTTCCGCACTACCAGATAATATACTATCCCGAATGGCACTCTACCAGATTTATTTTTTGTTGTTTCACGATAGAGCTTAACACTGTTAACGTTTTAAGTTTAGAGTTTGGACATGTTACCGTTTGGACATGGTACCGTTTTACGAAGCGATGTGTTCGAGCAATGTGTGGTTTAAAACTCAAGATAATTGCAAACCTGCATTTAAAAAACTGAAAATATTGACACTAGCATCTTTATACATTTTGGAAATATGTATTTTTGTTAAGTGATATCCATCTCTTTTTTTAAAATGGAGAAACGGTCGAATCAGATCCACACGAGCTCAACATTTAACAATGTTTAAAAAAATGCGAAACTGCACTCATGAGTAAAAGTATTTATGGAATGGCTCCACTTGTTTACAATAAAATACCGGATGAAATTAAGGATCTACCATTACACTTGTTTAAAAAAAGATTAGTGTCAATTCTTACATAAAAATGTTAAACAATAAATGACTTTATGAGTGATTCTATAATATAATTAGTATTGTATCTTTGAATATAAATTTTTTTAGAACTGTGTATTTCAGTGCATGCTTAAATATTTGTAAGCCACAATCAACGGCAAATCATAGAGAACACAAAATCTGTTATAAAAACCTGTATTATCCTGTCTCTGTACCTGTTTAACAAATAAAAACTATTTGTATTTGTATTTATACAATTGTTCAAAAAGAACAAAAACATGTTTCTTGTTTGGAGACTGCCATAAATAATAAAAAAAATCTTTTAATTATTAAGCATTCGCCCAAAATAACACATAATCTTTTAAAAAAAACTTTGGTCTAAAAGAGAGAGCACATAAGATAAAACATCGGCCAAGTGCGAGTCGGACTCGCGCACGAAGGGTTCCGTACTATTATCTATAAAAACGGTAAAAAAATTACGTTTGTTGTATCGGAGCCTCCTTAAATATTTATTTTATTCTGTTTTTTGTTATTTGTTGTTATAGCGGCAACAGAAATACATCTGCTGTTATAATTTCAACTGTCTAGCTATCACGGTTCATGAGATACAGCCTGGTGACAGACGGACGGACGGACGGACGGACGGACAGCGAAGTCTTAGTAATAGGGTTCCGCTAATTACCCCTTTGGTACGGAACCCTAAAAATGGACTGACAGGCAGACAAGCAGTCCGATAGACAAACAGATTGTGTAGGCTTAGTTAATAGGGCTCCATTAGGCCAGAAACCCTAATAATTTGGCCATGCTACATTTTAGACTACAGCTACCACGGATTTGTTTTATGAATTTCCATACAGCCCCTAGTCTGACTTCAGAATTTTCTTGGCCAATCGATAGCGAATCTTCTTTTTGCAGATTCAAGCTCGGGTGTTCTGTTGAAAATGATGTATGGATTTTATAGCCTTCTTCTTTGAAATCGCCCGTGGTTTTTTTTCGTTCATATAATAATTGATATTTACAGATAATTTAGTATTTTATCATACACTAAAGACAAGGCGACTGTGCTTCGATAGTCTCAAAGAACGAATCTCGGGTATCCTGTTTTGGCAAGTCGAAGTTGATATACCTAAACTTGCTATATGTGTTTTAGTTTCTAAGAATTTGGGCGGCAAAAGTATTTAATCTGGGCGTGGCTAGTTTTATACAATACTGCCTGTCTGCAGTTTGAAGAAGTTTCATTAAATTCAAGGCCCGGCATATATGCAAACACATACCGAAATCACGCCATAAGGGCTCATTTTATCATTTTGGTACGGAACCCTAAAAATAAGTCATTTTTAAACTAAATAATCAACTGTAATATTATATTTCGTGAGAACAAAATATTGTAATAACATTGTCTAGTTAATTAATTATCCTCATCTATTAGTATTGTTCTTAAACAAGGACAAGTGAAAATATCTGTAATTATTTATTTAGTGCTCAGAATAAGTCATTTTTAAACTAAATAATCAACTGTAATATTATATTTCGTGAGAACAAAATATTGTAATAACATTGTCTAGTTAATTAATTATCCTCATCTATTAGTATTGTTCTTAAACAAGGACAAGTGAAAATATCTGTAATTATTTATTTAGTGCTCAGGACGTCTCAGCGGGTCCACGCCCTGAGTAGGAGACAGCGGGTAGGTATCATCGTTAGAGTCGCCGCAACAAAGGTTAGTAATTATGTTCTAAATCGTGACACAGTCTACGTTTTATTCGCACAAAGCCTAAAATAAATAAAAAGTTGCTGTTGGAACGGTTTTCGACTCGAACCAGTTTATTTACTTTAAAATATACCTCTCTTAGAAAATTTCGGTAGAGCTCTTAAGAAGGGTCTCATTTTAAGGTTTTTCTCGGTGATTGTAGTGTATACTCTTTAGTAAAATCACTTCTTATCATTCTGTATACGTCTCCACTGTTGGGGCACGGCCTACGCTCACCTAGGGCGAGGGCGATCTGGGCCAAAGTCCATCACGTGGGACCAGTGTGGTTTGTATCCTTCACACGTCCTTTTGACGTATGGCAAATATATATCCGTAACCGTATGAATATGAGTACCAATTATATTTTCTGTATGATTTCATACCTTTGCACCTGTTTGGATAACATAAACAAAATATTATTACTGATTAGTACTGATAAAAATTATGACGTACATTCCGTCTTAGCGACAACCTCCCTCACGCTGTGTGAAAAAATAAAACTGCTTAGTACTTTTTTTGATACAACTAAGTTGGCAAACAAGTTTGCGGTCCGCCTGGTGAGAAGCGGTCACCGCAGCCTATCTACGCTTGCAACACCTGGGGCATCATTTTGAACAATTCGTCAGAACACATCACATTAAACAAGCGGGAGAACACAAACAGGGAGGCAAAATCTCTCCTCAGACTTAAGGGTTCAATACGGCTAGTGAGTTTGGCATCGTCAAAACAAGTGTAGAAAGGCAATATATCGCTTCAGAAAATCGACCAGTATAGTAGTTTAGAACTAATATTTTAGCCAGTGCTTTACACATAAATT
This sequence comes from Apoda limacodes, assembly GCA_946406115.1. NCBI lineage: Eukaryota > Metazoa > Arthropoda > Insecta > Lepidoptera > Limacodidae > Apoda > Apoda limacodes. Next base: position 1,968,219 of record OX291553.1, on the reverse strand, counting down.
CACTTCAATATTCAGTCTCTAAAGCAAATCAACAAATGATTTTGTCAACTGTACTACTTTCGTAAAAATCAGTGTATAGAAAAATTATTCCAAGTGCCAACAATTTTACAATAGACATGATTACTGGCTATTACTAAGTAGGCTTTGCATCAAAATTGTTACATAATTACTGACTATTACTAAGTAGGCTTTGCATCAAATTTGTAACATAATTACTGTCTATTAGTAGGCTTTGCATCAAATTTATTACATAATTACTGGCTACTACTTAGTAGGCTTTGCATCAAATTTGTTTAATAATTACTGGCTATTACTTAGTAGGCTTTGCATCAAATTTATTACATAATTACTGGCTACTACTTAGTAGGCTTTGCATCAAATTTGTTTAATAATTACTGGCTATTACTAAGTAGGCTTTGCATCAAATTTATTACATAATTACTGGCTACTACTAAGTAGGCTTTGCATCAAATTTGTTTAATAATTACTGGCTATTACTTAGTAGGCTTTGCATCAATTTTGTAACATTATTACTGACTATTAGTTAGTAGGCTTGGCATCGAATTTGTTACATAATTACTGGCTACTACTTAGTAGGCTTTGCATCAAATATGTTACATAAGATTTAGCAGTGTAGCACCGACTCTAACTTAGCTGGTATTTTACTTCCTTAGCTGGAACTTTTGACATGGTTTTATTTTGAAACATTGGATATAAATGAAAATAAACAGTTAAACAAGCCAATATCCTTAGGGCGTCAGACTGCCATGCTATTTAAATAAAATTACTCTATTAACTCTATGTACATAACTATTAAAATGAATAGCGAACTTATTTATGGAATGTGGAAACTAGCAAAAGTTTGAAACCGTTTCTTTTTATATTTGGAGACATACAGATGAACAGCTTTGTATCACAAATACACAATATTGTTCAATATTGTTTACAATATTAAACTGTAAGACATTTAGTCAAAGATTGTAAATTTATGAACAGGAAATAATAATCAAGATTATTATAACTTTTGTATGATAGGGTTTGGTGTTATTATATACCTACGAATAGCGTTTGGTGTTATCATGTATCTACGAATAGCGTTTGGTGTTATTATGTACTTAGGAATAGCGTTTGGTGTTATCATGTACCTACGAAAACTTTTGTGATATTATGTACCTACGAATAGCATTTTGGGTTATGATGTACCTTAAAAAAAGCGTTTGTTATTATCATGTACCTACGACTAGCGTTTGGTATTATCATGTACCTACGACTAGCGTTTGGTATTATCATGAGAGTTCTAAATGATGAGTGTTTTCGTCCCATATTACGAGTAGTTCAACATTTAAATTATACTTTAAGTGTGTAAAAAGAAGTGTTTTTTTTAACGATAATATTCGTATATTACATGAATCGGTCGTAAAAAATTACTTTATGAAGGTGAAGTGTTGAAATAGCTATTTATGTAATTGTTGCAAATATAAGTATTTATCACCACGGGTGAACACTCACAATACAATAGCATAGCACGAGTGTAAAAAAGTTGTTCGATTCTCATTTCTTTGTTTTATAATATTTTTAAACCAAAAATAAATTATTTAGTCCCCGTAGAGAGAAAATTAACTAACCAGCAAATAGTGACTTTTGAGATATTGTAACTTGATTTTTTTTTTAAAAAAAGAAAAAAATTGTAACTTTTAAATTTGGTGTTTCCTTTATCACTTTTTAATGGTTTTGAATCGCAATTACCTGTTTTTTTTATCTGGTGAAATTAGATTTTAGGAAAACCCTCATAAAATGTTATAATTTAGAATTTTTAGCTAATGTAAGTTCCTTTAGTGAAATATTGCTTAAATTTATGTCAGTGGAATGCAACTTACAACAAGGCACATTTTTTTTTTTTTTTAGGTCAAATCTAATTTTCGTACAAGTCGTCGCCCTTTTTTAATAAGTCAACTTAGAACTTTGAAGTTCGCCTGTTTAAATTAATAGTAATGCAAAGAAAATGAAATTAAACATCATCTTAATTAAAAACTGTCACAAAATTATATAAAAATTATTCAGTTTCATTGAAACAATATGCATTGGTAACATCTGGTTTGCCTTTTTTATCAACTGCAGTTTTGCTACTAAGTAGGGAATGGTACCACGGATATAACTCAAGGCGGCTCAAGGGGTTATTACAAAAACTTATTAGGCTTCATTACATAGACCTACTAGGTCCTTCTTCTTGGCCTCCGAAATAGGAAGAGCACTGGAATAAGCTTTCGGAATAATAAACTAGCTAACCTAAATGTTACTGGATGCCAAAAAGATAACCTAGATGTCTCAGGACGGCAAAGAGATAACCTAGATGTCCCAGGATACCAAAGATATAACCTAGATGTCTTAGGATGCGAAATAATAATCGAGAGTTAAGTTATATTTATATAATAACCTTCATCAATATGTGAATACGTCACAACCAATCCTCAAACCTACTGATATTCTAAGAAAAGTATTATCTCAGAAGGCGTGACAATATCCTCTTAGCAGAACTCATCGTTACATGTCATGACGTTGATTGTTTTTGCAAAAAATAATTTTAAATAGGTATGATGGCAATATTATGATTATGAGTCTCAACTAAAGCAAATTATCAATATTTATCAATCAAGCGCTATCTGGCGGAAGCGTTGTATGTTGTATGGGTTCAGTCGTCTGTTGCGTAACCGATACGATCTTAAGGGCTCCATACCAAACTTTTTTTTTCAATCATACTTGCGTTTTGTTATTTACAGAAAGTTTGAATTTAAGGACAGATGTCCTTTATTAAATTGACAGTAGATAAGACCTCGAAGAATGTATATCGATCAAGTTGAGTTCATTCACATTAAAGGCGAGTTCAAGAGTAATTTAAACCATCGAACGTCTATGAAAGCATTGATGCGATTTTGATAAATCAGATAATAAGGGTGGCAGGGTTGTATTAAGGGTAAACGCCGCAGATTCTTTTCATACAAAATAAATTTTTGTTGTTCCTTAAATTTTACTTTACATTTTGATTTCAAAAAAAAAAAAAAAACAAAATTTAAGAGCTCGCCGTTTTTAGTTTAATGAGATGCTGATAAGCTATTATTTTCATATATTTTTGTAAAAAGTCAATTATGAATCAATTTTTATTTTAATTAGATAAGATAATGTACTGATCAAGTTTTGTGAAATAAATTAATAATAGTAAAAAAATACATATTAAAAAAAGAGAAGTTATATCCAATTTATGAATCATGTCCCTTTTTCTAAAGTAAAATATTTTTTTTTACTTAAGTCTTTTTTTTCCCTTAGTATTTGATTAGACAAGTAGGTACGTCTCTTAGTGTCAAGAATATAAAAAACCGGCCAAGTGCGAGTCGGACTCACGCACCGAGAGTTCCGTACCTACCACTATTTACGTAATTTACAAACACAAACAAAAACAAAAAGCCTGATTTTTTTATTCACACAACTGGCTTTTCGGTGAAGGAAAACATCGTGATGAAACCTACATACGTTAGGAAAAAAAAAAAGACGGATATGAAGTCCACAATCCGCACTGGGCCCTTGTATGGACTATGGCCCAAATCACCCTCGCTTATGAGAGTACAACAGTGGGGATATATGAAGGCAGGCAAGCAACTTTAGAGCAGCTCACACACACTTTGGTCATTGCACATACAACGTGTTACTTTTTTTACGATAGAGCAACTAGATTATTAAGTTTGTACCCTGTACCGCCAAGCGCCTTACCCGAATTTGAACGTAAATAGTGTTATAAATTTATGAATATACTTTATTGCACATAAAAATAACAAAACAAGAAAAGTAAGTAGACAAATAAGGTACAAATAGTAACGAACAAAGGCGGCCTTATCGCTAAAGAGCGATCTCTACCAGGCAAACCTTTGTGTAGAGGAAATAATAAATGAGAGGTGGTGCGGTAGTGAAAATACTAACTTAAAATAAAAAAGAACAGACACTTACATATTCATGCAACATAAATACTAACATATATAATATATATATATATATATATATATATAAATACACATGTAATATATATATTCATACAAATATACCTATACCTATATTCTAAATACATAATACATCATATAATAAATACATCAAAATGAAGATTATATTAACCAGGTGTTTTAAGATAAGAGTTTTAGTTTGAAAGAAAATGTTTCTTAACATGTTTTTTAAAAATAGCGATGGACTTTGAACTTCTGATATTTAGTGGAAGGGAGTTCCACAGCTGTATAGCTTGCACAGTGAATGAGTAGCTGTAGTAGTTGGTGTTATGTGCAGGTATTTTTAAAAGTAAGCTAGTCGAAGGGCGAAGTGTAAGTGTAGATGAAGAAATAAATTGAAAAACGTTCTTTCAAATAATGAGGAGTTGATGGATTGAACAGTACGTTATAAAGAAGTGTGAAAATATGGGTATTCCGGCGAAGGCGAATTGGGAGCCACTTGAGCTGAGCACGAAATTGAGAGACATATTTGCGTAATCCAAATATAAATCGAATACAAAGATTTTGGAGTCGCTCAAGTTTGTTTAATTGCTCCTCGGTGAGATTGATATAGCAAACATCAGCATAATCAAGAATAGGAAGAAGTAAAGATTGTGCAAGCGTAACTTTGATGGGAATAGGTAACAGATTACGCAATCGTCTCATTGACCCAATAGAGGCGAACCAATAAAGTAAATACCAATTAAGTCGTGAAATCATTTTTGGACTGCCAATAATAATAGCTTTAGTCTTAATGGGGTTTAATTGAAGACCATAAAATGTACTCCATTGGAGAATTTGGTTCTGATCAGCATTAATTTTTTGAATAGCATTATTTATGACATCAATTGCGGCATGTATGTAAATTTGGAGATCGTCTGCATACAAGTGGTAGAGAGAAGATAGCAGGAGAGAAATAGAGTTAATAAAAATAGAGAATAGGAGTGGAGACAAGACGCTACCTTGCGGTACACCGGCTGAAATGGAGCACCAGTCTGAGCATGTATCCTCTTACCGAATGCGTTGCCGGCGCCCATACAAGTAACTGTGAAACCAGTCTATCACTGTTGGAGATATGTTAAGAGAGCGTAAGGCCCATTAATAGGTCAAAGTTGACAGTGTTGAAGGCATTACTGAAATCTAACAGTGACATGACTGTGAGTTGTTTGGTATCCATGCTGTAACTAATATCATCAGTAATTTTAGTGAGTGCAGTAACCGTACTATGACCAGGACAAAAAACCGGATTGTAAGGGATTCAACAGACTGTTTTTTGTCAGGAAAGTGTTAAGTTGATAATAAACAAGTCTTTTAAGGACTTTTGACAGGAAAGGTAATATTGATATGGGTCTAAAATCAGAAAAAGTAATAGGATTTGCCTTTTTCGGTAAGGGAATAATGAAAGCATTTTTACATTGCGCGGGGAAGGTACTGGAGGATATAACCTAGCCAAAAAACTTAGCTCTCCTGTGTATGCGATCAAGAAAATAAGGCAATTGACCGATGTCGACACTCCAAAAATAGTATATTTTAGCTATTTCCATAGTTTAATGACATATGGTATCCTATTGTGGGGTAGCGCAGCTGATGTAAATACAATATTTTTGTTACAAAAAAGGGCAATTCGTGCTATTTATAAATTAGGATCTAGGATATCTCTGAGGGATAGGTTTAGGGAAGTAAAAATTTTAACTTTAGTGTCGCAGTACATATATGAAAATCTTTTATATGTACATAAAAATATCAATAGTTTCAGCAAGAAAAGTGACGTTAACAAAGTAAATACTAGAAGTAAAAATAAGCTGTTGGTGCATGATACACGTCTACACAAAATAAGTAACTCTTTTATGGGGCAATGTATACAGTTTTACAACAAAGTTCCCAATAAAATTCAAAATCTATCAATAAGTAAATTTAAATCTTTTATCAAGCAGGTACTTTGTAAAAAGGCATACTACAATATTTCAGATTATGTAAATGATAAAAATCCTTGGGACTGATGATGCTCAATTACAGGATGCATAGGTAAACCAAATTAAAATGGAAAAAACATAAAATTGTACGACTAAAATTTTTTTATATAAAACATTAATTGTATTTTAGTTTATTTGTATTATTGATAGTGTTTTTAAAAGAGTAACTATCGAGTTTCTTGCCGGATTCTTCTCGGTAGAAATCAACAACATTGTGAACCGGCGGGAAGGTGGGAGGGTTCAAAAAATAATATTTTATAACTTTGACGATTCAAAAGTGATTGTAAAATCCTTATTTGAATAAAGCATTTTGACTTTGACTTTGACTTTGACTTTATAGATGCATTAAGGATGTGAGTGATGACGGGTACAACTATGTCAAGGACGGGAATGATCAGCTAATACAATCACTACCAACAGCACTGGAGGCAATGGACAAAATACTCTTCTTAACATCACAGTCATTGAATTGACTAAAAGAAAAAGGAGGTAAGTCAGAAGATGGGATCGCTGAAAGTTGATTAAGCGTATGCGCCTTTTTGTTGCTATCCATGGCAATAACAGAAGAGAAATTAAGATTAAGTTGATTGATGATGAAATTATCAAAAGATGTTTTTTCTTGAATTTTACCAACTCCTAAAGACTTTAGAAATTTCCATATTTTTCTTGGATCTCTATTTGTACCAGAATTATGAATGTGGTGTCGTTGTGCATCTCTACACACTGTGTTGCAGCGATTTCTCAGAAGTCTATATTGTTCGAGATTGACAGGAGAGGGATATAATTTGTTTTTAGCCTTGGCACGATCGCGTTTTTTTGCAATATACGTATTTCGTCTGTAAGCCAAGGTGCAGGATAATGTTTAACTTTTATTATTCTTTATTGTACAATACAACACATATTAAAACATAACAAAAGAAAACTTATAAGTACAAAGGCGAGCTTATCCCTAAAAAAAGATTTCTTACAGCAAACCTAAGTGTGTAAGAGATAATACACATAGAAAAGTAGGAGGCAAATAGTGTAAGTACAACATTATTCATAAACAAATTTAAATTAAAAACTATTAATATTGTAAATATATATATTATATATAAAAAAAGACTAAATATACAAATAATATTACTATTACTTATTAAAATACATATATTATACAATAATATTACATACATATAAATACACAAAACACACAATACATTATATATATACATAAATATCCAATTCATAGAGATAAATAATGTTTAAAAATATTAAGTGATGTGCTGTCACGTGTCAAACCGGGAAGCGAGTTCTAAAGTTTTGCTCTACAAACAACAAAAGAGTCACCATAAAACTGAGTGTTATGCGCTGGTATTTCAATAAGTGAGGTAGTATGCGATCTAAGAGGTATGCTCTAGGAAATAGAAAATTAAAGCGATCTCTAAGATACAGAGGAGAGGAGGAAGTGTTAAGGATATTATAAACACAGCAAAGTATGTGCATATTACGCCGAAGTCGGATAGGAAGCCATTTTAGTTTAGACCTAAAACAGGAAACGTGATCAAATTTATGGAGGCCAAAGATAAATCGAATACACAAGTTTTGTAGACGTTCTAATTTGTCTTAATGTTCTTCATTGGCATTTAGGTAACAAGTGTCAGCGTAGTCTAAAATAGGGAGCAATAAGGATTGGGCAAGAGTAACTTTGGTGTCAAATTGAAGAAAATGTTGTAAGCGTTTGAGGGAATGAGAACTAAAATGTACCTTTCGACTTATGTCGTTGATATGGTTAGACCAGGATAAGTGGCTATCAAAGGTCACCCCTAGATTTTTTACTACATCTGTATAAATAATAGGTACATTATCATAAACTATTTGTGGAATAATATAGTGAGAGATTAGATTACACATGTACCTACTACCAATAATAATTGCCTGCGATTTTACTGGATTAACCACTAGTCCAAAAGATTTCGCCCACTCAGAAATTTTCTTTAAGTCACTATTTAGACTGTCTACAGCAGCGTTGATATCTTTTACTGCAAAATGACGATATATCTGCAAATCATCTGCATACAAATGGTAGTTTGAGTTTATAATAGGAGTAATTGCATTAACAAATACAGAAAACAAAAGAGGAGAGAGAACGCCACCTTGAGGAACATCGGCAGTTAAGTCGCACCAATGAGATAATTTTTCGTTTGCTCGAACACACTGTGATCGTCCTCTCAAATAGGAATCAAAGCAAGAGACCACCGGCGGAGATAAGTTTAAAGATTGTAAAATACCTAATAAAATGTCAAAATCCACTGAGTTAAAAGCACTGCTAAAATCTAAAAGGACTAAGAAAGTAAGTAATTTATTGTCCATAGCCAAGCGTATATCATCAGTCACTTTAATTAAGGCCGTAACTGTGCTATGGCCGGGACGAAAACCTGATTGTAGTGGACTAAGAAGTTGATTAAGATGTAAGTAATAAGACAATTGTTTACTGACGATATTCTCAAATACCTTCGATAGAATAGGTAAAATTGATATCGGTCTGAAATTAGTGCAAGAAACAGGATTTGATATTTTTGGCAGTGGTACAACAAAAGCCTTTTTCCAGGAGGAAGGAAATTTGCAAGCTTTTAATGAAAAATTTAAAATGTGAGTTAAAATGGGTGCAATAAATTCTAAAATAGGAGTAAGCATTTGTAGGCATAAATTGTCACAACCTACAGCCTTAGAAGATATAGAAAGGAAACTTTTTTTACGTCATGCTCGGTGATCTCTTTGAAAATAAACGGACTACACTTAGGTGCGGGCTGTGTTGAAAGTTGATCTAGTGTATTATTCTTAATCTTACCATCTAAAGAAACAGGAGAGGCTGAGAACATTAATATCAAAGTCAAAGTTATTGTTTAATACAGTGTTACTTGCTACCCCTAGAGCCTTAAGAAATTTCCACGTATCGCTTGGGTTGGCGGTCTCAAGTGACTTATAAATGTAGCTCCTTTTTGAATTTCTGCACATCCGACTGCAGCGATTGCGAAGTTTTTTGTATGCAATAAGATTTTCGTCAGAAGGATCCTTTTTGTAACGACGTTTTGCAGAATCACGTTTTGCCATCATATTCTTAATTTTCTGAGTTAACCACGGGGCTTGATTTAACGTATTTTAAAGGAGCATGCATATCATACAATTTGCTTATGATTTGATTAAAGTTGACAACTATTTGATCTATATCACTGCAGTTTGTTACAAATATCCAGTCAATTTGCTAGCATCTTTGTGCAATAGCTCTTTATCAATGTTTTTGTAACTGCGAAGTAGGAGATATTTCGGTTGAGGCAATTTGTAAGACACATAAATTAAATCGTGATAGGAAAAGGAAGAACAAATTTGGCCATGTGACTAGCTACTGAGCTACTTTATTACAATCCGAGACAAGAATCAAATCTAGGAGAGAAGGGGAACAGTTTGGAGATTGATGTGTGGCTGAAAGTGGTAGAATATTCATATTAACAGAAGAGACAATAGAGCGAAGTTTGGCAGAACGTGTGTCATTCTTTATAAGACAGGTATTATAATCACCTAATATAATTGTATGGTCGTATAGAGAAGAAAAATTTTCAAGAAGAGATTCAAAAGAAGAAAAGTAGTCATTATGCAAAGATGGGTTATAATAAACGCCCAGAAGTATTTTAGAATGATGAAATGTAATGTCAATAAAAAGATGTTCAGCTTTATGAGTATATTCATTAAGTGAGCAACTAATAACTTCAGCTGGTATATCTGCCCGAAGATAAATGGCGACTCCACCACCGCCTTTTCCAGTCCTATCATTTCGGAGTAATCGATACCCCAGTAGAGAAAATAAAGTAGAGGGAAGGGAAGGTTTTAAAAAAGTCTCAGATATTAAAATACCATCTACATATTCATGATCAAAAGAAGCCAAAATATCAGAAAAGTGAGCAGGTACACTCCGAGCATTGATGTGCACAAGATTTAAATTGTTGCGAAACTTTTATTAGGGACTTTTGTTGTAACTGATTGCGCAAATGTGAGTCATCATTTTCATCAGCACTGAAATATTCTTCCAAAGTTGATGATGAAAAGCATGATACAAAACTACAATTATCGATACAAGACATACAGTATAAAGTTTAAGTATTTAAATAATATATATATAATAGTAAATAAAAAAAAATAAAAATAAAAAATAATAATAAATATAAAGTAAAATAAAATAATGCAAATTACTATGCAGTTATCACCCTCTTCACACTCACCGGCATAAATTACAACAGTAACTAGTTTAAAAATAGTCTGGTTTATAAGTAGGTACTACATTTGGTTACAACTAAAAAGAAAAACAAAACAATTTAAAAATAAAACATATTTTTTTTCCTTTAGAAAACAAAGACTAAACAAGAAAAGTTAGCATGCAAAGCTGACAGAAAACACTATAAATTGCAATCGATGCACAATTACTCAAGTTTTATTAATATTTTATTGTAATCAACTAGCTATTTATCAAAAATAGAAACAAAATAAGTTGGTATATAAATAATAACATACGTCAATAAAATATTTCATAAATTTGCCGAATGATCGCTGTGGTTGAATTGACTTTTACTGGTCTTTCTGGCGCATGTGTATCGTATAATGGTGTTAGTAAAGTTCAGTAGTCAAGCTGCGTGCAGTCTTCACGCTCTCCGGATCGAGCTGAGTAGTGATATGTCCCCGCTCTGAGATCTACGAGTACATGGAAGCGACTTAGGACACGCACTGATGAGCTGTAGTATTCCACCTCCGATCCGTTCGAGAACAAAAGAAGGAGAATTTTCTTCGCTCCTTCCAGGAGGAATTTTTATTGCATCTAGGACCTACCACGCTACCATAATTTTCCAGGTGGTGGGTTGCAGCTTCCCTTTACGGCCTGTACGGGGCCTGTGCTCTTCGGCCTTATTGGCGGAAGGCTGAAGGGGATTCACTTTTATAGTGTCTTCCTATTTGAGAGTTTCGGTGTAACTGCCTGAGCTGTGTGATGTGTCTAATAGTGGCATCGAAGTATTTTCACTTCTATTTCTTTTTCTTATTAGAGACTTCTTTTTGGTTTCTCAGAATCTTCAGACTCGGGTGCGGAAATGCAGTTTTCTGGCACCTGGTCTTCACTTGGAGTGTCATATCCGGGGTTGCACGAGGTAGGAGCGGGTGAGCTCGACGTTACCTCAGTCCAAGTGTAGTGGTTGGTAATCAGGATCATGTTTTCCATGAATTTGACGAATTGTTCCGGCAGAAAAGGAGCTTCGGAGCTCGACTTTTCAGAGTCCAGAATAAACTCGTTGTGGCGGCTGCAGTTGAGCTAAAGTGCTTCTTCCTTCTGGGCTTAACGCGGCGCTGATTTGACTCATCCGACGACATGGGTCCGGGTTCTTCATTAGCGACTTCGGCTTCCGTAGAAATTTGCAAATCCTACGGGTTCATCGAATTAGCAACCACTTCGATGGTTGTAAAAGGTTTCCAGGCAGAAGCTGTCAGTGAGTAGTACTCACAAAAGCCATGTGCGTCAAACCAGTTCTGCGCTTCATCGGTGAGCTCATCTTCATGTTCAACGATGTGCCTGTAGCTATAAGTAACTGGCAGATCCATTGTGGCCGGGTCGTCTTCAGCCAAAAAAACGGGCGGCAGTTTTGGGCGACGTCGGTGACTCTGCGCTGCGACGCTCACGGCGGAGACAGAAGGGAACGCGACGTCAATGGTAGCTGTGTAAGAACAGAGCGCGTGCGATCATCGAAATGACCTCGCATTCGTTACGGGCTTCGTGGAACCGGGAAATTCCATCCGATCACTAAAGCGCCTAGTCACTGGTTTGTCCACTTTTCCGACGAAACGGTCCGAACTTCGAGTTAAAAAAATTGATTCGAACACAAAAACATTCTGTTGTTATCCTACTATGATAGTTTTCCTTTTAATTTCGTTATATATGCTACTTCCATGATTTTTTTCATATATTTAAGTAGGTACAGTCATTTAGCTGGCAGTGGGGGAGACACTGAGCTCTAACACAAATTTGCACTTAACAGCTTAATATTTTGCAAACGCATCACTGAGAATAATAATGGTTTACATACACCCTCAAAATTTTTAAAACCTATCCAATGACACCTCACGCTATGGGCTAAGACAGAAAAAAAAATCATCCCCATTTTACGTGTAGGGGAGGTACTTTAATTTTTTTTTTTATTATACTTAAACAATGTTACGGTCTAATAAATATGTATAGCCATGCTAAATTACAGCTCTCTAGTACTAATGGTCTCTAAGTTGAGCCGCATGCAGATAGACTGACAGACAGACGGACATGGTGAAACTATAAGGGTTCCTTGTTGACTACGGAACCCCAAAAATAATAAGACTGTTAAGAAAAAAATATGGAAATGAAATTTATTTCGTTGGTGCGGTTTGTTAATAGTCAATTAATTTTAAAAAATCCACATATACGTACTTCAAAGCTTATGTTTATTATTCAGTAGCGACTACAAAGAGAACAAACATATCATTAGAAGTATAATAACGACCTAAGCTTCAAAGAGACTTTTTCAAAGTCACTCGTTCAATTAAAAGCTGAAAACACCAACAACATTGAATATTAATTAAAGTCTTTATGATATAAGTAGTGAGTTATAATTAATGGATAAGGTAACTAAGTAACAAACAATAAGCCGATATTGTTTATAAATATTGTAGTTTTATTTGACGTGGCCACTCGAGCCAGGTCTGAAGATGCCGCTGACGTGTTAAGAGATAACAAAAAGATCACCGAGTTTTATGCTCAAATAAGTCAGTATAAATGGTTTCTATTTGGAACTGATATATTATTTTATTTTTATATATATTATGTTGTGTTTTTGATTATTAAATTATGTGATTAATTGTTGATTATTATGTTTTGGTTATTTGTATAATTATATGAAAGTGTTTGCTTTTAGGTACAATATGGCAACTTCTATAAAATACATTAGGGCGATGAGATTAGCTATATATGCCATCGGAGGCTGGCCGGCCGAAGTGCTAAACGAGAAGCTACCACCGTTACATCGCTTTTATAGAAAGTTTTTACTTTGTAAATGGTCACTTTCTATTTTTGGGCAAACGTATTTCTTGTGGATTAATTTTAATACCTTAACTTTCTTCATTTTGGGTCATATGTTTATTACAACATTTTTGAGTATGTTATCCATTGTAAGTTGATATCGATAAAAAATTTATAGATGCTTAAGATAAATGAGGCCGCAGTTACGAGGACATGTGACTAGTAACTACTCAAATTGCTGAGCTAGATGAGTGGCTTGCGTAGTCTGAATGGCGAAAAGAGATGGAGTGGCTAGTGTAAAACAGATAAAGTGGTTTGTGATAGTATAAGTGGTTAAATACAACAAGAATCAATAAGTTTTAAGTATAAATTTTTGTTCTAAAAATTATAAAATTGGCATCGTGCAAATTCGTAACGTATCTTAAAAAAAAGGAGAAAAAAAAGAAGAAAAAAAAACATATATTTAGAATAACGTATTTTACTAAATAAACTTAAAGTTAATAATTTTAAAACATGAGTAACTCCACAAGTGACACAAAATAACTAAGTTTACCCGCGAAAAATAGGTAAGTACCTCTGAGCGTGCGATTTGTTGACGACATGCAGACATACAAAAGACGCTCAACCTATTTCAGAGACTTATAATGTTGTTATCATGTTATCAATACTTAATTAAACTATTTAAAATAAGTATTCTTGTTCCAGTTATAAGTAACTAAACACTAATTATTGTTTTTCTTGTATCATGTATATATTTTCCTCGTTGTAGTGAGATGAAAAATTGTGTGTTTCGCACGGCTGAAATTGTTTTTTGGTTTCGTGCCTTTGAATCTCTCGCTTTGCTCAGGATTCAACTTTTGAAGCATTCGCTTCGCTTGTGGTTTTAATCTTTGAATCCTTCGCTTGCTTGGTATTCTCAACTCAACTCAACTCAAATCAAACTTTATTCAAGTAGGTTTCTAAGAACACTTTTGAGTCGTAAATTCTATGTAAATGATGTTAATTACTGCCAAAAAGAGCTGGAAAGAAGTTACATTTAAAGAAGTAATACAATACTTTGATAATTAGCTAAAGAGTATACAATATGTACCGAAACACTTCTTAGGTATAAAAAAAAAAGTTAGTAAGCTACTAAAAACAAAGTCAAACATGTAAATATTTTTTTTTGTTTTTATGTTGCATACGGGGCGCACCATGTGAAGCGTCATATATCGTTAATCGAGTGAAGGAATTTATATATATAAGAGAATTCCGATATTACTACTAGTAATAGTACTAGTGGCATTAGCGCCATCATAATTATATTTTTGCACAATCATATGTACATACATATACTTACATATACTTAAAATTATCCATACTATCTATGAATATAATATAATAATAAAAAGTATAAATGCGAAAATAAATCTGTCTCTAACCTTTTCACGGTGAAAAATTTTGGCATGCAGATAGTTTTGAGTCCCGGAAAAGGACATAAGCTACTTGAAAACGTTAAGTATTATTCGTTTAGTAATTGAGGAGTTGCCGTTGAAATCCTACACCGATGACCGAATACTAAGAATACAAAAAAGTATGCAAGAGCAGACCAGCCTCCACAGCGGCACCCGTTCACAAGCATGACACATGAATCAGCCATCGCTTCGCTCAACCGTGTTTTAGGGAACGAAACGACCCGATGCACATGCCACCACCGCAGAGACTTTGAGAAAGCATGACACACTCAAGCAACTCCAATAAAACTTCGATCGTATTAGTTACAATGTGTGCAGTAAAGCAACAAAATATAAATCCAATTCATATTGAGATTTACACACACTAGTTTACATTTAAAATTACAGGGCGAAGACTTGTACTCTGAACTTAAAACTGATTTACATTCAAACACGGTGTATCAAAAATTGATACTACTAGAAAAAATATACATATATGTATAAAATTACATAGGTACAAGTATAATAATATAATAACCTATAGCATTAATAACCTTCTGCAATCCACCATCGGCCGCCCAGTGCCAGAGAGGTTCCAAATGCGAATTCAATATAGGCACTCACGCCATGAAGCAAAGGCTTGCATAACAAATAACTTTTACTCACTATTAAATACCTACACTCGCTCGCACTAAATATACTTACATAATTTTTTACATAAATACACATTACCGACTTTTTACCGGTTTGATTGATTATTGTCAATACTATTTTAGCAGTTCATATAACTAAAAAAAGAAACACAAATTACTTATTTTTTTTTTATTTATTTGTAATTTTTAATTACATTTTCAGGCACGAATCGCTGTGGTCAACTTAAAAGGATATTCAGTTTTAATAAAACGTTTCTTTTTTGAATTTCACTTGTATAATTTTAAAAACAGAGGCGGTTTCTACGGAAAGGTAATTTTTGTAAGGCTATTAAATAGTAGATTATGTTATGCCTATAAATATTTGTATTTTAGACTATCAGTTGATTTTATATTTGTTTATATCAGATGTTCGGGACCATCGACAAAGTATCATCATATTACTCCACATATCTGATGACCACCCTGTGCTGCACAACTATTTTGTTCAACTTAGCTCCACTATATAGCAATTATAATATGGGGTTCTTCGATAAGAACGTTGAAACCAATACTTCAATTTTTTATTCGGTGTACTATTTGTTTCCGCGGTTCGATCCATCACCTTACTATTACCCAGTTTCAGCTATAAATTTGATAGCATCATTTGAATGCGGAGTGTGTATTTGTTGTTTCGACTTACTTATGTCGTTAATGGTGTTTCAAATAATCGGTCACATAAAAGTGCTAATAAATAAACTGGAAGTGTTACCCCAACCGAAGAATCAAGCACTTATGAAATTCGACAAAGATGAAAACGAAGAGATCTTTCAACGGTTAAAGGATTGCGTTGAACATCATAGATTTATTGTCAGGTAAAAAAAATCCTGTTATTTTTATAATCATGGGCATGCGCCAAGCGACTTGATTATGCTGTTTTTTTTGTTCTATTTGTAAAAAGTTTGGTTGTTTCATTAGTGTAGTGCTCTTTATTAAAAATAACTACATCGTTTTGAATTATTAAACGCAATGAGTTTATTATGGTACATCACGTCAGTGCACTTACATACAGTCCGTGAACCACCTATCAATTTTTAGATTGTTTTATGGTATTGATACATTATCTAGGTACTACTTGCTACTACTTTTTGATTCCGTTACAGTTTTACTGACAACATGTCGGAGCTATTTGGCCCTTCGTTGGCAATCTACAATTTGTTTCATTTGGTTTGTGGTTGCTTACTGTTGTTGGAATGCTCTGAAGGTGTAAGTTTTATCTTGTTTCGTATAAAAAAAGAATAACATATATACAATTGGAAAAAAAATGTTGCAAAATTACAAGTCTTGTAATAGATATTTATTTACAGGATTTGAATACTCTGACCCGCTATGGGACCCTCACAATCACATTATTCGGACAGCTGATGCAGACTTCGATCGTTTTTGAAATCATTGGACACATGGTAAATATAATTTGAAAAGAATTCTTCACATTTTCAGTAACTTGATATTTATCCAATCGTCGAAAATACACATTGTTTAAAATTTTACTTTTATTATTTTTATCCAAAGCTTTTTATTTAATTATATGTTAGAAGAACGTGGAGTATATTTTTTCACTTATTTTCTGCAAGATGTTACGTTAAATACTTTTTTTGAAATATCCAATGATATGCGACCAAATCTTGGAAAAATCCGAAGATTGATAACCAAAAAGATATCTCATCAAGATTTATTTCGATTTCGGACTGATCCAACATAAAGAATGCGCCACTAAATCAATTTAAAAAAGTAAAAAGAAATTGACATGTGAACGCGGCGAATTGGCGGCAAATTTACCTATTAAAAGGTTTCTACTTAAAGAAATCTCCTGGTTCGGTGTTTCACTTGTAAGGCTAACATTCCAGGTACCAAGTATGAAAGTTACAAGACTCCGTGCATTTGTTTTTGAAAATTTCATGTGCAAAGACACATCCTTATAAAATAACATTATACCTAACGACGATGGAATTATAAGGCTGTGACATACGAGCGAACGGATTGACAAACATGATAAATTAATAAAGGTTCCATTTTTTCCATTTGGCTACGGAACAACGAAACATAGGACTCAATATGAATGTATCTAAAATCAAAGTTATGACGAACGGGATCGAAACGAAAATTTACTTAGAGGAGTACCAAATAAAATATGTCAATACCTTACAGCACACTTTTTAAAAGTGCACTTTGGGCACAGTTGCAGTAATTAAAACGAGCTCTTTCTTTTGCTCTAGCAAACGTCTAATAATTCCTTCTTTTCTTGAGATATGCTAAGCGTAGACGTGATATACAAGTTATATATATGTTGCAAGCGTTTAAAGGCTTCAGTGGCCGCTTACAATCAGGCTTGTTAGCACTATTGTTATAATTGACTTTTACTGTTACTACACAATGGTAGACAGTTGGTCGTTTGTTTTTAGTGCACAGTTTATATAATTAATATTTACCATTATTTTTCTTGGCCATAATAAGATAAATTAAGAAGTATAAATATTAAAATACTTGAAAATAAAAACTATTTAACAAGATGACTACGAGTCTTATAAAAAGAAAAATCTATAAAGTTTCAGATACCAGATCGAAAATGCACTTGTAATGAGGACTGCAAAGGAATGTTATTAAATTTCTACCATTGGTGTTCAAACCCCTGTTTATGTAATCTTTACAGAAGATGAAACATGTCTGGGATTGTTGTTACAAATAAGAATAAAAACAATAGCCTAGTTATGAGATGACTATAGATAGAAGAGTTATAGCAAAAATTTATTGCAACTGTTTTATTTAAAATAAGTCTGCCCTTAAAAAACAAAAAACAGTTAATAAAAATCGGCCGTGCGAGTCGGACTCGCGCACGAAGGGTCTATAAAACCGGAAAAATAATCACGTTTGTTGTATGGGAGCCCCCCTTCAATATTTGTTTTATTTATTTATTTTTAAAGTGACTATATAACTGAATATTGTGTAAATATTTTAAGAGTCTCCCTATTGCCGCTATCAATATGGGACTGAATCGAGCAAAAAAATCACGTCTGTTGTATGGGAGCCCCCTTAAATATTTATTTAATTTTATTCTTTAGTATTTATTGTTATAGCGTCAACAGAAATACTTCTTCTGTGAAAATTACAACTGTGTAACTATCACGGAACTTTGCAATGGCACGCGTTTGCAGGTAAAATCACTTAAAACTTTTATAATAAAGTGCACAATACTCACCCGATGTGGTACCGGAGAAGATGTATTGATCCAGTAAAGATTTTTGCAATGACCATTAATAAATAGCAGAGTCAAACTTTCAACGTTGCAGGCTTAGATTTGAATTATATATCGCTCTTTCAAGAGTAACATCTAAAGAAAACATGTTTGTATTGTCTAATAACAAAAAAGCTGTGAACGTTGTATATGTATAAAGACATTCTGTAGTATATTTAGTATCACCATTGCACCCGTGCGAAGCCGGGGCAGGTTGCTAGTGTAGTTATAAATGGTAAACATACTGTGACATCTAATGTTAAAGTGGGGGTACCGTAGGGTTTAATACTGGGTCCATTTTTATTCCTCATTTACATCAATGACCTACCATTCTATGTAGACAGGCACTCCAAAATAGTGCTATTTGCTGATGACACTTCGCTAATATTTAGCGTAAGCAGACACTGTAGTGACGTTGGGGAAGTAAATGAAACGTTAATCAAAATAATTAATTAAGTTTTTTTTTTTTTTTAATAATACTAAGATGGTAAATCAGAAAAAGGCGACCCAGGCTGGCAAAATAAGACAAAAAAGAATTTTACAGGTCAAAAAACGCATTCACAATTGAAAAAAGAAAAAAATAGTATTTTTTGCATCGAAACAAACTTATTGCAACGCGCAGAAATAATATTATTCAACATAGTGCAGCGAGAATCGTTTCCAGACGACCTTAAAGACTTAGAACGAGTAAAAGAGATAGCAGCATCGAGCCCTAAGTCACTTGCTGTGTCGCTCGTAGACGGCACTCTGCGACTGCGCGGGAGAATTGACGCTGCAACTGAAGTGGCAAACAAGCAAAAAAACCCAGTTGTACTACACGGCGATCACAGAATAACTCAGCTTTACATCTCAGCGTACACATAAAATTACAACACGCCGGTGTCGAAACTACAGTAAATGAATGCCGACAACAGTATTGGATTTAAAGACTTCGGCCTACGGTGAAGAAAGTTATTAACAATTGTTTACTATGCCGAATTAGAAAAGCAAAACTGACATTGCCACCTACAGGAGATTTACCACCGGTTCGTCTCGCACACCACCAACGTCTTTTCACATATACAGGCGTTGACTATTTTGGACCGCTGAGCGTCACCATAGGAAGACAGCATCACAAAAGGTACGTCCCGCTATTTACGTGCCTAAGTACGCGCGCCGTGCATCTGGAGATGACAGCATCATTATCCACTGATTCTGCTATTCTCGCACTACGCCACATGATAGCTCGACGGGGTTGTCCAACAGAAATTTGGTCTGACAACGGAACCAATTTTCATGGAGCTGATGCCGAGATGAAGAAAGCCGCACTTAAAGCCACAGAAGAGGAAGTCAACGTGCGAAGCATCAGCTGGCGCTTCATACCACCCGGCGCTCCGTTCATGGGCGGTACATGAGAACGACTCGTCGCAAAAATAATATTAATTTTGTTTAATTATAATATTTTCTAACCCTTAACTAGCTTGATTATTATTTATTTGCGTTACACTGTTGCCGGGTTACAGTGCTATTGATCATTATTTTATGTCTATTGCAAGTTTTTTTTATTACAATTGGCCAGTGTTGCTATTGTTGTAACGATAAAGTGCCATTAGTGCGTCCGTTTGCGGCATTAATTTGTCATTTGTAAGATTTTCTGAATTAGTGTATGGGGAAACCAGAGTTGCCTGCAGCGGTTAAGTTGTATGTTTGTTGGGCAACTGTAGTCACCCGCTGCCATTTCAAGCCCATTACCCTGGGTAGCCATTATTTATTATTTGTTACTAATGAATTTAATAATAAAAATTAAATGTCACAATATAATATTTATCTGATTATTTATAAGCTGCAATTCATGGTGATTGTCAAATTAAAATTTGTGCGAGACGTGACGTAGGAGGTGCGCTGGTTCACTGCTGACTATACGTGGACTGTATGTACTGTAGCTATACCGAACCCCGATGTACAAGTGCACGTTCGTCCCACCTCGAGTCCCGTAGTGGTGAAAATAAAATTTAATTTTGCTGTGTACTATGACGAACGATGAGAGTAGGTATTGCAAAGCCAGGGAGTAGTAGGCAGCCAAGCAAGCAAGTCGCTGCGCTACATTACGGGAGCCGGGCGTTATGTCCGTAATTCCGTCATCACCAAGGATACTAAGACCGAACCGCTCGGCGACTTTATAGCCCGTCTTGCGACACGGTTGTTCGACCGAGCGGATAATAGCCCATTTCCACATATTAGGAATATCGCCCCGCTGCATTCGCGACCTCCCGAGGGCAGAGCTCTCCCTCGGGAGCTTATTACCCTGAGTAGTGACTGATAGGGTGCCCGCCTGTTGGCGGCTAGAGTAAAACTTCTGTCTTACGACAAGTCCATCTGGGTCCCTGTAAAGTAGGGGTGTTTTTGTACCCTTTGAGCATCTGCCCGGGTCATGGGGTAAGACGCTCACCCTCTTACCCCGACACCCGGACCTAGTTTCGCCCTCGTAGCGAATAATAGAAGAACAAGTCGACCAATCAGAGCACGCAGCTATAAATGTGGTATTATTATTAACTTACATAGTAAATTAACATAAACACGAAACTTCAATGAATACATTTAGAAATACCTATTTTTACACTGTCACATTAGTTTGAAACAATATACTTAAGAATTTACTATTTACCAAATGAGAACTATTAAATCAGAACACTTTCACTTTTCACTGAAATACTTATTGGTCAACAATGTACCTGTTTGAAGTGGCTATCCGGAACATACTCCCGCCGTAATGCCGTGTGCTGTGAGGTTATTGATGTTCGCGTGACGGATAGCGCAGCTGTTTCGATGATCTCTGTCGGCCGCAGTCTCACAGTTCGATGGCCTTACACTCGCGCCGGTCTCGATGGCAAGATAACCAGCCGTTTTGTTGGTCGGCGAAGTACTCCGCCTTGTGTGCGCACGTCGACAACTCGTACGCGGCCGTCTGGTCCAGGGTACTTATGGATGACAAAACCCCTCGGCCAGGTGTTTCTTGGTAGATTTGGGTCAACGATGAGCACGACGTCGTTCACCTCGATCTCGGGCCCTCGCCCATTGGGCTCCCGCCGGTGTTGGAGTGTGAGTAGGTACTCGCGCACCCAGCGCGCCCAGAATTGGTCAGCCAGGCGTTGTGACTTTCGCCAGTGACTACAGCCGATGAGGTCGCCGTCGTCGAGGGTGCCTGGCAGCGGCACTCTGCCCGAGCCACCGATCAGGAAGTGGTTCGGCGTTAGTGCCTCGTCATCTTCTGGCTGCAACTTAAACACTAACTTCTATGGATAACATATTTTAATTAAATCTTTTCAAAGAAAATTCCACCAACCTGTATACAAAGTTTCATGCGTCTGAAACAATTTTCGAAACATTTTTTTCAGTCCGCCGCAGACACCTCTTCCACGGCCTTCTCGAACGCTGCTCGCGCGTCTTCCGGCGATGAAAACTTTCAGCTGATTTTTTTTTTAAGGGAATAAAAATAAGTAACACAATGCCAGATCAGGACTGTAAGGAGGGTGAGCCAAGACCAGTAACCAGTGTGGTGTCCAGGAAGTCCCTCGTTTTGATGTCATGGTGAAGCAGTACCCCGCGGAGCCCGGTGCTCAGTCGTCTGTTGCTAATTGCAGACAAAACTTCTGACAGGCATTTTGTAGTATACCATTCGGCATTGATGCTGCTTTGGTCTCGTAATGGAATTGAAACCAGATACCCTGTCAAAGATAAAAATCTAACGATCAAACTTTTCCCTGCGCTTCTCGATCGTTTCACTTTCGTAGGCGTTGGTTCGTTTTGAAACAGCCAAACTGTTGAATGACGTATTGATAAATCCAGGATTCGTCACCTGTCACAATGTCGTAAACGCGCCGAGCTGCTTTAAATTTTTTAATCATATCAGGGCACCACTCCACACGGGTCTGCTTCTGAGCTTCGGTGAGGTTGTGCACCCAGCGCGAAACTATCCTCCTCACGCGAAGGAGCTCGTATAGAATCTTGTGAACGCTTCCCGAACCAATCTGCAGTGTATGCTGAATCTCTTCGTATGTAATTCGCCTGTTTTCTTGAATATTTTTTTTTACTGTCAGCACACTTTCTTCCGTGACATTTGTTCATCGCCCAAAGTAAGGCAACCGCGCTTGAACTTGCTATGCTAACGGTAGATGGTTGCTTTTGAAGGTCCTTAATCAATAAAAGCCATTTGAAGTCGATCAAATGACGCATCAGGTTTAAGGCCACATTTAAAATCGTAGAAAATCATCGCACGACAACGTTCTCCATGCAAATCCCTTTTTTAAATTAAACACGATAATTTAATTTGGCTCTCAAAAAATTTGGAGGGAAATTCAAAATTCGAAGAATGGTATTTCTACATTCAAATAACCAAAATTTTCAAAATAATTACAAGTGGCCAGTACCTTATACATAAAAACAATTTTTCGCAAAACTTTCTGCGTCAGCTGGTATGAAAACACACAGTTATTCAACAGAATTAAAGCTAATTATTAAGAAAATATGTCGAAAACATCTGACCCTATACTTAGACCAAATATTCCCAGGGTTAAAAATGACACGGTTTACCTATTTAAATGAAATTTTATAAAACCTACTTAGCAACTACTAACTGAATTACATGCTGCTATTAAATGCAAGCAATCAGTATGCTGTCAAAAAAACCAAACTACGGATATAACTATCGGAGGAATGAAATGTTTTATTGGAATATTATTGGTCAGTGGCTATGGCACCCAACCCGGTGGGCACTAACCATTGAGAGTCAGAGGAGGGGGATTGGCATGTAGCCTGGACATAGCGACGGCGTTCGATCGGGTCTGGCTCCGGGGTCTTCTATCGAAGTCGCCATCTAACGGAGTGCCCGAGGGTTTATTTATTTATTTATTTCGTGTAACCAATTATAGGCCATTAAAAAAATATAAAATACAAAAATAGCAACGTACATTTGTGCAAATGGGTAGATTTTTGTCCGGCAGACGCATACGAGCCTTAGTTGACGGTAGTTGCTCTGATAGCATGGACATTAATTCTGGTGTCTCGCAAGGCTCTGTGCTGTCTTCTACGCTGTTTCTAATGCACATCAATGACATGTTGGCCATCAACAACTTACATTGCTATGCATATGTCAGTACTGGAGACGCTTATTACACGGGTCGTGCAAGCATCCCTTATTCCGTTGTGGATTTACCGATTCAACCCCATAAAGACACAAGTCTGCGCATTCACTGCGCTAAAAAAAGCATTTACTGTGGTCCCACAATTCGGAACACTCCCCTCTACATCTACAAGAGCATTGGGATCCTTGGTGTTGACATCTCCAGCAATGTTTAGTTCTGAGATCATTTGCAAGATAAGGTGAAGCTGGCGTCCAAAAAACTTGGTGTACTGAACAGAGCAAAGCAGTACTTTACGTCGGGGCAAAATTTGCTGCTTTACAAGTCGCAAGTTCGGCCTCATATGGAGTACTACTGCTATCGTTGTGCGGGTGCACTCGGATACCAGCTGGGTATTTTGACTCGGTTCAACGGAGGGCTGTGAGAACTGTCAACAATCCCAAACTCACTTGCCGTATTGAACCCTTAAATCAGAGGAGAGTCTTTGCCTCTGTGTGTGTGTATTGGCCACAGTATACAACGGGACCGCTTATACAACGGGATATGTTCTGAGGAATTGTTCAAAATGATGCCCACGGCAACTTTCTACCAACACACCGCTTGCCATTGGCAGGGAATTCATTCTCACAGTTTAGAACTGAAATGGTAGCGTTCCTGCCAAGGTTTTCTTTAAGAACTATAGTAAGCGTCGGAGTCGCGACTGTAAGCCCTGGTGTTGCAAGCGTCCATTAGCTACAGTGACCGTTACCATCAGGCGAACCGTTATCTTGTTTGCCACCGTAGTGGTGTAAAAAAACTAAGAAGGGATTACGTTGCACTGGAACTATTTGTGAGAACATGACTTCTAATTGTCCTCTAATGAAATCGAAGTTATTAAAAAAAAAAGAAAGAGGTGCATTGGACTATAGGGTTACGGATGACAACAAGTTTATCAGTATCAAATGGAATGATAACAATATTTTTAGTTTATCACCAAATGTTATAGGGTTGAATCCTATGCAACCTGCCAAAATATTTTCCCAAAGTAAAAAACATAACGATTGATCAGCCGGCGTTAGTTGCCGTGGGGGTAGACTGATCAGATTAAAACATTTCCCACTACAGAGTGGGAATAAGGGGAAAAATGGTATGTGCCATTGTTAATCCACATGATTGATCTTACCGATCATAATGCATGGCGATTGCACAAAAGAAATAATGGTAAATTAGATCATTTGGGGTTTCTTCTCCGTGTTGCTACTGCTCTGATTGACATGAACAGATGAAAAGCTTAAAGGGGTTCCAGCAGACTATCTCAAGATCTACATATTGATTTAAGAAAGGATAATATTTGAATATTTGGTTCCCACTACTAGTTTTGTATTGGTTGCTGATTAGTATTTAGAGCCTTAGTCGTTAAAAGATTTATTTTGTATTTTTTTACAGACTAAAAGTACAATATATTTTTTATTCTATCTATTCGAATAACGTTAATTGGTTCTTCAATAATCATTTACAGTGGTTAGTAATGAGATACTACAAAAATGTTGTTTGAACAAAATATTCTAGCCCAACAATAATAAAAACAGTATCGAAAAGTAAAAGAAAGACGCGCGAACTAAGTTCTTAAATGTTTTCACTTTAAGATACTTTATACATTAATATGCCATTTCAGATAGACAGACAGACAGAATTATGCTTATGAGTTCTATCTGAAAGCATTTGATTTTTGATTTTTTAATAGAAGGGTATGAAAAGCACCTTAAGTGTATTGTAGTCTACCTACACTCGTTTGCAAAATATTTTTAACAACAAAATTTTTCGGTGCTCAGGATTTTACTTAAAGATTCCTCACTATGCTCAGAATTCTACTCTAGAATCCTTAGCTACGTTCTGGCACATAATAACAAAAAATAGTTTTTATTCTCTTATCATTTTCCCATGAACTTCAATTATCTTTTAATCTAATCGGTAACATTTTCTTAATTACGTTGTCTTTTGACATGGACCTGCTCCACATTGTTCTATTCAAACACAGTATTTTGCTATTCTTTAGGCATTCTCTACATACTTCTTACTTTTTGACATCCCAGGGGACTGTTAAAGAACGTCTATTTTGGTTCCCTCGATCTCATTATATGACCTGTCCAACGCCATTTAAAGTTGCGTATTTTCTATGTCACATCTACAGCTTTGAGAATCTGTCAGTAAGTCTTATTTATATTTTAATATTACATATTTCATGCTCAATTTCATGAGTGTTGACAGACTTCTAGTTATGCCTTATGACTGCCCATGTTTCACACACATATGTTAATACTATACATGAATGATTAACTTTTCTTTTTATTGACATTGGCATAGACTTACTTTTCATCACCAATATCACGACCAACTGTTCGATATTCTTTTCTGTATCTCCTTGGTTTTTTTCTGTTTTGATGGGATACTTTGTCTAAGATAAACGTATTATTTTATTTCGTGCTTCTCCAAGTTAATTTTCGTTAAAATCCCGTTTGTCATTACTTTGCTTTTAAATAAATTCATAATAAGTCTTACTTTGTTCTGCTAGTTGGGTTGAGGTTTTTTCATTCCATTGCGTTTTCCTAAAAAAGTACATCATTGGCAAATTTGAGTTGATTGATTGATACGTCCATTTATATTTATCTTACAGATATCTGCAAGAAAAAGCTGAAATAGTTAGGGAGATATATGGTCGCCTTATCTCAGTCCTTCTGGACCATATTTCAACATTATTAAGCTGAATTGTTCTGATTTTGATTTGACTCTTTAATTAATATGATATATTTTTGTGGTATTTCTTGGTTCATCTGTATTTCGTAAATGGAGTCGTGGGTCAGTGAGTACATACCAAAATTACAGCCTTTTAATATTATGTAAAAAATTGCAAATTTTTTCACATTTTTAAAAATTAAGTTTATGAATACGGAATCACAACACGCCTGCCAGGTCGTTACTTTCATACCTTGACGATATAAAAATAAAGACATGTAGTACTGAAATCTTAAATAAAACTGAAATCTTTTTTTTGCCTAGTGCTAAACACGTTATTCGGATCAGCCAATAGCCCAAAACTAATGTATTGGAAATACAGCGATTTGCCATCCGATGGCAGTAGTAATTACATATCAAGTTTAATTTTTGTTTGAGGACAGAGTGAGAAGTTAATGGACTCCGTGTACTTTGTGCCATGGGAGGGTATGGACACCAGCAACCAGCGCATGGTGTTGTTCTTCCTGCGGAGGATCCAGATCCCGATCACGGTGACAGCCATCGGCGTCATGCCCGTAGGGGTACAGACCATGACTGCGGTAAACATTTAATTAAAAATGATATTACAAAATTGAAATTCAATCTTAAATAACAAATTGCAAATGATATAGGGACCACACTAAGTGGTAAAAAAATTTTGTAACCAAATATTCAAACCAATAAAAATTATTACTTACCTCTTGAAGATTGGTGTCACTCTGTATATGGAAACTGTAAAACCATTTTCCTGTAACCCGATACCAGAAACTTGTATAGAAGGGTTTACGAAAGTAGTTGTGACTGTATTTCACAGAGTTACTTTTCTCTGTTGCAGGTACTGAAAACAACTTTTTCATATTTCATGTTTCTGAAATCTATTAATGTGTAGATTTAAAAACACCTTGAGCTTGTGACATTAGTTACAATTTTTACTGGTATCATAAAAAAATGTCTAAGATTAACAGTTGTAACTGCCTTAAAACTAATTTACTGTGTAATAACTAAGACTTTTGTTTTTTAATAACAGTTTCACATTTACATTTAGTTGTTGTCTGTTATTATTATTTGAATCCTACGAGTACGAAAAAGTAAATTATTTGGTTTTCTTAGCACATCCTTCTGCATGGATATAATCCTGTCTTAATCTGAACCCGGAATTAAATCACATTAGTGAAGACAGTTGGAAACAATTGGAGCCCTCCAAAATACAATGTGGGACTTATATCCCCGACGCCGACGCCGCCGTCATTAAGTATGTGCTGATGAAAAGCAAATTATGCAAATAAAGTGCAGCTTTGGTGTTCAACTGATCGAAAAAATAATAATTTAAGAATTCAGTATGACACCGGATATGTTTTTTGTATGAAGCAGATACGTCCGCTCCGTCGCTCGACCAGCTAAATCTAAGGTAATTAAGTAATATTAAGCCAAAAAGGCTTAGTCCAACATGCGTATGTCATACAAATCCTAAGCAGGGTATAGTTCGCGGCTCGTAAGTTAAACCCAAATGGCGGTCGTCTGCGCAAGTACAGTACGGTCTATAGTACTAACGAACTTACGTGCTGCAATTTATACAAGGGTTGTTTACAAAATGCAATGCATGCCACACGTAGGTAAGTTCACAAGCTTGGTGACGAGTCACATTGACTCTGACTTTCATCAAGTTGTTGAATAGACAATCTTTTAAGATCTGAAAATAAAAAATTTTAAAGGTTTTTTTTATAAACGAACAAAAATAAATAATCTTAAAGATAATAAATATGTTAGTCCCAAAGAAGTTAGCTTACAAAGTTAATTATCATTGTCGTCATCGTTTCTTAATCCGCCGCTTCCGTCTGAATATCCCAGTCCTACCTACCTTTTCCAGATTTCAGTTTTGTGACATTTAGAAAACGACAGGATTTAGTATGAACCACAATGGCTGAGTTTGTTTGTATATTGTGTTTTATAGTATCAGTATGAGGAAGTTGGTCGTTAGGTAAGTGTAAAATATCAGAGGAGGTAGAACAAATGTCATAAAGTCTCGATCGATTCTCTCTTTATTGGGGTCTTTGTGCTAGGGCCCAATGCCCGTAACCCATGGAGATTCATTTATGTATTAACAAAATTAAACAAAATTGCCCTTTACCTCATTCGATTTCAATGAATATCTGAGGAGATATCGCAGTTTTAAAATAACATCGCAGCAAAATAATAATGATGATGCATTTATGATGTGCAAGGCTGGCGGGCAGTCATGAGCGGGAAGAGCGGTACGTATTATTTAATATGATTTACACCTTCTACGTTTCGTTTTCTATAATTGAGGAGTTGCTGTAATAATGTGCGAATCCTACGCTGATAACCAAATTTAGGGCGGGCGAAGCCGCTTGCAAAAGCTAGTGTATTATATACATATGTGTGTATGACGGCTTGATTGGCCAATCAAATTTTTGAATGATCATTTCTTTTAAAGTACCTTTTATTTATTATGAGAAGAAAAATTGTTTTTTCTTTATACCACTAAGGTGGCAAACAAGCACACGGTCCACCTGATGGTAAGCAGTCACCGTGGCCTGTGTCAAACTTCTATTCGTTTATATTATATTATTTGTTCAACTGACAGTAGGAAGCTCTTTGTTATAACGAAACAATAATTGCTCTTTGTCCGACCGAGTAGTCGGGGGCTGAAGGAAACTTATGAAAATTAGGGAGACTAAGAAGATGAGCAGAATGTGAATTTTTCTTCAGAGATCAGTTTTCTTGTTGCTGAAACACTGAAATGCACTTCACTTTTTATTGTTTTTAATAAGGATCCGTGCGGGTAAACGTGTTCTACTTATTCTGAAAATAAAATAAAAACTACTTAGCAGATAATTAACAAAGAAACTGGAAAAGGTAGGTCAACTTCATATAGGGAACAATGTCATAACTTCCGATAAAGATGTTGCAAATGCTTTTGTGAACCATTTCACAAACGTCCCACTTGAGACAACAAAATACCTTAACTCATCCTACGTCCTTGCAGAGAAAGTTTTTAAAGAGAGCACTAATCACAATTCAATGAATTTCAATTTCAGTCCTGTATCTCCTGAAGACATAGTTTAAGAATTTAAATCACTTAAAATTAAAAACACCGAGGACCTGTGGGAAATATCTGTATTCTTAATCAGCCATATTATTGTTATTATTGCTCCTTATATAGCTAGTTAATTTAATAATTGTGTTGACGATGGTATTTTACCTGATATAATGAAGTGCAGTAAAATTATTCCATTATTTAAGTCTGGTGATGAGAACAATCCTTCAAATTATCGCCCACTATCAATACTGCCAGCAATCAGTAAAATTTTTGAACACCTTATACTAGATCAGATGCTTTTCTTCATCAGAATGAACGGTGTACTACATAGTCAGCAATTTGGCTTTACCAAAGGTGAGTCAACAACTGATGCAGGTGTTTCTCTAATAAGATATATACATATGAGGCATGGGAAAGGTCGCAGGATGCTATTGGCGTATTTTGCGACCTTTCGAAGGCTTTTGATTATGTGGATCATGTAACTCTGTTGTGCAAACTAGACTACTATGGAATCAGAAATAAAGCACTTGATGTTTTGAAATCTTACCTTAAAAATAGAAAACAAACAGTAATCATAAATGGTCAACAATCTGTGACATCTAATGTCTAATGAAGAGATAGAGCCCTTTTTAAAGTTTATCTACTAGTTTCTTAATAGCAGCAATGACAACCATTGAAATATCCTTTGTTGGGTTTGGAGTTCCCTCTTTCTTAACGCCATTTCATCTTTATGCTTCTGCCGAAGAAAAAAGTAGGTAAAAGTTATATAGCTATATCCTTCCAGCTATCCTTGTGGCAAAAAATAATATTAGTGTGTTTTAACATAGATTCCTGTGGAAAAAGGAGCTGGTATATTAATCAAGAAATATTTTTTTACCTAAATTTTACCCACGGATCCCTCCGCGTTAGAATTGGTTTTTTTAAAAATTCTTTCCGTGGGAACCCTTGATCGGGACAAAAAGTATTCTTCGTAGGCTACAGTACGGAGTTCATTAAGAAGGGAGTGATAAGATTTTTAAAGAGCTGGTAATAACTGAGTTAATGCCTTTGGTAATGCAAGCGTCCACAGCCTATATAACCGCTTACCATCAGGTGGGCCTTAAGCTTGTTTGCTATCTCGGGGGTACAAGAAATAAAATTACCTATAATATTCAAACTGTCTTCAGTATTAGGTATTTTGAATATCGACGGACTTTCTGTCTCCTGGGAAAGATGTGAAGTTGAAGACAATTTAATTGTACTATTGGAATCATTCAGTGGATACTGTAAATAATATGATTTATTAAGGAAAATAAAAATATAATACTCTTCAGTTTTGCCAAAATACCTAAACACAATTTAAAACCTAGGTATTTCCCTTAACTTAATAATAATAATATTATTTAAGATAAATTGTTTTATAGAAACCTGTAAGAAGCCAACTTCAATCAAACCGTTCAGTCCAGTAGCTGCTTGTGGGCCTATTAATGAGAACCATCTCTTCGAGTTCCGTAAGCTTTAACTAGCGTGTAGGCCCTCCACCAGTCCTACAAACAGCCTGATCAATTTTAGCTGCCTTCTTTTTGGTGTGGTTTTTAAAGTCACTCCAACCCTTATAGCCATAAAGTGAAAGTAAGCTCAAGAATATTTTATCTTAAACAACTAGCCAAGCCAAGAATAACTAACTTTATCTTAAACAACTAGCCAAGCCAAGAATAACTAACTTTTTTCTACTAATATTTATATTTGAATTAACCTGTAGGGTCAGCATTTAGAAGATTAGTTAATTGTTCCCAATGATTGATAGTTTGAATGCGTCCCCGAGCGTGTTTCGAAGGTTTATTATTATCCCCATGTAAACAAAATAAATTATGCAATTAACTTTTCAAAATAGATCCAATGATCCTAAACACGGCGGGGTTATGTTGTGAAATTGACAAGTTCCTACCACCACCACCACCACCTTTCGTCCATCATCAGTTTTTATGTGCAAGAAACGTGAAAAGTTAAATAAGAGTTTGTATGTAATATTCCTTAAGCATTTCAAACTAAGAAGCCCTTGTTTTCATTTTTTTAAAAATTAATTTTAAATAAACATTGTAGAGTATGGAGTACTGCTGCCATCTCTGGGCGGGTGCACCCGGATACCAGCTTGGCCCTTTTGACTCGGTTCAACGACGGGCTGTGAGAATTGTCGACGATCCCAAACTCACTTGCGGTATCGAGCCCTTAAGTCTGAGGAGAGACTTTGCCTCCCTGTGTGTGTTCTACCGCTTGTACAATGGATTGTGTTCTGAGGAATTGTTCGAAATGATGCCCACGGCTACTTTCTACCATCGCACCGCTCGCCATCGACAGGGAATTCATTCTCACACTTTGGAACCAAAATGGTCGCGTACAGTGCGGTTTCAGAGAAACTTCCTCCCGCGAACCCTTGGGTTGTGGAATGAGCTCCCTGCCAAGGTTTTCTCTAAGGACTACAGTATGGGTTTCTTCAAAAAAGAAGTTATTAGATTTCTGAAGGGTCGGCAACGCGCGAGTGATGCCCCTAGTGTTGCAAGCGTCCATAGGCTACGGTGACCGCTTACCATCAGGCGGACCGTAGGCTTGTTTGCCACCTTAGTGGTATAAAAAAAAAAAAAAAAAAAGGATGTTTGCAGGCAGCTTGGGTGTCTTCGAAGAAAACAACAGTTGAAAACAGTTGCTTTGTTTGGTAAAGTTTTAGTTTCACAAAAATAGGTACTGGTCCCGCACAACCTTTTCCCAACGAGGGACGAAGAAGGTGAATACAGTCCTCTATCCAAAAAAAAACATAAAGTTAACTTAAGTAGAGTCGCAGGCATCGATATAAAAAAACAATCGATACGATATGATAAAATGACAATGTGGTTCGGAAACCGGCGTAGCTGCTGGCTGATGAGGGGGGTAGAGTAGGTGAGGTGGGGCTAAGAATGAGATCATTTGTATTCAAATTTAATCCTTTGTTCATTAAAAAAGGCTTACATCTATCATCTTACGAGTGAAATCTTGTGATGAACAGCAGTACTAAAATTTTACATTAGACCCAGTGTTGTTCCTGTGGCGATATGAAAAAAAATATCGATTCACTGCTATAATTTACCATCAGCCGCAGAGTATTCAAACTCGATATAACTAACTCGATTACAAATCCTGTTCTGTGATTGCGACTCAAAACATGAAATCTTTTAAAGATATCTCTAATAATTGCTAGTGGGCCTGGCTAGAAACTCGGTCGTTACAGTCGTCACAGACTGTATAATATTAGTCCTGACAAAAGCGAACAATTGCATACCTACCTATCGTAAAATTTTAGATTTTAAATAAATAAAACATGTCGGTGTGCCCCTTAATAGACAAGCCTACTATAAAGGTCTGCTGGAAGAAATCTCTGAATAGAGGTAAGCTTTCCTATGTACATCTATTATTTTTATGTAATGTGTTTTGAAATTATTTTATACATAGGGCCACTCCCTAAAGTATACCATGTTTAGTGTCAGTTTGGGGCATTTAGCCAAAAAATTAGAACCAAAAACTACTATAAACTTCCATTGGCTGATTTATTTAATATTAATAATATCCAAACAATCACTTTATTTTAACCAATGGATGTGTAATCGTGTGGTGCTTCGCTATTGGTTTTGGCAATGTGTGCACTGAAGGTTCATTGTTCTTTGCTGCTTGCAGCGGCGTTAGAATGCTTAGCCGACGAAAGAAAAAGGTAGAAGTTCTCAATGCGATTGTATATATTTTTTTAATTTAGCAACTTGACTTAGGTCAATATCTCAAAACGCTGCAGATATTCTGGCACCTGCTCAAAAAGAAGGTCGCCTGTCACTGTTTGTTAGGTATTATATTTATTTTCATTATTGAGTTTTTTCTGGGAAAAGGCCCTACTGTGAATGAGAAAAACAAAATAAGTATAATAGTATGGTAAATATGTAGTTCGCCTTTCAACATATTCAAACTTTTATGGCGCGCATTAGTAGTGCCAGATATGACAAAATGTCAAAAGAAGAAAAATTGACGCGTTAAATTTTAAGGGTCTTGTGGACAAATGTCAAAAATTGAGTGAAATTAGTTTCTGAACCAGGTTATCCAGATGTTTTTTTCCTTAATTTCAAACATTTTTTTTTATCGGGAATTCGTGCCGGAGAGTTATTTTAATTTTTTCCTATGAGAACTCTCGGTCGAATACAAAAATATTCCAAGTTCGGAACCTTTAGTTCAAATTAATTGCATAAGATTACTAAATAAAGTATTCTTTATCAGAAATGATTGATTAAGCCGTGTGATGCGAAACCCTAAGTGTGCGAGACCGACTCGGACTTAGCTTGTTTCTTTTTATGTTATTGGTATAGAAAATTGTTTTAATAAACGCGTCACGGTCATTGAAATTGTGATTCAAAGCAACAGACGAACATAAAACTCCATTACAGATATGCAAAAATCGCAAACTAGTATGCAATTTACTACAAATAATAATATTATGACGGTGCGCGTCACAACGTTTGAAGTGTGTGCAGGGCAGCAGAGATTGTGCAACGTCAAAGGGAGATATTTATATCAATCCCTATCACACAAAATATTTTTTCATCTTTAAAGGATTCAAAGTCCAACTTGTGTATTTTAGCTTGTGGCCCTCTGTACAATAAAGATAAAAATAATATCCAACCTGGATAATCCAAGTGCACTCTGCACTTTGCACTTTCCTGTACTTTTATCCAACTTAACAAAACAATTCTGTAGCATTCCAGACAGTCCGCTCTGAAATTATCTTCTGTTCGGGGCTATGTTTATAACGAAGGGTCGGCAACGCGCGAGTGATACTTCTGATGTTGCAAGCGTCCATAGGCCATGGTGACCGCTTACCATCAGGCGGACCGTGTGCTTGAATCTGTTCTGCATAAGTAGACATTAGTTTAGCTACTTACCAATGGATGGCGTATTACTTGATTCTTTATTTAATTGGAATACAGTTCAGATTATGTTCACATTTGTGTGAAATGATGGCATAGCAACAGTTTCTATTCAAACAGAGGTGATGTGAGGTACCGCATCGTCTTGTTTTAATTTGCGTTGTACAATTTTGCAATTATACTTTAATAATCTCGTAAAACAGATACAGTTTGTAGTTTGGTTATACTATTTATTACAAAGAAATATAAATATTTAAAATAGTGCCTTAAAAGTGCAAAGATAACTATGTCTGATTTCGACATAGATAGTGCACCTCTATTGCAAATAATCTACTAGGAATTTTCGAGCGTACACCCAATTACCAAACTCAATTAGTTTTAGAATTTTTATGTTAAAAATACACTAGGGCTTTTGGACATGCGTTGCGATTTCGCTTACTGAGTTTGTTCTTGAATTAGTATTTTTGGGAAAAATTTTGCATAACGATGACACCAGTAGCAAATGGATCATCTGTTGACGATGAAAGTCTGGTTATACCGACTAGATAAACTTGGCAGCGGCCGCCATTTTAAAAAAATTACTTCGTCACACCGTGAAATTGTCGGATAAGCAGATTTTCGTAAAATGAGAGTTGGTAATTGTTTTTTAATGTTCATTACTGATTTCAAAAAGTAGTCTAATATAATTTGAATCTTTATTCACCTTAACCAAGATGTTTTTGGAATCACATGGTACAAGACAACTCTAAATGTGTTCTTGATAACTTAGTTGAGAGTTTTACGATTTATACCCTGAAATTATAATAGTTATTTAAAACTGTTAAAGTTAAACCTTGTTTTTGTCGGCTAACAAAACAAACAATTTAATGTCGGAAATAAATGAAAATTAATACCAGCTTACAGAAAGTAATTAACAATTCAGTACTTCATAATCGCTTAACTTTTGCAATATATTACAAAACACCATTATTGTGTTCATTAGTCGGAGTCGTTTCGTTCTGTATTGTTATGAATAATGTAAATGTCAACCACTCCTTAATTAGGAATTGTTGTAAAACAGCAAGTTTAATAAAATAAGGATATTTGTTGGATTATTGCAACCTATACGTACCACGAATTTCGATCTCCATTTTCAGGGTTCCATAGACCCGTTACCCATTAACAGAGCCAACACCAAATAAGAATGTGTTGGACTCAGGGTCCGTAGCAGCAGCACGGCTGCTTACAACACCTGCATTAGTACGAATCACACTGAATTCGATATAATCATAATTTACCAATATTATTTGATACTTATCGTCTAAATTGTTTGAGCACAAAATTTGTGAAAAAGCTTTTCGCCTGAGGCTTCGCTCGCATATACTTTGTAGAGTATTTTTTTAATAAACAAAAAAAATATTGTCACCACCCAAGGGTTTGAAATTTAAATGTTTCTTTTGATTTAATTGATGCTTACAACATAAAATAAACGGTAAATTTATTATTTTTATCCTTAGCGATTTGAGCTAGGCAATGATAGTAGCTACTAAAAAAATATTATGCCCTTTCATGCTTTTAGCAGTTGAATTTACAAAAATCCTTACATAACGAAATATATCATCTTTCCTAAGATATTGTCGTATTTTCGTTTCAGTGTATATATAAGGTTATGTTGTTGCTTCGCAGCTGCACGCAATTCACGACCTTACCGGTTTATTTCCAAAACATCTTTTTTTAACGATGCCTACACTAAAAATCAACCCGTGCTTCAAATCCTAAATTTCTATGCTTAGCGATTTGTTGATGATAGTTCAGTCAGAACTTTGTTATTTTGTACATAAATTTGGTGTTTTTTAAATTACATATCATTATTTGGCAAATAATTACCAAAAAAATATGGTATGAGTCGCATCGTGGCCTTATGACTTGGCTACGCCAGCTTTATAGACTCGTAAAGTCTACGATTAATATTTTATGTGATATAGCCTTTTCTGCTGCTGCCAGCAGTCATCTGAAGTAAAGATCGTGATGAGATCTATCACTTCTGTTAAGAAACTACTAGTCTACTATTAATATTTGGTTTTCGTTCAGGACGCAGTACTTGCACTGCGCAGCTTAAAGTAACCGAGGACATTCGTGACGGTATGGAAGATAAATTAGTTACTATACTAGTACTCATTGATTTTTCTAATGCTTTCAATACCGTTGATCATGAAATTTTACTTAGTATCCTACTCCATC
Source organism: Apoda limacodes (assembly GCA_946406115.1). Taxonomy (NCBI): domain Eukaryota; kingdom Metazoa; phylum Arthropoda; class Insecta; order Lepidoptera; family Limacodidae; genus Apoda; species Apoda limacodes. The sequence goes on along the minus strand of OX291553.1, from coordinate 1,931,742 downwards.
TAAATATTTCTTCCAAAGAATTAAGATGGTTTTAATCGTATTTGCGGGATCGCCAACATGCTGTTCGTATTAACTTGATTTTGATTCCGGCGCACCTCAGGGTGGAATGTTATCACCAGTTTTATTCTCAATCTTTATTAACTTACTTTCTGTAAATATCAACTGTCCTTACCATTTCTATGCAGATGACTTGCAGTTGTATGTGCAAACCAGAGTTAAAGACCTACATTTAGCAGTGGAAAAAATTAATGATGAACTGATTAATATCAATGATTGGTCTGAGCGCTTTGGTATTAAGATTAATGCTAACAAGTATCAGGCTCTTCTTGTAGGTAGTACCCGATAATTTAGTAAATGCAACATAACCTCTGTGCCACTAGTTCTATTAAATAACACCATTATTCCTTTCTCTGATAGTGTTAAAGATCTTGGTCTGCACATTGATACTGGTTTTAATTGGACAGCACAAGTTAGTGAAATTAGTCGGAAAATTACCGGTACGCTACAATTTCCTTCCTTGTAATACCCAACTCTTAATAGTACAAGCGTTAGTATTGCCTCTCCTTGATTATTGTGATGTCTGTTTTCCGGACTTAACCTCTGATCTTATAAATAAACTGGACCGACTTATAAACAGCTCTATCCGGTATATCTTCGGTCTACGCAAGTATGGCCATATCTCTAATTTTCGCAAACAGCTTAAATGGTTGCCAGTTAGCCAACGCAGGAGTATTAGGATTCTCTGTGTCCTTTACTCTATTCTGCATGATCCTAGGCTATCCAGACTATTTAAAATCACGATTTCATTTTCTCGGCAATAACCATGAGCTCTCGCTTCGTTCTTCTCACAACCTTCTTTTTTCTACTCCACTACACCGCTCTGCATTTGTATCTAATTCTTTTACACTTCAAGCTACAAGACTCTGGTACGCACTTCCTAAAGACATCCGCAATGCGCAAAGTAAACATACTTTTAAAATAAAGGTAAAGGAATACTTTATCAAGCAGATGGCAGAGTGAAATTTCATTATTCTCTGTTATTTTTATCTATATTGTGACAAATTGTGTATCTATGTATTTATATATGTATATATTATGTATATTTATTTATATATTTTTGAAAATATAAGATATATAATTTTTATTAATTATCATGTAAATATTAGTATTTTTGTTCTTTAGTATGTTATAAGTTGATGTACAATTATTTTACTTCGACTTACCGCCAATAATTTTTCTGCTTGGCTCTATGGTTGACTGGTAGAGAATGCCGTGTGGCATTAAGTCCGCCATTGTACACTAGTTTGTGCAGTAAGTTTAAATAAATAAATAATATTTTCGGAGATATAGCCATTTCCAGTTTCATAACTCTCTTCCTCTCTCTTTCTCTCGCTGTTTCTCTAAAAAATAAATAATAGTATAAAATATAAAAGAGAGGTGGGAAAAGCATTGGGAAGGGGCAGCGTTACTCTTAATTTACTTGATATGCCAGTGACTGACAAAACTCATACCTTTTAGAATCAAGTTTCGTAAGGTTCACAGTGTAGCGGTTTTAATCACAAATCAAAAAAAATCTGAAAAAGGCTAAACTAATAAAGGGGTTTCAAGATTTTTTTTGAATACCAAGTTGGATCAAGAGTAAAAGTTACATCGATCGATAGAATACATTAAAATAAAGTCAATAGTAAAATGTCTTAAAGTGTTGTGTTACTAAGTTATTTACAGTTCAATTTTTCATATAAAATCAACAAAATCTATTTTTCCAGTTAAAATTCTCATTCCAATTATTGCTTATTTGAATTTCAATTAACTATCACATTGAAATCTTAATAATACATACATTGACGATCAAACTATGACTGAAGTTAAGCTCTCTTGTCTCAGCCACTAAAGGATTGGTGGCAATTTTTGTACGCAAATCCACTATTGACGATCTACAAACTGTCGTGTATGTTGTGATGTTGAACAAGTTTAACCAGATAGCGAAGCGCTCAGAGCTCAGTGCTAACGGAGTAGTCTTAAAATCTTTAATGAAATAGCAAGATTGAATAAGTAGAAAAGCATTTGCACACATTAAAAAGATCTCTTTCTAGGTGCCTGTCCCTTGTGGCAAAGCTCTCTCCACCCATTATACCCACTTTTCGGTTTTCTATATTGGTGACCTCTGCCACATCGTCAACTCCACCACCCGTGCGTCGTGTAACAGCAGAAATTACACCTGTCTATTTATGTTGAACCTTTTTTTGTCTTTACCATACTACAAAACAAGGAAAGACAGTGATAATGATAGATGAGTTAAAGAAAAAAAAAAAGCTCAAACCAAAATCCATCAACCAAATAAGTAAAACGAAGTAACGTTTCAGGATAGGGCGTATCTTAGACCACTGCTGTCAAGTCTTGATGCATCCACAACAATCGCTGTAGAGGCAGTTGGAATCTCGGCCTACGTCTGATTGCTTCGCTGAGGAGCGTTAGCCGTGCCCGAGTGCCCTGTGGCCAGCCACCTCCGACTTCCTAACATGCCAATAATTTTCTCCATTTGGACTTGGGAGGGTGCCATATTGCGAGACAATAAAAAATTACAAAAAAAATATATTTTAGAATTGCAAATGGATTCTTTACTATATTACTAATTAACTATAAAATTGATTTGGTGTACTTACTAAAAAAATGTTGTTTCTGTCACGAACAAAGCTACGCGTCGGTTGAAACACTTGACTGAACACTTGACTATCGGAATTCAATGAAAAAACATTTGAATAAACAGAAATCCGGGACGAAGCAACGAAAATTTTTTGTTTATCAGTTTTTTTGGTTTTGTTGATCCTTTGCAAAGGCAAAGGTTTTTTCATACAGCCAAGTCAGTATTATATTTCTCAATTAATCAGTAACTTATTTGATACTATATGTTTTTATTCTTCTGTTTGACCCAATAGTTAACAGTTAATTATAATTTTACAAAAAAAGAAACGAAGTAAGCCAAAATATCTTAGTAGAAATTTTATCGATTTTGTAAAAAAAAAATTTTTGTCCGTCTCTACGACATCCTAACGAACGTCGTTGCGTTTACACATCCTTCAGAGAGACGCATAGCAGGAAGCTGGTGGGGATACACTTCCGGGTTGCTCTCCGCCGTACAGTATCAAAATGACGTACGGTCGAGAAAAAGCGCTCCTTAAAATTCTCAATGGACTTAAAAGCCCATTTCCAACTTGTGTGTACCTCCCTACAGGTTTGTCGTTACAGCGTTTCGTTTTGTTGGTCGGACAGTAAAAACATCACGGCGGAGAAAGGCTCATAATTTGTTGCATAAAAGTAACATGGAAAATATATTTAGAATCTATAGCAAATGTCTTACGGACAGTTCATAAATACATTTAGTATCTATAGCAAATGTCTTACAGATAGTACATAAAATTAAAAATCAAATCAAAATCTTTTTATTGAAATGGGTTACTAAGAACACTTTCGAATCGTCAAGTAAATTAACTACAACTAGCTTTACAAACTAATTACAATACTGTTTTATTGCGTGCGTCCAATAGGTAATCTTTGTAAAATCACAAACGAAACATAAAATTATAGTGTATCAACTAATAAAACTATATCAACTAATAATTGAAACACTAAATAAACAAGATTTACAATGTAAATAGTTTGATTTACAAAAAAACAATCAATATTTAGGTAATATTTCAATTGCCTTTCAGTTTTTCAGATTGCATAGGAGAGTGAGGCACCATGTGATACATTAAAAGTCTTCAATTAATCTGTGACGGGATTTAAAGTAACTCCCGAGAAAAATATATTCATATAACTTATAATATATAATATTACACAGCAGACGTACATATCCATATATATATATATATATATAAGAATACACAGAAGTTTGTAAGACCAGACCAGCCTCAACAGGCGGCACCCGTTCACAAGTATGACACATGAATCAGCTATCGCTTCGCTCAACCATGTTTTAGGGAACGTAACGACCCGACGCACATGCCACAACCACAGAGACTTTGAGAGAGCATGACACACATTTAAGCAACTCCAATTCGATTGTACTATATTCATATAACATATATATATATATATGTATATACATACAATATACATACATATTTACATTTTACAAACATATAAATTAATATATAAAAAGGTATTCATATACATATTAAAGTTAATATAAAATACACATAATGCAAAACTTGATATATATACATACAGACACATTATAAATAAATACATCTAAAAGATATAAAATAAAACTATATGTAAATTAACTTATAGGTCCTATCTGATTCAATCCTCGTTCGGCCGCCCGATAGCGGCAGGGCTCCGAACACGAGCGGGTGCTACACACAAACACGCACATATACATAAATGCATACACACATTCAAACACACGTCGCACACCCAAAAGTGGCCCAGCCCCAACACAACAGCCCGGCAACAAATGCACATCATTTAAACTACCATCAATTCAGAAACTAGCCTAAGGGGAGAAGAAGTGGCAAGAAACTCCCGAATGTACACCTGTTATCAATCAGTCATGCAGGAACCAAGCCATAAAGTACTCAATATCTGTCCAAATATGTATATACACACATACACGCACGTACTCATGCGCCACACCCACACACATCCAAAGCCCCACCAAAACCAGGCAACCAAAGGTGGATTGCACATAGTGCATCCCCTGGTAGCTTGCCACCAACCACTATAAAGTAAACAACAGAGACATAACATCGTTACTTAGCTTGGTCTTTAGAGTGCTCCTTTTACTTATAAAACCTAAATTATTTAAGTTTGAATAGAAAACCTAACATTAATTTTGTGTGATACTAGGCCATACAAATTTGTTATTTAGATATTCATCTACATTATAATATGCTGTCTTACATAGCAGATGTTTAACATAAAATTTAAGCTGTTTGTCACCTAAATTAAGAATTTCTACAGTTTATTATAAAATTTTACACCGCTTCCCATAAATGATTTGTTGGCTTTAGTAAGCCTACACTTTGGCATAGCAAGTTTATTTTTATTTCTCATATTTAAGTTGTGCTTATCACTGTTTCTCGGAAATTGGGATATATTTTTACGGACAAACATAATATTTTCATAGATATATTGACACGGTAGATAAGAATAGATTCAGCAGCTTGGCAAGATGAATTTAAGGATTCAGTTATTTTTGATGGTAATTCACCAAAGAAATGTTCAAATATTTTGGCAACTTTTCCGTCATTATCAATTAAACCAGAGTCTGTTTTGATATTAAAGTTCTGTTCACGAGCCTTTGATCTACCAGTTTCATTATTGATCACATTCCAAACAGTTTTAATCACATAATCAGATGATTTAATTTTTCTGCTGATGTTATTAGACTATGCAACATGACAGACTGATCTAAAAAAAATTGAATACTTTTTCACATGTTCATTAAGGCTTGGATCGCGCATAAGCGATTTAAGTGAATGTAATTCATAAAGTCTATCTCTGCTTATTTTAATTCCTTTTGTTGCCCAATCGTTAAATTGAGGCCTGTAACTGCATTTTATTGTTTTAGTTTTAAAAAGGTTATTGAAAGTTTCATTCACTGACTGGAAAAAGTCTTTATATAAATTTTTAACATTTTTTTGAGGTCAAGAGCGGGTAAGATAGTTTTTAATTTTTCTAAAAAACTATTTATCCGAGGAACAGTGATTGGCCTACATATAATCTCCTTGTCTAATTTGGAACAAGTTATGGCAAAGCTAGCACTTTGACCACAATGATCCGATTCCAGACAACTTATAATGTTTTTTCTAAATATTCACAGTTACAGAATATGTTATCTAAAAGTTAAATGACTTAAATAGACTAAATAAGCGAGTACTTAATGAGGAGTTTATAAGTTTAGAAAAACATTCTCCATTATTTTTTCAAACTCAGAGTAATTTGTAGAAGGTGGCCTATAGACACAGACAATTATATGTTTTTCAAGTTCTGCACTAGATAATTCAATTAATTTTTCAACTGAAAGTGCAACAACATCTCTACGTTACGAATTAATGAACCACCTCGAATATGGTTGTGTCTGTTGTAACAACTAGAAACTTGAACATTTTTAATATTTAACAACATCTCATGTGATTTTAACCAGTGTTCTGTTATACATAAGATGTCTATATTGAATTTTTCAATAAATAATTCAATTTGTAAATCTTTGCCAAGGAAGCCTTGAATATTTTGATGAAATAATTTAAGTACATTATGCTTCCTCTTTGTCACTGAAGTCAGTTTCAAGCATTAAGAGCCACGCCACTATTAGTAACACTATTAACAGTATCAGTGTTGTCCAAGTAGATATCTACAGAAGAGGTAAAAATATTATATGCTAACAAAGTAGCCAGTCGTTGCTTACAATACTTAGATCGATACAATGTACCTTTAGTCAATATAAAACTAGAAATAAACTTATTTACTTATTTATGTCAAACAAATAAAATTTATCATTTTTACATGTCAAATTGTACAAGACATTATATAATTTATGGATATGTTGGTTTTGTTTATGTGACAGTTTTTTTGACTCCTAAATTTGAGAGTAAATCATAAGATTTAATTAAGTCCCGCTTTGTTACTCCAAAACTATTGCCTACAAATAATATAACAGTACAGTCTTTATCATATTTTCTGTCAGCTATTGAGTTCACAATTCGCCTGTATGTAGTATCGGGGGTACATATGTTAAGAACAGTATGGTTCAATTTATTATTCAAAATATGACCTTACCCTATACCTACTCTATCGGAGAACATGATAGTTTTTTCATCTTCATTGTAGCACTGAGGTGAGTCCTGATCCACAAAAACACTTCCCTGAAGTTGAGAGGGATGTACAGGAGTTATACTAGTACGCACAATACTAGCTTGACTCTGCTCTTTATTTGGTGACAAGGGTTCCAAGGGTTGCAATGCACATGATTGATTGCCCACTGTCAAACTGGGTTTCTATAGTTTCCGTGTTAATTCTAGCGTTAACGATTCAAATCGTTCATAGTTATAATTGCTCACTACAATTAATATATTCATGGCCAAAATATGCTCATTTATTTCTAATTTAGCAGAATTCAACTTTTACTAACTGTTTCTAAAGATTTTTGTAGCTGTTTTATTTGTACTTGAAGTAAAGTGTTCTCGGTTTCATATTTTAATTTGCTTCGCATTACTTCTTTTCTAAGCGGTAAAGATTTGAGAAACGCTTTGTTTTTATACTTACTTTTCTTTTTTAAATTTTTTACATAAATATGTTAAGTATCTATAGCAAAGGTCTTATCTACATGAAATAGATAACACACAGACAGTACATAAACTCTTTATTTGAAGTTGCCTAATCAGAACTTTGTATCACTGACGAATTAACTTTTATCGTACAATCGCAAAAATTAAATCTTCTGCGTGATGTGATATGAACACATGGTGACAAGATTATGATTATTATTATTAAATCACTAGACTTCATTATAATTTAAGTTAGTATTGTGTCATGTGTCATGGCTACAGCCAAAGACATGAGACGAGCATAGGCTGCTAATGATTCGGAAAATGTATAAAAACCACATCAACCAGTTTAAAGTGAAGCGGGGCCGGGGGTAGTATTGAAAGTTATACCATTGGTGATTTTTTAACCAATAGCGAAATAGTTGCTACCAATCAGAGCACTGTTGCAGTACTATGCAGCATTAAAAAGTTCTTATGGCAATTGACTAGTGATATTACAATATCGAATATGTTGGGTATTGGTACTACAGGCTATGTATTGCGCCGCGTTCAATTATGTATATGTACCTCTGCGACTAACAGCTTTGTTTCCTACATGCTATATATTTGTCCGTATTATGACAATATGCTTATAACACGTGTAAATAAATACTGTTCACTCACATCCAGATACATGCAGAGTATATAATTCAAACTTTTTTCAATAATTAGTCAACACAATTTAATATTTTTTTGTTACTTATTTCACTACTGTTTTATTTAGGTTTTCGCCCGCGACTCCGGCTAGATTTCATGATAATGGTTCAGTCAGTACTTTGGGTTTTCGCACACGAACTTTGAGACTTCCATCATTTATTCAATAACCACACAAAATTTCCAACCTCTTTTTCCCCATAGGGACTGAATTTTTAGAAACCGCAATACATCGTTTTTTAACTCAACAAGCATATTTATCCAAATTTCAAGTGAATTGACGATAGAAATATTTATTCACGGACAAATTTTCTGGATTCAAATCAAATATTTTCCTTTTTCATTTTATCGATTTAAGAAAAATGCATATTTTATTGATTGTTTTAAAGCGATACTGATTTTTAAGGAAATTTGATCGTAATAATAATCTTATTTCCTATATACATCTTTTCATCCCCTTTTTACCACTTTAGGTTAAATTACTTACTAATTAGATAACACAATAACGCTTGTTATATTAATTGTGTTAGAGAACATTTATACTAAAGTTTGACTACAAACATGGAAATTTCCAATCACAAACATACTTTGTCATCTCTTCTTTTTTCTAAGGGTTACATTTTTAAAAACTTCGAAAGACGTCGTTTATTACCCGTTAAGAAATTTGTATATATATTATGTTCCAAGTAAATGGAACCAACTCAGTCACTTTTACTCCTTTGGGGGCTGAACTGAGCAATAACACCAAGTTTCCAGTAAATTTGACCGTAGTATTATTATTTCCTCATATGTTTTCCACCGTTTCACTACTTTAAGAATTGAATTTCGAACAATCCGTTCTTAAATAACGCCTTCAACAATAAGGTCAACACCTTCTCCAAATTTAAAATATCCATCCTCAGCAGTTTGAACTGGGCGATGATGAGTCATTTAGTATATTGGCCTTTTTATTATAGATAGGTGGGGATAATTACCAAAAACATAAAACCGATCATGGTTTTATGGACTGATTTTATGGATTTAAACCAACCCCTATATAACCCCCTAGCGGATGTTTAAGTCGGCATCTTGTCAGTCTTTATTTATAACTTAAATTTTGAATACCAATTTTCATGGTTATATTTGCAAAATAAAACGGAATATTTTTCTACCTCACGGATTTTTTTTCAAAAATAGCATAGGTTATTCTTAGTTTTAAAAATGATGATTTTTTATAGAATTCATAATCGTGATGATCATTTCCTACAACTTTTTTTATCTCCTTGGGGGTTGAATATAAATAAATCTTTACTTAAATGACGCCTCCAATATAAAACCAACTCATTGTCCAAGTTTCAAATTTGTATGCTTAGCGGTTTCGGCTGGGCGATAATAAGTCAGGCAGATCATTGCCATTTTTATATAGATATAGAACGTTGCTTCTTTTTTCAAACAGCTGCCGCACCAACCTATTGTGAAAGAGTTGTTCTAATTCAGAAACCTTCCACGGCGTGTGCATGATAACTTACCAAAATTTCATTACAATCGGTTTACCCTTATTGCACGAGTCCGACTCACACTTGACTCTGTCCGACTCGCACTTGACCCTTTCGGAAAATCAATTTTTATTGGATGCCTACGTCATACAAATAACACACCTTCCAAGTTTCAGCTCTCTACGATCAGCGGTTTAGGCTGTATTCAGGACAAAGCATTTTAATGTATAAAAGATAGATTTAACATGAAAAATATTATTTTCCGTATAAATTTTGCTAACCCCTTTCTACCCTATAGGACCGGATTTTTGGAACACTGCAATACTCGCTACATTAATTGTGTTGTAGAATATGTATACTTCGTTATAAGTAGAAGTTAAGTAAAAATATTTCTTCTCATACAAACTTTACCAACCATTTTCTTCCCCTTAGGGGATTTTACTGAAATACTTATTACTATCAGTAATTTTAACAGTTAAAATAATAATTCTCATACAATATTTGCCACCCTCATTCATCCCCTTCGACGCTGAATTTTGAAAAACTCAGAAATATGTGTTCCGTTAACTGCACTGAGGAGCATTTATACTTAGTTTTAAGTTGATTTGCATTTTTTATCCACTTAGGGGTTGGATTTTGAAAAATGCTAAAACACGTTATTCTTTATTTTCTACCTAATATGAATATATGTCTTTTTATGGCTTCATTTACAAAAATAAAATCAGATTTCCATACAAAGTTTCATGCCCTATTTTATCTTCTATGGGATGATTTTTCAAAATAAGTGAAATTTATCATTCTTATTATTTTGTCAAAGGGTAGTATACCAATTTTCATTGATTTAACACAAAAATTAACGTTTCATACAAACTGCCAACCCCTATTTTAACCCCTTGGCCGGCAAATTTGGCAAACGCGTTGTTCGGTAAAGATAAGCGGTGACGGCATGTCCTTTCTCTTGGTTCGACATTGACTTTGTCAATCAATTCGCCGGCTCGTGCCCGGCTTGCATTTATTTCTGGAAAGTTCGTGGACGGATAAGGAAGATTCGATACCTAGTTACTGACTGTTAATTTTCGGCTCAGTATAGCCCAAAGTTATATAGAATATTGGTGATCGGTGTGAACTGTGTTGTATTTTCGTCCTCGGGGACATTAGACTTTGGCAGTTTTGTGAAGTGTTAATGGCCAGTGCACAGTGGCACGCTTTTATCACATAGTGCATCATCCCAGCGTCAGCACCTTGCCGGATTTGACCGGATTCCAACGACGGCGGTTGGTGGCAGCGTCACAACGGTGGCTGGCGGAGACATCGGTGACAAAAGACAAGGGGGCATGGCCTGAACTGAATTCAAGGCCTTTGTTAGTATTTCCGTTTCACATATCGAAACTGCGGTACTAGAGTACACATCTGATATTTCACATATGAAAATTTGGTTATATAGTATTTTACATATCTTTATATCTTCTATCTTACAGTAATATGACTTATCTCTACTTATACCTATATATTTTAACAGAAGGGACTATAGTGGAATATGACTCAGGGTGTTCAGGGCTGATTACGGCGGGAAAAGGAAGGCTATGGTAGATTAGATATTCTTTCGGGGTAACAAGAGGCAACTTTAGTACAAAGACTATTTTGTCTTTTATGTAATAACTAGATATTTCGTGATATATTTAATAATATGTTAATGTTGTCTAGTTCTAATAAGACTGGTAACTCTTTTGAACTGGGCAAAATTTTTTAGTTTTCTACAAGGTCAAGAAACAGGTCTTTTGGGGTGATTATGGAGGGGTGTAGTGTATTTGATTTGCTAAACATTACTGCGTTCAGTACATCTTCTAATTTAAATGACAACAACACTTAATAAACTATTTTCTAAAATGTTTAATAACTCAAACAGTTTAGATTTTACATACAAATTATCAGTTAAAATGGACACATTCTGTAATTTTGATGATAAGATTTCAACAGCGCTATTCAGACGTTGTTCGTTGACGCTGATTTTGTTTAAATGAGTTAATTGTGGAAGTGGTTCCTAAAATATTTTCTTTCATTAATTTTGATATTTTTTTTTGGTCGGTTTTGACAGGTGCTTAAAAACGGTTCCAATTCCACCAAACCATGCAGATCTTTTCGAATGTTTCGAGAGCAAATGTGAGATGGAATCAAAACCTCGGACAATATCATTATATCGTGTTGACAATGGTAAGAACATGTTATGACATTCGGTGTCATTGTATACGTCACTTAGTTTGCACAAGTACCGCGAGGTGCCTATCCCACCGTTTATGTTTTCTATGTGCGGTTTAATAAATGAAATGTCCGTAGGTATAATTACGTTTAAATATCCGTCAATTACCTTCAGTGAGCCAACTGGGTTGAAATATATACCAGGATAATTTGTAGCAGGTTGGATATATTGTTCCTGTGCCAAGGACTGGGCACTGCAATTAAAGTAAAAAAAAAAACCATTGCTATTAATCGTAATATTATTAACATTGTAACGTGACAACTTGTGCCTTTCACTTTTTATGTCTGTCTCTCTCGCTCTTAGGCGGGCTAACCATGCCGCGTGCCTCTCACTCGCTCTCATTGTGAGCGCATAACGTGAGCGGAGCGTAACGCAGTTTCTTGAAGTGTCACCCGGCAAACCAATTTATAAGACGTTGTCACGTCAATAAAAGTAAGGTAAACATAAAAATACCTTCTTAAAACTAACATGTAATAAAATGTAAAAAGTATGTATAATAAATCTAACCTAATATATATATAATTATATATAATAAAAAAGTAAAATGTAAAAATTTAAATTCAAAAACTTTATTTATTAGGTACTTTTATTAATATTTTATTACATTAAGATTCACAGCGTGCAAGTTTTACCTGGTCGTAGTGGTGTACTACATGACGGCGGTTTATTAAGAGAGTCAGAGTATTTCTGCCGTTTATCTTCATTACCTTGTAAGGTCCTTTCCAGATTGATAAAAGGGATTTACGCAACCTGAGGTGGTTTCTAAGATAGACGTAGTCACCAATTTTGTAATTAACAGGTCGTGTATGAGAGTCATAATAGACCTTAGAACATTATTTGGACCTTTGAATGTTTTCTCTAGCTTTATCGCGACAGTATTGGAGTCTGTGTTGGAGCATCTTAACGTAGTCTAAATAGGTCGTATCTTTTAATGGAGTGTAAACGGAGTTGGGGATAAAAGGTTTATGGCCGAAGAGTAACTCGTATGGAGTGAAGTTGGTTGTACTATGAACTGCTGTGTTATAAGCTAACATAGCTGTGTACACGTATCTGGGCCAGTTATCTTGTGATTCACAAATGTAAGATTTAAGATACTCCTTAAAAGTGGAATGACTCCTTTCAAGAGCTCCTTGGGTTTGGAGATGGTATGGAGAGGACCAAAGTTGTTTTATCTTAAGGAATGAGCAGGTTTGTTTAAATAATTCTGCTGAGAAATTTTTGCCTTGGTCAGTGAGAATATATTTGGGTATGCCAAATAAGGAAATGAAGTGTAAAAGGCACTCACTTGTTTCTTCGGCAGTAGTCAGAGGGTCCTGAGAGGGTACCCTGTTGAGAACTTAGTCAGGTCATCTTGAAGGGACCTTAACTTGCCAGGACCAGATTCAGGGAGTGGACCGACAATGTCCAAGGAAACTCTCTCACATGGGCTAGTAGATGTGCTGGTAATCTGCATAGGGGATCGGTTAATCTGTTTTAAAGCCTTATTGGTTTGACATGATTGACACGTTTTGACATAATTCTCGATGTCACTGCGCATGTTCTTCCAATAAAACTGTTTACGTATTTTATCGAACATTCTATTAGCACCAAGATGTCCGGCGACAGGACTGTCATGGTTTTCCTTTAATATGTTCTTGGTTCCGGTTAGTGTCGGGTAGAATATTTTGTTCTTATAGATGTGTATTTCGATTTTACTATAGAGTTTCGGATAATAGTGTCTGTCAAAGGGAGTTTTAAAATCAGTTATGCTGAGTTCAGTTGGAGTCTCTTCCCACAGTAGTAAAAGTTCATTTCTTACATTTTTCAGGGATTCAAAAATATCGGCGTATGAGCAGTCATCAAAATGATGGACTTTGGTGAACAAGAAGAGGTAAGTTTTGTCTTTAATTTTGAGGGATTTGTAGGAATGTAACGTCTTTTCAGATTGCAGGAAGTTTTCGGACTCTGGGGAATTGCACAAGATTTCTTGTACATAGGGCATGGACTCGTCCAGATCTAGAGAAGTAGGCACAATAAACAGTTTGTGATGGCTTTTTGTTAGGCTGTCATTGTGTTAGATAATTTTAGTAGTGTAATTAGTATGAGGGATTGATTTCAGGAATTTCGAATAGGAGTCATCCAACGCCTCTTCGGAAAGGAATGGGCTGAGTGTAGGGTTCGGAATCATAGAGTCTTAGTTACTAGTGGATGGTTGAATTTCAGGTACAGGAGGGCTTAGATTTTGTGATGTATTTTCATTGGTAGTTAGTGGATAGGGATTTCGATTAGAAGGACCAGCGTCTATATCTACGGGATTAATGGAAACGGAGTTTTGGATAAGGAACCTAGAAAGAGCATCCGCAGCGGCATTAAGCTTACCCTTGCGGTAAGCTTAACCTCATACTCATACTCTTCTAGTTTTAAGCGCCAACGTTGCAGTTTGCTGCTAGGATCAGTATGGTTAAATAGCCATTTCAAAGGTCAGTGATCAGTAAAAATTGAGAATTTCCTGCCGAACAGGTAGGACCTAAAGGTTTTACAGCCAAAGACGATGGCCAGTAGTTCCTTTTTGGTGGTGCTGTAATTGATTTCGTTTTAATTTAATGTACGAGATGCAAAGGCTATAGGGTGATCTTTGTCAACTGTACCTTGAGAAAGGATGGCGAAAATTGCGTAGTTTGAAGCGTCACAGGTAAGGATAAAAGGCTTTGAAAAGTCAGGATAGATGAGGACTGGTGCGGTTAGGAGTTTGTCTTTCAGTTGTTTAAAAGCAAGTTGTTGTTCGTTCTGCCAGAGGAATGGAATATCTTTCTTGAGTAGGAGCGTGAGTGGCTTAAATATTTTGGAGAAGTCGGGTATGAAACGGCGATAATATGACACTAAACCCAAAAAGGATTTAATGTCTTTCAGACATCTGGGAATGGGGAAGTTTTGGACATATGTTATTTTATTAGGATCTGGTTTGACACCTTGTTCTGTAATTACGTGGCCAAGGTAACCGACTTCTTTTCTTAGAAACTCGCATTTGTCGGGTTGTAATTTCAGGTTATAGGACCTGAGCTTTTGGAACACGAGGGAGAGGTTTTCAATGTGAGATGATAGGTCAAACGAATAGGTTACGATATCATCTAAATATACGAAGCAGCGCGTTATTCATGGCCTCTGGAATGTAGACGGCGCATTTTTCAAACCGAAAGGCGTTCTACAGAAATTGAAGTGACCTTGAGGCACACTAAACCTTGTCTTGGCTGAATCTTCTGGATTCATTCTTATCTGATGGAATCCGGACGCTAAATCTAAAGTGGAGAAGTATTTCGACTTTCCCAACTGGTCCAAGATCTCTGTAATGTTAGGAATAGGGTGGGTTTCTCCAATGGTTATGTCATTCAACCTCCTGTAATCAATAACAATGCGCCATTTCTTTTGACCAGATGCGTCTATCTTTTTAGGCACGATTCAAATCGGAGAAGACCAAGGGGAAATAGAAGGTTCAATTATATTTTGATCAAGCATTTTTTGGATTTGAGTTTGCACTTCTTGTTTATGGACTTCGGGGAATCTATAGGACTTGACATTAATAGGCTGGGAGGAGGACGTTCTTATTTCATGTTGAATGGCATCTGTAGAAGTTAATTGATCATTTGGGAGGTAGAAGATATCCGAGTGTCGTTAACACACATCATAGAGTGCTTCAAGTTCTTCGCTATTCAGGTGCAAAAGACGAAGGAGAATTAGAACTTGTTGTGTTCTGTCAATGCTTTTTTGACTGGATTTAGTGAAGCATTGGGATTCGTGATCGAGAGGGTGAAGTGTGAGTTGAAGATCTGAAGACTGGTATTGGGTTTTCGGATACATTGGCAACAGTTATGTTTACTCTGTTGTTGTCTTTGACTTTCACTATACAGTTTGCAATAAGTAATGAATCGGAGATATGTTGGTCGATTATAACACCTTCTTTTAGTTTAGGATTTTTGATGAAACATTCAATCATGAGTTCTGTACGAGGAGGAATATTGTAAGTAGGTTTGGAAAACAGGAGATTTAATTTGTTTTTGTCAATGTTAAGTATATTTCTATTGTAGTCTATGTTACATTGGTAGTGGGTAAGTAGGTTGTGTCCTATAATTCCGTCATAGGATAGGTTTATGTCATCAACAACATGGAATGTAAATAGAAGGGATTCTTTAGAAAAAAGTATTTTCTTTTTGCAATGAAGAACCACGTGAGACGGTGTCTCCTCGGCTTCCATACAGCCCCTGCATAGAGGACTGTCAGTAACGCTGATATTGAAAAAGTGCTGTTATTATGCCAACTATGTAGCGTAGGTTTTTCCTGCAAGGTTTTAACAGTTTGTGCGACAGATTTGCGTCCAAGGATGTAAGAACATTCTTGGTTTGTTTGCAGTCTGTCTGTTCTGCCCACTGTTTGTTGTGTTGTTGTAAGGTTCTGTCACGTAACCATGTTTTGAGTTGGATGAATGGTATCGGTACAATTGGTTCAGGTCCCATTATTTTAGTGCCCGATCCTCTCTTTGCCAACTCATGTGCCGCATCATTGCCTAGAGACCCACTATGACCACGTATCCATTGAAGAGTAACCCGGTTCTTCAATGCAATTTTTTGCAGTTCACAGTGACACTTCAGGATTAGTCCACTGTTGATGCGGTTGTTGTTGAGAGCTTGTAGCACAGCGGTACTGTCGAAGACGATGCGTATCGATGCATTGCTTATGTATATTGCAACACATTCTGCTTGGAAGATGGTGTTGAGTGCACCCAAGCTCGTTGATATGTTGATGTTCAGGTCATGGGAGACTACGCCTGCGCCCGTTCCTGATTCCGTTTTGGAGCCATCGGTGTAGATCCTGACTTCATTGATGCCGGAGCTATCCTTTTCTTCCTCATGAAGCTGGATACGGTATTTTTTGTCAAAGACAAAGGTTTTTGGGATGATGTCACATGTCGCCTCTATCATCGGAAGCTCATTTCCCATCGCCTCCTTGAGCCGTGCATGAGTGATTCTGCCGTCCCGTTTCCAGAGCCCTACTTTCTCAAGTCGTATGGCTGCAGCGGCAGCTTCTTGTTGTATAACAAGATGAAGGGGTCTGAGGTTGAGAATGACTTCTAATGCTGTGGTGGGAGTCGTTTTCATACTGCCTGTGGTTGCTAGGCAGGCAATACGCTGCAGGCTTTGTAGTTTGTTTTTTACTTTGCTTAACTGAGTTCGGGGCCACCAAACTACTGCACCATATGTTATCATGGGTCGTATTATGGCTGTATAAAGCCAGAGGGTTATGGATGGCTTAAGGCCCCATTTTTTGCCTATTAGTCTTCTGCATTGCCAGAAGGTTGTACATGCCCTGGTTATTTTTGTGCTTAAATGCTTACTCCAATTTAGTTTGTTGTCTAGAATTACCCCAAGGTATTTGACTTCACTTGAAAGGGTAAGCTCAATGTCAAATAGTTTTGGCATGGTAGTTATTTGAATTTTCCTTTTATATTTGAAAAGGACTAATTATGTTTTGTTGGGGTTTACCGTCAGTTCATGGTGGTGACACCACTCTTCCATGATTCTGAGGGCTAGTTGCATGCGAGTGCAGATAATATTTTCTGAGTTGCCTTTGATCAGAATAGTAATGTCGTCCGCTTAACCTACTGTGTAGTAGCATCTATCGTTAAGACGTTTCAGCAGATAGTCCACCACAATGTTCCACAGTAAAGGAGAGAGTACTCCTCCTTGTGGGCAGCCTTTCGCTACAATGCCTCTCGTGGTGGTGTTAACTGTAAATTGTACTGCTCTTAGTTTCAGAAGTTGATCAATCCACCCACTGATGGTTTGTTCGACTCCAAATCTACTAAGAGAACGGCTGATGCTATTGAATTTCGTTTTGTCGAACGCTCCTTCGATGTCAATGAAAGCGCCTAGTGTCATTAGCATATCAGAGAGGGCTGTTTCTTTAGTTCCTACGATAGCGTGTAGGGCTGATTCTGTCGATCTACCCTTTCTATAAGCATGTTGTTGGCGGTGCATTGGCATGCGCGTTAGTGCACCCTCCCTTAGGTATCTATCTGTTAGCCTCTCTAGAGTCTTCAGCATGAAGGACGTCAGACTAATTGGCCTGTAAGATTTTGCTTGTGTGTAGTCAGATTTACCCGGTTTTGGTAAAAATATGACCTTGACTTCTCACCACGGGCGAGGTATATAGTTGTGAGCTATGGAAGCTCTAAATATATCAACTAGATGTGGCACAAGTGTTGTTTGTCCCCATTTCAAGAGTGCTGGAAATATGTTGTCCAGGCCAGCAGATTTGAAGGGTTGGAAGTTTTCGATTGCCCACACAACTCGGTCTGCAGTGACTATGGATTTGGCTATATTCCAATCTGTAGGGGTTGGTTCTCTGTGTTCCACATTTTCCCAGTTTGGGTTGTCAGTGACTACACATCCTGGAAAGTGTGTTTCGATAAGCACCTCGCTTATCTCGCTATCAGAGGTCGCATATGTACCATCCTGTTTTTTTTATTGAGCCCAGAGTTCTGTTATTATCTTGTGATAATATTTTTTTCACCCTAGCTGCTTCATTGGTTGAATTGATGTTGTCGCAGAACCGCCGCCAGGATTCACCTTTGCGATATCTTATGCGTTTCTTGTAATGATACTGGGCTTGTTTATATCGTTCCCAGTCTATTTCAGTTCTTGTGTTTTTGGCTCGATTAAAGAGTCTTTTCAGATTGAGTTTGAGTCTCTCTAGTTCTGGCCCCCACCAGTGAGACTTTCCCCCTATGATTGGTGTTGTAGGGGTGCAGGCTTGGTGGTAGCTGTGTTGTATACACGTGGTTAGTGTGTTTATATTATGTTCTATGTTGTCAGTGCTGTTGGTCATGTCTTTAAGGGTGATTATATCTACCTCATATTGAAGAAGGGTCGTGTACCTTGCAATGTCCGTCTTACGTGGGTTACGTTTTGGTTGCTCGTCCTTCTTATGCACTTGTATGGTATAGCAGATTCTCCTGTGGTCTGCAAAGGATGGTTCAGCGGAGACGTGCCAGTTTGACACAAGATCCGTTGCCCCATCGGATGCAAGAGTTACATCTACTATGGTCTGATATCTGGAATTAACAAAAGTGGGCTCCGAGCCATTATTAATTATAGAAAGGTTAGTTGAGAATATATACTCTGTTAGAGACTTGCCTCGTTGGTTCGGTGTTGGGCTCCCCCATAGAGGGTGGTGGGCATTTGAGTCAGCTGATATTATAATGTCCCAGCCATGGTCTTCGCAGTTTTGCACTAGTTCAGTCAGCTCCTTAGACGGTATCACCTCATCCCCGGGCATGTAGACACAGGCTAGCACTAGCGTTTGTTTGTCCGTTCCTGTATCAAGCCTTACAGCTGTAAGGTCTCTGGAACAGAAATTGGTTAGTAGCAAGGCTGGTATTGATCTGGGTATGTATATGCATGTTCTCGGTTGATTAGCCGAGATTTTGTGTAGTAACTTACCCCCGATGTTGTTAAGACCGCATATGTTATTTCCTCTAATCCACGGCTCCTGGATTCCACGTCTTCTTGTCAACCTCCAGCAGTCTGCGCAGGGTAGCCGTTGCAATTTGCTTGTGCTGGAGGTTAGTTTGGATCACGCTGATAGGGACACGAGAATTTTACTGTCCAACGACTCCCCATCAGATTACGTGTGGTCGTAGGCGCCTATGTTTGGTATGGGAGCTGCGTGTGTGTCCATAGGTGCGTGTTCTGTGGAAGCTTAGGCTGAGGTAGTTGGGTTGCTAGGTGGTAGTGTGCCAGTAGCCTTAGCTCCGTTTGTGTTGGGTTCGTCTGGGGATTCTGTGTCCGCCGGATCACCTACACCTCCAACAGTGCTGAATCTGATGTACACACTGCCGGAGATGAAGGCGACTCGTCTATCCCTTTCCAAAATCTTCGCCACCTCGGATTCTGGAATGCCCAGGGTCAGGAAGATACCCTTCTCCTGCATGATTGCGCCGTACAATTGCCATGATTTTACATTGTACCATGGGTTCTGCGCGGTCAGCAGGCGATGGGTCCTCGTTAGGTCGACACCAATAGATTTCGGAAGCCATAGCGATGCGCGGACTCGCTTCGCTATATCTGACTATAGGGTGGCTACAGTGTTTTTGAGCCAAGTTAGCGACAATAGGGGTAAACCGATGGTAATAAAATTTTGGTAAGTTGTTTTGCACACGCCGGGGAAGGTTCTTAAGAAAAAAAAGGGTCAAGTGCGAGTCGGACTCGCGCAATAGGGGTAAACCGATGGTAATGAAATTTTGGTAAGTTTTGTGCACACGTTGGGGAAGGTTTCTGAATTAGTACAACCCTATTAGGTTGTTTTAAAAAAAGAAGCAACGTTCGCCGGTTCAGCTATATTTATATAAAAGAAGAAATTGACAGGCTGACTGACTAATCGATCAATGAACAGCTGAAACCGCTGTGTCTAGAAGCATGACATTTTGCACAAACGTTCCTTAAATGACGTAAGTATGCACTAAGAAGGGATTTTTAGAACTTAATCCCCTAAGGGGGTAAAATATGTGATGGCAGTTTGCATGGAAATGGCTAAAACTTGGCTTAAACGTTAAAAATTAAGATTCACGTGATTCACCGTTTTTGAATAATTATTCTCTAGACGGCAAAATAGAGGATGAAAATTTGTATGAGAATTCCGATGTTATTGTATGAAAACAGTTAAAAGCTGTTTTTTTTTTTAAGTTTACGCAGACGAAGTAGCGGGAATAAGCTAGTTTAATACAATTGACATGGATTGAAATGTGTTTGTGAATAATAGACCCGTGACCCTAAGTTTTTCTGGTTTACTTTATTCGTTATACTAATACACTAATGTTGTTATGCCCACTCTGTCTACTAACCGTGGCTCCGTTATATTGTTAATAGTCCAATCAAATTAGAAAATGAAAAAACATTGGTTAGTAGAGTATTAATTTTTTTATGTACTATCAGCCAGAATTCTGAGTATAGACCTTAAGGACTGGCTTGCAGTGACCTATGTCCTTTTTAGCAGGGTGCCGTTTTTTTTATTGTTACGGTTGACTTATTATTTAATTTTAAATTCTATACAAAGTTTAAGACCACTTGTCAAATAGTTTATCATGTATAAAATATATAAAAAATATATATTATAAAGAACAAATCTGGACACCTTCACATTCTATTGTTGCCAAGTACCATTTAAAAAGTTTTTTTTAATTACCTGTCAGTTACCACTTCATAAATGTATATTGTTACAGCAAAACAAAAAGTGCCGAACAAGAGCCTGTTGGTGGAGTCATTGTAATATCCTATTTATTACTCATTATTTGCAAACAGTTAAGCATGGTGGTGGTTCCGTTATGGTTCGGGGTTGCTTCTCGGGCCTCTAGCTCTCGTTTAAGTTAGTAAGGTGGGCTTAAACTTTTCGCCGGTAGGTATATTTTATTAATATTAATTTGATTAAAGGACATTAGAAAAAAACGAAACTTATTTCCAATTGGCGAACAATTTTATGGGTGACGACAACGCAATTGCATTGCATGCAATCGAAAAATGTCTAAAAGTGGATACTCAAGTTTCTATCAAATAGTGCATGTTCATTACAACTTCCGGTTAAATATACTAAAAGTCCCCATAGATATAAGTCGTGTCACGTATGTTGAATCATGCGCAGTAACACATTTTCGGGTCCATTGTGGTGGGCAATGCGGTGTGACACGAAGGGCAGCGCGTAACCATAGCAACACAGGTCCTGGGGTACAATCACTCACCTATGTTTTGATAATTTGTTACACACAATGTTAATTTCTGCCAAAAAGAGCTTGCAAGAAGTTCTATTTAAAGTAATAATACAATACTTTGATATCTAGCTAAACAAATATACCAAAACACTTATTAGGTTATAAAATTAAGTGAGTAAGCTACTAAATACAAAGTAAAACTGTCAATTATTATTATTTTTTTTAAGAAGCATATTCATTCATTGTAGTCCCACAATTCCAGGACTTTCCCCTCTCCCTCTGCAAGAGCATTGGGATCCTTACTGTTGACGTCTCCAGCGATGTTCAGTTCCGAGATCATTTGCATGACAAGGTGAAGCTGGCTTCCAAAAAACTAGGTGTACTCAACAGAGCGAGGCAATACTTCACGTCGGGGTATTCACGCAAATCTTAACGCAGTCCACCACCGTGTCGAGACTACGCAGCCCACCATTCTTTTTCTAACGGAGACGCAGATATCCTGCCCGGCCGACACATCATACCTTCACTATCCCGGCTACAAACTCGAACACAATTTTATGAGTCGTGCCGGTGTGTGTATGTTCGTCCGGGAGGATATCTGCTTTCGCCGCCTTCATAGCCTTGAAGACAGGGACCTGTCGATATTGTGGGTGCGCGTAGATCACGGCGGCCACACTCGTATTTTTTGTTATAGCGACAACAGAAAAACATCTTCTGTGAAAATTTCAATGGCTAAGTATCACGGTTCATGATATACAGTCAGACGGACGGACAGCGAAGCCTTTGTAATAGGGTTCCGCTAATTACCCAATGGGTACGGAACCCTAAAAAAGCAAAGGGGGCGCAACATGCGAAGCGCCAAATATCAATCGAGTGCAATAATTCATATATTTAACGTATTCCGATATTTAATAGTACTAGTGGCATTAGCGCCATGATAATTATATTTTTGCACAATCATGTACAAACTTAAAACTATCTATACTATCCATGAATATAATATAATAATAAATATTATAAATGCGAAAATAAATCTGTCTGTTACCTCTTCATGCTGAAATCAATGTACCGATCAAGATGAAATTCGGCATGCAGATAGTTTGAGTCCCGGAAAAGGACATAACTTGAAAGCTACAAGTTGACAAAGCGTCAAATATTATCCATTTTTTTATTTATTTTTCCCATAATCGAGGAGTTGCCCTTGAAATCCTACACCGATGACCGAATAATAAGAATCCATAGAATTTTGCAAGAGCAGAACAGCCACCACAGGCGGCACCTGTTCACAAGTATGACACATGAATCAGCCATCGCTTCGCTCAACCATGTTTTAGAGAACGTAACGACCCGACGCACATGCGGTGATACACTTTGAGAGAGCATGACACACTGAAGCAACTCCAATAAAACTTCGATTATACTAAATATACACATATAGACATATTTACATTTTACAAACATATAAATAAATAAATAAATAGGTATTCATATACATATTAACAATAATATTAAATACACATACATACACATATATATATAATAATAAATACATATATATATAAACATACAAATACATATAAAAATATATGTAAATTAACTTATAGGTTCTGTCTGATTCAATCCTCGTTCGGCCGCCCGATAGCGGCAGGGTCCGAACACGAGCGGGTGCTACACACAAACACGCACATATACAAATATGCACAGACATATTCAAACAGACGTCGCACACCCGAAAGTGGCCCAGCCCCTACACAACAGCCCGGCAACAAATGCTCCTCATTTAATCTACCATCACTTCGGAAAAAAGCCTAAGGGGAGAAGAAGTGACAAGAAACTCCCGAATGTACACCTGTTACCAATCAGTCATGCAGGAACCAAGCCATCAAGTACACAATTTCTATCCAAATATGTATATACACACATACACGAACATAGTCGTGCGCCACACCCCCACGAATCCAAAACCCCACCAAAACCAGGCAACCAAAGGGATATTGCACATTGTGCATCCCCTGGTAGCTCGCCACCAACCACAACAAAGTTAACAACAGAGAGATAACAACGCTACTTAGGTTGGTCTTTAGAGTGCCCCTTTAACTTATCGAAAGTAAATTATTTAAGTTTGAATAGAAAACCTAACATTAATTTTGTGTGATACTAGGCCATACAATTTTGTCATTTAGATATTCATCTAAATTATAATATGCTTTCTTACATAGCAGATGTTGAATATAAAATTAAAACTGTTTGTCACCTAAGTTAAGAATTTCTACAGTTTATTATAAAATTTTACACCGCTTCCCATAAATGATTTGTTGGCTTTAGTAAGCCTAAACTTTGGCATAGCAAGTTTATTTTTATTTGTCGTATTTAAGTTGTGCTTATCACTGTTTCTCGTAAATTGGGATATATTTTTACGGACAAACATAATATTTTCATAGATATATTGACACGGTACGGTTAGAATATTTATTTCTTTAAAAACATCCCTAAGAGAATCTCGGCTACCTAGCTCATATATGCTTTGTACTGCCCTTTTTTGTAATATAAATATGGTTTCAATATCAGCAGCAGAACCCCAAAGCGTAATACTATATGACATAACACTGTGGAAATAAGCAAAGTAAACCAGTCTTGTTGTGATTATGTCAGTCAATTTCCTGATTTTTCTTACTGCAAAAGCAGCAGAACTAAGTTTACCTGCTGGAACTGTAATTTGTGGACACCACTGCAATTTTTAGTCAATAGTTATACCTAAAAAGACCTTTTTCATCAACGAATTCTAATTTTTCATTCTTCAATACCGGAGGTTAAACTATATGAAGAGTATCAATCGATCATTCTTAGTTACCTGACATAAACACTGTAGGGTGCGAAAGGGATAGTAGAGTAGATCAGCGCCGCTTACGACGTGACTCTATTATGCAAGCTAATCGAATCTGTATAATTGCGCCACGGAAAAGGGGAGGATCTAGATCAACGGATTAGTAGAATCGGTTTACACTTTCGATTTAATTATTCGATTATTACTATAAAGTAGCTGGCTATTAAATGCGAAGCACGTGGGTACGCTGTGTGTTAAAGGGTTTTTTTTTTTTTTATTACACTAAGGTGGCAAGCAAGCTTACGGTCCGCCTGATGGTAAGCGGTCACCGTAGCCTATGGACGCAACACCAGGGGTATCACTTGCGCGTTGCCGACCCTTCAGAAATCTAATAACTTCTTTCTTGAAGAACTCCATACTATAGTCCTTGCAGAAAACCTTGGCAGGGAGCTCATTCCACAACTTAAGCGTTCGAGGGAGGAAGTTTCTCTGAAACCGCACTGTACGCGACCATTTAGGTTCTAAAGTGTGAGAATGAATTCCCTGCCGATGGCGAGCGGTGCGATGGTAGAAAGTAGCCTTGGGCATCATTTCGAACAATTCCTCAGAACACAATCCATTGTAAAAGCGGCAGAACACACACAGTGAGGCAAAGTCTCTTCTCAGACTTAAGGGCTCGATACACGAAGTGAGTTTGGAATCGTCGACAATTCTCACAGCCCGTCGTTGAACCTAATCAAAAGGGCCAAGCTGGTATCCGGGTGCACCTGCCTAGAGATGGCAGCAGTACTCCATATGGGGCCGAACTTGCGACTTGTAAAGTAACAACCTTTGCCCCGACGTGACTTACTGCTTCGCTCTGTTGAGTACACCAAGTTTTTTGGACGCCAGCTTCACCTTATCTTGTAAATGATCTCGGAACTGAACATCGCTGGAGATGTCGACACCAAGGATCCCAATGCTCTTGGACATGGAGATGGGAGTGTTCTGGAATTGTGGGACTACAGTGAATGGAGTTTTCTTAGCGGTGAACGCTCACACTTGTGTCTTTGTAGGGTTGAATCGGACCAAGTTTACCCGTCCCCAGTCAGAGACCTGGGACAGTGTGGTCTCGATTTGAGACACAAGTTCTCCGCGGTTTTCCTCCACAACGGAACAACGAGGGATGTTTGCACGACCCGTGTAAAAAGCGTCTCCAGTACTGTCATCTGCATAGCAATGTATGTTGTTGACGTCCAACATGTCATTGATATGCAGTTAAAACAGCGTAGGAGACAACACAGAGCAACTACCGTCAACTACGGTTCGTATGCGTCTGCCAGACAAAAAGCTAGCCACCCATTTGCACAAACCCTCGGGCACTCCGTAAGATGGCAACTTCGATAGAAGACCCCGGTGCCAGACCCGATCTTTTTTTCCTGTGGCAACCCATGAGGTAGTAAATTGTACCTTTTTAATATAAATTCACGCAAAACATTACAAATAACTAGTTATATATTTAGAATAGTGGTTTAAATGTACATAAATAAGTGCGAGATAACATTTTTTTTTCAAGTGTTACTGCGATCCATCCGTTATAAAGTTCAAATTTTTCAATCATATTTTGTATATTATTTAGTTGTGATTGTGAGTTTTACTATTATTTATCAGTATTGTATTCATAAAAGACCACAGTTATAAGGTAAAGTAACCAATTATTAAGCAAATTGTCAACAAACCATCTTTTTCGTTACGTTGTCAAGCTATTCCTTGGTAAGTTTTAACCTCTCTCTTTTGTATTTATTACGCTCAAACAGCCTTAAAATGATGACTCGCAAGGCATCTGCTCGCCAGGAAGAGTCCAAACTTTAACTGGCTTTGCAGGAACTTAAGATTTCCAAGGAAAAGTGTGATCAGCTATACAGTGAAAGGGATGATAACGAAAGAGAACTCTTAGAAATATTAAACAAAAATAGTAGCCTCCGCAATGAGTTGTCAGTGTTGCACACTCAATATGGTACTGTCCTAGAAGAGCGGGACCAATTTCAGAAAATTATAGAAACATTTGACAGCTGTAGTGAGGAGTATGTGGTGGCCCTTAATAAGATCTCATATCTTGAAGAGGAACTACGCGAGGCCCATCAACACATCTCACAACTTGAAGAGGCCACCCATACTTACACACAGCATCAAACTCAAAATCTTTTTGACGAATTATGTAGTAAGGCCCCTAATCTTGTTTCTGCTGCAACTAGCAATACCACCACTATAGATCTTACAGGTGATGACACCATTAATTCTTCTAAACCAGTGAGGCTTGCTAAGTGCAGTAGAAACCAGATAAAAAAATACATCAAAATCAACAGATTTATAAAAAAAAATGAAAAAATTATCAAAAAGCAAAAAATATTTAGTAGAAATGTAAATTACTGCAAAGAAAAATTACAGTTAGTGGAACATCTGGAAGTATGTAAGTTGCAATTAGAAAACAGTAGGCTACAACATAAAACTGATACACATTTACTCGACTTGCAAATAAAAGATCTACATACATCCTTGCAGATGATGACCTGCAGCTATGAAGAGTCTCTGAGAGAGATGGCGGAGCACACACTGGCTATGAATGAGCTAATTGAATTGAGTAAATATAATGAAGAGCGTTTTAAGTCATTACAACTCAATCACAGCATGTGTAATTGTAAACGCCTCAGCGATTCACAGCCGGATTGTGCATCTTTGTTACTACTTTTACCAACACCTCAGTCGTCAATGTGTGTCAGTTTGGAATCAGACCAACACTCATATGCTCACAACAGTTCTTACTCAACTAGTGTCTCACAAAAATGTAATGTTGATGACAATATAGTAATGTTTTGCGATGAAATGGGAAAAGGTTTTGGACACTTTCTCAGCTCAAGTGTAGGACAACCAGTTTTAAATAATTGTATGCCAAATGCCAATTATGTTAATATAATAAGAAGTTTAATAAAGTCTGACAAAATCACTCCATCCACTACATTAGTAATATTTATCGGTAACAGGGGTAATGTAAATAAAAGTGAATTAAGACAATATTATAATAGTATAAGCGCACTTAAAGGCCTATCGCTATAACCTCTCTCCTCTCCAAGGTGATGGAGCGTGTGATCAACACACAGCTTTTGAGATACCTAGAAAAACACGACCTGATCAGTGACCGTCAATATGGCTTTCGCCACGGTCGCTCAACTGGTGACCTTCTAGTGTATCTCACACACCGATGGGCACTAGCCATTGAGAGTCAGGGGGAGGCATTGGCATGTAGCCTAGACATAGCGAAGGCGTTCGATCGGGTCGGGCACCGGGGTCTTCTATCGAAGTTGCCTTCTTACGGAGTGCCCGAGGGTTTGTGCAAATGGGTGGCTAGCTTTTTGTCCGGCAGAAGCATACGAGCCGTAGTTGACGGTAGTTGCTCTGATAGCATGGACATTAATGCTGGTGTCCCGCAAGGCTCTGTGCCGTCTCCTACGCTGTTTCTACTGCACATCAATGATATGTTGGACATCAACAACATACATTGCTATGCAGATGACAGTACTGGAGACGCTTATTACACGGGCCGTGCAAGCATCCCACGTTCCGTTGTGCAGGAAAAGCGTGGAGAACTTATGTCTCAAATTGAGATCGGTCTGTCCAAGGTCTCTGACTGGGGGCGGGAAAACTTGGTCCGATTCAACCCTTCAAAGACACAAGTCTGCGCGTTCGCCGCTAAGAAAACCCCATTCGCTGTAGTCCCACAATTTCAGAACACTCCCCTCTCCATCTCCAAGAGCATTGGGATCCTTGGCGTTGACATTTCCAGCGATGTTCAGTTCCGAGATCATTTGCTAGACATGGTAAAGCTGGCGTCCAAAAAACTTGGTGTACTCAACAGAGCGAAGCAGTACTTCACGTCGGGGCAAAGGTTGCTACTTTACAAGTTGCAAGTCCGGCCCCATATGGAGTACTGCTGCCATCTCTGGGCAGGTGCACCCGGATACCAGCTTGGCCCTTTTGACTCGGTTCAACGACGGGCTGTGAGAATTGTCGACGATCCCAAACTCACTTGCGGTATCGAGCCCTTAAGTCTGAGGAGAGACTTTGCCTCCCTGTGTGTGTTCTACCGCTTGTACAATGGATTGTGTTCTGAGGAATTGTTCGAAATGATGCCCACGGCTACTTTCTACCATCGCACCGCTCGCCATCGACAGGGAATTCATTCTCACACTTTGGAACCAAAATGGTCGCGTACAGTGCGGTTTCAGAGAAACTTCCTCCCGCGAACCCTTGGGTTGTGGAATGAGCTCCCTGCCAAGGTTTTCTCTAAGGACTACAGTATGGGGTTCTTCAAAAGAGAAGTTATTAGATTTCTGAAAGGTCGGCAACGCGCGAGTGATGCCCCTAGTGTTGCAAGCGTCCATAGGCTACGGTGACCGCTTACCATCAGGCGGACCGTAGGCTTGTTTGCCACGTTAGTGGTATAAAAAAAAAAAAAATTTTAATGTTTACATTTCCCTATTGTAAGGGTTTGCCACAGGAGGAAAACAACCTTAGATGTAAGTTAAATTTAGCTTTGCATTGCATACTATGTCTAGCAATAACAATAACTTTCATGTGATAGATACTAACAGTATTTTTAGACATAATTATATAAGAACAAGACATAAATATTATCTCACACACCATTGTACCAGAGTGTTAGCCTTGTCGCTATCATATTATATTAATACCACAGCCAATAATTTGGCTAAACAATCTGCTTTTATTGAGCAGTGTAATTATAGTAGTGTAATTGACATTTCAGCCAAGTATTTGGCTAAACAACCTGCTTCTATTGAGCAGTGCAATTATAATAGTGTAATTGACATTTCAGCTAATCATTTAGCTAAACAACCTGCTTCTATTGAGCAGTATAATAATTTGACATGTAATGATTTAAATTAAATTTTCAGACAACAAAGGACCACTTTGGCATATTATATAATTCCAACACTAATAATGATTATATTAAACAATCTATGTCTACTCAAGTTTTATGTAAACAGAAACAAAAAAATAAACTTTGTCATACTAAAAATAATATTGCATTAAACCTGGTGCATCAGAATATACAAGGAATGTCTCAGAAAGAACTAGAAATTGAATTGTTCATAAACTGCCAAAAGATTGACATTTTTATGTATCACTGAACACTGGCTACGCAGCCATCAGTTTATGTTCAATTTCACTAATCACCAGGTGGGAAGTTCGTTCAGCCGAGTAAATGCTATCCATGGTGGCTCTTTAATTTTAGTTAATAAACAGCTAAAGTTTAAGGAACGTAAAGACATTGTGAGCCTCTCAGGTGAGCGAACTGCCGAGCTGTGAAGTTATACCTCTTTATAAATCAGGTAGTTCAACAGATCCTAATAATTTTCGGCCTATTTCAATACTACCTATACTCAGTAAAGTTTTTGAAAAAATCTAACTTTGTCAAATGTTAAGCCATTTCTGTATTAATGAGCTACTTAGTAGTAAACAGTTTGGCTTTATGAAAGGCCGTTCCACAACCGATGCAGGAGTGGCACTATTAAAAAATATATATAACGCCTGGGAGGATTCGCATGACGCCCTTGGAGTGTTTTGTGATTTATCTAAGGCATTTGACTGTGTTCAACATGAAAATCTCATCAGGAAGCTACATCACTATGGTATTAGAGGTAAATGGGGTCCTCATATTCATAACCTAGCCAAAAAACTTAGCTCTGCTGTGTATGCGATCAAGAAAATAAGACAATTGACCGATGTCGACACTCCAAAAATAGTATATTTTAGCTATTTCCATAGTTTAATGACATATGGTATCCTATTGTGGGGTAGCGCTGCTGATGTAAATACAATATTTTTGTTACAAAAAAGGGCAATTCGTGCTATTTATAAATGAGGATCTAGGATATCTCTGCGGGATAGGTTTAGGGAAGTAAAAATTTTAACTTTAGTGTCGCAGTACATATATGAAAATCTTTTATATGTACATAAAAATATCAATAGTTTCAGCAAGAAAAGTGACGTTCACAAAGTAAATACTAGAAGTAAAAATAAGCTGTTGGTGCATGATACACGTCTACACAAAATAAGTAACTCTTTTATGGGGCAATGGATACACTTTTACAACAAAGTTCCCAATAAAATTCAAAATCTATTAATAAGTAAATTTAAATCTTTTATCAAGCAGGTACTTTGTAAAAAGGCATACTACAATATTTCAGACTATGTAAATGATGAAAATCCTTGGGACTGATGATGCTCAATTACAGGATGCATAGGTAAACCAAATTAAAATGGAAATAACATAAAATTGTACGACTAAAAATTTTTTATTTAAAACATTAATTGTATTTTAGTTTATTTGTATTATTGATAGTGTTTTTAAAAGAGTAACTATCGAGTTTCTTGCCGGATTCTTCTCGGTAGAAATCAACAACATTGTGAACCGGCGGGAAGGTGGGAGGGTTCAAAAAATAATATTTTATAACTTTGACGATTCAAAAGTGATTGTAAAATCCTTATTTGAATAAACCATTTTGACTTTGACTTTGACTTTGATCGAACGCCTTCGCTATGTCCAGGCTACATGCCAATGCCTCCCCCTGACTCTCAATGGCTAGTGCCCATCGGTGTGTGAGATACACTAGAAGTTCATCAGTCAAGCGACCGTGGCGAAAGCCATATTGACGTTCACTGACCAGATCGTGTACTTCTAGGTATCTTAGAAGCTGTGTGTTGATCACACGCTCCATCACCTTGGAGAGGAGAGATGTAATAGCGATAGGCCTGTAATTCGATGAATCTGATCTATCGTCCTTTTTAGGTGCACTTTCGAAGTCTTCCATGAAGACGGAAGTTGCCTAGTGTGGTAGGAAAGCGCGAAGAGGCGCGTGAGTACAGGACATAACTCAGGAGCACACTGCTTAAGCACCACTGCTGGTATACCGTCTAGCCCACTCGACTTATGAAGATCTAAAGAAAGCCCGCCTGACCTCTCGCTGCGTTATGGAGATTTCCTGCATGGTCTTACCGCACCACGGTATAGTAGATGGTACAGCGCCTTCATCGTTCATGTTCGAGTTCGAGACAAAGAGACTGCCCAGTAAGTCACCATCGGTCTTTCGCAGTGGTGGTAACGACGACTGGCAAAAGTTACCTTCGGCAGCTTTGGCAAGCGACCAGAAGCACGACTCCTAGCTCGCAAGTCGCTCACCTATTTTGCCGATGAATTGGAATATTGCTCTGGCAGTTGCTTTCTTACTGAACCTCGAGGCAGCATTTAATTTACGTTTTAACTTAAAAATAAAGAAGAAATTAACTGGCGCCACGGTTCCAAGACGGGGTAGGGTGTTCAGGCTGCGTCTATCGTGGGGAAGGGGAATACGTTTATTAGCGATTGGCGTCAGTTGCGGCACCCTTTTTCAATGACATCGCGGCGTGAGCACTCGGGTTCCTAATTTGAAGAAATCTAATACCGTCGCCGTGTATAACCTTGGAACCGCTTCGAGGTGATCAATTTACAGTAAGTGTCTTTTTGTGAGGACTGAAACTAGCAATGTCAGTTATTATTGATGGTTTTGTACGTTGGGGTTTTTTGAGGGACTTTATACAATTATGTTAGGACTGTGTAATGGGGCTGTTTAGGTTGTCGCGTCTTAAAAGCGTAAAGGTAGATTAAAATGATAGACCTTTTGGGTTGGGTTTTGTCCGGAATGCCAGGTGTGATTTTGGTGAAACCTAAAGATAGATATTAAAATGCGGAGATAATATGCTGACATTGTTGGTTATATACTCTCTTATGAAAAGGGGCTGCCGATTATTGTAGAGAACCTAATGGAGTAAAAGGTTTCTGCGGGGATCGGCGCCTTCTGACATAATGTCGTTGGTTTTGTGTTACTTTGTGGGAGAAAAACCCGAAATTAATCCCTGGTTTTATTAGAGAGGAAGCTAATTGAGTCTAAGGTTAAGCCTAGGTTATAAAGCTATAGGTAAACGATGAATTGTTATCAGGCCAACGGGGATAGAGGTTAAGGCCCAGTGGAGTAGGTTCCCCTGAAGGAGACGATAGTACAGGTCTGGTTGATTTCGATTTTTGAGATGTTTTAGATTAGATAATCCTTGTGTAGATTCTGCCCTGTATATATATATATGTATATTTTATTGATGAAAGCCCTACACGAGCCCTGCGTAGTAATTCCTCGCTTTTATTGGATTCGCGGTGATGGGATTTGCCCATACGACTCGGTAGGCAGATCTTTGTGTAAATCCTATTCTGTGTGTCTTTATATTTTATTGATGAAAGCCCTACACGAGCCCTGGGTAGTAATTCCTCGCTTTGATCGGATTCGAGGTGATGGTATTTTCCCATACGACCCGGTAGGCAAATCTTTGTGTAAAACTTGTCCCGTGTATATATACACACCGGCACAATTAGCGAAACACAAAAAAAGGATTTGAACGAATGGCAGCAGGTTCTCTTTACTGATGAGTGCAGAGTTCTTTTAAAACAGATCGATGGGAGACATCGAATATGGACACGCAAAGGAGAACGCCACATACAGTCTAATTTTGAACACACAGTGGCTTATGGTGGCGGCTCGATTATGGTTTGGGGAGGGATATGTTTGGGAGCTCGCACCATTTTAGAAGAACATGTTGTACCATTTGCCCCATTTATTGGTGACGACTTTATTCTAATGCAAATTAATGCTCGTGCTCATAGTGTACAATCAGTACAGGCATATCTGAGCCACGTAGGTATACCGGTGATGCAGTGGCCAGCAAATTCCCCCGATATGAATCCGATAGAGCATGTCTGGGACTTGCTAAAAAGAAGGGTTAAATCCAGAATGCCACCCCCCAACAATCTGAATGAACTTGGAAATATATGCGTTATTATCTCATAGTCTCACTTTTTTTTCTTTTCCGCTAATTGTGCAGGTGTGTATATTTTATTGATGAACGCCCTACACGAGCCCAGGGTGCTAATTCCTCGCTTTGATCGGATTCGAGGTGATGGGATTTGCCCATACGTCTCGCTAGGCAAATCTTTGTGTAAATCCTGTTCTGTGTGCCTATATATTTTTTGATGAAAACCCTACACGATTTGGTAGATGCTTATTAGAATGGTACTTTTCTGTTGCATGTAATTGACTATTATGTTAATGATATCCCTATATTTACTATTTACTATTATAAAAATTTTAATTCCGAAATCTTGCTGCTCTGTAGTATGGTAATCAAGACGAGTAGAGGCGCTCAGTAGGCCAAGGTGTGGACAGGGACAGGGGCAGACACAGTAAGGGTTATTCAAGCGGGATCTGACTTGTCAGAAGGTTTGGGAAAATCAGGGCTTAATAGTGTAGTAATAGTGTGACTAGATTAACTGCAGGCTTTGGGAGTCTAAGGGTGTGAGGGGGCTGACTAAATCTAGATCTAGGTTGGCTCCATTTCCACCCTTCTCCGGCGACAAATGAGGAAAATGAACTTGTAGAAAAATCTGACTCGGATCTAGAATAAATATATATATATTTAATATAAATATAAATATATAAATAACTTCTTTATCTTATTTCAGTGATATTTAATTAGCGAAATTGGTTGTGTGTGTGTGATTCTTTATTTGACTGATATTTAATTAGCAAAATTGGTTGTGTGAGATCCAGGTTAGATTCCGTTTAGGTAATGGGTGGCTAAAATTTAATGTGGGATTTTTTACCCAATTTCCTTAAGGAATTCGTAAATAAATAAAAAAAACCTCCACTCCACCCATTGCGGCAACGGATAGATTTAGAAACTTAATTATTATTGTGTCCACATTTAAATATTTGTTTCCTGTGTAAAAATAAACGTAAGCCTCCCATGTCTTTCATGGCCGCGACATTAATCTAACGAGTCTAATTTATAATTAGACTATCTAGACTTTATTTTACTGCTTTATACTGTTTAAATTGTGTCTTTGGTTGAACCATTTAAGATAGAAATGACAGAAACGCAACCTTGACCAAACTTTATTAACAGGCTATGAGGTGACGCTAGTGGGTCAGGATTTGTTCTATTCTTCTCCATGAATCACCCCGTTGGAAAAAAAAACATATTAGTATAACCATACACAGTCCCCTACTAACTGACGAGGCTCGGAATTGTTGTATGGATGGCCGAAACGTTAAGTTCTAAACACCCAGAAAAGGGCAAGCCCTTATTTGACCTGGCTAACCCGCTAGGTCCTGGGTGTGGATATGTCTCCCTTACAAACTACTAATAACAATAATAATTGCCGAGGTATAAGCAAAAAAAACTAAAAAAGAATACCTTTTTTCCACGATGGTGGCGCGAGCGCAACAGCTATCGATGGGGACTTTTAGTATGATCAACGGGAGGTCTTAATGAACACGTACACCAAAATTCAAAACTCTACCGATCAACGTTTTCTAGACTAAAAATGTATCGAATTTGACTGTACTATAGCTGTTGTAAGGATCTTAGACGCATAATGGGTATTTACTTTACTTTCAAACATATGTGTGACCTAAAATTTTAAACACCCATGTACCTATGCAATCAACTAAGCAAGATTATGAATTTTTTGGTCTGATTCTGCACCCAGGATATTCACCACACTTTCGTTTTGATCAGTATTCTTGATTCATCATACAATGAAATGTTGGCAACACGATGAGCTGGTGCTGTAGCCTGGATATCCACCACACTAGTACAGCCTTGACAGTTGTGCTTGGATTCGTTTTTTTATCAGTATTTAATTCTATTTACAGTACAATGGTGGCTGTATAATAAAATAAGCCCGGAGGCATATTATAGATATAACTGTACTTATCATAACTTCTTCTGTAAATAAGTTTAAAATAATTGACATAAAAACTAAATTCAAAATCTTAAAAATCAACAACGCAAAAAAGCAAACATTAAAGCGTCAAAAAGAATAATTATGTATCGTTGAGCCATCAAATTCGATTAAATAATACCTAGATATAAATTTGAATTATAGAAATTGACGGATGGCACGATAAGGTTTGTTCGTTGAAACGGCGCTATAATGTCACATCGGGATACCGCTAAATTTAAAAAAATAAATAAACAGCTAAAATAGGTAGATTGCAAACTCACAGCGCTCCCAGACATAACAATTTTACACCCAATTTGATTTGCAACAAAAATTTGATCGTATTGAAGCAAGTTGGTCGGAAATGTTAGTAAATTAATAGACTTTCTAATTTACCTAATATACACACCGGCACAATTAGCGGAACAGAAAAAAAGTGAGACAATGAGATAATAACGCATATATTTGACGAAATCATTCAGATTGTTGGAGGGTGGCATTCTGGATTTAACCCTTCTTTTTAGCAAGTCCCAGACATGCTCTATCGGATTCATATCGGGGGAATTTGCTGGCCACTGCATCACCGGTATACTTACGTGGCTCAGATATGCCTGTACCGATTGTGCACTATGAGCACCAGCATTATCTTGCATTAGAATAAAGTCGTCACCAATAAATGGGACAAAAGGGTACAACATGTTCTTCTAAAATGTCTCTGATGTATCGATCTGCTGTCATGGTCCCTCCTGTGACTATCACTAACTCCGTGCGAGCTCCCAAACCATAATCGAGCCGCCATCATAAGCCACTGTGTGTTCAAAATTAGACTGTATGTGGCGTTCTCCTTTGCGTCTTTATATTCGCTGTCTCCCATCGATCTGTTTTAAAAGAACTCTGCCCTCATCAGTAAAGAGAACCTGCTGCCATTCGTTCAAATCCTTTTTTTGTGTTCCGCTAATTGTGCCGGTGTGTATATTAGGGGTATTCACGAAAATCTAAACGCAGTCTACCACCATATGGAGGTTGCGCAGGAGATTGCGCAACCGATCATTTTTTTTCTAACGGAGACGCGGCTATCCTGCCCGGCCGATCCATCATACCTACAGCCCGTTTACAAACTCGAGCACAACCCGATCCATCTGGGCCAACTAATTGGCGTCGTGTGTGGCATTAAAAGTCGGCAGACTAGGATGGATTGCGAGAATTTTATGCATCGTACCCGCAGTAGCAGCTCTGTTTTAGCTCAGAAGATCGTGACATTTGCGCCGCAGTCACCGAGACAATCCTCGCTGGTATATTCTTAACCCGCGAGTAGCTTCCGGCGTCAAAAAACGACCGTGGTTAAATAGAACTTGCAGCTAAAATTCTTTAGCAAACTACGTATGAGGCTTCGACCACGGCTCGTAATAATAAGGATTCGAATATTTCTGAGGTACAACGCAAATTAAATGCTGCCTCGAGGTTCAGTAAGAAAGCAACTGCCAGAGCTAAATTCCAATTCATCGGCACAATAGGTGTGCGACTTGCAAGCTAACCCTCTGGGAGTCATGCTTTCTGGTCGCTTGCTAAAGCTGCCGAAGGAAACTTTTGCCATTCTTCGTTACCACCACTTGGAAAGACAATTTTTTTCGAAGGTTTTCGAGTAATTGCCCGAATTTATTCGAGTCCATCACGGTTCTAGTGTCGGGCGGGTGTCCGATGGGGAACCTAATCGGAGGACAGGGCGGAGGTCCGAGTCAAGTTTGTCAAGCACCTCTATAGAGCGAAAGCTTAGCCTTACATTCTTTAGAAGTGCTATGTCGAGTACGTCACGGCTGTTGCGAGTGTTATGGGGAAAGAACGTGGGCGTCATGGGAGCGATGATGTCAAAGTTTAGTCTGTCAACTAATTGGTCGAGGAGTCTGCCTCTCCGTCAAGTTAATGAAGAGTTCCATTGACGGTGCTTGCAATTTAAGTCCCCGGCAGGAATGACGGCGTCGCCTAAATTTAAGAGCGACTGAAGGTCGCTCTTCAGCAAGCATTTTAAGGGAGAGAGATAAACCGATGCAATGATGATCGGCTGATGGCCGGTCATCGCTAAGCGGCAGACGGATGCTTCTAAGTTCGTAAGGGGTGGAGGATCGATGGGGGAGCAATGTACGGAGCGTCTGTAGTAGATGAGGGTGTCCCCAAGACGGGAGGCAGTTCTATCCTTACGGATAGTGCGATAGCTCGCAATCGAAGGGGTGCGGATAGCGAGTTTGAGGAACGTTTCCTGGATGAGGAAGACGTCCGGCTTATGTGACGAGAGGAATACCGACGATTCCTCTCTTTGGTTACGGAGACTGTTGGCGTTGAAATAGTCGATGGAAACTGAGCGGGGCGCAGTTGTGCAATCCATTTTGATTTTATGGTTTAGGACCCACCCTACGGAGGGCGGCAAAGAACTGGCGATGCTCATACACTGAACGGAGCATCTGTTGGGGGGTGGTGATCTGTACGTACTCCGCGGACACGGTCTTAAAGTAGGGTAGGTCTCAGGCCCAGAATATCTCAAGAAGAATTTTGAAATGTTGTTGATCGGCCGGCTGAGCGGCTTTCCTGGGTGGCGCGAGGGAGGGGCGCGGGAGGGCCAGGGGCGTGGACGCAAGAAGTGCGCAAGGGAGCACTTGGCGCAGGGGCTGGGCACGGGGGTCGCGGGATGTCCCGGGACATGGCAGGTGCGGGATAGGGAATTCCCGTGATAGGCCCTGGGAGTGCAGACAGAAGTTTATCGCTCTGGTTTGACTTTTCTGCGTCGACTAGCGCTGGAAGTTGACTGCAGGGAGGGGAGCAGGCACGAAGGGTGCCTGTTAGCGGGGGGCGGAGGGGCGCGATTTACCCTTTTTGGGTTTTCGCGGGATCTGTTTGGGAGCTTTTGGGCACCCACGGTAATTCGCAGGGTGGCCCTCGCTCCCACAGAGAACGCAAGTGATTGGGTCGGATGCGTTTTTACGGACGCGATCACAGTCCGAAGTGGCGTGATCACGTAGACATTTCACGCAGCGCGGTCTGCGTGTGCTGTTGCGCTGTGCGTGGCCATATAACTGGCATCTGTGTCATTTCCCGGGGGAGGGCCGCTTATGCGGGGTTTCAACTCTGACACCTTTGAGGCTACGTACATCTTTAATATTAAAGATGGCTGTGCCTTCTTTAGATAGGTCGAGCACTACGAGAACCATGTCGTAACAATCGGTCTTGTTTCGGCCGTTGTACATCCGGTGTAATTCCCTTACTGGGAGGCCTTGGGCGGTCAAGTGGTCCTTGACGGTTGTTTCAGAGAATTCCTTCGGAACTCCCTTTATAGCCAGCGTCAGTCAAAGAGCCAAGCGGGGAGTCACCACTATGCGTAGTAGTTTCGCGGCTACGAGAACATGCACAAACACACACAAAACACACAGTATCGCTTCGATGGGCGGGTTAAAAAGTTCATCCACAGTGGGCCGAGATTTCCCAGCCAATGATACATGACTGAGCAGCGCTTGAAACTCAGGCAGTGTTCCCAAGAATCGCGGGCAATAAACCAAGCAACGATACCCAGTAGTCAGAACTCAGGCAAAAAAACACTAACACAGAATGCTAACCAGCTAAGTCAGCACACCACGGAGCACAATAAGAGCACTTGACGCTCTAGAACACGACCGCACAACACGAAAGTCGAATCGGGAATGAGCCGTTGGAGGGATAGACAGTGCGTTATATAGGTGACTTATCTGTCCATCCCAACCATCACCAGCAACGCGGGTGTCGTTTCAGTCCTTTTTTATTCGACAAATACACCACGTGCTAACGCAGCCGCGTGTCTGCACTATTTTATATCAATGACCATTACAAAATTAACATATTATAATATTATAATTTATAAATTACCTTATTATCATAAATTTCACAGTTGATAACTATATCTTATCTAACACCCTCTTAACTTAAAAGAAATTCCATACAACTGATTTAAGAAACTACTTAAGATTAACAACGAAACATATGAACAAATTAAAATATATTGTTTTTAAATTGCATGTTTTTAATTAATTTAAGTATTATTTTGGTTACTGTCAAAGTTAACATCAAAGGCCAAAGTTGTCAGTATCAGACACATTGTCAACTACCAAACGTCAGTAGCTACAGCCCAAAAAACAGAGTTGGACTCGTGCACCGAGGGTTAAGTATCTACCACCATATTTTTATATTTTTGAGTTTCAGTTTTAAGGAAAAATTTATTGGTTTTTTTTCTATTTTTGTGTGTAAATCTTAATGCGGTTCACAAATACATCTACTTACCAAGTTCCAACAGTATAGTTCTTATAGTTTCGAAAAAAATTGGCTGTGACAGACAGACAGACATGACGAATCTATAAGGGTTCCGTTTTTGTCATTTGGCTACGGAACCCTTAAAAAACCAGCTCGCTCTGTGCTCGGTGTCGCATTTGATTTGATTCTTCTTACTTTCAAAGAAATTAAAACAGATAGATTTCATTATTAATTAATGATTTCTGTTGTTAAGGACGAATCAGCTATCTGAAACTAGGAATTAATTAATTTCTCTCTCTGAATTCACAAAGTCCATCTTTGTTGTTTGTTACTGAATTAATTGCGGAATGTCGAGCCGCAAACACAGATACTTAAAATTCACATTTTGATAAATCTTATTCAACCAGGCGGTACCAAATTAATTATACGTTGGTTTCTTACTTATGTACCATATTTTATTTTGATAACAGTTTAATTTGAAATAGCTCAAATATTTTTTAAAAGACGAAAAATAATTTTGTCGGATTGCTGTTTATTTGTAATACGTATATATACCAGGCCACGCAGAAAGTCTTGCGAAAAAAAGTTTTTATGTATAAGGCACTGGCCACTTGTAATTATTTTGAAAAATTTGGTTATTTAAAAGTAAAAATACTATTGTTTGAATTTCGAATTTCTCTCCACATTTTTTTGAGAGCCAAATTAAATGAGGGCTATCGCGTATGAAATCGCCGCTAGAGGCGCTTGTGTAGCGTGAGGTCTTCGAAACGTCAAATGTCACTGTTCGTTTACGAGTTGGCTACGCGCGCGCTTTTATATTTCTAATTAAATGAATATTGCGAGTATTAACAATACTTTAGATTAATTATGGCAAATACAGATTACGGATCTATGAATGTCAGTGCTTTAAAAGTGGAGTTAAGAAAAGGAGGTGCAAAATTAAACGGTCTGAAAGAACAGCTAATTCAGAGGTTAGTTTTTTTATATTTACAAACAATTTCTTGTCTAAAGTTGGCTTGTTTATCCAGATTACAGCTGTGTTTTTCTTTTTACAGGCTTCAAGACTATGATAGAAATAATAATTTTGTTGGAAACATAACAGATGGAATAAAAAATGACGATTTGGCGTATACTGTTGAGTGGCCTTCGGACAGTTCATACATCAGTGTAACATCGAAAAGTGTATCACCTGACTTAGATATAGTGAATATTTCTACTTACTTTTTAGAGGTTTACAAAGACAATGTGGGTATGACGGAGTGTGCTGCAGTTCATAGAAAAGGCTATAATATGATGATAAATGAATATTTGGTGGCTCTAGTGACATGTACACAAAATAATTTGCATTTTTATAGGGGACAAGTCCACTCTGAAAACACGAAAGCATTGTTATATTTCATGAGCATTGCTTTTGAATCTGATGGAAAAATTGTTCAATCCATGTGTGAGTGTGCAGCTGGTATGGGACCAAAAGCAGTGTGTAAGCATATAGCTTGTGTATGTTATGCAATTTTACGATTTAAAGAGCATTCTGAATGGCGTATTAAGAAAACACCCACTGAAAACAAACAGATATGGCATGAGCCGAAAAAAAAGAAAATGAACTTGTCTCCTTTTGGGAGACACACAAGCTGAAAATCTTACATTTGAGATACAAAAATATAATGTCACCAAACCAAAAAGAAATAATATGTGTTTTGATCCACGTCCTGATAATACTTGCAGCACTATACAATTGTATGATCATGTCAGGAACAATGTAATAAACTATTGTTCTTTAGAGAAAATACGCTTTGGTATAAGTGGTGTTTTTGAAGTTGCTTCCTTGCATGGAATATCTAATGACCATAATTACCTTAAACTACCTATCCTTGACCAATATATCCTGAATAGAATTACTGTGAGTTATAATACATCCAATACAGATTATATTAGGTACTAGCTGCCTGCATGCAACTAAGTTCGCTTGATGTTGATTCCCGTGGGAACCTGTACTTTTCCCATGTTAAAATATAGCCTTCCTCGATAAATAGGCTATCCAATAGTAAAAGAATTTTTCAAATCAGAACTATTTTTGAGATCATCACGTTGGTACAAACAAACAAACTCTTCAGCTTTATTATTAGTATAGATATACATATCAGTTTGGTGTTAGTGAATCCCCCGAACCAAAGGTTGCAGGTTCAATCCTATTCATAATATCAATGATATCAATCCTAATTTGTATGCATGAACATGTCTGTTTTTACTGTCTGGGTGTTTCTATTTATATGAAGTATGGATTTACAAAAAAAAAGTATGTTTATCAGTTGGCTTGTATCCATACTACAAGCTTTGCTGAGTTTGGGACAAGTTGGCTTTGTGTGAGATAGTTTCCTGAGACATATTTTTTTATTCCATTTCATATAGCTTCGGTGCCAAAGGTTTAATACTTACCAACAACAAACATATTTGTTCTGTGCTTTCGTTATGTGTGAATGTATTTTGTATAAGTCTGCACTCTGTACATATTCCCATGGTATCCTAAACTTGGTGTTATCTATTTTGGGATCAGTTGAATTTGTTTGTGATGTCCCAAAAATTATTAAGTATTTTTATTTATTATAATTATGTTATTATATTTCAGATTTCTCCAGAAGAAGCACGTTTGATAGAGCAGTAAACAAGGGAACAGTCACAAAATAAAATTTGGCATAATGAACGAAGTCTAAGGATAACTGGGTCTCACGTTTTCAATATATGCAAATTTACGGACAGAAGAGACAAAGTGAAATATGCTGAAGATATTTTGTCTCCCAAACAATTTAAAAGCGAAGCTACAGAATGGGGAAAGTCCAGAGAAAATACAGCAATTGAAGCGTATGAGTCTATGTCATTTAATAAAGTACAAAGTTGTGGATTTTTTTTATTTCCACTAAATATCCACATATTGGAGCCTCACCTGATGGATTAATTGGAGATCTAACTGTATTAGAATTGAAATGTCCTTTCTCAATAAAAGATAAGTTTATCAGTGCTGATAATTATAAGCATATAGAAGTTATCAATGATGAATTTTGTTTAAAAGAAAACAGCCCTTATTATTTCCAAATCCAAACACAGTTACTTGTTACTGAAAGGAGTTATTGTGATTTTTTTATTTGGACAAATAAGGATGAAAAGAGGATCTATGTAAACAGAAATGATAAACTTATTTCAGAAATTATTATTCCAAAAGTTACAGATTTTTATCATAAATTCATGATACCTGTGATAGCTAGAAAGTGTTACAACTTGAAATAGTATCATGAAACTATGTACTCTTCTACTATGTTTTAAATGTCTATTTCATGTAATGATAATTTATTTCTAAAACCATGGGTTTACAGTACAAATTTTAGTTTGTAAAGTATGATGTTAAGTTACTTAGTACATCCCTTTCATGTTTTGCCAAATTTTTAGTTATTATTTCGACAGTTACACATAATTAATTTATGTTTAGTTAATTATTTCAGTAGATAATAGGAATGTCTATGTACGGAAAGGATAAATAAAAGATTAGATGATTGATTTATTTTTTCTTTTATTTAAGTGCCTATAACTGTCCAAAATCTTTATTTACATAATATTTTTCCTGAAATTAGCCAGCATAAAGCACACAAATATGATCCTTCCTCCAAGTGGTACTAAATTAGATGACAACTTGTAACTAAGAATCTTGAATGTTTTTCCTAAACCTATGACTCGCTCGACATTTATACGTTCAGATGACAATTTCTTTGATTGTCTGAGTTGGTGTGCTTCAAACTGATTAAACCCCTTTTTCAAAAACTGTGGCATGTTTACTGTAACATCCATATGTGAAACAAGATCTTGAATATTAAACCCACGATCACCTAGGATAATGTCCCCTTTTTGAAGAAGATTTATATGCCACACTTTTCGAACAACTCTCTGTCACTGATAGATCCACCATATGCATCTGAAACGAAGGTCACACATCCAGAGCCAGAAATTCCTACCGATACCTTTAATGTGTTTGCTGATTTGTATTTAGAATATGTAGCTTGTTGTGAAATTGGGTTCTGTGGTTTTTCAATTTTTGTTTCTGTGCAATCTATTATAACTGTACAGTTATTAATCTTCCTTTGATACATTACATTTTGATCAATTGTTTCCTTCGGTACCCATAAATTAAGATCCTTGAACTTACAGTAAAGGTAATTAATCCATGTTATAAAGTATTTGCTCACAGAAGTTTTGCTTACTTCAAAATGGAAAGATAACTCTTTGTTACACATATTTCTTCGCAATTTTATTAGTGTTAAATAAAACTGATCTGGTGGTGTCAAGGCATGTTTTCCTCGAGCTGGCTGAAGGGATGTATAGTACTTTAAATTGTTTACTTCATCACCAAAAAGGTTGAAGACAAACATAAAATGGTTATAATTGTCAAAACCAGTGTAAAATTGTATGACATCAGGCTTCTCTTTAAGATTTACAATTCGAAACATGTTTGATGTGCTTTTTCTATTACTGCAGAGCAGGGAGCTCTGACAACTTGGCAGTATTAGTTAAATTCTCTTCACATTTGCACAAAGAGCATTGTACTGAGACATCTTCATTTGAACTTTCAATGTCTATTTCTTCAATTGTTTCTTCAAAAAACTGTAAGTAAATAAAAAAAATCATTAGCTAACAAGATAAAATACTCCATAAAGAACTATTATTATCAAGATACACAGTTTATGTTGACAAAAGCTGCTGTGATAAATGTGTAAGAAAGGTTTTCTTTCATTTAAATACAGTATACTTACAAAATGCTCATCACATTTATTTTCTTTCTTATTTGAAGCAAGGGTTGCAGTTTCACGTTTCTTTTGACGTTGATAAGCTCTTTCGGTACGTTTTCTTTTAATCTTCTTTCTCTATTCACTTTCATGATTCCAGGAAAACAGACTAGGCACCGCATTTGGTTTCAGTTTAGGAGTAGCTGAAATGTTTTAACAAAAAATCAAAGTAGGTATTTTCTTAAAAACTTCTCAGTTTCAAGGTTCGGGAACATCAAATGGTGATATTTAGGAATAAGAAAAATCATTAGGTACTTACGATTTTCTGTAGTTGATTCTTTAGGTAATATATAATCGTCAAAGTTGAAATGCTTTTTACAAACACGTGAATGTTTACAAGGGACGTAGTTGACCCTGCGAATCGCTATTAACCACTGCTTTGAGATACTTTTATCTTTCGGAAACTTATGTCCGCCTTTCTTTTCCGAGCAAAACGGAACTGCGCAACACTGTGGCATGGCCAATACGTTTACATTTTAGTTCTAGGGTATTAAATATGATTTA
Organism: Apoda limacodes; assembly: GCA_946406115.1. Lineage (NCBI taxonomy): Eukaryota > Metazoa > Arthropoda > Insecta > Lepidoptera > Limacodidae > Apoda > Apoda limacodes. The sequence continues at coordinate 1,887,023 of OX291553.1, read as the reverse complement.
ATATAATCATCTAATGAAGATACAAGTTTTGGCGCTCGTAAAACAAACTTTGACAGCCGTAGTTTAGGACCTCACGCTACAGTGGCGCCATCTGATGAAAGAAAAAACGATAGCCCTAATTATCGTGTCTCATTTCGAAATGGATCTGCATCGAGAACATTTTTAACGATCGAACGAGTTTCTATGATCTAAAATGTGGCCTAAAACCTGATGAGTGATTTGATCGACTTCAAATGGCTTTCATGGATGAAGGACCTTTAAAAGCAACCATCTACCGATGGCATAGCGAGTTCAAGCGCGGTCGCCTTACTTACAATAGTGGTTTCAACAAAAACAGCATTAACGCCGAATGGTATACCACAAAATTCCTGCCAGAAGTTTTGTCTGCAATGAGCAACAAGCCTTTGAAAACCGGGCTCCGCAGCTTTACCATGACAATATGCTAAAATAGTAGATTGCATGCCGAGGGATCAAAATAATATTTTTACGGCAAGGGCGCTATTTTGAATCTAAAGACGAGCGAAGGATACACTCTACCTTTTTACCAACCTACTTTACCTTTTTATCTACTCTACCTTTTTATCAACCTTTATAAGAAAAAAAGAAAATGTGAGTTATAAATAAGACTAGTACATTTATTTATTTCATTATCACTACTTGAGAAAAAAGTACTATTTTTTAAAAAAAGTTTCATAAATACGTTTGAGTAACAATTACAATTCACGCGGTTTTTACTTTTTCACTAACTTTCTTTTTATTTGGTCCGCGCGCGGCCATCCAGTTTTATATTATACAGTTAGACACTTGTACATACAATGTTCTCGATCGATCTCTACGGTGATTGGAACTTTACTAACAATATCCACATTCCAAATTGAAATTACTTTGCGTCCCTAGGGATTAAAGTGGAACCAACCAGCTATTTTTAATAGATGTTATAAAAAGTATATTTCTTTATTGACAACTATTCTATGGCATTACTGTCGAAGGGAAACTACTCCTACGTACTTGTTACAGAAAATCAATAACCCTTCGCTCCTATATAGCGGTTGTATCAGAAATATTTAATAGAATTGGACAAGCAAGATATGAGTTTAAAGTATATTTAAAAAATATTCAATCTATACAAAATACGAAAATGATAGCGACGAACAAGCAAATAACTGTGAAGAAAACACACGATAAACAGAAAAGATTTTTATCAAGAAATTACAAATATTATTTTTCGTGCGCTTCATTCGATCTTTGAAACTCCTGAACATACCTCATAACGAAAGGATGTTGTTATGCTAGAGCAGAAAATACGCCACTACAATTTAACTGTCTATAAAAGCTGAACATGGAATGGTATGGCATATATTTGGGGTGAGTGTGATGAAAAAAGGAGTGTCTTTGCAATTGGTTCAAGGGGCATTTTAATATTTAATCATATTATCAATGGTGCAATTATTTGACACTGACAAATAATAATCAACCAAATAAAACTAATATGGATATAAACGACAAATTTGTAATAATTTATTTTTTTAGGAATGCCAAATGACAAGTTAGTATAAAATCATAATTCACGAAAAGGTCCATTAACCAAATGAGGTGGGTCCATGTCGCTTGAACGCTTCTGGAAAGTGTCGATTTTGCAACGTAGTACAAATAATTCATTGGTGCAAGCGACTTTTTTTTAAGATAGAGAAATGAAGAATGGAACTAGGATTAATAAAAAACAAAAATAACAAAATGCGGCGGTTGACCCCACTTGCATTTTCATCGTCGCTATAAATTTGAGCCCAGAATCTATTTCTTGTAAAAAACATTCTATAGTTTATGTCATCGATCAACAGTTTCATTTAAAAGGATCGCTTTATTCCTAACGACACAATATCTTAAATTAGAAAAAGATGATTAAAGAAAAATTATTCTACTCTATGGTAATCATTTAGTTACTAGTAAGCGTAGTAAGCTAATGTTTTATACAAGATCAGAAATATCATTCTTGACGTTCTCATAACATAATAAGTTATCGGTCCTTGTAAAGTACGTTTTTGACAGATGTCAGCTACAAGTTTTTTTTCATATTTCACACTTTGATCCAAATATTTTTAAATGCAGTTTTACCTATTTTAGAAAATCTAGGAATCCTTTTAATTACATTTGCCATCATCAATATTTAGTTCTGTATTGAGAATACTTTCCCTCTAACCATGACTTTTCTTTTCAGGTATAATGTACGTTTGAACATTGTTTCGCTACAAATATTTGTTGTTAAAACTTAATTTTTTTTGCTTTCCACGCTCGATGGAAAACATCTAAACATTTACCTCAGCGAGGGTAGGCGGGCTGTGCACAATCATTCAATTTGTTCATATATATGATCTGTGGTAATCTAATGTACTCTGTGGCGGTAATTTTATTTACTAAATCTACTATTTTTAAAACTAAAAATACGTCTTCTACGTTTCAAGTAACTTTGACAGTAAATGTTTTTAAAAACATGAAAAAACTATATCAAAGAAGCGGGTCTATTACGTAAAAGATTGCTAAACTTTTTTGAAAGAAATGAGATATACATTGCGGTTTCGCGACAATCGATGAATTTCATACGTCATTTCAAATGCGCAATGTATATCTTATTTCTATGGATTTCAAACGAGAATTGTTAGCTGTCATTTTACGGAATCGAGCCGCAGGAGACAACACGTGCACAAACAAAACATGTGTGGCTTCAGTTACAATGACATTCTAAGTAGAAAGTCGTTGATTGCAACTATTCATTCGTGGTTTTTATTAAGAAATCCTATTTTGCTTTATTATTGACCCTGCGGCGAGCGCACAGTTGGGTCTACTCACTCTGAAGTGAGTATTTTTCCTAGTAATAATTGTGCGACTTAGCTGCCCCACTTAGTAGCTGGAACCACGGAGCCTACCGCTTTGTCTTTTACCGCCATTCAATTGTGCTGCGCCTGCATCGGTCAGTAGACGTAGGCAAACACGGCAAATTGTAAATTTGACCCAACTATACATTTTATATCGTATTTTTGTGAAGTAAATCCAAAAGATCTTTAACAATTTTTTCCTGTCTTTTAGCGTTTTATTTCAAACTCAAACTCAAATCAAACTTTATTCAAGTAGGTTCCAAGAACACTTTTGAATCGTCAAAATTTAAAATGGAAAGGGAACAAGAAACTGAAAATGACGACTTATAAGTTTATTTTCTTTTTAATTACTATTATAAAACGGAGATTGAATTTAAAAGTATGTTCCTAAGTTAGATTTTGGTAAGAAGATTTATTTTTGTTGACGATATGTGCCATTAGACAAAAGTTGTCTACTTTGTTTATTTTTTTTCGTTTTTTATTAATTTCCTTATAATAAAACATTTAATGGTGTATATTTATTTGAAACTTGTCAAACTATTAGCTATTTAATCAAAAATAACAATGGCCTTCTTGGCATGGCAATGGCAATTTTTAATATGGGTGAAAATAATTACACTTGGTGATACTATTTTTCACTGAGTTGACACCCGGTTAATATGATTAAGCACACCGTATAGAAACAGATTTAGGAGAAGACAGAAGGTTGAAAAAATATTCAACAAACGTCAGAAAAATCTCATTTGGCAGTCGCGGAGCACAATAAGGGCGGCGACAAAGCAGCTTTGGACCCTTTGTTCCGGTTCATTGTTCCCGAGTAGTACCCGACAGCCCGACAGCCTGAGAGCTCGAGAGTCCGATGACTCATTGTTAACTTTCTTTCTAACTGTTCTTGTGAAATCGTCACATTAAATTTTTATGTTTAACAACCTAGCGGTTTTTACTATTGCATTATATTGGCCTTTATTACTTACGGATACTAAACTAATAGAAATTGAAACATAGCTTATTTCTACGAGGGATACTCAGAAACTTTTGAGAAACTAAAAAACTAACTTCTTTGGATTTAAAAATATTTAAATTAAATCTTTACAAAGAACTCTCCATCAGCTTGTATACAAAGTTTCATGCGTCTGCACCAAATTTCGAAACACACGTGTGGGTGTGTCCAGGAAGTCCCTCGCTTTGAGCGCTGAGTGCACGGGCGCGATGTCATGGTGAACCAGTACTCCGTGGAGCACGGTGTTCAGTCGCTTGTTGCCCATTACAGACAAAACTTCAGGCAGGTATACTGTGGTATACTATTCGGCGTTGATGATGCTTTTGTCTCGTAATGAAATTGAAACCAGATTTTGAAACTATTGAAACCCCGTCAAAGTAAATAAACTTTTTTTTTTTTTTTTTCCATTTATAATTTGCCATCAGTCGTAAGACTATAATCAAATATGTTGGGATGCAGTTGACGTTTTTAGAAGTATGAGGCCAATGTCCCGTATTCAATATTTAAGGCAGTACATTTGCCCTTTTAAGTCTCTTAAATTTGTTGGGCTGGAGCAACATTTTGGTGAGAGGATTAGGATGAACAGTGAGCCGATCCTTGTAGTTTATTCTATAACGCTCTATTTCCTCAGAGATAGTTGGGATTTCAAGATAAGAGTGGATTTCCTTGTTCCGGGCATACCAGGGAGCTCCTGCAATCACTCTTAAAATGTTGTTTTGGGTTCTCTGTAGGCGCTCAACGTTTGACTTGCTTGCAGTGGACCACATTAGTATGCCATAGGTCCAAATTGGTTTTATAACAGCATTGTAAATGAGCAGTTTGTTGGTCAGTGACAATACAGATTGTTTTCCGAGGAGCCAAAGGAGATTCCTAAAACGAAGGTTGATTTCGTCTCGCTTCTTATGTATGTGGTCTCTCCATGTGAGCCGTTGATCCAAGTGGAAACCCAAGTATTTAACACAATAAGTTTGAGGAAGTGTGTCTTCTCCTAGTTTAACTGGCGGACATAATCCTTTCCGTTAGGTAAATGTTATGTGATTGGATTTCGAAGCACTTGCCTTTATTCTCCACTTTTGTAGCCAAGTTTGTGTTATTTTGAGCTGGTTTTGCAGTTCGTGGCTCGCCTGTACGGGGTCCTTGTTACAAGAGAAAAAGGCTGTATCATCAGCAAAAGTGGCAACACTAATCATAGACGATAGTTGAGGAAGATCACACGTAAAAATGTTGTATAGCACTGGTCCAAGCACAGATCCCTGAGGTACTACAGCTAAGATTTTTCGGAGAGTGGATCTGGATTCACCCTGCTTTACTTGAAACCATCTGTCAGCCAAGTAAGATTGAACAACAGGGAATATTTAATGCGGCAAATATTTTTTTATTTTGCACAACAAGCCTCTGTGCCAGACTCTGTCAAAAGCCTGCTGAACATCCAAAAAAGCAGCTGAGCAGTACTCTTTCTTCTCCAGACAGTTCAGTTGTAGAGTGGTGTTTACGGAAACCAAATTGGTGGTGGGGAATGATGTCCACTTCACTAAGGTATTTGTTAAGTCTTAAGAGAAAGACTCGTTCCCAAAGTTTTGAGAGAACAGGAGTGAGGCTAATAGGCCTATAGGACGAAATTTCACTGGCTGGCTTCCCAGGCTTGAGGATCATGGTAATTAGTGAGACTTTCCACAGTTGAGGGAAATAGTTTAGTCTGAAAATAGCATTAAACAGAATTGTAAGAAACAAAATGCATTTCCTAGGCAAAGCCTTTAGAATCTGGGGAGTTATCAGGTCGTATCCAGGGGCTTTGTTCGGATCCATCTTTGCTATCTCTCTAGTTACTTCAGTGGGAGTTGTCATTGATATTAAGGGACATAGCTGGAAGTCCTGACTGAGGATTTGGTCTATCTCCTTATCATCATCACCAACAGGAGCGTTAGGTTGAAATACAGATTCTAGGTAGGTAGCAAAAGCTTCCAATTTTTGATCATCTGTTCGTGTCCATTTATTACCAGTTCTGACTGGATGAGAAAACTGTTGGGGTTGTTTTGTATCTCTTGTTATTTTCCACAAATTGTGCTCTCCACGGCCATTAGGTGACATATTCTCCAGCTTTCTCTTCAATGTTTCATTGGCTGAGTGTTTAAGTAAGCATTTAAGTTCCTTGATGGCACGATTGAGGCGGGTTTTGTCAGAGGGACAACGGGACTGCTGCCATATTCTTCTTAGTCGTCGTTTTTCCGCAATTTTACGCTTAATTTCTATAGGTAAGATGCGATTTGACTGGGAGCCTTGCAGATCTGGGGTGTTTGCCCAAGCAGCGTTTTGTACAAGGTTTGTGATGTATACAGTGGCCTCGTCAATGGCCTTCAGAAGTTTTCAGTGAAACTTTGAGGTTGATATTCTCATTAAGGTATTCTTGGAAGGATTCCTAATTAGTTCTGTGATTGCATAGAGATTCGTAGCCATTTTTGTTTGTATTTATTGAAGAGCTTATATTTAGTATGACAGGAATGTGGTCGGATGATCCATCTAGATTTGCTTCAATTGTGGTATACAACTTTCCAATGTCTAAATAAACTAGCGATCAAAATTTTCCCTACGCTTCTGGATCGCTTCACTTTCGTAGGCGTTGGTTCGTTTTGAAACAGCCAAACTGCCGACTGACGCGTTGTTTCTAGATCGTATTGATAAATCCAGGATTCGTCATTTGACACAATGTCGTGAACGCGCCAAGACAAGCCTGCTTCAAATTTTTGAATCATATCACGGCACCACTCCACGCGGGCCTACTTCTGAGCTTCGGTTAGCTTGTGCGGCACCCAGTGCGAACCTATCTTCCTCACGCGAAGGTCGTGTAGAATCTTATGAATGCTTCCCGAACCACTCTCTAGTGTATACTGAATGTCTTCGTATGTAATTCGCCTGTTTTCTTGAATTAAATGTTTTACTGCCAGCACACTTTCTTCCGTGACAGCTGTCGTAGGACAACCACTGTTCACTTGTTCATAGCCCAAAGTAAGCCGTCCGTGCTTGAACTCGCTATGCCAACGGAAGATGGTTGCTCTTGAAGGTCCTTCATCCATAAAAGCCATTTGAAGTCGACCATATGACTCATTTAAAATTGTAGAAAATCATCGCACGAAAATTTTCTCGATACAGATCCCTTTTTGAAATAAGACTCGATAATTTAATTTGGTCTGTCATTGATGTCTGTCGGTCTGTCTGTTACCTTTTCACACTTAAACCACTCTACGAATTTAGATGAAATTTGGCATGGAGATAGTCTGAGTCCCGGGAAAAGACACAAGCTACTAGAAAACGTCAAGTGTGTGGTTTTTTCCTACGTATAAATCTTCTATACGTATGTTTGTCATCTAATTCCTTCTAACTGGCTAGAACGATTTGGGAGCAATTTGGTATGAATATTTGAATGGTCCTGCAAGGTTTGAATTTACGAATGAACCCGGTAGGTGGCGCTGCAGTTGGTGTGTCACTAATCTTCTCCTAAACGGCAGGGAAGATTTCAATCAAATTTTTGTGTACGTTCGAGTGGATTCCTGCATGGTTACATAACACAATTGGACCCGGTAGGTGGCGCTGCAGTCGGTGTGTCCCTGATCTCTTAAACGGCAGGGTTTAGTTTAATGATATTTTTTGTGTACGTTCAATTGGGACACTGCAAGGTTTGAATTTACAAATGGACCCGATAGGAGCTGCTGCAGTCGGTGTGTCACTGAGCTTCTCCCAAAACGCAAGATTAAATGTACGACAATGATTTTAACTTTCGCTGCATTTAATGCGACTCCATTATTATCATATACCACAACTTCAATAATTGTGAAATTTGTGGCTTAGAAACGACACATTACATAGAACGTAAAAAACGTATCGAAATAGCTAGCTTAAAATCAAAAGTATTTAAAGAAAGGCTTCCCGCAAATACTTCTACCGTATAAGATTTGGAAGAAAATGAAGAATTAAATAATTCAGACATAGAGGCAATAGGTAACAGTGAGATATCTAAAAATGATGACTCACCCGTAAATAGTTAGAAGTAATTATGGAATCGTTAATTAAAAAATGTAAATTTTAAAATAACATATTTGATGTGGCGCTGCTTTTCCGGGCAGCACAACGTCTGCCGGGTCAGCTATCCGTACTAATATCAAAATGCGCAAGTAACTCTGTTGGTCTGTCCGTCCGTCCGTCTGTATCTCTGTCTGTCTGTCTGTCTGTCTGTCTGTTGCCTCTTTACGCTTAAACCACTGTACCAATTAAGATGAAATTGCCATGGAGATAGTTTGAGTCCCAAAAAATATTTAGGGCGGGTGAAACCGCGGCCAACAGCTAGTACCAAAATATAAATCCTTGTCAATTATGTGAAGCGCAAACAAAATGCTTATCTTCTGATTTAAATTGCAAGAATATATGTTTTAAATTCACATAGGGTTCCGTTACTTATAATTTGTTTTAGTTTTAAATTCACATAGGGTTCCGTTACTTATAATTTGTTTTAGTTTTAAATTCTAATAGGGTTCCGTTACTTATAATTTGTTTTAGTTTTTCTTTTTTTATATTTACGTGGTGAATTTCTAACAAAAATAAATCCGTCAAGTGCATCTCATAAGGTCTCTTTTAGTGAGAATTATTTCGGACATCTGAAAACTTGTACTTAAACCGATTTCATTCGCGACAAATCTTAAGTATTTAAAAGACATATTCTTGTATATATTTCCGTATATCAGAAACGGCTGGAAAATGTCATCCAAATCGTTAAGAAAATTTAGATAGGGTTTTACTTTATAAGTTTATACTAAGATGGCAAACAAGCTTACGGCCCGCCTGATGGTAAGCGGTCACCGTAGCCTATGGACGCTTGCAACACCAGGGGGGTATCACTTGCGCGTTGCCGACCCTTCAGAAATCTAATAAATTCTTTCTTCAAGAACTCCATACAGAATACCTTGGCAGAATACCTTGGTCCTTGCAGAATACCTTGGCAGGGAGCTCATTCCACAACTTAAGCGTTCGCGGGAGGAAGTTTCTCTGAAACCGCACTGTACGCGACCATTTAGGTTCTAAAGTGTGACAATGGATTCCCTGCCGATGGCGAGCGGTGCCATGGTAGAAAGTAGCCGTGGGCATCATTTCGAACAATTCCTCAGAACACAACCCATTGTACAAGCGGTAGAACACACACAGTGAGGCAAAGTCTCTCCTCAGACTTAAGGGCTCGATACCGCAAGTGAGTTTGGAATCGTCGACAATTCTCACAGCCCGTCGTTGAACCGAGTCAAAAGGGCCAAGCTGGTATCCGGGTGCACCTGCCCAGAGATGGCAGCAGTACTCCATATGGGGCCGAACTTGCGACTTGTAAAGTAACAACCTTTGCCCCGACGTGAAGCACTGCTTCGCTCTGTTGAGTACACCAAGGTTTTTTGGACGCCAGCTTCACCTTATCTGATAAATGATCTCGGAACTGAACATCGTTGGAGATGTCGACACCAAGGATCTCAATGCTCTTGGAGATGGAGAGGGGAGTGTTCTGGAATTGTGGGACTACAGTGAATGGAGTTTTCTTAGCGGTGAACGCGCACACTTGTGTCTTTGTAGGGTTGAATCGGACCAAGTTTACCCGTCCCCAGTCAGAGACCTGGGACAGTGTGGTCTCGATTTGAGACACAAGTTCTCCGCAGTTCTCCTCCCCAACGGAACGAGGGATGTTTGCACGACCCGTGTAAAAAACGTCTCCAGTACTGTCATCTGCATAGCAATGTATGTTGTTCATGTCCAACATGTCATTGATATGCAGTAGAAACAGCGTAGGAGACAGCACAGAGCCTTGCGGGACACCAGCATTAATGTCCATGCTATCAGAGCAACTACCGTCAACTACGGCTCGTATGCGTCTGCCGGACAAAAAGCTAGCCACCCATTTACACAAACCCTCGGGCACTCCGTAAGATGGCAACTTCGATAGAAGACCGCGGTGCCAGACCCGATCGAACGCCTTCGCTATGTCCAGGCTACATGCCAATGCCTCCCCCTGACTCTCAATGGCTAGTGCCCATCGGTGTGTGAGATACACTAGAAGGTCACCAGTCGAGCGACCGTGGCGAAAGCCATATTGACGGTCACTGACCAGATCGTGTACTTCTAGGTATCTTAGAAGCTGTGTGTTGATCACACGCTCCATCACCTTAGAGAGGAGAGAGGTAATAGCGATAGGCCTGTAATTCGATGGATCTGATCTATCGCCCTTTTTGGGCACCGGGTGCACATTCGCAGTCTTCCATGAAGACGGAAATTGCCTAGTGTGGTAGGAAAGCGCGAAGAGGCGCGTGAGTACAGGACATAACTCAGGAGCACACTGCTTAAGCACCACTGCTGGTATACCGTCTGGCCCACTCGACTTATGAACGTCTAGAGAAAGTAACGCCCGCCTACGTTTACCTATATCCTACATAGTTGTTTAGTAAAGCTAATTACTTGCAAAAAGGACAAAGTTATTAAGAAACCTCAAATTGATTCTTTATCCTCGACGAAAACAAAAAGTTGTTGTTATAAGTTTTAAGTGTGTATCTGTCTGTGGCATCCTAGCGCCCAAACGGATTAACCTATTTATTTAGTTTTTTTTGGAAGGAGACTTGATCAAGAGTCTTCTTAGCTATGATTTAAGCAAATATGTTTAGATGTTTAAAAATCTTTTGCTCAGCTTGCAGCTCTTTGCTACTTGGTGAATGCAAAATGAGTAACCTTTACAGGTCCGATCGATCTGTTACCACAGATCACCAAAATCGTTATACGTCCCACTGCAGAGGCAAAGACTTGTCCATAAAGAAGTACCGACGGTCAAAAAAATCACAAGACGATCACCCATCCAAGGAGTGACCATGCCTGACGTTGCTTAACTTTCCCTATAGTGTTTGATAGACGAATGTCACTAAGTCCCGACCTCCTCATATTCAAATATCCTCAAATATAATGGAAATGTTATTGCAAGAACAAAGTAACCTTGACCAGATGCTGCGCAGCATCAGCTGGAATCTGAACGCCTTAACAACTTACTGTAGAGGTATTATGTTTAGGTTCATTGATAAAGTCCTAATTAGGTAGAGTGTGATGAGCTGGAAAGAAAAGTGAGGGTTTAAACTTATATCAGCGACATTTTTTTTGGGCCGGGTTTTTTTTCACAAAGCTTAATATATGTTTGAAAATAAATTTTTTTTTTTGAGCGAGTTGTGATATTTTTATTGCATTTTAAAGTTAACATTTTTCGGTTTAGTGCGGAGTAAATTAACCGGAAAAAGGCCCCCGCAGCTCCGATGACAGACCATTGCTCTTTTCATAAAATATTGAATGACTTTTGACAAATTTATGAGTGAGTAAACTTATGCACTTCTTGTTACGCACATGGTTCCATAGGGTATATGACTCGTAAAACTAGGCGCAGTGAATGAACCAAATTTAGCTATGCCGTCATATCAGAGGAGGGAAGATCTAAGCAGGTGAAGTTAGTTCCAAACGAAGGATAAAAAGGTTGGCAGAATTTTCTTACGATAACATCTTGGAAAACTTGGCAGAAGGTTTTAGCAGGTCAGTGTTAAAATCAACCATGACTAAGTGATATGTGTAAACTACAACCATGACTAAGTGATATTTGTAAACTAAAACCATAGCTAAGTGATATGTGTAAACTACAACCATGAATAAGTGATATGTGTAAACTACAACCATAACTAAGTGATATGTGTAAACTACAACCATGAATAAGTGATATGTGTAAACTACAACCATAACTAAGTGATATGTGTAAACTACAACCATGAATAAGTGATATGTGTAAACTACAACCATAACTAAGTGATATGTGTAAACTACAACCATGAATAAGTGATATGTGTAAACTACAACCATAACTAAGTGATATGTGTAAACTACAACCATGAATAAGTGATATGTGTAAACTACAACCATAACTAAGTGATATGTGTAAACTACAACCATGAATAAGTGATATGTGTAAACTACAACCATAACTAAGTGATATGTGTAAACTACAACTATAACTACTCAATTTTACTCACTGAGTGAATGAAAACATAACAGTGAATAAAACTCACTTTAAATTGGGAACAAAATTTTAAATTGTTTTAATTGTTATTGTGGTTGTTTTATGTCATTGTTCTCTTATCATCCGGTAATAATTACCCAATATATAATAGTACTTTTTATTTTCTCGCAGTCAATGGTAAAAATTAATGTATATAACACGTGAGAAAAAATCAGCTCGGTCCTTTGTAACCCTCGCGCCACTCAGGATCCTACTCTAAAATCTTTCGCTGCTCTCGGGACCCAACTTAGTCCTTCGAATTAAATTTCTTTTTTTAACTTGTTGTATAATCTTCTATTAGAATGTCTTCGAAGTAAAGAATAAACACTTAAACGCCATATACTGTAATCAAAGTGTACTTTACGGTTTTTTGAATCTACGAAGAACACAGTTATTTTTTTTTGCGGGTATGGCGCTGGCGTAAGTAAACAGTGTATGTGAGAATTATGCAACATAAAAATATTGTATTTTTTATTATATTAAATTTCATTTAATTGCTTAATTTTTACCAATATAAAAAGCTTTGTCTCGTTCCTTACTAACCTTATACGTCCCTACTATTGCAGCACGGCCTACCTTCATCGCAGGTGATTTGGCCCATAGTTCACGTCCAGTGCGTATTGTGGATGAAGTCCGTATACAATACAACTTTCTTTTTCGCGTATGCAGATTTCCTCATGATGTTTATCTTTACTAAAAAGCCAATGGTAAGCGTAATTAATGTAGGTATATACGAGAAAATAAGAAAAAGACTCATTGGTATAAGCCAGGCTTGCGCCTCCTCCCCTTAGGAAGCAACTTGAAACCGAAATCCCTCAGCCAATAAACGGCTTTATATTATAACCTACCTAGTGTTTATTCATTCATTGGTTGTTTTTTGCTAATTAAAAATATTAAGTAAGAGGTACCAACTGTACCTTCATTTTTAATATTAAAATTATTTGTAACGAAGGAAAACAAACGTTGGACATTAAAGCGTAATACATTTTCTCTACTGTAAAGAACAAAGAATTTTTCTTTTTCCAAATGTGTCCGAAGGGAGATGCGATAATATTTTGCGTAACACAAATAGTGAGGAAATGTATTCGGTAAACGTTGGCAATCGGTCCCTGGGCGCGAGCGGACGGGAGGTCAACTTCTTTGAGAGTGCAATAAAAATATATTTACAGGTATCTTTTTGTTACTGTAGGCTCAAATATGAAGAATATAAGGAAATTGTTACGGACTGGCCATCAGGTCGGTCATAATATTGCATTTTATTTATTATTTTTTGTCTTTTAAAAAATATCTTTGTAATATTTACTGTAAAATAGATTAAAATCCTGGCTCTGTATCATCTTTTTTACTAACTGGCTATTGTCATCATTTGGTCCTTTCTCTTGTCTTTTAAATAATAAATTTTAAATTTAATAAAATAAGTTACCTAAAATGGTTAAATTACTTAACGGTTAATACCTTTGCACGGCAAGGCGGTTGAGTCGAGCACGGCCGAAGCACAGTTGTCGGAACCCGACACGCCTCACAGAGCCGCGCCCGATATCGGCCCTGCACGGCCCGTTTTTAACTTAAGTATATCGAGTTAAACAGATAGCTTGAAGACTTGAAACAAGCCTTGAAAGCCTTATTCAAGATAATTATAAAATAGATTCTATCGGTATTATCAAAATAGATGTGCGTTTTGCGTCAGAGGAGCATGCTGTAAATATTCTCGAATCGCCGTTTATCTGACCGAGGGTGCAAAGTAGGCTTATTATGGCGCACTGACGATTCGAAAATTCCGATTCGGAATAACCATTTATTAGCTTCATTGCGGTTTTATAGCCTAGAAAAGAGGTTTAACATAAATAAAACTTTTGCAGAACTACTAATTTATATGCTATGATTAATAAAAAAGATGCCTAAATTTGTGATTCTCCTGAATTACCGTCAAAAGTTTGGTGTGTTTGTTAACAAGCCAGAAAAACTTTGTGTTGTCCACGATGCTGCAGCTTCTTTTCAAGGAGTTAGCTTGAGATCCATGTTGTTAATGGGGCCAAATTTACTTTAGTGACTTTCTGACATTATTCTTCGTTTTCGCGAGGGTAGAATACTAAGGAAATGTTTCTTTAAATTAAAATAAGATGCCAGGATAGGGATGCTTAACGCTTTTTGTGGCGCAATTGTCTAGATTTGCCTATAACAACATACAGAATTGCGTCAATAATATTTGGTGCAGTCTGTTGTTCTTTACCTGCTCTGTTTACAAAAAGCAAAAATGCAGCCGAAGTCGTTATTATCCAGCTGCTGCCCAAGCTATCGTCCAAGATACTTACATGGATGACTGTATAGGTAGCTTGGACGGCGTTGAAGCGGTTGCTCAGCTTGCGATAGACATTGTTAAGGTGCATAAAAAAATAATTTTGAAACAAGAGGTTGGGTTTCCAACAAAATGGAGGCCCTCGTTTTGGTCCCTCTCGAACTGAGACATGTGAGTCCAAGTGAAATGCGGCTTATTAAGGATCCGTCAGTGGATTAACTGGGTTTTAATGTTGACGTTAAAGCATCGTTCGTTTAGCCATACAAAATTACTAAACGTTAGGCGTTTTCTAATTAAATGAGAGTCTTTGACTCTTTGGCCATATTGGCTCCTAAATCCATAAAGGGCGCATCTTTTTTAAAGTAGTTTGGCCTAGGAAAATAGATTCGGATGAAGAACTTCCTTAAATTATAGCTTTTAAATGGAAATCTTAGCTTTTGATGTGTCGTCGGCCCTCGAACTACGCGTTCAACGTTGGCACTTGAGGAAATTCCACCAGTAGAGGGATAGCTGCACGTATTCTGTGATGCTAGTGAACTTGCTTATGTTGCGGTTAGTTACTGGCGCTTTCTGTACCGTTATGACTGCGTGCAGCTCTCCTTCATATGTCTCGTCTCAAACTACAATCAGCAGTGGTTGCAGTTTGTCTCATACAATGAATATGTTCGTATTGTATATGTTTACATGTAATACGCCTTTTATTATCTGGCAATGTTGCACTTGCACTTTTTTCTGCGTGGAAGTAATATTACTTTTTATGTATAACAATATTCCCCACGCTTTCTCTCTTCTCTTGTCCATGTATATGCATTAAAACCTAAGCTAAGCTGATATGAATCGATTTCCTCCCGTTTTAAATTGATTTCTGACAAGCATATTAGGTGAGAGTTAGGTAGGCATTCCTTTAATAAAACTATAAGTTCATTATAATACTTTTTTAGTGAGCAAAAATTTGTATGAATCACATGCAAGTGTGTTGCTTACTTGTTTACCATCCCATTCCATATTCAAAAGTTTTCATATTTAAAGTACCCAATATCTCGTAAATTTTGCTCTTGTATAAAATAAGTCATCATATATTATGTTTAAATAAATATGTACTTTAACAATAATTTGAATACTATTTTAAATTTGAATAAAATTACAAAATTGATTTCACATACCTTTTTATTTTCACTGCTTTTATTTAATATTTTGCCGTTTTGTATCCATATAAATTTGAAATAATCTGCACTTTAACCACTCTCTGCGAGCATCCCGCGAGCGTAATGAGACAATCATCAAAGTCGTGTTTTTTTGTTGTCTCCTGACACGCTCCAAACCTTTTCAATGCTCTCTGTTTCCAACTTTATCTCCTGCGCAATCTTACTCACGATAGTCATTAAGTTTTCTTCTTCTTGTTTTTCTATATTCATAATCTCAGTATGCATCTCCATCTCCTTTTGTTCCAGTCTCATTACGCGCTCTTCGAGTGCCTTATTGCATTATTCCAAAAAACTATTTTTTTGTAGCAAGTCATTGACTTTGTTTTCTTGTTTTTCAGAGTTCGGTTTGATTTCATGTCTAGATTTCTCCAGTTTCACACATTTTTCCCTGAGATAATCTACTGATTTTTCTATCTTGGTGGTTGTTTTTATTTCAGACATTTCTGTATGCATCCGCATTTCGGACATTCTGTTCTTCCTTTAACGAATTAAGGAGCTTGTTTATTGTTTCCATTTGTAGACTGAAGGAAACCAGTGTACTGCTTACGTCGTCTGAGTTGCAGCACGATATTTTTGCCGCTGGGATTTATGAGTTAGCAAGAGCGCGTGAGCGCATTACGAGTCTTTCCTGGGCTTGAGGGCATAATTCGGATAGCTACAGCAGGTGGAACCCTTCATCGCCCTTCTTTAGAGCTGGTGTGGTCACCGGTCTAATATCTCTTTGTTCACTGTGAAAAGTAGCTGTTATGATAGCCAACATGTCATATTATTAAAAGAAATTTATTATTACTATAAATGTATAAATAATATATAAATTTATTTTTTTGACTTCTGTCATTCATCGTGTCTTTAATTTAAGCAGTACAAGCAATCAAATATTAAACTTACACCTCGACAGCTACTCATATTCTTTATGTATTGTTTAACTTTAATAAAAGTTTATAACGATAATCCGTAAATAATAATTTCAGCAGCCGGTAACTGAAAATACACACTATCATTTGAATGACAGCATCGCTGAATCTGGATACAGTTAGAAGCAACATTGTAACACCGAATAAATCGTTTTTGGGGTTCGGTAACCTAAACAATGAAATTTAAAACTCTTATCTTATAGGATGTGGCTGTCTGTCGGTCCGTCTGTTATAGCCGTTTTGCTACGAAACCCTAAAAACTACTCTCATATTATTCCTTAGACATTTGAACACAATAACACTGCAATAATGAATTTCACTTCCGCCGCGTTTTCGTAATCAGCGACCCCAAAAACCATACAATACCCATTTTTGATTTTGAGACTTAGTCACAAAATGTCAAAAATCCATAAACTCTTGTTTACTCATTTATCGATAGGTACTTCCTAGGTTGAAAAATACTAAATATCTACCTTTTGGATGGAAAGATGATCCGGTTAAAGCTGTCGGAAGTAGTTGGGCGTGGGTGTCATTCGACCAATCTTTGTAGAAACATATGGGGGGAGGCCTATATTTAGCAGTAGGCGTCCCCTGGCTGACAAGAAGAAGAAGGTTAAAAAATAATGATTTTTCATATAAACTTTGGCCCCCATTTCAAGCCATTAATTTTAATTTAATTTAGAAAAATGATTTCTTGGTACATCCCTAATATATCTTCTTAACTTATCAGGTGATAAGTAACTAACGCGCCAAAGAAATAAAAAACATACGCACTCACACAAACACAAACTTATTTACTATTTATTTACATTACTATACTGTACTGTACTGTACTGTACTGTACTGTGCTGTGCTGTGCTGTGCTGTGCTGTGCTGTGCTGTGCTGTGCTGTGTTGTGCTGTGCTGTGCTGTGCTTTGCTGTGCTGTGCTGTTCTGTGCTGTGCTGTGCTGTGCTGTGCTGTACTGTACTGTACTGCACTGCACTGCACTGCACTGCACTGTACTGCACTAGACTGCACTGCACTGCACTGCACTGCACTGCACTACACTACACTAGCATACAATACCATACCATACCATACAACCCATAAAACAGGGCTTACCTAGTTAGGGCTCCTATCCCATTTAATAAATATGTTTAAGTTAAAGAGAATGTATATTTATTGTAAGAAAATTGTTTATGTGGAAAATTCAAAATAAATAAACTATTATTCTACAACAGCAAACAACACTATGCAACACCATACAACACCACACAACACTTTACAACAAACACGTCATTCTTAATTTTCAACCGAAAGGCCAAGTACCAATTTTCATCCATTTTAATTGAAAAATAATCGATTTCCATACAAATGTTGCGATCCTCTCAATCGGAAAAAAACCTTATCCTTCTTCGTTCTTTCAACTATCTCTATGCCAAATTTCATCTGAATCCAATGCAGTGGTGCGATGTGAAAGAGAAAAAGTAATATTGAGTTATAATTATTCCCGTAGGAACTTGTGCGTTTTCCGGGATAAAATATAGCCTATGTGTTATGTTAAGATATAAGCTACCTGCACTTTGAATTTCAGCCAAATCCGTTCTGTTGTTTTTTTATACAAATTTACAACCCCTATTTATCCTCTTAGGGGATGATTTTCCAAAAACAGTGAAACATATCATTCTTAGTTTTTAACCGAAAGGCCATATACTAATTTTCATTTATTTAACTTTAAAAATGACGGATTTTCATACAAAACTTCGAACCTCCGTTTCACCCCTTTAGGGAGTGAATTTTGAAAAATCCTTTCTTAGTGCACCTCTATATCAGATAATGAACCTACGTGCCAAATTTGGAATCTCTAGACCCAGCGGTTTGGGCTGTGCATTGATATGTCAGTCAGTCAGTTTCTTCTTTTATATATTTAGATGATACGGAACCTTTCGTGCGTGAGTCCGACTCGCACTTGGCCGATTTTTAGTAGTTTAACTTTTTGTATTTTTATATGTATGTCTGTTATTTTTTACCCCAGTACTATACGGAGGGTCATAATTAGCACCATGTTTCCTTATAGCTCCTGAGCTACTGATCGTATTTTGACTAATGAAAACTCGTTAGCTTCATCTTAGTAGTGCGGGTCTCATAGGCTACGTGACGTCATATTGACTCAAACATGGTGAATGTAACTTGCATAGTAGTCTCTACAGTAAATATTAGTACGAAAATTTTAGTAGGTGCTAAACTGATCAACCTTGTACCCAGTTACAACAAATTTCTTAAAAAATATTTATGTATCAAAAAAATTGATATCATAGAAGAAGAACCTCTTTCGAGGAGGAATTGACGTTTCTTTATAAATTAATTAAATAATATTCGAGTGTTTTTTGGTTTGAATTTTAGTTTCGTCTCTCAATATTTATCTTATCTTTTGCTTGTTGTTTTTTATTGAATAAAATCCATACCATCAACGGTTTTGTTATAAATCTTTCAAGTTAGGTTTAAGCTTGCTTACAAAAACTTGCTTACAAATGAAAAAAAAACCTTTACTTTAAGTATATAATTTTATTTTAGTTGTCTTTTAAGTTGGGGAATAGGAAGTTGTCAGTGGGAGACAGGTCTGGATTGTACACGTCCATTATGGGGGTCATTACAGTACCAAACGCTGGTGGTAGGCGGTCACCGTGGCCTATGGACGCTTGTAACACCAGGAATATCACTCGCGCGTTGCCAACCCTTTAAAAATCCGATTACATCTTTCTTAAGGAACCCCATACTGTAGTCCTTAGAGAAAACCTTGGCAGGGAGCTCATTCCGCAACTCAAGCGTTCGCAGGAGGAAGTTTCTTTGAAACCGCACTTTACGCGGCCATTTGGGTTCTAAAGTGTGAGAATGAATTCTCTGCCGATGGCGAGCGGTGTGATGGTGGAAAGTAGCCGTGGGCATCATTTCGAACAATTCCTCAGAACAAATCCTATTCTACAAGCGGTAGAACACACACAGGGAGCCAAAGTATCAAAATTTGAGATCATCGACAATTCTCACAGCCCGTCGTTGAACCGAGTCAAAAGGGACAAGCTGGTATACGGGTGCACCCGCCCAGAGATGGCAGCAGTACTCCATATAGGGCCAACTTGCGACTTGTAAAGCAGCAACCTCTAACCCGAACTGAAGTACTGCCTCGCTCTGTTGAGTACACCTAGTTTTTTGGACGCCAGCTTCATCTTGTCTTGCAAATGCTCTCCAAACTGAACATCGCTGGAGATGTCAACACCAAGGATTCTAATACTTCTGGAGATGGAGAGGGGAAAGGTCCGGAATTGTAGGATTACAATGAACGCGCATACTTGTGTCTTTGTTTGGTTGAATCGGACCAAGTTTACCCGTCCCCAGTCAGAGACCTTGGACAGTGTGGTCTCGATTTGAGACACAAGTTCTCTGCGGTTTTCCTCCAAAAGGGAACGAGGGATATTTGCACGTTATAAGCGTCTTCAGTACTGTCATCTGCATAGCATTAATGTTGTAAATGTCCAACATGTCATTGATATGCAGTAGAGCGTAACGCGCCTAACAGCGTAGAGGACAGCACAGAGCCTTGCGGGACACCAGCATTAATCTTCCGCAATCAGCAACTTCCGTCAACTACGGTTAGTATGCGTCTGCCTGACAAAAACCTCGCCATCCATTTGTACAAACCCTCGTGCACTCCGTAAGATGGCAACTTCGATAGAAGACACCGGTGCCAGACCCGATCGAATGCCGTCGCTATGTCCGGCTACATGCCAATGCGGGAGGCATTGACATGTAGAGACTCTCAATGGCTAGTGCCCAGCGCTGTGTAAGATAAACTAGAAGGTCACCAGTCAAGCGACCGTGGCGAAAGCCATATTGACGGTCACTGACCAGGTCGTGTTTTTAGGTATCTTAGAAGCTGTAGGTCATCACACGCTCCATCACCTTGGAGAGGAGAGAGGTTATAGCAATGGGCCTGTAATTCGATGGATCTGATTTATCGTCCTTTTTGGGCACCGGGTGCACATTCGCAGTCTTTAATGAAGACAGAAATTGCCTAGTGTGGTAGGAAAGAGCTAAGAGGCGCGTGAGTACAGGACATAACTCAGTAGCACACTGCTTAAGCACCACTGCTGGTATACCGTCTGGCCCACTCGACTTATGAACGTCTAGAAAAAGCAACGCCCGCCGGAACTCCCGCTGTGTTATGGAGATTTCTGGCCTGGTCTTACCGCACCACGGTATAGTAGGTGGTACAGCGCCTTCATCGTTCATATTCAGGTTTGAGTCAAAGAAACTGCTTTCTCTTTAGCACTATGGGCCAAGTCACCATCGGTCTTTCGCAGTGGTGGTAACGATGACTGGCAAAAGTTCCCTTCGGCAGCTTGGGCAAGCGACCAGATAACAAGACTCCCAGAAAGGTAGCTCGCAAGTCACTCATCTATTTTGCAAATGAATTGAAATTTTGCTGTGGCAGGTGCTTTCTTAATGAACCTCGAGGTCATTTATTTTGCGTTTTACCTCAGAAATATTCGGATCCTTATTACGAGCCGTGGTTCAAGTCTCATATGCAGTTTGCTTAAGAATTTAAGCTATCTTCCAGACCTATTAAACCACGGTCGTTTTTTGACGCCGGCAGCTACTCACGGGTTAGGATTATAACAAGCCATACCAGTGAGGATTGTCTCAGTGACTGCAGTTTCGCAGACGTCAGGATCTTCTGAGCTAAAGCAGATCTGCCTCCACGGGTACGATGCATAAAATTCTCGCAATCCATCCCAGTCTGCCGACTTATAATGCCACACGACGCCAACCATGTGGCCCAGATGGATCGGGTTGTGTGTATGACACTTAAGTCCGAACGACACAATGGTCTGAGGAGCCTAAAGGCGCATCTACTGAAACGGAATATCCGTCCGGACGTGTAGTCAGCAGATGGTCAAGTAAGGAGCTCGTATGGTCCTCTTTATCTGGTATTCTCGTTTCATTCAAATTTCAAATTGAAATTCTTGAGCAGATATCTCAGCGTAGTTATTGGTTCGATTACTGAGCCACTCGCGATGGTGGGCGTTGAAGTCTCCCAAAATAACTAGTTCTGCTGTGGGATATTGCTCTAAAACTTTGTCAGGTGTCAAACTCATGTGCTTGAAAAGTCAAGTTACGTCACCACTATGAAACCTTTATAGGCACGCATAGATACGAGTGTGGCCGCCGTAATATACGCGCACCCACAATATCGACAGGTGTCCTCCCGGACGAACATACATACACCGGCAAGTACAAAAGTTACTTACTACTAGACTAAGGATGAGGATTTACTTTGCAGACAGCTTAGAGGACAAAAGTTGTGGTGCCAGAACTGTGGAAGCTCTACACAGATGATATAGTTGCTTGCACGGCGGGCGGAACGGCCCCTGATCCCCTCTGTTGTAGTAGCCGGGTCCACTCCGGTTTCCTTCTCCGGCACGACTACCACTTTAGAGAATTTGCACAGGCTGGCGGTTCAGCCTCCCAGGGCGGAGATTAAGTAATCCCTGGGTTCGGGAAACTGTCTAACCTGCGGGCGGCCAGCGGTCAGCCGTTTCATCAGGTTTTCCTGACCGCCGTACCTGCACGATGAGTCTAAGCCGAGTAATGATAGTAACGAGCATCGCCGGTCCCCCGCTGTCCGCGCAGCGAATCCTCGAAGAGCTCCGGAAACCTTACTCACCGTCAGGAACGCAACACTACTAATTGGTAGTGTTATTATGGCCGCGATTTTCTGTAAGGTGGAGGTACTTCCCCAGTTCGGGCCGCTTATTCGAGCAAGTACCAGCGGGCATATTCGATTCTATGGTTTTGATTCTATTGTTTCTTTTGTGCAGGCGGCTTATTCGAGCGAGTACTCGCAGTGGCCTACCTCTCTTAAAACTTCTGAATGTTTGTCTGTTTACAAATTATTGTAATTATTGAATATTTTATGTTTATCAAGGAAAAGCAGGAATTGTTTTAATGGATGAAAACTGTCTCTGGTGCATCAACACACGGAATGATACTGTCATTTGAACAGTGAAACAATAATTTAGCAAAAAATCTTTTAGTAAAATTAGGTACAATATATTTATGCAATAAAAGTATTTAGGTACTAGTTATTTTATAGTCATTTATAATTTTTAAACTGTTGTTTGATTTGATGATTTATTTTCAACCGACATCTGTTAACTGGCAACAACTATTGCAAAAGAATAATATTTATATATTGAAGAACATGTTATACAATATAAATATTAAACTTTGTTAAATGTTATGTTTCAAATAGCAATACTGGAGCGTGCTCAAACATTATTGGTTTGTTCGTACACACTACAGTTGTTTGACTGAACATTATTTATATTCTGCGGAACCTTTTTGTTCCGATGAAGTTATCAGTCACCAATTAATCGGTTATCATAGTTATATTGTTTGCGTAATTTATATGATAGCAATAATCTTAATTTGCTTTTAATATTGTGTCATAAATAATGAGAATCGAAGTTTTACAGACACTCGTTTTCATTCTCTTATTAAACTTAATATAATAAAGACGTTCATGTATTTACTTTGTAGAATCTCGTGAGTGGAAAAAAATCATGTAAGAAGTTTTAAAATAAATAAATATCCTTCCCATGATAACGTATTTAGTCAAATTAGTGCAGTGCTGTTGAATAGTACACAAATTTTAATAAAGCTAAAGTTATAATAATAGTTTTTTTAAATTTAATATAATATAGTGTAATTTGATGCCTTCATTGTGTTTCGTATGAAACAAAAAAAAAATCTTAATATAAATTATGTTATATTTTAGAATGACAATAGACGTACGACAACGGTTTGACAAAGATGAAACAGAACCCAAAGTCTCAGATGATACATCTGAGGAAAAACCAAAATACTGGGATCCACTCACAGAGGGCGTCAAGTGGATCGAAAAGTACGCGGAATCATTGGAAAAGTTCTTCGTGAGACTGCCAGAGTTCATAAGTACCTTTATAGCGACGTTAGCTGTATTCACGTTTGGAGCCACACTGAGAGGTGAGAAAATACAAAGTTGGTAGATATTAAAAGCCCAATATTTTATGTTTAACATTTAAATTGAAATGACATATTCACGGAATATTTACACTATAGAGATACTAAAAATTGAAATTTCTATATAATATCCTCTTGAAGAACTATATCCAAACGGATGTCAAAGAACACTACACAGAACTCCTCTCTTTTTTTTGCTAGTTTGCAGAGTAGGGAATCCCAGACTCCCGACAAAATAAAGAGACTCCAGAAAAAATACAAAGACTACTGACAAACAAAAGTTTGTACACATGAGGGCACAAAAAAATCTCTGAATTACCCAAGCATCGTTCTAAATATTTTACAATGTGGTGATAATTATGCAATACACTGATTTTACTGCAGTCTTCAAAAAAAATATTTAAAAATTAAGTTTTAAAACATGATACTGACAAAGGTTTTCTCTAAGGACTACAGTATGGGGTTCTTCAAGAAAGATGTTATTGGATTTTTGAAGGGTCGATAACGCGCGAGTGATACCCCTGGTGTTGCAAGCGTCTATAGGCCACGGTGACCACTTACCATCAGGCGGACCGTGTGCTTGTTTGCCACCTTAGTGGTATTAAAAAAAAAAAAAAAAAAAAGGATTATTGTTTGTGTTTCGACTAACATAATTTTGAACAAGTATTCAAAAATATTTTAAGTATCTACCTGTTGATTATTTGTTTTTGACATTTTCTGATCAATCAGTGTTCAATTTCTTAGTATTAGTAAAACGTTCTATTAACTAGAAATATTTTTGAAAACATTTGTATGAAAAACTAGAATCCTGTATAACTTTTGAAGTATAAAATTTGATAGAAAACTGGCACACTGCAGACCTAGATATTTATTAATAGAACATGTATTCAAAATTTCTTGGTGTTTTATCTGCAAATGTCAAAAATAAGTGAAAAAATCATTTATATGAAGCCCGCTGCGAGGCGCCGCGAAGTATATCCTCTTAAAATGATAACTTAAATCTTATATAAAACTAGTTTTTACACGTGGCTTGGCTTGAGCGGAGTTTAGTAACAGCCATGGGATTCCTGCGAATTCCCTTGATTAATTGGGCTAAATGAATTCTTAGTCCTTTTTTCCTGCCAGCTATTTCTGTTACAAAACTCAAATCATCCTGTTGATATGACACTATCCAACTATATTAACGCTGGAGACGGATTAAATTTGCTGCTCCTTTGCGATCATATTTTACTATAATAACAAGCCTAATATCCTGAGATTTTTATCGAGATTTTTAAGTTTTCATATTTGGAACCCTACAGCAAAGTGTCTTTAATTTCTCACTGAAAGATAATATAAATTCAAAATTCAAATTCAATATCATTTATTCAGTTAAGGCTACAATAATTTAGCACTTATGAATGTCACTACGCCATCGGTTCGTAAGTCTATAGCGTATAGGGCGGGAGACCTTGTACTGAGAAGAACCGGCAAGAAAGTCAGCAAGGGCATTTCTTTTCTCCCTTTCTCTTACAGCGTTCAATTAAAATATTGGAAAATCCCTATCATAAAAGGACACTTTCCATTACAAACATAAAAAACATGAAATATAAAGCACAAGCACAACATAAAAAAGTATCTAATATAAAAAAAGACAGTTTATATATTCATCACTAAGAAATAATCAATGTCTTACAGTATTGATAAACAAAAGAAAAAAGTAAGACTAAATACTAAGAATACAAAGAAGTTTGCAAGAGCAGACCAGCCTCCACAGGCGGCACCCGTTCTCGAGTATGACACATGAATCAGCCATCGCTTCGCTCAACCATGTTTTAGGGAAACCATGTTTATAATCACTACTCTCTCTGTTTGCATATGTCTGGTATAAGTGTCGAAAATATGCTATCTTACATACATAATAGTTTTTGTTCTGCCAGTTACCCAGATAATTATCATTATATTGTTAATCACTTTTATTGTCCGCTTTTTAACTATCAGTTTGTCTTATTCTTGCTGGTGACCGACCATCAATTTAGATTATGATTTGTTCTAAAGGGAAATGACTGTTTATTAACTTCTGAAGTTTTTGTTCTTACAAAAAAAATGTGAAGGTAGGAATGCATATCCAAATTAGATATATAATAGAAAAGGCAACGTTCGCAGATTTATTTCATTCTGTAAAAAAAAAAATTTTTTTTTACTGACTGGGGCAGGAATTGAGTATGGATAACAAAACTGAAGTAAACTTAATTAGAATATACTGAAATTGAGATATGTACTTTGTAATCGTTATTTTCCTTAAGCTTAGTTTCGCTGAGACGCGGCCGAGTGAGTGTTCAAACGTAGTTAGGGGAATAGGGCCCGCACACGGCACAATGATTTAGGACAAGGTAAAGTAATGAACTTATAATTCGACTTGATAAATAATAACCAGGGTTGAAATAAGGTAGTGTGATTCAAAGAATCCATAACATTTTTATAAACGCAAAAGTGTGTTTGTACGTTTTATAAACGCAAAAGTGTGTTTGTCTAAGAGAGGTAGGGCACTGCAAGTACTCGCTCGAATAAGCCACCCGAACAACTAAAGCAGGGCATAGCGAGTACTTGCTCGAATGAGCGGCCCGAACTGGGGAAGTACCTCCACCTTACAGAAAACCGCGGCCACAATAACACTAACATTGAGTAGTGTTGTGTTCCTGGCGGTGAGTAAGGTTGCCAGAGCTCTTTGAGGATTCGCTGCGCGGACAGCGGAGGACCGGCGGTACTTGTTGCTGTCATGCTCGGCGTAGACGCGGCGTGCTGGTTCGGCGGTCAGGGAGACCTGATGAAACGGCTGACCGCTGGCCGCCCGCAGGTTGAACGGGATCCCGAACCCAGGGATCACTTAATCTCCGCCCTGGGAGGCTGATTCGCCAGCCTGTGTAAAGTATCTGAAGTGGTAGTCGTGCCGGAGAAGGAGACCGGAGTGGACCCGGCTACTACAACAGAGGGGGATCAGGGGCCCTTCCGCCCGCCGTGCCAGTAACCGTATCATCTGTGGCGAGCTTTGGCAGTTCTAGTACCGCACCTTTTGTCCTCTAAGCTGTCAGTGCAGTGAATCCTCATCTTTAATCTAAATAACACTTTCAAAAAATAAAAAATATGGCAAGAAATAAAAGAAAAAGAGTTTATTCAGCGGCCGCTCCATCCACATTTAATGTGGACTTTTGCAACATTAGGGGTATTCACGCAAATCTTAACGCAGTCCACCTCCATCTGGAGACTGCGCAGCCGACCATTCTTTTTCTAACGGAGACGCAGATATCCTGCCCGGCCGATACATCATACCTTCATTATCCCGGTTACAAACTTGAGCACAATTTCGTGAGTCGTGCCGGTGTATGTATGTTCGTCCGGGAGGATATCTGCTGTCGCCGCCTTCATAGCCTTGAAGACAGGGACCTGTCGATATTGTGGGTGCGCGTAGATTACGGCGGCCACACTCGTATCTATGCGTGCCTATACAGGTCTCATAGCGGTGACACGGACGTAACTCGACTCTTCACGCACCTGAGTTTGACGACTGACAAAGTTCTAGAGCAATATCCCACAGCAGAACTAGTTATTTTGGGAGACTTTAACGCCCACCATCGCGAGTGGCTCAGTTCTCGAACCAATAACTATGCTGGGATATCTGCTCACGAATTTGCTCTGACCTATGGATTCTCTCAGCTGGTACTTTCTCCAACGAGAATACCAGATATAGAGGAACATACGAGCTCCTTACTGGACCTTCTGCTGACTACTCGTCCGGACGGATACTCCGTCTCAGTGGATGCGCCTCTTGGCTCCTCGGACCACTGTCTCGTTCGGACTCAAGTGTCATGCACACAACCTGATCCTTCTGGGCCAACTAATTGGCGTCGTGTGTGGCACTATAAGTCGGCAGACTGGGATGGATTGCGAGAATTTTACGCATCGTACCCGTGGAGGCAGATCTGCTTTAACTCAGAAGATCCTGACGTCTGCGCAGCCGCAGTCACTGAGACAATCCTTGCTGGTATGGAATGCTATATTCCTAACCCGCGAGTAGCTGCCGGCGTCAAAAAACGACCGTGGTTTAATAGGTCTTGCAGAAAAGCTAAAATTCTTAAGCAAAATGCATATGAGGCTTGGACCACGGCTCGTTTTAATAAGGATCCGAATATTTCTGAGTTAAAACGCAAATTAAATGCTGCCTCGAGGTTCAGTAAGAAAGCAACTGCCAGAGCAAAATTCCAATTCATCGGCAAAATAGGTGGGCGACTTGCGAGCTATCCTTCTGGGAGTCGTGCTTTCTGGTCGCTTGCCAAAGCTGCCGAAGGGAACTTCTGCCAGTCGTCGTTACCACCACTGAGAAAGACCGATGGTGACTTGGCCCATAGTGCTAAAGAGAAAGCCGATCTACTGGGCAGTCTCTTTGCCTCGAACTCGAATATGAACGATGAAGGCGCTGTACCACCTACTATACCGTGGTGCGGTAAGACCATGCCGGAAATCTCCATAACGCAGCGGGAGGTCAGGCGGGCGTTGCTCTCTCTAGACGTTCATAAGTCGAGTGGGCCAGACGGTATACCAGCAGTGGTGCTTAAGCAGTGTGCTCCTGAGTTATGTCCTGTACTCACGCGCCTCTTCGCGCTTTCCTACCACACTAGGCAATTTCCGTCTTCATGGAAGACTGCGAATGTGCACCCGGTGCCCAAAAAGGGCGATAGATCAGATCCATCGAATTACAGGCCTATCGCTATTACCTCTCTCCTCTCTAAGGTGATGGAGCGTGTGATCAACACACAGCTTTTGAGATACCTAGAAAAACATGACCTGCTCAGCGACCGCCAATATGGCTTTCGCCACGGTCGCTCGACTGGTGACCTTCTAGTGTATCTCACACACCGATGGGCACTAGCCATTGAGAGTCAGGGGGAGGCATTGGCATGTAGCCTGGACATAGCGAAGGCGTTCGATCGGGTCTGGCACCGCGGTCTTCTATCGAAGTTGCCATCTTACGGAGTGCCCGAGGGTTTGTGCAAATGGGTGGCTAGCTTTTTGTCCGGCAGACGCATACGAGCCGTAGTTGACGGTAGTTGCTCTGATAGCATGGACATTAATGCTGGTGTCCCGCAAGGCTCTGTGCTGTCTCCTACGCTGTTTCTACTGCATATCAATGACATGTTGGACATGAACAACATACATTGCTATGCAGATGACAGTACTGGAGACGCTTTTTACACGGGTCGTGCAAACATCCCTCGTTCCGTTGTGGAGGAAAACCGCGGAGAACTTGTGTCTCAAATCGAGACCATACTGTCCCAGGTCTCTGACTGGGGACGGGTAAACTTGGTCCGATTCAACCCTACAAAGATACAAGTGTGCGCGTTCACCGCTAAGAAAACTCCATTCACTGTAGTCCCACAATTCCAGAACACTCCCCTCTCCATCTCCAAGAGCATTGGGATCCTTGGTGTCGACATCTCCAGCGATGTTCAGTTCCGAGATCATTTATCAGATAAGGTGAAGCTGGCGTCCAAAAAACTTGGTGTACTCAACAGAGCGAAGCAGTACTTCACGTCGGGGCAAAGGTTGTTACTTTACAAGTCGCAAGTTCGGCCCCATATGGAGTACTGCTGCCATCTCTGGGCAGGTGCACCCGGATACCAGCTTGGCCCTTTTGACTCGGTTCAACGACGGGCTGTGAGAATTGTCGACGATTCCAAACTCACTTGCGGTATCGAGCCCTTAAGTCTAAGGAGAGACTTTGCCTCACTGTGTGTGTTCTACCGCTTGTACAATGGGTTGTGTTCTGAGGAATTGTTCGAAATGATGCCCACGGCTACTTTCTACCATCGCACCGCTCGCCATCGGCAGGGAATCCATTCTCACACTTTAGAACCTAAATGGTCGCGTACAGTGCGGTTTCAGAGAAACTTCCTCCCGCGAACGCTTAAGTTGTGGAATGAGCTCCCTGCCAAGGTATTCTGCAAGGACTACAGTATGGAGTTCTTCAAGAAAGAAGTTATTAGATTTCTGAAGGGTCGGCAACGCGCAAGTGATACCCCTGGTGTTGCAAGCGTCCATAGGCTACGGTGACCGCTTACCATCAGGCGGGCCGTAAGCTTGTTTGCCACCTTAGTGGTATAAAAAAAAAAAAAAAAAAAAAAAAAAACGTTTGTTGGTTTGCCCTTCCATAACCCAGCATGGAAGCTAGGAATCGACGAGATTTCTTGCACAAAGATAGTGTATGGGCTACTTTTTTTCGCAGTTTCCACAGCTATAGCGAACTTTCTCACTAAACAAGGAGTTGTCGTAGGCATCCCACGCTGATAAACGAATTGAGCGCCGTCAGAGCCGCAGGTAAAAGCTAGTAATTCCTCAAACTCCAGGATTTCATTTATCTAAGATAACATCCCTAAAAACCAAAAACAAGGTACCTGCATCCTTAAAAACCATCTTCTGTTGCACGTTTTTGTATAATTTAGTAACGTTTACTACCAATTGTTATACTATTCTCAGTCTTATTAACAGATTTATTAACCAAATTAACCAAATTATCCCCTTTACTGCTATCCAAATTATAACATACGCAGGCTTTCGCACTAAACACTCTCTCTCTCTCAAAACAAACACAGCTACATAAATGAACAAAAAACATAAATAAAGATTACGATTTATTTAAGTGCCATAGTTGTAAGTACCTATCAGTGGTTGATAGATTTTTAAATAAAGGCAAATTTAAAAAAAAACTCAACATATCGATATCGATGTAGGTGTGAGTTAATCTACATTTTGTGTTATGTATGACTGATGACGTCTAAATAAATAAGCAAAATATTTCAAAAACTATTCATATTAATATATATTTATTCAAAATAAAAAATGAGCCAATCTCGCCAAAATATATTTTGACTACAAGTAACTTTCAATAAAAAATAAAAAAAAAATTACGACTAAATTCTCGTCCTTTCAATGTTTTTACTAAGCACTATACACCAATACAGATTAGAGTCTAAATAATTAGTAGATACGAGTGCGTAAAATAATCGCGAAAAAAATATGTCGTCTTACAATCACAACTTATATAATTAAAAGTATAAATTTTATACGTCCTAAAGAAACTAAAAGTGTCCTGTGCCCTGTCACAATGAGGCACCGTTGTTGCACTAAATACAGATAAAAAAAAAACCACTTCGTTCCTAGTACAAATTTACGTAGCGCAAAACACAGGCGTCACTGCTGTGAGAGAGAAAATTAAGCGTCCGGACATAAATTTTAAACTTCAAGCACAGCCACACACACAGACTGAAGAAATCTGTCAGTTCACGCGAGCTCTCATAAGGTTCAAATTTGCAAATCCCGCTTGTATTACTTGTAAATTACATGAAATAATTTTACTCGTATATAGGTTTTTATTTTATTTAAAAAAAAAAATATGCGCTGTATCAAAATTCTGTTCGTTTTTTCCTTTCATACGTAAAAATATCTATCCAGTACAATAAAAAAATAATATGTTACCCTTACGAAGTATCGAGATCTACGACGAGTAAACAATTCAAATGTTTTTCTTTTCAAAATTTGGTTCAATTTTTCATTTAACTTATGTCCTTCCCTAGCTTCTGTATTTTTCTCAGCTGTGTAATTAGTGCCAGTTCTTCGATCTAGAATAAGTAAGATAGACCTTGCTTGAGAAATCAGCGTAGATTGTCGTTAATAGGCTAGTTTGAAAAATTTCAAAAAGAATTAATTTATATAAGGATTGGGTTATTTTATGGGGCGTTATTATAGCGAACCAATAAAATATTTATTTTTACTAATAACCAACATCCAGAAGTTGTATTTCAAGTTTATTTGACGCGTTAAAGTTTAGCTACGAAAACTAAAAGATAGCTGTGATGTCAATCCTACCAACGCACAGACTGCTTTCGAAAAAACGCTATTTAATTCACTACTACCCTAGAATATCTGTATGTGACTGTGTTGCGCCTGTCATTTTACAAAAATAAACCGCACGGCTTATTTTACCAGGGCTAATTCTGGACAGGCTACTACTATCTACTTATTGCGCTCCGAGGAATTTCTTTTGTTTTCTTATGTATTTTTTTTTCCGACCAGACTATTTTTTTAACACAGGCGCCCCAAGTGTTCATGTATCTATATTTATAATCAATTATTTGGATACAAAATGTGTAACTTCTTGTTTTGCCACATACTTAGATAAATTAGCAGGAAAAGAGCAACATCACGCACGCATTGGTGTTTGATGTAATGTGAGCTTAAGCTATTTTTAAAGTCTTTATGACATTAAATTTTTTTGTGTTCTGTAGTTTCTGCCTTCTATTTCATTATTATTAGTAATTAGTAACTGTTTATCATTTTTATCTTATCCAACCTTGATAATTGTTACACAGGATTATTTTGTTCGACGTCGAATGAGTTTTTTATTTATCCTCTTGATAATCCTACGAAAAAAAATAGGTAATTAAATGGTGAATACAAAGGTTAAATATGTAAACATAATTCATATTTATTTTTGATACCTATGCAAAATCCGACATAAATGTAGAAACCACTTTATCTCATTTTGTTAGTTGTATTTGAGATGAAATATGAAACTGAGATTTAAAATGCCGAAAACATTACAGTCACGATGCCATGTGGGTGAAACAACATTTACACAATCGTACAAACAATAAAATTCTAATATCAATATCATTAACCTTAGGTTGATAATAAACCAATTAATGCAATTTTAAATCTCAACTTAGTTAAAGAAATTATGAATGTGGTTCTAAATACAACACTAAGTAAACTTGAGACAGAGTTTTAACTCATTGATCTGCGCTTCAATATACAGTTTTAATTTTCTCTATTATTATTACAAAATAATAAATGAAACTTAGCTTTTTAGAATGTATAAATTTTATTGACATCAACTTTTATTATATTTATTGTCGTTAGAGTCTGCAGTATTTTATAAAAAAGAACGAATTTATACACACTTCTAAAATGGTGACAATCCACAAAGCCACATCTAGATAATATATATAATGCTTCTATTGTGCACAACTACATACGTACCTCGTCAATATTTCTACAGGAACCAGTTAAAACCGACTACGTATAGGCGAAATCTTGCAGACCAATCGGTTCGACCTCCTGCATGCTGGGGGCTAACTGACAGATTTCTAAGGGACGCCGTACGCGTGTGTAACTGCACCACCGACACCATGCCTCTAGAAATGACAGATCAACAGAATCGAATCTACTTACCTTCTTGCTGTTGTAGGAACTGTTGTAGGTCCGATATCTGAAAATGTCAAACAGACCATCAGTAGCTGGATTGATCAACTCCTAAAGCTAAGAGCTGTACAATTCACATTTTAACTCTACTACAAGAGGCATCCTAGCTACAGACTGCGTACAGAGTGAAGGATTCTCTCCACTTAATTAAAAATAACGGGTTCATAAAAAGAGGGCTGGTCAGTCGTCCTTCCTAGACATAAAAGGTACGTATCTGCCTAGGCGTCCGGGGTGTGCAACTTCTTGTCCAATCAAAAAAATATTAATTCTTGTTATGATCTGGAAACCTGTTCTGCTCTGCAACTTCGTTCTAATGTGGAACTGGGACCTCGTCCGCTCGGGGGGGTCTAGGAGTTGTCATAAATCTCGGCACTGAAATCCAGTTGGTATTCCAATAGCGACCAATGACACGTCCGGCTTTATTGACCTTATCGTCTCAGTGTCCGTTTCCCAAGCAAAGCAGAGCATTAAAATTGGAAGCAAAGGGAAATAAATTTTAAAAAAGGGGGAGCAAAATTGTATGCAAAATGTGACAACAAAAGAAATGTTATTGTGAAAAAAAAAGGCAGAGCTATTGCTAAACAATTCAGTAAAATGACACTTCCTCAGTTTTGGGGTTCCGTAGTATATTTATAACAATTCTTTACTTCTTGAAAATATTGGTAACAACTAAATTTCAATGTGGCGCGCCCCAACGAAAACAATTTTATAAGAGCAGTGACGCGCGAGTGTAACGGTGATTACGTATTGTGTGTTCGTCTGTGTGGGTGAATCTATGAAACGCTCAGATTGCGTTCAGTACCAAATATGGTAGCGAAGAGGTGCATTACTGGTTTATTTGAAAGTAGTGCTCCAGTTACAAAAGGTAACGTGTATTCATTACCGAAAAACAAGTTTTCGAGATAACTATTCGAGAGTAAAAATGGTAAAAAACTAAATAAATATTATTAAAATTTACGGATCCAACCTTTAGGTTCGGATACGTGACAACTTCTTAAGAAATTAATATAATTTAATCAAACATTTATTCTCTCACCAGTATCTTAAAAAAATACAAAGACTTATAGACGAAACTGTAGATTACATCCGCGACACAGATCATATTGTCGTAGTCCCTGGACCATTCTGTTGTAGTAGACAAGACCAACCGGTCACCTTCCCTGGCACAAACACTACTCTGAAGACTTTTCGCGAGATTAAGTGTTCAAGTTTTTGGGTTTTGAAACCCCGTTTAACCTGTGGACCCCAGCGCTACTGTATTCAGCCGTTTTATAAAGCGCACCCTTTTAAGGTCTAACATCCTTACTTACCACAAGAAACTCAACAATACTTACAACAAGTAGTTTGATTTACTGTTAGGTAAAAGTAGATATATTTATAATTCTGGTAGTCAATTCAAGCGGTATGTTTCACTGTGCCCTTTTTTCAAAAGCATACTTCTTATTCTTTGATTTGATCTGAATGCGAATAGTTTAAAATAAGAAATACAGTGCCTGATGCCAAGCGATACGAACCTTAATTGCCGCCAACTATATTGTTTATGAGCTGTTTTGTAAAATCTTCTTGTAAACAAGTATTTTTTTTAATTACCCTTTTGGACAGATTATGATCTTCACGGCGATGTATTTACGCTAGATTGTCAACAGATGTTTAGAGCTTTACTATTTTTTAATTACAAACGGCATAAATAATGTGATGACTTAACAATTTAATGGTGGATTGCCTATAACTTAATCGAAAGTGATTACACTCATAGTTTACTACGCGGGTGTAAAAAATCATGAATTTAATATACTGATTGACTGATGAGCAAAGTCCACTGAAAGTTATTAGGTAACTTTATAATTTTTATAATTCATATTATGATTTGCAAAGTGATAAACCATTTTACCTGAATCACTATCAATATTGCGAAAACTGGGATTTAGTGTCTTAACGTATATTGCTTTATAATCTACTTAGTTTTGTTACGTAAATTTTGAAATATTCCATTTTCTTCATTAGTTATTCTTCTAAATATTATGTTTATAAGAAACAAATTATATAGCTATGACTGTTTTTATATACCACTATGATGACAAATAAGGTTACAGCCCGCCTAGAGCCTAGCCGATGGTAAACGGTGCAATGGGAAAAAGTAGCCATTGGCATCATTTCGAACAATTTCTCATAAAACTGCCAGGAAAACTCTCTCCTTAGACCTAAGCGTTCGATACGGTTTGTGAGTTTATAATCTTCAACAATTCTCTCAGCTCGTCGTTAAACCGTATCAAAAGGGTTAGGGTGGTATCCAGGTGCACCCGCCCGGAGATGGCAGCATTGATGGATCCCAGTTCTTAGATTTATTTATTTGCTTGAAATGCGGTACATATAGTAGGTTGTAAGAAACATATTGAGAGCTTTGACGCATAAGTATGCAAATATTAACATTAAAATTAACAAAAAATTAATTAAACTAACACCGTTGTACATTGATTTATATTTAAGTTGGGATCATTAAAGTTATTTTTCTTGTAAATATTCTCTTACATCATAAAAACATTTCTCCAAAAACCATTTATATAATTTTATTTAAGCTTCATTAGTTGTAGGATTTTTATATCTTCCGGTAGTTTGTTATATATTTTTACACTCATAGCATAGCAATTTCTATTATCTAATTCTGTTCTAAAGTTTGGTAGGCACAGCTTATTGGAATACCTTGTATTAAATTCCCTTTTTTTTAAATAACTCTGGATGCTGTTTCACAAATATACACGCCTCAAGAATTGTAGAAAAAGAAGTAATTTCATCTGTTTGAATAAAGGTTTGCAACTTGTTAGTGGCGAAACATCACAGATGGCACGTAAGCATTTTTTTTGCGCAATGAAAGCTCTATTTGCTTTAACAGAGTTGCCCCACAGTAAGATACCATATCTGAGGTTTGATTCCACGTAACCATAGTAAGCTTTAAGTGATGTTTTTCTGTCACTTATTTTAGCTAAATTTAGTTTATTTTAGATATGGTTCTGCCTAATTAGTTTTAATGCATGAACTTGATTTACAATGTTTTAGACTTTCCATGGCCACTCTTCACAAATATTGGCTATGCATGAATTAAAAATATATATTGAATATTAACTTGACAGAAATAGATAATTCTTAGCTTCAATTTTACAGTAGTACAAAAAGGGTAAAAAATTGATGAATATTGAATAATAATTACCTTTACGAAAAAAATTTACTATCCAGTTATTTATTATTTAAAATATATAATATATTTAAGCTTTGGAAAAGTCTCTGTCCTAGTCGGGATATTCCAATGGAAAAAAAGCAATTCGGTTCAAAATTTAACCAATGATCGCGACAAAGCGCGCCTTTTAGCAGTTTATAAAAAGGAATCTGGAGAATGGCTTCATTGCATTCCTTCTTCAAATCTAGGAACTTTATTAGACACCGAGAGTTTCCGAATTGCTATTAATATACGAATCGGGGCAACAATTTGCCATTCACACATATGTTCGTGTGGCGAAAACGTTGATGGCCTTGGACTTCATGGACTTTACTGAATTAACGATATAATGAAGAGGTCTCTTTTCACCATCAATATACCTTCTGTTTTAGAGCCTCCTGCCATAAGTCGTGATGATGGAAGGAGACCGGACGGTTTGTCGTTGATTCCCTGGGAGAAGGAGCAGGCCTTAATATGGGACGCAACTTGCGTCGATACCTTGGCTCCGTCTCACCTCCCAAGGACCAAACTTAAAGCTGGAGGGGCAGCCCAAGTTGCAGAATCTCGCAAACAGCGCATATATAACTCATTACTAGGAAACTAAGAGTTTGTGCCTTTTGCAGCTGAAACTCTGGGTCCATGGGGTTCAAATGCAAAAACTTTCTTAAAGTCAATATTACCTCGACTAATCGGAATCAGCGGTGACGGGCTGCTATTTCGCTCAAAGGATTAGCTTAGTCGTCCAAAGAGAAAACGCAGCCTGCGTTCTCGCCACTATGCCATGTTCTCGTCACTGTGCCACGCGGACCAGGTTTATCTGATTGTTTTTAAGTAGTTTTAGTTTTATTATACTTTGTTCATGTTCGTCAGTATGTGTACAATGTTCATATACATATGTTATTCACTTATTGGTAAATATGGAAACATATTATTTCAAAAAAAATAATTATATATATTTAATACATAATTTTTTTTTCAGGAGAATGGGTAGTCATTTTAGTCACCGCACTGAAGCAAATTAGTGGCCAAACACAACCGGACCGAAACGTGACGTCAGAAGAGCTTTATAAGTTGTTCACGTTAGAGAACTTAAAGATGCAGCATTTCGGAAGTATTTTTATATCAGCGCACGTCGTCTCGTATGGATTGTATTTCCTTATTGGAGGATTCCTCCATGTAAGTATTTCAAATATACAAATACCACAAAATATCGCTGAAATGCATTAAATTATTATTAAATACCTGCCTAAGAATCAGTGCAAGTTTGACTTAAACTTAAACCGTTTTTTTAAATCGTATTTCCTTATGAACTATATGCTAACAAAATACGAAATTTTAAATTTATATATCTGCTAGAAGTTACTTAGAATTTTGTTTGAATCTTTTAATTTTTGTTTTATTTAATGATTAAATCGAATTTAAATCCCAAATTGCAAAATGATATTTGACCGACATTACATTACCGACTGGACTGATTAGATGCCAATAAATAAGGAGGAGTTTGTCTTCGACTTAGCTATATAAAAAGCTATTTTACATCAAACTAAATATATTCAAATATTATATAAATACTAAATATATTATATATAATGTATTCAAATATTATAGTTATTATAATATTATATAGTTATTAATATATAATTATATATATATATATATATATATATAAAGGGCAATGTCCTGACTGACTGATCACCGCCAAGCCCAAACCAATAAGGTTAGAAATTTTAAATTTGGGGAACGAGTTTGTTATATATTGAATAGGCCGTTTAAGAAAGGATTTTGCAAAATTCGACTTCTAAGGGGGTAAAATAGGGTTTGCCGATTTGTATGAAAATCTATCAGTTTTTAAGTTAAATATATGAAAATTAGTATTCAACCTTTTGACTAAGATTCAGGATTACACTGTTTGTGAAAAATCATTCCACAGGGGGTAAAATAGGGGATTAAACTTTGTATAGGAATTCGGTTATTGTTCCAAAGCCATAAAAAATTGTGTATACAGATTGAATAGCAAATAAATAATACGTTTTTCAGCATTTTTGTATTCCAAGCCCTATGTGGGCAAGAAATCGTGGCAAACTTATAGTCAATGAAACAAATATTTCGGCGTTTTTCAAAAATTTAACCCCTGATCCGGAGAACAGGGGAAGAGGTGGCCAAGTTTGTATGGGATAAAATATTTCTATGCCCAATGTACTTGAAACTTGGTATACATGCTTTTCAAAACAATTCATGATGGAAGATATTTTGGGTTTTTAGAAATGAACTCAAAAAGGGAAAAAGGGGATGTCATAGTCGTTTGTTATTGTATTTTATTTGTATGAAAGTTTTGAAGAAACTTGCCATGGATGCTGTTTAACATAAATCAAAAACATTTTAACTTAAAACTTATGCTTTTGTTCTCTAATATACTTATTAACATGCATATACTGGCATTTTTTTAAATTCAGGTCCTAAGGGGAGTAAGGGTTTACAAAGTTTGCACGAGAAAAAATATTTTTATAGTCAATTTACTTGAAAATTGGTATATTTGCTTAACAACACAAATTATTGTACACGGTGATTCAAGGGTTTTTCACAATTAGATCCATAATAAGAGCAATAGTACCGGTAAGTTTTCATGGGATTGGGAAATATTTTAACAGTTAAATTTATAAATAACTTAGTATAAATGATTTCCAACACAACACGAAAAATTTACTTGATATTCAGTATTAATGCTATTCAACACACGAAGTAAAACATGTATTTAAGTGTTTTTTAAAATTCAGCCCCATATGGTAGAAACTTAGTGTATGCTTGTCAACAGACTTAATGAACTATAGGTTCCGAGTTTGCTTAAAATGCAATCCTTGGATAAAGTACTTAGAATACTATGAGTAATGTACCCTTTGCAAAAAATAGGCAACAAAAGAGTGGTGAGCCGGTGTGGTGTGGAAAGGGATACTTTCCCGATACTGTCACATACCCGAGTGATTCTAATAATGGTTTACGTTTAGATTAACCGAATTCCGATACAAAGATTCTGCCCATGTTTTACCCTCTGAGGGATGATTTTTCAAAAACAGTGTAATGTATCATTCTTGAATCTTAGTCAAAAGGTTGAATACCAATTTTCATAAATTTACTCAAAAACTAACAGATTTTCATACAAACTGCCAATTCCTATTTCACCATGTTAGGAGACAAATTTCGCAAAATCCATTCTTTAACGACCTATTCAATTTGGGTTTGGGCTGGGCGCTGACGAGTCAGTCAGGACATTGCCTTTTATATATATAAATATGTTTCGGGTTTTTTTGAACATTTTGTATTGGAAATAATATCTTTAAGGTCAAATTTTACAGCTTGGTATATATGATACTCTTAAACACAGATAATAAAAATGTGTTTCAGGATTTTTAAAAATTGAAACCTTAAGGGGGAAAAGGGCGAAGCAAAGTTTGTAAAAGAAAATCACCGAGCACAAATTACTAAAGATAGAAATTTGAAGAAAGGGTTTATTTTATATTGTAGCAATGATAACTGTAGGTAAAAATGCTTAGTAACACTTTGGTAACAGAGAAAGAGTAGGCTGTTAAAGCAAGTAGGCATGGAAGATTTTACAGCGAGTGATTTGTCTGGAAAAGTAAGGGATTTATTTAAAA
This sequence comes from Apoda limacodes, assembly GCA_946406115.1. Classification (NCBI taxonomy): domain Eukaryota; kingdom Metazoa; phylum Arthropoda; class Insecta; order Lepidoptera; family Limacodidae; genus Apoda; species Apoda limacodes. Next base: position 1,847,442 of record OX291553.1, on the reverse strand, counting down.
TTATCAATTTCGAGTAGTTGATCTTATTTTTAGTCTATCGTATACTTTGTAGGCATCGACGGATATGAAATTCAAACGCCAAAGACGTGAAATGTACCCCACACTTAATTAAAAACTGTTCCGACCTTATAGTCTATGCGAGCAAAGCCGCAGGTGATATGCTAGTATAGTATATATTACACGTATTATACACAAATAATGCATGGAAATAAAAAAAGTAATGACAAGAATATTTTTTGATAATAAAATACCTAGACATACAAAAGTCACTTTTCTTACAGCCTCTATAGCAAGGGAAAGATATTTTTATTTTCTAATCGCTAGTAGTACTTTTACTAAATTACAATGTTAATAACTACCCTACACAAAACTACCCAAAAGTAATACGCACCCTTGCGACATCTTAGCTTTTCTTGCCACCTACGAAAAATTCTAATATATTGATTCTAATATATCTGCATATAAATATTAAACACAAATATAAATCCATGTACGAGTAAAACAAACATATTTTAGATAGCATTTTCTAGTTTACGAAATGGGAGTAATTTGTGCTCTAAGTTATTAAATATTGTGCTATATCTAAAATTCATAGCATTTAATTAGTAAAGGGACTCGTGGGTTGTAAATTGCGATGGAGTTTAATTCGATAGCTCGACTACTTTCGGCCTTCCAGTATTTAATCTATAAATAATTAGATAAGATCGAGATGATTTAGTTTAGACCTTAGACTTTTTAGTTTAGACCTTAAGCTTTATCTGTTTCAAGATTGGCTTTCAATTGGTATAAATGTACTTTTTGTTAAAATTATCACTTCTAGTTCATTGCTAATAGCTCACTTTCCAAGGCCAAGTTTATTAAAAGGATTTTGATAATCGATTGTTATCGTTTAGATTATAGTTGTGTTCTATTACATTACTACTACATAGACAATAGATTTTCGTGAATTAGTTTATGAATGAAAACAGTGTAATTTGGCCATCAAATTTTTTATTTTTTTTTATACCTCTGATGTGGCAAACAAGCGCACGGTCCGCCTGATGGTAAGCGGTCACCGTGGCCTACGGACGCTTGTAACACCAGAAGTATCACTCCCGCGTTGCCGACCCTTCAAAAATCCTATGACTTCTTTCTTGAAGAACCCCATACTGTAGTCCTTAGAGAAAACCTTGGCAGGGAGCTCATTCCACAACCCAAGCGTTCGTGGGAGAAAGTTTCTCTGTGAAACCGCACTGTACGCGACCATTTCGGTTCCAAAGTATGAGAATGAATTCCCTGCCGGTGGCGAACGGTGCGATGGTAGAAAGTAGCCGTGGGCATCATTTCGAACAATTGCTCAGAACACATGCCATTGTACAAGCGGTAGAACACACACAGGGAGGCAAAATCAAAATAACATAATTCTGTGAAAACAGACATATAAATATAAAAAAATACTTGTACACAGACATTGAAAACCACGTTCACGTTGAAACGCAGATAAATACAATAGTACTAATGACAAGTTAGAATCCATGTTGCAGCGACACACAAACATAACATATTCAACAATATCACTCAGATACTGACTGACAATAATTTTAAATTAAATGAACAGTTCATTGACCTTTAAGATAAATCATTACTGTTCTGTAATTAGATAATTTTAAGGTAGACAATAAACTGGGAAAGATAACAAACCCTAGTTGTGTTAGGCTAGGTTGCACTAACAAACTTTGACGTTAACTAGCCGTCAAAAATGGGAGATTGTATAAAAGTTTGCATAATCAGCTATTTTTAAATTTAACCGGCCCGTCATAGTTCAGCAAATACCTAACTGGTTAACTTTAAAAATAGCTGACGATAGAGATTTACATATATACTTAACCGGCCCGTCATAGTTCAGCAAATACCTAACTGGTTAACTTTAAAAATAGCTGACGATAGAGATTTACATACCATCTCCAAGTTTTAGTAACTGGTTAGTTGGTGCAACCCAGCCTTAGAATATAATTGGTTCAACTTCCAAGTACTTTTACTTTATCAAATTAGTTCATATATTATATTTGATGTTCGCTGCAGATTCATCTCTTATTTAACCTGTAGAAATAGAAATCCGGATAGTAGGCACAGTATTAGAGTAAGGAAAAGTTACAAAATAAATCTGATTCAAATTAAATAAAACAGAAAAACTAAGTTTTGTCTTTAAAATATTATGTATATTGTATTATGTCTAATAACCGAGATATTTAATTCTTACCTGAGCATATTTCGAGTTTCTTACCTAATTTGCAGTTCAAGTAACTATATTAGACAAACGATTTCGTGTTAACTGTTTAATTACAGGACATCAAATAAATTTTGTTCTAGTGAAGTACATAACAGTTAAGAGCACGTTTTACCTTGTTCTATATTTTTCACGAAATTCTAATAATGTAAGTCTAGCTAATTATTGTTAAGTTTCGTCGCTGTAGACAGAATAACTTTCTAACCGGTTCGACTTCGACGAACGACGCGTTGTCGTTGTGTCGCTCTCGGTGCGATCCGATAGTGGTATCGCTGTGTCAGTGCACTTGCACTTGCCGTACTCACTACTCACTACGTCACAAGTCACAACACATTATATCTTTATTAAAATTAAATAACTTTTCGGCTTTAATATTGATTACATATAAATAAAAAGTAAGAGCTGATTTTAGTTACTATCAATGCTAATAATAAAAGTAAGTACGTATAGCATCAAGGTGATATACTTATCTAAAAATGTATATGATATTAGAATTATCTGAATTATTTCACAACAATATACATCATAAAAAAGGAATTAATACACAGTAAGATATTCATAACAAGAATAATACAAATACAAGTTTAATAGCAATCCTCAAATTCAGAAATATAGTTAACCCTAGAAATATTGCACAAAGCCTTAGAAGAAAACCGTGTAAAATATTATTTATTACTTCGTAGTCAGCACGTACACCCGATTAGTTCTAATCAGAAATTATTATCGGACAAACATTCCACTTTGTTGATAAGTTCAGCAGCGTTGAGGCTTGCGCACACACCGTCACACTTAACTAGCTATATACACTCGAAATACAAAAAAATATTATGATTAAAACATTTAATATAATTATTATTGATCTTATATTTGTCTACAAATTATAGCTTGGATACTATAATCACGTCCCTTTGGGTAATTTTTAGAAAATACCTGGCCAGTACTACCTTCTTCACTTTTCTTTCACCTCAGTCATTTAAGTCAAATTCGGAAGTAGTTAAGTTAAGTAGTTAGAGCAGAGAGATATTTAGGCTGTGAAGTCTTAAGTTTTTTTTAAATTTGGAAATCAGGAGCAGTAATTTAAACATCAAAATTTATATGAAAATACAAATGTAATTGTTAAGGTAATTTAAAAACAGAAAAAAAACAAAATAAAAAATTTCGAAAAAAACCGGTTAAAAATTAACCGAAAAAGCAAAAAAAAATAATTTAAAAATAATGACAGGGCCTTAACCAGATTATGTAATGAAAGATAATAAACGTAAAAAGCTTTTTAAATTAGGGTTGAGAAACACTTAGAGGTATAGGAGATACCCCTAAGGTCACTTTGCACCGTCTAGGTGCTCAGACAGGGGGATCAGAAGAAATACGAGGGTTTGCAAGTAATTCCTAGCCCTTAAATATAAAGTAAAATAGATAGAATATATTACAATGTTTCTCTACCAATCTAACAAGAAAGAAACCGTAAGCCTTCCTAAGCGAATGCGATAGGTAGCTTTGCAAAGGTTTAATATTTTTGAGCAGAACTACAGTGGTATCAGTCTTTGGCCTAAGGTCCAAATTAAAGATCTTGCACGATGTCCTCAACAAGTAGGCTGACATCAGCGACAAGTAGAAAAAACCGTATCGCGACCCCCGGGCGAGCATCTTATTCAAGTTATGAGAGCCTAAGGACGGATACGTAGATTGTGATGGTAGGTAGCGATGAACACCGGCGACCCGCCGAGCCAAGACGCTCAAGCGTGGTTGCTGGAATGATGCTCGGTATAGGCAGCTGCAGCTCGCCCCGAGATAGCAGCGAGCAGTGCAGGTTGTACCGATCTGGAGTGGAGTCAGCCCACTCTCAGAAGCCTCGCAACGCAAGACGCGTACTGAGTCACGCACGTGCGGTATACAGGCAAAACAGCAAGGTCCGCTTTGTCTGCAAACGCACCCGACGCCCTCCAGCCACCAAAAGGTCGTTTGAGAGGTAGCAGCAATAGGCTTTCCAGCAGGGAAATTCCTAGCTGGAGACCCAACGTCTCCTCAGACTAAAACATAAGAAATCAAAATTACTTAAATACACACATGATGACCGTTAACCACTTAAATAATAAGAATATCAACATCTTGGGTCGCGTAGATTATTAGTAGTAGTACTGCCTATGTCTAATAGATAATATAATTAGAAGTCGTACTAGTTTTACTTTCTAACCCCTTTTAAATTCAAATTCAAATAGTTTTTTTCTCAAAAATAGGATACAAAATTACTTTTTTGACGTCAGTATAATACGCAAGGAATTTATAAACTACTACCTTTTCGGAATCAAGATGGTGTTCTGGGGAGAAGAAACGGCGAAAGAAACTCTCCAGCTGACATTTTCAAATATAAGTACTATGATTACAACATTTTAGTAAATCCCACGCGTTTTTATCTATAAGATAGTCTGACAAGTTTCTGTTTAACAAAAATTTTAAACTTTTTTAAATTCAATTTACATATTTCTGCAGGGATTTTGTTGTAAAAACGGACACATTGTCCTTTAAAAGATTTATCAATTTTTTCAAGCCTTGTGTGGATCAGAGCCAGTTTGTGTCTTTTTCTTGTATTTCGATTATGAACATCACTATTTTTTTAAAAAAAAGATTAATATTCTTATGAACATACATTAAATTATTAAATATTAACCAGGTAAAGTTAGTATATTGATCTCTTTAAATTTATCCCTTAAAGTGTGTCTTTTGGATAAATTGTATATTGCTCGAATAGACCTCTTCTGAAGTACAAATATTGTCTGTATATCAGCTGCGTGACCCCATAATAGAATACCACACGGACATCACGCTATGAAAGTAGATAAAGTATACTAGCCGGGCTGTGGCTTCGTCTGTAAGTTGACGAATCTTTTGACCGCAAAAGCTGCAGAACTAAGTCTATTCGCCAATCCAGCTATGTGTGGGACCCATTGAAGTTTTGCACCTAAAGTAATGCCTAAGAATACAGCGCTATCTACAACATCTAATTGCTCCCCATTTATAAGTACACTGGTTCTTACTTGTCTAACATTTGGCGTTAAGAATTTAATACATTTGGTTTTCTTACTGTTTAAAAGCAAACTATTCATATTGAACCAGTGGACAGCTTTAGTCAGACAGTTGTTTACATTGTCTAGAACTCTTTTGCGTCTTTTAACTCTAAACAAAAGTGATGTGTCATCTGCGAACAACATTATCTCGTGATTAATTTTAACGACCTCCGGCAGATCATTAATGTATATAAGAAATAGGAACGGCCCAGGATGGAGCCCTGTGGAACGCCCATTTTAATTTTAGATCCAGGGGCGCGCTTCCCATTTATATCAACTGAATCCTATTGTCCAGGTACGAGCTAATGAGATTAAGTGCAGTTCCTCTAATACCGTAGTGTTGCAATTTCCTAATTAGGGTTTCATGATGGACGCAACACGCAATTAAAACGCAAAGTTAAATCTGACTAGAGGTGTCAGTTCAGATTTTTGATTTTAGCCTTCGTAATTTAAAAGTACGAAAATGACCATTGCATTGACCTCTAGGGTTTCTCGTGTCACTGGTCCGGCTAAAATCCGAACAGGATCTTTATCCTGCTATAGTTGATCTCTCGCGAAGTCGGTCATATAAAATATGAAGAATTATAGTAGGTATATGACTAACTTCGCGAGAGATAATCCCTAATTTTAAAAGCTTTTTTCGTTAATTATCTTTTGTTACATAATCTGGTTAAGTCAGGGGTTTTTAAATTATTTTATCCTTTTTCAATTACGGTTTAACCGTTGTCGTGGGTTTTTAATTTATCTTTTGATTCCAGACTTTTTAGACAGCATGTATGTATGATGTATATATCTATATAGTTTATTTCATAGTTATAATATATTATGTACACATATTTACAACTACACTTTGCCCAGTACTTTGTTGTGACTCGATATCATTACGTAGATTGAAAAAGATAAGTTGATATGATGTTCATAACATTCAGCTGTAGCTCTATAATAGTCGTCTTATGGTTGGGTAGACATACATAGCTAAGCGAGTGTATCATTTTAAGGGAATAAAGGTTCTGGAAAAAAAGAAAGACAGGGCACTACAGTCGATAAGGCGGTTATATATCTTGTACCCAAAACTATCATCAAAAAGCAGGCTTTTGTCGCGCTCAGCAGAGTACGCTCTTTATACGGTGTAGTAATAACTTATCTAGAACAAAGAAAGCTTTTTAAGAACTCACATAATAGCATAGCGTTGGAAGAATTAGAGCAATTGAGAAGCACTTTACGTTCGTCGCAAACCGAAGAAACAGTCATAAAAATGCCTTAGTCTTTGCTCTATATTCATATTTTGCACATAAATCGTTTTTTGTTGGGTTTTTTTTTTTATTATTTAATTTTTATTTAGTATTTTTACATTTCCTACTTCACAACTCTCTACAGAAATACTAACCTATCGATTTCTATCGAGTTTATTTAATATGTAGTAACTAATATAAAAGGACTGTTACCTCTTGGCCAATGGACGGCCTTGTCATTACAAATCAAATAAGCCCAAACTCGAAGGTTTCACTAGTAACCATTAAGGAGCTCCACTATATTCCTTTTGGCCCCATCGACAGACCTTCGCTACCATGCGTAATGAAAGAGGCTCGTAAAAACCAATCCAACAAGCCGAAACACGAAGGGTTTGCTAGTAACCATTGAAGAGTTCCAGTATCCACCTTTTGGCTTCCTCATCAGATCAGCTTTAAGTTGCCAATTTATAGTATTGACATGTAAACCACATATAACTGCAAAGTTTCAAACTGACAGGACGATCCAACTCGGCAAAAACGAGCAAAACACTCATTTTTACGAAGGGAAAATGATTACTGAAGCGCTCCCTAGTAAGTTACCACCGTAACACCTATATAGTCATAAGTAGTCAACCACGAGACCATTTTTGAAAATGGGACAAGCAGTTTTGGAGATAAATGGCAACATTGGTTTGCACAAAAAAATGTTTACTGCAGCACCCCCTAGTGAGCTACCGCCGTAATACCTATCTAATAACCAGCACCAATTAACCGCGACCCCAATACTGAAAACCGCATCAAAATTGGACTATTAGTTTTGGAGCTGAATGGCAATATGGGTTTGCACAAACAAATGTTTACTGCAGCACTCCCTAGTGAGTTACCGTCGTTACACTCATGTGAAGACTAGCACCCATTTCTGAAAATGGCATCAAAATCGCACTAATAGTTTTGGAGATGAATGGCAACATTGGTTTGCACAAACAAATGTTTACTGCAGCGCCCCTAGTGAGTTACCACCGAATCACCTATCTAAGAACCAGCACCAATTATCCGCAATCCCATTACAGAAAACCGCATTAAAATCGCACTATTAGTTTTGGAGATAAATGTCAATATTGGTTTGCATAAACAAACATACAAACATCTCTCACCCTACACGTATTCTCTCTTATCCGTGCAGTCGTAGGTAAAAAGTTAGAAATAGTTTTTCGAAAAATATATCATTAGTTTCTTTATTTATAGTGGTATTTCTACATGAACAGAAGACACCAGGCGCAGGACTGGAAGATCCAACCAAACAAATGGCTGTCCCCGGAGCTGGAGCGGCATGAGATCTTGATTGGCACTATGTCGCTCTTCTTCACTGGATCTATCTCCGCCTTCCTTGCCTGCTACATTCTCAACGAAAACCCTTCTACTGTGTACTATCAGTTCGATGAATATGGATGGCTTTGGTTCTTTTTGCAATTTCCTGCCATTTTTATCTATGTTGTAAGTATTTATCTGTAACAAAATAAATATATAGCGGTCCCGGCAAACGTTGTTCCGCTGCCGTCCCTCTGTAACCCGGTGGAAGTTGGCTTCTACCTAAAGTGCCCGAGTCCGGCTCGCACTTGACAGATCAAGATAAAAGCTACCCTATCTTTTAAGTTGGATCAAATAACAGATAGTTACGAAGTTTGATCAAAATCGGTTCAGTTGTTTAGGAGTCCATCGCGGACAAACAACATGACACGTAATTTTTACACACACACATATATATATATATTTTAAATAAAATGCTGAAATGAGATACTCATTTATTTACTTCTTATTACAATATTAAGATCTCTTATTTAGAACATCTTGCTTTGTTACCTTTAATTATTAAATTGACAAACAATTTTTTTTTTGTTTTTATGGAATAAAAGACATTTTTAAAACTAACAAATATCACTTCGTTTATTTTATTTGTTAGTTTCTTAAAATCATTGTGATGTTTCACATATTTTTTATTATTTATGAACTGTTTTTAATATTTGACTCTAAATTCATTTAGATTTTTATTGTGTCTGTCAAGGTATAACACTGAACATTGCAGAATCTAAAAGTCTCTAGAGTGCTAGCACATACGTGTACTAAAATTAATTTCAAAATTAACATGATTTACTGGAGTCTCATAGTATCTAAGACATAGCCGACTAAGTGAAGCTGAATTTTGGATTCCAGTAACGTAGTAATTTAATACAGAAACTTTACACTACACCACATAATGTACTGATATTGTTAGATTGATAAGTGAATTACTATCAACCAAAAACTAAAGGTAGGTTAAGGAATCATAGACTGTAGAGGATGGGCTGGGCAATATAATACTAGCATAGCAACATCAATTCACATTAACTCACTTCAGCAGATACTTTTCTATGCCTCGTTTGAAAAACTACAGTTTATTTTTTATTTTATTAATGACAAGGAGAACACAAACGGAAAAGTACAGAAATAACTTAAAGCAAATCTTAAATCACACTAAATACTATTACTAGCACTTCTGTAGGTTTTAATTATAAATCATCTGCATATATTACAAAATTGGAATGTTTCATATATTTATTTATTGTGTATATTTTATATTATCATATATATAGAGATAAACAGAAATGGGTGTTCACCCCTATAGAACTGTAAAACACCTAAGGAAACGATAAGTTGTCCGGCAAAATTAAATTTATAAAACCATGTCAAAGGTTTTTTTTTAAAATCGATGTATACTGAGTCTACTCTTTAACCAATATCCATAGATTCAAATAAGAAGGAAAAGTTACTAGTTAAACTTGAAGTGTCTGATCTGTTTCGAAGAAATCGAAGCCAAACGGTTGTTGTTTTAATTTAAATAGTTGGATGAGTAAGAAAACCAACATGGATACGTTGAACATTCTGTATATATGATTATAAAAATATATTCCACTAAATTGTCAACTTACTATTGTTTAGATCAATTTGACCAATCTAGTACGTAAATTTTTCTATTTATACTTTCATAGTCTGAATTTAGAAAGATTTTAATTACTTGATTAATTATATTAGATTAAATTCAGCAATAAGTAACAAATATTAATATTAATCCAGGACTACACGACATACATTATGCATCGGCTGTACCACACCCCGTGGCTGTACAAGCATTTCCACAAACTGCACCACAAATACAAACAACCGACCGCCTTTTCCGTCACGGCCGTGCACCCAGTCGAAATCATACACATCCAGCTGACCATGTGTTTGCCGCTGTTTACTGTTCCTGTACACTGGGGTATGTAACAAACATTATCTTTTTAGATTTACTCATTAGTTAAGCTTATCTTAATAACTCAGACATAGTAATATTCTTAGTTCGTAACGTTATTGTTACTAATTTTAATAATATTAATTATAAGCAATATGTTAAACAAGTTTTTGATACCCTTAAGCTCACAAGGACCACTTCATATAAGGAACACTTCCCAAAATAAATATTCCGAAAAGGACTACTTTTCATATCTACTTGGATATTTGTAAAAATTGTAACTATTAACCAAATATTAAGTTTTGCTTTTTGTAATTATTTATATTCACAATATATCATATGAACAACTTTTAACGTTGAACTTTTAAGTTTAATGAAACTGCTTAATGGTAAACTTTGTTTTAATTATTCCTCATAAACCCGATACTCTTGTTTCTATTCTAAAACCGAAAACATGAGTGGGAGAAGTATCTAACAAAGCCAACAAAGTTTAAATTAAAATCTTTAACAAAGTTCAATATCTCATTGAACCAAATAAGCCTACGCTTTAGTCGATATGACTTAATGTATTTTTTCTTAAAATAAATACTTAATAAAACCTTCTTAAGTAAGGAAAAAATTACAAAGTAACAAGTTATTAAAGTCTCCAGTTAGTTTTTAACTTAAGTAAACAGGATAGTCAAATGAATAAATAATCGGCCAAGTGTAATAATGCAAGCATTAACTTATTTACATTGTTTTTTCCAGATTAATTTAAAGTAAAAATATCTTTTAAAATCGGACGGATTATTTCAGAGATTAGTCATTACAAACAAAAAACAAAGTTTTCCTCTTTATAATATTAGTATAGAAGTATAGATTAATTCGATAATAACTGATGATCTTCAAACAGCTGAATGGATTTTCTTGAATCACAGTTAAGAACACTTTCAATGAAGTCATCTTTTAAACAAAAAAATTACTTTGCTTGGGGTGCTACAACACCAAAAAACAGATACACAGTAACACACGTCAATATTATCAGATTCCAGGTGATGCTTCGGAATTAGGCTTAGGTTACTATTTTCTTGCTATATCATTAAAGTAACAGAATACCAAATTTCAAATCGTTCGGACCTGTGTAGAAGTTCCTCGTATGATCTTTAGGCAGCTAAACAATTTTTAGGGTTCCGTACCCAAAGGGTAATTAGCGGAATCCTATTACTAAGACTCTGCTGTCCGTCCGTCCGTCCGTCTGTCGCCAGGCTGTATCTTATGAACCGTAATAGTTGGACAGATGCAAATTTCATAGAAGATGTATTTTTTTATTGCCACAATAACAATATATACTAAAAAACAGAATAAAATAAATATTCAAGTGGGCTCCCATACAACAAACGTGATTTCTTTGTTCAATTTTGGTCGATATTGATAACAGCCACAGGTAGATGCTTAAAATATTCACAGAATATTTAGTTATATAGTCACTTTAAAACTAAACGCTCCCATACAACAAACGTTCGTTCGAACCCTTCGTGTGAGAGTCTCGGCAGACTCGCAGTCTGCCGATCTTTTCATATGACGGTTCGCATAAGATATCTTTATCTCAAATTTTATTATAAATTGATGAAAATATGTAAAATCAAAAGCCGACTAAAAGCAAAGAGAAGGGTAGACGGATACACATGAAAAGACAAGTTATTTAGTTTTTTTGACTTTGGCTTTACTGAAGTTTTTTGTGTTTGGCTACGGAATCCTAAATCCACATTTTTTTATATTCAACTAAAAACGCATAAGTGTTAAAAATATTTCATGATGGTTTTTTTTTATTTATATATTTTTATTTTCAGTTCCGTTCTACGTGGTCACAGTGTACAACTATTACCACGGCATCATCGACCACTCGGGCATCAACTTCAAGGCGTACTGGTGGCAGCCGTGGCAGCCCGACGCGGACTTCCACGATAAGCACCATGAATATTTCCACTGCAATTTTGGATTTAACATGTCTCTGTGGGATAAGGTACCTAAGTTTTATAAAATTATATGAAATAAATAAATTAAAGTAGGTAGGTACTATCACAAATTCATTATTGTTCAGACTACACTACTACTAAATTACAAGTTCATAAATTACACACATAAAAAAACATTTAGCTGCGAGTCAAGACTTGCGCATCAGTTTCCTACAACTTTATAAGAAACGCAATTTCAGTATAAACTCTAAAGAGTTATTGTATATAATAAATGATTCAGCCTCGTCTCATCACGCTGAAGAAGCTGAAGGCACATATCTGAACACTGTAATGGAAGAAATGAAGCCAAAGTGGGAAATAAGAACAAAACTGTGTTATTTTTCTCATTTTTTCCTTTGTTACTTAAAATATCTATAATATCTATAATATTCTAAATTTAAACTTACATACATATAATATAAAGAAATACAATGTAATGTATATAAATAATATATGATAAACTACAATATAATATAGCATAGCACAACATTATATAATAACACACGTTGCCTTTTTAAATTTTTTGTCACACCCTGAAGCCTGAATGTTGCTAATTAGTCTTAATTTTATGATAAGTACATGTATTTTGGTTATGAACATTTTCTGTTTCACAATCAATTTTCTTACTTCCCATGTTAATTTTAAATCCGTGGTTAACGGTGCTGATGGCACTTATTTTATAAGACTCATAGTGAACACATTTGGTTGACCCAAAAAAAGAACATCGAAAATCAGTTGACAGCGAATTAATGACGTTATATGTAAAATAACACATGCGCAATTCGCGGAAAAGAATCGAATCAAATTTTAATGTGACAAAGTTCTTAAGTGCTTTACATTAACATTGGCCGACTGTACATGTTCATTTTCGTACTTCTAGCTAAATCTGTGCCGAAATTCAAGTCACCATGTTGCTCGGTTTCATACGTGATGGAATAGTTCCTCAAGGAAATTATTCTCGTGGGAACTCTTCATCGGAATGTCAAATATTTTTTGTGTTTCTAAAGTCACTCTACTCGTAGCTGTTCAAGTCAAAAATCATGCTACCCTGTTGCTCCGTTACAACATAAGGTAGGTATAATATTGGCACTCGGTATCAACCGTGATAAAACTTTATTGCATCTTTTAGGAGTTTTTGTTCTTCTATCCTTACGTGTCTGTTCAACTAAAGTCAGTTGAATGCATCGTCGCAGCACGTGAAGAAATTGTATCCTGTAAAAAATACCCATATAATAAAAATTTAGTGATACTCCTGGTGTTGCAAGCGTCCGAAGGCTACTGTGACCGCTTACCATCAGGCGGACCGTAAGCTTGTTTACCACCTTAGCGGTATAAAAAAAATCAAAAAATGTCATAGGAACTATCTCCCTAATATAATAGCATAATCTAACAAGTAGCCCTTAACACTTTCGGACTTGAGTATAAACAATCATGTCAACAAGACGACGTGACTTCCGAGGATTAGTGTTATAACGGTATATAATTATTATTTATTGTTTTTCAGTTGCATGGCACAATGAGGAAAACAAACCGTATTTATACGGAAGAAACTTTCCATGGGGAAGCACCACTGGCGCAGTCGGCTGAAGGGAAGCAAATATTGGAACAAAACCCTGATTTATACAACTCTATAACACAGACTAAATCAAATCTAAACGCTTCTTAGCAACCTTAATTTGACATAAAAATAAATGATATTATCTTCCCCAAAGTTTTGTCGATGTTGGGAGACTACTATGTATGATTTTAAAATAAAATGGGATTAAACGCGTTGTTATTTGGAAAACTGGGTTACACCAGCCTAAGTCACGGGTAGACTGGCGGTGCGCGGCGTCTTCGGCTTCGAGTGGAGGCGTCCTGTTTAACTACCCTCACTTCGTCTTTATACTTGTCATAAACACTATGGACAATAGTAACGGTGCTCTCGGGAGCGTTCCTTGGTGAAACTCGAGAGGTCTATTTTTCTATGACTGGATTCCACACAGGCGACAGTTTGTATCCATCCTCACGATTGAAGTTCTTATGCTTTTTTATTTGAATCGCTTCGCGTACCAATCTACGGTAATATTGGCGATCGGTAGACAACACCTTAGACGGGTAGAGCTGAATCCAGTGGTTGGAATTTGAGTTAACCAGATGTTCTGCTATAGCTGATTTTGTCATATGGCAATTATTTACAACAGCGATATATTCTTTAACGCTGTCCGCAATTGTGCGTTTGGTCTGGCCAATGTAAGAACTGTCGCAACTCCAGTCAATTTTGTAGGCTACTGGTATTTGGTACGAGATAACGTCCTTTGGTGTGCGCACATGCTGTTCAATTTTGGAGAACGGAACATATATAGTCTTAAATTACATATATAGTCATAAATTCTCCAGAATTTATTCAAAAGCGATCCAATTTCATCAGTTATTCCTGTTCTTTAGATTCTTCGTACGTGTGTTACGGCGAACTAAACTTCTTCTACTCGTTTTGTACCCGTTTCTCTTGAGTGCTCCTGAACGTCTGCCAGCTCAGTATCTAAATATTCAGGGTCACAAAGGGCATGGGCTCGGTTAGTCAGAGACATCACAACTGACTGTGGGTGACGTGGGTGATAATGCAACGAGGCGTTCAGGTATCTGTCCATGTGTGTCGGTTTCCGATATACAGTATGCACCAGAGAGCCATCTTCCCTTACATTCAATTTAAAATCTAAAAATACCAGGGAATGTCCACTTTCCGTTTCATATGTAAAACGTATTTTAGTATGAATTGAGTTAAGGGTGATCTAGGTACTGTTCTACTTCGCGCCTGGTTCCTTTAATTAAGCAGAACACGTCATCAACATATATCTTCCAAAGTCGAACGCTAAAAGACCCTGAGCTCAAAGCTTTCTCCTTAAAATGTACCACTAGATGTTGGCTAACGTTGGTGCTACTGGACTACCCATAGCTACTCGTGCGGTTAAGAAATTAGTTTACTTCTAAACAGTGTTCAAGCAAAACTATATACCTATCAGTCTTACGTCAAGGCATTCTTTAGGTGGAACATTAGTAAAAAACGATTCAATGTCAAAACTCACCATTATCTCATCATGTTCCAACTGGATGTCATTCATGATGCTAACAATAAGTCGAGAATCTCTTACGTAAGACGGTGAATTACCTATTAGTGGCTGCAGCTCTTAAGTTACTAAGTCGTAAGTGGGAAAAATAATTTGACTTACAATTGGTCGTAGGGGCGTTTAATCCCGTTTTATTTTTAAATTAGTAATGAAACGCGAAAATTTAAGAACTTATATTACTATGTATGATAAGATTAGATGAGATGATTTAGGAACGTTTTGAGTGAGAGGTATTGGTATAAGTTTGTTTAGTTAGTTGTTTCAAACATGTTATATAAATAGTTGTAAGTATATAAATAAAATAAATAAACTCGTGTGTTTCTTCTTTCGTTTGTGTCGCAAGTTCGGCCCCGTATGGAGTACTGCTACCGGGATACCAGCTTGGCCCTTTTGACTCGGTTCAACGGCGGCTGTGAGAATTGTCGACGATTCCAAACTCACTTGCGGTATCGAGTCCGTAAGTAAGTACCGCTACAATGGGTTGTGTTCTGAGGAATTGGTCGAAATGATGCCCACGGCTACTTTCTACCATCGCACCGCTCGCCGTTGGCAGGGAATTCATTCTCACACTTTAGAACCGAAATGGTCGCGTACAGTGCGTTAAATATATATATATATATATATATATATATATATATATATATATCACTAGAAAAAAACTATTTTAACTGGTATTGAATTTAGAAGTGTCTGTTCCATTGTATAATTTAGTAAAACATTGTCACAGAGATAAAATATTTAATTTCATAGTGAAAAAAATTATTGTATCATATAAAAAATCACGTTCAGTATGTATACACAACACTTGAAAATTAGTCGAAGGATTGACTTGAAATTGCTATGTTTGTTTTATATACTTTTATCCTGTAGTTTAAACAGTTAGCGACAGGCAGGCGCGCCCGTATTTAGCTATCTATATACACGTATATAAAAAACCAAACTACTGGGTCTTGAGACTTGAAATTTTGCATAAAAAATTTTGGTATTACACACTTAGCCCTCTGTAGCATTGCGTAGACTGTAGGCAACATACCGTTCGATCGCCTACCATACTTAAAGAATTGATCTTAAAACATAATTAAGCACTGTAGCCCGTAGTGTACCTATACACTCTGAGCTAACGGTCTAGCACCTAGGAAACAACTAGATGGCCCTTTTTGTCGCAAACTAAAGATGGTTTTTTGACGTTTGGTAATTACTCGATATTTGCGAAAAGTTCAAATGTAGCTGCGATTTCAAAATATAAAAAAAATTAAAGAAATATCACATGTGTGTTTTGTGTCTCAAAATTAGAGCGCCAATGTTTCAACTTTATTATGTAGTGCTGTTATTAAACATTATCTATTTGTTTTTTTTTTGTGTGGAGATTTTTTTGAATTTTTTTCTTTTCCCTGTTTTTAGGGTTCCGTACCTCAAAAGGAAAAAAGGGAACCCTTACAAGATCACTTTGTTGTCCGTCTGTCTATCAAGACCCTTTTTCTCAGTAACGCGTGAAGGTATCACATTGAAATTATTATCAAATACTAAGATCTACGGTCCCTTAAGTTTATAAAAAAAATCAAGCTTGTAAGTCAACTCAGTAAAAGAATACGGCTGAAATAAGGCCATTTTTGTCGCATATTTTGGCATTCACAAACAAATCAAAACCTATGGGATACGTCCCGTTATCCTAGAATCATGAAATTTGTCATATAGGGAAAAACCCGAATTTTGTTAATTTGTAGTTATAACACATTTAAAAAAAAGTTTGTCTGTCTGTCTGTCAAGACCCTTTCACTCAAGAACGCGTGGAGGAATCAAGTTCAAATTAATATGAAATACTAAGATCTACGGACCCTTAAAGCTGTAAAAATATTAAACCTTCGAAGTCAATGTGAAAAAAAATTACGGATATTTTTTACACATATTTGGGATTAAGTTCTTTAAAAATAATTTTTGGTTACTTCCCGTTGACTTAGAATCATGAAATTTGACATGAAGCAAGGTCTTACATCATAATTTTTTTTAGTTTGCAGTTATAACCCATTTAAAATAAAAGTCTGTCTGTCTGTCAAGATGCTTTTTCGCAAGAACGCGTGAAGGTATCAAGTTGAAATTAATTTTAAAAAAGTAAAATCTATGTTTACTTTATGTTTTAAAAAATCAAGCTTTTGAGTCAATTTGAAAAAAAAATATGCCCAAAATACGTAATTTTTATCGCATATTGTGAAACAAATAAATTAAAACCTTTCGGGTACTCCCGTTGACCTAGGTGACTTGATCTCCTGATGTAAGAGCTATCTACATAAAAAAGGGTTGTATGAAACCCTCGGTGCGCCAGCCAGACTCGCACTCGGCCGGTTTTTTTATATTATTTCAAAAATTAAACACAAAAAGGCAAGCTCTAAGAAACGATTTTGCAGTCAACCCCTAAAGGAGTTCAATAGGGGTTAGACTTTTTAAGCCAAATACATATCTTGGTATTTCGCCTTAAAGTTAATAATATAAAGAATGAATAATAAAATGGATAATCATTCCCTAAAAGGTAAAATAGGGGATAAAAAATTAGCACAAAGATTGTTGTTATGACGTGGGCGACCTCTTAGAACGGATTTTGCAAAATTCATCCCACAGAGAAGTGAAATAAAAGATTAAAAATTTGTGTGGATATTCTGATGATTCTGGATGAATCTGAATAAATAAAAATCGGTGCATTCTATTTGTTTTGTATGATTTTAATGCCGGACAAAAGCCATGCCCTGATTTTTCGGTATAAGCAGTTAAATACTAGGACGAACGCCATGCGAGATGCTTATGAGCAAGCTATTTTGGGCCTGCAGAAGGAATATGTGGCAAAGCTTTTTGTATACTTGGACCGGTAGTTCAGTTCAGGTAGTTGAACAGATCCTTATAATTTTCGGCCTATTTCAATACTACCTGTACTCAGTAATGTTTTTGAAAAAATCATACTTTGTCAAATGTTAAGCCATTTCTGAATTAATGACCTACTTAGTAGTAACCAGTTTGGCTTTATGAAAGGCCGTTCCACAACCGATGCAGGAGTGGCACTATTAAAAAATATATTTAACGCCTGGGAGAAGTCGCATAATGCTCTTGGAGTGTTTTGTGATTTATCTAAGGCATTTGACTGTGTCTAACATGAAAATCTCATCAGGAAGCTACATCACTATGGTATTAGAGGCAAATCTCTCGACCTTTTGACCTTCTACATGAGTGGTAGGGTACAGAAAATAGATATCATTGGTGAAAGATCTCCGGGATCAGTGGTCACTGTGGTAGTCCCGCAGGGCTCAATTTTAGGTCCTTTTCTGTTTCTAATTTACATTAATGATCTCCCATATCATGTAAAAAACCATGACCTTGTCTTATTTGCTTATGACACCTCTTTACTCTTTAAAATAAAGAGACGACAGACATGTTATAATGAATTAAGTAATGCCGTTTCTAAAATTGTAAATTAGTTACTTAATGAGAAAAAAACCAATTGTGTTAAATTTACACTACCAAATGTTAGTCAGATACAAACATGTATTAATATTATTGGCGAGCAATTGGAATTTGTTGATTCAACAGTCTTTTTTGGCATAACGCTGGACTCCAAACTTCAATGGGGTCCTCATATTCATAACTTAAGCAAAAAACTTAGTTCTGCTGTGTATGCGATCAAGGAAATAAGACAATTGACCGATGCCAACACTGCAAAAATTGTATATTTTAGCTATTTCCATATTTTAATAACATGTGGTATTTTGTTGTGGGGTAGCGCTGCTGATGTAAATACAATATTTTTGTTAAAAAAACGGGCAATCGGGGCTATTTATAAATGAGGATCTAGGATATCTCTGAGGGATAGGTTTAGGGAAGTAAATGTTTTAACTTTAGCGTCGCAGTACATGAAAATCTTTTATATGCACATAAAAATATCAATAGTTCAGCAAGAAAAGTGGCGTTCACAAAGTAAATACTAGAAGTAAAAATAAGCTTTAGGTACATGATACGCGTTTACTCAAAAAATAATGAGTCTGTTATGGGGCAATGTATACACTTTTATAACAAAGTTTCCATTAATATTCAAAAGCTATCAATAAGTAAATTTAAATCTTTTATCAAACAACTACTTTGTAAAAATGATTCAAAAGTGTTTGTGAAATCCTTATTTGAATAAAAAAAAATGACAGCCGCTGGAGAGCCATATGATATGATCCGGCATTTGTCTCAAAACGATTCCGGTTATAAAACTGCTTGAGATTTATTGTTTAGACGGTATGACAATATTCGGCTAATTGCTCATACTTTTGTCAGCGCGTTATTGCAGTTGCCTACTATTTCAGAGGTTGGAAATCTGCGGAGAGAGCTGCTTAACCCTATGTTGATTACAGTTAATAGACTTCAGGGATTAGACCTTTTTTCATGTCCATTTGGCCACTCTACTGTCTCACACCGGAATTAAGTAGCCATTTTGAGTTTGTTTGTGGTGGTGAATTTGCCACTATTCACCCTACGTTCTCCGATATGGAGAAATTCCTTTAGGATTAGTGCCAGAGGGCTAAGGGCCTTCCTTCAGTTCATCTCCCTACTGCTCTTCTTCAGCCGCCTCCACGCAGAGCTTCACAAACACCATAGAAACTGCCCCAATATGCAACGGGTAATTGGTACAGTGGCCAGTCACACACCACCACAGTCAACCCGCTTATACTGTCACGGGCCGAAACACCTTCTGGCTTCGTGTCCTGCATTTGAGAAGGCATTGGTCCACGAGCGTAAGAGAAGAGTGATTTATAAGCATCGCTGTATAGTGTATTTAGATTCGGGGCATATGATGCCTACTTGGGGTGCACCTGGATGCGCTGATTGTGGGGATCGTCACCACCGTTTATTGTGAAGATTAACCGAAGGTGTTTTGCACGCCCTGAACTCATCCATGAAAACATCGGCTCAGAGTGGTAATTTTAGTACTTCCTCCACCTTGCTCTCCCTCCCTCAATTTAATAGGTCGAGACCCCTTCAGGCCCCTTATTGGCCCTACTTCGGTGCTTATGCAGCGTCCGCCGTATGTATTTAAATTATTAGGAATTTAAGTTAGGTATATTGTTAGCGATAAGAGAACCCGTTCCGTTAGAATAGATTAGGGTTCCGGGTGCTTTTGGTTATTTGTTATTAATTTAGCTAGCCATGTCGAAACCGTGGGCAAAGATTTTTGACGTGCTTAGATGGCTATCACCTGCTAAATTGAACATCGGGAGACCAGATAGGCACTGCTCGCACGCCATGCGCAATTGGAGGAGCGTATGGAGGTGCTTAATCAAGCCTGCCAGGACTTTGTGCAGATTGATCTGAATGCGGAGGCCATGGCTTAGGGTACGGTCGGCCTCGGGCAGGCTGAGGAATTGGCGGATGACATCCGCCGGGCTGTAGGAGTTCTTCGCATACCAAAGCAGAAAAGGAGGTCCTCTGACGTTAAAGAGTTTAAGTAAGTCGGCTGCCGGTTCTGGATGTCCCGAGGGTGGCGGACACGTTGAGTCACTGGACCTCTTTTTGCAACATGTTTGCCAGTCTGGTCGATGCCCGCTCTGACCTGACTCCGGCACAGAAACTAGCCTATCTTTTGGGCTCTTTGAATGGAGAGCCATGGGGTCACCTCTCTCTGGATGAGAACTGCTGTACAAGAGGTACCAAAATGGTATGCACTCATGTATCAGCCATTTTGGGCCGCTCCCGAGTCCAGGACGTCAGACACCTGTGGAGCCTAGCACGGCCGGGGGAGCTTCTCCTACCCGTTGGAACTTAGATCGCACCAGGAGCGTGGATTTTGCAGACGCAACCCCTGTGAGTGCGGGGATGTCGCCACTCATTGTTGAGTGGCCGCGATTGGAGCGACGTCCTCCACCTTTCTGACCGGAGGAAAGACGACCGGTGAATCCGACTTGTCGTGTCCCTTCCTCCGCCAGCATGAGGCGTCCTCGTCACGAGGACTGGGAACCCATTCCCAGATTTGATCTTCCTTCCAATCTCTTCCTTTATTAACTTGCAACCTCCACTCCTTCACCACCCCTTCCCCCCTCTCATAGTTTTGTTGCCTACCGCACAGGTTAGCGTTGTTTCACCTCGGAGTGATCGGATAAACATTGAAAATTGGTAACAGAGCGTGGTTATTATCCACGGCGACTTGTAGCGGAGTAGTGGTATGATGCGTCACAGTGGTGCTAGGAACTGGCACCTAGGCGCCAGTCTGTGCTTATGTTATCTACGAGGGGGCCTACTCCAAGGGACGGAAATTTACTTTAAAACATTAGAAAACTAATGCAGAATAGACGTACCGTAGTAGTTCCTGTTACTGTGCGCAACGGAAACAGGTGCAGTGTCACAAAGGCATCGCGACGCTATCTATATATTATGGAAGAAGTGCTGAATAAAATCAGCAATTCCAATAAACAAATCATTGTTTGTGGAGACTTTAATATAAACATTTTAGAAAATTCTTGCCTAATTTCGGTCTTTTAATTTAAATAATTTGTTTTGTGAACCTACTAGAATGAAGTGTATCTAGTGCCATTAGCATCGACAATATATTTACTGACATAAAACCAATTCAAAAGTCAATTATAAGCAATCTAAAGTCAGATCATTGTAGACAGTTAGTGGTTTTAGAAAGAAGGAATAGTATTACTAAAAAGGAAATTAAATTCATGGCAATTAAAACTAAACGGATTGAATCATTTAAATGTAACTTATTGCATAAACTTCCGGATTTACTTTATGATGATAACCAGTGGCGGCTCGTCCTTAGGAACGCTAATGCAGCACTCCCATAAATAGTTATCTACTTAAGAAACAATATGTTTTATTTTTACTTATAATAATCAATTTTGATGCTTCTTTTACTCTTTATGTTTAAATAGTATATCACTAAAAACATTCTGTACAAACACAGTTAACTCAAGATTTAGTTTGGAATTGCACTGAGGAGACTGTGTCACTAAGTGGACCGCTAGTAATTGCGCCCCACATGAAACTAATTTCAGTTCAGAGACTTAGAACTAAAATCAACGAGTGTGAAAAAGAAAGTTCGACACAGTCTCACACGTGAAGAAGAAAATTAGGAGCGGCGCTCCTGAGCTATATAGAGAAAAATACTGTTGCCAGCTTGACCGCCGTCTTCGGGGCGGCCGGATGCGGGCGCGCTGTTGCCGCTCTTACCTATCACAACAAATATTTTAGTTCGTGTGCGAGCTTTTGATTTACAAATTAAATA
The DNA here is from genome assembly GCA_946406115.1 of Apoda limacodes. Classification (NCBI taxonomy): domain Eukaryota; kingdom Metazoa; phylum Arthropoda; class Insecta; order Lepidoptera; family Limacodidae; genus Apoda; species Apoda limacodes. Next base: position 1,825,261 of record OX291553.1, on the reverse strand, counting down.
AGTGCAAACCTACATGTTTACCTACACAGTTTATTTATTGTCTAATAAGTAACTAAAGCAAAAAAAATGTGATTAAACAGTGCTAAAAGATTTTAGTAACTCAGTTTGAAATAAATACAAAGGGTCACAAAAATGTGATACGAAAGCATTCACGCTCGACGCGCGTTTGTAAATCTAAGTACGCAAATAAATTGTAGTAAAGTAAAATTTCATTAAATAGTATTTATATTTGTGCAGATATAGTATATTTAGAGGAAGGGTAATGTTTCAATAAAAGGAATAGGTAGCTTAGGTAGGTACAACAATTTATTTAGTTACAGTATATGTCGGGTAAATTTTAAAACTCAGTAAAATACATATCACTCTCATTTAGACATAGGTCACTTACCTGAAAACAAGAATATTTCAATATATTTTTATACCATGTGTGGGTTGTGACATATTGAAATTGATCCAGTTTCTACATGGTTCTCTTTACTTTTTGCTAACTGCGATAATAATCAGTAATAACTAGTTATCATAATTAGACGGTGGAGGTTGCATTCTTTTAAAAATGTGACGTGTAGTCGCTACTTTTATAACATTACAAAGTTTGTCGTGTGGTTGAGCTCCCGCGAATGTCAAAATATTTTTAACCCAAATTTTTATTTTTGGTAGAACTAGATAATAAGACCGACAAGTCTTGTATGTGTCTGTTAAAAACATCATATTTGAGTAAGTTTGTGAATTGTTTTGTGGATGGGCAGGTGTTCTAAGAGTGTAGTTGTGGAATGTTCATCAGTTTAGTTTCTTTGTATTATTGTTTTGGAAGGCGTTCAGTTAACATAATAGTATTGGATTTTTATTATTTTATTTTCGAGTGTTTGAATTGGGTTCTGGAGTAAATTTCTGTCAGATAAGTTTCCCTCACTTAGGTTTTACAAGAGAGTTGTAGATCAGAAGCCGAACTTTGTGCGAAATGCATCTGGAAATGTTGTATATCGATCCAGCCGGAGCTGAAAGTTTATTTTTGTATATGTAGTATCAATACTATCAATTTCGTAATGAGTTCATCTTTTTTTTGGTTTGACAAAAGTGAAGTAAGGACACACATAATTTGTTAGGTCATTAAATGTGGTCTGAAGGAAACTTACGCCCATACATGAGCTTTGGTGACGGGGTAGTAGACTTCCTATCAGAGAGCAAATCACACACTGTTGATGATTTGTAGTACTCTTGCAGTCTCAATCTTTGAGCAGATGTCATAGTCCATTTTATCGAGTAGAGTATGTCTCCAATCTGATCTCATTAGCATCTGCAATACTTTGGAGCTTGTAAGGCAGATGCAAACTTCGGGTAAATACTAGCTAGCTATATCAGGGTGAGAACTGGCATGATGAGTGTGAACTATATTCACGATAGATTTTTTTTGTAATTTAAAGTCAAACCATGAAAATAAACATTTAATATGTAACGGCGTTTGGCGTAAACCTAGTTTTGTGTTAGCTTCGGGACTATACTTTCGTTCCATTACCGAGTTCGTGTTTGGGTTAAATTGTTGTTCGTTGCCATGTTCTTGTTCGTAGTTGTGTCAGTGTTTAGTCTCATCTTCGTATCCGTGGGTCGCAATCGTATTTGTTTCTATGTTCATACTCGTGATGAAGTTTGTTTTCATCTTCCTCAATAACTTTTCAGTAATTTTGTGCATATTCACAAAGAACCCGTATTAATACAAAATTCGACACAATATGCACAAATATTTTCTTCCTTGTTATAAATTACACATATTAGAATGACTTTTAGTAATAAGTTTGGTAATTCTTTACTTTCCAAAAACGTGAGATTTTTACGTAACGATGGTTTTAACTAATAGAACACCACATTTAAATACACAGGTAAAATTCAAAAACTCTCGAAGGACACTAGATTTTCACGAAAAAAACTAAATTGATTTCATACAAAACCCGCCATTACACACCAACATTTGAAAATACAAAACTTTTTTTTCACGAAAATACTTGCCAGTCTAAAGAAAAAAATAAACACAGGATTCAATCGATTTTACTTACTTTTCTCTAATTTTAATCGATAGAAAAGCATATTTATATACTCCAATAAAATCAAAAACTGGCAGCGAATCCAAACCTTGCCAAGTTAGGTGGTGAGGAGCGAAGCGACGAGCCATTAGGTTACATGGTAAACACCGCACGAGCCGAGTGAAGCGTACCGCGGCAGAGGCCGGCGAAGTGCCAGAAACAAATTGTTCTAATTTAGAATTGTTTGGCAGGAGTAGGGGGGGGGGGGGGGAGCAGGGTAGACACTGGTTTATTGATCTGAGTGACACAGGTACAATTTGTTTCTGGCGCTCGCCGGCCTGCTATAATAATAGGGGGCTAACTAAGTACAAATTGGTTCTGGCGCTCGCAGGCCGCTACCGCGGGCCGCTCCGCTCGGCTTCGCGCGCTTACTTTCATGTGCTCCGCTTGATTTTGCGCACAAGTTCTTATGTTCCAAAGTGGGTCGCCGTGACTACACTAAATAAGTTCAAGTTGGTTGAAATAAAAAAACTTGCGCGCAAAGCCAAGCGGAGCACATGGAAATTAGCGCGCGAAGCGGAGCAAGCCGCGGCAGCGGCCGGCGAGCGCCAGAACCAATTTGTACTTATTTAGTGTAATTGTCGCGCGCTTATTTTCATGTGCTCTGCTTGGCCTCGCGCGCAAGTTTACATATCCCAAAGTGGGTCGCCGTGACTATACTAAATAAGTAGAAATTGGGTCTGGCAATCGCCGGCCGCTGCCGCGGCACGCTCTGCTCGGCTTCACGCGTTAATTTTCATGTGCTCCGCTTGGCATCGCGCGCAAGTTTTCATGTTCCAAAGTGGGTCGCCGTGACTATACTAAATAAGTAGAAGTTGGTTCTGGCGCTCGCCAGCCGCTGCCGCGGCACACTCCGCTCGGGTTTGCCCGCTAATTTTCATGTGCTTCGCTTGGCTTTACGCGCAAGTTTTTATGTTCCAAAGTGAGTCGCCGTGACTATACTAAATAAGTACCTCTTAAAATTTTACTTAGATTTTTTTTGACGTGACAACGTCTTATAAATTGGTTTGCCGGGTGACACTTCAAGAAACTGCGTTACGCTCCGCTCACGTTATGCGCTCACAATGAGAGCGAGTGAGAGGCACGCGGCATGGTTAGCCCGCCTAAGAGCGAGAGAGACAGACATAAAAAGTGAAAGGCACAAGTTGTCACGATTCCGGACGGTTGTCCGACACTAATTTTTTTATCGATTATTAGTTTACAGAGTAAATACTCGATTGTTGAATACTGGCAACATGTTATGTTTTTGTTATTTTCTCCTCTCATGCGTTTTGTTTTTGTAGATATTTATTGTTGTGTAATGGCTGATTTTGTATGAAATTAATTTATTTATTTTACGAAAAACCTAGTGTCCTCCGAGAGTTTCTGATTTTCATCTTTGTATATAAATGTGGTATTCTATCAATAGAAATTTTTATTACGTAAAAATCTTACGTCCTTGGAAAGTAAAGAATTACCATAAGTTTATTAGTTTAATTCAAAACACCGACACTTTACACAATAAAATTTTAATAAAACCCTGTTTATATTTTTCCAACTGTAAAAGTCATAGATCAAAGCAAGTATTTGTCGGTCATAGATAATAACATGTAAGTCTACGTTATTTTTTTATTTCCCACAATAGCAGGCCATACAGCCCAAACTCGTTAATTTTTATTGTTTGTTTTTGTACATAAGTATGCAAAGTAAAGTATGTAATCCGTCGCAAAATATTTTGTATATTTATTTAATTTATTATAGTATAGCCAATAGCATATTATAGCATCAGCAGTTTTAATTGGAAAACCGTAATACTAACATAATTCTAATTTCTTAACTTAATGTAATAACCATATTATATTGTTATTTTTTTTGTAAATAAAATAATAGTCTTTGTAGTGAAATTATGTAATTAATTTGTAAACTGTTTCGTAGTTCCGACGACAAACACTAGGTCCTCGCTGAAAATCAGTGCTGTGGCTTACTGCTGCAGCTTAAAACTGAGTGAGGGCCTTTTTGGCTTGTCGCAACAAAAGAGTATCTATTAAGTATTAGTAGAGTAGTATTGTATTTAGTATGAACTTGTGTTAAATATAAATTATTTTTTTTTTCGAATTCGTATATCTATTAATTTTTTGAAGTGAAAACTTCTTTAGCGACGTTGTGCACTTTTTTTGGTATGGGTAAAAAATGATAAACTCGCGTCAGGTCACGTGTCCTGATCGTGAAAATTCGTAAGACGGATGGAGAGTAGACAGCTGGCGCGGCGTAGGAGAGGGAGTATCCCCTTCTCTTTCTACGGCGCGGCGAAAATGTATGCCTGCGCCAGCTGTTTCGTTTAGGCGGCGCAGGGCGCTTGCGCGAATGGTCGTGTGTGTTTATTTTACAGCGTGCTACGTGCATCCATGGATGGTGACAGCTGATGGCTCGACCGTCTGTGAAGTGGCCATACTGCTGTGTATTCGTAAAATTCGTGTATATAAAGTGTTTAAAATATGGAAATTGAACAAAGTGCATCTTTGTCTTTGTAAAATACGGAAACCGTAATGCCACGCCTTTTATAATTTTTATTTTTAGTATTCGCGATTATGAGTAGTACAGGGAGGTTGGATATGGAATTTTAATTCTATGACAGATTGCGATGTCAAATATACTACGTCAAAAAAGTAAATAAACAAACATTATTATTTCTTGACAATGTCAAAGACATGTCTTGTGACATATTTGAGTGTTAAGCGCGAATCGTGTGTAAAGGTTTTCACTTCTGGCGGCACTCCCGGAGTGCAACTCGTTCTTTTTTTTTTTTGTGTTTATGTTTAGATTCGTTTTCGTGTTCATATTTGAGTTCGTCTTCCGGTTTGAATAAATCGATATTCGAATTCATATTTTATTCCTACCTACCTATATATATAACTTTGTTCCTACCAGGGACAAACCGGCAGATATTATTTCACGCGGAATTAATGCGAAAAACATTTTATCCTGTGACCTGTGCTGGTTTGGACCAAAATTCCTTGCAAAGGACCCAACTCAGTGGCCTAAAAAACCAAAATTAGTCACAGAATTACCAGAAACATCTACTAGTTTGCTAACTGGAATATCAAATACAGACCTGACTTATAATTCAAATATGCAAATTATCAATAAAAGCTCTAACTTTTCAAAACTAATTAGAACACTAGCCTACGTAAAAAGATTCATAAATAATGTTTCAAAAAATAAACCAAAATTAAAAGGGCCATTACAAATATCTGAGATTAATTCTGCTCAAAACTTCATTTTGAAAATAGCACAGAAAAACATGTTTCCTGAAAATACCTACTATTATCATTTTGAAAATCACTACCCTCAAAAAATAAATTGCTTTCTTTATCGCCTTATTTCGACAACAATAACTTGATTAGAGTTGGTGGCAGGTTAAATAATTCGTTTTACAGTGATGACGTAAAACATCCTATAATCTTGTGTAGTAGGCATCATATTACTAAATTAATTTTCGAAAGTTACCATTTAAAACTTCTTCATGCAGGTCCTCAGTTATTACTTGCTCAAATCAGACAGAAATTTTGGCCACTCGGTGGTAGGAATTTAGCAAAAAAAACTGTACACTCATGTGTAAAATGTTTTCGGGATTCGGGAAACCAGTTAACCCAATAATGGGTAATTTACCTAAAGAACGTCTTCATTTACAATTTCCATCTTTTGACACTGGTATTGACTATGCTGGACCAGTGCTGATAGCTGAACGTAAAGGTACGGGATATAAACTTATTAAATCATACATATACATATTTGTATGCCTAGCAGTAAAGGCTGTTCATTTATAATTAGTGTCAGAGCTCACCTAAGAAGCCTTTATAGCAACTTTTAAGCGTTTTATTGCTTGTCGTGGTAAACCTGCATCAATTTTTTGTGACAATGCTACCTATTTTACTGGCACTTATAACGAACTAATTCAGCTTCTGAATTCACCAGATGTTCAAACAGGCATTTCTGAATTTAATATTAAATTAAATTTCTCACCACCTTACACTCCCCACTGGGGTGGTCTTTGGGAATCTGCTGTAAAATCAGTAAAGCATCATCTCCGTCGTATATTAATTTTAACTCATTTGACATTTGAAGAAATGTCTACATGTTTGAGTAAAATTGAAGCAGTTCTTAACTCGCGTCCTTTAACACCTTTATCCGATGATCCTTCCGATTTTACTCCACTCCCACCTGCTCACTTCCTTATTGGGCGGCCACTTTTGTGTGTTCCAAGTTCGCAAATCACTAACAGAAGTAAAGGCGCTCTTCTGAGATTTCAGAGGATAGAAGTACTGAAACAACATTTTTGGAATAGGCTCCAAATAGAATACGTTTCACTTTTAAGAAGAAGCTGAAATGGCAGTCATCTACAGGCAACATAGTCGTCGGAGCGCTAGTTATCATTAAAGAAAAGGGCATACCACTCCTTCTGTGGCTGCTTGGGCGGATAATTCGGGTTCATCCTGGAAGAGACGGCTCAGTTCGAGTCGCAGACATACAAACAAAAAAAGGTATTTTGAAAAGAGGTTTTAACAACATTTGTCCACTGCCATTGGAGGCGTAACATATAAAATTTTGAACTATATACTTCAACGCGGGGAATATGTTCAAACATATTCATTTCGAAACTGAGGTGCTGGCAACACAGCGAGACTGCTACTAGGTTACGGAGCCGGATTTTGAATAAAACGGACAGATCAGTTACGATTCAAAAATCCCGTCGACACAACGACTCACCTTTGTTATCTTATTATTATAAATTAAATAATTTCTAATCCTAGATTATCCTTTTTTCTTATTTAAGGAACCTAGGAATTAAAAACTATTTATATTGCTATTCGTACTCATGTTTGTATTTATGATTGTATTTCTATTATTATTCATATTCTTGTGTTTGTATATTGTAACGTTTGCGCGTTCAAACGGAACGTAAGTAAAACGGAAAATAAATAATCTTGATATATTTCAGCAATCATTACCGATATTCAAAAATTATATACTGAAAACCATGACTCCAGAGTTATAGATTACTCTTTGTTAATTTTTTATGTTTTATTCTTCTGCAAATTTTTTTTTGTAAATGTTTAATGTGTAACTGGTTTGTAATTTGTCTTAGTGATTTGAATTATATTATTGTGAATACTACGTACGCCAGTGCTGTTAGGCATATCAGATCTAAAGTGTAATGTGAGTTTAGTATTATAAATGTTTGATGTGGCTGTACTAATAAATAAATAAATAAATGTAATTATTCTAACTTAATGTGATAAATTAAAAGTGGTACGGTATATTTTAAGCAAATTATTATTTGATTGTCTTTTATAGCCAATGACATAATAATTTCTGGTGCAATTGTGACGATAGATACAATATTTATGCCTTAACATTCTGTGATGCAATGTTTTTATTTAAGCTTCAGCGTGAAGATGCGAATTAGTAAACAATTCTCAATAAACCTACTACCTATAGCAAAATGCATTTCTAAATTAGAATGGCGCGTTTAAATATACAAGTTCAGTTTTTTAATACATTAACTGAGAAGAAGTTATGATTTATTTTATGAAAGGTTTGGCTAACAAAATATAAGTACCAATGACTTAAATATAAAATATTAAATCTTAGAACAAAATCGTTAAAAGTATGTTACAAAAATAGGTAAAGTAAACTTACAAATCCTAACCATCAACACAATTTGGGCTTTAGGCACGAATATTTTGCACCAGCAGCGCGAGAATGGATCCTTTTAAGATGAACGATGATTGGACGTAGCTTTTGTTATTAAATGACGTCACACTTCATATACACTTCAAAGGTAGTTTCGTAACTTTTATCAGGATATCAGGATAATACTGTTCAGAAATCTAGCGTTTAAAATTAAACGGCTTACAGTAAATCAAGAATTATTTTTGTAGTATTTGCCATATATTTTGTTTATTTATTTTTGTTAATAACAAACCGTTTATTCAAAACATAGATTTTGACTAATCTAATGTAAACATAATAAAATTGATATTTCGTATTAGATTTTTCTGAAAATAATAGATTAATGTTAAAACATAATAATCAATTAGTAAATTTATTACCAGATTTTTGTCTTTTCTTGTAATTAAGATTACCGGAAATCCGTTGGAGAAAAGAAACGATAAGGTTAATTTTGTTAATGAGCAATTAATGAATTGAATAGTTACCGAATATCTGTAAGATAGAACACCAAGTATTTATGAACGGTCAAAACATTTATTAAAAGACGATAAGGAGGATTGAAATCAAACATCACCGCGGCTTGTAGTTAAAGTGGTAAAGTTAAACAAACACACGACATCAATGTCAAAATATAAATTGAGAATTTTGTAGTTAAATAGACTAACATATCGAGTATTTTATATTTAGAAATGTGAACATTTTCTATTATTGAGAATAATTACCAATATCTGAAGGCCGGTAGGGTGATGACAATCTGGTATGGTGTGATGTAGTGTGGGGTTTTGGCAATAGAACCATTTATCGTCATACGTCCAGCACAGTTCATTATTTAGAAATTACATCTTGAAGAATCGCTGCTCGAATCACTGTCGACAGTTGTGGATCACGAAGAGATGTCTAAGAACCGCGTGGATACAAATTACGGCTGGGTTGTTTCACCATTAATAGTTACTAAATACATTTATATTAGAAGTTATTAGATGAAAAGTTCAGGTTTTCACAAACCACAACCACTACCGGGCTTCAAATAATTTATTTCCGGTAGCCCTCGAAGGGCTAATTTTAATTAAAGATGTCTAATCTAACGGCGAAACATCGTAATGTCGAGTTTGCCATTTTTTGCCATTGTTGCTCAATTACCTCAACAGGAATAAATATATATTAGGACCTTGTTCTGCGACGTTTTCAGCTAGGTGCAGCAAAACCTTCAATAAAAGTAAAAGTGGGAACTAAGATTATACCAGCCATAATAATTATATAGCCCACTTAACATCTAGGTCTACCAAGAGATACAGTAATTAATATGTGTAATCCATGTATCCAACGGCGTTAGTAGGGTTGTACTATTTTGACTGGGTAGCTAGTGTAGGTGAGCTCTGATGTACATCGCAAAGGGGCGCCCCATAAACCTACCTTCAGGTCCTAGTCAGAAAGGGTCCCAAACACTTAGCTACCAAGTTCCCACTCTACCAAAATAAATGGATTTAACATGCATATGGATTTTATTTTCAAACGTGAAAGTAGCAAAAATTTTGGTTCCTTTGCGCAGCGATAACAGGAAAATCATATTACTCTTTAGTGCCTGTGTCCTCTAGCTATGATATTCGAGTATTTGCTTTGTGTAGGTGTTGTTTGTTATACACATATAAAAAAGGAGATTAGGTTATATCACAACTTTAAAAATGGTGAAAACTCAAAATGAACGTAATTTATGATCGTAAATTTATCTAAATTAATTTTCTTGATTTTTTTATTTTATGCGTCTTTTGTATACTCTTGTTTGCTATATTACTCTGACGTACCTTCAAAAGAACTGGGTTTACTACTTGTTTGACACAACGGTTTCCGGATCCTACTACTTTTGACGATCACGTTTGGCTAAATAAAATAATTATCTACATCAATAATAATTATTATTAGATTCTTTTGATTTCTCTCTGTGTGAGTGACACTGGGCAGAGGCTTCGAAGTTTCCTCTCACATTTTATTATGTTATTTATATTATCAAAATAATAAGGGGGGTGAGGAAAGGCGACTTTGGTGGGGACCTGAATGACTATTTGGACCAGAATCAGGGTGGCCTTCTTCTAGTCTGGAGTTGGTGGATCCCCTTCCAGTTTTACGCGTCCTGGTGGCAAAAATTGACCCTCCACTTTGTTTAGATTCGATGATACTTTAATAAAGGATCTTCAAGCTTGTCGCTCCAAGAGCAAAGGAGCTTTTACCAGACTTAACCCATTTATCGACGATCGCGGACTCATTTGCGTAGCTGGCCGATTACTTCATGAAAACTTGCCTTACGGAACTCGGCATCCGCCACTTTTACCGAAGGATAGCCACTTGACCTTCATGCGGGACTCAGCAGTCTTCTTTCCATACTTCAACGAGTTTTGGATTATTTCGGCTCGAAGGATTATGAAGAGTGTGCTCTTTAAGTGCATACCCTGTTTAAGGCTCAAGGCAGCTTTGACTCAGCTACAAATGGGCGATTTTCCTCCCGATCGAGAAAACTCTTCTCGAGTCTTTTCTAATGTTGGAACTAATTTTGCAGGTCCCTTTAACATTAAGACTTCTACCATGCTCAACGCCAAGGTGGTCAACGCATACTTCTGCGTATTTTTGTGTCTTGTTACGAAGGCTGTCCACCTTGAGGTTGTCTCCTCTCTTTCTACTGAGACTTTCATTGCCTGTCATTCTCGCTCCTTGGAGGCGTGTTCGCATCGCTTTTCTCAGAGAAGTGTTTTGATTTTGTTCCTTTTTTTTAAAGAGTAATGTAATACGCTTATTAGCGTAAACGCGTAAGCTTTCATATTAAAAGTGTTAAGAATTTTGAGAGTGCCAAAGAAGGATCATAAATAAATACTAATAACAACATTTGGGGATTTAGTCTTTAGATCCAAAATAAAGATTGATGCATTTCACCGTTTTAAGAAAATAATCCCCTTCAAGGCAAAATGGGAATGAATAGGTATTTGTATAAGAGTTCAGATATTTTTGTAGGTGAAACCATAAACAATTAAAACCTTTCTATTTGAAAGTTCAAGTTATAAGTCAAAAAATAGTAATATTTATTTTTCTGATTATTACACATTGGACTATTCTCTTAATTTACAATTCTAATTTAAAAAGCCTTTCAGCAGATGTCTGCCTCTAACTACTGTTGGGTAGAAGGGTGAGTTTTCACGTCAATTCGAAAGTAAATTAATTAATTCCGAATTTCCAAATGACTTTCATCTCCAGTGAGGGTTTCAACAATGTCCCTAATTGAGGTGAAAGAGTAACAAGTCTCCTGAAAAAACACGGGTTGTAAATACGGAAATATTTTACATTTGTAGAAAAACTCAAACTGAGAGAAAAAAAAGGCGAGTTTGAGTGTGTATGACTCTTGTGCTGAATTCTCAGTTTCGTGTGCTACTAAAAAATACAACAATGTATAGACACATATAAAGGGTGGAAACGAAAAGTGATCTCACTCGATTATTTCTAAATCATACAGGATATCGAAATAGAAACAAAAAATACAACTGGCTTTAAGAAGATGCACTAAAAAGGTAAAATTAATGACTTATTTCCTAAAATCTGATCTGAATTACAGTTTGAAGTTGGTGTCTATCTACCTAACAGTGTAAACACACTTCACTTGCACAACACCAATTTCAAACTGTTATTCAGATAGTTATATTTTCAGTGCACATTTTTGAAGCCGGTTGTTTTGTTTTGTTTGAAAGTTATATTTTTTTTCTCATGCACTAAAAACATCCATACTCGTAACAATTTTTTTACAATCATCAACAAAAAATGCATTTTACCAATTCCAGATTAACATTATTGATTTTGAAAGTTTACTTCATTAATATGGGACCTCATGTGACGTATACCCTTTAACGTAAAAAAAGATTTTCTCTAGTCGGTCCAGGCGTCTTCGACTAATCGGGGAACATACATAAAAAAATATTTCAACGAATTGGGAACCTCCTTCTTTTTTAAAGTCGGCTACTTTTGGTAAAGTAATTTTGTCTCTCACACTTTTAAGTACTGCCATCTAGGATCATGTAGGTATAGCGTTAATCTTCTGAGTAAAATGAAGTTGAATATAATATCAAACAGACAAAAAAAAATTGACGTTAGACCTGTTTAAGGTACGTATTTTCCAGCAGAAATATATATCAGAACCGAAAAAATCTAAAATCACAAACACACTTCAATTTTATTTATTTGAGCAATAAAGGTAATAACATTGCTAAAATTCGTTAACTTAACTACCTCATATTTTTACCGCATATAACCAAAACTTATACAGATTATTCACGGTGGAAACGATAAACGATCCAACGCGATTATTTCTGAACCCTACAGGATATCGATATACTGATTATTGATCCTGAAAGTGCTTCATGAACTATCCAATGGTATCAATAATAGTTTAGAAAAGGAACTGAATCTATCTAAAAATTTGATGTTTTCACTCATCGCATGCATAACTTACACCGTGTGATTTTTCCTTTGGGTACGGCTACTTTCTACTATCGCACCGCACGCCGTCAGCAGGGAATTCATTCTCACACTTCAGAACCGAAGTGGTCGCGTACAGTGCGGTTTCAGAGAAACTTACTCCCGCGAACGCTTGGGTTGTGGAATGCGCTCCCTGCCAAGGTTTTCTCTAAGGACTACACTCTAGGGTTCTTCAACAAAGAAGTTATTAGATTTTTGAAGGGAGTGATACTCCTGTTATTGCAAGCGTACATAGGCTACGGTGACCGCTTACCATCAGGCGGGCTGTAAGCTTGTTTGCCACCTTAGTGGTATATAAAAAAAATAAGACTCGTATCAGAAGTTTTTTTAAACAAATTTTTTTTTTTTGCCTCTCCATTAGGAAAAGGTCTGTTTAGTTGTTCAAAAACAGTAAGCAAAATCGGTTTTTGTAAGTAATATACCATTCAAAGATTAACTATTAGAATTATTTGATGCGATGATGAAAAAAAAAACCGGCAAAGTGCGAGTCTGGCTCGCGCACCAAAGGGTTTCGTCCAAACCTATTATATGTAGATAGTTCTTCCATCATAAGATCAAGTCTCACAGGTTTGTGCCTTATTATCGGTTTTTGGATTTTTTTCTATATTTGTGATGTTACATCTTCCTTCTTGCCCAAACTTTAAAATTCTAAGTCAACGGGAAGTGCTCCATAAGTTTTTATTTAATCGTGTCAAAATATGCGATAAAAATGTCCGTATTTTGGGCATATTTTTTATAACATTGACTTAGAAGCTTAATTATTTTTTATTTTAAGTAACCGCAAACTTTAGTATTTCATATTAATTTCAACTTGATACCTTCACGCGTTCTAGAGGAAAAGGGTCTTGACAGACAAACAGATAGATAGAGAGACAAACAGATAGACAGACGGACAATATATAAAAGTTTATTTATTAATAACAATACAAGAATACACAGATTTCTTATACTTTTTCGTAAACCTTTAAGGTCAAAAGGTCTCTTTATAATAATAAACTCTTTTACTATGCAAATTTCAAATGAAACAATGAAATTTCAAACAAGGACAGATTTTTATCCGAGTCACGTCCTGAAGCCAATGAAGGGGATCGTCCCTCGTTACGTTCCAATGAGAAGGTCGGCTTCGACGAAGTCGCATTAAATATCTTATTACGATATCATACTCAATGATAAACGATTTTTTTGGGCAAGATTGTAGTCAGTTGATGAAAATAGTTATTGAAAATGAAGATGAAAAACGTGATTATATCATCTACCATTATCAAAAGCTGTGAGCAATATGCAAGCATCGCTGGTGCATAAACATTAGAAATTACCGAAGCGTCAGTACTGTGCTTTGTTTTCGGACTGCATATTGAATAGAAATAAACCTTATTCTAGATTATCAGCTTTAAGGACAGATTATATATGAGTTACTTGCTTTGAGTAACTTAGGCTGTACTATAATAAAACAACTTTACGTCCGTCCGGAAACGATATTTTAAATTGATATTTCTGCATCAACTGATTGTCAAGTGTTTTTGATTGGCTTGACATCAGTAGAATTTTGAGGTAAACGCGATCTCATAAACCCATGGTTTAAAGCAACAATTTGATTTGTAATCGGTTGCGCAGACTGATTCCAGTGAAGTCTTGAAGCCTTGGAATTGGGTATCTGTCCGGCTAAGTGACTGCGTTCAGCCAAAAATAGTCTCCACAGTGCCTCCATCCTTCTTGGGAACCACGTGAAGAGGGCTCGACCAAGGGCTCTTCGACGGTCTACAAATACCTAGTTCCTGCATCAAACGAAACTCCTCCCTAATTATATTATAACGGGCTAGCGGTAATGGCTTTGGACGGGCATATACCGGCGGTCCCGTAGTTTCGATATGGTGGAACACAGAGTGACTCGGCGGATCCTTAAACGAAATCGGTTTAGTAATTTCCGAGTATTTTTCTAATAAGTCGTAGTATGGATGGTCACTGAAACGTTAGCACCAGTGTCTATTAAAAAACGCAAATTGTTTTTAGTGTCTGATATGCACAAACGGCTTTCTGTCGGCGTTACGCAAATTTCCACCTTGCGTGAGCGTAACGCATCTAGTTTTCCTTGCTCTGTGTGCAGTTGCACGGCGTCTCGCATCTCGTTGCCCTCGCTCCATAGCGAAAATGGTGCGTACACAGCCGGTCTGGACTTTCGGGGGTCCGACGAGCTGTTGGACCTGCTCTCTGCGACCTAGAACTGGAACGGTTTCTTCCCCTGCTCCTCATCCTACCTCTTGCTTGGTATTGACCTTGTCTCGATGACCTTAACTCTTGCACTTCGTTGCGTAGGTTTTTTACTTCAAGTGATAATTGAAGCAGTTGGTTAACCAGTGCTGAATTCGGTGACGGTGATCTGTCTGGCCTTATTTCAGCTACTTCAGTCTGGTGCAGATTTTCAACTATCTTGTCTGCCAGTAGTGCCAAATTTTCTAACTTCGTATCTTGGCTCACTATTAATACTGCCCTTACTGCGGCTGGAAGTCTTGACATCCACAAGTTCCTCAGAGCCTCGTCCGATACTTGGGTGTTAAGCGCTAAGTCTGACATTTTTCTGAGCAGTTGTGATGGTCGTTGTGTCCCTAACTCCATTTCTCCCACTAATTTTTGGAATTGCCTTTCAGAACTTTCTTCATATGCAGCCAGTAGTCTGTTCTTAAGTGTCAGGTACTTATTTTCCGTCGGTGAAATTAAAATCAAATCGCTGACCTGCTGTAGCGCTTCTTTGCCTAGTTTGGCTAGCACCATTGTGTATTTCACCTCATCACTTTGCTTCTGTGGTGCCATTATTAACTTGAACTGGGCAAACCACGCTCTGGGCATATCACTCCAAAAACCTGGTATTCGCGTAGATGTCGATATAGGTGCTAGGTCTACAGCTTGTCCGGCTTGCTGACCTTGTGTTGCCGTAGGCGTGGTTGGTGTCGTTTGTTCCATTTTTTTTTAAAAATAATCAAATCTTTCAATGAGTAGCTGTTAAATTGCCGTCGGGTACAGCTTCTTGCCGGCGGCGAGTCGTCTCTCTCTGCAGTCCGTCGTATACGTTTCGAATTGTTCGTCTGTTGTGTAGGGTATCACCAGTATGACCATCTAGATCAACCTAATAAAATCACGTTGGGTCACCAGTATGTAGAGGACTATTATGCACGTCACCCTATTCGTCCCACCACTTGGTACTCCTCTGTTTTCTGACTCCAAAATTTAGGTTAACAAATGATACAACGAACTTGTATAAGTACTTTCACTTACTTGTTACTGTACACTACGTTACAATAATATAGATACACGAAACGTTATACAATAGGTATACAAGGTGAGAGCGCGAACCGGGACCAGAGACGACTGAGTCGCTGCGCATACGTATAATGCTGACTCGGCACCCACAACAATAAAACTCATTAAATAAAATGAAAGTATGATGGTTTGGCTATGTGATCGTCTATGTGGTAAGACCTAGCACCATTATGTAACGTAGAACGCAGGTTCACAAGAAACAACATTCTAGTAATGAAATTAGTATCCTCTACCCCTCTGCACTTTTTATTTTGCTAAAAAAATCAAAAGGCGATAAGCTCCATCCAGCGCTTCCCACGGTCCGTATCCTTACGGAGGATAAGAGATGTGAAATCATAAATGGTATTACCATTATATTATCGTTGCAGCCGAGGCTATAAAACGAAGTCTAATTATGTAAATTCAGGAATAAAATATTGTGCGTGCATAGTACAAACACTTAGCCGCAGGCCAAAGAGTGTAGAATGACATCCATTCACAAAAACATGACATTGTCAAGAGAGCACGCCTCGTGTTAAGCACACCCCGAAGAGCAAGACGCAATATACCCCACTGAACCATTTTTGTAGGTACTAATTATTATTTACCAATGGAACAGCCATGGAATTAACCAAGAGGGCTCACCCCATGCTTAACACACCCTAAAGAGCAAGACGCAATACTGCATTTATTTCGGTTTACAAGCCGGTGTCAATACATGATTAAGGATTCATGAAAAGGTTAAATGTAAGGTGAATAGTATTTTTATTAAAGATAGAATAAGTGTGATTTGGATTATTTATATAATATTCAGTATCGCATTCTATGGGTCCAGTCCATACCAGTAGCGTAGGTAAAGTATCACTGTCGCCTTCGTGTCATCAGCGTCTGACTCCCGCAACAAGTAACGGTTTACTAAAACAATAAGTCCCGTCTTTCGCAGTTTTTAGACTCAGACAGCTTGGGACAGGGATCTTTACCCTTCTACACTTTGTAATGTGTTGTCGTCTTTCAAGTCTCTCGGCACTGAACTCATATTAATATTTGACCCAATCTAATGGATCGAAATGTTGGGCGAGAGATGTAAAATGCCACTAACAAAACTGTAATTAATTTAAATAACCAATAACTGAAAAATGTAAAAATAAAAATCTTAAGTAAATATGCCAACTTAAGTGTAAAGCTATTCTAATTCGTGTTAGGTAACTTTCTTAAACATTCGAGGAATGACTATATTACTTACCTTAAATAATGTAATTTGTTGCATCTACTCCTACATGGACAGCGTGTGTCTTACCAGAGACATAGGATTTTTTCACTACGTTCAAATTAAGTGCATAGTGCCCATGAGAAAATGAGATAGAAGAAATGGCCGAATGTGACAATAATTACATTGATAAGCGGCGATATCGGCGGGTCTATTTTATAGCGATTGGAATTTTCTGTTTTCCTCCTTGAATCCTTGATTTATATTTTAGAATATTTAAATTGTAAATTTGGTATCTATTTTGTGAGCCAATGTGACGTTACAAGTCGCAATAATCCGAATAAATACACGTTTTATCGGTGATTTATGATTTGTTATGCTTTGTTGTTAATTATATTTTATCGAATTTATCCGAAAAATTAACGTAAAAATGAATTTGAATTGTATTATTATAAATGAATTATTCTCTTGATTTAATACCATATTTCATTGCTAAATCAAGATTTGGGGGATATTTTGTGTAAAATATGTAATCATTTAGTTACGATAAAGATTGACTTAGCACTGACGTCATGCGTATCGATATCGATAATAAAGTCTATTAGGAGTTCTTTTTGCGGCAAAGATTCGTTCGTTTGACGGCTCCTGGGCTCTGTTGGTATTGAAGACTATCTACGAAAACGAGGGGTGCAGGTTCAATCTCCGCACAAGAAAAAAAAAAAGACCAATAAAGCGTGGAAGCGAGAAATCCAAATTAAGTGCATAGAGCCCGAGACAAAATAAGACAGAAGAAAATAGCCTATGTCAATGTCTCCCGGGATAAGATCCGGTAAGGTCGTCATTTGTTTAATGTGACTGGAATTTTCTTTTTTCTTTCTGTAATCCGTCATTAATATTTAAAATATTTTTAAGATACAAAAGCTGTCTTCTAGTGTGAGCCCATATTTATTTACAAGACGGAATAATCAGAATTACTGCATTGTTGATTGATTATTTTATCTAATACACCTGTAAAATCAACGAAAAAAACCATTTGAATCGTAGTTTACATGTTTTTCTATAGACTTGATACCATATTTAGTTGCTAAATCAAGATTTGGGGGATATTTTGTGTAAAATATGTAATCATTTAGTTACGATAGAGATTGACATAGCGCTGAAGTCATGCGTATACATAATAAAGTCTATGAGAAGCTCTAACTGCGGCATAAATAGAAACACGTTCATTAAAATTATGATAAAAAAAGTATAAAATTATATGACTACTAGAGGACATAGCGTTTCTCTTAAGGCGAATGGATTTTTATTTATATAATCCTGGATTACCATTCAAACTATTAATTTTGTAGGTAACTATGGTGTCCTGTGCTGTGAGTAAATGTGAAGTCACAACAGATAATAATTCGAATAAGTAAACATTTCACTGGTAAATTATGATAATTTTTACTGCATTGTTGACATATGCATATTTAAATAGTTTTAGTTGAGAATTTTACGAAATAAAAAACAATTTATATCATGGCTTGCATTTTTTTTGTCTAGATTTACTGAGTAACATTATTTCGTTGTTAAATAAGGATTTGGAGAGTATTTTCCGTAAAATATGTAGACATTTAGTTACCATAGAGCTTGACAAGGTAGCGACCGATGGCATCAGTATCGATATATGTAATTATACATGTATAGAATATTAATAAGATATATTAGATTAGATTATTCATACCCATCGAAAGGTGATCGCACATTTGTCCGCATCGTACGCGCCGTTCGAGCCATGTTTATAGAATTAGTATGAAATGCAATATGTATTACGCGCACGGTGGGGGTGAATTGTAAGAGGTTGCATGATGAAAAATTATATAAAATACTTGGTTTTTATGACATTGTTTTGTTCACCAGAAGTCTATAGTTTTAGTATTATTACTAAATAATGTTAAATTTGTTAAGTTTAGATACTTTCAATAAAAAAAATTGAGACGTATCAATTAAATTTGGCTTTTATTCTCTACAATTACTCAAACAAAATTCTCTCAACTGGTACTTTCTCCAACGAGCATACCTGATATAGAGGCTAGGAGTGCTAACTACACGTCCGAACTGATATTCCGTCTCAGTGGATGCTCTTTTGACCACTCTCTCGCCCGGAATCAACTGTCATGCACACTAACCGTTTCCTCTGCGCCAATTAATTGGCTTTGTGTGTGGCATTATAAGTCAGCAGATTGTGATGGATTGCGGGATTTTTATGCATCGTACCCGTGGAGGCAGCTCTGCTTCAGCTCAGAAGATCCTAACATCTGCGCAGCCGCAGTCGCTGAGACAATCTTCGCTGGCATGGAATGTTACATTTCTCACCCTCGAGTAGCTGCCGATGTCAAAAAAAGACCGTGGTTTAATAGGTCTTGTAAAGAAGTTAAAATTCTCAAGCAAACTGCATATGAGGCTTGGACCACGGATCGATCAATAAGGATCTGAATACGTCTGAGTTAAAACGCAAATTAAATGTTGCGTCGATGTTCAGTAAGAAAGTAACCGCCAGAGCTAAGTTCCAGTTCATCGGCAAAATAGGTGGGCGACTTGCAAGCTATCCCTCTGGGAGTCGTGCTTTCTGGTCGCTTGTTAAGCTGCCAAGGGAAACTTTTGTCAGTGGTCGTTACCACCACAACAAAAAACCGATTCTCCCATAGTGCTAGAGAGAAAGCCGATTTACTGGGCAGTCTCATTGCCTCAAACTCGAATATCAATAACGAAGGAGCTGTACCACCTACTTTACAGTGATGCGGTAAGACTATGCCAGAAATCTCCATTACACAGTGGGAGGCCCGGTGGGCGTTAAGCGTTTCAGGATATAACCCAATAAAGACACAAGTCTGCTCGTTCACCGCTAAAAATTCCCATTTACTGTGGTCCTACAATTCCAGAACACAGCACCATATCTAAGTGTATTGGAATCTTTGGTGTTGATATCTCCAACTATATCCAGTTTCGCGATCATTTGGAAACCAAGGTGAAGCTGGCGTCCAAGAAACCAGGAGTACTCAACAGAGCGAAGCGATGCTTCACCTTTGCTTTACAAATCACAAGTCCAGCCTGCTGCCATCTCTAGGCGGGTGCACCTGGATTGTTTGAAATAATTTCCACGGCTACTTTCTACCATCGCTCCGCTCGCCATCGACAGTGAATTCATTCTCTCTTCGTAATCTAAACAGTGCGGTTTGAGAGGAACTTACTCCCGCGAACGCTTAAGTTGTGGAATAAGCTCCCTGCTGAGGTTTTCTCGAGGGACTACGATATGGGGTTCTTCAACAAGAAAGTGATTAGATTTTTAAAGACGTGATTATAGTCCTAATAGTTTAGGTTCTAATGGTATGTTTACACTCTTGCATTCAACGCTATGTTTTTGGGCACATGTACGAGCACAAGCGTGTAAACAGTTTGCTTTGTCCGACAACGCGTTCCGAGGCTGCGTGGCGCGAGTGTAAACGCGACATAGGTAATATTTAATTTCACCAGCGCGCTAGTTTGCAATAATTTTGTGCAGGTAAATTATCTATAGTGTTGTTTGACAACACTATTCCACTCACACATTTACAATTTCTTTCTGTTTTGTTTTTCATTTGGCATGGCATGTACATTCTATATCTATGGTCTTACCTAATATCCTCTAAGGGGACCTAAGGGAGCTATAAATTACAGCTAATAAGTATGAGAATAACATTTTACCACTTTAGTGGTCCTTGTTGTAGGTTGTCCTTACTTCACTATTCAAATACAAAACACTTTTTATTAATATTCGCTAATGCATTACTGTAAATATAAGCTTGCACTATTATGCAAAGAGAAAATGTTTTTAAATTAGTTCAAATAAATGTCGGCTCGATAACGACAACGACGTGAAAACTAGTCCTAGTGTTGTCAGAAAACGTTACGTTCGTGCAGCAGTTTCAGATAGCAACGGGCGGGACAAAACAGGAACCGTTGGAGGGACTTACAGGGCTAGAAAACTTTTTATCCAGATTGAGAATTCCCAGAGGGTTTTTTTGAGAAGTACTTTTTTGCACAACCTACTCGTTACAGTGTATACAATCGGTTTGACTTTTTGCACCGATAAAGTTAAAGGGACAGAGAAGAATAAATGATACTTTAACCACAAAAGAGAGTTTCTAAATGGAATAGTTTTTTTGCGAGTGAAACCGCAGGATTCGGCAGATGTGTAATGATTCCATAGTTTTATTATTTTTTATTTCAAAAAATTCGCTGTTTATTGCTATTAAAAAAAAATCGGCCAAGTGCGAGTCGGACTCGCGCACGAAGGGTTCCGTACCATATACCTATAAAAATTAAATGTCTTTTTTATTTCTATATTTCATTGGATTGAATAAAAGGTAAATAGCGGTTTACGATTTATGATGTCATAAAAAACAACTACTTACTAGATGTCGTTTAAACCAATTTTTGGTGGAGGTCTGTTTGCAATGTATGGTCGCGGTCAGAAAATGTTTACCACCTTAAGGATTACAATTGCATGCACACACTTAAGTCACACGTTCTAAATGTCTATTTCATAATAATTTGATTAACCATTGATTATCTTTTTTCTAATATGACAATCAATCGCTCTAGGACAGGGATGGCGAACCTTTATTAATGAATGTGCCATTTTCTATGAAAAAAACAATACTGTACCTATGACGTGCCGTCAAAAGATCTGGGTTACTTAATAATAATGGAGAAAAATTAAACGAATTGCTGTTAACTTAAAGCTATTTAGATACTTGGAGCTCGAAATGTTTACAGCAATCGGAATGTTTAATATTTATATTCAAATAAAAAAAAAATTAGTGTGATTTCTGCTGTTGCAAATTAGGTGCTAAAAATCTCACATTAGGGCAGGCTCGTACTTTGTTACTAAGCAGTATGGAAGCTAAACTAGAGTTCATTTCTAAAAATTACTTGCAAGCATACGTAGGTGAAAATAGAAATTTCATAAATGATTGGCGTGCCCGAATTGCCATGGGTTCGCCATCTATGCTCTAGGAGATGGATTGACTACTATCAAGTTTTAATATATAGAATACCTTTTTTGAAAAAACTAATATTTTAGTTTTTTAAATAAGAATATGAAGAAATAATAAAATAGACACTTCGAAAATCTTTATTTAATATAACCTCCCTTTGCAGCTATGACGGCACGTAGTCTATCTCGCATAGATGAAACAAGACGCGTGCATAGATCAGTACCTCTGATATCATCCCATACTTGAGCACAGTGTGATCTAAGAGCTTGGGGGTTTCTTTCATTTTGACAGTCCCAGCGTTGAACCATAAGCCCCCATACATTTTCAATAGGGTTTAAATCAGCAGACCGAGCGGGCCATTAAATGGGACGGTGCAGGTTGAACCACGCCATAGTAGCACGGGCTGTATGTATCCGTGCATTATCTTGAACGTAAGTAATGTGTGGGAATTCCGTTGCAGGATACACTACGCGCACAGTAGGCGGCATCACTTCTTCCAAAAGCGACCCATAATTAATGGCCGTAGCCCTATTCTCTAAGGACGCCAGTTCTCCGACGCCGTCAAGGCTCATCCACCCCCATAAGTTTAATGTAATGCGACCTGACTCGTTTTGAGGCACAATATGACCATCATACCGAGTTCAATTGTAGCGCCATAAAGTTAATCTTCCGATTTTGCTTGATTTAAAAGTTTTTCATCGGTAAATATAGTATTCGACCAAGCAAAATCGAGATATCGTCGCGTAAAGTTAAGCCGGGCTGTTTTGTGGTGAGGTTTTAGCTCCACTTTAATAGCATGGTGTCTGTAGTGTAGTCCAACATTGTGCAAAGCTCGTCGGATCGTCCGAGCACTCACACCATATAAAGCAGCAAAATAACTAGTTGGTGTGAAACCATTCTCTTCGTAACGACGAATGATTTCTGTTATTTGCGCGGCGGTTAGTATCGGTCGTCGTCCTGAATTATTTCTATGATCTGTTATTTGCCCTTCTTTGCCGTGACGCCCTAATCCAAAACCTCACAGTGAATCGCGATATATTGAGTTCTCGTGATATAGCACTAATACTATGTCTATCTTCGAAGAGAAATATTATTTCAGCCCTTTGCTCCAAGGTTAAACTTGCCAATTTATTTCGTTATGAAAAAATCTTTTGTAAAATTTTACTCTTGTCAAAACGACGTTCAAACAATATTTTTTGATAAATGTAATTTCAACAAATAAAGATATTAGTTCCATTATCAAAGAGTGATCAATAATTCTTGTTGTTTTTCTCGATGCGTCATTTTGCATAATAGCTTTTGAGAGGTAATAAGTAACTTGATATGGCATTTTAGACTTAGTGAAAAAAGTGTGATATAGAATCTAATTTCAAATCTGGTAAACATTTTCTGACTGCGACCGTACATCATATATTTCTTTTAGTTTTATCATTCTCTTATTTTAGAAGTTACAGGGGGGGGCACATTTTACCACTTTGGAAGTGTTTCTCGCGCAAACTATTCAGTTTAGAAAAAAGTTATATTAGAAACCTCAATATCATTTTTGAAGACCTATCCACAGATACCCCACACGAATGGGTTTGATGAAAAAAAATTTTTGAGTTTCAGTTCTAAGTATGGGGAACCCTAAAAGTGTATTGTTTTTTTTTCTATTTTTGTGTGCGGTTCACAGATTACATCTACTTACCAAGTTTCAACAGTATAGTTTCAGAAAAAAATGGCTGTGATATACGGACGGCCGGACAGACAAATAGACATGACGAATCCATAACGGTTCCGTTTTTTGCCATTTGGCTACGGAACCCTAAAAATCACAAAACTTTTTCATTTAATATAGGCATTCAGTTTAACGACCTCCCAATTTATGTGACCAGAAGATAAAATATGTGTAACTGTTGGCTAATCTATTTTTATTCATTATAATAATATATCTAAATAAAGGCGACAATATGAGATATGTCTCTTACATTATACAGATTTGATTTCCATAATACTGAACGTGTTTGGTCTCTCTAAAAGCTTTATGTTGTTCTTGTATAATTTGTACGCCTACGTCGTTAACACAAGAATATATTTGGAAATATCAAAGATTTTGTGGAAATTTATGAAAAAAATTTTGGAGACATCAACTTGCTTTGTATTTACAAAAAATTTGTATTTAGGTAAAACCTGCAAAAATAGATCTATGAATATTCGCGGTCTGAAAATGATTACCACCTTAGGGTTCATAATTTTCATGCAAGCACACATCTGTCACAAGGTCATGAAACTACATTTAGTCATAGATCACAAAAGAAGACATAATAGAAAGATTTTTCCTACTTTTAAAATCTTTATTGTGGTCCTGGAGTCCTCTCCGGGTTGTGAGAGAGTGTGGTTGTGATTTTGATGCATTTCCGCCTCAATTCTGTCCATTTCGTGGCGCCACTGTCGCGTACACGTGGTTAATTCAAACGAATGCTCTCGCTCACCGTCTACTTACCAGTGTGAACCATTTCTTTTCGTCATTGCGTCTCACCAAGTGGGCCTCAATAGGCCCGGAGAGGACTCCAGGACCACAATAAGGATTTTAATGGTAGGTAAAATCTTTCTATTGTGGCCCCTACTTTTTTGAAAATTCCAAAATATGGAAAATAAGGAATTCAAATAAAGACATTCCTTGCACACACAAACAAAATAAAACATAAATAGTGATAATATATGAAGCCTAGTAGTTTTCTAAAGTGCTAGACTGTAAGCTCAGAGCGTAGACTTCGGGCATGAATACGTTTTAAAATCTCTTCTATGAGTTTGGCAGGCGATTGAACGGTATGTTGCTTACAGTCTACGCGAAACTACAGAGGGTCAAATTAACATTAATAAAAGCAATATAAAGTATTTGGATATTCCAAATATCCAATTGGAACTTATGTAACAAATCTAGCTGTGCCGGCTTTTAATGTCGGTATCCTGTAGTATTTTCCAGTTTTTCATTCATTCATTCATTCATTCAAGAGAAGAAACTCTGTCCCAAATCAGCATGCTTCCAGTTTCGATTGCACGACATTCGACGGGGGATATCCACACATTGTTTATGTTTACTAAATAATACTGATTATTCTGGATTTGTATTGGGTCACAAAAGGCATTTGCGCGTAGGTTTGCTCGCCAGAACGTTCGCTCCCAATATGGCTTTAAAATCTCAATTAAATACGCCAAGGTAACTACGTACCTTAAGTATCGAGGATGATAGAGGAAAGACTTAGGCCAGCTGGTGAGGCTGTCGGTATTGGTAGTCTTCACACATCATAGGATCATGTGATCTCGCTCGGAGGCAGATAGGTAAATCTTCTGAAAAGTTTCTCGCACAGCGTGTGAAAACAGGTATCATTTTGGTAGAGGATTTCCTCTGTATTCGACGTTAATTTAGGGTATTTAAAGCCACAAGGACTATCAAAAAGTCAATAAGTGTTTATGACAGCAGGTTGTTTGGTTCCAAGTGTTTTTAATTCAGCTTACACTGATTTTCTGATTGTAGTGTTTATGACAGCAGGTTGTTTGGTTCCAAGTGTTTTTAAGTCAGCTTACACTGATTTTCTGATTGTATAAGGATCTTAAAGTTGTATTTCGTTGATTTTGATACAAATGCCAATAACTTCGTCCTTTATTCCACTATCCGGCCATCTTCTCCGCCACTGACCGTATGTTGACTGGCACGACCAATTCACAAAATTTGGTCTCCCTACAGAGGACTCCCTCCTGGGTGAGTGCAGGTTCTAATCACTCGTCAAATTGAGCCTTTCTAGGAGGAAGTTTACCCTACTGGAAGAATGCAAGGCCAGAATACAAAACCTGTTCAATTTCGGTCTCCCTAGTAGGTCGTCCTGGACGGACGAGCGGCTAGAGATCACATAACTTCCTATAGTTAATAACCATAGGAGGGACTCGTCCTATAAATAGAATTCTATTCAATTTAAAATCTGCAACTCCTTGCTTTCCAAAAAATTTGTAAACAAAAATTTGCCCTTGATTGTCTTTTTTGTATTAAGGACTTATTTTACATGTTTAATATTAGAATTCCATAAAATTAAAAACCTCTTGTAAACGGATTCACTATCAAAAAAAATACCAAACAAATTCACTGTTAAACCCTAATCTTCGTAGACTATATTATTTTAATCTGCTACCAAATTGGTTAATGTACCAAAAAATATAAATAGTCTATATTTATAAATATCTTGAAAGGTAGATCCTGTCATTTTAATCCTGTTAATTGTACATTTTGCCCTGAATACTAATCTTTTTCAAAAGAATTATTTCGGAATGTTAAATGTAACTACATACGTTTGCCCTTTTCAGGAAAAAAAAAGACCACTCGGGGATTGTAATGATTAACACGGGTTCCTAGCACCTTATAGGTTAATTCATTATAATTATGCAATTTTGGACGTAAGTAAGTACCTACTCGGTTGAGGATAGTTTATTTTTCTTGCATAATTGAAATCAATTCACAAGTATTTATCGATTATGGCATTGCAACTTTAATATGATTGTAAGTCATTACAGAAAACCAGTATTTTATAAGAATTTAAACAATTTTCGTTAGTGTAGTTAGTTATTTCATTGCGAAATCCAGTTATTGTAAATAGGATTTTATTGCTAGGATTCGCTATAATATTGACTCATTTGAAATATAAACTTGTTAGATGCCAATGGGACATGTGTGGCAAAGCTCAAAAAAAAAGCGAAATATCTTCAAAAATTACATCAAATGCCAAGAAAGTTATCATGATCAGTATAATTTGAGTCTAATTTCCTAAAATCTGGAGTGGCCATATGATTTTAAAATTTTATTTCCATTAATATAAGATAAATCCGACCATTTCTGTCAAAGAAACGTAAGATTTTAATTACTCCAATGCAAATTTTAAATTATTCTGCTTTGCCACTCTTTTTTATTAACAGTTCTAAAGTCACAAAAGTAACTATTACTAATTGCCCTCGCAATCCTTAGAACGTTTGAAGACCGGTAACTGAAGCTACAGAGTGACTTATAAAATCTGTGAAAGTGCTAACCTGGGCACTCAATAGACTAAACCTCGTTTGCCACGTGTTATTCTTGACAAGCACTTGGCTTGTCCGACGGGAGTGTCGGCGCAGTAATTGGAGCGACCGAGCGCTCGCTGTCGCGCCGCTGTGGCCTGTCGCTAGCTGGACAAAAACTGCTGCGATACTGCCGGAACGGGTGCGGCGCTAGCGTGGTCAGCCCGCATTTGAGGGATTCGCACTTGCTTCATCACGGTCTTTGAACACGACATTACACGGGACTCCGCGGATCTCCAGAAAATAGTCTATTGCGAAAGCGACGCCAAAAGGCTTAACTATTGTCACAGAATCACGGTTACTTAAAATAACACTTTATTCTAAACTAATATCAATATTTTAATTCCGTAACCGATTTTAATTTGCGAGGCGGTACTGATGCCGACAAAATCCAACGACGCAATGACGAAAAGAAATGGTGCACACTGGTAAGTAGACGGTGAGCGGGAGCATTCGTTTGACTTAACCACGTTTACGCGACAGTGGCGCCACGAAATGGACAGAATTGAGGCGGAAATGCATCAAATTCACAACCACGCTCGCTCACAACCCGGAAAGGACGTAGGGGCCACAATAGTAATAATCAAATAAGTATAAAAAAAAGAACAGTGACAATCGGGGCCTGCCGCAGTAAAGCTATTGCATTTATGCAATTATAAAAACAGCTGCTTACGTATTCGTCCGATTTCGCTCTCAGTTGTTGACCCAACAACTACAACGGGATATCTGCTCATGAATTTGCTCTGACCTATGGATTCTCTCAGCTAATACTTTCTCCAACGAGAATACCAGATACAAAAGACTCGTTCGGACTCATGTGTCATGCACACAGCCCAATCCACTTGGGCCAAAATAAAAACGAGTTGCACTCCGGGAGTGCCGGCAGAAGTGAAAACCTTTACACACGATTCGCGCTTAACATTCAAATATTTATATATAGTCGTATTTTTAATTAGACGATATCAACTGACGTTTATTTAGTTGTCAGTGTTTGATGAACCAGTACTAGCTAGTTGATATCGTCTAATTAAAAATACGACTATAGTACTGAACTTGCATATCTATGTAAAATATGAAAATATGTCACAAGACATGTGTTTGACATTGTCAAGAAATAATAATGTTTGTTTATTTACTTTTTTGACGTAGTATATTTGACATCTCAATCTGTCATAGAATTAAAATCCCATATCCAACCTCCCTGTAATACTTATAATCGCCATATACTAGAAATAATTATAAGCAGTTAGCAGCTAGTCTACACGCATACGTCTAGTCGCACGCACACAAACACCGTGCCGAAGTCTGCCGAACTGAAACGACGTTAGACGATTGTTAGGCTTTTTTCATTACAGAATTTCTTGATTCGGTCGCCGCGCTCAGAGCCCGTGATAAAAGCTATGCAATAGCTTATTAACTGAAATTAATAAAATGAAACGACCCATCGTTTGAACGTTAATGTATGTCCCGATATTTCGTTAGAGTATATTTCGTAGCTGATATGGAAACTGAGCATAGTTAAACTATGCAAAAGTCAAATTGGTAATCACTGTTAAGAATTAATTTCTTGTTACTATAAATCATTAGTTTTTGCTATAAATTATTGGAATATAACAAAAATAAATCTATCCCTCTTTAACTAATAGTATGAGAGCCTTTCTCGTTCATATGTAATAGGTCAAACCATGAACAAAGGCTTATTCGTTATAAGTAAAGTGTTTGATTATATTTTATTCTGAAGTTAGTCTTAGCTGTGCTCTATTAGAAAGACCACGTTTACACACCTTCTAAAAGACGATAATAAATACCAAGTTAATTAAATCGTCACCAAGTGTTTCTTTTTGCTTCCAAACCTAATAGGTTATGGGCCCAGTGAATTAAAATATAGACTTTGAAAATTAATTAATAAAGAGACACTGTGAGTGAAAATTGTTTAAGTGACTTTTATCAAGTGTGCAAGCAATTAAACTTTTATTGAAAGTAATTAGTTCAGAGTTACATAATATATTTGTGTTTAAATAAAAATGGACAACTTAAAATTAAAAAGAAATATAAAACCATTCGATGGTGAAAAATATAGTATTTGGAAGCTTCGAATGCGTAACCTACTGAATGAACTTGAAGTGCTTCAAGTGGTAGATACCGAAGCTCCAACGGAACCGAACGAGGCATGGAACAAAAAATAAAAGATTGCAAAAAGTACTATAATAGAGTATTTATCTGATTCTTTACTAGGTCTAACAAGTGAAGATATAAATGCAAAAGAAATATTCTCTAAGTTGGATTCAATTTATGAAAGAAAAAGCATAGCGACTCAATTGGCATTAAGAAAATAATTATTAAATTTGAAGTAAGAAGGTACCCACTCATAAATCACTTTAGAAGATTTGACGAAGATTTAATGTGCAAATTAATAGCTGCAGGTACAAAATTGGAAGAGGTTGATAAAGTCACACACCTCTTTATGACTTTACCAAGCAGTTACGATATGACGGTATAATAACTGCAATAGAAACTCTGGCAGAGAACAATCTAACTTTGACTTTTGATAAAACGCTACTACTTGACCATGAAATAAAATTAATCATGAAAGACGTGATACAAGCATGAAGGTTCTACAAGCGGAAATCAGAAATTCAAATATATTTCAGAAACGACATCATTATGACGAAAATGGTTTCGAAACACTTCTAGGACACGTTTTAAATCAACGTTTAAATCAAAATCTGATAATTTTAGAATTTTGAAATGCTATTTCTGTGGGAGAAAAGGTCATATGCAGAAAAACTGCTATTTTAATAATAAGGTCAAAAAACGCTCTGAAAACTTAAAAACAGTACAAATAGCAAAAAATACAGTAACTGAAAATCCAAGTTTTTCAGGATTTGCTTTTATGGTCGAAAGTAACAGTAATTACCATGATAATAAAGATTGCATATCTTTCGTTTTGGAATCTGGAGCCTCAGATCACATAATAAATAACGAAGAATTGGCACAAAACTTCGTGGAACTAAAAGAGCTATTAAAAATTTCGGTAGCGAAGAATGGAACGTTTATTAGTGCCACTAAGAAAGGAAACCTACCTGTGACCACCAATTTAGGTATAAAGGGCATGCTCAGGTATGTTTTATTCTGTCCTGATATTCCGTTCAACTTGCTGTCAGTCAAGAAAATGCAACAAGATGGTATGACCATTGTTTCCGCTAAAGGGGGCGAGGTATTCAACGAGGGTGATAGATAAGAATACTTAATAAAGGTGAATTGGTCTGATTAGGTTTTCTTGGTTTCCCTAATCCTGAGCAACAAATTTTGGACCAAATTGATTGTTTCCCAGATAAAAGAAGGTGTGTAGGTTCTATTATTGTTTTTGTGATTTTGTGGTTATTTTTTTTTTGAGAGGGCGTAAATAAAAAAATAAAAATAAATCTGTCCCTCTTTAACTAATAGTATGAGGGCCTTTCTCGTTCATACGTTATAGGTCAAACCATGAACAAAGGCTTTTTTGTTATAAGTGAAGTGTTTGATTATATTTTACTCTGAAGTCAGTCTTAGCTTTGCTCTATTAGAAAGACCACGCTTACACACCTTCTAAAAGACGATAATAAATACCAAGTTAATGAAATCGTCAACAAGTGTTTCTTTTTGCTTCCAAACCTAATATAAATTCATTACCTATTGTACCTTACTACATTAATTATGTAGATGAGATATAGGAAACTTTTTAAAAAAAATGATATTGTTTTATCTGGCATAGACGAAAAAAAAAATACGGACATTTATTACAATGTTAAAAAATACGGTACATTTTATTAAAATGCGTAAAGGAAAAAAATTATGAAATAAAAATACAAAAAAAATCTTTATTATTTATTTACAAGACTAATACCAACTAGCAACAATTAATTTAAAAGCTATTAATTGTTTTAATTTTTAAAAATTACAACAGCTAATCTAGCATCTAGCCCGTAGTCTTTTTGGTATAGTTACGACATGGCCGTTGCACCAATTAGTCGCCCTAAATGACGGGAAAGCGAAACCTAACTAGGATTAAACCCTTAAATGGAATGACTATTTCTTACCTCCAATATGTAAGTTTGTCGCACCTACATGCACCTCTAAGGGCACCTAAGCTAATGAGTATGAGAGGAACATAAAAATAGGGACAGGATCTACTTTAGATTTAAATTAAATTATACAAAAGGTACAAGTACGTCTTTTCTATCGCGATTCGTCCAAAACACTTCACTGACACGACACACTTATACTTGGCGCTAACGGAATACTACAGTATAAGCGTGATGCGAAGTAAAATGATTTTTTATTAGCGTTACGTTGTAACAAGTGTTGCCAGCAAACGACATAGCGCGACAAACAACGTTGCAGATAGCAGCGGGCGGGACGAGACACCCCCTGGTGTCGTACTGTTTCCGAGTGCAATGTAATATAAGAACTATATAATAGCACGAAGTCTATTTTGTATAGATACGACAAGTAAATAATAATAATATTAACAAATAATTAACAGACCAAGCAGGCGATTCACGATGCAGATTGAACCCCGCCATAGTTGTCCTTTTCCCGAGATCACCTCTTCCAAAAGTACCACATTGTTATTTGCCGTAGCCCTACTTTCTAATGACTTCAGTTTTCCGACGTTATCGATAGATGAGGATCCACCCCCGCAATCAACTGACTATTATGCGACCAGATTCATTACGAGGTGCGACATGAGCTTCGCTTGTATCGCAGAAATAATCTTCGAGTTTGAAGTCTATTTCAGAGTTTTGTCGTCGCTTAATATAATCTTCCACCAAGCAAAATCTAGATATTATGGCGCAAATTATTTACGACACCTACTATTTATGCAAATGCAACGATTTAATATCTTCGATTTAGTTTAAAGGTTTATTTACATACACGTGTGTCAAGTAAATTTAAATGGCAACGTTTAAATAATGTTGTACCTAATTGTACGGTTGCTTTTGTCGGTCGTTCGGTCGGGCGCATGTCGGGTCGCTGCCGGTGCCGCGAGTCCACGAGTACATCAAAGCTAAAAAATAAATGAGACGCGAAACGAATTCGACATGAAAACTTTTTCAATTTTCCCTTGTTGCCAAATTCAGATCGTAGAAGCTTTGAATTGTTTTAATTAAAACAAAAAATAAAATAAAAGCGGCCGTCGGATCTGAATTAATGACAAAAATGTTTTATAACCGTTTTATAAATTGAGATTTGAAGTTGAGACGTTAGGTTTTGTGCTTAGGTTTAGACAAGTTAGGATAGTGATAATCTCGAATTCGAGATATGTTTAATTGATTTTTTCACAGCTTGTTAATCACGGTAACTGTTTTAGTCCATAAATCGACTAGTTTGAACTAGATATGTCGAAAAAAAAATGGCGGATATCGTTTGCAAATATTTATTTGGTATTTTTTGACACTCTGGTTAGGCATATGTTGTACGATAGCGGTCGACATGCATTGAGTGGTCATATGCCTAAAGGGAGGTTCTAAGAATACGAAAAACTACTTGCAAATGTATCCGCCATGTTTTTTTGACACATTTAGTTGAAACTAGTCGGTCTATCGACTATAACAGTTACCACGATTAACAAGCCATGAGTAAATCAATTAAACATATCTCGGATTCGAGATTATATCTATCAGCACGAGAATCAGGCCCCTGGATGCAGATCACGCGCGCTCCAAATATGGTCACGTACTCTCGTAGCTCTGCGCAGCACAATCAAAAGTACAGACTCCATCGAACGAACTTCTATTCCTGGGGAATGACTGCTAAATTACTGCACTAAATTGATCAAAGTTTTGTATTACATTCTGTGAAAATTAAGATACTATCTTTTAAACTTAAAGAATAAAATAAATCAAAATTAAATGTGTAGTACTTAGATGACAATATTAATATAATATGAGATTTGAAAAAAATCGGGTTGTCGCTGTGCCATTCACACAGCCATGTATTCAACGTGAACACGTGTATGTTATTATTTTTATATACTGTAATGTGATGTAACGTAACGTAACGTAGCGTTGCGTAGCGTATCGTAAATTATACATTAGGTTTTTAAATGGCCTTCATACTGGGAAAGCAAGGGTTAGACGTATACACGTCAAAACGAGAGGTGTCGTGGGATACTCGGTATACGAAGTTCTACTGAATAACTTTCGCATTTCATTTTTAATAATAAAAAAAAAAACAAAGAGTTCGAAAATAGTGAAAAGAGGTTATAAACATGAGCTCTGATGCGATAATAACTTCTGGAGTGCCCGGCTATCTTCCGGGTTAATATGCATTCGACGCGCTGCGCTGCATGCATAGGGGAGAATATAATATACCGAAGTAGAGTGCCCGCAAGTAAACAACAAATTTCAGGTTAAAATGTGACTTACATTACCCACCCTCTACTATTTTGTGTACCATGTTGATTTTCAAAACTATTTCATGAACCTGCTTTTTATAGGTAAATTTTATGAAATATTTAATATTACCTAAAAAACCTTTCATAAAATATGTAGTTTACTTTAAAGTAAATGTAAAGAACAAATTTTGGTAAATGTAATATACTTATTGAGCATGAGTTCCCATAGAAGGTGGACCTGACAAAGTCCCGACGCTGTGACTAGGAATGAGCTAGATTTCACTATGGCAGATAGACGGAACATATTTAGAGATGTCTCAGTAATCAATAGGTTCAATAGCGGGAGTGATCAGAGACTTGTTAAATATCAATTACAAGGCCGAAAGAAATAGTCTAATTATGTCTACTCTTAGACCTTTACAGTCCCAAGCTACTGTAGGATCCGACAAGTTTCATCTGGAACTTCAAAATAGATTCGATTCACTGGAAACCACAGGCGCCGTTGACATAATGACCAACAACTTGGTGAAGACGGTAAAAGATATGGGACGCAAATTTTACCCGCCGCAGAACAAAACTAGAGTCCAAACTTTTGCCTGAGACTCTGGAACTTATGAGGAAAAGACGAGAGATACCATCTACCCAAAGGTCTTCGTCAGATGAAAGATGTCTAAAGATGACGTGAGCTTCGACGCTCCAGCACACGCAGTATTGAGCTTGCAATTGAGCAAAATAAAGGGTCGAAAGTTTTTATGCGTCGGCTTGCAAAGAGCCATCTGACGAAACTAAAAACTGCAGATGGCAGAATAGTTACCTCCAAACCAGAGATCTCAGCAGAAGCCAAATTGTTTTGTGGACAACTCTACATGTCACATGTGGCAAGGCCCGCATCCCTCATAACCGATGATCCAGATCCAAGTTGACGCGCTACTTCACCGAGGATATCCCGGACGTTGACCAAAGTGAGATTAGGGCGGGTCTGGAACAGCTTAGAAAAAAAAGCTCCGGGCGATGTCAGTTTTATACTTTTCAAAATCTGTTATGTACGGGCGGAGGCGACAAACAAACACCGTGGTAAGATACTGAATGCGTGTTAATGACTTTTTATGTATAGTTGCCTATACATATAAGACATTTTTTTTATCATAAAACTTTTTTGAAACTGCTGAAATTTTACTACCCGTGTCTACCTCGAATTTACATAAAATATTTTCTACATATATTTCTATATAGTATGGACCGTCTCCATCAGTACTAACGATGTTGTAAAAATGACAGTTGCTACCTTCCGACTCTGAATCGGAATCATTTAGAAAAAACTGATCTTTTGTGATCTTACGTGTAACACCACTATAGTTATCACTTTTATTTTTACGACATACCACCTTTAAATGGCCTTTAAGACCACACGAATCACACGTAAAATACTTATGCCGACATCTACCATCCGAGTGGCCCAGCTTGCCCCAGCGCCCGCATGTCCGACGATGAGCCGCCGACATCCGCGGCCCGCTGCTGCCCGCGCCGCCACTACCGCCGCCACCGCTGCCTCCTACGCGGTGCAATCTATCGTCCGCCAGCCGTCGCTGCCAAGGCCACCGGTGCCCGTGCGCCCGCACATACAGTTGTCGCATGCCGCTCGGCTGCCTCCAGAGCCTGAGCTAGCTCCACCGCTCGTCCGTATGTTAATTCTTTTTCAGCAAACAGCCTAGAACGCATCTCCTCGCTGAACAAACCTGACACGAACTGATCACGATTTTCTTCGAGAGATGAAAATGCTTCAGATTTTGCAAATAAAAACGAATATTTTCCCCTTGTTGTTGCTTTCTTTGCCTGAAAAGATGTCGCTCCGCAATCTCCGATCTGTCCGGTTCCGGAAAAAATATTTTTAACGACCTGAACTAGATGTTTGAAGGATTTTTCTTCTGGCTGGCTGGGTGCGCACAAATCGCACATGAGTTCGTAGCCTCAGCGCCTACCAGGGTCACAAGCGTGGCCACGTGTAAGTTCGCTTCGATATTGTTCAGAGCTATAAATTGCTTTACCCGTCGAATATAAGCGTCCCAATTTTGTGATTCGACTTGAAAGTTCTCAACTTTGCCTAATGGCATTTTTAATGAGTAACTGAGATATTACCAAAATCACTTTTTGTTCGACCGTCGCGTCGCGTTGTTTTTGAATCGCGGGAAATATGTCCTCGTCGCAAGTGTTATGTACGGGCGGAGGCGACAATCAAACACCGTGGTACGATACTGAATGCGTGTTTATTCGTAGTTTATAAATCTACCCCATACTTCATACATAACTTGATTGCATGTAAAGAAAAGTAAACTTACGTTTTTGAAGTGAAAACTTCTTGTGCACTTTTTTTGTGATGGGTAAAAAATCTTAAACTCGCGTCAGGAGACGTGACTTGATCGAAAATTTGTAAGACGTATCCCCCTCTCTTTCTATCATGCGGCGAAAATGTATGCCTGCGCCTGCTGTTTCATTTTTTTAGTATATGGCGATTATGAGTAGTACAGGGTAGTTGGATATAGGATTTTAATTCTATGACAGATTGAGATGTCAAACATACTACGTCAAAAAAGTAAATAAACAGACAATATTATTTTTAATAAAAGTAAATAAATATGTATACGAAGTGATGGAAAGTAAATAGCTAGTATGTTTTCACTTCTGCCGGCACTCCGGGAATGCAACCCGTTTTTTTCTATTATTTACTTTTTTCCTACATAATTGTTACCTACTTTTCCCTGACACTTCACTGCTATCGTTGCGTGGATCACCAAGTTATCAGCATAGAGGAGGTATTTGAATAGTAATTTATTTTTCCTCAAACCAGATTTCTTCTGTTTTAAATCCAAAAACCTCGATATTTCGGTAAAAGCTGAAATAATCTAAGGACAACGGTTTTAATTACACGCGGCAAGGTATACATCTCATGGAACGAAGATCCAAGTGATAAACTGCAGCGCCACTTCATCGAGAACGATGACCAAAGCAAGATTAGGGTGACTGAACAGCTTAGAACAACAAACTCCAGGTGACGACAACATAACGACGACTGAGCTTCTAAAAATTTTTAGAGCGCCAATTGCTTAAAAAGTTAGCAGCTTAGGAACGAAAGTGTGGTTGTAATATTCTTCAAAAAGGGAGACTAAACCCTTCTTTAACACTATCAAACCGACTGATATCACTTCTAAGCGAAAGAATCTTCATATCCCCGAATCGACCGGAAGAAACTTTGAGAAGAAAGCTGTAGGAGGATCTAGTTAATCAAGGCATTTGGCAAGCTTTGTCTAGCCTTCTCGTCACCTGCAGCAAAGTCTAAAGACGAAGATCTTTGACCAGAGCGGGGCTAGTCTACTTACTCAAAGTTACTGAGTCGAATCCGAAATGAGGACATTCGGAAGGGAACTAATAAAGTTATCGCCATAGCCTGCAGAATCAGCGAGCTAAAGTGGCAGTAGTAGGTTATACATCGGGCGCACTATATATTTCCGGAACTAGACACTTACATAAACAATATTAAAAAAAGTAAATAAAACATATGAATATGGAACTCTGGACTGTCACTTGCTTAAACATTGTAGCGTCATTTTAGAAATTGCGTGTCTACATCATTATGAATTTAACCCGTGGACATTTTCGTAGCATGATTTTCTAGGATTTTAAATGTAATTTGAGAGCTCAGCAGGGCTTCTCTCGGCTTCATACTGCTTTTGGCGATAAAGCATAATGCAAGACGACTATTCATAGCTGCGCTGCAAAATTTAAATACGGTCGTGTCAATCTCAGTGACAAATTTCGTGATGGTCGCTCAATGATAGTGTGAGATAGAAATTAAGGCAGCATAATTGGGACAATTTGTCGTAATTTGTAACAGCGGATCAAAATAGGTTTTGAACAATTTGAAGGTACCGTATCTTTACTCAAATATCACCGCAGTCGCTCGTCCACCGCTGTAGACAACAAAAACCTCGATGCTGTGCGCCGTACGATCGAAACACACAGGCATGTGATCTACCATGAGATTCGGGCATCTTTAGGCATAGGCATAAGTGAAAAACAATCAATTCTACACAAACATTTGGGTGTGAAAAAGCTATCGATGGATCCCACACAATAAAAAACGGACCGCGACACTTGGTGTAGTGCCATGCTTACTAGATTCAACGAAAGGGCGTCAAATTTGGTGTAAAATATAGTAGTTGTAGTAGCATAAGTGACAAAACATGGGTTTATTGCTATGTATGTATATATACCACAACAAAGCAGCAATCGAGCGTATAGGTCTTTAAAGATGAGCCGAAACCAACCAAAGTGGCGCGCGTGCGAAATGCCTATAAGCGGATGATTGCTTCTTTTTTTAATTAAACTGGACAACTAGACTACTGATGCTTTGGAGAACCTTATCGACCTGGCACCTTCTGACTTTTTTTGTTTCAGAAAATTAAGAACGGTATCTGTTCAAGTTTGTGTGGATGATTTTAATTTTGACCTCCACAATCCCCTCTTGGGCCGCTACTGGGAACGAAGTCGACGCGCGACGGTAACAGTTACAATTGTAATTACTACTTTGTGCTTTTGGCTGTTACTTGCAATAAATTGCGCAGATCGTAGAGACATGTAAGCATATTGCTTCTCTTTATTATTTTTTGACTCTTTATTACTATACTAGTGGTCCCGGCAAATATTGTTTCGCTGGCGTCCCTCTGTAACCCGGCGAACGTTGGTTTTTACCTAAAGTGCCCGAGTTTGATTTTTTTTCAAAAACCTATCGTTTAGGGTATCAAATTAAAAGACTTCATCAGTCAGATCTACAAATATACTACACTATTATCTTACGGCCCCTTATTTTCTAAAAATTTAATAAGTATTTTCAAATCATAATAAGTTTGAGATACTCCAGGTAGAAGACGACTAAGTAATTTTTTTATAAAATATTATCCTACAAACTAATCATATGAAGTATATTTTATAAAATTTACTTAGTCATCTTTTACCTGCAGTAACCCAAACTTTTAGAAATACTTTTTGGATTTTTAGAAAACAAGTGACAAAAAGTTGTGTAGTATATTTTTAAAACCGGCTCATAATGCCCTTTAATTTGATACTCCACACGATAGGTTTCTGAAAAAATTTCAAATCCCATACAAAAAATTGATGACCATAACTGCGGCTGAAAATTATTGTGTTAACCTGGAATTACATGGATTTACATTGGCGTTGTACACTACCACTTACCAATAGCAGTGTATCTGGACTAAGGTGGCTTTATACAGGGTGGCCCTGTAAATCGTGGATCAAACGTATATGGGTAATAGAGAGGGTCATCCGTAGCAATTAATCCTTCTACGATATGTCTGGAGCAAAAAATTTATGGCATTTTTTTGATTTACACGAAAAAATAACCGATTTTTGTTATAAATTGGCATAGTAAACAAAGCGGATAGTTAAAACTAGTTTTTTATGGTGTTTTCTTATTGCCAGAGAATTCATTTTCACAAAAAGAGTGATTCAACAACTACGGGTACACTAACTAGTAAGTTAAGGCAGCTATTGTAAGAAAAGATCAAGACACATGGATTTTTTTTGCCAAATTTATGATTGTACTATGAAAAAAAAGTGTATTATTAAAAGTGGTTTTTTATTGAAAAATAATGTCTGCTTAATTATAATTCCAATGAGGTATTACACATAGCTATTTGTAGATTATTCATTTCACAAATCACTAAATTAATAAAAAAAAAGAAATGGCTTAATGATTAATAACATAGTTTCGCACTAATTTCTAAGATAATAATTACAAAAAATATTTAAAATGCGTTCCTCTGGCTACTACTCATATAGGCACATTCGATGTGTTCGCCTCCGCCAGTTTGTTTTTAGGGAACCCTATTACTAAGACTCTGCTGTCCGTCCGTCTGTCCGTCTGTCACCAGGCTGTATCTCATGAACCGTGACAGTTAGACAGTTGAAATTTTCACAGAAGATGTATTTCTGTTGCCGCTATAACAACAAATAATAAAAGAACGAAAAAAAATATATTTAAGGGGGCTCCCGTATGGTTGTATAACAAAGGTGATTATTTTGCTAGATTTTGCTCGATATTGATAACGGCAACAGGTAGACGCTTAAAATATTCACAGAATATTTAGTTATATAGTCACAATAAATAATTAAATTAAAAAAAAAACAAACAAACATTTAATCGGGGCTCCCATACAATAAACGTGATTTTTTTGCCGTTTTTATAGATAATGGTACGCACTCGCACTTGTCTTTTTTAGTTCTGTTTCATTCCAATTTCCTTTTTCAAAAACTACTTTGAAGTGCCCCATAATAAACAATGGGATAAAGATCCGGGCCCCCCAGCTAATGCAACGCCCTGGGTATTGTTCAACCAGATGCGCATTGAGCTAGAACTCTGTCATATTTCAGCCACATGTTTAGTTGTTGCGTAGGACTCAGTTAGCAAAAAAAATACAAAGTCCTTTGAGCAGGCGAAATTCAAGGTTAGGCAAGGAAACAGAGTCTGTTAAGCAGGCTGAGGTCACAATTTAGGGTTAACATTAGGAGACATACGAAAAAAGACGCGCTTAGTAACGGGCTCGTAGCAAGACACTGATCCTGATCCCAGCGTGGAGCTGGTGGCGGCATCCGAACAAAAAAAAAAACATTGCAAGTCAAGTAGCTGAGCAAGATACAGTACAATGGACAGTACCGAGTGTCAAAAAGAAAAAAACCGACCAAGTGCAAGTCGGACTCGCGCACGAAGGGTTCCGTACCATTATCTATAAAAACGGCAAAAAAATCACAATTATTGTATGGAAGCCTGTCATAGCGGCAATTTCAACTGTTTAACTATCACGGTTCATGAGTTCACGGACAGCGAAGTCTCATTAATAGGTTCCCGTTTTACCCTCTGGGTACGGAACCCTAAAAAGAAGTCAAAAACCATCATTTTCATATCACTAATGCGAAAGTAACCGACGCAATTACAGGTTTTTTGTTGATCGTAGCTCAACTGCTAGACCCGACTCGGCACCGAAAAATTAATTTTATGAAATGAATTAGCTACAAATAGATATGTGTTGTACTTCATTGGAATTCTAAATAAACAGGCATTATTTTTCAATAAAGGGCCACTTTTTAGTGTATACTTTGTTTTCAAAGTTCGGCGTTGAAAGGTGAGAAAAAAAACGTGCAAGTTTTTGCCCAAAAGCTGCTTTTACTTTGTGGAATCACTTTTTCTGTGAAGATCAGTTCTCTGGCAATAAAAAAACATTTAAAAAGAATTAATTTTAACAATCCGCTTTTATTATTATGCCAATATGTGACTAAAAACAGTATTTTTCTATTAAAATAAAAAAAATGCCATAAATTTTGTGCCATCGACTCCGGGCATACTATAGAAGGAATATTTGTTGGGGATGACCCCCTTCTATTACCGTTATGTTTGATACGCGATTTACAGGGCCACCCTGTTAATTATGTATTATGATTTTTTACATATGAAAATAAGCGGTGGTATTTTATGACCAGGGAAAGAAAGATATAATAATATACCTACAAACTACTTTGCAAATTTAGACAAACTATAAAAAGTAAGTCAGGATTGGACAAGGGAAACCAATAGTACTATTCGCTATTTAGTCCCATTTTTATTATAAGTTTGTTTGCAAAATGAACGATTGCATCTGTTCCAATACGCAATTAAAGTACTTAACTGATTTAGTTATTTTTTTGAAAAAAATATGCTGCCTTCAAAAACCTACTAAAAACTAAAAAATCACAAAAGTTAGCTCAATATTTTATGTGCATGTGTTAGATTCATTTTTTAGTTTTTAGTGGGTTTTTGTAGGTAGTGGAATTTTTTTATTAAATTTTCTTTATTTTTGAATTTTCAGTTGTTAGTCCAAGTAATGAAATATATCAGTAGAGAATCACACTTATTTAAGAAAATATAGGATTCTTCAAACAGGTAGTGAAAAGAGTTTTAAAGTCAAAAACGTCCAGGTGATGCACCGGTGACAACTTAAAATTGAGATCAGTAAGACCGTTTGCTTGTTGGACACCTTAGTGGTATAAAATCGGCTCACAATCAGGG
Source organism: Apoda limacodes (assembly GCA_946406115.1). NCBI lineage: Eukaryota > Metazoa > Arthropoda > Insecta > Lepidoptera > Limacodidae > Apoda > Apoda limacodes. The sequence continues at coordinate 1,783,866 of OX291553.1, read as the reverse complement.
AAGATTGCGTGTAATATACACACAATAAATTTCGCTTCAGAATTGCGCCGCTACACCAATGCCCTACACCGACGACGTGTTTTTCTAATTATAATTGGTACACAGTCCATATTTTGAAAACCACTCAACCGATTATTATGAATTAATAAATCTGACCAATATTTTCTGTGAAATACGAGGATAAATATACTTATGAATTTGGTACATCTGCTCACAAGCCCATATATACTAACATAGGTAAGTAAATAAATATTGTGCCGTCTAACAATATTAAATTGGCGATCCTTTAAAATCTAATCACATCCTTCATGAAGGAACCCATCACTTTTTAAATAATAGGAGTGATCCTCTACTGACATTATGTTTGTCTAAAATGTCCAAGTACCGACCAAGACTTCTCTTTGCTGCAAACGCGACATTTCTAAGAGTATAACTTTATATAGTTTATTAGAGTATAATTTCTAACTTTAATTACGATTTGGTTGAAATTAAATCTAATGTTTGAAAGTTCCGGCACCTAATAAATTATTATTTATTTATTGATTATAATTTTAAAATTCTTTTGTGAGTTTTTTAGTAGGTCGGTCGGTAGGTTGGCTTGGGTGGTGCTGCAGTGCAATGAGTGTACAAGATTTTCTTTATTTTTTGACGAAATTCTTTAAGATTATTCCTCTAGAATACACATCAAAAACACGTTCGCTGAACCCGCTTGTAACCCGCTTGTAACCCGCTTGTAACCCGCTTGTAACCAGCTTGTAACCAGCAAGCCAACGTTCAGGCAGAATGATGTCGGTCCACTCCGTATAAAATCGAACAAAACTTTAGAACCTTAAAATGAGTTAGTATATTTGTTATAAAAATTGTTAGTTATTTTAACTCTTATAGCTTTTTGTTAAATTTATAATGATAAGTTATTCAAAGTGTAATAATTGAGGGTTTAATAGTCGCAGGTGTTTATTAATTCTTCAAATAATAAAGTGGACTGTATGCGAAATTAAATATTTAAAAAAAATTAAAAGGGAATTTGGAAATTAAAGGAGAGTGAACTAACCTTTAATTAATCCGTCAGGGCGTAAATACACTTTCATATGCGAGCGATCACCTGTTCTGAGATATTTAATTAGGTAAACACGCGCGGCGAGTATCGATCATATGGTTGCTGTCATTGCACTGATGACGATGGCAAATTTCTATACTTGCGGTCTTCAAGACAGCTAACGCCCTCTGTCGCGATGTAGGTGCACCACAAGGATAGGTCAGGTGGGATATAGAATCACAGTCTACTTCTTATCAATTGTACTTATGTACGTAACGGTAACATTAAGTAAGAGAAGACGTTAACAGCAGAAACAACATTTTCTATAAAATTTGTTCAAAACGAATTCTGTTGCTAGACAGCCAAAAATTTTGGATTTTTCATATATAAATACCAACATTTGGGTAGTATTTTTGTTGTTTAAATTTTTCCACCCGAACAATACAAAAAATACCAAGTCCTTTTTTCCGACGAAATTGTCTTAAGATCTATCAAAGATATTCAGATAAAAGTTAGACAAAAAAATCGGCGCTTTAATTTACTTTGAAGCACACATTTTGAACTTTTTTATGTTAAATGAAACGATAGAAAAGTAAAATTATTAGACATAATCGATAATAGTCTAAATTAGACATTTAGACTATTATAGACCAAATACAGCGTTATCGCAACAGTATAGAGAATTGCAATTTGTGTACTATACATCTCCACCAAAGTCGCATGCCTAAAAATTTATATAAAAAAACTCATCACGTGGCTAGGCGGCGTGTCCGTCATTTTTTAAAGCAATCGTAAAATAATAATGATTGCACGCTATCACAGGAGTGGTTAAAGTTGGTCATTTACGTTACGTTTAGTCATGAATCTATCTACAGTATAGTTATTATATTGTAACGGGCTGTCTAATACTAATATTTTTTTAATGTTCATTATTTGTTAGCAGTTATTTAAAACTTACAAAAGGTTAAAATTTAGAAAACCATTAGCCATGGGCGGCATCTCAAATTAGTTAAGCTTCAATAAATTTTACAACTTAATCACCAGTCAGAGCCATTCTCAAAAATGTATATTTTTACTTGGTACAATGTAAAAAACTAAAGATAAATAGCTATCGTAAAAGCCGTTCGTGGGAGTTTAGCGTATTTAGAATAATAGATTTAATTTTAACTAGTAATGAAAATCAACTGATTGCTTGAAAACGTGCTTAGATTGTATTTACCTATGTACCTTAAACATAAATATGTATGTATATATATACATAGCAATATAGGTCAAATACCATAATCAAAACAACAAACTGTATGTGAGGAATTCATTTGTTTTCTGCTTTGTTTCCTTTTGCACATGTACGGCACAGAGCAAACACAACGTAGATACCTAATTAAACTTTTAATTAAAATTAATTAAACGAAATTATATATTTAAATATATAAAATAAAATATATAATTAAAATTAAACTAGACGATCCGGAAAATAATCATATTGATTTACCCATCATTTAAAAACCAAAAGAAAATTAAATTATAGGTAAGACGTTATTAACGCGTTATATCGCCATAGTACAAGTAGGGGTCCTCCACAACATAGTTGGTTATTTATGTAACGTTTGCATGACACATTACGTCAGGAATCTATCTAAGTAAAGTTATTATATAGTTGGTTATTTATGTTAGGTTTACTCATGAATCTATCTACAATATAGTTATTATATAGTTGATTATTTACGTTACGTTTAGTCATGAATCTATCTACAGTATAATTATTCCTTAGTTGATCATTTACGTTACGTTTACTCGTGAATCTATCTACTGTTTAGTATTATATAATTGGTTATTATTCACCATTTCAATAAAAAACGATATGGCGGTTTACATAACACACCTTCCAGTAAAAAGCAAACACGCAAAACGTACTTCAACGTCTTCTACGCCAGAGTAAGCATCAAAGAATGGGGAATATATCGGGGAAGAAATAGGGCGAAACAATACACACTTTACTTCATTGTTCGTCTGTCTGTCTATAAACACCACTTTTCTCAGAAAAGCGTGAATTTAACAAGTTCAAATAAATATCGTATACTTACTTACATATACTTTTCCTTGAAGCTGTAAAAAGAATTAAGCTGAATTAAGCTTCTAAGTCGACACAATAAAAAAACAATATGAGGACCTATACCTGCCTACCTATATCGCATTGAAGTGTCAATATTTTAAGCTACATCATTGTTATCCTCGAAAACTAGTTACATTACGTTGTCTTAATAAGTGTTATCCTTTAAAACAAGTTACTTAACGTTAAGCTTTATGAGCGTTACCTTAAAAAATAAGTCACATTACGTTGAGGTTCATGTGGGTTATCTTCAAAAATAAGTGTCATTGAGCTATATACATAAGTGTTCTCGCTAAATACAAGTGTCACTATGTTGAACTACATAAGTGTTATACTTGAATACAAATATTATAATATTGATCAACATAAGTGTAATCCTCGAATACAAGTGAAACAATATTGATCTACATAAGTGTATTCATCGAATACAAGTTTCACTAAGTTGAGCTACGTTAGTGTTCTCCTCGAATACAAGTTTCACTTAGTTGAGTTACATTAGTGTTATCCTTGAATACAAGTATTATAATCATTGAATACAAGCGTAACAATATTGATTAACATAAGTGTAGTCATCAAATACAAGTTTTACAGTTAAGTGTCCTCCTCGAATACAAGGTTTACTAAGCTGAGCTACATAAGTGTTATCCTTCACACGCAGCGCAAATTTCTAGTTTTTCCAATGCAAATTATTTATTAGATGTTAATATGTATCTTGTACAATAAAGAATTAAAGAAGGGCAAACCCTACTGCTCAAAAGTTTTATCATTCATTTATGACAAAATTAATACGACGTCTTCTAAAATATTAATGCTTCTCATTACTAGGTATAAAACTTTTTACGGCCTTGTTATGAAATATTTCCGCTATAACTATTGAAATTCCTATTCGAACTAAAATTTTAAGTGGAATGTAATTTTGACGACGCCGCCACAATTTAGCAACGGCCGGGCTGCATTTTTCCGGGTCACGGGTATTATATTTGATCTTATTAAATCCTGAAATATGTTTTATAAAAGCGTCTACCTATTACGAATTATTCCAAGAGTGTTGGGTGTAAAATGAATTTTTGCAATGAAACGTTTTCAATGTAATTCGGAGAGGTAAATGTTGCCACTAGTTATTCGTAGCCGTTAGGTTACGGTATTTTATTCGCTACGATTTTTTCGTACATGTTCAGATGGATGACGCATTACAAAATACTTCAAAGTATTATTATCTCAGAAAAAAAAGTTTTTAGAATACTAGGCAGCTTATGCGCTCCTTTTATATAAATCTTACAAAGAACCAATTCTTCATAGTTCAGCAGTTTGGTTTTTTTATTTTATTTCTTTTAACATAACGTTATCGTATATTTTCTTTCTTAAGAGAATACGATTCGCAGCGCCTCGCAGCGTACTTAAACGCGTGGTTAAACTTACTAATCGAACATTACAACATTTTGAAGACGTGTTCTAGGAATAAATATCTAGGTCTGTAGTGTGTCAGTTTTCTCTTAAATTATATACGTTAATAGTTATAGAGGATTTTAGTTTTTCATACAAATGGTCTCTATTAAGATTTTGAGTTAGTAAAAGAAAGTTATTTGGCTGTTATATGCTTCGAAGTTGATATCAATACTCCTTAGTGCTTTTGATTTAAATTATATTTTATTTTGACACATGTTTGAAAACTCAATCCGATTTCATTCAAAAAAGGTTTAACTTTTAAAATTGGAATGTCTCGAATGTCACCGTACTATATTAGTACCTCATAAAAGGGGTTTCTAAGCTCAGAGAGGTCATGCGTTTTTTAGGTGTTTGATTTTTTGTGTACAATAATACTTAAAGTTTTCTTTTTCTACCTATCTTATATACATACGAAATGCTTTGACCTCAACGACTTACGGATCAACACACAGCCTAAACCAATGATCGTAGAGACCTGAAACTTTGCAATAGGGGTAAACCGATGGTAATGAAATTTTGGTAAGTTTTTGTGCACACACCGAGGAAGGTTTCTGAATTAATACAACACTATTAGGTTGTTTTAAAAAAAGAAGCAACGTTCGCCGGTTCAGCTATATTTATATAAAAGAAGAAATTGACTGGCTGACTGACTAATCGATCCAATGAATAGCTGAAACTGCTGTGTCTAGAAGCATGACATTTTGCACAAACGTTCCTTAAATGACGTAAGTATGCACTAAGAAGGGATTTTTGGAACTTAATCCCCTAGGGGGTAAAATATGTGTTGGCAGTTTGCATGGAAATGGCTAAAACTTGGCTAAAACGTTAAAAATTAAGATTCACGTGATTCACAGTTTTTGAATAATTATTCTCTAGACGGAAAAATAGAGGATGAAAATGTATATAAGAATTCCGATGTAATTGTATGTAAAACAATAAACAGTAAGAGTTTTTAGTTGGGCACACTGCAACCAAAGCGCACGTGTGTTAATCTATTGGCTCGTAATCCATTTGCATCTTGATGTGAGAGTGATATTTTGTTAATAAGTGTTATTGAAATTAATAAATGATTTTTTCGGAGTTCCGCCATTTATCGCCCACTATGGAAGACATGGGCCGAAGCCGCATCGGTGGCTTCCCGGACGCTCTGACATCAGAAGTGTTATTATCAGACGCGTCCCAGGAACACAATACAGGCCAGAACGTTCAGTTTTTACCCAAAAATGAGTGCGATCGCTGGAAATCTCTTTTTGCAATGCAACATCGCTCTGTGAGTGAATAAATACGTACATCACAAGAGCCACGTATGTCCAAATTAAAAATATCACTACCCGATTTGAATCCTGATAACCAGGTCTGTGATGCTAGGTGTGAAACTGTAGATTTGTGTTTACAAGAAAGGCCTGTTTCAGGCAGTAACTTAATAATAAGAAATTTATTTTTTAAGTTGTAAATAAAGAAACTCACAAAAAAAATACAAATGGTGGGAACAGAAGTGTAGCCTCTTAGCGGTATCTTAAGAAATTAGTTTTGGCTAAAGTAAAAAATTTTTGGTTGCTAGTTTCGTGATGAGACTGTTTACGAGTAAGTGCCGGCAGAAGTGAAAACATACGAGCTATTTACTTCCCATCACTTCGTATACATATTTATTTAATATAGATAACAATGTTTGTTTATTTACTTTTTTGACGTAGTTGTAGTACGTAGAATGTAGTATATTTGACATCTCAATCTGCTATAGAATTAAAATCCATATCCAACCTCCCTGTACTACTCATAATCGCCATATACTAAAAATAAAAACTAACCTAATGTAAATAAAGGTCACGTGTCTTAACACCATACTGTATTCTTTGAAGAAAACCTTGGCAGGGAGCTCATTCCACAACTTAAGCGTTCGCGGGAGGAAGTTTCTCTGAAACCGCACTGTACGCGACCATTTCGGTTCTAGAGTGTGAGAATGAATTCCCTGCCGATGGCGAGCGGTGCGATGGTAGAAAGTAGCCGTGGGCATCATTTCGAACAATTCCTCAGAACACAACCCATTGTACAAGCGGTAGAACACACACAGTGAGGCAAAGTCTCTCCTCAGACTTAAGGGCTCGATACCGCAAGTGAGTTTGGAATCGACGAGAATTCTCAATGATTTGATCGTGGAGCTGTGCAGCACTCCGATTTGGCTCAAATTGGATAACAGATATGTATGTCAAATATTCAAGTTACGCGGACGACATGGTGCTGCTCAGTCCCTCAATCAAAGGATTAAGACACCTATTAAAGATACGAGTATTTAAATATGCGAAAAATAATGTTCTTATATAAATTTTTGAAATCTACCGGAGAAACTTATCCAGGTAACGCTAGGCACAAACACATAAGATCTAGCAAATATATTTGAAATTTTAGAGTTGTTCTAATGTAGAACTTTACTTCTATATTGTTCTTTATCAGTAACCGGCGCTTGCGTATTTAAAAAGCTTTCTATGAAAATGTAAGCACTTGTCATCAATATCCGTCCCCGATGACGCAGTGTTCGGAAAGTTGACATTTGTTGATGAAAGCGGAGCAACAGGGCGTGTGATTACACTTGCTAGTTAAAATAATGTCAAGTTATAGGCGAATAATTTAATCCATACTCAAAGGTAAGCTTAATAAGTTTAAGATGTTTACCAAGTAAGTGTGACCATCTGGTCTACTTACAGGTCCGGCCATTAAAAAAGCTACTAATTATTGTGCAACATACATTTATATTGCGTCACCCTTCTGTTATTGGACATGTTGTTTTTCTGGTTTTTCTATCCTCCCTTACCAGATATACACACATATAATGAATTTTTTTTTTTTTATTTTGGACATCACACACAGCACCGTCTAGCCCCAAAGTAAGCAAAGTTTGTGTTATGGATACCAGACACCAGATACAAATACATAAATATTACTTTTTTTTTGTAAATACATACATATCATACATAAATACACCCAGACTCAAGACAAATACAAACGTTTATATTCTGACAGAAATTTTTGTCCAGTGCGGGAATCGAACCCACACCCTTTGCTCAGCAGCTGGCCACACTACCAACTAGGCTGCGAGGGAGAAAATGAATGAATGAATATACTTTATTGTACGCTAAACAACAATAACATAAGATACAATATAACACATATAATAACATACAATAGGCATTATTGCTAAAGAATTACCATTACTCTTTACTCTTTACTACTCTATCAGCTAGGTCGTTAGGCTAAGAAGTAACGAAACACCAGAAAAAAGGTTCACACCTTATTAAACGATGATTTTTCAAAAACGCTGTAGCGTTATTCCTTTTTCAACTTGTAGTCAAAAAATATAATAAAACCCATATCAAAAATTTCAGAATTTCCCTTCAGACATTTCGTAAACCTTTGCCGCATTAAACTTCTAAATCGCCGCTCCCATATCACTTAAACCACCACACGAGCTTTCAATCACTATTTGCACATTACAGGGAATTATTGATGGGTTGCGATGACAGGGGAGTAATGGTTTTACGTACTGACGACCGTTCTTGTCAATTTACCCTGAAAAGTGTTCACATATAAATCACACACACACACACGCACACAATATATTTTTTTAGTACACAGATACATGACACTCTAGTTTTCTTTATTATGTACTAGCTTTTGCCAGCAGCATCGCCCGCCCTAAATTTGGTTATCGGCGTAGGATTCTTACGACAAGTCCTTAATTATAGAAAATAACCTACTAACACTCTCTCTCCGTCTTTCTTTCCCTCCCTCTCTCTCTTTTTTAAAAATAATAAATAATTAACTACTAAAAAATTAAATAACTAATGGATTAACCTTGCGAGCATCATACAAACTTTGAAGCCCCGTTTAGGGGGTGAGTTTTGGAAAATCCTTTCTTAGCGCACGCCTACATAATAATAGCTATATGTGAGCTAAATTTCAGCTCGATCCGTCAAGTGGTTGTAGCTGTGCGTTGATAGATCAGTCAGTCAGTCCGACCGCGATTTTGAAACATTCTTTATTGGTGCTGCGCTCCTGTTGGTCTTGGCGTAGTTATATAGCCTTCCTCGATAAATGGGCTATCTAACAATGAAAGATTTTTTTAAATAGGACCATTAAGTAGTTCTTGCGATTAGCGCGTTCAAGCAGTCAAACAAACAAACTCTTTAGCTTTATACTCGTAATAATATTAGTATAGAAGAATATGTTTTTGTGTGAGTTTAACCTTCTTATGAAAGAGATAAAATCGAATTCAGTTGTCAAACATGTGTCAAAATAAAATGTAATTTAAAGCACTAAGGAGTATTGATATCAACTTCGAAGCAAATAACCGCCAAAATAACTTTCTACCCCTTTTTAACCCCGTTAGGGGATGAGTTTCAATAAAATACGAAACACGTCCTCCACCAATTCTGTTAAAAAAGGTTTATGCAAAATTTGAAGGAGATTGGACCAAGGAATCACGTTGTCCGATAAAAACTTTGCCCCCCTTTTTCACCCCCTTACGGGTAGAATTTTGGAAAATCCTTTCTTATCGGATGCCTACGTCATACAAAGAACACACCTACCAAGTTTCAGGTCTCTACGATCAGCGGTTTAGGCTGTGCGTTGATCTATGAGTCATTCAGGACAAAGCATTTTATATGTAATTCAACATATTTATAAAATTTAAGCAGACGGGTGCTATTGATATACTGATTAGGATATTTTTAATTGATTAGCCTTAAAAATAATCACTTAGGATATTCGTAGAACCACCCGACAAGCATAAGTTTATGTAAATTATATACTTTCGATCTCTGCGGTCGTACTCGTCGCCGCTACTTAAAAAAATCAAAGTTTAAAACTAAGAATTTGGCCATGACTTTTTAAATATGTACTTACCTTCTTTTGATACCAAACAATACAAGTGAACAATTTTATTTTCACGATTTACACTAAAAATAATACACGATCTTGTCAAAAGCAAACAATTCACTAGCAAAAAACTCTTTCATTAGCATGCACACTGTGACACATATAAAAATGTTTGTTCCTAATAGGAAGTCCAAGAACAAAGAGTCCTTGCCCTTATTAACCTTTCTCATACATTTTCGGCCATAACAAAATCCTTACATTTTGATGTTTTTGATCAAATTTAAATGCAAAAAAACGCATTTAAACAGAAACTAAAATAGCATTATACTGAAATTAACAATAATTTTAAAAATGAACCCTAATATATATAATTATATTAATAACCACTAAGAGGTATAATTATATTAATGAACATTAATAGATATTTCGACGTATCCCACTCATTATACAATTTCCATTAAAAATCATCACATCCCTAACTCGAATGTGAACGACGAAGGCGCTGTACCACCTACTTTACCGTGGTGCGGTAAGACCATGCCGGAAATCTCTATAACACAGCGCGAGGTCCGGCGGGCGTTGCTTTCCCTAGACGTTCATAAGTCGAGAGGGCCAGACGGCATACCAGCAGTGGTGCTTAAGCAGTGTGCTCCTGAGTTATGTCCTGTACTCACGCGCCTCTTCACGCTTTCCTACCACACTAGGCAATTTCCGTCTTCATGGAAGACTGCGAATGTGCACCCGGTGCCCAAAAAGGGCGATAGATCAGATCCATCGAATTACAGGCCTATCGCTATAACCTCTCTCCTCTCCAAGGTAATGGAGCATGTGATCAACACACAGCTTTTGAGATACATAGAAAAACACGACCTGATCAGTGACCGTCAATATGGCTTTCGCCACGGTCGCTCAACTGGTGACCTTCTAGTGTATCTCACACACCGATGGGCACTAGCTATTGAGAGTCAGGGGGAGGCATTGGCATGTAGCCTAGACATAGCGAAGGCGTTCGATCGGGTCTGGCACCGGGGTCTTCTATCGAAGTTGCCATCTTACGGAGTGCCCGAGGGTTTGTGCAAATGGGTGGCTAGCTTTTTGTCCGGCAGAAGCATACGAGCCGTAGTTGACGGTAGTGGCTCTGATAGCATGGACATTAATGCTGGTGTCCCGCAAGGCTCTGTGCTATCTCCTACGCTGTTTCTACTGCACATCAATGATATGTTGGACATCAACAACATACATTGCTATGCAGATGACAGTACTGGAGACGCTTATTACACGGGCCGTGCAAGCATCCCACGTTCCGTTGTGGAGGAAAAGCGTGAAGAACTTGTGTCTCAAATCGAGATCGGTCTGTCCAAGGTCTCTGACTGGGGGCGGGAAAACTTGGTCCGATTCAACCCTTCAAAGACACAAGTCTGCGCGTTCACCGCTAAGAAAACCCCATTCACATTAGTCCCACAATTTCAGAACACTCCCCTCTCCATCTCCAAGAGCATTGGGATCCTTGGCGTTGACATCTCCAGCGATATTCAGTTCCGAGATCATTTGCTAGACAAGGTAAAGCTGGCGTCCAAAAAACTTGGTGTACTCAACAGAGCGAAGCAGTACTTCACGTCGGGGCAAAGGTTGCTACTTTACAAGTCGCAAGTCCGGCCCCATATGGAGTACTGCTGCCATCTCTGGGCGGGTGCACCCGGATACCAGCTTGGCCCTTTTGACTCGGTTCAACGACGGGCTGTGAGAATTGTCGACGATCCCAAACTCACTTGCGGTATCGAGCCCTTAGGTCTGAGGAGAGACTTTGCCTCCCTGTGTGTGTTCTACCGCTTGTACAATGGATTGTGTTCTGAGGAATTGTTCGAAATGATGCCCACGGCTACTTTCTACCATCGCACCGCTCGCCATCGACAGGGAATTCATTCTCACACTTTGGAACCAAAATGGTCGCGTACAGTGCGGTTTCAGAGAAACTTCCTCCCGCGAACCCTTGGGTTGTGGAATGAGCTCCCTGCCAAGGTTTTCTCTAAGGACTACAGTATGGGGTTCTTCAAAAAAGAAGTTATTAGATTTCTGAAAGGTCGGCAACGCGCGAGTGATGCCCCTAGTGTTGCAAGCGTCCATAGGCTACGGTGACCGCTTACCATCAGGCGGACCGTAGGCTTGTTTGCCACCTTAGTGGTATAAAAAAAAAAAAAAAATCCCAACCCTTCTTGTTCCCTTCTACTATCCGATAGGGGATGTCGGGCAGCGGCGACCCCCTATGATAACTACTGCGCTCGCCAACCCGCTTGCCAGGCGTGGCGAGTATGGCAAACCCAGCAAAAAATGAAAGGGACAAAGAACAAACGGCCCCTAGTCCCCGGCAGCCCTGCTAGTCCAGGCTACGGTCTTGGTAATGGCGGGGCAGGGGGTGCAAAGAATCCCCGGCAGAGATCCGGCTACCAACACCGACGAATGGACCTGGCAACCTACAATGCACGTACGCTGAGGGCCGAAGACAGGGACAGGACACGATAGTTCTCAACTCAGGTAACTTGATGTGTAGTACACAGATGATGGGGGTGACCAGCTATCCCAAGGTGGTGTCGGTTTTATCTTCCGCAAGTCCCTTGTCAACAATATCATCAAAGTTGACAGTGTGTCGACCAGGGAAGCGTACCTGATACTCAGAATATTAAAACGATATTCGCTGAAGGTCATACAGGTTTACGCGCCGACTTCGACACACCCAGACGACGTAGTGGAGGAGATGTATGAGGACATTTCTAAAGCCAACCACTCCTCCAAAACACACTTTAACGTCAGGATGGGGACTTCAATGTGAAACTAGACAAACGAAGTGGTAATTAGCTGAGAGTGGTGCAATTTGGATATAGACAACGGAACTGCAGATGCTGGCTGACTTCATGGAAAAGGAAGGCCTCTTTATGATGAATTCCTTTTTCAAGAAGCGCCCCCACAGAAAATGGAACTGGATGAGTCCGGATGGTTGCATGAAGCATGAGATTGACTTTATCATGTCGACGGAAAAGCAAGTGTTCAATGATGTCTCTGTAATCCACACGGTCAAAACCGGGAGTGATCACCATATGGTAAGAGGCACATTCAACCTCAACATGAGGCTTGATAGGTCTCGACTGATAAAATCCACGCTCCGACCCACGACCATCCAAATCCAAAACCCAGAAAACTTTCAGCTCCAACTCAAAAATCGCTTTGAATGCTTAAAGGAAGACGCATCAGTGGACGATACCAACGTCATGTTTGTGGAAACTGTCCATACGGTTGGGTCTAAGTTTTTAAAACCCACCGAAATAGTTAATAGTAGAAAGTTACGTGAGGCCTATGTCCAACAGCGGACGTCAATGGGCTGATATGATGAATAGATATAATGCGTTAGGCGAGGGACAATATAGATAAATGTAACACCTGCCAGAGCAAAATTCCAATTCATCGGCAAAATAGGTGGGCGACTTGCGAGCTATCCTTCTGGGAGTCGTGCTTTCTGGTCGCTTGCTAAAGCTGCCGAGGGGAACTTCTGCCAGTCGTCGTTACCACCACTGCGAAAGACCGATGGTGACTTGGCCCACAGTGCAAAAGAGAAAGCCGATCTATTGGGCAGTCTCTTTGCCTCTAACTCGAATGTGAACGACGAAGGCGCTGTACAACTACTTTACTGTGGTGCGGTAAGACGATGCCGGAAATCTCTATAACACAGCGCGAGGTCCGGCAGGCGTTGCTTTACCTTGACGTTCATAAGTCGAGTGCGCCAGACGGCATACCAGCAGTGGTGCTTAAGCAGTGTGCTCCTGAGTTATGTCCTGTACTCACGCGCCTCTTCACGCTTTCCTACCACACTAGGCAATTTCCGTCTTCATGGAAGACTGCGAATGCGCACCCGGTGCCCAAAAAGGGCGATAGATCAGATCCATCGAATTACAGGCCTATCGCTATAACCTCTCTCCTCTCCAAGGTGATGGAGCGTGTGATAAACACACAGCTTTTGAGATACCTAGAAAAACACGACCTGATCAGTGACCGTCAATATGGCTTTCACCACGGTCGCTCAACTTGTGACACCAGGGGTGACCTTCTATTGTATCTCACACACCGATGGGCACTAGCCATTGAGAGTCAGGGGGAGGCATTGGCATGTAGCCTAGACATAGCGAAGGCGTTCGACCGGGTCTGGCACCGGGGTCTTCTATCGAAGTTGCCATCTTACGGAGTGCCCGAGGGTTTGTGCAAATGGGTGGCTAGCTTTTTGTCCGGCAGACGCATACGAGCCGTAGTTGACGGTAATTGCTCTGATAGCATGGACATTAATGCTGGTGCACCCGGATACCAGCTTGGCCCTTTTGACTCGGTTCAACGACGGGCTGTGCTAATTGTCGACGATCCCAAACTCACTTGCGGTATCGAGCATTCAAGTCTGAGGAGAGACTTTGCCTCCCTGTGTGTGTTCTACCGCTTGTACAATGGATTGTGTTCTGAGGAATTGTTCGAAATGTTGCCCACGGCTACTTTCTACCTTCGCACCGCTCGCCATCGACAGGGAATTCATTCTCACACTTTGGAACCGAAATGGTCGCGTACAGTGCGGTTTCAGAGAAACTTCCTCCCGCGAACGCTTGGGTTGTGGAATGAGCTCCCTGCCAAGGTTTTCTCTAAGGACTACAGTATGGGGTTCTTCAAAAAAGAAGTTATTAGATTTCTGAAGGGTCGGCAACGCGCGAGTGATGCCCCTGGTGTTGCAAGCGTCCATAGGCTACGGTGACCGCTTACCATCAGGCGGACCGTAGCCTTGTTTGCCACCTTAGTGGTATAAAAAAAAAAAGAATGTTATACTTAATTTTTAATTGTTACTTTTTATTCTTAAGTAAGTGTCTGTATTTAATGACTTATTGAAAAATCTTTAAACTAAACTAAAACCTTTTTATAAAAGAAATGCCTTCTATAGATGTGGTGAAGAAGGTTATACTCGTTCCTATGGCGGCAGCTTTTAAAATACGAAAAAGTCCACACTAACATTAACACTAACACTTACACTAAAACTAACAGACACAGTGACATTGCATTGACACTAATTATTTATACAAGATAATTTTACCTATTTTTTAGTACAGAACCCTAAAAATTATGTTTCCTACTATTTAAAGAACTTTTAAATGGTTGAAAACCATCCCATCACCTTCTTCGGGATTTATGCTTTTGTTAAATCGAATTCTTCCTAGCCGGGTAACTTATTTAAAAATATACTCATTTCGTGCTCACGTGAAACCTTGATAATTTCTGGAATAGGAAGAAGTTAATGTTGATTTTATAATAAACGGTATCGAATTTTCAAAACAACTTTTGAAATGGTATTTTTTTTTACTAACGTTGTGATCAAAATTAAGCTTCAGTATTGAGTTTCAATGTGTAAAACAATAAATCACTGTTTTTGTGTCAGAAATAGAAAAATAATCCTCCTGTTTTGGTGTAAAGATTGAAACAAATTGACTTTCGCTCTTTCACCTTCATCATTAATTACACCTTATTCGGAAGAAAAATTATCGGGGCTTTAAAAAAAGATACAAAATAAATAAAATAAAAGGTGATTTTTCATTAGGAATCATCTTTTTTCTGCCAAGGTTTTCTCTAAGTACTATGGAGTTCTTAAAGAAAGGAGTTATTACATTTTTGAAGGGCCCCAGGTGTTGCAAGCGTACATAGGCTGCGGTGACCGCTTACTATTAGACAGATCGCAAGCTTGTATGTCACCTTAGTGGCATATAAAAAAAAAAAATCGTTTTACCGATTGCGTAATGGGAAGTGCTATTACCCATACTGTGGTTATGGGTTATAGGCTGAGTTCTGAATTATTATTATTCTAAATAAATCAATGTTTGTTTTAACGCTTGTTAATTTAAGTTGTTATGTTGACTTGTAGCTTGTTTGCTTAACGTTCTAAATTATGTCCGCGGTTACTTTCTACCACAGCTCCTCGCTATCGTCAGGTAATTCATCCTGACACCTTTAAACTGTCATGCGGTCAACGGTATGTCCACCTAGTTTTTTATGCCACCTAAGTTGTTAAAAAAAATTAAAATTACCTATTGATTGATATATCTATTATGAAATTCGGTCCATTAGTTCTCTAAATACCCGATCACAAAAAAACATACGTCAGTAGCAAAAATGCTTGTTTTATTAATATAAAGAATGATAATACATTTCTTATAATTTAAAAAAAACAGTGATTTAATATAAAGTTGTGTATTATTTAAACCTAGTTTAGTAAATCCAAAACCTTTTCCCCTAAACTATATCTGCAACGCATACATCAAAATTCTCTTTTGACTTAAGCAAAAATTGATTATTTAACGTTTTCAAATAATAGCACTAAGTACTGTTCATTTTCTTTTTCAAGCAAATTTAAGTGATTGATTGCTTGGATAAGTAAGTTTTCATGCTAAATAGTATTAACGGGACGATTTTAATCAAAATTTGCCAAGCTGTCTACAAATAATGGATAAACTTAAAAAATTAAAAAAGATCTGGTAACTTTCGTCGGCGTGTCAAAAAGTACAAAAATATTACGTCTAGTAATGCGTCTAGCAGTAAAAGTTCACGAGAAAGTGCTGATAGTGGTAGTAATGCAATATAAATAAATGACCAAAATTTTCAAGGGCCATGTTACACACCATACAGGTACACTACCTCAAGGAATATTAGATAGTTCAGGAAATGTAGAAATTGAGAGCAGTGACTCCGATTTTGATTTGGCATTTGAATCGAAAGCTGAGGATTATGCTTATAACTTTAGAGCGGAATTAAGAGAGTGGGCGATCGTTTATAATACGCCACATACTGCGACTAATGCCTTATTAAAAATTATAAACAAATTAAACCAAATCTTGTACCAAAAGATGCTAGAAAACTTCTCAACCCAGCAACATTATTACAGGTTAACAGTTGTCGGAATGGAGAATACTGGCACAATGCATTTAAAAATCCATCCAGAAATCCTACGCAGATTAAATGAATCAACGATTAAATGATTAAATTATTATTAAATTATTAAATGATTTATTTATTTGCTTGAAATGCGGTACATATAGTTGGTTGTAAGAAACATATTGAGAGCTTTGACGCATCTCGATAAACATTAGCATGCAAACACCTTTGTACATTGATTAATATTTAAGTTGGGATCATTAAAGTTATTTTTCTTGTAAATATTCTCTAACATCATAAAAACATTTCTCCAACAACCATTTATATAATTTTGATTTAAGCTTCATTAGGTGTTGGTTTTTTATATCTTCCGGTAGTTTGATATATATTTTTACACTCATAGTATAGCAATTTCTATTATATAATTCTGTTCTAAAGTTTGGTAGGCACAGCTTATTGGAATACCTTGTATTAAATTTGGATAAAGTTTCCTTTTTTTAAAATAACTCTGGATGCTGTTTCACAAATATACACGCCTCAAGAATGAAGATACATGGCAGTGGAAGTAATTTCATCTGTTTGAATAAAGGTTTGCAACTTGTCAGTGGCGAAAGATCACAGATGGCACGTAAGCATTTTTTTCCGCGATGAAAGCTCTATTTGCTTTGATAGAGTTGCCCCACAGTAAGATACCATATCTGAGGTTTAATTCCACGTAACCATAGTAAGCTTCAAGTGATGTTTTTCTGTCACTTATTTTAGCTAAACGCCACAGTGCATATGCAAATTTGTTCACCTCGTTGCAGATTTTATCAATGTGTGATTTCCACGTAATAATATCCACGTTAATATTCACTTGTAATTCGTTATTTCCATCCTAAAGATACTCAAATTTGGCGGCTTAGAGGGCAACTCGCGGACTCCACGGACCAGTTTACACATTTTAAATTATTAGTGGTAAATTGGACCGAATATTGCGGGCCAGATTATACAAACAGAAAAATGATAGTAGTAAACTCGCCCAGGTAAACCGTAAATGTAAAAAAAAATATTCTGTCGCACATTGACCAATGACAGATACTTAAATAAAAACTTTTGAACCTACTTTAAAAAATCGGACAAGTGCGAGCCGGACTCGCGCACGAAGGGTTCCGTACCATTATCTACAAAAGCGAGCAAAAAAAATCACGTATGTTGTATGGGAGCCCCCTTAAATATATTTTTTTTTATGTGTTTTATTATTTGTTGTTATAGCGGCAACAAAAATACATCTTCTGTGAAAATTTCAAATGTCTTATTACAACGGTTCATGAGATACAGCCTAGTGACAGACGGACGGACGGACGGACGGACGGACGGACAGCGAAGCCTTAGTAATAGGGTTCCTAATTACCTTTCAGGTACGGAACCCTAGAAAAGAGGCTTCTCTAAAACTATTGACTGTAGTAGTTTATTTAAAAGATTAATAGATAATATCAAGTTCTTTATTTAGTCATCACAAAATCCATGGAGATAGCGAGCTTAAAAGCGATAGCTGTGACTTAAACTTTCGCAATACTTGAAAAATATTTTTAGGAGCGTCACTATCCCAATCGACTCCAGACAACCATAAAAGTGCATTTTCCACTGAGTCTGCACCTGGCACTATATCATCGACATAAGTATCTCTGGCTAATACGGAAGCACCATTAGGAAAGCGAGACGAAAATTCCTTGGCTAGCTTAGATATACACCAAAGAGCTTGGTACGGGGCACAAGTCACACCATACGTCACTGTGAGTAAACAAAAATCTTTCACTTGCTGATCTGAAGACGAACGCCATAAAATGCGCTGATAATCACAGTTCTTTTTATCCACAAGAAACTGTCGATACATCTGCTTGATGTCTCCCGTAAACACAACTGCATGCCAGCGGAACCTAACTAACAAGTCAAAAATACTATTTTGTAACTTAGGGCCTGGAAGCAGTAAGTCATTTAATGACATTCCTGTCGAATCTTTAGCACTGGCATCGAAAACAGTGCGCAATGGTGTTGTAGCAGAATCAGGGCGTAAAATTCCATGATGTGGAATGTAATAAAAATTACTATTAGACGATAACGGACGTTCGACTTCTTCCATATGACCACATTTTAAATAGTCATCCATAAAGTTGACATATGCTGTACGAAAATGAGAGTTTAATTTAAACTTTCTTTCTAAATTTAGGAGACGCTTAAAAGCAATTTCACGAGAACTCGAAAACTGAGGCTTCTCCTGAGGGTCCGCGAAAGTCAATGGTACTACCATTCGACCATCTGGGTTACGACAAAATGAAGCCTCCATCTGATTTTCACATGATAATTCAGATAGCGAAAGAACGACAGGTTTTGGAGGATCAAGACTTTCCAATTCCCAGAACCGCTTAATATTGTTATCTAACGATAAATTTGACACAAATAGGCAGTTCTTATTAACAACACAAGACCTATTACGAAAACGAGATTGACAAGAGTCAACGTCAGTAGCACAGTCACCCATTACTATCCAGCCGAAAACAGTGCGGACAGCAACTGGCTGACCTGCCTCGCCTTTGACAAGACCAGGTCGAAGCGCTGAAGCGAGAAGGTTGACGTTAACTAGCATATCAATAGGTCCAGGTTTGTAAAAGAAAGGGTCAGCTAGATCTAATTCCTGTATATGTCTCCAAGAGGAGACGTCGATTTGACCCGAAGGCATATCAGAGCAAATCTGCGACAAAACGAAAGCTTCGAACGAGAATTTACATGAGAAGTAACCGTTACAAGGAACTATCTCACAATCGATAGAACCAAGAGTATCAGTTGACACTTGACCAATTCCATTAACAGATTGACCATTATCCTTAATATGGATTCCAAGCCTGCGTGCACAAGACAATGTGACAAAATCACAGGCACTAGCACTATCTAATAATATGCGGATAGAAAATTATTTTTTTTAATTAAAACCAACGCAGTCGAGAATAAAACTTGAGAGTCACTTCCAGGAACAACAAGAGTAGTGGTATGAGTAGGTTGCTGTTGAGTTTCATCCTCACATTTATCAAAATGGAGTAATGTGTGGTGCCTATTCTTACACTTGTCACAATATACTGATGACTTACAATTTTTTACTGTATGTCCTGCATGAAAACAAAGAATACAAAGTCTGTTTTCTTTAAGAACAGTAAATCTTGCAGTTGGTGTCAACTTCAAAAAATGCGAACATTTGCTCAACTCATGATAGGCTGCTGGGCAAACAACACATTTGCTCACAGGGGGAACGATATACGACGATTTGTTCTTTACCACTGGCTTAGGAACAACAACATTTGGTTTACTATTCGAGTTTTCCAAAGCTTGGCTTCTTTTTTCGACAAATTGACATAATTCCTGACTGAGGTATATCAACATCAGAATCAAGCTGAAGCTCAAACGATTCCTTAGTCACCACATCTAACTTGGACCACAACAAGTGACATAACATAAAATTTTTGTCAGGTAGTTGATGTTTCTCTAAAATTTCTATATTTTCTTTAAATGTTCGATAAATTCTTTTTAATTCACAACTACTCTTTGTTTTCACGGATTCACATTTTATTAATTTTTCATAAAAAATGGTAGCTAATGTTCTTTTCTTTTCATAATGAGATTTTAAAAAGTTATAGACAGTAATATAATTTTCATTATAAATAGGAATTTTTTTAATTAAGTCCAAGGCATACCCTCTAACATTAAATATCAAATAATGAAGCTTCTCTACTGCTGGGATATCCTTTTTATGAATCAATGAATCGATGAGTTGAATAAAAGAAATCCAATTTTCTATCTTACCATCAAAAGGCGTAATGTTTATTTTAGGTAATTTAGCACGGAAGCTGTTATCATTAATTTCTGGTTTCCTATCAATTTTCAATTACATACATTTTATAGATTTTACTTTAGATTCGAACTGAGAGGTCACTTTGAATTCTGTGGCCCCTTCTGAAGGTGAAACCGTTGACAGCAATTCAATTTGTGCTAGATGAAAACTATTTTCAATATTTTTGATATCTTGCAAGCAATAGCCTTGCAAATCCGTGCTTTCCATCATCTTGATACGAGCAAAAGCATAGTCTCGTGCTATGCCATTTTTATCACCAGAATTATTATGATATTCAGTCATTATTAAGAAAATTTACAAAATTTGTACCAAAACCAAATGTTTGTGTAGCTAATATTTAAATGGAACGCAAGAATTGCAATATAAAATAAATAAGGCAAAATGGAACGTTTATTATTAGGTTTTAAGTACCTCCAACCAAGTGTGCAAACTATCGCAAACGATTATAGATAAAAATCGCTGTCGCTTTCATGTACACTTGTCTTATGTATCCATGCCTTTTTTTTTATACAAGAAAAAAATTAATATGGTAATGTGGTAATACTGAAACTAGAAGCAAAATATGGAACCCAGTGCAAAGCTTTTTCAATTTACCCACCACAACTCAAAAAAAAAACAATTATCTTAAATTTACGAAAATTACATATATGAAACGATAAACGATACGACAAACGAAACAAAATTATCCTAAGATCGCTTTTCAATCTTTAAATTTGGCCGAAGGACCATAAATGTTTATGAATGGACTGTATGATATGAAAAATGACTACTACGAACTATGATTAACTATATGAAAATTACGAAATAAACTAATGAAAATCTACGAAAATCAAATAACTATGCTGGGTTAATAAGATAAGACACTTACCAGTATTTTGACTGCATTGTAGGTGCAGCAATCGGTTTCCAGGTGTTTCAGGCTCCGGAATCCTTCAGCTCGTCTCGACTTACCTTGAGAAATCAGAACCTTACCGTCACCCGATTTACCGGATGAAAGAATCTTCTCCAATTAACCAGCTTCAGCAACAATTGTTATTACGATGCAGTCTTATGAAATTTTAACTATTTTTACGATACGAAAATGATAAACGAACTTTTGTTCAGAATTTCAAAAGTAGTGTTGCCAGATATAAAAATAATAATTAACACTATTCTTAACACTAAGTATTGTAGATATCGTAAAAACTGTTGCTATGGATGAAGCCAACCTTCAGGATATCTTGAAGTATCTCTTAAGAATTTGTTAATACTAGTCTCTCCTAAGTGCGACTGAAGTTTATATACAAAGTAGTATTAAGTGACTCCTAATATTCTCTGTAAATCTGTGCCCATTTTTACTTCACATTGTCTTGGAGTGTATCTAGAGGTCATCCTGAGGGACAAAATAGTTTTAGCCACGACAAAGCCCGGATTCGATAATTTGTCTTCAAGATACCTACAATTCCTTTTTAAGGCTAAACATTGCTACTTGGGCGGTCTCCCTCTGTTGTATTAGACGGGTCCACTCTGTTCTCCTTCTCTGGCACTTTTAGTTTTATAACACCAGCAGCACTATACTACTATATTATACGTGTAGTCAACAGCCGATGGAGCAGCTAGAGTGGAGACAGTGCGTCAGAAAGCGAAGCTTGGGTCCCGCTCCAGCTTAGTGGACTGATGATTTTAAAAGGGTAGCCAGTAGCAGCTGGATGCCGAAGGTAGAGAACCGCGAGAAGTGTTGCGCCATGGAAAAGGCCTATTTTAGGGAGTAGGCCAAAATAAGGTAATTTCCATCATAAAAAAACTATTCCCTAGAGAAAACTTGGTCAGGCTTTTTTTACAACCTAAGGGTTCGCGGGTTCTAAGGTGTGAAGGTGAATTCTGTGTCGGTGGCCAATGGTGCTATTTTAATATAATTTTAAACAATTCTTAACAACACAACTCATTAGGCATCTCTTTGTAGTGGAACCTCATTGGGGCAGAAAAATCTTATGGGTTATGGCGCTGGAGAAGACGTGTTCATAGCGCGCATCCCCCTTATTCCAAAAATTTTCTCCTTTTAGTTTAGGCAAGGAAAACGTAACACACAACCGGAGTCTGCCTACACACAAGATATTCTTCGAACTGTTGCCCCATGCAAATCGTTTTATTATCAATATTCGTGGTTGATATGATAGGAAACTATATTTTAACATCTTAAGAGATCAATAAAACTCATATTACAAAATTAAAGTCACGAGTCTAAATCACAGGTACATACAGGCGAATACAGAAGATTGTCGGTGAGCAACTCCTCGCTGCGACCCTTTGGTGTAGTTCTAGCCAACGTGTCAGGAATGGGTGATCCTTTCGTATTTTCATCACAATTCATCCAATTGGCTTATATCCGTTATATATCTGAACTTTTAAATTTTGTAGTCCAACAAAGAGAAGTTACGCGATGACCGACCGCGGGCGTAATATAACAAATACATAACCTTTACTTTACTTTACTTTTATCAATTAAACTAAAAAACTTAAACCTAATTACCTAACATGCTGCAACGGGGATAGCTGTAGTGACAGATAATAACATCAAATATCTTTATCCCGTTGAATCAAACTGTTGGAATGACCGAATTTAACGTAGACAAAGCCACTGGCAAAAGCTACGTTACTAAGAACCATGATATTTTAACGCAACAACCATGCGCTCAAAAGTAATAATACAATTTTACTATGCCGTCAAGAAAATGTCTTAAAATTGGATTACATTCGGAGCCACGGGCAAAACAATGTCACGAACGTATTGCGGTTGGTAAATACAATTGAAATTAATGTTAGTAAAGAACATTTTTGGTTATATTTGTCCATAAATATTTATTATCGAAGTTAAGGCAAGCCTTGTATTAAACTCGAAAGCGAAAACAAAAATTTATGTTCAAGGGATAAAAAGTTTTCGCATACGATAACTTAACCCGAAGTAACTTTGCGAATAATCGTGCTCTAGTCGGGTTCGTGCGTAAACTTGTCAAAGTTGCGAATTCATGCAAAGTACTTTCCCAGCCACAACAATTTAGAATTTCTTTATTTACAGAAAAACCTTCAGAAAACAGATTCACATTATCAAGCCTGTATAAAAAACCTGCTAAGTTCATTTCGTACACGACTAGACTAGTAGACTTAGGGTTATAAAGTAAAATAATTGTTAAATTTTGTGGACAGATTTATTCTGATTTGTTAAATGTATTTTATATATGGCTCAATTAATGTGAAGCTGTACTAAGTACTAATTTTTCAAATTTTCAGAAGACAGTATTGTATCACACACCTGACACAGTTGAGGTGATCACAGGGCACGGAATAATAACCTTTACAAATAAAAAAAACCGGCCAAGTGCAAGTCAAACTCGCGCACTGAGGGTTCCGTATCTACCACCGTTTACGTAATTTACAAATACAAACAAAAACAAATAGTGTGCCGCTTAGCATCACCCATCCAATTACTGTCCAAGCCCCAGGTTGCTTTATTTTGAATATCGTTTCCTACAAACAAAGATATAAATATAAATATAAATAAAAATATAAATAAATACTTTTGGACATTACACACAGCGCCGTCTGGCCCCAAAGTAAGCAGAGCTTGTGTTATGGGTGTCAGACAACGGATACAGATACATATATATTACTTTTTTTTTGTAAATATGTACATACATATTATACATAATTACACCCAGACTTAAGACAAACACAAATGTCATTTATGACATAAATGTTTGTCAAATGCGGGAATCGAACCCAGAGATGGCGCTGTAACGGTGATTTAAGAAGGTAAATGGCTTGGGCCCGTCTCCCCTTGGCCAGATTAAAGCTTGTATATACTGTTTTTACGTTAGAGCACCTAGACTATTAAGTTTGTACCCTGTACCGTCAAGCGACGCACCAGATTTCAAACGTAAATATTGTTATTAATTTGGTAAGTATTAGTACTCAGTATGTTAAAATTTTATTTTTCTTTAATGTTACATGGTTCATAAACTTATATTTAATACCTGTTATGCACAAGTACCAACTTCATCTAAGTACCTTTATTCATATGGAATTTGTTCAAAATTTTTACTTTTCTGACTACATTTTTTAAGTTGCTCGACTATTACTCGTTAAGTTGTAAAGCCTGCTTAGCTACGATACTTTCCCTTTTTATTTCGTTATATATACCATGATTTTTTTTCACAAATTTTCACTCGTACTTATATGCATTAGTGATAAATTTTAGCATGACGCTCGTACTTATATGCATTAGTGATAAATTTTAACTCATACCTAAATTGAATAATTATATTTTTGTAAGGACCTTATAGGACCTTTGTTTATGAGCCAAGTATACATCCACAATTTTGTGAGCTCTGTTTTTACTACTTTTAAACGAATTAATATATTGTATTTCAGCAGGCTGATATGTTATAAATATATCAATCTAAATTTTTGCCTTACTTTTTCGGTGAGTAGGTGTTAGACTATCAACACTGAAAAAATTACCTCTCTGTATTTTAGATAAAAAAAATAATATTAGTACAGTAAACATTTATAAAAACCAATAAAATGTAACTATATCTGCCTGCAGTTAAGTTTCCTACTTTAAAGCGCAATAATTAACAATAGAGCAATTAAAAAAATCAATCGCAGAATTATCTAAACAATTTAAAACACATGACTTTCAATCACAGATTCCTAATAAATTCACTTCCACAACAAGCTCCATTTCAGGAGCTTACAGCACTGAGAAGCTTGCAGCGTCAGGTTCATTTACCAAACCATCGGTTGGACAGACAAAAGATGCAAAACAGAGGGAAGTTTTTTCTAGTGCAAGGTGTGCCTGAAGAGAAGAGCGAAAATATGACAAAAATAATTAAGGACGGTATGATTATATAATTTGATACAAACGTTTACAAGTACAAGTAAACAATTCCTTGAAATTTAAGATACCACTAGATAACCTCTATATAAACAAATGTTATTTAGTCTCTATATTATAGGAAAACTTTGCTATTCGGGTACTTATTGATCAGTCTTGTAACTGAGTGTTAATCTGTCATTCACTACATTCATTAATAAATCTACACCTCGGTTAGTGGCAAACGGTGTATATCAAATAGCAGAAGCCTAGTGGCACAAAAGGTAGTCAGTGACTAATTTCGAGTTAGTTAACGCTTTTTCTAAGTTGGCGTGGTACCTATGCTATTTCACACTAAGAACACAGACACCAAGAGTATAGTAACCCGGTTGTGATTTCTAAAAGAGAGTGTAGGCATTGTTAATTATAATAGCCGTTGCAATTTCATTCGTTTGACAACTTAAGTTTATATTATGTTAACATCTCACAAACCATTTTCGGTTTATTGTATTTAGAGTTGTGTTTAGTAGTCTTTTTTTTACTAATGTTAGTACTCTCACTTTGACAAACTTTTGAAAAATTGATGTTAAACCATGATCTGTACCTTTTTGCAATGAACAAGTAAATCCCACGCTTAAGGCTTGTCTGGTCGCCAACTACCGTCAGAGCTCTTTTCTATGAGCCGCACTACATGCACGTAGGCATCGCGCCCCAAATGAGATGCTTTGTTTCATAATCATCATCATCATCATCATATCAGCCCATTGACGTACACTACTGGACATAGGCCTCACCTAACTTTTTCCACAGCGTGCGACTCTGTGCCGTCTGTAACCAGCGGCTCCCCGCTACCTTTACGAGGTCATCTGTCCATCTAGTGGGGGGCCATCCCACGCTGCGCTTACCCGTTCGTGGCCGCCACTCGAGAACCTTCTTCCCCCATCGGCCATCGCTTCTGCGAGCTATGTGCCCTGCCCATTGCCACTTCAGCTTTGCGATTCGGTGAGCTACGTCGGCGACTTTAGTTCTCCTACGGATTTCCTCATTCCTGATTCGATCACGTAGGGAAACTCCGAGCATAGCTCTTTCCATCGCCCGCTGAGCGACCTTGAGCTTTCGTATAAAGCCCATAGTTAGCGGCCACGTCTCAGTGCCGTAAGTCATCACTGGCAACACACACTGGTTGAAGACTTTTGTCTTCAAGCACTAGGGTATTTGGGACGAGAAAATAGTACGCAGTTTTCCGAACGCTGCCCAACCGAGTTGGATTCGGCGATTAACCTCTTTCTCGAAATTGGACCTACCTAATCGAACAGTTTGTCCCAGGTATACGTATTCGTCAACAACTTCGAGTGTAGAGTTACCAACAGTTAATGGAGTGGGTGCTACATGGCCATTCGACATTCTTGTCTGTGTTCATCTTAAGGCCACTCGTTGGGAAGCTCTACTGAGGCTTTCGAGCATTGTGCTAAGGTCCTCCATCGATTCTGCCATGACCACAATATCGTCGGCAAACCGAAGGTGGGTAATGTACTCGCCATTAACATTGATGCCAAAACCGTCCCATTCCAGAAGCTTAAAGACATCTTCCAACGCATTTGTGAAGAGTTACGGAGATATGACATCTCCCTGTCACACACCTCTTCCACCAGTTGGATCGGATTCTAGTTCTGATCCCGGAGACGGACTGACATGGTGGCGTTATCGTACAAGCATTTTAGCATCTCGATATACCGATGATCAATGCGGCATCTCTGCAGAGCCTGTAGCACTGCCCATGTTTCCACCGAATCGAAGGCTTTCTCATAGTCCACAAACGCTAAGCAAAGGGGCCGATTATACTCTTCTGACTCCTGTATAATCTGCCGTAGCGTATGTATGTGGTCTACGGTACTAAAGCCTCTTCGGAAACCGGCTTGTTCGGGAGGCTGGAAGTCGTCGAACTTGCGAGCGAGACGGTTAAATACGAACTTGGAAACAGCTTATAAACATGGCTCAGAAGCGTGATGGGTCTGTAATTCTTTAGAAGCGCATTGTCACCTTTTTTGAAGAAAAGCACCACCACGCCCCTGTGCCATGCTTGTGGCGAAGTACCTTCGAGTATGACGGTGTTGAAGAGTTTCTGAAGGACTTTTAGTGCCGGTTTTCCACCCGCATTCAGGAGCTCAGTCGTTACTCCAACATTACCCGGTGCCTTATTGTTTTTAAGCTGTTTGAGAGCCATACTAATCTCGTACAAGCTGACGTCCGGGATGTCCTCGGTGTAGGTTCGAGTCAGTCTAGCTCTAGGGTCTTTAGCTGACTGCCAACTGGTTTCGATGTCGACGTGTTTAACTGTCCATAGAATTTCTCGATCTCCCCCAAGACTTCTGGTCCAGACGAAACAATGCTGCCGTCCTCCGTCTTCAGCTTTGTTTATTTTTAGTAAACGGTGAAAACATGGTTTAAAAAGAGGAACACGAAAACCTACTGTTCCTCTTTGCTTTTGAGGGTGGGCATTTTATAGTGGTCTGATAAGGGATGTAGAAGTAATAGGGTTACAGCTGGAAAAGGTGAGGTAAGTTTAGGGGTTTTCCAATTCGTTTCTGTGAGTTGAAAAGGATTTTTAAGTGGGAGCATGTTGGTCCGTAAGGCGTGTAGATTGCTATGTATTTTTTTCGTTTGATAAATGTCATATTTAACCGGAAGGATCCTATGCAGGTTTTGGAAGGATAATCCTTATGGTTAGATAATTATAGATAAATAATGTCCGAGTCAACTGCTGTAGAAACCAAAAGGTACACGACACATGTTCAGTCAATCAGAAGTTTTGACACATAATTGTACTGTAATAATGTTATCAAGGCTAGCTAACTAGACCTTTTGATAGATAAAATTAAGCGTCCGTTTGTCTTTTTTTTATATATATGCAGCAGGTATTTAAAGCATTCAGAAACATGAACAGTACGATAAAAATCTTTGTATAAGTTAGATGAATTATCAGAAATCGTAGAATATCACAACCAAAACAAAAAAAAAATACTAGAAGTTAAATTTGGGAAACCTTTTAGGAAAACGTTGTGTCACTGTTATTATATTAATGATTTTGCTTTAAAAAGTGTGACGGTTTGTAGGTAACGGTGTTGACTCCTACACCGTTACCTATAGATAATTAGATAGCATGGCATGACAAGCACAGAGTGTGTAGTGTGATTTTAAAGTACACGCTCAGCATGATTATACATTACGTATGTGGTTACTGTTAACCGTATTATACGAATACGTACTATCAGGTTGTTGCAAATAGTAGAATGATGTTATGTGTTTTGAGCTTGTTGATCCTGGTTGAAGAATTGTGTCATCTCTATGGTGGGTTGAATGAATGCCTTTGTCTTGTTCAGATGTGTTCCTGGGCAGAGAGGAGTGACACCCGGACCGTACCCTGTTGGGTTGGTTTGAGGGGTGCACTTTGTCTTGTCCGAATGGGTTGAAGAGAAGGACGAGACCCGGGCCATGCCCTATTGGGTTGGTTGGCAGGGTTTCAAACTCAAACCCAAATCAAACTTTATTCAAGAAGGTTTCTAAGAAAACTTTTGAATCGTCAATACAATGTAACCAATGTTAATCTCTGCCAAAAAGAGCTGGCAAGAAGTTCCATTTCAAGTAGTAATACAATACTTTGATAATTCGCTAAAAAGTATACAATATGCAAAAAAAAAAGTTAGTAAGCTACTAAAAACAAAGTCAAACATGTCATTTTTTTTTGTTTTTACGTAGCATAGGGGGCGCACCATGTGAAGCGTCAAATATCGTTAATCGAGTGAAGGACTTTAAATATTTAAGAGAATTTAATAGCACTATTGGCATTAGCGCCATCATATGTAGAATCATATGTACATACATATACTTATGTATTATTAAATTATCCATACTATCCACGAATATAATATAATAATAAATATTATAAATGCGAAAGTAAATCTGTCTGTTACCTTTTCACGGTGAAACCGCAGTTCCGATCAAGATAAAATTTGGCATGCAGATAGTTTTGAGTCCCGGAAAAGGACATTAGCTACTTGAAAACGTTAAGTATTATTCGTTAAGTAATTGAGGAATTGCCGTTGAAATCCTACACCGATGACCGAATACTAAGAATATAAAAAAGTTTGCAAGAGCAGACCAGCGTCCACAGCGGCACCCTTTCACAAGTATGATACATGAATCAGCCATCGCTTCGTTCAACCATGTTTTAGGGAACGTAACGACCCGACGCACATGCCACCACCGCAGAGACTTTGAAAGAGCATGACACACTCAAGCAATGTATTGTAATGTATTGCAAAACACAGTGTATCAAAAATTGATACTACTAGAAAAAATACATATGTGGGATTCGGGAATACAGTAATTAAATTCTTTCACGTTAACAATATTTTTTTCTAATTTTTTGCACAAATCTTAACACCATTACACACGTTCGTTGCAGCTCCATACGTTCACCCATTCGTCTTCCGCTTCCTTCTGCTATCTCTTTTACCCTTCAACCTTACATCTCATTCGCACATGTTTCATTCTATGCAATAATCAAACGTTCCATATCCCACATATATGTATAAACTTACATAGGTACAAGTATAATAATATAATAAATATAGTATTAATAACCCGCTGCAATCCACCATCGGCCGCCCAGCGCCAGAGAGGTTCCGAATGCGAGAGGACGCATCACACAAACGTGCACACATACGTATGTATACACATACTTACAGACGTTGTATATCATGAAGTAGCCCAGCTCCCACACGAAAGTCCGGCAACAAATGCACACCATTTAACGTACTGTCACTTCGGAAACAAGCCTAAGGGAACCTGCTACCATCAACCACGCAGGAACCAGGCCAACCAAATACACAAAATCTATGCAAATATGTGTAAACACACATACATATACATTTCTATGCGCCACACCCTTGTTTGCCTTTACCCTTGTGTTTTTGGGAGAAGGGTGACACTCGGGCCATACCCTGTTGGATTGGTTAGAGGGGTGCACCTTGTCTTGTCTAGATGTGTTTGAAGACCCTGCTCAAAGAAGAGTTTCATCTTCTAGTTCTAGTCCTGTCCTAGTCATTATGTGGCAATGTATTGATTATTTATTAAAATTTTATTTTGACGTTGTAATTTGTTTCTTACCTATACTTATTTGTACGCAATTTGGTGGCTAAGAAGAGAGTAGCGGCCGAAACTGCAAAGGAGTAAACATGCGGGTTACATTGCATAAGTTCACTCTATGGATAGAAGTCAGGAGCGGCCTCTTTCTCCGGTTATTTTTGATTGTTATAGAATAACACACGAGGACGTGTGATAGCACAGAATAGCCGTATCGGCAGCGATGCATTTTGTAGCGTCCCAGACCAAAGCCTTCCCTCGCTTTCATGGTGCTAAAGTAATGCTGTCCAGCCTTTTGCCACCGTCGCGGAATAAGCCACGAGGCTCTAAGCGAGAA
The DNA here is from genome assembly GCA_946406115.1 of Apoda limacodes. NCBI lineage: Eukaryota > Metazoa > Arthropoda > Insecta > Lepidoptera > Limacodidae > Apoda > Apoda limacodes. Next base: position 1,753,243 of record OX291553.1, on the reverse strand, counting down.
GGAATATGCACAGACGCAAGTGATCAACAAATGATCTGTTTCATATTGGCGTAGCGGGACGTCCTATCGGCACTCCTGAATCTAGATAGACCGATGATCGATGATGTCCATGTTCTTCTACAACTTTTCTGCATACACTTGTGTACTGTTCGCAAATCCGCAGGCCGAATCTGAGGCAGATAGTAATGCCCAGCGTTTTTCTATCCAGTACCGTGCCCAGATGAGGTGAAGGGTATTCTTGCCGCCACGCACCAAATTCACTCTCAAACGCAGCCAGGATGAGTGCACGGTCAAGAGTGGAACCTTTTAGCAATATATTGCTTTTTCCATTCCGTCATAGAACATTTTACTTTGGGGTAAGGCAGCTGATATTGATACAGTCTTTATTTTGCAATCTACCAATTAGGACCTCGAATTTTTCTTAGGAAACTATTAAGGGAAATTGATATTTTAACTGTTCCTTGCCAATGTATCTTCGCTTGTATAATGAATGTATGCATAAATTATCATTTATTTGCTACCTACGCAGTGTTATTACAAGAAGTAAGAATAAATTGGTTGTTCCAAATTGTCGTCTTCAGAAGGTCTATAGCTCTTTCGCAATACAAAGTATATTTTTCTATAATAAAATTCCAGAACATGTGGTTAATTTACCTTATGTCAAAATTAGTTTAATGAAAGAAAGCTATTACAAAGTTGATGAATTCATTATTGATAAAATGCTTGGAAAAATTAGAAACTAATTGATTTGTATTTGTATTGGGCCATTTGTAATATATTTTAAATTAAAACATTGTATGTTATGTTATTACCCAATGTAAGGTTATACCGTCTTGCGTACGGAGGACAGAAAAGACGGCAAGGCCACGTCCCTGATTTGGAGGATGCCTGAATCTTCTGCTTTAACAGGGAGTGTAATATGAGACCATGCTGAAAAAGAAATATTAATATTTAACAGCTAATTTAGGATCAGCTTAAATTCTGAATCCAAACATTCAATCTTGTCCGTGCACAAAAATATTGGTGAAACTCGGATGAGGTAAATGAATTTTGGTATGAAAAAACAATGCCGTAATAGATAGAATGCCATGTGTTTTTCAATATCCATTAGCTTATTGCAATAATTTACTAAAATCGCCTTTTTTTATTCACCATAGTATAGAAAGCTTTAAGGGGCACCCAATAGAGTTAGATTTGCTTAAGTAATAATTTTGATATCAGGCACTATATTTATCATTTTTTCTGTAATTTCGTACTTTTTATCATCGGTGATTGAAGGAAAAAATAATAATCAATCGACACTTGTTTAAAATGTTTAACAAAATGACACCGGAGGGCAGGTTCAAAACTGTCAAAGAGTGTTGTGATTGTGTCAACTGTTAAGGCTGCAAATTTTGTGGCTGAACCTAAAGGATTGAAAAAATATATGTTCTAAAACTTGCTTTTGTCTAGTGCATTACCTTAGTGAGTGATTTTCATTTATTGTAATAAAAATCTGGAAGTGACCATTGATCCAACACTTGTGAAAATTTTTAAAGCGTGTACTGCATTCTATTGTAATGAAAGTTGATTTAGTAATTAGAATAGCTTGTTATCTAGTGTACTGACTCTAAGTTGTAGCAAAAACTAAAAAAATGTGACGACAATACGGTAAAAACGTTAAATCCCATACAAAAAAAAAAGTTTAAAGGCGTCATTATGGAATAATTTACTAAGAAAGTATAAAACAAATATATCTAATAGTAATGTAAATGACAATGTGTAATGTTTTTTAGTACATACACAGCGTTAGTATAATAGAAATTAGCTTCCTTGCCTATATCGTCCTCTTAAGAATTTCAGGGCTTCGTTATGCACCTCTAATTCGAGTTACCGCGCTTGTAAGTCAAAACGTCACATGTTATTACATCTCAACAGAGAAACGAATAATTTCACTCACGCACAAACTGAAACTACCTCGGCCGCACCGCTGCCGCCGCCACCGCTGTGTAATTGTATAGCTGCTGAGACAATACCTACACCTCCCGCGCTCGTACCCCGCGTTATACTATATTCGACGGCCGTTGCTACGCTACGCGCTACGACTGCGAATGCTACGCCGCTCGTAGACGTATCGTACAGTTCTACGCTCGACAGCTTTATTACTGTTTAAGAGAACACTATTAGTCCATTGAAATGTTACATGATCTTTGCATTTGTTAGAGGACGCTATTTTATTTTTGGGACATGAGTGGGTCAATAGAAGCTTAACCTCAAGTTTGAGGGGTCGCCACCCTTGTCATCCGGCCGCCAACTTGGAAAAAGGGGTGAAATCACAAATATCTCGGAAACTATGCGTCTTACAAAAAATTCGTTCAGACATAATTTTAGCAAATTGTTTTGCCTACAAATATGTTTATTTAACTTTTTGCCCTAAATTAAAAATTAAGGAAGTTATAAGCAAAGAGAGAAAATTAAAAAAAAAAATCTTTTTTGCTCTATAACTTTTTTTTTATACATTTTACAAAAAAATTACCTCAGACCTACCTTTTAGTTGATCTTTTGAGGAAAATTTTTCTCTGTTATTTTTTTTTAATTTCATTTATTTTGGAAATTCATAGTTGGAAGTTCATCTTCGAATTCATTTTCTTCCATTAACTTTGACATTTCCATAATGTTGCTGCATATTTCGCCAGAACAATGGAGGCATACTGTAGAGCATTTCAAGCCTGCTTTTCTGCACCCACACATGCTTCCACAGTTTCCTTTGCATCTACAGAAAATTAATTTCATGAGATCGGGGGGTGCTGGAGGCTTGGAACTATGACTCTAGCTAGCGAGCTAGCTGATTGAAAATATTATGATGTCAAGGATTACCTTATAAGCAAGAAGTCCGTGGAGTAGGCCTACCGGGGATACTACGTTAAAAAAAACGCGCCTACAGACTCTACCTCATAGGTGGCGGGGAAAAGAGTTAGGAATAAATAACTAAAGTTGTACGAATTTAACAAAAAATTTTTACGAATATATTCACAATAAAAAAAAATCAAAAATAAGTTAAACATTTCGTTTTGACCGGATTCTCATGAGCATTGACGAACCCGGTCAACTTTGGAGCGCTGTAACAGCGTTTTAAATGAATGAAATTAAAAAAAATTAAAATTTTCCTCAAAATATCAACTACAAGATTGGTCTGAGGTAATTTTTTTGTAAAATGTATACACATATTTTTTATATTAAAAGTTATATAACCATATTTTTTATATTAAAAGTTATATAAACATATTTGTAGGCAAAACAATTTGCTACACATTATGTCTTTACGACTTTTTTGTAAGACGCATAGTTTCTGAGATATCGCGAAAAAAGTGTTTTCCCCCTTTTTCCAAGATTGTAACATTTTAATGGACTATATTTGCGGCGTCTCGCAGCGCGCTTTATACAAAGAAATTTCTGAATTATTTTTAACACTTACAAATTAAACACCATAAAGTTTTGAAGACGTGCTCTAAGATTAAATATCTAGTGTGACATTTTTCTATTTAAATATAAATTTTAAAAGCTATGCACTATTCTAGTTTTTCTTACAAATAATCTCAAATAAGATACTTTAAAACTTTCTTTAGGATTTAGGAAAACCACAGAAATAAATATTTGGCTTGGAATTACGCCTACAAAATGTTACAGTATTTGATCACTAAATGACCAAACAAGTAGAAAATTCGTTTGTATGAGACATGCTGCAAAGCGCCGCGAATCGTATCCTCTTAAGTATTTTGCTTGATACAGCTAGCAAATTGTATTACGAAGGAATGTTTGGAACGCTTAGGTTTACAGTAAAAACAAATACCGCCCATTGCTGTAAAGGGCTTCGGTGGCTCAAAAAAAATTAGTGATTCAGTATGTTTCGAGTGTTTTGCTCGTTTTGATTCTAAATTAAAATTAATTAATTTCATCCATTATTGTTTTCGCTCTTCCACATTTACAAAAACTCTCGCTCGCCGATCATACGTTTGCGACTCGTAGTAAAATTCACGCTTTAATTAGTGCATCGCTTTTCGCGCATTTATTGTTACCCTACATAGTAGACGGTAGACCTGTCTACACCTCCCGCTATGGAAACTGTATTGGGCTTTGTCATTATAGATTCCGTACCTACTTTATGGCCAAACCGCCCTTCTAGCCACTTGCTGTGTAGTCCAAAAGCCTGTTAAAATATTAAATATAAGATTCTGGGAGCTCTAGGAGCCCCCATGTGCGAATTTTACTGCGCAACGACTGAAAGTGATCCGGAAAGTGGTCTATTCTGTGATGACGTATTTTAAGCATGGTGATTCGCTTGAAATCGCTCGTAAACGCTTTATGTGTCTCGAAGCTTCTTCTCAAACTCAAACTCAAATCAAACTTTATTCAAGTTGGGTTCTTAGAACACTTTTGAATCGTCAATACTTCTACATTATATAGTGTATTAGTGTATTTCTTTATTATCACCATAAGAACAGTTTTATATACACTTGGTTAAGTCAATATTAACAATAATTTTTACATTTTTTACAGAAATTATAAATTACATGTTAAAAATTTAACATCGCACCAAATCGATTAAATAATGTTAAATAGCAACAGAAAAAATGAAAATAAAAATGTAAATATAATGTACCCATCTGCCAAGCCTACCCGTCTACCAAGCCATCTTCGTCCTTTATAATATTAAATTTTATAAAAATAAAATTTAATAATAAAAAAAAAAGAATAAAAGAAAAAATATATATATATATATATATAATAAAATTATTATATAAAACTAACATAATGATAAAAATAATAATTAAATAGGATCGTGGAAGATCGAGGACTTAGAAAAAGTTAGCCAGGATCGTGGTGGTGGAGGTCTTTAATATTTTTGTAGACTTTCTAAAGACGGGCTTAACACATTTATGTAGTTAAAAACCTAAATTCGAAAATAAAATAAATTTCATTACTAGAACACCCGGGACAGCATAAGTTTACGTAGACATACATAGGCAGCGGCGAGCGTCGCGTGGCCACAATATATAAAGAAAGCGTATGAGGTGGGCATATGCAAAATGCGATAGATTTATATAAAATGCAATGTATTATTGAGTGAATACATTCTACTATGAGAGGAATTATGTACCTTTCTGATGGCTAATAAAAGATGGCAGTGTTGTAGTGACCTGAATATTGGAATGCGACTCTTTTGCTTGATTTAGCGATGGATGTTGCTTCTTATGTTTGATTGCTTATACTGCTGCCATACAATACAGGTAAAAAGACCTCGCCTGAGTAAAGTAAAGAAGGAGACAAGGAGATGATAATGGAGGCATGCCCGGGGATCGGAAGCTTAAAACCTACTGATCTCGCAGAATGTTTATCGTTAACATTCGTTAGTGGCTTCAAGTTACATCGGCTGAGCTCACAGACGGTTTGAACATCTCTCGCCTAACGTTTCGATCCGTTTGTTTGGGTCAAATACGAATGTGAGTTCAGTACCGAGCGACTTGAACGACGACAACAGATTACACAGTGTAGAAGGGTAAAGGTCCTTGCCCCGAGCTGTCTGTCAGTGTCGAAAAACTGCGAAACAAGGCAATTGTTGCTTTATTTAAATAGACACGTAAACCGTTGCCAAGTTGTGGGGAGTCGGACGCTGATTACGCGAAGGCGACAGTGATACTTCACCTACGCGACTGGTAACAACTCATAGAATCATATTTGGTTCGCGACTAAATTCCTAAAAAGCTGCGATACTGAATATTACATAAATAATATAACTCACACTTATTCTATCGTTAATCGATCAAATAAACTATAAACTATAATTCTTCGTACTTGAACTGATAATATACCTATACATTTAACCTGTTTATGAATCCTTGATCATGTATGGTGTGGACGCCGGCTTGAAAGCCGAAATATATCATTTATAATCTACGACTGAAGTTACATGGAGTGTGTTAAGCATGGGGCGTGCCCTCTTGGTGAATTCCATGGCTGTTCCATTGGTACATAATAATTATTACCTACTACACAAATGGTTCAGTGGGGTTTATTGCGTCCTGCTCTTCGGAGTGTGCTTAACACGAGACGTGCTCTCTTGACAATGTCATGGCTGTGTCTGTGCGAACGGATGTCACACTCTTTGGCCTAAGGCTGAGTGTTTGTGCTATGCACGCACAAGGATTTGTTCCTGAAACTACATATTAAGACTTCGGTCTTCAGCTTCGGCTGCAACGATAATTTAATGGTTATACCATTTATGATTTCACACCTCTACTCCTTCGGGGGATGTGCGCTAAGTTAGCCTCGGTATGGACACGTACCGTGGGAAGCGTTGGGTGGAGCTTTCCGCCTTTTTATTTTTTTTAGAAAAATAAAAAGCGCATAGGGGTAGAGGATACTATTTTTATTACTAGAACGGTGTTTCAGTCTTTCTCTTAAAGAACCTGCGGTCTACGTTACACAATAAGGTCCTACCACTTAGACGATCACATAGCCAAACCTTCGATAAATTTATACTTCAATTTTCAAGTTTCGTGTTCATATTGTCTTATAATCTTTTATATCCATACTGGTTAGTTAGGTAGGTACGTTAAGGGTATCTAGTATATGTGTTCTTTGGGGGGGTTTGTTACAATTTGGTTGCCTTCGACCAAGATTATTAGATTTATATAAAATTTTATAAAGTTTAGAATCGCTATTGAACTGATTTTATTCGTAGTCGTTTATAAATATTTAAATAAAGTCAAAATTTTAATTTTATTTAAAATCATAAAAAAAAAAATAATCGAGAGTCAATTGTATGAGGAATATGTAGCAGTTTAGTTTTGGTACCTGCAAAATACACAAAGTAGAAGTTGTTACATGTGAATCAATGACAAATTAGTCAAAATAAACATTTATGATTTTGATAATTGATTTAATGTTGTAGTTTATGTTATATTTAAATTTTGGAAAAAAGTATAAAAGCCTTGAGAGCGTCATTTTCGAAATTATCGTAAATTCAAGTTTTTAATATTTGGTTACTTAGAGAGTTTAGTGTTGAATTTTGAGATTTTTAACTAGTGAATTTATTTAAGATTATTAAGATTTCAAATTGGTCAAATCAATTTTTTCATATGCCTTTTTTTTTACATTAAATAAAATAAATAAATTTTATTTCACAAATAACACTTAAATCTTAACAGTCGATATGTGTATAGAATTTATGAACAAATGAACCTAAATTTTAAAAACAGTTCCTTAGATATTATATTAGTTAGACAAACTTAACTTAATAGAGAATAATTTTTTTTTACGCCGTTTCTAATTAAATCAAACATATTAGGAGTACGTGTTATATTAGGTTTATAGAGTTACTAATGAACGAAAAAACAAACATTGGTATCTATTTATGGTAGGTTATAAATATGAGTCTAAACTACGTTTCCTTTATTCACAGATTAAACAAAGTATAATGTTCGCCAGTTAGTAAATAAAAAACGAAATAGAAACAGAAAAATATAGAACTTTATATATATTTAAAAGTGCGTAAAGACAAAGTGATTTTAGATGCTGCAGACAATAATAGTTTAAATAAAATTTTATAAAAGAACTAATTCGAAGTTGTGTTAAATAACTAGGAATAAATTTAATATGGGGAAAGGAAAGAAAAACTTGCAAGATTCAGAGATGGGAAAATTGACGAAAAGAATTTCAACAGTAGAACCAAATGATTATTTAAACATAGAAGAAACCACCAGAAGGGAATCAAATAATATACCTCAAAATACTGTTTCTGACGTTTATAAAATTGGAGGAAAACGTAAACATTACAACAAACGAAAAGCAGGTTGAACCGTCTCCAAAGCGAACTCGTGAAACCCAATTGTTGTATAGAATGATACGCAGAACTAACTATTTACTTGAAACAAACTTGAATAATTTGAAACAAGGAATAATGGAACCAAATAATGAATATGTGAAAGATAAAAACAATATAGATTATGTAGATGAAGATATATCATTTAATAATATGAAACAAATATCTGGCAGATCTAGAGATAATGCTGAAAATCGAGAAAATATAATATATCTAATTGTAATTTTGAAAAACCAAAATTTAAGAATATTAATAGTACACACCCTATAACGTTCGTTGAAGACTTAGAAAGTTATTTACGAAAGGTGACATCAAAAGGAAAAGAAATAGAATTAGTCCAAGAATGTTTACAAGGTGAAGCAAGAGATTGGTCTAGAATATATGAATCGCAGTGGCAAAATTTTAAAGATTTTAAACGGGACTTTTTAAATACATTTTGGAGTGAAACGGAACAAAGTGAGATCCGCCGTAAAATTGTACATAATAAATATTGTAAGTTTTTGCATTCTACAATGTTAGGTCATTTTATTAATTTAGTTAGTCAAGCTAAAATGCTTACTTATCCTATACCAGAGAAACAGTTAATAACGGATATAATGAGGCATTACTCTGCGAATATTCAACAGTCATGGATAATTACAAAGGGGGAAACTATTTTAGATGCAACAGAGTTTCTAAGAAAAGTTGATGATATTAATAAACAAGATCATATTCAAAACGATAGAGAAACTTCAAATAATTACAAACAGCGCGATAAACAATTTACAAATACACAAACTGGAAAACAAAAATACTTCCAAGATAGATATAAAACATGGAAGAGACCAATACAAAATAATAAAAACAATACGGTATGTGAATTACAAGTAAATGGATGTGAAGAGGTTTCACATAGAAATATTACACAAGTAGAAAAAAATTTAAACTAAAGCAGACTGAATTTTCAGTTCCCGACTCAGTCGACTTACAAGGGAACAAAGGATTACTTATAATGTTAAAAATGAATTGGGAACCAGGTCAAAGTCTTGGTAGAGGAAACACAGGAATAAAAAGGCCACTAGAAATAACTGGCCAAAATACAAAAACAGGAATAGGTTATAAAGAAAATTACATAAATTTACAAATAGTAGAAAAACTGAAAACAAAATCTGAACTTTACAAATTAAGGATTTTGGTACACGATTATTTTACGCAAACAGTCTTTGAAGATAATCCAAACAGTGAAGCAACAGCTAGTAAACTAAGTTCCGAAATCGAAGTAAACCTATATTCTACAATTATAAAAGCACTTCTAGATACCGGAAGTGAGGTCACATGCATTTCAGAGGAATTATGGTTACAAATACGTAATAGTAGGAATAAAATACCTATCATGCCTGTGAAAGCAATACAATTAAGAGGCGCTATGGGACAAAAGAGTGTCAAGATACAACAGATGACGATTCTACCGATAAAAATTAACGATATTAAGATAGATACAGCTTTTTTAATTATACCTGGCTTATTAAAATCTATGATATTGGGATTTGATTGGATTCAGAAAAATCGCATAGTTTTTAACCTAGATAGTTCAAAAGCGGGAATACATATTCAAAATGGTTCAAAAAGGGAATTTGTAAATTTAATTAAAGAAAAAAAAAACCGTGGGTGCACATGCAAATGAAATCAAGGCTATGTCGAAAGAAAAAACTGAATTTCTGTCGCAAATAAAAGTGGGAACTATCTTAAATAAAAATGAAGAAAAAAAATTGATGATGAGACGCCAATTATGAAAAGGTCATATCCAATACCTTACGCTTATAGATTGAAATTAGAAGAAAAATTAAATGAGATGGAAAAACTAGGTATTATAACCAGAGCTACTACCCCATTTAGTAGTCCACTGACGTTTACTTTGAAAAAGGATGGTTCAGTTAGAATATTGCTTGATGCAAAAGAAATAAACAAACGAATGGTACCTGAAACGGAAAAACCACCACTTCAAATTGATGTCCTTAATTCATTTCATGGGGCAAAATATATTACTACCCTTGATTTAAATAATGCATATTTTCAAGTTCCCATCAATAAAGAAGGAAAAAAATACACAGGATTTGTAGTTAATGGAAAATCATACGTTTATAATGTCTTACCACAAGGCTTGAAGACATCTGTAGGTAGTTTCAGTCGAGCAATGGATCTGATACTAGGTCCTGATTTAAGAGAATTTTGTGTCAATTATTTAGATGATTTAGCCATAATTACAACTGGTTCTTTAGACACACATTTTGAACATATCGATAAAGTGTTAGAAAGATTAAATAAAGCTGGATTAACATGTAACTTACAAAAATGTGAATACATTTGCAAGGAAATAAAGATGTTAGGTTATATAATTTCAAGAGATGGAATCCACTCAGACCCAGAAAAAATACGTGCAATACAAAATTTTCCAATACCAAAAAAGATAAAGCAAATCAGAGCATTTTTAGGGCTCTGTAATTTTTACAGAAGATTTATACCAAATTACGCGAAGAATATAATACCATTATGCAATTTGTCAAAGAAAAGTACTTTTTGGCAATGGGGTGAAAAAGAACAAGAAGCATTTGAGAATATTAAAATTAAATTTTTAAACACTATCAAATTGCATCACCCTGACTTTAACAAACCATATTATGTTCAAACGGATTCTTCGGCTGTAGGATTAGCTGGAGTATTGTATCAAAGTGATGAAAACTTAGGTATGCAAATATTAGGTTATCACAGTAAAGCATTCAAAGGAAACGAACTGAATTGGACGGTAACTGAACAAGAATTTTTCGCTGTTATAAGTTGCTTCAAAAGGTTTGAGACTTATTTGAAAGGGAGTAAAGTTATTATAAAGACTGACCATAAAGCATTAACTTTTCTTAAAAATTGGAAACTTTATAATTGTAGGGTAACCCGATGGATTCTTTATTTAGAACAATTTGATTATGAAATTAAACATATTCCGGGTAAGGATAATATAGTCGCAGACATTTTATCAAGATATTTGCCAGAGGGAGAGATAATACAGGAAGATAAGACGCAGTGTCCTGAAATTTTTTATATGGAGATATTTAGAAATAAAGAACTATGCACAAAATTGAGACAAATAACTAAGTTACAAAAAAGTGATAAAGATATTCAAGGTTTATTAGAAAGACTAAAGTGTAATTTAAACCACATAGGTAGAGAAGATAGAATAGCATCGAAATGTCATTTTATGAACGGGGTTCTTTATTTTAAATCTGGAAACTTAGAAAAGTCAGTCCTTTATTTGCCAAAAGAAATGGTGAGAGATGTTGTTAAACAAGTACATCTAGAAATGGGACATCCAGGAGCTTATAAAGTAATAAAATATATAAAAGATCGATTTTATTGGAAAGGACTTAGAAAGGATATAAAAAGAAACATAAAAATGTGTCAGTTATGTCAGTTAACTAAAAGTGAAAATATGAAATTTGTAGGACCCTGTCAATCAATATTGACACAAGACATTGGTGATATGGTGATGGCAGATCTTTATGGGCCATTACCTTCTGGTAAATTTGGAAACACATATATTTTAGTTGTGCAGGATTCATTCAGTAAATTTGTTCGACTATATCCCCTGAAACAAGCTACTGCACGTGCCGTAGCTACAAAAATAAAGAACTTCGTAGAAGTTATTAAACCAAAGTCGATAATGACTGACAACGGGAAGCAGTTCATAAGTAAAGTTTGGAAATCAACTATGAAAGAACTTGGAATAAAAATAATACATACTACCGTTAGAAATCCAAGGCCAAATACGACTGAGCGCGTAAACAAAGAATTAGGAAGACTATTTAGAACTTACTGCAGCACAAAACACAAATCTTGGACCTCAATTTTACCTAAAATTGAAGAACTATACAATAATAGCTATCATGACAGTACAAAATTCACGCCTTGTGAGATTTTGTATGGAACATCAAGCAAAATGACATTTGATGATTACCTTCCTATAACATTTGATAAATTGAATACAGACGTTATAAGAGAACAGGTTAAGACCAATTTGCTAAACAGTAGTGAAACTCGAAAGTTAAAATTTAATAAAAAATATAGATTGATTAAATATAACATAGGTGACTTGGTAAAACTAACGAAGATGAATAAGTCAAATGCTCAGAAAAAAATTTACCGGAAATTTGAGTTATTATATGAAGGACCATTTATGGTGGCAGCAGTACCGTTCGAAAATGTATATACTCTTATAGATCCGAAAACGAAGAAAATAAGAGGAAACTTTAATACGATTCATTTGTATAAGTATTATGAATAATGTTGTTTTAGTGTTATTGTTAAACTTTTAATTTTATTATTGTTATTTGAAAGATCTTTATAAGAGAAAATAGGATAAAAGAATATCAATGTAAGATTTAACATTTACTTACATAGGTTTTGAAAAGGCATATTTTGATTATAATTTTCTCATGAGATTTTCTTTGCTCTCAATTAGGATTGTAATAATTTTTTTTATTTTAGTAATTAAAATTTTAAAATTACTAAATAATTCATTACTAGTACTTCTTAATTTCATTATGTTTTTTAAACAAATAAATATTTCAGCCCTTCTAAATTTAGTATAAAACTAAAACCTAAATTTTATGTATTGGAATATGTAGGTAATATATTTAAAGATTGTGAGAAAAGTTAAAACTAATATGTACGGGTAACATAAACATCGGCATTGAACATTCAAAGAACATTTATTTTGAAAATATAACATATTTTGCATGTATCAGTTAAGGTAAACATTTGGTTGTTTAGTAAAAATATGTATAGTTTAACATAGACAATAAATACACAAGTATATTGTGTTAAGAAAGGGTTTAATAATAACTTATATTTTAGGGGCATTAGGGTTGTTTATATCTGGTGGCATGTCAAAAATTTGTTTAAGGCGCGATTGAAACGATCATGACTGAATTAAAGTGGAAACCATTGTATTTAGAAAGAAACAAACCTTTCTAGATACACCTATGCAGACTACTGCCGAGTGGATGAATAGGGAACGAGTTGAAACTAGACATTTCAGTCTATCTTTGTAGCTTCTCTATTGTATAGGTATATGTAACACAAAAATGAACATGTGCTATTTCTGTTTTACAGGAATTTTGTTATTATTCGCAGAACTGGTTTGTACATAGCAATCCAGTTCGAAAAAATGAGTATATCTGGAGAGGCCTGTGTCTGGCACGCTGGGAAAATTAATCACGATAGGGAGATGTGTGTAACTTAGTCACCGTGAAATGCACAAAAATTATTAATATTTTTTTGTTGGGTTTGTAGTCGTCCTTAATGACTACACTAGATATATTAGTTTTATCAGCGTATAAGTGGACCTTGAGCTTCTTAGTGAGCTAGGGTTAAAGTGCGGAATACCAGGCGACAGAAAGTTTGGTGTGACGCATATACTTGCCAGAGTGTGTGGGTGAAATTAAGTCGACAAGACTTCTTAATTGCAGCCAACACGTAACGGTGTTCCTGTTTCAGATACTACTCCGCGTTAAGATCTTGAAACCTTTGGCCACAACATTGGGATCTTGGTCGACATAAACAATGGATCAGACTATGATTTGGACTTATCTGTCTAGGGGGAGATTCATTCAGTTGGCAATATGTGAGTAACAATAGGAAAATGGTAATTATCGCACCTCTGTTAGGTTGATGTGTTACCACTATAAGCAGTAGTGTAGACTTTAAATTCCTTTAGTAAATATTGCTTGCTATGGTTTCAATGAACGTAAAACATACATTACTTAGGATAGAATAAAGTAAGACAAATTGCTATAGTCGTATGTTGAGGAACAGTGATGTAATAAATAATAGGTATTTAAATGTTTAAACCTATTTAGTGGTTGCTAGTTTCTTATTCGCGATCACAAACTGAAGTTGCTATTCAAAAGTTTATGCCTGCGTGGCTACTTTATGACAATGATTTTTAAGAATATATTAGCTTGAGCGTAGGGGGGAAGTGCGCTAGTTTACAACTACTATCCTAGTCGGAATATTCACGCAAAGAAAAAAATTAAATATGTTATACCACGTTATGATTAAACAAAAATATAATTATTTTAGAAATAAGAACTTTGGGACATGGAGTCGCTTGGGACTGGACTCTGTCTATATGGCTATATCAAGCCGTGGTGACAGTGATGAGGTTCCTGAGTTGCTGCAAAAACAATGCTAGTTGCTAAAGTTTTAGTGTAAAACACTATCTAATTTAATAGTTATAACTACCGATGTGATTGTGGATGGTTTCTGCGCGATGCGGATGCAAATAATTGTTAGCATTGCGGGGAACTAGCCTATGTCTATTTGGTTTTAATTATTGGCTATAAGCGCTTAATTCATTAAATAGTAGTTTTAAACTCAATTAAATAAAGTATAAATTGAATAGATAGACGCATATACCGTAGGCCTTACGCCTACAATTTGCTGTCCGTGAAATGGAAGAGATTGACTGAATAGAAAAAATGTATGATGTATTTAAGTATTGTGAGGCATCAACGAATTTTGACAAGAAAGTTTAAAATAATTAAACGATAAAGAGTCTGGGGGGTGTAAATAAAAGTATTTGTGGTTTAGTAAGTTTTATTAGCTTTAAAAAATCTTCCTGCAGCAAGTTCCGTAAGATTTTTGGGGGTGAATGTACCCATCTGCCAAGCCTACCCGTCTACCAAGCCATCTTCGTCCTTTATAATATTAAATTTTATAAAAATAAAATTTAATAATAAAAAAAAAAGAATAAAAAGAAAAAAAAAAGAAAAAAAAAAAAAAAAAAATATATATATATATATATATATATAATAAAATTATTATATAAAACTAACATAATGATAAAAATAATAATTAAATAGGATCGTGGAAGATCGAGGACTTAGAAAAGTTAGCCAGGATCGTGGTGGTGGAGGTCTTTGATATTTTTGAAGACTTTCTAAAGACGGGCTTAACACATTTATGTAGTTAAAAACCTAAATTCGAAAATAAAATAAATTTTATTACTAGAACACCCGGGACAGCATAAGATTACGTAGACATACATAGGCAGCGGCGAGCGTCGCGTGGCCACAATATATAAAGAAAGCGTATGAGGTGGGCATATGCAAAATGCGATAGATTTATATAAAATGCAATGTATTATTGAGTGAATACATTCTACTATGAGAGGAATTATGTACCTTTCTGATGGCTAATAAAAGGTGGCAGTGTTGTAGTGACCTGAATATTGGAATGCGACTCTTTTGCTTGATTTAGCGATGGATGTTGCTTCTTATGTTTGATTGCTTATACTGCTGCTATACAATACAGGTAAAAAGACCTCGCCTGAGTAAAGTAAAGAAGGAGACAAGGAGATGATAATGGAGGCATGCCCGGGGATCGGAAGCTTAAAACCTACTGATCTCGCAGAATGTTTATCGTTAACATTCGTTAGTGGCTTCAAGTTACATCGGCTGAGCTCACAGACGGTTTGAACATCTCTCGCCTAACGTTTCGATCCGTTTGTTTGGGTCAAATACGAATGTGAGTTCAGTGCCGAGCGACTTGAACGACGACAACAGATTACACAGTGTAGAAGGGTAAAGGTCCTTGCCCCGAGCTGTCTGTCAGAGTCGAAAAACTGCGAAAGAAGGCAATTGTTGTTTTATTAAAATTGACACGTAAACCGTTGCCATGTTGCGGGGAGTCGGACGCTGATTACGCGAAGGCGACAGTGATACTTCACCTACGCGACTGGTGACACCAAATAGGGAGAAGTCTTGTAGCGATTTGAATATTGGAATGCGACTTCTTTGCTTGTATTAGTGATGGACGTTGCTTCTGAGGTTTGATCGTTTATAATGCTTCTATATTACACAGGTAAAAAGGCCTCGCCTGAGTAAAGTAAAGAGGAGACAAGGAGATGATGATGGAGGCATGCCCGGGGATCGGAAGCTTAAAACCTACTGGTCTCTCAGAATGTTTATCGTTAACATTCGTTAGTGGCTTCAAGTTACATCGGCTGAGCTCACAGACGGTTTGAACATCTCTCGCCTAACGTTTCGATCCGTTTGTTTGGGTCAAATACGAATGTGAGTTCAGTGCCGAGCGACTTGAACGACGACAACAGATCACACAGTGTAGAAGGGTAAAGGTCCTTGCCCCGAGCTGTCTGTCAGAGTCGAAAAACTGCGAAACAAGGCAATTGTTGCTTTATTTAAATAGACACGTAAACCGTTGCCAAGTTGTGGGGAGTCGGACGCTGATTACGCGAAGGCGACAGTGATACTTCACCTACGCGACTGGTAACAACTCATGGAATCATATTTGGTTCGCGACTAAATTCCTAAAAAGCTGCGATACTGAATATTACATAAATAATATAACTCACACTTATTCTATCGTTAATCGATCAAATAAACTATAAACTATAATTCTTCGTACTTGAACTGATAATATACCTATACATTTAACCTGTTTATGAATCCTTGATCATGTATGGTGTGGACGCCGGCTTGAAAGCCGAAATATATCATTTATAATCTACGACTGAAGTTACATGGAGTGTGTTAAGCATGGGGCGTGCCCTCTTGGTGAATTCCATGGCTGTTCCATTGGTACATAATAATTATTACCTACTACACAAATGGTTCAGTGGGGTTTATTGCGTCCTGCTCTTCGGAGTGTGCTTAACACGAGACGTGCTCTCTTGACAATGTCATGGCTGTGTGTTTGTGCTATGCACGCACAAGGATTTGTTCCTGAAACTACATTTTTTTTTTTTTTTTTTTTATACCACTAAGGTGGCAAACAAGCCTACGGTCCGCCTGATGGTAAGCGGTCACCGTAGCCTATGGACGCTTGCAACACCAGGGGCATCACTCGCGCGTTGCCGACCCTTCAGAAATCTAATAACTTCTTTTTTGAAGAACCCCATACTGTAGTCCTTAGAGAAAACCTTGGCAGGGAGCTCATTCCACAACCCAAGGGTTCGCGGGAGGAAGTTTCTCTGAAACCGCACTGTTCGCGACCATTTTGGTTCCAAAGTGTGAGAATGAATTCCCTGTCGATGGCGAGCGGTGCGATGGTAGAAAGTAGCCGTGGGCATCATTTCGAACAATTCCTCAGAACACAATCCATTGTACAAGCGGTAGAACACACACAGGGAGGCAAAGTCTCTCCTCAAACTTAAGGGCTCAATACCTCAAGTGAGTTTGGGATCGTCGACAATTCTCACAGCCCGTCGTTGAACCGAGTCAAAAGGGCCAAGCTGGTATCCGGGTGCACCCGCCCAGAGATGGCAGCAGTACTCCATATGGGGCCGGACTTGCGACTTGTAAAGTAGCAACCTTTGCCCCGACGTGAAGTACTGCTTCGCTCTGTTGAGTACACCAAGTTTTTTGGACGCCAGCTTTACCTTGTCTAGCAAATGATCTCGGAACTGAACATCGCTGGAGATGTCAACGCCAAGGATCCCAATGCTCTTAGAGATGGAGAGGGGAGTGTTCTGGAATTGTGGGACTACAGTGAATGGGGTTTTCTTAGCGGTGAACGCGCAGACTTGTGTCTTTGAAGGGTTGAATCGGACCAAGTTTTCCCGTCCCCAGTCAGAGATCTTGGACAGACAGATCTCGATTTGAGACACAAGTTCTTCACGCTTTTCTTCCACAACGGAACGTGGGATGCTTGCACGGCCCGTGTAATTAGCGTCTCCAGTACTGTCATCTGCATAGCAATGTATGTTGTTGATGTCCAACATATCATTGATGTGCAGTAGAAACAGCGTAGGAGACAGCACAGAGCCTTGCTGGACACCAGCATTTATGTCCATGCTATCAGAGCAACTACCGTCAACTACGGCTCGTATGCTTCTGCCGGACAAAAAGCTAGCCACCCATTTGCACAAACCCTCGGGCACTCCGTAAGAAGGCAACTTCGATAGAAGACCCCGGTGCCAGACCCGATCGAACGCCTTCGCTATGTCTAGGCTACATGCCAATGCCTCCCCCTGACTCTCAATGGCTAGTGCCCATCGGTGTGTGAGATACACTAGAAGGTCACCAGTTGAACGACCGTGGCGAAAGCCATATTGACGGTCACTGATCAGGTCGTGTTTTTCTAGGTATCTCAAAAGCTGTGTGTTGATCACACGCTCCATCACCTTGGAGAGGAGAGAGGTTATAGCGATAGGCCTGTAATTCGATGGATCTGATCTATCGCCCTTTTTGGGCACCGGGTGCACATTCGCAGTCTTCCATGAAGACGGAAATTGCCTAGTGTGGTAGGAAAGCGTGAAGAGGCGCGTGAGTACAGGACATAACTCAGGAGCACACTGCTTAAGCACCACTACTGGTATGCCGTCTGGCCCACTCGACTTATGAACGTCTAGGGAAAGCAACGCCCGCCGGACCTCGCGCTGTGTTATAGTGATTTCCGGCATGGTCTTACCGCACCACGGTAAAGTAGGTGGTACAGCGCCTTCGTCGTTCACATTCGAGTTAGAGGCAAAGAGACTGCCCAATAGATCGGCTTTCTCTTTTGCACTGTGGGTCAAGTCACCATCGGTCTTTCGCAGTGGTGGTAATGACGACTGGCAGAAGTTCCCCTCGGCAGCTTTAGCAAGCGACCAGAAAGCACGACTCCCAGAAGGATAGCTCGCAAGTCGCCCACCTATTTTGCCGATGAATTGGAATTTTGCTCTGGCAGTTGCTTTCTTACTGAACCTCGAGGCAGCATTTAATTTGCGTTTTAACTCAGAAATATTCGGATCCCTATTATTACGAGCCGTGGTCCAAGCCTCATACGCAGTTTGCTTAAGAATTTTAGCTTCTCTGCAAGGCCTATTAAACCACGGTCGTTTTTTGACGCCGGCAGGTACTCGCAGGTTAGGAATGAAACATTCCATACCAGCGAGGATTGTCTCAGTGACTGCGGCTGCGCAGACGTCAGGAGCTTCTGAGCTATAGCAGATCTGCCTCCACGGGTACGATGCATAAAATTCTCGCAATCCATCCCAGTCTGCCGACTTATAATGCCACACACGACGCCAATTAGTTGGCCCAGAAGGATCGGGTTGTGTGCATGACAATCGAGTCCGGATGAGACAGTGGTCCGAGGAGCCAAGAGGCGCATCCACTGAGACGGAGTATCCATCCGGACGTGTAGTCAGCAGAAGGTCCAGTAAGGAGCTTGTATGGTCCTCTATATCTGGTATTCTCGTTGGAGAAAGTACCAGCTGAGAGAATTCATAGGTCAGAGCAAATTCATGAGCAGATATCCCTGCATAGTTATTGGTTCGAGAACTGAGCCACTTACGATGGTGGGCGTTAAAGTCTCCCAAAATAACTACTTCTGCTGTAGGATATTGCTCTAGAACTTTGTCAGTCGTCAAACTCAGGTGCGTGAAGAGTCGAGTTACGTCCGTGTCACCGCTATGAGACCTGTATAGGCACGCATAGATACGAGTGTGGCCCCCATGATCTACGCGCACCCACAATATCGACAGGTCCCTGTCTTCAAGGCTATGAAGTCGGCGACAGCAGATATCCTCCTGGACGAACATACATACACCGGCACGACTCAAAAAATTGTGCTCGAGTTTGTAGCCGGGATAACGAAGGTATGATGTGTCGGCCGGGCAGGATATCTGCGTCTCCGTTAGAAAAAGAATGGTTGGCTGCGCAGTCTCGAGATGGTGATGGACTGCGTTAAGATTTGCGTGAATACCCCTTATGTTGCAAAAATCCACATTATATGTGGATGGAGTAACCGCTGTCAAAACTCTTTTCTTTTTTCTGTTCCTGGCCATTTTTTTTGAAGTAACTTAGACTACGGATGAGGATTCACTGCACAGACAGCTTAGAAGACAAAAAGTTGCGGTACTAAGACTGCCGAAGCTCAACACAGATGATACGGTTGCTGGCACGGCGGGCGGAAGGGCCCCTGATCCCCCTCTGTTGTAGTAGCCGGGTCCACTCCGGTCTCCTTCTCCGGCACGACTACTACTTCAGAGACTTTACACAGGTTGGCGGATCAGCCTCCCAGGGCGGAGATTAAGTGATCCCTGGGTTCGGGAACCCGTTCAACCTGCGGGCGGCCAGCGGTCAGCCGTTTCATCAGGTCTCCCTGACCGCCGAACCCGCACGCCGCGTCTACGCCGAGCAATGACAGCAACAAGCACCGTCGGTCCTCCGCTGTCCGCGCAGCGAATCCTCAAAGAGAGAGCTCTGGCAACCTTACTCACCGCCAGGAACACAACACTACTCAATGTTAGTGTTATTGTGGCCGCGGTTTTCTGTAAGGTGGAGGTACTTCCCCAGTTCGGGCCGCTCATTCGAGCAAGTACTCGCTATGCCCCGCTTTATTTGTTCGGGCAGCTTATTCGAGCGAATACTTGCAGTGCCCTACCTCTCCTAAAATACTACATATTAAGACTTCGGTCTTCAGCTTCGGCTGCAACGATAATTTAATGGTTATACCATTTATGATTTCACACCTCTACTCCTTCGGGGGATGTGCGCTAAGTTAGCCTCGGTATGGTCACGTACCGTGGGAAGCGTTGGGTGGAGCTTTCCGCCTTTTTATTTTTTTTAGAAAAATAAAAAGCGCATAGGGCAGAGGATACTATTTTTATTACAAGAACGGTGTTTCAGTCTTTCTCTTAAAGAACCTGCGGTCTACGTTACACTATAAGGTCCTACCACTTAGACGATCACATAGCCAAACCTTCGATAAATTTATACTTCAATTTTCAAGTTTCGTGTTCATATTGTCTTATAATCTTTTATATCCATACTGGTTAGTTAGGTAGGTACGTTAAGGGTATCTAGTATATGTGTTCTTTGGGGGGGTTAGTTACAATATAAAATGGAAGCTGCTGTAAAGAGGCATTGTCAGATGTCATTCTATGTTGATTTAATATTGATAAGATTTATTATCATATTAATGCTGCTGTACAGGGGCATTGTCAAAATTATAATAATTAATTGCATCTCAATAGAAAATAATAACAATATTTATTAGCTGCTAAACAGGTCATACTTAAAATATATGTACTAAATAATAATTAGTAGAAAGCGATGAAAGCCATCTGAAATTATATTATTAGCAGCTGTAAAGGGGAATTGTCAAATCTTATAGATAGTACTCTTATCAAATTTCAACATTATAAAGGGATCAAATTATATACTAGCAGCTGTACAGGGGCATTGTCAATCTATAATAGAATTAGAAATGTCACATTAAACAATAACAGATAATTTAAGCTACATAAGTGCCATTTTATCGTCAATAAAATTAGAAATTTTGTAGTATGCTTTTTTACATAGAGTGGTCTTAATGTGCTTTTTAAATTGATTTTCATTAAGATTTAATACCTCTTCAGGTATTTTATTATAGAAGCATATACAGTCCTCGACAAAAGACTTGTGCACTTTGGTTGGCAACGTGAAACTGGCAAAGCAAGCTGATTTCTGTACTAGTATTATGCATATGCTTATCACCTTTTTTTAAAAAATGTACTAAGGTTTTCCTGGCATACATTATATTCTCATATATATAGAGACATGGCAGTGTTAATATATTGGTGTTTTAAACACATTCCTAAGAGACTTGCGACTTTCAATACCATACAAAAACCTGACTGCCCTCTTCTGTAGTATAAAAATAGCCTCGATATCTGCAGCTCTCCCCTACAGTAATATGCCATAGGACATGATGCTGTGGAAGTTACTAAAATATACAAGTTTTGCAGTCTCAATATTTGTTAATTGCCTAATTCTACGCACAGCATATGCAGCCGAGCTTAATCTTTTAGTAAGTGCCGATATGTGTGGGCTCCTTTGCAGCTTGCGGTCAATTGTTATTCCTAGGAAAACTGTCTGATCAATATATTCAATTTTTTATTTCCAAAGGTGTCGTTTACTTTACTGACGTCACCTGATTTTCTGTTCACATTAAATATAAGGAAAGTGTCGTCAGCGAAAAGCACTATTTTTGAGTACCTCTCAACATAAAACGGTAAATCATTGATATAAACTAGAAATAGAAATGGACCCAGTATAGAACCTTGCGGCATCCCTATTGTAACATTAGATGTCACAGATTGTTGGCCATTTACGATTACTGTTTGTTTTCTATTTTTAAGGTAAGATTTCAAAACATCAAGTGCTTTATTTCTGATTCCATAGTGGTCTAGCTTGCATAACAGAGTTACATGATCCAAAATACACCAATAGCATCCTGCGACCTTTCCCATGCCTCATGTATGTGCCTTATTAGAGAAACACCTGCATCAGTTGTTGACTTACCTTTGGTAAAGCCAAATTGCTGACTATGTAGTACACCGTTCATTCTGATGAACCATGAGGGTCTACGAAGCCCGAGAGGGTGCAAAAATAATATTAGAGGGGCAATCCCGCCAGCTGAGTTCAGGCGAAATATTTTCAGCTATTTGCACGACTCGATTTGCAACAAATTGCCAACGGTGTGGAGAACTTTTGATCCAATAAAGCGCGACCTTTGAATCAATATAGGCGTGAACATTTGGCAAAAAGCAGTTACTATAATTTTTTAAAAATGTGCGTAGTTATTTTGATAGTAAAACGGCTCCAGAGAACTCTAGTCGAGCAATAGTTTTCGGCGTTGAAGGAGCTGCTTTCGATTTATGAAAACCAGATGCACAGTGCTTTCTTCTTTACATCTGCATCTTGCATGCCTAAATTTAGCAAAATTTAGTGCTGGGAGCTCGTCACAACACAATTTCCACTTTTTTATGATATGTGGAGGAGGTACGACATCCCAGTCAACCCTTAATTGCCTAAGCTGTTTTATTATTAGTTTGGCGCATATAGTGGGGACGACAAAGACCATAATATCCCACAATTTAGCTATTGTCGACAATATTGAGTGCTTAGTGCATTCAGCATTATCTTTCGGCAGTCTTGACGGAAAATGCAATATCATCATGTAAAGAGAAGTTGAAGCTATCTCGTTGCACAAGGGTATTTAGAGCCATGATCGGCGATTAGCTGTTGAATCTAATGGAATGCATGGAAAAGACTAGAATTTAAGCTACTGGCCCAGTAAGTCATCGGGATTAAAGCGGTACAAAATATGTTAATAGAATCAGAATCCTTCACAATAATCTGCAAAAATTGCTGACGACAATCAGCGGTCATAGCGACAGCATAAGGTCGAAAATTCAAGATTTTTTGAAAAAGGTGGTGCGGGGTAACATATTGCGGAAGCAAAGTGCTCTCGCAGTCATCGGGAGGCGCGGGAACTATGTAACCCTTTTCAATGTACTCTTAAATTACATCATCATACGATGCTCTTAATGTAGAAGAAGTTTCGAGCTTCCGTTCGAAACACATAAAGCGTTTACGAGCGATTTCAAGCGAATCACCAAGCTTAAAATACGTCATCACAGAATATACCACTTTCCGGATCACTTTCAGTAGTTGCGCAGTAAAATTCAACGTCGTCAGAGCGATGAATGATCGCACGTGGGGGCTCCTCGAGCTCCCAGAATCTTTTATTTAATATTTTAACAGGCTTTTGGACAACGCAGCAAGTGACTAGAAGGGCGGTTTAGCCATAAAATAGGTACAGAATCCATAATGACAAAGCCCAATACAGTTTCTATAGCGGGAGGTGCTGACAGTTCTACCATCTACAGTAGGCAGGGGACATTAGCTGATATAAGAGCTCTACGAACTATGTCGTTCAGGGCATGGTGACGCGGGAATCTCCCAGTGCACCACCGACAACTCAGAGCGTGATAACCATCGGCCTCCACCATCGAACCTCAGGTACTTATATGAGGTTCACATACCTTACAGCCCAGACGCAGAACCACCGCAATACGCAAAGAGTCATCGTCGAAAAGAGTGCCCAGGTGAGGCAAAGGAACCGCTTGTTATCAAGCCCCGGACTCAGGTTGCGACACAGCTCGTAGTCTGGCCTTATCGACGAGTCGCACCCTCTAACAAACCTCTAACCCTCCCTCGTCACCATTAGAAGGAAGTAAAACAGTGACTAGGCTGGCAACCCCATGCGCAGACGCCAGGAAAGCTGGCAGAACCAACTCCATAGCGTACGGTATCCCGAGACCACCACACCGGACAGGCAGAGCTGCCTGAATCCACTGGGGACCATCTAGCGAGACATTAAGAAATGACTCCACCACCAATTTTAAACTTTCAACAAAAGATAAAACTTCCTCAGGGCAGATCCAAGTTGAGGTAGTCCACAATAAATAGGTGACCTTCAGAAGAGCGAAGCACATGCGCAACAAGATGATCGCCACGAGGAAAGAGCCTTAAGACGTTCGTGAGCGGAAAGAAGAAGATGTGTTTTTGCAATAATGGCCTTAGGGACTCCAGAAATAAATATTGGGGAATCTAATAGGTTTAAGTCAGGAGTAGAAATTTCCTTAAGGCCAGGTAAAAGAAAATGAAAACGAGACATGTGTGTTCGAGCCTCAGTACCACAGGCGAAGAACTCGCACTTCGAGGGATTAACCTCTAGACCCAGGTATTTAAGGCGGGGAACTAAGGCCTCTAGATCCTGAAACACGTCTTCTAATTAACCCCCGATTGTGCCATCGTCTAGGTACCAGACGTTAAGAGCAGATTTGAGATCACAGGTCGCTTTGTGAATAGCCAGGCTAAACACAAGCGAACCGAGTGGGTTTCCCTGCTAGGCTCCCACTTTTGAAAGAATGAGATTTTTCTCGAAGAAAAGGTTGGAAGGAAGTCTATAAACTTGATGAAGGAAAGGGAAGAGAGACAGGATTTTATCCTTGACCTCACTCAACAGAACGTCTCTTTCCAGAGACTTGAATGCGTTGCGAATATCAAGTTTCAGCAAAATATAGCCTTCATTCTGTGGATTCATGAGAAACATTCGCGTGGCGTGGATAGCAGCCTCACAACCTAGACGTGTGCCGAATTCCAGTTGGTGCAGCTGCAAGTAACTGAACCTGCGTTAAAAGAACCTAACGCCAAAATTACGTCCTTTATCGTAACTGTCACCGTAGCAAACGTTGAGCCCGGATCAGGAGGAAAACTGAGTAGACGTGAACGGCCTGGATGCTTTAATTCTAGTGCAGCCAGCGTGTCAGGATCCCGCCGCGCAAAGGAGTCGTCCGACATTAACAGGCGAACGGCACTTCTCAAAGACCTTTGATTTAATGTTTTTCCGAATAGAGCGAAAACTGGTAGACACAGACGAAGACATAGTTATGTTAATTTCATCAAAAAAACCCGACGATAAAACATTTGTTTTAACTTTTGACGTCAAATTCCCAGGTAATTCTTTCGAAGGCACTCTCAGAGCTGTATATGCGAAAGAAAGAAACCCCCCAACACATCCATGCCATTGTTAGTGAGACATGAGTCTATAACGTCACACAGCTTGCCACCCGTTTCGAGCACCCTTAGGAATGTGATGTAGAACTGGTATACTTCCTTTGAAATAAGCAAGCCTGTCTATAGAATTCTGAGCAGGCAGCGATGCTGGCGAACCCTGTGCCGCTGAAGTAGTGCTACTTGTGTTGATCGGACAAACATATGCGGCTGTAACTAAACAAAGCACTTGCTTGTGCATGCGCCTAATATGTACATTCATACCATGTACGGAGAAACTACGTGAAGACCCTGGACAGTGTGGAAAAGTTAATTGTGTTGTCGTTACACTCATATTCACCAAAAATAAATAACCAGATAATAAAGCACCTATAAAATTATAAAACAGTAATCAATCTACAAATTCAATTCAATAAAAAACACATTCATCAATAAAATTAAGTGATGATTAGATATTAATACTAAAGTGTAATAGTGTAAAGTCGATAATATATTATAAGGTGGCGCGAGCCAAACTACGCCCACTTCTTTCTTCGAGGCTCCCTCTGCGATCGAAACTCGGGATCTATAAGTCCTACGTTAGATCCCGCCTCACCTACGCAGCTCCGGCGTGGTATGCCCTAGCCTCGGAGTCCCTGAAGAAGAAACTCCGAGCCCAAGAAAACCAGGCCCTAAGGACCATCGTCGATGCCCCGCGGTACGTTAGGAACGCGACCATCCAGAGGGACCTCAAGTGGGAAAGCCTGGATAATTTCGTTCGACGGCTGGCCACATCAATGTTTGCGCGAGCGGACGAGTCGCGTCACGAACACCTCCGTGGCATGGCTCCGCTGCATGCGCGACCGCCAGACCGTCGAAGCAATAAGCAACCCAAAGACAAAAAGACGCCCCGGGACTTATTAGAAGAGTCTACGGTCCAACGGACAGCCAGGCAAGGTGCCACTCAATCAACCTCTGCCACGTGAAAACGAAACCAACATCCTGTTCGCTGTAGCGGACAGCGGAAGAAACCACTGCAAAAGAGCCACAACTCTGACACAGTTTCCCCACTCTATTTAAAAGTAGAGCGAGAAGAAAACCGCATCAAGCGAAAGACCATGGACTCGGTTGTAACTCCTACACTACTCTACGGATGCCAATCTTGGAACATTACTAAAAATGTTATCCACAAAATACAAACCTTCCAAAGATCCGCTGAAAGGAGTATGTTTGGATTAAAACTAAGAGACAGAGTCAGGTGTACAGACATCCGCAACAAAACTAAAATTTCAGACTCAGCTACAATAGCCTGTCGCCTTAAATGGCGTTGGGCTGGACACACGGCGCGAACCACAGATAACAGGTGGAGTGAGAGGATGCTACACTGGTACCCACGAGGCGAGCGACGCCCGCCCGGACGTCCACGCCGCCGCTAGGCGGACGACATCACCGCCGTCGCCGGGGCTACCTAGACTATCACAAGACCGACTGGCATGGAGTGAGATGGAGGAGGCCTACGTCCAAATATGGACGTCCCAAAACCAAAACAATAGTATTATTTAGAATTTAATATTGACATGAAAATTAATGATTTTAAATTTTTTATTGAATTTGATGCAAGATAAGAAATTTATTTTATTTTATTATTTCATATGACGATTATCAACTCTGTTTTATGGGAAATAAAAAGGCTTTTTATTTTATTTATTTTATTATTGTTAGAAATTTGATAATTTAGTAAATGCTTTTGACCTTCCAATCTTCTCTTATCTAAATATTTTTAAAAGCAACTATAATTCAGTTTTAAGTTCAGAGTAAGTGTGTTCACCCTGTGATGTTAAATGTAAACTTGTGTGTGTAAATCTCAATATGAATAGGATTTATATTTTGTTCCTTTACTACACACATTGTAACTAATACCATCGAAGTTTTATTGGAGTTGCTTGAGTGTGTCATGCTCTCTCAAAGTCTTTGCGGTGGTGGCATGTGCGTTGGGTCGTTACGTTCCCTAAAACATGGTTGAGGGAAGCGATGGCTGATTTATATGTTATACTTATGCGCGTGTGCCGCCTGTAGAGGCTGGTCTGCTTTTGCAAACTTCTTTTTATTCTTAGTATTCGGTCATCGGTGTAGGATATCAACGGCAACTCCTCAATTTTGGGGGAAAAAAATTGATAATACTTGACGTTTTCAAGTACCTTTATTTTCCGGGACTCAAATCTATCTGCATGCCAAATTTCATCTTGATCGGTACAGCAGTTTCAGCGTAAAAAGGTAACAGACAGATTTACTTTCGCAGTTATAATATTTATTATTATATTACATTCATGGATAGCATGGATAGTTTTAACTTTATGTAAATATATGTTTGTACATATGATTGTGCAAAAATATTATTATGATGGCGCTTGCCACTAGTACTATTAATTACGGAATTCTCTTAAATATCTGAATTCCTTCACTCGATTGACGATATTTGTCACTCCACATGCTGCGCCCCCTATGCTACATAAAAACAAAAACATGGCAGCGAGGCGTAGTTACTCACACACTTAAAGAAATAAAGTAATATGTCTTGTAGAACCTGAGTACTATTAGTTTCATTTAATATTGTATATAATAATTTCACTAAGAAAATTATCGTATGCGTAGCCTAGTGGATAGACATATCAGATCTTAATACGTGTACTCAGTGGTTGTTGATTCGAATCTTACCTTATGCCTTTTTTTGTTTTTGTTACATATTACGAATTATGAATAATTTGTTTAGTTAATCAGCTTAGACCAATTATCTAATAGCTATTAAGTTCTACGTACTTAGACATTTAATGTTTCTCGTTCGTTGCCGATTTGTTTCTGGGGGTATGTGCTGACAAGTTTGTTTGGTGTTTTCATTTAGCTATTAAGTTAGATACGGTAATTACTTAAGTAGCCATTTTGTCGTTGTGGATGTGTTACTGAAGGTGGTTGTGTTGATAAGGTTGTTTTGTGTTTTTATTAAACTTCTTTGCTAAAAATAATATGCAGGCCAATATTAATATTCAAGAGATGATGCGTATTATAGAACTACATAATATGGGTTACAATAAATCTCAAATTTGCAATGACACTGGTTTTACCGTAAGTGTTTTATTTGATGTTAATGTTGAAAAAATAATTGAAATATAATTTCAGTAGTTTGAAAAATGTTTATTTTAATCTGGCTATTTGGTTTTGAGTAGATTACCGTAAAGTGTTGGGTCTCGCGCAACCAAGAGGAGGGGAGTTTATCAACTCGATTTCGAAGTGGACGCCCGCGGCACATTGAGGCGACTCAAAGACGATTTATGGTGGAAAAATACGAGAACAATGGTTTCATACCGACTGCTGTGGTTGGGAACATGTTTCATACACTACATACACCGTTTGACGAGCTCTGAATATTAAAGGATTGCATCATAGAAAGCCAGCTAAAAAAACATATTTAACTAATACTTGTTGTTTGCAAGGGAGTATTTAGATTTTGACTGGGAGCACACCTTATTCACCGATGAGAAATCCTTCGTATCATCTGAAAATGGGAGGCTTCATTTGTGGTGCAGAAATGGAACCCGTTATGCAGAACACAATGTTGTGCCAAATATGGAATCTGGACGGATATCACTAAATATGTGGGGTTGGATGACTGCGGCTGGTCCTGGTGTATTAATCTCGATAGCAAGGCACGCTAGAGCTTCACATTATGTGGAAGTGTTAGACGAGATCATGTTGCCAACAGCGCGGTGTGTTTATCCATTATGTCCTGTGCATCGAGCGCATATACTGCAGGATTGGTTTACTCAACATCCGGACATTAATGTTATTCCTCCCATCACCAGATTTAAATCCCATAGAAAACCTATGGGGTTTGATGGTGCGAAGATGGGACATGCGAAATGAAAGAACTACAGAGTCATTAGAGGCTCACTGTTTAGAAATTTGGAATAATATTAGAGGAACAGATGTCTGTTCTAATATAGCCGTATCTATGCGGCGGCGCTTGCTTGCTGTGATTGAAAATTATGGAGGTTATATTAAAAACTACAAAATCGGCCAAGTGCGAGTCGGACTCGCACACGAAGGGTTCCGTACCATTATCTATAAAAACGGAAAAAAAAACACATTTGTTGTATCGGAGCCCCCCTCAAATTTTTGTTTTATTTTAATTTAATTATTAATTTTTAAAGTAAAAATATTTTAGGCGTCTATCTGTTGCCGTTATCAATATCGAGCAAAATCGAGCAAAAAAATCACGTTTGTTGTATGGGAGCCCCCTTGAATATTTGTTTTATTCTGTTTTTTAATATTTGTTGTTATAGCGGCAACAGAAATATATAATAATCTTTTGCGAAAATTTCAACTGTCTAACTAACACGATTCATGAGATACAGCCAAAGCCTTAGTAATAGGGTTCCACTAATTACCCTTTGGGTACGGAACCCTAAAAATAAAGTACTATTTTTCTTACAGATATTATTTTACATTTCAATTTATTTAAGACGTAACATATTTTTTTTACTTTGTTGTTTTTCAAAATATAGCAGCATTACCGAATGAATGGTGACTTGTATTTTTTTTTATTCTTATGGTTAAGTTTCAATTTTCTTTTCATTATTAAAACGAATACTTAAGCTATAACCATAGGAAATACATATATAGAAAAAAGAGAATTTATACGGAACCCTAAAAATAAAGTACTATTTCTCCTACAGATATTTTGGTACATTTCAATATATCTAAGACATAACATTATTTTTTTTACTTTGTTGTTTTTCAAAATATAGCAGCGTTACCAAATGAATGGTGACTTTTTTTTTATTCTTATGGTTAAGTTTTAATTTTCTTTTCATGATGAAAACGAATACTTAAGCTATAACCATAGGAAATATATATATAGAAAAAAGAGACATTTATCAAAAACATTATTTATGATTTATAAAATTTTAATAAAAATCATTTTTATTTGATTGCATGTGTTTTAATTCTTGCAAACAAAACAAAAAGTTCTCATATCAACTGGTCCTTTACAGAGAGAACTAGATGTCAAAACATAAAAAAAAGTTATTCCTAACATAAATACTTAATACGGAAATAGCGTGATTTGAACCATAGGCTTGCTGGATCAAGTCGCAGCGCCTACCTACACTACCACTACACTACCACTACACCACCGGGCAGATATCATTTACTGCGAAATAAACAATACTTATATAGAACAACACTGCAGTTTACACCTAATTAATTTGTAAGGTTAAGAAACCAAAAGACGGAAGAACTGTTTATATAAACTGGTCAGTATAATGAAAACTAAAGCTAATTTTGTCGATTCAAGGTAAATATTATTGACAGTTCTGATAATGTTAATGTGTGAGTGTGAATGGCTTCACGCAATTTTAACCTTTACACTATGCATGCACTTTAGCAAATCACTGTACATATGATTCTGCAAAAATATAATTATGATGGCGCTAATGCCACTAGTACTATTTAATATCGGAATTCTCTTAAATATCTAAATTCCTTCACTCGATTAATGATATTTGACGCTTCACATTGCTACATAAAAACAAAAAAAAATTACATGTTTGACTTTGTTTTTAGCAGCTTACTAACTTTTTTTTTTACATATTGTATACTCTTTAGCTAATTATCAAAGTATTGTATTACTACTTGAAATGGAACTTCTTGCCAGCTCTTTTTGGCAGAAGTTATAATCGTTACATTGTATCGAATAAAGTTTAATTTGATTTGATTGATATCGGGGGATGTGCGCTAAGTTAGTAAGTCAAATCTCGTGATTATAGTTTAACGAGAACTATTCTCACGCTATTGCGTTGATTTACCACGATATTTGATATTAATTATATCTCCATGCGTGCCTGAAAGATAAGGTATCAACAGACAAACAGACATACAAACAGATGGACAGCGAAGTTATCCTAAAAGGGTTCCTTTTTTTGATGTACCAATCCCTAAAAATACATAAGTTGAGAGATACAGCTGTCTTATTATTACTTTCATAAAATTTAATGCCCAAAACGCATCTGACGCTTTTTATATAACACACTTTATATAACGTAAATGTGACCTAAGTGTAAAAGTGATAAAATAACAGCTTTCTTTACTCGTACCAACTAACTACGTAAATATTATATATTTTATAACAGCTACATTACATTACCATTACCATTATAAGTACTGCTTACGAGTACGTTTGTAGAACTGCAGCTAGAATATCTAATAATCTGTTCCAAATGCAGCAGCTCTACAAATTTCAGTCACATTAATCGCTAAATCTGCAATAATTCAGATTTAAACCAGATTAGCGGCTCAACAACACGGAAGTTTCCCTCGCAATCAGCCTCTGAACACAAATAGCCGGTTATTAATTTTGGAATTTGGATTCACTTTTTGTATGCTTCATAAAAATAGTTTGTTTTGAGCTGCGACCCGTCGCATCGAACATTGCTTTGTAACGTCCCCCTTTCCCTTTCGGAAATCAAAAATATATAAGAAGATATTAAAATGTTCTATGCAACCTCGCAGCCCACTATCACTCAACGAGAGAGATCAAAATAATCTAATAATATGATGTAGATAATTATCCTATTTGGCCAAGCGTGATCGTCAACAGTGGTAGGACCCAAAAACCGTTGCGTTAAAAAAGTAGGTTTAAGGGGCGCCCCCTTACAATGTACATTAGCGCTCACCTACACTAGCTAGCCAGCCATAATAGTAAAACCCTACTAACGCCGCTAAGGATGGACATGGATTACACATAGTAATTACTGTATCTCTTGGCAGACCTAGTTATTTAGTGGGCTATATAATTATTATGGCTGGTACAATCTTAGTTCCCACTTCTACTTTTATAGAAGATTTATCTTTATCTAGCTGAAAATGCCCCAAACCAAGGCCCGCTATTATATTCCTTCCTACTGAGATGATGAGGATTTCTTTCTACCATAAATTTCTAACCGGCAAAAGCGGGCCCGTCATTTATTATAAATACTATAATCGCATCGCACACGAGTTAAATATTCAGATATATATAAAGGTCCCACATGGGATGAGCACGTCCTAACTGCTACACAATTATTAAACGATTTTACTGAAAATAATTGGCCTCAGCACTCACTTGTATAGAATTCGCGGTCAGGATCGTCTTGAACGCCCCGCTGATGGTCGATCAGCAGCTCCCCGTGGTTCAGTGATATCCTCCTCTTCCTCGGGCAGCGTTTCGGCAGTCCAGTAGTAGTTGACTAGACTAGTAGTAGTAGTCCACTTTTATCACCACTTATCCCCCCCCCCTCTAACAACGTTCTCACCCCACATTTCAAACACCTCCATCCTGTTTTTTATTCCGGACGGATTTCCAGCCTTGATTAACTTTAACAAAGAAAAAAAAGAATATCTTATAAGTATAAACTAGATATGTTGGTTGGGGTACTATTATAGAGTCCTGGATTAATATGAACGGTCTAGATAAAACGGCCTAATTACCCGGGTAATTTCAAATAAATCAACAAGTCATACCATTATACGGAATACGGAAAACCAAGACAACTACCTTTGAGCATTGTTTGAATTTTTATCATATGAGGCTACCCTAATGGTTGTTAAACGACTGACTCAGGTAAGACTCGCGGGCGTTTTCAATATTATAAAAGTTCTAAGTAACTTAAACTTCCGCGGTTATATTCAACATTATGAAACTCCCAATCAGCGCTCGTCTTAAAACTTCCACCAAAAACACAAGTTTGAAATAAACCACCAATCACAGTACATTTTAAACAAACCACCAACCAACGCTTGTTTTTAGTTCCAAACAAACACCCAATAATCCGTTAGTTTTAAACCATTCATTCTCGTGCCGTATTCATAAAGCGGGAGTTAGATTACTACCAACATTTAACAACTAATTCCGTGTTGATGTTTATGATTCGTAAGTTATTATTTAAATATTTTACATTTGAGTCAATTGTACTTTTATATTGTTAGCTTTAAACCTTTCATAAAACAAATCATAACTTCTTCTCAGCTAATGTTTAAAATTACTGAACTTGTATATTTGAACACGCCATTCTAAGTTAAAGATGCATTTTGCTATAGGTAGTACGTTTATTGAGCATTGTTTACTAATGCACACCTTCACACTATCACCGAAAGATATGAACTATGTTCCTTCTATATTTGTTCGCTAAACTTGAATTGAAATCATTGCAATGCAGAAATGTGAAGGCACAAAGGTCATCTTATGTTTACTGCGAATACGTTTGTTTCATTATGGTCTCGCATGTTTGACTCTGAAGCTTATTTGTGCATCTATGTACGTACGTAGTTAGGGGGTTCAAATCAAAGTGGTTAAATCTAGTCGTGAAACAAAAAACTCAGCAGGGTTCTAAATAAGGCCCTTTTTTGTTTTATGTTTATAATTTTAGTCACTTTTTTTGTAAAGAATCTTAGCAAAATTATATATAATTTTTAACATAAATTGCAGGATTTCAATACGAAGTTTGCTTCGAATCTTTTCTATTTGTCACTCTTTTATGGATATAGAAATTTACAATAATTTTAAATTACTCACGCAAAAGGTGATCTAAAGCTACTTACACACTAAAAATTACAAATTAAAATAATTCACTCGCTACAATTATTGTATATTTCTATATCCATACGTGCAAGAAATGCCCAACTTATTTACTTCGATAGACTTTTAAATCTGACCTTCAAAAGAGGGACAGCTAAAAAAGATTTGTAATTTTTAGTGTGTAAGTAGCTTTAGATCACCTTTTGCGTGAGTCATTCAAAATTATTGTAAATTTTTATATCCATACAGGCATGAAATGCCAAACTTATATACTTCGACAGACTTTTAAATCTGATATTCAAAAAAGTGACAAATAGAAAAGATTCGGAGTCAGTTTTTTGGAGATTAGCTGAGAAATAGATGTTTAAACAAAAATTGCATTTTTACCAAAAATTAATAGGAATAAATCTTTTTGACTGTGAATCAAGTTCTGCGAGAAACAGGAATTATGGACATTTAATTTGCAAGAGGATTAATAACAAAGGGTTTCATTTCCTCGATAATATACATAAATATGTTGTGGGTTCTACCATAATCCCTCACAACAGGTACAAAATTGCAATTATTTGGATAGGTGATTACTGCTAAATTGATTTTGCGGATTGGCCATTTTCGCCATATTGATTCTTAATCTACAAAAATGGTAATGGCATAGATTGCTTTAGATTGGTGAATATTACACCATATTACGGATATTTAATATTTGCATCAATACGGTCGACCCGAAGAAAAGTCTACGATACAGTCGAGTCGTCTAGATAAAAAAGATACGGCAAAATAGATAAATTCGAAAACGGAATAAAGTACAATTTATTATGGAGTAATAGAAATTCCAATTGTTTATTAGTGAAATGTGATTGTGCATAAATCTATTAATTAATTTTATTTACGGACTTCACGAATATTTTTATTTTTTTTCCCCTGAGGAATTAGTCTTGACAAACGGACTTAAATTTAAGGTAGTTACAACAACTGTCATTTATTAGGTTAAAATCTGATGTAACAGTATTAAATATTAAAATAGCATTTGATTTGCTATAAAACTCGTATGTTTAGAATATCCCATCTCGGTTGGTAAGCTCAGTATACCTCAGTAAAGTTTATTTCAGTTAGGTCGGCGTCACACTCAATAGCAAGCTTTTTAGCTTTGACTGAACGTATAACCATCGATTATATTGCAGTTTTTGCCAAATATCTAATAAACTAAAAAATATAGGATTTTCATAATACACTGTTTAGGTAAGTAAGGTAACTAAGGCATTATTTTTGACATTAATGCAGTTCCACAACTAGGATTATTGTTGATAGAATATACATTTAGAGATTAGCATACAAATAAACGGTTTGCTATTATATTATATATATTCTGCTTTATTGAGCGTTTTAGACGCAAATGCTATTGGACGGTCTTTTCTATTTCGCCCTGGGAGAGTATAGCTGACATAGCGAAATTTGAGGCATCACATGTATATATCACTACAGGAGAACTAACAAGTTTTTGTTTGAGGTTTTTGAAAGAAAGTTATTGTTCGTTGGTCCAGTTATAGGGAATAACTTTTTTAGGAGAAAAGTAAGTAGTTTAGCCATTCTAGAGAAGTCTGGGATGAATCTCCGATAGTAAGAGACAAGTAAGGATTTGATATCTTTGGGAGATTTAGCCATAGTAAATTGACTGACAACTTTAAATTTTCTCTGAATTTGGTTGAACGCCTTCGTTGCTAATAATGTGGCCTAGAAATGCGGCTTTTGCGTTGAAACTCACACTTATCAGGCTGGAGTTTAAATCTGTATTTTCTGAGTCTTAGAAATTGTTTGGTATTAAGGTTATATGAATAGATACCAATGTCATTCTTATATACAAAGCAATGTAGACCTTGTAGTCCTGAAGGAGCCGTGTTTATGAGCCGCTGAAAGGTTTCAGGCCTTTGCTTTTGCCTTGTCTGCGGGCCATTATTATTTCACTATTATTGGTACCGGTTTCATATCATGCATGACGCTTATTCGTTTATGTTAGCGACAGATTTGCTTATTTCTAGGGAAACTTGAAGGGTTAGGATTATTTGGTCTCGCTGGAGTTGGTCTTTGATTATACTAGAATTGAGGCTTTGGGATCAGTTCAGCGTTTCTGATTTAAGGTGCATTTTGTTTATCAGAATACTATTGGATTTTTTCTCTGAGACTGCCATATTCATGGCATCGTTTTGAGTTTGTGCGTTTTTGTTTTGAACTGAGTCAGATATTCGAGTACGAAGACCTAGGGAAAAGGAATTTAGTGCAAGGTCTTCCATTACAGCTGAACGTCCTGTTAATTGGATTGTTTTTGGTTTGAAAAAGATATTTTAGACAGTAGTCTTGAAAGACAAGTTTCCATTCTTAGTGAAAATTCATTAACTGTTTCGTTAGTGCCTTGACGACATTCCTGTAAGTCTATTAAAAGATGTGAGTAGCATTTACGTTCACCGTATCGTGTTTTAAGGAAATCTTTGAGACTAGACCAAGTTCCGAAAACTTTAAGAGAGCAGACCTCCTCGGCTTGTAAATGGCTGATTATATATTTAAATTCAAATTCAAATTCAAAATTTCTTTATTTCAAGTAACAGGACTCATATTAATTTTCAGATTAAATCTTGTTGGTTTGGTGTAGCTAGTGACACAGCGTTGTCGCAGTAATTTATAAACGCATAAAATTTTTCGCGTGACCCGTCGAAAGTTTTAACGAACGTAAAAATTATGTCAAAAGGGACTTCGACTTGTTGTGACCTACTGGCGCTAGTAGTTTTCGTTGATTCTTTGGACATTTTAGTTAGTGAATTTACTTCATTAATATATGATAAGCTATTTACCTATAAAACAAATAAAACTTTACAGAAATATATCTCCGCTTCTCGCTATTATGATGGCTTTATTTCGTCAATGTAGACGTAACTCAGCTGTGTTATTTTTGTTACAGGTGCGTCGAGCCAGCAATGAAAGACTTAGGATTACCAGCGCTATGTAACAAGTTAAAAAATTACATTTATATTACTTTAACTTTAATATTAACTTATGAATAGCGAAATAGAGTTTGTTATTAATTTTATATGCATGTAAAAGTCACTCACAGGATCAACAACTGAATGTTCATGATTCCTATATTGAACTGGACTGGACTTGACGGAGTACTGCTGCATGCAACTGTAACCTTGTCCGCTTAATGCACATTGGACAGTTTCTACTGTTTGTCGTCGACGATGTGTTAGAGTATCTCGATATAACGTTTTTTTATACTACTAATGTGGCAAACAAGCCTACGATCAGCCTGTTACTAAGCGGTCACCGTAGCCTATGGATGCTTGCAACTTCTTTTTTCATTTCGGTTCTAAAGCGTGACAATGAATTCCCTGCAAAAGGTGAGCGGTGCGATGGGTAAAAGTAGCCTGAGCTCGCCATCCAGAGATGGCAGGAGTATGTTTTTTTTTTGTATACAACTAAGGTGGCAAACAAGTATACGGCCCGCCTGATGGTAAGCGTTCACTGTAGCCTATGGACGCTTGTTACACCAGGGGCAAAGCCAATAAGGTTTTTAATGAAGAACCTCATACTCTATTCCTTAGAGAAAACCTTGGCAGGGACCTCATTCCACAACCCAAGCGTTCGCGGGAGGAAGTTTCTCTAAAACCGCACTGTACGTGACCATTTCGGTTGTAAAGTGTGAGGATGAATTTCCTGCCGATGGCGAGCGGTGCGATGGTAGAAAGCAGCGGTAGGCATCATTTTAAACAATTCCTCAGAACACATCCCATTGTACAAGCGGTAGAATAAACACAGTAAGGCAAAGTCTCTCCTCAGGATTAATGGTTCGATATGGCAAGTGAGTTTGGGATCGTCAACACAATCCATTGTACAAGCGGTAGAACACACACAGGGAGGCAAAGTCTCTCCTCAGACTTGAGGGCTCGATACCGCAAGTGAGTTTGGGATCGTCGACAATTCTCACAGCCCGTCGTTGAACCGAGTCAAAAGGGCCAAGCTGGTATCCGGGTGCACCTGCCCAGAGATGGCAGCAGTACTCCATATGGGGCCGAACTTAAGACTTGTAAAGTAACAACCTTTGCCCCGACGTGAAGTACTGCTTCGCTCTGTTGAGTAAACCAAGTTTTTTGGACGCCAGCTTCACCTTATCTTGTAAATGATCTCGGAACTGAACATCGCTGGAGATGTCGGCACCAAGGATCCCAATGCTCTTGGAAATGGAGAGGGGAGTGTTCTGGAATTGTGGGACTATAGTGAATGGAGTTTTAAAGTTTTAAGTATAAAATATAAGGTAAAAAATAATAAGTCATATTATCATTTACAGTTTTATAAATATTTTGAATAACGAAACTCTGTAATTTATTTATTATATTTTTTTAACTTCATATCACAAATAAAACAATACAGCCTTAAACTAGGTAATAATAACATAGTTTTAATTAAAAAGAAATGTCACAAGTACTAAATCGTCCAAACATTTTTATCATCTACTTTTTAAAAGCTTTTTTTCATTAACCTATCTGTGTCATATATTTTTTTTATTTGGAGCTAAATTAATCACATGTTTTGGAATTATATTGTAAAAATATAAACTTTGAATTGCAAAAGACAACCTTTTGTACTTTCTGAAGACGACATTTTGGAATACCAATTATTTATCCTTATTCCTTGTTTATATTGACACTGTGTAGGTCACAATTTTAAGCAAATAAATGCCAATTTTTGCGTATATACATTATACAACTGTAGATATATTGGCAAGAAACAGTTAAAATATCAGTTCCCCTAAATAGTTCCCTAAAAGACTGTCCCAATTAATAGATTGACATTAATAGGTAGGTACTCTCCTACTTCTAAAGTACAACTGAAATAGATAGCCAGAAATATGTCCAACATATCTGTCTAAATTAAAAATATCATTGGATGTATTTGATGTGACATTTAAGTCATCTTGAGATTCATTATTGAACTGGTTAAAAAAATTCTGAACCCATATGGCAAACATGATATCAGCTGCAAATCTTTGAGAGATATTGGCACAGTGCTGCCATATATACGGATTTGTTCGTACACGTACGAAATTTTGAACAATTTCTCAGAACACATCCCATTATACAAGCGGTAGAACACACACAGGGAGTCAAACTCTCCTCAGACTTAAGAGTTGGATATGGCTTGTGAGTTTGGGATCGTTGACGATTCTCACAGCCCGTCGTTGAACCAAGTCAAAACGGCCAAGTTGGTATTCGAGTGCACCCGTCCAGAGATGGAAGCAGTACTCCATATGGGGCCGGATTTGCGACTTGTAAAGCAGCAACCTTAGCCCCGAAGTGAAGTACTGCTTCGCTCTGTTGAGTACACCAAGTTTTTTGGACGCCAGCTCACCTTGTCTAGCAAATGTAAGCAGATGTCATCACCAAGGATCCCAATGCTCTTGGAGATGGAGAGGGGAGTGTTCTGGAATCGTGGGACCACAGTAAATGGGATTTTCTTAGCGGTGAATGCGCAGACTTGTGTCTTCTTATGGTTGAATCGGACCAAGTTTTCCCGTCCCCAATCAGAGACCTTAGTCGGAGTGGTCTCGATTTGAGACACAAGTTTTTCGCGCTGATTTATCGCCCTTTTTAGGGCACCAGGTGCACATTCGTAGTCTTCCATGAAGACGAAAATTGCCTAGTATGGTAGTAGACTGCCCAGTAGATCGGCTTTCTCTTTAGCACTATGGGTCAAGTCACCACTGGTCTTACGCAGTGGAAGATGGTCATTAAAATGGATTATTAATAATAGGACATCGGTGTCAAGGCTGTGCACTATTAACTTTTCAAATCCCAAATTTTTACAATCTATACCATGAAGAACAGATCATGTGTCAGCTTCCTCATGATAGGATTGCAAGTTGTCAATATTTCGATGGGGTTTCGTGCTCACGACTTTGGCTTCAGGAAAACCTCCAGAAGTCAGTAGTTCGTAATTAGCGTCAAGCTTTAAGGCTTGTTTAGTAATTGCTATGGACATAAACACTGCAAGGCTTGCTTTATTTAATCTATTGAATGCCCTCGTTTTGAACATGTTCTAGATTTGATAGATGCCTTGTTATGCTGATCAAATAGGACAAAAAAACTTCGACATTACATTTTATTGGAATCATAAGTTAAATGCTCGTAAGAATACGTCAATGAAATCACCAAAATCTTTGTCCTTTTTCTTTCCCAATAGCTTGTATTAAAAGAAATCCATGTAAAGTTTACACAAGGCAAACGCCTCCTTGAATCGATGGATACCATTTTCTGTTGCTTTTCTGACATTTGCGCTATATTCCGACTGGCACATAAGGCAAAGATTCCAGTTTATTTCGGCCTTTTCTTTTCTTAGGTAAACTAAACGACCCGACAGCATCTAACTCCATGTTTACTTGCTAACTGCTAAATACATAGGTATGTAACATAAAGTGTAGGATAAGTATGTATTATTTATTAAGTTTCGAACACAACCAAATAAAACTAATTAGAAAATACACAGCCACTACGGTGCACAAACAGAGCGAGAGACTGACGTGCGTGAGAAGTCGTCGTTGAGCTGGCCATTCGGCCAATCTCTGTCTCGGTCGTCGCGAGCTCGCCCGGGATATCGGTGATAACTTTGTTATTTTCTGTCCGAATTTCAAAATTGAAAAAAAAAACCACAAGGTAATAAATTCGGAAACTTTATGTAGTTAATTTGTAGTTAATTAACCAAGTGGTTTTAAACCTGTCTATGTCATTTATTGATTCAATTCAACAAACTAAAAATATTTTTGTTAAATATTTCTTTTTTTTCTGAATATTAAATTAACTATGGTATTTACAGAAATTATTGTAATACATGATATGTTAAGCATTTTATCACCTATGATATGAAACCTTATTTGTTGAAATCGGATAAGTGGTTATTGAGAAATTAACCAAACCCTGATACCCGGTTTCCGCGTATTTTCTCTCTCTCCCTCTCCCTCCACCACTTTAGAACGCGACAACCTGTCTATTCTTGTTTAGGAGATCATGCCAAACACAACGGTACCAGTTGTCGGTAGAGGACTCTTGAGTCCGACGGGAATTGTTATTTGACGACTTTCTTAAAAGCGGCTTCTCTACTATATATCGCAACACCACCACCCACTCTAGTTGTACGATCATTGCGTATGAGATGGAAATCTGGTAATGAATAAGAGATGGTGGGTAAACAGGGTTTTTATCCAGGATTCTGAGGCGTCAAGGTAGGTTTTATCTTAAAAGGTCGCCAACATATCAGAATAATGTGCAGGAAAACTCATATGCATTTATATGGACAAGATTGAAATTTTTCAGTGCTCCTTAGCACTATGAATCTAGAGTTTCAGTAAGTGAGGGAATACTTAGGAAGCTCTCATTGCTCAATCCTTAAGGGATAGAGGAGAGGGAATGTAATCAGCACTTTGACTGCTACTATCCGTTTCCATAACAATATGATAAATAAATAAATAAATATATATAAACTAAAATTAAATATTATATACGTCTATAAATTGGTAAATATTCTAAATAAACTCACTTACTATATAAGAATCACCCACCAGTTCGTTAAATAGTATCAACAGTACATTAGGTTTTTATACATAATTAGAGGGTAATATTGTTGTTTGTTTAAGTACCTATCTAATTTAGTAGTACATCACAATGAAAACACAAGCAATCGGTGCGATCACATCTACATTACAAATATACACTTATAGGAGCTGTACAACACCCACAAATAGTTTTAAACTTTTGCAGACACTTACAAGAAAAATTCATAATATTAAACATTTACAATAAGTACATAAAAACCAAAGATAAAATATTTGCAACACTACATCTTTATAGAGTTTAGCCTAGTTTAGTTTAGTTTTATCATCGCTGCCCTTACTTATCCTTTCTTTAGGATAAGGGACACTGTTTAAACTCTGCCATGGTGGTCTTGATAATTCCATACCGCTGGCGTGCTGTCATAATCGCCACATCAAGAATTCGGACAGAGTAATCTTCGTTCCTTTTAATGCTGTCTTAGATAACCAGATTTTGTCACGAGTAATTATATCCTTGAATTTGACCAATATTGGCCGGACTTTATTATTGGCAGCAGGCCCCATACGGTGACATCTACTTACTGCATCCTTTGTAAAGCCTGAGAACTTAATTTTGGCTGACACTACACTAATCACTGATTCAGCAACATCTTCATTCTTTGGTCCGTGTAGTAGCAGGAGTTTTCTTCTATTCCGCATTTCCTATTGGTCTATTTTCTCAGCCATCAACTCAATCTGTTGCTGAATATTAGAGTAAAGCTTGTTAACGAAGGATTTAAAGGGAGAAATCTCTGACTTGTCACTGGGATGGCAGCTGTAAGTGCCGTTGAGTTCTTGGGAAGTTGAAGCTCTTCTTGGAACTCTGATATCTGCTTGGTACACATTTCCATAACATCCTTTAAAGCTGGCTTTATTGCCTCCATGGTGTATTTGACACCGCAAGTAAAGTGCAGAAAAGTCAGTGAAACGTAAGTGTTAAAATCAAATCAATTTGTCTTTATTTGCCAAAGTTTATGGTGGTACATTATAGGGGTCATTCGCCTGGGTCCAACTATTATGTACAGCGGGTTGTACAAACAAGGATTTTTCCCCGTGATCCAAATAGATAGTTGAACATCAGAAAACCGAAATTTACAGGGCCCGTTGCGCAACTGCATGGCCAGTTGGTCCACTGCCCCAAAATGATAATATTAAAGCTTTTAACCGACTTTAAAAATGGAGGTCCTCAAATGAGGCTCTCATGAAGGTTTTATAATGAACTAAGCAGAATTCCTTTGTAAGCGACTTAAAAAAGGATGGAAGTTGTTCTAGTTAAAAGTTTCTAGTTAAGTGTGAGTCTGATTTGCGTTTATAATTATAAATACCAAAACTTTTTAACCAAGTTCAATTGAAGACAAGGTTTTGCACTCAAAATCTTAAAGCTTTATTACAAGTGATAGTTTTAAAATGGCTACCTATATCTCCAAAACTACTGATCGTAAACTAGTAGTTTCATAACAGAAGTAATAGATCTCATCAAGATCTTCATTAAACTGTTAAACTAGAAAGTGCTTTATCTCCAAAACTATTGATCGTAGACTAGTAGTTTATTTACAGAAGTGATAGATCTCATCAAGATCTTCGTTTCGAATGACAGCTGTCAGACTAGAAAGTGCTTTATCTCCAATATGCCTTTGTTTAACCCCTTATTGTTAACAGAACTACTCGTACCAGCCGCACAACTGGTACTGCAGTTTACAAAAACGACTCTACCAGATATTTAAATGTTATGTATCTAGTAGGTACATTCGTATTGTCGCATTAACACTGCAACTTTTCTCCAAGGAGAAAAGAAAGAGAATCACCAAACGGAACCAAGAACCAAAGTAAAACAGTCAGTGGTCACAGGAAAAAACGGAAAAACATATAAACTACTTAGAGTTGTTAGCTGCCCTCATGGCACTCAAGTTTGTTTGTAAAAACATTAATCATTCAAAAGTTTATTTAACGCCTTTTCTCCCTTTTCGATGATATTAAAAGGGTATTAGAATTCGTAGTTCCTTACAGGCTAAGCTAACCGTGGTTTCCGCTGTTTAAATGTCTTTGACTTCAAAAGTATTATATTTTGGACCAGATGAAAATACGATACGTTCTCCTTTAGAACATCACATCTCTTATGACTCAGTCTTACCCTGACGTGAGAAACATTATCCGAGAAGTTTTTACCAAACAGTCTCTAGATGTAGGTACGGTCGATTTAATGATAACGGCGTAGACGCGGTGTGCTGGTTCGGCGGTCAGGGAGACCTGATGAAACGGCTGACCGCTGGCCGCCCGCAGGTTGAACGGGTTCCCGAATCCAGGGATCACTTAATCTCCGCCCTGGGAGGCTGATCCGCCAGCCTGTGTAAAGTCTCTGAAGTGGTAGTCGTGCCGGAGAAAGAGACCGGAGTGGACACGGCTACTACAACAGCAGGGGATCAGGGGCCCTTCCGCCCGCCGTGCCAGCAACCGTGTTGAACTTCGGCAGTCTTAGTACCGCACCTTTTTGTCTTCTAAGCTGTCTGTGCAGTGAATCCTCATCCCTAGTCTAAGTAACTTTATATACAATGGCCAGAAATAGAAAAAGGAAAAGAGTTTTTACAGCGGCTACTCCATCCACATATAATGTGGATTTTTGCAATATCAGGGGTATTCACGCAAATCTTAATGCAGTCCACCATCACCTCGAGACTGCGCAGCCGACCATCCTCTTTCTAACGGAGACGCAGATATCCTGCACGGCCGACACATCATACCTTCATTATCCCGGCTACAAACTCGAGCACAATTTTTTGAGTCGTGCCGGTGTATGTATGTTCGTCCGGGAGAATATCTGCTGTCGCTGACTTGATACCCTTGAAGACAGGGACCTGTCGATATTGTGGGTGCGCGTAGATCACGGCGGCCACACTCGTAACTATGCGTGCCTATACAGGTCTCATAGCGGTGACACGGACTTAACTCGACTCTTCACGCACCTGAGTTTGACGACTGACAAAGTTCTAGAGCAATATCCCACAGTAGAACTAGTTATTTTGGGAGACTTTAACGCCCACCATCGTGAGTGGCTCAGCTCTCGAACCAATAACTATGCAGGGATATCTGCTCATGAATTTGCTCTGACCTATGGATTCTCTCAGCTGGTACTTTCTCCAACGAGAATACCAGATATAGAGGACCATACGAGCTCCTTACTGGACCTTCTGCTGACTACACGTCCGGACGGATACTCCGTATCAGTGGATGCGCCTCTTGGCTCCTCGGACCACTGTCTCGTTCGGACTCAAATGTCATGCTCACAACC
Source organism: Apoda limacodes (assembly GCA_946406115.1). Classification (NCBI taxonomy): domain Eukaryota; kingdom Metazoa; phylum Arthropoda; class Insecta; order Lepidoptera; family Limacodidae; genus Apoda; species Apoda limacodes. The sequence continues at coordinate 1,708,498 of OX291553.1, read as the reverse complement.
CGATCCTTCTGGGCCAACTAATTGGCGTCGTGTGTGGCACTATAAGTCCGCAGACTGGGACGGATTGCCAGAATTTTATGCATCGTACCCGTGAAGGCAGCTCTGCTTTAGCTTAGATGATCCTGACGTCTGCGCAGCCGCAGTCACTGAGACAATCCTCGCTGGTATGTAATGTTCATTCCTAGTGTGTGAGAGACCGTGGTTTAATAGGTCTTGCAGAGAAGCTAAAATTCTTAAGCAAACTGCGTATGAGGCTTGGAACACGGCTCGTAATAATAAGGAGCCGAATATTTCTGAGTTATAACAGTAAGAAAGTTCAGTTCAGTTCAGTAAGAAAGCAACTGCTAGAGCAAAATTCCAATTCATCGGCAAAATAGGTGGGTGACTTGCGAGTTATCCTTCTGGGAGTCATGCTTTCTGGTCGCTTGCGTAAGCTGCCGAGGGGAACTTCTGCCAGTCGTCGTTACCACCACTGCGAAAGACCGATGGTGACTTAGCCCATAGTGCAAAAGAGAAAGCCGATCTATTGGGCAGTCTCTTTGCCTCCAACTCGAATATGAACGACGAAGTGGCTGTACCACCTACTTTACCGTGGTGCGGTAAGACCATGCCGGAAATCTCTATAACACAGCGAGAGGTCCAGCGGACGTTGTTTTCCCTAGACGTTCATAAGTTGAGTGGGCCAGACGGTATACCAGCAGTGGTGCTTAAGCAGTGTGCTCCTGAGTTATGTCCTGTACTCGCGCGCCTCTTCGCGCTTTCCTACCATACTAGGCAGTTTCCGTCTTCATGGAAGATTGCGAATGTACACCCGGTGCCCAAAAAGGGCGATAGATCAGATCCATCGAATTACAGGCCTATCGCTATTACCTCTCTCCTCTCCAAGGTGCTGAAGCGTGTAATCAACACACAGCTTTTGAGATACCTAGAAAAACATGACCTGATCAGCGACCGTCAATATGGCTTTCGCCACGGTCGCTCGACTGGTGACCTTCTAGTGTATCTCACACACCGATGGGCACTAGCCATTGAGAGTCAGGGGGAGGCATTGGCATGTAGCCTGGACATAGCGAAGGCGTTCGATCGGGTCTGGCACCGGGGTCTTCTATCGAAATTGCTATCTTACGGAGTGCCCGAGGGTTTGTACAAATGGGTGGCTAGCTTTTTGTCCGGCAGACGCATACGAGCCGTAGTTGACGGTAGTTGCTCTGATAGCATGGACATTAATGCTGGTGTCCCGCAAGGCTCTGTGCTGTCTCCTACGCTGTTTCTACTGCACATCAATGATATGTTGGAGATCAACAACATACATTGCTAATTGCTATGCAGACGACAGTACTGGAGACGCTTTTTACACGGGCCGTGCAAGCATCCCTCGTTCTGTTGTGGAGGAAAAACGTGAAGAACTTGTGTCTCAAATCGAGATCGGTCTGTCCAAGGTCTCTGACTGGGGACGGGAAAACTTGGTCCGATTCAACCCTTCAAAGACACAAGTCTGCGCGTTTACCGCTAAGAAAATCCCATTCACTGTAGTCCTACAATTCCAGAACACTCCCCTCTCCATCTCCAAGAGCATTGGGATCCTTGGTGTTCACATCTCCAGCGATGTTGAGTTCCAAGATCACTTGCGAGACAAGGTAAAGCTGGCGTCCAAAAAACTTGGTGTACTCAACAGAGCGAAGCAGTACTTCACGTCGGGGCAAAGGTTGCTGCTTTACAAGTCGCAAGTCCGGCCCCATATGGAGTACTGCTGCCATCTCTGGGCGGGTGCACCCGGATACCAGCTTGGCCCTTTTGACTCGGTTGAACGACGGGCTGTGAGAATTGTCGACGATCCTAAACTCACTTGCGGTATCGAGCCCCTAAGTCTGAGGAGAGACTTTGCCTCCCTGTGTGTGTTCTACCGCTTGTACAATGGGTTGTGTTCTGAGGAATTGTTCGAAATGATGCCCACGGCTACTTTCTTCCATCGCACCGCTCGCCATCGGTTCATTCATTCATCAATTCATTCTCACACTTTAGAACCGAAATGGTCGCGTACAGTGCGGTTTCAGAGAAACTTCCTCCCGCGAACGCTTAGGCTGTGGAATGAGCTCCCTGCCAAGGTTTTCTCTAAGGACTACAGTATGGGGTTCTTCAAAAAAAAAGTTATTAGATTTCTGAAGGGTCGGCAACGCGCGAGTGATGCCCTTGATGTTGCAAGCGTCCATAGGATACGGTGGCCGCTTACCATCAGGCGGACCGTAGACTTGTTTTCCATCTTAGAGGTATAAAAAAAAAATCCTTATCTAAAAGTACAATACAACAATACAATACGGCATACAAACAATGGTTTGCCTTTTTTTGTAAGCCAGATAATTTGGATCCTTTTAATGTAACCATTCCTGAACTTCTAAAGTTCCTTACAAGTCAATTTGATAATGGGGCACTAAATGTATTTAGATCTGCAGTGTCGCTTGAATTAGGTAAAGAAACCTGTATTCATAAAAATGCCAGCAGATTCTTTAATGTTTCTTTTAACACGTTGGTGCGATGATGAAAGTTTCTGTACAAGTAACACTAGTTTTGATAAATAAAAAAAACGGGTTGCACTCCGGGAGTGCCGGCAGAAGTGAAAACATACTCGCTATTTACTTCCCATCACTTCTTATCCATATTTATTTATAAAAAATAATAACTTTTGTTTATTAATCTGTCATAGAATTAAAATCCCATATCCAACCTCCCTGTACTACTCATAATCGCCATATACTAAAAATAAAAACTAACCTAATGTAAATAAAGGTCACGTTGTAGCGAGTGAAGTATTTTATTTTGTATATGTAGTGTGTAATTAGCTTTAAATTACCCTTTTGCGTGTTATGTCAAAATCATTGTAAAATTCTATATCCATACATGCATGGAATGCCATACTCATTTACGTCAACAGTCTTTTAAATCTGATTTTTAAAAAGATGACAGATGGAAAATTATTCAAAGTCGGTCTTTTGGAGATTTGCAATTTTTACCTAAAATAAATAGGAATTAATCTTTTTGAAGTGCATCAAGTTCTTCGAGAAACAGGAACTAAGGAGATGTAAATTACAAGAGGAACTTACTACACGAGTTTTAATAAGAGAAGGTTTGAATTTCTCGATAAAATATCTCAAGGTTGTGGGTTCTACCATAAACCCTCCCATCAGGTACCTAAGTGCATTTATTTGGATAGGTGATTATTGCTATATTGATTCTGCGGATTGGCTTTTTTTCGCCATATTGATTTTTAATTTCTCAATCTGAAAAGAATGATAAAAGCATAGATTGCTGAAAATTGGTGAAAATTACATCATATTACGATTAATTGATATTTTCGACAATACAGTCGACCCGAAGGAAAAATTACGATACCATCGTCTAAATAGGAAAAAGACGGCAAAACAGATAAATTCAGAAACTGAATTTATTATGGAATTATAGACTTTCAAATTGTTTATTTGTGAATTAGTGATTGTATATAAAACTAAAAATAAATTGTATTAACGAACCTATCTTTTCATTTATCTTCCCCTGGGGAATTGAGTCTTAACAAGTGGCGCCCAACGGGATAAAAAATACAATTTTTTATAGTTCTGTATACGATCACCTCACGCAAAAAGTTTTTTTTTTAAAAAATAAATAGACATAATTTATATATTTTTTTTTCAAAATTCAAAAAAAATGCAACTATCTGCGTTACATTCAAGTTTTACATGAGATTTTCGGACTTGTTTGGCTAATAACTATTTTTTTTCTTTCGTCTCTAGTTTTAACAATTAAAAGGTTGTATTGTAAGAAAACCTTATTTATTTACAAATCGTTGGATTAGTAACGAATTGCTAATATTAATAGTGTTTAATATTCATATAGGTCCACCAGGAAAAAATACTTCGGAGAAAAACGTTTACAACGTTTTTTCTTGTTTTTTTTTGGACAAATGGAGACAGTGAAAAGCTGTGTCGTTTAATTATTTATATTTGTCTCAAGTGAGGGGTTCTTTTACTACGTTATAAAACTACGTTATTTAACTAATAAATAAAAAGTCCCTACTAATAATAATTTTATTTTTGTTGTTTCCAAGATTATCTTCGTCGATTATGTCTAAAGCAGTACTTGACATAAGTGGGATTACACGTATAACATCTTGGAATCAATTATATTAATATTGTTTTTACAGAGAGACTGTAAAGTAGTAAAAGCTTCGTTACGAATATTTTACTATTTTCTTTAAAGGAAGTGTGGGTCTGTAATAAAAAAAAAAAAAACAAACCAGTAAAAATGGAAAAAACTATTAAATATCACTTGCTCAACAAAAGTGAGCTGATCTATGAAACTTTAGTGAGATTTGAGAAACCAGAAGAATCTTTAATAGGTCTGAAGCGTCAAATATTAAAGTTGGTTGAAAAATTACCAGCTAATGAGGTACTTGAGTCAACTTTAGATCCCAAAGAGGATATTGAAGGTGTAAAAGCTACTTTAACTTTTATAAAACAAAAGTTAGAGGACACAGGTATTAATAAGGAAAAAATTAAACGATTGGAAGCTTTTTTAAATCATATACATTTTAGATTACTACGTATTGTCATCACGGATAAGTTAAACTTGGGTCCAGAACTGGCTACAGTTAAAAATGAGTTCCAAAAATTGGATAAATTATGGAATAACAAGATTTTAGAGATTACTGAACTAGAATTTAATTCATTACAAGAAATTTCTGATTTAACTGATGACAATAGGTCAGAAGTCGGTAGTTTACCTGGAATTAACCAGGTATCTCAAAAATTTAATGAGGTCTTCAATAATTTAGAAGATGTAGACGTTAAACAAAATAAATTTATTACAGTTTCTTGTGATAGAAGCTCTGCACTTGAATTGAAAAGATTCAATTATAATGGAAAATCCTGTCCTAGGTCGTTTTTGCAAAAACTAGAAGAATTTAGGCTTTCTAGGAATATAAAGAAAGATTTACTGTTAGCTAGAGCGTTTGAACTCTTTTCTGACGACGCTTTACATTGGTTTAAATTTATAAAAAAAACGTTACGTAATTGGGACGAACTTTGTAATAAATTAGTTGAAGATTTCGGTAGTTTCGACTACGATTATAAATTATTGAACTATATATACAAACGTACTCAAGGGGAGAATGAAAATATCGTTATTTATGTTGCAATAATGGTTGAAATGTTCAATAGGCTAAAGAAATCGCTTTGTGAAAGTGACCAGTTAGAAATATTACTTCGGAACATTAGACCATGTTATTTTTTTTTTGTAATACCTGCAAATATTATGACGATTGACAATTTAATTAACATTTGCAAGAAATACGACCAATTTCTTGAAAAAAATAGGAATTTCAAAGAGCCAGAAAACGGGGAAGTGATTTTTTCTGATTTTGATTATAAGAAACCTAGTAGTTCTTCAGAAACGCCCTTTGCTAATAACAAAGATATTAATTATGAAAATTGGAGACAGAAAGAGTTTAGAGCGAAACCCCTTGATAATTTTAAATCTTTTAAAAATTACAAACAAAAACCTTTGGTTAAGTTGGAATCTAGTTCTCCTAATTATAAACCAACGGTTTATAGGAATAAAAGTTTCCGAAGTAAAATCCGATACATAACGAAGCGCCAAAGGAAATTGCGGCAGTTCATGAAAATCGTCCGCCATTTTGTGTTCGATGCCGTGTACATGGACACGAACTTAGTAAATGCACATCTAATAACATTGTCTGTTATAGATGTGGTGTTAAAAATTTAAGAACGATAGATTGCCCTAATTGTAATCAATCTTCTAATAAGAATTACTTTAAAAATACTATAAATTATAATCGTTGTAGACAGGATTTACACGACTGGTCGTCATGGCTTAGCAAAGTCAATATTTTTTTCAATTCCTTTCGTACTTCGGTCCTGTTTAACAATGAAAATGATAATTTACGTCCTTTTTTAAAAATAAATATAAAAGAGACAGAATGTATGGGTCTTTTAGACACAGGTTCTTGCATCAGCGTTTTAGGCAATAATTCACATCTAGCCATACAAAAGCTAGGTTTTACACTTTTAAGGGATGAGAATATAAAAGTTTCGACTGCTGGTAAAGCAGTACACCAAGCTATTGGCTATTTTTTATTGCCAATGGTATTTAATAAACAATGTAATATAATTAAAACATTTGTTTTCCCAGATTTGTTCCCTTCAATAATTTTAGGAATAGATTTTTGGAAATCTTTTAATTTGGCACCTAATCTTTTTCAAGTTAAGAACGAAATTAAAAAATCTAATATTTCTGAACTTTCTAAAGTGGAAAACAAGATTCAGTTTTATAATAACCTTTCCCCTCTTCAAAAGGAGACGGCGGACAGAGTTATTAGTAATTTTAAAGCTATTTCGTTTGAGGAAACTGGCATTATTGGTGAAACCAATCTAGTTACACATAGAATAGATACTGGTGATCACGCACCGATTAAACAACGAAATTATAGGCTATCTCCGGAAAGACAATGGGTACTTAGTGAAGAAGTAGATAAAATGATAAAGTGGGACATTATTGAACCATGCGAGAGCCCATGGTTATCTCCAGTCTTAGTTACGCCTAAGAAGAATGGCGAATGGAGATTTTGTTTGGATAGTAGGAAATTAAATTCAATTACTAGGAAAGACGCGTATAATTTACCTTTTATTAATGAAATCTTAGATAATTTGTCTAATGCGAAATATTTAAGCAGTATTGATATTGCAAAAGCATTTTGGCAGATTCCTTTACACGTAGATGACAGAAACAAAACTGCGTTTTACGTTCCGACACGCGGCAGCTTTCAATTTAAACGATTACCCTTCGGGTTATCAAATAGTCCTGCTACACAACAGAGATTGATGGATTCCTTGTTTTCTCCCAATTTTAACAACAAAGTATTCTGTTATTTAGATGATATTATCATTATTAGCGAGAGTTTCGAAGAACACATATCCCTTTTAAATCGAGTACTTGAAAAACTCACAAAGGCTCGTTTAACTATTAATTTTGAGAAGTGTAAGTTTTTTAAAAATGAGCTATCTAGGTTACATCGTGGACGAACGTGGTCTACGCACAGACCCAGATAAGGTGAAAGCCATTCTTGAAATTCCTACTCCTAAATCGCGTAAGGAGGTTCGTCGTTTTTTAGGAACAGCTAGTTACTATAGACGTTTTATACCCAATTTTAGTACTGTAGCTGGTCCTCTTAATTCGTTAACGTCTGCGGGTAAAAATACGCCAAGATTTAAATGGACGAAAGAAGCGGATAACGCATTTAATACTTTAAAAAATCATTTTGTAAATACACCTATTTTAGCTTGTCCCAATTATGATCTACCATTTAGTGTACATTGTGATGCATCTGGTTTTGGCATAGGTGCAATGCTTACTCAGGTGGTAGACGACAATGAGGTTGTTGTGGCATACATGAGTAAGTCTTTATCTAAACAACAACGGAATTACTCGGCCACGGAGCGAGAAACGCTAGCGGTTATTCTAGCATTAGAGCATTGGCGTTGTTTTCTTGACAACGGGAAACAATTTATTATTTTTACTGACCATGCTGCATTGAAATGGTTTTTAAAATTATCTAATCCAACGGGTAGGTTAGCCAGATGGACCATTCGGTTGTCTTGCTTTAATTTTATTTTAAAGCATAAAAGAGGAAAGGACAATGTCGTTCCTGATATTTTATCTCGGTCTACCCCTATAATAGAGGACACATCAACTGACGTACAGACTGACGTAGATGATGTTTTCCATAAATACGTAGAACCAATTGATACTGATCGGAGTATGATTTGGTACGAACAAAAGCGTACCAATTGCTTAAATAATCCATCAGATTGTTTAGATTTCTGTATTAAAGACGGGAAATTACTTAAAAAAGTTGAAACGGAACCTGATAGTGATTACATGTGGAAGGAGGTTCCGAATCCTAACGATAGGCTTAATATTATTGCGGCTAAACATACGGAGCCGTCAAACTCACATTTTGGTGCTTTTAAGACCTTTAAAAAGATATCAAAAGATTTTTATTGGCCAGGAATGTTCCGCCAGATATCTAAATACATAGCTGATTGTTCTACATGCTTGGCTTACAAGCATCAAAACCATTCCCCATTTGGTGTCATGGGAAAACCTAAAATTTGTTCACGTCCTTTTCAATGTATCTCCATTGACTTAGTTGGTCCTCTACCAATGACAAGGGATAGGAATCAAAACATCTTGGTTGTCACATGCTGTTTCAGTAAATACTGTTTAATTTTTCCTTTAAAAAAAGCCGCAGCGGCTAATGTATTAAAAACCTTGGAAAACGATGTTTTCTTGGTTTACGGAGTACCACAAACTATAATTATGGACAATGGTTCACAATTTACCAGTCACAATTGTAAAAATCTTTGGGAAAAATATAACATTCCAAAAGTATTTTACACTCCACGTTACTGTCCACAAGTAAATACTGTGGAACGTTATAATAAAACTATTATTACGGCTATTGCAGCCTTAGTAGGCGAAGACCACCGAACTTGGGACAAATTTATTCCACAAGTACAAATGGCTATTAATTCGTCTTGTAATCATACGACTGGCTATTCACCAGCGTTTTTAGTTTTCGGCCGTGAATTAGTGACCGATGGTAATATTTTCGCGAAGTACGAGGACTTCGACAATTTCGTATTTATGCCCAGGGATATTTATGCTGAGCATACCGGGTCTCTTGCTAATATATTTAACAAGGTTGAATTAGCTTTATATAAGGCACATCAGAAGAACGCAGAACATTATAATCTGCGTCGTACTTTTAAAGAGTTTAATGTTAATGATTATGTATGGAGACGCAATCACGTTTTAAGTGATGCTGGTGCTTATTTCAGCACTAAGCTAGCTCCGAAATTCGTAAAATGTCGCGTTATACGTAAAGTTTCGCCGTTAGTATACGAACTGGTGGACTTAAATGATAAAAATGTGGGTATTTACCATATTAAAGATTTTAAATGTTGAAGATACCTCTTAAATTGAGGGCACATTTTGTGCAATTTAATTATAATTAACTACTTATGTAATGGACCAAAGAAATTGATTTTTAAAGCATTTGCTATATATATTATTGTTTATGAAGCTAATATATGCTTTCCTAATTGTTTTGCAACTAACTTAAGAGTTAGTGATGTGTTTTTTTAAATTACTAATCACGATATGTTTTTTTTTACGTCTTCAAAATTCAAAAAGTCATTTGAACGACACCGTCGTTATTATAAAAATAACATTTAGACGTAATTTAATTTATATTCCTCTTTTACCTTCTTCAAAATTCAAAAAGTCATTTGAACGACACCGTCGTTATTATAAAAATAACATTTAGACCTAATTTAATTTATATTCCTCTTTAACCTTTTTCAAAGTGCAAAAAATCATTTTATATACCGTACCGATACCGTAGTTTTTATAAAAATAACGTTTAGGCCTTTATTAATATTTTGTTTTTTTTTTTATTTTTTATTTCCTTTAGAGGAAAAATAATTTTATTTTATTTCGAGTGGCATGCAAGAGATGCTTTGATTTGTATTTATATTTAACTACGAATAATAATTTTTCAATAACGTTGATTGGACACATTATTTTACTGAATATTTAATCCAATTCTCAAAAAAGTTATTTGTTGTCTCACGTCAAGAGACGCAATTTTTATTCTGTATATTTTTCTTGTCTGTTTGACACGTAATTGAAACGTAATTTACCGTTATTTTATATTTTTTTCTCAATATTACTATAACAACGACAAATATCGTTGTTGATGTCTGCGACATTATTTATTGTAATTTTCTTTACATAGTTTCTTTAGTAGTACTCCTTCCTTGGGTCGGTTATACGACTTTTGCGTTATTAAATGGAGACCAAAGAGCACGACATCTTTGGCTCATTATTAATTCTAAAAGCTATTGTAGCTTATTATATAAAAATACTTAATTTATTTTAACTAATTTTCTTTATTAATTATCTTATTTTTTACTCGTTTTACTTTCTAGCTACTTTCAAACTTGCAATTTTAGACAATCTCTTTAATATTTATCTCATAATTAAAGGAGTTTAATACAGCGGGGTTTTATCTTGAGCAGTATGACAACTCATTAAATAAGCTTATGTCCAAAATATGGAGCGGATTGACAACTCCTTAAAAAAGCCCTTGTCGAGGAATTTGAGCGGTGGGATAACTCATTAAATAAGCCTTATATCGTAGTCCTAGTTGTAATAAGGCATTTGGCCAAGATACAACAATTAACATCAAGTCCCTTACAGATCGGTCATGGGGTTCCTTAGCGGTTATGCCCTTTGTGTGTGGATGAATGTATAGGAATTATATGAGGTAAGCGTGTTAGGTTGGGTTAGTATGAGTGATGAGGTTAGAGTATTAGATGCGTACGTGATGTAAGTTTTTAGGGATCGGTTCTGTCTTTTAAATTATTAAACTAACAGCCCGGAAAATTCGTCTAACCGAATTTTCACGAGGAAGGGGGGATAATGTAGCGAGTGAAGTATTTTATTTTGTATATGTAGTGTGTAATTAGCTTTAAATTACCCTTTTGCGTGTTATGTCAAAATCATTGTAAAATTCTATATCCATACATGCATGGAATGCCATACTCATTTACGTCAACAGTCTTTTAAATCTGATTTTTAAAAAGATGACAGATGGAAAATTATTCAAAGTCGGTCTTTTGGAGATTTGCAATTTTTACCTAAAATAAATAGGAATTAATCTTTTTGAAGTGCATCAAGTTCTTCGAGAAACAGGAACTAAGGAGATGTAAATTACAAGAGGAACTTACTACACGAGTTTTAATAAGAGAAGGTTTGAATTTCTCGATAAAATATCTCAAGGTTGTGGGTTCTACCATAAACCCTCCCATCAGGTACCTAAGTGCATTTATTTGGATAGGTGATTATTGCTATATTGATTCTGCGGATTGGCTTTTTTTCGCCATATTGATTTTTAATTTCTCAATCTGAAAAGAATGATAAAAGCATAGATTGCTGAAAATTGGTGAAAATTACATCATATTACGATTAATTGATATTTTCGACAATACAGTCGACCCGAAGGAAAAATTACGATACCATCGTCTAAATAGGAAAAAGACGGCAAAACAGATAAATTCAGAAACTGAATTTATTATGGAATTATAGACTTTCAAATTGTTTATTTGTGAATTAGTGATTGTATATAAAACTAAAAATAAATTGTATTAACGAACCTATCTTTTCATTTATCTTCCCCTGGGGAATTGAGTCTTAACAACGTGTCCTAACGCGAGTGACATCTTACGAATTTTCGATCAGGACATGTGACCTGACGCGAGTTTAACAGTTTTTACCCATCACAAAAAAAAGTGCACAGCGCCGCTAAAGAAGTTTTCACTTTAACAAGTACTTTTATAGTTAGAAGCAATATGCTGGCCCGCAGATTCGCGCGTTGGACAGAGGCAGTAAAAGTTTTACTCTTTAAGTCCTTTTGCCTGTCTTTTTATACGTTTAGTCTATGGGTCAACTATACGCAGAAAACAATCAACGCCCTACGCGTTCAGTATAATAACTCGTTCAGGATGTTGTTGGGGCTGCCGCGGCACTGCAGTGCATCAGGCATGTTTGCGAAATCGCACACTGATGGTTTCCATGCTATCTTAAGAAAACGAGCCGCGTCAATGCTAAGGCGTGTCCGGGGTAGCACAAACAATATACTGAGAGTGATAGCTGACAAAATAGATATTTGTCCGATATTGTGGAAGGCAGCCCAGCTCCACATATTATAGTTAAATTTTATTTTTAATTTTGATTTCTTAATTTTGGACTTTTAATTTTTGAATTTTTTTTTATTTTTGGCATTGTAATTTCTAATTATTAATTTATAATTTAAGATATATATCCAATTTTTTAAATAAATTATTAATTTATTTTTTAAATTTTTAAATAATATCTAATTTTTATTTTTATATTTTTATTATTATTTCAAGTTTTTTGCTATTTATCTGGACTAACTACTTACATCTTTTTAAGTTTTTGTATTACTAACATTAATATGGACTAAGTTGTCTGAAATAAATAAATTGAATTGAATTGAATAGTGTCCTCATGTGAGATTATTTAATCCACATTACGTTTTCTCTATTTTTTAGATTACTACTGCATTTAGTTTTCTTGTAAGAAAATATTTTATCCCAAGGGGTGTCGACTTATCGAGTTTATGCAAAAACAAAAAAGCTATTTAATTTATAAAATGTTTTTATAGTTTTGAAAACATAAGATATTAAAAATGTTTATAAGTAAGAAAGATATAAATCTTTGTCGGAATCGTGTGGCTAATTGTCAAGAAATGAGTTTAAGCTTATTTAAAAGGCCAACAGTAAGAGACCACGTCTCAGTACCATAAGTCATCACTGGCAACACACATTGATTATAGACTTTCGTCTTTAGACAAGACAAAGTTAAGCAAAGTCAGGCTTGGTCAGGTTTGGTCAGTACTTGGATAGAAATTACGAAATATCAGTGCGGTAGTAAAGTAAAACAAAGGTAGACATAAAAGATAAATTGAAATAGGTATCGAAAGTGCTGTTTTCTCACAAAAAAATTAAAGGTTAAGATATTCTAAAGTTTAAGTAACTACTAGTTGACTTGTTCTGAACCACAGTATAGGTAACAGCACCCCAAAAAGTAACGTTATCAGTGTGCAACATTCAAGGTTAAAATTTATGGAATATTGGAAAATGTTGCAACTGCTTTTAGAATTTCACTCAAATTGTTTTACAATGTTCCCGAAGAACATAAATTCCACAACTTTTGCAAAGCTCTTCCATTGTGCTGCTCTCCTCATAAATATATTTGGTTATTTGTTCTTGTATTGTACAACTGCTGCTTTTGCAGTATTTTGTTGTTTTCGTTTACAGATTTTTTTGTATTTTGCCTACAGCACTGATTTACTAAACATGTTTTTGGAAATACATTTATACAAATATAGAATAATTCTTATTTATCAGTACCTAGATCATATCATATCAGTACACCTGAATTTAGTTGACTCTGATCGGGTCATCTTCAAGCTGGCGAACCCAAGATAAAAGAAACTGTAATTCCAACCGTGCCTTAAATAATATAGATTCATTCGGGAAGGTGGTTATTTACGTGATTCGGATTTGCTCAAAGGAGCTCAGCCTTTGTACCCAGGATTATCCCGTAGACGTTGTTGCTGATTCAGGACCGTCATGTTCAGAATTGTCATGTAGATATTTACCATACTGTGAGTTTTGGATCGTCTCGGCTTGACAGGTTCTTGCTGTATGCTGTTCAATATCAACTGTTTGATTGCTATTTTTCAGCTACACAATAATTAAATTAAGTGCAGTAGGTACAGCTAATTTAATTTTTTTGTATACATGTGAATTTTTTAGGTGGGTGTTCAGGTCCAAATCCGAAACTATGACGAATAGCGAAATGTACTTAAAGGAGTCTCGGGCCAGATTATGATAAAAACTAAAACTAGCTAATTGCAGTTTTGGAAAATCAATAATCCTAGCCAGGGATCGAACCCGTTGATTTTGAAAAAAAAAACACACCTGTATTATTACACCATTCGATAGTGTTGCTAATAAGGAACAAATTCTGAGAAGCAATGACATACGGGAAACTTAAGGAAAGTGTTGAATGTTTTAAAAAATTACTTTTTTATTTTTCTTAGGTTATCATACCTATAAACCTTATAGGCATAGGTAAAGTATAAATAAAGTTGGTGGTGGCCGAGGGGTTTCGATTTCACTTTGCGTCTTGAGGAGTGGAGGTTCGAGACCCGGCGTATACCAATGAGCCTTTTTCTTAATTTCTCAAGTAAATTGATTATTGACACCACTAGCTTTTCGGTGAAGGAAAACATCGCGTGGAAACCGGCGCACGTCACAAAAACAAAAAAGACGTATGTGTAGTCCATAATCCGCACTAGGCCCGCGTGTGGACTATGACCAAAATCACCCTCGTTGAGGGTAAGCCATGCCCCAGAAATGGGGATGTATGAGTCTGATAAGGAATATGGTGACTACTTACCATCAGGCAAACCGTTGACTTATTTGCCACCTTAATAGTATACAAAAGATTTATTATCACATAAACAATCATCTAGCAAACTTATAGCAAAAATCTGCGGAAAATATCAAAATTAATCATAACATACCAAAAATTATCAAGCAATCTTTTAGCAAGGATACTACAGGTTACTACCTCATAATATTAAGAAATGTATCAAGCATATCATCTTCATATCAACCTTATCAAGTGGCGTTTTTGGCGACACAACAAACATCAAATAATAATATCTATCACACGAAGTTCATTATTCATCAATCTATTCCATTCAAGTCCTATCTTCATCAAGGATTTTAGTGAATTGGTTTAACTCTTCGTAAATTATTATGAACGCACTTACCAAGCATTATCGTTCAGATAAAAAAGACTGACTTAATAATAATTATATATAATTTTCTAATTTATAGCGTTTGAGTTATACAATATACAATTCATCAAAAAGGTGCAACAATTGCAGCGGCGATCATTGTATTATACAGTCTAGATATATGACATTTGCAAATAGCTGCATGTTCCATTTTCAGATTCCAACTCCCCATTTCAGACTCTACTTGCAATCCATTATTTTAATATTAGATTTAATAGTGGTTTACATGGGTCAATCAACTTTTTAACACCAAGAATCAACTTTTTGTAAAAAATTTAATTGCGATTTTATTCTGTTTAGTCAAAGATTCAAATAAAATAACTATCTACGTTCCGCTTTAGAATGCGTGCAGCGAAGTTATTTTAATAGTAACATAATTTTTAAGCAATCGCTAAGAAAATGGCCCTTAAATATGTCTGTTGCGTAACTATTTAGGTTTTAAGTATTGCAGGTGTTAAATTAAACAAATTAAATATTTTGCATTTTTATTTTTTTAAAGAATGGGTAACAAAAGAAACTTCTATTTTTAAAATAAAGATACGTATTGTGCCTCTTGGGTAACAAAACTATATAGATAAAACAAATATTTCTCCTTAATATGAACTAAAAGGTTTTTTCCAAATTTATTCTGTAAACTTAAAATTGCGCTACAACGTATACTTTAAACAAAAATAAAACATCAATCACAACATGCAAAAATCTAGAAATACCATTGCAACTATGTGGGAAAATTTCGATACCCAATGGACTATTTCAGTTACTCAAGAGACAGTTACATGCAACATGCTGAAAGATCTCATTAAATTAAAACAATTTTTGGTAATAGTAAGGAAATATTTTTTTGTACACCTACAAATATGTTAAAAATCAGTCGTACAAATATATTTAAACCATTAAGAACACAATAAAATGACAAAATTTAAGAACATAAATGAGAGATCACATAAAAATATTGACTATCAAAACCATTTTAGGTGTATAGTAAGTAAAGATATATTTGTAAACCTTAAAATTATTTGAGATCAATCGTCACTTAAGAAATACTGCAATAAAATGAAAAGCAATGTTCAAATATATAAATAAGTATTAGAAATAACACAACTTAAAATATAGAAATTCCCTTTCGTCCCCACCGACTATCTTCATATTACAAATACTCATCATCATATAGCTATAGGATTTTTAAATTCGTAATATGTTTGGCCAAGTTTTTTTATAACAGACGGTGTAGGAAGAAATTCAATTATGTCTGTGTAGTCTATATCAGATATATCTTTTTCTTCTAAACAAAATTCTATTTTATTTTTAACACCGAAGGAATGTTACTCTTAGTTCACCAATACAGACATACTTGAAAGTCGCACCTTTAGCTGATTTAATATTAACTAGTAGAAACTTTCCACAACTGACACTTTGATATATCTCCTCCTTTTGTTGGAATGTTCTTGATGTACCTGGTTTATCGACATTCGACAAGTCATCGTTTGAGGCATCTGGAGTTTTATAAACTAAATTATACCAATTCTTTTGTTTTCGATGGCATAAATATAATATCCCCAATTTGTAGTTAATTAAAGGCTGGTCTTCGTCAGAACTAATTGATAGATTATCATTCCCCTCATCCTTTGTAGCTTCAGATATCTTCGAGGTTGTGAAAGTCTTTTCCATTTCATTAGCATCTCCACTTTTCGTTGAAGTTTTACAGGTAGAAGTATCAAGGGGCTTATATGTCTTTGGTGAATAACATTCACAAAAGCCTCTTTTACAAAAACAACTTAAATTGCGATATTTCAGCTCTCCGCGAACAGTAAAAACTTTGTGAACATTTTGTGCCCACTAAAGTTGTAATATTACAAGGCAGTTCTTTCGCAAATTTTTCTACATCGTCAGATTCAATGAGATACAGTTTTATTTTACTCACGTCTTGTTCTTCAAGAATGATAAAATGGTAAAATTTTTCGCAGATGATATATCTTCTCCTCTGGCAACCATATCATCAGCCGACCTTTTCAGGTAGCCACCAACTCCATCGGCTGGCCCTTTGCCGTGTCCGGCCTCAAAAAATGACCAAGTCATTGCCGTAAATCCATGATCAAATGGCACATTAGAAGCAAGGAATAAATTTTGCTATTGGCGGTATTGGCAGAAGGGTCCATCCGTAAAGAAATGAATAGTAGTAGCAGAAGGGCGCCGCTTTTTCATTTCTTTAAGAACAGGATCAAGATGTACCCAAATTGCAGCTGGTAGCATGGTATTTTTGGAAACAGTGCAAAAAGATTCTGTTTGTTTGCAGAATTCTTCGGATGTCAAATACACAACTACAGTATGTAAAGATATTTGTTGTCAAGAACCACCAAAATGATGCGCTTGAATTTCCTCGTGGTGTTTACAGTTGTAATTTTCACTAAAGTCTGCAACTAATAGTACTTCTGTATCTTGCAAGTTATCTACAGCTATTCTAAAATTTTGAAATTGCATTTTCATGTCAGAAACATGTTTCTTTAATAAAGTCAGTTCGTTGTTAAAAGCTATTATTAACTCCTTAACTTTCCTTTTTTTTCTTGTTTTACATTTTTAAATATTATATATTTTTTGCCATCCTTTTCATAACTTTCTTGTATCCTACACCACTCTTTCCACTCAATTGTTTCTTTAAATCTACTTACATCAACTTTTATTTCAAGGTTGCAACAACGTTTGCAAGTTCCGTACATACAACACTGAAATTTGGGATCACAAACTGTGGCAGAGATCACATCAGTCAAGTCACCTGTGGCGATCAAGTTTCTATTTTTCAAAGCTTAGCCTTGTATTCTGGATTAACATGTGTCTTGCATAAACACATTTCTCTGCCACTTACGGTTGGTTTCTTAACATTTTTTGGTTTATTTAACGTAAAATAAAAGTAAGAACATTTTACTAAAGGGTTTTCTTGGATAAAAGTATTGTAAAGATTTTTCATACTATCAAGCAAAAACCGTTTTTGTATTTTTTTATCATTTATGGTGACTGTCTCCTTTTTACCCGCTGTGGCTCCTGAAACGTCGTATCTTAGATAGAAATCTTTTATTTTTTTTCTTAAAGTTGCTGTCGAACTCGTTTTTACTTTTGGTGGTATGTACTCTGTCAAACTCAAAGACTCACTTACAATTACTTTTCTTAAAGATTTTTCTAATTTTGAAACACTTCCTTTAATACATTCTTCTCTTTGCGATTCTTCATTTTTTGTATTTGTCTTTTATCGCATTAGTTAAATTATCGTATTTCTTACAACCATTAATATCATCCCCTAATTTATTCTTATTTTCTTTGTCATCTGTACGCACGTTTTTTGTATTTGTCACGTTGTTTCTTAAGCTTCTCATTTCCTTTTTCTAGTTTTAAATTTTCTCGGTATAGTTTTAATCTGAGTCTGTGCAATTTCTTTCTGCCTGTTGTATTTCTGAAAAGTGGTGTATGTAGGGGGTCATCAAAATTAAATTAAAAGGCGAGACATTTTCTTATACAGGTAAAATATTCCTAGGGTTACGCAACTCCCTATATATTTGGAGGTGAGCTTGGAGGTGTTTGAGGAAGAATATTTTTAAGATTTCTTTGACGATTTCTTGAATCTTGCTTTCTTAACTTCCAAATTACCCTGGTGTTAATTTTTTCTTGTGATGTTAGATCTTTGATAAGTCTTTTCTTGGTGTGGTAGTTTTCTCTTTTCTTCTTCTTCTTTTCTTGGTACTTCTCCGGGTTCTGTTTTAGCTTTTCGCGATATCGTCTTTGTCTTTCCTTTTTCCTCAGCGGTATGTTTATCTAAAAACATAAATGTAAAATAAATAGCCATAGGTACACACTGTTATCGCACACACGAGTTATTGGTAGGTGTGAAAAAGGTTAAAATTATTAAAAAGGCTATAGTTTTATTATATTTATCTACTAACAGTCACTGTAGATCAGTTAGAAACTTTGGTTTTTCTTTTACACAGAATGATAAAGTAAGTAATTAATTACCAGAATAATAAAACAAAATATATAATACGTTATATTTTCACCCTAAATATTTGTATAAATAACTATCTGTTGGGATTTTCTAGTTAAATATCTAAAAATGTCTCTTGGACAACATTTTTTCCTATGGGTAACGGCTTTTTGTTATCCAGTGGACCCGTTATACAAGAGACATTTTGATGATTTAATAATTTTATGGTTTTAAAATGCACCAATAGTAACTTATAATTTGCTATGCAGGCAAGTCAAGACCACAAGAAAGTCAAATAATAATCATTATTAAAAAAAAAACAATACTTACCCGAATTTTATTGTTACCCAGCTGACCTCAAATAAACACACGCAGCGCCTATGAGCGTCATCAGCGAAATGAACGAGTGAATTCCAAATTTCGAAAATGGCTGATGAAATGATCCGATTTGTATGAAGTCTTCCTATAGGTTAACCTGATACTATCTTCATCTCGCTCTAGTCTACGAAACCAACTTCCTTGTTGTTCAGTTGACCTATTGTTTTCGCTACAGAAAAATAGTCCTGTTTTTTTTTATTAAATGATCAGTTAATTTATTTTATTTTGTGATTAAATGAAAAGTAGTAATACATTCTATATAATCGTAAAATAAATTGTAAATGACTGAAACAATATTTTTGATTTAATTGTAAAAACACACTGCTACCTAGCCATGGGGACAACGATGAACTGTATTGAAGGCATTTTCGGTCAACTGGATAACGATTTTTTTTCAAGTGAATAACATAATAATAATAGTGGGATCACGAAGATATTATGAATTATTGATTTGGAAGACTTAATACATTTATATTTTTTTGCTATTACTATCGTAAAAAATATATTTAATCACGAACTCCTGGGGACACGATTTCTAGTTAAATAGTTGATTGACCCACATATGATATTTCTGTTAGAACGCACTGGCCACTTTGAATAAAAATTAAACCTGCATTGTGTCAGATTTCAGAGTGATTGTTTTAAAACGAAAACTATCATTTTAAACTTAAAATAGAAATGACATTTGTTTTGTTGTTCGAATTTCGATTTTTTTAACATTCAGCTTTTGTCGTTCAGATGGATACAAAAAAATCAGAGTAATTTTTGAATAAAAGTTCCGACGTGCGACTAATGCAGCAAAAACTGTTCATTATGTCAACGCTGTGTTTGGAGTGGATACGGCTAACATACACACCGTTCGTTAATGGTTGAGCTTTCGTGGTGGAAACTTTGACCTGAAGAATGAACTATGAGGAAGACCAGCAACTAAGGTATAATTTACCTTAAATTAAAGATGATGGTAGAAGCCGATCCATGTCAAACTACCAAAAAATTAGCGGCATGTTATGCTAATAACTACAAAATTGACTTATTTGCAGCAAATTCCACAATCGCTCCGACCACTTATAAATTACCATAATGATTGGCCTTTTTTATTTTTTCTCCTCCAGATTAATTACGAAAAATTTGTGGTAAGAAATTAAAATTAAAGCCACCCGGGCATAATAATGAGTGACCTCGATACTAAGAATACAAGTAGCTTGATTATTGAGTCAATTTCTTAATTAAGACGGTAAGAGAACAATATACTAAGACTTCGACAAATTTAATGAGCAATATAGAATAGGATAAGTGCGAGTCCCACTTACATACATTGACGAGCAAAATTAACAAGTTATAAACGGCAATACTTTATAACTAGTAAAGATAGCTTTATGGAACGAAAATTATGAGCAAGAAAGTTCTATTTTACGCAGTCAATCTTTTTACGTAATGGCCTATTTGATCTATTTAGTTAAAAAAATCAAACCGTGGTAAATAGACAGTTGAAATTTTCACAGAAGTTGTATTTAAATTGCCGCTATAACAACAAATACTAAAAAACAGAAGAAAAAAATATTTAAGGGGGCTCCCATACCACAAACGTGATTTTTTTGCTCGTTTTTGCTCGATATTCATAACGGCAACAGTTAGACGCTTGAAATATTCACAGAAGATTAAGTTATATAGTCACTTTAAAAATAAATAATAAAATTAAAATAAATTAAATATTTGGGGGGGGGGGGGGCATAAAACAAACGTGATTTTTTTGCCGTTATAAATAATGGTACGGAATTCTTCGTGCGCGAGTCCAACTCGCACTTGGCCGATTTTTTACGTTTTGCTATCGCCTTGGTGAAACAAAGTTTAAATAAAAATCCTTGTTATTGAAGTTCGTAATTTACCATGTTTCTCACACCAGAGGACAATCACCATTGAACCGCGTTTTAACCGTAGACCCACCGCCATGCCCCACTGGTGGGACCACAGGTAATTATTTTTCCCCGTAGACCCACTACTTTACAGTGGGCCCACGGGTAATTGAAAGTTAAAGAAAACCACGTTTTAACTGGACCCACCGCCATGCCCCACTGTTGGGACCACAGGTAATTATTTTTCCCCGTAGACCCACTGCTTTACAGCGGGCTTACAGGTAACTGAAAGTTAAAAAAATACTAAGTTTTACTTCACTGGTATGCAAATCAATCAAATAAAAATCAATATCATTTATTCAATTTAGGCTACAACAATTGAGCACTTATGAATGTCACTAAGCCATCGGTTCGTAAGTCTATAGGGCGGGAGATCTTGTACTGAGAAGAACCGGCAAGAAACTCAGCAAGGGCATATATTTTCTCCCTTTTTCTTACAGCGTACACTCAAAATATTGGAAAATCCCCTTCCTATCATAGAAGGACACATTCCATTACAAACATAAAATGCACAAGCACAACGTAAAAAAGTATCTTATTGCAAAATATAAAAAAGACAGTTTATGTAGCTATTCATCACTTAGAAATAATTAATGTCTTACAGTATTGATAAACAAAACAAAAAAGTAAGACTAAATACAAGGATACAAAGAAGTTTGCAAGAGCAGACCAGTCTCCACAGGCGGCACCCGTTCACGAGTATGACACATGAATCAGCCATCGCTTCGCTCAACCATGTTTCAGGGAACGTAACGACCCGACACACACGCCACCACCGCAGAGACACTTCGAGAGAGCATGACACACTCAAGCAACTCCAATAAAACTTCGATTGTACTAGTTACAATATGTGTAACGATTGGTACATTTCCAAATACAAGTACTATGATAGCAACATTTTAGTTATTCCCATGCGTTTTTATCTATAAGATAGTCTTTAATTGAATAGTAAGCTTTTTTGACAAGTTTCTGTTTAACAAAAATTGAAAACTTTTTTAAATTCAGTTTACATACTTCTGCAGGGATTTTGTTGTAAAAACGGACACAAGTCATGCATGTATTGTTTTTGTGTTTAATAACTGAGCAGTATCAAACGAGACGTTCGTCAGTAACAACGCCTTACATTTCCTATCAACATATAATAATATTACAAAAATAGTAAAATATAATTAATTTTTATTAAGTTTGGAACAAAATTCTAAGAGTGCCACAATATCGGCTGAGTGTATTAAATCATTGTATGGATCAGCTGATGCTGTTGCGTATCAGGAAACATGGTTACTACCCCATGCCCCAATGCCATTTCTGGGAACAATAGTTGATGACTTTGGGTTTTTGGGTACATCGGCAGTGGATACAACTGTGGGTGTCATACGAGGGCGTCGTTACGGAGGTGTTGCATTATTATGGGTAAAGTCGGTGTTTCACAACGTTACAGTGATAAAGTAATACAATGTAAGTGTGCGGCTAGCTGCCATAAAGTATATGGTACACGATAGATTGATAACTATATTCTCGGTGTACATGCCTACACACACAAATAACAACTTAATTAAATTTAAGGCGTGTCTGGGTGAAATGTGTGTAATAATTGAAAGTCATAATATAGAGTGTGTTAATATGCTTGGAGACTTTAATGCGCACCCAGGTGAGATGTTTGCAAAAGAACTTTTGACTTTTTGAACAATTATGGACTTGTGTTGTTATGGAGTGCCTGCCTAAGGACACGTTTACATATGGCAGTGATGCACACGGCAGTCGCAGGTGGCTAAATGACTGTTTACTCGTACCAGTGCAGCAGCACTATCTGTTGTAAACTTGTCAGTTCTTTATGACTGTTATTGGTAAGACCACTATCCACTTGTACTGAATTGTAACCTTAATGCCGTTTAAATAAAAACCTTACCATTGAATGTGGGACAACCCAATTAAATAAAATGGGGACTCAAATCAGATTGACATTTATTATAATTTTTGTAACAATAAATTGGAAAAAATAATTTGAATGACAAAATTCACAATTGTGGTGATACTATACGTTCTAATAATAGCTACATGAGTTTATTGGATAGTATGTATGATAAAATAGATAACATATTGTCGGAAGCTGCGGAATGTAGTTACCTATCTAAGAATCCTGAAAGGGGTAAATATGTAACAGGATGAAACCGATATGTCCGCGGTGCGCACGTTGTTGCTCGGTTGTGTTAACAAAATTGCCTACTATACAATAAACCACTATCAGGGCAGATATTTGACAAGATATATGATTCACGTCGTATTTTTAAGTCAAGACAGAAATAGTGTCAAAATAACGAGAAACAGATTAAAATAGACATTATTTCCAAACATTCATAGTCCATAGACTACGGTGACCGCTTACCATCAAGTGGACCGTAGGCTTGTTTGCCACCTAAGTGGTATAAAAAAAAAACATTCAGAAAAAAAAAACAAAATTCTGAAACAAAACTAATAAAAAGAAATTTGCAATCGAGCGTCCCCGTGAGTGTCGCTGGGGTGTCGGGTCCTACTGAAATAGCTAATCTATTCATGAGCAAATTTGAGGTGACGTCTCCATTAAACTCGGTGACTAGCACTGAAGAAACATGGCGAAAGGTAAATCACCTGGATATTATAACCTCAGTATTGAGTATCTGAAACATACCGGAGTCTATCTACCTCATATATTTAACATTTTTTTAAATCTTAAAGCTGCCATAAAAAATGATGTCTACATTAGTTTTTTCCTGTTTTAAGGAACAAGACTGGTGACTGCTCGGACTTGGTGAACTATAGACCGATTTCTCTGGCGACAGTTATTGCCAAGGTACTGGACAGTCTATTTGAGCGGTAACTACGTGAGCGTCTTAAGCTGCATTATACGCAATTCGGCTTTAAACCTGGACTTTCAACCGAGAGTGCCATATTTTGTCTCAAACAGACTATCGAGTATTATACGTCCAGGAATACCCCAGTCTTTGCTTGTTTCTTGGATCGAACCAAGGCTTTCGGCCTTCTATCTTATAACTTGTTGTGGGATAAGATGAAGAGTGAGACCAGCCTTGATTTTTTTTATACCACTAAGGTCGCAAACAAGCTTACGATCCGCCTGATGGTAAGCGGTCACCGTAGCCTATGGACGCTTGCAACACCAGGGGTATCACTTGCGCGTTGCCGACCCTTCAGAAATCTAATAACTTCTTTCTTGAAGAAGTCCATACTGTAGTCCTTGCAGAAGACCTTGGCAGGGAGCTCATTCCACAACTTAAGAGTTCGCGGGAGGAAGTTTCTCTGAAACCGCACTGTACGCGACCAGTTCGGTTCCAAAGTGTGAGAATGAATTCCCTGTCAATGCCGAGCGGTGCGATGGTAGAAAGAAGCCGTGGGCATCATTTCGAACAATTCCTCAGAACACAATCCATTGTACAAGCGGTAGAACACACACAGGGAGGCAAAGTCTCTCCTCAGACTTAAGGGCTCGATACCGCAAGTGAGTTTGGGATCGTCGACAATTCTCACAGCCCGTCGTTGAACCGAGTCAAAAGGGCCAAGCTGGTATCCAGGTGCACCCGCCCAGAGATGGCAGCAGTACTCCATATGGGGCCGGACTTGCGACTTGTAAAGGAGCAACCTTTGCCCCGACGTGAAGTACTGCTTCGCTCTGTTGAGTACACCAAGTTTCTTGGACGCCAGCTTCACCTTATCTTGTAAATGATCTCGTAACTGAACATCGCTGGAGATGTCAACACCAAGGATCCCAATGCTCTTGGAGATGGAGAGGGGAGTGTTCTGGAATTGTGGGACTACAGTGAATGGAGTTTTCTTAGCGGTGAACGCGCATACTTGTCTTTATAGGGTTGAATCGGACCAAGTTTACCCGTCCCCAGTCAGAGACCTTGGACAGTGTCGTCTCGATTTGAGACACAAGTTCTCCGTAGTTTTCCTCCACAACGGAACGAGGGATGTTTGCACGACCCGTGTAATAAGCGTCTCCAATACTGTCATCTGCATAGCACATGTCATTGATGCAGTAGAAACAGCCTAGGAGACAGCACAGAGCTTTGCGGGACAACAGCATAAATGTCCATGCTATCAGAGCAACTACCGTCAACTACGGTTCGTATTCGTCTGCCGGACAAAAAGCTAGCCACCCATTTGCATAAACCCTCGAGCACTCCGTAAGATGACAACTTCGATAGAAGACCCCGGTGCCAGACCCAATCGAACGCCTTCATTATGTCCAGGCTACATGCCAATGCCTCCCCCTGACTCTCAATGGCTAGTGCCCATCGGTGTGTGAGATACACTAGAAGGTCACCAGTCGAGCGACCGTGGCGAAAGCAATATTGACGGTCACTGACCAGGTCGTGTACTACTAGGTATCATAGAAGCTGTGTGTTGATCACACGCTCCATCACCTTGGAGAGGAGAGAGGTAATAGCGATAGGCCTGTAATTCGATGGATCTGATCTATCGCCCTTTTTGGGCACCGGGTGCACATTCGCAGACTTCCATGAAGACGGTAATTGTCTAGTGTGGTAGAAAAGCGCGAAGAGGCGCGTGAGTACAGGACATAACTCAGGAGCACACTGCTTAAGCACCACTGCTGGAATACCGTCTGGCCCTCTCGACTTATGAACGTTTAGAGAATGCAACGCCCGCCGGACCTCCCGCTGCGTTACGGAGATTTCCGGCATGGGCTTACCGCACCAGGGTACCAGCGCCTTCGGCGCAGTACTCAGCAAGCGGCCAGAAAGCACGACTCCCAGAAGGAAAGTTCGCTAGTCGCCCACCTATTTTGCCGATGAATTGGAATTTTGCTCTGGCAGTTGCTTTCTTACTGAACCTCGAGGCAGTATTTAATTTGCGTTTTAACTCAGAAATATTCGGATCCTTATTCTTACGAGCCGTGGTCCAAGCCTCATATCCTATTAAACCACGGTCGTTATTTGACGCCGGCAGCTACTCGCGGGTTAGGAATATAGCATTCCATACCAGCAAGGATTGTCTCAGTGACTGCGGCTGCGCAGACGTCAGGATCTTCTGTCCGATGAGTACCGACTGAAGTGTGGTGTGAGGCGGCCTTACCTCACCTAGTCTGTTTAATTTGTATATGAACAAGCTGATCGTTGAACTCAGCAGCACTAGGGATGGATGTTCTATTGAAAGCCAATGTGTGAACAACATTAGCTACGCTAACGACATGGTGCTGGGTGCTTCGATTGTTTTCGACTCGATCGTTGACCTTTCAAAAAAAGAGCGATATTATGGTATTCAAAAACTTATATATTTACCGCAGGTCTTGTTGAGCGATAAATCTTTAGCCAAAGTATCCCAATTTAAATAATTGGGTCATAGTGTTACTGAGGACCTCAAGGATAACATAGGTATTGAGAGGGAATTTATTTATCAAAATACACATTAACACGATAAATAGTATCCTACGGTCCCACACTAGGCATAGCCTATATCGTGGTGGCCCTGGCTAGTTCTTCCTTAATGGTTTAGCTCAGACACGCGCAATACACTATGGTTATTCTATATTTCTACATAATATTAAAGCTAATAATATGATATACAATTTTATATTGGCATAAATTAATTAGTAATTTAATTAATAAATCTATTTACCCTCGAGAATTATCTAACTACCGTTGTGTGTGTATGTGTGTGTGTGTGTGTGTGTGTGTGTGTGTGTGTGTGTGTGTGTGTGTGTGTGTGTGGGTGTGTGTGTGTGTGTGTGTGTGTGTGTGTGGTGTGTGTGTGTATGAAGAGTATCCAAGCGTGCATAGTCATGTAAATACTGTGTTCTCAGCTTCCTTTGTGGATAAGTGCTTGATTTTTGCTGACCGCGTTATAGACAGAAGGATGGAAGAAGGCATGAAAACGTTTATCAAAAGACGTTTTAACTTGGTGTACCGGTGTCCTGAATACTCGTTTCTTTAGAAGCCCGTTATATTCAGTTGAGTTTGTTGTAGCCGAATGGACTACAGTTGTAATTTTGAGTATCGCAAGCTGTCGCACGCTCAGAACACCCGCTTCTTTGTATAGATTGATGGTGGCAAAAATTCGGGATTTTTTTTGGAGGACTTTTAGGACGTAACGCTGTGCTCTTTTCAATTGTATCAGACTAGATTTAGCAGAACCTCCCCACACTGCGAGGCAATAAGTTATGGTGGCCTCACAAATTGACGTGTAGACTATTATTAATAATTCTTTGTCCAAAGAGTTACGTAGTAGTTTGTAGGTAGACTAGTTTTCTAGTTCTAGCAGAAACCGCCTCGATATACTGTGTAAAGGTAAGCTTTTCGTCTTATACCAGACCAATCTATTTGAGAGCCATTCTTCTATACCTGTCATTCCTTTCTGTGCAGCATTGTGGCACCTTTCACAGGATCTTCATGAAAAAGCACTGCGATGTCATCTGCATAACATATGATTTTGGCGCTCTTTACGGGTAGGAAATTTAGGTCTTTCAAGTAGATCAAAAATAATGTGGGTCCTAGAATGCTACCTTGGGGGCCCATACGACACAGTTTTAAGTGTGCTGGCCAAGGCACCTATCTTGACACACTGTAATCTTCCATTAAGGTAGCTTTGGAACCAATCCAGGGCTAAACCCCTTATACCTGCCAGCTCAAGTTTTTTCAGCATGATGGGCGTAGACACCGTGTCAAATGCCTTAGCCAGGTCCAAGAACAGATAGATAGATAGATAAATTAGTTTATTTACCACACATAAAATGAATACTCCAATGCATGCCTTTCCTAAGTCGAGATCAGCAGATACGTAGTCTGTCAGTAGACCAGCAGCGTCTTCCGTAGATTTACCCCGTCGAAAGCCGAATTGAGCCGGCGAAAGGAGGCTTTCTGATTCCAGGTAGTTCGTCAGGCGTTTATTCACAAGTTTTTCCAAGATTTTTGAGCAACCTCCAAGTAGCGATATTGGGCAGTAGTTGCCTGGGTTATCCTAAGGACCTCCTTTGTAGATAGGCACAACTGCCGCTACCTTCCATGATTCGGGAAAAACACCCGTGCCTAGACTAAGGTTAAATATATGGGTTAGGGGCTTAGCTATACAAACTTTAACATATACCAGGAGTCGATTACTAACGTCATCTATGCCGGAAGCTTTGTCTACATTCAAATTTATGATTTGGTCTAACACTTCACATTCGTCTGTGGGTGCTAAGAAAAATGAACTTTGAGGGGTCTTAGACTTAGTCGTTAAAACCTATGATGCCAACGTTTCTTCGGATATACACTTTTCTTCTAGGATCTGGTAAATTATTTATGTTTTTCCATGGACAAGAACTTTGAAGTATTGTATGAGATGGATAAGAAACTTTCTAATATTAGAATAAATTTAAGAAAATTTGGTCCCACACGTAGAGAGAAATGTAATTTAAGTAATTATTTTAATGAGTCAAAGTTGTTATATGAATAATTTAAAGAAATATTGTCATATTTTGCAAATAATGAAGGCTTGACTCACGATGATAAGTATAATTGATATTCTCTTAGATAAAATTCTTGACAATTTTAATGAGATTGTTTTTTACTGTACTGTAGAAAATAAGGTTTTATTAGACAAGATGGGCACTTTTGATATAAAAACAGCGTTAACGCTGCTGCCTATTATGACAGATGAGGAGGATAATGTAAAACAATTAATTGATGGTATAGACTACTATAATTCTACTTTAAAAGAAGCTGCGTGCAAGCAAAATTTAATTCAATTTATTTTAAAAAGTAGGTTGTCCCAAAGCGCTAAACTTAAATTAAATTTAGAGTATTCAAATATTAGTGAACTCTTAAAGGATATGAAATGTTTGCTATTACCAAAAAAGTCAGCAACTACTATTCAGAGTCAGTTACAAAATATAAAGCAAAATAATTTGTCAATTTCTAATTTTGGAAAAAAAGTTTCAGACCTTTTTGTAAATCTATATATCGCAAGCAGAAGGCAATTCTGAAAATTATAAAGTTTTAAAACCGCTTAGTGAAAAAACTGCAATCAAAAAGTTTGCAGATGGGTTACGAAACCATCGGTTAAGTACTATTATAGCCGCTAGAAATTTTGACAATTTGAAGGACGCAGTCCAGGCGGCTGTGGATGAAGAGTCATCCAACGTGTCACATGAGCAAACATTTGTTGCACAGAAAAAATAAAAAGCAACATAAAAATTACTACAACAAACCTAAATTTAGGAAATTTCAAAATAAGTTCCCTAACCAAGGTTTACGTCAGCCACAAATGAACTACCAAAATAGACCACAAAGTTACAGATATACGCCAAAAACTTACTATTCGCAGAATAGACAACCTATACGTTTTAATAATAATAAAAATATTAATCATTACCAAAATAACCCTAAACTGAAATTTAATAATTCAAATCAAGGTCAACAGAGATTTCAAAGACCAACAAATAATACGTTTTCGGCGCAAACGCACTTCACCACTCAAGGAGAACAGGATTCAAAATTTTTTCGTCCCTAAAGCAACAGTGCTAACTTGCGATAGTTCAGCACAATATATTTATTTTTATATAGGTAACAAAAAATTTAAATTTTTTATGGGACAGTGGTGCCTCAGTTTGCTTAATTTCTAAAAAACTATTACCTAGTAAATTTTCGTCACAATCCTGTAATCTCATCATAAATGGAATTGATGGGAAAGTCTCAGCTTCCAGTCTCACAAATACTTTGCTAACAGCGCATAATGGCAGTCAATTTCCATGTGAGTTTTATGTACTTGACGATTTACCATGTAACGCATATGGTATAATTGGGTTAAATTTCTTGCAAAAATATGCCTTATATATGTACGAAGGAGGTTAATAATATTACAGAATGGCTATAATAAGTGTAAGTTATTACTGTGCAGCGACAAACAAAGTAAGCATATAGCGAATCAGATTACAGTTCCAGCGAGAAGTGATCGGTGCATTTTATACAGGTAGGTGGTAATATAAACTATGACTGTTTAGTCTCAGGTTTAGAATTACTTGAAGGTATTTTTATTGCTTAATCTATAGAACGACCGAGCAACGGTAAAATACCTATTCGCATACTGAACACGACTGAAAATGAAGTCACATTGAATGAGGTGCGGCCTCACTTACAACGATTAAGCGATTGTAAAATGTGTTCTTTTGATAGGAGTTCTGTAAATGCTGATAAAGTAAAAAATCTTTTTAGCTCATTACATTTAAACCATTTGTCCGACGAAGAAAGAACGTCTATAGAAAATCTATGTGCAAAATTTTCAGATATTTTTCATATTAAAGGAGATAAGTTATCTACAACCGATTTATACGAGCAAACTATTAATATTAAATCAGACGCAGAACCAGTTGTCGTAAAACAATATAGATTACCGCATGCTCATAAAGACGAAAGCCAACAGTCAGTGGTCAAGCCCAATACTATTAGTTCCGAAAAAGATTGATTCCAAAGGTCAGAAAAAATTTAGATTAGTTATCGATTACCGAAAATTAAACGAACCCATTCAATATGACAAATTTCCGTTTCCTGACATTACGGAAATATTAGATTCACTATCGGGTGCTATATATTTTACTCATTTAGACCTTTTTTCTGGCTCTTACCAATGCAAAAAAACAGCAGGGACTACACCGCTTTTTCTTCAGGTAAATGGAGAATGAAACGACTACCCATGGGCCTACAAATTTCACCAAATTCGTTTCCTAGAATGATAACAATGGCTTTATCGGGATTAACGTATGAAATATGTTTTGTTTATTTGGATGATGTTATTGTTTTCGGAAATAACTTAGAAAATCATAACAAAAACCTATTGGATGTATTAGAGATGTTAACTTAAAATTAAATCCAGAAAAATGCGATTTACTTAAGAAAGAAATTTTGGTCATACAGTCACTTTGGTCACAGAAGGCGTTTTTCAGATCCCATATTAGTTATCAAATAAAAATGCTGTGGTTAATTGGGATATTAACTGCAAAAATTCATTTAAACATTTAAAAATTGTTTAACAACACCACCCGTTCTTCAGTATACTGATTTTTCAGAAAATAATACATTTTGTTTAACCACAGATGCTTCAGGTTATGCAGTAGGAGCAGTTTTGTCAAATGGTGACAATAGACCAGTAGCTTACGCGAGTAGACGATTGAATAAGGCAGAATGTAACTATCCCAAGGTAGAAAAAGAATTAGTAGCCATTGTACGGGGCATTAAACATTTTCGACCCTATCTCTATGGGTGCAAATTCAAAATTTACAAGGATCATAAACCATTAGTATACTTATTTGAAATGAAAGATCCGTCAAGTAGGCTTATAAAATTTCGCTTGGCTCTGAAAGAGTATGATTTTACAGTTGAATATCTAAGAGGTGCTAAGAACGTGGCTTCAGACTCGTTGTCACGCCTAAACATGACATGTAAGGATTTGAAAGAGATGTCAGAGTGTTGTGTGAATGTTATGACGCGTGCACAGAAAAGAAAGTTAGAAGATGAGTGTGACAGGGCTCTGACGAATGTTATGGTTTAGGAACCAGTAGGCTGGGTTATGGCCAAAACTCGTAGAAACTCATATCAAACTGAAGGAATCCGAGGAAATGACATTTATGAATGAAAGAGATTTACGGAAGTTACGAAAGTTTAATAAAATTCAGAAAGAAAATCAATTATTTAGTTTTGTGCCAACGAAGCACACTTTATAAATTAAATCTAGCTTCTCGATTACAATTCTCGCAAGCCGAATTTGTAACAGAACTAGCAGAGTTTTGTAAGAAGATTAAAGTTGATGAATTATATGTATTAAGAGATAAAAATAATAAAGAGTTTATCGAAAAATTAGTAGAAGAAATAAAAGATAAAAAATGGTTGCAAATGAAAATTAGTATACCGCGATTATGTATATTAAATGACGTCATAAAAATTGATGACGACGATCACAGAAAAATAATATTAAATGATTTTCATATTCTGCCAACAAGCGGTCACGCAGGAATAAAGCGTATGTATAATAACATTAAAAAATATTATTATTGGCCAGGTCTAAAAAAAGACGTAAAGAAATTCGTAGAACGTTGTGGTAGTTGTCAGAAACAAAAATGCACGACTCATATTAAAAAGCCAATGTCAATTACAAGTACGGCCCACGCAGCTTTTGATAAAATATTCCTAGATATAGTTGGACCATTAGATGTAGATAATAATAACTATACGTATATTTTAACGCTTCAATGCGAGTTAAGTAAATATGTGGAGGCATACCCTTTAGTTACAAAAACAAGTACACAACAAGAAGTAGCAAGAACGTTTGTCAATATTTTTATCCTAAGGTACGGAATTCCAAAAGTTATTGCCACAGATCGGGGCACGGAATTTCCGTCTACAATTTTCAAAGAAGTATGTAAATTGCTAAACATCGAAAAACTTAACTCAACAAGTTATAGACACCAATCAATAGGTAGTTTAGAAGTATCACATAAACATTTAGGTTCATTTTTGAGAATAAATTGCGATAAAAATCCAACTAATTGGAGCACATGCTTACCATTTTGATCATTTTCTTATAATACATCAGTACATTCTTCTACAGGCTATATATATACTTTATGAATTGGTTTTTGGTAAAAAATGTCCATTGCCATCTAATTTAACTAAAGACGTAATAGATCCGTTATATAACTATGACGATTTTCCGTTAAAATTAAAATATCGATTACAAGTTTCGCCCGAGATGTGCCCGAGATAACTTAATATCTAGTAAAGAACATAGAAAAGACAGGTATGACACCTCTATAAATCCAATTTCCTACAAAGCAAATGACAAAGTACTTGTAAAAAGTGAAAATGTAAATAAACTCCAACAATTGTATCAAGGACCATTTTTAGTTATAAGAGAATTACCACCAAATGTGGAAATTAGATTAGATAATGGTAAAACAGATTTAGTACATAAGAATAGAACAAAGTTATATAAAGAGTAGTAACGTAAATCTGCGCAGTAACTAACTAATTAAATAGACATAAATAAATAAAAATATGTAATACTTAATTTTTTTGTTGACTGTACTTTTATGTATGTGTTATATTCTTAATGTTTAAGTAGGTACCTACGTATAATTAGAAAGCGCTTGTAAGAAAAATTGTGTAGTAAATAAGTTATTAGTATATAAAATCAACTACGTTTCCTAATATACCTAATCTTGATACTTATTATGTGTGCAACAATGACTTTATTCTAACCATTTGTAATGTGTCTTTTTAATCGTAATACAGCGCAAGTCTTTCATAACATGAATATTGGTATATGTATAAAATTGTATAACTTGTAACTTAAGCTCCGTCTCGTCGCTTAGCGATAAGAGCGCGAGGCCGGCGGCGTATGGAATGCCTCAAGTGCATAAATAGGTACCTAAGTCGTACCAATGTGTTCTGAACCTGTAAATCATTCGAAATTAATATAGTAATTCTTAATTGTCATTAATACATTGTTCAAAAAATGTTTTGTACATCTTTTCTTTTTCATTAAAAGGGGCGTGTAGTGACGTAACCCTCACTTATATTAATGTATTACCTATGCTAACAAAGAGTAGTAATGAATGACTCGTTGAACATAAAGGTTGTTTCCTTTGTCCCGATCCTACAATACACTCTGAGAATATTATTTTTAAGAATAATTCAAGTGATTGAAGGAACGACCCTGTGTTTGTAAATGATGGGGAGCGATAGATACCAAGTATTGAGACACATTTAGGAATTTCAATAAATAAGCAATCAGCGTCCTCTATAGATGGCTCAGTAGCTAAGGGATTCCAAATATTGTTTATGTAAACGACTATGCCGCCTGCTTGGTTGTTCTGTCGCACAGTGTGATCAGAAGTGTAACCATCAATTTGCCCAATATTTGAAAATCAAAATTTTGCTGAAGACTTCTTATGTTCAATGATAGGATTTTAATTTTGAAATTAGATGTGATTATGCTTTTACAGTGTTTGGGCATCCCCACAGCATGGCATTTTATTAAGAATGATTCATCCAAGTGATTGCCTAGGTCTAGGCCGCCGGCGCCGTCGGGCGAGGCGTGCGACGTCGCAGACCGGGCCAAGCTGTCAGCGATGACGCACCTGTTGTAAAATTATTTGAGCGCGGATTGAATAAGCGGTTTTTATAATATGGGTAAGCAGTGTAAGTACGTGTTGAGGTGCGCCTATGTTTTATGTGTAAATGTATGATTCTATTGTGTGAATGTGTGTTAGGTATGATCATATTACAGACAAAAATAATAAACGCAATAATAACGTAACAGTGGCATTTTTGTGGAAGTAATTTGATGAAAGTTTTAAAAAGAAATGATTCAGAACAATTCATTTTATTTACGGACGACCAAAACCTGCATAGGAATAAGCTTTAGATAGATAGATAAATACTTTATTGAACACCAACATGTTTTCATTTCCATAAAGAGAATAAGAGTAGACATAAGTATACAATTAGGCGGTCTTATCACTTAAAAGCGATTTCTACCAGACAACCGTAGGGTAGTGGATAATAACAAAATTAATTAGAGGTAGGTGAACCAAAATAAATACGTGATATTTACGAGTAAAGAAATATCTTAAACTACACTTAAATATGTTTTTAAATAATATCTACATACAATATCAATACATATACATCAAATTAATACATATAAGTCATATAGAAATATCTATAATACAATTTTATATGCTTTGATACTTACAGTGATCAGCTGTCAGTAAAATGTGATTTTAAAAGGCGTTTAAAAGTATTAGGAGATTGGGCTTTTTTAATTAATAATGGCAGAGAATTCCAAAGTTTGATGGCTTGAATAGTAAAAGATTTGTTCTAAAAGTTAGTGGAATTAGCAGGTGGTTTTAAAAGGAGTTGAGTGGAGGGCCGAACGTTGGAATTACAACTGCCTATAAATTGGAAATGATCTTTAAGGTATGCAACAGCCGACGGATTGAACAAAATGCTGTACAGAAGTGTAAGAACATGTATATTCCGGCGAATATGGATTGGAGGCCACTTGAGCTCTTGGCGAAAGTAGTAGACACGGTTATATTTGCGGAGTCCAAATATGAAACGTATACATAGATTCTGAAGACGCTCAAGTTTATTTAATTGGTCCTCAGTGAGAAAGTAGCTGGCGTCAGCGTAATCGAGAACCGGATGAAGTAATGTCTGCGCAAGAGCAATTTTAGTGGGAATAGGGAGAAAATTACGTAAACGTTTTAAAGAACTTACAGTTGCGTATAACTTCCGACTTAATTCTTGTAGATTAGGTGCCCAAGAAAGAGTACGGTCAATAATAATACCAAGATTCTTAACTTTTTCGCTATAGGGTATAATAACACCATCAAGTTGTACTGGGTACAGTTGAGATTCATTTATTCTTGGTATTAATTTTGGACTTCCGATTATGATTACTTGTGTTTTATCCGTATTTATGGTAAGTCCATGCCGTTTACTTCATTGTGTTATGTAGTCTAAGTCGGAATTCATATTTTCGATGGCTCTATGAAGATCAGTTAAAGGTGCTTGAGTATAGATTTGTAAATAATACTGTTTTTTTCCGTCGGCAGAGGGTTGTTTGCTGCTGTCTGCATCCGGGAACCGGCCCTCCATATGCCAGCATCGTTTTCGGTAATCTTTGTTTCTACCTTGGTAGCAGCAATCATAACAAGATGCTGTAGGTTCTCGTTTCCAAGGATCTCTAATTCTGTTCGAAGGGCTGACTGAGCTTGAATGTTTTTTTAATGGTCCTCAATAAGTCGTTGTCTGCTTGCCTGTTTTCTAAGACCTTTATTCTCGATTCGGATTCTTGGATTTTGTTGGTGATAGAATCCAGACGTTCTGTACAAAGTGTGGGCGTTGTCGACGCCTTTGTCAACTGCGATTTAATTTGTGACATACCCAGTTTGACTGTTGATCTGGGTTTATTGATGCCACATTTATGCACAAATTGTGATAACACAGTTTGCTAATTTGCAAGTATTTGTGCCGTTGCCGTCTGCTTCAGATATGTTATTACAACAACCAGAGCACAACTTAAATATTTTGGATTTTTGTGACATGAGCACACACTGAAAAAATTTTAATTGCGCGCTTCACTGTTTTTTTTCTTCTACAGTTGAACGATTCTGCTACTGGGGGCGCTGCGATCAGTTGGGTCGGCTCGGTGAGTCACACATTACAGAGCGAAAATCACACTACCGCGATGATATAACCACTTTCTTCGTTGTTTTTAGAACATTGAATGAAGTAATAAGAACGCATTATTTATGATTTTTAGCTTTATTTAATTTCTTGATTATCTTCTTTTATGCTTATTTTGTGTACTATCTTTTGCTATATTACTCTGACGTACCTCTAAAACAACTGGGTTTACTACATATTTAACACAACGGTTTTCGGGTCCTACCACTTTTGACGATCACGCTCGGCCAAAAAAAATAACAATAAACATCAATATTTAAACATATAAGATTTATCTAATTTTCCTCTCATTCTTTAAGTGAGTGGTTGAGGCTTCAAAGTTTCATAGAATATTTCGTTATCATTTATATTTATTTTTAATTAAAAAGGGGGGCGTTACAATGTGAAGCTCCCAGTTTTTCCTACATCTTTAACAATCATCGACATATTTCACGACATAACAAATTAACATAAAACAATATTAAACTATACAAATAAAACTTTCTCTTAAATCAATTGATGAAAACTGCATTAAGATCCGTTGCTTAGTTTAAAAGATCTAAGCGTACATAGGGACAGACAGCGGGAAGCTACTTTGTTTTTATATTATGTAAAAATAAAGATTTAATCAAACAAAACTAAACTAAAATGCAACAAAATTTATCATTTGAAGATGGTGAGTTAGCTGATAATTGTGTAAAAGTCATAATCCAAATGTAAATAATGAATATCCATAAATAAGATAAGTTCATCCACTACAGATGATTAACTAACGTTTCGCTATAATTCGAAGTATAATGGGACCAATTACTGTATCCACCTTTAGGTACAAGACGATTGAACGCTTAATTGACGAACGTAGATTTTTTGAAAACGAGACTTACTTTAAAGAGCTTTGTATTATGGATATGCTTAATTTTTTTGTTTTTTAGGAACAGCTTAATAACCAAAGTGCAGTCTTTTGAAGTGACTAAAAAGCCTTTTTTTTTCTCTGATCGTAATGAAGTCTAGCTCATCATAAGCAGGAAAAATATGACGATTTCAACAATGTATATAGCTCAATATCGCCAAAATGGCTTTTAAGTTAATTAGCTTTTCTGCCGTTTCGAATTGTTAAATGAAAATAAAGATCTCTTTTTGTAAGTAAGACCAAAAACCAAAAGACACTTAGTAATGTTCAAAAATAATTTATTGTAAAAAAATACACTTATTACAGAATATTATAATCCTAATACTCAATATAATTACTTTATTTATGTCTTTAGTAGACGCAATATTTATATCCAAGACAATCTTAGTAACAAAAGCCCATATTTGATACTACTGGGATACAGTATTGTGGGCATCTATAGAAGCAGAAAACTATTGTGTGAATTGTATAGTGAGAGAACATTTCTGTGCATCTAGTGAAAAGGGGTTAAAGTCGAAAAACACTACTTTACAGGAGACGCAAAAAACCATTGCAGCTCAAAATTATTCGAATTTTTGTTTACTGTTCTTCAACAACTATACTTACAAATAAACTTTAAATGCAGTCTTAATATTTAAACATTTTTTTTGTAGGGGTAATATTACTACTACTCTAAAGTTAATGGTTTTAAAAAAAGCCAAAATATGCTATTAAGGATATAACTAAATTTATACTCTTTTTCATCCATAATACCTATAGTACCAAGACATATAATTGCATTTATACTCCTTTTACCTTAATTGTACAAGTGAAAAGGGACACGCTGTTCGGTTTATTTGCAATTATCTCTTTTTATAAAGGTAGTATACATAAACAACGTAAATAAAAAAATATCTGCCTTACCTCACAACACACAATCTGGCTATCCCACAGCAGAACTGGTTATTTAAGGAGCCTTTAACGCCCACCATCGTGAGTGGCTTGGTTTTCGAATCAATAACTACCTACGCAGAGATATCTGCTTATTAATTTGCTCTGACCTTTGGATTCTCTCAGCTGGCACTTTCTCCAACGAGAATACCAGATATAGAGGATTATACGAGCTCCTAACTGGACCTTACACGTCCAGGTGGCTATTACATCTCAGTGGATGCCCCTCTTGGCTCCTCGGACCACAGTCTCGTTCGGAACTAAGTGCTATGCACATAACCCGATCCATCTGGGCCAACTAATTGGCGACGTGTGTGTCATTACAAGTCAGCAGATTTGGATGGATTGCTTTGCTTTAGACGTCTGCGCAGCCGCAGGCACTAAGACAATCCTCGCTGGTATGGAATGTTTTATTCCTAACCTGCGAGTAGCTGCCGGTGTCAAAAATGGCCCGTGGTTTAATCGGTCTTGTAGAAAAGCTAAAATTCTTAAGTTAGCTGCTCGAAACAATAAGGATGCAAATATATCTGATTTATAACACAGATTTAATGTTGCCTAGTGGTTCAGTAAGAAAGCAGCAGCCAGAGCTGAATTTCAATATGTCGGCGAAATAGGCGAATGACTTGCGAGCTATACCTATGGGAGACGTACTTCCTGGTCACTTGCTAAAGCTGCCGTAGGGAACTTTTGCCAGTCGTTATTACCATTACAAAAAACCGATGGTGACTTGGCCCACAGTGCTCAAGAGAAAGCCGATCTACTGGGCAGTATTTTTGCTTAAAACTCGAATATGGATGACGAAGGTGTTGCACCGCGTACTACACCGAGGTGCGGTTGGACCATTCCGGTTATCTACATAACACAGCGGGAGTTCAGGCTAGTGTTGCTTACTCTAGACGTTTATAAGTCGAGTGGTCCAGAAAGTATTCCAGCAGTGGTGCTTAAATAATTCCTGAGTTGTGTCCTGTACTCATGCGCTTCTTAGCACTCTCCTATCACACTAGACATTTCCAGTTTGTATGGGAGACTGCTAATATGCACCCGGTGCCCAAGGAGGGTGATAGATCAGATCCATCTAATTATAGGCTAATTGCTATTACCTCTCTCTTTTCTAAGGTTGGAAAGCGTATGATCAACACATAGCTTCTAAGATACCTAGAAATACACGACCGAGTCAGCAACCGTTAATATGACTTTCGCCACGGTCGGTCGACTGGTGACCTTCCAGTGTATCTCACACAGATGGGCACTATCCATTGAGAGTCAGGGGGAGGTATTGGCATGTAGCCTGGACATAGCGAAGGCGTTCGATCGGGTCTGGCACCAGGGTCGTCTATTTTGATAGAAGGACAAAGGCAGAACTGCCCGAGGATTTGTGAAAATGGGTGGCTAGCTTTTTATCCCGCAGACGCACAAGAGGCGTAGTTGACGGTCGTTGCTCTGATAACATGGACAAGGCTCTGTGCTGTCTCCTACGCTGTTTCTACTGAATATAAATGACATGTTATCCATCAACAACATGCATTGGTATGCAGACGACAGTACTAGAGACGCTTATTACACGGGCCGTGCAAAAATCCCTCATTCCGTTATGGAGGAAACGCTAGGAGACCTTGTGTCTCAAATCAAGACCACTGTGTTCAAGGTCTTTGACTGGGGACGGGGAAACTTGGTACGATTTAACCCTATGAAAACACAAGTCTGCGCGTTCAGCCCTAAGAAAACTCCATTTACTGAGATACCACATTTGCAGAAGTGGTCTTCATTTCTAAGAACATTGGGATCCTTGGTGTCGACATCTCCAACGATATTCAGTTCTGGGAACAATTGCAGTACAAGGTAAAGCTGGCATCCAAAAAACTTGGTGTATTCAACATACCGTACAGTACTTCACCTCAGGACAAAGGTTGCTGCTTTAGAAGACGCAAGACCGGCCCCATATGGAGTTCTGCTGCATTTCTGAGCGGGTGCATCAAGATACCAGCTTGGCCCTTTTGTCTCGGTTCAACGACGGGCTGTGAGAAGCATCGACGATCCCAAAGTCACAAGCTGTATCGAGTAAGTCTGAAAATAGACTTTACATCCCTGTGTGTGTTATACTGCTTGTATAGTGGGATATGTTTTGAGGGATTGTTCGAAATGATGCCCGCGGCTACTTTCAACCATCGCATCGCTCGCCATCGGAAGGGAATTCATACTCACACCTCTGAACCAAAATGGTCACGTACAGTGCAGTTTCAGAGAAACGTCCTTCTGCGAACGCTCAGGTTGTGGAATGAGCTCCCAATGTTTTCTATGAGCCAATGTTTTCTCTAAAGACTATAGTATGGGGTTCTTAGAAAAGGAGTAATGCCCCAAGTGTTGCAAGCGTCCATAGATTGCGGTGACCGTTTATCATCGGGCGGGCTTGCTTAAGATTGTTTTCCACCTTAGTAGTATAAAACAAAACCATACTTATCATTTAAGATCTATATTTCTGAGATTATCATCATAAAACCAACATTTACCTTATTGCACACAATGAATTAACCATGTACTTTAAATTAAACTTTTACCGATGATTTTTTAGAAGTTATATCTATATTTTCAGTTGCAATGTAAATAAAAGATCTAATTTTTAATTTTTTATTACAAAAAAATACAAAAAAGGCAATATAAGAAATTTAAATTTTTGAGAACTAAATAGTTCTAATCAATAATTAAATAAAAAAAGGCTAAGCAGCTTTCTTTATCAATCATAATAAAAAGCTCGGCAACAAAACATTATATTCAACAATCATTCAAACTAAAATTTATATACATGGAGTGGTATAACTTGACTTGCTGTAATAAAAACTAAACATTTTACTGTGGATATAGATTAATGTTGATTTATTTTAAAGAAGAATGAGTATATTGCTAGTGTAAATTGGTATAAATCAACATTGATCATTTAACACCAGATTTCTCAAAATATGTAATTTGACTAACACCAATAATGTTCAACATTTAATCGTGAATAAAGAATAATA
Source organism: Apoda limacodes (assembly GCA_946406115.1). NCBI lineage: Eukaryota > Metazoa > Arthropoda > Insecta > Lepidoptera > Limacodidae > Apoda > Apoda limacodes. The sequence goes on along the minus strand of OX291553.1, from coordinate 1,667,647 downwards.
ATGTCAATTTGTATTCTATAAACTATATAATATTGTTTTATAGAAAAGTTATAAGTGAACATTGATCTTTTAACACCGGATATAATAAAATATTAAAATCATCTTATCTCGTTTAACACAACCAAAATACAAAACTGTTGAAAGTGGACTTAATTTCACCATTTTTTTTATAAAAAAATTGCCAGGTACACCATTTGGCACAATCTTAACTTCGTCATTTTGAGAGAAACATAGCTTCGATTACACCCAAAGATGCGCTTTTTTTTAAGAATTCTGGTTTATGTAACACAAAAATTCAGAAGTCCTTTTTACTAGAGCCACAGATTTAGTATGATTGAAAAAATCACATAGTTATGTAGAAAAATATTTAAAATTATTGAAAGTAGTCTGCCGTGTCTAAAAATAGAAATAACAAAATAAAAACTCCTTGGAGTATTTAGTGCGGAGACTGGAACATATAAATCGCATCAAATATATTGTTGTCTAGCTAAGGGTTGATGGGACTTTTTGGTTTGGAAATAGAGACTGCATCTTATTTTTTTTTTAGGATATTTCAGTCTCAACAACTAAATCCTTGAACTCCACTGCATATATCAGTATGATGGGCCTGCAAAAATTAAAACCTTTTGAGTGAATAGCTTAAGCGAAAGTTAAGGCCAATTAGCAGTGAGGTGGAGAGAGAGGGGCTCCTCGCAAACTCTGACATTTGCAAGCTGAGAGCGGAGTGAGTGATTGGCTTATTCACCGACGAGCCCCTTGTCGAACGAATCCATTCATCTTGTGCAGAAAGTTTTCTAGTTGCTCAAATTTCCTTATTAACTTGAAGTTACAAGTATGTTAGTCTGAGAACTTAGTAATTTTCTTCTTACGCGATACTTAAAATTTTAGAGATTTAGATACAAAAATAATGTCTAGATACTCGCAAATATTACTTCCACAAAGTAGTTATTGGGTTTTGCTCTATCACGTATTTTATTAATTTTTGACACCATGAAAAGTGACGAAGGAAGGTTAAGTACTTAGGAAAAATATGTACAAACTTAACTAAGTTGCTTCTTCTAGTGCTGTTGGTAGTGTTTGCATAAGCCGTTTTATGATAATTCCGATTATTGATCTAATTCTTCCTATAAGTATTCACATTCTTAATTCATTAATTGCCTCTGGAATATTTCCTGAAGCTTGAAAAGATGCTTACATCACACCGTTGCCCAAAACCTTTCTTATCCGATTATCGACCAATTTTATTATAACCATTCCTGTCTAAATTCCTTGAAGTTTAATCTCTTTAACTCAAAATAGTTTCTTTAATACCTTGCAATCCGGCTTTTAAACCGGTCATAGTACTGTTATGGCTCACACTAAGATCACAGATGATATCCGATTTGGTATGGACAGTAAGCAAGTCAATATATTGTTTGCTTTTGATTTTAGCAATGCTTATAACACAGTGAACTTAGAAATTTTGTTCGTAATCCTAAGCACTCTTAACATATCTCCAACTACTACTGGTTTCGTAGTTACTAGAGTGGCTGACGCAGTGCATTCGGGTAGAGGAATCTTTCTCTAACTGGTGCCCATTAACTTCCAGCGTACTTCAAGATGGCGTGTTGTCCCCACTTCTGTTTACAGTTTACTATCAATCTCAAACTATCTTCTCTCTACCATCTATTTGCAGACGATTTCCAGATTTATGCACATAGTCCAATAAAAAATATCGTAACAACCATGATAAAATAGTTGAATGGTGTAAATATTATGGACCTCGGCTTAATCCTCTCAAGTTGCAGACCATAAAACAAAACCAAAACTAATATCGAAGATAAATTGGTCTGATTTACCCCCAATCGATCTCGATGGTATCATTATCCCGTTTAGTGAAACAATCAAAAGTCCTGGTATTTATATTGACCAAACGTTATCTTGTATCCCACAAGTCAAGGAATTTATCCGAAAAATCTTTGCTTCGGTCGAGACCTTAAAAAGATCACGTTGGAAATCCTTTCCGACTAAAACCAACGGTGTTAGCCACGGGAGCTCTTGAATCCATCTACGACTTCGCCAGCAGCGTTAACTCTACGTTTTCTTCTCTAACACCACATCGAACCAGTGCCACATCCCCTTCCCTTCCAGAGATGCCGATCCAGGAACATATAGCTCGGCATTCTCCCCTCTGACCCCATGCCTACCGTAGGTGGACGAGTGACCGCGGCCGTGAAAGGAAGGAAGCCCAGACACCCCTTTCCCCCACAGCCCACAACCTAGCCGGAAGTGGCTTTCGCATCCACATGGGCTCATGCCTTGGGCTTGTTAGATCGGTCCTCCAGTCCAGGTTATTAGCCATTGGTGAACAATTTGAGGCAAATTACTCGACCAATTCCCAGGGTACACCAAGCAGCCTCGCCGTTCTCCCAGGACATCATCCCGAACAGAATCACGCGACAGGTGAGAATCCAATTCACGAGGAGGTTACGTGGGTACCACGAAATCTTTTACCTGTGTCGACTAACATTGTGCTTGTCCAATGTTTGCTTCTACTTCTACCTTTACTGGACTATGCTGACATTTGCTGCACTAATCTGACAGAGGAACGCGGCGCGTCGTCTGCGCGTACATGCACATAATAGGAGACGAACGAGCTCATATTCGAGTTTTTAACTCTTTATGAAAATAAGCCAGCGCTTTGGAATAGTTCGTCGCCAAAAATAAAAATAATAGAGTTTAGCTAGTTAAAATTACCAACCTTCATCGGCTCTTGTTGAATAACGACACCCACAGTTATAAACACAAAAACTAAAAATTAAATCAACCTAATTATATAACACAAAAAATCCCCAAACGTTTTTTTACTCTATATCCTACACAGTTGCTTATTACAATTTTACATGTTAGGTTCCTTTTTTTAAACAAAAAAACATAGGTATATTGTGTATTGACGCTAAACTGTACTCACAAATAAATAAAAAAATATCAAGTCAAAATTTCAATATAAAAAATTAAAAAAAATCGCTTACAAGTTAAACAAAAAAATCTCTAGACATAAAAATCAAAATATTAACATAGGTACAAAATCTTATAATTATGTCACAATTTATGATTATCATTTCCATATATTTTAGGGATATAAATAATGAACATTCAGGCTAATATATACAACAGTTACATTAGAGTCGCATTTCCTAAAAATGCATCGCCTTAGCATTAAATCTCTCAAAACTGCAAAACATGTTTAACAGCTTCGAAACTTCACAAAACATGAAAACATAAAAAATTCATCATTAAACACATAACCATTAAAAAATCAATTTCAACCCCTGCTTACTCCCAAAAAAATAAAAAAATAAAAATGTAAAATAACATTACGTACAAGTAATAATGACTCTCTGATGGTTCGTACCTTTATGATGCACCTCTGTCTACGTAAATATGGCACGCACTCTGCGAGTTATCCATTTATCGATATTACTGCTGATACACGTAATATAGTATCAAAGTAATGAACATTATTGCCATTACTGTAATATTGACATAACTTAACTGGGATTCTAACTGCCTTTACAGCTGACTGACTGTTATTTTTGGTTTGCCGCTACTGTTATTGCTGTTCGCTCATTTTGGTTGATACTTTTACTCGTTCCCATTTTCGTATATTCTTGATATTATCAAACGCAAAGAAATAATATAATAATGCTTTAAACTTCTAGATGCTTAATATTTAGAGTGCAATGACCTACATATATCGCTTAGGCTGTATAATGCTACGACCGCTGCCAGTTGTGTATGGTATCAGTGCCACACGGTTAGCGTTGCCGCTTCGCTCATTAGACCTGGTACCTAAGATAGTTACGTTGGGGTTAAAACTTACGTTTCTTGAACTTTGGCTCTTGCGCTGTTCGACCTGAGCTTCTGTGCGAGTTTCTTTACCGATGTCATCAGCTAATAAATACGCTGGTTTAAACCTGTCTATTGAAATCCTGCTTCGCCTACCGGGAAATCGTATAACAAACGTTTTATCTGATCTTTTCACTACTGGATATGGGCCTTCGTAAGGTGGTTGCAATGATTTCCTGACCGCATCCACGCGTACAAAAACGTGAGAACAATTTAGTAAGTCTTTGTGTACAAAAATTGATTGATTTCCGCTTTTGATCCTGGCTGTAATTTATGCATTGATTTCATAACTTTTCAACAAACTCGTAAGATTCGCCTAAAGGTTATTTGATACAGTGTAAAAATCCCCTGGTCTAGTCTTAACCTTTTACCAAATGTAATTTCTGCTGCACTTACGCCTGTGGTTTGCTTTGTAGCTGCTCTCAAACCTAGCATAACACTGGGTAGCTCTTCAAGCCAACCTGTGTTAATTATTCGCGACATAACAACAAGCTTTTAACGCTCTATGCTAACTCTCTATCATACCGTTGGATTCGGGCCCATAAGTACTTGTCCTTAGTCTATTTGTATCTAACAATTTCATGAGTTTCGCAAATAAATTACTTTCGAATTGTCTGCCCTGATCGCTAGTAAGCTTACTAGGACAACCATACCTAACAATCAAGCCTTCATCAATGGCTTTGGCTACGGCTCCCGCCGTGATCTCTTTTACTGTAAACGCTTCTGGCCAACTTGTTTTCCTGTCTATTATAGTAACTATATTTCACTATTAGTAGGTAGAGGACCTACTATGTCTACATGTATGTGCTCAAATCTCTCTGCATCTGCGACCTGTCCTAACTCTGATCTTGTGTGACGTTGGACTTTTGACTTCTGACACTGTAAACAAGCCTTAGTCCATCTTCCTATGTCTTTATTCATATCTTTCCAGAAAAAACCTTTCCCTAACTAATGTTTTAGTAGTACGTATTCCTGGATGACTAATATTATATATACTATCAAAAGCTATACACCGTAATTCCTCTGTTAAGTAAGGACGAATATTCTGTGTTGAACTTTCAGCTTTAATTTAAATTGAACTATTACGTAGCGTAACTTTGAAAGTTAACTGACTGTTGGGTTTACTCAAAAATTCCTGAAAAATGCTGTCATTTTTTTACGCGTCAGCTAAATTTGCATAATCGATAACGTTAGACATGTTATCGTCTCTATTCTCGATAAAGCAACCGCGGCATGGTTCCCGTCACCTGAGATGAATCGTATGTCTGTTGTAAACTCACTAATGTATAGTAATTGACGCATTCTTCGCGGCGTTTTTGTATCGTTGGTTAATTTAGTAAAAGCAAACGTCAATCGCTTGTGATCTGTAAAAATAATCAACTCTCTGCCTTCTACCATTTTTTTAAAATACCTAATAGCTAATAAATCCCTATCGTTGGTACTATTTTTTTCTGCACAACCGTTAGTTTCTTGGAAAAGCAACCTAACGGACTCCAACTTCCGTTACTACGTTGTTGCAAACAGCACTGATCCGATTATTTGATGCGTCGGCCATTATCGATAGCTGTGCGTCAGGTGATGGATACGATAATCAAGCTTGCTCGTTTAGCAATCTAAAAATGCTTGGTCGGTCTGTTTGTTCGCGTTAATTTTTGTTTTGTCTCTAACCTTATGTAAATACTTATTCAATTCTGACTGGCTTTTGACTGCTTCTGGCATGTGAGTACGATAAAAATTAACCATTCCTTAAAATCTACGTAATTGCTCAACTGCTTCAGGGTTTGGATACTTACATATGGCTTCTATTGTCTCTTCTAACGGTTGAATTTCTTCCGTAGACACTTGAAAACCTAAGAAACTTACTTTCCGAACTCCCACTTTGCTAAGTTTATTGTAAGACTATACGTACTAAACCTTTGGAATACCTGTTCTAAATGTTCCCTATGATATGATTTATCGTCTTCTATTATGCCTGTAGCTAGTTCCCTCATCTTTCTCAATAGCTGAGTCGGTTTTGGTCTCCCAGCTCCATTTCGCTAGTTAGTGAATCTGTCTTGTGCCACTTTCTTCATAAATTTGTAACAGTTTGTAAAAAATTTACTAAATCACGTCGGGGTCACCAATGTTATTGTTGCCTTGGTTATTATTCAAAGGACTTAGTAAATGAAATCACAATTTACGGTACTGTTGTATATTCCTACACACTGGTATATATTACAATTTTTACATCGTTACATTAGTTATAAAATGTACTTAACCGTGCTCGCGTAGTGAAAGGGAACAACTTCCTAGTTTGCCCGCGAGCGATTGCAATGTATGCAATAATGCACTAATAATACATCTCTATCGTTCAAAATTTAAAGTTCTACGACCTAGGGGATGGTTAGTCTAGTTTTAAACATTACCGTATTTACAAAATTATTATGCACAGTTGTATGTATAACCCATCTCCTTCTCTCCTACATAAATTTCTATGACTATTCTTTTCTTACTTTCCATTACGCACTATAGTAAAGAACCAAACAGCTGATACAAGATTACTATGAAATTCTATCGCATCGCCGCGTACCGCTTCATGTGTTTACAACGAATTTATTAAATACGTTGAACTTAAATGTTTTGTAAAAGAATCTGCTTTTATAGACCCTTGGCAGAAACCAGTGTTGTGGACGATAGTGAGTGCCACTCGTCCTTCTGGATTTGAGAAGCCGGAATTAATCAAGGCGTGGTGAGTCACTATATATTTCCATCCTTGCTCATTATAAATAACTATGCTACTACTATTTTACTATATTTGGTATTTTCAAATCGCAGCAAGCAAATTAGAGTCTAATTTAAGAATCAGCGCACACAGTAAGTGTTGTTTACTTTGGCCGTAAGTTATAATTTTTGTTACGAAAGTGCAAAAGTATTTCATACACTCCTCATAAACTAAAATATTTTTAACGCATTTATAACAGATATTTTATTTCTCCTATTCTGTATATATGTTTTAGATTTTGGTTTTGTACCAAGGTTGGTTTTTTTGTAGGTGGCAAACAAAGTTGCTTAACCTTTGAAACTCAAATCACTTCTTTCTTGAAGAACTCCATATTGTAGTCCCTAAAGAAAACCTTGGCAGGGAGATCATTCCACAACTTAAGCGTTCGCGGGAAAGGTTCTCTTGAACCGCACTATACATGATCATTTAGGTTCCAAAGTGTGAGGATGAGTTAGTTCCCTGACGATGGCAAGTGGTGCGATGATAGAAAGGAGCATCATTTTAGACAATCTCAGAACACAAAAACAACAGTCCATCAAATAAGCGGTAGAACACACATGGAAAGACAAACTCTCTCCTCAGATTAAAGGGTTCGATAAGGTTTGTGAGTTTCGAAAAATTCTTGCAGCTCTTGAAGTGAGTCAAAAGGTCTAAGCCGATATCTGGGTGAACCTGCCTAGAGATGATAACAGTACTCCATGTAGTATGGACCTTCGACTTGTAAAGCAACAATTGTACTCTTCTTTGGTACATAATGAAAGTGTCCCTTGACTGTAGATTAATAATTCAGAACACCTCTTTGTATATAAATGCTTGTATATTACGAAACGTACATAAAGATATAATAAATAGTCCACGTAGTCGATAGTCTGATCGGGCTGCTTCGTGGATTTTCGGCTCCACATCGCAGAGTGACGACATGTATCGGCTTCCTGATTAGTAGGTTGATGACATCATCTACTCGACCAGTGATGGGCCAGAATCGTAAGCGTGAATCGCGAACAACAACTTTTGCCCCGAGGTAAAGTACTGTTTTGCTCTGCTGAGTACACTGTGTTTTTTGGATACCTGCTTCACTTCGTCTTCCAAATGATCTTGGAAATGAACGTCGCTGACAATTCCAATGCTCTTGGATAGACGTGTTCAAAATTGCGGGACCTCAGAGAATGGGTTTTTCTTAGCGGTGAACGATGAACTACACAAGATCTTCATCAGGCTAACTCGTATCAAGTTTTCCCCTTCCCTAGTTGGATACATTGGACAGAGTGGTCTCGGTTTTAGCCATAAGTTCTTCGCAGTTGTTCTCTATATTGGAACGAGGGATGTTTGCACGGCTAGTGTAAAACGCGTCTCCGGTACTGTCATCGGCATAAAAAATGTATGCCGAAAAATGGACAACATAACATTGATATGCAGAAGAAACAGCTAAGAAGCCATCACAGAGCCTTGCGGGGCGCCAGTTTGGAAATCAATGCTATCACAGCAACTTGATTCAACTACGGCTCGTATGCGTCTGCCAGACAGAAAGAGCAGTTCAATGTAAGGCAAATTAGACATAATACCTTGATGCCAGACTCAATCAAACGTCTTTGCTATGTCTAGACTATGTAGTCTATCTAGTGTTCCAGTACATCCTTCTGACTCTCAGTGACTGGTGCTGACGGGTGTTAGATATACTATAAGCCACAGGTCGAGCGAACGAAAGCCGTATTGACGGTCATTGACTAGATTGTTTTATCTAGGTATCTTAGAAGCTGTTTGGTAACTACACGCTCCATCAGAGGTTATAGCTATTGGCATGTAATTTAATGGATCTGACCTGTTTCCCTTTTTGTGCACAGAATGTAAATTTATAGTCTTCTGCAAAGACAAAAATTGTTTTGTCAGGAAGAAAGGGCAAAAAGGCGCGTGAGTATAGGACATAGCTTAGGCGCACACGGTTTAAGCACCATTGCTGGCATCCCGTCTGACCTATTTAATTTGTAAATGTCTATAGTAGGCAACGCCTACCGAACCTACTGCTATGTCAAACAGGTTTCCGGCATGGTCTCACTGCACCACTGCACCGTAAAGTAGGTACAACCCTTCGTCGTTTCAATTCGAGCCTGAGGCAAAGAGACTGCCCTGAAATTGGCTTTCTCCTTAGCACTATGGGTTAAGTCACCATCGGTCTTTCACAGTGGTAGAAACGACGATTGTCACAGGGGTAGCTCGCAAGTTACTCACCTATTTTGCCAATGAATTGTAATTTAGCACTGGCAGTTGTTTTTAATGTTATTTGTGTCTTAACTTAGTAATATTAGAATCCTCATTGTTTCGAGCCATAGTCTGCGGCTCGATTCCGTAAAATGATTGCTAACAATTCTCGTTTAAAATCCATAGAAATAAGATATACATTGCGCATTTGAAATTACGTATGAAATTCATCGATTGTCGCGAAACCGCAATATATATCTTATTTCTTTTTACGGAATCGACCCGCTGGTCTAAGCGATTTCTTTTGTTTATTGTTAAGTTTCTATAAATCGCACTGAGTATCAACTTTATGTTTAAAAAAATGTATGTATAGAGTAGTATAGTATAAAGTCGGGCCTTGTGTATAGAGTAGTATACAGTAGAGGTAGGTATGTGTGTGGCCCAGACAAATTACAATATTAAATTTAGCACAAAACTTAGCAAGTTGTATAATATTGGTTCCGTAAATTGATTTAATGAAAGGACCACAATAGCTGTTGTCAGATAAATACTTCCATATTTTCTTGTCAACAAAAAGAAAACGCACCCTTGAATGTCTGTTGACACAAATCACAATAGCTCTGCCAATTTTCCTGTTTCCCACAATAAAGGATTCCTCAGCATTTATACCCGAAATACCTACTGTGTACGCTGTGATTGACTGATAAATCTTAAGGTAGTTTTATTCACAACTTTATTTATATGTATAATATATATATATATAATTTCCTAGTGACTTATAAAGTCCTAGTACATAAATCTTACAAACACACAAAATCTTCAAAGAATTAAGAAATACAATTTGATACACATAAGTACATAGAAATAATCTTTCTTCGTTTACCACTCCATGCAGGTTAGAGTCTTAGAAAAAAATATTATACATGCTATATCTATAATATATATTATAATATATTCGTTTATAGTACGAATCATGAGCTAAAGTTTAGCCCCTTGGTGTTGATAAAGCGCCCATAGGCAACTCAAGCGGGCTGTAAGGTGTGTTGCTACCTAGGTGGTATTGAAAAAAAAACACTGGTCATGACAACTTAAGACCTCAAATGTAAGTGTAGACCACTTGCTGCCGGCCCTTATTGTGAGTGATATTAGAAAGTCCCTGTAGATATAATTCAATCCAATCAAATTGTATTAAAGTCGTAATCTCTACAACTACAGAACCATTTTTTATAATTATTTTATGAATAGGAAGATTTTAATTATGTAAACATCATTGTGGTGCGGAATGCGAAAGCGCCATGCAGCGAAATTAGCAATAAATGCGAAACACCAACTGATATCTTGAATTTGGAGAATTACACTTAGGAGGTTTAAACACTTGAGCGACTAGATAAAGATGAGATAAGATCCAAGCAACTCACCAAAAATGAAAAACTTGTCTTGTCGTAAACGTTGAGTAGGCGCTTTGTGAAGATGGACTCCTTACTCGTCCTGTCAGCAGCAGTGCTTCACGATTCTTCTGGAGGTACCTCCTGACTATAGATTTGCTTGTCCATGTAGTCACTTCACTTCTCACCTTCAGTCTTTTATGCGCAGTTTGTTTATAGAGTAAATATAAATAATAACAAAACACACGCGTGAGTATATAACCGTGCGGCGATTGTCTTAAGTAACTTAGAATGCGGTAGTATATAGTTTTAATACAATTCTATAAATAACGGGGGCATCTTGCATTGCGTCGTTGCAAATTGAATTGGCGCGAATGACACACACTGTATTGTCACATAAAAAGCAGCACCACCAGCGTAGGTTCGTGAGACCTCAAACATTCAATGAGCAGCCTAGATGGCCCCACACACCTCATCAGCAGCGCAAACACAATGTTTGATAATCAATTTGTAAGAAACTATTCCTTCACGTACGAGTAGCAGCACAGCAGTGATGTGGTCTGATTTTTTGCGCAGATATTGCTGGCGGGATCTTAAAGAATATAGAATACTTCTGAAAATTTTAGCTTCTCAGCAAGACCTATCTATCTACGGCTGTTTTCTAACACCAGCAGCTACTTCCATGTTAAGAATAAAACATTCTTTACCCGCGAAGATTGTCTCACTGCTGCGGTTGCGTAAACCTCAGGACCTTCTGAAATAAAACAGAGCTGCCTGCACGAGTACGATGCATAAAATTCATGCAATCCATTCCAATCTACTGACTTATAATGCCAATTAATTTTCCCAGATGGATCGGGTTGTGTGCATGACCCTCTAGTCCGATCGAGGCAGTGATCCTAGGAGCCAATAGGCGCGTCCACTAAGATGGAATATCCGCCCGGACGTGAAGTCAGCAGAAGGTCCAGTAAGGAACTCGTGTGGTCTTCTTTGTTATTATCGTTAAAGAAAGTACCAGCTGAGAGAATCCATAAGTCAGAAAAAATTCGTAAGCAGATATCCCCGAGTAGCTTTTGGTTCGAGAACTGAGAAAACAAGACATAATATTAAATAAAATAATGCCTTTAAGGTTTTCGAGAATAACCTAGACCTTTAATCTTCATAATTTAATAACCACATTCGTACAGAAACGCAGATCTTTTTAAATTAGCTAAATTCTTACAACTTCTAATAATAATGGGTGAAAGCGTCGATGACCTGCTAAATGAGTTATCTAAAAAAGAAAATATCCTAGCTTTTGTAAAAGTGTCTACCTCTCACCATACTACGTTCAAAATTGATATTTAAGAGAATGCCATTGTTTTAACAAGACTTAGTTGATTTGTGGACATGAAGATTTCACCGTAAAGGAGGACGCACTCCAGAACTAACCATTATTAACATAAATGATGAAATAAAAGGCCACCTACTGAAATTCATGAAAGTACCATACAATATCGAGATTCCTTCTTGTAATTCACAATCTCTTCGTTTGAACTCTGTCAACCTGAAAGGATTACATCATATCCGAGATACAATAATGCTGCAAACACTTTCAGACACAAACGAAGCTATGCCATAATCGCTGTACTAAACGATATTGGCCAGTATACTAATTACTTATTAGAAACTATAAATTGCTCTTACAGGATCATCAGCAAATCTGTGAAGGGGGTTAAAATTCGTCCTTAGTCTCTAAGGGCTAAAGTAATTTTATTTTAAATAATTTTTTTTCTTGCGAAAATGCCAAGGTCTGAGCCATACAACCACATCTTTAATATACTATATTGTAAGTATATTCTAAACATTTACAACAATATTTTTAGGGTTATAATATAAACTCGTTGATAAGAAAATTGGTTAACCTTTCATTCAGAGAGCGGGAATATTGGTCGGGTTCTTGTGAATTTTTAGTATATCTGAGGCAAATCTCTGGGTGGCCAAGGGATTACATTAAAATACTTACAATTTCAATGCTATTCTAATACTAACTAACATGTGTATATATTGTGAAAGTGTGTTTGCTTGTTGTTTAATGAGCCTACTCTTCACACCGACATAGTTTCCACGAGAATAATGACATCTAGTAACCAAATTCTACATGGATTAATTCTAGATACAGTTATAGTCTTTGTCTATATAATCAAAGAATAGCCATAGAAATCCGCATTAAGGGGCTAAAAGCTTGTTATGAAAAAAAAACAAAAAGTTTTTTTTTTATTCATTTGAATTCATTTAAGAAAATAAGACTGAAAGCGCTCTACTCCTTGACTAGTGTTCTTTGGCGATCGTTGGATGTATGCGTCAATACCTTTGTCTACAAGAATAAATAAAAATAATTAGTACAGCCGCGAAGTCTCTTACATTTTACTGTTGTAATAAATCAAAGATATGTAAGTTCAGTACTTTATAAATGTAGTGATACAAATTATTTATTTAATTATAAAACCAAGTAAAAATTAAGATCTTACTATTTCGCATTTTATAGAGTAGCTTGATCGATTTATCGACCCCGAAAACCCCTGCATACTAAATTTCATGAAAATCGTTGGAGCCGTTTTCGAGATTCAGATTATATATACACATATATACAAGAATTGCTTGTTTAAAGGTATTAGATAAACATGGTAGGGCCATCTTTTCAAGATGATATTGTTTCAATATTATTGCGATTTAGAAAGTATACCTATGTTTTCACTGCCGATGTAAAGGAAATGGACCGAAGAGTATTTATGAATCTATAAGATAGACACCGTCAGCAGATTTTTTAGAGAACTGACCCAATGATCCAATCAAAGTCTATCAGCTTAATACTGTCACTTATGGGACTGCTACCTTTACTTGGCAGTCAGATGTATTCAACAGCTTGCTAATGAATGCAGCGATCCACAGTTAGCTGAAGTCTTAAGTTTTTATGTAGATGATCTTTTGTCCGATACTTTTTCCATAGAAGATGCAAAGAAAAAAATTTCACGTGTTGACATTATATATTGCTCAGTTTCGGAATAAATCTTCGGAAGTGGAGATCCAACATCCTTAAAAACTTCATTTTAAAATTTTAGAATTAACTTGGCGTAGTAAAGCCGATTCTGTATATTTATTAAGTGACTTTAGTAAATTATCAGAGGGATCTATAACGAAACGATCTATATTGTCAGCTATAGGAAAACTATTTGATCCGTTAGGACTTATAGCACCTCGTATTATCCAATGTAAAATTTAAAATTTAAATTCAATAGAATTAAATCCAACGCCAGCTCACTTTTAAATAGGGAGACCACTCACTTCGATTCCTACTAATTGCTTAAGCGAGGGGCCATCTAATGGATTGAGTCAGTATCAACACATAGAACAGCTACGACAGCATTTTTGGTCTCGCTGGTATAAAAAATACATAACGGGGCTGCAGCAGAGAACTGAATAGACTCATTCGTCTGGACAATTAGCCAAGAACACAATGGTGCTAATTAAAGATGATCATTTACCTCTTCTGAAGCTTCCACAGCTTGTGCGGATCATAGATGTATTTCCTAGAACCGATGGAATGATTCGTGCAGCAGATATCCAAACTACCCAAGAAACTATTAGAAGATCTTTCTCTAAGATTGTGCTCTATTATACTGGCTGATTATTATTACTTTTTATCTTTATGTCGTAATTTGTAAAAAAATTACGATCTATTATAAATGAACTAAAGCCTTAATGAACATGTCAAAAAGTATTCAATTTTTTTTAAATCAGTCTGTCATGTTGCAAAGTCTAATCACGTAAGCAGAAAAATTTAATCATCTGATAATGTGATTAAAACCGTTTGGAAGGTGATCAATAATGAAACTGGTAGATCAAAGGCCCGACTGAACTTCAATATCAAAACGGACTCTGGTTTAATTGATGATGCAGAAAAAGTTGCCCAAATATTTGAAAACTTATTTGGTGAAATACCATCAAAAATACCTGAATTTATCTCGCCAAGCTGCTGAATCTATTGTAAAGGACAGTGTTACTGAGTGTTATGCTAACTTTAAATTTGATCACGTAGATCACCAAATAATTATCAAAACATTTAAAACACTTAATCTGAAAAATACTGAAGATTTGTGGGGGATGTCTGTTAAGTTAATTAGTCCAATCATGTCAGTTGTTGTTCCCTATCTTGCTAATATATTTAATGTATGCATTGATAATGGTGTATTTCCAGACCTTATAAAATGCAGTAAATTGATACTTCTTTTTAAATCTAGTGACAATGAAGATCCCTCAAATTTTAGACCAATATCTGTTCTACCTGTTTTTGTTTGTTCAATACTGAGAAGAACCGGCAAGAAACTCAGCAAGGGCATTTCTTTTCTTCCTTTCTCTTACAGCGTCCAATTAAAATATTGGAAAATGCCCTCCCTATCATAAAAGGACACTTTTCATTACAAACATAAAAAAAACATGAAATATAAAGCACAAGCACAACATAAAAAAGTATCTAATATAAAAAAAAGACAGTTTATGTATTCATCACTAAGAAATAATCAATGTCTTACAGTATTAATAAACAAAACAAAAAAGTAAGACTAAATACTAAGAATACAAAGAAGTTTGCAAGAGCAGACCAGCCTCCACAGGCGGCACCCGTTCACGAGTATGACACATGAATCAGCCATCGCTTCGCCCAACTATGTTTTAGGGAACGTAACGACCCTACACACACGCCACCACCGCAGAGACAATTTGAGAGAGCATGACACTCAAGCAACTCCAATAAAACTTCGATTGTACTAGTAACAATGTGTGTGGTAAAGGAACAAAATATAAGAGAAGAAGATTGGAAGGTTCGTAATGCTTTATTGCCGAGAATAACCGGCAATAAACTCAGCAGTTAATCTTTTATACATCATATAAAAATACAATATAGCCTTAAACTAGGTAATAACATAATATACAATGTTTTAATTTAAAAATATTTCAAATGCCCCAATACAAATACAAATCAATTAGATTCTAATTTTTCCAAGCATTTTTATCATTTATGTTTTCATCAATTTTGTAATAGCTTTCTTTCATTAAACTATCCCTGACATATGTTTTAAATTTATTTGAGGGTAAATTAACCACATGTTCTGGAATTTTTATTGAAGAAAAATATACTTTGTATTGCGACAGAGCTATGTATCTTTTGAAGACGACATTTTGGAACTACCAATAATATCCTTATTTCTTGTATTATCACTGTGTAGGTCACTATTTTTAGCACATAGGTGACGATTTTTGCGTACATACATTATACAAGCGAAGATATATTGGCAAGGAACAGTTAAAATATTAATTTCCCTAAATAGTTCCCTAAGAGAAATTCGAGGTCCTAATTTATAGATTGAAATCTCGCGGCATGGGAGAGTTCCCAAGATGTAGTTAAAGTTTTTTGCGACTTATCGAAGGCGTTTGATTGTGCTGATCATCATACGTTGTTAGCTAAATTAAAATATTATGGTGTTAGAAATAAATCTCTTGAACTTGGAGAATCATACTTAAGCAATAGAATTCAAAAAGTGGTTATAAATAGTGCTAAATCTCAGGGATCTCTAGTAAAACTAGGTGTACCACAAGGGTCAATATTAGGGCCTTTCTTATTTTTAGTATATATAAATGACTTACCCTTTATGGTGCAAAAGTTTACAAAGATAGTATTATTTGCGGATGACACTTCATTATTGTTTAAAGTGAACAGGAAACATGACAATTCGAACGACATAAATGGACACCTTATAAAAATTTCAAACTGGTTTACGGTTAATAATCTTGTACTTAATGCAAATAAAACAAAATGCATTAAGTTTTCACTACCTAATGTAATCCAAATAAATAGAAATTTGGTATTAAATAATGAAAAATTTGAATTAGTTGATAAAACGGTCTTTTTAGGTATAACTATTGACTCAAAATTGCAGTGGGGTCCACAAATTACAGTACTGGCAGGTAAACTTAGTTATGCTGCTTTTGCGGTGAGGAAAATCAGGCAACTGACTGACATAACCAAAGCAAGGCTTGTTTAATTTGCTTATTTCCACAGTGTCATGTCTTATGGTATTTTGCTATGGGGTTCTGCTGCTGATATTGAAACCATATTTATATTACAAAAAAGTGCAGTACGAAGCATTTATGACCTAGGTAGCCGATATTCTGTCAGGGATGTTTTTAATGAAATAAATATTCTAACGGTACCGTGTCAATATATCTATGAAAATATTATGTTTGTCCGTAAAAATATATCCCAATTTCCGAGGAACAGTGATGAGCAGATTAAATACGAGAAATAAAAATAAACTTGCTATGACAAAGTTTAGGCTTACTAAAGCCAACAAATCATTTATGAGAAGCGGTGTAAAATTTTATAATAAGTTAACTGTAGAAATTCTTAACTTAGGTGACAAATAGTTTAAATTTTAAATTAATAATCTGCTTTTTAAGAAAGCTTATTATAATGTAGATGAATATTTGAATGACAAAATTGTATGGTCTAGTATCACACAAAATTAATGTTAGGTTTTCTATTCAAACTTAAATAATTTACGTTTGATAAGTCAAAGGAGCACTCTAAAGACCAAGCTAAGTAACGATGTTATGTCTCTGTTGTTTACTTTAGAGTGGTTGGTGGCGAGCTACCAGAGGATGCACCATGTGCAATCCGCCTTCGGTTGCCTGGTTTTGGTGGGGTTTTTGATGTGGGGCGGGAGTGTGGCGCACGAGTAAGTACGTATATGTATGTATTTAAATATTTGGATAGATGTTGTGTACTTGATGGCTCGGTTCCTGCATGACTGATTGGTAACAGGTGTACATCCGGGAGTTTCTTGTCACTTCTTCTCCCCTTAGGCTAGTTTCCGAAGTGATGGTAGTTTAAATGATTTTTTATTTTATTTATTTATTTAATTTTTTTTAATTTAAGTTTAAATTATGTGAATTTGTTGCCGGGCTGTTGCGAGTAGCTGCCGGCGTCAAAAAACGACCGTGGTTTAATAGGTCTCTAAAATTCATAAGCAAACTGCGTATGAGGCTTAATAAATAATAAGGATCCGCATTAATATAAAACGCAAATTAAGTGCTGCCGCGAGGTTCAGTAAGAAAGCAACAACCAGAGCTAAATTCCAATTCATCGGCAAAATAGGTGGGCGACATGCGAACTATGACTCTGGGATTCGTGCTTTCTGGTCGCTGGCTAAAACAGCCGAAGAGAACTTTTGCCAGTCGTCGTTCCCACCACTGCGAAAGACCGATGGTGACTTGGCCCATAGTGTTAAAGAGAAAGCCGATCTACTGGGCAGTATTTTTACCTCAAACTCAAAAATAAAAGATGAAGGCGCTGTACCACCTACTATACTGTGGTGCGGTAAGACCATGCCGGAAATTTCCATAACACAGCGGGAGGTCCAGCGGGCGTTAATTTCTCTAGACGATCATAAGTCGAGTGGGCCAGACGGTTTACCAGCAGTAGTGCTTTAGCTGTGTGCTCATGATTTATGTCCTGTACTCACGCGCCTCTTCGTGCCTCCCTACCACACTTTGCCATCTTACGGAAAGCCCGAGGGTTTGTGCAAATGGGTGGCTAGCTTTTTGTCCGGCAGACGCATACGAGCCGTAGTTGTTTGGTAGTTTATCGGATGGCGGTTGGATGTGTCGGTTCTGTTTCTCAGAATTTAGCGTATTGTCTATTTTATGAATAACACGCAAGGTGCGCGGAGCGGTTGTCGTCTTTAGCGGGCGGGGCGGGGAGCGCTTCGTTAAGCGCGGTGTACGTTCGTATGGTCGTACTCGTTAAGACTGGTTCGGTTATGCAGCGGGCGGCAAGCAAGGCGCTGCGCAGCCTTGGAAATCCTTTCCATTGAATGTGTCTTAGGGTCACGTAGTCATGTGCATTAGGTTTCGTAGCGTTATATCAATTATTACGTACGGTCAGTAGTCGCAAATTTAAGCGCAAATTTAAGCAAACAATTGGGATCCTTTATATTGCCATCTCCAGCGATGTTCAGTTCCGAAATCATTTGCAAGACAAGGTGAAGCTGGCGTCCAAAAAAGCTGTGAGAATTGTCGACGGTCCCAAAATCACTTGCCGTACCGAGCCTTTAAGTCTGAGGAGAGCTTTAGTCTCCCTATGTGTGTTTTAACGCTTGTACAATGGGATGTGTTCTGAAGAATTGTTCGAAATGATTACTTTCTACCATCGCACCGCCATCGGCAGGAAATTCATTCTCACATTTTAGAACCGAAATGGTCGCGTACAGTGGGGTTTCAGAGAAATTTCCTTTTACAAACGCTTTAGTTGTGGAATGAGCTCCCTGCCAAGGTTTTCTCTAAGGACTACAGTTGAAGAATCGGCAACGCGTGAGTAATGCTCCTAGTGTAACAAGCATCCATTGGCTACGGTGACCGCTTACCATCAGGCGGACCGTAAGCTCGTTTGCCATATTAGAAGAAAAAAAAAAGGTGCGAGACGACACAAATTGTATTCTCTTATCGTAATTGATAGGTTCATTCCTATGAAAAGCCGGAAGCTCAAAAAAATAAACTATTCTTCAACAAAAACAGAAACCGACTTTAAATCCACTAAAATGAAATAAAAAATAAACCCCTAAATCAGACTTATTGACCTAACAAGCAGCTACATTTTTTATTCCCTTTGGAATTGATTGCTAAAAATCGACAAGTAAAAAGATTCTCTTGGCATCCGACATTAAGGCAAAGAAACTGTAGCTAAATGTTCTGTCAGTATGTATGCTTTTGCAGGCATTGGAAATCGACTTCAAGGCGAATAAAATAAGTAGCTGAATATACTGTCAATAAGTCTGATTTATATTTTTGTTAGAAATAGTTTATTTTTTAATTTTTAGTTTATGCAACCTTCCTTTAAGTCAATATTAAGGAAACTTGGAACTTTCTTTTAATTTTGTTTGAAACTATTAGTGAAACGGACAAATGGTAAAAATGAAAGAATAGGAAACTACAACGGTTCGGTTTTTACCACTTATCAACGGAATCCTAAAAACAAAACCTAAAAAGAAACAAAATTGTACAGCGGCTAACGTTTTTTACCCCAAAAATGAAATAGAAGAATGGATGGATATGACAAAATCCGTTTTTGCCATGAACCTTTATATTTGACAAATAGCTGGATGCACAGATATGACGATGCTATACATTTTCTACATAACATTCGGTTTTAACTATGGAACCCTAAACAATAAGACGAGAAAATGGCCATCGAACTTTTGCACTGCCGTGCACTTTGGTAAAAAAAAAATTTCAAAACATTTAAGGTGCGATTGGCACAACGAAATTGCACGAAATGCGAGATAGTATCGCATGCGGATTTTTGTGGTTTGTTTCCGCTAGGGTTTTTTGCACACTATGCACTTAATGCATAAACATCCGCAGATCTGCAGATTGCCGCAATAGTGCTCGAAATGCGGTGAAGACATGTTGTCACTTCGCGTTTTACAGATAAAGGGATTTTTATTTTTACTAATGGCTTTCAACCATTCAACTCGTATAGTCAAGGTAAATTTTAAGGCGCCGCGCCGCAGTGCACTCAGCCATAAATGTCAAGTTGACTACTAGAGTGCGCGTCATATAAGTTTGCGCGTATTGAAGTGCGAAGCGGTAATTTTATCGTATATTGTTTTGTTAATCTCATTTTATGATTATGATTTATAACCATTGTGGTGTAATTTGATGTACGACAGTCTGTGTCCGAACAATAAACGAGCGTGACGTGTACCTGCTATTTGTATTTAAATATCCTCGATTTATAACAATTGGCGACGAGTTATTTCCCCACGTCTACAAAATGGCAAGCAGTCACGGATTTTTCGGCGGCAGCCTCACCTTCGACCACCACATACAGGGGTAGAATTTTTTTTTTAATTTGTTTTACGCAGTACTGCATGGCGAACGACATTACCAATGACAGTGATAAATTAGGATTCAAGCGGCGTGCCCTGTTATTGTCGGCTTTGGTCGAAGATACTTACCGTGTCGTCAGAGATCTTGTTTACCCAAAAGAGCTCGAGACCTTAGACTACAAACAGCTTGTGGCGGAACTGGATCAACATTTTGTCACTAAAAGAAGTACATTTGCTGAGAGGTAATTCTAAAAGGCGGAGCAGCGACCGGGTGAAGATTTAGCTGAGTGGGCGGCACGAGTGCGGAGTCTGGCGCTGTATTGCGAGTTTAAAGCGGAGCTTGGTACAGCGTTACGAGACCGTTTTGTTCTCGGGCTAGAGAACGTCAGAGAGAAGGAGAAGTTGTTTTCAGAAAGCATCCATTTCCAAGCAAGCAAGACACCTTAACCTTCGCAAAAGCCTTGGAGCTAGCGCAAGACGTGCGCTGTGCTCGCCTGGCCACTGCAAGGGTCGCGCACGGATGCAAAACCCAGCGCGCCGGCGGCGCAGCCAGTGTTTGCAATGCATGCGGGGCCCAGCGCGGGAAAAGATCGTCGGGTTCCCGGTAAAAAGTGTTGTAGTGTGTGCGGTTACAATAGTCATGACAAAGGACAGTGTAGATTAATTAATTTTACGTGTACAACTGTTTTAAGAAAGGTCATCTTAAAAGAATGTGCAACATAAATGTAAAAAACAACAGTTTTTTAGCTGCGGAGGACGATTTTTGCATTATGCAGGTAATTATGATTGATTTAACTTAGAATGTGTAAACGGTCAGCCGATGCGGCAGATCATGTCGATAGCGCGCGAGCAAGTTTTGTGCGAAGTAGATTGCGGTAGTGCGGTCTCTGTCTTGCCAGATGATGTTTACGAGTTAAAATTTAAAGGCATGTACCAACTAAAACCATGCAAAGTTATGCTAAACTGTTACAATGGTACTTAAATTTCCCCATTAGGTTGTGTAGCGTTGTCTGTGACTTTTGAGGGCCACACTAAACTGATAACATTTTATGTAATAAAGACTAACAACAAACAACCCACATTGCTTGGTCGCGATTTTATAAGCGTTTTTAACATGCAATTGTATACCGTAAGTTGCAATAAATTACAACCAGATTATTTAGCTAAGGAGTTAAAAAGTAAGTATTCGCAATTGTTTTCGGACGAATTGGGGCAGTTTAACAAGTATAAAGTTACGTTAAAAATAAAACCGGACGTACAATTAAAATTTTTAAGCCGAGAACTGTTCCATTATCGCTTAGAGACAAAGTTGAAAGTGAATTAGACAGGTTGCTGAGCTTAAGTATTCTGGAAAGAGTCGAGCATGCCGAGGTAGCGACGCCGATTGTCCCTGTGCTCCGTCGCGACGGTGGCGTGCGCATCTACGGTGACTACTCCGTCACGCTTAACAAGGCGCTGTACATCGACGCGTACCCGTTGCCGCGCATAGAAGATCTATTTGCTCGGTTGCACGGTGGGGTAGAATTTAGCAAATTAGACCTGTCCAGGGCATACAATCAATTATAATTGGACGATTCAAAAAAATTTACATGTATAAACACTCATAAAGGCCTTTTCTGCTATAACAGGCTAGTTTTCGGTCTAGCCAGCGCGCCTAGTATTTTTCAAAGAACTTTGGAGCGGAATTGAAGGAATATGTATTCTTTTTAGACGATATCTTAGTGACCGGTCCGTCACGAAGCGTTTAGCAGATACGGTTTAGTGAGTACCTTGGTCACAGATAACGCTACTAATTTTTGTTAAGCACTATTTGAAAGTTTTTGTACCATAAATGGTATTCAGCATTTGACAAGCGCACCATACCACCCGGCCTCTAACGGGCAGGCTGAGAACTCGGTCAAAACAGTGAAAAGAGGATTAAAATTGATCTTAGTGGAAAACTTGTCTCAACGAGACTTATCTCGTAAATTATTCGCGCTTTCATACCTCACTAGGCAATTTCCGTCTTCATGGAAGACTGCTAATGTGCACCCGGTGCCCAAAAAGGGCGATAGATCAGATTTTTATTTAGTTATAGGTACTCGATTTATTGTACGACGGGATTCTCGCCCGCCCAGTTGTTACTAGGCCGGCGCCTGCGCTGTCGACTTGATCTGCTTCAGGTAAACAACGATGACTCATCATCGATCATAAACGCGGCGTCTTCTGCAGCTAGACATAATGTTGTGGCAAAACAAATCTTACAGAGTGATCAATGTGGTGGCGAGCGGAAAGTAGTTTTTAAGGTTGGACAGAAACTGTTTGTTAAACATTTTTACAACAACGGTTCAAAATACATATGGAAAGTTGGTTACATTAAGGAGATTATAGGAACAAGAATGTATTGGGTTTACATTCCCGAATTAAGTTTAAATACAAAAAAACACGTTGATTATGTATTACCATATAAAGGAACGGACAGATTAAGTGGCGAAGATAAAGGAACGGACAGATTAAGTGGCGAAGATAAAGACGACTTAAATGATTATGGAGAGATTACATTGAGTGGAAAGGTTTTTTCTTCTACGTCAGGCAAGGACGTTACGTCAGGCGGTATACAGGACGAGTTTCAAACTTCAACGACGTTTCAGCCACAGACTCGAGTCGAAAATCAACAAAGTGCGGAAGGAGGCCTCGATGACTCATTTTGTTCAGTACCGAAATTGCCGTCACCCCATGGCCAAGACGATACAGTAAGCGATTATACAACGGGTTCCGGCACGGAATTACACCGGGAGGAAGGTAACCGCGCGACCACGGATACGAGTCCTACTCCTGGTTCTGCAGCGACCACTGAACCACTGATTGTGTCAGTCAGGGCTGATCATCCGCTGGATGCAGTGCCCGCCGAGAGTGCAGCCAAACAGCCGTTGACAGATCCACCAACTACCGGGATATTGATCAGTGACCCAGGAATGGGGCACACTAGGGCTGTTCGTTCCACGCGAAAAAGAAACGTTGACTATAAAGTTAAATTTTTTGTAATTAATTTTACCGGCTTATATTATTTTTAGTTATTTGTAATTTAGTGGTGGAGGGATTGTAGTAAATGTAGGTTGATATAGATTTGTAACCATTGAGGTGCAAATCGATGTACGACAGTCTGTGTCCGAACAATAAACGAGCGTGACGTGTACCTGCTATTTGTATTTAAATATCCTCGATATATAACACATTCACAGTAGTGCCTCCGCTACGGAGAAACTTACATGGCCAGTCTAGACGTAGAGACCGGTAGAAGCTCGTCTAAATAATCAAAATGATACATGTTGAAAAAATTTCTTGGACCAATCCTTACTAAAATGAAATGGGGGCAATTTGTGGTTAATATATATGTATGACTGAGTTCTGAGGTAACAAATATTAAAAAATAACATAAAACTAAATTGGGAACCTTTTCTTTTTTGAAGTTGGATAAAAAAGATTTGATTGAAATTATAAAAATTGATTTAGAAAAATTCACCAACACGTCTACTTACAAGAACTGCCTCGCGGGGCCTATTGTGGCCTTTCTTCAACTTTGAATTTCCTTAGTATTTGAGTAAAACGGTAGCGCTACGCAGAAGCTCCCTGGAGCCCTGCCAACAGATAAATGCGCCGCTTACGAGATGTCTGGTCTTTTTTGTTTTACTAGCATTCGTAATTTAGAGGTTTCTGTTAAATATTATTGTCGCTTGGTTAAATAAATGAAAATATATTCTAAGTGCTAATATGTATAGTATAAATCAATGTAGTTACATTGGCAATATAGTCCAGGATATACCAAGTAGGTAAATAAACTAAATAAATAACTAATGGGTATAAGTCACAAGCAAAAAGTAAACGGTCAAAAAGTGTGCGTTTTATTATGACATAACATTAAATCACATTTAAGTGATGTCCGTGTAGTTTTTTTGTATCACCCTATTCCCAGTGAATAGACTTATACCTTTTGTATTCTTCTTTCTTTTTTGAACAAATAATAATGCCACCTTTTAACCATAGAATTTTCATACCCAAGAAAGTGGAAGTCCCCCAGTGACTAACACCTAAGCTTAGATGGCAGGTTAAAAAATTAAAAGTTAATTTAATAAACATTATTAGGCAAACAAACCAATCAACAATAAACTATTTGTATGCTTTAGCAGCAGCTAATCATTGGTAATCATTTGTACTTAATCGAATTGTGGCATCTGCTGCAGGAACTTGAGTATAAAATGCCACGTATGACTTTTTAAGACATTCTCATACTCTGATGAACAGATGTTCGTGAAATTTCTTTCCTGGTCTCAGCAATTTTAATTTCTCATACATAGAAGTCGTGAGAATATCATATCTTAAAGCTGCACCTTTTAGAGTCATTTTTCCCACAGGTACTTTTTCAATTGCAATATTTGAGTTTTTTGTGGCAACGACTTCTGTCATTATTTTAGATAAAATTCTTACAGAAATAATAAAATATATCCGTAAACATTTGAAAACTCAACATAATCTTAAAAAATGTTGGTTAAGTCACAGCATACTGTTCGGTAATAGGGACTCATTGAAGGATCTATTAAGGCCTTTAAAATAAAAACTTCTAGTTTAATTTTTATAAATCCTACATAAAGAATACTTACCAATGACAAATCAGACTGTAGTGGATCCAAGCCGTTAATAGAGAATTGTAGTAGTCTGGACCCCACGACACGGTGTTGACATTCTAATTTAAGTTTTAAGAGAGCAGGTAAATTAAAGATGGAATTCATCAATAATAAATATAAATTAGATTAATCACCTTCGTAATTCATACCAATCGAATACTCCTAATAAATGGATAGAAACGAGATCAATGAAGTATGAACTAAGTGAGTGTGTAGTGGACCCAAGCCGTTAATAGAGAATTGTAGTAATCTGGACCCCGCCACACGGTGTTGACATGCAAATTTAAGTTTTAAGAAAGCAGAACGCTGGGATTTGTCAATAATAAACAATAAATTAAATTAATTACCTTCGTGACTCATACCAATCGAATGGTCTTAATAAATGGATAAAAATGAGATCAATGGAGCATGAAGTAAGTGAGTGGCCCGGATGTCCTCACCGGTCTTTGACTAAAATGGTTATGCCTACGTCATAAGGCGTAAACCGCAGTGGGATCCTAAAATCATCAACACAAAAACTACTCGTTAAATACGACCAATTCGTGAAGTAGCAGATAACCAGGAGGTTAAAATATATGGAGAATATCGATCGATTTTTTCAGTTAGTTGATATAAACGTCGTAGGGTGCGAGGGGGATAGTAGAGTGGGCTCCGCGCCGCTTACGACGAACCACCAATGTGTAGGCTAATCGAAGCTGTATAATCGAGCCACAAAGAAGCGGAGAGGCTAGTTCGGCGGGTAAAAGAGTTTAGTAGAATCGATTTACGATTTCGATATGATTGTTCGATTATTACTATAAAGTAACTGGCCACTAAACTGCGGAGCACGTGGGTACACGTGGAAGTAAAATAAAGAAGAATTTAACTGGCGCCACCATTTCTAGACACGCCACGCGTTCAGGCCGCGTCAATCGTGGGGGAGGGGAGAACGGTTATAAGCGATAGGCGTCAGCTGCGGCACCCTTTTTCACTGTCGTCGTGCCGAGAGGCTGGCCGTGTTCGAGGTTCCTGAGGAAGTGGGAAGGACAGGACGCATAAAGATTTGAAGAAATTTAATACCGGCACCGTGCACGTTTCGCCTACATCAAATATCAGTAAGTGTCTTTTGTGAGAACTGAGGCTAGCAATGTCAACTTATTATTGATGGGTTTGTACTATGGGGCTTTGTGAGGGACTTCCTTTATACGATGGCGTAAGGACTGTGTAAGGGACCGTGTAAGATGCCACCTTGGATAAAGTGAAGGGTTGGTTGGGGAAAATTGAAAGTGTTTGACTTTTTGGTTGGGATTTAGTCCGGGATTTTAGTTGTAAATTTGGGGTAGAGAAGAAAGAAACCCTTACTTATTGAAAATGCAGAGGTAATTTGTTGACATTGTTGGCTATGTACTCTCTAAGGAAAAGAGATTGCCGATTTCTGTAGAAAATCTAGTGGAGTAAAAGGTTCCTGCCGGGATCGGTGTCTTTTAACATGATGTTGTAAATTTTGTGATACCTTGTGGGAGGAAAACCCCGTAATTAAGCCCTGATCTGATTAGATAGGAAATCGGTTAAGCTTAGGGTTAAGGCTAGGGTAAATCTTGTGTATTCCTTGCTGTGCATATATATGTATAAGTAGTAATCCCTGTGTATTCCTTGTAGTGCGTGTATGTGTATGAGTTTGGATATCCTCACTGGATAAAACCCTACGCGAGTCCCAGGGCCGCGGTTACTCGCACTGATCTGAGTCGGAGGTGAAGGGACCCCCCAAAGGACTTGCTAGGGTAATCCTTGTGTGGCCCTTGCTGTGCATATATATGTATAAGTAGTAATCCCTGTGTATTCCTTGTAGTGCGTGTATGTGTATGAGTTTGGATATCCTCACTGGATAAAACCCTACGCGAGTCCCTGGGCCGCGGTTACTCGCACTGATCTGAGTCGGAGGTGAAGAGACCCCCCAAAGGACTTGCTGGGGTAATCCTTGTGTGGCCCTTGCTGTGCATATATATGTTGAGTAGGTGATCCTTGTGTGAACTTTGTCTTGAATTCCTATTAAAGGAAACCCTACACGATTTAGTAGGTGCTCATTAAAGTTGTACGAGTTTGTTGCATGTAATTCACTATTATGTTAATGATATCTCTATATTCACTATTTATTATCACAACAATTTTAAATTCCAATATCGTGCTGCGTTGCGGTATGGTGGCCCCCAAAGCAAGCAGACCCTTGGTAGATAGAGGTAGGTGAGGACGGGGCAGTCACAGTAGCAGCTTCTTCAAGCGGGGTCTTGCTTGTTATAAGATTAAGGAAGATCGGGGCTTAATGTTAGGGATAGACTATATTGACCTTGGGCTTCGGGAATCTAAGGGTGTGAGGGAATCTAGGTTGGCTCCATTTCCACCCTTCACCAGTGACAGGTAAGGAAACTGAACTTGTGTGAAAATCTGACCCGGATCTTGGGGGTATGTGTATATATATATATATATATATTGGTTGTGTGAGACCCGGGTTAGATTCCGTTTAGGTAATGGGTGGTTAAAGTTAACGTGGGATTTTTAACCCAATTTCCTTAAGGAATCCGCAAATAAATAGAACCTCCACTCCACTCATTGCTGCGACGGATAGATTTAGAAACCTAATTATTATTGTGTTCATATTTAAATATTTGTTTCCTGTGTAAAAATAAGCGTAAACCTCATATGTCTTTCAGAGCCGTGACATTAATCTAACGAGACTAGTTTTTAATTAGACTATCTAGGCTTTATTTTATTGCTTTATACTGTTTAAGTGATGTCTTTGACTGAGCTATGTAAGATAGAAATGACAGAACCACAACCTTGACTAAACTTGATTAACAGGCTATGAGGTGACATTAGTGGGTCAGGATTTGTTCTATTCTTCACCATGAATCACCCCGTTGAAGACGTATTAGTATAATCATACACAATTCTCTTCTAACTGATGAGGCTCTGAATTGTTGTATGGAAAACCGAAACGTTAAGTTCTAAACACTTAGAAAAGGGCTAACCCTTACTTAATCTGGCTAATGTGCCAGGTCCTGAGTGTAGATACGTCTTCCTTACAACCCACCTTAAACATACTTATTGTGTGTCAAACTAGGTGTTCTGTCGCCTTAATTACTCTGATGAACAATTTACCACTTAACCATGTGCGTAATCGCACACCTAATTTATTATTTCGTATGAACTTAGCCTGCACGACACATGTTTCGGGCGAGTATAGTCTCTCCGGACTAGCGGCTATTTAAACTTAAGGAGCCTCGGGTTCGAACCGACCGATCGTAGGTTGTATTCAAATAATAACAAATGATCCCCTTAGTTCCGTAGTTAGTCATAGTAGTAAGGATAAATACATGGTCGTCTGGTTGTTTGCCACCTCCGTAGTGTTATAAACGTAGGAGTTGGTGGGGAGCACTACTTACCTATCCTAGAGAACTGGTTAAGGCACAGTGTACGAAAGACTTATGTTTATACACCTACTCAATTACTAAATGACAGGAAGGCGAAGCCACGAGGTAAGCTAGTCTGATTAAACCTATCTACGAGTCTGTCAGGAGTTGGTCGTTATATACCTTCCTTGTTAAAGGTTCCAAGGCGTTAGTCAGATAATAGGTACGATATAATTGACAACCGCTTAAGGCCAGACGGTACCTTAGGCCCTTAAGGCTATTCAAATTCAAGTTATACATAATTAATTTTCAATATTCATTTTAGCGATCAAGTAGGAACAACCTAGGGTATAAGTTAGGCGAGCGTTAGGTTTCGTCTCAATTTTATAGTTTTGTTTTCCATAAACTTTATATTCTAGTGTAGATAATCGCCATAGGTTGTAAACATAAACTCAATTTTAGATCTAATAACGAAATTCGTATTGACCGGGTCGCGAGATACTAAACCAAAACCGAACCAACGTAAATTAGTCGAAGGAAGGTCGAGTAACACGATTAGACTCTGTATCTGCGCAGAAGACTAAAATGTGAACTCTGCGCACCCACGTGACCACGAGACGCCAGCTGGGCACTTCGATGCACAGGCAAATGTACGAAAAGTCTGACCGTTTAGTCATTAATCGGCTGAAGGGATAATTTGGAGACGGGCCCATCAATTCTGGATAGGACAACTTACGAACCCTTAAGGAATGGTTGTATATGTGAATTCTCCTGGATGATTCCCAGTTAGGGTTACACGTAGACGACCTGGAAACTAGGATTAGTAGATTTAAATAGATTTCCATGCTAAATTGTCTGTCAATAGCGCCCTCTATAAGACCTTCTCAATATCTCCAAGGTTATTAAACAGCTAGCTAAGATTTCGATCGACCGAGTAATTCTACGATTATTACACAGATGGCGTGAGTCACAGTGGTAAAATAATAATCATGAATGTATGAGGATTTCCAGATACGGTTAGGACTAGGTCATAACTTTACTTAAAGGGTAGGTTGTAGGTGTATTTCAGGTTTACATTTATTTCAAATTTGTTAGTTTGTCTTTACGGCGATTCTCCATATACTATTATAAGATTATAAAGTCAGCTAAGGGAAGCTAGTAAGGATAATGGTAGGCTCTTTATATCCTTAGATTGTCTATTCGCCTTTGGGGTGGCTTCTCAAATACCATTACAATTTTATAATTCCACTTAGGGGTTGTTAACGGGTTGGCAACCGATTATTTATGTAACTACTAAACCTGTCGATACATCCGTGGTGCATGGTTAAGTGTTATTATGAGGGTTTTGTAATTTACTTAAGGGACAGTTCGCGAGTATATTCGTGTATTATCTATATATTCAATCTGTTCGTTCATCCGTACGGTGACTTTTCATATCACATGACGATTTTATAACTTCATTTAAGGGATGAATAGCGAATCTACTAATAATTTATATAGGTACTAATAGGTCCGCCTGTCTTTAACAATTTAGAGATATAGTTATGAGTACATAACTTTAGTTAAGGGGAAGTCAGGGAGTATATTAGCGGTTAGTGCCTTTGTATGTCTAAGGGTTCCCCCTTTAAGGTGATTTTCCTACACTACTATGAGGTTACAATTTTACTTAAGGGGAAGTTAGCGAGTTTACTGATAGACTGAATACCGCTTAAGGGTTCTTCCTTAAGGCGATTTCATACATTACTATAAGATTACGACTTCACTTAAGGGGTATGTGGTCTTAGGGTTTCATCCCTATAGTGAGATTTCATATACTATCATAAAGTTATAACTTTAAGGTCTATCGTGTTCGAGGGGTAACCGTGTTATTACGAGACATGTTCGGAGTTGTAAGGAGGTAGCTAGGCTGGTGAATAGGGTGACTTAGGTTTAGGTACTCCGACTATGTTAGGATAATAAACCGCATACATTTTAATCAGGAACTCGGATTTAGTAATTTAAATTTGGGTCTAATGCTAATCAAGACTTAGTGGCTCTGCGGTTAAGGATTAGTTATAGACCATAGTCTTTAACGTAGGTATAATGTAAGATTAGGGTTTTGATTTTATTCTGTCATACCTGGGACTGATTGAATCCATACCTCTTAGGATCTTGGGTTATTATCGGTCACAACGAGGTGTCCCAATTGTCGATTACGCCATTAGACGATCACAGCCAAATAATAATATTAGCTTTCTTTAATAATAACATTAATAACGGTTACAAAACATCATTAACATTTTAATAATAATAAAGGCAACAATAATATGTTAGGATTACACACGCCATCACGTATTCAAATTGGCGAGTACGTCGTTATACTCCACTTCAGATATAAAACAATTATATAGGGATAGAGTGAGGGGGGGTACTACAAGACTTAGTAGTAAACTGATTATCTTGTTACAATTAGCACGTTTAATAATGTAGAAAAACCCGATTTCCCATGTAAAATAACTGCAACCATTCCTACTCAAGCTATGAGCACAATTGCCTTCTTCCGCGTCACTATTGGTCTAACTAGCATTTTGCATGACACATAATCTTCCTTTTTTTTTATTTAATATGGGTAGAACTTTCGTTTGGTGCTACCTGCCCATAGGCGTTAGGGGACTTAGCCCTATCTGCCCAAACAGACACAAAGCAGGCGCGGGTGCGTGTGCGGAGACGGGCGCGAGCGCGCGGGTCTTTGCGCCATTTTGGCCACACCGTCAGCGCTGGAGATAGATAATCTATGTACCTCAAGTTTATAATACACTTCACTTTCATGCATCCAACTTCAAACTTAATTCAGACCAGTATTTTAGAAATAAGAAATATTTTTACCTTTTTAGTGCATCTTTTTGAAGCCGGTTATTTATTTCGTTAAAAAGTTTTTTATTCTTAAAGCTTTTGACTTAAGCTCTTGAAAATTGTCAGAAGATATACTGTTTGCTCTCAACGATTAATAGACGCCGTTGAGGCAACACTCATATATATGACTGGCGCGATGTGAGCGGGAGACATAAATAACATCTTAAGTAAGTTCATACCTATAATGATTAAATCTTGATGTGCTGCTAAAAATGATCACCAAAGGAAACAAATTACTTACTACTTAGACTTGTAGAAAATAATTATATCTTCTTGAGATTAAATCTTAATTTCAAAATAGACTGGTGGATTACTAGCAAATCTTTCACAAAATTCTTGTGCTTCACTAGTATAGTTCTATTGTGGGTATATGTTGGTGCCAATAAAAGACTTCACCACTAGTGAGTTCTCACTTATTATGTGAAGTGGTGCTAAGAGACTACACAGTAGTGGCACCGGTGAGTTCTCACTTATTACGTGCAGTGGTGCTAAGAGACTACACAGAAGAGTCACCGGTGAGTTCTTACTTATTATTTGCAGTGGTGCTAAGAGCCTACACAGTAGTGGCACTATTAAGTTCTCACTTATTATCACGAAACTTTAACCGTGTACGCAGCGAACGCCCCCCCCACGATACCAGTTATGTAAGTTTTTTTGGATAGTATTTTTTATATGTTTGTTATTTAGAGATTATAAAACGTTATTTGTTTTTAGTTTACGTATTATTGATTAAGGAAAATAAGGTTATTTTTGATTTTAACTTCTTATACTATAATTTTCATTGATATTTGTAACGTAGAAAAAAATATTACCAAAATACTATTGATGCTACTTTGTGATCTCTTTTAGTATTGAAGTCAGAAGATTTATATTAAAAAAACTTATTTGATTATATAAAACAAGCCTATGATTTATTATTTCTGACCATTTATTCAAGTACATAGTTAAAACTTACTCGCTAGAAGCAAACATACTATGGGAGCCGCACGGCCCCCACTATACCAGTTACGTATGTCAAATTTACGATACTAGTTAAGGGTTAAAACTGTACGGCAGCTTACGTTAAAAACTATAGGGTACTGTAAAATTTCAGACATTTTAGCTATGGAATTGAAAGTTAAAAATATTTCCCTTTTTATCTTGAACACACAATTTTCATATTAGTAATTAGTTATTGTATGCCGATATTTGCAGCTCTACAAATCTTCTAGCAACTAAATTATTTCCAGCAGGAAAGAAATTTGAAAAAGCAAATGATGAGGTCAGCAAATATCTTTTTTTGAATTGTAGAATTTAGAATTGTCTTTATTTCCAGAAATATGGTACATTACAGATGTTAAATACAGATTGTCCAAACATATTTCGCCAAAAAATTGGCATGCAAATTTTTACATATATGAACATATTTGAACACATTCAGTGGCGTATTAATTAAATCTAATAAATTTATCAATTCAATTCCAATGCCACATCATTTAAATTCGAGTCTAAACATATTATATTATAAACCAAATGTCAAATAAGCATTATTTTATTATAATTACATTTTATGTCAATATTTCAATATGTCATCACAATCGCAATTACTATTAAAAACTAATAGAACTTTTACTCATGTCAGATTTAACCTTAACTAATATACAAAATATCAAGTGCACAAATAATATAAACCAAATTTCCTGTCAAAAATTGAAAAAAAAAAAAAAATTACCAAGTTAAACAAATATAATATTATTAATCATTGGAACATTTAAAAATTGGTGCAAAGTATAAAAACTTTTCTCAATAAGTATTTTCTTTAAATACATTTGTTTTTTTTTAACTGTTAGCTCTCTTAAAAATTTTGGAAGGCTGTTGTATACTTTTATACTCATTACTGCGCAGTTTTTCTGGTATAGGGATGTATTACATCGAGGATATTTTAATTTCGTAGGATCTCAACGTGCGAAATTCCGAATTCGGTCATCTGCTAGCTTAGTAAATAAATGAGGATATTTTTCCAAAAATACTTATTTCATACATGTACAAGGATGTCAATGTCATTACATTTAATTTTTTAAACAATGATCTGCAAGATTCATAAGGAACAATGCCAGTAATTGATCTGATACACTTTATTAATATCTTTAGAATTACTCCAGATTAAAATGCCATACCTTAGCAGTGAGGCTACGTAGCCATGGTATGCAGTGAGAGCTGCTTTTTCGCCCACTGTTTTTCTTAAATTCCTAAGAGCAAATACAAATTTATTATTTACATAAATTATCCATGTGACTCTTCCAATTACAATTTTGATCTAAAGTTAATCCTAAAAATTTTACTGCTTGAGCTTTTTCTAGCTTCTGCCCATCACTTGTTATATTCGAAACTGGGTTTTTTCTCTTATAATTTGAAAATTGAATATACTTGGTTTTAGATAAATTTACTTCTAAGTTGTTACTTTTAAGCCATTCTAAAATTTTGTGAACGGTAGAATCAATAACATATTCATATGAAATGTTGCTAGCATTGTTTGGTATAACTATTGAGATGTCATCTGCAAAAAGAATGCTTTGGTGATTTGTTACAGACGGCAAATCGTTTATATATAATACGAACAACAACGGGCCGAGAATGCTTCCCTTTGGTACACCTAGATTATTATATATGTAAGGTGATTTATATAAAGTGAGATCGAAATTTTGATCAATCCTTGGTATTTCTACACACTGTTTTCTATTCGTCGAATAGCTTTTTACCCACATAAGAGCAGGACCACGTATACCATATTTTTCACACTTTTGGATAAGCAATTAATGTTTTACAAAATCGAATGCCCTGGTCATATCAAAGAACAAGCCAATCACTGCACTCCTTTTATTTATTATTTCAGTAACGCTACGTAGCAACATAAAGCTAGCTAATGTAGTTGATCTATTTTTTTGAAACCCGTTCTGTTCTGGTTTGATAATACTATGTTTTGTCAGAAAATTTGTTATTCGTACATGCATTGCTTTTTCAAAAATCTTTGAAAAAATTGATATTAACGTTATTGGTCTATAATTATTTATATCCTTTTTAAAAGTGGGTTTACTATAGACTGTTTCAAGAGATATGGCCAAGGCTCAAAGAAAGATTAATTAAATAAGTGAGAACAGTTGCTAACTCTTTTGTTCATAATTTTAATTTGTGTGTTGAGACAGAATCAAAGCCTACGGATTTGGTTTCTTTTAAGTATACACACCGGCACAATTAGCAAAACAGAAAAAAAGTGAGACTATGAGATAATAACGCATATATTTGACGAAAATGTAATTAGACACAAAATAACAAATTGATTAATATCTTTTAACAACGACTTTGAAAAGTCTTCGTTATTTTTTATTGAAAAATAAAGAAATTTGAAATAAGTGAAATTTTTAGATGATTATGAACCATCACAAAAAAAAAATAGTAAGTATTAAATGATTTAACAATAAAATTAAAGCAAAATTAATAACGAGTGTTTCCCTCCTTGCTTTGATTACGGTTTTCATTCGTCTAGGCATGCTACAGATTATGTTATCGATGATTTCTTGAGGCAACCGCTCCCACTCCTCAAGTAATGCGTTTCCAAGTTCATTCAGATTGTTGGGGGGTGGCATTCTGGATTTAACCCTTCTTTTTAGCAAGTCCCAGACATGCTCTATCGGATTCATATCGGGGGAATTTGCTGGCTACTGCATCACCGGTATAACTACGTGGCTCAGATATGCCTGTACCGATTGTGCACTATTATCTTGCATTAGAATAAAGTCGTCACCAATAAATGGGGCAAATGGTACAACATGTTCTTCTAAAATGTCTCTGATGTATCGATCTGCTGTCATGGTCCCTCCTGTGACTATCACTAACTCCGTGCGAGCTCCAAACATATCCCTCCCCAAACCATTATCGAGCCGCCACCATAAGCCACTGTGTGTTCTAAAAATTAGACTGTATGTGGCGTTCTCCTTTGCGTCTCCATATTCGCTGTCTCCCATAGATCTGTTTTAAAAGAACTCTGCACTCATCAGTAAATAGAACCTGCTGCCATTCGTTCAAATCCTTTTTTTGTGTTCCGCTAATTGTGCCGGTGTGTATATAAAATTGTCTTTATAACGTCATTTTCTGTGCAAGGTTTTAAAAACATGCTACTGACGTTGGTTTGTAATTTAATGTTTTTGTTTTTTCTATTGCCGGTGTTATTTTTATGTTTTGAATAATAATAATAATAATTTCGTTTATTTGGTCTCAAAAAGTTTAAAATAATAAATACAATATAGCATTTACACTGAATTAAAATTTTACTTTGTGAGACCTCCGGAGTCCGAACTAGGTTTGCACCTGTAATTTCAGATCACCAGGCCTCTACCACCAATAGTACACAAAGTTAATAAAACTCAAATAACATATTTACAATAATAATAATACACCGATGTAGCTTAATATAACGTAAATATTTAGTTAATAAAATTTAATTTTTGAAAAGTAGGTATGAGTTGAGAATATGTTGGAGCAAATGGACGTATATGACATTGTGTGTGTGTGTGTGTGTGTGTGTGTGAGGGTGTGTGGGTATGTGGGTGTGTGTGATGGTGTGAGGGTGTATAATTATGATGAGGTACAGGTTATTGTAAAGTAATTGGGTTCTTAAAATCATTTATTTCACTATTATATCATTAGTAATAGCTTTTCAGTTTCATCATAGTTTAGGTTTTGCAACCATTTAGAAACAGCTTTCTTGCATTCATATTTTGTTAATGAGTAGATATTTAGGTTATAATTTAGTTTATTATAAAGAAATGGACCAAGAAAACAGAAGAATTTGTGTGAAAATTTTAGTGCGGAAATTTCTAGAAGTGCATATTTTGAGTTTACGTCGCCGTAAATTTATAAGTAGCTCAGGGTTGAATGTTAAATTAGAGTGTTGTTTGAGTATGGTGTAAAGTATAAATAACTGGCGTACTGTTAATAAGTTGTAAGACTTATAAAGGTCGTGGGTAGGATAATAAAATGGTAGGAAGGCGCTTACTTTCAGTATAGCTCTTTGAGCACGCTCCAACCTTATCATAGCAGTTTTGGATGCACCGCCCCAGGATGTAATACAATAGATAAGTATAGATTGACATAGCGCAAAATAGACAGATCTAACAATTTTGGGTTGAGCCACACGTCGAAGAGTGCTAAATATGTATATAAGTTTACGAACTCTAGCCGAAAGTAAATCTACGTGTGGCTGAAAGCTTAGTCTATGTTCTAGGGTAACTCCCAAGTATTTTATGTTATTTACATTTTCTAGGATAGGGCAAGCATATTTGCTGGTATTTAAGAGAGAACAAGAGTGAGCGATAAGTGAATTCATTGACGTATGTGGCTGAGTATTATATACTAATGAAAAGGCTAAGGTTTTGAATTTTTCAGCGTTCAATGTGAGACAGTTATCATATAACCATTTAGTAACTTAGTTAAATTCATTTTGAGCCAATTTGAAACTATCTTGCCAGGATTGGGTACTAATTAATAGGACGGTATCATCGGCAAAAGAGATTAACTTTCCATTTTTCACCTTGCAGTTGAACAGGTCGTTAATGTAAATAAGAAACAGGGTTGGGCCTAGTATTGAGCCCTGAGGGACACCGTAGAGAACAGGAAGCTCATCACTAGTCCAGTTACTGATCTTGACGCACTGGAATCAATTTGATAGGTAATCAGTAAAAAGTTTCAGTTGTAATCCTCTGATTCCAAGATTTTCGAGTTTTTTAATTAATAATGGGATCGAGACCGTGTCAAATGCCTTAGCAAGGTCTAAGAAAATAGCAAGGGGTTTAAGGTTTTTATCCAAACTATCTACTACAAAATCAGTTAGTTCATGTACAGCGTCATTTGTTGACTTACCTTGTCGAAACCCAAATTGAGATGGTTATAACAAGTTGTTAATTTCGAGGTATTTGGTAAGTCTTGAGTTAAGTAGCTTTTCTATTATTTTTGATAGGGTCGGGAGGATAGAGATCGGCCTATAGTTGTTGACACAGTGTCGATCTCCACTTTTGTGAATAGGGTGAATTAAGGAAAATTTAAAATTCTGAGGAAAGACTCCTGTTGAGAATGCCAAATTAATGATATGCGTTAGGGGGCTAACTATTTTATTTTTATATCGTTTAAGAAAAGATGAAGATATATTATCCCGTCCAACAGAGCAATCATTTTTTAAGTTAAGTATGGTAGCTTCAATTTCGGCCTCATCCGTCGGAAGAAGAACAAACGAATGAATTGGGTAGTCATTAGCAGAAGGTATGTAAGTATCAAATGTAGGTTGCGGAAACTTTTCAGCCAAATTTTTACCCGCATTAGCAAAGAAAGTATTTATGAGATTGACAGATTGGGAAGGGTCAGTTAAAGAAATAAGATCCGTGGCACTACTATGGGATTTGTTGTGGTATGAAATGGATTTTATATCATCCCATAGCTTTTTGTTATTTGAACCAGCTTTTTTAATTTCATTTGACTCATATCTTCTTTTAACTTTTTTTAAGAGGGCGTTGCAGAAATTCCTATATCTTTTGTAAGTTGTTTTGAGGGACTCACTATCGGGATTATTTTTGCATTTCAGGTGTATTTTTGCATTGAATAATATACTGTATTGATAAAATTTTCGTTAAAATCCGTAGCAATATCTATAGGGTCTTTTATGTTCATCATTTGTAATTGATTGTATATATTTTTTTCCCTTATACTATTATTTTGTTGTTTTATAATGTTCCATGTAGCCTTTCATTTATTTTTTGATATATATGATTAGATATATATTTATAATTCAGGTTTTTTTTTTGAAACAGTAATACACTTTTTCAGAATTCTGTCGTATTTTTTACACGTTAATTGACAATCGTCTGATTTATTTTTATAGTATAAAGATTTTAAGTGCTTTTTAGTGGAACAGGACTTTCTTATGCCTTTTGTGATCCATTGTAAAGATGATGATTTTTTACCTTTCCTCTTTGAATGGGGTAGCAAAGATTATAAAATAAACAGAACATGTCATGAAATGCATTAAATGCTGAGTTTAAATTATTATCGTTAATTACATGTGACCTTGAGAGGCTGGACAAGCATTTTTAAAATTTTTGAATATTTTCATGACTGTAGTTTCTCGAGTAGGTATAAAAATAGTGGATCCTTTTTGAATTTTTTGGTGTTTTAAAATCTAATGTTTGCGCCTTTTCATGGTCTGAAAGACACAGATCATGTGTTTGGCCTTCTGTATTTGCAATAATAGTTAAAATATGATCAATACATGCATTTTGCCGCGTAGGTCCTATTATATGTTGTTATAATCTATAGTTTAAAAGGATGTTTTGGAAGTCGGTACAACTTATCGTCTTCAATGTGTTTATATTTAAATCACCAGTAAAAAAAAATTTCTATTAGTTTTAGTGCAAATATTGTATAGTAAAGTTTCTAATTTATGAAGAAAATATGAGATATTTGACTCAGGTGTTCTGTACAAACATATGACATAGCACTTATATTCTGGTAGTTCTACTCCGCAACACTCAAAAACCCTATTCATTGCTAATTTTGTACATATAGGCAAGATTTGGCTTATATAGGTATGATCATGTCTCCTAACTTCGTACCTTATAAATTATAATACAAATTATCTCAGTTGAGCACTG
The DNA here is from genome assembly GCA_946406115.1 of Apoda limacodes. Taxonomy (NCBI): domain Eukaryota; kingdom Metazoa; phylum Arthropoda; class Insecta; order Lepidoptera; family Limacodidae; genus Apoda; species Apoda limacodes. The sequence goes on along the minus strand of OX291553.1, from coordinate 1,628,879 downwards.
CGCGGCGGTTTTCTGGAACTAGTTTTGGTATATAATAATAGTTGGGCACCGCGTAAGTCACAAGGTTATATTTAAGAGCAAGCTGTGGATTATTTTAGCCACCGCCTTATTTCTGCATAAGTGTTCACGATTTGCAGGACAAGAACAACTAGAAAAAATATGTGTAAGTGATTCACCAAGACAGTGACATGCCCACAAGCCCGACAAATATCAACTGTACCATCCTTAATTATATACTTCCTGTGGTCATTTCTCATGATGACCTCGTTCATAATTGCACAAACTCAACCTAAGAGTTCCCCAAAACACAACCAGGCACCGAAAATTTTATTAATGTCAGGTTCAATAAGAGCCTTAAAGTATAAATATATTATGGGTACCTACCTATTTAATTAGTATTTTTAAATAACGTTACGAAATTGTTGGTGAAGTTAAGTACTAAGTTGTAACTTTAAAAAAACGTGTACTCTGCCTACTAATTGACTGAAGAAATGGAAGGTTATGATAAAGATTATGTAATGCGTCATTTAATTATAATGTATATAAAACATTGGCGGTCAATAGATAAGTAATAATACCAAAATTATCTATAAAGGTTCTAATTCATAAACAATATTCGTAGTAAGTACTTTTTGAAATGGAGTAGGGTAAAACACCCAAATGTCGGTCCCTTAATGTGAAACGCAACTTTCAGTCCTAACCATACCTGAACCTTGAAGTTATCCACCGTTGAATTTGCATTGTCGGGCTACTTGACACTTACACTTTATGTTATTGAGTATATATAGTGATTATAAACGTCTTAAATTACGCGACAAAGAATAATAAGCGTTTTTACCAAATTTCTCTAACATCGGCCATCCTTTTACTACAGCCTTCTTTTATCCAAATGTCGGCCAGTAATGGGTGTTCAAATCCTAAAAAAGGCAATATATCAATATAAATTATTTATTTATGTTGAAACTTTACTATGCATAACTTTAACTCTTTATAATACCTTTAAAAATAGAAATTGTATTAGGTTATATAGGAATTCTTTTTTTCTTATTATTTGAAAATTGACCAATAATAAATAAAATAAAATAAATTGTTAAAATTTCCAACAGTAACTGGTTTTAATGTGATAAACAGCATTGTGTTTTACAGCAAAAAATTATAAACACACTGTTCTCCACAGTTACATGAATAGACTTATTTAGTATTTTGACTGTATTTCATCGAAACAAATGAAGCTGGCCCAGCTTAGGTTGTTAGAGCAGCCTAATTTCAGCCATGATTTTTATGGTCTGTTAAAATAATATTACTAACACTTTGACCTCAAAGTGTGGCCGAACTTTGGTTATTCAATTAACGGGTATTGAACGCCTTACAAATATAAACTTTAAATTAAAGCCAATTTCAGTTTTTAAATGAAAACCATAAGAAAATACCTTTATAACTTAATATAATTTTTATTTCAATACAACTTTCGATTTTAAATCACAATACCTAATTAATGGCTTCTTTTGTTTACGATTCTTTACTGGCCGATATTAAGGTAAAAGAAGGCTGTATTATAGAAATTTGACCTACAAACGTTTAAACGCTTATTATTTTTTATTACTTAATTTAAGACTTTTATAATCACAAATAACATAAAGTGCAAATATCAAATAGCGTGACAGTACGAAGTCATCGGTGAATAACTTCAAGGTTCAGGTGCGGTTAAGACTTCGACTTCGAAAGTTTCGTTTTACGTTAAGGGGCCGACATTTGAGTGTTTTACCCTACCCTATTTCAAAAAATAATACAAATATTGTTTGTGCATTAGAACCTTTATAATTATTTTGTCATTAGATTTTTGAAGGGTCGGCAACGCGCTAGTGATACTCCTGGTTATACAAGCGTCCATAGGCTACGATGAACGCTTACCATCAGGCGGACCGTAAGCTTGTTTTCCATTTTTTAATATTTAATTATTTTTTTAATCTCTTTCTAGACTCTTAATCATAGTGACACATTTTTCACAGTAGCACAATTATTTTGAAAAATACTCTAATACGTATCATACGGCAAAATTTTTAATAGTTATGTATTTATCATAAAAATTCATACTAATATTATAAATGCGAAAGTTACTTTGTCTGTTTGTCTGTCTGTTACCTCTTCACGCTTTAACCGCTGTACTGATTAAGATAAAATTTGGCATGGATATAGTTTGAGTCCTGAGACAGGACATATGTAGGCTACTTGAAAACATCAAGTGTTCGTCGGTTTTTTTTTCTATAAGTGAGGAGTTGTTGTTGGAATTCTACACCGATAACGCGGGCCAAAGCTAGTATTATATAAGTGTAACTCACCCATGAACGTGTGTGATCCAGGGACAATAAATTCCAAATCAAATGGTAACACTTTTGATTACAGTAAGGTACTTACTATTATTTTCCACGCTCTAGGCAGTGCTCTCTTTAGGTATTATTACGCTAAATATTTACACGTCAAAAAAAATCCTATTAAATTGCTGCACAACGAAACATGCAACAGTGATATTTTCGTTATTTTTATCCTTAGGTACCTACCTACTTACGTCAAACGCAATAAAAGTAAAGATTTGCTCACGGTCGGCTCGCGACTGATTTTGCTACCTCGCCTCCCCCGTCTCAAGCCCCCCGCATTTGCCACACGAGGCTGCATGATGGCAGCATTCTCGTTTTACAAATTAGACTGATGATTTTTGTGATTCGAATTTTGAGGGATTGTAATTTTGTAGGATCGGGACAAAGGAAACAACCTTTATGTTCAACGAGTCATTTATTACTACTCTTTGTTAGCATAGGTAATACATTAATATAAGTGAGGGTTACGTCACTACACGCCCCTTTTAATGAAAAAAAAAAAAACAGCGGGTTGCACTCCGGGAGTGCCGGCAGAAGTGAAAACATACTCGCTTTTTACTTCCCATCACTTCTTATCCATATTTATTTATTAAAAATAATAACTTTTGTTTATTTACTTTTTTGAAGTTGTATATTTGACAGCTCAATCTTTCATAGAATTAAAATCCCATATCCAGCCTCCCTGTACTACTTATAATCGCCATATACTAAAAATAAAAACTAACCTAATGTAAATAAAGGTCACGTGTCCTAACGCGAGTGACATCTTACGAATTTTCGATCAGGACACGTGACCTGACGCGAGTTCAACAGTTTTTACCCATCACAAAAAAAGTGCACAGCGCCGCTAAAGTAGTTTTCACTTCAAAAATGATGTACAAAACATTTTTTGAACAATGTATAAATGACAATTAAGAATTACAATATTAATTTCGAAAATGTGTTTTATTTATTTTTCGTAATGAGTTATTATCAACCATATGAACAAAATGAATAATGATTTACAGGTTCAGAACACATTGGTACGACTTAGGTACCTATTTATGCACGTGAGGCATTCCATACGCCGCCGGCCTCGCGCTCTTATCGCTAAGCGACGAGACGGAGCTTAAGTTACAAGTTATACAATTTTATACCTATACCAATATTCATGTTATGAAAGACTTGCGCTGTATTACGATTAAAAAGACACATTACAAATGGTTAGAATAAAGTCATTGTTGAACACATAATAAGTACCAAGATTAGGTATATTAGGAAACGTAGTTGATTTTATATACTAATAACTTATTTACTACACAATTTTTCTTACAAGCGCTTTCTAATTATACGTAGGTACCTACTTAAACATTAAGAATACATCACATACATATAAGTACAGTCAACAAAAAATTCTTAAGACACATGACAATTAAGTATTACATAGTTTTATTTATTTATGTCTATTTAATTAGTTAGTTACTGCGCAGATTTACGTTACTACTCTTTATACAACTTTGTTCTATTCGTATGTAATAAATCTGTTTTACCATTATCTAATCTAATTTCCACATTTGGTGGTAATTCTCTTATAACTAAAAATGGTCCTTGATACAATTGTTGAAGTTTATTTACATTTTCACTTTTTACAAGTACTTTGTCATTTGCTTTGTAGGAAATTGGATTTATAGAGGTGTCATACCTGTCTTTTCTATGTTCTTTACTAGATATTAAGTTATCTCGGGCACATTCTTGCGAAACTTGTAATCGATATTTTAATTCTAACGGATAATCGTCATAGTTATATAACGGATCTATTACGTCTTTAGTTAAATTAGATGGCAATGGACATTTTTTACCAAAAACCAATTCATAAAGTGTATATATGGCTATAGAATTATACAGGCTTGTAGAAGAATGTACTGATGTATTATAAGAAAATGACCCAAATGGTAACCATGTGCTACAATTTACATACATGTTACAAGTTGGATTTTTATCGCAATTTATTCTCAAAAATGAACGTAAATGTTTATGTGATACTTCTAAACTACCTATTGATTGGTGTCTATAACTTGTTGAGTTAGGTTTTTCGATGTTTAGCAATTTACATACTTCTTTGAAAATTGTAGAAAGAAATTCCGTGCCCCGATCTGTGGCAATAACTTTTGGAATTCCGTACCTTAGGATAAAAATATTGACAAACGTTCTTGCTACTTCTTGTTGTGTACTTGTTTTTGTAACTAAAGGGTATGCCTCCACATATTTACTTAACTCGCATTGAAGCGTTAAAATATACGTATATTTATTATTATCTACATCTAATGGTCCGACTATATCTAGGAATATTTTTTCAAAAGCTGCGTGGGCCGTACTTGTAATTGACATTGGCTTTTTAATATGAGTCGTATATTTTTGTTTTTGACAACTATCACAACGTTCTACGAATTTCTTTACGTCTTTTTCTAGACCTGGCCAATAATAATATTATTTAATGTTATTATACATACGCTTTATTCCTGCGTGACCGCTTGTTGGCAGAATATGAAAATCATTTAATATTACTTTTCTGTGATCGTCGTCATCAATTTTTATGACGTCATTTAATATACATAATCACGGTATACTAATTTTCATTTGCAACCATTTTTTATCTTTTATTTCTTCTACTAATTTTTCGAACTCTTTATTATTTTTATCTCTTAATACATATAATTCATCAACTTTAATCTTCTTACAAGACTCTGCTAGTTCTGTTACAAATTCGGCTGGCGAGACTTGTAATCGAGAAGCTAGATTTATATATAAAGTGTGCTTCGTTGGCACAAAACTAAATAATTGATTTTCTTTCTCAATTTTATTTAACTTTCGTAACTTCCGTAAATCTCTTTCATTCATAAATGTAATTTCCACGGATTCCTTCGGTTTGATATGAGTTTCTACGAGTTTTGGTCATAACCCAGTAGGAACCATAACATCCGTCGGAGCCCTGTCACACTCATCTTCTAACTTTCTTTTCGGTGCACGCGTCATAACATTCACAGAACACTCTGACATCTCTTTCAAATTCTTACATGTCATTTTTAGGCGTGACAAGGAGTTTGAAGCCACGTTCTCAGCACCCCTTAGATATTCAACTGTAAAATCATACTCTTCCAGAGCCAAGCGAAATTTTATAAGCCTACTTTACGGATCTTTCATTCCAAATAAGTATACTAATGGTTTATGATCCGTGTAAATTTTGAATTTGCACCCATAGAGATAGGGTCGAAAATGTTGAATGCCCCGTACAATGGCTACTAATTCTTTTTCTATCTTGGGATAGTTACATTCTGCCTTATTCAATCGTCTACTCGCGTAAGATACTGGTCTATTGTCTCCATTTGACAAAACTGCTCCTACTGCATAACTTAAAGCATCTGTGGTTAAACAAAATGTATTATTTTCTGAAAAATCAGTATACTGAAGAACGGGTGGTGTTGTTAAACAATTTTTAAATGTTCAAATGATTTTTTGCAGTTAATATCCCAATTAAACACAGCATTTTTATTTGATAACTGATATAATAGTCCTGCTATTTCCACGAATTTTTTTATAAATTTTCTATAATAATAAGCAAATGCTACAAATCTTTGTACCTCTTCCACATTTTTGGAACAAGCCACTCTTTTAAAACTCTAACTTTTTCTGGATCTGGCAAAACGCCTTCTGAAGTGACTTTATGACCTAGATACAAATTTCTTTATTAAGAAAATCGAATTTTTCTAGATTTAATTTTAGGTTAACATCTCTAAGTCGTAAAAATACATGTTATTTCCGAAAACAATAATATCATCCAAATAAACAAAACATTTTTCATACGTTAAACCCGATAAAGCTATTGTTATCATTCTAGAAAACGAATTTGATGAAATTTTTAGGCCCATGGGTAGTCGTTTCATTCTCCATTTACCTGAAGAAAAAGCGGTGTAGTCCCTGCTGCTTTCATTTAATTTGCATTGGTAGTAGCCATAAAAAAGGTCTAAATGAGTAATATTTATAGCACCCGATAGCGAATCTAATATTTCCGTAATGACAGGAAGCGGAAATTTGTCATCCTGAATGCGTTCGTTTAATTTTCGGTAATCTATAACTAATCTTACTTTTTTCTGTTCAATGGAATCAATCTTTTTCGGAACAAATAGTATTGGGCTTGACCTCTGACTGTTGGCTAATTCTATGATTCCTTCTTTATACATATTATCTATTTGCCTATTTATTTCGTCTTTATAAGCATGCGGTAATCTATATTGTTTTACGACAACTGGTTCTGCGTCAGATTTAATATTAATAGTTTGCTCGTATAAATCGGTTGTAGATAACTTATCTCCTTTAATATGAAAAATATCTGAAAATTTTGCACAAAGATTTTCTATAGACTATATATTCTATAGGTTTAAATGTAATGAGCTAAAAAGATTTTTACTCTACCAGCATTTACAGAACTTCTATCAAACGAACAAATTTTATAATCGCTTAATCGTTGTAAGTGAGGCCGCACCTCATTTCATGTGACTTCATTTTCAGTCGTGTTCAGTATGAGAATAGGTATTTTACCATTTCTCGATCGTCCTATAGAATTAGCAACTAAAATACCTTCTCGTAATTCTAAGACTGAGACTAAACAGTCATAGTTTATATTACCACCTACCTGTATAAAATGCACCGACTCACTTCTCGCTGGAACTGTAATCTGATTAGCTGTACGCTTACTTTGTTTGTCGCTGTACAGTAATAACTTGCACTTATAATAGCCATTCTGTAATATTATAAACCTTTTTCGTACATTAATGTATAAGGCATATTTTTGCAAGGAATTTAACCCAATTATACCATCTGCGTTACATGGTAAATCGTCAGGTACATAAAATTCACATGGAAACTGACTGCCATAATGCGCTGTTAGCAAAGTATTTGTGAGACTGGAAGCAGAGAATTTCCCACCAATTCCATTTATGATGAGATTACAGGATTGTGACGGAAATTTACTAGGTAATACTTTTTTAGAAATTAAACAAACTGAGGCACCACTGTCCCATAAAAACTAAAATTTTTTGTTACCTTTTTTTTTTTTTTATACCACTAAGGTGGCAAACAAGCCTACGGTTCGCCTGATGGTAAGCGGTCTACCGTAGCCTATGGACGCTTGCAACACCAAAGGGCATCACTCGCACGTTGCCGACCCTTCAGAAATCTAATAACTTCTTTTTTGTAGAACCCCATACTGTAGTCCTTAGAGAAAGCCTTGGCAGGGAGCTCATTCTACAACTTAAGCGTTCGCGGGAGGAAGTTTCTCTGAAACCGCACTGTACGCGACCATTTCGGTTCTAAAGTGTGAGAATGAATTCCCTGTCGATGGCGAGCGGTGCGATGGTAGAAAGTAGCCGTGGGCATCATTTTGAACAATTCCTCAGAACACAACCCTTTGTACAAGCGGTAGAACACACACAGGGAGGCAAAGTCTCTCCTCAGACTTAGGGGCTCGATACCGCAAGTGAGTTTGGGATCGTCGACAATTCTCACAGCCCGTCGTTGAACCGAGTCAAAAGGGCCTAGCTGGTATCCGGGTGCACCCGCCTAGAGATGGCAGCAGTACTCCATATGGGGCAAGACTTGTGACTTGTAAAGCAGCAACCTTACACCAAGTTTTTTCGACGCCAGCTTTACCTTGTCTAGCAAGTGATCTCGGAACTGAACATCGCTGGAGATGTGAACACCAAGGATCCCAATGCTCTTGGAGATGGAGAGGTGAGTGTTCTGGAATTGTGGGACTACAGTGATTGGGGTTTTTCAGCGGTGAATGCGCAGACTTTTGTCTTTGAAGGGTTGAATCGGACCAAGTTTTCCCGTTCTCAGTCAGAGTACTTGGACAGACCGATCTCGATTTGAGACACAAGTTCTTCACGTTTTTCCTCCACAACAGAACGAGGGATGCTTGCACGGCCTATGTAATAAGCGTCTCCAGTACTGTCATCTGCATAGCCATGTATGTTGTTGATCTCCAGCATATCATTGATGTGCAGTAGAAACAGCGTAGAAGACAGCACAGAGCCTTGCGGGACACCAGCATTAATGTCCATGCTATCAGAGCAACTACCGTCAACTACGGCTCGTATGCGTCTACCGGACAAAAAGCTAGCCACCCATTTGCACAAACCCTCGGGCACTCCGTAAGATGGCAACTTCGATAGAAGACCCCGGTGCCAGACCCGATCGAACGCCTTCGCTATGTCTAGGCTACATGCCAATGCCTCCCCCTGACTCTCAATGGCTAGTGCCCATCGGTGTGTGAGATACACTAGAAGGTCACCAGTGGAGCGACCGTGGCGAAAGCCATATTGACGGTCGCTGATCAGGTCATGTTTTTCTAGGTATCTCAAAAGCTGTGTGTTGATCACACGCTCCATCACCTTTTTTTTGCTGACTTTTTTGGTAGTAGCAAGTATTTCATATCCTTTAAGAGTTCACTAATATTTGAATATCCTAAACTAAATTTAAGTAAAGCGCTTTGGGACAACCTTCTTTTTAAAATAAAATGAATTAAATTTTGCTTGCACGCAGCTTCTTTTAAAGTAGAATTATAGTAGTCTATACCATTAATTAATTGTTTTACATTATCCTCCTCATCTGTCATAATAGGCAGCAGCGTTAACTCAAAAGTGCCCATCTTGTCTATTAAAACCTTATTTTCCACAGTACAGTAAAAAACAGTCTTATTAAAATTGTCAAGAATTTTATCAGAGAGAATATCAATTATACTTATTTCATGGTGAGTCAAGCCTTCATTATTTGCAAAATATGACAATATTTTTTTTTTTTAATTTTTCATATAACAACTTTGACTCATTAAAATAATTACTTAAATTACATTTCTCTCTACGTGTGGGACCAAATTTTCTTAAATTTATTCTAATTTTAGAAAGTTTTTTATCTATCTCATACAATACTTTAAAGTTCTTGTCCATGGAAAAAAATATAAAATTAAAGTAACAATATTAAACAATGAAGACGTCACCACATAACAAAAAAAATCAAAAATCTTTACAACACTTCACTTTTACCGTACGTTCCTTGAAATATCGGGTCAGGAACTCGGACTCGCAACTGGCCCCCTGGAACCGAAACTGCTACTGCTGACTGGATGACTGAGGTTGATTTATACAGAATTTTCTGCATTTTCTTGTCTCCTTCTCGTTGATAGTCTTTCTCTTAACGTTCTTAACGAGAAATTTTCAACATGTCTGCTTAGAATATCATTATAACATTTTTTTATCCATTTGAAACCGCAGAATAAACTTACAGCTACAATTATTAGGTAAATAAACATAAGTAACATATTATTTTCCTGTAAGTACTCTGTGAAGTTTTCTGAATTGGAGCCCGCAGCATTTTGCGCGATTGTGACTTCCTTTTATTTACTTGCTGATTTCCCTATTTTTATTTATAGTAGCTAGGTTATACAAATTAAAAAAAGTTCTATTAGTACAATAAAAAGTCTTTCTCCTCACGGTTTGTTTACGACGGGCCGCTGGCCGAGGGTCGCCATGTAGCATCGGGACAAAGGAAACAACCTTTATGTTCAACGAGTCATTTATTACTACTCTTATTTAGCATAGGTAATACATTAATATAAGTGTGGGTTACGTCACTACAATATGCATCATAGGAGTAAAATCCTGTTGTATGGAGCGCGCTGTGAATCCGATACTCTTAAGATAGCTATAGTACACTTATCATCCAGCTACCTACCTAGGTATATTTAGCCTAGCCTATCACTCAGCACAATTACATGGCCCGCTTCCCGTTCCCGTTTGGTTCAAACCTAGGTAGGTACCTACCTAATTTCTGTCTCCTTCCAGCGTCATCCAGATATCCACCTGGGCTTAGGGTAACCATACGTTCGGACTTTACTAACTAGTCGGGTTTTTCAACCGATTATAATAGTCAAATTTAACGTAATAAGTAAAGAATATTTATTTTGTAATATAGTTATTTATGATACTGTTATGAAATGAAGATAATTTTTACACGGCGCGAGTACAAAAATACCAATTTTGTGCAGATGCGTACAAGATATTATCTACAACTGATAAAATGAAACACATTCAAAAGCATATTAATAAAAAAAAATGGTTACCTGAAATACTTTATTTGAACCAGATTATTACTTGCTATAATAGCTCTTTGTAATATTTGGAGGTGTATATTCCATTCAATGTCAGTATCTGATTTGTTAATTTTAATAATAAAACGAAAACAAAACATTTTGCGTAAATTTGTATGTATTTTTTTGCTGCCTTTTATCTCGTTCTTGACACTTAAATTTGTGTGGCACCAAAGTCTTTTTCAGATGCACATTACTGCCGACCAAGCTATGCTGCATGTAGTACATGCTCAAGATCGGTTTCAAGCTGTGAAATATGAAAATATTATTCATATTATTAATGATCGTTACGTTTTATGAAGAATTGACAATATTGTAGTTGCAATAGAACTTTTAAAATAAAATTTTGAAGTAGTAAAAATTTAAAAACAGAAAGAAAGATTTTAAAGATGACTTAAAAAATACAACCCTTATATCAAACAAACATGTGTTACAGTTCCCTTACTTAAAATTTTGATATGGTAACCCTACTTTCACGCACTGTTTTCTAGTACCTACTCAATCTGTACTTAATAAATAACTGTGGCTCAAAAGAGTAGCACCAGACAATTCCATCTTTGGAATCGTAAGATAGGTGCGAATGGGGGTGACCTTTGTCTTGGCCGTAACTAACTTGAGAAATACCGAACCATCGGGCTGGACGATACGAAGATAAATCATAGCAGTAAAACCAACCTCAGAAGCGTCAGAGAAGCCGTGGAGCGTGATACTAGATTGACCCGGCATCGGCAGTAAAAAGCATCTAGGGATATGCATATGAGAGAGATCCTGAATGGAAAAAACATAACGCATCCAGTATGCCAATAGATCACCAGTAAACTTACTACCTTTTGTAAATTACACTTGGCCCAAACAACAACAGGAGCAACCCAACCGCAATTGTCGAAGATCCAAGCTATGGTAGACAACACAGAGCACTTAGTCCTGGTCTTAGGAGTTGAAAGAGTTTCCACCTGGAAGGAGAAACACTGCAATTGCTTAGTATTGTACTCCAAGAATTGATACTAAATCTGGGTTGTCAACATTCTGGAAGATCAGAGGATCCTGTAGGAACTCCTCGGCAATACCATTAAAGAGATCAGGAGAGTTGGATATCAATTTCCTAAGCTCATATCCGCCGGCATGGAGGATACATAAGAGAATTGTGAAGTGGAGAAATAACAATGCTTCAAGACTTTTAGGCCACCGATGCCTTGAATAGATTCCGCAAATAGAGCCAACTTTAACTTCAGATTCCCTACCAAAAAAGTCGATTCTAAGCAACCATGAGAACCCGAATCGAGTAATGCTCGTACTACCCCAAAGGAGGCACTGGACGGGATGGCTCGAATGCGAGTGGCTCAGTTCTCGAACCAATAACTATGCTGGGATATCTGCTCATGAATTTGCTCTGACCTATGGATTCTCTCAGCTGGTACTTTCTCCAACAAGAATACCAGATATAGAGGAACATACGAGCGCCATACTGGACCTTCTGCTGACTACTCGTCCGGACGGATACTTCGTCTCAGTGGATGCGCCTCTTGGCTCCTCGGACCACTGTCTCGTTCGGACTCAAGTGTCATGCACACAACCCGATCCTTCTGGGCCAACTAATTGGCGTCGTGTGTGGCACTATAAATCGGCAGACTGGGATGGATTGCAAGATTTTTACGCATCGTACCCGTGGAGGTAGATCTGCTTTAACTCAGAAGATCCTGACGTCTGCGCAGCCGCAGTCACTGAGACAATCCTTGCTGGTATGGAATGCTATATTCCTAGCCCGAGAGTAGCTGCCGGCGTCAAAAACGACCGTGGTTTAATAGGTCTTGCAGAAAAGCTAAAATTCTTAAGCAAAATGCATATGAGGCTTGGACCACGGCTCGTTATAATAAGGATCCGAATATTTCTGAGTTAAAACGCAAATTAAATGCTGCCTCGAGGTTCAGTAAGAAAGCAACTGCCAGAGCAAAATTCCAATTCATCGGCAAAATAGGTGGGCGACTTGCGAGCTATCCTTCTGGGAGTCGTGCTTTCTGGTCGCTTGCCAAAGCTGCCGAAGGGAACTTTTGCCAGTCGTCGTTACCACCACTGCGAAAGACCGATGGTGACTTGGCCCATAGTGCTAAAGAGAAAGCCGATCTACTGGGCAGTCTCTTTGCCTCGAACTCGAATATGAACGATGAAGGCGCTGTACCACCTACTATACCGTGGTGCGGTAAGACCATGCCGGAAATATCCATAACGCAGCGGGAGGTCAGGCGGGCGTTGCTTTCTCTAGACGTTCATAAGTCGAGTAGGCCAGACGGTATACCAGCAGTGGTGCTTAAGCACTGTGCTCCTGAGTTATGTCCTGTACTTACGCGCCTCTTCGCGCTTTCCTACCGCACTAGGCAATTTCCGTCTTCATGGAAGACTGCGAATGTGCACCCGGAGCCCAAAAAAGGCGATAGATCAGATCCATCGAAATACAGGCCTATCGCTATTACCTCTCTCCTCTCTAAGGTGATGGAGCGTGTGATCAACACAAAGCTTCTAAGATACCTAGAAGTACACGATCTGGTCAGTGACCGTCAATATGGCTTTCGCCACGGTCGCTCGACTGGTGACCTTCTAGTGTATCTCACACACCGATGGGCACTAGCCATTGAGAGTCAGGGGTGGCATTGACATGTAGCCTGGACATAGCGAAGGCTTTCGATCGGGTCTGGCACCGGGGTATTCTATCGAAGTTGCCATCTTAAGGAGTGCCCGAGGGTTTGTGCAAATGGGTGGCTAGCTTTTTGTCCGGTAGACGCATACGAACCGTAGTTGACGGTAGTTGCTTAGATAGCATGGACATTAATGCTGGTGTCCCGCAATGCTCTGTGCTGTCTCCTACGCTGTTTCTGCTGCATATCAATGACATGTTGGACATCAACAACATACATTGCTATGCAGATGACAGTACTGGAGACACTTCTTACACGGGTCGTGCAAACATCCCTCGTTCCGTTGTGGAGGAAAACCGCGGAGAACTTGTGTCTCAAATCGAGACCACACTTTCCCAGGTCTCTGACTGGGGACGGGTAAACTTGGTCCGATGCAACCCTACAAAGACACAAGTGTGCGCGTTCACCGCTAAGAAAACTCCATTCACTGTAGTCCCACAATTCCAGAACACTCCCCTCTCCATCTCCAAGAGCATTGGGATCCTTGGTGTCCACATCTCCAGCGATGTTCAGTTCCGAGATCATTTACAAGATAAGGTGAAGCTGGCGTCCAAAAAACTTGGTGTACTTCACGTCGGGGCAAAGGTTGTTACTTTACAAGTCGCAAGTTCGGCCCCATATGGAGTACGGCTGCCATCTCTGGGCAGGTTCTACCGCTTGTACAATGGGTTGTGTTCTGAGGATTGTTCGAAATGATGCCCACGGTTACTTTCTACCATCGCACTGCTCGCCATCGGCAGGGAATTAATTCTCACACTTTAGAACCTACTCCCGCGAACGCTTTAGTTGTGGAATGAGCTCGTGCCAAGGTTTTCTGCAAGGACTACAGTATGGAGTTCTTAAAGAAAGAAGTTATTAGATTTCTGAAGGGTCGGTAACGCGCAAGTGATACCCCTGGTGTTGCAAGCGTCCATGGGCTACGGTGACCGCTTACCATCAGGCGGACCATAAGCTTGTTTGCCACCTTAGTGGTATAAAAAAAAAACCACAGACTTATTTAAACGTTTTAGAAACCGTATCACATATTCAATAAAATCTGAGCTTGTATTGTATTTTTTCATTTCATATAATTCATATAATCTGACTCGACTTCTATGTATTCCTGGTGTAGCCCAATCACTGAATTTCATTCCTGAATTTCCTTTAATAGTTTTTACTTTAAATACCTGTTCGAACTCAGTTTTCAAAAAGTCAAAAAGAGTATTGTTCATATGATCTGGATCATCCTTTGTGAATAACAAAAATGGAATTTTATATTCGACATTAACTTGGAATTGATTAATACGAGCAGATGTCACTGGTCTACATGATACTAAATTGCACTGTTTTACTTCTGCGTTGAAAAATGATACAATGATATAATGATGTTTCTGACCGCAGTGGTCAGATATTAAGTTGGAAATAATTAGCTTCGCAGCAGCCTCTACATTGCAAAAAATATTATCAATACAGGTGCCGATGTGGCTGTAATTCTAGTTGGTTCTAGAAACACATTATGTAGGTCAAAACATTCAAATAAGTTAAGAAGTCTATCCTTAGTGGGTGTTTCTTGTAGAAGATTAATGTTTAAATCTCCACAAACAATAACTGATTTCTTGCTATTACTTATGCATTTCAGCACTTCCTCCATCACTGATTCAGAGGAACTATAATTTGATGATGGAGGGCGATGTACACACAAAATAACAAACCTATTTAATTCTATACAAGAGAGCTCAATTATTCGCTCTTGTGAAAGCCCAATAATATCTTTGCGTTCTTTTGCATCAAATTTATTGTTATCAAGTATTAATCACCACCCACGAATTGTATTTTCTCTCAAAAATGCACTAGAAATACAATAATCTGGAATGTTTAACATTAATTTATGTTTTTCTAGCCAATGCTCAGTAAGGTACAACACATAAGCATCCAGCCTTCTTAAAAATAATTCAATTTGTAATTCCTTGCCAGACAAGCCCTGAATATTTTGATGTACAATATTTAAAAGATCTGTTGGCTTGATCGACTTTACAATGTGTAAACTAGGGGACTTGTCCGTTGTCTTGTGTCTCAGTTTAAATCGCTTACTGAGCCGTCACTAGTTTTGTTATTAGCAATATCACAAAAAGTACTAATATTTTATTGGTCAAAAGACTCCTTAAAACTACTTATCAGAGCCACCTCACTATTAGTAACACTACAAACAATATCAGTGCTGTCCAAGTAGATATCTACAGAAGAGTTAAAAATATTATATGCTAACCAAGTAGTCAGTCGTTGCTTACAATAATTGGATAGATACAATGTACCTTTAGTCAATATAAAACTAGATTAAAACTTATTTATGTCAAACAAATATAAATTATTATTTTTACATGTCAAATTGTACAAGACATTATTTAATTTATGAATACGTTGGTTTTGTTTATGTGACAGTCTTTTTGAAAAAGGAAAAGTGCAAATAACAGTTTTTTTGACTCCTAAATTTGAGAGTGAATTATAAGATTTAACTCAGTCCCGCTTTGTAACTTTTAAACTATTGCCTACAAATTATATAATAGTACAGTCGTTATCATATTTTCTGCTAGCTATTGAGTTCGCATTTCGCCTGTATGTAGTATTGGGGATACATATGTTTAGAACAGTGTGGTTCAATTTATCATTCAAAATATGATCTAACCCTATACCAACTCTATCGGAGAACATTATAGTTTTTTCAACTTCATTGTAACACTGAGGTGAGTCCTGATCCACAAAAACACTTCCCTGAAGTTGAGAGGGATGTGCAGGAGTTATACTAGTACGCACAATACTAGCTTGACTCTGCTCTTTATTTGGTGACAAGGGTTGCAATGCACATGATTGATTGCCTTCTGTTAAACTGGGTTTCTGTAGTTCTATGTTCCATGTTGATTCACGTGTTAAGGATTCAAATCTTTCATAGTTATAATTACTCACTTCAATTAATTTATTCATGGCCGAAATATGCTTATTATATGTTGTGGAATTTCATATGACTCACTTCTAGACCTTGAGTTTATAGCAACATTATACGATTTGTAATTAAAATGTAGGACTAGGTCGAGCCTTCTTACAGAATTGCTTATTCTCCTTTTACTTTATCGGAACAATAGTAGAGTATTGTATAGTAGAGTGGGCTTTGGAGAGTTGCCAACTAAACCATTGAATGCCAGGCAGATGCTTTGAAATCTTGACCTTTTTTATTATGTTGAATGTTATGGTGAAAGCTCTTTTAGGTCATCGTGGAGTTGAATTTATTTTATTGATTTAGTGTCTTTTTCTTTCTTCTTGACAAGTTTTTTCTGCATTATAGATGGTAGGCTACTACAAGTCAAAGATAGTATATTGCATAACTGGTACAAAACATTCTGAAGATAGGTTATGACTTGTTTTATACTTCGAACATTTACATTACAAATTAAACATAAGACTGAAAGAGACTATGCCTCATTTATTAAAGGCCTTCCGGAGAGTAAACATAAATTCGTATGCTGGGCAGTTAATATTGAGTTTTAGAAATGGATGTGGTTTCGTAAAACACAAAACGAAACAAAAAAAACTTGATAACCATATTGACATTTTTTACCAGAGTGTAAGGGGTTTGCGGACCAAGTTGGAAGGCTTTATTTAGGGGTTTCAAGTTCCAGTTTAGATTTATTTGTCATCATGGCGAATAAACAATTATTTAGAAAGAAATAAAAAAAGATGATATGTTTGCAGATTTTCAAAATAATAAATGTCTTTTTAGGGTTCCGTACCCGAAGGGTAATTAGCGGGTTCCGTCCATCCGTCCGTCTGTCACCAGGCTGTATCTCATGAACCGTGATAGGTAGACAGTTGAAATTTTCACAGCAGAAGTATTTTTGTTGCCGCTATAGCAACAAATAATAAAAAAAATTAAATAAATATTTAAGGGGGCTCTCCTACAACAAACGTTATTTTTTTGCTCGATATTGATAACGGCAACAGGTAGCCGCTTAGAATATTCACAGAATATTTAGTTATATAGTCACTTTAAAGATAAATAATTAAATTAAAATAAAGAATATTTAAGGGGGGCTCCCATAAAACAAACGTGATTTTTTTGCCATTTTTATAGATAATGGTACGGAACCCTTCGTGCGCGAGTCCGACTCGCACTTGGACGATTTTATTTACTAACTTTCAGCATGTTCGACATTTAAGGTTCCGTACTAAAACAACAAAAATAATCGATAGGCCAGAGGGTACCATAAGTTTCAGCCTACTTCTTACTTTTTTCCGTAACTACAAATTACTTACATTGAAATTAAAATTTGAGCTTTACAAAACCAGGAGAACAGGAGAAGAAAACTATAATTTTATAAACCTTATTTAGCTACATCGTTGGGATCACGGTGTCGGTGTCGGACGGAAAAACATGTAGGTATGAGAGTGATCTTATAAGGGTTTCGTTTTTCTTCCTAAGGTCCGGGACCCTAAAAAATATGCCTTCACCTCTTCAGTAAGATACCTTTTTTTAAAACGAAGTACTTAATGGCATGTTATGACTTAGACGAATGGTGGATGAGGGCTAGATTAAAAAATGACTGACTAATTTTACGTCAAAAGAATTTTATGTCAACGAGTCAGCGATGTCGATAGTACCTTGCGCCCTTTGGTGAAGAGTCGAGCCTGATGTGTGTCAATGAGTCTTTTTCTATCTCAAATACATTGATTATTCACACGACTGGCTTTTCGGTTAAGGAAAACATCATGACTCATTCATTTCATAACTCTATTTCTTTTTATATAGATTTAACATTAAAAATATTATTTCTCATACTTATTTTGGGGTTTCAGATGAGTGGTGTGTGTCGCGCAGGTGCGTGCATGTTTGTGTGTGTATGCATATTTCAGTACAAGCTGTATGCTTGGTTGCTGATTGGTAACAGGTGTACATCCGGGAGTTTCTTGTCACTTCTCCCCTTAAGCTAGTTTCCGAAGTGATGGTAGTTTAAATTGTGAGCATTTGTTGTGAGGGGCTGGGCCACCTCCAGGTATGCGATGTCTATCTGAATGTGTGTCTGCATATATGTATATGTTCGTGTTTGTGTGATGCGCCCACTCATCGGGTGACATCAGGCGGCAAATCGAGGATTGCAACAGATAGGACCTATCTCAGTTAATTTATTTTATTTATTCTTAAATATGTATATTATGTGTATCTGTTTGTTTATTTATTAATATGTACGTACGAATGTATTTATTGTGTATATGTCTATGTATGTGTGTAAATATATGTATATTTGTGTATATAGAACATGTTACGTAAATGGTGTATACTCCCGTTACGTACGTGTGCACCATGTATCATTTGAATACTATGCCGATGTCAGAAGGTGGAAATTGTGAACTGTGTAAATTGACCAATTTCCATAAAAACTAAATCAATGTTTTCTTCACTTATTATTTGCACAACCCTAACTTTTAATCAAATATGACTACGCGCCACGGCATAAAAATCTCTTCGGTATCTATGAGAGCCTAGTACTTTAGTGTATCCACGCACAGGGCGCGTGAAAATGCAAACTTTAATAACTTAAACAAAAAAAACTAATAATAACTTACAGGCTTACGC
Source organism: Apoda limacodes (assembly GCA_946406115.1). Lineage (NCBI taxonomy): Eukaryota > Metazoa > Arthropoda > Insecta > Lepidoptera > Limacodidae > Apoda > Apoda limacodes. Next base: position 1,610,030 of record OX291553.1, on the reverse strand, counting down.
ATCTGTCCACACACGACGATATTCATGACGATCACAAAAGCACAGTATCCACGTATGTCATCCTTGATCCACAGTCACTATTCACAATCACTATGCACCAATTCTTTCGTATGTCCGTCCATCACTGTCGACAGTCTCACAAACTCTGCAGTGGTTGACTACTTCAAGGACTACACCACTGCGTCGGCTACTGGTAGTAGGATCCTCTTCGAGTTCTTGGCCTGCCTTCGCTATCACGTTTGTGAAAGATTCCAGTTTCGTGAAGCCTGTGTGAAAACAACGTAATCTTGGGATACGCTGGTCTGCCGGTCACGTCCCGCTCTACCTTACGCACATGTATGTTGTAAAACACTAAATCACTGTAGTTTGTTATAGTAGAAATCATATCACTAAATTTGACACTCAACATGTACGCACTAGATAGAAAAACACTACTGAGTACTGACCTTATTTAATTCGATTATCGGCATTTTCTCTGTAGCGCCGCGCCCCGGGCTCTAAATAGGTGTTGCCATACTTTGCACTACATACATTGATTTAAAAATACCTAGTCCCTCGAGTAAAGAATTCTCCTGGAATTTTAAATACTTAATTAAGTAAAATAACAATAAACGATTAGTAGGTATTTCGTTTATTTACCTAATAATTTAAGGATATTTCTTAAGGACCCATATAAATACTTAAGTACCTACTGATTTTTCCTTAAGCGCTAGATGCCATTAACTGTGAAGTTTCATGAACGACGTTTTTATTTAGCGCTGCAAACCGAGCATAATATGCCGATTAATCCAAAACCAACCAAAAAAATTACAAGAGTAAGAAAAGACATTTTTTTTTTTTTTTTTTTTTTTATACCACTAAGGTGGCAAACAAGCTTACGGCCCGCCTGATGGTAAGCGGTCACCGTAGCCTATGGACGCTTGCAACACCAGGGGTATCACTTGCGCGTTGCCGACCCTTCAGAAATCTAATAACTTCTTTCTTGAAGAACTCCATACTGTAGTCCTTGCAGAAAACCTTGGCAGGGAGCTCATTCCACAACTTAAGCGTTCGCGGGAGGAAGTTTCTCTGAAACCGCACTGTACGCGACCATTTAGGTTCTAAAGTGTGAGAATGAATTCCCTGCCGATGGCGAGCGGTGCGATGGTAGAAAGTAGCCGTGGGCATCATTTCGAACAATTCCTCAGAACACAACCCATTGTACAAGCGGTAGAACACACACAGTGAGGCAAAGTCTCTCCTCAGACTTAAGGGCTCGATACCGCAAGTGAGTTTGGGATCGTCGACAATTCTCACAGCCCGTCGTTGAACCGAGTCAAAAGGGTCAAGCTGGTATCCGGGTGCACCTGCCCAGAGATGGCAGCAGTACTCCATATGGGGCCGAACTTGCGACTTGTAAAGTAACAACCTTTGCCCCGACGTGAAGTACTGCTTCGCTCTGTTGAGTACACCAAGTTTTTTGGACGCCAGCTTTACCTTATCTTGTAAATGATCTCGGAACTGAACATCGCTGGAGATGTTGACACCAAGGATCCCAATGCTCTTGGAGATGGAGAGGGGAGTGTTCTGGAATTGTGGGACCACAGTGAATGGAGTTTTCTTAGCGGTGAACGCGCACACTTGTGTCTTTGTAGGGTTGAATCGGACCAAGTTTACCCGTCCCCAGTCAGAGACCTGGGACAGTGTGGTCTCGATTTGAGACACAAGTTCTCCGCGGTTTTCCTCCACAACGGAACGAGGGATGTTTGCACGACCCGTGTAAAAAGCGTCTCCAGTACTGTCATCTGCATAGCAATGTATGTTGTTGATGTCCAACATGTCATTGATATGCAGTAGAAACAGCGTAGGAGACAGCACAGAGCCTTGCGGGACACCAGCATTAATGTCCATGCTATCAGAGCAACTACCGTCAACTACAGTTCGTATGCGTCTGCCGGACAAAAAGCTAGCCACCCATTTGCACAAACCCTCGGGCACTCCGTAAGATGGCAACTTCGATAGAAGACCGCGGTGCCACACCCGAACGAACGCCTTCGCTATGTCCAGGCTACATGCCAATGCCTCCCCCTGACTCTCAATGGCTAGTGCCCATCGGTGTGTGAGATACACTAGAAGGTCACCAGTCGAGCGACCGTGGCGAAAGCCATATTGACGGTCACTGACCAGATCGTGTACTTCTAGGTATCTTAGAAGCTGTGTGTTGATCACACGCTCCATCACCTTAGAGAGGAGAGAGGTAATAGCGATAGGCCTGTAATTCGATGGATCTGATCTATCGCCCTTTTTGGGCACCGGGTGCACATTCGCAGTCTTCCATGTAGACGGAAATTGCCTAGTGTGGTAGGAAAGCGCGAAGAGGCGCGTGAGTACAGGACATAACTCAGGAGCACACTGCTTAAGCACCACTGCTGGTATACCGTCTGGCCCACTCGACTTATGAACGTCTAGAGAAAGCAACGCCCGCCTGACCTCCCGCTGCGTTATGGAGATTTCCGGCATGGACTTACCGCACCACGGTATAGTAGGTGTTACAGCGCCTTCATCGTTCATATTCGAGTTCGAGGCAAAGAGACTGCCCAGTAGATCGGCTTTCTCTTTAGCACTATGGGCCAAGTCACCATCGGTCTTTCGCAGTGGTGGTAACGACGACTGGCAGAAGTTCCCTTCGGCAGCTTTGGCAAGCGACCAGAAAGCACGACTCCCAAAAGGATAGCTCGCAAGTCGCCCACCTATTTTGCCGATGAATTGGAATTTTGCTCTGGCAGTTGCTTTCTTACTGAACCTCGAGGCAGCATTTAATTTGCGTTTTAACTCAGAAATATTCGGATCCTTATTAAAACGAGCCGTGGTCCAAGCCTCATATGCATTTTGCTTAAGAATTTTAGCTTTTCTGCAAGACCTATTAAACCACGGTCGTTTTTTGACGCCGGCAGCTACTCGCGGGTTAGGAATATAGCATTCCATACCAGCAAGGATTGTCTCAGTGACTGCGGCTGCGCAGACGTCAGGATCTTCTGAGTTAAAGCAGATCTGCCTCCACGGGTACGATGCGTAAAATTCACGCAATCCATCCCAGTCTGCCGACTTATAGTGCCACACACGACGCCAGTTAGTTGGCCCAGAAGGATCAGGTTGTGTGCATGACACTTGAGTCCGAACGAGACATGCTTCACACAAAATAAAAAAAAACATAAAATAATTAATTACTAGTAGTTATTACATTAAAATGTTGTCAATATTCTGAAACTAAACTACGCACGCTTAAACTGACTCCACAAGTAGTAGTTTGGGAGTTTTTTGGTTGCTTGCTTATTCTTGGCTTAAGTCGGTGAATGTTAGTTGTGTAAAACTTAAAGCAAAGGATAGAGTTTTTATCCATTTGTGATTGACGCAAATAAATCTAGAAATCTTCTTACCTACTTACCAATTTAGGTGTTAAAAAAAAACAAATATTTATACCTACCTAAAAAAGTACAGTACCTTTTACTTTTAATATTCTTTGCCTTTACACATAACAAAATGACTTACCTACTTGTAATTTTTCCACAATTTTTTTTTGTGCTGGTAACATTCGCTTAGAAAGGTGACTCCCCGAAAATTAGGGTACCGTTTTCCCTTTATTTGACCTTATTTGAAAATACTAGCTCTTGTTTATGCAACCCTAGTACGTAAAGTTTAGTTTTTGATGATTATATGATATTTGCACTAATAAGGTATGTATGTTATGTTTTTTTCTTTACTATGAGGCTTTGTAATGTATGTAAAGGAATGCATTTCATAGTCATGTCTGACATAAAAACTAGTTTGTTTTTGACTTTATTTTAATAATAGGTACCTATCTAAAATTGCAAGTAGGTAAAACTACCTATCAAAATATTATTTGCTTAAATGTTTGATAACAGGTATTTATTTGATAACACCTACGTCCGCAGGCACTAAGTCATGGTAGACTAAGTATAGCCTAAAAATTCGTAAACAAAGAAAGGTCTGTGTCCTGCAGTGTGGACACATAGAAACAGGCAAATCCACATAAATTACTTGCGTAGCAACAGATATACTCTGTTAGTACACGAAAATACGTAAATTAATTTTCGAGAACCCTTCATAATTTATAAAAGACACAAAAATTTTGCGATCTCAGGTGGTCAGAGTAATTCCCCGAAAATTAGGGTACCTTTGTCAGCTTCATTTGACCTTATTCAAAAATACTAGTTCTTATTTATGCAGTCTTAGTACGTAGATACGCCTAAGTTTAGTTTATTCCTGATTATAATGACTTTTTGCACTAAGATGAATGAAGTAAAAGTAGGATTGAATTGTTTGGCGTAATTAGTGGTTGGTTATTTGAAAAGAATTGAAATCATAGTATTTATGGATAGTTATGTCCAATAATAAAATTAGTTTGTTTTCGACTGAATTTGAATTGTTGTTATCTGTAGGCATCAAAATAATATTTTTTAAAGTTTAATATTTCATAATATCGCAAAATCGCATACATTACTTCTCGCCAGCCTTCATACGTCTCCACTGTTGGGGCATAGCCTACCCTCATAAGCGAGGGTGATTTGGGACATAGTCCACACGCGGGTCCACTGCGGATTGTGGACTTCACATACGTCTTTTTTTTTTTCTTGACGTATGCAGGTTTCGTCACGATGTTTTCCTTCACCGAAAATCCAGTGGTGTGAATAAATAACTTAGTGTACTTGAGAAATTTAGAAAAGACTCATTGGTACACGCCGACCCGGGGTTCGAACCTCCGCCACTTGGGACATGAAGTGAAACTTAAACCCCTCAACCACCACCGACTTTCATACATTACTTGAGCACACAAAAATACAGAACCCTTAATAATTTTATTTAAGAATACCATTTAAAAATGCAGTTTTAACGTCCATGTGATGAAATAATAAGTTATTTTAATTAGCAAAACTAATTAAAAATCGAAAACTAGCAATTCTAGCGACAGGTGCAAAAGTTTCGTTATAATCGACAAGATATTTTTGGCTGAAACCCCTGGCAACAAGACGTGACTTGTATCGTAAAGGTTCTCCAAATTCATCATTTTTAATAGAGAAAATTCACTTGCAATCTAATATATTCCTATTTTGTGGTCGTGGCACGAGGGTCCATGTATTATTTAACTAATGAGAATTCAGTTCGTCTTTCACTGCTTTCTCCCACTGACACCTATCATCTAGTTTATTTATTTCATCAAATGATGTAGATATTTTACTAGTTATACATTGAGCACTATACATGATATAATCAAATTCATCCAAATCATCATCATTTTCCTTATACGATACCGGTGGTTGACCTTTTAACCTATCACTTCTCCTAGGTATAAACGATTCATCAGTTGTGTTCCCATCACTCACAGGTAAATTTTTGAAATTTGTATCAGGTTCAGAAGGTACGATCACATCTAGCTTACGAAGTTTACAGGGACTGGCTTGCTCATCAGGATCTGAATTATCTGATTTAGAGATGTTAGAATTTTGAGATTTTGTAGACACTGATTTCGTCACTATGTCACTATCAGTTTTGTCTTGGGAATATTCAATATTACTACTCCCTTCAGGACTCTGTGTAGGCCTGGATTTGAGGAAATTGATCTCATCCACTATAATATCTCTGACAGTTATACATTTTTCGCATTCTGTGTTCCACAGTTTATACCCATTTGGTTCATAGCCTACCAAAATACCTTTCCATGCCTTGTCATCAAATTTAGTTTTATGGGTTTTATTATGTACGTACTCAGTTAAACCAAAAACCTTAAGAGGCTTTACACTAGGTTTTCTATCATGCCACATTTCGTATGGTGTTTTAAACTGTTTCAAGGCTCTAGTTGGAGTAATATTTATCAAGTGCACGGCGGTCACAACTGCCTCACCCCCAAAACATCCTTCCAACTTTGCACCATTTAACATGGCACGAGCCTTTTCAGTTATTGTTCTAACCATACGTTCTGCTACAACATTTAACTGTGTCCTAGGTACCGTTAAGTGAAAAGTGATTCATTTCTCTTTACAACAATCTTTCATTTCAGTAGATAAATACTCTCCATCGTTATCACAATACAAATTTACTAGTTTTGAATTAAATTAAGATTCACTTTTTGCGACAAAATCTTTAAATATTGAGAACACATCTAACTTATATGTAAGTAGATACACAACACAATAATGTATAAATTGATCGACATATAGAACAAAAATTTTGTGCACACTTACCTCTCATTCTTAGTTTACCATCCTTTCGATTTGAGTGCCTTGTTGATCAAAAATTACTGTATAGCCAGCCTGCTGCAACTTCGAGACAGACAGCAGATTGTACGGTACTTCCTGACAGAACAACACATTTTCTAAAACTCCTGTAACGCCGGTGTTGCTAATTACATTAATTGAACCTTTTTTCGTAGCTGTAATAAATTCATTATTTTTAGCAACCGAAATTTTTATTGGTACACTTAACTTTCACAGTGGTGTCACAACCTTCATTTTTAATTACTTCGTGATCTAAAAGTCTCGTTTTGACAAACGCCAAGGTTAAGGTATCTTCTGATAATGTTTCTATCGCAGTTGTCACGCCATCATAGGTTTTCGGCAATGTAAGTAATAAGTGAGCAATTTTGTCGATTTCTTCTTATTTTGCCCCAGCTGCTAATAGTTCGGTGATTAAGTCGTCAAATACTGTAAAATGTTTCACAAGAGGGATGTCACTCTGTAGTTTCAAACCTAATAACCGTTTTCGTAAAGCCAATTGAGTTGCAATACTCTTACGTTCATAAAGCAAATCTAAATTTTTAAATATGACTTTTGCTGTATTAGAGTTATTTACAAAACCAATATAAGAACCTGACAAATACTCGACAAGAACATTTTTTGCAATTCTATTGTTTTTCTCCCAATTTTCAGTTATATCTTCTGGGACGTCATCACCAATCACTCCAATTACATCCATTTCACTTAACAACGAACGTATCCTAAATTTCCATATGCTGTATTTCTCACCTTCGAAGGGTCTAATGTTTCGTTTTTGTTTTAAGTTCTGCATTGCAAACAAAATTCAATTTTAACCGATTACTTTCAGTTTCACAATTCTTCTACGGCTTTCACACTTAAAGCGCTAAGTGGAACCGTGCTGTGCCCATAACCTGTAGGAGGTTAAGGGCCAGAAACAAAAGAATAAAATAATATTTAAATTTGACTTTATATTTTATCTTTAAGCACTTGGAAGCGACTACACTTTACAACGTCGATGACTAGAATGAATGTCTGACAAGAAACGAACTAGTGAAGAATAATAAAACCAGAAGAGGGGATAGTGTGGCAGCATGCAAATTTAAAGTTTACCGCTTACAACAGCTATAAGTAAATTTGACCTTAAAAATATTATTTTTCATACAAACCTTTTTTTGAAAAAAAAAAAACGATGAAATATATGTTTTGTTATTTGTGTTACAGAGTATTAATACCAAGTATCTACACTGGCCTGCAAAAGAAGGTATCACCCATAAACGTAACGATAACTTCTATTTAAATCTATTTAAATTAGAAACTTGAAGTAAAAAGCATTATGTACAACATTTAGTTTTGTTGTATAAAAACTCCTTTTTGACAACCTCCTTTTAAGTGATGACTGAAAAAAATAAACAAAAATCGGCTAAGTGCGAGTTGGACTCGCGCACTAAGGGTTCCGTACCATTATCTATAAAAACAAGCAAAAAAATCACGTATGTTGTATAGGAGCCCCTTAATTATTTTTTTTCTGTTTTTTAGTGTTTGTTGTTACAGCGGCAACAGAAATATTTCTTCTGTGAAAATGTCAACTGTCTAACTATAACGGTTCATGGGATACAGCCTGGTGACAGACGGACGGACGGACGGACGGACAGCGAAGCCTTAGTAATAGGGTTCCTAATTACCTTTCGGGTACGGAACCCTAAAAAAATACCGTCCCTTTTCAAATGCTGTTTTTTTATTTTTACTTTTAGTTTTCTACTTTTTTTTTCGCATTTTTTTTTGATCATTTACATTAAATTCATAAGCCAATGTATCTTCGGCACGTAAACATTAATTATTATGCCTCTTCTACCTGTGGAGCGCTGCCTAGGCGCTCTGATGGTGGAGACAAGTTAATGGTCGAATTAAGAGAAAGTAAAGTACATGTTGTCCAGTTGACGATCGTATATTGATTGAATTTATATTATTACAAAAGTTACTATTTCTATCTTACTGACTAAGCATTACGTGATTTACATTACTCGTGCGACCTAATTAGGCGGTCCACGTAAGGAAGTGCATTTCGCAATGCCTACATGCTGCACCTCCCCCGAAAAGTACACGGTTACACACCCCTTTTGCAAACAAATGTTTTCTGTATATCTATAAGTATATAAAAGTAAACATTTTATTTAATATATATTAATTATGAAGAATTTTGTATTATTTTTACGTATTACATATTCTTTATTTTACATTAGGAGATAACTACAAAAGGACCTTTATAAATACAATCTAATTTATTTCATACTTGATTATTGATTCAACTGTTTGGGGCAGTCGCCGGAGTTATACAGAGGGTCGACTCCTTTACATAAGTTAGATGGGAGGTTACACACTTTACATAAGTTAGATGGGAGGTTACAAACTTTACCAAACACGAATTCGTATGGAGTGTTTTTAGTTTCTGAATGAACACTAGTGTAAAACGAAAAACACCAAAATGGAACCCACTCGTTCCAGTCACTACTATTATTCTCGCACTGGATCCTAAGGTAGGCGACTAAATGTTTGTGCGTATTTTCTAAGCTTCCTAAGGTCTCGTGATGGTAAGCGGTAGAGCTCAATATCTCAATACCTAGTAACCTACACACCTCAGTCATCACTAATGACATAAACTCGGTACCCTTGTCGGTCAGCATCTGTTTCGGAATACCAAAGCGCAATAAAAAGTTGTTCACAAAAGCTTTGGCTACTGTCTCAGTGTCTTTGCGCTCTAGTAGATAAGTCTCTGCGTATTTAGTGAGATCGCACTGGATAGTAAGTATATATTTATAATTATGGTTATCTATATCTAGTGGACCCATTATATCTAAACTAACCCTCTCGAATGCTGAATTGGCAGTGGAGGTTATCGTCATCGGTTCTTTTGTATGTTTGTTAGAGTGTTTTTGAATATGATAACTCTTACATCATCTTGCGTAATCTATAACGTCATTGGTCATGCGTGGCCAAAAATAATATTTTTTAATATTATTTAACATTCGATTCATACCTGCATTTCCACATGGGGGCAGAGGTAAAAGTCATTGAAAATTGTCGTTTTCTCGTCTCTATCTGAAATACGAATAACGTCTCCTGTAATCAGAAACTTCGGTGACGCGACTTTACAATTTTTCATACTGTTGGTCTCTGAAAAATGTGGGTAATCCAAAACTGGTGGGTTACATAAAGCTAATTTTAAATTTTGATATGCGTTCTCGCAATCACTAGTTCATTCAAATATAACATTTTTCTTGCATAAGGCGTTTAACGGAAATACTATGTCAGCAAAACATGGTATGAAGCGACAGTAGTAGTTTGCGAACGCAACTAATCGTTTTATTTCGTCTACTTTATTTGGCCTTGGATAATGTAAATGAATAATTTTAATTTTTTCTGGATCTGGATTTTTTTTTTTTTATTTATTTAAACGCTTTATTGCAATAAAATACTATAGGTGGACTTAATGCCTTAGGCATTATCTACCAGTCGACCTTAGGGTCATGCAGAAAGCTTAAGGTAGTTGTATACGTAGGAACGATTAATATCTATTAACATAGGGTTTAAATACATAAATTAAATAAAGAAGTAGATACACATATGTATAGAATATATATTTAAATAAATATACATACACATAAATAAATATATATAAATACGTATTTAAATAGGTACATAAATAATTACAGGTTCTACAAATGATTCATTGAAAGATATTTATTAAGGTGAGCCTAAATAGTTTTTGTATAGCGAATGCTTAAACTTATTTCGGAAAGGCGTTTTCTTTATATAATTAGGAAGCGCGTTTCAAAGTAGTGCTGCCTGAATGGTAAAAGAATTTGCCATAAAACCAGTACGATGTGAAAACGTAGCAACATGTTAGTGCAGGAACGAACCTCTCTGACGTGAGAACAGTGAAGATATTAAAAAAAATTCTTGTGATGTAATCTGGTGTCCTAAGTAAATAATTTCTTGTCTAAGAAACTCACACTTTGTAAGTTTGGGTTGGGATTGGGTTCAATTTCAGGGTTTACTTCACGTAATCAGTTCAGTACGCATATGAGATTTTTATTATGATGTTCCATAGATTTTCCTATGACAACGTAATCGTCTAAATAAATAAAACACTTGTCAAAATTAAGGCCTGCCATTGCAATGGTCATAAGTCTAGAAAAAACACTTGCAATTGTTTTGAGACCTATGGGGCAGCGTTACATTTGGTACTGTTCTTGCGAAAAACGCGGTACACTTATGAGAGTTCTTGTCTAAAGAAAGCTGATACATCTTGTTTAAACTTAAAGATGTATATTTACGCGATTCTGGATTTAAGAATAGCTGGTAGTAGCTCTGAGAAAGGTCTTATTTCGAAAAATAAATGCTACCGGACAACGAGTCTAATATCTCAGTAATGTTAGGTAATGGAAATTTATCGTCTTGGATTATATTGTTCAACTGTCTATAATCGACGACTAATCTCCACTTTTTCTCATTCGATTTATCAGTTTTAATGGTATTAACAAAACTGGGCTCGACCATTCTGATACAGTCTCCTCTATGATATCATTTTTGAGCATGTCTTGTACCTGTCTCTCTATCTAATTTTTTAAACCTTGGGGGACTCTTTTAGGCTTAACGTAACTAGGCGTTACGTTTTCCTTTAAAACAATGTTATGTTCCATCCAGTTAGTGACAGATGAATTGTCCCCTGGTAAATGAAATACATCCGCGTATTTCGCACAAATCTGTTGAATACCTAAACGCTCTTCCCTATTTAGGTAACCTAAATCGAGTATTTTGAACAGAGTCTTAACCCTATCCACAGATTTATTTTCCTTGTTAAAGCAACAAACGTCGAAGTTTTTCATAGATTGAACCTGTAACTGCGATAAATCTATTTTGGCTTCTCGGTCTCTTGTGTTTAGAATTCTTACAGGAATGCGTCCTAGATAAGGTTTCGCTACTATTCCGGCAATGAAAGTACCTTCTAAAATTTCGTGAGCTAAAACTACACAATCTTCGCTTGGCGAACAAAGAATCAATTTCATAATTTCACAACGAGGCTGTATCACGTGTACTTGCGTGTACCTGTTGGGACCGTTGCCTGTGGGCATACATACGGTTATCTCGTTTTTCTAAATGTTTCTTGTTCGTAGTTAATCACTGCGTTGTATTTTATAAAATTATCACCTAAAATACCGTTAGCTAACTAAACCTGAGCACGATAGGTTCTTAAAAACATAAAAAGTTTCGCAAAAATTAACATCACTATAAACTAAATCTAAAATAACATAACCCTCTGAAAATAATTTACCGTCTACGCCTTTAACTGTTATTGTATCGTGTCGCATTTGTTTTAATAATTGTGGATGCTCGAGTAGCCACTCATATTTCAAAACACAAAGGCTCGCCCCGCTATCAACTAATAAGCTTATACTGCTGTTTATACTACCTATACCTATGTTGATTGTTACTACGCTGCCGGTTGAATTATAGTTTGAAACAAAATGCTCGGACTCGTTCCTTATTATGTGTAGGCTAACGAATGTTCGTCGACAGCGGCCCTAATAGCTTCCGGAAGGGATTGAAACGGACGGGAAGCGATAATGGTACTGAGACGGGAATTGCTAAGACCGTCTGCGAAACGCTTTATCGCTACCTTTTCGTTCAGTGGACGGAGAATCTCATATTTTTGTTTTCCATCTGCTTGGGCTAAGCTCAAGTTCACAAACAACTCTTCCAAATCTGAGCCAAACTTCTCTATAGACCTAAGGCCCTGCCTAGTAGTCAACATTTGCGACTGAAAGGCGACAGCTGTTTTTTTTTAATAAGGTGTGTGCGCATGTCCTTCAACACTGAGTCTACAGTCACGTAAGAAGTTTGTCGCTAGCTGAGAACCGTGTTTTATGGACGAATTCTATGAATTATTTTTTGGCGGCATCGTTGAGCATGGATCCGTATAACTGAATGTTGTCTATCAATTGGGTAGTAACCTGCTGCTGGCTTGTCATAATTGGCAACAGGGAGATAGCAGTTTTTATATCAAAATTTTCGGATGCCATTTTTTCGGTTTGTGTGCCCTTATCTACACTTTCTGAAGTTTCTGCCTCTCTTGTGACATGCAAACTTAAAATAAAGTTATAGATTTCCTTAATATCCCCTATCAACTTATTTACTGATTGAAGACTATCACTATCTAACTCGTGTTTTTATTCAGACAAAATACACATCAAACGAGTGTTAAATTCTTTCGCTTCCTGAAATTTTAGCTGAGCTGAACTTTGCCTTCTTTGAGGTCCGATTTTAATGAGATAGGTTTTGATTTCCACTAACCGTTCATAAATAATTTCTAGCTCAGTAATTATACAAGACATTGTGATATGAAAACAAAGTAATAAGTTAAAAAAATTTCAAAGCTACATATTAAAATTACTTAGCAATGGAAATGTTCTATTATAGATCCCTAAAACTTACTTGTCTAGTTGTCTATACTAAAAATACGTATTGTCGATTCGGTGCGGAGCATTGGTTGGCTCGGCGGCAGCGGCGCGGCTGCAGCAGAACATCGTACTTGAGCTGGCTGCTTTCGTCTGTGCTGGGTGGGCCGGTCTATACCCTAGACTCCGTGGGCCGGAAAAAAACCCTGGACACCGCTCGTACGCTTCAATTATTTTTGTATGCCTTTGGTGAAGTTTTCTCGTTTTATTGACACGTTCTTGTCTACTTTTCTTGAAAATTGGGCAGGATCTTCATAATGTATTCAGACTTATTTGTTCTTTGAAAATTTGGTCTTCATTTTCGCTGTCTTTTATAATTTTCTTTCCTTGCATCTTCTAATGAAATGTGATTTTGGTGCTTTGGCACAGGGTCGCTATGTGGAGCACTGCCTAGGCGCTCTGATGGTGGAAACAAGTTAATGGTCGAATTAAGTTGTTCAGTTGACGATCGTATATTGATTGAATTTATATTATTACAAAAGTTACTAATTCTATCTTACTGACTAAGCATTACGTGATTTACATTACTCGTGCAACCTAATTAGACGGTCCACGTGAGGAAGTGCATTTCGCAATGCCTACATGTTGTAACGTGCAAGAATTAAGGCACATCTGGAACTAGGCATCAGTATGCGTTGTACTTTAAGAATGGTGGGTGTAACATTTAGAACGGGCTTCAAGGTGAAACAAAGGTATGAAGAAACCAGAAACTATCTCAAATGACCATGTAATGGCCGTCCCAGATGCACTACAGCTAGAGATGAACAATATATTTCCAGCACTATTTTGAGCGATACGCTCAAGCCTGCTTTGCAGAAAGAGTCCAATACGGCAGGGTGTCTGTACACGTATGGGCTGGCATCTCTTCGGAGGGTCGCACACAGGTAGTGGCCGTAGTAAATGGCACTCTGACCGGGGTGAGATATGCTCAAGAGATCCTTAATGAGTATGCAGGACCATATCTGGTAAATATGGGTGATGCAATGCAAAAGACAAGCCACACAGCGCTCAGGTCGTACAAGAATACATTCAGGAAGTTGGTATCAACTTGGCCATCAGGACTTCTGTCCTGACCTGAACCCGATCGAACACGCTTGAGCTCGCAAGGCTGGTCAGACGACGTAGACGACCTCCTATCACCCTCAACGAGCTTAAACAGGCCTTGATGGAAGAAAGGGAGAATATCCCCCAACATCGTATCCGAAACCTCATCTTCAGTATGCCAAACAGACTCGAAGCTGTGACCAGAGCCAGAGGAGGTAACACCAGTTAATAAAAAGGTGATTTTAAGACTACAAACGCCTTTTTCAGGGTTTTTTAAGTTTCTGCCATTTAGTGAAAATGGCTTCTAGTTGTTTTGATGTTTCCTTTATGTTAAAAACATTAAGTTAAGTAAAATAAACTTATGTTCAAAAAATCTTTTTTTAACTGTTCTAAATGTTGTTTTTATTTCAAGTCCCTAATTTAATAGTTTAGGAGAACATTCAATTTAAAAACTGTTATACCTTCTTTTGCAGGCCAGTGTATTATTTCACAATCCCAAACAAAATTTGCCAGGCCCTTCCTTCCACTTATGAGTTAAATTTTGAACAACGCTGAAATATGATACTTTGTATGGGAAATAATACTTTATTAGCTAATTTACTTACTACTGCTATGTAGGAAGGTAGAAGTGACTGACTGGTTCACCACCGAATGTAGACTTTCTATTTTTTTACATCTAGAAGGGACGCGTCTTGTTCGATTATAATAAAATTTTTTTACTTTAAAAATAAAAAAAAACTCAAAATCTTTTTTGGAGTTTACTCCTCAAGAAACGATATAAGGCCCGTGGTATGAAAAATATATGGGTAGTAAAATTAAGCGTTACTCTTTCATGAAAGCGTAACGCTGCCCCTTCCCAATGCTTTCCCCACATATATTATATTTTATACTTTTATTTACTTTTTAGAAAGAGAGAGAGAGAACTCCAGTCGTGTCAAACTATAATAGGCTATATCTCCATAACTGTAGATCGTAGATTAACAGTTGCATTACAAAAGTGATAGATCTCTTCAAGATCTTCATTTCAGATGACAGCTGTCAAACTATAATAGACTATCTCCGTAACTATAGACTTTTTTTACAGTAAAAGTTGATAAAATGCCGACGAAAATCAAATCATGTTATCTATACCTTTGTATTGATCCTTATCCAAATAAATCATTTCGTCTTCAAGACTGTTTCAATACTTGTAGATTACTTTTTGAGTTATTCAAATCGGACATTGTATACAAAAGATATTACGAATTTAAAAATGTCAATCTAAACAAAATACTAATAGCAAAATCGTTTATTTATAGGCTCATACGTGCGGTTCCTCCCAACGCAGTAAACTCCAGTCGTGTGTCGGAGCTGACACACACAGTTTTTTTTTTGTACGCGCAACATTTTTCAAGCGCCAGCCAGTAGTTTTGAGTTGTAGTTATTGCTAGTTGACGCTGGTCGATGGGACAACCCCAAGAGCGACAACCCAAGCCGAGGCTCTTTCAGAGTCTCACACCAAAAGCCCAGCCAACTGCATAGTCAGACAGAAGAAATAAAAAAAAAATTGCTAGTTGATGAAAATAACCCACCTACTCTTATAAAATATTTTAAATTTGTCACTGTTATCCGTTAGCATTAAACCACATATCTGGTATAACCAGGTATCTTAAATAACATCAAAAACAAAATATCTACAACGAAGTTAAGAATAAATATACCAAGTATTAATCGAAGTGTGGCTGTATCTATATAGGACTGACTTTGCTCAATGTGACTTGTTTAATTTTCAGTCTTAGTGTCGACATTTGCTACTTCCCACCGGCTTTTTAGATAATATATGGTGTACTTTCAGAGTATGAGAGATAAAAAGAAATATAAAATATCTTTTTACGAAATGTAAGCTCCCTCTGCCAAGGTTTTCTCCAAGGTCTACACTATAGGATTCTTCAAGAAAAAAGTTATTAGATTTCTTAAGGGTCGGCAACGCGCGAGTGATACCCCTGATGTTGCAAGCGTCCGTAGGCTACGGTGACGGCTTGCCCACGTCTGATTAAAACTCAGTGATTTGCTTAATTTCTCCCCAAGTTTATGGGACGGGAATACTATCGGATAGGAATAACTTGGACGTTAAGATCGTGCCATACTCACCAACATAGTATGTAGGGAGTAACCTCGGTCGGTCGAGTTATACGGAGGCTGTACGTACAGTGTACAGTGGCGGGCCGGCGCACGTCTATGGTGCTAATATATATTACATATTATATAAGATAGTGATTTTCTACTGAGCTTCGGTATGAATTGTGTGATAATGTTATTTTTTAAATGACACATTACTATAATTATAAGTTAAACCTTTATTATCTATGTATAATATATACATATATATCTACGAAACATGTATAAAATTCTGTTTTC
Organism: Apoda limacodes; assembly: GCA_946406115.1. Taxonomy (NCBI): domain Eukaryota; kingdom Metazoa; phylum Arthropoda; class Insecta; order Lepidoptera; family Limacodidae; genus Apoda; species Apoda limacodes. Next base: position 1,593,823 of record OX291553.1, on the reverse strand, counting down.
TGAGGTAAACTATTTTAAAACACACTGAATAAACTACTTTAAAAAGCAAAATTGTTTATTTAATGGACTTACTACACTATATATGTCATTCTCTGTCCCTTCAACAATCTCTGTTTCAAAAATCATCTCAACTGTTAGCTCCGCAGAGAAGTAAGGCAACAACAAACAAACAAACAGATTTCTACTGAGGTGACCACGACGGCTCACACCACAATTAGTAATATCGCAATGGGCAAGAACTCAAAAACATAAGTAAAACTGTTTTATAAAGCTGTTAAAATGTAAAGTTAAAGCTATTTTGTTATGATAAAAATAGAAAAACGCTTTTTTACTTTCAAATTTTATATTTTTACAACAAAACAATTGAATATGTAGGTGATATTTACACAAATATATTAACAATTAACAGGTAATACAATTAATTATTTTTGAAGAAAAAAATAAATTTTACCTTTGTGTTACACAAAAAGAAGAGTAGAGATTTATAATTACGGTAATCATGTGTTAGCGATAAGTGAGGCTTTCTAAACATTTGATATGACTAAGTTTGTGCAAAATTATTTACAGTTTTTTTGTTACATTACTTTCTTTAAACTGATAAATCGTTGTTTTTTTTCAATCGTCACTAACGAAATCATTATTAAAAGATACGTTCGTTATTAAATTTGCAAAAAATATAATCCGAGTTAATGGTATCACTACAGCTCTCTTATTACAAATTAAATATTCTAGAAAATATATCTTACTGTACGTGATGTGCGTGTGTGTTGTTTCAGGTAACAATTTGCAAGTTAATTTTATAAACAGCTCAAGATGATTGCGAGCCTTAGTTACATATTTACAATACTCCGTGTACCGCGGTACCGACGTACCGACGCGACGTCCGCAATACTCCGTGTACCGCGGTACCGACGTACCGACGCGACGTCCGCCATACTCCGTGTACCGCGGTACCGACGTACCGACGCGACGTCCGCAATACTCCGTGTACCGCGGTACCGACGCGACGTCCGCAATCAATCACGATGTTTAAAATATTTTTTTTTTGTTCAATCACAGGTCAACAAAATAAAGCATTTAATTAGTTTCTTGCCGTTTAAGCTACTGCTACTGGATACTTGTACATTGTCATCAGCTACTTACTGCTTTCAATAAAAATTAGGTTAAATAATGCGAAAAAGCATGATTTTAGTCATATTTAAGATTTATTTTTGAACTAAGTACTTTTTCTTTTCATCATGTATCCCTTTCAATAAAATTTAAATTTAGTGTTTTAAAATAGACTTCTACAATTTTTCATCGTAAAGTTATATCTACGCATTTCATGCTCATTGATAATAGAACTACGGAGCCTAAAGTAATTTGTATGAAAAAAACCTTTTGGTTAAAAATTTTACCTTGGGTATAAATAAAAGGAACTGCACCAATTTCTCACATCAAGAGAGAGATAAAGACTTCTACTTTACTACCATATTTTCAGAATGATCAAAATCATTTTTTTCGGCGATAACAACATATTGGGAGTTTTGGCGCGAATCTTAAGAAGGAGTAGTGTTTTTTTGTGTTTAATTTTTCTAAATTCATTAAGTGAGTTTCGATGCATGTATTTTATCAGTGTTTTACGAAATCGTGTTAAGAATTGTGCAGCGAAGGCTCAGGAATAGTGAATTATGAAGAAATAAGCAGGAGATGACGTGCAATATCTGAGGATTCACACCAAATCTCCCGCCCAATCTTGGGACATAAAAATGAGAACGCGCGGTAACGCCCGCTATACGATACAATATAATTAACATTGATTCTCGCAAATGCATAAATGGTCTGCTAAGACCGTGCGATACCATTATTCTAGCCCAATATAACATTAAATATTATTGAAATGGCCAAAATAGACAATTTTTGACAATCAGATTCCATTTATCTTAAAAATATGAGCTAACGATAACTTTTGTAAGTGCGTATCGTGAAATGTAGACTAAAACACAAACACAAGCAACAATCAGACATATTTTAGGGAAAAAAATCCCTGTTGACCTGTGATTATCTTTGTTTTGAAGATTCGTTTCTCAAACTACAGATATTTCAATTCTGTTACATGACTTTCATTCCGTGGTCATGGTGCTTATAACATCACCGAAATATCGGAAGTTTAGGAGTTAAGTACGCCTACCCTGTAAATATGTCTAACAGTCACTCCTCCAAAACCACTTCTGGCAGATGTCACTACTCCAAAATCACTTCTGGCGGGTGTCAATCTTCCAAAACCACTTCTGGCGGGTGTCACTCCACCAAAACCACTTCGGCGGGTGTTACTCCTCCAAAAACAACTCTGGCGGGTGTCACTCCTCCAAAACCACTTCTGGCGGGTGTTACTCCTCCAAAACCACTTCTGGCGGGTGTTACTCCTCCAAAACCAATTCTGGCGGGTGTCACTCCTCCAAAACCACTTCTGGCGGGTGTTACTCCTCTAAAACCAATTCTGGCGGGTGTCAATCCTCCAAAACCACTTCTGGCGGATGTCACTCCTCCAAAACCACTTCTGGTGGGTGTCACTCCTCCAAAACCACTTCTGACTGGTGTCACTCCTCTAAAACCACATAACATATCCTTATTCCGCTATTAAATATAATACAATAGTTACAGCTATCAAAAATATTTCTTCTATAAAAATAAAGGTTAATTTTCTTAAAAAATAGGTACCTAGTTGTTTTGTAATTTTTTTATATATTCCATAGTTAACGAGAAAATTGATTTCGAAAAAGTTGCAAAATTTCTAGATTTTATCACTCAAATTCTGCATATTATATAAAAAAAAAATTCTTTACTAGATATTTACTAAATATTTTTTTTTCGATAGACCGCACACAAACATATTTTAAATATTTTACCGTATGCAGGATCCGAGTGAATAAAACTAGACATTTAGCAATTAGCATTAGCATTAGCAAGCGATTCTCTCATCATATATATAAAAATGAATCTCTATTACCCTTGGTCACGCCATCACGCGTGAACGGCTAGACCGATTTCACAAATTTTTTTTTGTTGTGTTTGTTAGTGTTAGGGCAAGGTTTTTTTGAAAGAAAAAAACGGTCAAGTGCAAGTTGGACTCGCGCACTAAGGAAAACTTGAAGACGGCTGGACCAATTCAGGTAATAAAATGACTCAGAATTGGTTTTAGTTTAATTAATACGACCTATTTTATAATAGGTGGGGCGCGAGGCGTTTTAACAAATCAGTGTACTTCATATATACATAGTTAACATGTCGTATATTGTCGGTGTAGAGGGAGTAAGACAACATTTGCTGGTTAGTTAACTATAAAAAATACAAAAAAATACAGGTTACAAGATAACTTTTATTTTTTTAACTTTTATTAACTTAGGCTATTACATAATATATTTTTTTTGTAGTAGAAATATTTTTGAAAACTTTAACGAATAAAAACCCCTGAAAAAGTTATAAGCAAAATAAGGCTTGTTACTGTTACTAGTTTTTCGGCAGTGTATTATTATGATGATTAGACAATAGCTGTGTTCCAAGTTGGTCTCCCTGATTTCAATAAAGAAACATAACTTTGCGCCGTATTTACACATATGATTGAACTATCAATGTAATTGCTCACTTAGGTATATCAATTTCCGGCGTCCAGCGTCTTACCAGCCAGCGCTCCACTGCAAAGACTCAAGAAACGAGTCAGATAGGAAAAAACGTCCAAAAGCGGGGTTCTGTGGAGTGCTCAAAACTGCAGGATGGACCAGGGCAAGCGTTCTATAAGCTGGTAATTAACACATAATTAAAACGGAAGATCCTCAACCACTGGAAGGTATGCGGCGTTTCCAGTCCGCATTAGTAAGTGATTTTAGCAGTGTCCCGACCATCTCACGGCATTACCATGAGTGTCTATTACCTCTGCCCAAGACCCCAGTAAACGGCGTAGATAGGACTGGTAGTGTAGGTCTTCGCAGTCTAGGATGTTAAGTTGGAGGATTAGAGCCGACCGGTACCAGCACCCTTAAACCAGCAGGAGTATAAATTTATACAAGGGAAAAGTGACTCCTTTGCCGTTTGTAGCCAGCGTGCTGGTTTTTAAACTTTTCTGTGTTCTGTTTCTTCTTTGATCTTATGCATTTGCACTAGCTTACTCGGTCGATATCCGGGTAGCTTTAGTAGTTTTGTTTCTATTTCAGAATTCCAATTCTTATTCCTCTTGTTGCTTCACTGACATTCCAACTTTTGGATTTTATTGTCTTGTAATAGTATTTAGTTTTTGTCGTTAATAAGGTATTTTTGTTTAGCTTCTGTTATCAGTAGGTAAGGCACGAATTTAAATATTGAATGAATTAATGTTTTTCTGTGGCAGTGTTCCAATTTAATTTTCCACCAGTGACGATATTCAGTTCAGTGTCTGGTTCCCATAGCTTATTATTGGGTGTAGGTTCATACCTAAGTACTCGTAGTTCGTAAACGGACCTTACCAATGCGTTATTATTTCATTATATTGTTTTAATAGCTTAAGCAGAATTCCAACATTTGCGTTTTTTTTTAAATAGTTAATTACAGTTTGCAGTTTCCATGTCCAATTCTGATAGTTTCAGTTACTTTTTCTTGCGTACCTAAAAAAATCATCAAAGTTATGTCTTATTTTCGTGGGAGTATTTTTTGAAGCTTACTGATGGCCATAGTCGATAAAATATATTTGTTACTTGGAAGGTGAATTTCCACTCTTGCAATTTTGTTTGTTTAGTTTTAATATACATTTTCCAAAGCTTCACTTAATATTTTATCGGGCGTAGGTACTTAAATAAATGAAGATTAAAGTATTCAATGGTATATGCTAATTAATGAGGTATTTTCGTTTGGCTTCCGTTATCAGTAGGCTCGGTGTAAATCTCAATATTCAATTCGTTATTTTGTAGCAATGTTCCGGGGCTCTTGCATTTTATTTTTCCGGTGGCGGTATTTATTTTCAGTGTCTGGTTCCCATAGCTTCAGTTATTATTATCAGATGTACCTACCTTAGTACTCGCAGTTCATAAGCGGACATAGCCAGTGCAAAAAATAACACAAAATTAAATATTTTTTGTTTGTAGTTTTCAATTTTCTTTTTCTATTCTCATGGTTTTATTTACTTTTTTTCCTGCAAACCTGAATATATAAATCATTACCAATTGCAACAAAATCAGCGAGATGATGACTTATATTCGTAGTAGCCTTAAAAAATACTTAGGCTTGCTGATTGACATAGTCAATGAAATATAATCGGCACCTCGGAGTCGATAAGTCTTACAGATATGTCTTAAAATCTAAGAATTGCTTTAAATCCTCGTAATAATTTCTACACCCGTATGTAACAACCTATGTTTCCTCACAACGTGTCTTTGCTTGCCGTTTGACAGTCACACACAAGTCTTCACAAAAGTAATAATATTTTTGTCAGGTCACGCCACGTTGACCACAGACAACACAGTAGTTATCCACAAGCACAGGCTGTAGGTCGGCGGCGGCGCGGCGGCGAGCAGGGACGGCCAACCCTCGCTCCAGGGCCGGTCTCGCCCCGCCGCCTCCGGTCACATTGTGGTTACCATTTCTGTTAATTGGACAAGTTTACATATTATGTACACAGATACATATACCATAAAGTAGGCCCGGGGGGGTCTACTGTTTACGGTATCTGAATTGTGTTCTGAAGGATGTACGTACGAACCCGACGTGTACCAATGAGTTTTTTTTTAATACTTAAGTACAATTCATAGTTATTAAATAATATTAAACTCATAGCTTATGTAACAATTTTTTTCAAGTTATGTTTCAATGAATAAACAATATATTAGCTGTATAATTTTTTATCATCAAATTCGTAATCACCAACCCCAAAAAACCACCGACTAACGATTTTAGGTAAATAAAAAAAAGTTTAACTAATGCCACGGAGGTGACCTACGACCTTATGGGCTACGCTTTATGGACCTGCACCTGGACGAGCTTTTGGGCATCATATTCGTGATCAGCGACCCGAAGAATCCTAAGTAATGATTTGGGCTCATTTAAAACGAAATTTATAAAAAGCTACAGTCATGATCTCAATAACCGTCACGTACTGATTCTCAAGGAGCAGGAGAAGTTTTCTGAACATCATATTCGTGATCAGCAACCCAAAAACCCTCGGCTACCAAATTTGGGCTTATGTTTTTTATTATTAATGCATTTTAGAAACGCATTTTCTTAAATGCACATGCACACAAAGAAATGAATTTCTGAGTCGAATACAACCCGTAGCAGTCCAAGAAGTCAAGTGTGTAATGTCTAAAACTAATTATTATTATTATTACTTCGTTCACTCGTCTTTAAAATATTCTTTTCCTAAAAAGAAGATATTGACATAATTAAAATTCCAAAATTAATTAACTTATTTATTTTGTAAAAGTGTTTCCAATCCACCATACAACTACAATCCACCATACAACTACAATCCACTATACAACTACAATCCACCGTACAACTACAATAACTCTTCAAGTTAATAAGTTTCTAAATCTCTACATACATGTAGAAAAAGTGTTAACGTTACCATGGTTTTGCATTTGCTGTTTACTGAGAATGACGTAGGGATCTCGTAACAATGGTTCTTCTATGACACCCCGATGTAGTTGTTCTAGTTGTTGATCCGTCTCATCTATTTTAAACAAATTTTAAAAGTTAAAAATTAAGTTTACATTATATATTGTTGTCTTAATATCATCGCGGTTTTGTAATTTTATTAACTAACTAGACTTTGCCCGCCCTAAATTCGGTTATCGGGGAGGGACTCCTTTATTTAATCACAGTGCAGTATTAATACTGTGATTTACTCCTTAATTACAATAATGAAGTTTGCTATAGCAAGCTATAGCTATAGTTTGCTAAAGCTCGGTTATAGTTATTCCCGCGGAAACCTTTGAATTTTTCGGGATAAAAAGTAACCTATGTGCTATTCCAGGACCGAATGTATAGGTGTATCAAGTTACATCCCGATCCGTCCAGTGGCTGAAGCGTTATTGAGTAACAATCATGCATCCATACTTACAAACTTTCGCCTTAATAATATTAGTGTAATATACATTAAATATTATTAAGGTATGAAAAATATTTCCTTCTCTTGACTCGTAGACATACTCGTATTTACATGCTCATGTCCTCAAGATTTTAGTTTATTCATAGAGTTGAAAAAAATGAGGTGATAAATTAATTGCTAGTTAATTTAATATTTAAACAACGGTTACTTTGTATGATCTGTTAAAATTACCTTACCTGATATCTAAATAAGTAACAGTTGATACGATAAAAAGTTGTTAAAGAAGATGATATCCAAATAAAAAAAGTAAGAAATGATTTGATTTGTAAAGAGTCGACAACGCGTTAGTTAGCCCTCAAGTGTTAAGTCTACCGTGATCGCTTAGCATCGTAGGACGTAAGCATTTACCTGGTGTTGTATTGCCCGTGGTCGGTGGTGATGTGGTCGTAGTGGTCGACGTGGTCGTCGTAGTGGTGGTCATAGTGGTGGTCGTAGTGGTAGTTGTCGTCGTCAACACTACAATGATAAAATAATAATTAGTGAAACTTGACCTTCTATAAATAACAGCGCAAAATTAATATTCTTTAGTCCATTGTTCAATATAATAATAAAAAGTAATAATATTAAATTTATTAAAAAAACTTGATTTATAAGATAAAAAACTTTATAACATTTAGACACCTTTAGTCAAATATTCCATAGCTGTCACATTATAAAATGAACTTAGAGCGTTCCCCATTTCAATAGCCTTGAGCATTTGTGTTTCCACTTCCCCTCTAATACCCTCTCACCTTTAGTGCTTTACGGAAACTTAGCCACCGAGCGGAAGTGCGCAGCACTTCAATGAAAATGCCATAGAATATTTAGACTGGGCATCAGTTTATCACAATTGGTAATTTCATATTATACGTAAATAAGTAATTTTATTCTTGGGATATTTTTAGGTTTAGGACTTAGGATATATATGTTTTTTTGGACAAAGTACCTTATACTTTGATTTGAGGATAAGGAATAAACCGAAAAAGCGGCACTATTTTCTAGACACCGCTACTTCACAGCCATGCATGCATGCATGTGCGGATTTCTATGTCTTTTAACCTTTTTGACGCTTTTCGCACATATTAATATCATAAATGCGAAAGTGTTTCTTTGTCAGTTAGGCTGAACCTCTGAGCTGATTATAATAAAACTTGAGAGGAGTACATATCTACTTAAAAATGACAAGTGTGAGTCGAATTAGCATAATCAGGGTAAATTAGAAATACAAACAGACTCACAAATATGTGCTATGTACGCTAAGGATAGGTACGTATAAAAATCAAATTAAATTGATGACTAAGACTGGATCGTAGAACATGCATTGATGCAAATATAGTCAAGATTTTACTTTAACAATCTTTATTACTATGGAATACCTATAATATAAATTTCAGATATTAAGAGGAATGGCTGTGGTTGAGACATTTGAAAAATAGGTATTTCTCGTAACTATTGCTGTCGTGCAATCGCGTCAAGCTAGCTATTTATGTGTGGGTGAGTCCAAACTGAGCATGTGTGTGTGTGCGAGCCGCGTGGTCTACCCACCCGCACCCCGCGCGTAAACTGTGCACTCAGCTGGCTGATTGATTTGAGTCAGCGAATTTTTCTTCAAGATTGTGGATGTGTTCTCGCATTGTTTTTCGATTCTTCTTTGGTTTATTGTAGGTTAGAATAGGTAACTATACAATTTTTTTTTTTTAAGACTGGCTTACGTTTACTGGGCTTGTTTTGCACTATTGTTTTGGACTATGTTAACTAATCATTCATTCATAAAATTGGATTTATTGGTAATTAAAACTTTAATTTTATATCCACTTACTGGAAAATAAAATACGTAATATCTCCTATGTACCTACATAGGATATATATAAATTAGGATATATCGATGACTATGTAAACCATATGACAATGGTTTGGGGTGGCCAAGAGGTCTGGACAATTGCCTCTTGTTGCGAGAGGCTTGCGTACGACCCCAGCGTGTATCAATGAGTATTTTTCTCAATTCTTAAGTAGGCCCGCGTGTGGCCATATGGCCCAAATGGATAGGCCAGTGGCCCAGCAGTGGGGACGTATAAGTGCTGGTACGGATGTAAGGGGTAATCTACGAAACTAACTCATCCAATTTCAATCATTCTTTTTGGGCTAGTTATGAGTAGGTATTCCGTTTGCTGAGAAATTATTTACCTATGTAAAAGTGATACCGTGTGGCACAGTACTAACTAACTGTGTGTGTGTGTGTACTTAATAATATAAAGGCACAGTATAATTATATACTAGAGTAGGTATATTAGTTATACCTATTTACTCTAGGATTTTCTATTCACCCTGCAGAGTGGAAGATACCTATGCTTTTATATTTTTTAGGATAAAATAAGGAAATACTATCCAGAAGTAAAATTAAACGATTTTCAAACAGATTCATTTTGCTCTGCTTTCTACATCCAGGTAATATAATCATTTTTAGACATCTTGTGTACAAGTCGAATAGTTTACACCCCCCCCCCCCCCCCCACACACTAAGATTCCCTATATCATGAGTACCTACTAAACAACTATACACCTATTTAAATTATGAATACGGAAGTTACTTTGTCTTTCTGTCTGATCACTTTTAATGGCTAAACAATAAACCGATCTTGATATCAAAATTAAACCAAATTTATGTTACTCGAGAATAGTGTAGCTTTCTATTAGTTTTTAGCCTAAATATACAAAAAAAGAATATAAAACTAATTTCAGTACTTAAAATATTCCTTTGTTTTCCTTTGAAATTGTATAATATAACGTTTTTGTATTTTTGTCGTGCCGACGTGGGATTAGCTTTAATTACGTAATATTCATAATAATCATTTACCAAATTGTTTAAATGTCACAAAAGCATTGTATCATATTGATAAGGCTACTTACCTACTCAATATTTATAAACATGTTTTTTTAGTGATGTTGTTGGAGCTGATACTGCTGTTGGAAACTTAGCGACATCATCACGAAAACAAGTTAATTCCAGAGATGATTTACTGTGCTGAAATATACAGGACATTGCAAGTTCTACAGCAACAACCGTGAAAGATTTGGTTATAGAAAAAGATAATTTTGATCACACCCAAATTCAAGAAGAATTAGAAGGTCGCAGAATCGTGGATATTAAATATTTATTTTCAGACATAGGGCACAGACATACTGACAGTATATTTGCTGATTTAAACTTAATAAAAGAACGACGAAATGGTTTTCTCAGCGAGTATATTTTTGAGTGCAAAATATGTAAGAAGAAAGTAACGGTACACGCTGAAGAACAAAACTAAAAGTATCTGCAAATATCGCTATTGTCGAAGGAATAGTTTGTACAGAAAATGGATATTCACAATTGAATGAAATTTGTGGTGTATTAAATATACCAAATATGATTCGTTCAAACTTCACTAATATAGAGCAATGTTTAGCGCCAACCATTGAAGACTGTGCATTCGATGAGATGATATCGGCCGGTTAAGAGGAAAAAAGGCTTGCCATCTTAAATGATGAGATCGATAAGGATGGCACTCCTTTAACTACAGTGATTGCTGATGCCTCATGGGCAAATAGGTCGTACAAAAGTGGCTTTAGCTCCTCATCTGGCGCAAGATGTATAGTTGGGCTTCGAACTAATGCCATGGAAGCTAACATTATCACCGAAGGGTTTCTGAGAAGCGTGGAAATGCATGGTGTAAAATATGATAAATTTATAGGTGATGGCGATTCCAGCGTCATGAAAAAAATATTTCTTCACAGGCCATATGGGTCGAACCTATAAGTCAGAAAAATTTGGTGCAAAAATCATTTGCTTCGAAATTCTTTTCGAAAATCTTTAAGAGAGGTAGGGCACTGCAAGTACTCGCTCGAATAAGCCACCCGAACAACTAAGCAGGGCATAGCGAGTACTTGCTCGAATGAGCGGCCCGAACTGGGGAAGTACCTCCACCTTACAGAAAACCGCGGCCATAATAACACTAACATTGAGTAGTGTTGTGTTCCTGGCGGTGAGTAAGGTTGCCAGAGCTCTTTGAGGATTCGCTGCGCGGACAGCGGAGGACCGGCGGTGCTTGTTGCTGTCGTACTCGGCGTAGACGCGGCGTGCTGGTTCGGCGGTCAGGGAGACCTGATGAAACGGCTGACCGCTGGCCGCCCGCAGGTTGAACGGGATCCCGAACCCAGGGATCACTTAATCTCCGCCCTGGGAGGCTGATTCGCCAGCCTGTGTAAAGTATCTGAAGTGGTAGTCGTGCCGGAGAAGGAGACCGGAGTGGACCCGGCTACTACAACAGAGGGGGATCAGGGGCCCTTCCGCCCGCCGTGCCAGCAACCGTATCATCTGTGGCGAGCTTCGGCAGTCTTAGAACCGCACCCTTTGTCCTCTATGCTGTCTGTGCAGTGAATCCTCATCCTTAGTCTTAGTAACTTTTTTTTATATATATTATGGCCAGAAGACAGAAAAAGAAAAGAGTTTGCACAGCGGCTACTCCATCCACATATAATGTGGATTTTTGCAACATCAGGGGTATTCACGCAAATCTTAACGCAGTCCACCACCATCTCGAAACTGCGCAGCCGACCATTCTTTTTCTAACGGAGACGCAGATATCCTGCCCGGCCGACACATCATACCTTCATTATCCCGGCTACAAACTCGAACACAATTTTATGAGTCGTGCCGGTGTATGTATGTTCGTCCGGGAGGATATCTGCTGTCGCCGCCTTCATAGCATTGAAGACAGGGACCTGTCGATATTGTGGGTGCGCGTAGATTACAGCGGCCACACTCGTATCTATGCGTGCCTATACAGGTCTCATAGCGGTGACACGGACGTAACTCGACTCTTCACGCACCTGAGTTTGACGACTGACAAAATTCTAGAGCAATATCCCACAGCAGAACTAGTTATTTTGGGAGACTTTAACGCCCACCATCGCGAGTGGCTCAGTTCTCGAACCAATAACTATGCTGGGATATCTGCTCATGAATTTGCTCTGACCTATGGATTCTCTCAGCTGGTACTTTCTCCAACGAGAATACCAGATATAGAGGAACATACGAGCTCCTTACTGGACCTTCTGCTGACTACTCGTCCGGACGGGTACTCCGTCTCAGTGGATGCGCCTCTTGGCTCCTTGGACCACTGTCTCGTTCGGACTTAAGTGTCATGCACACAACCTGATCCTTCTGGGCCAACTAACTGGCGTCGTGTGTGGCACTATAAGTCGGCAGACTGGGATAGATTGCGTGAATTTTACGCATCGTACCCGTGGAGGCAGATCTGCTTTAACTCAGAAGATCCTGACGTCTGCGCAGCCGCAGTCACTGAGACAATCCTTGCTGGTATGGAATGCTATATTCCTAACCCGCGAGTAGCTGCCGGCGTCAAAAAACGACCGTGGTTTAATAGGTCTTGCAGAAAAGCTAAAATTCTTAAGCAAAATGCATATGAGGCTTGGACCACGGCTCGTTTTAATAAGGATCCGAATATTTCTGAGTTAAAACGCAAATTAAATGCTGCCTCGAGGTTCAGTAAGAAAGCAACTGCCAGAGCAAAATTCCAATTCATCGGCAAAATAGGTGGGCGACTTGCGAGCTATCCTTCTGGGAGTCGTGCTTTCTGGTCGCTCGCCAAAGCTGCCGAAGGGAACTTCTGCCAGTCGTCGTTACCACCACTGCGAAAGACCGATGGTGACTTGGCCCATAGTGCTAAAGAGAAAGCCGATCTACTGGGCAGTCTCTTTGCCTCGAACTCGAATATGAGCGATGAAGGCGCTGTACCACCTACTATACCGTGGTGCGGTAAGTCCATGCCGGAAATCTCCATAACGCAGCGGGAGGTCAGGCGGGCGTTGCTTTCTCTAGACGTTCATAAGTCGAGTGGGCCAGACGGTATACCAGCAGTGGTGCTTAAGCAGTGTGCTCCTGAGTTATGTCCTGTACTCACGCGCCTCTTCGCGCTTTCGTACCACACTAGGCAATTTCCGTCTACATGGAAGACTGCGAATGTGCACCCGCTGCCCAAAAAGGGCGATAGATCAGATCCATCGAATTACAGGCCTATCGCTATAACCTCTCTCCTCTCTAAGGTGATGGAGCGTGTGATCAACACACAGCTTCTAAGATACCTAGAAGTACACGATCTGGTCAGTGACCGTCAATATGGCTTTCGCCACGGTCGCTCGACTGGTGACCTTCTAGTGTATCTCACACACCGATGGGCACTAGCCATTGAGAGTCAGGGGGAGGCATTGGCATGTAGCCTGGACATAGCGAAGGCGTTCGATCGGGTCTGGCACCGCGGTCTTCTATCGAAGTTGCCATCTTACGGAGTGCCCGAGGGTTTGTGCAAATGGGTGGCTAGCTTTTTGTCCGGCAGACGCATACGAACCGTAGTTGACGGTAGTTGCTCTGATAGCATGGACATTAATGCTGGTGTCCCGCAAGGCTCTGTGCTGTCTCCTACGCTGTTTCTACTGCATATCAATGACATGTTGGACATCAACAACATACATTGCTATGCAGATGACAGTACTGGTGACGCTTTTTACACGGGTCGTGCAAACATCCCTCGTTCCGTTGTGGAGGAAAACCGCGGAGAACTTGTGTCTCAAATCGAGACCACACTGTCCCAGGTCTCTGACTGGGGACGGGTAAACTTGGTCCGATTCAACCCTACAAAGACACAAGTGTGCGCGTTCACCGCTAAGAAAACTCCATTCACTGTGGTCCCACAATTCCAGAACACTCCCCTCTCCATCTCCAAGAGCATTGGGATCCTTGGTGTCGACATCTCCAGCGATGTTCAGTTCCGAGATCATTTACAAGATAAGGTAAAGCTGGCGTCCAAAAAACTTGGTGTACTCAACAGAGCGAAGCAGTACTTCACGTCGGGGCAAAGGTTGTTACTTTAGAAGTCGCAAGTTCGGCCCCATATGGAGTACTGCTGCCATCTCTGGGCAGGTGCACCCGGACACCAGCTTGGCCCTTTTGACTCGGTTCAACGACGGGCTGTGAGAATTGTCGACGATTCCAAACTCACTTGCGGTATCGAGCCCTTAAGTCTGAGGAGAGACTTTGCCTCACTGTGTGTGTTCTACCGCTTGTACAATGGGTTGTGTTCTGAGGAATTGTTCGAAATGATGCCCACGGCTACTTTCTACCATCGCACCGCTCGCCATCGGCAGGGAATTCATTCTCACACTTTAGAACCTAAATGGTCGCGTACAGTGCGGTTTCAGAGAAACTTCCTCCCGCGAACGCTTAAGTTGTGGAATGAGCTCCCTGCCAAGGTTTTCTGCAAGGACTACAGTATGGAGTTCTTCAAGAAAGAAGTTATTAGATTTCTGAAGGGTCGGCAACGCGCAAGTGATACCCCTGGTGTTGCAAGCGTCCAGAGGCTACGGTGACCGCTTACCATCAGGTGGGCCGTAAGCTTGTTTGCCACCTTAGTGGTATATAAAAAAAAAAAAAAATTTTTGCAACAAATAAAAGCTCTAGGAAAAAAAAACAAACTATAATGTTGGATTTGTGCCTGTTTACAATAGGAAAAAGAAAGCAAACGTTTAATGGATAAGAAAGGCTATCATTGGAGCAGTGAACTATAAAAAAGAAGAAGAAAATACAACACAAAGTATCAAAGTGAAGAACTTAAAGATGGACATTAAAAAAATTCTGCTAACCATGTGCTTGGAGACCACCAAAACCGTGCGTCATATTACTGCAAGCCCGAAAAATATGAAAATGATCCAAATCTTGTAAGTGAAATATAAGTTTGTGGAATATGGGTCGATACACAGCAAAACCTACTTAATCTTGCGACAAATGCGGAAAACTGGTGTACAAAAAAGAAACGACCGGTAAGAAAAAAAAAGTAACACAGCCCGATGAGTATTACGGTCAGTTGGAATTATAAGCAGAATTTTTTGAAACTAAAAAAGAGGAATTTATGAAAGAATTATTTAAAGCAAATGAAAAAAAAATTAACGGAATACATTGGGCAGAAGTGACAATAGATTGTGATTGTTGAAAGGTGTAAACGCCTAACAGCCTCTAATTTTCATTTAAAAATTTGTCAGCTACGACTGACCACCTCTGTGACAGGAGTTTTATTCATTATTCATTTACAATCATTATTCACGTAGATTTAAAAATAATTTATTCAGATCTTGATGCATTAAATTCCTCTCCATTACAATCAGAGTTACTTTTAAAATGTAATGTAAATAAATGCAAGGCTATATTCAAATTTGAGCATGTCACCTCTGAAGACATTATAAAGATATTGAAATTACTAACTCAGAAAAAAACCGGTGACCTATGGGGTATATCAGTTAAAGTCCTTAGAGAAATTATTGATATTATAGCACCAACCTTAGCCATAATATTTAATAAATGTGTTGACGAAGAGATATTTCCCGACTAAATGAAATATGGTAAAATAATACCACATTTTAAAAGAAGAAGTAAAGATGATCCTAATAATTTTAGACCTATCACTATACTGCCTGCCTTAAGCCATTGATAGCTTCTGTGATCTATTAAAGGCATTTGACTGCGTGCAACATGAAACTCTTATACGAAAACTGAGTTATTATGGTATTGCAGATTTGGCTCTTTTAAGTTATAGAATGAAAGTAGTAGAATGCAAAAAGTTCAAATCAATGAAGTAAAATCGAATCGCTCAGAAGTAAAAGTCAGAGTTCCTCAAGGTTCTATTTTAGATCCTTTTCTATTTTTAATCTACATAAATGACTTACCTTTCTTTGTGGACAAGCTGTGCAAGATTGTACTATTTGCAGATGACACTTCTCTTTTATTTAAAGTTGATAGAAACTAAACTTATTTTGACAACGTAAGTAGTGCAATTTCACATGTTCTTAAGTGGTTTACGGCAAATAACTTACTTCTGAATGCGAAAAAGACAAAGTTTTTAAAATTTATGATGCCAAATGTCATAAACATAAGTACAAAATTATCCTTAAACGGAGAAAAATAAAACTATAAGACTCAACAGTGTTTCTAGGTACTACATTAGAAAATAAGCTGCAGTGTAACCCTCACATCTCAGTTCTTGCAGGAAAACTTAGTTCAGCTGCCTGTTGCCTGTTCAGCTGTATGTTGACACTGCTCGCTTGGTCTACTTTAGCTGTTTCCATTGCGTCATGTCATATGGCATTTTGCTTTGGGGTAAGGCAGCTGATATTGATACAGTCTTTATTTTGCAAAAGAGAGCATTACGGGCTATCTATAAATTAGGACCTCGAATTTCTCTTAGGAACTATTTAGGGAAATTGATACTTTAACTGTTCCTTGCCAATATATCTTCGCTTGTATAATGTATGTACGCAAAAATTGTCACTTATTTGCTTAAAATAGTGACCTACACAGTGTTAATACAAGGAATAAAGATAAATTGGTAGTTCCAAAATGTCGTCTTCAGAAGGTTTCGCAATACAAAGTATATTTTTTATACAATTAAATTCCAGAACATGTGGTCAATTTACCCTCAAATAAATTTAAAATATATGTCAAAGATAGTTTAAAGAAAAAAAAAAAATTACAAATTTGATGAATTTATAAATGATAAAAATGCTTGGAAAAATTAAAACTTAAATGATTTGTATTTGTATTGGGGCATTTGTTATACTTTTTAAATAAAAACATTGGGTTTTATGTTATAACCTAGTGTAAGGCTATAACGTATTTAAATATGAAGTATTAGAAATATAAAGATAAACTGCTGAGTTTCTTGCCGGTTCTTCTCGGTAGTAAATCATTCCGGACTGGTGGTAATTTCTTTAATTAATAATTAAAGTGACGATTCAAAAGTGCTGTTTACAAGTCTATTTGAATAAAAAAGTTTGAGTTTGAGAATTAAACTCCTTACTCTATTCCCAATTGTAAGGAAATATTGCCACAAATTTTGTAAAAGAGGACGAAAGTGTAGCTGTACAGCAATTTAGAAACATAACTACTCTGAATGTGGTCTCGTTATTGATATGTATAAAAACTTTTTAGCGGCAAGTCCAGAGTTTATGAGGATTCGCTAATAGGAATCAAATGTCCTTATAATATTTCAAAAATAACTCCAGAAGAGCGAATAAAGCAAAAGAAAATTGATTATTGTAAAGTTTAAGACAATAAAATAATATTTAAAACAATCAGAATTACTTTTACCAAGTTCAGGGTCAGTTGCATATTACTCGTCATGATTATTGTTGTTACATCGTATGTAGTCCAAAAGGAATGGTTTATGAAAAATTTAAGAGGGATGACCTATTTTGACAAAAAAATGGAACCTCTTTTGGAAAATTTATATTACCAATGCTTTGACTGGAATTAATTTGACAGTCGTATACCACAAAATTTACCAGTAATAGAAAGACTTGATTTGCAAACATAAAAATTTAGTAAAGTAAACTGATTAAAAAATTGTTTTATTTGGTAACAATTTGAATATTAATAGTAGATAAAGACGCGGGTAAAACCTAGTATAAAATATTATATAAAACTGAATTCGAAGTTGCCACTTGCCTCAAATAGGTAATTTTGAAATCCGCACGATGAACTCTTTTATAGGTAGACTTTTAAATACATAACCCTACCTTTTCTTAGTAGTAGTCGCCTAAAATTTTATGCATTTACATTTACAAAGAATTTTCAAATACCGCCGAAAACGCTTGAATCTGAAATTAATATATAATAAAAGGCTTATTATTATATTTGCTTAATATGCGGGTAAAAAAATCAATAACTCAAGACAACACTAGGTATCGATATGAATATCAATATACGCACATCACTTCATCTTCCGTATATACGTTTATATACTACTACCTGCGATTATTCAGCCAAAGAGACAACTGCATCTCGGGCTCATCATACCTAAATAAAATCGGTAAAATCGATGTTCCGTATTTCTCGATTTCCTTCTTCAAATCTAAACCGATTTCAATGATTTTTTCAACATGTGGTTGAGAAGAACATGTTCTATGTCTGTAAGTTTTGCTTTTTTCTTAATTTGATTTGTCATTTTTGAGTAATAGACTTCTATTTGTGGCTTTCAGGCCTGACAAATTTTAATGTTTTTGAAAAGCGTCCTTTAAAAAACAATGTCATAAAAACGATACGTCCAGACATGCTAGTGGCAAATATTTACCTGTTTGGTCAAAAATAATCACTCTTGTGTCATAATCCAAGGAGGAAACGGTGTTTTTATGGAAAAGCGTTTCCTCTTAAAAAGTACAAAAATGTAAGCGAAAATAGAAAAACAGACCGCTAATGGTCAATCCGATCGTGACGTTAAAGTCCACAACGGCAAAGAAATTAGCAGATACACAACTTTTTGTATTCCTTCGTATATTTGAGTACAATACAGTACTTATGCACAAGTTTTTGGGTTTTTTACCATAGTTTATTTAGTAAAAATTACAAAATTGAAAGTAAAAAGTATGAATGAATAAAAACAATATATTAAACGAACAACTAAAACAAATACTGAACTATTTATGCAAAAGCTCGAGAAAAGCCCCATTTGCTTCTCACCCACTAAAGCAATATCGTCGAATGAGCAACCAAAAGGTCCGTGATTGTTAAAGGCCTGTTGAATTAAATAAGAGATGAGTTTTCCTTCCGTTTTTTTTCTTCTTCTGTGGAACTGGACAAAAAATATTTTATGGTTTGTATTCAATAGTTAACATGCTAATGGATTTTTTTTAGTTTTGGTAAGCTATTCAGCACTTATTTATGTAAGAAATCAGGGAACTGGGTGTTTGTTTAGTTGATCTAAACTAACAAACTGTAATACCCTAATCTTCATACTAGCTCCGTTACCCTAACCCGATGTCAGCTGTCTAGTTAGCATTTTATACTCGACGCTTCCAGTCCAGTCAGTCCAGTCCGATTTTTCAGTCGTGGTACTTCTTTGAAAAATTGTACTTTCTATTTTCAATTGTAATTCAATAAATTATTTTTTTAAAAACTAAAATCCCGGGTATCCCGGGTGGCAGCGGTAAAGGGATTTCTAAAGGTCCCCGGTACGCCAACAAGAAGTAACCAGTGCTATTTCATAAAAGTGAAAGTTTAATTTCTACATTTTATAAAGCTTTGGACCCAAAGTGACAAGTGAAATTGTGAATCAAACCTGCAAAAGTATGGCAAACAAACAAACTTCTCACGAACAAAGTTGGCTCACAAAATCCTCACAATCTGAAAAAACTTGGCTGTATCCTGAAAACAAAAAAAATAATAATAAATAAATAAATATATACTATGTACTAAAAAAAGTAACGTTAGTCGTCGTGTCTCCACTGTATCCTGAAATAGAAAAATATTTCAAGGTCATCTTTACCGTATCCTGGAAAAGAATATACATATATATGTACAGAACCCTAAAAAGAAAACACACTCACTGCAGCTAGAAAACTACTCCGGAAGATATGGTTACTTCTAACTACAAACTTCTAATCCTGACGTCAGTCGTTTAAAATTTTACTCAAGTGAAAAAAAAAGTAAATAAGTGTTTTAAAACTTGAAACTCAAACGATCAAAGTTAACTATACTAGTTAACTAGACAACTCATAATCATAAAAGTGCTCCAACAGCTATAACAAGAATTTTTTGCTAAGCAGAACCCTAATCCCATCCTCGACGAACGTTAACACCTGCAGCGTGTTCATAAAAATACCTTTTGATAAACAAGTATGTTTTTCAATACGTTATTGTTAATTTAAATATTACTTTCAAATTTGAACAACTATTGTGTTCAATGCATATAATATAACTTTTGTAAATTAAAATTTTGAACGTAGAAATGGGGCCTAAAAGCCGACGCGGCGGAAAAAAGAACCAACAAATTAGACATAAGCGTAATAAATAATTAAATTTGCTAATTTTTTTATGGGACAAGGGACATATACAATATTTAGTTGTAACAGCACAGATGCACTAACTACACAAATTGAGAACCCCATTCTCTTAAAATTTATTATTAGCCAATTGAAAGGCAAAGCCGAGCGTGCTTGGTCAGTAAAATCTTTTGACACATGGGTTCCCAACTTTGTGGATTTTTAAATACTCAGTTTGGGGAGAAAAACATTACACTCACCTTTTGACAGAACTTCAAGAATGCACACAACTAGCTTCCGAATCGGTGAGTCAGTTTCGACTCCGAGTGGACACCTGTTTATCTGCACTTTAACCGAACTTTCTATATCCAATAAAAATAGCGAAAACCTCGATAGCAAAATTTCAGTCATCGCTTCCCACGTTTGTGATAGGTCTGTCAATAAAAATGTCCGATTTTGTTCATCTTCGAGATCCTACAACCTTGAACTATGCCGTGAACTTAGCAATTTCCGAAAAAAAATAATTAAGAGTATAACAAATCGCCAACCAATATATACAAATTCTCGTGTTTCTCGCGTTTTTCGTCCACAAATAAACTCTTATTCTTAAGCCTTATAGGCCTTATCCCAATTTTAATCCAATAAACTAAGGCCCGTTTAGAAGATTTTCGATTATCTGCAATTACTGCAAAGATCCTGGCCATTCCATAGAGGAATGCTACAAACAAGAATACAACAACAACAGACTTAGATCACCTCGAAATAATAATGCTTACCTACAACCTCAACCCACCGCGTCCCAAAATCGCAACTTCCGACCTCCGGATCGTAATTTTGTAAGTTTACAATATAAATGTGCCATAGTTATGCATGTGGACAATAAAGCAGATTAAACACAAAAACATAAACAAGCAATTAGGTATTTATAAAAAATATACATAACTAAATAACGTTTTACTGGTTTTACGATTTAGCATTTGGAAGAATTACCTTGCCACCAGAGCTGTAAAAAAAAAAAGAAGTGAAAGTAAATTGAATATTATGCTCTGTGGTCTGTCTGCCCTAGTTTTATAACCTTTACCTTAAATCAAAATTGTTTATCTGAGGGTAATAAATAAATAAAGTAACATTTTAAACAATAATAAGAGGGTAAACAATTAAGATTATAATGTATTATCTAATATATGTAGGTAAATATCTCTATATAGCAAAAGGATTTCTCTTTAAGGTAAGCAAGCACTTAGTACTTAAATATGTGTATATTTGTACTGAACTAATGTAGCTGGTCTATATGTTACCTATATTAATTGTAATTATTTCTTTTCAGTGCGCCGAGATCGGCCAGCGTCAGTCTTCGGAGGAGCAGCCGGCTTAACGACAGGGACCGGTATATTTCGTAAATGTTCTAAGCTAGTGGCTCGAACATTGCTGCCATCAGACAGTTTCATGTAAATTAAAGGTCCAGCTGTTGTGCATACCATGGATTTGTCGAGCTTCCTGGAAAAATTCTCTACGCCAGTCTGTCAAGAACTCAGCCAAGGAGATGCTGCTGCCCTTCAAATCTTTTTTTGAAAACCATGTTTCTGTTCGCACACTATTGTTTAAAAACTGCATTAGAATAAGCCGCGGACGGTCAGTGTCTGGCTTGCCGAGCCTGAGGCAAGACTTGATATTGTCAGTGCTGAAATTCTTTAGTTTCAACTTTGTGATTGCTAAGTCAACAACAACACTATTGAGACATTCATCAGAGTTTTCTTGAACCCCCCGACTAGTAAAGACTTACAGCGGCTCCTGTTGTCTAGATCATCTACAATCTGTATCACTGATTGGGATTGTGCTTTTAAAGTTTCTAAAGTTGTTTTGGTAGCCTCCTTAAGGATATTAAACTCAGCTGCAAGCTGTTGAAGATTGGGATTCTTGCTCTCTAGTTGAGTCTGAAATTTCTTAATGCTTTCTCAAACTTCATCTCCAGTGCTTTTTTTGAAACCTCACTGCTGGTTTTGGATGTGTTTTTCTTTCTTGGCGGCAGACATCTTACAGTGACTTAATAAGTGAAGTGATGATGTAAGCAGAAAAGTGGAACAAATGGCTAATGCAGGTAACTTGATGCTGGGTTATTTGATTTTTAAAAATTGATCTTGCTAGTGACAGTTAAGTGATAGTGACAATAACCAAATAAAATTTATGTAAGTTATGTTGATTTTCTATTTTTGATTAATAAAATTGATCAGCTGATACAAAAGTATGTATTGACGTTTTTACTGCCTACCCTCAAAAAAAAAGCATAAAGATTTTAAACCATTAGAGCTCCCCAATAAATGTCTTACGGGTAGCTAAACATGTAAAGTCGATGCCGAAACTAAATTCAAAACTAATCAACCAATTTTTAAGCCTGGAGCTAATAAAATAAAAAATAATCATTTCCAAATCAGTTGCTCATCCACTGTATCCAGATCCAACCGACCGGGTAACCAGACCCAAACTGACAGTTCGCTGACTAAATCCAGAACTAACCGACAGGTTAACCAGCCCCAAACCGACAGTTCTCTCACTGTTTCTGAAATTATATCAAATCTCTCTGCACCTAAAGCTTATACTTCTCAAACAAATATTTTGAAAATCACGAGTAGTCCCACTAGTAGACTCTTACCAAATGTGCTTCTACAAACTCCAATATCCAACATTCCTCTTTCTCTTCTAGTTGATTCAGGGTCCGCGATATGCCTAATCAAACAATCTTCTATTGCTAAAGAACCACCGTCTGTAAACAAAGAACCTATATTTATAAAAGGCTATATTTATATTTACAAGGCAATAGGTCCAGGAATCGAGCCCTACATTAGGTCATTTTAAATTACAACTTTATTTAAATGATAAGACTCCTTCTAAATCAGTGTCTCATCCATTCCACATAATAAAGGACATAAACCTCCCCTACGATGGAATCATAGGCAACGATTTATTGAGCAAATTAGGCTGAAGTATAGATTATTCTAAGCATTTAAAATAGTAAAACGTAATTAAACGCGTTGTTATTTGGCATAATACCTTTGTCCCGACATTTCGGCTGGGTTACACCAGCCTTGGTCTCGAGTAGACACGGGTATTTTGCCAAAAAACAACGCGTGTGATCCCGGTTTACTACTTTAAATTAGGAATGGAACGCGTAAATTTAAAAACTTGTTTTAAGGATGTTTTGAAAATGGAATAATCCGAGCTGAAACTGCACTTTAATGCACCTGTTTATATCATACCACCTCGCACTTAAATGGTAATTGAGAGCTCAGTATCGTATTAGAACTGCTTTGTAAAATAAGAAATAACAGAACAAACCTATCCGTCGTAAATATATCCGAATCTTCCATAACCATTAATTCTAATCTTAACTTAATCTTAGAGCCTGTTGAAACAACCCAGAATTTTACCCTATAAATGCTATATCTAACAATAATAACAAAACAAGCACATTAAATAGAACAAATTACGACTTCCGGATGCCCCGCATACAACATTTAAATAAAGAAGAGCAAATAGGTCTATTTGACGCTTGCAGTCACTACTCCGACATATTTAACCTACCTGATGGACCGTTATTCCACCCATGTTATTAAACATGAAATCAAAACAGTTACATCCCAACCTATCCACGTAAAGTCCTGTCGTTTCCTGAATGCCACAAGAAAGAAGTGGAAACCCAAGTCAATAATATGTTAAAGGATAATATTATCAAACATTCTATATCTCCGTGGTCCGCACCCATTTGGGTGGGCCCCAAGAAATTAGACGCATCTGGACAACGTTAATGGCGCGTTGTTATTGACTATAAGAAGCTCAACGAAGTCATAATTGGTGACTCATATTCCATTACAACTATTTCAGAAATCCTAGATCTATTAGGTAAAAGTAAATATATACTTTAGTACCCTTGACCTCGCTTGTTTTGACCAAATTGAAATATCTCCTGAAGATTCTTCTAAGACCACTTTTTCCGTACCTCAAGGTCATTTCGAAATAAATCGTATCCCCATCGAATTAAAACAATTCCCCCTCCACTTTTCAGAGATTGATGAATTCAGCAGGTTCTGGTCTCCAAGGCATTAGATGCCATTTTTTTCTACTCTTACGACCTTCTTTCCCACCTAGAAAACCTTTAAAATATCTTTCAGAGACTGCGTCAGTATAAAGTTAAATTACAGCTGGACAAGTGCGAATTTTAGCGTAAAAAAGTTTCATACCTTAGTCAACTCATTACAAATAAAGGCGTTAAGCCAAATCTCGACAAAATAAGAGTCATAAGCGAAATCCCAACTCCCAAATGTCCCAAAGACATAAAACCCTTCTTAGGATTTGATTCTTATTATAGAAGATTCATTTCTGACTTTTCCAAACTTGAAAAACCACTTACGTGCCTATTAAAAAAAAGATGTTGCTTTTCTGTACCAGAATGAACACCAAATATTAACCTTTGAATCATTAGAAGAAAAACTTACCTGTGCTCTTTTATTAGCCTATCTTGAATTTACTAAACGTACCTGTGATGCACCCAATTATGTGATTAGCGCTACCTATTCCAAGGCCCTGTAAATAAAGATAACCCGATTGTCTATGCCTCGAGAACCCTCAACAAAAGCAAATGTAACTATAGCACAACGGAAGAGGAACTATCAGCTATCCTTTTCGGTTCTAAAAGCTTTCGTCCATTTTAC
Organism: Apoda limacodes; assembly: GCA_946406115.1. Lineage (NCBI taxonomy): Eukaryota > Metazoa > Arthropoda > Insecta > Lepidoptera > Limacodidae > Apoda > Apoda limacodes. The sequence continues at coordinate 1,569,163 of OX291553.1, read as the reverse complement.
GGTCGCAAATTTCAAACAATTACCTACCACCGTCCCTTAAAATGATTGTTCAATCATACAGATCCCAGTAGCAAACTCCAAAGATGTCCGATCCAAATATATCTAAAAAAGAAAACGAAATAATAAGTAATACAGTTAGCGACGACGAATATTCTAAATCCATATTTCAGACAAACCTTGTGGAGCACAATGAAAAATTAACGAAGTGCTTTTGCCTAGTTATCTTGATCCCTACTTCCGTAGACTTAGATGAGTCGAACCCCTACATCTCCCATATCCTCTCTCACCTCGACAATCCCACGGACGTGGCTCAAGCTGATGAAGAACAATTTACCCGCCAAAAAATAACCTCTTTACCAAAAATTTACAAAACGTTTTACTTACTTTTTACGAAGGTGCCCCACTTTGATGAACCCACTTATCCAGAAATATTTGAAACACTAAAATATGTCAAAAATCAACTATCAGAATTCGCACACGTAATTGAAATTGCTCTTTCAGACTTCAATAACCCATTAGAGAATCACTTCTTCTGTAGAATATTTAACGTACTTACCTACCTGTTTCATGACACCTCAATCACCGTCCGCGTTAGCAATATCACTATAATCTATCCTGTCCCTAGTGAAATTCAAAAAATACAGAAAGAAAACCATGACATTCCCATAGCAGGACATTTCAGATTCACTTGAATGTTAAATAGAATTAAAGAAAAATATTATTGGAAAAATATGCGTAATGACGTAGAAACTTATGCCAAACGGTGCAACTCGTGTCGATCTAACAAAGCGTTACGACGCATAAACCGTGCTCCTATGCAAATATCAACAACTTCTACTAAACCTTTTAAAAGACTATCCTTAGACGTCGCCGGTCCGCTGCCAAAAGTAGGCGCTGCCAATCTTAAATATATACTTACTGTTCAGGATGAACTTACAAAATTATCTGTCGCATACCACATATCCAATTGGACGCCTGACGAAACATGCGAATGTCTATTACACTTCATTTCCCTGTTTGGGATACCCAAAATGATCCTTACCGATCAAGGTACTCATTTTACCACCGATGTTTTTAAGCAAACATGTATTTTTCTTAAAATAAAACAGATATGGTCAACTCCATACCACCCACAAACACAGGGCTTTCTAGAAAGGAATCATTCTACTTTAAAGGAGTACCTAAAATCATATGTGAATGAAAACCAAACTACCTGGCCACTATATGTATATACAGGCATACTAGCTTATAACACTAATATACACTGTACTAGCAACTATTCTCCCTATAAATTATTATACGGACATAGACCATTAATTCCCGACAGTGTCTATAACACTGACTCAACTACTACCTACCTAGATTACGTAAAAATGCTTCAACACCGACTGAAACATTCGCGAGATGTAGCTCTGGAAAATATTAAGAGATCTAAAGAAAAGTCCAAAACATATTGCGAAAAAAAAAAACCAGACCAGTGTCATGTAAAGTAGGAGACTATGTATATTTAAGAACCGATTTGCGTTTGTGAAAAGCTTTGGTTCTAATATGGAAGAGTCCTTTCAAAGTAGTTTAAATTCTTGAAAATAATACCCTGCCCTTATTAATAAATAGGCGCCACGTGAAGCATCACTTTGACAAAGTCAAATTAACAAATTTAGGAGACGAAATTAGTATAAATTAGATTTTTTTTTTAGATTCTGTTTATTCTCTTTCTTATGGCAAATGAAGATTATGTTGAACCAATAAAAGATAGCTGGCCCATACTTTGACTTTGAAGGCCAAATGAAAAATATCAATGGATACCTTAACGTTATAATAGCTATCGGTATATAAAAGGTATATACCTTTTATACAACCGCATTTAGACAATATATATACTGCTTTTGATACGTACCAATATTACTTAAAGTGTTACAACTTATAAGAACCACTAACTATCCGCTACCATGAGATTATTATATATTTTGAAGCAATCTCTTACTTCTTACCTTTTCGTCAGAAACGTTCTGATTGGTTTGGAGGAATTGGCACTCTGTTTAACATCTTTTTGGCAATCTGAATGAAGATGACGCAGTTAAATATGACAGCGCCCTTAAAAGGCAATAGATTAATATATGTGCAGTCAGAACCCACAAAACTGTCAGTAGATTGTCCAAACAAAGGTACTCCTCAGGAAATCCCGATCATAGGTACTGGGACACTAAGACTTCCTGTTGATTGTACAGGCTACTGTAAGAGTACTCAATTCTTACCACGAATTATTGTAAACATGCATATTTCTAATTTAATTTCGACGTTATTAACGACTCATGTTGTAATTATGGGGCTTTAGAGAGTATTAAATCCAAAGTGTCCCCTATTCTATTACAAAATATAAATCTAGAATCTTATCAATCTTGCAAAAAGAAAACAAAATTCAAAATAATCTTATACAAAGGCTAGACAATATAATTAAGGAATCCCTCATTATAAAATACGGGACAAATTATTCTATACTAAATTTATTAATATTTATTATCATTGCCATTGCTGTAATTATTAGTAAGAAATTTATTATTGTAAAACAATTCCTAATCTGGCATCCCACAGCAGCAATTACAACTCGAGAATACCATGATTCTCCAATTCCTATCCCTAAAACTAGAACCCACCTATGACTCCTTAATTCATGAACTTCGCGTTTTAAACGCGGAAGTTTAGTCTTCTCCGGGGGGCTGTCTTTATACTAGCTCCGCTACCCCAACCCAATGTAAGCTCTCTAGTCAGCACTTTATACTCGACGCTTCCCATCAACCTCTCCTCCTCCCGATCCTTCACTCGTAACACTTTTTTGAAAAATTGTACTTTCTATTTTTAATTTCTAATTAAATTAATTATAATTCACTAAATTCTTTTTTAAAAACTCAAATCCCGGATACGATATAACAGCCGAGTCTTAGTAATAGGGTTCCGCTAATTCCCCTTTGGGTACGGAACCCTTAAAAAGATGATTTCTACGTAGGTAGGTATATTTATATTGTATTTCTGAAATCTATGAAAATTTTGTGTATTTATAAGATTGATGTACTAGGACTTTATAACTCATTAGGAGTTGTTTCCAAATATGAATAAGAGTGTATATTAACATATAGTACTTACAATGCAAAAACAGCTCGGCTTCAGCTGCACCGAGCGCGTTTTCCACATGACACCGGTATGAGCCAGCGTCGTCTCTGGACATGTCAGACACCAGCAGTGTCATGCTGTGCCGGTACCCGCGGGACGACAAGCCCAATTTGTACTTAGTACCTGTTAAACGACGTTCTTCACAATAAAATGATACAGACTAATTTTTGATTTTTTATACCAGGTGATGAGGTGGCTTGCTGTTTCACGGTCACTGTAGGCTGCATGTGGATGCTTTTTTTGAGAGCACTGAGGTATCAAACAAGCAAACGGTCTGCCTGATTGTAAACGGTCACCACAACCTATGGACGCTTGTAACAACGGGGGCATGCCGACTTATTAAAAATCTAATCAATACATTCTTTAAGAAGCCCATATTGAAGACCTTAGAGAAAACCTTGGCAGAAAGTTAATTCCACAGCTTAAGCGTTTGTGAGGGAAAGTTCTTATGTAGCCGGACTCTACGTGACCAATCAGGTTTTAAGGTGTGATGATGAATTTCACTGCCGATGGCGAGCGGTGCGTGTACACAGTTGCAGTGGGTATCATTTCGAACAATTGATAAGATCATAGTCCATTTTAAAAGTGGTAGACCACACTGAAGAACGCAAAATCTTTTCTTTGATTTAAAAGGATCAAGTTTGTGAGTTTGAAATCGTCGACATGTCCCTCAGCATATCGTTGAACCAAGTTAAAAGAAAACCTTAAAAAGTGCAACCTTTACATGTGGTGGAGTTCTGCTTTACTCTGTTGAGTAGCCCAAGTTTTTAGACTCCAATTACAATTTGTCTTTGAAATGATTTCGGAACTAAATATCGTTGAAGATGTCAACACCAAGGATTCCAATGGTAAGGCATGTGTTCTGGAATTTTAGGATCTCAGTGAATGGGGTTTTCTTAGCTGTGAATACTAACTTGTGTCTTCGTAGTATTGAATTGGACCAATTTTCCCGTCCCTAATCGGAAATCTTGGACAGAGTGTTTAGGGAACCTGGAAGGAAAGCGTTCTTTGACGTTCGCATAGTAAAAGTTCGCTTTCCCTTACAGCAACCTCATTTGGAAAAAAATAGCAGAAAGGCATAGTAAAGAAAAACATTTAAAATATGATCTTGCTGTTCAAGACTTAAGAGCGTCACGCACCCTACTAATCATCTCATGCGATGGAGCCCTAGGCACTGAATACAACTATAATTTCTTTAAAAAAATACTGCATCTAAGTTAAATACAAAATGGGGAAAAGCATACTCTCAAATAATACAAAAAATATTTTTTATTTAATTAAAAACTAATAAATAACCAAAATAAAAACTACAAATAAAAAACCTGTTCTAAGTTGACCTGATGGGGCAGTGTACCTAAAAGGCTGGCAGTATTTCCTCGTTGAATTGCAATTGAAATTCTTTGAGCGAAATAACTGCCAGCCCTTCTGTCGTGAGACACATCGACCAAACGCTTCGACATCGCTTTAAATAAAATATGAGTCCCCGGCGACCACGGCCCCAAGGTTTCAACCGCAAACGGCTCAAAAATATAACTATTACTTATAGTAGTGTATTTTCTACGTTTGCGGTTTTCAGCAGAATTGGCAGCAGCTCCCGCCACAAAAGCTGTACCAAGAACATAAGTCGGGGCAAGGGTATCGACGCACGTGGCATCCCAAACTAATGGTCGACAGTAGAGGGGATTCGTTGGTTCTGGCGCACTTCCCCCCAACCTCAACCCCTCGCCTAAAAAAAGCTCACCAACTTTTTTTCTGCTTTGTACGACTCGCGCTTGACCACTCTCAATACATCGTTGGTTCTGGCACACTACCCTCCAACCCCAACCCCTCGCCTAAAACTTTTCTGCCCCCGCACGACTCGCGCTTGACCACTCTCAAAACATCGTTGGTTCTGGCGCACTACCCTCCAACTTCAACCCCTCGCCTAAAAACTTTTCTGCCCCCCGCACGACTCGCGCTTGACCACTCTCAAAACCACCCCTGTGTCTGGGGTGTGGCGACTCGCGCTTGACCACTCTCAAAACCACCCCCTGTGTCTGGGATACGTCGACTCACGCTTGACCAGAACTACCACGTGACATCACTGTAGGTTCTGTGTAGTTTTGTTAAGTATTTATATCATTATCGTAATGGGTCTATCGTATTTTTCCGTTCATTAGTTATTCTTATTTAATTACAATGTCGTGAGTGCGATAATGATGTTTGTGGTGACATTCCTAATACCTTTTTATTTATATTTGTACTTGTAAGATAAATCGTATATATATAGGATAGTCGAGAGTATTCGAGTTACAATTTATCATCAAGTGATTGAATTCATCCTGTGTGATACTGAGGCTGGTTCTATTTACTTCAAAAAAAGCTATGGAGGTATGTGTTTTTTTGCTTTATAATTCTTTATCTATATTTATTATATATATTACAGACCCTCAAAACTATGTGTTTGTTTGAATGTCTATTACTTAAACCAATTTTGTTTAGGTTTTCACTTTAGGCAAATTTTTGATTCAAATTATTATACAAATATGTTTTTAAAGCATAGGCTTATTTTATTACAGAATTCAACATTTAACGTAATGGAAGAAAACACGTTCAAGCATTACTACTACGCTACATCGGATGATGAGCAATCAACTGAGAAGGCCTTAGAAACAACAAAGCTCAAACGGTCTCGTCGAAATAGTATCGACTCATTCTTTGAGGGGACCAATCAGAAGAAAAAGAAACTCAGCTCTACAGTGGCGAGATCTTCAAAAGATGGTATCCCTGGTGTCACATACTTGTCTACTAATAATGATGATGGGGCTCATGCTACACATTTGATAAAAATTGAGGTGTATGACCTCATAAAATTGAAAAAAGTACCATTAGATGAACATTGGAAACACTCAGAAGTGAGGATCAAATATTATACGGATACAAAAGATGAAAAATATGAGCAAACGAAGGGTATCATATTTGATATCACGAAGCAAATAGCAGAAACCAATAACTGTAAAAAATACTTTTTTAAAAAGTAATCTCTAATAGCTAAATTAATTTATAAGAACCATCCTTACAAAATTTTATGAGTATCTAATTGATAAGTAACGAGCAAACTATTAATTAACCATCAACTAATATAGTAATCACCTTATCGACTTGTATATATAAGAGCAAAATCGAACATTATATTTATTATTAATTCATCATTCACAAGCAAAGCTAAACTGGTTTATTTCAACCATGTCACTAGAAAGTGTTTTTTTTCAAAATGTTTTTGAAGAAGAAGAAAAAGAACTAATGAGAGCGTGTGAGAATTATGAAGATAATGCTCTGGAAAATCCGTATTATGACACTTCACTGTTTAACATCTGTAAAGAAGTTGAGGAAACATTCAGGTATACATTCTAACTATACTTATTTAAATTTTATGTTACATATTTGTGTTCTTATATTAACATAAGCATGTTATATCTACAGAAAATCTTCAATTCAAGTCGGTCGAGGTTTGAAGAGACAAGCTGATATTAGTGTTGAAGATGTACAACAAGCATCGACGTCATCATCTTCCAATACAACACATAGACAGAACGTTATGTGTCAAATATGTGAATTACAGGTTAGCCAAAGGTTCTATGCTCAGCACTTACGATCTAAGGAACACAAAGAAAAATGTCTTATTCATAATCATAATTTACATAATGTCTCTGTTATATCAGTTGCTTTTGGGTCTCGGGTCTTAACGTATAGAATTGTATCACCTAAAGCTAATGAGTCACTTAAAATACAAACTCCTGAAGTATTCATAGCATCAATTAAAGAGTCGATACTATTTCTTATTCAGGAATGTTTAAAAGAGTTAACTATTGTTAAAGTTAATTTTATTATTCATGCAGATTTTGAACAGGAAACAAAAGATTTAAAAAATTCTTTCGATTTTCAAACAAAAAATTGGACTATTTCTTTAGGGGACGAATTAGAAAATTATTTAGAAACTTTAAGCGAAGACATTAAAAATAAAATGAGTGATTTCGAAGCAAAAGATAGTGGATGGACTTTAAAAAAAATTCAGTTATGTTCAGAATGTTAATAAGTTCAATCCATTACGAGGGTCTTCGTTTATTGAATTACCTTTAGATATTAAGCGTAAAAAAGCAGTCATAAATGTAAAAAATAACGATCAACAATGTTTTAAGTGGGCTTTATTATCCGCACTATATCCTGTAAATAAAAGTTCTGAAAGGGTATCATCATACTTGAGGAATCAAAATAGACTAAAGTTTAATAATATACAGTTCCCAATCAAATTATCGGATATACCCAAGGTAGAAAAACAGAATAACATTAGTATCAATGTTTTCGGATTAGAATTTAACAAAGAAAAAAAATGTAATACCATCGTTGGACCATTATATTTTACAAAATGTCGTAAAGAATTACACATTAACTTATTATTTTTAAACAATGGTTCAAATGGTCATTATTGTTTTATTAAAAATTTATCACGCTTGGTTAGTAAACAAATAACGAATCGAAATAATGCTATTCATATCTGTGATGGTTGCCTTCTATATTTTAAATCTAAAGTTAATTTAATTAATCACCAAAAACATGACTGTGCTCATATTGTTACTGAATTACCAGGAATTCATAAAAAAGGAAAAGATTGGTTTAATCGGGAAACAAATAATGATGAAATCTATTTTGATAAGTTTCAAAGAAAATTAAAATTACCCTTTGTAATATATGCAGACTTTGAAGCTCTTTTAAAACCCGTCACCTCATGTGACCCTGATCCATCGAAGTCATATACAAAAACAATACATGAACATGAAGTTTATAGTTATGGATACTATATAAAATGTTCGTATGATGATAAGCTGTCTACATACAGAACATACACAGGGCCTAATTGTGCAAAAATGTTTATGGAAAGCATTTACAAAGATATTAGCAATATACATAGGATAAATTGTTTTCAAAAATGTCCACTTCCATTAACTAACGAAGAGAAGGAATCTATTAGACAATCGCAATTATGTTATATTTGTGAAGGGCTATTGGGTGATGACATCACAGTAGACTATGATTGGAATACTGGTAATTTTAGAGGTGTTGCTCACGAATTATGTAGTTCAAAGTATCGTGTTCCCTTTTTCATTCCCATTCTATTTCATAATCTAAGTAATTATGATGCTCATTTTATTGTTCATGCTTTGAATTTTAAAGATGGAGAAATAGATATCATTCCGCAAAATAAGGAAAAATATATTTCATTCTCAAAAAAACTTAATATAAGAGGTCATTTAGTACATTTGCGGTTTTTAGATTCCTTTAAATTCATGGCCAGTAGTTTAGATAGTTTAGCTAAAAATCTAAAAAAAGATCAATTTATAGAATTAAGAAAACAATTTCCAAACGAAAATGATTTTAATAAACTTATTAGGAAAGGTGTTTTTCCTTATGAATTTGTTAATTCTTATGAATCCTTAAAAGTTACAACTCTTCCAGATCAAGACGCTTTCTTTAACTCTTTAAGTAATACCAGTGTCTCAGATGATGATTATAAACATGCTCAAAATGTTTCGGTCCAATTTAAATGTAAAAATATGTTGGACTATTCCAATCTATACTTAAGAACTGATGTAATGTTACTCACTGATATTTTTGAAAACTTTAGAGAAATTTGTATTAAAACATATGAACTCGACCCTGTACAATATTATACCCTTCCAGGATTAAGCTGGGATGCAATGCTAAAATGTACTAACATAACACTGGAATTATTAAAAGACTTTGATAAAATAGCATTCGTAAAGTCTGGTATAAGAGGTGGTATTTCACAGTGTTCTAACAGATATGGAAAGGCAAATAACGAGTACATGGGTGATTACAAAGATAACTTACCAAAATCTTACTTAATGTATTTTGATGCAAACAATCTCTATGGTTGGGCAATGTCTCAGTATTTGCCTGTAAGAGATTTTAAATGGGTTAACCCGAACATAGACTTCAATATATCAGATTCATCAGATATTGGATACATACTGGAAGTTGATCTTGAATACCCTGAAAATTTACATGATCTTCATTCAGACTTACCTTTATGCCCTGAAAACATTGTAATCGGTAACAGTAAAGATAAAAAATTAGTACCAAATTTATATAACAAAACTAAATATATTATTCACTATAGAAATCTGAAGCAATGTTTACAACTTGGTATGAAATTAATTAGAGTTCATAGAGTTTTACAGTTTGAGCAAAGTCCTTGGTTGAAGAAATATATAGATTTAAATACACAACTAAGAACTTTAGCTAAAAGTGACTTTGAAAAAGATTTTTATAAACTTATGAATAATGCAGTCTTTGGTAAAACTATGGAAAATGTTGAAAAACGTGTTAATGTGAAATTGTTAACCCACTGGGAAAACCATGGAAAAATTCAAGGTGCACAAAGTTTAATTGCTCGCCCTGAGTTTCATAGTCTATCTATATTCTCCGAGTCTTTAATTGCTGTACAATTACAAAAGACTAAGGTATATTTCAATAAACCATTTGTTTTAGGATTTTGTATATTAGAAATATCAAAAACATTGATGTATAACTTTCATTATAATTACATGAAAAGAAAATACAATAATAGTGTCAAGTTATTATACACTGATACGGATAGCTTAGTTTACCATGTATTTACAGATAATTTTTATAATGATATAAAATCTGACTTAGAATGTTTTTTCGATACTTCAGACTATTCTAGTGATAATGTTTATGGTTTCCCACTTTTAAATAAAAAGAAACTTGGATATTTTAAGGATGAGAACAATGGTAAAATATTTCGGGAGTTTGTAGGACTTCGATCAAAAATGTATGCAATGGACATTGAAAGTAAGGTTATTGCTAAAGCTAAAGGTGTAAATAAAAGTGTGACAAAAAAGATGAATTTGGAAAATTATAAGTTGTGTCTATTTAATAAAAATGTAAATGTTTCACAAATGTGTAGGATTCGAAGTGTGAAACATACTATTTTTAAACAACAAATTAATAAAACTTGTCTATCCTGTAATGACACCAAGAGATATATTTTACCTAATTCAACAGATACATATGCTTGGGGTCATTTTAAGATTATCTTATAGTTTTGAAATAATAATAATATAGAGTATTAATTGTATCTGGTTTATGTGTGTTTAAAAAATGTAAGGTAATAACTATTATTAAGTAACCTAATGATTGTAATTTTTTTTTATTATTAATTATATTGTTTTTAATATATAAGTGTTTGTTTTTATTGCTTTCCTCCATATGAATTTGAACATTTTCAAAGAGAACACACATTAAAAATAATTATGATTCATTTTTATCATCCCTTTACAGTAATTGTAGCTGGCCCTAGTGGATGTGGTAAATCAGTTTTTGTTAAAAATTTTGTGAAACATGCTAATGAGATTTGCAATCAACATTTTTCTAATATTATGTGGTGTTATGATGAAATGCAACCGTTATACAACTTGAACAATGTTAATTATTACCAAGGTATTCCTGACCTCAGTATGTTTGATGGAGAACAACCACAACTAATAATAATCGATGACCTCATGCGAGAGTCTGATGGTCGTGTTGTTGACATATTCACAAAGGGTAGTCATCATAGAAACATTAGTGTTTTCTATATTACACAAAATATATTCCATCAAGGTAAAGGACAGAGAGATATTTCTTTAAACTCTAGTTATATAGTCTACTTTAAAAATCCACGAGATAAAACACAAATTCGTTACTTAGCACGTCAAGTCTCACCTGAAAACATTAAATTTTTGGAAGATGCCTACAAAGATGCTACTAGTGAACCTCATGGCTACCTAATGATAGATTTAAAACAGGACACAATTGATATGTGTCGATTTAAAACGAGAATATGACCAGAACTGCATTGTATATATACCTAAAAAAGGATTTAAATACAGCAAACATAATGAAATTCCAATCATTCATAAATAATGCATTCAAGAGTGACTACACATCAAGAACTTTTAAAATCGTTGCATGTATTGAAACCAAGACATAGAAAAGCTTTACTTAAATCTTGTAGTAAAGAAGAAATAAATTTTATTTGTGAGTGTATTTACAACGTATTACAGGGTAAAATACCCGTCAAGGAAAATGATAAAAACAAATTAAAAAAATATAAAAATATATTGAGAAAGTTGGTTTGTAAAGGAAGAAATCTACTTAGAAAAAACGTAATTATTCAAAGGGGTGGTGCCTTTTTACCTATTATTTTAGGATCTGTTCTAAGTGCCTTGGTGAGTTCAATTTTAAAACCTTAGCAGGAAAATAAAAGCAAAAATGGAACATGCTAAAAAAATTATTCTAATTGAACCTAATTTGATAGAAAAAATTAAAAAGGAAAATGAAACACAAAGCGCTTTAAATACTTTATCCCGTTTAGATGGTGAAATGAAAGATATTTTAAATAGTAATGTAGAAGATAGAGAAAAATGGATTTTGTATTTACAAACACTACAAAGGTATTTACATTTTACTGAAGTAGAACGACGACCATATCAAATACCAATTATAACCAAAACAGAAAGTTCGCCTAATTATAAAGATACTGATGTCATTAAGGAAACAGTCCTTGACACTGAGCAGGTATCAAACATAAAATCAAAAACCATAAATGATACTGACTTAACCCCATTTTATTCAAAGCAACAACTCTTGAAATTGATTCCTAAGACGTATATAAAACGAGGTGAATTACTAATAGAATCAATTTTTTCAAATAAAAATAAGGTAGATTGGGATACCAATGGAACTGTTAGTATCAATAATATGAAAATACCAGGGAGTAACATTATAGACCTGGTGAATGATACACTAAGACCACTTAAACACAGTGATCCAATTGGGTGGCAAGAGTTTGCATCAGCATTAAAAGAAATTAAAATACCATTAACTTATATTGGAAATCCAAAAAGACTAGAATATATTAATAAACTTTACTTAGGTGATATAAAAGATGAAATTCCACTTAACAAATTGCAATCAGATAATAGTTTTACTCCTACTAAGACTCATTTTAACAAAATCAAGAAAAAAATAGACTGGGAAAAATGGACCCCCTATTAGAAATAAATCAGATTTACTATGATGTTTCTCATCCTGCTGGATATGGAGCGTTTAACAAACTCATCAACTCGTTAAAGGGAAAAATGACAGCAAAACAAGTGAAAAATTGGTTGCAAGAACAAGAAACTTACACATTACATAAACCTGTAAGAAATAGATTTCCTAGAAATAAGTACATTTTATCTAATTATAATGACTTGTGGCAGGTGGATTTAAGTGATATGCGCACTTATTCTGAATATAATGATGGTTTTAAATATATTCTGTGTGTTATTGATGTATTTAGTAAATATGCATTTGCTAGATGTTTAAAAAAAAGAACTCTATAACTATAAAAGAATGCTTTGAAAGTATATTTAATGAGTCAAAATCCTTATCTAACCACATTCAGTCAGATAAGGGAACTGAATTTGTTTCTAAGGATGTGCAAAAATATTTTAAAAGTAAAGGTATAAACTATTACACCACTAACAATCCTGATATAAAAGCTAGTATCGTGGAACGCTTTCAAAGAACATTAAAGACAAAAATGTGGCGGTATTTCACACATCATAACACATATAGATATGTTGATATTTTAAAAGATTTGATTTATTCTTATAATCATAGCTATCATTCAAGTATAAAAATGTGTCCCAAAGATGTTAACTCAGAAAATATTATGACTGTTTGGAATAATTTATATGATAGAGATAAAGGGCAAAAGGCTATTCTAAACAGGTTTAAAGAAGGTGATTATGTTAGGATAACAAAACATAAACACATATTTCAAAAAGGATACGAGAGCAACTGGAGTGATGAAATATTTGTTATTACTTCAGTTATAAGAAGATCACCTTGGGTAGTTTATACGTTAAAAGATCTTCAAAATGAACCCATTACAGGTACATTTTATGAAAAAGAATTACAAAAAGTAATATACAACCCCACTCTCCCACATAAAATAGATAAAATACTCCACACTCGTTATTTTGGAAATAGAAAGCAAGTACTAGTGAAGTGGAAAGGTTATCCAAACAAATTTAATACTTGGGTATCATTAAAAGATATAGAAAAATATGATTAAGGAAGATTTTTATTTAACTTTGCTCAGTAATAGTTCAATGGAATATTTTCCGAGTAATACCACTACAAATTTTTCAACAAAACTTCCAAAACCTATAAAATTAGAAGGACAGTGGTCTGTTGGAGTTGTAGAATTTCAATACCCATGTAGTATGTTTACAGTTCAAGAGGGTGAAAATATAATGTATATTACTAAGAAAATGATAGTACCTTTGGATAAATCAATATCATCAGTTATTTATAAAAATCATATACCTGCAACCAATTATGATAATATTGATAACATTTTAAAAGCCTTAAACCTAAAAGAAAACTGTCGCTTTCATTATGATAAAGTTTCCCAGATGGTCTCTGTTCAAATTAACGATAAAAATATATCATCTTTAACGTTATCATCAAAGTTAAGTATTCAACTTGGCTTTGAACCAAAAACTAATTTAATAACAAAAAATGTTGGAAGATACCCACCCAATTTACATTTAGGATTACCTTCTCAATTATTTGTTTACTGTGATATAATTGATCCGCAAATAGTTGGAGATGTTATGACACCATTGTTAAGAATAATACCTTTAGACCCCGAGAAATATATCTATGGTGCTTATAAGATGCATATATTTTCACCACCCCACTACTTACCAGTTATGCGAAGAGAATTTGATACAATTGAAATAGATATAAGAACAAACACTGGTAATAAAATACCATTTCAATTTGGGACCGCATATGTTAAACTACACTTTAAGCGATTATAATGCATAATAACAGTATTTGTCCCTATGAGCAATATTATTCACACCAAGCAGGATCAGGAATTGGTGTAATTTATAAAGGTGTACCACATCAACGTGGTCATGGAATAGGAAGCTTTTTAGGAGGCCTGTTTCGATCAGTACTACCTTTATTATCAAGTGGGGCAAGAGTAATTGGTAAAGAGGCTCTTAATGCTGGAGTGGGATTATTAAGCGATATGATAAGCCAGAAACCAATGAATGAATCTGTGCAAACACGGTTAAAAGATGTAAGTAGTAATTTAAAACGAAGAGCAGATGATAAAATTGAAAGACTAATGAATGGATCAGGTTATATAACGAAACGTCAACGTCGGATTCATTCCATTCCGTCAACAGCTTTGAAAGAGTTGAGAACTAGAAAGTATAAAATTAATAGAAATACTAAAGATATATTTTCAAACAAATAATGTCATTCTTACATAATCATTCATGTGAATGTATAAAATCGGAATTGGATTTATTTGCTTTACCAACAACTCAGACAAGTATTGAAAATGGACAATGGATACACTACAAACCTATATCATCCCTTACAGACGATGGACCAATTGAATTTCAAATTCCTGGTACGGGGGATGATTATATCGATTTGTCTCATACATTACTACATTTAAAAGTTAAAATTCGAAACCAAGATGGCACCAACTTAGCTGCTGCTACAGTAGTAGCCCCAACTAATAACTGGTTACACTCACTGTTCAATCAACTCGATGTGTATTTAAATCAAAAACTAGTATCTCCACCAAACAACATTTATGCTTATAGGGCATTTATAGAAACTTTATTAAACTATGGTCCAGCAGCTAAACAATCTCATCTGACTTGTGGACTATGGTATGAAGACACAGCTGGAAAAATGAATTCACTAGATGATTCTAATGATGGATTTAAAAAAAGGAATCAATTTGTACGTGAGAGTAAAGAGGTAGAAATGGTAGGACATTTGCATGGGGATTTATTTAATCAAGAAAAGTTTCTGATAAATGGTGTTGAAATTAGTCTTAAACTAGTACGATCAAGAGAAAGTTTTAATCTTATGGCTGGTGCTGATGCTAAACTGAAAGTTACTTTTACTGACGCTACACTTATAGTTCGTAGAGCAAAAATTAGTCCAAGTGTATTATTAGCACATCAAAAAGTTTTAAGTGCAACGACCGCTAAGTATCCTATAACCAGAGCTGAAGTCAAAGTGCTCACAATACCTTCAGGAGTTCAGGGAAAAACGCTTGATAACATATTTATTGGTCAAGTTCCAAAAAGGTGTATAATAGGTTTTGTAAACAATGCTGCTTTTAATGGAAGTTTTAACAGAAACCTTTTTAACTTTGAAAACTATGGAATAAATACATTTAGTTTGTATATAGATGGCCAACAAATACCATCAAAAGCTTTACAACCAATGTTTCACAACAATATATTTACCACAGCTTACCATACACTATTTTCCGGGTCAGGTATTCACTTTTTGAATGATGGTAATGCTATTTCTAGGGAACAATATGCAAATGGATATTGTTTGATGGCATTTGATTTAACTCCAGACTTATCAGCTAGTTCTACGTCTCATTGGAATCTTATTAGACATGGAAGCGTAAGACTTGAAGTTCGTTTTGAAGCAGCACTCATACAAACAATAAACTGTATAGTGTATGCTGAATTTGATAATGTTATTGAAATAGATAAAAATCGTAATGTTTCAGTAGATTACAGTAGCTAAAATATAATAATTAGAACTCAATGAAAGGACTTATTATACTTTTGACATTCATAATATCAACATTTTGAAATGAATACTTTAGATATTCAAAAATGTTTAAAGATAATTTCTCCGAAAATTAAACTAAATGTATTTGCTGCAAATAGATTACCAGTACTCATGCACCTACCTGCTTTTCTCATTAGTAATTTAGATGTTGACAATCAACCTGGATCGCATTGGGTGGGAATACATATTAATAAAAATGGATTAGGTGAATACTTTGATTCTTATGGTCGTAAACCTAGTAGACATCATTTATATTTCTTAAATAAGAATACTAAGATATGGAGTTACAATAATAAAAGAGTTCAAAATGACTTTACAACTGTTTGTGGGGAATATTGTCTTGTTTATTTGTATTTTAAGTTTCATGGTAAATCAATGATTGATTTTGTAAACCACTTTAGTAATAACACTCTATGTAATGATATTTTATTATATGATATGTTTAAAACAATTTTTGATAATAAAACTTTTTAAAATAAAAAAATGTTTTTTTCTTATGTGTGTGTTTGTGTAATTAGTGGTTAAAAAACAAAAAAATATTTTTTATTTATATCATTTATTCATTCATTCACAATAAAACTCAAACATGATACAATTTGATTTAAAGTTGATTTCGAGTAATACTGAAGCTGGTTCTTATAAATTAATTTAGCTATTAGAGATTACTTTTTAAAAAAGTATTTTTTACAGTTATTGGTTTCTGCTATTTGCTTCGTGATATCAAATATGATACCCTTCGTTTGCTCATATTTTTCATCTTTTGTATCCGTATAATATTTGATCCTCACTTCTGAGTGTTTCCAATGTTCATCTAATGGTACTTTTTTCAATTTTATGAGGTCATACACCTCAATTTTTATCAAATGTGTAGCATGAGCCCCATCATCATTATTAGTAGACAAGTATGTGACACCAGGGATACCATCTTTTGAAGATCTCGCCACTGTAGAGCTGAGTTTCTTTTTCTTCTGATTGGTCCCCTCAAAGAATGAGTCGATACTATTTCGACGAGACCGTTTGAGCTTTGTTGTTTCTAAGGCCTTCTCAGTTGATTGCTCATCATCCGATGTAGCGTAGTAGTAATGCTTGAACGTGTTTTCTTCCATTACGTTAAATGTTGAATTCTGTAATAAAATAAGCCTATGCTTTAAAAACATATTTGTATAATAATTTGAATCAAAAATTTGCCTAAAGTGAAAAACCTAAACAAAATTGGTTTAAGTAATAGACATTCAAACAAACACATAGTTTTGAGGGTCTGTAATATATATAATAAATATAGATAAAGAATTATAAAGCAAAAAAACACATACCTCCATAGCTTTTTTTGAAGTAAATAGAACCAGCCTCAGTATCACACAGGATGAATTCAATCACTTGATGATAAATTGTAACTCGAATACTCTCGACTATCCTATATATATACGATTTATCTTACAAGTACAAATATAATTAAAAAGGTATTAGGAATGTCACCACAAACATCATTATCGCACTCACGACATTGTAATTAAATAAGAATAACTAATGAACGGAAAAATACGATAGACCCATTACGATAATGATATAAATACTTAACAAAACTACACAGAACCTACAGTGATGTCACGTGGTAGTTCTGGTCAAGCGTGAGTCGACGTATCCCAGACACAGGGGGTGGTTTTGAGAGTGGTCAAGCGCGAGTCGCCACACCCCAGACACAGGGGTGGTTTTGAGAGTGGTCAAGCGCGAGTCGTGCGGGGGGCAGAAAAGTTTTTAGGCGAGGGGTTGAAGTTGGAGGGTAGTGCGCCAGAACCAACGATGTTTTGAGAGTGGTCAAGCGCGAGTCGTGCGGGGGCAGAAAAGTTTTAGGCGAGGGGTTGGGGTTGGAGGGTAGTGTGCCAGAACCAACGATGTATTGAGAGTGGTCAAGCGCGAGTCGTGCGGGGGGCAGAAAAGTTTTTAGGCGAGGGGTTGAAGTTGGAGGGTAGTGCGCCAGAACCAACGATGTTTTGAGAGTGGTCAAGCGCGAGTCGTGCGGGGGCAGAAAAGTTTTAGGCGAGGGGTTGAGGTTGGGGGGAAGTGCGCCAGAACCAACGAATCCCCTCTACTGTCGACCCATCTTCCAAGGCACAAGACTCATGCCATCAGGCTTCTTACCATCATCTCTAAATATGGCAGGAGTGTTGATGCTCACTAGAGCTCGACGTACAATGTCATTGAGGCTGCTGTGGCGAAACGTTCTGCCTGCGCTTCGAACACATGATAAGCCATGGTGACCGAGGGGATCGATCATTTCGCCGCATTGACAACGATTAGTGGCTGCTCCTACACGTAAGAATGATGCAAGTCGAAATGTGGAATTATCCATTCGGGTGTCTGTGTTTGCAGATGGAAGCGCCTGTAACCAAAGCCCTGACTCCCATGGTGAAGCTGCAAGAAGAAGAGCGCGATCTGCAGAATTGACAGCCGTTTCCAAAAGTATTTTCCGGTTCAATTCGCAAAGCGGCCCGTCCCACAATCTTTGTGATGTTGAAACAATAGGAAATTGAACATGTAAGACTCCATGTGTTTTTAGCTTCATTTAAAAATGAGATCTCGAAATTACTAAGAGGAAAAAGAATTTTGTTTATAAGGGGTTGAGAACTATGAACTGAAAATAAAAAAGCTGGTAGGGCTACTGCGGAAGTTAAACGAATACCCAAGCCACCAAATCTTACAGGTTAGGTTGCCTGTAGCCACGTACGTTCATTGAAATTAATATTTAGAATCTTTGAATTGAATTATTTAATAACGTTTTTACTCTCAGATAATTTACTGGCTGAGAGTTTTTTTTTATACCTCTTAGGTGGCAAACAAGCACAAGGTCCGCCTGATGGTAAGCGGTCACCGTGGTCTATGGACGGTTGCAACACCAGAAGTATCACTCGCACGTTGCCGACCCTTCAAAAATCCAATAACTTCTTTCTTGAAATCCCCATACTGTTGTCCTTAGAGAAAACCTTGGAATGGAGCTCATTCCACATCCCAAGGGTTCACGGGAGTAAGTTTCTCTGAAACCAAACTGTACACGATTATTTCGGCTCCAAAGTGTGAGAATGAATTCCCTGCCGATGGCGAGCGGTGCGATGGTAGAATAGTAGACGTGGACATCATTTCGAACAATTCCTCAGAACTTATCCTATTGTACAAGCGGTAGAACACACACAGGGATGCAAAGTCTCCTCAGACTTAAGGGTTCGATACGGCAAGTGAGTTTGGGATCGTCAACAATTCTCACAGCCTGTCATTCCCGATTCAAAAGGGCCAAGTTGGTATCCGGGTGCACCCGCCCAGAGATGGCAGCAGTACTCCATATGGAGCCGAACTTGCGACTTGTAAAGCAGCAACCTCTGCCTCGACGTGAAGCACTGCCTCGCTCTGTAGAGTACACCTAGTTTTTTGGTCGCCAGCTTCACCTTATGTTGTAGACGATCTCGGAACTGAACATCGCTGGAGATGTCAACACCAAGGATCCCAATGCTCTTGGAGATGGAGAGGGGTGTTCTGGAATTGTGGGACTACAGTGCATGGGGTTTTCTTAGCGAAGAACTTACGCGCAGACTTGTGTCTTTGTAGGGTTGAATCGGACCAAGTTTACCCGTCCCCAGAGAGAGACCTTGGACAGTGTGGTCTCGATTTGAGACGCAAGTTCTCCGCGGTTTTCCTCCACAACGGAACGAGGGATGTTTGCACGACCCGTGTAATAAATGTCACCAGTACTGTCATCTGCATAGCAATGAATGTTGTTGATGTCCAACATGTAGTTTTCTTTATGATTCAAAAGTATTCCTAGAAATCCATTTAAACATAAAAAAAAAAGTTTTGAATTTTTAGGTGTTGCAAACATCCGTAACCGTTAACCAACAGGCAGGCGGTGTGCCATAATCTTTACATTACAGGAAGCATTGCTACAAAATTTTAAATTTGACGACACAAATTAATTCAATTAGCAATCATCTAAATTAATGATATGTGTACATACTGTTTGTAATCTCTTTCTCGCCATTTAATATCCAATGCACCTGAGGCACGGGGTACCCCTCCGCCGTGCACTGCAGCGTGACGATGCTCCCCGGAAGTGCTCGTACCGCCACTCTGCCCCCCCACACAGAGGGCGAAACTATGCAAAAAAATAATCTTAGTTTGTGCACATTTTTGGAGGGTTCATAATTTATTTTAAAGCTTCTTTCTGCAGCACCGTCCAGAACAAATGGAATTAATTTCATTCATCTAAAAATGAAGCAATAAAAGCAAACAGCGCTCAATAATTAGAATATTAAATTTCTATAATTTTTATTTTTACTTAAAAGCGCACTAGCGTTTACAAAATTGATACGCACACATTATAAAAACTTGTATCCTTTTGCTGACAGAAGGCGGAACGCCATTGGTGGCGATACAGAGGTACGCGCCCGACGCGGCTCGCTCGACACCCGACATGTTCAGCCAAGGGCCAATCCATTTTGATACTGTTCATTCAACATTTACATAACTAATCTTCACAATTATAGATTAAAAAGCACAGTAAAAAATATATATTAAAATAGCAGATATTTATGCAATTGTATTATAATGAGGTGTATTTCAACACGAGTGCAAGTTCGTTAATTGTATCTTAGAAGTGTTTTAATACCTAATTATGAACAGTCGCATACAAAACTTTATCTACACCCATGACATGACATGAAGAACTCGGTATTTGGTATGAAAAAGAAAACAGAAAAAATAACTATTGTATTACTATTGTAATTTGTAATTGTGGTAATTACTAGTTATCAAAGTTCGTTGCTGCTCTTAAAATAGCTGGTGGCATGTTATAAATCCTTGTATCAGTATTTTAAACACCAAATTAATCCTTAATTAGTAACATTAATTAGCAACATAAATTAAAAAAAAATGTTTTCGGAATGCGCTGGCGCTTCTTTTAACTTCCTTATAAGTAGAGTTCGCAAATTAGTCGCGACCAGATATCATTTTTTTGTACTTTTTTAGCATTTTTATTTTATTTATTTGTTATATTATTTTAATATATTTCATAATTAATAGTTTGTTTTATTTATTTCTTATAATATCATATATTTTTTTTGGGCTCACTAGACACCCCATGCGACTAATAGTGTGATTTTCTTTATGTGACTAATTAAGTGTTAAATAATAATGTTTTCGTAAAAATTAAACAGAAAAAGAAAAAGGCGAAAAATATTTTTTAAATACATTTTTTTTAATTTGTTTATCAAAATTTGATGTACAGTAGTTGAAAAATCACAATTCTGCAAAACTGAGTCACAGTTTGTCGGCAGTAGCTCTTGTGGACAATCAAGTTATCGATCTTACCGACATGACTTGTTTGCACATTCTATGTTACAAATATAACTAAAACTAAATATCACTTATATTAATGCTAAATATCAAATAATTTAGAGTAAAACATTTTTACAACAAATTTAACAAAGTAGCCATAAGAAAATAATGATTATTTAATAGATTAAAGGTAAAAAAAGTAACTAAAGGTAAAATGTATCATGGTTATTTACCGTGGCCAAGATCTTAAAAACCTTAAAAAAATTTTTTTGCATAGCTGTAATCCCGATTTTTGTTTGTGAGTATATGTAAATTCTGACAGATGGCGCTACAATGGAGCAATGCTGGGTCGCCTAGAGATTTTTATCTTTAAGTGACAAACACACAATAAATCATCTGTAATTCATTATTATTTCTTTTCCAAAATACATAATAATTTTAAAATTAAAACAGTGATAAAAATAAATCAGTAATATCTCGATAAATGTAAAAAAATAATAAATACAAAAACTAAAGGTATTGATTGGTAGGTTGCATGGTGCTGGTACTGTTCGATCACTACTCATGTTATGGACATAAGGACAGGTAATGTTTTTGCAACGTTGCCTTTAAATGGTTCTTGCTATTAATATTACTTACTAACTGTGGAGGTAACTCATTATACAGAACCGGCGTTAACCAGCGCCTCTCACGCTTTCCATAATATTTTTAACCTTTGGAACTGCAAGTGTTCTTTTCTTTGATAGTCGTGTAGGATAGGTAAATTCCCTTACCTGCTTATACTTATTGCTGCAACATTGTTCAATTACAATATTCTTTATAAATTTTAGTTCGACTGGCAATTTGTGGCATATTCTAAACAGTTTATTGTAGTCCCCTTCGAGTGATGTTTTTACAGTGTTGTCCACTAGGAGTTTCAGTAATCTAGTTTGCAAAAATCTTGATTTTATTTAGGTGAACGGGAAATGTTACACCGAACGCGCCCAGTCCGTATGATATAACTGCATCCGCTAACGCATAATACAGTACACGCATAACACTCCTACTAACTACATATTTTAAGTTTTGTAATTTAGAAAGGATGGACCGAAGTTTGTTGCAAACAACATGTACGTTCCAACTGAAATGCCTGACAATAGTTATTCCTAAATATTTATAGGTGACCACATTCTCGAGACTCGTGCACTGACAGCTAATTTTATTTTCATGCAAGCAGTCGTATGTGTGTCCTTTTATATTAATAGCTATATTTTTGTTTTTATTATAGGGTGATAATATGGCCATGCACTTAGTTTTATTTAAATTGATAATCATTCCAATGTCACGTGCCCTACGTACCACATTGTCGAAATCTTCCTGTATTACTTTTTGTATCGTGGTTTGATTTGTGTCGCTGTATATAATGCATGTGTCATCAGCATACATGTATGTATTACATTTTTTCACTACATTAGGCATGCTATTTACATGCATTATACATATAACCGACCGGACTATATACGGAACCAGTTGGGACGCCAAACATAACTTCTCCCCTGTTACTTTCTGAATCACAAACACGAACTGTAAGTTGTCTATTGCTCAGGTATTCCTTAAACCATGCAGTAATCCACCGTGGTCAAGGGTATCAAATGCTTTTTTGAAGTCAATGAAGAGAGCTAATGTTATTTCCTGTTTATTTAACGAGCTGTTGACACTATCCACAAATTCCGAGAGGGCTGTTGCGGGACTTCTGTTTGGCGAAAGCCATGCTGTGCATTGTTAATAATGCTGTTGTTTTCTAAAAATTCTGTTATTTGCTCTACTATAATTTTCTCTACAGTTTTATTTATTACATTCAATATGGCTATCGGTCTATAATTGGAAAATTCTGTATGCGAGCCTTGTTTGAATATAGGTCTAATAATGGCTAATTTAAACTCTTTGTGAAATAAGCGATTACCGGAGAAATTTCAGTTTTAATATCCTTCAAATCCCTTATTCTAATCCCGTCTGATCCCGGTGCTTTACAGCAGTCCATGTTTTCTATCACTTATTAAATGTTCCGGCAATACCCAATTTATCGCTTTCGGTCACATATGATTTCCGCTCTAAGAAACGATTTTGACAGTTGTGTTGGTTTTTAATTTCCTCTATCTCTCTAGTAAATATTTCACAAAAACCATTACAAACATTTGATTTGGTGTTATTTTTCAACAATCCTCAATTATGTTATATTTGTAAATTAATATTAACGAAGACATCAGGACTTAAAAACTGAAACACGAAAATAAGATAAATTCTGAAGATATATTAAACTACAAACACAACCAGAACGATGCGAAAGAATTTATTTTGATAAATAATGCGAATAAAAATAATTACCGAAGACTCGGCAGCGAGATCTAAAACGACATTGGTATGTCCTTAGATATAAATGAAAAAAAACATAGGCAAATAGCAGATTGTGAAATTCCATACAAAATTAAATCATTGATGCACATGTGATAATAGTTAGTAGGACACTGGGTTGCTTAATGAAGGTCATAAATCTACGGTTTCTTAACCTGTTTTAGACAATTTACAGCATGGATGTAGATAAATTAATTTTTAAATTGGTAAATTGCTATATTAAAAAAAACAATAAATATAATCTGTTTAATTGTCTTTACAACTGACATACCTGTGAAAGATTTAAAAAAAAACCTAATAAGTAGGATAAACAATTGCTGTGTGCACAAAGTCTTTACACTCTACTTACCTAAAGTATTGTTGTTAAGTTTGAAATGTCTCGAGTCTTCTCTCCGCCACGTGACGCTCGGGACGGGAGTTCCCGACGCGACGCAGCGCAGCGCCACACTCTCGCCTTCCTTCACCAGTATATCGCTGCTGCTCGCTGCGTCATCAATGTCCGGTGGAACTGTATAAATCGGTAGGTATATTCAGTTGTTAGTTTTATAAAACGAACTAAAAGATACAAAAATTAGTTAGAAACTGCTAAATTATTATATACTAGGAGTGTGGCTGAACTTCTCTGTCGCCGAAACCGATTAGTTTTGCCGCGGGTTTCTATTTTGGACGAGTTCCATGAAAACACATCCTATTGGAACGGACTATAGAGACTGTGATTTGACAGAAGTCACGAGAAGCGTGAGAGTAGCGTAATGCATTGTCAGTATTGTCATTATTTCTTTTCAAGGGACAAACACGCGACATCGTCAATATTTATTATAATAATTTATTTTTATTTTTTATGTAGTTCCAATTCTTATTCTTTTTATTTAAATATTTAAATTAAAATATCTATTTCTTAATATAAGGTACACAACATAAAACATTTTAAAAATTAATGATTTTAAACTTTCGCGTCTTGTATACATTTTACGATCGAATAATTAATGAAACAATGAATTTGTATGAGACTTGTAGAACTAACTGACGACGTGCAGCTGGTGGGTCTGACTCATCATGGGCTCAGTGTTGATCTGGCACATGTACCGCCCCCCGTCAGCGGCGCCCACGCTGCGCAAGGCCAGCGTCCACGCGCCATCGCCCTGGCTCACGCTCACGCGGTGGTTCTTCGTGATCACGTGGCTCGCGATGCTCAGGATTGTTTGCGTGTCCACCCGCAGCCACGCCACCTGATTCGAAAAAAAAACCTTTAATGACAAAAAAACTCGTTTTCAGTTTCAGTTCAGTGACTCTTATTTAGAAAAAGTTATCTAAATAAAACATGTCATATATTTTTTTATACCACCAAGGTCGCAAACAACTAACGGTCCACCTGATGGTTAGCGGTCACCCCAGCTTATGGACGCTTGCAATACCAGTGGCGTGACTTGCGCGTTGCCGAATCTTTAAAATAAAATAACTTCTTTCTTTAAAAAACCCATATTAAAATCCTTAGAGAAGACCTTGACAGGGAGCTAATTCCACAACCTAAGGGTTCGCGGGAGAAAGTTCCTCTAAAACCGCACTGTACATAACAATTTATAGGTTCTAAGGTGTAAAAATGATTTCCCTGCCGCAAACGAGGTTTGATAGTAAAAAGTAGCCGTGGACATCATTTTGAACAATTCTTTAGAACACATCCCATTATAAAAGCGGTAGAACACACTCAGGGAGGCAAACTCTCCGCATACTTAAGAGTTCGATAAAGTTGTGAGTTTGGTATCGTCGTAAATTTTTGGGTGACAACGTCATTTTTATTTGGATCTTTGGTGTTGACATCTTCAACTGAACATTGTTGAAGATGTCAACACCAAAGATCCAAATACCCATGGTGATGGTAAAATGGTAATGTTGTGAACAATTCAATAAAAATTACATCCCCATAAAAATATAAAAATTCCTCTATGAAGTTGACAAGGAATAAACCTCACATCTTCCTTTTAAGGGTTTTGAAGGTGGCGTAACTTATTTAATAATTGTTTTTATGTTAAATTTTTAGTTAAGATGATTAATAAAAACTATGGAGTTTTCAAGTGGGATGTAATTACAGATTTTGAAAGTTTTTTGTAATTAGCACATGCGCGAGTAACCCCCCCCCCCCCCCGGATGGCTTTGCAAATGTATATATAGACTGTCTGCTTATTTGCCACGTAAGCCGTATAAAATCGGTCCAAAATTGACGAATATATCAGGTAACACACACACAATACGATCTGCGTTAGGATTGCGCTGTTTAACCAATGGATTAAATCGACGAAGTGCAATGTGTTACTGGTTATTGGTGCACACTTAATTCAATAAAAATAATTATTTAAATCCGATTGCTAGTTTCTGAACCCATGGAAAAACATATATACATAAATACTTAAACTTATGAAATTTAGCACATCTGTTTAGAATCCCACATAGACTGGTTAAAAATATCGTCGGTGATATCTATAGCTAATACTATAGCAAAAAGTTTTAATTTGAAAAGTCTATTATTACACACATAGTAGGGCGCACCTTTCAATAGTTATTGGGCGCACCTTTTTTTACATTACACACAGCGCCGTCCGGCCCCAAAATCAGCAAAGATTGTGTTATGGTTACCAGAAAACGGATACAGATACATTTACATATTACTTTTTTTTGAAAATAAATACATATTATACATAAATACACCTAGACTTAAGGCAAACACAAATGTTTTTTTTCTTCACACTAATGCTTGTCCAATGCGGAATATAACCCACACCCTCTGCGCAGTAGTCGGCCACACTACCAACTATGCGAAGGAGTCAAATTATACACACAGTTGTTAGGCGCACCTTTCATTACATAGATGTTAGGCGCACCTTTCATTATATACATATTTGTTAGGCGCACCTTTCATTATACACATAGTTGTTAGGCGAACCTTTTATTAAATAGATGTTAGGCGCAACTTTCATTAACCTTTTATGTTATTACTTATATTTATTTGTATAGTAAAAGCTCCATTTTTGCGGAGTATACTTTCCATGAAACATGCCACGAAAACAGAAATAACGTAAATATAAAATGGTAATTTGTATAGGATTCTAAGGTATAGGATTTTTTATATTTAAATCCGCGAATACTGAAAACTAATAACGGAACCATAGGTAAAGAGCTTTGACTCTACTGTAATAATTACTTTAAAATTGTGTAAGTTGTCGACTCGACACGTGAGGGTGGCGTCTCTCCCGACGACCACGGTCGCGTTAGACCCGGGGCCCACGAACCTCGGCAAATCTAAAACAAAAACAACTTTAGATTATCTGGGGACACTGTAGTGTAGTGTGTATGTGTGTGACAGACGGTCGGACAGACATACGAGTGATCCTCCATTTTTTCACTCGGACGTACATAACCCTAAAAAGAGAACCTACAAAAATAAATAAGATTCCATCAAAAACATAACATGTACAAAAATGCGAGTGTCTCAACGCAGTTTTTCTACCCCAAAGATTTGTTAGATCTAATGCAAAAATACAACTATCTATGGGAGCTTCTATACAACAAATTTGTCATAGATTGTCACTTAACTAATTAACTAACAACATTTTATAGCGAATGTATCAATATTATATAGTGACTGTATCAATATTAGACCTCTTTATTTCTTTAATTATAGAGGTTTAGGCTTCCGGGATGTAAATTAAATTCTTAAATAACTTTGCAAGCCGTGTGAAGTCGGGAGGCGAGCTCACTTCAATTCAATATGTATTGCTATGTTACAATTTATATATAAAAAAAATGCTCATGCTTGTGCTTTTTATTATTAAACCTCTTTATTGCCATGACTTAGGGCAATGGAATCTACTGGTACAAGGTACTGTGGTGTGCATTGAAGTTTGCCATAGAATCTCACCTAGTTTCAATTCAATTATCTGTGCATAGAATCAAGATAGATAAGAGTAATGGACTATGTTTATGTTTATCCTCTTGGGACTCAAAGTAGATTAGAATTAGAATGTCATTCAAAAGCTTCTAGAACATTTTTTAAGGGTCCGCAAGGGCATGGCGAAAAACCAATGCAAAGATAAAACATTCTCATTCAGATCGCAATCGAGTCAACACCTTCGTGTATTTTTTTTAATATATAATTGTAACATAAAATAATATTGAATGTTGTATTCTGAAACAAATAAAGTAAACTCGCCTCCCGTCTTCACCCGGCTTGAAAAGTTAGTAAAGAATTTGATTTACATCCCGATAGCCTAAACCACTACATTAAGCCAAGCGAGCGGCCAACGAACCGCTACATTTATGGTGCCGGCGCCGCGTATCGCAGCTTTAATAACAGTGTTGTAATATTTGCAAGCAAAGGCGGAGCTAAAAAAATCAACCGCGACGGAATTACCACGATTTGAATAACACGACATTGGAGGATCGCTGCAGAGATTAAAAGCCTTCATCAAAATCTAGTAGTTCGACGGATGAACGGCCAAGGAAATTCTTAGCACGTGGATAACTGGAAAATGTCGATATTGTAAATAAGGAAAATGTCGATGGACCTAAATGATTGTAATCGCGACCAAATTGGAAATAAAATCGTTGCCGAATTTGTAAAAGAGTCAACAGTAGAAAGATTCTTTTCGCATAAGAAAAACGACAAGGAATTGCTATTAGAGTACATAGATTAAGTGAAAATGTGTGTCAAGAAAACGGGAATTAGGATGAACGGGAATTTTGAGGAACTTCAGGAAATCCATAAGCATAGAAGAAAAACGAAAATTAGCTCTAACACCAGCCACAACCACCAAAAGTATAAAAGATTGTAGTATAAGGCTGCTACAGGTGTACATTGCCGCAGCATAACCGATGTCGTCGCACAACTTTATAACAACTATTTTTATTCATTATGTTTGTAAATAATAAAGATGTCTTTTGTGTGCCATGTTATTCCAAAGATCGCTCTGGGAATTTCTGTTAGATATAGGCAGGTAAATATAACTAGGTTGTGTTAGAATTTCGGCTCTAATTTTGGCTTATTTTTATAAGGACCCCTTTCCTTCAAGTGGGAAGTATTTTTGAAAATAATAATCTTTGTCTTTTTTTTACTTAACACTTAATTGTATTTTTACTATACTAATATTATAAAGAGGAAAGATTTGATTGTTGGTTTTTTTGTATTGAATAGGCTCCAAAACTACTGGACCGATTTGAAAAATTCTTTTACCATTAGGAGCCGACATTATCCCTGCTTGTAATGCTTCATTCCTACGGAAAACGGGTAATAGGACAACGGGTAGTAAGAATTATCCTTCTGTACATTCCTAATTACTTAATTACGTAATTACTTCCTTCTTTACACAACTTCTAAACGGCTGAATCGATTGGGTTGAAATTTTATATGGGCATTTCGATGGTTTTCTGGATGATTTGAAAATAAAATTGGTTTCGGTAGGTGGCGCTGCTGTTGGTATGTCAACTATTAAACGGCTTTACCGATTGGGTTGAAATTTTGTATGTATATTTCTATAGTTTCACATACACGAATGTATTATGCCATTAAAGAGGAAAGATTTGATTGTTTGTTTTTTTCTATAATTGAGGAGTTTAGGAAAATTTAGGACGGGCGAAGCCGCTGGCAGAAGCTAGTTCTTTATATGTTACGTATTGGAAGTTGGTTATAGTATCATTCATGCATAACCAACATCATACACCCCCTCTAGCTTAATTTCTCTTTAGTATCAAAAGATGTTTTTTTTAGCATAGAGGGCGTTGATAACGTTATAAAGCAAACTGACATTGATGTTCCCACGGATAGGATGTATGTAACTAATGGAGTAGGTTTATTCATCCGCACAACATGCATTTATATTATGTAAACAGATAGAAACCCATAGATAAGTAAAAATCAACGATGTTATATAAAGACAGCTGAGTTTGCCATAGAATCCTATTTTCTGTTAAAAAGGAGTTAAATCCCGGCCGACGAACCCCTATTTATAACAAACGTATTGTATATATGCTCCTGGACTGGATAGATTAACCGACTTGGTTTTACATTACGTTGTCGTAGAAGCAGAATAAGATAATTTATTATTTTTTGTAATTCGACTTTATAGTGTTTTTATAAAGTCTAAAGTCTGCTGTATCATTTGGGTCGACTCGCGCTTGGCTATCTTATTATATCGCGAAGAAATTATAAAAACAGCAGAACTACTCGTACACAGTAAATAAGTGTTTTTTAATAAAGTAAACAGCAAAATAAAAAAAACCTCAACTTTTCCGATGGAACGTTTTTTAAAGACTTGCTCGGCATGTCCACGCTACATACCCATGCCCATGCCTCCCCGTGACTCTCAATGGCTAGTGCTCATCGGTGTGTGAGATACACTAGAAGGGCATCTTTCGAATTATCGCGCTTTCTTATCTTAAAAGCTGTGTGATAGTCACATCCCTAAAAGGGGAAAGAGGTAATAGCGATTGGCCTAATCACAAAAAAATGGTTTCAAATTTCCCTTCACCACAGTCAAAAATAACTTCACTGCTTCAATACAAAACATTATAAGTACCAATTATTTCATAATTTGATGATAATGTAACTAACTAAATGATAGTTAGCTTAATGGGGACTTACATTTAACAAAAACCGCAGCTAAACTAAGCCAGCGGCCAACTCGTGGTCAACGCAACGCAAACACATCACCACGCACCGGTATGGTTTATTAGCGATTAAGCGACAGCTTGTTGTGTTGCCGGCATACGTCACATGATCTGGAGAACGGCTACATGGATAAATAGTGGCAAGATGCAGATTGTATCGTGTACTTGAGCTACTTTCATAGCATGGTATCCTACGGTTTTTATCATGGGTATTTTATTACGCAGCTAATATTTAATGTTATTTAATGTGCTAAATGTTGAGCGGTAAGCGCGCGCGGCGTGCCGATCGAGGGCGCCTTGGCATGTCGTAAGCGTGGCGTGTTGGCCGGGGATGACCCGGAAAGTGGTAAGCTCGGTGACGTCGAGTTGACCGCCCACCCCACGACGCTCACTATCATAGCTTATTCCCAGGGGAGGCGATGCTGATAAGATATTTTGCCAGGGACAGATGTTAACCGATACTTTTAAATATGAAAACACAAAATATTTTATTAATATATTATTTTAGGGCACAATATAACAGCATCTCGTGTTAACGAAAAACAAATACAGACACTTGGTACCTCTCCTACGTGTGTGCCCAAACTGGGAGGTAGTATCAAGAATATTAATTAAGAAAATAATGAAATTTCATTGCCTTGAACCCCTAACCTTTTACAAAAAATTAAAATTAGTTAAACACCTACTTGGTAAATGTTCACCGTTTGCATAATACTACTGTTGTTTTTGTACTGTGCTCTGTTATAATTAGTTTGACTAATTTATGAATTAATGTCGAATGTAAACACCGTTTGACACTAATAGTTTAGTCAGCTGATTAGTGACACAAACTTGGCTAATCTGGTGTTCGATCGCTTGTGTTTACAGCATTTTAATATGGTGCGTGTCATTTTCTATTCTGAACACACCGGAGCAAAAAAGTTCGTGACACCGTACATAAGGTTGACCTAACGAGACTTTGTTACGTAAAACTATCATATTGTCCTATTGTAGCAAGGTGAAAACTTTCTATCACACTTGACACAAGCTTTGGACTGTCAAATTAGTGTAATAACAGCACTAGATGTTATTGGTAAAAACTTGTTTTTAATTTAAATCAAAAATACTAAAAAGTATTCAGCAGTTCATCACTTTATCTAAAAAAGATATTACATTATTATGTGCCCACATTTATTTACTGAATTTTTTTTATCATAAATCCGTTCTACGTGCTAAATATTTCCGTAATTATTGATCTTTGACTCGTAGTTTCTTCACAGAAGTGATAGATCTCATCAAGATCTACGTTTCGGATCACAGGTGTCAAAATAGAAAGTGATATGTCTTATGCTATATACATATAAGAAACTACTAGTCTACGATCAATATTTATGGAGATATAGCACTTTCTAGTCTGACAGCTGTCATCCTAATCGAAGATTTTGATGAGATCTATCACTTCTGTAAATAAACTACTAGTCTACGATCAATAGTTTTCGAGTATAGGTAGCCATTTTAAAACTATCGATTGAAATAAAGCTTAAGATTTTGAGTGCAAACCCCTGTCTTCAATTGAACTTGGTTAAAAAGTTTTGGTATTTATATTCCGTATTAAACCCTCGGTGCGCTTATCCGACTCACACTTGACGTTTTTTACTACAAATACTTTCTTCCTATTAAAAGATGGTTAAAAGGGAATAGTGTTTAGTTTAGTTCATTATAAAACCTTCATGAAACCCTCATTTGAGAACCTCCCTTTTCAGATGTGTCTATTCGTAGGTATTTTATTCCTCAGATTTAACTGAACACTTCCATTCGTAGTTATTTATATAAAAAATTAATTCGTTCGTTATCAACGGAGCTCTATAACTAAACCTACGCTGTCTTATCGATTTATTGCGTTGTTTGCCGCTGGATTTGCCAGTGCTGTCTGTAGTGTCTAATGGTTAAGTGTAAAACGGGCCCAAGATTACCTATATAAGCGCCATTTAGTGAAAACTATTTTAATAAAAATAGAATTCAAATTCATTCGTTCTCAGTTGTGTGAGGTCGAAAATATAACACGATAGATTTCAGAATTATATCAACCTGCTAAACATTCAAATTCCGCGCCTGTACATTAATATTTAGTAGCATGTCCTTGGTCGTGGATAACTGCGTGACAGTGGCGCGGCTTCGACGCTATTAACTTTCGGCAGGTTTCCGTTGATATAGAGTTCCACTTATCTAAAAAAGATTTGAACAGTTCATTTATGTTACACTTTGTTCGACAATTTCTTTTTAACTTGGCACCAAAGATGTTTAATGGGATTTGGATGTAGGATATTTGGTGGCAAGTCTAACAAGGTTATCTATTGGCTGTTGAGGAATCTTTCAATAGAGTAGGCCGTGTTTTTCGGGTCATTATCGTGCTGTGCAAATTACTGGAACATTATCATCTACGTATGGTAGCGTACATACTTTAAGTATCGCCTTATATTGATAATAATCCATGTTACCTTAAATAAGTCTAGCAGGTCTTACTCCATAACCAGAAAAGCATCCCTAAAAGTTTACTTTTCAAACTTTTTGTTTAATATGAAAGTAACTATCGAAATTGAAAAATCTCTGATTTGCTTTTATGAATGATGGTTACGATGCTTTCCAAGCCATCATTAGTAGGTAATTTAGTGAAAGTTAAGTATTATTTAATAGTAGGCATCAAGCAACTAAATATATGTATATTCTCCTGTCCCTAACTCTATTTCTGACGTGAGTAGGTAAAGATTAGAATGAGAGATATGGTTATCGAATATACATTAATATGTTTTTCGATTCCAGATTCATAAAATTATTTATATTTATGAACAACTTTCTAACGTCCTTACTTATATTGAAGGAAATGTTATTGAAAACTTTCGACATACTTACTCGTAGTAGAGATAAACATGAGAGAGAGAACTTTTGTTCAATCTCGGTAGTTTTATTTGTTCAATCGCTTGGTAAAAAGGCCATAACTTTTTATTGGTTCGACACAAATCCTGCTTCTAAGCCCTACAGTTTTAATTCAATAAACCTGTGGGGCAAACATGTATACGGAATTCACTTTAAAACTTAATTGAAGTTGGGTGTCACTATAAGTTACTTAAGGCAGTTATACCAGGCCAAGCAGAAAGTTTTACGAAAAAAGTTTTTATGTAAAAGGCCCTGGCCACTTTTTACTTGCTTTTTTTAACTCACAATGTTTCCTTTTTGTTTTCCCTTCTATCTTGTGGTGGAATCTTGCAAGCTTAATTAAACATACTTTCTGTTATCGCCCTTAGATGAAATTTAGCGTACTTACTAAGCTCGGATGACAACGCAGTTACTTTGACCAACAACCCCCTCCCAGAGTTGTACCTAGAGGTGGAGGTGAAAAATTTTAAAATCTTCAAAATGGATATTTGATGATATCACCTCTTGGCAGATGTAGGAAGTGCACCTGAAGGTGGACATTAGGGTGGAACGTGACAAATTAAGTGAAAATTTTTAACTAAATTTTTTCTCCAAGTTCTCATATCCCAACTTTTGAAACTGGGGCAATAAACTATAAAAAATCAATAATTCTATCACTAAAAAGTATAAAATAAAATAAAAGGAAAAAAATTTTTTTTACAAAACATGCTTTTCTTAAAACATAATAATCATATAAAAATTCAATATAACAGAAAATTGTACTAAAAAGTATAAAATAATTTCTTCAAAATGGCGCTAAAAAATTTCATATCCACGTACGACTGCAAGAAAAGCAAGGCGTGCGCACTTTCATGCAATCACTTGATAAAGCACGTCAATTATATGACTTGCTTTTCTTGCAGTCGTACGTGGATATATTTTTTTTTATATTCATTTTGAAGAAATATTTTTTTACTTACTTACTTATTGAATTTTTATATGATTCTTATGTTTTAAGAAAAGCAAGTTTTAAGAAAAATTTTTTTTACTTTCTTGAAAAAATTGGTTATTTAAAAGTAAAATACCATAGTTTAATACAATTTCGAATTTCCCTCCATATTTTTATGAGAACCAAATTAAATTATTGTGTCTCTTTTAAAAATGGATCTGCATCGACAACATTTTCGTGCGATGATTTTCTATGATTTCAAATGTGGCCTTAAACCTGATGAGTTATTTGATCGACTTCAAATGGCTTTTATGGATAAAGGACCTTCAAAAGCAACCATCTACTGTTGGCAGAGCGAGTTCAAGCGCGGTCGCCTTACTTTGGGCGATGAACAAAGGAGTGGTAGTCCTACGACAGCTGTCACGGAAGGAAGTGGACCGGCAGAAAAAAAATAATTCGATTACATACGAAGAGATTCAGCATACACTGCAGATTGTTCAGAGAAGCGTTCACAACCTCGCCGAAGCTCAGAAGGAGGCCCGTGTGGAGTGGTGCCGTGATATGATTCAAAAATTTGAAGCAGGCTAGCCTCGGCGCGTTTACGACATTGTGACAGGTGACGAATCCTGGATTTCCCAATACGATCCAAAAACAAAGCGTCAGTCAACAGTTTGGGTGATTCAAAACGAACCAACGCCTACGAAAGTGAATCGATCGAAAAGCGCAGGGAAACTTTTGATCGCTAGTTTCTTCAATCGCTAGTTTATTCAATTACGAGACCAAAGCAGCATTAACGCCTAATGGTATACCACAAAATGCCTGGCAGAAGTTTTGTCTGCAATGAGCAACCAGCGACCGAACACCGGACTCCGCGGGGTACTGCTTCACCATGAAAACGCGCCCGCACACTCAACGCTCTAAACGGGACTTCCTGGACACCACACTGGTCAGAGTCTTGGGTCACTTTTCTTACAGTCCTGATCTGGCACCGAATGACTGTGTGATTTCTTTTTATTCCCTTAAATAAAAAAAACAGCTAAAAGAGATACAGTTTACATCGCCGAAAGACGTGCTAGCAGCGTTCGAGAAGGCCGTGGTGTATGCGGCGGCCTGTAAAAAATGTTTCGAAAATTAGTTCAGAAGCATAAAACTTTGTTTACAGGCTGGTGGAGAATTCTTTGAAAAGATTTAATTCAATTATTTTATCCATAGAAGTTAGGTTTTTAGTTTCTCGACTTTCTGAGTGTCCCACGACACAAGCAGCTGACCGAGGAAGGGCATATACGTACATATATCGAGAGGTCGATGTTATCTGCTGGAGCAGTCGTTAACATTGCTTGCTATGCGGATTTTAATACTCTCTTCAGAGAAAGGAGGACTAAAACATAGTCTTTTTTTAGGATAATCAGCGGAACCCTATTACTAAGACTCCGCTGTCCGTCCGTCCGCCCGTCCGTCTGTCACCAGGCTGTGTCTCATGAACCGTGATAGTTAGTTAGTTGATATTTTCACAGAATATGTATTTCTGTTGCCACTATAACAACAAAATAGAATAAAATCAATATTTAAGGGGGCTCCCATACAACAAACGTCATTTTTTTGCTTTGCATTTATAACGGCAACGGATAGACACTTGAAATATTCACAGAATATTTAGTTATATATTCACTTTAAAAATAAATAAATAAATTAAAATAAAACAAATAGTTAAGGGGGGCTCCCATACAAAAAATGTGATTTTCTTGCCGTTTTTTAGATTATGGTACGGAACCCCGACCCCGAAGTCCGACTCACACTTAGCCGATTTTTTTCTATTATTCTGCTTAATCCTTTTTTTTTTTGTTTTAGTTTTTAGTGAAAAACAAAAGTAAGAGAAAACAGGCTGACACAGTGTTGCACCCAGGTGAACCACGTGGGTGGACTGGCACCAGCAATATACGATTATTGAAGTGAAAACTTCTTTAGCGGCGTTGTTCACTTTTTTTGTGATAGGTAAAACATGTTAAACTCGCGTCAGGTCACGTGTCCTGATCGACATAAAATTCGTAAGACGGAACTCGCGTCAGACTTATTTACATAAGGATCATTTTTGTGATGGGTAAAAAATGATAAAATCGCGTCAGACTGATCGTCAGACGGTAACCATAATGCCACGCCATAAAAATTCGCAAGTCGGAAACTCACGTCAGATTTATTAACATTAGGTTAGTTTTTTATTTTTAGTATATGGCGATTATGAGTAGTACAGGGAGGTAGGATATGGGATTTTAATTCTATGACAGATTGAGATGTCAAATATACTACGTCTTAAAAGTAAATAAACAAACATTATTATTTATAGTAATAAAAGTGCCAAAAGGTGATTTTATAGGAAAATAAATAAACAATCATTATTTATTATGTTAGGTTGTGTCAAAGAAAATAGTCAAAAGTTAGAGACGTGTGATAGGACAGAGAGCCACTCCCATAGTAGTAGTGGCATAGTAATATATTACGTTTAATATAGCTTATTACATTATTGAAAAATATAGGTAGGATATTGCTCAAAAATATACTTTGGGTCAAGACATGTGTTGTGACATATTTGGATGTTAAGCGTGAATTGTGTGTTAAGGACATTGATTATGTACAATTAAATATGACGTATGAGTTGTCTTGTAACACGTTATACCTGACTGGCTTTCCGCCCGCGGCTTCACTCGCAAAGACAATAAGATTTGTATAGTTCTTTAATCAACATATTGTGAAGTTTACCAAGTTTCACCTCCTTAATTTGAATATCAAAAGTGCCCACAAAATTTTCGATAAAATTACCTCTTCTCAAAATTTATAGTTTCTCGCTCAACTCACCACAATTTGAGTATCAGGCACTCAATACAAGATTAACCTCGCTAAACCCACCACAATTGGAGTATCAGGCACTCAATAGAAGATTTACCTCGCTCAACTCACCACAATTTGAGTATCAGGCACTCAATACAAGATTTACCTCGCTCAACTCACTACAATTGGAGTATCAGGCACTCAATAGAAGATTTACCACGCTCAACCCACCACAATTTGCCATGCTCTAGTGAATTACGAAAAATCCCTTTTTTATCCATACAAATATCTCTCTATGAAATCTTTCATATCGAATTGTGAAAAAGTTGCTAAGCACTTGAGCGTCCAGTTATTTTGCTAAGCGTCTACGCGAGGCCTCAAGGGTTTCAAAAAAAATCTTTAAGCGATGTCTACAATATAATCATAACTCTCTCTCTAAAAAGTAAATTAAAACATAAAAGTATTATTTTCCTCACAAATTTTTACTTTTTAAAGGGTTTAATTTTAAAAATCTCAGAAATACATGTCTTATTAATTTTGCTGTAGAACATTAAGGTACCTACATGAATTCTAAATAAAATTTTTCTAAAACAAATATTAGTTGAATTTAAAAAAACGCCGAAATGCTAGTTTCCTGAAAAATTTACTATAAGATTAATATTTCTCAATCCCATACAAAATTAGCAAAAAAGTTTTAGTCAACTAGGGGCTGAAATTTAAAATTAAGAAATTTATATGTCATCAAAATTGTTTCCCATACAAAATTTATATGTCATCAGAATTGTTTCCCATACAAACTTAATATGTCATCAAAATTGTTTGAAAACACTTTTTTTTTACATTTGACATTAGACTAACACATTACATATGAATATATAAATAATTGGTCTCGACTTGCCGAGCGGTCCGGGTGTGTCGATGGACGAGTATGTGGCCTTACAATTAATGTTCATAGCAATGTTTATTTTTATTTTGTAAATAAATGTTTAAAAGTGTTGTTCATATTGTGTTGTTATTATTATCATTCTTCTTTCTGTTATTTGAAACAATGATGATTTTTTTTCATGATGTGTACTAGTTATGTTAACCCAATATTTTTTTTAAAACAATAACTATCGATTTTCTTGTCGGATTCTTCTCGGTAGAATTCCAGATTGTTAACTGGAAGAAAGGTGGAACGGTTCAAAAAATAAAAATAGTATTTAATAACTTTTCCGTTTCAAATGTATTTGCAAAAACCTAGTTTGATTTAATAAATGAGTTTGAGTGAGGGGGAGGTATTGGCATGTAGCCTGGACATAGCAAAGGCGTTCGATCGGGTTTGGCTCCGAGGTCTTCTATCGAAGTTGCCATCTTACGGAATGCCCAAGGTTGTGCAAATGGGTGGCTAGATTTTTGTCCGGCAGACAGATACGAGCTATAGTTGATCTGATATCATGGATTATTAATGCAAGGCTGTGTGCTGTCTCCAAAGTTGTTTCTACTGAGTATCAATGACAAGTTGGACATCAACATATATTTCTAAGCAGAGGACAGTACTGGAGACGCTTATTGCACGGGCTTTACAAATGTCCCTTGTTCCGTTATGGTGGAAGAGCGCGGAGACAGAGACCACTCTATCCAAGGTCTCTGACTGGCGACGGGAAAACTTGGTCAAATTCAACCCTACAAAAACACAATTCTGCGCGTTCGCCGCTAAAAAAACCATTAACCCTTATCATCTCCAGAGCATTGGGATCATTGATGTTGGCATCTCCAGCGATGTTCAGTTTCGTGATCATTTGCGAGTCAAGGTGAAGCTGGCGTCAAAAAGACTTGGTTTATTTAACAGAGCGGAGCAGTGCTTTACATCGGGACAAATATTGCTGCTTTATAAATCGCTAATCCGGCCCCATATGGAGTATTGCTGCAGTTTTTTGGCAGGTGCACCCTGATACCAGCTTGGCCCGTTTCACTCGGTTCAATGACGAGCTGTGAGAATCTTCCACGATCTCAAACTCGCAAGCTGTCGGACCCTTAAGTCTGAGGAGAGATTTTGCCTGCCTGTCTGTGTTTGTACCGCTTATATAATGGGATGTGTTTTAAGGAATTGTTCGAAAAGATGTCCACGGCTGCTTCTTACCATCGATAGTTTTGGCAGGGAATTCATCCTCAAACCTTAGAAGCTAAATGGTAAAGTACAGTGCGGTTCCAGAGAAACTTCCTTCCACGAACTCTTAGGTTATGGAATGAGCTCCCTGCCAAAGACTACAGCATGGTGTTCGTCAAGAAAGAAGTTATAAAATTTTTTTTAAGGATCGGCAACGTGTAAGTGATATTTCAGGTGTTGCAAGTGTCTATAGGCTGCGGTGACTGCTTACCATTAGGTGAACCGCAAGCTTGTTTGCCACCTTAGTGTATAGTATGTATATAAAAAATATATAGACCGTGTGAGTGGAATTGTTTGGAACCAGTTCTGTAGGTGTGCTCATCGGGGATCCTCTGGAAGATCCTAGAAGCGGTCTGCTGGTGAGTGGCTACTACCTTTCTCTTTTTTTCGTTCCTCAGTTGACCTAGTAATATTTATTCATGAATTACTATAATCATTAATCATAATTTTAAACAGAAGTGAAAGTCAAATTGAAACCGGGTACAAGTATTTTAGATTATTTTTATTTATTTTTATTTTTTATGTGAATACTTGCTCTAGTTTAAATACTTGCTCATATCAACTCGCCTACGAGTTCTGAAGAGCAACCACGTGTATTAACAATTTCGTAGTGTGTTAACAACGAGTATAAGAAGTCAGCTTGAGTTATTAGTATTATTATATTCCAAGACCGTGACGTAACGGGTTTCGCAATCACCAAATAACCTCAGGTGAGATATATGGTTCCCATTTCCCGCAGGCGCTCTCACGTGAGGCGGAAAGAAGTAAAAATGGATTCAGGAAGGTGTTTGTTTAATGAAATTCATTATTCTTGTAAAATAGATTTAAGAGGCTCTTGGGAAACATAGAGAATTGAATTATTACCTCATAAAATTGAAATACGTTATGTACTTATAAAATGGGCCAACTGTGTTGTTTGAAACATATTACTTGGCTGCTTTAGATGCTGTACAAACTGCTCGAAATTTAAATGTTGTACACAAGTCGATCTTTAAAGGGTCGGCAACTTGCCAGTACTGTCGCAAGTTACGGAGACCGCTTGACGTCAGGTGGAACGTTAGCATTTTCTTGCACTTTGGTAAATAACAACAATCTGTAAGTCTGAAATATTGGGCTTCTATGGATCTATAAGATCATATATCTCTTCTGAATTTTAATTTTCGTCGCGAAACTAAGCGTTCTATTGCGGTACTGCAGGGCAACAATAAATTTTTAAACTACTTCCGGGATGACGTGTTCTTTTCAAGCGTGTTAGAAACAAACTGCATTGGTTGTCATCAAGTGAGACGCCATAACGCTGGAATGTGCGGCGGGCGCGCTGCACACCGCAAAATTGTGCGTTGCCGCGGCGGGCGCCGCTGTCGATTTTGGCGGTGCGGTGCAGCAAAGTAGTTATGTGTTTTTGCCCTTTCGGTGATAGCTCACCACTTGACACGCCGGACTAAAGCAGTTGCTGAAAATTGACTTCAAAATTACCGTGTGTACTGGTTATCACCTTCTATGGATTAAAATCATAAAGATATATGTACATACTATGTTCAGTTCGAACCACACCGTATGTAACTCGTCACACATAAGTTATGCGTGGTTTTAAATGGTAGCGTAACGACCAACACTGGATTCGCATTAAACCCACGTCTTGATTCAAAAATCATTCGGAATTTTTTACGGCTGAATTTAGTTGTTAGGTAGACCGATTTGATGACTAGAAATATCAATTAATTTTACGGCAAATGATATCGCTATAAATATCTGATTGCGAAAACACTGTCATCACCAACGGTCAGGTACGATCAAAGTGCTAATACTATACGACCGCATGGGCATTTAATCCCGTAACTACACCTAAGGCCTCGATAACAATTTATTAAATAAGAAGATCGGTGATCCTTTCCTCAATTATTTTTTACTTCACTGTATGCGCTAGGATTATAGACTAATAATGAATTCTTGACAAGTATTTCTAATGACTTATAAATATACGTCAGGTCATATTTAGGGTTCCGTAACTCAGGAATGCGAGTAGGCATCGAGTTGTAATTAATCTCGAATACTAAGGTCTTAGGTCCCTTAAAGCTGTAAAAAGGCTTCTAAGTCAACGCAATAAAAAAATATGGCCATTTTGTCGCATATTTTGTCATTTACAAATAAATCAAAAACTATGTCGTAATTCCCATTATCCTAGAATCATAAAATACGAAGCAAGGACCTACATCTTTTATGTAGGAAAAAATCCGAAATTGTCAATTTGTAGTTATAACTCATAAAAAAAAATTTGCTATTAATTATTTATTAGTAGATATTATTAAACATAAATATTAAGTACGTCAAAAATGAAAAAATGCAATGTAGTTATGCTTTTTATTAAAATGTAATGGTTTCTAAGCCAATCATCGCGTTGTTTTTTTTTTTAGTATCGCAAAATCTCAAAAGGTAATATTAGAACGTTGGATTACTTTATTTCACGCTCGCAGCAAAAATCGATTTTGCCCGGTGTTTTTGAACAGCAAAACCATCCTTAAGGTGCTGGAGAGGTGAAATAATATTTTCGCACTGGGTTAAGAGTAACTAATTAAACCACCACGGAGAATTACGTAATTTTAGTACGCAAGCATTAACCGGTCATTTCGGCATGGTCACATAAGTGTATTGGTGCCAACAATACTGTTAAAAAACACCCTTATGAACAGCAGCACGTGCCTTTTTTTTTCAACTTTTGTCCGTTTACAAAAGTGTAAAATATCCCAATCATCTCATTTCACAATTCACTTTTTATTCAACAACACTTACATTTCCTGTCCTTTTAAACAAAGATCTTAAGTAGATATACAAATACATTCTCGAACTTGATTCACTTTCTTTCCCTTCACCATAGCGTTTTATTTTGTAACTATTTAGCCATTAAAAAATCATATATTTTGTCTTATCGATATTGAAATTATTATGATTAAATGTTTCGCCATTATGTGCCCCATTAATCTTGAAACAAGGATTGTTATTCTGATAAAGATACTTTAGTGCCTGGAAGAGTTGCCGCCTGTGTCAGGATAATGCCAACCACAGCTTACCCCACAATGTTCTTTATTCACGAAACCACGAATTGTTAGTAGTTTTTATTGAACATTCTTTGACTAAGTCTCGGTAGAAAAACCTAAATAATGAATTCCATATTCTTTTTTAATAATGTTGCTCATCTCATATTTCGTTTCTTTTCCTTTTCACTCATTAAAAAAATACTGTCGCGTATGATCTGCCAGCAACGCTGATTAGAATTATCTCACTTTTTTCCTGATCTTGCTGTGACATTTTACATCACCTTTTATTTTAAACAATGGTATGATAATGCTTCTTTAGCTTAAGTTGAAGAGGCAGTTGACTATCCTGATTTTATGCCCTTTAATACTCTTACTTAATATATCTTACTCTCATATGTCTTCTTTGTTTATTTATCAAAGTTAAATTCCGC
This sequence comes from Apoda limacodes, assembly GCA_946406115.1. NCBI lineage: Eukaryota > Metazoa > Arthropoda > Insecta > Lepidoptera > Limacodidae > Apoda > Apoda limacodes. Next base: position 1,526,602 of record OX291553.1, on the reverse strand, counting down.
TCGTATCTATCATAGATACGCGAACAAACTTCTAAAGTACTCTTTTCGTACCTTCAGAAATTTTTATCTCTTCTTGTCCTCGGGCTGTACTTATGGTTTTCCAGAAAACTTTTTGCTTTGAAAATCACGAGATTACCTTCATCAAACTCATGTTTCTCCTTTTTCTACCATTTAATAGGGATCAAGGGATCAAAATACTATTTTTACGGCGTGGGCGCTGTTTTGAATCCAGACTGGAGCAAAGGATTCTAAGGTAGAATTAGCACGAGTTAAAATTATTTTGCGACCGAGTGATTCTTATCGCCCTGTATGAGAAAAGAGATAAGTGTAACTTAAAAATAAGAATAGTACATTTATTGATTTTATGTAGCACTACCTGAGAACGGACTTTTTTTTCATAAAAGTATATATTTTTTATAAGTAATTTGAGTAAAAACTAAGGCGAAAAACATTTCACGTGGTTTTTACTATTTCACAAACTTTTTTTTATTCGGTTCGCGCACGGACAGACAGTTTTATATTATACAGCTAGTTACTTGTTCTTGATCGATCTCTATTGAATCAATTTGCGTCCCTAGGGATTCAAAGTGCAACTTCAGTCCCGGTTTACATGTAGCCAACCAGCTCTTTTTGAATAGATGTGATAAAAATAAAGTTTTAGCCCTTTTCACCTCCTCATTCGTTGTTTTTTTTTATTTTATGGTTGCGTGTGAAAATTATTTTCGGAAAAAATATTTTTGTCTCATATTAAAAAAACAAATAAATCTAAATTCACATACTGCTATAGAGTTTTAGCGATGGGACAAAATGTAAAAAATTAAGATATTAATTTTGATTAAATCAATTTCTAAGTGACTAAGAAAAAATTACGCTCATTTATCTGAGAATAAAGTGTTCACACTTAAAGCACCGTACATTTATCTGAGAGCACATTGTTCACACCTCAAGCACCGTACATTTGTGAAATATGTTTCCGATAAGGTCACGTGCGATAAATCAGAGAGCACTTGTGCTTTGAGATTTTTGATTAGATGTCATAAAACACTTTTACAGAACACCGCACTTCTTCAATGATTGTGCTTCATTCGTTATGATTGCGATTTGTGATTCTTTTCTGTAACTCCGACTCACAGTTTATAGAGTGTTAACATTGATTTAAACAAGTGTCAAGTGTTATTCAGATTCCACATATTATTTCTTCGTGATGCTATAAGAAATATGACTGACAGCATTTTATAATATACATATGTTGTATGGAACCTTTACAATGCGGTGACTAAGGTTTTGTGAAAACGTGACACGAGCACTGCCAAAATATTTTTTGAACATACAGTACAAACTATACGAAAAATGTCCATAATATAAACATATTTGAACCACTTTGAAAGTGAGCAGTATATAGGAAGGCTCCAAACGCAGCTTAAATTAAGGAGGTTTGTTATAATTTAACGCTATACGCAAAATTTAATACGAGCTGTATAAGTTTTCATGGTACATAATTATGTCTCTCTTACTAACTAGACTAACAGCATGCGACGATAAGGCAAAAATATTGCAACAGAGATTTCGTCTGAAATTTAAAATAAAATACAATGAATGAGTCAAATGAATTTAGATTTTGCTTGGTCAATCAAGCTTTATCGAACGTCATTAGTCTGATTTAGGTACTCATCAAAGATTACTTATATATACGTCTAGATACCGTGTTCAGGCACACAAAACGAGCCAATCCGAGTACCTGATTTTTCATGTACTTCCCATCAACACTACAATGGAAAAAGTAGTATGTCTAATGTATTTAATGGACTATAGAACTAAATTTACTTATTTCCGTATCTTAAAACACATTAGTAGTTAAATATAAATCTCTTGTCTTCACAACGAAAGGTAACGTCACACCTTGAACGCGCAATTGGGTGTGTAAACTAATAAGGCTGTCTCATTGTCACGTCAGTAGAGGGGATTGCTCACCAACTTTTCTGCGCTGTACGACTCGTGCTTGACCATTCTCCAAAAACCACCCCTGGTTCTGGCTCACTGCCCCCTAAACACTCTCAAAACCACCCCCTGTGTCTGGGGTTGTGGCGACTCGCGCTTGACCACTCTCAAAACCACCCCCTTTGTCTGGGGTGTGGCGACTCGCGCTTGACCACTCTCAAAACCACCCCCTGTGTCTGGGGTGTGGCGACTCGCGCTTGACCACTCTCAAAACCACCCCCTGTATCTGGGGTGTGGCGACTCGCGCTTGACCACTCTCAAAATCACCCCCTGTGTCTGGGCTGTGGCGACTCGCGCTTGACCACTCTCAAAACCACCCCCTTTGTCTGGGGTGTGGCGACTCGCGCTTGACCACTCTCAAAACCACCCCCTGTATCTGGGGTGTGGCGACTCGCGCTTGACCACTCTCAAAATCACCCCCTGTGTCTGGGGGTATGTCGACTCACGCTGGACCAAAACTACCGCGTGACGTCACAGTGGCTCCTGTGTGTAACTTGTCTCTAGTTTTGTTATGTAATTACATCATTATCGTAATGGGTCTATCATGCTTTTCCCCGTTCATAATTAAGTTATTCCTATTTAATTACAATGATGTTGGTGGTGACATTCCAAAAACTAGTCCCTCGAGGGTGTATCTCAAGATTGTAGGGGTGTGTCCACTCACGCTTTACAAAAACTTAATCTGGAGACGTGTCGGTTCACGCTTGATATGACTTGACATGTTATACCTACAGAAAATCTTCAATTCAAGTCGGTCGAAGTTTAAAGAGAAAAGCTGATAATAGTGTTAAAGATTTACAACTAGCATCGACGTCAACATCTTCCAATACAACTCGTACACAGGACATGATGTGTCAAATATGTGATTTACAGGTTAACCAAAGATTCTATGCTCAGCACTTACGATCTAAGAAACACAAATAGAAATGTCTTATTCTTAATCATAATTTATTTTATGTGTCTGTTATATCACTCGTGAAGTATTTATAGCATCAATTGAAGAATCGATACTATTTTATTATTCATGCAGATTTTGATCAGGAAACAAAAGATTTAAAAAAATCTTTTGAATTTTTAAATTTGACTATTAGAAATTGGATAAAAATTGGTGAATTAGAAAATTATTCAGAACCTTTAAGTGATGACATTAAAAATAAAATGTGATATGACACACAGTGATTTAGAAAAAAAAGAAAATTGTAGACCTTAAAAAAAAAACAGTTCTTAGAAATGCATGTTAATAAGTTCAATCCCTTACGGGGATCTTCGTATATTCGTAAAAAAGAACGATCAACAATGTTTTAAGTGGACTATATCCTGCAAATACAGATTCCGATAGGGTATCATCATACTTGAGGCATCAAAATAAACTAACGTTTAATAATATTCAGTTCCCAATCAAATTATCTGATATACCCAAGGTAGAAAAACAAAATGACATTAGCATTAATATGTTTGAATTAGAGTTTAACAAAGAAAAAAAAACTTATTACTTACAAATTAACTTATTATTTTTAAACAATGGTTGAAATGGTCATTATTGTATTTATCACGCTTGGTAAATAAACAAATAACAAATCGAAATGACGCTATTCATATCTGGGCCGGTTGCCGTATCTATTTTTAATCTAAAGTTAATTTAATTAATCACCAGAAACATGACTGTGCTCAAATTGTTACTGAATAACTAGGAATTCATAAAAAAGAAAAATATTGGTTTAATAGGGAAACAAATAATGATGAAATCTATTTTGATAAATTTCAAAGAATATTAAAATTACATTTTATAATATATGCAGACTTTGTAGCTCATTTAAAACCCGTCACCTATTATGTCCCTGATCCATCGAAGTCATATACGTAAACAATACATGAACATGTAGTTTGGTCTTATGGATACTATGTAAAATGTTCATATGATGATAAACTGTCTATATACAGAACATACTCAGAGCCTAATTGTACAAAAATGTTTATGGAAAGCATTAACAAAGATATTAGCAATATACATAGGATAAATTGTTTTCAAAAATGTTTACTTTCTTTAACTAATGAAGAGAAGGAATCTATAAGACAATCGCAATTATGTTATATTAGGTGATGAAATCACAGTAGACTATGACTGGAATACTAGTAATTTTCGAGGTGTTAGTCACGAATTATTTAGTGGCACAAAGTATCGTGTTCCATTTTTCATTCCTATTCTATTTCACAATCTAAACAATTATGATGCTCATTTAATTGTTCGTGCTTTGAATTTTAAAGATTGAGAAATAAAAATAATTCCGCAAAATAAGTAAAAATATATTTCATTCTCATATAAACCTAATATGTCGTATAGTTCATTTGCGGTTTTTAGATTATTTTTAATTTATGATCTACTAGAGTTTAGATGTATAGAATATTATATAAAGACCAATTTGCAGAATTAAGAAATCAATTACAAACGAATTTTAATAAACTTATTAGGAAAGGTGTTTTTCTTCATGAATTTGTTAATTCTTATGAGTCCTTAAAAATTACATCTCTTCCAAATCAAGACGCTTTCTTTAACTCTTTAATACCAGTGTATCAAATTATAATTATAAACATGCTCAAAACGATGTCAGCCCAATTTAAATGTTAAAATATGTTGGAATATTCCAATCTATATTTAAGAACTTATGTAATGCTACTCACTGATATTTCTGATAACTTTAGAATTTTTTATATCTAATGTGATATAATTGTAATTATTTATTTTCTTCTTTTTACACTAAGCTGTACACCTATCTATAATATATTTTTGCCACGGAAAATGAGCTCTATTTCAAAATTAACCTGTAACCTTAAGTACCCTGAACATATACATGATCTTAATTCAGATTTACCTTTATGCCCTGAAAACATTGTAAACGGTTAAGGTAAAGATAAGAAATTAGTATCAAATTTTTATAATAAAACTAAAATATAATTTACTATAGAAATCTCAAACAATGTTTACAACTTACTATGAAGTTAATTAGGGTTCATAGAGTTTTACAGTTTAAGCATAGTCCTTAGTTGAAATATATATAGATTTAAATACACAAGTAAGAACTACAGCTAAAAGTGACTGAAAAAGATTTTTATAAATAATACATTCTTTGGTAAAACTATGGAAAATGTTGAAAAACGTGTATTTGTGAAAAAAAAAGATATCTATTTGGAGAATTATAAGTCGTGTCTATGTATCACAAATGTAAATATTTCACGTGCAGAATTCGAAGTGTGAAACATACTATTTTACACAAAAAAATAAATAAACTTGTTGTAGACTTATAATTGCTTGAAGTAATTGCCGAATCTAAAGTTTTCAAGAAAAGTGTGAGAAAAAAAGAGATTTATTTGGAAAACTATAAGTCTACAACAAGTTTATTTATTTTTTTGTGTAAAATAGTATGTTTCACACTTCGAATTTTTTAAATCTTTTGTTTCCTGATCAAAATCTGCATGAATAATAAAATAGTATTGATTCTTCAATTGATGCTATAAATACTTCACGAGTGATATAACAGACACATAAAATAAATTATGATTAAGAATAAGACATTTCTATTTGTGTTTCTTAGATCGTAAGTGCTGAGCATAGAATCTTTGGTTAACCTGTAAATCACATATTTGACACATCATGTCCTGTGTACGAGTTGTATTGGAAGATGTTGACGTCGATGCTAGTTGTAAATCTTTAACACTATTATCAGCTTTTCTCTTTAAACTTCGACCGACTTGAATTGAAGATTTTCTGTAGGTATAACATGTCAAGTCATATCAAGCGTGAACCGACACGTCTCCAGGTTAAGTTTTTGTAAAGCGTGAGTGGACACACCCCTACAATCTTGAAATACACCCTCGAGGGACTAGTTTTTGGAATGTCACCACCAACATCATTGTAATTAAATAGGAATAACTTAATTATGAACGGGGAAAAGCATGATAGACCCATTACGATAATGATGTAATTACATAACAAAACTAGAGACAAGTTACACACAGGAGCCACTGTGACGTCACGCGGTAGTTTTGGTCAAGCGTGAGTCGACATACCCCCAGACACAGGGTTCATTTTGAGAGTGGTCAAGCGCGGGTCGCCACACCCCAGATACAGGGGGTGGTTTTGAGAGTGGTCAAGCGCGAGTCGCCACACCCCAGACAAAGGGGGTGGTTTTGAGAGTGGTCAAGCGCGAGTCGCCACACCCCTAGACACAAGGGGTGGTTTTGAGAGTGGTCAAGCGCGAGTCGCCACAGCCCAGACACAGGGGGTGATTTTGAGAGTGGTCAAGCGCGAGTCGCCACACCCCAGATACAGGGGGTGGTTTTGAGAGTGGTCAAGCACGAGTCGCCACACCCCAGACACAGGGGGTGGTTTTGAGAGTGGTCAAGCGCGAGTCGCCACACCCCCAGACACAGGGGGTGGTTTTGAGAGTGTTTAGGGGGCAGTGAGCCAGAACCAGGAGTGGTTTTTGGAGAATGGTCAAGCACGAGTCGTACAGCGCAGAAAAGTTGGTGAGCCAGAACCAACGAATCCCCTCTACTCACGTCACGTCACGCTTCCGCCACGTGGCGCCAGCGTTCTACCTATCTAGTCGGCCGGCGCGGCAGATCAAAAGCGCGCAAACAGCAGGCTACACGTGCGAGTTCGTTATGGGATTAAGAGTTCCCACGAATGATACTGTTCACACTTTTAATAACGCCAGTTTTGCCACCGACACCTACCGCCTGGATTTACTGAGGAATCTTTTCAATTGTTAAAACTATAAGCAGATAGTAGTAATAAAACATTAATATGTGGTTAGTCGCAGACGAAATGGCTTTAAGGCAACAAAGTATTCGAGATGGACCAAAAAATCACGGTAATGTAGATATTGGAACTGGTACCTCAGAAAATTCTATTAAAGCTTCTGAAGCTTATGTTTTTATGTTAGTTTGCTTAACTGAAGGATGGAAGCTTCCTGTTAGGTATTTTCTTGTGCACGGGCTTACAGGTGAACAAAAATTAAATTTAATTAACGTGTTATTAAATAAATGCCAAGAAGCAGGCATCAAAGTAGTTTCATTAACCTTTGATGGTCATCCAACAAATTTTTCGATCATGGACTTATTCGGTTGTAAATTAAATGACCCTAAAAATCTGAAAACAACTTTTAAACATCCCTCTGCTGATCCTGAGATCGCGATACTTTTAGACCCATGCCATATGTTAAAACTAGTTAGAAACCACTTCGAAGACAAAAAGAAATTTCTTGATGACAATGAAAATGAAATACAATGGCAAATTTTTACAACAAAATTTTTACAAGAAAAAACCGGATTAAATTTAGCAAATATATTTACTCGAAGACACCTGCAATTTCGAAATTGTATAATAAAGGTCAGGCTGGCTACGCAGCTGTTAAGTAGAAGTGTTGCTGTTGCAATCAAATGTTGCAGAGAGGAACTAAAATTAAATTCATTCAAAAATAGCTTTGCCACTGAAAAATTTATTAATATGTTCAACGACTTATTTGACATTTTAAATTACATAATACTTCCACAAAATGCTGATCAGGTTTTTTAGTTTTTTAAATACAGTAATCGAATACATTTCAAAACTGAATATAAAAATTTCTCGTAAGAGAACGTATGAACAAAGGAAAAATGTAGGTTACCTTAAAAGTTATAAGCCAGTCCTAAAAAGTTAAGCTAAAGCAGGTTTTTTGGGATTCTTAATTTGCATCAATAGCCTAAAACACTTATATAAAACATTGGTGGAAAAAATAATGGAGTTAAAATATATTAGTACATATCGACTAAGCCAATACCATCTAGAAATGTTTTTTGGCTCTATCCGAATGCATGGTGGGTGTAATGATAATGCCAACCATTTCAAAGGCATTTACCGAAAACTTTTGTACCATCAACTCAACTACAGCATCACGAAGATTTGACGAAGAAGATCACCAAAGATAAAAGACGTAGAGGAGACAGAAAGCAGTATAGCAGCTGAGGGTTTATCATATTTAATAAATGATGTCGAGTCATCAGAATTTATTAATCTGATTGTTGGTTATATATCTGGATTTATTGTACGAAGCCTCCTTAGAAAAAATAAATTTAAATTGCTAGAGATAGTTTATTGGCTGAACAGAAACTGCAAATCCATAAACTAACTGATCTTAGAGATAAAGGCGAAGATTTACGCATCACAAAATGTGTACAATATTTGTCAAGCAGCCGAAAAAATGATTCGACATCACATAAAAATTAATAAAATCGATTACAGAGGACAGCTGCTAGAAATTATGGCATTGTTTATTGGTAAAAGACAATTTAAATTTACACCGGAGCATATTAATGGCCGAATCTACGAAAATAATTTGACAAGATTGGTAGCAGGAGGATATTCAAAAATTAGAATGCATCATTTGTCTAAGTTAGAAAACGATACTAAAATGTTTAATTCCAAACGACAGGTAGTAACAACAGTATAAAAATCATATACAATTTAAAGGTTTATAATTATATCATAGTCATAAAGCCTATAGGTGAAGAGATCTTACACAGAATAAATGATTTTAGTTACAACAACTGCCTCAAGTAATTCGTAAATATGGTTAATTATATGCACTGATTTTATAAAAAAAATACTACTACGTTTGTTACTCAATCACGCTTCAACCACTAGATGGATAGGGATGAAACTTGGCACACATATAGGTTAGGCCATTCTATAGGTTACTTTATATCCCGAAAAATACAAAAATCTATACCAACAGCTATAGCATTCATTGTTCATTAGTATAATTAAGGAGTTCCACGCCGATAACCGAATTCAGGGCGGTCGGAGCTGCTGGCTTCAATTTAGAAAAAACCAACACACTTGTAAAATTTAGATACAAAGTTAGAGAAGGGGTTATACATTTTATTTTGTGCATCCATCTACATTTCAGCAGCACAATATATATTAGGTTAGGAACCTTCTTTAAGGTTTTAATATTCACTACATGGCCATAGTCACTAGTTACTGTTAAATTTTAACTACCGGTCCATTTGATTTAATACGATAAAAACCGCCTTAAACCAGCTTAATCCGTAGTTTCTTCCGGTCGTGCTTACGGATCGTTATATATATAAGTAGTAAAGGTTTATGTTCTTTCTCAAATGTTTAAATATGTAAATGAAATAAATTCTAGTCTACATTAATATTATAAAGAGGAAAGGTTTGTATTTTTGTATGTTTGTAACGAATACAATCAAAAACGTCTGGATCGATTTTAAAAATTCTTTAACCATTAGAAGGCTACATTATCTCTGAGTAACAAATATTTATTACTAGTAAAAACTGGAAACCCCTACTAAAACTTCAATAATGTAAACCGAGTTGAAAAATAATTTGCCAGAAAATGTCATTCATCGCATGAGCTGCGGCAACTATTAATGATAGAACAAAAAAATGTTCTACATTATTAAAGATTTTTTTCTATAAAAAACTTTGCGATATGTCCAACTATTGTAGTAACGTCACTGTAACTATTTTTTTACATTTAAAAAGTTGATAGAAATGCCGACCAAAATCAGACCATGTTATGCATATTTTTGTATTAATCCTTATCTAAATAAAATAAATAATTGAATTATTCAAATCGGACATTCCATTCAAAAGATATTACGAATTTAAAAATGTCAATCTAATCAAAATACTAATAGAAAAATAAACGGCCCGCGACGCTGCTGAAATATCAAATATGTAAAATATTTTGACTTTTTTCAAGGAAAGAAACTTTGAGAATAAAAATAGGTTTATGGATAACAATATAAATTGTCATTTGTAAAAAAAAAGCTACTTATGTCATGCATAAAGATAAAATTACTCTACGTTTATCCCAAAATGTTTAAAAAATAAAAGTCCACCTGTGCAAAGCCGGGACGGACCGCTAGTACCGAATAAAGGTAAAATTTCTCCAATTTTAGATAATCACTTTAGGGTTGGTAACACCGAAATTACGCACACAGATGTAAAAATAATAGTCGTATTGGCTGATTTACACACACACATGGCTACGAAAATGGCTCGCAGTGGTCTGTTTGGTGTTGTGTGGGACACGGTATCTAGGCATATAAGTAATCTTTAGTACTCACTTATCTGTTACTTCATTAGACTAAATATTCATAAACTAAATACTGCGGAAAACCAACCAAACTGTCGTCAGTCAACTCCACTAAAGTTGAAAATATTTGAAACTTATCTAGATATAATGTCATGTTTTTTGTCTCATCAAAGTCAAGCATCAAAAAATTAAAGAGCAAATAACTTAGGATCATTGTTTGGCAAAAATTTAAGCTAGAATACATACACGGATATTTATTTTTAGATGGCCTATCGACTACGTATGAGTACTTCTGAATTCCAATCGATGAGTTAACCATTAGCTTCACGCTATCCCTTATTCTAGACCGACCTCGACATTAAACTATTTATTTTTAACGGGACTCTTTATTTACGGGTGTCAGTCAGAGTCCGTATCAAAGCAGTAGGTAGTGAGTCAAGAGCCCGACAATTGTATACGCAACACCGACGGCATCGAGCAGAGACTTTACGGATTTTCTTGTTAAAGAAGTGCTGCAAGAATACAGAGCTCTTTTAAAAGGTATATGTTTTTAGTATTTTAAAATATATATCGACGTAACACATGAATACCTATGGTAGGAGAAGTCAGTAACTCCTTGGCTAATCGGCGCAGCCTGTAATAATCTTTTAGCTGGCTGCTTTCGTCTTCAAGCAAAAACAAACATACAGTGAGGAAATGCAGCCAGCGTTCTTGGCACTATGTCTCAAGGCACGGACACACTTCAAGCGTAGAGACGCGTGGAGACTCGTGATGCACCAGGATCATATATTTTGTATGAAGGCGTGCAACAAATCTTTTGACAAGTAATTATGACAGAAGAGTATGCACCCCGCACGCCGCACGCCGCATGCCGTCATCATACAAAATACTTAACATGATGCATCACGACGCGACACGTCACAAGGATTGAGAATCTGACTTCTCACGGAGGCCTCTTTAATTTGTTAGTGTTCGTTAGGTTTCAACGAAGCATACTATTAAATTTAGCAGATATGAGTCTTTGCAAACTAAATGCGAATAAATCTCGGGTTAAAACGTTTGAGAACAAGTTGATATTTTTGTTAGGAATTACAATACGGTAAGTATTATATTGTAATTGAAACATTAACTACTATTAACATAAAATGAAGAAAAAATGAAGTTCATTTTGCAAATACTCGTACTATTTTTTTGCAGTTTATTTTATTTTAATTATTTCGTGAACCTTTTACGACCATCTTTTCGCTTAACAAAAGAAAGGAAAATTACCGCTAAAAATACCTTCATAATGGACGCCGTTTTTCTTTTATAATCGATTTAAAAGGCCGTAGAGAGAGAGAGAGAAGGGCTTTGCAGTCAAATTTATCGTCCTTTTAATGTTAATGTATTAAAGCCATTCCTATGAAAATTAAGACGTTGATATAACAAATGAATGAATAAAAAATTTAAAAAAAAAGTAATAACGAATACAATTCACACTGATTCACTACGTTTGCTGGGGGGACGTCTCACACTACTTTTGCTGGGGGACGTCTCACACTACTTTTGCTGGGGGACGTCTCACACTACTTTTGCTGGGGGACGTCTCACACTACTTTTGCCATGACGCGGTCTCCACTCTATAATACGTCTAAATAAGTAGTTATTGGATCCGCGACTAATGTCGGCAGCTCATTGCCTGCTAATATCAGCAGCTCATTGCCTGCTAATCCCAGCGATTTTGTCAGTGAGCCTTGTTTTCTGTCGGATGATCTCGCCAAGCATATCTCTTTCCATGGCCGCCTGAGCAAGTTTTAGCTTATGGGCACGTCTCAGTGCAATATGTCATCACGGGTAGGACGCAATGGTTGAAAACTAAGTTTTCAAGCATTGCGGCAGGGATGACGTAGAGACGTGATGAAGCTTTTTAAATGCCTATTGGTTTCTTTCTCAAAGTTGTTTTTACCAAACTGTACTACTTGTCAGAGGTAAGATTCCTCTTGAACAAAAGTTATTCCATAAGGTTTTTATTTTTGCTTTTCAGTCAAATAAATGGTTTTCATTTTTGAAACTGGCTAAAAGAATTTGTTTGGTAACTGAAGTAAAAATTACACTGTCACTTCTAAAGCTCTTAAAAATTGTCATTACAGAGAAATGTACTACAGTGTATTCATAAGGCTCTAGGGACTGAAGTATTTTTATTTATTCCTATTTATCCTTGCTAAAAGGCCAAGGGGCAAGGACTAAGCCATACAGCCACGTCTCTTAAATATTATATAGTCAATTTATGCTACGCATTTTGGAGTTTAGGATTAAATAGTATAGATAAACTTTTGTGGGTTAGAAAATTGGTTAACATTTCATTTAGAGAGCCGACCAATATTACCCATATTGGTCGGATTTTTGTACATTTACAATATTTACAATATTTTTATAAAATTCATTAGATGGATGTGTCAATACCTTCGGCAACAAAAATAAATAAAAAAATATTGGTGTAGCTGTGAAATGTCTAACATTTTTACTGTAATACAAATTAAGAGGGCTTAAACATAATTCGATCACTTTTTGTGTTTTTATTGGTTTTCCGTCGTCAACTATTGTTATACCTAGCGAATATAGCACAAATATAAACATTCAAAAATTAGTCTTTATTAATGTTGGTAAGCCGAACATTTCTTTTGAAAATCGGTATAAAACATTAAAAATAATTGTTCCGTGAATTTCTACCGCCTTTCCCGTCTCATAAAACCATACATTCCGATTCCCCGTACCGACTATTGCATGGACCCTTGTCGCACACGACGACGCCGAGTAAGCCTCGCTACACTCGGCATGTTTATCGTCGGGACGCCTTTAGACGTCTCGATGTCGCCGCCTCAACGCGTGCGCCGCCAACCGCCGCAGCACGCAGCCCCCCGCGCCCGATCCGAGCGGCCGCCGATGCTACACGACGAGTCGCTCGCCAGTCCAGAACGCACCGCGCCCCATATAAGCCGTATCCGCCTTATATAAAATTTTGAAGTAAGTGTTGTTTGTCTCTAAAAGCCGCCCGCTCCCGCTCGTACATTTTTGGCGCTCCCAGACCGAGATTGGGATCGTGAGTGATAAAAAGGACAGAGTGCTAAAGTTGAAGAAACATCGTGTGTGACCATTGGAATACGTGCAAAAGGTACTCCTATATCGTACTTCCTACCCGCCTTTATTTCATTAATTTGTCTATTTTTTCATTAATTTCATTAATTTTAAATATGTCCGTTACCGCTAAAGTCCCGACCCCCGTTGCCACTTTCACCGCTAAATCCCATGTCCTCGCGGACATTTATAACAAATTTAAGGACAATGAGCCTTCCGTCTCGGCCAGTGTACTCAAGCGACACTACGAGTCTCACTATAAAATTGCCACCGAGGCATATTTCGAAATCGTGGCCTCCGGGATCGAGGATGAAACGTTCCGTGAAAAGTACAGCCTGATGAACGGCCACATGTTTGAGATCGATTCCGCGACCGACCCATCCCCGAAACCCGAACAATTGAAACCTACCGAACCGATGCCGTCCACAAGTAGCTCCGCTTACCTACCGCCCATTGTCCTACCGAAATTTAACGGTAATATTAGCGAGTGGTTGACGTACCAAGACCTTTTCCTGTCACTGGTCCATCAGAAGTCGGGGCTCCCAGTGGCCCAAAAACATTACTATCTGCGGGCCAGCTTAACTGGTGACGCAACCGCATTGGTACGTCATCTGCCGGTTGACGAGGCCAACTATGATACCGTGTGGTTCATCTTACGAGATCGGTACCACAACAACCGCGAGTTGATCGACACTTATGTCGATCAAATCCTAGACTTGCCGCCTATACCCAGCAGTGGACAAGGATTGAGGACCAATTTGTACGATCCGTTGCTTGAAGCCACCCGCGCGCTCAAGCAACTAGGATTACCGACCGATAGTTGGTCATATATTTTGCTTCGGATAGCACTTAAAAAACTGCCGAACCGAATAAAAACCGCTTATGAGTCCAAATATGGCTCCGCCGCGACTAAAGACTTACCGACATTCGACCAACTAATGGAGCTACTCGATGAGCAATGCCGGCTCATCCAAATTACGAACCCACCGTCCCGTCCGACAACTGACTCACACCGACAAGTGACACCGCAGCCAGGCCGAATCCGATCGGCACATGTGTCTGTTCAACAGGAATATACCGCTCCCGCTCGTACCGCTACCGCTCAAACCGCTCCCGCTCAAGCCGACCCCGCGGCGTACCGAACGCCTGACCACACCGCTTTCGACAGTAGACGCACACAGTGGACTACTGGGTGCAATTATTGTCGCGATTGCCGTCACACCCTACTACGGTGTGACCAATTTTTAAGGTTGAGTCCAGTCCAACGCCGAGGATGGGCTCAAACTAATAAAAAGTGTGCGCGTTGCTTACGTGACCATGACATTGCTGACTGCCTAACCGGGGGCAGGTGCCGACTGTGCAATACTACAGACCACAACACCATGATCTGCACTGAAACAAACCCGCGGCAGCAATCAACTGCCTGGAGGTCCCAAACCAAACCACCACACACTACCTACACCACACACATGCGCACTTCACAACGTACATCACCGCGTACGTCACCGCCGACGTCACCGCCGACGTCACCACGTGCGTCACCTAGACACACACGTCAAAGACGTGTGACATTCGCGCCTCAACCCATCCATCGGGAGAGAACCCCGTCATCGCAGACGGGACCCGCTTCTTCATCCCGCGCCGCTCACTCAACACCAACCGCTTCAACCCGCGCTGCTCACTCACCGTACTCCGACACACCACATCTACACACACCGCGTTCCGAACTATTAGACCTAGAGGAGATACCGGCCGATGCCCCGTACCTCCACTATGGCCCAGGTCCGCCTCACCGCAGAGGCGAACGCTATAACCAGGCCCAGGAAGCCTTCCGTCGCCTTCGCTTGGGTAACCCTAGGCAATGAAGACGTCGAGGGGTCGATGCAACACCGCGCCGCTCACACCCGCTGAATCCAACCGCATGGGTTCATATCCGCGACTCAAAAGGCCAGTACTTTATCGCCAGAGCCTTACTAGACACTGGAGCCTCAGTGACTACTATTACCGACCGTTTATTATCTAAGTTGAAATTGCATCGACACCCTACAAATATATCGTTAGTAGGTATAGGCAACAAACTTGTCTCTGCCACTAATTACCTATCTACGATAGTAATAAAACCTATTTACTCCGACCTGCCTTTAATTAGTACTAAGGCACTAGTTCTAGATGAACTGACCGCTCATCTACCGAATTCCCATTTTAACAAACAAACTGTTTTAAATAAATTACCACGAAACATAAGATTAGCCGATAACATGTTTCATAAACCAGGCGATGTTGACCTCGTCGTTGGTACCGACTTGCTAAATTATATTTTTTGTGACGAAAATATTAAACTACCCGACATAAACTTAACGTGTTGTAACACAATCTTTGGCTATACACTAATGGGTGCGTTACCGAGCAAGTATTTGCAAAAATACCTACCTAAACCTATTCTTAAGATACCGAATAAAACCGATTGTTTACCTAAACATGTACCGCCTACTGAATTTAATACCGTACCTATCTGTCTGTCTGATTGTTCTGTCAACATTACTGAACAACTAAATTTCCCGACTTTGCCTGTACCGCTTACCGAGTTTTATTCAAATCCAGATACCGATTTATCACCTAACGCGATACGAGCTGTTAGTGTTACTTTGACCGAAGCTATCCAACGGTTTTGGAAGGTAGAAGAAGTACCTACTCACCCGGTACCGAATCCGTTACACGCCGCTTGTGAAGAGCTGTACCGCTCGACCACGGTCAGAGGTACCGACGGTAAATTTATCGTGCGTTTACCGCTATTAACCGACAGGCCTACCTTAGGTGAATCCCGACCGCTCGCTTTAAAACGTTTTGACGCCTTAGAACGTAAAATGGCCCGGAATCCCGACTTCGCACAAAAATACCGTGAATTCATGTCTGAGTATTTACGTCTCGGTCACATGACGGAGTCATCCTTTGACGTTGACCGCGAACACTATTTTATACCGCATCACGGAATATTTAAACGAGAATCCGATAAAATCCGCGTTGTCTTTGACGGTTCTGCAAAAACGTCAAACGGTGTTTCATTAAACCAATGTCTTCACACCGGTGAACCGCTTCAAACCGACATCACTAAAATTTTGTTGAACTTCCGTTTACATCAAATAGTTTTCGTCACCGATGTGAAAATGATGTTCCGCATGACGTTAGTACACCCGGATGACCGCAGATACCAACTGATATTTTGGCGCGAAAAGCCGTCCGATCCGCTTAAGGTCTACGAATTGGCCACAAATACCTACGGACTCCGCTCAAGCCCCTTCATCGCGATCCGCACGCTGAACCAGCTGAGCGAGGAGTGGGAATCCGCTCACCCTAACTCTGCCGCAGCTGACGTCATACGTCACGATATCTTTGTCGACGACATTCTTACCGGTGCCGACACGATAGAACAAGTGACCACATTAAAATCCGAGTTAGTAAAACTGATGAATACCGCCGGATACCAGTTGCGTAAGTGGGCATCAAACGACCCGCGTGTTTTAAGTGACCTTCCGCAAGACCATTGTGAACAATCGTACCAATTGGACGATACAGACTCGCAGAATTTTATTAAAGTCCTAGGCATCCAATGGAACCCTACTACTGATACATTCTCATATAAATTAAATTTACCGTCTAACCATGCCGCGACAAAACGTTCCGTACTAAGCACAATAGCCCGTTTATACGATCCGTGTGGTTATTGCGGTCCCGTTGTCATCCGTTTTAAGTCCTTCCTACAGGCCCTATTTATGGACGGCGTACAGTGGGATGACCCACTCAGTCCACCGCTCACCGCTTTATGGGAGGCCATGATGGTCGACCTATTGCATTTACGTCACCTACAAATACCGCGTTGTGCCGTAATACCTAATGCTGTTTCCAACTCGCTTCACGGGTTCGGGGACGCATCTGAAACCGGGTACGCCGCTTGTATTTACCTACGCACTGAAGACTCGTATGGTCAGGTCCAGGTTCGCCTAATCATGTCGAAGTCCAAGGTCGCGCCTATTAAATCAAGTCAGACGATACCAAAACTTGAGCTGAGCGCCGCTCATTTAGTCACAAAGCTCTTGAATCACGCCGCCGAAACCTATGAGCGAACAACGCGTATTGATACACTGCACGCTTGGACTGACAGCTCAATTGTTCTGGCCTGGCTTCAAACCGAGCCTCACCTGCTTCAAACCTTTGAAGGCAACCGTGTCCGCGATATACAACAGTCTAAGCGTATCTTAGATTGGCGTCATATCCCATCTGAATATAATCAAGAGCTTGTTGATCACAAGCTGTGGTGGTCACCACCGTGGCTGACATGGCCATCTACCGATTGGCCGCACAAATTAATAGCTCGCCCGAGTCAATCCATACCCGGAATGAAAAGAGCCGTAGCTCACTCAATAGCTCTCTCACAGTCCGATGATTCGTGGCCAGAAACATTATTAAACCGCATTAGCTCATACACAAAGTTAATAAATATTACCGCGTACGTACTTAGATTTATTCACAACGTTAAATCAAAACATGAACACCGTGTTCGTTTAAAATACCTAACCGTGGATGAAACACGCGCCGCTAAACAATTTTTTGTTAAATTTGTACAATCTACCGCCTTTGTTTCCGAGATACCACTTATACAAAAGGGTAAAGCCGTCCGCACATCGTTACAAAAACTCGATTTATTTATCGATACCGATAACATTATCCGCGTAGGAGGTCGCCTCAAACAATCACTGTTGTCTTATGATACCCGACACCCGATGCTTTTACCTAAGGAGCACCGGTTTACATACCTACTCATCGAACACTATCACAGACAACACTGTCATGCCGCACCTAATGCTTTAATTGCTGTCCTAAGACAGGAATTTTGGATCACTTCTATACGACGTCAAGTGTCTAGAGTATTGCACCGTTGTGTCACATGCCACCGCTTTAGTGCTATTTCACAGCCACCGCTAATGAGCGATTTGCCTATTGATCGCGTGCAAGTATCACGTGTCTTTGCTGGTACCGCGACCGACTTTGCAGGTCCTTACCTTGTAAAGTCAAGCTTACTCCGCTCCGCTCGCTCCGTAAAGGCATATTTATGTGTTTTTGTTTGTCTTGCCACTAAGGCAGTACATTTAGAGGCCGTCGCAAGCCTATCCGTAGACGCTTTTGTTGCCGCTTTCACCCGTTTTGTAAGTCGCCGTGGACTACCCGCTTTAATGCGTTCCGATCGAGGAACTAATTTTGTTGCCGCTAACAAATATTTAACCGAAGTTAATAAGTTTTTGCTGGACAATGAAACCGTGCTTCATGACGAGTTCCGTAAACGTAACGTTCAGTGGAAGTTTAATCCGCCCGCCGCGCCTCATATGGGAGGTATTTTTGAAGCCGCTGTTAAAAGTGCCAAATCGTTGTTAAAACGCGAAATCGGTGACCGAATCCTTACATTTGAGGAACTTTCTACTGTATTTTGCCGTATTGAAGCGATCTTAAATTCACGCCCGCTCGTTCCGATGTCCGATGATCCCGGAGACTTAGAGTTCCTCACTCCAGGTCATTTTTTAACCCAACAACCGTTATTAGCGCCGCCTGAGCCGCATTGGTCTGATACGAAAACCTCTGCTTTGTCCCGTTATCAAAGCCTTCAGCAAATAACTCAAGCCTGCTGGCACCGATGGCAGTTTGAGTATTTGACAACATTACAACCGCGCTCCAAGTGGTTTAAGTCCACTGAACCAATACAACTTGGTGACCTTGTACTTATCAAGGATGATAATGTCCCACCTCTCCTCTGGAGACGTGGCCGCGTAATTAACCTTCATACCGCGAAGGATGGTAACTTCCGATCCGTTACTCTTAAGGCCCAAGGAGGACTTTTAGTTAGGCCAGTAGTTAAATTGTCCCGCCTACCGGTCGACACCTAACCTTTTATTCCTTCCCGCCGCCCGGAGGATGTTCCGTGAATTTCTACCGCCTTTCCCGTCTCATAAAACCATACATTCCGATTCCCCGTACCGACTATTGCATGGACCCTTGTCGCACACGACGACGCCGAGTAAGCCTCGCTACACTCGGCATGTTTATCGTCGGGACGCCTTTAGACGTCTCGATGTCGCCGCCTCAACGCGTGCGCCGCCAACCGCCGCAGCACGCAGCCCCCCGCGCCCGATCCGAGCGGCCGCCGATGGTACACGACGAGTCGCTCGCCAGTCAAGAACGCACCGCGCCCCATATAAGCCGTATCCGCCTTATATAAAATTTTGAAGTAAGTGTTGTTTGTCTCTAAAGGCCGCCCGCTCCCGCTCGTACAATAATTAATTTTAGATATCGCTCACCGCCATAAAATCACAAAACTAAAAGAAAAATAATTTTCTTTACTGTAAGGTGAAAGAGATCACCTTTTAGTCATAAGACCTCTCTTTGTACTTTAGTTTTATGATTTCTTAACAATTCACATTGTTTTTATGGGGAGATAAAGTATAATAATATTGTATTTTTTATGCATTTTGCAGGCGCGGCTTGTGGATTGTGGCTGCGACAGGCGGCTTCCCCGTAGATCGATTGGCCTCGTTAAGCCTCCAATGAATGATTTCAGCGGTTAAAAGACAAATTAATTTAACTTGTCGATTACTAGATTGATCATGATGGATATTTTGTTCCACTATATTAGACTCCGCTGTCTAAACAGCTTTCTTTAATCATAATACAATTTTATTTCAGACAACGTCCATAAATTGTTAGTAGTGTTATTACATAGTTTATTATATGTTAGTAATATAATAATGTTAGTAAATTACAGTAGTTTTTTTTTACTTGCTTTTACCTGTGACTATTCCTACTATATGCCTTGATATTAGACAGTCAAATCTAAGCGTATTCAGGATAATGTTGGAGCTAAAGCGGATACGGCAAAGTAGAGAAGTAGCCTTCTGACACCATCAACACGCGAACTTTGCGAACATTCCAGATGCGCTGCAAAAGCTCCTCAGCCCCAGCATCATCCTGAATACGTTGTTAAATTGGACCTGCAGAGCATCAAAAGACCTTTTCGTGTACCGTATCCACAGACTACTAAAAAGTAAGTATGTAAAATGAGGCTCAGTATGATTTAGATTGCGTGACTTTCTCCTCAGTCGAGCATCGAGAAAATCTGCACGTTAATACATTACCGCTAATGCCCTGCGTTTTCTCTCAATATTAGTATCATTCCTCAGATCCTCTGTTTTTTTATACCACTTAGGTGGCAAACAAGCACACGGTCAGCCTGATGGAAAGCGGTCACCGTGGCCTATGGACGCTTGCAACACCAGAAGTATCACTCGTGCGTTGCCGAGCCTTCAAAAATCCAATAACTTCTTTCTTAAAGAACTCCATACTGTAGTCCTTAGAGAAAACCTTGGCAGGTTTAGCTCATTCCACAGCCCAAGCGTTCGCGGGAGGAAGTTTCTCTGAAACCGCACTGTACGCGACCATTTCGGTTCTAAAGTGTGAGAATGAATTCCTTGCCGATGGCGAGCGGTGCGATGGTAGAAAGTAGCCGTGGGCATCATTTCGGACAATTACTCAGAACACATTCCATTGTACAAGCGGTAGAAAACACACAGGGAGGCAAAGTCTCTCCTCAGACTTAAGGGTTCGATACGGCAAGTGAGTTTGGGATCGTCGACAATTCTCACAGCCTGTCGTTGAACCGAGTCAAAAGTTCCAAGCTGGCATTTGCACTAACCCCCGGCCACTCCGTAAGATGGCAACTTCGATGGCAGACCCCGGTGCCAGACCAGATCGAACGCCTTCGCTATGTCCAGGCTTCATGCCAATGCCTCCCCCTGACTCTCAATGGCGAGTGCCCATCGGTGTGTGTCACCAGTCGAGCGACCGTGGCGAAAGCCATATTGACGGTCACTGACCAGGTCGTGTTCTTCTAGGTATCTTACAAGCTGTGAATTGATCACACGCTCCATCACCTTGGAGAGGAGAGAGGTAATAGCGATAGGCCTGTAATTCGATGGATCTGATCTATCGCCCTTTTTGGGCACCGGGTGCACATTCGCAGTCTTCCATAAAGATGGAAATTGCCTAGTATGGTAGAAAAGCGAGAAAAGGCACGTGAGTACAGGACATAACTCAGGAGCACACTGTTTAAGCACCACTGTTGGTATACCGTTTGGCCCACTCGACTTATAAACGTCTAGAGAAAGCAACGCCCACCGGACCTCCCGCTGTGTTATGGAGATTTCCGGCATGGTCGTACCGCACTACGGTGTAGTAGGTGGTACAGCACCTTCATCGTTCATATTTGAGTTTGAGGCAAATAGACTGCCCAGAAGATCGGCTTTCTCTTTAGCACTATGGGCCAAGTCACCATCGGCAGCTTTGGCAAGCGACCAGAAAGCACGACTCCCAGGAGGATAGCTCGCAAGTCACCCACCTATTTTACCGATGAATTGGAATTTTGCTCTGGCAATTGCTCACTTACTAAACCTCGAGGCAGTATTTAATTTGCGTTTTAACTCAGAAATATTCGGATCCTTATTATTACGAGCCGTGATGCAAGCCTCATATGTAGTTTGCTTAAGAATTTTATCTTCTCTGCAAGACCTATTAAACTACGGTCGTGTTTTGACGCCGGTAGTTACTCGCGGGTTAGGAATATAACATTCCATACCAGCGAGGATTGTCTCAGTGACTGCGCAGACGTCAGGATCTTCTGAGCTAAAGCAGATCTGCCTCCACGGGTACGATGTATAAATGGCCCAATGATTTGAACTTATTCACAACTTTTACCAGCAAGCACAAGCTTATACCGGTGTTTTTCTTTCCGAATAGTATCTGACAGTGTGCTTAAGGCAAAATATAGCGCTTTCTGTTGATAGACCTGGCCTGAACCCATACTGCGCATGATGCAGTTTCAGATGTTTATTCAAATGCACGCTAAGCAAAGTGTCAAGTGCCTATAGTAGCAGCAAGTGAGATAGGTCGATAGTTAGTTGTGTCCACGACATCCCCTGTCCTTTTTTTGAGAACAGAAACATCTACCGTTCTCATTAAAAGATCAGACAAGAAGGAATGTCTAACCTTTGACTTCAAACACTATTTACTAATGACCATTTCGGGCTGTGAACGGGCGCTACATATCTATTCCAGGCAACCACGTACCTGCCGTTTCTAGTTCACTTCACCCTTTCGTTAGAAAGTTCCGCAGCCTTGTGCAAAACACAGGTTATCTTATGGTAAAACTTTTCTATATTCTATGGCATCTTCACATAGGGTCATCACAGTTGGAAGATCCAACTGTTTTAACTTTTCATGGCAAATTGCACTGAAAAAGTCTATTTGTTCAATTGAACGATTACCCCAAATGTTGGTTCACACTTTACAGAAATTCACCAAGGTCACATTCAATTGCTAAAGGGAAATGGTCCGACCAGTATACATCATTATCTACTGATACATATAACACAGTTTCTCAGGCAGATTTTGAGATGACACAGTGGTCGAGCCATCTCCTACATCCATGCGCTTTACTCGTGTAAGTATAGGTATCAGATATAATTCCTAATAATTCTATATCACACATTCCATACAAAAGTTACATAATTCATCGTCAAAGAGTTAATAGGGATAAGCATTAAAATCTCCTAAGATGTAGAGTACTCCAATGTTACCTACTTCTAAGGACAACGGATATACGTTACTACATTATCTATTTGATACCTACTACGAGTATGAAACACTACATAGATTATAGGTCCTTCTCCTGGAGGAGACTTGTGTCTCCTGAGGACTGTTGTAACGGGTTAAGGGTTATATCACATCTTATATCATCATAGTTATATCACATCTAGATGGTATTTACTATAATTGTCAGTAACGTACTTTTATTTAAATTTCTTTATATTACTGATGCTACCAAAGATGACTTATAGGTCTAGATACCGTGTCCGAAACAACATTAAACGGAGTGTTTCGAGCCATTTTCCTATCAATGTGTGTGTAAATCAGTTAATACGACTATTAATTTTTGTGTTATCGACCTTAAAGTGATTATCCTGAATTGGGGAGTTCTTTCTTACTTTTATTCGGTACTTCAATTTAATTTCACTTGCGATGACCCCCTGTGGTGACACATTATTCTAATATAGAACGTAAGCCTTTGCTACGAAGGTAGCAATCTTTTGACCATGGCCATTTAATGCATATTAAAACCCTAAAGTATGTTCCAAATATTGTATACTGTAGTGCTAAAATATAGATGGGTGTGCAAAATAAAATCCGTCCTTCTCTGCCATGGCATCCGTGCGCGTCGTGTACGTTATTCATAGGTCCCGCCATGTGACAACAGCCGTGTTTTGTTGACAAGATTTTTTTTTAACATAGAAAGCTATCGCATCCCAGAGCCATTAAAATCGTATTGTTCGTGAAATGTCAAGAAACAAAATAGCTGTTCACTATGTTTAAAGAACATCCACTGTTCTACCTTCTGAGCATATGCAGCCAATGCTTTCAATGCGGGCTGTAAGTGCCGCCAAATTTAACATAGAGCGCATTGATTTTGTCAACCGATAGATGGAATGCGCGCGTAGAGAGCATAGAGCACATTCAATGCGTAAATATTAGAGTAACTACATTTTTTTTGCGAAAGTGATATTGCTGATATTGTTCGAGCAGTCTGCAGGAAGCGGATCACAATGCTATTGTTTAAATGTGCACTATTTATATTTTTATCATTAGTTAGGAAACCCGCATACATAACACATATTCTGAGAAAATTCAGGCTTTTGCCTACTTCGAGCTCTTTTAAGGTTAGGAGGCTCTTTTAAGTACGGGTAGGGAAACAATCAGGGAGTTAAATTAAAAAACTATAGAGCATTTTAATCTCAAAGGAAATATAAAGATTATATATAATATGTTATTTAAAAATTAATCAATAAATTTAAAAGATTTTATTATAACATTTTATTAGTTATCCAAAAGAAAATAAAACAAAAATCATTATAAGTACATTTTATTTGTTTTTCTTAAGACCTAATAAGTCTATCATTGTAATTGAATAACTTAAATTACTGATTGACGTTTCAGAATATTACACAAACAATGCAAATTCCACTCGCGCTATAATTTTACACACCCAATTGCGCGTGTGCATACACCGTCTTGCTAATAAAGTACCTAGTATTAGGTAACTAAAGTTGAATTTTTTTATAAAGAGTCCAAAGCGTGACGTTAACGAAATGGTAGAAACTTGCATAGTAATGCGGAATCGATTTTTTTTTACCAGATTCTTAAGGTCTTTGTTTTATTTTCTTTTAACGCCTGTTGCGTTGCTCGTACAGGATTTCAAGTGTTCATCACAGTTTTTAGTGGATACTATAACGGAATTGTCGTTTCAGGTTTTCCGAATCAGGTAAATGACCGGAGGATGTAAGAAACTTTGGAAGTTTCAACTGGGAGGATTCTTTTACGAATGACAGGATGTGTCATTCCTCATTACTGCTATGATTTCCTGTGCGTTGAGTTTAATTTTCCTCTAACCTATTTTCAGCAACGCTTAAATAAGCTTTATATTCCAAATATATTCATTAAATGATCTTAAACTGTAACTTAAGTTGCCGATTCTATGTGGTCATCCTAGACCGTTAAGGTACGGTATTTTTATCAGTTTTTTATTGTGTTGTGTATGAATTAAACTAATTCATGTAAGTAATTCATGCATATCTTTTCAGTACTCACTGTAGTCACAACGGTTGTTCCGTTTACCCTACGGCTTTTTGCCTTACCTACTATCATTGATAAGGCTGTCCTCCTCAATAGCTCTGGTGGCCGTTGCTCGTCGGTTTCTACGGGGCGAGCATCAGCACCGTACAGCATAGCATCGTTCCTGCTCATCAAGTCCCTGGGCTAACATCACACACCACACGTCCATAAGTTCCGTAAAAGTCTGTCCCTTCCGCGTAAACCTACCCTGTCGGCGGATACCTTCTAGATGTGGACGTCGTGGAATACATTTTCGGTCAGGCTTTAGGCCGAAGAACTTGAATGTACTTTCTGTCCCTAATATAATTTTTGCAAACCTTCTATCCAGAAATCTGTGTAGGCAGGCTTACGGTTTTATTTATTTCTGTACAGATGGGTAGTGTCTAATATTGTAAATAGATACTTTAATTTCGATATATTAAGGGTTACGAATCACCTTAAGTGATAAGGTTTTACAGCTAACCATTAAATCTTGTTAATATAACTTTGAATGAGTATACATTATAACTTTCCTTGACCTTGAATTGCGACTTTCTTTTACTTGCCTCTGAACCCACTCATCCTGAATCTCTCTCTCTTGAGTACCTAGCCGGTGCATAGGTAACAAACTTCTACTTTTTGTTTTAGTTAATTGGTGATATTCGATAGTTTCGCTTATTAGGAGACGACGAAATAGGAGATGTGGCATGTTCCTTTCTGGCACTCGGCTTAGGGCTCGATGAAGATCGGGGGGGCATTTTCCTTAGTGGTACTCGGCTTAGGGCTCGATGAAGAACGGGGGGCATCTTTCTTACAAGTACTCGGCTTGGGACTTGATGAAGGAGCAGTTGCATGTTGCTTCTTACTAGAACGCTGCTTAGGACTCAATGAGCTGGATGTACTGGACGACGAGCTTGAAGACAATGAGCTTAAAGACGTCGATAAAGTAGATTTCCTAGAAAGCGTTTTGCCTTCGAAGGTCGAATCATTTTCGGCATTTTTCCTACATCAAATACTCCATTATTGCAATAGCTCACCTTTTAACCAAGGGAGGGTAGTAAGGAGCCTGGCCAGGTGGGGTTACTTGAGAGTTACTACCGCGCCAAGACAATCCCTGCTTCAAAGTGGTGTGGTTCTATAAACACTTTTGTCAATTAGGATGATTTGAATTTCTCAAATCTTTTACTGATCTGCAGGTCAACTTCTGGCGCGTATCATCATCTAAAGGTGAATGTCCCGATTACAGATCTTCGGAACTTAACTCCAATATGAGAATTTGTACAATTTTTGTTATAAAAAATATTTCACGTTTTAAAATTAATCTAATAAGCAGACACGAATACAAGTTCTATGAATGGAATAAATGAATAAGCGTGAACTAGAGAAAGTTCAATAATGTCTGACTTTGTTTACCTGTAATAAGGTGAGCTAACTGTAGGTACCCAGTCATACTGAGATATTAAATTTGATGAGCAAACAGTTTGGGACCGAAGTTACTAGTGTATTTATTGAGTATATATAAGGAATATTGGATTTCCGATAATGTTGAGGATTACCGGGGGATTAATTAAAGTTTGTGTGAAGAGCTTACAAGGTTAATGCGTTTCGTGATACATAAATAATAAAAACGGGTTATAAATAAATATGTATCTTACATATCATTTTAGAATTCATGGTTCATTTCAAATCATACTTTTTTTTTATTTAAACAACAACTGTCTCAGTACAAGCTTCTTTTAGCTACATTAATTTGGTAGCCAAATAATAAGGAAGGAGTCTACACGCTCATGGACGTGCTTGCGCTGGCACGTAAGAGCAAAAGCTGAGTTAGGTACTACGGCATAGGTTTTAAGAGGCAAGGAGAGAGGGTAAGAGACCACGTTTCTGTTCCATAAGTCATCACTGGCAATACACATTGATTATAGACTTTCATCTTTAGGCACTAAGGTATTTTGGACGAAAAGATGTTGAGTAGTTTTCCGAACGCTGCCCAACCGAGCTGGATTCTTCGGTAAAGCTCTTTTTCAAAGTTGGACGTACCTAAGAAGACTACTTGCCCTAGGTATGTGTATTCGTCGTCAAAAACTTCGAGAGTAGCGTTCCCAACAACAACTGGTATTGGCGCGACATGGACATTGAACATTACTTTCGTTTAATCCATATTCATTTTAAGCATCTCTCTGAGCATCGTACGTAGATCTTCCAGCGATTCTGCAATGACCACTATATCGCTGGCAAATCGAAGGTTAGTGTTATACTCGCCATTTATGTTGACGCTATAACCTTTCCACTCCAGAAGCTTAAACACATCTTTCAACGCAGTTGTGAACAGTTTCGGAGAAATAGCATCTCTCAATCTCCCCTGTCTCACACCTTTCTGCAGATGGATTGGTTTTGTCTTCTAGTCTTGTAGTTAGACTGGCATCTTCTGTTATACAAACACTTTAGCACTTCAGTATACCGATAGTCAATGTGGCACCGCAGAAGAGACTGCAGCACCACCAAGGTCTCGATAGAATCGAAGGATTTTTCATAGTCCACAAACGGTGCGCAAGGAGGCCAATTTTACTCCTCTGTCTTCTGTATAATCCGGCGGAGCGAATATATGTGGTCTACGGTACTAAAGCCTTTTCGGCTTCTTTTAGGCGGGAATTCGTCAAACTTGCGTTCGAGACGATTTGTAATGACGCGAAGAAGCGAAATAAGTCTGTAATTCTTCAGTAAGCTGAAGAGTCCTTTTTTAAAGAAAATAATGACCGTTCTTCTGCTCCATGCTTCTGGCGTAGTGCCGTCAATGATAACAGAATTAAAGAGCTTCTTAAGAACTGTGTTCCACCCGCTTTCAGTAGCTCTCATTTAATTCCGTCATCGCCCTCCGCCTTATTGTTCTTAAGCTGTTTCCATTCTAATCTCATACAAGCTGAAGTCCGCGATATCTTCGGTATGGGGTCGAGCTAGACTACGCTTTTAGTATAAAAGAATATGGCCTTATTAGAGTCAAATATTTGGGAAAAAGTCAATACATCATTTTGGAAAACTCTCACAAACCAAAACTTCAATGTCATTAATTCAATTCAATTCAATATAATTTTATTCAGATTAGGCTACAATAATTGAGCACTTATGAATGTCACTACGCCATCGGTTCGTAAGTCTACAGGGCGGGAGACCTTGTACTAAGAAGAACCGGCAAGAAACTCAGCAAGGGCATTTCTTTTCTCCCTTTCTTTTACAGCGTCCAATTAAAATATTGGAAAATGCCCTCCCTATCATAAAAGGACACTTTCCATAACCAACAATAAAAAAACATGAAATATAAAGCACAAGCACAACATAAAAAAGTATCTAATATAAACAAAAGACAGTTTATGTATTCATCACTAAGAAATAATCAATGTCTTACAGTATTAATAAACAAAACAAAAAAGTAAGACTAAATACTAAGAATACCAAGAAGTTTGCAAGAGCAGACCAGCCTCCACAGGCGGCACCCGTTCACGAGTATGACACATGAATCAGCCATCGCTTCGCTCAACCATGTTTTAGGGAACGTAACGACCCGACACACACGCCACCACTGCAGAGACACTTTGAGAGGGCATGACACACTCAAGCAACTCCAATAAAACTTCGATTGTACTAGTTACAATGTGTGTAGTAAAGGAACAAAATATAAGAGAAGATTGGAAGGTTCGCAATGCTTTACTACCGAGCAGCAACGGCAATAAACTCACTAGTTAATCTTTTATACATCATATCAAAATACAATATAGCCTTACACTAGGTAATAACATAATATACAATGTTTTAAATTTAAAAAAAATAATATTTCAAATGCCCCAATACAAATCAAATTAAGTTCTAATTTTTCCAAGCATTTTTATCATTTATGTATTCATCAACTTTGTAATAGCTTTTTTTCATTAAAATATCTTTGACATATGTTTTAAATTTATTTGAGGGTAAATTAACCACATTTTCTGGAATTTTATTGTAGAAAAATATACTTTGTATTGCGAAAGAGCTATGTACCTTCTGAAGACGACATTTTGGAACTACCAATTTATCCTTATTCCTTGTATTAACACTGTGGAGGTCACTATTTTTTTGCAAATAAGTGACAATTTTGGCGTACATACATTATACAAGCAAAGATATATTGGCAAGGAACAGTTAAAATATCAATTTCCCTAAATAGTTCCCTAAGAGAAATTCGAGGTCCTAATTTATAAATTGACCGTACTGCTCTCTTTTGCAAAATAAAGACTGTATCAATATCAGCTGCCTTACCCCAAAGCAAAATGCCATAAGACATGACGGAATGGAAATAGCTAAAGTAGACCAAGCGAGCAGTGTCAACATCTGTAAGCTGCCTAAATTTCCTAACTGCATAGGCAGCTGAACTGAGTTTTCCTGCAAGAACTGAAATATGAGGGTTCCACTGCAGCCTATTGTCTAAAGTAATACCTAGAAACACTGTTGAGTCTAATAGTTCTATTTCTTCTCCGTTTAGGGATAATTTTGTACTTATGTTTCTGACATTTGGCATCATAAATTTTAAACACTTAGTCTTTTTCGCATTAAGAAGTAAATTATTTGCCGTAAACCACTGAAGAACCTGAGAAAGCGCACTACTTACGTCGTCAAAATTAGTTTTATTTCTGTCAACTTTAAATAAAAGAGATGTGTCATCAGCAAATAGTACAATCTTGCACAGCTTCTCCACATAGAAAGGCAAGTCATTTATGTAAATTAAAAATAGAAAAGGACCTAAAATAGAACCTTGAGGAACTCCTAATTTTACTTCAGAGCCATTGGATTTTACTTCATTGATTTGAACCTTCTGCTACTCAAATATGAGCAAATATATGCTGTATAAGGGCAACACCTGCGTCAGTTGTGGAACGCCCTTTTGTAAAACCAAACTGTTGAGGACGAAGTAATCCATTTAAATTAAAATGTTTAAGCATCTGATTGAACATAATTTTTTCAAAAATTTTGCTTAAGGCAGGCAGTATAGAGATAGGTCTAAAATTATTAGGATCATCTTTACTTCCACTTTTAATCGGTACATCTATTTATCACTGAGATTAGTATATTAGCACTTAAGGACAATTTTTTATTCGAAATACCAGCATACTTTTTGCACAAGACCACACAATTATACTTTTGTTACAAAGTTGTTACAATGTAATCCCTCGGAAGCACTAAGCTATGGTCCACGAAACTCTCTTTTCCATTTTCCACATGAAAATGATTCAGTAGCTATGATATGATATATTATATATAATCTATTGTATATCCTAAAACTAGTTTCATTGGTTTCCTTAGGTAAATAGAAAAAAAACGGGACACTTGTAGGTATAACAGAAACTCAAACAAACAGCACGTAAATATTCAATTTAACTACAAATTTTCTATCTAATAATCCATCAGTTTGTCCGTATATATTGTTATAATTCTGCCATTTTCTCACTAATTCTGACAAAATTTGACAAGTGTTGTAATGAAAAAAAATATTAACGCTATTTCTTTATATATTAAAATGAATTATATTTTTTTTGAATACACCATCCTTCGGATGTATTCTTGTATTGGATAAATTTTAGCTAAAAGCTTGCTAGTTAGGGCCTAACAGTTGAACATTTTGTTTCCCCACGCCCACTAACTTTTACTAACTTTTGAACCGCGAGCTCTAAAAATATAAAAAAAACATAGGAATTAATTAATACTTTTAACGAAAATTATTTCGAAGAGAATCAGGTAGCAAGTTCTACTAATATCAGCAGCTGTCTTTCTACGAAACCTAAAGGTGGTACGGGTACAACTTTCTTTAGTTGTTGAAGATATACCATACCACAACCCCAAATGTGTTCCGTAACTAAAGTCAATTAAGCAAAAATATATCTTCAATAGTTAAACAAATAGTAGGAACCACGAATTTAATTAAATAGAGCTGCTATACCGCCAAATAATTTGAGATATGATTGAGATAGGAAGTTCGCTACAAATTCATATGAGGATAAATTCATCATCGTGTTTATAGTTGAGTGAAATATTATTCTCTCGTGACGGATAGAGTTTAGAGGACGCGGACGGGAACAGAGTGAACTGTGAGCTAGAAGATTTCCCACGAGTCACAAAATCTGAATATCTCGCTGCTCGGGTACTATTAGGGTAATTTTTCTGTTCTAACTAATATTATTCTAACTATCTCTAAGAATTTTGTGTCATGCACTTCTTGAATTTTATAGTTATTGTCCTTGATAGTTGTCAATATGTATGAAAACATGTGTGTTTGTCAAGCAAGAATAAAATGGTGATGTCGTTTTAATTGAAATAAAAATTATTAAAAAAATTAGTCATTTCAATAGTTTAATTTAATGCAAGAAAATTACACAGTCTTTCAGATAAGAAGAGTTGCAGTTATATTTGGTGAGCTTTTTCCAATTTATATAATTACAAATATTATAGATATTTAATCAATAACGTAATGTAAAAATGTCGATACAAGAAAAAAGTGACGCGCACAGGTCAATGTTTTAGTAGAAAACCAATTGGAAATAGAAACGAAAATTGTTAAATTACTTACTAATCAAAAGAAATGTCATAAAGACAGGATTAATTATACATATTTAGACACGCGACTTGAAACGTTAGAACAAGTTTGGGGCATATTCAAAAAATATCATGAATAGTTGAAATTTCACATAAAAATGGTACAGCGAGAAAACTATGAATATTTTCGTGAAAATGCATATGATCGTTTGAGGAAAATATTTTGATACCAAATATTGGTTGAAATAATCTATGAATCACTTGAAATCAGCGAAATTTTCTGGTCTCTATAAAGATTACTATCAAAAAGCTTGGCAAGTACTTATGCAACGTTATGATAATAAAAGATGTATTGTTAATTTGTTGT
Source organism: Apoda limacodes (assembly GCA_946406115.1). NCBI lineage: Eukaryota > Metazoa > Arthropoda > Insecta > Lepidoptera > Limacodidae > Apoda > Apoda limacodes. The sequence goes on along the minus strand of OX291553.1, from coordinate 1,494,718 downwards.
TAAATCGTTTTTTTAATAAAAAAAAGGATTCCTTGAGTCTGCTAAAGCTATAAAAGAACTTCTGGATAATACTACTGAGTGTTTAATGTCTCTTGAAAATATGGAAGTACCTACATCCGAGTGGGATTCATTGGTAGTTAATATTGTAGTCTCTCAACTTGATGCAGAAACACACAAGCTTTGGAAACAATCTTTAGGTAAATGGACTATGTTATCCACGTTAAATCAATTTAACGTATTTCTAGAATGTAGGTTTAGAACACTTGAAATGATTAACAGGTCACGTAATAAGGACTACCGGCCTTTTCAATAGCATTACAAGACATTAAACACCGAAGTAAGTCGAAAGGTATGTTCATTTTGTTCTTAACAGCATTTCATTACTAATTGCAAAGATTTCGCCGAGCTAGAAGTTAAAGAACGTAAAAAAATTGTGTAAAAAAAATAATTATGCTTTAATTGCTTAGTTCTTGAACTTTTAGTTCCCTGTTGTTTTTTAAGTACATCTTGCCGCATTTGCAGAAAGAAACATCACTCGTTACAACACATCGCACAAAGTTCACCAGAATATAGTAACAAACACAATAACTGCATTGGAATCATCACCTGTTGGAAACATTTCTGATAATAATTAAATTATCACAATGCAAACTGATTGTAAAGGACAACAAGTTTTACTTGCGACAGCATTAGTTGAAGTTCAATCACATACAGGAAAGTTGATGAAGCTACATGAGTTAATTTATCAAGGATCACAAGCTTCATTTATTACAGAAACGGCTTGTCAACTTATTGGTTTAACGAAAACATCCGTATATGTTTCTGTCACAGTGATTAACTTAACACACCCACTTATCACAAAGGCTATGATTTATTTTAATATAGTTTTACACAAAGAACCTGCTTCAAAACTTCTTGTCAATGCAAACGTGTTAAAGTAAATTACATCTATGACACCTGCACATAATGCCACAATTTCTATCTGGCCTAATATTAGGAAGGAAGATTTAGCTGATCCATGTTATAGTCAACCTGGAATAGATCCAGGTAGTAGTAGTAGTAGTACTCTTGGGTGCAGAAGTGTATACAGAAATACTAAAGGAAAGAATTATAAGTCACAAAGAACATTCTTTAGTTGCTCAGAACACTACCTTAGGGTGGATTATATTTGGCAAAGTTACATCTACTCGTACTCTTAACAACGTAATTTTGTTAAATACACAAATTGAAGTAAACGACTTGTTGAAACAATTCTGGGAAATCGATACAGCAAAAAGTTAAAGAAATATGACAGAAGAAGAAATCAAATGTGAAGATATTATAAACAAACTCATCAATGCACTGCAGAGTAGATATAATATCAAACTGCCGTGTAGAGAAAATAAACCAGAGATCGGTGAAACACTTCCAATAACTTTACGTAGGCTAATGCAAGTGGAAAGAAAATTGAAAAATACACTTCAACACAAAGATAAGTACTCAAAATATGGAAGAAGTCCCGCTTGATGAAATAAATAAACCTAATTGTGTGTACTTGCCGCACCATGCAGTAATTAGAAAACATGCAATATCCACGAAACTGATCTAATAGAGTTTCGTTAAATGACCAGCTACTTGTCGGGCCGGTTTTCTTGCAAATATTAAAATTTAATAATAAACTGGCGAAAATACCCTATTGTTTTAATTGGAGATATAAAACATTTTTGATTGGAGAACCAACAATTCGTGTGCCTGAAGAAAATTTATTAAACGTGCCATTATCTAGACTGGATAGGTGGCAATTAGTTCAAAGAACGGTTCCGGAGTTTGGGCGTAGATGGAGTATGGAATATTTGACTACCTTTTTTACTGTATTCCTGTTTGGGGATGTGCATGTAAAATTTTTTACTAAAACTGGTACGTGCGCAAAGATGTTTAGTATATATAATGCACCAAAAACCTTATAGATATCCGTCATCCTTCCTCTATAATGATGCCAAAGTACTTTCTATCAGACAGCTCTTTATTTACATAAAACAATTTTAAGAAAACACATAAAACTTGTTTACGACGAAAGCGCAATTATTCTCAAACGACGTAAAGATATTGTCTGCAAAATTCCGAAGAACGGAACAGGTAGTTGCTAGACGAAACCTCGCATTTCTTTTATCCTAATTTTACAATAGAATTTATAAAATTCTTTTTCGTAGTACCAAGGATATCACTAAAAGATGGTTACTGAGCTCTGACTACAACTCAACTGAATTTTTATTACTTATTCTCTTATAATAGTCATAATCAACACATTAACGTTAATGTATGTGTATGATTTTACCTATATGTGTTTGCTTGTAAGTGTTGTAACGCCCCCTTTTATTCAAAAATATAAATATTGTAATTAAATGTTCTATGCAACTCCTGAAGCATCCACGACAATCATTTAAACGAGTGAGAGAAAGTATATTTATATAAATATTTAATAATGATGTAGATAATTATTTTATTTGACCAAGCGTGGTCGTCAAAAGTGGTAGGACCCGAAAACCGTTGTGTTAAATAAATAGTCAACTCACAGGTCCCTGGAAATAAACTACCTAAAGCCACGTGGTAGTTGACCCGCCTGTAATTTTCAAAGGACCCCACGTAGGAAAACACAACCTAAAGGATTTCACAACGAACATACAATATAATTACTACTAATATAAAAGTATTTACTAACCAGTAATGGTGGCACAATCTAGCCGTACTGTACCCCACGTGGTGCCTAGGTAGCTTCTTGTGTCCCACAAGCGTAGACTATGGTTTCCTCCTTCTTGGGCAGCGGTTCGACAATTTAAACGACGGCAATAGAGTGTTCTGTATGTATGGGACCACGCACTTTTATCACCACTTACCCCTCTCTAACAACCTTCTCACCCCGCGTTTCAAACCTCCCCATCCTATTTTTTATTGCAGACGGACGTCCGGCTTTAATCAAGATGAACAAAAAAAAAGAACATCCTTTAAATATATTACTAGTTATATTGGTTGCGATACTATTATAGACTCCTGGATTAATATGAACAGTCTAGATGAAACGTCCTTATTTTCCTAAATTAATAGAATCCTAATAAAATATTAATAGTATGTTCTAAATGTTCGTAAAGTAATAACAAACCCCGGGTAATTTCAAATAAACTAACACGTCATATCAACAAACCAAGACCTTTTATCATTGTTAGATGTTTTTAAGCTATTGCATAGCTTCCATCGCGGGCTCTGAGCGCGGCGACCGAATGACGTATGCGTGCAGACTAGCTGCTAACTGCTCATAATTATTTCTAGTTTATGGCGATTATGAGTAGTACAGGAAGGTTGGATATGGGATTTTAATTCTATGACAGATTGAGATGTCAAATATACTACGTCAAAAACGTAAATAAACAAACCTTATTATTGCTTGACAATGTCAAAGACATGTCTTGTGACATATTTGAGTGTTAAGCGCGAATTGTGTGCTAAGGACATTGGTTCTGTACAATTAAATATGACGTATGAGTTGTCTTGTAACATATTTGAATGTTAAGCGCGAATCGTGTGTAAAGGTTTTCACTTCTGCCGGCACTATTAACTTCTCATTTATTCAATAACAGAAAAAAAATTGTTTTCTTATCGATCGCCACGCTCAAAAACTGTGTACCTTGAATTAATATCAAAGAAAACTTGAATTAATATCAAGAAAAAAAAAATTATAATTAAATAAGTTGATAAATTGCGGCAGGCCCCGAGTGCCACTGTTGTTTTTTTTTATTGTACGAGACTACCCTAATGGTCGTTAAACGACTCATGTTCACGCCAAGTGTAGTAACGTTATTTGAAACGCACCTGTAATCAGCAACGAATGAAGCGGCCACACTTTTAGCGCAGCAACACTGTTCGTCTGCTCGCGCCAGCTGATATATGTCAAGATTTTGAATAATAACGAAAAGTGAATATAAAGTTTGTCCGCTAGTTTTAATACTTATATATACCTTAAATTAGCCGTAAAACGTTAAAAATATTTACTTCATAGAAAACGATCTACTTTTTACAAAAAAAACCTACTCGAGCTCATATCCATTATTGTTTACTTTTACTTGATTTATTGTGTACTTTTTTAGTGTAATTTTGTTGTTGCTGACGTAAAAACGTCTGTGTATTTTGTTTTTGTTTAAATTCCCTTTTTTTTATTCCCTTTATCTAAACGTTGCAATGCCGACCAAGTCGCAAGCTGCGAAGTTCCATGAAGCCATCAGTGCAATTGTCCTCCTTAGAGACATTACAATTGCAATTCTGTCAGGCGATACCTCAAAATACTCAGTTGATGATTTTGAGGGTCGCTTTGTTAAAATTGATGAGCTGAAAAGTAAGCTTGACGAGGTTTACTTTGTAATTTTAGACGAGACTGACCTGGACGACAAGACTGAGGCTACATTCAATCAGCACTATAGAGCAGCATGTGATGCTTACTCGGAAGTGTCTGTAGCCAAAGCAAAGATTCTCAGCCCAAAGGACGAATGACCGTGTTTCCCCTCAGCTCACTACATCTTCAACGCCAGCTTCTGTTCTGCCCAAGATCGAGCTACCCAAATTTTCACCGAAATTGGAAGACTGGCCGTCTTTTATCACCATATTTTAAAGCTTAACTGACTGCCATAGTGAACTTAGATGCTGTCAAGCTTCACTATCTGCTCTCGTGCCTCTCAGGTGAAGCTCTCAGTATGATAGCCTACCTTAAGAGAGCAAGATCAATGAGAATTATGCAGTAGCCTTGGCCATTTTGACCAAACGCTACGAAAACAGGCGGATTCTCATTGACAGATTTGTGGATATCATACTGGAGCTTCCAACCATCACATCCCGCTCAGACATTAGGTCTACAATTTTAACTCCGCTCATTTCAGCTCAGTCAGCCTTAAATAATTTGAAGCTCCCACAGGGTAATGACTACGTTTTTGTATCGATCGTTGTTCGAAAGCTCAAAGGTAAACTCCGCTCACTTTTTGGAAGGAAACATGGCTCAGATGATGATCTGCCCACTCTCAAAAATCTCATTACTTTTCTGGAAGAGCATTCGCGCTACCAGGAAACTCAGACAGCGCACACTCCGCTTTAGCCCTCCCATCACCCATTTCCGCTCAGTTCTAACAGACAGACATCTCAGCCCAACATCACTCGTCCTCGCGTCCACTTTCAGTCCTTTTATACTCGTCCAGCTTTCTCAGCACAATTTCAGCCTATTCAGCCCATTCACACTAACTCACCCTCAGCTCCTATCTCACCCAACAACAGTTTTTATTGCTCGTGGTGCTGGGCGAAAGGCCATAAGCTTGTCGCCTGCAAGCAATACAACAATCAGCCCGTACAAGGTCGGTGAAACTTCATTAATGCCTGTGAACAGTGCCGACGCTGTCTATGTCCGCACTATGAGAGTGAGTGCAAAACTCCTTAAGGGTTATTTTTGCATTTTTGTGTGTCTTGCAACAAAGGCTGTGCACCCCGAAACAGTTTCCGAACCCTCAACGTATGCATTTCTGGCGGCAATGCAACGATTTTTTTCACGACGCGGTGTGCCAACTCTTATCCGCTCAGATTGCGGCACAAATTATGTAGGTGCTAGGAATCATATAGACATTCAAAATTTCCTTGCATCTAACAATGACAAAATTGCACACAAACTCGCTAATCAGCACATAACATGGTGGCTCAACCCACCTTCAGCTCCTTCGTTTGGAAGTTTGCATAAAACCGCGGTAAAATCTACCAAACAACTTCTATTAAAATCATTGGTGAGCAACGACTTACATTTGGGGAATTTTCCACCCTCTTAATAAGGATTGAGGCTGTCCTTAACTTCAGACCACTCTGCCCTCTCTCTTCTGATCCTTCCGCCCTTGAACCACTCACAGCTGGCCACTTCCTTATTGGCCCTCCCCTCACTGCCTCTCCTGAACCATCCTTCGATAATAGATCAATGTCGGCTCTCAAGCGTTTTAAACTCATCCAAGCCCTCTCTCAGGACTTCTGGTCCCAATGGACCCGCACTTACCTGCACACCCTTCAGTCACGTTCCAAATGGCTTTCCAAATCAGCTCCTCCCCAAGCACACCCGTGCTGTGAAGTTACACACTACAACGCCCGGTATTGAAGTTGACAAGACTCCCTATTGATCTACCCGTGGATGATGGTCCTGCTCCGCTCAGCCCAAACCCTCAGCACTCATGAGGACGCAGAAAAGAAGAGGATCTCAGCTCAGAAATATCCCCCCCAGGATGTTCACACCAAAGTGTCGTAACGTTATTTGGAACGCACCTGTAATAAGCGACGAGTGATGCGGCCACACTTTTAGCGCAGCAACACTGTTCGTCTGCTCGCCCCAGCTGATATATGTTAAGATTTTGAATAATAACGAAAAGTGAATTCAAAGTTTCTCCGCTCATGTTAATACTTACATATAAAAACTATATTACCCGCGCGGGCCAACAAACATTAAAAGTGAAGTTAAACAGTGACATCAGCCTAGAACGAAGAAATCAGCTCCGCACCAAAGGTTTCTAGGCCTAAACATCAGCTCCATCTTCAGTAAGTTTTTACTTCTATCTATTATATATTATCTCAGATCTCTCTATAAACGACAGGTGATTAAATCACCAACTCACTTAGGCAAGTCTTGCGGGTGTTTTCAATAGTATGAAAGTTTTAAATAACTTAAACTCTCGCGGTTATATTCAACATTATAAAACTCCAAATAACAGTACCTAACATAACAATTTACTTAAAGCATTAAAATAAATAAGAAAAGAAAACCGCGGATCACAAAACAACTCCTATATAGAGGATCTCCGATTTATCCTACGTTTAATTTTCTGAATAAAATTTTAAGAATGATGCTATTTCTATATTGCTTAAACTTCCAATCAGCGTTCGTCTTAAAACGTCCCCCAATGAGCGTTCGTTCTAAACAAACATCCAATCAATGTTCGTTTTAAAACATTTATTCTCGCGCCGCGGGTTCAAAATTTTACGCAACTTTATTTTGTCTAGAGTCCGAATCCAAAAAATCGGGAGTTAGATTACTACCTACATTTTACAATTTATTTTGTGTTGACGTTTATGATTCGTTATTGTAACTTCTTCACAGCTAATGTATAAAAATACTGAAATTGTAAATTTGAACGCGCCATTCTTATTTGAAAATGCATTTTGCTATTGGTAGCACGTTTATTGAGAATTGTTTACTAATGCAAATCTTCGCGCTAAAACTTGAATAAAAACATTGCATTTCAAAATGTTACAGCATAAACATTGAACCGTCGCAGTGTCTGTATTTATATATTTGTGTTACATAATCAACAATGCTAGTAAATTGTTTAGTTGAAAAAAAAAAGAATGTACCTATATTATAAGTACCTATATATAGTATTAATTAATGTTTCGTTACGTATAATAAAAAGAAAAAAGAATATATAAACGTGTATAACCACAATAGAAAATAGCACATATATATAAACATAACATGTATGTATACGAATAGTGTATTTATATCTATATGTGTCGGTATGTATATGTTGGTTATATATGTACCTTTTTTTTTTCATGTATATAAATAGATAAGTATGATTTATTTTAAAAGTAAATAACTTTATTTAAAAATTGAAGCTAATTACGCACAAAAAATAACAAACTATAATAAAACTAACTTAAAAACAATCAAATAAACCTGGTCCGCGTGGCATTGTGGCAAGAATGCAGGCTGCGTTTCCTCTTTGGACGGCTAAGCTAATCCTTTGAGCAAAATAGCAGCCCGCATTCCTGTCACCGCTGATTCCGATTAGTCGAGGTAGTATTGACTTTAAGAAAGTTTTAGCACTTGAACCCCATGGACCCAGAGTCTCAACTGCAAACGGCACAAACTCATAGTTTCTTAGTAATGAGTTATATATGCGCCTATAATATACTATATATGTACCTATAATAAATAAAAATAAGATTATTATAAACACTTTAAAGTTTTCGTAGTCTAACTTGTCATTTACTCAAGTTGAACAGGTTAACTAATCGATCATGACTCATGAGGTGCAAAGTAAAACGTTATCGTTATGCATCCTACATATCGATATGGTTCTACCCACTTTAGTTCTTACAAACCTATTTCATAAAAAGTAATATTTGGTTTTATAGGTAACATATCTTATGTTTATTTTGATTTATCTTGTGTAAAAGTCCTTATTGTATATTTTAAGTACTTATTGTACTTTTCCGAAAGGGGACGTCAAATATCATAATTCACAATACAGGTTCAACCTAGTTTGGTATTCGATGTGAATTAAGTAAATATGAAATTTCTAATATCATTTAACTTTTATAACTAAACTTACATCACAAAATCACCTTAATTTCCTATGATGTATCGTCTGGTATGTAATTAAGTGTTTTAAATCTTTACTTAGTAATAAAAATATACTTTTAATAGAAAAGGTAACATTCCCTTCCATAGATACATAACGTTATTTTTGTGTGTCATTTAAAATATTTACTTAATTTTTTAAGTATCTATTTTACATTTCCGAAGGGGGCGTCGAATATCATAATACAGGTCCACCTAGTTTGGTATTCGACGTTAAACAGGGATTTCTAGGGTTACCAATCACCCTTTTACTTGTAAAACTAAATTTACATTGCAAATATATAATAAATATATATATAAAATATATATATCCTATGTTGTTATGCAATAAATTTATTTCTTAATTCTGTACCATATTTACTGGTCGACTAGTGTAGGTGAGCGTTTGGTGCGCATTGTAAAGGAATCCATTAAACCTACGTCTACTTAGCTACCTAGTTTTCACTCTACTAAAACAATAGATTTAGCTTTCCTATGGTATTTACTTTCAAAGTGAAACGTCTTTTTCTAGTAAAAGTGAAATCAATTAATAGTAATTTCTTTCAATTAGTGAAAAGAGAGGTACTTGCATAATAATATAACATTTAAGCTTAATGTAACATTAGATTCAGGTGCAGATCCAGTATGCAAGAAGACATAGCTTTTCTTTAGTTTTTCTGCGTCTTTGTCTTCGTTGTTTCTTTATTCTTAATGGGTGATGAAAAATCTGAAATGAGGACATTTGAAATTAATACTAAAAAAAATCTCAAGTAGGGACTGTTCCTCTTCACTCAGATATTTGAACGAGTGGACATCGGGCAATCTTCAATTTATTTATTTATTTTAGTTGGATCAGGTACGAACTATTTTATTTTTACTTTTATTCATAAATGTTGTATGAGTTATGGGATTCGCAGATGACAGGAGAATCACAATATTAGTGTCTATTGTCTCTATGTATAGATATTCGAATATTTTCTTTGTTTAGGTATTGGTATAAGAAAGAAGATAACGCTATGTGGTGAATTTAAAAACAGTCAAATTTCACAATGTATATTATTCGTGATTGTATATTAACTGTTAGGATATTTATTATTCTTGTTTTATTTTTTATGCTTATTTTGTACATTGTTGCTTGCTATATTACTCTAACATACCTCTAAAAGATCAGGGTTTACTACTTATTTGACAGAACGATTTTCGGCCGACACGCTCTTTTAGTGGGTAGTGGCTGTTGTGACATCGGGCCGAATTTCATAAAAAACTAAAATAGAGCTTTATTTACATTTCTTTAGATTTCCGAATTTTTAATCATACTACAAAAATTTAAGTTAGGGGTCGGTTTTAAAAAGCTAATTGCAAATATGATGTACCTAGAGGGTCCCGTGTCCCTAAATACGTTCATAAATTAAGTTTCGTAGTAGTTCTGTAATACCTATAAAGCGTTAGTTTCCGTAACAATATATAATAGCCTCTTTGTTTTGATAATAGGCTTATTTTATGCCCCAGACTTAAAGTTCTTGGCTCGCGCCGCAACTATTAATTATTTTAATTGCTAATTATGGAGAGTTTAGTTCAAAACGGTCTCGTGTTGCCAAATAACATCGTGTTAGCTTTAGTTTCAAACAAGAAGATTATTTATATGGGATAATATTATAGTCCCTGCATATCTATGCGTCATATAAAAAAAAACTAGCTTTTCGCCTGCGGCTTTGCTCGCATAAACTTTAAGATCTGTACAGTTTTTTAATCAACAAACTGTATAGTGTAGTGTAATGTGTATTGTCACATCCTCAGGGTTTGGAATTCAAAATTTTCCTTCTAAAACGATGGTTACAACATAAAATGAAACCGAACTGTTAATTTTGAATTTTTTCGTTAGCGATTTTGTAACTTAGTGATGATGATTCAGTCAGTACTTTATTTTTTGCACAAAAACTTGTCCTCTGTCCCTTTTTTCGCTTTGGACATGCCTTTTCTTCCCTCGAGGATTCAATTTTAAAAACCCCGAAAGACATGTTTAATTAACTGTGTTGGACAGCATTAAAACGGTTTTTTTTTTAACATAAACATAAAATAATAACTATGCTTGCCATCTTATTAGGGATTAAAGTTATAATATCCATGAAATACATTCAGTTTTATTAATCGAGTTCAAGAACATGTACACCTAGCTTTAAGTAAATTTGCTACACATTTTCTCCCTATAGCGGCTAAATTTTTAGAAACCCCAAAGACATCGTTTTTGTTTTGAAATCATATTTACTCAAATCTTAAGTAAATTTACGATAGAAATATATTATCCCAGACAAACACTCTAATTTCTTTTTCCCCGTAGGAGTTGAATTTTAAAATACAAAAAAATATCTACGTATTTGAATATTATTTTGTGATGAAAATCATTAATAATGAGAAATAATTATATTCGTCCATAAAAAAATATTTACATTACAAACTGTGTCATCCCCATTTTTCCGTTAAAAGTTAAATTTTAAAAAAACACGAGAATACGCTAATCTTAATTGTGTTTCAGAATAATAATACTGGGCTTGAAGACAATTTATCTAAAAGTTATTATTTTCTGTACAAATTGTGCCACCCTTTTTTCACATTCTTAAGGGTTGAATTTTGAAAAACGACACAAGCTGTTTAAAAAATTGTGTAAGAGAGCAGTAATACCAAGTCCCAAATAAATGTTAATTCTCACACAAATTTTACTACAGGTTTTTTACTTGTGTGACTTTTAATTGTGTTAAAGAACATTAATACTAAAGTTTCACTACAAATGTACACTAGTATTTCTCAATTACAAAGATACTTTGTCAGTCCTTCTTCCCAAATACAAATACAAATAGATTTTATTTGTTAAACATAGGTAAGATAATACAGATTTTTATAACAGATTTTGTGTTCTCTATGTTTTGTTGATTGCGGCGTACAAATATTTAAGCATGCACTGAAATACACCATTAAAATACTAATTATATTATAGAATCACTCAAAGTCGTTTATTGTGTAGTAACATTTTTCTGTAAGAATTGACACTAATCTTTTTTTAAACAACTGAAATGGTAGATCCTTAATTTTACCCGGTATTTTATTGTAAACAAGTGGAGCCATTCCATAAATACTTTTACTCATAAGTGCAGTTTCGCATTTTTTTAAACATAATTTTGTTAAATGGTGAGCTCGTGTGGATCTGATTCGTCCTTTTCTCCATTTTACAAAAAGAGATGGATTGCACTTAAAAAAAATACATACTTCCAAAATTTATAAAGATGGTAGTGTCAATATTTTTAGTTTTTGAAATGCAGGTTTGCAACTATCTTGAGTTTTTAAACCACACATTGCTCGAACACATCGCTTCTGGGCTTTGAAAACTGATTCCTTTTTGATAGAATTACCCCAAAATATAACTCCATATCTGAGTAATGATCATACAGAGCCGTGATAAGACATTAAAATTGCATCGAAGTTAACTTTTTTTGACAAATTATAAAGTGCATAGGCAAATTTACTAAGCTTCTTACATATTTCTTCAATTTGAGGTTTACAAGTTAACTGACCATCGATAAGGAGCCCTAGAAATTTAGTTGTGTTTACACTTTCCCGTTCAATATCTTTGTAACTGACTTTAATTTTTTGTTGGTTTAGGCGTTGATAAAAATGCATAGCTTTTGTAAGATTAATAAGATTAAGATTTAGTAAGATTAATAATCAAATTAGTTTTTCAAGCCACTTTACCGCCTTAGCCAGTGCTTCATTAATATTGTTTTGATAATTCATATCATTTTCGTTTTTTACAATGATCTTGCTGTCATCAGCAAACCACACCATTGGAGAATTAACTGTACTGGGTAAATCGTTTATATATAGTAAAAAAAAAAGGTTCTAATACACTTCCTTGTGGTACGCCGCATTTAACAGTTCTCGCGCTGGATAAGTACTTTACTTCTATTTTTTTGCATATTCTTGTGATCTCAGTATATTGATGTCGGTCTCGTAAGTATGACCTAATGAAATCTTGAATCGGTCCTCTAATACCATAGGCTGTTAATTTATCAATTAATGTATTATGATCTACGTGGTCAAACGCTTTGGTCATGTCTGTATATATTGCACATATTTGTGTTTTTTTATCTACATTAATCATGATTGTGTCTAGGAGATCAAAAATGGCCATATTAATTGTTTTGTTTTTTCTAAATCCTTTCTGTTCTGGACAGAGTATGTCAAACGTAGTTACGTAATTGGAAATAGCTTCATAAATATTTAGGATAGGCGGTTTTGTTTTTATTTATTATTTTCCACGATGCTTTTGTTTTATTTTCTGCAAACCTAATGAAATGATTGTTTTGTGCTAATTGTGTCAATTTAATAATCTTTTTAAATATTTTTGATTAGGATTTAAAATTTTCCTTATTTGTTTTTGTCAGCCTGAATCTATAGCGCCAAAGTAGTTTTTTTTTGTTTTTACTACATATTTTAATTCCGCGTGAAATCCAACGAGTTTTTTTTTTGAGTAAATAGTTGCTGTATAATATGGGAAACAAAGATCATATAGCATACTAAAACTTTCATGGAATGTATCGTATGCATCATTCGGATTGCTACATTTATAAACGTCAGTCACTTTTTGATATATTAATATTGTTTAGAACACATAAATACGTATTACAATGTGATATTCGTCATATGTATAGAATGATTTTAATAAATGACGAACGAAAGGTTTTTCAAAATTTTCTCTGGCGTGAAAGAGGAGTCATGCAATGCCTACAATTACAAACTATAGTCTACGGTTTAAAAAGCTCTGCATTTTTAGCTACTAGATGTTTAATGAGTTTTCTAATAAATATAAATCCGAATTCCCTTTAGCTAGTCAAGCTATTTTTACAGTTCATACGTTGATGATATCCAAACTGGCTGTAACACGCTTCAAGACGCTTTTCAGCCAAAAAAACGAGTTGCAAGCACTTATGCAAAAAGGCAATTTCAGCTTACACAAATGGATATCTAATAATTCGGAACTACTTAAAGATATTCCTAATGAACAGTTAGGTTTTTTACTGCAAAGAAATAGATCAAGAAAAATATATAACTAAATCTTTAGGACTAACTTTTGATGCTCGGAATGACGTATTCAAGGTAAGTGGACGGGTCATAACAACTAGTAAAATTCCTACTAAAAGAAATGTTTTAAGTTCTGTCAGCAAACTATTTGACCCATTAGGTTTCGCCGGGCCGTTTAAATTTATTTAAGTTGTCTACATTATAATCTCTTTTTCTTATACGCCAATATATAATGTCTTTGGCTTTTTTTATAGCAAGTTCTATTATTTTACTTTCACATCCTTGTTTTAGATTATGCGCAAAATTATCAATACATGTTTTGCTACTTAGCCTAGTGGGTTGTCTAATTGAAAGGTGTAGGTTATGTTGTAGGTATCGTATTTAAAATGCCCACATATAATATTTTTTTTATTTTGGTTGACGCATACTGTTTTAAAAATCAAATCTAATTTGTCATAGAAAAGTTCAAATGTTTTTGTCTTTGGAGTTCTGTATATGCAAATCAAAATCACATTATGTTCTGTTAGTTTTAGGCCACAACATTCAAAAATGCCTGAAACTGAGAACTTTGATATAATTTTGGTATTTATTTGTGTTGAATGCCGTGTTTTACTGATATACAGGACCCTTTTCTAATTTCCTCATTCCGTGAATAACATGTTGCCAACTAAAAATTTGGAATTGTTAGTAAATCTTCTTGTCCGGTCATTATGAAATTTTCAGTAATACACAGTATATCTACTGGCATTTGATTTAATGAGAGGTCTTCTAAGTGTATTGTTAGTATGTCTGATTTGTTTATAAGTCCAGCAACATTGTAGTAGCGTATTTATGTGTTAATATATCACCATATAAAAGATTATTAAAACGTTCTACTCAGTAGTTATACATCAAAGCATAATTACTATATTTATAAGTCGGTAAGCAGAGTATTATATTAGTAGATGTTTAACTTCTGCAAGATTTTTCTTAAAAGTAGAACCAGCTCAATATAATTATTTGTTGTTTTAAAGTCTTCTTCTCCTATGAAAATTATACAAGTATCTTTTTTTGTAAAATCTTGTAATTTCTTTTCAATATTTCTAAGTATGACAACAATTGATAGTTATGATTATTAAAATGGTCCTCAATTATCGATAGCTGATTTTTTCTGGTGCTGCTTATGATACACATTTTTTTTTTGATTTTTTTACCACTTGATATTATGTCAACTGATTTTATAGGTATTAATTGCGGTTCTGATTATTGCTCTTTAATGGCTCGGATTTGATGGTTTTTTATACTTTCATTATCGCTTTGTGGTGTAATCGAGGGTTTATTTTGTATAATGTTTTTATTTTTTATTTCTCTTGGAGTTGACGATTAAATTATTTTCTTTTTTGGAGTAGTAAAATCTTTGCTTTTAACAGCTTTTTTGTGTAATTCGTGTTTTTTACTTAAATTTCCTAAAGATTTTTTTAGTTCGCTATTCTCTGATTGTAAATTATTCACTTCATTATGAACTATCCGTAACTCCAATGTAAGTTTTTTTATTTGCAATTTTAATTATTGGACTTTTTCATTACTTTCATCATCTGATAGGTTAGGTAAACTGTGTACGGTGCCTTCATTTGATGTACTCTTTGTCAGGTTAATTTCGTCGCTTACTTCAGATACTGATTGTTTTCGCTTGGATCGACGGAAAGTTATATTTTCGAAGAAACTATTCATATTTAATATTTCTCTAAAACAAAAAGTGAGGAACCAGTCCCATTAAGGGTTTAATTTTGACAAACACCAAAGAAAATTATTTGTATAAAGTTTTAAGTAAATTAAATAAACAATATTTAAATTCAAGCCTTTTTTATACCCTTTTTAGGGTTCCGTACCACAAAAAGAAAAAAAGGAACACTTATAGGATCACTTTGTTGTCCGTCTGTCTGTCTGTCTGTCTGTCGATCTGTCACGACCTTTTCTCTTAGGAACCCGTGAAGGTATCAAGTTAAAATAAACACTAAAGTCTACGCTACGGGCCCCTAAATAAATACTAAAGTCTACGGGCCCCTAAAGCTGTAAAAAATCAAGCTTCTTTGTCAACGCAATAAAAAAAATTCGGCCAAAATACTGCTGTTTTTGTCCCATATTTTGGCATTCACAAACAAATGAAAACCTGTGGGGTACTTGTCGTTGTCCTAGAATCATAAAACCGGCCAAGTGCAAGTTGGACTCGCGCACCGAGGGTTCCCTACCTACCACCATTTATGTAGTCTACAAACACAAACAAAAATATTTTTATATTTGAGTCGATTGAATGAAGTTACAGGGGGGGGGGACACATTTTACGACTTTCGAAGTATCTCTCGCGCAAACTATTCAGTTTAGAAAAAAATGAAATAAGAAACTTTAATATCATTTTTAAAACCCTATCCATAGAAACCCCAGACGCATGGGTTTGAAGAAAAAAAATCCAAAAACTGATAACTAAGGCATAAACCTGTGAGACTTGATCTCATGATGTACGAAAAATCTACAAATAATAAGTTGTAATAATAAATAGTAAGCTGAAACACATCATCCTTTATTTTCTACTTAATATGTATATACTAATTTGCATGGCTTTATTTAGAAAAATAGCGGAATTTCCATACAAATTTTATCCTCTATTTAACCCCCTGCGGTATGATTTTTCAAAAACAGTGTAATGTATCATTGAAAGTCAAAAGGCTGAATACCAATTTTCAAAGATTTAACTCAAAAACTGGCAGATTTTCATTCAAATTGACAACCCCTATTTCACCCCCTTAGCAGTTGAAATTTGCAAAATCCGATCTTAAATTTCAAATTTCTAAACTTAGCGTTTAGGGGTGGGTGGTGGTGAGTCAGTCAGGACATTGCCTTTTATATATACCTATAGTCAAAGTCAAGATTTTTTATTCAAATTAGGATTTTACAAACACTTTTGAATCTTCAAAGTTATGAAATACTATTTTTTGAAAGCTCCCACCTTCCCTCCGGTTCACAATGTTGTTGATTTCTACCGAGAGGAATCCGGCAAGAAACTCGGTAGTTACTCTTTTAAAAATAATCATAAAATCTACAAATACAATGAATGATTTAAATAAAAAATTTAAGCCGTACAATTTTTAAATTATTTACATTTTAAATAAAGTCGTACAATATTATATTAAACCATTACGTATGCATCCTGTAATTGAGCATCTTAAGTCCCACGGATTTTTATCATTTACATAGTCTGAAATATTGTATACAATATATAATAAATATCTGTCTGAAATATGCATTTTTATCATTTACATAGTCTGAAATATTGTATACAATATATAATAAATATCTGTCTGAAATATGCATTTTTATCATTTACATAGTCTGAAATATTGTATACAATATATAATAAATATCTGTCTGAAATATGCATTTTTATCATTTACATAGTCTGAAATATTGTATACAATATATAATAAATATCTGTCTGAAATATGCATTTTTATCATTTACATAGTCTGAAATATTGTATACAGTATATAATAAATATCTGTCTAAAATATGCTTTTTTACATAGTAGTTGTTTGATGAAAAATTCAAATTTTCTTATTTGATTAGCTTTTGAATATTATTAGGAACTTTGCTGTAAAAGTGTATATATTGCCTCATAAAAGACTTACAAATTTTGTGTAGACGTGTATCATGTACCGACAGCCTATTTTTACTTGTGTCTGTAGAAAAAATTTTGTTACCAAATGCTGTTATTGTTCGTTTAATTTAATAGAAAAATAGCGTTTTTTGAGCTTGTGAGAAAGATAGTAGCGTTGAATCGTTAAAATTTAGAACAGAGAAAAAGAAACAAAATAAAACGCGGCTAGTCCCGCGATCATAGTTTTGCTGGAGTTGTTGCAGCTTGATCATGCCACCGGCTTTCAATGTAGATAACTTCTTGAACTACTGTGCGAAGAGAGGACACATCTTGGTGTATCGTACAACACCTGATGCTGTCTGGTTGTCGGCTAACCTGGATATGCCAACTTTCCCGGGAACTGTCAACGTAAGTTGTCATCTTTTATGATCACAATCATGTCGTTCGTTTGTTTTGCCCTCGTTTGAAGCTTCGAAACGCTGCCTCTTAAATTTATTAAAAAAAAGAAAAAATTAAAATTATATAATAAATATAAAAATGTGCGCACAAATACTACTAATAGTAAGAAAACTTGGCTGTCTAACCAGGGCAACGATGAAGTGCGGTGTGGTCCAGGGCGGGGACTCGCACCCCCTAATTACGCGCGGGTACTGTCTAAGTAGCGTGTCGCGTGTCGTTATCGATAATCAAATTTTATAATTGTTGCGACAAAATATGAGTATCGGCGAGTCCCTAACTAAATTTAATCACCTCAAACATAATATATGAAATAAATACTCCCGGTCTGTCCGTTTATTGTATGCTTGTACGGAATTACTATTATACAAATTTATTTTCCAAGAACGTTTAGACCAGTAGTTCCCAAACTGATCTAGGTGGACCCCCAGGGGTGCACAAGAGACTCGACGGGGCCTACGTTGGCGTGACAAAAACATTAGGGTTCACAATTCGTAAGCGGGGGTCCACGAAAATGTATCTTTTTTCGATAGTTAAGAACTAAAATGTTGTCTTGACTTCACGTATCAATGTAGGCAGATAATTTTAAGAAGCTTAGCGACTATTACTTGTAAAAACTTGCATATTCCATATTAAGATATAGAGCATATTTTCATAGTTAGATCTAATCTTTACATTTTTTGTCGAGTTTTGGGAATATGGTAGAAATATAGCTGCAGGGGCCCACCGAAACCACCTAAATTTTAAAAGTGGTCTATGAGAAAAAAAGTCTGGGATCCTCTCGTTTAGACAAAGAAAATGTAATATTACTATTTAGTTTAGAGGTCTACTATTACCTACCTG
The DNA here is from genome assembly GCA_946406115.1 of Apoda limacodes. Lineage (NCBI taxonomy): Eukaryota > Metazoa > Arthropoda > Insecta > Lepidoptera > Limacodidae > Apoda > Apoda limacodes. Next base: position 1,476,332 of record OX291553.1, on the reverse strand, counting down.
ATTAATGATTATTTTGTTTTTCTATGTGTTCTTTGTTTTTAAATCAGATAATTTACATATTAGTAACTTTGCTTCTTTCCACTATCAATGTTCCCTGTATTTTAGAGCCTCTTGGCGTGAATCGTGACGATGGAAAGAGACCGGACGGTTTATCGTTGATTCCTTCGTTGAGGAGACGCGGGCTTTAGTATGGGATGCAATTTGCGTCGATGCCCTGGCTCCGTCTCATTTTCCTTGAACCAAACATAGAGCTGGAGGGGTAGCCAAAATAGCAGAGTCTCGCAAACGGCGCATATATGAGTCATTACTTGCAAACTATGAGATTGTGCCATTTGCTGTAGAGACTCAAGGGCCATTGGATTGTACTATTTACGTTATTTACAAACACAAACAAAAAGTGTGGCACTAACCGGTACAATTACTAACCAAGCCTGACGTTGCTTAACTTTGAATAGCGTAGCCAACTAATGTATGTACTTTTTTTTTGTGATAACTCTGACACATTTTTAGAGTTCCGTACCCAAAGGGTAATTAGCGGAACCCTATTACTAAGACTCCGCTGTCCGTCCGTCTGTCACCAGGCTGTATGTCATGAACCGTGATAGTAAGACAGTTGAAATTTTCTCAGAAGATGTATTTCTGTTGCCGCTATAACAACAAATACTAAAAAATAGAATAAAATAAATATTTAAGGAGGCTCCCATACAACAAACATGATTTTTTTTGCTCGATTTTGCTCGATATTGATAACGGCAACAGGCGGACGCTTAAAATATTCACAGAATATTTAGTTAGTCACTTTAAAAATAAATAATTAAATTAAAATAAAATAAATATTTAAGGGGGCTCCCATATAACAAACGTGATTTTTTTGTCGTTTTTTTAGATATTGGTACGGAACCCTTCGTGCGCGAGTCCAACTTGAACGATTTTTAGTGTCTGGCCGCTCTTTGCGCCGAGACAAAGAAGTTCCCTTACTATAAGTAGTTATTTCGCTATGGATCTGGTGTTCGTTTTTCAAATAAAGCGTTAAAATTGGAAGCGAAGCAAAGCGAATTTTGAAAAAAAGTAGAACAAGATGGCTTGACAAAATAACATGTAAAAACAAAAAAAAATTTAATGTGAAAAAAAAGGCAGAGCTATTGCTAACGATTCAGTATAATATATATGTATACACTTATCCAATGTTGGGGTTCCTTATTATTCCCTATGTAATCGTTACATTTTGATAATGTTAGTACGTGGTATTAAAAATAAATTGAGTGACTTGGGCCTGACGTGAACAACTAAGTTTCAATGTAGCGCGCCCCAACAAAAATGGTTAAATATGAGCAGTGACACGCTGGTGGAATGGGGAGTGAGTGAGTGAGTGTTGTGTGTTCGCTGTGTGGGTGAATGTGTGGAATGCTCGGTTTGCGTTCGTTATAAAATAAGGTGGCGAAGAAATGCATTTCTGATATGTTTAATTGTGTAAGTGCATTTTGAGGCTCCTAATACGAAAGTGGTGCTCCAGTTACGGAAGGTATAGACGAGTATTTGCTAAGCAGAATATTTTTTTAAAAGGTATTTTTTTTTATATAAAAAGGCTAATGGGACGTTTGGGATAATAAATATTATTATAGTTCACGGCACGGTCCACTGATTCAACCTTTAAGGTCCGGATAGGTGACATGGTCACTAAACTCAGTAAACAAGATGGCAGCTCCCTGTATGCCTTTAAATCAACGCGTTTTTGACCGCTTAACTGCGTATCGCTCTTAGATGATTAATGTGATTGTCTTACTTAGTTATAGTTCACTCCTCCCAACACTAGAACCGTGACGATCTGGGATACATTTGGTCAAATGCTTGAAAACCCCAGCTCGCCACTTCTAGATCGCGTGCCCAATATAATCTCTTCCGTGACCGATTTAAACGTTGCTATCGACTCACTCACTGGCCACCTGACCGCCACCGTTGGTGAGTGCTCAAGACAAGTGCCGGTTGGTGATTACCACCACCTAATCCTGCCTCAGCACATCAGGTCGCTAATGACTGAGCGTAACGCGGCTCGCCGCAGACACGGTCGCGCTCCCACTACCAAAAACAAAGCTCGCTTCAACGACTTACACCGCTGTAGCTGAGCTTTGCGCCCAACGTTTCGGTGATCTTATGGAGAACATTTCTCCTTCTCATCAAGCGTATTGGCACCTAGCCAGAGCTTTGAAATCAGACACCGCTTACTCTCTCTCTCCGTTAACTCGTCCCAACAACGTTCCCGCGTTCGATGACGTCGAAAAAGCGAATTGCCTTGCTTCTAGCATCCAAGCTTCATGTGCTAGCACACATGCCGCCCTATAAGTTTACTAAAGGCCCTTGGTAAACTTTAGGAACGCCTCCTCCTCGCTCGCCTACGGAACGCTATAGTCTCTAGAGGCATCTTTATCGACGAGCAGTTTGGCTCCGCGCCAAACACTCATGCGTCCACCAAGTCCTCCGCATCACGGAACATATTCTCAATGTATTAGGTAAGCCCCGCCACACGGGCGCTGTCTTCTTCGATGTAGCGAAAGCCTTCGACAAAGTCTGGCACAACGGTTTAATTTATAAACTGTATAACTTTCAGTTGCCAGATCGTCTGGTGCTCATCATACGAGACTACTTGTTGAACCGTAGCTTTCGCTATAAAGTTGAAGGCACTCTCTTTCTTCCCGCCGTCCCATAGAGGCAGGACTCCCACAAGGGTCCGTGCTCGCCCCTATCTTGTACCTTCTGTACACATATGACATCACTTAAAAGGTACCCAATAAGCCCTCTTCGTGGACAATGCCGCTATTTATACCACCAATACGCAAGTGAGTCGAATCAATAAAAGACTCCAACCTGCTATTACCGCCCTAGGCGAATGGTTTCGGAAATGAAAATCGAATAGAATCCCGACAAAAGCTCTGCCGTTCTCTTTAACTCAGGCCGCCCTCCGCGGCCATCTCCCCTCTCACTCTTCGGTCGTGCCATTCCTTGGCAAAAGAAGACCAAATATCTCGGCGAGACCTTGGATAGGCATTTGAACTTCCGCGCTCACACCAAAATAGTTAGAGACCGAGCCACTTTTGTCCTCGGTCGTTTATATGCCATGATAGGCAAGTACAGTAAGGTTTCGCTAAAAAATAAGCTGACTCTTTACACCACTTGCATCCGCCCCATACTAGCATACTTCTAGCTTCCAGCTACTAGCGTCGTTTATGCGTTGTCTAAACGCAATCTCCACAAACTCCAGACCCTCCAAAACCACTTTCTCAGACCGGCCTCCGGAGCCTCCTGGTACGTCCACAATGCGCACCTACACATGGACTTTAAGCTCCCCACGAATCATTTTTGAGCGTACACAAAATCACCCGAATCGATTAATTGTTCAATCCACAAAGTATCATCCCCCCGACCGATCTCGGCCTAGTCGTAAAACTATCGTTAGTGGCCTAGGCTCGTACTCACTGCCCCAGATGACGATCTTGCTGTCCGGATAGCGAGATTAGTCTCTACGACCTCCCCCAATAGGACCTCCCCCTAACACGACGCCGACGTCCCCGGGTTAGTCAGCGCCGGCAAGGATACACAAGGTATCAAAGAGTGCCAGGGTGCTTCTCGCCCCCACTCAATCGCAACCGCACCCGCGTAACGGGTAACTCCCCTCCTGGCGCTGACTCACATTCGGGTTCGAGACACACGGCGGTCGAAGGGATGTCCCCGAGAGCGACAACCTAAGCGGAGGCTCCCCCCGCGGGGAGCCCTTGAGCGTTGGGCACTATTTGGGCTGATGCTCTTTTAGATTCTCGCCCTAAAAAGCCCAGTGAAGCAGTAATGGCTGCAACAGCCAACTGCATTGACAGTTCAGAAAAAAAACTTAGTTTATCTGCCTTTTATGATGTCACGTTTTTTAACTAAGTCTCGAAGTAATTGCGAATTGTTTTGATCGTTGGCAACTGGTCTGTACGGAGATTTCTCTCGAATCTTAGCGGTTTCTGATGTATGTATGGTGGTTTGTACACTCATTTGCAAAACTGCATATAGAGTTTCAAAACAAAATAGAATGGCAAGGCGTAGTCACTCACGCACTTAAAGAAATAAAGTAATATGTCTTGTAGGACCTGAGTAATATCAGTTTCATTTAATATTAGATATAATAATTTCACAACAAAAGTTATCGTATCCGTAGCCTAGTGGATAGACGTATCAGATCTTAATACGTGTTTCGAGAGCAATGTAGGTTGTGGATTCGAATCTCACCTTATGCCTTTCTTATGAATTATGAATATTGTGTTCAGTTAAAAGCTTAGACCAATTTTCTAATAGCTATTAAGTTAGATGCGGATGCTACGTAGGTAGACATATTATTTTTGTCGTTCGTTGCCGATTTCTTTCTGGGGGTATGTGCTGACAATGTTGTTTGGAGTTTTTATTTAGCTATTAAGTTTGTTTAGTGTTTTTATTAAATTTCTTTGCTAAAAATAACATACAGGCCAAAATTCATTGTAATAAAATATCTAAAAAAAAAATTAAAATATAATTCAGTAGTTTGAAAAATGTTTATTTTAATCAGGCACTTTGGTTTTTAGTGGATTACCGTAAAGCGTTGGGTCTCTCGCGGCACATTGATGCGATTTAAAGAAGATTTATGGTGGAACAATGGTTTCATACCGACTGCTGTGTTTGGGAACATGTTTAACACACACTATTCGTCGAGCTCTGCATATTGAAGGATTGCATCATACAAAGCCAGCTAAAAAACCATTTTTAACTAATATCTATAAACAAAATAGATTGTTGTTTGCAAGGGAGTATTTAGATTTTGACTGGGAGCACACCTTATTCACCGATGAGAAGTCATTTGAATGATCTGAAAACGGGAGGGTTTATTTGTGGCGCAGAAATGGAACCTGTTATGCAGAACAAAATGTTGTTCCTAATATGGAATCTAGACGGATATCACTTAATATGTGGGGGTGGATGAATGCGGCTGGTCCATAGAAAACCTATAGGGTTTGATGGTGCAAAGATAGGACATGCGAAATGAAAGAACTACAGAGTCATTAGGGCTCACTGTGTAGAAATTTGGGACAATATTAGAGGAACAGATCTGTTCTTATATAGTCGGATCTATGCGGCGGCGTTTGCTTGCTGTAATTGAAAATAATGGAGGTTATATTAAATAGGCGAGTCGGACTCGCGCACGAAGGGTTCCGTACCATTATCTATAAAAACGGCAAAAAAATCACGTTTGTTGTATCGGGGGCCCTTAAATTTTTGTTTTATTTTAATTTAATTATTTATTTTTAAAGTAACTATATAACTAAATATTCTGTAAATATTTTAAGCGTCTACCTGTTACCGTTATCAATATCGAGCAAAAAAATCACGTTTGTTGTATGGGAGCCTCCTTAAATATTTATTTTATATATGTTATAGCGGCAACAGAAATATATCTTCTGTGAAAATTTCAACTGTCTGTCTATCATGGTTCATGAGATACAGCCGGAGCCTTAGTAATAGGGTTCCACTAATTACCCTTTGGGTACGAAAATTTTTTTACATTTCAATATATCTAAGACATAACATTTTTTTTTTACTTTGTTGTTTTTGAAAATATACCAGCGTTACCGAATGAATGGTGACTTGTATTTTTTTTAATCTTATGTTTAAGTTTCAATTTTTTTTTCATTACGAAAACGAATACTTAAGCTACAACCATAGGAAATATATATATAGAAAAAAGATACTTTTATCAAAAACATTATTTATGATTTATAAAATTTTAATTAAAACCATTTTTATTTGATTGCCAGTGTTTTAATTCTTGCAAACAAAACAAAAAGTTCTCATACCAACTGGTCCTTTTCAGAGAGAACTAGATGTCAAAACATAAAAAAAAAAGTTATTCCTAACAAAAATACTCAAAACGGAAATAGCGTGATTTGAACCATAGGCTCGCCGGTTTAAGTCGCAACGCTTACCTACACTACCACTACACCACAGGGCAGATAACATTGAATGCGAAATAAACAATACTTATGTAAAACAACACTGCAGTTTACACCATATTAATTTGCTAGGTTAAGAAACCAAAAGATGGAAGAACGGTTTAAATAAACTGGTTAGTATAAAGAAAACTAAACCTAATTTTGTCGATTTAAAGTTAATATTATTGACAGTTCTGATAATGTTAATGTGTGAGTGCGAGATTCACAGAATAACTTCATGCAATTTTAACCTTTACACTATGTATGGACTATTGCAAATGACCGTACATACATCAGAATTTTTGGTGGTATGTAAAAACAAGAGAACTTACTTTTAAGGCGTGAAATATGAAGCTGGGTAATGATTGATGCGGCGGATGTGAAGTTCACTTCAAAAGCTCCACGAATGTTAAATCAAGTAATTATTCACCAAATCACTAGAATTAGAAATAAAACAGTGATGCGATGTCTTAATTTTGATCCGCTAATCCTTTTCTTGTGTTTGGACGGTAGTACCAAATAGTTTCATTTTTTTGATGCGATTTTGGTTCTTGTAAAATTTGTCTCTGAAGGTCTACAAATGTTAAAGGTGTTACCCGCGTATGTAGAAAATAATTTGTTACACAAAATAATACTGCTGCTTATATTATTCGTTTTATTGAAGAAAAATAAATATATTTTAATTGCGTTTTTTGGGCTTGTGAAAAAGATAGTAACCGTTAAATCGTTAAAATTTTCAACAAAGGAAAAATAAACAAAACAAAACGGGGTTAGTCCTGCGATGATAGTGTTGCCGGTGTTAAATAGTGTTGCAGCTTGAACAATATAAATATTTTGAAATATTTATAATCCAATATCTCAATGTAAAACGGTGATTCAATTAGAAATTAGATTTTGACGTGAAAAGTCTTTAGTTCGGCAGTAGAGTCTGTAACCTCGCCGTATGAATTAAAATGGAGTGCTAAACAATGCAAACGTCCAGGTCGCCTGCAAGCCACACGCCCTTTATATGGAGTACAGTTGATGAAAAAATTATGCTTTTGAACTCTATGTTAACTGAACTTTATGATGTGCATGCACCTATCCGACCAGTCAGAGTAAAACATCTTCCTGCTCCCTGGTTAACAGAAGAAATCAAAGCACTGATGGCTAAGAAAAACAATGCTAAATCCAAATATAAAAGAAATCCTATTGATGCCAATCTAGAAAACTATAGACTTTTACGGAATCGCTGCAATACAATGTGTAGAGACGCGCAGCGACGCCACATTCACAAATCAGTTGAAAATGAAAATTCGTGTAAGGTATAGAAATTTCTAAAATCAATAGGAGTTGGAAAATCATCTCAGAATTCACTTCCGCCAAACATCAATGTTAATCTCCTGTTCTATCTTTGATGGTATTGCTAAAACCAATACTTTAAATAATCTTTCCTCACTACCAACTCCTGATTTCTCTCCTTTTACTTTTACACAATTCACCGATTGTGATGTTAAGAAGAACGTTCTCGCCATTACTTCCAATGGAGTTGGTAACGACGATATAAGCCGTAACATGATAAATTATATAATTGATATTATCTGTCCTACAATTGCAAAAATCCTTAATCATTCTATTTCCTCTTATACATTTCGTATGGCATGGAAGGACGCTCACATAATTCATTTGCCAAAAAAATTGAATCCTTCTAGTCTTTCTGATTTTCGTCCTATTTCTATTCTTCCTTTTTTATCCAAAGTCCTTGAGCGTCTTGTCCAAAAACAACTAAACCTGTTCTTGACACGAAATAACCTATTAAATCCTCTTCAATCAGCATTTCGTGCAGGACATAGTACTGTTACGGCTCTAGTTAAAATCACGGATGATATTCGCATGGGAATGGACAATAAACAGCTCACAGTATTAACGTTACTTGATTTTAGTAATGGATTTAATACTGTCGATTTTGATGTGTTGTTGGAGTTATTGCGTTCTCTTAACATATCTCCAACGGTAGTTGCATGTTTCAAAGCTACTTTCGTGGACGTAGGCAAAGTATCAAATTCGATAACAGTTTTTCAGATTGGTGCCACATAGTTGTCGGTGTTCCGCAAGGTGGCGTTTTATGTCCTCTCTTATTTGCGATTTTTATTAATTCAATTACTCACCAACTTTCTTCTCTCCACCACATTTATGCAGACGATCTCCAGGTCTATAATCAAACAACTTTGATGATTTATTTCAAACGATAGGTTTGATAAACTCTGATCTCCTTAGAATTTCAGAATGGAGCAAGGCCTTTGGAATAAAAATAAACCCAGCAAAAACCCAGGCCATAATACTAGGCAAACCAAGGTTTATGTCTAGAATAAACTGGGTTAGTCTCCCAAAAGTTTGTGTAGAAAATGTACTTATACCTTATAATGACCAGGTTAAGAATCTAGGTATTATTATAGATAGTAGTATGTCTTGGACTTTACAGATAGCCGAGGTCAGTAGGGAAATGTTTTCCGCTGTAGGTTCCCTAAGAAGGCTGCAAAATTTCCTACTTACGGACACTAAAATTGTTCTTGCACACTCTCTTTTGCTTCCCATACTCAATTACGCCGATGCTAGCTATCCTGATTTAACTGAAGACCAATTAAACAAACTTGAGCGACTTCAAAATCTCTGTATTCGGTTTATATTTGGATTACGCAAATATGACCATATTTCCAATTTCCGCGTCCAAGTGGCTCCCAATTCGCTTTCGCTGGAATGCTCATATTCTTTCACTTCTTTACTGTGTGCTGTTCAATCCTAGCTACCCTTCTTATCTAAAAGAGCGTTTTGGTTACTATGCCTCTTTGCGTTCCTCGTCTAATTTATTACTTAATACATCGAGTCACAACTCAAAATTTTACGATGATTCCTTCACCGTACAAGCAGTGTGATTGTGGAAATCTCTCCCAGTAGATATCCGAAAAGCACAATCACTTACAACCTTCAAAGCACAAGTGAAAAAGCATTTTTTAAATCTCGCATAACCTTGTTGTTTTGCTCCCTCTGTTCTTCTGATGTAGACACTTAAATATTTAAGTTATGATTGTTTTATTTATGTGTAGTTTATGTATTTTTATGTAAGGAATTTATGTATTTTGTATTTTATGTAAGGAATTTATGTATTTTATATTTTATGTTTATACACCCTTATGGGTATTTATGTATTTTGTAGTTATTTATTTATTTGGAAATTTATACAATTCTTATTCTATGTTACTTATATCTTTATTTCAGTTTTTGTACAATTTTGCACACCCTACCATTCCAATCTTTTAAATTTGTATATCAATAACAACATAGGTTATCTGGTAGAAATCGCCATCTGGCGGTAAGATCGCCTGTTGTACGTGTTTTTTAATGTTATTTTTTCAATAAGTTTGTGTTTTTGTTTTGTTCAATAAAGGATATTTGTATTTGTATTTGTACCAGTAGGCATGGCTGCAGGTGACCCGGTCGCTTGTATTCTTTAGCACTCTATATAAATTCATATGAAGTAGTGGGTCACGCGAACTAACGTCCGGATGTTACCTAGACGTATAAGATGCATAGACGTTTCACGTTAAACCAACGATCGTGTCACCCCCACCCTCCACAGCCCCATCCACTTTTTTGTATTTATTGATGACGTTTGGTGAACTGCGCTTTTGACATCAAAGCATCCGTATAAAGGTTATGTCAATGATATGTTACATTTTTTATAAGTTACATGACGTCTATTTGATTATTATACGTTTTATAATTTCCACCTACTTCGCGTCTGAAACACGTGAACCAAAACGGTCCAACCTTAAGTTGTGACTAAAATGTTGTCTTAATGTTTACACGACCAAATTTTGTAAGGTGGGTATTTAGTTCTCTCTCAATTTTTCTTTCTTTAAGTTTTTTTATAGTAATTTTTGATTTGACTAACTTGTAAAACAAATACGTACTTACTTGTTGTCGCCACACAAGTAAGGACGACAGCGGAAAATAAGATCAATAACATCTTGGCTGATGTCGCGCGGTGTTTGTGAACATTTCGGCTGTGCATTTCCGTATGACATTATAAAATGGAAGTAGGCAAAATATTCCTGCCTTAGCATGTCACCAGACACAATTGGCTTTCAGTTTTTTCAAGGATAAGTTGCACTGCTCAATCTGTCACAAAGTGATTTAATACGCTGTTTCCAGTTCATGTTACAGTTTAATATGAGGCTGAGAAATTTAGTACTCTCAGAACAGGACTTGAACTGCTTATAATACCTTAAGTTGTGACTAAACTTTTTTAGTTAATAATTAACCAAATTACAGTCTTGAAGTCGGTTTGATTTTTTTAAATTTCATTTTTGAAATAATTGATCCTAGTTGGCTCGATTCCCGGCTAATACTTCCATATCTATACCTGTACATGAAAATAATATGAAAAGTGAGGCTCCTAATATACATTCAATTTGCTCAAAACTAACTAACTTACCTTAGAACTTTCTCCAAATGTCTTAACTATTGCATCAGATAAACTTGCTATTAGTTCTAGATATCTTGCAACAAGACGTCAAACTTTGAGGAAGTTAGAATTCTAATATAAACTAAATGGTTGGGTTTAAGGAGATTGGGCTTGTGGTTGGAAGAGTATGAAGTCAATTCTGAGAAAACAGATTATACATAACAAAATGCACTGGTACGTGCTGGGTACTTTAATTACAATAATGCAGTAAATAAAGTCAAAACTGAGCTAAGGTTTGATTAGATATGAATAAAAAGGGAAACAACATTATTTTGTAAGATATAAGTAAATGTTTAATTTAAACTGTAAAAGCTTAAATTTTATCGTCGAATTATATTAAATCATTGCCAAGGTTGTAAGATAAACCATTGCTACTGACCTGACAATAAAAAATATTAACAAAAAAGCTAAAATAAAAAAAAAACAAAAGTCCCCACTTTGTCCCAGCGTGATTAGGGTAAAAGAGGTGATATGGCATCATATTAAAAGAGACGCCATGATTTCTTTTTTTTGATTATTCTCTATTTTTCACTGTGCTTTACTTATAGATGCTGTCAGAAATACTTATCAGTGCCCGCTAGTTGGCCTGCGCGTAAGCGTAAAGTTTCACGAAGGAAATATTGGATTGGCGCGAATTTTTTTTGATCAAAATGTTGTGTGAATGCGGTTTTGGTAAATTTTGCAAGTAAAACAAAGACACCATATGGTAAGAAAGAAGTTTTAATATATTGTTGTGTTTGTTCTTAAATTATTTGAATTTTATTTTTCTATCTCTGTGCCATATAATACTATTTAGTTGTATGAGGAGATTTCTCCCACGAAATGAAGAGTGATCCCACCCCTTGCAAAACTTGTTTTCGTTGTGTATCTACCGAATATTTTAATTATTTTAAGGATGCCGAGACGATACGAGTATGTTATTGATTATAAACATAATGTCGTAAGAAGGCATAGAAAAAGTAGATAAGGGTGAAATATTGAAAAAAAATAAAACAGCTTGTATTAAGTGGTCTTCACACCTAAAGTGGCTTTATGAATCAAGCATAATGTCCCCTATGCTTTGTAATAATTGTGATAGAGAAACACTACGCAAAAAAACCAAAAAAGGCCTTAAAGACATGTATGTCGTCTCTCCCACTCCCACACTGTGTAGGAGAGACGGCTATTTGCCAACTTTAATATTTTATATATTTTTCCTTCTTTTTTAGTTTTAGACAGATAACAAAATTATTGTGATTATAATATACAATATGAGTGTACCTTTAAACGAGCTAATTACTATTGAAACACCTCAGCTGTGATCACATTCTGCCATATTCATATTGAAAACCCCGTTGTAACAGTAAAGGCATACGTTTAATTAAAGTTACAGGTTTCCTGCCCTTTGAAAAAGTTACAAAAAATCAGCCCTTTTCTTGACAGCCCTCAGATCTACTCAGATAAAATTAACCAGCTCCAGTTGAACTAACAAATTGGGTTTCAATGAACTCTGCCAAATTTTGGAGCTTTCCAAAAAAGACCCCGGTAGGCCTATTAGCCCATTTAAATAACACAAGAAAAATAAAAAGACTTCTAAGATAAATATTCTAAGATAAAATGTCAACGATTAAAAATAAACATATAAATATAATAAATAATCAGTCAAAGATTTAAAAATCTCAAAATTAGAAACAAACTATAAAAAAAATTAGTAGTTAATAAAGATGTCAAAACAAAAACAAACATAAATAAAAATCAATAAAAATGTCAGAACAAAAACAAACAAATACAATAAAATGTCAAACAAATATTTAAATTGTCAAACGTGCTCACTGAATTCTTTGACAGCATACAGTGATTGAGTCAGTAAAAGCTCTTTTAGCCGAAGACCAAATTGCTCATCCGAGACTTCATTTTTTAGGATGACGGGAGGTGCTCATAATAAGCTAGGCCTATGACTCGCGGATTTTTATCCAGCAGCGCCACACAGTGGCACACGTTGTAGACGCCCTATTTGACGAGTCACTCTGTCTGGAACACTGATGCGTTTACAGGTGTTTATGTTGCGTCGAGTCTACATTATAATATAAAACACATATGGATGTATTATATTCCAGTATTATAACCGGATAAGGATTTGGTAATACAAAAATTTAACTTATTAGCCCCTTATATTAAAAAAGTCGACAATAGTAATCTTTCTTTGTTGGGGTCACCTATATTTGACGAATTATTCCCATCATTTTTTGAGGAAAAAATTCAAAACTTTTTGCAGGTTTCAGATCGCTTAGCAAAAATCAATAGTCACATGGCATTCACAGCTATCCGTTTCTGTCTTTTTATACCTAAATTCACATATCTTGTATGATGTTGTCAACTCTGGAAACATACCAACCTTGTTCAGAGTTTGGACAACATCATTAAAAATACTTTGATTTCTATTTTGAATGTAAATTTATATCATCGAGAATGGTTACAAGTTTCTCTGCGAGTGCGGTTTGGAGGTTTAGGTATCCGTTTAAATTTAGTTGTTGCTCAACCCTGCTTTCCTTTCCTCTGTTCATAGTAATCAAAATTTAATTTATAAAATTCTTTAAAATATTCCGGAAATTGTTAAAATATCTTTCATGAACGAAGCCAAGAATACATGTACTGCCCAGATACCGATTTTCCAAAAAATCCTTTTTCACAGCGGTTGTGGGATGGGTCGGTCTGCGAACAAGTGCGGAAGCAACTCTTTAATACGTGCTTGAACTCCACAGAGCGTGCCCGTTTACTAGCTGTTGCCGAGTGCGAATCGGGTCTGTGGTTGCAGGTCCTTCCTTCACCAAAATTAGGGACCCTCCGGGATTCTTCCACTTTCAGAATTGCGACCTCCCTCCGCTTGGGTACATCATGTCGTGCTTCACACCGTTGCCAGTGTGGTGCTGCTGTCGAGCGGCGCGGTCATCACGGCCTCTCTTGCACAAAGAGTGCAGGCAGGTTTTCCCGCCATGCCAGCCTTAATGATATAATACGCCGAGCTCTTGTCTCCGCCAATTGCGCGCCTGTTCTTTAACCAAACGGGCTTATACGGGACGATGGTAAGAGACCAGACGGCATGACTCTGATTCCGTGGCGGATGGGGCGGCCCTTAGTATGGGACGCTACTTGCGTCGACACCCTGGCACTGTCACATATTCAAGGAACACAGAATAGAGCTGGTGCGGCGGCGGACTCTGCAGAAGTCCTCAAAAGGCGGAAATACACTATTCTAGACAGTGGGAATGTATTTGAGCCTTTTGGAGTCGAAACCTTAGGACCGTGGGGGAAAAGTGCCAAAAAAATTTTTAGATCTTTATCTTTGCTTCTGGTTGAAGGTTCTCGTGACCAAAATACTGGCCTATATTTTGCTCAAAGAATTTGAATTGCAATTCAACGCGGCAATGCGGCCAGCATTTTGGGAATTATACCAAATGGCAACGGTCTTTAAGATATTTATTTAATTTTTAAATTTTTAATCTTTATTGTAGAATGTATTCGATCTGTAATTTAATTTATAATTTATATGTATATCTCATACTAAAATCAAACACATATTGAGAGTAATGTGTCATTATACCATATTTTTTAAATGATGTCCACATGAATGGCGAGGTTTTACACCTGCCAGTGTGCGAAGAGTTCTCTTTTGTATACTGAAATTGATTTGAGTCTGTCGAGTTGCCCTATAGAATAGTGCCATATGACAGAAGGGAGTGAAAGTAGGCAAAATTTATTTGTAGTAATGCAACGATAGACACGAGAGAAATACTGCACTACTCAGCTTTTCACACAACGTAGACACATGGTGTTTCCAGTTTAGTCTAGTGTCTATGGTAAACCCAAGAAATCTACAGGACTCGCATTGTGGCGTCGGACTCTGTATTTATGGAGTTAAAGTCGGGTGTCCTGTCGAGACTATCATCCACATTGGACTTTGTGACGTTGAGGACGAGGCCGTTCGCCAAAAACCATGCGTTGAACTGAGCTGAGATGTTGTTAATATCGCGTGTGGTTCACGTCTTTATCATTGAGCGCCGCGTGCGGTTGTGGTCTGCGAGTGTGATTCTGGGTAACACTAAGTCGGGTACATGATTGCGTTTCTTTTTTAATACATTTTTGTAAGGAAATTGTATGTCAATATAATAAGTCAAAATATTAATAATATTAATAATTATTAATAATTTAGTACATTTGTCATTTATAGTTATTGCAATGTCAAAATAAATTCCAATAATAATTTTCAATTTCAATATAAAATGATGATAACAATTCACTATTAATTAGTCTTTTTTGTATGAAAGAGTTGTGTTGGGCGCGGGCGGGGGTCGGCAGATTCATGGCTGACATAAATACCTGTGCATTATGGTTACTCACCACCGTGCCCAAAGGCGCCGCCTGTGATGTCACCGCGGTCACGAGGTAAAATTCCGCAGCCAATAGAAGTCGAGCTATGCGTAGACACATGGGTTAGAAAATTAACGCAGTTGGAACAAGAGTAGCATTGTAAGACATCATCTACTCGCTGCCGCAAACTATTCTCGGTCATAAAGTCAACATTTTGGTCGCCGACCAAAATAAATCTTTTAGTCCGAAAGCTTATATAGCAACGATTTTAAATTATTTAAATAAACGAGTAGTTGCCTCGGGCGAGCAGTTGCATTCTCAACCTTCAATACAGTGCGAACGTTATGGAGTATGGACTGCGTGGAGGTGTCCGCGCTCAGATTAAATACATGTAGGCTGTCAGGGTACGAAGCTACGGCTCTGAAGCCAGGTTTTGTCCTCTGCTGCCATCTCTGGGCAGGTGCACCCGGATACCAGCTTGGCCCTTTTGACTCGGTTCAACGACGGGCTGTGAGAATTGTCGACGATTCCAAACTCACTTGCGGTATCGAGCCCTTAAGTATGAGGAGAGACTTTGCCTCACTGTGTGTGTTCTATCGCTTGTACAATGGGTTGTGTTCTGAGGAATTGTTCGAAATGATGCCCACGGCTACTTTCTACCATCGCACCGCTCGCCATCGGCAGGGAATTCATTCTCACACTTTAGAACCTAAATGGTCGCGTACAGTGCGGTTTCAGAGAAACTTCCTCCCGCGAACGCTGAAGTTGTGGAATGAGCTCCCTGCCAAGGTTTTCTGCAAGGACTACAGTATGGAGTTCTTCAAGAAAGAAGTTATTAGATTTCTGAAGGGTCGGCAACGCGCAAGTGATACCCCGGGTGTTGCAAGCGTCCATAGGCTACGGTGACCGCTTACCATCAGGCGGACCGTAAGCTTTTTTGCCACCTCAGTGGTAATAAAAAAAAAAAAAAAAAGACATGCTTAAAGACCGAAGCACGTTACCAGGCACCGTGTTTTGGTCGGTTAATTCGACGAAGAGGGCTGTGCGCTGCTTGCTGGCGCCTGCGTCACAGAGTGTGGCTGAAGGAGCAACACGGCGCGGCGGGTGGCCTCTGCGCGGCTTGTCCACGGTAACAGTGGCCTCCTGGGCCCCTGCTTGTGTCACCGATGATGCTGGATCACTGCAGTTCCTTTCCGTACTGAACCCTCTCTTGGTACGCTTTGCTGGTGGGTTTTGAGAAGCTCGTCAATTACTTCCTTTTGTGATTGGATTTGACGTTATTGCAGAACGATAAGGTCATAGCAGCCGTTCAACTTCTCTTTCATTTATTTAATGTCGTGCTCAAAATTTGAAATAACGTCAACTAACCTTTCGTCCGGGTCCTCTTTTCCACTTGATTAACTTTTTGAAGGTGCCATAATTCAAGATTTTTATATCACAATGTCAAATATAATACAATAAGGAGAAATTTCAAACTCACTAATTGATATTCAAGGCCATCAACAGTCGGTACGTTGTGATCAGTTAATCATTAATTAATGTGACCTGGTTTTTTTATTGTTATTCATCATATCTTATATAATCTGAGCTGCCTTTATCATCTGTATGCTGACGAGCTCCAGCTATATGTTCAAGCTAAAACTGAAGGCCTTATCTCAGCAGTTAACCAATTTATTTATTTTTCACCTGTATCAAATAATGTTCGTGAGGTTTTAGACGAAGTCTCAAGCCATAATTTTCGGTACCACCCGTCAGCTGGCCAAAATTACTTTACTAAACTTTTTTTGGTGCAATCTTTGATCTTACCACTCATCGTTTTTGCGGATTTGGATTTGACCGCCTTCAAAATAACTTCGGTCTAACTATATCTTTGGTCTACATAAATATGACCACATATCGAAATTCCGCAAACAACATAAATGACTGCCGATTCGCCAACGCAAGAGCGCCAGAGTTCTCTTTACGCTCTATTCTATTCTAAATAATTCTAATTCTCAAAGCTATTTGAAGTCTCGATTCCAGTTCATTAGATTTCAACACGAACGTTCGCTTCGGACTTCTTGAAGTCTTCTTCTTCGAACACCTCGTCACCACACTAGTTTTGTCTCAAATTCATACACAGTTCAAGCCATAAGACTCTAGAACGCGCATCCCAAAGAAATTCGTAGAGCACAGTGTAAAAATATATTCAAAGCAAAACTAAGAAAGTAAAAATATTTTATAAATAAGAAATTATTTAGTGACATATTTATGTATGTTTTTGGAATATCTGTAAATGTAAAATGTATGTAGTTTATCTATAAAATTGTAACTATATTAATATTGCATATTCACGTATTTATATCCCTACATAGTAAAAAACAAAATCGTTCTGTCTGAATCAATGTACGCTTAGAGCTTTTGAACGGATTTTAATGCGGTTTTCATCAACAGATGATAATTAATAGAAAAGATAGAGTGGTTCAATAGGATGGTTTATACGTATAGTTTAATATTGTTTTGCGTTAATTTGTTAAAGTATGATGATAATATGTTCAAGACGTCGAAAAATCTAGCTTTACATGGCCTGCGCTGGCTAAGAGTTCCAAATAGTTTTAACAGATGGCGGTGTAAGTTAGTTTATCGACTTAAACATGTTTGGACTGGGTAAGTATCTAATAGAAATCCACGTGGGTGGAGCCGTGGGCAATAGCTACCCTCTTGTTGTAAGAGATGGCGCTACAGCTTGTAGCGTATATTCGCTACAATTAGTACCACCAACAAAGACTGTTTTTTTACTTCTTCTGCAATATAACTTTTTTTAAATTTATCCACCAAAGTACTAAATTAGAGAGTCCAAACTTTGAAACTTATAATAAAAAGAGAGGTGATACCATCTACCCAAGGATAGATAAGGTAGCTACAAGTAGTGCAGTCAAAAACTATGCGTCATCATCCATACTTGCTGGACCTTGCACCAACCGACTATCACTTTTTCCGCGATTTGGTTTTTTTTTCCATAGAACTTGTTAAACAATGCCTTTTTTGTTTTATCTAATAAAAATTTAAAGATTTTCCTATTAGATTGCAGTAATGTATAGACAATGAGGGTAGATACCAAAGATTACTTATACGTCTAGATACCGTGTCCGAAACAATATCAAACGGTATGTTGCGAGCCATTTACCTATCAATGTGTGTGTAAATCAGCTAATGCGATCATCATTTTTACATCTGTGTGCATAATTTTGGTGTAACCAAACTTAAAGTGATTACCCCGAATTGGGGAGATCTTACTTTTGTTCGGTACTACAATTTATTTTCACTCCATTTAAATAGCTTTGTTCGCCAAATGTCAACAAACAAACAAGCGGTTCACTATTTTAAAGAACATCCACTGTTCTACCTCCTGAGCATGTACAACCGCCATTTAATGCGTTAAATGCGGACTGTAAGTGCCGCCAAATTTAACATAGAACGCATTCATTTTTAGTCAACAGACAGATGGAATGCGCGCGTAGAGAGCATAAAGCACATTCAATGCGTAAATATTAGAATTACTTGATTTTTTTGTGAAAGCGATATTGCTGATATTGTTAAAGCAGCCCGCAGGAATCGGATCACAATGGTTTTATTTAAATGTGTACAATTTTCTCAATTAACATTTATAATGAATCGTATACTTGTCAGTTTTGTAAGTTATAGTATCATTTAATTACCACTGGTACAGTCAAGGAATTTAATTCCCTACCCATTTCGTGTAAATGTCGTTAGACATTCGCAATGCATTAAGGTCGAAAATTCTATTTCAATAAAAGTATTGAACTGTCAATACGTATTATTTGTCACTTCACATTACAGATAACCTCTTTGCGAAAAGTTATCATTTGCTTTTCTAATGACGAAAATGTGTCAGTGTCAATCAAGAAAATTAAAAATAATTTTCAAATACATTATTAATTTGAAATATAAAATGCTTACTGCTAACCGTGATCCATTAAGAGCACAAATAGTGGAGCTACACCAGGAAGGAATAGGGATTCATGAGATAACACGTCGGTTAAATGTGAGCAGAGACACACTTCGCCGTTGGGTACGGCGATATAATGCTGAAGGAATCCTTATTGATCTACGGCAAAATAACCATCACCCGCTAGCAATAACTGAAGACCAACGCCGGTTAATGCAAAGGCAATACATTCTGGATGGCTTTGCGTCAACGGGACGATTTGCGGATATGTTTGATGTTCACCCTAGAACAATTAGGAATTGCCTACATGCTATGAATTTACATCACAGACGGCCTGCGAAAAAAATTGCCTTGACCAAGAATCATAAATTAGCCCGACGTCATTTCGCCCGCCAGTACTTAAATTTTGACTGGACGACTACAGCTTTTATTGACGAAAAGACATTTTCAAGTTCTCAAACTGGAAGATTACACTTGTGGCGGTTTGATCGAACCCGGTACACAGAAAACCACGTCGTGGCTAATCATGCATCTGGACGAATTACTGCAAACATTTAGGGTTGGATTTCTTTAACTGGTGTTGGAGAACTCGTGCATTTGCCACCTAGAGCAACTGCTCAGGACTAAGCAGACCTGTTGGATGAAAGTGTGCTTCCGACTTTACGAACTTATTATCTGCAATAGGAAGTTCCTAAAATTGATTTTGTGAAAGACAACGCAACCATTCACATCGCTAGAATTGTGCGAAACTGGTTCAGGCACAACCAAGATCATATAAATGCTATTCCTTGGCCTGCAAAAAGTGCTGATTTGAACCCTTTAGAGAATCTCTGGGGCATAATGGTCCAAAGATGGAACAATCAAAACGAAAGAACACCTGAAGCACTTATCAATCACTGTCATTGTGTATGGGAAGATTTCCGTGGCACTAATGTATGTGAACAATTTATCTCATCTATGCCGGAACGCCTTTTGGACGTCATTCAAAATGGTGGTGGATATACGCGTTTTAAATCAGAACTTTTTTTGGAGTTTACTCCTTAAGAATCGATTTGCATATATAAGGAGCCCGGTATGAGAAAAATGTGAGGAGTAAAATCTATCGATGAATGACCTCGTTACGTTTTTGGTGCGCATCCTATGTCGCGCAACTTTCTAATTTGGTTGTGAGTGTAGAGTATAGGGACATGTGCATAGGGTATACTGCAAAGCGACTATACCTATATGTTATTGGGTTTGTTTATTTCTATCAGTGTCGACATTTTTATATTGCTGTTTTTATTATAAATATCAATAATTAATATTGTTATTGTGAAGTTTTAATCGTTATCATTGTGTTCCGCTAAAGTGAACTGAAGGTATTTTCAAATAACTATGGCAGAAAGAAGTGTAGATGATATTGCCGGAACATCTAAAAAACACGTGGCTGCAAGGTACGTTGCAATTCATGTATTATATGTATGAGCATGTGCAATTTGTATTTATTAAATATTTTAATAATTATCGAGCGCATCCACATAAAATAGAAAATTTCTAACCTAACCAAAAATTAATTTTTTTGTCGATGTCTATACATTCTTCCACGTTATTATGATTTATTTTATAAATATTTTTTGAATATTAACAATTGTAGTCAGGCGGGCGTTGCTTTCTCTAGACGTTCATAAGTCGAGTGGGCCAGACGGTATACCAGCAGTGGTGCTTAAGCAGTGTGCTCCTGAGTTATGTCCTGTACTCACGCGCCTCTTCGCGCTTTCCTACCACACTAGGCAATTTCCGTCTACATGGAAGACTGCGAATGTGCACCCGGTGCCCAAAAAGGGCGATAGATCAGATCCATCGAATTACAGGCCTATCGCTATAACCTCTCTCCTCTCTAAGGTGATGGAGCGTGTGATCAACACACAGCTTCTAAGATACCTAGAAGTACACGATCTGGTCAGTGACCGTCAATATGGCTTTCGCCACGGTCGCTCGACTGGTGACCTTCTAGTGTATCTCACACACCGATGGGCACTAGCCATTGAGAGTCAGGGGGAGGCATTGGCATGTAGCCTGGACATAGCGAAGGCGTTCGATCGGGTCTGGCACCGCGGTCTTCTATCGAAGTTGCCATCTTACGGAGTGCCCGAGGGTTTGTGCAAATGGGTGGCTAGCTTTTTGTCCGGCAGACGCATACGAACCGTAGTTGACGGTAGTTGCTCTGATAGCATGGACATTAATGCTGGTGTCCCGCAAGGCTCTGTGCTGTCTCCTACGCTGTTTCTACTGCATATCAATGACATGTTGGACATCAACAACATACATTGCTATGCAGATGACAGTACTGGTGACGCTTTTTACACGGGTCGTGCAAACATCCCTCGTTCCGTTGTGGAGGAAAACCGCGGAGAACTTGTGTCTCAAATCGAGACCACACTGTCCCAGGTCTCTGACTGGGGACGGGTAAACTTGGTCCGATTCAACCCTACAAAGACACAAGTGTGCGCGTTCACCGCTAAGAAAACTCCATTCACTGTGGTCCCACAATTCCAGAACACTCCCCTCTCCATCTCCAAGAGCATTGGGATCCTTGGTGTCGACATCTCCAGCGATGTTCAGTTCCGAGATCATTTACAAGATAAGGTAAAGCTGGCGTCCAAAAAACTTGGTGTACTCAACAGAGCGAAGCAGTACTTCACGTCGGGGCAAAGGTTGTTACTTTACAAGTCGCAAGTTCGGCCCCATATGGAGTACTGCTGCCATCTCTGGGCAGGTGCACCCGGATACCAGCTTGACCCTTTTGACTCGGTTCAACGACGGGCTGTGAGAATTGTCGACGATCCCAAACTCACTTGCGGTATCGAGCCCTTAAGTCTGAGGAGAGACTTTGCCTCACTGTGTGTGTTCTACCGCTTGTACAATGGGTTGTGTTCTGAGGAATTGTTCGAAATGATGCCCACGGCTACTTTCTACCATCGCACCGCTCGCCATCGGCAGGGAATTCATTCTCACACTTTAGAACCTAAATGGTCGCGTACAGTGCGGTTTCAGAGAAACTTCCTCCCGCGAACGCTTAAGTTGTGGAATGAGCTCCCTGCCAAGGTTTTCTGCAAGGACTACAGTATGGAGTTCTTTAAGAAAGAAGTTATTAGATTTCTGAAGGGTCGGCAACGCGCAAGTGATACCCCTGGTGTTGAAAGCGTCCATAGGCTACGGTGACCGCTTACCATCAGGTGGGCCGTAAGCTTGTTTGCCACCTTAGTGGTATTAAAAAAAAAAAAAAAAAAAAAAAAAAAAATCGATAATATTATCAGAAAAATCGACAATATTTTTTCATTATAATAATGTTTTTATAAAATTTTCTTTTGAAAGGTTATTTTTTAGCTTATTTAAATAATTTTCATGTACTATTAATTATTGTACGTAAAAGATTTAGTGACATAATTATCTTTTTATAACCATTTTTGTTAATTATTGAGATAATATTATATTTTAAATAAAAAAATAATTATAATAATTTTAAAAAAATGTTTATGAAAACCTTTTTTTATCAATTTTCTTTTTAAAGTTAATTAAAATTTTTATAATTATGCATTTATAAATTTTCTAATTTTTTTTTATATGTTTTTACTAGGAAAAAATCTAAACCTCCAAAAACTCCAGCCGAGAGACAGCGAGCTTACCGATAAAAAAAAAATTTATGAAGGAAGCCCAAAATATTCTGGCAATCAACCAACCCTCAGGGTCCGCCGCACCCGTGCACATCTGAAATTGACTATTGTAAAAAGTTTAATGTAAAATATTTCGTCGATTAGTTATAATAAATGTATATGAAATGAATAAATATATATTTATATATGTATAGTAAACTCCAGTCGTGCGTCGGAGCTGACACACACAATTTTTTATTACTATTTAGTTCATTTCATTCGTTTCGAGTGATTGAGTCTGATGATTTCGTTTTGTTGTTTTTGTTAAAGAAAACGTTTATAAAATTATGGTTTTATTGAATTACTAGACTTTGCCAGCGGCTCCGTCCGCCTTGACTTCGGTTATCGGCGTGGGACTCCTTTATTTAATCACAGTATTACATTAATGAAGTTTGCTATATCAATTTGTACTTATAGCTATAGTTAGCTCGGTTATAGTTATTCCCGCGGGAACTTTTGAATATTTCGGGATAAAAAGGAGTCTATGTGCTATTCCAGGATCTAATCTATAAGTGTGCCAAGTTTCATCCCGATCCGTCCAATGACTGAAGCGTTATTGAGTAACAAACATCCATCCATACTTTACAAACTTTCACATTTATAATTAGTAGGATAACTTTCATCGGTTTTGCTAGTTTTTGGATAGATAAATTTCATATCAATATCATATAACAGAACTAGCGAGATGACAAACGAATCTGGACTCCAGTTTTAGCAATGGCCATGGCGTCCCAAAGTTCAGTTCGCCATGTCAACGTAATTAATCTGTTGCCTAGTTACTAATATAAAACAATGCATGTTATATTTCAAAGTAACGTCCTGTTCTAGCTAGCTCTTATGGTGACAGTTTGCTATACGATATTGAACTTTAGGTGGGTTGGAAATTAAATTCCTTGGCTGTACATACTACGGCGCCTATTCTAAAAAACCTCTTAAATTTTTAGTATTTGCTTTGATATTTTTATTATTAATTAGGAAAGTCGCATACGTAACACATATTCTGAGAAAATTGCAGGCTTTTGCCTGCTTCGAGCTCTTTAAAGGTTAGGGCCCTTCGGGTAGGGAAACAATCAAGTAGTATAATTAATAAACTATAGAGTATTTTAATCTCAATTTGCATAGGAAATATAAAGATTATATATATGTTATTTAAAAGATAATCAATAAAATTAAAAGATTTTAGTTTAAAAAACTAGTTAATAATTATTAATATATATACTTTAATTATTAAATTAATACATTAGATAATTTTATTAGTTATCTAAAAGAAAATCAAACAAAAATCATTATAAGTACATTATATTTGTTTTTCTTAAGACCTAATAAGTCTCAAATCGACATTTTTATTAGTTTACGCGGGAGCACAGTTCGCGTCGACGCACAGTTTACGTAAGATGTAGTGTGACGGCAAGTACCTCCAAATTAAGGTACTCGGATCGGCTCGTTTTGTGTGCCCAAACACGGTATCTAAACCTATAAGTAATCTTTGGTAGATACTAAAAAAATTATTTTATTTTGCTGCACTGCAATTTCCTATTATAACCTCTTATATTTAGTATTATATTATTAAGTATAAAATTGCAGTTTGAGTTTCCCATAAAATCCAAGATCAACCCTAAATATTGCAAGTAGCTTTTATTATGAACAGCACTACAGCATCTATAAATATAAAAGGCAATGTCCTGACTGACTCATCAGTATCACCGCCAAGCCGTTACCACTAAGTAAAGAAATTTTAAATTTGGTGAAAGAGTTTATTATATATTGAATAGGTCGTTTAAGAACTAATTTTGCAAAATTCGTTTCGTAAGGCGGTGAAATAGGGGTTGGCAGTTTCTATGAAAATCTGTCAGTTTTTGAGTTAAATCTATGAAAATTGGTATTCAGTCTTTTGACTAAGAATAAAGAATGATACATTACACTGTTTTTGAAAAATCATCCCACAGCCAAATATAAATAAAGCCATTAATATTAGTACATACATATTAGCTAGCTAATAAAGAATGACATAATTCAGCATTTTTCGAATTTCTACCCTCTAAGTGAGTGAAAAGCAAGTGGCAAAATTTGTAAAGAAAATAATATGATTATAATAAAATAACTTGGAACGAGGTATAAATGCTTATTAGTCAGTAAACAGACCATACATTTCAGCGTTTTTTTTAAATTTAGCCCCTAAGGGGAAGAAAGGGGGTAGCAAATTTTGTATCAGAAATATTGATTTATATACTGGTTTTACTCGGTTTTAAGTTCGTCAAACAGAGAACTTTGCCGAGTTACTCGATTTGGTATACATTATAGCGGGATTCCCAACTTTTTTTTGCATTGCGTATCCCGGATCGTAAAAAATTATTAACCGAAAAATACGAGGCTACCTTCGTAATTTGTTTCATCCTTAAACAAAAAAAATAATTACATAATTCTTTCAAAATTTATCTCTTAAACATGTGTTGGCTTGCTCCTAAAAATAATGAAGTACAGTCACATAATAGAATTTCCATAGTCTTAAACACATTGGGCCCTGCAATTCTATGTGATCTCTTTACGCGTTCCTGGGGGCATGTCCTAGTTGCAAAATTATGCATTAAAGTTGCAATTTGAAAAAAAAACGACATATTATTTTTATGTTGCTATTTAAATTTATCATCATCAAAATCTTATCAACGACTAAACCTACTTTAAATAATGAAAACGGCGTCATATCCTGACCTTTCACAGACATAGAAAACTCTGGTTTACCTATTTTTTTAAATAGGTATAAGGCATTTGGATACTCGAGGCAAATTAGCTTTAATTCGTTTATCATACAACTATTTGTAGTCTTTTACTTCTAAAATATCTTCAGAGCTACTTTCCTTCATCAAACTTTTCTCCAAAATGCTATATCAAATTTGTTTATATTCTTACTTTTTTTATGACCTGAACATAATATTCAGGCGTCTTTATCTTTTCTTGTTTCTTTTCTTCCTTTCTATTACTGCGAAATCTCGATCAATCGACATTATATATTTTTTTTTTATACCACTAAGGTGGCAAACAAGCTTACGGTCCGCCTGATGGTAAGCAGTCACCTTAGCCTATGGACGCTTGCAAGACCAGGGGTATCACTCGCGCGTTGCCGACCCTTCAGAAATATAACTTCATACTGTGAGTTGTGGGCTACAAATCTGTTTATGACAATCTCGCTGTCCGGATAGCGAGATTAGTCTCTACGACCTCCCCGAATAGGGCCTCCCTCCAAACACGACGCCGACGTCCCCGGGTTCGTCGGCGCCCACAAGGATACACGAGGTATCAAAGAGTGCCGGGGCGCTTCTAGCCCCCACTCAATTGCAACCGTACCCGCGTAACGGGGAACTCCCCTCCTGGCGGTGACTCACCTTCGGGTTCGAGATTCACGCCGGTCGAAGGGACGCCCCCGAGAGCGACAACCCAAGATTTTTTTTAATGGCTATACCAGTATTCAAAAATATTAACTAGCCTTGAGCTTAGTCCATAATATGTCATAGCAGACGAGATCGAAAGCCTTGGATAGGTCCAAAAAACAGGCATAAACAGGCGTCTTCCTAGCTGCATAATACTGGACGGTGTGCTTGAGACTGTATATAGCAGTTTCCGTGGACAGTCCAGGACGAAGACCAAACTGAGCATGATGTAGGTCTAAATGATCAGTTAGATGTTTATCAAGCAAACCATCCTGCACCTTAGCCACCGTGGTCGCCAGCGATATTGGCCTGTAATTAGACCCATCCGAGGAGTCTCCAGTCTTATTCTTGACCACGGGTACCACAATGGTTTTATCAGTCCCTCAGGTAGGTATGCATGTCCAGCGCAAAGTGAATATATTAACGCCAACACTCTAGGTAAGTGTGGTCCAGCATTCTGCAGGTGCTCAATGCTGAGCCCATCGTATCCCAAGGACTTTCTTCTTGTCATATTTTTAATAATACAGCAAACTTGTTTTGCCGTCAATATGACATGAGAACCAGCAATATTAATGTTCTCGTGAGTCTGAGCACCAGCAGAGTGTGTGTGGGCACTTGTGTGTGCTGTAAAGATATCCTTAAATAGGTTGACTATGTCTTTTGGGTCACAAACTCCTCCTACGCTCACAGGAAGGCTCGGCTTGGTATTTATACCATTTTTATTTGCTCCTCACTATTTTGGCACCATCTAAGCTAGCTTTGAAATTCTTTTTGGATTCGTACATCATGTTGTAAATGTTACCTGTACGGGGTTCACCCATGAGTAACCAGTTTTTAAAGTAGAGCCTCGCCTCCACGAGAGCGTCCCGGACTTATTTGTTCCATCCTACTATAAAATTCCTCTTTATTTTGTTACAGGAGTGTCTAGCTATAGTTTACTCACTTAAAGCATTTATTAAATTGTCATAGATATTTTTTATCAAACATTTATGTTCTAAGTTACCACAAAGTTTTCCGGCACAATAAGAAAGTTCTTGGGGTAAACCAATTTGTTTTAACTTATTTGTGCAAAGGGTACTATATTTCTCTACTTGTTCAGTGGTCCTTTCACCCCATGCAACTTTATTATAACCTGTATTTTTAAGCTCAATTTTAGGATTTAGAATATTAAAGTTACAAGTGACTTCTAATGGATAATGGTCAGACCACCTGACATCGTGCAGAACTTTCACGTTTAACACCGACTGCATGGCAGCTTCCGTTACTACACAGTGGTCGAGCCAACTGCTAGTTCCGTGAGCGTCACTGGTGAACGTGAAGGCTCCAGACACCATTCCTAATAACTGGATATCGGAACATATCCATTTTTGTTCAGTACAAAAATCAAGTAATTCGTTCCCAAACAAGCTCCCCGGATTCGCGTTGAAATCACCCAACACATAATACAGATTCAATGTTCGATGTTTCTACTATAGCACAAATTTCACTTAAACATTTTGTAAATTCAACTAGATTTTCACTACAATCAATGGGCATATAGACTGAGAAAACCAAGACTGTTCTTTCGTGCAAAGTTATTTTAATTGCCACTAGTCGCATATTGTCACACGGTATCACAGACACGCACGGAAACATATTCTTGTCCCACATAAGTGCCACACCACCATGTGGCTTGCCACGCAGTAGCCCAGCAGACGTATCAACAGCTGATTTCGCTGTGTAGCCAAAGTCTTTGTTTATTGATGCAAGCATTGGTAGCTCATGTGGGAAGAGCCAGGTCTCTTGTAAGGCAACAATACTGGCTACTTTACAAAGATTTTTCACACATTCACTGGACCTCTTTAGCGATTTACAGTTAAAACTAATTAGATTACAAGCTGTATTTAGTTGTACTGACATTTTATTTATTTAGATTTTCCCTCCCCGTTTCCCGTTTTTTGCTGTAACAAAGATTTTTTTTTAAATCGATGAAGCGTCTGTAAGAAATTCCCTCAGGCCATAGGTCTTCACTTAAAAACATATGTAATTTAAGTTTAGGTACATAAAATTTATATGAGCCGTCTTTCGGCCGTTTCATTTTTATTTTCTCTAAAATAACGCTAGTTTGCGTTTTGTTATATATATACGTAGTAATGTCCATTTCTGAGGTCTCTTTATCGACGTTATAGATAATAATAGGGACTTTAACTTCAGCTGCTTCAAAATTTAGTTCCTGCTCAGGTTTAGCCTTCCCCTTACTTCCAACAAAGCGATTTCTGTATCTTTTCCTTTGAATCAGCTTCCATTCTTCGCTAGGCGTTTCATTCACCTTTGTCTCGTAGAATATCGGCTGCAGTTTTATATTTCGCAGCCGATTGTACCGAGGTATGGTGCTCTTTACTAATAAGTCCATTCGATGAGTCACGCTCGGCCTGTTTACACGTGCCGGTAGCTGTTATCTGAGTAGCGACATTACCTTCGTTATGTTGCTGCATCGGCGAAACCGCAGTAGCCGCCCCACCCAGCACGTGTACGTGACGTAAGACAGCTGTGACGAATGACTTTGCATTTTTCTAGCAGCTGTTTGACTTGTCATTGAAACAGGTGACTTATCGATATGGGGTTTCGCCGACGGTCCACTTTCGTAGTCAGAACTATTTATTAAACAAGCGCCTCTTCGGAAATTTACATTACAGGGTTTATTCTCAAAATTATTAACTATGGATGCATGTTTCAAATTTTCAATTTCTTGTTTGAGCGCGTTAAATTTTTGATCCGTAATATATGAGGATTTGATTGTTTTAAATTCATTTTGAATTACAATGATGTCTTTTAGCAATCTCGTTACGTCAATATGATCAAAAGTCAGCGGTGGAAGCTTTTGTAGGTCGCGGGCAACAAGAGTAGGAACCTCTTCCGGATCATATTCCTTAAAGAATGTCACAATATCATATAGGTCCCGATCTGTTTTTCCATCACCTTTTCTCTGAATTTTTCGTTTACTCGTTTTGACAGACTCAAAAAGGAGACTTTTCGCTGTCAACACGTCCTCTCGCCAAAACGCTGTTGTACATATGCGGACTATGCCTTCTTCGTCCATCACTACGACTTTATTTTGTATGAACGCTAGTAGTTCGTTTACCACAATGGTGCACGAAACACATTTTTACACAGTTGACGTCATTATTTTTCAAATTAAGTAACGCTCGCTCTGAGGACGCGTGCGCACAACCAGCAATTAGGCCGTGCGGCTACGAACTGATACCCCAAAGACTTTGCTTTTCGCCATATATTTCGCTTCCAAAGATAGTAGAATCCCTTTACTGTGATTTTGGGAAACACTTTTAAACAAGCGTTAATTGCTCCTTTTTCGTAGTCAGAATATAATTTGGTGGGTTTCCATTGTGGTATTTGCGACTTAATTAAGCTTAACAGGATGTTATAACTGTGCTCCTTACGGTTTGTCATCAAAGCGAAAATTAAGGGTTTTGCCTTAGTATATGTAATAGTACTGTTCGTATCTCCGTAAAAATTATTCATCTGGACAAATGGACTTGGACAACTGCGAAACGTACCATCTGCGAAATATTCTTTGATGTTCGGAATTATCTTTCGAGATTCTTTTGAACAAAAAACTATTATACGTGTATTATCTGCTGGATTTTGATGATCTGCCAGCACAAATTCCTGAAATTTCAATGGGACTACAACTTCATTTGCTTTATTGAAAACAGTCTTCGACACTCCTGCAAACTTGTTTCAGGTAGAATAAAGAAAATGCTTCATCCCCTCGTATGCTGGAAATTTCTGGGCTTTGTTGACAGATCTATTATGTAATTCTACTATTTTCTTTTCATATAGTCTCTGGTCTGGTTCATCGGATGTAATGACGTCTTCTCGTAAATCCATTAATATCTCAGAATCATTGCACGTGTCTTCGTGAAAAATACTTTTTAATACGACTTTTACTGCCTAAAAGAATAATAAAATTAATTATTATTATTATTATTTTAGGGTTCCGTACCCAAAGGAACTCTATTACTAAGACTTCACTGTCTGTCTGTCACCAGGCTGTATCTCAGTTAGATAGTTGAAATTTTCACTATACTTATAAAATAAATATTAAAGGGGGCTCCCATACAACAAACGTGATATTTTGCGCGTTTTCACTGGATATTGATAACGGCAACAGGTAGATTCTTGAAATATTTAAAGAATATTAAGTTATATATTCACTTAAAAAATAAATAATTAAATTAATATAAAAATAATATTTATGGGGACTCCCATACACCAAACGTGATTTTTTGCCGTTTTTATAGTCCGACTCGCACTTGGCCGGTTTTTTTTAACGGTCCTCGGTGGGCATACACATTTAATTACTAATTGTAACCTTACCTTATCTATGGTTAAAGACCCAGGACATTTTGTTATTAAGGGTTCCGTACCCGAAGGGTAATTAGTGGAACCCTATTACTAAGACTCCGCTGTCCGTCCGTCCGTCTATCACCAGGCTGTATCTCATGAACCGTGATAGTTAGACAGTTGAAATTTTCACAGAAGATGTATTTCTGTTGCCGCTATAACAACAAATAATAAAAACAGAATAAAATAAATATTTCAAGGGGGCTCCCATACAACAAACGAGATTTTTTGCTCGATTTAGCTCGATATTTATAACGGGAACAGGTAGACGCTTAAAATATTCACAGAATATTTAGTTATATAGTCACTTTAAAAATAAATAATCAAATTAAAATAAAACATATATTTTAGGGAGCCCTCCCATGAAAAAATGTTTTTTCCGTTTTTATAGATAATAGTACGGAACCCTTCGTGCGCGAGTCCGACTCGCACTTGGCCGATTTTTTTATAGGTTGAACAACGCCACGCAGACGTTGTGTTTTTGTTATATTTTTTTTTTATGATATCTGTGTTTGTTAAGCAGCAGAATTGTTCCTCCGCGTATCTTTATAAAATTAAGATCGTCCGTTTTCGTTTCCATGTTCATAGCTACACAAAATAGTGATATAATAGGTATTTATTATATTAGAATGCTTCGCCACACTTCAACTTGAATGACTTGACATTTTTAAAAACAGAAGTGCGTCGACTGTCACTTTTGAAAATTTTGAATTTTACAGCTTCAATTTATACCCTACATTCTACAGCACTGCAATAAATGACCTGGGTCCAAATTCAAGTACCCGTGCCACCCGCCTTGGGCCCGGAATGATTTTTACCGAGTAGTAGTGTTACTTGAACCGAGCTATTTGGTCGAGTACGAGTACTGAAAAAAACACCGAGTGCGCCGAGTACCGAGTAGTAAGCGAGTACCGAGTAGTAAGCGAGTACCGAGTTGTAAGCGAGTACTCGGCGCATGTCTACTTATAGTCCAGTAGATATCCACTTATATCTGGAAAGTAATCCGAAGTTGATGAAATTTCGGCATGTCATTAAGGGGTACTCTGGGGCGTAGAATCTAAGTTTTTGATCTCGAGGACCCTGTGGTAACTTGAAGAAAACTTTTTCGGACTGTGTTCAGTTTTTCGTTTATATCTCTTGTATAAGTGTTTTATGAATTTGAGAAAGTTAAGAATATTGAATTTTCTTTAATTTTCACTAGTCAAAAGTAAGTTTTGTTTTAAAACTAACTGAGATACAACAGGTCAAAGTTTGAAAAACATTTCGCCATAGGCGCGACGCGTCTAAAGAGAATATATTATTTAAAAAACATACAATATTATTTTTTTGTATTAAATATGAATTTAATAAATAAAAAAAAAAATGGTACAATCTGCACATTAAAAATAATAAAGTTACGTTTTGCAAATTTATTTAATATTATGGTTAATATTTTTTTTATTTTTGGAAATTCCGCTTTCATTGAAAACAGCATAAAAGTTTAAATAATAGCTCTAAAAATGTTACAATTCTTGGAGCTCTTTTATATATATACACTTATAGAAACATCAATGTGAAAGTAACAAAAACTGTTTATTTTATTTATAATTATTTTCTGAAATTAACAAAGAAGATTTTTGAATGTTTGTTGATTTAAAAATTATCACAAACAAACAAACAAGTTTTTAATAACTTTTATAACATCTTCTTGTTAAGTAAATATATAAGTGCTTAAATAAGTTAAACATTTATAGACCTATTATACATAGTTGTCTCGATTTTAAGATTTTATAACATCTTCTTGTTAAGTAAATATATAAGTGCTTAAAGAAGTTAAACATTTTTAGACCTATTATACATAGTTGTCTCGATTTTAATGCAAGCCGAAGTTCGAAAAATATTAACTGATTAAAAAATGCTAACTTTTTATATAAACTTATTTAAAACGCGAATTTATTCTGTTTAATGTTTGTGTAGTGTTTTATATACCACAATTTATAAAAAAATTTAAACTGATTTTTAATACTATAAATTCATGTTATACAACTTTCTGAAAGATGTACTACACATGAAACACTTAGTTTAGGAAATATAAATGAAAAACTAAAAAGCCCAACAATTTTAAAGTTTTTGCCCCCCCTCAAGCTAGGACAGTGGCCTCGAGGTAAAAAACTCAGACTGTATACCCTAAAGTAAAAAATAAAAGACATGCCAAAATTTCATTACCTTACGAATACTTTCCTGATACTCTATATCAAATTATATCAGCCAGACTATTATAACTGTGTATAAATGTTCTTCGACACTAGAAATTAAATAAGTATTTCAGTGTTTTGCAAAACTCAGGCCCTAAGAGAGAAAAGGGACTGGCAATGTTTTAATAAAAAGTTATATTTTTGACTAGCTGCTGCCCGCGACGTCGTCTGCGTGAACACTATACTATAACATCACTTTTTGTGAACGAAACCATAGCGCGATCTAATTCGACGCCAACGCCAGCCAAATATGCGTAGTTTGATTACACGTTGTTACAGATTGCGTTGAAGAAATAAAAGTGGCAGGTGTACAACGGCAATTTCGCACGAAAACTGCAAATCGATGTAGAGTGTAGCCGTTTGGCACACAAAAAAAAATTAAATCCCAGACAAAAAATTGATGACATCCTTAGGGAAATATTTTGAGGAACTATGGCTCAAAATGATTGTTTTGCCCTAAAGTACCTGTGCCAAACGGCTAAACTCTACATCGATTTGCGTTCAATTACGGCTATAAAGGTTTACTGCTCATTCCCCGTACGTGATAGCGTTCATCACAAAATAATAGTAAAACACGTAAATTTTTGTATCTTAAAATTAAACTGCTACGAAGAAAAGGAAATAAGAGTGTTTGTCTGGTATAATATATTTCTATCATCAATTTACTTAAAATTTGGGTAAACATGATTTTCAAGACAATTAAAAACGAAGTGTTTTGGGGTTTCTAAAAATTCAGCCGCTATAGGGAGAAAAGGTGTAGCAAATTTTGTATGAGAAATTATATTTTTATCGCGATGTCTACTTAAAGCTAGGTGTACATGTTCTTTAACTCAATTAATGAAACTGAATGTATTTCATGGACATTAAAACTTTAACACCCTTAAGACGGTGGCAAACATAGTAATTATTTTATGTTTATGTTAAAGTTTACTCAAAATTCGGTATTAATACCATCCAACACAATTAATCAAATATGTCTTTCAGGGTTGTTAAAATTGAATTCTTAAGAGAAGAAGACTCATCTCCTAAGCGAAAAGGGTTTGGCAAAGTTTGTGTGCAAAAAACAAAGTACCTTCTGACTGTATAATCATCACTAAATTGCTAGTACACCCGCGTATTTCATCTAGGTGTACCACGAGTAAAAAAAAAATAGCTATTGCATGTCTACGAGTATTGAGATGTCTTCATAATGCGCTTTCTTATTAGTCCAACAAAACCAGAACATCAACAGGTGGAGAGACCGAGTATCGACAGGCAGAGTGTACCGAGTATTGACAGGCGGAGTGTACCGAGTATCGACAGGCGGAGTGTACCGAGTATCGTTAAGATAAAAGAGACTTGATATCAACGAGCTTACACACTGCTTTAGATGTAAGAGGGACTCGGTAGCGGCGAGATGTTACACATTGCTTTAGATATAGGTATTGCCACGTAAGTAGCAATAATCTTATACGCCCTAATTTTCCAGCACATTAAATGCGTTTGCTTTCTAAATAATCCGGCAGGAAAAGAGTTTCCTCTGTTTTTGGGGGTCCAGAGCTAAATGGTCAAAGTGGAACTGAAGTTTCGTCACGTCATACGTCACGCCTAAATTGCGTCTGCAGTTTTTAACCAATCAAATCATAATTTAATATGTTTTTGCTGTCACAGAAAATTTTAAATATACTTTTTACTCAACTGTCTAAAAGGTATATATCGTTTTTAAGGTTCATGTATATGTCTGTGCGTTTCTTTTTTCAATGGAACTTCTTAACGCTTACCACTTAACTAAATTTGATGTATAGCTATCGGCAACGGATAGGTCTAATTTAGTCCTTAATAAAGTCCCTAGAGATAGAGTCCGTAGGAAGAATGCAGAGAGATGTGTGATATGTGCCGACGATTACCTCAGTTCGACACTCTTGCCTTTAAACGCTCAAAAAATGCTACTGCACCTAGCACGCGTAGAGCTGCGGTGTTTAAAACAAGACAGGCTAGCTTCCTTATCCCCGACAAGATGTCTTCTTTGGTGTATTCTTGAGGTTTCTGCAAGGTACGGGATTGGTGAGTATTGTGACTTATGTGCGAAGAGCGGTGAGAAGAAGTTTGTCCATGTTTTACCCGTCAAAAGTATAGTAACTCAATTATACATGAAAGGTTGAATCAGATAAAATGGAAAGAACTTCTGGAAATCGAAAACCCTTGTGAATTATATAGTAAAATAGCTAAAAATTTTTGCTTTATTTATATATCATCTCAGCTTAACCCAATTAAAAAACGCGAATCACAAATATGGGCAGACTAATGACTGCAAAACTTGATGGAAAACAGAGATCAACTTTTAGGAACGGAAACAGGATCCAGAAAAGACTTCTATTTACAAAAATGAAAACTAAAATCCAAAAACTTATAAACGTGTCGCTAAAAATTCCCATAATAAGGTGTTTTAGAAAAGTACAGTGGAATTATTTTTTTATGCAACGAAGGTGGCAAATACGCTCACAGTCCGTCAGATGGTAAGCGGTCACCGTAGCCTAAAAATCTAAAAACTTTTGAAGGAATCCAAATTGTAGTTCTTCGAAAAAAACTTGGCAGAAAGCTCTTTCCACAACCCAAGCATACGCGCGAGGAAGTTTCTCTGGAACCGCACTATTCGTGCCCATTTAAGTTCTAAAGTGTGAGAATGAATTCCCTGCCGATGGCGAGCGGTGCGATGGTAGGTTTTGATAGTTGGCATAATTACGAACAATTCCTCAGAACACATCCCATTGTACAAGCGGTAGAACACACACAGGGAGGCAAAGTCTCCCCTCAGACTTAAGGACTCGATACGGCTAGTGAGTTTGGGATCGTCGGCAATGCTCTCCGCCAGTCGTTGAACCGAGTCAAGAGGCCCAAGATGGTATCCGGGTGCACCATACGTCCCATAGGTCGAATTTACCGGTCGGAAGGGTGGAGGACGTCGCTCGAATCGCGGCTTCTCAACAATGCTCACCATCCCTACAGGGGTTGCGTCTACGAAATTTAACCTCCCGCTGCGTTGTCCAGATGACAGCGGGAGGCATATGATAGTGTGGTGGGAACCACCACAATCGCTACACACAGTGTCCGAGGAAGGGCACGGAGCGACCCCGTGGTCCGCACCAAGACTCGTATAACACCAGCGTCGCTTGCGCACAATGTTGCGTCGACCCCCGCGAACTTATTAATTTGGTTTCGGTCACCATGGGATCCCTACCACGACAATAGGCACACGTCCGCGGTCCAACAGCCTCTGCCGTAGCACACAACCACCCATTTCTTGAGGTCTAGGCAGTTATCTAGGCAACTGCACTGGTGGTGGCTTAGTCATAGCGTACGAGGTGGAGGGCTCAGAAAGAGCGAGTTTATCTGCTCGACGACACTCTTCTTTTAAAAAACCCACCAAATTTTCAAATTTGGGAAACGGGGTGTCTCCCCCGTGAGAGCACTCGAACCGGCTCTTCATGTCCACCGCCAGCTTTCCTAAAACTATGTGAAGGAGAGGAAAGGACAATTCCTCCACTGGCAACCTTCAACATGACTAATAGGACGTTAAGGAACCTAATCCGTAGGTTCTTAATGTCCTGAACCCGTGGTAGTCCCAGAATGGCGGAGACGTTCACGTCTGCTAACTGCCGCACATTCTGGTAACGCTTATCCAGCAATTCCCGCGCCACCGTAGAACTGGCGTCGTCCAACGGTAAATGCTGGCCACGCGGTTCCCCATCCAACGAGGCCAAGAGATATGCCAACTTTTGGGCCGATGTCAGGTCGGAGCGGCCGTCGACCAGGCTGAAAGACATGTTTCAGTTCATGTAGATCTCCTACAGCCTGTCTGATCTCGTCCGTTATCTTCTTGGCCTGATCTATATTGGCCCGGATCTTGGCCATGGCCTCCGGCTCCAAGTCTGAGTCAACCAGATCTCGGTAGGCCTGGCTCAGCACTTCCATCCATCCGGTCACCTGCCCGGGTTCCCTATATTAAGCTTAGCCAACGCTAACCATTTCAGGACATCCAAAACTCTCGCCCTTGTTTTAGACATCGTTAGCGATGACGAAATCCACACAAAAAATAATCAAAAGATAAAAAAATAATTATAAAACCTAATTAGCAATGAAAACTTTTATCGAAATTACCCTAATTAGCAATACAAACTAACTATTATCTAAAACATACACCGAAAAAAAAAACTAAATTTGGGGAACCCTAAGTTATAATCGTATATTTGCGCGTGGAACCCTTATCTATTTTTGTAACCTAATTAACTAAGTAATTACTAACTTCCAAGCCGTATCTCTTATGTCAATACCTATATACCTAAACAATACCTAACTTAAATACCTTAACTTAAATTCAAGTTAACAAACTAGTAACTAAGTACCTACCGACGGATTCTATCGACGCATAAGGTTAGTCAATCCGCCGTGTACAACAACGCACTTACTACCAGTGTTTTACAATCCGTGTTAGTATATTTCTCACCTTATAGCGCAGTGGGAAGGGCGCGTCGCGGCGGAACTGGTGGTAGTAACCTAGGCGTCAGTCAGTTCTTATGTTGTCTACGAAGAGGCCTACTCTAAGGGAAGAAAACTAACTATAAAACATTAGGAATCTGCTACAAAATAGACGAGTAGGGTTTAGTATTAGTCATCGTGGCGGCTACAGTTACTTTGCGCAGAGGAAAAGGTGTAGTGTCACCCGGGCGTCGCGACGCTATCTCACAGATCAGCACGTCGAAATCACCCATCGCAATGTCACTGGTACACTTGCCGTTTAAATTACTCTTTTAACACACTGTTTCACACAAAATCGCGTCGACAGAAACGAACTTAAACTTGTACTGGACGTTCCCGAACTCCTCCGAAAATTCAAAAGCGGCTACCAAGGCTACCACTAACAACGCTATACGCGGGTGCTTGTACACAAATGCTTGCAAACTCGTCCGCGACTATTCCAGAACTAATTTCCACTCCGGGGCGAGCCGGCGCGCAGTCCATCGTAGGAAGAAAAAGGAGAAAGGTAATACACGAAACTATTACGGTAAAAGAACGCGACAGTGAATTATGACTAAAGATTTAACAAGAATAATTAAATCAAAAGAACATCTAAAAAGTGTGTTCAGGGAATATTACATCAGCAAATTATATTGAAGTACTTACTTTGTGTATTATACTTTACTTTGTGTATTACTTTACTTTGTGTATTATACTTTACTTTGTGTATTATACTCAAGAATTGTTTTGTACAACTATGAAGCTCGATAAACGTTTTCTCTTTTTAATTTTTACATAGTTAATAGGTAATACATAAATGCACTCTTAGATTTAGTATCATACAAAATAAATAATCCTTCCTTTTAATCAGTAAATTGTGTAAATTTTTTACTTACTTGCATATTTTGTATAAGATATTTTTATTCTTTGTTAAGGGAACTTTGACAAAGACACCAAATTATCTATATTATGTAAATACTAAAGTTAGTTATGTATCTATAGAATAACGAGAACTACTACCGAGAAAGTTCTGTGCAGTTTGGTAGATATAAAAATGTGTCTAACTAATGCTATATGTGTCAATTATTTTTTTTAAAAAAGAGAGACGGACATGCATATCAAGCGCGCCGAAATGTAAGCACACGTGGAACGGCATGCTTTTTGTGGAACGGCACACGTGAAACGGCACGCGCTTTGTGGAACGGCACGCTCTTTGCAGATCGATCTAGGCTAGATTATTTTTATCTGACTACACACTTTTATTTTTCAATATTAAATTAAGTATAAAAACACGTCATTGTTTTGATGTTTTATGCTATCTAAATTCAATTAATGAAATTAGAAAATGCAATAATACATAACTAGACTGTGCCAGCGACTCCTTAATTAGGTAAACTATTTTCCAGCGGCTCCGCCCGCCCTAAATTCGGTTATAAAATCGGGTAGTCTATATATGCTATTCCAGGACCTGACCTATATGTATGCCAAGTTTCATCCCTATCCGCCCAGTCGTTAAAGCTATTCCAGGACCTAACCTATATGTATGCCAAGTTTCATCCCTATCCGCCCATTCGTTAAAGCCTGATTGAGTAACAAACATCCATCCATACAAACTTTCACATTTATAATATAGAGTAGAATTACATTAAGGTAACGTCAGTCGTACAGAGGCAGGATACGTTTTTGTTAAACTTACCTTTTTGTCATTTGACTACGGTGCGGTGTCCTACAATATGAAACAGTGTTATTGGCACTTTACATTTTGTGATTTGACATTGGATTAATAAATAGACATTGGTTTCTTTTTTTAGCAACAATGCCCGGAACATTATAATCCGTAGTTCCTTTTTAGTACTTTTGGCATTTGATAGAAATAAATAGTTATGTAAGATATTTAAGGTTATAGAGCGCTGTAGGAAGGACTAATAATATATACCTAGTATTTGTGAACAGACACTTTTGTTATATTTTTTTCTCATACAAAGTTTTGTCAATAGTTTGGTTTTTATCGTCATTATCTTAGTCGTAGTGGAATCACGTGTGCGAGCCTTTAGCTCAGCAGTGAACTTTTACAGGCTGGGATTGAAACGATAATTTATTACAATAAAAAATATTCAGGATTTCAATTATAGTCATACAACTACCTTAATTGGTGCACTGAAACAAAATAATGATAGTCTTACATATACCTTAATTAGTGCACTGGAATTAAATTATAATACTCATACAACTACCCTTAATAGTTGGAACTAGATAAAAATACCCAACAGTGAAAAGCTGCAAGTTTATCATAATATATAGTGACGGGTAGGAGGGGGCATAGCCCCCCCCCCCCCCCCCCCTTTATCGTGTGGCCACAATTCGAGAGTCGTAAAAACTCAAAAATAAAAATAATTACTCACCCATGACTGTGTCTGACTTGTATCTATCTGTTCGCCGGCTTTGTCACAATCCCCCCCCCCCCCCTCTTAATGAAATCCTGTAACCACCCCTGGTAGCCCAGTACATAGTAAGTAATTATTCGCTGCTATATCTTTTGTTTTTTAAGTGGCACTTTAAAGCATTCCGTTTGAAAGCTTTTTCAGCCGTTAAAAAGCTCAAAACGCATCAAGAGCTTTTAGCGTTTGAGTAATATATACTTTAATACTGTAATATATACTTTAATACTGTAATATATACTTTAATACTGTAATATATACTTTAATACTGTAATATATACTTTAATACTGTAATATATACTTTAATACTGTAATATATACTTTAATACTGTAATATATACTTTAATACTGTAATATATACTTTAATACTGTAATATATACTTTAATACTGTAATATATACTTTAATACTGTAATATATACTTTAATACTGTAATATATACTTTAATACTGTAATATATACTTTAATACTGTAATATATACTTTAATACTGTAATATATACTTTAATACTGTAATATATACTTTAATACTGTAATATATACTTTAATACTGTAATATATACTTTAATACTGTAATATATATTTTAATACTGTAATATATACTTTAATACTGTAATTGCCATCATTTAGAACATTAATTTTGGAATATTTTTGAATTCTTGTTATTTCGTGATAGATATTTTAAGAAAGAATTAAATCTTCGATCAATGGGCTTACGTGTATGCTTGTACAGAATCTAACGTCTAAACTCTGACTGAGTTTGTTAATGTTATTGCCTATTTGTAAAACAGAAGTATATTTTAAAACATTGCTTATAATAGTGTGAAACAAATGGTTTGTGATAAAAATCGTACTATTATTAATTCTAAATGACCTTAAACAGCTTTCTGATTTAAAGTTTGTTAAAAAATGTTTTTATCAAATATAAAAAAAACTGAAATTTTTACTTGCTTTTATTTAACTCACAATGCTTCCTTTTTCATTTGTTTTCCCTTCCATCTTGTGGTGGAATCTTGGAAGCTTAATTAAACATACTTCCTGTTATCGCCCTTCGATGAAATTTTCTATACTTACTGAGCTCAGATGACAATACAATATTCCACAGTTACTTTGACCAACAACCCCCTCCCAGAGTTGTACCAGGGGTAGGGCCTTGCTTTTCTCGCAGTCGTACGTGGATATAAAAAAAGTATATTGATTTTGAAAATTTATTTTTACGTCTTAGTACAATTTTCGGTTAGATTAAATTTTTATATGATTCTTATGTTTTAAGAAAAGCAAGTTCTTAAATAATACTTTATTTACTTTTTTTTTTAATTTTAAGACGGCTTTGTAAGCGCTTAGACGTTTTTGTGCATGACACCTTTGCCAAGTTTAACCTAATATAGGAAAGCTTAAAATAGTTTTATTGAGTTTGCTTTATCTTATGCTTATGCTGATGACACCTCTTTACTTTTTAAAGTTAAGCGACGACAAATATTTTATAATGAATAAAATTATATTAGCAATTAATGGCATTACCATTTCTAAAATTTTAAATTGGTTTAACGCTAATAATTTGTTTGGCGAGCAATTAGGACTTGCTGATTCCACAGTCTTTCTTGGCATAACGCTGGTCTCCAAACTTCAATGGGGTCCTCATATTCATAACCTAGCCAAAAATCTTAGCTCTGCTGTGTAGGCGATCAAGAAAATAAGACAATTGACGGATGTTGACACTGCAAAAATAGTAATATTAGCTATTTCCATAATTTAAAGACATATGGTATGTATGGTGGTTATGGGGTAGCGCTGCTGATTTAAATACAATATTTGTGTTACAAAAACGGGTAATTCGTGCTATTTACAAATTAGTATCTAGAATATCTCTGAGGGATAGGTTTAGGGAAATAAATATTTTAACTTTAGCGTCGCAGTACATATATGAAAATCTTTTATATGTACATAAAAATATCAATAGTTTCAGCAAGAAAAGTGACGTTCACAAAGTAAATACTAGAAGTAAAAATAAGCTGTTGGTGCATGATACACGTCTACACAAAATTAGTTACTCTTTAATGGGGCAATGTTGTATACATTTACAATGTATCCTTTTACATCAAAGTTTCTAATAATATTCAAAAGCTTTCAATAAGTATATTTAAATATTTTATCAAACAACAACTTTGTAAAAATGCAAACTACAATATTTCAGGCTATGTAAATGATAAACATTCATGAGACTAAAGATGTTCAATTGCAGGGCGCACAGGTAATCCAAATTAAAATGGAAATTTTATAAAATTGTACGACTTAAATTTTAATTAAAACATTGATCGTATTTGTTTTTTTTATGATTTTTTTAAAACAGTAACTATCGAGTTTCTTGCCGGATTCTTCTCGGTAGAAATCCACAACATTGTTAACCGAATTACGAAACATAGTATTACATAACTTTGACTATTATTACTACAAGGCAAAAACAACGATGAAAATTTATCAGGGAGTGAGAGAGAAAATCACGTTGAGGTTGATCCAGCTTATGAAACAGATGGTGATGGTGAAAAATTTCTTTAGATCTAAAAGTAATTTTCAGGTCAAAATGATTACGCAAGTAGTCATACATCTCCCCTGCAATCTATTGAAGCCTCGATACCTAGCTCTTCAGTACATTCGAGCGATTTGATAATACACCATCGCGTAATATTCTTCATGGAAAAGACGAGCACAAGTGGACATCACTATAAACTCAAGGTCAAAAAGCAGAACAGCTACAAGCAAATATAGTGCATGTTAGACCTGGTCCTACACACTCAAGCAAAAATGAATTAGATACTCTGCAACGCTTCTCTTTTTTTATGATTGACATTATTGTGATCCACACCAACGCAGAGATAGAAATAAAATCTCAAAATTACAAAAAATTTAATCTTCATAGGGACAGGCAGATGATTATGAAATAAGATCCATCATTAGCGTACTTACATTATCTGCAGCTATGAGATGAAAGGTAAATATAATATGCGCTTTATGTCCAATGCGTTTGTGTTCCAAATGCAATAAAACGTTGTGCGAGGTACACAAACTTGATGTTTGTCACAAGTGTATTTATATCAAATAAGAACTTTAAAAACGTTGCTCTCGTTCATTTTGCTTGCAAACTGTGATCTCATTCGTAAGGCTGTTTGACTAATAAATATGCCATATTAGTCAATAGAAACATAAGAAATAATATTATTAAAACAAACACGATCACATTTGATGGTAATTAAACCCTTTAACCTCCTTTATAAAATACCGCAGTCGTTCGTTTCAAGCGTCGCAAAATAAAGTTAGTGATCTAGGGTTAAATACAGAATCCTTAGACATCTCACTGGTACTAAACTAAGCAATGGTTAGGTACTATATTTAGATAAACAGTAAAACTACTAACATTTTTATTTTTAAATACTGAATCCCTAGACAGCTTATGGATATTTAACTAAAGAGGTAGGTTTTAAAAAGAGGTAGGGCACAGCAAGTACTCGCTCGAACAAGCCGCCCCAACAATTAAAGCGGGGCATAGCGAGTACTTGCTCGAATGAGCGGCCCGAACTGGGGAAGTACCTCCACTTTACACAAAACCGCTGCCATAATAACACTAAGATTGAGTAGTGTTGTGTTTTTGACGGTGAGTAAGGTTGCCAGAGCTCTTTGAGGATTCACTGCGGACAGCAGATGACCAGCGGTGTTTGTTGGCTGTCATTGCTCGGCGTAGTCGCGGCTTCATGGTACGGCGGTCAGGGAGACCTGATGAAACGGCTGACCGCTGGCCGCCTGCAGGTTGAACGGGTTCCCGGTTGAAGAACTGATCTCGCAAAGACTTGGTGTTTTTACCAAGTTTTGTTTTTGATGTCATCTCATTTCTTTTTGTAGATAGACCTCCCTTTTTTCCTTCCAGTACCCTCTACTTCTTAAATATCAACAACGAATTTTCTTAATGCCCACTCTCTGTCTTGTGGCCTGTTTTTGCTCGAATTGGCGGGGGTACTGCCGTACCCCCAGAAAACTAACCAAAGTGATAGCTACACTGAAACCAGGAAAATCCGAAAACCAACCTGAAAATTACCGACCGGTATAACTTTTGAGCTATTTTTTCAAACTGCTTGAACGAGTACTACTTGCCCGAATAGAGCCATTCATAGACTCTGCCACTCCTGTGAAAGAGAATTCGAGGTCTTTC
Source organism: Apoda limacodes (assembly GCA_946406115.1). Lineage (NCBI taxonomy): Eukaryota > Metazoa > Arthropoda > Insecta > Lepidoptera > Limacodidae > Apoda > Apoda limacodes. Next base: position 1,432,653 of record OX291553.1, on the reverse strand, counting down.
CCGGTATCTCCAAAAGCCGCAAGCGTAAGTTGGATAATGGACTGCCCCAAGGATCCGTGCCCCACAATTCTTTAATCTCTATATCCACGACCACCCTGCAACTACAGCTACTAAGTTTACTATGCTAACGATATTGCTTTAGTTGGCCAGATTTGAGAAATAAACTATATACTGTATATAGTTTATATTCTACTATATAACTATATAACTGGCGAGGAGATACTGACCGCTGATCTCGATAAGCTCTCTGCGTATTTTGGGTGCTGGCGACTGACCCCGAGTACTAGCAAGACCAAAGTATCATGTTTTCACCTAAACAATAGCCTTGCCAACTACTTACCTACAGTGCACTTTAATGGGAACAAACTTAATTTCAATCCTTTTCCAAAATACCTTGGCGTAACCCTCGACAGATCGCTGACATACAAAGGGCATTTCAATAAGCTAGCCCAAAAACTCTCCACTCGCAATAACATACTCCAAAAACTTTGCGGAAAAACTTGGGAAGCATCCGCCGACTGTCTTCGTACGACTGGTATAGCTCTCGTCTACTCTGCCGCGGAGTGTTGCTGCCAAGTGTGACTTGGGAGTGCGCATATCAACAAAGTGGAAACCAAACTTAATGAAGCGATGCGATGTATCTCCGCGACCGTGAAATCCACGCCGTTGGAATGGCTCCCGGTGCTGAGCCGCACCTACGACGAAAACATGCCCTAAAAAGAGAGGTTGAAAAGATCGAATCCCGACCTACACTATCGGTTCACAAGGACTTCGTCTACCCACCATCGCACAGACTGAAGCCAAGACAACCCCCGTACGCATTCGCTCAGGCGGTCAGACATTTCCAAATCAACGAACACTGGAGAGCAGAGTGGAGTAGGGCTACAAGGGATGGCTTCTATGCTCAGAGCAGTGACCTTACAGCCAAACAGGCTTTAGCCTGCCACGTAAACACTGGGGCCGTCTGAATAGAATAAAAACAGGACACGGTCGATGAAACTTTCTCCGGCACTAATGGGGATGGTCAGACAACGCAGTCTGCGACTGTGGCGAGGGAGTCCAGACCAAGGAACACATTTTAAAGCGATGCCCTGTGGACGCGTACCCGGGACCCCGGTACCCCGGGACCATGTAGCGACGCAGATTATCTAACACCTAACTTCATCAATTGGCTCCGAGACCTGAACATTGATATATAAGTATTTTCTTTTTAAATCATGTCACGTTTAATTTTATCTAATTATTGTAAATTTTCGCCTATAACACTTTATCATACGATTAAATAAATAAGTGCTTTACACGTCACACCGGAAACCAACAGAGAATTTGTAGAGAATCCTGAAACATCTCAGCAAACTAAATACCATTCAATCAGGTATGTTAAAAGTGCTGAATTACCTAAGAAACCATTTTATTACGAGATATTAAGAATTCTAAGGAAAGTGTGTCCACAGATTTATTGATTGTGGCTTATCGGAAAACTATTTGGGCAAAGTGTGACGATTCTTCTGTGCGGGCGACCGTGATAGATGGACGAATGTTACGGTTCACAATAGATTTAGTTCGTAAGGGACTGAAGTAATGATATTGCTTCAAGATACGTGCTAAGGATCATGTATCTGTCTAAATATAGGCCATTGCCTATAGTCATTACTCTGGCTAAATACTCGTAGTTACACATTTCTTATAAACCAAATATTTAGTAGTGTCACTGAGGTTGAGGTGGCTATGGGTTATTTAAACTACATTAAATTGACCTTAAATTTTTAACCTAACTTCATTATAAAACTATGTGTTATTTACACTAGACACAATTCTATAATTTTTTGTCAGAATCTTCGTTAAGACGGCGGAACTACAAGGATAAGAATTTTTAAAGGATTTTGCCATTTACCTACGGAACCTTAAAACATGTTATGTAGGTATAATACTGTAATATTTGTCAGTGTGACTATTTAGAAGAAAAAAAATATTTAATTTAATAAAACTATTATTCTATTTATGTTCAGACTACTCTTTGCCAGCGCCTCCGCCCGTCCTAAATTCGGTTATCGGCGTGGAACTCCTTAATTATACTAATGAAGTTTGCTATAGCAAGCTATAGCTACATCTATTGTTCTCGTTATTCCCACGGGAACTTTTGATTTTTAAAGTGAAAAGTAGCCTATATGCTATTCCAGGACCTAACCTATATGTATACCAAGTTTCATCCCGATCCGTCCACTGGTTAAAGCGTGATTGAGTAACAAACATTCATCCATACAGACAAACAAACTTTCACATATATTCGTAGGATAACGTTCGAAATAAGAAAACAGGAAGGTCAGATTGCCAATATATTAAAAAAAACTTTTCTAGACAGAAAAGGCTCCAGTTAAGTCTTAAAGTATGTTTTATCTCGACACGGCCTGTCATAAGTATAATGTTACGCGATTTGCAAGTATTTATAATGTACATAATGATGATGACGCTTCTAGTCAGCCTTATCAAAAGTTGTACAAGAACATTTTCGAGGGAACAAAATATCTAAGTTGTGGCCTGGCCTTACCGCCCGAGGCTAAACATTTGGATTTTAGAAATTCGTTTTTTATGAAGAAAAAATTGATGACATCTAATGGCGGCGCTAGTGGGCTGTAAGAGTGCCCTTAAGACAGGTGAAGGTGAGGTGTAAAAAACAAACTACCAGTCATGTAAACATACATTTTTAATTACTGAAATTTTCACAGCTGCACTCTATACACCGGGCGCGCCATTTTACGTAGTGAAAATAATTATAATATTAAAAATGCTGACAATGATACAAATTTGGCCGGTACTGTGGGGCTCATTGCGGTCTTAAAGATGTGCTTACCTTTTACTACTAAGGCCCTGTAACAAGGCAGTTTTTCCCCTGATTTCATCTCCAGACTATATAAACAAATACTGTTACTATTAATTAATTATAATTATAATTATATATGTTATTTATACTGCCGTTGTGAAGCTTATATCTTACTACTATGCAGACAATGTGAATTTACGGTTGTATAATGTGTGCTTTCAGTATCAATATGTTTTGGTAATCAGCTGGTGTACAACATTTTGTGTTATCTGGGCGGTTTGCCCTTAAAACCTCCACTCATCCCGAAAAGGCTTACCCTTACGGCCTCGACAGTAATGTACTGTTACTAAATTTTACTAAATAATCGTTGCTTGAAAAATGTATGTATAGTTTCAGGGGCACGTTCACCAGCAAAAGCTTAGGCTGTGGATGCCTGATGAGGTTTTCTTTAGAGTCTACAGCATGGGGTTCTTCAATATGAAAGTTATTCAAATTTAAAATATTTGGCAACTCGCGAAAAATACCTCTGACGTTGCAAGCAATAGGTAGAAAATCGCTTAATATTACATGGGTCGTAAGCTTGCTTACCACCGTAGTAAAAAGGGCTAATACATTACCTACATATTTTACCTGCGCCAGTTACTTCCACTGATAGAAAAATAAAAACAAGTTTTTTTGTATAGGAACCATGAACTATTTGTTTTATTTTAATTTAATTTTTAAAGTGACTAAATAACCAAATATTCGTGAAGATTTTAAGCGTCTACCTGTTGCCGTTATCAGTATCGAGCAAAATCGATCAAAAAATCACGTTTGTTGTATGGAGCCCCCTTAAATATTTATTTTATTCCTTTTTTTAGTGTTTATTGTTATAGCGGCAACAGAAATACATCTTCTGTGAAAATTTCAACTGTCTAGCTATCACGGTTCATGAGATACAGCTTGGTGACAGACGGACAACGAAGTCTTAGTAGTAGGGTACGTAACGCTAAAACTCAAATACTACTTTACAAATACTGCATCTAAACACAAAAAAGGTGCAAATGCTTATGGGACTTACGTGTATTTGTGGTGACATTGCATCACTTGATTTGGTTAAGGCTTCTCTAGTTTACTAGTGTACGTATCGCACTAGTCGCACTAGATACACGGTGACACGCACAGACGCGGGACGCACTAGTCGCACTACATACACGGTTATACGCACAGACGCAGGACGCACTAGTCGCACTACATACACGGTGACATGCACAGACGCGGGACGCACTCGTCGCACTTCATACACGGTGACACGCACAGACGCGGGACGCACTAGTCGCACTACATACACGGTGACACGCACAGACGCGGGACGCACTAGTCGCACTACATACACGGTGACACGCACAGACGCGGGACGCACTAGTCGCACTACATACACGGTGACACGCACAGACGCGTGATGGTAAGCGGTCACCGTAGCCTAAGGACGCTTGCAACACCAGGGGTATCACTTGCGCATTGCCGACCCTTCAGAAATCTAATAACTTCTTTCTTGAAGAACTCCATACTGTAGTCCTTGCAGAAAACCTTGGCAGGGAGCTCATTCCACAACTTAAGCGTTCGCGGGAGGAAGGTTCTCTGAAACCGCACTGTACGCGACCATTTAGGTTCTAAAGTGTGAGAATGAATACCCTGCCGATGGCGAGCGGTGCGATGGTAAAAAGTAGCCGTGGGCATCATTTCGAACAATTCCTCAGAACACAACCCATTGTATAAGCGGTAGAACACACACAGTGAGGCAAAGTCTCTCCTCAGACTTAAGGGCTCGATACCGCAAGTGAGTTTGGAATCGTCGACAATTCTCACAGCCCGTCGTTGAACCGAGTCAAAAGGGCCAAGCTGGTATCCGGGTGCACCCGCCCAGATATGGCAGCAGATATGGCAGCAGTCCATATGGGGCCGAACTTGCGACTTGTAAAGTAACAACCTTTGCCCCGACGTGAAGTACTGCTTCGCACTGTTAAGTACACATTTTTTTCCTTACCAATTTCAAACTTTTTGTAAAATTGGATCGTGTTTCGAGTTGTTTGTTTGTTTGTTTGACAGCTGAGTCATTGAATTGCAGATAAATGTTGACAGAATAAGAACCGAAGTGTTTATGAGATAAAAGCTTTCAACAGAGAACCGATTAAATTAAGAGTTTCGCTCATTAAGTTGTGTACGTAGCTGGTGTAGCCGGAGAGCTGCTGTCTGTGTACACCGACTGAATATTGATCAGGGTTGGCGTTTCTCAGAGATTTTGCTCAATAGAGAATATTTCTGTTCTAGCTTTACATCATTGTATTTTGTGCACGTATTATAATTATATAGTACACTTTTTAATAAAGTATGTATTGATATTATGGCATAACTTTTTAAAATATTTTTTTTGTCATTTTTGAGTAAAGATTTAAACTCGATATCATCACGGCGACATACTCGTACGTACGTAATTGTTCAAGATTTTACTTTCATTTAAGAAAATTTAAATTTGCCGAAACAATTGAGTAGCACTGTCAAAGGTCAAAAATAAGTACACCTTATACATGTGCCAGGGTTGCAGGAAGGTCGTCCATTAGCACATGTGTCTCTAGCCTTCATGGGTGCTACTGAATGTTTTATCGAATTTGTAAGGTAATAACATTTTACGTTTCATAATTTCAGTAAGGACGTTTGTTAGAGCTTTTGAATTAACATTTATTAACGAGTTATTCAGTCGATAATTTTGTTAGTTAATTGGGTAACGGCGCGATTGCTGAGTCTGGCGACGAGAAGCACTTACATTTTATTAACATAAAGTACTGTTTTTTTTTTAAATTAGATTTTATATGAGCACCTAATTTTCAAAGGCGCAAAGTATTTACTCTTAGTAGGTATATTCTTTTGGTTTCGTAATCTAATCATGTGTTGGTAATTTTATGATAATTATTTTTAATTCAAATCAGGGGTTGGTTGAGCTGATTACGACGGTAATCATGATCTTATCTCATTTTAATAGCCATAAAATAAAGTTGCACTTAGAAAAGGGAATAGTTTGCAGTTACTTGCGGTTTCAGAGAAACTTCCTCCCGCGAACGCTTGGGTTTTTCTTCCATACCAATTCTAAAATTATCATAAATTTCACTAGAGGGTTTGTATACACTTACAACAATGAAATGCTCAACTGGGAGGCACGAAATATCTGTACGTTCCCTATACTTTTTATTAACTAAAATTAAAGTAAAAATAATTTACATAGTTGGCATACAATCATTAAAAACTGGTTGGCCTTGTCTTGAGCTTAGAAAGTGTCCAAAGCCTTTTCCAATTTCATCGTAAAACATTACTACATTATCAACATTACATTTTTGTGAAACATTAGTTGAGTGGGAACTGTAGTGAGCAAATGATTGTTCCTCAGATTCCAAACTGATGACTGAGGTGTCGGTGAAGGTGGTAACGAGGCTGCACAATCTGGCTGTGAATCGCTGAGGCGTTTACAATTACACATACTGTGATTGAGTTGTAATGACTCAAAACGCTCTGCATTATATTTACTCAACTCAATTAGCTCATTCATAGCCAGTGTGTGCTCCTCCATCTCTCTCAGAGACTCTTCATACTTGCAGGTCATCATCTGCAAGGATGTATGTAAATATTTTATTTGCAAGTCGAGTTAATGTGTATCAGTTTTATGTTGTTAAGTATATCTTAGAGTTTACTTATTGTAACTAACATACTTCCAGATTTTCAACTAACTCTATTTTTTCTTTGAAGTAATTTAATTTTCTATTAAATATTTTTTGGTTTTTGATAATTTTTTTTATAAATCTGTTGATTTGATGTATTTTTATATCTGGTTTTTACTGCACATAGCAAACTTCACTGATTTAGAAGAATTAATGGTGTCATCACATGTAAGATTTATAGTTGTGGTATTGCTAGTTACTATTTTGCGAGTGCGCTTTCGTTGTTTAGTTGATTACACTTTTCGTAACAAATCTGAAGTTCCTGCAAAGCTAGTTGAGGGCTGGCTGAGCGTAATAAATACAAAAAACCGGCTAAGTGCGAGTCTGGCTCGCGCACTGAGGGTTCCGTACAATCTTATTATATGTAGATATCTCTTTCATCATGAGATCAAGTCTCCTAGGTCAACGGGAAGTACCCCATAGGTTTTGGTTTATTTGTGTCACAAACAATATGCGATAAAAATAACCGTAGTTTGGGCTTATATTTGTTTCACATTAACTTAGAAGCTTGATATTTTTACATAAGACGCCCGCAGACTTTACTATTTGATATTAATTTCAACTTGATACTTCCACGCGTTTTTGAGTAAAAGGATCTTGACAGACACACCCATTTTTTTTAAATGTGTTATAACCACAAATTAACAAATACAGTATTGTTTATATTTGTGTGTTGAATCTAGTACTTTTTTAATTAAATTTAATACACTGTTCTAACTATATCAATAATTATTTGTAACGTTTAGCGTGAATTTACATTGACAAAAGTCCAATTTACTGAAAAACAATTAGATAAAAACAGTGGCTTCTATTGTGGACTAAGTCACATAACTTTGCCAATGTCTGTCTGTCCTCAGAAAAAAAACTCGGACCTTATTGTTCATTCTCTGACAAAGCGTATTAGTAGTAGGGTAGTAGTAGTGTTTGTGTGTGTTTTTAATCATCATCACGTTAAAGTAAGAATTCCGTAATAAAATATTCCTTGACTTTAAAAACTCATATTATACCCCAGGATTTCTTTCAGTGAGAAACTTTATAAAAAATAATTGAATTGGTACTTAAGCAAACAGAAATAATTTAGATGTCTACATTAAATCAAATCAAACAATATTTATTCAAATAGGTTTCTGAGAACACTTTTGAATCGTCGATACAATGGAAACAATGTTAATTTCTGCCAAAAAGTGCTGGTAAGAAGTTCTATTTAAAGTAATAATACAATACTTTGATAATCAGCTAAATAGTATCCAATATTTATTGAAACACTTGAAGGTAATATAAATAATTAAGTTAGCTACTAAAAACAAAGTCAAACACATGTGAATTATTATTTTTTGTTTTACGTAGCACAGGGGGCGCACCGTGTGAAGCGTCAAATATCGTTAACCGTTCGAATGAATTCAGATATTTAAGAGAACTCCGATATTTAACAGTACTAGTGGCATTAGCGCCATCATAATAATATTCTTGCACAATCATATGTATACATATACTTAAAACTATCCATACTATCCATGAATATAATATAATAAATATTATAAATGCGAAAGTAACTCTGTCTGTTACCTCTTAACGCGCAAACCGCTGTACCGATCAAGATGAAATTTGGCATGGAGATAGTTTGAGTCTCGGGGAAAGACATAAGCTACTCGAAAACGTCAAGTATAACTCGGTTTTTTTTTTTCTTTCATAATTAAGGAGTTGCCTTTGAAATCCTACACCAATGACCAAATTTAGGGCGGGTGGAACCGCGGGCAAAAGTATATTAATAAATGCGATAGTATGTTTGTTCGTTTGTTTCTGCATCACGACACAAAGGTGCATCCATTTGACCTAAAAAACTTCACACAAGGACAATTGAAGAGACGGAGAAGGACTTTTATTCCGTAAAAATAAATAGTCCAGTCAAATTAGAAAATAAAACAACATTAATTGGTAGAGTTTTGAAATTTGGTGCACATGTTCATTAAGAGTATCGGATTTGCAGCGCGCTCCATACAACAGGATTTTTCTCCTATGATGCATATGAATCCCTCTAACTCAATGTTTTTTTTTAATCTAGGTCTGTGGTGTTTCAGTTTTACGTTAAATTGTGTAATTCTAAAATTATTAGAGTCCAAAAACTTGTAATTTATGGTCAAAACAGCTGCTTTCGTGCTTATTAAACACTATAACAAAAACGTTTCCGAAAATTTTAAAGCACCACAGACCCAGATAATATAATAAATTTTATAAATAAAAAAACTTTACTGTCATGCTTACTAAATTAAAATAATAAACACAATAATTCGAAACACAAAAATCATTAGTCAAATTTGCAAAAATCGAATTCTGCGTGACCCTGGTTCGCTTGACAAACACGGGGGGCTTGAGACGGGGGAGGCCAGGCGAGGCAGCAAATTCAGTCGCGGGCCGTCCGTGAGCGAAATCTTCACTTGTATTGCGTTCGACGTAAGTAGGTAGGTACCTAAAGAAACAATTACGAAAATATCACTGTTGCATGTTTCGTTTCGCAGCAAGTTAATTAGATTTTTTTGACTTTTAACTAGGTACCTATTTAGCGTAATCTATATAAATAAAAATGAATCGAAAAATTTGTTGCTAAGCGCAAAACTCGAAGACAGCTGGACCAATTCGACTAATTTTTTTTTTGTTGTGTTTGTTAGGGCAAGGTTTTTATGAAAGAACAAAACTGTCAAGTGCGAGTCGGACTCGCGCTCTATGAGTAAACCGATTTTAATGAAACTTTGGTAAGTTGTTATGCACACGATGGGGAAGGTTTCTGAGAAAGAAAAAAAGGGTCAAGTGCGAGTCAGACAGGGTCAAGTGCGAGTTAAACCGATTTTAATGGAATTTTGGTAAGTTGTTTTTTGTTGTGTTTGATAGTGTTAGGGCAAGGTTTTTATGAAAGAAAAACGGTCAAGTGCGAGTTAGACTCGCACTTTAAGGGTAAACCGATTTTAATAAAATTGTTATGCGCATGTCGGGGAAGGTTTCTGAATTAGTACAACCCTTTCTCAATAGGTTGGTGCGACAGTTATTTGCCGGGTCAGCTAGTGATACCTATAAAGAACACTGCCTAGAACGTGCAAAATAATAGTAGGTAACCATAATTAAAAGTGTTACTATTTTATTTGCAATTTATTGAACCTCGATCAGACAGTATCATGAGTAAGTTACACTTATATAATACTAGCTTTTGCCCGCGTTATCGGTGTAGAATTCCAAATTAAAACCGACTAACACTTGACGTTTTCAAGTAGCTTATGTCCTTCTTTGGATCTCAAACCTCCATGCCAAATTTGACCGCAGTTCCCCCCGCCCTGAATAAGGTTATGCCCTGCCCTGCTAAATTTCATCTTAATCAGTACAGCGTGAAGAGGTACAAACAGACAGATTTACTTTCGCATTTATAATATTAGTATGGATTTTAATAATGAATACATACCTATTAAAAATTTGACGTATGATACCTATTTTTCAAAATAATTGTACCTACATCTACTGTGAACAATGTGTCACTAAGATTAAAAGTCTGGAAAGAGATTTCCAAATATTCCTAAGTAAAAAGTTTTTTATAAATATTAAAAAATAAATTAAATATATATTAAAAAATGGCAAACAAGCTAACGGTCCGCCTGATAGTAAGCGGTCACCATAGCCTATGGACGCTTGTAACATTTCCATAATACAACCTTCTTTTACTCTAATTATCGGCCAGTAAAGAATGTTCTAAATCGTAAACAAAAAAAGGCATTATTAGTCATTGTTATTCAAAATTGAAAGTTGTATTAAAATAGAAAATATATTAGGTCATATAGGTATTTTCTTATGATTTTCATGTAAAAACTGAATTTGACGAATGATAAATAGAATATAATAAAATTATTAAATTTACTATATTATTAAAAAAATAAATTATTAATGTGGCAAACTGCATTGTGTATTTTAGCAAATAATTATGAACACACTGTCCCACACAGTTACATAAAAAGACTTATTTATTATTTTGAACATACTATATTTCATCAAAACAGGCCGTGATTTTTATAGTCTAATGAAATAGTATAACTAACATTAAAAGGCTGCGGAACTTTGGTCAAGCAATTAACGAGTATGGAACGCCTTATAGACTTTAAGAGCCCTAACTTAGGATACTAATACATTTTAAAATTGCTGTCATCCTCCTTGTCTCGGCCGCAGGCCAACATAACAGAATCCTATCATGGGCCCCGTTATTTCTTAGTAACGAATTAAACAAGGGAGATGACAGCAATTTTATAATTTTAATCGATTATTAGTATCCTAAGTTAGGGCTTTTAAATACTATTTTAATAGACTATAAAAATCACGGCCGAAATAAAGGCTGATCTAACAAACTAAGCTTGGCCAGTTGCAACACAAATAATTATAATTTCTATTAATATATTGCCCTTTTTACGATTCGACATTAGGATAGAAGAATGCCGTAGTTAAGTAAAGGATTGCCGATATTAGGGAAAATTGCCGTACAAAACTTTAAACGCTTATTATTCTTTGTCACGTAATTTAAGATGTTTATAATCAAATAGCCCGACAATGCAAATTCAACGGTGGATAACTTCAAGGTTTAGGTATGGTTAGGACTGAAAGATGCATTTCACGTTAAGGGGCCGACATTTGGCTACCTACTCCATTTCAAAAAATACTTATTACGAACATTGTTTATGAGTCACAACCTTTATAGATTATTTTAGTATTATTAATTATCTATTGACCATTTATGTTACCTTTCATTTCTTTAGTCAATCAGTAGGCAGTGTACACGTTTTTTAAAAGTTACAACTTACTACTTAACTTCATCAACAATTTCGTAACGTTATTTCGTAACGTACAATTATTTCGAAAAATACTAATTTAGTAGCCTATAAGTACCTATAATTTATAAGTATAATTTAAAAATGGTGAAAGATAAGTAAATATTTGTACTTACATTTTACCATTATTAACATTATTATGATTTTAAGTAAATTTAAAAAAGGTAGATACGTAAGAATGTTACGAGGTACCGAGTTACCTACTTATTTTATTATCGTCCTGGCTGGTCTCCGTGAAAAGTTAAATGAATGTTAGCTCAGAAATCTCCTCCTATTTTAATATTCAGTCCTGGCTATAAATAAAGAATTTTTCAAAAAAAAACTTATAACCTTTATAAGTTTGTATCGGTAGGCACCTAGCTATTTTCTCAGAGAGCGCGCCGAACAGAACGTCTAATACCTACTTAGGAATTGAGCAAATCGCATCAATGATTGATTAGTTTGATTACAGATGGCAAACACTCGTTGACAAAAGTATAGGATTGTTTTGTATTACCGTCACTTAGGTCCGATGCTGGTCAATGCTTTGAGTATTTAACCTATTCCATTACAACCAATGACATTCTTGCGCAAGTGGAAGCAATAAATTAAAATAGTTTTATCGCAATCGGATAAACAATATGGCAGAACATTAAATACTTATTAAATTGAAAAATTAATGATGATAATTCATTTATACTTCGTTAATGCTCAAAGTATAGTATTTTTGGGTGAAAGTCATGTCGCTTATCAGAATACTGTCGTTCCAGTTATCCGACAAAATCATACCAGAATAAAATAGCAAAAATGTAAAACGCGTGCGGGTGCCGCGAAGTGTATTCTCTTAAGACCTCCCGCTGTGCATGCAAAAAGTCCCCATCGGTACCTGTTGCCTCTGCGCCGCCATCTTGGAAAAAAGGTACCCTTTTTCAGTTTTTTGCTTTTATCTCGGCAATAATTATAAATACGATGAAATCGTGGAAATAAAAACTTTAACTTATTAAATTTCCAATAAAAAAGCTAAGATAGATTAATTATGTATCTCTTATACTTTAGCTGTGATCTGATATTAAAAAGATTTTTGAAGTGAAAACTTCTTTAGCGACGTTGTGCACTTTTTTTGGTATGGGTAAAAAATGATAAACTCGCGTCAGGTCACGTGTCCTGATCGTGAAAATTCGTAAGACGGATGGAGAGTAGACAGCTGGCGCGGCGTTGGAGAGGGAGTATCCCCCTCCCTTTCTACGGCGCGGCGAAAATGTATGCCTGCGCCTGCTGTTTCGTTTAGGCGGCGCAGGGCGCTTGCGCGAATGGTCGTGTGTGTTTATGTTACAGCGTGCTACGCGCATCCATGGATGGTGACAGCTGATGGCTCGACCGTCTGTGTAGTGGCCATACTGCTGTGTATTCGTAAAATTTCGTGTATATAAAGTGTTTAAAATAAGGAAATTGAACAAAGTGCATCTTTGTCTTTGTAAGATACGGAAACCGTAATGCCACGCCTATTATAATTTTTATTTTTAGTATTCGCGATTATGAGTAGTACAGGGAGGTTGGAAATGGAATTTTAATTCTATGACAGATTGCGATGTCAAATATACTACGTCAAAAAAGTAAATAAACAAACATTATTATTTCTTGACAATGTCTACAAAACATTAGCCTAAGTTTGCGCCCCATAGAAGTACTGTATGGTCTTTGCTTTAACAATCTCTTGATATTATGTCCCTCGGGCCCCAGGTCTACGAAGCTATTGCGACAGACTAATAAACGGGGCATGTCCAAAAATGGCGCTCCTATAGGTATAAATGTGCTCCGTGAAATCTGTGATGCAGTTCCGCTGTTCTGTTGTCCAAAATCCGAAATGTCTTTGGTAAAGAGGTCTATACTTAGTGTCTATGAAATAACTTAACCGTGGTAGTAGTAACCATTATTAAAGTATACTCAAACCGTTTAGTAAACTAAATTATCTATATGACGAGGGTTTAGGTCATTTTTACCCTAACTACATCGCGAAAAAATGTACCTCGTCATCCCCCTGTTAAAAATATTTATTAATATAATAATCAGGAGTTAACTTAATTTTGATAGTCTGCAGAACTTTGTCTAGCTAAAAGGTAGAGAGGTAAGCGGCGGGAGAGCGCATCTACATTTGACCTCACTGCCTTCCTCGCGGTCATGATTGGTGTCTACTGCTCGTTGTACCTTCTCTCTATCCTCCCTTACGTGGGAATGTCGTTACCAAATTACTAATATCAGATTATTGAAATCACATCACTGCAATAAATTAATTACAAAAAAAAACTGTAATAGACCCATTATGATAACACGATTGCATTATGAAACAGGAAACAAGTTAATAGCTGCCAACTGTTACGTCACGATTGTAACTGATCTGCATTTCTAAGATTCATCTCCGGAGATAGAACGTTGTCGTAAAGTTCAAATTACGAATAATATAAAGACACATAGAATATACAAATTATGTTTATTATTATTAATTTATATACACGTTAGATATTGGTACGATTAGTGTACTTTCGTAGATCTGCTTCGCCGACGTACAGGAAAACCGCAGTACCGGACTGGAGTCTGCCACCTCTTTCTCGTGGTTGCTGGACGAAGATAAAGTCGGGAAATGTCTCATTATTTCACAGGATCATAAGCAATATTGCCCTCCTGATATACCTGCTACGAATTATTTGGGAACTACATACATCCCTCTTGTAACTATGTGTACGGCTTCAATCTACAGCCACCTAACTATCATAATACTTTAGGCATCACCAGCCTTCTTTCACCAGTACCTACATACGGCATTGACAGCCTTCTTATTAACTTTGAAATATTAGGCATTAACAGCCCTCTTAGTTCTCTTTGTTTATATAACTTTCTCACCTGTACTTCTAGATCTCTTATATAATGAATCACCCTCTCTTTAGTCGGACTCACTTAACCTCCTTTTAAATCTAACAATATTCTCTTTTACCTCTAATCTCTCAACAGGAATGAATTTCACCTACCACACTCAATGTTGCCATATCTCTCTTTTTATCAGTAGGTTACCAGCCTATTCCATCAAAGATGAAATTAAATAAAAAGGGTTGCCATTACAAATATAATACCATGTTAATATTTGTTTCGCTTTCGCGACAAACGTTAAAGAACAACACACTTATGTTTACAGGCACAAAATATTCATCTCTGGAGATAAAAAGGGGTTGCTAGATGAAGGCTTTTAAAAAAGGGGGTGGCCTGTGGTGATTGTTAGTTGCTTTTGGTCAAGTGCAAGTTAAAACGAGTTATTCGTTAATGTATCTAGTCTGATTATTTTTAATTTTTACTTGTTAAAGAAAATGTCAGAAATTACAATGATCTAGATTAAAATCTTGTGGGGTAAAAACTGTTTTCTCATCTTATTTTATATGTCAAATAAGAAACGATAAATTTCATGGTTGTGCTTCGTTATTCTGTAGATTACGTTATGAGTGCTAATGTTTCAAATACAAATGCTAGCTTTGAAAAATATATAATTTTGATTTGTGTTTAATTTTTTTATAGCAATTTTGTACCTATTATGCGAAATAACATCACTATTCTATCCACTACAAGAAGTCAAATCTAATATTAGCCTAACGGTTTATATGCAACGGTTGCCAACGGAACCCATTACTAAGCCTACGACTGCCTGATGTCTATTGAGCTCCATGTTTTAGGCCGAAGTAGGTAGAAATCCTAAAAAAATACGTTTGGTGGATTTCTCAAAGAAATATAAAAAAGCAAAGAGTAAAAATTTTTGGACAGTCATATGAGAAACACATTTTTGTCGTTTTAGCTCCATTCAGATTTTAACAATTATAAAACGTCCGAGCGACTACGGTCGCGGTCGCCCAAAACTTTTTGGCGTCAAGTGTTAGGGCGACTTTGGCAGCCTCGCTTACTTGCTTCCTTTTTATAGATTTTGGGCTGTGGACATTCTGTGGAGCTTTTAAAATAAAATTTCACGTATATGTGTGCACTGTGTTTACAATTTAATTATTATCTCAATGTTTTAGTGTAAGCTAAACAAAACCTCAGAATATTCAAAGTTATGATATATGGGCCTCAAAAAAAATCCTATTTAGTCTAGTCTAACTATAAATACATTATATTGACAAACTAAATAGAAAAAATATTTTACTCAAATTCAACCCTAATTCTCAGATTTAACCTATTTTTAATTTGCACATATATTGATTGTTTATAGTTTTGGCTAAACAGATGTATTTTATTTTAGTATAGCCTTAGTAGTTTACTAGATAATACTCTTTATGTTAGAAACGGCACGAGCCGCTCGGTGCAAAAAAATTCGATAGCACGGGTGGACGTTCAGCGAACTTATAGCTGTCGAACTCGGACGTTTAAGTGGATAGTAAAACAACAAACATTAAAAACTGGTGAGGTGCGAGTCGGGCTCGTGCAATCGGTCATGGTACGAAACCCTTCCTGCGTTTTCTTAATTATTTTTACATGAGCTGTTCTTGAGATTAAATTATGAATACTGACGTCAGTGTGTGAGTTATGATCTGGGTCCGGCAGACCGGACACGCGCGTGTGGCGCGGCGACCCTCGTCAGACGTCACGCGCACCGACACCGACAGTCGTCTCCGATCGCGCGTGAAGCGTCAGCTGTGAGTGAGCTGGTACACCCAATGACTTACATTTCGATAGCGCACTTAAATACACACATTTACAGATTAACCGGGTAGCTTCAGACACTGGATTTCAATTCCAAATTACTTATGATAACTTTTTGTGTCACAAAATGAAATAGTATTTGTTCGGGCAATCACCACGGGCTCCGAACGTCTCCGATCAAGCCTCTACCATCACCAAACCTCAACCTTTAAACGTTATTTTAATACTACACTGGCCAGCAAAAGAAGGTATGATAGTTTTTAAATTGAATTTTTTTCTAAACTATTAAAGTTAGAGACTTGAAATACAAAAATATTTAGATTTAAAAAAGTTTTTTTGAACATAAGTTTATTTTACTTAAGTTAATGTTTTTAACATAAATGAAACAAAAAGTAGCAATTTTCACTGAATGGCAAAAATTTAAAAAACCCTGAAAAAGGTGTTCGTAGTCTTAAAATCACCTTTGTAATAACTGGTGTTGCTTCCTCTGGCTCTGATCACAGCTTCGAGTCTGTTTGGCATACTGAAGACGAGATTTCGGAGACGAGTTGGGGGATATTCTCCCATTCTTCCATCAGGGCTTGTTTAAGATTATTAAAGGTGACAGGAGGTTGTCTGCGTCGTCTGACCAGCCTTTTGAGCTTATCCTAAGCGTGTTTGATCGGGTTCAGGTCAGGACTTCTTGATAGCCAGGCCATCAAGTTGATACCGACCTCCTGAATGTACTCTTGTACGACCTGAGAGGTGTGTGGCCGGGCGTTATATTGCATTAGAATTGATCCATCACCTATTTATACCAGATGTGGTCCTGCATACTCATTAAGGATCTCTTGAGCATATCTCATCCCGGCCAGAGTGCCATTTTCTGTGCCCACTAACTGTGTGCGACCCGCCGAAGAGATGCCATCCCACAGCCCCCGCTGTATACTCTTTCTGCAAAACAGGCTTGAGCGTATCGCTCACCAGGCCGCCTGTAGACTTTTCGCCTTGCGTCATGAGTGAATAATGAGAAACGTGACTCATCCGTGAACAAGACTTTCGCCCATTCTTTTTCACCCCACTGTACGTAGTTACGAGCATACCTCAATCTGTTAACCTTTGTTAAGTCTTCTTCTGACCATGTCTTCGCTAATAAAATTATCCCTCATCAGGAGAAGTAGCTGTTGGACTTGAATTGCATTGAGGTGACGATTTCTCATTATAGTGCTGGCAATATATCGGTCTTCTCTAGCTATAGTGCATCTGGGACGGCCATTGCATGGTATTCTGAGATGGTCACATGCCTAGTTCCAGATGAGCCATAATTCTTGCACATTCTTCAGGTGAAAGAGGCATGATAATTAATGTTTACGTGCTGAAGATACCTTGGCTTATGAATTAAATGTGAATAATCAAAAAACTGTGAAAACAAAAGCAGACAGCTAAAAGTAAAAAAATACAGCATTTGAAAAGGGAGCGTTTTTCTTTTTTGTTTATTTTTTCAGCCATCATTTAAAAGGAGGTTGTCAAAATGGAGTTTTTATATAACAAAACTAAATTTTCTACATCATGCTTTTTATTTCAAGTTTCTAATTTAAATAGTACAGAAGTTATCGTAACGTTTATGAGTGTTATACCTTCTTTTGCAGGCGAGTGTATTTTTGTTATTATTATTATTGTAAATCCATCCAGCCTAAGGCAACCTAAAATTAAGTTTGATTTTCATTAAAAGTTAAAAAGTTTTACATAAAACAGATAGTTAAATTTACATCTAATTGCAGATAGAACTATCGAGCGAGCGACTATCGAGCGATAGACATGCGAGCGATGTTTAGAAATTGGTACTTCTAATACACTTCATACTTTTAAACAATTATAAAAAAAAAACATAAAAATTTACGCTTATATCTAAAAAGCAGAAAATAAGCTCTCATACATCACGGAACAAAAAAGCGTGGCCACGAAAAAGAAGGAGGTTCTCAATTCAGATGTCTATATAATTTTTTTTTATGTTCGGGCATAATTCCGTAATATATAGACGGAAAAGAAAATAATTTAGTGCATTTTAAACTTGAACTTTTGGTCAAAAAAAACAATTGGTGTTAATTTGGAACTGGTGAAACGCTTTTATGTTGATGATTGTATAAGAGTTATTACTATGGATGTTTTAATTGTACGAAAAAAGAAATTCGCCACTAAAAAGTAAAAAAAGAAATACTTTTTACCAAAAAAAAGGGCTTCAAAAAGATGCATTAAAAAGGTAAAAATAATTACTTATTTCCAAAAATCTGATCTGAATTACAGTTTAAAGTTGATTTCTATGTTCGTACCAGTTTATAACATACTTCACTTGCATGAAACTAACTTCAAACTGTAATTCAGATCAGATTTTTGGAAATAAGTAATTATTTTTATCTTTTTAGTGCATCTTTTTGAAGCCCTTTTTTTTGTTAAAAAGTATTACAGCATAGAGTCCTGCGGTACGCCAGCATTAATGACCATGCTTTATTTGTGATTTAACTATTTACATTTACCCCACAAAAAACTATAACGAAAATGGCAGCAATTTATTTTGTAATGTAATTATGTAAATTCTAGAAAAGAATTAAACATATTTCTGATAACTAAAAATTGATCTAAAATGAAAACTTTGACATCTGGATAGCAATTCAAAACCAAAGCAAATCCGGCTGAACTGAAAATGGCGCTTTGTTTTATATTTTGGGAACGGAACCCCATAAAAATAAAAACAATTTGCACGATTTCAATTATCCGACGGATAAAATTGACTTTGAAGAGATTGATGTAACAAATTCAGATTAAGACGACCCGAGTTTCGATGTTTTCAACAGACAAGCTTTTCTAATTTAAGAATCAATCTCATTATCTAGTGTTTACCGATGGAACATCAATCTACCAAACCCCTCCCTCCGCACCGTTCCTCGAGAAAATACGTTATTTAAGAATACGCTATTCACTAAATACGTTTTATATTACTTCTGACTATTTTTTAACTGTAGTAGAAAGATACTGACTTGAACTTATTGTAGTTACACTAAGTTTTGCCTACGGCTGCATTTGCCCTAAATCACTATAGTTTGTCGACGTGGAATTTGGTCATAGTTATTTCTGCGGGAGTATTTGAATTTTCCGGGATAAAAGTATCCTGTGTCTCCGTAAAGTATCCGTCCCTAAAATAATTTCTGTACCAAAAACTTTACTCTCTACATAAGGTTACCCTATATAGGTTTCCATTTACGGATTTGTATGAAAAAACACAAGTCTAGCACTTGTAACACGATGCGACAATTAATCAATATTAAAACTGTCTTAAAGCAGCATTTGACACTACCTTTTTATCGTGAAAAATATTCTCAAAATGCCGTAGCGACAGAGTATATTAAATTCCAACCTGAAAAACAACCTTTGCCCATCGCCATTTTCCTTTTCTTAGGGCATTTTTATATAACAAGATTAGTAAATCAGCAACATTTTTTTCACTAGCTTATTTCAAGTGGAAATTAGCTGCTACTTTACTTTTTTAACTTTTTTACACTCTTAAACTCCTAAACTACAATAGCACTGAAAAACTCCTTGAAGTAGCGACTTAAATCTACATATTAATAAAATATACACACCGTAGTATAATTACTTTACACTTAAGTAAATAAAAGAAAACATACAGCCACTAGGGTTTCTGCCCGAGGCAAGAATTCTCGAGAAATTTGTCTTTTGTCGAGACGGGGAGGAAAAACTCAATGCCTCGAGAACTCAAGAAATCAATTTCGTGCACTAGGTAACTAAAAAACACGCATACAACATGTGACAGTCTAAAGTATCGCATCGCTGTCACCACGCTTTAGACGAGACAAAACCAGTCACACTTACATAACTAGAAATTTAATGAAAAAGAATTTCAGTTGTTTGAGCTTTCTGGGCAACGAACAGTAGTCGTTCGTTTAAAAGGCTTTGAAAAATGTACAAAGCCGTAATGACTCAAAGCAACATCGACAGAGAATGAGCGTATTTTCTCGTTATCAGGAGACATTGTCAAAAAAGTTTGATTCCTTGTTAATTATTTTGTGGGTTACGGTTTTTTTTAGTTTATGTTGTAAAAAACATAAACCAACCAAAACCTTAGAAACCCTGGGGCCATGGGGACCTGAAGCAAAGCACCTTGTTCGTGACCTCTCTGCGCCAGTCGAGGCGTCGCGTTGGGTGACCAGACGGCCGGCAGTTTCCTATGCCGAAGGATCAGTTTGGCGATCCAAAGCGGTAACGCTGCTAGCATTCTGGGCACCGCTATGCCACCTGATTTTTACAAGACATATTTTTTTTATAATTTGGTAATAGTTTTAAATTTTATTTGTGTTTGTGTCCCTAACCTTTTAACTGATTATTATTTTGTAAAGTAAAAGTACAAGATCGTTTATTCGACGTAGTATACACAATACAACTTACATTAGTAAGGAAACAATACTTATGTACATATATAATACATATCACTGCTACGAGACTGCAGCACAAACTGCACCTATAGATACACTTACTGTTTTGTAATGTTTCACAATGTTATGTACGTTAATATTAGGCTATACATTAACACAATAAAACTGTTTTCCTGATAGGGACTAGCTTTAGAATTAAGAAAATGTAATTATAATAAGTTGCGAAATTGTAATAAGTTAAGTAAAAGTAGACTAGTTTTGTTTTATTTCCCCTCTTTACTATTTGTTGTAATAGAAAATAATATTGTGTGAGTACCGACATGTTGTCGACTTAGTACGTACGACTTCTTTGGAACAACTATACCCAAAAAAGCGGGAATTCTACTTTTTTTTATTAATTTAAAATATATGTCATTTGTTGTGCATAATTATACCAAACTCATATATTAAGTTCTATATAAACCGTGTGAACGGCTACTAAGAGGTAAAAAACAGAAAGACTAACTGAAACTTTACATGTCACTAAGTCCTTACGATGTACCTAATACAATAGTTACAAATCAAATGCACACCTTTTCCCCTAAACATACAAACCCATACCATTACGGTAAGTAGTAAGGTTGAGGCACAAACATACAAACCCATACCATTACGGTAAGTAGTAAGGTTGAGGCACAAATCGCATGTAAACTACATTGAATTTTGCTGATTTTAAAACTACTTTAAAATATGTACAAATTTCAGAACTATTTTATGAAATTCAGCACAAATAGTCCTTCAGTGTCAGTAGGAAACCCTGAGAGCTGTATTTTCAGCTCTTCTCTCACTGCGGCCGAACCGCAGACATTTAAAAAAAAAAAACATCGTGTTTTATTAAAAAATTATAGAGATACTCGAGGAACTTTAGAAATCATGGTCGAGAATCCTCATTCCTCAACTCGGACTCGCGCACCGACGGTTTCGTAAAAGGTAAACTGTATTTAGGGACAAACTTAACTTTGCCGCTGGATAACTGTTGTCCCAATACACTGGTTGTTAGTTTACTAAATGCTAATAAGTTAATAATCGCAAAAAAAATTTTTTGTAATGTGACAACAAATTTATGGTTTTGAGATTTTATCCTGTATGTGTACTACATGGCATTGCTTCTTCCGAAATTTCATGATTCTAAGTCAACGGGAAGTACCCCCTCGGTTTTGATTTATATGTGTCACAACATGCGACTAAAATAACCGTATTTTCTGCATATTTTTTTAGTGCATTATGAATGAAATACTATTTAATTGTATTCCAAAAATAATAAACAAGGTGTTCTTTAATAAAGTCAACTTCTAGTTACCAGTGTTAAACACTCAGCTCCTAACCAGCCTAACCGTAGCCTAAAGATTTTTGCAAATACCAACAAAAATGCTTCTTGAGCACAAGTAACTTCCAGAAGCTCTATAACCACTCAATGCAATGAGAACCAAATCAAAAGACAATAAGCTGGACAAAATTTTGAGCCTCAACATCACTTGATGAGCGTCTAAAAAGAATAGATAATAGCGCTAAAACAGCTATATCTAAGCTTCAAAAATGATTGATAAACTTAAGATTATGGCTTGGAACTGTAATGGGCTACAAAATCATCAGAACGAACTGCAAATTGTCCTAGATATAGAAAATATTGATGTGTGTCTCATATCAGAAACAAACTTTAGTAAACAGTCGCACATTAGGCTCAAAGGCTATAATTTCTACCATGCATTACACCCAGAAAATAAAGAAAATGACGGCAGTGCTGTAATTGTGGAAGAAAATATCATATATCGCGAAATTTTTAAATATGAAGAGCCGTACATCCAATCTGTTGCAATTTCTATCAACACAAAGCGCTATCCTCAGAAACAATAATAACTATCCTAGACAGATGACACAACTTATATCCGAAAAGAGAAAACAAAGAAAACTGTGGCAACAGTCAACAGTCGCGGCCGCCGCAAGACGAAAAAAGCTTCATAACCTCACCAAGCTATTAAAAAGGCAAATCCAAAACCACCTTCATACAACAATACAACAACCAACACATATCTTCATACAACAATACAACAACCAACACATATCTTCATACAACAATACAACAACCAACACATATCTTCTAAAGCTAACTAGTGACCGCTACACGGACTATTTACTCTGACAAGCCACGAAAAAATATGCAACAGCTGATTAACCTAAACCACACCCTTAAGAATTAGTCCTGAGCTGTTAGTAATGAAGAAAAAGCGAAAAGATTTACTTGTAGCATAAAACCTTTGTAGAGGTCGGCTTCCACCTCTACAAAGGTTTTATGCTAGATACTGAGCATCTAGAAAACACAGTCACATAAAAGAATTAACTTACTAACGGGACTTGAATATGTACCTGTCAACATACCTTTTGAAAAAAAGTCGTCTACGTAGTTTGAATTAAAAAAAAATAATCAAACAAAGGGATTGAATAAAACTTTTCAGCTATATTGTTGAGCATCTTCATTTCATTTCACGTTTATATTTATAAAAATACATTTCTTGTTTCGGATCCGCTTCGCTTTTAAATGAAAACACCCGCAATTATAAAAAACTAAGGTTGCACCTACACCTTAGCGGCGCTGTACCTACACCTTAGCGGCGCTGTACCTACACCTTAGCGGCGCTGTACCTACACCTTAGCGGCGCTGTATAATTAAAAAATCAGTGCGTCCCTTAATAAATATTAGTCCAAACAGAAATTAAAAAAGAAAAATAATTGAGCAAGTAAAATACGAAAGAGAATCTATATATGCTAACCTCAGATCTTTAATAGATAAATATTAAACTTAGACATAGAAAATTATATAATAACCCTTTACAACGTAAAACATTAAATAGAATATTTTTTGTTATTATTTTGTCAAAAAATACTCGATGTATATGGAGTAGCGCGCCATTTAGTGATAAACAAAATGTATTGGCCGCAGTCGATTCTTCTTTAATCAAGATCTTATATTTGTATCTCTAATACTTCATAAGATATTCATTTAAATTAAATAGTGTAAAGGAAAATTTTAGTCTACATTAAATACGTAAGACCAATAATATACATATTTTAGATTATACCCATTACAAATAAAAAACCCGCACTGAGCAGGTATCTTCAGTTTTCCGACGCGATGCGCTTATTTTAAGCCGATTATATCTTGTAAAATATTTATTAAAATATTATAATGTAAAGAACATTTAAACAACACGAAAGAACCTAGTCCATAACGAACGTATGTTGTAAATAATGAATAGGAGAAAACAGCTTTGAATATCGCGTAGTATTTTAAATTAAAAATCTATAGGTACATATAAATTGACATAAATTGAGAACTACTTTAGCGATTTGAATGTATTTTGTTTGTTGTGTTTGTTATTGCCAAGACAAGGTAGCAATGAAAATAACCTGTCAAGTGCGAGTTGGACTCGCGCACTACGAATAACTTCCGAACGACTGCACCAAATTAAACAATTCTTTGTTTGTTGGGTTAGTTATTTTCCGGGCTAGGTTTGTGTGAAAGATAATAACGAGCTAAGTGCGAGTAGGACAAGCACGGTAGGATGTACGCAGAATATTAATTACATTTTGGTTAATTGTTATAACCATATGACAATACGTGGACCCGATACGGATTAAGGAAAGAGGGAGGAATAGAGGAGTAAGAAAAGAAGCTTAAAAAAATTCACGAGTTCAGCATAATAATTCTAATCCTTAAAACATTTTTTTGGTTTCGAAGCAAAAAACATAACAGACGCTCTAAAAATACACAAAATTATAGTCGATATTAAATTTTGCTGTCAATACAAATTTTGTTTACTTTTTCTTATTTTTGAGTTACTTTAACTATTTACGCAGCGCACGTCCTGAAAGATCCCAGAAAGGACATTTTCCCCCGTATTTTAAAAGCTTTTTCTATATTTTATCGCTCCTATTGATCTTAGCTTGACGTTACATAGCCTATGTTTCTTCCAGAAAACTACACTAGACTATCCAATGGGCAAAGATTTTTGGAAATCGGACTGGTAGTTCCAGAGATTACTAATTTACAAGGAAAAAAAAATAATATGTTTCTCTTTGAACGAGCGAAAATCTGAACGAGCCACAAAATAGTTTTACTTATCTAATCTAAAATCTAAATCAAATCTTAAAATATATCTGATTTTTTATTCCCAGACTACATCTAAGTGAAACCTACATTTCGTACTAGGGCTATATTTTGCGCACTTTTGTCTGATCGTTTGGCAGGATCAACACAAGGTCTAACCCGGCGAAAACCCATCAAACTGCTGCAGGGCAGGTTTTCAAACGGCGCGCAACAGTGATATTTCTTATTGACTGTCCCGATCAAAGGCATATATTAGTCCAGCGATATAAATCGCAATACTTGCTGGTGGAGAAGCTTGAACAAGTCCACGCGGCCATCCTGCAGCTTGAATCCAATCAGGTCTCATTCCCAAGTGTGTTTAAGAGGACACAATTCACAATCACCGCCCTAGGCTAATGGTATTGGAAATGGAGAATCGTAGTAAATTCCGCTCTGCCGTACTCTTCACCGTAAGCCGTCCTCCACGACCATCTCCCCTCTTACTCTTCGGCCATGCCATTCCTTGGCAAAACAAGGCTAAAAATCTCGGTGTGTGCCTGGATAGGCGTCTAAACTTCCGCGATCACACAAAAATAGTAAGAGACCGAGTCGCTTTTGTCCTCGGTCGTCTATATCCCATGATAGGCAAGTACAGTAAGTTGCTTAGAAATAAGCTGAATCTTTACACTTCTTGCATCCGCCCCATACTAGGATACGCTAGCGTCGTGTATGCATTGTCTAAGCGCAACTTCTAGGTATAGACTCCAGACCCTCCAAAACCGCTTCCTCAGAGCGGCCTCCGGAACCTCATGGTTTGTCCGGAATGCGGACCTAGATAGGGACTTCGAGCTCCCTACGATTCCCCAATATCTTAAAGACCTGGCAGTTCGCGTTTTCGAGCGAACGCAAAATCACCCAAACCAACTAATTGAGCTATCCACAAGCTACCATCCCCCCGACCGACTACGGCAACATAGCGGTGGTCCGAGTCAAGTTCGTCAAGGACCTCTTGAAAGCGAAAGCTTAGCTTTACATTCTTTAGAAGTGCTATATCGAGCACGTCAAGGCTGCAGCAAGCGTTATGGGGAAAGTGGGCATCATGGGAGCGATGGTGTCAAAGGTTAGTCTGTCAACTAATTGGTCGAGGAGTCTGCCTCTCCGTGAAGAGTTCAATCGACGGTGCTTGCAATTTACATCGCCGGCAAGGATAATGGCGTCGCCTAAATTTAAAAGCGACTGAAGGTCGCTCTCGAGCAAGTCTTTTGAGGGGGAGAGATAAACCGATGCAATGATGATCGGCTGATGGCCAGTCATCGCTAAGCGGCAGACGGATGCTTCTAAATTCGAAAGGGTGAACCAACTAGTGGGCTATACTCATGCAATCAATAAGACTTTTGGTCAAGGAGTGCAGCTTCCCAATTTCCCAATCTTTTTCCCCCAATTCCCAATTTTTTTCTACTTTCTACCATCGCACCGCTTGCCATCGGCAGGGAATTAATTCTCACACTTTAGAACCGAAATGGTCGCGTACAGTGCGGTTTCAGAAAAACTTCCTCCCGCGAACGCTTGGGTTGTGGAGTGAGCTCCCTGCCAGGGTTTACTCCAAGCACTACAGTATGAGATTCGTCAAGAAAGAAGTTATTAGATTTCACTATGACATTATATCCTTTTTTGACATAAATAAATTTATTTATAATTTTGAGTTAACTTGGGCTAATATATACTTGCCCATCAGATGCCGCCGACGTATGGCTAACAATTAGCTCACAATATACAATGTTTAGATGTAACTAGTTTAAAGGAGTCTTTTGACCAATCACATATTAGTACTATTTGTAATAGTGCTAATAGCAATACTAGTGACGGCTCAGTAAGTGATTTAAAATGAGATACAAGACAACGGATAAGTCCCCTAGTTTACACACTGTAAAGTCAATCAAGCCAACAGATCTTTTAAATATTGTACATCAAAATATTCAGGGCTTGTCTGGCAAGGAATTACAAATTGAATTATTTTTAAAAAGCCTGGATGTCCATGTATTGTGCCTTACTGAGCATTGGATAGAAAAACATAAATTAATGTTAAACATTCTAGATCTATAATCTAATATTTCTAGTGCATTTTTGAGAGAAAATACAATTCGTGGGGGTCAATTAACCTTGTTAACAATAAACTCAATGCAAGAGAACGCAAAGACATTATTGGGCTCTCACAAGAGCGAATAATTGAGCTCTCTTGTATAGAATTAGATAGTTTTGTTATAGTGTGTGTATATCGCCCTCCATCATCAAATTATAGTTCCTTTGAATCAGTGATGAAGGAAGTGCTGAAACGCATAAGTAATAACAAGAAGTCAGTTATTGTTTGTGGAGATTTAAACATTGATCTTCTACAAGATACACCCACTAAGGATAGACTTCTTAACTTATTTGAATGTTTTGAGCTACATAATTTGTTTCTAGAACCAACTTGAATTACAGCCACATCGGCCACCAGTATTGATAATATTTTTTGCAATGTAGAGGCTGCTGCTAAGCTAATTATTTCCAATTTACCATCTGACCACTGCGGTCAGAACGTATCATTTTTAAACACAGAAGTAAAACAGTACAATCTAATATCCAGTGACATCTGCTCGTATTAATCAATTTCAAGTTAATGTTGAATATAAAATTCCATTTTTGCAATTTAGACAGGGTGAACCAGATCATATATACAATATTCTTTTGACTTTTTGAAAATTGAGTTCGAGCAGGTATTTAAAGTAAAAACTATTAAAGAAAATTCAGAAATAAAATTCAGTGATTAGGCTAACACCAGGAATACATAGAAGTCGAGTCAAATTATATGAATTATATGAAATGAAAAAATACAATACAAGTTCAGATTTTATTGAATATGTGAAAAAGTTTTCTAAAACATTTAAAAAAGTCTATGTTGCTGCTAAGTTAATGTTTCTCAGTAATATTAGGAATTCTGACAATAAAATTAAAGCAACATGGAGTGTCATTAGTAGCGAAACAGGAAAACTCAAACCACGGGATAGTCATTATAGTTTAAATATTGGAACAAATACTGTTAAATCAGATGCTAATGCATTTGAAAAATGTTTTAAGGATATGCCTGCTCTGACTACTAGCTCAGTTAAGTCATCCCCGTCAGAAGCAGAATTACTTTTAAATAATAAAATGTGTTAAAAAAATTTAATTTGAGCATGTTACCCCTGATGATATATTCAAAACTTTCAAATCTCTTAATACTAAAAAGACGGATCTTTGGGGTATATCAGTAAAATCACTTGTTGGTATTATAAACAGTATATCACCTATATGTAACATAAATTTTTAATAAATTTGTAGACGAGGGAGTCTTTCCCGATTTAATAAAACATAGTAAAATCATACCACTGTTCAAATCTGGAAGTAAAAGTGAACCTACTGGCTTTAGACCAATTTCGATATTACCAGCTTTGAGCAAGATTTTCGAATAAATCATGCTCAATCAACTACTTAGATATTTTAACATCCATAAACTGCTACACAGTCAACAGTTCGGATTTACCTAGTAAAACATATTTATGGCGCATGGGAATGGTCGCAGAATGCCATTGATATTTTCTGTGACTTGTTTAAGGCATTTGATTGCGTTGAACACAAAACTCTTATTTTAAAGCTGAATCATTATGGTGTTGTAGATAATGCTCTTAAACTTATATTCTCATATTTAATTGATAGAACTCAGAAAGTTGAAATCAATGGAGTAAAATCTTCTGGATCACCCGTTGTGATGGGAGTACCCCAGGGTTCTATACTAGGTCCAATTTTATTCTTAGTGTATATTGACGATCTGCATTTTATGTAGAAAACCTGTGCAAAATTGTATTGTTTGCAGATGATACGTCTTTAATATTTAATGTTGATAGAAACAAAGATACATATGACGATATAAATCATACACTTTCGCAAGTTCTTAGTTGGTTCACATCAAATAATCTTTTACTGAATGCACAGAAAACAAAATGTTTAAAGTTTTCTTTGCCAAATGTCAAAGACACTCCAACACAATTATTTATAAACGGTGAAGCACTCAAACTACTACTAACTAACAAACTAACTAGTCAACAGTTTTCTTGGGCATCACTTTAGATACTAAATTGCAATGGCACTCACATATTTCTGTCTTAGCTCGAAAACTCAGCACCGCCGCTTATGCTGTCAGAAAAGTTGCTCAATTTACTAATATAGAAACTGCTCGGTTAGTATACTTTAGTTATTTGTATTCCCTTTGTCATATGGTATTTTATTGTGGGGAAGGGCGGCTGACATAGAAACTATGTTTATACTTCAAAAAAGAGCAATAAGATCAATGTATAACTTATCACATCAAGATGCTCTTCGTGACTTCTTTAAAAAAATTAATATACTCACTGTAGCTTCTCAGTATATTTACGCGTGCTTACTGTATGTACGTAAAAACCTAAGTTTATTTGTTAAAAATAGTGACATACACAACGTTAATACTAGAAATAAGAACAAACTTGCGATTCCAAAATGCCGCCTTCAGAAGATGCTTGGCTCTTTCATAATTCAGAGCATTTGCTTTTTTAATACAATTCCTGAGAAATTTGTTAAGCTACCTGTACATACTTTTGAAACTTATATTAAAAAAGTTCTTATTAGCAAGGGATACTATACTGTGGAAGAATTCAATAAAGATAATAATGTCTGGAATTAAAGGTATGGGCCCAATATTGGACATTCATCTATGACTTATGTAGTTGATAATTAATGACGCATTACGATGAGGGGATGCACCATGGATAGTCGTCCACCGTTGGCTGCTTGGTGTTTAGGGGGTTTTGGATGGGGTTTGATGAGACGCATAGACGTGTACATGTATGTGTGTTTACACATATTTGCATAGATTTTGTGTGTTCGGCAGCCTGGTTTCTGCGTGATTGATGGTAACAGGTGTACACCCGGGAAGTTTCTTGTCACTTCTTCTTCCCTTAGGCTTGTTTCCGAAGTGACAGTACGTTAAATGATGTGCATTTGTTGCTGGACTGTCGTGTGGAAGCTGGGCTACTTCATGAAACACAACGTCTGTGAGTATGTGTATGCATATGGGAATGTGTGCACGTTTGTGTGATGCGCCCTCATGCATTTGGAGCCTCTCTGGCGCTGGGCGGCCGATGGTTGATTGCAGCGAGTTATTAATACTATTATTTATTATATTATTATACTTGTACCTATGTAAGTTTATACACATATGTATAGTTTTTTTTCCTAGAAGTATCAATTTTTGATCTCTCTTCTTATCTAAATATTTTTAAAAGCAACTATAAATCAGTTTTAATTTCAGAGTACGTGTGTTCGCTGTGTGATGTTAAATGTAAACTTGTGTGTGTAAATCACAATATGAATCGTATTTGTATTTTCTTCCTTTACTACACACATTGTAACTAGTACAATAGAAGTTTTATTGGAGTTGCTTGAGTGTGTCATGCTCTCTCTAAGTGTCTCTGCGGTGGTGGCATATGCATCGGGGCGTTACGTACCCTAAAACATGGTTGAGCGAAGCGATGGCTGATTCATGTGTCAAACTTATAAAAATAGTGGTATAAATAAAAGAAAGCTCTGTAACCAACGAAGTAACTCAAGGATCGATTTTGGGATTCATACTGTTTATTTTGTATACGGCCGATGTCGTCAAATTTCTCAAATATTCTAGGTTTCATATGTACGGTGATGAAATTTATCTCTGCTATCACTATGTTGCATGATGAATTGAAAAGTAAAGTAAAATGGTCCAAATCTAATATGCTAACATTGAATCATGAAAAATCAAAATATTTGGTATTAGGAAATAAAAATCAAATGAATCATATTATGAGTAAATATCATGTTATCAATATCATCAATATCAGAAGAAACACCTTTGCAGTGCGTAACAGAGGCTCGTAATTTGGGATTACAAATGGACAATAGTCTTCGCTTTGCAAATCACGTACTAAAAATAGTCAGAAACGCATTTTATAGGCTAAAAGTGTCATACCGAATACGTGATTATATTAGCACCGATTTACGTATTACGCTTTGCGATTCTCTAGTGCTCTCTAAGCTGAAATATGGTGACGTTGTGTATGGACTACGGTTATTAGCACACACGGAACGAATATTACAAAGAGTTCAAAACGCTTGCGCCCGCTATTGTTTTAATATTCCTCCGCGCGCGCATACTCGTACCACTCCCTACCTAAACACGGCTAACATACTAAAGATGTCATATCGAAGACAAGTTCGCCTCGCAAGTTGCAACGCTCGTGTTCGGTATTGTTAAGTATCACAACAGCCATTTTGTATATTCCAATATCAGGATCCATACAATACCAGAGTCTCAAATTATCGAATTAATAAAAAAACCGTCCAAGTGCGAGTTGGATTCACGCACCGAGGATTCCGTACTTACCACCATTTACGTACTTTAGAAACAGAAACACAAAAATATGTTTTTTTTTTTTATTTTTATATTTGAGTTGATTAAATGAAAAGTAAATTGCGGCTTACGATTTATGACGTATTAAAAAAAAAAAAATTACTAGATCTCGTTCAAACCAAATTTCGGTGGAAGTTTGCATGGTAAGGTACATCATATATTTTTTTTCAGTTTTATCATTCTCTTATTTTAGAAGTTCCAGGGCGGGGTACACATTTTACCACTTTGGAAGTGTCTCTCTCGAAAACAAATGAAAAAAATGATATAAGAAACCTCAATATCATTTCTGAAGACCTATCCTATCCTATATGAAAATTTTTTGAGTTTCAGTCCTAAAAATTTATTGTTTTTTTTTCTATTTTTGTGTGAAAATCTTAATGCGGTTCACAGAATACATTTACTTACCAACTTTCAACAGTATAGTTCCTCTAGTTTCGCAAAAAAAGTGGCTGTGACATACGGACGGACAGACAGACAGACATGACGAATCTATAAGGGTTTCGTTTTTTGCCATTTGGCTACGGAACCCTAAAAATCAAAGACATAGGCTATCCACGGCTTTTTGAGGAAGTTTCCGATTTGCGGCTACCAAATGCTGGAATGACTTACCCCCACCTCTTCGTAACTGCTGTACAGTAAACAATTTTAAAATTAAATATAGAAAGCTATTGATTGATGTTCAAAAACAATGTAGCACGTCATGAACATACATAACTCGATAATTTAAATTCTACTTAAATTGTAGGTATACTTATTTATTTATCTATTAATACATAAGTAGTATAATATAATACGAAATAAAATATATATGTAATTTAGGTACATAAAATATATATTGTTACAAAATGTTATTGATAAATTGGGATATCAAAAGATTTTTTATTTTTGTTTTGTTGAAGTTTAATATAAAGTAATTAACAATATAAGCATAGGAAATATTCATGATATATGTACACTGTCGCTGCATCTGAAGGTCATCTGAGCTCCACTGAAATCCAGCGCTATGGCAGTTTTTATACCAAACTATATGCTGAGTGAGTCCAATTTGACACCTTAAACAATGGAAGTTTTTACCCTATTTGTTTTATTTTTTTTATTTGTTTTTGCTTAATTACTTTTTCTTTTGTGTTTTATATGTGGTGTCAAATAAAGAGTTGTCTATGTCTATTTTAATGTTCCCTGATCTTATTCTGAAATACTTCAAACATAGAGCTGAGTTGCAGGAATAATGAATAATTAAATGCTTTGACATAATTTTATCTGTGCACATCATAGCCTCCTTGTATCAAATGCGCCCTGCCACTACTACTGTCAAATACCCGCTACTTTCAAATACAAATTATGCGACAGGAAATGTATGAATGGCTCACTGTTTCTCGCAAAATATCTACAAAATTTTATTCACAGGAATATGTACTTTTTTACTGTAGGAAACTTCATAAAAAGGGGATTGCGTACCTTTTTACACTCTCTGCTTTAAACCACCCTTTTCGTGTTCACTAAATTACACATTTTGCGTCGTAAAGACCTGTGTTATGTTGTGTTCAATCTTTCAGTATAATGAAAAAATATTGTACTTGCAAACCTTGAAGATTATATAATCTGTACCTTACATTGCTGGATTACGGAAATCATATAATCTACTGTTATTAAAACACTTACTTGTGAGGTTTTATTTCTGAGATGAAAGTATCCAATATGTAAATCCCGGGCCCATTATGCCTGCTAACAAAACTACTAATACTAAATCTATTTAATATTTTTCTACCTCCATCAAGCCAATAATTTAAGCTCTACTGTCAACTCCTATACTATCGTGCATTTTATCATGAAAATGGTAGAACTGCTTACAACAAAATAAAAACAAATGTAACGAGTTCAGTCCCAAACTAGCAACGGCATGTGGCAGACGGAATACATTAATCATCAAATTAGCACTTTTAAAATGAAGGATAGCCTTCATCTAAACCGTTAATTAGCTGCGTCAAATGTCATCCAAATAACTGGTAAAGTGGATATTTTATATTTAGCTATATGTCAAATTACATCCAAATAACTGGAATAATATGATTTTTACTAGGCATACTAACATTAAAATTTAGATTTAAAAATTTGCACTTATTTTATAATTCGATTTAAAATTTCAATGTTTAAAATATAACCATATTTCAACATACAGGAGCTTTAACACAATACACAATTATTTATATGTCTGAAGTAAAGTTAGTGTTTGAGTTATGAACCGGGTTCGGGGTTCGGTTCTCGGTTCATTG
Source organism: Apoda limacodes (assembly GCA_946406115.1). Taxonomy (NCBI): domain Eukaryota; kingdom Metazoa; phylum Arthropoda; class Insecta; order Lepidoptera; family Limacodidae; genus Apoda; species Apoda limacodes. The sequence goes on along the minus strand of OX291553.1, from coordinate 1,399,252 downwards.
AGCAACCCTTGTCACGCCGAGGTTTCAGTGTCACTTGCGTGTTGCGTCACCGTTCCGTTCACACACTCCGCTCGTTGCGGTAGTTGCGGGGCAACTGGGGAGTGAAATTCATTAGTAATTTTTTGTTAAGCGTATAGTTCGTACATATTTGTGTTGTTCGTACTTAATTTGTTTTTTTCGTATATATTTGTATTATTTAAATTGTTTGTACATGTTTGCGAGTGACGCTCCTGGTGCTGCAAGCGTCCATTGGCTGCGGTGACCGTCTACGGCTTGTAAAATGGGATGTGTTCTGAGGAATTGTTAGAAATGATGCCCACGGCTACTTCTTACTAACGCACCGCTCACCATCGGCCGGGAATTCATCCTCAAACCTTACAACTTAAATGGTCACAGTGCGGTTTCAAAGGAACTTCCTCTCGCGAACACTGAAGTTGTCGAATGAGCTCCCTGCCAAGGTTTTCTCAAAGAATGTATTCTATATGTATTGGATTCTTCAAGAAAGATGTTATTATAAAAACAAAAAAAAAATCGTGTATAAATAAAAATAAAAAGTAATAGTTTGCAACGGCTGCCTCTCATGTATCTATTATTATTTATGTTTTGACTGAAAACGCTCTCATAAGCGAAATATATTAATAAAAAATGTTAAAATGTTTAACTAAAATACTTTTGCTCATAGGTCAAGCAGTGAACCATTCAGCCAGTTAGTTAATTTTGTTATTATCTATACGGTACTTAATTATCTTTGTTATTTATTTTATTTTTTGTTTGTTTAATTGTTTTTTTAGGTTCAGAATAGTTTAGATCATAGACATAGAGAACTGTACACGTACAGCACATTTCTAGCAAGCTGTGAAAATAAATGGTCGCAAAAGTATGATAGTGACGAAGTGAAGCGAAAGTCTCTTATATTGTTCTAATTTGTTTCAATAAACGTCAACTAAAAAAATACGTACGATGACAGAAAGAGAAAAGAGACCGCAGGTTCGCTTTGTCTCTCTTTCTAAGGTATTGCCAACAAATTACAAAACTCGAAGTCTATGATTTAGATAGATAGGTAAAAAGTTCAAAGTAAATCATACTTCTATACAGAAGTATAACATTGGGCACACCAGACCACCTCCGTTACATCACGCTTACTCTGTTTGCCTACACTCCAGACCACCTCCGTTACATCACGCTTACTCTGTTCACCTGCATTCCGGTGGTTTAGCGCGCCCAATATTATGTGATTGAGATTAGTCGTCGCATGTAATAAGCAATAATACAGAAAGCCCGTGGTGAGATCACCCTGCTGATCGTGTCTGTCCTATATCTTTAAATTAACTTTAAAGTTTTTAAAAAAAGGTCTATTTTTCTTATTCTAGATTGAAGAAGTGGCACTTATTACAGATCTGAGAAAAATACAGGTGGGGAAAGGCATAACTTAAAGGAAAAATCGAACAGAATTTTGAAAAAAAACCTTAGAATTTGAGAAAAAAAAAAAAAAGGAAAAATGGCTTTAAAATAAGTTTACTTATTTTTTTAATGTACTAGAGAGATATTTATACATATTAAAGAAAAAAATTGAACAGAAGTTTGATATAGTGCCTAGTTTTTTTTTAACACAATAAAAATCTGAATAGAAGTAAAATTATTTCATGCAATATAAAAGTAATACAGGCGTGATCTGCAATGTTGAACCTTATGCGCGTACGCATGAACTGACTCTAGCTTGCTTGTGTCCTTTAGTCTACGGGCTGCGCTCGTAGCTAGGAGTCGTAAGGAGGAGGTTCTCAATTCGTCGGAATCTTTTTTTTTTATGTATGTTACCCGATTTCTCAAAGACACCTGGACCGATTCGAGAAATTCTTTTTTTATTTAAAAGGTTATACTTTACAGGTGGTCCCATATTATTATGGTGAATTTAAAACTAAAACTTTTGGAGAAAAAAAAATATTAATGTTAATTTGGAACTGGTGAAATGCCTTTTATGTTGATGATTGTATAAAACTTTGTTACGAGTATGGATGTTTTTAGTGTATAAGAAAAAAAAGCAATTCGTCACTGAAAAGAAAAAAAAAAAAACTTTTTAACAAAAAAAAAACAACTGGCGTCAAAAAGATGCAGTTAAAAGGTAAAAATAATTACTAATTTCCAAATATCTGATCTGAATTACAGTTTGAAGTTGGTGTCTATGTACATTTGCAACAGTTTATAACACACTTTGCTTGCATGACATCAGTTTCAAACTGTAATTCAGATCAGATTTTTGGAAATTAGTAATTAGTTTTACCTTTTTAGTGCATCTTTTTGAAGCCGGTTATTTTTTTTGTTAAAAGGTTTTAATTTTTTATCTAAGAGTTAGCAAAAAATCACTACCACAAGCTCTTCGCGATATTGCTCTAGACATCGAGTTACGGTACTTGGTATGGACTTTGGTACTATCTCTTTCTGTCGTACACAAAATCGTATTTCCCATTTCTACTGCTACGTTAAACATCTGTCCATCATATTAAATGTATGAACACAGTTAAAAAATGCATTTTTAAAAAACGCAGTTAGCACCATCTATTGAGCAGTAGCGATATTAACTAAAAGCTTGTCTGTATTGAATCTTTTTGATTTCGCCCTTTGATGTTGGAAGTTGTCCTTACTGATATAAGGCGGGTCGCAGGAGGTTTGAAGAAAAGACGATGATTCCTTATAACTTGTTAAATCACTCTTGTCGTATAGAGATTCAATATAGATTGATCCATCTGTTACAATATAGCTTCTCCTATATACTAATTATTATTACGATACCTTAACTTTACATATTGGTACATGAGTGATAAGGGATGCTGGCAAACCACATTCTGAGATGTTGATCTCGAAGTGGCGATAAACTATAGACAAATAATTAGTTCTAGAGCATATCTACCGATATGTCATATACGTTTTATTTAAAGTTTCTTTTTAATAGAACTAAAAGTCCTTAAGATTTTGAGAAACTTTATATGCACTGACCATTTTTAGATGACAGTAAATGAACTATATTACATATTATTATTGTAGATAGTCTTTAAAGATAATACAATTTGTAAATTTTATATTTTGGGGTATTAAAAAATTTTTGATTTATACACACTGCTTTGTTTACATTGAAATCTTTAAAATATCTAACCTAGGTTTTTATAAAAAGTACTTTACTGAAATAATGCCGTAAAATAAAAGTGGTAAATTGATTCGTCGTGTTTTTTTACTTAATCTTTGCCTAGGACCTACAAAGGAATATGACAATTACGGAAGCCAACGGGAAGGTTGGTGTTATAGATGTTGAAAGTGTTATTCTATCAACTTTACGTGTGATCTTTGTGGCATCTTCCAAAATTCAGTCGTATCTGAGGGCTTAGATACTCTTGACAACAATCCAAATTCCAATCGAAGGTATGTAAATCCTAATTAAATTATCACGCTGTTAAGCCAATACCTACTCTAGATCCGTACCTGCATGTAATTACAAGTGATAAGTGATAAGTAGGTAATGTAATGATTTTGTAAAATTATAAGCCTCACAATACTAAGTTAAGAGGTTACACTTAGCGGCGCCTCGCAGCGGGCTTCATACAAACAAATATCTCATTTGTTTTTGACATTTACTAATCAAACACTGTGAAATTTCTTAGTGACAATCCCAAGCCGAATACCTAGGTCTGTGGTTTTTTCTAAAATCTTGTTAAACGTTCTATTAACTAGAAATCATTTTTAAAACCATTTGTATGAAAAACTAGAATCCTGTATAACTTTTGAACTTTAAAATTTGATAGAAAACTGGCACACTGCAGACCTAGATATTTATTACTAGAATAGGTATCAAAATTGTATCTTTAAATATCTTGCACACACTTTAAAGATACTACATAATGTGATATATCCAGTAAAGTATAGATTCTGTTGCTGAATATAATGTGTGACGCAATTATTAGATCTGTGCGCAATAATGTCCGTACTTCGTCAAAATCAGACCATCGATATCTTATTATTTTTTATTCTTGTTTCAATATTAAAGAGGTGATGTTATATTTCAGATTGTCTGTCACTGTCACAACCAGTGAAGTAATATTTTTTATATTGTTTCAGTAATCTTGGATAATGCAAGTTTAAAAAATGTGAGCTGTAGATGCGCTGGTAGATAGATAGGTATTACAAAAGACAAGCACTGAAAACATCAACAAGATGATTATTGCTGCTTTGGAGGGACCAATTATTGTAGCGGATACAACAATGGAATTAGATTAGGTACAAGAACTGAAATAATGTTATAAAAGAAATAATCAAATTTCTTGTTATTTTATTTCGTGTTATTATTTAACTAAAAACCAATCACTTCACAACCGTTTTATTATCAACAAAATGTCTTATGAATATCATTTCAGTGATTGGTTGGCATGTGGTTCTACCACATTGGTTTAAATTGATGGCGGCATTAGAATGAAGAAGTTTTCAAACGAGAACCTTCTATCTCCTTCGTTAAAAAGTTCTACAAGCACTCTCAATATCCTGTAAAGAAGCTCCAGGCGTTGCACATTATTTTGCCTTCAAAGTAATTTTGAGCTTATCAGGTGAATAGCTCTGAGTGCTAGTTACAGTTTTATAAAAAGGCCATGCTAATCTCTTACAAGCTGACGACCGGGATATCATCGGTATAGTATCAAGTTAATTTGGCACTGTGTTCGTTGGCCATGATGTTAACAGGATCACGAGTTAAAGTGTATAACTATCTATAGAAGAACTTCTCAATCTTTCTCAAAATTTCAGGTCTGGACGAAACGATTTTGCCAGTTTCGGACTTCGGCTTTGTCAACTGTCGTTACCCAATAAACAGATCTCTGGAAAACACTTTCCAGCTTCTATTTCGATCTATAGCCTCTTCTACACGCGATTTGTTAAAGTGGCGTATGTCGCGTCTTATGGCTTTTGAGATTCGTCTATTGAGCGGCGTGTATTCGAACGTATCAGATGGAGACTGCAATTTCATTTCGCGCCGCACCTTCATAAGATTGAGAGTCTGATCAGAGAGTTTTTGTGTATTATTTTGCAGCGAGCTTTTAAGAAATTATTTCCAACCGCTTGGACAGTTTGCACCAGCCTGTCATTGAAATCATACACATTTTCGCAATCTGCTGCCTAGCTACTGAAACAGATTTTAAAGTTCAAGCTGAAAATGTTCGAGGTACTGTATGAAGGCAGTCATTGAATGGAGCGTAGAATTTATCAAACGACTTTCATAATCGCAATACTCGAAACACACACAAACTTGCTCTGATTTACACAAGGCTTAATAAAATTGATAAATCATTTAAAGGACAATGTATTCGTTTTTACAATAAAATCTCTGCGGAAGTTTGGAAATCAAACTTAAAAAAGTTCCAAAAATTTTTTTCGAAAAAGCTTATTACACAATTTAAGACAACCTTGAGGACAAAAATGCATGCGATTAAATATTTTTTAAATTTTTTGCTAAAATAATTTGCTTTATAATTTGTATTGATTAATTAAAATTAAAAGAGCGATTGCTGGAGAATTTCTTTCGCCGTTTCTTCTCACCAGAACGCCTGTGAGACTTCGAAATGGTATTAACTAGTAATTTATAGATTATGAACTTTCATAAAACTTATATGACATCTATTTTTAAAATCAAAGCTAGAGTGATCTCTCTCTCTCGATCGGTAAATGGACGAAAAACAACATATAATTAACATATCAAAAAATATATACATAGCTTTATGCATCGAGTCCCTTTATCGATCGAGTGTCACTCTTGCTTTGATTTGATATTATAGCTTTAGTAATAGACTGCTAACATGTACTATTGCATTCCCCTAGCTTGCCGTACATCATACAAAAATAAATATAAATACTCACGTCAGACCGCAGAATTTTTTGTTATGATTATAATCTTTTGCTTCCCCTTATCGATCGAGTATTACTCTAATTTTGTTCTTATGTCATAGTTTTAAACCGCTGGACCGATTTTGCACACTCTCTTAGATCTAAGTCATGACGTGGCGTATCGATTGATTTGGTCATGAGAGCAATTTAGTCCATTGGTTCTTGAGATATTGGGCAACATACAAACACACACACACATGCACAGAGAGAGAGAGATATATAAAAAAATCACTCTACAAATAATGGCGAACGATTCTCCAAGTCTCGCCTCAAAAAGCCCAGTGAACATAGTCAGCTCAAAAAAAAATTGTGTGTGTCAGCTCCGACGCACGACTGGAGTTTACTATACATATATAAATATATATTTATTCATTTCATATACATTTATTATACCTAATCGACGAAATATTTTACATTAAACTTTTTACAATAGTCAATTTCAGATGTGCACGGGTGCGGCGGACCCTGAGGGTTGGTTGATTGCCAGAATATTTTGGGCTTCCTTCATAAATTTTTTTTTTAATCGGTAAGCTCGCTGTCTCTCGGCTGGAGTTTTTGGAGGTTTAGATTTTTTCCTAGTAAAAACATATTAAAAAAAATTAGAAAATTTATAAATGCATAATTATAAAAATTTTAATTAACTTTAAAAAGAAAATTGATAAAAAAAGGTTTTCATAAACATTTTTTTAAAATTATTATAATTAATTTTTTATTTAAAATATAATATTATCTCAATAATTAACAAAAATGGTTATAAAAAGATAATTATGTCACTAAATCTTTTACGTACAATAATTAATAGTACATGAAAATTATTTAAATAAGCTAAAAAATAACCATTCAAAAGAAAATTTTATAAAAACATTATTATAATGAAAAAATATTGTCGATTTTTCTGATAATATTATCGAATTATTGACTACAATTGTTAATATTCAAAAATTATTTATAAAATAAATCATAATATCGTGGAAGAATGTATAGACATCGACAAAAAAAATAATTTTTGGTTAGGTTAGAAATTTTCTATTTTATGTGGATGCGCTCGATAATTATTAAAATATTTAATAAATACAAATTGCACATGCTCATACATATAATACATGAATTGCAACGTACCTTGCAGCCACGTGTTTTTTAGATGTTCCGGCAATATCATCTACACCTCTTTCTGCCATAGTTATTTGAAAATACCTTCAGTTCACTTTAGCGGAACACAATGATAACGATTAAAACTTCACAATAACAATATTAATTATTGATATTTATAATAAAAACAGCAATATAAAAATGTCGACACTGATAGAAATAAACAAACCCAATAACATATAGGTATAGTCGCTTTGCAGTATACCCTATGCACATGTCCCTATACTCTACACTCACAACCAAATTAGAAAGTTGCGCGACATAGGATGCGCACCAAAAACGTAGGTTCATCGATAGATTTTACTCCTCACATTTTTCTCATACCGGGCTCCTTATATATGCAAATCGATTCTTAAGGAGTAAACTCCAAAAAAAAATAGTGTTCCGTTATCATGTGTCATCATAGGGTGAGCTTATCGTTTTTTGTACACACATGGACTTAATCGAACCTAGAACTTTCGTCACGACCGTCTTACACACTACTTTCTTGTTCGATTTAAATCTTTATAAGTTTCTTACTCTTTTTACATAATTTTTTCTTGTATTTTTTTTTAACTTTAACGTTTAAAGTTAATCACTATATAGGTAACAATTTAAGTAATATCAAAACTGAACACAAAAGCAAATTTATAAGCGTGACAATTTTATAAAACGCATTATTTAATTCCACTGAAAGGCTTCATAAAGGGACAGTAATTTAGCAAACTGCCCCGACACACCCCTTCTGTGTCCACTTTGCGGGCTCGAGTGGCGCCCGAGTGGCGACCACCACAATATACTGGTACGTTGAAATGGCTAAATCATTTCTAATTTTCGTATTAATTTCATTTCTTTTTAATTTTTTACACAGATTTTAATTAGTTAAGAACTGTAATAATGTTAATTTAGTTAATGTGAATAAAGTAATACTAAAGTTGACTTTTCACACAGTTAGTTTTTCAGCATAATTAATAACTCGGTTGAACTATAACCATCTCTATTGAAAGTGTGGCCGTGCCGAGGAATAAAAGGCATCGGGTCTAAGATGATGCCGTGAAAGTACCACCTTAGGGTGGTGCCCTGAGGCGCACCCTGTTGTAAGTCTTTGTCTTTTTATTCCTTCGGTACTCGTGGGATTCAAATGGTAATAAAAGAAACAACAACCCAAAGAAAAATGGGTTGGAAAATAAAAATTATAAGTCGAATTCTTTTATTACAAAAAAGAAAAAGATAAAATAACATATATTTTTAAGACAAGACATTTATTCAAAGTATTTGAATATTACAAGTCAGTTTTTAGGTATAACAAAGTAATTATAGCAAACATTTTATAGAAATGATTCTTCATATTAAGAAAAGGGGAGAAAATGAATATATGTATATATATAAAATTGTAAGAATAATACCTACTCTTACAAGTACAAGTTAAAGTAAAAAATAGCCGATTATTGTCTTATTTATAGTTGACATGTCAAAAAATAAAATAAAATACGAGATAACCACAAATGTCAAGTAGGTAGGTATCCGTAAATAGTCAATCCCTGTCGGCCATAAACTCATTAAAGGTATAATAGGCCTTTTACCAAACAGCCATAGCTTAAGACCAGACTTAAAACATCCCAATGACCCGCAGTAAGAGATAACTTTAGGCAATTTGTTATAGATAGCTGGTCCGCCAACATAGACGCACTTGTCAGACTTTGCCAAGCGGTGTGCTGGTTTCACTAAGTGTGCGAGTTACTTGTGTCGTGAGAGTGTGTGTCAGAGTGTGTTCTGAATTGTTAAATGTTTGTTTTCATGAATACTGACATGTTATATATATATTGGCATGTAAGTGTCATTATGTGTTGAGTACGGGTTTCGAGGCCCCGCTAAAGATATTTTATGAATGAGCATGTTGGGGAATCGCGCTCAAACAGTAGTGATCGACAGTGGAAAGGAAAGGTCAGACAAGCTTGACATAGAAATTGGAGTGAGCCAGGTTACCAAGAGTACTTCACTCTTGGTAACCTTCAATTTTCATTGCTAGTTAATGACCTGCCCGACGCCATAGACACAGACACAGACACAGACACAGACACAGACACAGACACAGACACAGACACAGACACAGGCACAGGCACAGACACAGACACAGACACAGACACAGACACAGACACAGACACAGACACAGACACAGACACAGACACAGACACAGACACAGACACAGACACAGACACAGACACAGACACAGACACAGACACAGACACAGACACAGACACAGACACAGACACAGACACAGACACAGACACAGACACAGACACAGACACAGACACAGACACAGACACAGACACAGACACAAACACAGACACAGACACAGACACAGACACAGACACAGACACAGACACAGACACAGACACAGACACAGACACAGACACAGACACAGACACAGACACAGACACAGACACAGACACAGACACAGACACAGACACAGACACAGACACAGACACAGACACAGACACAGACAACGCTCAGATTCTGAAGTATATACTCGTATTTAAACATATATTTAAACTTTCTCTTGTTGATCGTTTTATTGACAAATACTTAAACTAATTTACAGCCGTTGCGTTGCATTGCGTTGCTTGAGATACAGTTACTGTGAAATGTGAACCTGTAGACTGAAACTTAATAATTTAAAGCTTACCTCGGAAACTACGCACGAGAATTTTTCTGAAGCTGTTTGAATTTCGAATAGAAGTGTGTTACTCGTAATCTGTTAAAAGTGGCTGGAAGTGTTGAAGTGTTAAAGTATTGAATCACTTCAACCTTTACCTTTAACTTTATGACGATTTCTTTGCACAATTTGATAAATAAGCAATTAAATTATTTAATTGAAAAAAAGATGTTTTCGATCTTGTACTATATTTCAATAATATAAAATTTTCATTAATGAAATAGATAATAAATATTTTTGGACATTACACACAGAGCCATCTGGTCCCGAACTAAGCAAAACGTGTCCTAAAATAACCAAATAACGGATCCAAATACATATAATATATATTTTTTTGTCAATATATAGGCACATGCTATACAATATGTAACGGAATACCCCCAAATCCCTTAAAGGCTTTGTAGGTATACGTAAACAAGCATTTAGTATATAAATAAAATTTTAATAAAAACCATTTTTATTAGATTGCATGTGTTTTAATTTTTGCCAACAAAACAAAAAGTTCTCATACCAATTGGTCCTTTTCAGAGAACTAGATGTCAAAACATAAAAAAAAAGTAATTCCTAACAAAAATACTCAATACGGAAGTATCGAGATTTGAACCATAGGCTCGCCAAATTAAGTCGCAGCGTCTATGGATCACACCACGGGGCCACGGGGCAGACAACATTTAATTAGAAATAAAGAAAACTTTTGTAAAACAACACTGCTGTTTACACCTAATTAATTTGTTAGGTTAAGAAACCAAAAGATGTAAGAACGGTTTAAATAAACTGGTTAGTATTAAGAAAACTAAACCTAATTTCGTAGATTTAAGGTTAATATTATTGACAGTTCTGATGAATCTTAATTGATAATTGTTCTCTGAATGTTAATGAATGAGTGCGAGATTTACAGAATGGCTTCATGCAATTTTAACCTTTACACTATGCATGGACTTTAGCAAATGACTGTACATGTTTAGAGCATCGACGAAACTAATCATGAAAGCGATCAACATATAAGTATTTTATTCATTCTTGTCTATATGTATATTATTTTCATTATTTATAGGTTATTAACTATTAGACTTAACAAAGCACTAACAAATTAACTTTTATTTTGAAAGAGGTAGAGGTGATATTATCTTTCATTACAGTACTTTAAATATGTAATCGACATCACGCTTAAATTAGTTATAGACTTGAATGCGTGTCGTGTGCTGTGAGCTTACATACGGTACGGTACGGTTTTTAAATATCAGTAATACTTTTTTCTAAAATGAATATAGCTATAAAAGATTAAGTTTAAGAGCCCACTTTTATTTTATAGTTTTTGATAACTTATAAAAAGAGATTCTCATTTGAGTCGTACTTTGCTAGTTATATCTTGTTAGGATTTGAGAGTAAAAGCTTTAAGACTTATACAAATGTTTGGTATCTGATGATAGATATGCGCCTGTGTTTGAAGTTTTATTTAAGTTATTGATTTTGTATCTATGAAATAAAGATTTTAATCCTTCCAATAGCGTAATCAGCGGCCACACACAGTCTTTGTTTATACACTGCCACATTATAATGTGTGACTCGGCTTATTTTTAACAACCACTTTGAGCTTTGGCTCTTTTTGAATAAAGTTCATATTTACAATTTTAAATGTGTCCTATCAACCTTAAATAGTAACAGTTTTTTTAGAACAAAAATTAAAAAAAAATATTGAAATATAAATTTACTGTAATATTTTTAACATAATATATTTTTAATAACACGAATTTAAAGTTCGAAATGGTTTAATATTTGGGGACAGTTATTTTGATACAATTATACATTTTAGCATCCTTTTAATCCTGAAAATACAGATATTTTAAATACCATATATTCACGGGGGATAAAAATGGTCGACAGCTGTTAAGTGTACTGTAACTAGCGCCAGTGTTAAATTAATCTGTCAAGTATTCTAAAAATAACATAACGCTATTGTTGTTACAATATAGCTGCTATGATTTAAGTTGTAGATGTATGGCTATAGCGTTATAACGTTACATTTATTTTGCGTTTTTGGTAAAATAAAAGCTATTATATGTCCATGCTTAATAATTTCCTTTGCGTCAGTGTACAGTCAACAGAGGATGCTTAAAGTTTTTAAAAGAAGTTGTGTGGACCGATGTGTTAACACTTGGATTGCTTTGAAACAAATAAAATTAATTGAAAATGATATTAAAGCTAAGTAACGGTACAAAATCCTATATTTTAATGAGTCTATGTGTTAGGGATCTTATTTATTTAGACAAGATTTATGTTATGACAAAATCTAAGTAGGTATCCAAACATGTCGCAACATTGATCAAGAAATAATGCTTCGTTTTCTTGCTTCATTATAATAATGTCTTAGTATACATTTGCTCAAACAATATTCCTAAATAAGCTAATTAATTGATCATTTGATTAAGTTATTTGGTCCTTTAATATTTGTTTCTAACAAATCACTTTCAAACTCACCATGAAGTTTTACGTAACTGTAAATTATTATCTGAATGCGCAATAGAACAATGTGTGCCTTGATGACAAAATCCTTATTCGTTTTATTACGAGTTTTGAAACTTAAAGTAGTGTCACTATTCCTAATCCATAACGACTTTCTTTTTATGACTATAAAGACTTTTATAATTATGTTTGAAGACGAATAGATTGACGAGTGCGTTGAGCAGCTCAAAATAGCGTAATGGTAGTCAGAAGCGAGCAATATGGAGGGGTGAATATCTGTAGATAGTGGAAACTACCTACTACGTAAATTTTATTTTTAATAAGCATTTTTATAGCTTTAAATGTGTGATTAGGACAGCGTTATCTTGCGTACAAGGTGATATGACTTGTATTATTTGCACAAAGACGGACTTACGGAACAGACTGGGTAGCGCAAGCTTATCTACATATGCAGTCAAACCAGAGGAAGTGATATTGTAGCAGCTAAGAGTATCGGATTCGCAGCGCGCTCCATACTACAGGATTTTTCTCTTATGATGCATATTAACCCCTTAAACTCAATGTTTTTTTTTAACAAGACAAGACAACTAATATCTAGGTCTGTGGTGTTTCAGTTTGACGTTAAATTGTGTAGTTTTAAAATTATTAGAGTCCAAAAACTTGTAATTTATGGTCAAAACAGCTGCAACTTCGTGCTTATTACACACTATAACAAAAATGTTTCCGAAAATTTTAAAGAACCACAGACCTAGATAATATAATAAATTTTCTAAACAAAAAAACGGGTTGCACTCCGGGAGTGCCGGCAGAAGTGAAAACATACTCGCTATTTACTTCCCATCACTTCTTATCCATATTTATTTATTAAAAATAATAATAACTTTTGTTTATTTACTTTTTTGACGTTGTATATTTGACAGGTCAATCTGTCATAGAATTAAAATTCCATATCCAACCTCCCTGTACTACTCATAATCGCCATATACTAAAAATAAAAACTAACCTAATGTAAATAAAGGTCACGTATCCTAACGCGAGTGACATCTTACGAATTTTCGATCAGGACACGTGACCTGACGCGAGTTTAACAGTTTTTACCCATCACAAAAAAAGTGCACAGCGCCACTAAAAAAGTTTTTACTTCAAAAAACTTTACTGTCATTCTTACTAAATTAAATGAATAAACAAAATAATTCGAAACACAAAAATCATTTGTCAAATTTGCAAAAATCGAATTCTTCGTGACGCTGGCTCGCTTGACAAACACGCGGGGCTTGAGACGGGGGAGGCGAGGCGAGGTAGCAAAATAATCAGTCCCGAGCCATCCGTGAGCGAATCTTCACTTGTATTGCGTTTTGAAACAATTACGAAAATATCACTGTTGCATGTTTCGTTGCACAGCAAGGTAATTAGATTTTTTGACTTTTAACTAGGTACCTATTTAGCGTAATCTAGTATTTAAATAAAAATGAATCGCAACCGGCTGGACCAATGCGGGTTTTTTTTTTTTTTTTTGTGTTTGTTAGTGTAAGGTCAAGGTTTTTATGAAAGAAAAAAAACGGTCAAGTGCGAGTCGGACTCGCGCACTAAGGCAAACTCGAAGACGGCTGGACCAATTCGGGTAATTTTTTTGTTGTGTTTGATAGTGCTAGGGCAAGATTTTTATGAAAGAAAAAAATGGTCAAGTGCGAGTCGGACTCGCACACTAAGTAAAACTCGAAGACAGCTGGACCAATTCGGGTAATTTTTTTTTGTTGTGTTTGTTGGTGTAAGGGCAAGGTTTTTATGAAAGATAAAAATGGTTAAGTGCGAGTCGGGCTCGCGCAAAAAGGGTTAACTGATTTAAATGGAATTTTGGTAAGTTGTTTTGCACACGCTGATGAAGGTTTCTGAGGAAGGAAAAGGGTCAAGTGCTAATCGGACTCGCGCACTAAGGAAAACTCGAAGACGGTTGGACCAATTCCGGTAATTTTTTATGTGTTTGATAGTGTTAGGGCAAAATTTTTATGAAAGAAAAACGGTCAAGTGCGAGTTGGACTCGCACTTTAAGGGTAAACCGATTTTAATGAAATTTGGTAAATTGTTATGCACATGTCGGGGAAGGTTTCTGAATTAGTGCAACCCTTTCACAATAGGTTGGTGCGGCAGTTGTTTTAAAAAAAGAAGCACGGTTCGCCGGGCCAGCTAGTAATACCATTGAAGAGCACTGCCTAGAGCGTGCAAAATAATAGTAGGTAACTGTAATTAAAAATTGACCCTCGATCAGACAGGATCATTAGTAAGTTACACTTATATAATACTAGCTTTTGCCCGCGTTATCGGTGTAGAATTCCAACGACAACTCCTCACTTATAGAAAAAAAAAACCAACTAACACTTGACGTTTTCAAGTAGCCTAAGGAAGTTTATCTGAAACCGCACTGTACGCGACCATTTCGGTTTCAAAGTATGAGAATGAATTCCCTGCCGATGGCTAGTGGTGCGATGGTAGAAAGTAGCCGTGGGCATCATTTCGAACAATTACTCAGAACACAACCCATTGTACAAGCGGTAGAACACACACAGGGAGTCAAAGTCTCTCCTAAGACTTTAGGACTCGATACCGCAAGTGAGTTTGGAATCGTTGACTATTCTCACAGCCCGTCGTTGAACCGAGTCAAAAGGGCCAAGCGGCTAATACTTAACTTTATCAACAATTTCGTAACGTTATTTTGTCACGTACAATTGTTTTGAAAAATACTCATTAAGTAGGTAGGTACCTACAATATATAAGTATAAATTGAATAATGGTAAAAGGTAAGTAATATATAACTATAAAATCTAATAAATTAACTTTAATATATTACTATAAAATATAGTAAATTCACTTACCTTTTACCATTATTAAATTTATACTTATATATTGTAAATACCTACCTACTTTATGAGTATTTTTCAAACTAATTGTACGTTACGGAATAACGCTACGAAATTGTAGATGAAGTTAACTACTACGTTATAACTTTTAAAAAACATGTTCACTGCCTACTAATAGAATGATGAAATGAAAGGTTATGATAAAGATTATGTAAAGCCGGCGAGGCGCAGCACAGTGCAATTCTGTCACTAATTTGTCAAAAAACTTCAACGGATACCACTCTGGAATTATGTTTTTTTTGACCACCAATAGCTTACAATAGTTTTCTTACTAATTCCGGAGAGTTAAATAGCAATGTAAAAGATATTTTTCTTCTTAATTTAATTCGTTAAATAGAAATAACGGGTTGATGTTAGGATTTTTATTTTATTACAAAAGCCAAGGGAGATGACAGCAATTATATAATTTTAATGGATTTATTAGTATCCTAAGTTAAGCCTTTTAAATACCCGACAAATGAATAACCAAAGTTCGGCCCCCTTAAAATGTTAGTTATACTATTTTAATAGACTACAAAAATCACGGCCGAAATTAGACTGCTTTAACAACCTAAGATTGGCCAGCTTCATTTGTTTCCATGAAATACAGTATGTTAAAATACTAAATAAGTCTATTCATGTAACTGTGTAGAACAGTGTGTTTATATTTTTTTGCTGTAAAACACAATGCTGTTTATCACATTAAAACTAGTTACCGTTGGAAATTACAACAATTTATTTTATTTTATTTATTATTGCTCAATACTCAAATAATAGGAATACATATATAACCTAATACGATTTCTATTTTAAAAGGTATTATAAAGAGTTAAAGTTATGCATGGTAAAGATTCAACACAAATAAATAATTTCTATTGATATACTGCCCTTTTTACGATTCGACATTAGGATAGAAGAAGGCCGTAGTTAGGTTTTTTTTTTTTTTTTTCTGAGCTGACTATGCAGTTGGCCATTACTGCTTCACCGGGCTTTTGGGGCGAGACTCTGAAGGAGCCTCAGCCCATATAGCTCCCAACGCTCAAGGGCTTCCCGCGGGGGAAGCCTCGGCTTGGGTTGTCGCTCTCGGGGGCGTCCCTTCGACCGGCGTGAGTCTCGAACCCGAAGGTGAGTCACCGCCAGGAGGGGAGTTCCTCGTTACGCGGGTACGATTGCGATTGAGTGGGGGCGAGAAGCGCCCCGGCACTCTTTAATACCTAGTGTATCCTTGTGGGCGCCGACGAACCCGGGGACGTCGGCGTCGTGTTTGGAGGGAGGCCCTATTCGGGGAGGTCGTAGAGACTAATCTCGCTATCCGGACAGCGAGATCGTCATCTGGGGAGGTTAGTACGTGCCGAGGCCGCCTAACAATAGTTTTACGACCGTGACCGGGTCGATCGGGGGGACGATACGTTGTGGATTGCACAATTAATCGGTTCGGGTGATTTTGCGTACGCTCGAAAAAGCGGACTGCCAAGTCTTTAAAGTATTGGGGAATCGTGGGAAGTTCGAAGTCTCTGTGTAGGTCCGCATTGCGAACGTACCAAGAGGCTCCAGAGGCCGCTCTGAGAAAGCGGTTTTGGAGGGTCTGGAGATTGCGCTTGGACAACGCAAAGACTACGCTAGCATAAGCTAGTATGGGACGGATACAAGTTGTGTAAAGATTTAGCTTATTTCTAAGCGACATCTTACTATACTTGCCTATCATGGGATAGAGACGGCCGAGGACAAAAGCGGCTCGGTCTCTGACTATTTTGGTGTGAGCTTGGAAGTTCAAACGACTATCCATGGTCACACCGAGATATTTGGTCTTATTTTGCCAGGGAATGGCACGACCGAAAAGAGAAAGGGGAGAAGGCCGCGGAGGGCGGCCTAGGGTAAAAAGGACGGCAGAGCTTTTGTCGGGATTCACCTCGATTCTCCATTTCCGAAACCACTCGCCTAGGGCGGTGATAGCGGGTTGGAGTCTCTCAGTGATTCGACTCACTTGCCTATCTGTGGTATAGAGAGCGGTATCGTCCGCAAAGAGGGCTAGATTGGTACCTATCGTTTTAGGGATATCGTTTGTGTACAGAAGGTACAAGATGGGGGCGAGCACGGACCCTTGCGGGACTCCTGCTTCTATGGGACGGGGGGAAGAGAGAGTGCCTTCGACTTTGTAGCGAAAGCTACGATTCGACAAATAGTCTCGTATGATGAGCACGAGACGATCTGGCAACTGAAAGTTGAACAGTTTAAAAATTAAACCGTTGTGCCAGACTTTGTCGAAAGCTTTCGCTACATCGAAGAAGACAGCGCCCGTGTGACGGGTCTTACCTAACGCTGGCTGAAAGCCAGTGAGAATATGTTCCGTTATGCGGAGGACTTGATGGACGCATGAGTGTTTGGCACGGAAGTCGAACTGCTCGTCTATTAAGATGCCTCTGGAGACTATAGCGTTCCGTAGGCGGGCGAGAAGGAGGCGTTCATAGAGTTTACCAAGGGCCTTTAGTAAACTTATGGGGCGATAGGAGGACGGCTCGGTACGAGCTTTACCTGGCTTATGGATGCCTATAACAATTGCATCTTTCCATTGAGATGGAAAGATGCAATGTTCCATAGCAGCGTTAAAGATCGCTACTAGGAGGCAGACAAGGGGCAGAGTGAGGCGCTTTAGGATATCGTTAGAGATACCGTCCGCACCGGGGGCTTTACGGGGGCGTAGGTCTTTAATGACCTGTACGACTTCGTCGACAGTGACAGGGGGCAGGGGGTCTTGTGGAGGCTGAGAAGTTCTGCGCTCCACTTCGCCGTCTACCTCGCGCACGTGGTCGGGATCAAAGGGCTGTGTGCTTAAGGCACATTGGGCTTGGAGGCTAGACGCTAGGCAATCCGCTTTTTCGTCGTCATTGAACGCGGGAACGTTGTTGGGACGAGATAACGGAGGGAGAGAGTAAGCGGTTTTGGATTTTAGAGCTCTGGCTAAGTGCCAATAAGCTTGGTGAGAAGGAGAAATGTTCTCCATAAGATCACCGAAACGTTGGGCGCGGAGCTCAGCTACAGCGGTTCTTACACGGCGGTGTAAGTCGTTGAAGCGAGCTTTATTATCGATAGTGGGAGCGCGATCGCGTGCGCGGCGGGCCGCGTTACGCTCAGTCATTAGCGACCTGATGTGCTGAGGCAGGATTAGGTGGTGATAATCACCAACTGGCACCTGTCGTGAGCACTCGCCAACGGTGGCGGTCAGGTGGCTAGTGAGAGAGTCGATAGCTACGTTTAGATCGGTCGCGGAAGAGATTACGTTGGGAACGCGGTCTAGGTGTGGCGAGCTGGGATTTCAACCAATTGCCCAAATTTATCCCAGTCCGTCACGGTTCTAGTGTCGGGAGGAGAGGTAGTTAGGTAAAGGATGGCCGATATTAGGGAAATTTGCCGTACAAAACTTTAAACGCTTATTATTTTTTGTGACGTAATTTAAGATGTTTATAATCACTATATATACTCAATAACATAGTCAAATAGCCCGTCAATGCAAATTCAACGGTGGATAATTTCAGGGTTCAGGTATGGTTAGGACTGAAAGTTGCGTTTCACGTTAAGGGGCCGACATTTGGGTGTTTTGCTACCCTACCCCTACCCTACTCCATTTCAAAAAATACTTACTACGAATATTGTTTATAAATGACAACCTTTATAGAATGTTTTGGTATTATTAATTATCTATTGACCGCCAATGTTACATTTATATTACCTTTCATTTCTTTAGTCAATAAGTAGGCAGTGTACACGTTTTTTAAAAGTTACAACTTACTACTTAACTTCATCAACAATTTTGTAACGTATAAGTATTTTATCCATTACAACAAATCAAGTTCTTTCATGCCTACAACTTTTGCGCAAGTTGAAGCAATAAATTAACATAGTTTTATCGCAATAAGCAATCGGATAAACAATATGGCAGCACATTAAATACTTATTAAATTGATAAATTAATGATGATTATTTATTCATCCTTTGTTAATGCTCAAAATATAGTAGTTTTGAGTGAAAATCATATCGCTTATCAGAATACTGACGTTCCAGCTATCCGGCAAAATCATACCAGAATAAGGCGCGCGTCGTGTTGGATAGGGACAGCAACATTTTTACAAAAATGTAAAACGCGCGCCGCAAAGTGTGTTCTCTTAATAGTAGAGAAGCCGCTTTCAAGAAAGTCGTCAAATAACAATTCCCGTCGGACTCAAGAGTCCTCAACCGACAACTGGTACCGTTGTGTTTGGCATGATCTCCTAAACAAGAATAGACAGGTTGTCGCGTTCTAAAGTGGTGGAGGGAGAGGGAGAGAGAGAAAATACGCGGAAACCGGGTATCAGGGTTTGGTTAATTTCTTAATAACCACTTATCCGATTTCATCAAATTAGGTTTCATACGATAGGTGTTAAAATGCTTAACATAACAATAATTTCTGTAAATACCATAGTTTATTTAATATTTAGAAAAAAAAGAATTTCTTAAAATTATTTTTAGTTTGTTGAATTGAAGCAGTAAATGACATAGACAGGTTTAAAACCAAGTACTACATAAAATTGACACATTTATTAGCTTGCTGATTTTTTTCATTTTCAAAATTCGATCAGAAAATAAGAAAGTTATCACCGATATCACGGGCGAGCTCGCAACGACCGAGACGGAGATTGTCCGAATGGCCAGCTCAACGACGACGTCTCTCGCTCTGTCTGTGCACCGTAGTGGCTGTGTATGTACCTTATTAGTTTTATTTGGTTGTATTAGAAACTTAATAAATAACACATACTTATCCCGCACTTTAAGTTAAATCCCTATGTATATAGCAGTTAGCAAGTAACCATGGAGGTAGATGCTGTCGGGTCGGTTAATTTACTTAAACAAAAAGAAAAGGCCAGAATAAACTGGAATCTTTGCCTTATTTGCAAGTCTGAAGATAGCGCAAATATCAGAAAAGCAACAGAAAATGGTATCCAGCGATTCAAGGAGGCGTTTGCCTTGTGTAAACTTTACATGGATTTGTATTAATACAAGCTATTGGGAAAGAAAAAAGTACAAAGACTATTGGTGATTTCAGTGACGTATTCTTACGAGCATTTAACTTAGGATTCCAATAAAATGGAATGTCAAAGTAATTTTGTCCTATTTGATCAGTATAAAATGGCCATGTTCAAAACGACGGCAAATGATAGATTCCATTGACAAACAAAATTTCAGGTCGAGAGACGCTTCTTCCCAAGAAGTGGGACCGTTTCATTCACTCGGTTTTAAATATAGCAAACCTTGCAGTGTTTATGTCCATGGGAATCACTAAACAAGCCTTGTAGCTTGACGCCAATTATGAACTTCTGGAGGTTTTCCTGAAGCCAAAGTCGTGAGCACGAAATACTGACCAATTGCAATCCTATCATGAGGAAGCTGACACACGATATGTTCTTCATGGTATAGATTTAAAAAAAATTGGGATTTAAAAAGTTGATAGTGCACAGCCTTGACACCGACGTCCTATTATTAATGATCCATTTTTAAGACCATCTTTCACTGCGAAAGACCGGTGGTGACTTGGCCGATAGTGCCAAAGAGAAAGCCGATCTACTTGGTAGTCTCTTTACCTCAAACTCGAATTAAACGACGAAGGCGCTGTACAAACTACTATACCGTGGTGCGGTAAGACCATACCGGAAATCTCGATAACACAACGGGAGGTCCGCCAGTCATTGCTTTCTCTAGAAGTCGAGTGGGCCAGTAGGCAATTTCTTTCTTTATAGAAGACTTCGAATGTGCACCCGGTGCCCAAAAACGGCGATACATTAGATGCGACGAATGACAGGCCAATCACTATTACCTCTCTCCATTCCAACTACGCTGCTAAGATACCTAGAAAAACACGACCTGGTCAGCGACCGTCAATATGGCTTTCGCCACCTTCTAGTGTATCTCACACACCGATGGGCACTAGACATTGAGAGTCAGAGGAAGGCATTGGCATGTAGCCTGGACATAGTGATTGCGTTCGATCGGGTCTGGCACTGGGGTCTTCTATCGAAGTTGCCATCTTACAGAGTTTAGTTTAGTCTTACAGAGGGTTTGTGCAATTGGGTGGCTATATACCTTTTTGTCCAGCAGACGCATACGTAGTAGTTGTAGTAGTTGACAGTAGTTGCTCTGATACCATGGATATTAATGCTGGTGTCCCGCAAGGTTTTGTGCTGTCTCCTACGTTGTTTCTTATGCATATCAATGAAATGTTAGACATCAACAATACTATGCAGATGACAACACTGGAGATACTTATTACACGGGCTGTGCAAACATCTCTAGTTCCGATGTGGAGGAAAAGCGCGAAAACCTTGTGTCTCAAATCGAGATCACTCCGACCAAGGTCTCTGACTGGAGACGGGAATACTTGGTCCGATTCAACCATAAGAAGACACAAGTATCGCTAAGAAAATTTATTGTGGTCCCACGATTCCAGAACACTCCCCTCTCCATTTCCAAGACCATTGGGATCCTTGGTGATGACATCGCCAGCGATGTTCAATTGCAAGATCATTCATTTGCAAGACAAGTTGAAGCCGGCGTCCAAAAAACTTGGCAAAAAACAACAGAGCGAAGCACTACTTCACTTCGGGGCTAAGGTTGCTGCTTTACAAGTCGCAAGTCCGACCCCATATGGAGTACTGCTGCCATCTCTGGGCGGTATACCAACTTGGCCCTTTTGACACGGTTCAACGACAGGCTGTGAGAATCGTCGACGATCCCAAACTCGCAATCCGTATCGAACCCTACAGATTGAGGAGAGACTTTGCTTCCCTGTGTGTGTTCTACCGCTTGTGTAAAGGGATATGTTCTGAGAAAATTTTCGAAATTGCGTACGTGTACGGATAAATCCGTACATATAGCAACCCTGTGCCAATATATCTCAAAGATTTGCAACTGATCATGTTTGCTTTATGGGTTCAGATTTTTTTTTAACCAGTACAATAACGAATCTCAAGATGACTAAAATGTCACATCAAATACATCCAAGAGATATTTTGAATTTGGACAGATATAGTATACATATTTCTGGTTTACTATTTCAGTTGTACTTTAGAAGTAGGTGAGCACCAACCTATTACTGTCAATTTATAAATTGGGACATTCTCTTAGGGAACTATTTAGAGAAATTGATAAAATTTCAAAACTTGTGATTAATTTAGCTCCAAATAAATTAAATTAAACAAAAATAGACTAATGAAAAATATCTATTAAAAAGTTAATGAATACATTGATGATAAAAATGTTTGGTAGAATTAGAACTTTATTAATTGAGAGGCATTTATGACATTTTTTTATACTAAAACATTGTTTATTATGTAATTACCTAGTGTAAGGCTGTATTGTTTTATTTGTAATATGAAGTTGAAAAAATATAAGATTATTTTATTTATTTATATAATTGATTATAGAAATAAATTAAATGACTAATATGAAATTAGTCTTGTTACTTGTAGTTATATTGAAATAATCTCGAAAATAAAACTCGCTATAGGATAATCCGCAGCATAAGTCACGTTACCCTAATGTATAAAGTCACAGTTTTATAATTTTTTAACCAAATTTAAGATAATAAAAACTTTTATATTAATATATTAATGTATTAATCACCCAATTTTTAGTCATACAGTAATTTTTAATTTAATGTAATTTACTGCTTCAATTCAATAAAATTAAAAAAGTTTTTCTAAATATTTAATAAAGTATATGCAGAAACCATCGTAAGACATGTTATGTTAAGCATTTTATCACCTATCGTATGACACCTTATTTGTTGAAATCGGATAAGTGGCTGTTGAGAAATTAACCAAACCCCGATAGCCGGTTTCCGCATCCATCCCCTCCCTCCCCCTTCCACCACTTAAGAACGTGACAACTGGTCTATTCTTGTCCAAGACATTTTGCTGAACCCAATGATACCAGTTGTCAGTAGAGGACTCTTCGGTCCGACGGGACTTCGGTCTCGACGGCCTGGCTTCTCTACTATAAAGTGTGTCGAGTACATCGATGGCAAAAAGCGTAACTGCTGTAACAGCCACTTGGTCAAAAAAAATATTTTTGCATATTTGGAATCAGCTAATTTTTCTGCGTCGAATAGTCTGGGTCCCATGGCTCTAAGACGCTTAGAAAATACTGGACAGCATCGCAAAACGAATGTATTTTTTTGACCATGCCAAGGGGGCTAATTGCTGTAAACGCCCAAATAGTAACAAATTTTTAAACGAGTACTACACTTACGCCTATTTCGGTTTTTCATGACCCAACGAGTGTGATGTTTACAGGGGTTTTAAAATTTGTCCTGTGGCGTATAAATCATTTATGCATGTAGTGAAAAAATGACTCCTTTATTACTGCAATTATAGTAAAATAAAGTATCTATCATTGACGCATACTACGTTTACTTCGAAAATAATATAACATCAAGTCGCAGTTACGATATTTGAAAACCGGCGGGAAATCGGCGTAGCACTTCAATACCGCCATTAAAATGTGCGCTCGCGGCGGTGTAGTTGGTGCCTACGGCCTGCGAACTTGTCGTTTGACAATCGCAGGAACGATAGGAAGTGCGTAGTGTGCATTTTGTGAGTATAGTGGTTGAAAATTACGTAAAAGGATAAAAGTAGAAATTAGCGAAATTCCTCTCGTCCCATAAACCGGATGTCTTCCTCATCCAGGAAACATTCCTCAAACCCGCTATTTGCACCTCTTCGATTGCGAACTATCGCACCGTCCGCGATGATTAAACTGCCTCCCGTGTCGGTGGCACTCTCATTCCCTTCCCTGCATTTCTCCCCCATCGATCCTCCGCCCCTTACGAATTTAGAAGCATCCGTCTGCCGCTTAGCAATGACCGGCCATCAGCCGATCATCATTGCATCGGTATATCTCTCTCCCTCAAAAGACTTGCTCGAGAGCGACCTTCAGTCGCTCTTAAATTTAGGCGACGCCGTCATCCTTGCCGGCGACCTAAATTGCAGGCACCGTCGATGGAACTCTTTAATCGCTTCACGGAGACTCCTCGACGAATTACTTGAAAGACTAAACTTCGACATCTTCGCTCTCAAGTCGCCCACCTACTTTCCCCATAACGCTCGCCTCAGCCCTGACGTGCTCGACATAGCACTTCTAAAGAATGTAAGGCTAAGCTTTCGCTCTATAGAGCAGCTTGACGAACTTGACTCGGACAACCGCCCTGTCCTCCTTCGATTAGGTCTCCCATCGGACACTCCTTCCGACACTGGAACCGTGACGAACTGTGATAAATTCGGGCAATTACTCGAAATCCCCAGCTCGCCACATCTAGACCGCGTTCCCAATAATATCTCATCCGCGAACGATATAAACATGGCTATTGACTCACTCACTAGCCACCTGACTGCCACCGTTGGCGAGTGCCCAAAGCAAGTGCCGGTTGGTAACTACCACCATCTAATACTGCCTCAGCACATCAGGTCGCTAATGACGTAGCCCGCCGCAGTCGCGATCGAACAGATCATTAAAGGCGCCCCCGTAAAGCCCCCGGCGCGGACCGTATGTCTAACGAAATCCTAAAGCGCCTCACTCTTCCCCTTCTCTTCTTTTGTAGTAGCCACCTTTGACACTGCTATCGAAAATTGTATCTTTCCTTCTCAATGGAAAGATGTGTGAAAAAAATAGTGCTTTTGTCGTAAGCGCCACCATACCGTAAACTATTCACTTATGCCAAACTTTGAATATATAGAAATTTATAAGTTATAAGTTAGATCCAAATTACAAGTATTATTGTTCATCAATAAAGAGTTTATGTTTTTTTTTCTCAAAATCAAAAAGTTTTTTGGTTCAGGTGTAAGGTTTGCATTTTGGCGTTTACAGCAATTCCGCTTTTTGCCATCGACATATTGACTCTCGTAAAAAGTTTACTGACAAGAGAAAATGCAATGCTGTCAGATGGTGCAAGTGCTTTAGGTGTTAAGAGCACCAGTCGTTTGACCACACAAACTTATGATCCTAAAAATAATACATTTTTGAATCATTAAATAATTCATAAAACTTACATTTTTACAAGAAATTTCGTGATAATTTTGTTATTATTTGTTATGTTCTTCACCTATATGAATTAATATCGATGCAAACAATATAAAAGGAATAAATCAGAATATCTCTAGATATTATTGAGTTATACCGTTTATCGTGAATATTCTAAATAATTTTCATATTGGAAATTTGGAAGCTAAAGAAAATAAATTCTGGAAGCGATACTTTTACAAATAAAATAAAGATTTGATTAAATCTAGTGTCCGAACGCGTCGTTCCCCGCTTCCCTCCCCCGACCGGTGGAATATTCATCAGTATCGGTAATTTCCCTGCCACTGGGAATCAAACAGTTTCGCTCAAATAAATTAATAACGCTGTTTTTTTACAGCGTCACTCGATGTTTGCTCTCGAGGGTTACTCTTTTATTTGTATTGTCTCATTCAGACAGCGGAATTCAGTTTATTTCTTTATTTATAGAACAAAATTTTTTGATTGAAAAGTTCAATCGAGTTTCAACCTTCAAAGTAAAAACTAGGCTTATACAGAACATTGTGTTAGTGTTAGTGTTAGTGTTAGTGTTAGTGTTAGTGTTAGTGTTAGCTTACAAACATAGATTATGTGTATGTGCGAGATTCCTGACTGCAAACACGTTTAGACATCTAGAAATATGCAATAGTGCCATGCAAATATATAAACACTAACGTTTATTATATTTGATCATAATATTATTCATTATTTTTTAAGTTTTAAAAATGTAGGTAGATAGGCGTAGATACTATACATATTACCCTTATTTAAGCCCCAAAATTTTTCTTATATTTTTATTATCTTAAGAGCGGCCTAAAATCCTACTTTCCTATACAGACGTTCACCTATAGTAATAAGTATTTTATTTACAAATATCTTATTATACTATTACTATTTTTTACAATATTTTACTAATTTTTTGCAATAATTATTGCAATTTTGCCTAAAACGTAGGTCATTTTTAATTTACGACCCCTCACTTGGGGTTCTATTTCCAAAATATATTTTTTCTAAAGACAGTACACCATATCAATCCATATCATTGAGAAAATCAGTCGTGATACTTATCCAGAGAGTCACCGATTTTTTGCCATAAGTGTTTCTATTTTAGCATTTCCATACGAAAGCCTTCTGGGTTTCTACACGGTGGAATAATACTTTTATTTTTTTTCACTTTAGTACAAAAAAATTATGAAGCTTTAAGGGGTTCCATACCCAAAGGGAACAAAACGGGACCCTATTACTAAGACTCCGCTTATCGTCCGTCTGTCAGCAAGCTGTATCTCATGAACCGTGATAGACAGTTGAAATTTACACAGATGATGTAGTTCTGTTGCCCGTTTTTGCTCGTATTTGCTCGATATTGATAACGGCAACAGGTAGATGCTTGAAATATTCACAGAATATTTAGTTATATATTCACATAAAATTAAAAATTCAATTTAAATAAAACAAATATTTAATGATAGCCCTATCATACAACAAACGTGACTAATCAAACATTACGAAATTTTGAAGACGTCTTCTAGGAATAAATATTAGGTCTGCAGTATGCCAGTTTTCTATTAAATTTTATAGGATTTTAGTTTTTTATACAAATGGTCTCAATTATGATTTTGAGTTAGTAAAAACATTTTTCAGGCTTTCAGAAAACCGTAGACATAGATATTCGGCTTGAGATCATGTCTACAAAATTTTACATTATTTGATCAGTAGGTGATTGTCAAAAATAAATGTAGAATTCTTTTGCATGAAGCACGCTGCGAATCGTATTCTCTTAATGTTTGCGTATTTCCACAAGTACAGAAATAGTTCCTTACCACGACACAAACATTTTCCGGCTGAGAAAAACACTGCGCGTCATTTGTCAACCCCGAGCCCCGACGAGCAGAGGAGCACCCGACAAACACAAGTGACATTTATCAAAAGAATTTGACTTTAACTGCGTGAAAAAGTTCATACAAGCTCCTTTGGCCCGGCGAAGCGCTCCGACCTGTGGCATTGAGTTACTCCATGTTTGGGACTGACCTTGTATTCCGTATCGCTATTTATTATATTTAAGGGAATTTCCATATGAGACAGTTACATTCGTTTTAACCACTACTGTCTATAATTTAGCAAAATATCGTCTCCAGTAAAATAAGGTATATTAAACATTCTGAACTCATTTTAGGGTAACTACTATATTGTAACTACTATACTGTAAGCAATTTTTGTTCACTCGCGCTTGACTCACAATATACTAGTTGACCTTAAAACAATTAGTTCCGACTGCCTATAGTCAAATATTTGGTATGTTTTAAGGGCACTTGTTTACTTGTTTTTAGTTTTTGCAGTCCGGTTTTTTCATTTATTTAATTATTCTTGGTTATGGATGCTTGTAACACCTGGGGCATCACTCGCACGTTGCCGACAATTCAAAAACTTAATTTATGTATTTATTTTAAAATATATATGTATATATAGATATTTTACCATACCTAACGGGTCTATTCTGCTACGTATCCCTTTTTTAGATTCTAAACACGCAAAAAGCTTTCGTTTGATAATATTACTCGTACGAATTAATAAGTAAGTACCATTATCAAATCAAACATTAAATTGTTGTCACTAATTTATTTTATATGCAATCTAAAGCTGGGAGGTGACCGCATGTAGGTAAGGTAAGCGGATTAGACCTGTTTGTTCTAGTATTATGTATACAAAGGATATGTATTTATGTCTAGGAATGGACTTCTCCCAGCTTGTATGTTGATGACGAAAGCTTTTTGCGAGTTTAGAATCCAAAACGGATACGTAGCAGAATAGACCCGTTAGGTATGGTACAATATCTATAAATCTATCTATGTTAAGTTTTCCGCCATATCCCCTTTAATAGTTCTTAATTAAGAAAAAATATTTTTCTGTCTAAAGAATCCAATAAACATCTTCTGGATCTGAACGAATTTCCTTAAAAAATTCAAATGAGCAACTGCAGACAAATTCAAAGAACAAAAGACTTTTTTCGGAAACAAATTGGAATTAGATTAAATCGAGAGTGTCTCCCTCGAGCGCTGCAATTGAATATTCATTGGAAACGGGACTTCCCCTGAAGCTGGAGTAGAACAGAAGCGTGAACAGAAATAAACTGATTGCGTACTTATTACAAAAGATAACATTCATTCAAATATTAGTCAAATCGGAATCCGGTTTGGAAACAAAAAATTAAAACCTGAAGCTTTATCATTTTATAAGGTTAATAGCTACATTAGGAATGAAAACCCCCAATGTCCAGCTACCCCCGAGAAATAGTGGGGTGATAAGGGGTGAAAAAATTTTTTTTTTCAATTTCTGGCTTACTGTGCTGTCCTATCGATAACAGATCTCTACAAAAATTATAAGTCTTGTTAAAAATCTACAACTTTTGTACAAGACACTTTCTGCCATAACTTTAAAATTTTCGAGATATTTAAATAAACTGCAAATAACCCGTTTTTTTTTAATTTTTTCTTGGTTTTTTATTTTTCATGTCTGCAAAATTTTTTTTAATTTTCATAATACTACAGGTAGAAAGTTTTAATAACTTAAAAAAAAATGAAATTAAAATATTCTGTCGTTTCCGAGAAATTTATCTTTAATTGTCTCAGAAGACCAAAAACCAACCCCAACTTGCTTACATTTTAAAATTTTATAGCTTTATTTTCATAAACAGGTAGGGCTCACTTTATTCATCTGGAACTCTTCTTGTGGAATTAAAAAAAACGTTGTATGGCTATCTTACAAAAATAAACTTATTAATTGAAAAAAATATGGAATAATTGATATAAATATGGAAAAATCAGAAAAAATAGTATAGTTAGGTTTTTTATTGAACGCTTATTATTGATACAATGCCGCCGTAAACATTCCAACCTTGCAATTTGATGAGTCGTGAAAAATCAAAAACATTGAAAGTCAAGTAAAGTATATCTTTTTCTTTGTACTTTTTCCTGAAGAATCGATTTAAATTTTTTTTTTAATTTATTAAGTTTTGATCGATTTTAGATTTTATTTTAAGAATTATTTTAGATTAAAATTTAAGATTAAGATTACCTTTAAAGGTAACAACAGTAGGTGTTTATTGGGCATTCTGGCTCACTTCAACATTTTGGAATCGATTACGTAAAATTTTCAGTTTGGGTGAATGTAAAGAGATTAACGTATTTGATACCGACCAACCTTTTTCTAGCTCTATGCACAAGGTATTTTGGGAAGCATCATTCCGTTTTACGAGACAAGAAGGGATAAACTTACAAATATATGCAAATCGTTCTGTTCTCTTCTAGTAGAAAAATGTTTTACCCTACAACAACTGTTGGACAAATAATATGTTATTTATAAATTATAAAAATCTTAACTTTCTTTTATCTTTCGGTAGTCTTGTGTGTGTCAATGTCTCTCAAATTAATATAAATATGTAGTCATATCGATATGTGTTTAGTGTTGTCTATAACATTGGTAAAGCTTATTGTGAAAAATGGATTCGCAAGTAAATATCAAAAAACAGATAATTAAATCAGCTAGCGTTGTTAAGAAAAAAGTAAGGCAGTTGCGTAGTATCCAAACTGAAAATGATAAAGTCCTTAAATCTGTGTTCAAACCTTTAACGGATCCACTACATAAAATGGTATCAAGAAATGCAACACAAAATATCAAACCTAATTACAATGAAGACGTAATCCCAGGGAAAAAAGCAAAATATATGAAAAAAATACATGAATTTGATTTTGATCTTCAGGATGGAAGTGAATATGAAATAGATTCCGATGAACAGTGTAAAAAAGTTGATAAAACTCTTAAGAACTTTAATGATTATGAAGACAATATCTATGAAGATTATTCGAAAAGTATGAGCGATACAAATAATAAAAAAACCAACATTTCAAGTGACGCTTCATTCAAAACAATTGAATCTATTTCAAGTCCACAACATAATTGGTCACCACCTTCAGAACGAACTGTAAAAGTATTGGAAGATATTCCATTTGGTGTTAGAAATGAACGTGGTAAACTGATGATAGATTATTCTCGAATTGTCCAAACAGAAAATTCAATTTCAGTTTCTGGAAAGCCTTACAAAAAACTGAAGGTCTAATGGAATTATTATTCAAAAGAATACAAGATTTAGAAACAATCACTAAAATAGTGACCTAAACAGTTACAAACAGATTTTAACTATTACAAATGCACATAGGCGTGACTTCAACCCTAAGAAACCAATTAAAAGTAATAAAGGAAGCAAGTACTTAAATATTATCAAACCACTTTTCAAGTTATCTTAGCAATGTACAAGCACCGAAAGTCTTACTCAAGGGTCTGGGTTACCAATTTTAAAAAAATATAATAAAATTGTTGATCATATGTATTGGGATGACCCTAATGAGTTAGTTGAAAGACTAAAACTTTTAATATCTTCTCGTGATGCAGGAAACAGTGGATTAGACAATGAAATAATATCTATCGTAGAGGAGTTGCAAGAAGCTGGTATTATTAACAAATAAAATATGAAAAATTACCTATTACATGCATTCTTAACGATTTATTCAAATACAATACAGATAACTTCATATTAACATTCAGTTGTCATCAAACCATTTAGAGATACATTTATTGAACAATGAACGTTGAAAAGTTTGGTCATTACGTGCATAAAAGATTGCGTTTGTCAGAAGTTTTCGATATTACTGACAAAGTATTTCTTAAGTCTATTTATGGAGATTTAAACTTAATATCAGCAAGTATAAAAGGACTCAAAACACCTCAGCTACCTGACGAAGCCGTCAATAAGAAGTATGTTGATAATGTACTAAAAGAATATTGTGGAAAACTATCTTTCCTGGTCGAAATAAATGCTATAAAAAGCCTGATTCAAACTTTAAAAAAACAGTTGCTGGATATTAAATCAGAATTAAAAAATGTTGTATCACAGAAAACCGCACCTAAATAATTATGAACAGACAAGACATAGTTGGTGAACTTCACAAACCAGCTAGAAAACACTTCATTCGTAGGGCAGTAATATTGAAAGTGATTGATGATTTATGGCAAGCTGATTTAATTGACATGCAGAAAACGGAAAAAGTGAACAAAGGTTTTAAATATATTTTAGTTGTTATAGACTGCTTTTCAAAATTCGCGTGGGGAGTTCCTCTGAAAACGAAAACAAAACGTGACGTAGGAAACGCTTTTCAAAAAATTTTGGATTGTGGTCAAATTCCTATTAACCTTCAGACAGATATGGGAAAAGAATTTTACAATGAAGTGTTTAATAAAATAATAACAACTTTTAATATAAATCACTATTCTACATTTTTTGTGAAAAAGGCGTCAATTGTTGAAAGATTTATAAGAACACTTACTTTAATTGGAAATAACAAATGGATCGGATCACCTTTGAACGATGCTTTGTCAACATATAATGATACTGTCCATCGAACCACTAAATTTAAACCAATAAATGTAACATATGATAACCAAACCGTCGTTATGAATAACAAAAAGGGGAATGAAACACCTCAGTACTTAAGAAAATCAAAATTAAAAGTAGGTGACTGTGTTCGGATTAGCAATTATATAATGAAAATTTCATAAAGGGGTATACACCTAACTGGTCTTCTGAACTATTCACCATAACAAAAGTTAATAATACTTACCCAGTAACTTATCACATTCATGATCAAAGAAATCAAATAATACTCGGTTCCTTTTACGAACAAGAGTTGCAAAAAACTAAACATCCAAACATTTATTTAATTGAAATAATGATAAGAAAGAAAGGAAATAAAATATTTGTAAAATGGTTAGGACTCAATGAAAAGGAAAATAGTTGGATTAACAAAATGTTTATTGTATAGTGTTTATTTTTAACTTATAAATACTTTACAATTGTAAGATATTCAACCATGTATTCATTTTAAATTAAGTAATGAACGGTGGAGGACTTGTTAATAATATAATAAGCAATTTACCATTTGAACTTCATTTACCAGGATATAATTATTGTGGTTCTGGTACAAGACTACAAGAAAGATTGGCTCGAGGTGACAAAGGGATAAACGAATTAGACGAGGCTTGTAAGCGTCACGATATAGCTTATTCCGAACATCGTAATTTAGAAGATCGTCATAAAGCTGACTTTGGCTTCTGAATATGGCAAAACAAAGAATGAAGTCAAAAAATACTAGAACCGGAGAAAAATTAGCGTCTTGGCTCGTAAGCAAAGTTATGAAAACTAAATTAAAAAATGGTGCTGGAGTTAAATCTTTTAAGTCAGTCGTGTCTAAAATCCGAAATTATATGAAAAACCGCAAGCCTAAAGATAACAATAATGCTATAAAGATTACCTACTTGACTGCAAAAACATTATTTTAAAATAAAAATGTTTGCTTATCCCGTCTTATACTAATACCAAAAACTGGAGGGATTCTACCACTTATACCAATTTTGGCTGGCTTATCTGTATTAGGGTCTTTAGCTGGAGGAGCTGCAGGTATTGCTAAAGCAGTGAATAGCATAATCAGCAAAACAAAACCTTGAAGAGTCACAGCGTTATAACAAAATGATGGAATCTATTGCGTTAGGAAAAGGTCTCTACATTAAACCTTATAAAGGTAACGGATTATGTTTAAAACCAGCAAAACAAACTAACTAGAAGGCTACCTAGACGTGCTTTAACGAATGTAGATATTTTAAAGCACACTAATGATATACCGTATTTTCGAGAAGTATTCATGTAAGATGCTTTACCAAAAAAACCTAAAGATATTGAGTGTGCGATTGTCAATTTAGATAACTCTAAGAATCCTGGAACGCACTGGGTAGCCTATACAAAAATTAACAATTACTGTGAGTACTTCAATAGTTTTGGAAATCTAAGACCACCCCAAGAGTTACTGTCCTATTTAAATTTGTCTAATGTTTATTACAATTACAATGTATATCAGAACTTTAATACTGTTAATTGTGGTCACTTGTGTATACAATATTTGAACAATTTTTGGCATTCAAGATAATAAATTAAGATAATTCAATAAAATAAACCATTTTAATAATGTCTTTCACGCTGTAAATATCTGGGTTCACATCAAGCTTAAATACTTGTTATTCTCCTGCTCTACAGTTAGACGGAGATTACGAATGTGGTCTTTTATACCTTTCTACTTTTAACTCTATTCCAAATGTTGAAAGTAAAAATAATAAATTTCATTATGGTGATAATGAAGTGATTGAAATACCTGAAGGATCTTATGAACTACAGGACATTTGTTACTATATAAGGAAAAACATTAGAAGCAGCACCTTTAGTTTAACTTGTAACAATAATACTTTACGTACTGTAATTTGTTGCTCTAACATTCATTTTGAAAAAGAAAATTCTATTGGGAGTATTCTCGGATACAATAAAAAAACATTACAAAAAAATAAATTTCATGAATCACAGATCCAAGTCAATATTCTTTCTACCACTGTTGTCCGAGTTGAATGTGATATTGTCTGTGGATCCTTCATTAATGGAATTCCAAGCCACATAATCCATGAATTTGACCCTATTGTGCCGCCTGGATATAGAATTATTGAGGTACCAAAGAATATAATATATTTTCCGATTAATCAAAAAACTATCAGTAGTGTAAATATAAAAATTTTAGATTCACAGAACAAGTTAGTTAATTTTCGGGGAGAAGAGGTACTACTGTACCTACATCTAAAGAAAAAATGATAGACTTTCGTCAAATTAATATAAATTCTTTTTCACGACCAAAGAAGCTTAGAAAGATACAGGTAATTCGCAAAAGAGCACCTGTATCACTAACATCTACTAACTTAAAAAAAAAAATTAAGTGTTGAAAATAAAGACTTTTTAAAATTAATTGGATTACTAAAATGAGTGTATTAAACGTAGCGCAACCTATTGTATTTGATAATACTATAGAAAGCATGGAAATTCATTCGTATAAGCCATATATCACTACTTTTAATAAAAATGATGGAATAAGAATACCTATCAACCAACAAGACTTGTACGTATTGCCATCAGCTAGTACAATATACCTAAAAGGAATGGTCATCGTTAAAAAAAGAGATCTAAAAGATGTTGCAACTAGCGTTAATTTTACTAACAACCCCACTTTATTTCTATTTCAAGATGTTCGCTATGAACTTAACGGAGTTGAAATAGATAGAATTAAAAATGTATAACAACAACAATAAAATTATTTTGTGTATGAATGAAAATGAATCAAAAATTTCGAAAGCATGAGGGTGGGATATAGATGGAACAAAAAATACAAGATCAGGGAATTTTGCAGTATCTATACCACTGAACAAAGTGCTTGGATTTTCTGAGGATTATAATAAAATAATAATGAATTGTAGATATGAGCTAATACTTTTACGCAGCAATACTAATCTGAACGCGATAAAACTAAACACTGGAGAAGTAATAGATGATATGATACTTAAAAAAATTGTTTGGCGTGTTTCACACGTAAAAGTTTCCGATCGAGAAAAACTAAATCTATTAAAATATCTAGAAAAAGATCGTTCAATCAACTTGTTATTACGAAACTGGGACTTGTATGAATATCCCTTATTACCAAAAACAATAAAACATACATGGGTAATTAAAATGTCTTCACAAATAGAAAAACAGATATGCTGTTATTGCATTTCAGACAGACCGAAAAAATAAATCAAAAAAAGACATGTCACACTTCGATCACTGCAATATAAGAGAAGGGAAAGTATTTTTGAATTCAGTGTATTTTCCCTATGAGGCTCTTAATGTTCGATTTGATGAGAATAAATTTGCTTAATTATATGAACAATACACTAGATTCCAAAAAATACTTGAATTAGTTTAAAATATAATAGTTTAGTTAACAGTTTTTTCATTTGTGTACAAATGTATAATATAAGTATTAACTATTAAAATATATTAACTAAGTATAAGTATTTTGCTGAACTAAGTTTAAGTATTTTATTTAAGAAAATTCAATAAATGTTATAACAATAAATCATTATTTATTTTATTTCTATTCCTAAAGAGACATTACATATCTAAATGTTTGTGCATGACAAAATCGTTTATTTACAATACAAAAAAAATAAGACAAATAAGTTTTGAATGAAATCTCCACGGAGGAAACCTCTTCCTCTGCTACTGCTACAGATATTCTTTGCCTCAAGTAAATCTGAAAGACAAGGAAAATAATTAGATTTTCTGTTAATTTTAGAAGTAAAAGCAAAAATAGGAAAGTTTGTACATACCTCTGCGCATTAAATTTTCTCAGTTTGTTTTCCCAACTCTGTCGAAATAAGGAAAAGGGAATGCAGTACAGAATTCATCACTGGGTCATTTTCACTTTCTGCATGATAACTTGTTTTTACAATTGTTCTGCTTTCCACAACGTTTGGTAGTTCTGTTAATTGACTAATTTCGATTTTGACCACATACTTTAAAACTTTGCCTACTGAAAAACCGATATAATTTGCCTTTTGGTAATTAGACATATTTTAAAATTATAATAAAGACGTGTTAACGAATCGACACTTTTCAATTATGTGATTTATTTTTTGATATAATGCAACAATCTATTTGCGTCATACAGGTTTCAAATAAAAACTTGTTGGTTCATGTATGTTAAATATCGTATGGCCGGCTGCCGACACCGAAGACATCTTGAATATCGAAATGTATCTGAATCAGCATAAATTTTCTTTTCTAACGTTCGTAATAAAATAGTTAAAGTTTTTTTGTTTGTCTGTCTGTCACAAATGCTAATTATAGTTACCAACATTTTTTATCTAAAGGTTTACAATAAAGTTGGCTTTAGATTAATAAAACAACATTTTCAATAATAACAAAATTATAAAAAACACAAAATCCAAAAAAAATTAACAACAAGTCAAATAGTTATAAAAATATGAACCACCAAAAAGAAAAAGTTCTTGCACAGCTAAAACGTTAGATTTACTTTTATAAAAATGAAGTACCATTTCAATTTGACTGACAGTTAGGGTATTATAACAAGCTAAATTATTTTTTATATTATGTACAAAATGACTAACTATTACATAGTCATGCTTAAGTAATTAGTTTAATCTTAATTCTACACAATGACAAAATGTACTAAGAGCACCACAAATTAAAGAAATCTTATTTCCCAATACATATGATTTTTACCTTTTCTCATCTATAAAAGTTTCTACTATGTTCCTCTGCACGTCGTTTTTCGTGGGCTTCTACTTCAATATTGGTGTTTGTCGCAGGTAACCTTGTTACACTTTTTAAAACAGCTGATAGGATACCTACGGACCTTATCCTTATCCAAATTTCTAATCAATAATACTAATTATTATATTTTATTCTTTGTTATCTTTTTGTAAATACTTTGTAAAATTAGATGAAAAAAAAACAATAATCCATTTAGCTCAAAAGTCACTTAAAAGATAATCATGCATCATTTTGACTTACGAGGTCGTTATAATTCAAAATCTGTGACACTTATTTGAACGACACGTAAGCCTGACGGAAGCACCCAGCGACGAGTGAGATGTCCTAAACGCATAGCGACGGATTCGCACTATTTACAAAGACAGAGCAATATTTTGAACACACATGCGTCAAATTTACGCAGACTATCTTTCTAGGGTTAAAAGTTTGATATGTTTGACATGGTTCTAAAAAACATTCGAAATCCGCATAAATGACAAAGGCAAATCTTGCATACGCTCAAAATGCGTAAACTGTAAAATTGAGCCTTTGTGCCATGATGTTAAGTAGTTTGGGATCTAACCAATCGTTCCAAGTTTTTAATTAGACAGTAATGACTACGGGACTTATTTTGCAAGAATAGAAAATTGACATGACGCTTTTTTATATGTGTTGTTTTATACAATGGTCCAATTATTTTAGTATTGGAATTCAAGCCGTAAACGTTGACACTAATTCTGTGATTATTTTTTTCAAATATTTTAATTTCCGAGAATGTCGCCGGAAATGCCATATTTTTGGTTTTAAGTACATCTTTGAAGTGAGGATAAGGCGTAGTTTTGTCTGCGTTTGATTCAGCTAGGAACAATACTGTAATTATATTCCACAAAAAACAAAAATTATCGTTATTTTTAACATTAATACAAGCTTTTTTATTTTTTACATATTTTGGTAATTCAATAAAACTCGAAGCTCTTAAAGGTGAATACCGATTTAAATTAATTTATAAATACAGGCTTTTTAACAATGACCACCCCCTGTCATTCTCTTGGAATTCGCTAATTTTTTTGTTTATTTTTGACACAAGATCAGAATACAAGTGGTTAAAATTGTAATTTTGATGAATAATCACATTTCCTGTTGCAAAAGATTTAATTTAAATATAGTCATTTTTTGGTAAAATGAACTCTCCAAAAATTACTTTTAAATTAACATGTTGTGCTTATTTAACATCGATAAGCTGTCGTACAGCACGACGCAAAGGTATTCGAGATAAGAACGTGTGAGGAGAAAGCAGATACGAATTTGCAGAGCTGTTACATGATAACGACCTCGAGGCATTGCTAGTGAGGCAATGCACCCTGTAACTAGAAATACAGTTTCTGAATTCTGAACTAATTTTTCTACACATTCATTGATCTCAATAGCGCTATTATTCTTATGAATATTACTACGAAGATGGGCAGAAAATATCCTACTCGAAACATCTTGTTCGCAAACAGTACAAAAAACTTTTTACTCTTCATATTTACATAGATCAGTAGTATGGCTCTTAGGAGCTGTCAATGCGATCATATATTTACTGTCGGAAAATCTAAATTTCTATAAACAAAAAAAAACCAAATTTAAAAAAGTATTCGTCTTTTAAGCACATTAAGAAAGTTGTTAATAAAATGACTAATTTAGGTTATCTACTTTTTATCCCAGGAAAAAATTAATAATTTATCTGGTATTATATGTAATCAAAATGTATAATTTCATATTCATATGTTACTAAAATTATACTTAATATGTTACTAAAATTATACTTCATATGTTACTAAAATTATTTGTATGATAAAAAAACTAAGTACAGTATCTACCTATTTATTTATTTTTATTATTACTAATAAAAAAATTATACACAGAAAGTTTCATTCTTTTTTATTAGAGTAAAACTTGCCTTCTTGGACAAACTTTAGCTTTGCTTTTCTGAGAAAAATTCTTAGTTCCTCCAAATCGGATGACGACGCTTGAAAGCGTAACGCAACTTGGGCTTTCTCCAAACGCTCTTTCCACCCAGTAGCAGCGATAACGTCTTTGGTGTTGTAAACTCTCAGCTCGATGAAAGTATCGCCGTCGAGTTCCGCGGTCCGACGCAGCACACCATCCGCCACTCGCCGGGTCAGAGACGACGTAAGCCCCTGCTGAAACGGCAGCACGAGCAGACCGAGAAGCTTCAAGTTCGTCTTCACTGTCCGAAGACAGGAGTCTGTAGCTCGAGGACCGTTTTCGTGATGATTGCGGACAATGAGCGCTCAGCGATGCAGTCACAGCTCCTCGCGCCTTCCCTTCCACTTTCTTGCGCGGTTTTTTTACTTTTGGCTCTGCCTTAACAGAACTTGCTTCTATCCTGTGCATCAAAAATATAAGAAGTCAATATTTATTTCCATAAAGAAATTATGTACTGCACGCACAGTATTCTTAATACTACCAGTAATAAATAGGCCTCAGTATTCTTATTTACAGTACTAATTTATGTTTAAAAATAAATATTAATGTTATAAAAACAATGGCTTTACTATCCTCTTAAATCATTATGGTTTGGTCTTTAATTTGAATACAGTAAACTTAATAAATAATGAAACTATTAAAAGCGTAAGAGAAAATCAATCTCTTACAACACACCTTCAACAATCCGAATCTAGATACTTTGGACACTTGATATAAACACTTTTACTAACTACGTCTTTAATCCGAACATAATACAAAAAAAAAAAACGTGTGCAGTCAACAAGGCAAGTAAGATAAGTTCGGATTAAATAGGTAGGTACAGTTGGTAGGAGTGTTTATATCAAGTGTCCTAAAGTATCTAGATTCGGATTATGGAGGGTGTGTTGTATGAGAGATATGACAAAACTAGAAATTCTGAGGTCAGCTTTTGGAGTTATAAAAAGATTTATGTAAATTACATTTTTCAACAAAAATAATTGAGTTTTCCATATTAAACTAACCTAGTCTCGCCGTCGTCTGAATCGGAAAAGGAAAAGCAAGTGGTTCCGTCTTTTCCAACCTTCCTCTTCTGTTTGAATTTAAACTCCGACCTGTACCAATATAGTAGTTAGAAAGATCTTGACTTCTCATTATATTTATAGGCGTATTTACCTAAAATTGATTCGCATTATTTAGAAAAGTAACAAGAACAGGGCCTTTATTCAAATACGAACAAATCATATGATTTCGAGATGATTTTGACCTACGCTGCCGCTTTACATCGTTAGTCTTTTCTTTCATGGTTCAGAACGTTAAGCCAAAGAGTAATGTAGATCATAATCATCTCAAAACAAGATGGATTTCACAGAGTTAAATAAAAGGCTGTTATAAAATTAACATTACAGATTAAAATAAGGGTAAATTTAACTGTTATGAACTAAGTTTAAATGTTTAATTTAATATAAATAATTAAACAAACACACAGATTACTTCAAAGTTAAAACTTACGAACATGATTTTTGATGCTTTGATCCACAGCTTGAAAATTAGAAGTTCCCCAATAGCAGCTTCACAGCTTGGTAGTTTAGCAGCACTTATTCACACCCAAGAGTGTCGGAAATTGTGTATATTTTAACCGGAAAATAAGGCCTAAAAAGGGAAAAGTCAGAGATCTGCAACCTTTTCTTACAGTTAACTATAATCAGAAGAAATTAAAAACATATACCCTACGTAATCAGCTGACACCGAGTGAGTGCAGACTAGACTCCAAAAGAAAAGACCAAGAGTCAAGTAACATAAATTATAGTTTAACCTACAATAAAGTACTATGAAGTGTAGGTTAACCAAACTAATATTATTATAAACAGGTATTTACGTTCATACTAAATAAAGATTATTCAAGTTTTAGACGCTTACTGTTATACATGTTTAGTACAAATATATTGTTAAGTCATCTAAATTTATAATATACCAATTAGGTTTTCTACCCCTTAAATTGTTTCAAGTCAGCAAAAACGGCATTCCCATAGAAAAGATTGAAGAATAAATATATTTAATTACTATTTTATTTTACATTAATAACAGAAATATGAAGTACAAAGAATATGCCGCTATTTAGTTTGGGGTTCAATGTTGAATATAAGAATGGTTCTGCTCAGTGTCCGCGAATATGAATTACTTATATGTTATAATTAATTGTTTTGGCATACCTCATCTATGTTTGTAAGGAAAAATAAAAAAAGTTCTGAAGAGAGGTAGGGCACTGCAAGTACTCGCTCGAATAAGCCACCCGAACAACTAAAGCAGGGAATAGCGAGTACTTGCTCGAATGAGCAGCCTGAACTGGGCAAGTACCTCCACCTTACAGAAAACCGCGGCCATAATAACACTAACATTGAGTAGTGTTGTGTTCCTGGCGGTGAGTAAGGTTGCCAGAGCTCTTTGAGGATTCGCTGCGCGGACAGCGGAGGACCGGCGGTTTTTGTTGCTGTCATGCTCGGCGTAGACGCGGCGAGCTGGTTCGGCGGTCAGGGAGACCTGATGAAACGGCTGACCGCTGGCCGCCCGCAGGTTGAACGGGATCCCGAACCCAGGGATCACTTAATCTCCGCCCTGGGAGGCTGATTCGCCAGCCTGTGTAAAGTATCTGAAGTGGTATTCGTGCCGGAGAAGGAGACCGGAGTGGACCCGGCTACTACAACAGAGGGGGATCAGGGGCCCTTCCGCCCGCCGTGCCAGCAACCGTATCATCTGTGGCGAGCTTGGGCAGTTCTAGTACCGCACCTTTTGTCCTCTAAGCTGTCAGTGCAGTGAATCCTCATCTTTAATCTAAATAACCCTTTCAAAAAAAAAAAAAAAAATATGGCAAGAAATAAAAGAAAAAGAGTTTATTCAGCGGCCGCTCCATCCACATTTAATGTGGACTTTTGCAACATTAGGGGTATTCACGCAAATCTGGAGACTGCGCAGCCGACCATTCTTTTTCTAACGGAGACGCAGATATCCTGCCCGGCCGATACATCATACCTTCATTATCCCGGTTACAAACTTGAGCACAATTTCGTGAGTCGTGCCGGTGTATGTATGTTCGTCCGGGAGGATATCTGCTGTCGCCGCCTTCATAGCCTTGGAGACAGGGACCTGTCGATATTGTGGGTGCGCGTAGATTACGGCGGCCACACTCGTATCTATGCGTGCCTATACAGGTCTCATAGCGGTGACACGGACGTAACTCGACCCTTCACGCACCTGAGTTTGACGACTGACAAAGTTCTAGAGCAATATCCCACAGCAGAACTAGTTATTTTGGGAGACTTTAACGCCCACCATCGCGAGTTGCTCAGTTCTCGAACCAATAACTATGCTGGGATATCTGCTCATGAATTTGCTCTGACCTATGGATTCTCTCAGCTGGTACTTTCTCCAACGAGAATACCAGATATAGAGGAACATACGAGCTCCTTACTGGACCTTCTGCTGACTACTCGTCCGGACGGATACTCCGTCTCAGTGGATGCGCCTCTTGGCTCCTCGGACCACTGTCTCGTTCGGACTCAAGTGTCATGCACACAAACTGATCCTTCTGGGCCAACTAATTGGCGTCGTGTGTGGCACTATAAGTCGGCAGACTGGGATGGATTGCGAGAATTTTACGCATCGTACCCGTGGAGGCAGATCTGCTTTAACTCAGAAGATCCTGACGTCTGCGCAGCCGCAGTCACTGAGACAATCCTTGCTGGTATGGAATGCTATATTCCTAACCCGCGAGTAGCTGCCGGCGTCAAAAAACGACCGTGGTTTAATAGGTGTTGCAGAAAAGCTAAAATTCTTAAGCAAAATGCATATGAGGCTTGGACCACGGCTCGTTTTAATAAGGATCCGAATATTTCTGAGTTAAAACGCAAATTAAATGCTGCCTCGAGGTTCAGTAAGAAAGCAACTGCCAGAG
Source organism: Apoda limacodes (assembly GCA_946406115.1). Taxonomy (NCBI): domain Eukaryota; kingdom Metazoa; phylum Arthropoda; class Insecta; order Lepidoptera; family Limacodidae; genus Apoda; species Apoda limacodes. Next base: position 1,356,902 of record OX291553.1, on the reverse strand, counting down.
CAAAATTCCAATTCATCGGCAAAATAGGTGGGCGACTTGCGAGCTATCCTTCTGGGAGTCGTGCTTTCTGGTCGCTTGCCAAAGCTGCCGAAGGGAACTTCTGCCAGTCGTCGTTACCAATACTGCGAAAGACCGATGGTGACTTGGCCCATAGTGCTAAAGATAAAGCCGATCTACTGGGCAGTCTCTTTGCCTCGAACTCGAATATGAACGATGAAGGCGCTGTACCACCTACTATACCGTGGTGCGGTAAGACCACGCCGGTAATCTCCATAACGCAGCGGTAGGTCAGGAGGGCGTTACTTTCTCTAGACGTTCATAAGTCGAGTGGGCCAGACGGTATACCAGCAGTGGTGCTTAAGCAGTGTGCTCCTGAGTTATGTCCTGTACTCACGCGCTTCTTCGCGCTTTCCTACCACACTAGGCAATTTCCGTCTTCATGGAAGACTGCGAATGTGCACCCGGTGCCCAAAAAGGGCGATAGATCAGATCGAATTACAGGCCTATCGCTATTACCTCTCTCCTCTCTAAGGTGATGGAGCGTGTGATCAACACACAGCTTCTAAGATACCTAGAAGTACACGATCTGGTCAGTGACCGTCAATATGGCTTTCGCCACGGTCGCTCGACTGGTGACCTTCTAGTGTATCTCACACACCGATGGGCACTAGCCATTGAGAGTCAGGGGGAGGCATTGGCATGTAGCCTGGACATAGCGAAGGCGTTCGATCGGGTCTGGCACCGCGGTCTTCTATCGAAGTTGCCATCTTACGGAGTGCCCGAGGGTTTGTACAAATGAGTGGCTAGCTTTTTGTCCGGCAGACGCATACGAGCCGTAGTTGACGGTAGTTGCTCTGATAGCATGGACATTAATGCTGGTGTCCCGCAAGGCTCTGTGCTGTCTCCCACGCTGTTTCTACTGCATATCAATGACATGTTGGACATGAACAACATACATTGCTATGCAGATGACAGTACTGGAGACGCTTTTTACACGGGTCGTGCAAACATCCCTCGTTCCGTTGTGGAGGAAAACCGCGGAGAACTTGTGTCTCAAATCGAGACCACACTGTCCTAGGTCTGTGACTGGGGACGGGTAAACTTGGTCCGATTCAACCCTACAAAGACACAAGTTTGCGCGTTCACCGCTAAGAAAACTCCATTCACTGTAGTCCCACAATTCCAGAACACTCCCCTCTCCATCTCCAAGAGCATTGGGATCCTTGGTGTCGACATCTCCAGCGATGTTCAGTTCCGAGATCATTTATGAGATAAGGTGAAGCTGGCGTCCAAAAAACTTGGTGTACTCAACAGAGCGAAGCAGTGCTTCACGTCGGGGCAAAGGTTGTTACTTTACAAGTCGCAAGTTCGGCCCCATATGGAGTACTGCTGTCATCTCTGGGCAGGTGCACCCGGATACCAGCTTGGCCCTTTTGACTCGGTTCAACGACGGGCTGTGAGAATTGTCGACGATTCCAAACTCACTTGCGGTATCGAGCCCTTAAGTCTGAAGAAAGACTTTGCCTCACTGTGTGTGTTCTACCGCTTGTACAATGGGTTGTGTTCTAAGGAATTGTTCGAAATGATGCCCACGGCTACTTTCTACCATCGCACCGCTCGCCATCGGCAGGGAATCCATTCTCACACTTTAGAACCTAAATGGTCGCGTACAGTGCGGTTTCAGAGAAACTTCCTCCCGCGAACGCTTAAGTTGTGGAATGAGCTCCCTGCCAAGGTATTCTGACTACAGTATGGAGTTCTTCAAGAAAGAAGTTATTAGATTTCTGAAGGGTCGGCAACGCGCAAGTGATACCCCTGGTGTTGCAAGCGTCCATAGGCTACGGTGACCGCTTACCATCAAAAAAAAAAAAAAAAAAAGGTAAAACTAGTAAAATAAAAAATTTGTGCTTTAATGTTAAAACGAGTTACCTACCCGAATATATATTTTTAATTACCTAAATTACTTATAGTTTTTTAATTTTTAAACCACAAAAGGCTCGCTTAAAAGTTTATGTTTGTTTTCTTAATCATATTATTTTGCTCTATATAGTACCCACTAGAAATAACTAAACTAAACCATAAATAATTAAACAGGTACGTAAGGAACCCAGAGCAGATTATGCCGCTTAGATATCGTAACACAAAGAAAAGCCGCATTAATGTTTCTTTCCATAAGATTTGTAGAATAGGCAGCTACTTGGTTTACGCTGCACAGCAGTGACGTTTTGTTGGATATGCAATAAAACTGGGGACTTACAACGAAAACTTTTATGAAATCGAGTGTTGATCAAAATTATTAGTGAAATTTTACATACATTCAGGCTTAAGGTTTCATTAGATTAAAAAAAATTAAAACTTAAACAATCATTATGTATAACAGCATAACTTTCATTCTAAAAAAAATCTTTCTGCGTTCTTCATTTATATTTTTACAATTGAAGATAATTATGGTTTAAGATATTTTTAGACTTGTCCTATTTGCCAACCCTTTTGTAAAAAACTAAACGTAAGTTTGATTTTAAAAACACTGTGTAACGAAAGTATCTTTTGTTTTCGCTGACCGACTAAGATGTTTGATCTACAGTGTTAATGGTGAAAAGCCTGATTTATGAGAACAGTTTTCATTTCAAACATTTTTTCTTATATGTGCGTACGTCATTTTATTATATGTAAAATTACATGTTTAGTAAAAAACATTTGAATCTGATTTAAGATATGTAGATAAAATTATGGAGTTATGGAGTTATGGAGTTTAATTTTGTTTAGAAGAAGCCTGTGTAACAATAGATCATATCGTTTACTGCAATAACGAAAGTTTTAACTTTAGAAATCATGTGCTTAGAGTTAGATAAGATAAGTGTGTTAAGTTATCCCTCCCTGTATCCTAAAACGAAACGATACGGCCTAAACATCTTGTGCATAGAGCTAGAAGAAGGTTGGCGATGTCAAGTACGTTATCCTTTCCTGTTGCTTTGTTTTTAAAAATATGGCCTAAACGCCTTGTGCATAGAGCTATTAGAAGGTTCGTCTGTATCTGTGTCAAAACATATTTTCTCTCCTATATCCTAATACAGAACGATACGGCCTTTACACCTTGTGCATAGAGCTAGAAGAAGGTTGGTCATGTCAAGTACGTTATCCTTTCCTGTTGCCTTGTTTTGAAAAATATGGTCTAAATGCCTTGTGCATAGAGCTAGTAGAAGGTTCGTCTATATCTGTGTCAAAACATATTTTCTCTCCTATATCCTAATACGGAACGATACGGCCTAAACGCCTTGTGCATAGAGCTAGTAGGTTGGCGGAGTCAAGTACGTTATCCTTTCCTGATGCCTTGTTTTGAAAAATATGACGTGAAAATCTTGTGCATAGAGCTAGAAGAAGGTTGGTCTGTATCTAATCTATGTTAAAACTTTTTTCTTTCCTGTAAAAAAGGAGACCGATCTGCTCGGAGCACATGCTTTCCTTTGTCATTGCAGTAAACATCATATTTTCAAGAATTAAACTCATTACAAAATGTTTATCTAAATGTCATAAATATGGGTTAAGGATTTAAACAAAATCTAGTGTAATAGTGTGCAAGTGGAAGTGATGAAAAATATTTATTGGTAAGTTTTTAGTAAACTAATCATTCGCTGTGGTTATTTAAAAAACTATTTCGTGTCGTTTACATCACCCAAATTGAAAACTTAATAATCAATTCCAAAATGTTTATTGGGCATTCTGGCTCACTTTCCGCAGCGCAGATGCACGTAATCAATTCCAAAATGTGCGCCAGCATCTTCGCTGCGGAAAGTGAGCCAGAATGCCCAATAAACACCTACTAATAACATAAAATTTGGAAGTATATCCAAGCAAAACTCTACAATTCAAACACCAATTTTCCAAAAACAATCAACAAAAGACTCTAAAAATGATTGGACTACTGTAAAGAAGAGAAAAAACAAGCCAAAAAGCGTGATAATAACAGATTCTGCAACAAATACGAACTAAGAAGGATTAGATTTATTAAAGTACGTACATTACGCTATTTTAACGAAAATCGACTGCTAAAACCATCGTACAACACATGAAAACTATTCGAGAAGCTGACTACGTAGTGGAGAAAATCCTATCAAAACATGGTAACTACATTTCTTTTAAATCTGTTTATGAACACATTTTGGGCCCCTCTGCTTGGCCTATACATGTAAACATAACCCAATGGCAGCCCTTTCTATTATATCGAAAGAAAAGAGAACCCGCTGTAGAAAATCAACTCACATAAAGAACCCGAACAGACCAATAACTTAACAGTCTGCTATCAAAATGTAAGAAGTTTGAATCGCAAAATACAACACCTTGAACTTCTACTGAACGATGAATTACAGTGTCAAGTACAATGCGTCACAGAAAACTGGCTTAAACATCATTAAATTCAAAATATTTCTTTATCATAATTTCACCTAGCTTTTTGTTTTTGTAGAACGCAAGTAAAACACGGAGGCAATAAAAATAACTTGCTGTACAAAAAACGTCCAGACCTAAACAAAATCTCTAAGGAACACATATGTGAAATTTCATGTTTGAAATAAAAGTTAAAAGTGATAATTGTTTGTATCTACAGATCAAACGTAACAAGTTAAGACGAATTCCTAAACTATTTTGAACTCTTTGACGAAAGAAAATAAGATCGCTGCCATAATGGAGATTTCAATGTTGACTGACTACCTAGCAAACTAGCAAACTCATCACAAAAATAAACTTTATTCGACTTAGTAAGTTCTTTTGATTTTACTCTACTAGTTACTTTTTCGACACAAAACACTGATTCATGCTTAACATGCCATAATTGTTTGTATCTACAGATCAAACGTAACAAGTTAAGACGAATTCCTAAACTATTTTGAACTCTTTGACGAAAGAAAATAAGATCGCTGCCATAATGGAGATTTCAATGTTGACTGACTACCTAGCAAACTAGCAAACTCATCACAAAAATAAACTTTATTCGACTTAGTAAGTTCTTTTGATTTTACTCTACTAGTTACTTTTTCGACACAAAACACTGATTCATGCTTAACATGCCATTGACTTTAAATCAAATAATGACTTTTGCAATTATAGGATAAATAAAATGAAATCTAACATATCTGATCATGACGCCAAAAATTTACTTTGAATTTACCATTTCTAACACGAAAAACAAATGCAGGTTGTAAGTTTAACACACAAAACTTAAGTTGTTTCACAAGCTTAATTTAATTGACTGGCCTAGCCTTAACCAAAAATATAACGAAGACCCAGTCGGATACCAAAATTTCATAGTTAATTTTGTTAAGAATTTCAGACTGTGCACAGACACTTTTTCAGGATCGCCGACTGTTAAGAATTTCAGTATGTGTCTGGGAAAGACACTTATTCAGAATGGCCAACTGTTACCAATCTCAGTCTGTGTCCGGGACACTTAACACTTAAGAATCTCTGTCACTAATCAATGCTATTTACGGTTTTATGATTAAGAATTAAACGAACTCCCTTGTGAAGTTTGATATCTAATTATACGAGAGTCTGGACCGAAGACGATTACAGTTTACATGCAGCGTACGCAAGATTATGCTGTCCAAATCACACTTTAAAGCTATAAAAATGCTTATTAAAATAAAAATTTGCACCCCTCCATATTACCTACTTCTGACTGCCATTATTTAGAGCCAATTTTTGTTGACAGATCTCAGGAACTTCAAGGGAGGGTGGGAACGTAATCGTCTTCGCCCAAGACAACGTAGGTTCGTTTGATTCTTAATTATACTCCGTACCTCTCCCGAAGACGATTACAATTTACATGTATATGTTTAGAGCTTCAAAAAAATTTAAGATGAAAGCGATCAACAAATAAGTATTTTATCTGATCTTGTCTATATGTATATTATTATCGTTATATATAGGTAATTAGATTAAAATAATTACAAAGCACTAACTAATTAACTTTCTTTTAAGAGAGGTAGAGTTAATATTATCTTTCATTACAGTACTTTAAATATGTAATCCGCTTCATCGGCAAATAGGTGGGCGACTTGCAAGCTACCTGAAATCTTTTTAACACAGCGGAGGTCCGGCAGGCGTTGCTTTCTCTAGACATTCATAAGTTGAGTGGGCCCGACGGTATACCTGCAGTGGTGCTTAAACAGTGTGCTCCTGAGTTATGTCCTGTACTCACGCGCCTCTTCGCGCTTTTCTACCATATTAGGCAATTTCCGTCTTCATGGAAGACTGCGAATGTGCACCCGGTGCCCAAACAGGGCGATAGATCAGATCCATCAAATTACAGGCCTATCGCTATTACCTCCCACCTCTCCAAGGTTATAGAGCGTGTGATCAATATCAGCTTCTAAGATACCTAGAAAAACCGTCAATATGGCTTTAGCCACGGTTGCTCGACTCTTGACCGTCTAGTGTACCTTACACACCGATGAGCACTAGCCATTGAGAGTCAAGGGGGGGGAGCATTGGCATGTAGCCTGGACATAGCGAAGGCGTTCGATAGGGTCTGGCACCGAAGTTTCTATCGAAGTTGGCATCTTATGGAATGCCCGAGAGTTTTAGCAAATGGGTGGCTAGCTTTTTGTCCGGCAAACGTATACGAGCCTCAGTTAACGGTAGTTGCTCTGATAGCATGGACATTTATGCTGGTGTTCCGCAAGGCTCTGTGATGTCTCCTATGCTGTTTCTACTACATATCAATGACATGTTGGACATCAACAACATACATTGCTATGCAGATGACAGTACTGGAGAGGCTTATTTCACGAGTCGTGCAAGCGAACGAACGTTGTGGAGGAAAAACATGAAGAACTTTAAATCGAGATTTCACCCTGTCCAAGGTCTCTGACTGGGGACGGAAAAACTTGGTCCGATTCAACTCTACAAAGACACAAGTCTGCGCGTTTACCGCTAAGAAAACCCCATTCACTGTGGTTCTACAATTACAAAACACTTCCCTCTCCATCTCCGACATGGTGAAGATGGCGTCCAAAAAACTTGGCTAACAAAGCGAATCAGAAGTTCACGTTGGAGCAAAGGTTGCTGCTTTACAAATTGCGGCCCCATATGGAGTACTGCTGCCATCTCTGGGCGGGTGCACCCGGATACTAGCTTGGCCTTTATGACTCGGTTCAACGACGGGCTGTGAGAATTGTCGACGATTTGAAACTCACTTGCGGTATCGAGCCCTTAAGTCTGAGGAGAAACTTTGACTACGGTGTCAGGTGGACCGTAAGCTTGTTTGCCACCTTAATCGTATTTAAAAAAAAAAAGTCACACTTCTATGAGTAATAGACTTGAATGCGTGTCGTGTACTGTGAGCTTACACACAGTTTTTAAATATTAGTTCCACTTTTTACTAAAATTAATATAGCTACTTAAGATACAGTTTAAGAGGCCACTTTTATTTTGATAATTAAAAAAAAGAAATTCTCATTTGAGTCGTACTTGACTAGTTCTGTCTTGTTAGGATTTGAGGGTAAAAGCTTTAAGACTTGTACAAATGTTTGGTATCTGCGGCCACACACAGTGTTTGTTAATACACTGCCACATAATAATATGTGTCTCAGCTACCTTATAACCACCACATTGAGATTTGGTTCTTCTAAATCAAAGTTCATATTTACTTTTTTGATTGTGTCCTATCAATCTTAAACAGTTATAGTTTTTAGGGTTCCGTACAAAACGGGACCCTATTACTAAGACTTCCCTGTCCGTCCGTCTCTCCGTCTGTCACAAGGCTGTATCTTATGAACCGTGATAGTTAGACAGTTGAAATTTTAACAGAAGATGTATTTCAAACAACAAACGTATATTTTTTTGTCGTATTTATAGATTCTTGCGCGTGCGCGAGTGTGATTCGCACGTGGCCGGTTTCTTAAAAAATAATATCAAAATAAAATCAAGTGATTAAAAAATAAATTTGCTGTAATATTTTACACGAATTTAGAGTTTCAAGTATAATATTTGGAGACAGTTATAATGATACAATTATACATTTTAGGAACCTTTTAATACTGAAAATACAGATATTTAAAATAATTTTTAAGAGGGATCCGCGGAATGGGGATGGACTTGGTCTACCAAACACATTGCGTCACAAGCTTTCTTCGAGCTTATAAAAATGCATGAATAGTTGCAAATGCAAAAAAGAAAATTTAAAATGCACGTATGCCCCGGGGCGCATCCCATTTGTAAAATAACTATGTGTAATGTATACATATTTTAAAACGAAATAAATGTGACTTTCTATTAGGTTTTTAGGGTTCCGTACCCAAAGGGTAATTAGCGGAACCCTATTACTAAGACTGTATCTCATAAACCGTGATTGAAATACAGTTGAAATATTCACAGAAGATGTATTTCTGTTGCCGGTATAACAACAAATACTAAAAAACAAAAAATATTTAAGGGGACTCCCAAACAACAAACGAGATTTTTTTGCTCGATATTGATAACGGCAACAGGTAGACCCTTCAAATATTCAAAGAAGATTAAGTTATATGGACACTTTATAAATATTTAAATTAAAATAAAACAAATATTTAAGAGGGGCTCCCATACAACAATTTTTTCACTTTTTTATTAATTTCTCCATAATTTACTATAGGGGTCCACTTTTTGTTTGTGTAGTAAGTGCTAAAGTCCGACTCACACTTGAAAGCTAAATTCAAATGCCGTTTATATTTTTAAAAAATCTTCAATTTCGACAACAATAAGTTTTGTAAGGTTTTAAAGGGTTCAAATACAAATATTTTATAATTTTTTTTAATTTAAGAAAAAAAAATGTTTGCCCCTAAAAATCTTTTATTTTGATGAAACTGGGTGCCATTAGGTATCCGAGAGTGCTATATTCAAATCTCTTAGCAGATTGAATATGGCGTCTATTTTCGCAAAAATGTCTTAGTTTCGATGAAACTAAGTTCCGTTTTTGAAAGCTCTATTACTTATTTTTAACAGACTAAAATCAAAATGGCAAGTCTATATCTTTAACATTCAAGTTAGCGGATCTAATAAGGCGCGTCTTTTTTTATATACAAATTTAACGACAGAAATACTAAGAAAGATAAGTTTCTTATGCGACAGTTGATGCCGGACCATTTTTTATACAAATAGACAAATAAAACAATAATTGTCAAAAAATGAAAAAATTTCAAAGATAACGCCATCGATTCCATAGAAACAAAAAAAAATTTAAAATTAAATGAAATGATTGGAATACCTTTTTTTCGCGAAATGGAAATTTGATTAAATCGTAAAGTCGGCTCCGCTCGCGAACGAATCAAATATTCATCGAAATAGTCGCGCGATTCGGCGAAAGCACCGCGGGTCGCGCAATCACTGCGGGTCGCGCTCGCGCGGGCCGAACTAAATAGCGGCAGCGAAAATCCGATCACTGGATATTTATCCTAATAGATTATTTATTATTGTTTCAATTTTAACTGAAACCGGCATTGTGGATATTGTATCTTAGGTAGTGTCTACTATATCCACGAGCTTCATATTAAATTTATGCTTCTATGTAGGTATAAAGTTTGATATCCCTTAGTTATTAGTTGCAATAAAATAATATTTTATGCAATTATTGCGAAAGTAAGTGCTTTTTTACACGAATAATAGTTACAATAGCATGGCACGAAAAAAGTACTCACATTCGCAGCAGTTACGCGGAAAACATTAAGTGCGATCTAATTTTAATTGAGCACCATTATAGTTATATATTATAATAAAGAACTAGAAAAAAATCTATAACAGATTTGTCCGAACCATAATTATTTTATTTTATTTATTATTACACCCAGAGACATTAAAATGCAATTAAATGTATACGTAAGCTATTGTATGATCGTAATCATTCCATAGGATGAAATAAAATCATTTAAAAGTCAACAGTTGCATATTAATGGGTTTTTGACCTATTACGTTACACCCGTCTAAAAAAACGTTAACTTATGACCACGGTACTAGACTACAGCAACATTTCAACGGAAAGATGTTAAAGTTTAGAACTTGACAATTACTTACCAACTGAGTTTGTACACCGGAACTGCACTGAAAATCCCAACACTAATATCTCTAAATATAAACACCAATTCATTTTTTCAGACTTTGGGAAAAATGATAACAAAGCCTTGTAATTAAAATAAGTAAAACTAAAAGCACATATTAAAGTTTCCAGTTTCGAATTTTGTGTTTTTGAAATCGGAACGTTGTTGTGATTTCAGTGAGCGACGGGCGGGTTGCGCGCGGTAGCGGTGCCGCTCGGCGACTGCTTTGCGCGACCGCGGAGGCTGGCGAGACCGCTCGGCGCTCGCGCGCATGCTCGCCTACTTTATGCAATTGTATTTTATTATCAAACTCACAATGAAATATCTTAAGAGCACTATGCAGCATTTTCCTCTGAAACTGTAAGCACTATTTGCGTGCAAAGAATTTGCAGTTTTGTACTTAAAAGGATCCTTGACATATTTCTAATAACAAGTACGGGACTTAAATATCTATAAACAGATTTAAATATACAAGACACATTAAAATAAAGAAAATAGAAAGCAAATAGAATGCAAGACCATGTTGTCAAATTTTATAGGAAGAAATTAATGATAGTTAATGAAAAAATAGATTGCGTGACTATGTTGTTAAAGTTTGTAAGAATAAATTCATGATAGAGTAAATAGAAAACAGATAAATTACGTTACTATGTTGTCAAAGTTTATGTGTGTGTGTGTTGGAGAGGTATTTATGTCTGAGGGTGCGTGATGGTTTGTGTGTGTGTTGTATTCCTATTCTGTATAGTTTTGTGTTATTAAAAGTCGTTTATCGGACTAAAGTGTGGTACAAGTTATAAGCAGACATAAATAAATTATCTAATAAAAATTATTAACAAGTTTTTCAGTTTCCTCATAAGTTAAAGATAATAAGCACAAATTTAGCCTTTTTTTCAACATGAACCGGGTAAGTGTATGTAAATTGATAATTTTGTTAATTTTGTTGTAAATTAAGGGACCAAGCTGACACACAAACTTGTTGCTAAAGTGTTTTTTAAAAGACTCATGTTTGCACACAGCATAACTTCTTCTTGTTGATGTGTATTTTGGGTCAGTGTTATGACTCGGATGACAATATGGAATTTGAGAATGTTGCATTTGATAGGAAAGAGGTAATATCGATAGGCCTGCAATTCGATGGATCTGATTTATCGCCCTTATTGGGCACTGGGTGCACATTCGCAGTCTTCAATGAAGACGGAAATTGCCTAGTGTTCTGGCAGTTACTTTTTTACTGAACCTTGAGGAAGCATTTTTAACTCAGAAATATTCGGATCCTTATAATTACGAGCCATGGTCCAAGCCTCATTTAGGCAGTTTCTTTCAGAATTTTAGCTTCTCTGCAAGACTTACTGAACCACGGTCGTTTTTTTGACGCTGGCAGCTACTTGCGGGTTAGGAATAAAACATTCCATACCGGCGAGGATTGTTTCAGTGACTGCGGCTGCGGAGACGTCAGGGTCTTCTGAGCTAAAGCAGAGCTGCCTCCACGGGTACGATGCATAAAATTTTCGCAATCCATCCCAGTCTGCCGACTTATAATGCCACTCACAACGCCAATTAGTTGGCCCAGCTGGATCGGGTTGTGTGCATGACACTTGAGTCTGAACGAGACAGTGGTCCGAGGAGCCAAGATGCGCATCCATTGAGACGGAATATCCGTCCGGACGTGTAGTCAGCAGAAAATCCAGTAAGGAGCTCGTATGGTTTTCTATATCTGGTATTCTCGTTGGAGAAAGTACCAGCTGAGAGAATCCATAGGTCAGAGCAAATTCATGAGCAGATATCTCTGCGTAGTTATTGGTTCGAAAACTGAGCAACTCACGATGGTGGGTGTTGAAGTCTCCCAAAATTACTAGTTCTGCTGTGAGATATTGCTCTAGAACTTTGTCAGTCATCAAACTCAGGTGTGTAAAGAGTCGAGCTACGTCCGTGTCATCGCTACGAGACCTATATAGGCACGCATAGATATGATTGTAGCCACCATGATCTACGCGCACCCACACTATCGACAGATCTCTGTCTTCAAGGCTATGAAGGGAGCGACAGCAGATATTCTCCGGGACAAACATACATACATCGGCACGACTCACTAAATTGTGCTCGAATTTGTAGCCGGAATAATGTAGGTATGATGTTTCGACCGGGCAGGATATCTGCGTCTCCGTTAGAAAAATGGTTTGGCTGCTCATTCGAGCAAGTACTCGCTTTTCCCCGCTTTAATGGTTCCGACTGCTTATTCGAGCGCGTCCCGCTGTGCCCTACCTCTCTTAACTTACCTCTCTAAGTCTACGCGGTTTCTTATGAGGACAAGCTTAAATGTAACCGTAGTGAGTATCACATACAGCAAGGCATTTTAACAAATAAGAAAATAACTTTGTTTGTGACTTTGGTGTTGAAGTAACAAGTTGCTCACTCAGATAACGTATGTACTATGTAAATATTAGAACAAATATTTGTGGTTGGTTTTCGAATTTGTGGCTGCGGCTGGGCTACATAAACCTGCCGCTCATCAGTATGCGGGTCGGCCCTCGAGCCGTGTCGGATATTTATCGGCAAATTTCCGCCTGTAAATAGGCACTTGTAAGGTATAACCTCGCCAATTTGCATTGGTTATTTCGTTTACTTCAAATTCTGCAAAAGGTTTTAGTAAATGGATGTATCTTTTTTATTTTCGAATAGGTGGCAATTAATATAAATTAAATTGTTTTCGTTTGCCTGTTTGTTACTATTTTATTTGTTTATATTTTACTTAATTTTTTGTTTTACATAATGATCCCGATACATTGATTTTCTTGGTAAAGTATTACCAACAGACACTACTAATAGTCGTTAATAATTCTTCAAGCTTTGAAAATTATAAATGGTAAATTGTGAGAGCAGGTACAGGTAACCTCTTGATAAGCTCACAACACACCTGGACCCAGGGGAAGACACTATACCTAAAGGCTACGTTATCTCACAACAATGAAAAAATAATGAAACCATACTTCTGATAGTTGGTCAGCAAATATCATCCGGGCCATATTATTCTCATTGCTTTATGTACTCGTATTACTCCCTGGCGCCATGGCACGATGGCGCAATGGCACGATGGTGCGATGGCGCGATGGCACGATAGCACGATGGCACGATGGCACGATGGCACGATGGCGCGATGGCACGATGGCTCGATGGCACGATGGCGTGACGGACGTTGCATCTGACTTCTTCGTTATTTAATAGGTCATGCAATGCAGCAATGACATAGGGATTGGCAGTTTGTATGGAAATCTGTCATTTTTTAAGATTAAGACATAAAGCTTAGTATTTGCCCTTTTAAGCTGAAAATTAAGATTCACGAGTTTCATCGTTTTTGGAAAATCATCCCCTAGAAGGCAAAATAGGGATTAAAGGATTTCGATATTTTTGTTTCTAAAATTGAAAGACGGAAGTCTTCGGAAAAATTAATTTCCAGGGATTACAATGAGAAACATAAGAACAAATATATTCGGAGAGGACTTAAGAGTCCATCGTTGATTCGTTTGCGTTGGAGCTACAATGTGATGTTCCTCACACATTTCTCAGTTTCCAACTGAAAGCCGTATACAAACATTAATATCGACAATGGAAGCTTTTACATACGAAAATAAAGACACAGAAATACAAATATATGTATTTAATAAACGTTTGATTGCGTCGACGCCCTTGCCCTCGTTTTGTGATATTCTAAGAGTTATCAAATGCGAACCGTTTTTGGGGCGATCACTTGTTTCGTAAGAATTACAACAAAATTAATTTAAATGTACAGGTTTAGAAATGTAACCAAAACCAGGGACATCAGTTACAACCAATTTATGTGTGTAAACTAAACGAGCGCAAATAATTGAATAAATTTTGGGTCGGGTCGTTGAATTTGCGGCTCCGACTGAGGTTTAGTTAAATATACGAAACAAAATGGCTTCTCGCACATAAATTTATTGTTAGCGCTCGGATATTTAAACTAACAATTTGTTTGCTAAACAATATAATTAGGTATTTTGATATAAGTGGCGAGTACTCAGTTAAATAATATAATTGAGTTTTTTAGATGTGTCGCAAATCTTACTAAATATTTTTGTTAATATGAATTCAAATTCAAATTCAAAAACATTTTGGTAGTCTATATTTTTTTCTTATGGAAATAATTTGTATAATTTTGCCGTACGCTTGTTTAGTCATATTTTGTTTATTTAGAGTGATTTGACCAGGAAGCGTATAAAAGCTTCTTTGAATTGACACATATTTGACAAGAGGAAAAATAACAGGCGCGAGTTGGACTCATGCACCGAAGGTTTCCTACTTAAGCCTTACAGCGCAGTTAAGCCATGCCGCGCACTTAAGCCTTGCAGCGCACTTAAGCCTTGCCGCGCACTTAAGCCTTGCCGCGCATTCAAGCCTTGCCGCGCACTTAAGCCTTGCCGCGCACTTAAGCCTTGCCGCGCATTCAAGCCTTGCCGCGCACTTAAGCCTTGCCGCGCACGGCCCGATCAAGTTTTGTCTCGAAACAGTATCAACTATCCCGATATAGCCGAAAAATAATCTCAAATAACCAATTTCAATTTTAAATAGAACTCCAAGAGAAAAATAGTATAGGATACTGTAACTGTAACTATTACTGCGTTGTTGTAATCCTAAAATAAGCTTAACCTAATTAAATAGAAATAATACAGACGCTATTTTACTTTAGTTAATCGTATTACTTCATTTCTCAAGTAGGTAATTTATTTTACATCACTGGCTTTTTGGTAAAGGAAAAAATCGCGAGAAAACCTGCACACCACCAATATTCATAATAAAAAAAACCCCCCTTACTTTTTTATTACTCAATCGGATTTGATGGCTTAAAGATAAGTATTATTTTTGACTTTTTAAGTATTTGCTTTTCTTTTTTACGTTGGGGCTTTTTAAATTTAATTTTTATTTTAAATTTTTTAAACTTATTTACAAAAGAAGTTATGATTATGGTACAATTATATCTGTGATACGGCTTTGGGCTTATGTTATTGTACTTAATTGTTTGACACGGTGTATTGGCTAATGGTTGCCGACCCGGTTAAATGCAGGGGAGCAGACACTATTGTTTTGGTGCATATTGTTTTTTGTATGTAATTGTATTTTTGTGTCTTTTTTTTGTTTTTTGTTTGCTTATCATTAGTAATAGTCGTGAATTAGAGTTTAGTTGTATACTAGTTTACAGCTGTGAGCGTTTTTAAGGGTATATACATAAAAAGCATATTTTGGTATTTATGTAATCTTTTATAATATTGTGTTTGGTTATTAATACTTTTGTTTAAATCTTAATATATATAAATCTCGTGTCACAATGTTTGTCCACAATGGACTCCTAAACTACTGAACCGATTTTGATCAAACTTCGTAAATATCTGTTTTTATCTCGATATGTCAAGTGCGAGCCGAACTCGGGCACTATAGGTAAAAACCAACTTTCGCCGGGTACAGAGGGACGGCAGCGGAACAACGTTCGCCGGGACAGCTAGTTGATTATAATTGTGTAATTAATTTGTGTAACTCGTTTCTTTTAATTTTAAATTTATTTTTTGTTTGAGGTACGTACATTTTACATTAGTACATTTTACTGTAAATAGAAATAAATGCTGATAAAAAAACGAATCCAAACACTACATATCTGCTATTATTTTTCAAGGGTGCATTGTGAGCTGGATATCCTGCAGCATCAGACCAAGAATTCCATAATCTTGGATAGTTAAATAGCATACATGGGTGTTTAAAATTTTAGGTCACACATATGTTTGAAAGTAATAAATTACCCACTTGTTTGTAATTTATTTGTTTGTGTCTCAAATCGAGAACACAATGTCCAAGGTCTCTGACTGGGGACGGGTAAACTTGGTCCGATTCAACCCTACAAAGACACAAGTGTGCGCGTTCACCGCTAAGAAAACTCCATACACTGTATTCCCACAATTCCAGAAGACTCCCCTCTCCATCTCCAAGAGCATTGTGATCCTTGGTGTCGACATCTCCAGCGATGTTCAGTTCCGAGATCATTTACAAGATAAGGTAAAGCTGGCGTCCAAAAAACTTGGTGTACTCAACAAAGCGAAGCAGTACTTCACGTCGGGGCAAAGGTTGTTACTTTACAAGTCGCAAGTTCGGCTCCATATGGAGTACTGCTGCCATCTCTGGGTAGGTGCACCTGGATACCAGTTTGACCCTTTTGACTCGGTTCAACGATGGGCTGTGAAAATTGTCGACGATTCCAAACTCACTTGCGGTATCGAGCCCTTAAGTCTGAGGAGAGACTTTGCCTCCCTGTGTGTGTTCTACCCCTTGTACAATAGGTTGTGTTCTGAGGAATTGTTTGAAATGATGCCTACGGCTACTTTCTACCATCGCACCGCTCGCCATCGGCAGGGAATTCATTCTCACACTTTAGAACCTAAATGGTCGCGTACAGTGCGGTTTCAGAGAAACTTCCTCCCGCGAACGCTTAAGTTGTGGAATGAGCTCCCTGCCAAGGTTTTCTGCAAGGACTACAGTATGGAGTTCTTCAAGAAAGAAGTTATTGGATTTCTGAAGGGTCGGCAACGCGCAAGTGATACCCCTGGTGTTGCAAGCGTCCATAGGCTACGGTGACCGCTTAGCATCAGGCGGGCCGTAAGCTTGTTTGCCACCTTAGTGGTATAAAAAAAAAAAAAAAAAAAAAAAAAAAATCTGCAACCAGCATAGTAAAATGCTTGAATCGGTCCAACAGTATATTCATTTGACATGTACTCGTAATGAACTGAGGACCTTTTCTAAAATTCGAGCTCCTATTACGGCACCACACAGTTCTAACCTAGGTATGGTGGTAGGCTTTATTGCCGCCACTCAACTTTTGGCCACTAATAAACGAACCATGCATTCGCCCTTATCATTGACACTACGAACGTATGCGCATCCGTAAACACATTAAGTTCTAGATTATTATGTGAATCGCAGATTACAATACATTAAATTTGAAAATTATTTAAAATAGGTAAAGTTTTCACAATAATATTCCAACTATTTTGTAGTTCAGGAGCTAGCGGCTCATCCTATGAAAGTTGTCCAGCCACATTCTTTGTAATAACATTTTCATTGTAATCACAATAGTAGATAAAAGTCCTAAAGGATCAAAAATGCGAGCAATCGCTGAAAGCAAATGACGCTTAGTGTTGCCAGTAATAGGTAAAGGGCTCGATAAAAAACCCAATTCGTCAGAATTTGCAAACCAGTCTAAGCCTAATAACTTTTCAGGCTGCGTATGTTCCATACTTAAGTCTAACGATGACTGAAAACCGTCAGAAACCATTTCAGGTTCGTTAGATTTCCACTTTCTTAAGTACATACAAGCTGATGCAAGATACTTAGTAACCTCTGAACGAATAAACCTTATATCTTCTAGACTATTGGCACCAGTAAGCAAGTCATCGACATAAAAGTCGCGCTTGATGATCTCCGCAATCTTTTCGTCCTTACACTCAATACCGATTTGTTGAAGACAGCGCGTTGCAAGAAATGGGGCACTAGCCGTCCCATATGTAACGGTATTCAATGTGTAAACCTTTATAGGATCACATGTACTACTACGCCAAAGTACCTGCTGCAAGTGCCAATCATATGGATGAACAACTATTTGTCGATACATCTTCTCCACTTCTCCTGACAAAGATGTATTTATGACATCTTAAAAGAAGAAGTATGGACAGTAGATCGCTCTGCACGGTGGGACTCACCATCTGGACATCATTCAGTGAAATACCTGATGATGTAGGGCAACTTGCATTGGAAACAACACGAAGCTTAGTGGTGGTGCTGGCCTCGCGTAGCACCCCGTGGTGAGGTATAAAATAACCAGCAGAAGTAGGGGAAGTGAGATTATGATCTCTATTTAAGGTCATGTGATTTAAACTCTCATATTCACCCACGAAGTCATGATACAACTTACTAAAATCTGGTTTGGCCTTTAACCCACGTTCAAGGAAATATAAACAATGTGATGCTCTTTTATATGAGTTTCCTAAAACGGAAGGATCTTGTTTAAGCGGTATACGGACACAAAAACGCCCATCATCAAAACGTGTTGTATTTTTAATGAAATGCTCCTCACATAACTTCTCCTCTGACATGTACTGAGGAGACTGCGAACATATTGTCTCCAAATGCCTCGAAGTCACTATTAGCGCATGAATTAAAATGACTAAAATTACATTTAACTTTGTTTGACCTCAAATTTAAACAATTGTAAGTCATAGGGCCAGAAACTATCCACCCTAAAGTGGTTTCACATAAAATTGGCTTGTCAGTACCTAACTTTATCCTTTGCGTTCTCAACACGTCCCAAAAAATGTCAGCACAAATTAACATGTGTACTTCCGAAGGCTTATAAAATTTGGGATCACCTAAACAAATATTTGACGGAATATTAAGCCCGGTAATATCTATTTTATGACATGGCACATCACTACTGATGAACGACAAAACAAAACAATGAAGTTTAGTAGAAAAACTATTGTTGAATGAGGTAATTTTAATCTCACATATTTTACCTACACGAGAACTTACGTTATTTATGCCAAATACCGATCTATCTACCTGTTTTGTTTGTATGTGTAGCTGTTTACATAAACGCTCGGTGGAAACGCCACCTATCCATGCTTTGCAATATAATATGTTCAAAATAGATTTCACTACTATAGTTAATTAACCAACACCTTTCTTTTTCTACGAGCGTCCAACCTCCCCACCTCCACTCTCGCCTACCACACAGTTGTTGCAAGATAACTGCGACAGAACCACTGTTTTGGTCAAGTGTGAGCGTTGACCACCGCACCCGCCGCGACCTATTCCAAAAATCGCAGTATAACAAAGGACTTATAAAGACGTAATAAATTCCAGTTTTTATTGATATATATTGTTCCCGTGTACACGTGGTGAAATCAGTGCTTGGGAAGCACGCCATCTTTCACGTCATCTGAAGGATTGCCCTTTCGTAAACCACGTAAGAAGCCAACACCAGGTAGGCGAGCTCATTCTATTCCGTAATTCTAAGTCCCGTATTTATATGCTCGTATATTGTTCTCATATTTAATTTAAAGTCATACCAGTTATCCTTATACAGTCCACTTATTCATAATCGCAGAACCCTCGGTTATAAAACTTGATGTACTACCGCTGTCCAGTATCGCACGAACGACATACTCACGACCATTACAATCACGTAATTTGATCAAAGCGGTAGACAGTAAGTAACACACAGGTTTGTTTATGAATGAAAGCCGACAATGAAAAATTATTCTTATCATTATCAGTAGTAAATGGCAGACACGATGGAGACGGACAGACCTTAATAATGTTTTAAAATATAGCGCTATATTTTGTTGTGTATCGTTATAATCAATTTGTTTTGTTGTTATAGCGCTATCATAACGTTATAATAAAAAAACTGTTATAGAAACATAACGAAATAAAATCGACATAATTCACCGGTAGATAACGTTATGAATAAAGTTATTGCGCTGTTGCCATTTTCTGGTACCTACTTCTCGTCACTATACTGCACTAAATGTCTGCTGTGTAGACAACTCACGCGCGCGATGTGTGAAAGCACCAAAAGCAAAGCGATGGAAGACTTTAGCGACGAAAAATGTTAATGCAAAAGAGATGCCACATAACGTTATAATAGCGGTATTTGTAAAGTAACGCTGTGCATAGCGCTATGTAGCCAAGAAAATAACGTTATAACAATCTAACATTTAGGAATTATAACGTTATAAGGCGTCTTTCACTACGTTATGACGAATAGCGATAAAAGGATACTAACGTTATATCACGACCTGGAGACGGAAACGCATGTGTTGGTTACGATCACTGTTACCCACAGACTCCAACAAAACATGAAGCAATGTATGATACCTACGTTTGCATAACTTGCATCCTGGTTTTTTACAATTGTTGGCGAAATGACCCGTACGGAAAAATTTATAGCATACCTTATAGCTTGGCAATACTTTTGAGCTTAAATACTCATTACCAGAAATTCCAGGCAATTCCTTTAATTGTGGTCACCCTTACACATGTTACAGGCCTTAGTCACTAAGTTTAAGCTAGATTTTCTAGGATATTGTGTTACGATCATAGTCTTAGGCTTTGGACTTGACTTAATAATCGAATGGGAATTACCTGTACTACGAGATTATTCTAGCATTTCGAATAAGTCAGCACGGTGGCGAATAAACTGCATAAATGTATTAAATGTGGTCGTACTGTCTTTATCGAGACGACTTTTCTGCTCCTCCCACCCGCAATAGAACCTTTGATCTAGCTTACGACTAATCATATATATCAGCAACGTGTCTCACTGCTTGACAGGTTCACCTAAAGATTCCAGCGCTCGTAAATTCTTATTTATTTAGTCAATCAAAATTAAAATAGTATCAATATTAGATAGGGCTGTCACATGTCTCCATTAATATTCTTTTGTTGTTAAAACGATCGCATATTAAATTCCACGCCACAGTGTAGTTTTGGCTGAAAACTCGATCGATTTAATGACCACAGCAGCGGTTCCTTCCAAAGAAGCTTGTAAATAATGAAATTTATTCATTTCATCAATTTCATCATTAGAATGAATTAGGCTAGTAAAGGTGTAGCGGAACTCCAACCAATTGCTACATGACCCATCAAACTTTGGTAACTGAATAGTCGGCAACTTAACTGGATTACGGTTGCCAGCGCGCGTACTTTGATTGCCGTTCAATTCTCCTTATTATATTTACATATGATAATTTGTGCTCTAGACAACGATTTGTAATATAAGGACTCAGAAGAAACTCATATCGCTCAGAAATTTGTATTTTAATTTGATCAGCAATACTCTCCAGTCGTAACAGTAAATGTACCTCATCATATTGTTCGTACAATGACTCAATTTGACCCGAGCGCGAAATTGTAAATCTGTGTCGTGACAACTAGTCAACGTGTTGACGTCAAGTGCATCGAGATAGTTAATAAAGGCAGTCAAACGGCCTTTGTAGCTTTCACGTTTCCTTGTCAACTCTTTTTCTTCAGACATACTGGTAGTCGGGTATCGTCGACCTGGAATTTATACAATAAAAAACTTAGTTACACCTAAATTATCTTAATCAACCAAAAAAAAAACTTACTTATCTACTTATGGTTTGTTTCTAACTGCAAGCCTATAATAAGATTAAACCTACAAAACAGACAAACATGTAATAATTTTAACAAGTACAATAACACGATTTACCTAATTTTAAAACGTATAAGTATTCACAGTTGATTATTATCTTCTAATGATATCAAATAATGTTATAGAAAAATACCTACCTAACTTATACTCACAACTTATATTTTACTGCGAAGATTACCTAAACATATACAACTAACACGAACAGTCATCACTAATTTGCATCAGTAAAAATTGATTAGGTAAAAAATGTAGCCTTAATTATCTACTATCCTGTATTACGTATTTTATTTTTAACCCAAACTATTGCTAACTGTATGTATATCATACAGTAAAAACTATTCACAATGGTGGTTCATCCTTTTATTATAAACACAATAAAATATACTAAAACGTACAAACCTTATAAAATGCTAACTTAAAATACCTTACTGAGTGTTGGGTGACGATATTACACAATAATATTAATTCTTAACACTGCAAATCCATGTACGTTTTCCACACTCCACATCCACCATATGACTTCCATTTGATAGGTATCTAATATTTTATCTTCGTAAATTCACTGTTTTCACTAGGTATTCTTAAAAAATTACGATAATCTTTAATATTCACGGTAATTCTTCAATAATTACGGTAACTATCCAGCATTCAGCTCAATGATGGACCATGTTCAGGGATAAAATCGAAAATAAAACGGGATGTGGGTTTTATGTGACACGTGTAATGATCTAATGGACATTATTTTATAGACAAAAAAACATATGAGCTATACAATTGCTGTCATCAAGAATTTGCTATTTAATAGGGTCAGGCATTTCAATAAATACTTTTACAGTATAATAAGTATAAAAAAAGAGGAGGTCCTAAATTTGATTGTATTTTTTTGCAACCATATGTACATAGTTTCAACTCTGTAAGAAAATTACAATGGTAGGGCTTTGTCACTCCCATAAAAAAATATTTTAAGTAGAATTATTCAGAACAACGTGCACTTGAATGTTTAGTAATGAATATCTTTGGCCGCCTTAGTAAACGTAAACTAGAGAATTTTAGTTACATATACATCACGGCTACTGTTATTCGCTAGTAATTGTCAGCCCCTTAGCAATTTCACTAGCTGACTGTAGTATGCGAATCAGTTGCGGTTTTGTCACTCTGCTCACGCTAGATCGTGCTATTTGGCAAATAGATAAACAACTTATTATATTTACGTTAGATACTCCGAGTTATATCTGTCTGTACAGCCAGTAAAAAAGCAGGTGCACTAGCGAATAAAATTGATTTATCCTTTTTTTATTTAAATCTTTATTGCACACCTAAAAACAAGTAATGAAAATAACATACAATAAATTTAAAAGCAACGGGCGAACTTATATCTTTAAGAGATCTCTTTTAGATAACTCAACACATGAATAGCTGGAAGAGAGAAAAGCGGATTTATGTGTAACTAATTAGATAAAAAAAAAAGTTAATAAGATTACTTACCTATAATTACAGAATATATAAATATGAAATGTACAACTTCTACATATATCTACATACACATATATATAATAAATAATAATACAAACATATTCATACATACATACATAATAAATACAAATATAAAAATCGGTTCGGCAGCAAGTACCGTGCAAGCAACTTCTCTTGGGTTTTTTTTTTTTAATGTTCCGATAAAAACTGAAGCGCTCTGTACAGATTTTTTTCAGACTCTTTTCAGATCTAAGTCATGACGTAGCGTATCGATTGATATGGTCGTCAAACAATTCAGTCCAGTAGTTTTTGAGAAAACCGAGCAGAAAAAGTACACATACATACACACACACACACACACACACACACACATACACACACACACACACACACACACACACACACACAAACACACACACACACACACACACAGACATCACTCTGAAAATGATTGCAAATGATTCTCCGAGTCATGAAACGTAAAGAAAACACAAAAATATTGATTTCGATTTTCGGACCTATTCAATAAAATACTATAATATATATAAATATATACAATATACATACAAAACTAATTTGTGTTTACTCACATGTTTATTATTATAGTCGTAATGACGAACGATTGAATAACTATTCCGACTTGTGTGACGGAGTGCGTATCATAAAGACACAGCACGCACTGTAAAAGACTTGTTGTAAAATCCGGAATTGTGAGATGGTATCTTAAGAAGATTATAAATATGTACAGTCATTTGCTAAAGTCCATGCATAGTGTAAAGGTTAAAATTGCATGGAGCCATTCAGTGAATCTCGCACTCACACATTTACATTATCAGAACTGTCAATAACCTCAAATCGACGAAATTAGGTTTGTTTTTCTTTATACTAAATACTAGAACCAGTTTCTTGAAACCGTTCTTATTTCTTTTGGTTTCTTAACCTAACAAATTAATCAGGTGTAAACTGCATTATCGTTCTACATAGGTATTGTTGGCGATGCGACATTGATTGGCAAGCCTGTAATTCAAATCACGCTACTTCCGTTTTGAGTATTTTTGTTAGAAATTACATTTTTTATGTTTTGACATCTAGTTTTCTCTGAAAAGGACCAATTGGTATAAAAACTTTTTTTTTTGTTTGCAAGAATTAAAACACGCATGTAATCACACTCACAATGTAATCTAATAAAAATGTTTTTGATAAATGTCTCTTTTTGCTATATATATATATATATATACATACAATTATATATATTTCCTTTGGTTATAGCTTAAGTATTCGTTTTTGTAATGAAAAGAAAATTGAAACTTTTAACCATAAGAATAAAAAAAATACAAGTCACCATTCATTCGGTAACGCTGCTATATTTTGAAAAACAACAAAGTAAAAAAAAATGTTATGCCTTAAATATATTGAAATGTAAAATAATATCTAAAAGAAAAGTAGTACTTTATTTTTAGGGTTCCGTATAAATGTATCTTTTTTATATATATTTATATATATATATTTCCTATGGTTATAGCTTAAGTATTCGTTTTCGGAATGAAAAGAAAATTGAAACTTAACCATAAGAATAAAAAAAAATACAAGTCACTATTCATTAGGTAACGCTGCTAAATTTTGAAAAAGAACAAATTAAAAAAAATATGTTATATCTTAAATATATTGAAATGTAAAATAATATTTGTAAGAAAAGTAGTACTTTATTTTAAGGGTTCCGTATAAATGTATCTTTTTTATATATATCTATATATATATTTGCTATGGTTATAGCTTAAGTATTCGTTTTCGGAATGAAAAGAAAATTGAAACTTAACCATAAGAATAAAAAAAAATACAAGTCACCATTCATTCGGTAACGCTGCTAAATTTTGAAAAAGAACAAAGAAAAAAAATATGTTATATCTTAAATATATTGAAATGTAATATAATATCTGTAAGAAAAGTAGTACTTTATTTTAAGGGTTCCGTGGGTAATTAGCGGAACCCTATTACTAAGACTCCACTGTCCGTCCGTCCGTCCGTCTGTCACTAGGCTGTATCTCATGAACCGTGATAGTTAGACAGTTAAAATTTTCACAGAAGCAAGTCAAGGAATAACAGTAATATCCGGGTGTTGAGTAATTTTGTTCTGCATGACGGGTTGCATTTCTGCGCCACAAATAAAGCCTCCCGTTTTCAGATGATACAAACGACTTCTCATCGGTGAATAAGGTGTGCTCCCAGTCAAAATCTAAATACTCCCTTGCAAACAACAATGTATTTTGTTTATGGGTATTAAAAAGGGTTTTTAGCTGGCTTTCTTTGATGCAAGCCTTCAATATGCAGAGCTCGACGAACAGTGTGTATTAAACATGTTCCCAAACACAGCAGTTGGTATGAAACCATTGTTCCAACATAAATCTTCTTTGAGTCGCATTAATGTGCTGCGGACGTCCACTTCGAGATCAAGCTGATAAATTCCCCTCCTCTTGGTTGCGTGAGATCCAACGCTTTACGGTGATCCACTAAAAACCAAATAGCCAGATCAAAATAAACATTTTTCAAACTACTGAATTTTTTTTTTTGATTATAATATTTTGATATAAGAATTATGATATAACATTAACATCAAATAAAATACTTACGGTAAAACCATTCAAATTTGAGATAAATTGTAACCCATATAATATAGTTCTATAATACGCATCCTCTCTTGAATATTAATATTCGCCTGCATATTATTTTTGCAAAAAAACATAATAAAAACACCAAACAACCTTATAAACACAAGCAGTTACATCCACAACGACAAAAATAAAATGGCTACCTAAGTAATGACCGCATCTAACTTAATAGCTAAATAAAAACACCAAAAAACCTTGTCAGCACATACCCCAGAAACAAATCGGCAACGAACGATAAAAATAAAATACGTAGTATCCGCATCT
Organism: Apoda limacodes; assembly: GCA_946406115.1. Lineage (NCBI taxonomy): Eukaryota > Metazoa > Arthropoda > Insecta > Lepidoptera > Limacodidae > Apoda > Apoda limacodes. The sequence continues at coordinate 1,331,199 of OX291553.1, read as the reverse complement.
AACTTAATAGCCATTAGAAAATTGGTCTAAGCTGTTTAACTGAACAAAATATTCATAATTCGTAAAATGTAACAAAAACAAAAAGAAAGGCATAAGGTGAGATTCGAATCCACAACCTGCATTGCACTGAAAACACATCTTAAGATCTGATACGTCTATGCACTAGGCTACGGAAACGATAATTTTCTTAGTGAAATTATTATATACAATATTAAATGAAACTAATATTGCTCAGGTTCTACAAGATATATTACTTTATTTCTTTAAGTGTGTGAGTGACTACGCCTTGCCATTCTATTTTGTTTTGAAATTTTATATGCAGTTTTGCAACTGACCGTACATTATAATCTTTTTGTATGCTTTTTTAAATATCTCTAGTTGTAGTAACATTAATTCTGTTGATAGTTATTAAGAGTTATTATTTTACTGACATTTTTGAATTTCATTACTTCATATATCTAACTGATGGGCAGGCAAAAATTAATAGATTTAGTGTTCTATCAAGATGATTTCCAAGGTGATTGTACTGTGTAGTGTTTAATATAGACATAAATTTACCTAGAAATTTTAATTTAGTAGATTATTTTTTCCTTATCATACTATCAAGTCTAATAAAATATAGTCAGATATAATTGAACATAATAATAGAATTCTACAGCAAATAAAAAAAAAATAGGCCAAGTGCGAGTCGGACTCGCGCACGAAGGTTTCCGTGCCATTATCTAAAAAAAAAAAAAAAACACGTTTGCTGTATGGGAGCCCCCCTTAAATATTTGTTTTAATTTAATTATTTATTTTTAAAGTGACTATATTACTAAATATTCTGTGAATATTTTAAGCGTATACCTGTTGCCTTTTTCAATATCGAGCAAAATCGAACAAAAAAATCACGTTTGTTGTATGGGAGTTTTAAATATTAATTTTATCCTGTTATTTAGTATTTGGTGTTATAGCGGCAACAAAAATACATCTTCTGTGAAATAAATTAAATGAAATAAATTTCAACTCTCTAACTATCACGGTTCATGAGATACAGCCTGGTGACAGACGGACGGACAGCGGAGTCTTAGTAATAGGGTCCCGCTACCCTAAAAAAACGATTACACTTTCGACCAAAATTTAAAAGCGGAAACAAACTTAAGTATGAAGACTGTAAAAAAAACTATTAATATATATAAACTAAAGGCATTGCTGGGAGTTTTAAGAAATTTAGAAAAAATAGTGACACAAAGACAACATTCTCGATAGTACTCACTTTGTCTCCTGAAGAAAATTCAAACATAAAAGTTGACACTTAAACAATTATAGATTATTATGTCTATACAAGCAAAAATCCAGCCTTATGTGCGCCACCAATGTACATTATCGGTGCAACGAACACACTGATTATAATCCCGCGTTCAATTTCTTAAAGTAAATTTTAGAAACTCTTGATATTCTTTCTGAACTAGAGTTAGTTTAGAATGCCCGAAGCCTTGTGTTCAGAACTGCTTTTATATATATATTACAATCCTTGTCGATATGGTAGCTCCATAATATAATCTGGAAATCATGGTTTGATCCACTACGCTTAACCAAAACACTATTTAGTCTGATAAAAAAACAACCGCCTTTAAAAAGGTGCACTGAAAAGGTAAGAATAATTACTTATTTCCAAAAATCCGACCTGATTTACAGTTTGAAGTTGGTGTCATGAAAGTGATGTGTGTTATAAACTTTAAGTACATAGACACCAACTTCCTTCCTTTTTTTTCTCGTAGACTTAAACATCGATACTCGTAACAAAATTTTATATAATCATCAACATAAGAGGCGTTTCACCAGTTCAAAATTAATACGAATTATGTTTTTGGACCAAAAATTTTAGTTTTAAATTCACTACATTAATATGGGACTACGTCGGAAGTATATCCTTTTAAATAAAAAAATATTTTTTTAAATCCGTCTATATATAACGGAGTTATACCGAACATACATTAAAATACAAACATCCGTATTGAGAACCTCCTCCATTTTTGAAGTCGGTTAAAAAGAAGAGTGCAATGTAGTTCAAACTTTTGTTTGTGATTAATTATTTTGAAAATACTTACTTGTTTGGAAGAGATTTTACGGGTTCTGGTTGTGATTAGTCAAAATATTAAGTTCCCGAAATTTCGCTGGTGTCCATGATCGCGGAAACGTTTATAGAGTGTCCGATTGTTCAAAATTTTTGTTATTTGGTAGCTCGTATTCTCTAGTGTATATACAGGTACAGGCAGGTACGTCATATAGACTAGTAGTAGTTTATTATTTTATCTGTAGGCGTAGTGCAGTGTAACCCGAGACTCGGCAACACTGTGGGTACACGTTACGAACAAGTTAAGGGTAAGCTTAACTAAGTTTTGGGTTCTGCGCCGGCAGGGATTAATCGAAACTTTAGTCTTAGCGCTTTCTCTTTTAATGAACTAACAAATTCGTTACGTGTAATAAATAAGTCCGTTTCCTTTCATTTTCTTTAGTTCTATTGTTGTGACGCGATAATGAGCTGCTTGACATTTAATTTTTTTTATACCACAAAGGATGCAAACAAGCTTACGGTCCGCCTGATTGTAAGCAGTCAACGTAGCCTATGGACGCTTGTGACACGAGGGGTATCACTCACGCGTTGCCGCCCCTTCAAAAACCCAGTAATGTAGTTAGAGAAAATCTTGGCAGGGAGCTTATTCGACATCACAAGCGTTAGCAGGAGGAAGTTTCTCTGAAACCACACTGTACGCGACCATTTCGGTTATAAAGACTGAGAATTAATTCCCTGCCGATGGCTAGCGGTACGATGGTGAAAGTAGCCGTGGTCATCATTTCGAACACTTCCTTGAAACACATCCCATTGTACAAGCGGTAGAAAACACACAGGGCGGCAATGTCTCTTCTCAGACTTAAAGGGTCGATACGGCAAGTGACTTTGGGATCGTCGACAATTCTTACAGCCCGTCGTCAAACCGAGTCAAAAGGGCCAAGCTGGTATCTGGGTGCACCCGGCTTGTAAAGCAGTAACCTCTGCCCCGATGTAAAGCCCTGCCTCGCTCTGTTGAGTACACCAAGTTTTTCGGATGCCAGCTTCACCTTGTCTTGCAAATGATCTCGGAACTGAACACCGCTGGAGATGGCAACACCAAGAATTCCAAAGCTCTTGGAGATGGAGAGGGGAGTGTTATGGAATTGTTGGACCACATTGAATGGGGTTTTCTTAGAGGTTAACTTGTGTCTTAATAAGCTTGAATCAGACCAGACGGTTTTCTTTCACAACGGAACGAGGGATGTTTGCACGACCCGTGAAATAGGCGTCTCCAGTAGTGTCATCTGCACAGCAATGTATGTTGTTGACATCCAACTTGCCATTGATATGCAGTACAAACAGCGTAAGAGGCAGCACAGAGCCTTGCGGGACACCAGCATTAATGTCCATGCTATCAGAGCATCTACCGTTAACTACGGCTCGTTTACGTCTGCTGGACAAAAGGCTAGCCACTCATTTGCACAAACGCTCGGGCACTCCATAAAATGGCAACTTTGATAGAAGACCCCAGTTCCACACCCGCCTTCGCTATGTCCAGCCTTCAATGCCTACCCCTGACTCTCAATGGCTAGTGCCCATTGGTGTGTGAGATACACTAGAAGGTCACCAATTCAGCGACCGTGGCGAAAGCCATATTGACGGTCACTAACCAAGTCCTGTTATTCTAGGTATCTTACAAGCTGTGTGTTGATCACACGCTCCATAACCTTGGAGAGGAGGGAGGTAATAGTGATAGACCTATAATTCGATGGATCTGATCCATTGCCCTTTTTGGGCACCGGTTGGATTTGGTCCAGATGGATCGGGATGTGTGCATGACACTTGAGTCCGAACGAGACAGTGGTTCGAGGAGCCAAGAGGTGCATCCACTGAGATGGAATATCCGTCCGGACGTGTAGTCAGCAGAAGATTCAGTGAGGAGCTCGTATGGTCTTCTATATCAGGTATTCTAGTTGGAGAAAGTACCAGCTAAGAAAATCCATAGGTCAGAGCAAATTCATAAGCAGATATCCCTGCGTAGTTATAAGTTCGAAAACTGAGCCACTCATGATGGTGGGCGTTGAGGTCTCCCAAAATAACTAGTTCTGCTGTGAGATATTGCTCTAGAACTTTGTAAGTCTTCAAGCTTAGGTGCGTGAAGAGTCGAGCTACGTCCGTGTCACCGCTACGAGACCTATATAGGCACGCATAAATACGAGTGTGGTCGCCGTGTTCTACGCGCACCCACACTATCGACAGGTATTCAAGGCTATGAAGGCGGCGTAGCATATATCCTCCCGGACGAACATATAAAGACCGGCACGACTCACAAAATTGTGCTCTAGTTTGTGGCCGGGATAATGTAGTTATGTGCAGTCAGACCCTTCGAAATCTGTGGCACAAGGTTTTGCCCGTGACAAGAGTTTCTTCTGAGGCGCTTGAGATATAAGGAAAACGCGTATATGCACACAACAGACCGATTCTATTTTTTATTTAACTTATGCTTCTAACTTTATTCTAACACATATTTACAAATATTTCACTTTGAACATTATATATTAGTATCTGATGGATACTTTTTGAAGCTTCTTGATTGACTGAATGCAAATTAAAATTTTGTTCTATATTTATAATAAAAATAAAAAACCCCATCAGAGGAAGAGGTTGTTCCATAGAACCTTCTAGATTTAGTACTTAACTTATTGTACTTACTGTGGTGACTGAAAATCTAGCCCAAACAAAAACTTAGTGAAAGACAATATATAGTAGTCGATATAGACATATATCGGAAGTGTAGGTATATCTACCTAGCTATAAATCGCTACTGACAGTTGGGGTCTCTATCGGCTATTGCCATCACAGTCACACGATTTGCAGCTTGATTATAAAATAACGTTGTTTTACATTTTAAGGTTTTATAGCCAAACGGTAGGAGCTATAATGACGATTTAGGTGTCCTAAGATAGAGCTTTCGGAGGCGGTTCCAACGACGTATAGTGGTATGTTCTATCGTCTACGGTTAGGCCGTAGTGAGAGAAGAGCTGGAATTCTAGCTCTCAGGGCTTTCTGCCTATACTAGATAACTACAGACTTTGTGCTATACGTCAAAAAATGGACCTAACATTCGGACATACCTTTCAGTGTTTTTGGTGTCTGTCAGTATGTTATATCATGAAAAAATGTGTGATATAAGTTTTCAGGATTTTCCTTGTGCTCCTGTACTTCAGGGCTTAAAGTTACCTGTATGAAACCTATTTATCTTGGTAGATGCCTATGAGAGGTATCTAGTGATATATTTATCTTTATCTTATGTAACCCGGTTGCTGAATTATAAGCTATTGTGTTTCATAAGTTTACATGTTTTTTGCGCCCTAACCATACTACTTACCGTAACGGTGTAGATACCTATGTACCTCATCCTCAACAGTTTGGTTTTACAAAAGGGCGTTCCACAACTGACGCAGGAGTTGCCCTTATACAGCATATATTTGCTGCTTGGGAACAGTCACAAAATGCTACTGGTATCTTCTGTGATCTATCAAAGGCTTTCGACTGCGTGCAACATGAAACTCTTATACGGGAACTGAGTCATTATGGTATTGCAGATTTGGCTCTTGAGCTTATCCGCTCATATTTGAGTAGTAGAATGCAGAAGGTTCAAATCAATGAAGTAAAATCCAATGACTCTGAAGTAAAATTAGAAGTTCCTCAAGGTTTTATTTTAGGTCCTTTTTTATTTTTAATTTACATAAATGACTTGCCTTTCTTTGTGGAGAAGCTGTGCAAGATTGTACTATTTGCTGATGACACATCTCTTTAATTTAAAGTTGATAGAAATTAAACTAATTTTGACGATGTAAGTAGTGCGCTTTCTCAGGTTCTTCAGTGGTTTACGGCAAATAATTTACTTCTTAATGCGAAAAAACTAAGTGTTTAAAATTAATGATGCCAAATGTCAGAAACATAAGTACAAAATTATCCCTAAACGGAGAAGAAATAGAACTATTAGACTCAACAGTGTTTCTAGGTATGGCATTAGACCATAGGCTGCAGTGGAACCCTCACATTTCAGTTCTTGCAGAAAAACTTAGTTCAGCTGCCTATGCAGTTAGGAAAGTTAGGCAGCTTACAGATGTTGACACTGCTCGCTTGGTCTACTTTAGCTATTTCCATTCCGTCATGTCTTATGGCATTTTGCTTTGGGGTACGGCAGCTGATATTGATACAGTCTTTATTTTGCAAACGAGAGCAGTACGGTCAATTTATAAATAAGACCTCGAATTTCTCTTAGGGAACTATTTAGGGAAATTGATATTTTAACTATTCCTTGCCAATATATCTTCGCTTGTATAATGTTTGTACGCCAAAATTGTCACTTATTTGCTAAAATACCAATTTATCCTTATTGCTTGTATTAACCTCCACAGTGTTAATACAAGGAATAAGGATAAATTGGTAGTTCCAAAATGTCGTCTTCAGAAGGTGCTCTTTCGCAATACAAAGTATATTTTTCTACAATAAAATTCCAGAACATGTGGTTAATTTACCCTCAAATAAATTTTTAATATATAGGTCGAAGATAGTTTAATGAAGAAAAGCTATTACAACGCTTTAGAATACATAAATGATAAAAATGCTTGGAAAAATTAGAACTTAATTGATTTGTATTGGGGCATTTGAAATATTTTTTTAAAATTAAAACATTATGTTATTACCTAGTGTAAGGCTATATTGTATTTTTATATGATGTATAAAATATTAACTAGTGAGTTTATTGGCGGTGCTTCTCGGTAGTAAAGCATTACGAACCTTCCAATCTTCTCCTCTTATATTTTGTTTCTTTACTAACACACATTGTAACTAGTACAATCGAAGTTTTATTGGAGTTGCTTGAGTGTGTCATGCTCTCTCAAAGAATCTCTGCGGTGGTGGCGTGTGTGTCGGGTCGTTACGTTCCCTAAAACATGGTTGAGCGAAGCGATGGCTGATTCATGTGTCATACTCGTGAACGGGTGCCGCCTGTGGAGGCTGGTCTGCTCTTGCAAACTTCTTTGTATTCTTAGTATTTAGTCTTACTTTTTTGTTTTGTTTATTAATTCTGTAAGACATTGATTATTTCTTAGTGACGAATACATAAATATTAGATACTTTTTTATGTTGTGCTTGTGCTTTATATTTCATGTTTTTTTATATTTGTAATGGAAAGTGTCCTTTTATGATAGGGAGGGCATTTTCCAATATTTTAATTGGACGCTGTAAGAGAAAGGGAGAAAAGAAATGCCCTTGCTGAGTTTCTTGCCGGTTCTTCTCAGTACTAGGTCTCCCGCCCTGTAGACTTACGAACCGATGGCGTAGTGACATTCATAAGTGCTCAATTATTGTAGCCTAAACTGAATAAATTATATTGAATTTAAATTTGAATTTGTACATTTTTGCACAACAAATGGCATATGTTTTACATACATATATCAAACTAAAATTCCCGCTTTTTTGGGGATAGTGTTGCGTACAAAGTCGACAACATGTCGGTACTTACACAATATTATTTTTAAAATCAACAAATAGTAAGGAGGGGAAATGAAACAAACCTACTCTACTTTTACCTAACTTAATACAATTTTACACTTATTGTTATTACATGATTTTTAAATATAAACTAGTCCCTATCAGGAAAATAGTTTTTATTGTGTAAATATATACTTAATATTAACTTATTATTACCAAACATTACATGACAAAAATTATGCATTTTTATATTAATGTTTATGGATGCAATTTGTGTTGCATTCTTGCAGCGGTGATAACAAGTTATGATGAATCGGCTGGGCAGGATATCTGTATCTCCGTTAGAATAAGAATGGTCGGCTGCGCAGTCTCCAGATGGTGGTGGACTGTGTTAATATTTGCGTGAATACCCCTAATGTTACAAATGTGCACATTAAATGTGAATGGATTAGCTGCTATAAAAACCCTTTTTTTATTATTTTTCCTGGCCTGGCAAAAGTTACTTAGTCTTAATATGAGGATTCACTGTACTGACAGCTTAGAGGAAAAATGCGGTACTAAAACTACCGAAGCTCGACACAGATAATGCGGTTGCTGGCACGGCGGGCAGAAGGGCTTGGGCTAGGGTGATTAAGTGATCTCTGAGTTCGGGAACCCGTTCCACCTGCGGGCGGCCAGCGGTCAGCCGTTTTATCAGGTCTCCCTTACCGCTGCACCAACACGCAACGTCTACGCCAAGCAATGACAGCAACAAGCACCGCCGATCAACCGCTGTTCACGCAGCGAATCCTCAGGAGCTCTGGCAGCCTTACTTACCGCCAGGAACACAACACTTCTCAATGTTAGCGTTATTATGGCTGAGGTTTTTTTTTTTTTTTTATGCCACTAAGGTGGCAAACAAGCACACGGTCCGCCTGATGGTAAGCAGTTACCGTGGCCTATAGACACTTGCAACCCCAGAAGTATCACTCACGCGTTGCTGACCCTTCAAATATCCAATAACATCTTTCTTGAAGAACCCCATACTGTAGTCCTTAGAGAAAACCTTGGCAGGGAGCTCATTCCACAATCCAAGCGTTCGCGGGAGGAAGTTTCTCTGAAACCACACTGTAGGCGACCATTTCGGTTCTAAAGTGTGAGAATGAATTCCCTGCTGATGGCGAGTGGTGCGATGGTAGAAATTTCTGTAAAGTGGAGGTACTTCCCCAGTGCAGGCTGCTCATTCGAGCTAGTACTCGCTATGCCCCGCTTTAATTGTTTGGGCGGCTTATTCGAGCGAGTACTTACTGTGCCCTACCTCTCTTAAAAACCAATAAATAACAAAAGACCAAGTGAAATGGCGACGAAGGTTTAAGTTTAAAGTGATGACTTTCGAGCCGTACGTTTTATTTTTCTGTGCCGTTAGCGGCGTATACTGAAATCCCGTACCCTAGTCTCGAACGATGAGGCGGCTGCTGAACAGGAACGTGCAGTCATGCTCCGTGCACTGTACGGCAGTTAGTTTTTCGGCTGCTGCGTTCGAGTGCGGCTGGCTGGTCCAGCTGCATAGTGGGTGGCAGGTACGGGCATTGGCACTGTAATGGCGATGCGGATAGCATAATCCACCTGGTTTAATTGGTGTGCGGCGAGGGATGCTCCCTGCTCTTGGTTGTTGGTCTAGGCGTCTGCTGGATGATCTGGATCTGTTTCCAGCTCGAGCTCCAGTCGTTCTAATCTGCGTAGTATTCTGTTTATCCCAACGAGAATGGAGTCTGTGTCTTAGGTACAGTTACGTAGTTCTCATAAATTTTCCATAATTCATCAGCTTTAGAGCCTTGTCCAATGTTTCCGAAGACTATGCCGCCGTCGGCGTTTTCCTAGGTCTATTTTTTAGCATCTAAAAACAAATAAATTAGATATAGTCACAATATAAAAAGGGTTCAATTTTAGGTCCTTTTCTATTTCTTATTTACATTAATGATCTCCCATATAATGTAAAAAACCATGCTTTTGTCTTATTTGCTGATGACACCTCTTTGCTTTTTAAAGTTAAGAGACGACAGACATATTATAATGAATTAAATAATGCCCTTTCTAAAATTGTAAATTGGTTTAACGCTAATAATTTGTTACTTAATGAAAAAAAAAACCAAATGTGTAAAATTTACATTACCAAATGTTAGTCACTTAATGGCGAGCAATTAGAACTTGTTAATTCAACAGTCTTTCTTGGCATAACGCTGGACTCCAAACTTCAATGGGGTCCTCATATTCATAACCTAGCCAAAAAACTTAGCTCTGCTGTGTATGCGATCAAGAAAATAAGACAATTGACCGATGTCGACACTGCAAAAATAGTATATTTTAGCTATTTCCATAGTTTAATGACATATGGTATCCTATTGTGGGGTAGCGCTGCTGATGTAAATACAATATTTTTGTCACAAAAAAGGGCAATTCGTGCTATTTATAAATTAGGATCTAGGATATCTCTGAGGGATAGGTTTAGGGAAGAAAAAATTTTAACTTTAGTGTCGCAGTACATATATGAAAATCTTTTATATGTACATAAAAATATCAATAGTTTCAGAAAGAAAAGTGACGTTCACAAAGTAAATACTAGAAGTAAAAATAAGCTGTTGGTGCATGATACACGTCTACACAAAAAAGGAACTCTTTTATGGGGCAATGTACACACTGTTACAACAAAGTTCCCAATAAAATTCAAAAACTATCAATAAGTAAATTTAAATCTTTTATCAAGCAGGTACTTTGTAAAAAGGCATACTACAATATTTCAGACTATGTAAATGATAAAAATCCTTGGGACTGATGATGCGCAATTACAGGATGCATAGGTAAACTAAATTAAAATGGAAATAACATAAAATTGTACGACTAAATTTTTTTTATTTAAAACATTAATTGTATTTTAGTTTATTTTTATTATTGATAGTGTTTTTAAAAGAGTTTCTTGCCGGATTCTTCTCGGTAGAAATCAACAACATTGTGAACCGGCGGGAAGGTGGGAGGGTTCAAAAAATAATATTTTATAACTTTGACGATTCAAAAGTGATTGTAAAATCCTTATTTGAATAAACCATTTTGACTTTGACTTTAACTTATTATACTAACAAAAACGTTGCAGGCAATGGTGTTAAGTTAACCACTCTTCACCGTTTTGTAGTTGTATTTTTTTTGACTTTTTGCTACAACTTATAGTCAATGCACTAAATAAAAACCAATTCTAATTATTTAACTGACTATTATTACAAGCGAATGCAAAAGGTACACGCTTTCGAACTTTGCACATGTGTTGAAAATGAAAAATACTCAGTACACTAGGCAAAAGCAAAATTTATAATATACTTTTTTTTAATACTTCATATGCTTTTTTTATACCACTAAGGTAGGAAAAAAGCTTGCGGTCCGCCTGACGATAAGCAGTCACCGCAGCCTATGGTCGCTTGCAACACCTGGTCATTCAGACAATTCTGGATCCTTTGCATACCTGTATGTAAAAAAGATAAAATTGGTTAACAAACGGCAAAGTTATGCGTGAACATCAATAATAGAGTAAATATCATAATTGGGGAACATACATTATATACCATCAAAAAAAATTAATGTTACAAAAAACCCAGCTAAGTATGTGTCGTGTACACATTAAGTGAGAATTCCGCAGAATAAGAATTATTGCGGATAATTAAAAAATTTGTAAAATGTTTTTGTTCGAATTCGTAGCGCCAAGCGATTTAGTACCGTTTTTCGAACGTTAATATTTTTATTTATTTTAAAATTTGTCTGTTAAGTTTGTTATGATTTTATTCTTTCATTCTTTTACATCAGTTTATAAATTTATACTTGCTACCAATTTTATACATAAAACTTACAAATTCATTAACTTAAGTAATTTTTGCCAGTCGTCGTTACCATCACTGCGAAAAACCGATGGTGACTTGGCCCATAGTGCAAAAGACAAAACCGATATACTGGGCAGTCTCTTTGACTCTAACTCGAATATGAACGATAAAGGCGCTGTACCTAGGTGGTAAAACCTCAAAAAACTTCGGCCTCCGCATTGAAATCTCTTTCAGATTCTGAAACAAAACGCCCCAAAGCGCTGAGCGCTTCCCCGTCTGTAGTAGTAGTATATAAAAAAGTGTGTAATCTCAGGTTATTCAGTAACAAACGAACTCTTGAAGAATCCGCTTGTTTTATTGCAACATGGCGACCCTGCCAAGCCAGCGCTTCCCGCTGGCATAGAGTAAGCGTCCATAGTAAGCCGTGCTCGGCCGTCTTCCCGCGTGACAATTCAAAGCACGTCAAGGCTCCGCGTGTCAGCAAATTCCGTGATTAGTGCACATTATAAATATATATAGAAATACGATGAACTAACTACAAAAGACTGAAAATATGTCTATGGAACTATGTGTGTTAAATTTTAAGCGTTAATTATGAAAATTACATGAAGATGAAAAAAAAAAGACATTAAGAAGACCAGTTAACATAATAACTTCGAAGAATTATTAAATATAGGAATATAAAAATTATAGGAAAATTAGAAGAAATCAAGACATACCTATATTTTGAGTTGGATCATGGACTAATCGCAAGTTATACAATGTTAAATTATTAAAATTGAATTATATTATATTTATAAGAGATAAAAATGGGGAAATCAGCTTCGAAACCTCAGAAAGATACGCAAATTATTAACCAAAATACATATAACCAAGCTGATACCAATTTTATAATTATATTGGTTGTAGTAGTCATTCTCGTAATCGCCGCAGCTTACGGATTCTACAAATTTGTTTCGAAAAAGCATTCAAACTTCATAAACAGGCAAATTGTGAGAGAAATGTTACGGAGGACAGCTCTACGTTTCTCACGACGCACACGGGAGGATACACCAGTGACCGTAAGGGGAGATCAGCAGCACCCCTAAACGCGAGCGCAAACTGGCAGGCTGGCTAGCTGGCCCAGCTTCGTACAGTCAGGAAGAAAAGTGGTGTTGTGAATAGGATTAATTATTGTCTAACATAATTAAACTTATAATTATAAGCATATAGTATGATGCTTTTGTATTAATATAAATATCCTTTGATTGTTATGAAGTCCCAACTCTTCAATATTTTAGGAAATAATTAGGAAATTAGGCTTGGATACACGTATAGCTAGGAAATCTTACACGTCCAGTGAATTTGAAAAGGCGACTACTTTATATAATAATTTACATTCAATATTTTCTGAAATTAATCCAGAGACTTATGACAAGGTGTCTTTAGAATTTTTGATGCCATCATAGATAAATCGGATTGTTTCCTTAATAAAATAAAACATTTTTGTAGTGAATCATCAGATAGTCTGACAAAAATGGAAAAGTCCGACTTTCATCATCCGACCGAGTTCATCAAGTAAGACTATAATTTTTAGATTTGATATAGCTATATTGATAGCTTCTAATTAAATTTCGGAACTCGACAATAAAACCGAAACTGTTGAAAAATTAATCGATGCTGTTGAACTTTATTGCTCTTGTATCTCGGGTGACGATACACAATTTCGGGGGCCGACCAGCCGTGGCCGCCGCCCGCATTCAGCCCATTTTAATCAGCAAGGATATCAACACACAGGTACCAAGCAATACCGTAGAGATCAAGGTGAACAAAATTTGCCGTGCCGGTGCCGTGCAAAAAGGTGCCGGTGTATGTATGTTGGTCCGGGAGGATATCTGCTGTCGCCGCCTTCATAGCCTGGAAGACAAGCACCTGTCGATATTATGGGTGCACGTAGATTACGGCAGCCACACTCGTATCTATGCGTGCCTATACAGGTCTCATACCGGTGACACGGACGTAACTCGACTCTTCACGCACCTGAGTTTGACGACTGACAAAGTTCTAGGGCAATATCTCACAGCAGAACTAGTTATTTTGGGAGACTTTAACGCCCACCATCGCAAATGGCTCAGTTCTCGAACATTGGTTATTGAACTATGCTCGGATATCTGATTATGAATTTGATCTGACCTATGGATTCTCTCTGATGGAACTTTCTCAACGAGAATACCAGATATAGAGGAACATACGAGTTCCTTACTGGACCTTCTGCTGACTACTCGTCCGGACGGATACTCCGTCTCAGTGGATGCGCCTCTTGGCTCCTCGGACCACTGTCTTATTCGGACTCAAATGTCATGCTCACAACCCGATCCATCTGGGCCAACTAATTGGCGTCGTGTGTGGCACTATAAGTCAGTAGACTGGGATGGATTGCGAGAATTTTACGCATCGTACCCGTGGAGGCAGATTTGCTTTAACTCAGAAGATTCTGACGTCTGCGCAGCCGCAGTCACTGAGACAATTCTTGCTGGTATGGAATCCTATATTTCTAACCCGCGAGTAGCTGCCGGCATCAAAAAACGACCGTGGTTTAATAGGTCTTGCAGAAAAGCTAAAATTCTTAAGCAAACTGCATATGAGTCTTGGACCACGGCTCGTAATAATAAGGATACGAATATTTCTGAGTTAAAACGCAAATTAAATGCTGCCTCGAGGTTCAGTAAGAAAGCAACTGCCAGAGCAAAATTCCAATTCATCGGCAAAATAGGAGGGCGACTTGCGAGCTATCCTTCTGGGAGTCGTGCTTTCTAGTCGCTTGCCAAAGCTGCCGAAGGAAACTTTTGCCAGTCGTCGTTACCACCACTGCGAAAGACCGATGGTGACTTGGCCCATAGTGTTAAGAGAAAGCCGATCTACTGGGCAGTCTCTTTGACTCGAACTCGAACATGAACGATGAAGGCGTTGTACCACTTACTATACCGTGGTGCAGTAAGACCATGCCAGAAATCTCCATAACACAGCGGGAGGTCTGGCAGGCGTTGCTTTCTCTAGACGTTCATAAATCGAGTGGGCCAGACGGTATACCAGTAGTGGTGCTTAAAAAGTGTGCTCCTGAGTTATTTCCTGTACTCACGCGCTTCTTCGCGCTTTCCTACCAAACTAGGCAATTTCTGTCTTCATGGAAGACTGCAAATGTGCACCCGGTGCCCAAAAAGGGCGATAGATCAGATCCATCGAATTACGGGCTTATCGCTATGACCTCCCTCCTCTCCAAGGTGATGGAGCGTGTGATCAACACACAGTTTCTAAGATACCTAGAAGTACACGATCTGGTCAGTGACCGTGAATATGGCTTTCGCCACGGTCGCTCGACTGGTGACCTTCTAGTGTATCTCACACACCGATGGACACTAGCCATTGAGAGTAAGGGGGCGGCATTGGCATGTAGCCTGGTCATAGCGAAGGCGTTCGATCGGATCTGGCACCAGGGTCTTCTATCGAAGTTGCCATCTTACGGAGTGCCCGAGTGCTTGTGCAAATTGGTGGCTAGCTTTTTGTCCGGCAGACGCATACGAACCGTTGTTGACGGTAGTTGCTCTGATAGCATGGACATTAATGCTGGTGTCCCGCAAGGCTCTGTGCTGTCTCCTACGCTGTTTCTACTGCATATCAATGACATGTTGAAAATCAACACCATACATTGCTATGCAGATGACAGTACTGGAGACGCTTTTTACACGGGTCGAGCAAACATCCCTCGTTCCGTTGTGGAGGAAAACCGCGGAGAACTTGTGTCTCAAATCGAGACCACACTGTCCAAGGTGTCTGACTGGGAACGGGTAAACTTGGTCTGATTCAACCCTACAAAGACACAAGTGTGCGCGTTCACCGCTAAGAAAACTTCATTCACTGTAGACCCACAATTCCAGAACACTCCCCTCTCCATCTCCAAGAGCATTGGGATCCTTGGTGTCGACATCTCCAGCGATGTTCAGTTCCGAGATCATTTACAAGATAAGGTGAAGCTGGCGTCCAAAAAACTTGGTGTACTCAACAGAGCGAAGCAGTACTTCACGTCGGGGCAAAGGTTGTTACTTTACAAGTCGCAAGTTCGGCCCCATATGGAGTACTGCTGCCATCTCTGGGCAGGTGCACCCGGATACCAGCTTGGCCCTTTTGACTCGGTTCAACGACAGGCTGTGAGAATTGTCGACGATTCCAAACTCACTTGCGGTATCGAGCCCTTAAGTCTGAGGAGAGACTTTGCCTCCCTGTGTGTGTTCTACCGCTTGTACAATGGGTTGTGTTCTGAGGAATTGTTCGCAATGATGCCCACGGCTACTTTCTACCATCGTACCGCTCGCCATCGGCAGGGAATTTATTCTCACACTTTAGAACCTAAATGGTCGCGTACAGTGCGGTTTCAGAGAATCTTCTTCCCGCGAATGCTTAAGTTGTGGAATGAGCTCCCTGCCAAGGTTTTCTGCAAGGACTACAGCATGGAGTTCTTCAAGAAAGAAGTTATTAGATTTCTGAAGGGGCGGCAACGCGCAAGTGATACCCATGGTGATGCAAGCGTCCACAGGCATAGGCGACAGTGACCGCTTACCATCAAGCGGACCGTAAGCTTGTTTGCCACCCTAGTGATAAAAAAAAAATACAACTCTAGGTACAACATGTCAGTAGCGCAAACACCAACAATGTCATATATGCCCAATCGAGGATGAGGTCAATATCGACGACCTCGTTGTGGTCATCCTAATTCTAGAGGTCGAGGTCAACACAAGATGCATAGTGCAGAACCCGCTGGAAATTGTTTTCGAGGCCCACAGTAAAAGTAAGCTTTCTGTACATAATATAATGTCTTCTTTTGACTCATGTGGATATTTTATAACCTTTTGCATCAATGACCATAATGTTAAGTTTTTAGTCAACACGGGAGCGATAATTAGTGTAATTAAAAACAGTCCTTTTTTTGTAACTTTTCTTTTTTGAAGTATATACTAAATATAAATAATATAAACGGCTTAGGAGGTAATTTAAGAACGGAAGGTACAGTAATTTTACCCCTCAAAGTCACTTGTAACCAAAGTACTTTGTTATCACAACATAAATTCCATGTAATAAAAACATTACCAGTTCTTGCTGACGGTATTTAGGTCTAGATTTTCTTAACGTATACTCAGAAGGTCTTAACTTCCAGTCAAACGAATTAAGTCTAAATTACAGAGGAACACACTGCATTATTCCCTTACAGAATGGATTAGGTTTTGCTAATAATACTGACTTGGTCAATTCTGCCCGCACAGAAGCGACATACTTTGTTCAACAATCAGATCAGCTTACTTCTGATTACTTAGTGTGTGGGAATGAAATAAGACCTGGTATATTTATCGCTAATCCTTTAATCAGGCCACAAAGTGAGAAAATTCCGATTCGAATTCTGAATACTACAGAAAATTATGTCATTTTACAAATCTTTACTCCAACTTTGAAACCTTGTAAAGATTATGACTTGTTTACATTTGGCAAAAATAAAGTAAACGCGGATCGTGTTTTAGAAATTCTTAAATTATTAAACTCAGACGGTCTAAATAGCGAAGAAAGTAAATCTATAACGGATATTTGTGCAAAATCTCCGGATATTTTTTATTTAGAAAGCGATAAGTCAGGTGTAAACAATGTATATGAGCAAAGCATTTCCATTAAACCCGGGTCCGAAGTACAATTTACGCAAGATTACCGTTTACCTTATGCGCAAAGAAATGAAATTCAAAAACAAATTAATCAAATGTTAAAGGAAGGTATTATAGAAGAAACTAAAAGCGAATGGTCTAGTCCTATGTTGTTAGTGCCTAAAAATTCGATAAAACAGGCAAAAAGCAATGGCGCTTAGTTATTGACTATAAAAGGTTAATAACTGCTTAGTAGATGACAAGTTTCCATTGCCAAACATTGCCGACATTTTGGATTCCTTATCAGGCAGTGTTTATTTTAGCCATTTAGATTTAAAATCAGGTTTTTATGAAAATAGTCTTTCAAAAAATAGTTCTTGTCCGGTACCATGCAATTAACTAGGGGTCCACAAGGGTTGAAAAATTCGCCAAACGCTTTTTCACGCATGATGAACTTAGCTATGTCTGGTCTAAATTACGAAAAGTGCTTAGTTTACACTGATGACTTATGTGTCATAGGAAAAAGC
The DNA here is from genome assembly GCA_946406115.1 of Apoda limacodes. Taxonomy (NCBI): domain Eukaryota; kingdom Metazoa; phylum Arthropoda; class Insecta; order Lepidoptera; family Limacodidae; genus Apoda; species Apoda limacodes. Next base: position 1,313,630 of record OX291553.1, on the reverse strand, counting down.
CTTGAAGACCATAATAAAAATCTCATCGACGTATTTACTAGGTTACGCAAAGTTAATTTGAAATTAAATATTACAAAATGCAAATTTTTACAAAAAGAGATGTTGTATTTAGGGTATGTTGTCTCAGAAAAGGGTGTTTTGCCAGACCCAGGGAAAATTGATGGCGTTAAAATTAATCCCAAACCCAGGAACTCGGACGAAGTTCGCAGATTTATCGCGTTTACAAACTACTATCGTAAATTTATTTAAAAATTTTCCAAAATAGCGCAACCATTGAATTAAATGTTAAAGAAAGACGTTCCCTTTGAGTGGAATGAAAATTGCCAAAAATCTTTCGATACCCTAAAAGAGAATAGTCACCCAGTTTTACAATACCCAGATTTTAGTGAAACTGACGCATCAAAATTCGCGATCGATTCAGTTTTAATAAACAAAGACAGAAGACCTATTGCATACGCAAGTAGAACACTAAGTAAAGCCGAAACAAATTACGCAGTTATAGAAAAAGAGTTACTTGCCATTGTTTGGAGTGTAAAACACTTCCGACCTTACCTGTACGTAAGGAAGTTTAAAATATTAACCGATCACAGGCCATTGGTATATCTTTTCGGTATGAAAGATCCATCAAGTAGATTGTTGAAATTCCGACTTGCGTTAGAAGAATACGATTTTTCAATAGACTACGTTGTACCCATCTGCCAAGCCTACCCGTCTACCAAGCCAACTTCGTCCTTTATAATATTAAATTTTATAAAAATAAAATAAAATTTAATAATAAAAAAAAAATATATATATATGTATATATAAAATAAAATTGTTATATAAAACTAACATAATTATCAAAATAATAATTAAATAAGATCGTGTAAGATCGAGGACTTAGAAAAAGTTAGCCAGGATCGTGGCGGTGGAGGTCTTTAATATTTTTGTAGACTTTCTAAAGACGGGCTTAACACATTTATGTAGTTAAAAAACCTTAATTCGAAAATAAAATAAATTTCATTACTAGAACACCCGGGACAGCATAAGTTTACGTAGACATACATAGGCAGCGGCGAGCGTCGCGGTGTCACCAAATATGTGAAATATAAAGTGGGCATATGCGATAGATTTATATAAAATGCAATGTATTATTGAGTGAATACATTATAATATGAGAGGAATTATGTACCTTTCTGATGGCTAATAAAAGGTAGTAGTGTTGTAGTGACCTGAATATTGGAATGCGACTCTTTTGCTTGATTTAGCGATGGATGTTGCTTCTTATGTTTGATTGCTTATACTGCTGCTATACAATACAGCTATATAAAAGACCTCGCCTGAGTAAAGTAAAGAGGAGATAAGGCGATAATGGAGGCATGCCCGGGGATCGGAAGCTTAAAACCTACTGATCTCTCAGAATGTTTATCGTTAACATTCGTTAGTGGCTTCAAGTTACATCGGCTGAGCTCACAGACGGTTTGAACATCTCTCGCCTAACGTTTCGATCCGTTTGTTTGGGTCAAATACGGAGGTGAGTTCAGTGCCGAGCGACTTGAACGACGACAACAGATTACACAGTGTAGAAGGGTAAAGGTCCTTGCCCCAAGCTGTCTGTCAGAGTCGAAAAACTGCGAAAGAAGGCAATTGTTGTTTTATTAAAATTGACACGTAAACCGTTGCCATGTTGCGGGGAGTCGGACGCTGATTACGCGAAGGCGACAGTGATACTTCACCTACGCGACTGGTGACACCAAATAGGGAGAAGTCTTGTAGCGATTTAAATATTGGAATGCGACTCCTTGCTTGTTTTAGTGATGGTCGTTGCTTCTGAGGTTTGATCGTTTATAATGCTTCTATATTACACAGGTAAAAAGGCCTCGCCTGAGTAAAGTAAAGAGGAGACAAGGAGATGATGATGGAGGCATGCCCGGGGATCGGAAGCTTAAAACCTACTGGTCTCTCAGAATGTTTATCGATAACATTCGTTAGTGGCTTCAAGTTACATCGGCTGAGCTCAAAGACGGTTTGAACATCTCTCGCCTAACGTTTCGATCCGTTTGTTTGGGTCAAATACGAATGTGAGTTCAGTGCCGAGCGACTTGAACGACGACAGCAGATTACACAGTGTAGAAGGGTAAAGGTCCTTGCCCCGAGCTGTCTGTCAGAGTCGAAAAACTGCGAAAGAAGGCAATTGTTGTTTTATTTAAATTGACACGTAAACCGTTGCCAAGTTGTGGGGAGTCGGACGCTGATTACGTGAAGGCGACAGTGATACTTCACCTACGCGACTGGTAACAACTCATGGAATCATATTTGGTTCGCGACTAAATTCCTAAAAAGCTGCGATACTGAATATTACATAAATATTATAACTCACACTTATTCTATCGTTAATCGATCAAATAAACTATAAACTATATTTCTTCGTACTTGAACTGATAATATACATTTAACCTGTTTATGAATCCTTGATCATGTATGGTGTGGACGCCGGCTTGAAAACCGAAATATATCATTTATAATCTACGACTGAAGTTACATGGATGCAGTGGGGCTTATTGCGTCTTGCTCTTCGGAGTGTGTTAAGCATGGGGCGTGCCCTCTTGGTGAATTCCATGGCTGTTCCATTGGTACATAATAATTATTACCTACTACACAAATGGTTCAGTGGGGTTTATTGCGTCCTGCTCTTCGGAGTGTGCTTAACACGAGGCGTGCTCTCATGACAATGTCATGGCTGTGTCTGTGCGAACGGATGTCACACTCTTTGGCCTAAGGCTAAGTGTTTGTGATTTGTTCCTGAAACTACATATTAAGACTTCGGTCTTCAGCTTCGTCTGCAACGATAATTTAATGGTTATACCATTTATGATTTCACACCTCTACTCCTCCGGGGGATGTGCGCTAAGTTAGCCTCGGTATGGACACGTACCGTGGGAAGCGCTGGGTGGAGCTTTCCGCCTTTTTATTTTTTTAGAAAAATAAAAAGCGCATAGGTGTAGAGGATACTATTTTCATTACAAGAACGGTGTTTCAGTCTTTCTCTTAAAGAACCTGCGGTCTACGTTACACAATTAGGTCCTACCACTCAGACGATCACATAGCCAAACCTTCGAAAATTTATACTTCAATTTTCAAGTTTCGTGTTCATATTGTTTTATAATCTTTTCTGTCCATGCTGGTTAGTTAGGTAGGTACGTTAAGGGTAGCCAGTATATGTGTTCTGGGGGGGGGGGGGGTTAGTTACAACGTGAAAGGTTCATCAAATTCCACGGATACCCTTTCAAGAATTAATGTATCTAGTGATGATTTGAAACAAATAAACGAAAAAACCTTGTGTGTAATGACTAGAGCACAGAAACGTAAAGCCGCTTTAAATATTCCTAGTACTAGTAGTAGCGGATTGTAAGTGTTTCAGCTGTATAACTATCATGTTTCTTCATGTATTAAGACTATTGTGTTGTTTTAATGTCATGTTGTGTAATGTAAATTGTGTTAGAACTTTTATTATAAGTAATTTAAGGTGGCCACCGAAATAAAGTTGCGCAATAACAAAAAATTAAACGATCGATAGATATAAGTTTCCTATTAACTACTAATAAGTAATATTTTTTTTGTGTGTCTTCTCATGCTAATTTTTATTTTAAATACTTTAATAAAATATGTGTTTTTTGAATTTAATGTTTACATATTATCATTTTTGTGTGTAAGTATACGTACGTATAATTTTGATTAATCTCATTGTGTTTATTTTGTTTTATGTAAAAACATTATTGTGTCATATGTTATGACACCCTTCTCATGTTTTGCCTCTTACTTAAACTTAATATTTGGATTTTTTTTAATTTCATTTAATTTGGTTTAAAATAAAACAAAATTTTTATTGTCATATCAAATTTTTTTTTTTCTGCGATGGAGATGTATTAGTATATAATAAAGTGTGTAATCTCAGGTTATTCAGTAATAAACGAACTCTTGGAGAATACGCTTGTTTTATTGCAATTATAATCAAGCGGCTCGTCAAGAGCCAGCCGCCATGGACGCAACCCCCGCCTCCTCCTCTCAGGCCGATCGTCCCTCTACAGGACGGAAGGAAAAAAATCCGCTCCTTTGACTAGACTACGTAGATGCCGTGTTCGTGAAATACAAACAGGCCACCATGCCCTAACAGATGCTCAGATTCATGTCTGAGCATTGCCCATTTTTTGACGCACTCCACAGGGCGATACCCAAACAATTAAAATCAAAATAGATTGCACAACCACGTGCGAAAAACCCCGCTCCGTCTCCATCGGCTTCTTTAACGCCAACGGTCTTCGAAACCACAGGGAGAAATTGTCGAAATTCCTCTCGTCCCATAAACCGGACGTCTTCCTCGTCCGTGGTGCTAGAACTGCCTCCCCTCTCGGAGGCACTCTCATCTATTACAGTCGCTCCCTGTTTTGCTCCCCTATTGATCCTCCTCCCTTTACGAATTTAGAAGCATCCGTCTACCATTAAGCGATGACCGGCCATCAGCCGATCATCATTGCATCGGTTTATCTCTCTCCCTTAAAAGACTTGCTCGAGAGCGACCTTTAGTTGCTTTTAAATTAAGGTGAGGCCGTCGATGGAACTCTTCAGGCACTTCATGGAGAGGCAGACTCTTCGACCAATTCGTTGACAGACTAAACTTTGTACTATACAAACAGAAGTCCCGCAAGGGTCTGTGCTCTCCCCTGTCTTGCACCTTTATTAGACGAATGACATCCCTAAAACGTTAGACCACCGACAGGCCAGTAAGTCGAATCACTAAGAGACTCTAATCTGCTATCACCGCCCTAGGCGAATGGTTTCGGAAATAAATAATCGAAGTGAATCCCGACAAAAGCCCTGCCGTTCTCTTCACCGTTGGTCGCCCTCCGCGATCATCTTCCCTCGCTCTCTTCGGCCGTGCTATTCCTTGGCAAAACAAGGCCAAATATCTCGGTGTGACCCTGGATTGGCGTTTGAACTTCCCCGATCACACCAAAAGTGTTTGAGACCGAGCCGCTTTTGTCCCCGGTCGTCTTTATCCCATGATAGGCAAGTACAGTAAGATGTCGCTTAGAAATAAGCTGACTCTTTACACCATTTGCATCCGCCCCATACTAGCATACGCAAAGATCATCTATCCGTTGTCTAAATGCAACCTCCATAGACTCCAGACCCTTCAAAACCCCTTTCTCAGAGCGGCGTCCGGTGCCTCCTGGTTTGTCCGGAATGCGGACCTACACAGGGACTTCGAGCTCCCTTTTTCGAGCGTACACAAAATCACCCGAATCGATTAATTGTGTAATCCACAAGCTACCATCCTCCCGACCGACCACGGCACGGTCGAAAAACTATTGTTAAGTGTAGTATTGTAGTTAGTAATGGCCCCAGACGACGATCTCGCTATCCGGGTAGCAAGACTAGTCTCAACGACCTCCCCTAACAGGCCCCTCTACCCTCACACAACGCCGACGTTCCCGGGTTCGTCGGTGAACGCATTGACCCACCTTATACACGAGGTATCAAAGAGTGCCGGGGCGCTTCTCGCCCCCACTGAATCACAACGGCAACTGCGTTACGGGGAACTCCCCTCCTGGCGCTGTGTGAGCCTCGAACCCACCTTCAGGTTCGAGGCTCACACTGGTCAAAGGGAAGACGCCAAGAGCGACAACCCAAGCCGAGGAGCCCTTGAGCGTTGGGTTCTATATGAGCTGAGAATTCTTCAGAGTCTCGCCCCAAAAGTCCGGCGAAGCATCAGCCAACTGCATAGTTCATTAAGAAAAAAATAAAAATAAACCAACTACCCGTTCCGTCTAAGCGCATGTGATAATTTCAGCGGCACTATTATAGTTTAAACAAAACAAGTTTTGCGTTATATTTCGACAGTTTCGTTTGTGTATATGTTTGAGTGTTTTATTTTGATTTTTTTTGTAGATAATAAACAACAAAGATATAGAGTTCATATTGCGAAAATAAACTTTTCTTTAAAAAAAACAAAACTAAAAAAAAATAGTTAGGTATCTATTTTTCTTAAAGAATTCACTTGCGCATTTGACAGCTGTCAAAAAGTAAAGCAAAATATCCACCTCTCGACATGGATTTTTGGTAGCAACATTTTGTAGCAAAATCGAGTCGAAACGCTAAAAGTCAACATTAGATTCTGCTACCAAAAGTTTGAAACGCAAACCTCTAACAATTTCTGCTAAACAGAGTTAGATGGAACGCCCTAAACATACTAACATAATTTAGCTAGGCGAGATTTTTTTCTGCTCGCACTTGACCATTTTTTCTTTCTCAAAAAACATGCGTCACTGGTTTGTGCATAACAACTTACCAAAATTTCATTATAATCGGTTTACCCTTATTGCGCGAGACCGACTCGCACTTGACCCTTTTTTTCTTTCTAAGAGACATTCCCCGGCATGTGCATAACAACTTACCGAAATTTCATTACAATCGGTTTACCCTTATTGCGCGAGACCGACTCGCTCTTGACCCTTTTTTTCTTTCTAAGAGACATTCCCCGGCATGTGCATAACAACTTACCGAAATTTCATTACAATCGGTTTACCCTTATTGCACGAGTCCGACTCGCACTTGACCCTTTCGGAAAATCCTTTCTTGTCGGATGTCTATATATGTCATACAAAGAACATACCCACCAAGTTTCAGGTCTCTACGATCAGCGGTTTAGGCTGTGCGTTGATCCGTCAGTCAGTCATTCAGGACAAAGCATTTTATATGTATAGATAAAATGTTTGAGTCCCCTGGTTTATATATTTATTCTATAAATCTTTAATCATATCGTATTATTTGTGTTTGTCCCTAGTTTTATTTCTATGACTGAAAACATGAATAAATAAAAAGCTGTAACGCTTCCGGCACGCCTTTAATATTTCCTACTTGTATCTCTCTTCCGGTGAACTCTTTTTCCAGTTCAATGGAGACATTAATATTTTAATAAAATCTAATATGTCGTCAACATATTAAAACAGAAAAGTAAAACACTTTTTATATTGTTAACAAATAATATAGTAAATTTTATTTATTATTAATACTTATAGTAGCGACAAGGCCGACGAAAGCTTACTTGCTTCTTTTTCTTCACATTTACTTGTATACAAAGTCATTACGTGTTGGTGAAGCGGGTGAACCTTAATTATTAATCCCATGGGCTTTTTGTGATTTTTTCTTTCCTCCAGGCAAAGTGGGCAGTCATGTTGTTGAGTGCGTCGCTCACTTGTAAGTCGAGGCAATGTCACGCCGCGGCAGTGTGCACAATTTATTGAGTGCGTCGCTCACTTGTAAGTCGAGGCAATGTCACGCCGTGGCAGGGTGCACAATTTGTTGAGTGCGTCGCTCACTTGTAAGTCGAGGCAGCGTTGCGCCGCGGCGGGGCCAATAAGTAGTTGGGTGCGTCGCTCACTTGTGAGTCGACGCAGCGCACTGTGGGAACAAACGGTGGATTTGATCTCTAAAATCTGTGACTTTTTTGTTTTTAAACATATTGCTTAAAAAATCAAGACAAAAGTCATGTTCAACCAACACGTCGTGCCAATGCCAGTATACGTCGCGGATACCTTATTTAAAGTAGGCCAGGACTATTTTACCTTGGACAGAAAATCCAACTGGGCCGGAACAATTTTGAGAAGGAAGCCGATAGGAGGGTCCAGATAGGGCGGGCAGCATTTGGTAAGTCTTCACGTCGCCTATACCGCAAAGTCTGAAGACGAAAGTCTTTGACTTGTGCGTGCTACCAGTCATGACTTACGCTGCCGAAACGTGGACACTTACAGCATAGCATAGCAGTATAGCGGTGATATTTACAAAATCAATAATTTGAAGGGAAAAAGAAGGGGAAAAAACAATAAAGGCAGAAGAGGCTGTACGCACTAAGACACTTACTTGTCGACAAGTTCAAGGAAGCACAGCGCGCAATGAATATCGTAACCACTATACTTAGGTCAAAGATAATATTTTTATTTTATTTATTTTCAAGAGGCAAAAGTCTTCTGCCTTTATTGTTTTTTCCTCTTCTTTTTCCCTTCAAATTATTGATCTTGTAAATATTTCATTTTATATTTGTTTTTTAGGTAGGCAATTTAGATATATATAGTATATAAATTAAATACTTATAGGTGCTTGTTTATTGTTTTTCTTTCGCTAATGTCCGTGAAGTGACGCAGTAAGGGCTCCCACTGAAAATCAGTATAGTACCTACACGGGTACAAATTGTGCTGAGGAGAAGACCCTGTTAGCTCATGCACTTTTTATTTTTGTATATTTTTTTTATGAATTTTTTTTGGTATACTAAATGTTTGCTAAATAAAAAATTTCTTCTTTCTATGCACGGAGTGTCTTAAAGGGATCGAATGTGATATAAGGACATCCGGGAGAGAACCAAAGTTACCGACATAGCTCGCAGAATTAGCAAGCTGAAATGGAAGCGGACAGGCCACGTCAGCGTCTTATTGCAGTTGCCTAACATTTCTGAGGTGGCAAACTCACGCTGCTCTTCTTCAGTTGCCTTCACGCAGAGCATTACAAACACCACCGCAACTACCCCAAAGGGCCTTTGCAACCAGCCCATCAATTTCGAGGGTTATTTGTATAGCGTCCAGGCAAACCTCACCACAGCCAAATTGCTTTTACTGTCGTGGGCCGAACCACTCTTTAGCTTCGTACCCTGCATTTTTGAAGTGATCAGTCAACGAGCGAAAGCGAAGGGTGATTTATAAGCACCGCTGTATGGTATTTTTTGAGTCGGGGCATACGATGCCTGATTATGGTGCAACTGGATGCGCCGATTATGGGGAATGTCACCACTGGTTACTATGCAGATTAACTAACTAAGATCGTGAAAGATCGAGGACTTAGAAAACGTTAGCCAGGATCGTGGCGGTGGAGGTCTTTAATATTTTTGTAGACTTTCTAAAGACGGGCTTAACACATTTATGTAGTTAAAAACCTAAATTCGAAAATAAAATAAATTTCATTACTAGAACACCCGGGACAGCATACGTTTACGTAGACATACATAGGCAGCGGCGAGCGTCGCGTGGCCACAATATACAAAGAAAGCGTATGAGGTGGGCATATGCAAAATGCGATAAATTTATATAAAATTCAATGTATTATTGAGTGAATACATCCTAATATGAGAGGAATTATGTACCTTTCTGATGGCTAATAAAAGGTGGTAGTGTTGTAGTGACCTGAATATTGGAATGCGACTCTTTTGCTTGATTTAGCGATGGATGTTGCTTCTTATGTTTGATTGCTTATACTGCTGCTATACACTACAGGTAAAAAGACCTCGCCTAAGTAAAGTAAAGAGGAGACAAGGAGATGAAATGGAGGTATGCCCGGGGATCGGAAGCTTAAAACCTACTGGTCTCTCAGAATGTTTATCGTTAACATTCGTTAGTGGCTTCAAGTTACATCGGCTGAGCTCACAGACGGTTTGAACATCTCTCGCCTAACGTTTCGATCCCTTTGTTTGGGTCAAATACGAATGTGAGTTCAGTGCCGAGCGACTTAAACCACGACAACAGATTACACAGTGTAGAAGGGTAAAGGTCCTTGCCCCAGCTGTCTGTCAGAGTCGAAAAACTGCGAAAGAAGGCAATTGTTGTTTTATTTAGGTCCTTGCCCCGAGTTGTTTGTTTCAGAGTCAAAAAACTACGAAAGAAGGCAATTATTGTTTTTATTAAAATTGACACGTAAACCATTGCCAATTTGTGGGGAGTTGGACGCTGATTACGTGAAGGCGACAGTGATACTTCACCTACGCGACTGGTAACAACTTATGGAATCATATTTGGTTCGCGACTAAATTCCTAAAAAGCTGCGATACTGAATATTACATAAATAATATAACTCACACTTATTCTATCGTTAATCGATCAAATAAACTATAAACTATATTTCTTCGTACTTGAACTGATAATATACATTTAACCTGTTTATGAATCCTTGATCATGTACGGTGTGGACGCCGGCTTGAAAACCGAAATATATCATTTATAATCTACGACTGAAGTTACATGGATGCAGTGGGGCTTATTGCGTCTTGCTCTTCGGAGTGTATTAAGCGTGGGGCGTGCCCTCTTGGTGAATTCCATGGCTGTTCCATTGGTACATAATAATTAGTACCTACACAAATGGTTCAGTGGGGTTTATTGCGTCCGGCTCTTCGGAGTGTGCTTAACACGAGGCGTGCTTTCTTGCCAATGTCATGGCTGTGTCTGTCTCTTTGGCCTAAGGCTAAGTGTTTGTGATTTGTTCCTGAAACTACATATTAAGACTTCGGTCTTCAGCTTCGTCTGCAACGATAATTTAATGGTTATACCATTTATGATTTCACACCTCTACTCCTCCGGGGGATGTGCGCTAAGTTAGCCTCGGTATGGACACGTACCGTGGGAAGCGCTGGGTGGAGCTTTCCGCCTTTTTATTTTTTTAGAAAAATAAAAAGCGCATAGGGGTAGAGGATACTATTTTCATTACAAGAACGGTGTTTCAGTCTTTCTCTTAAAGAACCTGCGGTCTACGTTACACAATTAGGTCCTACCACTCAGACGATCACATAGCCAAACCTTCGAAAATTTATACTTCAATTTTCAAGTTTCGTGTTTATATTGTCTTATAATCTTTTATATCCATACTGGTTAGTTAGGTAGGTACGTTAAGGGTAGCTAGTATATGTGTTTTGGGGGGGGGGTAAGTTACAAATGGAACTATTACCAAAATTGTGACCAATCAACTTAAAATTCCCACGTTCACTGCAGACCAAATAAGCCACAGTCATCGGCTAGGGAGCTCCGGTAAAGATAAGGCAGGGTTTTTATTTGGTTAAATTCCGTGATGTGACAGTTCGAGATAAGTTATGGTTTGCAAAAACAGGCCTCAAGAGTTCTGGCATAACTATGTCGGAATGTTTAGTCAAGCCTCGACATGAAGCGTTCATGACAGCCCGGCAACGTTTCGGCACCCCAAAATGTTGGACGAGAGCAGGTACTATAATTGTTATGGCTCCCGATGGGGAAGCACTGTACATTAAAAGGCATTGACTTTAAATAGTAATATTTTTTTGGGACAGGAAAAAACATACTCATTGTATTGTTTTTACGTCACTTGAGTTAGGAAAAGCGCAAAAAACGAAAAATTAGCGATTTTTGTAAAAAAAATTATAAACAAATACTGATGGAAAAATAACTTTTATAATTTAAAGTTTTTGTATTACTTACTACTAAATTTTACATAGTAGTAGCTTTTTTACAAACAGTTTAACACTTCCTATGTGTTTATAATCTAAAACAAACACATAAATTCCAAAAAATAAGTAAAATGAACAAAGTTGTTTTTAAATAAATTAAAATCAAACAAAACCAAAAAGTAATAAATAAAAAAAATACTAAACTATTTTTTTTTTTATATTGTTGACAATGGATACAAGTCTTTTGAGTAATTCCTTAGAATCATCGAAAATTCATTTCTACCAAAAAACCAAGGTGAACACAATTTATTTATTGTAATGTAAAAATTAAAACAAGATTTAAAATAAAGACTAATAATCGATCAATAATAAGAATTATAAGATCGATTGTTTAAATTTACGATGAATGATAATGGGTCGCCCTGACTACACTAAATAAGTACAGTTGGTCCTGGCGCTCGCCGGCCGCTGCCGCGGCACGCTCCGCTCGGCTTCGCGCGCTAGTTTTCATGTGCTCCGCTTGGCTTTGCGCTATAGTTTTCATGTTCGCAAGTGGGTTGCCCTGACTACACTAAATAAGTACAGGTGGTCCTGGCGCTCGCCGGCCGCTGTCGCGGCACGCTCCGCTCGGCTTCGCGCGCTAGTTTTCATGTGCTCCGCTTGGCTTTGCGCTATAGTTTTCATGTTCGCAAGTGGGTCGCCCTGACTACACTAAATAAGTACAGTTGATCCTGGCGCTCGCCGGCCGCTGCCGCGGCGCGCTCCGCTCGGCTTAGCGCGCTAGTTTTCATGTGCTCCGCTTGGCTTTGCGTTATAGTTTTCATGTTCGCAAGTGGGTCGCCCTGACTACACTAAATAAGTACAGTTGGTCCTGGCGCTCGCCGGCCGCTGCCGCGACACGCTCCGCTCGGCTTCGCGCGCTAGTTTTCATGTGCTCCGCTTGGCTTTGCGTTATAGTTTTCATGTTCGCAAGTGGGTTGCCCTGACTACACTAAATAAGTACTACGGTTGAATAAACGCTCAGAAATTGTTAAGTTTTGAATATACATAATGAAAAAGAGCTCTCTTATTTTCTGGTTTTAAAAGTTTATATTATAACTATATAATAAAAACAAGATTCGATTAATATAGTAGTCCATTCAAGCATTTTTGATCAAAATACTTTTATCCATGTTCTATCCACGAAAAAAAAAGAAGGATATGAAATGAACGAAATATTTATATATGTGCAATGTGCATACATAATAATATAGTATTATCTAAATTACTGAAATATTACATTTATGGCTATTATTACCATGTAATGTTTAAAGATATTACAAAAAAATGATAAATTATGTAAACGCGGTATTCTTGTATGCACTATTACTTTCGTTGTTCTTTTATTATGTGAGGTAAAAGCAAAGTTATCCTACGACACTGAATTTTAGATATTTTATTTCTCGAAAACTATGAAGTTCCGCAAGATAAAACTTTGTAGATAGATTAATGACAGTAAGTTCTATCCCCAAAAAAAATATGAAGTCAAAAAAAAATAGCTGATAAAGTACGAGTACAGTGCAGCCCCCGATGGCAAGCGGCACAGCGTTGTCAGTTGCACCGAGGTTGATAAAATTTCAAGCATAACTTCTGAAAATACTGCTGAGCCAGTCCGAGAGGTTACCATGGAGTCCAAAATGAACAGGCCGAAAAGGACAGCAACGAAAAAATAGTCACTCTTGCATTTATATTTTGTGACAACTGTTACTGCAAACTGATAGTTAGTTTTTTGTACGCCTTAACCTTTGCACTGCATATCACTTTAAATCTTTTCAATTTTACCCACTTTTAAAATCTTAAAAATCGCTTTTCTTTGAAATATTTTTACTTAAAAATAAATACCTTCAACTTTGTTTTGTTTTTTGACAGTTAGCTAGCTTACACTTTTAAACTTTTTTTTTTCTCGTGACTTGGATACCACACAAATTTGCCAGTGACAACTTTTGTTAGTTTGTAAAGTGCTTAGTAGGTTAGTTAAATGTTGGCAATGCGACATACCTTATTTTGTAGTTATCTTATAAATTAACAAGCTTTTTATGTTTTTTGTAAGATAGCTGGCAAGTGGAGTATCGAACTTATGTAAGTATTTATATATAAATACTTTTATATTTTATTTACAATCTAGTTTAGTATAGTATTGATATTATATTTATATTTATATATACTTTTCGTTATGTATAGTGATAATGATAATGTTAGCTTAAATGGTGATGATTTTATCTCTTCTTCCGACGAGTGATTAAACAGCGATGACAGCTTTCACAGTATCTCAAATTCCCTCAGCGCAAATCTGACTTCTCTCTTCTCAGGCTCCCTCAAAAATGCTGTTCATATAAATGCCCAGAGTATTCCAGCACATTATCCCGATATGCTAGCATCTTTCGACAACAAACATATTCACGCTATTCTCATATCAGAATCTTGGCTGAAACCTTGCTTACAATCTACTTCTTACTCACTACCAGGGTTTCAGTTAATTCGTAATGATCGCAAAGACAAAGGTGGTGGTGGGGTGGCAATCTACCTTCGCTCTTATATACCTTATTCTTTAGTTTATCTGTCTGATCATTCTGTATCTTCTAATATAGCTGAGCATCTTTTTATAGAAATTAGTATCTCTAATACTAAAATTTTACTTGGCGTATATTATAGTCTAAATCTTCATACTAATTATACACCTCTTTTGAAAAACTTCTTGAGGACCTCACAGCTCAATACCATCATACAATCATCATGGGTGACTTTAATACTTGTCTTTTAAAGAATGACAACCGTAGCCTTCAACTTAAGTCAGTGGTAGAGGGATGTAACTTGCACATACTTCCACTTAATGCTACTCACTTCTTTCCCCATAGTACACCCTCTCTCCTGGACTTAATAATAATATTTCTCCTTCACATATTATTAAACATGGTCAGTGCGCTGCTGCCGCTTTTTCCTACCATGACTTGGTCTATCTATCTTATAAAATCCGCCTTCCTAAAGCTAAGTCGAGATTACTTCTGCAACGTAATTTTAGTGGGATGGATACTCAACGCTTATATGATGATGCACTGAAAATGAACTGGGATTCGGTCATGAATGCATCTACAGTGGATGAAAAAATTAAATTGTTTAACTCACAAATTACGAGTCTTTATGACACTCATGCTCCCATCCGTGCAGTAAAAGTTAAGCATCTTCCTGCTCCATGGCTCACAAATGAGATCAAAGCATTAATGATAAAAAGAAATCGTGCTAAGACAAAATACAAAAGTAACCCATGTGATAACAATTTTACTAACTAAAAGCTTTTGAGGAATCGCTGAAATAGGATGTGTAGGGATGAAAAACGACGCCATATCCATAAATCCGTAGAAGACGGTAATCCAGCAAAGGTCTGGTCTTTTCTTAAGTCACTAGGAGTTGGTAAATCTAATCATTCTCCTATTCCTAATGAAATTAATATTAATGTCCTCAATCAAAATTTTTTTTCCAAGGTTATCATTGATGATACCAAAAAAACTGCTGCAATAAACTCTATTTCAAAAACGCCAACTCTTGACTTCTCTCCTTTTGTTCTAAATCGATTTTATGATTGTGATGTTAAGAAGAACATTCTGTCCATTTCTTCCAACGCCGTTGGTAATGACTGCCCTAACCGTAATAGGATCATCCCGATCCTTGACACCGTTGTTCCTGTTATATCACATATCTTGAATCACTCCATATCTACCTGTATCTTTCCTGAATCATGGAAAGATACTATCATCATTCCTTTACCAAAAAAATCCAACCCTTTTTCGTTTTCCGATTTCAGACCTATATCTATTCTTCCCTTCCTATCAAAGGTTCTTGAACGTCTTATTCAACAACAGTTATCTTTTTATCTGACAAAAAATAATTTGTTAAGTTCCTTTCAATCTGGTTTCCGTCCTGGTCATAGTACGTTGCTAACTATACTTCGTTCTCTTAACATATCTCCAACAGTTATCGATTGGTTTCATAGTTACTTGCGGGGACGCTGACAACGCATTAAGGTTGATGATTCGTTCTCTGCCTACTGCAACACCACTGCTGGCGTTCCGCAAGGTGGCTTGTCACCACTTCTCTTTGCTATTTTCATCAATCTAATTACATCTCATATATCTTCTCTCTACCATCTTTATGCAGACGATCTTCAAATATACTCGCAAGCTTCCATCGATGGGTTATCAAGTGCTATTGCGGTACTTAATCAGGACCTCTCTCGCATTGTTGACTGGAGTGAGTCTCATGGCCTAGTTGTAAACCCAAATAAAACACAAGTCATCATCTTGGGGAGTAAGAGACTTATCGCCAAAATCGATAGACAACAACTGCCATTAGTCTATGTCAATAAAGTGCCTGTTCCATATAATGATACTGTGAAAACTTTGGGTATACTCTTAGACGAAACACTATCGTGGGGTCCACGAGTTAAAGAAATCAGCAAAAAAATATTTGTTGCAACGAAATCTTTGGGTAGATTACGTAACTTCCTACCCATTCCCACTAAAATAACACTTGCTCAATCACTACTTCTTCCAATTCTCGACTATGCAGATGCATAGATGACTATCTTGATCTCACTGAGGAGCAGCTCGATAAACTTGAGCGTCTTCAAAATTTATGCATAAGATTTATATTTCGTCTGCGAAAGTATGATCACATATCCGAATTCCGAACAAAGCTTACGTGGCTCCCAATTCGTCTTCGCCGGAATACTCATGTCCTATTTCTTCTTTATAATGTCTTGTTCAATCCAAAAACACCATCATATTTAAAACAATGTTTCGAGTTCATTGGTGCTCCTTTTTTACGTAATTCTACAAACCTGTTGTTAAAAACTCCAAAGCACTATACACAAATGTATAATAACTCATTTAAAGTAAAAGCAATCAGATTGTGGAACACATTACCTCTAGATATAAAACGAGCGCAGTCCTTGAGTATATTTAAAAAACTCGTTATTACTCACTATAATGAATAAAAGCTGATATATCACTTCATAGCCATTATATTATATAGCACATGGATCAATAAGTCCCGAGACTAACCCAGAGATGGCGCTCGTAGTAAACCAGTAACCAGGTCTTTCTAAAGTACTAACCTTTGCTTGAAACGTGTCAAAATTTTAAGTCGATCGGACCAGAAACAGCTGAGTTATCGAGATTGGAGTAAAGTCGTTTTGTAGTTTGTTTAAAAAATGGAAAATACCGAGTTTCGTGTTCTAATAAAACATTGTTTTTTAATGGGTAAAAACACCGTGCAAGCAAAACAATGGATTGAAAAATTTTACCCGGTCTCTTGTCCATCAAAAGCAATGATTTGTCGGTGGTTTTCCGAGTTTAAACGTGGTCGTACCGACACAAATGACGCGGAACGCTCGGGTAGACCTGTGAAAGCCGTTACACCGGAAAATGTGTGTGAAGTGACAAAAATTATAATGAAAGATCGTAAAGTGAAGCTCCGTGAGATTGCTGAGATGACACAGATATCATATGGAAGTGTATTTACTATCCTTCATGAAAAATTGAGCAAAAGGTTTTTTCCAAGTGGGTGCCGCGATTGCTTTCGATGAAACAAAAACAGCAACGATTCGATGATTCAGAAAGCTGATTATCGCTATTTACTCGCAACAAAAAGATTTCTTGCGTCGTTACGTGACCATGGACGAAACATGGATACATCACTACACTCCAGAGTCGAAGCGGCAGTCATCTGAGTGGCGCACAGCTGGCGAAAGCCGTCCGAAGCGTCCGAAAACGCAGCAGTCAGCTGGCAAAGTCATGGCGTCAGTTTTTTGGGATACGCATGGCGTAATTTTCATTGACTACCTCGAAAAAGGTAAATCGATCAACAGTGATTATTATATTGACTTGTTGGTGCGTTTGAAGGAGGAAATCGCAAAAAAACGACCGCACATGCAGAGAAAAAAAATCCTTTTTCACCAAGACAATGCACCCTGCCACAAGTCGATGAAAACAATGGCAAAATTAAACGAATTGGGCTTTGATCTGCTTTCCCACCCCCAATACTCGCCAGATTTAGCCCCCAGTGACTACTGGGTCTTTGCTGATCTTAAAAAAATGCTCCAGGGAAAAAGATTTGGCTCAAATGAGGAGGTCATCGCTGAAACTGAAGCTTATTTTGAAGCGAAAGATAACTTTTTTTATAAACTTGGTATAAAAAATTGGAAAATCGTTGGAACGATTGTATCACCCTAAAAGGTGATTATGTTGATGAATAAATAAAAATTTTGCAAAAAAAATGTTGTTTTCATTGTTAGTCTCGGGACTTATTGATCCATGTATATATATATATATATATAAAAATTTACATACATATTCATACAGAGATAAATAATCAATAATATATATGGATATTAGAAATATGGCTATGAAGTGATATATCAGCTTTTATTTATTATAGTGAGTAAAAACGAGTTTTTTTATATATATATATATGTATGTATTCATATATATGTATAAGTTTATATAAATTTATATATATTCATAAATAATTATTTATTTATGTATAGTATTATGTAATTGTATCTAATATTATCTTAAATATATATTTTGTATTTAATATTATTTTTTACATAAATTTTATTAAAGATATACGATTGATAATAATTATTATCTAAATAATTATTATCTACCTTATTTTTAATGTACACATTACCTTTTATTATGTTTTAATTTTTAATCCTTCACCCAAAGGTTATCTGGGAGAGATCGCTTCATAGCGATAAGATCGCCATTTGTATTTTATTTTTTAATGTTCCTATTTTTTTTTTGTTATATTATGTGCAATAAAGTATATTATTATTATTATGATTATTATTATGACCTAACTAAATCTAAAATCGGTCCCCTAATACCATAGGCTATTAATTTATCAATTAATATATTGTCAAAGTCAAAGTCAAAATGTTTTATTCAAATAAGGATTTTACAATCACTTTTGAATAGTCAAAGTTATGAAATATTATTTTTAAACCCTCCCACCCTCCCTCCGGTTCACAATATTGTTGATTTCTACCGAGAAGAATCCGGCAAGAAACTCGATAGTTACTCTTTTTAAAAAATCATAAAAACTAAAAATACAATCAATGTTTAAAATAAAAAAATTTAACTGTACAATTTTATATTATTTCCATTTTCATTTGGTAACTTATGCATTCTGTAATTGAGCATCTTTAGTCCCAAGGATTTTTATCATTAACATAATCAGAAAAATATTGTAGTATGCTTTTTTACAAAGTACTTGTTTGATAAAAGATTTAAATTTACTTATTGATAGCTTTTGAATATTATTGGGAACTTTGTTGTAAAAGTGTATACATTGCCCCATAAAAGAGTTACTTATTTTGTGTAGACGTGTATCATGTACTAACAGCTTATTTTAATTCTAGTATTTACTTTGTGAAGGTCACTTTTCTTGCTGAAACTAGTCCAGTGTTATCTCAAGAAAGACTGTTGAATTAAAAAGTTCTAATTGCTCGCCATTAACATTAATATATGTCTGTATCTGACTAACATTTGGTAATGTAAATTTAACACATTTGGTTTTTTTTTCATTAAGTAACAAATTATTAACGTTAAACCAATTGGCAATTTTAGAAAGGGCATTATTTAATACATCATAACATGTCTGTTGTCTCTTAACTTTAAAAAGTAAAGTAAATAAAACAATGTCATGGTTTTTTACATGATATGGGAGATCGTTAATTTAAATAAGAAATATACGTGGTCAAACGCTTTGGTTATGTCTGTATATATTGCACATATTTATGGTTTTATTATCTACATTAATCATGATTGAGTATAGAAAATCAAAAAATAGCCATATTAATTGTTTTGTTTTTTCTAAATCCTTTCTGTTCTGAGCAGAGTATGTCAAACGTAGTTAAATAATTGGAAATGGCTTCATAAATTTTTTTCAAACATTTTTGCAAGTATCGATATAAGCTCATCATAAATGTTTTTAGTTTGGTTGGAAATACGCCTTCTTTTATACATAAATTTAAAATGTGACATAAACGTTTGCTATATCCAAAGCCACATACTTAATAATTTTTGTTGATATTCCATCATAGCCAACACTATTTGTATTTTTTAATGTTTTCATTATTCTTGCTACATCATTTTCTGTCACCGGAAACATGATCATAGATTGAGGTTGATGACTCACATCGATTTTGCATTTAGCATTTGTCGTTGTAAATTGAGAGTTATTAACAAAGTAATCGTTAAAAGTGTTTGCTATCTCTTTGGGATCTGTCACTATGCTATTTTTATTTTTTATTCTCTGTATAGATTCTGAAATAGGCGGTTTTGTTTTTGTTTATTATTTGCCATGTTGCTTTGTTTTATTTTCTGCAGACTTAATGAAATGATTTTTTTGTACTTTTTGTAATCTTTATTCCTTGCTTCTTCATAAAGTAGTTCAATAGGATAAAGTGAGTGTATATGTTGTGTATATGTTATGATATTTTGTAACATGCATCAGAATCTTATAAACGGAAGAGGACATGTAACACTAGTTATATCTACTTTCTAACATATAACCGGGATGTATCAAACAATTATGGGCAAATTTTTGACATCTTTTGCAATTCCTGGTGAAATAGTTTGAAGAATTATGTATAATCATTTTATTAATTCTTTATCAACACCTGTCATCTCCGCTGAGCATTCGTAGTTTTGAAATTTTTTATGTTGTGTTCCCGTCATTGCTGTCGCCAGTGCCTTGTTTAACTTCTTATTGTAATCTAAATACCTCGCAAAAACTGTATGTCTCTGTGAGCGATCCTTGACCTTTACAGATGGGTAGATATTTTAATTCAATTTGTAATTTTGCCACCTAGGCTTTCAATTGTGCATGCATGTTGTGTATAACCTCCTCTTAATTAACTCTCAATTGGTTTGTTAACAAGTGGATGGATTTTTGTAGCGGCATCTCTTAAGGCTCTGCCGTGCATGGTCAAACTGGTACTCAACAATCGAAGCTGAGTGTGAAAGCCAAACGGTGAGTGAATTCTACTTATCTGTGTGGACAGGGATCGTATCCTAATTCTCACAATCTCTTATAAGGTCCTTCAAATCCTATTAAGCTTACGAAGTAACTATCTCAAATCATTATTACCAGCCCAAGCCTCGAACACTCTGTGTATTTTATCTTTTTTAGTTTTCTTGGTCTAAGGTATTGTTGTTGACTACTTTTACACACAAACGATAAATTAACGAAATATGCAGTATCATTTTTATACTTGACAATCCATGCATGTAAGTTTGTTATCAAACAATGTTACGAATGAACTCATTTATTATTTCGGAATAAATAATTTAGTAAGTTAACAAAGTGCTTATTAACAAAAAAATAAAAATACTTTTTCATGATTAAAGATGACTAATTTATTAAAGAAAAATTATATTACAAATGATCATAAATTAAAGTTTTGCCTTTTCTTAGACTTTTAGGTCTAAATCAAATGAGAAAATTAAAAAATAGAATTATCTTATAAATCTAAATTATCTTTGTGATATAGTCCTTTCAGGTGCCCGGCTAGGCTATTACAGTCACATTCAAACCTTACACCCTCAGTGCTGGGAGTGGTTCTGTTGATGTTCCCTACGAATATTAATAAATGTTGTGTTACTATCCAACAATCCTTAAATAACAATAAATCTTACTTTCTAATCTTGTCCTACGGAATAGCTATTTTTCTAGTATCTGTATCGGAACCCTAACTTAATGCGCCTACTCGCGAGAAGGGGGAGTAGAGGGAAGTAGGGAATTAGTGTCCTCCCAGAAGTCAGTAGTAGGTGCTCTGGAGGAGTACCTTCTGGGGCAGGGGTGAGTATTCTCCCAGCGAACCCTAAGTCAGTCTTGGTTGCTCAGGAGAAGTACCTATCGGGATAGGGGTCGGTCGGGGGTTGGTATTCTCCCAGCGAACCCGAAGTCAGTCGTGGTTGCTTAGGAGAATTGTTTACCAAGCGGAAGGGAGCTTAGAAGGTGGGAAGAGAGTGCCCCCTCGTGACGACGTGTCGACGAGGGTTTTTATTTAGTGCGGCGGTGGCTTGGCGGAGCAGCGCAGCGGTGGAGCAATGACATCACAGTTGAGAGATTGTGCGTCGTCATCGGCGGCGTCACGCGGCCTGTGCCGAGGCACACCCTCGAGTAATAATCACGCGCTCACGTCGTGGTCGCTCTGCGGGCCAAGTTACATTCCCCATCTTCTTCAGAGGATTTTTGCTTCTATGAAAACCATCAAAAAACGTTATTAAGTTAAAAATAAAAAATAGTATTTTTTGGGTTCGGTTTGATTTCGGGGTATGCTTGTTTGGAATATTTGACATGAAACTTTTGTAATGTAGGACATAAAATATTCTTAAATAATTTATGCCCTATTTATATCGGTATATCTTGTCGGTTTGCGTACTGATTCTACTAAAATATATAAAAGTTTCGCGGTTGTCGGAATGTCTATTTATTCGTTTTAGGCTTAATTTTTCTCTAACAATTATTAAACTGGGCTCGGGTTATAAGACTAGTATTCTTCATGAAGTCGCGTATATTATTTCTGGTCTTTCGGTTATAAAATCGATTTTCGTTTAAGTTATGTTTAATGAATAAAATTATTTATATTTCAGCGGATCCGGTTCGATATAATTGTTTAAATTTTTTTTTGTTTCTTTTTTTAACCAGGGTAAAGTAGATATCGTCGACCGTGAAACTTTAATGTAGTCGATAGGTGGTTTTATATATATTTTTTACCTCACCAGCACGAAAAGGATAGTTTTGCTGTCCAAATTCAGTGATCAAAATCCAATTTTGCTCACTAGTGAGGCAAAGTAATTCACTGTTCGAACATTGACTTTTGGAATTAACCCGATGATGAAAAAAAACAATACAATGACTGGTCAGAAACAAATTTCGGGACAAATAACCTTGTTCATCTTAAGTAAGAATATAACTACATAGCATGTTTTTATAAATTATTAGTATTATTAAAAGTTTAAGCAGCTAACTTAAAAAATAACATTCGGTGTTTTGATAGCAATGGCAGAGGTTGTAGTAGGTATAATTCTGAATCCAACCTCAATTAAAAAAAAAAAACAAGTAACATGGCGGCAAGCTATTTTTTTGAACATAAGATTATTTATTTAATTAATAATTCTGTTTTGTTTGAAAAATGAGCGATACAAGCTACGAAGATATTTCTCTGACACCAGAAGAATTAAGACAACAAGTCTCCAATGCCGAACTTAACTTTTTGCCAGAGAAGTCACGTGAAAATATTTTTCTCGCTGGTAGAGGTGAAAAGTTGTATGTTGGACTCGTAAACAAATTTTTTCGGGTTCGTGCTTTTAAATCCCTCGCTATGCTCAGTAGTATATATTTAAATCACTCGCTACGCTCGTGATTAAATTCTGGCCTACTTCGGTAGCTCAGGATTTACAGTCGGCACTTCTACCAAAAAACGCTTTTACTCACTTGTATAACAAATAACTATTTTTGTATGTTTTGCCAGAATATGCATTAGAATGTTTTTTGAAAATATTTTTCTCATTGCGGGTGGTTAGTAGGAAGATTATATAAATAGAGCATTGGGATCCTTGGTGTTGACATATTTAGTTCTGAGATCATTTGCAAGACAAGGTGAAGCTGGCATCCAAAAAACTTGGTGTACTCAACACAACGAAGCAGTACTTGACGTCGGGGCAGAGGTTGATACTTTACAACTCGCAAGTTCGGCCCCATATGTAGTACTGCTGCCATATCTGAGTGGGTGCACCCGGATACCAGCTTGGCTGTTTTGACTCTGTTCAACGACGGGCTGTGAGATTTGTCGACGATACCAAACTCACTTGACGAGCCCTAAAGTCTGAGGAGAGACTTTGTCTCCCTGTGGGTGTTTTTTTTTTTTTTTATACCACTAAGGTGGCAAACAAGCCTACGGTCCGCCTGATGGTAAGCGGTCACCGTAGCCTATGGACGCTTGCAACACCAAGTGTTCTACTGCTTGTACAATTTGATGTGTTCTAAGGAATGGTTAGAAATGATGCCCATGGCTATTTCTACCATTGCACCGCTCGCCATCGGCAGGGAATTTATTCTCACACTTTAGAAACGACATGGTCGCGTACAGTGCGGTTTCAGAGAATCTTCCTCCCGCGAACGCTTGGGTTGTGTAATGAGCTTCCTGCTAAAGTTTTCTTAATTCAATTCAATAATTCCATAATTATGGGTAATACAATTTCAAGATGTTACATAAAATATGAAACAGCCATAATTTGCTCTTTCGAGCATACGGAACTCAATAATAAAAATTAAACAAATATGATAACAATTTGCTTACTTTAAATTCAGCTTTTACGTAAATAAGATACAATAAATGTCGACATTATAAAAAGCACATTCATAATTACAATGTCAAAATAAAAGTTAAATTAAAAATAATAATAAAAAATTGAAAATGTTTTACTAAATACAGAATTACGTAATTAAAAAAAAGGTCCAAAATTAAAATAAGTGGATACGTCATACGTGGAGCAGTAGATCTTTAATGTCGTAAAATTATTTTTCGATGAGCAAATCATATAAATTTTTTTTGAATTTTGGATTAGGTAATGCAGCTGTATCATCTGGTATGCTATGGTATATTTTTGTGGACATAAAGCTAACACTGTTTTTACTAATTTTAAGCCTGAAAGTTTGGTATTTAATCTGTTTTGTTTTTATGTATTCTTTTATTGACATTGTAAACTTTCTCAGCTTTCTCCAACAAGTAAGGATATTTACGTACAAAAATACTTTAAAGAGAGGTTTATATGATACAGATTGGTCTGATATCCCGCACAAGGCTCTAACACATTTTTTTTGGGTAACAAATACATTGCGTGCATCAGGTGAATTACCCCACAGAATAAGCCCATACCTTAAATTAGAGCTTACATATGCATGATAAATTCCTGAATGTTTGGACGACACTGACTATTCTTCTCAATGCAAAAATATACTTGTGTAATTTTTCACAAATTCCTGAGGAATTATATCTCCAACTTGAATGTTTGTCAAGTCTTATACTGAGAAAAATCATTACATTTAACTCTTCGATTTTGTTATTTTCGTAATAGATACTCAAATGCGATGAGATGCTTTGAGGTGTGTGGAATTGTATAAATTTTGTTTTTTCTGCATTTAGCAGTACATTATTATGTTTCATCCATGTTCTCAGGTTGTGTAGAGTGTCATTTACAAGTATTTGAACCCTAACCCCCTAACCCTCTTTACAATGGCCTGGTATTATTGCTACCACATCATTCGAAAATAAAATCATTTGGTGGCATACGCAGTCTATAATATCATTTATATAAACGTTAAATAATAGGGGACCAAGTATACTACCTTGAGGCACTCCGCTCGTATTTAGCCGGAAGGGAGATCTACTAGCATTTAGTGTGTGATTTTTTATTACAAAGATACATAATTTCAGTACACTGTAATCTATTTGTCAAAAATGATCTTTCATTCATTAGCAATCCCACGCACACAATATTTTTCTAGTTTCTCAATAAGTATAGTGTGTGATACACAGTCAAAAGCTTTTGTCATGTCCATAAATAACATAGTTACTGGAATTTTCAATTTAATTTAATTTAATTGATTTAATAAGTCGTTTAATCAAGTTATAAGCCGCTACTGTTTTTGATTTGTTTTTCCTAAAACCATTCTGTTCATTGTAATGTAGCTCATTAGTTTCAATAAAACTATTCAGTTTGATAAACACAGTTTTTTCGAAATCTTTAGAAAAGTTTCATACTATAGTTATGGGTCTGTTGTTATTTTTGTAAGCTTTGATCACTTTTTGTGAAGCGGTTTAATAATACAAAGTTTAATTTTAACAGGGAAAATTACTTTTTCAAGCGATAAGTTGATAATATGATAAAATGGTTCACATAAAATATCACAACTTCTTTTTATAATAAGTAGCTTGGTTAACGTAGTTTTTGCGCCATTGGCTGTTAGATTAGTAGGTGAATTTTGTAAGAATTGATTATTAAAACTATTAGATATATCTAAAGCATTAGTCATATATTTACCCTCCTCAAGAATAATGTTAGTTGTATCTGGAAATTTTTTGTTGTCTGTGTCCCATGTAGCTTTACATTTATTTTTGGCGGTCTCAATATATTTTTGGTTGACTAATTGGTTAGATGATTTAATACATCATTTTAAAATATTAGAATAGGTTTTAAGCCTCTCAGAGTTATTACGACTCTTTTAAGTTCGACAATTGTAATACATAACCCCTTTTTTTTGCTAGATATTTTAATACCACGAGTAATCCATTATTGCTATAAGTTTTTTTTACTTTAATTTTTGGAAAACACAAGTTATAGAATAGGATTAAAATTTCATGCAATTTATCAAAAGCTTTATTAACATCGGATTCCATAAAAACTTCATTGTATCTAAGAGAGCTTAAGGAATCACGCTAATTAACAATATTATTTAATAAATATGCCCCTGCATATCTGCTCATGAATTTGCTCTGACTTATGGATTCTCTCAGCTGGTACTTTCTCCAACGAGAATACTAGATATAAAGGACCATACGAGCTCCTTACTGGACCTTCTGCTGACTACACGTCCGAACGGATACTCCGTCTCAGTGGATGCGCCTCTTGGCTCCTCGGACCACTGTCTCGTTCGGACTCAAATGTCATGCACACAACCCGATCCTTCTGGGCCAACTAATTGGCGTCGTGTGTGGCAGTATAAGTCGGAAGACTGGGATGGATTGCGAGAATTTTATGCATCGTACCCGTGGAAGCAGTTCGGCTTTAGCTCAGATGATCCTGACGTCTGCGCAGCTGCAGTCACTGAAACAATCCTCGCTGGTATAGAATGCTTCATTCCTAACCTGCGAGAAGCTGCCGGCGTCAAAAAATGACCGTGGTTTAATAGGTCTCGAGAGAAGCTAAATTTTTTAAGCAAACTGCGTATGAGGCTTGGACCGCGGCTCGTGATAATAAGGATCCGAATATTTCTGAGTTAAAACACAAATTAAATGCTGCCTCGAGGTTCAGTAAGAAAGCAACTGCCAGAGCAAAATTCCAATTCATCGGCAGAATAGGTGGGCGACTTGCGAGCTATCCTTCTGGGAATCTTGCTTTCTGGTCGCTTGCTAAAGCTGCCGAGGGGAACTTTTTCTGTTCTGTATGTGATTGTTACTTATCATTTTACTTTTAGTTAAATTTTTTATATTTTTTAATTAAAATTAAAAAAATTACTTGTCACCATTAGTTTTGTTTAGGTTCTGCTAATAGTAGGCACAGTGAAAAAATACTTTTGATAAATTTTGCCCAAATGATTTATTTAGAAACTAAATTCAATTTTCCTTTTCGCTCAGCACAATTGAAATCACGTGAACAATATGTTGCCGTCAGCTGCGACCTGCGAGCTCTGGCCGTGTGGCGACGTGGGACACAACAAAGGCCCTATTGTAGGTGGAAATGACAAAAGATTCTTCTATTTTATCTTTTAGTATTTAATACAGTACCTTATAAACACGTACTGATGCGAAACACTTGTACACTAAAGGAAATTTTAGTAATTTTATAAACATTTTAAACTAGACGAACCCTGTCTTTACATCTGCAGAAGAACCTATTCCTGTGGAAAATTTCAAACACGATAAAAGTATTGTTTCTCCTTCTCTGCCCCTATTGCTATTACGACGTGCACTAAATACACTGTTACGACGTGTGAAAATTACCCCGCAAAAATAAACCCCCGTGGGAACTCTCAATCGGAATAAAAAGTATTCTATATTATTTTAAGTCGCGAAAGACAGATAGTCGTAATTTATTATTTCGTCTCACCCTGGCAGCTCTGTTCCGTAGTATCCTCACTGCATCGCGTCGCAACCGTAAATTATGAGTGAATATATGAGTGTGCGTGCGTAATTATTATTGGGTTAAAAAAATCTTACCTACGATAACAAAGAGGCATACAAAGAGGTGATCGCCCTTGAAAACCTTAATTATCTTTTTTATTTTGTTATTTTGTAACAATCTTAATCTTAAAAAAAATAATAATCATAAATTAAAACTATTTACTGAAACCCTTTATTTAACCTTTATTGCCCAAACGCATGAGCTCGTCTTATCTTTATTATCTACTAGACTGTGCCAGCGGCTCCGCCCGCCCTAAATTTGGTTATCGGCGTGGGACTCCTTTATTAAATCTCAGTATTAATACTGTGATTTACTCCTTAATTAGCCCGCCCTAAATTCGGTTATCGGCGACTGTGATTAACTCCTTAATTACACTAATGAAGTTTGCTATATCAAGCTGTAGCTATAACTATAGTTCGTTTAAGCTCGGTTATAGTTATTCTCGCAGGAATTTCGGGATAAAAAGTAGCCAATATGATATTCCAGGACCTAACCTATATGTATGCCAAGTTTCATCCCGATCCGTCCAGTGGTTGAAGCGTGAAAGAGTAGCAAACATCCATCCAAACAAACTTCACGTTTATAATATTAGTAGGATTATTACATTTCTATTACACGTCACACCAAAAATATAAAAAAATTGACAGCTACTAAATATTAAAAATCAGACGTCCGAATACTAAAACCTATATGAAAGTAAAATACCCTAAACTTTTGGTATCGAGCTACTGGAGTTTTACCATACAAAAGTGTTAGTATTTAGGTTAAATTATTAGTATAGCAAAATTAAACACACTCGTTTTATTGTGGCCATAATTCATTTCTGTTAATTTTATCATAATCTTTGAAAAATATTCAGCTAACAGAAAAGCAAGTTCAGCTAAAATAACCTGCAGGTAATTATTATAATTTTGACTGAGAAAGAATCATGTGTCATGTCAAAAACAACATAAGAATTGCTTGGTATTACCCAAGTTGACTATCGAGAAAAGAAGGAAGACAAACATTTTCCATCTGTTAAGCACGACAGAAATTACATTGACATTGTTTCGTCCCCATATAATTTTTCTGCCGTCCTTATGCGATTGAAAAGTTTTCTCGTTAACAATTATTACGGTGTTATCAACGCAGTCAAAACTATAATATTCCAAGCAAAAAGCTCTTGCTTGAGCCTGCGCTTCTGTTAGCAGAATCTTTTCTGCTGGTCTACGGTGCTGAAGTCCTGCTTTTTTCAACCGCCGGACAGTCTGCGTCCAAAATCTGAAAATTAAATTTTATGAAAAAATACCCAATAATAAAAGCTGAAGCGTACGAAAAGGCAGCGTTGCCAATTATCAAAAAGTCTTATCCTATTAGAAATTATTTCCTCGTTTTGTGTGTAAATAAAATACTATATAAATTTAATACTATTTTTTTTTTTTTTTACATAAATTTATTTAAACAATGTAATTATTATTCATTACTGAATTTCAACTAAAGTTCTTAATACATTTTTAGGGTTCTGTACCCAAAGGGTAAAAAATGGGACCCCTTTACTTAGACTCCGCTGTTCGTCCATTCGCCTGTGACTAGAATGTTTCTCATGAACCAACTGTCTAACTATCACAGTTAGACAGTTGAAATGTTCACAGAAGATGTATTTCTGTTGCCGCTATAACAACAAATATTAAAAAACAGAATAAAATAAATATTTAAGGGGGCTCCCATACAACAAACGTGATATTTTGCTCGATATTGATAACTGCAACAGGTAGACGCTTGAAATATTCACAGAATATTTAACTATTTATTCGCTTAAAAACTTAATAAAAAATAAAACATAAAATATCTCCCATACAACAGACGTTGTGATTTTTTTGGTTTTTTTATAGATAATGGTACGGAAACCTTCGTGCGCGGGTCCGACTCGCACTTGGCCGATTTTTTCATAATAATTTTCGCGATGTCTATTCTTTACAAGTAAGGCTGAGCTCTTCTCGCGAATTAAAATTATTTCCCAGCAGTCGTCATTACTCACCTAAACCCTTAAGGCCCAACTTACAGCCCACTAGCGCCGCCATTTGATATCTTTAATTTACTCTTCGTAGAAAACGAATTTCTAAAATCCAAATGTCGCAAATATAAAGCTGGTCATAAGCTATATTTAGAAAGTTTAATATAGTTTCTACATAATATCTGTGAGTTGTAGTTAGCATTTCTGCTAAAAACAGCTACTTTTAGAGAGAAAATTAAGGATATTTATTGGTGGCGTTAGTTAGCTGCTATATGCGCCTTAACCCGCCTTAAGCAAAGAAATCGAAAAGTGTAAGTATTATAAAATTAATAAAATTAAATCTAGATATCATGTGGTTTACGTCTGACAAGTGCGTAATCGAATCCCAGTCGATCGCATTAATTTATCTATTAAAGTCAAAGTGTCAAAAAAGGTATCAACATCGAGCCACGGCGGTCGATAAGCGGTACCTATATTGAATTTTATGCCGTTTACCGTCAATCTCAGCCACATCTGTTCGACGAGTGGCGTAGCGGGGTGCTTACACTCTCGCACAGTAAGTCCGCGCCGCACGTAGAAGCCGACTCCGGCGCCGCGCGTGCGCACGCTGGCTGGCCGGGGAACGTGAAGTAATCGGTAGTAGGGGAGTTCGGGAGCTCGACAGTCGTGACCCTCGCGCAGCCATGTCTCATTTATAGCCATAATGTCGACATTGTGCTGTTCCATCGGCACAACATGTTTAGCGCCGAGAGATCCGGGATTTAGAAAACCAACTTTAATATTATTTTTATGCGGAGCCATAAATAACAGTAAATAAACAGTTTACTCGTAAAGGTATGCAGCATTCCAATCAAAATTTGACATGTTTCTAGATTAAACCTCGGCGCTATATAACAGTTGAGTAGGGAATATGGGAATAAAAGTCAAAATATTTTAAGTTATAAAATAGATAGATAATAATATAAGCAATTTTAACTAGTAAGTGATACTGATTTAATACAGTAAATATAAAAATTAAATTGCGTTATAATATATACTAGAGATTTAAGCAGAGATATATACAGCAATGCAAGCAAAACATATAAAAACGACTTTGTCACAAAATTTGACAAATAACAAACACAAAAGTTTAAATAAAAAGCGAAAATAAATAAATGTGGGATAATTAGCCAACTGCTGTTTAGCCAAAAACCTTAAAATCGACGTCGATTCGTATTCGATGAGCCTCAGCGTCCTGACGCCATCGCGCGTATATGCGCCAAGCATTTGGAGCCAAGTATTGACTCTCGGCCATCTACGAGCACCCACGCGTACAATATCATCTCATCCAGGGCAAGTAACTGATGATGGTTAAAACTTGCAACATTATTGCAATCTTCGTCCCCTGAGTCAACATCAAATATTGTACCTCCACATGGTGGTTTCAAATATGCAATTTCATTGGTTGACAGCAGGCGACGTGATCTGAGAAAAAGTGGTAAGTACATTCTGTTTCATATTTGCCCGAATATTTCTGTTTCAATATCAGCAAAAGTAAAAAATCCTGAACAGATTTTAATATTTTTTAACATGCTAAATATATTAATTTTACACTAATCAATAATCCTTGCGAAATTTCAAGCAAATAAATAAACATTTCTGTCTAAAGGGTCGATAAATTATTGCCAAAAAAACTTTTCTCAACTTGCACGCAAACTTTTTTTAGTAAGTTATCTGCACCCTATACCTATACCTATACCTATACCTATACCTATACCTATACCTATACCTATACCTATACCTATACCTATACCTATACCTATACCTATACCTATACCTATACCTATACCTATACCTATACCTATACCTATACCTATACCTATACCTATACCTATACCTATACCTATACCTATACCTATACCTATACCTATACCTATACCTATACCTATACCTATACCTATACCTATACCTATACCTATACCTATACCTATACCTATACCTATACCTATACCTATACCTATACCTATACCTATACCTATACCTATACCTATACCTATACCTATACCTATACTTATACCTATACCTATACCTATACCTATACCTATACCTATACCTATACCTATACCTATACCTATACCTATACCTATACCTATACCTATACCTATACCTATACCTATACCTATACCTATACCTATACCTATACCTATACCTATACCTATACCTATACCTATACCTATACCTATACCTATACCTATACCTATACCTATACCTATACCTATACCTATACCTATACCTATACCTATACCTATACCTATACCTATACCTATACCTATACCTATACCTATACTTATACCTATACCTATACCTATACCTATACCTATACCTATACCTATACCTATACCTATACCTATACCTATACCTATACCTATACCTATACCTATACCTATACCTATACCTATACCTATACCTATACCTATACCTATACCTATACCTATACCTATACCTATACCTATACCTATACCTATACCTATACCTATACCTATACCTATACCTATACCTATACCTATACCTATACCATCAAACAACTGATAGATGGCCTTAAACTGAAACAAACATTATCCGTTTTAATTTACATCTCTTTAGAACTGAATGTGTATTCTTGGGTCGTTTTAGTGCTCTTTCGCATATATGGGTTAATAAGCATTTATATTGCAGTCAGTTTGTAACCTACCAAGTCTGTAAGTACAAAATATACGAACAAGATATTGAGTGTATAGAAATGAAATGAATAGTTCCAAAATTATCGGCCAAAATTTTCTTATAAAGATTATGTTATGAACTGTAGACACTACAAACTTTTGTCTTTAAAAAATAGACGTATCATGCATGACTTGACTTTTTTACATGTCGTCTACTCAGGTGCCGTTAGTTGCTCAGACCTTCTAACAAATGTCCTCCAGCGGGAAGTATCTAATTCCAGGACCCATCTCAGCAAGCATTTTGATATCCCCAGCAACATGCGAACAAACTAAGCATCCAACTCGCCATTCATTATATCTTTTGATGGATCAGTTACAATATCTAAACATGCCTTTCAAAATAAAATCCCTAAAAATTTATTCTTTGTAATTTTATTTACATTTATCAGTTTCTTAGCTATTATTTCAATTTCTGATTGACATTCCTCGATTTTTTTAGTTACTTGTGGAGGTCTGTAACCATGCCCTGACATTAATTTACATTCCAATGTAAACACGCCAAAGGGTTCGACCTTAAGTCTGAGAAGAGACTTTACCTCATTATGTCTGTTCTACCGTTTTTATAATGGGATATGTACTGAGGAATTGTTTGAAATAATACCCACGGCTACTTTCTACCACCGTACCGCTCGACATCGGTAGGGTAACGCTTGGATTGTGGAATGAGCTCCGTGCCAAGGTTTTCTCTAAAGACTATTTGTAATTGTAACAAAACAATTTGTAATATAATTGTATGGGGTTCTTAAATGAAAGAAGGAATTAGATTTTTGAAGGGTCGGTAACGCGCGAGTTATGCCCCAAGTGTTGAAAGCGTCCATAAGCTGCTAAGATGTCTGAGACTGCGAAATAGGTTTATGCTTAGGAGAAAATGTGACTGTACGTCCTACGTTTGTGTAAAACCTGTGAAATTATCTGGAAATTTGATCGACGGTTTGAAAACACTGAGTCTAGATAACTAGGGGGCGTATTGCATATAAGCTTGTTTTGTTTGTGACACATCTACCAGTGTCATCATGTCTCAGGGTGGTGAGAAGGTAGGCCTAAGATGTGGGATCTAAATTATAGAAGGTCGTAATAGGTATTGATCTGCGTTGAAAATTCGTAGCTATCATTGTTTAGAACCACACATACATATCATACATTCATTTATACGGCAATGTTACATAAGTTTGGGAATTTCCGTATTAATTATACAATTGTAACATTGATAGAAACGTTTGTTGCGATATGAAATAGTTAGGGAGTATACTGAAAATTTAAACTATTGTGGAATAAAATGTGAGTGAAAGACTTTGAGAAAAGACTACCAATTGTGGATTGTACCTTGAGTTCTCTCAAAACTCAGGTGATTCCGGGTAAGCATTTTCAGCAGCGTGAATAGCTTTGTAGGTACTTAAAAAAAATGTTTTGTTTTATATTTTTGAAGTGAAAACTTCTTTAGCGGCGGTGTGCACTTTTTTTGGTGATGGGTAAAAAATGTTAAACTCGCGTCAGGACACTTGACCTGATCGAAAATTCGTAAGACGTAGGGAGAGTAGGAGAGGAAGTATTCCCCTCTCTTTCTACTGTGCGGCGAAAGTTCTGAAGTGTTAAATTTTTAATGTAATATAAATTTTTATGTGTATGTACGATAGCGCAATAAATGAATATTGTATTTTTCCACATAAATGATAGTACTTTTATACTGATAATTAAAGCAATTCGTGCAAAGTTATTCTCTAACCATTCCAAAATATAAATATTTTTAAATTAAGAATATTTAACATAATACGAAGGCAACACGTCGAAACAGGAACCGGCGAGCGCCAAAATCATCTCATGTTGCTCCCATTGTGGACATGAAGTGAGATCTAAGCGATTTATATATTAAGATATAGGATTTATTTTAGGTTGCAGATTATTATTATATAATTAGACCTCCTCGTCTAAGTAGTCGATGCTAAATAAACTACAGGTCCAAAAATACCAAGAACCATTTACGAGTGTATCCTAAATGTTTGATATGTGTTTATCTAGACTCAGTCCAGATATAGTATGCCGTGAATCTGTAGCGAAAGACCGTTAGCGAAAATCTTTTCTAGAATTCCCTTACGACTCGAACTCAATTGAACACACAGATTTTGGCGTGTGAAACTGATGTTGTGAAGTATAGTTTTAATCTATTACTTTAGCAATTTTCTAGGATAAATAAAAATATATCCGGATCGGACAAAATGTCATTATCGCAGAGCTCATAAATGGCTTTATAATGCCTTTGCCTTGATTTAGATTCTTTCGTTTACTTGAAACTGAAATTAAATTGTCACTTCTCCGTAAGTTGAGTAAATTCAGTAGTAATTTAGATTTCTCGTAGTTAAGATATCTAGTTGTGGAACTCGTAGATTTTCAGTGACAATTTTAAATTTAACTCCGTTCAAATTCAACTCTTACAAAGATAGTTGATGAAGACAACGTAGAATCTTAAAGAAAAAAATAAGGCTGAGCTGTAAATCAAATTGTTTGTGTGTTCTAGAAATTAGGTTGCCTTGATATAATTAGACCTCCTCGTCTAAGTAGTCGATGCTAAATAAACTACAGGTCCAAAAATACCAAGAACCATTTACGAGTGTATCCTAAATGTTTGATATGTGTTTATCTAGACTCAGTCCAGATATAGTATGCCGTGAATCTGTAGCGAAGGACCGTTAGCGAAAATCTTTTTTAAATTTCCCTTACGACTCAAACTCCATTGAACACACAGTTTTTGCCGTGTAAAATTGATGTTGTGAAATGTAGTTTTAAGTAATTTTATGTAATAAAATTAAAAAGTAAAAATAAGTTTTATTTCATTTTCAGTGACAATTATAAATTTAACTCAGATCAAAATTCAACTCCTATAGAGATAGTATAGTATAGTATATAGTAAAGACAAGGTATAATCTAATACGAAAAAAAAAGGCTGAGCTGTAGATTAAAATGTTTGTGTAACAACTCAGTCAAAGTTGAGAAACATTTGCTAAAAGTATTAATTAGCTTATTAAAATGTAGTTTATTTTTGTAGGCTTTCAATTACGTTAATTTTAAAAGTAAAGTTTAACTATAAATTAGTTTTAAACACACATAAGACTCAAACATTTCACAAAATTCACACACTCTCCTTAACATAAAAAAAGATCGAGAAATATTGCCCTATCACCGTGTTCTAAAAAAAATTCCCATGAAAATAAACCCAGCTGAAAATAGCCAGACTTAGAAAGTCTAGGTTACCTAGTTCTCCTAACAATCTATTAGACAACAAAATTAAAGAAAAACAGCTAAATTCTTTCTCGTCTGAAGAATTAGACAAAGAAAGATGAAATCTTTGTGTTTCAGAAAATCACCCGGGAAAATGAGAATTTTGGAGCTCTTCTAAATGGAATTAAATCTAAATAAAAAACAAAAAGAAATATTTATTATATTAACCTCTGGAAAATAAATAAATCAATTAAACTTTTAGTTATTAAATAGGATCTGTATAACTTACACAACACGTTTTACACTGTTTTTAAAATAACTAAATTAAGACACTTTTCAAGTCTTGACGGACAGGCTGATTTCTCGAATCGCTCAACGTGCAAGCTCTCCGATAGCTCGACAATTTTCCGTATTATACTAGACGTCTAAACTAAACTATAGTCTGACAATCTCTGCCCTGAAGTTCTCTTCTCAATAGCATAAAGCCCTTGGAGTTAATCCCCACTGTAATGCCATGGAAAAATACTGAACATCATACAAGTAAATTCTTTGTTTCTGAGTTCAATAACAAATTCTTTTTTGTTTATATTAAAGCCCGCCAGAAAATCATCTCTCCATGAAACCGTAAGCCATTTGCCTTACAATCACAACATTATGATCCCACACGTTTAAAACAGAAGACATATACTGTGGTAATTCCAAACGTTCCCAATTATACAACCAGTATAAATTGGTCTATCCGCTGTTATACGCCTCATCCCTTTCTCTCCCCTAACTCGTCTACAAACAAAGGCAAAATATATCAGAACAATAAAACCTTGTTACAAGTCGCCACCTAGCTCAACACACCCCCTCCCGACTACGCTCCTCCGAATATAATATGTTTAATAAGCAAAACGGCATTTTAAATAATTTTGGCATAAAGAACATCTTCATAAATCTACAAAAAATATTGAAATAATAGCTAAGTATAATCAGCAAACCAACGACAGAGTAGAAGAGCATACTAATAGTATAAAAGTTAGCATATTAGAAAGTAATAATGAATCAATAGCAATCGACTCACTGTTTTTTCGACCATAGCCATATATATGTATATATATATATACTGCACCAAAATATAGCCGGGGTTCTTAATAAGGCAGACACTCTTCTAGTACATCTGGAAGAACTATCGCAAAATCAGACTGCTATAGATATAATTTGCATAACAGAGCACTTTATGATGTCAGGACATAAACTGCACTTTTAGTTCATTAACCGGAGCCTGAGTATATATTTAAAGATCGTCTGCATATAGATGGTAGAGAAAAGATAATGTAGATGTTATATTATTAATGAAAATAGCAAAGAGAAGTGGAGACAACACGCCACCTTGCGGAACGCCGGCATTGGTGTAGCACCAAGTAGAGAAAGAATCATCTACCATGATCCGCTGACGGTGCCCACGCAAGTTACTATGAAACTAGTCGATTGCTGTTGGAGATATGTTAAGAGAAACAATATTGACCGCTTATTACGGACTAGTAGAATCTACTTTGCGGTACGGTATAATATTCTGAGGAAATGCTACTGAAAGAGAAGCCGTCTTTAGGGCCCAAAAGCGATGCATAAGGGCAATGTCAATCTTTAAAACATTCAAAATATTGACCATGCCATCGTTATACATCATGGAAATATCGACTTTCGTAAAAAATAACCCTGATTTATTTAAAAAAAAATCTAATAATCGCACTATCCCAACAAGAATTCAACAAAAAAATCTTCTGCGTGTACGAAAATATCGGACAGCTATTATAAAAAAAAGTGTACTCGGCATGGCTCCCACTATATTCAACAAGTTACCTGACAAAATAAAGGACCTAGAATTAAACCAATTCAAGAAACAGTTAAAATTACAATTAATTGATAAATGTTACTACACTATAAATGACTTTTTAAATGATAAAATCGGCTGACATTATTGTTATATTCTAACTGTCAATCTTCTTAATTATTTTATTTGACATTTTAATATATTTCAACTTATATCTAATTATATAATCTATTATAAGCAATTTATTTTTATTTAATTTAATTGTAAGCTATAAGCAGTTAGTTTGATGTTTCTTTACCATGTAATTTTTATTATCTCTTTTAAAAATATTTGTATGCCTTTATGGTAAAATATAGCGCTCTCAATTGTAACTATTTTAAGACCTGTATTCCTGTCACCTATGTTTAATAAATAAATATTACTATTACTATTACTGAAACATATAAACAATATTTACCACCGACATGGTCAACACCACCGCACAGAAAAACAACTCTATTTATATAAGGTTTGAATTTGTAGAAATGACATAGCTATAACATGGTAAGTTGATCACTATGTGCGCTAGCGAAGCGTTTGGTTCACAGCATCGTTTCATATAAGCGTTACGCAAGTGTGTTATAGAACAGGAACGGATCCAACACCAGGGCACCAATCTTAATATAAACATAAGATCGTTTACGCTTCGCACCTCTGGGAACAATGAGAAATAAACACTCCTGACTTAATTTTTTAAAACAAAGGGTAAAATTAGAGTACTGTCTGTTCAAAATACTGAGAAGTATTTATTTAAATAAGTACAAAGTCGTGTACTTTGGTTAAATTTGAAGTAAATATTTTAAGTATATATATACAACCATACACTCGTTTTGCGAAATAAACTGTGTAGCAGAAAAAATCTGTTACATTACTACAAGGCAACAATGCGACAACATCTTGGAAACATAGTGGAACAGAGTAAGCCTGTAGTAGATGTTATTTGACTACATCCAAATATCCTATAAAGGTCAGATTTTAATTCAATATCTTCTTAGTTGATTAATAAATTAAACTTCAGTTTTTAATGTATTGAAAAGTATTTCAATTTCTTAATTATGCCTTCAATCTGTATAATTAAAATATCGGGGTCATAATTTAAAGAATATGCAATACGAAAAACAGCCTTCCTTATTGTTTTAAGGATGAACTATCACGACATAAAGTAGTTGTTTATTGTGTTATAACAATAAAATGCAACTCCTCGTAATCCAAATGACCGCAATAAATGTGCTACTGCAAGCGACGGGCGACGTTCGCCAAACCACTTTGTCACGGGCATCCTGCTCGGCGGGTGAATAAAGATATTTGTAGATACTACCATTTACTTTTTAGGGCTCCGCTGCCAAATATTGCAAATGAAAATGGTTTTGTCATCTTCATTCGTTTATCCATATGTGTAGTATATTTATATTTCTGACTTATTTTTATCGATACTGAAATTTTACAGGCAAAGATATTTCTTTTTTAGGCGTTATGTAACCCACAATACAGTTTTAAACTTAAACGTATTAAATGATTTTAAAATTAAAATAAGGGTAAATCTTAGAAATAACTGATATATAAATTTTTCTTTTCGCGCAACACAATTGTGTAGTATCATTGTATTGTGTTTTTAGCCCTAAATCGACGATGTTCATTTCGAATTAGGCTAATTTTTCGTTTACAAGATTATCTTTCATTGGAGAAAAGCTTAGCGTGAAATTAGAAATTATTTTCATTGCAATTACATTACATAAATTATAAACACAAAAAGGTTACTTATTATATATTATTCTTATATAACATTATCTTCTTATTGAACTTCTGATAGCCAGGACGCACTGGTCAAAGACTTTTATCTTCAGCTTCTGTGATATAGGCAACGTGAAGATTTGACTAAGCTAACCAAATGCTGCCCGCTGTAGCCGATCTTCCCCCACCACTGTAAAAGCGATAAAACACACACAGGGAGGCAAACTCTCTCCTCAAATTTATGGGTTCGATATGACTTTGTGATCGTTGTCGATTCCCTCAGCCTTTCGTTGAACGGAGTCAATAGGGCCAAGCTGGATCCGGGTGAACCCGTTCAAAGATGGCAGCAGTACTCCATATGGGGGCGCGCTTGCGACTTGTAAAGCAGCAACCTTTGCTCCGAGTTGAATAACTGCTTTGCTTTGTTGAGCATTTTATTGCCCTTCGGCCGTTTTCGAAATCAAATTTCGAAATTGTTATTACACAATAAACAACTACTTAATGCTTTTTTAGAGTTACCTGTTTTTAGGGTTCCGTACCCAAAGGGTAATTAGCGGAATTAGCTTAAAATATTCACAGAATATTTAATATTTAGTCACTTTAAAAATAAATAATTAAATTAAAAAAAAACAAATATCTAAGGGCAAATTTGTTGTATGGGAGCCCTCCCAACAAACGTGATTTTTTCCAGTTTTTATAAATAATGGTACTTTTCGGTTAGTAAGCTTATCTCGATCCTATCTACCTCATTGCACTAATCTTACCTACGTATCGTGATGGATTTGCAAATAATTTGCTCTTAGTACATTTGTCGTGATTGTAGAGTCATTATTCTTTTATATGCGATTCTTGGATTGTACAACTGGATCTGGGATCCGGACTTTGCTACTCATCGCGCAGTGGAAGCGCAAAAACCAAATCCAAAAAGAACAATATATATTAAATCAATAAATGACCGAGTAGATTGAAAAGTAAATAAGTTAATAAAGGTTCAAGGGCGATCACCTTTTTCTATGCCTCTTTGTTATCGTAGGTAAGAAAAATGTGAACCCAATAATAATAATTATTCATAATTTGCGGTTGCGACGCGATGCAGTGGGCAGAGAGCAGCCAGTATGTAAAATGTAAAATACAATTTTCCAGTTTTACATTAAGTAGTCATATTTTTTACAAAGTCTATTGCTTTTCATGGTTGTTTTTAGTTTGAAAGACATTTAATTTTACACTCTGGCACTGTTTTATTATATATAAAAAGATAATTATTATCACAGACCATGATATTATGTTGATTCCACAGAACAACTTATTATTTTTAATTATTTTTTTTCGTCCAGTCAGTGGGCAAAGGACTTTACTCCATACAGCCTCATCTTATGTATTAGTATAAGTGTAATGTTGCCCAAAAACGGCGATAGATCAGATCCAACGAATTACAGGCCTATCGGTCAACAAAAATAAGTAATAACCTCTGGGACTGACCTTATTCCGTCGGTAGGTATTTATTAGGCGTATTTAATAGTATATAATTATAAATTAATATTTATTAGTTTGTACAGTAGGCGACACATAAACTTAACCTTAATGGACTTTGAACCCAAGGCGCAACGCAGCGAAAAAGTCGCGAAAGAGAGATAGTCGTAATTTATTATTTCGTCTCATACTGAAGAAGAAGAAGAAAAATATTTATTTAGCACTCATTAACAATATGTACTTAAAAAGAATAAAACTAAAATAAAATCTAAAAAATTAATAACAAGATTAATCCTTAAATTTGATTAATAATAAGTGCCAAAAAGGTCTCTTACTCAGTATAAGCTGCAGCAAAAGCTACAGCACTGATATTCTGTAAGAGCCTATTCGGGCTATCACGAACCAGTGTGACAGTAAAAACATAAAACTTAACATTACACTTATACTTATTTCATTAAATCATCTGATAATGTGATTATAACTGTTTGGAATGTGATCAATAATGAAACTGGTAGATCAAAGGCTCGTGAACACAACTTTAATATCAAAACAGACTCTGGTTTAATTGACAATGAAGAAAAAAATTGCCCAAATATTTGAAAATTTTATTGGTGAAATACCATCAAAAACAACTGAATCCTTAACTTAATCTTGCCAAGCTGCTGAATCTATTCTAAAGGAAAGTGTTACTGAGTGTAATGTTAACTTTAAATTAAAACATGTGGATCCCCAAATAATTATCACAACATTTAAAACACTTAATCTGAAAAATACTGAAGATTTGTGGGGGATGTCTGTTAAGTTAATTAGCTCAATCATTTCAGTTGTTGCTCCCTATCTTGCTGATATATTTAATGTATGCATTGATAATGGTGTATTTCCAGACCTCATGAAATGCAGTAAATTGATACCTCTTTTTAAATCTGGTGACAAAGAAGATCCCTCAAATTTTAGACCAATATCTGTTCTACCTGTCTTTAGTAAAATATTTAAAAAAATTTGCTAAATCAATTGCTTTCACATTTTTGTATACAGGGACTTTTACATGATCGACAATTCGGTTTTACCAGGGGACGCTCAACTACTGATGCTGGAGCCTTGCTTATGAAGCACATTCTCGCGGCATGGGAGAGTTCCCAGGATGTAGTTGGCGTTTTTTGCGACTTATCGAAGGCGTTTGATTGTGTCGATCATCATACGTTGTTAGCTAAACTAAAATATTATGGTGTTAGAAATAAATCCCTTGAACTTGTAGAATCATACTTAAGCAATAGAATTCAAAAAGTGGTTATAAATGGTGCTCAATCTCAGGGATCTCTAGTGAAACTAGGTGTACCACAAGGGTCAATATTAGGGCCTTTCCTGTTTTTAGTATATAT
This sequence comes from Apoda limacodes, assembly GCA_946406115.1. Taxonomy (NCBI): domain Eukaryota; kingdom Metazoa; phylum Arthropoda; class Insecta; order Lepidoptera; family Limacodidae; genus Apoda; species Apoda limacodes. The sequence goes on along the minus strand of OX291553.1, from coordinate 1,272,026 downwards.
AAATGACTTACCCTTTATGGTGCAAAAATTTACAGAGATAGTATTATTTGCAGATGACACTTCATTATTGTTTGTGAACATGAAACACGACACCTTATAAAAATTTCAAATTGGTTTACTGTTAATAATCTTGTACTTAATCCTAATAAAACAAAATGCATTAAGTTTTCACTACCTAATGTAATCGAAATTAATAGAAATCTGGTATTAAACAATGAAAATTAGAATTAGTTGATAAGACTGTCTTCTTAGGTATAACTATTGACTCAAAATTGCAGTTGGTCCACAAATTACAGTACTAGCAGGTAAACTTAGTTCTGCTGCTTTTGCATAACAATTGACTGACATAACCACAGCAAGACTTGTTTACTTTGCTTATTTCCACAGTGTCATGTTATATCGTATTTTGCTTTGGGATTCTGCTGCTAATATTCAAACCATATTTATATTACAAAAAAAGGGCAGTACGAAGCATTAATGAGCTAGGAAGCCGAGACTCTCTCAAGGATGTTTTTAAAGAAATAAATATTCTAACGGTACCGTGTCAATATATCTATGAAAATATTATGTTTGCCCGTAAAAATATATCCCAATTTCTGAGGAATAGTGCTAAGCACAACTTAAATACGAGAAATAAAAATAAACTTGCTATGCCAAAGTTTAGGCTTACTAAAGCCAACAAATCATTTATGGGAAGCGGTGTAAAATTTTATAATAAGTTAACTGTAGACATTCTTAACTTAGGTGACAAACAATTTATATTTTATATTAAACATCTGCTATGTAAGAAAGCATATTATAATGTAGATGAATATTTGAATGACAAAATTGTATGGCCTAGTATTACACAAAATTAATGTTAGGTTTTCTATTCAAACTTAAATAATTTAGGTTTGATAAGTTAAAGGAGCACTCTAAATACCAAGCTAAGTAACGATGTTATGTCTCTGTTGTTTACTTTATAGTGGTTGGTGGCGAGCTACCAGGGGATGCACTATGTGCAATCCGCCTTTGGTTGCCTGGTTTTGGTGAGGCTTTGGTTGTGTGGGGATGTGGCGCACGAGTACGTACGTGTATGTGTGTATATACATGTTTGGATAGATATTGTGTACTTGATGGCTTGGTTCCTGCATGACTGATTGGTAACAGGTGTACATCCGGGAGTTTCTTGTCACTTCTTCTCCCTTTAGGCTAGTTTCCGAAGTGATGGTAGTTTTAATGATGTGCATTTGTTGCCGGGCTGTTGTGTAGGGGCTGGGCCACTTTCGGGTGTGCAACGTCTGTTTGAATATGTGTGCGCATCTATGTATATGTGCATGTTTGTGTGTAGCACCGGCTCGTGTTCGGAGCCCTGCCGTTATCGGGCGGCCGAACGAGGATTGAATCAGATAGGACCTATAAGTTCTTTTACGTATAGTTTTATTTTCTATTTTTTATATATATTTGTATATTAATATATATATATATATATTAATATTTATCTGTATGTGTATATATGAATATGTGCATGTATGTGTATCTTATATTATCCTTAATATGTTATAAATACCTATTTATTTATTTATTTGCATTTTTGTAAAATGTAAATATGTATGTATTTATATATATATATATATATATATATGTGTATATGTAGGTACGTCTTCTGTGTAATATTATATATTATATGAATATAGTACAATCGAAGTTTTATTGGAGTTGCTTGAGTGTGTCATGCTCTCTCAAAGTGTCTCTGCGGTGGTGGCGTGTGTGTCGGGTCGTTACGTTCCCTAAAACATGGTTGTCATACTTGTGAACGGGTGCCGCCTGTGGAGGCTGGTCTGCTCTTGCAAACTTCTTTGTATTCTTATTATATATATATGTACGTCTGCTATGTAATATTATATGTTATATGAATATATTTTTCTCGGGAGTAGCTTTTAATCCCGTCACAGAATAATTGAAAACTTTTAACGTATCACATGGTGCCCCCCCCTATGCAATCTGAAAAACAATAGGCAATTGAAATATTACATAAATATAAATTGTTTTTTTTTTTAATCAAACTATTTACATTGTAAATCTTATTTATTTAATGTTTCAATACAAAACATGTATTTATTAGTTGATACACTATAATTTTATGTTTCGTTTGTGATTTTACAAAGATTACCTATTGGACGCACGCAATAAAACAGTATTGTAATTAGTTTGTAAAGCTAGTTGTAGTTAATTTACTTGACGATTCGAAAGTGTGCTTAGTAACCCATTTGAATAAAAAGATTTTGATTTGATTTGATTTGATTTGAATACATAAGATGAGGCTGTATGGAGTAAAGTCCTTTGCCCACTGACTGGACGAAAAAAAATAATTAAAAATAATAAGTTATTCTATGAAAATCAATAGACTTTGTAAAAAATATGACTACTTAATGTAAAACTGGAAAATTGTATTTTACATTTTACATACTGGCTGCTCTCTGCCCGCTGCATCGCGTCGCAACCGCAAATTATGAATAATTATTATTGGGTTCACATTTTTCTTACCTACGATAACAAAGAGGCATAGGAAAAGGTGATCGCCCTTGAACCTTTATTAACTTATTTATTTTTAAATCTACTCGGTCATTTATTGATTTAATATATATTGTTCTTTTTGGATTTGGTTTTTGTGCCGCAGTTATATTAGTCCCTCCCATTCAAAAGTAGTATTTGGGAGATACTGGAATAGTAATCATGTAGTAATTTCGGTAAAAAACATTTATGAAGTATGGAAAAAATCGTCTTATTGTAATCTATATGAATAAAAATGAATCGCAAAATTTGTGCTAAACGACGGCTGGACCAATTTGGGTAATTTTTTTTTTGTTAGTATTAGGGCAAGGTTTTTATGAAAGAAAAAAACGATCAAGTGCCAGTTGGACTCGCACACTAAGGGTAAACCGATTTTAATGAAATTTTGTTAAGTTCTTATGCACACTCCGGGGAAGGTTTCTGAAAAAGAAAAAAATGTCAAGTGCGAGTCGGACTCGCGCAACAAGGGGAAAGAGATTGTAATGAAATTTTGGTGAGTTGTTATGCACATGCCGGGGAAGGTTTCTGAATTAGTACAACCCTTTTACAATAGCTTGGTACAGCAGTTGTTTTAAGTTTTAAGAAACAACGTTCGCCGGGTCAGCTAATTTATTATAAATTAAAATATTTTTTTAGTATTTTTACTTACCATAATCGTTAGTATTACAGAATTGGCTTTTTAGCCTATTTCGCACTCAGTGTCCTCAATAATTAACGCGCACTTGGCCCGTGTGGGTACCTAGTGCGTAACTGCAAACATTCTTAGTAAATAGGTATAGACTAGTGCCCAAAAGTAATAAGGGTTGATATACTCATTCGTTTAGTTCTTTGTTTCTATATACTAAGGTGACATATAAGCATACGGTGCTGCCCTTGTGCGTGACTAACTAGGCTTAAGGTGTGAGGATGGACTCCCTCACAGGGCTAGCGATGCGATGGTAGAGAGGTGACCGGACGTGTGCATAGTTTTTAAAAATTCCTTAGATATACACAATGGTTAACAAACATTAACTTAATCCACTGATTTTATCTCTACTAGTATTGGCAAAAGTTATCAGTTTGCAGACTCTTTGGTAATTTGGTCGCGACTGGCCTTTTACCAAATGTAAAATAAAATATCAGAAGTCGTAGGATAAACTAAAAATAATAACAATAAAAATAAAATTTTAAAAGACATTATTTGGCAGGAAAGTTACACACAATAGTGTGAATATACACAACGGATCTTACTGCAAATGGAGCTTTTAATATCAAAACTTTTCATCAATCAATCCAAAAACTTTTGAATATATTAGACTTTTTAACTACAACAATTCCACAATTAGGTAATCCAGATCACAGAAACCCATATGAAAAAAAAAAAAAATTATAAATTAAAACTATTTACCTAAACCCTAAACTTTTATTGACCAAGCGCGTGCTTATGTTTAATGTCTAGTTTTATTACATTTTTATTACAAAAATACAAAAAATTCAACAGCTACTGAATACTTATATTATTATTATTTTTTTCCTGTGGAGGCTGGTCTGCTCTTGCAAACTTCTTTGTATTCTTAGTATTTAGTCTTACTTTTTTGTTTTTTTTATTAATACTGTAAGACATTGATTATTTCTTAGTGATGAATACATAAACTGTCTTTTGTTTATATTAGATACTTTTTAATGTTGTGCTTGTGCTTTATATTTCATGTTTTTTTATGTTTGTAATGGAAAGTGTCCTTTTATGATAGGGAGGGCATTTTCCAATATTTTAAGTGGACGCTGTAAGAGAAAGGGAGAAAAGAAATGCCCTTGCTGAGTTTCTTGCTGGTTCTTCTCAGTACAAGGTCTCCCGCTCTGTAGACTTACGAACCGATGGCGTAGTGACATTCATAAGTGCTCAATTATTGTAGCCTAAACTGAATAAATTAAATTGAATTTGAATTTGAATTTGAATTTGAATATGAAATTTGAATATTATATAATAAATTATTATAATCTTACATCAGACGTCCGAATACTAAAACACTTATTAAATTTAATCTCTTATTTATTACATTATGCTCTATTGAAATATTGATATTCCCATGGTATTATATAAAAGTAAAATACCCAAAAGTTTAGGTATCGAACTAATTATCTACATAGAAAATTTTAAGCGAGTCATCCATCAGAGCTGGAGTTTTACCTAACAAAAGTGTTAGTAATTGGGTTAGTTTATTAGTATAGAAAAATTAAACACACTCGTATTATTGTGGCCATAATAATAACTGTTAATTTTATCATAATCTTTGAAAAATATTCAGCTTACAGAAATGCAAGTTCAGCTAAAATAACCTGTAGGTAGTCATTATAATTTTGACTGGGTAAGAATCATAACACAGTCAAAAACAACATAAGAATTGCTTGTTAAACGCCTTTGTAGGTATTACCCAAGTTGACTATCGAGATAAGAAGGAAGAAAAACATTTTCCATCTGTTAAGGACGACAGCAATTACATTGACATTGTGTCCATAAAAGTTTTCTGCTGTCCTAATGCGATTGAAAAGTTTTTCGTCCACAAATATGACGGTGTTTATTATTATTATTATTAACGCAGTCAAAATTATAATATTCCAAGCAAAAGCTTACTCTTGCTTGAGCATGCGCTTCTGTTAGCTAAATCTTTTCCGCTAGCCGACAGTGCCGAAGCCCTGCTTGTTTGCTTGAGCATTCGCTTCTGTTAGCGAAATCTTTTTCGCTAGCGGAATCTTTTCCGCTAGCCGACAGTGCCGAAGCCCTGCTTGTTTGCTTGAGCATTCGCTTCTGTTAGCGAAATCTTTTTCGCTAGCGGAATCTCTTCCGCTAGCCGACAGTGCCGAAGCCCTGCTTGTTTGCTTGAGCATTCGCTTCTGTTAGCGGAATCTTTTCCGCTAGCCGACAGTGCCGAAGCCCTGCTTCGAAATCTGAAAATTAAGTTATTAAAAAATAGCCAATAATAAAAGCTGAAGTATACGAAAAGTATATAAGTATAAATTAATGATAACAAATATTTTTGTTATAATCTTTTATATATTAATTATAAAAATATATTACTAATTAGAAAAACGCGATAAAAAAATTAGACCAGAGCGGGAATCATTTTTTTATTAATTATATAGGTTTTTACTTCTAGATGACCTTCCACCCTATTTGTATGTTAATCACCTCATACGACAGCTCATTGTTAATATGTGCAATAGAAAACCCACCGGTTCGGAATGATTTACTACCGAGAAGAACTGGCAAGAAACTCAGCTGTTAATCTTTTATATTTTTCAACTTCATACTAAAATACAATATAACCTTATAACATAATATAATATACAATGTTTTAATTAAAAAAAAAAAATGCACCAATACCAATACAAATTAATAAATTCTAATTCTCCCAAGCATATTAATCGTTAATGTTTTCATCAACGTTGTAATAGCTTTTTTCATTAAACTTTCTTTGACATATATATTAAATTTATTTGGAGATAAATTAACTACATAATCTGGAATTAATTGTAAAAATATTAACATTGTATTGCAAAAGGGCTATGTACCTTCTGAAGACGACATTTTGGAAATACCAATTTATCCTAATTTCTTGTATTAACACTGTGTAGGTCACTATTTTTGGCAAATAAGTGATAACATTTGCGTTCGTACATTAAACAAGTTAAGATTTATTGGCAAGGAACAGTTTAAATATCAATTTCCTTTAATAGTTCCCTAAGAGAAATTCGAGGTTATAAAACCATTTTCAGATCCTGTGTGAACAATGTCAATTTTTTGGCCCTTTGAAATAGTTTTTTTTATGCCCTTAGTGGTCCCACCAGTCCAGGCTTTTGGAGTAGAGTGCGAAGAATCTACGTAGGATTAATCGGTGTATACAGTAGAAGCCGTATGGTTCCAGCAGAACAGAATTCGACCACTCCCTATCTTCCTAGGATGTCGTAAAAGGCGACTTAGAGGTAAAAGGGGTCTTATTTCTCAACCCCAAACACAGACTGATGTTGGGCAGCAGTAACATCCGGTAGTAGTCTGAATTAACTGCGGTCACCAACCCGTCTGCCCAGCGTGGTGATTATGGGCAAAACCCAATATGGTGAAGGCAGGAAAAAAAACGGCCCTTAGTTCCCGGCAGCCACACTGTCCCGGCTACGGTAGCGGTCGGTATTACGGTGGGGCAGAGGGTGCTAGGAATCTCTGGGTTACACAAACGGCTACCATAAACAACGACTACATTTGGCAACATACAATGGACGCACGATGAGGTTGGATCATTACCTCGTAGAACTCGAAGAAGAACTAAGACTCATAAACTGGCATGTACTGGGTTTATCAGAAGTCCATAGACAGGGCGAGGACACGCTGACCCTGGAGTCAGGAAACTTATTCTACTTTCGAGAAGGTGATGACTAATCCCAAGGCGGTGTTGGTTTTCTGGTCAACAAATCGCTCATAAACAACGTTGTGGAAATCAGTAGAGTTTCGACTCGGGTAGCATACCCTGTCCTAAAGCTCACCAACAGATACTCTCTGAAGGTGGTACAGGTATATGCGCCAACCTTGTCTCACTCTGATGAAGAAGCCGAAGCCACATATGAAGATATCACCAAGGCCCTTCATAACACCACCAAGGCTAACTACGACGTTGTGATGGGAGATTTTAACGCCAAAGTGGGAGTACAAGAACGCGACGAATCTAGAATCGGTCCTAATGGCTTTGGTTAGCGAAATTACAGAGGACAAATGCTAGTAAACTTTCTCGAAATGGAAGGTATCTTTTTGTTGAACTCGTTCTACAAGAAGAGTTCCCATAGAAGGTGGACCTGGAAAAGTCCCGATGCTGTCACTAGGAATAAGATAGATTTTATTATGGCAGATAGACGGACATATTTAGAGATGTCTCAGTGATCAATAGGTTCAATACCGGCAGTGATCACAGACTTGTTAAAGGCAATCTAAATATAAATTACAAGGCCGAAAGAAATCGTCTAATAAAGTCTACTCTTAGACCTTTACAGTCCCAAGCTACGGTAGGATCCGAAAAGTTTCACCTGGAACTTTAAAATAGATTCAATTCGCTGGAAAACACAGGCGACGTTGACATAATGACCCACAACTTGGTGAAGACGGTAAAAGAAATGAGATGCAAATTCTACCAGAGCCATCTGACGAGACTAAAAACTGCAGATGGCAAAATAGTCACCTCCAAACCAGAGATCTCAGCAGAAGCCGAATGGTTTTGTGGACAACTCTACACGTCACATGCGGCTAGGCCCACATCTCTCATAATCGAAGATTCAAGAGCCAAACTGACGCGTTACTTCACCGAGGATATCCTGTACGTTGACCAAAGTTAGATGAGGGCGGCTCTGGAACAGCTTAGAAACAACAAAGCTCCGGGCGATGACGGCATTACGACTGAGCTTCTAAAAATCTGCGGAACTCCAATCCTTAAAGAGTTAGCAAAGCTTTTTAATGTTGTCATCCATAACTGAACTACACCGGAGGCGTGGCGCGGAGACGTGGTGGTATAATTCTTTAAAAAGGGAGATAAAACTTTACTTAAGAACTACCTTCTAAGCCACGTATATAAGCTGTTCTCTAGAGTCGTCACGAATCGTCTCGCTGAAAGACTTGACGAGTTTCAGCCACCAGAACAGGCCGGATATCGGAAAGGCTTCAGCACCGTAGATCACATTCATACTGTACGGCAGATTAAACAAAAAACTCAAGAGTATAATCAGCCGCTGTGTATGGCGTTTGTGGATTACGAGAAATCGTTTGTCTCCATCAAAACCTGGGCTTTGCTAGATTCTCTGCAGCGATGTCGTATAGACTGGCGACATATTGAGATGCTGCGATGTCTTTACAACGCTGCTACGATGACTGTCCAGTTCCAGGACTATAGGACTAGTGCCTTCCAGCTGCATAGAGTTGTAAGACAGGGGGACGATATATCCCCGAAACTGTTGACCAATGCGCTAGAAGATGTCTTCAAAACTTTGGACTGGACTGGGCGGGACATAAACATAAACGGTGAATACATCGCACACCCAAGGTTTGCCGACGACATTGTTATTATACCAGAGTCATTGGAAGAACTGAGCGAAATTTTACACTCCCTAGATGAATCCTCTCGAGGAGTGGGCCTTGGCATGAATTTGGATAAGACAAAAGTCATGTTCAACCAACACGTCGCGCCAATGCCAGTATACGTCGCGGGTACCTTACTCGAAGTTGTCCAGGATTATGTGTACCTTGGACAAAAAATCCAACTGGGCCGGAACAATTTTGAGAAGCAAGCCAACAGGAGGATCCAGCTGGGGTGGGCAGCATTTGGTAAACTTCGTCAATGTCTTTACGTCGCCTACACCGCAAAGTCTAAAAACGAAAGTCTTTGACCAGTGCGTCTTACCAGTCATGACTTACGCCGCCGAAACGTGGACACTTACAGCAGAGCTGCTCCACAAGTTCAAAGTCGCACAGCGCGCAACGCAGCGAGCTATGCTCGGAGTGTCTCTAAGGGATCGAATCCGAAATGAGGACATCCGGAAGAGAACCAAAGTTACCGACATAGCTCGCAGAATTAGCAAGCTGAAGTGGCAGTGGGCTGTCGGAGGGCCGATGGCCGATGGAGCAGACGTGTCCTAGAGTGGAGACCGCGTATGGGAAGGCGAAGCGTGGGACGCCCTCCATCTCGGTGGACCGACGACCTTAATAAGGTGGCTGGTGGTGGCTGCATGCGGAAGGCAGAGGACCGGGAGAAATGGCGCGCCATAGAGGAGGCTTATGTCCAGCCGTGGACCAATATAAGCTGATATGATACAATAGGTTTTCCCTCTTGTCAATATTTTTTTATTTTACTTAAATTCTCAATTCGTTGTAAACTTATATAATACAACGAATGGAAAGTAACCATACAACCTAATAATCTATATATTTACATGGAAGTAATATGATGTTTTTACTGGATATGTACAATTTCACATGGTGCGGAAAATACCAGGCAAATACAAATGCGTAAATGAAACGAATGAAATACGTAAATGAAACAATTACCTAGTATTTTTACCACATATCTAGTAAAATTGTTAGTAGACGTAACCTTGACAAAGTGCAGCTAATGAATTAACATAACATAAATACTATATTTCTCATTTATTCAACATTACATTTGACTTAGCGTCAAACGGACGAATACAAATTTTGTTTATGATACAATAGTACAGTATTTATTTAATTTATTGTAATAGTACATATAAACAACTAAAAGCATTTTTATCGAAAGTATTTCACTTTTCAAGGCTTCATAGACCATTTGATCACGAACGCTTTCTCTGAGCTGGTAAACACAGTATGTACATGTTAAGACTACAATTCTCTGTATAATTTTATGTGAAAGAATTTGTTTCCGAGACAGTACACATAATGATGAGGTCTATAACGCGTCATAACTAGAGGTCATAAAACCGGTGGTAGTTTAAAAATTGGTTTTACGATTTTAATGCAGTGAATCAGGATTTAGTTTCTTCGGAAATTCTTTCATATACCTACACTAAAACTCACCAAAGGTTCAGGGCAGTTAGATAAATATTGTAAAAACAAGCAAAAAAAAAAAATAGAATAATATACGATTCTGACGAATTCAAAACCTAATAAATGATTCAAAATAAAACTTTTTCAATTTCGGTAAAACCAGTTTTGTGACCCCTAGTGGTGATGATTTGAAAAAAAGTGCACCCCTCGCACCCCGCGTCCCTAAATCAAGCACATCTAAAAAATTAATTCTGCGCAGTCAAGGTCAGCGCTAAACTTAGGTGCCGGCATGTATACCTACGCGAGCGGCAATGGTAAAAGGCAAAAGAAATAATACGTAACGGCTAAACAATGGTTTTTTAACATCAATTCCCTTGAAGTGACAAAATGAGTACGCCGATAACCGGGTCATGTCTGATTTTTTTGATATAAAACCGACGACATCGTTCAGTAAAATATATTTTTCTATCGCTTATAGCGCATCCATATACCTATATATTTTTCTATCGCTTATAGCGCATCCATATACCTATATATTTTTCTATCGCTTATAGCGCATCCATATACCTATAAAAGTGCAAATAAACATCCTCCACTGACTGACCGACTCATCGATCGCTTGAATGTATAAATAGGTAATAGATGAATGACTCCCTCGCAGCCTAGTTGGTAGTGTGGTCGACTGCTGTGCAGAGGGTGTGGGTTCGAATCCCGCACAGGTCAAACATTTAAGTAATAAACATTTGTGTTTGTCTTGAGTCTGGATGTAATTCATTATGTATGACACATATGTACAAAAAAAGTAATATATGTATTTGTATCCGTTGTCTGGTATCCATAACAGAAGCTTTGCTTACTTTGGGGCCAAACGGCGCTGTGTGTAATGTCCAAATATATTTATATTTATAATGATACTTACGTGATATTGAAAAGTAGGGCTCTGGGTATTGAGAAACCTCGTCGATACCTAAAAAAAAATATAAAATGTCACTCATGATACTGCTTTTAGTTACCTATTGAAGACCAGACAGTAAAATTATTTCTATATTACTGTTTTTCTTTTATATTGTATTTATTATTCTATATTAAGTTTTAATTTGAAGGAAAACATCGTGGGGAAACCTGCATAATTAAAAAAAGACTCAAGTAAACCCCCATGATAAGGGGAGGCCGTGCCCCACAGTCGGAACGTAGGTATGGGGCTGGTAAGGATTAAAATTATTAAGTTACTACTTTTGATTCATGATGGATAAGTTCCTCTAAACATACGTAATTAACAAAGTAAATTTACTTACTGTTATTCGAGTTCGTCGCTCAATATATTTTATTCTGTAGCCTCCGCTGCACTTGGATAAGTTGAGGTGCCATTATTAATTTAGATAGGTACGATGCAACAAACGATTGCGCGTCCGCGCGCCTAATCGTGTCACATCACGGATAACCCTAAATTTTGATTTATTTTATTTTACCTAGATGTTGCGCCGGCTTTCATTCATGTTTGTAGCATTCATATATCTATAGATATGTTCGCAGACGCAGCTGGGTTCAGTCTTTTTTCTACGATTTATCTATAGCGATTCATTTTAATTATAGGTATGTTTTCGTGGGTGGCTTGATGTGTTGTTTAGGTGTATAGGTTAGCGGTAAGAGATGCGTGTTCGGGTGGTTTGTTATCTGTTATATTGTTATCAATGTATTTGTTTTTTATTTGAATTAGGGTATGGTTATTTTTTCATTTTTCGGTGTATGTTTTGATAATAGTTTGTATCACTAATTACTTTGTTTGTTTTTCGGATTTTACTTTTTCTGTAAATTTTTGATTGCTATTTTGTGTGCTATTAATTAGCCATGTCGAAACCAAGGGCAACGATTTTAGACGTACTTAGGTGGCTATTTGCTACTAAACGGAGCATTGGAAGATCGGATAGGGTGCAGGCACTGCTCGCACGTCATGAGCAGTTGGAGGACAGAACGGAGGTCCTGAGCCAGGCCTACCGAGAGCTGGTTGACTCCGATTTGGAGCCGAAGGCCATGGCCAGCATCCTGCCCGATGTGAATAAGGCCGAGGAAATATCGGACGGGATCAGACACGCTGTATGGGATCTCGTCGCGCCCCAGCCGGAAGGGGGACCCGCTGGCCCAAACTTGGAAACGTTGGCACTATTGAGTAGGCTGCCGGTGTTGGGTGTCCCCAGGTTTGCTGAAATGGTTAGCCTGTGGACCTTATTTCAAACTATTTTTGCTAGCCTGGTCGACGCCCGCTCCGACCTTACACCGGTCCAAGTCTGAATGATTAGTGGAGTAATTAAAATTTAGATGCGGATGCGAACTCTGTGCCAGAAATTGGTGGAATTTCGGTATTGGGGTTGATAGGACAGTTTTCAGTCACTGTTGTCTCCTGAATTCCCCTCGCCCGCGTATTTTGTCTCGGTAATTGGTTTTTAAAATGATAATGAGCCCAGCACAACCAGTAGTGCCTGTACGAATGCTGGACTATTTCGTCCCGACGGGCTTCCTTTGATTTCTTAGACTAGCATCCGTGGAGAGAAGTATGACCCGAAGTTCGGAGTTTAAGCAAAATAGCATTTCTTAACTCACTACCTGAGCATGTAGTGTGTTTGTATGTATGTAGTGATACCGCCGTGAACCTGTCGACGCGTTTTTGAACTACTGCGGCAAATGTCGCAATCATTTTGTAAACAATTCTCAATGGAGTATCTTCATCTTCAGCAGCAGCGCGTCTAGTGGTCTGAAAAAAATGGAATCTCCTAAGGTCGAAAAACTTGTCTCAGTGAAGGAGGCCAATATGTCGCCTCTCTATTGGAGAATGGGTCGTATATTGCAATTGTTCCAGGGCAGGATGGAGTTCTTCGAATTGCCGAGGTTTGGTTGGTAGCTTCGTTCTGAGGCGAGCCGTGCCGACCTTGTCCTGTCTCCCTGTTGTTTAAGATTCTCCCGTTTGAAGAGTCTCAGCCCGATTTGATGTGGCTTATCCAGGGGGTTGTTCGGTACTGATAAGCGGTGATGTGATGTTATTTCTTTTAGTTCGGATTCGGACGAATTAAGTTTTGGGATTATATGCAGTTCCGCCTGTGTAGGGCCCATTTGATTGTACAACTGCACCAATGTCATCGGCTTCGGATACTGGTTTGATCCAGACCTTGCTACTCGTCGCGCAGTGGAAGCGCGCTTCGACTCCAAGATCTGGATAAGGAAGTGACGCGACTATACATAAGAATATACCTATTTCCTCATTTGGATTTGCTATGCCCTAAAGTAAATTCCCTCTTACAAGCTAGGCCCCTACTGATGATAGGACACTCATCAAAGCGTCAAGTTCAACGCTTAAGGTCAGTACCAAACAGGGGCATTTGTAATATTTTTAAGATTTTAACATTTTATGTTATGTTATTACCTAGTGTAAGGCTATATTGTATTTTAGCAAGAAGTTCAAAAAATATTAAAGATTAACTGCTGTTAATCATTCCGAACCGGTGGTAATTTTTTTGGTAATATTTTTAATTAATAATTAAACTGACGATTCAAAGGCGCTGTTTAAAAGTCTATTTGAATAAAAAGTTTGAGTTTGAGTTTGATATCTAGCTCACGGAAGTTTATATGACCGAAGCGGACTGCGCTTCCGACTCGGTCTATGTTATCAAAAGGATATTTATTTTATAAGTTTATATGACCGAAGCAGACTGCGCTTCCGACTCGGTCTATGTTATCAAAAGGATATTTATTTTATAAGTTTATATGACCGAAGCAGACTGCGCTTCCGACTCGGTCTATGTTATCAAAAGGATATTTATTTTATAAGTTTATATGACCGAAGCAGACTGCGCTTCCGACTCGGTCTATGTTATCAAAAGGATATTTATTTTATAAGTTTATATGACCGAAGCAGACTGCGCTTCCGACTCGGTCTATGTTATCAAAAGGATATTTATTTTATAAGTTTATATGACCGAAGCAGACTGCGCTTCCGACTCGGTCTATGTTATCAAAAGGATATTTATTTTATGTAGCTATGTACGGATATATATTTTATTTCTCAGTAATTTAAGTATCGTTTCTTTTTTTTTTAATTATTTACATTGGGAGAGTTTATCGGTTTATTTATTTTATTTTAAATTTATTTATTTCAATAGGTTACCTACTGTTTCTTGTTTTAAGCGAATACTTTTAAAGTGAACAACCCAGCACATCTAATAAACGCACTTACACACAAAGATTATTATTACGCTCACAATGATTAAACGCAAAAAAAAAGTATACAAGACATAAATACGTGAAAACAAAATGATTAGTAGAAACATCATTTCTGAATATGTGGCGGTCCCGAGTGATGTAGGATATTTAAATGAAGCGATGGTCATGTTTAGTTCGTACATTTCCCTCTCTTTTGAAAAATTTTAGAGAAAGATTGACAGACAGACAGACAAATTGCGTTAAGTTTGGTTCCAATCTGGGTGAAGTGTAAGTACATTGCTATTCGTAGACTCGAATGCTCTCGTGACTCGTACGTGATCGTCAGAACAGTCAAATACAGTGAGTTGGTATATAGAAAAAAGGAAGGAGGTAGGTATTGTTTATACCTAGGCAAGTCTCTCGTGGGTTTAAGATTGCAATCGAAGCGATGTTTGTAGCTTAGATATCCTTATTCTTAACTTAATATATACAAATACATAAAAGTTGTGTATGTATCTAGTATTATTTGAGTATATATCTTGTCGTTTCCTTAGTTATTAGCTAATGACAGGATAATTGGTGTGGAGGTTTCCAGTAGGTATTCCCTATGATTTGCTCAGGCTCTAACCTTGATTCGGAGGCGCGTCCTAGAAAAGAGACTTACTAGTGGACAATCTAGACAAAGCCTCATGTAAGGTGATTATACAGCTTACATGAGCATGTTTATAAAACGCCCATTTATTGCAGGTCAACACTTTGGGTTCTACAACCGAACTTATAAAGCCTTTATACAAATACATAAAAAAAAGCCTATCAAAAACAACTATCAGCTTGATGTCTACAGCTCAGGTTGATGTTTATATATATTTGGCTCGAAAAAAAAATTACCTCCCGCAAGTTTTACAAGAAGTTAGATTTCCTGACTTTTTAAGTATTCTCATTAGTTTTTGTTATTTGTTTTCTTATTAGTTCTCTTGACTACAACAAAATATTTAATTAGTTTTCTTTTCCCTTTTTATCTAGACCCTAGGATAAAGCCCACTCGTGTTACGTTGTGTTTTGTTCTTAATTAATTTTAATCTCAATTGATTACATATCTAGAACCATGCAGTTACGGCAGCCATATGCTATGAAGCAATTAAAGCTCCTAGACATTTAGTAATACTTAAGTCGATTTTTGCAAAACTTATGAGGTAATTCTAAATTTTGTCATTTTAAGAATATTGATTACTGTTTGTGTTTCTGTATTTTAAGCTTTTGTTTCGATAATGTGTCTTAGCAGATGAAACGACTATGAACGCACGTTTTTTTAGTTTTTATGACTTTGAGAGAAGTGTCTCACTAGAATGTTGCACGTGTTATTTCGAAAAGTGTTATTGGTATTTTTTTATTTAATTAAGGTAGACGCAAATTTCAAGTATCACCCAGCGGCCATGACAGTGTGTACTACTTTTAAAATTATTTATCTGAAAAGATAAATAAGACATACTTACTAGGACGTTTAAATTAAAACTCTAAAGGCAATAAAAGATTTATTATCTGAAAAACCTAACGTTGTGTTAGGTTAGGTTGAAATTGTTAAAACTGAACTGAACTGATTGCGATCCGTATAGGTACGTTTTATATGAATAAATTATACCGAAAATATGCCAACCCATGTCTGGCTAGGGGAGGGGGGGCAGCAGCCCCTCCCTGCTCGTACCTGGCTACGCCCATGGAAACTCCCGCTGTGTAATGAAGATTTTTAGCATGGTCGTACCGCACCACGGTATAATACGTGGTACAAGCGTCTTCACCGTTCAGCTTACTTTTTCATACTGTGGATCAAGCCACCATCGGGCTATCACAGTGCTGGTACTGACTGGCAAAAGTTTTCTTTGAGAGGTTTAGCAAGTGAGTATAAAGCACGACTCTCAGAGTATCCCTCGCAAGTCTATGTAAGTATATCTTTTATTATACAGTGATCAATCCGAGTGCGCTGGTCCGGATTGCTCTTAACCAATTTTACTGCTAAATTAAGGTCCATGGCTCTATTCGTATTTCTCTTCCATTTCAAATATTTTTATTAGTAAACTGCTGTTAAAAAAATAATCAAAATATATTGTATTATTAAATTTATAATGATTCAGTTCATCAAAAAATTGTGCAGGTCAGTTCCGACGCGGAACTGGACCTTATTACTCTAAGTCCGATTGTGTCAGATCTTAGATATTATCTAACATGGTATCGGCTCATTTGATTAGTCGCGACCTTGTTGAGACAAATATTGCATTCTAACGTAATTTATATAAGTATACCAAATTTGAGCCGATTGGACAGATTCAACCGGGAAGTGGGTCAAATCTTATTTAAACTCTGCTGCTATAAAATATATATTTTTATTTGAAATAATCATCTGTCAAATCCCTTAACTTATTTGTGGCATAATTATTTATGCAAGTAACGCTCAAGAAAATTCTCAAATTTAAAACCCGTTTATAAATCATGATAATCTTCAGAAGTCCGTGTCAGTGTGACGTCACACCCCATTGCTCAAACAATTAAAGCAAGCGAGACAAAATGGAAAATTGTACAATTGCCTCCACCTTAATTGAGAATTAAGATAATCTATATAAATGATTCTGGCAGTTAATACCTCGTTAAGGAGTTTGTGTACATTGCAAGATTCCTTGAAATATTTGAATTCAGGGTTGTTGTGGTACATAACTGTTTGGAAAAATTTAATGGAAACTTCAACTATTAAAATACAAAGAGATTTGCTATTCTTTCAAAAGTGATTCTATGTATAAAAAATATGAAGGCCATCATATTTCATCGGTCAAATAAAACAAGGGTAATTGTTCGAAATGATGCCCACCGCTACTTTCTACCATCGCACCGCCTGCCATCGGCAGGGTATTCATTCTCACACTCTAGAACCGAAATGGACGCGTACAGTGCGGTTTCAGAGAAACTTCCTCCTGCGAACGCCTGTGTTGAGGAATGAGGCCAAGGTTTTCTCTAAGGACTACAATATGGGGTTCTTCAAGAAAGAAGTTATTGGATTTTTGAAGGGTCGGCAACGCGCGAGTTATACCCTTGGTGTTATAAGCGTCCATAAGCCACGGAGACAGCTTACCATCAGGCGGGCCGTGTGCTTGTTTGCCACCTTAGTGATATTAAAAATCTAATAAATCAAAAACTAACGAATTATAGAAAAACTACTATAAGATTAAAAACCACTTAATTAATACAATAGAGAAATGATTTGAGCACGCATTTGAGATGTGGATATATAGACGAATGCTCCGAATCTCCTGGAAGGACAGAGTCAGGATGAAGAAGTTATCAAAATAATGTTTAGCAAAAAACTTGAACTGCTCATCACAGTAATATTTTTTTTTTTTTTTTAATACCACTAAGGTGGCAAACAAGCTTACGGCAGGGAGCTCATTCCACAACTTAAGCGTTCGCGGGAGGAAGATTCTCTGAAACCGCACTGTACGCGCTCATTTAGGTTCTAAAGTGTGAGAATGAATTCCCTGCCGATGGCGAGCGGTGCGATGGTAGAAAGTAGCCGTAGGCATCATTTCAAACAATTCCTCAGAACACAACCTATTGTACAAGGGGTAGAACACACACAGGGAGGCAAAGTCTCTCCTCAGACTTAAGGGCTCGATACCGCAAGTGAGTTTGGAATCGTCGACAATTTTCACAGCCCATCGTTGAACCGAGTCAAAAGGGTCAAACTGGTATCCAGGTGCACCTACCCAGAGATGGCAGCAGTACTCCATATGGAGCCGAACTTGCGACTTGTAAAGTAACAACCTTTGCCCCGACGTGAAGTACTGCTTCGCTCTGTTGAGTTTTTTGAACGCCAGTTTCACCTTATCTTGTAAATGATCTCGGAACTGAAAATCGCTGGAGATGTCGACACCAAGGATCCCAATGCTCTTGGAGATGGAGAGGGGAGTGTTCTGGAATTGTGGGACCACAGTGAATGGAGTTTTCTTAGCGGTGAACGCGCACACTTGTATCTATGTAGGGTTGAATCGGACCAAGTTTACCCGTCCCCAGTCAGAGACCTGGGACAGTGTGGTCTCGATTTGAGACACAAGTTCTCCGCGGTTTTCCTCCACAACGGAACGAGGGATGTTTGCACGACCCGTGTAAAAAGCGTCTCCAGTACTGTCATCTGCATAGCAATGTATGTTGTTGATGTCCAACATGTCATTGATATGCAGTAGAAACAGCGTGGGAGACAGCACAGAGCCTTGCGGGACACCAGCATTAATGTCCATGCTATCAGAGCAACTACCGTCAACTACGGTTCGTATGCGGCTGCCGGACAAAAAGCTAGCCACCCATTTGCACAAACCCTCGGGCACTCCGTAAGATGTCAACTTCGATAGAAGACCCCGGTGACAGACCCGATCGAACGCCTTCGCTATGTCCAGGCTACATGCCAATGCCTCCCCCTGACTCTCAATGGCTAGTGCCCATCGGTGTGTGAGATACACTAGAAGGTCACCAGTCGAGCGACCGTGGCGAAAGCCATATTGACGGTCACTGACCAGGTCGTGTGCTTCTACTTTTACTTCTAGCTGTGTGATGATCACACGCTCCATCACCTTGGAGAGGAAACAGGTAATAGCGATAGGCCTGTAATTCGATGGATCTGATCTATCGCCCTTTTTGGGCACCAGGTGCACATTCGCAGTCTTCCATGAAGACGGAAATTGCCTAGTGTGGTAGGAAAGCGCGAAGAGGCGCGTGAGTACTGGACATAACTCAGGAGCACACTGCTTAAGCACCACTGCTGGTATACCGTCTGGCCCACTTGACTTATGAACGTCTAAAGAAAGCAACGCCCGCCTGACCTCCCGCTACGTTATGGAGATTTCCGGCATGGTCTTACCGCACCACGGTAGGTGGTACAGCGCCTTCATCGTTCATATTCGAGTTCGAGGCAAAGAGACTGCCCAGTAGATCGGCTTTCTCTTTAGCACTATGGGCCAAGTCACCATCGGTCTTTCGCAGTGGTGGTAACGACGACTGGCAGAAGTTCCCTTTGGCAGCTTTGGCAAGCGACCAGAAAGCACGACTCCCAGAAGGATAGCTCGCAAGTCGCCCACCTATTTTGCCGATGAATTGGAATTTTGCTCTGGCAGTTGCTTTCTTACTGAACCTCGAGGCAGCATTTAATTTGCGTTTTAACTCAGAAATATTCGGATCCTTATTATTACGAGCCGTGGTCCAAGCCTCATACGCAGTTTGCTTAAGAATTTTAGCTTCTCTGCAAGACCTATTAAACCACGGTCGTTTTTTGACGCCGGCAGCTACTCGCAGGTTAGGAATGAAACATTCCATACCAGCGAGGATTGTCTCAGTGACTGCGGCTGCGCAGACGTCAGGATCTTCTGAGTTAAAGCAGATCTGCCTCCACGGGTACGATGCGTAAAATTCTCGCAATCCATCCCAGTCTGCCGACTTATAGTGCCACACACGACGCCAATTAGTTGGCCCAGAAGGATCGGGTTGTGTGCATGAAACTTGAGTCCGAACGAGACAGTGGTCCGAGGAGCCAAGAGGCGCATCCACTGGTCATCTACACAGACACACAAAACACAATTTATTTCAAACTATTATTGAAGGGAAAATAGAGCGAAAGAGGGGTAGAGGCAGAAGGAGAATAGTCTGGTGCGATAATTTTAAATCTTGGAACGGTTTTTTTTTTCTTTTTTTTCTGACTATACAGCTGGCTTTTGCAGCCATTACTGCTTCACCCTCGGGGGCGTCCCTTCGACCGGCGTAAGCCTCGAACCTGAAGGCGAGTCACCGCCAGGAGGGGAGTTCCCCGTTACGTAGGTGCGGTTGCTATTGAGTTGGGGCGAGAAGCGCCCCGGCACTCTTCGATACCTCGTGTATCCTTGCAGGGCCGACGAACCCGGGGACGTCGGCGTCGTGTGAGGGGGGAGTCCCTATTCGGGGAGGTTGTAGAGACTAATCTCGCTATCCAGACAGCGAGATCGTCATCTGGGTCCATTAGTACGTGCCGAGGCCGCCTAACAATAGTTTTACGACCATGACGAGGTTGGTCGGGGGATGATATACTTTGGGGATTGCACAATCAGTCGATTCGGGTGTACGCTCAAAAAAGCGGACTGCCAGGTCTTTAAAATATTGGGGAATCGTGGGGAGTTCGAAATCTTTAGGTAGGTCCGCATTGCGGACGTACCAGGAGGCTCCGGAGGCCGCTCTGAGAAAGCGGTTTTGGAGGGCCTGAAGTTTATGGAGATTGCGTTTGGATAACGCATATACTACGCTAGCATAAGTTAGTATGGGGTGGATGCAAGTTGTGTAAAGATGCAGCTTATTTCTAAGCGACATCTTACTGTACTTGCCTATCATGGGATAAAGACGACCAAGGACAAAAGCGGCTCGGTCTCTAACTATTTTGGTGTGATTGCGGAAGTCCAAACGCCCATCCAGGGTCACACCGAGATATTTGGTCTTGTTTTGCCAGGGAATGGCACGACCGAAGAGTGAGAGGGTAGATGGCCGCGGAGGGCGGCCTGAGGTAAAGAGAACGGCAGATCTTTTGTCGGGATTCACTTCTATTCTCCATTTCCGAAATCATTCTCCTAGGGCGGTGATAGCGGGTTGGAGTCTCTTAGTGATGGGACTCACTTGCCTATCGTTGGTAGAAATAGCGGTATCGTCCACAAAGAGGGCTAATTGGGTACCCATCGTTTTATGGATGTCGTTGGTGTACAGAAGGTACAAGATAGGGGCGAGCACGGACCCTTGCGTACTCTTGCTTGTCTGGGACGGGGGGAAGAGAGAGTGCCTTCAACTTTATAGCGAAAGCTACGATTCGACAAGTAGTCTCGTATGATAAACACGAGGCGGTCTGGCAACTGAAAGTTGTACAATTTTTGTTAATTAAACCGTTGTGCCAGACTTTGTCGAAGGCTTTCGCTACATCGAAGAAGACAGCGACCGTGTGGCGTGTCTTACCTAATAATGGTTGGAAGCCAGTGAGAATATGTTCCATTATGCGGAGGATTTGATGGACGCATGAGTGTTTGGCGCGGAAGCCGAACTGCTCGTCTATTAAAATGCCTCTGGAGACTAAAGCGTTCCGTAGGCGAGCGAGGAGGAGGGGATCGTAAAGTTTACCAAGGCCCTTTAGTAAACTTATAGGGTGGTAGGAGGACGGCTCGGTACGAGATTTGCCTGGCTTGTGGATGCCTATAACAATTGCATCTTTCTATTGAGAAGCAAATGTGCAAGTTTAGTTGGAACGGTACTGCTGACGCCGCTGTTCTAAGCACAGCAGTTTAGAAAAGAGTCATATTAAGAAAAATGGTCGCCGTCGTTCGTTAGGATATGGCAGAGTAAGAAGAATAAGAGAATTGATTAAATGATAAAATGCTAACTTAATAAATAAGATTGCTGTGAGCACCCGCTACACCCGCTACACCCGCTACACCCGCTACACACGCTACACCCGCTACAATGCACGAACCTGAACTAAACTAGAAAATCAATGTTTCTGAATTAAAGGTCATGTAAGTATTTGAGCGTTACATATTTTATCTTCTTTATATATATAATGCTACGTCACGTTTGGGTGGCGCCCTGGATGGTTAAGATTCACAAATCAGCCCGGCAGATGGCGCTGCAGACGGTATCATGCAGGACAACGTCTGCACGGCCAGCTAGTTTTATATAAAAACTTGATTGCACAATAATGGTACAAAGTGTGAACTTAATGTCTAATGGCATTATCTTTCAGTCTACCAGACAGACTCAAATAAACAAAAAATAAGTGGAGCACGCAATCGTAATTTTATCCTAGAAACAATACTAAAAGTTTATAAAATAGTTTATAACTGGTTATTTATTTCTCTAAAAGCACATTTTTGATCAAAGAGTACAATAAAAATACCAATTGACAGCGCTGCTGGACATCAGGCACCCTCACGAGTTCTAAACAACTATAATTTTTTCATGCCGCCCTTAAACTGTGAAGCATTTAAGATTTTTTTTTTTACAATTTGTATAGCTTTGGGTCAACAAGATTATTATTCTGTAAAAATTGGAACAGATGACGGACGGAGAGACGGACACATGAGTGGCATAGGGCTTCGGGTACGGAACCCTAAAAATAGGTCCTAACATTGTCACTACCTATACATACATGTTGTTACATATAGATGTTATATAGTCTTAATGTCTGTTAAAGCTGTAATTTTTTTTCCCGACGTTTCGGCTGGGTAACACCAGCCTTGGTCACGGGTAATCTACCCGTGACCAAGGCATTTTGCCAAATGACGCGTTTAATCCCGTTTTATTATTTTTAAATTAGTAATGGAACGCGTAAATTTAAAAACTTATATTGTTATTTTAGAATATTAATCACTGATAGTAAATTATCACGAATCATTGGAAACGTGCTTTTGTTTTGTTTATTGCTCGTCACATGAACACTATCACTTACACCATCACTTACACTACCACTTACACTATCACTTACACTATCACTTACACTATCACTTACACTATCACTTAAACTATCACTTACTCTACCACTTACACTACCACTTACACTATCACTTAAACTATCACTTACACTATCACTTACTCTATCACTTACACTATCACTTACACTATCACTTACACTATCACTTACACTATCACTTACACTATCACTTACACTATCACTTACACAACAACAAGTTTCACAAACACAAGTCGCGACATTGAGTTCAGCAACATCGGTAAGCACGCGAGCCGGCTCCGGAGCTGCAGATGCCGCCACGTGTCGCCGCGGACCCTCCAGCCCACGCCGCACTTGCACCGCTTCCAGAAGCACACGGCGCTAACGATTATTCCCGTGCCCACTCACAATATTTTTTTCATCTCACTTTATCGTTTAAAATCTGATTAAATCTGGGTGAAAAAGCTGTCTTTATCTGCTTGCGCGCAAAAGGTTATTTTTTAAATTCTACAAAAACAAACATAATGAAACCGTTCGAAATACGGTTTGTCCTTACTAGTTTATACATTAGTGATCCGTAAATAGCACTTTAGTTTAATTTTTTTACTATTGCATTAAAGATAATGTTTTGTTTAATGTTATTAGTTAGATAAATTATTGTAGTCTGTTCAAAATATTAAATAAAACAAGAATAAATAAGTTTTAAGTATAATTTTTGTTCTAAGAATTTTAATATCGGCATAGTGCAAATTCGGAACGCACCTTAAAAAAAGAAAGAAAGAGAAAAGAAACATTTATTTGGAATTACGTAGTAGGTACATCATTTTGATTCTTTTAACTATAAATATATTACTTTTACTTAATAAACTTAAAGTTAATAATTAAAAAAAAAGGGTTACTCCACCAGTGACGTAAAATACCTTAGTTTACCCGCGGAAATTAGATAAGTACCTCTGAGCGTGCGATTTGTTGACTACATGCAGACATACAAAAGGCGCTCAATCTATTTCAGAGACTTTTAATGTTGTTATCACGTTATCAATATTTTTTTTCGTACCTTAGAATACCTCGCTTTGCTCAGGATTCAAATTAGGCACTCACGCCAAAAAGCAATTTTCCAGCCTTGCATAACATATAACTATTAAAGTACAGTGATGTCTATCAAGAAATGATATACTCTGTAATAAGACATTTTGTTTTTTATGTCATTTGTTTGTTTTTCTTCCTATACAATTACCGTTTCTTTATTTTCTAGATGACAGTTCTAATTTGATAGTTGCAGTGTTGTGACCAAATAAGTAATGATATCAAAAAGAATTAGAACTAACATATAAGTATATATGGGTGCAAGACGGAAAATACTGGTTCGAAAAGATGAGACAGATCGAAAAATAAACGTCATACGCTCAAAGGACGCCATTCGAATTCAGTTTCAGATTAATATGGTATGGTATGTCTGACTCATCAAGCCGAACCGAAACTAATGAAGCTAGAAAAATAAAATTTTAAAAACTTACTTATGACGTACGTAGTGATCCATTAAGTGAGGATTTTGTGAAATGTATCCCCTAAAGAGGTAAACGCTTTTTACCTTTATTTCGTGTTAGAATCACAGAAGAATTGAAATTGAGTGCCGAGTTACTCTGCCGAGCATCTTAAAATTTACCCTCGCGAGGGCAGGGGGCGTCGCACCTAATTAGGGTTTTATATTCGTCGTGGTATTTATAAACGTACTATCGCTTGGCCAGAGGCTTTTTCCGTTGAACAAATGTGGATACGCCTTACAGTAAACGGCAACAAACTAGCTATAGCTACGGCGTATTGATCGCCGTGGTTAGATGTTGATATTTTCATAAATGCATTAACCAACACTTTGAGTACCTTAGCTGACTATGACTTTATTATGTTGGCCGGAGACTTCAATATTAATTTTTTTCATGAGTCCAGCCCTAATAATAAGAAGTTGCAAATTTTTTTTAACGTATTTCAACTGACGCAGTACGTTAGCCAATCAACCAATTTTACCTCGAACAGTGAAACTTTAATCGACTTGATATGTACTGATGCTCCAGTAAAAATCATCACGTTGACCACGTACACGAGCTGAGTAACAATGCTTTTATTACTTGTATTCTAAATATAAAAAAAAAACAAATTAGTACCTAAATTCATAATTTATCGGCCTATAAAATATATTGTCATTGAAGACTTTAATAATGACTTAAATTAAATAGAATGGGATAATATTAAACACCTTAATAACGTGAACGATATGGTTGCCACTTTTAATGAATACGTCTTAACATTATTTAACAAACATGCGCCACTGAAATCAGTTTATATCAAAGAAAAAATGTATCCATGGATAACACCTACCATAAAATCAATGATGAAGTTAAGAGATGAAGCGCATCGCAGACAGCGGAAAACTAAACTGAAGACACAAATGAAATTATAAAATGCTACAACGGACTATTAATTCTGTGATTTTCAATGAAAAGCGTGCCTATTACGACCAGAATATTAAAAATGTGGAAAAACCTAAAACAAACGGTAAATTTCAAAAATAAGGATGTAGAAATACGTACACTTAAAGGAACCAGAGATCATAAATGCTCAATTTCTTAAATTATATAGTGAAAATTTGAGTATTTCTGACTAAACTTTCTTTGAATTTCATCGACATAGTACACAAAAATTTCTTTTGCAGCATGTCAGCGAATCTAAAATATTAATAATCATACTTAATTTTAAATCAATAGCTCAAGGATCTGACAGTATTTCTTTAGATATGATTTACATGTCATTACTTCAAGCCTTAGATATAATTACTTATATAGGTAATTATTCAATCGAATTACATACTTTTCCAGATCTGTGGGAAATTGGATTAGTTAAGCCAATTTCAAAAAAAGAAAACTCAGGCGATATTAAAAACCTAAGACCAATTACTATTCCCTCCTGTATGTCAAAATTTTTAGAAAAAGTTGTAAGTATGTAACTAACTGCGTTTGTCGAATCAAATAACATATTACCTATAAACCAATCAGGTTTTAGACAGGGCTATAGCACAACTACTGCATTAATAGATGTTGTGGATGACATGCTTTCATCACAGTACATCGGCAATGGGTCTATCTTCTATTATACTCGTATTCATCAGTCACCACTGCATTTTGTCATATCGTGAGACTCTGTTATTTTATATATATTGGCTTAAGAGTACTAAATATTGATGCTGGTAGCTGCATAACATATCGATATCAAATTGTCATCTTCTTTATCAGTTTTACTTAAAATTGTTAGTATCTGAAAGCATCCTAAAATATAATCTTGTGTGTTATATAACAAGCTGTTGAGTTTCCAATAAATAAATATATAAAACTTGGCTATGCTTGATTTTTCTAGGGCATTCGACTGCAGCAGTAGAACTCTATTACTGTCTATGCTTTCATTTTTTTTGAAGTAGAATCGTCAATACTTAAATGGTTTTATAGCTATGCATGTGATAGAATTCAGTTTGTTGAACTATGTGGATCAGATGGATCAATTATGTTTAAATTACTCTCAGTGCACAGAGGCGTTCCTCAGGGATCTATTCTAGGACCACTTTTATTAATAATTTATAGTATAGTTAAGATCATGTCATTGAAACTACGAGAAATTGTTTTTATAGGCTAAAAGTTTTATATAAATTGAGAAATATTTTAAGCGAAGAAGAACGTATCCGACTTTGTGATGTATTAGTTATTTCTAAATTTAATTACGCAGACCCAGTTTACGGGGAACGTCTTCTTGCATGTTCGTATTCAACTATTTCAATGAGTCAAGTATTTTGAAAATAAATAATCGTAGACAGCTTCATCTAGCTGCATTAATTTTTGGTTTGACAAAATCACAAAAGCCCTATATCAGGAACTTAAATAGTCACGCGATCGATATAGTTACCCGACAAGAGCTTCCTTCTACCTCTTTCAATTTACTATTTATAAAACTGGAAATACTTCTTCTACGTTTGAAGTCATTTTGATAGTAAATGTTATTAAAAACATCAAACGCAATACCAAGACAACACGTGCCTTAAACTAAGCATGTTTTGACTAGATGTTTTTGTGTAATGTTTCGGCGAAACACGAGAAAGAGACCCGGCTTAACTTTAATGGAGAAGTTGCGCTTACTGCACACACACCGATAACGGAATGTAGCGCGAGATCTACGATCGTAGGCAAAAGCTAGTGATGAAATAACCGTGAAAGTTAAAACGTGCGTTAGATGCGCGCCTATCAACTGTCAACTCACAAAAAATTTAGTACGTTTGTAAAAAATAAAGTTCGGATTTAGATGAAATTTAGCATTTGCTATACGAGTATTAACACATGATACATATAATTGATAATTTCAAGATTCCTGAAGAAAGATATTAAGAAATGCTTGCCAAAAATATTGTTATGTACGTAGTCTCACTATAACTTGCTCTCGTTCATATGTCTTAATGAAAATGTCTTGACGAAACGTGACTGCCTGGAAGTGACGGTACTATTAGAATTAGTGCAAATGATGAACTAACTACATTGTTAAATAGCTTTAACGATGTATCCAATTGGCAAATTCAAAATACAAAAAATACCTAATTCTTTTAAAAATTCAAGGTTAATCACTATGTATAATTGTACAGGTTAACAAAAAGACTGTAGTTGTAGAGAGAGTGTAATAAATATTGATGATTCTTTTACTGAAAGTAAAACTAAAAACTACTGAAAGTAATCATTACTTTATTTTCTATTCATTTTCATTATAAAAAAAGCAAAACTGCATTAGAAGGTATTAAGATAAATCACCCTTTTCGAATCAGTTATCGAATTTGTGAAATATTTAAAAAGAACAACCTGTATTTTATAACATTAGTCGAAATGATTATAAATAAGGATCAATTTCTTCTGAAAAACATATAAACATATAAATAAAACATGCTTTATTTTTAACTTATCATAAATAAAAGCACTTAAAAATCATTACACAATGTCATATACATTACTATGATATATATTTGTAGGAAAACTGTATTTAAATAAACTTGCTTTGTAAGGTAATTTTATTGAAATTGCTAAGAAATTTTGTAGCCCCTAGTGGTGGGCACACTTTAAAATTCGTAGAATAAAAATTTCTTTTGTCGATACGGGGTAACAAAACTTAAAGGATCAGTTTGCCTTTTTGAACTCTTTCAAAGTTCTAGCAGAATTAAAAATATTGCAGATGTTTAAAAAAAAGAGTTTCTGAGCTAAGCAACAGTACTACCTTGCCTGGCATCAGCTAAGCAAGACGTGTTATAGACTAAATAAAAGTGTAGTTGTAATCAATCGCATTCGCTGTTTACAGAATAATTAGTAAAAATAGCAATACTAGGCATGACCTGCAGTTGTATATAACCATGGTTGCGCAGCCGTTGTGTACTAGGTACGATAGCGCTTGGAGCGGACAAAACATTTTTAAAGAATCACACAGGCCGTTTTCACCACATAATTATTAGAAAAACTAGATATGAACTGAGTCTGCTATTGTAAATAACTGTTCTTGCACAGCAGGTTTGTAGCAGCAAAAATATTTTTAATTAATCACACAGTGCTATTCTTTAAAACCGTGCTTGAACATAAGATACGATGGCGTACCGAGTGCCGAGTATCGAGTGGCCAAAACATTCTTATTTAATTGCAGCGTGTGTTTTTACGAGTCTGATATTGTTAATAACTGCATGAGTAGCAGCTTTATATAAGGAATTGTATTAGGTACGATACGTAGGTACGATACGTAGGTACGATACGTAGGTACGATACGTAGGTACGATACGCAGGTACGATACGTAGGTACGATACGCATGTACGATACGCAGGTACGATACGTAGGTACGATACGCAGGTACGATACGTAGGTACGATACGCAGGTACGATACGCAGGTAATATACGCAGGTACGATACGCAGGCGGACAAAATATTTTAACTAATCGCGCTAAAATAATTTTCAAGACAATCAACAGCACGATACGAGTTTGCTTTTGTAAATTAAGGTGCTTGTGCTGCAGCTCTTCATTTCTATATCACACGGAGCAGCCATTATATTTTGATATTTACACTTCCGCCTCCCTAAATCGCCAAAGAAAAAATAATTTTCATAAAAAAATTACTACATAAAATTAAATTATACGTAGTATTTAAATTAGCTATTTTGAGATTAAATTTTTAAATATAAATACGTATATTTCACTAAGTGTTAAACGTTTATCACGTATGAGTTACATTAATTCGGCGTGCTAATATTGTACTTATGCAAATTTTTCAACGAAAAACTACCTCGCAAATACAATTTATTTATTTTTCCATATTAAGACTAGGCTAAAATACAGAGAACAGAGAATGTCCATTAAATAAACATTTAAATTTTTATTTCAGACGGCTTTATTTGCCTACTTAGTCTTGTAATTTAATACTTTTCTTAAAATATAAAAAAACTAATATCGTGTCTCCACCTCGCGGCCTCGGTATGACATATCTACCTAATTAGTTCAAATTTTCTGTAATGAAGTATTTTATAGAATTTTATAGAGTAAATTAATTCTAAGTTTCTAAGCCTGTGAAGTTTGGCATCGAGGATTCTTTGATTATAGTGAAAGAAATACGCAAATCAAAAGGTATTTTTGCAATCACCGCAGATTAGTAAAGTTTTTACTGTATGTAAAAATCACTAACGTAAGCGTTTTAATAACATGTAGATCAAAAGACAACGCTAATGTCTGCTATACCACTTACTAGCTTACAGTTTGTGTGGCTGCCCGGATCAGTATTGTATGGGTTCGACACAAATACCAGCTGAGTTTCAGCCCTCCGTAAACTCTGGCTCTGTCTGTAACACTTCGCGGTATATCCGCTATATTTTAAAATACTCATTTACTACAAGAAACTTAGCGAAAATTAATTTTTTGCCGATTTTATGTGGATTTATTTTAATACTTATGTTTACATTTTACGTAAAATATATAAAACAATTAATAAAACATATAAATTAAATGTAAATTAAAAATAATAATCCAAAAATCACGTTTTAATGCCCCTTAAAATGATTAAAATATTCCTCCGGGTGTCTTGTTGACATACACACCTAAAACACACACCACAACCGCATACATGCTTACAGGTGAACTCTAAAACGTGGGGCGAATCTTTATACTACGATATTAAATCCTAAGCTGGCATGCTTATTTATTAAGTTTCATGCTCCTTTAAAGATTTATTCCCAGCAGCCGCCAGTTGGAAAATCAACGAACCAACCTAAGAGAGTGACGAAAAACAAGTAACTCATCAGGTTCAGACACAGTTGGTATTGGTATATCTGGGCAGCTTTATATATTCTCTTTGTTTATATCCGTCATAAAATCTCAATATATCTACTTTTGCAAATCACCTTTTGAGGTTGTGTTTTGTTTACATATTGTTTTTGTTATTTTTTTTTTATCTTATTTTCTGTTATCATTGCGGTTTGGATACACTGAAAAAAAGGATAACAAAACTGGTTTAGCTATTCGAAATTTACTTAGTAATAACCAAACTTTTTTTATAAATAAACAACTGTTTTGCTGCACATAACTCAACACTTTATCTACTATTAGCAATTTAGTTTAGCAGTCCCCCAGTTATGTTACACGTAGATAAAATTTGCGTTATTGTTTGCGAATCTTTTTTTTCAGTGTATTTAAGAATCGTCCTCCAAAAGCTAAATCGAGAGTTCTTCTGCAACGTAATTTTTAGTGGAAGTGATGTGACACGTTTATTTGATGACGCCCAGCAATTAAATTGGGGCATAATGATAAATGCAACCACAGTGGATGACTAAATTTTAAATTCTAACAATCTTGTAAATGAACTGTATAATAAACATGCATCAGTTCAGCCTATTAAAATAAAACATCTCCCTGCGCCTTAGCTTACCGAGGACAAAAAGCTTTGATGAGTAAAGGAACCGTGCTAGGACAAAATTTAAAAAGAACCCTGTGAAAGCAACCACTTGAAATATAAAAATCTGAGAAATCGCTGCAATGTGATGTGTAGAGATGCGCAACGACGCCATATTCACAAATCTGTGGAAAACAATGACCAAGGAAAGGTCTGGAAGTTGCTTAAATCACTGGGAGTTGGTAAATCTATGCAAGATATTTCTCAAAATTTTAATATAAATCATCTCAATCATCACTTTTGTTCTCCAGTTACTTTTGATAGTAATAAGAAATCGAAAACTTTAAATTCTCTTTCAAAAGTACCAACACCTGTCTTTTCTCCATTTCATATAACACAATTGTCCGATTGTGATGTTAAGAAGAACGTTCATCAAATGCTGTTGGAAGTGACGATATAAGCTGTAGTATGATCATTTCTAGCAAAAAACTCCCCAACTAGCAAAAATGCGATAAAAGAAATCTTATAACACAAAAGAGTGATATTAAAGTCATATAGAAGTAACGCTTGTGAGTGCTAGTCATATATACGTATTTCTTAAAGCGTTTTAGCTGTATAAGGCTTTACAGCAAAATTGTGACATTAACCTATCATATAAACGTTTAATCTGCCACTTTGTGTAACGCCTACAGTACTGTTGTAAATAGGCACTTACAACAGTCGTTATCGAGCTACTATGTTGTATATAAGGCTTTCATGGTACCGTTATGAAGCGGAACCACACTATTATGGCTCCTAAATAACTAATATAACACTGGTGTTTAAATAGTCACTATCACTGTTAAACCATGCCGTTATAACGAATTTACAACAAATTTGCGTTAAAGCCGCTCCCGTTAACAACTGCTCTAAAATCGTCCTAATTGGACCATAATTAACAATCAAAAGTTGTAAAAACGTATTTAAAAGGCTTAGATATCACTAGTAACATAAAAACTTTGTTATTTCCTATTTATCACTAAAAAGTCACATATAGCTTCACTGTGTCATCTCAACAGGACTTAAATAGCAACCACTACATTAACACTCAATGGTTGTATAACAATATTCGCTTGGCCGTTTTATCACTTCATAGTGATACCAGTGTAAACACCCTAATACCAGTGTAAATTCCCTAATATATTACCGAAAAGTCACGAAGAACAACGAATATATGACAAATATGTATCTAATTAGCCCCAAGCGTAGCTGCAATACAATAACTATATCACTGAGACGTTCTAAATCAGGGGCCCTTTCCGCGTTGTAGAAACGTTTCTAATATTCTAATACGACCAATCATGAACACCATTTTGCACCCAAGAAACGTTCCTATAACCGATATACAGCTAAGATTTGCTAGTCGGGTATACTTGATATTTTACAATCTGGTTTCCGCCCTGGTCATAGTACGGCTACAGCACCTGTAAAAATCACCGACAATATCGGTGAAGGCATAGAACATAAAAAGTCAGTATATTGTCTTTGCTTGACTTAAGCAATACTTTCAATACGGTTAATCTTGAAGTTTTATTGAGCACTTTACGTTTACTTAACATATCTCCAACGGCCATTGATTGGTTTCGCAGTTATCTGTGTGGGCGTTGGCAGCGCATTTAGTTAGATGATTTTATATCTACCTGGTGTGAAACATTTGCTGGTATTTCACAAGGTGGCGTGTTTTCCTCTCTATTGTTTGAAATATTCATAAATTCTATTTCTTCTCTCTACTATCTATATGCAGAGGATCGCCAGTTATACAAGCAATCAACCATTGCAAACCTGGCCATAGCTATTGCAGACATAAATAATGATCTAACTCGTATTATAGATTGGAGTTAGTCTAACGGTCTGAAACTTAATCCTGTTAAAACTCAAGCAATAATTGTTGGCAGGTCGCGTCTTTTGATAAAATTGGATTTTAACTCAATTTCATCAGTATGTTTACAACAGTGCAAAGTTACAAAGTATACATCTTTTTATGGAATAAAAGTGTAAAAGGTCATTTTGTTGCATGTCATGCTGATTGTATAATTAGCTAAATTGAAAACAAAACCAAAAAAAACTGCCGTATGGCTGGCAGTATCTACAGACTTCTCGTTATTAAGAGGATACACTTCGCGGCGCCACGCAGCGGGCTTCATGCAAACGAATTTCTCACTTATTTTTGACACTTGCTGATCAAACACCATGAAATTTTGAAGATATGTTCTAGTAATAAATATCTAGGTCTGCAGGGTGCCAGTTTTCTATTATTTTATAGTTCAAAAGTTAAACAGGATTCTAGTTTTACATACAAATGGTTTTAAAATGGATTTCTAGTTAATAGAACGTTTTACAAGATTTTGGAAAAACCACAGACCTAGGTATTCGGCTTGTGATTATGACTAAGAAATTTGACAGTGATTGATCACTAAATGTCAAAAACAAATGAGAAATTAGTTTGTATGAAACCCGCTGCGAGGCGCCGCGAAGTGTATCCTCTTAAACATGATGCCTAGCGATTCGAATAGTTCTTTCGTTTTTGTAAAATTATATAGGCAACCAGAGTACGAAAATACAAATAATAGCAAATTGACCAAGTGAATCACCGATATCAGGCCCTGACTACGTAAGAAATGCATGCCATGCCGCATCAACTTGGTAAAGACGTAAGGTTCAACAGCGTCATAGCCGTTCTATAATCATTAAGTTCAAAATGGGAAGTGGGAATACATTTATTTAAGAATTATAAATTCAAAGTGAACCTATTCTGACATTGCTTTTCTTGATAAGAATAAAATACTTGATAAATATTGCCCTTTGCGAGGTTCACATTCCCATATTACACCGCTACTAATGAGTTTGTTAATTGATGTGAAACATCTACAGCCGCGAGTAAATAGGATTGTTAGCGTGCCGACTCATGCCGTGGCGATGTGTCGCCACTCTATATATACAGGCTATATGTAGTATTGTACTGCGCGATTCTCTTACCACTTACTCATCATCATCATCATCATCATCATCATATCAGCCCATTGACGTCCACTGCTGAACAAAGGCCTCACCTAACTTTCTCTACAGCATTGCGACTGTGTGCTGCCTGTTACCAACGGCTCCCCGCCACCTTTACGAGGTCATCTGTCCATCTAGCGGGGGGCCGTCCCACGCTGCGCTTTCCGGTTCGTGGTTGCCACTCGAGAACATTCTTCCCCCATCGGCCATCGGTTCTTCGAGCTATGTGCCCTGCCCATTGCCACTTCAGCTTTGCAATTAGGCAAGCTATGTCGGTGATTTTAGTTCTCCTACGGATTTCCTCATTTCTGATTCGATCACGTAGGGAAACTCCGAGCATAGCTCTTTCCATCGCCCGCTGAACGATCCTGAGTTTTCGTAAAAGGCCCATAGTTAGCGGCCACGTCTCAGTGCCGTAAGTCATAACTGACAACACACACTGGTTGAAGACTTTTGTCTTCAAGCAATGGGGTATTAAAGACGAGAAAATAGTACGCAGTTTTTCGAACGCTGCCCAACCGAGTTGGATTCGGCGATTAACCTCTTTCTCGAAATTGGACCTACCTAATCGAACAGTTTGTCCCAGGTATGTCGTATCCGTCAACAAACTTCGAGTGTAAAGTTCCCAACAGTTATTGGAGTGGGTGCTACATGGACATTCGGCATGATTTTCGTCTTGTCCATGTTCATCTTGAGGCCCACTCGTTGGGAAGCTCTACTGAGGTTTTCGAGCATTGTGCTGTGCTAAGGTCCTCCGTCGATTTTGCCATGACCACAATATCGTCGGCAAACCGAAGGTGGGTAATGTACTCCCCATTAACATTGATGCCAAAACTGTCCCAGTCCAGAAGCTTAAAGACATCTTCCAACGCATTTGTGGACAGTTTCGGAGATATGTCATCTCCCTGTCTCACACCTCTCTGCAGTTGGATCGGTTTTGAGTTCTGATCCTGGAGACGGACTGACATGCTTGTACGATAACGCCATCGTACAAGCATTTTAGCACCTCGATATACCCATGATCAATACGGCATCTCTGTAGAGCCTGTAGCACTGCCCATGTTTCCACCGATTCGAAGGCTTTCTCATAGTCCATAAACGCTAAGCAAGGGGGCCGATTATCTCTCTTCTGACTTCTGTATAATCTGTCGTAGCGTATGTATGTGGTCTACGGTACTATAGCCTCTGCGGAAACCGGCTTGTTCGGGAGGCTGGAAGTCGTCGATCTTGCAAGCGAGACGGTTTGTAATTACTCTTGAAAACAGCTTATAAACTTGGCTCAGAAGCGTGATGGGTCTGTAATTCTTAAGAAGGGTATTGTCACCATTTTGAAGAAAAGCACCACCACGCCCTTGTGCTATGCTTTGTGGCGAAGTTCCTTCGAGTATGAGGGTGTTAAAGAGCTTCTGAAGGTCTTTTAGTACCGGTTTTCCACCCGCTTTCAGAAGCTCAGTCGTAACTCCATCATCACTTGGTGCCTTTTTGTTCTTAAGCTGTTTGAGAGCCATACTTATCTCGTACAAGCTGACGTCCAGGATGTCCTCGTTATAGTGTCGAATCAGTCTAGCTCTAGGGTCTTTTGCTGGACTGTTAACTGGTTTCGATGTCGACGTGTATAACTGTCCATAGAATTTCTCGATCTCCTCCAAGACCTCTGGTCCAGACGAAACAATGCTGCCGTCCTCCGTCTTCAGCCTTGCCAGACGTCTTCGCCCAATAGCCAGATCTCTCGCGAACACTTTGGAACCTTTGTTCCGTTCTATTGCCTCCTCAATACGCAATTTATTGAAGTGGCGTTTGTCGCGTGCAAGTAATTTTAAGATCTGTCTATTTAGCCGCCGATATGACACTGCATCATCCGAAGATTTGCAACCTAAGGTTTCGTCTCTCGTCCATAAGTCTTAGAGTCTGGACCAAGAGTCTTTTTGACTATTTGTACGGTGGGTTTTAAAGAACTTAGACCCAACCGTATGGACAGTTTTCACAAACATGTCGTTGGTATTGTCCACTGATGTGTATTCCTTTAAGCATTAAAAGCGATTTTTGAGTTGGAGCTGAAAGTTTTCTGGGTTTTGGATTTGGATGGTTGTGGGTCGGAGCGTGGATTTTATCAGTCGAGACCTATCAAGCCTTATGTTGAGGTTCAATGTGCCTCTTACCATACGGTGATCACTCCTGGTTTTGACCTTGTGGATCACAGAGACATCATTGAACACTTGCTTTTCCGTCGACATGATAAAGTCAATCTCATTCTTCGGGCAACCATCTGGACTCATCCAGGTCCACTTCCTGTGGTGGCGCTTCTTGAAAAAGGAATTCATCATAAAGAGGCCTTCCTTTTCCATGAAGTCAGCCAGCATCTGCCCTCTGGAGTTCCGTTGTCCAATTTGCCCCACTCTCAGCTCATTACCACTTCGTTTGCCTAGTTTCGCGTTGAAGTCCCCCATCACGACGTAATAGTGTGTTTTGGAGGAGTGTATGGCTTTAGAAATATCCTCATACATCAACTCCACTACGTTGTCTGGATGTGTTGAAGTCGGCACGTAAACCTGTATGACCTTCAACGAATATCGTTTTGATATTCTGAGTATCAGGTACGCCACCCTGGTCGACACACTGTCAACTTTGATGATATTGTTGACGAGGGACTTGCGGACTATAAACCCGACACCACCTTGGGATAGCTGGTCGCCCCCCCCCGGTAGTACAACAAGTTACCTGAATTGAGAACTATCGTGTCCTGTCCCTGTCTTCGGGCCTCCGATAGCCCTATAATGTCCCAGCGTAACTTGCTTGTGGCTTCTTCCAGTTCTACTATTTTCTCGCCGGCCCTCAGCGTACGTGCATTGTAGGTTGCCAGGTCCAGTCGTCGATGTTGGTAGCCGGATCTCTGCCGGGGATTCTTCGCACCCCCTTCCCCGCCGTTACCAAGGCCGCTAACGTAGCATGGACTAGCAGGGCTGCCGGGGACTAGGGGCTGTTTGTTTTTTGTGCCGCTCAGTTTTTTGTTGGTGGGTTTGCCGTACTCGCCACGCCTGGCAGGCGGGTTGGCGAGCGCAGTAGTGTTATAGGGGGTCGCTGCTGTCTGACATCCTCTATCGGATAGTAGAAGGGAACAAGGAGTAGGGTTGGGTATGTGATGATTTCTTAATGGAAATTGTACATTGAGTGGGATACGTCGAAGGGGGGTGGGATACTACTGTTGGAAGGAAATGGGGAGAATTAGAAGTAGCTCGGGAGGCCGGGGTCGCGTACCCGTGTATTCGGAAATGAATACCCCTGACACCACTTATTACTTGTACGAAATAATTTCAATGTTTCACGTGTGCCAGGCGTCTTAATTTATATTTCCAAGTGTTTTGCAGATTCAGCCTTATTTAGGACACGTAAATTGTGTAACATCGTTCGATACTGGAATTCCTAAGCCAGAAGCTAGCATAGAATAATGGGATATTTTTTTTTATATAGAATTGTTATTTATAGAAAAAACTTTAATCTACTTGCCTGTGATTCAAAGTTGGCACTTATTGCTAGTGACGTGAGGCCCGGCTGGTTGCTGGCGGGGCACGGTGGTCACTCTGCCGGTGCGGCAGCGTGAGCCTACTGTGCCCACCACACGTCAAGCTCGTCTTCGCTGGCGCTCGGGTAGGCGGTGGCCGCGCCGCCTACGGCTGATGGCCCCTTCAGTTTAAAGGCGTCGATGAGGAAGGTTCTGCATATTTTTCTCTGGGTGACAATTTCTACTTAGCCACAGGGGTCTTAACTCCGCCTCTGTTTTATGTAGTTACCTTCATAGACTTCAGACTTACCTAATTAAGTTACTTTAATTTCCTTGTTAAGACTAGTTAGCCAAAAAGTGCGTCTAGTCTACGTTTCAGAAAAATGAAAGAGACACAAAAGTCAGCCAGTATCACTAATAGTCTTTAGGCGTTTTTAATAATAATGATTTATTTCAGATTAACTTTCATTATTAATTTGAATAAATATTGTATTAATTAAATTTATGAGACCTGAACTCAACTGCGTTGATATCGTATTTGCTACACCAGTTATGGCGGTACATTTTTAGCCTCGTCTTTTAAATCACTAAAATATTGGACTATCGACAGGCAACATTCTTCTGTACGCAAGGGCCAACTTTATCTTCCCTTTTAGGTTAATTACCTAATAAACATAATATAGGTTCTAATTCAATAATTACCTCCGTGTAGACCGGGGCACGTTAGAGAACTCCCCGGGAGCAACGGGCATACCTGCATATCAATCCTCCTGCAAATTATTTTCGTCCGTATACATCTAGTCGTCATATTCTACATATTCCTGATAACTTGATCTTGAAGATGTGTTTTTTTTTTGTTTTTTTCTTTCTATACATTTCTCCTCATCAGCGTAGTGATGTTTACGTTTTCTCATATTGTTACAACACAAAACCACTTATATATCATTAATCAGTCTAATTATTTCACACACAAAATAAAAGTAAATAACAGATGGCCGCGACACAAAACTTGTATAAAATACCCCCAAGTTCGATAACGTTTTTTGTTCTCAAATGTTGCACTAAAATGGTGTACGATGGCAGCACCTGCGCGTGCTACTACAAGTTAATTTAAGTGTAATCTCAAACGGCGAGTTACTGAAGTTTAATTAATATTTTTGTGACATCACGCAAGTAACACGGTTTCAGTAAACGTTAAGCTAAAAAGCATTTACCTGTGTTATTGGTCGTTTTAATTTACTTAAAAAAATAAACATTATTTTATGTAATTATAACAATTTATTATGATAAGCGTTCGACCACGGTCTAGCTGCGATACGATCAAAAGGATGCTCGAATTTTTTTCAAAAAGCATACCCCTATCTAAATACCAAATTTTGTCGAAATCATTACAGCCGTTTCCTAGATACGTAAATATATATAAATAGATATGTTCAAGAATTGCTCGTTTAAATATATAAGATAACATTTAAGCAAAAGAGTTTTTTCTAAAACCAAAATTAAAAACTTACTTCTTGACTTTTTTTATTAGTTCAAAGGAAAGAACATTAAATGACAAAACACAAAATTACTAATACTTAAGTAGTATTAATATCTAATCTGTTCTTTTTGGAGTCGGTGCCAGCGTAAGGAAATTTTATAAACCGACAGTAATTTTGATTTAGGTACACGGTTCTCATAAAAATAGGTATCTATTAAGGTATTATAGATAGTATCAATATAAATAAATACTTCCATAGCAAAGATGTAGTCAAAAGATTAACCTCGAGCCAGGACTTACGACCTATAACTGGAGTCATAAACGAAGAAAGATTATTTCTATGTATGTATATTTATGTTGTATTTCTTACTTCTATGAAGATTTTGTGTGTTTATAAGATTGATGTACTAGGACTTTATAAGTCACTAGGAGTAGTATTATAGATAGGGTATTTCTATGTTTTTATTCCTTGCCATAGTTTAAGTTCTTAGATAACTTAAACTTAAACTATTGAATTTACTCTATAGCTTGTATTCGTATATTAAGTTGGTTTCTTTGTTTCTCTTGCCTTGGCTAGCACCACAGACTTCAAATTCTGTAATATGGACTGGACCTTTGGACTGCGCAAAAGCCATAAAAATTGGCGACACTTTAGAAAAAGGCAAAGCGAACGTTAAGTATATTTTCTCTTTCTATCAACGTCCGCCATTTTGTTTGTTGATGTTAATTATGTATGGTTGATGTTTAATAAAACAAGTTAAAAAGAGACACGAGACATCACAGTTATGCTTCGTCTATGTCACACTTTTGCAATCATTTTTTTTGCGCTGTCCAGTTCTCCATGTCTATGGCTGGCACCGACTCCGAAATAACAGATTAGATATTGTTACTACTTAAATATTAGTAATTTTATGTATTGTCATTTAATTTTCTTTCCTTTGAACTAATGACAAAATTTATTTTTAAATTTTTGATTGAAGTTTGTCAAGATTTGAAGTCGGCTTCTTTTAATTCTTTTAAAAAGCTTTATTTTTTAACAGAACAGAATGTTTATTGTTCTGTTCTGTTTTGTACCGTCGCTAACAGGACCGCGCCCTACGCACGAAACGCTTGGTTACAAACGCAGCCTTTTTGTTTCTAACAATACTGTGTGGTTTTCATTAGTCTGCTAATTTGATCTAAGAAAAAAAGTGTATTTTTTGTGATGAAATTCAAGCAACTTTCGCACAATAAATTATTTTATTAATCACGTGCTTCACACTTACTTTGTTTTTGTGTATTAAAAATGCTGTGCCAGTGATACAACAGGAAACTGTCGCTCGACCACACAGACAAGATAGGTTAACCATTAGACTTATGTATTGTTTTAAGTTAGATCATGTCCCTATTTCTATGTGCTCTAATGTTTAAGATATAATTTAGGGCTCCCTTAGGTCCCCTTAGAAGACATGAGGACAGACAGACTTGGTCCATATAGATACATAATATAGTACAACTATTGAGGTAAGTTAAGTTGCCTTGTTCCTTTTAATTTAGTTTTAGCTGTACTTGTCATTATTGACAAAAAGTCTGGTAGCTAGAGCGAGGTTATCGACCTACCTTTTACTTACCTCTTTGCTATTGTTGTACCTACCTACATATCAAATTTGTTGTAACCTGAACTTAATTTTGGCACTTTTCTAACCCAGAGTAGTGTTTTGATATCGTTTAAAAATAGTCTTGCCACTGGAATGGCAAACACAAAAACATAACACTATTTCTTGAGTAGGTTTTAGGTAAAATTAGTTTTTTTTTCTGTTTAATAGCGTTTTGTTTTCAATTTTCATACTTAGTTTTTAAATATTTGTGTTAAAGTTTAGTTGATTCAAATAGTTAATTTATTTCTTGTTAATTAATATAAAATGAAACCTAGAACTATTTTTGCTGAAGGCTTGCGTTGGTAAGCAACGGCTGCAGCCTTGATTACAAGGCCGGACAACAACGATGCCCTAGTACATCGGTTTGAACAGCTAAATTGTAAAATCAAAGCTATTCGAGATGCATTTGAGCAAGCCATTCTAGGCTTGAAGGAGAAAGATGTGGCCAAGATTACAGCAGATTTGGTCCAAGCCGAGGACATTTCTGACCAAATTGGGGTCAGTGTTGTACAGATTCTTCGGGCTGAGGCTAAGACCGTTTCCACAAAGGATGATTGTGCAAAGTCTGGTAGACAGTCAGAGGGTTCCTCTTTCTTTGCCTAATTTGGACCTGCTTACATTTTATGGCGGTCGTTTAAAGTTTAAACGGTTTGGTTTACAATCAGTCTATCCGGTAATTTTACCGATTCACAAAAGTTCTCCTATTTGCTGATTTGGCATATGACATGATTTAGTATTTGTCTCAGGACAATGCCGGTTAGAAAACTACCCGGGACTTATTAAACATTGCAGAGGTGGCAAACCTGCGGCTTAATCCTATGTTGGTTGCAGTTGATGGTCTTAAGGGATTAGGGCTTCAAGTAGATAAGGATTGGTCCTTAATACTTGGCCATTTGGCCCTCTACTGTCTTACACTGGAATTAAGGAGCCGCTTTGAATTTGTTTGTGGTACTGAATCGGCCAATTCAAATTCAAATTCAATATAATTTATTCAGTTTAGGCTACAATAATTGAGCACTTATGAATGTCATCGGTTCTTAAGTCTATAGGGCGGGAGACCTTGTACTGAGAAGAACCGGCAAGAAACCCAGCAAGGGCATTTCTTTTCTCCCTTTCTCTTACAGCGTCCAATTAAAATATTGGAAAATGCCCTCCCTATCATAAAAGGACACTTTCCATTACAAACATAAAAAACATGAAATATAAAGCACAAGCACAACATAAAAAAGTATCTAATAAAAAAAAAGACAGTTTATGTATTCATCACTAATAAATAATCAATGTCTTACAGTATTAATAAACAAAACAAAAAAGTTAGACTAAATACTAAGAATACAAAGAACTTTGCAAGAGCAATCCAGCCTCCACAGGCAGCACCCGTTCACGAGTATGACACATGAATCAGCCATCGCTTCGCTCAACTATGTTTTAGGAAACGTAACGACCCGACACACACGCCACCACCGCAGATGCAGCTTTGTGTGCCTGCATGTGGCGATTGTGGGGATTGTAACCACCAGTTATCATGCAGATAAACCAAGGGTGGAAGGAAGCTGAAGAGACAGTTGTTTCCTGCTGCGGATTCTATTTGAAGCATTGGTGGCCTTAAGATCTCAAAGCTACAGGTCAGGTTTCCATTGTTATTTCTCCCCTCCATAATTTTTTTATTCCATAACTGAATAAGAAAATTATGATGATGGTGATATCTTGGGTGATCATTCTCCAAGTTTTGCTTACGCCATAAATTGCTAAGTTGGCAACGGTTCTGGCGTTGGCTGATCCTGATTATCATCTTCCCAGTTTGGTGGATCTACTACTCGGTGTCGATTTTCTGGGTCAATGCAACTAAGGACTAACTAAACTTACTAAACCTAACTAAGGGGGGAATGGGTCAAAATACAAGCAGATAAAAACGCTTTTAGATTAAAAGTAAAATAAACTATTAGATATGTCTAAATTCTATACTTGGAAAGTTTCTTGGTAGAAAATTTAATTATTTACATATAATAAATTAGTTTTTGTGCAAAACTTATGTTTTTCATACAGCTACAAAACACAAATATGAATACGCATATAGCTTTTTGCATTCAGTCAAAGACATTTCATAACTATTGCTCCTCGAAATTAAAATTTGCTCCCGGAATCCACAAGTAGATTTATTGATGGCGAGCTAATTGGCCCAAATACAAAAAAATAAAGTAAGCAAATTAAATATAAGAAAATATTTATTAGACAGTGATTAAACAAATTCATCATTATTACAGGAATATTTTTTAAATGAGAAATCAAACTAAATATCACTCTATTAAAATACTATAAATAAATATATAGGACATATACACATAAAATTATTTATGTATACAAATATATATATTGCAACCCTAAACACAAAGACATTAAGAATTGATGACAGACTTATAGAACAAGAACATGCATTAAATTAAACTAGATTGGGCATTATGGGGCTCAGTGAAGTTAGAAGATTGAGAGAAAAAATAAGAGAATTAAAGAACTTCATATTTTATTTTAAAGAAGAAATACTAGAAAAATATATTAAAATAATAGGAATATCCAACAGAATAAATATTAATTTTCCTAGGTTTTAAAATCATTCTTAATTCTACAAATTTAACAAAGGAACAAGCAACAAAAAAAGAAAAGGATTTATTTTACTCAATTCTCAATGAAGCAATGCTTAAAGCAAACAAAAACATTATAGTAATCGAGGATTTTAATCGGCAAGTAGGATATAAATTTTATTGATTGGAGAATTTGTCCTTGGAAACCATGGCATCAAAAAACGATGTAATAAGCACAGTGAATTGTTAATTTCTGCTTTAAACATAACATAAAAATAATGAATACCTTTTTTAAAGAAATATAGTAGAAAACGGACATCGATCATGGATAAAACAAATCCAAAAAACAGGTGGCATCACATAAGCTTTAAAACAATAAAGGCATAAAACACAATGCGTGCTTTACAACTAAGCACAGACCGATCTTAAAAATTGCAACAGAATTTTACTAAGAATTAAACACAGACGCAAATGCAACTGTAGATAACGTAACAATAGAAAAAAACGACACAAACCAAGATATAATTTCCCCATAGTGAAAAGCGAAGTAAGAAAGTCAAAAAACTCGAAAAACAACAGAAGATGATAAAATAACAAATGAAATACTTAAATACGTAATATATAAGATAATAGAACCATTTTCAAACTTATGCATCGAAATTCTGGATACAGAAGAAATATTATCGCAATGGCTATGTATGTGGATATGTATGCATATAAATGGACGACACGAACAGCATGAGTAAATATAGAACCATTATTCTAACAGCAAATTTACATTAAGTGTTTATAAAGATAATTTCGGAACAACTAACGAAACAACTAGATAGTAATCAGCCTAAGGAACAAGCTGGGTTCCGCTCTGACTTTTTGACAGTTGATCACATTCATCTAGTTAAGCAAATGATCGAAAAATGTAACTAGTAGAGACAGCCGCACTCTCTATAATTTTTAGATTACAATAAAGCATTCAACTCCTCGAAGCAAAGCTATATGTGGAGGTCAATTAAATACATTAGAATAATAAAACGAATTTACGCAATAGCACAGCGAAAATAGAGCTCGAAAGCATTGGTGAGCAATTTAAAATACAGAGAGGAGTTAGAAA
This sequence comes from Apoda limacodes, assembly GCA_946406115.1. NCBI lineage: Eukaryota > Metazoa > Arthropoda > Insecta > Lepidoptera > Limacodidae > Apoda > Apoda limacodes. The sequence continues at coordinate 1,227,982 of OX291553.1, read as the reverse complement.
AGGCTGTTACTAAAGATATTAAATGCAGTGCTGGAAAATATCTTCAGACAATTGAACTTGAACGGATTCGGAATCAATTCTAATGGTGATAAATTTACATCATCTCAGATTTGCAGACGATCTTTTAGCAAAAGACTGGAATACACTTCAAACGATGCTGCAACAATTAATATCTGAAACCAAAAAAGCAGGATTATCAATGACGACAAGCAAGACTAAACTAATGACAAACAAGAGATCGAATATGTCGACGAATACAAATATTTCGTGCAGGTTATAGCAGTAAAAGACCAAACGACCAAAGAAGTCGACAGAGGAATAAATAACAGCTGGCAAAGATATTGGTTCTTAAAGAAGTGATGAAAAACAGAGCTATACCGATATCCGAAAAAAGAAAAGTTTATGCTACCTGCATTCTTCCATGTCTCACATACGGGTGCCAGACATGGCTATCCACACGATAAGCTGACCACAAATTGTCAGTATGTCAAAAAAGTTTGGAAAAGAGCATGATGAATTTAAAACTAAAAGACAGGTGGAAAGCTACAAAACTCAGAAACATCAACAAAATGACATATGTACATTACATTTGTGTACATTTTTGATTGCCTACAACAAGTAACGAAAGTCAATGCTTAATGCAGGTTATCGTTGAAAAAAGTCATGGACGATAGACTGACGTCGTCTGAATTGTTGGCCTTCATTTTGTGTGCTGGTTACAGAAGTACGGGATAAAATACATTAAAATCACTGAGACTGAGGACTACAATATCAGGGAAGTCAAACACTGAAGAGAGGAATTAATTTTGGGTGACATCAAATTTGACATTTTGTTTTAATAATTTGCTCCATTTTTATTTTTATTTTTTTATACCACTAAGGTGGCAAACAAGCTTGCGGTCCGCCTGATGGTAAGCGGTCACCGTAGCCTATGGACGCTTGCAACACTAGGGGCATCACTCGCGCGTTGCCGACCCTTCAGAAATCTAATAACTTCTTTTTTGAAGAACCTCATACTGTAGTCCTTAGATAAAACCTTGGCAGGGAGCTCATTCCACAACCCAAGGGTTCGCGGGAGGAAGTTTCTCTGAAACCGCACTGTACGCGACCATTTTGGTTTCAAAGTGTGAGAATGAATTCCCTATCGATGGCGAGCGGTGCGATGGTAGAAAGTAGCCGTGGGCATCATTTCGAACAATTCCTCAAAACACAATCCATTGTACAAGCGGTAGAACACACACAGGGAGGCAAAGTCACTCCTCAGACTTAAGGGCTCGATACCGCAATTGAGTTTGGGATCGTCGACAATTCTCACAGCCCGTCGTTGAACCGAGTCAAAAGGGCCAAGCTGGTATCCGGGTGCACCCGCCCATAGATGGCAGCAGTACTCTATATGGGGCCGGACTTGCGACTTGTAAAGTAGCAACCTTTGCCCCGACGTGAAGTACTGCTTCGCTCTGTTGAGTACACCAAGTTTTTTGGACGCCAGCTTTACCTTGTCTAGCAAATGATCTCGGGACCGAACATCGCTGGAGATGTCAACGCCAAGGATCCCAATGCTCTTGGAGATGGAGAGGGGAGTGTTCTGGAATTGTGGGACTACAGTGAATGGGGTTTTCTTAGCGGTGAACGCGCAGACTTGTGTCTTTGAAGGGTTGAATCGGACCAAGTTTTCCCACCCCCAGTCAGAGACCTTGGACAGACCGATCTCGATTTGAGACACAAGTTCTTCACGCTTTTCCTCCACAACGGAACGTGGGATGCTTGCACGGCCCGTGTAATAAGCGTCTCCAGTACTGTCATCTGCATAGCAATGTATGTTGTTGATGTCCAACATATCATTGATGTGCAGTAGAAACAGCGTAGGAGACAGCACAGAGCCTTGCGGGACACCAGCATTAATGTCCATGCTATCAGAGCAACTACCGTCAACTACGGCTCGTATAATTATGCCGGACACTCCGTAAGAAGGCAACTTCGATAGAAGACCCTGGTGCCAGACCCGATCGAACGCCTTCGCTATGTCTAGGCTACATGCCAATGCCTCCCCCCTGACTCTCAATGGCTAGTGCCCATCGGTGTGTGAGATACACTAGAAGGTCACCAGTTGAGCGACCGTGGCGAAAGCCATATTGACGGTCACTGATCAGGTTGTGTTTTTCTAGGTATCTCAAAAGCTGTGTGTTGATCACACGCTCCATCACCTTGGAGAGGAGAGAGGTTATAGCGATAGGCCTGTAATTCGATGGATCTGATCTATCGCCCTTTTTGGGCACCGGGTGCACATTCGCAGTCTTCCATGAAGACGGAAATTGCCTAGTGTGGTAGGAAAGCGTGAAGAGGCGCGTGAGTACAGAACATAACTCAGGAGCACACTGCTTAAGCACCACTGCTGGTATGCTGTCTGGCCCACTCGACTTATGAACGTCTAGGGAAAGCAACACCCGCCGGACCTCGCGCTGTGTTATAGAGATTTCCGGCATGGTCTTACCGCACCACGGTAAAGTAGGTGGTACAGCGCCTTCGTCGTTCACATTCGAGTTAGAGGCAAAGAGACTGCCCAATAGATCGGCTTTCTCTTTTGCACTGTGGGCCAAGTCACCATCGGTCTTTCGCAGTGGTGGTAATGACGACTGGCAGAAGTTCCCCTCAGCAGCTTTAGCAAGCGACCAGAAAGCACGACTCCCAGAAGGATAGCTCGCAAGTCGCCCACCTATTTTGCCGATGAATTGGAATTTTGCTCTGGCAGTTGCTTTCTTACTGAACCTCGAAGCAGCATTTAATTTGCGTTTTAACTCAGAAATATTCGGATGCTTATTATTACGAGCCGTGGTCCAAGCCTCATACGCAGTTTGCTTAAGAATTTTAGCTTCTCTGCAAGACCTATTAAACCACGGTCGTTTTTTGACGCCGGCAGCTACTCGCAGGTTAGGAATGAAACATTCCATACCAGCGAGGATTGTCTCAGTGACTGCGGCTGCGCAGACGTCAGGATCTTCTGAGCTATAGCAGATCTGCCTCCACAGGTACGATGCATAAAATTCTCGCAATCCATCCCAGTCTGCCGACTTATAATGCCACACACGACGCCCATTAGTTGGCCCAGAAGGATCAGGTTTTGTGCATGACATTTGAGTCCGGACGAGACAGTGGTCCGAGGAGCCAAGAGGCGCATCCACTGAGACGGAGTATCCATCCGGACGTGTAGTAATATAAGTAATACATAAAAATCATTTAGGCAGGAGATTACAATATCAGGGAAGCCAAAAACTGAAAAGAGGTGTTAATTTTGACTGACATCAAATTTGACATTTTGTTTTAATTATTTACTCCATTATTCCATGTGTGTATCAAATAAATATTTATATGCTGAACCCTAACGAAAAAAAAACACTTGTGCCAAGGTCAAATGGTTGATAGACACGAAAATCAATTTTAAGTTGTGCTCATTGAGCGATTAAAACTAAGGTGTAGTTGATCGACTGACGTGATGTGACTGTATTTATTTTATGCTTATTTTTATAATTTAACAGAACAAATACATTAAAATGACTCTGGCAGAGGACTAGGATACTACTGAATCTAAAGACTTTTTTGTTGGCTGCTGTCCAATTCCAATGTCCAAAAAAGTCTTTAGATTCAGTAGTATCCTAGTCCTCTGCCAGAGTCATTTTAATGTATTTGTTCTGTTAAATTATAAAAATAAGCATAAAATAAATACAGTCACATCACGTCAGTCGATCAACTACACCTTAGTTTTAATCGCTCAATGAGCACAACTTAAAATTGATTTTCGTGTCTATCAGCCATTTGACCTTGGCACAAGTGTTTTTTTTTCGTTAGGGTTCAGCATATAAATATTTATTTAATACACACATAGAATAATGGAGTAAATAATTAAAACAAAATGTCAAATTTGATGTCTCCCAAAATTAATTCCTCTTTTCAGTGTTTGACTTCCCTGATATTGTAGTCCTCAGCCTCAGTGATTTTAATGTATTTTATCCCGTTCTTCTGTAACCAGCACACAAAATGAAGGCCAACGATTCAGACGACGTCAGTCTATCGTCCATGAATTTTTTCAACGATAACCTTCAATGCATTGACTTTCGTTACTTGTTGTAGGCAATCACAAATTGATATTAAATAAAAATAGACACTAGAGTTTTAGATGGTTTGTATATAGATCTATGAAAAAAAAATTTATGAACTGTCAGTTTTTTGAAAACTTTGACTTTTTACCAGCAGATAAACTGTTGCGGTACAAGACTTCTTTATTATTTCGTTTCTATGAGTTTTCCCAATATTTAATACAATATGCCTGTTCTTTAGTCTTGAAAATGTTAATTTTATGAGTATGTATAAACTTTCGCATATATATTATACAAGGGCAACGTGTCAGTCAATCGAGAACTATGTTAATTTGGATAGCAGTCAACCAAAAAGTCTTTTTGGTTTTTAGATGCAGTAGTCCTCGTCCTCTGCCAAAGTCATTTTAATTTATTTATTCTGTTAAATTATAAATATATACATACAATAAATACAGTTACATGGTGTCAGTCGATCGACTATACCTTAGTTCAACTAATAATGTTAATAACCAAAAATTTCGTGGCTTCCAGCAATTTCACCTTGGCACAATGTTTTTATTGTTATTAAAGCACAGCATTTTACAATTATATGATTAACACTTGAGAATCTTGGCGTCAATTACAAATAAAAAGTAAGAAATTTTATGTTAGCCAAAATTAATTCCCCGCTGTGGTTGTTGGGAACCTGAACTGTAGTCTCCTGTCCAATTTTAGCAAAAAAAATTATAAAAACTAATGTTCCTGAATGTAAAGTTCCCTTTGTATTTATAAACATTAATCCTTTTATCATAAATACATTTTAAACATTAGAAATAAAAAACACCACAGGCTTTTGGGGACTTTCTGTTAAAACTATAAACTCAATAATTCATGTTATAGCGCAACCCTTAGCCATAATTTTTAGCAGTGGTGTGTTTCCTGATGAGATGAAACTTAGCCAAGTTATACCTCTTTTCAAATCAGGTTCAACAGATCCTAATAATTTTCGGCCTATTTCAATAATACCTGTACTCAGTAAAGTTTTTGAACAAATCATACTTTGTCAAATGTTAAGCCATTTTTGTATTAAAGACCTACTTAGTAGTAAACAGTATGGCTTTATGAAAGGCCGTTCCACAACCGATGCAGGAGTGGCACTATTAAAAAATATATTTAACGCCTGGGAGGATTCGCATGATGCTCTTGGAGTGTTTTGTGATTTATCTATTATTTATCAGGAAGCCACATTACTATTGTATTAGAGGCAAAGATCTCTACCTTTTGACCTCCTACATGAGTAGCAGAGAACAGAAAATAAATGTCAACGGTGAAAGATCTCCGGGATCAGCAGTCACTATGGGAGTCCCTTAGGGCTCAATTTTAGGTCCTTTTCTATTTCTTATTTACATTAATGATATCCCATACCATGTTAAAAACCATGACATTGTCTTATTTGCTGATGACACATCTTTACTTTTTAAAGTTAAGAGACGACAAACATGTTATGATGAATTAAATAATGCCCTTTCTAAAATTGTAAATTGGTTTGACGCTTTTAATTTGTTACTTTATGAGAAAAAAACCAAACGTGTTAAATTTACATTGCCAAATGTTAGTCAAATAGAGACATGTAGCAATATTTATGGCGAGCAATTAGAACTTGTTAATTCAACAGTCTTTCTTGGCGTAACGCTGGACTCCAAACTTCAATGGGGTCCTCATATTCATAACCTAGCCAAAAAACTTAGCTCTGCTGTGTATGCGATCAAGAAAATAAGACAATTGACCGATGTCAACACTGCAAAAATAGTATTTTTAGCTATTTCCATAGTTTAATGACATATGGTATCTTATTGTGGGGTAGCGCTGCTGATGTAAATACAATATTTTTGTTACAAAAACAGGCAATTCGTGCCCTAGTAAGGATCTAGCATCTAGGATATCTCTGAGGTATAGGTTTAGGGAAGTAAATACTTTAACTTTAGCGTCGCATTACATATATGAACATAAAAACTTTTATATGTACATAAAAATATCAATAGTTTCAGCAAAAAAAGTGACGTTCACAAAGTAAATACTAGAAGTAAAAATAAGCTGTTGGTGCATGATACACGTCTACACAAAATAAGTAACTCTTTTATGAGGCAATGTATACACATTTTCAACAAAGTTCCCAATAATATTCAAAAGCTATAATAAGTTTATAAAAATAGTATTTTATAACTTTGACGATTAAAAACTGTAAAATCCTAATTTGAATAAAAAACGTCGACTAACTAAGTGATTCTTATATAATTTTATTGATACTTTGCAATAATTGTAGGCACAGAACTTATGTGGACACATTACATCAGTTGATCGATTACACATTCATTTCCGTGTTGAGAGTTTTGAATTTATGATTTAATTTAATCTATATTATTTCACTAAAATAAAAGACTTGTTTTTTAATTTTATTTTGTCAATATTTTTTTAAGCAAAAAATACTGTATAAACTTTATATATATTTTTATAACTTTAAGTTGTTTTACGAGATTTTCATGTTGTTTTTCAGACTTTCTAATTTGGTCGGATTATATTGGCTGCTAAATTTGGCTGCTAACTTCACACCGGTAATAAAAAAAGAGTAAAAAATATTTGTACGCTTCATACGGCAATGCTCTAAAAAAGTTGTATAATTTGTGCGCAGCCGAACGACGGCCTGATTTTAACGTTATTTATTTTGGCAACGATATGAACGTACAGTCATATCCACAAATTATCAAAAGTTTGTCACTCGTGCGCTCGGGCGAACGGGCGCGCGTGCATATAAACGAAATGTCTGTGGCTGTACCGAATAGTTACTGAAATTTGTTCACGCTGCGGTACAATCGACGAAATAGGAGAAGCTTTAATTTTTCATTTCTACGTTGCATATCAAAATTCATATGAGTATTTACGACAAATATTTAAGCTACTGTGTGCTCCGGATTCTACTCTGAAATTCTTCGCTACGTCCTGGATTCAAAACAGCACACGTCGTAAAAATATTTTTTGCTCCCTACAACACAATATATAATATACTCTTCTATTCCCTACTTGCTGATCTTCATCGATTTATTGCCTATGAAAGTATTCGATCGCTTTGTTATTATGTTAGCAATTGAAGTAAAGCTAGTCACGATTTATGATGAGTACAGGCTATGATTTTTTATGTTTTGGTTACGTCGTGCCCTTTCTACAAGGACGGGACATAGACCAAAGGATAGGCTAGCTGTTAGACTATGTGTTAAAAGGTAAGTGATCAGTACCCTGCAGATATGTCTGAGTGGGCTAGTAAAAACATAGCTTTAGTGATATATCAAATAAGATACTTTTGGAACCCTTGAAACGCTAACTAAACAACGCATAACATAGATTTAGAATTCTATGTAATCGCTTATGACTACTTATTGTGGAAGGAATTAAGACTTTTTAGTGCAATTCAAACATTAATGTGCATATTACCTTTATTTATATCCTTAATATGGAATTATTATATTACGCTGCATTGTAGATGTATCATGGCATTTTTGTAGTACGCTGCATAGTGGATGTAACCGCTTCTTACCCGTGTAAGAAATAAATAAAAATTACCCGTGGATGGAGATATAGCACTTTATATTTTGACAGCTGACATCCGAAATGAAGATCTTGATGAGATCTAAAAGTTTTGTAAATAAACCACTAGTCTACGAACAATATTTATTGAGATATAGCCCTTGATATTTTGACGACTGAAGTAGGTAGGTTGAGCAAGAGAAAAAAGTAATTCAGAATAAAAAAAAACAGCAAAAGAATATTAAATATTTTTTCAAATGTGATTTAGATTTTTTTACGTTGTAAGTTATATAAAATATTTTTATCATTTCACAAAGAGAATTTAATAATTAATTGGTATTACCACGGGTAAAAAAATATTATAAAATCCCTAGTGGTACTACCAGGCACGTTGATAGTACCACGTGTAAGAAGCGGTTGTAACAAGGCATTATTGAAGTACGCTGAATTGTAGATGTAACCTGGCATTATTGTAGTACGCTGCATTGTAGATGTAATATGGCATTACTATAGTACACTAAAATGTGCCTGGAAACTAGGGTCGAGCGCGAAGCCAGTGGGCCTAGAGCTGGTCGCGCACACCCTATCCTACCCACAATATTCTTAGCGAAACTAGTTGTATTTAAGTTATCAGCGCTGATTAATGTAAGATGTACTTATAAGTATCTGAAACAGTCTGCGCAAACTGGTTTTCCGAACACAAGCTGTAACCGTCAATTTAAGAGTTATAATGCGCAATTACGCGCAGTTTTGTTGTAACTTCCTTGACCTCGAGCAAAATTGGCAGAGCGCCTCAGAAATCACTAAAAGATTTGCGATTTTTCGATTTCTATGGAAAATATAAGAAAAAAACTAATGTTTTGCATTTACAGATCCCATTTGTAGTCGTGTTTTACATTTACCCCTTCAAAAATTGGATCGATAACACCGATAAAATAACGCTTTCAACGGGTCGATTTCGTAAAGACATTGCTAACAATTCTCGTTTGAAATTCATAATTTTGACGGTTATGCGATTCCATATGTACCATGTTTCAGTTTCAGTTTCAATTGCCAACCAACTTTGACTGCGACTGAAACAAGCATTAGACTTATCGATAAAAAAAATGTATCGAAACAGCGATTTAGTACATTTTTTGCAGATGCTGTTGCATTAATCTGACAGCTAAAGCTCGCAACAATCCACACGTTTAAGAAACAAGGATGGATGCTATTTCTATTGGATTTTGAGAAATCGAAAACCTTAAATTTAAGTATTATTATTAGGTTTCTTTGAAAAATATTTCGTGTTTTATACAATATGAAAGTACCCTAGTAAGCATTTTGTAGCTGTTTCTTAAAGATATCTTTCATTTTAGTACGATAATGGCACACGCAATTTTTTTGGCTTACGCTGAGGAGGAACGGCGTAAAAATTTATTGAAGGTTAGTCGTCGAGTGATGAGGGACGCCAGCAATACTTCCAAGAGCCTAGCTGGTACGGAATCGCAGTATGTCGAAGAAACTTTTCTCTGTCAGCATCGAAACTCTACATGAAACAATTTCTTTCGCTCTTATAATATCGCACCGCAGGTTTATTTGTATAAGGTTCCATTTTACGCAGTCTTCTTATATTACAACATAAATTAAAAAATAACATTAAGTATATAAATTTAAATTTCATTAAAAAAATCACTTTTTTTTTGGATAGTCTTTAATACTACGTGATTCAGCATATATATATTTCATATATAATTTGAAGTCGAAGATTAAAACTCATAAACTTTTGCTGCCACTTCAAAAATTATGAAACGTTATTACGCCTTCGCTTTATTTTTGCATCCTAGGCAAAATAAATCGTATATCAGGACGTGCGGCACGCGGCCAACTAGCGTGTCCGAGAGAAATACAACCGGATGTAGATGCAATTTGCTCTTTGGCATTTGAATACAAGTCAACTGGATAAGTTCACATTCTTTAGTGTCGGCCATTGAGAAAACTTATTTAATTTCGTTATTTTTTTAAATTTATTATTCGTAACCTATTCGTAATAGGTTATTATTTTTAAGGAGCCGAGTTTGTTTTATGTAACGGTAAGATATTAATTTCACATTCAATCGAAGATCTTTTTTTGTAAATAAATAAATTAATGGTAAAACAAACTTACATGTACGTGAAATTCTATTGTAAATTATTTATCATTTTTGAAATCATACAGTAATAAAATTTATGGTACATATTTGAGTGGTTCATTTATATAGCTAATTATTGAATTCATTAAAAACAAAAACTTTTTTTTTTACATAGATGCGCATGTATAGTATATTATAGTATAGTATAGTATAGTATCGAAATGTTCTTAATCTTATCTTATAAAATAAATATAACATTACCTTTTCTAGAACATGAACCAGTCATGTATATATCTTAATTGTGTGAGAACTGTAACATGTGTATGCATGTCTGTCTGTACGTTTAAGGATGTGTGCGTGTGTAGACACACTCTGTCTGCATCTATATTATAAAAGTAATTAATTGCTTTTATGAAAACAGTTTTGTGTTATTATTCGCCTGAATGTTGGTTTCGTTAGGTGAAAAATGACAACACCAGGGGTATCACTCGCGCGTTGCCAACCCTTCAAAAATCCAATAACTTCTTTCTTGAAGAACCCCATACTGCAGTCCTTAGACAAAACCTTGGCCTCATTTTACAACCCAAGCGTTCGCGGGAAATTCAATTAATTGTTGAATTGTTCAATTGTTGAAAACTGTTTGTTATATGTGTTTGTTAGTCAAGAAAATAAAAAATTTCGGCCACAATTAGTTCGGTGATAAAGTACGTTGGGAACATGTGTCTGACTAGTTGGAGCTTTCATACTTAATTTGCTATTTAAAATGGAGCAGTCTAATCGACCCCATACAAGATCGCGTTAAAACATCATGTCCCTAGTGTTCAACGGTCGTTTAGTATAAGTCATGCCGGCACGTAAGTCTAGCGATGACCTTGAATGCACAGAATTCATATTTTAGATGTGTTTCATGTATTGGATGAACCAGGTTTACACATATTTTTCCTTTTTATTTTGAATCATTTATTATGTTTTAGATATGTCAGAATCGATTATTTTTTTCTATTATACATTGCATTCCAAATTTTTTCTACATGTGTATAATAATGTATTTTTATTTTCTTTGTTTCTACAATATTAATTTAATTGCCCTGAAACTTTGGTAAGTTTTAGTGCACTCAAATGTCCAAAGAAACTGAATCCTGATCAACTGCATTAAAATCGTAAAACCGATTTTTAACATACATCTGGTTTCATGACCTCTAGTTATGACGCCTTAAAGACTTCATCAGTTTGGACACAAATTCTTTCACATAAAATAATCATGACATAGTATAGTATTAATATTTTACTTAGTATTATGTGTTATACTGTGTTTTCTAGAATATTTTTATTAATTACTGATGATGGACCAGAAAAAATGTTTCTGAATTCGTTTTAATTTAAAAAGGAAATAGACAAAGTTTTAAATAAGTTAAAAACAACTAAATGAAACAACTAATAATAGTAGTTTATGCAAGTGTTGCGAAAGTGAGAACTTTTACTAAACTTTCTTGCAATTGCCTACACTGCCTCTTAAACGACCAAAAAAAAATAACAGGTTTTTATTTATTTAAATAACTTATTACTTATAATAGTAATTGTTACTTATATTCTGAATATTACAGTTATTAAAATGAATCACAGGGGGGAGGCTACTACTAGTTGCGTGGGACGGGTGTATATTTATATTTACTTAATTAATATTTTTATTTATCGTAATTTCTGCTTAAGCAAATTACGTGACAAAATGTGCCATTTATATTTAATACAACGCCATCTAGCGGAAGCGTGCCGCACCTGCGGTTCGTATTCTTTATTCTGTGGTGTAGGTACAATTTACTTACGTTCTTACTGTAATGTTGATCTTTGCTCGTGCTTTAACGTTACAAGTACATACTTTATGAACGAGTTGGTAAAAAGTCTACTAATATGATATGCGTTTTGATTTCATAATTAAAGTACGGGAGTATTAAAAACATCATTATAGTGCAACAAACTTTTCTGACCCGGCGCGCGGTCCAAAATCACATATCACTACAGTCGCCATATTGAAATGATGTAAACTTACAACGACCAAACACGCAAGGTCAGAAGGCAAAGTTTGTTGCACTGTAGATAATTTTGTAATTACACAAAACCTTGAATTGCGACAGTTGTATATATAGAGGTATATAGAGGTTATATATCCATAGCATATATAATGAAAAATTTACTATTACCTTGTCCGTCTGTTCGTATCGACGCCCCCGTACAACAACCCAGTAGGTAATGTACTATCATTGATTTTTTAATATATAGTTAAGCATCTATTGCCTGGGATTTATGTATAATTTTTTTTCAGCTTTTTCATTATTACTTTATGAAAAATATCCCCATGACATTTTTATTGCACGAAACTTAAACTGCGAATTTACGCAATCTAGCCTTATGTGTAATATTTTTTTACAATTGATACATAAAAGATTATAACAAAAATATCTGCTATCATAAATTAATAACTATTGTGTGCGCGACAGTACTCATGCGCAAACATCCCCTCCACGTTTCGCTCACCGCTAGACTTATGTGTTTGTGTATTTCTAACTTTTAAAGTTCTTTTGTGCCTTAAAATTTAAGTGTCGAATAAATTTCTCTTGGAAGCGCTCTATTGGTAACAATATCTATATGACTTTACATGGAAAGCTTAGAATCTAAATTTATTCCAAAATCACAAACTATATTGACCCTTTCGATTAATGTAGAAATAATATAATACGTAGGTGAGATTGATCGTAGATAAATGAGATTAAGAAAACTGACACTTAACAATGTTAATTGAAATTCTATTTCTTTTGTTGTAACTTTTCTGTTGTGTGAAGTTTTTTACTGTCGTCAACATTTTTATATCTAATTTTTTTTTAGTATCATTTGCATACATTAAAAATTTTGAATGTCTGAAACATGTGTATATATCATAAAGGTACACTTTGTAAAAGAGGGGGCCCAGATGTGATCTCCGGGGTGAACTAGATGGACTATTGATAAAATTTGATAGAAAACCAACTACTAAAAACATTGCCATCGATTTGAGAGATATGACTCACCTAACCTAACAGGGTCTTCATAGGTTTATAAATGGTTAAGTTTCCGTAACAGGAACAATGTGATCTATACGTTCATCTACACGTTCGAATGCTTTCTCAAAATCACATCAACCTGTTTTCCCTTTTCCATATTTTTGTACTAAAATCCGGCATGATTAGTCAGCGTTGAGCGACCTCTCAGAAAACCGTGTTGTTCTTTCGAGGTTGTTTTTTTTTTCAAAAACATTACTAAATTGAGGTTATATCGAGACCATGCTATAATGCTCAACTGGTATTTAAGAACCTTTTTTGTGAATTGGTACCACATAGCCTTTTTAGGGATCCGTACCCAAAAGGTAAAAAACGGGACCTTATTACTAAGACTCCGCTGTCCGTCTGTCACCAGGCTGTAATGTCTTGAACCATGATAGTCAAGACAGTTGACAGAATATTGAAGGGGGGCTCCCATACAACAAACGTGTTTTTCTTTTGCCGTTTTTATAGATAACGGTACGGAACCCTTCGTGCGCGAGTCTGACTCGAACCAATTTTTTTTTACAAATAGTAGGAAACAATCTCTCTTTTAATGACTGTAATGGGCCGTATAATACTTAATTTTTTTAATGTTCATTATTTGTTAGCAGTTATTTAAAACTTACAAAAGGTTAAAATTTAGAAAACCATTAGCCATGGGCCGCATCTCAAATTAGTTAAGCTTCAATAAATTTTATAACTTAATCACCAGTCAGAGCCATTCTCAAAAATGTACATTTTTACTTGGAACAATGTAAGAACTAAAGATAAATAGCTATCGTAAAAGCTGTTCGTGGGAGTTTTGCTTTAGGCCCTGCACGTGTTAAAACAATAGAATAGAAATTGAGAATTCCTAAGAAAGATGCAATACAGTAGCGTATTTAGAATTGTATTTAATGTAGAAATTAATAATAGATTTAATTTTAACTAGTATTGAAAATCAACAGCTTGCTTGAAAACGAAATTTGGAGATCTTATCCAATTTTGGTTGCTGAGCGGATATCATTTTTGACTGTAGATTAATTGTAGAGTCTGGAGACTTCTCCATGAATAGGATCGTGTAAGAAAGCAGATATTCTCTTCCGGAGAGAGATCTGTGGACTAAGGGCGCTGTTGTACCTTCCTGGAACAGCCTGGGAAAGTCCTAACTTCTGCCTAGGTTTTGTTGGACAAAAGCTAAGACTTTCGAGAATAAGGTGGTCCTATTCGGCGTTTCAACGCCATTTTCCTTCGCATTTTCTATTACAGCCTTAAACGTCTCTTAGTAAACCAAATATATACACCTTAAATTGACCAGTTTCAGAGAAAATCTTCAACTACGATCACTGCCAAAGGAGCAGACACACAAGCTTGAGCAGAGAGAAGGAACCAAGGAATAAAAATTGTTCGAGGCAAATAGTAATAAATTATATAATAAAATATATAAGATAAAATATGAAATATATAATTAAATTTAAACTAGACGATCCGGAAAATAATCATATTGACTTAGCCATCATTTAAAAACCAAAAGAAAATTAAATTACAGGTAAGGCGTTATATCGCTATAGTCCAGGTAGGGGTCCTCCACATGACTTATTGAATAATAAACTAAGTGGGTGACAAAGTGTGGACATACATACATTCTAATATATACGAAGGAGGTATATTATCACTGCCAAGACCTTTTATATATCATCTAAATGCTGTAAAACTTTTAAGACTTCATCTTCTGTGAACTGAGGTCAATTTGCTGTACAACTTGAGGCCAGATAGCGGGCTGGTGATAATGTATGTTCATGGCAGTCTGTTGTCAGATTTCTAAAAACGTGTTGAAAAAAGGTCACTGGATGCATTACGAATTTCTGCCCAAAAAGAGTACTTTTGGTCGCGATAAGTTACGTAGTTCGGATAAATGTACTGCGCCTAGATTTAACAAATATTCAAAAGGATTGTGATTTTTTTTTAAATATTTATCTGCAGATAATAAATATATTCTGAATAGCACTCTCTATTTTGCGTTGTCTGGATCAAGTTCAAGATCAAAAAAAAATTCAAAGTAATCTAATATATTCCTGTATTTTTTTATTTAACAGAGTTTTGTCGTACTACGGTGGATTTTTATTACCTTTGGAGGAACCCTTTGGGACAAATTTTCAATACATTTATACAAATGATAATAAATTATTTCGAACAATTCCTCAGAACAAATCCTATTATACAAGCGGGAGAACACACGCAGGAAGGCAAAGTCTCCACAGATTTAATACGGCTAGTGAGTTTGGGATAGTAAAAGATTCTCACAGTCCCTCGTTGATCTGAGTCAAAAGAGTAAAGCTGATATCCGGGTGCTCCCACCCAGAAATGGCACCAGTACTCTACATAGGGCTGAACTTGTGACATATAAAGCAAAACCTTTCTCCCGAGGTTAAGTACTGCTTTTCTCTGTATGCTATTCAAACTTTTATTTTTTCAGTATCCTCTTTTCCATATTTATATTTTTGCATCGTAGAAGTGGGCAATGACCAAATAAATAAGTCTCTCATGTCTATAGCTATAACTAGGTGAAATTTGTCGGGTAGAAGTGGGAAGTCACACCTTTTAATTTCCAGTTGAATATCACTGAACTAACACCCTAGGTTAGTTAGGATGTGGTTTTTTTTTCTTTATTTAATTGAATAAAACCTTAACAGCTGAGTGTATTTATTAAGTTTATGGCAGAATTTTGTATGTCAATAGCTCCGCGTCGTAAAAATGGTTCTACATCATCCTGGAATACGCAATGGCAAGTTAAAGCCTACTAGCACAAAAGAATGGGATTGGTTATTAAATTTGTTTGTAATGATACTAGACAGCAATAATTCAATGTCTGATGACTGAGAACGTGGACGTCTGTCGTGATATTTAAATAGCGTGCTGGGGGCTTAGACTAAAAAAAGAATGGAATCAAACGAAACGTATAAACATAAAGTTTATGACATCACTTGCTATCGATCGAAAAAATAATATAGACTTGTTCCTTCTCTATGCAATCGGTATCATCGCCAAGTTACTGTGGAGCGCCAAAATGAAATACATTAGGTAGCCATATTGCAACTTTACAAACGCGGTTACTTGTTGATATTCGTTGAATTTGCGTTCGCCTAGACCCTGCGGATAAGCTTTGCGATTGCACATGGCGGCTTAAAATCTATTGTGGATATTTATATTACGGAATATGTTGTTTACAAATACATATGTTTTTCATACCTATATGTTTTTAAAGGTTTTAACTATTTTATTAATTAGATAGTTATTTATTAAGTGTAATTTTTGCATTCAATATCTGTATTATAGGCACCTATTTCTCTCTGATATGAAGAAAAATACCTTACCAAAGATATAATTTTACTAAACATTCAAGGTATATTGAATGTTAAATTATTGTTATAATTTCACATCACAAGCAACATTTTTTTAGATAAGTAATTAAATGTGATGTTTTTTAAAATCTATTGTGTGTGTTATAGGCATTTGTCTTATTTCTAATCTAACCGATTCTAAGTAAATTTGACAGATTTCCGGTACAAGAATGTTTTGTCGTAATATTTTTTTTTTACAATATAGGTATTTCACTAAAACTAGGTACCTACGTAAAAACATTCAATATTCAATACAATAAATACCTATATTGATTCTTAATTTTAAAACTAACGGTAATTTGAATGAAAATATATGTAATAATAGCATATTAGACTTAAATAAAAAAGAAACAAACACCTCATCCGTACAAAAAAAAGTTTTTCGATAATTGGCGTAGATAATGTAGAGTTTTCCAGCCGGCTCCCACAATACAGCGTTTTTGATATATAAGGAATAAGTCTACGACGATCGTTTCTAACGCTCTCTTTATAGCGATACTGCGTGATTTCTCGGTTGTAACTTGTCT
The DNA here is from genome assembly GCA_946406115.1 of Apoda limacodes. NCBI lineage: Eukaryota > Metazoa > Arthropoda > Insecta > Lepidoptera > Limacodidae > Apoda > Apoda limacodes. The sequence goes on along the minus strand of OX291553.1, from coordinate 1,211,241 downwards.
AGGGCCCCTGTATGTATTCGCTCGCGCAGCGTATCCATCGTAGACGAGTCAGCGGCGAGCTGCTAAATTTGAAGCAGTTATTTTTTACATATAGTACTGTGAGTACTTCACGTATTTACATGTAATACTGTGAGCACTTCACGTATTTACATGAAGTACTGTGAGTACTTCACGTATTTACATGTAGTGCTGTGAGTACTTTACGGCCTTTTCACAAAAAGTTTATAACATTATTTTGAAATAATGAAATATCGCAATCGACCAACTTTTAATTGGGTTGCCCAGCCACTATGAGCAGATATATATTCTTTATTGTTATAGCAGATATTAATCGCTTCAAAGTAAGCAACTGGCATAATAATGATAATTATATCATTTATCATTTACTTCATCAGTCTATTCTTACATTTATTATTTACATGTAGATTTTTAAAGTGATCTGCCTAATTAAATTAAAATACTAAAGAAGTCGCGCTCCAGCGTCTTTTGTTTTTTTTTTCTGACGGAAGCTACTCGTATGTATGTGATCTGGCTGTCTGGTATCAATTCTGGTATCAACTCTAGTATCAACTCTGCTTCTGTGAAGCCCTTCTTTTATGAACATAATAAATAAATATATATATTATTATAAATAAAAACACAGTATTTAGAAATATTTCGCCGATTTATTTAGGTCATAAATAACACAAAATATAGAAGTAGAGGGGATTCGAAAACGAACTTCCAGTCTTACGCTTCCATGTCTAATAAGATTCCAATGAGATGTAGAACTAGCTGATAAGTCTGGAGTTAAATCAAATGCCATCAAACAATATCCATTTGCATATTGTTCCCTAGAAATAGCATTACCATCATTCAAAAAGTGAATACCTGACCCGGAAAATAATGTATGGTAAGCTGTGGTATATATATTGTTGTGAAACATTGGTTGTAAAGCTTTTGATGGTATTTGTTGGCCATCTATGTACAAACTAAATGTATTGATTCCATAGTTTTCAAAGTTAAAAGGGTTTCTGTTAAAACTTCCATTAAAAGCAGCATTGTTTACAAAACCTATTATACACCTTTTTGGAACTTGACCAATAAATATGTTATCAAGCGTTTTTCCCTGAACTCCTGAAGGTATTGTGAGCACTTTGACTTCAGCTCTGGTTATAGGATACTTAGCGGTTGTTGCACTTAAAACTTTTTGATGTGCCAATAATACACTTGGACTAATTTTTGCTCTTCGAACTATAAGTGTAGCGTCAGTAATAGTAACTTTTAGTTTAGCATCTGCACCAGCCATAAGATTAAAACTTTCTCTTGATCGTACTAGTTAAAGACTAATTTCAACACCATTTATCAAAAACTTTTCTTGATTAAACAAATCCCCATGCAAATGTCCTACCATTTCTACCTCTTTACTCTCACGTACAAATTGATTCCTTTTTTTAAATCCATCATTAGAATCATCTAGTGAATTCATTTTTCCAGCTGTGTCTTCATACCATACTCCACAAGTGAGATGAGATTGTTTAGCTGCTGGACCATAGTTTAATAAAGTTTCTATAAATGCCCTATAAGCATAAGTGTTGTTTGGTGGAGATACTAGTTTTTGATTTAAATACACATCGAGTTTATTGAACAGTGAGTGTAACCAGTTATTAGTTGGGGCTACTACTGTAGCAGCAGCTAAGTTGGTGCCATCTTGGTTTCGAATTTTAACTTTTAAATGTAGTAATGTATGAGACAAATCGATATAATCATCCCCCGTACCAGGAATTTGAAATTCAATTGGTCCATCGTCTGTAAGGGATGATATAGGTTTGTAGTGTATCCATTGTCCATTTTCAATACTTGTCTGAGTTGTTGGTAAAGAAAATAAATCCAACTCCGATTTTATACATTCACATGAATGATTATGCAAGAATGACATTATTTGTTTGAAAATATATCTTTAGTATTTCTATTAATTTTATACTTTCTAGTTTTCAACTCTTTCAAAGCTGTTGACGGAATGGAATGAAACCGACGTTGACGTTTCGTTATTTAACCTGATCCATTCATTATTCTTTCAATTTTATCATCTGCTCTTCGTTTTAAATTACTACTTACATCTTTTAACCGTGTTTGCACAGATTCATTCATTGGTTTCTGGCTTATCATATCACTTAATAATCCCACTCCAGCTTTAAGAGCCTTTTTACCAATTACTCTTGCCCCACTTGATAATAAAGGTAGTACTAATCGAAACAGGCCTCCTAAAAAGCTTCCTATTCCATGACCACGTTGATGTGGTACACCTTTATAAATTACACCAATTCCTGATCCTGCTTGGTGTGAATAATATTGCTCATAGGGACAAATACTGTTATTATGCATTATAATCGCTTAAAGTATAGTTTAACGTATGTGGTCCCAAATTGAAATGGTATTTTATTACCAGTGTTTGTTCTTATATCTATTTCAATTGTATCAAATTCTCTTCGCATAACTGGTGAGTAGTGGGGTGGTGAAAATACATGCATCTTATAAGCACCATAGATATATTTCTCGGGGTCTAAAGGTATTATTCTTAACAATGGTGTCATAACATCTCCAACTATTTGCGGATCGATTATATCACAGTAAACAAATAATTGAGAAGGTAATCCTAAATGTAAATTGGGTGGGTATCTTCCAACATTTTTTGTTATTAAATTAGTTTTTGGTTCAAAACCAAGTTCAATACTTAACTTTGATGATAACGTTAAAGATGATATATTTTTATCGTTAATTTGAACAGAGACCATCTCGGAAACTTTATCATAATGAAAGCGACAGTTTTCTTTTAGGTTTAAGGCTTTTAAAATGTTATCAATTATAAAATGTCATAATTGGTTGCAGGTATATGATTTTTATAAATAACTGATGATATTGATTTATCCAAAGGTACTATCATTTTCTTAGTAATATACATTATATTTTCACCCTCTTGAACTGTAAACATACTACATGGGTATTGAAATTCTACAACTCCAACAGACCACTGTCCTTCTAATTTTATAGGTTTTGGAAGTTTTGTTGAAAAATTTGTAGTGGTATTACTCGGAAAATATTCCATTGAACTATTACTGAGCAAAGTTAAATAAAAATCTTCCTTAATCATATTTTTCTATATCTTTTAATGATACCCAAGTATTAAATTTGTTTGGATAACCTTTCCACTTCACTAGTACTTGCTTTCTATTTCCAAAATAACGAGTGTGGAGTATTTTATCTATTTTATGTGGGAGAGTGGGGTTGTATATTACTTTTTGTAATTCTTTTTCATAAAATGTACATGTAATGGGTTCATTTTGAAGATCTTTTAACGTATAAACTACCCAAGGTGATCTTCTTATAACTGAAGTAATAACAAATATTTCATCACTCCAGTTGCTCTCGTATCCTTTTTGAAATATGTGTTTATGTTTTGTTATCCTAACATAATCACCTTCTTTAAACCTGTTTAGAATAGCCTTTTGCCCTTTATCTCTATCATATAAATTATTCCAAACAGTCATAATATTTTCTGAGTTAACATCTTTGGGAGACATTTTTATACTTGAATGATAGCTATGATTATAAGAATAAATCAAATCTTTTAAAATATCAACATATCTATATGTGTTATGATGTGTGAAATACCGCCACATTTTTGTCTTTAATGTTCTTTGATAGCGTTCTACGATACTAGCTTTTATATCAGGATTGTGAGTGGTGTAATAGTTTATACCCTTACTTTTAAAATATTTTTGCACATCCTTAGAAACAAATTCAGTTCCCTTATCTGACTGAATGTGGTTAGGTAAGGATTTTGACTCATTAAATATACTTTCAAAGCATTCTTTTATAGTTATAGAGTTCTTTTTTTTTAAACATCTAGCAAATGCATATTTACTAAATACATCAATAACACACAGAATATATTTAAAACCATCATTATATTCAGAATAAGTGCGCATATCACTTAAATCCACCTGCCACAAGTCATTATAATTAGATAAAATGTACTTATTTCTAGGAAATCTATTTCTTACAGGTTTATGTAATGTGTAAGTTTCTTGTTCTTGCAACCAATTTTTCACTTGTTTTGCTGTCATTTTTCCCTTTAACGAGTTGATGAGTTTGTTAACACCTCCATATCCAGCAGGATGAGAAACATCATAATAAATCTGATTTATTTCTAATAGGGGGTCCATTTTTCCCAGTCTATTTTTTTCTTGATTTTGTTAAAATGAGTCATAGCAGGAGTAAAACTATTATCTGATTGCAATTTGTTAAGTGGAATTTCTTCTTTTATATCACCTAAGTAAAGTTTATAAATATATTCTAGTCTTTTTGAATTTCCAATATAAGTTAATGGTATTTTAATTTCTTTTAATGCTGATGCAAACTCTTGCCACCCGATTGGATCACTGTGTTTAAGTGGTCTTAGTGTATCATTCACCAGGTCTATAATGTTACTCCCTGGTATTTTCATATTATTGATACTAACAGTTCCATTGGTATCCCAATCTACCTTATTTTTATTTGAAAAAATTGATTCTATTAGTAATTCACCTCGTTTTATATACGTCTTAGGAATCAATTTCAAGAGTTGTTGCTTTGAATAAAATGGGGTTAAGTCAGTATCATTTTTGGTTTTTGATGTTATGTTTGATACTTGCTCAGTGTCAAGGACTGTTTCCTTAATGACATCAGTATCTTTATAATTAAGTGAACTTTCTGTATTGGTTATAATTGGTATTTGATATGGTCGTCGTTCTACTTCAGTAAAATGTAAATACCTTTGTAGTGTTTGTAAATACAAAATCCATTTTTCTCTATCTTCTACATTACTATTTAAAATATCTTTCATTTCACCATCTAAACGGGATAAAGTATTTAAAGCGCTTTGTGTTTCATTTTCCTTTTTAATTTTTCTATCAAATTAGGTTCAATTAGAATCATTTTTTTAGCATGTTCCATTTTTGCTTTATTTTCCTGCTAAGGTTTTAAAATTGAACTCACCAAGGCACTTAGAACAGATCCTAAAATAATAGGTAAAAAGGCACCGCCCCTTTGAATAATTACGTTTTTTCTAAGTAGATTTCTTCCTTTACAAACCAACTTTCTCAATATATTTTTATATTTTTTTAATTTGTTTTTATCATTTTCCTTGACGGGTATTTTACCCTGTAATACGTTATAAATCCACTCACAAATAAAATTTATTTCTTCTTTACTACAAGATTTAAGTAAAGCTTTTCTATGTCTTGGTTTTAATACGTGCAACGATTTTAAAAGTTCTTGATGTGTAGTCATTCTTGAATGCATTATTTATGAATGATTGGAATTTCATTATGTTTGCTGTATTTAAATCCTTTTTTAGGTATATATACAATGCAGTTCTGGTCAGAAGGAAATATTCTCGTTTTAAATCGACACATGTCAATTGTGTCCTGTTTTAAATCTATCATGAGGTAGCCATGAGGTTCACTAGTAGCATCTTTGTAGGCATCTTCCATAAATTTGATGTTTTCAGGTGAGACTTGACGTGCTAAGTAACGAATTTGTGTTTTATCTCATGGATTTTTAAAGTAGAGTATATAACTAGAGTTTAAAGAAATATCTCTCTGTCCTTTACCTTGATGGAATATATTTTGTGTAATATAGAAAACACTAATGTTTCTATGATGACTACCCTTTGTGAATATGTCAACAACACGACCATCAGACTCTCGCATGAGGTCATCGATTATTATTAGTTGTGGTTGTTCTCCATCAAACATACTAAGGTCAGGAATACCTTGGTAATAATTAACATTGTTCAAGTTGTATAACGGTTGCATTTCATCATAACACCACATAATATTAGAAAAATGTTGATTGCAAATCTCATTAGCATGTTTCACAAATTTTTTAACAAAAACTGATTTACCACATCCACTAGGGCCAGCTACAATTACTGTAAAGGGATGATAAAAATAAATCATAATTATTTTTAATGTGTGTTCTCTTTGAAAATGTTCAAATTCATATGGAGGAAAGCAATAAAAACAAACACTTATATATTAAAAACAATATAGTTAATAATAAAAAAAAAAATTACATTCATTAAGTTACTTAATAATAGTTATTTCCTTACATTTTTAAACACACATAAACCAGATACAATTAATACTCTATATTAAAACACATAATTACAATGTTACTGACTTATATTTACATTTTTTTCAAAACTATAAGTTAATCTTAAAATGACCCCAAGCATATGTATCTGTTGAATTAGGTAAAATATATCTCTTGGTGTCATTAGAGGATAGACAAGTTTTAATTAATTTTTTGTGTAAAAATAGTATGTTTCACACTTCGAATCCTACACATTTGTGAAACATTTACATTTTTATTAAATAGACACGACTTATAATTTTCCAAATTCATCTTTTTTGTCACACTTTTATTTACACCTTTAGCTTTAGCAATAACTTTACTTTCAATATCCATTGCATACATTTTTGATCGAAGTCCTACAAACTCCCGAAATACTTTACCATTGTTCTCATTCTTAAAATATCCAAGTTTCTTTTTATTTAAAAGTGGGAAACCATAAACGTTATCACTAGGATAGTCTGAAGTATCGAAAAAACATTCTAAGTCAGATTTTATATCATTATAAAAATTATCTGTAAATACATGGTAAACTAAGCTATCCGTATCAGTGTATAATAACTTGACACTATTATCGTATTTTCTTTTCATGTAATTATAATGAAAGTTATACATCAATGTTTTTGATATTTCTAATATACAAAATCCTAAAACAAATGGTTTATTGAAGTATACCTTAGTCTTTTGTAATTGTACAGCAATTAAAGACTCGGAGAATATAGATAGACTATGAAACTCAGGGCGAGCAACTAAACTTTGTGCACCTTGAATTTTTCCATGGTTTTCCCAGTGGGTTAACAATTTCACATTAACACGTTTTTCAACATTTTCCATAGTTTTACTAAAGACTGCATTATTCATAAGTTTATAAAAATCCTTTTTAAAGTCACTTTTAGCTGAAGTTCTTAGTTGTGTATTTAAATCTATATATTTCTTCAACCAAGGACTTTGCTCAAACTGTAAAACTCTATGAACTCTAATTAATTTCATACCAAGTTGTAAACATTGCTTCAGATTTCTATAGTGAATAATATATTTAGTTTTGTTATATAAATTTGGTACTAATTTTTTATTTTTACTGTTACCGATTACAATGTTTTCAGGGCATAAAGGTAAGTCTGAATGGAGATCATGTAAATTTTCAGGGTATTCAAGATCAACTTCCAGTATGTATCCCATATCTGATGAATCTGATATATTGAAGTCTATGTTCGGGTTAACCCATTTAAAATCTCTTACAGGCAAATACTGAGACATTGCCCAACCAAAGAGATTGTTTGCATCAAAATACATTAAGTAAGATTTTGGTAAGTTATCTTTGTAATCACCCATGTACTCGTTATTTGCCTTTCCATATCTGTTAGAACACTATGAAATACCACCTCTTATACCAGACTTTACGAATGCTATTTTATCAAAGTCTTTTAATAATTCCAGTGTTATGTTAGTACATTTTAGCATTGCATCCCAGCTTAATCCTGGAAGGGTATAATATTGTACAGGGTCAAGTTCATATGTTTTGATACAAATTTCTCTAAAGTTTTCAAAAATATCAGTGAGTAACATTACATCAGTTCTTAAGTATATATTGGAATAGTCCAACTTATTTTTACATTTAAATTGGACCCAAACATTTTGAGCATGATTATAATCATCATCTGAGACACTGGTATTACTTAAAGAGTTAAAGAAAGCGTCTTGATCTGGAAGAGTTGTAACTTTTAAGGATTCATAAGAATTAACAAATTCATAGGGAAAACACCTTTCCTAATAAGTTTATTAAAATCATTTTCGTTTGGAAATTTGTTTTCTTAATTCTACAAATTGATCTTTTTTTAGATTTTTTGCTAAACTATATAAACTACTAGCCATGAATTTAAAGGAATCTAAAAACCGCAAATGTACTAAATGACCTCTTGTATTAGGTTTTTTTGAGAATAAAATATATTTTTCCTTATTTTGCGGAATTATATCTATTTCTCCATCTTTAAAATTCAAAGCATGAACAATAAAATGAGCATCATAATTACTTAGATTATGAAATAGAATGGGAATGAAAAAGGGAACACGATACTTTGAACTACATAATTCGTGAGCAACACCTCTAAAATTACCAGTATTCCAATCATAGTCTACTGTGATGTCATCACTCAATAGCCCATCACAAATATAACATAATTGCGATTGTTTAATAGATTCCTTCTCTTCATTAGTTAATAGAAGTGGACATTTTTGAAAACAATTTATCCTATGTATATTGCTAATATCTTTGTAAATACTTTCCATAAACATTTTTGCACAATTAGGCCCTGTTGTTCTGTATGTAGACAGCTTGTATGTCTGTCTTGTTCTGTATGTAGACAGCTTATCATCATACGAACATTTTATATAGTATCCATAACTATAAACTTCATGTTCATGTATTGTTTTTGTATATGACTTCGATGGATCAGGGTCACATGAGGTGACGGGTTTTAAAAGAGCTTCAAAGTCTGCATATATTACAAAAGGTAATTTTAATTTTCTTTGAAACTTATCAAAATAGATTTCATCATTATTTGTTTCCCGATTAAACCAATCTTTTCCTTTTTTATGAATTCCTGGTAATTCAGTAACAATATGAGCACAGTCATGTTTTTGGTGATTAATTAAATTAACTTTAGATTTAAAATATAGAAGGCAACCATCACAGATATGAATAGCATTATTTCGATTTGTTATTTGTTTACTAACCAAGCGTAATAAATTTTTTATAAAACAATAATGACCATTTGAACCATTGTTTAAAAATAATAAGTTAATGTGTAATTCTTTACGACATTTTGTAAAATATAATGGTCCAACGATGGTATTACATTTTTTTTCTTTGTTAAATTCTAATCCGAAAACATTGATACTAATGTTATTCTGTTTTTCTACCTTGGGTATATCCGATAATTTGATTGGGAACTGTATATTATTAAACTTTAGTTTGTTTTGATTCCTCAAGTATGATGATACCCTTTCAGAATTTTTATTTACAGGATATAGTGCGGATAATAAAGCCCACTTAAAACATTGTTGATCGTTATTTTTTACATTTATGACTGCTTTTTTACGCTTAATATCTAAAGGTAATTCAATAAACGAAGACCCCCGTAAGGGATTGAACTTATTAACATTCATTTCTAAGAACTGAATTTTTTTTAAAGTCCATCCACTATCTTTTGTTTCGAAATCACTCATTTTATTTTTGTCTTGTATGTCTTCGCTTAAAGTTTCTAAATAATTTTCTAATTCGTCCCCTAAAGAAATAGTCCAATTTTTTGTTTGAAAATCGAAAGAATTTTTAAAATCTTTTGTTTCCTGTTCAAAATCTGCATGAATAATAAAATTAACTTTAACAATAGTTAACTCTTTTAAACATTCCTGAATAAGAAATAGTATCGATCCTTTAATTGATGCTATGAATACTTCAGGAGTTTGTATTTTAAGTGACTCATCAGCTTTAGGTGATACAATTCTATACGTTAAGACCCGAGACCCAAAAGCAACTGATATAACAGAGACATTATGTAAATTATGATTACGAATAAGACATTTTTCTTTGTGTTCCTTACATCGTAAGTGCTGAGCATAGAACCTTTGGCTAACCTGTAAATCACATATTTGACACATAACGTTCTGTCTATGTGTTGTATTGGAAGATGATGACGTCGATGCTTATTGTAAATCTTCAACACTAATATCAGCTTGTCTCTTTAAACCTCGACCGACTTGAATTGAAGATTTTCTGTAGGTAGGTATAACATGCTTATGTTAATATAAGAACACAAATATGTAACATAAAATTTAAATAAGTATAGTTAGAATGTATACATGAATGTTTCCTCAACTTCTTTACAGATGTTAAACAGTGAAGTGTCATAATACGGATTTTCCAGAGCATTATCTTCATAATTCTCACACGATCTCATTAGTTCTTTTTCTTCTTCTTCAATAACATTTTGAAAAAAAACACTTTCTACTGACATGGTTAAAATAAACCAGTTTAGCTTTGCTTGTGAATGATGAATTAATAATAGATATAATGTTCGATTTTTGTCTTATATATACAAGTCGATAAGGTGATTAATATATTAGTTGATGGTTAATTAATAGTTGATCGTTACGATAGACCCATTACGATAATGATATAACTACTTAACAAAACTAGAAACAAGTTATACACAGAAGATACCACAGTGATGTCACGTGGTAGTTCTGGTCAAGCGTGAGTCGACGTGCCCCAGACACAGGGGGTGGTTTTGAGAGTGGTCAAGCGCGAGTCGCCACACCCCAGACACAGGGGGTGGTTTTGAGAGTGGTCAAGCGCGAGTCGCCACACCCCAGACACAGGGGGTGGTTTTGAGAGTGGTCAAGCGCGAGTCGCCACACCCTAGACACAGGGGGTGGTTTTAAGAGTGGTCAAATGCGAGTCGTACAGGGCGGAAAAATTGGTGAGCTTTTTGAGGGGTTGGGGTTGGAGGACTACTTATAGATGATCATAGATATATTATAGTTTTTAAAAAATTGCCATTATCTAAAAATCTATCAACTACCGACCCACTGCTGGGGCACGGCCTACTCTCAACAAGGGTGATTTGGGCCATGGTTCATACGCGGGTCCAGTTCAGATTGTGGATTTCACTAACGTCTTTTTTTCTTTTTTTGACGTATGCAGGTTCCCTCGCGCTGTTTTCCTTCTCCTAAAAGCCAGTGGTGTGAATAATCAATTTGTTTGAGAAATTAAGAGAAAGACTCATTGGTACACGCCGAGTCTCGAACCTCCGCCACTCAGGACGCACATTGAAATCTAAACCCCTCGGCCACCACCGACTACGTACCGCTAGGTACTTACAACTAAAATAAATCGTTATCTTCACATTTGTGTTGATATAGGTAATTGTGTACGCGTGTGTGTATACATATGTTTGTGTGTGATTCTTGAAAGATTGTATGTTGGTGGACATATGTTAAGACCATCGCTATAAAAAGCACCTAGTGCCCATATGTAAGAAGATTTAAGCCCATATAGCACCCAACGCTCAAGGGCTCCCCGCGGAGGGAGCCTCAGCTTGGGTTGTCGCTCTCGAGGGCGTCCCTTCTAATAAAATCTAATTACTTCTTTTTTGAAGAACCCCATACTGTAGTCCTCATAAAAATGATTAGATTTAGTAGGGGCGAGAAGCGCCCCGGTACTCTTAAATACCTCGTGTGTCCTTGCGAGCGCCGACGAACCCAGGAACGTATTGTTAGGTATATTATAATACTATTAGGTTTTGAATATGATGTCCTTCAAATGATAGCCTCAAGCTTCAATGCAAATTTGTGTCCTTTTTAAAGCATTTTCCATCACGCTTCTCAAAACTTCCAGTATTATCGATATCCACTAAAAGTTACACTGTGGTGTGGGGTATGAGCTCAAACAGTTGTTAGACCCTACGATTTCAATAACGAAGCCGGCAACGCGACTACCGTCAATGGCAAATGCTACAGAATTGTGTTAAGTAATTTTTTGATACCCAAATTAAATTAATTAGAATTGGAGCACATGTGGTTCCGACAGGACAGTGCCACTGTTCATGTAGCCCAATATTCAATAAACTTATTGAATGTCACTTTTCCAGGTCGTGTTATCACCTAATTTGACAATTAGAATCTGAAAAATATCTTGGCCTTTCTCTAGACACCCATCTCACCTGGAAACCTCACATAAAACAAGTACAATCTAAACTATCAGCCCTACTCGGCACCCTACGTTATACCGTCCGTTGCTAGCCTAAACCTGTTCGGTACTTCATTTATAATTTCCTCGCAAAAAGCCACCTCACATATCTCATCAAAGTATGGAGATCGGCAAACAAAAGCAATTTAAAAAAATTACAAATAACCCAAAATTAAATTATAAAGTTACTTTTTAACCCCAACAACTACACTCTACAAAAAAACAAAAGTCATGACATTGTCTCAGATATACAATTACAATACTTGTATGCTTGTTCGAAAAATTCTGAGAAAAGATATACACTCGTTCATTACCTACACTGTAAAGTCCCAAGTCCAAACACGATCTTTGAGAAACCCGAACAATATTCTCTTACTAAATAAACCTAGAACCAATTATGGTCTGAAAAACATTATATATGACGGTGCGCAAATTTTTAATAGATTACCAAACGATATAAAAAATATCCAATCAGTTTCATTGTTCAAATAAAATATGAAACATTTTGTACAAAAAAATATAAAATTAAACTAAGAAAACCAAAAACACAAACACGCGGAAATCTTTCATATAATTAAAAATCTTATATCCTATATATTTTATTTTATTATTATTAATTATTAAATAATATCTAATCTAAACTGTTTCACAATCAATAACTAACAATAATCATCATGACTACCATGGCCTACACTGCCGATCGTTATCCACTGAGACGTACGGTACGATACGTAATAAAAACCATGTTGACTATCATCACCACAACTCAACTGACTACTGCCACAAAATTACCTTCCCGCCAATAAAATCAATTCTTACAGATATCACAGAACCGTTTTGATCACTTGGTTTGTTTTATTTTTGCAGTTGTGCTTATTTATTTATTTATACTAGTTACTAAATAGAAACAATAGAAGTTGATTAGAAGTAACTCACCCGATACAAGATAATAGGTACAGTTTTATAATTTAAAAAAAAAAGAGCAAAATTCCAATTCATCGGCAAAATAGGTGGGCGACTTGCGAGCTATCCTTCTGGGAGTCGTGCTTTCTGGTCGCTTGCCAAAGCTGTCGAGGGGAACTTCTACCAGTCGTCGTTACCACCACTGCGAAAGACCGATGGTGACTTGGCCCACGGTGCAAAAGAGAAAGCCGATCTATTGGGCAGTCTCTTTGCCTCTAACACATGTGAACGACGAAGGCGCTGTACCACCTACTTTTCCGTGGTGTGGTAAGACGATGCCGGAAATCTCTATAACACAGCGCGAGGTCCGGCGGGCGTTGCTTTCCCTAGACGTTCATAAGTCGAGCGGGCCAGACGGCATACCAGCAGTGGTGCGTAAGCAGTGTCCTCCTGAGTTATGTCCTGTACTCACGCGCCTCTTCACGCTTTCCTACCACACTAGGCAATTTCCGTCTTCATGGAAGACTGCGAATGTGCACCCGGTGCCCAAAAAGGGCGATAGATCAGATCCATCGAATTACAGGCCTATCGCTATAACCTCTCTCCTCTCCAAGGTGATGGAGCGTGTGATCAACACACAGCTTTTGAGATACCTAGAAAAACACGATCTGATCAGTGACCGTCAATATGGCTTTCGCCACGGTCGCTCAACTGGTGACCTCCTAGTGTATCTCACACACCGATGGGCACTAGCCATTGAAAGTCAGGGGGAGGCATTGGCATGTAGCCTAGACATAGCGAAGGCGTTCGATCGGGTCTGGCGATTGTTGCTCTGATAGCTGACGGTAGTTGCTCTGATAGCATGGATATTAATGCTGGTGTCCCGCAAGGCTCTGTGCTGTGCATGCAGATGACAGTACTGGAGACGCTTATTACACGGGCCGTGCAAGCATCCCACGTTCCGTTGTGGAGGAAAAGCGTGAAGAACTTGTGTCTCAAATCGAGATCGGTCTTTCCAAGGTCTCTGACTGGGGGTGGGAAAACTTGGTCCGATTCAACCCTTCAAAGTTCACCGCTAAGTAAACCCCATTCACTGTAGTCCCACAATACCAGAACACTCCACTCTCCATCTCCAAGAGCATTGGGATCCTTGGCGTTGACATCTCCAGCGATGTTCAGTTCCGAGATCATTTACAAGATAAGGTGAAGCTGGCGTCCAAAAAACTTGGTGTACTCAACAGAGCGAAGCAGTACTTCACGTCGGGGCAAAGGTTGTTACTTTACAAGTCGCAAGTTCGGCCCCATATGGAGTACTGCTGCCATCTCTGGGCAGGTGCACCCGGATACCAGCTTGGCCCTTTTGACTCGGTTCAACGACGGGCTGTGAGAATTGTAGACGATCCCAAACTCACTTGCGGTATCGAGCCCTTAAGTCTGAGGAGTGACTTTGCCTCCCTGTGTGTGTTCTACCGCTTGTACAATGGATTGTGTTCTGAGGAATTCTTCGAAATGATGCCCACGGCTACTTTCTACCATCGCACCGCTCGCCATCGACAGGGAATTTATTCTCACACTTTGGAACCGAAATGGTCGCGTTCAGTGCGGTTTCAGAGAAACTTCCTCCCGCGAACGCTTGGGTTGTGGAATGAGCTCCCTGCCAAGGTTTTCTCTAAGGACTACAGTATGGGGTTCTTCAAAAAAGAAGTTATTAGATTTCTGAAGGGTCGGCAACGCGCGAGTGATGCCTCTGGTGTTGCAAGCGTCCACAGGCTACGGTGACCGCTTACCATCAGGCGGACCGTAGGCTTGTTTGCCACCTTAGTGGTATAAAAAAAAAAAAAAAAAAAAAAACATTTTATAACCAAACTGTGTTCACACTGTATTTATGGTTGTTTTTTGCTTGGAAGTTGAAATGTAAAAATTTAAGTACCTTTTTTTATTTTGTTCTCTTCCGTTTCTGTTGTTTGCCTAATTTTTAAGTATCCTATTTATTTAAGATAACCTGTATTTTTCTCTAATAAGCGAATGTATAATAGTCTTTGAGAAAAATAAAGTTCTAAGCCCTAAAGAATTGGCCCGTAAGGTCGCCTGATCTGACCAGTCCCGACTTTTTCTATGGGTTTTTTAAAGTAGCTGGTTTACGAGAATAAGGCACGAACGTTAGCAACCATAAATATTAATATTTGTCATGAAATTCAGTACAAAAGACTAAAAGTTTTGAGGAACTTGCTGCTTTAAGAATGGCTCAAATTTGCATCGACGCTGGAGACAACCTTTTGATGGACATCATATTCAAAACCCAATAGTAATATTTTTACTAGTTTCTTTACATGCATTTCATCTTTATAAAAGACAATGACCTGGCTGACTCATCACCGCACAGCCCAAACCGCTAAGGATAGAAATTTGAAAATTTGGGCAAAGTTTATTTTATGGACGGTGAAAAGGCTAATGGTGACAACCGCCACGGATGTTTTTTACAGGAAAACGAAAACAAAATTAAAAAAAAATATATATTGAATCAAAACACATTCTTTGACAAATTTAACCATAAAACAATATCCTTCAATAATTTTACACTAAAATAGATCTGAGATCAATAGTTTCAAAGATAAATGTCGTTTGACCCCATGTTTTCAACATGTCTTTCGCATGTGTGAGGGGTCAAGTAACAAATATGCAATGTTGCAATATTTAGTTTTTGACTAAAGCTACATATACATAAAGTTATAATTTGATATATTTGGCACAACAGGTAAAGGTATTACGCATCTTTAAACAGTAACCTTTAAACAGTAACAGTGTAAGAAACAAAGTTGGAATTAATTTATTCAACAAATCAAATCAAAATCTTTTTATTCAAATTGGTAACTAAGATCTCTTTCGAATCGTCAAGGTACTATAATCTCACTTGTGTACCAATTAATGCAAAATAAAACATCAGTTACCTAAATCTAAGAACCCCATCATGTTTATCACATCACTTGACGAAATTTGGAATAGCTGGCAATGAAGAAAAATACTTTTGAGAGCATATTCAGTTGCTAGTGGGCTTGTTTGTTAGCAGGAATATGCTTTCAACGCCCTTCTTGCTTAGCAAACCCGTCTTTAGAATTGATAACAGTACCTATATGTTATAAATTTCTTTGATACCTACTTTTGGTTCCTTTTTGGGCCAGTAGAAATTGCCTGCAAAAAACAAAGTATTTGTCTTTTTTCTTCTTTTCATTTTTTCATTTCATCTTTTTGGATGTATATTTTTCACCTTTATCTTGTAACTAACAACTTTATTTATTTTGTTTGTTAATTCTTTTAGATTTAGAATTTATGACTTCTTCCTCGGACCACTCACTTTCACTAAGATCTCCAAAAGTTCCCTTAGCAAGGCATCATCTTCATTTTCTTCTTCATCAACAAAACAATCTAAAAATAATTTACTGAATTGTTTTAAAACATATAGTTTTTACCTTAAGGTGAAAAATATATATCGAGAAATGGAGAAGAAAAAACACAAAGATAACTTCAAACAAATTAGTACTTCTTCAGAATGTGGGAATAAATGTGGAGTAATTTCTTAAGAAAAAAGACAATCTATATATAATTACTTTCAAAGTCTTTCATTACAAGAGCGACTTAACTGGACTGCTAATAATGCCATTTCTAATGTGAAAAGAAGGCGATTTAACGATAAAGAACCAAAGACAGTTAAATATTTTATTAATGAGGGAGAAAGCAGGCGTCAAGTGTGCAGACGATTTATATTGGCCACCTTTGATGTCTCAAAGAAATTTATAACATATAATGTTGAAAACTCTGAAGACGGGTTCACTAAACATGAAAGGCGTGGAAAGCATATTTCTGCTAACAAAACAAACCCACAAGCAACTAAATATGCTAAAATAGTCGTATGTATCACAAGGGATTAAAATAATATTTTTAAGGCGAAGGCGCTATTTTGAATCCAGAGAGGAGCGAAGGATACACTCTACTTTTTATCATCCTCTATAAAAAAGAGGTAAGGGTAACTTATAAATAAGAATAGTACATTTTCACTACTTGAGGAAAACGCTCTTTTTTTTATAAAAGTGTCATCATAAATACGTTTGAGTAATAATTACAAAGGCGGAATACATTTCAAGCGGATTTTATATTTTCACAAACTCTTTTTTTATTTGGTCCGCGCGCGACCAGCAAATTTTATATTATACAGCTAGTTACTTGTTCATACAATGTTCTTGATCGATCTCTTTGGTGATTGGAACATTCAAAATTCAACCATAGCAGAAAACTTTTATGTAATTAGTTTAAGTTATCTTTTAAATGTAGGTAGATACAAACTATTACTGGTTGCATCATTAGTTACATTTCACAAGTAAGGCGAGTTTTATAAAGGTTACTGAGTAAGAGATACAGAATTTACTATTAATTTGTTTTAAATTTTTTAAAGAAATAAGAATATTATTATAAAATTTCTAGTTTTAATGCGAATAAATAAGGATTTAGTATTATATACTTACTGTAATAATAATATTTTAGTAAGTAGGTATATTGTTTTGGCTTATGTTTAACTTATCACCAGATATAGTAAAATATAACGTCAAAAAAACACTTTTTACTACCAAAAATAGTAAATGATCACCAATAATTAAACCCTAATTAAATATGAAATTATAAACAAACAACAATTTGCTATTCTATTGAAGCAAATGACTCCAAACTAATCATAGTTTACGTAAATATAGTAAATGACCGCCAAAATTTTTAGTTCAGTTTAATTTTAAATGTCATCTAAATATTTAATATCTGACTTATAGGATAAAAGTAAATTACTCTCGATAAATCATTGTTTGCCCAAACATAGTAAATGAACTCAAAAAAAAACTTCACTTAAATCTGAGCTTGAAAATCTAAATTAGCCAGTACCAAAAAAAATATTTTTCTCGAGCGTTTATTCAACCAACTGCTCATAAGGTTAAAAAATAAAACTTGTAAATTTTTTAAAATCCTTTTATTAAAATTTAACAAACTTAAAAAGTCAGTCCTCTGGATAACTCATAATAAAAGATAAACAACATTAAGATTTTAGAAAGAATCAGTCTTCTGGCACTAAAAATAATCATTTTTAAATTTACTGCAAAATTAATGCTTTCTTAGCTTTGGCTGGTCGTCCTCTTTTGCGTTTCAGTCCAATCGGAATAGCTCTTGCCTCTGAAGGTGGTTAGACATGCTTAAGCCGAATAGCCAATCCAACAAGATGCTTGCAAATATAATTTTTGAGAAACTTTGGGCAATTGCACGTGCCTTGGAGCCAATTTTCTTTTTCTCGGGGCATTATTACTTCCCAATTTACTCGCTAAAATGTTGCTCTTTGTACTCGTCGAAGGTGTCCCAAAGTCGATCATAATATTTTTCAAACTGGTTTACTGTTAATAATCTCGTACTTAATGCAAATAAAACAAAATGCATTAAGTTTTCACTACCCAATGTAATCCAAAGTAATAGAAATTTGGTACTAAGTAATGAAAAACTAGAACAAGTTGATAAAACGGTCTTATCAGGTTTAACTATTGACTCAAAATTGTAGTGAGATCCACAAATTACAGTACTAGCAGGTAAACTTAGTTCTGCTGCTTTGCGGTGAGGAAAATCAGGCAATTTGTTTACTTTGCTTATTTCCACAGTGTCATGTCTTATGGTATTTTGCCATGGGGTTCTGCTGCTGATATTGAAACCATATTTATATTACAAAAAAGGGCACTACGAAGCATTTATGAGCTAGGTAGCCGAGATACTCTCAGGGATGTTTTTAAAGAAATAAATATTCTAACGGTACCGTGTCAATATCTTTAAAAATATTATGATTGTCCGTACAAATATATCTCAATTTCCGAGGTACAATGATAAGCACAACTTAAATACGAGAAATAAAAATAAACTTCTCAAAGTATTACACAAAATTAATGTTTATTAACACAAAGTTAAATGAACACTCTAAAGACCAAGATAAGTGATGATATTATGTCTCTGTTGTTTACTTTATATTGGTTGGTGGCAAGCTACCAGGGGATGCACCATGTGCAATCCGCCTTTGATTGCCTGGTTTTGGTGGGGTTTTGGATGTGTGGGGTGTGGCGCACAAGTACGTACGTGTATGTGTGTACATAAATATTTGGATAGATATTGTGTACTTGATTGGTTCCTGCATGACTGATTGGTAACAGGTGTCCATCCTATAAGTTAATTTACATATAATGTTATTATTTTATATATTATATGTATGTATTAATATATATCCATTTTCGTCGGTGATTACTATGCTAGTAATAATAGAAAAAAATAGGTAAAACCTAAATGCTGGTTGACCTAAAATTGTAAATTTTCCTGTGTTAACAGTTTTAAGTCGGTTCATTTTTTTTTAAATTAACTTTTTCATTTTAATATATTGTGTTTAATAAAAAATGGAGTAATAATAATTAATAATGGAGCAATAAAGTGTTAGGTATTATCATTTATACACGGATAGTGTTATTGCACAATAGAACTTAAACTAAATACTTACTTGTATACTCCTGTGCTTACAGCGACATCCAAATCTATGGAAACGAAACGATAAAAAGTGTTCAAAAAATGATCAAGGGTATCTTAACCAAACCTAAGACAATAAATAAGAGTAAAATACAAAACAAGAATAGTATTCAAACCATTTGTAATTAATCACCTAGAAAAATAAATAACAAGGCAACTATTTCTTCAGAAGAAAAAATTTAACTTCTAGGGAGTGATTCTTACCACAAGCAAAATGGAGATCTGCTTAGCCTACAATTAGAACCGATAGAGGAAAGCGCACAAATAATGAGGGAAGAAGCTATCGAAATGCAAATTGAAGAAACAAATATTTTAGAGAACACACATGCATATGCGCTTCATTCGATATTTGAAAAGTCCTGAAAACACCTCACGGCGAAAGCATGCTGTTATACTACAGAAGGAAATACGACACTACAATTTAACTGCTTATAAAAGCTGAACAAGGAATGGTATGGCATATATTTGGAGTGAGTGTGATGCAAAGAGGAGTGTCTTTGCAATTGGTTCAAGCGGCATTTTTATATTGATTATCAATGGTGCTAAGTGACAAATAATAATCAACCAAATAAAATTAATATGGACATAAACGACAAATTTGTAAACCATTTATTTTTTTAGAAATGCCAAATGGCAGTTTGGTACAAAATTATGATATGCAAAAAGATCCATTAACCAAATAAGGTAAGTCCGTGTCGCTTGAACACTTCCGAAAAGTATTGATTTTGCAATGTAGTACAAATAATTCATTAGGGTAAGTGACTTTTTTTAGATAGAGAAATGAAACTAAGAACATTCAAAAGAGAACAAATAACGGAACTGGGGTGAATAAAAAAAAATCAATAAATTTGGCGGTTGGCCCCATTTTCCCTTTCACCTTCGATATATTGAATAGGTCGTTTAAAAACGGATTTTGCAAAAAGGGATGAAATAGGGGTTTGCCATTTTGTATGAAAAACTGTCAGTTTTTGAGTTAAATCTATGAAAATTGGTATTCAGCCTGTTGACTAAGAATCAAGAATGATACATTACACTGTTTTTGGAATCCCACAAGAGGTTAAATAGCGGATAAAACTTTGTATGAAAATTCAGTTATTTTTCCAAATAAAGCTTTAAAAATAAGTAAATGCATATTAAGAAAATTAAGGATGAGGTGTTTCAGCATTTTTCGAATTTCAACTCCTAAGTGGGTGAAAAAGCGTGGCAAAGTTTATATGAGCAATAATTTGGTTATAAGCAAAGAGCAAATAACATAACACACATCTCAGCGGTTTTTTTTTTTAATTCAGCTCCTAAGGGGGAGAAAGGGGGTGAAAAAGTTTGTATTATACAGGGTTGGTTTTATACTGCAGTCGTCGCGTCGTTTAAGAAGGGGTTCGAGGTCGATGTTTAACCTTTTGGTTAAAAATTTAAAATTATTTTAATTAAAATACCAAATTAAGCCCTTAAGGGAAAAAAACTGGCCAAGTGCGAGTCTGCCTCCCGCACCGAGAGTTCCGGACAAAGTTATTATTTGTAGATTGTACTTCCATTATGAGATGAAGCCTCACAGGTTTTTGGCCTTAATTATCAGTTTTTGGTTTTTTTCCTATATTTGTAATGTAACATCTTACTTTCTGCCAAATTTTTTGATTCTAGGTCAACGGGAAGTACCCCTTAGGTTTTGATTTATTTGTGTCACAATATGTGACTAAAATTACAGTAGTTTGGGCTTATATTTTTATTGCGTTGACTTAGAAACTTGATTTTTTACAACTTTAGGGGCCCGTAGACTTTAGAGTTCGATATTAATTGCAACTTGATACCTTCACGCGTTCCAGAGAAAAGGTCTTGACGGATAGACAGACAGAAGTGATCCTTTAAGGGTTTCTTTTTTCGTTTTGCGGTACAAAACCCTAAAAAGGGGATGATAAAGGCTTATATTTAAATATTCTTAGTGGGAAGAAGAGCTGGCAAAGTATCTTTGTAACTGAGAAATACCATATCTGTAGGAAAACATTAGTATTAATGTTCTTTAACACAATTAAAAGTCACACAAGTAAAAAACGGTAGCAAAATTTGTGTGAGAATTAACATTTATTTGGGACTTGGTATTTCTGCTCTCTTACACAATTTTCAAAAGTTTTTTGTCGTTTTCTAAAATTCAACCTTTAAAATGGTATCATAAAATATTATTAACTTGCAAATCCGCTAAAAACAATTCAGTAGCACTCACGTGCAGAAGTACACCAACCACATGTGTAGCAATGCACCTCCCTCCCTCTCTCCTTATGTGGACGATGCCAACTTCACTATAACACTGCACCACAAAATTGCTCATCATGCTTGGCATCGTCCACATAAGGAGGGAGGTAGGAAGGTGCACTGCTACACTGTACACTGTTCTTCGGCACGTGAGTGCTACTGAATTGTTTTAAGCGGATTTGCAAGGTAATAATATTTTATCATAATAATGAATTTCCGCAAAGTAACGCCTGATTCTATCAATACCTTAAGATGGTGAAAAACGGGTGGCAAAATTTGTACAGAAAATAATAACTTTTAGATAAACTGTCTCCAAGCTCAGTATTAATGCTCTGAAACACTATGAAGGCTAACGTATCTTGGTCTTTCTCAAGATTGAGCCCTTAACTGAAGAAAGGGGTGACACAGTTTGTAATGTAAATAAAATTTTATGGTCGAATTTATTTGTTTCTTAATAATAATGCTTTTTATCACAAAATAATAATTAAACAAGTAGATGTTGTTTCTTAAAATTCAACTCCTACGGGGGAATGGTAATTTGTGAGTTTATGTGGGATAATAATATATTTCTATCGTCGTGTTTTTGGGTTTCTATAAATTCAGCCGCTATAGTGAGAAAAGGTGTAGCAAATTTTGTATGGGTAATAATATTTTTATCGCGAAGTTTACTTTAAGCTAGGTGTACATTTTCTTGAACTCAATTAATGAAACTGAATGTATTTCATGGACATTAAAACTTTAATCCCTAATAAGATGGCAAGCATAGTTATTATTTTATGTTTATGTTAAAAAAAATCCGTAGGTATCAATGCTATTCAACACAGTTAATGAAACATGTCTTTCGGGGTGAATTTTTGTCGGGGTGAAATTGAATTCTTAAGGGAAGAAGAGGCATATCCAAAGCGAAGAAAGGGGGTGGTCAAGTTTGTGTGCAAAAAATAAAATACTGGCTGAATCATCATCACTAAATTGCTAAGAATAGAAATTTGGGATTTTGAGCGCGGATTGATTTTGTATTTAGTCATCGTAAAACAAAAGATGTTTTGCAAATCAAACCTTAAACGCGTGAACCGCGTGCGGCTGATAAATTAACAAAAAAAATTTATGGAATGATACATTTGTTTAAAAGGGTTTTTTCAAAATTCAACTCCTAAGAGCATGAAAGGACATAGCAATTTTTTTAATGACTGCTATCATCGACCAGCTCCTATCGCTTAGGAGAAAATTAAAATTTAGAGTACGGTTTCATTTTATGTTGTCACCACAGACCTCGGTTGTAACCATCGCTTTGGAAGGAAACTTTTAATTTCGAACCTTTTGATTGAGGATACGACAATAAGGGGTACACTCTACAGTTTGTTGTAGTTTGTTGAATTAAATATTTTGAAGCCGATATTAAGGCAGATATTATTACTTTTGATATTAACAGATAGTAATGTAAATGAGTGATTGAATGATTCACAAAACGGGTTCCGTGCTGTTTTGACCCCTAACAATGCTTGCATTATCGCCTTTGACTGTACTTACATACATACAAACAAAACCAGACAGACAGGTAAAGGTTTAAATGATATTCCTTTACTTTTGCCACGACGCATGGGTGGGTGGAAAATTTGCAGATCTCATTTATGACTTATCGTGTATTTAGAAATAAACTCAGCCTAAGAAATTAAAGACCCGTTTAATCTCCTGAAGTGTTACTGCAGATTGAACTGAGGACTTCGGGGTTTTATGAGCTGTTTATTCTGAAGTTGTCAGCAGCGAGGACTCAAAACATTCTGAAATGTACTCTAAGCTAAAGTCTTTACTTTTTTCGTTTTTAAAAATTAATTGTAACAATATGTCTTTAAAATTCTACGAAAACAAAACTACAAAATCACAAGTGTACAAAGTCAATATTATTTGACTAACTGTGCCCGCAGCTCCGCCCGCACTAAATTCAGTTATCGACGTGGGAGTCCTAGGGCATTCTTGATTTAAAGATTTTAGAAATAGCTATAGCGTTAGGATTTTGGTTATAGTGGTTACTGCGGGAACTTAAGGTTTTGATAGAATATCTATATGTTAATCTAGGATGCTATCTTTATTTCAAATTTCATCGAAATCCGTCCAGCTGGTGCTGTATGAACGAGTAAAAAGTAACAAACTCACAAACTTTCGCATTTATAATATTAGTGTCATACGACTTAAAACTGTAGTCAATTTTTTTCAAACTTTTCCAAGTATTTAATCTTTATAAGGTATTAGGTAGATACCTATTTAAACTTAAAATAAATAAATAAACTAAAACATCATCGCAACATTTCATTATGTAAATGTTTATTAATTTTCCGTTACGCTGTGAACGTACTGTTCACAGTTTACTTGTTATAATTTTTTTATTAAAAACCTTGAAACATTAATAATAAACAATGTATTGTATTGTTTATCTTCACGGTTTTTATCTCCAAGAGGGGGTAACCAGTAACTGGTGGCATACAAAGATCATAATGTAGGTGATAGCCTCTTTTCACTAACCATTTTAGTTCTGCACTCAGACTTTGATCTGAGGTCCTGCGTGAGGCGAGGAGGTGAAACACTGCTTCTGATGCAGTGTTTCTGGACTAAAGTGGTAAAACACTGCGTCGGATGTAGTGTTTCTAGACTAAAGTGGTAAAACACTGCTTCTGATGCAGTGTATTAATACAAAGGTAGTGAAACACTGCTTCTGATGTAGTGTATTTAGACTAAGGTAGTGAAACACTGCTTCTGATATAGTGTATCTAGACTTAAATGGTGAAACACTGCTTCTGATGCAGTGTATCTAGACTAAGGTAGTGAATCACTGCTTCTGATGCAGTGTATCTAGACTAAGGTAATGAAACACTGCTTATGATGCAGTGTATCTTGACTAAGGTAGTGAAAAACTGCTTATGATGCAGTGTATCTTGACTAAGGTAGTGAAACACTGCTTATGATGAAGTGTTTCTGGACTAAAGTGGTAAAACACTGCGTCGGATGAAGTGTTTCTAGACTAAAGTGGTGAAACACTGCTTCTGATGTAGTGTATCTGCACTAAGGTAGTAAAACACTGCTTCTGATGCAGTGTATTAATACAAAGGTAGTGAAACACTGCTTCTGATGTAGTGAATTTAGACTAAGGTAGTGAAACACTGCTTCTGATATAGTGTATCTAGACTTAAATGGTGAAACACTGCTTCTGATGCAGTGTATCTAGACTAAGGTAGTGAATCACTGCTTCTGATGCAGTGTATCTAGACTAAGGTAATGAAACACTGCTTATGATGCAGTGTATCTTGACTAAGGTAGTGAAACACTGCTTATGATGCAGTGTATCTTGACTAAGGTAGTGAAACACTGCTTGTGATGAAGTGTATCTAGACTAAGGTAGTGAAACACTGCTTCTGATGTAGTGTTTCTAGACTAAAGTGGTGAAACTCTGCTTCTGATGTAGTGTATCTAGACTAAGGTAGTGAAACACTCCTTCTGATGCAGTGTATCTAGACGAATGTGGTGAAATACTGCTTTTGATGCAGTGTTTTTATACTAAGGTAGCGAAGCACTGCTTCTTATGTAGTGTATCTAGACTAAAATAATGAAACACTGCTTTTGATGCAGTGCATCCAGATAAAGGTAGTGAAACACTGCTTCTGTATCTAGACTAAAATGGTGAAACACTGCTTATGATGCAATATATCTAGATTAAAGTTGTGAAGCGCAGTACTTCTGATCTGATGATATCTAGACTAAAGTGGTGAAACACTGCATCTAATGCATTATTAGAATAAAGTGATGAATTCACTTATTTTTTATTATACGTCCTATAAGTTCCCCTTTCGCAGTTATTAACGAATTATAAAAAGTCAGTCAGATTTGGGCAAAAACATATAACATATAAGTACAAAATTAAACCTTATGTTGTACAAGCACGCTTGTTATATATTAATTCACACATGTAAATTAAAAGCTGTACGTGGTGACGGACGCTTTTATTTAACATTGCCGTCTCCGTAAAACATAACTTACATTTCTAACATTAAACGTTCAACTACAACCTAACTAACAACTTCGTAAAGGACATACCTTTACACATGTAGCATAAAGTGCTTACAGACAGTTAATGCTTAAGGTGATAGTACACCACATACCTAAACGAGATAAGTTTGCATGAATTTGATTAATTTTGTTACAGACCTGATTACACTTTTTGACGTGAAAAAAAAAATGTTATATTTCAAATCTTATTTAAGTGAATTTGCTAATATTATAATAATTTGGTATTAAAATTAAGCAGTTAAAAAAAAAAATATTCTGACACTTTATTTTTGGGTCCAGGGGTACTACTACTCGCACGTTGCCGACACTTTAAAAACTCATCACAAGGAAGAATATTCAAGAACTTCATAGTATCCTCTCCTTAGAGAAAAACTTGACAGGAAGCACATTCTACAACCATAGTGTTAGCGGGAGGAAGTTTCCCTGAAACCGCTACACTGTATTCCCGGCTGATGGTAAGTGGTGCGATGGTTGGAAGTAGCCGTCTTAGACATAGTTATTTTTTTAATTATTGAATATAGATGGATAATTCATTCCATTCATGCATTCCAATTCACATGTATTTTTATTTATATGGGTGCGTTAATTTTTAACTAACTGCTTTAGAAAACTGAAGGTAGGAGTTGTAAAAAGATTGTACCTACGTAAGGTAGTGCCTCCGTAATTATACAGCGTCCCCGGGGATCGCACCCGCACCCGCACCCGCGCTCCGCAATAAAGGAAAATATTAACTCGACCTAACTTAAATTACTTTTACTAATTTGGAACAAAAATTAGACGTTGCAATTTTGTTCGCAAATTTTAACGACCATCGTTTTTAATGGACTTTGTGTTTCATTATTAGAAAAAGGAATGCTTTGTGGTTTTACTTTGCTTGAGCCCATGCATTGAACACAAGAAAAGTTTCCCAAAACATATGACGTATCTTCTTTGATTTTTTTTCAGTGTAAATGATTGAATTGTATTTTTTATATGTTTATTATATAGTTAAGCAGTACCATTTTTTTTTTGATTCTTATAATAATATGAACGTCAATTAATATAGCTGGGATCTGGTAGTCAGTTAGATAAAAAAAACGATACAAGTAAAGTTTATGCTAAAATTTTTTTATACCACTAAGGTGGCAAACAAGCACACGGTCCGCCTGATGGTAAGCGGTCACTGACTTAAAAAGAGGTACAACTGTGCTTAGTTCCATCTCATCAGGAAACAAACGACTATCTAAACTATTAAAAATTATGGCTAAGGGTTGTGCTATAACATGAATTATTGAATTTATAGTTTTTACAGAAAGTCCCCAAAGGTCTGTGGTGTTTTTAATTTCTAATGTTTTAAATGTATTTATAATATATTTGTGCGAGACGTGACTGTGCGCGAAGCAGTATTAATGTTAGATAATGGGCGCTGGCGGTCGTATCGTAGGAGGTGCGCTGGTTCACTGCTGACTATACGTGGACTGTATGTACTGTAGCTATGCCGTACCCCGATGTACAAGTGCACGTTCGTCCCACTTCGAGTCCCGCAGTGATGAAAATAAAATTCAATTTTGCTGTATACTATGGCGAACGATGACAGTAGGTATTGCAGAGCCAGGGAGTAGTAGGCAGCCAAGCGGTTTTTATTTCGAGGTCTATCTTGATCAAAGTTCACTTTCGGAATTAATCTATACTTTTTTTTTTTTCTGAACTGACTATGCAGTTGGCTGTTGCAGCCATTACTGCTTCACCGGGATTTTTGGGGCAAGACTCTGAAGGAGCTCCCTTCGACCGGCGTAAGTCTCGAACCCGAAGGTGAGTCACCGCCAGGAGGGGAGTTCCCCGTTACGCGGATACGGTTGCGATTGAGTGGGGGAGAAGCGCTCTTTGATACCTCGTGTATCCTTAAGGGGGCCGACGAACCCGGGGACGTTCGCAGGGAGGCCCTGTTCGGGGAGGTCGTAGAGACTAATCTCGCTATCCGGACAGCGAGATCGTCATCTGGGGCTGTTAGTATGTACCGAAGCCGCCTAACTATAGTTTTACGACCGTGCCCGGGTCGATCGGGGGGATGATACGTTGTGGATTGCACAATTAATTGATTCGGGTGATTTTGCGTACGCTCGAAAAAGCGGACTGCCAAGTCTTTGAAATATTGGGGAATCGTGGGGAGTTCGAAGTCTCTGTGTAGGTCCGCGTTGCGAACGTACCAAGAGGCCCCAGAGGCCGCTCTGAGAAAGCGGTTTTGGAGGGTCTGAAGTTTGTGGAGATTGCGCTTGGATAACGCAAAGACTACGCTAGCATAGGCTAGTATGGGGCGGATGCAAGTTGAGTAAAGATTCAGCTTATTTCTAAGCGACATCTTACTGTACTTGCCTATCATGGGATAAAGACGACCGAGGACAAAAGCGGCTCGGTCTCTGACTATTTTGGTGTGAGCGTGGAAGTTCAAACGACTATCCACGGTCACACCGAGATATTTGGTCTTGTTTTGCCAGGGAATAACATGACCGAAGAGAGAGAGGGGAGGTGGCCGCGGAGGGCAGCCTACGGTAAAGAGGACGGCAGAGCTTTTGTCGGGATTCACCTAGATTCTTCATTTCCGAAACCATTCGCCTAGGGCGGTGATAGCGGTTTGGAGTCTCTTAGTGATTCGACTCACTTGCCTATCGGTGGTATAGAGAGCGGTATCGTCCGCAAAGAGGGCTAGTTGGGTACCTATCGTTTTAGGGATGTCGTTGGTGTACAGAAGGTACAAGATGGGGGCGAGCACGGACCCTTGCGGGACTCCTGCTTCTATAGGACGGGGGGAAGAGAGAGTGCCTTCAACTTTGTAGCGAAAGCTACGATTCGACAAACAGTCTCGTATGATGAGCACGAGACGATCTGGAAACTGAAAGTTGTACAGTTTAAAAATTAAACCATTGTGCCAGACTTTGTCGAAAGCTTTCGCTACATCGAAGAAGATAGCGCCCGTGTGGCGGGTCTTACCTAATGCTGGTTGGAAGCCAGTGAGAATATGTTCCGTTATGCGGAGGACTTGATGGACGCATGAGTGTTTGGCACGGAAGCCGAACTGCTCGTCTATTAAAATGCCTCTGCGTTCCGTAGGCGAGCGAGGAGGAGGCGTTCATAGAGTTTACCAAGGGCCTTTAGTAAACTTATAGGGCGATAGGAGGACGGCTCGGTACGAGCTTTGCCTGGCTTATGGATGCCTATAACAATTGCATCTTTCCATTGAGAAGGAAAGATGCAATGTTCGATAGCAGCGGTAAAGATCGCTACTAGGAGGCAGAGAAGGGGAAGAGTGAAGCGCTTTAGGATATCGTTAGAGATACCGTCCGCACCGGGGGCTTTACGGGGGCGTAGGTCTTTGATGACCTGTATGACTTCGTCGACACTGACAGGGGGCAGGGGGTCTTGTGGAGGCAGAGAAGTTCTGCGCTCCACTTCACCGTCTACCTCGCGTACGTGGTCGGGATCGAACGGCTGTGTGCTTAAGGCACATTGGGCTTGGAGGCTAGACGCTAGGCAATCCGCTGTTTCGTCGTCATTGAACGCGGGAACGTTGTTGGGACGAGTTAACGGAGGGAGAGAGTTGGCGGTGTCGGATTTTAGAGCTCAGACTAAGTGCTAATAAGCTTGGTGAGAAGGAGAAATGTTCTCCATAAGATCACCGAAATGTTGGGCGCGAAGCTCAGCTACAGCGGTTCTTACACAGCGGTGTAAGTCGTTGAAGCGAGCTTTATTTTCGATAGTGGGAGCGCGATCACGTGCGCGGCGGGCCGCGTTACGCTCAGTTATTAGCGACCTGATGTGCTGAGGCAGGATTAGGTGGTGATAATCACCAACTGGCACCTGTCTTGAGCACTCGCCAACGGTGGCGGTCAGGTGGCTAGTGAGTGAGTCGATAGCTACGTTTAGGTCGGTCGCGGATGAGATTACGTTGGGAACGCGGTCTAGATGTGGCGAGCTGGGATTTTCGAGCAATTGCCCAAATTTATTCCAGTCCGTCACGGTTCTAGTGTCGGGAGGAGAGTCCGAAGGGGAACCTAATCGGAGGAGGACAGGGCGGTGGTCCGAGTCAAGTTCGTCAAGCACCTCTATAGAGCGAAAGCTTAGCCTTACATTCTTTAGAAGTGCTATGTCGAGTATGTCAGGGTTATTCCGAGTATTGTGGGGAAAGTAAGTGGGCGTCATGGGAGCGATGATGTCAAAGTTTAGTCTGTCAACTAAATCGTAGAGGAGTCTGCCTCTCCATGAAGTTACTGAAGAGTTCCAGCGGCGGTGCTTGCAATTTAGGTCGCCGGCAAGAATGACGGCGTCGCCTAAATTTAAGAGCGACTGAAGGTCGCTCTCGAGCAAGTCTTTTAAGGGAGAGAGATAAAGAATCTATACGGAAATCTCGTTCTATTTTATACTATTCTTGGCTACCTACCCCACCGATGCCCCGCTCCGTACGCTCGCCACAAACTTTTATTAATAATTTTTACAATTAACTGTTTACATCTTTATACGTAATTACATACTACTAAACTATATTTATTTAATACATGAAAAACCTTAAAACATTAAATACATGACTATAACTATTAAAAATCAACTAAAATAGGTCAGTCGGTCTGTATATGTCTATCTGTTTCGTACGTCGGGCAGTGAGAAACGGCTATTTTAATGGTTTATTGTCACATAATCTTAACAAACAATACATATTTTGAAACTATAACGTAGAGGTTAGCTATCATACAATTTTCATACAAATAAATTACAAATTAGCCAAGTTATTTGATTTCAGAAGTTTTAGACATAAAACAGATTCTGATAAACTTAGCGCGTTAGCGCGGCGCGCCAGTCGCTCTTTAACGTATGGCTTTTACGATCAAAAATTCACATCGCTTCGAACAATCACCCGACGGCACTTTCGCCGCAGCCTTCCCACCGTCGCGCCCTCCGTCGGCTGCGTCTATGGCCTCAGCCCGCTCGGGCACAACAAGTTATGCCACCTCTGAGACAGGGGATGAATACGAGTACTTCCAGGACGAAGAGCTCCCCGCCATGCTGTCTCCCATCCAGGCCTCTCCAACGGACGTTATCTCGCCGCAAAAGGTCTCGCCGCAAAAGGTAATAGCCGGCTCCGCGGCTAACTCTGATATTGTCATCCACGCCCCTCCGGCGTCGGCCCGTCGCGACGCCACAATTGCATCACCATCGACGCCGTTCAACCCACCACCGCGTGCTAACCCACCGTCGATCGCTTTCAAAACGAGCGACCCACGTAAGGCAAGGGGCCGCGAGATACGTCCTTTTACTTTGAGCCCGCTCCTAACCCCTGCTAAGCAAGCCCGCGCGGCAGCGAGGGAGACATCAACCGCTGAAAACCTAGACAGGCAGGTACCCGCCCTCTCAAAGTCCCCACCGCCAGCAGCAACAACCAATGACGCAGAGCAGATGGACACCAACTCTCCGCAAAACACAAGCCCGACCTACGCGCAGGTGTCGGCCATTCCTGCCTCGCCTACGCAAAACCAGACTCAAAACCAGACTCAAAACCAGACTCAAAAGCCTAAGGAAACAAAAGCCAGGTACCCACCGATCATTGTAGAAAACCTGCCACAATGGTCGGTGCATCTGAAAAAGCTGCACTCCCTCCTAAAGCACGCCCCGCACGCGAGACCGTTCGGCAAGGGCGTGCGATTTTTGCCTCAATCGCCGGTCGAATATAGGGTGGTGGCGGCCTATATCGACGAACTTTCAAAAGCGGACAATACCGTGTCCTGGTATTGTTATAGCCTGGACAACGAGAGGCCTCAAAAAATTGCGATCAAAGGGCTGCCTCTCGACGCGCCGTTGGAGGAAATAGCCGCTGAAATGAACGCACTCGGTTATCCCCTGTCGCACATTCGCCAAATCCCGGGGGCGAGAGGCCGCCCCTACTGCATATACTTCGGCCAACTGGAACGCAGGTACGAACTAGGTGAGCTACAAAATGTGTACAAAATTACAGAGCTCCTTAGCATGTCCGGCGTTAGCATCACCGCATGGAAGGCTAAGCCCGGGCCGGCGCAGTGCCACCGATGCCAAGCATTCGGCCACTCATCGGCCAACTGTCATCGCCCAATCCGATGTGTGCGCTGCGGAGAGGGCCACACTACGGCTGACTGTACACGAGACAGGGACGCCACGCCAACGTGTGCAAACTGCAAGAGAGAGCACGCCGCCAACGACAAGGTATGTCCGATATACAGGAGGGAGGCCCGAAAAATGGGGGTGAAAAATGCCCCCTCCGCCCCGAAACCGCTACCGTCACGCAAAGATGCGCAACCGACTCCGGCTCCAATAACCTTGCCAGTCATAGCGTTGCAAGAATACGACCGCACGCAGGGGCCCACACTTATGCCCCCCGCCAACATGCCGACAGAAAGGTCGCAACCCCTCAAAAAAAGGTCGAGGAGAGGCCGCAAAGGCAAGGGGAAAATGCAACAGGCCAACGCAGACGTGCCTACACAGGCACCTGAGGTCGAAGAACAGATGGCGCCACCGCTGCCAGCAGCCACGCCCACCGTCGTTGCACCGCCTACCGTCGCTCCCGCGCCCCGCATACAACCGCAAGCCCCAGTGCCCACTCTGTTTAAGCCCCCCCCCCAACCCCTCACCCCCGCAATTGCGCAAGCCCCGCCCACCGCTTCACAGCGAAAGGTAAATTTTAATGTTAATCGCTTACCTCCAGCTGCCACCCCCGCGCCTCCCCCTAGGGGTCGCGCATCTCTCTCCGGGGGTGCGTACTGTGTCTCGCCACTGTCACTCAGCATAGCCAGAGCGTCCATCGCTGCGCTTAACGCAGCCATAGAGGCCATCGCGATCGGACAAAACCCGATGCCCGCACTACTGCACGGCCTACAGCAACTTACCTACCTCCTGGTCCAAGAATTCTCTTCAATCTAAGGATTGTATACTGGAATCCAGGGGGGGTAAGAGGTAAGACCGATGACCTCAGGTTGCTAGTCCAGCAGCATGATATTCATATTGTGCTGTTGGGCGAAACCAAGTTACGACCTGAGCAACCATTATGTCTACCTAATTATTTCGTCTACAGGCGGGACGAAATAAATGCCACAAATAACATCGCTTACAGGGGCACAGCAGTGCTGATCCGTAGAGACCTTGTCCACGAAAGTTTACCCCTGCCAAGCTTTGTTTCAACTCGAGCGATAGGCATTAAACTAAAAGTCGGTAACACCGAACTTAAGGTTTATGCCGCCTACAAACCACCTAAGGTGCCTTTCATTTCCGGTGATATAAAAAATATTATGTCCGACGACACGCCCACACTTATACTCGGCGACCTCAACGCCAAACACCGACAATGGGGCTCAAGAATTTCATCCAATGAAGGTAGAGATTTAAAAATCGATGCTGCGGCGCACAATTACGTTGTAATTGGTCCCGGCTCCCCCACTCACTATCCCTCTCAGGACTTATTTCAACCAGACGTACTAGACATAGCACTAGCCCGTAATATCAATTGGCCCATCTCTTTAGAAACCCTCCATGATATCGATTCGCAACACCTTTCCATTTTACTGGTCCTCGGAGTTTCTATTAGGGATAAACCTTTACCACCAATGAAAAACTTCACGGACTGGACAAAATATCAAGAATTACTGAACTCATTTAAACTCCCTCCCGGTGGCCTGTCTACCCCACAGGAAGTGGAAACAGCCACTCAGTCACTTACTTTTGCTATCTCCTCCGCACTTGCTCAGTGCACCACGTCTGCCAAGTCAACCTCGGGGAAAAGTTTACTACCGGCACATCTCCGTAGTAAACTTAGCCAAAAACGAGAGCTTCGTAGACTGTGGTGCCGAACTCGTTGCCCAACAATTAAAAAAGAGTTAAATAAGTTAGGTACTGAGCTATCGAACCAAATTTCAACTTATCGGAAATGGTCTTGGGATAACACAATCTCAAAGGCCAGCGACAACGATACCGCTCTATATCGTTTAGCTCGCTGTATGACAAGCACCCCTGCACCCATACACCCCCTTGTAGACACGCTAGGTAACCGTCTGTACTCAGCTGAGGAACGCGCGGGCTTACTGGCGGACCATTTCGAGGACCAATTTAGGCCCAATCCCATTGTCGACCACGCCCACACAACATTGGTTGAGGAGCGTATACAACAGATCCTTACTAGTCATATTGACCCACTTAGAGGTGATGATTTTATCTCCCCTAAGGAGGTCAAAAAATTTATATCTTTTTTAAATAAAAAGAAATCACCCGGCCCTGACGGAATTCCGAACACGGCCCTATTAATGTTGCCTAGGAAAGGTCTTGTGGCCTTAACCCGTATTTTTAACGGAATCCTGCGCACAGGTTTCTTTCCCACGGCCTGGAGGACAGGCAAAATTATTGTCATACCGAAGCCTGGCAAGAGCCGCCAGAAACCAGAGCATTATCGCCCGATCACTTTACTTTCTAACATAGCCAAACTGTTCGAACGTCTTTTATTGAAAAGGATATCACCTTTTATCAATCTAAGACCAGAACAGTTTGGTTTTAGAAGTAATCATAGCACCACTCTTCAGCTTACTCGCGTCTTACACCATATGGCCTTTGAGATGAACAAGGGCAGGTATACGGTCGGGGTCTTTCTCGATATAGAGAAGGCTTTTGATCGTGTTTGGCACGCCGGCTTATTGTTCAAACTCTCTGAGACCAAATTACCCCCCATGTTCGGGCGTATAATAGCCTCCTTTCTGGAGGGGCGGAGTTTCTATGTTTCGGTTGACAATAAAAACTCCCCTATTAAGACCATTACAGCGGGGGTCCCACAAGGCAGTTGCCTTTCCCCTCTGTTGTATGCACTTTTCACCAATGACATTCCTACGCTTAGCGATAGCGGTCTATCGCCAGGCACACAGGACGTCACCCTAGCATTGTATGCTGATGACAGCGCGTACATGAGCTCATCCCGTAAGTCCCATTTAGCTGCCGCTAAAATGCAGCGATTATTGGATATCCTCCCGTGCTGGCTTGACAAGTGGAGGATAGCAGTAAACGCCTCAAAAACGGCAGCCATCTTAACCGGCCAACAGAGACTATTACCTAAGGAGCTTGTATTCCGCGGACAGGTAATTGAGTGGCAGAGCAGTGTGAAATACCTTGGCTGCTTTATTGACCGCAGGTTGCGCATGACCAAAATGGTCGAGCATGCGACAGCCAGAGCGGTCGGCGCCAGGGCGGCCTTAAGGCCACTATTTTCATCTGACCTGCCGCTTAAAACCAAAGTCCGGCTATACAAGCTCTATGTTAGGTCCCGTTTGACGTACGCCGCGCCGGCTTGGTACGCATTGCTATCCGCCACTAAAAAGAAAAAGATCCAAGTTGTGCAAAACAAGTCGCTAAGGATAATAACGGGCGCTCCGCGTTACGTCCGCAACGACACAATTGCTAGGGACACAAAGGCAGAGCCGATAGGTGAATTTATCGCCAGACTGGCCGCCCGGTTGTTTGACATGGCGGACAACAGTGCGCATCCTCACCTAAGGGGCATTGCGCCGTTACATGCCCGTCCACCGGAAGGTCGACCTCTCCCTAGGGAGTTAATTCCACCGAAAAACTAAGCCTTTTGCTTAGTTTTTCATTTTTAAATTGCTAAAAAATTGCTTTATTGTTTTATTGTTTTAATTTTTTCAAATTCTGTCCAACTTTTTTCGTAATTTCTTCGTTTTATTTTATTTTGGTCTTGTTTATTCCTTTGTTTTATTTTATTTTTGGTTTTATTTTTGTTTATTCCTCTCTGCGCCGCTTTTCAAGTGGCCATTATGTTGTCAGGGGGCCTGAAAAGTAGGCCCTCTCTATAAAATCACCGTGGGTGTATTCACCCACGAGACTCGCCCGGGTCATGGGGTAAAACATCAGTTCTTACCCCGACACCCGTACCTCTTTTACCCGTCAGGGGGTAAAGAAGATGTCCACGTACCAATCAGAGCACGCGGCTAAAAATGTAGTATTATTATTAACTTACATAGCAAATTAACAGAAACTCGAAACGTAAATGAACACATTTAGAAATACCTATTTTTACACAGTCACATTAGTTTAATACAATATACTATAAGAATTTACTATTTACCAAATGAAACTTTTTCACTGAAATAATTATTGGTCAACAATGTACCTGTTTGAAGTGGCTATGCGGAACAATATCCGTAGGACTAATGAAGTGGCTATGCGGAACAATATCCGCAGGACTAATGTTTTTAAATACAAAGGAAACTTTACATTCAGGAACATTAGTTTTTAATTTTTTTTTCTGCTTATAATGTACTTGAGTTCAGATGTTCAGTTGTTTTTAAACGAATATTGCTCAAAAAAAATCCAAAGGCAACTGCTACCACAGAATTTGTTTTAAAACTAGTATTATCTACAATCAATTAAAAGCCCTGACAAGAATTCCTAGCTTTACCAGTTTCATTATTTATTATGTTCCATGTAGTTTTTATTTTATTTGTTGATTTTTTTAATTTATGTCTGAGGTGAATTGAGTTTGCAACAAGACAGACTTTTTTAAAGGTTATTGAGTATTTTTTACATATTCTCTAAAAATTTGGCTATTTTTCTTTATATAATTCATACAGCGTACACAAACTTTTAAAAATACCTGGGGTAGCCCATTCACTAAAACTAAAGTGACTGGAAATAAGTTTCTTTTTTGGAGTAAATATTTTGTTATACTCTGTAGTAATAGTGTCAAGAACAGTATTGTACATATCATTTGGGTTGCCATTATAAAGTAAACCCGGAAGTTTATACAATAAATTAGATTTAAATGATTCAATCCGTTTAGTTGTTATTGGTATAAATTTATTTTCTTTTTAGTAATACTATTCTTTGTTTCTAAAACCACTAACTGTCCACAATGATCTGACTCTATATTGTTTATAATTTATTTTTGAATTGGTTTTATGTCAGTAAATATATTGTCGATGCAAGTGGCACTAGATACAGCAATTCTAGTTGGTTCACAAAACAAAGTATTTAAATTAAAAGACCGAAACAAGGCGAGCAATCTGGTGCTTAATGAGCTATTTTCTAAAATGTTTATATTGAAGTCTCCACAAACATTGATTTGTTTATTGGAATTGCTGATTTTATTCAGCACTTCTTCCATAACTAATTCATAATTATCATAAATTGCACAAGGCGGCTTGTATACACTCACAACAAGAGATGCTCAACTTCTATACAGGACAGCTCGGCAGTTCGCTCAACTGAGAGCCTCACAATGTCTTTACGTTACTTAAACTTAAGCTGTTTATGAACTAAAATTAAAGAGCCACCATGGATAGCATTTACTTGGCTGAACGAACTTCCCACCTGGTGATTAGTGAAACTGAACATAAACTGATGGCTGCATAGCCAGTGTTCAGTGATACATAAAATGTCAATCTTTTGGCAGTTAATGAACAATTCAATTTCTAGTTCATTCTGAGACATTCCTTGCATATTCTGATGCAATGGTTCAATGGAATATTATTTTTAGTACCTATGACAAAGTTTATTTTTTTGGTTTCTGTTTGCATAAAACTTGAGTAGAGATAGATTGTTTAATTAAATCATAATTAAGGTTGGAACAATATAATTAGCCAAAATATTAAATAATTAGCTGAAATGTCAATTACACTATTATGCTCAATAAAAGCAGATTGTTTAGCCAAATTATTGGCTGTGGTATTAATATAAAATGATAGCGACAAGGCTAACACTCTGGTACAATGGTGTGTGAGATAATATTTATGTCTTGTCCTTATATAATTATGTCTTACTGTTAGTATCTATCACATGAAAGTTACTGTTATTGCTAGACATAGTATGCAAAGCTAAATTTAACTCAGATCTAAGGTTGTTTTCCTCCTGTGGCAAACCCTTACAATAGGGAAATGTAAGCATTACAATTTATTTTACTTTAAGTGCGCTTATACTATTTTAATACTTTCTTAATTCATTTTTATTTACATTACCCGCTGTTACCGATAAATATTACTAATGTAGAGGACGGAGTGATTTTGTCAAACTTTAATCTATATTAGCGGAACCCTATTACTAAGACTCCGCTGTCCGTCCGTCCAGGCTGTATCTCATGAACCGTCATAGTTAGACCGTTGAAATTTTCACAGAAGATGTATTTCTGTTGCCACTATAATAACAACTAAAACCGCTAAAACTAAAAACCAGAATAAAGTAAAAATTTAAGGGGGCTCCCATACAACAAACGTGATTTTTTTATAAATAAGCTAGATGTTGCTGAACCGGTAATTTAAAATAATAATGGCTCAGGCCTGTCTCACACTCGGCTGGTTTTTATTACTTGTTGTTATACTTTAGAGTTCATACTATTTTACGTTGCAAGTTTAAAGTTTGTATGTATTACTGTTTTTACGATACTAAATAAAACAACGAAATTTGTTTCTTGTATGAGAACTCCCCAAACAAATGTGTTAACTACTGTTTTTTTAATACATTTTTTTTTAAAACCTCTAAGGTGGCAAACAATCTTACGGTCTGCCTGATGGTAAGCGGTCACCGTAGTCTATGAACGCTTGCAACACCAGGGGTATCACTCTTGCGTTGCCGACCCTTCAAAAATCTAATAACTTCTTTCTTGATGATCCCCATACTGTAGTCCTTAGAGAAAACCTTGGCCTCATTCCTCAACACAAGCGTTCGCAGGAGGAAGTTTCTTTGCAAAAACAGGCATTACAACAAATGGAACAACAAGAAAATATTGTCATCGAAACTTGTAGCCTCTTCATTGCAGAAACATATTAATTTTTTGGAGCTACACCCGACGGCATAGTTAGGAATGACACAATTGTGGAAGTGAAGTGTCCAATAACGGCATTTAAAGTTGGAATAAATGCTGCTATCAAGGACAACAAAATACAAGTATAAAGATTTGATAAAAAAAAAGAATGTGATAATACTTAACAAAAAAAACTGGTATTACCAAGTGCAAGGTCAACTGCCTGTTATAGGAAGAAAGGAATGCACTTTACATGTAGAATATATTCTGAAAGATAAAGAATTTTGGAAGATAAAAATGGAGCGACAAATTATAGATTTTAATACATAATGCCTTTTCCCGGAAATAGTTGACTCGCGATATATTCGGGGTATGCCCTTAGAGACACAATATTAGAGACACAATATTACAAGAAAATAAATATAAAAAAAAAACAAAAATTTTACAAAACTGATACCAAGGCTTGGTTTTTTTTATTGGTATTATATATATTCAGCCAGATCCAAGCAAATAAATAAACCGAAGTCCAGAAAATTATCAAAACTAAGTTTTGACTTGGTTTATTTGGGGGAGTGAGATCAAGCAAAACTGAAGTCAACAGTCCAAATTTTAGGCAGAGTAGTCCATGCAAACGCGACAGGTAGATTTTATCGAATTTTAGATTTGTGACGGGTTTTACGTGTAGCGTTATTTACTTGACACGTAAACGTTGCGTTTATGCGTCACGTATTATAGAAAATAGTAAGATATATATAATATAAGATTGAGCACTTCAATAAATGTGATGTTTTTCAAGTTAAATAAACGCAGTATAAACATTCATCTGCTATTTTATATATAAATACACTGGACCGCAACGGAAGCCGGTAAATAAAACCTTAAAAACTTCTAAAATATTGGACCTAGTTTTATGAAATAAAGACTGTATTATACATTACATTTTCGAACGTGCTAGTACTGAAATATGTGGAAGTGTTAGTACGGGAATTATTTATACTATGTACTAAAGATTTTACGAAACTGTAAAGTGCCCAGCCGCAACACTGCGCACCCGGCGATCGTAAGTTGCAGTGGCGGGGGCTGAGGTAACGTAAAAACGATCTAGAGCTTGAAAGTACAGTAAAGGCAGTACCTTATTTTAAATAAAACTTTCGTTAAATAACAGCTATTTTTGAAATTATCGCAAAAATCTCATGCATCCTACAAACTCATATTAACTCAACTGTTATTGGAAAAAAAAATAAAGTAAGAATAGAATTTGGGTAATTGTTTTACAGTTTAAAATTGGTTAGGCAAGTCTGTTCAAACTTGTAACATCAAAATTAAACAAGAGTTTCTGATATTTTATCAGAATCAAAGTACATGCAAAGACCTCTTTCTAAGGCCATTGTGTATATGTATAAGAAGGTAGGTATATGTTTTTATTTTCATTTCGATTAGAATAGCAACGTATGTTTCGCGCATTTTAGTATTATTGACATTGTACCAATTAATTGACCTACCTATGCTGCGTAAAGTAGGTACCATTTTATAGTATAACAAGAACACTGTTCACATATTATATTATACCAGTACGTATTACATCTATTTTCTAAGTACCTATCATTTACATTTCAGAAGAAATTATGGAAATCTTAAATGTGGCCATTTTATGCGGATATTACATCTAAGTGTCGGTAGGTAGGTATCTGCATACTTACCTTTTATATAGGTGCTGTAGAGGTTACGACCTCTCGTTAGGTTTAAAAGGAAGTATAAATGCTAGCGAACGTCTTATCGGAGTAAATACTTCATAATGATATTACGAAGCTATAAGAGACGGTGACAGATTGTTTTTAAATAAAAACAATCGGAGCGCCGGGATTTTTCCTTTTTTCCATAAGATGACATTAAAGTGTTAAATATAGACCCGGAAAGTCTAGTGAATTTGTAGGGCCGCGCCTCTTACTGTCTTTTACCAGGAAGCCCTAAGGTGATATAGAATGGCTCTGTGTAGCCAGTAGAGTTAACGTCAGACACTCCTGTGTCAAATACATGATAGAATCTCTTATAGCATAAATACATAGTATATACCCAAAGCAATTCTAAATCAATTCAGAAGAAGGTTCAGAAAAGAGGACATTGGACGCAGAGGGTATCAAGAGATAAGTTGTCTTTGTGTAATAAATGTCGCAAAGGAATATTAATTCAATAATAGTCACCTCAGATGATAAAAGATCATGAATAAACAAAAGATCTCCCTCTTGGAATAAACCTTCCCATTAAGTGTTAACGCAGTTTGTTGCGTTTTATTTTGGGTGGGTTACTCATATAATAATGATCAAAATTACTCATATAATAATGATCGAACTTCAGGTTCGTTTGATCATTTATTATAATTCGTCGCTTCATTCTTCAGATATAGTATAATAACAGTGTAAATATTTAGAGATAAGGAAGGTTTCTTACTTTTTTTTTTTTAATTAATACAAATTTATTTGTAGAATATTTTTTATTTTGTATAATTATATTGCATATTGCACTTAACTAAAGAAATGTTTTCCCCTTTTAATTGTTATCATTATAATAAGTAATAATTACACAGGTAAATAAATCAATTAGATGAGAAAACAACTGCTCTAGCGAAATTGCTCTCCACTGCCTCTAAAATTGGTCTATTATAAAAACGGGTAAACGCTGTGGACGTGCTGGTCCAGCTAGCTGTCCTTCGGATAGCGTCTACGCTGAGCCCTGCGGACCTCGCGGTTTTTTAAAATAGACTTGTATGATTTTCCATCGCTAAGCTATAAGCTAAGCTAAGCTATAAGCTAAGCTAAGCTATAAGCATTCCAAATATGTATTCTCATCGTTCCCAGTACTATGGAGCCTAAACTAATTTGTATAGAAAAGAAATTTTGGTAAAAAATTGATAACTTCGGTAAAAATAAAAGAAACTGTACCAAATTTACACATTAAAAAATACAATAGTTCATCTTTAGTATCATATAATTTGAAATTGACACATTTTTTTTTTTGATAAAAACAGAATATTAAAAATAATTAGATCTCTTTTATCTTAAAAATATGAGCTAACGATAACTTTTCTTGGTGTTTATTCTAAAATATTGGCTTAAATAAATGCAAAATAAAACATATTTTGGGAGCAACAAAATCCAGTAGCCGTGGGCATCACTTCGAACAATTCCTCAGAACACAACCTATTGTACAAGCGGTAGAAAACACACAGGGAGGCAAAGTCTCTCCTCAGACCGAAGGGAAGAGATAGCAGCAGTACTCCATATATTTGCGATTTGTAAAGTAACAACCTTTGCCCCGACGTGTACTGCTTCGCTCTGTTGAGTGCACCAAGTTTTTTGGACGCCAGCTTCACCTTATCTTGTAAATGATCTCGGAACTGAACATCGCGGGAGATGTCAACACCAAGGATCCCAATGCTCTTGGAGATGGAAAGGGGAGTGTTCTGGAATTGTGGGACTACAGTAATATTTTTTTTTATACCACTAAGGTGGCAAACAAGCTTACGGTCCGCCTGATGGTAAGCAGTCACCGTAGCCTATGGACGCTTGCAACACCAGGGGTATCACTTGCGCGTTGCCAACCCTTCAAAAATCTAATAACTTCTTTCTTGAAGAACTACATACTGTAGTCCTTGCAGAAAACCTTGGCAGGGAGCTCATTCCACAACTTAAGCGTTCGCGGGAGGAAGTTTCTCTGAAACCGCACTGTACGCGACCATTAAGGTTCTAAAGTGTGAGAATGAATTCCCTGCCGATGGCGAGCGGTGCGACGGTAGAAAGTAGCCGTAGGCATCATTTCGAACAATTCCTCAGAACACAACCCATTGTACAAGCGGTGGAACACACACAGTGAGGCAAAGTCTCTCCTCAGACTTAAGGGCTCGATACCGCAAGTGAGTTTGGAATCGTCGAAAATTCCCACAGCCCATCGTTGAACCGAGTCAAAAGGGCCAAGCTGGTATCCGGGTGCCCATCGGTGTGTGAGATACACTAGAAGGTCACCAGTCGAGTGAACGTGGCGAAAGCCATATTGACGGTCACTGACCAGGGCGTGTACTTCTAGGTATCTTAGAAGCTGTGAGTTGATCACACGCTCCATCACCTTGGAGAGGAGAGAGGTAATAGCGGTAGGCCTGTAATTCGATGGATCTGATCTATCGCCCTTTTTGGGCACCGGGTGCACATTCGCAGTCTTCTATGAAGACGGAAATTGCCTAGTGTGGTAGGAAAGCGCGAAGAGGCGCGTCAGTACAGGACATAAATCAGGAGCACACTGCTTAAGCACCACTGCTGGTAAACCTTCTGGCCCACTCGACTTATGAACGTCTAGAGAAAGCAACGCCCGCCGGAGCTCCCGCTGTGTTATGGAGATTTCCGGCATGGTCTTCCCGCACCACGGTATAGTAGGTGGTACAACGCCTTCATCGTTCATATTCCAGTTTGAGGCAAAGAGACTGCCCAGTAGATCGGCTTTCTCTTTCGCACTACGGGCCAAGTCACCATCGGTCTTTCGCAGTGGTGGTAATGACAACTGGCAAAAGTTCCCTTCGGCAGCTTTGGCAAGCGACCATAAAGCACGACTCCTAGAAGGATAGCTCGCAAGTCGCCCACCTTCTCTTGCCGATAAATTGGAATTTTGCTCT
Organism: Apoda limacodes; assembly: GCA_946406115.1. Lineage (NCBI taxonomy): Eukaryota > Metazoa > Arthropoda > Insecta > Lepidoptera > Limacodidae > Apoda > Apoda limacodes. Next base: position 1,168,107 of record OX291553.1, on the reverse strand, counting down.
GGCAGTTGCTTTCTTACTGAACCTGGAGGCAGCATTTGCGTTTTAACTCAGAAATATTCGGATCCTTATTATAACGAGCCGTGGTCCAAGCCTCATATGCATTTTGCTTAAGAATTCTAGCTTTTCTGCAAGACCTATTAAACCACGGTCGTTTTTTAACGCCGACAGCTACTCGCGGGTTAGGAATATAGCATTCCATACCAGCAGGGATTGTCTCCGGGACTGCGGCTGCGCAAACGTCAAGGTCTTCTGAGTTTAAGCAGATCTGTCTCAACGGGTACGATGCATAAAATTCTCGCAATCCATCCCAGTCTGCCGACTTATAGTGCCACCCACGACGCCAATTAGTTGGTCCAGATGGATCGGGTTGTGTGCGTGACATTTGAGTCCGAACATGACAGTGGTCCGAGGAGCCAAGAGGCGCATCCACTGAGACGGAGTATCCGTCCGGCCGAGTAGTAAGGAGCTCGTATGGTCCTCTATATCTGGTATTCTCGTTGGAGAAAGTACCAGCTGAGAGAATCCATAAGTCAGAGAAAATTCATGAGCAGATATCCCTGCATAGTTATTGGTTCGAAAACTGAGCCACTCACGATGGTGGGCGTTAAAGTCTCCCAAACTAACTAGTTCTGCTGTGGGATATTGCTCTAGAACTTTGTCAGTTGTCAAACTCAGGTGCGTGGAGAGTCCGCGTCACCGCTATGAGCCCTGTATAGGCACGCATAGATACGAGTGTGGCCGCCGTAATCTACACCCACAATATCGACAGGTCCCTGTCTTCAAGGCTATGAAGGCGGCGACAGCACATATCCTCCCGGACGAACATACATATACCGGTACGACTCATAAAATTGTGCTCGAGTTTGTAGCCGGGATAATGAAGGTATGATGTGTCGGCCGGGCAGGATATCTGAGTCTCCGTTAGAAAAAGAATGGTCGGCTGCGCAGTCTCGAGATAGTGGTGGACTGCGTTAAGATTTGCGTGAATACCCCTGATGTTGCAAAAATCCACATTATATATGGATGAATTAGCCGCTGTAAAAACTCTTTTCCTTTTCGTTCTCATGGCCATTATATTTAAAAAAAGTTACTTAGACTAAGGATAAGGATTCACTGCACAGACAGCTTAGAGGACAAAAGGTGCGGTACTAAGACTGCCGAAGCTCGCCACAGATGATACGGTTGCTGGCACGGCGGGCGGAAGGGCCCCTGATCCCATTTTGTTGTAGTAACCGGGTCCACTCCGGCACGACTACTACTTCAGAGACTTTACACCGGTTGGCGGATAAGCCTCCCAGATGGCTATGACATATATAATAATAAGCACGGACGCTTAAATAGATTACCCGTCAAAATGTTTTATAGTGATATATAATATTGTTTTTTTAAATAATTGGCACACACAGATATTAAGATACTGGTAATGTTGTGTAATGTGACGTCGACTGTTTAAATAACTACTGTAAAACTAAGTGTGGGTGTGCTGTGATCGTAAGACTTCGTTAGTTGTGGGCATCATATGGGTATTATTTATAAACATACAAAATATTAATTAATAGCTACTTAAGCTACTCTTATTTAAGATGCATTTAATTACAAAGAGAGAGAGAGAGAGAGAGAGGTTGATGAAACAAATAAAAGGCATGCATTACTTAACAAAATAAAAAAATTGTAACCATAAGAGAACGTATTAAAATTATATCTGATGAATTGTGTTTCGAAATAGAGAAAATTAACCAAAAAATTTTAATCATAACTATTAACAAATTGGTTCGGCAGCAACTACCGCACAACTAACTTGTCTTCTAACTACTGCACGAGTATCTTGTCTTCAAACTACCGCACGAGTAACTTGTCTTCTAACTATCGCACGAGTAACTTGTCTTCTAACTACCGCACGAGTAACTTGTCTTCTAACTATCGCACGAGTAACTTGTCTTCTAACTACCGCACGAGTAACTTGTCTTCTAACTACCGCACGAGTTATTCGTCTTCTAAGTACCGCACGAGTAACTTGTCTTCTAACTATCGCACGAGTAACTTGTCTTCTAACTACCGCACGAGTAACTTCTTACTACCGCACGAGTAACTTGTCTTCTAACTATCGCACGAGTAACTTGTCTTCTAACTACCGCACGAGTAACTTGTCTTCTAACTATCGCACGAGTAACTTGTCTTCTAACTACCGCACGAGTAACTTGACTTCTAACAACCGCACGAGTATCTTGTCTTCTAACTATCGCACGAGTAACTTGTCTTCTAACTACCGCACGAGTTACTTGTTTTCTAACTACCGCTATACGCCACATTAAATCCGCTATCTTGCATTTTAATAACCGATAAAAGGTTTGAATCATACACCCTCGAAAACTAGATGTTAGTGTAATCGGAATTACATATTTGTTTCAAGAGAATAGACGCCATATTGGATCCACTATCTTAAAAAAAAAATTATACAAATTTGAATGCAGCACCGTCGGAAACTCAATAGGTATTACATCAAATATGGAGATTTTTAAAAATATGATCTAAAATATCCAGCTGGTTTAGTATTTCTAATCATTTTGATTCCGGATGAAGGAGAATCCATCAATTTATCAAAAAAAGAAATCGGTTTATGGTTTTCAAGATATTTGATCCGAAAACAACACCACACATACACACTACTACAATATCCTTAAACGTAAAGGAAACTAGCAATTTCAATTCTATTGGACCCATTTAAACTCAAACTTAAGCTCAAAGTATTTTTAATTCAAGAAGACTTTTAAACAGCACTTTTGAATAGTCTGTTTAGTTTATAATTTTATACTACCGAGAAGAGCTAGCAAGAAACTCAATAGTTAATTTTTTCAACTTCATATTAAAAAAACTACAATGTAGTCTAACACTAGGTAATACGATATTATACTATATTTTATTTAGACAATATAAAGTATGCCTCAAAATTAATTAAGTTATAATTTTTCCAAGCATTTTTATCATTAATGTATTCATCAACATTGAAATAGCTTTTTTTTATTAAAGTATCTTTGACACACAGAGTTAATTTATCCTGAGGTAAATTAACCACATGTTAAGGAATTTAATTATAAAAAAAAATAAGAATTTATCCTTATTTCTTTTGTTAACACTGTGTTGTCACTAATTTTGAGAAAAAAATAAAAAATTTTGCGCACATACATTATATAAGTGAAGATATATTGGAAAGAAATAACTCTCATCTCCAAGAGGAGATAGTAAGAGAAAGAAGTTTTTTTTTCCTTCACGTCGTCACAAAGATTCCAAATATCCTGAAAGTGCAGAAAAAGCTCGACGTATGTATCTGAATACAGAATATATTTATTCTGATCAAGAGTTACCACCGGGTAAGATTTTTCTGCGAGTTTAAACCGGGGAGTACCGGGAAATACCGGGGAGTACCAGGGAATACCGGGAAGTAACGGGGGGGGGGAGGGACATGCATAGCTGGAAGTGTGAACAAGGATACGGGATACATTATTTCCTGTTCGACAGTTCACGTAAGGATCGCACCTCAACAACCACATTTCGCGTAGGTGGAGTCGCGGGCTAGTGCTCGTATACATATAAATCGGTTGCGGCTTTGGCTGGTCGACTGCTGTCTCGCAGCGACTGGCATTGTTCCAACAGTATTTATATACCGCAATGTATTTTCCTCTAAATCGAAAAAACAAAATTGAGATTACCAAAATTTCCGACTTTTCCAGTATAATTTCAAAATAATTCTAAAACAAAAACCTTGTCCTGATAATTACGAATACAATAAAAAAATAGCCAAATCAGTCGATCCCTTCTCAAATGTCGATCTTTGATACTTGTGTGTGTGTGTCATTTGTTTTATATATAATAGAGATATTGTTTTTATGGTTTACGGTTCCGTACCCAGAGGGTGCCAACGGAGCCCTATTGATTAGACTAAGCTGTCTGTCCGACCATTAAATGCATCATTTCGAACAGTTCAAAAGAACACATTCAATTATACAAGCGGTAGAACACACACAGGGAGTCAAAGTCTCTCCTCAGACTCATCGGTTTAGGATCGTTGACAGTTTTCTCAGCCCGTCGATAAACCGAGTTAAAAGAGCCAAGCTGGTATCCGATTGCACCCGCCGAGAGATGGCAGCAGTTCTCCATATGGGGCCGGACATGCAACGTGTAAAGCAGCAACCTTTTCCCCGAGGTGAAGTTTTGCCTGGTCCTTCCTTTTCCTATAAGATCTAACTCCAATAATGGTGTGACGATGGCAATGTTAAATTTTAATGAAGATTTCTCGTACAATCTTTACAAATTACACACCCTTTGACTGATAATTCCTTAATTTTACTATAAGCGACTGCGTGACAGAATGAGTTTTTTTTCCGTGCAACTTATTTGTACTGCCAGCTGTAAAATGCTACGTCGCATGTGTCCATGTCCGCTAAGGTGGGTAACCTGAATTTTTTTTTACAATACTAACAATACTATAAGTTCCGCTATACGCTATACGGTGACTGCAGCGATTTACCATATCGTTCTTAAAGAATATGTTCGTAAACGTCTGTGCATCTGGGTGTATCAATTAGTTCTATTATCTCATCTATTTCTGGACACGGGCTTTGGCTTTTTGGCTTTTTTTATTGTGCGTCTTAGGTTCTGTAGGAATTCCTCTGAGTTGCTATCTATTTTGCTATCTACCAAAAATTCTCCTAGAAGTCTTAAGAGAACACGATTCGGAACGCCTCTCAGCGTGCTTTATACAAAGGAATTTCTCACTTATTTTTGGCACTTGCTGATCAAACATCACGAAATTTTAAAAACATGTTTTAGTAATAAATACTAGGTCTGCAGTGTGCAGTGTGCCAGTTTCCTAGTCAAAAACATTTTACAAGATTTGGAAAACCACAGACATAGGTATTCGGCTTCGGATTATAACTAAGAAATTTCACAGTGATTGTAAATTAAAAAAATGTAAATCGTTACCTCTTAACGCTTGCCCGTACGTCATTTTTGCCAGAGTTTAACGTTCGTGTCAGTTCTAGGTATTGCTCTCAACCCTAACATGACTATTGACAACTCCATTTAATTGATCGTCTAACCTGGCCATGAGTGCTGCCTTTAGGTCTCTATGTAACCGTTCTACTTTTCCGTTTGCTTGTAGGATTTGTGATGATATTGAGTACAAACAAGTAAGTGTGCCTGCGACTAGGTTTTCGTGGCCTTATAATATGTGTTGAATATCCGTCGTGAATTCACTAATAACATTAACATTCATTAACTGCCTAATCTTTCTGGGTGGTTCCTTATCGTTCGGTGTTTTGGTAAACGCAAATGTGAGTGGCTTAAGATCTGTATATATAAGTGCCTAAAGTTTACTACTGCTAAATATATGGCAAGTAATTCTTTGTCACAGGTACTATACTTCCTTTTGAAATCTGAAAGTTTATTTTGATAACAAGCCCAACGGAGTCCATTTATTATTTACATACATTTGCAATACGGCTCCTGGATAATTATTGGAGGCGTCAGTCACTAGTAGGCTCGCCTCTGGTGTCGGGTAATAAGTTTGTACGGAACCCTTGGCGCGCGAGCCTGACTCCCACTTGGCCGGTTTTTTTACTATGTGTAAAGGACTTTTAATCTTTTGCTGGTGTAATCAAACGTAATTCCATCATTGTCCTAAATTCCTCTCTAATCTTCTAGTACCTGACAGGTGGAATAAGTCAGGGTTTTACAGTACACTGGTGGATCTGTAGTTTTGATATGGTGATAGACTGAGTACGGTAAGGGTCCCCTATACTAAACTGGTTTCGTGAGTTCCACGCACACAGACACACAGACACACAGACACACAGACACACAGACACACAGACACACATGCACACATGCACACAGACACACGTATTGTTAAGACTCAATTCCCCAGGGGAAGATAAATGAAAAGATAGGTTCGTTAATACAATTTATTTTTTTAGTTTTATATACAATCACTGATTCACAAATAAACAATTTGAAAGTCTATAATTCCATAATAAATCCAGTTTCTGAATTTATCTGTTTTGCCGTCTTTTTCCTATTTAGACGATGGTATCGTAATTTTTCCTTCGGGTCGACTGTATTGTCGAAAATATCAATTAATCGTAATATGATGTAATTTTCACCAATTCTCAGCAAACTATGCTTTTATCATTCTTTTCAGATTGAGAAATTAAAAAAATCAATATGGCGAAAAAAAGCCAATCCGCAGAATCGATATAGCAATAATCACCTAACCAAATAAATGCACTTAGGTACCTGATGGGAGGGTTTATGGTAGAACCCACAACCTTGAGATAGTTTATCGAGAAATTCAAACCTTCTCTTATTAAAATCGTGTAGTAAGTTCCTCTTGTAATTTACATCTCCTTAGTTCCTGTTTCTCGAAGAACTTGATGCACTTCAAAAAGATTAACTCCTATTTATTTTAGGTAAAAATTGCAAATTTTGGTTTTAAACATCTATCTTTGAGAAAATCTCCAAAAGACTGACTTTGAATAATTTTCCATCTGTCATCTTTTTAAAAATCAGATTTAAAAGACTGTTGACGTAAATGAGTATGGCATTCCATGCATGTATGGATATAGAATTTTACAATTATTTTGACATAACACGCAAAAGGGTAATTTAAAGCTAATTACACACTACATATACAAAATAAAATACTTCACTCGCTACATTATCCCCCCTTCCTCGTGAAAATTCGGTTAGACGAATTTTCCGGGCTGTTAGTTTAATAATTTAAAAGACAGAACCGATCCCTAAAAACTTACATCACGTACGCATCTAATACTCTAACCTCATCACTCATACTAACCCAACCTAACACGCTAACCTCATATACTTCCTATTCATTCATCCACACACGAAGGGCATAACCGCTAAGGAACCCCATGACCGATCTGTAAGGGACTTGATGTTAATTGTTGTATCTTGGCCAAATGCCTTATTACAACTAGGACTACGATATAAGGCTTATTTAATGAGTTATCCCACCGCTCAATTCCTGGACAAGGGCTTTTTTAAGGAGTTGTCAATCCGCTCCATATTTTAGACATAAGCTTATTTAATGAGTTGTCATACTGCTCAAGATAAAACCCCGCTGTATTAAAATTCTTTAATTATGAGATAAATATTAAAGAGACTGTCTAAAATTGCAAGTTTGAAAGTAGCTAGAAAGTAAAACGAGTAAGAAATTAGATAATTAATAAAGAAAATTAGTTAAAATAAATTAAGTATTTTTAAATAATAAGCTACAATAGCTTTTAGAATTAATAATGAGCCAAAGATGTCCTGATCTTTGGTCTCCATTTATTAACGCAAAAGTCGTATAACCGACCCAAGGAAGGAGTACTACTAAAGAAAGTATGTAAAGAAAATTACAATAAATAATGTCGCAGACATCAACAACGAAATTTGTCGTTGTTATAGTAATATTGAGAAAAAATATAAAATAACGTTAAATAACGTTTCAATTACGTGTCAAATAGACAAGAAAAATATACAATATAGAAATTACGTCTCTTGACGTGAGAGAACAAACAGCTTTTTTGAGAATCGGTTAAAATATTTAAATAAAGAATGTGTTCAATCGACTTTAATGAAAATTATTATTCGTAGTTAAATATATATACAAATCAAAGCATCTCTTGCATGTCAATCGAAAGAAAATAAAATTATTTTTCCTCTAAAGGAAATAAAAGATAAAAAAAAAACAACAAAATATTAATAAAGGCCTAAACGTTATTTTTATAAAAACTACGGTGTCGTTAAAATGACTTTTTGAATATTGAAAAAGTAAAAGAGGAATATAAATTAAATTAGGTCTAAATGTTATTTTTATAATAACGACGGTGTCGTTCAAATGACTTTTTGAATTTTGAAGATGGTTAAAGAGGAATATAAATTAAATTAGGTCAAAATGTTATTTTTATAATAACGACGGTGTCGTACAAATGACTTTTTGAATTTTGAAGAAGTAAAAGAAAAAACATATCGTGATTAGTAATTTAAAAAACACATCTCTAACTCTTAAGTTAGTTGCAAAACAATAAGGAAAGCATATATTAGCTTCATAAACAATAATATATATAGCAAATGCGTTAAAAACCAAGTAGTATAACCAAAACATAAGTAGTTAATTATAATTAAATTGCACAAAATGTGCCCTCAATTTAAGAGGTATCTTCAACATTTAAAATCTTTAATATGGTAAATACCCACATTTTTATCATTTAAGTCCACCAGTTCGTATACTAACGGCGAAACTTTACGTATAACGCGACATTTTACGAATTTCGGAGCTAGCTTAGTGCTGAAATAAGCACCGGCATCACTTAAAACGTGATTGCGTCTCCATACATAATCATTAACATTAAACTCTTTAAAAGTACGACGCAGATTATAATGTTCTGCGTTCTTCTGATGTGCCTTATATAAAGCTAATTCAACCTTGTTAAATATATTAGCAAGAAACCCGGTATGCTCAGCATAAATATCCCTGGGCATAAATACGAAATTGTCGAAGTCCTCGTACTTCGCGAAAATATTACCATCGGTCACTAATTCACGGCCGAAAACTAAAAACGCTGGTGAATAACCAGTCGTATGATTACAAGACGAATTAATAGCCATTTGTACTTGTGGAATAAATTTGTCCCAAGTTCGGTGGTCTTCGCCTACTAAAGCTGCAATAGCCGTAATAATAGTTTTATTATAACGTTCCACAGTATTTACTTGTGGACAGTAACGTGGAGTGTAAAATACTTTTGGAATATTATATTTTTCCCAAAGATTTTTACAATCGTGACTGGTAAATTGTGAACCATTGTCCATAATTATTGTTTGGGGTACTCCGTAAACCAAGAAAACATCGTTTTCCAAGGTTTTTAATACATTAGCCGCTGTGGCTTTTTTTAAAGGAAAAATTAAACAGTATTTACTGAAACAACATGTGACAACCAAGATGTTTTGATTCCTATCCCTTGTCATTGGTAGAGGACCAACTAAGTCAATGGAGATACATTGAAAAGGACGTGAACAAATTTTAGGTTTTCCCATGACACCAAATGGGGAATGGTTTTGATGCTTGTAAGCCAAGCATGTAGAACAATCAGCTATGTATTTAGACATCTGGCGGAACATTCCTGGCCAATAAAAATCTTTTGATATCTTTTTAAAAGTCTTAAAAGCACCAAAATGTGAGTTTGATGGCTCCGTATGTTTAGCCGCAATAATATTAAGCCTATCGTTAGGATTCGGAACCTCCTTCCACATGTAATCACTATCAGGTTCCGTTTCAACTTTTGTAAGTAATTTCCCGTCTTTAATATAGAAATCTAAACAATCTGATGGATTATTTAAGCAATAGGTACGCTTTTGTTCGTACCAAATCATACTCCGATCAGTATCAATTGGTTCTACGTATTTATGGAAAACATCATCTACGTCAGTCTGTACGTCAGTTGATGTGTCCTCTATTATAGGGGTGGACCGAGATAAAATATCAGGAACGACATTGTCCTTTCCTCTTTTATGCTTTAAAATAAAATTAAAACAAGACAACCGAATGGTCCATCTGGCTAACCTACCTGTTGGATTAGATAATTTTAAAAACCATTTCAATGCAGCATGGTCAGTAAAAATAATAAATTGTTTCCCGTTGTCCAGAAAACAACGCCAATGCTCTAATGCTAGAATAACCGCTAGCGTTTCTCGCTCCGTGGCCGAGTAATTCCGTTGTTGTTTAGATAAAGACTTACTCATGTATGCCACAACAACCTCATTGCCGTCTACCTCTTGAGTAAGCATTGCACCTATGCCAAAGCCAGATGCATCACAATGTACACTAAATGGTAGATCATAATTGGGACAAGCTAAAATAGGTGTATTTACAAAATGATTTTTCAAAGTATTAAATGCGTTATCCGCTTCTTTCGTCCATTTAAATCTTGGCGTATTTTTACCCGCAGACGTTAATAAATTAAGAGGACCAGCTACAGTACTAAAATTGGGTATAAAACGTCTATAGTAACTAGCTGTTCCTAAAAAACGACGAACCTCCTTACGCGATTTAGGAGTAGGAATTTCAAGAATGGCTTTCACCTTATCTGGGTCTGTGCGTAGACCACGTTCGTCCACAATGTAGCCTAGATATTTTAGCTCATTTTTAAAAAACTTACACTTCTCAAAATTAATAGTTAAACGAGCCTTTGTGAGTTTTTCAAGTACTCGATTTAAAAGGGATATGTGTTCTTCGAAACTCTCGCTAATAATGATAATATCATCTAAATAACAGAATACTTTGTTGTTAAAATTGGGAGAAAACAAGGAATCCATCAATCTCTGTTGTGTAGCAGGACTATTTGATAACCCGAAGGGTAATCGTTTAAATTGAAAGCTGCCGCGTGTCGGAACGTAAAACGCAGTTTTGTTTCTGTCATCTACGTGTAAAGGAATCTGCCAAAATGCTTTTGCAATATCAATACTGCTTAAATATTTCGCATTAGACAAATTATCTAAGATTTCATTAATAAAAGGTAAATTATACGCGTCTTTCCTAGTAATTGAATTTAATTTCCTACTATCCAAACAAAATCTCCATTCGCCATTCTTCTTAGGCGTAACTAAGACTGGAGATAACCATGGACTCTCGCATGATTCAATAATGTCCCACTTTATCATTTTATCTACTTCTTCACTAAGTACCCGTTGTCTTTCCGGAGATAGCCTATAATTTCGTTGTTTAATCGGTGCGTGATCACCAGTATCTATTCTATGTGTAACTAGATTAGTTTCACCAATAATGCCAGTTTCCTCAAACGAAATAGCTTTAAAATTACTAATAACTCTGTCCGCCGTCTCCTTTTGAAAAGGGGAAAGGTTATTATAAAACTGAATCTTGTTTTCCACTTTAGAAAGTTCAGAAATATTAGATTTTTTAACTTCGTTCTTAACTTGAAAAAGATTAGGTGCCAAATTAAAAGATTTCCAAAAATCTATCCCTAAAATTATTGATGGGAACAAATCTGGGAAAACAAATGTTTTAATTATATTACATTGTTTATTAAATACCATTGGCAATAAAAAATAGCCAATAGCTTGGTGTACTGCTTTACCAGCAGTCGAAACTTTTATATTCTCATCCCTTAAAAGGGTAAAACCTAGCTTTTGTATGGCTAGATGTGAATTATTCCCTAAAACGCTGATGCAAGAACCTGTGTCTAAAAGACCCATACATTCTGTCTCTTTTATATTTATTTTTAAAAAAGGACGTAAATTATCATTTTCATTTTTAAACAGGATCGAAGTATTACGAAAGGAATTGAAAAAAATGTTGATTTTGTTAAGCCATGACGACCAGTCATGTAAAACTTGTTCACAACGACCCCTGTTTCCTAGTTTTTTTTGATTATAATTTGTAGTATTTTTAACGTTATTATTATTACCTTGATTACAATTTGGGCAATCAATCGTTCTTACATTTTTAAAACCACATCTATAACAAACAATGTTGTTAGATGAGCATTTACTAAGTTCGTGTCCATGTACACGGCATCGAACACAAAATGGCGGACGATATTCATGAACCGCTGCAATTTTCCTAGGCGACTCGTAATTCGCCGAATTGAAATTTTGATTCCTATAACCCGTTGGTTTATACGTAGGGGATCTAGATTCAAATCGAACCGTAGGTTTTTGTTCATAGTTTTTAAATGATTTAAAACTTTTAAGTGGTTCCGTCCGAAACTCTTTCTGTCTCCAATTTTCATAGTTATTGCCTTTGTTATATGTAAAGGGGACTTTCGCAGAACTACAAGGTTTATTATAGTTAAAATCTGAAAACATCACTTCACTGTTTTGTGGTTCTTTAAAATTCCTGTTTTTGTCAAGAAATTGATCATATTTCTTGCAAATGTTAATTAAATTCTCAATGGACACTACATTAGCTTGTACTACAAAAAGGGAATAACATGGTCTGATGTTTCGAAGCAAAATTTCTAATTGATCACTCTCAGAAAGCGATTTCTTCAACCTATTGAACATTTCAGACATTATTGCAGTATAAATAATGATATTCTCGTTTTCTCCTTGAGTACGTTTGTATATATAGTTCAATAATTTATAATCGTAGTCGAAACTACCGAAATCTTCAACTAATTTATTACAAAGTTCGTCCCAATTACGTAACGTTTTTTTTATAAATCTAAACCAATGTAAAGCGTCGTCAGAAAAGAGTTCAAACGCTCTAGCTAACAGTAATTCTTTCTTTATATTCCTAGAAAGCCTAAATTCTTCTAGTTTTTGCAAAAACGACCTAGGGCAGGATTTCCCATTATAATTGAATCTTTTCAATTCAAGTGCAGAGCTTCTATCACAAGAAACTGTAATAAATTTATTTTGTTTAACGTCTACATCTTCTAAATTATTGAAGACCTCATTAAATTTTTGAGATACCTGGTTAATTCCAGGTAAACTACCGACTTCTGACCTATTGTCATCAGTTAAATCAGAAATTTCTTGTAATGAATTAAATTCTAGTTCAGTAATCTCTAAAATCTTGTTATTCCATAATTTATCCAATTTTTGGAACTCATTTTTAACTGTAGCCAGTTCTGGACCCAAGTTTAACTTATCCGTGATGTCAATACGTAGTAATCTAAAATGTATATGATTTAAAAAAGCTTCCAATCGTTTAATTTTTTCCTTATTAATACCTGTGACCTCTAACTTTTGTTTTATAAAAGTTAAAGTAGCTTTTACACCTTCAATATCCTCTTTGGGATCTAAAGTTGACTCAAGTATCTCATTAGCTGGTAATTTTTCAACCAACTTTAATATTTGACGCTTCAGACCTATTAAAGATTCTTCTGGTTTCTCAAATCTCACTAAAGTTTCATAGATCAGCTCACTTTTGTTGAGCAAGTGATATTTAATAGTTTTTTCCATTTTTACTGGTTTGTTTTTTTTTTTTTTTTTTTTTTTATTACAGATCCACACTTCCTTTAAAGAAAATAGTAAAATATTCGTAACGAAGCTTTTACTACTTTACAGTCTCTTTGTAAAAACAATATTAATATAATTGATTCCAAGATGTTATACGTGTAATCCCACTTATGTCAAGTACTGCTTTAGACATAATCGACGAAGATAATCTTGGAAACAACAAAAATAAAATTATTATTAGTAGGGACTTTTTATTTATTAGTTAAATAACGTAGTTTTATAACGTAGTAAAAGAACCCCTCACTTGAGACAAATATAAATAATTAAACGACACAGCTTTTCACTGTCTCCATTTGTCCAAAAAAAACAAGAAAAAACGATGTAAACGTTTTTCTCCGAAGTATTTTTTCCTGGTGGACCTATATGAATATTAAACACTATTAATATTAGCAATTCGTTATTAATCTGACGATAAGTACATAAATAAGGTTTTCTTACAATACAACCTTTTAATTGTTAAAACCAGAGACGAAAGAAAAAAAATAGTTATTAGCCAAACGAGTCCGAAAATCTCATGTAAAACATGAATGTAACGCAGATAGTTGCATTTTTTTGAATTTTGAAAAACAAATATATAAATTATGTCTATTTTTTTTTTTTTTTTTTTAAAAAAAAACCTTTTGCGTGAGGTGATCGTATACAGAACTATAAAAAATTGTATTTTTTATCCCGTTGGGCGCCGCTTGTTAAGACTCAATTCCCCAGGGGAAGATAAATGAAAAGATAGGTTCGTTAATACAATTTATTTTTTTAGTTTTATATACAATCACTGATTCACAAATAAACAATTTGAAAGTCTATAATTCCATAATAAATCCAGTTTCTGAATTTATCTGTTTTGCCGTCTTTTTCCTATTTAGACGATGGTATCGTAATTTTTCCTTCGGGTCGACTGTATTGTCGAAAATATCAATTAATCGTAATATGATGTAATTTTCACCAATTCTCAGCAAACTATGCTTTTATCATTCTTTTCAGATTGAGAAATTAAAAAAATCAATATGGCGAAAAAAAGCCAATCCGCAGAATCGATATAGCAATAATCACCTAACCAAATAAATGCACTTAGGTACCTGATGGGAGGGTTTATGGTAGAACCCACAACCTTGAGATAGTTTATCGAGAAATTCAAACCTTCTCTTATTAAAATCGTGTAGTAAGTTCCTCTTGTAATTTACATCTCCTTAGTTCCTGTTTCTCGAAGAACTTGATGCACTTCAAAAAGATTAACTCCTATTTATTTTAGGTAAAAATTGCAAATTTTGGTTTTAAACATCTATCTTTGAGAAAATCTCCAAAAGACTGACTTTGAATAATTTTCCATCTGTCATCTTTTTAAAAATCAGATTTAAAAGACTGTTGACGTAAATGAGTATGGCATTCCATGCATGTATGGATATAGAATTTTACAATGATTTTGACATAACACGCAAAAGGGTAATTTAAAGCTAATTACACACTACATATAGAAAATAAAATACTTCACTCGCTACAGTATTAAAGAGTAATAAAGGTGCTTATCATCTATCGTTTTTACCGACGATTTGTTCCCCGTAACGACCTCACCTACAACTCAACAAACGACCTCACGTAACGACCTCACCTACAACTCAACAAACGACCTCACCTACAACTCAACAAACGACCTCACGTAACGACCTCACCTACAACTCAACAAACGACCTCACCTACAACTCAACAAATGACCTCACCTACAACTCAACAAACGACCTCACCTACAACTCAACAAATAAGTAACTTGATCTATCAATTTACGTCTACTTATAATTTGTACTTGGCTAGAAAATCAGCACCTAGTAAAGGTTGTTTCACGTTTACTACAACAAAAGTACACGTGAATGCTGAATTAAATTTAAGTCTAACACAAGCGTTTTTATGCCAAAGGTTTTTACTGGCGTCCCGTTCGCGGCGTATAACTTATATTCACTATCTTTCAAACTGCGCTGCTGATCGGTCTTGTTTGACGGTACACATATCTAGAAACTGTGCTGATGCTCGGGCTTGTTTGGGTGTCACTCCAGGCTTCATTGCAAAGGAGAGGTTGTAACTCACGTGCTCCGGCACTCACTGCTATCAGAAATGTCGTAATCACGGCATATTATTTATTTGAAAATTTCAATGCACTAAAAGTATCTCTTACGGAACCCCAGATGGGTAAGACGTGACAATATTTATTAGTGACCGGCTTCGCACGGGTGCAAAAAGGAATATGCACAAAAAACAGAACAAAATAAAAATATTTTTTTGTTAAATTTTAATACTTGTGTTTGTGTAATTGACTTGACGTACGTACGTGTGCCCAACTTGACGTACGTGTGCCCAACTTTGTAGCTCTTATAGTCTCCAAATAAAATGGCTGTGACGTATATACCTACAGACGGATGGAAAAACTATAAGGCTTCCTTGTTTGACTACGGAATCCTATAAATCATAGTAAACGGTAATGTCGGTGAAAGATTAATTTTTCTTTGACAATTTTGAGATACTATTAATGCTCGTAATTGTATCGCTTACAAATCATTTTAAACCGAGTGAAAATGGCAATATGTTGTGAGGATATTTTACGACAGTTTTGCAGCAAAACTACAACATTTAAAAGATGAAAAAAGATATGATCTTCACTTTTCTCTAGTGCAGTACCTTATTTCTCGGCTTCGCACGTGAACTCGTAGCAGAGCACATTTACTTTCATTTTTTTACTTTTGTAGTGTCTTCAGTCTGTTGGTTCGAGCATGTGGGTTAGATTAAAATATACATAACTGATTTATGCTGCTTGAAGTTTTTTTTATTGTACCTATTTTATTTCCAATACCGCAAATATTTGAAGAAGTAAAGAACACATACATAGACAAACTAAAACATTTTGTTGTATCGTTGGTCGTTTCAGCAGGAACACGTCCACTGCTGTACGTAGGCATTGCCCATCAGCCCTATCAGCTTCCTGCTGATAGAGATAATATCGACCTCTAAATATGTTTATTTAATATACAAGCTTGCAAATCGCTGTTCGAGTCGAGAGATCGACTAGTTTGAACTAGGTATGTTGAAAAAACATGGCGGATATCGTTTGCAAATAGTTTCTCGTATTCTTAGAACCTCTCCTTAGGCCAATGTCGTACGCTAGCGGTCGGTAGCACTAGAAATGGGGTGTCGCATGGAAAAAGAGTGGACACTGGTGCACTCTTGCACCCCCTCTTTTTGTGACTTGTTTTAAGAAAAACGGGGGATTGAAGCACTCCACCCCCTCCCCCCTAGCGTACGCCATAAAACTATTACTACTACTATTTTTAAACGATATCCGCCATGTTTTTTCGACATATCTAATTCAAACTAGTCGAATAGATTCGAATTCGAGATTTTCTCTATTAGGACGAGAATCAGACCCCAGGTCATCAGTCTACCTGGTACGAGGCCGTTCCACACTGCGTCTTCCGATCCGTGGTCGCCACTCGAGAACCTTTCTTCCCGAATTTGGTTATCGGTTTTACGAGCGATGTGGCCTGAACATTGCTACTTCAGCCTGCTAAATGTTTGAGCAATGCCGGTAACTTTACTTCTCAGGCGAATTTCCTCGTTTAGGATTTTATTCTTTCCATAGCTCGCTGGGCGACTTTAAGCTTATTTAAGAGGCCAACAGTTAGAGACCACGTTTCTGTACCATAACTGATTACTGGCAACACATATTGATTATAGTCTTTCGTCTTTAGGGACAAAGCTATTTTGAACGAAAAGATATTGCGTAGTATCCCGAACGCTGCTCAACCGAGCTGGATTGCTACGTTTTTAGGTTATTTAATTCAAATGATCAGATATTAAAGAAATACCATTTAATTTAATTTAATTATGTTTTTGCATTAGATTTTGTTCGATAGTTTAAACGTAAGTGCAAACTGCACACAATATCGATCGGAACTTAGAGTGCAGCGCTGTGCTGTGACAGTGCACCAGTAAGCGAAGGCACGCTCGGCAGCGAAAAGCGTCATCGGGGTTATATTCTATACAACTCGGAGTAATAGTAAATTAAATGGATTCGAATTCACAATTGTATTTATTTATTTTGATTTATTCTTAGAACTGTGTGTTGTCATACAATATTATATTACAATAGAAGATAAAAATATAACATAAAACAGACCAATAGTGCCAAAACATTATCAAAATTATATATCTATGATTGAAATATGTAATATAGATACCTATACTAAAAAAAAAACAAGTTTGATGTGAAAAATATTCAAGTACCAATTCTATTTTTATATTGACATTTGGCGTATCCTTATTGCGTAAATATCTGATAATAGATATTAAGAAAATAATGAAAAAATTAAAATGTACTCAATAATTATTCAAAATAACAATGTATTGTGTTCCTTTATGGCACGGTCGTGTGTATGTACTCCTCCTAAACGGCTGGACCGATTTGAATTATTTTTTTATATGCGTTTGGGTGTCATCCTTGATGGTTTTGATTCACAAATCAGCCCGGCTGATGGCGCTGCAGTCGGTATCATGCAGAACAACGTCTGCCCGGTCAGTTAGTCTAATAATAAAATTAGAGCAATATTAGATTCAGCCTCGTGGTAAACAGCATCAACGCATAACTGTCTGAAGAAGTCATATTATTTATATTAGTCTGTGGCAGTACCTCTCTACAAGCCCGAAAGCCTAGCTTGCCCTAGGGAAGATATCAACTACATAAAATATAGCTTTATTCTAATCGTTATTTGCCTTTGGAACTATTATTTAAATATTCGCGCTTCATTTCGAATATATCTAATACTAGATTTTGCCAGCGGCTCCACCCGCCCTAAATTCGGTTATCGGCGTGGAACTTCTGAATTATACTTATGAAGTTTGCTATAGCACTCGGTTAGAGTTTGCTATAGCACTCGGTTAGAGTTTGCTATAGCACTCGGTTAGAGTTTGCTATAGCACTCGGTTAGAGTTTGCTATAGCACTCTGTTAGAGTTATTGCCGCAGGAACGCAGGAAGCCTATGTGTCAATCTAGGGTGTTGGCTCACCACCATATCAAATTTCATTTGGCTGGCTTTTTACCTTGCTCCGTATCTTTCTTTCTAATCTATGACAAAATGCGAAATAATAATAAACATATATAGTGCAACAAACTTAAAAGGTTTATAAATTTTATGATCTTTTTCTGTTTCTTTGTGGCAGAACCGAATATGACTTTTTTATTCAAAAATTTCTGGCAATTTATGCCACTCAAGATGTTCAAATCTTACTTAGTACTGCAGCTAACAAACATTCAGTTAGAACAGGACAAGGTTTTATGAGGTGTACCTAAGCTGTATCAAAAACTACTACAAATTGGTGCCAGATGTAAAAAAATATTGTGTGTAATTCGAAATACCGCTATGTAAAATAAATAAAAGATAAAAATATGTTACACTTAGTAGCATATAAAGTTATTTTTGTTTGACTCTAAAATATTTTAATTGAATTTCCTTAAATAGATTTTAAAAGATACTAACTTTAAAGCAAAAAATCTTAAAAGAATACATAACACTAAGAAGTACTGATTATATTTTATACTTTTTATACCATTTTTAATTTATACTGTTTTTTTTTTAAATTAGATAGACTGTGTGAATAAACATTGCGCATCTACTAAACTAATTTGGCCTGAAATCTGGTTTCGCCGGTAACATATGGCCCAAATCACCCTCGGTGAGAGTAGGCCGTGCCCAAACAGTAGCGACGTATGAGGCTGATAAGGTGCACATAATTACTCTTAAGTTGGGTACAGTAATTATTTTTTTAACATTGTCTTACTAACTTGACTATTGTGACTGTCAAAATGACAGATGTTTATTGTGATATTTTAATTACAAAGGCCTATGACCCTTTTGGATCCAATTTTAGTTTTCTTCTCCAGAAATGAAATGTTTTTTGTATAATTATATTGTCTGTATAACGGGCAGTATAATATTTTTTTGCAGGTATTATTCTTATGTAAAAATACATGCTTTTGCCCCTAACTTCTACCCGCACAACACAATCATTTGTGTTTGTCTTAACACTGGGTATTTTCGTTGGCGGCAACGGGATGGGCGCAACAAAGTTGTATGCAGGTGCTCTCGACGAGGCGCTGCGGCCGATTTATGGAAGGCGAGAGCCGCGTAATGGCTGGCCCATGCGACGTTATTTATGGAATGTGGATCGTAAAAACTGGGCCAACGTAGGCCTTAACTAATTAGGTCACAAGTTAAAATTTACAAGAACTTACCCCTTTTGGCATCATATGTTTTTGGTATACTTGTGTATAAAGGGGTGTATTGAATTGTGTATTGTGTGTGTTAAGTGTTTTTCTGTATCACTATCTATAATCTACTTAAAGAAATATAAAATATATAATCCACTTAGCTCACAAAATAACAACGCTCTCAGCCGCGTCCTTTCAACCAAAGATTATATGAGTGACTGACTGAGGTGCCGGTCCACACAGAGAGGCGCGACACACAATCCGATAGAACTTGTTACGCCGTTCCAACCTAATAAATCTTTCCAGAACAAACCCCCGCCCTAGCCAGACCGTGTCTGGATGAGGATAAACCGAGCCAGAGCCTTAATCTACTGGCAAGCTTCAGCACTGAATCCCCTACTATGACCACTGCGACCCGCAGGATACCGTCCGAACCGGAGAATAATTGCACGATGCGACTTAAACGCCATTGCAGGGGCGGCAAATTTGAGTCCTTTAAGAGGACAAGGTCTGCGACGCGTGGGGGTTTGGTTTTATCCGTCCACCGAACCCGTTGCTGTAACAAATGAAAATATTCGGAAGACCACCGACGGTGGAAAAATTGCATAATTTGTTGAAGCAACTGAAAACGCTATAACCTATTTACTGACACATCGATGAAGGGGTATTCAGGCAAGGAGGTTAAAGGACTACCGATCAAGAAATGGACAGGAGCTAGCGCTTCCAGGTCATTAGAATCCGACAAGATCGGACAAAGCGGTCGTGAGTTCAATACCACTTCGACGTTGCAAAATACCGTTTGTAATGCCTCAAACGTGAGGACCGTTTCCCCAATCACACGGCGGAGGTGAGTTTTGGCGACCTTGGCAGCTACTTCGAAAATACCGTCCCACTAAGGATAGCCGGGAGGATCAAAAATCGAAGTCACGCCCCGTTTGGACAACTCCGAACCAATAAACGTGTGATTTTCCGACAAAACTGAAGGACTTCCTTCAGATAGCGATCTGCACCCTTGAAATTTGTGCCACAGTCCGAGCGAATTAAATAAGGGAGACCACGCCGACTGACAAACCACGACAGACATTCGACAAAGGCCTCCGTAGACAAGGCTGAAACGATCTCCAAATGCACAGCCTTGGAAAACAAACAGACGAAGACGCATAAATAGGCCTTAACCTGTCTGGCATTGCTTGACTTGACGTCTTCACCAAAAGCGGACCCGCGAAATCCAACCTAACCTTAGCGAAAAGTCGAGCGGGCCGGACACGATCGGACGGAAAGTCACCCATTTGTGGCTGGGTCAAGGTTTCCTTTAACCTATAACAACGGATACATTTAAAGATGACGCTCTGAGCTGCTTGTCTGGCGGACAAAATCCAAAATTCTCGCTGCAAATAAATAAAATTACCGCTCTTGGGCAACAAGAGAGGATGCCGAGCCCCATTGGGCAATTCTGAGTTGCGAAGCCTACCACCCACTCGCAAAAACGGAGAAGACGAATTTCCTTCTCAAACGAACACAGGTGAGGAGTGCATCCTGACGCTCTTCAGGAGACAAGACTGAAGACGTCCTTGGCTGTGACCTGTTCCGTGAGTTGTGGAGAAACCTCTTAATCCAACCGATGACACCAACGAGCTTGTTGAGAGAACTGAACCGATTAAGTAAGAAGTTCGGTGAAGTGTCTACAGTCTGCTCAACAGCAAAGACCTTTAATGCCGGCAGAGGGTCCACAAACTCCACAACTGTGTGAGGCCAAGTGTCTTCAGGAGAGGCCAGCCAGTCAGGACCCCAACAGACCGGGTTATTAATAACTTGCGAGACAATCAGGCCCCGCAAAGCGCAATCTGAGGGATTCAAGGACCCTAGCACGTGACGCTAATCTAGAGACACCGCAGAAGACTGGATTTGGGAGACACAATTGACCACGAAGGTCGCATGAAGGGATGCCTTGAGCCAAGTCAAAACAATTTGGTTGTCTGTCCATGCCGTGACGGAGTCAAATTGGACCCATTGACCCAAGGTGGAGAAGACACGGTTGAGGAGTCTAGTCAGCAATGTAGCACCGGACAACTCAAGCTTGGGGATTGTCAATTTGGTCCGCAAACGTGCAACCTTACTCTTTGCGACCACCAGACTGACGCGGACATGACCGTTGCTGTCAACGGTGCGGAGATAAATGACAGCCGCATCAGAGAAGCCGTGAAGACTGGCCCGATAACGACCTGGAGGTATGATCGACCGAGGCACTGAGACATTTTGAAGGTCCGAAAGTGTCTCATAGAAACGTAGCCAATAAGAAAACAAGTCTCCGATCAACGGGGTATCCCAGTCGAGACCAGAAATCCAAAGCTCCTTTAGGAAACATTTGGCCCAAAAGACTACAGGAGCCACCCAACCATTGGGATCAAAGACACACGCTACTGTGGACAGAACCGGTCTTTTAGTCCACCTCTTCATTGTGTCTGACGGTTCAACCGAGTAAGTGAAGATATCCTGAACTGGCCGATACTGAACTCCAAGGACCGCGATGGTCTGCTGATGTTCTGACGGCAAGTCTTCCAAGACGACAGGTGAATTGGAAATCCATTTCCTTAGTTCGTAACCACCTGCACCTAACAAGCCGATTAGCTCATCCCTCAGGACTAACGCCTCCTCCACAGACGAAGCACCCGTACAAATATCGTCTACGTAAGCATCAGAAGGGAAGACAGCAGCTGCGCGCGGGAAATTTAGACGCTCACGATCAGCCAAATGTAGCAACGATTGAATTGCATAAACGGGCTCGACTTTAGCCCGTAGGTATTGGTGTTAAGCCAAAAACCACCAATGTAGAGGCCGGATCCTCTGTCCACAAAATGAGCTAAAACCGCCTTTTGGGTGTATCATGACCTGACGGAACATCATTTTAATGTCAGCCACAAATACAACCTGGTGGCGACGAAAACCCGTTAAGATGTCCGAGATGTCTACCTGAAGCTTAGGTCCAGACATCAGGCAGTCGTTCAACACACCCGAAGACGTAGGCGCCGACCCATCGAACACCACCCGTATCTTACCATTTTTAAAGACGGCGTGATGTGGAAGAAAATAATGTTCGTTGCCTTCCAACTCGAACTGCGAAACCGACATATGACCGAGAGATTCGTAATCGCGCATAAAATCTACGTATTTTGGGCGAAATTCTCTGTCACGGCGCATCCGGCGCTCCATGTATAATAACCTTTTTTTGGCTATTTACGAGGAGTCACCCAGGTGCGGACGAGGGAATAAGAAAGGCAGTCGAGTGAAAAACCGACCTGAATTTAGACGACCGGTATTGGCGAGAAAATACGACTCGCACTCGTCGTCGACTGGTCGAGTCCGTGACGCCCGGTCTTCGATTTCCCAAAAGCGCTGAAGGGAGTCAGCGAGCAAGAGTCCCACCTGCACCGACGAAGCCGTAGACGCCTGAGCGGCGAGAGAATGTGCTGAGCCCATTATAACAGATCCGAGATCAGTCGGAACAGCGACCAACCCACCTGGCTGAAGTAACATGGCCTTGCCCAGTCCGAGCAATCCAAGGACATCAGCGCCAAGCAGAAGCTCCACAAGACCAGGTAGTTGGAACCTTTCATCGTCCAACTGCAGACCAGATGAGAGATCCGGCACGTCCGTCGGCAGGGGCACCTGAGGGTGATGACCTAAAATGTCCCTCAGGACAACAGCTCCTAGGTGATACCGCATGCTAGGATGGAGCAAGGAGGAAACAGAAAACAAGACTGTTCCCACGACGTTGTCCACCCGTACCCCCTACTCCAGAAATCCCATGACTCCGCGAACTTACCTGTAAGCGGAGACGCTTCACCAGCCACAGCGACATTAGTCCAAAATCCCTGAGCACCTGAGTCCAAAATGGCGCGCACAACTACACCAGGTCCGCGCAGTGAATGGAATAGAACCTGCGCGGTGGGCAAAACAGTTGTGACAGGTGGTGGAGAGACTGGTGAAGTGGTTGCCATGAGTCAACGGGCGGTGGCCCTACCCGAGCGCCGAACTTGGCCCCGGGGCTCCTGTGGCTCATAATGCCCCACGCTTAAATCCCTTATAAGCATACGGGTCCCACGCGGGCATAAGTGGCTGTTTGCGGCGCGCGATAGCCACCCGATCCCGCCCTCAACTCGCGAGTAACGCGAGGACGCTCCGCGATAGGGAGGGGCAGAGGCTCATACTCCGTGTAATGTGCCCGTTCCGCAATACCTACCTGAGCGGAAGGGGCACGTGAGGGTGGTGCCCGACGACCATGCCGCGGGCTCGCACATTGTCGCACTGGGGACGGGGGCGATTGGGTTCGATTCAGCGGCGACGAACCCCTGCCCGTGCGAGCCGTAGACACACCTACATGAGTCATTCGAGGACCTTCCTCTCGGATGGGCATGCATATGTCCGGGTGGTCTACCACATTTTGTGCAAGGTCGCGGCAGTCGACAGTCCTTGGCTAGGTGCTCCCCCAAACAATAGTAAATAGGCCTAGCCTTGGGGTCAGAAATCGTTTTCGGGCCATCCCAGATTTTCTGAACTTGTGGCAATCCAGAATGGTGTGTCCCGGTTCGTAACACACCCCACACCGTTCAGTCCGTTCTACTGTCAAAATTCTGGATACCTCGCGATGTCCCGGGACGAGGTTGTTAACGGGGTCCAGACTGGGGTTGTTGACAGGGTTTAGACGGGGCCAAACATCGTGACGGTCCCGATTGCGGCTCGGCGGGTAAATTCTCCAGTTTCCTACTCTGGTCCTTCAAAAACGACACTAAAGTGTCAAAAGTAGGTATGTATGACGCCGAGTCCCCTCCGTGCAACTGTTCGAAACGAGCCCTGACGTCATTGGACAATTTGTTAAGTACAATGTGCAACAATAAAAGTGATCACTCTGTTACAGGGAATTTTAGGCCCCTCAACGCATTTGTCGCCACCAAAATAGGGTTAAGCAAATCCGACCGCAACTGGTTAACTGATGCCAGTTGAGAAATCCCTAAAATGGCAGCCATATGAGTATCCGCAATGCGACGGTTATTTTGGTACCGCTTCACTAATAACTCCCTGGCTATATTATAATTGACATCGGTGATGTCCAAATGTTTCACTAAACAGAGAGGATCGACGTCAAAAGGTAACTTAATATTTGTGAGTCATATAAGTCAGTCCGTCGGTGCACAATGCTATCAAAAAGTGTGATAAAATTAGTCCACTCATCCAATGATCCGCTAAAATGAGGAATATCCAAAGTTAGCAACCGTTCGTTGCATTTTTGTTCCGAAATCTCCATCATACTTGCCGGTTGCGGGGTAGCCTCTAATTTCAACACAGCCTCGTTAACCTCGTCCACTACCGACATACAAAAATCATAATCAGAATTTGCCACCTTTAGATTAGTGTCATCATCCGTTGACAATAAGATATCCTGATATGCCTGTTCCAGCTCAATGACTCTTGTCGGAACCCGTGTTTCTCTTTTCTTTAATGCAAACATCCTATTTTTACCAATCCTCCACAACACAAGAACCATCTCACTAAATTCGCTACTAAAATAGCCCTGAACTCCTTGACCGATGACGACATATTTTATAACTAAATTAACACAAAAAAAATCCAAAGACTAAACCAGACACTCAAACAACCTACTCTGTATATATATACAGTTTCTTACAGCAACCAATTTGATAGCGTAAAAGTATAAACCCCAAAAAAACCCAACTACTATGTACAAAAACCCCGACTACACAATTACACAAATAAATACGATGTCTTACAATCCGTCATAAAACAACAATATTTAAAACCTATTTATTCCAATCTATTTTAACCGCAACAACAACAAAAAAGTGAGTACCTAATTAGCTACACTGCGAATGTCCGACGAGCAATGCGATAAGACCGATAAACTATGCCTAGACGACGTAACGTAACGACATCTCCAAGAGCATTGGGATCCTTGGCGTTGACATCTCCAGCGATGTTCAGTTCCGAGATCATTTGCTAGACAAGGTAAAGCTGGCGTCCAAAAAACTTGGTGTACTCAACAGAGCGAAGCAGTACTTCACGTCGGGGCAAAGGTAATCCCATATGGAGTACTGCTGCCATCTCTGGGCGGGTGCACCCGGATAACAGCTTGGCCCTTTTGACTCGGTTCAACGACGGGCTGTGAGAATTGTCGACGATCCCAAACTCACTTGCGGTATCGAGCCCTTAAGTCTGAGGAGAGACTTTGCCTCCCTGTGTGTGTTCTACCGCTTGTACAATGGATTGTGCTCTGAGGAATTGTTCGAAATGATGCCCACGGCTACTTTCTACCATCGCACCGCTCGCCATCGACAGGGAATTCATTCTCACACTTTGGAACCGAAATGTGTCGCGTACAGTACGGTTTCAGAGAAACTTCCTCCCGCGAACGCTTGGGTTGTGGAATGAGCTCCCTGCCAAGGTTTTCTCTAAGGACTACAGTATGCAGTTCTTCATGAAAGAAGTTATAAGATTTCTGAAGGGTCGGCAACGCGCGAGTGATGCCCCTGGTGTTGCAAGCGTCCATAGGCTACGGTGACCGCTTACCATCAGGCGGACCGTAGGCTTGTTTGCCACTTTAGTGATAAAAAAAAAAAAAACCTAACGTTGCGAATTGTAATTTTATTTATTTACCTTAAATCCGAACGAATTGTAATGTGGTCCATTATACAAAAAACAACTAACTAACTGTAAATCGTAAACCGTACGTTTCAAAATGTGGTCCGAGCCACCATGTCTGCCTACCATAAACTGGATCGTAAAAACTGGGCCAACGTAGGCCTTAACTAATTAGGTCACAAGTTAAAATTTACAAGAACTTACCCCTTTTGGCGTCCTTTTTTTTTGTATAAACTTGTGTATAAAGGGGTGTATTGAATTGTGTATGTGTGTGTTAAGTGTTTCTCTGTATCACTATCTATAATCCACTTAATAGTCTGGTCAACATGTACCTTTTTGGGTGAAATTTTTGTATAGTCTCCGAAAATTACGATCAAGGTGTCATTCGATTCGGAATATTATGTAGAAAGTTTAAGAAAAAGTTCCAAAAGGGGCCGATGAAAATTGCAAAAGTTATAAACAATTTAAAAAAAAAAAAAGTAGGGGTTTGGTTTTCTTTGAATATTTTAAAAAACTATCAAAGATATTCAAAATTTGAAAAAAGATCTGAAAAGAGGAGGAAATTTCCTAAAAAAAAGTCCAGCCTCCCGGAACTGTATCTTTAATATTTATAATTTTTACGGAGCCCTGAAAATAGCGCTAAAAGCGGGTAGTCTGGCTTCCGCTCGCGATTTGTCATTCGGACACGGTAACAATAAAAATCATTTTAAAATATTAAAAATTAATATTAAGGAATAAAAAAATTTAAGTACTATTGGGATATATAAATGAACAATAATTCGTAGGCGAAAAATTTTCATCCCCATTTTTCCATTAGTTATGCATTAGTGAATTAACTACTTTTTCTGAATAGAATGTTAACAGAAAAAACCTGATTATTATTAAACTACAACCCTAGGATTTTTTTCACTTCGTGGAGTTATTCTTAAAAGGCATTAAAATAGATCCCCGTTGGAAAAATTTAAAAATGTTAATTTTCCACTTTTTTATTAACAATCGAAAACATCAAAAAATTAAAAACTGCATAAAAGTTATTAAAAAAATTTTGTTTTTCAAATTTTATGATTTCTTACGGTTAAAAGTTACATGAAAATATTTTTTTTTAATTTTTTACCGCGATTGTTTAAATAATTGTTATAAACAAATGCATTGTTTATAAGATAATCAACAATATTTTTTTCCTAATCTACTTGTCGATATAAATTATGATTTTTAAGAAAAAAATTATTCCTTAAAAAAAATTATTTATTGCTATAAAATGCATTTCTTAATTAACAATCGTTTTTTACCACTAAATATAAATATTAAGGAACCATTTTTTCTCTAAAAATCATAAATTCTATTGTTTTTAAATATTCTGGAAAAAAAATATTTTTTTTTTTCATTTTTTATTTGTTTATTTAATAAACAATTTGTTAAAAACAAATGGATTTTCTGACTTTATTTTTTTTTCATTCGTAATTTAATTATAAAAACAGCTATGCAAATTTTAGGACTTAAAAATATTAAAAGTTATATAAAAAATAGATAAAAAAAATTTTTCATAAAAAATAATACATAGCTGATTTTATAATTAAATTACGAATTAAAAAAAAAATAAAGTAAGAAAATCCATTTGTTTATAACAAATTGTTTATTAAATAAACAAATAAAAAATGAAAAAAAAAAATTTTTTTTTCCAGAATATTTAAAAACAATAGAATTTATGATTTTTAGAGAAAAAATGGTTCCTTAATATTTATATTTAGTGGTAAAAAACGATTGTTAATTAAGAAATGCATTTTATAGCAATAAATAATTTTTTTTAAGGAATAATTTTTTTCTTAAAAATCATAATTTATATCGACAAGTAGATTAGGAAAAAAATATTGTTGATTATCTTATAAACAATGCATTTGTTTATAACAATTATTTAAACAATCGCGGTAAAAAATTAAAAAAAAAAAATTTCATGTAACTTTTAACCGTAAGAAATCATAAAATTTGAAATATTTGAAAAACAAAATTTTTTAATAACTTTTATGCAGTTTTTAATTTTTTGATGTTTTCGATTGTTAATAAAAAAGTGGAAAATTAACATTTTTAAATTTTGCCAACGGGGATCTATTTTAATGCCTTTTAAGAATAACTCCACGAAGTGAAAAAAATCCTAGGGTTGTAGTTTAATAATAATCAGGTTTTTTCTGTTAACATTCTATTCAGAAAAAGTAGTTAATTCACTAATGCATAACTAATGGAAAAATGGGGATAAAAATTTTTCGCCTACGAATTATTGTTCATTTATATATCCCAATAGTACTTAAATTTTTTTATTCCTTAATATTAATTTTTAATATTTTAAAATGATTTTTATTGTTACCGTGTCCGAATGACAAATCGCGAGCGGAAGCCAGACTACCCGCTTTTAGCGCTATTTTCAGGGCTCCGTAAAAATTATAAATATTAAAGATACAGTTCCGGGAGGCTGGACTTTTTTTTAGGAAATTTCCTCCTCTTTTCAGATCTTTTTTCAAATTTCGAATATCTTTGATAGTTTTCGAGATATTAAAAAAAAACCAAACCCCTACTTTTTTTTTTTTAAATTGTTTATAACTTTTGCAATTTTCATCGGCCCCTTTTGGAACTTTTTCTTAAACTTTCTACATAATATTCCGAATCGAATGACACCTTGATCGTAATTTTCGGAGACTATACAAAAATTTCACCCAAAAAGGTACATGTTGACCAGACTATAAAGAAATATAAAATATATGATCCACTTCGCTCACAAAATAACAACGCTCTCAGCC
Source organism: Apoda limacodes (assembly GCA_946406115.1). Lineage (NCBI taxonomy): Eukaryota > Metazoa > Arthropoda > Insecta > Lepidoptera > Limacodidae > Apoda > Apoda limacodes. The sequence goes on along the minus strand of OX291553.1, from coordinate 1,139,381 downwards.
GCGACCTTTCAACCAAAGATTTTATGAGTGACTGACTGAGGTGCCGGTCCACACAGAGAGGCGCGACACACAATCCGATAGAACTTGTTACGCCGGTCCAACCTAATAAATCTTTCCAGAACAAAATGTATTTTTTTGCTACAAAATAACACTATTTCGCAATAAAATAAAACCATAATCGTCTAAAGTATTTATTATGGAACACGTAGACGAAATTTCATTGAAAAAAGTAAGATAACTAGCAAATAAAACAGTTTTTTCCGTAGAAGTATCTCTCTAAAATTGAAGATTTAGAGGGAAACTTTAATAAGCATAAAAGCTATGCAATAGCTTAAAAAGTATGTGGACCTATTTCTATCCTTTTTGCTTAGCTTGGGACCAGATGGCGCTGTGTGCAATGTCCAAAAATATGTATTTATTATGTGTACACGGTGTGAAGTAGGTTGCTATTGAGTGCCTTACTAAGTCTTTTATTTCATTGTAGTGCATGTGATGCGTATTCGTAGCGTCGTCGCGCAGTGAAGCGCGCAGCGGCCATGTTGTGTGCATTAAGATAGAAAGAAACAGGGTCACACTGAAAACATAAACCGCGCACAAAACGATGAACGAAATAGGGTGAGATGGATTGGGGAAGCAAATTCCTCTATCACCACTAACTAGTAGCATTACAAAGTGTTTAATGTTATATGCTTTATTTTTGAAGCATGTTTTTTTACGTGCTTTTTTCTCTAGCATACTATTTTTTATATCCGTAACGGGCAGGTGAAAATAAAGCAAGCACGGTGACTGTTACTCGCAGCTTCTGCCCTGTTGGACTCGTTTGACAGGCAGCATGCTTTAAAATGGTCCAAAACCCTAAAAAGGAGGAGAAACACCAATTTTCAAACAACCTCTTTTTGGCCGGTTAAAACTAATTACAACCAAGGAAATTAATACACAATTGCTTCTTGAGAAAAGTTAGAGAGATGTATTTTTAAGTGGGGGCACCAGACACTAGCAGACCGCCAGTATCAAGAAATAGTTAAGTAAGAGAAAGAAAAGAACAGATAATATAGTTAACGATACACCTTAGAGAGTTGACGAGCCTTGGGGTCTGTGGATCCTGCTGCAGCCTTGATGTCCTTGTGTGCCTCCAGGTTCGTTTCCGCCCTGTTGCCTCTTGATTTAGGTGTACCGTGTGAAAGCAGTGTCGGTAGTGTTCCAGAAGAGTACAAAACTCCAGATGAAGATAAGAGTGAGGTGGAGAATAGAGCGTAGATCGCAGGATGTGTCAGAGATGAAAATGTAGAAGGTGAGATGTAGAAAAATAAAACGTAGGTGCTCCGTCAACGTTTGTAGCGACAAGAAGAAGTTTGATTTGGTTATTAGAAGGTTAGCTTGTAGAACACAGTACACACAGTTATCTATATATGTAGTTAGTAATACTCTAGCAGATTCTCGCAGCAAAAAGGTCTATCCCCAGTTCGGGCTGGTACATAGCTTTTTTATTTCCGCTCTCTCCTAAACATGAAATTTGTTTGGGTTAAACTTGGTTAAAGTTCGATAAGTGACCGACTACTTTTTTTTAATTTTAGTTTGTTGTTTCAAAGTAAAATTATTTAAAAGAAAAGTTAATTTTTAATGTAAATTAAATAATAAAACAAACTTACATATTTTAAATGTTAATGTTCTCTAGTTATTTATTAATAAAGTTTTAATTACTCAATTAAATGAATTGATAGTTGTAGTTGATGATTTTCATTTGCAATTCTTGGTCAGAATGTGATGTTGGCGCCTCCAAGTGGCTAGTGGCTGAACTACTAGTTCACTGAAGATTATACTAGATGGCAGTAGTGTGCACATATTTGAAAATTTTAGTTAAAATTTTTATGAATTATTTTGATAGAAAAAATAAATAAAACGATTTAAGTGGATTGTTACAGCTCGTCTTAGTTAATAGGTATTTATCATAGTATTAGAAATAGTCATTTTTAACATAAACAATGTCAATCTTTAAAATAAAGAACCAATTTATAACCATATAAATATATATAATATTGATTAATATATATTTATGTTATAATTTAGAGTTCCGTTTTATTTATTTTCATTAGTCCCAAAACTACCGTAAAAACGTACAATTATTAACAAAACTGCCCAAGCGTCCCTAAAACATCACAATGGCGCATCCAACTGAGCTCGCTCAAATTCGGCTTATGCTGCTTTATGTTCCGGAAAATTTCAGTAAGAATAACCGAAATCCATGTGGAGAAACTATAGCTACAGCTATAGCAAACTTCTTTGCTGTAATTTCCCACGACAATTACCAAATTAAGCGTGAGCAGAGCTAGTTTAAAATTATCTTTAAGCGTATAAAAAGTCAACAACTTCAGTGCAATAAATTATATCTGAGAGCGGTTTTACTTTTATTTTCCGAATATAGAACGTTGGTGTATTAGCCACTGAGCCAACAAAGGGCTTAACCGAAAATTGTTAGTAGTTTTGCTTGTAATGGACTAAGAATTCACTTCGGGTGTTTTACTCAAATTTTGTTTTGTTCTGCCGAAGCAGCTAAGCCTTTTACGGTCCAAACTAAGTTACAAAGAAGCTTTATCAGAAATACAGGGATTAATAATTTAGCAAACAGATACTCTTGTAAATGAAATTATTTATTTGCAGCTATTAAATTTTTATTTGTTTTGACAAAAATATCTGTAGAAAGATACTGTAAGCTCTTTATGCTTTGTGCTCTTTATGCTGTTTTTTTGTTGGCACCACTGAAAATGTCAACATATCAGCTGTTGATTTAATTTAATTTTTTTAGTTTTTAGTTAAGTTAATAGTGCAAAATTTATTTATTATGTAAATAAAATACATAAATATTGTGTACAATTGTTTGTGAGCTGAATTCGTGTGTCAAAGTAGTCAAAAAGACAAAAATCAAACAAACCAAACATTCGTTTGAATCTCAACGGCAACGTGCGTCGACTTTTCCCGGGGAGTACTTTTGTTTTCATATAAAGTTACGCATTCTAGTTTATTAAGCACTTTTATATATTTAGCCATTTTAGCACTCTTTTCTACGCACACACAGTGACTCATTCGAAGAATCTGTTATAGATAAAAGCAAATTTGATGTCGAGAATTTGTCGCGGTACACCCAACTATATATAACTAACCAGCTCTTTTTGGCAGAAATTAACATTGTTTACATTGTATTGACGATTCAAAAATTTTTTTTAGAAACCTATTTGAATAAAGTTTGATTTGATTTGAATTACTTGCATTCAATTTATACACACACTAAAACCTGTCCCTATGGTGTCCTTTTGCTGAGTAGGATTTTACTTAAATGTGTAAAAGAGGCCTTCTACAATTTGGTTATCAAATTAAAATCTAGTTAGGTTCACTTAGCACAGTAGTTGCACAGTTACTTTTCTTGTCCATTGCTATTTCAGTTGCTGTGAAAATGATGACCCGAAGCAAACTCAATACACGGGACTCAGAAAATAGACTTAAAATAACATTAAAAAAAGTTAAAGGAATCAAAAGAGCTATGTAACAAACTCATTCAAGAAAGAGAAGATAGCGAAATCGAAATTCAATATGTTATTAGCAAAAATACCACATTGAAAAATTCACTTCCTGAGCTGGACACACAATATGAGCATCTACGGGATCATCGGGATCAATTGCAATTAATTGTCAATTTATTTGATCAATTTCAACATGATGATGATGATAAAAAAGATTCAGGAGCTTGAAAAACAGTTAGCTGAGGCATGTCACCAAATTCAGTCAATAGTAAAAATGCAGCTGGATAGTGAGAAAAATAAAACTCTTAATTTATATCACGAGCTGATAGGTGCCAAATCAGTAATTTAGCCAATGGCAAGGACGTTATAAAAAAGGACGCAAATTTACAAAGTTTTCGCCTTTCCCCTCTAGCCACGGACTATGAAAGACATTTCGGTCATCAGTATTACGCGCGAGCTCGCGAGGAAAACATCTCGACAAAATGACAAAATGTGCCGTGAAATGGTATCAAAACTACAGCAGTAAAACAAAAACCGTTTCTTTTCACAAATAGGTACATTTTTGATTTGTTTTAATAGTAATTTGTCAAGCAAATACACATTTTTACCCAAATGAACAAATTAATCCAGCCATGTAAAATAGGTTCATTGCACACTCAATACTTCAACAAAAATTGGTCGGCTTAACTGATAAATCGATACACTTATCGACATTTGTAATATCCGTTATTCATTATTTATTAATTTCAATAATAATTAATTCTTATTATCAATAATAAATATTAAAGAGGTTTCGCAAAATATAAATCAATAAAATAGGATTTTCATTTTTTTAGGGTAACGTAGCTAATTATATAAAACGAAACCCTGACAATTATCTACAAATACGTAAGTCAGAGGCTTACGACTCCGCAATTTTTCATCAATTCAAAAAATTGGTCTTACGTGTTCCTTTTTTTTATACCACCAGGGTGTCAAACAAGTTTACAGCCCGCCTAATACGAAGCAGTTACCGTAGCCTACGAACGCTACACGCTTCACCAGTGGCATAACTTATGCGTTGACAACCGTTTCAATAGAATTTTATCTCTCTAAAGATAACATAATTCGTTAATTACTAAAACAGATAAGTCTAATTACTCCTTTCTTGAACAACCTCATACTGTTGCCCCAACAGAAATGCTCCGCATGCTTTTCCTTGGTTTACCGCGGGTACAGCAGTAATCACTTTACCGCGGGTACAGCAGTAATCACTTTACCGCGGGTACAGCAGTAATCACTTTACCGCGGGTACAGCAGTAATCACTTTACCGCGGGTACAGCAGTAATCACTTTACCGCGGGTACAGCAGTAATCACTTTACCGCGGGTACAGCAGTAATCACTTTACCGCGGGTACAGCAGTAATCACTTTACCGCGGGTACAGCAGTAATCACTTTACCGCGGGTACAGCAGTAATCACTTTACCGCGGGTACAGCAGTAATCACTTTACCGCGGGTACAGCAGTAATCACTTTAAACAAGTGTCATAATCTGCTTTTCTTTCAGCAACAACGAGAAAATTTGATTTAAACAAAAAAAGGAAAGTATTTGATGTTTCTTTAATTATTTTTTAGTGAGTTATTTTATCATTTAATATTTTATTCTGAATCATACAAGTTTTAAAAAACATAAAATATTTTATTACAACTAAAATTATTATTAGAAACTAAATCTAAATTATATTTTCAAAAATAAAATAACCTAAAATAATCTAAGAATAAATGCCAATGTCTAACTTTCCGCCTAAGTTGTAAAAATCTACAAATATTAAGACAGTATCTACAAAACTCTGTTAGAGTTTTGTAAATGCCGGGATACGAAAAATTCTGTTAAGTCCGTTAGTTGTATATTAACAAAATATTGGTCACGTATTTTATGCTTTTTCGAAATATAAAAAAATACATAAATTGTATGACAAAATGTAGTCATCGTGCTTATTGTTTTAAACAAAATGAATTTATAAGTTTTTAGATAACCCCAATAGTTCTGATTCGAAAACATGCGAAGTTTTTCTTATTTCAATTTTATTAGCGTGTGTATTTGTATAAACATCAAATCATGATCTTTTTGTTCGATCTTTGTAGGTTTCCTAGTAGTCCGGATAGCAAAAGAAAATGGGTATAAGCCATGCGCAGAGAGGGGTCGTGGATTCCCACGAAACATAGCACTGTATGCGGCATACATTTCAAGGCGGATTGTTTTAATGTAAACGCGAAAAAACAAAATAAACTTAACAAAGAGTCTGTATCAAATCTACATTTACCTATATTCGTAAGTGTCAATACGCCGGTTTCGTACAAATTTTGTGGCTAAACTTTAGCATCTAAAGGGTCGAAAAAAATATATGTTATAAAACTGGATTTTGTCTAGTGCAATACCTATATGAGTGATTTTCATTTATTGTATTTAATGCAATTAAAAATCTGGAAGTGACCATTGTTTCAACACTTGTGCAAATTTTTAAAGCGTGTTTTGCATTTGTTTGTAATGAAAGTTGGTTAAATAATTAGAATAGCTTTGTTATCTGGTGCATTGACTCTAAGTTGTAGCAAAAAATTCAAAATGTGACTACAAAACGGTAATAACGTTAAATTCCATACAAAAAATTTAAAGTTTCAAGGAGTCATTACGGTATAAATTACTTAAGAAGTATATAACATATATATCTCATAGTTATGTATATTACATTATCTAATGATTTATAGTGCATTTACATACACAACTTTAGAATTACAGAAATTAGCTTTCTAGCCTATATCGCCCTCTTAATCCAAATCGTAAGCGCTTGGTATATTATTGTTTTTATAGTCACATGAACTTACAGTAGTACTATTAAAAGTAGTATTTGAATAAAAAAATAATTGTAAGTAGTTTTTTTAAACTAACGGCTAATTTAATCGCAGTGGATTTTGATTCAATAGCCCGATTAGTTTTAGCTCTCTAACGGAAACCTTAATCATGAGCTGCAGGAATTAGGACAAACCACAAAGTTGTATTCCATTTATTATACACACAAGCTTTTGTCTGCGGCTTCGCCCGCCCTAAATTTGGTTATCGGTGTAGTATTCTTACGGCAACTCCTCAAGTATAGAATGTACAAGATCAACCATGCCAAATGAAAAACAAAACAGAAAAAAAATTGCAAATGTGTGATTGGAATAGTGTTGTCAAACAACACTATCGATAATTTTACCCGCACAAAATTATTGCAAACTAGCGCGCTGGTGAAAGTAAATATTACCTATGTCACGTTTACACTCGCGCCCCGCAGCCTCGGAACGCGTTGTCGGACAAAGCAAACTGTTTACACGCTTGTGCTCGTACATGTGCCCAATAACATAGCGTTGAATGCAAGAGTATAAACATACCATTAGAACCTAAACTATTAGGACTATAATCACGTCTTATAGGAAATTTAAAAATCTAATCACTTTCTTCTTAAATAACCCCATATCGTAGTCCCTCGAGAAAACCTCAGCAAGGAGCTTATTCCACAACTTAAGCGTTTGCGGGAGTATGTTCCTCTCAAACCGCACTGTTTGTGACCATTTAGGTTACGAAGAGTGAGAATGAATTCACTGTCGATGGCGAGCGGAGCGATGGTAGAAAGTAGCTATGGAAATTATTTCAAACAATTCCTCAAAACACAGAACATATTATACAAGCGGTAGAACACACACAGGGAGGCAAAATCTCTCCTCAGACTTAAAGGTTCGATACAACTTGTGAGTTTGGGATCGTCGACGATTCTTACTGCTCGTCGTTGAACCGAATCAATAGGGCTAAGCTGGTATCCAGGTGCACCCACCTAGAGATGGCAGCAGTACTCCCTATGGGGCCGGACTTGTGATTTGTAAAGCCCTGAGGTGAAGTATCGCTTCGCTCTGTTGAGTACTCCTGGTTTCTTGGAAGCCAGCTTCACCTAGGTTTCCAAACGGTCGCGAAACTGGATATAGCTGGAGATGTTAACACCAAAGATCCCAATACACTTGGAGATGGTAAGTGCTGTGTTCTAGAATTTTAAGACCACAGTAAATGGGATTTTCTTAGCGGTGACAGCGCAGACTTGTGTCTTTATTGGGTTGAATCCTGAAACGCTTAACGCCCGCCAGACCTCTTACTGTGTTATGGAGATTTCTAGCATAGTCTTACCGCATCACAGTAAAGTAGGTGGTACAGCTCCTTCATTATTGATATTCGAGTTTGAGGCAATGAGACTGCACAGTAAATCGGCTTTCTCTCTAGCACTATGGGAGAATCGGTTTTTCGCTGTGGTGGTAACGACCACTGACAAAAGCTTCCCTTGGCAGCTTAACAAGCGACCAGAAAGCACGACTCCCAGAGGGATAGCTTGCAAGTCGCCCACCTATTTTGCCGATGCATTGGAACTTAGCTCTGGCGGTTACTTTCTTACTGGACCTCGAGGCAGCTTTAATTTGCGTTTTAACTCAGACGGATTCAGATCCTTATTGTTCGAACCGTGGTCCAAGCCTCATATGCAGTTTGCTTGAGAAGTGTAGCTTCTTTACAAGACCTATTAAACCACAATCTTTTTTTGACATCGGCAGCTACTCGAGGGTTAGAAATATAACATTCCATGCCAGCGAAGATTGTCTCAGCGACTGCGGCTGCGCAGATATCAGGATCTTCTGAGCTGAAGCAGAGCTGCCTCCACGGATACGATGCATAAAAATCCCGCAATCCATTACAATCTGATGACTTATAATGCCACACACAACGCCAATTAATTGGCGCAGAGGAAACGGTTAGTGTGCATGACACTTGATTGCGGGCGAGAGAGTGGTCAAAGGAGCCAAGAGGCGCATACACTGAGACGGTATATCAGTTCGGACGTGTAGTTAGCACTCCTAGCCTCTATATCAGTTATACTCGTTGGAGAAAGTACCAGTTGAGAGAATTTTGTTTGAGTAATTGTAAAGAATAAAAACCAAATTTAATTGATCCGTCTCAATTTTTTTTATTGAAAGTATCTAAATTTAACAAATTTAACATTATTTAGTAATGATACTAAAACTATAAGTACATTAAATATAGAAACTATTTGTAAGTAGACTTCTGGTGAACAAAACACCGTCATATAAACCAAATATTTAATATTATTTTTCATCATGTAACCTCTTACAATTCACCCCCACCGTGCGCGTAATACATATTGCATTTCATACTAGGCTCGAACGGCGCGTACGATGCGGACAAATATGCGATCACCTTTGAATGGCTATGAATAATTATCTTATTAATATTCTATACATGTATAATTACATATATCGATACTTATGCCGTCGGTCGCCACCTTGTCAAGCTCTATGGTAACTTAATGTGTACATATTTTAAGCAAAATACTCTCCAAATCCTTATTTAACATCTAAATAATGGTACTCAGTAAATGATTTAAATTGTTTTTTATTTCGTAAAATTCTCAACTAAAACTGATAAAATATGCATATGAAAACAATGCAGTAAAAATTATCATGTGTGAAATGTGTACTTATTCGAATTATTATCTGTTGTGACTTTACATTTACTCACAGCACAAGACACCATAGTTACCTACAAAATTAAAAGTTTGTATGTTAATCCAGGATTATTTAAAAAAAAACCATTCGCCTTAAGAGAAACGCTTTGTCCTCTTACTTGTGGTCATATAATTTTATACTTTTTTTATCATAATTTTAATGAACGTGTTTCTATTTAAGCCGCAGTAAGAGCTTCTCATACACTTTATTATATATACGCATGACGTCAGCGCTATGTAAAAACTATCGTAACTAAATGATTACATATATTACACAAAATAACCTCCAAATCTTGATTTAGCAACGAAATACGGTATCAAGTCTATAGGAAAACATATAAACTACGATTTAAATGGTTTTTTTCGTTGATGTTTTAGCTGTATTAGATAAAATATTCAATCAACAATGCAGTAATTCTGATTATTCCGTCTTGTAAATAAACATTGGCTCACACAAGAAGACAGCTTTTGTATCTATAAAAAAAGAAAATTCCAGTCACAGTAAACAAATGACGACCTTACCGGATCTTATCGCAGGAGACATTGACATAGGCACCTATTTTCTTCTGTCTTATTTTGTCTCGGGCTCTATGCACTTAATTTGGATTTCTCGCTTCCACGCTTTATTGGTCTTTTTTTTTCTTGTGGGAAGATTGAACCTGCACCCCTCGTTTCCGTAGATAGTCTTCACTACCAACAGAGCCACGGAGCCGTCAAACGTATATATCTTTGCCGCAAAAAGAACTCCTAATAGACTTTAATATCGATATCGATACGCATGACGTCAATGCTAAGTCAATCTTTATCGTAACTAAATGATTACATATTTTACACACCCCTAAATCTTGATTTAGCAATGAAATATGGTATTAAATCAAGAGAATAATATATAAACTACAATTCAAATTCATTTTTACGTTAATTTTTCGAAAAAATTCGATAAAATATAATTAACAACAAAGCAGTAAAAAAATCATAAATCACCGGTAAAACGTGTATTTATTCGGATTATTGCGACTTGTAACGTCACATTGGCTTACAAAATAGACACTAAATTTACAATTTAAATATTCTAAAATATAAATCAAGGATTCAAGGAGGAAAACAGAAAATTCCGATCGCTATAAAATGGACCCGCCGATATCGCCGCTTATCAATGTTATTATTGTCATATTCGGCCATTTTCTTCTATCTCATTTTCTCATGGGCACTATGCACTTAATTTGGATTTCTCGCTTCCACGCTTTATTGGTCTTTTGAACGTATTGAAAAAATCCTATGTCTATGGTTGAAACGGATTTCATACAGTTGCTAAATCATTTCGCGTCCATTTCTATTTCTTTGGCATTTACATACATCTTGATCGGTACAGCGATTTCAGCGTGAAAAGGTAAAATACAGATTTACTTTCGCATTTATATTATTTATTATTATATTATATTCATGGATAGTACCTATGGATAGTTTTAAGTATATGTAAGTATATGTATGTACATATGATTGTGCAAAAATATAATTATAATTATTAAAATAAAATATAAATATAAAATATAAATAAAAATATAGCTAATGCCACTCGTACTATAAAATATCGGAATTCTCTTAAATATCTGTATTCATTCACTCGATTGACGATATTGGACGCTTCACATGGTGCGCCCCTATACTACATAAAAACAAAAAAATATTTACATGTTTGACTTTGTTTTTAGAAGCTTACTACCGTTTTTTTTTCATTACCTAATAAGTGTTTCGGTACATATTGTATACTCTTTAGCTAATTATCAAAGTATTTATTTATATTAGTATTTATTACCTTAAATAGAACTTCTTGCCAGCTCTTTTTGGTAGAAATTAACATTGTATACATTGTATTGACGATTCAAAAGTGTTCTTAGAAACCTATTTGAATAAAGTTTGATTTCATTGATTGATTTGATATGCAACACTCGCTCGCCGTTGTAGTATTTATATAACGTACTGGGGGCGTACCATTAATCTTATTATAGTAAGATTGAATGACATTTGTTAGGAGGTGAATCAAACAGAATTCGGGGTGTAACTTATTGTTTATTCACCCCGCTTCTAATACTCCGTTGACAATTACTGAATCTTAATTACAATATAAAATTAAATATATAACTTTGTTCCAGTATCTTCGCTCCTGACATCGGATACATCTATTCTCCTACATCAATTTTCTGCTTGTCATAATAAATAAGGAGCCAATAACATCGTGCATACGATGAATATCCTAGATATATGAAATCTATGTGATTTTACATATTATATAAATTTTCTTTATCATACTATATTCAGCTATACTTTACTTGCTCTTTAACTGTGAAATTATATTTTTTCCTTGCAATTTGGTTTGAAAAGAAAACTCCTCCTTATGACAAAAAAAAACGTAGCCATAGACACACATCTCTTCCACTGCCCCTAAAGTCCTATCAGGTATCTCCGACCTGTATCATATTGTCCACCGGCCGCATGAAAATTTTAGCAACAAGTTGCGTTTGGCTCCTTTATTCCCCGTGGTTCCTGCCGTAGTCCCTGGAAGGGACCACGGGGAATTTTTTTCCTCGTGCTCCCTTCCAGAAAAACAATTACCTATTACAATTTCGACAACAAAGGTGGAAAGTATACAAAGTGACCTATGAGTTTACTTCGCGATATCTGGCTATTACAATAGCAGTCTAACTGAATAAGATAGTCTTTTATGCTGTTACACTCACTCCAAGTAAACCACGGAAAAGCTCTAGAGACCAGATACTATCCACCTCTCCTAATGAATACATGCCAACATTTTCTTTACCATTACAGAACTGAATTACAGAATTGATAACCGAAATCAATTTACAAATACTATCTTAATTACGTTAACATAAAAATCAAACAGTCATTTGTAGCTTTACTTTAATAATATTTTCATAATCACTAGTTCGGGCATCAATAAATCCAAGTCAAGACACGACAAAGAGGCGCGGCAGAATTTTAAAATATGGCAGCTACATGGTAAGCCGTCTAAACGGACGTATATACGAAAACATGGCAATTACAAGAAAAAATTTGAAATCAAAATTGAAGTGGTGTCAGGATAATTCCGAATAGATAAAAATGGATATTCTCATTCAAAAAAAAGGAGCAAGAGAATTAAAATCTAAACCTGCTGCTCCTATTAGTGTTGACAACGAGAGTAAGCCGTGTGACATTGCAAACATGTTTAAGAGGCATTTTCAATTAGAACCCTTGGTTGGTGCACGCAGCCTATAGATGAGAATAAAAGTCCATCAGTCCCCAAAAATCCAGTCCCAGTTCCCCACAAAATTTTCTACAGAAGAGGTATCTTCTGTTATTAAAAACATGACAAAAGGAAAATCCCCTGGACACGATGGCATCAGTATAGAACATTTACAACATGCGGGTGACCACTTGCCTAGGATACTAGGTATGTTCTGAACAATGTCGGTGAGGCATTCATACCTGCCAGCTGAATGTATGAAAACGGTGGTTGTACCCAATAATCAAAAATAAAACAGGTGATCAATCGGATAAAAGCAATTATAGGCTAATGTACTGGACGGTTTGCTTGACCGTATACTTAGCAAACATGTGAAGCTTAACGATGCTCAGTTTGGCTTTAGGCCGGGGCTCTCTACAGAAACTGCAGTACTGTGTCTCAAGCATACTGTCCGGTACTATACAGACAGAAAAACCCCAGTCTACGCCTGTTTTCTGGACCTGTCAAAAGCTTTTGATATTGTGGTTTATAAAAAGCTCTGGCATAAAATGAAGGTCGAAACAAGCATACCTGATGAAATTATTAGCATATTTGATTATTGGTACTGCAACCAAATTAGCGTTGTAAGTTGGGCGGGAGCAATGTCAGATTCGTATGTGATGAGTTGTGGAGTGAGGCAAGGAGGACTGACCTCGCCACGGCTTTATAACTTTTACATCAACAGGCTTATCGAGGAACTCAGCAACACCGGTGTTGGCTGCTCTATATAGATGGTAATTTTATAAATAACATTAGTTACGGTCCCTCGATAAGTGCGATAAGAAAGCTCCTCAAGAGGTGTGAGCTATACATTGGGGCCCATGGGCTCAGGTATAATGTGACGAAAAGCGAACTACTAGTATTCCAAGCGCGTGGTTCTCAACTGTTCCACATGTCTACTTAGATGGAGTCGCTTTGAACAGTGTTTTTCGTTTCAAGTGCTTGGGCCACTGGGTTTCGGACAGCCTTACAGACGATGAGGATAAAAAAGAGAGCGACGGGCGTTGGCTGTTAGAAGCAACATGCTGGCCCGCAGATTTGCGCGTTGCACTGAGGCAGTAAAAGTTTTACTTTTTAAGTCCTTTTTCCAGTCTTTTTTTACGTGTAGTCTGTGGGTCAACTATTCACAGAAGACAATCAACGCCCTAAGCGTTCCGTATAATAACTCGTTCAGGATGTTGTTGGGGCTGCCGCGGCACTGCAGTGCATCAGGCATGTTTGCGAAATCGCACACGGATGGTTTCCATGCCATCTTAAGAAAACGAGCCGCGTCAATGCTAAGCCGTGTCCGGGGTAGCACAAACAATATACTGAGAGTGATAGTTCACAAAATAAATTGTCCAATATTGTGGAAGGCAGCCCAGCTCCACATATTATAGTGAAATTTTATATTTAATTTTGATTTTTTAATAAGTGACTTTTAATTTTTTATTTTTTTTATTTTTGGCATTGTAATTTCTGATTATTAATTTATAATTTAAAATAAATATCCAATTTTTTACAATTTACAATTCGAACAAAACTTTTAAATTTATTTATTTTTTAATTTTTTAAATAATATCTAATTTTTATTTCAAGTTTTTTTGCTATTTATCTAGACTAACTACTAACATGTTTTTAAGTTTTTGTATTACTAACATTAATATGGACTAAGTTGTCTGAAATAAATAAATTGAATTGAATTGAATTGAATAAAATTCATTAACTTTTATGAACTATCTTCACCTTCACCAGTAGGTGTTTATTGGGCATTCTGGCTCACTTTCCGCAGCGCAGATGCTGGCGCATCTTCACTGCTCCAATTGAGCTAGAATGCCCAATAAACATTTTGGAATTGATTACGTGCATCTGCGCTGCGGAAAGTGAGCCAGAATGCCCAATAAACATTTTGGAATTGATTACGTGCATCTGCGCTGCGGAAAGTGAGCCAGAATGCCCAATAAACATTTTGAAATTGGTTACGCAAAGTTTTCAATTTGGGTGATGTAAACGACACGAAATAGTTTTTTAAATAACCACAGCGAATGATTAATTTACTAATAAAAACTTACCAATAAATATTTTTCATGACTTCCACTTGCACACTATTACACTAGATTTTGTTTAAATTAGGATTTATGACATTTAGATAAACATTTGTAATTAGTTTAATTCTTGAAAATATATGTCTGAAGATAGACAAGATAAATAGAAGAACAACTAAATGGAATTGAACCATTTTGTTCTAGGTAAGATCCTATCGTTTACTGCAATGACAAAGGAAAACATGTGCTCCGAGCAGATCGGACTCCTATTTTACAGGAAAGAGAAAAGTTTTAACATAGATTAGATACAGACCAACCTTCTTCTAGCTTTATGCACAAGGTGTTTAGGCCGTATTTTTCAAAACAAGGCAACAGGAAAGGATAACGTACTTGACATGACCAACCTTCTTCTAGCTCTATGCACAAGGCGTTTAGGCCGTATCGTTCCGTATTAGGATATAGGAGAGAAAATATGTTTTGACACAGATACAGACAAACCTTCTACTAGCTCTATGCACAAGGCGTTTAGACCATATTTTTCAAAACAAGGCAACAGGAAAGGATAACGTACTTGACATGACCAACCTTCTTCTAGCTCTATGCACAAGGTGTTTAGGCCGTATCGTTCCGTATTAGGATATAGGAGAGAAAATATGTTTTGACACAGATACAGACGAACCTTCTACTAGCTCTATGCACAAGGCGTTTACGTCATATTTTTCAAAACAAGGCATCAGGAAAGGATAACGTACTTGACATCGCCAACCTTCTTCTAGCTCTATGCACAAGGTGTTTAGGCTGTATCGTTCCGTTTTAGGATACAGGGAGGGATAACTTAACACACTCATCTTATCTAACTCTAAGCACATGATTTTTAAAGTTAAAACTTTCGTTATCGCAGTAAACGATATGATCTATTATTACACAGGCTTCTTCTAAAACAGAACAAATTAAACTCCAAAATTTTATCTACATATCTTAAATTAGATTTAGATGTTTTTTACTAAACATGTAATTTTATATATAATAAAATGACGTACGCACATATTAGAACAATTGTTTGAAATGAAAACTGTTCCCATAAATCAGGCGCTTCACCATTAACACTGTCGATCAAACATCTTAATCGGTCAGCGATAACGAAAGATACTTTCGTTACACAGTGTTTTTAAAATCAAACTTACGTTTAGTTTTTTACAAAAGGTTATAGCAAATAGGACAAGTCTTAAAATATCTTTAACCATAATTAACTTTAATTGTAAAAATATAAATGAAGAATGCAGAAAGATTTTTTAAAATGAAAGTTATGCTTTTGTACATAATGTTTATTTAAGTTTTAATTTTTTTAATCTAATGAAACCTTAAGCCTGAATATATGTAAAATTTCACTAATAATTTTGATCAACACTCGATTTCATAAAAGTTTTCGTGGTAAGTCCCCAGTTTTATTGCATATCCAACAAAACGTGACTGCTGTGCAGCGTAAACCAAGTAGCTACCTATTCTACAAATCTTATGGAAAGAAACATTAATGCGGCTTTTCTTTGTGTTACGATATCTAAGCGGCATAATCTGCTCTGGGTTCCTTACGTACCTGTTTAATTATTTATGGTTTAGTTTTGTTATTTCTATTGGGTACTATATACTTAGAGCAAAATAATATGATTAAGAAAACAAACATAAACTTTTAAGCGAGCCTTTTGAGGTTTAAAAATTAAAAAACTATAAGTAATTAAGGTAATTGAAAAATATATATTCGAGTAGGTAACTTGTTTTAACATTAAAGCACAAGACTTTTTATTTTACTAGTTTGACCTTTATCTTATTTTTCCTTACAAACATAAATAAGGTATGCCAAAACAATTAATTATAACATATAAGTAATTTATATTCGCGGTCACTGAGTAGAACCATTCTTATATTCAACATTGAACCCCAAACCAAGTAGCGGCATATTCTTTGTACTTCATATTTCTGTTATTAATGTAAAATAAAGTAGTAATTAAATATATTTATTCTTCAATCTTTTCTATGGGAATGCCGTTTTGCTGACTTGAAACAATTTAAGGGGTAGAAAACCTAATTGGTATATTATAAATTTAGATGACTTAACAATATATTTGTACTAAACACGTATAACAGTAAGCGTATAAAACTTGAATAATCTTTATTTAGTATGAACGTAAATACCTGTTATAATAATATAAGTTTGGTTAACCTACACTTCATAGTACTTTATTGTAGGTTAAACTACAATTTATGTTACTTGACTCTTGAACTAAGAAAACCAAGGTCTTTTCTGTTGGAGTCTAATTTGCTATCGCTCGGTGTCAGCTGATTATGTAGGATACCAGTGTGTACGATTTAATTTCTTCTGATTATAGTTAACTGTAATAAAAGGTTGCAGATCTCTGACTTTTCCCTTTTTAAGCCTTATTTTCCGGTTAAAAATATACACAATTTCCAACACTCTTGGGTGTGAATAAGTGCTGCTAAACTACCAAGCTGTGAAGCTGCTATTGGTGAACTTCTAATTTTCAAGCTGAGGATCAAAGCATCAAAAATTATGTTCGTAAGTTTTAACTTTGAAGTAATCTGTGTGTTTGTTTAATTATTTATTTTAAATTAAAGTTTTAAACTTAGTATTATCTGTACATAAATCTGTAATGTTAATTTTATAACAGGCTTTTATTTAACTCTGTGTAATCCATCTTGTTTCGAGATGACTCTATGGCTTAACGTTCTGAAACATGAAAGAAAAGACTAACGATGTAAAGCGGCAGCGTAGGTCAAAATCATCTCGAAATCATATGATTTGTTCGTAATTGAATAAAGGCTCTGTTCTTGTTACTTTTCTAAATAATGCGAATCAATTTTAGGTAAATACGTCTATAAATATAATGAGAAGTCAAGATCTTTCTAACTACTATATTGTTACAGGTCGGAGTTTGAATTCAAACAGAAGAGGAAGGTTGGAAAAGAGGGAACCACCTGCTTTTCCTTTTCCGATTCAGACGACGGTGAGACTAGGTTAGTTTAATATGGAAAACTCAATTATTTTTGTTGAAAAATGTAATTTACATAAATCTTTTTATAACTCCAAAAGCTGACCTCAGAATTTCTAGTTTTGTCATATCTCCCATACAACACACCCTCCATAATCCGAATCTAGATACTTTGGGACACTTTATATAAACACTCCTACCAACTATTCCTACCTATTTAATCCGAACTTATCTTACTTGTCTTGTTGTCTGCACACTTTTTTTTTGTATTATGTTCGGATTAAAGACGTAATTAGTAAAAGTGTTTATATCAAGTGTCCAAAGTATCTAGATTCGGATTGTTGAAGGTGTGTTGTAAGAGATTAATTTTGTCTTACGCTTTTAATAGTTTCATTACTTATTAAGTTCACTGTATTTAAATTAAATACCAAACCCTAATGATTAAAGAGGATAGTAAAGCCATTGTTTTTATAACATTAATATTTATTTTTAAACATAAATTAGTACTTTAAATAAGAATACTGAGGCCTATTTATTACTGGTAGTATTAAGAATACTGTACGTGCAGTACATAATTTCTTTATGGAAATAAATATTGACTTCTTATATTTTTGATACACAGGATCGAAGCAAGTTCTGTTAAGGCAGAGCCAAAAGTAAAAAAACCGCGCAAGAAAGTGGAAGGGAAGGCGCGAGGAACTGTGACTGCATCGCTGAGCGCTCATTGTCCGCAATCATCACGAAAACGGTCCTCGAGCTACAGACTCCTGTCTTCGGACAGTGAAGACGAACTTGAAGCTTCTCGGTCTGCTCGTGCTGCCGCTCAGCAGGGACTTACGTCGTCTCTGACCCGGCGAGTGGCGGATGGTGTGCTGCGTCGGACTGCGGAACTCGACGGCGATACTTTCATCGAGCTGAGAGTTTACAACACCAAAGACGTTATCGCTGCTACTGGGTGGAAAGAGCGTTTGGAGAAAGCCCAAGTTGCGTTACGCTTTCAAGCGTCGTCATCCGATTTGGAGGAACTAAGAATTTTTCTCAGAAAAGCAAAGCTAAATTTTGTCCAAGAAGGCAAGTTTTACTCTAATAAAAAAGAATGAAACTTTTGTAAACTAGCTCCTAAATTTTTTTTATTAGTAATAATAAAGTAACTAAATAGGTAGATACTGTACTTAGTTTTTTTTATCATACAAATTATTTTAGTAACATATGAAGTATAATTTTGATTACATATAATACCAGATAAATTACTAATTTTTTCCTGGGATAAAAAGTAGATAACCTAAATTAGTCATTTTATTAACAACTTCCTTAATGTGCTTAAAATACGAAAACTTTTTTTAAATTTGGTTTTTTTTGTTTATAGAAATTTAGATTTTCCGACGGTAGATATATGACCACACTAACAACTCCTAAGAGCCATACTACTGATCTATGTAAATATGAGTAAAAAAGTTTTTTGTACTGTTTGCGAACAAGATGTTTCGAGTAGGATATTTTCTGCCCATCTTCGTAGTAATATTCATAAGAATAATAGCGCTATTGAGATCAATGAATGTGTAGAAAAAATTAGTTCAGCATTTAGAAACCGTATTTCTAGTTACAGGGTGCATTGCCCCACTAGCAATGCCTCGAGGTCGCCATCAAGTAACAGCTCAGCAAATTCGTATCTGCTTACACCTCACACATTCTTATCTCGAATACCTTTGCGTCGTGCTGTACGACAGCTTATCGATGTTAAATTAGCACAACATGTTAATTTAAAAGTAAATTTTGAATTTTTTGGAGAGTTCATTTTACCGAAAAATGACTATATTGAAATTAAATCTTTTGCAACAGAAAATGTAATTATTCATCAAAATTACAATTTTAACCACTTGTATTCTGATCTTGTGTCAAAAATAAACAAAAAAATTAGCGAATTCCAAGAGAAGGACAGTGGGTGGTCATTTTTAAAAAGCCTGTATTTAGAAATTAATTTAAATCGGTATTCACCTTTAAGAGCTTCGAGTTTTATTGAATTGCCAAAATATGTAAAAAATAAAAAAGCTTGTATTAATGTAAAAAATAACGATAATTTTTGTTTTTTGTGGAGTATAATTGCAGCATTGTTCCCAGCTAAATCAAACGCAGACAGAACTACGTCTTATCCTCACTTCGAAGATGTACTTAACACCAAAAATATGGCATTTCCGGCGACATTCTCGGACATTAAAATATTTGAAAAAAATAATCACAGAATTAGTGTCAACGTTTACGGCTTGAATTCCAATAATAAAATAATTGGACCATTGTATAGAACAACACATAGAAAAAAGCGTCATGTCAATCTTCTATTCTTGCAAAATAAGTCCCGTAGTCATTACTGTCTAATTAAAAACTTGGAACGATTGGTTAGATCCCAAACTACTAAACATCATGGGAAAATCTTTTTTTGTGATGACTGCTTGCTTTTTTTTAATTGTAAAACTAATTTTGATGAGCATGTATGTGGAGGGATATCGACCAAATTGCCTAATAAAGGCTCAATTTTACAGTTTACGCATTTTGAGCGTATGCAAGACGTACCCTTTGTCATTTATGCAGATTTCGAATGTTTTTTAGAACCATGCCAAACAAATCAAACTTTTAACAAAGGTGGTTTTACGTCAGACTTGCAAAAACATGTTCCTGCCGCGTTTGGTTATTACATTGTATGCTCGTACGATACTTCTTTAAATAAATATGTGTCATATCGGGGTCCAAACTGTGTTGAGAAATTTATAGAATATCTTCAACGCGACGTTCTAAAGATATATAAAATTTTGAAAAATCCTGTGCCATTGATATTTACCGAAAATAATTCAAAAGATTTCACTAATGCCAGAGACTGTTCTATTTGCTCCCAATTGTTATTTGATGATAAAGTAAGAGATCATGACCACCTAACAGGCAAATATAGGGGTGCCGCACATTCTTACTGCAATATACATTTCCAATTACCAAAATTCATTCCAGTGTTTTTTCACAACCTTTCAGGCTACGATGCACATTTATTTATACGTGAGCTGGGAGATATTCGTGGCAAAATAAAAGTTATAGCTAAAACTAAAGAAAATTACATTTCATTTACAAAGTTTTTTTCAACCGAAGAAGGAAGCTTTGTTCCAGTCCGTTTTGTAGATTCATTTAAATTTTTAGGAGCTAGTTTACAAAAGTTAGCGGAAAATTTAATTACCATAGACTTGGTCAACTTGTCTAAGTTTTTTACGAATAAAACAAAGTTTAAATTGTTGAGACGCAAAGGAGTATATCCGTATGAATATATGAAAAGCTGGAAATCGTATGACGAAACTAACTTACCGTCCTATGAAGATTTTTTTAGTACACTAACAAATCAAAATATCTCTAAAGAGGACTATAATCACGCCCTTAAGGTTTGGAATACGTTTAAGATTCAAAATTTAGGGAAATACACAGATCTGTACCTACTTACGGATATTTTATTATTAGCCGATGTTTTTCAAAAATTTCGAGCTACTTGTAGGTTAAATTTCGAAGTCGATGCTGCTTATTATTTGACAGCTCCTGCTTTGAGCTGGGACAGCATGTTATTAAAAACTAATATTAAATTAGAACTTATTAATGATCTAGAAATCATTCGAATGCTTCAAAAAGGAATACGGGGAGGAGTATGCTTATGTTCTACGCGGTTCGCAAAAGCCAACAATAAGTATTTAAATAATTATAACCCTGCTGAACCTGAGAAGTACCTTATTTATATTGATTGTAACAATTTATATGGTTACGCTATGTGCGCATACTTACCATATTCTGATTTTAGACTATTAGATAGACGAGAAATCGATGAATTAAACGTTTGCAAAATACCAGACGAAAACGAATATGGGTACATTTTAGAAGTAGATATCGAATATCCAGAAGAACTTCATGATTCACACAATGATTTACCGTTCTGTCCTCAAAAATGTGTTCCACCCGGTTCAAAAACATCAAAATTGATTCCTAATTTATACGACAAATTTTTTTACGTTATTCATTACGTCCATTTGAAACTGTGTTTAAAAGCGGGACTTAAGTTGACTACCGTGCATCGAGTTATAAAATTCAAACAAAGCCCTTATCTAAAAGACTATATTGACCTAAACACTAAACTAAGGCAACAAGCTAAATCTGTATTTGAACAAGACTTTTTCAAACTAATGAATAACAGCATATTTGGAAAAACTTTGGAAAACACAGAGAATAGATTAGACGTTAAAATAGTAAATCAATGGAGTGATGATAAAAACAAGACAAAAAAAAATTACTGTGCAGAGCAGTTAATATCTAGACCTAACTTTCATAGTTCAACTACATTTACCGAAAATTGTGTAGCTGTTCAATTGAAACCAGAAAAAGTAGTCCTTGATAAACCTATATACATAGGTTTCACAGTCTTAGAACTATCCAAAAGCCATATGTATAATTTTCACTATACTATTATGAAACCTTTTTACGGCTCTAATTTAAAAATGTGTTATACCGATACTGATAGTTTTTTATATTCAATAGAAACAAAAGACTTCTATAAGCATTTAAAGCTAAATTTAAAGCACTATTTTGATACAAGTAACTACTCGGAGCCAAATAAATATCAAATTGAACGCGTCAACAAAAAAGTGCCAGGTTTGTTTAAAGATGAATTAGGAGGTCAAAATATTGTAGAGTTTGTTGGGTTGCGATCTAAGTTATATTGTATTAGAACGGAATCGTGCGAAATAAAAAAGGCTAAAGGTGTTCAAAAATATGTTTTAAATGGTGTTCATTTCAATGACTATTATAAGTCTTTGAAGAAAAAAGACAAAATCCTACGAAGAAAAAATGTTTTTTTTAAGTCTCTTAAACATGAAATATTTACAAGATCTGTTAACAAAGTAGCTTTGTCTTCCAATGACGAAAAACGTCGAATAATGGAAGACAACATAAAAACGTTTGCTTGGGGACATTGCTCATTTTTCTGAATATCACTGTTGCGAAGATGGCAGAAAGTTATTTAACCGATATTATTATTTCAAAACATAATTATGTATATTCAAATAATATTTATGTAACTACAGGATTATGGGCAGTCAATAATTTTTTACCACAAATTCATATCCTTGTCAATAGCGAGAATTATGATTTATTTATTACTACTAAGGAATGGCACAGAATTTACATTGAAATCAACTCGAAATGTATAGACAACATGACTATTCTATACCAACTTCTTTTTTGTGAAAAACGTTGTCCTGAAAATGTGATTTCTTTAATTTGTGGTGCTCTTAGTACATTTTGTCATTGTGTAGAATTAAGATTAAACTATTTACTTAAGCATGACTATGTAATAGTAAGTCATTTTGTACATAATATAAAAAAAAATTTAGCTTGTTATAATACCCTAACTGTCAGTCAAATTGAAATGGTACTTCATTTTTATAAAAGTAAATCTAACGTTTTAGCTGTGCAAGAACTTTTACTTTTTGGTAGTTCATATTTTTATAACTATTTGACTTGTTGTTAATTTTTTTTGGATTTTGTGTTTTTTATAATTTTGTGATTTTTTTATAATAACAATAAAATGTACCTATTTGAAAATGTTGTTTTATTAATCTAAGTCCAACTTTAGTGTAAACCTTTAGATAAAGAATGTTGGTAGATATAATTAGCATTTGTGACAGACAGACAAACAAAAAAACTTTAACTATTTTATTACGAACGTTAGAAAAGAAAATTTATGCTGATTCAGATACATTTCGATATTCAAGATGTCTTCGGTGTAGGCAGCCGGTCATACGATATCTAACATACATGAACCAACAAGTTTTTATTTGAAACCTGTATGACGCAAACAGATTGTTGCATTATATGAAAAATAAATCACATAATTAAAAGGTGTCGATTCGTTAACACGTCTTTATTATAATTTTAAAATATGTCTAATTACCAAAAGGCAAATTATATCGCTTTTTCAGTAGGCAAAGTTTTAAAGTATGTGGTCAAAATCGAAATTAGTCAATTAACAGAACTACCAAACGTTGTGGAAAGCAGAACAATTGTAAAAACAAGTTATCATGCAGAAAGTGAAAATGACCCAGTGATGAATTCTGTACTGCATTCCCTTTTCCTTATTTCGACAGAGTTGGGAAAACAAACTGAGAAAATTTAATGAGCAGAGGTATGTATAAACTTTCCTATTTTTGCTTTTACTTTCAAAATTTACAGAAAATCTAATTATTTTCCTTGTCTTTCAGATATACCTGAGGCAAAGAATATCAGTAGCAGTAGCAGAGGAAGAGGTTTCCTCCGTGGAGATTTCATTCAAAACTTATTTCTCTTTTTTTTTTTTGTATTGTAAATAAACGATTTTGTCATGTACAAACATTAAGATATGTAATGTCTCTTTAGAAATAGAAATTAAATAAAAAATGTTTTATTGTTATAACATTTATTGAATTTTCTTAATAAAAATACTTAAACTTAGTTAAGCAAAATACTTATACTTAGTTAATATATTTTAATACTTAATACTTATATTATACATTTGTACACAAATGAAAAAACTAAACTATTATATTTTAAACTAATTCAAGTATTTTATTTTTAACGTCCACATTTTCATTGCACCATTTCTTAATACAAATAACATTTTCCAGAGCACAATATTTTCTATGATTAAAACATTTGTTTTTTTGCCCTTTAGAATAGGTGCTGTACAAATTAGGAAAATTAGGGCATCCCTTTTCTGCAATATCTTCAACATTACATTCTGTACAAAGTTCATTAATCCATAGGATTTTTTCTCTACCCTTCAAAAGCAAATATTGGTGTTTTAAAATTAGTTTGATAAGTTTTCTAAATTCTTGATAATCTATGTAACCGTCACTCCAATAAATACCGCGATTACTTTCTAACCAAGATACATTTCTTTTTTCTTCCTTAGTCAAATAAGAAAAGGGATATGGTGGTTTTATTAGAAATACTTGAGTGTATTCTGAGGTAGCCAAGGCAAATTCTTTTACAATAAATTTATTATGAGAATCCTTAAAGCCTTGTAAGTCTACGAAAATAGGTCCGGTAATATTCATGATATTTTTTTCACTATACCGCTTAAGGGTTTGTATTCAAATATGCAATCGTTTAATAACAAACAATACGCAGAAGTTAGATTTGGTATATCTTTATCACTCTCTATTTCGATACGAACATCAACTGGGCCAGTTTTAAGTGTATCGTTCTGTCTTGAGCAATCTATAACGTATAACGGTACTTTATCTCTAAATTCTTTATAACTTAGCAAGGGTTCAGGACGTCGTCCGTAGTAAGACTGTTGGAATCTAGTGTATTGTTCATATAATAAAGCAAATTTATCCTCATCAAATCGAACATTAAGACCCTCATAGGGAAAATACACTGAATTCAAAAATACTTTAACTTCTCTTATATTGCAGTGATCGAAGTGTGACATGTCTTTTTCTGATTTATTTTTTCGGTCTGTCTGAAATGCAATAACAGCATATCTCGGTTTTTCTATTTGTGAAGACGTTTTAATTACCCATGTATGTTTTGTTGTTTTTGGTAATAAGGGATATTCATACAAGTCCCAGTTTCGGAATAACAAGTTGATTGAACGATCTTTTTCTAGATATTTTAATAGATTTAGTTTTTCTCGATCGGAAACTTTTACATGTGGAACACGCTAAACAATTTTTTTAAGTATGATATCATCTATTACTTCTCCAGTGTTTAGTTTTATTGCGTTTAGATTAGTATTGCTGCGTAAAAGTATTAGCTCATGTCTACAATTCATTATTATTTTATTATAATCCTCAGCAAATCCAAGCATTTTGTTCAGTGGTATAGATACTGCAAAATTCCCTGATCTTGTATTTTTTGTTCCATCTATATCCCAACCCCATGCTTTCGAAATTTTTGATTCATTTTCATTCATAGACAAAAATGATTTTATAGTTGTTGTTATACCAGCATTTTTAATTCTATCTATTTCAACTCCGTTAAGTTCATAGCGAACATCTTGAAACAGAAATAAAATGGGGTTGTTAGTAAAATTAACGCTAGTTGCAACATCTTTTAGATCTCCTTTTTTAACGATGACCATTCCTTCTAGGTATATTGTACTCGCTGATGGCAATACGTACAAGTCTTGTTGGTTGATAGGTATTCTTATTTCATCATTTTTATTAAAAGTAGTGATATATGGCTTATACGAATGAATTTCCATGCTTTCTATAGTATTATCAAATACTATAGGTTGCGCTACGTTTAATACACTCATTTTAGTAATCCAATTAATTTTAAAAAGTCTTTATTTTCAACACTTAATTTTTTTTTTAAGTTAGTAGATGTTAGTGACACAGGTGCTCTTTTGCGAATTACCTGTATCTTTCTGAGCTTCTTTGGTCGTGAAAAAGAATTTATATTAATTTGGTGAAAGTCTATCATTTTTTCTTCAGATGTAGGTACAGTAGTACCTCTTCTCCCCGAAAATTAACTAACTTGTTCTGTGAATCTAAAATTTTTATATTTACACTACTGATAGTCTTTTGATTAATCGGAAAATATATTATATTCTTTGGTACCTCAATAATTCTATATCCAGGTGGAACATTAGGTGCAAATTCATGGATTATGTGGCTTGGAATTCCATTAATAAAGGATCCACAGACAATATCACATTCAACTCGGACAACAGTGGTAGAAAGAATACTGACTGGGATCTGTGATTCATGAAATTTATTCTTTTGTAATGTTTTTTTATTGTATCCGAGAATACTCCCAATAGAATTTTCTTTTTCAAAATGAATGTCTTTAGAGCAACAAATTACAGTACGTAAAGTATTATTGTTACAAGTTAAACTAAAGGTGCTGCTTCTAATGTTTTTCTTTATATAGTCACAAATGTCCTGTAGTTCATAAGATCCTTCGGGAATTTCAATCACTTCATTATCACCATAATGAAATTTATTATTTTTACTTTCAACGTTTGGAATAGAGTTAAAAGTAGAAAAGTATAAAAGACCACATTCGTAATCTCCGTCTAACTGTAGAGCAGGAGAATAACAAGTATTTAAGCTTGATGTGAATCCAGATATTGACAGCGTGAAAGACATGATTAAAATGGTTTATTTTATTGAATTATCTTAATTTATTCTTTTGAATGCCAAAAATTGTTCAAATATTTTATACACAAGTGACCACAATTAACAGTATTAAAGTTCTGATAAACATTGTAATTGTAATAAACATTAGACAAATTTAAATAGGACAGTAACTCTTGGGGTGGTCTTAGATTTCCAAAACTATTGAAGTACTCACAGTAGTTGTTAATTTTTATATAGGCTACCCAGTGCGTTCCAGGATTCTTAGAGTTATCCAAATTGACAATCGCACACTCAATATCTTTAGGTTTTTTTGGTAAAGCATCTTTCATGAATACTCCTCGAAAATACGGTATATCATTAGTGTGCTTTAAAATATCTACATTCGTTAAAGCACGTCTAGGTAGCCTTCTAGTTAGTTTTTTGCTGATTTTAAACATAATCATTTACCTTTATAAGGTTTGATGTAGAGACCTTTTCCTAACGCAATAGATTCCATCATTTTGTTATGACGCTGTGACTCTTCAAGGTTTTGCTTTGCTGATTTATAGCTATTCACTGCTTTAGCAATACCTGCAGCTCCTCCAGCTAAAGACCCTAATGCAGATAAGCCAGCAAAAATTGGTATAAGTGGTAGAATCCCTCCAGTTTTTGGTATTGGTATAAGACGGGGTAAGCAAACATTTTTATTTTTAAATAATTTTTTTGCAGTCAAGTAGGCTATCTTTATAGCAGTATTGTTATCTTTTGGCTTGCGGTTTTTCATATAATTACGGATTTTAGACACGACTGACTTAAAAGATTTAACTCCAGCACCATTTTTTAATTTAGTTTTCATAACTTTGCTTACGAGCCAAGACGCTAATTTTTCTCCGGTTCTAGTATTTTTTGACTTCATTCTTTGTTTTGCCATATTCAGAAGCGCAAAGTCAGCTTTATGACGATCTTCTAAATTACGATGTTCGGAATATGCTATATCGTGACGCTTACAAGCCTCGTCTAATTCGTTTATCCCTTTGTCACCTCGAGCCAATCTTTCTTGTAGTCTTGTACCAGGACCACAATAATTATATCCTGGTAAATGAAGTTCAAATGGTAAATTGTTTACAATATTATTAACAAGTCCTCCACCGTTCATCACTGAATTTAAAATGAATACATGGTTGAATATCTTACAATTATAAAGTATTTATAAGTTAAAAGTAAACACTATACAATAGACATTTTGTTAATCCAACTATTTTCCTTTTCATTGAGTCCTAACCATTTTACAAATAATTTATTTCCTTTCTTTCTTATCACTCTTTCAATTAAATAAATGTTTGGATGTTTAGTTTTTTGCAACTCTTGTTCGTAAAAGGATCCGAGTATTATTTGATTTCTTTGATCATGAATGTGATAAGTTACTGGGTAAGTATTATTAACTTTTGTTATGGTAAATAGTTCAGAAGACCAGTTAGGTGTATACCCCTTTTTGAAATTTTCTTTATATTTGCTAATCCGAACACAGTCACCTACTTTTAATTTTGATTTTCTTAAGTACTGAGGTGTTTCATTCCTCTTTATGTTATTCATAACGACGGTTTGGTTATCACATGTTACATTTATTGGTTTAAATTTTATGGTTCGATGAACAGTATCATTATATGATGACAAAGCATCGTTCAAAGGTGATCCGATCCATTTGTTATTTCCAATTAAAGTAAAATATTTATATAATTTTGATTTCAGTGTTCTTATAAATCTTTCAACAATTGACGCCTTTTTCACAGAATATGTAGAATAGTGATTTATATTAAAAGTTGTTATTATTTTCTTAAACACTTCATTGTAAAATTCTTTTCCCATATCTGTCTGAAGGTTAATAGGAACTCGACCACAATCCAAAATTTTTTTAAAAGCGTATCCTACGTCACGTTTTGTTTTCGTTTTCAGAGGAACTCCCCACGCGAATTTTGAAAAGCAGTCAATAACAACTAAAATATATTTAAAACCTTTGTTCACTTTTTCCATTTTCTGCATGTCAATTAAATCAGCTTGCCATAAATCATCAATCCCTTTTAATATTACCGCCCTACGAATGAAGTGTTTTCTAGCTGATTTGTGAAGTTCACCAACTATGTCTTCTCTGTTCATAATTGTTTAGGTGCGGTTTTCTGTGATCCAACCTTTTTTAATTCTGATTTAATATCTAGCAACTGATTTTTTAAAGTTTGAATCAGGCTTTTTATAGCATTTATTTCGAGCAGGAAAGATTGTTTTCCACAATATTCTTTTAGTACATTATCTACATACTGCTTATTGACGGCTTCGTCAGGTAGCTGAGGTGTTTTGAGTCCTTTTATACTTGCTGATATTAAGTCTAAATCTCCATTAATAGACTTAAGAAATACTTTGTCAGTAATATCGAAAACTTCTGACAAACGCAATCTTTTATGCACGTGATGACCAAACTTGTCAACGTTCATTGTTTAATAAATGTATACCTAAATGGTTTGATTACAACTGAATGTTAATATGAAGTTCTCTGTATTATATTTGAATAAATCGTTAAGAATGCATGTAATACGTTACTTTTCATATTTTATTTGTTAATAATACCAGCTTCTTGCAACTCCTCTACGATAGATATTATTTCATTGTCTAATCCACTGTTTCCTGCATCACGAGAAGATATTAAAAGTTTTAGTCTTTCAACTAACTCATTAGGGTCATCCCAATACATATAATCAACATTTTTATTATATTTTTTTAAAATTGGTAACCCAGACCCTTGATTAAGACTTTCGGTGCTTGTACATTGCTTAGATAACTTGAAAAGTGGTTTGATAATATTTAAGTACTTGCTTCCTTTATTACTTTTAATTGGTTTTTTAGGGTTGAAGTCACGCCTATGTGCATTTGTAATAGTTAAAATCTGTTTGTAACTGTTTAAGTCACTATTAGTGATTGTTTTTAAATCTGGTATTCTTTTAAATAATAATTCCATTAGACCTTCAGTTTTTTTGTAAGGCTTTCCAGAAACTAAAATTGTATTTTCTGTTTGGACAATTCGAGAATTACCTATCATCAGTTTACCACGTTCATTTCTAACACCAAATGGAATATCTTCCAATACTTTTACAGTTCCTTCTGAAGGTGGTGACCAATTATGTTGTGGACTTGAAATAGATTCAATTGTTTTGAATGAAGCGTCACTTGAAATGTTGGTTTCTTTATTATTTGTATCGCTCATACTTTCTGAATCATCTTCATAGATATCGTCTTCATAATCATCAAAGTTCTTAAGAGTTTTATCAACTTTTTTACACTGTTCATCGGAATCTATTTCATATTCACTTCCACTCTGAAGATCAAAATCAAATTCAGTTTTCATATATTTTGCTTTTTTCCCTGGGATTACGTCTTCATTGTAATTAGGTTTGATATTTTGTGTTGCATTTCTTGATACCATTTTATGAAGTGGATCCGTTAAAGGTTTGAACACAGATTTAAGGACTTTATCATTTTCAGTTTGAATATTACGCAACTGCCTAACTTTTTTCTTAACAACGCTAGCTGATTTAATTATCTCTTTTTTGATATTTACTTGCGAATCCATTTTTCACAATAAGCTTTACCAATGTTATAGACAACACTAAACACATATCAGAGTTTTTGTCGTTTATAAGAGTTTTAATCAAGAATGACAAAAGTATCAAACTTTTTTCTATAGCAACCTTTATTTTTTTCACAGTCTTTATTGATTACTATGAAATCATACGAAGTTTTCCAGATTTCCGAACACATATCACGAAATTGATTCCAATTCATATCTGTACTGACATGTTCATCATAAACATGTCGTAAATTAATGTCATCTTGTTTAAACAAAATTATAAGATTTGCATTATCTCTAATTAATTGTTTAGGTACTTTACTATATGTTTGATTCAAATAAAAGCAGTCTATACGCTTATGTCGCCCCATTGAGAAATAATCACGAATGTTATTTTGATTTTCACAAGCAACATCGTCGAAAATAATTACTGAATCAGGTTTTGCATGATGAGGGCTTATAACGTCACTATTATCGTTATATTTCATTAATTGTACTTCTGGAACCTCATTTAACACTTTTTCTAAAAATATATATTTTGGTTGGTAAAGCGTTTTGGAATATAAATATATATTTTTATAGCATAAACCATTTTCATGCAAAAGAAGTCCAACTATTAGGTTTGTTTTTCCACAGTTAGATGGTCCGCAAATCAAACATCGAATCGAATTAGGTAATAGTTTACCATGACGTGATATGCCTAGATCAGATTCAGAACATATTTTTTCTAAATGTAGCTTTAGTGGCTGCTTTACAAATTTCATGATGTCTTGGTGAAAGAAGTTAATTATGCAATGAAATCTCTAATCGCTATGACTCCATATTTATATTAATTTGAGAGACATTGACACACAAGACTACCGAAAGATAAAAGAAAGGTAAGATTTTTATAATTGATTAATGAAATATTATTTGCCCGACAGTTGTAATAGGGTAAAACATTTTTCTACTAGAACAGAACAGAACGGTTTGTATATATTTGTAAGTTTATGTCTTCTTCTCTCGTAAAACGGAATGATGCTCTCCAAAATACCTTGTTCATAGAGCTAGAAGAAGGTTGGTCGGTATGAAATACGTTAATCTATTTACATTCACCCAAATTGAAAACTTTACGTAATCAATTTCAAAATGTTTATTGGGCATTCTGGCTCACTTTCCGCAGCGCAGATGCACGTAATCAATTCCAAAATGTTTATTGGGCATTCTGGCTCACTTTCCGCAGCGCAGATGCACGTAATCAATTCCAAAATGTTTCGCATCTTCACTGCTCCAATTGAGCTAGAATGCCCAATAAACACCTACTTTCACCCATATTAACTAACTTCCCATAATCAAATAATCAGGGTTCAACATTATCACATGTCCAAACCTTATGATAATATTTTATGTTAACCCATTAGTAATACTAAGAAATTAATTTTATATTAAATATCAATTAAAATCAAGTAACTATATTAATCCTATTTATTTTTTTATAAAAAAGACGTTAAGTAAAAACATTCATTCCCCTTTTTTATATATCACTAACACTAACTAAATAGATTGACTATAACTATAACTATCGTATTAAATTATTATGACTACAACATATAACAACAACCAATAAATATAAGAACAAGAAAACACAACTTACGACTCATACGCTATATTTAATTGTACGGAACCAATGTCCTTTACACACGATTTGCGCGTAACATTTAAATATGTCATAAGATATGTTGACATATACTAACTGTATATTTTTAAGCAATATCCTACCTATATTTCTCAAAAATGTAAAACGCTATATTAAACGTGCCACTACTACTATGAAACTAGCTCTCAATCCTAACACACGTCTCTAACTCCTCTAACCTTCGACTATTGAACTGACTTTGAACTAATCTAACATAATAAATAAAGATTATTTATTTATTTTCCTGTAAAATCACCTATTGACACGTCCTACACTCTTATCTATCTACTATGCCTATGCCTTCTTTCCAATTTAACGTAAGCTCTGCTCTACAATAACTTTTATCTCACCTCGTATATCTCAACAATATAACTTTTCTCACCGACAAGTTATACGACCTGGATATAACACTTTGACATGTGTAATCCGCGCTCCTAATTATTTTCTTCAGACTAATTTAAACCAACTTCCTCTTTTCTCGTCCTGTACTAGCTATTTACTTCACAACTCTTCGGGAACATATTTATTTATTGTAAATAATAATGTTTATTTATTTACTTTTTTTGACGTAGTATATTTAACATCTCAATCTGTCATAGAATCAAAGAGAATGTAATCACTACGTTTGACATAGAATTAAACCCCATATCCAACCTCCCTGTACTACTCATAACCGCCACATACTAAAAATAAAAAACTAACCTAACCAGGTTGCACTCCTTATGAGGTGAGTGGAGCCATCTAGGTGCATCATATGTATTTGAAGTCTCACAGACTTCTGCTAGTGGCGCTGCTTAATATGTGAGAAAACGAGTTGCTGTGCGCCATCTTAACTCATAACCGACGCCGCCGTTACTCGCATTTATAAAATTCTAAAACTATATTTTTCGCATCTGTTTGATAAATAGCACATATACGTCGCCTAATTATATACTTACGCAAGTGTTTGATATATAATACCTACATACCGCAACCGGATTGCGCTGTAAGACTATATACGTGTCAGTGAAATTGGATCAGCAAAGGTATCGTCAGGAGGCGCCTCCAGAAGATCCATAAAAAGCTACCCGTGGACCAATAAGGAGTCACGCTGCACCCACCTTGCACCTTGTTAGAAATCGCCTATAGGATAATCCCTAAATAATAAGTATCAGTTGATATTTCGCAACTTCGCAAATTTCGCCCCATCGCCCTTTCGCATTCCGCACCATTTTATGGTACCTATCTAGCCTGGATTGAACCTATAATATCCATCCTATACCAATACCTATTTAATATCCATCATTATCGCATTTTCGCAATCCGCATTTCGCATTGAGTCCATAGTTCATTCAAAAGGCATCTTCTACGGAGTCGCGAAGTTTTTCGGAATTTTTAATTAAAACCGCTAATTTGGAAGAAACATACCAACGATTCGAAAGTCTTTTTGATGAGTTTAACCTTTTGAATATGGAATTAAATCCAAAATATGAACCAAATTATTCGCATTGGTCCAGTTTTAAAGAACTATATTGCCATGTTCAACATCACAGGTCGCTTGTGTTGGAGTCGCGCAGTTCAGTTCCGCTTCTAATAAAAAAAGTTTGTATGAAACTCGCTCTGGCGCTTGACATACCTATTTTTGACGGTCAGCCGCAAAACTGGGCATTATTTTATGAATCATTTAAAACTAATATTTACAATAATTCATAATTAAATGATTCTCAACGCTTTCAGTATCTTGTCAGTAAATTACACGGCAAGGCTACTACAGTGTTTTCAGGAATTATTCCCAACGCTGAGAATTACAATACGGTGTATCAGGCCTTAGTCAAGAGATACCAAGACATGCGCTCGCTGGGTAATTTCTATTTAAATAACATTTTGGATATGAAAACAGTTTCAAATAACTGTAATCAATTAAACAATTTTATCGACCACTTTTCTTTTTCAATTTGCGCAGTTAAACGTAGAAGATCTTACAGATTTTATATTTCTATGCTGTGCCATAAAAAGTTAGATCATAGTATCCTTCAGTCTTTTGAAATAAATATTCGCGACAAGGAAATACCGTCTTGTAACGAATTAATTGTCTACGTTCGGCATAACGTAAAAGTGCTGGAGCGCTCCACTGCAGCTGGGACGTCTAACTTACGCAGCAACACAGCCACTGTTTGAACCACAAGTAAACCGGCCACAGCGCCCCCACAACAACACTGTATAACATTCGTTTGCTTCACTGACTAATTGTTTGAGTTCCGTACACACAAATTCGAATTGTAATTCCCGCTCCCGCTGTAAGTCATGTGATAAGCGACATCACTGCTTATTACATTTTGACAAGGCTCGAGATGCGAGCACCGCACCACTCAGGCACTCTGGCCACACTCAGCCGCCGACCGCACGAAAATAGCACCCATCAGATGCAGTCACGATGCACAAAAATACATTTACGGTGCAAGAAAATGTAAACAAGACCGTAGTCTTATCAACCGCACAGGTACAAACCTGTTGTGCTGTAACTAACGACCATAACAAAACTATTATAACGACCATAACAAAACTATTATCTTATTGCAAAAAACATAATTTAAATGTCCTTTCGCTGAACAATTGTTCTATAAAAACTATCGGATCATTATCTATGCCGGTCCATAATTATGTTTGTATTACTATTGAATCCAGAATTACGCAAGAAAGATACAACTAAAACTTCATAGTAGTAGATAGCATAACGAAAAAATTACTTCAGGGCGCTTCGGCAGAGTATCAGTATCGTGCTCCAAGAGAAAGAGATGCAGATTACTTACAGTAATGAGTGGTGACGGACGCGCGCGTACTGAGGAACTCATACATATATTCATACGTTTTGATTGTATTCGTAAAGTTATAGATTAAATTAATTTGTTATAAAATATTGTTAAGTGTTAGAATAATAAATACAAATTAGACTATCAATACCTAGTGTTAAAGAACTGTTATTTAGTGCTAATTACAACTTTAGAATATTAAAACATTATATAGCGATTGTATTTGTGCATAAATTATTTGATATCCCAATAGTAATACAAAGATGTCGGAATAAGAACAATCTCGGCCTCTTGACCCGACATCAGAAGTGGGACACGAGCGAGAAAATGTAAATAATCATGACAAGCGGAGTACAACACTGTGGCAGACAATACTAGACATGCAAAATGAACAAATGCGTATGTTAATAGAACTTTGAACTCCAAATATTACCCGAATTCAACCCTGATAATCTCTTATCAGCAGCTGATGCAAAATCTTGTCCACTACTGCAGATTTATGTCTCGCGGACAACCAACTTAACGGAAGCGAATTAGTTGTGGCGCTCAGCAAGGCCTTAAAGGGAACAGCATCTACGTGGTTATCCCGTATCACTATCTTGGGATAACATGGGAGCAGTTTAAGAGTTATTTATTGAGAGGTTTGCCAGTTCTGATCCCATAGCTGCTACTTTAATTAATGTCAGTACAGATAAGCCGAGTGAAGGCGTAACTTATGCCGCTTACGCGAGTCGCCTAATTTCATTTCTAATGAATCAGATTGGAAACGTCAGCACTGAGCAATTAATAATTTCTTTTGTGTTGTCACATTTTGCTCAGATAGATGCTCGGCTGCAACGTATCGCCTTTACTAAGGAAATAACTACGCGTCAAAGCTTGCAACAAGAACTACTTGCATTTTCATACATGAAACGAAAGTCTGATTTAACCCAAGGTTCTAATAAGAAAAATACAGATGTCAAGGGAGTCACATTAAATGTCATACTATCTCCATATTTTGGGGTTCTCTATTCATCAAGAAAAACTCATATATTTACTGTTCGAATAAAATTTTATTTATTTGCTCTCGCTGGCGCATCACATATAAATGCTCTTATGTTAACTTCCATTGTGATTTTGTCTCCAGTCAATGTAGTGACCGTTAAACCACTTTCAAGTTGCTGCATTTCGTAAACAAATGTGTTACGATTTAACTTTAAATCAGATGGTTTTGTTTTCCCTTCGTATATTCCCACCTCGAAAGAGGACATGTTTTTTTTTTCAATAATGTTTTTTTTTTATACCACTAAGGTGGCAAACAAGCTTACGGGCCAACTGATGGTAAACGGTCACCGTAGGCTATAGACGCTTGCAAACCCAGGGGTATCACTAACGCGTTGTCAACCTTTGAAAAAATCTAATAACTACTTTCTTGAAGAACCCCATACTGAAGTCATTAGAAAAAACCTTAGCAGGGAGCTCATACCACAACCCAAGCGTTCGAGGAAGTTTCTTTGAAAGCGCACTATACCGATGGCGAGCGGTGCGATGATAGAAAGTAGCCGTGGGCATCATTTCAAACAATTCCTCAGAACACATCCCATTGTACAAGTGGTAGAACACACACAGGGAGGCAAAGTCTCTCCTTAGACTTGAGGGTTCGACAGCCGTCGTTGAACCGAGTCAAAATGGACAAGCTGGTATCCGGGTGCACCTGCCCAGAGATGGCACCAGTACTCCATATGGGGCCGAACTTGCGACTTGTAAAGCAACAACCTCTGCCCCGACGTGAAGTACTGCCTGATGATTTGATGTCTAACATATCATTGATATGCAGAAGAAACAGCGTAGGACACAGCACAGAGCCTTGCGGAACACCAGCATTAATGTCCATGCTATCAGAGCAACTGCCGTCAGTTCGTATGCGTCTGCCGGACAAAAACTAACGACGACTGGCAAAAGTTCCCTTC
This sequence comes from Apoda limacodes, assembly GCA_946406115.1. Taxonomy (NCBI): domain Eukaryota; kingdom Metazoa; phylum Arthropoda; class Insecta; order Lepidoptera; family Limacodidae; genus Apoda; species Apoda limacodes. The sequence continues at coordinate 1,102,825 of OX291553.1, read as the reverse complement.
GGCAGATTTGGCAAGCGACCAGAAAGCACGACTCCCAGAAGGATAGCTCACAAGTCGCCCACCTATTTTGCCGATGAATTGGAATTTTGCTCTGGGAGTTGCTTTCTTACTGAACCCCGAGGCAGTATTTAATTTGCGTTTTATCTCAGAAATATAATATTACGAGCCGTGATCCAAGCCTCATACGCAGTTTGCTTAAAAATTTTAGCTTCTCTGTAAGACCTATTAAACCACGGTCGTTTTTTGTCGCCAACAGCTACTCGCAGGTTTGGAATGAAACATTTCATACCAGCGAGGATTGTCTCAGTGGCTGCGCAGACGTCAAAATCATCTAAGCAAAGCACAGTTGCCTCCACGGGTACGATGCATAAAATTCTCGCAATCCATCCCAGTCTGCCGACTTATAGTATCACACATGACGCTTATTAGTTGGCCCAAATGGATCGGAATGTGTGCATGACACTTAAGTCCGAACGAGACAGTGGTCCGAGGAGCCAAGAAGCGTATCCACTGAGGCGGAGTTGCACAATATAGGCCAAAGTTGATGATTCGAACTTTTATGGAATTGGTAAACCATCGATATTAATATGACATCTTATTTGGTACTTAATTGAGATTCTGTACTGTTTTTTGTAATTGGCTAATTAATCCATTGTGCCAATAATGTCCAGTCCCCATTTTAATAATAGATAACTTTTTTAAGCAATGTTCTTGCATCCAATGCTAAACTGTGTGGCAATGCTGTATTTATGATTTTGATAGCTTATTTTAATGCTTTATGCGAAATATTGAACTGCACAGCCCAATTTCTCATATTAACGTACCTCCTTTTCTACGTCATCATTAACATATTCGTCTACATTAATATCACTACACTCGTCCCCACTACTAATTTTTTAAATTCTTGTTGAGTACTAGGATGTGACAGAAAAGAATTTTGTACGTAACCACTTTTACTTTTATCAGTTTCCGTGTTCCCCACAGAAAAGGAAGCAATGGATCTACACTTAAATGTCATGTTCTTGTATTTCTTGTTAACGTTTCTGTAATAACTACCACTTCTCTTAAATTTCTTACACTCTTTAATATTTTTGAAATCCATTTTCGTTAACAAGGTCTACAATATACAATATGTTACACGTGATCGAATGGTTGACTAGGTTCTATTAAATATTTTAATATAACAGTCTCAAGAATAATATTATTATAATGACTTTATTAGTAATCACTGATTACTTTAAACACTTTTTAAGGTCATATAAACAACAAGTATTCATTTACTATATAAGTATCTTATAAATTACTCTTATAAGGTAGAAAGCGTTAAAGGTACCCTAAGCAATGCTTTAATAAGATAAAATAGACTTTAAAACCTTTAATAAAGCTCTCAAAATTAAATGGCTAATAAGCAATTTTTTAAGTAATTATAAGGACAACCTTACTTGGAGACAATAAAGTCTAAAAAAGTCGTCATATTATTAAGGTTTAATAAAGTTTACATGACTAAATTATAAGAATGATAACCATATAAGCCAAATACACTTTTAATAAGCATTTATAAGGTATATGACATACCCAAAATCTTTTCATAGCTACTACAAGTGTTGTGGCCATATAATTTTTGGTTATAAAGGCATTTTGCTTGTTGGGCCACAACTCGGTTTCCACGAAACCCATCTCCACCAGGGCAGCTGCAATACCGCGTGCTTACGGACTATGCAATGTACACACCGATTTCTCTTACGCTACGGCTACAGACAACCTCTGGTGCCAATTTTATAACAAAATACAAGCTATTCGGTTTTTCTATGTTATGAAAAGCCTGTCCCCTAATACTTGGCAAATTTATTTTAATTTCAGCATCATCACTAGCCATCAATTCAAATTCAAATTCAAATAGTTTATTTCTCAAAAATAGAATACAATATCATGTTTTGACGTCAGTATAATGTGCAAGGAATTCATAAACTACTACCGTTTCGGAATCAAGATGGCGTTCTGGGGAGAAGAAACGGCGAAAGAAACTCTCCAGCTGTCGCTCTTTTCAATTTGAATTATAACGATTTGTACATTTCCAAATATCAGTACTATAATAACAACATTTTAGTTATTCCCATGCGTTTTTATCTATAAGATATATCTTTAATTGAATAGTAAGCTTTTTTGACAAGTTTCTGTTTAACAAAATTTAAAACTTTTTTTAAATTCAGTTTACATTCTTCTGCAGGGATTTTGTTGTAGAAACGGACACATTGTCTTTGAAATGATTGATCATTTTTTTGTGTGTCTTGTGTGGATCAGAGCTTGTTTGTGTCTATTTCTTGTATTTAGATTATGAACATCACTTTTTTTTAAAAAAAGATTAATACATTAAATTATCAAATATATATTGACCAGGTAAAGTTAGTATATTGATCTCTTTAAATTTATCCCTTAAAGAGTGTCTGTTAGATAAATTGTATATTGCTCGAATAGACCACTTCTGCAGTACTAATATTGTCTGTATATCAGCTGCGTGTCTCCATAATAAGATACCATAGGACATCACGCTATGAAAGTAACTAAAATATGGCTGTGGCTTCGTCTGTGGGTTGACAAATCTTTTTAACCGCAAAAGCTGCAGAACTAAGTCTATTCGCCAATCCAGCTATCTGTGGGCCCCATTGAAGTTTAGCATCTAAAGTAATGCCTAAGAATACAGCGCTATCTACAACATCTAATTGCTCCCCATTTATAAGTACACTGATTGTTACTTGACTAACATTTGGCGGTAAGAATTTAATACATTTAGTTTTCTTACTGTTTAAAAGCAAATTATTCATATTGAACCAGTGGACAACTTTAGACAGACAGTTGTTTACATTATCTAGAATCGTTTCGCGTCTTTTAACTCTAAACACAAGTGATGTGTCATCTGCGAACAACACTATCTCGTGATTATTTTTAACGACCTGCGGCAGATCATTAATGTATATAAGAAATAGGAATGGCCCCATGACGGAGCCCTGTGGAACGCCCATTTTAATTGTAGATCCAGGGGCGCGCTTCCCATTTATATCAACTGTCTGAATCCTATTGTCCATGTACGAGCTAATGAGTTTAAGTGCAGTATACCTGATGCCATAGTGTCGCAGTTTCCTAATTAGGGTTTCATGTTGGACGCAATCAAATGCCTTGGACAGATCAAAAAAAACACCCAAGGCATCCATTGAATCCTCCCATGCATGTGCTGAATAAGCTCAACGCCAGCGTCGGTTGTTGACCGACCTTTTGTGAACCCAAACTGTTTGCAAGTCAGTTGTGAAGTAAAATGACTACTCATTTGATTTAAGATCAGTTGTTCAAATATTTTACTGAAAACAGGTAGTATAGAGATAGGTCTAAAGTTAGAGAGGTCAGTAGTACTACCTGATTTAAATATAGGTATAATTTTACTGTATTTCATTAAATCAGGAAATACACCACAATCAATAGATTTATTAAATATTATAGCTAGTTGGGGAGCAATCACAGAAATTATGGTTTTTACTGAGGTAACTGAATGGCCCCAGAGGTCAGCTGTATTTTTTATTTTTAGAGAATTGAATGCTTTCATTACATCATTATGATTTACATGTCTAAATTTAAATTCTTTTGGGCATTCTTTTACATTTTCTTTTAACAGAGCCTCTGCTATTAATGGAGATGAGTTTAGTGAGTTGGTAGTTAAGAATGGAATATCCAGGAAAAATTTATTGAACAATGAGGCAATATCTGTTCCTGAGTTAAAAATAGTCCCATTAACTTCTAGACAATAATCAGTTTATGAAATTTTCCAGTCTCAGCATTAATAATACTCCAAGTTGTTTTTATTTTATCATTACTATTTTTATATTTTTTAACTTAAAAAACGTGATTTTGCTATATGACAGATAACTTTAAATAATTTAGAGTATTTTTTAACATAATCATTAAATTTCTCACTTATATTAAACTTTCTTTCACTATATAACTCATAAAATCGTTTTCTGCTTACATGGATGCCCACAGTAGCCCAATCACTAAAGCATGGACGTTGGTTAGCTAAGACACTCTTGGGTTTAAATATAGAGTCGTACTCATCACTAAAAACTTTAAAGAACATATTATATTGTATAAAAATAGACTTCGATATTCTACTGTATGTTATATTTGTGGTTACGGATTGTAAGATAACGTATTATTTGTGTAAATTGTGTAGTCGGGGTTTTTGTACATGGTAGTTAGGGTTAGGGGTTTATACTTTTACGCTATCAAATTGGTTGCTGTAACAAATTGTATATATAACAAACAGAGTTGTTTGAGTATCTGATTTAGTCTTTGGATTTTTTTTGTGTGTTAATTTAGTTATAAAATATGACGTCATCGGTAAAGGAGTTCAGGCCTATTTTAACGAATCTAGTAAGATGGTTTTCATCTGTTGTAGGGATCGTGAAACGGGAGGATCAGATGTTTGCATTAAAGCAAAGAGCTATACAGTTTCCGACAAGAGTCAGTGAGCTGGATTAAGCATACCAGGGCATTTTATCGTTAACAGATGACGAAACTATCCAAAAGGCGGCAAATTCTGACTATGACTTTGGTATGTCAGTAGTGGACGAGGTTAACGAGGCTGTGTCGACATTAGAAACTAGCCCGCAGCCGACAAGTAGGAAGGTTTCGGAACAAAAATGCAACGAACGGTTGCCAACTTTGGATATTCCTCATTTTAGCGGATCATTGGATGAGTGGACTAATTTTATTACACTTTTTGATAGCATTATGCACCGATGAATTGACTTATCTGACTCACAAATATTAAGTTACCTTTTGACGTCGATCAGGGGTGAGCCTCTCTGTTTAGTGAAAGTCAAAGTCAAAGTCAAAATGGTTTATTCAAATAAGGATTTTACAATCACTTTTGAATCGTCAAAGTTATAAAATATTATTTTTTGAACCCTCCCACCTTCCCGCCGGTTCACAATGTTGTTGATTTCTACCGAGAAGAATCCAGCAAGAAACTCGATAGTTACTCTTTTAAAAACACCATCAATAATACAAATAAACTAAAATACAATTAATGTTTTAAATAAAATTTTTTAGTCGTAAAATTTTATGTTATTTCCATTTTAATTTGGTTAACCTATGCATCCTGTAATTGAGCATCATCAGTCCCAAGGATTTTTATCATTTACATAGTCTGAAATATTGTAGTATGCCTTTTTACAAAGTACCTGCTTGATAAAAGATTTAAATTTACTTATTGATAACTTTGTTGTAAAAGTGTATAGATTGCCCCATAAAAGAGTTACTTATTTTGTGTAGACGTGTATCATGCACCAACAACTTATTGACGTGACAACGTCTTATAAATTGGTTTGCCGGGTGACACTTCAAGAAACTGCGTTACGCTCCGCTCACGTTATGCGCTCACAATGAGAGCGAGTGAGAGGCACGCGGCATGGTTAGCCCGCCTAAGAGCGAGAGAGACAGACATAAAAAGTGAAAGGCACAAGTTGTCACGATTCCGGACGGTTGTCCGACACTAATTTTTTTTTTACTTCTAGTATTTACTTTGTGAACGTCACTTTTCTTGCTGAAACTATTGATATTTTTATGTACATATAAAAGATTTTCATATATGTACTGCGACACCAAAGTTAAAATTTTTTCTTCCCTAAACCTATCCCTCAGATATATCCTAGATCCTAATTTATAAATAGCACGAATTGCTACAAAATATTGTATTTACATCAGCAGCGCTACCCCACAATAGGATACCATATGTCATTAAACTATGGAAATAGCTAAAATATAAAACATTTGGACATCACCGATGTCAATTATAATATAGCCAGGGAGTTATTAGTGAAGCGGTACCAACATAACCGTCGCATTGCGGATACTCATATGGCTGCCATTTTAGGGATTTCTCAACTGGCATCAGTTAACCAGTTGCGGTCGGATCTGCTTAACCCTATTTTGGTGGCGACAAATGCGTTGAGGGGCCTAAAATTCCCTGTAACAGAGTGATCACTTTTATTGTTGCACATTGTACTTAACAAATTGTCCAATGACGTCAGGGCTCGTTTCGAACAGTTGCACGGAGGGGACTCGGCGTCATACATACCTACTTTTGACACTTTAGTGTCGTTTTTGAAGGACCAGATTAGGAAGCTGGAGAATTTACCCGCCGAGCCACAATCAGGACCGTCGCGATTTTTGGCTACGCCTGGACCCCGTCAACAACCCCAGTCTGAACCCCGTCAACAACCACGTTACGGGTCAGCACATGGAGGTGTATCAACGGCTCGCACGGGCAGGGGTTCGTCGCCGCTGAATCGAACCCAATCGCCCCCGTCCCCAGTGCGACAATGCGACATTGACCTTCCCCACCCCGTTCACCGCGGGCGAGCCCGAAGGATGGTCGTCGGGCACCACCCTCACGTGCCCCTTCCGCTCAGGTAGGTATTGCGGAACGGGCACATTACGCAGAGTATGAGCCTCTGCCCCTCCCTATCGCGGAGCGTCCTCGCGTTAGTCGCGAGTTGAGGGCGGGATCGGGTGGCTATCGCGCGCTGCCGATGGCACGCACGTCTCGGCACACACTTATGTTCGCTTGGGACCCGTATGATTATACGGGTTCAAGCGTGGGGCATTATGAGCCACCGAAGCCCCGGGGCCAAGTTCGGCACTCGGGTCGGGCCCGTTGACTTGTGGCAGCCACTTCACCAGTCTCTCCACCACCTGTCACAACTGTTTTGCCCACCGCGCAGGTTCTAGTCTATTCACCGTGTGGATCTGGCTTAGTTGTGCGCGCTATTTTGGACTCAAGCGCTCAGGGGTGTCTAATGTCACTGTGGCTGGTGAAGCGTCTCCGCTTACAGGTAAGTTCGCGGAGTCATGGGATTTCTGGAGAAGGGGGTCTACGGGTGGACAACGTCGTGGGTACAGTCACGTTTTCCTTTTCCTCCTTGCTCCATCCTAGTATGCGGTATCAACTAAAAGCTGTTGTCCTGAGGGATATTTTAGGTCATCACCCTCAGGTGCCCCTGCCGACGGACGTGCTGGATCTCTCGTCCGGTCTGCAGTTGGCCGATGAAAGGTTCCACCTACCTGGTCCTGTGGAGCTTCAGCTTGGTGCTGATGTCCTTGGATTGCTCGGATTGGACAAGGCCATGTTACTTCAGCCAGGTGGGTTGGTCGCTGTTCCGACTGATCTCGGATCTGTTATAATGGGCCCAGCACATTCTCTCGCCACTCAGGCATCTACGGCTTCGTCGGTGCAGGTAGGACTCTCGCTCGCTGACTCCCTTCAGCGCTTTTGGGAAATCGAAGTCTAATCGACGACGAGTGCGAGTCGTTTTTTCTCGCCAATACGGGTCGTCTAAATTCAAGTCGGTTTTTCACTTGACTGCCTTTCTTATCCCCTCGTCTGCGCCTGGGTGACTCCTGGGAAATAGCCGAAATGAGGTTATTATCCATGGAGCGCCGGATGTGTCGTAATAAAGAATTTCGCACAAAATACTTAGATTTTATGCGTGAATACGAATCTCTCGGTCACATGAAGGCAACGAACATTATTTTGTTCCACATCACGCCGTCTTTAAAAATGGTAAGATACGGGTGGTGTTCGATGTTTCGGCGCCTACATCTTCGGGTGTATCCTTGAACGACTGCCTGATGTCGGGACCTAAGCTTCAGGTAGACATTTCAGACATCTTGACTGGTTTTCGTCGCCACCAGGTTGTATTTGTGGTTGACATTAAAATGATGTACCGTCAGGTCATGATACACCCAGAAAATAGGCTGTTTCAGCTCATTTTATTGAGAGAGGATCCGGCCTCTCCATTGGTGGTTTATGATCTCAACACAAATACCTACGGGCTAAAGTCAAGTCCGTTTATAGCAATCCGCTCGTTAGTACACTTGGCTGATCGTGAGCGTCTAATTTTCCCGCGCGCAGCTGCTGTCTTCCTTTCTGACGCTTACGTAGATGATATTTGTGCGGGTGCTTCGTCTGTGGAGGAGGCATTAGTCCTGAGGGATCAGCTAAGCGGCTTGTTACGTGCAGGTGGTTATAAATTGAGGAAATGGATTTCCAATTCACCTACCGTCTTAGAAGGCTTGCCGTCAGAACATCAGCAGGAGCCCCACCTCTTCCAGAATCCTGAGAATCCTGACTCGATCGCGGTCCTCGGAGTTCAGTATCGGCCAGTTCAGGATATCTTCACCTACTCGGTTGAACCGTCAGACACAATGAAGAGGTGGATCAAAAGGCTGGTTCTGTCCACAGTAGCGCGGGTCTTTGATCTTAATGGTTGGGTGGCTTCTGTAGTCTTTTGGGCCAAATGTTTTCTAGAGGAGCTCTAGATTTCTGGTGACTGGGATACCCCGTTGACCGGAGACTTGTTGTCTTATTGGCTACGTTTTTATGAGACACTTTCGGAACTTCAACATGTCTCCGTGCCTCGGTCGATCTTACCCCCAGGTCGTTATCGGGCCAGTCTTCACGGTTTCTCTGACGCGTCAGAATCCGGTTATACGGCTGTCGTTTATCTCCGCACCGCTGACAGCAATGGTCATGTCCGCGTCAGTCTGGTGGTTGCAAAGAGTAAGGTTGCACCTTTGCGGGCCAAATTGACAATCCCCAAGCTGGAATTGTCTGGAGCTATGTTGTCTTGGGTCAATGGGTCCAATTTGACTCCGTCACGGCATGGACAGACGGCCAAATCATGTTGTATTGGATTAAGGCGTCTCTTCATGCCCTAGAGACCTTCGTGGCCAATCGTGTCTCCCAAATCCAGTCTTCTGCGGTGTCTCTGGATTGGCGTCACGTGCCAGGATCCTTGAATCCCTCAGATTGCGCTTCACGGGGCCTGATTGCCTCGCAAATCATGATTCACCCGCTCTGGTGGGGTCCTGACTGGCTGGCCTCCCCCGAAGACACGTCGCCTCACACAGTTGTGAAGTTTGTTGACCATCTGCCGGGGTTAAAGGTCTTTGCTGTTGAGCAGACTGTGGACACTTCACCGAACTTCTTACTTAATCGGTTCAGTTCTCTGAACAAGCTCGTTGGTGTCACCGATTGGATAAAGAGGTTTCTCCACAACTTAAGGAACAGGTCACAGCCAAGGACGTCTTCAGTCTTGTCTCCTGAAGAGCGTCAGGATGCGCTCCTCACCTGTTTTCGCCTGGTACAGGCCCAGTCGTTTGGGAAGAAAATTCGTCTTCTCCGTTCAGAGAACGGGAAATTGCGGGGAAGTCTTGCTCGTCTTAATTTGTTTCTGGACGAGTCGGAGTTTTTGCGAGTGGGTGGTAGGCTTCCTAACTCAGAATGCACTGTTGGTGCATGATACACGTCTACACAAAATAAGTAACTCTTTTATGGGGCAATGTATACACTTTTACAACAAAGTTATCAATAAGTAAATTTAAATCTTTTATCAAGCAGGTACTTTGTAAAAAGGCATACTACAATATTTCAGACTATGTAAATGATAAAAATCCTTGGGACTGATGATGCTCAATTACAGGATGCATAGGTAAACTAAATTAAAATGGAAATAATATAAAATTGTACGACTAAAAATTTTTTATTTAAAACATTAATGGTATTTTAGTTTATTTGTATTATTGATAGTGTTTTTAAAAGAGTAACTATCGAGTTTCTTGCCGGATTCTTCTCAGTAGAAATCAACAACATTGTGAACCGGCGGGAAGGTGGGAGGGTTCAAAAAATAATATTTTATAACTTTGACGATTCAAAAGTGATTGTAAAATCCTTATTTGAATAAACCATTTTGACTTTGACTTTTTGACTTTGAGAATTGCCCTATGGGGCTCGGCATCCTGTCTTGTTGCCCAATTTTGTTGAGTTACTGATCAGAGACCGCCATATTAGGAACTGTCATGCCGGTCTCAACGCATTGCTAGCTTGTCTGCAGCGAGAATTTTGGATTTTGTCCGCCAGACGAGCAGTTCGGAGCGTCATCTTTAAATATATCCCTTGTTATAGGTTAAAGGGAACCTTGACCCAGCCACAAATGGGTGACTTGCCGTCCGATCGTGTCCGGCCCGCTCGACTTTTCGCTAAGGTTGGGTTGGATTTCGCGGGTCCGTTTTTGGTGAAGACGTCAAGTCAAGCAATGCCAGACAGGTTAAGGCCTATTTATGCGTCTTCGCCTGTTTGTTTTCCAAGGCTGTGCATTTGGAGATCGTTTTAGCCTTGTCTACGGAGGCCTTTGTCGAATGTCTGTCGTGGTTTGTCAGTCGGCGTGGTCTTCCTCATTTAATTCGCTTGGACTGTGGCACAAATTTCAAGGGTGCAGATCGCTATTTGAAGAAGGTCCTTAGGTTTTTGTCGGACATCCCGGCTATCCTTCGTGGGGCGGTATTTTCAAATCAGCTGTCAAGGTCGCCAAATGTCACCTTCGCCGTGTGATTGGAGAAACGGTCCTCACGTTTGAGGAATTATAAACGGTATTAACAACGACGCCATATCTATAGTTCCGTCGAAAACGGGGATCCAGCTAAAATCTGGAAGTTTTTTAAGTCACTAGGAGTTGGCAAAACACAGTCATCATCCTCAGCTAATAATTTAAACTTAAATGAACTTAATCAACATTTTACTTCCGTAGCTTAATAATCTTTCTTCAAATCCAACTCCTGACTTTTCTCCTTTTACTTTTCATCAATTTACTGATTGTGATGTTAGGAAGTGTGTTTTGGCTATATCATCCAATGCTGTTGGTAGCGATTGCATTAGCCGTTCTATGATTGTCCCTGTCCTTGGCCTGATTACCCCTATTATCACCCATATCCTCAATTCTTCCATTACCTCAGGGATTTTTCCCAATGCTTGGAAAAATGCACACGTCATACCATTTCCCAAGAAACTTATTACATCTGCTGTTTCTGATTTTCGTCCAATTTCGATATTACCATTTTTCTCCAAAGTTCTCGAACGGTTGGTAAATCAGCAGCTTAATCTTTTCCTGACCAAAAAATATTTGTTGAATTCATTACAATCAGGATTTCGTCCGGTTACAACACTTGCTAAGGTTACTGATGATATTCGCTTAAGTATGGTTACCAAACAAGTTACAGTTCTTTCACTCTTAGATTTTAGCAATGCTTTAGACTTAGACTTTGATATCTTGTTGGGCATTCTAAACTCTCTTAAAATATCTCCAACAGTAATTGGCTGGTTTCGTAGTTACTTGTGCGGCCACCGGCAGCGCATCCAATTTGATAATTCCTTTTCTGACTGATGCAACATTACTGCCGGAGTACCGGTGGTGTGTTGTTCCCGCTCCTATTTGCACTTTTCATTAATACAATTACTCTAAAGATTTCTTCTCCCTACCACCTTTATGCAGACGATCTTCAAATTTATGCAAGTGGACCTGTTGACCATCTTATCAAGTCATTAAATTCTGACCTTGCAAATATTGTGGAATGGTGCGAGTATTATGGTCTTAGAATTAATCCGTTAAAATCACAAGCCATAATTATTGGTAGTCCAAAACTTACGCCCAGGGTTAACTGGAATTACTTGCCACAAATTGAAATTAATGGAATTCCAATTTCATACAGCGACACAGTTAAAAATCTTGGAGTCTTATAATTTGAAGTAGACAATAATTTGACTTGGATTCCACAAGTAAAAGAAATTAGCCGATTTTTTTTTGCCTCAATTGGATTCCAACGACGTCTACGTAATCTTCTACCGGTTCCCACTAAAATTTTGCTTGCACAATCTTTGCTTCTTCCTGTCTTCGATTATGCTGACGCTTGCTGTACAAATCTTACAGAGGAGCAACTTGACAAACTTGAGAGGCTTCAAAATCTTTGTATTCGGTTTATATTTGGACTCCGCAAATATGACCACATTTCTAAATTTCGCACTGAACTCAAGTGGCTCCCAATCTGCTTTCGCCGGAATGCTCATGTTTTAAGTCTTTTATACAACGTGCTATTCAATCCATCAACCCTAATCTACCTAAAGGAGCGATTTCAGTTTATTAGCTCTTCTACTCACATTAAAAATACCCAGTCATAGTACCAATTTTTATAGTTTATCGTTTATGTATATACATACATATATATAAATTTATTTATATACACGTATATAGAAGTATGTTTATGTAACTATATGTATGTTCATGTATTTATTTATTTTATACAGTTAAATAAGTATTTAGTATTATTTTCTCTTTGTAACTTTTCTCCTCCTGTGACACCTACTTATCTTGCTCCTTTTTCATTACTTGTAACTCAAGGTTGCCTGTAAGAGATCGCTTTATAGCGATAAGGCCGCCTAGTTGTACTATAATATATAAGATTGTATGAATGTTTAGTTTTAAATTATTTGGTGTACAATAAAAAAAGTATATTCTTTTGCAACGTCGAAGCGGTATTGAACTCACGACCGCTTTGTCCGATGTCGTCGGATCCTAATGACCTGGAAGCGCTTACTCCAGGCCATTTCTTGATCGGTAGTCCCTTAACCTCCTCGCCTGAATACCCCTTCATCGATGTGTTAGTTAATAGGTTATCGCGCTTTCAGTTGCTTCAACAAATTACGCAATTGTTCCACCGTCGGTGGTCTTCGGAATATTTACATTTGTTACAGCAACGGGTTCGGTGGACGGATAAAACCAACCCCCGCGCGTCGGAGACCTATGGTTAAAGAAATTTATTTCTCATAAGAATTTACATATAAAATTCACTTACATGAGAATTTTAGACACATATTACGTAATGTTACGTAATTTACAACCAAGTTCGGCTAACATTTTAAGTGAATGCAGTAATATGCATATCGCTATTCACACTGCACAAGTTAGCAAACGAATAGAATGTTACAAAGAACAATAATACTGGATGTGGCAATGCGTAACTGAATATTTACTTAAGTGTTTACTAAGGTAAAAAAAAAAAAAATGTAAACATATCGTTGTTATACTTAAGTTAGATTTACGTTATTATTGCAGTTTTATTGAATACAGGCAATACACAATACCAATGATAATACTACTACTATAGGCCAAAAATGTATATATAAATTTTTATCTCAGTTTACATATTTAATGAATTATGGATTTATAATAAGTATTGTAAGATCAATTGTGTTATAAATCGTTTAATATAATTTTTAATTTTATTGATTTAGTTTTTCGTTTATATTTTATACTTATTTATTTTAATGTTAAGTTTTAGGCATAGCTTTAATTAATATTTATATTTAATTAATTTGATATATATATTAGTTTGTGAATGTTCTAATGTAAGATTAAGATAATGTATATAAAATTAAGATTTTTAGTATTATGTAACTTGATTTAAGTAATCTAAAGTATATATCTTTTTATGAGTTTTATTTAATCTTCTTTAAAATGTGAATCTTTAGGACATTTTTAAACATATACATAGTTTTAGCTTCCTTAATATCAATTGGGATTTTATTATACAATTTTGCGCCAACATGCAAAATACTACTTTTACCATAATAAGTTCTGGGCGGTCGCAGCACTAGATTATTAGCATTTCTTAATTGCATCTTTTGTACATGTTTTTTTTAGTAAAAGTTATTTTAGTTTGTATATTTTTATTAACTATTTTATGTATCAAGATACATGTATCGTACACGTATGTTTGCGTGAGTTTCATTATTTTAGTTTCACTGTATAAAACGTTTGTGGGTGTCAAGTAATCATAATTAAACAATACTTTTACCAGTTTATTTTGAGCTCGTTGTATGAGGTTTATATGAGCTTAAGCAGCTGATCCCCAAATTTCAATTGAATAATCGATGTGTGGTTTGACTAGACTATTGTAAATTGTATATTTTATATTGCGGGGCAAATGGTGGGCAATGCTGTAAATGGTTCCAGTCAATGATTTTATTTTTGATTTGATGCTATCGATGTGCGGTCTCCAAATTAGGTGTTTGTCAACTATTAGACCTAGATATTTTCATGGTCTACTCTGCTTATAATTTTATTATTTAATTTTACGGTTTTAGATTCAACGAGTTTTTTATGCTTAGCTGAAAAAAATATGTAACTTGTCTTTTAATGTTAATGGTGAGTAAATTATACTGCATCCAATTGTTGAGTAGCTCAAGGTCTCCTTGTGCATCGGATATCATTGAGTTAACAGAATTACCGAAGTAAAATATGCAGGTATCATCAGCATACAGTGTTACCTCCCCTTTTAATTCTATTTCGTGTAAGTTATTTACATAAATAAGAAACAAGAGCGGCCCCAAGATTGATCCCTGCGGTACTCCGTAATTAACAGGTCTCAAAGCACTTTGACGCTTGCCCAGGTTCACTATTTGATATCGATTAGCTAGGTATGATTCGAAAATTTTATATGCTGGCCCAGAGATGTCAATGTCCTTTAATTTTCCTAACAGTAGTTCATGACTGACTGTGTCAAGGGCTTTTTCATATCTATAAATAAACCAAGAACGATTTGTTTCTGATCAATTTTGGATTTTAGATGTGTTATTATTTCAACTGTAGCTGCTAGTGTATTAGATTTGGGTCTAAAACCATACTAGTAGTATGGTAGTAGTAATAGACCTTGTCCTCTTAAAGTACTCAAATTTACCGCATTTGCAATGGCGTTTAGGTCGCATCGTGCAATTATTCCCCGGTTCGGACGGTATCCCGCGGGTCGCAGGATTCAGTACTAAAGCGTGCCGTCGCGACGCTTTGCCGATTGCCAGTTGATTGATGGCTCTGGCTCGGTTTATCCTCATCCAGACACGGTCTGGCTGGGGCGGGGGTTTGTTTTGAAAAGAATGTTTGTACCGGCGTGATAGGATCGTACTCTGTGGGCGTGCGCGCGCCTCAGGCTGTTTTTAATCTGTGCGCGACGTCACGGCTGTCTGTGAAAATACTTAGAACGCGCGCTAGTACGTTATTGGTATTAATATTTTATTGTTATAGTGAACCACTAAACACAATACAGACATTCACATACACACTAAATACAATTTTACACAACCTGTGAACATTATATCGCCAAAATTGGGTAAGTCCTTCTAATTTTTCTTAGGGCGTACGTTGGCCCAGTTTTTACGATCCAAGTGTATTCTGTGAACCACATTAAGATTTTCACACAAAAATAGAAAAAAAAAACAATAACTGAAACTCAAAAATTTTTTTTTCACCAAACCCATACGCGTGGGGTATCATGGATAGGTCTTCAAAAATGATATTAAGGTTTCTAATATAATTTTTTTTTTTATCATCATATTATATACATTATTGTACATACCTACTTTTTTTTTCTTTTTGCTTTTTCACCAATCAGTGCGCTAATAGTGTGCCCACTCGGTTGAGTACTCTCCTAGTCACACCTTTCTCTGTAGAAAAATCCGCTTCTCTACAGACTCCATCAGTACCCGGATATAGTTGTAGGACTCATCCAAGCCTCCATTTCAATGGTGGGATGTTATCCTCCTTAAACACCACTAAATCTCCTATTTCAAGCTCCTTCTGCCTCTGGCGCCACTTGGTTCGTTGTTGCAACTCTGTTAAGGTATTATTTACACTATCTTTGCCAGAAATGTTGTCTGAGCTGCTCGATTCTCTGATATCTGTGAGGATTTTTGAGTTAAATAGGGAGTGACGGCAGCGAAGTAATGGGGCGTCCCGCTAGAAAGTGTCCTGGAGTAAGCGGGGAACGATCATTTGGGTCCGATGAGAGAGGAAAGAGGGGTCTGGAATTTAGGATAGCCTCAATTTGTGTCAATAAGGTTCTCAACTCCTCAAACGTCAGACTAGCATTAGCCATAATCCGCTTTAGGTGCAATTTGGCTGATTTTACGGCAGCTTTCCAAAGACCGCTAGAAGTAAATTTTATGTGCTCGTTATTGCCAAATTCATAGATTAAATTTGGAGCAGCGATTAGCAACCTACCCAATTCATTTTTGCCCCCACAAAGTTTGTACAATTGTCGCAATAAATCGAGTGCGGCCTACACCTCCGCCCCACAAACCGGCGTAAGCTTAAAATAAAGGCATTAGTGCTCCTATCGCTGACTGCTTCCAAGTGTAATGCCATGGTTGTAAAGCAGACAAATATGTTTAGGTAGCATTTTGTGATTCGGTTACCCTTTCCTTTTTTGCCAGAAACCATAAAGGGTCCCGCGAAATCAAAGCCGCTCACTTGGAAGGGATAAAAGGATGTAACCCTATCTGCCGGTAAATTTCCCATCAGTGGCCCCATAGCCTTACTATGAAGTCGCGTGCATATTAGGCATTTGCAAACGACGCTTCGGACCAATGTCCTGCCACCTACCGGCCAAAATAATTCACGTATGGAGCTAAGAAGTAATTGAGGACCGGCGTGCAAAAATCGTAGATGTTCGTCTTCCATCAAGAGATGTGTAAAGTAATGCTTGCCGTCCAAGAGGATCGGTTGCTTCTTGTCATAATCACAGTCGGCATTCTGAAGGCTACCACCTACCCTGATTACGCCCTCGGTGTCAATGAACGGGGATAACGGCAAAAGGTGAGATTTAGATTTAAGTGTCCTTGTGTAAGTGTAAATAACTCTGTAGGATAAGTTTAACTTTGTGATAATTTTACTAAATAAGTTAATGCCTTCTTTATTTCATTTATTTGTAAGGTACCTAATTAATTTTAGGATTTTTACAATTGTAAATTAACTATTTTGAACTTATTTATGTTAGAATAATTTTGGAATTGAATGATGGGTGGTTGCTCAACATTAATCATTGTTAAGGTTAAGCAATTACTCTGCGTTTTTATTTCAGGTAAATTAGCTTTTATAGCACCAAATATTGTGGCCAATTACACTCATCCTGCAATAAAATAGACGGCCCATGCCACCATAATCTTAAGCCCGGTAGTTGCCCAGGTTCAACTCCACGGGAAGGGAATATCTGCGACATTTAATGAAGTGGGTACATGTCGCCAAGAATCCCTAGTCGTTAGTTCATTTATCTCATTCACGCGATTGCATACAAAAGCCTTAAGCATCTAAGGTTGGGTTCGTATCCAACCCGAGACTACGGATGTGTCGGTCCAGAACACCTTTCGATCCACAGCACAGCGTAGGGCAATGGTGACCTTGTCAGCTAATCGTGCGCCCAGTAACGCTCCACAAAGTTTCAGTCTCGGAATTGTTAATGATTTTATAGGCGAAACGCGTGCTTTTACACACAAAAGATTTATTGTAATAGAACCTGCGCTGTCTGTGGATCGCAACTAAACACAAGCTGCATAGGCTTCCTGAGATGCGTCAACAAAGCAATGTAGCTCGATCAAGGTTGGTCTAGAACACAAAACATGTCGAGGTACCTTTAAATTTGCCAGTACATACACTTCGGAAATAAATTTATTCCAGATTCTTTTTATTTCTGACGGAACCACGTCATGCCAGTTCAATTTAAGAACCCACAACCTTTGTAGTACAATTTTGAGTTTAATTGTGCATGCGCTGAGCAAACCAAGTGGATCAAAAATTTTGCAAGTATTAGACAAAATTATCCGTTTTGTTACGTCACGGATATTTTTGTCCAATTTGACAGAAAACTGTAAATTATCAAGGTCAGGAAACCATGGCAATCCTAAAACGCTTGACTGTTTATATAGGTATAATGACTGTGTTGAAGTACAGTCATCCGCAAAAACCTGAGGGCAGTTCGTGCGGAATTAATGTTTTGGAAAACAAACAGAGGCAAGCGTTTTTGTAACTCACTGATAAATATGTCTCAGCTCGTCTTCACTTTCCGCACCACTCAAAAAAACATCGTAATAAAACCATGCCTTATTACGTCTGATACCACCAGTGATCAGTGCATTCAATTACTAACTGTACAAGGCACCTTGTGCTCAAGAAAAGCGCCGAGCTCGTTCCGTACATCAAAGTATTTAATTTAAGTTTATCCAGTGGCCTGTTTTCATCCTCCCTCCAAAGTATCAATTGTAAATGGCGCTGTGAATCGTCCATCATAATTTGCCGATACATCTTAAGTATGTCACCGGACAAAACAAAGTTATGTTGTCTAAAACGAATTAAGATGTTGAACAATTCATCTTGCACAACCGGTCCAGTATGTTGGATGTCATTAAGTGATTTTTGCACTACAATCAAAAACTACCCTTAATTTAGTAGTTTCGCTGCTGTCGCGAATAACTGCGTGGTGAGAAGAGTAATAACCAAAGTCAGGTTTATCGACCTTATTCAAGTGACCTAGTACTTCGTACACCTTTATAAATACACAGCATTGTTTTTTGAGAACTGGGTTTTTTGAAAATTTATATTCAAGATTAAGAAACCGTTTTTAGCCATGGTAAAAGAATCGCCAAGTGAAGTTTCGGGTGATTCACTCAAGGGCATTTTCTACCGTTATTCAAACGTAATCTACCGTTATTTAAACGTTGTGTAGTTTCTAAAAAGTGTTTTACACAAATATTGTCATCTTCGCAGTAAGAAAAATTCGATGATGGAAGTTCCTCAAGCTACCAAAATCGCGTGAGTTCTCTTGATATTTGTTTTGTGAAATGACAGTGTAATCTTGTCCTCATCATGATCGTAACTACCTATGGGCCCTGCGACTAACCAGCCTACATTTAAACTTTGAAGTATAGGTCTGTTAGTACCTAATTTTATTTTGTTTGACGTCAAGATTTCAAACAAAACATCAGCACCAAGTAGCAAGTCGACTTCGGAAGACGATGAAAACCGGGATCCGCCAGTTGTATATTGCGAGGTAAGTTAAATTCTGAAGCGTTGACTTAACCGTTCGGCAAGTTGCCAGTAATTTGCGGTACAGCTAAACAACTAATGTTGACGGTATATGAATTCGTTAATGAATTTAAAGTGAGTTCACAGCAATCCGAGATATTGAACAGCACATTATTAATACTTGACACACAAACCGGTTTATTATTATTATTGGTAGAAAAACCTAGCTTATTTTTAGTTTGAGAACCGGCGTCTAAAAGTACCCGTGCTATGTTAGTTTTATTATTTTCCGCATTTGTTAATTTTACTAACGCAGTGCATAGCTCGACTTGATCACCTACCGCCGCGGTGCACGCGCTCACTGCGCTAGTGAGCGGCAGCGCGCCGGCTGAAGTATTAATTTCTGCTTGTGTACCTAATTGTTGATATTTTTTTTTATGTAATAATATGTTGTGTCTTGCCTTGCAGATCTGACACGAGCCGAGACGACATTGCTCAGCGTTATGACCCCGCCTCAAGCAGTTCAAGCAAAGATGTAACTTCAACGCTTCACTTGATCTATTTTCGACGTTCATATCCTTGAACTTCACGCATTCCTAGTTTCGATGAGCACTGTGACACACGGGGCACGTTTTTGTGTTGCCCGCAAGCTTGCGAGGAGCAGCAGCGACAAATGCCCTTGTAGTTTTAGGCTGTTGAATTTTCATTTGGTTTGTCGCTCCTACCCGCCAGCATCGTTTCGAGAACATCAGCGCGATTGCGTAAAAACTTCATAAATTGTGATAAATTGGGCAAATCTGATAAAACAATTTTATATTCTTCCCACTTCCTACTAGTAGTCGGATCTAGTTTGCTAGCAACTAAATAAATAATTAAGTCGTCCCAGAAATCTGTCAGACGGCCTCAAGTATTAGGGCTATTAATTTTTTGTGACATGATCAACCAGAAAACGAATTGATCTATGGGATTCCCGAGTCAACTTCAGTAAGAAAATTTTTATTATCAAATCGTTGACACAACAAGTCCCACGCCGCTTTGTAGTTATTAGAGGTGAATTCGATCGACTTTATTACGACACTGGCACTCTTCCTAAAGAGGAACGTAAGTAATGATATTTATTAATATCAGGGATAGATTTATTAGAATGGATTATGGCGTCGAAGGTGTCACGAAACTCTAACGATTTTAATTAGTTCCCATCAAAAGATGGTAGATAAATCATTGGTAACCTTATGTTATTAAAATTGCAAGATTCTTAATTCGACCGTGAACCTTCAGATCCTTGATTCTCATTGTTGGAGTGAGAGTCAATGATCTCTTGACTCATTGAGATAAGAGAAAAGAATTGCGATTCTACAGCATCCCTTTCATCCATCAGTTCATGTAAGTTTGAACTGGACATTTCTATCTGCGTTTCTATTGTCGTGTCAAATTCAGAAAATAAAGATTGCAATTTAGCTAAACGAAGACTTAACTCTTTTACTTGTAATGCGTTTATGTTTTTACAATTATTTTTTTGTATAGTAGAAAGATAGACTTTGTACTTTGTTACGCGACTCTTATAGGTTCCTCTTTATCTTATAAGCTCTTTTAAGTCTTCTGCTATTTTAAATTATTAAAATAAATTATACCTATCTACAATTTATAATGCAAGGCCAAATAATTAAATTAGATAAGTTAACTTGGGCACTCAAAACCAATTGAAGATGGCTTGATACTTGGTTGGTCCACCAGCACAGCTCGTATACCCGAAGTACTCGTGTCACGATGAGTGGGATGCTTTGCTCGCGCCGAGCACGAGCACGCCAACAACCCACTACGCGGTTCGGAAACCAGCAAGCCCGTTATCACTAGAATGCACGGTTACCAATATATGAATTTATAGAAATAAAATAAATCAAACTAAAATTTGATGCAAGCAGCTTGTAGCTATATAGGAAAATAGAGAAATGTATAAGGTGCTAATAAAGTCTTTGAAATATCAAAACTGCTTTAAAGGGAAGAGTGTTTTGCTTAATTAGCATAAATACAAAATTGTAACGCAGTTTTATGAGGAGCTGACGCAAAAAAATTAACGCTTGCTTATAGCTCTGAGTAGATATGCCTATGCAGTTTGTACTTACTTACGAATTCAAGTAGGTATATCTTTATGCACAATACCGATAAAGCGATTTTAATAAAAAATAACGATTAAATCACGTCTAGTACACTACTGAAGGATGAGCACTATTTACACAACTTAAGGGGAGTGATTTTAAAGGATTAGGCTACTCCCTTGCACTGGATGTAGGCACTGCACTTGGTGTTCCTCTTGGAATTCCGTTCGCCCGCTAAGTGCTGATGATAGTCGATGGTATTCCCATAGCGTTTTACTCCTCCCGTCCTGTCATCGGTCGCCAATAGTCGGGGCTGTTATTGACGAACAGCCCAGCTGAGGGTTTCTAAGACTTCAAAAACTCCTGCTTTTATATATTCTTTATTTTTATGGTTTGGTTTGTACAATAATGTATAATATGATAATAAATTAATGGTAAATATTTACTTCTCTGCAACACGACATTTTAACCTGAAAAAAATCTTATTCGATAGAGTAGCACTCCCTGATATAGAAATGATATATGAAAGTCGGTGCTAAATAATAGTTATCGGTAAAAAAAATATTTACTACCAGATTTTTTTTCCCACCAAATGGTCGAAATAACATATAAAATTCACTTACTCGGCATTATAGCAGTTAAGATTTCTTGAAGTTGAACTGATAAAATTAAAGAATAGGCTGAAATAAACACAATTTACACTTAAAAACCATGTAATTACACTTTTTACAATATTGTAAACGGATTAAGAAAAAGGAAACATGGACACTTTTTTTAATTGCAATGTTACCAGCCTCAAAAAAAAACTCCCAAATAACCGATAAGACAATTCGATTACATTACGTACTACATAAAATAGAAAATAACATAAATACAACTTACGTTTTATTATGCAGAGTCTTGATTATACAGAAGTCCTGCAGCTATCCAAAAGTGGTGAAATCTTTCTCCAGCCACTTTGTAAGTCTGGCGAAAACGTGCCTCCGCTAGATAACCTATGAAATGGGCCTCACGTCTGCCATATTGCGGTATATTTCCTCTCAAATCACGCCACAATCTTTCAATATTTTGGGTGTGAGCACCAGAAACCGGATCAATAAAGTTTAAACTATGATTCACACTTAAATGCTGGAAACCTTCTTGCGACAATGTTTCATAGGCTCTCCAGCAGTCACTATGAATTATTGATCCTGGTTTGATGTAAGATTTAATGGTATGAATTAATGTATCTTTGTCCCGTTTTTCCACGGGTACAAAAAATTGCTTGGTTTTATTCAATCTTTCTACTCCACCGAAAACCCACTGCCCTTGTATAATACGGCCGCGGTTGTATTTTCGGCGGCCAAACTTTGCTTCGTCAATCTCTACAACAATGCCCTCTCCTCCAATTTGTTGAGAATGACGTAGGCTCCAATCTATACATACTTCACGAATAAAACTTGCCCAGTCCGTGTAAGTTTTGGTGGAAATATTCAGATCTTGAATAATATAAACACTGCGGCTCCGCGGAATACTTAAATATAGGTTCACAAATTGAAATATTTTCCAATGCGGCAAGTGTACGTTTTCAAAAAATGTGTTTTTTAAAATTGAAAGAAAATAATTGCATCTTTTAGCTTTTTTTGTATTCTTTCTATTGCATATAAAACGGTTGCTTGTTTTATTTACAGAACAGAGTTTGCCGCACTTTTTACAAAAATGTTTATACTTAATCACACCATGGTTTTTTAGGAATTCGTTTAAATCTTTACAGTTATTTTTTGAACTTAAATGACAAATATAGCCTATTTCCGTGCTTTTAATGTTGCACCCACTGCAAATTATATTATTTTCACTGTTTTCGACATTTGAAGTTGACGCCATAACGATTAAACTATAACGGAAACAGTTAATATTTTTTTTTAATAAAAAGTTGTTGCCAGCATAAAACAATTTTTACTTATCATTCTAGCTTACACTTGTCTATTCCACTCTTTTAAGGCAAAAACATTAGTCTGATACCCGTGCTTGTCTGCCCTACCCTTAGAGTATTTTTTATGAAACCGGAGGTATTGAGGAAGAATAAATTATACTAAACTATTTAGGAATATATTTTTTATACCACCAAGGTGGCAAACAAGCTTACTGCCAGCCTGATATAGCTTATGGTAAAACATGGAAGTAAGTGTGCAAAGCCGAGTGAAGCGTGCCATGGCAACGTTCGGCGAGTGACAGAACAAACTTGTACTTATTTAATGTAGTCAGGGCGTCCCACTTGTAACCTTTTTAAAACTGGCGCGTAAATCGAAGCGGAGCACATGAAAGTTAGCGCGCGAAGCCGAGCGGAGCGTGCCGCGGCAGCGGCCGGCGAGCGCCAGAAAGAACTTGTACTTATTTAATGTAGTCAGGGCGTCCCACTTGTAACCTTTTTAAAACTGGCGCGTAAATCGAAGCGGAGCACATGAAAGTTAGCGCGCGAAGCCGAGCGGAGCGTGCCGCGGCAGCGGCCGGCGAGCGCCAGAAAGAACTTGTACTTATTTAATGTAGTCAGGGCGTCCCACTTGTAACCTTTTTAAAACTGGCGCGTAAATCGAAGCGGAGCACATGAAAGTTAGCGCGCGAAGCCGAGCGGAGCGTGCCGCGGCAGCGGTCGGCGAGCGCCACAAAGAACTTGTACTTATTTAATGTAGTCAGGGCGTCCCACTTGTAACCTTGAAAACTGGCGCGTAAAACGAAGTGGAGCACATTAAAATTAGCGTTTTTTAAGACTTTATTTACCAACGGTTCTTAAGTTTGACAGGTTTTGGACGTATTTATGCCTTATGGTTTTATGTACATCTACCTTTTATGTACATCTATAAAAATGCTAAAGTTATTAATCCAAATTTCAAATTATTATTTTCTATTATATATTTATTACTTCAGGAAGGGAAAAATATCAATGCTCTCTCCTTCTCATTTCACATCCCTTAAATTGTGCGGTTGCGCATTGAAATAGGTAACCACAAAAATATTAGGAACTAAATCCAGCGTCAGTTTTTGGGAGTACTTTTTTTAGGCTGGCAATATTTTCATAAAAAAAAATTGTTGTTTCCTGTTATTCATTTGTCTGAATTGGTCTAAATCTTTTGTTTACGTTGTGTAATGGTGTATTTGTATGGTGTAAAATATTACGTTAAATATTTGCCCCAATTTCTGAATATCATTTGTGTATAAAGAGATTTTTCCCTGTCCATTACAATTTTTTTCATGTATGATTGTTGTGTTGCAGAGAAGTAAAAAATTACCAATTAATAATTAAGGCGCGTCGTCTGTTGCGCGGCCTTCATGCGTTCAAACTGTCGCGTAGTCGAGTTCGTCGTGCTTGTGTCCTCCGCACTTCTCAGACCTCACCCTTCAAGAACTGGTTAGGTCGCAGTGGCGGCTTTAACACACAGTTAT
The DNA here is from genome assembly GCA_946406115.1 of Apoda limacodes. Lineage (NCBI taxonomy): Eukaryota > Metazoa > Arthropoda > Insecta > Lepidoptera > Limacodidae > Apoda > Apoda limacodes. The sequence goes on along the minus strand of OX291553.1, from coordinate 1,078,578 downwards.
TAAAAATAATATGGTACCTGTAGATAAGGGTTTGTGGCTATACGCTATAACCTAAAAAATAAGTAATTGTACAATTTTTCATTGACTCCGTTACTCAGCAAAATCTGAAAACTATTTTTAATATTATTCTTCCCTACCACTATCACGTCATTACATGATTTTTCATTTTCAAAACTCACTTCACATTTTTCTTTTTCTATATCAATTTTTCAAATATCAAATTTTAAAGTAAACAGGTATGTCGAAGTAAATAAATTTCGCATTTCTTGCATGGATATAGAAATTACAAAAAATTTAGAAGTAGAAACGCAAAAAGAGAACTAAAGCTATTTAAAGATAAAAAATTACATAATTAAACAAATCACTTGCTACAACACTTGGCACGTCCATTTCTTAGTATTTTTCGGTAGAGTATTCCGGATCGTATTTCACCGGTATTAGCAATATTATTATCCAATTGACCGTTATTGAGTCAAAATACCATATGTTCAAGCAAGTGCTTGATTACTACAGAAGAAGCTTTTTTAATCGAAAAAAAGACAATATTTAGAAACACAACATGTGACAACATAAATAAACCTGTTATGCTTATGGGAAGAAGGACGGGTTGCTATTAAATCAATTGATAAACATTGAAAAGGTCCAGAACCGCATTTAGCTGTACCCATAAGGCCAATAGTTAATAAATTTTGATGTTTATAAGCCAAACATGCCTCACACTTGTACAAAAAATTAGCTACATCGTTGTATAAACCTGGACAAAAATACCGAAGTTTCAGACGGTTGTAAGTTTTATAAACTCCAAAATGAGCAGAAGTAGGGACAGTATTGTTTTCGGTTAATATTTGAAATGGGTGTTCAGAAGGTATTTCCTCAGCGAAATTCTGTGTGGTGTAAACACTTTTTATCTGCATATTCGCACAGTTTACTATTATGAATCGGGCTACGTTCACACGGCGTAATTTTTTGCATATACCGTAGTGACAACAAAATTTGTATGGCAACTAATCGATTACACGGTGTCTATGCGAGAAAATTTCGTATTCCAGTCATACTCATATAATATAGGTACTGTGAAAAACCGTAACAAACTCATATAATATAGGTACTGTAAACAACAGAAACAAACTCATATAACGTATGTACTGTGAAGAACCGAAACAAACTCATATAATATATATACTGTGAATAACCGAAACAAACTCATATAATGTAGGTCTATAAACAACTGAAACAAACTCATATAATATAGGTACTGTGAACAACAGAAACGAACTCATATAATGTAGATACTGTGAAAAACTGAAAAAAACTCATAAAATGTAGGAACTGTGAACAACAGGAACAAACTCATATAATAAAGTGACTGAATAGCAGAAACAAACTCATATAATGTTGGTACTGTAAACAAACTCATATTTTTTTTTTTTTATATACCACTAAGGTGGCAAACAAGCTTACGGCCCGCCTGATGGTAAGCGGTCACCGTAGCCTATGGACGCTTGCAACACCAGGGGTATCACTTGCGCGTTGCCGACCCTTCAGAAATCTAATAACTTCTTTCTTGAAGAACTCCATACTGTAGTCCTTGCAGAATACCTTGGCAGGGAGCTCATTCCACAACTTAAGCGTTCGCGAGAGGAAGTTTCTCTGAAACCGCACTGTACGCGACCATTTAGGTTCTGAAGTGTGAGAATGGATTCCCTGCCGATGGCGAGCGGTGCGATGATAGAAAGTAGCCGTGGGCATCATTTCGAACAATTCCTCAGAACATAACCCATTGTACAAGCTGTAGAACACACACAGTGAGGCAAAGTCTCTCCTCAGACTTAAGGGCTCGATACCGCAAGTGAGTTTGGAATCGTCGACAATTCTCACAGCCCGTCGTTGAACCGAGTCAAAAGGGCAGAGATGGCAGCAGTACTCCATATGGGGCCGAACTTGCGACTTGTAAAGTAACAACCTTTGCCCCGACGTGAAGCACTGCTTCGCTCTGTTGAGTACACCAAGTTTTTTGGACGCCAGCTTCACCTTATCTGATAAATGATCTCGGAACTGAACATCGCTGGAGATGTCGACACCAAGGATCCCAATGCTCTTGGAGATAGAGAGGGAAGTGTTCTGGAATTGTGGGACTACAGTGAATGGAGTTTTCTTAGCGGTGAACGCGCACACTTGTGTCTTTGTAGGGTTGAATCGGACCAAGTTTACCCGTCCCCAGTCAGAGACCTGGGACAGTGTGGTCTCGATTTGAGACAAAAGTTCTCCGCGGTTTTCCTCCACAACGGAACGAGGGATGTTTGCACGACCCGTGTAAAAAGCGTCTCCAGTACTGTCATCTGCATAGCAATGTATGTTGTTCATGTCCAACATGTCATAGATATGCAGTAGAAACAGCGTGGGAGACAGCACAGAGCCTTGCGGAACACCAACATTAATGTCCATGCTATCAGAGCAACTACCGTCAACTACGGCTCGTATGCGTCTGCCGGACAAAAAGCTAGCCACCCATTTGCACAAACCCTCGGGCACTCCGTAAGATGGCAACTTCGATAGAAGACCGCGGTGCCAGACCCGATCGAATGCCTTCGCTATGTCCAGGCTACATGCCAATGCCCCCCCTGACTCTCAATGACTAGTGCCCGTGGCGAAAGCCATATTGACGGTCACTGACCAGATCGTGTACTTCTAGGTATCTTAGAAGCTGTGTGTTGATCACACGCTCCATCACCTTAGAGAGGAGAGAGGTAATAGCGATAGGCCTGTAATTCGATGGATCTGATCTATTGCCCTTTTTGGGCACCGGGTGCACATTCGCAGTCTTCCATGAAGACGGAAATTGCCTAGTGTGGTAGGAAAGCGCGAAGAGGCGCGTGAGTACAGGACATAACTCAGGAGCACACTGCTTAAGCACCACTGCTGGTATACCGTCTGGCCCACTCGACTTATGAACGTCTAGAGAAAGTAACGCCCGCCGGACCTCCCGCTGCGTTATGGAGATTTCCGGCATGGTATTACCGCACCACGGTATAGTAGGTGGTACAGCGCCTTCATCGTTCATATTCGAGTTCGAGGCAAAGAGACTGCCCAGTAGATCGGCTTTCTCTTTAGCACTATGGGCCAAGTCACCATCGGTCTTTCGCAGTGGTGGTAACGACGACTGGCAGAAGTTCCCTTCGGCAGCTTTGGCAAGCGACCAGAAAGCACGACTCCCAGAAGGATAGCTCGCAAGTCGCCCACCGATTTTGCCGATGAATTGGAATTTTGCTCTGGCAGTTGCTTTCTTACTGAACCTCGAGGTAGCATTAAATTTGCGTTTTAACTCAGAAATATTCGGATCCTTATTAAAACGAGCCGTGGTCCAAGCCTCATATGCATTTTGCTTAAGAATTTTAGCTTTTCTGCAAGACCTATTAAACCACGGTCGTTTTTTGACGCCGGCAGCTACTCGCGGGTTAGGAATATAGCATTCCATACCAGCAAGGATTGTCTCAGTGTATGCGGCTGCGCAGACGTCAGGATCTTCTGAGTTAAAGCAGATCTGCCTCCACGGGTACGACGCGTAAAATTCTCGCAATCCATCCCACTCTGCCGACTTATAGTGCCACACACGACGCCAATTAGTTGGCCCAGAAGGATCAGGTTGTGTGCATGACACTTGAGTCCGAACGAGACAGTGGTCCGAGGAGCCAAGAGGCGCATCCACTGAGACGGAGTATCCGTCCGGACGAGTAGTCAGCAGAAGGTCCAGTAAGGAGCTCGTATGTTCCTCTATATCTGGTATTCTCGTTGGAGAAAGTACCAGCTGAGAGAATCCATAGGTCAGAGCAAATTCATGAGCAGATATCCCAGCATAGTTATTGGTTCGAGAACTGAGCCACTCGCGATGGTGGGCGTTAAAGTCTCCCATAATAACTAGTTCTGCTGTGGGATATTGCTCTAGAACTTTGTCAGTCGTCAAACTCAGGTGCGTGAAGAGTCGAGTTACGTCCGTGTCACCGCTATGAGACCTGTATAGGCACGCATAGATACGAGTGCGGCCGCCGTAATCTACTCGCACCCACAATATCGACAGGTCCCTGTCTTCAAGGCTATGAAGGTGGAGACAGCAGATATCCTTCCGGACGAACATACATACACCGGCACGACTCACAAAATTGTGCTCAAGTTTATAACCGGGATAATGAAGGTATGATGTATCGTCTCCGTTAGAAAAAGAATGGTCGGCTGCGCAGTCTCCAGATAGAGGTGGACTGCGTTAAGATTTGCGTGAATACCCCTAATGTTGCAAATGTCCACATTAAATGTGGATGGAGCGGCCGCTGAATAAACTCTTTTTCTTTTATTTCTTGCCATATTTTTTTTTTAAAGGGTTATTTAGATTAAAGATGAGGATTCACTGCACTGACAGCTTAGAGGACAAAAGGTGCGGTACTAGAACTGCCCAAGCTCGCCACAGATGATACGGTTGCTGGCACGGCGGGCGGAAGGTTCCCTGATCCCCCTCTGTTGTAGTAGCCGGGTCCACTCCGGTCTCCTTCTCGGGCACGACTACCACTTCAGATACTTTACACAGGCTGGCGAATCAGCCTCCCAGGGCGGAGATTAAGTGATCCCTGGGTTCGGGATCCCGTTAAACCTGCGGGCGGCCAGCGGTCAGCCGTTTCATCAGGTCTCCCTGACCGCCGAACCAGCACGCCGCGTCTACGCCGAGCATGACAGCAACAAGAACCGCCGGTCCTCCGCTGTCCGCGCAGCGAATCCTCAAAGAGCTCTGGCAACCTTACTCACCGCCAGGAACACAACAATACTCAATGTTAGTGTTATTATGGCCGCGGTTTTCTGTAAGGTGGAGGTACTTCCCCAGTTTGGTCCGCTCATTCGAGCAAGTACTCGCTATGCCCTGCTTTAGTTGTTCGGGTGGCTTATTCGAGCGAGTACTTGCAGTGCCTCTCTCTTATGTAGGTACTGTGAATAACCGAAACAAACTCATATAATGTAGGTACTGTGAACAACCAAGACAAACTCATATAATGTAGGTACTGTAAACAACAGAAACAAACTCATAGGATGTAGGTTCTGTGAATAACCGAAACAAACTCATATAATGTAGGTACTGTGAATAACCGAAACAAACTCATATAATTTAGGTCTATAAACAACTGAAAAAAACTCATATAATATAGGTACTGTGAACAACCAAAACAAATTCATATAATGTAGGAACTGTGAACAACAGAAACGAACTCATATAATGTAGGTACTGTAAAAAACTGTAACAAACTCAAATAATGTAAGTAGTGTGAAGTTGAAATTCGAAACATTTTTAATGTATTATACTTATGAGGTTTTTTTTGTTGTTTACAGTACCTATTTTATATGAGTTTGTTTCGGTTATTCACAGTACAAACATTTTATGAGTTTGTTTCTGCTGTTTATACACCTACTTTAGTAAGGTGGCAAACAAGCACACGGTCCGCCTGATGGTAAGCGGTCACCGTGGCCTATGCACGCTTGCAACACCAGAAGTATTACTCGCGCGTTGCCGACGCTTTAATAATTCAAAAACTTCTTTCTTGAAGAACCCCATACTGTAGTCTTTAGAGAAAACCTTGGAGCTCATTCCACAACCCAAGCGTTCGCGGGAGGAAGTTTCTCTGAAACTGCACTGTCTCGGTTCTAAAGTGTGAGAATAAATTCTCTGCCGATAGCGAGCGGTGCGATGGTAGAAAGTAGCCGTGGGCAACATTTCGAAGAATTCCTCAGAACACATCCCATTGTACAAGCGGTAGAACACGGGTTCGATACGGCAAGTGAGTTTGGGATCGTCGACAATTCTCACAGCCCGTCGTTGAACCGAGTCAAAATGGACAAGCAACTTGCGACTTGTAAAGCAGCAACCTCTGCCCCGACGTGAAGTACTGCCTCGCTCTGCTGAGTACACCTAGTTTTTTGGATGACAGCTTCACCTTGTCACCATGAGGTAGATGCGAAGTTATAAATCAAATAAACAACGAAAAAAAGTAGAATTTCAGTTATACATTTGTTAAAACAAACGTAAGTATATCATAATACATTGTAGAAGCATATGGGCTTGTAGGGTTATACCATAGAGCAAACAATTCTTATTTATTCCTATGATTAAACCTATTTTATAGTTGCATGTAAAGGTCACAACTATCGTTGCATATGACGGTCACAACTATAGTTGCATATGACGGAGACAAGTATCGTTGCATGTAACGGTCACAACTATCGTTGCATATGACGGTCACAACTAAAGCTTTGCTCAAATTTCTTGATGATTACATATTACTTTTTAAAGTATCTGTTAAAAAGTATTATGGCGCTGATAGCTTAATTTTTCGCTATTATGTCTAAAGTTTAATACAGACAAAAAATTTGATCACTGTAAATTATTAAAGCATGCCTCTAGATAGAAGTTTTCATTGAAAACTCTTAAGACTTGTGTAGTATAGTTCTAATAGTGAGTTAAAAGCACTAAATGTTATTATTCTATAAAATGTTTGTGTAACAAATCTACTCTGCGCAACATCTGATCCTTCCAATCTCCTCAGAGCTGGTACTTTTAGTTGTACAAAATAAAAATGTGTTTTTATGTAAGCGTCCAACAATTCAGTGCGAGGCGCAGCTGCGGCTGACGACTCACTCAGCGACCTAACCGCGCCCACAGTACACAAACAAACAGTACGTACAGTCGGTCACGTGCTAAAGTACACCATGAGGATTTTAAATCGATTGAAGTACACGATCTGGTCAGTGACCGTCAATATGGCTTTCGCCACGGGCACTAGCCATTGAGAGTCAGGGGGGGCATTGGCATGTAGCCTGGACATAGCGAAGGCATTCGATCGGGTCTGGCACCGCGGTCTTCTATCGAAGTTGCCATCTTACGGAGTGCCCGAGGGTTTGTGCAAATGGGTGGCTAGCTTTTTGTCCGGCAGAAGCATACGAGCCGTAGTTGACGGTAGTTGCTCTGATAGCATGGACATTAATGCTGGTGTCCCGCAAGGCTCTGTGCTGTCTCCTACGCTGTTTCTACTGCATATCAATGACATGTTGGACATGAACAACATACATTGCTATGCAGATGACAGTACTGGAGACGCTTTTTACACGGGTCGTGCAAACATCCCTCGTTCCGTTGTGGAGGAAAACCGCGGAGAACTTGTGTCTCAAATCGAGACCACACTGTCCCAGGTCTCTGATTGGGGACGGGTAAACTTGGTCCGATTCAACCCTACAAAGACACAAGTGTGCGCGTTCACCGCTAAGAAAACTCCATTCACTGTAGTCCCACAATTCCAGAACACTCCCCTCTCCATCTCCAAGAGCATTGGGATCCTTGGTGTCGACATCTCCAGCGATGTTCAGTTCCGAGATCATTTATCAGATAAGGTGAAGCTGGCGTCCAAAAAACTTGGTGTACTCAACAGAGCGAAGCAGTACTTCACGTCGGGGCAAAGGTTGTTACTTTACAAGTCGCAAGTTCGGCCCCATATGGAGTACTGCTGCCATCTCTGGGCAGGTGCACCCGGATACCAGCTTGGCCCTTTTGACTCGGTTCAACGACGGGCTGTGAGAATTGTCGACGATTCCAAACTCACTTGCGGTATCGAGCCCTTAAGTCTAAGGAGAGACTTTGCCTCACTGTGTGTGTTCTACCGCTTGTACAATGGGTTGTGTTCTGAGGAATTGTTCGAAATGATGCCCACGGCTACTTTCTACCATCGCACCGCTCGCCATCGGCAGGGAATCCATTCTCACACTTTAGAACCTAAATGGTCGCGTACAGTGCGGTTTCAGAGAAACTTTCTCCCGCGAACGCTTAAGTTGTGGAATGAGCTCCCTGCCAAGGTATTCTGCAAGGACTACAGTATGGAGTTCTTCAAGAAAGAAGTTATTAGATTTCTGAAGGGTCGGCAACGCGCAAGTGATACCCCTGGTGTTGCAAGCGTCCATAGGCTACGGTGACCGCTTACCATCAGGCGGGCCGTAAGCTTGTTTGCCACCTTAGTAGTATAAAAAAAAAAAAAAAAAAAAAATAGTATTATCTCTTTTTCCATGATTAACCGTTCATTAGTTATTTAACTTGTTAGATTAATTTATTGGCTTTATATTGAACAAATCTACCAGTAAAAATGTACAGTAGTTTTTTTATATAGAAATTCCCCGAATCGACAAGGTATACTTTCAGGTGTAGCCGTGTGAACTAATGTACTAGTGCAAGCCTGAGACTTGAGACTCTTTCGGCGCTATTTTAACTTAGTTAATAAATGTTCTGCATACTTTTGCGGCAGTAATTTTTATGAAGAAAACAAAATGTAGGCTTATATTATATTCTCACCGTATATAGAGTGATTTCGGTATTAATCCATTTCATACATATTAAATAATACCAAAATTACCATATTAAACTGTATTATACAATTTACAACGGTATTATTGGTATAAAACGATTGTTTAGTTTCATCAACATATCAATGGAGAAAAAACTTAGGAAGAGGCGAGAAAAGGTTGCGAGCGACGGTAGAGAGCCCCCCCGGCACCAGGTGCCCGCGCTCGCCGGCTCGGTTCGGAATAACAGATTGATAACCAAATTAGTCAGTCAGTAGTGGTGTCAGTTCTCAGTCATTCTATCACTATATAGTTCACATCCACAATAATGAAGAAATGTAAGAACTTTACATTTTTAAGCTTTATCACGTGTCGAGCAATGAAACGAAACGCGCGGGCAATGTGCTTGCGACTCGCAAATAGACTAGGTACTATTTTTAATATTTGTTCGATAATACTCCATTGTAACACTTATTTTGTGAAAATTTCAGGCTTCTACCTATTTTGGTCTAAAAGATAAAGTCCTTTAATGGTCGAACAAACAGAAAGACAGACAGCATATGCTTAATAATAGCGCTCCGTCAGCACCCTTTGAGCTCGAAACCCTAAAAATAAATAAACTGGAGGTTTTACCTGGGTTTCGTTTACTCGCTTTGGTTCGTAGCGAAGAACATATATTCATATATCACGAAAGTAATATTTCATTAGAACTGACTAATTAATGTAGGCACATACATATGCATTAATTGGAACCTTACGTCCAATTAATGCATACGATTTTCGCCCATTTTTTTCAACTACATACAAACATTTTAAACTGTAGGAACGTACCTGCATTTTTTGTGACAACCTGATATATTTTTAGCTTGTTGGAATTTTACAGCGAGACAAAGAAGTTCGCTTACTGTTAGTAGATATTACGCTATGACTTAGCCTCATGCGTGAGCATGTGCTACAACGAATGCGTGGGGTGCGGGTGGAGGAAGGGATCCCCGCTGGTCACAGGATTCCCGTTGCCGTACCTACTACCAGTAAGATTCAATGGTGCAATCGAAACGGCAACGCTGCAAGTTGCACAGTACGCGGTGCATATTAAATAAAATCAAGATTTGTGAAATAAAATAATCAAAGTAGGTAAAGAAAAACGCCCAGAAAAGCATTGAGTTTATCTGATCCTGATCACCATATTAATAAAGTCATTAAAAATCTTTAATTTTGTGACTTGTTTATAATACGTAACGTAAAAAATAAAAATAAACTATAATTACGGATTAAAAATAAAATACAAAAATATCGTATTACACAAATATAGTTATTATAGAATTTACCACCTCTACGAAAGATCGATGGTGACTTGGCCCATAGTGCTAAAGAGAAAGCCGATCTACTGGGCAGTCTTTTTGCCTCGAAATCGAACATGAACGATGAAGGCGCTGTACCACCTACTATACCGTGGTGCGGTAAGACCATGCCGAAAATCTCCATAGCGCAGCGGGAGGTGCGGCGGGCGTTGCTTTCTCTAGACGTTCATAAGTCGAGTGGGCCAGACGGTATACCAGCAGTGGTGCTTAAGCAGTGTGCTCCTGAGTTATGTCCTGTACTCACGCGCCTCTTCGCGCTTTTCTACCACACTAGGCAATTTCCGTCTTCATGGAAGACTGCGACTGTGCACCCAGTGCCCAAAAAGGGCGATAGATCAGATCCATCGAATTACAGGCCTATAGCTATTACCTCTCTCCTCTCTAAGGTGATGGAGCGTGTGATCAACACACAGCTTCTAAGATACCTAGAAGTACACGATCTGGTCAGTGACCGCCAATATGTCTATGGCTTTCGCCACGGTCGCTCGACTGGTGACCTTCTAGTGTATCTCACACACCGATGGACACTAGCCATTGAGAGTCAGGGGGAGGCATTGGCCTGTAGCCTGGACATAGCGAAGGCGTTCGATCGGGTCTGGCACCGGGGTCTTCTATCGAAGTTGCCATCTTACGGAGTGCCCGAGGGCTTGTGCAAATGGGTGGCTAGCTTTTTGTCCGGTAGACGCATACGAACCGTAGTTGACGGTAGTTGCTCTGATAGCATGGACATTAATGCTGGTGTCCCGCAAGGCTCTGTGCTGTCTCCTACGCTGTTTCTACTGCATATCAATGACATGTTGGACATCAACAACATACATTGCTATGCATATGACAGTACTGGAGACGCTTTTTACACGGGTCGTGCAAACATCCCTCGTTCCGTTGTGGAGGAAAACCGCGGAGAACTTGTGTCTCAAATCGACACCACACTGTCCAAGGTCTCTGACTGGGGACGGGTAAACTTGGTCCAATTCAACCCTACAAAGACACAAATCTGCGCGTTCACCGCTAAGAATACCCCATTCACTGTAGCCCCACAATTTCAGAACACTCGCCTCTACATCTCCAAAAGCATTGGTATCCTTGGTGTCGACATCTTCAGCGATGTTCAGTTCCGAGATCAATTGCAAGACAGGTGAAGCTAGCGTACAAAAACTAGATTTACTCAACAGAGCCAGGCAGTACTTCACGTCGGGGCAGAGGTTGTTGCTTTTTTACTTACGACTTGTAAAGCAGTTACCCCGAGGTGAAGTACTGCATCGCTTTTTAAGTACTGCAAGTTTCTTGGACACCAGCTTCACCTTATTTTCCGAATGAACTCGATACTGAACACCACTGGAGACACACACACACCTTGGATCTCAATGCTCTTGGATATGGTAAATGGTAAGGGGTTTTTACTCGAATTGTGGTAATTCAACGAATGGGGTTTTACAGCGATGAACACGTTAACTTGTGTCTTCGTAAGATTAAATAGGATCAAGTTTTCCGTCCTCAGTCAGAGAACTTAGACAAAGCAGTCTCGATTTTACAAACAAGTTCTGTGCGGTTTTTTTCCACAACGGAACAGGGTATGATTGCACGGCCGTAAAATAATCGCCTCCAGTACTGTCATCTGCATAGCAATGAATGTTGTCGATGGACAACATGTCACTGATATGCAGTAGAAACACCGTAGGAAACAACACAAAGCATTCAACTACCGTTAACTACGGTTCGTTAGTGTCTGTCGTACAAAAAGCTAGCCACTCGATTTGCACGAACCTTCGGGCAGTGCGTAAGATCGCAACTTTCACAGAAAAGCCCGGTGCTAGACTCAAATATAATATAATAAACGCCTTGGGTATGTTTAGGTTACATGCCAATGTGTAAAGGTTAATAGGCTTGCAGATTGAAATAACGTCATTTTTTTGCATAAAATAATCACAGAATATTTAGTTATATAGTCAGTTTAAAAATAAATAATTACATTGAAATAAAACCAATATTTAGGGAGCATCTATAGATATTGGTACGGAACCCTTCGTGCGCAAGTCTGACTCGCACTGGACCAATTTTTTTTAGATGCTTGAGTCGCTGTCCATGTATTGTTTTCCTGCAAAACCAATACTTTTTTTATAGCCTCAATCCATTCAATTTCCATTGCATCCTCATATTAAGACAGGTCATCCAAAATGCATGAAAATACAGTATCATAATCATTTAACCATATTGGTTTCTTTATAATTCGCTTTGTATGCTTTGCAGGTATTTCCATTGATAGTGGATATTCTCTTCCACTATCTTCTTTATGGTTTTAAACAGTTTCTAATGAGTCTAACAAATCCTGAGTTTCTACATAGTCTGTAGTTTATTTTTCTTCCCCTTCAGTTTTCATTAATATATTACTAAAAATATGCTAGATTTTCTTCCTGTTTCTCAAAAATCTCATCTCTCATTTGTACAATATTACTATCAGCAAAATATATTCTATACCCCTTTACATTTTTATTATAACCTACGTATTTTCCCACTTAGCCTTTGGAATCCCACTTTTTACGGTGATGTTTAGGGACATGCACATAAGCAGGTTGCCCAAATATTTTTAAGTTTTGGATGTCGTTGTATGGCTTCTGAAACCATAATTCATGTGTGGTCTTTTTCGGAATAGAACTTTGGCCTGTATGTGAACAGTTTCCACCCACATAAATTTAGGCATTTTTGATGTTTTTAGCATAGATCGCGCTGCTTCCACAATAGTTCTGTTATCCCTTTTAACCCTGCATTTAGCTGCGGAGTATAAATAACTGATTTTTGATGCCTTATTCCCCTAGCAAAAAATGCTTGATTTAGCTCTTAATTAACAAACTCTGTTCCATTATCACTCCTGACTTTGTACCCTGTATCCTGCTCAGCTTAGTTTAAAAACTGTTTGACTTTACTTGGTATTTCTCACTTTTCCTTAAAAATTAAGCATATCTAAAGCCAGAATAGTCATCTCTTAGGAGAAGAAAATATTAAGACCCCCGAGAGTCAATTTCCATTGGGCAACAAACATCTAGGTGGAGTAATTCACATGGTCTCTTTGATTTATAAAGACTTATTTTAAAAGATAAGTGCATCTTACTTTCAATGCAGCCATGGCATATTTGCGTTGAACTTTTTTTATAAACTATATTGATCCTCTCTAAAATGCTCTCAACATAGTCCATATTCTGGTGACTTAGTCGTTGGTGCCATGTCATCAGGCTATCTCTAGACAAACAGACAGCTGCAAACTCTATGATACTAAAATTCATAATATACACTTAATTAGTGCGGTAACCCAAAGCTAAAATATTATTACCTAAGAATGTAATTTTATATGACTCTATATCAAATGACATTTTTAAATTTCTATCCATAAAACTTCGAAGATAAAATAAGTTTACAGCTAATTTTGCCACTAACAAGACATTATTCAAGGTAGTGTCAATCCATTCAGTTCCGTTGAAGGCACTTAATGTTACTACACTATATCCAACAACATTCAACTCGCTGCCATCACCATTGACAACTTTTCTTGGGTTTCTTATTTATTCATAGCTAAAAATAACTTATCTAGAGCAACACATATGCTCACTAGCCTTTGTAGCAACAAGCCATTTCTGATCACGGTCTCCTTGCTTTCCCACAATAAAGGCATTGCTCTGCCTTTTTCTCATAATATTTTCTCGATTACCATTGTCTTCATTAATACGCACTCTACATTATTTTATTGTATGACCAAACCTTTTACAATAAAAACATTGTGGCTTGTATTTTCAGTCACTTTTATAGTGACCTATCTTTTCGCCAGAAAAATTTTTCACTTTACTTTTATTATTTGCTTTACAAGAGCTGCTTGAGCTACGTAATGCAATTGATTGTGACAGTTCTGATACTCCGCTTCTTTCCTCTTTTATTAATAATTTCGCTGTGAATCCGCTTTCGCTCTGTTGTTTGCTAGGTACACTATGCCAAGCTGCTCTGAAATGCTTGTATTTATCTGGCAATGACATTAGTACTTTTGTCATTAGCATTTTGTCACTGATCTCTTGACGAACATTGTAATAAATTTCTTCTAGTTTAGAGATGGACATAGATATGTCTCCATCACATTTTATATCAAAAAACTTCTGCTGTTCCAAGTGAAGCGAGGTTGATGATTTTTTATTATATTAAGTTTTGATCACATTTCAGCTGATGTTTTAGTGGCAAGTAAATTTGTCACTACATTTTTGTCAAAATATTTGACAGTGAGACTTCGAGCTTTGTAATCTTTCTCACACCACTGAATACTCCTTTTCTTGTGTGTCAGATCGTTTCAAATTACTTTGAACTATACTGAATAACCCTTTAGCCTACACCAATATTCGTATTTGGAATTTCGATATGTTATAGTTATTATCATCAAGTTTTATCCCTTCTGATAATCTTTTTTTCATATTGATCTCTTCAACAAGTCTCAGTCTCAAAAGTATCTCAATCACACAGCAATTTTCGACCGGAGCACAAAATGGTGATTTGGCGTTACCACGACGCATTGTATCACAAAGCACCGTTTTTTACCTTTTTGTAAATATTCTCACGTACACTGGGCCCATGACCTGTGAAGGTTAATGGACTTGCAGAGTGAAATAAAATGCGCTGTAAAAGAACTAATTTAAATCTTTATTTTATTAACTGTATATCCAGTCACAGCACACAAGATAAAGGTTACCACCAAAGAGAAAGTATAGTCTATAAAAAAAACTTTATTGCCGTTCTCACACAATATGCCTTTTCCTAACTCCCAATGGCTGATGCCCATTCAAATGTTAAATACACTAGAAAGTCACCGGTAGAGTAACCGTGGCCGTTGACCAATTTGTGTTTTTCTAGGTACTGTAGCAAGCGGAGGCGTAGTGCTGCTTTTTCTATAAAATACCTTTAGGTACGGGATCTATGTGCTATATTGAAACCAGGTAAATTAGGGAGATGTTTTGTATATTTATATTACTGTTCTTTTTTTATCCAACTCGAATATCATTGTATTAATCATCTTATTCTAAAATGACTTTATACAAAGAAAACACTTAGCTTTCAATTTCATCAGTTCCCAGGGGCATCCTTCTTTGGACAATTATAGGTCTGCTCGTGCGTTACATTTATTGGTCTAAACTAATCGATCTATGAGAGCTTCTCTCATATATTTGACACTGGAGTGTCTGACATTGATTCTATTGGCTACACAGAGCCATTCTATAATACCTTAGGGCTTCCTGGTAAAATACAGGAATCGGCCCTACAAATTGATGAGACTTTCCGGGTCTATATTGAACACTTCAATGTCATCTTATGGAAAAAAGGAACAACCCGGCGTTCCGATTGTTTTAATGCAAACTATCTGACACCGTCTCTTACAGCTCCGTAATATCACGATGAAGTACCTATTTATTGCGATAAGACGTTTGCTAGCATTTCTACTTCCTTTTAACCTAACGAGAGGTCGTAACTTCTACAGTACCTTAATAGAAGCTGTATATTGATCATCTTGGAGAGGAGAGAGGTAATAACGATTGGCCTGTAATTCGATGGATCTGATCTATCAGCACTTTTGGGCACCCGTTGCACATTTGGAGTCTTCCATGAAGACGGAAATTGCCTAGTGTGGTAGGGAAGCGCAAAGAGGCGCGTAAGTACAGGATACAACTAAGGAGTGTACTGTTTAAGCACGACTGCTTAATACCTTCTGGCCCACTCGACATATTAACGTCTAGATAAAGCTATGTCCGCTAAACCTCCCGTTATGTTAAATTTCCGACATGGTCTTACCGCACAAAGGTAGGTGGTCCACTACCTTCGTCGTTCATATTCGTGTTTAAGGCAAAGAGTTTCAGCAATTTACAATATATCCCATGGATACTCATTAAGAGATAAATTTAAGGAAATCAAGGTCTTCACCTTACCGTCTCAGTATGTATTAAATAATTTAATTTATGGTCATAAAAATATTGACTGGTTTGAAAAGAATAGCGTTATTCATAATTATAATACTCGAAATAGACAAAAAATAGCGCTGATTCACACAAGGCTTAAAAAAATAGACAAATCATTTAAAGGACAATATATCCGTTTTTACAAAAAAATTGCTGCAGAATTATGTCAATTAAACTTAAAAACGTTTGAACATTTTGTAAGACAGAAACTTGTCGAAAAGGTTATAACACAATTAAAGACTGCCTTTATGAAAAAAAATCATGGGATTAATTATTTTTTGTTAACATAATTTAATTTATAATTTGTATTGATTGATTAAAATTAAAAAAGTGACTGCTGGAGAGTTTTGTTCACCATTTCTTCTCACCAGGACGCCATTTTGACTTTATTTATTGATATTTTAAGGAAATATAGCATTTGAATTCCCACTGCTGGGGCACGGCCTTCCCTCATAAGCGAGGATGATTTGGGCCATAGTCCACACGCGGGCCCAGTGCGGATTGTGGACTTCTCATACGTCATTTTTTCTTCTTGACGTATGCAGGTTTCCTCACGATATTTTCCTTCACCGAAAAGCCAGTGGTGTGTATAAATAAATCAGTGTAATTGAGCAATTAAGAAAAGACTGATTGGTACACGCCGACCCGGAGTTCGAACTCCCGCCACTTGGGACGTGAAGTGAAATTGAAACCCCTCGGCCACCAACGACTTTTTTCATTCATACATTCATACATTCAAACATTCACAAATGTTTGAAATTCCGTGCTGCTAAAAGGTAGCCCGTTATCCGATACTTATTCGATAGGTAAACTCAAGCTGCTAAAGATTTCTCTTCATTTAACAATTGTTGCCATCGCCGAGGTACTACTAATTTTGTGAGCCTCAATCCATTTAGAATGAGCGTTTATTAAAACACAATATTATAAGGAGTTTAAATAAAAAAGGCAATGTGCACCCTGTACCAAGGTTCTTGTGGTCGTTCCCAGGGGTGTATGGGCACGCTGGCCGGTGCAGGGCGCATGCTGGCTGGTGCAGGGCGCATGCTGGCCGGTGCAGGGCGCATGCTGGCCGGTGCAGGGCGCATGCTGGCCGGTGCAGGGCGCATGCTGGCCGGTGCGGGGCGCATGCTGGCCGGTGCGGGGCGCATGCTGGCCGGTGCAGGGCGCATGCTGGCGCAATTCACACAAACCTGGCCAGTATAGGTACATAGCCTCGTGCTAAGGCTTTACACTTTACTATTTCTTGGTGTGACGAATGTATCTGCTGTAATATGTACGCAATGTCCATACAATATGCATCCCGCTTCTATATGTAAACATTCTGTAATATTAAAATACGCATTTAAATTGTCATCGTCACAATAAACTTAATTTGTTTTAGTCGCAAACATTAAGCGTATTAATATGTTATCTTGGTTTGTATGTTAAGCGATTGATTTAGAGTCAAAAATCCTTTGCTCATTCAAGAATTTATATATGATTCTACCTCATGTGTGTTTGTGTCTACATTTATAGGAATAAAAGATAAGCTATCAGCCACACAATTATTATGTTTTGAGCTTATGCATTTGACCTCATAAATATACGAGCTTAAAACTACCGATTTGCGGCCGCCGAAGGTATTTCTTTATGTTCCCTAAATAAAGGCTTGCAATCTGTGATTAAAGTAAACTGTTTTCCGTATAAGTAGTAATGAAATTTTGTTATTGAAAAGATAACCGCTAGCCCTTCGCGGCAAATTTGTGCGTAGTTACGCTCTGCGGGAGTGAGCGTGAGCGGTAACTGAAGCGCGTAGTTACGCTCTGCGGGAGTGAGCGTGCGCGGTAACTGAAGCGCGTAACGTATCGCACGTCACCTCGGTCGGCAGGACAGAGCCCCAGTGCGCGAGGATGGGCCTTTAGATAATACCGGTTTAATTCTTATGAATGCTTTAACGCATTCCTGAGGCCACTGAAAATTATTGCTTTATTTTAAAAGTTTATGTAATGGTTCAAGTATATCATTTAATGATCGCACCAATTTGCCGTAATAATTTACTAAACCTAAAAACGCTTTAAGCTCGGTTACGTAATTAGGCTTTGGAGTTTTAGTCATCATCATCATCATAATCTCAGCCGAAAGAAGTCCACTGCTGAACATAGGCCTCCCCCATAAATTTCCAAAGAAAACGGTTGGACGCGGCCTGCATCTAGCGTTTTCCTGCGGCCTTCGCTATGTCGTCTGACCACCTAGTGGGCGGTCTTCCGACGCTGCGTTTGCCAGTCCGTGGCCTCCATTCGAGAACCCATCGGCCCCATCGACCATAAGTTCTACGTACTATGTGCCCTGCCCACTGCCACTTCAATTTGCTGGTGCGCTTTGCACTTTCGTTCGTCTACGGATCTCTTCATTTCTGATTTGACTTCGTAGAGAAACCGCGAGCATAGCCCTCTCCATATCTCGTTGTGCGACTTTGGGCTTACTTATAAGGCCCATAGTTAGAGGCCACGTTTCAGCACCATATATCATCACTGGTAAGACACATTGGACATAGACTTCCGTCTCGAGGAACTGAGGTATTTTGGACGAAAAGACATTGCAGAGTTTCCCGAACGCTGCTCAGCCGAGTTGGATTCAATGATTGATCTCTTTCCCGAAGTTGGACCTGCCTAGTTGGACCGTTTGTCCTAAATAGACGTTTTCGTCAACCACTTCGAGCCTCGAATTCTCGACTGATATTTGGGAGTTTTAGTAATAGCATCGATTTCGGAAATTTCTGTTTTTAATCCGTTTGCATCAATTACATAACCTAAGTATCATACTGCTTTATTAAAAAAGCTGCTCTTCTTGGTTTCAATGCGTAACCCACTTTCGGATAAATTTTTGAATACTTTTAATAGTGGCTACCAGTGGTCTGAATCATTAAAGCCTGTAACTAATACATCATCTTGATAAACTGCTACTAAAGGCATATTAAACAATTTTTCCATATTTCTTTGGAATTTACAAGTAAGCACATTTAATGTTAAATGGCAATCTATAATACGTAAATGTCCCCTGCAACTTTACGATGCAGCAATACTTTTTTGAGTCCTCGCTTAAGCAAACTTATTAATAAGCTCTGCTTAAATGCATTTTACTACCCTTACTACGAAACAAAAATATCTATTATTTTTGGAAGGGGATATTTATCATCTGATAGTTCTGGTTTCAAAGTAGTTTTAAAATCGCCACACAAACGATTTACTTTACATGTTTTTTTAATGACTGGCACGACAGGCGTTCCCCAATCGCTCCACCTAACACTCTACATGATTTTTTAATGACTGGCACGACAGGCGTTCCCCAATCGCTCCACCTAACAGGTGAAATTATACCTTCTCGTTGAAGTCTCGCTAGCTCCGCTTCCACAGCGGGCCGCGATGCATAAGATATGGGAGGCGCCCGCGGCCACACTGGAACCGCACCATGTACTAGTTGCAAACAAATTTTGCCTTTATTAAAAACACTAATTTCTGAGGCAAACACTTTTTGAAAACGTTTCAATAGCTTGTCTTTGATAGTATGGTTGGTAAAACGATTTATATCAACAGAATTTATATTTTTTTTTCTAAATTAGTTTGACCAATGTTTAGGAAATTTATTTCGAAGGCCCTTGTACCAGCTCGATGGCGCGGTCGAACGTGAGATCTGCTTCCGTCAATAGCCGTTGCCGAATACGATCACTTCTTAACCCAAAAACAAATTGATCACCTCTATTTCTTTTAAACTGCTTGTAGCCAAAAAAACTTTACACGCCTTGCTGCATTTTTAAAGCTGCGTTACGAATTTGGTTAATGACTGCGATTCGGTTTGTCTGCAAGATCTGAATATCATTCGGTTAGCTCATACAGAACTTTTAGGTGATAAAAATTCTTCCAGCAGTCTCACAATTTGCTCGACTTTAACATCTTCCGGTTTTTCAGGGTAACACAAATCTATTATCAGATCCAAGGGCTCCGTTCCTACGACCGCGACCATGTTTGTAAATTCCCCTGGCTTGATGTTGAGTAAAATGAACTCCGCCCTAAGCCGACTGACCTACGTGGTCCACCGGTCGACATTTGGTTTAAATTCCTGTAGCTGATTGATGTTGAAGCAGTTTTCAGCTGGTTCTACTTTTACTTTTCCTTTGACGCAGCTTTTGTTGTCTTATATTACTGTATATACACTAAATAACACGTTTTGGCTTTATTTCGTGTCCAAGTTGTAATATATTAGCAGTTTAGGCTGTTGAGTAAAACACGTTCTAGTCGAGACTGGATATACATTTAATATAGAAAGTGACAAGTAGGTAGGTGTACTATTACAAATATATATACGTAACAATTTTGAATAAGTTTTTCTTATACCACTAAAGTGGCAAACAAGCTTGCAGTCCGCCTGATGGGAAGCGGCCACCGCAGCCTATGGACGCTTGCAACACCTGAGGCATCACTTGCGCGATGCCGACCTTTCAAAAATCTAATAACTTCTTTCTTGAAGAACCCCACCACATACCCATTGTGTGTGACCATTTAGGTTCTCAGGCGTGAGAATGAATTCCCTGCCGATGCCGAAAATAGCTGTGGACATAATTTAAAACAATTTCTCTGAACACATTACATTATACAAGCGGTATAACATACACAGGGATATTCACAGCCCGTCGTTGAACCAAGTCAAAAGAGCCAAGCGCCCAGGGATGGCAGCAATACTCCATATCGGGCCGAACTTGAAATTAAAAACTGAAAATCTGCCATATTCTGTGAAAATGTTTAGTTTTTACCTATTTCGATTTACAAGATAGACCCCATTTAAGGTGAAACGGACAGGGGGACAGACAAATAGATAGGCAGCGTAGGTTTAGTAATAGGGCTCATTTGGCACACTTTGAGTACGGAACCCTAAAAATAACCATTGGTATATAGTCATAGATATTCATATGGCTATATTTTGCTAATTCTCAGGACAAATAAATGCGTCCATAAAAACAAGTTGTGGTAGCTGCGGTAATGAACAATCTCATTTCTACATTAACAATATTAGGAAGGTTGTAAAAGCGGTTTTTGTTTTTCTAGGTTTTCTTTTTATCACCTGTGTCGCACTTATTTGTCTTTGTCAACTGTATCGCACTCTTTTCTGTTTGTCACCTGTATTGCACTCTTTTCTCTTTTTACCTGTATCACACTCTTTTCTCTATGTCACCTGTATTGCACTCCTTTCTCTTTGTCACCTGTATCGCACTATTTTCTATTTGTCACTTGTATAGCAATCTTTGTTTACAGTTTGTCGGAGCGTGTTGTCAAAAATGTATAAAATTGAATTGCGTGCGGTTATTGAGTACGTGTGCTTAAAATATTTTTATAAGGAACAAGTTAATATAGAATTACAGGATACTCTGCAGGTGCAAATGCTCCATCGTATTCTACAGTCGCACGTTGAAGTGCCGAATTTAAGCGTTGAAGCACATCCACCAAAAAATGACCCTCGCTCGGGTCGCCCAACAATGGTAGTCATCGGTAGTGATCAAAGAAATGGTTATAAAAGTTGAAACAATCTTTTAGCAGATCGTCATCTCACAGTAAGTTTTTTTAAACTCAAATTTTTGAAGATAAAGTTCTTTAGCGGCGTTGTGCACTTTTTTGTGATGGGTAAAAAATGTTAAACTCGCGTCAGGTCACGTGTCCTGATCGAAAATTCATAGAAAATTCGTTAGACGGAACTCGCGTCAGATTTATTTACATTAGGTTAGTTTTTAGATTATAAGTAGTGTAGGGAGGTTGGATATGGGATTGAAATGTCAAATATACTACGTCAAAAAAGTAAATGAACAAACATTATTATTTGTGATGGGTAAAAAATGATAAACGCGTCAGGCTGATCGAAAATTCGTCAGACGGAAACCATAATGTTAAAATTTTATATTCAGGTTTTTTTCAAAATCAAAATCAAAATCTTTTTATTCAAATGGGTTACTAAGAACACTTTTGAATCGTCAAGTAAATTAACTACAACTAGCTTTACAAACTAATTACAATACTATTGTATTTCGTGTGTCCAATAAGTAATCTTTGTAAAATCACAAACGAAACATAAAATTATATGTATCAACTAATAAATACATGATTTGTATTGAAACACTAAATAAACAAGATTTACAATGTAAATAGTTTGATTTAAAAAGAAAACAATCAATATTTAGGTAATATTTCAATTGCCTATTGTTTTTCAGATGGCATAAGGGGGGGCACCATGTGATACGTTAAAAGTCCTTTATAAAATCGAAAAAATTATATTCATATAATATATACATACACATACACATATACTAAGAATACAAAGAGGTTTGCAAGAGCAGACCAGCCTCCACAGGCGGCACCCGTTCACAAGTATGAGACATGAATCAGCCATCGCTTCGCTCAACCATGTTTTAGGGAACGTAACGACCCGATGCACATGCCACCAACGCAGAGGCTTTGAGAGAGCATATTTATATTATATAATATAAATATGGTTTGAATATCAGCAGCAGAACCCCATAGCAAAGTACCATATGACATGACACTGTGGAAATAAAAATAAACAAGTCTTGCTGTGGTTATGTCAGTCAATTGCCTGATTTTCCTCACCGCAAATGCAGCAGAACTAAGTTTACCTGCTAGTACTGTAATTTGTGGACCCCACTGCAATTTTGAGTCCATAGTTATACCTAAGAAGACAGTTTTATCAACTAATTCTAATTTTCATTACTTAATACCAGATTTCTATTAATTTGGATTACATTAGGTACTTTACAAGTCGCAAGTTCGTCCCCATATGGAGTACTGCTGCCATCTCTGGGCAGGTGCACCCGGTTGCCAGCTTGGCCCTTTTGACTCGGTTCAACGACGGGCTGTGAGAATTGTCGACGATTCCAAACTCACTTGCGGTATCGAGCCCGAGGGTATCGAGGGTATGTGTTCTACCGCTTGTACAATGGGTTGTGTTCTGAAGAATTGTTCGAAATGATGCCCACGGCTACTTTCTACCATCGCACCGCTCGCCATCCGCAGGGAATTCATTCTCACACTTTAGAACCTTAATGTTCGCGTACAATGCGGTTTCAGAGTAACTTCCTCCCGCGAACGCTTAAGTTGTGGAATGAGCTCCCTGCCAAAGTTTTTTCCAAGGACTACAGTATGGAGTTCTTCAAGAAAGAAGTTATTAGATTTCTGAAAGGTCAGCAACGCGTAAGTGATACCCCTGGTGTTGCAAGCGTCCATAGGCTACGGTGACCGCTTACCATCAGGCGGGCCGTAAGCTTGTTTGCCACCTTAGTGGTATAAAAAAAAAAAAAAAAAAAAAAATAGTTTTACTACTTTCTGAAAATAATAATTTGTACTTCGGATTACAATTTGACAAATCCTATAAAACTTTCCTCGAATTTATGACTAGGGTAATTAATATCAACATATAAAGTTTACTAAATATTACAAAAAGTTTTATTCATGTGGGAAGATAAAACACTACTTGTCATTACAGTGAAGGCCAATTAACGTTAACAAACACCTTTCTAAGAATTAGTGAAGTTTACTAATAACAAATATCATAGCGGACTGCTACGAATCAAGGTTGACATCACGCGTCCTACATCGCGCTATTAAAGTTTCTTTAAAGTTCGCATATATACAAATGGACCACGGCGTTTTCTAGGCATACCATGTCACCTGGCGGGGAATTCCCTGTAACCGCCGCTTCAGAGTTGGTGACCCTAAGATGAACAAATTTAACGCACCTTCCGCCACAGCCCTTCTTCTTACTGGTACACGAACCAGTTGTTTCGCATCACAGAGGTTCTTCAGGACCTAGCGGTGTAATTAACGCTTATTCTAATCGTGTTACGTTATTTCATTCCAATAAATTTTACTTGTTTTTAGTAAACAACACTATTATTCCAACAAGACTAGTTTTATTCCAGTTAGTAAATACAATAAGTAAAACTCATTGGTAACCGTTAGTGTAGTTTACTTGTCCTCGGATTACTAATATCTTAGTGATTATTAGTATTATTTTTACTTGTGCCTACTAAAGTTTTTTCTCCGCATGGAATGCTTACCGATGCTCAAAAACAAATAAGGCTGATCATTTCTCTAGCTTCTTTGGAACTATTAAAATAAAATTCTGAACATTTCTTAGCTCGATACAGTAGCAGAGCAGAGTTTGTTTTATTTAGAAAGTAAATTAGCTGCTGCAGCAGAGCAGACTGTTTCGTTGACAGTTAGAAATTGATTACCGTAGCAGCTCATAAGTTATTGTTTTTACGAAGTTAGGTTGTATAATTTTACAGACAAGTGATTGTTAGGAATTAAATAACACTGACTGTAAATGTATCCAATTATTTGGGTAATGATTAATTAATTTGTCTTTGCTACTAATTACTACTTGAACCTGCTGTCCGTAAATTGGCATAGTTAGAATGTTGTGAACAACTGAAAGATGAGTAGATGTTTTTTGAGTGTACACACGCATTCTCACTTTTTATTAAACGCTCTACGTAGGTGTTTAGAGATTAAAAAATAACTTTAAATATTTTGTTTTAAGTTCCATTAACATTTTATTAAAATATACACTTTCAATCTTTGTTGTAGTATTAATGACATAGTGACGTTACTGCTTTCGTTTTCACCTATACTGTCGCATTTTCGTTATTTACCCGACGATAATTCCTTGCGCTGTGATTATGCAAATAGGTTTCCTTTGTTATTCACTACACGTCAACTGTGAACAACACATTGTATATACATTTTAACTGTAATTTTAGTTTAAAAAATAGAAAAATGTAATTCGCCGCTCTGTTTTAGCTACTGTGAGTCGTAACCTTTTCATGAATCAAAACTGTTTTTATGCTGCTATGCCAAGTATCATACATAGTATGTATACAATATCCATAAATAGTAATTCAAATTCAACTAAATATTCAAGTATCATTAATATTACTAAGTTACTAGGCAGTGAATATAAAAATTCCGTTTACATTAGGTCCCGTTACTTAGAATAAGAACCGCAGATTAGCTATAATTCCCGCAGCCCCAGACACTGCCCACGCTCAGCACCGTATTGTTTCCGCTCAGCTCAAGTGACCTGTCATAAACAACTTACAGGTGTCAGATAAACTTATCGGGTATTTAGACGTTGTCTTTGACTCCCTGGCAGTCTAGTAGGTACTGTGGCCGGCTGCTGTGCAGAAGGGGTGGGTTTGATTCCCGCACTGGACTTACATTTGTGATAAACATTTGTGTTGTCTTGAGTCTGGATGTATTTATGTATTTACAAAAAAAGTAATATATGATAATGATTTTTTATCCGTTGTCTGGTATCCATAACACAAGCTTTGCTTTCTTTAGGGCCAGACGGCGCTGTGTGTTATGTCCAAACACAAAAGCACTTGGTTCTAGCGAGTAATTAAAAATATGAGTAAGTATTGGCAAAAGGCTTAGTTCATCATAACCAGCGGCTGTAAAAGTTAAAGATAGAAAATATTTTTTAACAACGACTTTTAGTTATAGATGAAAGACTTCGCACAGCTGTGGTAAATCAGCTAAGTAGTTAAGGGTTTGATTTATAGCTGACTCTGACAAAGATACTGAGGAAGATTAAAACTGCCTGATAAGTGAATAAATTTCAATATTACAATTGGTAGTATTAGGAGTGTTCCCAATACCAGTAGATTTAAAAAAAAAATCTAAAGCTCTGAATATTTTAAATTTTGATTAGGTCTGAAGAGAGGGTTAAAGAAAGGTTTCTGAGACTAGTATTGCATCGATTTTGGTGTTACTAAAGGACGTCAGAACATCTTGATGATGCGCCGGAATACTCTGTGCAATAATATGTACCACGTTAAAAGAATTGCTACAGGAAGAGAAAGTAGGAAATAGTTTGTCATGTAGAGAGACGTTCTCTTCGCTATCCAACTTAAAAATTCCTCAGAAGAGGATGAGCACGAGTAATAGTTATTAAATATGTCATTATTATCATCGACCATAATAATAGTAAAAAAATACTCATAAATGCAAGTAAATATATAAATACAATTAATATATATATAACTATAATAGATAATAAAAAAAAATTAAATAAGAATAAAAAACTCATATCAAACTTTTACTATTTGAGAAAAAATCGGCCAAGTGCGACTCGCCCACCAAGGGTTCCGTACCATTATCTATATAAACGGCAAAAAAATCACGTTTTTTGTATGGGAGCCCCCCTCAAATATTTGTTTTATTTTTATTTAATTAAATATTTTTAAAGTGAATATATAACTAAATATATATTTAAGCGTCTACCCGTCGCCGTTATCAATATCGAGCAAAAACAAGCAAAAAAACACTTTTGTTGTATCGGAGCCGCCTTAAATATTTATTTTATTCTGTTTTTTAGTATTTGTTGTACAGCACATCTTCTGTGAAAATTTAATTTGTCTAACTATTATGTTTCATGAGATACCTGGTGACAGGTGGACAGAGAGACAAAAAATAAGACAGACAGTGGAGTCTTAGTAATAGGGTCCCGTTTTTACCCTTTGGGTACAGTACCCTAAAAATGAGAAATAAAAATAAAAACAACATAACATAACAAACAATCATATTAACAACATTTAAGTATTAGAAATGTCATAGACTTCAAATCCTGTAATCTGTCCTCTGGAATGCGCAATAGCCTCACATAATTAGCCACACTTTAGAAAGAAACAAAATTAATCTGTGGTATTTTTTCTCATAGACAAGACTTCGCTTCGCTTCATTTATGTCACACTTTTGCGCCGTTTTTTTTTATTTTCACATATCGCTAGGAAATGCTTTGTCCTGTTCTCTATGTCTATGGGTCTACTTATAACTAATATTAATACTAATAAAGTACCCTACAGCATAATGTGTTATTTTTAACTCAACACGCAAGCAAATGTACAAATAATTGAAAAAAAAGACACAAAAAAGCAGAATAAAGCTAAGCTAAGCAATCAAGACAATTAACAATCGCAATACAATCGAAGCTAGACATTGGAAGTATTTAAAAATAATAAAACGGGATTAAACGCGTCATTTGGCAAAATACCTTTCTGCCGACGTTTCGGCTGTGTTACACCAGCCTTGGTCACGGGTAGACTGGGTTTTATTATTTTTAAATTAGTAATGGAACGCGTAAATTTAAAAACTTATATTGGAAGTATGTTCTGTTTTGAAAGTTGCTTATCTGTGGTAGAAATTTGACAGCCTTTTGTGATGAAATTAATATCTGTTATCTATGTATCGTAATGGATTCAAAATATACTGGACAAAAAACATGTTTAGCATTTCTACTACTCAACCATTTTATATCTGCATGCATTGAAAACATTATAAGCAATGATAAAGCAGTTATTATTAAGAAAAGTTATGATGTATTCTAACATAAAAAAGGTAAGAACATAGTTACCTTGCCGTACGTTTGAAGTGTGTGCGCGAAGTTTACAGATCTTGTTGCGTCTTTCACAGAATTTTAATTTGTCTGGTCGGCATAATTACGCTCCGAGTTTAATTTTATCGGTTTTTCGCTTTCTTAACGATATTTAGTATATAAACAATATAATTTTAATTCCATATGGAGGCTGAGATTTCGATAAAAAAAATGATCAATGGTGAAGGTCATTTATCGAAAAGGTAAATATTTACTTCTCGTAAACCCGTTATTTTTGCATGAAAAAATTATATTCGATAGATAAGCATATCCCTGTACGCAGATGAGAAAAAATAGTCGGCGGAGCAGAATAGTTTTTAATAAAAAAAATATTTCAAAGTAAAGAAAATTTCTTGCTACAAAATGGCCGATATGTTAATAATGTAATTTATATGCAATTAACATGTTATTTCAAGGAATCTTGGCTATATACACAATCCTGCAGCTGTCCACACATACACATATAGATGAAATTCAGCCTAAAATTGGCGTAAAATCCAAGTTTTACTAAATAAAACATTTACATAAGTAGGTTGGTACATAATTTACAAATAAAAAAACAATAGAATTACAGGAAACAACAATTTTTTTTAAACGATGTTGCCAGTATCAAAAAAAAATGCCAACTTAAACTTTTTCAAGTTACCATTGAAATTGCTTTTCGTATTTTCGTTAGTATCACATTTTTTACATTGCTTTGTACGCAAGTTTTTATATTTCAACCAACTTGTACTTATTTAGTGTAGTCACGGCGACCCACTTTGGAACATGAAAACTTGCGCGTGAAACTAAGCGAGCATATAAAAATTAGCGCGCGAAGCCGAGTGGAGCGAGCCGCGGCAGCGGCCGGTGAGCGCCGGACCCAACTTTTTCTAATTCACTGTAGTCAGGGCACCAACTTGTTTTTTTAGTTTAGTGTATATAGGGCAATCAACTTGCATTTATTTATTTAGTGTAGTTAGAATGGCTTCATGTTTAGTGCGCAATTTACAAAAAATCTAAGCAAAACAAAAAATTACAACCACTCACAAAGTGAATAAAAAACGGCTCAATTTTGTAACAGTTTTTGGGAGTTTTTTTTTGGAAGCTGGCAATATTGCTATTAAAAAAAATAGTTTCCTGTTTTTTGTATTGTTTATGTTTCGTAATGGCGTTTTTGTATGGTGAAAATAATTTTGTTTAATATTTTGTTTTTAGCTGAAATTTGCCTTTTCCGCCGAATTTGGAATTTCATTTGTGTATAAGGAGATGCTTCTCTATCGATTAAAATTATTTTATTTAAAATTGACGGGTTTACGAGAAGTAAAAAATTACCATCGAAAATTTGCTAACCAAATTTTTCGATTGAAATTAGGTAATTTTTTTGTATTTCCTGCATAAAACAACAAAAATAAATATTTTGCTTTGAAAAAATTTGGGCTTGTTTGAAACACAAAAAAGAACATTCTTACCGATTTGCGTGAAAAAAATTTTTGGCTACTTATAGTTATCAATAAAAAATCGAAAGAAAACTGTTTTTTGCATTTTTCTTGATAATTGTGAGGTTATAGGCAATTATGTATGACAAGACAAGAAAGTTTTAGATTTCTTTATTATCTACAATTTTTACATTTAACTTTTTTCGATGGTATGCATAGTTTAGCCACACATCGCAAACAAACTAGTACCAACTAAAAACGTATATATTTTTCCTTCGTTACTTACATCATCAACAAATTTTTACTGCATAGATTTTTTTTTACGATATTTTGAGCAGTTTGGCCCTGGTCTATTAGTTCAGTTTCGTTAAAACTAAAAAAACCCTCATCACAAGTGAAATTAAAGTGAGCCGGGATGTTAACTGTGAAATTGTTCCCTTACTTCTGAACGGTAGAATATAACTAGTCTATGTACTTGCGTATCTATGTATCTAATTTGGAAGTTAAATTACGGAACGCATGAGAATGTTGATATTATTATAGTACATGGTATGATACATGTTATATATATGGGTAATTAGTAACGATTTTTATGTACCGTTATAAAATTAATTAGTTTTACAGTGAAACTGTACCTTTCAAAAGTGCGTATCGTACACGCATCTAGTTAGAGTTTGTAGAATTAGTATTGTCTTACAATTCGTGTAAGTATATTACTCACCCACGCGCAGTGGGTAGGGCGCGTCGCGGCGGAACTGGTGGTCAGGACCCTAGGTGTCAGTCTGTGCTTATGTAATCTGCAAAGAGGCCTACTCTAAGGGAAGGAAACTTACTATAAAAAATTAGGAATCTGCTTAAATATAGTCAAGCGATTTGTAATTCGAACTTTGGAAGTATCACCGTGGTGGTTCCTGGTACTGTGGGCTGAAGGAAAGGTGTAGTGTCACCCGGGCGTCGCGACGCTAACTCACGTTTCAACGCGACGACATCGCTCGTCGGAATGTCTCTGGTACACTTAAATGTTCAATCACGTCACTATATCACACTGTATTTAACAAACTTGCGTCGACACAAACGAACCGAATGCGGGATTTAATTTGTACTGACTTTTCTAAAGTCCTCCACAATATTAATAAACGAGCAAACACCACTAACGACGTAATACGCCGGTGTGTGCGAAGTCGTTAGTGACTATACCAGTACTAAGTTGTCCGGCAGCGGCCGTCGTGCGCTAGCCTAATGGAGTCACCAACCAAATACCTCAGCAACTCGAGGAACTCGTTCCTGCCCTCGGAACGATTGCAATATACGACCCCTTCTCCTATGGAGGGGCGGCAAATTGTCCTTCTTCACTAAGACAAGGTCTCCCACCTTAGGAGGTTCCGTTTTTCCGAACACTGGACGTGTTGCTGCAAAAGACGAAGATACTCCAGTGAATTTTCACTAATGATTGCGACATCTGCTGCAGTAGTTCAAAACGCGTTAACCTGTTCACGGCGGTATCACTACATATATACAAACGCACTACATACTCAGGTAGTAAGTTAAGGAATGCAACCTATTTTAATTAAACTCCAAACTTCGGGTTATACGTCTCTCCATGGATGCTAGTCTAATTTCGGCTAGCTTTCTGGAGTGACCCAAAGGAGGCCTGTCGGGACGAAATGCACTTGGGGACTCTTCCACTTCCCAAAACCGCTGAATCGCTTCAGCGAGAGAGAGACCCAGACAAGCTGTAGGATCCGGCGAACGTACAGGCACTAGTGGTTGTACTGAGCCCATTATAATGTGTTTTCAAAACCAATGGCCGAGACAAAATACTCGGACGAGGGGAATCCAGGGAGGAGACAGCGGCCGAAACCTTTCCTAACAAACCCCGATTCCAAAATGCCATCAATTCCTCGCACAAAGGGACCCCCGGGTTCAGTCTCAACTTTTATTGATCCACTAACCATTCCGACACTATACACCCCTGTGAGCCAGGGTACAAGATCGCGCACGTGTGTATCCGATCACCCCGAGGTGAAACGACGCAAACCTGTGCGGTAGGCAACAAAACCGTGAAGGAAGGGAAAAGGAATGATAAAGGAGTGGAGGTTGCAAGTTAATAAAGGAAAGGATTGGAAGGATGGGTAGGACTCAACTCACGCGGAAGAAGATCAAATCTGGGAATGGGTTCCAAGTCCTCGTGAGCAGGACGCCTCATGATGGCGTAGGAAGGGACACCATAGGTCGGATTGACCGGTTGCCTTCGATGGAAGTGTGGAGGACGTCGCTCCAATCACGGCCACTCAACAATGAGCGGTGACATTCCCGCACTCACCATCCGCACAGGGGGATGGGGTCCGATGGGGACAAGAAGCTCCCCCGGCCATGACAGGCTCGGAGGCCCGTGCCCTGAATGACGGCAAATCCAGTGGGGATGTTGCATCGACCTGCGTGACGCAAATCTTAAATTTGAGGAAGTGAGTTGCAGAATCTCCTCCGTATTCCCTCTCGAACTGACCCCTCATTTCCATGGGCAAATTGCCCAAAACAATATGGAGGAGCAGAAAAGACCTACCACCACTGGGAGGTCCAAAGCTTGAAGTGGGTTATACGCAACTAGCATTACGTTGAAGAACCCGCTACCCAAGTGTCTGACGTCCTAGACTCGTGGGAGGCCCAAAATGGCTGACATTTAAGTGTCCACTAGCTGCCTAACATTTTGGTCCCTCTTGTCTAGCAGTTCCCGCGCCACAGGTGGCGTTACCCAGAGGGCGGTGCTGGATTAGACCCCACGGTTCTCCACCCAAAGAGGCGAAAAGATAGGCTAGTTTCTGTATCAGTCAAGTCAAAGCATTCAATTTAGCAGGTGCTGTTGCAAATATGGCAACATTATGGAAAGGTGGGCGGTCGGCTTTCGTTTCCTTACTAATGTTCCTCTTGTCATTTCAAAAATGTGCTGGATTAGATCCCGCGGTTCTCCACACAAAGAGGCGAAAAGATAGGCTAGTTTCTGTGTGAGTCAAGTCAGAGCGTTCAATTTCGCAGGTGCTGTTGCAAATATGGCAACATTATGTAAAGGTGGGCGGTCGGCTTTCGTTTCCTTACTAATGTTCCTCTTGTCATTTCAAAAATGTGTGCTTGCTGTGTTGTAGAATCGTTTATAAAATTAAATAAATTGCTGTGTGTGTGACAAAATTAGGAACTTTTATTTCTGCGCGCCGCTCTCAGATAACTATCATACATGGTCCATACGAGCCTCGCACTATGCAGTCGATAAAGTACTCCGTCGAAAAATCGGCTCGTCATTTTTTTTGCGAAGCAAGATAACAACCAGCAATATGTGCAGTCAATTTATCTTGACGCCATACAGATATTCACGACAAGAACAATAATATATATAATTGCTGTATGTGTAGTAGATGCTTGACGATAATTTATCTCAAACCAAACGACGCCATACAGAAGAGAAAAACTTGTGGTGTACTGAAAAACTTGCTATCAATTTGTATTTAGTTACTTGTGAACAATGGCGGATGATAAAAAGAGAGCAGAACTGGTCGCCAAGCGCGGTTTCATTAAAGGCAATTTGACCAAGATCTACAAATCTTGTTAAACAGGAAACACTTAATGCTTACTTTAAGAATTATGAACAATTATGTATGGAGCTAAATTTTATCGACCCTACAGATTAATAACCTGTAGAAGAAGAAGAGAGCAAGAATACAAACAGGCATTGTCAGCTCTGCGCTCTGCTGCCTCCAAAAAATCCGTAAATCCGACAGCATTTATTTAGGATAACAATACAGATACCCTTGCAAAGATCTCCAGGACCATTAATTTACCGATCATACAAATTGCAAAGTTCACGGGTAACATACATTTATTGCATTATTTAGAGCTTAAATAGACAAAGATCCTTGCTTAGAAAACATATACTGCCCAGCCGACACATCATACCTTCAGTATCCCGGCTACAAACTCGAGCACAATTTTGTGAGTCGTGCCGGTGTATGTATGTTCGTCCGGGAGGATATCTACTGTCGCCGCCTTCATAGCCTTGAAGACAGGAACCTGTCGATATTGTGGGTGCGCGTAGATTACGGCGGCCACACTCGTATCTATGCGTGCCTATACAGGTCTCATAGCGGTGATACGGACGTAACTCGACTCTTCACGTACCTAAGTTTGACGGCTGACAAAGTTGAAGTGCAATATCCTACAGCCGAACTAGTTATTTTGAGAGACTTTAACGCCCACCAACGTGAGTGGCTCAGTGAACTAATAACTATGCAGGGATATCTGCTAATGAATTTGCTCTGACCTATGGATTCTCTTAGCCGGCACTTTCTCCAACGAGAATACCAGATACAGAGGACCATACAAGCTCATTACTGAACATTCCGTCTCAGTGGATGCGCCTTTAGGCTCCTCGGACTACTGTCTGGTTCGGACTCAAGTGTCATGCACACAACCCGATCCATCTGGGCCAACGAACTGGCGTCGTGTGCAACATTATTAGTCGGCAGACTGGGATGGATTGCGAGAATTTTATGCATCGTACCCGTGGAGGAAGATCTGCTTTAGCTCAAAAGATCCTGACGTCTGCGCAGCCGCAGTCAATGAGACAATCCTCGCTGAGAGGGAATGTTATATCCCTAACCAGCAAGTAGCTAACGGCGTCAAAAAACGACCGTGGTTAAATGGTCTTGGACCACGGCTCGTAATTATAAGGATCCGAATATTTCTGAGTTAAAACGCAAATTAAATGCTGCCTCGAGGTTCAGTAAGATAGCAACTGCCAGAACAAAATTCCAATTCATCGGCAAAATAGGTGGGCGACTTGCGAACTATCCTTCTGGGAGTAGTGCTTTCTGGTAGCTTGCCAAAGCTGTGAAGGGAACTTTTGCCAGTCGTCGTTACCAACACTGCGAAAAACCGATGGTGACTAATTGGCCCATAGTGCTAAAGAGAAAGCCGATCTACTGGGCAGTCTCTTTGTCTCAAACTCGAATATAAACGATGAAGAACGCAGCAGGAGGTGCGGTGGGCGTTGCTTTCTCTAGACGTTCATAAGTCGAGTGGGCCAGACGGTATACCAGCAGTGGTGCTTAAGCAGTGTGCTCCTGAGTTATGTCCTGTACTCACGCGCCTCTTCCCGCTTTTCTACCACAGTAGGCAATTTCCGTCTTCATGGAAGACTGCGAATGTGCACCCGGTGCCCAAAAGATAGATCAGATCCATCGAATTACAGGCCTATCGCTATTACCTCTCTCCTCTCCAAGGTGATGGAGCGTGTGATCAACACAGAGCTTCTAAGATACCTAGAAGAACACGACCTGGTCATTGATCGTCAATATGGCTTTCGCCACGGTCGCTCGAGTGTAAACCTTCTAGTGTATCTCACACACCGATGGGCACTAGCCGTTGAGAATCAGGGGAAGGCATTAGCATGTAGCCTAGACATAGCGAAGGCGTTCGATCGGGTCTTGCACGGGCATCTTCTATCGAAGTTGCCATCTTACAGAGTGCCCGAGGGCTTGTGCAAATGGGTGGCTAGCTTTTTGTCCGGTAGACGCATACGAACCGTAGTTGACGGTAGTTGCTCTGATAGCATGGACATTAATGCTGGTGTCCCGCAAGGCTCTGTGCTGTCTCCTACGCTGTTTCTACTGCATATCAATGACATAATGGATATCAACAACATGCAGATGACAGGACTGGAGACGCTTATTACACGGGTCGTGCAAACATCCCTCGTTCCGTTGTGGAGGAAAACCGCGGAGAACTTGTGTCTCAAATCGAAACCACACTGTCCAAGATCTGTGACTGGGGGCGGGTAAACTTGGTCCGATTCAACCCTACAAAGACACGCTAAGAAAACCCCATTCCAGAGCACTCCCTTATCCATCTCTATGAGCATTGGGATCCTTGGTGTTGACATCTCCAGCGATGTTCAGTTCCGAGATCATTTACAAGATAAGGTGAAGCTGGCGTCCAAAAAACTAGGTGTACTCAAAAGAGCGAGGCAGTACTTCACGTCGCGGCAGAGGTTGCTGCTTTACAAGGTGCAAGGCCTATCTCTGGGCAGGTGCACCTGGAAACTAGCTTAGACGTTTTGAATCGGTCCAACAACGGGCTGTGAGAATTGTCGACGATCCCAAACTCACTTGCCGTATCGAACCCTTAAGCCTGAGGAGAGACTTTGCCTCCCTGTGTGTGTTCTACCGCTTGTACAATGGGATATGATCTGAGGAATTGTTCGAAATGATGCCCACGGCTACTTTTTACCATCGCACCGGTCGCCATCGGCAGGGAATTCATTCTCACACTTTAGAACCGAAATGGTCGCCTACAGTGCGGTTTCAGAGAAACTTCCTCCCGCGAACGCTTGAGTTGTGGACTGAGCTCCCTGCTAAGGTTTTCTCTAAGGACTACAGTATGGAATTATTCAAGAAAGAAGTTATTGGATTTTTGAAGGGTCGGCAACGCGCGAGTGAAACTTCTGGTGTTGCAAGCGTCCATAGGCCACGGTGACCGCTTACCATCAGGCGGGCTGTGTGCTTGGTTGCTACCTTAGTGGTATAAAAAAAGAAAGAAAGAAAGAAAAGACAGAAACTGTTGTGTATAGTATAAGTGGGTATCTGTGTATACCCGTTGTTGGGTGACGATTCTTGATTAAATGCCAGTGCGCTATGGACTACCAATGCTTTCACTCGCGTCCCTAATCACATACTTAACAGTGGCGACGAGCTGTACCCACGTTGTAAAGAGTTACATACAGTGATTAAATTGTGTGTTGTGTAATATGAATCCGTCAAATGCAATGTGGTCGAGTTTTGATCATGCACATCAAGATTGGTCGATTTACATAAAAAAACTTAAGCAAGGATTCATTGCGAGTGGAATCGATGAGTCATCGGACAAGGCCGGTGTTAAACGTCGAGCATACCTACTTAGCGCACTCAGCGAAGGGACGTATCAGCTGGCCACGAATCTTGCGCTGCCTAATGTGTTGGAAGAAAAAAATTTTGACGACATTGTGAGCATTTTAAACGCCCATTTTATACCCAAACGCTGCGGATTTGCAGAACGCCATTATTTCTACGCAGCAGCACAGCAAGCGGACGAGACACCGGTACAGTGGGCGGCACGGCTAAGGGGTCTTGCCGCGCACTGCGGCTTTAAGCATCTTGAAGGCTCACTGCTGGACCAGTTCGTGATGGGCCTACTGCCCGGTCACGAGCGCGAAAAAGTGTTCGGTCAGGACGTCGGTGAGCTGACGCTAATGAAGGCGGTGGAGCTCGCTGAGAGCGTGCGGAGCGCCCGCGCTGGTGCCGCGGCGGCAGCGTCGTGGGCGCTGGCAGCGCTATCGATGCTGTGTTCAAGATGGAGAAAACCTCTAAATCGGGATTCGTACGTTCGGACAGCAAAAAGTGTTCCGTGTGTGGTCGTACAAATCATAGTTCAGCGCAGTGTCGTTTCGCTAATTACAAATGTGGCAAGTGCAAGGTCAAAGGTCACCTTCGAAAAATGTGCAAAGTGAATTTCTTGGAAACAGTGAGCGAGGGGGACGACGGTGAGTTGTTCAGTATACGCTGCCGGAATGGGGCTCCCATGACCGATGTTGTGGTTATCGATGGTGTTCAAATTCATTTTGAGTTCGATAGTGGTTCTGCCGTTACGGTGATATCCGAAGATACTTATAATTTTTTTTTTCAAAGTGTGCCATTATCGCCTACAAAAAAAAAACTAGTTAACTATACAGGCGGTTTCATAGTTTGTGTAGGTTGTGCACGGCTGCGCATGACGTATTGGGGCCGCACGCGGGCCCTGGACGTGTTTGTGGTGCGTGGCGGCGGGCCCCCACTTTTAGGTCGGGATTTTATTTCGCGATTTGGTCTAGAATTGTCTTCAGTACACTTTTGTAATAGTTCAGTTTCCGAAAACGAGTCAATTGACAAATTAATTGCAGAATTTTCAGATATATTTACAACAAAATTAGGTTGCTTTAATAAATACAAAGTAAAATTGCAATTAAAAGACAATTCGAAACCGGTTTTTATTAAGGCGCGGCCAGTAGCATTTGTACTAAGGGATAAATTAAATATTGAGATCGATAGGCTGTTGGGTTTAGGTATACTCGAACCAATCGAGCATTCTGATTACGCGTCGCCTATTGTTCCAGTGCTAAAAAGATGGAACGGTAAGGCTGTGTGCCGACTATTCGCAAACGGTCAACAAACAGCTGTTGATAGAAACGTATCCCTTACCAACTGTCCATGAATTGTTTTCGAGGCTACATGGGGGGGAGCAGTACACAAAGCTAGATATGTCGATGGCCTACAATCAATTTCAGATAGATGACCCTCTAAATGTCACGTGTATAAACACACACCGCGGTCTTTTCAGGTTTACTCGAATGGTTTTCGGTCTGTCGTCAGCTCTTGCCATTTTTCAGCGAGCTATTTCGTGTGTCCTAGCTGATATGGAGGGGGTACAATGCTTCTTAGACGATATTTTGATAACAGCCGCCACCAAAGAGAAACACCTGGAAAGACTACGTTTAGTGCTGCAACGGTTAAGAGACGCAGGTCTGACGTTGCAGAGGGAAAAATGCTCCTTTTTTCAGGATGAAATAACTTACCTAGGATATAATATTAATAAATTTGGTATAAAGAAAAATCCAGAAAAAGTTAAGGCCATACTTAATGCTCCAGTGCCTAAAAATCTAAACGAATTACAGTCTTTTCTGGGCCTAGTCAATTACTCTAGAAGTTTTGTCCCAGGAGCATCATCTATATTGTGCCCATTGTATAACCTTTTAAGGAAGGGAGTCGAGTGGTCCTGGACAAAGGAGCATGAAAAAGCATTCAATAGTATTAAGTGCAGTTTAGCATCCGAAAAGGTATTAGCTCACTTTGACCCAAAAGCCAAACTAGTGCTAACAGTCGACGCGTCCCCTAAAGGGTTAGGCGCGATATTGTCACAAATAGAGGCTAACGGCAGTGAACGGCCAATTTCGTTCGCTTCACGGACTTTAAATTCAGCAGAGAAAAATTATTCTCAGATCCAAAAAGAAGCAACAGCAATCATATTTGGCGTTCGACCGTTTCACCAGTATTTATACGGGAGGTCTGACCCCTTTATATTACGGACAGATCATAAACCGTTAATATCAATTTTCGGGCAACGACGCGGCATTCCAGAAGTTTCAGCAAACCGGTTGCAAAGATATGCAATGTTTTAAGCTGCATATAACTATGAAATAGAATTCGTAAGGAGCGCAAACAACAGCGCTGATTATCTATCGCGTGCGACGTTGCCAGAATTGACGAGTAATAGACAGAGTGCGAGTGAATGGCGGGCCGACGCAAGCGCGGGAGACGACGTCGCGACTTATATCAACTTTATAGTAGACGGAACCTTGCCGGTCACACTCGAACAATTACGTAACGAAACAAAAAAAGATATTGTTTTGATAAAAGTTATTAAGTATGTTCAACAGGGCTGGCCGCGCA
Source organism: Apoda limacodes (assembly GCA_946406115.1). Lineage (NCBI taxonomy): Eukaryota > Metazoa > Arthropoda > Insecta > Lepidoptera > Limacodidae > Apoda > Apoda limacodes. The sequence goes on along the minus strand of OX291553.1, from coordinate 1,040,482 downwards.
ACGTGAAAAACAATAAGTTAAAGCCTTATCATCAATGTCGTTTACAACTAGACTACGAAAATGGTTGTTTAATGAGAGGCCATAAGGTTGTTATTCCATTGTCACTGCAGGAAAAAGTTTTATCGCAATTGCATAGTTCTCATATGGGTATTGTAAAGAGTAAAGCTGAAGTTCGTGCGAGACTGTGGTTCCCGGGTGTAGACGATGCCGTGGAGCGACTCATAGGTGCGTGCGAGATATGTGCTGCGCTGCGGCCCGCACCTCCTCGCGCCCGCCTAGCGCCTTGGCCGTTTTCACAGCAGCCCTTTGACAGGATTCACTGCGACCTGCTCGGCCCAATCAATGCACACATGTACTATGCAATTGTCGATGCATATACCAAATGGGTGGAATGTTATGACATGAAAAATAATACAACTTCTTCAATGATAATAGGTAGAATGTACGAATTTATGTCGCGGTTTGGTGTTCCGCGCACGTTGGTTAGCGATAATGGTACAAGTTTTACCTCAAATGACTTTGAAATGTTTTGTAAGTTGAACGGCATATCACACGTAACGTCGCCTGTGTACCACCCGGCAAGCAACGGGCAGGCGGAAAGCTACGTAAAAATAGTAAAACGAGGCATAAAAGGCGCTCTGTTAACATGTAAAAATCAAAGTGATCTAAACAATAAACTTCTAAAATATTTGTTTGACTATCGCAATTCAGTCCATACTACAACCGGTTTTTTGCCTGCCCACTTGGTCTACGGCCGTCAATTAAGATCGGTGTTAGATTTTATTAATCCACGCGATCAGCCGCAGTCGCCCTCGTCCACTGAACTCGCAAAGTCGGTAAAAGAAAAACAGTTCTTGCAGAGTAAATATTACGGGGGTGTTGTACGAGCAGATTATGGTCCAGGAGATAAAGTCTGGTACAAAAAATTTGCCGCCAAAAACAATTTTGAATGGATTAGAGGAATCATACAGAAAAAAATCGGGAGTGATGTATTTAATTAAAGATTACGCAGATAACTCCGTTATGGTCGAAAGACATAAAAATCAAATATCTCCCTTCGTCGATAAGGAGTGCAGCAAGAAAATTGCTACTAAGGATGGATCAAGTCAGCAAACGTACGTTCCTCAGATGTGGACATTGCCAGTTATGTTGAAACAGGCTCAGGTAGATACCAACAATATTGACAGGGGAGAAGTGGATGTCCAAGCCCCTCAACCAATAAATCCTATAACTGACTCAGCTGCGAGTGTGGCGCTGCCAACGGCAACAGAAGTGGAGAGTGCGCTCCAGCCACCCGAGCCCGACTTGGCCTCAGCTCCAGCAACGGACGACTCAGCAAGCGCCAGTCCCGGCGTGGGCCTCGCAGTACAAACTGCTAGGTCACAGACATCGCATCCTAGAACGTTGCGAGAACGTTCAACGGTAGACTATAAGAAGTTCCTTTAATTATTTTTATGAGTTATTTTACTATGTAAAAAACTTAGGTGGAGGGATGTTGTGTATAGTATAAGTGGGTATCTGTGTATACCCGTTGTTGGGTGACGATTCTTGATTAAATGCCAGTGCGCTATGGACTACCAATGCTTTCACTCGCGTCCCTAATCACAAACTTAACAGAAACTATATTACTTCCAAAAGCCATACAACTTAATTAAAAATTTGCCATTAATAGGTGAAAGTTACTTTTCATAACTAATATTACAGATGCGCTATGAAAATGAATATAAAACTACTAATGACCACATTAGTAACTTGTTGGAGCTACCAAGTATTACTAGATCCATGCCTGTTAATATTAGACATTTTGTGTGTAGCATAAATAACAGGAACTCGCTGCTCTCAAAAACTTAAACCAACCCTTAGAATCTACGGATCCTATTGATTTATGTATATTAACAAAAAAGTTAGATTTCTACACTAACAAAGACTTTCAGTTAATCCATGAATCCGATAAGGTGTCCACTATTAAAGAATTTGTGGAATTTTTAAAGCGGCAAGCCCTAGCTCTTGTGAATGCAGAGCTACCAACATCAAATGTCAGCCGTACTCCGCAGACAACGCTACAAAGGTACAATACATGATCTGGCATGATATGTAAGTGCAACCATAAATGATTTAACTGCCCACAGTTTAAAATGTTAAAATCAGCCGGACGATTAAAATATGCTGCTGACAATGATTTGGGTAGAATATGCCTAAACAAACACTTAAAAAAGTGTCGATACTTCTTTACATGCACTATATGTAAAGGAAAACACAATACGCTAATGCATGAGGAAGAAACGCCTATGTCGTCTGTTACAATTGTGTAAAAGATTTCTCCCACACAGGTCCTTCTACTAACAGTTCGAGTTAGGCTACTTATGCCCAATGGCACTGAGGTATTTGCCAAGACACTTTTAGACAGCGCTTCACAAACCTCATTTGTCACAACAGAACTAATAAGATTGTAGAATTTAAAACTTAAAAGTGTGAATACTAGAATTGTTGGCATCTGAAATGCCTACAGCTCTGTGAGTCAATGTGTGCAGCTAGAAGTTTACTCAAGTGTGTCCTTGTAAGACCTAGTTGGGGGGTGGGAGGTATTATATAAGAAAGGGAGACTTACTGAAATTGGAGCTGATGTCTAGACGTAGAAAATTTTGGTGCAGAGCTGATTTCTTCGTCGTAGGCTGAACATTTGTAGAAACACTTCACTGAGTTTACACTAATCCGGGCCTGGGTAATAATAGTCTTTTGGTGCAGATATTAATTATTAAGTTGTCGTTGAAGTTCAAATTTGACGTACACATATCAGCTGTAGTGAGCGGAGCCACTGTGTTGCTGTGCTAAAAGTGTGGCCGCTTCACTCGTCGTTTATTGGAGGTGCGTTCTGACTAACGTCCCGACACTTTGGTGTGAACACTTTGTCATTGACCAGATCACCTCAAAGCTGCCGCAGCAAAAAATCAACAAAGAAGCAGCTGCACTCACATCTAACTTACAGCTTGCTGATAATAACTTTGATGTGCCAGCCAACATTGACAGTTCAAAGGCAGCTGACGCATTTTTCCAGGTGCGCTTACCGCAGTGTAAGCAAAACACTGTCGAAACCCAGCACGCAGCTCAACATTATACTCAGCCAGCCTCTGCACCACAGCAGTATCCTTATCTATTAAACACCAAGTTTGGTTACGTCATCGCAGGTACCCTCCGAAACCTATGTCATTGTCCACAACTACATAAACAGCAAAAGGTATCTTTGTTTTATGGACAATGTGATTCAGATATAAGCATAGCAGTATCTAAATTTTGGATATCTGAGTGTGTGCCTGTAAGTAATCTTCTCAGAAACAATTTCTGAGTTTGATCAAAGTAAAAAAATATATTTAAGGATACAGTAGTATTCAAAAATAAAAAATTTCAAGTAGCTTTGCCACTAAAACTCCCATTAGAACTAGTCACTGCAACCCTAGGTGACTGATTCAATTTAGCGTTGCAAAGATTTCTCAACTTAGAAAAACGTTTCAAAAGGGAACCTAAACTATATGCAGAATACCAGATATTTATACATGAGTATTTAGAGTTAGAGCATGGCTCATACATAAACATTGATAAATATGGTCTCAATAAGGATCCTGTGTTCTTCCTTCCATATCATGCATTGGTAAGGCTTGATAAAAAGACCACAAAGTGTAGAGTAGTATTTGACGGATCAATTTTTTTTTATACCACTAAAGTGGCAAACAAGCTTACTGTCCGCCTGATGGTAAGCGGTCCCCGTAGCCCATGGACGCTTGCAACACCAGGAGTATCACTCGCGCGTCGCCGACGTTTTCGAGAACCCAAAACTGTAGTCCTTGGAGAAAACCTTTTTTTTTTTTTTTTTTTATACCACTAAGGTGGCAAACAAGCTTACGGCCCGCCTGATGGTATGCGGTCACCGTAGCCTATGGACGCTTGCACCACCAGGGGTATCACTAGCGCGTTGCCGACCCTTCAGAAATCTAATAACTTCTTTCTTGAAGAACTCCATACTGTAGTCCTTGCAGAAAACCTTGGCAGGGAGCTCATTCCACAACTTAAGCGTTCGCGGGAGGAAGTTTTTCTGAAACCGCACTGTACGCGACCATTTAGGTTCTAAAGTGTGAGAATGAATTCCCTGCCTATGGCGAGCGGTGCGATGGTAGAAAGTAGCCGTGGGCATCATTTCGAACAATTCCTCAGAACACAACCCATTGTACAAGCGGTAGAACACACACAGTGAGGCAAAGTCTCTCCTCAGACTTAAGGGCTCGATACCGCAAGTGAGTTTGGAATCGTCGACAATTCTCACAGCCCGTCGTTGAACCGAGTCAAAAGGGCCAAGCTGGTACCCGGGTGCACCTGCCCAGAGATGGCAGCAGTACTCCATATGGGGCCGAACCTGCGACTTGTAAAGTAACAACCTTTGCCCCGACGTGAAGTACTGCTTCGCTCTGTTGAGTACACCAAGTATTTTGGACGCCAGCTTCACCTTATCTCGTAAATGATCTCGGAACTGAACATCGCTGGAGATGTCGACACCAAGGATCCCAATGCTCTTGGAGATGGAGAGGGGAGTGTTCTGGAATTGTGGGACTACAATGAATGGAGTTTTCTTAGCGGTGAACGCGCACACTTGTGTCTTTGTAGGGTTGAATCGGACCAAGTTTACCTGTCCCCAGTCAGAGACCTGGGACAGTGTGGTCTCGATTTGAGACACAAGTTCTTTGCGGTTTTCCTCCACATCGGAACGAGGGATGTTTGCAGGACCCGTGTAAAAAGCGTCTCCAGTACTGTCATCTGCATAGCAATGTATGTTGTTGATGTCCAACATGTCATTGATATGCAGTAGAAACAGCGTAGGAGACAGCACAGAGCCTTGCGGGACACCAGCATTAATGTCCATGCTATCAGAGCAACTACCGTCAACTACGGTTCGTATGCGTCTGCCGGACAAAAAGCTAGCCACCCATTTGCACAAACCCTCGGGCACTCCGTAAGATGGCAACTTCGATAGAAGACCGCGGTGCCAGACCCGATCGAATGCCTTCGCTATGTCCAGGCTACATGCCAATGCCCCCCCTGACTCTCAATGGCTAGTGCCCGTGGCGAAAGCCATATTGACGGTCACTGACCAGATCGTGTACTTCTAGGTATCTTAGAAGCTGTGTGTTGATCACACGCTCCATCACCTTAGAGAGGAGAGAGGTAATAGCGATAGGCCTGTAATTCGATGGATCTGATCTATTGCCCTTTTTGGGCACCGGGTGCACATTCGCAGTCTTCCATGAAGACGGAAATTGCCTAGTGTGGTAGGAAAGCGCGAAGAGGCGCGTGAGTACAGGACATAACTCAGGAGCACACTGCTTAAGCACCACTGCTGGTATACCGTCTAAAGCTGGTAACCTTAACTGTTAACACAACTTCGTCGTTCTCTCAATGATATCCTGTTAAATGGTAGAGTAACGCAAAATGAGCTGTTTAACATAAATAAATAAATATAAATAAATATATTTGGACATTAGACACAGCGTCGTCTGGCCCCAAAGTAAGCAAAGCTTGTGTTATCGATACCAGACAACGGATACAAATACATATCTTACTTTTTTTTTGTAAATACTTACTTACACCCAATTGAAATACTCTTGCTCTTTCGTATAGGTGGGTATGTATTTAGCACAGATCTAAAAAATGTTTGGATCTGCAAATCCGTGAGTACCAGCTTCCTGATACGAATTAGTATATAATAGATTTTCTCGAAAGTTATTTTGACATAGGCCGATTGCAGAGAGGTCTTGCTTATGTCTTGCGCTTTTGTAACAACTTTAAGTCTATCGCCAATAAAAATCCAAACTAATTTTGATTCTGAAATTAAAATTTTGAAACAAAACAATCCTGTAAAGGGTAATCTAAGCTCTGTTAATCCATTTATTGACGATTTGATTGTACAACAATCCCATTCTCACAAAGACATCCATTTATCCTACCGAACAAATCGCTAGTCACAGCGATTATTATTATAAGTGAGCATATAAAAAATCTACATGCTGGCCAGAAGCTTACTTTTAAAGATGAAAGTTTGCAAAACAAGTTCTAATTGATGTAAAGCATAAATTCACATAATTGATGTAAAGCATAAATTCACATTACAAACGTCACTGTATTGTTTGTACGATTATCTCACAACCATCTTTGCACATTGAAGCTTCTTTTATCACTACATATGATGATAAGGGTTGTTGTGTCCTATATTTTGGATCCCTTTTTTAGTATAGAAATAGATGGCAGAACAGGCTTTCTAATAAAAAAACTACTGATTATGGTCCTAGCCACAACTTGTCTTTATTCTAGCGACATAAGTAGGTAAATGAAATACAATGCGATGTTTCGTGTGTAGTTTTTCATATTCACAATATTCCAATGTGTAATAAATCAAAAAAAAGTCGAAGATAATACTTTACTTTGGATTTTCTGTTAATCTCGTAAATCACTTCCTTTTGATCTATCAGATTTACCCTATGCTACTATGTTTTTATTGTATTTGCAAACAAGGATGGAACATTTGATTTCCAGACTTTGCGCTGATCCTAATTATTTTAGTTTTACCTTTTCAATAAGTGCGACGATTAGATATTGGTGAAGGAGGGATGTACGGCTTTATTATCCATCCACTTGACGAATGGTAGGTGGACCTAGATAGCTACGTCTTAGGTTCAGTGGAGCAGCAACTTTTCAGTGTAGGTAACACATGGTAACCCATAACAGTCGATGCCTACAAAAGCTGTTAGTGGCAAACAAGCACACGGTCCGCCTGATGGTAAGCGGTCACCGTGGCCAATGGACGCTTGCAACACCAGAAGTATCACGCACGCGTTGCCGACCCTTCAAAAATCCAATAACTTCTTTCTTGAAGAACCCCTACTGTAGTCCTTAGAAAAAAACCTTGGCAGGGAGCCCATTCCACAACCCAAGCGTTCGTGGGAGGAAGTTTCTTTGAAACCGCACTGTACGCGACCATTTCGGTTTGTGGATTCCAACATAAACACAGAGTTTTTGTAGAATCAAGCTGTTTAAATTCAAAGTAATGGAAAGTGTCCTTTTATGATAGGGAGGGCATTTTCCAATATTTGAATTGGACGCTGTAAGAGAAAGGGAGAAAAGAAATGCCGTTGCTAAGTTTCTTGCCGGTTCTTCTCAGTACAAGGTCTCCCGCCCTGTAGACTTACGAACCGATGGCGTAGTGACATTCATAAGTGCTCAATTATTGTAGCCTAAACTGAATAAATTATATTGAATTTGAATTTGAAAGTTTTCTCCACTGCATTGATTATTTTCCCCGTTTTGTAATAAATTTGGTGAATTAGAGTTCCATTTTCTTAAGTTAAAACCTCCTGATTTTAATAAACATATTAAATCCCGCTGTAATTTCTTTGCTGACGATAAAGAATGAGCTCCATGAAGTAGATCATCCATGTAGAATGATTTCTCGAGAACCTTTACCGCTTCATTGTTGTAATTATGTTTTTCATCTTGTGCCAGCTGTTTTAAGGTTATCATTGCTAAAAATGGCGAACACTTAATACCGTAAGTTGTAGTACATAATTGAATTTCTTGATATGCTGAGTCAGGAATATCACGCCATATGATCTTTTGAAATTTTTCATCTTTTCAATTAATAAGGATTTGCCTAAACATCTTTTCTATATCAGCAGTAAATGCATACTCAAATTTTCTCCATTTTAATACTAAAAGTTGTAAATCTTCCTGTAAATTCGGCCCAGAATACATAAGATCATTTAGACTGAACCCGGTAGACGATTTGGCGAACTCTTAATGACGTAGTCGTAGAGTCTTCGCGCCGAACACAATGGTGTGGTAAATAATACTCAGGTTTTATATTACTTGTAGCTGGTTTCATGTGTACCAGACTTAGGTATTCATCTATAGAAAGTTTGTAATCTCTTGAGATATCTTGATTTTTTAAAAGTTTTCGTTCCAGCTGCCGAAATTGCTCAATAGCCAATGATTTGGTATTTCGTAATTTTTCTGATAAATCAGGTTTAAATGGAATCGATACTTGAGACCTGCCCTCTTTGTCTCGGATTGCCGTTTTCTTGTAAAAAGCTACACAATACTGATAAGTGTTCCTCTGAAATATCTTCAATTTGCCAAAATCTTTGAATTTGATCAATGTTGTTAAGGACTATATTGCATTGAAAAGTTTTCGTACCTCCGCATAGTATCCACCCCAGGTGCGTTTGTTGAGCTATAGCGCAGAATCTCCTCTACATTTGCCATCCAAAATAATCTGAGAGTAAACATCTGCACCTAACAAGATATCAACAGGTCGGCTGATATTGAAATTCGGTTAGTCCTGCCTTTAACCAAACTAGCGCGTAGATAAAAAACTCGAAGGACCATAAAGATGTTGGGTTTGTTGCCTAACACCTGTTGCTTTGCTTTAATGACAGAAGTTGATAAGTAAAACCATTTATTTTAAAAGGATGAAATGACACACAAAAACAATTAAAATTTATAAAATGAGAATAACTAAAAACTTGCTAAAATGATAAAAATGCTTCAATTGTAAATATGCTGATTATGCTTAATTGATGATAATTGATAATAACTGTAAGTACACGATACAATGCTCGAACATGTACTGGCTTCGAAACGTAAATGTTTCCGAATTATAAGAAACGCATTGTGTAGAAAAGAAAAAAGTCTGAGGAGAGACTTTGTCTTCCTGTGTGTGTTCTACCGCTTGTTTAATGGGATGTGTTCTGAGGAATTGTTCGAAATGATGCCCACGGCTACTTTCTACCATCGCACCGCTCACCATCGGCAGGGAATTCATTCTCACACTTTAGAACCGAAATGGTCGCGTATAAACTGAAATGTCCATGTTCAATTCAAATTTCGCGCTTAAAAATGGCCATATCTTTTTTTTCTCACCTCGGGGAGCAAAATGACCCAAAAAATTCATGTTCAGCGCACAAAATGACCCGGACCCCTTAGAAAATAACTTTCCGCCATTCGCAATTTTTTCGAAACGTGCTCGATTTTAACTCCCGTGCGACTGGACTACTGGGCCTGCGTGTGGGTAGACCGTGCCCCAACAGTATAAGGAACGTATAAGGCTGATGAGGACGAGGAATAATTAGACCTATAATGATGCTAACTACAAGGTTACAAACTAATAATATTTATGTATTTCATAGATTTATAATGTTGCTTACAAACCCTTTGTAAAAAATAAATAATGTGAAATTATATACATATAACTTTAGAGAAAAAAAAATGATTTATCAAATTAAAACAATTTTGCTCTGTCTGTGTCGCGTCGGTTGCGTGGATTTAAGTAATGGCTCTTGTGATATAAAACTTTAGTCATTTATTTTAAAAGTTCGCTTTATCTTTTCAATAATAAATCTTTTTTTTTGCTGACTGAAGACAAATTAATTGGATTCTTTTAGTTTAAATAGGAATATAAATGTAACTGTCTTCCAATTTATTTTTACTATTGCTAATGCTCCTAGATGGTTCCGTGTGTGTAATTGCCATAAGAAGAAGCCAAGTTTAGAATTTCATATTCAAATGACAAACACGAAACTATACGAAACGAAATATTTTGTCATGTCCGTCCATTCACCCGTCCTATATAGGTGGGAGAAGCAATACGCAGGCGTTCGCCTCGGTAAATGTACTAGTTCAGATGGTTATATGCGAGTAATGCGAGTAACAAAACTATTAAAAATCGGATTTTTCACTAGACTAAATCTAGTTGCGCAACTGTGAGGTTATCCTACAATAATGACAAATTGATCGGTATTTTTCTGTAAGAAGTGTAAATCACAAAAAAAATGGCATAACCTTTTATATATAAATTTTTATCCTAACTAACAAATATGTCTTTAATACTTTAAATTACGTTTTTTTTTCTGTATTTTTTTATTTTACCAACAAATTGCAGTAAATTGGGCAACTTAACCGAAAATCTTCAACTTATATCTACGGTATGAAAAATTTACTATTTCAAACTCGTCATTTCATCATTACCAGTGTGTCGAAAGTAGCGCCTTATCCAACTGTTGTGGCAAGATTTGCCGAAATACGATAGTGTTGGTCTCTCTCAACACAGATATTATCGACAATAAAATAAAAAATTGATACTTATAATACTTGTATGAGTTTATTTTTTTAACGTGAAACGTCTATAAGACCGGACCAAAACATACGAGTACCCGGACAGAAATGTGAACCGTAACGAAATTGTCTGTATTGTTTCGCCTCAATAAATCCCAACGGTTAGGAAAAGTAACCGTGGTACCACTGGTGGTACTACTGGGTGTACCACAGGTAACAAACTTAAAATATTAGTCTTAGAGAAGTAAATGCGGTGTCATTATTTAGTTTGATTTAATTATGGAAAAATAAACAGATACAAGAATCAGTTGCTTACTGAAAAAACCTAACTAACAAAAATGTATTCGTCAATTTACACAAAATTAATCTATTTTAAAAACCAGAAACTAGTTTTTCTTAGCTTTAAGTAATATATAATACCTTTAAACGAGCAATTCTTGTATATATGTATCTATACATATAAAATGCTTTGTCCTGATACATTATTTGCGAAGGTGTTTTTATAAACATTATATTAATCCTTATACAAATAAATACGTTATTGATCACAAGTATTGAATTTAAAACAAAATTGCACTCAACATTATACGATTTCAATGAATATCTTAGGAGATATCGCAGTTTTAAAATAATATTGCAGCAAAAAAAATGATCAACTACTACGCGCGCATTTATGATGTGCAAGGCCGGTGGGCAGTGCCCATGAGGGGGAAGGGCGGTAAATATTTTAGTTGATTAGTTTTTAGTAAGTAATTATTTATTTATTTTGAGAACGAGAAAAAGAGGGATGGAGATAGAGAGAGATGGAGAGAGAGCGAGAGTAAGAGAGAACGTCAAGTGTGAGTAGGTTTTTTTTCTATAATTGAGGAGTTGCCGTAACAATCCTACGCTGATAATCTAACTAAGGGCGGGCGAAGCCACTGGCAAAAGCTAGTATATATATATGTTATCTGAATCTCGGAAACGGTTCCAACGATTTTCATGAAATTTAGTATGCAGGGGGTTTCGGGGATGATAAATCGATCTTGGTAGGTTAGGCTGGCGTTGTTTAAAAATAAAACTTCCAGGTACTAATTCTAATTCATTTTTCTAATTATTTTAATCAGCATTTTAGTTCTGAATCTGATATTTTTCATAGGTAAAACCAGAAACAGGTAACAGCTTTCTTTTCTCCAAAGTCCACGCGGACGAAGTCACGGGAATAAGCTAGTTTATTAAAAATGCCAATCTTGTTTATAATACTCCATTACAGATTTTACTTATTAAAACGTTTAGCCTTACTAATATATCTGGATCGAGAATAAGCATATTTAAGAAAATGTTAATGTCCGTTAATAAATTTAAGGCTCCTTTTACGATGAACTATTTGGTATGTATGTTTTATTTTTTTATATTTCATAAATATCGTTTTATACTTGTCATTTATTATTGAGAAGAGACTACGAATCCTACAATACATACTATTACTATTTCGCCTAGTGGTGACTTTACTGTTTTAATATTAGCTTCAGTAAATAAGTAATAATTTTCCCGTACATTTGTTGTTGTTTTCACTGATACGCAATTCGAAATATATATATATATATAGGTCCAAGTGCGATTTAATTTGTATGTCGAGCCAGAAGTGAAGCAGTCACGCGGCAGCCATTATTAAAAATCGGCCGAATACGAGTCGGAAGAAGGGTTCCGTACCATTATCTTTAAAAACGGCAAAAAAATCACGTTTGTTTTATGGGGGCCCCCCTAAAATACTTGTTTTATTTTAATTTAATTATTTATTTTTAAAGTGACTATATAACTAAATATTCTACGAATATTTTAAGCGTCTACCTGTTCTGTTATCAGTATCGAGCAAAATCGAGCAAAAAAATCAATTTTGTTGTATGGGAGCCCCCTGAAATATTTTTTTATTCTGTTTTTTAGTATTTTTTGTTATAGCGGCAACAGAAATACATCTTCTGTAAACATTTCAACTGTCTAACTGTCACGGTTCATGAGATACAGCCTGGTGACAAACGGACGGACGGAGTCTTTGTACTAGGGTTCAGCGTAATGTTTAAAAAAAAGGTAAAATTAGGCAAATTAAAAAGTAATTTTAATAAAATAAACGAAGATTTAATTTAGCAAGAGACTTTACTACAAACTTAATAAATATATTGCGGCAGAGTAATAATATATCAAGACATATTTAAACCTTTCTAAGCTAAACAAATCACGAAAGCTACATAATTTCTTATTTATTTTATCCGAATTTGTAAAAATAATAATTATAATTATACGTACTTTGTAGTAATAATTAAGATTATAAAAACACTTTTTAAAAATACTACTTTTTCTCTGCTATTAAAATTTTTAATTTACATATAGATAGCTGACCCCGCGAACGTTGTTTCTTTTTTTTAACCAACTGCCGCACCAATCTATTGTGAAAGGGTTGTACTAATTCAGAAACCTTGCCCGGCGTGTGCATAGCAACTTACTAAAATTTCTTTACAATCGGTTTACCCTTGTTGCGCGAGTCCGACTCGCACTTGGCCCTATCTAACTCGCACTTGACCCTTTTTTTCTTTCTCAGAAACCTTCCTCGGCGTGTGCATAACAACTTACCAAAATTTAATTACAATCGGTTTACCCTTAACTTGATCCTGTCCGACTCGCACTTGACCCTTTTTTTTTATTTCTCAGAAACCTTCCCCTGCGTGTGCATAACAACTTACTAAAATTTCATTACAATTGGTTTATCCTTATTACACGAGTCCAACTCGCACTTGACCCTTTTTTCTTTTACAGAAACCTTCCCCGGCGTGTGCATAACATCTTACCAAAATTTCATTACAATTGGTTTACCCTTCACTTGACGCTGTCTGATTCGCACTTGACCTTTTTTTCTTTCTCAGAAACCTTCCCCGGCGTGTGCATAACAACTTAGCAAAATTTCATAACAATTGGTTTATCCTTATAACACGAGTCCGACTAGCACTTGGGCCTTTTTTCTTTTACAGAAACCTTCCCCGGCGTGTACATAACATCTTACTAAAATTTTCATAACGATCGGTTAACCATATTGCACGAGTCCGACTCGCACTTAACCGTTTTTTTCTTCTTCAGAAACCTTCCCCGGCGTGTGCATAACAACTTACTAAAATTTCATTACAATCGGTTTATCCTTATTGCGCGCATCCGACTCGCACTTGACCCTCTTTTTCTTTATTAGAAACCTTCCTTGACGTGTGCATAACAACTTACCAAAATTTCATTACAATTGGTTTACCCTTACTTCACGAGTCCGACTAGCACTCGACCCTTTTTCTTTTTCAGAAACCTTCCTTGTCGTGTGCATAACAACTTACCAAAATTTCATTACAATTGGTTTACCCTTATTTCACGAGTCCGACTAGCACTCGACCCTTTTTCTTTTTTAGAAATCCTCCTTGTCGTGTGCATAACAGCTTACCAAAATTTCATTATAATTGGTTTACCCTTATTACAACAGTGCGACTAGCACTCGACCCTTATTCTTTTTAGAATCCTTCCCCGGCGTGTGCATAACAACTTTCCAAAATTTATTACAATCGGTTTACCCTTATTACACGAGTTCGACTCGCACTTTGACCATTTTTGGTGTAGGCCCCCTTAAATATTTATTTACTGTTATGCATTTAATAAATTATATTTGTAACTTTTTGAATAAACCACCATAAAATTTATATCGGTTTTAATAATACAATTGCATGCTATATCTAGTTTTTGTATATCGCCAACAGACATCATTTTTACTGAGTCTGTAGTTTTGTTTCCTAAAAAATCTCTGTTTTTAAACAAATCAATTGTTTATTAAGCCATTTCTTTCTTTCGTACATTCAAATATTTTATGCTAATTTTTATTTGGAAACACAACTTCATATAAGATCGGATGCTACAAGGAAATTAACATTTTACCGCCACGGTGCGCGCTGTGTTTCGTGTGAACCTTTACATGTGAACTATATTTTTATATAACTACAATTCCGAAACGCTGTGTGCGCTCCTACAATAAAATTAATATTATGAAGTCTACTTATTTATATAGTGGATTGTGTTATTCTGTGTGGAAAATAAAGAACTGTACCTACTTGGATTGCAACGCTGCTACTGAAAACCCAGGCCTGGCAGAAGGCAGGAAAAGAAGATTTCGTGTGAGTGTTTTCCACTTCTGATCATATAACCTTTTTTTTTGTGTTGGGAACGAGTGGCTGAACGTTTTTCTTTAACCTTTTTATTTGAATATTTTACTGTTGATCAAGATGTGGGCAAACATCTCTTAATGATCCTCCGTTAGTCAAATGCTGGTTTTTAGAACTTTGGATAGGTTCACTTAATATACAAACATTCAATAAAAATGGGTATAACTTTATATTTATCCCGCTTGTAAATCGTTTGGGTTGCGATCAGCTTATAATATTCATGCTGCTTGTAAACCGCGATAGGTTAACAATCACATATTTAATTTGTATTCTCGCTCCTGAGCCGATAGGTTAGGATTTTGTACTAAGTTTCAATTTCCAATATTAAGTTCCTACCTATTTTTCATGTTTATGCATATCATTCGCGTACGTTTGGTGATTTCTTGAATAAATTACGTTATTTAGCGCTTAACCCGTCAATAAATTTTACAGAAGTTACCCATACGTTTTAGTGTACCACTTAAATTCAATAATTTTATATAGGTAGGTAGTCAAATGTTACATTCATTACCTACAAAGTTGTCGCGCAGATTCAATTCTAGTTGTTTACATATCTTTACATATGGTGTGATTCAGCGTTCCAGCAGTAGTTTCGTTTGTCAATCAAAATACTACTTACAAAATAATAGCGCATTGATGCATTGATCAAGCTACTACAAATTTTACTCCCCACTCTCGCTGCATTATAAATAAACATCGGTTTCCGCTTTTGAAAAACTGAATATTAAGGATGAGAAAGATTTATAGTTTTTGGCGTTACAAAAAATCGACCAAGAAACGGCACGAATATTTGAAAACTCGGTTTATTCTGAAAAGTTACCTACTTACAGTTCCTTTATAACTTTTGTAAAAGAACAAGTTAATATTATACAACGAACAAGTTCCAGTTATCATATACCTACCGTTTCACAAAGCAGGCCGCTGCAAAATAAATTTATTTTGCCTTCTTAAATAAACCTGCCTAAAAATACCAAGTCATTTGTTAGTTCTTGTAACATTGATTCCACCACGACTGCCTGCCGTCAGGGGCTCCCTCGGTGACTCGCATATTGACTGAGCAGTGCCCCTTCGTCTCGTAGCAATACTACAATTGTAACGCAGCCTATGCCTACGCCGATATCACAGTGTGCTACGTCTGCGGCTAGCAATAACCAAGACCACAAGATTTTCTTTTGCTGGCACACGTCGCTTTGTGCTACGAGCCAGACTTCTACCACGGTATTGTTGTCTACATCACGCGTTATTATTAAAAATACTCAAGAAAAAGATATTGTAGTAAGAGTTTTAATAGACAGTAGTTCTATGAACGATTTTGTTACCACGCGACTTTGTCAACATTTATCGTTAGATATAAATGTGCCTCCGGAACATTTATAACCGTACAAGGTTTTGGTTTGTCAGCTAACGTTGTAAAAGAGGTAACGAAATATGACAATACATTCACGTTTTGATCACAATACTTTTTATAATTTGCAACCACTTGTAGTTGATAAAATAATAGATTATTTACCAACGTCTCCCATAGACAGGTTGTAACTAACCCCCCCATAAGAAACTTATATATACTACCTCCCTAACTAACGCACACATACCTAACTAAAAAGTATTGAAATAGAAGATTATAAGACAATATGAACATGAAACTTGAAAATTGAAGTTTAAAGGTTTCGAAGGTTTGGCTATCGTCTAAGAAGTAGGACCTAATTGTGTAATGTAGACTGCATTTCTCTAAGAGAAAGTCTGAAACACCGTTCTAGTAATAAAAATTGTATGCTCTACCCCTATGCGCTTTTTATTTTTCTAAAAAAATAAAAAGGCGGGAAGCTCCACCCAGCGCTTCCCACGGTACGTGTCCATACCGAGGCTAACTTAGCGCACATCCGCCGAAGTAATAGAGGTGTGAAATCACAAATGCTATGAACATTATCGTTGCAGCCAAAGCAGAAGACCGAAGTCTAATTACGTAATTTCAGGAACCAATCCTTGTGCGTGCATAGCACAAACACTTAGCCTTAAGCCAAAGAGAGTGACATCCATTCACACAGACACAGTCATGAAATTGTCAAGAGAGCACGCCTCGTGTTAAGCACGCACCGAAGAGTAGGACGCAATAAACCCCAAAACCATTTGTGTAGGTACTAATTATTATGTACCAATGGAACAGCCATAGAATTCACCAAGAGGGCACGCCCCATGCTTAACACACTCCGAAGAGCAAGACGCAATAAGCCCCACTGCATCCATGTAACTTCGGTCGTAGAGTATAAATGATATATTTCGGTTTTCAAGCCGGCGTCAACACCATACATGATCAAGGATTCATAAATAGGTTAAATGTATATGTATATTATCAGTTCAAGTACAAACAATAATAGTTTATATGATCAATTCACGATAAGAATAAGTGTGAGTTAGATTATTTATGTAATATTCACTATCGCAGCTTTTCAGGAATTTAGTCGCGAGCCAAATATGATTCCATGAGTTGTTACCAGTCGCGTATGTGAAGTATCACTGTCGCCTTCGTGTAATCAGCGTCCAACTCCCCACAACTTGGCAATGGTTTACGTGTCAATTTTAATAAAAACAATAATTGCCTTCTTTCGTAGTTTTTTGACTCTGAAACAAACAACTCGGGGCAAGGACCTTTACCTTTCTACACTTTGTAATCTGTTGTCGTCGTTCAAGTCTCTCGGCACTGTACTCACATTCGTATTTGACCCAATCAAACGGATCGAAGCGTTATGCGAGGGACGTTCAAACCGTCTGTAAGCTCAGCCGATGTATCATAAGGCCACTAACGAATGTTAACGATAAACATTCTGAGAGATCAGTAGGTCTTAGGTTTCCGATCCTGGGCATGCCTCCATCATCTCCTTGTCTCCTCTTTACTTTACTCAGGCGAGGTCTTTTTATTTGTATTGTATAGCAGCAGTATAAACAATCAAACATAAGAAGCAACTTCCATCACTAATTAAAACAAAAGAGTCGCATTCCAATATTCAGGTCACTACAACACAGCCACCTTTTATTAGCCATCAGAAAGGTACATAATTCCTCTCATATAAGATTGTATTCATTCAATAATACATTGCATTTTATATAAATTTATCGCATTTTGCATATGCCCACCTCATACGCTTTCTTTAATATGGTGGCACCGCGACGCTCGCCGCTGCCCTATGTATATCTACGTAAACTTATGCTGTCCCGGTAATGAATTTTATTTTATTTTCGAATTTAGGTGTTTAACTACATAAATGTTTTAAGCCCGTCTTAAGAAAGTCTATAAAAATATTAAAGACCTCCACCGCCACGATCCTGGCCTCGATCTTCCATGATCCTATAAAATTATTATTTTGATCGTTATGTTAGTTTTATATAACAACTTTATTTTATGTTTTTTTTTATAATTAAATATATTTTTTTATAAAATTTAATATTATGAAGAACGAAGATGGCTTGGTAGACGCTTTCTCGTTTATTGATGCCAGGTCACGTTCGAGACCCCCCAGGTTCGCCTGATGCGATCCAAACCCCACTTGGTTTTATATTAATGGGTGAAGCTCCAATAAAACTTCAGTGTCCTTGATCTGCTGCGGTACTCATAGTGCGATTTCTCATACGTTTTGCAGCTTTACAGGCCAGTCGTTGGACGTGCTTTTGAAAAGCTTTTGAGAAACAGAAGAAATCTGTACTCCTCGGTCTGCCCTGCTTAGTAAAGAAGAGCAGGAGTGTGAAAATATATTTAAGGCGACAACTACGCGTGACCCTTCAGGTTCCTTTGTAGTAGCCTTGCATCTTAAGGCTGAACCTGCTGTCTTAGGTGATTCCTCCAAGACATCTCGACAAAGGTTTTGATCATTGGAAATACGTTTTCTAGCCGCACCAGTTTTAGTTTCGCTTATGATAAAAAACTGGAGTACTGCGAGAAAGATTATTTGACTCCAGTCTCTAATGCTGAAAGCGACTAAGGATACATCATTCCACATCACAATATTATCCGCAATGACAAAGTAACTACAAAGGTTCGAATGGTGTTAGATGCCAGTGCGCGAACCGATACCGACATTTCGCTCAATGATAAACCAAATGTGTTAAATTTACATTACCAAATGTTAGTCAGAGACAGACATGTATTAATATTAATGGCGAGCAATTAGAACTTGTTAATTCAACAGTCTTTCTTGGCATAACACTGGACTTCAAACTTCAATGGGGTCCTCATATTCATAACCTAGCCAAAAAACTTAGCTCTGCTGTGTATGCGATCAAGAAAATAAGACAATTGACCGATGTCGACACTGCAACAATAGTATATTTTAGCTATTTCCATAGTTTAATGACATATGGTATCCTATTGTGGGGTAGCGCTGCTGATGTAAATACAATATTTTTGTTACAAAAAAGGGCAATTCGTGCTATTTATAAATTAAGATCTAGGATATCTCTGAGGGATAGGTTTAGGGAAGTAAAAATTTTAACTTTAGTGTCGCAGTACATATATGAAAATCTTTTATATGTACATAAAAATATCAATAGTTTCAGCAAGAAAAGTGACGTTCACAAAGTAAATACTAGAAGTAAAAATAAGCTGTTGGTGCATGATACACGTCTACACAAAGTAAGTAACTCTTTTATGGGGCAATGTATACACTTTTACAACAAAGTTCCCAATAAAATTCAAAATCTATCAATAAGTAAATTTAAATCTTTTATCAAGCAGGTACTTTGTAAAAAGGCATACTACAATATTTCAGACTATGTAAATGATAAAAATCCTTGGGACTGATAATGCTCAATTACAGGATGCATAGGTAAACCAAATTAAAATGGAAAAAACATAAAATTGTACGACTAAAATTTTTTTATATAAAACATTAATTGTATTTTAGTTTATTTGTATTATTGATAGTGTTTTTAAGAGAGTAACTATCGAGTTTCTTGCCGGATTCTTCTCGGTAGAAATCAACAACATTGTGAACCGGCGGGAAGGTGGGAGGGTTCAAAAATAATATTTTATAACTTTGACGATTCAAAAGTGATTGTAAAATCCTTATTTGAATAAACCATTTTGACTTTTTTTTTTTGACTTTGATATCCTTTATTCAGGTTCTAATTTGCAATCTGACTTATTTTTCGTTCTTTTAATCTTTTCTTCGTTCGTTTCGTTTGTATCCAATTGCAATATGTACAGATGTGGTATAGGTGTACAACGATAAAAGTACACTCCGAATTTCACAAGTGTCAAATAATATTTTAACGTTTTGATGTGTTCTGACACATTCAAGTTTTTGAATTTAAGAGAGTTTGTTTCGGGTCTCGTGATGGTAAGCGGTACAGCTTAATTTCTCAATACCTAGTAACCTACACACCTCGGTCATCACTAATGATATAAATTTGGTACCCTTGTCGGTCAGCATCTGTTTCGGAATACCATAGCGCAATAAAAAGTTGTTCACAAAAGCTTTGGCTACTGTCTCAGTGTCTTTGCGCTCTAGTGGATAACCCTCTACGTATTTGGTGAGATCACACTGGATAGTAAGTATATATTTACAATTATGGTTATCTATTTTAGAGGATCCATTATATCTAAATGGTGTCTCTCGAATGGTGAGTTGGCAGTGGAGGTTATGGTCATCGGTTCTTTTTTATGTTTGTTAGAGTATTTTTGAATGTGACAACTCTTACATCGCCTTACGTAATCTATGACGTCATTGGTCATGCGTGGCCAAAAATAATATTTTTTGAAATTATTTGACTTTCGAGTCATACCTGCATGTTCACTTGTAGACAAGCGGTGAAAGGCATTTAAAATTGTCGTTATCTTGTCTCTATCTGAAATACGAATAACGTCTCCTGTAATCGGAAACCTCGGTGACACTTTACAATTTTTGATTTTGAGCATGCCTTGTACCTGTCTCCCTATCTCACTTTGTAAAGCTTGGGAGACTCTGCGAGGCTTAACGTAAATAGGTGTTACGTTGTCCTTTAAAACAATTTTATGTTGGTAAATGAATCAGCGTTTTGCGCACAAATCTGTTGAATAACTAAACACTCTCCCCTATTTAGGTAGCCTAAATAGAGTATTTCGAACAGAGGCTTAACCTTATCCACGGATTTATTTTCCTTGTTAAAGCAACAAACGTCGAATTTGTTCATAGATTGAACCTGTAACTGCAATAAATCTATTTTGGCTTATTGGTCTCTTGCGTTTAGAATTCTAACAGGAATGCGTCCTTGATAAGGTTTCGCTACTATTCCGGCAATGAAAATACCTTCTAAAATTTCGTGAGCTAAAACTACACAATCTTCGCTTGGCGAACAAGGAGCCAATTTCATAATTTCACAACATGGCGGTATTACGTATACTTGCGGGTACCTGTTGGGGCCGTTGCCTGTAGGCATTCATACGGATATCCCTTTTTTCGATAAACTATATGTTTCTTGTTCGTAGTTAATCACGGCGTTATATTTTCTAAAATAATTATCACCTAAAATACCATTAGCTAAACCTGAGCACGATAGGTTCTTAAAAACATATAAAGTTTCCCAAAAAAAATAATTTACCGACTACGCCTTTAATTGTTATTGTATCGTGTTCCATTTGTTTTAATAATTGTGGATGCTCGAGTAGCCACTCATATTTCAAAACACAAAGGCTCGCCCCGCTATCAACTAATAAGCTTATACTGCTGTCTATAATAATAATAATAATTAATTTTGATTATTTCCCATAACATACATTGACAATACATGTTGTGGGAAACTGGTCACCCAAACTAGGTTTACCTGTGTCTTAGGTAACCAGGTCTCCTAGCCTAAACCTTTCAGAAACAAGAGCTAACAAATAAGGGCTAATAAATAATTTTATAGCAAAAAACAAGCATTTCGAGGGTGTACGTGTGTGTGTTGTGTGTGTGTGTGGTGTGTGTTTGTGTTTGTGTGTGTGTGAGGTGTGTGAATGAATTTATGGTATGTGAGAATGATGATGTAATGTAATAGTGTAAGAATTTTAACTTTGTTTATTGTTTTTTTTTTATTAATTTAAACTAGAAGTATGTGTAAGTAGTCACCTAGAGAAAAATATTTTCAGTATCGGTGTAGTTCAGTGTTCGTAACCAATTAACAAAGTGTTTTTTACACACTTTTTTTATTTTTGGGAATAAATTAATTTTTTTATTTACAAGATTGTACAATTTGTTTCCTAAGAAGAAGAAGCTTTTTTTTAACAAAAGAAGTATTCGTTTTTGAAATCTTACAAATTTTAGTGGTGATTCTCTTATTTAAATTTGGGTGATTATTATCGTATACTAGTTGAGAGTGTTTCGTCATCATGGTGTTAAGTACGAACAGTTGTCGTACTGACAAGGTATTGGTTTCATTGTGCAGCTGATTTGTGGGGAATAGACGTGGTTTTGACATCATAATCTAGAGTTCTTAAGTGCGTTTTGGCAGCACCACCCCAAACTACTATGCCATAGTTCAGAACTGATTGGCATAATGCATTATAAACTTGCAATAAAGTTTTGATATCCGCTACATGTCTTAGTTGCTTGAAAACGTAAGAAAGTTTACGAATTCTAGCTGTAACTGTGAGTATATGTTCTTCGAAGGTAAGCTTGTTATCAATAGTAATGCCCAAGTATTTTATAAACGATGTTCCTGAAATTTCTGTGCATTTACATATTTGGTCAGCAGAGAGTTCACAAGAATGAGCATAAAGTTTTCTTGGGTTGCTTTCGTTTCTATTATTACGAATTGAGAATTGTATATACTTGGTTTTGTCAGCATTGAGTGTGAGCGAATTTAAGGCGAGCCAATGAAACACTCTATTTAATCCATGCTGAGCAAACGTATGTACTTCATTCCAGGTGTCACCATAAAATGTAAGGGGTTGTATCGTCCGCTTAAGAAATTATTTTACAGTTTCCCAGGTTTAGAAGACACAGCTCATTTATATAACATAAACATTATGTAGGTCCCAAAATACTACCCTGTGGAATACCAAAGCCTACCCGCTCCTCATCACTGATGCAATTGCCTATTTAAACACGTTGTGATCGTCCGCTGAGATAGCTCTGAAATAAATCTAGTTGAGTTCCTCTGATTCCCAAGTTTTCTAACTTCTTAATAAGAAAAAGAAGAGACACAGTATCAAATGCCTTAGTAAGATCTAAAAATATGGTAAGGCACTTACGCTTAAGCTTTTTATCTAATTTCTGAGCAATGAAGTCTGTGAATTCGAGGACTGCATCATTTGTTGAGCGGCCTCTTCTTAAACCAAATTGGGTACTAGCGAGTAGGTTTTTTTGCTTAAGGTAATTGACTAGTCTACTGTTTATTATTTTTTCGAATACTTTCGACAAAGAAGGCAAAATTGAAATAGGGCGGTAGTTGTCTATACTGTCTCTCTTCCCTGACTTAAAGATAGGTAGAACTATAGATTTTTTCAAAGCATCAAGGAAAACTCCCTTTGCCATGCATTGATTAATAATATGAGTTAAAGGAGGGACTAATGGGTCCTTAGCAGCTTTTAAAATTTGAGCAGAGATGCCATCCCAGCCCAGTTTGCTACTTCTTCACAATCTGTTTCTCTAAGCATAATAGAATCTCGATTTTGAGGGCCAATATTCAAAATTTGAGCAGTCGGGTGGTTTTCATGTAACTTAATTTTATACGCTAGTTCGGCTCCAATGTTTGCGAAGAATTTATTGACTTCATTTACCGCTTTAACTTTATTTTTTGAAATTGATAATAATTCCTGTGCATTGTCTTTGTTATTATTTACGTTCGTTATTTTTTTTAATCGTGTCCCAAAGCATTTTATTATTACCATTTGCTTCTGTAAGTAAATTTCTTTGATATTCCCTTTTCACTTTTTTAATTATATTATTGCAAAAATTACGATAACGTTTATAGGAAGTTTCTAGATTTTTATTCTCTGGATCGCGCTTCCATTTTAAATGCATAGCATCCCCATTTCTAACGCACTTTAGCAGGCCAGCCGTTATCCAGGGTTTTAGCCTAACCTTCCTTGGATAATTTTATCTGTTTTGTTTTTTTAACATAGCTGTTTGTATATATTCGATTAATAAATTGGTTGCATTTTTAACATGACCTTATTAACATGAAAAATCGGTTTCATTTAGGTCCTTTTTTAAGTTTTTGTAATTTAATTTATTTACTAGATTTGAGACATTATTACTGTTACTTATATTTTTTATGCAAAATAGAACAGCTCTATGATTTGTTATTGTAGTTTGTAGGATATAAGATAAGCTCGGTATACTATTTATACCTATCTTTATTGTTACTACGCTGCTTGTATTATAGTTTGAAACAAAGATACATATATAGATAGATATATACTTTATTGCACACCAAACATGAATTATAAACAAATTAAAATTTAGAAATAAACTTATAAGTAGAGTATACAACAGGCGGTCTTATCGATTATAAGCAATCTCTAGCAGACAACCTTTGGGTAGATAGAAAAAGCAAAATATATAGAAAAGTAGGTGATGCATAATTAAATTAATACCTAGGTATTAACATTAAAATAGAACATAATATTTAAACTGTAGATAATAGTCAAGTAAAATAAATACATATACATCTACATATACATTAAATATAATAACATATTTATTAATATATACCTTTTATATATAATATATAAATACATATATATATATACACATATAAACATATATTTGCTAAGATACATACAGTAAATATATTGAACAAGATTGCTGTAATATGATTTAATTTGATTCCTAAAAATATCAAGAGATTGAGCTTTTTTTAGTGATAAAGGCAATTTATTTCACAGTTTTGTGACTAACTTGCGAATTATACCTATTGTAGTTGGAACTTGCAGCGGCTCTACCGCAGGTGCTATGTCTCATGCCGCGGTTGCTCATAAAGTGCATGACCGGTTCTTCGCTAGGGGCTAACGAATGTTCGTCAACAGCGGCCCTAATAGCTTCGGGAAGGGATTGGAACGGACAGGAAGCGATATTGGTACTGTGACGGGAATTGCTAAGACCGTCTGTGAAACGCTTTATCGCTACCTTTTCGTTTAGTGGACGGAAAACCTCATATTTTTGTTCGTTTCCATCTGCTTGGGCTAAGGTCAAGTTCACAAATAACTCTTCGAAATCTGAGCCAAACTTCCCTATAGACCTACGCCCCTAATCAATATTTGTGACTGAAGGGCGACAGCTGATTTTTTTTGAATAAGGTGTGTGCACATGTCCTTCAACAGTGAGTCTACAGTCGCATAACAAGATTTAAGCCTAAGTTTGGCGCTAGCTGAAAGCCGTGTTTTAAGGACGAATTATATTAATTGTTTTTTGGCGGCATCGTTGAGCATGGACCAGAATAACTGAATGCTGTCTATCAGTTGGGTAGTAACCTGCTGCTGGCTTGTCATAATTGGCAACAGGGAGATAGCAGATTTTATGTTAAAATTTTCGGATGCCATTTTTTCGGTTTCTGTGCCCTTATCTACACTTTCTGAAGTTTCTACCTCTCTTGTGACATGGAAACTTAAAATAAAGTTATGGATTTCCTTAATATTTCCTTTTAACTTATTTACTGATTGAAGACTATTACGATCTAACTCGTGTGATTCTGTTTTTATTTTAATTTCAGACAAAATACACATCAAACGAGTGTTAAATTCTTTCGCTTGCTGAAATTTTTGCTGAGCTGAACTTTGCCTTCTTTGAGGTCCAATTTTAATGGGATAGGTTTTGATTTCCACTAACCGTTCATAAATAATTTCTAGCTCAGTTATTATATAAGACATTGGGATATGAAAAGAGAGTAAAAAGTTAAAAAAATTAAAAGGTACATATTACAACTTACTTAGCAATGGACATGTTATATTATAGATACCTGAAACTTACTTGTCTAGTTTTCTATACTAAAAATACGTATTGGCTATGCGGTGCGGAGTATCGGTTGGCTCAGCGGCAGCGGCGCGGCTGGAGTAGAACATCGTACTTGAGCTGGCTGCTTTCGTCTGTGTTGGGTTGACCGGGCTATACCCTGGACTCCATGGGCCGGGAAAACCCTGGACAATGCTCTTTCGTGGGCCGGGAAAAATCCTGGCCACCGCTTGTACGCTTCAATTATTTTGTGTGCTTTTGGTGAAGTTCTTTAGTTTTATTGGCAAATTCTTGTCTACTTTTCTTGAAAATTAGCCAGGATTTTAATAATGTATTCAGACTTGTTTGTTTTTTAAAAATTTTGTAAAAGATTTGGTCTTCATTTTCGCTGTCTTTTGAAATTTTCTTTCTGCACTTCTTCTAATAAAATGTGATTTTGATTATTTGGCACGGGGTCGCCATGAGGAGCACTACCTAGGCGCTCTGATCTGATGGTGGAGACAAGTTGTTCAGTCGACGATCGTATATAAACTCGACGTTAAAACTTCGTAAAACTTGACGTTAAAATTTAAGAAAGGGATATTGTGAGTGTGGAACGGGCTGGACTGAGGCGCGGCCACGTCGAGGGAGAGGGCGCGCCACATCCTCGGCCCATCTCATTGCGGCTGGCAAGGCGCGCGCTGCGCGATCAGCTGCTGCGGAGCGATTGCGATTGTGATAACAATAGATAACTTATTGTTTGGTGTCCTTTATTTTGAACTTAAGCTTTAAAATTAAGACGACAGATTATTTCTTCAATGCCCTTCCGAGGAGGTCTGTTAACAATTAGACACATGTTATCTATAGAAATATTTGCTATTAAAAATATTTATTTAAGCTCTTCGTCATGCAAACATTCCGATACCAGGTACTTACAATGCCAATATGAATTGAGTGATAACAATAGATGGCTTATTGTTTAGTTTTTTTTTTTTTTTTCCGACGTTGATTCATATCGTGTGAGGTCTCTGTCATATCCTGTTAGAACACGCAAAGACATGTAGGCTATAACCATATATATATATAAGGAACCACAGTAAAATTCACACTGCAGTCTTATTCGTGAGTTTCAAAGTTATACCTACAGTGTTTTGTGTTCATATTCCATCAAATGGAGGTAAGTTTAATTACTTAATTTTCTCGATAGTGTATGTTTTATTGTTTTTTCATAATGTATGTGTGTAATTGTTTTATTATTGTCCTGTTTGGTCAAGTAGTTAGTGCAGCTAACTGCGGAGCCAAGGGTCACGGGTTCGAATCCCACAAGGAGCAGGTGTTTTTTGTGATGATTAAACATTTGTTACCGAATCATGGATGTTGTTTATATGTAGTCTATGTACTGATATTCTATGGTTGTTGTTTCTGGTTACTAATTAGCGTCTAACCAATAGTTAAAGTACTGAGTTTCAATATTATTATTTTTTTTTTCTCTTATGTGCTTGTAACAGCAATTAATGTGTGTTAGTATATTATTCAATCGAATCAAATAGTGAAGTTTGTTTGTTTATTATTCTTTAACCCAGCAATAGAGATTATTAGCACTATAAGGAAATTTTATTAATACAATTTTATTAATTTCATTTTTATTAACTTATTGTTTTATAATTTTTATTGTTCCAGCCTTTATCCCCGGAAAATTATACGTTAAAAAATTATTACTTTCCTTTGGATATGAGTCAAGAAGAAACAAAAGACTGTACTATTCAAAAAAATTTGAAAAGCACAACAAAGCGGAATATCAAAAGTATTAACGCATTATTTGAAAATCCTAAGAAAAGAAAATCTCAAGCAAAGTCTTCGTGTGTCAGTCAAGGCAATGAAAATGGAATCTCTTATATTTCTACCAATAATGACGACACAACGTCTGCAAGTCACCTATTAAAAATTGAAATATATAATATGAAAAAGATAAAGGACATACCAGCCGAACAGCATTGGAAATACGCAGACTTAAAAGTTAAATATTATACACAATCACATGACGACCAGCATTATCTAAGTACCCGGGATTCCATATATAATATTACAAAACAAATAGCAATGAACTGTGATTGTAAAAAGTTCTTCATTGAAACTAAAGATAAGCGGGGATATTAATTTCATTCATTCATTTACAACTTCTTAACATTATTAAACTTACTTTTGTACTTTTACCTGAGAACGCCAAAGCTTAAAAACAACAATAGATTTCTCACGCCTTCGTCCACAGGTACTTAGGCTACAAGTTATATTTAAACGATACCTCGTTCACTTTCAATACTCTTATACAAGCTAACATCATCATGGACACTTCAGATTTACAAAACGATTACCTCGACCAACAACTGTATGAACTTTGTATACAGGAAGAAAGAAAACTCATTGATGAATACGATCAATTGCTCTATAAAATATGTCTACACGAAAAAAAAAATCACCAGTGCAACAACCAAGAACAGACATTGTAAGTATTTGGGTTTACTAGCTGTCTTGTCTCGACTTGTTTTATTTGTAACAACTTTTTGTATAGCATTGGAGGGGTGGATCATATAAAAGAATGTATTTTGGTTTGAGATTATTGTTACTGTTAGTTTAACAAAATGTGGTCGCTTACTAGTGAGGAAATAATTTTACTCGACAAAGCAATTATTTTAAGTAGATTCCATCGTTATATTAGATTTTGGTTTATAAATGGCAAACTTTCTAAATCAATGATTGAGGATCCAGACTTTAAACCGTATTATACGCCATGTAATACGCATTTAATCAGTGGGGGTGATGAAATTGACGGATTATTACCGGTCATAGCATATTGCACCTCTTGTAAAAATAGTAAATAAACGTGAGATGGTTTTTTTATGTGACTTATTTATAATGTTCTAAATTTTTAGTTATATATTTCTGTTTTATTTTTTATAATAATTGTGTTTTTTTTTTCTATTGTTTACAGCCAAGTTGGTGGAAAAAGAAAAATTGCTCTAGATGGAGAAAATGTACTGGAAAAACGACTTTGTACATCAGAACCACAAGCGACTACATCAAGGGGTGGCCCTGAAGCAGTACCATCGACATCATCAGCAGCTGCATCGTCTACTTTTCTTTTAGATGTAAGTTCAAATATTGATAAGATTGAATGCCCCCAATGTAAAGTTTTTATCCACAAAAACATTTTACTAGTCATTTAAAAAG
Source organism: Apoda limacodes (assembly GCA_946406115.1). Lineage (NCBI taxonomy): Eukaryota > Metazoa > Arthropoda > Insecta > Lepidoptera > Limacodidae > Apoda > Apoda limacodes. The sequence goes on along the minus strand of OX291553.1, from coordinate 1,012,002 downwards.
TAATTCCCACAAAAACAATGTAATAATATGTCATGAAAAGTTTTCAAATGTTCATTTAATTGAAACTGCATTTGGAGCACGCATATTAACCTATAGAATAACCCCAAAACAAACTGTAGCCCAGGTAGAATTCGAGACGCCTGACTCGTTTCTCCAAGGTATTAAAGAAACTTTGTTTCAGTTCATAAGTGATTGCATTAATCAATTAACCGTCATAAAAGTAAATTTTAATTTAAATGCTGATTTTATACAACCAACAAAAGACTTAAAAAATACTTTCGATTTCCAAACTTTTAACTATGTGTATTGTCGTGGAGATGATTTTGAAATAATATTTTCAATGATTATTAATGAGATAACAAATAAGATTTCCAATTTTGAAAAAAAAGATACGTGCAATTAAACATATAGATATGAATGTTAATAAATTTAATCCCTTACGTGGTTCATCGTATATAGATTTACCATTAGATATTAAACACAAAAAAGCGGTAATTAATGTGAAAAATTATGACCACCAATGTTTTCAATGGGCTGTGCTTTCAGCCTTATATCCAGTAAATAATAACGCTGATAGAGTCTGTTCATATTTTAGTCACCAAAATAAATTAAATTTTAATAATATTCCATTTCCCGTTAAATTGAAGGATATAAATAAATTTGAAAATTTAAATGATGTAAGTATTAATGTCTTTGGTTTAGAGTACGATGCAAATAATAAAAAAAATTAAATAGTAGGACCGCTTCATTTTACAAAGTGTCGAAAACAAAAACACATTAATCTACTTTTAATTAATACCGGTTCTAATTATCATTATTGTTACATTAAAAATTTATCTAGATTAGTTAGTAAACAAATTTCATCAAAATATGAAGCTGTTCATATTTGTGACGGGTGCTTGTTAATATTTAGAAATCAAAATGAATTAACTAACCATCAAAGGTTTGATTGTAATCACATTAAAACCGATTTACCTAATTCACTTCCCAAAAAAAAGATGTGGTTTGGTGAACCAATTTTAAATAATATATTGTCATTTGATAAATTTGACAGAAAATTGAAAATTCCATTTGTCATTTATGCTGATTTTGAAGCCCTTTTATTACCAATTCATAGTTGTGATAATGACCCAAACAAATCGTTTAGTAATAATATTCAAAAACATGAAGTATATAGCTTCGGTTATTATATTAAATGTTCGTACGATAATAGTCTGTCTACTTATAGGACCTATACTGGAAAGGACTGTGCTAAGGTTTTTATGCAGTCTCTTGTACATGATTTAAAACAAATTGCTAAAAAAAACAGTTTCCATAAAAGTCCTCAACCGTTATCGGTCGAGAATGAGAGAAATATATTAGAAAGTAAAACCTGTTACATTTGTGAAAAAGATTTAAATAATGAGTCTGTTATAGATTATGACACACACACGGGTTTATATAGAGGAATAGCTCATTCGATTTGCTCTTCAAATTATAAAGTCCCGCGATTCGTTCCAATTTTTTTGCATGACTTGAGTAATTATGATAGTCACTTTATAGTACATGCGCTGAACAGTGTAGACGGAGCAATAGAAATAATACCTCAGAATAAAGAAAAATACATATCATTTTCAAAGTGCATTCAAATAAATAATTGTAGTATGAAATTAAGGTTTGTAGATTCTTTCAAATTCATGTCTTGTAGTCTTTCTCAGTTAGCAAAAAATTTTGATACAAATCAATTTCATGAACTTAGTAAAAATTTTTCAAATAACGAAGATTTCATCCGTTTAACACGTAAAGGCATTTATCCCTATGAGTTTATGACATCCTATGAAAAATTACAAAACACGACACTACCAACAAAAGATTTTTTTTTAGTTCCTTGAATAACGAGCATGTATCTGACGAGGACTATGCACATGCAAATGATGTTAGGAATCATTTTAACTGTAAAAATATGTTAGATTATTCTAATCTGTATTTAAAAACTGATGTATTATTATTAGCTGATGTGTTTAAAAACTTTCGAAATTTATGTCTTGAAACATATGGTCTTGATGCTGCACAGTATTATACTGCACCTGAATTGAGTTGGGATTCCATGTTAAAACATACTCAACAAAAGTTAGAACTTTTAACAGATTTTGATAAACTTGCTTTTATCCAAAAAGGAATAAGAGGTGGGGTTTCACAATGTAGTAACCGTTATGCAAAAGCTAACAATATTTTTATGGACAATTATAATAGTGACTTACCTTCTTCTTATTTAATTTACCTTGATGCTAATAATCTATATGGTTGGGCTATGTCACAATACCTTCCGACGAGTGAGTTTGATTGGGTTGACATAAACACTAATTTTCAAGTGCCTGATAACTCAGAATATGGTTATATATTGGAAGTAGATTTAGAATATCCAGATCATTTACATGACTTACATTCAGATTTTCCATTTTGTCCTGATCAGATATGTATTGGTAACACAAAAGAAAAAAAATTAGTTCTAAATTTAAACAATAAAAATAATTACATAATACATTATCGAAATTTAAAACAATGTTTACAAACTGGACTAAAATTACTAAAAGTGCATAGAATTTTAAAATTTAAACAAATTTTATAAACTGCGCTAAAAAAATATGTGACACAGATTTTAAGCATATATTTTGGTGTTACGATGAAATTCAGCCACTGTATAATATTAGTAATGTTATATACACTCAAGGAATTCCAGATTTAAATATGTTTGATGGTAATGAACCTCAATTACTGGTTATAGATGACCTAATGCGAGAATCGGATGGACGAGTTGTTGATATTTTTACTAAAGGGAGCCATCACAGAAATTTAAGCGTTTTCTATATAACTCAAAATTTATTTCATCAAGGTAAAGGTCAACGTGATATTTCACTAAACTCTTCTTATATAATTTATTTCAAAAATCCTCGGGACCGAACTCAAATACGCCATTTAGCACGACAAGTTTTTCCTGATAATTCCAAATTTGTAGAGGAAGCCTATAAAGATGCCACTAGTGATCCGCATGGTTATTTGATGATAGATCTAAAACAAAAAACAAATGTCATGTATCGCTTTAAAAGTAATATATTTCCACTCAATAATATTTTTTGTACTGTTTACATACCAAAAAAAGGATTTAAATGTAATATGAAGGATCAAATATCAATTAGTTCAACATCATGCACGGAACCGTAACAACGTGTAATAATAATTCATTTAGTGTAATATTAAAAGTATTGAAACGAAAGTATTGCAAAACTTTACAAGAAACAACTAGTAAAGAAGAATTAAACAATATTTGTAAACAGCTTAATTTTATTTTAGCAGAAAAAATTAATTTAAAAGAAAAAACAAATAAAAAAACGAAGAGATATTCACTGAGGTCCCTGAATTTAAATTGTTTAGTGTCAACAGTATTATAGGCAGTTATTTTATCAAAATTTATTTAGACAAATGTTTTTAATAATTAACAATAATGAGACGAGTTAAGGCACATAAAGAATTATTAAAAGCTTTACATACACTTAAACCAAAGTATTGTGAGGCACTATTAAAAAGTTGTCACGAACAAGAAATAAACTGTCTCTGTGAATGTATTTTTAATGTTTTAAATGGTAAAATTCCTTTAAAGGAGCAAGAAAAGTCTAAATTAAAAAAACACAAAGTGGTTCTCAGGAAATTAGTTTCTAAAGGAAAAAATAAATTCAGAAAAAAGATAATTATACAGAAAGGTGGTGCATTCTTACCTGTAATTTTGGGTGCAGTTCTTAGTTCTTTGCTCAATTCTGTCATATAAGAAAACGGAGAACGCTAAAAAGATGTTATTAATTGAACCTAACGTCTTAGAAAGGCTCAAATTATTTTTAAATTATTATTATTCCTGAAGATTCCTTATCGCGACTAGATAAGGAAATGCGGGATATTCTTAGTAGGAAATTAGAAGACCGTGAGAAGTGGAAGCTCTATTCACAAACATTACAAAGATATTTGTATTTTACTGGTGAAGAAAGACAACCACTAAAATTGCCTTTGGTGTCGGATGACAGTGAATTAACAGAAAAATATAAAGAAGAAGAGATTAAAGCTGAACCATTACTTACACAGTCACCATCCAAAGAGAGGGACGTAGTTTACAATAAGCCCTATTCTTGTTTTTATTTAATGAGATTAATTCCAAGGACATTTAAAAAAAAAGGTGAACTGCTAATTAAAACGTTGATAGAAAATAATGATAAAGTCAAATGGGATACACAAGGGAGAATCACTTTAAATGAGCAGATAACCTGGGACCAATATTGTAGATTTGATTAATGATACCTTACGTCAGCTAAAACGTCCAAAACCGAGGGGGTGGGAAGAATTTTCTCAGTTATTAACTGATATAAGTTTACCTTTATATTGTATCGGTAATCCTACAACATTGGAGTATGTTAAGAAACTACATATAGAGAAATTTAAAGAAACTTCTCCCCCTGAAAAACATGCTACGCCCAGTAGTGAAACACCGAGAACGTCTTTAAAAGATATAAAAAGCAAGAAAATTGACTGGGAAAGATGGACACCGTATTAGATATAGACAAAATATATTATGATGTTTCTAATCCAGCTGGTTATAGTAGTATTGATAAGTTAACCCAAGCTATGGATGGAAAGATGAATAAAAAAGAAGTAAAAAAATGGTTACAGGCGCAAGAAACATATACTTTACATAGACCTGTTCAGAGAAAGTTTTCTAGAAATAAATACATTTTATCTAACTATAACGACCTTTGGCAAGTTGATTTAAGCGATATGCGAACCTATAGTCAATATAACGATAATTATAAATATATTATCTGTGTCATTGATGTCTTTAGTAAATATGCTTTTGCAAGATGTATGAAAAAAAAGAATTCAGAAACTACAATACAATGCTTTGAAAGTATATTTACAGAAGCTAACGCAACTCCAAAACATATACAATCCGATAAGGGTAGTGAATTCGTTGCAAAAGATGTTAGGAGGTATTTTAAGAGTAAAAACATAAATTACTACACAACGAATAATCCAGATATAAAAGCAAGTATTGTAGAAAGATTTCAAAGAACTCTTAAGATGAAAATGTGGCGTTATTTCACTCACAAAAATACATATAGATATGTAGATATTTTGCAAGATTTGATGTATTCATATAATCACAGTTACCATTCGAGTATAAAAATGTGTCCATGTGACGTCAATTCTAGTAATATTATGACTGTTTGGTCTAATTTATATGACAGGAAAAATAAAAACCAAAATATATATCCAGAGCTTCCTAAGTTTCAAATTGGTGACCATGTAAGAATAACTAAGCATAAACATATATTTCAAAAAGGCTATGAAACTAATTGGAGTGATGAAGTATTTGTTATATCATCAATTATTCATAGGTCGCCTTATAAAGTTTATACACTTAATGATTTAGAAGGAGAATCAATATCAGGTACATTTTATGCTAAAGAACTACAAAAAGTTTTATACGACCTCACCCTTAAGCACAAAATAGATAAAATCATAAGTTTTAGGTATATTAGAGGCAGAAAAGAAGTGTTGGTCAAGTGGAAAGGTTATCCATCAAAATTCAATACCTGGATTCCAGCATCTAACATTGAATTAATATGAGTCAAGAAAGCTTTTATTTGACTCTGTTAAGTAACAGTTCAATGACCTATTTCCCAAACAATACAACAACAAACTTTTTGACGAAGCTTCCTAAAACAGTTAAATTAGAAGGGGAGTGGCTGGTAGGACTAGTTGAATTTCATTACCCTTTTAGTATTTTAAATGTCAGAGAACATGAAAATTTTATATATCTTAGAAAAAAAATATTGGTCGACAACATTGAAAGTGTTGCAGAATATAAAACCCACATACCCGCTACAACATATGATGACATTGATCAGCTTCTAAATGCCCTTAACAGTAATCCCCTTTTAAAAGATTGTATAAAGTTTCGTTTTGATGAGACATCAAAACTCTTTTCTTTAACACCCCAAAATAAAAACATTTTATCTTTAAGGATGTCACCACAGCTAAGTCTTCAACTTGGTTTTGGACCAAAAACTAATTTAATTGCAAACAACATAGCTAAACGTTCTGTTAATTTGTTTTTAGGATTGCCTTCACAACTTTTTTCGTACTCTGATATTGTGCAACCTCAAATTGTGGGTGATGTAATGACATCACTATTACGAATAGTTCCATTAGACCCAACAAAATATATTTACGGTGGTTATAAAATGAATGTGTTTACACCAGCTCATTACATACCTGTTATGCGTCGTGAGTTTGATACTATAGAAATAGATATAAGGACAAACACAGGTGCAACAATACCATTTCAATTTGGAACTGCGTGTGCTAAACTTCATTTTAAACGAATAAGATGAATTCTCATAATCGTAATCATAGTATTTGCCCATATGAAAGTTATTATTCTCATCAAGCTGGTTCAGGAGTGGGGATCATTTACAAAGGTGTCCCATATCAACGAGGCCATGGAATCGGAAGCTTTTTAGGGGAATTGTTTAGATCTGTACTTCCGTTGCTATCGAGTGGAGCAAAGGCAGTCAGTAAAGAAGCATTAAATATTGGTGTAGGTCTCCTGTCTGATATGATGAATGCACAACCTATGAATGATTCTATTAAATCTCGCATGAAAGATGCAACAAGTAATTTAAAACGGAAAGCAGATAGTAAAATTGATAGCATTATGACTGGATCAGGGTATAAAAACAAGAGACGTAATAAACGATCAGCCATTGCTCTGAAAGCAACCGAAAAGAAGAACTACTAAAAAAGTTTTTAACAAGAATAGTTGTGATATTTTTTCTTAAATTAAACAAATAATAATGTCGTTCTTACATAATACTTCATGTGAATGTGCTAAGTCTGAATTAGATTTATTTGCATTACCAACAACACAAACAAGCATAGAGAATGGTCAGTGGATTCATTATAAACCGATTTCATCTTTGAGTGATGAAGGTCCCATAGAATTTCAAGTTCCTGGTACAGGAGAAGACTATATTGACTTATCTAATACATTACTCCAATTAAAAGTTAGAGTTTTAAATCATGATTCAACTGTATTAACTGCAGCGACAAGTGTTGCCCCAGTTAATAACTGGTTACATTATCTATTTAATCAAATGGATGTTTATCTAAATCAAAAGCTTGTTTCCCCACCAAACAACACCTATGCCTATCGTTCTTATATTGAAACTTTATTAAATTATGGTCCTGCTGCAAAAAAATCTCATCTTACATGTGGTTTGTGGTATAAAGATACCTCAAACAAAATGGATTCTGCTGATGAAAGCAATGAAGGCTACACCAAGAGACAGCAGTTTACGAAAGATAGCAAGGAAGTTGAATTGATTGGTCATTTACATGGTGATATATTTAATCAAGACAAATTTTTGATAAACGGTGTTGAATTACGTATTAAATTAGTACGTACCAAAGAATCATTTAACTTAATGTCATCTAGTACAGATTTAAAGTTAAAAGTGCAAATCAATGATGCAACACTTTTAATAAGAAGGGCTAGGATAAGTCCTTCTGTGTTATTAGCTCATCAAAAAGTTTTAGCCAACACTACTGCTAAATACCCTATAACGCGTGCGGAAGTCAAGGTTATGACGTTACCTTCAGGAATCCAAGGAAAAACACTTGATAATATTTTTTTAGGTCAAGTTCCCAAAAGATGTATAGTTGGTTTTGTAAATAATTCAGCCTTTAATGGAAGTTTTAATATGAACCCATATAATTTTCAAAACTTTAATTTAAATATGTTTAGCTTATATGTAGATGGCCAACAAATACCTTCTAAAACATTGCAACCTTCATTTGATAGCAGTTTATTTACATCAGCATATCACACTTTATATTCGGGAACTGGTATTCATTTTTTGAATGAAGGTAATGATATATCTAGAGAAGATTTTGCCAATGGATACTGTTTATTAGCCTTTGATTTAACCCCAGATCTATCATCCAATTCACAATCGCATTGGAATCTAATAAGACATGGAAGTGTTAGATTGGAAGTCCGCTTCGAAAACTCTTTAAAAACTACAGTAAATTGTATTATATATGCAGAATTTGACAACATTATAGAAATTAATAAAAATCGTGATGTAAGTGTAGATTATAATAGTTAAAAAAACATATATATTGTTCTAAAGCTATGATTTTATTCATTCTGAAAATAACTTTTGTAGTTACGAGAGGTGTAATGGATACTTATGAAATACGTAAATTATTAAAAAAAAATAATCCATTAGCAGAATGCAATGTTTTTGCTTCAAATCGCATGCCCGTTTTCATTTCGTATCCATCATATATTGTAAGTAACTTAGATCCTGACACTAGACCAGGATCTCATTGGATTGCTATTCACATAGACAAAAATGGTTTCGGTGAATATTTCGATTCATATGGCCGAAAACCAACTGGATATCATAAAATATTTATGCAAAGGAACGCTAAAAAATATTTTTTTAATGCAAAAATGATACAAAATTATTATACATCAGTTTGTGGTGAATATTGTTTAGTGTATCTATTTATGAGATCTATTGGTATTTCTATGATGGATTTTGTGAACATTTTTTCAAATAACACTCTGTATAATGATCTAATTTTAAGAGCACTTTATAAAGCAATTTTTTTTAAATAAACTTATAGATTTATGAATTTATGTGTTTTATTTCTTAGGAACTTATTAAATAAAAAACGATATTTTTAATTCAACATTTATTTATTTAATAAACAGTGTTTTACATTCTTAAGCTAAACATAATCTTGAGGACTATAGAAAGATGGTGATAAATCTTCTTGCGTGTATGAAATGCACATTTCCTTTTCAAGTCTTTCTTGCTCCAACTGGTCCATCACCGTCAAAATATTAATTTTACGTTCCTCGTATGGTTGTGATATCGGAAGTGAGTAACCACTATTGAGTAACAAATATTTTCTTTCCGCTTCAAAACACATGTTAAGCAAATCCTTGTCGTATTCACGATCTTTGAACACATCCATGGTGTTTGCTGGTGAGAAAATATTGACTAGAAGTCTTTTGCCCGTCTTTAAATACACTGACTCTGACAATGGCTACTTGTTATTGAATGAAGCGTGGGGGTAAATCTATTGTTGTTTTTAAGCTTTGGCGTTCTCAGGTAAAAGTACAAAAGTAAGTTTAATAATGTTAAGAAGTTGTAAATGAATGAATGAAATTAATATCCCCGCTTATCTTTAGTTTCAATGAAGAACTTTTTACAATCACAGTTCATTGCTATTTGTTTTGTAATATTATATATGGAATCCCGGGTACTTAGATAATGCTGGTCGTCATGTGATTGTGTATAATATTTAACTTTTAAGTCTGCGTATTTCCAATGCTGTTCAGCTGGTATGTCCTTTATCTTTTTCATATTATATATTTCAATTTTTAATAGGTGACTTGCAGACGTTGTGTCGTCATTATTGGTAGAAATATAAGATATACCATTTTCATTGCCTTGACTGACACACGAAGACTTTGCTTGAGATTTTCTTTTCTTAGGATTTTCAAAAAATGCGTCAATACTTTTGATATTCCGCTTTGTTGTGCTTTTCAAATTTTTTTGAATAGTACAGTCTTTTGTTTCTTCTTGACTCATATCCAAAGGAAAGTAATAGTTTTTTAAACGTATAATTTTCCGGGGATAAAGGCTGGAACAATAAAAATTATAAAACAATAAGTTAATAAAAATGAAATTATTAAATTGTATTAATAAAATTTCCTTATAGTGCTAATAATCTCTATTGCTGGGTTAAAGAACAATAAACAAACAAACTTCACTATTTGATTCGATTGAATAATATACTAACACACATTAATTGCTGTTACAAGCACATAAGAGAAAAAAAATAATAATATTGGAACTCAGTACTTTAACTATTGGTTAGACGCTAATTATGTAATACCGTTATAAAATAATATACATAAACGTATACACATAGATGGTTCCGACCCCAAACTAAGTATTAAACTTGTGTTATGGTAACCAGAAACAACAACCATAGAATATCAGTACATAGACTACATATAAACAACATCCATGATTCGGTAACAAATGTTTAATCATCACAAAAAACACCTGCTCCTTGTGGGATTCGAACCCGTGACCCTTGGCTCCGCAGTTAGCTGCACTAACCACTTGACCAAACAGGACAATAATAAAACAATTACACACATACATTATGAAAAAACAATAAAACATACACTATCGAGAAAATTAAGTAATTAAACTTACCTCCATTTGATGGAATATGCACACAAAACACTGTAGGTATAACTTTGAAACTCACGAATAAGACTACAGTGTGAATTTTACTGTGGTTGCTTATATATATATATGGTTATAGCCTACATGTCTTTGCGTGTTCTAACAGGATATGATAGAGACCTCACACGATATGAATCAACGTCGGAAAAAAAAAAAAACTAAACAATAAGCCATCTATTGTTATCACTCAATTCATATTGGCATTGTAAGTACCTGGTATCGGAATGTTTGCATGACGAAGAGCTTAAATAAATATTTTTAATAGCAAATATTTCTATAGATAACATGTGTCTAATTGTTAACAGACCTCCTCGGAAGGGCATTGAAGAAATAATCTGTCGTCTTAATTTTAAAGCTTAAGTTCAAAATAAAGGACACCAAACAATAAGTTATCTATTGTTATCACAATCCATATTGGCATTGTAAGTAGCTGTATTTGCTTGTCACAGAGCTTAAATAAATAATTTTAATTGAAAAAATTTCTAAAGATGACGCCTCTTCGTAGTAAAACATGTATCAACCTGTTAGCAGGGACCTCCCACGGCATTTAAGAAATTAATCAACGTCTTATTGTTATTACAATTCATTATTACCGGAAATCGTTGCTAGCCACAGAGACTTACAAAAAATTAAACCTCAGGACGACGTAGATAAAAGAAACTAAAAGAACCAAACTAAATAATGAATTATCTATTGTTGTTAAAAACCATTGTTGACACTGCACGCAGAACATTTCATAGAACCGCGAATTAAAATAATGAGACCGCGAATAAAGTTGATCCACACGCGAATTAAAATAATTGGACCGCGAATTAAAATAATTAGATCGCGAATAAAGTTGATCCACACGCGAATTAAAATAATTGGACCGCGAATTAAAATAATTAGAGCGCGAATAAAGTTGATTCACATATGATCCGAAAGTGTGCTTTTTCGCGTCCCCCCAATAACCCCCCTCAGAGGCCCCTCAAAGTTGAGTAGACTACTTATATGTTACTGTTGCTTAAATTCTGTGCTCTTGGGTTTATTGCTTGTTGCTAGTCACATAGCATTTTATATGTCTATTCGATATTCTAATATAGTACTGCAGCGTGCGGCGGCGTAAAGGAGCTGCTTTTACCTATTTCTCATTAGGTATCGGGAATCTCTGCTACTAATAAAAATACGGTGTCGGGAGATGTTTTTTATATTCAAATGCAAAATGCAGTATTACTTAAACTAGGAGAGTTATTATACAATTATAACTTAGCTGATGTACTTCTTCGATTATTAGGTCATCCCTCCATAGACCTCGGGTCGTCTTTCCATTACAATTGGTAACTTCTACATTTAGTCGCAAAAATAATGACAAACTCTAAATTCCAATTGTTTTTATTTAAAAACACACTGACACCATCTATTATATTTTCATAAAAACACTATGAAGTATTTGCTACGTAAAAGCGTTCGCTAGCATATTTACTTCCTTTATACTTAACAAGAGGTCGTAACCTCTACATATTTCCCACCGATCGGCAAGAAAATTTTAACAATTTGGTGCGTATAATTTTCTATTTGCTACCTATAAACTACCCTACTGATTTTAACCTAAAACTGGGATGCTTCGTCACGCGATGCCAAACTATATGCAAATGGTAAATTAACTAAATCAGAATCCATTTAGGATTTTTAGTGGAGTTTTTTCGGATAAACCACGGTAAGGATCCAAAGTCATGGCACTACCTACCTCCTTATCGAACACTAACCTGTTTAAATGTTGGGCAACTTCCCTTCAAATCAATTCGTTAATATCGCCAACACAAAACAGTTTTAAATTTTTGACTTTTGAAGTAATCAAAAATATTATAAACTATAATACCCTATTAACCTCCGTTAATTACATTATCACCAATTCAATATAGCAAAACAAAAGCTAATCACAATTGAACCTATACCTTACTTTACTTTACACATCTTTTAGTTTTTTCTTTATAAACCAAAATCTCTCGTCCTCCTAGCTTCCATTTACATTTATCGCTTTTTATTCAAGTTAAAAACTGTAATGCAGCACAATAACTTGTGAGCATCAACCAGTGTTCATTTGATTCAAAATTCAAATCGCGTTATAGAACTTACCCGTATCGACCTACTGCTAATCCCTAACTCAGCATCTCCTTTTCTGAATATTTCTGAATAGGAAGGTACACAAGAAATTAATAAACAATCTATAAATACCATGGTCCTTCATACTCGCTTATACTTTTTCATCGAAAATTCAAAATTAATAACAATATTGAGATACTCATCTTAACTAGACTTGGTAGCGCATCACCATCCATTAAGTGCAATACCTAACTAACTTACTTTAACATCTTACAATAACACAAAAACTCCTACTTTCGGCTTGCATTAGCCTTTATAAACCATCGTACTTCATGTTTATTCCAATTCTAATTAACTAATAAACAACTTTACTAAATACCTATAACTCATTAACAATTACTTAATTCATCAACTATGAGAACATTTATTTTACATCAAATACCTACCATACATCCTAAGAATCTCATAAACTTTCATTAACTGAATTATAATTACACAAAGTTTCTTTTTCTTTAAGTAATTCAAAGTATATCCTATCGCGCATATTTTCAAATTATAACACCTTTACTTTACATTTAATACCTTCATCAGAAAATGAAGAAAATAACGTCATTTACACGTTCCATTCCATTTACCACTTTTCTTTTCCCTTGCTAACTAATAATAAAATTCATTAACCACAATAACAATTATTTTAGGATGGAGTCATTTCCTTTAATTACCCTAACTCATTAATACAATATACTAATAAAAACCATTACCTTTATGTCCTTTATTGATTAAAGTCATATGTCATGTTCGCATTTCTAAATTACTTCCTAAAATCCTTAGCCCTATTTCGTTTTCGATTCGAATACGAATAAAAAAAAATTTTTTTTCCTACTGGAAACTATAGCTACTAAAATAACCAATCCACGGAACACTAACTTAAGAAATCTTATCTTTTATTAGATAATAACTAAATTGTTTAAATTAAAATACCTTACGGAACCCTACTACCGACTAACATCAATCTGTCTTAGCCCTATCTATGACAAATATAACCTCGACATCAGAGTTCGCTCGTCCTACACTGACTTTACTGTCATCCTACACCCATCTAACAATTACATATTCCCTACGGAACCTTATCCTACTTCGGATGCCTGACCTATCTTCATATGACGACTTTGTATTTGTCTAACAAAATCTCATACATCAAAGCCTACTTATCTTTTCAATGAAATAATCTACACCTATTAAAACTCTGTACTAAATCCTACTAGTATGACTACTACTTCCTACTACTATAAACTTACCAAACCCTCGTTTCCTATGAACTCTTTTTTTCATTCTATGCTCCTTCAATATTTACTAACCTCCAGCGTGTACTTAGTACAAGGTACAAGTTACACATGACTTGGTGACCTTCTCTTCCTGCTTTACTCGTTTCTATACTCCGCTTTATGGCTAAGCTACAGCCTTCTTCTATCATATTTCATCTACACTATCTTCTACCCATTTATTTGTAGCAAAACATTATTTTGACATATTTACCAACCATTATAATACAACAAAAATAAAAATAATCTAATATTTTACGTTACCATGATAACTAAAATAACATGGCTCGCTTCTCCAATCTTTGCTTTAGCAAACCTTTATTGCTATGACGACTTCAATAAACATCCTTCACTCTATACCTATTGTATTTTATCGGATAACTTTTCATGATATCCTATAATGACATTCCATTATCACTCTTATCTCAATTTATCTCAAGTATTTCTTGCTAAACTATACCTAAACCTGCCTACAACTAAAGAATCTATATGCCTAAATAGCAATTCAAATAATAGCAATGTCCGCTACAAGACTTTCTGAATTTTGAAAAACAACATCTTACCTTAAAAAAAATCTTAAACTAGCTTGACTAGCTTTATACCCTGACTTCATTATCTATATATTAGTAAATCGATCTATCCGTTTATTTATTTTACCAAGTAAGTTGGTTGAAATAACCTATTTATAAGGTTAATCTCGGACGACATACTTTTAATCTATTAAAATGTACAGGACCTACCTGTCTACCCGTACGTACATGCCTTAATAGCGCATTATTATGCCTCACTAATCTAATAATATTATACGGACCCTTATAAATTTTCTTTAATTTGTATAAGAACCCTGTTCGTCTTTTATCTTGATGTAACAATACTACATCTACTACAACTAAATTTTTCAGTCTCGCCCGACGATCAAATACAACTTTTTGTTGCTGCTGCGCTCGCATTATCCTTTGCCTAACTTTTTCTACTATTTGACGTAGGACTAAATCCCGTGTTTCACTCGGTTCTAAAGGTATTCTACCTCGATTTCCTAAATTATTATCCGTTTCAATTTTCGGACTTCTTCCTAGAAACACTTCAAAAGGTGAGAAACCAGTTGAATGATGCGGAGAGATATTATACGCATGTACGAATTTGCGTAAAATTAAATCCCAACTAGCCTGTCTCTCACTGTCGTATTTTGACAACATAGACGTGATCGTTTTTATACCTACTTCAGCTAAACCATTTGACATCGGGTGAGTTATACTACTCTTAACATGACGGACCCGTGTAACTCTAAATTCATGCTCATTAATCTGGACCGAAATACTGACGCTCTATCGGTGCATATTTCTACACATGTACCATAGGTCAGAAACACATCTTCTTCTAAAAATCTCAATACATTTTCAGTATTGCAAATTGTGATGGCCCTGGCTGTCATGAATTTAGAAAACGAATCGATTGCTACTATCACGTATCGATTCCTTCGCGCTGTTACCTTCTATGGTCCTAGTATATCTACGTGATACATTTCTCCGACTGACATAGGCGTTATTGGCTCCAAACACTCTTTTTGCCTACATTTTTTCCTTTTCTGACATACCATGCAAGTTTTTATATAATTTTCAATAACTTGTCTTGAATTTGGATAGAAAAATCGTTCTTGAAATTTACCTAAACATTTAAACAACCCTAAATGACCGCCCGTCAACGAATCATCATGTATTTCCTTTAAAATCTCATACACAAGATCTTTAGGTATTACATGCCTATACACTTCTCTACCTAGAAATTTGCGTAAATGCATTAGTATGCCGTCGCGAACTAAAATTCTTTATAGCAATTTATTCCTCGATTCACCAAACGTTGACATATCCCTACACAAAAATCATCCCTATTTTGCACTTCTACCAATTGATTTTGATGGATGGCTAGCACTACTAAATTATCCTCAAAATCTTTTGGTGATTCTCTTGAATCATCTCCTTCTAGGATACCTGGATAAATAATCCGCTAAATTGCTTTTTCCCTGCACAAAATGAACTGAAAAATCAAATTCTTGCAAAGCTAATACCCATCTTGCAATTCTGCCGGTTTTATTACGATTGGTTGCCAACCAACACAATGCTTTGTGGTCTGTATTCACCTGTACATCCTTACCCCAAATATAACTTCTGAAGAAGTTTAATGCCCACACTAATGCTAGACACTCTTTTTCAGTAATTGAATAATTTCGCTCAGTTGCCGATAATTTTCTGGATGCAAACATCACTGGTAGCATCTCTTTTTCCGATTTTCCTTGCATAAGGATTGCTCCTAGACACAAATCGCTCGTATCGGTTGCGATTTTCGTTATAATACCTTCCTCTTCCGAAAAATACCCCAATAATAGAGGATTCTGTATCTCTTTAATTAACTCTCCCAACGCAACTTCTTGTTGCTCCCCCCAAGAGAATTTACGATTTTTACGCGTTAGATCAGTTAACGGTAACGCGATTTTAGCGCAATTAGCTATAAATTTCCTATAGTATGATAAAAAACCTACTAGCGACATAACTTCCCTTATATTTTTTTTATACTATCTAATCTACCTTATTTTACACGATCAGGCAATATTCCCTTACTTGATACAACATGCCCTAATAATTTCAGCTGTGTGAAACCAAACATACATTTGAACGGTTTCAACGTTAAATTAGCTTCGCGGAGCTTTTGGAGAGTTGCTTCTAATAATTGACCTAACCCTACTAAATTCTCGTGATAAATAATTATATTATCAACACATACCAATACACCTTTTCTTAATAAATTTTTTAACACAAGATTCATTGTTTTTTGGAAAAACACTTGGCTATTTTTCATTCCGAATGGTAACACATTTCACTCATAACTACCCTGAGTACACATAAACCCTGTTTTGTACCTATCCTTTTCTTCTATTTCCAGTTGGAAATAGCCTAAATTTAAATTTATGTCGCAAAATAGTTTCGCTCCTTGTAATACCTGTTCTATCCGCAGGACAGGACATGGAACCTCTTTAACCTTTTTATTCATTTTACGATAAACAACGCAAAATCGCCATTTCTTCTCATCATTCCTAAAGATCGATAGGACTCGTATACTCACTACGTGACTCTCTAATTAGCCCTCACCTTAATAATTCTTGCACTTGATCTGCAATAATTTTCTGCTGTGCACTTGACGTCCTATACGGCTGTTGATATACAGGCGTATCCTCGATTAAATCAATCGTAATTGGGGCCACATTACACCTACCTAACCTTAGCTTATCGAATGCAAACCTATCCTTATTGCTCGATAAAATAGAACACAATCTATCCCTTTCTACCTTATTTAACTCTTTAGAGATATTAAATTCTACCTTATGCCCTGAAATACCTACATCATGCAATTATACACGCAATTACACTTTAATACCTTTGTCGACAATACACCATATACATCTTTCGGCACCGGCTTCATGACATATGCCTTTAACCTAGGGAAAGACACAAATACCTTATTTCCAATGGACATATTTTGTCCATTCAAATTGACTGAACAGTCATATTTATGCAGGAAATCTAAACCTAGAATGGGAAATTGACAGTCCTCTGCCACAATAAAATCAACTTCAAATGCTTCTTCGGCGATTTTGATATAGATGCCACGCAATCTATATCCTTGGAATGTGGCTCCATTGGCGGATACCATACATACTCTTTCTTCTTGCCGGCTTCTCCTATCCGTAGATGAAATACTCCCAAAGGTAAAATCGATACCTCGGATCCTGTGTCCACAATACAGGATAACGTCTCTCCTCGTAACACAATAGGAACCCTTAATAAATTAGGTTTCTTCCTAGATAAATTATAATTAAAAGCATATTCTTCCCTACTTTCTGCTGAAAATAATCATCTTGGCTTTCCCATTCGCCTTCAAAATACCTATCTGGTTCAGTGCTACTACAAAAGCCCCCTGCTGGTTGCATATATGACCACGCATATTCTACAATAATAATAATACTTGTGCACAAATCAGGAGACATAGATAGTATCAGTAACTATAGACCAATCTCCCTATTATCGACTTTCTCGAAAATACTAGAACAGCTTATCAATAATAGACTAAAAATCTATCTTGATAAATACAACTTACTTTTGGATAACCAATTTGGATTCAGAGCAAAGAAATCAACGGCTGACGCTGTATTACAATTAACCAATGATGTTGTACAAAATATCGAAACAAAAGAATAAGTGCCTTGGATTTTTTTTAGACCTAGCTGAGGCGTTCGATACTGTCTCTGTCCCCATTCTACTAATAAAACTAGAAAATATTGGAGTGCGTGGTGTACCTCTTTTATTTGCTCCAGGATTATTTAACTAATAGACAGCAGTCAACTAAGATAGGTAACAATATGAGCACTTTTCTTCCAATATCATATGGTGTGCCACAAGGCAGTGTCCTTGGACCAACCTTTTTTTTAATCTATATTGACGACCTCTGTAGAAAACAGCTTCAAAATGCCCGAGTAACACATTTGCCAATGATACAGTAAATATTTTTTCTGAACGTACACGGGAAAAGGTAAAAGCTACTGCTTAAACAGGAAATATATAACTGGCTAAATCTAAACCTCTTCAGTCTAAACTTAGACAAAACGAAGTTTATGTCCTTTGCTATACGTAAAAGTAGCCTTCCACAATGCAACACACTTTTTGTATACAGCTACACTGTTGCACTAACAAATATCAATGTGATTGCTTGAAAATTGCTAAAGTTACGGAAATAAAATATTTAGGTGTGATACTGGATCAAAATCTAACATGGCACGCTCAAATAATAGCCCTTAGTAACCGATTAAGGAAATTTATACATGTCTTCAGAAATCTCTGACATACAAGAGACACTAAGATATTGAAGGGGGTATATTATGCATTGGTTAAATCAATTATTACTTATTGCTTGCCTGTTTGGGGCGGCGCAGACAAAACAATGCTTCTTAAACTAGAAAGAGCCCAACGATCCATAATTAAAGCTATGAATTATAGTTCATTTAGTTACTTAACTACTACTTAATATGTCGAAAACTCCCTTCTCACAGTTAGACAACTTTTTATTCAATGCACTATTGTTTCACAACACATTGAACCTACCACATTGCACAGGAATACTAGACGTCCTGAGTAAGTTTTTAAAGTACCAGATTGCAGGACTACATTTGCCCAGTCTTTTTTTATTTCATGGGCCCATTCCTATACAACAGTATAAGCAAGCATGTATCCTTATTTAACCACACCAAATACCACGTAAAATTCACACTATTTAAATATCTAAGTAGGTACATTAGACTACGTGTCAACAGAAAAACTATTGAAACCCCTTGAATAGCCCTACTTAGCGCAATAAATTATAATTAGCTATAATTTCATCGGTCCACCTTTTTCGTGGTCTACCTACTTTTCTTTTTTCTATCGGTCCCTTCCATGTCGTGGTTTGCATAGTCCATCTATTGTCTGTTAGTCGTGAAATGTGTCCGGCCTATTGCCATTTTAGTTTTAATGCCTGATTTAAAGCGTTAATTAACTTTGTTTACTTCCTTATCGTCTTGCTGTGTATCTTGTTTATCTTCCTTAAATTAAGCATGCTCCTTCATATACATACGTCACGTCCTATCATCATCATCATCTCCTTGTGTATAATACTCTCCAAGTTAAAATTATCTCAAGTGAAAAAGTGTATGTGCTTCAAGACAGCAATTCCTGTAGACGGCGGACGTGCGTGCACAGACGAGACTAGGTGTTTGTTGTGTTCTGCGTGTTTGCGCCTACAAAAGCAGCGCTTGATGGTAGACGGTTTCCGCTTTTTCAGCGGTCTTGAGGAGGATTTAGCGGTAAGCGATTTTTATTCTATTTTCTCGGCATTTATTGCCACGGATCGCCGTCGTTTGTCACTCTTCTAAGGGCGGCCCTTTTGGGCCACCCCTCAGACCCAGCTGCAGCCGGAATCGCATCAAGGGATGCTGGTAGCAGCCAACTAGCGGAATGCCGCCACCCCCAGGACCCCCACCACCGGTACGTAGAGGAGGCGTACGTAAACGGGGCGTATGGTTACGCTCCTAACCCTCAGCCGCCTCGTGGCGCGTAATTTGTTTACCGGCGAAATTTCTGCCGCGGACCGGCCATTTTCGGTCGCGTTCCCACCTTCTCGGCCCCCATCTAGGGTTTCTATGGCCTCGGCCATATCCCAATCGTCGATTTACTCGGCCTCAGACACCGGCGATGAAATGTTTAGGGATGAAGATCTCCCCACCCTTCCAACCATGCTCTCTCCAATTGAGGACACCCCGCCCCGGCCAGACCCGAACCCGTCGTCGTCCAAACAGGGCAGCGCAAACAAGATAACGCCCCCTATGCCAGTCCCGCGGAACTTCAATCCACCCTCAATCCCGCTGCCGCAGAGAGACCCTAGGGTACGCAGCAGGGATACAAGGCCGAGACCCTTTTCCCTCAGCCCATCGAAGGGCCCCGCCGAGCGAGCACGCTTAGAGGCCCGAGAGGCCATTGCCGATTTGCACAAGTCGCTGGCCGGCCAAGCGTCCACCTCAAAGGCCGCCGCTGAGTCCCACCATGACCCCACCCCGCTCGAAGGGATGGAAACTAATGAAATTACCCCCCCTCAGCCTTCTGCACCTCCAATGGCAGCGCCGCCTAGCGGACACTCCTATGCGCAAGCAACGAGTGCCCAGTCAGCAAAAGTCCTCCCAACGAACTCAACTGCTCAGCCTATCATTGTCAATGACAATGCCAAAGACAAGGTCAAAGACAGACAACCCCCGATAGTTGTGGAGTCCCTCCCCCAGTGGTCGACGCACTTGAAAAAGTTGCACTCCATATTAGGCCACGCCCCCAACGCCCGGCCGTTCGGCAAAGGGGTACGTTTCTTCCCAAAGTCGCCCTCGGAATATCGTACGGTAGTGGCCTATATAGACGAGCTGTCTAAGCTGGACCATGCAGTATCATGGTACTGCTACAGCTTAGACAGCGATCGACCACAGAAAATCGCCATCAAGGGGCTCCCTCAGGACACCTCGCTTGTTGAGCTGGCAGAGGTCCTCGCTCTCGCCAGCTTTCCAGTGTCGCATGTGCGGCAAATTCCTGCAGTTAGGGGCCGACCTAACTGTATTTACTACGCACAATTGCAGCACAGGCACACTCACGCCGAGCTACAAGAGCTGTACGCTCTCAACGAGCTACTCAGCATGCCTGGCATATCTATAGAAGCCTGGCGCTCACGCCCAGGCCCCGCGCAATGCCATAGATGCCAGGCATTCGGCCATGCTTCTACTAATTGTCACCGGCCGATTAAATGTGTGCGCTGCGCCGGCGATCACCCGGCGTCTGAATGCGACCGTCAAAAGGTCGCATTAAAATGCGCCAACTGCAGTAAGGCGCACACGGCCAACAACCGCTCTTGTCCGGTTTTCAGGCGTGAAGCGAGGCGTAAGGGGGTGTCTATTAATCCCCCACCGCCCCGCAACAAAGCCCAGCGGGCAACAAATTTACCCCCGCCATCGCGTACTCCCCTGCCACAATTGCAGCGGCAGGAGTATGACCTAACTGCAGGAGCAAATTTAATGCCCCCCGCCAACCCTCCTACAGATAGAACCAAAGCTCTCGGGAAAAAAAGGAGGCCACGTCGGAAAAAATCCGCACCTCAAACCACCACAACCGTTCCGGATACTGTTTCAGTTGCACTGGACACATATTCCTTTATGCCCAACATTTTTATGCCACCCCCCAGTTCGCAGACCCCCCGCAACGTCTCGCGGCCATAGAGGCCATAGCTGCCGGCCAAAACCCCCTGCCAGCCCTTTTTAACGGCTTGGCACAACTCACCACAATTCTTACGTGGGAATTTAATGGGGCCTCATCGGGGCCTTAAATTAAGAATTGTGTATTGGAACCCTGGGGGCATAATTGGCAAGACAGCCGCCCTCAGAACGTTAGTCCAGGAACACGATGTTCACATTGTGTTACTGGGCGAAACGAAACTCCGAGGTGAGAATGAGCTCCGCATTCCAAATTTCTTCACCTATAGGCGAGACGAAATTTCTCCCGCTAATATGGCCTTCAGGGGTACGGCTGTATTAATTAGACGTGACCTTATTCACGAATTACTACCCCTTCCCCATTTTACATATACTCGGTCTATAGGTGTAAAACTAAAGGTCGGCAATGCGGAGCTTAAAGTCTTCGCCGCATATAAGCCACCATCAACTCCCTTCGATCCAAGTGACATCGACAATATCTTTTGCGATGCCACCCCCACACTTATTTTAGGTGACCTCAATACTAAACACCAACATTGGGGTTCACGAATCTCATCCAAATCGGGTCGTGAACTAAAAGCAGATGCTGAGAGCAAAAACTATTTAGTCATCGGTCCAGGATCCCCAACGCACTACCCCTCTACGGACAATCACGCACCGGACGTATTGGACATCGCCTTAGCCCACAAGATCAGCTGGTCAATGTCGTTAGAGGTCCTCCACGACACTGACACTCAGCATCTGCCAATCTTATTGGTCCTAGGAGTGTCCGCAGCTGGTAAACCGCTCCCCAACCCCCGCAGAATAACAGACTGGGCCACTTTCCACCGCTCCATGCTGGACTATCAACTCCCGGCTGGTGGCATTTCCACTCCCTTAGAAGTTGAAAAGGCAGTTAGTACTTTCACAACTGCCATTGCACAGGCTCTAAGGGAGTCCACCAGTGTCTAAGCCACAGCGTCTGGTAAGCAGTTGCTACCGGCGCATCTCCGCGCTAAACTTAAAACTAAGAGGGACCTCCGCAAACTCTGGTGCGTCACCCGTTGCCCAGTGGTGAAGAGGGACCTCAACAAGATTAGCGCGGAACTTTCTTCTGAAATTGCTAACTTTAGGCATCACTTATGGGACCAGGTTATTTTGAAAGCCAGCGAGAATGACACGGCTCTCTATCGCCTGGCCCGTCAAATTACTAAAACACCCGCCCCTATCTGTCCACTCATTGACCCCGCTGGTATTCGACATTACCACGCAGCGGAACGTGCGGAACTTTTTGCGGACCACTTTGAGGACCAATTTAAGCCGAACCCCATTATCGACCCCGACCACACGTTAGGAGTTACAGAACGCGTAGAGCAGTTTCTCGCGGCCCCAGCCCTACCACTCAGAGGTGATTATTTTATCTCGCCAAAAGAGGTTAGGAAGGAGGCCTCTAAGCTTAACAAGCGTAAATCACCCGGTCCCGACGAGATTCCAAACACAGCGATTATTATGCTGCCCAGGAAGGGTCTGGTGGCACTCACCCGTATCTTTAATGGGATACTGCGCACTGGACATTTCCCATCTTCGTGGAAGATCGGCAAAATTATTGTTTTCCCGAAACCAGGGAAAGATCGTCATCGCCCAGAACATTACCGACCGATTACATTGCTGTCCAATTTAACCAAGTTGTTCGAACGCCTACTATTACTTAGGATATCCCCGCATATCCAGCTTAGGCCTGAACAGTTTGGTTTTAGAGACAGCCACAGTACCACTCTTCAGCTTGTACGAGTGCTCCACCACATGGCCTTCGAGCTAAACAAGGGCAGGCGCACAGTCGGAGTCTTTCTCGATATGGAGAAGGCCTTCGATCGAGTTTGGCACGAGGGCTTATTACACAAGCTGCTAGAGACGGACATCCCTCCGATGCTCGGGCGAGTAATAGCCTCGTTTCTGGACAAACGAAGCTTCTATGTCTCGGTCGAGAACAACCAGTCAGCATGCAAACCCATTAGAGCAGGGGTACCTCAAGGCAGCTGCCTATCGCCACTGCTATACGCGTTATACACCAACGACATCCCCACTCTCAGTGACTCCGGTCTAGCTGAAGGTGTTGAAGACGTCATCCTAGCCCTTTACGCGGACGACAGCGCCTATATGTCCTCCTCCCGCAAAGCTAGTTTAGCAGCCAAAAAAATGCAGCGACTATTGGACACTTTGCCTGGCTGGCTGGACAAGTGGAGAATAGCCGTTAATGCCACAAGACATCAGCATTATTGACCGGCCTGCAAAAGTTTCTCCCACCGAAACTTGAATTTCGAGGTCAAGTTATTGAGTGGCTACCCAGCGTTAAGTACCTAGGTTGTATTATAGACCGCCCCTTGCGCATGCGCAAAATGCTAGACCATGTGTCAGCAGGCGCGGTCGCGTCACGGGCGTGCCTTAGACCGGTGCTTTCCTCTGACTTGCCACTCAGAACCAAAATTCGCCTGTACAAGTTGTACATACGGTCGAGACTGACCCATGCAGCCCCTGCTTGGTACGGTCTTCTATCTTCTACCAGCAAATGTAAGCTCCAGGCAGTCCAAAATAAGTCGCTGAGATTTATCACCGGCGCGGGACGCTACGTCCGCAACTCCACCATCGCCAGAGACACCAAAACCGAGCCACTCGCAGAGTTCATATCTGGTTTGTCGAAACGATTATTCACCCGCGCTGACAACAGTCACCATACACACCTTAGGGGCATAGCACCCCTACACGCCCGCCCGCCGGAAGGCAGGGCTCTCCCCCGAGAGCTTATTCCTGTGGGTGAATAAGTTTACTTATTCACCCTCCTACCTCCTTACCCTCCTCCCTTCATTTCATATCATTCCATTTTTATTGCCCATCTCGCCTCTATTTTATTTTATTTCTGCTTTTATTTCTGTTTTTATTTCGCTTTTATTTTATTTTATTTTCATTTTTTGTTTTGTTTTTTGCTTCGTTTTTATTTTATTTTAATTTCGCTCTTTTTCTTTTCTTTTTGCTTTGCTTTTATTTTGTTTTATTTTGTTTTAATTTTTTGTTTTTACTCTGGCGCCTACTCTCGTTACATTTACTGTCTTTCTTATCGCTTATGGCGATAATATATTAGCCACAAAGGGGCCTGAAAAGTAGGCCTCCTTTTCAAATTTCACCGGGGGTGTTCAGCACCCCTGAGCTTCTGCCCGGGTCATGATGGGAGGTAAATTCCCCTCCCCCGATACCCGCACCTCAACATACAGAAGGGTGAAAGAGAAGATACCCGCGAGCATGCTCCTTTCCATTCCGCGCTGGCATGTCCTAATTGATTGTTTTACTTTATTCGTAAAAACCCATGTTTGGCAACCATATAGCATGGTTGGTAGCACGCAGGTTTCCATTACAGTTTTCTTCATATCTATATTGTAATTGCCTTTTAAAGTTTCCTTTTGTCTCCAATATTTTTTCCATGCTAGATTTATTCGACGGTTGATTTCTTCTTCGTTACTATTTTTGTTGAAAGATATTAACTTGCCTAGGTATATATATTTTTCTACAATCTCCAGGTGTGATCCGACGTTTATTAGTACTGATTGACCATTTGTCATGATTTTTGTGTTACTAAAGTTCATTTCTAAGCCTACTGTAGCACTTTTTTGATATAATTGGTTAAGCATTGTTTCCAATCGTTTTGGGTTCTCATTAAAGATGACAATATCTTCGGCAAATCTAAGATGACTTATGAGGTCTTTGTTGATCTTTATACCGTAATTCTTCCAGTCTATGTTATTAAATACTTCTTCCAGTACGGCTATAAATAGCTTAGGAGATAGAGGGTCTCCTCGTCTAACTCCTCTTTCTATCTTGATGTCTTCTCCTTTACTTTCTTATTTAACATTGCAAACATTGCTTTTATATATATTTTTGATTATATTTATGTATTTTGAGTTGACCTTAAGTTTGTTTAAAGTACGCTAGATGGCTGTGTGGCTAATGCTGTCAAACTTACGTTCCTTTACCAGTCTTAGTTTAAGAATACAAATATATAAGCGCTTTGCGAATCTTTATTAACTTATTGCATATGTTCATGGGGTGGCGCTGCAAAAAGTCATCTTATACTGCTAGAACGCGCACAAAGATGACTACTAAAAGTGATAATGTTTCTTCCGTATAGATTTTCTACAGAAGAGGTTTACAACAAAACGAAGGTCTTGACGGTCAGAAAACTATATGTCCTTTGTTCCCTGCAAAGATATCAAAACAGTACATCACATGTGCCTCTAACAGGAAACAACAAACGACGTAGTTATTGTCCGATACCTCCAGTTAAAAGTACATTTGCCCAGAAACAGTATATATTTCTTGCCTCATGGCTATACAAAAAATTTAATCATATTTATAAAACAAGAGACCTTAATAAAAATGCAATCAAAAATAAAATATACTAATACTAATAATATTTGGCTTAACTCGTTAGACTATGATGGTACTGAACGACTCTTAACAGTTACCGTATAGACATATGTACTAAAACACACACAGACACACACCCACACACACACCACACACACACACACATACACACAAACACCACACACAAAACACCCATATTTAACTGTAAAAATATTAGTTAATTGTTCTTATTTACTATTGTAATAACTAAGTTATTTGATGCCGGAAGACTAACCTTTGTTGCAAATTCTTGCCCTTACAATTTGTATTAAGTGTTGTATTCTTAAAGCCAGAGGCTGTAAGTGTTAACCGGCACTCCACTAAGTGGATTAACTTTTTAATATTATTTTTTATGAAAACCAGTGGGAGAAGACACTGACTCCCGAGATACAGTTTTTTTTAAACTAGTTCGGGATTCAGGAAATTCAAAAATATTTTGTAACAATGTGTTTATTAAATAGTAAATAAATAAGCCACTTAAAATTTTCCGACGATTATTTCTTCTGACTCCAAATTTAGAGGTTACCCCTATTATGTTCTATAGTAGGGGTCACCAATTTAGCTGCGGAAAGCTAGCAGAAAATAATGGCAAAAGTACTAAAGTCACCGTAGCTAATTTCTTTTTTTACTAATATTACTGACAGGCAAGGCGTCTCACGGGACTTCGTTTAAATGTCTTTAAAAATGTCGGTAATATACTTTCTTTCACTGCCTAACTTAACTTCATAGATCGCATAAATTAAATTTACTAACCAATAAAAATCATTGCTAAAAACATCAAATCTTTATCCTCTTACGATATCGTTCAGTAAATACTTTCTTCAATTTAATTATGACCCTAACTTAAAAGGATTCATATTCGAACGCGTTCCAGAAAATGATTTTCGAAGTAGGTACAATTTATTGGAGTACTCCATTACGCTCGCCGCTGTGTACGAGTATGTACCTACATTTTTCTTCAATAATCTGTATAGTAGCAATTTTTAACCGACTTCAAAAAAAAGAGGTGTTTAATTCGGTTATATGTTTTTTCTTTTAATATTTGTTACCTCAGAACTCCGTCATTTTTAAACTGATTTGGAACATTGTAACATGATATGAACGTATTGTTTGATTTAATTTTATAAGTTGACATTTTTCTTTTTATTCATTATTGTTATTTATCTTCTGTGCCTAATTATGTGTGAGAAATTTTATTATAATTTGACCTTTAAAAAATGTGCCTGCATTGAATAATAATTTATAATCAACCTAGGCGCGACCCCGATAGCAATGGTACAAAACAAAGTCCCATAGTGCTCTAGTTGTATATTTCAGGCGAAGAGCGCTTCTGAAAGCGATAACACCAGTTCAGAATCCCGATTCGGAGGTCGACGGGCATTGTTGACAAAGTCATTTGTACATTTGTAACATAATTATTTTTTTTTTTTTATACCTCTAAGGTGGCAAACAAGCTTACGGTCCGCCTGATGGTAAGCGGTCACCGTAGCCTATGGACGCTTGCAACACCAGGGGTATCACTTGCGTGTTGCCGACCCTTCAGAAATCTAATAACTTCTTTCTTGAAGAACTCTATACTGTAGTCCTTGCAGAAAACCTTGGCAGGGAGCTCATTCCACAACTTAAGCGTTCGCGGGAGGAAGTTTCTCTGAAACCGCACTGTACGCGACCATTTTGGTTCTAAAGTGTGAGAATGAATTCCCTGCCAATGGCGAGCGGTGCGATGGTAGAAAGTAGCCGTGGGCATCATTTCGAACAATTCCTCAGAACACAACCCATTGTACAAGCGTTAGAACACACACAGGGAGGCAAAGTCTCTCCTCAGACTTAAGGGCTCGATACCGCAAGTGAGTTTGGAATCGTCGACAATTCTCACAGCCCGTCGTTGAACCGAGTCAAAAGGGCCAAGCTGGTGCACCCGCCCAGAGATTACAGCAGTACTCCACATGGGGCCGAACTTGCGACTTGTGCCTTGCGGGACACCAGCATTAATGTCCTTGCTATCAGAGCAACTACCGTCAACTACGGTTCGTATGCGTCTGCCGGACAAAAAGCTAGCCACCCATTTGCACAAACCCTCGGGCACTCCGTAAGATGGCAACTTCGATAGAAGACCCCGGTGCTAGACCCGATCGAACGCCTTCGCTATCTCCAGGCTACATACCAGTGCCTCCCCCTGACTCTCAATGGCTGGTGCCCATAGGTGTGTGAGATACACTAGAAGGTCAACAGTCGAGCGACCGTGGCGAAAGCCATATGACGGTCACTGACAAGATCGTGTACTTCTAGGTATATTAGAAGCTGTTTGTTGATCACACGCTCCATCACCTTAGAGAGGAGAGAGGTAATAGCGATAGGCCTGTAATTCGATGAATCTGATCTATCGCTCTTTTTGAGCACCGGGTGTACATTCGCAGTCTTACATGAAGACGAAAATTGCCTAGTGTGGTAGGAAAGCGCGAAGAGGCGCGTGAGTACAGGACATAACTCAGGAGCACACTGCTTAAGCACCACTGCTGGTATACCGTCTGGCCCATTCGACTTATGAACGTCTAGAGAAAGCAACGCCCGCCGGACCTCCTGCTGCGTTATGGAGATTTCCGGCATGGTCTTACCGCACCACGGTATAGTATGTGGTACAGCGCCCTCATCGTTCATGTTCGAGTTCGAGGCAAAAAGACTGCCCAGTAGATCGGCTTTCTCTTTAGCACTATGGGCCAAGTCACCATCGGTCTTTCCCAGTGGTGGTAACGACGACTGGCAAAAGTTCCCTTCGGCAGCTTTGGCAAGCGACCAGAAAGCACGACTCCCAGAAGGATAGCTCGCAAGTCACCCACCTATTTTGCCGATGAATTAGATTTTTTTTCTGGCAGTTGCTTTCTTACTGAATCTCGAGGCAGCATTTAATTTGCGGTTTAAATTAGAAATATTCGGATCCTTATTATTACGAGCCGTGGTCCAAGCCTCATATGCATTTTGCTTAAGAATTTTAGCTTTTCTGCAACACCTATTAAACCACGGTCGTTTTTTGACGCCGGCAGCTACTCGCGGATTAGGAATATAGCATTCCATACCAGCAACGATTCTCTAAGTGACTGCGGCTGCGCAGACGTCAGGATCTTCTGTGTTAAAGCAGATCTGCCTCCACGGGTAAGATGCGTAAAATTCTCGCAATCCATCCAAGTCTGCCGACTTATAGTGACACACATGACGCCAATTAGTTGGCCCAGATGGATCGGGTTGTGTGCATGACACTTGAGTCCGAACGAGACAGTGGTCCGAGGAGCCAAGAGGCGCATCCACTGAGATGGAGTATCCGTCTGGACGATTAGTCAGCAGAAGGTCCAGTAAGGGGCTCGTATGTTCCTCTATATCTGGTATTCTCGTTGGAGAAAGTACCAGCTGAGAGAATCCATAGGTCAGAGCAAATTCATGAGCAGATATCCCAGCAAAGTTATTGGTTTGAGAACTGAGCCACTCGCGATGGTGGGCGTTAAAGTCTGCCAAAATAACTAGTTCTGCTGTGGGATATTGCTCTAGAACTTTGTCAGTCGTCAAACTCAGGTGCGTGAAGAGTCGAGTTACGTCCGTGTCACCGCTATGAGACCTGTATAGGCACGCATAGATACGAGTGCGGCCGCCGTAATCTACTCGCACCCACAATATCGACAGGTCCCTGTCTTCAAGGCTATGAAGGTGGCGACAGCAGATATCCTTCCGGACGAACATACATACACCGGCACGACTCATAAAATTGTGTTCGAGTTTGTAGCCGGGATAGTGAAAGTATGATGTGTCGGCCGGGCAATTAGGGTAATAATGAGATGCGTTTCATTGTTGATTTGTCTCGTCAAAAAATATACACCACCTTTTTTTTATATTATAAGCAACCTAGGCGCGGCCCCGATAGCAATGGTACAAAACAAAGTACCATAGTGCTCTTGTTGTATGTTTCAGGCTAAGAGCGCTTGTTCACGTTTTTAAGGCGATAAGACCAGTTCAGAATCCCTCGCAATCGCAAGGGTCGAAGATCCGGCCTATGGTAGACAACACAGAGCGCTTTGTCCAGGTCTTAAGAGCTGAAGGAGCTTACCCCTGGAAGGCGAAACAATGCGCAATAGGTTGGTATTGTACTCTAAGAATTGCTACTGAATTAGCGTTGTCGACGTTCTTGAAGATCAGAAGATCCTGCTGAAATTTCTCGGTGACACAATTATAGAGATCAGAAGAGTTGGACATCCATTTCAAAAGCTCAAATCCGCCGGGGAGAAGTATTCCAATTAGCTGATCGCAGATAATCGATGCCTCCTCAATCGTAGAGGCGTCCGTGCGGATATCACGGCGTCAGGGACGTCACTAAAAGCAGCGCGAGGGAAGTGAACACGTACCCTATCAGCAAGCTCTAACAGGG
The DNA here is from genome assembly GCA_946406115.1 of Apoda limacodes. Taxonomy (NCBI): domain Eukaryota; kingdom Metazoa; phylum Arthropoda; class Insecta; order Lepidoptera; family Limacodidae; genus Apoda; species Apoda limacodes. Next base: position 981,567 of record OX291553.1, on the reverse strand, counting down.
TCCGAATAGAGACAAACGGACTAGAACGAAGACCATAAGTATTGGTTTTTAACTCAATGACGGTCATGGGTAACGCAGGATTATCTCGCCGAAGACTCAATTGATGCCTGCGATCTTCCTTATGGATCGCCGTCTTACGAAACATCATACGAATATCAGCGATCAGAACTACCTAATGTCTCCGAAAATTGGTCAGGATGTCATGAATATGGCGGTGCAATTTGGTTCTTGAGAGAAAAGACACTGATTAGGAGACAAACCGTTTGAACTTAGACTACTATAATTTTTCCCCTTAAAGACTGCATGGTGAGAAATGAAGAAGTTTTCCTCCCGACATATAGCCCAAAATTTGATAATTCTACATGAACTCCAAATACTCCTGCTTGAAAACAGGATCGCCCTTCATACGTCTCTCCATGAAAATTAACTTTTTTGGTTAGCATCCTGGAGTGGCAGAGAGCAGGTCGGTTCGGCAAGAACGTGAGTCAAGTATAGAATTGACCAGTCGAAAATTTACCGGTATTATTCACAAAAAGAGCCTCACGCTCTTCATCGGCTGGATCAGACCTAGGAAAAGCAGGAGGCTCTTCTACTTCCCAAAAGCACTAAACTTCACCAGCAAGGGGCATGCCGAGAAGCCAGAAAAGGTCAGTTTAAAGAGGGGCACAAATAAGTTGTGCTGGGCGCATATTGGCATGACCAACATCTTAGGAAGTGCCATCAACCCACTGACCTGAAGAATCTTAGCCGGTTCGCAGTTGCATTGACCTAGGAAATCGGTACCAAGAAGCAGATCCACTGAACTGGGATGATAATAATCAGGATAAGCCAATGTCAGATCCGTTGTCAATTTAGTAATTTCCGGCGTAAGCAAAACTTGGGAATGATCACCCAAGAGGTCATCCACCACCATGGCTGAAATAGTCCAAAGAATAAGAGAATTGTGGAGGGGAGAAATAATAATGGAAACATGACCTCTTAGACTCGGGACCCTGAGGCCACCAATGCCTCGAATATTATCCGTAGCCGGAGACAACTGTAACTTCAGCATCCTTACCAAAGAGGTTGATAGCACGCAACTCTGGGAACCCGAATCGATTAATCACAGGACAAGAAGGCTCGAACCTCTGCAGTGGAGAGCACAACTGTCAGTAGTGCTAATTTGGCATCTAGGGAGGAACCTGTTTTTACCGCAGCTAGTCATCGCTGTGATAGTCAAGTTGGTGGTGAACCTAATTGTAGCGGCAAAAGATCCCAACGTGGTAACAGCTGCCAGCTGGCAGCATACGGCGGTTGCTTCATAAGCTCTGAAGTACGGGCCTGATCAGGCAGGAACCTGAAGAGGTCTCAACCTATTAAACTGAGGCGGATAATACCCCAACCTCGAGTACATTGCAATAGCCGGTGAATACCTCCTGTATCCGGTGTGCGCTTCCCGTCGAAACTCTTACATTTTGGACAAAAGGAGTGCAGGGGGGCGAAAGGACTCCACCGGTAGGCAACTTTGAAGGGGTCAAAGATGCTCAAAATCGAGGGCGACCCCCACCCGAGGCAGGCCGTGCAGGAGGGGGAGAGCGAGGTAAAGGGGTGGCAAAAACGAGGTGATGAGGTAGGGGAGCCACTGTCCCTAACCCGTGAAAGGGCCCCAGTTGTAATCCTACCACTTTGAGCCGCTGTTTCCCCGGATAAGGTGCAAACCACCCTTGCTGAATCTGCATAGAAGGTGGTTTGTCTGGCCATTGTACCAATAACCCTTGAAATTGGAGAGCGGGTGATGCAGAAGCCCTTTGGGGCAGTTGCCGTGGTGTTTCTGATGCTCTGCGTGGAGGCGGCTGAACGAGAGCAGCAGAGGGGGGAATAACTGAATGTAAGATCTCAGCCCTCCGATCCTCATATTCAAGGAATATCTCCATATCAGAGAAGGTAGGGAGAATAGTGGCCGATTCACCGCCATGAACAAATTCGAAGCGGATCCTTAATTCTGGCGTAAGACGTTATGGGGCCAAATGGACAGGTAGAAGGGACCAATACTTATCTATTTGAAGCCCTAATCCCTTAAATCCATTAACTGCTACCAACATAGGATTAGGATTAGGAATTTTGTCATACCGTCTAAACAATAAATACCGGGTGGTTTTATAGCCGGCATCATGCTGAGACAAATGCCTAATCATGTCATATGGCTCTTCAGCGGTTGATCCTAGCAAATATGAGAACTTTTGAGAAGCGGTTAGATCAGACCAATTATGAACTAAACTATTGAACCTGTTTATGAACAACCGCCACTCTGCTAAATCGCCATAAATTTTAGGCAGGTCCATATTTGGCAAAGAAGAAGGAATTTCCCAAAGTTGCTACCACAGAGTTTGAACATTCCTTTTTTTTTGTATACCACTAAGGTGGCAAACAAGCATTCGGTGCGCCTGATGGTAAGCAGTCACCGTGGCCTATGGCTTATGGACACCAGGGCCGACTCTTCAGAGCACTAATAACTTCTTTCTTGAAGAACCCCATACTGTAGTCCTTGGAGAAAACCTTGGCAGGGAGCTCAATCCACAACTCAAGCGTTCGAGGGAGGAAGTTTCTCTGAAACCGCACTGTACGCGACCATTTCGGTTCTAAAGTGTGACGATGAATTTCTTGCCGATGGCGAAAGGTGCGATGGTAGAAAGTAGACGTGGGCATCATTTCGAACAATTCCTCAAAATACAACCCATTGCATGGTCGCGGTCAGAAAATGTTTACCACCTTAAGGATCACAATTGCATGCACACATTTAAGTCACAAGTTCTAAATGTCTATTTCATAATAATTTGATTGACCATAGATTATCTTTTTCCTAATATGACAATCAATCGCTCTAGGACAGGGATGGCGAACCTTTATTAATGAATGTGCAATTTTCTATGAAAAAAACAATAGTGTACCTATGATGTGACGTCAAAAAATCTGGGTTACTTAATAATAATGGAGAAAAATTAAACGAATTGCTGTTAACTTAAAGCTATTTAGATACTTGCAGCTCGAAATGTTTACTGCAATTGAAATGTTTAATATTTATATTCAAATTAAAAAAAAATTAGTGTGATTTCTGCTGTTGCAAATTAGGTGCTAAAAATCTCATATTAGGGCAGGCTCGTACTTTGTTACTTAGCAGTATGGAAGCTAAACTAGAGTTCATTTCTAAAAATGACTTGCAAGCATACGTAGGTGATAATAGAAATTTCATAAATGATTGGCGTGCCCGAATTGCCATGGGTTCGCCATCTATGCTCTAGGAGATGGACTGACTACTATCAAGTTTTAATATATAGAAAACCTTCTTTGAAAAAACTAATATTTTAGTTTTTTAAATAAGAATATGAAGAAATAATAAAATAGACACTTCGAAAATCTTTATTTAATATCTAGTATAAACTCCCTCTGCAGCTATGACGGCACGTAGTCTATCTCGCATAGATGCAACAAGACGCTTGCATAGATCAGTACCTCTGATATCTTCCCATACTTGAGCACAGTGTGATCTAAGAGCTTGAGGGTTTCTTTCATTTTGACAGTTCCAGCGTTGAACCATAAGCCCCCATAAATTTTCAATAGGGTTTAAATCAGCATACCGAGCGGGCCATTGAATGGGACGAATGTCACGGTGCAGGTTCAACCACGCCATAGTAGCACGGGCTGTGTGTATCCGTGCATTATCTTGAACGTAAGTAATGTGTGGGAATTCCGTTACAGGATACACTACGCGCACAGTAGGCAGCATCACTTCTTCCAAAAGCTCATCCACCCCCATAAGTTTACTGTAATGCGACCTGACTCGTTTTGAGGCACAATATGATCTTCATCATACCGAGTTCGATTGTAGCGCCATAAAGCTAATCTTCGGATTTGGCTTGATTTAAAAGTTTTTTCATCGGTAAATGTAGTATTCGACCAATCAAAATCGAGATGTCGTCGCGCAAAGTTAAGCCGGGCTGTTTTGTGGTGAGGTTTCAGCTCCACTTTAATAGCATGGTGTAGTCCAACATTGTGCAAAGCTCGTCGGATCGTCCGAACACTCACACCATATAAAGCAGCAAAATAACTAGTTGGTGTAAAACCATTCTCCTCGTAACGACGAATGATTTCTGTTATTTGCGCGGCGGTTAGTATCGGTCGTCGTCCTGAATTATTTCTATGATCTGTTATTTGCCCTTCTTCGCCGTGACGCCTAATCCAAAACCTCACAGTGAAGCGCGATATATTGAGTTCTCGTGATAATGCACTAATACTATGTCCATCTTCAAAGAGAAATATTATTTCAGCCCTTTAGGGTTAAACTTGCCATTTTATTTCGTTATGAAAAATCTTTTATAAAATTTTACTCTTGTCAAACCGACGTTCAAACAATATTTTTTGATTAATGTCATTTCATCAAATAAAGATATTAGTTCCATTATCAAAGAGTAATCAATAATTCTTGTTGTTTTTCTCGATGCGTCATTTTGCATAATAGCTTTTGAAAGGTAATAAGTAACTTGATATGGCATTTTAGACTAAGTGAAAAAAGTGTGATATAGAATCTAATTTCAAAACTGGTAAACATTTTCTGACCGCGACCGTACAAGCGGTAGAACACACACAGGGAGACAAAGTCTCTCCTCAGACTGAAGGTCTCGATACCGCATGTGAATTTGGAATCGTCGACAATTCTCACAGCCCACCGTTGAACCGAGTCAGAAAGGCCAAGCTGGTATCCGGGTGCGCCCGCCCCGAGATGGCAGCAGTACTCCATATAGGGCCGCACTTACGACTTGTAAAGTAGCAACCTTTGCCCTTACGTGAAGTACTGCTGGGCTCTGTTGAGTACACCAAGTTTTAGTATTAGGGTCAACGGTCCTAGCCTCAGCCCGACAAATCTGTACAACCTTAATACCGATCTGGTCATAAAGGTCCTCAGCTTTGTATCCAAATCTGCTGTAAGCTTGGCTACATCTCCTCCTGCAAGCCTATAATGGCTTGCTCATATGCATCTTGAATAGCGTTCATCCTACCATTGAGCTGCTCAAACCTATAAAGTAGGACATCATTTTTGTCCGGCCTTGTTATCAAGACTGCAGCCGTTGCTAACCAACGCAAGTTTCCAGCCAAAACAGTTCTAGTTGTGGCCATTTTATATGAATAAACAAAGAAAATAATTAAATATTTAACTGAAGTAAACACAAAAATTTAAACAAAGTACGAACTGTGAAAACAAATGGCTATTAAATACAGAAAAAAAACTAATTTTACCTAAAATCTACTCAAGAAATAGTGTTAAGTTTTTATGTATGCCAACCCAGCAGCAAGACTAGTTTTAAACAGTATCATATATTAATTGGGTTGCAAAAGTGCCATAAAAATTTCCAAAATCAGTAAAGTTCAGGTTGTAACAAATTTTATATGTGGGCAGGTGCAACAAAAACTACAGAAGCAAGCAATATGTAGGTCGATAACCACGTTCTGCTACCAGTAATGTTATGTCTTAGATACAGGTACAAGCTAAACCCAAATTTAAAGGAACTGCAAGACGACCCACCTCAATTGGTACTTTGTTGTACCTTCATGGACCACGTCAGTCTTGCCTTATGTCTTCTAAGGGACCTAAGGGAGCCCTAAGTACAATGATGTAATTAATCTCTGGGACATAAAATAGGGACAAGTTCTACAACTTAAAATTAAAATATAAACAAAACGATACAACCTGAAGTATGTGCAAAGTAATGTTTATTACAACCAATACGAGAAATCTTATGTATCAGCGAAAATTTATTTTAATTATTTGCAGCATATGTTAATAATTTGCAGCTTAATGACTGACCACAGAGTAATACAGAAACATGCGCTGTTCGTAAGGCGCGTTCCAGATAAGAAAGCTGGGCGGAAACACACTTGAAGGACCGTAAATACCTATTTTATATAGGTATGTTGTAAAAAGTTGATATTTAATGAAATCTAATAATTTTGAATGTTTTTAACAAACACGTTAGATTAGTTCATAGGCAAAAAATTTTCTTACTAAACAACAAAAAATCTATTAAGTAAAAGGCACTTGTGAGATAATTGTCACTATGGCACTAGTGCGTAATGGATGCTATAATATTAAGATGCTGAAAACGGTGCAGTAAAAGCTGCTTTATGAAAATATAAAATTCAAATGTGTTGAAAAGTATATTGTATAATAGATATAATGAAAAAAAAGAACTGGCCAAGTGCGAGACGGGTTCGCGCTCTGAGTTACTACCATTAACGTCATTTACAAACACAAACAAAAACATAAAGTGTGTCGCTAAGCGGTCACCCATCCTATTACTGACCTAGTCCAACGTTGCTTACCTTTGAATATCGTTTCAAACAAACAAATATGTCAATATTTTGCTTAATAATAACTAGATGTCGCTGTAACGGTGATTTAAGATGATCAATGGCTCGGGCCAGTCTCCCACTTGGTCGGTTTTTATTATTTGGTATTATACTTTAGAGCTTAAACACACAATGATCACTGCAAGATTATATGTGTTACTGTTTTTACGATAGAGCAACTAGATTATAAGTTTGTATCGTACCTTATTGGGAACAGTATCGAGCTATTCGAACACTGGAATTTAAGATTAAAATGTATGCAAGTACATTCACAGGTTTCGAGAGGTAAGTCATGTAAGAGAGGTAGGGCACTGCAAGTTCTCGCTCGAATAAGCCACCCGAACAACTAAAGCAGGGCATAGCGAGTACTTGCTCTAATGAGCGGCCCGAACTGTGGAAGTACCTCCACCTTACAGAAAACCGCGGCCATAATAACACTAACATTGAGTAGTGTTGTGTTCCTGGCGGTAAGTAAGGTTGCCAGAGCTCTTTGAGGATTCGCTGCGCGGACAGCGGAGGACCGGTGGTGCTTGTTGCTATCATGCTCGGCGTAGATGCGGCGTGCTGTTTCGGCGGTCATGAAGACCTGATGAAACGGCTGACCGCTGGCCGCCCGCAGGCTGAACGTGATCCCGAACCCAGGGATCACTTAATCTCCGCCCTGGAAGGCTGATCCGCCAGCCTGTGTAAAGAATCTGAAGTGGTAGTCGTGCCGGAGAAGGAGACCGGAGTGGACCTGGCTACTACAACAGAGGGGGATCAGGGGCCCTTCCGCCCGCCGTGCCAGCAACCGTATCATCTGTGGCGAGCTTCGGCAGTCTTAGAACCGCACCTTTTGTCCTCTAAGCTGTCTGTGCAGTGAATCCTCATCCTTAGTCTTAGTAACTTTTTTTTATATATTATGGCCATGAGAACGAAAAAGAAAAGAGTTTGTACAGCGGCTACTCCATCCACATATAATGTGGATTTTTGCAACATCAGGGGTATTCACGCAAATCTTAACGCAGTCCACCACCATCTCGAAACTGCGCAGCCGACCATTCTCTTTCTAACGGAGACGCAGATATCCTGCCCAGCCGACACATCATACCTTCCTATCCCGGCTACAAATTCAAACACAATTTTATGAGTCGTGCCGGTGTATGTATGTACGTCCGGGAGGATATCTGCTGTCGCCGCCTTCATAGCCTTGAAGACAGGGACCTGTCGATATTGTGGGTCCGCGTAGATTACGGCGGCCACACTCGTATGATTTCTGTTATTTGCGCGGCGGTTAGTATCGGTCGTCGTCCTGAATTATTTCTATGATCTGTTATTTGCCCTTCTTCGCCGTGACGCCTAATCCAAAACCTCACAGTGAAGCGCGATATATTGAGTTCTCGTGATAATGCACTAATACTATGTCCATCTTCAAAGAGAAATATTATTTCAGCCCTTTAGGGTTAAACTTGCCATTTTATTTCGTTATGAAAAATCTTTTATAAAATTTTACTCTTGTCAAACCGACGTTCAAACAATATTTTTTGATTAATGTCATTTCATCAAATAAAGATATTAGTTCCATTATCAAAGAGTAATCAATAATTCTTGTTGTTTTTCTCGATGCGTCATTTTGCATAATAGCTTTTGAAAGGTAATAAGTAACTTGATATGGCATTTTAGACTAAGTGAAAAAAGTGTGATATAGAATCTAATTTCAAAACTGGTAAACATTTTCTGACCGCGACCGTACAAGCGGTAGAACACACACAGGGAGACAAAGTCTCTCCTCAGACTGAAGGTCTCGATACCGCATGTGAATTTGGAATCGTCGACAATTCTCACAGCCCACCGTTGAACCGAGTCAGAAAGGCCAAGCTGGTATCCGGGTGCGCCCGCCCCGAGATGGCAGCAGTACTCCATATAGGGCCGCACTTGCGACTTGTAAAGTAGCAACCTTTGCCCTTACGTGAAGTACTGCTGGGCTCTGTTGAGTACACCAAGTTTTAGTATTAGGGTCAACGGTCCTAGCCTCAGCCCGACAAATCTGTACAACCTTAATACCGATCTGGTCATAAAGGTCCTCAGCTTTGTATCCAAATCTGCTGTAAGCTTGGCTACATCTCCTCCTGCAAGCCTATAATGGCTTGCTCATATGCATCTTGAATAGCGTTCATCCTACCATTGAGCTGCTCAAACCTATAAAGTAGGACATCATTTTTGTCCGGCCTTGTTATCAAGACTGCAGCCGTTGCTAACCAACGCAAGTTTCCAGCCAAAACAGTTCTAGTTGTGGCCATTTTATATGAATAAACAAAGAAAATAATTAAATATTTAACTGAAGTAAACACAAAAATTTAAACAAAGTACGAACTGTGAAAACAAATGGCTATTAAATACAGAAAAAAAACTAATTTTACCTAAAATCTACTCAAGAAATAGTGTTAAGTTTTTATGTATGCCAACCCAGCAGCAAGACTAGTTTTAAACAGTATCATATATTAATTGGGTTGCAAAAGTGCCATAAAAATTTCCAAAATCAGTAAAGTTCAGGTTGTAACAAATTTTATATGTGGGCAGGTGCAACAAAAACTACAGAAGCAAGCAATATGTAGGTCGATAACCACGTTCTGCTACCAGTAATGTTATGTCTTAGATACAGGTACAAGCTAAACCCAAATTTAAAGGAACTGCAAGACGACCCACCTCAATTGGTACTTTGTTGTACCTTCATGGACCACGTCAGTCTTGCCTTATGTCTTCTAAGGGACCTAAGGGAGCCCTAAGTACAATGATGTAATTAATCTCTGGGACATAAAATAGGGACAAGTTCTACAACTTAAAATTAAAATATAAACAAAACGATACAACCTGAAGTATGTGCAAAGTAATGTTTATTACAACCAATACGAGAAATCTTATGTATCAGCGAAAATTTATTTTAATTATTTGCAGCATATGTTAATAATTTGCAGCTTAATGACTGACCACAGAGTAATACAGAAACATGCGCTGTTCGTAAGGCGCGTTCCAGATAAGAAAGCTGGGCGGAAACACACTTGAAGGACCGTAAATACCTATTTTATATAGGTATGTTGTAAAAAGTTGATATTTAATGAAATCTAATAATTTTGAATGTTTTTAACAAACACGTTAGATTAGTTCATAGGCAAAAAATTTTCTTACTAAACAACAAAAAATCTATTAAGTAAAAGGCACTTGTGAGATAATTGTCACTATGGCACTAGTGCGTAATGGATGCTATAATATTAAGATGCTGAAAACGGTGCAGTAAAAGCTGCTTTATGAAAATATAAAATTCAAATGTGTTGAAAAGTATATTGTATAATAGATATAATGAAAAAAAAGAACTGGCCAAGTGCGAGACGGGTTCGCGCTCTGAGTTACTACCATTAACGTCATTTACAAACACAAACAAAAACATAAAGTGTGTCGCTAAGCGGTCACCCATCCTATTACTGACCTAGTCCAACGTTGCTTACCTTTGAATATCGTTTCAAACAAACAAATATGTCAATATTTTGCTTAATAATAACTAGATGTCGCTGTAACGGTGATTTAAGATGATCAATGGCTCGGGCCAGTCTCCCACTTGGTCGGTTTTTATTATTTGGTATTATACTTTAGAGCTTAAACACACAATGATCACTGCAAGATTATATGTGTTACTGTTTTTACGATAGAGCAACTAGATTATAAGTTTGTATCGTACCTTATTGGGAACAGTATCGAGCTATTCGAACACTGGAATTTAAGATTAAAATGTATGCAAGTACATTCACAGGTTTCGAGAGGTAAGTCATGTAAGAGAGGTAGGGCACTGCAAGTTCTCGCTCGAATAAGCCACCCGAACAACTAAAGCAGGGCATAGCGAGTACTTGCTCTAATGAGCGGCCCGAACTGTGGAAGTACCTCCACCTTACAGAAAACCGCGGCCATAATAACACTAACATTGAGTAGTGTTGTGTTCCTGGCGGTAAGTAAGGTTGCCAGAGCTCTTTGAGGATTCGCTGCGCGGACAGCGGAGGACCGGTGGTGCTTGTTGCTATCATGCTCGGCGTAGATGCGGCGTGCTGTTTCGGCGGTCATGAAGACCTGATGAAACGGCTGACCGCTGGCCGCCCGCAGGCTGAACGTGATCCCGAACCCAGGGATCACTTAATCTCCGCCCTGGAAGGCTGATCCGCCAGCCTGTGTAAAGTATCTGAAGTGGTAGTCGTGCCGGAGAAGGAGACCGGAGTGGACCTGGCTACTACAACAGAGGGGGATCAGGGGCCCTTCCGCCCGCCGTGCCAGCAACCGTATCATCTGTGGCGAGCTTCGGCAGTCTTAGAACCGCACCTTTTGTCCTCTAAGCTGTCTGTGCAGTGAATCCTCATCCTTAGTCTTAGTAACTTTTTTTTATATATTATGGCCATGAGAACGAAAAAGAAAAGAGTTTGTACAGCGGTTACTCCATCCACATATAATGTGGATTTTTGCAACATCAGGGGTATTCACGCAAATCTTAACGCAGTCCACCACCATCTCGAAACTGCGCAGCCGACCATTCTCTTTCTAACGGAGACGCAGATATCCTGCCCAGCCGACACATCATACCTTCCTATCCCGGCTACAAATTCAAACACAATTTTATGAGTCGTGCCGGTGTATGTATGTACGTCCGGGAGGATATCTGCTGTCGCCGCCTTCATAGCCTTGAAGACAGGGACCTGTCGATATTGTGGGTCCGCGTAGATTACGGCGGCCACACTCGTATCTAAGTGTGCCTATACAGGTCTCATAGCGGTGACACGGACGTAACTCGACTTTTCACGCACCTGAGTTTGACGACTGACAAAGTTCTAGAGCAATATCCCACAGCAGAACTATTTATTTTGGCAGATTTAACGCCCACCATCGCGAGTGGCTCAGTTCTCGAACCAATAACTATGCTGGGATATCTGCTCATGAATTTGCTCTGACCTATAGATTCTCTCAGCTGGTAATTTCTCCAACGAGCATACCAGATATAAAGGAACATACGAGCTCCTTACTGGACCTTCTGCTGACTACTCGTCCGGACGGATACTCCGTCTCAGTGGATGCGCCTCTTGGCTCCTCGGACCACTGTCTCGTTCGGACTCAAGTGTCATGCACACAACCCGATCCTTCTGGGCCAACTAATTGGCGTCGTATGTGGCACTATAAGTCGGCAGACTGGGATGCATTGCGAGAATTTTACGGATCGTACCCGTGGAGGCAGATTTGCTTGAACTCAGAAGATCCTGACGTCTGCGCAGCCGCAGTCACTGAGACAATCCTTGATGGTATGGCATGCTATATTCCTAACCCGCGAGTAGCTGCCGGCGTGAAAAAACGACCGTGGTTTAATAGGTCTTGCAGAAAAGCTAAAATTCTTAAGCAAAATGCATATGAGGCTTGGACCACGGCTCGTAATAATAAGGATCCGAATATTTCTGAGTTAAAACGCAAATTAAATGCTGCCTCGAGGTTCAGTAAGAAAGCAACTGCCAGAACAAAATTCCAATTCATCGGCAAAATAGGTGGGCGACTTGCGAGCTATCTTTCTGGGAGTCGTGCTTTCTGGTCGCTTGCCAAAGCTGCCGAAGGGAACTTTTGCCAGTCTTCGTTACCACCACTGCGAAAGACCGATGGTGACTTGGCCCATATTGCTAAAGAGAAAGCCTGGGCAGTCTTTTTGCCTCGAACTCGAACATGAACGATGAAGGCGCTGTACCACCTACTATACCGTGGTGCGGTATGACCATGCCGAAAATCTCCATAACGCAGCGGGAGGTCCGGCGGGCGTTGCTTTCTCTAGAATTTCATAAGTCGAGTGGGCCAGACGGTATACCAGCAGAGGTGCTTAAGCAGTGTGTTCCTGAGTTATGTCCTAATCGTCAATATGGCTTTCGCCACGGTCGCTCGACTGGTAACCTTCTAGTGTATCTCATACACCGATGGGCACTAGCCATTGAGAGTCAGGGGGAGGCATTGGCATGTAGCCTGGACATAGTGAAGGCGTTCGATCGGGTCTGGCACCGGGGTCTTCTATCGAAGTTGCCATCTTACGGAGTGCCCGAGGGTTTGTGCAAATGGGTGGCTAGCTTTTTTTCCGGCAGACGCATACGAACCGTAGTTGACGGTAGTTGCTCTGATAGCATGGACATTAATGCTGTTGTCCCGCAAGGCTCTGTGCTGTCTCCTAAGCTGTTTCTACTGCATATCAATGACATGTTGGACATCAACAACATACATTGCTATGCAGATGACAATACTGGAGACGCTTTTTACACGGGTCGTGCAAACATCCCTCGTTCCGTTGTAAAGGAAAACCGCGGAGAACTTGTGGCTCAAATCGAGACCACACTGTCCCAGGTCTCTGACTGGGGACGGGTAAACTTGGTCAGATTCAACCCTATAAAGACACAAGTGTGCGCGTTCACCGCTAAGAAAACTCCTTTCATTGTAGTCCCACAATTCCAGAACACTCCCCTCTCCATCTCCAAGAGCATTTAGATCCTTGGTGTCGACATCTCCAGCGATGTTCAGTTCCGAGATCATTTACAAGATAAGGTGAAGCTTGCGTCCAAAAAACTTGGTGTACTCAACAGAGCGAGGCAGTGCAAAGTCGGGGCAAAGGTTGTTACTTTAGAAGTCGCAAGTTCGGCCCCATATGGAGTACTGCTGCCATCTCTGGGCAGGTGCACCCGGATACCAGCTTGGCCCTTTTGACTCGGTTCAACGACGGGCTGTGAGAATTGTCGACGATTCCAAACTCACTTGCGGTATCGAGCCCTTAAGTCTGAGGAGAGACTTTGCCTCACTGTGTGTGTTCTACCGCTTGTACAATGGGCTGTGTTCTGAGGTATTGTTCGAAATGATGCCCACGGCTACTTTCTACCATCGCACCGCTCGCCATTGGCAGGGAATTCATTCTCACACTTAAGAACCTAAATGGTCGCGTACAGTGTGGTTTCAGAGAAACTGCCTCCCGCGAACGCTTAAGTTGTGGAATGAGCTCCCTGCCAAGGTTTTCTGCAAGGACTGCAGTATGGAGTTCTTCAAGAAAGAAGTTATTAGATTTCTGAAGGGTCGGCAACGCGCAAGTGATACCCCTGGTGTTGCAAGCGTCCATAGTCTACGGTGACCGCTTACCATCAGGCGGACCGTAAGCTTGTTTGCCACCTTAGTGAAAAAAAAAAAAAAAAAAAGACTTTCATATATTTTTCTTTCGAATCACAGACTCCTTATAGCTCGAGACTGTGCCCAATAACCTCCCGGTACCGCCAAGCACCGCGCCTGAATTCGAAAGTAAATATTGTTTTTAAATTTGCTAGTGTAAGTATTCAGAATTTTATTGTTACATAGTTCATATACTTATAATCATCATTTTTTACATAAATGCAAACTTCATCTAATTTAGATAAAAATTTTACTTATCCTACTACATTAAGAATAGTTGTGGAATGAGCTCCCTGCCAAGGTTTTCTGCAAGGACTACAGTATGGAGTTCTTCAAGAAAGAAGTTATTAGATTTCTGAAGGGTCGGCAACGCGCAAGTGATACCCCTGGTGTTGCAAGCGTCCATAGGCTACGGTGACCGCTTACCATCAGGCGGGCCGTAAGCTTGTTTGCCATCTTAGTGGTATAAAAAAAAAATAAAAAAAAAAATAGCCATTTAGCTGGCGGGGGGAGGGGGGGGGGCGACGACGACGACAGTGGGTTAATATTACACAAACGAATCGCTGAATCGAAAAATGGTTTTGTTACAGCCCCTTTTATTTAAAACGAGCTTTTACCTAATTACTGCTTTCTAGTACTAATGAATTTAGAGCTAAGCCGCGTACAGACAGAGAAACAGACGGACGGACATGGCAAAACTATAAGGCTTCCTTGTTAACTACGGAACCCTAAAAAGTCTATAATTTTTATACGAATAGATGTACCTTTAATCGTATATTATTATTTAGTCGTTTTCCATTAGAGGTTATTTCATTTCGACCGCGAAAACGATTCCCTGAATACGGAATATGGAAATACTTCTATTCAGAAAGGTTCTCCGAATGATTACACAAAGCAGCGCGCACAAAAGCTCTGAGATCAACGGTTCGTAAGTAATGAAAGGTAAGCTTAATAAAGTCATTCAAGCTTAAAGAGGTAGAAAAAGTATGAATGATTAGGTTTGCTAACTTGCCGTGTGTAGGTATATTTGAACATTTTTTCTTAAATGTTTGTATACTTATCATCTATACTATACTGTTATAAATGTATGACATCGTCGTTTCGAAGATTCCCTGCGCTGTCTATCTGTCCGACCATTGAATAGCTCTTTGAGACCGTAGTAGGTAGAACCCTAAAAATAAGATAGATACATATAATATAGATAGATTATTAAGAAACCAAAAAGGAAAAATTTAAAGGGTGGTCCCCATACAAAAAAAAATGTTTTTGTTGTTTTTACTATCGTAAAAACAGGAACATACAAGCTGAAAACATACAGTCATAATAGTGTGAGCTCTAAAGTATAACAGCAAATAATAAAAGTCGGCTAAGTGTGAGACGGGCCTGAGCCATTCAAAGTACCGTATCAGCACCATCTAACGAAAATAGTCTACATTATTATGAGGATCAGTTACATTTTTGTTTATTAGAAATGATATTCAAAGAAAAGCATTGTCGGTCTTAGTCATTTGTTGGATGGTGTAGAAAATTATTATTTGAAATGTCGAATAAAGCCATTATAAATCATACTAGCTTCTGCCAGCGGCTTCGCCCGCCCTAAATTTCGTTATCGGCGTAGGTTCCTACGGCAACTCCTCAATTATAGAAATAAAACAAACAATCAAATCTTTCCTCTTTAATGGCATAATACATTCGTATCTGTGAAACCATGGAAATACACATACAAAATTTCAAGCCGTTTAATAGTTGACATACCAACAGCAGTTCAATTGTATTTTTAAATCATCCGGAAAACCATCGAAATACCCATATAAAATTTCAACCCAATCGGTTCAGCCGTTTAGAAGTTATGTGAAAAAGGAAGTAATTAAGTAATGAGGAATGTATGGAAGGATAATTCTTACTCCCCGTTGTCCGATTACCCGTTTTCCCGTAGGAATGAAGCATTTTCCCGTGGTAAAAAGTAGTCTATGTTTATCAGGGATCAGGGATTTCTAATGGTAAAAGAATTTTTCAAATCGGTCCAGTAGTTTCGGAGCCTTTTCAATACAAACAAATAAAAAAAAAAGTATAGAAAATGAAAATAATGAGTTAACTAATAATTGTCTTATCTTTACGAAACAAATGAATCCAACCGAAATATTATTAAATATAAAAAAATGAACATAAAGCATAAAAAAATGAACTTGGCTTAAAAATGCATTTGTTATACAGTTGTTAGGCACTCAAGCTTATATAAAGTTCAGAGTTTTACTGGTGGTTTCTCCCATAGTTACTTTGAACTTATAAAAACTGTAATATTTCTTTCCTTGTTTATCTTAAAAATTACGCAATAAAGGAAAAGTGCAATAAATATAAAAATGTTTCCCACGTAAGGTCGGAACAACGTATGAAATGATCATAAACATGATGGAGAAGTTACATAATACATATTCTTGTTTAAATAAAGTTCAAACTTGTAGATAAAAACAAAAGTGAACATAATTGGTCCTTTGTATTTCTGTTAGCAATTGATGCAATAACGTGTTTAAAAGAAAATTTAGCGTAATGTCGAAGCTAGAACCACAAATGTGTTAACGAATAGGGTCAGCAACAACTTAAATCAATATATTGAATAAAATTTTTGTAAGAAAATATCACTTTTATTAGTTAAAGAATAATGAAGTTTTTGAATAATTAATCTTAAAGATAAATAGTTGTTTTTGGAAAATTCAAGAAAATTGTAGTTTTCTTACTTTTTCTTAGATAAAAATTAAATAATTGGAAAATTACATATAAATAATGATAATGTTAACTGCAAATGTCTTAGAATAAAGTTGTTTAACGTTTAAAATGTATTATCAAGAATCAAATAAACAAGTTATTAATAAAAAAAAAAAGTATAAATCATCTTTATCTACTTTAATAGTTAATTTATTAAAATAGAGTCAATTCAAAAGTATTTTGGAATTAATTGCGGAACTTTAAGCTTCATATTATATAAAGCTGTGACAAACCTATTGACTTATTAACATTGCCATATGAAAAAAGAGCTATAATTTGCAATTTGTGTCAGTCGAAGCTGTGTTTCACATTTTTTCGAATTTCGAGCATTTGGATCGTTTCTTAACCAAAAAACGAGAAAGCTTTCGAAACTATAATTTTTGGTTTCGGAAAACAAGGTTGGTATGAGCCCTATAGAGCGAGGGAGAGAGATATGAAGAAAGGGGAAATATTTGGGAATTTTGTAAACAAGAAAGGATTTTGGTAGAGTTAGTTTGAGAGACGTTGAGAGATAATCAAGTTCGGAATTTGAGTATTTGTGACATAAAAATTAGTAAAAGCTGAGATGCGTCGCTATATGGTCAAGTTTGTTCTGACTATTTTGTGATATAAAGTGTTAGAACATATTATTATGAATGTACTTTAAAATAAAGGTGTTAGTAACAAATATAGTGTGAGGCGGGACGTGATGTGAGATGGGACGTGATGTGAGATGGGACGTGATGTGAGGCGGGACGTGATGTGAGATGGGACGTGATGTGAGGCGGGACGTGATGTGAGATATAAAAGTTAATCAGAACTTGTACGTGACGCGTGTCGGTCAAATATAAATTTTGAGTGAAAAGTGTTACTATAAATTTGTTCAAGTGATTTGATATGTTGTGCATAGTTTTCTAACGTTTGTAAAAAATTTACAAATATATTACTTTTTAACACATACAAACGGTAAGAAGGTAGTGTTAATCAAGACATCGTGAATTTTCAATCTTCGTCTATTTTCTCGTAATTCAAAAAGTCAAGTTTAGAAGAAGAAGGTGTATACCTTCTAAGGTTTATGATGATTTGAATTATAGGGAATTTCTGAATCGACGTGTAATAAAATAGTTCTGAGGAGCAGTTCAAGAGTAAACGAGAGAAGATTTCCTGAAGGTTAAAGTTAACTGAAACTACTCTTCGTTGTTTTATATAAATGGATTTAGGGTTCAAAGTTCTTTGTAAAACTACTTTAGATAAATGGATTTAGGGTTCAAAGTTCTTTGTAAAACTACTTTAGATAAATGGATTTAGGGTTCAAAGTTCTTTGTAAAACTACTTTAGATAAATGGATTTAGGGTTCAAAGTTCTTTGTAAAACTACTTTAGATAAATGGATTTAGGGTTCAAAGTTCTTTGTAAAACCACTTTAGGTTACAAATCAATAGACGAGAGTGTGTATTTGTAATACTTTTTGTTGGAATGATGTACTTAAATTCAAACTAGAGTATACTATATCATAAATCATGACATTTTCTAGATGCCTAAAGTCACTTATTTTCATTTTAATGAGATGTACATAAATACTATTTCTTCGTGATAATATATATGAGATATATATAAGGAAGAGACGATGTTTTCTTACATTATTCTATAAGTATTTTAAATCTCACTTTTCTTCATCTTCAAACGAGGCATTTAACAACTTAAATTTATTTCAAATTACTTCGTGTGATGTATTTTAACACAACATCTTTTTGTACTGTATAACATATATGATAGTTAGAGACGATGTTTTCTTACGCTTATTACAAGTATTTAAAACTCACTCTTTCTACATCTTCAAATGAGAGATCAAACAATACGAAATTCTCACTCCTACGTCTTCAAATGAAATACCTAATGATATTTTTGTCATCGTATTGACAATTTTAATACATGAAAAATTTACACTAAGCTTTCTGGTTACGAGTACGACATATCTAATTAAATAGTATTGTAATGTTTGTGTTTTGAGATATTTTATGTAATGTACTTATTTTAATGAAGTAACATCAATTTCAGATAATAAGAATACTATTTATTTAATCAAGAAACTAACAATTTAATTATTATATAGTTGTCTTGATCTTGAACTTATTATGTATATAAACATGCATTTAGAATACTCACACCATAACTAAGCTGTGAAAGTCTGGAGGAAGCAGAGGCCAAAATGTGGGTACAAATCACGAATAATTTGGTCCACGTATGACAGAATCAGTGGTAACACTTAACAAAACAGAAATACACACATTCTACAGAATATTGTCGAAGGGATGTATTTTAATACTTACTAAGTTCTGTGGAAACCCTTACATATATATGTCCGTGTGTAAGGCTGGACACAGTTCAAATCAAGATTTGGTCTTGAATATGGTGAGTAGGCGAGTCCAAGATGTAGGGACCTTTTTAGGAAAACGATTTTCAGATAACAATAATAAATAACAAATCTGAAAATATTTCAGAAAAATCTATAGAAGTTTGTTTAGGTATTTTAAATTTACAGGAATTGCGACAATCATGAATTTAATCTTTATTTTATTAGCAATAAATATATTTACATACTCGTATTTACATTTTATAAATACATTAAAACATACATACATTTAATATAATACATATAACACTACAAAAAATCATCAAATTTTCAAAAATAAAGTGTAATATATTAGGATATAAGTGAATTAAATTTAAAGAAAGAAAAACAACCTTTAGGAGTTACTGGTGGATCAGGGTAAAGCTCCCTTTGGTAAGAAGATATCTGCGGTAAGTCTATAAGACTTTTAAGGCGGTGAGTGGATAGTACTTAATCAGACATATTCTAGATATAATATTTTTTTAAGAATATACTTTTCTTCCTCATTTTCTTCAAATTTTTGTGTTTTCCATTTCTTGTGACTTTTCAGGTATTTCTAGAATTAATCATTAATTTTATAATATTCTTTATTACCATTGATAAATATTTAATGTATTATTTTTACTTTATCCGTAGCCAAACATTTAATTTTATTTTAAAACAAAATTTTATGAATAAATAAAGTCAAAGTCAATTTTTTTTTATTTAAATTAGGATTTTACAAACACTTTTGAATCGTCATAGTTATGAAATACTATTTTTTGAAAACTCCCAAACAACATTCGGTTCACAATGTTGTTGATTTCTACCGAGAATAATCCAGCAAGAAACTCGATAGTTACACTTTTAAATAACATAATAAAAACTGAAAATACAATCAATGTTTTAAATAAAAAATTTAAACTGTACAATTTTATATTATTTCCATTTTAATTTGGTTTACCTATGCATCCTATAATTGAGCATCTTCAGTCCCAAGGATTTTTATCATTTACATAGTCTGAAATATTATAGTATGACTTTTTACAAAGTACCTGCTTGATAAAAGATTAAAATTTACTTATTGATAGCTTTTAATAATTTTGGGAACTTTGTTGTAAAAGTGTATACACTGCTCCATAAAAAAAGGGTTGTGCTATAACATGAATTATTGAATTTATAGTTTACACTGAAATTCCCCAAAGGTCTGTGGTGTTTTTTATTTCTAATGTTTTAAATGTATTTATGATATCCGTAGGACTAATGTTTTTAAATACAAAGGGAACTTTACATTCAAGCACATTAGTTTTTATTATTTTTTCTGCTAAAATTGGACTTGAGTAAAGATTTTGTTTTGAATGGAATATTGCTAAAATAAATTTCGAAATCAAAAATCAAAATCGTTATTTAAATGGGTTACTTAGAACACTTTCGAATCGTTAAGTAAAATTAACTACAACTAGCTTAACAAACTAATTACAAAACTGTTTGATTGCGTGCGTCCAATAGGTCATCTTTGTAAAATCACAAATCAAACATAATATTATAGTGTATCAACTAATAAATAAATGTTTTGTATTGAAACACTTAATAAACAAGATTTACAATGTAAATAGTTTGATTTAAAAAAAAATCAAAATTTAGGTACTATTTAAATTGCCTATTGTTTTTCAGCTTGCATAGCGGGGGCACCATGTGATACGTCAAAAGTCTTTAATTTCTCTGTGACGGGATTTAAAGTAACTCCTGAGAAAAATATATTCTTATAACATATACTACACAGCAGACGTACGGTTAGTTGCAAAACTGCATATAGAATTTCAAAACAAAATAGAATGGCAAGGCGTTGTCACTCACACACTTAAAGAAATAAAGTAATATGTCTTGTAGAACCTGAGTAAAAATAGTTTAATTTAATATTGTATATAATAATTTCACTAAGAAAATTATCGTATCCGTAGCCTAGAGGATAGACGTATCAGATCTTAATACGTGTACTCAGTGCAATGCAGGTTGTGAATTCAAACCTCACCTTATGCCTTTTTTTTTTGTTTTTGTTACATTTAACGAATTATGAATATTGTGTTCAGTTAAACAGCTTAGACCAATTTGCTAATAGCTCTTAAGTTAGATGCGGACAATCCGTGGGTAGACATTTAATTTTTGTCATTGCCGATTTGTTTCTGGGGGTGCTTGTGCTGACAAGGTTGTTTGGTGTTTTTATTTAGCTATTAAGTTAGATGCGGTCACTACATAGGTAGCCATTTGTCGTTGTGGATGTGTTACTGCTTGTGCTGACAAGGTTGTTTGGTGTTTTTATTAAATTTCTTTGCTGAAAATAATATGCAGGCCAATATTAATATTCAAGAGCGGATGCGTATTATAGAACTATATAATATGGGTTACAATTAGGGTTGCCAACTTTTTTTACTAGAAATAAAGTATATTCAGGTCTATGAAGAATATTAAACAGTATTTTAGAAAAATGAACAGTATTTTATTTATTTATTGTTTTAAATACATATTTTTTAGAGCTTCTCACATAACTTACTAATTTTCATTTTTTTTTAAAAACTTCACAATTATACCTGAAATTAAAATAAATGAGGAGCTCATTTTTTATTAAATTAATAGATGCTCTATTTCTATCCTCTCTAAATACAAATTAGCCTTATCAATAAAAAATATGAAGTTATTAATAGTTATATCAAAAACTTCTTGGGAAGACTCTGTAATAGTATTTAATACTGTTTTGTTTCATGGCCAAAATATTTATAATTTTTTCTTTGAATTAACTCAGTCAGAATGTTATAAACATCTAAAATAGTTACATTATTTCCTTCTAATTTTTTGATTGTTTTATTGAAAACATTCAATATATGACTAGCATAAAGAAGGTAACTATAAACTACATTATTTTCTACATTATTATCCAACATTAATAAATTTTGAATAACCATTTGACAATCAACATCTAAACTAACAAAGAAGTTACAAATTAATGTCCAATGAAGTAAAATTATATCAATTGCTGGTATGGTTCCTATGTGTCGTTTTATTTCATGCAACTCTCCTTCAGCAAGCGCTACAAATCTTTTTATTTCTTCTTTTCTGCATGCAGAAACAGAAAATTGCTATAGATTTTTAATATAATGTTTTCAATATCATAATTTAAACAATAGCATGTTTTACTGAATTATGCACAATATGGGTATGACAATTTCCTTTTATTAAGTAAGTCTGGCACAACCTCTAATATATTTGTGTATAATGAATGATTATGTCCAAAATTTGCATTTGTATTGTCAGCGCTAAGACCAGATAATTGACTGAAAGGAAGTTGATAGGACTCTAATGAGCGCCCTCTGACTAAATTAATATAAACAGTATTTTGTATACTTTATTTTCCTTCAACAGTAAAAAGTATAATTTAGTGAAAAACAATATTATTCAGTTCAAAACAGTATAGTTGGCAACCCTATTTACAATATATCTCAAATTTGCAATGAGACTGGTTTTACCGCAAGTATTTTGTTTGATGTTAATGTTATATCATTTTTTTTTAATACCACACTTTTTTGTAAGTAAATATCTAAAAAAAAATTTAAAATATTAATCAATAGTTTGAAAAATGTTTATTTTAATCTAGCTATTTGGTTTTTACTAGATTACCGTAAAGCGTTGGGTCTCACGAAACCAAGAGGAGGGGAATTTATCAACTCGACCTCTAAGTGGACTCTCGCGGCACATTGATGCGACTCCAAGAAGATTTTATGGTGGAACAATGGGAACATGTTTAACACACACTGTTCGTCGAGCTCTGCATATTGAAGGATTGCATCATGCATGTTTTTAACTAATACCCATAAACAAAATAGATTGTTGTTTGCAAGGGAGTATTTAGATTTTGACTGGGAGCACACCTTATTCACCGATGACAAGTCGTTTGAATCACCTGAAAACGGGAGGGTTTATTTGTGGCGCAGAAATGGAACCCGTTACGCAGAACAAAATGTTGTCCCAAATATGGAATCTGGACGGATATCACTTAATATGTGACTGCGGCTGGTCCATAGAAAACTTATGAGGTTTGATGGTGCAAAGATGGAACATGCGAAATGAAAGAACTACAGAGTCATCAGGGCTCACTGTGTAGAAATTTGGGACAATATTAGAGGAACAGATCTGTTCTAATATAGTCGGATCTATGCGGCGGCGCTTGCTTGCTGTAATTGAAAATAATGTAGGTTATATTAAATAGGCGAGTCGGACTCGCGCACGAAGGGTTCCGTACCATTATCTATAAAAACGGCAAAAAAATCACGTTTTTTGTATCGGAGCCCCCATTAAATTTTTGTTTTATTTTAATTTAGTTATTTAATTTTAAAGTAACTATATAACTAAATATTTTGTAAATATTTTAGGCGTCTACCTGTTGCGATTATCAATATCGAGCAAAATCGAGCAAAAAAATCACGTTTGTTGTATTGGAGCCCCCTTAAATATTTATTTTATTCGGTTTTTTAGTATTTGTTGTTATTACGGCAACAGAAATATATCTTCTGTGAAAATTTCAACTGTCTAACTATCACGGTTCATGAGATACAGCCGGAGCCTTAGTAATAGGGTTCCGCTAATTACCCTTTGGCTACGGAACCCTAAAAATAAAGTACTATTTTTATTACAGATATTATTTTACATTTCAATATATTTAAGACATAACATATTTTTTTTAACTTTGTTGTTTTTCCAAATATAGCAGCGTTACCAAATAAATGGTGACTTGTATTTTTTTTTATTCTTATGGTTAAGTTTCAATTTTCTTGTCTCATTACGAAATGAAAAGAAAATTTCTTTTCATTATGATTTATAAAATTTTAATAATAACCATTTTTATTTGATTGCATGTGTTTTAATACCTACAAACAACACAAAAAGTTCTCATACCAACTGGTCCTTTTCAGAGAGAACTAGATGTCAAAACATTAAAAAAAGTAATTCGTAACAAAAATACTCAATACGGAAATAGCGTGATTTGAACCCTATGGATCACACCACCGGGCAGATAACGTTTGATGCGAAATAAACAATACGTATGTAGAACAACACTGCAGTTTACACCTAATTAATTTGTTAGGTTAAGAAACCAAAAGATATAAGAACGGTTTAAATAAACTGGTTAGTATAAAGAAAACTAATTTTGTTTATTTAAGGTTAATATAATTGACAGTTCTGATAATGTTAATGTGTGAGTGCGATATTCACAGCAATTTTTACCTTTACACTATGTATGGACTATTGCAAATGACCGTATATATATATATATATACCTCCACAGGCGGCACCCGTTCACAAGTATGACACATTAATCAGCCATCGCTTCGCTCAACCATGTTTTAGGGAACGTAACGACCCGACGCACATGCCACCAACGCAGAGACACTTTGAGAGAGCATGACACACTCAAGCAACTCCAATAAAACTTCGACTGTACTATATTCATATAACATATAATATTACACAGCAGACGTACGGTCACGGTCAGAAAATGTTTACTAGTTTTGAAATTAGATTCTATATCACACTTTTTTCACTAAGCTTAAAATGCCATATCAAGTTACTTATTACCTTTCAAAAGCTATTGTGCAAAATGACGCATCGAGAAAAACAACAAGAATTATTGATCACTCTTTGATAATGGAACTAATATCTTTATTTGATGAAATGACATTTATCAAAAAATATTGTTTGAACGTCGTTTTGACAAGAGTAAAATTTTATAAAAGATTTTTTCATAACGAAATAAAATGGCAAGTTTAACCCTGGAGCAAAGGGCTGAAATAATATTTCCCTTCGAAGATGGACATAGTATTAGTGCTATATCACGTGACTCAATATATCGCTATATAACTTGAAAGTAGTCAGTCCATCTCCTAGAGCAGAGATGGCGAACCCATGGCAATTCGGGCACGCCAATCATTTATGAAATTTCTATTTACACCTACGTATGCTTGCAAGTCATTTTTAGAAATGAACTCTAGTTTAGCTTCCATACTGCTTAGTAACAAAGTACGAGCCTGCCCTAATGTGAGATTTTTAGCACCTAATTTGCAACAGCAGAAACCACCCTATTTTTTTTTTTGTAATTTGAATATAAATATTAAACATTTCGATTGCTGTAAACATTTCGAGCTGCAAGTATCTAAATAGCTTTAGGTTAACAGCAATTCGTTTAATTTTTTTTCATTATTATTAAGTAACCCAGATTTTTTGACGGCACGTCATAGGTACAGTATTGTTTTTTTCATAGAAAATGGCACATTCATTAATAAAGGTTCGCCATCCCTGTCCTAGAGCGATTGATTGTCATATTAGAAAAAATATAATCTATGACGCCCACTAAGGACTCTCAAAATCCTTTTAAATTACAATGAATTTAACAGTAAATAAAGAAACTTAAGCCGTGGGTTTACATTAAGAAATAATTTCGATGTGAATACGACAAAGATAATCGAAAAAGTCTAATTTAGATCTATGAAGGTAAGTATGCTTACTCTGCATTAAATAGGTAGGTATAGTTAAAAATAGACATGACTTGTACAATCGCAATAATTAATAGAAAAATTAGATAAATTAGAAAAACAACAAGGAAAATTTGGTTAACTGAAATATGAATAATAATTGCATAAAATAAACCCACATAGATATAATAATAATAATAATAAATAAATCTAATTCACGTTTCAATGTTTATGGGTAACTGACAGAGTTTGTTATGAGATCTCTGTATAATAATATCTCCGCTTTTAAGGGAGTAAACTCTGGTTTGGTAGTAGGAAATTTAATCGACTTTCTTTATTACCCTTTTCTTAGTTTTTAGGTTGTATATATCTTCTTGGAACATTACTCTCTGCATGATCCTTATACAAGTTTTTAGAGCTTCATCTATTTCTTCTGTAGTTAGAATGTCGCCTTTATTATTTAATTCCTTTATTTTCAGAAACCTTTTGCAGTAAGCTATTCTTTTAGTCAATTCTGGTAAATCATTAAATATTTGAAATCTTGTAGAAAATTGTTGTTCTTGATTTTCAATGTTTACATTAATTTGTATTATTTCTTTTCTTTCCAGATTAGTAGTTATGTTCTTGGGTCTGCTGTACGTGATTTCTCCTTCTGATAACCACTTTGGTCTTCTCCACCACATTTCATTATTTTACGGGTCTATCAGCGGTTGTCCACGTGACGCTATATCTGCGGCATTTAATTCAGATTCAACGTGATACCGATTATGATTGCCAATTTCATCTAAGATTTCAACAACCCGGTTATTCGCGTAAGTGTCCCATCTTGCCGGGTCTCCAAATAGCCAAGAAAGTACTATAGTTGAGTCGGTCCAGGCGAATATTTGACTGCTAGGTATTCTCATTGCCTCCTCTACATGTTTCAGGAGGCCTGCCAGCAGCACCGCGCCACAGAGTTCTAATCGTGGGAGAGACTTGGCTTTCGTAGATGCTACCCGTGTTTTGGCGGCGATGATAGTAGTCTTTAGATCGCCATCTGTCGTCCTTACTCTTAAATATGCAACCGCAGTATATGCTCGAATGGATGCATCGCAAAAACCATGAATCGAGACATCCTTTTTACATCGTCAGTTGCGTGCAGCCATCTTCCTATCTCAATATCAGGTAAGTATCTAAAACCTTCTCTTGATTCCGTCCATTCATCAGCAATGGTTTGTTCTACTTGTTCATCCCATGTTATTCCTTGTAGCCATAATTTTTGAATAAATAACTTTGCAGGTAATATAGCAGGCGCTAACCATCCGAGTGGAACGAATAATTTTTGTATGTCAGCGAGGATAGTTCTTTTCGTAATTTCACTAGACATAGTAGGTAAGTTGAGACTATATTGAAATACATCTTTCCCCATATCACCATGCAAGCCTAGTGCTCTTATAGTGCCATCTATATTAATGTTAAGATTCACATAGGAACTTCTCTGCGATAGTTTAAATTTTTTTAGAAATTCCGGATTGTTGGAGCACCAGGACAAATCCTCCTCTTTGCAGCATAACGTCTATATCTTTAGCTAACTTTATAGCATCTTCCAGTGTGTTTTTTCCTGACATCAAATCGTCCATATAAAAGTATTGTTTTATTGTTTTAGCAGCATCGGGATTGACAGGACCTTCATCTTCTGCGACTTGGTGTAAAGTCCTCACAGCTAAATATGGAGCAGAAGCAGTGCCAAATGTTACCGTTAAAAGTTGTTAATCTCTTACAGGCTCATCAGGATTGTCTCGCCACAAAATTCTTTGCAAGTCTCTATCGTTTTTTGTGGACTAAGATCTGACGATAAATTTTCTGGACATCAGCGATGGAGCACACCTTCTTCATTCGCCATCTCATTATCAGACTTCTCATGTCATCTTGCAATTGTGGTCCTATCAGCAGCTCGTCAGCACGTTCGAAACGTTGTAGTTTCCTTTTTGCAATGCATTAAAAACTGTTTTAACTTTCGTTGTTTCCTCTTCTTCTCTTACCACAGCATGATTTGGCAGATAGACTGATGGTTTGTTCATTTCATCTTTAGGTACTTCTTGCATGTGATTTATTTGTTTATACTCCTGCATGACTTTGACATATTCTCTTTGTAAATTGGCTTATGGCTAATCTTAAAGCTATGTCTTGGGTACTTCCATGAGTTGATAAAAGCGTTTCGGTTGTCGTAGGTAACTTGACAATATACCGTCCATTGTCTGTTCTGGTTGTACTAGTTTAATAGATTTCTTCGCATCTTCTTTCATCGGCTGTTAGCTTTTTAGTTTCATCTCTGTCTTTTTCCCACATTTGTTTTAACATATTATCCAGATCCAGATTTAGGTGCATGACTACTGCTTCATCTCTTGGTTCATTATCATGTATATTTCCAAAGAGAATCCAGCCCAGGCTAGTATTTTGAGCAAATGGTGTGCCTGGGGGACCCTTGATAACTTCACTCTTCATAATTTGGGCACATACATCTACACCTAGCAGCATATCGATTCGTCCCGGTTGGTTAAAACTTGGGTCTGCCAGAACAAGACCTTGTAAATGAGGCCAGGTGCTTGTAGAGATGGTTCTTGACGGCAATTGGGTGGTAAGTTTTGTTGGCATAATGTACAGTTTTACCTTTAGCTTAAAATTTGCATCGTGCCTTGATAAAAGTTCTACCTGTGCGGCGTGCTTTACCTCAGTGGTCGTTGAACTGACACCTGTTATTTTTCCTTTGACAGAAGGAACTTCACTCTCTTAATATCTGAGCGGCTCTCTCACTTATAAGTGTAGCTTGGGAGCCGTGGTCCACCAATGCACGAAACACGCTAAAATGGCCAGTGTCATCTTTAACGGGCACAAGTGCTGTAGCTAATAACGCTGTAGATATCCCTGTCATAAAGTAAGACGATAGCTCGACGTTTGTCGCCACAGTCTCCTTCGGCTCTTGTTCTTCAACCTTACTGTGATTGGCTTGAACTTCTTTTGTTTGGTTTGGTGACGTCATCGGTGTAGATTGATGTACCAGTGTGTGATGACGTTTATGGCATATGCGACAGGACATTTTAAGATGACATTGACTTGCAGAGTGTCCTGGTGCCAGACAATTATAGCACAGGTTGTTGTTTTTAGCATAATCGCATCTCTCGTTTGGCTGCATTTTCGTAAACTCCCTACAGTGGCATATCGTGTGTTCTTCATTGCACATAAAACACGTTCTTGTTTTATTCTTCGTAGTGGACATGTGCACAGCAAACTCTCTAGGTTTTATAATCTTTTCTCTTATTGATGGAGTAATCAGTTCTAATGTTCGGAATTTAGATTGGAGAAACTTTTAAATTTTTTTTTTATACCACTTAGGTGGCAAACAAGCCTACGGTCCGCCTGATGGTAAGCGGTCACCGTAGCCTATGGACGCTTGCAACACCAGGGGCATCACTCGCGCGTTGCCGACCCTTCAGAAATCTAATAACTTCTTTTTTGAAGAACCCCATACTAG
Organism: Apoda limacodes; assembly: GCA_946406115.1. Classification (NCBI taxonomy): domain Eukaryota; kingdom Metazoa; phylum Arthropoda; class Insecta; order Lepidoptera; family Limacodidae; genus Apoda; species Apoda limacodes. Next base: position 952,854 of record OX291553.1, on the reverse strand, counting down.
ACTATTAGAGAAAACCTTGGCAGGGAGCTCATTCCACAACCCAAGCGTTCGCGGGAGGAAGTTTCTCTGAAACCGCACTGTACGCGACCATTTCGGTTCCAAAGTGTGAGAATGAATTCCCTGTCGATGGCGAGCGGTGCGATGGTAGAAAGTAGCCGTGGGCATCATTTCGAACAATTCCTCAGAACACAATCCATTGCACAAGCGGTAGAACACACACAGGGAGGCAAAGTCTCTCCTCAGACTTAAGGGCTCGATACCGCAAGTGAGTTTGGGATCGTTGACAATTCTCACAGCTCGTCGTTGAACCGGGTCAAAAGGGCCAAGCTGGTATCCGGGTGCACCCGCCCAGAGATGGCAGCAGTACTCCATATGGGGCTGGACTTGCGACTTGTAAAGTAGCAACCTTTGCCCCGACGTGAAGTACTGCTTTGCTCTGTTGAGTACACCAAGTTTTTTGGACGCCAGCTTTACCTTGTCTAGCAAATGATCTCGGAACTGAACATCGCTGGAGATGTCAACGCCAAGGATCCCAATGCTCTTGGAGATGGAGAGGGGAGTGTTCTGGAATTGTGGGACTACAGTGAATGGGGTTTTCTTAGCGGTGAACGCACAGACTTGTGTCTTTGAAGGGTTGAATCGGACCAAGTTTTCCCGCCCCCAGTGAAAGACCTTGGACAGACCGATCTCGATTTGAGACACAAGTTCTTCACGCTTTTCCTCCACAACGGAACGTGGGATGCTTGCACGGCCCGTGTAATAAGCGTCTCCAGTACTGTCATCTGCATAGCAATGTATGTTGTAGTTGTCCAACATATCATTGATGTGCAGTAGAAACAGCGTAGGAGACAGCACAGAGCCTTGCGGGACACCAGCATTAATGTCCATGATATCAGAGCAACTACCGTCAACTACGGCTCGTATGCTTCTGCCGGAGAAAAAGCTAGCCACCCATTTGCACAAACCCTCGAGCACTCCGTAAGATGGCAACTTCGATAGAAGACCCCGGTGCCAGACCCGATCGAACGCCTTCGCTATGTCCAGGCTACATGCCAATGCCTCCCCCTGACTCTCAATGGCTAGTGCCCATCGGTGTGTGAGATACACTAGAAGGTCACCAGTTGAGCGACCGTGGCGAAAGCCATATTGACGGTCACTGATCAGGTCGTGTTTTTCTAGGTATCTCAAAAGCTGTGTGTTAATCACACGCTCCATCACCTTGGAGAGGAGAGAGGTTATAGCGATAGGCCTGTAATTCGATGGATCTGATCTATCGCCCTTTTTGGGCACCGGGTGCACATTCGCAGTCTTCTATGAAGACGGAAATTGCCTAGTGTGGTAGGAAAGCGTGAAGAGGCGCGTGAGTACAGGACATAACTCAGGAGCACACTGCTTAAGCACCACTGCTGGTATGCCGTCTGGCCCACTCGACTTATGAATGTCTAGGGAAAGCAACGCCCGCCGGACCTCGCGCTGTGTTATAGGGATTTCCGGCATGGTCTTACCGCACCACGGTAAAGTAGGTGGTACAGCGCCTTCGTCGTTCACATTCGAGTTAGAGGCAAAGAGACTGCCCAATAGATCGGCTTTCTCTTTTGCACTGTGGGCAAAATAATCCCATGTAGGTAATTCTTCTGTATCTTCCTTATACGCAAACTGTTCCCATTCTCTGTGGGTCTCAGGATCTAGTTTTTGCACCGTTAGAAATATAATCAGAGTTTTAAAAAATATATCGATGTATCTTGATATAAATAGTAGGTTCGTTTCGTATGGAAATAAAATCACTAGGTCTTTATTAAAAACAATTTATCGTTTGGAAAAATATAATATTTATTTTAGATAGACATTTCTTTCCTTTTTTTTTATCCTAACTTACGATTTTAAAAAGGTCGTATTATATTTTGCAACATCCTCCACACGCGAAAAAGAGTAAAGCAGTTTTGTACTAAACAATACAGTCAAACAAAAGTATAATCATCGAGATGCCTTTAAACTATTGATCCAATTTTACAATGAAACTAAATAATCGAACTTTCTTATGTCATAAAATCAGCTGGCTCCTGAACTATTAAGTAAAACTTCAAATCACGTAAAACCAAAACAAGTTAATAACGATATCGATATCCTATACTACATACAATTCTTTCCATATATATTCGATACAAGTTCATGATAATTTATGTGTAGTTTATTATTATGTAAACAAATTGTTAATGTGAGGTTTAAAACCAAATGGTTATTTATTTTATTGTATCGTAATTTTTCCATTATAAGATACACGTATCTATGGACATTATTAAAATAATCTCGTATTACGAACATCTCTGAGTAATTAATTATTATAAAATAAAGAATATAACTTTAAGTAATAAACACATCAGAAAATTAAACATAACTCTTTTAATTAAAACTGCCGTAACTGACAGACAGGAATAAAAAGACGTACTTGTAAGCACAGAATACTTTAAATTACGTCCTATCTTGGAACCTTTATAATTCTTCCACTTCAAGTAAACTTTTGTGGCTTACTACCTATAATTGCGTCACTGAGACTATTTTTCTCCAGAGAGATATCAACTGCTGGTCGATTTATAACGTCATATGCCGCCGCCGCTCTGCTGCTCTCAGAGTTTATATTACCTGACGAAAGTTGACCTGTGATCTCAGAATTATCTCCTACACAAACTTCCAATTTGTATAATCTTTGTAAGGGTCTAAGCCTATGTCCAACACTAGTTCTAACATTAGCTGTTCCTATACCATCTTTTCCTATGTAAATTTCTTCGACTAAACCTAATGGCTATTTAACTCTTTTTTCGTCTGTTTCGATTAGTACTATATCACCAACTCTTAAACAATCCTTTTTTTTTCCTTTCCCCTTTGTACAAGTAATGTAAAGTACTCATCCTTAAATCGTTGTCGAAGTTGATCTCTGAGCTCTTGTAAATATTTCAGTCTCTTGTTTAGGGTAACGGTGCATATCTGGTCGATATCAGTCACATCTATTGTAGGTATAGGTAGTATGAAATGAGCTGGCGTTAACGGCTCTAATCCTTCTGCTTCATCGTTGTTTAGCGCCCATTCATTGTAGCTTCGCAATCGCATATTTCAGTTTCCAGCTCATCATAGCAAAGGCTCGACTTTCCTAAAATGCGCTTTAGCAAGTCTTTTAGTATACGGATCAGACGTTCCCAATATCCTCCCCACCAGGTGGCGGTAGGCGCATTCATTTTCCATTCGATGTGGTTGATAGTTGATCGGCGTTGTACTTCATCCCAGTTTATAGAAAGAACTAAGTAGGTTCCTTGTTTCAAGAAAATTGGTACCATTGTCTGACACCAACATTTTAATTCGACCTCGACGTGCTATAAATCTCCGAAGTGTCATCATAAAAGCCTCAGTGGACAAGGCTCTTGTCAACTCTAGATGTACAGCACGATATACAGCGCAAGTGTAAATCACGATCTAACATTTTTCCCCGGTGCGTAAATACAGCGGACTTGCAAGATCGACCCCTGTCGTTTGAAATGGCGCTGTGGCACGTTACTCGCTCAACTGGCAGTGGAGCAGTGGGAGCTTGAATTGGTCTGGACTTGTACCTCAAACACGTGACACATTTAGAAATTACTGACTTTACGAGTCGTCGTATGCCGATTACCCAAAACTTCATCAGAATATCGGCAATCAACTGATTACTTCCTGCATGTTGAAGTTGTATATGTCTTTGTCTGACCATCATCTCTATTACTGGGTTTTTAGCTGGAATCAGGTAACGAGTCCTTATTAACTCAGGTAAGTCAGTTAACATTAGTTTAGTTTTGATTCTCAGTAAGTTATCGCTGTCATAAAAATAAGTCAAGTTACCACTTCCTTTGAAAATTAAATCTTTATTTTCTGTTTGTATCAATTTAATCACCATTTTTCGGCCTTTTCATATTCATTAACTGATAACTTTCCCTTTCTTTTAGAATTTTTATGACAAGTATTGTAAATAAATCTGAGCATCCATGCCGTTGTGCGTATGACTTTTGTATATTTAGAAAAATAACAATGTAATTTACTTAATAAATTCTGATCGGAACAAATATTCATAGTAACTTTCTGAAGTTCTAAAAGGGCTTCTCTGTTTTCAACTACTAGATCTGACTGCGGCCACTGATCTGCGTGCATCGACAGCCAGTCTGGTCCTTTCCACCATAGAAAGTTAACCAATATCTTCGCACTGCACCCTCGGGAAGCTAGATAAGCCCAGTTTAAGTGACCTGAAATATGATGCCAGCTTTTGACATCAGTGTGTTGTCTTATCTCTTTGACTCTGTTGCCTACGAAAGTGTTCCAGGGTAGTTCTCTCTTTACCCAACACAGAACAACACTAGAGTCTGTCCAACAATATTTTGTTGACTCAAGACTGTTTCGGGCAAATAGGCGAGCACCTATCAACGCAGCTAAAAGCTCGAGTCGGGGAATAGTTGTTTGCCGATGTGGTGATATTTTTGACTTTGCTGATATAATCGAATTGTCACCTTACCTTTGTTTTCAGCTCTCAAAAATATGCAAGCGCCGATTCCATTTTTGATTGCATCGCAAAATAAATGTAAACTCACATTGCATTCCCTTAAGGTGTTCCCTGATAATCTTAGTGGAATTCTACAAATGTTATGTGAGTTATATTTTTATACCAATCATAAAATTGTTTTTGTAAGTCTGGTAGTCTTTATCCCATGAAAGTTCGCGTCTCCAGGTTTCCTGTAAAATCAACTTCGGTATCAATGTAACGGGACTAGTGAAGCCAACAGGATCGTATATTTTCTGAGTTAATGACATTAAATCTCTTTTCGTAACTTTTTTACGTTTTGAGGAGAACGTAATTTTTTATAGGTCGTTGTCGAGGTCCTAATTTATAAATTGACCGTACTGCTCTCTTTTGCAAAATAAAGACTGTATCAATATCAGCTGCCTTACCCCAAAGCAAAATGCCATAAGACATGACGGAATGAAATAGCTAAAGTAGACTAAGCGAGCAGTGTCAACATCTGTAAGCTGCCTAACTTTCCTAACTGCATAGGCAGCTGAACTGAGTTTCCCTGCAAGAACTGAAATGTGAGGGTTCTACTGCAGCCTATTGTCTAATGTAATACCTAGAAACACGTTTCTCCGTTTAGGGATAAAAATTTGGCATCATAAATTTTAAACACTTAGTCTTTTTCGCATTAAGAAGTAAATTATTTGCCGTAAACCACTGAAGAACCTGAGAAAAGTGCATTAAAACTTCCTTGTCAATAGGAAAATACCTAATTTTTTTACTACATCTTCTCTAATATACGAACGCTGAGAGCCGTTGTCAACTAATGCTCGTACTTTGACTTTGTTAAGCCCACCAACTACTTTGACAACCAAAGTTTGCAGCAATGTAACTCCTGGCTTATGCTGATGTGAAGAAAAAAGTGACGTTGTTGGTTGCGATGTCAGTTCATCCTTACTTGGCTGTTTGTACTGACATAAAATGGTACTATATCGTTTCCCACAAGTCAAGCATTTCACACAAGCTCGGCACGCCTTTGCATGGTGGCCTGCTGTTAAGCATAATGCACAAGCTTTTTTTATTTTCAAGTGTTCCCGTCTTTGTAGCTTGTAGCATTCTACGCTGGAGTGCGTCTCTTTGTCACACCAAATACACGCTCTGGCTATCTTCTTTTCAGGTTTTTTTACTGACCTAAATAAGCATCCTGCTGTCGCTTCAAATGGGTTTGCCCTTAATTGCTGATTTTCTTTGTTTTGAATAGTAAACGATTTCTTAGCTATGGCTATTCTTTGATCGCTCTCTACTTCTTTCTGCAGAAATCCTAATAAAATTTTGAGTTCTTCGTCGATTTTCCTTTGCGTAAACAATCTTTTTAACACAGAATTTACTGTTATTCGTTTATTTCCATATCCTGTCTTAAGCATAGTCCATGATTTATCATAGTTCGTATCTGTGACTTGAACATGTTTCAAAAAAGACTCAGCTCCCCACTGAGAGTACTTTTTAAAAAATATAATTTCTGTACCTTGCTTAGTGATGTGTTGTTGTGCACTAATGACGTAAACAAATCATGATACCCCGGCCATTCTTGATATACACCCGAAAATGTAGGTGAAACTATTCTTGGAAGTTTGACCAACCCGTCACTGGTCTCTGCCACTCCCACAGCTTCCGCCGCAGGCGTGAACTTAACGAAAAAGCTAATAAGTCCTTTAAATCCGCTCGTAAACAGGTGTATAAATCTTCACATACAAAATATCTTCATCCGTAAAGTAAGGAATATCGGAATATTTCTCTTTAGGTACACATTTGATAAGTTCTTGGTGAGCATTGTTGAACGTCATCCAGTATTCCTTTACTGTTTGTTTACGCGTTTCTAGTTATCCAGGCGTAAGCCGCTGTTTCGGACACTTTTTTTTAACTTGTTAACTTATGTCTATAAATCCGTGGTCGCAGGTAAGGTCGCAGGTAGGTCTATCGTTCTCACACCGGCCGCCGGGTCCTCCCTTTGTATAGCGTTCTTCGTAATAACAGCTTGCAATCCGGTTCGATTGGACCATATCATCATAAAATTAAGGTTTACTTTTGATTGTAAGGAGTTTAATGAATTGAAATAGATGTTACACGGATAATGGTTTATTTGCAACTGAATTTTACAATGTACTGTTAAAACAAATATAGGTTAACGCACACATGGACACGTCCCTTGCACTACGTACTAACACATAGGTATGCATGTGGATCAAACAGAGGTGAATTGATTTTGCAACAAGACAGACTTTTTAAAGATTTTTTGAGTATTTCTTTAAAATATTTGGCTGTTTTTATTTGTTCTTTCTTTATATAATTCATAAAGTTTCTTTTTTGCAGTAAATATTTTATTATACTCTGTAGTCAAGAACAGTATTTTACATATCATTTAAGTTGCCATTATAAAGTAAATCTGGATGTTTATGCAATAAGTTAGATTTAAATGATTCAATCCGTTTAGTTGTTATTGGTTTAAATTCATTTCCTTTTTAGTAATACTATTCTTTCTTTTTAAACCACTAACTGTCCACAATGATCTGACTCTAGATTACTTATAATTGTTTTTGCATTGGTTTTTTGTCAGTTAATATATTGTCGATGCAAGTGGCACTAGATCCAGCAATTCTAGTTGGTTTGCAAAACAAATTATTTAAATTAAAAGACCGAAATAAGGCAAGCAATCTGGCGCTGAATGAGCTATTTTCTAAAATGTTTATATTAAAGTCTCCACAAACAATGATTTGTTTATTCGAATTGCTGATTTTATTCAGCACTTCTTCCATAACTTATTCAAAATTATCATACATTGCACAAGGCGGCTTGTATACACGCACAACAATGAGATGAATCGTTCGATATGGTTTATTTAAACTGAGGAATAGCAAATTACTGTTGCGTAAGGACCTTGTTTTTTCTAAGTATTCAATAAGGGCTTTGCCCGGGCAAATCTGTGGTTTTTCGGTAAAGAAAGGAAGGACTAGATTTGGCTGGGAGGATCCAATTCGAGAAGTTTTAATTAGTTCTGGAATTTTAATTGTTATCTCATTTGAGCGTACATCGATATTCTTAATATTAATTGCCGAAAGTGTTTGTGCTCTATGCGCTGTTATAAGAGCCAATATGGTAACTAATTTCTTTATTATCTGAGCTAGGCATAACGATTCGTTAGGATATCATTCAGATAGGAAATTCAGAACTATAGATGTGTCCCAAATAAAGTCATATTTCGGTAAAGGAGGACGTAGTCTAAAAATTCCTTTAAGGAATCGTTTAATTTGTTCATTTTTACTGACCTCACTGCCTAACAAAAGTGAGGGCGCAGAACGGCAACTGTTTAAGGTGCCATACTGCGCGCCAGACTCGTAAACATTTGTTAGTAAATTTATAACATTGGGTATTGTGGCCTCGTATGCATTGGCGCTGTGGTCACTACAAAACTGAAACCATTTTTTGATATATACATTATTGTGTTGGTATTGCTTAACGGAATTATCAGATAGTGAAGCTATCATGATGTCAATAGAACCTGGTGGGGCTCCTCGCTGGAGTAATGCTGTCCAGATAGCAGTCCTGCAACCAGGGTAATTTGGCGATGTATGTTTTGGTTGCTGTAAGGGCATAAAATAAGATCATTACATGGTCTGAGAGTCAAAGGCTTACACACAAGCAGACTTTTGAACATAGGATACCACGGTTGCGAGAGCCAAAAGGGTACTACAAGAACACCTCTTGCTTTGTCCAAACATATTTTTCGTAAAGTTTTCAGTATTATGGAAAAAAGTGGAAATCCATAGAAGTAAAAGCTAGACCATTGTATAGTAAATGCGTTGATAGCATAAGCATCCGGGTCCCTATGCCATGAAATGTATGTACTACATTTTTTATTTATCCGACTTGCGAATAAATCTATATCTGGCCAACCAAACCGTTGAACTATTTTTTGAAACGCGGAGTGAGACAGCTCCCATTCAATATCTGGATGAGAGCGTCTGGACTCCCTATCGGCAACTTTGTTTTCGGCTGAACTTATATACGATGCAAAATCGATTAATTTTTGAGTCTCGCACCATTGCCATATGCTTTTTGTTATCTGAGTAAGGTATTGAATTCCTCCCATACGATTTATATATGAAATCGCGGTGGTATTGTCTACACGTAAAAGAATCTGGCAATTGTGGAGATGTTTAGCAAATATCTTAAGACCGAATGTGGAGCGAGCGTTCCTCTGCGCTCCACAGGCCACTAGCTGTATCCTGTCCACATGCTGCTCCCCATCCCGATGTTGAGATATCCGAAAAAATTTCCAAAAGATAGAAATCTTCACTTATTTGCTTCCTAGGGTTATTAATTGCTTTTGACCACTAGTCAAAATCTGAATTAAGTGAATTAGGTAAGGTCATAAACCTATCATAATTTTCGTCCTCTTTTAGGTTTAGGTATTTTAGTCGTTCAAATTCCTTTGTATAAAGCCAGCCGTACTCAACAGCTGGACAGGCTGAAGTTAATAAACCCGTAAAGTGAGCAAACATTCTTATTTAACATCTATTAAGTTTACTAAATCTTTCTATTTCTAATTTGATTTTTTCTCTTTTTTCTGAAGGTAATTTTATTTGGAAAGTTATTGAGTCGATTATAAATCCTAGAAATTTACAATGCGTCCTGGGACACAAACTACTTTTTTGTTCGTTTATAACGAAACCTAGACGTGTTAATAGAGTCTTTGTGTCTTGAACGTTTTTCACACAAGATTTATATGAATTACCTATTAGTAATAAGTCATTAAGGTAAATCGTAGATAAATTACCACATAATCTTAACAGTTTTGCTACAGGTTTTAAAATTTTTGTCAATACGAAGAGAGCTACGTTTAAACCGAATGGTAGGACTCTAAATTCGAAAAGCTTTCCATCCCATTTCAATCTTAAAAAAATTCTAGAATTTTTACTAATTTTTATAGAAAAATAGGCATCTTTTAAGTCTAACGTACTCATAAAATAACCTTTTGAAACTAGTTTTACCGCTGTCCGTAAATCTTCAAGTTTAAAATGTTTAGTCGGTACATATTTATTTAGGTATTTTAGGTTAAAAATAAATCTGTACCTACCGTCAGTCTTAGGTATTAAAAAAATACTAGGTAAGAACTGACCCTCACAAGGCTCACACTGTGATATAGCACCAACAGAAATAAGTTCATTAATAGCTTTTTGGTAGTGATTTTTTTCGGACAGTCTTTCCTTTAGTGGACAGTGTTGTATAAAAGGATGTGAAATAGGTATTTCATACCCTTTTATCCACGACAAAATAGTCTCATCATTAGTAATCTTTGACCATTGAATGTAAAACAAAGATAATCTGCCAGCGTAGTTTACCTCATTTATCTCCTGTTGGTGCGGCTGTAAGCTGGCTGTGACGTCCTGTATGAGCTGGCGTGCTGACTCCTCGGATGTGCAGGCTCCTGACTCCTCTCGTTCCCCAGTCTGCGCTTCGGGGGTGGAGGTTTCCAGTATAAAGGCTTGCTTGATACAGTAGGCTTAGTTTTCTTGTGGGTAGCTTTTGTTTTAAAATCAGCTCCAGTCTTGACTATGGTTTTCGCAGATTTAAGAGTCTCTGCCAAGTCTTTACTAAATAAGAAATTATCAATTTTGGTTTTCTGTATCTGATCTTTTATTGCATCTTTTTTAAGAGTTGACAAAACAAAATAACGCCGTGTAATTGAGTCTGCATGTTGATAATCATACAGGATTCTTCCTGCGTCCATTAAAAGCTTTAATAAAGTCGAATCTGGGTTTTCCGTAGTCAATAACATTGTTATTGCTTCACCGATACATGAGATAGCACTAGCTGTTTGCTTTTGTCTAATTTCTATGCCCTTATCTCTCTTAGACACAACCTCGGTCAGAGCTGCTAAAATTTCAGGATTAATAGCAGGAGCGTTAATGAGTTGGCAGTTACTTGGTATTAAATACTTCGAAAGCAGGTCCTTTCTTTGTTTTTTCGTCATTCCCAACGTCGCCAAATGTTCAATTCTTAGGGCTACATCCTTCTGGATATCCTTACCATAGACCACTACGGCCGATGGGTCCTCCCCCAGTAATTCCAGTAGTTCCTGGTCTAGCTCTGGTGTTTGATTGTCATTCATTGTTTCACCCGTTACAACCGCTGGAGAGACAGTACTCGGTCCAGCTGTAATAGCATAATTGGTGGGGGGAGCGATGCTAGAAGTAGCTTTTTCGATGTTGGTTGCTAAATTCATCTCCGACATGGAATCATCTTCATACTCGATATTGAACGCATTATTTGATGCGAAAGGGGCCGGTTCCGATAATACCTCGTAATTAGGAATCTCTCTCGGCCTGAAATCGAATTTTTTCGATGTTTGAGTTGAGTTTTTTGATCTAATTACACTGCGTAATAAAATCAGATTGTTTAGCCAAATTATTGGCTGTGGTATTAATATAAAATGATAGCGACACGGCTAACACTCTGGTACAATGGTGTGTGAGATAATATTTATGTCTTGTCCTTATATAATTATGTCTTACTGTTAGTATCTATCACATGAAAGTTATTGTTACTGCTAGACATAGTATGCAAAGCTAAATTTAACTCACGCCTAAGGTTGTTTTCGTCCTGTGGCAAACCCTTACAATTAAGACTGAGGCTAGACCGCGAAAATACGCCGTTTTTGTGCAAATTTTGTGGCTGAACTATAGCATCTAAAGGATTGAAAAAAATATATGTTATTAAACTTGCTTTTGTATAGTGCATTACCTTACTGAATGATTTTCATTTATTGTATTTAATGCAATAAAAAATCTGGAAGTGACCATTGTTTCATCACTTGTGCAAATTTTTAAAGCGTGTTTTGCATTTGCTTGTTATGAAAGTTGGTTAAATAATTTAATAGCTTGTATATATATCTATAATTATAATATCTAGTGTATTGACTCTAAGTTGTAGCAAAAAGTCAAAAAATGTGACTAAAAAACGGTAATAACGTTAAATTCCATACAAAAAATTAAAAGTTTCAAGGCGTCATTACGGTATGAATTACTGAAGAAGTATATAACATTTATATCTCATAGTAATGTATATTACATTATCTAATGATTTATAGTGCATTTACATACATAACGTTAGTATTACAGAAATTAGCTTTCTGCCCTATATCGCCCTCTTAAGTGCGCTTATACTATTACTAGCTTTTGCCAGCGGCTTCGCCCACCCTAAATTAGGTTATAAGGGTAGGATTGTTACGGCAACTCCTCAATTATAGAAAAAAACCTACTCACACTTGACGTTCTCTCTTACTCTCGCTCTCTCTCCATCTCTCTCTATCTCCATCTCTCTCTATCTCCATCCCTCTCTTTCTCTTTCTCAAAATAAATAAATAATTAACTACTAAAAACTAATTAACTAATAGATTAACCTCGCGAGCATCATACAAACTTTGAACCCTTTTAAGGGGTGAGTTTTGGAAAATCTTTTCTTAGCGCACACCCACATCATAATAGCAATATGTGTGCTAAATTTCAGCTCGATCCGTCCAGTGGTTGGAGCTGTGCGTATCTATCAACGCAAACAGTCAGTCAGTCAGCCAGCAATAGTTACTTTGGGCTAACGTTAACTTTAGTACTGCCATCTCTGGGCGGGTGCACCCGGATACCAGCTTGGCCCTTTTGACTCGGTTCAACGACGGGCTGTGAGAATTGTCGACGATCCCAAGCCCTTAAGTCTTAGGAGAGACTTTGCCTCCCTGTGTGTGTTCTACCGCTTGTACAATGGATTGTGTTCTGAGGAATTGTTCGAAATGATGCCCACGGCTACTTTCTACCATCGCACCGCTCGCCATCGACAGGGAATTCATTCTCACACTATGGAACCAAAATGGTCGCGTACAGTGCGGTTTCAGAAAAACTTCCTCCCGCGAACCCTTGGGTTGTGGAATGAGCTCCCTGCCAAGGTTTTCTCTAAGGACTACAGTATGGGGTTCTTCAAAAAAGAAGTTATTAGATTTCTGAAGGGTCGGCAACGCGTGAGTGATGCCCCTAGTGTTGCAAGCGTCCATAGGCTACGGTGACCGCTTACCATCAGGCGGACCGTAGGCTTGTTTGCCACGTTAGTGGTATAAAAAAAAAAAAAAAAGAAGGTGAAAATATTTTTAAATAATACTTACCGTCCTTCCCCCACATGGGCACTGCCGGCCGGCCTTGCACATCATAAATGCGCGCGCAGTAGTTGATCATTATTTTGCTGCAATCTTATTTTAAAACTGCGATATCTCCTATGATATTCATTGAAATCGAATGATGTAAAGGGCAATTTTGTTTTAAATTTAATACTTGTGATCAATAAAAAATTTATTTGGATAAGTATTAATATAATGTTTATAAAAACACCTTCGCAAAAAATGCATTATTTTAAAACAAATTTGGTTAGCGTAAAAAAGGTAATAGTCAGCCAACCTTAAAAGATAGACATATGCTGTCGCCGACTTTTAAAGATGTACAATTCTGTCATCCATATTTTTTGCGAAACTTTAACTGTTTACGCAGCGGACGCAGCGGAAGAAAAGAAAAAAAAATCATTCCCTGATTTTGAAACATTCTTCGTTGGTTCTCAGCTCCTATTAGTCTGAGCGTAATGATATATAGCCTATAGTCTTCCTCGATGGGTTAAATAACACAAAAAAAAATTTTCAAATCGGACCAGTAGATCCTGAGATAAGCGCATTCAAGCAAACAAACAAACAAACTCTTCAGCTATATAGTATTAGTATAGAAGAAAATTTCCTTATTTTTTCAAGTGAGTTTAACCTTTTTTGAAGAAAATCGAATTGAGTTTTCAAACATGTGTCAAAATAAATTGTAATTTACATCAAAAGCACTAAGAAGTATTGTTATCAACTTCGAAGCAAATCACAGCAAAATAACTTTCTACCCCTTTTTAACCCCCATAGGTGATGAATTTCAATAAAATACGAAACACGTTATCGATCGATTCTGTTAAAAAAGGTTTATCCAAAATTCAAAGTAGATTGGACCAAGGAACCATAGAAAAAACTATGTCCTCCATTTTCATGCTCTTAGGGGTAAAATTTCGGAAAATCCTTTCTTATCGGATGCCTACGTCATACAAACGACAGACCCTCCAAGTTTCAGGTCTCTACGATGAGCGGTTTAGGCTGTGCGTTGATCCATCAGTCATTCAGGACAAAGCTTTTTATATGTATAGATGATAGTTTTTTAATTCACTTTTATTTACATTACCCGCTGTTACCGATGAATATTACTAATGTAGAGGATGGAGTGATTTTGTCAGACTTTACTAAACTTATTTTAATAACATTATTGGCATTTGGCATACAATTATGTAAAACCGGTTGTCCTAGACTTGAGCTGAGAAAGTGTCTCAAACCTTTTCCCATTTCATCGCAAAACATACCTACATTGCCATCATCATTACTACACTAGTTGAGTGAGAACTATTGAGAACATACGATTGTTGCTCGGATTCCAAACTGACACACATCAATGACTGCTTATAACGAAAAGAGAGATTTTGTTACCGATGCACCGGCAAGGTGCTCAAGAGAGAGAGATTCAGGTAGAGTGGGTTCAGAGGCAAGTAAAGAAAATCACTTTTTAAGGTCAAAGTAATTTATAATGTATTTAATAGTTATTAGTAAAACCTAATCACTTAAGGTGATTCGTAACCCTTAATATCTGGAAACTATCTCCTGCCCGTGACATCATCTGCTTTTTTTTTCTGAACTGACATTGCAGTTGACTGTTGCAGCCATTACTGCTTCACCGGACTTTTTTGGGCGAGTCTCTGAAGGAGCCTCAGCCCGTATAGCGCCCAACGCTCAAGGGCTCCCCGCGGGGGGAGCCTCGGCTTGGGTTGTCGCTCTCGGGGGCGTCCCTTCAACCGGCGTGAGTCTCGAACCCGAAGGTGAGTCACCGCCAGGAGGGGAGTTCCCCGTGACGCGGATGCGGTTGCGATTTAGTGGAAATGGAAAAGTGGAAAGTTTCGATTCTTGGAATTCCGTTCACACGGTTTAGAGGTGCTCGCATTTTAATAGTAAAAAATGAAATTATACTCTATTTATCATAGTAATAGAGATACAGTTTGAGTATGTGACCTTTTCATAGTTCAAGTCACCAAGCTTAGTAGACATATTTAAAGATTAAATATTTTTAGCAAGTTTTTAAACTTGTTAAAAGATTCCTGTCACCGTAGACGAAATTAACTGTGTAAGCGCAACACAGATGTGAGGACCTATTCACTTAAGAAAATAACTCAAGTTTCTAAGTATTGCACATAAATTCAGTTCACCATATTTACTTTCATGTCTATTTTCAAAGTAACATAAAACGATATGTTACAGTACAAATGGGGCTGCTGCAAAAAAATGTTTGCACACTCTACGTTTAATAGACTTTTGTAAAATCGTTTAACGTCTCTGTTTCTATGTTCCTATATTTCGGAAAAATAAAGGAAAGAAAAGAGAAAACATATAGATAATAACAATACAATTATAAAGTCACATAAATAAAGAAATTATCACAAAGAACTTAGCTTTATTTTCGCCGTTGAAGTTGTGTCCTCACAAGGATACCAAAGTTTAACAAAACTCATGGTAAAATTGCAATCCACATTTCACTTTTTTCGCACATTTCCTAAATTTGGATTATGTCTTACAATTTGCACTTTTACGACCTAACCTTTTTTATAATCATATCTCACACTTTGTACTTTTACGACCTAACCTTTTTTATAATCATATCTCACACTTTGCACTTTTACGACCTAACCTTTTTTATAATCATATCTCACACTTTGCACTTTTACGACCTAACCTTTTTTATAATCATATCTCACACTTTGCACTTTTACGACCTAACCTTTTTTATAATCATATCTCACACTTTGCACTTTTACGACCTAACCTTTTTTATAATCATATCTCACACTTTGCACTTTTACGACCTAACCTTTTTTATAATCATATCTCACACTTTGCACTTTTACGACCTAACCTTTTTTACAAACAATTATGATATCCCACCGGCCAGAGTTATTCAACTTTATTTTTTTATTTTTACTTTATGAATTATGGTCAATAAATTGTAATAAATGCCATAGCCATATTTCCGAAGTTTAGAAGCAGGATAAAGGTTTTTTTTACAAGATGCATACTTTACAAGTTATTAGCATCCTAAGTCAAAAAATTCTTTCCCTACTTCTAAACTGTAAATTCTAAAAACCGGAAAAAATCTCTAACTTAACTATAGAATCCTTTGCCACTATCGAGATTCTAATCTTACTGTGCAACCTTCTATTAAAAGCAGACCTATGTCACAAAAAATATATATGTATATCAACTACAGTATATACGAGTAATGTAATGTCTACTTCGAGTGCAGTCGCATCGCAGTCGCAGTCGCAGTCGCAGTCGCAGTCGCAGTCATCACCCGACGGCAGACGGTAGCATCTTAGTTCAGAGAGCATTTCTCAGTTTTAGACTCATCATTTATTTATTTTACACTTCTGAACTTCTGTAATGATGGATAACAATGTAACAAGTATATTTATACGGTAGGTCCAGCCATAATTTACTCTATCGAGCATACAGATGTATAACATTATGTAGAATAATTTTAAATCAGTCTCTTCTTAATCATAAATACAAGTAGTTATGTCATAGTTGGATCACAAAAAATATATTAGTTTTATTAGAATTTTCATTTCACTATCTATTGCAATATTTGTTAACTGAGTAAAAACATTTGTCCAGTAGCCTTTGTTTTAAACCGATGCAGCGGTAGTTCTTTTTAATTCCGTGGTAAATTATTAAAGGCAGTTATCGTGGGAGTAATATATAAGGGCTATGATAACTTCTGAGAGGAAGTGCTCCTCCCATTTATCATACACATTTTTTGTATTTTAAATGTATTTTCTATGTCAATGGAATTTACACAAATGAATAAGCCATATTATGAAACTAAGCTGACATGACATGCCGCACCCGCAGCCTAGCAGGCCGGTGGCTTACTTAGTGCCTAGAGGTTAGATGGTTGCCTTGCCTGGTTACAGGTTCAAAGAGAATTGTAAACTAGCTACATGTCAGGCGAATAGCTAGGCGGTAAGCTTAGCGCTTCGCTGGGTGCTTGGCTGGACGCCTAGTTTACTGCCTGGTGTGTTTCTAAGTAAACAAATGTCTAGTGGGTGTCGCTAGGCGTTAAGCGAGGCGCCCAGCAAGGCGATAAGCAAGCAACTAAGTACCCATCCTAGTGACTTACCAGAGGTGTATCTAAACTCTAGGCGCTAAGTAAGCCACCGGCCGGTGCAGACGCTGACTTAGCTGTCACATAAAAAACCTGCTTCAGGTCTTAATACGACAATTGGTCCATTTTTTCGACATTGTGTTTTTGACGATTGTACCTACTAGGTAATAAACATTTAAATATCTGCTAGTCGTTTATTAAACTACCCGTTGTGCGGCTGGTAGTTCTGTTTACAATAAGGGGCTTTAACGAAGGCATATTCATGTGAGATTAACTAAAATAAAAAAGCTTTTAACAGGTGAACTTTACTTTTTATTAAATAAGTCATAGGTTTCTTATGTGTTTAAGTAAAAAAAATGGCCGATGTAGTAGGCTGCTAAATTAAAACATAAGATTAAGTGTAGCGCTCATCAATTTGGTCCAGCTGGTTCGATCTGATGTCAGTTTTAAGTGCCGCTGCAGTCGGTGAGTCTCTGATCTCCTAAATGGCAGGGAAAATATTAATGATATTTTTTGTGTACGTTCGAGTGGGTCTCTGTAAGGTTTGATAACTCAATTGGACCTGGTATGTGGCACTGCAGTCGGTGTGTCACTGATCTTCTCCTTAACGGCAAAGATGAATGTACGACAATGATTTCAACATTCGCTGCATTGAATGCGACTCCATTATTATCACATTCCATAACTTTAATCATTGTGAAATTTGTGACTTGGAAACAACAACATAGAAAGTAAAAAAACGCACAGAAACGGCTGGCTTGAAATCAAAAGGATTTGAAGAAAAACTTCCTACCAATACTTCTACGATAGAAGATTTGGAAGAAAATGAAGAATTAAATTATTAAGGCCACAGTAAACAGTAAGTTCTGATCATCATCCAAAAATGATGACTCAACCGTAGATTTGTTAGAAGTAATTATGGAATCGCAAAATAGGAAAAATGAAAATGTTAAATTTAAAATATCATCATCAGGCTCGTGGCACCACGGACATAGATAAATTGACGGAGGCTTGTGGCACCAGGGACATAGATAAATTGGAGGAGGCTTGTGACACCACGAACATAGATAATTTGGTGGAGGCTTGTAGCACCAGGGACATAGAAAAATACGAGCCGGCAGGGCTAGAATCAACTAACAGATTTTTATTTCACCGAAGAATACAATTAGATAGCGAATCTGCATCAGAATATATCAGAGCACTGCAGGAAATAGCAGTATAATGTAAATATGTTCTAAAATATATGTCTACAGCACTGAGAGATCAATTAATCTGTGGCATGAGATCAGAAAATATCAGAAAAAACTTTTGGGTGTGCAAGATTTGTCATATGATAGAACAAAGAAAATATTTCTTAGAGTCTAGACCAGTCCAGTGAGTCAAGCTACAGTCCAGGTATATACAGTCATCAGAACATTCCACCAAGATCTAATCAGTTACAGTATGCAAGGTCTCCAAACCAAGTTGTAAATAAAAGTCAACAAGGAAGTTATTATCAGCACATTCCAGTAAAGTCAAATAAGTTTCAGTATGCGAAGTCTACAAATCAAATTGGATTTAAAAAGCAACAGTCTAGTGTGGGTCACAATAAAAACAGTCAGAACTATGTGTATATTTTACCATGTACAGGTGTGGAAGATATCACAATCCACAAATGTGTCCAGCGAGAAATTGGCAGTGTAAGTGTACGTGGTGCCACGAGACTGATGATAATATTTTAAATTTAACATCATTTATATTTGTAATAATATGGGTCATATAGCAAGTAAGTGTCGTACCAAAAATTTTAATAAAAATGTCAATGATATACAAATAGATTTCAAGGAAAATAGTACATGTCAACAATGTAGTAATGATATAGATTGTGTGTTAGAAGAATTGAATTTAAATACTGTATTTTTGAATTATTTGTGTACTTGTATGTCATGTGATATTCCATGTGATAAAGTGTGTAAAAAATGTCAATATGCAAATGAGTTTTCATCTGATCATAGTCAGTCACAACAAATTATGTATATCAACAAAAAGTCTATGTCACAGTTTGCTCAGGTAAAAATTGAAAATTTCTTAATAAAAATGGAAATAGGCACTGGTGCAGCTGTGTCTTTGTTACCATATTACTTGTATAAAAAGTACTTTAGTAAACATAGAATTCAGTCGAGTAATGTCAAATTAAATTCTATATCGGGAGAAATTGAAATATCAGGTCAAATAAAGGTCCTTGTCAAATATCAAAATAAAAGTGATTACCTATCATTAATTATTGGGTCACAAAAAAGTGAGTTTACAGCGCTCCTCTCTAAGGTGATGGAGCGTGTGATCAACACACAGCTTCTAAGATACCTAGAAGTACACGATCTGGTCAGTGACCGTCAATATGGCTTTCGCCACGGTCGCTCGACTGGTGACCTTCTAGTGTATCTCACACACCGATGGGCACTAGCCATTGAGAGTCAGGGGGAGGCACTGGCATGTAGCCTGGACATAGCGAAGGCGTTCGATCGGGTCTGGCACCGGGGTCTTCTATCGAAGTTGCCATCTTACGGAGTGCCCGAGGGTTTGTGCAAATGGGTGGCTAGCTTTTTGTCCGGCAGACGCATACGAACCGTAGTTGACGGTAGTTGCTCTGATAGCATGGACATTATTGCTGGTGTCCCGCAAGGCTCTGTGCTGTCTCCTACGCTGTTTCTACTGCATATCAATGACATGTTGGACATCAACAACATACATTGCTATGCAGATGACAGTACTGGTGACGCTTTTTACACGGGTCGTGCAAACATCCCTCGTTCCGTTGTGGAGGAAAACCGCGGAGAACTTGTGTCTCAAATCGAGACCACACTGTCCCAGGTCTCTGACTGGGGACGGGTAAACTTGGTCCGATTCAACCCTACAAAGACACAAGTGTGCGCGTTCACCGCTTAGAAAACTCCATTCACTGTGGTCCCACAATTCCAGAACACTCCCCTCTCCATCTCCAAGAGCATTGGGATCCTTGGTGTCGACATCTCCAGCGATGTTCAGTTCCGAGATCATTTACAAGATAAGGTGAAGCTGGCGTCCAAAAAACTTGGTGTACTCAACAGAGCGAAGCAGTAATTCACGTCGGGGCAAAGGTTGTTACTTTACAAGTCGCAAGTTCGGCCCCATATGGAGTACTGCTGCCATCTCTGGGCAGGTGCACCCGGATACCAGCTTGGCCCTTTTGACTCGGTTCAACGACGGGCTGTGAGAATTGTCGACGATTCCAAACTCACTTGCGGTATCGAGCCCTTAAGTCTGAGGAGAGACTTTGCCTCACTGTGTGTGTTCTACCGCTTGTACAATGGGTTGTGTTCTGAGGAATTGTTCGAAATGATGCCCACGGCTACTTCCTACCATCGCACCGCTCGCCATCGTCAGGGAATTCATTCTCACACTTTAGAACCTAAATGGTCGCGTACAGTGCGGTTTCAGAGAAACTTCCTCCCGCGAACGCTTAAGTTGTGGAATGAGCTCCCTGCCAAGGTTTTCTGCAAGGACTATAGTATGGAGTTCTTCAAGAAAGAAGTGCACCCCTGGTGTTGCAAGCGTCCATAGGCTACGGTGACCGCTTACCATCAGGCGGGCCGTAAGCTTGTTTGCCACCTTAGTGGTATTAAAAAAAAAAAAAAAAAAAAAATGTAATATTACAATTGCCTATTGTTTTTCAGATTGCATGGGGGGGGGAGGGGCACCATGTGATTTAAAGTAACTCCCTAGAAAAATATATTCATATAACATATAATATTACATAGCAGACGTACATATATATATATATATATATATATATTAAGAATACAAAGAAGAGCAGACCAGCCTCCACAGGCGGCACCCGTTCACAAGTATGACACATGAATCAGCCATCGCTTCACTCAACCATGTTTTAGGAAACGTAACGACCCAACGCACATGCCACCACCGCAGAAACTTTGAGAGAGCATGACACACGCAACTCCCATAAAACTTCGATTGTACTATATTCATATAACATATAATATTACACAGCAGACGTACATATACATATATATATATATATACACATACATACATATTTACATTTTTTTAAATGCAAATAAATAAATAAATAGGTATTCATAAACATATTAAAGATAATATAAGATACACATACATGCACATATTCATATATACACATGCAGACAAATATTAATACATATATATAAATATACAAATATATAAAAAAGATAGATAATAAAACTATACGTAAAAGAACTTATAGGTCCTATCTGATTCAATCCTCGTTCGGCCGCCCGATAGTGGCAAGGAGCGGGTGCTACACACAAACACGCACATATACATAAATGCACACACATATTCACATAGACGTTGCACACCCAAAAGCGGCCCAGCCCCTACACAACAGCCAGGCAACAAATGCACATAATTTAAACTACCATCACTTCGGAAACTAGCCTAAGGGGAGAAGAAGTGACAAGAAACTCCCGGATGTACACCTGTTACCAATCAGTCATGCAGGAACCAAGCCATCAAGTACAAAATATCTATCCAAAAATGTATATACACAAATACACGTACGTACTCGTGCGCCACACCCCCACACATCCAAAGCCCCACCAAAACCAGGCAACCAAAGGCGGATTGCACATGGTGCATCCCCTGGTAGCTCGCCACCAACCACTATAAAGTAAAGAACAGAGACATAACATCGTTAATTAGCTTGGTCTTTAGAGTGCTCCTTTAACTTATCAAACCTAAATTATTTAAGTTTGAATAGAAAACCTAGAAAAAAATTTGTGTGATACTAGGCCATACAATTTTGTCATTCAAATATTATTAATAATAATAATATCAAATATGCTTTCTTACATAGCAGATGTTAATTAAAAATTTAAGCTGTTTGTCACCTTAGTTAAGAATTTCTACAGTTAATTTATTATAAAATTTCACACCGCTTTCCATAAATGATTTGTTGGCTTTAGTAAGCCTAAACTTTGGCATAGCAAGTTTATTTTTATTTCTCGTATTTAAGTTGTGCTTATCAATGTTCCTTGGAAATTGCGATATATTTTTATGAACAAACATAATATTTTCATAGATATATTGACACGGTACCGTTAGTATAATTATTTCTTTAAAAACATCTCTGAGAGAGTCTCGGCTTCCTAGCTCATAAATGCTTCGTACTGCCCTTTTTTGTAATATAAATATGGTTTGAATATCAGCAGCAGAACCCCATAGCAAAATACCATATGACATGACACTGTGGAAATAAGCAAAGTAAACAAGTGTTTCTGTGGTTATGTCAGTCAATTGCCTGATTTTCGTCACCGCAAAATTAATTGTAATTTGTGAACCCCACTGCAATTTTGAGTTATACCTAAGAAGACAGTTTTATCAACTAATTCTAATTTTTCATTGTTTCTATTAATTTGGATTACATTAGGTAGTGAAAACTTAATGCATTTTGTTTTATTAGCATTAAGTACAAGATTATTAACAGTAAACCAGTTTGAAATTTTTATAAGGTGTCTATTTAAGTCGTTCGAATTGTCGTGTTTCCTGTTCACTTTAAACAATAATGAAGTGTCACCTGCAAATAATACTATCTCTGTAAATTTTTGCACCATAAAGGGTTAGTCATTTATATATACTAAAAACAAGAAAGGCCCTGATATTGACCCTTGTGGTACACCTAGTTTCACTATAGATCCATGAGATTGAGCACCATTTGTAACCACTTTTTGAATTCTATTGCTTAAGTATGATTCTACAAGTTCAAGGGATTTATTTCTAACACCATAATATTTTAGTTTAGCTAACAACGTATGATGATCGACACAATCAAACGCTTTCGATACGTCGCCAAAAGCGCTAACTACATCCTATAATTCATAATAGAAAAGAATGTATGATGGAGTTGGTCAGATATTCATCAAAAGTCATTTGAGTAGTCTAAAGAACAATTGTTAAATAGTAATTTATTGATTCATTATAATCCAAAACTACCCTTAATAGTTTTTTCAGATGCGAGGCCACTAGGGCTAGGGGCAGTATTATGTCATAGTGTTGAAGACTGCAATAATAAATATGATGAAAAACCTATAGCATTTGCTTCTTGTTCATTGACAAAAGTCCAACAAAATTTCTTAGAGAGAAAACTTCGATAGAGAGGGTTAAGGCATTGTTTACGCAGTTAAAAAGTTTCATAAATATTTATGAGGAAGACACTTAACCCTAATTAAAGATAATTCCGCAATTCGTCATTTATTTCATCCCACAAAAAAATATACCTACCTTAGAAGCACATAAACTACAACATTGGGCATTAATATTGTCTAACTATGATTATATATTCAACATAGAAAGAGTGAATTGTTATGTCATGCTCACGCTTTGTCAAGACTTCCAATCAATAAAATTTTACTAGACAATAATGATAGCTACTGTAATAATTTACCAATGTCACATCAAGACATTGCACACAAAACTTTAAACGATTGTGTTTTAATTAAAGTAAAAGCCTATGTTCAAAATGATTGGCCTAACAGAGTTACTGATCAAGCAATTTTACCCTACTTTCGTTTGCGTGATTATTTGACTGTAATTGAAAATTCTATTATGTTTGGTTCAAGAGTTATTGTTCCTTAATGTCAAGAGAAAGTTTTATTTTTGTTACATGGGAGTCATCCTGGTATTGTGTGAACTAAGTTATTAGCCAGAGCTTCATTTTGGTGGCCAAATATGTCATTAGATATTGATAACAAATGTAAGTCATGTGAATCTTGTGCTACTATTAATTTTAAACCAGATAACACTAAGATTCCTTGGCCTCAGACAAATAAACCTTTTGAAAGGGTTCATATAGATTTCTTTGAAATTGAAAAAGTACACTATTTAATTTATTGTGATATTTATTCTAAATGGATAGATGTAAAGAAAATGCGTAACTGTACAGCTGTTGAGTTAATTAAGGAATTAATTTTAATATTTTCATATGTAGGGTTACCATGTGAACTTGTGTCCGATAATGGACCACCTTTTGATTCTGCTATGTTCATTGATTTTTGTACAAAACTAAATACTAAAGTTACTAAGTCTCCGCCATATCACCCGCAGAGCAATGGGTTAGCCGAAAGGAATGTACAAGTCGTTAAAAAGGGTCCAAAAGAATTATGTTAGATGGTCATAACTTACAGCAAGAGATTGAAGTAAAACTGTATATTTTTTTAATGTCTTATATAAATGCAGAAACTACTGTTAATGAAAAGTCACCTAATGCTATGCTTATGATGTACAAATCCAGAACGATGTTGTCAATGTTAAATCCTTTCATAATAATGTTAGAAGTTATAAGGTTCCTAAAACATACTCACATTTTCGTGAAAATGATAATATATTAATTCGCTTAGGATAGTCCTTGCCTATTGAAGGTAGAATTGTTACAGTTTAAAGCCCTATGATATACTTAGTGTCTTTGCATGGTGTACTCAAAAAGGCACATTTAAACCAATTATCATTTGCCTTATTAAGTGAGATGTATGTCCAGCAGTTACAAATATAATTCCCTTTAGTGTGCCCAGTTCAAATGTAAACTCATCAGAAAGTCTAGGAGTCCCACTTATGATTCCGTGCAGTGGGCCAAGTCCAAATGCAAATGCACCTGTTAATGTAAGTCCTAATCCAGTAGAATCTTCAGTGGCCAAGAGCCCTGTTATTGTTGAAAATCTACAAGGGTATGTCGCCCACCTATTAGATTAAATTTTTAAGAGGAGAGTGTGGTGTATTAGGAACGCACCCTCCTTAGTATTATAGTCTATGATTGTTAATCTGCGTCTATCTATGAGTCAAGTCAAGTGTTAACGATTAAATGCTGTGTCTAATTATCTAGTTTTATAATATTATCATCATAATATAGTGCATATTATCCATCAGCCATCACCTTGCCCGACACACGTACAAGAGAAAACATAAAAGGGACAAAGATAAATTGAAGGAGGCTTGTGACACCACGGACATAGATAAATTGAAGGAGGCTTGTGACACCAGGGACATAGATAAATTGAAGGAGGCCTGTGACACCAGGGATATAGAAAAATCAAAGGAGGCTTGTGACACCAGAGACATAGATAAATTGGAGGAGGCTTTTGACACCAGGAACATAGATAATTTGGAGAAGGCTTGTAACACAAGGAACATATATAAATTGAAGGAGGCTTGTGACACCAGGGACATAGATAAATTGGAGGAGGTTTGTGGCACCAGGGACATACATAAATTGAAGGAGGCTTGTAGCACCAAGGAAATAGATAAATTGGAGGAAACTTGTG
This sequence comes from Apoda limacodes, assembly GCA_946406115.1. NCBI lineage: Eukaryota > Metazoa > Arthropoda > Insecta > Lepidoptera > Limacodidae > Apoda > Apoda limacodes. Next base: position 927,685 of record OX291553.1, on the reverse strand, counting down.
GCACCAGGGACAAAGATAAATATTTTAAATGTAAAATAAAAAAATATAGCCTGAGCTGTATAATATAATATGAGATAAAATTCCATGAACAAATATTTACGTTACTCTCTCTGAAAGATTTTTTAATATAGCAGATAAAACTTAAGCTTTTACACCAAATATTGGCGTAGTTGGACCTTGAATCGAAACCGGGTCGGACGTCGAAATTTGGTAAAAGCTCTGAAGCCGATCTCCTGTAATGCCGCATGGCAAATTTATTTTAGCTTTTTATTTATACTGACCAGATTAAACTATAAAATAGCGTTTTATGAAAGTTAACTGCGACGTTCTCAGTATCACTTTTCATTAAAAAGCCGTTCTACATAGATTTAATGCAACATCCCTAACAACCAACAGTCGATCGATAGCCTGTCTACCAGACATCTCTGGGTATGTGACAGGTACACATAGTGGGTGTTGAGCTCTGGGTATGTGATAGGTACACACAGTGGGTGTTGAGCTCAGGGTATGTGACAGGTACACACAGAAGGTGTTGAGCTCTGGGTGTGTGACAGGTACACACAGTCGGTGTTGAGCTCTGGGTGTGTGACAGGTACACACAGCGGGTGTTGAGCTTTGGGTGTGTGACAGGTACACACAGCGGGTGTTGAGCTCTGGGTGTGTGACAGGTACACACAGCGGGTGTTGAGCTTTGGGTGTGTGACAGGTACACACAGCGGGTGTTGAGCTCTGGGTATGTGACAGATACACAACATCACATCTTATTGTAGAATACATTTAATATTCGTATTACAGTAAATTTTTTATGCAGTATCATCTGCTGGATAATTGTAGTCAACAGTAAAATACTTAACAGATCCAACAGAATATTAAGATTACGTTTTTATTGTATTTGTTTCATTATCTTTTAGTTCATATTATCATATCGTAATATTAAGGTAAAAAAGTAATAATATGATTGAACTTAAACGATAATATACAAGTAGCACATATATCGTACGATATCATGCCAGTAGCACATATATCGTACGATATCATGCCAGTAGCACATATATCGTACGATATCATACCAGTAGCACATATATCGTACGATATCATACCAGTAGCACATATATCCGTAGCATTAGCAGTTGAATGTTTACATTTTTTGTTTTCTATTTCTATTACTAACTGTTTTGTTTTAACAATTAAATATGGTTACCAAATTTTTAATTATTTTAATTGTATAACAAATTAACCCTAGATTACTAAACTATCATAAAAATAACGGCGGCAAAATCACTATTCCCGGAAAAATAAAAGTTCGTGTTGGTCCCGCGTCGCGTCGCGTTCCCGGCTCCATAGTACTTTGAATGTAATAAGAAAAATGGCAACAAACTTTTGCCTGATATTCAAAAGTCATTCGTAGGGCGCGCAACAAGCAACAAGCACACGCATTCAAATTGTGTAAAACAAACATTATTTGAAAATATCATTATTTTGTTATCAGTAGAGCCCAAACAATGTAACTATAAATTCTAAATTAATTATTGTTATTTTGATGTCGTAGCTTTCACAAATGTTTAGTAACAGCGTCACCCGTATGATAGTAACAGCGTCACCTAAAGGATAGTAACAGCGTCACCCGTAGGATAGTAACAGCGTCACCCGTAGGCTAGTAACAGCGTCACCTTAAAGATAGTAACAGCGTCACCCGTAGGCTAGTAACAGCGTCACCCGTAGGATAGTAACAGCGTCAGCCGTAGGATAGTAACAGCGTCATCTTAAGGATAGTAACAGCTTCACCCGTAGGATAGTAACAGCGTCACCCGTAGGCTAGTAACAGCGTCACCTAAAAGATAGTAACAGCGTCACCCGTAGGCTAGTAACAGCGTCACCCGTAGGATAGTAACAGCGTCAGCCGTAGGATAGTAACAGCGTCATCTTAAGGATAGTAACAGCGTCACCCGTAGGATATTAACAGCGTCACCCGTAGGATAGTAACAGCGTCACCTAAAAGATAGTAACAGCGTCACCCGTAGGTTAGTAACAGCGTCACCCGTAGGATAGTAACAGCGTCACCGGTAGGCTAGTAACAGCGTCACCTTAAGGATAGTAACAGCGTCACTCGTAGGCTAGTAACAGCGTCACCCGTAAGATAGTAACAGCGTCAGCCGTAGGATAGTAACAACGTCAGCCGTAGGATAGTAACAGCGTCATCTTAAGGATAGTAACAGCGTCACCCGTAGGATAGTAACAGCGTCACCCGTAGGATAATAACAGCGTCACCCGTAGGATAGTAACAGCATCACCTAAAGGATAGTAACAGCGTCACCCTCAGGATAGTAACAGCGTCACCTAAAAGATAGTAACAGTGTCACCCGTAGGATAGTAACAGCGTCACGCGTAGGATAGTAACAGCATCACCTAAAGGATAGTAACAGCGTTACCCGTAGGATAGTAACAGCGTCACCTAAAAGATAGTAACAGCGTCACTCGTAGGTTAGTAACAGCGTCACCCGTAGGATAGTAACAGCGTCACCCGTAGGATAGTTGAGTTATCTAGGGTTAAACTATATAAAGTATAATACTGACGTCTGTCGTGTCTTAATCTAAAAACTTTACATTTTAGGTATATTTGTGTACAGTGTAGGTACCTACCGATCATCAAATCTGAAAATACAGTCATATAAAAGAATATGAAGAGAGTGTGATCTAATTCAGATCGCAGTTGTTTGTTCACCATAAATAAGTTTAATTTGTTGATGATTCAGTGATTGTTTGTGTTTTTTTGCGAAATCGGGCTATCGTAAAATCCAAGTATATATTTTCTAGAAATACCGATTCATTTTCGACTAGAAATTTTATTACAAAATAAGATATAGCTAAAATACTCCTTAAAACAAAAGTTGACTACACCTAGTGTCAGTGTTTTAAATACAAGAATAAGGATATAATTACATTTAAATTTCTATCCATTTACACATTTCCTTATCATTCGTTACATTTTTACAGTGAAATACACATTCTAAGTTAATATTTATCACATTGATTCCGTTACGTTTGAATGAACTACCTTTACTTTAAAATTGTTAACATCTCCTCCCCATACAGTGTTGATCAAAATTTTTTACATTATCAGGTAACATTATATTGGGTAGCGTGAAGACCCGGGTGTTGCAAGCGTACATCGGCTGCAGTGACTGCTATCAGAGTAGGATTCCTTCGCAGCCTAGTTGATAGTGTGGCCGACTACTGTGCAGAGGGTGTGGGTTCGATTCCCGCACTGGACAAACATTTATGTGATAAACATTTGTGTTTATCTTGAGTCTGGGGTCTTGATATATGTACTTGTATCCGTTGTCTGGTATCCATACACAAGCTTTGCTTACTTTGAGGCCAGACGGCGCTGTGTGTTATGTTATTTATTATTATATTTATTAAAGTCAAGCAGAGTTGTAATTACGAATCCGAGTGTCACAATAACAAAAAAATGGTTATACCTTTGTCGGATAACTTGAGGTGAAGCTGGGAGGAGCTGAACGACACGAAAGTTGACAAAACTTCAAGGGAGTTTAATTAAGCATTTAACGCAAATGTACCTGCACTTCTTACTTTTTTAAAATCTGACGCACGAGAAACAGGTGAAGCTGTTGTAGGTAATACTACTAAGTAATCTTTAGAACGATTCAAAACTATATTTTCTACACTCTACCTACATCATCGTGATTTGTAGATGCCAAAATGTAGCTTTTACAACAACATCCAGTGTATTCAAACGTAGCAGTGTGGTCGAATACAATACAAACGTAGCAGTGTTATCGAATACAATACAAACGTAGCCGTGTTGTCGAATACAATACAAACGTAGAAGTGTCATCGAAGACAATACAAACGTAGCAGTGTTCTCTAACAATACAAACGTAGAAGTGTCATCGAATACAATACAAACGTAGCAGTGTTGTCGAATACAATACAAACGTAGAAGTGTCATCGAATACAATACAAACGTAGCAGTGTTCTCTAACAATACAAACGTAGAAGTGTCATCGAATACAATACAAACGTAGCAGTGTTCTCGAATACAATATAAACGTAGCAGTGTTCTCGAATACCTACAATACAAACGAAGCTGTGTTCTCGAATACAATACAAACGTAGAAGTGTCATCGAATCTAATACAAACGTAGCAGTGTTATCGAATACAATGCAAAACGTAGCAGTGTTCTCGAATACAATACAAACGTAGCAGTGTTCTCGAATACAATACAAACGTAGCCGTGTTGTCGAATACAATACAAACGTAGAAGTGTCATAGAAGACAATACAAACGTAGCAGTGTTCTCGAATACAATACAAACGTAGCAGTGTTCTCGAATACAATACAAACGTAGCCGTGTTGTCGAATACAATACAAACGTAGAAGTGTCATCGAATACAATACAAACGTAGCAGTGTTCTCTAATACAATACAAACGTAGCAGTGTTCTCGAATACAATATAAACGTAGCAGTGTTCTCGAATACAATACAAACGAAGCTGTGTTCTCGAATACAATACAAACGTAGAAGTGTCATCGAATCTAATACAAACGTAGCAGTGTTATCGAATACAATGCAAAACGTAGCAGTATTCTCGAATACAATACAAACGTAGCAGTGTTCTCGAATACAATACAAACGTAGAAGTGTCATCGAATATAATACAAACGTAGCAGAGTTGTCGAACAGAATAAACTTAAATTAGTAACAGTAACAGTAACATACAATAATTTAATGACTTTGTAACGATGTTTTCTTCGATATAAACATTATTAATACAAATTTCATATTTATGCACTACCTACTGTACTATAATTATTCGTAAATAACAGTTTTTAAAATGATTTATTTGAAACATTGCATTTTAAATACTTAATAGCGTACGTTGCTAGAAATATATGTAAGGAACCTTGTTGGAACTAGATCGAAACATATACAACTGCACAATTAATATAAAATTTTAAAACACTTAAAGCATTTTAGGGAAAAATATCACCTTAGGTGGGGAACAATTATAGCTACAATAAAACAGTACTCTTGTCTTCGTCTTCATGCACAAAGTCTTAGTAATACTGTGTCACTGCCGTACGTTCTTCGGCGTACGATTCAACAAAAATAAAAAAATCACCACGATTAATAATAGTACACTATACGAATTAGCCATGTTTGTAAATGATTTAATTGTTGAATAACGTAATTAGATAGAGAGGAACTTTTTTTCATCATCGCTATGTCATCAAGTTGTTTAGACGTCAAGCTGCGTGAGAAAGTTGGAAGCGTGATGGTGCGGGGGCGGGCGGGGCGGAAGCAGGTCGAAGTCGGCGAGGTGCGGGGGGTGAGGCGCGGGGGCGGTAGAGGGGCGCGCCAGCCTCAGGGGGCATGGCAGCAGCTCCGGCATCACGCTGTGGTGCGTCACCAGCGCTGATAGCGAGGTAAACTCCTTCGTGAAACCCTGAGTACAATATAATCATTATTACTTATGCATATCAGCCTTTACTTGAACCATATAGAAAACATTCAATTTTAAAATCGGCCAAGTGCGAGTCGAACTCGCGCACAAAGGGTTTCGTAACATTATCTATAAAAACGGAAAAAAAAACAAGTTTGTTGTATGGGATCTTAGATATTTTTTTTTTTTTTTTTTATTTTTTTATTTTTTTTTATACCCCTAAGGTGGCTAACAAGCTTACGGTCCGCCTGATGGTTAGCGGTCACCGTAGCCTATGGACGCTTGCAACACCAGGGGTATCACTTGCGCGTTGCAGACCCTTCAGAAATCTAATAAATTCTTTCTTGAAGTACTCATACTGTAGTCCTTGCAGAAAACCTTGGCAGGGAGCTCATTCCACAACTTAAGCGTTCGCAGGAGAAAGTTTCTCTGAAACCGCACTGTACGCGACCATTTAGTTTCTAAAGTGTGAGAATGAATTCCCTGCCGATGGCGAGCGGTGCGATGGTAGAAAGTAGCCGTGGGCATCATTTCGAACAATTCCTCAGAACACAACCCATTGTACAAGCGGTAGAACACACACAGGGAGGCAAAGTCTCTCCTCAGACTTAAGGGCTCGATACCGCAAGTGAGTTTGGAATCGTCGTCAATTCTCACAGCCCGTCGCTAAACTGAGTCAAAAGGGCCAAGCTGGTATCCGGGTGCACCTGCCCAGAGATGGCAGCAGTACTCCATATGGGGCCGAACTTGCGACTTGTAAAGTAACAACCTTTGCCCCGACGTGAAGTACTGCTTTGCTCTGTTGAGTACACCAAATTTTTCGGACGCCAGCTTCACCTTATCCTGTAAATGATCTCGGAACTGAACATCGCTGGAGATGTCGACACCAAGGATCCAAATGCTCTTGGAGATGGAGAGGGGAGTGTTCTGGAATTGTGGGACTACAGTAAATGGAGTTTTTTTAGCGGTGAACGCGCACACTTGTGTCTTTGTAGGGTTGAATCGGACCAAGTTTACCCGTCCCCAGTCAGAGACCTGGGACAGTGTGGTCTCGATTTGAGACACAAGTTCTCCGCGGTTTTCCTACACAACGGAACGAGGGATGTTTGCACGACTTATTTTTACCTTTTTAATACTAGTCAAGACTGTTTCGGTAAGTTCTTTGACGCCAGTTTCGATAAAAGTAGCTCACTCAAAAAACGGAACTCTATTCCTAAGACTCCACTGTCCATACGTCCGTCCATGGTTCATAAGATACAGCTCTCACCAGGCTGTATCTCATGAACCATGATAGTTAGAAACTCGAAATTTTCACAGTTGATGTATTTCTGTTGCCGCTATAACAAAAGACACTAAAAAACAAAATAAAAAATATATTTTAGGGGACACCCATGCAACAAACGTGATTTTTTTGCTCGTTTTTGCTTGTTTTGATATTGATAACAGCAACAGGTAGACGCTTGAAATATTTGCAGAATATTTAGTGATATATTCACTTAAAAAAAAAAAAAAAATTAAAATAAAACAAATATTTAAGGGGGTTCCCATACAACAAAAGTGTTTTTATTTTTGGCCATCTTTATAGAATAGTACGGAACACTTCGTGCGCGAGTCCGATTTACCAAGTAAATTGTTTGTTGACACCCCCGTCAACATGTTTCACACCCGTTTCGCCTCTGAAACATATTATAAATACATTTATGCTACACATGTAATTATTTGAAGTTCAGAAGGGAGAGGCGTGTCCTACTCAATATTATATTTCCAAAGGTTTTGTAGAATCATTTAAGCCTTGACAAGTGTAGGACTGGCATAACCCATCGGGTCAAAAAATTTACTCAAGGAACTTAATATAGCCTGCTTTGTTGCTACCTCAGTAGCCGATACTACTTTGCCACTGATTATAATGTGTCATTTTTAATGTTGAAAGAAATACCTAAAGTTTTGACTGTTAAATCATGACCAAGATCTTTCTGTTGAGAAACGTATTTTTCCTTCGGGGGATACCTTGCAAAATGGACATGTCATTGGAACACTATTTGGTAAAGATATAGCGCACGACCGTCTTGCGTCTCATAAAGATGCCTCGTGTTGAAGCGAAACACGTGTCGAGTTTTGTTATCCATTTGGTGGTGTAGTGTTGTGGTGAAGTTGGCATCGTCCACATAAGCAGGGAGGGAGGGAGGGACGTGCACTCCTACACATGTGGATGGTGTACTACTGTACGTGAGTGCTACTGAATTGTTTTTAGCGGATTTGCAAGGTAAAAGCTTGCAAATTTCCTTCCTCTTGGAAAAACGCTTTTGTTGTACCACTGCCAAAAATATCAAATCCTGTTTCTTGCACTAATTTCAGACCGATATCCATTTTACATATTCTATCGAAGGTATTTGAGAATATCGTCAGTAAACAATTGTCTTATTACTTACACCTTAATCAACTTCTTAGTCCACTATAATCTGGTTTTCGTCCCGGTCATAGTACAGTTACGGCCTTAATTAAAGTGACTGATGATATACGGTTGGCTATGGACAATAAATTACTTACTTTCTTAGTCCTTTTAGATTTTAGTAGTGCTTTTAACTCAGTGGATTTTGACATTTTATTAGATATTTAACAATCTTTAAACTTATCTTCGCCGGTGGTCTTGGTTTGATTCCTATTTGAAAGGACGATCACATTGTGTTCGAGCAAATGAAAAATTATCTGATTGGTGCGATTTGACTGCCGGTGTCCCTCAAGGTGGCGTTCTCTCTCCTCTTTTGTTTTCTGTATTTATTAATGCAATTACTCCTATTATAAACTCAAACTTCTATTTGTATGCAGATGATTTGCAGATATATCGTCATTTTGCAGTAAAAGCTATCAACGCTGCTGTAGACGGTACAAATAGTGACCTGAAGAAAATTTCTGAGTGGGCTAAATCTTTTGGACTAGTGGTTAATATAGTAAAATCGCAGGCAATTATTATTGGTAGAAGGTACATGTGTAATCTAATCTTTCACTATATTATTCCTCAAATAGTTTATGATAATGTACCTATTATTTATAAAGATGTAGTAAAAAATCAAGGGGTGACCTTTGATAGCCTCTTATCCTGGTCTAACTATATCAACGACATAAGTCAAAAGGTACATTTTAGTTTTTATTCCCTCAAACGCTTACATAATTTTCTTCCATTTGACACCAAAGTTACTCTTAATCCTTATTGCTCTCTATTTAAGACTACGCTGACACTTGTTACCTAAATGCCAATGAAGAACATTTAGACAAATTAGAACGTCTACAAAACTTGTGTATTCGATTTGTCTTTGGCATTCGTAAATTTGATCACGTTTCCTGTTTTAGGTCTAAGCTAAAATGGCTTCCTATCCGGCTTCGGCGTAATATGCACATACTTTGCTGTGTTTTTCCTTAACACTTCCTCCTCCCCTCTGTGTCTCAGAGATCGCTTTAATTTTCTAATTCCTAGAGACATACCTCTTAGATCGCATACTACTTCACTTATTGAAATACCGGCACATAACACTCAGTTTTATGGTGACTCTTTTGTTGTTTGTGGAGCAAAACTTTGGAACTCGCTTCCCGGTTTGATACGTGACAGCACATCACTTAATATTTTCAAAAACAGATTAAAAGAGCATGATTTATCTCTATAAATTGGATATATATTTATATAATGTATTTTGTGTATTTATATTTATGTTATATTATTGTATAATATATGTATGTTAATAAGTAATAGTAATATTATTTATATATACAGTCTTTTATAATATATATATATATATATATATATATATATATATATATATATATATATATATATATATATATATATATATATATATACATCGAGTATGTAATTGTTTGTATCTGTAGGCACTATAAAGGTTTATTTTTATTTTCATGCCAAATAAAATTTTGTAAAACGCGATCTTCGGGGTGAACTAAAATTTGTCTATATATATGTCTAATATAGCACATCAGAATGTATTTATGAGATCTATAAAACGTAATAAAATATCAAACAACAATTTCTGTACTACAGGTCCATAGAAAAGAATATTGATGAAAGCAGGACTTTTACCAGATTTGGCACTCTGACACTCCCACCGAACACAACTTTTAACTTCGTCGGTAATTTGTCGGGACGAAGCACAACATGATGAGGGAAGAAATAAAGCGGTAGTTCTTCTGGTAAACAATTATCCATGTCTAGCGAGCGTGCCCTAATGTCTAGCGTGCCCTAATGTCTAGCGTGCCCTAATGTCTAGCGTGCCCTAATGCAAGATATTCGTTAATGAAATCGAAATACAATGAATGATATAAAGGGTCTTTATCTAATCTTCTTTCCAAATTGTAAAATCGTTGTAAAGAAATCAAAAATGTATCCGATAAATAGTAATCATTAAGATCACATTTTCACGGCGTAAGAACTTCAAATCTTTTGATTTGTTAAGTTATTGATTCTTTAAAAATTTACTCGCTATAATCATGCTCAGGTAGATATTCAATAAAAACTTCTGGCACCACTTCGGACTCTCACAATTTTTAACATATAAATCTTGGTCGGGAATACATTCCTTTAAATGCATTGGAAGTATAAGGTTATTTGATGGTATTATACTACCGGACACGATGTTGCCAAAATGCGCCTTTTCGTCCTTCAAAACTCTGAAGAAAACGTCTGCAGCCAAAGAAGTGAAATCTCTTCTGGGACATTATAAATTGTATCAGCTAGTTGGACAAACCTTGGAATTGTAAACCGTGATAGTTCAAAACTTTTTTGTGGCAAGCTAACTGTGATATGGTCCACAATAGTTCATTAAATAGAAAATTAAAGATTTTTGTAAGAGAATGCAAATTTAAAGTAATACCATTGTTAACCTTTTTCACATTGTTTCCTAGTGTAACAATATTTTTTTCATCTCACTGGCTCGGAAGGGCTAAATTTAAATTTTGCGAGGTAAGCCTACTTTATCTGCTTGCGCGCAAAAGGTTTTTTTTTTTAATTCTTCAAATACAAACATAATGGAACCGTCCGAAATGCGGTTTGTCCTTAATAAATCGTCGTAGATTTTCCCTACATCTTCGATTTAATCTGTCAAACCAAAAGCTAGCATTAATTTCTCTCGGGCGAGTTCATAAATATTTGGTTTTTATTGTGAGAACTGTGGTGTGAAAGTAAGAATTGTGAGGCGAAAGTGTTTCGTTATTATAAACTGTGGCTGCTAGGCTCTCTTGCATGTTATTCCTTATGGAGGAAACCCGTACCTATCATACGCACTCGTTATATTTCTACTAATAAAGACTTCATAGACATAGACACATTTAAACTGTCTAGAGAATTAATACCTCTTCCCATTACTTCTTGGATAAATACGACAGGGTGGTCTTTCTCATCGAACTAAGGCAAATACCCATACCTACTTAGAATTATGTATGTCTGTCTCTCTCTTAAGTGCTTATACTAAATTTGCTACTTACAATTGTACCAAAATTTACAACATATCTAATTTCCTAATTTTTTATTTTCAGATTTTATGTGCACTATCATTTTTAGCCAATGGGAGCTACCAAAAAATCATTGGCAGAAATGTGAATACATAGGTATATGTCATAACAATCGGCATCAAAATTGATTAAGCTGGTTAGGAAATATATTAAATTTCTATAACCATTACATACTGAAAGGCAAGCATTAAAAGAACGGTAAATAATTATCATGAAAATGAAATATAAAATGTTCCTGGCATACATGCAAGAAGTTAATTAAATTGTAGTCTTTCAGGTTTTTTTTAAAACTTCAAAATTCCTGGTGTACCTAATAGATGGCACTTTTATATCAATGGTTCGACCCTAGGAAAAAAATATCAGTTAACAGATTACCTATATAAAATAAACCACCACGCAGAACACATAGATATCCTTTCTTTTACGATATTGTATTGAGTGAGAGTGTTTCTACTATAAGAATCAGAGCAGGGCTGAGTTTGATATTCGATTTGCCTCTTCATAATAATTAAAAGGTACCTAAAAAGAAATGGTAATTAAAAAAATGATTTGCCAATTAAAACGGATGGACGTTTCCAGCTTACACACACACATATATATATATATATATATATATATATATATATTTAATACAAATGAATCCCCATGGGTTACGGGTATACCTAGCACAATGACCCTATTAAAGAGAGAATTGATCCATCTCGCCTCAGACTCGTATTCGGATACGATACTGCCGAAATCTCTGGTTTAGGTTACAATCTAAGTCAATACCTACTGCTCTATTTTAATTGATCACCGAATACACTTATCTCAGTTAATAAATTATAACAGCGATAACTGTTATTATTCATTGTGAAAGTAACTGTAAATATAATGCAACTACCAACAATAGAAGCTTAATCACTCATCAAGAACTGACTTTGATACAGAAAATACCTATACCCACTTCCTTCTAAAATAGACGATCACGAAAATTATTTAGGTCTTCAGGGCTGAACTCCGAGTACGAGCGACGAACTTCGACGAGATTTTCATCTATTCAAATTAACTTCATACTCGCAATGTTTACGTAAACAATTTAGCTAGACATTCAACTAAAGACCTTCTAGGTACTTCTAGGGTCCATCACAATGTATGTGTGAGACAAGTTAGTTAAAGTTATTGTCAAGGGTTTAAGATAGTATTATTTGATAAGATCCAGCGATCTCTTAACGTTGAAATTTACTTGATATGTCGGTGACTGACAAAACTCATACCTTTTAGAATCAGGTTTTGTAAGGTTCACAATGCAGCGGTCCTAATCACAAATTAACACATTCCTAGAAAAAAAAATATAAATTTCAATATAAGCTGATTATGATTGAAATATAGCAGGTACCTCCATCTTGTTCATCTAACAATAAAATAAACAATGAAAAATATAAATCTTTTATTTTCAGTAAAACAAAAAGCAAGACCATACAGTGAAGTCATACTAATTACATCATAAATTACAATTAAAAATCTTTTTATTCAAATGGGTTTCTAAGAACACTTTCGAATCGTCAAGTGAATTAACTAAAACTAGCTTTTCAAACTAATTACAATATTGTTTTATTGCGTGCGTCCAATACCTAGGTACTCTTTGTAAAATCACAAACGAAACATAATATTATAGTGAATCAACTTATAAATACATGTTTTGTATTGAAATACTTAATAAACAAGATTTGCAATGTAAATAGTTTTATTTAAAAAAAAAACAAAATTCAAGTAATATTTCAATTGCCTATTGTTTTTCATATTGCACAGCGGGGGCCAACATGCGATATGTTTAAAGTGTTTAATTATTCTGTGACGGAATTTATAGTAACTCTCGAGAGAAATATATTCATATATCACTACAATGCAGACATACATATACATATATACAGACATACATATTAACATTTTACAAATATGTAAATAAATAGGTATTCATATAGATGTTAAAGATATAATAATTTACACATACATGCACATATTCATATAAACACATATATTAATATATATATATAAATACAAATACACATCAAAGATATATAAAAGAAAACTATACGTAAATTAACTTAGATAGGTTCTATGTGATGCAATCCTCGTTTGGCCGCCCAATAGCGGCAGGGCTCCGGAGGCGAGCGGGTGCATCACAGAAACACGCTCATATATGCATACATACATCGCAAACCCGAAAGTGGCCCAGCTCCCACTCAACAGCCTAGCAACTACTGTGCTAGCAACATTTAAACTACCATCACTTCGGAAACTAGCCTAAGGGGAGAAGAAGTGACAAGAAACTCCTGGATGTACCTGTACCTGTTACCTATCAGCCATGCAGGAACCAAGCCATTAAGTACACAACATCTATCCAAATATGTATATACACATACATACTTGTGCGCCACATCCCCATACATCCATAACCCCACCAATACCGGGCCATCAAAGGCCGATTGCACATGGTGCATCCCCTGGTAGCTTGCCACCAACCAATATAAAGTTAACAACAAAGTCATAACATTAGTACTTACTGGCTTGGTCTTTAGAGTGCTCCTTTAAGTTACCAAACGTAAATTATTTTAGTCCTTCCAGTGAGCAGAGTATCAATTGGGTTGCGTGCGATAAATTGACGTTAAAGATGCAGAAGCCAGCGCCACTACTCCCTTTTTATATCACATTGCTTCTTTTAAGCCGGTGGAGAGTATCCGTTTTATCTAATAATTTTGCAGCTAGTGGGTTTGGATGACTGGCTTACCGATGCTTATAGCGTTTCTTGCTGTTTTGAATCTCCTTTAAGACGAGAGGACTGTTAAGGTATTCGTGGGTTTCTGTTTTACGTGTGAACCATGGGGCATTAACTATGTTTCTAAGAATAGCATTTTGATTGTTGCGGGTGAACATCTGGTACTGCTGATTTTTCATCACTTGATTTTTTTGATTGTTTTGATGCACCATCGACGTAGGTTCTTCTACCTACGCCGATGTTTGGTTGAGTAAGTCTAGTGTTTGGGTCCTCATCGGTCTGTTTAACAGGAGATGTCTTGTTGCGTTGGTTAAAGAATGTTCTCTGCTTAGGATCTTTTCTGTCGCTTTTTCTTCCTAATATCTCTGTGTACACTTGGCAGCCCTTATAGTTAGCAGGGTGGTCCCATGAGCACAGAGCACATTTGGCAGGGGCATTGCGGTCTTTTTTTGGGCAGTCAGATGTTTTGGCCCTTCGCCACATTTATCACAACTGAATGACATTGTGCAGTTGTTTTTTGAGTGTCCATATTGTTGACATCTCTGGCACTGTACTATAGTTGTAGATTTCCGAGGGTGCTCTATTTTTATTCTTTGGTGGTAAATAATTTGAATGTCATAGACTGATTTGTTGGAGGATCCAGGTTCTACGTTAACAAAGAATGTAGATGTATGTCGCTTGTCAGGTCCATATCTCGCATTGATGATTTCCCCTCTGACTTTATTGCCTATATTTGCTATTTCTTTCACAATTTCCTCATGAGGGGTAGAGTGATGAAGATTTCTGATGACTATGCGATGACTTTTTGTGTTCTTTCTAGGGAAGGTATGTCCGATTAGGCCTTGTTGTCTGATTAGGTCTATGACTTTTTTGTGATCAGTTGCTTCATTTAATAGGATTCTTAGAAGATTTCTATTCACTATCTGGAATTTGAAGTTTGAAGGATTGCTTATAGAATTTATTAATTTTAACAGTTCATTTACGTCTTCTATTCCATATAAGATGATTGGTGGTGGTTTGGATTGCTTTTTAATTTTAGGTTCATCCTCGGTCGGGTCAATTGACAGACCACTGAAACGGTTGGAGGTTCTAATACGATCTGGGCTGATGGAACTCTTTGCCAAGATGGCGGATTGGGGGCTAAATTTTCCTGGTTTAATGTTGAGACAGGATTATTTAGATTGTCTCTGGTAGGAGATGAGTGTCTGAACAAGCTAGAGTGGAATACCTGTTACACAAAATTTCTTTTTGTGGATGTTGTTGCTGCTGATGCCTGTGAACAAGTTTCTTGTTTACTGCAGTAGCCGCCGCTGTAGCTTCACCATGATTTTGCAAAATTATACGCTCCTCAGAATCCGTGGGGCAGCCTGTCTTCTCTTTAGAGGTTTGCTCTGAGGAAAAGACAGAGAGGGATTCTCCAGCACCGCTGGTACCCTCTTGAGGTAGTTTGTTCTTTAATGCATTTATGATTTATTTTGTTTTCACGCATTTCCGACGTCGCCGTCGCCTAGCTTTTGGTGAGTCAACACCTATGTATAGTCGCGATCAGAAAATGTTTACCACCATAAGGATCACAATTGCATGCACACATTTAAGTCACAAGTTTTAAATGTCTATTTCATAATAATTTGATTGACCATAGATTATCTGTTTTCTAATATGACAATCAATCGTCCTAGGACAGGGATGGCGAACCTTTATTAATGAATGTGCCATTTTCTATGAAAAAAACAATACTGTACCTATGACGTGCCGACAAAAAATCTGGGTTACTTAATAATAATGGAGAAAAATTAAACGAATTGCTGTTAACTTAAAGCTATTTAGATACTTGCAGCTCGAAATGTTTACAGCAATCGAAATGTTTAATATTTATATTCAAATTAAAAAAAAATAGTGCGATTTCTGCTGTTGCAAATTAGGTGCTAAAAATCTCACTTTAGGGCAGGCGCGTACTTTGTTACTAAGCAGTATGGAAGCTAAACTAGAGTTCATTTCTAAAAATGACTTGCAAGCATACGTAGGTGAAAATAGAAATTTCATAAATGATTGGCGTGCCCGAATTGCCATGGGTTCGCCATCTCTGACTACTATTAAGTTTTTAATTTATAGAAAACCTTCCTTGAAAAAACTAATATTTTAGTTTTTGAAATAAGAATATGAAGAAATAATAAAATAGAAACTTCGAAAATCTTTATTTAATATCTAGTATAACCTCCCTCTGCAGCTATGACGGCACGTAGTCTAGCTCGCATAGATGCAACAAGACGCGTGCATAGATCAGTACCTCTGATATTATCCCATGCTTGAGCACAGTGTGATCTAAGAGCTTGAGGGTTTCTTTCATTTTGACAGTCCCAACGTTGAACCATAAGCCCCCATAAATTTTCAATAGGGTTTAAGTCAGCTGACTGAGCGGGCCATTGAATGGGACGAATGTCACGGTGCAGGTTAAACCACGCCATAGTAGCACGGGCTGTGTGTATCCGTGCATTGTCTTGAACGTAAGTAATGTGTGGGAATTCCGTTGCAGGATACTCTACGCGCACAGTAGGCAGCATCACTTCTTTTTCAAAAGCGAAGCTCCCTATTCTCTAACGACGCCAGTTCTCCGACGCCGTCAAGGCTCATCCACCCCCATAAGTTTACTGTAATGCGACCTGACTCGTTTTGAGGCACAATATGACCTTCATCATACCGAGTTCGATTAAAGCCCCATAAAGTTAATCTTCCGATTTGGCTTGATTTAAAAGTTTTTTCATCGGTAAATATAGTATTTGACCAATCAAAATCGAGATGTCGTCGCGCAAAGTTAAGCCGGGCTGTTTTGTGGTGAGGTTTCAGTTCCACTTTAATAGCATGGTGTCTGTAGTGTAGTCCAACATTGTGCAAAGCTCGTCGGATCGTCCGAGCACTCACACCATATAAAGCAGCAAAATAACTAGTTGGTGTAAAACCATTCTCTTCGTAACGACGAATGATTTCTGTTATTTGCGCGGCGGTTAGTATCGGTCGTCGTCCTGAATTATTTCTATGATCTGTTATTTGCCTTTCTTCGCCGTGACGCCTAATCCAAAACCTCACAGTGAATCGCGATATATTGAGTTCTCGTGATATAGCACTAATACTATGTCCATCTTCGAAGAGAAATATTATTTCAGCTCTTTGCTCCAGGGTTAAACTTGCCATTTTATTTCGTTATGAAAAAATCTTTTGTAAAATTTTACTGTTGTCAAAACGACTTTGATAAATGTCATTTCAACAAATAAAGATATTAGTTCCATTATCAAAGAGTGATCAATAATTCTTGTTGTTTTTCTCGATGCGTCATTTTGCATAATAGCTTTTGAAAAAAAGTAACTTGATATGGCATTTTAACCTTAGTGAAAAAAGTGTGATATAGAATCTAATTTCAAAACTGGTAAACATTTTCTGACCGCGACCGTACAAGGCAGCACATTGGTTTTTTATTCGGAGTACCTTCTCCTAGACCAACAGCCAACCCAAGGCTCTCGAGGTTGTTCTCCCCGGGTCAGAGCTTTGATTATAGTGGCGGCTCCTACTCGCCACTGACGTTCAAATTTCTTTGGGTTAAGTACCACTTTTTAAAGATTGCCCAGCAATGGGCGAACCCGGTACACCTAATTTGGACCGCTCCATTGTCCACGGCTGCACAAGGCAGCTAGCTACCATATCTGAAAGCCGTTCCAGCGACGTGTGTGGCGTTTACCCAGTACCACACTAAGCATCTTAACATCTAAACATTTTACTACTCAAACAATATATGATATTAATTTTGTATATTGCTATTTACCATGCGCAAAATGCATATTCATACATGAAATACCAGTGAAGTAAGTGGTATTATTCGGGCGGTGATTAATTAGGCTTCCGCTCGCCTCTCTTCAATAGCTATGAACCGGTCCGCCAGGCTAGCCATTTCGGAGCGGCGCTGCGGCGGAGGTGAGCGGGGCGCAGGAGGCGGCAGCGCGCAGCCGACAAGCCCGCACCTGGCTCAAAAGCGTTAGCTGTGCGTGAGTGCCTAGTGGCCAGCCACCTCCGACTTTCCAACATGCCGATAAGCTTCTACACTTGGGCTTGGGAGGGTGCCGTATTGCGAGACACTAAAAATTACAAAACAGGATTGTAAGATTGCAAATGGATTCTTTACTTATTTAATATAAAAGTGCTTTAGTGTACTTACTAATAAAATTGTTGTTTCTGTCACGAACAAAGCTACGCGTCGGTCGAAGCACTGTATATGCTAAGTTTGTTAAGGAACTACAAGCTAGAAACTCATATAAATAAACCGACAAGAAACAAAGCCTGCCTTGATCAAATTGCCAGTAATTTTTTGCAGGCAAAAGGCAAAATTCATTATTTTGCGTTGTCTGACCATGAAACTGGTCAAACACTAAGTGTCAAAACCAAAAATATTTACCAAAATTGTCAACATTGGTTCAAATACAAAAGGGACTACAACATAGAAAATATAGAAAAATTCTGTGATTGTATAGCAGCTCTATCATTTTCTGAATTATACAAAATAAAAGATTTGGAAAACGCTTTTAATTATTTTTATGAAACATTTACACTCTTTTACAGACTGTGTTTTCCTACAATAAGAGTGAAAATAAATAAAAAAACTGACAATATTAGATGGCTAACAAAAGGGTTTAAAAGGGCAAGTATAAACAAAAGACGATTATACTTACTATACAAATTCGATAGATATAATTAAAAAAAACACAAAAAAATATATAACGAGTATTCTAAGGTACTAAAGGTGCATGTTTCAAGCTCAGCAAATCCAAAACAAAAATGACATAGAAAAAAATAAAAACAAATGCAGAGCAGTTTGGGACACAATTAAGAATAAAATAGACTCTAAATCCACACGGGAAAATATTGAAAAGATAAAGCACAATGACATATTATACTCAGACCCAGAACAAATTTGTAATTTATTTAATGACTTATTTTATAGATTTGACAAAACACGCTGACAACATGACATATAATACAAATTCAAAAATGGCTAGAGAAAATAATACAATATTTTTATCGCCAACAGATCCTAGTGAAGTATTTAAAATTATAAGGTCTCTTAATTACACAAATACGGTGGGTTATGACGAGATAAGCACGAAAATTATAAAGGTCTGTGTCAAACAAATATGTGGGCCCTTTGATTTATATTATTAATTTATCTTTCCTTAACGGTGGTTTTCCAAGCAGACTAAAATTCTCAACTGTTACACTATTATTTAAAAAAGGTAAACAGTTAAATTTAAATGACTACAGACCTGTAACAATAGTTTCGAACTTAGCTAAAATATTTGAGAGAGCTTTCGTCCTTATATTTTTTTTAAATAAAAATAATATATTGATAACAGAGCAATACGGTTTTCGAAAAAACAGCTCTACAACGCTTGCGTGTTTTAACCTAATTAAAACTGTAACAGAGAACATGAATAACAGAAAACCTACTGTCAGAATAGCGACTACTAATAATCTTCTACATAAGTAAGAGATAAATGGTGTGAGAGGTGAAGCTCACGACTGGTTATCAGACTACTTGAAAAATAGGCAACAATGCACGAAAGTTAGGAAAATTTAAATAATAAATGGACAACCAATTAAAAAAGACTACTGCTGTATATATAAATTTAACAAATGTGGTGTGCCGCAAGGTAGTATATTGGGTCCACTGCTATTTTTGATTTATATTAATGACCTTCCAACTGTTGTTAATGAAAAATTCTTTTTGCTGATGACACGACTTTAATTATAGAATGTGACGATAAAAAAGATTTTGAAAATAAAATTAACGATAATTTTAACAAAGTGATTACATGGTTGACAAATAATAATTTAAAAATAAATATAATAAAACCAATGTTGTACAGTTAGAGAATTTGTTTGTAGAGACATACAAATCGAATGGATTGAAGTGCTAACTGCTGTATTTCTTGGAATTGTAATTGACAAACATATAAATTGGAAACCACAGATAGAGAATGTTTGCAGTAAACTAGATCGTTTTGTCTATGCTCTGAAACGGGTAAGACAAACAGGTTCATTAGAAACTGCACTAACAGCGTATCACGGCTATGTGGCATCCGTATTAAACTACGGTCTACTGTGTGGGGTAACTCTGTTGACATAAAAAGAGCTTTTAAAACCCAGAAAAGATGTATAAGAGCAATATGCAACGCTTGGGTAACAGATAGTTCTATTTAAAAAATTCAAATTGTTAACATTACCATGCATGTACATCAGGAACATATGTCTATTTGTTAGACAACATCCTCAGAACTTTCCTAAGCATTCAGAGATCGTAACCTCAAGGCCGTCAAGAGATAAATTGAAATTATTTATACCTAAATGTAATCTTGATATATATGGTAAGAATGTTTGCTATATGGCAATAAAAAATTACAAGCATCTGATATAAAAGCACCTTCCTTCTTCGATGTGGAGACCAGATTTCGCAGAATTGCATATCGTTTCTGCAGAGTCATGTGTATATATAATCATGTGCATATATCTAGTTTGGCGAAGCGCCATATCCAAGTTCTTCGCGGCGTCGCGCGTCCTCGTTTCTGTGTCTCAAGCTAGGCGGGAAATTTGGTGTGCATCCTTCAGAAATTGCGCGTCATGTCCTGCTTATTTCTTCTTAATTCGCTATTTATGAGCCTTCGCTGCACAATTCTTAACACGTTTTCGTAAAACACTGCTAAAATATACACATCGAAACACACTAAATGAATTTAGAAAAATTAAACAGAAGAAAACACCACTCCTTCTTAAGATGCGCGCCAAAACTCCCTTATCATTTATTTAAAAAAGGATTGACAGGATGGTTACTAGATAATTGTTTTTATAGCGTCAGATTTTTTTTTTTTTTCTGATCTGACTATGCAGTTGGCTGTTCCAGCCATTACTGCTTCACCGGACTTTTGGGGCGAGACTCTGAAGGAGCCTCAGCCCATATAGCGCCCAACGCTCAAGGGCTCCCCGCGGGGGAAGCCTCGGCTTGGGTTGTCGCTCTCGGGGGCGTCCCTTCGACCGGCGTGAGTCTCAAACCCGAAGGTGAGTCACCGCCAGGAAGGGAGTTCCCCGTTACGCGGGTGCGGTTGCGATTGAGTGGGGGCGAGAAGCGCCCCGGCACTCTTTGATACCTAGTGCATCCTTGTGGGCGCCGACGAACCCGGGGACGTCGGCGTCGTGTTTGGAGGGAGGCCCTATTCGGAGAGGTCGTAGAGACTAGCGTCAGAGAATTTCTTAACAATAAATAACGTGCATCAATTGCTGCCAAAAAAATTGAAAAATGACATGTGGCTATTGTAATTTTGTATATATCTATTATCTTGACATTTTATCTTGTATTTAAATTAATTCTGTTGATAGATGTTAAGGAATTTTTATGATTGCTGACATTTTAGAATTTCATGAACTATCTTTTCCCTTGCAAAATTTGCACACCCTGATAGGGTAAAATAAGAGTACCATGTACATCAAGAATTACTTTAGACCATTTGTAAGGTACAAAATAAAATTTCAAGATAATAGATATATACAAAGTATTCAGGCAAATAAATAAATATTATAATAATAATAATAATATAAGGTGCGTTTTGTTGACTGCTTCAATGCGTTTGATGTCATAATCCTGCCAAGTCAAAAACACATTAATTCTGTATAACACAGTACAAATCTTAGTTAATTCTCTTTGGCAGGATAACCGCATTATGTACGTTATGTCGGTCAACAAAATGCCACTATATTAATCTCTTTGGGTCGAAGCACTTGACTATTGGAATTCAATGAAAAAACGCAATTTTTTACAATACAAATTTTACAAACGCATTTTTTTTGTTTATCAGCAAAAAAGTTAATTAGGTTAATTTATTTTTTTGGTTCGGTTTATCCTTTGCAAATGCAAAGATTACTTCATACAGCCAAATCAGTAGTAATTTTCTCAATAAATCAGTAATTTATTTGATACAATATGTTTTTATTTCTCTATTTGACCCAATAGTTAATAGTAAATTATAATTTTACAAAAAAAGATGTAAGCCAAAATATCTTAGTAGAAATTTTAACGATTTTATAAAAAAAAATTTTCGCACGTCTCTACGACATCCTAGCGAACAACATTGCATTCACGCATCCGAGAGATTGTCGACGAGGCGCTAACACTTCGCGGATACCAAATAAAACAACGATGTGCGTATCGACGATCTGTAGGATGTTACATCTGTAGCTCGTCGTTGATTTGAACAACAATGTGACGCTTAGAGAATTGCATAGGTGGTCGGTACTCTTCTCGTCTACGTGAATCAGTGCATTGTGCTCTTGATTGCAAACAGTGCACTTGAACGTGCATTGGCATGGTTTTTCATGAAAACTTAAACACAGCTTGCAAAGTTTTTTATTAACGGCGACTTCAAGCCTTCGGGTAACATCAGCGCAAAATTCTGGCATTTGTACAGTTTGTGGTCCTTGGAACAAAATATACAATTGTTGCCTTTCTTTGTCTCATTTGTAACATTCACCACTTTGTACTTGCTAGATGAAGGACTTGCTTCAAGAGAATTCGTTTTTTTATCAATAAAGACAAGTAAAACTTCCATATTTGCAAGTTCGCGGCTTGAAGCCTCCGAGTGGTATAGCCGTAACGAAAGTCTCAGTCACACGTAGCGATATATAGCTGCTCTTTAAGCTTGCGATTACAAGCAGCTATAAATCACCGCTGTTGTGGGACCGTCTACGCCTACTGTCGACTACTGTCGACTACGTGCTGTTTTTAGCAGGTAAAAAGCTCATTCGATTGGTACCGTGTAGTCAAAATGTCGTCAGTAAGTAAGTGGTCGTTGTGCTGAAAGACATATAATGTTTGGTGGTTTGTTACTTAAAATCGGGATCGTGAACCGCTGAAAGGGTTTAGATGAAATTTGGTATGGAGATAGTTTGAGTTCCGCGGAAGGACATAAAAGGAACCTACAGGGATAGTTATAACTGAGCTTAAACAAACTATAGCTTGCTAAAGCAAACTTCATTAATATAATTAAGTAGTTGACTTAAGAATCCCACGCTGATAACCAAATTTAGGGCAGTCGGAGCCGCTGGCAAAAGCTAGTTTTCTTTACATGACCAAAAACGTAATTACTTCAGAACTTTCCCTTTTTCTTTTCGACCATGCATGCAATTCCCATTGCAATGCAATTACGCCATTTTGTCGCAAGACAATATATTAAAACGTTTACAAACGCACAACACTAACCACAGAGTAAAAGAGATGAGCTCGCTACCCATGTTTTCTCTAAGGACTACAGTATAAGGTTCTTCAAGAAAGAATTTATTAGATTTTTGAAGGGTCAGCAACGCACAAGTGATACCCCTGGTGTCACAAGCGTCCATAAGCTACGGTGACCGTTTACAATCAGGCGGACCGTAAGCTTGTTTGTAACCTTAGTGGTATATATATGGCTTTTTTGACTACTCGCGCTAATTTTAGCAACTGTCCTGTCGGCTATTTTTCGCAAGCTAAAAAATTGAACATGCTTAATTCTATAGCGGATATAAATTTAGTCAGCAATTTTTAGCTCGTGTTCGGTCACATGAAGCTAATTATCGCTGGCGGAAAATAGCAGCTATATATAGCTACGTTTGACTGAGACGTGTGTCTAAATTTCGATAAGCTTAGCAAAACAAAATTGAGCACCATTGTCCCACTGGTTGGTTTAAGTTTTGTAAAGACATTATTTTGCCGGGACCTTTACTGATCCGCAGAACCTTGTTAAACTGGTAAATCCAATATCTATGGTATCCTATCTATATATTGATATGGTTTGTAATCAAAATAGAAGGGTTTATTGTATAGCTCTTCTTGAGTAATTTGAGTGCGGATTTGTAAGACTCATTTGAAGTGGCAAATTGTTAATCATTTTTAGCGGCTCTCCGCTTAAATTTTGCTTCAAATAATATTATAATTTTTTAACATTTGATAAGTTTGCGTCTTCATGAATTAAGGAATTAAATACGTCATGGAATGATCTGTAGTTTTCCAACCTACCGTCGAACATAGATATTTAATGCGGGGCAATTTCAAATAGCTTGACGCTGGAGAGAGAGATGCCACGGAAGTTTGTAAGCAAATTGTAATAACGCAAATCAAAGTCATCACTGTATGCATTGGACTCGTCTAAACTTGTCATGTTATGTATTTTGAAAATTCGTAAACTTAGTTTCTAATATATTTCTGCGGACTCCGAGTGCAACGGTGTCTACTTCCGAAGACTCAATAATTTTTTCTAAATAAGTAAGCGCTCTTTTTTGTTGCCCTTTAGTTATTCTGAAGGATTTTAATAATACAGAGTGATTGCTTACTTTTTTGACTGTACTTGAATCGCTTGAACTGGTATCAGATTTATCCATTATTTTTTCGTGTAAGTTTGTAAAAGACTTTCTTTAAACCGTTTCGGCACTACTGCTAGGTTTTTAAATAAAGGATGAAATTGAATAAATACAAATTTACTAGATTTTGCCAGCGGCTCCGCCCGCCCTAAATTCGGTTATCGGCGTGGGACTCCTTTATTTAATCTCAGTATTAATACTGTGATTTATTCCTTAATTAGGCCGCCCTAAATTCGGTTATCGGCGACTGTGATTTACTCCTTAATTACACTAATGAAGTTTGCTATATCAAGCTGTAGCTACAGCTATGGTTCGTTTAAGCTCGGTTATAGTTATTACCGCGGGAATTTACCTTAAGGGTAAGATAATTACATCATTGTCATGAGAAAGAATATTAATTTATAACGAGAGTAGTTTAGTGGTTACATAATTATAATGCAAAAAGTCTTATTCATGAATAGTTTGTCATTATTATAATAGCGGTGTGTCAGCATAGTTTCTTTTATTGGTGTATACCAGTGGCGCAGGGATAGAAGGAGCCGATTCACTACAGCCTACTTTTCAGAAATTCCATTACTATTTTTATACTACCATTACCACGTACAGAGCGGGGTGCGCTCCAAGTAGTTTGCTACAGAGAAACTATCTGCAATAAGACCAAAAGATCGAAAGCGCCATGTACAAGTTAGCGTTTACGCGTTTTGTTCAACGAAGTGTAAAGTCTCTGTCATTATTGATAGGATCAGGCGTTACTTTGCGTGCGCTGTGCGCTATACCTTCAAATTTGGTGAAGGTACAGCGCTCGAACAACTTGCGTCTCCTGAAGATGCCTCGTGGTGAGGCGAAACACGTGTCGAGTTTTGTTAGCAATTTAGTAGTGAAAAGTTATAGTGAAGTTGGCATCGTCCACATAAGTAAGGAGAGAGGCAGGTGCACTCCTACACATGTGGATAGTGTACTTCTGTACGTGACTGCTACTGAATTGTTTTTAGCGGATTTGCAAGGTAATAACATTTTATCACATTACTCTGTCATTTTTGCTCCTCCGGCTTTCGCTCACAGGCGTTGGGTGAAATTGGTAACAGTGGGCTAATTATTTGCGGGACACTTTTTTTTCTCTTTCTAATGAATACGTTTTACGGTTTGGTCTCACTGTCGCCTTCAAGTGTTTGATAGATAAGATTGCAAAATTAAAAACCAAAATATATAGAAATTTCAATAACAAAGTACAAACGTTTCTAAATAAGAAGCCAACTCGCATTTTGTTCAGAATAGCATAAATTTAGTACGTGTCCATCCGCCTTTATCACTGTTTGTGCGTGCTTGCGATTTAGTATTTTTTGCTGGTTTTGTTTATTTTACAGAACCATTGTGTTCTATCTTACGTATTTGTTCATTGCGGTGAGTTCTAGTTGTCATTATGGCTGTAATTCACATATAGTGCTATTTAACTGACTACGTGCTGGATCACGAATCTTCATTGCCAAACTTCAGTTTTGAGGATAAAAACCATATCATTCTTTTGGCCGGTTTGCCCTTGTCGTAATTCTACCATAAACATTGTTACATACACTCAGAACATTTTCATTTTATAAATGTCTCACAACACTATCATTCAATAGTATTGTTTTACTGAAAAATACCCATCCTACCAACATGCGGTTTCAGAGAAACTTCCTCCCGCGAACCCTTGGGTTGTGAAATGAGCACCCTGCCAAGGTTTTCTCTAAGGACTACAGTATGGGGTTCTTCAAAAAAGAAGTTATTAGATTTCTGAAGGGTC
Organism: Apoda limacodes; assembly: GCA_946406115.1. NCBI lineage: Eukaryota > Metazoa > Arthropoda > Insecta > Lepidoptera > Limacodidae > Apoda > Apoda limacodes. The sequence continues at coordinate 901,736 of OX291553.1, read as the reverse complement.
GGCAACGCGCGAGTGATGCCCCTGGTGTTGCAAGCGTCCATAGGCTACGGTGACCGCTTACCATCAGGCGGACCGTAGGCTTGTTTGCCACCTGAGTGGTATAAAAAAAAAAAAAAAAACCCCATGTTGTGTAGTGGTGAGTTATTTAATCATTCTTGATGGGAACAAAAAACATAAATTAAGAACGAATTTCTGGAATTCAATAAACTTGCACCAGCTCAACAGTAACTGACATCCCTAGAGGAATCTGATACTCAAAAAGGTAACTCAAATCAGACCTTGATCTTATATCCCTTGGGCGCGTGCTGTATGAGGTAGTGCGCGATGCCCGTTGGATGGAAGTCCCCGGGCACGCGCACCGAGAGCGCGTAGCACCCGGCCTGCGTCGTGCTGCAGCGCACCATGAACGCGCCAACCGGCTGGTAGCTCAGCACTTCAAGCGCAATCTATAATTACATTGTAACCATACTACATACTTGCTAAACTTTATGAACTATTCGCAATTCTTCTTAATTTAAAAATATATTCAATGTGACACAAAAGTATTTAATATTTTGATCATCTTTAATCCATAATATTATAAAAAAAACTTCTGCCTAATTTAACTGAAACACAATTAGGTGACGGATTAAAACTAAGCTAATACCTAAATAGGTATTTCCTATTTTTTTTGTACAATTTTCTATACATAGAATATAGAATAATTATATAGAAAACACCCTGCTTTAAGTCCAACACAAATTGCAACCACCTCCCTCGATTTAATAGGCTGTCCCGAACTCCTGACTACCACCTGAGCCACTGAGCAGTCATGCATCGTTATTCGTTAATTGCTACATGAGCTACTGCATTACAATTAACTTCCGCCAAGGCATCTACAACAATAAGGTCGTTAGGATACCTAATCTTAAATAAATGTACTATATGTCACTAGAAAGCCGAAAACCTTATAGAGTTTACCGAAAAAAACATGAACATATTGGTATGTATCTTAACCCTAAAAGAATTGTGGCAGTTATTATATGTAGCTATAGATTAATTTGTATTTCCATATCTAATATTTCACTTTACTATTAATTTTACTGGCTTTGAACATATGTAGACATCACCTCAATCAGCCTACAATTATTTTGTTACAAACCTAAAGTAAGTAGTGAGCCGAAATGTAAGGAACATTTCTTAATCCATATATCAGTGCAAAATGGTCTATTATTGTGAAAAAGTATTCTCCTTCAATCTACTTGCTTTTTTTTAAACTTTGTGGTTCCATTTCTGGTTTAACTTCAGGCCAAATCACGTAGTCAGAGCTAGAAAGTGCTCTTTCTTATCTATATGCTCTTTTTTTGTAGCTCACCACAACTATAGATAGTTTATATTTTGTTGTCACATTCTCCATTAAAAAAACCTTTTAAATTTTTGGCCTTTACTACTGGGTTGCAAATAATATAGAGAAAAAAACACATAAAAACTTCACAGTTCGATTCATTCTGAAACTTCCTCCGCGTCGAAACACTTCTACTACCTTGTTTACTCATAGGGGTACGATATCAAAAAGTAGAGCAGAGCGGGGTATCTTAAGCCATGGGGTCAACTGCACTATCCATAATAGCAGACACATGCTGTATAATAGATACAAGTGGAAGGTGTGTAGCGAGGAGTATTGAATCAAGTGGAAGGTGTGTAGCGAGGGGTATTGAATCAAGTTGGAGGTGTGTAGCGAGGGGTATTGAATCAAGTGGAAGGTGTGTAGCGAGGGGTATTGAATCAAGTGGAAGGTGGGTAGCGAGGGGTATTGAATCAAGCCGCTGTTACGCTTGTTGTTGTCCGACGTTTATTTTGATTGTAAACATTGATTATTGTTAATTTCCCCCAGAATTCAGAAAACCGCTTCGTTTTGTTTTTGGTTTCAAGCACATGCCGCTAGAAACAATATGTACATACGTTACAAATATAAAAATAAATTACAATTTACAGTTTTTGGGTGATACAACAGATCAGCAAGAAATCCGGGAAGAGGTTATTTAAGACAAAACAATTTGGGGTCACTTGAACAACTGCCTTGTTTCGATTTGATACAAAACATTAACGCGAAAATAGTAGGAAGATAGTGAAATCTAAGGAAAGGTTGTCGAAAACTGAGACTAGCGAACCAGTAAACCTTTCGCAGCCTAGTTGGTAACGTGGCCGGCTGCTGTGCAGAGGGTGTGGGTTCGATTCCCGCACTGGACAAACGTTTGTGTTTGTCTGAAGTCTGGGCGTATTATATGTATGTATTTACAAAAAGAAGTAATATATTAAAGCAATATAATAAAAGTTGTATCCATAACACAAGCTTTGCTTTCTTTGGGGCTGAATTTTTGTCCGCGTCTCAGCATTCCGCGCTGCGCTTCCTACTGCTGATTTTTAGAAGCGGAAATTTTGTGAAAGCTTGTGCCGTCGCACTGATCCTTTGTTATCGAAAAAATAATTTCCACCGCGGAAAACATGCAAATCGACATACACATTATAAACTTTACAATAATCTTAGAGAATATACGGACATATTTTTTGATTATTTTAAAATGTCTGCAAATTGAACTGCCCTCTCTCTTCCGTATCCGATAATGATGGCAGCATCGGCAAACTCATGATACGTGTCGCTCCTGCGGTGTCTCTGCTGTCACTGGCGAGAAAAAACCGCGCGCGGAAAGAGTCAGTTATTTTAGCTTTCGCGCTTTGATATACCTAGTATTATACACCACATTTCAATTCAATTCAATTCAATTTATTTATTTCAGACAACTTAGTCCATATTAATGTTGTAATACAAAAACTTAAAAGATGTTAGTAGTTAATCCAAATAAATAGCAAAACTTAAAATAAAACTAAAAATTAGATATTGTTCAAAGTTTAAAAATAAATAAATTAATAAATAAGTTAACAAATTTTAGTTCAGATTGTAAATAGTAAAAATTAGATATTTATTTTAAATTATAACTTAATAATCAAAAATTACAATGCAAAAAATTAAAAGTCGAAACTTAAAAGTCAAAAATAAAATTTAACTATATTATGTGGAGCTAGGCTGCCTTCCACAACATCGGACAATCTATTTTGCCAGCTATCACTATCAGTATATTGTTTGTGCTACCCCGGACACGGCTTAGCATCGACGCGGCTCGTTTTCTTAAGATGGCATGGAAACCATCCGTGTGCGATTTCGCAAACATGCCTGATGTACTGCAGTGCCGCGGCAGCTCCAACAACATCCTGAACGAGTTATTATACTGAACGCGTAGGGTGACGCTGGCAAAAAGACTTAAAAAGTAGAACTTTTTCTGCCTCTGTGCAACGCGTAAATCTGCAGGCCAGCATGTTGCTTCTAACAGCCAAACTAAAAGTGGTTGCTAACATATACCCCGGAAGTCAAACAAACATTGGGATCCAGAAGTATGTTCTGTACATCTACAGAAACAAAATGTATATCTAAAATTATATTATTTGTTCCGTTTTCGATATCCGGAATCTGTAGATGAGTCAAGCACCTGTCTTTTAGCGTTAGTTCCTTCAGGCAATTTCCTCCCTTCTACTTTCGGCGCCCTGCTACCCTCAGTTTCGGTGGGGATAAAGGCGGCGACCGGCTGCCAGGCTGTAAGTCTTTATAAATAAAATAAATAAATATTTTTGGACATTACACACAGCGCCGTCTGGCCCCAAAGTAAGCAGAGCTTGTGTTATGGGTGTCAGACAACGGATACAGATACATATATATTACTTTTTTTTTGTAAATACAAACATATTATACATAAATACACCCAGACTCAAGACAAACACAAATGTTATTTATCACATAAATGTTTGTCCAATGCGGGAATCGAACCCGGTGTGAGTAGTCGGCAACACTACCAACTAGGCTGCGTTACTATATTGCTATATTGTATTTGCTTCATTATAGCGTCGTCTTTCGTGGCGTTAACACCTCTGGCAAATATTATTATATATATAGAAATAATTAATTCTAAATTAATAATATTCAATAAATAGTTCATATTTAAAATATAAAGTGAAATTTGAATTCCTCCCTTCATTATGGAGAATGAAAATTGCAACGATGCGGACGTGCATCCAAGTGACGGTGAAAGCGAAAACGACCACGTGTCACGAAAATGAAATCCTTCTCCAAGTTCATCGTGCAGTAATTCATCGGAGGATTCTGGGGCAGGAAAGAAAAGGTCTAAACATGTAAGTGATTTACAATTTGAATTTTTATCGCAAAAAGTGGCCTTTTTGACACAATTAATTTCTCAAAAACATGAACCTCAACCACCCAGCTCTTCGAGCATAGGCAACATAATTAAATTGCCATCAAATTCGAATGATGACGGCTTAGGCCTTCGCCCGTCACCTGATGCAAGCACGGTAGTTAAGCAACCACTCCAATTATCCGATTTGACTGTTACATTGAAAGATCTACCTTTCCCGAGGTCCGATGATAAGCATTTGGAAACAATTACTCAACTGCAACGACTTAAGTACAACGATTGGAATTCCATTCGTTTTTCGTTTTTGTAGAACTCAATGTGAATGACGAGTTGAGGCGTTTTTATGAGTCTAGTTCTAGTGAAGACCGCTTGTATCTACAAGAAAGAACCTATTCAGCATTTTCAAACGCTATACTAACGCAGAAGCACGAACTACGTCTGGCCTTGCAAAGTATAGTAGATTAGTCTAATGATAGCAATACTACTCTTACTCCAAACTCACTTTTTGATAAAATTGAACAGACATTTATTAAAGAGTCAAACTATACAAAAGTAAGCGATGATATTTTACAAATTTCCTGTGGTAGGCGAGCTGATTGCATAAATCTACGAAGAGAATTTATTCTTAAACAAATTCCAGAAGACTACCATTATTTATTTGTTTAACAGCGACATGCTTACCAGCTATGTTCAAAAGTTGGAAGAGGCGAGAAACTAACGGCTTGCCTTTAGCCAACATGCCAAACATCAACAGCTTCGACTTCGGGGCAAAAACGTTCTTACTATGCCGAATCAAGCCACAACCAAACAGGCGAGGGATAACTTTCGAAGAAACAACTACCAACCTAAGAACAAGGGTCACGCAAAATCTTCGGGCCACGTGGACAAGTCAGCAAATTCAAAGAACAAACACCACCACTCTAAAGGTAAAAAATAACAAGCTCGCTCACAGAATAGAAACATCTTGTGACTCAACGAAATTTCGAGATGGTTGTCTGAAGGAATATATACATATATGGAAAAATTTGGGAGCCCCCGACCACATATGCAAACTTTTAAAAGGTGTACGTATCCCCTTTATTTTGAAGCCACCTCTGATATATCCAAATCAAGTTATTATGAAAAATTTCGACACAAAAAACAGTTATCACATTTCGCAACAGATAAGAAGTATGTTGGATTCCAACGTCCTAGAACATGCAGAGATGAGTCCCAGCCATCTGTCAACATTCTTTCTAGTACCGAAAACGGATCAAACTTTTCGTCCTATTTTCAACCTAAAACGGCTAAACAAATTTGTGAAACTAGAAGATTTTGGACTTTTTAGCCACTTTCGTATGCCAAGAGCCAAGACTGGATGGTAAAAATGGATCTGAGCCAGGCGTACTTCCATTTGCCCATCGCCAAAGAGTATCAAAGGTTTCTGAGGCTCAGCTACAACGGCCAGCTGCTCCAGATGACTTGCCTTCCATTCGGCCTCTCGTCAGCACCGCGAACCTTCACGTCCGTGACGAACTGGATAGCCGAATACTTCAGAAGCCAAAATATAAGCTGAGTGGTATATTTAGACGATTTTCTGTTGGTAAACCAGTCTCCTCAAGTCTTACACGAACACATAGCATTCACAGTAAATCTGATGCGTCGCCTTGGCTGGACTATCAACACGGACAAGTCTGCACTGGTTCCGACTCGGCGCCTGGAATATCTAGGCGTCACGTGGGACACTCAACTCACTACGAAGCCCCTGTCGGAACTAAAGTGCCAAACGCTTCGCAAAGCACTTTCATGTCAAGGCAGTTGGTCTCTCAGACAGGCCCAGTCCCTAATGGGAAGACTCAACTTTGCCTCATTCGTGATCCACAGAGGAAGATTGCACTGTCGAACTCTACACTTTTACAGTCGATGTCTTCCCAAGGCGCACCCCTTCAAACAGATGAAATTACCAGAACCTGTACTCACAGAAATAAAGTGGTGGTTAAAAGCAGCACAGGGCTCACGAACAATACATTGAGAACCGTTCTCTCACCTTCTGACCACAGATGCATCGGACTTCGGATGGGGAGCTCAGACGGGAGATACGAAAATGTCTGGATGTTGGACAAAACGACAAATGTCATGGCATGTGAATCTAAAAGAGCTATTCGCAGTATATGCAGCAATTCAAGGGAAAAGTGGTCAACTTCACAATGCTCACATATTGTTACAAACAGACAATCAAACAGTCGTAGCCTATATTAACAAGGAAGGTGGGACCAAATCAAGAAATTTATTGAACCTCACTCACAATATTTTGAACATTTTAGACCGACTAGATATTGTCCTGACAGCCTAGTACTTTCCAGGCCTGTTCAACTGCGAAGTAGATGCTTTATGGCGAGGAAAAGCCTGTCCGGAGCAGCATCTGCTGTCTGCAGCGACAAAGAACATTTTCGAGATGTGGGGCATTCCACAGGTGGACTTATTTGCGTCGAGGACAGCTCATGTGGTAAAAGACTATGTATCTTTAGACACAGAGGACCAGGAAGCCCTATGCCACTATGCGTTCCTTCACCAATGGCATTCCAAACTTTCTTGGTTGGTCCCCCCCCCACCGAGCCTCATACTTCAGGTATTAACCCACCTCAACACAGCCCAAGCTCGGTACATTCTGATAGCCCCGAAGTGGCACAAGGTATTTTGGCGAACAGACTTTCATGCCCGATCAAAACAAAATCAAAATCAAAATCATCTAAATCAAAATCATTTATTCAATTTAGGCTACAATAATTGAGCACTTATGAATATCACTACCTTGTACTGAGAAGAACCGGCAAGAAACTCAGCAAGGGTATTTCTTTTCTCCCTTTCTCTTACAGCGTCCAATTAAAATATTGGAAAATGCCTGGCCTATCATAGAAGTACACTTTCCATTACCAACATAAAAACATAAAATGCACAAGCACAACATAAAAAAGTAGCTGATTGCAAAATATAAAAAAGACAGTTTATGTACCTATTCATCACTTAGAAATAATCAATGTCTTACAGTATTGATAAACAAAACAAAAAAGTAAGACAAAATACAGGGATACAAAGAAGTTTGCAAGAGCAGACCAGCCTCTACAGGCGGCACCCGTTCACGAGTATGACACATGAATCAGCCATCGCTTCGCTCAACCATGTTTTAGGGAATATAACGACCCGACACACACGCCACCACCGCAGAGACACTTCGAGAGAGCATGGCACACTCAAGCAACTCCAATAAAACTTCGATTGTACTAGTTACAATATGTGTAACGATTGGTACATTTCCAAATACAAGTACTATGATAGCAACATTTTAGTTATTCCTATGCGTTTTTATCTATAAGATAGTCTTTAATTGAACAGTAAGCTTTTTTGACAAGTTTCTGTTTAGCAAAAATTGTATACTTTTTTAAATTCAGTTTACATACTTCTGCAGGGATTTTGTTGTAAAAACGGACACATTGTCCTTTAAATGATTTATAAATTTTCTTGACAGAAGAAAAATGCCTTTTAATGTCAAGTTGGCGAAAATCCACTCTAAACACGTACAGGCCAGCATGGAATAAACGGAAAGTCTGGTGCGTCTCATTAAATACTTCGTATAGAAATCCAAATCCAGAAAACGTAGCTCGTTATCTAGCCTATTTGTACCATAGTTCGCTAACCATAGTTTAGCTTTTAGAACGATTTTAGTTCACAAATCAGTAATTGCTACCTTTACAAATTTTTCTGGGAATATTGATTTGTCATCTAACTTTTTTACTAAACATATGCTTAGAGCTATTTCTGTGGCTAAAGAAACCTCCTATTTGGAATGCAAAAACAGTATTACAATTTTTAGACAAAAAATCGCCCGAAAAACATAATTTGTATCAAGTTTCCAGGCGTGCACCTATTCTTCTGTTGTTAGCATCAGGACGCAGAGTTCATGACCTTACCCTGCTAAGGATCGATGCAGACAAGTGCATAGACGAAGGTGATGCAATTGTCCCTTGGCCCAGGAGCATACCTTTCGAGAGAGATTATAATAATAATAATAATAATAATAATGACGTTTATTTAGTCACTTTCGTAGCCTAGGATACAATGTAAGTAATTAGTAGTAAAACTTTACATTCTTTCACAATATAGTTATTAGTTATTTAAATATGTGGGTAAGTATCAAGAAAAAAACATCCCTTTTGTGGCTAATGACAATTCGATGTTCCCCTCAGGCCCAACTAATTTTAAAATTGTATTTTGACCGGTAGTGATTGTCGACTTTACGCAGGTTGACAATGCAAACCGGTTATAATTCCTGACCTCGTCAGAAATCATAACACAATATATGCAATATGTTAAAATAAGTTTTTTTACTGTTTATTTTAATTAGATGTTTCTACTTATTTAATATTTATTATATTTAGTTAGTAAATAGTTTAATATTAAGTAAAAACCCTAAATATTATAAAAACTTATGAATATTACTAGGTAGGATTACAGTAATTTTATAATTTTATACCTTACATCTATCTATACAAATACACGTTCACTGATGCATTTATTTTTATAGAACTTCCACAGATATATCTAGGTATGAATTTATGTCTGTATAGCTAAGTATTTCTGTTCGTATGACTTTGGTATAAGGATGGTTGTGTGTGTTCTGTATCATTGAAGTTCAGAGTTTTCAGGTAGCATTTTACTAGATTTTACAAGCATTGGATTTTTTTAAATTAAGACATGGTATATTTATACATAATGTGTTATATACATAGGACCCTATAAATCGTTTTTGTGCAAATTTAATTTTGCATTGAGGGATTTGGAATATTTTTCCCTTTTCTGCGTTTTATTACTTTTTTAGTAGCTTTCTTATGTTGATCGAGAATGATGATTGTTAAAACAGTTGTCTGACATTTAAAACTTCTGCAGTTTTATAGATATATGTAGTTGAGAATCTGTAATGCTTAAAAATCATTACCTTTACAACAGCTCTTTGTGTTCTTTCTAATGCAATTAGGTTAGATTTGTTGCATCCACCCCAAGAACTTACACAGTAACTCAGCAGTGATTGACATAGTGCATAGCTGTTTTCTGTCACAAACATGTCTAAGGGTTTTAAATATATATATTAACTTCCTGATTCGGTTTGACAGTAGCAGTATATTTTCTTTCCAGCTAAGGTTTTTATCTATTATTATGCCGAGATATTTCAGTGAAGAAGTATGTGTTATAAGTGGACAGTTACAGTTTTCATTGTGTTCAGGACATACATGAGCTTTAAAGTTTAAAGTACTCTGTGTAGGCTGCGAATACGGTCTTATGCTAAATGTAATGAACTTAGTTTTCTTAGTATTCAGGGTCAGGAGGTTATTTTCTAGCCATTTGTTAACTTTATCGAAGCCCTTACTAGCAACTGAACTAACGTCTTCCCAAGTGTCCAAAAGAACCGTGTCATCTGCAAATGTTATTACATGTCCGTCGTGAAGAGATATTCGACAAAAAATATTTATATACATTAAAAACAGTGTCGGCCTGTGGCACACCAAATTCAATAGATTTTTCTTCGCTTAAATAATCTCCTATTCTAACTACTTGTTTTCTATTTGTTAGATAGTCACTTAGGAGTTTGTGTTGAGTTCCACGTATACCATAGACATCAAGTTTGTCTAAAAGCAGTGGTATAGAGACAGTGTTGAACGTTAGCTAGGTCTAGAAATATGCCAAGACTTTTGTATTGTTATCTCAGGTATTGGTGATTGTTGTACAAAGATTTTCTAGTGAATCATTTGTTGATTTAAATTTTCTGAATCCATATTGATTATTCGATAGTAGATTATTCGCTTCTAGATAATGTACAAGTTGGTTTTTTATTATTTTTCAAAGATTTTCGAGAGGTTGGGTAGAAGTGATATAGGCCTGTAGTTTTCGACACTGTCTCTGCTTCCTGCTTTGTATACTGGGATAATTATAGACCTTTCTAACGAGTTAGGAAAGATTCCATGCTCAAAAAATCTGTTGCAGAGAGTACCTATAGGTGAAGATAATATATCTATGCCAAGCTTAAATATTTTTTTGGAATGCCGTCCCATCCACTTAACTAGTCATTTGTAAGCGATCTTATTATAAGCTTGATTTCGTCTTTGTTGGTCGGTAATACAAAAGAATTCATGCAACGGTTATTAAATAATCTCTTCCTGTACGTGTTTCTTTCATTTCCCTTGCTGTTCAACAGTATGTCATTGGCTTATTTAGCTCGTACATTTGTAAAATATAAATTTATGTGATTTAGGTATTCCATTGTACTAGGCTGTAGGTTTAGTAGTTCAGTATTTGATATTTTTTCACTTTATAGATAACAAATTTGCTCAATACTTTCCCACTGTTTATTTATGTTGTTTTTATTTTTTTGTAGTTCAGTTTTAAAATAGTCATTCTTAAGATTTCTTAATATTTTGTTACAGGTGTTTCTATATCTTAAGTAGATAATGTTCAGTATTGTGTTTTCTGGATCTTTTTTTCTTTTTTGTTTATTCTGTTGTGATTTCGTATGCATCTAATTAATCCTTCTGTTATCCATGGTTTTAGATTGCGTTTTTTTCTAGGTATGGTAACGTACGTAGTAAACTTTTGTATACATCTCGAGATCATGAATATAAACTCATCTGTGGCTTCATTAGGATGTGGCTTTTGAAGACAATCTTCCCCGTCGATTGCTGATAGCTCATTTATAACAGCACTGAAGTTAACTTTATTTGGGGTATTTTCTTTATTTTTTTTGGTGTCCGTTCTGAATCGATAAGATTAAAGAGTAATGGTCGGTGATTGTAGTGGTACATACAACAGTTTTGTCAGATTTTTTGTTTTTATAAATCAGGGGTCTAAGCAGCTATCTCCTCTTGTTGGTAAGTTATGTGATGGTAGTAGCCGAAATGAAGCAAGCAGATTAAGGTAGTTTGTTGAACGGTTGTCACTCATTTCATTTATTGTATTTATGTTTATATCTCCAGTCAATTTTTTTTTATAGTCTTTTAATTTAATAAGAATATAGTTTAGTGAATTTAAAAAAAACATCGATGTTCGGAAAGGATTTTGGTCTGTATAAACATACAACCGCAATATCTTTTTTATATGTAAGTATCAGACAGTTCATTTCATTAGCATAGGCAGGTTCAAAAACTTCGAATTGATATTGTTTTTTAACGTAAATTACAACACCGTCATTTTTAATAATACGTCTAGTTGTGGCATGCTTATTGAAACCTTGCATATTGGGTATATTGTTCGTTTTAGAGAGCCAACATTCTGTGAGAATAATCAAGTTTTCGTTATTACCTAGTCTGCCTAACAGTATATTAAAGTCATCAAAATTATGGATTATGCTGCGAATATTTTAAACTATGATATTAAATGTATTTTTAGTTTTGTAAATATGATTTTTACATCGTTCGGGTACGTCCTCCATAATCGCTGTGCCGGCATTGACAGTTTTGTCAATGTCAGAGTATAAATTATCTAGGTCTGCCATTATACCATGTGTGTAATATAATATTATATAGAGTTTTTTTCACAGCAGTTAAGGTGGATTTTTACATTACCTGGTAGGATTTTTATTTCTGATTGAGGAAAAATACTTCTTAAGCATAGTCATAGCTTCTCTACAGGGTTTTCCGTGTGTAATTCCTCAATTTGTTCTTTAGATTTAATAATTATTGCAGGACTGCCTTCGGTTCTTCTGACTAGAACTCTTCCATTTGATATCTAACAGAATTTATAGCTGTATTTTTTACGAGATCTCTAGCTAGATAGTGCAGCTTTCGCATTTTAGATGTGAGCTTTTCGTTCATATAAATAGGATTCATTTCTTTTTAAAGCCCATATTTGTAGTATTTAATATATTCGATTTGTTGGCTTTTTTGCTGCTATCATTACATTTTGTCTCAAAGTTTGTGTTTGGTACTCTATCATTATTGAATTGTTTTTGTTTTTCATCCTGTATGCTTGACGAATATCATTTGATTTCATTTGAGATCCAGTAATGAGTGAAGTGCACCTACAATCTCTGTAACATCTTCGTTATTTTTCATGGGAATATTTTTTACTTCAATTGTGGATGCCACCTGATTTCTTAACAGCTATTCAACCTCTTCCTCTAAGCTATTTATTTTTATTATTGCTGTCTGATATTTCTTTGTTATTTTTGAAACTGTTACTTTCATTTCATCGTATTCTTTCATAATGTTTTCCATTTTATTCTCTAATTTGCTATTTAATGCCAAAATTTCTTCATGTTGTTTTTTTAGTTTTTTTTGATACCACTAAGGTGGCAAAGAAGCTAACAGTCCGCCTGATGGTAAGCGATCACCGTAGCCAATGGACGCTTGCAACACCAGGGGTATCACTTGCGCGTTTCCGACCCTTCAGAAATCTAATAACTTCTTTCTTGAAGAACTCCATACTGTAGTCCTTGGAGAAAACCTTGGCACTGAGCTCATTCCACAACTTAAGCGTTCGCGGGAGGAAGTTTCTCTGAAACCGTACTGTACGCGACCATTTATATTCTATCTATATATCATATATATTCCCTGCCGATGGCGAGCGGTGCGATGGTAGAAAGTAGCCGTGGGCATCATATCGAACAATTCCTCATAACACAACCCATTGTACAAGCGGTAGAACACACACAGGGAAACAAAGTCTCTCCTCAGACTTAAGGGCTCGATACCGCAAGTGAGTTTGGAATCGTCGACAATTCTCAGAGCCCGTCGTTGAACCGAGTCAAAAGGGCCAAGCTCGTATCCGGGTGCACCCGCCCAGTGATGGCAGCAGTACTCCATATGGGCCCGAACTTGCGACTTGCCTTTGCCCCGGCGTGAAGTACTGCTTCGCTATGTTGAGTACACCAAGTTTTTTGGACGCCAGCTTCACCTTATCTAGTAAATGATCTCGGAACTGAACATCGCTCGAGATGTCAACACCAAGGATTCCAATGCTCTTTGAGATGGAGAGGGGAGTGTTCTGGAATTGTGGGACTACAGTGAATGGGGTTTTCTTAGCGGTGAATGCGCACACTTGTCTTTGTAGGGTTTAATCAGACCAAGTTTACCCGTCCCCAGTCAGAGACCTGGGACAGTCTCGATTTGAGACACAAGTTCTCCGCGGTTTTCCTCCACAACGGAACGAGGGATGTTTGCACGACCCGTGTAATAAGCATCTCCAGTACTGTCATCTGCATAGCAATGTATGTTGTTGATGTCCAACATGCTCTACAACGATTTCTGTTAGTTTATCAAATTAACTTTCTTGGCATTGTTTAAGTTCTCTGATTACTTCCAGTATATGTGATCTAAAGGAGGACTTCTTCTTCTTCTTCTTCTTCTCTATCCCATGACTGCTTTTTTTTAAGCCCGAGAATAGGATTTTCCTCTGTATATCGTTCTCTGTATTAGTTAAATCCAAGAGGGACGAACGAAACATGTCTGACTATTTTACATATACCGCGCGACACCAAATCTTGTTTACAAATGTAGTGCTATAAACCTTGGTTATGCAATAAGTAGTTTTTTTTGAACAAGGTTTATTTTACATTAAAGAGGAAAAAAATATAGTTGTCTAATATTTAATATTTCTGCTTAGGAACAAAACACGTCCTTTTGCATCCGCGTAACGAACGACTATTACTAATCAATCGAGTGATAAGGTATTATAGGTAAGTTTTAAAAATAATAGGTAAGTTTTATTGTTGGTTAAAACTCTCTATTTAGAATTTCCATCTGAATTGAATTTCGCTGATTTTCAGTAGAAGTCCCGGAAAAAAATAATAAAACTAAGCAATACGCGAATCGAAGTCAATCCGTGCGACGCTTAACATTATTTTTTTCGGGTTTATTATAAAGTTTCAACTGTCTCATAGAAATCAATATAAGACATCGACTTTAAATAATCGATCGCAATTGCAATACAAACAACATTTCTTCAATTATATTATTTTTCATACTTTGAAATTTTTTTTTTATATACTGGTGATTTTCACATATCCAATGGTGTGTGGAAGCATGACCCTAATAGCTTATATCCCATCTTAACAAATCTAAAAAATGATGTATTAACGTCTGAAATGGAAATGGTCGTATTCTTCACTTAGTTATCTCGAATGCACCCTGTGTTGTAAATCGTTGTTTATCTCCTTTAGTGCCTGAAGATAGTCATCACCCTTCCCTTGAACTTACATTTGAAATCCAACCTCAAGCTAAGCTTCTCTTCCTACCCAGGAATATATGCCAATTTCATCTTGCTGATTATGAAATTATTAATAGGAAATCTTGGCTAATAAAAGTGTTGATGAACAGGTATATTTATTCTATGATAATATTAATAAAATTATAAAATAATATGTGCCTTTCAAAGAAAAAACTAGGGAAGGTAAGTATCCAATTTGGTACAGTGGATTTCTTATCAAAATTATTAATGAAAAGATTAAATTTCATCGTAAATGGAAAGTCTATGGAAATCGTAGTGATTATGAAACCATGTCACTACTTAGAAAACGTCAAAAAAAAAGTAGAATCTAGTTGCTATAAAAAATTTATATATCTGTCTGAGAAAAATATTAGAAACAATTCTAAAAACTTTTGGAAATATGTAAAATCTAAACGTGATTCTAACTTCCCTGATGTACTTAAGAGATCAACATGTTCATTCTGGTCAGGATATTTGTGAATTATTTAGTCAACATTTTCGATCAGTTTTCTCACAAGATAAACCAAGTACAAGTTACTCAGAATCTCAAACTGATAATTATACTAACACTTGTATTAGAGAAGTTTTTATAAAACCCGATAACCTCAAAAGGCACTTGTTATCACTTGATATAAGTAAAGGGAAGGGCCCCGATGGACTTTCTCCTTTATTCCTACGAAAGTGTTCAGACTCATTATCTTTACCTATAACTATTATGTTTAACTCTTCTTTAAGTAGTGGAACTTTTCCACAACTTTGGAAAGAATCTTTTGTTGTCCCTATATTTAAAAGTGGGGATAAACACAATATTTGTGATTATCGACCCATTTCAAAGCAATCGCAATCAGAAGAGACTTTTGAAAAAAATGTCTATGATAAAATTATAAATCAAGTTAGACCTGCCTTAATTAACCAGCAACATGGCTTTGTTCCTAAACACTCAACAGAAAGCAATTTGTGTGGTTTTTTGGATTTTGTTGGATCTTCTATTGATATGGGTTATCAGGTAGATGTCGTTTATACCGATTACTCGAAAGGGTTTGATCAAATTTCACATTCCTTATTAATAAAATTGCTGAAAGTTTTCGGTATACACGGAGATCTCCTAAGATGGTTTGAATCATACTTGAAAAATCGCTGCCAGGCCGTTACCCTTAAGGGTTTTCGCTCATCATTTGTACCTATTTTCTCTGGGGTACCCCAGGGCTCTCATCTAGGTCCTCTTCTATTTAATATATTTAAAAATGATATTGTTAAGGTAGTATCTTATCCAAATATAATTTTATATGCCGATGATTGTAAATATACAAAGTTATTAAATGTTTAGATGACTGTTTTTTGTTTCAGAGTTCTTGATAATATAAATAATAACTGTGTTATAAATCAGCTGCAACTTAATGTACAGAAATATCAAATTATTGTACAGAAATATAAATTAAATACTTTTTCGAGAAAAAAATCTTAAATATTATTTCCTTACAATTTTGATAAAATTAATATCTCTCGTGTGACTGAGTTGAGAGATCTGGGAGTAATCCTAGACGAAAAATTATTATTTAAGTCTCACATTGACAACATAACGAACAGGGCCCTTAAGATGTTGGGGTTTGTATTAAGGAGCAGTAAACCATTTTAAGAGAGTTCCACAATAATAACATTGTTCAACTCTTTTGTAAGCTCTATCTTAGAGTATGCGTCAATTACATGGAATCCACAATACTCTTAATATATTAATCAAATAGAGCGCGTAAAAAATAAATTCACTAAATATATGAACTATCGTATTGTAAATAATAATATGTTATGTCATTTATATAGGACGTCTAAACTCCACATCCCCACGTTAAAAAGCAGGCGATATACGCGAGATCAAATGTATTTGTACAAAATTATTAACAATTATGTAGACAGCACAAATCTTTTAAGTATGTTTTATTTCCGCTGCCCAAATCGTAGTGTACGAATAAAATGTCTTTTATAAAACTAATATTGCGAAAAATTGTTTTGTTTCACGTGCTTGTCAATCCCATAAGAGATTTCTAAGTGATAAGTTAGATTTGTTTAACATGAACATAAATAAATATTCCACTAAGGTGGCAAATAAGCTTACGGATGTTAGATTATGTAGAAGCCATTTAAGAGTTTTGAGAGCCTCTAATTCTTTGCTTGGCTTATATTTCAGAAGCACATCGCCTTGTTGTACCTTTTCTCTTACAAAATGTTCTTCAACATTGATATTTTTTGACTTTGGACTAATCATGTGATTGTTAGCAGGTTTTTGTGCTGCTCGGTTTTCATTCCACAACTTAAGCGTTCGCGGGAGGAAGTTTCTCTGAAACCGTACTGTACGCGACCATTTATATTCTATCTATATATCATATATATTCCCTGCCGATGGCGAGCGGTGCGATGGTAGAAAGTAGCCGTGGGCATCATATCGAACAATTCCTCATAACACAACCCATTGTACAAGCGGTAGAACACACACAGGGAAACAAAGTCTCTCCTCAGACTTAAGGGCTCGATACCGCAAGTGAGTTTGGAATCGTCGACAATTCTCAGAGCCCGTCGTTGAACCGAGTCAAAAGGGCCAAGCTCGTATCCGGGTGCACCCGCCCAGTGATGGCAGCAGTACTCCATATGGGCCCGAACTTGCGACTTGCCTTTGCCCCGGCGTGAAGTACTGCTTCGCTATGTTGAGTACACCAAGTTTTTTGGACGCCAGCTTCACCTTATCTAGTAAATGATCTCGGAACTGAACATCGCTCGAGATGTCAACACCAAGGATTCCAATGCTCTTTGAGATGGAGAGGGGAGTGTTCTGCAATTGTGGGACTACAGTGAATGGGGTTTTCTTAGCGGTGAATGCGCACACTTGTCTTTGTAGGGTTTAATCAGACCAAGTTTACCCGTCCCCAGTCAGAGACCTGGGACAGTCTCGATTTGAGACACAAGTTCTCCGCGGTTTTCCTCCACAACGGAACGAGGGATGTTTGCACGACCCGTGTAATAAGCATCTCCAGTACTGTCATCTGCATAGCAATGTATGTTGTTGATGTCCAACATGCTCTACAACGATTTCTGTTAGTTTATCAAATTAACTTTCTTGGCATTGTTTAAGTTCTCTGATTACTTCCAGTATATGTGATCTAAAGGAGGACTTCTTCTTCTTCTCTATCCCATGACTGCTTTTTTTTAAGCCCGAGAATAGGATTTTCCTCTGTATATCGTTCTCTGTATTAGTTAAATCCAAGAGGGACGAACGAAACATGTCTGACTATTTTACATATACCGCGCGACACCAAATCTTGTTTACAAATGTAGTGCTATAAACCTTGGTTATGCAATAAGTAGTTTTTTTTGAACAAGGTTTATTTTACATTAAAGAGGAAAAAAATATAGTTGTCTAATATTTAATATTTCTGCTTAGGAACAAAACACGTCCTTTTGCATCCGCGTAACGAACGACTATTACTAATCAATCGAGTGATAAGGTATTATAGGTAAGTTTTAAAAATAATAGGTAAGTTTTATTGTTGGTTAAAACTCTCTATTTAGAATTTCCATCTGAATTGAATTTCGCTGATTTTCAGTAGAAGTCCCGGAAAAAAAAAAAAAAAACTAAGCAATACGCGAATCGAAGTCAATCCGTGCGACGCTAAACATTATTTTTTTCGGGTTTATTATAAAGTTTCAACTGTCTCATAGAAATCAATATAAGACATCGACTTTAAATAATCGATCGCAATTGCAATACAAACAACATTTCTTCAATTATATTATTTTTCATACTTTGAAATTTTTTTTTTATATACTGGTGATTTTCACATATCCAATGGTGTGTGGAAGCATGACCCTAATAGCTTATATCCCATCTTAACAAATCTAAAAAATGATGTATTAACGTCTGAAATGGAAATGGTCGTATTCTTCACTTAGTTATCTCGAATGCACCCTGTGTTGTAAATCGTTGTTTATCTCCTTTAGTGCCTGAAGATAGTCATCACCCTTCCCTTGAACTTACATTTGAAATCCAACCTCAAGCTAAGCTTCTCTTCCTACCCAGGAATATATGCCAATTTCATCTTGCTGATTATGAAATTATTAATAGGAAATCTTGGCTAATAAAAGTGTTGATGAACAGGTATATTTATTCTATGATAATATTAATAAAATTATAAAATAATATGTGCCTTTCAAAGAAAAAACTAGGGAAGGTAAGTATCCAATTTGGTACAGTGGATTTCTTATCAAAATTATTAATGAAAAGATTAAATTTCATCGTAAATGGAAAGTCTATGGAAATCGTAGTGATTATGAAACCATGTCACTACTTAGAAAACGTCAAAAAAAAAGTAGAATCTAGTTGCTATAAAAAATTTATATATCTGTCTGAGAAAAATATTAGAAACAATTCTAAAAACTTTTGGAAATATGTAAAATCTAAACGTGATTCTAACTTCCCTGATGTACTTAAGAGATCAACATGTTCATTCTGGTCAGGATATTTGTGAATTATTTAGTCAACATTTTCGATCAGTTTTCTCACAAGATAAACCAAGTACAAGTTACTCAGAATCTCAAACTGATAATTATACTAACACTTGTATTAGAGAAGTTTTTATAAAACCCGATAACCTCAAAAGGCACTTGTTATCACTTGATATAAGTAAAGGGAAGGGCCCCGATGGACTTTCTCCTTTATTCCTACGAAAGTGTTCAGACTCATTATCTTTACCTATAACTATTATGTTTAACTCTTCTTTAAGTAGTGGAACTTTTCCACAACTTTGGAAAGAATCTTTTGTTGTCCCTATATTTAAAAGTGGGGATAAACACAATATTTGTGATTATCGACCCATTTCAAAGCAATCGCAATCAGAAGAGACTTTTGAAAAAAATGTCTATGATAAAATTATAAATCAAGTTAGACCTGCCTTAATTAACCAGCAACATGGCTTTGTTCCTAAACACTCAACAGAAAGCAATTTGTGTGGTTTTTTGGATTTTGTTGGATCTTCTATTGATATGGGTTATCAGGTAGATGTCGTTTATACCGATTACTCGAAAGGGTTTGATCAAATTTCACATTCCTTATTAATAAAATTGCTGAAAGTTTTCGGTATACACGGAGATCTCCTAAGATGGTTTGAATCATACTTGAAAAATCGCTGCCAGGCCGTTACCCTTAAGGGTTTTCGCTCATCATTTGTACCTATTTTCTCTGGGGTACCCCAGGGCT
This sequence comes from Apoda limacodes, assembly GCA_946406115.1. Lineage (NCBI taxonomy): Eukaryota > Metazoa > Arthropoda > Insecta > Lepidoptera > Limacodidae > Apoda > Apoda limacodes. The sequence continues at coordinate 882,023 of OX291553.1, read as the reverse complement.
CTCATCTAGGTCCTCTTCTATTTAATATATTTAAAAATGATATTGTTAAGGTAGTATCTTATCCAAATATAATTTTATATGCCGATGATTGTAAATATACAAAGTTATTAAATGTTTAGATGACTGTTTTTTGTTTCAGAGTTCTTGATAATATAAATAATAACTGTGTTATAAATCAGCTGCAACTTAATGTACAGAAATATCAAATTATTGTACAGAAATATAAATTAAATACTTTTTCGAGAAAAAAATCTTAAATATTATTTCCTTACAATTTTGATAAAATTAATATCTCTCGTGTGACTGAGTTGAGAGATCTGGGAGTAATCCTAGACGAAAAATTATTATTTAAGTCTCACATTGACAACATAACAAACAGGGCCCTTAAGATGTTGGGGTTTGTATTAAGGAGCAGTAAACCATTTTAAGAGAGTTCCACAATAATAACATTGTTCAACTCTTTTGTAAGCTCTATCTTAGAGTATGCGTCAATTACATGGAATCCACAATACTCTTAATATATTAATCAAATAGAGCGCGTAAAAAATAAATTCACTAAATATATGAACTATCGTATTGTAAATAATAATATGTTATGTCATTTATATAGGACGTCTAAACTCCACATCCCCACGTTAAAAAGCAGGCGATATACGCGAGATCAAATGTATTTGTACAAAATTATTAACAATTATGTAGACAGCACAAATCTTTTAAGTATGTTTTATTTCCGCTGCCCAAATCGTAGTGTACGAATAAAATGTCTTTTATAAAACTAATATTGCGAAAAATTGTTTTGTTTCACGTGCTTGTCAATCCCATAAGAGATTTCTAAGTGATAAGTTAGATTTGTTTAACATGAACATAAATAAATATTCCACTAAGGTGGCAAATAAGCTTACGGATGTTAGATTATTTAGAAGCCATTTAAGAGTTTTGAGAGCCTCTAATTCTTTGCTTGGCTTATATTTCAGAAGCACATCGCCTTGTTGTACCTTTTCTCTTACAAAATGTTCTTCAACATTGATATTTTTTGACTTTGGACTAATCATGTGATTGTTAGCAGGTTTTTGTGCTGCTCGGTTTTCATTCCACAACTTAAGCGTTCGCGGGAGGAAGTTTCTCTGAAACCGTACTGTACGCGACCATTTATATTCTATCTATATATCATATATATTCCCTGCCGATGGCGAGCGGTGCGATGGTAGAAAGTAGCCGTGGGCATCATATCGAACAATTCCTCATAACACAACCCATTGTACAAGCGGTAGAACACACACAGGGAAACAAAGTCTCTCCTCAGACTTAAGGGCTCGATACCGCAAGTGAGTTTGGAATCGTCGACAATTCTCAGAGCCCGTCGTTGAACCGAGTCAAAAGGGCCAAGCTCGTATCCGGGTGCACCCGCCCAGTGATGGCAGCAGTACTCCATATGGGCCCGAACTTGCGACTTGCCTTTGCCCCGGCGTGAAGTACTGCTTCGCTATGTTGAGTACACCAAGTTTTTTGGACGCCAGCTTCACCTTATCTAGTAAATGATCTCGGAACTGAACATCGCTCGAGATGTCAACACCAAGGATTCCAATGCTCTTTGAGATGGAGAGGGGAGTGTTCTGGAATTGTGGGACTACAGTGAATGGGGTTTTCTTAGCGGTGAATGCGCACACTTGTCTTTGTAGGGTTTAATCAGACCAAGTTTACCCGTCCCCAGTCAGAGACCTGGGACAGTCTCGATTTGAGACACAAGTTCTCCGCGGTTTTCCTCCACAACGGAACGAGGGATGTTTGCACGACCCGTGTAATAAGCATCTCCAGTACTGTCATCTGCATAGCAATGTATGTTGTTGATGTCCAACATGCTCTACAACGATTTCTGTTAGTTTATCAAATTAACTTTCTTGGCATTGTTTAAGTTCTCTGATTACTTCCAGTATATGTGATCTAAAGGAGGACTTCTTCTTCTTCTCTATCCCATGACTGCTTTTTTTTAAGCCCGAGAATAGGATTTTCCTCTGTATATCGTTCTCTGTATTAGTTAAATCCAAGAGGGACGAACGAAACATGTCTGACTATTTTACATATACCGCGCGACACCAAATCTTGTTTACAAATGTAGTGCTATAAACCTTGGTTATGCAATAAGTAGTTTTTTTTGAACAAGGTTTATTTTACATTAAAGAGGAAAAAAATATAGTTGTCTAATATTTAATATTTCTGCTTAGGAACAAAACACGTCCTTTTGCATCCGCGTAACGAACGACTATTACTAATCAATCGAGTGATAAGGTATTATAGGTAAGTTTTAAAAATAATAGGTAAGTTTTATTGTTGGTTAAAACTCTCTATTTAGAATTTCCATCTGAATTGAATTTCGCTGATTTTCAGTAGAAGTCCCGGAAAAAAAAAAAAAAAACTAAGCAATACGCGAATCGAAGTCAATCCGTGCGACGCTAAACATTATTTTTTTCGGGTTTATTATAAAGTTTCAACTGTCTCATAGAAATCAATATAAGACATCGACTTTAAATAATCGATCGCAATTGCAATACAAACAACATTTCTTCAATTATATTATTTTTCATACTTTGAAATTTTTTTTTTATATACTGGTGATTTTCACATATCCAATGGTGTGTGGAAGCATGACCCTAATAGCTTATATCCCATCTTAACAAATCTAAAAAATGATGTATTAACGTCTGAAATGGAAATGGTCGTATTCTTCACTTAGTTATCTCGAATGCACCCTGTGTTGTAAATCGTTGTTTATCTCCTTTAGTGCCTGAAGATAGTCATCACCCTTCCCTTGAACTTACATTTGAAATCCAACCTCAAGCTAAGCTTCTCTTCCTACCCAGGAATATATGCCAATTTCATCTTGCTGATTATGAAATTATTAATAGGAAATCTTGGCTAATAAAAGTGTTGATGAACAGGTATATTTATTCTATGATAATATTAATAAAATTATAAAATAATATGTGCCTTTCAAAGAAAAAACTAGGGAAGGTAAGTATCCAATTTGGTACAGTGGATTTCTTATCAAAATTATTAATGAAAAGATTAAATTTCATCGTAAATGGAAAGTCTATGGAAATCGTAGTGATTATGAAACCATGTCACTACTTAGAAAACGTCAAAAAAAAAGTAGAATCTAGTTGCTATAAAAAATTTATATATCTGTCTGAGAAAAATATTAGAAACAATTCTAAAAACTTTTGGAAATATGTAAAATCTAAACGTGATTCTAACTTCCCTGATGTACTTAAGAGATCAACATGTTCATTCTGGTCAGGATATTTGTGAATTATTTAGTCAACATTTTCGATCAGTTTTCTCACAAGATAAACCAAGTACAAGTTACTCAGAATCTCAAACTGATAATTATACTAACACTTGTATTAGAGAAGTTTTTATAAAACCCGATAACCTCAAAAGGCACTTGTTATCACTTGATATAAGTAAAGGGAAGGGCCCCGATGGACTTTCTCCTTTATTCCTACGAAAGTGTTCAGACTCATTATCTTTACCTATAACTATTATGTTTAACTCTTCTTTAAGTAGTGGAACTTTTCCACAACTTTGGAAAGAATCTTTTGTTGTCCCTATATTTAAAAGTGGGGATAAACACAATATTTGTGATTATCGACCCATTTCAAAGCAATCGCAATCAGAAGAGACTTTTGAAAAAAATGTCTATGATAAAATTATAAATCAAGTTAGACCTGCCTTAATTAACCAGCAACATGGCTTTGTTCCTAAACACTCAACAGAAAGCAATTTGTGTGGTTTTTTGGATTTTGTTGGATCTTCTATTGATATGGGTTATCAGGTAGATGTCGTTTATACCGATTACTCGAAAGGGTTTGATCAAATTTCACATTCCTTATTAATAAAATTGCTGAAAGTTTTCGGTATACACGGAGATCTCCTAAGATGGTTTGAATCATACTTGAAAAATCGCTGCCAGGCCGTTACCCTTAAGGGTTTTCGCTCATCATTTGTACCTATTTTCTCTGGGGTACCCCAGGGCTCTCATCTAGGTCCTCTTCTATTTAATATATTTAAAAATGATATTGTTAAGGTAGTATCTTATCCAAATATAATTTTATATGCCGATGATTGTAAATATACAAAGTTATTAAATGTTTAGATGACTGTTTTTTGTTTCAGAGTTCTTGATAATATAAATAATAACTGTGTTATAAATCAGCTGCAACTTAATGTACAGAAATATCAAATTATTGTACAGAAATATAAATTAAATACTTTTTCGAGAAAAAAATCTTAAATATTATTTCCTTACAATTTTGATAAAATTAATATCTCTCGTGTGACTGAGTTGAGAGATCTGGGAGTAATCCTAGACGAAAAATTATTATTTAAGTCTCACATTGACAACATAACAAACAGGGCCCTTAAGATGTTGGGGTTTGTATTAAGGAGCAGTAAACCATTTTAAGAGAGTTCCACAATAATAACATTGTTCAACTCTTTTGTAAGCTCTATCTTAGAGTATGCGTCAATTACATGGAATCCACAATACTCTTAATATATTAATCAAATAGAGCGCGTAAAAAATAAATTCACTAAATATATGAACTATCGTATTGTAAATAATAATATGTTATGTCATTTATATAGGACGTCTAAACTCCACATCCCCACGTTAAAAAGCAGGCGATATACGCGAGATCAAATGTATTTGTACAAAATTATTAACAATTATGTAGACAGCACAAATCTTTTAAGTATGTTTTATTTCCGCTGCCCAAATCGTAGTGTACGAATAAAATGTCTTTTATAAAACTAATATTGCGAAAAATTGTTTTGTTTCACGTGCTTGTCAATCCCATAAGAGATTTCTAAGTGATAAGTTAGATTTGTTTAACATGAACATAAATAAATATTCCACTAAGGTGGCAAATAAGCTTACGGATGTTAGATTATTTAGAAGCCATTTAAGAGTTTTGAGAGCCTCTAATTCTTTGCTTGGCTTATATTTCAGAAGCACATCGCCTTGTTGTACCTTTTCTCTTACAAAATGTTCTTCAACATTGATATTTTTTGACTTTGGACTAATCATGTGATTGTTAGCAGGTTTTTGTGCTGCTCGGTTTTCATTCCACAAAATTATTCTGTCAGCTTTAATTTCCAAGTCATTAAGAAGGTTCTTTAAGTGTAATGCTTCTTTGGTAGCTTCGGTGAGAGCCATATATTCAGCTTCTGCGGTACTAATAGCAATTGTTCTTTGTTTCTTGTCCTCCCAACCAACAACACGCGTACAACAATCGTACATTGCGTTACAACAATGTAATACGCTACCCAATCTGCATCAGCGTACCCTTCGATTGCCTTCGAGCATTTTTTAAATGTTATTCCTTCTGATGTGGTGTCTTTTAGATATCGTTATATTTTTTTGGCTGCTTGCCAATGTTCATTTTTATATTGGCTTAGATAAGCGACAGCAAACATAATGTCCGGACGTGTAGCAATATCTAAATACATAAGCGAACCAATCAAATTCTGGTATGGTAAGCTCTCTTCTTTAGTTTCTGTTTAAGTCAACTTTATTCCATTCTCCATCGGCGTAATATTACATAGGGTAAGTAATTTTTGTATATATTTTTCTTGTGAGAGTTTTATTTCTTCACCTTCTCTTGTGAACTGTAGGATACCTAGACAGAAACTTAGGTCACCAAGTTCTCTCATTTCAAACTTTTTTGCTAGCTGCTCCTTAACTTCTTTCATTATATTTTCATTCTTGTAAGCCATAATTATGTCATCTGCATATATGCATAATATTATTTTGTCTTCATTCCTTTTATACATGTACCCAAAGGGATCTGAATTGGTAGGTTTAAAACCCATTGACTTTAGGTTATCATCTAACTTCAAATACCACTTCCTGTGTGTACGTTCGTGCGTGTGTGTGTGTGTGTGTGTGTGTGTGTTAAGTTCAGGTCTGTAATTACTGCCAAGTAACCAAATGTATGATGATTCCCATGTTCTGAGTTCAATGTCAGAAATAAGAGGGGAAAATAACTTTATAATTCGAACAGTAAAACACTCATTAATTTTTTTATGGAGTAATCGACTATGTGTGGGAATTGGAAGGGTTACGTCCAATATGTTCAACTTAGTGTGTTGTTAATGTATGAATCTGTAGTGTGGCGATGATTATTAATTCGAATGTGTAATGAATTATTGGCTTCACCTACATAGAGATAGAGCTGTACAATGCCTGCATACGATGCGGTAAACACAACTGGATGTTTTACAATTGGTGTTTTGTGCAGATTTTATGTTATATTATATTTTATTTTCTAAATAATTATTATTATATAGATATTTATATCTACGTCTAGGAATGTAATTGAATTTTGGAGGTCCTGATCAAGAGAATCATCATTATGCGACCAAATCATAAATATATCATCGATAAATCGTTTCCAGATTAAAGGGTTATGTTGTTGTGTCGATAAGAAGTCTTCCTCAAGTTTAGTCATGTAAAGATTTGCGTAGGATGGAGACATTGTTCCCATAACCGTTCCTTTTATTTGATGATATATTTTTTGATTGAATGAGAAATAATTATTATCTAGGGCCAATTCTGCGAGTTTGGTCAAAAATTTTGTTAACTGATGTAAAGTGCTGCGCTTGTTAAGGTCTGTAATCCAGTGTTATGTGGAATATTGGTGTAAAGTGAAACAACGTCTATTGTAATTAGAGTTATGTTTGTGTGATGAGATAAGTTTAGTAAATGTCACATATTTGGCATCTTTGATAAAAGATGAAGAGGTTTTGACAATAGGTTGAAGGTAATAATCTATAAAAGCTGGTATATGTTCAGTTGGTGCATCATATGAAGCAACAATAGGACGGCCAGGAATATTTTCTTTATGAATTTTGGGCAATAAGTATAAATGGGATGTGTGTGCATTCTGTGCAGTCATAATTTCAATGTCTTGGTCTTTAAGTCCTTCTTGAGGTCCAAAGTTATGAACACAATTTTAAATTTCGTTTGTGATTTGATCGCAAGGGTCACTTGGTATTGTTTTGTAAGTGTTAGTGTTATTTAATTGTCTCTATCCTTCTATTAAATAATCACTACAATTTTGAATCACTGTCGTAGAACCTTTAAGTAGAATCTTTGTTGCTTTTTGGGCAAAATGTTTCCTCCAAAAGTTGTGGTTGGACAAAGCGACGTGGGACACGCTACTGATCGGTGACTTATTGTCCAGTCCTAACTTTCGGACATAGAACAGTGCAATTGAGAAGGCGTATTCTACCGCCTGGAAAAGTCAGCTCAACTTGGTTGGTTTCTGCGACGCCTCGGAGGCTGGATGTGCCGCTGCAGTTTACCTTCTTGCTGTTGATTGGCAGGGAGTTGTGACGGTATTGGTGATGGCCAAAAGCAAGGTTGTTCTCATCCGTTCACGACTCACCATCCCAAAATTTGAACTTTCGGAAGCTGCCTTGTTAGCTCGTCTGCTTTCGCATGTAGTTGCGGCGTTAGGCCAAACCGTGGCCATTGGGCAGGTATATAGCTGATCTGATAGTCAAATTGTCTTGGCCTGGTTACAAGCTTCAGTCCATGCCTTAGAGGTTTTAGTGGCTAACGGGGTCTCCCAGATTCATTTTACGTGGAGGCACGTGCCTGGTCATTTAAATCCTTCAGATCTAAATAAAAAATATTAGTTCACAAAATCACAACGCTTACAGCCGCGACGTGTCAAAGATAATGACGACTGACGAGCGCACAGAGTATGCTACGAATGAACTAGCTCGACCGATCCGAATACCAACTAGATGGTTCATTATTTCCTAAACATACATTCTTAACGATTTATTCAAATATTATATAGAGAACTTCATATTAACATTCAGTTGTCATCAAACCATTTAAGGATACATTTATTGAACAATGAACGTTGACAAGTTTGGTGCGTAAAAGATTGCGTTTGTCAGAAGTTTTCGATGTTACTGACAAAGTATTTCTTAAATCTATTAATGGAGATTTAGACTTAATATCAGCAAGTATAAAAGGCCTTAAAACACCTCAGCTACCTGACGAAGCGCTCAATAAGCAGTATGTAGATAATGTACTAAAAGAATATTGTAAAACAATCTTTCCTGCTCGAAATAAATGCTATAAAAAGCCTGATTCATATTCAATCAGAATTAAAAAAAGGTTGCATCACAGAAAACCGCACTTAAACAATTATGAACAGAGAAGACATAGTTGGCGAACTTCACAAACCAGTTAGAAAATACTTCATTCCTAGGGCAGTAATATTAAAAGGGATTGACGATTTATAGACTGCTTTTCAAAATTCGCATGGGGAGTTCCCCTGAAAACGAAAACAGAACGTGACATAGGAAACGCTTTTCAAAAAATTTTGGATTGTGGTCAAAATTTCCATTAACCTTCAGACAGATATGGGAAAAGAATTTTACAATGAAGTGTTGAAGAAAATAATGGCAACTTTTAATATAAATCACTATTCTACATATTCTGTGAAAAAGGAGTCAATTGTTGAGTCAAAATGAAAAAGGAATAAATATGGCAAAACAAAGAATGAAGTCAAAACATACTAGAAACGGAGAAAAATTAGCGTCTTGGCTTGTAAGCAAAGTTATGAAAACTAAATTGTGGTGCTGGAGTTAAATATTTTAAGTCAGTCGTGTCTAAAATTCCACATTATATGAAAAAACGCAAGCCAAAAGATAACAATACTGCTATAAAGATTGCCTACTTGACTGCAAAAAAAATATTTAAAAATAAAAATGTTTGCTTACCCCATCTTATACTAATACCAAAAATTGTTGGAATTCTACCACTTATACCAATTTTTGCTAGCTTATCTGCACTAGGGTCTTTAGCTGAAGGAGCTGCAAGTATTGCTAAAGCAGTAAATAGCTATAAATCAGCAAAACAAAACCTTGAAGGGTCACAGCGTCATAACAAAATGATGGAATCTATTGCGTTAGGAAAAGGTCTCTACATAAAACCTTATGAAGGTAACGGATTATGTTTAAAATCAGCAAAAAAACTAACTAGAAGGCTACCCAGACGTGCTTTAACGAATGTAGATATTTTAAAGCACACTAATGATATACCGTATTTTCGAGAAGTATTCATGAAAAATGCTTTACCAAAAAAACCTAAAGGTATTGAGTGTGCGATTATCAATTTAGATACCTCTAAAAATCCTGGAACGTACTGGGTAGCCTATATGAAAATTAACAACTACTGTGAGTACTTTAATAGTTTTGGAAATCTAAGACCACCCCAAGAGTTACTGTCTTATTTAAATTTGTCTAATGTTAAATACAATAACAATGTATATCAGAACTTTAATACTGTTAATTGTGGTCACTTGTATATAAAATATTTGAACAATTTATAAATATTCAAAAGAATAAATGAAGATACATCAATAAAATAAACCATTTTAATCATGTCTTTCACGCTGTCAATATCTGGGTTCACATCAAGCTTCAATACTTGTTATTATTCTGCTCTACAGTTAGACGGAGATTACGAATGTGGTCTTTTATACTTTTCTACTTTCAATTCTATTCCAAGCGTTGAAAGTAAAAATAATGTTTAAAAGTAGTGTTGCTCAAAAGACATTCATTTTGAAAAAGGAAATTCTATTAGGAGTATCGGATACAATAAAAAAACATTACAAAAGAATAAATTTCATGAATCAAAGATCCCAGTCAGTATTCTTTCTACCACTGTTGTCCGTGTTGAATGTGATATTGTCTGTGGATCCTTCATTAATGGAATTCCAAGCCACATAATCCATGAATTTGCGCCTAATGTGCCGCCTGGATATAGAATTATTAAGGTACCAAAGAATATAATATATTTTCCGATTAATCAAAAACTATCAGTAGTGTAAATATAAACATTTAAGATTCACATAACAAGTTAGTTAATTTTTGGGGAGAAGAGGTACTACTTTTTTTTTTTTTTTTTATTAGATCTAACTAATATCTAGAAAAAGATCGTTCAATCAGCTTGTTATTCCGAAACTGGGACTTGTATGAATATCCCTTATTACCAAAAACAACAAAACATACATGGGTAATTAAAATATCTTCATGCATTTCAGACAGACCGAAAAAATAAATCAGAAAAAGACATGTCACACTTCGATCACTGCAATATAAGAGAAGTTAAAGTATTTTTGAATTCAGTGTATTTTCCCTATAATGGTCTTAATGTTCGATTTGATGAGTATAAATTTGCTTTATTATCTGAACAATACACTAGATTCCAACAGTCTTACTACGGGCGATGTCCTGAACCCTTGTTAAGTTATAAAGAATTTAGAGATAAAGTACCGTTATACGTTATAGACTGCTCAAGACAGAACGATACACTTAAAACTGGCCCAGTTGATGTTCGTATCGAAATAGAAAGTGATAAAGATATACCAAATCTAACTTCTGCGTATTGTTTGTTATTAAACAATTGCATATTTAAATAAAAACCGGTATAGTGAAGAAAATGTCATGAATATTACCGGGCCTATTTTCGTAGACTTACAAGGCTTTAAGGATTCTCATAATAAATTTATTGTTAAGGAATATGCCTTGGCTACCTCAGAATACACTCAAGTATTTCTAATAAAACCACCATATCCCTTTTCTCATTTGACTAAGGAAGAAAAAAAAATGTTTCTTGGTTAGAAAGTAACCGCGGTATTTATTGGAGTGAAGGTCACATAGATTATCAAGAATTTAGAAAACTTATCAAACTAATTTTAAAACACCAATATTTGCTTTTGAAGGGTAGACAAAAAATCCTATGGATTAATGAACTTTGTACAGAATGTAATGTTGAAGATATTGCAGAAAAAGCGTGCTCTAATTTTCCTAATTATTACAGCACCTATTCTAAAGGGCAAAAAAATAAATGTTTTATTCATAGATAATATCGTGCTCTGGAAATGTTATTTGTATTAAGAAATGGTACAATGAAAATGTGAACGTTAAAAATAAAATATTTGAATTAGTTTAAAATATAATAGTTTAATTAACAGTTTTTTCATTTACTTATGTACAAATGTATAGTATAAGTATTAATTTTGCCTAAGTTATGAGTATTTTTAATAAAAAAATTCAATAAATGTTATAACAATAAAACATTTTTTATTTAATTTCTATTCTAAAAGACGTTACATACCTACATGTTTGTACATGACAAAATTGTTTTTTTACAATACAAAAAAAAATAAGATAAATAAGTGTCAAATGAAATCTCCACGGAGGAAACCTCTTCCTCTGCTACTGCTACATATATTCTTTGCCTGAGGTAAATCTGAAAGACAAGGAAAAGAATAGATTTTCTGTAAATTTTGAAAGTAAAAGCAAAAATAGGAAAGTTTGTACATACCTCTGCTCATTAAACTTTCTCAGTTTGTTTTCCCAACTCTGTCGAAATAAGGAAATGGGAATGCAGTACAGAATTATTCACTGGGTCATTTTCACTTTCTGCATGATAACTTGTTTTTACAATTGTTCTGCTTTCCACAACGTTTGGTAGTTCTGTTAATTGACTAATTTCGATTTTGACCACATACGTTAAAACTTTGCCTACTGAAAAAGCAATATAAATTGCCTTTTGGTAATAAGACATATTTTAAAATTATAATAAAGACATGTTGACGAATCGACACCTTGCAATTATGTGATTTATTTTTACATATAATGCAACAATCTGTTTGCGTCATACTGGTTTCATATAAAAACTTGTTGGTTCATGTATGTTAGATATCGTATGACCGGCTTCCGACACCAAAGACATCTTGAATATCGAAATGTACCTGAATCAGCATAAACTTTCGTCATAAAATAGTTTAAGTTTTTTTTGTTTGTCTGTCTGTCACAAATGCTAATTATATTTACCAACATTGTTTAAGTAAAGGTTTAGACTAAAGTTGGACTCGTGAGATTAATAAAACAACTTTTTCAATTAGGTACACTTTTTTGTATTAAAAAAAATCACAAAATTATAAAAAACTCATATTCAAAAAAAAATTAACAACAAGTCAATTAGTTATAAAAATATGAACTACCAAAAATTAAAAGTTCTTGCACAGTTAAAACGTTAGATTTACTCTTATAAAAATGAAGTACCATTTTATTTGACTGACAGTTAGGTTATTATAACAAGCTAAATTATTTTTTATATTATGAACAAAATGACTAACTATTACATTGTCATGCTTAAGTAAATGGTTTCACCTTAATTCTACACAATGACAAAATGTACTGAGAGCGCCACAAATTAAAGAAATCACATTTTCAGGACAACTATTTTCACAAAAAAGAAGTTGATATAGAATAGAACATTTCGAGTTGATTTCAATGTAAATTCTGTGCCATTCCTTGGGAGTAATAAATAAATCATAATTCTCGCTATTGACAAGGATATAAATTTGTGGTAAAAAATTATTGACTGTCCATAATCCTGTAGTTTTATAAATATTATTTGAATATACATAATTATGTTTTGAAATAATAATATCGGTTAGATAACTTTCTGCCATCTTCACAAGAGTGTTATTCAGAAAAATGAGCAATGCCCCCAAGCAAACGTTTTTATGTTGTCTTCCATTATTCGACGTTTTTCGTCATTGGAAGATAAAGCTACTTTGTTAACAGACCTTGTAAATATTTCATGTTTAAGAGACTTAAAAAAAACATTTTTTCTTCGTAGGATTTTGTCTTTTTTCTTCAAAGACTTGTAATAGTCATTGAAATGAACACCATTTAAAAGATATTTTTGAACACCTTTGACCTTTTTTATTTCGCACGATTCCATTCTAATACAATATAACTTGGATCGCAACCCAACAAACTCTACAATATTTTGACCTCCTAATTCATCTTTAAACAAACCTGGCACTTTTTTGTTGACGCGTTCAATTTCGAATAAAAAAACTATCAGTATCGGTATAACACATTTTTGAATAAGAGCCGTAAAAAGGTTTCATAATAGTATGGTGAAAATTTTACTTATGGCTTTTAGATAGTTCTAAGACTGTGAAACCTATATCTATAGGTTTATCAAGGACTACTTTTTCTGGTTTCAATTGAACAGCTACACAATTTTCGGAAAATGTAGTTGAACTATGGAAGTTAGGTTTAGATATTAACTGCTCTGCACAGTAATTTTTTTTTGTCTTGTATTTATCATCACTCCATTGATTTACTATTTTAACGTCTAATCTATTCTCTGTGTTTTCCAAAGTTTTTCCAAATATGCTGTTATTAATTAGTTTGAAAAAGTCTTGTTCAAATACAGATTTAGCTTGTTGCCTTAGTTTAGTGTTAAGGTCAATATAGTCTTTTAGATAAGGGCTTTGTTTGAATTTTATTACTCGATGCACGGTAGACAACTTAAGTCCCGCTTTTAAACACAGTTTCAAATGAACCTAACGAATAACGTTAAAAAAAAATTGTCGTATAAATTAGGAATCAATTTTGATGTTTTTGAACCGGGTGGAACACATTTTTGAGGACAGAACGGTAAATCATTGTGTGAATCATGAAGCTCTTCTGGATATTCGATATCTACTTCTAAAATATACCCATATTCGTTTTCGTCTGGTATTTTGCAAACGTTTAATTCATCGATTTCTCGTCTATCTAATAGTCTAAAATCAGAATATGGTAAGTATGCGCACATAGGGTAACCATATTAATAGGTACAATCAATGTAAATAAGGTACTTGTCTGGTTTAGCAGGGTTATAATTATTAAAATACTTATTGTTGGCTTTTGCGAACCGCGTAGAACATAAGCAAACTCCTCCCCGTATTCATTTTTGAAGCATTCGATTGTTTTCTAGATCATTAATAAGTTCTAATTTAATATTAGTTTTTAATAATATGCTGTCCCAGCTCAAAGCAGGAGCTGTCAAACAATAAGCAGCATCGACTTCGAAATTTAACCTACAAGTAGCTCAAAATTTTTGAAAAACATCGGCTAATAATAAAATATCCGTCAGTAGGTACAGATCTGTTTATTTCCCTAAATTTTGAATCTTAAACGTATTCCAAACCTTAAAGGCGTGATTATAGTCCTCTTTAGAGATATTTTGATTTGTTAGTGTAATAAAAAAAATCTTCATAGGACGGTAAGTTAGTTTCGTCATACGATTTCCAGCTTTTCATATATTCATAGGGATATACTCCTTTGCGTCTCAACAATTCAAAGTTTGTTTTATTAGTGAAAAACTTAGACAAGTTGTCCAAGTCTTTGGTAATTACATTTTCCGCTAACTTTTGTAAACTAGCGCCTAAAAATTTAAATGAATCTACAAAACGGACTGGAACAAAATTTCCTTCTTCGGTTGAAAAAAACTTTGTAAATGAAATGTAATTTTTCTTTTATTTTGCCACGGATATCTCCTAGCTCACGTATAAATAAATGTGCATCGTATCCTAAAGGGTTGTGAAAAAACACTGGAATGAATTTTGGTAATAAGCGGCTCCCCTATATTACCCCTATATTTGCCTGTTAGGTGGACATGATCTCTAACTTTATCATCAAATTACAATTGGGAGCAAATAGAACAGTCTCTGGCATTAGTAAAATCTTTTGAATTATTTTCGGTAAATATCTATGGCACAGGATTTTTCAAAATTTTATATATCTTTAGAACGTCGCGTTGGTCCCCGATATGACACATATTTATTTAAAGAAGTATAGTACGAGCATACAATGTAATAACCAAACGCGGCAGAAACATGTTTTTGCAAGTCTGACGTGAAACCACCTTTCCTAAAAGTTTGATTTGTCTGGCATGGTTCTAAAAACATTTCAAATCCGCATAAACGACAAAGGGTACGTCTTGCATACGCTCCAAATGCGTAAACTGTGAAATTGAGTTTTTGTAAGGCAATTTGGTCGATACCCCTCCATATACATGCTCATCAAAATTAGTTTTACTCTTTCAAAGATTTTCCCATGATGTTAAGTAGTTTGGGATCTAACCAATCGTTCCCAGTTTTTAAATTTTAATTAGACAGTAATGACTACGAGACTTATTTTGCAAGAATAGAAGATTGACATGACGCTTTTTTCTATGTGTTGTTCTATACAATGGTCCAATTATTTTATTATTGGAATTCAAGCCGTAAACGTTGACACTAATTCTGTAATTATTTTTTCAAATATTTTAATGTCCGAGAATGTCGCCGGCAATGCCATATTTTTGGTGTTAAGTACATCTTTGAATTGAGGATAAGACGTAGTTCTGTCTGTGTTTGATTTAGCTGGGAACAATGCTGTAATTATACTCCACAAAAAACAAAAATTATCGTTATTTTTAACATTAATACAAGCTTTTTTTTTACATATTTTGGTAATTCAATAAAACTCGAAGCTCTTAAAGGTGAATACCGATTTAAATTAATTTCAAAATACAGGCTTTTTAAAAATGACCACCCGCTGTCGTGCTCTTGGTATTCGCTGATTTTTTTGTTTATTTTTGACACAAGATCAAAATACAAGTGGTTAAAATTTTAATTTTGATGAATAATCACATTTTCTGTTGCAAAAGATTTAATTTCAATATAGTCATTTTTTGGTACAATGAACTCTCCAAAAAATTCAAAATTTACTTTTAAATTAAATAACATGTTGTGCTTATTTAACATCGATATGCTGTCGTACAGCACGATGCAAAGGTATTCGAGATAAGAACGTGTGAGGAGAAAGCAGATACGAATTTGCTGAGCTGTTACTTGATAACGACCTCGAGGCATTGCTAGTGAGGCAATGCACCCTGTAACTAGAAATACAGTTTCTGAATGCTGAACTAATTTTTTCCACACATTCATTGATCTCAATAGCGCTATTATTCTTATGAACATTACTACGAAGATGGGCAGAAAATATCCTACTCGAAACATCTTGTTCGCAAACAGTACAAAAAACTTTTTACTCTTCATATTTACATAGATCAGTAGTATGGCTCTTAGGAGTTGTCAATGCGATCATATATTTACTGTCGGAAAATCTGAATAACTATAAACAAAGAAAATACCAAATTTTTAAAAAAGTATTCGTATTTTAAGCACTTTAAGGAAGTTATTAATAAAATGACTTATTTAGGTTATCTACTTTTCATCCCAGAAAAAAAATTAAAAACTTATCTGCCATTATATGTAATCAAAATTATACTTCATATGTTACTAAAATTATTAGAATGATAATAAAAACTAAGTACAGTATATACCTATTTAGTTACTTTTATTATTAATAATAAAAAAAATAAAAAAAAAATTATACACAGAAAGTTTCATTCTTTTTTATTAGAGTAAAACTTGCCTTCTTTCAAACTTTAGCTTAGCTTTTCTCAGAAAAATTCTAAGTTCCTCCAAATCGGTTGACGACGCTTGAAAGCGTAACGCAACTTGGGCTTTCTCCAAACGCTCTTTCCACCCAGTAGCAGCGATAACGTCTTTGGTGTTGTAAACTCTCAGCTCGATGAAAGTATCGCCGTCGAGTTCCGCGGTCCGACGCAGCACACCATCCGCCACTCGCCAGGTCAGAGACGACGTAAGCCCCTGCTGAGCGGCAGCACGAGCAGACCGAGAAGCTTCAAGTTCGTCTTCACTGTCCGAAGACAGGAGTCTGTAGCTCGAGGACCGTTTTCGTGATGACTGCGGACAATGAGCTCTCAGCGATGCAGTCACAGTTCCTCGCGCTTTCCCTTCCACTTTCTTGCGCAGTTTTTTTACTTTTGGCTCTGCCTTAACAGAATTTGCTTCGATCCTGTGTATCAAAAATATAAGAAGTCAATATTTATTTCCATAAAGAAATTATGTACTGAACGCACAGTATTCTTAATACTACCAGTAATAAATAGGCCTCAGTATTCTTATTTAAAGTTCTAATTTATGTTTAAAAATAAAAATTAATGTTATAAAAACAATGGCTTTACTATCCTCTTAAATCATTAGGGTTTGGTATTTAATTTGAATACAGTGAACTTAATAAGTAATGAAACTATTAAAAGCGTAAGACAAAATTAATCTCTTACAACACACCTTCAACAATCCGAATCTAGATACTTTGGACACTTGATATAAACACTTTTACTAACTACGTCTTTAATCCGAACATAATACAAAAAAGAAACGTGTGCAGTCAACAAGGCAAGTAAGATAATTTCGGATTAAATAGGTAGGAATAGTTGGTAGGAGTGTTTATATCAAGTGTCCCAAAGTATCTAGATTCGGATTATGGAGGGTGTGTTGTATGAGAGATATGACAAAACTAGAAATTCTGAGGTCAGCTTTTGGAGTTATAAAACGATTTATGTAAACTACATTTTTCAACAAAAATAATTGAGTTTTCCATTTAAAACTAACCTTCGTCTGAATTGGAAAAGGAAAAGCAAGTGGATCCCTCTTCTACAACCTTCCTCTTCTGTTTGAGTTCAAACTCCGACCTGTAAAAATATAGTAGAAAGATCTTGACTTCTCACTATATTTAAAGGCGTGTTTACCTAAAATTGATTCGCATTATTTAGATAAGTAACAAGAACTTATTTTTCAATTACAAACAAATCATATGATTTCGAGATGATTTTGACCTACGCTGCTGCTTTACATAGTTAGTCTTTTCTTTCCTGGTTCAAAACGTTAAGCCAAAGAGTAATGTAGATCATAATCATCTCGAAACAAGATGGTTTTCACAGAGTTAAATAAAAGCCATTTATAAAATTAACATTACAGATTAAAAAAAGGTAAATTAATCTGTTAAAAATTAAACAAACACACAGATTACTTCAAAGTTCAAACTTACGAACATGATTTTTTATGCTTTTATCCTCAGCTTGAAAATTAGAGGTTCACCAATAGCAGCTTCACAGCTTGGTAGTTTAGCAGCACTTATTCACACCCAAAAGTGTCAGAAATTGTGTATATTTTCAACCGGAAAATAAGGCTTAAAAAGGGAAAAGTCAGAGATCTGCAACCTTTTCTTACAGTTAACTATAATCAGAAGAAATTAAAAACATACACACCGGTACCCTACGTAATCAGCTGAAATCGAGCGAGAACAGAATAGACTCCAAAAAAAAAGACCTTAATTTTCTTAGTTCAAGAGTCAAGTAACATAAATTATAGTTTAACCTACAATTAAGTACTATGAATTGTAGGTTAACCAAAAAAATATTATTATTAACCGGTATTGACGTTCATACTAAATAAAGATTATTCAAGTTATGTTTTTGTACGTACTTTAGCTGTTATACGTGTTTAGTACAAATATATTGTTAAGTCATCTAAATTTATAATATACCAATTAGGTTTTCTACCCCTTAAATTGTTTCAAGTCAGCAAAAACGGCGTTCCCATAGAAAAGATTGAAGAATAAAAATATTTAATTACTATTTTATTTTATATTAATAACAGGAATATGAAGTACAAAGAATATGCCGCTATTTAGTTTGGGGTTCAATGTTGAATATAAGAATGGTATTCCTCAGTGTCCGCGAATATAAATTACTTATATGATATAATTAATTGTTTCGGCATACCTTATTAATGTTTGTAAGGAAAAAAATATAAAGGTAAAACTACTAAAATAAAAAGTCTTCTGCTTTAATGTTAAAACCAGTTACCTACTCGAATATATATTTTTCAATTACCTAAATTACTTATAGTTTTTTTAATTTTTAAACTACAAAAGGCTAGCTTAAAAATTTATGTTTGTTTTATTAATCATATCATTTTGCTCTATACAGTACCCACTAAACATACCAAAACTAAACCCTCAATAATTAAACAAGTACGTAAGGAACTCAGCGCAGATTATGCCGCTTAGATATCGTAAAAAAAAAAGCCGCATCAATGTTTATTTCCATACGATTTGTAGAATAGGTAGCTACTTGGTTAACGCTGCACAGTAGTCACCTTTTGTTGGATATGCAATATAACTGGGGACTTACCACGAAAACTATTATGAAATAGACTGTTGATCAAAATTATCAGTAAAATTTTACATACATTCAGGCTTTAGGTTTCATTAGATTAAAAAAAAATTAAAAAATTTAAACAAACGTTATATACAAAAGCATAACTTTAATTTTTTTTTAAAAATATGCATTCTTCATTTATATTTTTACAATTGAAGTTAATTATGGTTTAAGATATTTTAAGACTTGTCCTATTTGCTTACCTTTTGTAAAAAACTAAACGTTAGTTTGATTTTAAAAACACTGTGTAACGAAAGTTTCTTTCGTTATCGCTGACCGATTAAGATGTTTAATCGACAGTGTTAATGGTGAAGCGCCTGATTTATGAGAACAGTTTTCATTTCAAACATTTTTTCTAATATGTGCGTACGTCATTTTATTATATGTAAAATTACATGTTTAGTAAAAACCAGTTAAATCTGATTTAAGATATGTAGATAAAATTTTGGAGTTTAATTTTGTTCTGTTTTAGAAGAAGCCTGTGTAATAATAGATCATATCGTTTACTGCAATAACGAAAGTATTAACTTTTAAAATCATGTGCTTAGAGTTAGATAAGATTAGTGTGTTAGGTTATCCCTCCCTGTATCCTAAAACGGAACTAGGCCTAAACATCTTGTGCAGATGAGCTAGAAGGTTGGCGATTTTAAGTACGTTATCCTTACCTGTTGCTTTGTTTTGAAAAATATGGTCTAAGCACCTTGTGCATAGAGGTAGTAGAAGGATCGTCCGTATCTGTGTCAAAACATATTTTCTCTCCTTTATCGTAATACGGAACGATACGGCCTAAGTACCTTGTGCATAGAGTTAGTTGAAGGTTGGTGGTGTCAAGTACGTTATCCTTTCCTGTTGCCTTGTTTTGGAAAATATGACGTAAACGCCTTGTGCATAGAGCTAGTAGAAGGTTTGTCTGTATCTGTGTCAAAACATATTTCGTCTCCTATATCCTAATACGGAACGATACGGCTTAAACACCTTGTGCATAGAGCTAGAAGAAGGTTGGTCTGTATCTATGTTAAAACTTTTTTCTTTCCTGTAAAATAGGAGACCGATCTGCTCGGAGCACATGTTTTCCTTTGTCAATGCAGTAAACGATAGGATCTTCCCTAGAAAAAAATGATTCAATTCCATTTACTTGTTCTTCTATTTATCTTGTTCATCTTCAGACATATATTCTAAAGAATTGAACTCATAACAAAATGTTTATCTAAATGTCATAAATATGGGTTTAGGATTTAAACAAAATCGAGTGTGCAAGTGGAAGTGATGAAAAATATTTTTTGGTAAGTTTTTATTAGTAAATTAATCATTCGCTGTGGTTACTTAAAAAACTATTTGGTGTCGTTTACAATCACCCAAGTTGAAAACTTTACGTTATCAATTCCAAAATGTTTATTGGGCATTCTAGCTCAATTTGAGCAGCAAAGAAGCGCCAGCAGATGCGCTGCGGAAAGTGAGCCAGAATTCACAATAAACACCTACTGTAGATTTCCGTAAGCAAAACCGGATTGTTTGTAGTAAATTTATAGCTTTGTCATATCTGGGCGTTTTCTGTTTCTAAAATATTAGAGTTCCGAAGTAAAACGGCATAAACTGTTAAATTAAAGTACCATTCCCGTCTGACTACAGGTGCGTATGAGCATTTTTTTTTTTATACCACTAAGGTGGCAAACAAGCTTACGGTCCGCCTGATGGTAAGCGGTCACCGTAGCCTATGGACGCTTGCAACACCAAGGGTATCACTTGCGCGTTGCCGACCCTTCAGAAATCTAATAACTTCTTTCTTGAAGAACTCCATACTGTAGTCCTTAAAGAAAACCTTGGCAGCGAGCTCATTCCACAACTTAAGCGTTCGCGGGAGGAAGTTTCTCTGAAACCGCACTGTACGCGACCATTTAGGTTGTACAGTGTGAGAATGAATTCCCTGCCGATGGCGAGCGGTGCGATGGTGCGGCATCATTTCGAACCATTCCTCAGAACACAACCCATTGTACAAGCGGTAGAACACACACAGGGAGGCAAAGTCTCTCCTCAGACTTAAGGGCTCGATACCGCAAGTGAGTTTGGAATCGTCGACAATTCTCACAGCCCGTCGTTGAACCGAGTCCAAAGGGCCAAGCTGGTATCCGGGTGCACCCGCCCAGGGATGGCAGCAGTACTCCATATGGGGCTGAACTTAAAGTAACAACCTTTGCCCCGACGTGAAGTACAGCTTCGCTCTGTTGAGTACACCAAGTTTTTTGGACGCCAGCTTCACCTTATCTTGTATATGATCTCGGAACTGAACATCGCTGGAGATGACGACACCAAGGATCCCAATGCTCTTGGAGATGGAGAGGGGAGTGTTCTGGAATTGTGGGACTACAGTAAATCGAGTTTTCTTAGCGGTGAACGCGCACACTTGAGTCTTTGTAGCGTTGAATCGGCCCAAGTTTTCCCGTCCCCAGTCAGAGACTTTGGACAGTGTGGTCTTGATTTGAGACACAAGTTCTCCGCGGTTTTCCTCCACAACGCTACGAGGGATATTTGGACGACCCATGTAATAAGCGTCTCCAGTACTGTCATCTGCATAGCAATGTATGTTGTTGATGTCCAACATGTCTTTGATATGCAGTAGAAACAGCATAGGAGACAGCACAGAGCCTTGCGGGACACCAGCATTAATGTCCATGCTATCAGAGCAACTACCGTCAACTATGGTTCGTATGCGTCTGCCGGACAAAAAGCTAGCCACCCATTTGCACAAACCCTCGGGCACTCCGTAAGATGTCAACTTCGATAGAAGACCCCGGTGCCAGACCCGATCGAACGCCTTCGCTATGTCCAGGCTACATGCCAATGCCTCCCCCTGACTCTCAATGGCTAGTGCCCATCGGTGTGTGAGATACACTAGAAGGTCACCAGTCGAGCGACCGTGGCGAAAGCCATATTGACGGTCACTGACCAGGTCGTGTACTTCTACTTTTACTTCTAGCTGTGTGATTATCACACGCTCCATTACCTTGGAGAGGAGAGAGGTAATAGCGATAGGCCTGTATTTCGATGGATCTGATCTATCGCCCGTTTTGGGCACCGAGTGCACATTCGCAGTCTTCCATGAAGACAGAAATTGCCTAGTGTGGTAGGAAAGCGCGAAGAGGTGCGTGAGTACAGGACATAACTCAGGAGCACACTGCTTAAGCACCACTGCTGGTATACCGTCTGGCCCACTCGACTTATGAACGTCTAGAGAAAGCAACGCCCGCCGGACCTCCCGCTGCGTTATGGAGATTTCCGGCATGGTAGCTTACCGCGCCTTCATCGTTCATGTTCGAGTTCGAGGCAAAGAGACTGCCCAGTAGATCGGCTTTCTCTTTTGCACTGTGGGCCAAGTCACCATCGGTCTTTCGCATTGGTGGTTACGACGACTGGCAAGCTTTGGCAAGCGACCAGAAAGCACGTCTCCCAGAAGGATAGCTCGCAAGTCGCCCACCTATTTTGCCGATGAATTGGAATTTTGTTCTGGCAGTTGCTTTCTTACTGAACCTAGAGGCAGCATTTAATTTGCGTTTTATCTCAGAAATATTTGGATCCTTATTATTACGAGCCGTGGTCCAAGCCTCATATGCAGTTTGCTTAAGAATTTTAGCTTTTCTGCAAGAGCTATTAAACCACGGTCGTTTTTTGACTCCGGCAGCCACTCGCGGGTTAGGAATATAGCATTCCATACCAGCAAGAATTGTCTCAGATGCTGCGCAGACCTCAGGCTTTTCTGAGTTAAAGCAGATCTGCCTCCACGGGTACGATGCGTAAAATTCTCGCAATCCATCTCAGTCTGCCGACTTTTAATGCCACACACAACGGCAATTAGTTGGCCCAGATGGATCGGGTTGTGAGCATGACATTTGATTCCGAACGAGACAGTGGTCCGAGGAGCCAAGATCCACTGAGACGGAGTATCCGTCCGGACGAGTAGTCGGCAGAAGGTCCAGTAAGGAGATCGTATGTTCCTCTATATCTGGTATTCTCGTTGGAGAAAGTACCAGCTGAGAGAATCTATAGGTCAGAGCAAATTCATGAGTAGATATCCCAGCATAGTTATTGGTTCGAGAACTGAGCCACTCACGATGGTGGGCGTTAAAGTCTCCCAAAATAACTAGATTTTTCACTTCAAAAAAGCAGAATTAACTGCGCAAAGTTCACTAAAAAGCGACGAAGAAATTTCAAGGTATTTAGAAGCATTGAAAATCTGCCAGAAAGATTTAGTTCACCAGTATGAAAAGGACTCAGTTCAAGTATATAATGATAAAATAATCTCCGCAATCGAAAATAGTTTGAAATCAGCTTTCATACCTAACTCACAAAATAATAAAAAATGTAAAGTCATATCTGAGCACACAAAAAGACTTATTGATCGAAGAAGAGTTTTAAAAAACTGAAACCTAAATCACGCGCAGAAAAGAACCAATTAAAAGCCTGTATAAGCTTGTAAGTACATACGAAAAGACTACAAGAACCATCGAGAAAGTACCATGGTGCAATATCTAACCTCATCTGGCAGCTTAAAGAGAGCCTATAAGGAACTAATATCTCACAAAACTTGGATAGAAGGCCACCGTGGATCAGACAAAGTACAACAGAAACGACATATTCCAAATCGCCACAATGTTCTATAAGACACTGTACACCACACACCACAAAAGCTCTCAACACGTATTAGAAGAACAGACTTCAAATGCCACGGAAATAAAGCCAAAAGATGAAATAGAAATTATTATAGAAATGAAACGGCTCAAACCAAAATAAATCGAGCTAACCAACGAGATGTTAAAAATTGCTGGTACACTCCTTGCTACACCTTTGGCGATGCTGTTTAATAAGATTTTAGATACTTCTACGACTCCTAAACAATGGTCAGAATCAAACATTATATAATAATATAAAAAAGGCGACCCAAAAAATATAAGTAACCATAGAACCATCAGCCTTTTACTCTCCCTTTATCGCTTATAGAGAAGAGAAATAGTTCCACACTTGAATCATATCAACCGATAGCGCATAGGGTTCCGAAAAGGATACTCTACGGTAGACCATATACATTCAGTGGAAGTAATTATTGAGAAATGCCAAGAATTCTAAAGATCACTATTCATCGCCTTTATAGACTACCAAAAAGCCTTAGACAACGTACTCCACTCAATAATATGGAAAGCCCTGGAAACACAAAATGTAGAAAATAAATACTTTAGAGTACTGAAATACCTCTATGGCAACATGATAAGTAGAGTAAAACTTGAGACAGCAGGACCCCCTATTCCAATTAAGAGAAGAGTAAGGCAAGAAGACCCACTGTCACCTAAGATCTTCGTCACGTCCTAGAGCTAGAGTCCATCATCAGTAAATTAAACTGGAATACTCTAGGGTTAAATATAAATGGGAAACTTATCAGCCACCTGAGATTTGTTGACGAATTAGTTTTGCTATTTGAAAACACAAAGCTTGAAGGAATGATAGAATCGCTACAAAAATCAAGTAGACAGGGCTAGAGATCAATTTTAGCAAAACAAAAGTTATGACAAATTCATCAAAAAATCAAATAAATGTCAACAATGTTCCACTAGAATATGTCGATTCTTATCTTTATCTAGGCAAACAAGTCTCATGCCAGAAACAGAACTATAAACAAGAAATTGAAAGAAGGATAAAAGGGGCATGGAAAAAGTTTTGGGGCATGAAAGAAATATTTAAAAGCCAGATGCCAGTCAAAATAAAGAAAAAGGTCATGGATACCTGTATACTGCCGTCACTTACCTACGCTTGCCAGACCTGGAAATTCACGCGTCGAGTATAAAACAAAATAACTTGTTGTCAATGGAGCATGGAAAGGATCATGATGAAAATCAAAAAAAATCAAATAATACGCCACTCCACCATAAGAAAAATTTCAGGAGTAATAGACGCTCTGAGCTATGCAAAAAAAATGAAATGGAGGTGGGCAGGCCATGCAGCCAGGAAGGGTGGTGGTCGATGGACAAATCGCCTGACATCATGGTCAGGTCCTACAGGTACCAGGTAAAAAGGAAGACCTAAAACCAGATGGGCAGACGAGATTGAAGAAATCTCTGGCAAACTTTGGATGGAAAAAGCCAAAAATAGAGATTATTGGGCATCTCTGGAGGAGGCCTTCACCCTCAACTGAGAGGGGTTCACGCACCATATTAAAATATTTTTTAATTTAGTTATTATAGGCACCTTTTTTATTACAGAATATTGAAAACTAAAAATTCTTATTTGCAATTATATTTTTACTTATTTCCTTTGTTGTTTATGTTTGTGTTTGTTTGTTCCTGTTGGTGCATGATACACGTCTACACAAAATAAGTAACTCTTTTATGGGGCAATGTATACACTTTTACAACAAAGTTCCCAATAAAATTCAAAATCTATCAATAAGTAAATTTAAATCTTTTATCAAGCAGGTACTTTGTAAAAAGGCATATTACAATATTTCAGACTATGTTAATGATAAAAATCCTTGGGACTGATGATGCTCAATTACAGGATGCATAGGTATCATAAAATTGTACGACTAAAAATCTTTTATTTAAAACATTAATTGTATTTTAGTTTATTTAAGTGTTTTAAAAGAGTAACTATCGAGTTTCTTGCCGGATTCTTCTCGGTAGAAATCAACAACATTGTGAACCGGCGGGAAGGTGGGAGGGTTCAAAAAATAATATTTTATAACTTTGACGATTCAAAAGTGATTGTAAAATCCTTATTTGAATAAACCATTTTGACTTTGACTTTGACTTTGTGATTATCATTAAATTTTTAATCTTTATAAATAATATTTAACTTTATTTTATTGTTTTAATGTTTGCAAGTGTTTCTTTTTCTTTTTTTTTATTAATTTTTCTTTTTTTTAAATATTACTCTGTATTTGTTTTTTTTTTATTATTTTATTAGATTTGTACGGCGTGAAATAAAAGGCTTTTTAATTTTTTATTTTATTTATAAAACTGAGTGGAATCCTGTTTTGGCTTCACTTACACAATTAACTGTAATCTTTTACTTATAAGATCTTAATAATGTTTACAAAGTGTTACTCTAAAATAAACGTTTTACTTTGTATCATAAGTATTTCTAAACCAATAATATTCAGTTCTACATAATAAAATATAGGTACTTACTTGTGGTAAAAGAGGAAAGAGATGTTTAGCTGAGATGTGCATTATGCAGGCCTGGCTCGTAATAGCATTGTAATGGACACACATTGTTTGCGCACGCCACAGGTAGGTTACCCTAAGCTTCATTCATCCTCGCTAAACGCCACATCAGGTATCATCCGCAAATTATAAATTATGCTATAGAAAGATCCGAGAGATGCCGCATCGGACGCAGCTCACATCGGACGCAGCTCACATCGGACGCAGCTCACATCGGACGCAGCTCACATCGGACGCAGCTCACATCGGACGCAGCTCACATCGGACACAGCTCACA
The DNA here is from genome assembly GCA_946406115.1 of Apoda limacodes. NCBI lineage: Eukaryota > Metazoa > Arthropoda > Insecta > Lepidoptera > Limacodidae > Apoda > Apoda limacodes. The sequence goes on along the minus strand of OX291553.1, from coordinate 855,523 downwards.
TCGTGGTTTATGATTGCAAAAATTTAATTAAGGTTTGTTTCTGTTTTATATTACACGGTTTTTTGCTTATCTTATAGTTAACTTTCATATGACCAAGAGTTATTCAGTCATTTGGTTTGATAGTCATAATAGTTCACAATCAGGAATGGTCATGGGCAGGCTAGCATCAGAACATGGAATGAAAAGTCTACTTTCAGTGTGTGTTGCTAGTGATGACCTCTGGTACAGAAACGTGGTCTCTAACTATTGGCCTTTTAAATAAGCTCAGAACCACTCAACAAGCTATGGAAAGAGCGACTTTTGGAGTATTCTCGCGATTAATTTCGAAATGAGTAAATTCGCCGAAGAACTATATATATACCGAAATAGCTGAAACAGTTAGCAAGCTGAAGGGGCAATGGGCAGGCCACATCGCTCGTCGAACCAATAACCGATGAGGAAGAAGGGTTCTCGATTGGCGGCCCCGGATCAGAAGACGCAGCGTGGGCCGGCCTTCTAGCAAGTGGACAGACGACCTGGTTAGAGCCGTTCAGCCGTTACGGAAGGACATTTAATAATGGATATCTTACGGCTTAGACTTGAAACTAAATTTTATTGAATAGTTTGACTTTTGTATGAAAGGATTTACACCTAACTGGAATTTATAAATGAACACGCTTAAAAATTATCATTTCCCGTGATTTTCATGGTTGCAACAATAGTACATTGTGTATAGAGGATGGTAAGGAGAAAATTACTAACGGAAAATATTCAGAAGCCTAAGGCCGACTTGAGTTTGTAATTTCCGTACCGCTCGTGTTACACACAATTTTTTTCATCACATTTGCGAGTAAATAAATAAAAATATAATGAGGCGAAAAAACTTACCTCTATATTCCAAAATTTACTTTACTATTTTTTATAACACAATAAAAGTTTTTCAAGTTACCTAAGTGTGTAAATATTATTGTCAGCAGCTTCATTAATAAATTTTTCTACATTTTCTCCGGTAAGTACCTGCAATTATTTACTCACACAGCCATCTGACTTCCTTTTCAAAAATGCTGTTAATTTTATATATTGTTCAATATTGATGGATTTTTTGGACTTGAAAGTGCTTTTCAACACAAAGAAAATTGACCATAGGGAAGACGTTTGTATTGTTCGGCAATATAATATAATAAATAAGCTTATAGGAAATTTTCTGAAAATGAACTAGTTTTCTTCTTGTTTCTCCAGGCAGGCAATAAAACTGGCGTATGTGATTATATACCAACTGTCTTTAGGTTTCGGTGGTAACAGGTTAATATTTATTTCTTGAGTCTCATTAACAATATCTGGTGGCGACGCATTTATAAGTATGCAACTCATCTGACGACAAAGACATTTTTTTGTAAATAAAGAAACTGACCAAAGTAAAAATGGTGGGAACAGAAGTGAAGAAGCCATCTAGCGATATCTAGCGATGTCTAGCGATATCTAGCGATATCTAGCGATATTTAGCGATGTCTAGCGATATCTAGCGATGTCTAGCGATATCTAGAGAATTTATGAATTAAAAAGTTCTGGCTGAAGTTAAAACTTTTTGGTCGCTAGTATCGTTATAAGTTCACACCATTTCAATATGGCAAATGTAGTTTTGATTTTTGGGTCAGAAAATATGTGTTGAATTATAATTGCTCGCTTGGCGCATAGTTATATTTTAAACTACAGATGGCACTTTTGTACAAACTTGATAGAATAGATAAAACAGTACGAAAGGTCTACGTACTGTACATCGTACAAGTAGAGCGTGCGCGATGCGTTTAGTGACATTATGAATCATATCCCTCTTGGGTTTTATAAAAACTCGCTTTGCCTTGAGGAAAGTAAAATGTACAAAGAAAAAGACCTTGGGAGAAATTAAGGTCTTAGCACCCGCTTTGCCGGCATGTAATGACACTGTTTACGAGAAAGTGTGATGAAAATTACCATTACTTTTATCAATTATACTTCTATTTAATAAAATGGTGCTAAAATCTTACTGAAATATTTATTATTTGTCGCATTGGTAAAAAACATAATACTAATTTATTTTTACTACTGTGATCGAAACTAACGCTTTTGGCACAATATAGTTCCTTAAAATATCGTAATGATACTTCGCATACTACTGTGATCGGAAATAACGCTTTTGGCACAATATAGTTCCTTAAAAGGCCAAGAAAACTTAACAAAATTAGCTATCGTTTGGTATATGTATAATTCAACTTCCCGGGTTTAACATCTTAAGATATAGATTACCAAAAACGGTTTTTTTTTTTTAATTCTAAAATATTCGACATGTTTTAGGTACAAGAGTTTCTGTCTATTTTTTACTCAGTGAAGTGTGTCGTTGTTTATAGATATTGTTAACGACTCTACTAGCCGATGATGACGTGATCTTTAGGTATAAGAATAGGTATAAGTTAGGTATTATTTAGTCGTACAATATGTAATAGAGAACTCGTGCAGACTGACCAACCTATTACTGACATTGCTAGGCTAATTTAAGATAACTTATTTTCCATTAATTTCTATTTTGTACAGTTTGTGTTTGTTTATTGTTTATGTGTGTATCATTGTTATAATGTTTTATTCGTGTAACTTGTCTCTGTCTTGGCACGTAAGCGCACATGTTGTTCCAAGGCAGAGGCATCGTATTTTTGCCCGCTCAAGGCATGTCGATAGCTGGGCATGTGCAGGCGTGGAATACATGAGGTGAGGGGTTCTGTTGCTTGCATAGTTACAAGACTAGACCAATTCGACAGTTCGACATTATTCGAGAAGCGAGCAACACATACCCTCTGTATTGGTTGTGATATTGTATCGACTTATTAAATGTGATATAAGGAATTCAACTGTTCCCTTTTTGCCTTCGTGTTTAGACTAATCAACTCTCAACTGTCAGCTTTTGTTAAACACATTTTAGTGATTTTTTTTATAGTTCAAACTGACCTCCCTGGGTATGCCGGCCTGGAACCAGGGCGCGTGTCTGAGTCCAGGCTGTGCGCGCGGCATGTTGTTGTTTCCTGAACCGCGCGAAGAAGTCCCGCCGCTGCCGGTCCCTGCGCCGCATGACGACCCACCAGACGACACCGACGAAGTCGCGCGGCTGCTCGGCACTGATGGTGAACTGTACAAATATTATCACAATATCACTTTTATTTCCACATAAAATATGTTTTATTATAAATAACTGGTAAATATGCAAAGTCACATTATTTAAACAATTTTTCATTTTAATAACACTATTGAAGTAGATTCAAAATTGAAACTTTATCTGCTTCTTTATATTTGACAACATAAATTTCATAAAGCTCTTTATATTTGAGCCTAGTCATAAATTAGCAATCAAAAATAGTTTTCGAATTGATTAAATTAACAATGACTATATTGAGCAAATGTAAAACTGACCCCTTCCTAACGTTATTGCAGTGCTCGAGGTCATTGTGCGTTTCTAGATGCAGCTGCGACTGTGACTCGTGGCGGGGGTCGCAGTTGCTGGCGCGGGTTCGCGCCTCGGCTTCCGCCTCCGAAGCATCGTTAATGTAACCGTTTAGACAAAGCGGCAGATTTGTCGGACTGCAATCAATAAATCATATTCAATCTCTTAAGTATAATCAATCCCACCAAAAACATTTTCATGTAAAATGTTGCCAAGACGAGGCTCGCACTGTCAAAAGTTATTAGATCTCATGTAGAGCTAAGCTTCTAAGTCTACAAGCCCTTACTTTACAAACTCTACACCTTAGTCATGTGACTTGGCCGTTTCGTTACAACAAGACCTATAGTATAACAGAAAAGTAATGAACGGTGAATAATTTTTTCACCTGACGCCTATGAGACGGTAGCGAAACGGCCAAGCCACATATTTTGACTAAGGCTCATGGTATTTTTCAATGCACACAAAGGGTGTTATTATAAAACTAAATGTAATTGTTACTTTGTCGTAGACACTTTTCTGAAACAATTCAAAAAAGATCTACTCCGTCCTCTTTTCTTATATAGATTCTACCGTTCACTAATTTGTATTCATTTTGCTTTGCAAATTAACGTGTCAGGTTAGATAATTTGTCAACAATGCAACGCCCGTCGACCTCCGATTTGGGATTCGGAACTGGTAATCGCCGTCAGTACGTGAAGAAGCGCTTCATATTTGTGTGCGAAATGTACAATGAGAGCACTATAGAAACTTGATAGGGGATCTATAAGGTGGTAGCTCCAAGTAGACGGAAGTAGGCTCTCAGCCCTTCGACACTCGTCCTCAAGAAATTTCTCCATATCGGAGAAGGTAGGAAGAATGGAGACCGATTAACCGCCACAAACAAAATCAAAATGACTCTTTAGTTCTGGTGTAAGACGGTAGAGGGCCAAATGGACAAGTAGAAAGGACTAATCCTTATCTACCTGATACCCATTAGGGGATTACCCTTTAGTCCATTAACTACAACCAACATAGGGTTAAGCAACTCTCGCCGCAGACTTGCAACTTTTGAAATGGTAGGCAACTGCAATAACGCGCTGACAAAATTATGAGCAATTTGCCTAATATTATCATACCGTATAAACAATAAATCCCGGGCGTTTTTATAACCGACATCATCCTGAGACAAATGCCTAATCTTGTCATATGGCTCTCCAGCGGTTGATCCTAGCAAATATGTTAATGGACATCAACAACATACATTGCTATGCAGATGACAGTACTGGAGACGCTTATTACACGGGCCGTGCAAGCATCCCACGTTCCGTTGTGGAGGAAAAGCGTGAAGAACTTGTGTCTCAAATCGAGATCGGTCTGTCCAAGGTCTCTGACTGGGGGCGGGAAAACTTGGTCCGATTCAACCCTTCAAAGACACAAGTCTGCGCGTTCACCGCTAAGAAAACCCCATTCACTGTAGTCCCACAATTCCAGAACACTCCCCTCTCCATCTCCAAGAGCATTGGGATCCTTGGCGTTGACATCTCCAGCGATGTTCAGTTCCGAGATCATTTGCTAGGCAAGGTAAAGCTGGCGTCCAAAAAACTTGGTGTACTCAACAGAGCGAAGCAGTACTTCACGTCGGGGCAAAGGTTGCTACTTTACAAGTCGCAAGTCCGGCCCCATATGGAGTACTGCTGCCATCTCTGGGCGGGTGCACCCGGATACCAGCTTGGCCCTTTTGACTCGGTTCAACGACGGGCTGTGAGAATTGTCGACGATCCCAAACTCACTTGCGGTATTGAACCCTTAAGTCTGAGGAGAGACTTTGCCTCCCTGTGTGTGTTCTACCGCTTGTACAATGGATTGTGTTCTGAGGAATTGTTCGAAATGATGCCCACGGCTACTTTCTACCATCGCACCGCTCGCCATTGACAGACCATTCTCACACTTTGGAACCAAAATGGTCGCGAACAGTGCGGTTTCAGAGAAACTTCCTCCCGCGAACCCTTGGGTTGTGGAATGAGCTCCCTGCCAAGGTTTTCTCTAAGGACTACAGTATGGGGTTCTTCAAAAAAGAAGTTATTAGATTTCTGAAGGGTCGGCAACGCGCGAGTGATGCCCCTGGTGTTGCAAGCGTCCATAGGCTACGGTGACCGCTTACCATCAGGCGGACCGTAGGCTTGTTTGCCACCTTAGTGGTATAAAAAAAAAAAAAAAAAAAAAAAAAATATGAAATCTTTTGAGAAGCGGTTAGATCAGACCTATTGTCAACTAAGCTATTGAGCCTGTTTATGAACGATCGCCACGGCGATTTAGCAGAATCGCCACAATATTTTGATAGGTCAAAATTTTGCAAAGAAGAAGAAACCCCCTGAACGGCCACCACAGAGTTCTCACGTTCGCCCTTAGGGGCAAAAGTCTTAAACTTAGCCCGACGAATCTGTGCAACCCTAATAACAATCTGGTCGCAAAGGTCCTCAGCCTGATCCAAATCTGTGGTAAGTTTAGCCACATCCTCTTCTTGCAAACCCACAATAGCTTGCTCATAAGCATCTCGAATGGCGTTCATCGTACTCTTTAGCTGCTCATACCTATGAAGTAGGTCATAAGTTTTGTCCGGCCCTGCAATCAAGGTTGCAGCCTTTGCTAACCAACGCAAGCGACCAGCCAAAACAGTTCTATGTGTGCCCATTTCATATAAACAAACAAGAAATAAATGAACTTGGATCGTAAAAACTGGGCCAACGTAGGCCTTAACTAATTAGGTCACAAGTTAAATTTACAAGAACTTACCCCTTTTGGCTTTCGATGTTTTTTGTAATAACATTTTTGAGTAAGATTGTATGTAGTGTGTATGTGAATGTCTGTATTGTGTTTCTCTGTTCACTATAACTATAAAATATTAAATTATATCGAAAAACAACGGCCGCGACCTTTCAACCAAGGATTATATGAGTGACTAACTGACGGGCACGCGCACAGAGTAAGCTACGATCCAACCGCATATTTTTTACCGAACAATATGCCTGGATGTCTGGATGAAGATAAACCGAGCCAGAGCCATTAATCTACTGGCAATCGAGAAAGCGTCGCGACGGCACGCTTCAGCACTGAATCCCCTACCATGACCTCTGCGACCCGCGGGATACCGTCCGAACCGGGGAAAAATTGCACGATGCGACCTAAACGCCATTGCAAGGGCGGTAAATTTGAGTCCTTTAAACTTCACTTTAACACAAATATTTAAAAACAAAGTATGAACAGTGAAAACAAAACACTATTAAATAAAAAAGTACCTACTTCAAAAAAAGTTTATTTAGTAATAGATGCTATCTCTTTATACACTTATATTCCACACTATGCTGGTCTTAAGTCCTTGTATTACTTTTTATACGAACGTCCACTACCTCATTCTCCGTTTACATCATTTTTAATTGTAAGTTACAACAATAGTTTTGGAAAACAAAAGCTTCACCTATAATAATAGACATTTTAAACAAATCAAAGGAACGGCCATGGGGACGCGCATGGCACCGTCATAAGCAAATCTTTTCATGGGTGAACTTGCCATCATTTCCTTAGAACAATAAAACCATTAGTGTGGCTAAGATTTATTGATGACATTTTTTTAATATGGACAAACACATTTTCTTCGTTACAGTCGTTTATAAACAACTTCAATAACTTTAGTATTCTCAAGTTCACACATAAAGTATCAGAACATCAAACCACAATTTCGACGCTGATATCACCATTTCATCTAAAAATAAACTTAACACTTCTGTCCACTTTAAACTTACAAACAAACTACAATACTTACACTTTAATAGCTGTCTCCCATTTCATACCAAAAAATCCATTCCATACTCACTATCAATAAGAGGTAAACGAATTTGTAACAATAAAACATCCTTAAAAATATACCAAGAGACAATATTGAATGCATTACATAAAAGACATTACCCTGAACACTTCTAACAAAAACAAATATATAATAGACCACAATATTACCAACAATCATCTTTACAAAACAATAACACTAGCTCACTTCGGTTTATCACAAAATACTTCCATGGCTTACATAAAATCAAAAATATTTTCAAAAATTTACTTCCGATTCTAGACACAAACACAGAAACAAAAGATTTATTACCTACACCACCAACGATCACATTTCGACAAAACAAGAATATTAAAGAAATTTTAACTAAAATTAAGTCACCCACCACAAATCCAACATTTCCTACAACAACCAACACAATCCCATGCTACGGCCTTTGATGCAAAACATGCCCAATAGTTAATTCCAATACAATCATAACATTATCAAACGCTCAAAAAACATATCATACAATGTCTAAAGCTACATGCAAAACATCCTGTTGCGTATACATCATCGAATGTCACGTCTGTAATCCATACTTGTTAAGTATGTGATTAGGGACGCGAGTGAAAGCATTGGTAGTCCATAGCGCACTGGCATTTAATAAAGAATTGTCACCCAACAACGGGTATACACAGATACCCACTTATACTATACACAACATCCCTCCACCTAAGTTTCTTACATAGTAAAATAACTCAAAAAATTAATTAAAGGAACTTCTTATAGTCTACCGTTGAACGTTCTCGCAACGTTCTAGGATGCGATGTCTGTGACCTAGCAGTTTGTACTGCGAGGCCCACGCCGGGACTGGCGCCTGCTGAGTCGTCCGTTGCTGGAGCTGAGGCCAAGTCGGGCTCGGGCGGCTGGAGCGCACTCTCCACTTCTGTTGCCGTTGGCAGCGCCACACTCGCAGCTGAGTCAGTTGCAGGATTTATTGGTTGAGGGGCTTGGACATCCACTTCTCCCCTGTCAATATTGTTGGTATCTACCTGAGCCTGTTCCAACATAACTGGCAATGTCCACATCTGAGGAACGTACGTTTGCTGACTTGATCCATCCTTAGTAGCAATTTTCTTGCTGCACTCCTTATCGACGAAGGGAGATATTTGATTTTTATGTCTTTCGACCATAACGGAGTTATCTGCGTAATCTTTAATTAAATACATCACTCCCGATTTTTTTCTGTATGATTCCTCTAATCCATTCAAAATTGTTTTTGGCGGCAAATTTTTTGTACCAGACTTTATCTCCTGGACCATAATCTGCTCGTACAACACCCCCGTAATATTTACTCTGCAAGAACTGTTTTTCTTTTACCGACTTTGCGAGTTCAGTGGACGAGGGCGACTGCGGCTGATCGCGTGGATTAATAAAATCTAACACCGATCTTAATTGACGGCCGTAGACCAAGTGGGCAGGCAAAAAACCGGTTGTAGTATGGACTGAATTGCGATAGTCAAACAAATATTTTAGAAGTTTATTGTTTAGATCACTTTGATTTTTACATGTTAACAGAGCGCCTTTTATGCCTCGTTTTACTATTTTTACGTAGCTTTCCGCCTGCCCGTTGCTTGCCGGGTGGTACACAGGCGACGTTACGTGTGATATGCCGTTCAACTTACAAAACATTTCAAAGTCATTCGAGGTAAAACTTGTACCGTAAAAGGTAAAACCGGTTTCGAATTGTCTTTTAATTGCAATTTTACTTTGTATTTATTAAAGCAACCTAATTTTGTTGTAAATATATCTGAAAATTCTGCAATTAATTTGTCAATTGACTCGTTTTCGGAAACTGAACTATTACAAAAGTGTACTGAAGACAATTCTAGACCAAATCGCGAAATAAAATCCCGACCTAAAAGTGGGGGCCCGCCGCCACGCACCACAAACACGTCCAGGGCCCGCGTGCGGCCCCCATACGTCATGCGCAGCCGTGCACAACCTACACAAACTATGGAACCGCCTGTATAGTTAACTAGTTTTTTTTTGTAGGCGATAATGGCACACTTTGAAAAAAAAAATTATAAGTATCTTCGGATATCACCGTAACGGCAGAACCACTATCGAACTCAAAACGAATTTGAACACCATCGATAACCACAACATCGGTCATGGGAGCCCCATTCCGGCCGCACGCTCTCAGCGAGCTCCACCGCCTTCATTAGCGTCAGCTCACCGACGTCCTGACCGAACACTTTTTCGCGCTCGTGACCGGGCAGTAGGCCCATCACGAACTGGTCCAGCAGTGAGTCTTCAAGATGCTTAAAGCCGCAGTGCGCGGCAAGACCCCTTAGCCGTGCCGCCCACTGTACCGGTGTCTCGTCCGCTTGCTGTGCTGCTGCGTAGAAATAATGGCGTTCCGCAAATCCGCAGCGGTTGGGTATAAAATGGGCGTTTAAAATGCTCACAATGTCGTCAAAATTTTTTTCTTCCAACACATTAGGCAGCGCAAGATTCGTGGCCAGCTGATACGTCCCTTCGCTTAAGTAAGTAGTTAAGTATGTGATTAGGGACGCGAGTGAAAGCATTGGTAGTCCATAGCGCACTGGCATTTAATAAAGAATTGTCACCCAACAACGGGTATACACAGATACCCACTTATACTATACACAACAATACTATATAGGAGAAACTATCAATTCCTTACATATACGAGTCAACCATCATCGACACACCACAGATTCCATTTTAAACTCACCTTTACCTATTCCCACCCATGCTCGTTCCAATGGCAAAAAATTTAACGAATGTTACTCAATAAGAATAATTAAATCTTTCAACCCCGCAATTTCTACCATGAATGAATGAATGAATGAATATAATTTATTTGCTAGAATAAGGTATGAAAGTTCTTATTGTAGTTAATATTTCACTTATTCTACCTCAAAAGGCGTGCAAATATTACCAAGAAGTTACAAAGAAATGATTAGGCTACACTTATACAAAACAATTACAAATTCAAGTGCAATAAATACCGCTTTTTAAATTAAATCACAATTGAATATAGAAATTACATAAAAAATATTAAAATACAATGTCATGAAATAAAGATGTCCAAATATGTCTTTAAAATAATTCTTTTACATACCTAAATCGGTTTCTAATACCTAGTTAAATATACACAAAGTTCAAAAATTAAATAAGGTTTCTCAAAAATAATGTCATGTGCTAATACATTATTAAAAAGTAATTGTATGTAATAAATAATTATTTTTAATTTTTAATATTTATTTTAACACTCATTTGATTAAATACTAGAGTTTAAAATTATAATATTCTGAATTGCTATAAAAACATTGTTCCTGCAACCATCTTGTCAAATTTATTTTAAATCGATGATATGGAAGGTCTTTAATTTGAGTTGGTAATTTGTTGTAAATTTTTATGGCCACAGAATAAACATTCCTTCCATATACATCCAAGTTGCACTTTGGGATAAACAATTTTAATTTGTCTCGTGAAGTTCGATGCATTACATCGCAGTGCTTAGGAAAATATTGTGGATGCTGTCTGACAAAGAACGTATGTCTTTTATATACAAGCAAGGCAATGGCAATAAATTTAGCCTCTTAAATAATAGTTTGCAGCTATCCATGCTCCTTGCATTACATAGAGCTCTTATACATTTTTTCTGTACCCTAACTGCTCTAATGGTATCGACAGAGTTTCCCCACAGTAGAAGACCATAAGAAGGTACAGATACAACATACCCGTGATAAGCCAATATAGCTGCATCAAGTGATATTGTTTCTCTTACACGTTTTAAAGCAAACACAAAGCAATTAACTCTATTGCACACATTATCGACTTGCGATTTCCAGTTTAAATGCTTATCTATTGTAAATCCTAGAAAACAGACATTACCAACCTCTTTAACTACATCGTCATCATATTTTATAATTAATTTTAATTTTTTAGATTTATACGTCGCAAACTGTATCATTTTTGTTTTGTCTGCATTAATTTTTAGATTATTATTTTCAAGCCATTTAACAATCTTATTAAAATTTTAGTTTATTTTCAGTTCAAAATTTTCTTCATCGTTACATTTTATAATAATTGTTGTGTCGTCGGCAAATAATATACACTGCTGTGATGTAATGTTAGGTAGGTCATTGATGTAAGTTAAAAACAGCAACGGATCCAAAATACTACCTTGGGGTACACCACATTTATTATTTCTCAAGGTAGAACGGCATCTTATTTTTGATGGCTGTCCATGTATTTCTGACATTTGAGAAATTTCGGTACATTGTCTCCTATTTTCGAGGTAATCCTTTATCCAGTCCCTAGCATTACCCCTGATTCCATACCATTCCAGCTTTTCCAAAAGGGTGTCATGTACCACAAAGTCGAAAGCTTTACTCATATCTAGAAATATGGCTATAGTGGGTTTTCTATTGTTTAAATTTTCCGTAACAGCCTTGACCAGATAACGCTAAATAATCATTAAATATATTAGAAATTAAATCAGGATCTGAGTATATAATGTCATTGTGTTTGATCATGTCGATCTTGTGGCGTGGTACTTTATTATGTCCCAAGTAGCTTTACATTTATTTTTATTTTTTTCTATATAATTTTTATTCTGAAACTTTTGAGCTTGTAACATACATTTTTTCAAAATATTACAATATCTTTTATGTTTTTTTTATTTCCCTGTTTATTATTTACTCCAAATTTGTATGAAAGGTAAAGTCGTCTTTTCTTTATACTTGACCTCCTTAAGCCTTTTGTTAACCATCTAAGCTTATTTGCCTTTCTTGTAACTTTCACTTTTATTAAAGGAAAACAAAGCTTATGAAATAATGTAAGTGTGTCATGAAAGCAGTTAAAGGCATTTTCCGTGTCATTTATCTCATATAGCTCTGAAAACGAAAGTGCCTTTATACAGTTACAAAATTTTTCAGTGTTTTCTTGGTCTCGTTTGTATTCAAACCAGTAATGCATCTCTTTGGGTTTTTTTTTTAACTTTTATCGATAATGTCTGACCAGTTTCGTGGTCAGATAACGCTAAGTAGTGAACCTTGGCTGTTGCCTGTGCGAAATTACTGGCTATTTGATCTAGACAGGCTTGGTTTCTTGTAGGTTGTTTGATGTGAGTGTCTAAGTTATAATTATTTAATAAACTAATTAATTCCTGGCTGTTTTTATCTTGCTTAAGTATATCTATGTTCCAGTCTTCGCACAGAATATTTTTTTGTTTGAGTGTTTTCTTGTTAAATAGTCAAATAAGGTGTCAAGTTTTGAAAAGAAAATACTCATATTACTATTAGGCGTTCTATATACACAAATTATTATTATTTTAAAATCGATTAATTCTATTGCACTACATTCAAAGTCAAATATACATGTAAAATTTTTAATAATGTCAATATTTTTTAAATTTATACTAGTATTTACCTATGCGCGGAATCGGGCGTCAGTTCAATTCAAATGCGGAGAGAGAGGTGCAGCGGTTGGTGTAGCGGATGGCGGTTGGATGTGTCGGTTCTGTTTCGGAGATAGGTCTTGATGACGGAGCTAACACACATAGATTCAATAAAAACAGCGGATTGCGGTATCGGTATTTAATCTTCTATGGTTCTTCTATAATTTTATATGGTCTGTATTATAATAACACGGTGTCGCGGTGCGTCTTCGGCAAGCGGGGCGGGGGGCGCTTCAGTGCGCGCGGTGCGTTCGTGACGGCTAGCTTGGTACAACTGTCTGTCGATGCAGCGGGCGGCTTGCAAGGCGCTGGCGGCCTTGGGTACCTTTCCATCGTAGGTGTCGGTGTCGGTATGGTCACGTAGTCTTGTACATTGGGTCCCGTAGAATTATGTCAGTTATAAATAACGTACGGTCGGTAGTCGGGTGTAGGGAATTTATTTATTTATAATAGGTATAAAGTAAAATAAGAAAATATATGCGAGCAAATTCGAGGGGCGAATTTTAGCGAACATAACTCGCGGCGGCCGGAAAGGGATCAAAACTATGGTTTGATCGGGAATAAATAGTGGATCCTTCGGAGGGTCAATTAAATACACTCAAAAAATTTGTTTACAAATGTTGAAGCGGTAGCCTTGTTTAGACGCCTTAATTTTATATAAACGTTGATAAACCAAACACAAAGGGTTTATCAAACAGAGCAAGACATGTCTGATCTCCAAGAACAGACATCGGCACAACCCGGATATGGAGTTGAAGAGGCGGCTAGCATCTCAACAAAGGTCGCGGTGATAAGAAACTCTTATCGAAGGAGCGGTATGTGCTTTAAATTGCACTATATGTTTACGGAACCCTACGGCTGGTACATTGTCAAGTGCAATGTTTACTTAAATAAAACTTATAGTTAGTACGAAATCGACGGCGGCTTAAATTAAATATGAACTATCGGCGGATTACCTACTATGCGTAACGAATAATGAATAAAATAGAAAATGGTTTAATAAAATAACCTAAGCTAATTCTGTAGCTTGAACACGGGATACCAACTTCGTGTGCTACGGGTAACTTCGACGGCGCGCGGTGCGTACGGAAGCAAATTGTAAGTAGGTAACTTACAGGTAGGAAAATAAAAATGTTCGAAGACGGATATTCGAACTTATACGTATTAATTTTACGTTCTAATGTCAAGACGTTTCGGAAACTAATTTCGAACACAAATAAAACAACCAAGTAAACTGGTCCTTGTGTTTCGTACACGGAGCATTAGGACGGACGGTTGTAATAACAAAGTTTTAGTTTTACAAATAAAATAATCGACGGAGTAAGTGCGGTCACGCTAATACCTAGTTAGTGTAAGTAAGTACTTATCTATGTAATATATTGTAGGTACTTATCGGTGTACGCAAAAAAACAGTTGCAAATACGGACAGAGTTTAAAAATAAGTTATCCGTTTCGGTGTGATGTGTACCTAAACAAACATATAAGTTACGCGGTGCGAAGTTATAAGTAGGTACACTACAATAGATAGGACTAAAATATATGTCTGCTTCAACGCATTCCTACAACTTGGAATGTGTGAGAAACGGTTACCGTATAACTACATATAGTTGGTAGTTAGACGGGTGTTTGTTTTTATATCGGTAAAGTAATATGTATGTACAATTAGTTCACAATTTTGTTTACGGATTTGAGTACGTAATCGGTACGGTTGATTGATGTTATAAATCAAATCAAAAAATGAAGTAAAAACTTAATCGGAAGGTTTTAATATCAAAGCGGCAAAGTCGGGGGTTTCACATGTTAATTAACGGTTTATGCGGGCGGTTGAGATCGCGGAGTATAACTAGATAGTTTGATGTTTATATGCATCAAATATTAAACTAAAAAATAATAAAAACTTATTAGACAGTAAAAAATAATAAAGATTTTAAATATTTTCTGTAAAGACGGAGAGACATGAGCAATGCATGCGAGCGGTTAAAAAACGCGGCTTACAACTACATAACTTGATAAAAGATAATGAAAATCAAAAACTTAATCAAAACTAAATTGTGACTTATACCTAAATTAAATAAAACAAAAAATGTAAATGGAGCGGTGATTGAGCGGCGCGGGGTGAAGCGGTTGTTTTTCGGGATTAGCCATCGGTGCCAGCAGGCTTGAGTTATTTGCTGAAGGCTTTGATAACGGGACAAGCAGAGGTTTTCGTATCGGACCAGTGCGGCTCAGGCGGATTAAACTTCCACTGGACGTTACGTTTACGGAACTCGTCATAAAGCACGGCTTCATTGTCCAGTAAGAACTTATTAACTTCGGTTAAATATTTATTAGCGTTATTTAGTTCCTCGATCGGAACGCATTAAAGCGGGTAGTCCACGGCGACTTACAAAGCGGGTGAAAGCGGCAATAAAAGCGTCTACGGATAGGCTTGCGACGGCCTCCAAATGCACTGCCTTAATGGCAAGACAAACAAAAAACACATAAATATGCCGTAACGGAGCGAGCGGAGCGGAGTAAGCGGAGCGGAGTAAGCGGAGCGGAGTAAGCTTGACTTTACAAGGTAGGGACCTGCAAAGTCGGTCGCGGTACCAGCAAAGACACGTGATACTTGCACGCGATCAATAGGCAAATCGCTCATTAGCGGTGGCTGTGAAATAGCACTAAAGCGGTGGCATGTAACACAACGATGCAATACTCTAGACACTTGACGTCGTATAGAAGTGATCCAAAATTCCTGTCTTAGGACAGCAATTAAAGCATTAGGTGCGGCATGACAGTGTTGTCTGTGATAGTGTTCGATGAGTACGTATGTAAACCGGTGCTCCTTAGGTAAAAGCATCGGGTGTCGGATATCATAAGACAACAGTGATTGTTTGAGGCGACCTCCTACGCGGATAATGTTATCGGTATCGATAAATAAATCGAGTTTTTGTAACGATGTGCGGACGGCTTTACCCTTTTGTGTAAGTTGTATCTCGGAAACAAAGGCGGTACATTGTACAAATTTAACAAAATATTGTTTAGCGGCGCGTGTTTCATCCACAGTTAGGTATTTTAAACGAACACGGTGTTCATGTTTCGATTTAACGTTGTGAATAAATCTAAGTACGTTCGCGGTAATATTTATTAACTTTGTGTTTTTTGTTCCGTCTGCGGTGACGGGTCCTCTCCCTCTCACGGTAGATGGGCTGAGGCGCGAATGTGACACGTCCTTCACACGGTGACGTACGCGGTGACGTACGAGGTGATGTACGCGGTGATGTATGTGGTGTACGCTAGCTCGCGGATCGGACCTACCTTTGTCATGGGACCTCCACGCAGACGGGTACTGCGATACAAAATTACTGCGCTGAGTTTGGCGGATAGGGTGTTTTGAGGAACACCATCTATAAATTTCGGCTATCGGAGCCCATTCGCGGAGTTGCGTGGTACTCATAGCTAATTGATCGGAGCCGGGGGGCATATGCAACACGAAGTTGCAATGGTTGCAACAGCTCGTGTGTTGCGAGCGTACTGCGGACGGAACCGTTCGGTATGCTGTGTAAGTACAGCTTGGTGCGGCTTGTCGGACTAGATCGGGGTGTCGAGCGGGATTTAAATCGAAGTACTGGTTGCACCCAGTTAATGTGTGCAACGTTGATTTGCAAAAGTTGCAACCGCGCTTTGGCTGCATTCGTGCTGCTGACGGGCGGTACAAATCTGACGGGTGACGAATCGGCGTGACGGACGGATGATCGGACTGACGGGCAGATCGCGTGACAGACGGACGATCGGATACGGGTTCAGTAAGACTGACGGGATCGGTTGTCTTCGGTTTATCGTCGGACAACGGTATATGCGCGATATGCTCGTGGTCTCGCGGAGGAGGAGTCTCGGTCGGCGATAGCGGAGATGGGTCGGTTCGACGGAAACCGTAATTTGGTCGGTGGGTTTCAGGACAACTTCATTTGAATGCATCGCATTCCTTATCTCCATATCTAACATGAAACTATGCATGTTTGAAAACCGGGTACGGTAGATGCCGAGGTCGGTATCCCCGAGATTACAAATCAGGTCCGTGTAGGCGGCCTCTAATTTGGTAAAATGCCTAAAGAAAATCCTTTCCGCAAAGGCAATCGCGGTTGCGGTTTTGGCGGCTCGGATTTCGTCACGGACTTCACTTAGAAGATCGTGCCTTATGTTAAACGTGGCTACGCACTTCAACATTTTAAAAAGTCAAATTATGGACAAACAAAGAATATGAATTAATAAATATAGATAACTCGGATAAAAGTTAATTGAGCGGAATAAAATAAAACGGGGGGTAGGTAAGTACGTCAATGTTACCGTTACGGTCGTAGCGTCCAGTTAGTCGATTCAGCGTAATCAGCGGTCGGGTTTCTGTCGCTATGCCTCACAGCGTTCAGCGACTCAGCGGCTCAGCGGCTGTCGCGCTTGAAAGCTACGTGCGGTGTCGGCGTGACCTTAGCGGGACGCCTCGTGGTTTTATCGGCGGCAACGTGGTTTGGCGGGACCGTGTGGTTTCGGCGGCAACGGCGGCGTAGTTTTGGGGGCCGCGTGGTTTCGGCGGCAACGGTTTGGGGGGCCGCGTGGTTTCGGCGGCAACGGCGTGGTTTCGGCGGCAATGGCGTGGTTTAGTGGGACCACGTGGGTTCGACGGCAGCGGCGTGGTTTGGCGGGGCCGCGTGGTATCAGCGGCGGCGTAGTTTGGCGGGCCGCGTGGTCTTGGCGGCAACGGCGTGGCCTTTAGGGAGCGGGTGCTGCTGATGCGGACGTAGTCGGATAGCAGATGCGGATGCGGATGCGGATGCGGATGGTCCAGTGATGGTGGCCCTCTTGGCTTCTCTTCCAGGACGATCCCACGATCTCGGTGGGACCTCCAAAAATATGCGCGGAATCGGGCGTCAGTTCAATTCAAATGCGGAGAGAGAGGTGCAGCGGTTGGTGTAGCGGATGGCGGTTGGATGTGTCGGTTCTGTTTCGGAGATAGGTCTTGATGACGGAGCTAACACACATAGATTCAATAAAAACAGCGGATTGCGGTATCGGTATTTAATCTTCTATGGTTCTTCTATAATTTTATATGGTCTGTATTATAATAACACACGCGGTGTCGCGGTGCGTCTTCGGCAAGCGGGGCGGGGGGCGCTTCAGTGCGCGCGGTGCGTTCGTGACGGCTAGCTTGGTACAACTGTCTGTCGATGCAGCGGGCGGCTTGCAAGGCGCTGGCGGCCTTGGGTACCTTTCCATCGTAGGTGTCGGTGTCGGTATGGTCACGTAGTCTTGTACATTGGGTCCCGTAGAATTATGTCAGTTATAAATAACGTACGGTCGGTAGTCGGGTGTAGGGAATTTATTTATTTATAATAGGTATAAAGTAAAATAAGAAAATATATGCGAGCAAATTCGAGGGGCGAATTTTAGCGAACATTACCAAAATGCAAGTTCCTCCGCGCTTCTGATTGCTTCGGGAAAAATATGCCGCTAGTTTATAGTTTGTCAAACAAACATTAGTCTCTGTTCCTTTTTTCAAAAACGTTTCAGTAAAACAAATAATGTTTATCTCTTCATGGTTTTGTATAAATTCATTTAAGGCTAATTATATGGTATCTAGTTTATTTAATAATCCAGCAATATTTTGGTGAAAAATATTTAAGGTATTTGAGCATTTATTAGACGATTTCACGAAAAAAAATTTTGCCTAAGCATTCCTTTTATATTTTCTGGTTCTGTGACTTGATTGTTTAAATGATTTTTTTTGGCTTGCTGTTTTTAAAAAAAGTAAGGAATCGTGCCCTTCTGTAAATATTGTTTATTTTTTAATTTTATGAAGTCTGAGCATGTGTTTATTTTATTCTTTAAAGGCCTTTTTGTGGTTTTGTTCTTGTGACAGTTATGATATAAGATTTTTTTTTCATAATCTTCTGAGTCTATGTGAAAGTTCAAGATTTTTGCAATCAAATTCGTGTTGTCTAAACTATTTTTTTCCTTTATCCTAATATACTTACAGTTTTTATATGTTTTTGCTACGCATAATATTAAGTTATGTAGCTTGTTTTCATTCAAACTATTATTTTTAAGGACCTCGAGAATGTAAAACGAATTGTTTTTGAGTTTGTTTAATGCTATGCTCAATTCTCTTATAAACAAAAAGGGTTAGTATCATTTGCGCCTACTAAAAGGATAACTCTGTCTCCATCAGTCAACATTTTAGGTAAAACATCACAGTAAGAGACCACCTCTGAGCAGCAAGCATTTGTTTTCACAAAGTTACTTATGTTATATTGATCATTCCACTGGTTTTTCCTTAAGTCGATCATTTTTAAAGAGAGGCCCTTCGCTTGTTGATCTCCAAGTATAAAGATTGCTCTATTTTCCTTCTTATTTTGGGTCACATTCAGTAGTGTCATCTTTTTTTCTCCTTCCGACAACTTTGTTTTCGTCCGCTCCTCACCAGATGTCTCCTTTTTCGTGCCTTCAGTTTGTGTCTTTTCCTCACACGATGGCGCTGCAGTCTCATATATGGTATTGATTTCACCGTACGATATCTCCTCATTAGATGTCAGGCAGATTGGTGTTGCTGTACTCTATGTCTATGTCTTCCTTTGTGTCTTTTCACCACCTGGTAGCGCTGAGTTCTCATCTGTGGTACTAACGCTTATTTCATTGCATACATTTGACTTCTTCTCACTAGATGTCAGGCAGATTGGTGTTGCTGGACTCTGAACGCCAGATGTTGGTAATGTTTGTCTATTTTCCATTGACGTCGTAAATAAAGATTTATCTAGACTAACTCGTCGCGGTAAAGATTTTCTCTTTCGACATTTCCGCGTTGGAGTCGAACATTTTGTTACATCTATTCAACTACCATTCAACTAAAGACTTGGGAAAATGCCTATATTTGGGCCCTTGGCGCCTACTTCAGTCCAGGGCTAAATAAAATACATTAAATAATAATAAAAAAAAAATTCAAACCATCAAATGTGCCATAAATTTAAAATGGAATCTTACGTTATTTTCTTACACCCATGCACATACCTATCTAATCAACCATCATTCATAGTCAACACACACACATTTACATCACATCACGTCAACTGTCATTAATAATTGTAAATAAAATATCCTTTTAGGTATTATATATTATAACTTTATTATTTAAGTATTGACAACGACAAATAAACGTCGAAATATCTACCTAATTTTGATTTTATTTATTGATATGATATAACAAAAATTAAATAAAAAAGAAAACTAATTTTACCAAAAACCTACTCAAGAAATGGTGTTATGTTTTTGTGTATGCCAACCCAGTAGTAAGACTAGTTTCAAACAGTATCAAAACATTACTAGGTTGGAAATGTGCGAAAAAAGTGCCAAAAATCAAGTTAAGGTTAGAACAAATTTGATATTCAGGTAGGTACAACAAAAGTACCAGAGTCAAACTAGGTCGGTAACCTCGCTCTGGCTACCAGAATTGTTCTGTTTTGTCTTAAAGACAGGTAAAAACTAAACCCAAATTTATAACTACAAGGCGATTACTTACATCAATTGGTACTATTGCTGTATGTACATGGACCACGTCTATCTGTCCTTATGTCCTGTAAGGAGACCTAAATAGGGCTTAATTATATCAAGTAAATAAGAGACGACAAAAAAAGTATGGACAGGACCAAAAGGGTATGTAAAAGTAAATGAATGGTAGAAATCCATCGAGGTACTTTCCCTGGTCTAAAAGTTTGTAGCACTGGCACTTTTTATATATTTCATATAAAAATTCACAGAAACAAGTTTATGTTTGTAACGCGATATTAAATATCGTAATATAAGCGTCTTAATTATCAAATATCCAAAAAACACAACATATATTTCTTTAGGTTATTTTGCAGAGTCATGACCGACCACAGAGTACTGCGGAAAACAAAAAAGGCTGCGTTCGTAACCTAGCGCGTTGCAGATAGTTGTAACGGAACGAAACAGTACATATTTATACTTTAGGTTTAATTATAATCTCTCACTCTTTGCACGGCGTGCAGGGTAGAAAAAGATTTTAGGGACAGTAATCTTTAGCCAGTTAACTTTAAGTGCCTTAAACTTTGTATATCCATTTATTAGGATTAGTCAAGAAAAGGCTTAAAAAATTGTCACTTACTATTTCATAGGAAGCCCAAAAGCAATGTATGACATGTTAACTTAGATCTCTTATAGAGAATTTTTTAAATGTGCACATAAAACGAGGCAGTCGGCGTGTTATGTCTTCAATACGGCCCTTCCACTATTTTTTGCAGCTGATTATTTGAGCTATATCAGTGATTCCTATTATTAGACAAAATTTTGGATTTTATCTTGCAAAAAATCATCCGGCATTCTTCATTTCATAGTTGGTCATTGGGCCTCTATCGTGTTTTGATTACGTAGAGTCTTACCTAACAGCACTACTTGCACTAGGTAAGTGTACCTCCGGTTAATATCTTTCAGAATAGCATATCCAACAATTAACCAATATAGACACGACACGGAAATTGGCACAACACAGCTCCATGGCTATGTTTTTAGTAGTATCTGCTACCTGCTACCTGCTGCCTACTACCTGCTGCCTGCTGCCTGCTACCTGCTGCCTGCTGCGGATCTAAGGCACATTTGTATCCATTTGTAACATCTAGTATCCATCCGAATTTGGTTTTAGTGATTCTAAATAAAAGGTACATTACCGTTATTGACACACTCTCAATGATCGTAATGTTGTTGTGACGATAAAAAAGTGCAGTAGAACAAGATGCCAAACATTGCCTTGTCTTGGTATTTTAGTTGGCTATATTATGCTTGGCGTCGACTACAGCCAAATCGAATCAGCCTGCAGTGCAATCGCTAATTGATGAAATAATGCGAGTTAATGCGACTTTGTTTGACTCTACGTGGTGAGTCCAGTCGACGCTAGCCTTTATGCCACTGGATAGCTGTCTATTTCTTATTGCAGTTCAATGTTGCCATAGCCAGATTGATGATGGTAACTAGATCAGTTTCGGGGATTCTTAGTAGCCCTTGCCCCGCCGTTATCTCGACTGCTTCCAAGTCAGCTGTCAGGCAAGACTAGCGGGAACTAGGGGCCGCCGTGGGTTTTTGTGATTTTCGCATATGTACGGGGCTGTGTCAACAATCAGTAATAATCACCTCGCGTGGCATGCGGGTTGCCGATCGCATGTGGCCGAACTTCTTTAATAGAACTTTAGTAAGCTAAATTAAGGATAATTAAGTATAAGAAGTAAATGTCGCGAATGTTAATAACAGAGTTGAACTAGTCTCACTGACAACTTAAAAATACCTTTAGAGTCATGGTGACAGTTTTGTTACTGTAAAGTTTCAGAAAAAGTCACGCCACCTAAGCTATGGGTGACAGAGACGAGTCCTACTGCCGTCTCTGTCTAACAAGGAACAATCCTCGTATGGGCTCTCAACTGCTCGAACGCGTATAGATTACGTGCTCTCAGTCAGTTTAACTATCTTGTGTTTTATTTTTAGAGTTTTTGTTATTTAGAGGTTTGTTTTAGATATCAAGAATTACTTTCAACTATATGTGTATATTTGTTATTCCCTGAAAAATCAACAGTTACACATAAACACTGTAAACCTAAAGTGGAACTAACGTGGTGGGCGTGTCAGGCACGAGTGGCGTCGAGTCGTCATCGGAGGGCTGTAGCAGCGCGGCGCCGAAGCCTAACGCAAGTCGCTTCATTAGCGGCGCCCGCTCCCCGAGCCGCCGGTAGCTGTGCTCCTCTAGTGGAGACGACGACTCTTCTGAACTGCTGGGGCTGCTTGCGGTCATCGCCTGCGACCCGCCCCGCACCTCACATGGCACTGTCGAACTGGAACAGTACACTGCTTGTGTTGCGACGACAAAGTGGTATGTTTAACTATGTCAATTATGTTAAGTTAGACACCACCCAATAATATTCAAGTAAAGATACGGTACCTTCATATTGTTCGAAATCTAAATTTGATTAGCTGTTATTTACACGTACTAACCTTAGAGGAATGCAATAGATAATACGGATCGTGTGAAACAGAGGGAGACAGCTACATTTAGAAAGCGACATGTGACTGAATCAATTTACTATAGTTATCCTAATTTCGCCGCCTCAGTTTATGCGTGCTAGTAACATAACTACCTGTTTTAATACAAACATTATCATTGTCCACCAGACAAACATTCCGCTGACAGTAACTATATTTGTCATAGTTCAGTTTTACTCTATCCGAATGTTCAGAAGATTTAGGTAGCGAGAACTAGAGTAGGAGAAAAAAATTTAGGCTATAAATGGTGAAATTACATTAATTATAGTATAAGTGTCACTTCTTAGAAAGAAAAACTTTGCGTAGGTTGTGGTCTGGCTGGCGTTCTTCAAGAAACTGAAATGGAGATGGAAATGGAAAGCGCACACAATCAAGGAGAAATATAAAATATACTAATAACTAATATCTAAGGCACAATTGAAGAAAGTGTTGGAGAACTCACACTCAGCTTCGTTCTATGTAATAATAATAAAACATTTACTGAGAGAGTACAAGAGTTATCACACGCCACGAATGAGAGATCCACTATCTGTTAATAAAATGTATGACGTTATTCTGCCACAATATTGTTCTGAGATATATTTCCCATGTCGATTACCATGATTATGGCGTGTATCACAAATGTTTTTCCGTTGACAACTAATCAATGACGTCATACATAATAAATCGCATGCACTGTTCGCGGAACGAAATTTTTATGTGACAAAGTCCTAAAGTGTACAACATTTACGTGGGTCCTATTTTTTTTTTTATTATATAAAGTAATTAGTAAATTACTTAAAAATTTTAGCTTAGCAAGCTAAAGCTATAAAGTTCGCTACAGCAAGCTAAAGCTATAAAGTTTGCTACAGCAAGCTAAAGCTATAAAGTTTGCTACATCAAGCTTAAGCTATAAAGTTTGCTACAGCAAGCTAAAGCTATAAAGTTTGCTACAGCAAGCTAAAGCTATAAAGTGTGCTGCAGCAAGCTAAAGCTATAAAGTGTGCTGCAGCAAGCTAAAGCTATCAAGTTTGCTGCAGCAAGCTAAAACTATAGCTATAGTCCGTCCACTTGGAATAAAAAAGTACTTCCGCATTTATAATATGAGTATGGATATCCATAATTTGTTACATTGTGACAAAATAGTTTTTTATTATGAAAAAATCGGCCAAGTGCGAGTCGGACTCGCGCACGAAGGGTTCCGTACCATTATCTATAAAAACAGCAAAAATAATTACGTTTGTTGTATGGGAGCCCCTTAAATTTTTTTTTATTTAAATTTAATTATTAATTCTTAAAGTGACGATATAACTAAATATATTATGTAAATATTTTAAGAGTCTACCAGTTGCCGTTATCAACATCGAGCAAAAAAATCACGTTTGTTGTATGGGAGCCCCCTTAAATATTTATTTTAATCTGTTTTTTAGTATTTGTTGTTGTAGCGGCAACAGATATACATCTTCTAAGAAAATTTCAACTGTCTAACTATCACGGTTCATGAGATACAGCCTGGTGACAGACGGACGGACGGACAGCGAAGTCTTAGTAATAAAATTCCGCTAATTACCCTTTGGGTACGTAACCCTAAAAATGGGAAGAATATTTAAGCATTGCTAAAGTTATGAATTCAATCGGAGACAGGCACTGTGTTTCATAAGAGGATTGTATGATATTTGTTCAAAAAATGTAGAGTGCAAGTGCAAGTGTACTGTCACTCTGAGTGTTGTCTCCTGTACCGGGCTATACTTAACTGTGGTGCAAAGCCGCAAGCACGGTTCTTCTGTACGGGGGGTTCTTCTATACTTGCATGTGGTGCAAATTAAACTTCGACTTATGTATTAAGTAGTAGTAACGATTTTAGGAAAAGAATAATAAAGTACCAAGAAAGTTTCATCTATATATATAAAAATTACGTGTCACATTGTTTGTCGGCGATGGACTCCTAAACTACTGAACCGATTTTATCAATCTTCGTAACTATCTGTTATTTGATCCAACTTAAAAGATAGGATAGCTTATATCTTAATTTATAGTCGCAATATTTTTTTATTGCAAATTATTCGTCTATTATCTGTTAGCTCCAAACGATTCTTCAATAGATGGCACTATGTTAATAATACGAACCTTTCATATAACCACCACGTGTCTCAATTATCTGTTAGCTCCAAACGATTCTAATAGATGGCAATATCTGTTAAATGGATTGAGTAAGTATTCAATAGATGGCGCTATGTTAAATGCGCCGAATTCGATAATTTAAGTAGTGTTTACTATTGTTAGGGCAAGGTTTATATGAAATAAAAAAGGGTCCAATGGGAGTCGGACCCGCGCACTACTGGTAAACCTATTGTAATGAAATTTTGATAAATGGTTGTGCACACCGCCGGGGAAGGTTTTTGAGAAATAAAAATTGGTCAAGCATACGCTGGGGTTTCTGAATTAGTACAACCCTTTAAAAATAGGTGGCGCACCAGTTGTTTTAAACAAGAGAAACAACGTTCTCCGGGTCACCTATCTGCTATTTGATCCAACTTAAAAGATAGGATAGTTTTTATCTCGATCTGTCAAATGCGAGCCGGACTCAGGCACTTTAGGCAAAACCAACGTTCGCCGGGTTACATAGGGACGGCAGCGAAATAACGTTCGCCGGGACCGCTAGTATACTATAGTTTACATATTACGAAGGTATTGATACCAATATTAATGATATATATAAAATAAGGTGTGGGCGTTACCGATCTGAGCAGTGCGAGTGCGGGTGCGAGTGCGGGTGCGGGTGCGGGTGCGGGTGCGGGTGCGGGTGCGGGTGCGGGTAAGGTCGCGCGAGTCCCGGCAGCGAGCACGGCGAGCGCAGGCCCATGCCGCTCACCTCCGAGGCCTGCAACTTACACCCACCACTTTATTGGTACAGAAACCAAACTGATAGGTATTTACTCGGTATACTATCATTATTAGGAATAAAAGATAGAGACACAGTCAAATACCGGTGATTTAACCGGTTAGGTACGTCTGCAAGTATATACCTAGACAAAAGTTATTTGTTGTGTGGTTTAATATTAAAACGAATAATTATTATATCAAATTAATAAGATATATTTAAAATATTAACTATAGTTCCATTTTTATATGTATCTTTTAATGGCTATTATTCTTTTAAAGGACAATTTATTGGTTTTACAATAATATCCCTGCAGAAGTATGTCAAATAAACTTAATAAAGTTCAAAAATTTTGTAAAACAGAAAAATGACGAAAAGAGTTATTACAAAGTTAAAGACTACCTTGATGATAAAAAGGCATGGGATTAAATATTTTTTGTTAACACAATATACTTGATAACTTGTATTGATTAATTAAAATTATAAGAGCGGCTGCTGGAGAGTTTTTTTCGCCGTTTCTTCTCACCAGAACGCCATTTTGACTTCGAAATGGTAGCAAATAGTGACTTATATTTTACTAGCTTTAGTCAGCGGCTCCGCCCGCCCGAAATTTGGTTCTCAGTGTGGGATTCTTACGGCAACTACTTAATTATACTAAAGACGTTTGTTTAAGCAAGCTATAGCTGCAGCAACGGTTCGTTTTTGTAATTCGGTTATAATTACATCCGAGGGAAATTTTGAATTTTCCGGGACATAAAGTAGCTTTTGTCCTTTCGTATCTTTATCTATCTCTCACCGAAGTATTCCAGTGCCTCCCGATGGAAGCTGACTAATCCATTCGATTACATATTCTTTGTTTGAGTATAGTTATAAACAACAAACAAATAGGTTGCGTGAGACTATAGTAGAGTATATATGTCGTAAACGTAGGAAAATACAGTAGTTTAACAAAAACCATTTGGTATTAATTTTGTTATAAATGAGTACCTACTAATAATTTATGTACAAAAAGTAATGAAATCGCATCAAAAACATAAATGTGAAATGAGAGCCAAGTTCAATATCAATCAATATTATGATATATGCCTTGGATGTTGACTTCAACGACAAAAGAAGTGAGATCTAAATGGGTGCCAAGTTCAATGGTCAGTCCTGAAATTTATATTTATAACAACATAAAATATTATTTCTTCTTATAACTTAGGATAATATATTGTAGCCTAAGGTCTGACTTTCTAGTTTCGCAAGTTCTAAATCTGTTACTTGTCTGATAATATAAGATACACATACATGCACATATTCATATATACACATACAGACAAATATTAATACATATATATAAATATATATAAAAGATAGAAAATAAAACTATACGTAAAAGAACTTATAGGTCCTATCTGATTCAATCCTCGTTCGGCCGCCCGATAGCGGCAGGGCTCCGAACACGAGCGGGTGCTACACACAAACACGCACATATACATAAATGCACACACATATTCAAACAGACGTTGCACACCCGAAAGTGGCCCAGCCCCTACACAACAGCCCGGCAACAAATGCACATCATTTAAACTACCATCACTTCGGAAACTAGCCTAAAGGGAGAAGAAGTGACAAGAAACTCCCGGATGTACACCTGTTACCAATCAGTCATGCAGGAACCAAGCCATCAAGTACACAATATCTATCCAAACATGTATATACACACATACACGTACGTACTCGTGCGCCACATCCCCACACAACCAAAGCCCCACCAAAACCAGGCAACCAAGGCGGATTGCACATGGAGCATCCCCTGGTAGCTCGCCACCAACCACTATAAAGTAAACAACAGGGACATAACATCGTTAATTAGCTTGGTCTTTAGAGTGCTCCTTTAACTTATCAAACCTAAATTATTTAAGTTTGAATAGAAAACCTAACATTAATTTTGAGTGATACTAGGCCATACAATTTTGTCATTCAAATAATCAGAAACCTTCCCCGGCATGTGCATAACATCTTACCAAAATTTCATTAAAATCGGTTTACCATTATTGCGCAAGTACGACTCACACTTGACCCTGTCCAACTCGCACTTGACCCTTTTTTCTTTCTCAGAAACCTTCCCAGCGTGTGCATAACAACTTACCAAAATTTTATTGAAATCGGTTTACTCTTAGTGCGCGAGTCCGACTCGCACTTGACAGTTTATTTTTTTCATAAGAACCTTCTTCTGACAATAACAAACACAACAGAAAAAGAATTAGCGAAATCGGTCTAGCCGTTCACGCTTGATGGCGTGACCAAGGGAAATAGGGATTCATTTATATATATATATATAATATAGAATATATAGATATAGATAGATAGATGAGGTTGAAATTAAAAGGTATTCATCTCCCGAGGTTATGGGTTACATAAAATTTGCATTTACATTCATCATCATTTCATTTGATTTGATTTCGCGGCGCCTTGCAGCGGGCTTCATACAAACGAATTTTTCATTTGTTTTTGACATTTACTGATCAAACACCACGAAATTTCTTAATCATAATCCCAAGCTGAATACCTATCTGTGGTTTTTCCAAAATCTTGTAAAACGTTTTGTTAACTAGACATCTTTTTTAAACCATTTGGATGAAAAACTAGAATCCTGTATAACTTTTGAACTATAAAATTTGATAGAAAACTGGCACACTGCAGACCTAGATATTTATTACTAGAACATGTCTTCAAAATTTCGTGGTGTTTGATCAGTAAATGTTAAAAACAACTGAGCAATTCGTTTGTATGAAGCCCGCTGCGAGGCGCTGCGAAGTGTATCCTTTTAAAAACATTAGGCAATTTAAACATTTATTGTGTTTTGATTTTTTTTTATCAAAATATTTACATTATTATTCTTTTTACCACTTAGGTGGCAAACAAGCTTACGGTCCATCTGGTGGCTGGTAGCCTATGGACGCTTGCAACACCAGGTGTATCACTCGCGCGCTGCCGACCCTTGAAAAATCCAATAACTTCTTTCTTGAAGAACCCCATACTGTAGTCCTTAGAGAAAACCTTGGCAGGGAGGTCATTCCACAATCTAAACGTTCGCGGGAGGAAGTTTCTCTGAAACCGCACTGTACGCAACTATTTCGATTCTGAAGAGTGAGAATTAATTCCCTGCCGATGGCGGACGGTGCGGTAAATCTTGTTTATTAAGTGTTTTAATACAAAATATGTAATTATTAGTTGATTCACTATAACATTATGTTTCGTTTTTAATTTTACAAAGAGTACCTATAAGACGCACGCAATTAAACAGTATTGTAATTAGTTTGTAAAACTATTCCTATATAGATTTCCACCACGGCCATCCCGTGCCCCTTGCTTGACAACGCATTCAGCACCAGCATATATATTTATGTAGTATGTATTGGGTAGTGGCTCATAGCCGTAGAATTTTTTTAACAAAGACAGTATTTTACTATTTATTGTATTTTTATTAAATAAAAGTACACAAAAGGGGGGTAGTGGCTCATGATTAACCTGGCGTTTGCACAGTTGGGTTTATTTGACCCGAGCAGTTTTCAAATGAGTGTGTAATTAAAATTTTTGTGTGACGTTGCCAATTTTCTCAGTAGCTGGAGCTAACGGTCCCCCCTCCGCGCGGGATATCGCCATTCAGTCGTGTTGCGGCCGCAGCGGGTGATAGACACGGCCAAACGCGAAAAAGGTAAATATGACCCAACCATACTATTCGTGTTGTAATTTTGCGCCGTTTAAAAAATGATAAGGATACTATGACTGACGTATGAGACTGATACAAATAGCATAATATTATAAGTCTGCTTAAGATTTGATTAACAAATTAGTTAATGTTATAGAGAAAAGTTTGTTTTGTCAAAATATTATTACTTTAAGACAGAGGTTGTCCATTTTGTTAATATCTTGTAAAACTTTTATAAAAATGTCATTAAAAGGATAGTTTCGTATCTTGTTGTTTTTTTTTTCTACTCAAAACATAGAACAGTAATCGTATTATACAGATAGTACAACCACAAACCAAATTTTTTTTTTTTGTAATTATGGCGTTTTCCTATACGGGTTCTCTCGACCCAACCCTACTGTCGTTGTTGCATATTTTGACTGTGCTGACGCCGGGTTAAATAGCTTTTCATCACATTCGTCGAAAGTAAGCCGCAGAGTCATTGTTTTTAACAAAGACAGTATTTTACTAATTATTGTATTGTTAGTAAATAAAAGTATACAACAGGTCGGTGGTGGCCCAGGGGCTTCAATTTTACCTTGTAAACTGTGTATTAAGTGGCGGAGATTTGAGCCTGGATGGCTTGTACCAATGGGACTTCTTAATTTTTCAAGTACATAGATTATTTACACTTCTGCCTTATCGGTGTAAGAAAACATCGTGAAGGAACCTGTATACGTCAAAAAAAACGTCGTGTGTGAAGCCCTCAACCGCGTTGGGCCTGCGTACAATAGCCCAAATCACCCTCAGTGAATACAAAATTTTATATTATTCCTTAGTTGCATTTCGAAATATTATTGGCCTCCATACAATTTTGGTTATCGTCCTGCCAATAGCTAGCCGGTCGCCGTTCCCCCTCCCCTACTACTTTCCCCGGCAATCACTAGCAGTATCCACGTTTTCTATCAGCGCACAAACGACACCCGGATTACATTTCGCAAACGATCCGAGCGAGCGGCAGTTTTCTGCAGACAACGTAGTACAATATAGTACATTTATACAGTACAGGTTACAGTAGTAACATTTATTTTTTTTTATTTAAATTTTATTTAGAAAACCAACAGCTGTTACAAATTCACACAAGCCAAAGGTTTCCCTAGAGTAATTATACAAAGTACACAGATAGGAGTGGTTACATTATACAGAGCACGCAGATAGGAGAGGTAACAATATACAAAGTACACAGATAGGAGTGGTAAAATTATATAGAGTACACAGATAGGAGTGGTAACATTATACAGAGCACGCAGATAGGAGTGGTAACATTATACAGAGCACGCAGATAGGAGTTGTAACAATATACAGAGTACACAGATAGGAGTGGTAACAATATACAGAGTACACAGATAGGAGTGGTAACATTATACAGAGTACACAGATAGGGGTGGTAACATTATACAGAGCAGGCAGATAGGAGTGGTAACAATATACAGAGTACACAGATAGGAGTGGTAACATTATACAGCGCACGCAGATAGGAGTGGTATTAATAAACAGAGTGCACAGATAGGAGTGGTAACATTATACAGAGTATAATAGAAGACACCTGTACTGTAAGAAAAAAGTAAGTTTTGTATTGTTGTATATTCTATATATACTCGTACACAACATAAAGGTTGACATGTACTCGTACGCAACACAAAGTGACAAAGGCAATTTTTTCATATTCAAATTGGGAATAAAGCGTGACAAGGGGGGAGAAGGGGGCTAAAATTACCGAAATTTATGTGACGTATTAAATGGATGGCCCCTAACGAGAGATTTTGTCTTTTTGTTCAATTAGTTACATTGTAAAAGTTTAACCGCTAAGTACCTACTTAATTGACACAAAACTTAAATTACGATAATGTATCATATTTTGCTGACATGGCACGGATTGGTTCAAGTTGATCTGCTGCAGCTCGTTTCTCACTTCAAGTAGGTAGTTAATTAAAATCGAGCGAGTTAAGCTACTGACCCCATTGAAACCTAACCTTCAAGTATTTTGTATAAAAGTAAAATTATTTTATCGCTGTCAGTTTTCCACTCGCACCAATCTCTCTTTGAATCGCACAATGCGTTTATTGGCTCGAGTCGAATAGTTCTTTGGCTGTACCTACAGTTTGGTTTACAGTCGTTTGACACGAGACCGGACGGGGGCGGGGGCGGGGGCGGGAGCGGGGGCGGGGGCGGCGAGCTTCCGACACTACCGCTGTGCGACAATAAACTTTACGCTTTATTTCTTCGACCTTTGTGACATACAGCTATTCGCCTAAAGCCACGTTTTTAACTCTATCTAAATATCAATATTTAAATGTTGACTTTTTAGGTAATTTTCTTTTTTTCTTTACACACTGAATTAAAGTTATTTTTATTACATGTATAAAGGCGTGATGTTGAAACACGTAATACATAAAAAATTATATATGAACGACTATATGAACTTAATTGCATACCTACACTGTTAAGATATTATGTGTCTGAGCGTAAGTGTAGAGCGTAAGTGTAGAGTATCACAAAAAAAAATTATTATTACTTTGATTTGACTCATCAAACTATTTTGTATGCACTTGCTAAATTTTTACTGTGGCATTATATATATATTTCACTCAATGAATCAAAATGACATCTGCTGTTGAGTCAGCTTAAAACATAGTGATTATAATATTATCTTTGAGTCAGCTGATTACCTTAGTACGAGTAGTGGTGGTGCTGTGTAGTGGTGGTGCCGTGTAGTGGTGGTGCTGTGTAGTGGTGGTGCCGTGTAGTGGTGGTGCTGTGTAGTGGTGGTGCCGTGTATTTATTTCTAGCCATCATTTCGTATTCGTTATATCGCGAAGATTTTCATAAGTAAACAATTCTCAATAAACATACTTCATATAGCAAAATGCATCTTTAAATTAGAATGGCGCGTTCAAATATACAAGTTCAGTTATCTTATACATTAGCAGAGAAGTTATGATTTATTTTATGAAAGGTTTAGAGCTAGCAAAATACAAGTGCAAACGACTCAAATGTAAAATATTAAAATAAAAATTACGAATCATAAACATCAACGCAAGATTAATTATTAAATGTAGGTAGTAATCTAACTCCCGATTTATGAATTCGGACTCTAGACAAAATTAAGTTGCGTAATATTTTGAACCAGCGACGGGAGAGTGAGTTTGAGCAAAGCTAGTAAAAATCCCCCTTGTTTTATTTATCGGAGATATAGATACGTCACAAAAAACTATCACCTGTTGCATGTCTAAACTATTCTCATTCTTATTGACAGATTTTTTACCCAAATTATCCCCTTTCCCACTATCCCATTTATAACAAACACATGCAGGCTTTCACACACATAACTCTGTCTCTCTCTCTCTCTCTCACACACACACACACGAACACACACACACACACACACACACACACACACGCACGCACACACACACACAATTTCCTACATAAATGTAAAGATAGCAATTTATTTTAGCACTTTAGTTGGAAAGTACACAGCGGTGGTTGATAGATTTTAAATAATGGCAATTTTTAAAAACTCAACATACGGATATGTAAGTGTGAGATAATCTATATTTTGTGTTATGTATGACTGATGAGTAGCGAAATATTTCAAAAACTCTGTTGTTATTGTGTATAAAACTGTGTATTTAGGTTTCTGAGAACACTTTTAAATCGTCAATACAATATAGACAATGTTAATTTCTGTCAGAAAGAGCTGGCAAGAAGTTCTATTGAAAGTAATAATACCAAAGATGACTTATACGTCTTTGAATAATATAATACTTTGATAATCAGCTAAAGAGTGTACAAAATGTACCGAAACACTTAGTAGGTGATAAAAATAAGTTAGTAAGCTACTAAAAGTCTTTGCTGGCCAAGGGGTTCAGTGGAGGGGGTTCCGAATTCACGGTCTAATTATTTTAATTTACGTGTGGATCGACTTTATTCGCGGTCTCGTTAATTTTATTTGCGTGTGGATCGACTTTATTCGCGGTCTCATTATGTTAATTCGCTGCCTAATTATTTTCATTCGCGGTTCTATGAAATCTTTTGAAATGTTCTGCGTGCAGTGTCAACAATGGATTTTAACTACAATAGATAATTCATTATTTAGTTTGGTTCTTTTGTCTACGTCGTCCTGAGGATTAAAATTTTGTAAGTCTCTGTGTCTAGCAACGATTCCGGTAATAATGGATTGTAATAACAATAGATAATATATTGTTTGGTTTCCTTTCTTTGAACTTAAGCTTCAAAATTAAGACGTTGATTTATTTCTTAAATGCCGTGGGAGGTCCCTGCTAACAAGTTGATACATGTTTTACTACTACGAAGAGGCGTCATCTTTAGAAATATTTTCAATTAAAAATATTTATTTAAGCTCTGTGACAAGCAAATACAGGTACTTACAATGCCAATATGGATTGTGATAACAATTGATAACTTATTGTTTGGTGTCCTTTATTTTGAACTTAAGCTTTAAAATTCAGACGTTAATTTATTTCTTACCCTTCATGTGAGGTATGCTATAATTTGTATAAAAGAATGTCCAGTAAAATTCATTATGCACTCTTATTTGTGAGTTTCAAAGTAATACCTACAGTCTTTTGTGTTCATATTCCGTCAAATGGAGGTAAATTTAATTACTTAATTTTCTTTATACCGTATGTGTGTTATTGTTTTATTATTTGATAACGGTATTACATAATTAGTGTCATTATTTATTAATATTTTTTTTTCGACTTGCTGGTTTATATTTTTAAAGTGTGCGCTCGGAAATAGGTAAAGCATCATGCAATTAATGTGTGTTAGTTTATTATTCAATCTAATCAAATAGTAAAGTTTGTTTATTGTTCTTTAACCCAGCAACAGAGATTGTTAGCACTATTAGGAAATTTCATAAATACCATTTTATTAAATTGATTTTTATTAACTTATTGTTTTACAATTTTTATTTACTTGTTTTAGCTTTTATCCCTGGAAAATTATACCTTAAAAAATTATTATTTTCCATTGGATATGAGCCAAGAAGAAACGAAAGACTGTACTATTTAAAAAAATTTGAAAAGCACAACGAAGCGAAATATCAAAAGTATTGACGCATTTTTCGAAAATCCTAAGAAAAGAAAAACCCAAGCAAAATCTTCGTGTGTCAGTCAAGGGAATGAAAATCGAATCTCTTATGTTTCTACCAATAATGATGACACAACGTCTGCGAGTCACCTATTAAAAATTGAAATATATAATTTGAAAAAGATAAAGGATATACCCTCGGATCAACATCATCATCATAGACGCTTCAGACTTACAAAACAGTTACTACGATCAACAACTGTATGAACTCTGTATACAGGAAGAAAGAAAACTCATCGATGAATACGATCAATTGCTTTACAAAATATGTTAGAAAAAAATAAAATCCTTTAGCATTGGAGGGGTGGGTCATATAAAAGTATGTATTTTAGTTTGAGATTATTGTTACTGATAGTGTTGGCGATGTGCACCCAAAGGTCGAGAAATCCAAAATAAAACAGGAATTTAAATAGTTTAGGAGCAAATAATTGAGAGGCTTGCAAGACAAACGTACGGTAGCTGTGGTCTGACTAAAGGAAAGGAATGAATGAAGATTGAATGAATCAATGAATGAATGAATGAGAGAATGAATGTATGACGTATGTCTTAGCATTTTGCCAATCAACCAGTTTCTTGTATAATTCCAGTTTCTTGTATAATTTAATTACACATGTGTTCGATAGATGGCGATACAAGTAAGTACATATCATTTGTAAATGCATTTTTTACATAGTTTTAAGTAAATAAATAAATAATACACGTTTTCATTTACGTTTTTAGGTTTCATGGATTGTGTCGCCAACACTTTCCCCCCCAGTGCCGTCCTGGCATTCACGGCAGTCATCATCAGGTTCTGGTAACAATGCAATGCGGGTTGCAGGGAGATTTCGTTTTGACATATGCCACTCTTACTCTTCCATCCTTTCCAGGGTAAATTGTTATTATTAGGCCTGTAGGCCATGTGTTGCGAGGTAAACTTAAATCGACTATCAACACAAGGTCTCCCACCTTACTGGGCCTCTTATCATAACACCACTTATGTCTGGTGCAAAACATATCTGTGAGCCTCTGTGCGATTCGCCACTGACGTCTTAGACTCAGATCAGCATCACAAAATTGTCCAGGTACTGATAAACTTGACGATGAACTAATGAGAAAATGGTTAGGCGTTAATGCATCTTCATAGTGGGAATCTACTGAGACGTGAGTAAGCGGCCTACTATTAATTATATTCTCAACCTCGGCCAGCAGCGTAATTAGTACTTCTTTACGTGGCGCTCTTTCTTTTAAAATGACTCTCAGAGCTACCTCTACGCTGCGTATCAAGCGTTCCCACGCGCCGCCCATGTGAGGACTGGCTGGAGATATAAAAGACCAGTCGACGCCCTTAGAAGTTGCATCCCTCTGGACTTCGTTTTGGTCCACTTCGGCAAACGATCGCCTAAGTTCAGCTTCAGCTCCTCGAAGATTCGTGCCATTGTCGGAGAATACCCTTTGAGGCCATCCACGTCTTGCTGCCATGCGTGTTAATGCCATGATGAGCGAATCAGTGGTTAGACTAGATACAAGTTCAATATGAACAGCACGTACCGTGAGACAGGTAAACAGAACGCCATACCGCTTTTCTCTTTTTCGACCCACGGTAACCTCCAGGTCAATTCCACACTCAGTAAAAGGTCGTTGATGATGCAGCACCCTAGATTCTGGCAAGTCTCCCATGCGTGGTGGGCTGCGTTTAGTCTTTCGGATACGGCACATTAGGAATTTAAAGGTTAATTAATTTAACCAGTCAGCAAACGTAACAAAAAATCATTAGGTATTTCCTGGTCCCAATTAACATTGATTTTCCAGGTACTTTGCATAATGATTTTTGCTTTGTTTGTAAATGGTGCAAGAAACCCATGAACGTCATTTATAAACATGACGACTCGTAACACTTCTCATTTAGTAGGTTTTCTTTTTAGATTTAATATATCTTGAGGTATGCGTTTCAGCGATAGGTCAAAGCCTATAGAGTCAGTGGCGGAAAACCGTAATAAACCAAGTGCCCTCTCAGATTGATGATCAATATTGAGACTTACGACGTTTTGACTTAAGGTCTCTTTTGGAATGTGTTTAAGTACACCTGGGCTGTTGCCTTGCCTTGTTGATGAATAAAGGAGACTTCATTCATAATTTTTGGAGGAGTGACGTCATCATGGTGGCTGTCTATGTAATCGTCCATATAGTGGTTATTCTGTATGGCCTTCACAGCGTCTGGCATTTCACTTGCACAGCGCTACGCGTTTTTATTTTTTATAAATTGCGCTATAAATAGCAAGCAATTTGCGCCAAAAATTAGTGATGTCATAACGTACTTTTTTATGGGACTTCTAGGATTTTCTCTCCATAAAAATCTTAGTGCATGCTGATCTTCTGGTCGGATTAAAATTCTTAAAAACATGTCCTTTATGTCACTCATTATTCCAACCGGGTTTTCTCGAAATCTGAAGATAATACCTACTATCAATTCTAACAAATCGGGTCCTTGGAGTAGGTAATCGTTTAAAGAGTATCCACAAGTTTTCGCTGCAGCTTCAAACACAAGGCGGAGTTTTTTCTTATTAGGGTTATAAACGCCAAAAGGCAAATACCAAATTCGGGTTGCAGTGGTGATGGCCGTATTTTCGTTGGCATCTAACTCCTCGGCATAGCCATTTTCAAACAAATAGTTTATTCTGTCACAATAGGCTAAAGCATAGGTTTTGTCTGCTACCAATCTTTTCTCTACAGATTGGAATCATTTTGACGCATTTTTTTATGAATCAGGCATAGGTGTTTCATTACTCCACGGTAGTCCAACTTCCCATTTATTATTCACTAATTTAGCAGTTTTATTCATTATAGATATAGCTTGCAGATCGTTTTTGTTCTGACGGGGAATGTTACTGACGCCGAGCGCTTCTAAAGCAAATGAACGGCGCACTAATTCATGTAGCTCTTCAAGCTGACAATTCTCAGGGGTAGGCAGCGAGCGTACAGAAATTGATTGCTTGTTCTTATTTTCTTAGCTATCAGTTTTAGTTGCAGTGAGAGCCATTTTGTAATTCTGCGGGTGGGTTTCAGAAACAAGTTGATGTAAATGATAATTACTCACCGCCGTCGTCGATACTACTGTGATATTAAATAACAGGTTTTTGTTTGTTGGCGTTCCACACATAACCCCGTGTACACACCAACCTAGCTGCGTACGTGTAGCATAAGGTTCATTTTTACCACCCACAATAGTGTCAATTGGCGCGAGCAAATGATTATGGTCCTGGCCCACTAATAATTGAGGTTTTATATCGCGACTTAACATAAAGTCTTTCACTTTTTGTAAATGTTTGTATTGCTCAAAGTTCACTTTAGGTATTTTTTGTACAGGCAAATGGAGATCGTTCATTGTCCGCGCGCGTAAACTAATAGTTTCTCCGTATGTATTAGATAATGTTATATAAACTATCTCACTCTCGCACACTATTTCGCTGGAACTCCATGCACCACGAACTCGTAATGTCTCACTGTGTCCATTCAATCCTACTGAGTCCGCAATTTTTGATGAGATAAGCGTCACAGTAGCGCCGTCATCGAGTAAAGCATAAGTTGTGACACTACCCTTAGGTCCAAGTAGACAAACGGCACTATTTTTAATACCACTTTAGAGTTCGATATTAAGTTGGTGTTCGTAACAGTCTCATCGGTGTCTACGTTCTCACTTGCACTTAATAAGTTATTCGAGTCTCTTTTAACCTGCCAATGTAATAAACGGTGATGGTCCTGCCCGCAATTGTTTTCATTACACACAGCAGCTTCACAAGTGTGCTTATCATGGCGCGCTATTAAACATTTGAAACATAGTTTATTGTTCCGAACATACTTCCACCGATCGCGTTTCATCGCGCGTTTAAAACACAAACAGTCCGGTAAATAATGCTGATACTGAGATCCGACAGAAATTGCATTTTTCATTATCACTGTTGTTAAATAAAACTGACTGGTACTGACGGCGTTCTTCGGACCCTCTTTTTGTTATCTGTTTGGCTATTGACATGTCTGACTCCTGCTGATGCAGTTTTTATAGCTTCACTCATTAGAAAGTCCGATAAAATCTCTAGCTATGCCTTGGCGTTATCTAAGTTTTCATATGCGTAGTCAGTCCATCTGTTCATGAGCGAGCTCGGAAACTTTGTAAGTACAGTCGATGTCAATTCAGGGCTTCGTAGGTAATCTATTTGATTAATTGCATGAGCAGCAGCAAATTCTTGATTTTTGTTGAAAAGTTCACTACTTCATTGTGATATGATGTAGATAATGGTGGTAGTTTCTTTATCTGGGAAATAATTTTAAATATTATATTTTTTGGTCGTCCAAATCGCAATTGTAAAGTATCCATAATGACATCAGGCGTCGTCCCTTCCAGGAGCAATGCTGCAACCGCATCTTTGGCATCACCTTGTAAACATTTTCGTAGGCGCCACACGTTCTCTGTGTCACTAAACTTACATAGTTTTGTGGACTCCAAATAGGCTTCCTTTAATTGGAGCCAATCCATAGGATCGCCAACTACGGCAAATCTTTGGAAACAGCCAGTCTCGCTAACAATTGTTGATTGTGTTCACTTTTTGTATTTACGCTAGATTCTGTTAAAACACTTCTCAAAGCATCAGCGAGATTATCAATATCCGTCTTCCGTGCGGGTTCATGCGACGACTGTGCAGCGGCAGGCGGAAACCGGTTCGTGGACGCCTGTGGTGAGTCACGCATAATACTCTGCTGTTTATCCTGCTCTCGTTCACCCTAGTCCATCCAGTCTTCTACCCTTTCTCTGCGGGTATCTGAGTTAGTAGCAAAACGGTAGCTTCTTTCGCTACTTTGCGACTCAACTTCAAGGTCAGCAATGTCCGCTGCTAACTTTTTCTCGATTTAATCTGTCTCGATCTTAGCATTAGCTTGGGCTGCCTCTAAAATAAGCTTCTTTTTACGTGCTTCGAGAGACGACACACTAGATAATTGTTTAGATCCATATTGAGATTTAAAAGTACCCTCGGTTTTAGGGCGTGTCAATGCAGATTCACCTTGAAATTCACGTTCACGTGCTTTTAAATCCTGTCCAATCCCGAGTCTGGAATGTTCCTCTTGCTCCCTTAGGAGAGCTCCACGAGTTTTCATCGTTGTGCGCGGAGTATGAAACATGGCAGATGCTGCATACAGCTTGAGCTCGACGGTGCGATGGTCCAACCACTGATCCGGCTGAAGTACCAATTTGTTGGCGATGTGCACCCAAAGGTCGAGAAATCTATATACTATACAAATATGTTAGATTATTCTAATCTTTATTTAAAAACAGATGTATTATTATTAGCTGATGTGTTTGAAAATTTTCGAAATGAAACATACGGTCTTGATGCCGCACAGTATTATACTGTACCCGGATTGAGTTGGGATTCCATGTTAAAACATACTCGACAAAAGTTAGAACTTTTAACAGATTTTGATAAACTTGCTTTTATCCAAAAAGGAATGAGAGGTGGGGTTTTTCAATGTAGTAACCGTTATGCCAAATCTAACAATATTTTTATGGAAAATTATTATAGTGAATTACCTTCTTCTTATTTAATTTACCTTGATGCTAATAATCTATATGGTTGGGCTATGTCACAATACCTTCCGACGAGTGAGTTTGAATGGTTTGATATAAACACTAATTTTCAAGTGCCTGATAACTCGGAATATGGTTATATATTGGAAGTAGTTTTAGAATATCCAGATCATTTACATGACTTACATTCAGATTTTCCATTTTGACCTGATCAGATATGTATCGGTAAGACAAAAGAAAAAAAATTTGTTCTAAATTTGAATAATAAAAATAATTACATAATACATTATCGAAATTTAAAACAATGTTTACAAACTGGACTAAAATTACTAAAAGTGCATAGAATTTTAAAATTTAAACAAAGTAATTGGTTAAAAAAATACATTGATTTAAATACTAACCTGCGTGCATCGCCAGTTTCCGACTTTCAAAAAGATTTTTATAAATTAATGAATAACTCTGTTTTCGGTAAAACCATGGAAAATATTGAAAAAAGAGTAAATGTAAAGCTGGTGACTCATTGGGAGAATCGCCGAAATGTACAAGGTGCTCAATCATTGCTAGCGAGACCTGAATTTCATAGTTTATCTATCTTTTCAGAGTCATTAGTTGCCATGCAATTAAAAAAGGTAAAAATATTATATAACAAACCAATTTATTTAGGTTTTTGTATTTTAGATATATCAAAAACACTAATGTATGAGTTCCATTTTTTTTTTTTTTTTTTTTATACCACTAAGGTGGCAAACAAGCTTACGGCCCGCCTGATGGTAAGCGGTCACCGTAGCCTATGGACGCTTGCAACACCAGGGGTATCACTTGCGCGTTGCCGACCCTTCAAAAATCTAATAACTTCTTTCTTGAAGAACTCCATACTGTAGTCCTTGCAGAAAACCTTGGCAGGGAGCTCATTCCACAACTTAAGCGTTCGCGGGAGGAAGTTTCTCTGAAACCGCACTGTACGCGACCATTTAGGTTCTAAAGTGTGAGAATGAATTCCCCGCCGATGGCGAGCGGTGCGATGGTAGAAAGTAGCCGTGGGCATCATTTCGAACAATTCCTCAGAACACAACCCATTGTACAAGCGGTAGAACACACACAGTGAGGCAAAGTCTCTCCTCAGACTTAAGGGCTCGATACCGCAAGTGAGTTTGGGATCGTCGACAATTCTCACAGCCCGTCGTTGAACCGAGTCAAAAGGGTCAAGCTGGTATCCGGGTGCACCTGCCCAGAGATGGCAGCAGTACTCCATATGGGGCCGAACTTGCGACTTGTAAAGTAACAACCTTTGCCCCGACGTGAAGTACTGCTTCGCTCTGTTGAGTACACCAAGTTTTTTGGACGCCAGCTTTACCTTATCTTGTAAATGATCTCGGAACTGAACATCGCTGGAGATGTCGACACCAAGGATCCCAATGCTCTTGGAGATGGAGAGGGGAGTGTTCTGGAATTGTGGGACCACAGTGAATGGAGTTTTCTTAGCGGTGAACGCGCACACTTGTGTCTTTGTAGGGTTGAATCGGACCAAGTTTACCCGTCCCCAGTCAGAGACCTGGGACAGTGTGGTCTCGATTTGAGACACAAGTTCTCCGCGGTTTTCCTCCACAACGGAACGAGGGATGTTTGCACGACCCGTTTAAAAAGCGTCTCCAGTACTGTCATCTGCATAGCAATGTATGTTGTTGATGTCCAACATGTCATTGATATGCAGTAGAAACAGCGTAGGAGACAGCACAGAGCCTTGCGGGACACCAGCATTACGACTATATGAACGTAAAGTTTCAGAATAGATGACTTAAAATCCTTATGAAGCTCACACGTATTAAAAAGATGTTTCATTTCTCGCACCCTTTTACGGCTATAGTAGCAGGTCCGAGTGGATGTGGAAAATCTAATTTTGTTACAAATTTTATAACTGCGCTAAAAATATATGTGACACAGATTTTAAGCGTATATTTTGGTGTTACGATGAAATGCAGCCACTGTGTAATATTAGTAATGTTATATACACTCAAGGAATTCCAGATTTAAATATGTTTGATGGTAATGAACCTCAATTACTGGTAATAGATAACCTAATGCGAGAATCGGATGGACGAGTTGTTGATATTTTTATTAAAGGGAGTCATCATAGAAATTTAAGCGTTTTCTATATAACTCAAAATTTATTTCATCAAGGTAAAGGTCAACGTGATATTTCACTAAATTCTAGTTATATAATTTATTTCAAAAATCCTCGGGACCGAACTCAAATACGCCATTTAGCACGACAAGTTTTTCCTAATAATACCAAATTTGTAGAGGAAGCCTATAAAGATGCCACTAGTGAACCGCATGGTTATTTGATGATAGATCTAAACCAAAAAACAAATGACGTGTATCGCTTTAAAAGTAATATATTTCCACTCAATAATATTTTTTGTACTGTTTACATACCAAAAAAAGGATTTAAATGTAATATGAAGGATCAAATATCAATTAGTTCAACATCATGCATGGAACCGTAACAACGTGTAATAATAATTCATTTAGTGTAATATTAAAAATGTTGAAACGAAGGTATCGCAAAACTTTACAAGAAACTACTTGTGAAGAAGAACTAAACAGTATTTGTAAACAGCTTAATTTTATTTAAGCAGAAAAAATAATTTAAAAGAAAATACAAATAAAAAACGAAGAGATATTCACTGAGATCTCTGAATTTAAATTGTTAAGTGTCAACAGTATTATAGACAGTTATTTTATCAAAATTGACTTGGGCAAATGTTTTTAATGATTAATAATAATGAGACGAGTTAAGACACATGAAGAATTATTTATTAAAAGCTTTACATACACTCAAACCAAAGTATCGTGAGGCACTATTAAAAACTTGTGACGAACAAGAAATAAACTGTCTATGTGAATATATTTATAATGTTATAAATGGTTAAATTCCTTCA
Source organism: Apoda limacodes (assembly GCA_946406115.1). Taxonomy (NCBI): domain Eukaryota; kingdom Metazoa; phylum Arthropoda; class Insecta; order Lepidoptera; family Limacodidae; genus Apoda; species Apoda limacodes. The sequence continues at coordinate 812,498 of OX291553.1, read as the reverse complement.
AAGGAGCAAGAAAAATCTAAATTAAAAAAACATAAAGTGGTTCTCAGGAAATTAGTTTCTAAAGGTAGAATTAATTATTATACAAAAAGGTGGGGCATTCTTACCGATAATATTGGGTGCATTTTTTAGTTCTTTGCTTAATTCTATGATTTAAAAATATGGAGAACACAAAGAAGATGTTGCTAGTTGAACCTAGCGTCTTAGAAAGGCTCAAATATAGAGGAAATATTCCTGAAGATTCATCGTCGCGACTAGATAAGGAAATGCAGGCTATTTTGAGTAGAATATTAGAAGACCGTGAGAAATGGAAGTTATATTTGCAAACACTACAACGGTATTTATATTTTACTGGTGAAGAAAGACAATGACTAAAATTACCTTTGATATCAGATGACAGTCAATTCGAAAATGCATATAAAGATGAAAATATTAAAGTTCAGCCATTCTCGCACAGTCATCATCTAAAGAGAAACACGTGAAACACAAAACACTTTATTCTTCTGCTTATTTAATGAGATTAGTTCCAAAGACATTAAAGAAAAAGGGTGAACTATTAATTCAGACGTTGTTAGATAATAATGATAAAGTTAAATGGGATTCACAAGGTACAGTCATCATTTATAATGAAGTTATTCCTGGAAGCAACATTGTAGACTTAATAAGTGACACCCTGCGTTTGTTAAAACGTCCAAAACCAAGAGGGTGGGAACAATTTTCTCAGGTATTATCTGATATAGGTGTACCGTTATTTTGTATCGGTAATCCTACAACACTTGAATATATTAGAAAACTAAATGTCGAAAATTTCAAAGAATCATCTTCTACGCCGAAACTACAAACACCTACTAATAAGATACCAAAATCTTCTTCAAAAGTAATTACAACCAAAAAAATTGACTGGGAAAGATGGACACCGTATTAGACATAGACAAAATTTATTATGACGTTTCTAATCCAGCTGGTTATAGTAGTATTGATAAGTTAACTCAAGCTATGGATGGGAAGATGCAAGCTCAAGAAACATATATATTACATAAACCTGTCCAGAGAAAGTTTTCTAGAAATAAATATATTTTATCTAACTATAATGAACTTTGGCAAGTTGATTTAAGTGATATGCGAACCTGTAGTCAATATAACGATGGTTTTAAATATATTCTTTGTGTTATTGATGTCTTTAGTAAATTGCTACACAAGGTGTATAAAAAAAAGAATTCAAAGACCACAGTACAATGCTTTGAAAGTATATTTACGGAAGCTAACGCAACTCCTAGGCACATTCAATCTGATAAGGGAAGCGAATTTATTGCAAAAGATGTTAGAAGATACTTTAAGAGTAAAAATGTAAATTACTACACAACTAATAAATTTAACAAATGTGGTGTGCCGCAAGGTAGTATATTGGGTACACTGCTATTTTTGATTTATATTAATGACCTTCCAACTGTTGTTATTGAAAAATGTATTCTTTTTGCTGATGACACGACTTTAATTATAGAATGTGACGATAACAAAGATTTTGAAAATAAAATTAACGATAATTTTGATAACATGGATGACAAATAATAATTTAAAAATAAATATAAAAAAAACCAATGTTGTACAGTTGTCTACATACAAATCGAATAAATTAAAATTAAAACTTAAGTGTAATAACGACGTTGTACAGGAAGTGGAAGCTGCTGTATTTCTTGGAATTGTAATTGACAAATATATAAATTGGAAACCACAGATAGAGAATGTTTGCAGTAAACTAGATCGTTTTGTCTATGCTCTGAAACGGGTAAGACAAACTCGTTCATTAGAAACTGCACTAACAGCGTATCACGGCTATGTGGCATCCGTATTAAACTACGGTCTTCTGTTGTGGGTTAACTCTGTTGACATAAATAGAGCTTTTAAAACCCAGAAAAGATGTATAAGAGCAATATGCAACGCTTGGGTAACAGATAGTTCTATTTAAAAAATTCAAATTGTTAACATTACCATGCATGTACATCAGGAACATATGTCTATTTGTTAGACAACATCCTCAGAACTTTCCTAAGCATTCAGAGATCGTAACCTCAAGGCCGTCAAGAGATAAATTTAAATTATTTATACCTAAATGTAATCTTGATATATATGGTAAGAATGTTTGTTATATCGCAATAAAAAATTACAATAAGTTGCCATCTGATATAAAAGCACTACCATATCATTTTTGTAAAAAAGGTTTGACGGGATGGTTACAAGATAATAGTTTTTATAGCGTCGGAGAATTCCTTAACAATAGATAGCGTGCAGCAATTGCTGCCAAAAAAATTAAAAAATGTGGGTATTGTAATTTTTGAAAAAATTGTAATATGACATGTGGCTATTGTAATTAAATATTTGTAATATGACATGTGGCTATTGTAATTTTGTATATATCTATTATCTTGACAATTTATTTTTTATTTAAATTAATTATCTTGATAGATGTTAAGGATTTTTTATTTTTGCTGACATTTTAGAATTTCAATAACTACCTATTCCATTGTAAAATTTGCACACCCTGATAGGGTAGAATAAGAGAACCATGTACATCACTAATAAGTTATATATAACAAATGAATAAATAATAACCCAGATATTAAAGCAAGCATAGTAGAAAGGTTTCAGAGAACTCTTAAAATGAAAATGTGGCGTTATTTTACTCATAAAAATACATTTAGATACATAGACATTTTGCAAGATTTGTTATATTCTTACAACCATAGTTATCATTCAAGTATAAAAATGTGTCCCTGTGATGTTAATTTTAATAAAATTATGACAGTTTGGCGTAATTTGTATGACAGAAAAAAACAGAATGAAATCGAGATACCCAAATTCCTTATTGGTGATCATGTTAGGATAACTAAATATAAACATATATTTCAAACAGGTTATGAAACTAATTGGAGTGATAAATTTTTTATTATTTCATCTATTATTGATAGAAAACCGTATCAGGTTTATACATTAACCCATTTACAATGTGAACCAATAACAGGAACTTTTTATCCCAAGGAACTTCAAAAAATTTTATACAACCCCACTCTTAACTTCAAAATTGATAAAATCATATGTTCCAGATATAATAGAGGCAGAAAAGAAGTACTGGTTAAGTGGAGAGGTTATTCATCAAAATTTAATAGATGGGTATCAGCGTCCAGCTTGGTGAAAATATGAGTCAAGAAAGTTTTTACCTAATCCTTTTAAGTAATAGTTCAATGAGCTATTTTCTAACAAATACAACTGCAAATTTTATAACAAAATTACCTAAAACAGTTAAATTAGAAGGTGAATGCTTGGTCGGATTAGTTGAATTTCACTATACATTCAGCTTGTTAAATGTTCAAGAACATGAAAAAGTTATATATGTAAAGAAAAAAACAATTATAGATTCAACTGAGGCCGTTGTAGAATACAAATCTCATCTCATATTCCTGCTACAACCTATAATGATGTGTATCAGCTTTTGAATGCTTTCATTGGAAATAATTTGTTGCAAAATAGTCTAAAATTCAAACCACGTTTTATCATTTTAATTTAGCCCTATAAAAAGTGGCGTCAACGATGAAACATCAAAACTAGTTACTATTACAAATCCAAAATAAGATTTGACTTCCCTGATATTAACTGTGTTCAACATGAAAATCTCATCAGGAAGCTACATCACTATGGTATTAGAGGCAAAGCTCTCGACCTTTTGACATCCTATATGAGTAGGAGAGTACAGAAAATAGATGTCAACGGTGAAAGATCTCCGGGATCAGCAGACACTATAGGAGTCCCTCAGGGCTCAATTTTAGGTCCTTTTCTATTTGTTATTTACATTAATGATCTCCCATATAATGTAAAAAACCATGACATTGTCTTATTTGCTGATGACACCTCTTTGCTTTTTAAAGTTAAGAGACGACAGACATGTTATAATGAATTAAATAATGCCCTTTCTAAAATTGTAAATTGGTTTAACGCTAATAATTTATTACTTAATGAAAAAAAAACCAAATGTGTTAAATTTACATTACCAAATGTTAGTCAGAGACAGACATGTATTAATATTAATGGCGAGCAATTAGAACTTGTTAATTCAACAGTCTTTCTTGGCATAACGCTGGACTCCAAACTTCAATGGGGTCCTCATATTCATAACCTAGCCAAAAAACTTAGCTCTGCTGTGTATGCGATCAAGAAAATAAGACAATTGACCAATGTCGACACTGCAAAAATAGTATATTTTAGCTATTTCCATAGTTTAATGACATATGGTATCCTATTGTGGGGTAGCGCTGCTGATGTAAATACAATATTTTTGTTACAAAAAAGGGCAATTCGTGCTATTTATAAATTAGGATCTAGGATATCTCTGAGGGATAGGTTTAGGGAAGTAAAAATTTTAACTTTAGTGTCGCAGTACATATATGAAAATCTTTTATATTTACATAAAAATATCAATAGTTTCAGCAAGAAAAGTGACGTTCACATAGTAAATACTAGAAGTAAAAATAAACTGTTGGTGCATGATACACGTCTACACAAAATAAGTAACTCTTTTATGGAGCAATGTATACACTTTTACAACAAAGTTCCCAATAAAATTCAAAATCTATCAATAAGTAAATTTAAATCTTGTATCAAGCAGGTACTTTGTAAAAAGGCATACTACAATATTTCAGACTATGTAAATGATAAAAATCCTTGGGACTGATGATGCTCAATTACAGGATGCATAGGTAAACCAAATTAAAATGGAAAAAACATAAAATTGTACGACTAAAATTTTTTTATATAAAACATTAATTGTATTTTAGTTTATTTGTATTATTGATAGTGTTTTTAAAAGAGTAACTATCGAGTTTGTTGCCGGATTCTTCTCGGTAGAAATCAACAACATTGTGAACCGGCGGGAAGGTGGGAGGGTTCAAAAATAATATTTTATAACTTTTTCGATTCAAAAGTGATTGTAAAATCCTTATTTGAATAAACCATTTTGACTTTGACTTTGACTTTGACTAACTCCTCAACTGAGTCTTCATCTAGGGTTTGGTCCCTAGCTTAAATAATATTGCAAAACGTCCAGTAAATCTATTCTTGGGTTTACCATCGCAACTTTTTGTATACACTGATATAGTTCAACCACAAATTGTAGGTGATGTTATGACATCATTGCTACGAATCATCCCTTTCGATCCTACAAAATATATTTACGGTGGTTATAAAATGAATATATTTTCGCCTGCTCATTATATCCCCGTAATGCGTCGTGAATTTGATACTTTAGAAATAGATATAAGATCCAGTATAGGCGCAAGAATTCCATTTCAGTTTGGTACTGCATGCGTTAAGCTACATTTAAAACGTGTAAAATGAATACTTACAGTCATAATCGTAGCTTTTATCCATATGAACATTATTATACAAATCAAGCTGGTTCAGGTGTTGGAATAATTTACAAAGGAGCTCCATATCAACGTGGTCATGGTATTGGGAGTTTTTTAGGAGGTTTATTTAGATCTGTATTACCATTATTATCAAGTGGAGCAAAAGCTGTTGGTAAAGAGGTGCTGAATGTTGGGGTAGGTCTTTTATCGGATATGATGAATTCGCAACCTATGGAAGAGTCTGTTAAATCACGCATTAAAGATGCTACAAGTAATTTAAAACGAAAAGCAGACAATAAAATTGATACCATCATGACAGGGTCTGGGTATAAAAAGAAAAGACAGAAAAGACGTTCAATCATTGCTTTGAAAGCATCACAGGGAAGAACTACTCACAAACAGCGAAGACAAAATAATTTTGATATTTTTTCTTAATAACCATGTCATTTTTACATCATACGTCTTGTGAATGTGCTAAGTCAGAATTGGATCTATTTGTATTACCATCAACACAAACCAGCATTGAAAATGGTCAATGGATTCACTATAGACCAATCTCTTCTTTAAGTGACGAGGGACCTATTGAATTCCAAGTTCCTGGTACAGGAGACGACTACATTGACTTATCTCATACTATGATTCAAATTAAGGCGAGGGTATTGAACCAAGATTCCACTGTATTAGCTGCAGCAACAAATATCGCTTCAGTAAATAATTGGCTGCATTCACTTTTTAATCAGCTAGATATATATCTTAATCAAAAACTTGTATCTCCACCAAACAACACATACGCGTATCGCGCTTATATAGAAACATTATTAAATTATGGACCAGCTTGTGGTATGAAGATACAGCTAAAAAAAATGGATAACACTGATAAATGGAATAAAGGTTACAATGTAAGACAACAATTCGTTAAAGATAGTAAGGAAGTTAAACTGATGGGTCATTTGCATGGTGACATATTTAATCAGGATAAATTTTTGCTTAATGGTGTGGAACTGCGTATTAAACTAGTTCGCACAAAAGAAACCTTTAATGTTATGTCTTCTCAAGCGGATTTAAAATTAAAGGTTCAAATCACTGATGCAACGCTTATAATTCGTAGAGCTAGAATAAACCCCACGGTTTTGTTAGCTCACCAAAAGGTTTTATCTACCTCAACAGCTAAATATCCGATAACTCGCGCGGAAGTTAAAGTTTTAACATTACCGTCTGGAATTCTAGGAAAAACACTTGATAACATTTTCCTCGGTCAAATCCCAAAGCGTTGTGTTATTGGGTTTGTAAATAATACAGCATTTAATGGTAGTTTTACTACAAATTCATTCAACTTCCAGAATTTTGGTATGAACTTGTTAAGTTTATATGTAGATGGTCAACAAATACCTTCCAAAACTTTACAACCGTCTTTTGATGCTGATGTGTTATATCTACTTACCACACATTATTCTCAGGAACTGGGATTCACTTCTTGAACGAAGGAAATAATATTTCAAAAGACGCTTATGCTAATGGATACTGTTTACAAGCGTTTGATTTCACTCCTGATTGATCAGCTAACTCAAACTCACATTGGAATTTAATTAGACATGGGAGTGTAAGATTAGAAGTAAGATTTGAGAATTCGTCGAAAGTACGGTAAATTGCATTGTACACGCCGAGTTTGATAATGTTATAGAAATCAATAAAAATCGTGATGTTAATGTAGATTACAATAGTTAAGCTGTAATATAAATAAATGTGCATTCTTAAAATAATCTCATTTTGTAATAACTTTTAGTAAAGTGAAGATGCTATGGATACATGTGAAATACGTAAATTTTTGAAACAAATCGATCTATTAGCGGAAAATAATGTATTTGCTGCTAATCGTATCCCGATTCACGTAAATTGTCCAATTTTTATTATAAGCATTTAGATCAAGATTTTTAAAAAGGTTCTCACTGGATTGCCATTTACATAGATGTTAATGGAGTTTGTGAATACTTTGATTCCTTTGGATGCAAACCTACTAAGTACCATAGACTATTTTTACAAAAAAATACAAAAAAAATCTTTTATAATAATAAAACAATACAAAACTATTTAACTTCTGTTTGTGGTAAATATTGTTTAGTATACTTAAGTATGAGATCGAGAGGTGTATCTTCGTTGAATTTTTGTTAATATATTCACAGAAAACACAATGATTTAATGTTAAGTAATCTATTTAAGATAATTTTTCTGAAATAAATATGAAAGTCGAACATAAAACTGTGTATAATTTTATTTACCTTCCTTAATAAATACAACAAAAAAATTATTAGACAAGTTTATTATAAAATATTGATACAATTCATGTTAATTTAGACTATAAACAGAGGGTGATAAAGACAACATTAAACTATTTTCGTTGCAATTGTTGTCGTCAAATATTCTATCTTCCCATTGTCGGATTAATGTTAAAATATTAGTAACCCTTTTTGTTTCCTCAGACTATGAGCTTGGACTATAACCATAATTTGCGCGTAGTTCTTGATCGATGAGTTTTCTTTCTTTCTGTATACAGAGTTCATACAGTTGTTGGTCGTAGTAACTGTTTTGTAAGTCTGAAGCGTCCATGATGATGTAAGCTTGTTTAAGAGTATCATTTAAATATTACTTGTAGCCCAGGTACCCGTGGACGAGGGTGTGGTCGGAGCAGTGAGAAATCTTTAAGCTTTTGCATTCTCAGGTTAAAGTACAAAAGTAAGTTAAAGATTGTTAAGAAGTTGTAAAAGAATGAAATTAATATTCCCGCTTATCTTTAGTTTCAATGAAGAACTTTTAACAATCACAGTTCATAGCTAATTGTTTTGTGATATAATATATGGAATCCCGTGTACTTAGATAATGCTGGTCGTCATGTGATTGTGTATAATATTTTACTTTTAAGTTTGCGTATTTCCAATGTTTATCCGAGGGTATATCCTTTATCTTTTTCATATTATGTATTTCAATTTTTAATAGGTGACTCGCAGACGTTGTGTCATCATTATTGGTAGAAACATAAGAGATTCGATTTTCATTCCCTTGACTGACACACGAAGATTTTGCTTGGGTTTTTCTTTTCTTAGGATTTTCGAAAAATGCGTCAATACTTTTGATATTTCGCTTCGTTGTGCTTTTCAAATTTTTTTGAATAGTACAGTCTTTTGTTTCTTCTTGGCTCATATCCAATGGAAAATAATATTTTTTAAGGTATAATTTTCCAGGGATAAAAGCTAAAACAAGTAAATAAAATTTGTAAAACAATAAGTTAATAAAAATCAATTTAATAAAATTGTATTTATGAAATTTCCTAATAGTGCTAACAATCTCTGTTGCTGGGTTAAAGAACAATAAACAAACTTTACTATTTGATTAGATTGAATAATAAACTAACACACATTAATTGCAATGACACATAGATAAGTGACAAAATATGTATATTTGAATCCAGTACTTTACCTATTTCCGAGCGCACACTTTAAAAATTTATACCAGCAAGTCGCAAAAAAAACATTAATAAATAATGACACTAATTATGTAATACCGTTATCAAATAATAAAACAATAACACACATAAGGTATAAAGAAAATTAAGTAATTAAATTTACCTCCATTTGACGGAATATGAACACAAAAGACTGTAGGTATTACTTTGAAACTCACAAATAAGAGTGCATAATGAATTTTACTGGACCTTCTTTTATACAAATTATAGCATACCTCACATGAAGGGTAAGAAATAAATTAACGTCTGAATTTTAAAGCTTAAGTTCAAAATAAAGGACACCAAACAATAAGTTATCAATTGTTATCACAATCCATATTGGCATTGTAAGTACCTGTATTTGCTTGTCACAGAGCTTAAATAAATATTTTTAATTGAAAATATTTCTAAAGATGACGCCTCTTCGTAGTAGTAAAACATGTATCAACTTGTTAGCAGGGACCTCCCACGGCATTTAAGAAATAAATCAACGTCTTAATTTTGAAGCTTAAGTTCAAAGAAAGGAAACCAAACAATATATTATCTATTGTTATTACAATCCATTATTACCGGAATCGTTGCTAGACACAGAGACTTACAAAATTTTAATCCTCAGGACGACGTAGACAAAAGAACCAAACTAAATAATGAATTATCTATTGTAGTTAAAATCCATTGTTGACACTGCACGCAGAACATTTCAAAAGATTTCATAGAACCGCGAATGAAAATAATTAGGCAGCGAATTAACATAATGAGACCGCGAATAACGTCGATCCACACGCGAATTAAAATAATGAGACCGCGAATAAAGTCGATCCACACGCGAATTAAAATAATTGGACCGCGAATAAATGATTCACATATGCTCACCCAAATCACCTTCGCTAATGAGGGTAGGCCGTGCCCCAACAGTGGGGACGTATGAAGGCTGGCGAGAAGAAGCTACTAGAAACAAAGTCAAACATATCATTTTTTTTTTTGACGTGACAACGTCTTATAAATTGGTTTGCCGGGTGACACTTCAAGAAACTGCGTTACGCTCCGCTCACGTTATGCGCTCACAATGAGAGCGAGTGAGAGGCACGCGGCATGGTTAGCCCGCCTAAGAGCGAGAGAGACAGACATAAAAAGTGAAAGGCACAAGTTGTCACGATTCCGGACGGTTGTCCGACACTAATTTTTTTGTTTTAATGAAGCTTAGGAGGCACACCTTGTGAAGCGTCAAATATCGTCAATCGTGTGAAGGAATTCAGATATTTGAGATTTAATACTACTAGTGGCGTTAGCCGCACCATGATTATATTTACATACATATAGTTTAAACTATCCATGAATATTATATAATAAATATTATAAATGCGAAAGTCACTCTGTCAGTTACCTCTTAACGCTCAAACCGCTCAAGATGAAATTTGGCATGGAGATAGTTTGAGTCCCGGAAAACACTACTTGAAAACGTCAAGTATCATCCCTTTTTTCCATAATTGAGGAGTTGCCGTTGAAATCCTCCACCGATGACCAAAGGACTTTGGGCAAAAATGTATGGAGTTTGGTTTAATTTTTATATCCAGCGGCAGCCTGTGGAATAAGCAGCACTAAAGCTGCACTATTATGCAACACTATTTAGAAAAAAGGGTCAATACACTGGTTAGTTTCGGAGATATATAATATCTTAAATATTTAGCTAGCTGAGCGCCCGCGGTGCTACCCGCACAATAATATTATTTTTACGACTTGATTACAAAACATCGACTTTTCTGTACTATTTTTTATAGTTTTAATTAGAATGTATTATACATATAAATCTTCTTCTTGAATCACTCTATCTATTGATAAAAACCGAATTACAATCCGTTGTGTATTTTAAAAGATCAGAGCGTACAGAGGAACAACCGGCGGATAGCGACTTTGTTTTATACTACATCAAATAAAGATTACACTTAAACCTTATTGTTTTTGAGATATACGTTACTGGGTATTTAAATAAAGTATTAATGATGATAATAGTTCTAAGGAAAATGAAATAAAAAAATGTAAGTATTTTTGAGGTTTATTAAGACAAATAAGCAGCAGGTAACCGAATCTTTCTTGGTATCGTGCCCATCCAAGATACCATATTATTGACATTATGGAGGCACAACAGCCTAGTGTTCGTTTTGCCGTAGCACATGAACAATAATAATGTTTTACCGCTTCGCTTCCAGAAGCATTTGTGGCGCATATTATATATGTATAATATAGTCGCGAGCGTGAGTACCGAGATTGTATTCTACGTCTCAAGTAAATAGTACTCTTCATATTTATTCCGTACTCAGTTAATCTCTCGTTGTTTGGCTGTACACATATTTGTATGTGATATAATCCTTGGCGATTATGCTCACTATAATAACTATATGCGAGTTTTATAACGTAGCTACCCACTGCCAATAATTTTAAATCTTCTTCACTTAACCTAGGGAATGTTGTTATAACTCCTGGTCCTACAACTAAATCTCTGAATGCAACCCGTTATCTATTGATGTTATTATCGATAACATAATCAGCTAAGACGTTCGGTTACTCCAGCCTTTCATTTATTATTTCTATGAATCTTTGTGCATACATATTATCTTTAATTACTCGGTGGAACCTATCTGTGAGGGCAGCGGCTATTTTAAAATCTTCGAACGTATGAGCCATCGATCTGTTAAAAAATTCTTGCCGGAATAGCTTAAAATCGCGTTTGATACGCCCATTAACAACCTCTACGACCCATCTACATAAAGTAACGAGCCGAGCTTTGTTTGCCTCCGTTGTAGACAGCTGGTTTTCTGCTCTGTTTCTGGCGGAATAGCATCTTGATAGCCGCAAGACTCTAGATCTGGCACGGCGTCACGGAACCCTCTGTCTACAACGAAGACATCGCCTTCTCTGTACATCCAATTCAACACACTTTCTTCAGAATTAACCAACGAACTCATAATAGTGGCGTCTGATGTTGTAGCGGCATACGGCCCAAATATTTCCAATATATGGCCATCGTATGAAACAATCATAAAAGGTTATAATAAATTGGTGAATTTATGATGGCTATATGTGACTCTTTGAAAAAGAAAATTCGAACTCTTTTGTATATAGACATAAGTCCCATCAATTATGGTTATAGCCTTTTTCTCTAATGGGTCTAAATCAGTGTTGCCAAATATAGCCTCCGGTACCAGTAAATTACGTGAAACCATCTCACTGCGAGACAATCTATCAAACCCAAGATTGACAGGGACGAAATCCTGGGTAAAGCTATTCCTGGCAATCGTCAGTCGTCTTTCTAAAGTACGACGACTCATGTTAAAAGAAACACATAGGCGGTCGTTGGGTTCACCAGTACGAAGCTTCATTAGATAAATGCCCAGAGTTTGCTTTGGTTTCTTGCAAGCTAGCTGCAAGGATGGTGTTTTAGTTAAGACTGTATTGAACTCAGATACTGACAAGTCCGTTCAAAAGCTCAAATCACTCAGATGCATGGCCTCTACATTTTTAAAATCTATTTCCGGAGACTTTAACGCTGCTTTTTTCATAATACTCATAATATCCAAAAACTGCGCTCTGTTAAATTCATGTGAAACATTTGGGGTCACAAACAGTTCGTTCCGATCATTTCCATTTAAATGTTCTTGACAGACTCTTGCAGCGTCTGGAACGTAGTAACTGAAATGAATCAAGAAAATACTCTTAAGAGTATCTGAGATTCGGCGACGTGATCTATTACTACACTCATAAAATATACACCTGGTAGATGTAGAGGGTGCACGCGAGTACTCCGGCACTACCAAAGGTGGCCTGAAATAGATACGTCATCTTGTGGACCTAAAATAACTGCCGGATAATCTGGAGATAGCACGACGTCGGGTTCAGGAACAGGCACTGCAATATCTGCTTCTTCTTGATTTATGGCGCGCTGCTGATTGCGCATTACCGCACGTTCAACTCTTTGCCAGCATGGTCGACAGATGTATTCGTTGTTATTAAACGCCACCTAAAAGAAAACAATAAATACTATATCAGCGCTATTAACAAGCACACATGCAAGCGTGAAAAAGTAGAATACATTTATAAAAATGGGACAGCATTAAAAATCGATCGTACCTGTCATGTATATCTATCTATCTTTATATATAAAAATTACGTGTCACTTTGTTTGTCCGCAATGGACTACTAAACCGATTTTGATCAAAGGTTAAAGTGTTAATAATAAGGTATTACAAAAAACTTACCTGACGAAGTATTATGTCATGATTTATATACTCTGCTATTGCAGGGATGACGTCGAATAGTTCTCTGGATATTAGATAATGCAATCTGCGGCGATGCTAAGTGCACAATATACAATTATGCGCTTCCATTTTTAGTTAATAAATAAAAATAAAATGTCCGTTAGAATTTCGGTAAGTCCTTGGTTAAACACGACCAAATAAACAAAAAAAAATCTCAACAAAATATAACAAAACTCAACAAAATATAACAAAACTTAACAAAATGGAACAAAACAAAAGCAATATCTAAAGAGGCAACTGATAAAATACACAACACAACGCAAATAAATCCGTGAGCTGAGTGAAGAAACAAAGCGCAGCGAAGTCGTGTAGACTTGAGGCAGGTATAAAATATGTCTCTCTCTCTCGCTCTCGCACTGGTTGGAATGTGTGTGATTGAGTGCATCGATAGTGCATTGTTATTATTCATGCTCTTGTTTTAAAATGGAAATAACCCTAACAGCTTTATGCATTCTTCACGTAATATGAAATACTTAGAACACGGTTCATAGATATTTCTAACCATGACTCAATTTTGGTGCCATAGTAAAAGTTGCTGTTCGTGATATGTACTTTGATATGTTATAGGTATTTGAGACTGCCGTTCAATTTAATTTTTTGGACTGTAGACCAATAATGCCCATTATCCTTTAGGGCGTGTGGAACCGCGGGCCAAAGCTAGTATATTATAAGTGCGATAGTTTGTCTGTTCAATTTTCACTTTCACTGTCACAAAGGAGCATCCAAGTGAGCTAAGAACTTCGCACAGGGCTAATTGAAGAGCTTTGGCTAGACTTTTATTCCGTAAAAAATAGAAGTTCATGCAGGAACGATTCCATAAAAAATTCAACGTATGACTATTGCAACTGTCTTTCTACAATTCGGGAGTGGTCGTAGTAATCCTACCCCAATCCAGCGCGGGTGGTGCCGTTGGCAACAACTAGTACATATATAAATACATACACCAAAACCCACATTAATATACATAAAACACAAATAATGTATCAAAAATTGATACTCCTAGAAAAAAAATATACATATATGTATAAACTTACATAGGTACCAGTATCATAATATAATAAATATAGTATTAATAACCTGCTGCAATCCACCATCGGCCGCCCGGCGCCAAATGCGAGTGGGCGTATCACACAACCGTGCACACACACCCATATGCATACACATACTCACAGACTTTGTAGGTATATCATGCAGTAGCCCAGCTCCCACACGACAGTCCGGAAACAAATGCACACAATTTAACATACTGTATGTGTAGTACCTGGGGACCGAGCTTTGCTCGTTTTTTTTTAACAACGCCATCTATTGTCAAGTAGCTGTAGTGTTGCTGTGTCGGTAAAAATAATAGTATTACTACTCGCCAATAGAGGCCAGGAAGAGTCATAATTTTTAGTTTCTCATTGCCTGAATTAAACACGGATAAAATAACGTTTTCTAAAAATGAAACCTAGCTAGATCGATATATTTTCGATATTCAGATTATAAATCTATATATACATACAAGAATTGCTCGTTTAAAGGTGTTAGATTAATATATTATATTTATCCAAAAAAAGCGAAGGCAATCTCTACGTAATATATTTAACTACAATTAACTTTTAATAAAAATGAATTAAAAAAGTTACGATTAAATTCTTGTCCTACAAATGTTTTTAATGAGCACTATACTAATCAAAGTCCAAATAATTAGTAGATCGTAATCTAAAAATTTCGTAATATAGTACGCAAAATAATCTCAAAAAAAATGTGTACTCTTACAATCACAACGTTATTAAAAGTATAAATTCCATACGTCCTAAGCTGGTTTGCGTTAAAATATGAGTTACCTGAAAAAAAAATGACGTCATCGGGTTCCTAACTAGCCTAAAGTTTTTGAACTGCTAACCGAGTTACATCAGTCAAATTGGATCAATGTTTCCACCTATAGGAATTTCGCCCTTTTGAAGGGACCATATTTTAATTTAAATTACCAGGACTTATTGACCTATAGGCTTAGGGAACATTAAATTTCAATTGTAGTTTTATTATTATCTATGACAATAATTAGGTGAGAATATTATTAAATACCATCTGGCCTTTATCTTCAAAGTTTTTTTAAACTAGCTAGGTACTTGGTTAATTCTAAAGTAACTTATTATCACTATTATTATCCTCCTATTTATCATTCATAACAATTTTTACCTTTTTGTAGTTGTAAAATTATGTGTTTCCATTCGAAACACTCTAAACACTCTTAATTTTATTATTTTATTTTGACAGAAAAATAAATTAACAATAGGTTTTTTTACACACCTAAACCTTACGTCTAAAATAAATATTTTTAGACTATTTTGAGACATTTAGGGTAATTTACTAGAAAATCTAAGGAAAGCTGAAACCTTATAGTGGAGTAGAAACACTACAAAACTTTCTGTCGTTTAAAACACTCCAAATACAAAAGTCATTAAATATATAAAAAAACCAAACTAACAACAAAATAATTTAATATTTATCTTAATTCGGAAACATTGGTCTGACATTTCTAATCAAATATGGATGCCAACTCCGTCGAACCCTCGGCGAGTTAAGTTAAATTAAGTCAACCCTAGGGTAACAACTCTACACGTTTTTGAACGGTATTGGGTCAGAACTCAGTTAGTTTTCAACGATTTGAGTCATAACTTATAACTCTACTCGACTCAGTCGGTTTTTGAACGGCCCCCTGAAAGTGTCATGTCACAGTAAGGCACAGTTGTTGCACCTAAAGATATAGAAGCGATTCCTAGGTCTGTGGTTGTACCAAATACAGATTAAAAAAAACACTTTGTCCCTAGCACAAATTTACACAGCGCAAAACACTGGTGTTAATGCAGTTAGAGAGAGAATTGAGCGTCCGGGACACAATTGCTAGCTACGAGCGCAGCCCGTAGACTGAAGAACACAGGCAAGCTAGAGTCAGTTCACTTGCGCTCAGATAAGGTTCAACTTTGTAAATCACGCTTGTATTACTTTTATATGAAATAAAATAATATTACTCGTATTTAGGTTTTTATTTTATAAAAAAAAAATTAGGCACTATTTCAAAATTCTGTTCAATTTTTCCTTTTACACGTAAAAATATCTTCTAGTGCAATAAAAAAATAATATGATACCTTTACAAAATATCATGATCTACGAAAAGTAAACTTTAGACAATGAGCCTTTTTTACGATTTTTTTCATAAATTCTAAGGGTTTTTAGAAAATTCTGATCAATTTTTCCTTAAGATTATACCTTTCTCCAGCTTCTGTATTTTTCTCAGCTCTAAAATTAGTGCCACTCCTTCAACTAGAATAAGTAATATACACTTTTTTTGAGAAATCGGCGTCTCCAAGGCCAACAACTAGGTACTACTAGGACATTAGATTCGATACTGGTCTAACCCTGCCAGCTGTATAAATTGAAAGGGGTTTTTTGCTGTCAGGCAATGTACATGATAGGACACGTAATCGAGTTACGTAATAGAGTAGAGACAGAGGCAAAAACCGAGCACGAGAGGTGTCGTGGGACACCTGGATCTAACGAAGTTCCTTATGCTATATTATATATATGTATGTATGCCTGAGTGGCATCTGGTTCTTTTCCTAAGTTTTTTAAATTGATTTGACTCTTTAAGTGTTAAACCCTTACTCCACTAATGTAAACGTCCGTTTTAACAAAAATTGCTAAAAAAGGGTATAACAAAATCTCCGAATATATGTAGGATAGAGATCCTTGGGTATGTCATATTTCCCGCTCAGTAACTCCTCAGGCTGCTTCATATAACTGTATAATTAAACATTGAATCAGAAAGATAATGAAATTCCTATATTGTTGTTGTCTAAGGGTATTATTTTGAATATTTAAAAAAAGTAACTGCTTAGTTTTTCGCCGGTTCTTCTCAGTAGATACAACTTTCTGAACCGGTGGTAAAGTATTTAGGAAATTTCACGATTCGAAAGTATTTTTAAAGAATCTACTTGAATAAAGAGCCATTTGATTTTGATTTTTTACAAGTATGCAGCACGTGCACAGTACACAGTGCGCGGTGCACGGTGCACACGCTCTTATTGTAACTTGTACAACACTGGGCGCGGTCCGTTCAATCATTGGTCCCGTCAAAACCGACGTCTACAAGGACTCTTATGCTTGCCGTTTTTTAGATACTAAATCTGTTAGAAACCCTATTCCGTAAATAAAACTGTGCACTAATTCGACTCAAACTTGACGTTAAGCCCCCTACGGCGAAGCAAAAGGAGGGTTATGTACATTTGTGGGTGCAGGGGTATGTGTGTATGTATATGTATGTTTACCTGTACATATGCATATTGTTAGCTTTCATCCCTAAAATCACGCCCAAAATACATTTATAATATTAAAGACATATTTCACTATGGATTATGGTAGGTACACATGATAAAATTATATTAAAAAAAAAAAAATGATATGTGTAATAATTATGACATTAGTTGGGAATACCTCTACGCGGTGTATATAGACGTCTTTAAGGCATTTGACTGCGTCCAACATAAAAATCTCATCAGGAAGCTACAACACTATGGTATTAGAGGCAAAGCTTTTGACCATGTTGATGTAGAAACATGAGTAGCAGAGAACAAAAAAGATATCAACGGTGAAAGATCTCCGGGATCAGCAGTCACTATGGGAGTCCCTCAGGGCTCAATTTTAGGTCCTTTTCTATTTCTTATTTACATTAATGATCTTCCATATCATGTAAAAAACCATGTCATTGTCTTAATTGCTGATGAAACCTCTTTAATTTTTAAAGATAGGAGACGACAGACATGTTATGATGAATTAAATAATGCCATTTCTAAGATTTTAAATTGGTTGAACGCTAATTTATTACTTCATGAAAAAAAACCAAATGTGTAAAATTTACATTACCAAATGTTAGTCGGATCCAGACATGTATTAATAGTAACGGCGAGCAAGTAGAACTTTTTGATTCTACAGTCTTTCTCGGCATAACGCTGAACTCCAAACTTTAATGGGGTCCTCATATTCATAACCTAGCCAAAAAACTTAGATCTTCTGTGTATGCGATCAAGAAAACAAGATAATTGACCGATGTTGACACTGCAAAAATAGTTCAGGTACTTATGTTCATAGTTTAGTGCGCTGCTGATGTAAATACAATATTTGTCTTACAAAACAGGGCAATTCGTGCTATTTACAAATTAGGGTCTAGGATATCTCAGAGGGAGGATATCTCTATCTATAGGTTAAACTTTAGCGACGTAGTACATATGTATATGAAAATCTTTTATATGATCATAAAAAAAATCAAAAGTTCACATTCATAAAAATTCAAAAAATAGTATTTCATAACTTTGACGATTCACGATTCAAAAGTGTTTGTCAAAACCTAATTTGAATAAAAAAAAAATTACTTTGAATTTGACGGTAACAGTAATATTAATAGCTAAAAATTCCCCATTTAAAAGGATACACTTCGCGGCGCCTCGCAGCGGGCTTGATACAAACGAATTTTTCACTTATTTTTGACATTTACTGATCAATCACTGTGAAATTTCTTAGTCATCCCAAGTGCGAGTCGGACTCGCGCACGAAGGGTTCCGTACCATTATCTATAAAAACGGCAAAAAAATTATTTGGTGTATGGGAGCCCCCTTAATTATTTATTTTTAAAGTGACTATTTAACTAAATATTCTGTGAATATTTTAAGCGTCTACCTGTTGCCGTCATCAATATCGCGCAAAATCGAGCAAAAAAATCACGTGTGTTGTATGGGAGCCCCCTTAAGTATTTATTTTATTCTGGTTTTTATTAATTTGTAGTTATAGCGACAACAAAAATACATCTTCTGTGAAAATTTCAAGCTGTCTATCACGGTTCATGAGATACAGCCTGGTGACGGACGGACGGACGGACGGACAGCGAAGTCTTAGTAATAGGGTTCGGCTAATTACCCTTTGGGTACGGAACCCTAAAAAAATAAGTAAAAAAACTTAAATCCGACTACTGAACAAACACGCCCTAAAAACTATGAAACAAGAACATATTCTCATTTGATTGTCTTACACAAACTATCCAGTATATATCGTTTATTAAATAAACAACTTACACGTAATATATTTTTATTAACCGCGCTACGATATGCGACCATATTATCTTGCACAAGCTTCTTTGGGATAAATCGTACTTGCAGTCCAGTATCAGAAAGCGACCCGCAATGTTTTATCCGTCCGCTGAAACGGTAAAATATGAAATTTTAAAATGGTACGAACATTCTTAAGCCCGAACGTTGATAACTAATGAGATAACTATTCTAGTATTATTTAAATTTTGGACAGGCACAAAAAAAAATAATGCACCAATAAATTAATTTAAAAAAGTATGGACATTTGAATGTGGCGAATTGTAGGCAAAATTACCTAAACTATTTTATTAGTGCCAATATAATTTTGTTTGAGAAAAGCATTATAGAAGCCTTGGCCACAACTGAGCATAGCCGGACTCTGTGATGCGTGCCTCGGCCCGCATACTCGGGATTGCCCCGTTATGCTGCGTTTGCGGGCCGCGGCAGTAATGTACTATTTCATCACACTTAGGCCCAGAACACATGGTGAAACGCAAAAGCGACGAAATTGCAACTCTTAGTTACTTTTGAGTTTCATTTGAGTTTATGCCATGGACTCCTTTGAGCGATCGGACATGACGCAACCAGGTTGAAACCGGTTTAAAACAATCAGTCGCATTGAAACCGGCGTGCAGGAAACTCGTGTTTGCGTTTCATCGTTTCGCTGTTTTTAGATGCAACAGAATGGTTGATGACCAAAATAAAAACATTCAATTTGTGTTGAGAAGTATCCTTGCTTGTACAATACAACACTATCGAGCTACTCAAGCAGAACTGACACTGATAAAGCATGGGCAGAAACTGGAAAAGCAATGAAGATACAAATACATAACCACAACTTCTTCATCACTTGAGCTAGACATTTTACACGCGTCTGTTTTTAAAGAAACTGAAATGATTGTGATAATTTTATCACATTGTGGTACAATTTAGGTTTCGCCGTGTGTAGATAACGTCTGAAACTAGTTTCATACCAATAATTTCAAAAGGGTTTCGTTGCAGTTGCGTTTCACCGTCTGTACTGGGCCTTAGGCCCAGAACACATGGTGAAACGCAAAAGAGACGAAACCGCAACTCCTAGTTACTTTTGAGTTTCATTTGAGTTTATGCCATGAACTCCTTTGAGACACCGCACGTGACGCAACCAGGTTGAAACCGGTTTAAAACGCGTTGCAAATCAGTCGCATTGAAACCGACGTGCAGGAAACTCATGGTTGCGATTCATCGTTTCGCAGTTTTTTTCGAGGCAACAAAATGGCTGATAACGAAAATAAAAACATTCAATTTGTGTTGGAAGTTGAGAAGTATCCTTGTTTGTACAATACAATACTATCAAGCTACTCAAGCAGAACTGACACTGATAAAGCATGGGCAGAAATTGGAAAAGCAATGAAGATACAAATACATAACCACAACTTCTTCATCACTTGTGCTAGACATTATACACGCGTCTGTTCTCAATGAATCTAAAATGATTGTTATAATTTCATCACATTGTGGTACAATTTAGGTTGCGCCGTGTGTGAATAACGTCAGAAACTAGTTTCCAACCAATAATTTCAAAAGGGTTTCTTTGTAGTTGCGTTTCACCGTAAATAAGGTTTGATATTCGCGTAAGGACAACAATTAAGAAAAATAAAATAGTTTGAATTTCGATTTCTATACAAGGAAACAAACATGTATCACATATATTTTTGTTCAGTCTTCGTTTGTTAGACGCGCTCGTCAGGTGCTCGAGCCGAGATGGGTCGTTTTCTTTTATATTATGGGCTCCTAGAGTAAAGTCAACATAAGCATCAACGTTTTGCCAAGATAAATAATGTAGATATATCCCGCGTGATAATAGTTGTGATATGGTGCGACACCCTCTTGTCTCGTATCCACAGCAACAATTTGGATTGAGGCAAGATCACCATCTTTCCGCTCTCACCAAAGAGCATTAGCATGCCCCGCGAGGTTTTAGGAGAAGTGTAAGGAGCGCACT
Source organism: Apoda limacodes (assembly GCA_946406115.1). Classification (NCBI taxonomy): domain Eukaryota; kingdom Metazoa; phylum Arthropoda; class Insecta; order Lepidoptera; family Limacodidae; genus Apoda; species Apoda limacodes. Next base: position 791,190 of record OX291553.1, on the reverse strand, counting down.
TCAGTACATATGCTGACAAGCGATGATGCGGACGCTGAGTTTCAGGAACTCCGTTCAGTGTGGTCCGCGGAGTTGTGTGCAGTATATGGCCACTCAGTCGATTAGTTGCTTTGTTACGTTTGTCATATATATATAGCCTCTCGTTTGTAATTATCTACTTTTGAATTTTCTTTTTTGGTATAAAATTCGACTCGCATTTGAAGTTACTTAATTTACTAATTTCTCCGATAAGCTTTTGATTAAATTTGGTGTGGGGTTCTGTCAAATTCCTATCATTTTGAAGTCGGTCAAAACAGGTTGGAATTTTCTTTAAAGTATAAAACCACTTATTCGACTCAAACCACACTTGACCTTTAAAAAATAGATGTTCTTCCCTAATTTGTCGCCGTTCTAAGTTCCATCAAAATCGGCAATTCAACCGAAATTCCGTTTATTGCTCTTATTGATCCTCTATGCACTAATCCAACATACCTACACTTGAGGTTTTTGTAAGTACCTAATGGACTTGTCCTTCCCTTATCAAATTTCATTATAATCGGCTCAGCCCAATTTCGTTTAACCCTCTGTGATCAAATTCAACTCACACTTGAAATTTAAAGTACCCTCTTTCTTTCCTCAAGATGTAAGCTATGCCATATTTACGAATTGCCAAATTGTATCGCATCGGTTCAGTGATTTGCCGCGACAAGGTAACGGACAGACAGATAGAAAAACAGACAGAGATACTTTCGCATTTATAATATAAGTATAGTATGTGCGAAAAGCGTCAAAAATTTCAAAAGACATAAAAAACCCGTAGTGCACTCGGTAGGGTAGGGTAGGGTAGATACACGCGTCACTGTTTTTGAGCAAATTTTGAGGCAAGACTATAAACATCTAAAGGATTGAAAAAAATCTATGTTATAAAACTTGCTTTTGTCTAGTGCATTACCTCATTGAGTGATTTTCATTTTTTGTATTTAAGGTGATGGCACACCACACTCCACACACCACACACCACACACCACACACCACACACCACACACCACACACCACTTACCCAAACGAGTTAAGTTTGCAAGAATTTTGATTAATTTTGTTACAGTCCTGAGTACATTTTTGCCGTGGGAGAAAGTGGCCGACTCTTCTGGGGTACGGACGTGTCCCGGGTCCACGACTGAGACGGGCAAATCCTTTTGTTAATTGTCACTTTTTACGGCGCTAGCAACGGCGCACGCGATGAACCTTACTAACTTAATGTTTGATATTAGCGTGATATTTAAAAAAAACTTAAATATATTGTATATAGTTATTAATGAATAGTGTAAAAAGTGCAGTGGGTGTAGGTGTAGGGCGCGATCGCGATTGTGTGTACGAGTGTGTTACAAAACCAAGAAACAGCGGTTGCCAGAACCTGGTGAGATTGTTCCATTACTTTGTAGATAGGTTTTTACTTGCCTGCAACCGCCCACAGTATAGGTAGCACTGCATGGTGCGACCTGTGCGTCACGGAGTTTCTACTCGAATCGGTTGAGCTGCTCTTATGTGATGCGTGACAAGTATTCCTAAATTTATTGCAATTGATAGTGCTATTTCTGAATCCGCGAAACTACCTATTTGTTTTTCGCAAATGTTGTCAAAGCGCGGAACTTTAACAGTTGTATCATATACCTATATAGCCATAAAAGCGGCTGAAGAGTAAAGAAACAGACGGTTGCTGACGTTTTACGTTATTTTAAAGTTTTGGAACGTTAATTCAAATAAGTATTCGCGATTATTAACTTTATAAATGCTTAAGGACAAAACAAACATTGGACCAAAAACAACTTCAAATAAATATTCATTTAACTTCTTTATGTTGTCAAGAGTTAGGGTGTTATTTGGATCGCGATGCGTACAACAACTTTAAAATCATAATACTTAGGTACCTACAAGAATGTTAACGTTCCGCGCCTGGTTGTAAATGTCCAACAGATGTGTAAACCTTTTGCTGAATCCTAATCACTAGGCTAGAGCAGGGAAGTTTGCTGCGCAGGTACCTATTTTAGAGGATGAAGCAAGAAAAACAATGCAAGTATCTTTATGTTTCATTAGAAACGAGCTTCAATTCTGTTGCAAGCTGCAATACAGCAAAAAAATATTTATATAAATAATAGCCACCAATTGTCAAAATATTAAGGCTACCCCGCAGCAATAGCCGTGTTACTTGAATTTAACACCGCCATATTTATATATCAATAAGGTTTACTTGAGCAAATCCCGATTTGTTATGCGGCAGCAAAAGCTTGCATATTTTGTCGTCCTTAACAAGTTTAAAAATCTAAGCGTTAAATCGAAATGCGCTCAACCATTCATTTAGGACAATTGCTTGTCTACATAATATAGGCAATAATGTTTGTATTTGCGTTTTAGATGTCGAGCTCTCGCGTTAGAAAACTTTTTATTACCTACTTTTTGTGTTTTTTTTCTTTGTTGTACAACTGAAAAAAAAAAAATTGTTCGACCATTACCTAATTAAGGATATTAATTTTGTACTCGTCGGTCAAAAACGTTGAGTTCTTGAAGATACTGAAAAGGATCAACGGAACCGGACATGATCAATTCATTTGGTGGTAAACGGAACCCTATAATGTGGTTTTGCGCTTTTGCCTTTACAGGAGGGTCGATAATTTTCAATTTCAATCTGTAAAACATAATTTATTATTTCGTTGTTTTGACTCGAAGGCTCGGCAGCTGCTCACAAACTTTCGCATTTGAGACAGTTTTTATTATTTTTGTAATACATTTGTCGTAAATCATAATTTCCATTCGCATAAGTATCGTGAGTAGTGCCTTGCGCATTCCGTAGGTATTTATTTATAGGCAACGCTCGCACACCGAGAAGTATATTGTATGCCACGTATGCGGCAAGCTATTTCCGAAACTCCAAAATTATAGATAGTTTTGTATTGAGGAAATTAAATTATGATGACGAAGTCTATAACAATTCAGCATATGAAAACGTCTGTGAAAGAAATTTATAGATTACTATTTGCAACTTCAAGCAAAAAATTTCAAAATTGAGTCATTCTAACGTTAAGTTTAATCACACTGCATAAAAACAAATGACAATTGCCTAGCATATTATTAAATGGAACTATGTTGCTTAAGCTGGTAACTATATGACTTATACATTAAAATCGATAAAACATGCAGTCGGCATGTATTTACTTTCTTTTTGGGATATTTAAAAACAAACGAATACGATCAATAGGTACAGAAAGCACCTATAAATACCTAAATGCATTTGTGCAAATGTGTTTAAAAGGTGATGTATAAGTGTTTAAGGCTTTAAATTTCATTTTCAATTCACGAAGCCCTAACGTAGGGATGGGTAACTTATAGACTTCCATAATGTTAGTAACTAGCAACACTTATTTGCTAACAAAGACCGAGTTTATCAAATAAATCGCCGCAGAAAATTATACATTTTATGATTTGTGAGCAAGAATAACAAAAAAATATATTATATATTCTTCAGTTCCCGTAGGCGTGTGTGTATGTATGTGTGTGTAAAACACATTTTCAGAAAATAGATTATATTTGTTTATTGACAGTCGGTCATAAAAATATAGTAAATGAAACATTATAGCGAAATCAAAATCTAATGCAATAATAAAAAAGTATATTTAAATGTATATTTAATTTTTAAGTAAGATTAAATTAAAAAATAATAGTCATAGCTTTCGTATATTTACCATCAACATTATGTGGTTGTGTCCCCTACGTCTAGTATTAGAATCCTTGGCAGTATATATACCATTTACATACTGGTATGATGGAAAGAAACTTTGAAATAGGTGCCTACTAATAAATATGAATAAAGGTTCTAAAGAATTTAAATGGAAGGCAAACACAGATGTGGCAGTTAACAAAGTTTGTAAGTATTATTTTAGAGGAAAAAGCCTTTTACTGACGGCGGCAAAAGTAATTGTAAAAATATGTATACGTCAAAACGTTAAGCACAAAGGGAACCAAGTAATATAAAATATCTGACCGTTACGCTTATTGTTTGAGGCTTGCTTGCAAGCTGTCGGCAATAAACATCTTACTTATTCTTAACAATTACTGAGAAAATTTCTAAGATAAAGATAAAGCAAAGCTTGTTTTCATGACAAATAGGTTTTGTTATCGTATTCCAAAGTATTCAGCCCCTGATTTAGGATAACAGAGTGTAGAATAAATATGATATGGTTAAATATCCATATCTTACTATAAGTACGATTATATAATAGGTATATAAAGTGAGGTACACTTTTAGACTCTCCTAGCAAGTACGAATACCGACCTTTGTATGCGGAATATATCTCACAGATTGACTATAGGTACGATTATATAATAGGTATATAAAGTGAGGTACACTCTTAGACTCTCCTAGCAAGTACGCATAAGTATACCTACCATATTATGACGAATATATCTCACAGATCGACTATAGGTACGATTATATAATTTATATAAAGTGAGGAAAACTTTTAGACTCACCTAGCAAGTAGGTACGCAAACGAATACCTACCTTGGTATGAGGAACATATCTCACAGATCGACTATAGGTACGATTATATAATAGGTATATAAAGTGAGATACACTTTTAGACTTTCCTAGCAAGTACGCATACTAATACCTAACTTTGTATGAGGAACATATCTCACAGATCGACTATAGGTACGATTATATGACCCAGGGCGCAACTCATTTTGTATCCAAGGATACATAAGGATAAATGAATTATAATATGTAGAGCGAAAATATTGTAACAAAATTAGCATAATCATATAAAAGCCTTTTGAAATTTCAAAATTAAAATTGGCGGGCGATAATCTGACAAAAGTAATGAAATCCGCATGACGAGAGTACAGTTTTAAGAAATATGATATACATACATATAAGTAGTGGGAGTCTTTAGTTTTCCGTATATATTAAATATTTAAACGACTGAGCATAAAGTGTTAATTTGTTATTTATGAAAGCTTTAAACATGGCATGTCACTAGAGACGCCTACAACCCAGGTAAAAATATTGGTGGTAATGGCTAACAGATGCGGACAGTTTACAGTGGCTGTGACCCTTGGCGCCATAACGGCCAGCGCAAACGGGGACGGGTGGTGAATTCGGTTTGCACATGTAATGAATACGGATAATATTAGGTTATAATATAGGTATACGTCAGGAATTGGTGTAGATAGTAGACAGCGATACACCGATTTTAGGGGTATATCACGTTTTTCCTTGTTAGCACCAGTTTTTTGGTGTATATAACGTTACAAAACGCCTGATTTCATCATATATTATACAAGAAAATACAATGCAAACCACGATCTATTGCAATTGAATAATAAAAAAAAAAAACCTTATGTCCTTATGTAGATTGAAAACATACTAATCTCTTATGTTGGAATAATCTTTGTTAATATATGGAGCTGAGGAGTTTGTTTGTTTGAGCGCGCTGATCTCAGGAACGAATGGTCCGATTTGAGAAAGGTCTTTCAGTGTTGGATGGCCCATTTATACATATTTAATATATAAAGTTGAAGAGTTCGTTTGTTTGAGCGCGCTGGTCTCAGGAACTGCTGGTCCGATTTGAAAAAATTTTCAGTGTTGGATAGCACATTTGTCGAGGAAGGCTGTATATCATCGCGCTGGAACCAGTAGGAGCTGGACGGGTGGTGAATTCGGTTTGCACACGTAATGAATACGGATAAAATTGTAGGTATATCACGTTTTTCCTTGTTAGCACCAGTTTTTTGGTGTATATAACGTTACAAAACGCCTGATTTCATCATATATTATACAAGAAAATACAATGCAAACCACGATCTCTTGCAATTGAATAATAAAAAAAAAAAACCTTATGTCCTTATGTAGATTGATAACAAACTAATCTCTTATGTTGGAATAATCTATGCTAATATATAAAGCTGAAGAGTTTGTTTGTTTGAACGCGCTGATCTCAGGAACGAATGGTCCGATTTGAAAAAAGTCTTTCAGTGTTGGATAGCCCATTTATACATATTTAATATATAAAGTTGAAGAGTTTGTTTGTTTGAGCGCGCTGGTCTCAGGAACTGCTGGTCCGATTTGAAAAATTTTTCAGTGTTGGATAGCACATTTGTCGAGAAAGGCTGTATATCATCGCGCTGGGACCAGTAGGAGCTGAGCGCCAGTGAGAGTGTTTCGAAATCGGGGTTTTTTTTTTTTTGTTGAGAGCTTTCGCTGCGTGAACGGTTGAAGTTTCGCAGAAGTCATGTATGGCAGAGTTGTGCCCCTTTAAAGGTTCTAGAAAAGGGTCCGCGACAGTATGTGTCCGTCTTTTGGGGTTGGCTCACTATAACCTTTTTTATGCTAACCAGATTTGTTCTAGAATGGTGTATTGTTTGCGAAGGTGTTTTTTGTAGACATGATATTGATCCTTGTCCGAATGGGTTCGTTGTTCCTTACAAGTATTTGATTTAAAACAAAGTTGCCCTTTACATCATTCGATTTCAACGAATGTCATGGGAGATGTCGCAGTTTTGAAATAACATCGCAGTGGCGCGCCTGCAGAAACAGCGTTTGCGGGGTCAGAAAGGAACTTAGCGAAACAACGTTCGCGGGGACCGCTAGTATATAATATAGGAAAGTACTTTGTGCTATTGATTTGACTAAACGTATGTACCTGCGTAGATAACATTTTTAACTAGGTATAGGTATAAATCTTTCCTTTAAATAATTGAATAGGTATAATTATCGTTTCTAAGTATAAAATGTGACCGCACGTTTTTCTAGATTGGATTATGCAGCTGTAATTCACTACCCCCCTACAAAGCATACGTACATACTGTATAGCCACTCACTTATTCCAAAATATAGTATTTCATAATTTTGACGACTTAGAGGTGTTTGTGGAAGCCTTATTTGTGTAAAAGAAAATGACATTGACTTTATTTATCTTAACAGATTAGTACCTAGTAATAATACAGTTTCTTTGTCTAAGTAGGCATTGTTCGTATTGGCGAAAATCAAAAGTAAGTACGGGTATCAGAAGATACCTGGGCTAAAAACCACTCTTTAAAGGACTTAAAAGTATTTTTCCTCACTCAGTTTTTTTTTTTTTTTACTCAAACCTAACTACTTTCAATTAAAGTCCTTATAGCCCTGGTATTTCGAGTGTGACCCCGCGCTTAACGTAACAACTCTTATTTTACCAGGCTTTGATAGAAAAGGTAATAATCACAGATTACAACTGTCAGCTGCTGAGAATGCATTGGGTACTTACCCTATTAATAGAAGTATAGGTAGGTATTTGAAGGTATAAATATTTTGAGTATCACATATTGTAGGGCATAACGTGTCTCTGTCTGTTAGTCTGTTTGTGTTTTTTGCAAGGAGGGGACACTTGTCCGATTCAACATGGGGTTTATTAAATCCATATTTGTACTACTGGCCACGCTGTAGGATGCAGTTACATAAGGTAATCTACGTAATGACTAAAGGAAAAAATGCCTAAAGGGCGGAATAGTCAGCGCCGGGCCAGATAGTTATTTATAATGTGATTCCAAATAAGCCAGCATAGCTGAAATCCAATTTATATTAAATGGGTGATTATAAGGTACAATGTTTTTATTTATTGGACCATTTACATTTTCACCTTCTTTCCTGCTAAACGATCAAATTTATTAACATTAAATTTCTAGGTACCTAGTACATATACACGATATGCAATAAAATTATAACGAGGTGACTTGCGGTGTCTTTGTGACGTGATATCATATAACTTATTTAATTACACCAAATCATAGTTAGCAGACGGCAAACAAACAAATGTTTGCTCTCCGAGTTTCTTTGATAGGTGGACATACTTGATTTCCAGCAGCAATTATAGGTATATACGTAGCATACTTAAACTCTGAAAATGAGTACGTAAAAATCAACCGTCACAAAATCCATTACTTATTTCATTGTGGTGTTTTACGATGTTCATATAATATCCCGTAGGTACCTAGTAGCTTAGTTTAAAATGATATCAATAACAATTTTAAACTAACAGCTTTAGTTAAACATACTATGCCTAGGAAAGTGAATAATATTGTCAATAAATTTTAATATTTTTTAACAAGTTTTATTTATCGGACATTGTTGACGGTCATGTAAGGTAACAAGTGTAACCACAGAACATTGTAAGATGGGTAAGAAGTGCTGGGTTACTCACATAGTACCTAGAACCGGTGTCGCCGCACTACATTCGAGATTTTGAATGAGCAATGTCTTAGCTTGATCAAGGAGGGCGGGCAGCCAGCTTCAAAAGTATTAGGGCGGAGCTCTGTGACAAATACACACCGATAAATTTGGTGAACGAAGATCTGTCTTGCGGTTAAATTTGCTAACTATAAAATTCTCAATCAACTTTTTTATCACGCAAGGACGTAGTGACTATAAAATATAAACTTATGAACTAACGTTATAAATCAGAAATTGCCATTCCACTACCATGCAGGCATTAAAGCTGTTATGTTAGCTGTAAATTTAAGCAACGATTAGACTGACGCATAAGTAAGTAGGTATTAAACATATAGACAACGACAAGATATCTACACTATTTGATATAATGAGCGTTTATACTTGATTTAAATGATACATATCTACATAAACATGTCAATGAAAGCAATAAATTAGGGCATCGCAACACTACCAGAAAGACACGCGGTGATCATACGACTCTGTCGCCCATAACATTATTCAATACATTGAATACATCTAATCTCTAGACACGGTATAGACACGCTCATAGGTGCAACTGCGGGGAGTACTGTGAGTATTTTTATTATATTTAAATATTTTAAGGCGTTGTTTTTCGACTACACTTTTGAGTTTACGTATTTTATTCTTGAAAATCATATAAATACGTACTCTTGTACCTATCGGAGACATATATTTCTCTTTTTGAGCTGTTTAACACCTGGCTTTTTGCTCTTTATGTAATTATGCGACACAAAAGTCCTTTTTACGGAGCTACACCAAGCGATGGAGGCTGCGAGTAACTAAATAACACATTCGCGAGCTTTGGGGTAATTACAGAGTATTGCATCCCCACGAGTTTCAGTAGTTTTCAGAAGGTTTTTATGGTACTAAGGCCGGTTATTGAACGGGAAGATCCTGGAATCAATTAATAAAAGAGGAAAAAATACTTTGTTGTCAAACTCTAGAACCAAAGAACAAAACAGAGTGAAACAAAAAATAAGAATCGGCATAAAAGGTGTACAGAATAGAGGATACTCCTATTTTTCATGCTATGGGTACATCAATATCGCATTTAAAAAAAACCAGAAGTAAGACAAACACTCAAAAGTTGCCGAAGGAAAAAAAAAAAAAAAAAAAAACTATCACAGCAAGCAATAGTTTTTATGCTATATTTACACTAAAACCAACCACAGAACGTATACTGACCGACCGGCCCAATCGGAACCAAATACCACCAATAAATTAAAAAACACAATGACTTGGACTAGGTACTGCACCGGAAAATACAAACTATTGCATCAAAATCTACCGTTGATCAGTATACACCTATAAAGAAGCTGTACGACTACTACCTTAATTACGAAACTAACCACCACCAATGATAAAGCAAATAAAAATTGTGAGAACGAAATGACTATTATTTTTATTAATGAATAACTTAGGTACGCCTAAAAAAAGTTGCATATGTACCTCACGACGGCTACGTTCCCTTAGGCAGTAGCCCAATTACTCAACAAGCACCAAAATAATATGACAACACATACAAAAGGATGACATCAATTCACGGTTTATTTTCATTTATGATCCACTTAAGTACACCGGAAAAAGGTTACTGAAGCTATGATAACACGAGAAAAAATCAGTTAATAAAAAAATAAAAAGAAATGTAAGTAAGTCTACTATAAGATAAATAGACTACATCACTCTACTTTTTGACACCTATTTAAATATGCCTAAAAAAGTTACTGAAGTGAAAAAAGTCACAAAAAACGAAAACTTAATCGTTGGGACTCCGCTGCAACAGAATAAAACTACTTTATGAGTATTTCTATTTATTATTTATTAGGTATGCCTAAAGATAGCGACTGAAGCTAAGGTAATTGAGAGCTGTTATAGAATACTACCATATAAAGAAACAAAAAACGCAAAGTTTTGACAGTCGCTTCATATGATTTAAATTTCTCCATTGGTAATTTCCATTTATAATCTATTTATGTACGCCTGAAAACAGTAACTAAAGTTATGAAAAAAGGACACCGAAACTAAACACCGTCAATAAAGAAACAAAAACGTCAATGGTTGGAACACTCCCTTAAAACCACGAAATTATTTAATTGGTTATATACATTTATGATCTCCTTTAAAAAAAAACCTGTTTATTGGGATTCACCTACAAAAGCATGAAACTACTGCATAAATATCTCCATTCATCATTCAATTAAAATATGTTCGAAAATAATAACTGAAGCTATAGAAATACGGTGCTGAAACAGAATACTGCTAACAAAGAAACAACAAACGCAAGAGTTTGACGTTCTCTTTACAAGTATTAAGTTACTCTAATAGTGATTTTCATTTAAAATCTACTTAGGTACCACGCCCTAAAACAGTAACTGAAGCCATGCAAAAGAACACTGAAATTGAAGGCTGCCAATAAAGAAGCAAAAACTTAAATGGATGAAATACTCGTACTCCCTTAAAACAACGAAATTGTTTTCTTGGTTACCTACTTAAAAATGCAATTGTTGGGATTTTGTCTACTACAGTTAGCTACAATGGAATGTAACTACTTCATTACTGTTTCCATTTATCATTTTACTGGATATGTATGAAAATAGTAACTGAGCTATAGAAATAGGAAGTTGAAACTGAACACAAAGAAACGAAAAACTCAATGGTTGAAATACTTCCTTAAAAACAAAAAAAATCTTGATTATATTAATTTATGATTTTATTAGGTATGCCTAAAAAAAAGTTACTAAACATACGGGAAATAGGACAAAGAAGCTGAAAGTTACAGATAAACAGACAAAAACGCATGTCGTGGATACTTCCACAAAAGACCGACGTTACACTTCAATAATTAACTCCATTTATAATACACTTAGATAGGTACGCCTTAAAAAGGAACTCAAGCTACGATAAGAGGTTAAAGAAACTGAAAAAAAGCCAATAAATAATAAAAAAAATGCAGCTATTGAAATTGTGCTACAATGAAATTGAGCTACGCCATTAAATATTTTTATCTTTTAATTTTAGCAAGTACGAACAATAATAAATGAAGCTTTGGAAAAAATACACCAAAACTGAAAACTGCTATAATAAACTGGAACGTGAGTTTTGAAAGGCCGCAACGGAACGAACAAACAATGGTAACATCAATTTATGATTTACTTAAAAATTAGGTACGCCTAAAAAAGTAACTGCTATTATGGGAACAGAACGAGAAAAACGAACAACTGTCAATTAAGAAATAAAAAAAACCCAAACGTTGGTATTCTGCTACAAAAGGTGGAACTACTATCCAATTTTAAGTACACACCTACGACCTTACACCTAAGAACAGTAAAGCTATGGAAACAGAACACTGAAACTAAACAGCGGTAATAGTATAAAAAAAAATCTGGACGCTAAATCAAGCCATCCGAGCAAGGACATGTCACCGCCTACGAGCCCTTCATTCCGAGGGCAGAAAAGCCAATCCAGTTCATCCACCGCTACTGCAACCACCTACAATCTCCTACGAGTTTCCGACACTTTTGCGGAGTCAACTTATTATTTACGCCTATAGACACCTAAGAACAGTAAAGCTATGGAAACAGTAAAGCTATGGAAACAGAACACTGAAACTAAACAGCGCAAATAGTATAAACAATCTGGACGTTAAATCAAGCCATCCGAGCAAGGACGTGTCACCGCCCACGAGCCCTTTATTCCGAGGACAGAAAAGTCAATCCGGCTCATCCACCGCTACTGCAACCGCCCACAATCTCTGCTGAAGTTAAGAAAACAAAAGAAGAAAATCTATGTCCATTTACGAACTACGAGTACTATGGTAGGTATATCTAAGAATAATAACTGAAGCTCAGGAAACCAGTCACTAAAAACAAACACTGCCACTGGGGTAAAATAAAACACAAGTGTTGGAACACTGCAACAGTAAAACAATCCTTCACTGAATATTTAAATTTATGTTTAACCTAGTGATAACGGAAACTAATGGAAAATGCCTTATTAACGACATAAACTGAATGCCATTACAAGACAATAAAATGCATAAGTTGGAACGCCAGTCAAGCATCAAAGGAACAAGAGTTGTATTGCTAATTGGAAACTTCTAACGCCACGTTGATGTAAACCGAACAAACTGGTGCAAATGAATACCATCAAAGAAGAATCAGAACACAGAAGAGTTTAGAAGCCAACACGCAGACCACAAACGGCAAAGCAGTCATTTTTCCCTTCTTGTATATATTAACACTTGTATATATTTATCAACCTGCTGGCTAAAGGGTGCTGGTACCGGTCGGCTCTATCCTTCCCCCTCCACATTCCAGACTGCGAAGTCCTACACTACCTGCCCTATCTACTCCGTCTTACTGGTGTCTTGGGCAGAGGTAATAGGCACACATAGGAATGCCATGAGATGGACGGGACACTTCTAGAATCACTCACAAATGCGGACTGGAAGCGCCGCATTCCTTCCAGTGGTTGAGGACGCTCCGTTTCTTCAATTACCACCTTTTTGAAAGTTTGCGCTGTTCCAGCCCGCAGTTTTGAGCACTCTAGAGAACCCTCTCATCGACAGTTCTTTTCCTATGTGACCCGTTCCTTGAGTCCTTGCAGTGGAACGCTGGCTGGTAAGACGCTGGAACGGAACGGAACGGAACGGATTTTGTTACAGTCCTGAGTACATTTTTGCCGTGAAAAAAAATATGGCTTACAGTTAAAACCTTAATTAATAAATGTTTAGCTAAATTATAATAATTTAAAGAAAAAAAGCTAAATTGAAATAATTTAGCTTTTAATCAGAAAAAAATGAAACTATTTTTGGGCTTTAATTCAAATTGTTTGGAAAACTAAGAGTTATATAATTATCTTGATTCCTTTTTCATAAAATATATATTAATACTAGCTTATTCCCGCGACGTCGTCTGAGTAAACTTAAAAAAAAAACGGCTTTTGACTGTTTAATATTATAACATCCGAATTTTCATCCCCTATTTTGCCTTCTAGGGGATAATTTTGCAAAAACGGTGAATCACGTGAATCTTAATTTTTAACGTTTAAGCCAAGTTTTAGCCAGTTCCATGCAAACTGCCAACCCATATATAACCCCCTCGAGGGATTAACTTCCAAATATTCTTAGTGCACACTTAAGTCATTTAAGGAACGTTTGTGCAAAATGTCATGCTTCTAGACACAGCGGTTTTAGCTGTTCATTGATCGATTAGTCAGTCAGCCAGTCAATTTCTTCTTTCATATAAATATAGCTGAACTGGGGAACGTTTGTTCACTTTTTAAAAAAAACCTTATAGGGTTGTACTAATTCAGAAACCTTCTCCGGCGTGTCCATAACAACTTACTAAAATTTCATTAAAATCGGTTTACCCCTATTGCGCGAGTTCGACTGGCACTTGACTCAGTCCGACTCGCACTTGACCCAGTCTGACTCGCATATGACCCTTAATTTCTTTCTCAGAAACCTTCCCATGCGTGTGCATAACAACTTACCAAAATTTCATTAAAATCGGTTTACCCTTATAACGCGAGTCCGACTCGCACTCGAGCATTTTTTCTTTCTCAGAAACATTTCCCGGCGTGTGCATAACTACTTACCAAAATTTCATTACAATCGGTTTCCCTTATAACGCGAGTCCGACTCGCACTTGACCCTGTCTCACTCGCACTTGGCCCTTTTTTTCTTTCTCAGAAACATTCCCCAGCATGTGTATAACAACTTACCAAAATTTCATTAAAATCGGTTTACCCTTATTACGCGAGTCCGACTCGCACTCTAGCATTTTTTCTTTCTCAGAAACATTCCCCGGCGTGTGCATAACTACATACCAAAATTTCATTACAATCGGTTTTGCCTTATAACGCGAGTCCGACTCACACTTGACCCTGTCTCACTCGCACTTGGCCCTTTTTTTCTGTCTCAGAAACATTCCCCGGCGTGTGTATAACAACTTACCAAAATTTCATTACAATCGGTTTACCCTTATTGCGTGAATCCGACTAGCACTTGACCCTTTCAGTAAATCCTTTTTTATCGGATGCCTTCTGTGTATGAACAAAAAACACACCCTCCAAGTTTCAGGTCTCTCCAATCAGCAGTTTAGGCTGTGCGTTGATCTGTCAGTCAGTCATTTTGGACAAAGCATTTTTATTTATATGTATAAGTAGAAAAAGAAAACTTTTGTATGAGTAGGTACCTATTGTTGTACACAAAAACAACAACACTTGAAAAGTGCATTACCTCTTTAATCTTAGTAACCTTCAAATGAGGTGGGTACTACTGTAGTACTACTGTAGTACTACTATAGTACTACTATAGTACTACTATAGTACTACTATAGTACGGTGACATTCGAGATATTCCAATTTTAAAGAGTATTGAAGATGTTTTTATGTTTTTAAGTAAGTTCAACCTTTTTTGAATAGAATCGGATTGAGTTTTCAAACATGTGTCAAAATAAAATGTAATTTAAATCAAAAGCACTAAGCAGTATTGATATCAACTTCGAAGCAAATAACCGCCAAATAACTTTCTACCCCTTTTTTACACCGTTAGGGGATGAATTTCAATAAAAAACGAAACACGTCTTCCATCAATTCTGTTAAATAAGGACCAAGGAATCACGTTGTCCCATACAAACTTTGCCCCCCTTTTTCACCCCTTTAGGGGAAGAATTCCGGAAAATCCTTTCTTGCCTACGTCATACAAAGAACACACCCTCCAAGTTTCAGGTCTCTACGATGAGCGGTTTAGGCTGTGCGTTGATCCATCAGTCATTCAGGACAAAGCATTTTATATGTATAGATGACCAAGTGAATTTGCTAATTTCATAGTTCTTAATAAATATTTAGAATTTCATACTGACAAAAAACCTAGAACATTAAGATTTTCAACGTGCGGTCTCGTGCTGTCGCCTATCGTAGGTACGTGGAACTGTGTGTCTTTGTATGCTTCAACAGTGTAATATGTCTTTGCACACTGGTAGAGACGGCACGCTTTTGCTAGGATATGCCGCGGCTTTAATGCAAAAAAAAAAACTGGAGAAGTGACCATTGTTTCAACACTTGTTCAAATTTTTAAAGCGCGTATTGTATTTGCTTGTTATGAAAGTCGGTTAATAATTAGAATTTGTTGTTAGGTCTAGTGCATTAACTCTAAAAATTTAAAAAAAATGTGGCTATAAAGCGGAAGAAACGTTAAAATGTGTCTATAAAGCGGAAGAAACGTTAAAATCTGGCTATAAAGCGGAAGAAACGGTAAAATGTGGCTATAAAGAGGAAGAAACGTTAAAATGAGGCTAAAAAGCGGTAGAAACGATAAAATTCCGTGCAAAAAAAATAGTTTGAAGGCGTCATGTCCTTATATTAAGAAGTATATAAGAAATACATCTCATAGTATATATAGGTACGCCATTGTGTAATAATTTTTAGTACATTTACTTGCAACACTGTTAGTATTACAGAAATTAGCTCTCTAGTCTATATCGCCCTTTTACGTCTAATCTAAAGTGTAACGTGCCATTCTGCTTTGCTCCAAAAGCTGTTACTTTTACTTCACAATACTACACTCACTTAATTTTAAGTATGTAATCTAAGTCAATTGTTTATTCTGGACACTGTTGGATTTTTCTGCGTTCTATGAATAATAAAGACAACTATTATAATGTTTTTTACGGTTGCTTTCCCTTTTGTTAGATCTCTATCGAAAACGCATTCCTATGGATTTTTTAACTTAGTTCGTGAAATACAGCTTTAGTGTACCTTCAAGTCACATGTTGGTTCAAAGTACGAAGGTAGTGCTGATGATATTACCAATAACATTTTATTTAAATGAAGACAGGTGAAGGTGAAAGTTTCATAAAACCGTGTCCCAGTCCCAAGTGTAATTAAACGGAGCAAAGTTCACAGTTGATGGTCTCTCTGCACGTGATCGTTCCAAAGGCTCTGTCTCTGTCTGTCTCGTGTCGCTGTCACAAAACAGCGGCTGCGTCCTTGTCTCCATGTTAAACTTACTTTTGGAAGACTTTGCCATTAGTCTGGTAAAATATGATTATGTGTACCTACAGCGTATATCGTTACGACAACGCCACGCCTCATGCCTTGTGCAACACTTTTTTTTTTTTTATACAACTAAGGTGGCAAACAAGCTTACGGTCCGCCTGATGGTAAGCGGTCACCGTAGCCTATGGACGCTTGCAACACCAGGGGTATCACTTGCGCGTTGCCGACCCTTCAGAAATTTAATAACTTCTTTCTTGAAGAACTCCATACTGTAGTCTTTAGAGAAAACCTTGGAGCTCATTCCACAACCCAAGCGTTCGCGGGAGGAAGTTTCTCTGAAACTGCACTGTCTCGGTTCTAAAGTCGTCGACAATTCTCACAGCCCGTCGTTGAACCGAGTCAAAAGGGCCAAGCTGGTGCACCCGCCCAGATATGGCAGCAGTACTCGATATGGGGCCGAACTTGCGACTTGTAAAGTAACAACCTTTGCCCCGACGTGAAGTACCGCTTCGCTCTGTCGAGTACACCTAGTTTTTTGGACGCCAGATTTCACCTTGTCTTGTAAATGATCTCGGAACTAAAAATCGCGTCAACACCAAGGATCCCAATGCTCTTGGAGATGGAGAGGGGAGTGTTCTGGAATTGTGGGACTACAGTGAATGGAGTTTTCTTAGCGGTGAACGCGCATACTATAATATTTCAGACTACGTAAATGATAAAAATCCTTGGGACTGAAGATGCTCATTTACAAGATGCATAGGTTAACCAAATTAAAATGGAAATAATATAAAATTGTACGGCTTAAATTTTTTATTTAAAACGTTGATTGTATTTTCAGTTTTCATTATGTTTTTTAAAAGAGAAACTATCGAGTTTCTTGCCGAATTCTCGGTAGAAATAAACAACATTGTGAACCGGAGGAAAGGAAATATTGCATAACTTTGACGATTCAAAAGTGATTGTAAAATCCTAATTTGAATAAACCATTTTGACTTTGACTTTGAAGCGCCCGTCGTAACGAACACATTGGGTTCTTCCTGAATTATTGGGCTGGACTCCGTTAGGTGATCCCGCCACCAAGGGCATTCCTTTAGAGCTGGTTGAGGCAGCAGTAACTATCTCTGCGGTTTCGACTCGCTCTCTGTAGATGTCTGGAGAAAAGACGACCCAGCGGCACTACATCTGCTGCGAACTATAGCTTTCCTAGGAGAGTTGTTCCTTGCATCCAACTCCACCGACGAGACTGTAAAATCTTTTTGAGGAATACTTTGAGGTCTGTAATTTTGTCTTCTGGAAGGGATTTTATATTTGACTGTATTTTGAAAATTATTCCGAGATAATCGATCTTCTTCGTTGGTTTTACTCCGATCTGTTCTTGGTGTACAATCTTGTCTTGATGGGCAAGGAGGAGGTTTAAGGTTCAGTCGACGTAGGTCGAAAATTTGGCGCTTGCTTTTGTTTAAAAAGAAATTTTTAAAAAACATTTTTGATATGTTTTCTGCGACATCGTCTCGATGATGCCTCCTTTCATCCTTTTTACTATTTCTGAAGTCATTTCTTTTAATTCTGGTGTTGTTCTTTAAAGTGTTATACGAGACAAAGGAGGTATCTTGACAAACGGTATTATCATTTTTAGTATTGGATCTGGAGCGCCAAAATTTTTTAATGGGAAACAAACAAAGCAAGCTGGCAGCCTTTGAACGGATAGTTAGTAGGACAATTTTTTGAGTCGTGCCGGTATACGTATGTTCGTCCGGGAGGATATCTGCTGTCGCCGACTTCATAGCCTTGAAGTCAAAGGGACCTGTCGATATTGTGGGTGCGCGTAGATCACGGCGGTCACACTCCTATTTATGCGTGCCTATACAGGTCTCAACGGCGCAGGGGATCGTGTGACCGTCGAGCGGTTCGGTCGTGTGTGAAGTTGTAAACATTCTGTGTAAAATTTATTCAAGAGTAAAAATCGTGATTGGTTATTAGTCAAATCTTGGATTCTCTGTCGCACTAGTGCCGCGCTTACGTAATAACCCCGCCCAGTGGGAGGAGTGAAAGTGAGAGAGCATTAGTTGTCAGAATATCGTGCTAAAATACGCGTTGTTAGTGCAGTGGCCGTATTGACCGTTCAAATTCAAAATGTCTAAGTGCGCCGCTTGTGGAAAATTTGTCGGATTAGCGGAAAGTGTTAAATGCAATGGCTGTAACAGCGCATTTAATAGAATCTGCGTGAAAATTTCCAAAAACTCTAAGCTGCCAGTAAAATGGCTATGTCCAGAGTGCACAAGTAAGCAACCACGAAAGGACAACACAGAGAAGTGGTGACTCTGAGTCATCCCCGAGTGTGAGTGATGATAATCACAAATCGGTTTTGAAAGAACTCACCACTGATATAATTACGATGCGCCTCGAGCTCACAAATTTTGGGTCTAAGTTTGACAAGTTGTACGTCGCTATTGACGCTCTGCAAAAACGAGTTGACGGAGTGGAAGGAAGAGTCGCGGTGCTCGAGGAGAGATTGAGCAAAATTTCAAACGAGAAAGACAACAATGAACTTATGGACACAATAGATCGCCTCAAAGTTGAGATAAACGAACGTGATCAAGATCATCTACTCACCGACGTCGATATAACCTGTATTCCCGAGGTAAAGGGTGAAAATCTTGTTCATGTTGTTACCCTGGTGGCTGGTAAGCTGGACCTGAAGATTGATGAGCGGGACATCATAATTGCGGACGATCGGGCCCACCGCGCAATCATATCGAGGGGGAAAATTTGCCGCGGCCGCGGCCCATTCTCGTGCGGCTGGCACGGCGCGTGCTGCGCGATCAGCTGTAACGGTCCGCGCGAGTACGTCGCGGCGCCGATACCGCGGGCCTCGACCTGCTCAGCCCGCCGCGGAAGTTATACGTCAACGAGCGTCTCACGTGGACAAACCGTCGGCTGTTCCACAGGGCTCGCGAGGACGCCAGACGGCTCGGCTGGAAGTGCGTGTGGACGCGCGACGGCCGGATATACGCGCGACGCCAGCAGGACACCAAGGCTCACCGGGTACGATGCGACGCTGACTTTAAGGTTTTTGGCGAAACAGTAGTTTGCTAGCTAATCAATACTTCGTTATAATCGCTTTGTATATAAAACGGAGAAAATTGCATTATAATGTTCGCTACTTGCTAGTATTTGTTCTAAACGGTATGCTTGTATCGCTATTCATGTCTTTGTCTAAAATACTAGTTTGTATATTGTTTTTATGCTTTTTACTGCTTAATATTAACGCTAGCGTGAGTGTTACGATGTCAACAAAATTAGGACACATTAGTCGCGTCGCTTTACTAACGCATTTGTCGGTTTATCCTAAAAAACATATCTTTTTATATTATTACGCAAAAACTATAGGTTCTTTTATGATATTTCTATTTATTTATTTTATTTCTTGTTGCTTTTGTAGTATACCTACCTATATAATAATATTTTTTGTAGTTGAAAGCGTAACTCGTTTTTTTAAAATATCTATTTATTTTTTTATGCTATATTCTGTTCCTATCATACCTGACATGCCGAGTTTTAATGTAGAAATATATCAAATTTTATTTATGCTACACAGCCTCATGAGTATTTATTGTTTATTTACTGTTACCTATGGCTCCTAAGAAAGCTAACATTAAATTTGGTCTTCTTAACCCCGGTTCTAGTTTAGTGGTACTAAACACGAGGAATTTGTTGTGGCAATGGAAAACTACAATGTTGACATAATGGCCATAAACTAAACCTGGCTGCGCGAGGGTCCTGCTGTCGCGCCCCCACAGTTCCCGATTACCAGTTACTGCACGTTCCCCGCCCGGCCAGCGTGCGTGCGCGCGGCGGTGGGGTTGGTCTTTACGTGCGGCGCGGGATCGCGGCAAAAGTGTACAAGCACCCAGTCCCCGCCTCGCCGCTTGTTGAACAAATGTGGCTTAGGTAGTCAACCTAAGCCTTAAATGGCATAAAACTTAACGTGGGCACCGCATATCGACCGCCGTGGCTCGATGTCAATACTTTCTTTGATACTTTGACTGACACGATTATGTCCTTTCATGATAACGATTACGTAATACTGTTAGGTGATTTTAATATAAATTTATTGATTTCAGATTCAAACACCACTAAATTTTATAATTTTATTCATTATTTAAATATGACTCAATATGTAAACCGACCCACCCATTTTACCGGGCATAGCGGAACCCAAATAGATGTAATTTGTAGCGACTTAAGTTTAAGTAGTCATGCTTTCTTGACTTGCGAAATGTATATAAAAAAACAAAAAACTAACTAAAAATTCTAGAAAAAGCTGTCTGCATGCAAATAGCACCTTATTTGGAAAGTAACAACATACTACCAGTTTTTCAATTAGGTTTTAGAAAATCTCGAAGCACTGCTACGGCTTTAATCGATGTTGTGGATAACATCCCGGCATCATAGGACTCAGGAAGTGGAACAATGATGGTACTACTTGATTTTTCTCGTGCTTTCGACTGCATCAGTGTTCCTCTTTTGCTGTCCAAACTCAACTATTATGGTTTTGAACACAATACGATAAAATGGTTCTCAAGCTATCTAAACAATCATACACAAATCGTTGGCGTAAACAAACCTGACGGCAGCCGACAGTTCTCGAACCCACACCCTGTAACCAGGGGAGTACCCCAGGGATCCATTTTAGGGCCTATATCCTAATTATTTTAAATACAGCTGACATCTGCAGTCAAATCTTACACTGTAGATATCACTTGTATGCGGACGACATACAGTTGTATTTGTCTTTTAACCCAAATGAAAGTGACGCTGCCATGGCTAAAGTAAATGAAGATCTGCATAGAATAGCGTTGTGGTCGGAGATAAATGCTCTGGTGCTTAATCCAAATAAGACTAAGTACATGGTAATGGGGTCCAAGCTGCAGATAGACAGTATACTTAGAAAAAGTCCAGTTGTAAGTATTTACGGTGAACAAATTGAACGTGTTTCGGGGGCTCGAAACCTTGGAGTGCTGATGGATGACGCGTTACGCTTTGAAGGTCACGTTCTCGAGATCGCTCGAAACTGCTTTTATAGATTAAAGGTATTATACCAAGTGCGTGATTTTCTCAGCGAAAAACTCCGCATAAGACTGTTTGACTCACTCATTCTTAGCAACTTAGGTTATGCAGATGTCGTGTACGGTCCTAGGCTACTGGCAAAAACATCTCGAGTAGTCCAAAGATTACAAAACACTTGTTGCCGGTTCATTTTCCACATTCCACTATGTAGTCACGTCAACCCTTTTCTAAATCATGCAGATCTACTTAACATGACTCAACGTAGAGAGCTACATCTAGCAACACTTATGTTTGGGGTGATAAAGTCCGGAATACCTGAATATTTATATGATAAATTCAACTGGAGAAGAGAGGAAAGCGTGCGGAATCTGCGAACATTAGACAGCGTATTAAAAATCCCACACCATCCCACGACCGCTTTTCGAGGCAGTTTTAGATATGCAGCCACTAAGTGCTGGAATAACGTTCCCCCACCTATTCGCAATTTAAATATATTTATAACATTCAAATCTAAAGTAAAAAGTTACTATTTGCAACTGCAAAAAAACGAATTTCGTTTGCAGTAGCCGAATCTAGCTGCTCGGGCTAAGTATTAGTCAGTGTATGAATATAGCTATATCTTGTTATTTTTTATCCATTTATTTATTTTTTTCATTCATCATATATATGATATGATATTTATGTATACTTTTTGTGTATTTTTAATTATAACACGCGCGATAGATCGTCTGACGGACGCACCTTCCTTTAGACATCGCGGAAAATCAGCGCTGCAACAAACCGTGTTGCAGCATTGCTGAGTCGATGTCCACTTTTTGGCATCATAATACTCACAAATTCTATTTTATTTTGATTGTTTGTTTTGAAGAAATGTTTTTGTTATGTAGAAATGTTTTTATTTTGTAGAAATGCTTTTATTTATTTTGCTTGTAGTTTTAAATATTTTAATTGTGTTTTTTGTATCTTGTTCTGTACTGTGAGTGTTTGATGTCACATAAATGTATGTCTATGTCTATGTCTATAGCGGTGACACGGACGTAACTTGATTCTTCACGCACCTGAGTTTGACGACTGACAAAGTTCTAGAGCAATATCCCACAGCAGAACTAGCTATTTTGGGAGACTTTAACGCCCACCATCGTGAGTGGCTCAGTTCTCGAACCAATTACTATGGGATATCTGCTCATGAATTTGCTCTGACCTATGGATTCTCTCAGCTGGTACTTTCTCCAACGAGAATACCAGATATAGAGGACCATACGAGCTCCTTACTGGACCTTCTGCTGACTAAGTGGCGTCGTGTGTGGCACTATAAGTCGGCAGACTGGGATGGATTGCGAGAATTTTATACATCGTACCCGTGGAGGCAGCTTTAGCTCAGATGATCCCGAGCGAGCTTCAGTCACTGAGACAATCCTCGCTGGTATGAAATGTTTCATTCCTAACCTGCGAGTAGCTGCCGGCGTCAAAAAACGACCGTGGTTTAATAGGTCTTGCAGAGAAGCTAAAGTTCTTAAGCAAACTGCGTATGAGGCTTAGACCACCACTCGTAATAATAAGGATCCGAATATTTCTGAGTTAAAACGCAAATTAAATGCTGCCTTGAGGTTCAGTAAGAAAACAACTGCCAGAGCAAAATTCCAATTCATCGGCAAAATAGGTGGGCGACTTGAGAGCTATCCTTCTGGGAGTCGTGCTTTCTGGTCGCATGCTAAAGCTGCGGAAGGGAATTTTTGCCAGTCGTCGTTACCACCACTGCGAAAGACCGATGGGGACTGGGCCATAGTGCTTAAGAGAAAGCCGATCTACTGGGCAGTCTCTTTTCCTCAAACTCGAATATAAACGATGAAGGCGCTGTACCGCCTTCTATACCGTGGTGCGGTAAGACCATGCCGGAAATCTCCATAACACAGCGGGAGGTCCGGCGAACGTTGCTTTCTCTAGAGGTTCATAAGTTGAGTGGGCCAGACGGTATACCAGCAGTGGTGCTTAAGCAGTGTGCTTCTGAGTTATGTCCTGTACTCACGCGCCTCTTTGCGCTTTCCTACCACACTAGGCAATTTCCGTCTTCATGGAAGACTGCGACTGTGCACACGGTGCCCAAAAAGGGCGATAGATCAGATCCATCGAATTACAGGTCTATCGCTATTACCTCTCTCCTCTCCAAGTATTGAGCGTGTGATCAACACACAGCTTCTAAGAGACCTAGAAGAACACGACCTGGTCAGTGATCGTCAATATGGCTTACGCCACGGTCGCTGGTGGCCTTCTTCTCACACACCGATGAGCACTATCCATTGAGAGTCAGGGGGACGCATTGGCATGTAGCCTAGACATAGCGAAGGCGTTCGATCGGGTTTGTGCAAATGAGTGGCTAGCTTTTTGTCCGGCAGACGCATACGAGCCGTAGTTGACGGTAGTTGCTCGGATAGCATGGACATTAATGCTGGTGTCCCGCAAGGCTCTGTGCTACAATTCCAGAACTCTCCCCTCTCCTTCTCCAAGAGCATTGGGATCCTTGGTGTTGACATCTCCAGCGATGTTCAGTTCCGAGATCATTTTAAAGCTGGCGTCCATAAACTTGGTGTACTCAACATAGCGAACCAGTACTTCACCTCGGGGCAAAGGTTGCTGCTTTACAAGTCGCAAGTCTGGCCCCATATGGAGTAACGCTGCCATCTCCGGTGCACCCGGATACCAGCTTGGCCCTTTTGACTCGGTTCAACGACGGGCTGTGAGAATTGTCGACAATCCCAAACTCACTTGCGGAATCGAGCCCTTAAGTCTGAGGAGAGACTTTGCCTTCCTGTGTGTGTTCGACCACTTGTACAATGGGATGTGTTCTGAGGAATTGTTCGAAATGATGCCCACGGCTACTTTCTACCATCGCTCGCCATCGGCAGGGAATTCATTCTCACACTTTAGAACCGAAATGGTCGCGTACAGTGCGGTTTCAGGGAACTTTCTCCCCCGAACCCTGAGGTTTTGTGGAATGAGCTCTCTGCCAAGGTTTTCTCTAAGGACTACAGTATGGGGTTCTTCAAAAAAGAAGTTATTGGATTTATGAAGGGTCGGCAACGCGCGAGTGATGCCCTTGGTGTCGCAAGCGTCCATAGGCATAGACAATGAAATCTTAATGCAGTTTTTATTTACAGTAAACTAATTTGAGACTTTAGTGTTATTTATATCATACTAGCGGCCCGTCCCGGCTTCGCAAAGGTGGCCTTTGTTTTGAAACATTCTGGAATAAACTTAGAGTAAATGTATCTTTATGCACGACATAAGAAGTTTCTTTTTTCAAATTACAACTTATATTTTTATCCATATACCTATATTTACTATCAAAGTTGTTTTCCTTGAAAAAAGTCAAAATATTCAATATATGTCGGCTTGTATACACTCACAACAATAAGATGTTCAACTTCTATACAGGACAGCTCGGCAGTTCCCTCAACTGAGAGGCCCACAATGTCTTTACGTTACTTAAACTTTAGCTGTTTATTAACTAAAATTAAAGAGCCACCATGGATTGCATTTACTCGGCTGTACGAACTTCCCACCTGGTGATTAGTGAAACTGAACATAATCTAATGGCTGCGTAGCCAGTGTTCAGTGATACATAAAATGTCAATCTTTTGGCAGTTTATGAACAATTCAATTTCTTCTTCTTTCTCAGACATTCCTTTTCTTTTTAGTGACAAAAGTTTTTTTGGTTCTGGTTGAATAAAACTTGAGTAGACATAGATTTCTAGACACATTTAACGTTTGTTACCCACGTGCCCGTGCCCATTCGCTCGCACACGGCTAGCAAATTTGATGTTTGTAACCCACGTGCCCGTGCCCACTCACACGCACACGGCTAGACACATTTAACGTTTGTTACCCACGTGCCGTGCCCACTCACTCGTACACGGCTAGACAGATTTGATGTTTGTAACCCACGTGCCCGTGCCCACACACGCGCACACGGCTAGACACATTTAACGTTTGTTACCCACGTGCACGTGCCCACTCACGCGCACACGGCTAGACAGATTTGATGTTTGTTACCTACGTGCCCATGTCCACTCACGAGTCACGCGCACATGACAGATCTGGATGAAATGTTTCACACATTTTTCATGTCCTTAACTTGCAGACCAACCGTGATAATCATTCTTTTTATCTGGTTCCCCAAGGAAATAGGTTTATTTCGAGGATAAACGGGGCACAGAGTTTTATACCATTACCTGCAACAATTGGAAGTCCAAAAGTTATCAATGAGATATTTTTCTCGTTACTTCAACCAATTTTGCTTGTAGGTGATACTGTGATTCCCTTATAGTAAAACAGTTTCAAAAAGCTTAGGTATTATTCTTGACTGTACTCTTCCTTGGAAACCACAACTCCAAGTAGTTAGTAGAAAGTTACCAGCAGCTGTATTTTCTACAAGACGCATACGTAAATTCCATTCTATTGCCACTAAACTTTACGTAACTTCCGTTCCATTGCCAAATAGCTCATTCTATTCTTCTTGCTATTCTCGACTTTGCGGACGCTCGATACAAAACTTATGTATTAGATTCATATTTGGGTTACTTAAATATTATCATATCTTTGAATTTTGCACAAAGTGACCTCAAATTCGTCTTTGCCGGAATATCCACTATCTTTCTTTTCTTTATTTTAATTAACATTCTACAAACTTACTACAAACGAACTATAATTCTTTTTTTACTGTAAGATCTATACAACGGTAGCTGTGGCATGTGCTGTGCTGTGCTGTGCTGTGCTGTGCTGTTCTGTGCTGTGCTGAGCTGTGCTGTGCTGAGCTGTGCTGTGCTGTGCTGTGCTGTGCTGTGCTGTGCTGTGCTGTGCCTGTTCGTACTACGTCAAAAGTACTGAAGCAACATGGTCCGGCCGCGTCAGGATGCCAGGTTGCTCTATGTTCAATAATATTTATAGAAAATGCTATCAAAATAATTAGTTTTTTTATCTATTTGTCGCATCCCTTTTTAAATTTATATTTTTATTTATCTATAGTGTTTATTATCTTGTGTATATTTAATTTATTTATTTATATTTATATGCGTACATTAATTTTATACATGTATAATACTTTGCTGTGCATGCAATTCTCTATAAGATACAGGGTCGTCTGAAATAAATCGCTAAACACCGATAAGACCGCCTAAATTGTTAACTAGCTTCAATATTTAATTTTGTTAATAACTTTTGAATTCTGGTGATCAATCGAGAGTTATCTGTCTATCTTTATACCTAAAGATCATACAAACAAACAAACGAAACATCACAAAAAATGTTTGTGCAACTGACAAAAAATGAAGGTAAGTTTTGTTTGTGCAACTGTTAAGAAACGAAGGTAAGTTTTGGGCTTTTATTCAAACTGTTTGATTCTTATTTCATAAAATATATATAAATATTACTAATCAAATTTGCTACTTTCATAGTACAAAATAAATATTTGAATTTTATACCGACAAAAAACCTATGAAAAAATCGTGATTTTCAACTCGCGGTCACGTTCTAGCGCCTATCGTACGTGGAACTATGTTTCTTTTTATGTTTCAGTAGTGTAATATATCTTTTTCACTGGTAGAAACAGCTCGCATTTTCTAGAGTAAGTGCCCTAAGAAAAAAAAATTCTTTAAAAATTTGCTTTTCTTAAAACATTAGAATCTTATAAAAATTCAATCTAACAGAAAATTCTACTGAAAAGTAAAAAAAAATTTTTCAAAATGAATATTAAAAAAATTTATATCCACGTACGACTGCAAGAAAAGCAAGTCGTGCGCACTTACATACAATCACTTGATAAACTCTCAATTAATATCCACTAAAACTCTAGCACTTTTTAGTGATAGTTTAATTGAATTTTTATAGTTTATTCCCCAAGTTTCTTTTATTATTTATGTTATGAGAACTTGGAGAACGATATTATGTTCAATATAAATTAGTAATTAATTTTTCACTTAATTTTTCACGTTTCACCCTAATATCCACCTTCAGGTGCACTTCCTGCATCTGCCAAGAGGTGATAACATCAAAATGAACATCAAATTTGTGATCTACGACCCTCAAAACCCCCGGATACCCATTTTGAAGATTTTTAAATTTTTCACCTCCACCTCTAGGTTGTACCCCTGGTACAACTCTGGGAGGGAGTTGTTGGTCAAAGTAACTGTGGAATATTTTATTGTCATCTGAGCTTAGTAAGTATGCTAAACTTCATCGAAGGGTAAAAACAGGAATTATGTTTAATTAAGCTTGCAAGATTCCACCACAAGATGGAAGGGAAAAAAATGTTTTGTGTGTTAAATAAAACCAAGTAAAAATTCAATCATAAAAGCTACCGATCTGAAGCTAAGCATCATGTGTTTTCAGACTTAGACTTGATTTCTTGACCATGTCAGCAAAGTCAAAGTCAATTTCTTTAATACAATAATTGTACAAGTCATTGTTAGAATTATATAACATTACATTTTAATGCATTACAAAATTTACTTAAGTATAACTATGAAACATCTCACTATAAAATGACAAATAATAATCTCAATAATCATTCATTATATCTACAAAAAAACAATCATAATATTTGAATTGAATATCCTACTCATTTAAAAATTCTTTTAGGTCATAGTACGCTTTGTCAACTAAAAATTTTTTTACTCTTTCACAAAAGGTTATGAATGACAGTGCATCTTTTATTTCATTGTTAAGTTTGTTGTATATTTCTACTCTTACCGCCTTTAGTGATATCGTCGTACGGTTTAGTCTAGTTTTTACTGTTTCGAATTTGTTATACTGACGCTTAGATTTCAATTTTTTATAATCGTTTAAATGTGGCCACATATATTTGTAAGCTTCATATATACAGACGCAAGGCAATGTGAGTATTCCTAATTTTCTAAAATATTGTTTTGCTAGTGTGAATGGTTTTACACCAGCAAATATCCGTACGGCTCTTTTTTGGATTATGAAAATTCTTTTCCTTTCAGCCGCCATGTCCCGTAAGTCAATACCGTGTGCTAGCAAGGAATTCACATATGCATAGTAAGCCATACGCATATTGTTTGGGCTAAGCGTTTGGGCTATTCTGCCTAATGCAAAACATGCTCGACCTAG
The DNA here is from genome assembly GCA_946406115.1 of Apoda limacodes. Taxonomy (NCBI): domain Eukaryota; kingdom Metazoa; phylum Arthropoda; class Insecta; order Lepidoptera; family Limacodidae; genus Apoda; species Apoda limacodes. The sequence continues at coordinate 762,737 of OX291553.1, read as the reverse complement.
ACGTCCGCTTAGTTTGTTAATTTGTACGTCCCATTTGTGGCACTTGTGGAATTTGGACATTATTATAGACAATATTAAGGTTTTTAGCATAAGGGCCTTTTAGCCAAAAATATATAAGTTTGTTTTTTTAGGTTTAAATTCAAACCGTTTGCTGCAAACCAGTTTGTCATTTGGGTCAAAGCATTTATAATGTTATTTTGCAATTTATTAAAATTGTTACCCGACACTTTTGCACACCCGTCGTCTGCAAACATAATAAAACTACCACCTTCAAATAAACTTATTAAATCATTTATCATCACCAGAAACAGGAAATTTCCTGGCGGTGATCCTTGTGGTACTGAAGTTTCTCCTAATATTTTCCTCCGTCAACTGACACTCTTTTTTTTAGGAACGACTTTATAAAATTTAGGGAATTACCAGTAACTCCATAATGTTCAAGTTTTAGTGCTAACAGTTTGTGGTCTACTGAGTCAAACGCACGTGAGAGATCACAAAATATTGCCGCAACTTGTTTTTTCAGTTCTAAATTTTCTAAAATTTTAAATAAAACTGCACGTGCGGCATCTACTGTAGACCTGCACGTGCGGCATCTACTGTAGACCTGCACAGAAACATGATTGGATGATTTTGGCTCGATAGATTTTTTATTCCAAATTTTCCCTTTAAAATCATTAAAATTGAGATTATCACAATAATGCAAAAGCTATCTTCAAAATACCTTAATTTAGATATTCGTAACAGTAAATTTTTAATGAATTAACATCAATTTTAGCTTCGAATTTTTTTTTTTTTTGACAACTTGTGCGAAGAATTTTCAACTTTGCGTCTAAAGCAGCTAAGAAGATTATTGCACTTCACTACGTAATACTCATCAGTGCCTCGCCTTAAAATATGAGCGCCGGTTTAATTTTACGATGCACTGCATCGGACTGCAGCCAGTTGTTAGTTTTATATTTGGAACATTTTGAAACAGGAGTAGATTATAGTACATTGTGTATTGAGGGTGGTAAAGAGAAAATTACTAACGAGAAAATTACTATTAAGAAGCCTTGTGTTTGTAATTTCATTACCGCCCGTGTTACCCACAATGATTTTCATCACATTAAAAATATAAGTGGGAGTAATTAGGGTTTTTGCATCCGCTTTGCCAGCACGCAATGACATTGTTTTTGCACCCGCATTGCCTGCACGTTATGACACTGTTTTTGCACCCGCTTTGCCTGCACGTTATGACACTGTTTTTGCACACGCTTTGCCAACACGTTATGACACTGTTTTTGCACCCGCTTTGCCAGCACGTTATGACACTGTTTTTGCACCCGCTTTGCCAGCACGTTACGACACTGTTTTTGCACCCGCTTTGCCAGCACGTTAGGACACTATTTTTGCACCCGCTTTGCCTGCACGTTATGACACTATTTTTGCACCCGCTTTGCCAGCACGTTATGACACTTTTTTTGCACCCGCTTTGCCAGCACGTTAGGACACTATTTTTGCACCCGCTTTGCCTGCACGTTATGACACCGTTTTTGCACCCGCTATGCCAGCACGTCATGACACTGTTTTTGCACCCGCTTTGCCAGCACGTTATGACACTGTTTTTACACCCGCTTCGCCAGCACGTTATGACACTGTTTTGCACCCGCTTTGCCAGCACGTTATGACACTGTTTTTGCATCCGCTTTGCCAGCACTGACACTGTTTACGAGTAAGTGTGATACAATAGTAGATTGTGTCACAACGAAACAAAATATCCAGAGCTCAGCGAAGAATTCTAGTCTAAAAGAACGTCGTTTTTTACCACCGTTATATAGCGCACTTTAGCGCAGTACAAACAGGAACCATTTTACTATATAGCGCACTTTAGCGCAGTACAAACATGCTGGTGTCTTGTTGTCTTTTTTTGTGTTATCTCATTCTGATGCAATCTGTTTTTTCTACTTTTTGGTTTCTACTGTTCTTTTTTTTTTGTTATTTTTTTCTTTCAATTTTGTACTTGTATTTGCTGCTAGGTAATAACCCATTTTGTCTTCTAACTTCTACAGCAGTTTTTGCGTTTTGATTAACTTCTTATGACCATTTTCTCGATCCTTCCTTCGTTTATAGTTTCTGATCATTGTAAAACTTTTAATTTTGATTTCAAATGGATGAGGGGCAATATGGGCTACATCTTTTTTCTTTAGTATTTTTTAAACCCCATCGTGCCTCACATTTACTATAAAATAAAAAAGACACTACTGAAATTTATTGAAAACAAAACAAAACAATTATAAACCACAAATCAACTAACAAATTACAAAAGTAAAAAGTCAAACAAACTAAACAGAAAAATAAAGTTTGGAACGTACCAAACAATAACAATCAAACAAAACTGACTCCGAGGTAACAGATGAGCAAAAACACTCAAAAATCAGAAATAACGTAAACTGAAAATATATGTGTAAGGCATGTTATGTGTAAGGCATGTTATCGCGAAAGTCTGTTCGTTTGTTTCTCGTTTTTTACAAAACTCAACATCAACATTCTATTGACTTTATTATAAGCACAATAATAATTATAGGACAACAGAAGTGGACAGGGTGTCTAGATTGGGAGATCTAACTGGATGGGATGGGATAGTAATTTCGGAAGTAAAACGCGGAGAACTATTCCCACATCACCTCGCTCGGTCTATGAGTCGACCTTTTGTGCTAGCAGAACACAAAGTAACATAGAATACTTTTTATTTTGGTTTTCGTGTGTGTGGGTGTGTGTGCGTGTGTGTGTGTCTGTGTAGGTGTGTGTGGGTGTGTGTGGGTGTGTGTGTATGTGTGCGTGTGTGTGTATATGCGTGTGTGTGTGTGGGTGTGTGTGTCTGTGGGTGTGTGTGTGCGTGTGTGTGTGTATGCGTGTGTGTGTGTGTGGGTGTGTGTGTGTGTTTGTGTGTGTGACTCACCCAGAATGGCGCAGAGGACTGAAACTGCGAGGCGAACGCCATGTAGAACGCATTGCCCAGTAGGCTGTTCAGCTCTTCCGCCTGCAACGTAACAAACAACACTCGGTTACTTCCTTACAATTATAAATCAATACAGGTACGTACAGGAAAGCTCCGAATTACAAAACATTAATAAAAAATTGAACTGAATTGAAAATCTCCTTTTTGAAGTTGGTTAAAAGAGGACAAAGACGACCAGCAACCGATCCGGTACTGTTAAAAGAGGAATATGACGCTAGCGACCGCCCCGACGCGGTACTGTTAAAAGCGGACTATGACAAGAGAGGCAAAATAGGTAGGCGACTTTCGAGCTATCACTCTGGGAGCCGTGCTTTCTGGTCCCTTCCTAAAGCTGCCGAGGGAAACTTTTGCCAGGCGTCATAACCACAAAACTGCAAAAGACCGATGGTGACTTGGCCCATAGTGCTAAAGAGAAAGCCGTCTTTTTACTTCAATACCGAATTTGAACGACGAAGACGCTATTTCCTCTACTTTACTGTGGTGCATTAAGACCACCCCAAAAATTTCCATAACACAGCGGGAGGTCCGGCGGACGCTGCTTTGTCTAGACGTTCATAAGTCAAGTAGGCCAGAGAGTATACCAGCAGTAGTGCTTAAATAGTGAGTTCCTGAGTTGTGTCCCGTATTCACACGCCTCTTCACGCCTACCACACTAGGCACTTTTCGTCTTCATGGAAGACTGTGAATGTGTGTGAAAAAAGGTGATTGATTACATCGAATTACAGGCCAATCGCTATTACCTCTCGCCATTCCAAGGTGATGGAGCTTGTGATCAACATACATTCTAAGAAACAAAAATAAACACGACCTAGTCAGCTACCGTCAATACGGCTTCTCCCACGGTCGCTCGACTGGTGACCTTCTATTGTATCTCACACACCAAAGGGCACTAACCTTTGAAAGTCAGGGGGAGGTGTTGGCATGTAGCCTGGACATAGCGAAGGCGTTCTATCGAAGTTGCCATCTTACGGACTGCCTAAAGGTTTTTCACAAATGGATGGCTAGCTTTGGCTTTTGTCTCAGGAAGACGCATACGAGCCGTACTTGGCGGTTGTTCTGATAGCACAGACATTAATGCTGGTGTCCCGCAAGGCTCTGTGCTGTCTCCTACACTGTTTCATGTCATGTTGTACATCGACAGCAAAAAAAATGCATATGACAGTACTGGAGACGCTTACTATACGAGCCGTGCTAACATCCCTAATTCCGTTGTGGAGGAAAACCGCGGTGTCGAGTAAAATCGAGACCACTTTGTACAAGGTCACTGATTAGAAACGGGAAACTTGGTCAGATTCAACCCTACGAAGATAAAAGTCTGCGCGTTCAGTTCACCACTAAGAAAACCCCATTAATTGAGGAGGAAAACAATTCCAGAACACAAACTGCAAGAGCATTGGGATCCTTGGTATTGACTTCTCCAGTGATGTTCAGTTCCGAGATCATTTAGAAGAAAAGGTGAATCTGGCAACCAAAAACTTGGAGTACTCAATACAGCAAAACAGTAATTCACCTCGGGGCAAAGATTGATGCTTTACAAGTCGCAATTCCAGCCCAAATGGAGTACTGCTGTCAACTATGGGCGGGTAGTTATACCAATAATACATCATAATAAAGTAAAATATTTAATAAATAAATAATTAATAACATTTCAAGATGAGAATATTTTAGTATTGTACGCATGAACTAATTAAATTTACGTTTTAGTTAACCATAAATTGTGTTAAAAAATATATCAGTATACTGGTCAGTCTAGCTCGTGCGAAGAACTCGTACCTACCGTGCAACTTTATGTAAAGTAGGTACCTACCGTGCAACTTTATGCAGAGTACCTACCGTGCAACTTTATGCAGAGTTCCTACCGTGCAACTTCATGTAAAGTACCTACTGTGCAGCTTTAACAGAACTTCTAACATTCTCCGCGTAGCTCGAGTGTTTAAAAGCTGCATTATGGAGTCGCGAAAGAGCAAAACCGCCAATAGATCGGTACCTACTACAAGATATGTCACAGTATAAGTATGAACGGTGACTAAAATATTCATTTATAAAAATTGCGCTGAGAAATATGTATAATGTGAAAGTAAATCTGTCACTTACAAAACAAAAATGTGACAGCATGACGGTAAAAAGTTTAAATTCCAAACAAAATACGGGAAGTTACTCGTTCAACAAATACATCTGTAAAATCGTTGCGTATGAATTTGTGTAATAAATTTTATTCAATCAACTAGCTGCCCCGCGCAACTTTGTCTGCGCCACATCTATCAAATAATAAACTAAAACTATGTTAAATTACTATATAGGTTTTCATTCCTACACCTTAGCCGCGTCAGTTGGGTATATGAAATTAATATCTTAGCTTTGCATTTGTTAGAGGACTTTTTATAAAAAAAATCTTTTTTGCTCTATAACTTTTTTTTTACATTTTACAAAAAAATTACCTGAGACCAATCTTGTAGATGATCTTTTGAGGAAAATTTTTCTCTGTAATTTTTTTTAATTTCATTCATTTAAAACGCTGTTAAAGCGCTCCAAAGTTGACTGGGTTCGTCTATGCTCATGAAAATCCGGTCAAAATGAAATGTTTAACTTATTTTGATTTTTTTTTTATTGTCAATATATTCTTAAAATTTTTTAAAAAATTCGTACAACTTTCTCCGGCGAAACATGCAGCAACATTATGGTAATTTCAAATTTAATGAAAGAAAATGAATTCGAAGATGAACTTCCAACTATGACTCCAATTTTAACTCCTGTCATTCCTCGAACTTTCACATTTCACGTTGATTTAGAGATTCTGAGCCACAGCCTGGACATCTAAGAAAAGTAGATTAGAGCAGCTAACTAATAAGAGATTAAAAATATTATGATGTCAAGGATTACCTTATAAGTAAGATGTCCGTGGAGTAGGCCTACTGGGAATACCACTTAAAAAAACGCGCCTACATACTACCTAACAGGTGGCGGGGAAAAGAGTTAGGAATAAATAAGTAAAGTTGTACAAATTTACCAAAAATTTTTTAAGAACATATTGATAGTAAAAAAAAATGAAAAATAAGTTAAAAATTTCGTTTTGACCGGATTGTCATGAGCATTGACGAACCCGCTCAACTTTGGAGCGCTGTAACAGCGTTTTAAATGAATGAAATTAAAAAAAATAACAGAGAAATATTTTCTTCAAAAGATCATCTACAAGATTGGTCTGAGATTTTTTTTTGTAAAATGTACAAAAAAAAAGTTATAGAGGAAAAAAGCAAATTTTTATAAAAAAATTCTCACTTTTTGCTTATAACTTCTTTAATTTTTAATTTAGGCCAAAATTTTAATAAACATATTTGTAGGCAAAACAATTTGCTACAAATTATGTCTACCGATTTTTTTGTAAGTCGCGTAGTTTCCGAGATATCGCGGAAAAAGAGTTTTCACCGCTTTTTTCAAGATGGCAGCCGGATGACAGCCGGATGACAAGGGCGGCGACCCCTCGTCCTTTAACAAATGCAATATTCGGTCCTTAAATTGTAACATTGCAATGGACTATAACCTTTTTGATGTAAAATATTTTTGTTATAAGTTTAGTCACAAAAATAAATGGAGTAGCGCGTCATCTATATAGTGGTAAGTAAAAGGTATTCTAGTGATAGGCCGCAGTCGATTTCGCAGTAGTACAATGTCTTTGATAGAGACTTTACATTTGTATCGATGATATTTCCTAAGATATTCATTTAAATTAAATAGTGTAAAGAAATACTTTAGTTAAAAGTAAATACGTAAGATGAATATATATACATATTTATTTAGATAAAGAGATTACCCATTATCGACAAATAAAAACCCACCGCCGTTCAGTTTTCCGAGCGAGTTGTATCTTGTGAACTATTCGTTTAAATCATATTTTGTAGATGACAATTTAAATCAACATTACAATAACCAAGGTAACTATCAGAACCAACACAACACAACACAACACAAGGTACTTAAAATACTTATTTGAATAATTAATAGGAGAAAAGAGCTTTGCAAATCGCGTAATTTTTTTAATGAATAATTTAAATTTAAATATAAATATATTTTATAATTAAATATTATTAAATAATATATTATTATTTAATTTGTTTTTGTCTTGAGTCTGGATGTAATTATGTATGATATGAATGTATTTACAAAAAAAAAGTATATATGTATTTGTATAATAAATCGTTTCGTCCAAACCTGAAATATTGAGATTAATAACTTCTATAGACAGTTGTCCACCTCAACTCGTGATTCTGGCATCACGGCAATAGAACCCAGAGCCAATTTAACTCGACATTATAGCAAATATACCTCGGACGTCAGCTTGTATGAGATTAGAATGGCCTTGAAACAGTTTAAGAACAACAAGGTGACGGGTGATGACGGAAAAATAAATAAATATTATCCTAGACGGCCAGAAGCTTGGAGCAGAAGCACGGTCACGCTTTTCTTCAATAAAGGAAACCTCACCTTATTGAAGAATTATAGACTTATTTCGCTCTTGAGCCATATCTATAAGTTGTTTTCCAGGGTCATTACGAATCGATTCGAACGCAGGTTTGACGAATATCAGCCTCCCGAACAAGCCGGTTTCCGAAAAGGCTTTAGTACCATTGACCATATACATACGCTCCGCCAGATTATACAGAAGACAGAGGAGGATAATCAGCCTCTTTGCGTAGAATTCGTGGACTATGAAAAAGCCTTCAATTCCTGTGTGGTGGTACAGTTTCTCCAACGGTGCATTGACTATCGGTAAATCGAAGAACTGAACATCCGACTACATGACATATTACAGAGGAACCTACCAGCGACTGAGCAAGTCCGGAACTAGGTATTAGTGCCAAATAAAGCAGATGAAAATGGTAACAAAAAATTGAGATTGGTTTTCCTTAGAGTAAATGAAAACATTCAAGATGAAAAATTTCCGTTGCCAAATATAACAGAAATTTTACATTTGCTTTCAGGTTTTATCTATTTTACGCATCTTGATTTAAGCCAACGATTTTACCAACTTCTGTTTTTCAACAAGTTTCAATTTTAAACGACTACCTATGAGAATGAAAGTTTCACACACGTATAGTGCTATACGAAAAATGCTTTGTTAACTGCGATGACGTCATAATATTTGGTAGAAATTTAGCTAGCCGTAATAAAAATCTAATCGATGTCTTTGAAAGGGTCAGAAAAGTTAATTTATAGAATAATCCTTCTAAAAAAGGAAATATTATATTTAGGACATTAAGTTACATCTGACGGAGTTTTACCTGACCCTGAGAAGACAAAAACATTACTGAACTATCCGAAACCGAAAAACGCTGACGAAGTAAGGCGATTCGTCGCATTCTGCAACTTTTACAGGAAATGTACTAAAGATTTTAGCAAAATTATTATACCATCAAATAAATTATGTAGAAAAAATATAATTTTTGATTGGTCAAAGGACTGTGAGGAATCCGTTCAGTCATCGAAAATTGCATTTACTTCTCCATCTGTATTTCAAAACCCATACTTTTCTGAAACTAATGAACTTATTTAGCAAACAGACGCATCTGGTATTGCTATTGGCGCTGTAACTTGCAAATATGAGACCAGTTGCTTATACCTTATGACCAATAAATAAGTCAGAATTATCCAGCTATAGAAAAAGAATTATTAGCTATAGTATAAAGTGTCAAATATTTTAGATACTACCTTTTCGGACGAAAATTTACGATTATGACTGACCATAAGCCACTGATATACTTATGTAGCTTAAAGATCCTGCCAGCAGACTTTTAATGTTTCGGTTGACGTCAGAAGAGTATGACTTTTAAATTATTTACATTAAAGGTAAGAGCAATGTAGCAGGTGCTTTGTCACGAATTAAAATAAGTTCTGACTATTTAAAGACCATAAATGTAGAAACTATGATTGTTATGACTCGAGTATAAAAAAAGAAAATACTAAATATGACCAAAAATTACTCTAGAAACTCACAGGATTCCAATATGGCCACCAACAAATAGACTGATCAACTTAGAGTTGTGGAGATATTGCGAAAACCTAGTGACTCAGTTGAACCGAAATTTATTGAAGCTTATGAACTGAAAATACTAAGACAAAATGACAAAATATCTCACGAACTGCAATTTTCTGCCTTTGCATTTTACGTGAGAGGAATTTGTTAATGAATTGAGAACATTTTTTGGAAAAATAAAAGTACTTAGGGCAGAGTTAATTAAGGAAATAACTAGTAGGAAAGAGTGGTCCATTCCAAGGATGAATATTTTAAGAGAAGTAAATAAAATAGTATTTTATCACTATCAATAGTGTTTTCTACAGACCTGTCTATTGGGCGACGACAATTGACAAAGCTGAAGACCGAAATTGGCAAAATCGTTTCGTCAAAACCTGAAATATTGAGACAGATGGAGAACTTCTATAGACAGTTGTACACCTCAACTCGTGATCCTGTCAACATCACGGCCAAAGAACCCAGAGCCAAATTAAATCGACACTTTACCAAAGATATCCCGGACGTCAGCTTAAATGAAATTAGAATGGCCTTGAAACAGCTTAAGAACAATAAGGCGGCGGGCGATGACGGAATTACGTCAGGGCTTCTGAAAGCGAGTGAAACACCGATACTAAAGGTCCTTCAGAGGCCCTTTAATTCTGTTATCTTCGAAGGCACTACGCCAGAAGCTTGGAACAGAAGCGCGGTCATACTTTTCTTTAAAACAGGAGACCTCACCTGACGACTGAGGAGCATAATCGGCCTCTTTGCGTAGCGTTCGTGGACTATGAAAAAGCCTTCGATTCTATCGAGACCTGGGCGGTGTTACAGTCCCTCCATGGTGCCATATTGACTATCGGTACATCGAAGTGCTGAAGTGTTTGTGTAATAGAGCCACGACGTCTGTCCATCTACAAGACCAGAACACGAAACCAATCCATCTGAAGAAAGGTGTGAGACAGGGAGACGTTATTTCTCCGAAACTGTTCACAACTGCGTTGGAGGATGTGTTTAAGCTTCTGGAGAGGGAAGAATATGGCGTCAACATAAATGGCGAGTACAACACCTTCGATTTGCCGACGACATAGTGGTCATGGCAGAATCGCTGGAAGACCTAGGCACGATGCTCGAAGACCTCAGCAAAGTTTCCCGACAGGTTGGCCTTTTTATGAACTTGGATAAAACGAAAGTGATGTTCAATGTCAATGTCGCGCCCAAGTTATTGACGAATACACATACCTCGGGCAAGTAGTCCGATTAGGTAGGTCCAACTTTGAGAAAGAGGTTAACCGAAGAATCCAGCTTTTGGGAAACTACGAAACATCTTTTCGTCCAAAAATTCCTCAGTGCCTAAAGACGAAAGTTTATCATCAATGTGTGTTGCCAGTAATGACTTATGGTACCGAAACGTGGTCTCTTACTGTTGGCCTCTTAAATAAGCTCAGAGTCGCTCAGCGAGCTATTGAAAGAGCTATGCTTGGTGTTTCTTTGCGCGATAAAATCCGAAACGAGGAAATCCGCCGAAGAACTGAGGTTATAGACATAGCTCAAACATTTAGCAAGCTGAAGTGGCAATGTGCAGACTACATCGCTCGTCGAACCAATAACCGATAGGGAAGAAAGGTTCTCGAGTGGCGACCACGGATCGGAGGACGCAGCGTAGGTCGGCCTCCTACAAGGTGGACAGACGGTCTTATCGCAGCCGCAGGAAGCGGATGGGCGCGGGCGGCTCAGGACCGGCCGTTGTGGAGACATATGGGGGAGGCCTACGTTCAGCAGTGGACTGCTTTCGGCTGAAACGAAAGAAAATAGTAAATAGCGAAGAAAAACGTTTTATATTACAAGATAATCATTTACTTCCAACTAGCGGACATTCAGGTATAAGAAGAATGACAAATAGTGTTAAAATGAAATATTACTGGTCAGGCCTCGATAGTGATGTTGGGAATTTTGTAAATAATGCAGTATGTGTCAAACTATGAAACATTCCAAGACCACAAAAGAGCCTATGTATATTAACAACGACGGCTTCATCAGCATTTAAAACGATTTTTCTCGATTACAGTATCGGACCATGAGATAGAGACTCGTATGGGAACTCGTATGAATTCAGAGAGTATGTCGAAGCTTATCCAAGGTCAAACTTCAAAGAACGCAGTAACAGTGTTAAGGTCACTCGTAGATAATTTTATGCTACGCTATGGTCTTCGCAAGGTCATCAAAACAGATCGAGGTACAGAGTTTATGTGATAGACCATGACAGAGGTAAGTAAGACCATGACAGAGGTATGTAAGACCATGACAGATGTATGTAAGCTTTTAGGTATCCACAAGAAAAACTCTACAGCTTATCATCATCAAACAATAGGTAGCCTCGAGAAGACACATAAACACTTGCGATCCTTTTTGGGTATTCAATATGATGAGCATTCAGAAACATGGGGAAATTGGTAACAGTTTTGGTGTTTTGCATTAAATACAAACCTACATTGTGAAACCAATTACACACCTTTTGAACTAGTCTGCGGTAAGCCGTGTAATTTACCTAGTAATTTAAAACTTGATTAAGATCCTTTGTACAACCCTGAAAACTATGCCTTAGCGCTGAAATATAAGTTGCAATAAGCACATAAGGAGGCTCGAAATAGATGAATTAGTTGTAAGTTAAAAAGAAAATGTAATTATGATAAAAAAGTAAACCCAATCACTTAAGTAAAAGGTGATTTGATACTAATTTAAAATTAGGGCAATACAAAAATGGCAAAATTGTTGTACAACGGAGCTTACGAGGTTCTTGAAAACACTGAACCCAGTGTGAAAGTTATAAAAGACAATAAAAATAAAATTGTACAAAACAACAGGTCTAAAATGTTTATTTCTTAGGTTATTATTTTCTTTATGCTTGTAAAGACAAAAAAAACTAGATATGTAAGCTAAAATTATATATCTAGGATTCTTTTTTTTTTTTTTTAATAATTTTCTTTTTTTACTTTCATTTGTTTTATAGGTTTAAGCGTGCATATTCAAAGTTAATGTTTTATTTTAATGAAGTAGATTACTTGTTTAACAATTTCGAATACACGTCGCCTTATCAGGCTATTCTTAGCTTTGCAAGCGAAGCAAATTGTACGGCAGCATTCTGTTGCCGCGACCTTCTCATCATGTTGTTCCGAAACTCTATTTATTCAATGCGAATGTATAATTGACTGATATAAAAAAATGTTTTAGTTTTAAATTTTTTTATGCGTAACTTCGTAGATGTGGTGTAAGATATTAAATTAGATACATATTAATTATTTATTTAGTAATAAATAAGACATTGGATAGAACAGTCGTATTATTCATTTAACAACACACCCCGCACCTTGATCCCATCTAGAGTAGATAACTCGTGGTCCAGCAACGTTTGTGTCATGCGAAGTATCTATCTGTTAGGTGTGATCAGAGCCGGGTGACCGCCTAGCGGTACATCTTTGTGGTTGGTTTTTGTTTCTAAATGATATGGTCGAACGGAACCCGTGGTACACGAGTCCGACTGGCACTTTATGTTTTTTTTTATTTATGCACATGAAATAAACATAAATTGGTTTTGAGCTTACGGATCAGGTTTAACGAATCGTGTTATTCTGATGAGTAGTGTGTGTGTGTGCGTGTGTGTGTTTATGAGTGTATGTGAGTGTATGGGTGTGTGTGACTCACGCTCAATGAATGTAGTTTGCCTTATTAGTATGACTGAACTAGTAGATGATTTCTGCGGATTTTTGCGTAAAAATATTTGACACAAAATTACAGACACTGGTTTTTATAATGAAATTTATAAAACTGATTGTTTACTCATACTAGGTAGATAGCTATCTATCTACTGTACTTACTTAGTTGTTTTGTTGTCATTTTGTTATTCGCTTTTTTGAAATTAAATCTACTTATAAATAATTGTTGTTATAAAACGAGAATTGAATTTGTCGTTTTATAGATCAGTACAGAATAAGTTTATGTATTATTTTACTTAATTGAAAAAACATCAAAAAGTTATATTTAGCTTTTTTCTCTTCTTTTATTCGAAATGTAACAAACTAAATGCACCTACTCGTAGTTACCTACCTAGTTGCCTGCAGCTGCGCAAGCGATTTGTGTGTACGGGTTGCAGGTTCAAGTCCTGGCTTGAGGTTAATATTTTGACTACATCTTTTCTATAAAAGTATTTATACTGTACTGTATATATATATGCAGAAATATTATGGAAACTTAAACGCTGAAGACCAATTAAAAGACATCAAAGTATTCTGCAATATTGTAAAAGTTGAAAGGAACGTGTTAAACTATCGAGTATATCGAATTTCATGCCGGATTCTTCTCGGTAGAAATCAACAACATTGTGAACCGGAGGAGGGTGGAAGGGGTTCAAAAAATAGTATTTCATAACTTTGACGATTTAAAAGTGATTGTAAAATCCTAATTTGAATAAATAAATTTTGACTTTAATATTTTACAGTAAAAAGTCTTTTTTATCCAAAATAAAAACATGAAATATTCAGATGTGTAAACTTAGGCCAAACCTGTAAATTTGATGCCACGACCTGTTTCCATACAATTTTGCAACCACGAACTACGCAGCACTTTGCTTATATTTATAAATAAATTCATTCAAATTCACTCATAAATCTACAAGAAAATTTGTAATCGAAATAGCACAACAAACATCTGTCATTTTGACAGTCACACAGTCGAGTTAGTATGACAACGTAAAAAAATAATTACTGTACCAAAGTTTAGGGTAATTTATGCACCTTAACAGCCTCATACGTCCCTACTGTTTGGGCACGGCCTACTCTCACCGAGTGTGATTTGGGCCATATGTTACAGGCGAAACCAGATTTCAAGCCAAATTACTTTGTCCTGGTTCAAACAGGTTGTGAAGATACCATATTTATGCCTTAACATTTTTGCAATACAATGTTTTACTCAAGTTTTAGCGCGAAGTTTTCATTAGTAAACAATTCTTAATGAACGTACTATTTATAGCATAATGCATCTTTAAATTAGAATGGCGCGTTCAAATATACATGTTCAGTTATATTATAAATTAGATGAGGAGTTATGATTTATTTTATGAAAGGTTTAAAGATAACAAAATATAAGTACAAATGACTCAAATATAAAATTTTAAATTATGAACTTGCGAATCATAAACGTCAACACAAAATTAATTGTTAAATGTGGGTAGTAATCTAACTCTCGATTCATTGATTCAGCCTCTACACCAAGTGAAGTTGGGTAAGGTTTTAAACCAGCGGCATGAGAATTAAGTAGTATAATATTGGGCACTCTAGACCACCTCCGTGTCATCAGGCTCACTCCGTTCGCCTGCACTCCGGTGGCTTAGCGTGCCCAATATTATGTTTTTGAGATCAGTCATCGTTCGCCTTTTGAAACACGTTGTCCTTAACACGATTACAGAGAGCCCGTGGTAAGATCACTCTGTGAACCGTGTATATCCTAAACCTTTCAGTTGGAAGACCCGTGGTAAGTTCTTCCTGGGGTGCCCGTGGTAAGATCAACCCCACCGAAAGGAATTCCTAACACGTTCAACTTGGAGCCCATGGTAAGATCACCTTATTGAACGCGATACCTAAAACACGATTACAGAGAGCCCGTGGTAAGATCACTCTGTGAACCGTGTATATCCTAAACCTTTCAGTTGGAAGACCCGTGGTAAGTTCTTCCTGGGGTGCCCGTGGTAAGATCAACCCCACCGAAAGGAATTCCTAACGCGTTCAACTTGGAGCCCATGGTAAGATCACCTTATTGAACGCGATACCTAAAACACGATTACAGAGAGCCCGTGGTAAGATCACTCTGTGAACCGTGTATATCCTTAACCTTTCAGTTGGAAGACCCGTGGTAAGTTCTTCCTGGGGTGCCCGTGGTAAGATCAACCCCACCGAAAGGAATTCCTAACACGTTCCACTTGGAGCCTATGGTAAGATCACCTTATTGAACGCGACACCTAAAACACGATTACAGAGAGCCCGTGGTAAGATCACTCTGTGAACCGTGTATATCCTAAACCTTTCAGTTGGAAGACCCGTGGTAAGTTCTTCCTGGGGTGCCCGTGGTAAGATCAACCCCACCGAAAGGAATTCCTAACACGTTCGACTTGGAGCCCATGGTAAGATCACCTTATTGAACGCGATACCTAAAACACGATTACAGAGAGCCCGTGGTAAGATCACTCTGTGAACCGTGTATATCCTAAACCTTTCAGTTGGAAGACCCGTGGTAAGTTCTTCCTGGGGTGCCCGTGGTAAGATCAACCCCACCGAAAGGAATTCCTAACACGTTCAACTTGGAGCCCATGGTAAGATCACCTTATTGAACGCGACACCTAAAACACGATTACAGAGAGCCCGTGGTAAGATCACTCTGTGAACCGTGTATGTCCTAAACCTTTCAGTTGGAAGACCCGTGGTAAGTTCTTCCTGGGGTGCCCGTGGTAAGATCAACCCCACCGAAAGGAATTCCTAACACGTTCAACTTGGAGCCCATGGTAAGATCACCTTATTGAACGCGATACCTAAAACACGATTACAGAGAGCCCGTGGTAAGATCACTCTGTGAACCGTGTATATCCTAAACCTTTCAGTTGGAAGACCCGTGGTAAGTTCTTCCTGGGGTGCCCGTGGTAAGATCAACCCCACCGAAAGGAATTCCTAACACGTTCAACTTGGAGCCCATGGTAAGATCACCTTATTGAACGTGATACCTAAACACGATTACAGAGAGCCCGTGGTAAGATCACTCTGTAAACCGTGTATATTCTAAACCTTTCAGTTGGAAGACCCGTGGTAAGTTCTTCCTGGGGTGCCCGTGGTAAGATCAACCCCACCGAAAGGAATTCCTAACACGTTCAACTTGGAGCCCATGGTAAGATCACCTTATTGAACGCGACACCTAAAACACGATTACAGAGAGCCCGTGGTAAGATCACTCTGTGAACCGTGTATATCCTAAACCTTTCAGTTGGAAGACCCGTGGTAAGTTCTTCCTGGGGAGCCCGTGGTAAGATCAACCCCGCTGAAAGGAATTCCTAACACAATCGCAATTGGTTGACAGACCCATGGTAAGATTCCGCCCGGGGAGCCCGTGGTAAGATCACCCCACGCCAACCGCGATTGTTTAATGTTCCAAATTAGTGAACAGATCGAACGATCGAATTCATAATAAATAAAAGAAAAAAATTAAAAAAAAAAAAAAAATCACCTTTACCTTTTGAAAAACCAAATACCTTTTACCATTTACCTTTTACCATTTTACCATAGAAGAATTACCTGCAGGTGTATAAAAAATAAAACAATGTTGGAAATAAAACAATGTGGAAATATCTACAGCTCAATCAAAGTTCATTACTGCTTTGAGTGAACTATAGAGTTTTGGTAGGATAGGTTTTTTTTAATTTGAACAGGTTACAAAAGTAAATACTTTTCTTTATAGTGTAGTGAAGTCTGGTCTGGTAAGAAGCATAGTACCTGCGAACAATAAAATATATTAGCACTGACAAGGTTCTTTTACAGTTATTAAAAATATTGAAAACCAGCGAGTTACCTGAATGTCCCATGTAGGTACTTGGGTCTTAAATACTTGAAAGCTGACAGTTCTTAAAGTCGCAGCACTGTCTTCTCTGTAAACAATTTAAAAAAATATAATTATTATAGTTTTACGGTGTTTTTCTATACAAATTTTATACCTTGAACACAGGTACCTACAGTTTTGACTAATAAAAAGGAAACTAGCAGTAAGATAACAGGGATTTTTATTTTTAAGATGAAATAATAAATTAGATTAAGGCATTGAATCCGTACTAAGGAAGATCTAGTGCAGATCTAAAAAAAATATAAAAAAAAATAAACTGTTGCATTAATTAAATATAAATAAAATCATGATAATTGCAACAGTGTTATAATACTGAGAGCTGAGCTGAGCAAAAACCATTGTAAAAACGTTAATTACATGTCTAATAATTTTATCAGCATATTTTTTATTTTATCCTAATATAATCAGAATATTTCCAATGAGCAATAAAATGTTACATTAAAAAAATCTCTATTTACTTGACAAAATGAACAACTAAAAATTATATATTATTTATTTTTAATTTTACAATAAATAAATAAGTAACACACTTTACTTACAGTATATAAATAAGTAAGTACTGCTTGATCACTTTTCTTGATTTTGGTAATTGCACTTTCACTAATTAAAGTTTTGAGACGTGTTCACAGCGCTACAAGTTTCTATGAGAAATGAGTTATAATAATTATTATAGAAATAATTCTCACGGTTTGCTTATACTCCGACCAATGAATCTTGAACACTTCGGAATTTAGAGCAATTCAATCGTGTTTAGTATACGTTTTAACACCAGTATCTTATTGTTTTGTAGTATAATATCTAGGTTATATTAATATATTCTCACATACTTACAAATATGAGTGATTAATTTAACTGAAAAAAAAACAATTTGTTTTCACATTCATTGAGAAAATAAGTTTTATTATTTTTAAGCAAATTTTATATTATGCAAAATTTTAGATGATTTGTTCATAATAGCGAATTTAGGTTATTTGTCCCTACCACAGAAGCAAAGCCTTCGTTAGATAAAGGAGGCTTAGGCTATTGGCCACCGCACCGGCCGGCCGCAAATTGGTGGATTAATTTAAGTACATAAATATATTATAAATACATTTTAGTTAATATAGTTCTATGTGGGTTCGTAACCGATTTGTCTTTTTTATAATTTGGTATTTCATTAATGTAATATTTTAAAGTATCATGTATAGTTCAGCGACAAATACATAAACAAAGAGCCTTGCAAGCATAAAATAGTATCACGAACATAATATGAGAAGTTCATCTATTGCGAAATGTTACAGTCAAGTTAAAAAACATACGATAGTAAATATATCCGTATTGCTTATTTTTATATAAAGTTTTTGTAATCTTTGTTGTATAGCGAGTCATATAAGAAAAGTACTACTTAGTGTTTTTTTCCCTCTTTTTATGAAAAAAATCATACAACGTCTCAAAATTAAATTATTGAAGTTATAAGTACAATAACTAACGAATCCAGTTTTCGAAAACATAAGTTTAAATCTAAGTTTTTGTTTATGATTTTTAAGTGTGGTATTTTGCCGAAATATGTGTTGAGAGGGGTGCAATTCGCGAAGCATTAATTTTATTTGACAATTAGTATTTTATAATATATGAAGGAGTTAATAAAGGATAATTTTAATAAGAAATGTAACTTAGATTTTTAACCATTTGGTCAAATGTCTACAGTGCGACATTTTCAACATTTTACCGCGACCTAATATCAATTTACTACACATCCTTTGACGCAAGGCGACAAAGAATACCTAAGCGTGATAATTGCAAAGTATGCAATATTATTGATTTAGGGTTCGATTGGGTTCAATTTAAAAAAATCAAACGGTACATTTTATCTAGTCATGAGCTGTTTGAGTAAAATTGAAAACTTCGTTATAGACGTTATTAACTTTAGACATATTTCAATTTTAAACAACTGAATAGTATAGAGAAGGTATAAAGTTATGTGTTAAGATGATTTTTAATGTTTGTCTATGTGTAATTACATCTGCAGGAATTATTTGTAATTATTACCTAGTACATGTCAAATTATTTCAAACCTCTAATGATAAAAAATAGGAGTTTTAAAAGGTAGATATCGTAGTAATAAAAATTAGGTGTTGTTATGACTCGCTCTTGACCGGTTTTTCTATTTTTGCTGACGAATCTATATTCAATAGCTTATAAGCTCACACAGGCTACAAGTAATTACATATTTTTTTGAAAATTTGTGCATTAAATACAGTTGCTTCCGGTGTTAAATCCAGTTATTCTGATATTGAAAAATGTAAGTAAGTACCTACTTATAACAAAAAATTTTTTTTGTTTTTAAATGTTTTTTTCTTATAGTTGATTTTATTATTTCTATTTATTTCACAGGTCTGACTCAGAGTTCGAATCCAGCCAAGAAATCCTTGCGGTGGCGCCTACACCTCCGGTGTCTTCTAGAAAACTCTGCACATCCTCAATCGGTGCAAAAGCAGTGAAACCCAAAAACATCGCCTCATCCCGTAAGCGCCTTACATCGGATACGCTAAACGAAAAGACAAGGTACTTATATAGTTGTGTTTCTATTTTAAAAATCTTTTGCTAAACTTAATGTAAAATTTGAAATAGGTATACATATACTTTACCTTTTCTGTGGTGTTTGCTTTGTAGTAGCACGAGCGATGATGTGACGTATGTGATGATTCATCATATCATAACGCGTGCAGGCAAATACATGTTTGATGATCGTATATAATTTGTATAATAGATTGTTATCAAAATAGATTATTTTTTTAAAATGGTTTTATTATTTGTTATATTAAATTGTTTTTATGATAGTACCTATTCATTACCGATTGATAGAATGTGACCCTTATTACGCAACCATAAATAATGCTATTTTATTTTATTTCTTTTTGCACCACCAAGGTGGCAAACAAGCTTACGGTCCACCTAATCTTAAGTAGTTACTTCATGTCAATAAGAAGATAACTTTATTTGTTGTTTTGTTCCCAGTTCAAAAAAGAAGAACCGAAAAGACCTCTTCACAATTTTAAATTTTGAGGAAAAAGCATCGAGCAGCAAGAAGAGTGTTCACAGTACAACATCCTCTTTTACATCGCGCGTTTCAACAGGTCAGACTCGTCGCGTTGGGAACTTTCAAGGAGACTTCTTCATTGATTTGAAGATTTACAACACGGGTGACGTTCAGGACGCTCCACCAGAGGAACGGTACAAGAAAGCCCTCGCAGCGGTAAAGCTACAGTGTGAGAGCTCTTCCAATGAATGGGGGGCTATACAGGAATTTCTCGCTATAGCCTTCAACTTGTTTAAGGATAGTGAGCCTACGCATTTTAATAATAAGTTAAAATTTACCTAAAAAATATATTAACAATGGATTTATCTACATTATTTTATTTTTGAACTCACGCATTATACATCAAATATTCATGAGGTTAATATAAGTATTTCATAACAACTTTCTGATATTTTGGTTTTCGTTAATTCATTAAAAAATGCCTTTCTGTTCTGTTTGTAGCGTATCTGTCAATAATAAGTCATGGACTGGTCACGTAAGGAGCAATACTCATAAAAAAAATGATAAAACTCAACGCCATAGCGATGGGGTTGAAATTATTAGCTCGGCGTTTCGTCGACGCATTATTTCCTATAGACTAGTGGCTTTTGAACCTATTCCAAATAATTTATCTATGTTTTTAAACTCTCTTCGTAGTAAAATAATGTTACTTTTGAGTGAAAACTTACAAAAACATACCTGTCTAAAGGTAAATTTGGAGTTATTTTCAATTTTTGTTTTGTTTAAAAATAACAAGCAAGAAATTAAGTCCTTTAGTACAAAAAACATACCAATTTATTATAATTACGATTTTAATAAGTTTTTTTCAAAAGTTGTTAATACTTTAACAAAGAAAGTTGAAGAGTTTGAGCAACGTGAAAGCGGTTGGGCCTTCCTAAGTGCTTCACATTTGGAGGTAAATGTAAACCGTTACCAACCGTTGCGGGGTGGGGAGGGGTCCACATTTATACAACTGCCGAGAGTCATAAAGAATAAAAAGGCTTGTCTTAACATTCAGAATAACGATGAGTTTTGTTTTTTATGGAGTGTTATGGCAAACCTTTACCCAGCAAAATATCATTCTGAAAGAGTAACATCTTATCCTCATTTTCGTGATGTTTTGAACATAGATGGCATGTCTTTTCCCGTTACGTTTACAGATATCCACATTTTTGAAAAAAATAATCCACAGCTTAAATTCATAATTTTTGGTTTGCAAAACAATAAGACCATAACGGGACCATTGTATAAGTCTGAAAATATAAGTAATAAAAAAATCATACATTTGTTGTTTTTTGAAAATAATGGTAAATCGCATTACTGTCTCATTAAGGATTTGTCACGGCTTGTTCGTAAACAAATAACAAACCATCACGGGAAACTGTATTTTTGCGACACGTGTTTAGTATTTTTTAAAACACAAATCGAAGTTGATAATCACGTTTGTGGTGGAATAGTGACTTTATTACCGGAAAAGGGTTCAGTAATCAAATTCAAAAATTATGACCGTAAACAAAATGTCCCCGTCGTAATTTACGCGGACATGGAAACTTTATTGAAGCCGTGCTATAAAGAACCATCAGGCACTTCGAATACAGAAACGTTACAACATCATATTCCAGCAGCGTTTGCTTATCAAATTGTTTGTACAGCGGACCCGAACCATAATCGATATGTGTCTTACCGCGGCGTTGACTGTATTGAAACATTTATCGATTATCTTTATAGAGACGCGCGTAAAATACACCAAATTCTATCTCAAAATGTTCCTATTATTTTTAATGAAAATGATGCAAAAGATTTTAAAAATGCTACCCTTTGCCATATTTGCCGGAATTTTTTATTTGGTGACAAAGTGAAAGATCATTGTCATATATCAGGCCGTTATCGTGGTGCAGCTCATAACTATTGTAATTTACAATACAAAATTCCCAAATTTGTACCGATATTTTTCCACAATCTGGCAGGCTATGACAGCCATCTGTTTATCAAAAATCTAGGAGAAGCTCCAGGAGCGATAAAAATCATTCCTAAAACTAAAGAGAACTATATCTCATTTACTAAATTCATTCCAGTTTCCGATGAAGAATTCATTCAGCTACGATTTGTAGATTCTTATAAATTTTTAGGCACCAGTTTAGAAAAGTTGGCTAAAACTTTAAAAAAAGAACATTTTATACATCTTCGTAGATGTTTTTTAAATCCAACTCAATTCGATTTAGTTACACGTAAAGGAGTTTATCCTTACGAATATATGGATAAATGGGATCGTTACAATGAACAGAAACTTCCTAAAAAAGAATGTTTTTACAGTTCTCTTACTAATGAAACTATTTCGGATGAGGATTACGAACACGCGCAAACAGTTTGGCGCGCATTTGATATTTTAAATCTCGGTCAGTACACTGATTTATATTTGCAAATTGATGTGCTTTTGCTGACGGATATTTTCGAAAATTTTAGGCAAACATGCAAACGTCACTATCTTCTCGATCCAGCATATTACTTAACAGCAAGTAGCTTATCATGGGATAGCATGCTTTTTAAAACAGGTGTCGAGCTTGAACTCATTGGAGATTTAGAAATAATTAGAATGATTCAAGCCGGTATAAGGGGCGGTGTTTGTATGTGTTCGCACAGATATGCAGAAGCTAACAATAAACACGTTTTACACTATGATCCTTTGTTAACTGACTCATATATAGTCTACATAGATTGTAATAATCTTTATGGATACAGCATGTGCCAAGCTTTGCCTTTTTCAAACTTTCGTTTTTTGAGTCAATCTGAAATAGTTAATTTTAATGTTAACAATGTATCAAATGATGCTGATTACGGGTTTATACTCGAAGTCGATTTGATTTATCCTAAAGAATTGCATGGAAAACATAACGAGTTACCGTTTTGTCCAGAAAAAAGTATTCCTCCCGGAGGGAAAACTTCTAAACTTATTCCGAATTTATTCGACAAATATTTTTACGTAATTCACTATGTGAATTTAAAAACTTGTATAAAACACGGTTTAATCCTTGAAAAAGTGCATCGCGTTATTACGTTTAGGCAGAGCTCTTACCTAAAACAATACATCGATCTAAATACAAGTTTAAGACAAAACGCAAAATCGGAATTTGAACAAGACTTTTTTAAATTGTTAAACAATAGTATCTTTGGTAAAACATTAGAAAACAACGAACGAAGGGTTAAGGTACAGTTAGTGAATCAATGGTCTGACACCCAAAATAAAACTAAAAAGAAAAATAGCGCAGACAAATTAATAGCAAGTCCGAGTTTTCATAGTGTTTCAGTCTTTACTGAAAATTTGGTTGCTATACAAACCAAGCCTGAACAGATAATTTTAGATAAGCCTCTATACATAGGGTTTACAGTGCTCGAGCTATCTAAAGCTCACATGTACGATTTTCATTACTCTATTGTTCAACCATTTTATGGTAAACGCGTACGCATGTGCTATACTGATACAGACAGTTTCATATATCACATAAAAACACATGACTTTTATAAAGACCTAAAAAAACATTTTATACAGTACTTCGATACTAGCAATTATGGTTTACAAAATGACTATGACTTGCCACTAATAAATAAAAAAGTTCCAGGTCTTTTTAAAGACGAAATGGGAGGGGATATTATTACAAAGTTTGTAGGCCTACGTTCTAAATTGTACTGCGTTAAAACTGCAAACAGTATTATTAAAAAAGCTAAAGGTGTAAAGACATGTGTTGTACGAAATTTAAGTTTTTCAAATTATAGAAAAACATTGTTTAAAGGCGGTGTCATAAAAAAAAAAAATATTTTATTCAAATCTATAAAACACGAAGTGTTCACGCGTAGCGTTAAAAAGATTGCCTTGTCAAGCAACGACGATAAGCGATTGGTGTCAGGAGATAAAGTGTCTACGACAGCATGGGGTCACGTGTCTATTTTAGGGGTATAAGTTACTTGTCAACCATATGTGTCTTAAAACATACATACGAATATAACGGTCTACAGTTAATAATTGCACTATGGGGCGACATCGATTTCAAACCAAAAGTCAAGATATTGCAAAGTGATTGTGAAATAGTAACATTAACCTCAAGTGATTTTGGTTATATTAAAAATATTCTAAATTTAAATACTTGTGATATGCATGAATTATATGTCTTTTTATACTGTGTAAAACTGTGTGATTACGAAATTGTTACAAAAGTACTAGGTATCTTAAAAAAATTTTACCGTTGTATGTGTATATATTTCGATTATCTTTTAAGTTTAGATGAATATGTGTCTGAATGCATTACACGTTTTAAAAAAATTATTAAACAAGACACACTTTCTTCCGTTGAAAACATTTACTATAGACTATTGTGTAATTGTAATACCGAGTCTTTGGTTGAAAATGAAATAGTGACTATTGGGTTTGATTATTTTTTACCTTTTGTAATTTTCAACTTATAAATATTTTAAAAAATTGTTTAATAATTGTATAGTGCATGATTATTGAAAATAAATTTATGTATGTAGAATTTGTATTTTTTATTTATTTTCTACCACTATACTTGGAAGATACCATTATACCTGCTATTAGTCTATCTAGAGCAACAATTAACCAGTCCAGACATGATTTTTAATGACGCATGCGTATTACGTTGCATTGTTGCATAGCGTGCGAGCGCGGGGAGCGGGGCGCGTTGTCTAGTATATGGTGCATGGCATATGCCTAGCTCTTAGCTCATTACGTTCTTCGCGTTAAGTGCGGTCACATCTATATCAGTATACACGAAATCATGTCTGAAGTTCGATCAATGCAAGCTAGTATGGTGGCAGTTATGGACTCAAAAATACCAAAGTATTTAGTAAAAGTTGAAATTTTTGATGCAGTTGATAAAGCAAATGATGTGCATTTACGATCACGTATTAAAACTCAATATATAGTTTATGATGAAAAGGATAATATTCTATACAAGGCATCCCAATTAATATACCAAATAACGTCTGAGCTAGGAGAGCGCAACGAAAATCTGTGCAACGTAAATCTTTTCAGGTATGTAGATATGTTTTTATATAATAGCTAATTTTTACTTCTCCTTACTTTTAAGTCTTTGAAATGGTATTATTTCCTTTTACAGAAGCAATACACTAATCATTTTTTGTTTTGTTACAGATAATAACGCTTTGTTTCATGTCAAGACAAGATACGGATGTCAAAATAGCCTGCGCTGCGACAATATCTTAGTAGATAAATATGAAATCTATTTAGAAATATAAAATGTACAAATTGAAAATAAAAAAGTATATTTAAAAAAAGTGTATTATTTAAAGTCTCACTCACATTTCATTATTAGCATTTTACTCTGTAGATGTCCACCCCATAGTTAAAATTATCCTTTCACATTACCTTTCTTGTATCCGTTTCATAAATATAATAAAATTATAAGTGATGGATTGGTTAAGGTTCAAAAATAATACAAAAAAATATTAAACTATTTATTTATTTAGTAAACAAGTAAAAAATTTACACATTTTCAAAGTACCATTTCTTAATACATAAAACATTTTTTAAAGCGCATTCTTTTTTATGATTTTTACAACTTGTTACAGAACCTACACTACTATATTTATCGTACAGATTACCAAAGCTAGGACAACCTATCTCCTCAATATTTGAAGACTGACACTTTTCACAGAGTAAATTAATCCATTTTTTCTTTTCGTCTCCTTTCGTTATGACTTCCTTATTTTTCAAAAATGATTTCATTAGTCTTAAGAATTTATAATAATCTATGTAACCTTCGCTCCAATAGATACCTCTGTTTCGTTCAATCCATGATACTGTTTTCTTTTCTTCATCAGTTAATTTCGTGTACGGGTAAGGAGGCTTAATCAAAAATACCCGAGTGTTGTTATATTTGTCAGAAATTGCAAATTCTTTTATGATAAAATCATTTTTGTAATTTTTAAATCCTTGAACATCGACAAAATAAGAATTCATGATATTTTACGAACGATGTTACTTAAAGGTTTATATTCAACTATACAATCGTTTAGTATTAAACAGTAAGCAGATGTCTGATCAGGAATTTCTACATCACTTTCTAACTCTAATCGAATGTTTACTACAGGCCCACTCTTTAGTGATTCTGGCTGACGAGCACAATCAATGACAAATAGCGGCGCTTTTTCTTTAAATTCTTTCGTGCTTAGCAACGGTTCAGCTCTACGACCATAATAAGACTGTTGAAACTTAACGTATTGTTCATATATTAAAACAAATCTATCTTCAGAAAAGTTTGCATTTAGACATTCATAAGGAAAATATGTTGAATTCAGAAAAACTTTAACATCACGTAAATTACAATGATCAAAGTGCGACATATCTTTCAAAGCATCATTTTTTCTACCAGTTTGCAAGCCTACAATAACATATCTAGGTTTTTCTATTTGAGATGAAGTTTTGATGGTCCAGGTATGCTTGGTGGTTTTAGCTAACGTATTTTCATATAGGTCCCAATTTCTAAACGTTAATTGAATGGTGCGATCCTTTTCTAATAGTTTAAGAAAATTTATTCGTTCTCGGTCGGAGACCTTAATATGCGGAACACGCCAGATTATTTTATGTATTTCAATATCGTCTATAACTTCTCCAGTATTTAATTTGACCGCGTTTAGATTTGTGTTACTGCGCAACATGACAAGTTCATGTTTACAATTAATTACAACTTTCTTGTAATCCTCAGCAAAACCTAAAATATTGCTCAACGGTATAGATGCTGAAAATCTTCCACCATGCATATTTTTTGTACCATCAATGTCCCAACCCCAAGCTTTTGAAATTTTTGATTCAGTTTCATTCATTGATAATAAACTTTTCATTGTTGTGGTAACGCCAGCATTTTTCACTTTATCAATTTCGACTCCATTTAATTCATATCGAATATCTTGAAATAAATATAGAAGGGGATTGTTTGTAAATTGAACACTAGATACTTTTTCTTTTGTATCTCTTTTTATTACATTTACTATTCCTTCTAAGTACAAGGTACTTGCGGAGGGCAATATGTATACATCTTGCTGATTAATCGGAATTCTAATTTCATCGTTTTTGTTAAAACTTGTGACATAAGGTTTATACGAATGAGTTTCGATAGCCTCGATAGAATTATCGTGAACAGGAGGATTGATAATGTTTAAAATACTCATTTTAATAGGCCAACTAATTTTAAAAAGTTTATGTTTTCAACGCTTAATTTTTTTTTCTTGGTATGTGTTGTTTTACGAACACCACTATTATTACTACGCGTTTTAACTGGACGTTGTTCGTTTTTATAGTAATCAATCATTTCTTCTTGATATGTAAATACAACTGAATTTCTTCACCTCTTAAATTTATCAAGTTATTCTTTATATCCAATATTCTTATGTCTATATTGTTAATGGTATTCCTATTTACAGGAAAATAAATAATGTTTTTTGGTATTTCTATTATTCTATAACCTGGAGGAACATTCGGAGAAAACTCGTGGATGATGTGACTGGAAACTCCGTTTATGTATGAACCACTGACTATGTCACATTCGACTCTGATCACAGTTGTTGATAAAATGTTAACTGGAAAGCGGGACTCGTGCAATTTATTAGCTTTTAACAATACTTCACCAAAACCTAACAGGTTACCAAGTGATGACCGTTTTTCAAAATGAATATCTTTAGTACAAAATATTGTTGTCTTTAAAGTGTTATTGTTACAATATAATTTTAAGTCACATTTTTTTATTTTCGATTTTAAATAGTCACAAATATCTTGAAGTTCGTATGCACCTTCAGGGATTTCTATTAGTTCATTAGTCCCATAATGAAATTTATTATTTCTGCCATCAATATTCGGTAAGGAATTAAATGTAGATAAATGTAGCAAGGCACACTCATATTCACCATCAAGTTGTAATGTAGGAAAATAGTTCGTCGTCAGAACAGAGGTGTTACCTGTTATAGACAGCGTGAAGGACATATTGCTATTGGTAACAGCAGAACTAATCAGTCCGAATTTATACTACCGTTTTTACCTTTATCGTACATTGTTTCCAGAAATTGTGCAAAAACTTTAAACATAGATGTCCGCAATTATATGAATTAAATTTTTGGAACTTTGTGTAATTGTAAGTTATATTGTTTGTGTCTAAATATTTTACTAATTCAATCGGTGGTTTTAAATCTCCAAAACTGTCAAAATACTGACAATATTTATCAATCTTTGCATAGGCTACCCAATGAGTTCCTTGATTCTTGTAACTATCCAAATTAACTATGCCACATTCAACTTTTTTCACCTTTCCAGGTAATCTGTCTTTCATATATACTCCTCTAAACTCTGGTATTTTTGTTTTTTTGGCATGTTCTAAGATGTCATAATTTGTAAGTGCTCTCTCAGGCAGCCTGGTTCTCAGTTTTTTGATGAATTTAAAAATATGCCATTGCCTTTTTTATATGGTTTAATATACAATCCTTTACCTAATGCTACAGATTCCATAATTTTATTATGTCGTTCAGACTCCTTAAAATTTTGTTGAGCCATTTTATAATCATTTATTGATTTAGCTATACCTGCCGCACCTCCAGCTAAACTACCTAAGGCTGACAGCCCCGCAAATATTGGGATCAAAGGTAGAATGCCTCCTGATTTCGGAAGTGGTATAATACGTGGTAAGTGCACACGGCATTTTTTAGGAAATAATTTCTTGGCTGCTAAATATGCATATTTAATAGCAGTATTACTATCTTTATGTTTAAATTTCTTAATTTTTGATCGTATTTTGGATATAATTTTTTTGAACTTCTTGACTCCTGCACCTGTTTTAATTTTGGCTTTCATAACTTTGCTAACAAGCCATGATGCAAGTTTTTCACCTTTTCCAGAGTCTTTTGATTTGAGACGTTTTCTTGCCATATTTAGTAATTGATTATCTGCTTTGTGCCGGTTCGACAGATCTGAGAAATTAGAGTATGCAATATCGTGATGCATACAAGCTTCATCTAATTTGTTTACCCCCTTATCACCCTTTAATAACCGTTCTCTTAGTCGTGTTCCCGGACCGCAATAGTTATATCCTGGTAAATGTAACTCAAAAGGAAGATTATTAATTAAATTATTTACAAGTCCTTCTCCTTTCATTTCTGAAAAGAAAGTGATAAGTACCGAAAACTGTAGATAGTATAAGTACGTTAAATTATTTAACAAGTTCATTTCTTCTAATCCAGCAATTTTCGTTATCATTAAGACCCAACCATTTAACAAACAACTTATCTCTGTTTTTTCTAATAACTTTTTCTACTAAATACACGTTAGGACAGTTTGTTTTTTGAAGTTCTTGCTCATAAAATGATCCCATTATTATTTGTTTTTTGCAATCTTCAATAAGATAAGTTGGTGGGTTAGTGTTATTAACTTTTCTAATAACAAAAAGTTCAGTAGTCCAGTTAGGAGTATATCCCTTTTGAAATATTGTTTTATATTTACTAATGCGAACAATATCTCCTACTTGAAATTTATTTTTATACGACGTAAATGACTGTTTCTGGGACTTGTTGATATTATTTAAAACCATCATTTCATTTTCTTTGTCAACTTCGCATGGTTTATATTGGGTGATGCGATGTTTGGTATTATTATATGAAAGCATAACGTCTTTTATAGTATTTCCAATCCATCTTTTATTTCCATTGAAAGTAAAACATTTAAATAACTGATTTTTAATAGTTTTAATCAGTCTTTCGACAATAGAAGCTTTTTTAACTGAATATGATGAATAATGATTTATTTTAAAAGCATTCATAACTTTTTTGAAAGATTCATTGTAAAATTCTGAACCCATATCAGTTTGTAAATTATTTGGACAACGACCACTTAAACGTAAAATGTTTTCAAAGGCTGTACTGACCTCTTTCTTACTTTTCGTTTTTAATGGTACAGACCAAGCATACTTCGAAAAACAATCAATAATAATCAAAATAAAACTGTAGCACTTATTATATTTTTTAAGATTATTAAAATCTATGAGATCTGCTTGCCATAAATCATCAATCCTTCTTAAAATAACGTGACGCCGAGGAAAATTTTTTCGTGCTGGTTTGTGGATTTCATTTACCACTTGATGTTTGCTCATTTTTAATCTTAATTACTATTTTATCCAAGTAGTCTTTCGTACAAAACCTTTCTTCAAACTGTTTTAAATACATTTTTATATCGGTTTTTAAAGTTTCTGTAAGAGTTTCAAAATCTTTCTTGCTACAAAAATTTTTACATGTGTGATCTACATATTCCTTGTTGACAGCATCATCAGACTTTATAGGTGACTTCACACCTACTAGTCTTGCTGATTGTAAGTCAAAACTCCCACTATCTGACTTTAACAGTGCTTTATCAGCAAATTCAAATATTTCTGAAAAACGCATTCTTTTATGCACATGGTGACCAAATTTATCAATATTCATTATGAAATATAGAACGTTGCTTTTATGTTGAAAGGTAAACGTAAAGTAATAAAAACCAATACATATTTATCTAATTTATAATACCACTTTCTCGCAATTCTTCTATAATAGATATTATTTCGTTATCCAAACCCGAATTTCCAGCATTTCTAGAAGCTGTCAATAACTTTAGTCTATCAACTAATTCATTAGGATCGTCCCAGTAAACATAATCAGTATTCTTTTTTAATCTTTTCATCAATGGCAACCCTTGTCCGACAAAATCTTCGTCAATATTGTCATCAGTACTGACGGATTGTTTTCGTAATTTGAACAATGGTTTTATAACAGTTAGATATTTTCGTCCTTTGTTTGATTTTAATGGCTTATGGGGATCAAAGTCCCTACGATGAGCATTTGTGTTCAGAAGCATTGATTTATAATTTTGCAAATCTTCACTTGTCACTAAATCTAAATCAGGCATTTTCTTGAAAAGTAACTCTACCAACCCTGGTGTAGAACTATATACTCTTCCAGCAACTGAAATCTCTCTATCGGTAACATTTATGCGAACTGATCCCATCATAAGTTTTCCGCGCTCTCTTCGAACACCGAAGGGGACATCGCAAAAGGCTTCTGAAGATAGGGACCATGATGATGTATTCTGTTCAGGAGTTGATACTGATTCAATTGTTTTAAAGGATTCATCGCCCTCATCGGAAATGTTATTAATGTCGGAACTATCGTCTTCATCAGATGAGCGTTTAGGTGTTGAGACCATAGAATTTCTATTTACAACAGTTTTATCCATTATTGTTGATTGCGGAGATGCATTGATACCAATTATATTATTATAACTATTTTCTAATGTATCATTAGCTAAATTTAGTTTTTCACTCCCTATCATTTTATTAAGCGGATTGATGATAGGTTTGAAAACTGTTTGTAAAATTTCATGGTTATCAGTCTCCATTGTACGCATATTTTTTACTTTCCGCTTAACTGCTTCCGCTGCTTTTACGATTTGTGTTTTTAATTCCTTTTCCATATTAATGTTGTCTGTATACTTATATATTATATCTCTCAATAGTTTACGTATATAACCTTCAATAGTAAGTAGCAATGAAATAATGAATATAAAATACAATTTTATAGACATTTATAATATCACTAATCAAATATTACAAAGGTATCAAATTTTTTTCTATAACACCCATTACTTTTTGAACAATCTTTGTTTATAACTAGATAGTTATACGCTTCACTCCATATTTTGGAACACATTTCACGAAATTCAATCCACTTCATATCTGTGTTGACGTGCTCATCATATATGTGTCTTAAGTTGATATCATCCTGCTTAAATAAAACTAAATGATTTGCATTGTCTCGAATAAGCTGTTTAGGAATTTTGCTATACGTTTGATTTAAATAAAAACAATCTATATTCTTATGACGACCCATAGCAAAATAATCTCGAATGTTTGTTTGACTTTCGCATGCTACGTCATCAAATATTATTACCGAATTCGGTTTTGCGTCCTGAGGACTAAGCACATCTTCATTATCACTGTATTTTGCGTAAGACACGGCTGGAACAAGATGCAAAACTCTTTCTAAGAAGACATATTTCGGTTGATGAAGTGTTTTCGAATAGACATATACGTTTTTAAAACGTAAACCATTTTGATGTAATAGAAGACCGATAACCAAATTAGTTTTTCCACTATTTGACGGTCCACAAATTATACAACGAACGGTATCAGGTAAGAGATTTCCATGGCGATGAGTTGTGTTTATAGTATCTGGACAAATTTTGTCGAGCTGCAGGGATTGACTTTGTTTAACAAACTTCATTGTGAACTAAATCAACAGAGCATTTTGCCTTGAATGACATTAATGAAAGCACTCTTTTCGTTTTATAGCAGAAAATAACAAAACAACTCCAGTCACTCAAGGTAAACAGAAGATCTCAAAAACATAATATTGGGCACGCTAAGCCACCGGAGTGCAAGCGAACGGAGTGAGCCTGATGACACGGAGGTGGTCTAGAGTGCCCAATATTATACTACTGAATTAATGTTTTAAAACAAAATATGATTGGATGTTTGTTTGGAGCGAAAGTTGACTGGAGGACGTTTTAAGACAAACGCTATTTAGTGGTTAAATAGTTAGGCTACTGTTATTTGAAGTTTTATAATGTTGAATATAACCGCGAAAGTTTAAGTTACTTAGAACCTATATAATATTGCGAGTAACCTAAATGAGTCATTTAACGACCATTAGGTAGCCTCGTACAATAAAAATTCTAACAATTACAAAAGGTAGTTGTCTTGGTTTTCACGTATTCCGTATAATGTTATGACGTGTTAGTTTATTTGAAATTACCCGGGGTTTGTTAGAACTTTAAGAACACTTAGAACATGATATTAATATTCTATTAGCACAATTTAGGATAATTAGGCCATTATATCTAGACCGTTCATATTAATCCCGGACTTTATAATAGTACCCCAACCAACATAACTAGTATTATACTTAAAAGATGTTCTTTTTTTATTTGTTAAAAAAATGAATTAAGGCCGGACATCCGTATGGAATAAAAAATAGGATGGGGGGGGGGGGGTTTGTAATGTGGTGTGAAAAGGTTGTTTGCAGAAAAATATGACATCTTCAGACAGTTATGAAAATACAAATACTATGCGACTAACATACATAATTTTGCAGAAAAATATGACTTCTTCAGACAGCTATGCAAATACAGATACTATGTGACTAACATACACAATTTTGCAGAAAAATATGACTTCTGCAGACAGTTATGCAAATACAAATACTATGTTTTCAATCATTATTCAATAAGCCTGGCACTTAAGACCGAAATTTAGGGCCACTTGCGCTCCTCAGGGTTAGCGCCATTTTTGTCAAGTTATAAACTTAACCTGAGCCAAAGTCATATTTGTACACATAGGCAAAGACTCCATCGTAGAAAATAAGAGCGATATCGAACGCGTTAAGACAACGAAAGATCTATAGGAGGTCACTTCCGCTTGCACAATCAAATTAAATAAATATTTAGTGAATAGACCGACAGACCGAGTACCTACGTACGCGTATAATGCAAAACATGGATTAAAACAATTTTTAAAAGTATCTTCCATTCCTAAAACGTCATTCATAAACATCTGGCGATCGGCTGGGCGTCACGAAGGAGTCGAAGGAAGACATAATACTTTGTATTGGCGTCACGAAGGAGTCGAAGGAAGACATAATTGCTGCTCCAATTTTTTCTATGGAGTCTTTGCCTATATGTTTGTGTTGAATATAGAAAAAAACCAAGGTACCTAGAATGCCTGCAGGTAGCAAAAGCAAATATAATGAACCTCGGAATTCAGTGTTACAAATAATTATTCAATAAAAATATTATTATAATAGTGAGTAAAAGTTTTGTTCTCTCATACTTTTAAATACCTTAACACTTTGTTCTTGCACAGTTCTATTAAAATGGTTTGAGTAAATGTATTCGTCAGAAAATTAAATGCTATCTACCTTCCTATATAGGAACCTATTCATAGTCGAAAAATAATATAAATTTAACCAGAAAACCTATATCAACACGAATTTAACTTAAAAATGTTGGCGCAATATGGCGGAGTTAGTCACTCCGATGAATGCGGGTTAAATTTTTAATATTTAACTCGGCAGTGACCCGGGTTAAGTAGCAGCGCAAAACAAATGTGACTTTGACTCAGGTTAACTTTATAACTTGACAAAAATGGTGCTAACCCTGAGGAGCGCAAGTGGCCTTTAGTATTTAATATTAATTTCAACGTGATACCTTTACGCGGTCCAGAGAATAAGGGTCTTAACAGACAGATAGGCAGACAGACGGACAGATAGACAAAGTCAAAGTCAAAGTCAAAATGGTTTATTCAAATAAGGATTTTACAATCACTTTTGAATCGTCAAAGTTATAAAATATTATTTTTTGAACCCTCCCACCTTCCCGCCGGTTCACAATGTTGTTGATTTCTACCGAGAAGAATCCGGCAAGAAACTCGATAGTTACTCTTTTAAAAACACTATCAATAATACAAAAAAACTAAAATACAATTAACGTTTTATATAAAAAAATTTTAGTCGTACAATTTTATGTTTTTTCCATTTTAATTTGGTTTACCTATGCATCCTGTAATTGAGCATCATCAGTCCCAAGGATTTTTATCATTTACATAGTCTGAAATATTGTAGTATGCCTTTTTACAAAGTACCTGCTTGATAAAAGATTTAAATTTACTTATTGATAGATTTTGAATTTTATTGGGAACTTTGTTGTAAAAGTGTATACATTGCCCCATAAAAGAGTTACTTATTTTGTGGAGACGTGTATCATGCACCAACAGCTTATTTTTACTTCTAGTATTTACTTTGTGAAGGTCACTTTTCTTGCTGAAACTATTGATATTTTTATGTACATATAAAAGATTTTCATATATGTACTGCGACACTAAAGTTAAAATTTTTACTTCCCTAAACCTATCCCTCAGAGATATCCTAGATCCTAATTTATAAATAGCACGAATTGCCCTTTTTTGTAACAAAAATATTGTATTTACATCAGCAGCGCTACCCCACAATAGGATACCATATGTCATTAAACTACGGAAATAGCTAAAATATACTATTTTTGCAGTGTCGACATCGGTCAATTGTCTTATTTTCTTGATCGCATACACAGCAGAGCTAAGTTTTTTGGCTAGGTTATGAATATGAGGACCCCATTGAAGTTTGGAGTCCAGCGTTATGCCAAGAAAGACTGTTGAATTAACAAGTCCTAATTGCTCGCCATTAATATTAATACATGTCTGTCTCTGACTAACATTTGGTAATGTAAATTTAACACATTTGGTTTTTTTTTCATTAAGTAACAAATTATTAACGTTAAACCAATTTACAATTTTAGAAAGGGCATCATTTAATTCATTATAACATGTCTGTCGTCTCTTAACTTTAAAAAGCAAAGAGGTGTCATCAGCAAATAAGACAATGTCATGGTTTTTTACATTATATGGGAGATCGTTAATGTAAATAAGAAATAGAAAAGGACCTAAAATTTAGCCCTGAGGGACTCCTATAGTGACTGCTGACAGACAGACGGACAACTAAGTGGCAAGGGTTCCTTTTTCATTTTGAGGTACGAAACCCTAAAAATTAACAATTTATGTTTTAAAACTAAACTCTACAACAAGTTTATTATTTTTTTTGTGTAATATAGTGTGTTTCACACTTCGAATTCTGCACGTGAAATATTTACATTTGTGATACATAGACACGACTTATAGTTCTCCAAATAAATCTCTTTTTTGTCACAATTTTCGTGAAAACTTTAGATTCGGCAATTACATCAAGCAATTATAAATCTACAACAAGTTTTATTAATTTTTGTGAAGTCTGTAGGACTCTCGAAATACTTGTTACGATTTTGTATATTGGAAATATAAAAATTTTGATGTATAACTTTCATTATTATACCATACACTTTTTTTTCGATACTTCAGACTATCCTAGTGATAACATTTATAGTTACTTTATTATTAAACTTTAATAAAACGAAACTTGGATATTATAAAGATAAAAAACAAATGGTTAAGTATTTATATAAGTCTACAACAAGTTTTTTTTTTTTTTTTTGTGTAATATAGTGTGTTTCACACTTCGAATTCTGCACGTGAAATATTTACATTTGTGATACATAGACACGACTTATAGTTCTCCAAATAAATCTCTTTTTTGTCACAATTTTCTTGAAAACTTTAGATTCGGCAATTACATCAAGCAATTATAAATCTACAACAAGTTTTATTAATTTTTGTGAAGTCTGTAGGACTCTCGAAATACTTGTTACGATTTTGTATATTGGAAAAATAAAAATTTTGATGTACAACTTTCATTATTATACCATACACTTTTTTTTCGATACTTCAGACTATCCTAGTGATAACATTTATAGTTACTTTATTATTAAACTTTAATAAAACGAAACTTGGATATTATAAAGATAAAAAACAATGGTTAAGTATTTATATAAGTCTACAACAAGTTTATTTATTTTTTTGTGTAATATAGTGTGTTTCACACTTCGAATTCTGCACGTGAAATATTTACATTTGTGATACATAGACACGACTTATAATTCTCCAAATAAATATCTTTTTTTTTCACAAATTCACGTTTTTAACATTTTCCATAGTTTTACCAAAGAATGTATTATTTATAAAAATCTTTTTTCAGTCACTTTTAGCTGTAGTTCTTACTTGTGTATTTAAATGTATATATATATATATTTCAACTAAGGACTATGCTTAAACTGTAAAATTCTATGAACCCTAATTTACTTCATAGTAAGTTGTAAACATTGTTTGAGATTTCTATAGTAAATTATATTTTAGTTTTATTATAAAAATTTGATACTAATTTCTTATCTTTACTATAACCGTTTACAATGTTTTTCAGGCATAAAGGTAAATCTGAATTAAGATCATGTAAATGTTCAGGGTACTTAAGGTTACAGGTTAATTTTAAAATAGAGCTCATTTTGCGTGGCAAAAATATATTATAGATAGGTGTACAGCTTAGTGTAAAAAGAAGAAAATAAATAATTACAATTATATCACATTAGATATAAAAAATTCTAAAGTTATCAGAAATATCAGTGAGTAGCATTACATAAGTTCTTAAATATAGATTGGAATATTCCAACATATTTTACATTTAAATTGGGCTGACATCGTTTTGAGCATGTTTATTATTATAATTAGATACACTAGTATTAAAGAGTTAAAGAAAGCGTCTTGATTGTTTTAAGCATGTTTATTATTTTAATTAGATACACTGGTATTAAAGAGTTAAAGAAAGCGTCTTGATTTGGAAGAGATGTAATTTTAAAGGACTCATAAGAATTAACAAATTCATGAAGAAAAACACCTTTCCTAATAAGTTTATTAAAATTCGTTTGTAATTGATTTCTTAATTCTGCAAATTGGTCTTTATATAACATCTATATATCTAAACTCTAGTAGATCATAAATTAAAAATAATCTAAAAACCGCAAATGAACTATACGACATATTAGGTTTATATGAGAATGAAATATATTTTTACTTATTTTGTGGAATTATTTTTATTTCTCAATCTTTAAAATTCAAAGCATGAACAATAAAATGAGCATCATAATTGTTTAGATTGTGAAATAGAATAGGAATGAAAAATGGAACACGATACTTTGTGCTACTAAATAATTCGTGACTAACAGCTCTAAAATTACTAGTATTCCAGTCATAGTCTACTGTGATTTCATCACCTAATATAACATAATTGCGATTGTCTTATCCTTCTCTTCATTAGTTAAAGAAAGTGGACATTTTTGAAAACAATTTATCCTATGTATATTGCTAATATCATTTTTCAAAACATTTTTGTACAATTAGGCTCTGAGTATGTTCTGTATATAGACAGTTTATCATCATATGAACATTTTATATAGTATCCATAAGAACAAACTACATGTTCATGTATTGTTTACGTATATGACTTCGATGGATCAGGGATACAATAGGCGACGGGTTTTAAATGAGCTACAAAGTCTGCATATATTATAAAATGTAATTTTAATATTCTTTGAAATTTATCAAAATAGATTTCATCATTATTTGTTTCCCTATTAAACCAATATTTTTCTTTTTTATGAATTCCTAGTTATTCAGTAAAAATTTGAGCACAGTCATGCTTCTGGTGATTAATTAAAACCCATTTCAACCATTGTTTAAAAATAATAAGTTAATTTGTAATTAATTAGAACATTTTGTAAAGTTTTTTTTTTTCTTTGTTAAACTCTTATTCAAACATATTAATGCTAATGTCATTTTGTTTTTCTACCTTGGGTATATCAGATAATTTGATTGGGAACTGAATATTATTAAACGTTAGTTTATTTTTGATGGCTAAAGTATGATGATACACTATCGGAATGTGTATTTGCAGGATATAGTCCACTTAAAATATTGTTGATCGTTCTTTTTTACGAATATACGAAGATCCCCGTAAGGGATTGAACTTATTAACATGCATTTCTAAGAACTGTTTTTTTAAAGGTCTACCATTTTCTTTTTTTTTCTAAATCACTATGTGACATTACACATTTTATTTTTAATGTCATCACTTAAAGGTTCTGAATAATTTTTTAATTCACCAATTTTTATCCAATTCCTAATAGACAAATTTAAAAATTCAAAAGAATTTTTTAAATCTTTTGTGTCCTGATCAAAATCTGCATGAATATTAAAATAGTATTGATTCTTCAATTGATGCTATAAATACTTCACAAGTGATATAACAGACACATAAAGTAAATTATGATTAAGAATAAGACGTTTCTATTTGTGTTTCTTAGATCGTAAGTGCTGAGCATAGAATCTTTGGTTAACCTGTAAATCACATATTTGACACATCATTTTGACGTCGATACTAGTTGTAAATCTTTAACACTATTATCAGCTTTTCTCTTTAAACTTCGACCGACTTGAATTGAAGGTTTTCTGTAGGTATAACATGTCAAGTCATATCAAGCGTGAACCGACACGTCTCCAGGTTAAGTTTTTGTAAAGCGTGAGTGGACACACCCCTAAAATCTTGAGATACACCCTCGGGGGGACTAGTTTTTGGAATGTCACCACCAACATCATTGTAATTAAATAGGAATAGGTTATACACAGAAGTCACTGTGACGTCACGCGGTAGTTTTGGTCAAGCGTGAGTCGACATACCCCAGACACAGGGGGGTGGTTTTTGGAGAATGGTCAAGCGCGAGTCGCCACACCCCAGACACAGGGTGGTTTTGAGAGTGGTCAAGCGCGAGTCGTGCGGGGCAGAAAAGTTTTTAGGCGAGGGGTTGGGGTAGTGCGCCAGAACCAACAAATCCCCTGTAGTGGTCAAGCGTGAGTCGTACAGGGCAGAAAAATTGGGGAGTTTTTTTTTGAGGCGAGGGGTTGGGGTTGGAGGGTAGTGCGCCAGAACCAACGATGTTTTGAGAGTGGTCAAGCGCGAGTCGTACAAAGCAGAAAAATTGGTGAGCTTTTTTTTAGGCGAGGGGTTGAGGTTGGGGGGAAGTGCGCCAGAACCAACGAATCCCCTCTACTATTTCACATAGCCAATTTCAAAAATAAATAATGAAAACGATAATTAATAGCGTATGCAAAAAAATACATAAAATTTTTCAATCATACATATAAAGTAACATTGGGGACATTTGATTCTAGCACTCGTCGGCCGCTGCCGCAGGACGCTTTGCTAGGTTCGGCTCAGATCAAGCACATGAAAACTAGCGCGTGAAGCCGATCGGAGCGTGCCGCGGTGGCGGCCGGCGAGCGCCAGGGCAAATTTGTACCTATTTATTGTAGTCAGGGCGACTAACTTGGTGACATGAAAACTAACGCTCGAATCCAAGCGAAGTACATACAAACTAGCGCGCAAATCCGAGCGGAGCGGGCCGTGGTAGCGGCCGGCGAGCACCAGGACCAACTTGTACCTTTGTATTTATTGTAGTCAGGGCGACCAACTTGGTAACATAAAAACTAGCACTCGAATCCAAACGGGGCACATAAAAACTAGCGCACGAGCCAAGCGAAGTGACACGGTCGAATCACGTTTTTAAAATTTGACA
Source organism: Apoda limacodes (assembly GCA_946406115.1). NCBI lineage: Eukaryota > Metazoa > Arthropoda > Insecta > Lepidoptera > Limacodidae > Apoda > Apoda limacodes. The sequence continues at coordinate 722,839 of OX291553.1, read as the reverse complement.
GTGTACGGTAAGGTTTTTAGGGTTCCGTAGCCAAATAGCAAAAAATGGAACCCTTATGGATTCATGTCTATCTGTCTGTCTGTCCGTCCGTATGTCACAGCCACTTTTTTCCGAAACTATAAGAACTATACTGTTGAAACTTGGTAAGTAGATGTATTCTGTGAACCGCATTAAGATTTTCACACAAAAATTGAAAAAACAATAAATTTTGGGGGTTCCCCATACTTAGAACTGAAACTCAAAATTTTTTTTCATCAAACCCATACGTGTTGGTTATCTATGGATAGGTCTTCAAAAAGGATATGAAGGTTTCTTATATCATTATTTTCTAAACTGAATAGTTTGCGCGAGAGACACTTCCAAAGTGGTAAAATGTGTGTGCCCTTTTGTTTTTGGAGTTTTGGCGCGCATCTTAAGGAATGGTGTTTTTTTATGTTTAATTTTTCTGAATTCATTCAGTGCGTTTTGATGTGTACATTTTAGCAGTATTTTATTTTATTTAAAATTAATAAAATTAGTACGTCCTCTTCTTGTCTAAGAAGAATTACTATTTACAATGTTTTCTCATTGTGTTGAAGAATCAATAGAAGGTTGATATTGATTTTTCTTGTAAAGATTTGTTAGTAGATAGATATAGAATGTAGCGTAAAACTCCTAGGTCTGTGGTAAATTTGGTGACTTTTATTTTTTTTTACAAAAAATATAATCGACCGCCAAATGAGATGTTTTCTATTTGTATGGAGCCTGGGCCATGACATTGTACATAACGCTAAAAAATAGAATAACGCTAGAAATAATGTGTAAAACTGATTGGAACCATTAATTTTCCATATTTATGCCGGAATTTTATGTACAAATGAATTTTCTGAATTGAAGTTAGCAATATTGAACAATGGAAACACAGTCGTAACAATCTTAATCCATATAGTAAAAGAAATACTATCTTATCCGTCAATACTGGCGCGCCCGCTAAAATGAGGCAATGTATGTTATAAAGGCTTATATCTTTGAAAAACTGAGTTTTTTGTTGCTTAATGTTGTCACAGATCGAGCCTAAGAGATAGGATATAAGTACTTTTAGTACCAATTGAGAATTTCCACAGAAATAGTTATTTTTGTGTGGAATTTTTCCCTCAAAACACAACGGAGCTATATGTGACTCAATTTAGGACCAAACCAAAGACAATGTATGTTTGATCTTAAATATTTTTCTAAAGTTAGTAGGTACAAACTCAAAGCACTCTCTTATAGTACAATATCCACATTAAACTGAATAATATACAACAACACTAAAGGTAACAACTTACACGTTCATAGCCGGCATTAGGTTGCAAATCAGTTCAGTTTGTAAAGGTTTGAGTAGAAACTCTATCCAAGTCGGTTTTTGAACGCAGCTTCGAGGTGATCATAGTTAAGATGCAGTGCGCATTATGGTGTCAGTGATGTCAGCATTGAAAATATAAACATTTAAAATTAATTTTGTACACGCAAACCAGACACAAAACTTAAAAATTAATAATTAATATGTGAAGTACTATTTTTAAACTTTTTTTCTATTATGTGTACAATGTTTTGACCCCAGTTCGAACAACTCCTTTCTGTTTTCAATTATAAACATTGGGATCATGATTGGGATATGTACCTAACTATCATTTAGAATTTATTTCAAGCAAAAATATGCAACATAGTCAAAGTGTAATTTTGCCGAGTAACAAATTAACGTCGTGACTCGTGAGTATGTGTATTTTAGTTTTTAGTTTTATTTAAGGCCCCTATTACAGAATTCATTGAAATTTAGCAATTTTTGAAAGGCTTCTTCTCGGTCTCAGAAGCTCTATACTACACCTTACTAAATGGGTATTATTTGTTAAATATTTTTTTGTTGTAAAATGCATATTTCTTGCGTATACCTACTAGTAGGTACTATTTGTTAATGTTTAAATAATCAAACAAAATAAAAATGTTTTTATTAAAGTTTTGTTAAATTGTATACCTTAAGGCTTATGTAGCAGCCAAAGACCTTGAGAGAGTGGGCGGTCTTTAGTAAATCCCCGTCCCTATACCCGCTGTAAAACATCGCGCACTCGGTAAGGCGCGACTATGACAACGCATCAAAGAGTAAGCAAGTCACAGAATGGAAACAATTCACGAATTATTGCCTCGTCGTAGGTACATACCTACTTTGTTTTTAGTTAAATGTTATATTCATATTGATACACGCACTCAGGTGAGTTTTTCATTTCGTGCTTTTGCGTTTTAGATAATGGTAAAAAAAGTTTACCGATTCGTGTTTTTATTGTATTTTTTAATGCAGTGTGTATATGTATACATATAGTGTACAAAAAGTTTTGTCAATTATAACAAAGGGAAAGTTACTGTAGATTTTGCTATGATTTTGCAATAAATTGACGTTTGAATTTTTTCAAGAAACGGTAATGAGGTTTTACATGAATGGTAATGAGAAATTAATAAATGGTAATAACATCGATGAAAATGGTAATTAAAAAAAAAGTTATAAAATCAGCCTTATTTTAGCCTCTTAAAGTCGGAACACAATATAAAAAATATATTTTATGTATAATCCAAAACAATTTAAAACTTTTGCTTTCGAAGTTAACTTTTAGTAAGTGAGTCTGCAAAATATTACAATAAAGGCTCTACACAATTCTGAAATTTAAGTAAAGTATGTATTGGCATACTAAAGATCATGATACTAAGCCTTTATTTATAATAAAAAGGTACCTACGTGTGTATTATATATTTATTTAATATATATACATAAAACTACTTATATATTACTTAATATATATTATTATTATTCTATCTAGATTTTTTTATACCACTAAGGTGGGAAACAAGCTTGCGGTCCGCCTGATAGTTAACAGTCACCGGACGTTGCAACACCTGGGGCATCATCTGCACGTTGCCCACCCTTAAAAAAACAAATAACTTCTTTCTTGCTCCTTGGCAGAGAGCCCATTACACAACCTAAGTGTTTCTTTTGTCTAAAACCGCACTGTATGTGACTATTTATATTCTAAGGTGCGAAGATAAATTCCCTGCCGATTGCGAACGGTGCGATGGAGGAAAGTAGCCGTCGGCATAATTTTGAAAAAATCCTTAGAACACATTGCACTATACAAACAAGCAAGGCAAGAGGTTATATTTAAAGTAATAATACAATACTTTGATAATCAGCTCACAACTATACAATATGTATTGAAACACTTAGTAGGTTATTTTTTTGTTTTTATGTAGCGTAGGGGGCACACCATATGAAGAGTCTAATCGTGAAGAAATTCAGATATTTAAGAGTACTCCGATATTTAATAGTACTAGTAGCATTACCGCCATCACAATTATATTCTTGCACAATCATATGTATACCATATCCATACTACCCATGAATATAATAAATATTATAAACATAGGCTACTTAAAAACTTCAAGAAAATTTTCTGACAGAATAGGCGGCTAAACTAAGTTTTCGCGCTAAGAGAGAAATATGTGAGTGCTATTACAATTTAGTATCTAAAGTGATGCCTAAGAAGACTTTTATAGTGCATATAAAAGGCCGAAACTTGTATGGCTACACTTTCATGTTTTTGACACCAAATTAAAGGACTCTATTTGTGAATTCGTAAAAAAAAAACTAAGTATGAAGCCGCTATAAGGAAAGATTGGAGGGACAACGAGGCGTGAAAATAAAATATCATCTACTATATTGACCTTAACAAATATTATTTGGAGTGAATGTTTTGGATGATGATTTGATATAAATTTAAAGTCGCACTGTTCCAGGGTACAATTATGCAAATACCTTGGGACCCCTTTGATAGGTACGAAATTATAGAAAATCGTACATATATAAGACGGAAAACATTTAGTTTCTTTATACCACTAAGGTGACAAACAAGCTAATTGTCCGCCTGATACTAGGCTTACCGCCTAGGTAAAACATTAATATTGCACTTCTTGTCAAGTTATTGCTGTATTATTTGGTACACTTGTTTAGGTTCGAAAAGCAACCAGAATGATAAATAAATATAATACGAAGTGTCCCAAGGTATGCCACCCTTTCCTATATTCCAAATTTTTTGAGTATGTAAATTTTAATTGCTTTACAGCATATGTACTTAAACCTCAACATAACGAGAAGCGAAGATATATCTTGTAAAGATATATTATTACATTGTGTATTAAATAACCACTGTAGAATGTAACATAATTTCTCATTACTATTTGTGATTTCTCATTACCATTCGATATATCTGGAAGGTAATGAACGGTAATGAAATAAATGGTTATTATTTTTTTTATAATGTATGTAATTACAATATCTTTCAAACCTGTGCCTTGCCCGACAGCAAAAAGATGACTGTCTCCGGCTCTACTGAGCGGGGTGCGACAGCATAGTCGTACGTATCATCGAATGGTAACGAGGGGAACATTAAGGGACACATTTCCAAGTCCTATATTATCATTTAAATATGATCTTTTACCAACTATACGTCGTATTTAGAAAGATATACATGTTTACATCTGCCTGTTCTTCCAAAAAATAATTAAATAAAAAGACGTGTGGCACTCGGGGACTGCCGCGGTAAAGCTATTGCATAGCATTTTGTATCAACTTATGCAATTATAATTTTATTTATTTATTTTATTCTTGCAGTATTTCTTTTTCTTTGATATTAATTCAAGTTACACTTTTTGAGCGTGGTGACCGATAAGAAAACAAATTTTTCTATTATTAAATAAATAAAAAAAGTTAATATTGTTTAAAATATTTTTATTATTTTACAATACATGTGGGTTTTATTATCTTACAGTAGCTGTAGGTTATTCAGGAATATTTATCATTGAAACTATAGGTTTATGATAACTGAAATAAGAAACATAAGTTTGCGACTTAATATCCTCTAAATACTCGTCTCGATTCGTGCGAGTTTCGTAGAGTCGTACAACACGTCTTATCGCACACAACGCCGTGTCGAAGACTGCCGAACTGAAACGACGTTAGACGATGCACGGCCTTCAAGCCACACCTCCTTGCCCGTCGGAGTGGGGAGCGTGAGGTTTTTTCGTTACGGAATTTCTGGATTCGGTCCCCGCGCTCAAGGCCCGCGATAGAAGCTATGCAATAGCTTAAAAAAAAATTTTAGGGGGGCTCCCGTACAACAAACGTGATTTTTTTGACGTTTTTATAGATAATAGGACGGAACCCTTTGTCCGCGACTGGCACTTTTACTACAATAATAGGTACGTTACAAGATATAGTCGACTATATATGAAAAGGTTTACGAATGAACCTTTTTAATGCCGAACGGGGAAACCGGGGTAAGAGAGTAAGTCCTATAATTCTATCATACGTTCTGATAAAATCAGGTAGGTGTCCTATATGAACTATATGAACATAATAATAGTCTGTCAGTTTCGTTAAAAAAAATTATAAAGATATATTATAGTAGCACTCCGGAAATAGAACTTAAGTAATAGTCCACCGAAAATGGACTAAAAATAGTAAAATATGCAAATAGATTTAATGAAATAAATCATATGTCAAATAATTTTTTAGATTTTGAGTAGCAGATCAGTTTTTTTACCAGCTACTTGAAAGAGAAGGCGTCGTGGTATCGTATACATACGTTAATATATATTAATATATATTAATATATATATTTGTTTTACTCTAAAACTTTTCGAGAAAAAATGTGAGCACAAAATTGTAAAGCAGAAAATTTCCAACCAAAGTACGCTTTTCAATACCATTGATAACGGCAAGTTTTCTCGCTGTAGTGCGCGTTATATATATAACTATATGTATAACTTAGGTTCATTCTGTATTTTACTCGAATACTAGACTGGCTTTGTTAAATTACGATGGAAATATAATCAGTTGTCATATCAAAATTTAGAAAAATCTAAACGTATTTGGTACCTATATTCTTCATGCGCGAGATCATAAACTATAGGTAGGCACGAGTACTTAACTAAAATAATAACCTAAAGCGTCTAAGCGCAAAACACAATATCAAACAATTCATTCTATTCTCTATTGCAAATTCTTTAAACGCACACACACAATTAAAAATCAAATAGGATCAAAATCGTCGCAACCGTTTAGCAGTAGTTACGAATTTAATTTTAAAAGACTGCATTGCATTTTCATTTTTAATTAAAAAACGAAGCAAGTTACAAGAAAACCAAATGTCACATTAATTATAGAGGAATTGATAATGTACATATATTTTTCTCAGATTTTTCGAAGCTTCTGAAACCGAGAAGAAGCCTACACAAAGCTCATATTTAATATTATTTTTATGTACGTAACAGATCAGATTTTTTAAAAATAAGTAATTATTTTTACCTTTTTAGTTCATCTTTTTGAAGCCGGTTGTTTTTTTTTTATTCAAATAATTAGGAAAATACCATTGCTCTTAGTGTGATTATAAAAAAACTCAAGTTGGATAATTGAAAGTTTGAAAAAATAAACTATGTTGCATAGGAATTATTTTTGACTTTGCGTACCTACTCTGTATGTTATTTATTTACGTCTAAAGTACGTGTTTAAAAACGAATTTTTTGACGCTTAGGTACTTCTTTGAGATCCAGTTATATTTTAGGATTCTGATTCGATATATACTCAATTATGTTAAAAAAACATTTAGGTATATAATTCTTAGTTTTAGATATTAAATATCAAACAGTGGAATAGCCACTCTTCGACGGTTGAATGGAGAAGTTATGGACTTGTGCAACATTAAGCTACAATTCAGCAGCGTAGAGTCGTAGAGCCCTTATCATCTCTATTAATGCACAAATTCGTATGTATTGGGATCGCAGAAGCGCGCTTGTGCAGGTAAGTATCTTTGTCTGCCGCACGCCCCGCCCCGCCCCGCTGCGCCGCCGCCGCCGTCGTGCCTGGCCGCGGCCGTGCAATTAAATACTTTAAATTAGTGCTTTTATGTTTTATATTTATTTATATCGTGGATGAAAATGATACAAATTAAAACTTCGCATTTGTTACGACTTTATTATCTTGATTATGTGAACTCTTATTATTCTAATATTTTTTACGCATTTGCAGCTTGGAAAAAGGAAATAATCAAAAATCTTAAAATCGCGTGTCCTGATTAGGCACAAATTAATTCAATGGGTATATTTATGTGATCTGCGATTGGTTTTATTATTTTTTTCAACTATAATTTTTTTTGACGATGATTTTACATACTGACTGTATATCAGTTTGCAATGGACGAAGATGACACAAACTGGGTTTGTACACTACCCAAGCTATCCTTAATATGATACTGTTATATTTTTTAACTTTAATTTAATTTTGCCTGTTTTAATTTGAAATTAAAAAAATTGTCACAAATCATCGAATTACTGAAAATGCAAGTTCAAGAAATGACACAAAACGCAATATAGGTTTCATAGGTGCACACTGTATCCATATGCAAAAAATTAGCGACTTTAGAAATTTTGTAACTTATGACCTCAAAATACGCTAATGGTCCCGGACTAAATTTGCAATAGAAAATAGAATGAATTGTTTGATATTGTGTTTTGCGCGTAGACGCTTTAGGTTTTTTGTTGTTTTTGTTTAGTTAAGTACTCGTACTTACCTATAGTTTATGATCTCGCGCATGAAGAATATAGGTACCAAATACGTTTAGATTTTTCCGAATTTTGATATGACTGATTATGTTTCCATCGTAATTTAACAAAGCCAGTCTAGTGTTCGAGAAAAAGCAGAATGTACCTATGTTAAACATATAGATGTAACGCGCACTATAGCGGGAAAACTTGCCGTTATCAATGATATTGAAAAGCGTACTTTTTTCGGAAAATTTCTGCTTTACAATTTTGTGCTCATATATTTTTCTCTAAATACTATTTTTTAGTCCAATTTCGGTGGACTATTACTTAAGTTTAATCTCCAGAGAGCTACCCTAATATATATTTTTTTTTTTTTTTAACAAAACTAACAGACTATTTTTTTTTATATAGGACACCTGCCTGATTTTATCAGAACGAATGATAGAATTATAGGACTCACTCCCTTACCCTGGTTTCCCCGTTCGGCATTAAAAGGTTCATCCGTAAACCTCTTCATATATCGTCGACTATCTTATAAAGTACCTATTATTGTAGTAAAATAATAAGTATGTGGTATAGATATATATATATATATATATATACTTACAATAAGTTGTCAAATAAGTTTTATTGTTTTGACTTTGTGTTACGAAACCCTTTATAGGTGCTAGGGCAACTATATAAAACTATAAAAAAAATGATTTCATTAGACGCAATCAATGATTTATCTGATTTTGTGTTGTAAATCTAGAAAAATCGGCCAAGTGCGAGTCGGTCCCCCGCTCAGTAGAGTCGGAGACAGTCATCTCTTTGCTGTCGGGCAAGGCAAAGGTTTAAAAGACATTGTAATTATACTTTATAAAAAAATTAATTACCATTTATCTCATTACCGTTCATTACCTTCTAGATATATCGAATCGTAATGAGAAATCACAAGTTGTAATGAGAAATTATGTGTTACATTCTATACTGGTTATTTAATACACAATGTAATAATATATCTTTACAACATATATCTTCGCTTCGCGTTATGTTGAGGTTTAAGTACATATGCTGTAAAAGCAATTAAAATTTACATACTCAAAAAGTTTGGTATATAGGAGAGGGTGGCGTACCTTGGGACACTTCGTATTATATTTATTTATCATTCTGGTTGATTTTCGATCCTAAATAACTGTACCAAATAATACAACAATAACTTGTCAATATATTAGAAATGCAATATTAATGTTTTACCTAGGCGGTAGGCCTAGCATCAGGCGGACAATGGGCTTGTTTGTCACCTTAGTGGTATAAAAAAACAAAGTATTTTTCGTCTTATATAAATGGGAATCAAGATCAATCTGCTGAACCCGATTTGATACCACCTATTTTTTTAGTTAATTGTGCGCAAAATTTAGCATTACCACTGTCATTATTATTTCAAAGATCTATTAATGAAGGCTAAGTGCCAGATATCTGGAAGCAAGCTTTTATAACACCAGTTCATAAAAAAAGGTTTAATTTCAGTTGTATAACACTAAAGACCAATATTTAAATTATGAAATATTGCTAAAGTATTTCTGAAAATTGTACATGCAGATGTTGTTACTGTACTGAAAGATCAGTTTAATCCTGCTCAATGAGTCCATGTTAACTTACATCGTTGGTTTATGTCATATATACCAATCACTCGCAAGCAGTCGTAGGTAACTATTAAATCTCTAGCTGGGTTAAAGTTCCAAGTGGTGTGCCCCAGGGATCTCTTTTGGGTCCTCTCCTCTTTTTAATCTTTATTTCTGATATCGATGTTTGCTTTAAAAAGTCTAAAGAACTTATTTTTGCTAAATGACATGAAAAGTCTATAACTACGATTGCAGATGTTTCTTCTCTTCAGGAAGATCTTGTTAGACTTGATGAGTATTGTGGTGCTAACATTTCTGTCTTATCATTTACCCGACGCAAACATCTAATACTTAGTAAGTATTACCTGAAAAACTATGAGTTGCTATGAAGAAAGACTTAGGTGTAATACATGATTCTAAATTAATTTTTGAACATAATATGATGAACATAATATAATGAACATATTAATAATATAATAAAGAAATCATATAAATCACTAGAATTTACTATGCGAACATGTAGAGAATTTAAGAATAAAAAAACTTTTAAAATATTATTTTGTACATTACATAGAAGCAAGTTAGAATATTGCTCTCAAATCTGGAATGCTAAATATAATACTTACAAAACAATAATTGAGGCAATACAAAGGAAATTTCTTGGGTACCTCAATTGTCGAACTTCTACCCCAGCCAAAGACTAAATTCTAGCTTGCAAAAATACCATCTCCTTCCGATTCGTCGAGAAATTGCAGATATCATTATACTTATAACATTTGCACAGAGCGAAATTAATGGTCCTGAACTACTGAGTAAACTGAATCTATATGTTCCATCTAGATTGCGCAGGCAAAGTCCTATTTTTTCGTTGGAATTGGTAAACACAAATTATAGACAGAATTCATATATTCGTGGGGCTACTGATTACTTTAACAAATTAAATGCTAGACTGGACCTTGACCTTTTTAATACTAGTGCTGTAAAATTAAGAACTTTATTAGCCAATGAGTTTTTCCGTTAAAAATGTATCTTAACTTGACTTTAACTCTACTGTATCGACCTAATTAACTTCATGAATGAGTTATCGATAACTTTTGAACATTGTAATGTATATGATAAACTGTAACTATCTGTGGAACTTTTAGAGCCTTCAGTTATTTATATCATTTCTAATTTGTATTTCTGTGCTTTTTGTTTCCCTGAAAATGTTAAATATAATATATAATTATGATGGCGCTAATGCTACTAGTACTATTAAATATCGGAGTACTTTTAAATGGTGTATGCTACTACTATACTATGCTACACAAAAACAAAAAAAAACCTACTAAGTGTTTCAATACATATTATACAGTTGTAAGCTAATTTTCAAAGTATTGTATTATTACTTTAAATAGAACTTCTTGCCTTGCTTGCTTGTATAATGCAATGTGTTCTAAGGAATTGTGCAAAATTATGCCCACGACTACTTTCTACCATCGCACTATATATATACATATAGACTGTATTAAAAAATACGAATCGGTAAACTTTTTACCATTCTCTAAAACGCTAAATTTGCACGAAACGAAATATTCACCCGATTGCGTGTATCAATATGAATATGATATTTAACTAAAATCAAAGTATGTACCTACGACTAGGCAATAATTCGTGTTGTGTAATATTCACAATAATTTGTGAATTGTTTCCGTTCTGTGACTGTTTACTCTTTGATGCGTTGTCATAGACGCGCCGTACCGAGCGCGCGATGTTTTACAGCGGGTGGAGGGACGGGGATTTACTAAAGACCGCCCACTCTCTCAAGGTCTTTGGCTGCTACATAAGACTTAAGCGCGGTTAATGTCAATTAGTTATATATGACTGTGTATGTAAACTATCCGATAATATGTTAGGTATTTAAGTTCGTTGTTAGCAAACAAGTGATTTTAAATCAAATTTGTTTTAAATTTCAGCAAAGATGCAGATACTTGTTACATAGTAAGAAACACACAGAACAAACTGAGGCTAAAGTAATGCTTACGGAGTATTGCTGCTGTAAAAGGGTCATAATAACTGAGAAGTTAACAAGAACATCTCAAACTAGGATTGAAAGGGTAGGTAAAAGTGAATAGTTAAACGCTAGCCTTATATTATTAAACTAATATATGAAGTGAATGGTCTATATTCAGTGTGCCATTATATATTAAGTATAAGAAACATGAAAGTAGCATTGATATTGTGGAAAAGTTGAGGGATGCGTGGTGGACCTATAGGGTGTTGTAGACCTAGGTGTACGCAAAAAAAAACGAGCGAAATTGCCGTTGTACACCTGCCACTATTGTCGTTACAACCCTAATCCTAAATGACAGAATAAGAAGGCGAAGTGAGAGATGTAAGTGACAATCATTGAGAAAGCCATGTTAAGGTGATTTGGGCATGTGGAGAGGAGGACCGAGATAGAAAGTTTAGTATAGGTAGAGCTTGTATAGGTAGAGCTTGTATAGGTAGAGCTTGTATAGGTAGAGCACATTGTTGAACACATCTTGATTCCATTGATTTCTCAGGAAAGGTGAGGTTAAAAGTCTAAACTGTTAAATGTTACGATTATTGATGCGAGTAAATGAAGCAAAAGAAGTGCTTCAATCCTAGCAAGTGGAAGTCTTTGGTTTTTTCCTACCGCTTAGGAAAACATGCATGATGTTATGTAAGTATGTTTAGTACACATAATGGTCTCTAACTTAAAAAGAAGTGTGCGGAAGGCTTACATTACCTACATTCAAAAGTGTTAACCTAGATTAAGGCACACCTAATACTACAGATGGTAGGTCTCCACTTCTCTTACCGCTCTAACCTTAGGCGCCCACCGCTCGGCCCACTGCTAAAGCGCTACAATTCAAGTGATTCTCACCTAAGACTGACAAAGCCCAAGAGACCATGACCGCATAAAAAAATAAAACGACATGAGGCAAAAAGAAAACTTGTATAATTTATACTTTGTACTTAGTTAAAACAAATACAAAGTTAAAAACATAGGAATTAAGCAAAAAACCAATTGAATAGAAAAGTTTATTGCGTTATTGACATATTTTTTTAATTTCAGTTACATGTTTTTTGCAGTCAACAAGTAAGGGGTTCTCTTGGATCTCCGTTGTCAATGTTCCTGCTCCACGTATCTGCATCTGCGCTTCTCGAACAGCATCTATTGACAAATTATATTTGCATAAGTGGTTAATAATTGAGTAAAATAATTAAATAAAATTTAGTAAATATTTATGCGCTGTGCGCTATCTGTCTCTCTGTCCGTATGTCACAACCATTTTATTCAGAGACTATAAAGGCTGCAATGCTGACACGTGGCACTTATATACACTTTTTTTCACTATTCGATAAAAACTGCCCTTTCTATTTAAGGCTGCGCCCTACTTGAATGTGCAGTTTTCGGCTCGTTTTTAAAATCAATTCCACCGTCTTATTGCAACTTTCAGACTGGAAAAAAATAACATGGCTTTCTACATTCTTTAACAGGCAAATTACTGAGTTTGTTTTAAGATATCTGTTAAAACATTGCTTTAAGAAAATAACGGCCGAACCTCTCGTTTTTCTATTTTAAATTCATAACTCATTATCAACTAGTAGCGGGCACATAATTTATTTCATAAAATGTTAAGCAACTACAAAGCTAGAAAATTACTGTAATATACTTTTTACATTTTATGTGATGTGACTGTAATAAATTATTTTCCACTTTTTACGCTAAGTTGTATCTATAACATATTTTAGCCACTAAAAACTGTTCACTCTATTCGGGATTAACATTGTCGATTTCAGCTTAACGTCCGTAAAGCAAATGTATATGCGCGTTAGGGGCCCTCTTAAGGTATACGCTTTAACATAGGTACCCATCCGATCATATGCGTTATGCAGGTTTTTTTTTCAGTTTATGTAAACAAAATTATTTTTCTAAGTCTTTATTTTTTTTAATTCAATGCACTTGTCTTTATGGGGAACAAAGAATCTTCTTAGCTAATGCCTAAATTGTCGTAGGTATTTTAAATTTACATACCTCGTTCATCACGCGACATAGATATTGTTGGATCGCTTATTTATTCTTCTTTAATTGCATACATTCTTTTAATTGCAAGTCAATTCTTTATTTCTCAGAATTTCCCTATATGTATTTAAGATCCATAGGATTTCTTCTAGCAGGCGGCGCGTCGTCGCCGTTTTATTCTGCTATAGGTGTATAATATTCTTGCTGACCATCACTTCCTTAACATTCTAAAGTCTTATTTACGTAGGTAACCGTTAGTTCTTTAAACTCACATAAAAACACTTGATTTCAAAAGCTGTTCTGCTCAAGAGTAACTGTAACCGAACCCAAAAACTGTTGTGTTAAATCAGTAGTAAACCCAATTCTTTTGGAGATACGTCAGAGTAATATAGCAAACAACAGTATACAAAATAAGCATAAAAGAAAATAATCAAGAACATAAATAAAGTCAAATCTACGATAAATAATGCCCACTTTAAGTTTTCACCATTTCTTAAGTCCAAACAAAAACACCTAAGCAAAGCAAATACTCGAATATCAGAACTAAAGGACACAGGCACTAAAGAGTTATATTATTTTTCTGTTATTCCTACGCAAAGAAACCCAATTTTTTGCTACTTCCACATGTGGAAGTAAAATGCTTACAAATGCTTAATCCATTCGTTTTGTAGAGTGGGAACTAGGTACTAAGTGTTCAGGAAGTGAAGGTAGGTTTATGGGGCGCCCCCTTACGATTTACATCAGCGCTCACCTACACTAGCTAACCAGTCAAAATAGTAAATCCCAACTAACGCCACCATGGATATATGGATACACATAATAATTACTATATCTCTTGGCAGACCTACACGTTTACTGGGCTATATAATTATTATGGCCGGTATAATCTTTGTTCCCACTTCTACTCTAATAGAATAGTAATAAAGTTTGCTAGCTGAAAATATCCCAGAACACCATAAATTTCTAACCGATAGAAAAGGCGAAGTCGTCATTACGATGTTTCAACGTTAGATTAGACATCTTTCATTGAAATAAGTCCCCGGAAATAAATTGTTCAAAGCCACGTAGTGGTTAATATAACACACCTAACTGGTTAACTTAAAAACACAACCTAAACGATTCCACAAAGAACATATAATATTTTCACTGAAACTTTTCCTCTAATAACATCTAATATAAGAGTATTTACTAACCAGTAACGGTGGCACAATTTAGCCGTAGTTTAACCCCATGTGGTTACTATATAGCTCTTCGTGACCTACAGACTATGATTTCCTTCTTAAGCAGCGATTCCTCGTGGTTAAGTTGCATCCTCTTCTTCCTCGGGCAGTGTTTCCGGAGTCAAGTAGTGGTAACAGAATGTTATGTGTGCATGGGATCACGCACTTTTATCACCACTTACCCCTCTCTAACAACCTTCTTACACCACGTTTCAAACCCCCCTATCTTGTATTTTTTTTTCAATTAATTTTTATTTAATTAATTTTCAGAAATAAAAAAGAATATCTTTTAATTATAATATACTAGTTTTTTAGCTGGAGTACTATTATAGAGTCCTGGATTAATATGAACGGTCTATATTATCCTAAATTAATAGAATCCTAATAGAATATTAATATTATGCTCTAAATGTTCGTAAAACTCTAACAAACCCCGGGTAATTTCAAATAAACTAACACGTCATACCACTATACAGAATACGTAAAAACCAAGACAACTACCTTCTTTATCGTAACTTTTTCTCGGCTAATGCATTAAAAAACTAACCTTATACATTTGAAGGCGCCATTCTAATTTAAAGATGCATTTTGCTATATGAAGTACGTTTATTGAGAATTGTTTACTTATGCAAATCTTCATGCTAAATTCTGAATAAAAACATAGTATTACAAAAATGTCAAGGCATAAATATTGAATCGTCACATAACTGTTTATGAATCGCTAAGTCTGCCAGATGAGCTATCCAATATAAGGATTGTTGGCACCTCGTGGTACGAATTGCGCACAGATTATAGTAAATGAATTAGCAGAACGCAGGTCAACGGCGAGTCAGTGGCCAATTAAACAAGGCTTAAATAGGGCAGTTTTTAGGGTAATTAGCGGAAACCTATAACTAAGACTCCGCTGTCCGTCCGTCCGTCCGTCCATCTGTCACCAGGCTGTATCTCATGAACCGTGATAGTTAGAAATTTGAAATTTTAACAGAAGATGTATTTCTGTTGCCGCTATAACAACAAATACTAAAAACGGAATAAAATTAATATTTAAGGGGGCTCCCATACAACAAACGTGATTTTTTTGCTCGATACTGATAAAGACAACAGGTAGACGCTTAAAATATTCACATAATATTTAGTTATATAGTCTCTTTAAAAATAAATAATCAAATGAAAAAAAACAAATATTTCAGGGGGGGCTTCCATACAACAAACGTTTTTGCCGTTTTTATAGATAATGGTGCGGAACCCTTCGTGCGCGAGTCCGACTCGCACTTGGCCGATTTTTAGGTACGCTCATGGTACGAATAAGCAGTGCAATGTTGTTTAAGGCTTAAAAAAGATCGCTTTAAGAGTTCATGGTAAGCCTTTTGTACACTATACAGTGTTATACAGAATAATTAACTATCTCAACCGTACCTGATCAAAATAAGTAAGTTATTAAGGTGTTGCATAAACGTTGTCGTAACTTTTAACTTTACTTTTATTTTTTTTGTAGTTGTAGTTTTTCAAACCATTTTCTTTCAGCATTTTCTTTTATTCTTTCATTAGCTTTTGTTAGTTTTCCTGGCCTAGGCTATTAATTTTCGTTTTCCTTTTAGGTTATGTAAACTAAAACTGGACAGGCTTTAACGAAATTGTATTTTCAGGTTTCTTAGTTGGACGAAAAAAAACTCCTGGTTCGTCAGCCAGAACTTTGGTGAAGTTAACGGGACAGCAATTGCGCTAGTTGGATCTTTTACTGGAAAACAGTTGTCTGAAGTTCCTCATCAGATGAAAGTCGTCAGCTATCTCCAATAAAGACCATTTTTCCCATCTTCTTTCTTTTAAATACAACCATTTTGAATTCTATCTCCCCCTTTCATTCTGTACCGTGCCTCAGGAACCGAAACCACGAACACTACAGAGGGAGGCAGTAACACAACGCCTGTCCTAAACAAACAGCTATAGATACGAATTTTACACAAAAAAACTGTGACGTTCTTATAAAAATGATATCTATCGGTCACAAATAACTGTGACGCTCTTATAAAAATGATATCTATCGGTCACAAATAACTGTGACGCTCTTATAAAAAATATATCCATCGGCCACAAATTACCGTAACGTATTTATAAAAATTACATCCATCAGTCACAAATAACTGTAACACTCTTATAAAAAATCATTCTATGTTTAGAGACCACAACTCTGTCTCGCGAAACTATCAAGATGGATCAAAATTTTGAGCTGTCTCGAGAAATCCACCTTACAAACCATACTTAACAAATCCAGGCTAAAATCTATGTGAGAAGGCGAAAGTCCTACTGTCTCATCTCTCAAGACCCGACAATGTACTCACATATAGTTTACCATGGAATTCTCGGTTTAGGAGTCAATTCAGAATAAGGGGACAGTTCTCAATTTTCGATTAAATATTCTTTAATTTAATTTCAAACCTGAAATATCGATAAAAATACATTAAATCCGTAATCAGATTTAATACATCTGTCCACTATGAGTATGAAACTAAGTTTACCTATTAATTATGTATTTTTTTATTGTACTAATTTTTTTATGAAACGATATTAACATATTTTTTTTCTAATGAATCACATACGTCAAGCAATACTTATAAAATTACAATTAAAATTATAAGAAGGTCTTAAGCAAACGGAAAATAGTTACACAATTTAGACAAATTGCCGCAAGCAACGTTTTATTGGTGTCGTAAAATGTAATCAATCTGGCGGCCGCGCCTCGCCGCAGCCTGGTTGTGGCACAGTAGAGCAAGTGGTATGAAGTATGTAATGAAACCTTTGAGTGACAAACGGAGCGTGTGACACGAGGCAGCGTCTGTACTGTCTCGCAACTGAACTGTGGAAGGCGCGCGTCGCACGATGTCGGCTGCGACGGAAAGCTCCTCGGATTGTGATCGTTTCATTTACATATAAGAAGTATCCAATCGTACATTTGCTCCAAGCCGGAGAAATTCTGTTGAAACGCTGAGGTAGATATCAAGTTTTATGATTCTCGACAATAACTGTAAAAGAAACAAAATGTCACCTATTATTTCAAGAACACAATGTCACAAGACACCATCTTTTGGTTTCCATATTTTGTTATCATATTTTTGTTTCCCGCTAAAAATATCTTTTCTCAATTACGCCCATAGTTAGATTATTTCTGAACCATACACGAGATCGAAATACTGATTATTAATCGTGAAAGTGCTTCACGAGCTTTATCCATTGGTATCAATGGTGGTTTATAAAATAAACTGAATCTATCTGAGAATTTGATGTTTTCAGCTTCCGTACATTTAGTATAGCGACATGAAGTGAGATATTTTATCATTACGTACGGTGCAGAACTGCATATAGAATTTCAAAACAAAATAGAATGGCAGCGAGGCGTAGTCACTCACACACTTAAAGAAATAAAGTTATAAGTAGAAACTGGGTAATATTAGTTTCATTTAATATTGTATATAATAATTTCACTAAGAAAATATCGTATCCGTAGCCTAGTGAATAGACGTATCAGATCTTAATACGTGTACTCAGTGGTTGTGGATTCGAATCTCACCTTATGCCTTCATTTTTGTTTTTGTTACATTTTACGAATTATGAATATTTTGTTGCGTTAAACAGCTTAGACCAATTTTCTAATAGCTATTAAGTTAGATGCGGATACTACGTAGGTAGACATTTAATGTTTCTCGTTCGTTACCGATTTGTTTCTGGGGGTATGTGCTGACAAGGTTGTTTGGTGTTTTCATTTAGCTATGAAGTTAGATTCGGTAATTACTAAGGTAGCCATTTTTTTTTGTCGTTGTGGATGAGTTACTGTAAGTTACTGTAGGTGCTTGTGTTGATAAGGTTCTTTTATGTTTTTATTAAATTTCTTTGCTAAAAATGATATTCAGGCCAATATATATATATTTAAGAGTGGATGCGTATTATAGAACAACATAATATGGGTTACAATATATCACAAATTTGCAATGAGACTGGTTTTACCGTAAGTATTTTATTTGATGTTAATGGTATGTCATAATTTTTTAATATCACACTTTTTGTAAGTAAATTTCTAAAAAAAAATTAAAATATAATTTCAGTAGTTTGAAAAATGTTTATTTTAATCTGGCTATTTGGTTTTTAGTGGATTACCGTAAAGCGTTGGGTCTCGCGCAACCAAAAGGGGGGGGGGGGGAGTTTATCAACTCGACCTCGAAGTGGACGGCCACGGCACATTGATACGACTCAAAGAAGATTCATGGTGGAACAATACGAGAACAATGGTTTCATACCGAGTGCTGTGTTTGGACACATGTTTTATACATCTACACACACAGTTCGCCGAGCTCTGCATATTGAAGGATTGCATCATAGAAAGCCAGCTAAAAAACCATATTTAACTAATACCCATAAACAAAATAAACTGTTGTTTGCAAGGGAGTATTTAGATTTTGACTGGGAGCACACATTATTCACCGATGAGAAGCCGTTCGTATCATCTGAACACGGTAGTCTTCATTTGTGGCGCAGAAATGGAACCCGTTATGCAGAACAAAATGTTGTCCCAAATATGGAATCTGGACGGATATCACTAAATATGTGGGGGTGGATGACTGCGGCTGGTCCTGGTGAATTAATCTCGATAGCAGGGCGCGCTAGAGCTTCACATTATGTGGAATTGTTAGACGAGATCATGTTGCCAACAGCGCGGTGTGTTTATCCATTAGCCGATATGCCACAAATACAGTTTATGCATGATAACTGTCCTGTGCATCGAGCGCATATAGTGCAGGATTGGTTTAGTTAACACCCGGACATTAATGTTATTCCTTGGCCTGCAAAATCACCAGATTTAAATCCCATAGAAAACCTATGGGGTTTGATGGTACAAAGATGGGACAAGAAATGAAAGAACTACAGAGTCATTAGAGGCTCACTGTTTAGAAATTTGGAATAATATTAGAGGAACAGATATCTGTTCTAATATAGTCGGATCTATGCGGCGGCGCTTGCTTGCTGTGATTGAAAATAATGGATTATATTTCTATTTCTTATTTACATTAATTCTATTTCTTATTTACATTAATGATCTCCCATATAATGTAAAAAACCATGACATTGTCTTATTTGCTGATGACATCTCTTTGCTTTTTAAAGTTAAGAGACGACAGACATATTATAATGAATTAAATAATGCCCTTTCTAAAATTGTAAATTGGTTTAACGCTAATAATTTGTTACTTAATGAAAAAAAAACCAAATGTGTTAAATTTACATTACCAAATGTTAGTCAGAGACAGACATGTATTAATATTAATGGCGAGCAATTAGAACTTGTTAATTCAACAGTCTTTCTTGGCATAACGCTGGACTCCAAACTTCAATGGGGTCCTCATATTCATAACCTAGCCAAAAAACTTAGCTCTGCTTTGTATGCGATCAAGAAAATAAGACAATTGACCGATGTCGACACTGCAAAAATAGTATATTTTAGCTATTTCCATAGTTTAATGACATATGGTATCCTATTGTGGGGTAGCGCTGCTGATGTAAATACAATATTTTTGTTACAAAAAAGGGCAATTCGTGCTATTAATAAATTAGGATCTAGGATATCTCTGAGGGATAGGTTTAGGGAAGTAAAAATTTTAACTTTAGTGTCGCAGTACATATATGAAAATCTTTTATATGTACATAAAAATATCAATAGTTTCAGCAAGAAAAGTGACCTTCACAAAGTAAATACTAGAAGTAAAAATAAGCTGTTGGTGCATGATACACGTCTCCACAAAATAAGTAACTCTTTTATGGGGCAATGTATACACTTTTACAACAAAGTTCCCAATAAAATTCAAAATCTATCAATAAGTAAATTTAAATCTTTTATCAAGCAGGTACTTTGTAAAAAGGCATACTACAATTTTTAGACTATGTAAATGATAAAAATCCTTGGGACTGATGATGCTCAATTACAGGATGCATAGGTAAACCAAATTAAAATGGAAAAAACATAAAATTGTACGACTAAAAATTTTTTATATAAAACGTTAATTGTATTTTAGTTTTTTTGTATTATTGATAGTGTTTTTAAAAGAGTAACTATCGAGTTTCTTGCCGGATTCTTCTCGGTAGAAATCAACAACATTGTGAACCGGCGGAAAGGTGGGAGGGTTCAAAAAATAATATTTTATAACTTTGACGATTCAAAAGTGATTGTAAAATCCTTATTTGAATAAACCATTTTGACTTTGACTTTGACTTTGACTTTGGAGGTTATATTAAATACTAAAAAAATCTTCTCGCGCACGAAGGGTTCCGCACCATTATCTATAAAAACGGCAAAAAAATCACGTTTGTTGTATCCCCCCTCAAGTTTTTGGAGTTTACTCCTTAAGAATCGATTTGCATGTATAAGGAGCCCGGTATGAGAAAAATGTGAGGAGTAAAATCTATCGATGAATGACCTCGTTACGTTTTTGGTGCGCATCCTATGTCGCGCAACTTTCTAATTTGGTTGTGAGTGTAGGGTATAGGGACATGTGCATAGGGTATACTGCAAAGCGACTATACCTATATGTTATTGGGTTTGTTTATTTCTATCAGTGTCGACATTTTTATATTGCTGTTTTTATTATAAATATCAATAATTAATATTGTTATTGTGAAGTTTTAATCGTTATCATTGTGTTCCGCTATGGCAGAAAGAGGTGTAGATGATATTGCCGGAACATCTAAAAAACACGTGGCTGCAAGGTACGTTGCAATTCATGTATTATATGTATGAGCATGTGCAATTTGTATTTATTAAATATTTTAATAATTATCGAGCGCATCCACATAAAATAGAAAATTTCTAACCTAACCAAAAATTAATTTTTTTGTCGATGTCTATAAATTCTTCCACGTTATTATGATTTATTTTATAAATAATTTTTGAATATTAACAATTGTAGTCAATAATTCGATAATATTATCAGAAAAATTGACAATATTTTTTCATTATAATAATGTTTTTATAAAATTTTCTTTAGAAAGGTTATTTTTTAGCTTATTTAAATAATTTTCATGTACTATTTATTATTGTACGTAAAAGATTTAGTGACATAATTATCTTTTTATAACCATTTTTGTTAATTATTGAGATAATATTATATTTTAAATAAAAAATTAATTATAATAATTTAAAAAAAATGTTTATGAAAACCTTTTTTTATCAATTTTCTTTTTAAAGTTAATTAAAAATTTTATAATTATGCATTTTGCATTTACATATTTTTTTACTAGGAAAAAATCTAAACCTCCAAAAACTCCAGCCGAGAGACAGCGAGCTTACCGATTAAAAAAAAAATTAATTAAGGAAGCCCAAAATATTCTGGCAATCAACCAACCCTCAGGGTCCGTCGCACCCGTGCACATCTGAAATTGACTATTGTAAAAAGTTTAATGTAAAATATTTCGTCGATTAGTTATAATAAATGTATATGAAATGAATAAATATATATTTATATATGTATAGTAAACTCCAGTCGTGCGTCGGAGCTGACACACACAATTTTTTTTTTTATTTTAATTTAATTATTTATTTTTAAAGTAAGCGGTCACCGATAATATAATATATAATAATATAATAGCAAAATAAATAAAATACTTCTTTCATTTATGAATATGACCTTTAATTAATGAAAGTAGCATTTTATTTATTTTACCCATAAGCAAAAACAACATATTATAGCTGTTAAAGGTAGCAACATTCCAGTTCTAACATTATAGCTGTCAAAGATAGCAACATTCTAGTTCTAACATGATAGTCCTTGAATGTTACTATATTCTAGTTCTAAGATTATAGCTGTCAAAATGAGGAACATTCTAGTTCTAACATTATAGCTGTCGAAGTTGGCAACATTCTAGTTCTAACAAATTATAGTTCTCGAACGTAGCAATGTTCTAGTTCTAACATTGTAGATCTCGCAGGTAGCAACATTCTAGTTCTAACATTGTAGCTTTCCAAGGTAGCAACATTCTAGTTCTAACATTATAGCTCTCAAAGGTTGCAACACTCTAGTTCTAGCATTATAGCTAACGAAGGTAGCAACATTCTAATTCGAACATTATAGCTCTCGACGTTAGCAACATTCAAGTTCTAACATTATAGCTCTCGAAAATAGCAACATTATAGCCCACGAAGGTAGCAACGTTCTAGTTCGAACATTATAGCTGTCTAAGGAAGCAACATTCTAGTCCGAACATTATAGCTCTCGACGTCAGCAACATTCAAGTTCTAACATTATAGCTCTCGAAAGTAGCAGCATTATAGCTCACGAAGGTAGCAACATTCTAGTTCATAGATTATAGCTGTCGAAGGTAACAACATTCTAGTTCATATATTATAGCTGTCGAAGGTAAGAACATTCTAGTTCTAACATTTTAAGCCACGAAGGTAACAATATTCTAGTTCATAAATTATAGCTGTCGAAGGTAAGAACATTCTAGTTCTAACATTTTAGGCCATGAAGGTAGCAACATTCTAGTTCGAACATTATAGCGGTCGAAGGTAGCAACATTCTAGTTCTAACATTGTAGCTCTCAAAGGTAGCAACATTCTAGTTCTAACATTGTAGCTCTCAAAGGTAGCAACATTCTAGTTCTAACATTATAGCTGACGATGTCAGCAACATTCTAGTTCTAACATTTTAGTTCTCGAAGGTAGCAACATTCTATTTATAACATTATAGCTGTCGAAGGTAGCAACATTCTAGTTCTAACATTGTAGCTCTCAAAGGTAGCAACATTCTAGTTCATACTTAATAGCTGTCGAAGGTAACAACATTC
This sequence comes from Apoda limacodes, assembly GCA_946406115.1. Taxonomy (NCBI): domain Eukaryota; kingdom Metazoa; phylum Arthropoda; class Insecta; order Lepidoptera; family Limacodidae; genus Apoda; species Apoda limacodes. Next base: position 699,551 of record OX291553.1, on the reverse strand, counting down.
TATTTCTAACATTATAGCCCTTAAAGGTTGCATCACTCTAGTTCTAACATTATAGCTCACGAAGGTAGCAACATTCTAATTCGAACATTATAGCTGTCGAAGGTAGCAACATTATATTTCTAACATTATAGCTGTCGAAGGTAGCAACATTATATTTCTAACATTATAGCTGTCGAAGGTAGCAACATTCTTGTTTTAACATTTTTATTTATACTCGTCCATTTGTCCGTAGTTTATCCATCAAATTATATAGTAATTTTAAAACAATCATATATTTTTAAAACTCATCAAGAAGTCTAATAATCTAATCTAATATGATATGATATTGACTTCCTTTTTATTACCGACCGCCTCGTTTTTCAAATGTCTCATAGGATATAATTCTTAACTTAGTTGAATATTTTGACCTACATACTTAATTTATTTCTAGAACCAACTAGAATTACAGCCACATAGGCCACTTGTATTGATAATATTTTTGCAATGTAGAGGCTGTTACTAAGCTTAACATTTCCAACTTACCATCTGACCACTGCTGTCAGAACGTATTATTTTAAACACAGAAAAAGTGCAATCTAGTATGATGTAGACCAGTGACATCTGCTTGTATTAATTAATTTCAAGTTAAAATTGAATATAAAATTCCATTTTTGCAATTGACACAGGGTGATCCAGATCATATTTACAATACTCTTTTTGACTTCTTGAAAACTGAGTTCGAGCAGATATTTAAAGTTAAAGCTATTACAAGTAACAGATATAAGTCGAGTCAAATTATATGAATTATATGAAATGAAAAAATACAAGTTCAGATTTTATTGAATACTAGCTGACTCCGCGGACGTTGTTTCTGACTTCGCGGACGTTGTTTCTGACTCCGCGGACGTTGTTTCTGACTCCGCGGACGTTGTTTCTGGCGTGCCACCTTTTCTGAAAGGGTTGCACTAATTCAGAGTCTTTCCCCTACGTTTGCACAACAATTTTCCAAAATTTCACTACAATTGGTTTCCCCGTAGTGCGCGAGTCCGATTATCACTTGACCAGTTTTTTCTCTCTTAGAAACCACCTCTTAATTAGTTGTTGCACGGCGTTAGCACAACAACTAACTAAAATTTCATTACAATTGGTTTACCCTTAGTACGCGACTCCGACCCACACTTGACCCTTTTCATAAAAACCTTGCCCTAACAATAACGAACATAAGAAAAAAAGAATTATCCAATTTGGTGCAGTCGTTCGGAACTTGAGCGTGACCAAGGAAAACAGGGATATTTTTTATTTTCATCCGCGTGGTATACAGTCAAAGCTCCTTATTCAAGGTTCCCTAATTCGTGTTTTTAGTATTCGCGAATTAAAAAACAAGGAACATATCCTTTATAATCCACAAAAATCAGCATTCCGTATGCAAAATACCGTATTTTGTACTCGCGACTTTGTTTACGTAGAAACTGCAACTACACTAAAACAAAACTTATTACTAACTATTCATCTAAAAAGTATTAGACAATGATATTTTGAAAAAACCATATTAAAAAGTAGTTCGCTGAGCAAGCCTGAGCCGCGCGGCATGGTATTTCGCAGTGCTAACTGGGGCCACCGTCCTTCCTCCTCATGACTGCCCGCCGGCCTTGCATATCATGCATGCGCGCGCTGTACTTGATCATTATTTTGCTGCGATGTTATTTTAAAACTGCGATATCTCCTGAGATATTCATTGAAATCGAATGATGTGAAGGGCAATTTTGTTTTAAATGAAATTCTTGTGTAAAACGTATTTATTTGGATAAGGATTAATATCATGTTTATAAAAACACCCTCGCAAATAATGAATTATTTTAGAACAAATTTGGTTAGCATTTTTTATGGTTATAGTGACACCAAACTAGAAAGATAGACATTTGCTGTCCCGGACTTTTTTTTAGAACTTTTAAAAGGGAACAATTCTGTCGTACTTGATTTTTGCAGCTCTGACTACTAGCTCGCTTAAGACCTGTTGTACTATGGGATGTGTTCTAAGGAATTGTTCTAAATGATGCCCATGGCTACTTTCTACCATCGCACCGCTCGCCATCGGCAGGGAATTCTTTCTCACACTTTAGAACCGAAATGGTCGCGTACAGTGCGGTTTCAGAGAAACTTCCTCCCGCGAACGCTTGGGTTGTGGAATGAGCTCCCTGCCAAGGTTTTCTCTAAGGACTACAGTTTGGGGTTTTGCAAGTAAGAAGTTATTGGATTATTGAAGGGTCGGCAACGCGCGAGTGATACCCCTGGTGTTACAAGCGTCCTTAGGCTACGGTGACCGCTTACCATCAGGCGGACCATAAGCTTGTTTGCCACCTTAGTGTTTTAAATTAAAAAAAAAGCAGAATTACTTTTAAAAAAATCTTTGGGTTATATCAGTAAAATCACTTGTTGGTATTATAAATAGTATATCATTAGTTTTAGCATTATTTTTTAATAAATGTGTAGACGAGCAAAACTTTCCCGATTAAATGAAACATAGTTAAATCATTCTACTGTTCAAACTGTGTGTATGTGTATGCATGTGGCTATGTGTGCACGTTTGTGTGATGCGCCCACTCGCATTTGGCTCTCTGGCGCCGGGCGGCCGATGGTGGATTGCAGCGGGTTATTAAAACTATATTTATTATATTATTATACTGTTACCTATGTAAATACATATGTATATATATTCTAGTAGTATAAATTTTTGATACACTGTTTGTATTTTATGTATAAGTATTTAAGTATGTCTTTGTGTATGTTTTATATATACAGAGTGTAACGGAAATGCCCCAAATCCCTAAAGGGGGCAAGAGTGCACCTACTCAGCAATCACTATTCAAAGTTTCACGCTGAAAATCGGCATTTCAGTTTTTCATACTAATATTATAAAATAATTTTACGTTTCTGACTTGACCATAAAGTTTAATGAACTTTAGAATATGCCACCCGCTAATTTATGAGAATCTAGTACTTTTGAATTCGTACGACTCCAGTTACACAATTATCTACGTACAACGTGTACGCTCCTGTCGTTTATGTGTTCCTGGTACTTTTTTCGGCGTAGAAACGCGAATTTGTGCGACGCTACGCAGAAATAAAAACAGGATGGCTAAAAGCTACCTACTTAACTAAAAAGCTTCAGCAGCAGCTTACTTCTTTAATTCACTAAATTTTTCACTACTGATTAAAAAAATTCAGTTTTAACAACAAAGGTTCAATGTCATAGTTATATTCACTAACACTGTACTTATCTTCTTTTTCAAACATTAACAACCTATGTAGGTACCTATCTTAATTCACAAAAATGATTGAAAGTAACCTTCACTTACTAAAACACTGAATTAAAACCCTATTTAACTTCCCATTTTAAAAATTAGCTAGGTACGTACGCACGTACGTTTTCACAAAAGCGGTTCAAACACTAAACAAAAAAAAAACTTTTGAGTATTTTAACATCTATTTAAAACATTTGCTTTCTTCCCGTAGGTACGTAACATTTACAAAAATGATTCAATGTTGCCTCCATTGTTGTTAACAAAGAGACGCGCCGCAACACACATTTCGTAGCATTTCCACTGTTATGAAGTTAAACGCGACTGTTATCCTCTTCTTCACACCGTAAGAGTACCATGTGCCAGCCACAGCACAGCCGCAGCACAGATAATAGTATTTGTAGCCGCAGTGACATGCTTCTGCAGGCATCATATGACCGAAACCTTTGATGCTTGCGATGGTCTCCCATATATATATCCCATAAAACGCTCTACATACATATCTTGCCCTTGACTCAAATCGTTATTTTCAAAGACTCCAACACACAGAATCATCTTGTATTTGCTAAAATTCACCCATTTTATTAAAAAAATAACTAAAATAACGAATTTCACTCATTTAATTCAAACAAAACAATGACGTCGCGTCAAGTCGCGTGCCGTCGGCTTTTGACTGAAGATTTTGATCGATAGATAAAGTGAATGTAGTATGTAGGTACAGGACCTACTGTCCAGATTGTGCTATTACGTTTTAAACTAAAAAATGTTGCCATACAGAGTTTTTTTTTGTACCATCTGTAGATAAGACATTGCGATTTGAATTAGTATCATCCTGATGTGCTTCAGTACAGAATGTATAGCTACTTGTTAGTTGATTATCAAAGTATTGTATAATTACTTTTAATAATAATAATTAACTAGACCGGTCTGCACTAATATTCTAAATTGAACAAGCGTATTAATAAATTAAAATAACGAAACATGTATCTTTATAAGCGATAAAGAACATTTTACGATGTATAAATTATTTGGAAATAATTTTCTTGTCATATCACTCATAAATTTAAAAATAAAAAGTTAAAGCAAAAGGTCTTAAACTACTTTTTTTTTTTAAATTAGCCTCACAGAGACATCGCCTGTAGGTAAAAATAGAAAAAATGTTTCAGATATTTCATCACTAATTTTGACAAATGACCGGTTATCGACCCCCACACAGCTGAGTTTAAGGAGATGTTATTTTCAAGCTTTCACCAAATTTCTGAAAGCTGCGGATGCTTCAGGTTAATGATTTCACCCTTGGGCTCATTACTAAATGCTTGTGTACTGGATACCCTACAACCCCTTTAAGTCATATATATAAGTTGTTGCCAACGGCACCGCCCGCGCTGGATTAGCATAGGATTACTACGACCATTCCCAAATTGTTACAATAGCAAGCTCTACCTGTGGCTATAGTTCATGCACGTTGAATTTGGTAATTCCTGCATAAACTTCTATTTTTTATTGACTACGTCCTACTTCGTCTTTTCAACTATCCCAATGCGAAGTTTTCACTTAATTGGATGCTCTACTTTGTGACGTGATGTAAGGACAAACGAACAGACATACTATCGCATTTATAATATACTAGGTTAGGCCCGCTGTTCCACCCGCCCTAAATTCGGTCATCAGTGTAGAATTTCAACGGAAACTCCTCACTTATGGAAAAAAAAAACCGATAATATTTGGTGTTTTCAAGTAGCTTATATCCTTTTTCAGGACTAAAACTATCTCCATGTCAAATTTCATCTTGATCGGTTCAGCGGTTTGAGCGTGACGAGGTAACAGACAGAGTTACTTTCGCATTAAAATATTTATTATTATATCATATTCATGGATATTTTTAAGTATATGTGTGTACCTACATATGATTGTGCAAGAATATAATTATGATGGCGCTAATGCAACTAGTACTCTTAAACATCTGAATTCCTTCACTTTCTGGACGCTTCACATGATGCGTCCCCTTTGCTACATAAAAAATAAAAATAAAATTACATGTTTGACTTTGTTTTTAGTAGCTTACTACGTTATTTATATAACCTAATAAGTGTTTCAGTACATATTGTATACCTGATAGCTTATTATCAAAGTATTGTATTATTACTTTAAAAAGAACTTCTTGCCAGCTCTTTTTGGCAGAAATTAACATTGTTTACATGTATTTCTCGAGTTCTTCAGTAGTTTACGGCAAATAACTTACTTCTTAATGTGAAAAAGACTAAGTGTTTAAAATTTATGATTCCGAATGTGAGAAACATAAGTACAAAATTATATTTAAACGGAGAAGAAAGAGAACTATTAGACTCAACAGTGTTTCTAGGTACTACATTAGACAATTGTCTGTAGTGGAACCCTCACATTTCAGTTCTTGCAGGGAAACTTATGCAGTTACAAAAGTTAGGCAGCTTACAGATGTTGACACTGCTCGCTTGGTCTACTTTAGCTATTTCCATTTCGTCATGTCTTATGGCATTTTGCTTTGGGGTAAGCTGATATTGATGCAGTTTTTATTTTGCAAAAGAGTCAATCTATAAATTAGGACCTCGATTTCTTTTAGGGAACTTTTTAGGGGAATTGATATTTGAACTGTTCCTTGCCAATATATTATCTTCGCTTGTATAATGTATGTACGCAAAAATTGTCATTTAATTGCTAAAAATAGTGACCTACACAGTGTTAATACAAGGAATGAGGATAAATTGATAGTTTCAAAATGACGTCTTCAGAAGGTGCATAGCTCTTTCGCAATACAAAGTATATTTTTCTACAATAAAATTCCAGAACATGTCGTTAATTTACCTTCGATTAAATTTATTATATGTGTCAAAAATAGATTAATGAAAAAAGCTATTACAAAGTTGATGAATACAAAAATGATAAAATGCTTGGAAAAATTAGAACTTAATTGATTTGTATTAGGGCATTTGTATTATTTTTTAAATTTATACATTTTATGTTATGTTATTGCGTAGTTTAATGCTAGATTGTATTTTAATACGAACTTGAAAAATATAAAAGATTAACTCCTGAGTTTCTTGCCGGTTCTTCTCTGTAGTAAATCATTCCGAACCGGTGATATTTTTTTTAATTAATATCTAAACTGACTATTCAAAAGTGTTGTTTAAAAGTCTATTTGAATATAAAAGTTTCAGCTTATAACTGTATTAAAGCTCCTGCAAATGCGACTGAGAGAATAAAAACCTACGTCAGTTCTTGAATGCCTAATATTGATTAGCTAACTTACATGTACATATTGTAACAAATATAAATCAAAACCTAAGGGGTAGGTACTTCCCGTTGACGTAGAATTATAAAATTTGGCAAAAAGCAAGTTGTTACATCACAAAAATAGGAAAATCTGATAATTCAGGCACACCTAAACCTGTGAGACTTGTTCCCATGATGGAAGAACTATCTTCATATAAGTTTGCACGGAACCCTCGGTGCGCTAGCCAGACTCGCATTTGGCCGGTTCTTCTAGTATGTGGCAGGTAATACACGGTCATGTTGCGGGTAAAGCAGCGTACGTAGCGGGAGCAACTTTTTCCTTTGCTTTTAGTTACTCTGACCGGGACCGGGACCGGGACCGGGACCGGGACCACCCGCGTGCCGTTCTGTACTTACTACCTATTCGTGTTTTCAAGCATCACTTAGTTTACGATCTTGTTGCAAATAGGTACATATATGTAATGTGTATATTTATTTACCATACCTCGGTATGCTCTCGGTTGTGTCTCAATGTGTTTGCTCACTTTGACATTAAATATCACCTTATATTGTGTGTTTGTATCGTAGGTAGGTAAATAAATGTAGACAATTTTATATGTAAATTGTAAGGTAAAAAGCATAAGAAAAGATATCAACCCGAACTGAAAACTGATAAACACAAAATGATAATTCTAAATGTTGTACTAGAGTAACTAAAAGGCTAAAAGGGCGCAAGGGAAAAAATGACCCCTTTCGTACACCCAAACCGGTACTTGTCATAAATTTTTAACCAATAAGTTTTATTCTTAGTTTATCATAAACTATCTACATTTTAATAATTAAGATTCTTTCCTGGGTGGCAATATGTTGCAAATATGGCAAGATTATGTAAAGGTGGCAAGGTGGCAAGATTATGTAAAGGTGGCAAGGTGGGCGGGCAGCTTCTGTTTCCTTACTTATGTTCCTCTTCTCATTTTAAAAATTGGTGCTTGCTGTGTTGTACAATCGTTTATAAAATTAAATAAATTGATGTGTGTGTGTGTGTGACAAAATTAAGAACTTTTATTTGTGATACAGAGTGTCGTACAGATCTCTAGATAAAGTTGGTTAAGTGGGGTTGGGGTTGGGTTTGTTAAGTTTTTAGGTAAAATTATTTTAATCATCATTAATATTATTATAAGAATATATACATTATGTAACTGAAATACTGTACAATGCGAGTTAAGATAACGTATCATATATATAGTTAAATGTTTTTTTAGTCTTCTCTAACAATATAAAGTAAAGTTAATATAAAGTAAAGTTAATATAAAGTAAAGTTAATATAAAGTAAAGTTAATATATGCAATAAAATAGAAAGGAAGCTTTCTCATCATAGGTAATAAGTAGGTGTGATTGTAAAACGTTTTCGTTATCATCGCTACACCCGTGTACTCGTCACGCGACTGAGTGCCTCGTAACTTAACACAAAAGCATGCGGTCACATACCAGAGGAAAGCTCCCACGACGAGTTACAAACAATATCTCTCGCAATTCCCAGGTCAGTCACACTAACTCAAAACTCTCGCTAACTATGTATCCAAACTAAACCACACTCAATCACTTTAAGCACGTTACGCCACTACAACACAACACAATACAACACAACACGACAACTCTTCAACTCAACTTCAAACTTTTAGTTATGTACAACAATATCATGTAGCCGTGCATTCAGCTCGAAAGCTCTCTCGCGACTGTCTCGCTCGCTCTCCCCCTGCCTCCGCTGAACTCGGCTCTCTCACCGCTCGCCGCTCGCCGCTCGCTCCGCACGCTGACATCTGAAGAGAACTCGTTCTGTGCTAGGTACTTGGACCTTAACCGTAAGCGCAAGCAGTAAGCACAATGGGTGACGCGAATACTTGTGCACAGCGCACCTGCGTCACGCTTGCGTCGCGTTATTATATTTTGCTTATCTACTAACAGATTAATTTAAATAAAAAATATTTTAAATATTACTTCCAGAAAGTCATATCATAAGGTGACAAAGAGGTGTATAAGTAACACAACTATTTTTTATCTTTTAAAACAGCAATAACCTTGTTTTTGAAAATAAATGTAGGATAAATAAATATATCAAGATCATTAAAAATACTTTAAGTTTCAACGATATAAATTAATATTTATGATATAACCTTGCTTCGTGTCAAATTTCATGATTCCTTTTTTTTTATACCACTAAGCTGGCAACAAGCTTACGGTCCGCCTGATGGTAGGCGGTCACCGTAACCTATGCACGCTTGCAACACCACGGGAATCACCCGCGCGTTGCCGACCCTTCAGAAATCTAATAACTTCTTTCTTGAAGAACCCCATACTGTAGTTATTGAAGAAAACCTTGGCAGGGAGTTCATTCCACAACCCACGCGTTCGCAGGAGGAAGTTTTTTCTAAAACCACACTGTACGTGGCCATTTCGGTTCTAAAGTATGAGAATGAATTCCCTGCCGATGGCGAGCGGTGCGATGGTAGAAAGTAGCCGTGGGCATCATTTCAAACAATCCCTCGCAACGCAACCCATTGTACAAGCGGTAGAACACACACACGGAAGCCAAGTTTCTCCTCAGACTTAAGGGCTCGATACCGCAAGTGAGTTTGGAATCGTCGCCAATTCTCACAGCCCGTCGTTGAACCGAGTCAAAAGGCCCAAGCTGGTATCCGGGTGCACCCGCCTAGAGATGGCAGCATTACTCCATATGGGGCCGGACTTGCGACTTGTAAAGCAAGAACCTTTGCCCCGACGTGAAGTATTGCTTCGATCTGTTGAGTACCCCAAGGTTTTTTGGACGCCAGCTTCACCTTGTCCTGCAGATGATCTCGGATCTGAACATCGCTGGAGATGTCAACACCAAGGATCCCAATTCGCTTGGAGATGGAGAGGGGAGTGTTCTGGAATTGTGGGAATACAATTCCGGAATTCGAAAAATTAATCGATGCTGTTGAACTTTATTGCTCTTGTATCTCGGGTGAGGATACACAATTACTAATTAATTTTGTTTTAAAAACTAGGTTGAATAAAATTGCTATATTAAAATTAAAATCATCTTATTCAGACATAACAACCTTAATTAATGATATTAAGAAATATCCACTTACACATAAATCTACTAACTCATTACAAACACAGCTTAATAACTGCACACAGACAGACAACATGAGCATATCCGATTTCGGGAACCAATTAGAATCCTCATTTTCAGAGCTGACACTTGCTCAGGCAGACAATAATAGTTCTGCTCTCGAAATTTTGAGACCTATTAATGAAAAGTATGCCATAAAAAAATTTGCAGACGGTCTCAGGAACCGTAGGTTAGGTACTGTAATCTCTGCTCGAAATTACACTCAGCTCAGCGATGCCATTCGAGCAACACAGGATGAGCAGATGGCTGTCTCATCCCGCCAAGACCAAGCTATGATGAATTTTCGAGGGACGACCAGCCGTGGCCGCCGGCCGCATTCAGCTCATTTTAATCAGCGTGGATATCAATACGGAGGTACCCAGCAATACCGCAGAGATCAAGGTGAGCAAGACTTTTACAACTGTAGGTACAACAGGTCAGTAGCGCAAACACCAACAATGTTATATATGCCCAATCGAGGAAGAGGTCAATATCGACGACCTCGACGTGGTCATCCTAATTGTAGAGGTCGAGGTCAACACAAGATGTATAGTGCAGAACCCGCTGGAAAATGTTTTCGAGGCCCACAGTAAAAGTTAGTTTTCTGAACTTTCTTTTCTTTTGACTCATGTGGATATTTTATAACCTTTTGCATCAATGACCATAATTTTAAGTTTTTAGTCGACACGGGAGTGACAATTAGTGTAATTAAAAACAGTCCTTTTTTGTAACTTTTCTTATTTTGAAGAATATACTAAAGTAAACGGTTTAAGAGGTAATTTAAGAACGGAAGGTACAGTAATTTTACCCCTCAAAGCCACTAGTAACCAAAGTACTTTGTTATTACAACATAAATTCCATGTAATAAAAACATTACCAGTTCTTGCTGACGGTATTTTAGGTCTTGATTTTCTAAACGTATACTCAGAAGGTCTTAACTTCCAGTCAAACGAATTAAGTCTAAATTACAGAGGAATACAGTGCATTATTCCCTTACAGAATGGATTAGGTGTTACTGACTTGGTCATTTCTGCCCGCACAGAAGCGACATACTTTGTTCAACAATCAGATCAGCTTACTTCTGATATATTAGTAGAGGGGATTCGTTGGTTCTGGCTCACTACCCCCCAACCCCAACCCCTTTTATAATTTAAATAATTTTTATATTTCCAATATACAAAATCGTAACAAGTATTTCGAGAGTCCTACAGACTTCACAAAAATTGATAAAACTTGTTGTAGACTTATAATTGCTTGAAGTAATTGCCGAATCTAAAGTTTTCAAGAAAAGTGTGACAAAAAAAGAAATTTATTTGGAGAATTATAAGTCTACAACAAGTTTTTTTTTTTTTTTTGTGTAAAATAGTATGTTTCACACTTCGAATTCTGCACGTGAAATATTTACATTTGTGATACATAGACACGACTTATAATTCTCCAAATAAATATCTTTTTTTTCACAAATTCACGTTTTTAACATTTTCCATAGTTTTACCAAAGAATGTATTATTTATAAAATCTTTTTCAGTCTCTTTTAGCTGTAGTTCTTACTTGTGTATTTAAATCTATATATATTTCAACTAAGGACTATGCTTAAACTGTAAAACTCTATGAACCTTAATTAACTTCATAGTAAGTTGTAAATATTGTTTGAGATTTCTATAGTAAATTATATTTTAGTTTTATTATAAAAATTTGATAATAATTTTTTATCTTTACTGTAACCGTTTACAATGTTTTTCAGGGCATAAAGGTAAATCTGAATTAAGATCATGTAAATGTTTAGGGTTTTAAGGTTACAGGTTAATTTTAAAATAGAGCTCATTTTCCGTGGCAAAAATATATTATGGATAGGTGTACAGCTTAGTGTAAAAAGAAGAAAATAAATAATTACAATTATATCACATTAGATATAAAAAATTCTAAAGTTATCAGAAATATCAGTGAGTAGCATTACATAAGTTCTTAAATATAGATTGTAATATTCCAACATATTTTTACATTTAAATTGGGCTGACATCGTTTTGAGCATGTTTATAATTATAATTTGATACACTGGTATTAAAGAGTTAAATAAAGCGTCTTGATTTGGAAGAGATGTAATTTTTAAGGACTCATAAGAATTAACAAATTCATGAAGAAAAACACCTTTCCTAATAAGTTTATTAAAATTCGTTTGTAATTGATTTCTTAAGTCTGCAAATTGGTCTTTATATAATATTCTATATATCTAAACTCTAGTAGATCATAAATTAAAAATAATCTAAATAACCGCAAATGAACTATACGATATATTAGGTTTATATGAGAATGAAATATATTTTTACTTATTTTGCGGAATTATTTTTATTTCTCAATCTTTAAAATTCAAAGCATGAACAATAAAATGAGCATTATAATTGTTTAGATTGTGAAATAGAATAGGAATGAAAAATGGAACACGATACTTTGTGCTATTAAATAATTCGTGACTAACACCTCTAAAATTACTAGTATTCCAGTCATAGTCTACTGTGATTTCATCACCTAATATAACATAATTGCGATTGTCTTATAGATTCCTTCTCTTCATTAGTTAAAGAAAGTGGACATTTTTGAAAACAATTTATCCTATGTATATTGCTAATATCTTTGTTAATGCTTTCCAAAAAAATTTTTGTACAATTAGGCTCTGAGTATGTTCTGTATATAGACAGTTTATCATCATATGAACATTTTATATAGTATCCATAAGAACAAACTACATGTTCATGTATTGTTTACGTATATGACTTCGATGGATCAGGGACACAATAGGTGACGGGTTTTAAATGAGCTACAAAGTCTGCATATATCATTAAATGCAATTTTAATATTCTTTGAAATTTATCAAAATAGATTTCATCATTATTTGTTTCCCTATTAAACCAATATTTTTCTTTTTTATGAATTCCTAGTTATTCAGTAACAATTTGAGCACAGTCCTGTTTCTGGTGATTAATTAAATTAACTTTAGATTAAAAATAGATACGGCAACCGGCCCAGATATGAATAGCGTCATTTCGATTTGTTATTTGTTTATTTACCAAGCGTGATAAATACAATAATGACCATTTCAACCATTGTTTAAAAATAATAAGTTAATTTGTAATTAATTAGAACATTTTGTAAAGTTTTTTTTTCTTTGTTAAACTCTAATTCAAACATATTAATGCTAATGTCATTTTGTTTTTCTACCTTGGGTATATCAGATAATTTGATTGGGAACTGAATATTATTAAACGTAAGTTTATTTTGATGCCTCAAGTATAATGATACCCTATCGGAATGTGTATTTGCAGGATATAGTACACTTAAAACATTGTTGATCGTTATTTTTTACGAATATACGAAGATCCCCGTAAGGGATTGAACTTATTAACATCTAAGAACTGTTTTTTTTTAAGGACTACCATTTTCTTTTTTTTTCTTAATCACTATGTGTCATTACACATTTAATTTTTAATGTCATCACTTAAATGTTTTGAATAATTTTCTAATTCACCAATTTTTATCCAATTCCTAATAGTCAAATTTAAAAATTCAAAAGATTTTTTTAAATCTTTTGTTTCCTGATCAAAATCTGCATGAATATTAAAATAGTATTGATTCTTCAATTGATGCTATAAATACTTCACGAGTGATATAACAGACACATAAAGTAAATTATGATTAAGAATAAGACATTTCTATTTGTGTTTCTTAGATCGTAAGTGCTGAGCATAGAATCTTTGGTTAACCTGCAAATCACATATTTGACACATCATGTTGACGTCGATGCTAGTTGTAAATCTTTAACACTTTTATCAGCTTTTCTCTTTAAACTTCGACCGACTGGAATTGAAGATTTTCTGTAGGTATAACATGTCAAGTCATATAAAGCGTTAACCGACACGTCTCCAGGTTAAGTTTTTGTAAAGCGTGAGTGGACACACCCCTAAAATCTTGAGATACACCCTCGGGGGACTAGTTTTTGGAATGTCACAACCAACTACATTGTAATTAAATAGGAATAACTTAATTATGAACGGGGAAAAACATGATAACCCATTACGATAATGATGTAATTACATAACAAAACTAGAGACAAGTTATACACAGGAGCCACTGTGACGTCACGCGGTAGTTTTGGTCAAGCGTGAGTCGACATACCCCAGACACAGGGGGTGGTTTTGAGAGTGGTCAAGCGCGAGTCGACGTACCCCAGACACAGGGGGTGGTTTTGAGAGTGTTTAGAGGGTAGTGAGCCAGAACCAGGGGTGGTTTTTGGAGAATGGTCAAGCGCGAGTCGCACATTTAATCAGACCACGAAGTGAGAAAATTCCGATTCGAATTCTGAATACTACAGAAAATGATGTCATTTTACAAAACTTTACTCCTACTTTGAAACCTTGTAAAGATTATGACTTCTTTACATTTGGCAAAAATAAAGTAACCGCGGATCGTGTTTAAGAAATTTTTAAATTATTAAACTTAGATCTATAACGAATTTTTGTGCAAAATTTCCGGATATTTTTTATTTAGAAGAGGATAAATTAGGTGTAAACAATGTATATGAGCAAAGCATTTCCATTAAACCCGGGTCCGAAGTACAATTTACGCGAGATTACCGTTAACCTTATGCACAAGGAAATGAAATTCAAAAACAAATTACTCAAATGTTAAAGGAAGGTATTATAGAAGAAACTAAAAGCGAATGTCTAGTCCTATGTTGTTAGTGCCTAAAAAATGCCATAAAACAGGCAAAAAGCAATGGCTCTTATTTATTGACTATAGGAAGTTTAATAACTGCTTAGTAGATGACAAGTTTCCTAATGGAAACATTGCCGACATTTATCAGGTTTATTTAACAGTTATTAGTATATTTTAGCCATTTAGATTTCAAATCAGGTTTTTTCAAAATTGTCTTTCAAAAAATAGTAGGAAGTATACCGCGTTCTTGTCTGGTACCATGCAATTAACTAGGGGTCCGCAAGGGTTGAAAAATTCACCAAACGCTTTTTCACGCATGATGAACTTAGCTATATCTGGTCTAAATTACGAAAAGTGCTTAGTTTACACTGATGACTTTTATAAAAGAAGACCATAATAAAAATCTCATCGACGTATTTACTAGGTTACGCAAAGTTAATTTGAAATTAAATATTACAAAATGCAAATTTTTACAAAAAGAGATGTTGTATTTAGGGCACGTTGTCTCAGAAAAGAGTGTTTTGGCAGACCCAGGGAAAATTAACGCCGTTAAAATTTATCCCAAACCAAGGAACTCGGACGAAGTTCGTAGATTTGTCGCGTTTACAAACTACTATCGTAAATTTATTCCAAATTTTGCCAAAATAGCGCAACCATTGAATAAAATGTTAAAGAAAGACATTCCCTTTGAGTGGAATGAAAATTGTCAAAAATCTTTCGATACTTTAAAAGAGAAGCTCACTAGTCACCCAATTTTACGATACCCAGATTATAGTGAAAACAACGAATTTATATTAGAAACTGACGCATCAAAATTCGCGATCAGTCCAGTTTTAATGAACAAAGACAGAAGACCTATTGCATACGCAAGCAGAACACTAAGTAAAGCCGAAATAAATTACGCAGTTATAGAAAAAGAGTAACTTGCCATTTTTTGGAGTGTATAACACTTCCAACCTTACCTGTACGGAAGGAAATTTATAATTTTAACCGATCACAGGCCATTGGTATATTTTTTCGGTATGAAAGTTCCATCAAGAAGATTGTTAAAATTCCGACTTGCGTTAGAAGAATACGATTTTTCAATAGACTACGTGAAAGGATCATCAAATTCCGCGGATGCCCTTTCAAGAATTAATGTATCTAGTGATGATTTGAAACAAATAAACGAAAAAACCTTGTGTGTAATGACTAGAGCACAGAAACGTAAAGCCGCTTTAAATATTCCTAGTACTGCCAGCAATAGTGACCTTGCGAATAATAGTTCAGAGCAGCAACCTGACGTAGTAGAAATTTTTAAAAAACCCTAGGGATTTTGCGAACTTCGAATAATTACGGAATACGGAATAAAAGTTTGTTGGAATATAACAAAATTAAATCTGTCCCTCTTTAACGAATAGTATGACAGCCTTTCTCGTTCATACGTTAATAGGTCAAACCATGAACAAAGGCTTATTTGTTATAACTAAAGAGTTTGATAATATTTTATTCTGTAGTTAGTCTTAGCTGTGCTCTATTAGAAAAACCACGTTTACACACCTTCTAAAAGACGATAATAAATACCAAGTTAATTAAATCGTCAACAAGTGTTTTTTTTGGCTTCCAAACCTAATAGGTTATGGGCTCAGTGAATTTAAATATTGACTTTGAAAATTATTTAATAACGAGACACTGTAAGTGAAAATTGTTTAAGTGACTTTTATCAAGTGTGCAAGCAATAAAATTTTTATTGAATAGTTATGATTTATGGCATCAAAGATTAGGCCACACTGGCAAGTCTAAGTTTTTGAAAATAAAAGGCAAGCAAATGTTTTCTGATATAGAGGAAATAAATCATGTTGCACCAAATGATAATTTGTTTGAAGCTTGCATAAATGGAAAACAATCATGTTTACCCTTTAATAAGTTAAAATCAAACTGTGCATACAGATGTGTGTGGTCCCATCACCCCTTCAATACTTGACGGCAGAAACTACTTTGTGATTTATGTAGATGAATACACTCACTACTGTGTGACATATTTAATAGCTCATAAATCAGACGTTTTTGCTATGTTTAAAGATTATGTTTCTATGTGTGAAGCTCGTTTTGGTTCGAACTTAGTCAATTTATATTGTGACAACGGTGGTGAATATTTATCAGATAAAATGAAAGAATACTGTTTTTCCTACCATTTGACAGTGCCTCATACCCCTTATTTGAATGGTATGGCTGAACGAACGATTAGAACGATAACAGAACGAAGTCGTGCCATGATGTCTGGTGCTAGGTTAGACAAAACGTTCTGGGGGAAGCTGTGCTCACAGCTACGTATTTAATAAATATAAACCCCACTAAGGCATTGAAATTAGATAACACCCCATTTGAATTGTGGCACAGTAAAAAGGTTTTTGGTTCAACCGTTTATTTTGTAAATAAAGCTAGAAAAACAAAATTTGGTGAAAAGTCGTAATTTGTAAATCTAACGAGTTGTTGTCTTACAACAAAATACCTGTGTCATTAGTTCCACCGTCTAATAAATCTGTATGTGAAACAGATGTGCATTTAGACTGCTGTTCATTTCAAAATAAATTGACTACATCGTCCGTAACCGAAACGACTTCCTATGATTTACGAAGGAGTGAGCGAATTAAAAAACTTGCCCACTGTATCGTATAGTGAAAACAATGATGATATTTCTGTTAATTATTTGATGTATGCGAAATCTCTGGTATGTAAAATATCTACTTCATATAAAGAAATTGAATCCAGGGATGATAAAGTTTTGTGGGAAAATGCTATTAAAGAGAAAATTAAATCACTTATTGAAAATGAAACCTGGTCATTTGTACCTAAACACGAAAAAAGAAATATTGTCGATTGTAAATGGGTATTTACAATTAAAAATGATGAATTTGGAAAAGCCCTTAAATATAAAGCTCGTCTAGTTGATCGCGGTTTTAGTCAAGAATATTTAATTGGTTATAATGAAACTTTCGCACCACTAGCGAGATAAAAGTTTTAGACTCATTTTAGCTATTGCAAATCAATTCAATTTGCTTGTCCACCATATGGATGATAAAACGGTATTTTTAAATGGAAAATTAAAGGAAGAGATTTACATGAAAATTCCTGAAGGAATTCACAAAATTGATAATCAAGTTTGTAAACTCAAAAAGTCCTTATATGGGTTAAAGCAATCGGCACGATGCTGGTTTCAATTATTCGAACAAGCTTTAATTAAAAAGGATTTCCAATACTCATCAGCTGACCGTTGTATATATATTCTCAATGCAGGTGACATTCAGAAAAACATTTATGTCATACTTTACGTAGATAATTTCTACTGCAAATACAAATACCATGAATAGTTTCAAAAACTACTTAATGAATAAATTTAAAATGGTAGATTTAAAGGAGGTTAAATGTTTCTTAGGAATTTTAAGTTGAAAGGTACCAAAATAAAGTCACTTTAGATTAGAGTATGTATATAGCAACAGTCTTAAATAAATTAAATATGAGTGACTGTAAATCGACAAGTACGCCATTAGAAAGTAAAGTGAATTACGACACTTTAAGTTCCAATGATGCAACAAAGGCCCCTTGTAAAAGTGTTATCCGGTGTTTAATGTATATAATGGTCTGCACTCGTCCTGACTTTAGCTTTGCTGTAAACCTCTTGAATTGATATGCTAACAAAAACAATCATTCACTTTGGTTATTGTTAAAAAGGGTTCTACGTTACTTGAAAGGAACAAAGAATCTTAAGTTAACTTACATTTGTTGTGAGTATAACGAATTACTGATTGGCTTTGTTGATTCCGATTGGGGAAGTAATAAAGTAGTCAGAAAAATTACTACAGGGTATTTGTTTAAATTATTTGAACAATGCACCATAAGCTGGCAAACCAAAAGGCAAACAACGCAACGGTTGCCGTGTCCTCAACAGAGGCTGAATATATGGCATTGTTTGAAGCTGTTAAAGAAGCTTTGTGGTTAAAGTCATTAGTAACTAGTTTAAACATTGAAATAATAAGTGACATTCCTATTTATGAGGACAATAATGGTTGTATAAGCATTGCAAAAAACCCTACCAGTCACAAGCGATCGAAACATATTGATATTAAATATCATTTTTCTAGAGAACAGGTAGAGAAGAATGTTATTAAACTAATTTATGTTCCCACAGGTAACCAGTTGGCTAACATTCTGACGAAATCTTAACCTACAATGCGTTTTTCTATAATGAGTGAAAAACTTGGAGTGGTGACATTGTAGTTTATTAATTTTGGTCTGATTAGGTTTTCTGGGTTTCCCTAATCCTGCGCAAAAATGTTGGACCAAATTGATTGTTTCCCAGATAAAAGAATGTGTGTAGGTTCTATTATTGTTATTGTGATTTTGTGTGTATCGTGTTGGAATTTAACAAAAATAAATCTGTCCCTCTTTAACTAATAGTATGAGAGCCTTTCTCGTTCATACGTTAATAGGTCAAACCATGAACAAAGGCTTATTTGTTATAAGTAAAGAGTTTGATTATATTTTATTCTGTAGTCTTAGCTGTGCTCTATTAGAAAGACCACGTTTATACACCTTCTATAAGACGATAATAAATACCAAGTTAATTAAATCGTCAACAAGTGTTTATTTTGGCTTACAAACCTAATAAGGTTTTTATAAATAAAAAATAATAAGTAAAGAAAATAACTATTTTGCCTAAGTAAAAAGCAGTCATACAATTCTAATAAAACCTTCATTTCTAATTCAATTTACCCCAGAGGTATTTGTAAGGGAGTTAAGTGATTTTTGTAAAATAATAAATATAAAAGAGTTATGCTATTTAAAACAAAAAGTCGAAAGATATAGCGAATTTGTAGAGAAAGTCGTAAATGCAATAAAATGTATTGATTGTATGTATTATACGGGACCACGGTAGTGTATATTAAAGGGTCGCAAACGAATATATGATCAATACGATAAACGCGTAATTCTAAATGACTTTCACATTTTACCGACAAGCGGGCACACGGGTAAAAGCCGACTGTTAAATAATATAAAAAATATTATTACTGGTCCACTATAGAAAAGGACGTAAGTGACTTTGTAAAAAGGTGCGATCAATTACAGAATCAAAAATATACAAATCAAAATTAAAGAGCCGATGGAGATAACATCCACAGCTCATTCTGCTTTTGAAAAAATCTATATGGATGTAGTTGGACCCTTAGATAGAGATAATGATAATTTTAGTTATATTTTAACAATGCAATGTGAGTTAACAAAGTACATTGTAGCTGCACCACTTCGCACAAAAACTAAGAATGAAATAGCAAATGTTTTTGTAAATAATTTTATCTTAAAATATGATCTACCTAGGATAGTTACGTCAGACAGGGGCAGTGAGTTCTGTTCCAGTATTTTTAAGGAGATATGTAAAATTTTAGGTATAGAAAAAACAGAGTCCACAGCCTACACGCATCAGTCCATAGGAAGCCTTGAAAACTCTCACAAAAATCTAGGAGCATACTTACGTACGTACGCATACAAACAGGTACGCATACGTACGTACGCATACAAACAGGTACGCATACGTACGTACGCATACAAACAGGAAACCAAACAGAGTTGGAGCTACTGGGTAAATTTTTGGAGTTTTTCT
This sequence comes from Apoda limacodes, assembly GCA_946406115.1. Classification (NCBI taxonomy): domain Eukaryota; kingdom Metazoa; phylum Arthropoda; class Insecta; order Lepidoptera; family Limacodidae; genus Apoda; species Apoda limacodes. Next base: position 679,519 of record OX291553.1, on the reverse strand, counting down.
TTCAATACCACAGTACACACAGATACACAATATACACCATTTGAGCTTATTTTTGAAAAAAATGTCTTTTACCATCACATTTAGTTGGAAATATAGTAGACCTCTTTATAATTTTGACAGTTATCCTTCAGAATTAAAGTACAGGTTACAACTATCTTAAAAGGATGCTCGACATTGTTTAATATAAACGAAACAAATTTCAAAAATATATTATGATAGGTATATCAACTCAGTTAATTACAAACCAGGTGATAAATTATTGCTTAAAAATTAAACAGGTAAAAAACTGGACACCCTGTATTTAGGTCCATACATTGTGGTCGAAGAGAAAAAACCAAATGTCGAAATTATAATCAATGATAAACACGAAATTGTCCACAAAAATAGAACTAAACTAAATCTGTTAATAATTTGCCTAATATTTATATTCTGTATGCTATTGTTATTATCGTCATACAAAGTTGTTGTGACTATCATGTTTCTTCATGTATTAAGACTAATGTGTTGTATTAATGTCATGTTGTGTAATGTAAATTGTGTTAGAACTTTTATTATAAGTAATTTAAGGTGGCCACCGAAATAAAGTTGCGCAACAAAAAAATTAAACGATCGATAGATATAAGTTTCCTATTAACTATTGATAAGTAATATTTTTCTTGTGTGTCTTCTCATGCTAATTTTTATTTTAAAAACTTTAATGAAATATGTGTTTTTTTAATTTTGTGTTTACATATTATCATTTTGTGTGTAAGTATACGTACTTATAATTTTGATTAATCTCATTGTGTTTATTTTGTTTTATGCATTACTATGTATTAAATGTGTAAAGAACATTATTGTTTCATATGTTATGGCACCCTTCTCATGTTTTGCCTCTCACTTAATCTTAATATTTGGTTTTTTTTTTCATTAGATTTAATTTGGTGTTAAATAAAACAATTTTTTATTGTCATATAACATTTTTTTTTTCTGGGATGGAGATGTAGAAGTATATAATAAAGTGTGTAATCTTAGGTTATTTAGTAATAAACAAACTCTTGGAGAATACGCTTGTATTGTTGTTGCTTGTTCAACACCTTCACGAGTATCTTAGAAGAAGGGTCTTGTCAGACAGACAGACAGACGGACAAGAAAGTGATCCTATAAGGGATTTCCTTTTGAGGTACGAAACCCTGATAGGATCACTTTGTTGCCCGTCTGTCTGTAGGTCAAAACCCTTTTTTTCAGAAACCTGCAAGGGAATTAAGTGGATTTTTGAGCCCCCCGCATATCCATCTTGGTGCGGAATTTTTGATGCGGTGGTGAAGGTATAGACACATATTCGCCGCGTTCTCACTTTCGAGGAGCTTTCTACAGTTGAGAACAGCCAAACCAAAAAACCAACTCGTGACAGAGGGGCTGTCCGATTTCTCCAGAACCGAATGATTTGGAGGCGTTGACTCCTGGTCCGTTTTGTCACGAAACCGCCTTACCCGAGTATCCCTTTACCTCTTCACTCAACCGCTTGGCACGGTTTGAACTGTTGCAGCAGACGTCTTAGAGCTTTTGGAATTGGTTTTCTCTTAAGTATCTTCATCTCTTGCAGCAGCAAGTGCGTTAGTCGGATAAGCCCTTTTGGCAAAGGCGTGCGGTTTCTTGCCGCAATCGCCGGAGGAATATAGGGTGGTGGCGGCCTATATTGACGAGGTCTCAAAAGCGGACAATACCGTGTCCTGGTATTGTTATAGTCTGGACAACAAGAGACCTCAAAAGCTAGCGATCAAAGGACTCCCTCTCGACGCGCCGTTGGAGGAAATAGCCGCTGAAATGGACGCACTCGGATATCCCCTGTCGCACATTCGCCAAATCCCGGGGGCGAGAGGCCGCCCCTACTGCATATACTTCGGCCAACTGGAACGCAGGTACCAACTAAGTGAGCTACAAAATGTCTACAAAATTACAGAGCTCCTTAGCATGTCCGGCGTTAGCATCACCGCGTGGAAGGCAAAGCCCGGGCCGGCGCAGTGCCACCGATGCCAAGCATTAGGCCACTCATCGGCCAACTGTCATCGCCCAATCCGATGTGTACGCTGTGGAGAGGGCCACCAAACCTCGGATTGCAAACGCGACAGGGAAGCGACTCCAACGTGCGCAAACTGTAAGCGAGAGCATGCGGCTAACGATAGGTCTTGTCCTATGTATAAGAGCGAAGCGCGTAAAATGGGGGAGGAAAATGCCCCTCCCGCTCCAAAACCGCCACCGCCACGCAATGAAATGCCACGCAATGAAGCGCCGGTACCCCTACCAGTATTAGGGTTACAAGAATACGACCGTACTCAGGAGCCAACCCTTATACCACCCGCCAACCCCCCGACAGAAAGGTCCCAACCCCTTAAAAAGAGGTCAAAAAGAGGTCGCAGAGGTAAGGGTAAAACATGTCCAAACGGTACTGACGTGCCTACTCCGGTCCCTGCGGTCGAAAAACAGATGGCGCCACCGCTGCCTGCAGCCACGCCCACCGTCGCCGCCCCGCCTACCGTCGCTACCGCGCCCCGCGTCCAACCGCAAGCCCCATTGCCCACACCGTCGTTGTTTTTTAAACCCCCATAAAAATTTCAGAACCTACATTTTATCAAATAACTAAAAAAGATCAAAAATTAAAACAACAAAATGCTTTTAAAAAAAACAATATCCTACATTAAATATAAAACCAAACAATTCAATAAATAATATAAGTTCTAAAGATTAAGATAGTATATAAGTCCCTTATTTCAAATTTGGAGCCTACTCAAAAACACCAATTACACCTAATGATTTAAAAATTTAAGTCTATTTCTACGGAAGAAAAAGGCCTCGGCCGTACACATTTATCAAAATACACGATTGAAACAGAAAGGCCAGTTATTAAACAGTATCCATTTAGAGGCTTGCCAGAGAAACAAAAAATTATTAATAAAGAGATAGAGAAACTTATAGAAAACGACATCTTAGAAGAGTCATCTATAGTCTAGTCAACATGTACCTTTTTGGGTGAAATTTTTGTATAGTCTCCGAAAATTACGATCAAGGTGTCATTCGATTCGGAATATTATGTAGAAAGTTTAAGAAAAAGTTCCAAAAGGGGCCGATGAAAATTGCAAAAGTTATAAACAATTTAAAAAAAAAAAAAGTAGGGGTTTGTTTTTTTTTGAATATCACAAAAACTATCAAAGATATTCGAAATTTGAAAAAAGATCTGAAAAGAGGAGGAAATTTCTTAAAAAAAGTCCTGCCTCCCGGAACTGTATCTTTAATATTTATAATTTTTACGGGGCCCTGAAAATAGCGCTAAAAGCGGGTAGTCTGGCTTCCGCTCGCGATTTGTCATTCGGACACGGTAACAATAAAAATCATTTCAATATATTAAATATGAATATTAAGGAATAAAAAAAATTTAGTACTATTGGGATATATAAATGAACAATAATCCGTAGGCGAAAAATTTTTATCCCCATTTTTCCATTAGTTATGCATTAGTTAATTAACTACTTTTTCTGAATAGAATGTTAACAGAAAAAACCTGATTATTATTAAACTACAACCCTAAGATTTTTTTCACTTCGTGGAGTTATTCTTAAAAGGCATTAAAATAGATCCCTGTTGGAAAAATTTAAAAATGTTAATTTTCCACTTTTTTATTAACAATCGAAAACATAAAAAAATTAAAAACTGCATAAAAGTTATTAAAAAAATTTTGTTTTTCAAATATTTCAAATTTTATGATTTCTAACGGTTAAAAGTAACATGAAAATATTTTTTTTTAATTTTTTACCGCGATTGTTTAAATAATTGTTATAAACAAATGCATTGTTTATAAGATAATCAACAATTTTTTTTTCCTTATCTACTTGTTGATATAAATTATGATTTTTAAGAAAAAAATTATTCCTTAAAAAAATTTATTTATTGCTATAAAATGCATTTCTTAATTAACAATCGTTTTCTACTACTAAATATAAATATTAAGGAACCATTTTTTCTCTAAAAATCATAAATTCTATTGTTCTTAAATATTCTGAAAAAAAAAATTTTTTTTTTTTTCATTTTTTATTTGTTTATTTAATAAACAATTTGTTATAAACAAATGGATTTTCTTACTTTATTTTTTTTTAATTCGTAATTTAATTATAAAAACAGCTACGTATTATTTTTTTATGAAAAATTTTTTTTATCTATTTTTTATATAACTTTTAATATTTTTATGTCCTAAAATTTGCCTTTTTATCTCGCTCTTTTTCTTTTATAATTGGTATAACTTTTAAACTATTATATATACGACAATTATACTTCAAGTCGTTTTTATTAACTATAAATTAATGAACAATTTAAGCTTTTAACTTCAGCTCTAGCTCTATTATTTATGTTAATTATTGACAATTGTTTATAAAAAATAAACCGAAAAATTTTTTTTCTTGTTTTTCTATTCCAAAACGTGGTTAAATGTTCATAAATTTATAATTATGAGCCTTTGATGACTTGCATTTTACTAATTTGCTGTTATTAAAAATTGATTACAATCGTATTTGCATAGACTTTTCCCGAAAAATTTTAAAACTTTTCCATTATGTTAATTACATTTTAACGAGTGTTGTTTTATCAATCTTTCCAAACTAAGAATCTTAAAATTACTTTAGAATTTTTTCGGTTAATTTTTTATAAACAATTGTCAATAATTAACATAAATAATAGAGCTAGAGCTGAAGTTAAAAGCTTAAATTGTTCATTAATTTATAGTTAATAAAAACGACTTGAAGTATAATTGTCGTATATATAATAGTTTAAAAGTTATACCAATTATAAAAGAAAAAGAGCGAGATAAAAAGGCAAATTTTAGGACATAAACATATTAAAAGTTATATAAAAAATAGATAAAAAAATTTTTTCATAAAAAATAATACATAGCTGTTTTTATAATTAAATTACGAATTAAAAAAAAAATAAAGTAAGAAAATCCATTTGTTTATAACAAATTGTTTATTAAATAAACAAAGAAAAAATGAAAAAAAAAAAAAAAATTTTCCAGAATATTTAAGAACAATAGAATTTATGATTTTTAGAGCAAAAATGGTTCCTTAATATTTATATTTAGTGGTAAAAAACGATTGTTAATTAAGAAATGCATTTTATAGCAATAAATAAATTTTTTTAAGGAATAATTTTTTTCTTAAAAATCATAATTTATATCAACAAGTAGATAAGGAAAAAAAAATTGTTGATTATCTTATAAACAATGCATTTGTTTATAACAATTATTTAAACAATCGCGGTAAAAAATTAAAAAAAAAATATTTTCATGTTACTTTTAACCGTTAGAAATCATAAAATTTGAAATATTTGAAAAACAAAATTTTTTTAATAACTTTTATGCAGTTTTTAATTTTTTTATGTTTTCGATTGTTAATAAAAAAGTGGAAAATTAACATTTTTAAATTTTTCCAACGGGGATCTATTTTAATGCCTTTTAAGAATAACTCCACGAAGTGAAAAAAATCTTAGGGTTGTAGTTTAATAATAATCAGGTTTTTTCTGTTAACATTCTATTCAGAAAAAGTAGTTAATTAACTAATGCATAACTAATGGAAAAATGGGGATAAAAATTTTTCGCCTACGGGTTATTGTTCATTTATATATGCCAATAGTACTAAATTTTTTTTATTCCTTAATATTCATATTTAATATATTGAAATGATTTTTATTGTTACCGTGTCCGAATGACAAATCGCGAGCGGAAGCCAGACTACCCGCTTTTAGCGCTATTTTCAGGGCCCCGTAAAAATTATAAATATTAAAGATACAGTTCCGGGAGGCAGGACTTTTTTTAAGAAATTTCCTCCTCTTTTCAGATCTTTTTTCAAATTTCGAATATCTTTGATAGTTTTTGTGATATTCAAAAAAAAACAAACCCCTACTTTTTTTTTTTTCAAATTGTTTATAACTTTTGCAATTTTCATCGGCCCCTTTTGGAACTTTTTCTTAAACTTTCTACATAATATTCCGAATCGAATGACACCTTGATCGTAATTTTCGGAGACTATACAAAAATTTCACCCAAAAAGGTACATGTTGACCAGACTACTAGTCCTTGGGCCAACTATGGCACAAATAGACTTTGTATAGAAAGTAAAAAATTAAATAGTGGAACAAAAAAATGTTCTTATCCACTGCCAAGGATTGATGTCATCTTGGACTCGTTAAATAATGCTAAATATATAACATCAATTGATTTTTCCAAAAGTTTTTACTAGATTCCCATCTCTGAAGAGTCAAAAGAGAAGACTGCAGTAGCAATTCAGGGTAGGGGACGCGACGCATGCACCATAAAGTCGTCCCATTCGCGTTTTGTAATGCAGCTCAATGCACGCAAAAATTAGTAGATTTGCTGTTTGGATACGAATTCGAGGGTAAAATCTTTGCATATATCGATGACATGATTATTATCTCTCCCACGTTCGAGGAACACTTAGAATTGTTAAATCAAGCATACCTAAAGTTAAAAGAAGCTTATTTTATGATTAATTTAAAGAAAAGTAAATTTTGCAGAAATAACCTAAAACTTTTAGGCTATATAGTAGATTCCCAACTCCAAAATCTGTAAAAGATGTCAGAAAATTTTTAGGACTTGCCTCATATTACAGGCGTTTTGTCGAAAAATTTTCCACAATTGCTGCCCCACTTTAAAAATTAACAAGTACAAAAATAACAAACAATAAATTTACTTGGTCTTCAAAAGCAGAAAACGCGTTCCAAAAATTAAAAAATGCACTAACGACGGCTCCTCTTCTCATTGGGCCAAACTATAGCAAACCCTTTGCAATCAACTGTGACGCGTCCGCAGTAGGTATAGGTGCAACCATAATTCAAACCGATAATAACGACTTGGAACACCCTATAGCTTACTTCTCGCGGACCTTGTCGAAAACCGAACAAAATTATAGTGCTACAGAAAGGGAAAAAACTCGCGGTTGTTGAAGCAGTAAAATATTTCAGACACTACATTGCCGGTACTCACTTTACAATTATTACAGACCATGCTAGTTTAAAATGGTTAACTAAGTTAGAAAACCCTTCCGGTCGCTTAGCCCAATCCTGTCACAATTCGACTTCGAAATAGTCCACAAAAAAGGCAAATTTAATACAAACCACGTTATACATTTTCTTATCACGTTAAGAAAATGTAGCTTATATTGATTTTTCTAAAAAATTTAAATCCAATGACGAATGGTACAATAAAAATTATAATAATACCCTTGAAAATAAACAAAGAAAAAAAATTTATGATTAAAGATAATAAATTATATAGGTATTTCAAACCCAAACTCTCACTTAAAGAGAGTTATGCTTGGAAATTAGTAGTCCCAAAAGAATTGGCAGACAATTTAATATTAAAAACTCATTGTAGTAAAAATTCAGCACACTTAGGATCTATCAGGCTTACGTGGCGATCGAGTCTCCCTCCGCCGCTGTTAACGGTCAAAAATGTTTATGTACAAATATTGTACATCAACATTTGTTTAAATGTCCCGCATTTAACAAAATGACACCGGAGGACAGGTCCAAAACTGTCAAAGAGTGTAATGCTTGTGTCAACTGTTTAAGCATTAGACACAGGGCTTCGTCATGCAACTCTAATTCGAGTTGCCGCGCTTGTAAGTTAAAACATCACACGTTATTACATTTCAACCGAGAAACGAACAATTTTACTCACGCACAAACTACCTCCACAACTACCTCGGCTGCACCGCCGCCGCCGCTGTGTAATTGAATAGCATCTGCTGAGTCATTACCTACACTGCCGCGCCTGTACCTCAGTCGCGTTCTGACGTCATACTATGTTCAACGGCTGGTGCTACGCCACGCGCTACGACTGCGAATGCTACGCCGCTCGTAGATGTATCGTACAGTGCACAGTTCTACTTGCTACGGCTCCCGAACCGATTAATTGTGCAATCCACAACGTATCGTCCCCCCGATCGACCCGGTCACGGTCGTAAAACTATTGTTAGGCGGCCTCGGCACGTACTAACGTCCCCAGATGACGATCTCGCTGTCCGGATAGCGAGATTAGTCTCTACGACCTCCCCGAATAGGGCCTCCCTCCAAACACGACGCCGACGTCCCCGGGTTCGTCGGCGCCCACAAGGATACACTAGGTATCAAAGAGTGCCGGGGCGCTTCTCGCCCCCACTCAATCGCAATCGTACCCGCGTAACGGGGAACTCCCCTCCTGGCGGTGAACCTTGAGCGTTGGGCGCTATATGGGCTGAGGCTCCTTCAGAGTCTCGCCCCAAAAGCCCGGTGAAGCAGTAATGGCTGCAACAGCCAACTGCATAGTCAGCTCAGCTGTTGTCACTGCACGCGACCGTTTTAATAATGAACATTCTTTAAGAATTTTGCTTGACACAGCGTCGCAAGCAAATTTTTTTACGAAGGAATGTTGCGAACGCTTAGGTTTACAGCAACAACAAATACCGCGTATTGCAGTAAGGGGTTTCGGTGGCTCAGAAAATTTTAGTGATTGTTCGGTATGTTTCGAGTTTAGTTCTCGTTTTAATTCTAAGGTAAAATTAAAAAAAGTATTTCAACCATGGTTGTTGAACGAATTACTGAAAACTTAACAACCGCTTTGATTGATGTTTCCGCTCTTCCTCATTTAGAAAAACTCCCGCTCGCCGATCATACGTTTGCGACTCCTAGTAAAATTGACGCTTTAATGGTGCATCGCTTTTCCCGCATTTATTGTTACCTAACATAGTAGAAGGTAACCTGTCAGCACCTCCCGCTATAGAAACTGTATTGGGCTATATCATTATGGGGTCCGTACAGACATTATCGCCGAGCCGCCCAGGTTTTCTAGCCACATGCTGTGTAGTCCAAGAGCCTGTTGAAAAATTAATTAAAAGATTTTGGGAGCTTGAGGAGCCTCCACATGCGATTATTCAACGCTCTGATGACGTTGAGTGTGAAGAATTTTACTATATTGTACGTTTGCCATTCTGTGTTGACGTTTTTTCGCTTGGCGATTCGCTTGAAATCGCTCGCAAACGCTTTATGTGTCTCGAACGCAAGCTCTAAGCTTCGCCTACACTAAGAGCTTCTTATGATGATGTAATTAAAGAGTACATTGAAAAGGGTTACATAGCCCCCGCGCCTCCAGATGACTCCGAGAGCACTTTGCTCCCGCTATACGTTATCCCGCACCACGGTGTCATCCGAGAGGATAAAAATTCTACTCGCTTACGCATTGTCTTGGATGCTAGTTGTAAAACAACATCTGGTCTTTCATTGAACGATGTATTACATACTGGATCTAATCTTCAAGGCAACCTTTTTCAAATAATTTTGAATTTTCGACTTTATTTTGTCGCTATGACCGCTGACTGTCGTCAGCAGTTTTTGCAGATTATTGTAAAGGATTCTGATCGTCGCTATCAACGTATTTTGTACCGCTTTAGCCCTAATGACGCACTGTTCCAGTGGACCGTAAATAGAGTTTGTTTCGGCTTAAAATCTAGTCCCTTTCATGCACTGCGCACCGTTCAACAGCTAATCGCTGATGACGGCTCTAAATACCATTCTGCGAGCGAGATTGCTTCAACTTCTCTTTACGTGGATGATATTGCATTTTCCGAAAAGACTGAAGAAGGAGGCACCGCTTTCAAGGAGCTGATAGATTTATTCAAAGAAGCTCAATGGGACTTGGTCAAGTGGAATAGTAACTCACCAACCATTTTAGAGAGCATTCCCGTGTCACATAAACTTCCGAGAGAAGTTGAATTTGATAAATCCGCTCAATATAAAATATTAGGTTTACACTGGTCTACAGACACTGATTATTTTTATTTTAAATTTTCGCCGCAAGATAGTATTGAATGTACTAAGCGTTCAATATTGTCGACAATAGCTAAATTGTGGGATATCATGGGCTTTGTCGCCCCCACTATATTATACGCCAAACTAATAATTAAACAACTTTAACACTTAAAGGTTGACTGGGATGATGGATGATAAAAAGGTGAAAATCGTTTTGTGACGCGCTCCCAGTACTTAATTCCTTTCAAATGCCGCGACATTTAGGCATTTCAGATGGCAGCACTGTCACTTTACTCGGGTTCTCAGATGCAAGCGAGAACGCTTACGGGGCAGTAGTTTATATACATGTTAAATCTGCCACGGGAGAAAACACTGTGCGTCTGGTTTGTGCTAAATCGAAAGTGGCTCCTTCACCGGCGCTAACTATTGCTCGACTAGAGCTCTGTGGAGCCGTTTTATTGTCAAAATTACTACGCACAATTTTAAACAATTATAGTAACCGCTTTTCGCCAAATGTTTACGCTTACATTGATTCAAAGGTCGCGCTTTACTGGATCAAGAGTTCTCCGCACCGTTGGCAACAATTTGTTACAAATCGAGTCGTGCAAATAGCTGAAAATATTCCGCCTGAATGTTACCACTTTGTTCCTGGTTTGCTGAACCCAGCTGATAGCTTATCTCGCGGGATTACCCCTCTGAAATTATTATCACACCCTCTGTGGCTTTGTGGACCCTCATGGGCCTCTATGGATCCTTCAGAGTGGCCAATCGATGAAGCTATCACTCCAATTACTGGTGATATACCGGAACAAAAGCTATTTTCTCACTCAGTTATTACTCCAGAGAATGATTCTATTATTTATGACCTCGCTCAACGCATGTCTTCCTGGAGTAAGCTTTTGCGGGTTATTGTTTATATGTACCTACAGATTTCTAAAACTTTTGCCCAATCGTGTATCTGCCTCTGTCACTGTCAGTGACTTAGAATTCGCTGAAAATAAATTACTTATCGTTTTACAAAATAAGTATTTTGCAGAAGAAATCATTAATTTAAAAACAGAAAAATTATGTTCTGTTACAATAAATAAATTGCGTCCTTTTTTACACGAAGGACTGATTAGAGTCGGTGGCCGCCTTAATAACTCCGAGTAATCGTTTAATAATAAACACCCAATAATATTACCGCGTCATGGCCAAATTATAACAGGACAGGTTAAAGCAGTAGTGCCCTGTTACTGAATGCACCGGCTAGGTGCTCAGAAGGAGGAGAAAAGATAGAGGGAGTTCAAAGGCGAGTAAAGAAACACTTTTCAAGGGAAAGGCAGGTTATATTAGTATACTCTTTCATTATATAGTAACAGCTTTTAATGCACAAAATCCTAATCACATAGGGTGATTCGTAACACTTAAATATCTAGTTCACAGCTACCTAATTCACAATCATAAAGGACTACCTAAATAAATAGAAAGATAGCCAAACGCAAGCCTGCCTACACGGATTTTAAGTGTAGTTTTCAAAAGCTTTTATTAGGGAACTAGTACACTCAGGTCTCTTCGGCCTAGAGCCCGATTTGATGTCTTGCTCGCTGTGGGCACCCCTCAGGTCAGCACCGCCGTAGAAAGAAGACGCGGATGGGACTGATGTTACGTGGCCTAACAGCGTGTGGTGAGTAATGAATATGCCGCCCGTGGCAGGCACAAGGTAAGGCCGCACGTGGACGTAGCTCGCCAGTAGCTTCGGCGTAGAGCAGGTCGCCCCGTAGCCTTGGTGTGTAGTGATGTTTTAGATAGCACCACTACTGCACAGGCCGAAGTTTTGGAGTCAAGGAGACTCCGGACAGGCCGAGGATTTGGAGTTCAGTAGACTCCGGCCTCCCACAGTATAAGGACAGCAAAGCAGCTGCGGTGCGCCGTCGTTAGAAGACAAACGTGCACCAGCCCACAGAGAAGTCTTCTCGCGGACCTCAGTTACGGCGTTGAGCCGTAGTAGAGTAATATATATACGTTGTATATATAAACTAAGAACCGTACTGTCAAGGAGAAAAATAAATGGATTAGTGACTTACCAATAACTCACAAAACACAGAACGAGAACAAATAAATATATAAAATTACCGAGGACGGTTTTCTTTTATAGAAGAGAAGTGGATATGCAATTAATTTGCAGTTTAGAAGAAGATCGCACATTTTATTATCCGTAAAAATAATTAGTAGTAGAATTTTTACAACCACGTCAAGCAGAACGTAAAGTAATCTGTTTTTGACTTACCGATGTCAAACATCTAGAGATTCTTTGATCTCTAAATTTAAATTACCACAGTGGTAATGGACCTAAGAGCGAATGTCCAGAAACTTCTATCGTTTCCTACATCATCCGGTCCTTTACCGGAGACGGACCACCGGAAACGGTCGTTCCGTTACAGTGTCCCCTCCCGTGTTTCAAAAATTTTCCATGAGACCAAGTCTCGTTGAAAATTTTTCTTCTGAAGACACTTTTCTTCAATGATAAGAGATGGCTGATGAGTATGTACAACTTCTGGTATCACTCACTTTCATTCAAACAAACAGCAACATTCAAAATCCTTTCAAAGTTCGCTTTTAAATTGTCTGAAAGTCTCATCATGAACTTTCAGACCCTTACGTACGTTGGTGCTGAGCTACAATCGCCAGTCCACCAAGTGAACACAAAATATTTAATTTATAATTAGTCTCTTTGTTAAGTTTCAAAGACACTATTTAAATATTTACCGACAGAGTTACGAGTAGCCTCTGTATTAACAACAAGTAGAATTAGTTGTTCTAAAGTTCAAAACTTCAGATTGCAGATAACGTTCATATTTGACATAAGCATTATAGAGTAGTAGTATCTTATGTCAATGAACATTCTACCATAGATAGGTAAAATGATTGACAGGACAGTCAACCTTATTACAGCTTACGAGTCGCTAAAGAAGAAAATCAGACTTGACAGTTGTCAATCTGACAGCTGACCATTGTTTACAAACAAACCAAAGGTCAAGAGCGAATCGTTTTCACTTTACGTGAACACGTCTTGCATAAAAAAATCTTTTGCTCAATTAGCAACGCTTTGTAATGAGAAAATGAATGTGATGAATAACTACGTTATCCTAACCTAATATGAACTTTGTACAAGTAAAACAATAGTATATTACAAATAACCATATAAATGACTAATGCCGGCAATTAAGATTAATTACCAATGCATTTAAAATCTTTTATATGCCAGCGGCGAATGTTTTTGTTATTCTCATCGACCAGTTCGTAAATTAGAGGAGATATTTTATTTACGACTTTGCAACGAGAAAACTTTTTAGCCAACTTAGCCTTATGGAATTTGTGTCCGACACTTTGGTTGTAACACCTTTTCCAGACATAGTCACCGACGTTGAATAACATGTATCTACGACGTAAGTTGTAATAAGCAGCATTACGCTCGTGGGCGTTCCACAACCTTTCCTGCACCTCGTCGAAGATAGGGGAAAGAAAACCAACGTTATCTGCGAACTCGTCCCTAGGAGACATAATGACTTCGTCAGAATTTTCGTTGTTTTTATAGATAGAGCCACAAGATACCAGCTCTCTTCCGAACACCAAGAACGCCGGAGTGTATTTAGTAACCTCATTTACAGATGAGTTAATAGCGAACTGAATCTTGTGCATATTCAAATCCCATGTTCTATGGTCTTCCTCCACGAAACATGCGACTGCCGTACCAATGGTCTTATTTGTCCGTTCAGTAGTATTCACTTGAGGAGTATAAGGAGTAGTAAAGTGAATTTTCGGAACATTGTACCTTTTAAGCATGTCCACGAACTCAGTACTAGCGTACTGGGGACCGTTATCCATGATAACTGTTTCAGGTACACCATACACAAGAAAAACTAAGTTTTCTATGACATGATTTAAGACAGAAGAAGTTGCCTTTTTAATAGGAAATAGGAGAGTGTATTTAATGAAATGACACATCACTACCAAAATATACCGATTAAGCTTTCGAGATAAAGGCAATGGGCCTATTAAATCAGTTGTAATACACTGAAATGGTCTACAGCATTGTTTAGGTTTACCCATTAAACCAATAGTTTTAGAGTTTTGATGTTTGTAAGCAAGACAAACATTACATTTTGCTATAAACTTAGCAACGTCAGGGTACATTCCATTCCAAAAATAACGTAGGCGTATTCTTTGGTATGTTTTTTGTATCCCAAAATGAGCACAAGTAGGAGGAGAGTGATTTTCAGAAATCACTTGTTCTCTCACTTCGTTTGGTATGACTTCTTTCCAGTCATATTCAGAGCACAAAATAGAGTTAGTGCGACAATGTTTATACAATTTGCTATCCCTTATTAGGTATTGACGATATGCACTAGGATTAGCTTGAATATTAGCCTTAAGAGCATTATACCAGGCATCAGTAGACGATGTGCTGTTATAAGTGATTGCATTCACCATGTTAGCACGAGACAAGAAGTCAGGTATCACATTGTCGGAACGCTTCGTATAAGGAGATACACTCGCTACAAAAGGACGTTTAGTATCGGAACCTTTCGCATCAGGAGATACACTCGCTACAAAAGGACGTTTAGTATCCAAATGTACCAAGTTAGAGTTTATGCAAGAAGGCATAATTTGAAAAGCTTTCCAGAAGTCAACACCAAGTAGTAGAGACTGTTTAACTTCTGGTATAACGTAGAAAGTTAAAAGCTTTCGAATTCCATTGAATTCGACAGGTAATTCAATCGATCCGATAGAAGACATTTTTGTTCCGTTTGCTACGGAACACTGAATGTTATCGCAACGATTTACACTTAACCCATTCTCGCAGAGTACGAGATGTGAATTATTGCCTAAAATAGAGATTGCGCTACCGCTATCTAACAAACCACATAAAGTAAGATTATGTACAGAGATATTTACATAAGAGAACCGAATCGACTTTGTACGATTTCGAAAAGATTTTTACCGTTTTAAGCCATGCATCCCACTCGCCTTTATCAAAGAAGTTGATATGTTGAGTGACAGATTGCATACAAGATTTCGAATTTTTGTGTGTACTATCTTTAGCACAAAAATCGATTTTCTTAGGGATCAACCTTTCATTTTTCAAGTTTGATAAACCTTTCTTTGAAAAGTGATTTGGCTTAAAATCAGTATTAGAATTAGGGTTCTCTGTTACAAGTTTTTTTGGATTTGAACCTTTTGTAAAAGTGACCTTTTTTCCACCAGTTTGTGGTTTAAAATGGTTGTACTTTCGAGCAGGTCTAGATGCACTAATTGTCGAAGTAGGAGAACAATTAGGACAATCGATCACACGTACGTCTCTACGGCCACAGCCGAAACATACAATGTCACGAGAGTTACATTGTAACGTAGTGTGCGATTCAGAGTTACATCTAAAACATAGGTTTCTCTTGTCAGTTTTAGGAGTAGACTGTACAAGATTAACCTTGTTTTCTATAGAAGTAGAAAGAATATTATTATTAGAAGTATTAAGAGAGCTAGTGCTAGGAATAGAAGTATTCATCGCAATAGACGTTTCTAACCATTTACAAGCTTCAAACAAAGAATCAATTGAAACAACGTCCGATTGTAGCAACTGTATTGCAAAATTAGGGATTAAGTTTCTGCGCAAAATAGAAACAATCTCTGATTCTGACATTGGGGACCTAAGTTTTCTGCAAAGAGTTTGCACCTCAGTTATAAAAATTATGGCCTTTTCATTAGATTTTTATTTTCTGGCCTCAATTTTTTTTCTTAATAAATAGTCAGCATCAGGAACCTCAAAATCCTTAAGAAAATCGGTTTTGAATAAATTCCAATTTATTAATACATCTTTTTTGTTACGGAACCATTCGAGTGCTGGACCGCTCAACATTTCAAACAAAAGTGAATACAATTTGTCATCCGAAACAGACTTAAATGAAGCCATTTCAGTAACGTTTCTTAAGAATTCAATTGGACAAGATTGACCATCGTATTTGAACTTTTTAAAATCTAGAAGAGGAGAGCGTTCAATTACAACTATTTTTTCAGTATTAGTAGGAGAAGAAATACAAGGCTTAGGATCAACATTTTCGACAATGCCCTTGCAAAAATTCAAATAACTTTGAGAAATCTTTGTATAGTCTGACGAAAGGTCTGAGAACTTATCTATAAGAGATTCATCCTCATCCTCGTCAATATTGATCCTAGAAAATCTAAGCATTAAGTGCTGAAAAATAGCTTCAAGATCAGCTTTAGATACAATTCCACTAGAAATTGGTAAATCAACTTTGGCTTTCCAGATTTTAAGCAATTTAGATATCTGATCGATATCTTCGCCACATTCCAATGGGCTTAGATCAGAAACAACAGTAGTAGAAGGTAGTTTTTCGTACTGATCGCGCATCAGATCGATTTTAGAAGCAGGTTCTACACCTCTGAGTAGCAACTCATACTGTAGAGCCTTTTTAGGCAGAAACCTAATTAAATCGCCTGCCATCTGGAATGCCTCTGTTACACAAAGATATCAGATAGATTAGATTTAGTAGTAGTAATCAGTTAAATACAATGAAATAATAAGCAAAAGACGTTAGTAACCTAGTATATGGTACTCGGCTTACCACCGACACGTTCTATAGAAATTATTAACACCTTACCTAGGGTTAGATATACAATGAATGAGTATACCGCTATGCTAAAATACAATTTCATAAGAAGCTGAAAAAAATAAGGATTAGACACCCTAAAATCTCTGAACCTTGCCTTGAAAAATCTCTTTACTTTAAAGAAAGTAGAATACCTCTAAAACCCACGTGAAAGGGCGCCACTATAACAGGACAGGTTAAAGCAGTAGTGCCCTGTTACTGAATGCACCGGCTAGGTGCTCAGAAGGAGGAGAAAAGATAGAGGGAGTTCAAAGGCGAGTAAAGAAACACTTTTCAAGGGAAAGGCAGGTTATATTAGTATACTCTTTCATTATATAGTAACAGCTTTTAATGCACAAAATCCTAATCACATAGGGTGATTCGTAACACTTAAATATCTAGTTCACAGCTACCTAATTCACAATCATAAAGGACTACCTAAATAAATAGAAAGATAGCCAAACGCAAGCCTGCCTACACGGATTTTAAGTGTAGTTTTCAAAAGCTTTTATTAGGGAACTAGTACACTCAGGTCTCTTCGGCCTAGAGCCCGATTTGATGTCTTGCTCGCTGTGGGCACCCCTCAGGTCAGCACCGCCGTAGAAAGAAGACGCGGATGGGACTGATGTTACGTGGCCTAACAGCGTGTGGTGAGTAATGAATATGCCGCCCGTGGCAGGCACAAGGTAAGGCCGCACGTGGACGTAGCTCGCCAGTAGCTTCGGCGTAGAGCAGGTCGCCCCGTAGCCTTGGTGTGTAGTGATGTTTTAGATAGCACCACTACTGCACAGGCCGAAGTTTTGGAGTCAAGGAGACTCCGGACAGGCCGAGGATTTGGAGTTCAGTAGACTCCGGCCTCCCACAGTATAAGGACAGCAAAGCAGCTGCGGTGCGCCGTCGTTAGAAGACAAACGTGCACCAGCCCACAGAGAAGTCTTCTCGCGGACCTCAGTTACGGCGTTGAGCCGTAGTAGAGTAATATATATACGTTGTATATATAAACTAAGAACCGTACTGTCAAGGAGAAAAATAAATGGATTAGTGACTTACCAATAACTCACAAAACACAGAACGAGAACAAATAAATATATAAAATTACCGAGGACGGTTTTCTTTTATAGAAGAGAAGTGGATATGCAATTAATTTGCAGTTTAGAAGAAGATCGCACATTTTATTATCCGTAAAAATAATTAGTAGTAGAATTTTTACAACCACGTCAAGCAGAACGTAAAGTAATCTGTTTTTGACTTACCGATGTCAAACATCTAGAGATTCTTTGATCTCTAAATTTAAATTACCACAGTGGTAATGGACCTAAGAGCGAATGTCCAGAAACTTCTATCGTTTCCTACATCATCCGGTCCTTTACCGGAGACGGACCACCGGAAACGGTCGTTCCGTTACAAAATCATTAATATACTGATCGATTATTACCATAAAAAGTATTTACACGCCGGGCCAGAACACTTAATGTCTTTATTAAGACAGAAGTATAATACGACAAAGAGTGTACCGATGTGTTAGGTGCTTCCGGTTGTCACCTCGTCCCGCTTATCCGCTGATGGCTGACTTACCTAACACTCGCGCTAGGCAGGTTATAAAACCGTTCACTCATACGGGTTGGGATTATGCCGGTCCTATTTTATACACTCCGATTCGTCGCTGCGGAACGCACAGCCAAAAGGGCTATTTCTGTGTGTTCACATGCCTGACTACTCACGTTGTCCACATTGAGGTGGACACTGGGAGGATTCGCATGACGCCCTTGGAGTGTTTTGTGATTTATCTAAGGCATTTGACTGTGTTCAACATGAAAATCTCATCAGGAAGCTACATCACTATGGTATTAGAGGCAAAGCTCTCGACCTTTTGACATCCTATATGAGTAGGAGAGTACAGAAAATAGATGTCAACGGTGAAAGATCTCCGGGATCAGCAGTCACTATAGGAGTCCCTCAGGGCTCAATTTTAGGTCCTTTTCTATTTCTTATTTACATTAATGATCTCCCATATAATGTAAAAAACCATGACATTGTCTTATTTGCTGATGACACCTCTTTGCTTTTTAAAGTTAAGAGACGACAGACATGTTATAATGAATTAAATGATGCCCTTTCTAAAATTGTAAATTGGTTTAACGTTAATAATTTGTTATTTAATGAAAAAAAAACCAAATGTGTTAAATTTACATTACCAAATGTTAGTCAGAGACAGACATGTATTAATATTAATGGCGAGCAATTAGAACTTGTTAATTCAACAGTCTTTCTTGGCATAACGCTGGACTCCAAACTTCAATGGGGTCCTCATATTCATAACCTAGCCAAAAAACTTAGCTCTGCTGTGTTTGCGATCAAGAAAATAAGACAATTGACCGATGTCGACACTGCAAAAATAGTATATTTTAGCTATTTCCATAGTTTAATGACATATGGTATACTATTATGGGGTAGCGCTGCTGATGTAAATACAATATTTTTGTTACAAAAAAGGGCAATTCGTGCTATTTATAAATTAGGATCTAGGATATCTCTGAGGGATAGGTTTAGGGAAGTAAAAATTTTAACTTTAGTGTCGCAGTACATATATGAAAATCTTTTATATGTACATAAAAATGTCAATAGTTTCAGCAAGAAAAGTGACGTTCACAAAGTAAATACTAGAAGTATAAATAAGCTGTTGGTGCATGATACACGTCTACACAAAATAAGTAACTCTTTTATGGGGCAATGTATACACTTTTACAACAAAGTTCCCAATAAAATTCAAAATCTATCAATAAGTAAATTTAAATCTTTTATCAAGCAGGCACTTTGTAAAAAGGCATATTACAATATTTCAGACTATGTAAATGATAAAAATCCTTGGGACTGATGATGCTCAATTACAGGATGCATAGGTAAACCAAATTAAAATGGAAATAACATAAAATTGTACGACTAAAAATCTTTTATTTAAAACATTAATTGTATTTTAGTTTATTTAAGTGTTTTTAAAAGAGTAACTATCGAGTTTCTTGCCGGATTCTTCTCGGTAGAAATCAACAACATTGTGAACCGGCGGGAAGGTGGGAGGGTTCAAAAAATAATATTTTATAACTTTGACGATTCAAAATTGATTGTAAAATCCTTATTTGAATAAACCATTTTGACTTTGACTTTTGACTTTGACTTTGAGGTAGCTACAGATCTTAGTACGATGACTTTCTTGGCTGCACTAAAAAGATATCTCGCTCGCCGCGGTCCCGTAGAGTGCCTTTCCTCTGATAACGGTAGTAACTTTCAAGGCAGTAGTGCTTATTTACGCGATTTATACAAATTTTTAAATAAAGAATATCGCTCGCGATTTGAAGAGGAACTAACGGAAAATCGCATAAATTGGAAATTCAATTGCCCAAACGCACCGCATTTTGGCGGTTGTTGGGAGAGTATGGTCAAAATTATTAAAAACCATTTGTTTAAGGTCATTGAATAATAGCTCCTGTCGTACGAGGAGCTAATTACGATTGTAGTTCAGATAGAATGTCTACTGAACTCAAGAACGCTCACAGTTCTTAGCTCGGACCCTGCCGAGCCGACAGCCTTAACACCAAGTCATTTCTTGCATACCTCGCCTTTATCTTCTCTGCCTGCCCCTTTAATACAGTCTGAAAATCTCAGTTTGCTCAACAGACACTCGCTTCTAAACAAACTTGTACAGTCGTTTTGGGAGCGATGGAGAATGGAGTATTTGCAGGGACTTCAAGTTAGAGAGAAGTGGAACACCCCCAGTGTCCCCATAATTCCGGGAACAGTGGTAGTTATTAATACCGATAACGTGCCTCCTCTAGCTTTGGCCTTTGGCGATCGTCGAGAAGGTTCACCCTTTATCCGCGTAGTCTCCGTAAAGACTGCTAAGAGTACGCTTATGTCCGCTTCCAACTCAGTAGACATATAATAAAAGGTATAAATTACTATATAATTATTGTTATAAATACGTTTATTTATTTGTTTAAATTTAATTTTTAAATATTTTTTTAATTATCGCTATTCATTTATACGCATATTATATATTCTAATATTTTATGATTGTATGGTATGTAAAATTATGATAGTTTATTTAAAGGTGACCCTTTAAGGCCGGGTGGAAATGTTAACGCCATCTCTAACTTAATATTAGCATTACGTACACATGTACAATTGATTAGAAATGGACTGCGATTCTAGTACCCATCTGACCTATCCTTGTGGTGCACCTACATCGCGACAGAGGGCATTAGCCGTCTTGAAGACCGCAAGCATAGAAATTTGCTATCGTCATCAGTACAATGACAGCAACCATATGATCGATACTCGCCGCGCGTGTTTACCTAATCAAATATCTCAGAACAGCTGATCGCTCGCATATGAAAGTGTATCTACGGATTAACTGAAAGTTAGTGCACTCTCCTTTAATTTCCAAATTCCCTTTTATTTTATTTTCTTTTATTTTAATTCGCATACAGTCCACTTTATTATTTGAAGATTTAATTATTAATTAACATGAAGTATTATATTTTTTATTATCTTCTCTCCATCTCGCCTGCAAATCTTCTTTCTGTTTTTCATTTAAATTAGCTTCTTTTTCTTTTACTATATGTTATCTCAAGATTTTAAACAAGTTTTCCCCTCAAAAATGGATATAGGAAAATTAAAAAAAAAATCGACTTTCCATCTAAAATTGATATCTATTTAATCAAAAAGTTTTTCTTATTTCCGCAATGTAGGTATGTTTCTAGGGGAACGATATTAAAAGTTTTCACACAGTTGTCTCTTACACTCTGTATAAATATCATATAAATAAAACTTTCCCCTAAAAAATAATAAATAAAACAATTTTAAAAAAAACCTGACCTAAAAAAAACATTGATATAAGATAATGCCGTAAAATGAAATATTCAACGTATAGAGTACCTAGAAGTTTATGAAATTTTTGGTCAAAGTCAGCTCTTTTCGAAAATAAACGGCTTTTACCCCAATTATCACCCAGATTTTGGGAAAAATTTCTCTGTTTACAGAACTGTATTCCGACTAGTTTAGTACATGCCGTGTAAGACGATAAACTAGTTATTTCGATACAAATACTTCAAAAACAGTACTACTGATAGTTTTTGAGAAATGTAAATGAACGTTTGCGAGTTGCGTCGATCTGGCAAAATTGATGGCTTTACCCTTACATATTAAAAGTTGTAAATGTGTCATTAATACGTTGTCTTTGGAATTGTATAATGTTTGCAAAATATTTTCGTAGACCTTTTGATTTAAAACCTATTTTTGGCTTGTATAAAAATTGGAATCACAACGTTGTATTGGTATCTATGTTGAATTACCTAACTAGTTGCACAATTGATAACGTGAGTTAAAAAAAATGTGAACAAAAGTGTTTGTGATAAAATATTTTAGTAATAAAATCCTTGTTCTAGTTAGCTTTGTAAAACCTTATAGTAAAAATATTTTGATTATTGTAATTAATTTTGTTATGTCAACATTGTAAACGTGTTTAAAATTCGTCCTTGAAAAATAAACTTAGTAGATCGTATTTGTAGTTGTTTTTATAACTGTATAACCGGATAGGCATTAGATATTGTATTAAAATGTTGATAGCTGTATTCATAGTAAGTACCCAAAGTACGTAGATATTCATTCATATGACATATAACTTTGTATTGGGTGTAAAATAGGTACATACCTATTTATTCCAGTCTTTTGAATAGCAATTACTTAATTATTGAGTTGTAATTTTTAAATTGTAAGTAGGTAACAGTTCTGTTGTAAATATTTTTGTTTGGCTATACCTAACTAATGTCATAGTTTAGTATGCAAATTTTTAGTGTATCCAGCCAGACTTAGTCATTTTTTTTTGTTTTTTTTTTTGTTTGTAACGAAGGGAATATTGTAATGTTATTACATTCAACGGCACTGCTCGCCATCGTATATGTATATAAGTACGTATAGAAGAAGTTTACGACGGGAAGTTACATCACAATTGAATGTACGAGAAACTCCTAGAACAAAGGCGGAGGTAATAAAATTGAGGCGATTGGACCAATCAAAGACTCCACAAGCAAAATTTTGAAATTCCTAGAAATTTTGAAGAACGGCTCGACCAATCGGCGAACTCGCAATTGCAAATGCGGACTGGGCAACCAAATACGCGTCACATAGCGGAAGTAGTGACTAATACACACATAGAAGCGAGTCCTTATATAAACCATCGCCGACACAGCGCGGCGCAGTATTTAAAATAGTACTAAGTGGCCTCACTCTGCCCAAATGAATAATCAGAGGTCAACAACCTTAGACGGATCAGCTGGCCGTACTAGACAGTGACCCTATACTTTGTACCTATCTACTACCAGCTGGCCGAGGAAGACACCGACCCCGAGTTCCAGGAGTAACCTTGATCAGCTGGTTATGGTAGCCATGACCATGGACTCAGACATCTATGTTGCCTTAGTGGCAATTCTCCGATTCGTCCCAGCGTGAAATCAGTCTAACCTAGGCTGAACTAAAGCTCCAGTATACAGTGATATCCAAAATTAAATAGTTACAGTGCCAATAGGTATTCAGTGAATATAAAAAAGGTAATAAACAATTGTAAAGTTTTAACTTAATCTAGGTTGTATAATAGAATTATATTTTAGACTAATTCGTTATTAGGAAAACATTTAATAAATATTATTTTACCTAAAGAATAGTTTTATAAAGTGTCAGTTCCAAAATATAAGCATCTTGAATATAGGCGAGAATCGAACCCACTACCATCTCATTCCTATATTCAAATTTGTCAGCCATGGGGTTGAGTCAAGCTGACTAAGTGATAGCTAGCCGAGGCTTGGGTTCGAATCCTAAACTGAACCGTTACAGCCTGCAAGCTAACTTTGCATTAAGACGACAGAAAGTGCTACCAACTGCAATCGGTCGAATACCTGCATCTTTTTTGTTGAAAGCACATAGTCTCGCACCAAAAAAAACATGTAAGAAGGATCACATCTACCAGAAAGAATAAAGTTACATAGGCGTGTAATGTCATCCAAAAGAGTTCCACCAGCGTCACCAGCAGAAACACTCACAAGGTCTTTCAGATGTTGAGGAGTTATACCATCGATACCGCCAACAGAACCACTTGAAAATGACTGAATGGCATCCCTTATATCAGATTTATTAAATTGAATGGCTGCCCACAGTGAATAATTTAAAACACTGCTGACAAGTCATGAGATCTGTTTGGGTCAAATGTCGTGATTCGGTATCCATTCTCAAAATACAATTAAAAAAAAAAATGTAATACAATATTTAAATTGATTGATTGATTGATATATTTATTTAATGGCAATCGTTTAGGAATACATAGCCACCATCAGTGTTACGTTAAAATTATATTTAACAATCACGGAGTACTAAATCTTAAGCTGCTTACCTGAAAATATGGAAAAATATTTTGCTTTATGGTCTACACTATACTACTACTATTTTTATAAATCATACGAAGTCAAACAATATTTAAAATTTATATAAACAAATATCCGTGACAGTTCTGTTTGACAACAACTTTTTTCTTCATTGTTTGTCGTCATAGGAATAACAATAGGGAGGTGGTAACTCCCCGTCCGGATGTGGTAACTGCCCCGTCCGGATGTGGTAACTGCCCCGTCCGGATGTGGTAACTGCCCCGTCAGGATGTGGCGCGTTGCCGTGCGAGTGTGAAGTGTGTGCTCGTAGTACGTGTGCCGTGTGAGTCTGTGAGTGTGTGAGTTTGGCACAACCATGGTGCTAAATAAAATACATTTTAATAGTAAGCATTCGATAGCTGAGTGCTCGCAAGCGTGGTTGCTAGGTTACTTCGCATAACAACCCGTAGTGATATAAACAAAAAAATCAATGCCCGTACCATATAAATATGTTATTATTATGTGATATCCAGATGATATGTGATAAATTGTTAAGAAACTGCAGTCGCTGTTATTTATTGATTATTAATTTATTCGCAGAAAAAGGAACACAGGACATACCTATCTATATTAATGGTATAAATAAATTATCTATTTTAACTTCACCCCACATGCAACATGCCTGTCAGTTTTCTCAATAATAATTTATTGCTTAAACATTGTTGAAATTCCACAATATACATGGTGCGTGTCCACGGGTACACAGGTACACGAAGTAATACAGGGTTCTGTAGTATAAGTATTCTATTAATAAAAACTGAAAATTTTAAATATCTGAAAAAATTGCAAACCTACTTTCAGTGTCTCCAAGCGCCAAGCACCAAGCACCAAGAGCGTTAAGCGCGCCACCGAGTATGGCAATGGCACCACTATCGATTAGTAGGTGTCGCTAGTATCGTTGTCCACGTGACGTACTTATGCTCTGTACTCTATTGTATGCTCTGTACTCGTTGTCTACGTTTTATTGGAGTTGCTTGAGTGTGTCATGCTCTCTCAAAGTGTCTCTGCGGTGGTGGCGTGTGTGTTGGGTCGTTACGTTCCCATGGTTGAGCGAAGCGATGGCTGATTCATGTGTCATACTCGTGAACGGGTGCCGCCTGTGGAGGCTGGTCTGCTCTTGCAGACTTCTTTGTATTCTTAGTATTTAGTCTTACTTTTTTGTTTTGTTTATTAATACTGTAAGACATTGATTATTTCTTAGTGATGAATACATTAACTGTCTTTTGTTTATATTAGATACTTTTTTATGTTGTGCTTGTGCTTTATATTTCGTGTTTTTTTAAGTTTGTAATGGAAAGTGTCCTTTTATGATAGGGAGGGCATTTTCCAATATTTTAATTGGACGCTGTAAGAGAAAGGGAGAAAAGAAATGCCCTTGCTGAGTATCTTGCCGGTTCTTCTCAGTACAAGGTCTCCCGCCCTGTAGACTTACGAACCGATGGCGTAGTGACATTCATAAGTGCTCAATTATTGTAGCCTAAACTGAATAAATAAAATTGAATTGAATTGAATTGAACTCATAATGCATCGTCGCCGAAAAGTTATTTATTCCAATGTTGATATTTACCATGTAAATAGCCATCTATGTATAAAACTCTTACGAGTTAGGTAATTTCATTATGTTATGTAGATATAAATTAAAACGTGCTCCTGCTGTTCACGGCACAACCTCACAACCTCACTACGAGTGTGAGGCAACTGTAACTAGGGTTTAAAAACCTCTAATTCAAGGGCATCCCAACAGCTTAATTAGTTACAAACGGGCGTGGAGATCATCGCAAGCAATAATTTTTGTAAATATCTATTTCGTCAAACATAGTTACAATTTTACATAAGTCTCAGTGTTTGTGTACGATAACTTAGATATAATAATAAGATCCCTTCTCGCTCCGCCCGCAACAACGAATGATGAAGCGAGCAGACGAGCCGCCCCGCCCCGCCTGCCGCTTCCCGCGCGCGCTCCACTCAATGACTTTCATTAGGCATTTTAATTAAGCCGGTCCCGTCCCGAGCCGCAACGACCAGCGCCGCTACCTGCCTCGAGTTTGTGGATCATGACATCTGGCCCATTACACGATATGACTTCTCTCATGTGACCTACTGATACTTAAGGCTGGATAAAAAGGACAGTGCGAAATTTAAAACACGAGCGCAGCGAGTGATTTCAAAGTCACACATTTGGTATTTACCCTTCAGCTCACGTATCATTGTTAAAAATACGTATTTTATCATTTTTTCTGAAACATGCTACGATATGCGTCCATAATATCTTGTACAAGCTTCTTTGGGATAAATCGTTCTTGCAGTACAGTATCAGAGAGCGACAAACAAACTCTTACCTTAATGAATATTATTAAATAAAAATGGCAACTGCCAATGGACTCCCTATGAACTCAAATTAAAAGATATATACTCAGTGTCAGGGGTATTCATTTCCGAATACACGGGTACGCGACCCCGGCCTCCCGAGCTTCTACTAATTCTCCCCATTTCCTTCCAACAGTAGTATCCCCCCCTTCGACGTATCCCACTCATTATACAATTTCCATTAAAAAAAATCATCACATCCCAACCATACTCGTTGTTCCCTTCTACTATCCGATAGGGGATATCGGGCAGCAGCGACCCCCTATAACACTACTGCGCTCGCCAACCCGCTTGCCAGGCGTTGCGAGTATGGCAAACCCACCAACATAATTAACGGCACAACGACCAGCTATCCCAAGGTAGTGTCGAGTTCATAGTCCGCAAGTCCCTCGTCAACAATTTCATCAAAGTTGACAGTGTGTCGACCAGGGTAGCGTACCTGATACTCAGAATATCAAAACTATATTCGCTGAAGGTCATATAGGTTTACGCGCCGATTTCGACACACCCAAACGACGTAGCAGAGGAGATGTATGAGGATATTTCTAAAGCCATACACTCCTCCAAATACACTATAACGTCGTGATGGGGGACTTCAACGCGAAACTAGGCAAACGAAGTGGTAATGAGCTGAGAGTGGGGCAATTTGAATATGGACAACGGAACTCCAGAGGGCAGGTGCTGGCCGACTTCATGGAAAAGGAAGGCCTCTTTATGATGAATTCCTTTTTCAAGAAGCGCCCCTACAGAAAGTGGACCTGGATGAGTCCGGATGGTTGCACAAAGAATAAAATTGACTTTATCATGTCGACGGAAAAGCAAGTGTTTAATGATGTATCTGTGATCCACACGGTCAAAACCGGGTGATCACCGTATGGTAAGAGGCACATTGAACCTCAACATAAGGCTTGATAGGTCTCAACTGATAAAGTCCACGCTCCGACCCACAACCATCCAAATCCAAAACCCAGAAATCTTTCAGCTCCAACTCAAAAATCTCTTTAAATGCTTAAAGGAAGACGCATCAGTGGACGATACCAACGACATGTTTGTGGAAACTGTCCATACGGTTGGGTCTAAGTTCTTTAAAATCCACCGTACAAATAGAAGAAAAAGACTCTCGGACCAGATTCTAAGACTTACGGACGAGAGACGAAACCTTATGCTGCAGTCTTCGGATGATGCATTGTCATATCGGCGGCTTAATAGACAGATCTCAAAATCACTGCGACAAACGCCACGAGAGATCTGGCTATCGGGCGAAGTCGTCTGGCAAGGCTGACGACGGAGGACGGCAGTATTGTTTCGTCTGGACC
Source organism: Apoda limacodes (assembly GCA_946406115.1). Classification (NCBI taxonomy): domain Eukaryota; kingdom Metazoa; phylum Arthropoda; class Insecta; order Lepidoptera; family Limacodidae; genus Apoda; species Apoda limacodes. The sequence goes on along the minus strand of OX291553.1, from coordinate 651,892 downwards.
AGAAGTCTTGGAGGAGATTGAGAAATTCTATGGACAGTTATACACGTCGACATCGAAACCAGTTGGCAGTCTAGCGGAAGACCCTAGAGCTAGACTGACTCGACACTATACCGAAGACATCCCGGACGTCAGCTTGTACGAGATTAGTATGGCTCTTAAACAGCTTAAAAACAATAAGGCCCCGGGTGATGATGGAGTTACGACTGAGCATCTGAAAGCGGGTGGAAAACCGGTACTAAAAGTCCTTCAGAAGCTCTTTAACACCGTCATACTCGAAGGTACTTCGCCACAAGTATGGCACAGAGGCGTGGTGGTGCTTTTCTTCAAAAAAGGTGATAATACGCTTCTTAAGAATTACAGACCCATCACGCTTCTGGGCCATGTTTATAAGCTGTTTTCAAGAGTAATTACGAACCGTCTCGCTCGCAAGTTCAACGACTTCCAGCCCCCCCAACAATCCAGTTTCCGAAGAGGCTATATCACCGTAGACCACATACATACGCTGCGGAAGATTATACAGAAGTCAGAAGAGTATAATCGGCCCCTTTGCTTAGCGTTTGTGGGCTATGAGAAAGCCTTCGATTCGGTGGAAACATGGGAAGTGCTACAGGCTATACAGAGATGCCGTATTGATCATCGGTATATCGAGGTGCTAAAATGCTTGTACGATAACGCCACCATGTCAGTCCGTCTTCAGGATCAGAACTCGAAACCGATCCAACTGCAGAGAGGTGTGAGACAGGGAGATGTCATATCTCCGAAACTGTTTACAAATGCGTTGGAAGATGCCTTTAAGCTTCTGGACTGGGACGATTTTGGCGACGATATTGTGGTCATGGCAGAATCGATGGAGGACTTTAGCACAATGCTCGAAAGCCTCAATAGAGCATCCCAACGAGTGGGCCTCAAGATGAACATGGACAAGACGAAAATCATGTCGAATGGCTGTAGCACCTACTCCAATAACTGTTGGGAACTCTACACTCGAAGTTGTTGACGAATACGTATACCTGGGACAAACTGTTCGATAAGGTAGGTCCAATTTCGAGGAAGAGGTTAATCGCCGAATCCAACTCGGTTGGGCAGCGTTCGGAAAACTGCGTACTATTTTCTCGTCCTTAATACCCCAGTGTTTGAAGACAAAAGTCTTTAACCAGTGTGTGTTGCCAGTGATGACTTACGGAACTGAGACGTCGCCGCTAACTATGGGCCTTATACGAAAGCTTAAGGTCGCTCAGCGGGCGATGGAAAGAGCTATGCTCGGTGTTTTCCTACGTGATCGAATCAGGAATCAGGAAACCCGTTGGAGAACTAAAGTCGCCGACATAGCTCACCGCATCGCAAAGCTATAGTGGCAATGGGCAGGGCACATAGCTCGAAGAACCGATGGCCGATGGGGGAAGAAGGATCTCGAGTGGCGATCAGGAACCGGAAAGCGCAGTGTGGGACGGCCCCCCGCTGGATGGACAGATGACCTTGTTAAGGTAGCGGGGATCCATTGGTTACAGGCGCCACAGAGTCGCACGCTGTGGAAAAAGTTAGGTGAGGCCTTAGTCCAGCAGTGGACGTCAATGGGCTGACATGATGATATACCCATAATAAAAAACGCGCCACCCAAACGCATAATAAAAAAAAACATTCAAATCGGTCCAGCTGGCGTGGCTAATCAAGTGGATTCATTCTTTGGATGATAGAGACTTATATAGACGTCCTGACTGGCGCAAAGATCTTCGTCTGGCAGATTATTGCTGGGCTAGGTGGATAAAGGAATACTTACCGACGCTCACAACAAGACCAAGATGTAATTCTTTTACACCTAACTTGCAAACTGGAGATCTTGTTCTAATATTTAACGGAAACTTACCGAGGGAGATTTGGCCACGTGGTACAATACAACATATCCAGGAAAAGATGGAATCGTTAGAGTAGCAGATGTGAAGCCACAAGCGAGTGTATTGAGGAGACCGATTCGAAAATTGATTAGGCTGCCAGTTGAAAAAGTTGAGCCAAAGTCGTCAGCCTAAATGAGTAAGACTAATGCACCCGTAGCTTACGAAGAGGGCTATGTCGACGATACTGGCACCTTAGGTCTAAGGTTTTATTATATAAACTGAAGGACAGATTTTGTATATTTTTGACTAGAAAGAAGTCACCTGCTTTTCGTTTCCCATTGTTGTGTGATTGCGAAATATTATAATGGATGGGATTTATTGAACAATTTTGCGTTTAGTTTCTCGGGGTCGACAAAGCCCTAAAATTAATTTAAATAACACACTTAAGATTAAAAGTAGGACTGGTAGTAGATGAAAATAGGTGAAAATTATATGCAGTTCTTAAAAGAAAAAACACGGCAAAACATTATATGAGCACAAATTGACCAAAAAAGGCAGTTTGTAAAAAAGTAAAACCTAAACAATTTAGGGTTGGAGATCTTGTTTTATTGCATTCATATAAACGAATAAGTAGATATTTGAGTTAAGGCAAGTATACAAGGGTATAGTTACCAGTTAAGAGAGGTAGGGCACAGCAAGTACTCGCTCGAACAAGCCGCCCAAACAATTAAAGCAGGGCATAGCGAGTACTTGCTCGAATGAGCAGCCTGAACTGGGGAAGTACCTCCACATTACAGAAAACCGCGGCCATAATAACACCAACATTGAGTAGTGTTCTGTTCCTGGCGGTAAGTAAGATTGCCAGAGCTCTTTGAGGATACGCTGCGCGGACAGCGGAGAATCGGCGGTGCTTATTGCTGTTATTGCTCGGCGCTGACGCGGCGTGCTGGTACGGCGGTCAGGGAGACCTGATGAACTGATTGAACGGGTTCCCGAACAATTAAGTATCTCCGCCCTGGGAGGCTGATCAGCCAACCTTTGAAAAGTCTCTGAAGTTGTAGTCGTGCCGGAGAAGGAGACCGGAGTGGACCCGGCTACTACAACAGAGGGGGATCAGGGGCCCTTCCGCCCGCCATGCCAGCAACCGTATTATCTGTGCCGAGCTTTGGCAGTTCTAGTACCGCACCTTTTGTCCTCTTAGCTGTCTGTGCAGTGAATCCTCGTCTTTAGTCTAAGTTATTTTTTTTTTGTACATGGCAAGGATCAAAAATGTGGACTTTTGTAGGTAGTTAGGGGTATTCACGCAAATCTTAACGCAGTCCGATACATCATACCTTCACTATACACTACAAACTCGAGCACAATTTTGTGAGTCGTGCCGGTGTATGTATGTTCGTCCGGGAGAATATCTGCTGTCGCCGCCTTCATAGCCTTGAAGAGAGGGACCAGTTGATATTGTGGGTGCGCATAGATCACGGCGGCTATACTCGTATCTATGCGTGCCTATACAGGTCTCAAAGCGATGACATGGACGTATCTCGACTCTTCAGGCTTTTGTGTTTGACGACTGACAAAGATCTAAAACAATATCCCACAGCAGAACTAGTTATTTTGGGAGACTTCAAGGCCCACCATCGCGAGTGGCTTAGTTCTCGAACCAATAACTACGCAGGGATATCTGCTCATGAATTTGCTCTGACCTATGAATTCTCTCAGCTGGTAATTTCTACTACGAGAATACCAGATATAGAGGACCATATGAGCTCCTTACTGGACCTTCTGCTGACTACACGTCTGGACAGATATTCCGTCTAAGTGGATGCGCCTTTAGGCTCCTCGGACCACTGTCTCGTTCGGACTAAAGTGTCATGCACACAACCCAATCCATCTGGGCCAACTAATTGGCGTCGTGTGTGGCATTATAAGTCGGCAGACTGAGATGGATTGCGAGAATTTTATACATTGTACCTGTGGAGGCAGATCTGCTTTAGCTCGGTGGAACCTAACGTCTGCGTAGCCGCAGTCACTGAGACAATCCTCGCTGGTATGGAATGTTATATTCCTAACCCGCGAGTAGCTGACGGCGTCAAAAAACGACTGTGTTTTAAGAGGTCTTACAGAGAAGCTAAAATTCTTAAGAAAACTGCATATGAGGCTTGGACCACGGCTTGTCATAATAAGGATCCGAATATTTCTGAGGTAAAACGCAAATTAAATGCTGCCTCGAGGTTCAGTAAGAACGCAACTGCCTGAGCAAAATTCCAATTCATCAGCAAAATTGGTGGGCTACTAGCAAGCTATGCTTTCTGGTCGCTTGCCAAAGCTGCCGAAGGGAACTTTTGCCAGACGTCGTTACGACCACTGCGAAAGAGCGATGGTGACCTGGTCCATAGTGCTAAAGGGGAAGCCGATCTAGTGGGCAGTTTCTTTGCCTTAAACTCGAATATGGTCGATGAAGGTGCTGTACCACCTACTATACCGTGGTGCTGTAAGACCATGCCGGAAATCTCCATAAAGCAGCGAGAGGTCTGGCGGGCGTTGCTTTCTCTAGACGTTCATAAGTCGAATGGGCCAGGCGGTATACCAGCAGTGGTGCTTTAATCGTGTGCTCCTGAGTTATGTCCTGTAATCACGCACCGTGTATACACGTGTATCTCACACGCCGATGGGCACTAGCCATTGACAGTCAGGGGGAGGCATTGGTATGTAGCCTGGACATAGCGAAGGCGTTTGATCGGGTCTGGCACCGGGGTCTTCTATCGAATTTGCCATCTTACGGTGTGCCCGAGGCTTTGTGCAAATGGTAGCTTTTTGTCCGGCAGACGCATACGAGCAGTAGTTGACGTTAGTTGTTCTGATAGCATGGACATTAATGCTGGTGTCCCGCAAGGCTCTGTGCTGTCTCCTACGCTGTTTCTACTGCATATCAATGATATGTTGGACATCAACAACATACATTGCTATGCAGATGACAGTACTGGAGACGCTTGTTACACGGATCGAGCAAGCATCCCTCGTTCCGTTATGCAGGAAAAACGTGAAGAACTTGTGTCAAATCGAGATCACTCTCTCCAAGGTCTCTGACTGGGTACGGGAAAACTTGGTCCGATTTAACCCTACAAAGAAGAAATAAAGTCTGCGCGTTCACCCCTAAGAAAACCCCATTTACTGTGGTCCTACAATTCCAGAACACTCCCCTCTCCATCTCCAAGAGCATTGGGATTCTTGGTATTGACATCTCCAGCGATGTTCAGTTCCGAGATCATCTGCAGGACAAGGTGAAGCTGGCTTCCAAAAAACTTAGTGTACAGAACAGAGCGAAGCAATACTTCACGTCGCGGAAAAGGTTGTTGCTTTACAAGTCGCAAGCCTAGACGGATGCACCCGGATACCAGCTTGGCCCTTTTGATTCGGTTCAACGACGGGCTGTGCGGTATCGAGCCCTTAAGTCTGAGGAGAGACTTTGCCTCCCTGTGCGTATTCTACCGCTTTTACAATGGGTTGTGTTCTGAGGAATTGTTTGAAATGATGCCCACGGCTACTTTCTACCATCGCACTGCTCGCCACGGCAGGGAATTCATCCTCACACTTTAGAACCGAAATGGTCGCGTACAGTGCGGTTTCAGAGAAACTTCGTCCCGCGAACGCTTGAGTTGTAAAATGAAATCCCTGTCAAGGTTTTCTCCAAGGACTACAGTAGGAATGGGGTTCTTCAAGAAAGAAGTTATTAGATCTTTGAAGGGTCGGCAAGGCGCGAGTGATGGTGTTGCAAGCGTCCATAGGCTACGGTGACCGCTCACCATCAGGCGGACCGTAAGCTTGTTTGCCACCTTCGTGATATTAAAAAAAAAAAAAAAAAAAAAAAAAAAAAAATGTTGATGTACCTAACATAAGTTAGTAAATCATATTGTATTACCGTTTGTTGTTCCAAATAAATAAATAAAATAAATATACTTCAAAATGCGTGTTGTAGGTTTATATTGACATCCCTCCACGCAGTCACGTCAGGCCTTTTCTGGACAATGTGGATATTTTTAACATGAGCTCACGCCGAGAGTTACACTTAGCGCATTCGTGTATACCTTCGGAATACCTAAACGCAAAACTTAAATGGAAAAGAGATGACAGTGTACGAAGTTTGCGAACTATTGATAGCGTTTTGAAAATCCCGCATCACCGCACGTCCGCATTTCGAGGCAGCTTTAGATACGCGGCCATTAGGTGCTCGAGCAATGTTCCTCCATCGATCCGTTATTTAAATAGTTTAAAAATTATAAGTTAAAAGCAAAAAGTTTTTACTTAAGTCGGCCAAAAATTATTCTCGTTTGTATTGGCCAAATAAAGCTGTTCAAAATATAAAATTAAGTATAATTAGTAAGTAGTAATGTAATGTAATAGTAAGTATAGTAGTATATATGTATTTCTTTTTAGACACATACTATACATATTATTATTATGCTTTAATATCATATTCTATTTCTAAAACTATCCTTTATTTTGAATAGCTATAATTTGAATGTACATAGTTGAATATACCTACGTAAGGTATATTATTAACACCCACGACAGATCGTCTGGCTATGGGCATGGCTGACGAGCGTGTCCCTGCTATGGGCATGGCTGACGAGCGTGTTCCTGCTATGGGCATCGCTGACGAGCGTGTCCCTGCTATGGGCATGGCTGACGAGCGTGTCCGTGCTATGGGCATCGCTGACAATCAGCGCTGCAACAATCCGGTGTCACTCACAAAATATTAAAGGAAAATTTTACGTATTTTTATTTATTATTGATAATTTGTAATAGTTCTAGTCTTTAACTGTTTTTTAATTTATTGTTTTTGTGCTCGTCGTTTTCAAAATTTTTTGTCTTCTGCGTCTGCTGTTGTTTTTAGTACTGTTTGTTCTGTACTGTATGAGTGTTTTTTGATGTCTGTCTATGTCTACGTCTATCACAGATTTCATTGCAATATTAATTTTTTTACGGTGCGTTCGCCAGATTACAAAGTTACTTATTCAGATTTTATATATAGAAAACGGGACTAAAAATTCGAAATATCAGAGTTTTACTTGCTTTGTAGGCAAAACAAAATTTGGAGCTTGTGGGTCTGCTAGAAGTACCTTAGAAATTTGGAGCTTGTGGGTCTGCTAGAAGTACCTTAGAATTTGGAGCTTGTGGGTCTGCTAGAAGTAACTTAGAATTTGGAGCTTGTGGGTCTGCTAGAAGTACCTGAGAAATTTTGAGCTTGTGGGTCTGCTAGAAGTACCTGAGAATTTGGAGTTTGTGGGTCTGCTAGAAGTACCTTAGAATTTGGAGCTTGTGGGTCTGCTAGAAGTACCTTAGAATTTGGAGCTTGTAGGTCTGCTAGAAGATTCTTAGAAATTTTGATAATCGGTGAGTCAGTGAGTCAGTCAGTGACAAAACTAAGAAATTTGACTTGTAATTCTTGAACAACTGGTTCAAATTTTATGTAATGATGCCCTCTCTGTCTCTGCACTGAAAAGCTTGGCTTCTAGGTTTTTTCATAACGAATGGCTTCGAGAAAAGGATGGTACTTCCATGCATTTATTTGCTCTTTTGCTCGCCTTATTATCCATTAAGAGGCTTTTCAGTTGACGATCAAACGACAGATAGAACGATTCATCACTTTTTTGATTTTGTAAAGTAGCAGGCATAGAACATTCATAGAACGTGGCTCCTTTAGAACATTCAAAGAACGTGGCTCCTATAGAACATTCAGAGAACGTGGCTCCTATTGAACATTCATAGAACGTGGCTCCTATAGAACATTTATAGAACGTGGCTCCTGTAGAACATTCAGAGAACGTGGCTCCTATTGAACATTCATAGAACGTGGCTCCTATTGAACATTCATAGAACGTGGCTCCTATAGAACATTTATAGAACGTGGCTCCTATAGAACATTCATAGAACGTGGCTCCTATGATTCGTTAGTTTTTAGTTGCTAGTGCTGTACGCCATTTGACTTTATGCTTGCTCGAGTTTTAAATAAGTAAATGATAAATAAAACGACTTATCGTACGATGGTAGGTTAATTAATACAGAACAGTGTTTGGAATTGAGCTGACGTTTCAGGTTAACCTGGCAATCTTCAAAATTGCATAATATTATAACGATAGGAGCGAACAGAGGACAAGCTCGAGAGTCGATAAGGGTGGGCAACGCGATCGGTCCCGCGGGCACGCGCCGTCCCCGCGCCGTCCCCGCCGTCTCCGCGCCGTCGCATACCTCTGACGACGTGCCGCCGGGAACGATTCTCTAGATTGGATCCGTACATACAATTGCTCACGGGATTGCTTTCCTACTAATAAATTTTGCGTAGAAAAGAAGCAGCCATAATTTAAAAATCCAAAAAATAAAAAAATATTATTTAAGCCTCGTGCAACAGTAATAGTAGGGACTATGTATTTGAAAATTAACTGTGATATCACTGAAATGAGTACTATACTCATTTAGCACGTTTAGTTGGTTTAACTTAAATAAATACAATTTCTAGCCGATTCATATAACCACTTGACCGATTTGAGTGATTTAGTGATTTTATCCTGGGTGGTCCTACATAAATCAAAACTAGCCAAGTGTGTGTTGTACTCGGTGCGGTTTCGTATAATAGCAATAATTCATTGCGTATATTTGGAAAACTGAATGACATCCTCGTACTTAGCTATCACTATAACTCAACAAACGTTTCAATTATCTTGTTTAAGCTCGGTTATAGTTATTGCTTTTGCTTTTGAATTTATTCGAGATAAAAAGCAGCCTATGTCCTATTCCTTGACATAACCTATAAGTGTACAAGTTATATCCCGATCCGTCCATCCGTCGTGGCTGAAGCGTTATTGAGTAACCAAGATCCATCCATACTTACAAACATTAACATTTTAAATATGAGTAGGAATGATAGGATAATGGGATAGCTGGTAGTTAATGAATTTTTCCAGTGGCTCCACCCGCCCTGAATCGGTTATCGGCGTGGGATTCTTACGTCAACTCCTTAATTATACTTATGAAGTTTGCTATAGCAAGCTATAGTTCGTTTAAGCTCGGTTATAGTTATTCTTAAACTGCATTCCCTAATTTAAGGGGTTGGGGGATAAAAGTTCCAAGCTTTAAAATTTTTTTTGTTTTTTGTGTACTATTACTAGCTTACATACCAAAATTCAATCTTTCAAAAAGAATTAAGTAAGAATTTTGATGATCCTCAGTGAATGAGTGACGAATTCGGGGATTTTTAGATATCAATAAAAACTAAAGTATAAGAGCTGTGCAATCAAAACTAAAGTATAAGAGCTGTGCAATCAAAACTAAAGTATAAGAGCTGTGCAATCAAAACTAAAGTATAAGAGCTGTGCAATCAAAACTAAAGTATAAGAGCTGTGCAATCAAAACTAAAGTATAAGAGCTGTGCAATCAAAACTAAAGTATAAGAGCTGTGCAATCAAAACTAAAGTATAAGAGCTGTGCAATCAAAACTAAAGTATAAGAGCTGTGCAATCAAAACTAAAGTATAAGAGCTGTGCAATCAAAACTAAAGTATAAGAGCTGTGCAATCAAAACTAAAGTATAAGAGCTGTGCAATCAAAACTAAAGTATAAGAGCTGTGCAATCAAAACTAAAGTATAAGAGCTGTGCAATCAAAACTAAAGTATAAGAGCTGTGCAATCAAAACTAAAGTATAAGAGCTGTGCAATCAAAACTAAAGTATAAGAGCTGTGCAATCAAAACTAAAGTATAAGAGCTGTGCAATCAAAACTTTATATGACGAGTTGAGGTCTGACGAGGTGCTTATTCTTTCGCAGAACGAAAAAGCACAACTAGCAGACGTGTTAATGCAATACGATGATATATTCAACGGGAAAGGGATATTAAAAAAAAACGGGTTGCACTCCGGGAGTACCAGCAGAAGTGAAAACATACAACCTGGATATAGCATTTTAACTGTGTAATCCGCACTTTCATCTTTTCATCAACCCAATTTCCTCTTACTTTTTATTCGTCCTATAGAGTTAAACATTTTTTACCCATCACAAAAAAGTGCACAACGCCGCTACAGACGTTTTCACTTCAAAATTATAATAGGCGTGGCATTATGGTTTCCGTCACACGAATTTTTATGGCGTGGTTTCCGTCTTACGTCTTACGAATTTTCGATCAGCCTGCGCGAATTTATCATTTTTTACCCATACCAAAAAAGTGCACAAAGCCGCTAAAGAAGTTTTCACTGCAAAAAAAAAAACCCTTTTTTTATTTATTTATAGGTCCTTATTATGCTTACAGAATTTTCCAAAAGGCCTAGTGAGTAAGATTACAATTGTTTTTCATCTTATAACTAAAAAAATCTATCTTATTTATGTTTGTACAGATTCGTAATTAAATTGGGCAAGCTTATGTTGAAAATATAAACATCTGAATGCTGAACAATAAATGTATAAATAGATGTACTGCACCAGTGCTCGGTTTGTGAGTGCGTTTGCAGCAAGATAGTGCGCACACCGATACCGGCGGCGCAAACACTGCACGATGGTCCGGAACGCTAAGTGCGCATCACTCTAGCAAGTAGGGATCGTTACTTTACGGTTGAGAAGCAGATAGTAGTATAGTATTATATAATCTGTGCAGATAGTAATGTATTAACAGTGCAATTTTTCTTCTGAGATCTAATGTGTTAAGACTAACCATACCTGTCACAAAAAGTCAGGAATATAAATAGGGAATCCATACATCTTTTTGTACAAGATTCGCGCAAACTTTTGTTGTACTCGTCCTACGATAATTATGTACTTTTCTTTAAGAGGGTCCCACACAATAGCTTTATATAATTCGAGAGAGTCCCACACAATAGCATTATATTCTTCGAGAGGGTCCCACACAATAGCTTTATATAATTCGAGATAGTCCCACACAATAGCATTATATTCTTCGAGAGGGTCCCACACAATAGCTTTATATAATTCGAGAGAGTCCCACACAATAGCATTATATTCTTAGAGAGGGTCCCACACAATAGCGTTATATTCTTCGAGAGGGTCCCACACAATAGCGTTATATTCTTCGAGAGGGTCCCACACAATAGCGTTATATTCTAAGAGACTTCGTACATACGCAACTAGAGGGAAAGGACGACCGTGGATCTGTAAATCTGTAAAAAGACCTGCAGGCGCGTTTACATATGCCAGTTATATGATCAGTAAAAGTCAGTTTACTGTTAAATATTAGTCCTAAGTCGCGTATTTCAGTCACAACACGCTCCAAAAAGTCATTATTAATAGTATAGTCATAATAATACGGAGTGGGAGATCGAGTAAACGTCACTACTTTACATTTGGAGATATTAAACTCCAAATTGTTAAGACTACACCACTCAACTAATGCCACTTGCATTGACAATATATTTTTCCTTAGCCTTCATACGTCCCCACTGTTGGGGCACGGCCTACCCTCATAAGCGAGGGTGATTTTTTTTTTTTGACGTATGCAGGTTTCCTCACGATGTTTTCCTTCACAGAAAAGCCAGTGGTGTGAATCAGTGTACTTAAGAAATTAAGAAAAGACTCATTGGTACACGCCGACCCCGGGGTTCGAACCTCCGCCACTTGGGACGTAAAGTCAAATTTAAACCCCTCGGCCACCACCGACTTTTACTTACTTGTACTTGTTTCAGCAGTACATATACTAAAATTGGAACGACAATATATTTACTGACATAAAACCAATTCAAAAATCAATTATAAGCAATCTAGAGTCAGATCATTGTGGTTAGTGGTTTTAGAAAGAAAGAATAGTATTACTAAAAAGGAAATTAAATTTATACCAATTACAACGAAACGGATTGAATCATTTAAATCTAACTTATTGCATAAACTTCCGGATTTACTTTATAATGGCAACTTAAATAATATGTACAATACTGTTCTTGACACTATTACTACAGAGTATAATAAAATATTTACTGCAAAAAAGAAACTTATTTCCAGTCGGTTTAGTTTTAGTAAATTGGCTACCCCAGGTATTTATAAAAGTAGGCGTAAACAGTTTGAATGACTGCCAAATATTTAGGGAATATGTAAAAAAATACTCAAAAACCTTTAAAAAAAGTCTGTCTTGTTGCAAAATCAATTCACCTCAGACATAAAGTAAAAACATTAACAAATAAAATAAAAACTACATGGAACATAATAAATAATGAAACTGGTAAAGCTAGGAACTCTTTTCAGGACTTTGAGTTGATTGTAGATGATGCTAGTTTATAAACAAATTGTGAGGTAGCAGTTGCCTTTGAATTTTTTTTTTAGCAATATTCCATTCAAAACAACTGAACATCTTAAGAGGGCGGTATAGGCCAGAAAGCTAATTTCTGTAATACTAACGTTGTGTATGTAAATGTACTAAAAATCATTACACAATGTCATATACATTACTATCAGATATATTTGTTATATACTTCCTCAGTAAATTATTCCATAATGACGTCTTGAAACTTTTTTATTTTTGTATGGAATTTAACGTTTTTACCGTTTTGTAGTCACATTTTTTTAGTTTTTGCTACAATTTATAGTCAATGCACTAGATAATAAGCTATTCTAATTATTGAATCAACTTTCATTACAATAAAATCCAATACACGCTTTAAAAATTTGCACAAGTGTTGAAACAGTGGTCGCTTTTTATTGCATTAAATACAATAAATGAAAATCACTCAGATAGGTAATGCACTAGACAAAAGCAAGTTTTAGAACATATATTTTTTTCAATCCTTCAGGTGCTCTAGTTCAGCCACAAAATTTGCACAAAAACGGAGTATTTACGCGTTCTAGCCTATACCGCAGCCTTCAGTCCAATTTTAGCAGAATAATCAATAAAAACTAATGTTCCTGAATGTAAAGTTCCCTTTGTATTTAAAAACATTAGTCCTACGGATATCATAAATACATTTAAAACATTAGAAATAAAAAAACACCACAGACCTTTGGGGACTTTCTGTAAAAACTATAAACTCAATATTTCATGTTATAGCGCAACCCCTAGCCATAATTTTTTATAGTTGTGGTGTGTTTGATAGTATGTCGACACTGCAAAAATAGTATATTTTAGCTATTCCTCTTTCGTCCAAGATCGCGCCAAGGAAGGACGTGTACGCAATTAAAATAAAAATTTCGTGAAGCTGTTAATCGAAAGTGACCCTTAAGGTATTATTTTTAGGTTATTTTTAGCATACGTTTCATCAATTATAAATTGATCGCTCGACCCAGCAACGCGTGACCTCAAACCCCACTCTTAGCTGAGTAAAAGAGACAATTGTTACAACTGAAACGCTCTCGCACGGAACTCACTCACGATGACATGAAACAATTTCAAGTTGAAATGATGTCCATGCTAACATCATGGAAAAAAGATCAAGATGAGAGGTTAACAAATATTGAGAGTACACTGGCGGAAATTAAGACGAGTAATGTGGAAATTGAAAAGTCAATGGATTTCTTCTACGTGCAATACGAGGAAATGCGTTTAAAAGTCGATAGCTTAGAAAAAAGATGCTGTAACAACGAGGCATACATTGCGACGTTAGAAGAAAAGCTAGAAGAAGTTAACCGGAACGCGCGCTGCACCTCCATTGAAATACGTAAAACAAAAGAAAATCTTCTTGGACTCGTTACTAACCTAGCTAAATACCTCCAGGCAGACTTGAATGTGTCGGATGTAAAAGAAATTTTTAGGGTCCCTAGTAAGAATGTTAACAATAAACCCATAATTGCTGAATTTACTAATACGATGACCAAATTAAAAATACTTAAAGCAGTTAAGCAATACAACGCTGACAACAAGAGTCAGTCATAATTCTGAGCATTTACTTTTTTAATACAATTTTAACTTATATTAAAAAGGTTCTTATTAACAGGCGATACTATACTGTGGAAGAATTCAATAAAGATAATAATGTCTGGAATTAAAGGTATGGGCCCAATACTGGACATCCATCTATGACTTATGTAGTTGATAATTAATGACACATTGCGTACAGGGGATGCACCATAGATCCACCGTTGGCTGCTTGGTGTTGGGGGGGGGGGGGGGGGGTTCTGAATGGGGGTAGGTGTGGCGCATAGACTTGTACATGTATGTGTGTTTGAACATACTTGCATAGATTTTGTGTATTCGGTTGGCCTGGTTCCTGCGTGATTGATGGTAACAGGTGTACACCCGGGAAGTTTCTTGTGACTTCTTCTTCCCTTAGGCTTGTTTCCGAAGTGACAGTATGTTAAATGGTGTGCATTTGTTGCCGGACTGTCGTGTGGGAGCTGGGCTACTTCATGATATACAACATCTGTGAGTATGTGTATGCATATGGGTATGTGTGCACGTTTGTGTGATGCGCCCTCTCGCTATCTGGCGCTGGGCGGCCGATAGTGGATTGCAGCGGGTTATTAATATTATATTTATTATATTATTATACTTGTACCTATGTAAGATTATACATATATGTATATATTCTAGTAGTATCAATATTGATACACCGTGTTTTAATATAAATCAGTTTTAAGTTTAGAGTACGTGTGTCCGCCCTGTAATGTTAAATGCGTTGATATAAGTGTTATCACCGTTAATGATGTACGTCGCGCAGTCAAAAAGTTAAAGGCAAATGCCTCCCCAGGTCCTGATGGTATACCTGCGTATGTTATCAGGGGATGTATAGACGAGTTGATTGACCCTATTGTCTTCATTTTCAACCTGATTCTTAGTACCGGAGTCTATCCAACTATATGGAAAATGTCACGTGTCACTCCTATTCCAAAATCTGGACCTAGAGTCATGGTTGAAAACTATCGACCTGTAGCTAACTTATCTGATTTAGCAAAATTATTTGAGGTGGTCCTTCATACTGACTTACTACATCAATGTGAGCCTTACGTCACCGGTGCACAACATGCTTTTTTACCTAAACGATCTGTTGCCACTAATTTGATTACGCTGGTCGACTTATTGTCGGTCGAAGTCGATGCAGGGAATCAGGTAGACGTTATTTATTTGGACTTCAAAAAGGCTTTTGATAGAATAGACAATGACCTGCTATTATTAAAACTAGGTAAGATAGGTTTTGTACCTTGACTTCTTAAACTTTTGTCAAGCTACCTTAGCGAAAGGCAACAATTTGTGAGGTATGGGCCTTACGAATCTTATCAATATTCTACGCTGTCAGGAATAAGTCAAGGTTCTAATTTAGGACCCTTCTTGTTTATTGTACTGATCAACGATCTCCCGGAAGTTGCCAAATATTCACAAGTATTGTTGTTTGCCGACGACGTAAAACTGGCTAAAGTAATAAAATCCTCTAGTGATTGCAAGTTGCTGCAAAACGATCTGGACGCGGTGTATAAGTGGAGCTTAGAAAACAGGTTAGAGTTTAATATCAGCAAATGCGAAAAGATGACGTACGGGCGATCAAAAACTCCAATAGAGTTTCAGTATAAAATTGGAAGCCAGGCAATCATCAAAGTAGAAGAGGTTAGAGACCTAGGTGTTTACTTTGACTCACACCTCACTTTCCGAACGCACGTACAGAAAGTAACTTCAGCAGCGTCTCAGCGGCTAGGCTTCGTGATACGCAATGCTTCGCCTCTTTCTGTTGAAGCCACCTGCGCGCTATACTCAGCTCTAGTACGAAGTATTTTAGAGACGAATTCAGTGGTCTGGAGTCCTCATGAAAGTAAATATATTCTCATGATGGAACGTGTCCAAAAAAACTTCCTTAGAGCTTTATATAAAAAGAAATTTTATTATTATCCATTTTTATTTCCAACTCGTTTTCTACAGGGACACCTAGGCTTTGATTCTCTAGAAATAAGGAGGTCACTGTCTTTGTTTAAATTCGTCCTACATATTATAAGGAATAAAATTGATAGTGTTGATCTATTAGGTAAGTTATTAAAGTTATTTGCGCCTGATTTCTATCTGAGATCTCGCTCACGTCCTTTGTTTAAGGAAGCTGTATCCCGCACGCGCCTGTACGCACGGTCACCGGTCCCACGCGCGCACGCTCTGCTCCGCTCCATGCTCGCAGCAGCACCACAGTGTGACCTGTTCGTGTCTGACATAACAAATTTGTTGACTGAGTGCAAGAGTATGCTAGAAAGACGAATGTGAGATTTAGAAGTATATGTTTTTGTATTTGAAATGTATGTGTTTTAAATGTATTGTAGTGATATGGTTTACAAACTGTTATACTGCAATTAATAATAATAAATAAATGTAAACTTGTGTGTGTAAATCTCAATATGAATCGGATTTATATTTTGTTCCTTTACTACACACATTGTAACTTATACAATCGAAGTTTTATTGGAGTTGCTTGAGTGTGTCATGCTCTCTCCAAGTCTCTGCGGTGGTGGCATGTGTGTCGGGTCGTTACGTTCCCTAAAACATGGTTGAGCGAAGCGATGGCCGATTCATGTGTCATACTTCTGAACGGGTGCCGCTGTGGAGGCTGGTCTGCTCTTGCAAACTTCTTTGTATTCTTAGTATTCGGTCATCGGTGTAGGATTTTAACGGCAACTCCTCAATTACTAAACGAATAATACTTGACGTTTTCAAGTAGCTTATGTCCTTTTCCGGGACTCAACACTATCTGCATGCCAAATTTCATCTTGATCGGTACAGTGCTTTCACCGTGAAAAGGTAACAGACAAATTTACTTTCGCATTTATAATATTTACTATTATTTTATAATCATGGATAGTATGGATAATTTAAATTATATGTAAATATATGTATGTATGGTCGTGGTCAGAAAATGTTTACCACCTTAAGTATCACAATTGCATGCACACATTTAAGTCACAAGTTCTAAATGTCTATTTCATAATAATTTGATTGACCATAGATTATCTTTTTTCTAATATGACAATCAATCGCTCTAGGACAGGGATGGCGAACCTTTATTAATGTTTGTGCCATTTTCTATGAAAAAAAAAACAATACTGTACCTATGACGTGACGTCAAAAAATCTGGGTTACTTAATAATAATGGAGAAAGTTAAACGAATTGCTGTTAACTTAAAGCTATTTAGATACTTGCAGCTCGAAATGTTTACAGCAATCGAAATGATTAATATTTATATGCAAATTTAAAAAAAAAATAATGTGATTTCTGCTGTTGCAAATTAGGTGATAAAATCTCACATTAGGGCAGGCTCGTACTTTGTTACTAAGCAGTCTAGAAGCCAAACTAGAGTTCATTTCTAAAAATGACTTGCAAGCATACGTAGGTGAAAATAGAAATTTCATAAATGATTGGCGGCCCGAATTGCCACGGGTTCGCCATCTATGCTCTAGGAGATGGACTGACTACTATCAAGTTTTAATATATAGAAAACCTTCTTTGAAAAAACTAATATTTTAGTTTTTTAAATAAGAATATGAAGAAATAATAAAATAGACAGTTCGAAAATCTTTATTTAATATCTCGTATAACCTCCCTCTGCAGCTATGACGGCACGTAGTCTATCTCGCATAAATGCAACAAGACGCGTGCATAGATCATTACCTCTGATATCATCTCATACTTGAGCACAGTGTGATCTAAGAGCTTGAGGGTTTCTTTCATTTTGACAGTCCCAGCGTTGAACCATAAGCCCCCATAAATTTTCAATAAAGTTTAAATCAGCAGACCGAGCGGGCCATTGAATGGGACGAATGTCACGGTGCAGGTTGAACTACGCCATAGTAGCACGGGCTGTGTGTATCCGAGCATTATCTTGAACGTAAGTAATGTATGGGAATTCCGTTGCAGGATAAACTACGCGCACAGTAGGCAGTATCACTTCTTCCAAAAGCGACACATAATTAATGGCCGTAGTCCTATTCTCTAACGACGCCAGTTCTCCGACGCCGTCAAGGCTCTAAACCCCCATAAGTTTACTGTAATGCGACCTGACTCGTTTTGAGGCACAATATGACCTTCATCATACCGAGTTCGATTGTAGCGCCATAAAGTTAATCCTCAGATTTGGCTTGATTTAAAAGTTTTTTCATCGGTAAATATAGTATTCGACCAATCAAAATCGAGATGTCGTCGCGCAAAGTTAAGCCGGGCTGTTTTGTGGTGAGGTTTCAGCTCCACTTTAATAGCATGGTGTCTGTAGTGTAGTCCAACATTGTGCAAAGCTCGTCGGATCGTCCGAGCACTCACACCATATAAAGCAGCAAAATAACTAGTTGGTGAGAAACCATTCTCTTCGTAACAACGAATGATTTCTGTTATTTGCGCGGCGGTTAGTATCGGTCGTCGTCCTGAATTATTTCTATGATCTGTTATTTGCCCTTCTTCGCCGTGACGCCTAATCCAAAACCTCACAGTGAATCGCGATATATTGAGTTCTCGTGATATAGCACTAATACTATGTCCATCTTCGAAGAGAAATATTATTTCAGCCCTTTGCTCCAGGGATAAACTTGCCATTTTATTTCGTTATGAAAAAATCTTTTGTAAAATTTCATTTGTGAAATTCCAGATAAATCACTCGTTATAAAATCTTCCATGCCTACTTTTTCCCTGTTACCAAAGTGTTACGCATATACTCGTTTGGGCTGCAACATACAATAAATCACTTCTTTGAATATCAAATTTATATCCGTAGCAATTTTGGCTCGGTGATTTTGTCATAAAAACTTTTGACGTGACAACGTCTTATAAATTGGTTTGCCGGGTGACACTTCAAGAAACTGCGTTACGCTCCGCTCACGTTATGCGCTCACAATGAGAGCGAGTGAGAGGCACGCGGCATGGTTAGCCCGCCTAAGAGCGAGAGAGACAGACATAAAAAGTGAAAGGCACAAGTTGTCACGTTACAATGTTAATAATATTACGATTAATAGCAATGGTTTTTTGGCTTGTTGATTTTTTACAAACCCGGAAATACAGTTTCATTGACTGTGTTGAAGATTATATGTACTAAGCTTTAAGTAAATTCGACTATAAAAATATTATTTCCAATACAAAATATCTTTTTCCATTCTGACGTTAGGGATTCAATCTTCAGAAAACATTAAGGTAGGGTTCCTTAAAATAAAGCCTGCCAAGTGCATGTCATACACACATTTAGGTAGGGATCCTTAGGATAAAACTGGCCTAGTGTGTGTCATTCACACATTAAGGTAGGATTCTGAAGAAAAAAATCGGCCGAGTGTGTGTCGCACACACATTAAGTTAGAGGTCCTTAGAATAAAAACGGCCAAGTGCGTGTCGTTCATAGATGTCAGTAGAGTTCCTTAGAATAAAACCGGCATAGTATGTGTCGAGGGGTCCTTAAAATAAAGCTTGCCAAGTGCATGTCGTACATACATTAAGGTAGAGTTCCATAGAATACAGAAATAAAGACTCAGAATTAATGCATGTAAGTATTTATAAAACTTGTAATTTGACTTTGTTCAACATTTTTTATTGCATGCATTTATAAGGCTCCGCGTATTGTGTTTTTATTTTAGATTATATGAAGTCATGACCAACCCCCTGTTTTAACTTTTTACCATGACTTTTAAAAATCTGAACTGGAAGATCACACAGTTTTAGGCTACAAGGCCTATTCCTTAGCTCAACGACTGCTGTGATATGACCACCAGCCAGGACCGACGGATTTACTTAGCACATTTTATTCGAAGGACCCCTAACTTAATGTCTGTGCGACATACACTATGTCGGTTTTATTCTTAGGAACCTTACCTTAATGTGTGTACAAATAGGGACACATCAACCTCACCTTAATGGAATTTGAACTCAAGGCGCAACAGAACGAAAAAGTCGCGAAGAGAAATAGTCGTAATTTATTATTATGTCTCACACTGGCTGCTGTCTTACGTAGTATCCCCAGTGCAACGCTTCGCAACCGCAAATTATGAATAAATTATAAGTGTGCGTGCGTTATAGTAAGCGCAAACATTCTTCTTAGTAAGTAGCTATAGACTTGTGCCCAAAACTGGGAAGTGTGGGTTGATATACTCATTCGCTTAGTTCTTTGTTTCAATATACTAAGGTTACAAATAAGCATATGGCCCGCCTCGTGTTAAGCAGTCAACGCAGCCTATGGACGCTGACCCCTGTGCGTGACTAACTATATAGGCTTGAGGTGTGAGGATGGACTCCCTTACGGTGGCAAGCGATAGTAGAGAGGTGACCGGACTTGTGCATAGTTTTTAACAATTCCTCAGATATACACAATGGTTAACAAACATCAACTTAATCCACTGATTTTATCTCGACTAGTATTGGCAAAAGTCATCAGTTGGCAGACTCTTTGGTCTTTGGTCGAGACTGGCCTTTCATTAAAAGTAAAATAAAATATCAGAAGTGTTAGTAACGTCATTTAATTATTTAAAATCAACATGACAATTTAAATTAAAATTAATAATGAGGATAAACTAAAAATAACAACAATAAAAATAAAATTTTAATAGACATTATTTGGCAGTACATTTATTAACAATAGTGTGAATAGCCACAACGGATCTAAGTGCAAATGGAGCTTTTAATATAAAGTACTTCCATTAATTAATCCTAAAACTTTTTGAATATAATAAACTTTTTTAACTACAACTAATCCACAATTAGGTAATCCAGATAACAGGAACCTATTTGAAAAAAATAATAATCATAAATTAAAACTATTTACCTAAACCCTTAATCTTTATTGCCGAAACGCGTGAGCTCGTCTTATCTTTATTATCTATTACTACATTTTTATTACACGTCACACCAAAGATTTAAAGAAATCTTACATCAGACATCCGAATTACTAAAACCCTTATAAAATCTCTTATTTATTATATTATGCTGTCTCTTAAACTGTCGATATACCCATGATATTATATAAAAGTAAAATATCCAAAACTTTAGGTATCGAGCTAATTATCTATATAGAAAATTTTGAGCGCGCGAGCTACTGAACTTTTCCTAACAAAAGTGTTAGTATTTGGATTAGTTTATTAGTATAGAAAAATTTAACACACTCTTATTATTGTGGCCATAATTCATTACTGTTAATTTTATTATAATCTTAGAAAAATATTCAGCTAACAGAAAAGCAAGTTCAGCTAAAATAACCTGCAGGTAATCATTATGATTTTGGACTGAGTAAGAATCATGTGTTATGTCAAAAACAACATAAGAATTGCTTGTTAAACGCCTAGGTAGGTATTACCCAAGTTGACTATCGAGAAAAGAAGGAAGACAAACATTTTCCATCTGTTAAGGACGACAGAAAATACATTGATATTGTTTCGTCTCCATATAAGTTTTCTGCCGTCCTTATGCGATTGAAAAGTTTTTTCGTAAACAAATATGACGGTGTTTATTATTATTATTATTAACGCAGTCAAAATTATAATATTCCAAGCAAAAGCTTACTCTTGCTTGAGCATTCGCTTTTGTTAGCGGAATCTTTTTCGCTGGTTTACGGTGCCCAAGCCCTGTTTCTTTTTCGCTGGCTTACAGTGCCAAAGCCCTGCTTGTTTCAACCGCCGCCGGACAGTCTGCGTCAAAATCTGAAAATTTAATTTTATTTACAAATACCCAATAATAAAAGCTGAAGCATACGAAGAGGCAGTGTTGCCAACTATCAAAAAGTCTACTCCTATTAGAAATTATTTCCTCGTTTTGAGTTTAAATAAAATACTATTTAAATGTAATACTATTTTTATAAGAGAAAATAATACCTATATATAAATTTATTTAAACAATGCAATTATTATTGATTACTAAATTTCAACTAAATTCTTAATTAAAAAACGGTACACTTACTTTTACTGAGACTCCGCTGTCCGTCCGTCCGTCTG
The DNA here is from genome assembly GCA_946406115.1 of Apoda limacodes. Lineage (NCBI taxonomy): Eukaryota > Metazoa > Arthropoda > Insecta > Lepidoptera > Limacodidae > Apoda > Apoda limacodes. Next base: position 630,221 of record OX291553.1, on the reverse strand, counting down.
TCTGTCACTAGGATGTATCTCATGAACCGTGATAGTTAGACAGTTGAAATTTTCACAAAAGATGTATTTCTGTTGCCACTATAACAACAAATATTAAAAAACAGAATTAAATAAATATTTAAGTGACGTGATATTTTGCTCGGTTTTGGATAATCTAAGGAACTCTACTTTCATGTATTGATAACGGCAACAGGTAGACGCTTGGAATATTCACAGAATATTTAATTATATATAAAAAAAAAATTAGAATAAACCAAATATTTGAGGGGGGCTCCCATACAACAGACTTGATTTTTTTGCTGTTTTTATAGATAATGGTACGAAACCCATCGTGCGCGAGTCCGACTCGCACTTGGCCGATTTTTCATAATAATTTTCGCGATGTCTATTTTTTTACAAGTAAGGCTGAGCCCTTCTCGTGAGTTAAAATTATTTCCTGGCAGTCGTCATTACTCACCTTAACACTAGCGATCGGTCACACGGGTTTCATTGAAGATTACATTTCAATTCGTTAGTAGAATTCTGTGATTTTTTGATATTTCGGCCTCAATCGGGCTCCGCCGATTTAGTTCAGTTACTCAGAGACGGTAAAAAACCACGTTTATTGTAGGTCGCAGTAGCCTTGTTGTGTTCAAAGTCACCATTTGTTTTACCCATAAAAAATTGCTCCCTGTTACCTATTATTTAGATAATGAATCACACTATAATATTATAAAGGCGAAAGTTTGTGAATGTGTTCTTCACGCTCAAACGGCTGGACCAATTTGAATGAAATTTGGTACGGAGGTAGGTGACACCCTGGATTAACATATAGGTATGCTACTTTTTATGCTTAAAATTATAGTGTTTTCGAGGGATTAGCACGGAATAAGATATAGCCCGATAACTGAAATTAGCGCAGATGAAACCGCGGGCACAGCCAGTATCATTATAAAGTTTTTTTACACTGACTGGCGCCGCGTGCATAGTTATATTTAGTTACTACCTATAAAGAGAACGGTGTTTAGATCCATTACAGTTACCATTGCCGCGCGCGTATATGTTGTGTGTCACGCAATACCACAACATACCTACACGAGCGGCAATGATAAAAGGCATAAGAAATAATACGTAAATAATATAATACGCCAAACAATGGATTTTTAACATCGATCCCCTTGAAATTACAAAATAAGCACGCCGGTCATGTCTGATTTTTTTTATATAAAACCGACGACATGGTTCAGTAAAATATATTTTTCTATCGCTTATAGCGCATCTATATAACTATAAAAGTGCAAATAAATACCTACCACTGACTGACTGGTAATGGATAATGATACTTACGTGATACTGAGAAGCATCTTCTCTTCCTCAAGTCGTCTTTATTAGCAGTTGTGGCTCGAACAGGGTCTCCCCCCGCTTTCTCGTTCCGGAGGATCCAATGTCTTATTGTTTTTCTCTGTAAAAAGAATGTTTTAAATTTGACGCTTATTTTAGACAGGTGTCAAAAAAGTCAAGTCGATACCTCAAAAAAAATTTTGATTCATGATGGATAGGTTCCTCTAAACATACGTAATTAACAAAGTATATTTACTAACTGTTATTCGAGTTCGTAGCTTAATATTTTTAATTCTGTAGCCCGCTTCTTCGCTGCACTTGGATAAGTTGAGGCACCATTTTTAATTTAGATAGGTAGTGATGCAACAAATGATTGCGCGCGCGCCTAATCGTGTCCATGTTACGGAGAACACAAAATTTTGATTTATTTTATTTTACCTAGATTTTGATTGAGCTCGGTACTTACGCCTCAGCCGCGCCTGCTTTCATTCATGTTTGTAGTATACTTATTATACACACCGGCACAATAAGCGGAACAGAAAAAAAAGTGGGACTATGAGATAATAACGCATATATTTGACGAAAATGTAATTAGACACAAAATAACAAATTGATTAACATCTTTTAACAACGACCCTGAAAAGTCTTCGTTATTTTTTATTGAAAAATAAAGAAATTTGAAATAAGTGAAATTTTAAGATGATTATGAACCATCACAAAAAATAAAAAAAAGTAAGCATTAAATGATTTAACAATAAAATTAAAGCAAAATTAATAACGAGTGTTTCCCCCTCTTGCTCTGATTACGGTTTCCATTCGTCTGGGCATGCTACAGATTATGTTATCGATGATTTCTTGAGGCAACCGCTCCCACTCCTCAAGTAATGCGTTTCCAAGTTCATTCAGATTGTTGGGGGGTGGCATTCTGGATTTAACCCTTCTTTTTAGCAAGTCCCAGACATGCTCTATCGGATTCATATCGGGGGAATTTGCTGGCCACTGCATCACCGGTATACCTACGTGGCTCAGATATGCCTGTACACAATCGTGTGCACTATGAGCACGAGCATTATCTTGCATTAGAATAAAGTCGTCACCAATAAATGGGGCAAATAGTACAACGTGTTCTTCTAAAATGTCTCTGATGTATCGATCTGCTGTCATGGTCCCTCCTGTGACTATCACTAACTCCGTGCGAGCTCCCAAACATATCCCTCCCCAAACCATAATCGAGCCGCTACCATAAGCCACTGTGTGTTCAAAATTAGACTGTATGTGGCGTTATCCTTTGCGTCTCCATATTCGCTGTCTGCCATCGATCTGTTTTAAAAGAACTCTGCACTCATCAGTAAAGAGAACCTGCTGCCATTCGTTTAAATCCTTTTTTGTGTTCCGCTAATTGTGCCGGTGTGTATATATCTATAGACATATTTGCAAACACAGCTCTCTTTCCTACGATTTATCTATAGCGATATGTTTTCGTGGGTAGCTTGATGTGTCGCCTAGTGTACGACTCGCACTTGGCCAGTTTTCTTCTAAGAACCCCTCAAAAAATAGTATTTAATAACTTCGACGATTCATAAGTGTTTGTAAATACGCTTAGTGAGGAACGTAGCCACAACGGGCGTGCGGGAACCACACAGTCAGCGGGCGGACCTATGATGGCTAACGCAAACTCGACTGGACAGCGCGGAGCACTGGTCTGAGGCTCCTCAAAGCGGACTCCTGAAGCGAGCTGGTGACACCACAAGGTCAACCCAACCAATCAAGTTCGAAAAAAAACGGAGACGCAGACCTCACAAACGCGGATCACGCTGTGCAGCAAATCGACCTGAACAATTGGGAGACCCCGCACCGCCTGCAAAGGCAAAAACTAAAAATTAAGTTTAATGAAGTAGAACTACATAGATGTGTATAGTCAGTTACGAACACAGTGAAAGAGTACAGATTGAAAATGAAAGCACGAAGAACCATAATACCTGTACAGCGCAATCAAGCAGTTTTATCTTGAAATAATCTGATACATGAATGACTAGTAGCCTTTGCTCGCCCAGTCCTGAATGAGGAAAGAATTTCAAGGTATGTTTTACTGAACATTACGAGATCTGCTTATTTAATAGATAAGCTTTTAGACATTTTACAAATGTAATTTTCGATTGTTTAGCTCGGCATGGTGGCGGCAGGTCGTTCCAGCAGCGGGAGGCTGTGAACTTAAAACTTTCTCGGAAAGCTGCGGATCTATGTCTGGGGCAAAGTATAAGGTAAGATGACGAGCGAGTCAGATATTTGTTTCTATCACAAGACCATGACAGTTTCTCGTACAGATAAACTGGTTTTTTCGTTTTTACGACCCCAAACATTAGAAGAAAGAAGAAAAGAAGAAAATACTTTTATTTAGCAAATAAGCAACACATTATAGGTACAACAAAACATTCAAAAATACAAAAAAAAAAAAAAGAATAGCAACTACAAGTTTTTTTGTGTTGCATAATGCCAAATAAGGTATCCACTCAGCATAAGCTGCGGCCAAAGCCACAACACTGATTTTCAGTGGAGCCCTTTATTCGCCGTCAGATCTCCAAAAAACATACATGCTCGCTGAATTGGCTAAATAAACATATCCTATACCACAGAACATTATACAGAGAAAAATAAAATATAATAAAAAATCTATTCCTTTGTCTAATTACTATCTCTAAAGTATTCTTAACTACCATAACAAAAGAGAAAGAAGTTTCGTTCTCTACACAAATTAAGGCCACCGACTTAATTCCGATGCATGCTAGTACTATCTACCTATTTCTATACACGATCCTTGACTTCCTCTTACATATACAATATCTACATTACTTTAGAATACGATGAACATTTGCATATATAAAGATACATATAATATAGACATAAATTTAAAATATCTACAACTATGATTATTTTATATTAAACAACAGAAAAATAGATAAGGTTTAAGGTAATTACTAATTTGAAGACCAGGCTGTATGGCATAGTCCTTAGCCTATCAAGCAAGGATAGACTAAACGCTCCAATCAAAGAGAATATTAATCACCACAGAGTACATTGTTACAAACATAGCTTAGAACAAACAAAACAATCAATTTTATGTACATATGAAGTTAAATGAAAACTATATTAAAATATTGTATAATATTGCTATTTTTATAACAGTTTTCCCTATCAATAAGGTGGACCATGTGAAGCTCAAGTAAGAATATTACCCATTCTTTAAATTTACACTTTTATTTGTTGGTCTAAAAGATATTTCCTTAAGCTTTTACTGAATGCTACTTTCGATTTTGCTGCTCGGCAGGGGGGTGGTAGATCGTTCCAACACCGACTAGCAGCAAACTTGAAACTACCACGAAAGGCTGCCGTTCTATGGCGAGGACAAAGTATTAAGTAAGATGAGGCCCGAGTCTCGTATCTACTTCTCTCACGTGCCCATGACAGTTTCTGATAAAGATAAATTGGTTTTTGGCTTTTAATAACCCCAAACAACAATACCGAAAGGTGTAGTTTTCTTCTTGCCTCCATTTTTAGCATGTTAGCACTATTTAGATAAGCAGTGACGTGTGTTCTAGGAGGAATATGAAAACAAAATCTGGCACATGCATTCTGGACCCTCTGTATCAGGCGATTTGACCTACTTAGTAAACATGGCCCATACACAGTGTCAGCATAATTTAGTTTTGCCAGAACAATTGACTCACATAGTTGAATTCTCAAATGTATACTAAGGTATGGTCTCATTTTGTATAATAAACTTAAACGATAAAAGCAATTTTTAACAGCTTCCAAGATGTGTGTCTCAAACCTTAGGTGGCTATCCATAATAAGGCCTAAGTTCCTGGCTTCAGGCACACATTCAATGGGATTATTATATATAGATATTGCTGGCTGATATTGATTGATTTGTTGTACTTGCTTTTTAGAGCCGGACACTATGAACTTTGTTTTCCCAGGATTTAAAACAAGATTATTTTTAGCTGACCAGCTAGCAATTCTATTAAGGTCTTCATTAATCTTATTTACAGATGTTGCTGTGTCTTGTGGCTGGAATGGAAAATAGATTTGCAAGTCATCTGCATATATATGGAATTTGCAATTTTTTATGCATGTAGATATATCTGCACTGTATAAAAGAAAGAGCAATGGCCCCAAGATTGAACCTTGAGGCACACCTCGCTTTACTGATTTTAATGCAGACACGCATGTAGAACCATCTTCCTTTGTTAGTTCAACTAACTGAGACCTATTACAAAAATAGCTATGAAACCAAGCAATTGTTGGAGAGTCAAAACCATAGTAAGAAAGCTTAGATAACAATAGCGAAGGATTAATGGATTCAAAAGCTCTAGAGAAGTCAAGGAGTACTAAAATTGATCCCATGCCACTGTCTCTTGCGTGCAGCAGATCGTCGACAACATCCAACAAAGCCGTTGCTGTACCATGATTCTTCCTGAATCCTGACTGAACTGTGGGAAGTATGCTGTGTTGCTCCAAGTACTTTGATAATTGAGTACTGACAACTTTTTCTAGGACCTTTGAAATACATGTCAAGATATTTATGGATCTAAGATCCTTCTCACTCAAAGGATTTGGCTTTTTCGGGATTGGTCTTACTACTGCAGTTTTCCAGAGATCAGGGTAAATACAGTTACTGATAGATTTGTTTACTATGGAAGTAATAACATTCAAAGTTTCTGGTAAGCTCATAATTATCATTTCTAATGAGATGTGGTCAATTCCTTGTGCATTTGAGTGAAGTCCTCTAATTATATTAGCAACAGTTTCTTGGTTAACTAATTCTAAATGAAATGTATGAGTTCCAAACCTATTAAACTCATAGTATGTCATTGTTGAGATGTCAATGTCATCATTTCCAGGTATATCCAAAAAATGATCATTTAACCTGTCTGGGTCATTGAACGCACTTGGTAGGTTAGAGGTATTTTGTTTTCTGTTGCTTAAGACATTTCGTTTAAGGTTCTTCCAGAGATTTGATGGATTAGCACTGAGAGATGTAGTTTTCTTCGTGCTTCCATTTTCAAAAGTTTAGCATTATTTAAATAGTTAGTTACATGTGCTCTGGGAGGGATAGGGAAACAAAATCGTACGCAAGCATTTTGCACCCTTTGTATAAGGCGTTTGGATCTTGCTAGGAGACATGGGCCATATACAGTGTCTGCCTAGTTAAGTAATGGTCTCATTTTGTAGAGCAGTCGCAAACGGTAAAAGCAGTTTCGAACAGCCTCAACTATGTGTGTCTCAAACCTTAACTGACTATCCATAATGAGCCCTAGGTTTCTCACTTCTGGTACTTGTTCAACTAGCTGATCAGAAACAGTTATTGTTGGCTGATTTTGTATGATAGACTGAACTTTCTTTTTAGAACCTAGGACTATATACTTAGTTTTAGTTGGATTTAAAACAAGACGAAGAAGCTATCCTATTAAGGTCATCATTAATTTTTTCCACAGATTCAGCTTTGTTATGTGCTTGGAATGGAAGATATATCTGCAGGTCGAAGAGAAGAGAGTATTATTGAAGTACTGCTTCTACTACTTGCTACACCGACAGACAACAAGACCATTCGCACCCGCATTTAGAGGGAAACCTATCGTAGCAGAAGGCGTACTAAAAATGTGGTGTGAGAATGATGAGCCGCTACAGTCACCAATCTCGGATAGCAGACTGACCGTCATCCGACAGTCAGACATAGCGGAACGAGTCCGTGCTTCGAATCCGTGGTACAATTCCAAATCATGGCAATTGTACGGCGCAACAATGCAGGAGAAGAGCATCTTCCTGACCCTGGGCATTCCAGAATCCAAGGTGGCGCAGATTCTGGAAAGGGAAAGAGGAGGTGCCTTTATCTCCGGCAGTGTGTACATGAGATTTAGCACTGTTGGAGGTAGAGGTGATTCGGCGGACGCAGAATCCCCAGACGAACCCAACCCAAACGGAGCTAAGGCTACTGGCCATACACTACCACCTGCCAACCCAACTACCTCAGCCCTAGCTTCCACAGAACACGCACCTATGGACACACATGCAGCTCCCTCACAAAACATAGGCACCGACGACCACACGTCGTCTGATGGAGAGTCGCTGGATAGCAAAATTTTCGGGTCTCTATCAGATTAGCGTGATCCAAATCAACCTCCAGCATAAGGAAATTGCAGCGGCTACCCTGCGCAGACTGCTGGAGGTTGACCAGAAGACCATAGCCCTAATCCAGGACCCGTGGCTTAGAGGAAATACATATGCGGTCTTAACAACATCGGGGGTAAGTTGCTACACAAAATCTCAGTTAGTCAACCGAGAACATGCATATACATACCCAGATCAATACCAGCCTTGCTACTAACCAATTTCTGTTCCAGAGACCTAACAGCTGTAAGGCTTGACACAGGAATGCATAAACAACCGCTAGTGCTAGCCTCGGTCTACATGCCCGGAGATGAGGTAATACCGTCTAAGGAGCTGACTAAACTAGTGCATCACTGCGAGGACCACAGCTGGGACATTATAATATCAGCTGATGTAAATGCTCACCCCCCTTTATGGGGGAGTCCAACGCCGAACCAAAGAGGTGAGTCTTTAACAGAGTATATATTCTCAACTAACCTATCTATAATCAACAATGGCTCGGAGTCCACTTTTGTTAGACCATAGTAGATGTAACTCTCGCATCCGACGGAGCAGCAGAGTTTGTGTCAAAGTGGCACGTCCCGGCTGGGCCATTCTTTGCAGACCACAGGAGAATCTGCTATACAAGTGCATGACGAGGACCAACAACTAAAACGTAACCTTCGTAGGACGGACATTGCGAGGTACATGATCCTTCTTCAACATGAGGTAGATATAATCACCTTTAAAGAGATGGCCAACAGCACTGACAACATACAACACAATATAGACACACTAACCAAGTGTATCCAACACAGCTACCAGCAGGTCTGCACCCCTACAACACCAATCACAGGGGGATATCTCACTGGTGGGGGCCAGACCTAGAGGAACTTAAACTCAATCTGAAAAGACTCTTTAATTGAACCAAAAACACAAGAGCTGAAGAAGACTGGGAACGATACAAACAAGCCCAGTATCATTACAAGAAATGCATAAGATATCGCAAAGGCGAATCCTGGCGGCGGTTTTGTGACAGCATGAAGCAGCTAAAGTATTGAGGATAATAACAGAACTCTGGGCTCAATAAAAAAACAGGATGGTAAATATGCGACCTCTGATAGCGAGATAAGCGAGGTGCTTATCGGAACACACTTTCCAGGATGTGTAGTCACTGACAAACTGGGAAAATATAGAACATCAAGAACCAACCCCCACAGACTGGAAAATAGCAGACCCAGTTGGGTGGGCAAATTGAAAGCTTCCAACCCTTCAAATCTGCTGGCCTGGTCAACATATTCCCAGCACTTTTTAAATGGGGACAAACAATACTTGTTCCACATCTAGTTGATATATAAAGAGCTTCCATAGCTCACAACTATATACCTCACCAGTGGAGAGAAGTCAAGGTTATATTCTTACCAAAACCAGGTAAATCTGACTACACAGTGGCGAAATCTTACAGGCCAATTAGTCTGACCTCCTTCATGCTGAAGACTTTAGAGAGGCTAACCGATAGATATATAAGGCAACAACATGCTTATAGAAAGGGAGATCAACAGAATCAGCCCTACATGCTGTGGTAGGAGCTATAGGCATAGGAACTGCCCTCTCTGATAAGTTAATGACACTAGGCGCTTTCATTGACATAGAAGGTGCGTTCGACAAAACGAAATTCAACAGTATCAGTCGCTCTCTTAGTAAATTTGAAGTTGCAAAAACCATCAGTGGGTGGATTGATCAACTTCTGATGCTAAGAGCAGTACAATTCACAGTTAACACCACTACAAGAGGCATTGTAGCCAAAGGCTGCCCACAAGGAGGAATGCTCTCTCCACTACTGTGGAAAATTGTGGAGGATGATGCTACTATACAAGAGAGGTAGGGCACTGCAAGTACTCGCTCCAATAAGCCACCCGAACAACTAAAGCAGGGCATAGCGAGTACTTGCTCGAATGAGCGGCCAGAACTGGGGAAGTACCTCCACCTTACAGAAAACCGCGGCCATAATAACACTAACATTGAGTAGTGTTGTGTTCCTGGCGGTGAGTAAGGTTGCCAGAGCTCTTTGAGGATTCGCTGCGCGGACAGCGGAGGACCGGCGGTGCTTGTTGCTGTCATGCTCGGCGTAGACGCGGCGTGCTGGTTCGGCGGTCAGGGAGACCTGATGAAACGGCTGACCGCTGGCCGCCCGCAGGTTGAACGGGATCCCGAACCCAGGGATCACTTAATCTCCGCCCTGGGAGGATGATCCGCCAGCCTGTGTACAGTATCTTAAGTGGTAGTCGTGCCGGAGAAGGAGACCGGAGTGGACCCGGCTACTACAACAGAGGGGGATCAGGGGCCCTTCCGCCCGCCGTGTCAGCAACCGTATCATCTGTGGCGAGCTTCGGCAGTCTTAGAACCGCACCTTTTGTCCTCTAAGCTGTCTGTGCAGTGAATCCTCATTCTTAGTCTTAGTAACTTTTTTTATATATTATGGCCATGAGAAGGAAAAAGAAAAGAGTTTGTACAGCGGCTACTCCATCCACATATAATGTGGATTTTTGCAACATCAGGGATATTCACGCAAATCTTAACGCAGTCCACCACCATCTCGAAACTGCGCAGCCGACCATTCTTTTTCTAACGGAGACGCAGATATCCTGCCCGGCCGACACATCATACCTTCACTATCCCGGCTACAAACTCGAACACAATTTTATGAGTCGTGCCGGTGTATGTATGTTCGTCCGGGAGGATATCTGCTATCGCCGCCTTCATAGCCTTGAAGACTGGGACCTGTCGTTATTGTGGGTGCGCGTAGATTACGGCGGCCACACTTGTATCTATGCGTGCCTATACAGGTCTCATAGCGGTGACACGGTTGTAACTCGACTCTTCACGCACCTGAGTTTGACGACTGACAAAGTTCTAGCGCAATATCCTACAGCAGAACTAGTTATTTTGGGAGACTTTAACGCCCACCATCGCGAGTGGCTCAGTTCTCGAACCAATAACTATGCTGGGATATCTGCTCATGAATTTGCTCTGACCTATGGATTCTCTCAGCTGGTACTTTCTCCAACGAAAATACCAGATATAGAGGAACATACGAGCTCCTTACTGGACCTTCTGCTGACTACTCGTCCGGACGGATACTCCGTCTCAGTGGATGCGCCTCTTGGCTCCTCGGACCACTGTCTCGTTCGGACTCAAGTGTCATGCACACAACCCGATCCAACTAATTGGCGTCGTGTGTGGCACTATAAGTCTGCAGACTGGGATGGATTGCGAGAATTTAACGCATCCTGACGTTTGCGCAGCCGCAGTCACTGAGACAATCCTTGCTAGTATGGAATGCTATATTCCTAACCCGCAAGTAGCTGCCGGCGTCAAAAAACGACCGTGGTTTAATAGGTCTTGCAGAAAAGCTAAAATTCTTAAGCAAAATGCATATGAGGCTTGGACCACGGCTCGTTATAATAAGGATCCGAATATTTCTGAGTTAAAACGCAAATTAAATGCTGCCTCGAGGTTCAGTAAGAAAGCAACTGCCAGAGCAAAATTCCAATTCATCGGCAAAATAGGTGGGCGACTTGCGAGCTATCCTTTTGGGAGTCGTGCTTTCTGGTCGCTTGCCAAAGCTGCCGAAGGGAACTTTTGCCAGTCGTCGTTACGACCACTGCGAAAGACCGATGGTGACTTAGCCCATAGTGCTAAAGAGAAAGCCGATCTACTGGGCAGTCTCTTTGCCTCGAACTCGAAAATGAACGATGAAGGCGCTGTACCACCTACTATACCGTGGTGCGGTAAGACCATGCCGGAAATCTCCATAACGCAGCGGGAGGTCAGGCGGGCGTTGCTTTCTCTAGACGTTCATAAGTCAAGTGGGCCAGACGGTATACCAGCAGTGGTGCTTAAGCAGTGTGCTCCTGAGTTATGTCCTGTACTCACGCGCCTCTTCGCGCTTTCCTACCACACTACACACTACGCACACCCGGTGCCTAAAAAGGGCGATAGATCAGATCCATTGAATTACAGGCTTATCGCTATTACCTCTCTCCTCTCTAAGGTGATGGAGCGTGTGATCAACACACAGCTTCTAAGATACCTAGAAGTACACGATCTGGTCAGTGACCGTCAATATGGCTTTCGCCACGGTCGCTCGACTGGTGACCTTCTAGTGTATCTCACACACCGATGGGCACTAGCCATTGAGAGTCAGGGGGAGGCATTGGCATGTAGCCTGGACATAGCGAAGGCGTTCGATCGGGTCTGGCACCGGGGTCTTCTATCGAAGTTGCCATCTTACGGAGTGCCCGAGGGTTTGTGCAAATGGGTGGCGAGCTTTTTGTCCGGCAGACGCATACGAGCTGTAGTTGACGGTAGTTGCTCTGATAGCATAGACATTAATGCTGGTGTCCCGCAAGGCTCTGTGCTGTCTCCTACGCTGTTTCTACTGCATATAAATGACATGTTGGACATCAACAACATACATTGCTATGCAGATGACAGTACTGGAAACGCTTTTTACACGGGTCGTGCAAACATCCCTCGTTCCGTTGTGGAGGAAAACCGCGAAGAACTTGTGTCTCAAATCGAGACCACACTGTCCCAGGTCTCTGACTGGGGACGGGTAAACTTGGTCCGATTCAACCCTACAAAGACACAAGTGTGCGCGTTCACCGCTAAGAAAACTCCATTCACTGTAGTCCCACAATTCCAGAACACTCCCCTCTCCATCTCCAAGAGCATTGGGATCCTTGGCGTTGAAATCTCCAACGATGTTCAGTTCCGAGATCATTTGCTAGACAAGGTAAACAGAGCGAAGCAGTACTTCACATCGGGGCAAAGGTTGCTACTTTACAAGTCGCAAGTCCGGCCCCATATGGAGTACTGCTGCCATCTCTGGGCAGGTGCACCCGGATACCAGCTTGGCCATTTTGACTCGGTTCAACGACTGGCTGTGAGAATTGTCGACGATTCCAAACTCACTTGCGGTATCGAGCCCTTAAGTCTGAGCAGAGACTTTGCCTCACTGTGTGTGTTCTACCGCTTGTACAATGGGTTGTGTTCTGAGGAAATGTTCGAAATGATGCCCACGGCTACTTTCTACCATCGCGCCGCTCGCCATCGGCACGGAATTCATTCTCACACTTTAGAACCTAAATGGTCGCGTACAGTGCGGTTTCAGAGAAATTTCCTCCCGCGAACGCTGAAGTTGTGGAATGAGCTTCCTGCCGAGGTTTTCTGCAAGGAGTACAGTATGGAGTTCTTCAAGAAAGAAGTTATTAGAATTCTGAAGGGTCGGCAACGCGCAAGTGATACCCCTGGTGTTGCAAGCGTCCATAGGCTACGGTGACCGCTTACCATCAGGTGGTATAAAAAAAAAAAAAAAATACAGTTGGTTACGCAGACGACATCACCATTCTGATCAAAGGCAGCTCAGAAAACATTATCTGCACTCGCATGTGTTAGATTAGGTATAGTTATCAACTGTAAAATCTATGTTAGTAAGGTAATAAGTAAATAATAATATTATAATATATATTAGTAAAATAGTCACTGATATCAAATAGTTATTATGCACATCACCTGCAGACACGCGGCTGCATTAACACGTGGTGTTTTTCTAAAATAAAAAAGAACGGAAACGACACCCGCGTTATAAGGCACCTATATAAGGCACTGTCTATCACTCCAACGGCATTCTTGTTTAGTCCGCCGCACTGGTCGCATCAGGTCGTCACGCTGCCGAAACTGAATGGTAATTCAGTATTGAAAAACATTTCAGTTGAGTACAATTGATTGTGTAACTTGTTTGTAGAAGATTATATTTTATATGTGAGATATCCCCCTGTGATTGGTGTTGTAGGGGTGCAGACCTGCTGGTAGCTGTGTTGGATACACTTGGTTAGTGTGTCTATATTGTGTTGTATGTTGTCAGTGCTGTTGGCCATCTCTTTAAAGGTGATTATATCTACCTCATGTTGAAGAAGGATCATGTACCTCGCAATGTCCGTCCTACGAAGGTTACGTTTTAGTTGTTGGTCCTCGTCATGCACTTGTATAGCAGATTCTCCTGTGGTCTGCAAAGAATGGCCCAGCCGGGACGTGCCACTTTGACACAAACTCTGCTGCTCCGTCGGATGCGAGAGTTACATCTACTATGGTCTAACAAAAGTGGACTCCGAGCCATTGTTGATTATAGATAGGTTAGTTGAGAATATATACTCTGTTAAAGACTCACCTCTTTGGTTCGGCGTTGGACTCCCCCATAAAGGGGGGTGAGCATTTACATCAGCTGATATTATAATGTCCCAGCTGTGGTCCTCGCAGTGATGCACTAGTTTAGTCAGCTCCTTAGACGGTATTACCTCATCTCCGGGCATGTAGACCGAGGCTAGCACTAGCGGTTGTTTATGCATTCCTGTGTCAAGCTTTACAGCTGTTAGGTCTCTGGAACAGAAATTGGTTAGTAGCAAGGCTGGTATTGATCTGGGTATGTATATGCATGTTCTCGGTTGACTAACTGAGATTTTGTGTAGCAACTTACCCCCGATGTTGTTAAGACCGCATATGTATTTCCTCTAAGCCACGGGTCCTGGATTAGGGCTATGGTCTTCTGGTCAACCTCCAGCAGTCTGCGCAGGGTAGCCGCTGCAATTTCCTTATGCTGGAGGTTGATTTGGATCACGCTAATCTGATAGAGACCCGAAAATTTTGCTATCCAGCGACTCTCCATCAGACGACGTGTGGTCGTCGGTGCCTATGTTTTGTGAGGGAGCTGCATGTGTGTCCATAGGTGCGTGTTCTGTGGAAGCTAGGGCTGAGGTAGTTGGGTTGGCAGGTGGTAGTGTATGGCCAGTAGCCTTAGCTCCGTTTGGGTTGGGTTCGTCTGGGGATTCTGCGTCCGCCGAATCACCTCTACCTCCAACAGTGCTAAATCTCATGTACACACTGCCGGAGATAAAGGCACCTCATCTTTCCCTTTCCAGAATCTGCGCCACCTTGGATTCTGGAATGCCCAGGGTCAGGAAGATGCTCTTCTCCTGCATTGTTGCGCCGTACAATTGCCATGATTTGGAATTGTACCACGGATTCGAAGCACGGACTCGTTCCGCTATGTCTGACTGTCGGATGACGGTCAGTCTGCTATTCGAGATTAGTGACTGTAGCGGCTCATCATTCTCACACCACATTTTTAGTACGCCTTCTGCTACGATAGGTTTCCCTCTAAATGCGGGTGCGAATGGTCTCGTTGTCTGTCGGTGTAGCAAGTAGTAGAAGCAGTACTTCAATAATACTCTCTTCTCTTCAACCTGCAGATATATCTTCCATTCCAAGCACATAACAAAGCTGAATCTGTGGAAAAAATTAATGATGACCTTAATAGGATAGCTTCTTCGTCTTGTTTTAAATCCAACTAAAACTAAGTATATAGTCCTAGGTTCTAAAAAGAAAGTTCAGTCTATCATACAAAATCAGCCAACAATAACTGTTTCTGATCAGCTAGTTGAACAAGTACCAGAAGTGAGAAACCTAGGGCTCATTATGGATAGTCAGTTAAGGTTTGAGACACACATAGTTGAGGCTGTTCGAAACTGCTTTTACCGTTTGCGACTGCTCTACAAAATGAGACCATTACTTAACTAGGCAGACACTGTATATGGCCCATGTCTCCTAGCAAGATCCAAACGCCTTATACAAAGGGTGCAAAATGCTTGCGCACGATTTTGTTTCCCTATCCCTCCCAGAGCACATGTAACTAACTATTTAAATAATGCTAAACTTTTGAAAATGGAAGCACGAAGAAAACTACATCTCTCAGTGCTAATGTTTGGGGTCGTAAAAACGAAAAAACCAGTTTATCTGTACGAGAAACTGTCATGGTCTTGTGATAGAAACAAATATCTGACTCGCTCGTCAGCTTACCTTATACTTTGCCCCAGACATAGATTCGCAGCTTTCCGAGGAAGTTTTAAGTTCGCAGCCTCCCGCTGCTGGAACGACCTGCCGCCACCATGCCGAGCTAAACAATCGAAAATTGCATTTGTAAAATGTCTAAAAGCTTATCTATTAAATAAGCAGATCTCGTAATGTTCAGTAAAACATACCTTGAAATTCTTTCCTCATTCAGGACTGGGCGAGCAAAGGCTACTAGTCATTCATGTATCAGATTATTTCAAGATAAAACTGCTTGATTGCGCTGTACAGGTATTATGGTTCTTCGTGCTTTCATTTTCAATCTGTACTCTTTCACTGTGTTCGTAACTGACTATATACATCTATGTAGTTCAACTTCATTAAACTTAATTTTTAGTTTTAATTCAAGATTTTCTTTCACAAAAAACATTTTCATTTGTCCTTGCTTGTGTTTTTTTTTCTTTTGTTTTTGTCATAGATTATAGTATAGATCATAGCTCGTTGGTTTCACCTGTTGGAAAGAGAGGTTTCTCCACAACTTAAGGAACAGGTCACAGCCAAGGACGTCTTCAGTCTTGTCTCCTGAAGAGCGTCAGGATGCCCTCCTCACCTGTGTTCGACTGGTGCAGGCCCAGTCGTTTGAAAAGGAAATTCGTCTTCTCCGTTCAGAGAACGGGAAATTGCGGGGAAGTCTTGCTCGTCTTAATTTGTTTCTGGACGAGTCGGAGTTTTTGCGATTAGGTGGTAGGCTTCGTAACTAAGATTGCCCTATGGGGCTCGGCATCCTCTCTTGTTGCCCAAGAGCGGTCATTTTGTTAAGTTGCTGATCAGGGACCGCCATTTTAGGAACTGTCATGCCGGTCTCAACGCATTGCTGGCTTTTCTGCAGCGAGACTTTTGGATTTTGTCCGCCAGACGAGCAGCGTCATCTTTAAATGTATCCCTTGTTATAGGTTAAACGGAACCTTGAGCCACAAACGGGTGACTTGCCGTCCGATCGTGTCCTGCCCGCTGGACCTTTCGCTAAGGTTGGGTTTGATTGAAAGTCGGGTCCGTTTTTGGTGAAGACGTCAAGTGTTCGCAACGCCAGACAGGTTAATGCCTATTTATTCGTCTTCGTCTGTTTGTTTTCCAGGGCTGTGCATCTGGGGCTCGTTTCAGCCATGTCTACGGAAGCCTTTGTCGCATGTCTGTCGCGGTTCGTCAGTCGGCGTGGTCTTCTCATTTAATTCGCTCGGACTTTGGCACAAATTTCAAGGGTGCAGATTGCTATCTGAAGGAAGTCCTTCGGTTTTTGTCGGACAATCACACGTATATTGTTTCGGAGTTGTCCAAACGGGGCGTGACTTGGATTTTTGATCTTCCCGGCTATCCTTCGTGGGGCGGTATTTTCGAAGCAGCTGTCAAGGTCGCCAAAACTCACCTCCACCGTGTGATTGGAGAAGCGGTCCTCACGTTTGAGGAATAACAAACGGTATTTTGCATCGTCGAAGCGGTATTGAACTCACGACCGCTTTGTCCGATCTCGTCGGATCCTAATGACCTGGAAGCCCTTACTCCAGGCCATTTCTTGATCGGTAGTCCTTTAAGCTCCTTGCCTGAATACCTCTTCATCGATGTGTCAGTTAATAGGTTATCGCGTTTTCAGTTGCTTCAACAAATTACGCAATTGTTCCACCGTCGGTGGTCCTCAGAATATTAACATTTGTTACAGCAACGGGTTCGGTGGACGGATAAAACCAACCCCCCGCGCTTCGGAGACCTTGTCCTCTTAAAGGACTCAAATTTACCGCCCTTGCAATGGCGTTTAGGTCGCATCGTGCAATTATTCCCCGGTTCGGACGGTATCCCGCGGGTCTCAGAGGTCGTGGTAGGGGATTCCGTGCTGAAGCATGCCGTTGCGACGCTTTCTCGATTGCCAGTAGATTTATGGCTCTGGCTCGGTTTATCCTCATCCAGACATGATCTGGCTGGGGCGGGGGTTTGTTTGGTAAAGATTTATGGGGTCGGTCCGGCGATAGGATCTTAGCTTACTCTGTGCGCGTGCGCGTCAGTCAGTCACATATAATCTTTGGTTGAAAGGTCGCGGCTGAGAGCGTTGTTATTTTGTGAGCTAAGTGGATTATATATTTTATATTTCTTTGAGTGGATTTTAGATAGTGACAGAGAAACACTAAATACACACATACACAATTCAATACACCCCTTTATACACAAGTATATCAAAAACATATGACGCCAAAAGGGGTAAGTTCTAGTAAATTTTAACTTGTGACCTAATTAGTTAAGGCCGACGTTGGCCCAGTTTTTACGATCTATCTATCATAAAAATACCTACCTACATTATCATATTTATATACCGTCAATCTAACACATTCAACTAGCCCTCAGAGTCATGGAAGAATGGTGTAACCACCATTATCTGACGGTAAACCCCAACAAGACAAAATTGTTCCTTTTTACAAACAAAAGAAAAATTCAAATGACTACCATGCCAAAACTATTTGACATTGAGCTTACCCTTTCGAGCGAAGTCAAATACCTTTGGGTTTGTACAACCTTCTGGCAATGCAGAAGAATAATAGGCAAGAAATGGGGCCTGGACTGGGACATTTATATTTCAATTTGGTATAATTTTTCCAACATGAAATAAAATAAAATATTGACATTTATGCCCGGTAAAAATTAAAACTGGGTAGGCAAAAATAGGTATTTATTGGTATTTACTCGAGTACTAGGTATTTACCGGCTATGAACCCAACTCTGGGCGGGGCTAAAAAATTGTGCACCGCTCGTCTTAAGTACATCTTAGACAGTGCAACGAAAGTGACAGTTTCGTCACATTGTAAATAAATTAAAATGGTTTTAATATATTAAAATGCCTTCGTGCGTTGTGAAATGGTGTATAAGTACCTGATTCAAAAAAAAAATACTAAAAGTGATGTGAAGTGAATTTTTCTGATTGACAATTTTCATGTTAAATAAAAAAAAATGTACAACCTTCTGGCAATGCAGAAGACTAATAGGCAAGAAATAGGGCCTTACGCCATCCATAACGCTATATATTTATACAGCCATAATACGACCCATGTTAACTTACGGTGCAGTAGTTTGGTGGCCCCGAACTCAGTTAAGCACAGTAAAAAATAAACTACAAAGCCTGCAACGCCTTGCCTACTTGGCAACCACAGGCGGTATGAAAACGACCCCTACGGCAGCACTAGAGGTCATTCTTAATCTCAAACCCCTTCACCTTGTTATACAACAAGAAGCTGCTGAAGCCATACGACTTGAGAAAGTAGGGCTCTGGAAACGGGACAACAGAATCACTCATGCACGTCTCAAGGAGGCAGTAGGCAAAGAGCTTCCAATGCAACAAAAACCTTTGTCTTCGACAAAAGATACCGCATCCAGCTTCATGAAGAAGAAAAGGACGGCTCTGGCATGCATGAAGTTAGGAGTCTGGAACGGGCGCGGGAGTGTTCTCCCATGACCTGAACATCAACATATCAACGACCTTGGGTGCACTCAACACCATCTTCCAGGCAGAATGTGTCGGGATTACCCGAGCTGCAATAGCGGTCCTGTCTAGAGACATAAGCGACGCATCGATACGCATGATCTCCGATAGTACCGCTGTGCTACAACCTCTCAATAGCAACCGCATCAACAGTGGACTAATCCTGGAGTGTCACTGTGAACTGCAAAAAATTGCATTGAAGAACCGGGTTACTCTTCAATGGATACGTGGTCATAGTGGGTCTCTAGGTAATGATGCGGCAGATCAGTTGGCAAAAAGAGGATCGGGCACTAAAATATTGGGACCCGAACCAATCGTACCGATACCTTTTACACAACTCAAAATGTGGTTACGTGACAGAACCTTACAACTACACAACAAACAGTGGGCAGAGCAAACGGACTGCAGACAAACCAAGAATGTTTTCACATCCTTGGACGCTAATCAGTCGCACAAGCTGTTACAACTTAGTAGGAAAAACCTACGCTATATAGTGGCGTAATAACAAGTCACTGCCCGCTGAACAAACACTTTTTCAATATCGGCGTTACCGACAATCCTCTATGTAGGGGCTGCATGGAAGCCGAAGAGACGCCTTCTCACGTGGTTCTACATTGCAAAAGCGTTAGCGACCAACGGACAAGGCTCCTTAAGAATCCACAAACCATGATAGAGGCGCTGAATAACATCAGATGCCTCCTTGATTTCTGGACGGAGCTGGGATGGTATGAGTTACCAATGGAAAGAACCCGTTACCTACGTACAATGGCCCTATCATGAGGCTAAGTGCGGGAAACATAAGTCCAACTAACTAAGTGTTTGTATAAACTTAATTTAAATAAAAAAAATGACTTTGTGTGCGACACACACTTGGCACGCTTTATTCTAAAGAACCCCAACTTAATGTGTTTGCGACACACATGGTACCGGTCTTATTGTAAGGAAACTCACCTGATGTGTGTACGACTCGCAATTGGCCAGTTTTATTCTAAGGAACTACTTTCATGTATGAGTGACACGCACTGGGCCGGTTTTATTTTAAGTACCCCTTAATTAATGTGTGTGTGAAATGCACAAGGCCGATTTTATACTAAGGAAACCCACCTTTATGTGTGAACGACACTCTTGGCAAACTTTATTTTTGAGAACCCTACCTTAATGTATGAACGACTCGCACTTGGCTGGTTTTATTCTTAAAGTGTGCACGACACGCACTAGGCCGGTTTTATTACTTCACATGTATTACTTGCTAGAACAAACCAGTCAACGCTTTTGTACAGGAACATTGTAAAATGATGAAATAATAAACAGATTAAATACATGGAATACTATTTAATAGTTAACTTAAAACTAATTTCAATAAATAACTAACAACACGACACAGAGAAACGTCAACTTGTAAATAAGACGCCACGCCACACCTCCGCGCAATCCACGCGTACCCGGGTCGTTCCAAGCGAGTCGGGGACGCGCCGAGCGTGCCGAGGTCGTTACCTGCAAATAGTTGTATACTATAGGAGTGCACGTAGTAGAAACTGGACGCAGTAAGTTACGCAGTGGTAGAACGTCTGTGTGCCGTGTCGGAGGTCATGGGTATGAATTCAGGTGCGAGCAAGAGACAGTAACTTTTTATATTTTGAAAACATTGGTACTGACTCAGATGTGTTCCCGATAAACAGCCACAGGATTAAAGGATTACTATAGGTAAGGTTGCAAACAAGCTTTCAACAGACGTGACCCGACTTCCGTCTCGTCAGTTTGTAAATACAACATATCAGCGGGACAACATTTTTTAATTAATTTAGTAGTATTATAACTTTACTACACTATGTAAAAAACCATGACATTGTCTTATTTGCTGACGACACCTCTTTACTTTTTAAAGTTAAGAGACGACAAACATGTTTTTTGATCACTTTAGACGCTACAGGGTCTGGACATTCCATTGCTAATTGAAGAAGACATCTAGTACTCAAGTACGGTGCGCTTGCTGTCCCATAGGTGACAGTATAAAGTTAAAATGTTTTTAAGGGCATGCGATCATCTTTTCTCCAAAGAATAAGCTGAAGATGTCTTTGTGACTCATCAACCATTACCTGCCTGTACGTATCGATGTATCCACATAACACGTATTCGTATTGGCGAAACCGAATAAAGATGTTAAATAGCTCATCCTTTACTACGGGGCCAATGTGTTGAATACTATTGATGGATTTTTGAGATGATTCCATTATTTTCTCGTGATCTGGATCCAGGGTTCCTGTTTACCATCGTCAACAACTCTTGGACCTGCTGAGTGAGGGCTGTGATTTGTTTTACCATGCTGTATAAGGTTGATCCTTGCACAGCGGCTACGTGTTGAGACGAAGAAGGAACAATGTCATAATCCTTGTCAGCAACCTCAGCGAAAGTAGCGAGGAAGGTTGTGTTGCAAGTACTGTTTATATGCTACTAGGTAAACGACTCATCCAAATTGTCTCGACGAAGTCTTCTGGAATGTTTGGTCCAGCCAGATGTTGCAAATAACGCAAAAACTGAGAGGGTTTGCGGTCTCCCAACTCCTCGTGCATCAGTAATTGTTGCACTTCGTTTTCGAGCGATGTGGAGAGGCGCTTGATAAGCTCCGTTTTTAATTTTTCATATTTATTGTTCTCTGGTGGGATACAATAATGTCCTTAACCTCTGCTGCATACTGATGTTCCAATTGTGACAGAACGTAATAAAATTTTGTAGAGTCAGCGGTTATGTTCGACAAAATAAATTGTCCCTCTACTTTCGCAAACCAAATGGTTGGCTCTTGTGTCCAAAACGGAGGCAATCGTACGCCGACATGAAATGCTTCACCGGCAACCGTGCCGGATCCGGAACCGGATGGGTCAGTGGAAACGCGGTCATCAAAATTTCTCGAACTAGACCTTTTTGTCAGTGCTCATGATTATTAGCTGTGTGGTTCTTGATTTCACTGCGTTTTATTGTTCATACAGAGGTCACCAATGTAGATATAAGGAGTGCAATTTCACTCACCAGAGTTCCAAGAGTAAGTAAATAAAAGTAAGCGTTCTGCACTTAGCAGTTTATTGCACATTCACAACAAAGCACACACAGCACAAAGAAAGTTATTGAAGGAAGGAAAAGAAAACAGTTTATAATGCGAAGTAATATAGAATTGAAAATAATAGTTAACAATTGAAGCAGATAAATAAGCGCGAGAAAATATTAATAGCTAGCAAACAAATACGAGCGATATGGCATGCAGCAACATCGCGGCTCGACTGCGAGACTAGTTTGACCGCCTGCCCACGTACGATGGCTCACTATACGATTTGTGAGACTGCGTCGTTCCGGTTGCCGTCCGGTCAATCAAGTAAGTAAAACCTAATTTTATTTATTAATTTTAATTTATATAAGTTTTACTTTCTCAGGTAACGTGTACAAGTTCCCTGCAATATCATAATTTCAAAATCCCGCCATATGAATCCCGCGGGATTTAATGAGCTGCGGGATTGCAATCCCTATGCACAGAATATAAAGCATTAATATTTTGTTTTTTATTTCTGTCTACTCGTTAAAGATTTTTTTTTAAGCAACAAGGTGGCAAACAAGTTCGATCCGCGTGATGGTAAGTGGTCACCGCAGCCTATGGACGCTTGCAACACCTAGGGCATCAGTCGCGCGTTGCCAACCCTTTAGATATCTAATAACTTATTTTTTGAAGAACCCCACACTAAAAACTTTTTCAAAAATACGGCTCCCTTATTCCACAATCTTAGCGTTCGCGGAAGGAAGTTCTTCTAAAACCGCACTGTACGTGACCATTTAGGCTCTAAGGTGTGAGGATGAATTCCCTGCTAATGGCGAGCGGTGCGGTGGTAGAAAGTAGCCGTATTATACAAGAGGTTGAACACACACAGGGACGCAAGTGTTCGATACAGCTCGTGAGTTTGGGATTGTCATCGATTCTCACAGCCCATCGTTGAATCGATTCAAAAGGGCCAAGCTAGTATCCGGGTGCACCCGCCGAGAGATTGTAGCAGTACTTCATATGGGGCCAGACTTGCGACTTGTAAAGAAGCAACCTAGGTGAAGTACTGCTTTGCTCTGTTGAGTACTCTAAGTTTTTTAGACGTCAGCTTCACCTTGTCTTGCAAATGATCTTAAAACTGAACATCACTGGAGATGTCAACACCAACGATCCCTCTTGGAGTTGGTAAGGGAGTGTTCTGGAACTGTGGAACCTCAGTAAATGGAGTTTTCTTAGCAGTGAACGCGCAGACTTGTGTCTTTGTAGGGTTAAATCGGACAAAGTTTTTCCGTCCCCAATCAAAAAAAGAAAAGAAAATACTTTTATTTAGCAAATAAGCAACACATTATAGGTACAACAAAACATTCAAAAATACAAAAAAAAGGTTAGCAACTACAAGTTTTTTGTGTTGCATAATGCCAAATAAGGTATCCACTCAGCATAAGCTGCGGCCAAAGCCACAACACTGATTTTCAGTGGAGCCCTTTATTCGCCGTCAGATCTCCAAAAAACATACATGCTCGCTGAATTGGCTAAATAAACATATCCTATACCACAGAACATTATACAGAGAAAAATAAAATATAATAAAAAAATCTATTTCTTTGTTTAATTACTATCTCTAAAGTATTCTTAACTACCATAACAAAAAAGAAAGAAAGATAAAGAACTAAAATTATATAGGTACAGCTAACTATTAACACATAAATGTTTAAATTAAAGGAATGCAGCGGTGATATTTAAAAAAAAATCAAAGTAAATGATATTTAATTAAAGATACATCACCATCATACACGTATGAAAACTGATCAACAACAAATGCAACAGGCAATACGGAACGGATAAATCAAAATGAGATAGCTAAATTGTTTTCGTTTTGTTGAGAGTTTTTAAAATATTGTATAATATTGCTATTTTTATAACAGTGTTCCCTATCAATAAGGTGGACCATGTGAAGCTCAAGTAAGAATATTACCCATTCTTTAAATTTACACTTTTATTTGTTGGTCTAAAAGATATTTCCTTAAGCTTTTACTGAATGCTACTTTCGATTTTGCTGCTCGGCAGGGGGGTGGTAGATCGTTCCAACACCGACTAGCAGCAAACTTGAAACTACCACGAAAGGCTGCCATTCTATGGCGAGGACAAAGTATTAAGTAAGATGAGGCCCGAGTCTCGTATCTATTTCTCTCACGTGCCCATGACAGTTTCTGATAAAGATAAATTGTTTTTGGCTTTTAATAACCCCAAACAACAATACCGAAAGGTGTAGTTTTCTTCTTGCCTCCATTTTTAGCATGTTAGCACTATTTAGATAAGCAGTGACGTGTGTTCTAGGAGGAATATGAAAACAAAATCTGGCACATGCATTCTGGACCCTCTGTATCAGGCGATTTGACCTACTTAGTAAACATGGCCCATACACAGTGTCAGCATAATTTAGTTTTGCTAGAACAATTGACTCACATAATTGAATTCTCAAATGTATACTAAGGTATGGTCTCACTTTGTATAATAAACTTAAACGATAAAAGCAATTTTTAACAGCTTCCAAGATGTGTCTCAAACCTTAGGTGGCTATCCATAATAAGGCCTAAGTTCCTGGCTTCAGACACATATTCAATGGGATTGTTATATATAGATATTGCTGGCTGATATTGATTGATTTGCTGCACTTGCTTTTTAGAGCCGGCCACTATGAACTTTGTTTTCCCAGGATTTAAAACAAGATTATTTTTAGCTGACCAGCTAGCAATTCTATTAAGATCTTCATTAATCTTATTTACAGATGTTGCTGTGTCTTGTGGCTGGAATGGAAAATAGATTTGCAAGTCGTCTGCATATATATGGAATTTGCAATTTTTTATGCATGTAGATATATATGCACTGTATAAAAGAAAGAGCAATGGCCCCAAGATTGAACCTTGAGGCACACCTCGCTTTACTGATTTTAATGCAGACACGCATGTAGAACCATCTTCCTTTGTTACTTCAACTAACTGAGACCTATTACAAAAATAGCTATGAAACCAAGCAATCGTTGGAGAGTCAAAACCATAGTAAGAAAGCTTAGATAACAATAGCGAAGGATTAATGGATTCAAAAGCTCTAGAGAAGTCAAGGAGTACTAAGATTGATCCCATGCCACTGTCTCTTGCGTGCAGCAGATCGTCGACAACATCCAACAAAGCCGTTGCTGTACCATGATTCTTCCTGAATCCTGACTGAACTGTGGGAAGTATGCTGTGTTGCTCCAAGTACTTTGATAATTGAGTGCTGACAACTTTTTCTAGGACCTTTGAAATACATGTCAAGATATTTATGGATCTAAGATCCTTCTCACTCAAAGGATTTGGCTTTTTCGGGATTGGTCTTACTACTGCAGTTTTCCAGAGATCAGGGTAAATACAGTTACTGATAGATTTGTTTACTATGGAAGTAATAACATTCAAAGTTTCTGGTAAGCTCATAATTATCATTTCTAATGAGATGTGGTCAATTCCTTGTGCATTTGAGTGAAGTCCTCTAATTATATTAGCAACAGTTTCTTGGTTAACTAATTCTAAATGAAATGTATGAGTTCCAAACCTATTAAACTCATAGTATGTCATTGTTGAGATGTCAATGTCATCATTTCCAGGTATATTCAAAAAATGATCATTTAACCTGTCTGGGTCATTGAATGCACTTGGTAGGTTAGAGGTATTTTATTTTCTGTTGCTTAGGACATTTCGTTTAAGGTTCTTCCAGAGATTTGATGGATTATGTAATTGGCCATTTATATAGTGTTCGAAGTATGCCTTTTTCTCATAATGCAAAGCAGAGTTGACAACCGCTTTCATATCTTTGTAAAACTTTTTATGAGTTTCTAGCTTTGTCCTTCTATAGCGGTTATAACTATCATTGCGTATTTGCATCATTTTTTTTATGGTATCAGTTAGCCATGGGTGTGAGCGTTCTTTGATGACTACCGTCTTAAGTGGAGCATGAAGGTCGAATAAGCGTAATAGGACTCTAGTAAACAACTTTACTATTTCGTTTACATCTTCAAGTTTAGTAATGAAATCCCAATTTATACTATTAAGATCTTTGCCAAAGTTATTTAGATCAATATCTTTTAGTGGCCTATATGTTACATGCTGAGGTATAGGCTTTATCTTGTTTAAGTTCAATTCAATATATACTACTGCATGATTTCCTAGGTCAGGAATGTGTACAACACATGTTTTACGTACAGGTGCGTTTGTGCATATGAGGTCAATCATAGTCTCACTGTGAGAAGTGAAGTGAGTTGGATTGTCTGTATATTGGATAAGACTTAAAGTCTGAAAACAGTTAACTAATAATTTAGTTTTGTTTTCTAATGTGTTTATAAGGTTTATATTAAAATCTCCAGAAAGTATTATGTAATCTGCATATAAGAAAGAACTAACGGATGTTGTAATTGCATCTAAGAAATTGCTAACATCCATCCAGGGTGGACGATAAGCAGTTCCAATAACTAATTTAAACAGATTTACATTAACACATATCCACATTTGCTCTACGTTTGTAGAAACTGGGTGTGGACAGGTACGAGCATATATTCCTTTTTTTAAGTAAAAGCCTACTCCACCACCTCGGCCTCCCCTAACATGAAGCGGGCGAGGAACATGCCTAAACCTGTATCCTGGAACCATAGGAGCGCGGGCGTCCTCTCCATCCCGGATCCATGTCTCATTAATTGCGATTATGTCTAACGATAGATTTTCTATAGTTGCCATAAACTCATCATGGCGCGTTCCTAGGGAACCCGCGTTAACCTCCTGGATCCCTGGGGTCTTTATAAAGAACTAAATGGACACCCACCTTAAGTCCTGACATTATGTAAATAAACTTAGCCTTAATTGCCGGGCGTACTTCATACAGAACTAAATATTTGCCGTTAAAAATTAGACGATAGTGGCGTGATCCGGAGAACCAATCGCTGATCGCTGATCCGAAATATATGTGTCTCTCTTTATCAAGGACCATCTAATAGTAAAAACGTATATTCTATTCAGTTCGATGTCAAATGTTGTACAAGATGCCGCGTCGTGCAGGTGGAGGTAAGTTTAATCTCATATTTTCTAATCAATCTGCTACATTCTTGATCATATTTTTATGTTTGTAATGAGAATAGAGAGTGGTCTTTAACGTATCATTAATATTTTCGTTGCACGTGTAACATTGTAAGTATTTCTTGAATTTGTACTTTATAAAGTACTTTCGGCATTTATCGTATCGTTATACTATAAATTTAAATTATTGAGTTAATAATCGTGTTTTGTTTAATTTTAGCTCTGAGGCAAGAGGATATAAGTCTGATATTAAACAATTCAGACTTCGAAGATGAGTTCTCAGATGATGACCCTGAATATGTGGAACCTGACCTATCCGGCGGAGACCCTTCAAGCTCAGAGGATGAAAATCAGGATGAACAGCATGTTCCTCAGAGACCAAGTCGCTCTCGGGTAAAAGGAGGACCTCGTGGAAGCAGACCCCGCACTAGGGGAGGCGCTCGTGGATTTGGTCGCGTTAGAACACAGGGTGGTGGGGGTGTTCGTTTTTCATTAAACATTATTTTGATAAGTTTTTTGTTTTATTTCCTTTATAAAATAGATGTTAGATTTCATACAAAATGACACGAAATAATCTACAAAAATACGCGTTTTGTTTACTATAAAAGCCGAGATGGATTCATAAAGTACAAATAATTTGCAATGAAAAGAAAGCTTTACGTATTCCTACTACGAGTACGAGTATACAATAAACTTTGTTCCAACAAAAAATGGTCATATTCATTTTAGACCTTAATACAAACGATACAAGATTCAGGACTTTGAGATAGATTCTTTATAAAGTACATTCGGCTTTTAAGGCAGCATACAATGTTTTTGGTTGGGATCCAGGAGGTTAAAGAGTCCAACTGTAAAATTTTTACACTTATGCATCTCTAAACTTTGCTGTGACAATGTCCAGACTCGATAGTACAATCGTGAGACAGAAATAAAGTGTGTTCAATGGATCCATCTTGATGAGTATTACAGCATAAACAAATATTCGTTCGTAATAGTACTGGCATGAGGAGTACTTTATTTTTGTATATATAAAATGTAAATAAGATAGTTGTTTTGGCATTATGCAACATAACAAATAAGATACATACTCTCTATATGGAAAACTAAATTGACATTGATTAGTACTTTTTGGCAATGAATAATTGCACACATCCATACATAGCAAGGTATAGATCACTTTAGAGTCCACTAAAAATAATATGCAAGTTTTCTTAGGATCCAACACTGGTATTACAAAAAATATTAGCTAGATCAGAATTCGTTCTAATGCGATGGGCGGGTTTACTTTGATCCTGGCGTACATAGATCCGGCCTTCTTTTGTCCAGACGAATTTCCAACCTACTCTACGTGCTTCTTCCCTAGCTTTGAAAAATATTTGCCGGTTGTTCCTGGTCAAACGCTCATTAATATATAATCTTCGAGGTTCCTGCAGAAGACCCATATCAGCAGACGTAGCTCCGCGACGCACGCGAGCATTGCGTAGGAATTCGTCACGAATGGCTCTGCGCGTAAGCCGCACCACCAGAGGGCGCGGTCGCGCACCAACCGCTCCGTTTTCGCTGCCACTCTGCTCTTTTTTCTGTGGGCCGACTCGTACTGCACTCACTATGTCTCTTTCATCTAAAGATAGACCAATTTTGGATGCAACCATAGCAACTAAATGAGTTGAGTTTTCACCTTTGTCCTCCGGAAAATTGGTTATCTCTACGTCATTCAGCAGGAGGTCCTGATCCCGTTCGTTTAGTTCGGATTGCAGTTTGGAGATAGTAGCAACCAACTCAGTGTTTTGATAGTTCTCTGATCCACTATTGAACTCATTTTTTTTTTCTATTGAACAAACTCTTGTCTCCAGTGCATTAAGGCGGTCTTCCCAGGTGAAAACACTGGCCCTTATTCTAGTCAGTTCCCCTCTGAAGTCTACGATTTCCTCTCGTAACAAACGCATTTGTAGCGCTAAGTCCACCGGGTCAGACGTAGTTACTGGCCCTGACTTCAACTCTTCGCCCGTGGTAACTGCTGTTTTTGATGTGACTCCCTTGACTGGGGTCTCTGCACTGTTATCGCGGGGTATTTTTGAGTTGCATTCTGGGCATACCCATGAAGCTGCTATGCGACCAGTAGACGGCAAAGCTACGCACCCCCGATGAAATACTGAAATGCGTTTACTACACTTGGCGCCCTCTTGCGGGGAGATGAATTTACCACATCCATTGCACTTGATCATGATGTTTGACTGTTCTGCTATTTGTTACTAGATGGCACTGTTGTTGACAAGTTGAAGGTAGATGTTTGCACAACCAATTATTAATTGGCACTATGATTTTATTTATTTACCTTATTGTATGTTTATCACTTTATTTATAACTTTTGTGAAATAATTACGTTTTTTGACTTTATGGCTACAAAAGTAAGTAAAAACTAAAACCAGACACTTGTTCATTTTATTTTTAACTGCTAATCGAACGCGAGCAAATGTATGTGTCTCAAAGATCCGACGTCGAAAATCAGAGACCTTAGTCTCCATATGAGACACAAGTTTTTGGTGCTTATCCTCCACATCTAATCGAAGGATATTTGCACGGCCCGTGTAATAAGCGTCTGCAGTATTGTCATCTGCATAGCAATGTATGTTGTTGATCTCCAACATGTTAATGTTGTGAAAAAGCGCTGTGGCGGCATGACCTCACACAACAAAAACTCACTGGCTAAAACAGTTCGCATCGCCAGTCGTCGTCGTACCGTAAACTGGACAGGACGGCCCAGTCCAGGCAAATCACACCTTACCTTGCATTATGTATATGCATAGCTGTGCACCGTTAATCAAATAGTTAACTTCGTTAATCGTTAATCCGCTACAAAAAAAAAGTTAGCTGTGTTAAACGTTAAGCGTTACATATCGGAAGAATTTACGCAAGTTAACATTAATCGTTAATCCGTTAATATGTGTAAAATTGCAATTTTATATCGTTGCGTTAGTGAACTTAAACTGTAAAAAGACTTGCTTTCGACAACATGGAATCATGTTTGAAACAAATAAATTTATTATACATTTGTCCACTTTGGCTTGGGGTACACCCAGTACACGCAGTAGCTGCAATCCCAAACGATTCTCCGATGCTTAGCTTTCGACCCTTTTGTATTCTTCTTTTTACGGGATTAAGATTACTGCTACTTGTGCTGCCATCATTAATATTGTCAGAATGAGTTCTCCTTTTTGTCTTGCCCCGGTTAGAGCACGCCTTAACAATCTCTTCAAACTGTACGTATTGTGACTAATGTACCCTTCTTACATGTTGTTTCAAATTATTCAGGCTTGATACATGATTTTTTATTATGGTGTCTTTCGGCAAGCATCGCTTACACGCAAAAAGTATTTGCTGGATCGATCTGGATACAAATTCCAAATACTCAGTCAAATGTTGCCATGGATTCTCATCAGGACCGCTGGAATCCGATTCCATGTATTCCATGATATGTTTTAATTACTACACTGCACAGTACACTTTTTCTACCTAACTCAATTACACTGCACTCTTCTTTATCAACACGCCAATGATCACTGACAGTAATTTATTATAACAACAAACAAAACACTCGTCACTGTAAGCACCGCCGCTGAGTAATGAAATGATCAAAGGAAACAAATCTCTTCGCAGTTTTCTCAGTCGCACGCGCCGGAAAAATATATCTAGTTTTGTTTTTGTTTTACTCACTGCCACGCGTTTCATACTTGTTTGAACCTGTTTTTCGCGCCGCGCATCGGTGCTGTGCGGTTAAATAGTAGGCATTAGATTAACGATTACCGAATTCCTGCGTATTAACGAAAGTTAACTTATCCGTTAACATTTTTAAAAGTTAACTTAAAAGTTAATCCGTTAATTAAAATGTTAACTTTGTTAATTAACGAGTGAATGCCCAGCTATGTGTATATGTAAATGTTTAATATAAAATATATATCTTCTGGACTATTTTATTAACTACAAACCTTCTAATACAATTCATCAACATCCCCGACAGCGCCATACAAATTTTATTTTTGAAACCTTATTTCCTCTAACCGTTTGTTACTTTATACTATGCGCGTGTGTAGGTACTCACTCGTAAGGCGAGCGTCGCGGTTAGAGCGCGGCGAGCAGCGTATGGATGTTGTGGGGGTGTAGGGCATCGGGCCAGCGGTGCGCTAGCAGCGCCAGCGCCGCGCAACCCGCGCACAGCACCGCGCCCAGCGGGAGAAGAGCGGGCGCGCGTCTTCCACTTCCTGCCCCTCCCCCCACACCACCGCCGCCCACGCCCCCGACGAGCTCGCGATCCGCGCACGCGGCGCACCCACCACTCCCTCCGCCCTCCGCCCACGTGGCCCCGTCCCCACCACGCGTCGCTCCACCACACACGCCGCGCTCCACATTCTACACAAATACACACACGCTTAGTTTTACACGTAACACATTTATCCAAATGAACACCGTACCCTACCCACAGCTGTCAATATCATGATTAACTTGTCATAATCTGCGTCCCCCTGCACGCAAATGCCAATTTATTTGTGTTCATCCTTCGATAAATAACCCGGCTGGCGAGAACGTGTGCTGGTCAAAGTATTTATAATTATCATGATTTATTACCGTTCGTCAACAACTGGAAAATTATTCTGTGCCTGGTCTTTTATTTCACCACTTATTATAAGCTTGTAATGTATGAGGTAGATATATGAAGCCACCTTAGTCCAGACAAACTTTATCAGAAGTAGGCAGTGTCGGTTTTAGCACTGCCGGCACCCTGGGTGAGACTTGGGAATGGCGTTCCTATCTGCTATCCAAAACTATATGAAAAGGAAGTAATTAATGACCAGCCTTAAGCTATTTTTAAAAAACTTTAATTTAACATACAGAAGTCTATATTTTCGCAATTTCATTTCCAATTGACAAATTATCTAGAAATTGATAGGTTTCCAACAGCTTCATCATCACACAGCTTCTAAGATAGTTAGAAGAACACGACCTGGTCAGTGACCGTCAATATGGCTTTCGCCACGGTCGCTCGACTGGCGACCTTCTAGTGTATCTCACACACCGATGGGCACTAGCCATTGAGAGTCAGGGGGAGGCATTGGCATGTAGCCTGGACATAGCGAAGGCGTTCGATCGGGTCTGGCACCGGGGTCTTCTATCGAAGTTGCCATCTTACGGAGTGCTCGAGGGTTTGTGCAAATGGGTGGCTAGCTTTTTGTCCGGCAGACGCATACGAACCGTAGTTGACGGTCGTTGCTCTGATAGCATCGACATAAATGCTGGTGTCCCGCAAGGCTCTGTGCTGCCACCTACGCTGTTTTTACTGCATATCAATGACATGTTGGACATCAACAGCATACATTGCTATGCAGATAACAGTACTGGAGACGCTTATTACACGGGTCGTGCAAACATCCCTCGTTCCGTTGTGGAGGAAAATCGCGGAGAACTTGTGTCTCAAATCGAGACCACACTGTTCAAGATCTCTGACTGGGGACGGGTAAACTTGGTCCGATTCAACCCTACAAAGACACAAGTGTGCGCGTTCGCCGCTAAGAAAACCCCATTCATCCTCTCCTCTCCATCTCCAAGAGCATTGGGATCCTTGGTATTGAAATCTCCAGCGATATTCAGTTCCGAGATCATTTACAAGATAAGGTGAAGCTGGCGTCCAAATAACTTGGTGTACTCAACAGAGCAAAGCACTTCACGTCGGGGCAAAGGTTGTTACTTTACAAGTCGCAAGTTCGGCCCCATATGGAGTACTGCTGCCATCTCTGGGCGGGTGCACCCGGATACCATCTTGGACGTTTTGACTCAGTTCCACGACGGGCTGCGAGAATTCTCGACGATCCCAAACTCACTTGCCGTATCGAACCCTTACGTCTGAAGAGAGGCTTTGCCTCCCTGTGTGTATTCTACCGCTTGTACAATGGGATTTGTTCTGAGGAATTGTTCGAAATGATGCCCACGGCTACTTTCTATCATCGCACCGCTTGCCCTCGGCAGGGAATTCATTCTCACACTTTAGAACCGAAATGGACGTTTACAGAGCAGTTTCAGAGAAACGCTTGGGTTGTGGAATGAGCCCCCTGCCAAGGTTTTCTCTAAGGACTACAGTATGGGGTTCTTCAAGAAAGAAGTTATTGGATTTTTGAAGGGTCGGCAACGCGCGAGTGATGCCCCTGGTGTTACAAGCGTCCATAGGTAACGGAGACTGGTTACCATCAGGCGGACCGTAAGCTTGTTTGCCATCTTAGTGGTATAAAGAAAAAAAAACCAAAAAAGACGTTGGAAAACACCTTACCTAGCAGCCGTCTTAGCCGTACACTAATCAATACATTATTCCGACTCCGTGTTAAAGTTTATAAAATTAATAATTAAACTTGACAATTCAAGTTTAAGTGCTGTTTAAAAGTCTAAATAAAATAAAAATTCTCCTCGAATAAAAAAAGTTGTGAGGGTGAATATTCGAACTGCTGTTTTGTTAGATACAGGTTCTTACACTGGGCCGCAAAGAAAGCGGGTCAGTTTCAAAATCTCAATAATTTCCAAAATATTGTAGCTAGCTTAATGAAATAAAGACTTAATTAAAAATAATTTTATAGTGCTCAATCAAATTAATAAAAGTACAAGATTATAAAGCTTATTTTAAATAAAATTAAGTAAAATGACAATTTTTCTTTAGATTTTGGAAAATGTGTTACGGTATCAAATATGCAATTTTTACTCAAATAGTATTTTGTATTAGCACCTCGAGCTGTTAACACAGCTGTTATACGGTTTTGTACACCACTGTTGTACAATTATCGACTGTTAAGTACTGCTAGGATAATAGTGAATGAGATACGTGACATAGGGTTGACAATGGAAAGTCGACTAGACTTTAAAGCATAGCCAAATTCCGTGGTTTTTGACGGATGGCTTCCTGTTCAAATAACGCTTACCATCAGGCGGACCGCAAGCTTGTTAGCCACCTTAGTAGTAGTATAAAAAAACCCACGGTTTGTCCAGTGACATTTACGTGTATGATATTTGTATTGGCGCATCCAATATTGAGGATGCGAATCAGTCTCCGCAATGAGCTAATTGGAATGTTGCATGCCGGTGGATATATGCTGAGATAATAGATATCTAATTCTCCCGCTCTTCTTAATGATCTACCGGAGAAGGTTTAGCAAGATACGCTGATTTTTTAGAACGTCTAAGTCAGTGACTGACCCATTCCTAGTGTAGAGTTAGTAGACCCTCTTCGGGGCCTACGAGTTCTAGCGGTGAAGATTGACCATCCTCCACTTTGTACGAATTCATCGTTGACTCGGTTTAGCTGACTTGAGAAGTTGGTGGGAGTGATTCGCTGAATTTACCGATTAGTCAACAACGTTCGACGACCTCCCGATTCGGGATTTGAAACATGTCTTATCGCCGTTAGAACGAGAACAAGCGCTGCATGTTTTAGTGCGTAACGTACAACGATAGCTTTTTAACACCATGCTAGAAGATATTCAAGCTGGTCACTCCAACATTAAGGGACTTTAGCCATATTTGATCCATTCCTCGATGATCGTGGGTTTATACGGGTTGGTAGCCGATTACGTCACGCAAATTTGCCTTATGAAGCTAGGCATTCACTTATTTTGCCAAAGAATAGCTCCTTGACCCTTTACTGATTCAAAACCACGACGAGAGACACGCGGGACGGAGCTGCCCTCTTGCCTTCCTCTAACGGGAGTTTTTGATTATGTCGGCTCGAAGGGTAATAAGGAGAGTGCTATTTTAATGTATAACATGATTTCGGTTCCTGTGTCTTATCAACCTCATACGTCCTCACTTTATAAGGTAAGTTAACGTGACTTTACTTATCGCTGAAAAATAGTACGGTGCGGTGCTAATTCTCCTTACAAGATCGTATGTAACACAGAGCGTGCTCCTTTCACAGGTCTTGCCGGCCATAAAATAACCGGTCAAGAACGCGAAGCTTCGCAGGACGGATCCGTACTATTTTATCGAAGTTGCCATATTGTGGACTGCCCGAGGGTTTGTGCAAACGCAGACGAGTCGTAGTAGACTGTAGTTGCTCTGATAGCATGGAGATTAACGTGGGCGTCATCATGTTGTACATCGACAACATATATTGCTATGCAGATGAATGTACTGGAGTCGCTTCTTATCCGGGCCATGTATTCATGCCCCGTTCCATGAGGAAAAACCAAGAAACACATACCTACAACCGAGATCACTCTGTCCAAGGTCACTGACGGGGGACGGGAAAACTTGGTCCTATTCAACCCCAAGAAGACACAAATCTGCGCGTTCAGAGCTAAACAAAACCCATTCATTTAGCTTCCATAATTCCAGAACACACCCCTTTAGCATTGATGGAAGAGCATTGGGATCCGTGGTGTTGACATTTTCGGCGATATTCAGTTCCGAATTCATCTGTAAGAAAAGATAAACCTGGCATCCAAAAAACTTGGAGAACTCAAAAGAACAAAAGAAAGAAAGCGCGGAAGGGCACAGCGAATACTCGCTCGAATAAGCCGCCCGAACAATAAAAGCAGGGCATAGCAAGTACTCACCCGAATGAGCAGCCCGAACTGGGTAAGTACCGCCGCCTTACAGAAAAATGCTGGCACAATAACGCTAACATTGAGTAGTATTGTGTTCCTGGCGATGAGTAAGGTTGCCAGAGTTTTCAAGGATTCGCTGCGCCGACAACAGATGACCGGCGTTGCTCGTTGATGTCATTGCTCGGCGTAGGCGCGGCGTGCTGGTACGGCGGTCAGGGAGATCTGATGAAACGGCAGACCACTGGCCGCCCGCAGGTTTGAACGGGTTCCCGAACCCAGGGATTACTTAATCTTCACCCTGGGAGGCTGAACCGCCAACCTATGGCTACGCTGCGTTACACTTTGCCTGCCAGCTGTTATACCTACTCGATACCAAATAATAAATAAAATATGGCTTATAAGTGCAATGCCTATGGTAAAAATATAATTAATTCTAAGTACCTAAAATGTTCAAAATGAAATGAACACTTACCATGTTTAAATATATCGGAAAAGGTGTTTGAATCTTATCCTAAGGAAATTAACGAGTCATGACTTTTTCCTTAATGCAAATGCTCTATACCCAAGGGAGATAATACGCACACACCGGTACGTTCGTCTACAATAAAGAATATAATTACGCCGCGGAAATCGATCGAAGATGAGTTGCTGTAGTAATCCTATGGAACGCGACCTTTTAACAAATATGTCTGTCCTTTTGACAGAGTTACGGGAACTGAGGTCAGATGTGCAAGACATAAAAAAACAATATGGGGAGGTTAGAGATATTGTACAGGAACTTAAAAAGCAGCTTGCAGATATGTCATGCAGTTTCGTCGAAAAGCTAGCTGACTGTGTAAACAAGATAAAAGCCAGAGATCTGGAAATAGCTGACTTACGAAACTCACAGTACAGTGCACTTTAAATACAATAGAACAAAAAACATGGAAAATGAAATTGAAATTGTGGGAATTCCAGAATATGATCATGAAAACCTACAACATATTTTTGCGTTGACCTGCAAAACAATAGGAGTAGACCTACCCTTATCAGAGATTGATTCTATATCCCGAGTCGGACCCCGCCGCCGCCTACAATCGTAGGCTCATCTATAATCGATATCGAAATTTCTGTACTAACCTTTTACATAAACTCAAACATATATAAAATATAAAAGTGAACTGCTAGAAGTAAGTAAGAACGACCCAAAGAAGCTTTGGGATGCTATAAAAACTATAGGTAATTTAAAAAAAACATGACATTTAAGCTTTAGATCTAAACTAACAAGCGACCCGGTTGAATCGGTAAATAAGTGTAATACCTACTTTACTAATATGGGAAAAAACTTGCAGATGATGTGCTTAAAAGACTTGGCAAAGCAGAAGAATCCATGACCCCTTGTAACTCTATTGGAAGTCCTGTCTCACAAACATTCTATATGCAACCTACTGATCCTTATGAAGTAGAAACTTTGAAATCGCAACTCAAATCAGGCTGTGCCCCAGGACTAGACGGATACCAAACTCGCCTCATAAAAGAAATAAAAAATTAAATTACTGAGCCACTGACACATATTTTTAATTTAAGTATAAGCACAGGAGTGTTTCCTGATCACTGGAAGCAAGCTGTGGTTTTTCCTATTCACAAAAGTGGCTCAAAATCTACTAGGCCTATATAACTCTTGGGAGTTTTTTCGAACCTGTTAGAAAAAAATGTTAACCGACGGTTAGTTAATTATCTAGAAACATACGGCTTGCTCTCTAGGAAATCAACTGAAGATGCAAATAGTCTCTTGACTAATCAAATCTCGTATCAATTAGATAAAGGACAGAAAAGTGTCGGTGTGTTCCTCGATATCGCCAAGGCTTTTGACACCATATCAATACCGCAACTACTCAAAAAGCTTGAAGTGCTAGGAGTCAGAGGCTTATCGTTACAGTGGTTTCATAGATATCTAAGTGAAAGACATCAGCTCCTAAAGATTGGGTCAATGATTAGTGACGTATATCCTATTTGTTTTGGCGTCCCACAAGTTAGTTTTTTAGGACCAACACTTTTTATAATATATATGAACGATCTCCATAAAGCTGCTCCTCCTAGTGGAGAAATTATTTGTTACGCTGATGACACAGTCGCTTTGTTCCAAGGTAACACTTGGCCGGCTGCTATGAAGAATGCTGAAGACAGTATGGCCATAATACAAAGCTGGCTTAACGGTAATCTTTTAACATTAAATATAAGCAAAACTAAATATCTTTGCTTTCATAAAACTCGTTTCATCAGCACCAAAATCGCCTGTAGAATTGATACTGCATTCATCTTGTAGTAATCACTTAACATGTTCCTGCGAGGTACTACAGTGTGTAGACTATATCAAATATTTGGGAGTTACCATTGACCACAATTTATCCTTCTAATCTCACATCAGCAACTTGGCTCAGCGCGTAAGAAAAATAATATTTATATTTAAAAATTTGCGAAACGTCATGAAAGAAAAACGTTGCGTGTGGTCTATTCTGCCTTTTGTGAATCAAACATTACATACTGCATCACGGCGTGGGGAGGTAGTGGGGTCACTGAAATGCTGGAACTGTAAAGAGCTCAAAGATCCGTGTTAAAAGTTATGTACAAAAACCCTTCAGATACACTACTGATACTCTGTACTCTGAAGCACGAGTCTTGAATGTACGACAGCTTCACAAAGCTGCAGTGGCGACGCACCAACGAGCTATAAACTCACCACAACATGCTTATCTCCTTAATAGACGTACCTATAAGATTACACAACCAACAGTTAATACGGTTTTCGCAAGTCGTTTTCAAGAATATTTATTCCTAAATATTTACAATAAAATATTGCAATATTGCAATGCTGCGATATAAAAAACTCTAAACACTAAAGAAGCAAACAAAATAATACGTTTGTGGCTCCTTACACTATCATATAAACAGACTGAAGAATTCCTAAATGCATTTTACCGCACTAGCGCGAAACTAATATAATCTATATGTATTTGTATGTATTAATAAAGGAAAAAACACACTGAAACACCCACACTCTCACACCCACACCCACACACCCTTAAATAGACTGACACTCACCACACATACTTTATCTATTAAAATTCTCTATTTACATAATACTACATTTAAATTATTCCATATTTAACATGTAAGATACAACGTTAAATTAAAAAATACTTAATATATATATGAAAAAGCATAGATGAATCGAATATTATTATTTGTACTTACTTGTAAATAAATATTAGCTAAGAATACGATAATTTTCTATTTATTGCCATAAAATAAAATAAAATAAAATATGTATTAGCGTGAGAAAGAAAGTATATAGGTAAATGTTAACCTATAACTCTGGGCCCCCACAATACAGGCCTGACCTAGTTTGGGGACCACTGCTAAAATTAACAACTTTTCTAGCAAATTAAGATACTTTTTTAATCATGTATAATTACTTATAAGAAAACAATAAATATAGGAGTTTAAATGTGTAAATATTTCTGTATAATGTGTAGTTGTTAATTTGTATTTTTTCTGATATAAAAATAAATAAATAAATATTTAAAGTCTCTGGAGTACTGAGTGCTGGCCGCCCGCAGGTTGAACGGGTTCCCGAACCCAGGGATCACTTAATCTCCGCCCTGGGAGGCTGAAGTGGTAGTCGTGCCGGAGAAGGAGACCGGAGTGGACCCGGCTACTACAACAGAGGGGGATCTGAGCCCTCCCGCTTGCCGTGCCATGAACCGTATTATCTGTGCCAACCTTTGGCAATTCTAGTACTGCACCTTTTGTCCTCTAAGCTGTCGGTACAGTGAATCCTCATATTTAGTATTAGTAACTTTCTTTAAAAAAAAAAATGCTACAAAAACAAAAAAAAGAGTTTTTTCAGCGGGCGCTCCATCCACATTTAATGTGGACTTTTGCAACATTAGGGGTATTCACGCAAATCATAACGCAGTCCACCTCCATTTGGAGACTGCGTAGCCGACCATTCTTTTTCTAACGGAGTCGCAGATATCCTGCCCGGCCGATACATCATACCTTCACTATCCCGGCTACAAACTTGAGCACAATTTTGTGAGTCGTGCCGGTGTATGTATGTTCGTCCGAGAGGATATCTGCTGTCGCCGCCTTCATAGCCTTGAAGACAGGGACCTGTCGATATTGAGGGTGCACGTAGATAACGGTGGCCACACTCGAATCTATGCGTGCCTATACAGGTCTCATAGCGGTGAAACGGACGTAACTCGACTCTTCACGCACCTGAGTTTGACGACTGACAAATTACTATTTTGGGAGACTTTAAGGCCCACCATCGTGAGTGGCTCAGTTCTCGAACCAATAACTATGCAGGGATATCTGCTCATGAATTTGCTCTGACCTATGGATTCTCTCAGCTGGTACTTTTTCCAACGAGAATACCAGATATGGAGGACCATACGAGCTCCTTACTGGACCTTCTGCTGACTACACGTCCGGACGGATATCCCGTCTCAGTGGATGCGCCTTTAGGCTCCTCGGACTACTGTCTCATTCGGACTCAAGTGTCATCCACACAACCCGATCCATCTGGGCCAACTAATTGGTGTCGTGTGTGGCACTATAAGTTGGCAGACTAGGATGGATTGCGAGAATTTTATGCATCGTACCCGTGGAGGCAGATTTGCTTTAGCTCAAAAGATTCTGACGTCTGCTCAGCCGCAGTCACTGAGACAATCCTCGCTGGTATGGAATGTTATATTCCTAACCCGCGAGTAGCTGCCGGCGTCAAAAAACGACCGTTGGTTGCGCTCCTAATGAGGTGAGTGGAGCCATCTAGGTGCATCATATGTATTTGAAGTCTCACAGACTTTAGTGGCGCTGCTTAATATGTGAGAAAACGAGTTGCTGTGCGCCATCTTAACTCATAACCGACGCCGCCGTTACTCGCATTTATAAAATTAGCAAAACTATATTTTTCGCATCAGTTTGATAAACAGCATATATACGTCGATTAATTATATACTGACGCAAGTGTTTGATATATAATACCTACATACCGCAACCGGATTGCGCTGTAAGACTATATACGTGTCAGTGAAATTGGATCACCAAAGTTGGTCACGAGGCGCCTCCAGGAGATCCAGAAGAAGTTACCCGTGGACCAAAAAGGGCTCACGCTGCACCTACCTATATCTCTACAGAACTGCCGCTTCATAACATTTGCTGAGTCCCTTGATGTCCA
The DNA here is from genome assembly GCA_946406115.1 of Apoda limacodes. Classification (NCBI taxonomy): domain Eukaryota; kingdom Metazoa; phylum Arthropoda; class Insecta; order Lepidoptera; family Limacodidae; genus Apoda; species Apoda limacodes. The sequence goes on along the minus strand of OX291553.1, from coordinate 589,402 downwards.
CTTATCCTCTGTGTCAGACGCGACTGTTTGTAACCGCCTATAGGATAATCCCCAAATTATAGGTATCAGTTGATATTTCGCAACATCGCAAATTTCGCCCCGTCGCCCTTTCGCATTCCACACCAACCGTGGTTTAATAGGTCCTGCAGAGAAGCTAAAATTCTTAAGCAAACTGCATATGAGGCTTGGACCACGGCTCGTAATATAAGGATAATAAGGATACGAATATTTCTGAGGTAAAACGCAAATTAAATGCTGCTTCGAGGTTCAGTAAGAAAGCAACTGCCAGAGCAAAATTCCAATTCATCGGCAAAATAGGTGGGCTACTTGTGAGCTATCCTTCTGGGAGTCGTGCTTTCTGGTCGCTTGCCAAAACTGCCGAGGGGAACTTTTGCCAGTCATCGTTACCACCACTGCGAAAGACCAATGGTGACTTGGCCCATAGTGCTTAAGAGAAAGCCGATCTACTGGGTAGTCTCTTTGCCTCCAACTCGAATATGAACGATGAAGGCGCTGTACCACCTACTATACCGTGGTGCGGTAAGACCATGCCGGAAATCTCCATAACACAGCGGGAGGTCCGGCGGGCGTCGCTTTCTAGACCTTCATAAGTCGAGCGGGCCAGACGGTATACCAGCAGTGGTGCTTAAGCAGTTTGCTCCTGAGTTATGTGCTGTACCCACGCGCCTCTCCGCGCTTTCCTACCATACTAGACAATTTCCGTCTTCATGGAAGACTGCGAATGTGCGCCCAGTGCCCAAAAAGGGCGATACATCAGATCCATCGAATTACAGTCCTATCGCTATTACCTCCTCTCCAAGGTGATGGAGCGTGTAATCAACACACAGCTTCTAAGATACCTAGAAGAACACGACCTGGTCAGTGATCGTCAATATAGCTTTCGCCACGGTCGCTCGACTGGTGACCTTCTAGTGTATCTCACACACCGATGGGCACTAGCCATTGAGAATCAGGGGGGGCATTGGCATGTAGCCTGGACATTGCGAAGGCGTTCGATCGGGTCGGGCACCTGGGTCTTCTATCGAAGTTGCCATCTTACGGAGTGCCCGAGGGTTTGTGCAAATGGGTGGCTAGCTTTTTGTCCGGCAGACGCATACGAACCGTAGTTGACGGTAGTTGCTCTGATAGCATGGACATTAATGCTGGTATCCCGCAAGGCTCTGTGCTCTCTCCTACGCTCTTTCAATCAATGTTCAATCAATGACATGTTATCCATCAACAACATACATTGCTATGCAGATGACAGTATTGGAGACACTAATTACACGGGTCGTGCAAACATCCCTCGTTTCGTTGTGGAGGAAAACTGCGGAGAACTTGTGTCTCAAATCGAAACCACACTGTCCAAGCTCTCTGACTGGGGACTGAAAACTTGGTCCGATTTAATCCTACAAAGACACAAGTTTCCGCGTTCACTGCTATGAAAACCCCATTCACTGTAGTCCCACAACTCCAGAACACTCCCCTCTCCATCTCCAAGAGCATTGGGATCCTTGCTGTCGACTTCTCCAGCGATGTTCAGTTCCGAGATCATTTACAAGATAAGGTGAAGCTGGCGTCCAAAAACTAGGTGTACTCAACAGAGCGAGGCAGTACTTCACGTCGGGGCAGAGGTCGCTGCTTTACAAGTCGCAGGTTCGGCCCCATATGGAGTACTGCTGCCATCTCTGGGTGGGTGCACCCGCATACCAGCTTGGATCTTTTGACTTGGTTCAACGACAGGCTATGATAATTGTCGACGCTGTGGAGGCTGGTCTGCTCTTGCAAACTTTTTTGTATTCTTAGTATTCGGTCATCGGTGTAGGATTTCAACGGCAACTCCTCAATTACTAAACGAATAATACTTGACGTTTTCTAGTAGCTTATGTCCTTTTGCGGGACTCAAAACTATCTGCATGCCAACTTACATCTTAATCGGTACAGCGGTTTCAGCGTGAAAAGGTAACAGACAGATTTACTTTCACATTTATAATATTTATTATTATATTATATTTATGGATAGTATGGATAATTTAAATATATGTAAGTATATGTATGTACATATGATTGTGCAAAAACATAATTATAATGGCGCTAATACCACTAGTACTATTAAATATCTGAAATCTCTTAAATAACTAAATTCCTTCAGTCGATTAACGATATTTGACGCTTCACATGAAGCGCCCCTTATGCTTCATACAAACAAAAAAAAATTGACATGTTTGACTTTGTTTTTACTTACTTACTTGCTTACTTACTTATTTTTTATAACCTAATAAGTGTTTCGGTACATATTGTATACTCTTTAGCTAATTATCAAAGTATTGTATTACTACTTTAAATGGAATTTCTTGCCAGCTCTTTTTGGCAGAAATTAACATTCTATACATTGTATTGACGATTCAAAAGTGTTCTTAGAAACCTACTTGAATAAAGTTTGATTTGAGTTTGAGTTTGATCCCAAACTCACTTGCCGTATCGAACCCTTACGTCTGAAGAGAGATTTTGCCTCCCTGTGTGTGTTCTACCGCTTGTACAATGGGATGTGTTCTGAGGAATTGTTCGAAATGATGCCCACGCCTACTTTCTACCATCGCACCGCTCATTAATTCATTTCTTCATTAATTCATTCTCATACTTTAGAACCGAAATGGTCGCATACAGTGCAGTTTCAGAGAAACTTTCTCCCGCGAACGCTTGGGTTGTGGAATGAGCTCCCTGCCAAGGTTTTCTATAAGGACTACAGTATGGGGTTCTTCAAGAAAGATGTTATTGGATTTTCGGAAGGGTCGGCAACGAGCGAGTGATGCTCCTGGTGTTGCAAGCGTCCATAGGACACGGTGACCCCTTACCTTCAGGCGGCCCGTGTGCTTGTTTGCCACCTTAGTGGTATATAAAAAAAAAAACAGTACAAGCGAGTACGTGCTTGCTACGAGGTCTCGATTTGATCTTCAAAGACCTCATTAGAGAGGTGGGTGTAGTGACGAGACCTCAATCCACAAGCTAGATATGTTCATAAGCAAACTTTAAAAACATAGAAGTGCCCGCTCTTTAGAAACAAGCAACAAACGATGCAATAACTAAGATTTGCTTATAAGAAGTTTAAGTGGCGATACCACGACCTTATCTTCTGATTGCGTTGACTTAGAATTTCGATTTTTTTAACAACTTTAAGGGACGGTAGACCTTTATATTTATTAATATCAACGTGATGGCTTCACGCATGCGTAAGAAAAAGGGACTTAGAAGACAGACATTTATTTTTCATAAAAATCGAGACTATTAATAATCTTTCAATTATCCCAATGCCTGATTAATCCGCTTTTAATTTCAATCAATTTGCCGCCTGCGATGTTTAAAAAGCATGCAATCAATTGCATCAAATGCCGTCGGAAACGGCAGCATTAGTCGTAGGATGTTAATTCCAATCCTCGATATTGTCTTCCCAATTATAACACATATACTTAACGCATTCATCTTATATGGTAAATTCTCTGAATTATGAAAACAAACAAAAATTATTCTATCGCCAAAAAACATGAACCCTACTTCATTTTCCGACTATCGTCAAATATCCATTCTACATTTTCCGACTATCGTCCAATATCCATTCTACATTTTCCAACTATCGTCCAATATCCATTGTACATTTTCTGACTATCGTGCAATATCCATTCTACATTTTCCAACTATCGTCCAATATCCATTCTACATTTTCCGACTATCGTGCAAAATCCATTCTACATTTTCCAACTATCGTCCAATATCCATTCAACATTTTCCGACTATCGTGCAATATCCATTCTACATTTCCTTTCTAAAGCCCTAGAACGTCTTGTACATCAGCAACTTGTTCACTTCCTAACGAAAAATTCTCTTCTTAACGGTTTCCAATCCGGTTTTCGTACAGGGCATACTACGGTTACTGTTCTTACAAGAATTTCTGATATTTTTTATCTTGTCATGAATTTTGGATTTTTATTTTGCATTTCTTTATTATCTCCATAGAAACAGTTTTATGTACACTTGGTTAAGTCAATATTAACAATATTTTTTTCATTTTTTTAGATATTATGAATTACACGCTTAACATTTAACACCGCACCAAATCGATTAAATAATGTTAAATAGCAACAGAAAAAATAAAAGTATAAATGTAAATATATAAAATAGAAGCTGTTGTAAAAAGGCATTTTCAGATGTCATTCTATGTTAATTTAATATTGATAAGATTTATTATCATATTAATGCTGCTGTAAAGGGGCATTGTCAAAAATTCTAATAATTAATAGCATCTCAATAAAAAATAACACATTTATTAGCTTACATCTCTATATGTTATACAAGAATATTTATTAGCTGCTAAACAGAAGCATTGTCATACTTAAAATATATCTACTATATACTTAGTAGAACGTAGAATAATAATTAGTAGAACGTGATGTAAGTCATCTGAATTATATTATTAGCTGCTGTAAATAATAAAATCTAATAAATAGTACTCTTATTCAATTATATTAATTACATTATAAAGGGATCAAATTATATACTAGCTGCTGTACAGGGGCATCGTCAATCTATAATAGAATTAGAAATATCACATTAAACAATAACAGATAATTTAAGCTACATAAGTGCCATTTTATCTATATCTATACATATAATAAAATGGTAGGAAAGTCAAAACTGTACATTGAATATTTTTTTAAAAGAGTACTTGGGGTGTGATCTACAATCGATATCGAAGCCAAAAAAAAATATAGTTATTAGAATTTTTGTCTGTTTGTCTGTATGTATGTCCGGGATAAACTCAAAAAGTACTGCATGGATTAACTTCAAATTTGACACGAATATTATTAAGAAGTCGTGTCAACATATATAGGCTACATATTATCACGCTATCACCTACGGGGAACGAGCAGTGAACCTTTATTTCTTCAACGCATACTGTAACAACGTGTAATCTAACGACGCATATTTGACTTGCTTCTTAATTATTAATTATTCTACTCACAGATAGCCATTTATTTTATGTTCAAAAATCGTGTAAAGTCATAACTTAGATGTGTTATAATTTTTCACCACATAAAAATGTTTCCTATTTGCTAACTGGATGGCGTTGGCGTCGGATAAGATCGCTGATGATAAGATGGTTTCGTTCACAAAAAGTGATTTAATAGTATAGCGTTCACGCAGACGACGTCGCGGGCAGCAGCTAGTAATTATAATAAATCTGTAGAGAGGTCAATTTTGTACATGAAATATATTTTCAAAATAACTATCAGGGGGTGGGTGATTAGTGATCGATACTGATGCCAAAAATGCAATCAGTAAAATTTTTGTCTGTCTGTCTGTATGTTCGTTATAGAAACAAAAACTACTCGACGGATTTTAACGAAACTTGGTACAATTATTCTTCATACTTTTGGCACGGGGTCTTATCCCAAACAAAAAAGAAATGACTTAAATTCATATCAATAGATGGCGTTGTGTGTATCGATGTGTTATTAAGGTTGTTATTTTATTTAAAAAGAAAAGTAACCGACCCTTAAAAAATATTGTTTTAATATCAAAATTTCCCTTAAGCTAACCAAAATGAAGTAATGGGCGCCTTTATTAAATTTTCGAAATTTCACATAAATTGAATGAGGTCGTTGTACTTTAAGCGGCAATAAATTGAACTACGTGCCGGTTTAGTTATTAAATTTTCACTATTGATTGATAGATGACGCTGTTCGCATGTTCTGAGTTTGACAGCGACACACAACATTGTCACTGAATAATATGAATAGGTGTAGGTACTTACCAACCAAATTAAAAAAAATATATTTGGTATCTACCCACCTTAATACTTAGATATATTATAAAACAAACGCACGCAAGCGTGAACTTCGACCTCAGTACAATTTGTTTCTTTTAGTTTTATCCTGGGTCGAATGCGTCTAAGTTCTTAAACAATTGTTTTGTGAAAAGGATAGCTCACTTTTGAAGAACAGCATGCCATCGCACAAGTGCACCTTCTTTAGAATTGAAAACACTTCAGATAATAGCGCTTACATTTTTAACCAATAGAAAAAAAGGGAGGTTCTCAGTTTGACCCGTATGTTTGTATGTATGTTTGTCCGTGATTATCTCGCGTTTGGCTAAACCGATTTTGATACGGTTTTCAGAAAAGTATTTGTTACATTCTGGAGAAGGTTTTGGTATACAACAAATGGATACCCCGTGACATTGTCGTTTGCATCGATCCGTTAATAATTAAGCGATGCATTAGTTTAACTCGACCGATTTTTGACAAAATTTTAGTACACTTACGAGCAAAAACTAGTAAGTCACTTACATAAACGGCGATATTTCATAAACTAGTAAAACAGAAAGTAGGTATATTAAAAGAAGTTTTATTTTACTCATAAATAATTAAATACGCTTTAATCTTTCTTTGACTTCACAGATATCATGAGTTGTTTAGGATATATTGTCGTCTATTTATGTGACTAGTTATTAATCGACTTCAAAAAAGAAGGAAGTTCCTTATTCCTCGAAATCTTTTTTTATGTATGTTTTCCGATTACTCGAAGTCGCCTTGACCGATTCGGAAAATTCTTGTTTGAAAGAGTATACTTCCCAGATGGTCCCATGGTCATTAGGTCAGGATATAATAATGGAATCCTGGCGAAATCGAGGGAACTCAAATTTATATAGGCACACTTGAAGCGATAAGTGTACGAGAAAATAAGCCAATAGGTCACTTAAAAGTAGGGATGTTCCGACTAGTCGGTAAAGCTGACCATCCGGCCACTTTCGTAGTCGGCGACAAGTTGGCGACTCTTCGGCAAAGAGCGCCGACTAGGGCTGCGACTGGAAAAAATTGTCTGTGGTCGATCGAACATTTAATCATAGAACTTAGCTGAGGTATTAGGATTGGTTGACATTATTGGTTGTTCATACTCGTACTCGTAGTATTTTCTGTTTTTCCCTCCCCACCATGAGAAATTATCATTTGGCACTGCTTACACTTGATTTAAAGGAAATCATTGTACAATTGTTCTAAAAAAATCAATACATGAAACTTTCTTTTACACAAAATCACCGCAAAAGCAAAAATCAAGAAACAATGCGAAGTCACAGATTATAAAATACTATACCTACTAGGCGAAGCAAACAAAACATGTTCCGTTCGACCCGCTGGCAGGCGGCGTAGTCCTGGGTGTACGCGAAAAAACCGCAAATCGATGTAGAGTTTAGCCGTTTGGCACACAGATACTTTAGGGCAAAACAATAATTTTGAGCCGCAGTTCCTCAAAATATTAACAGAATAAGCAGGGGACAGTACAGTCCCACATAAGTCTCATAAGGATCTGAAGTTTAAGGAACCGTCTCACATTGTAATATTCTAAAATACAAAAAAATACTAAATTTTAATATTTTACAAATTGCTTAAGGAATTTTTTTTACTTAGGTGTCGTTTACTTCACTGACGTCACCTGATTTTTCATTTATTCTTTTTCCACAATAGAAGTGTACAGTGGCGAGCTTAATGCCAAACGGCATTCTCTACCAGCTAACCATAAGCTTAATATATAATTTTAAATGGTGGTGCAATAAAACTAGGCTTAACAAACTAGCAGATAAGTAAAAACTTCTGTTCACATTAAATATAAGGGAAGTGTCGTCAGCGAAAAGCACCATTTTTGAGAACCTCTCAACAAAGAACGGTAAATCATTGATATAAACTAGAAACAGAAATGGATCCAGTATAGAACCTTGCGGCACCCCTATTGTAACATTAGCTGTCACAGATTGTTGGCCATTTATGATTACTTTTGTTTTCTATTTTTAAGGTAATATTTCAAAACATCAAGTGCTTTATTTCTGATTCCACAGTGGTCTAGCTTGCACAACAGAGTTAAATGATCCACACAATTAAAAGCTTTCGAAAAGTCGCAAAACAATAGCATACTGCGACCTTTCCCGCACTGAACCCACAGTTCTGTCCTTACTAGATTTCAGTAATGCTTTCAGCACTATCGATTTTGATATATTATTGCAGTTACTTGCAAGGACGCCGGCAACGGATTCAAGTAGAGGACTCGTTCTCTTCTTGGTGTGATATTCGGGCTAGCGTTCCAGAAGGCGGCGTGCTCTCATTTCTTCTTTTTTCAATTTTCATTAATGCAATTTCTCAAAGTATTTCTTTTCCCTACCATATGCTTGCAGACAATCATCAGACGACAATCATTCCGAACCGGTGATAAAGTATATAAAATTAATAATTAAACTGACGATTTAAAAGTGCTGTTGAAAAGTCTACTTGAATAAAAAGAGTTTGGAGTTTGATCTTGAAATTTACACCCGAATGTTGCTACACGCTCTTCATTCAGTAATCGATACTATTAATGCTTAGTTAATGTCACAGAATGGAGTAAATTACGCGGTCTTCAAATACATCCATCGAAAACACATGTAATAGTTATTGGAAGTCCGAAGTTAATATCAAAAATTGACTTCACAAAACTACCTCTAATTGTACTAAATACTGTTATTATCCCTTACAGCGAAAATGTCAAAAATCTTGGCATCATTATTGATCGAACTTTTTCTTAGGTGCCTTGTTTACAAGAGTTAATAATAATAATAATTCATGGCTGGGGAGGAGCTTGGAGCTGTATAAGGTTGATACAACTTTGAGATATTTCTTAAGCGCTTGCATGGGGCAGTGGACAACAGTTCGTTTGAGACAACCAGGGGGACGAGATGACCACTTTAGACCGCAGGACTGTATCAGGATTGTACGAGGCATTTTTCAGGGTGACAGTTTGACTCCTTTGTGGTTCTGCCTGGCGCTAAATCCGCTCAGCGCCTTGCTGAAGGATTCAGGGCTAGGTTGCCGGCTTCGAAGAGCGGGAGAGATCATTTCTCATCTGCTCTACATGGATGTCCTTAAGGTTTGCACCAAATAGACAGGACCTCTTGGAACTACTAAAAACAGTTCAGTAAGACCATCAAAATGGAATTTGGTGTTGACAAATGTGCGGTCATGCATGTATAGCGGGGGAAAGTTGTAAATTCAATTAATTTACAGCTTTCTAAGACAATGTCTCTCAGGCCTCTCTCCGAAGCAGAAACCTATAAATATCACAGTTATTGGGTATCGTGGATTGGGACGTAAAACAGACGGTGAAGAAACGCTCCTTCTGTCGCCTTTAACGGTTGGGTGATGCCCTTGCTCACATACTCCTTTGGCATACTAAGGTGGACTCAGACTGGGCTGGACGGCTCGGACCGAAGGTGCTGTGTACTGCTCACTAGGCATCGTATGCTACACCCACGTTCGTCTGATATGTAAAAACAAAATTGTACGGCTTAAATTTTTTATTTAAAACATTGATTGTATTTGTAGTTTTTATGATTTTTTTTTAAAAGAGTAACTATCGAGATTCTTGTCGGATTCTTCTCGGTAGAAATCTACAACATTGTGAACCTGACAGTGGGTGGGAGGGTTTAAAAAAAGTATTTTATAACTTTGACGATTCAAAAGTTTGTAAAATCATAATTTGAATAAAAAGAAATGACTAACTTTGACTTTATGACACTGTACTGTACATCCCACGGAAGTGTGGAGGTCACGGCTCTTCAAATGCCAAAAACCTCCACAACCGCGAAGTGTGCAGTTTTAGGGATTACCTCGTAAGCAACGAGTGTCCAACCAACCAAACCCCGCTCTCCCACTAACACATATTTTTTCCGGTTGTGGTCATCTTGCTAACACTAAGTACTTGCACAGGCATAACCCGGTAGCCATAGGAATATCCACCAACGGCTTGCTTTTTTTATACGGTCTTGTGGACTTCAAAGTGCCGTACTATAAGTATACACCTGCGCCAGTTCTCGAAAATGGTCGTGCCATGCTGTATTGGGATCGATCTGTCATCACGGATAGGACTATTGTAGCTAATAAGCCTGATATCGTGCTGATAAATCGATCGAAGCGCCAGGCAGTGCTCGTCGACATCACCATTCCCCATGACGAGAACCTCGTGAAGGCCGAGAAGGACAAAGCCAGCAAATACCTTGACCTGACACACCAGGTAACCGCCATATGGGATGTTGATTCGACGATTATTGTACCGATAGTCGTTTCTGCGAACGGTCTTATAGCAGAGCCTCGACCAATACCATAAGGAGCTCTCGCTAGATGGCTGCGTCAAGGTTCAGATACAGAAGGCAGGAGGAGTACTCCCGGACACTGCGCGGATAGTTAGGAGGTTCCTCGCTCTGTCGCCCTAACCAACGGTAGCTTAGGCCCCGCCCCGCCGCCGGCGTTTTTATTTTACTTTTTGTAATTTATATTCATTTTGTAAAAAAACCTAACTTAAGATTTAAAATAAATAAAGAGTATAATAATAATTGATGTTTATTTCAGACCGCGGTCCAAAGTGTGTTAGTGAAAATACACATAAAAACTATTTGCCTACGTTACGTATATATTAAGCCGAAAACTGTACGCTTCAGTTAGTCGCTGAGGCGATTACGTAATTTTCTTTCAATTTCTACTAAAATTTCTCCGACACAATCATTGCTTCATTCTATCCTCGACTATGATGTCGGCAGCTATTTTCTCACGGACGACCAGCTAAATACACTTGAGCGTCTCCAGAATTTAGATATACGTTTTATATTTGGACTTAGTAAATATGATCATGTTTCTAGTTTTCGATAACAACTCAAGTGGCCGCCAATTAATATTCCCCGGAATATCCATATTATTTCTCTTTTGTATAGCATTTTGTTCAATCCGTCAACCCCAACATATCTTAAAGAGCGTTTACAATTTGTAGGCATCTCCAATTTTTATTTCCGACCATCGACCAATCTTCTTCTGAAAACACCAGCGCACTGTACTATTTTTTACAGTAACTAATTTACAGTGTAAGCCATTAAACTTTGGAATGTTCTGCCTTTGTCCATTAAGAAGGTTCAATCTTTTAATATTTTTCGAAAATAAAAAGTCAATTCTATTCTACACCGTAATCTAATATATATTTATACTAGCTATTTTTTTTTGCTTTTTATCTATGTAATATATGTAGACATGTTTATATTAACGCATAAACAAAGATAACAAACTGTCTGTCTGTCTTATCGCTAATAAGCGATATCTTCCAAAAAACTTTGGTGTCCTCTAGACACTTTATAAAAAAATTGAATAGTATGTGCTAACTGAATAAATATTAGTTACGGATTAAAACCTTACAAAATAAAATATTATAATATATACATTTATAGAAACTAAATTAATAAATATTAAACAATACTAACACAAAAACAACAAACATATAAATAAAATAAAAGATAAACTAATACTAATATACAAACTACATACATCTTAATTAATAAAGATGAATAATCAGTATACTTATGAGACAGCTTAACTCTTTAAGTAATGTGTAATTACCATGTTTTTAAATATTCGTAAAGTTTTTGCTTGTTTGACGTCGAAAGGTAAAGCGTTCCATAATCTTATGGCAGTGACGGTGAACGAGTCATTATATGTTTGAGAATAGTGTGTCGGAATTAAGCATCAAGTTCGTTGTAGCGCGAAGAACAGTAGACCTTTAAAATTGAAACGTTCTTTCAAGTATAACGGGGCAGACGAATTGAACAGTACGTTGTAGAGAAGAATTAAGGCGAACGCGAAGGCGAATTGGGAGCCACTTGAGTTTTAATCTAAATTCGGATATGTATATATATATTAAATATATATATACTTATTCTAAATCTGATATTACATCACCTAAATGATTATGCTTTTGGTAAATTTTATTTAAAAAAAACCCAAACAAAATAAATACCCTTACTTAGACAATTGCACTTAGTTTCAATTCACGTAGCATGTGCGAGTATGTATGTACTATTTACGTAGCATGTACGAGTATGTACTATTTACGTAGCATGTACGAGTATGTACTATTTACGTAGCATGTACGAGTATGTACTATTTACGTAGCATGTACGAGTATGTACTAATTACGTAGCATGTACGAGTATATATGTACTATTTACGTAGCATATACGAGTATGTACTATTGACCTAGCATGTACGAGTATGTATGCACTATTTACGTAGTATATACGAGTATGTATGTATTTTTTGCGTAGCATGTACGAGTATGTATGCACTATTTACGTAGCATGTACGAGTTTGTATGTACTATTTACGTAGCATGTACGAGTATGTAATATTTACGTAGCATGTACGAGTATGTACTATTTACGTAGCATGAGGGGGCGTATGTACTTTTTACGTAGCATGTACGAGTATGTACTATTTACGTAGCATGTACGAGTATGTATGCACTATTTACGTAGCATATACGAGAATGTATGTACTTTTTACGTAGCATGTACGAGTATGCACTATTTACGTAGCATGTACGAGTATGTTTGCACTATTTACGTAGCATGTACGAGTATGTATGTACTATTTACGTAGCATGTACGAGTATATATGTACTATTTACGGAGCATGTACGAGTATGTAATATTTACGTAGCATGTACGAGTATGTACTATTTACGTAGCATTTACGAGTACGTATGTACTTTTTACGTAGCATGTACGAGTATGTACTATTTACGTAGCATGTACGAGTGTGTATGTACTTTTTACGTAGCATGTACGAGTATGTACTATTTACGTAGCATATACGAGTATGTATGTACTATTTACGTAGCATGTACGAGTATGTATGTACTTTTTACGTAGCATGTACGAGTATGTACTATTGTTTGCTTTATCTTTTTCCTAACTACCTAAAACTCCCTCTCTCTTTCTCAAATCCTCATAAACTTCAGGTTGCTGCGAGTTTAGTCACCGCACCACCAATGTCTAAACAACAACCTCGTTAGTCAGCTGTAAATATTACTGCTAGGTAAATTACATTATCCTTTGTGCGGTTAACAGTTCTTTAATGAATCAATTTCTGTCGTCCGGGTTTTTTGAACATTTACAACTATAATAATTATATGATAGTACTAAATATTTAGATAAAGAGAATATAGATAGTACTAATATAACCTTTAAATAATGTAAATAAACTGGTGCTCGATAACTTGATAACCACAACGACAACCAAATGCAAATAATAAATTTATTATTCCTATCACAACAGTCTAACGTTATCTAGGTACATATTTTCGAACACGAAAGGCCTTGATCAATCTTTACCACAAATATGCATGTAATATGTGTTTTAAAGTATCGTATTAATACTTGAAGTTTGGAATTCAGTTTCTCACTAACATCGTGACATTAGCACTAACCTTAAGGGCGGTTCTATTACCATTTCGATGTACCTACTTGTTTAAAACAGGCTTTGCTGCAGATGCAGCAATAAAGAAGACCTACAGGTTGCAAATAGATGTAGAGAAAGAGATAAGAGTGGCAGTTTCCAAACTTATGATCCGATTTGATAAGCAATGTTTAAAAACAGCAAACACATCCTTCTCATCACTAGCCAGTCAAGAATGTAAAATATATATCTCTTTTAATTATTATTTATTTGTAAGGTTTTTGTTTTACTTTTGCTCATCATTGTAATAAAAATTATAAATTTTACTTTGAGTTTTTTGGTTAACTTATAACTCGGCTAGAACTACACACGCTTGTAGGTATATTTGGCCGGAGGGGGGAGTGTGAGTCACGTTTTGCCTACCCTTAAAAATTTTATTCCTTCCTTCTTAAACAACCTCATAATGTGCTGTTGCTGGCGATACCGCGAAATGTGCTGTTGCTGGCAGGGAATACCGCGAAATGTGCTGTTGCTGGCAGGGAATACCGCGAAATGAAGTTCCAACATTCAACAACGTAAGCGTTCGCGGGAGGAAGAAAGAGGAAGTCAAATCGCGCAGTGCGTGATTATTTTGGTTCTAAGGTTCCATCTGCCATTTAAATTTGAATCTGAACCACCTCATATCCAGGCACCTGCTCAAAGGTGGCAGCCACTACTCCATGTGGGGCCAGATTTAAAACTTATAATTTTTTTTAATAGTAATTAATTTCAATAGTAACCGTTGCCGCGAGGCAAGGCACTGATTTTACCGGTTTTACACTAGATAAGGCACTAGGCACTAGGGCGCGGGAAAGAGATAATATTTATAGTCTAGGAAAAATTTATAAAAGTTATATAAAATTGATATATTTTGTGTTATCATAATGTCATCTTTGCATTTTTACAATTAACAATTACTACGCTAAAGTTTGACATTCTTAGGCCAGGACAATAAAATTCTAGAAGGTAACGTAGTAGAAAATAACGACGGCCAGACACTGGGTTGTCACAAAAAGATATGCGGGTACGTTCCTACAGATTGTAATGAGTCAGGGCCCAGAGTTGTCACAAAAAGATATGCGGGTACGTTCCTACAGATTATAATGTTTGTAGGTTTAAATAATGCATGTGCATGTGCCTACAATAATTAGGTAGCCAGTTTTAAGTTTTTTATAATAAAATAATCATACTACGGAACCCTATATATATATAAATAATACACGCACTTGGCCGGTATTTTTGACCTTCTTTTTAACATGTTTTTTGTGAAATATCAACAATGTGTAAACAGTAAATAAATAGACAGTGTCGAATCAGCGCAAACATATTATTCTAAACATACCTATTTATTTATTATTAAATTACTTTTCTAGATCATTACAGCCTATTTATCTATCATCCTGTCAAACTTCAACCTCGTAGACATGTAGATCTACTAGCAGTGCCTATAAGTACCTAATTTCGATCTATCGATAGCACGTACCTACATGAAATGAACAATTGTAAAACTTAACCATCCAGGGACCCACTCAGGCACATAAGAAAGGGACAGGTACATTTCCTATTTCCAAGATAATGACAAAATATCGAAATATAATAGTTTAAAATTTTAATAGCAAAAGTTACCATAAATATCTCTTTGTTTTGACCTTACCTGACCTTACCTTACCTTACCTCGAATGACGTCTAGACTACTCGTATGTTTTTTTTAATAATTGGAACTTTATAAACTTTTATAGAATTTGAGAAAAACCTGCTATATAAACTTTATAGAGTACTTTTTAATAGTAAATTCTATCGAGAAAAGTAGGTATATGCAATCATGTTTTAGGTTCTTTGTTGACCCCCAGTAGGTGTATGTACCTACTATATTTTACTGTGTGTTTTGTCAGGCAATATGTTCAATAGATGTGAGATGTACTCACCGTTTACACCTTGACCTTCCCAGTTACAAATCTTAAAAAGACATATTTCAGTAAGACTGTTTCCGGGACATGACATAGGGAATACAGAAATTGGGTATTTCACTTCTTTTTGTGGCTGGACATGTCTTGTTTGACTGTCCTGTACTTGAACTAACATCGTTGTCTAATAACTAAAGAGACGTCTCAAACACCTTGACGTATCGCCAGTCAACCTTCTCATAGTACACAAAGGCTAGAAACATGGCCTAATTGCACTCCCTTGGTCTTTTTTTTATTTCACTAATTTGCCGGTTAGAATGGCCCGCTTTTTTGCCTGCATTGACTGCTATCCTCCACCGATCTAGCCACGGAAAGGTTATCCAGAAGGCGTTGCATTTTGGAAGCCGCTAACCGCGCTTTACGGTAGGAGCTCATATAGACACTATCCATCTGCGTAAAGGGCCAAGGTCACGTCCTCGATACCTGGCTAGCCCGGTATCGCTCATGGCAGGGATGTCATCCGTGTAGAGCGCATACCAGATGGGGGAAAGACGGGGGGAAGCTATCTTGCGGTAGGCCACGCGTTTAGGCCTGCTCTGGATAGTTTTGTCCTCAACCGCCACGAAAGAACTCCACTTTGTCAGAAATGGCTTGGTGGCGGTATGTCCGTCCCCAGCAGTTTGTAAAGTAGACCTTCCTGTCAGACACGATCGAAGGCCTTTTCCACGTCGAGAAAGACTCCGACCGTGTATCTACCTTTATTCAGCTCGAAGGCCATATGGTAAAGTACTCTGACTAGATGGAGCGTCGTACTATGGTTGCTTCTAAAACTAAACTGTTCTGGCCGCAAATAGATTTTAGGAGAAAACCGCGTCAACAAGAGACGTTCTAACAGTTTGGCTATATTAGAGAGCAAAGTTATTGGACGGTAATGTTCTGGTCTGCGGCGATATTTCCCGGGCTTAGGGAGAATAATTATCTTGCCAACTTTCCAGTCTGCAGGGAAGTGCTCAGTACGGAGGATCCCGTTAAAGATTCTAGTCAGTGCTACCACCCCCTTCCTGGGTAGCATAGAGCTGTGTTGGGGATGCCATTCGGTCCTGGGGACTTACGCTTGTAAAGGAGCGATATCATTTTCCTTACCTCCTTGGGTGAGAAGAAGAAGTCTCCGCGTAACGGAGGGATAGCATGGGACATTATTTAGCGTATGCGCTCCTCAATGTTGGCGATATGGAGGGAGCACTAGGGTATGGCTGAAATTGGTTTTCGAGGTGGGCAGCGAACAGTGCCGCTCGTTCTAGTAACAACGGTTTCCTAAGTTGTCGAAAAGGGGGTAAGTTGGTTCCTGGGTGTTAGGCATCTGGCGGACCAGGCGGTAGAGTGTTGAGTCGTCCTCACAAGCTTTAGAGATCGTGTTATTCCAGGACCATTACGATGATTAGATGTTGGATTGGAATGGATGGAAGTTGGGGGGAGTAATTTTTTACCAGACAAGGTGGTTGTGACTGTAATACAGTCAGCGAGCACTTTTGTTATAGTAGAGGTAAGATTGAAGGTGGCCCTTACCACTTCTTCGAGGGAGGAAATACCACCAGGTGGGAGGGTAAAGGAGATCATTTTTTGTTTGTAGGTAGTTCAGTCAGTAATGTTTTTTTGGTTTGGGCAGTGACTTACCGCTAGCTGCCACCCCGAAGACCAGTAAAATGGGAAGATGTTGGGTGTCTATGTCTAGGAGGGCTTCAAAGGACATGGACCAGCTTATTTTGTAGGCTAGTAAGATGTCAAGTACGTCCGGATGGGCAATGTCACTGGTTGGATAGTAGGTGGAGGGACAATTACGGCGTAATTGTTTTCCTCGACGTCTTTCTTATGGAGTTTACCCAATTTTGATGAAATCCGCGAGACCCAGTGGCGATTTTTGGCATTAAGGTCACCTAGGACAAGGGTAGGTGTGTCACCAGACATAATAGCTTTAATGTTACCTGGAACCAAAGGCAGCGTGGGAGGCTTATAGGCGGCAAAAACCTTTAGCTCCGTTGTGCCTACTTTCACCATGATAGCTATTGATTAGGTTGAAAAAAAGGGAAGGGGTGGTAGTGCTACGTGAACCAGATCTCGACGGATCAATAACGCAGTTCCCCCTATACGCAATATTATCCGTTTAAACTTCGTCACGTCTGTTCGGTATAGATAAGCGGTCACGTCATCGGCCTTATCTGGGTTAGACTCACCGCGCGCGGCTCGTGTCCGGCGCGGCATTCAGTTCTAAAAACGTGGTCGTGTCCCGTGTATTAAAGTTTTAGTTTTGGTTTACTGTATACGGACAATTCGTTTGGTCTTTGTGAGCGGTGTCGAATGAGGACTGTTACACCCTTGGAGCGGTGAAAAACGGAAACATCGCCTATAAGTGAAGTTGACTAAGTCAACCAGCTCTCGGTAGGCCTGCCTCAGCACCTCCATTCTGTCCTCGAGCTGTCCCGACCGCGCCATTAAGGCCTGCCTCCTGTCCGGACTCCCTATTTTTAGCTTAGCCGACGCTAGCCACCTAAGCACATCTAAAACTCTTGCCCTCGGTTTAGACATCATACACACAAAATAATCAAAAATAAAAACAAAACTACAAAAAACCTACTTAGGAATGCAAACTATTAACTACTAAATTAACCGAACAAAATCCGAAAAACAAAGAAAACTAATTAGCGATACAAACTTTTATATAAATATACACCGAAAATAAAAACGTATCGTGCCCCTTACACCGCCAGCAGAAGGCGTCCTCCTCACGACGACTGGAAACCCATTCCCAGATTTGATCTTTCTCCGCGTGAGTTCACTCCAACCCATCCTTCCAATCCCTGCCTTTATTAATTTACCGATTGTTCGGTACAAATAAGCGGTGACGTCATCGGCCTTATCTAGGTTCAATTTCATCTTCATTTGGTTAACTCTATACGGACAATTTGGTATTCGACATTTTTTTTGGTGTTTGTGAGCGGTATCGAATAAGAGCACCCTTGGACCGGCGGACAACGGAGAAGTCACTTATAAGGGATCTTGACTAAACGTAAAAATTATTATTAATTTCTTGTCCCTCCTTCTTTCGATACGCTTAAGTAAATTCCCTCTTACAAGCTAGGCCCCTGAAGGAGGAACTTTCCCACCTTTTTTTTGGGTCTCTGTTTTGAACACCGGACATGATTTGTCGTAAGCGGCGTGCCCAAAGCCGCAATTCGCGCATTTGGGAGCGTTAGCCTTCGGAAGGTCATATTCTGATGTGGGATGACCTTCCCCGCAGTGAACGCATTTGACATGGCGATGGCAGTCTGCGATGCATGGCTGAAGGCTTGGTACCGGTGGCATTGGGAGGGACCCGGCCTGGGTTTCCACGCTTCAATTGACAAACCCGGAATGCTGAGCCAAGTCGTGATGGCATAATTTTTGAAGTATCGGCATACTGTGCCTGTCTATGATCTAGTTGGCCAAAATATATGCAATTTGGCTGTTCTCTTGCGCCGGGATTGTGGCGAATGTGCGTTATAGGAAACCCAAGTTCTGAAATTTCCTCAGCTATCTCGTCTAACGGTGCTTCGAGTGGCAGGCCTTAAACGGCGATTTTGTGCGGTCGATCCGTTTAGCAGTGCGGCTGTAGCAGTACCATTAGATGGTGTGACCGGCGTAACAAGTTCTATCGGATTGTGTGTCGCGGCTCTCTGTGTGGACCGGCACCTCAGTCAGTCACATATAATCTGTTGAAAGGTCGCGGCTGAGAGCGCTGTTGTTTTTCGATATAATTTTATATTTTATAGTTATAGTGAACCAATAAACACAATACAGACATTCACATACACACTACATACAATCGTACACTAAAAACGTTATTACAAAAAACATCTGTTGCCAAAAGGGGTAAGTTCTTGTAAATTTTAACTTGTGACCTAATTAGTTAAGGCCTACGTTGGCCCAGTTTTTACGATCCAAGGCTTATACCCCTTTTTAAGTCGGGTGATAAAGAAGAACCTAGTAATTTTAGGCCCGTGTCTATATTACCGATGCTAAGTAAAATCATTGAAGCTATAATGCTTAATCAATTGTTAATGCATTTTAATATAAATTATCTACTTAACAAAAAACACTACGGATTTGTCAAGGGTAGATCGACTACGGATGCAAAAACAACTTTAGTTAAACATATTTATAACACGTGGGAAGAATCACGGGATGCTCTAGGTATATTTTGTGACCTTTCTAAAGCTTTTGATTGTGTAGAGCACTCGGCGCTTCTGTTAAAACTAAAACATTACGGTATTAGAGATAAAACTTTGGAAATGATCGAATCCTATCTACGCAACAGAATGCAGACAGTGGATATTAACGGTAGTAGGTCTTCAGGATCATATGTCAACATTGGAGTACCTCAGTGCAATCTTGGGTCCATTTTTATTCTTAGTTTATATTAATGATCTTCCTCAAATGATCGACAACGAGGGTGAAATAGTGTTATACGCAGATGACACATCTCTGATCTTTAAAACAGAATGCCAAAATTTTTATAACATTGTAGCTGTTCTAAGTAAAGTTACAAATTGGTTCACTTGCAATAACCTTTTATTAAACACCAAAAAGACAAAATGTATGACGTTTACACTGCCTAATGTAAAGCCTACAGATGCTAGCATAGTTTTTAATCATAATAGTATAGATATAGTTAATGACACAGTCTTCCCAGGGGTTACTATAGATAACAAACTTCAGTGGGGCTCCCAAATTACTAAATTATCAAAGAAACTGAGTTCTGCCATACATGCAGTCAAGCGGATTAGACAGCTCACAGATGAGGCTACAGCAAAACTAGTATACTTCAGTTATTTTCATAGTATAATGACTTATGGCATTATTTTATGGGGTAGAGCTGCGGATATAGGTGTTATATTTGTGTTACAAAAACGAGCAATTCGTTCTATTTATAAAATGAGTTCGATACAATCTTTAAGAAATGTATTCAAAAAAAGCAATATACGCACTGTAGCGTGTCAATATATATATAAAAATATAAAATATGTACGTAAAAATATTCATTCCTTTTCAAAAGTGAGTGAATGCACCAAGGTAAATTTAAGACACAAAGATAAGCTCGCTCTACCCAATCATAGATAAACCAAAGTAGCCAAGAAATTCCCTGGCAACAGGATACGTTTTTACAATAAAATTCCTGAGGCAATGCTGGGTATGTCTGAAAATAGATTTGAAAATTGTATAAAAAGAACACTTTGTAGAAAAGGATATTATACCATAGAGGAATACATCAATGATAAGAATGCCTGGGCCGACTGATCTTATTATTGTCAAACTTAGAAAGATGTTTATTATGATGAAACTTATATTTCTTAGCCGTGTAGAATTTTTATTTTATTTTGCTAACGTATTTTTTTTACATAATTTTATGTTATTAATAAATTTTATTGTAAATAGACGAGCTTACTAAAGTAATATTTTTTTTTCATCTTATTAATGTATTTTATTTTTAGTAATTGTTTTTTTTGACGACAATAAGTGATTTTGTAAATCCAACATAGTGAATAAAGATTTCATTTCATTTCATTCATTTCATTCATTCATTCATGTCGCAGGGGCGTGTCTGTTACGCCTGACGTGAAATCTGTAGGCGTGGCCATTACGTTGCCTTGTGTTTCCTTTGGTTAAGCTATTTCTCTCGCCGCAGGGCGTGCTTGTTCAACGGGGTCCTTGCTTGGGCTAAGTGAGAAGGCGGTGTCACGTGGCGGAGGATTCTGAGACATGGATATGTGTCATGAGAGTAACAGTATTATCTTTTTTGGCGTTGCTGTGGTGTTCTATCCTAACGGAGAGCCCTGAACAGGCAATAGCATGGTCGGTAGGTCTTCGTCCTGAAAATACTTGTCGCCTGTGTCAGAGTCCGTGTACACTGTCGAGGCGGATATAGCGGAGGCCATTGAGGGAGGCTTTGACGGTGGGATGGCTACGGCAAAACTACCGCCTGCATAAGTGGTCTGACCTAAAAATAAATTGCGAGCTACTACGGGGGGCGCAGGGGAGGCGCAGGGATGGTGGCGGCATCCTACTGTTGCAACTACTGTTATCCCTCGGTGGGCCCCACTAGGGGCTAGCCACAACAACCCACGACGAACAGCTGAGCCGCTAGATCAGGAAAATATTGACAAAAATGGACTTACAAGATCCGGCGACAACCGCTGAACCAGCGCAGCGATATCGCTTTTTAAGCGTTTTGGTGTTGGGCGCGGATATGCTGCGTCGAACGACGGCGACGCCCTAACCGTTCACGCAGGCAAGCCGTCTACACACAGGAGCGAAGTTTTCCACTTGGACACAGTGACGCAGTTGGAAGCACTTTAGTTCAGAACTTTTTTTTTTTTTTATACCACTAAGGTGGCAAACAAGCTTACGGTCCGCCTGATGGTAAGCGGACACCGTAGCCTATGGACGCTTGCAACACCAGGGGCATCACTCGCGCGTTGCCGACCCTTCAGAAATCTAATAACTGCTTTTTGAAGAACCCCATACAGTAGTCCTTAGAGAAAACCTTGGCAGGGAGCTCATTCCACAACCCAAGCGTTCGCAGGAGGAAGTTTCTCTGAAACCGCACTGTACGCGACCATTTCGGTTCCAAAGTGTGAGAATGAATTCCCTGTCGATGGCGAGCGGTGCGATGGTATAAAGTAGCCGTGGGCATCATTTCGAACAATTCCTCAGAACACAGTCCATTGTACAAGCGGTAGAACACACACAGGGAGGCAAAGTCTCTCCTCAGACTTAAGGGCTCGATACCGCAAGTGAGTTTGGGATCGTCGACAATTCTCACAGCCCGTCATTGAACCGAGTCAAAAGGGCCAAGCTGGTATCCGGGTGCACCCGCCTAGAGATGGCAGCAGTACTCCATATGGGGCCGGACTTGCGACTTGTAAAGTAGCAACCTTTGCCCCGACGTGAAGTACTGCTTCGCTCTGTTGAGTACACTAAGTTTTTTGGACGCCAGCTTTACCTTGTCTAACAAATGATCTCGGAACTGAACATCGCTGGAGATGTCAACGCCGAGGATCCCAATGCTCTTGGAGATGGAGAGGGGAGTGTTCTGGAATTGTGGGACTACAGTGAATGGGGTTTTCTTAGCGGTGAACGCGCAGACTTGTGTCTTTGTAGGGTTGAATCGGACCAAGTTTTCCCGCCCCCAGTCAGAGACTTTGGACAGACCGATCTCGATTTGAGACACGAGTTCTTCACGCTTTTCCTCCACAACGGAACGTGGGATGCTTGCACGGCCCGTGTAATAAGCGTCTCCAGTACTGTCATCTGCATAACAATGTATGTTGTTGATGTCCAACATATTATTGATGTGCAGTAGAAACAGCGTGGGAGACAGCACAGAGCCTTGCGGGACACCAGCATTAATGTCCATGCTATCAGAGCAACTACCGTCAACTACGGCTCGTATGCTTCTGCCGGACAAAAAGCTAGCCACCCATTCGCACAAACCCTCGGGCACTCCGTAAGATGGCAACTTCGATAGAAGACCCCGGTGCCAGACCCGATCGAACGCCTTCGCTATGTCTATGCCAATGCCTCCCCCTGACTCGCAATGGCTAGTGCCCATCGGTGTGTGAGATACACTAGAAGGTCACCAGTTGAGCGACCGTGGCGAAAGCCATATTGACGGTCACTGATCAGGTCGTGTTTTTATAGGTATCTCAAAAGCTGTGTGTTGATCACACGCTCCATCACCTTGGAGAGGAGAGAGGTTATAGCGATAGACCTGTAATTCGATGGATCTGATCTATCGCCCTTTTTGGGCACCGGGTGCACATTCGCAGTCTTCCATGAAGACGGAAATTGCCTAGTGTGGTAGGAAAGCGTGAAGAGGACGTACAGGACATAACTCAGGAGCACACTGCTTAAGCACCACTGCTGGTATGCCGTCTGGCCCACTCGACTTATGAAGGTTTTGGGAAAGCAACGCCCGCCGGACCTCGCGCTGTGTTATAGAGATTTCCGGCATGGTCTTACCGCACCACGGTAAAGTAGGTGGTACAGCGCCTTCGTCGTTCACATTTGAGTTAGAGGCAAAGAGACTGCCCAATAGATCGGCTTTCTCTTTTGCACTGTGGGCCAAGTCAAAATCGGTCTTTCGCAGTGGTGGTAACGACGACTGGCAGAAGTTCCCCTCGGCAGCTTTAGCAAGAAGGATAGCTCGCAAGTCGCCCACCTATTTTGCCGGTGAATTGGAATTTTGCTCTGGCAGTTGCTTTCTTACTGAACCTTCTGCAGCATTTAATTTGCGTTTTAACTCAGAAATATTCGGATCCTTATTATTACGAGCCGTGGTCCAAGCCTCATACGCAGTTTGCTTAAGAATTATAGCTTCTCTGCAAGACCTATTAAACCACGGTCGTTTTTTGACGCCGGCAGCTACTCGCAGGTTAGGAATGAAACATTCCATACCAGCCAGGATTGTCTCAGTGACTGCGGCTGCGCAGACGTCAGGATCATCTGAGCTAAAGCAGAGCTGCCTCCACGGGTACGATGCATAAAATTCTCGCAATCCGTCCCAGTCTGCCGACTTATAGTGCCACACACGACGCCAATTAGTTGGTCCAGAAGGATCGGTTTGTGTGCATGACATTTGAGTCCGAACGAGACAGTGGTCCGAGGAGCCAAGAGGCGCATCCACTGATACGGAGTATCCGTCCGTACGTGTAGTCAGCAGAAGGTCCAGTAAGGAGCTCGTATGGTCCTCTATATCTGGTAGTCTCGTTGGAGAAAGTACCAGCTGAGAGAATCCATAGATCAGAGCAAATTCATGAGCAGATGTCGGCGCCAGCGAAGAAGATGCTTTTGTTCTTCTATTTTTCGCTTAGGGCGAACAAGGTACGCGTAGGAGAATGCATGTCTTACCCCATGATCCGGGCAGAAGCTCAGGTGGTACAAAAACGCCCCATTTTTAAATAAGGGGCACTACTTAACAGAGACCCAGATGAACTGGTCGTAAAAATGGGTTTCGCTCTAGCCGCCTACAGGCGGGCACCCTATCAATCGCTGTTTAGTTACATGTTTTGCAGGTATATATGTAGTATATACATATGTAGGTACTATCTTGTGTGTGATAGGTCTGTTTATCGATATCGATATGTTTTTACTTTTAACGTCTCTACATACATACTAATGATGAATTATATTGGATACTCCGTGCCCCTGTGAGTGCTTATTTGCAACGGTATAATCTCTGCAACATGCGGACTCTTTTGCAACGCTCTCTCACATATTGCCGTACAACTAATGTTTACGAAATCTATACATAAAGCTGAAGAGTTTGTTTGTTTGAACGCGCTAATCTCAGGAACTGGTTTCATTTGAAAAATTCTTTCCGTGTTAGATAGACCATTTATCTAGGAAGGCTATAGGCTAAATATAACCACGCTAAGACCAATCGGAGCGGAGCACCAATGAAATGTGTTTCAAAATCGGGGTTTTTGAGTTTTAAATAAAAGTCCCGGAAAGCATATGTCTATCTTTTTAGGTTGGCTAACTATAACCTTTTTTTATGCTAACCAGTTCTAAAATAATGCATTATTTGCGAAGGTGTTTCTATAAACATGATATTAATCCTTATCCCAATAAATACGTTATTCATCACAAGTATGAAACTTATATTAAAACAAAATTTCCCTCTACCTTATTCGATTTCAATGAATATCTTAGGAGATATCGCAGTTTAAAAATAACATCGCAGCAAAAAAATGATCAAGTACTGCGCGCGCATTTATGATGTGCAAGGCCGGCGGGCAGTCATGAGGGGTAAGGGCGGTACGTATTATTTAAAAATATTTTTACCTTCTACGTAAACATAGTCGCGGGTTAAAGTTAGCGTTAGCCCAAAGTAACGATTACTGACTGACTGACTGATCTATCCACGCACAGCTCCCACCACTGGACGGATCGAGCTGAAATTTAGCACACATATAGCTATTATGATGTAGCCGTGCGCTAAGAAAGGATTTTCCAAAACTCACCCCCTAGACGGGGTTCAAAATTAGTATGGAGCACCAAGATCGCGAGGTTAATCCATTAATTAATTAATTTTTAGTAGTTGATTATTTATTGTTTTTGAGGAAGAGAGAGAGGGAGAGAGAGAGAACGTCAAGTATGCGTAGGTTTATTTTCTATAATTGAGGAGTTGCCGTTAGAATCCTACGCCGATAACCACATTTAGGGCGGGCGAAGCCGCTGACAAAAGCTAGTTATATATAACTTGTCAAATCCTATTTAGCTTTATCAGATATCTTCTAATATAATCCAGTTGATCGTTGCATAAACCGTGTCTGATTCATATTCACAATAAATGATCCGGCTCGTTTTGGACTAGGAGCAATAAAATCCACAAATTACTTCATCAATGATCTTTTATTCACTTTTTTACGTATGTCGACATTATGAATCAAAGCCTACTGTCAGATAGAAAAGAAAATTAAAAAGTCTACATAGGTTTTAACATAGACTTAAGTATTTGATATTAATTTTTGTACAGCTTCTACGGACCGTAGACTTGAGTATTTGATAATAATTTTTGTACTTCTAGGGACCGTACACTTAAGTATTTGATATTAATTTTTGTACAACTTCTAGGGACCGTAGACTTCAGTATTTGATATTAATTTTTGTACAGCTTTTAGGGACCGTAGACTTAAGTATTTGATATTAATTTTTTTGAACAGATTCTCGGGACCGTAGACTTAAGTATTTGATATTAATTTTAACTTGATACATTTTTCGCAAGGTTATCATAGTCTAACATACACACATGCAGACGTACAGACATATATACAGGCAGACAAACACAGGCAGAAATACATAATAACAATCAGACACACTAAATAGACATAGATAGATAGATAGAGATACTTTATTGCACACCAAAAATGAAGTATAAACAAATTAAAATTTAGAAATAAACTTCACGGAGAGCGTAGTCGACCGAACTAGACGCGTCCATTATTTGAAGTAATTTCTATTTAAAAGGTTTTAAAACAAAGCAACTAGAAGTGTATGGTAATTACTTGAACAGTAATCTTATTTTTGTTCGGACTTATTATCGCACATAAACCGTTTTGCATTGGTGAACTACACAAAAGACTGCTTGGCAACCGAACTAGCGACGATTCCTTATTTTAGCTACCTGCCTATTTGTGTTGTGAGCTCCATGAGTTGTTTACTGACTTTTAGTATTCTTAACGATAAATTTTATTGTCACCTATTGCAAAAACAGGTTCAACTTCGCAACTTGATTTGCGGAATTTAGACGAACCACCAACTCCTTTGCGAGCACTACGCAAAATTTGTGAGGTTGACGATGTATCCCAACTGCACAAGGAATTTCATAATCTTAAAGTTTTTCTGACTAAGTTTACTAAAACGCAGTATGAACAATCAAATCTAATGCGTAAAGACTTGTCCGACATTAACGAACAGATTTTAAACATCACTACTTTTAACGAAAGCCTAAAAACAGAGGTCTCAGAGCTCAAAAGCAAAACCGAGTCAGTTGAACAAAGAATGTTGCAGTTAAAATCGGAAATCAGCATTTTGAAAACCACCTGTAACAATAACTTTCACCTAAATGCACTAAACGTTTATGACGTATACGAGCAAATGGTTCAAGAGATGCAGGACCGTTCCTTGCGCGCAAACAATATAATTATAATGGGCATTTCAGAACCTCAAAGCCTTACAAGCCAAGAGCGGCACAACTACAACATGGAAGAAGTAATGAAAATAGTCAAATCATTTAGTACTGACTTCTGTTTCGTTCCTACCAAAATCCACCGCCTTGGTAAATATAACCCTAACAAATCTCGCCCACTTAAGGTGTGATTCGAGTTACCTAAGTACCCTAAAAACATTTTAAAAAACAAATCTAAGCTTCCAGACTACATCAAAGTAACACTGATAACTCTCCGTAGCAACAACAATTCCTACTAAACCTACAATAAGAACTTAAAACAAACACTGGAAAGTGTTGAAAGTGATATCACAATTAAAAACGTGAAGGGCATCCCGAAAATTATAAAACCAAGTCAAAAAAGCTGAAACTGCATACGCCTATCCCTGATGACCTTGATCATGCAAAAAATATAACTTATCAGCTACTCCAGACCCCTGATCAGCTACTTGCTATACCATCTTCCCTAAAGTTTTTTGTACGCTAACTGTCATAGCATCGTGAAGCCTGGAAAACTCGACGAATTATTGTGCACTTTTTAAGCCATACCTCATGAAATCCAAATTATAGTCTTAACGGAAACATGGATGAACTCCACAGCTGAAGCTGACAAACTAAAAACAGTATTACAACTTAAGAGATGACTCCAAAGGCAGGGGCGTATCAATTTTCGTCCAAAATTGTCTAAAACATGAACTAAAGTGTCAGGCATATATAGAGGGCAACAATTTCCTATGCGTACACATACAAAAGTATGGTCTTGACGTGGGGTTTGTCTACAAATCTGGTAAAATAAAACAAATTTCATTGAACACTATTCTCAATTTTTAGGAAGGACAAGATCAATCATGTTTGGCGACTTTAATATAGATCTTATAAGCATAGAAAGTATTGAAACTCATTAATAAACAATCAAAAAAATATTGCACTCGAGAAGATTCAACATCAAAATCAATCCTGGACCATGTCTGTACCAATATCAAGGATAACGATTATCATATGGCCATAATTGATACAGCATTATCGGATCATAAGTTATCTCATAATAAGTAAATAAGTAATATCTGGAACTCAAAAAGTACAAACGAGCATCTAAGAAAGTTATTTAGTACAACGTTACAAATTACTATGAGCTTTGCAATAATTTTCAGACAGTTAATTTAGATCATATTCGTTCCCTAAAAGAATTACAGGAAAAAATTTAAGAACAAGTCAAGAAGAATACAGCAAGTAAATCAAAGTTATCACAGCTACCTCAATATGACTTGATTAACGAAACCATTATTAAATTATTAACAAGAGAAACCAAATTTGGAAAAAGTTTAAATCTAATCCTAAAGGTGAGCAATTGAAAAAGATTTTTTCGGAAGAAAGAAACCAAACTTAAGAATTAATTTAAAATGCTAAAATGAAATATTTTTGATATATTTGAAAAAAGTTCTAATAATCCAAAACAAATGTGGTCAGTCATTAATGCTCACAAAGCTAGACCAAGTTGTGCTCCCTCAAAACTAGTATTCAATTCCAAAATAATTATAAACAAATATGACATCGCTGAATGTCTAGATGAATACTTTTCGTCTATCGGTTCTGTCTTAGCCAATCAAATTCCATTAAAATACCATAACCCCATACCAATACCATTTCCAGTCCAAATATCACAAATAACTATTTTTTGTCTGCCTTCTCCCCGTGTACTGCCGAGGAAATTTTATAGAATGGAAAGATTATAGATGATCTGGATTCTAGCAGTTGTTCTGGCATTGACAGTTTATCTCTAAAGACTATCAAAAACCTCAAATGGCAGATAATTGAAAGTCTAACACTTTTCATTAATAACAGCCTGCAAGACGGAAACTTCCCAGATTTTCTTAAAATAGCCCAAGTAACTCTTACCAACATTATTTAGAATATGCGAACGAGTTTTATATAATCGAAAAGTACCTTAATGAAATCAATTTTCTCACAGAGCGTCAATACGGATTTAGGTCAAAATCTAATACGTCAACGGCAACCTTGGACTTAGTTACTAAAAAAAAAACAAAATTAATCTTGACAAAAAAAACGATGCTTTAGGTATTTTCATTGACTTGAAAATGGCGTTCGCACTGCTTCTTATGAAGCTCGTGAATATTGGCATTTCAGGATCAGCATACAAAATGCTCGAATCATTCCTGGCTAACAGGTGCCAAATAGTTAGGATAGGAAATTGCCAGAGTAGTCCTCAACCACTCAACCACGGAATTCCACAAGGATCCACATTAGGACCGCTTTTATTCTTAATTTACGTAAATAGTATCGACAATATAGGTTTGCGAGGTCATTTAACGTTATATGCTAACGCCACCTGTCTTTTCTATTTTGGTAAATCTATTACTAAAATGACAAACATAGCTCAACAAGATTTAAACACTCTCTACCTATGGCTCCAACGAAACTTATTAACTATAAATACATCTAAGACTAGCTACCTAATTTTTTCAAATAAAAAAAAATTGACTTACCCGGATTTAACAATTAATAACATTCCAATAAAGAAAAAAAAACAAAGAAAAATATCTCGGTCTTATACTAGATAATAAGTTAGCGTTCAACGACCATGCTGACTATGTGCGATCTAAAATAGTCGCGCTAACCGGTGCTCTGCGTAAAATTTCTGTCTTTCGATGAAAGTTCGCCTCATAATGTACAACTCATTGGCAAAGTTCCACATCAACTATCTTATTAAAGTTTGGGGTGCGGCGGCAAAATCCAACCTTAAAGATCTTCAAATCATTCAAAACAAATTAATCAAAATTCTTTTCCATTTCGATCACTTTACACCGAGCTTTCAATCTGTACCAACAAAATTAGTAAATTGAACAGTTTTAACGTATTTAAAGTAAAAAATTGAAAGAATTTAATTTTGACAATCCTAAATTTTTGGACACAGTACGTAAGCACTCCTTCATTGTTATGTCACGTACTGTATAAAATCCAAAAACCTATATATATATTTTTATATGTATAAAATAGGAATACCTTAACCTATTGTAATGATACGATTACGCAACGAAACTTATTGTATATTATTATTTTTGTTTCATTTCTTATTGTTAGTGGTTCATCCTAATAAGGAATAAAGCATTTAAACATAAACTTATAGTATACAATCAGGCGGTCTTATCGCTTATAAGACTCTACCAGACAACCTTTGGGTATATAGAAAAAGAAATATATAAAGAAAAGTTAGGTGATGCATAATTGAATTAATACCTAGGTATTAACATTAAAATAGAACATAGTAGATGTAATATTTTAAACTTTAGATAATAGTCAAGTAAAATAAATACATAAACATCTACATATACATTAAATATAATATCATATTTATTAAAATATAAAATATATATAATACATATGAATACACATATTAGCATATATTTGCTACGATACATACAGAAAATTTATTGAACTGAACTGAAATAGACATACATACATACATAAATACAATATATACATACATACATATTTACAGACAGAAAGACATAAAAAATATTCGGCGTGGGTGCCGCGGAGACGTTATATCCATGAGTAGAAACACGAGTACCTGGTGATGCTGGTGTAGCAGCCGTAGCGCCGGGTCAGCGCGGCGCCAGTGCGGCAGGTGGGCGAATGCGTACGCGAGCGCCTCGCTCTCTCCGCGGCGCACGATGTGCTCCGGGGGCAGCGACAGTGCGCGGCTCTCGAGCAGATACTCGCCGACGTACGGGTTGTACTGCACGGCGCGGCGCATCGCGTCAGCGGCGGACGCGTCGGGGCCGTGCCGCGCGCGCACCAACGCCGCCGTGTACAGCAGCGTCGCGGTGCGCACGCCAGGGCCACCCTCCTCGTACCGCGCGACCACGGCTTGCACGTCCGCGTATGCGCGCTGCTCGAGCAATACCTCGATCAGGTTCTCGTGCGGCAGCAGCGCCTGCAGCGCGGGGTGCGGCTCGCGCGACAGCTCGCGGAACGCACGCGCCGCATCACGCAGCCTCCCAAGCCGTCGCGCGCACATCGCGAGGCGCCGCTTCACGTGCGCGATGACGCCCCCCGCGCGCCGCGCCTCCGCACTACCCACCCCGCTCCCCTCGGCCACCACGCGCCACGACGCCTCAGCCGCAATGAGAGCCCGCTTTAGCACCCGCTCCGCCTGCCGACATGCGACCAAAATTGCGATAGAATTAGAATAATAAGACATGTAGATGATTTTAAAATGCATTAAAAATTATTTGTTTAGCTTTGAAATTTTCTGTGATACGAACAAATTATTTTTAAATGCTGATAAATGTCATTTGATGCGTTTGACAAGCAACAAAAAACCTATTGGTTTTGATTACAAACTAGGAAAGCAAGTGCTAACTCATGTCTCAGAAGATCGTGATTTCGAAATCATAAAGATACAAAGCTAACTTTTTTCCCTATATTGATTACGCTTTGTCTAAAGATTACAAGCTACTAGGATTTATTTTACGTGTGAGCAAACACTTCAAAAATCCTTTGACCTACAAAATTATGTACAATAGTTATGTTAGAAGTTACTTGGAATTTGCATATACAGTGTGGTATCCATTTCTCAAAAGTCATATCAGAGGGACAGACATTGCAAGAAAATATTTAAAATCCTTAAAATATTAAACCGCCATTTGTTTTCTGAATATATATCATTTTTGCGTCATTATAAACTTTCTTCTTTGAACACCCGGTCTCGTCGAGATCTCACTAATGTTGCCTTTTTGTATAAGTTATTAAATAGTTATATTGAAGCACCAGATCTTTTACCTAAAATTTGTTTCCGAGTACCTCGCAGATATGAACGGAGCAATCCCGATAAAACATATTTTTTCTGTTGCAAGCAGTAGTAGTTGTTACGTTGCTAACAGTTTCATCAAATGAAGTTGTAGAATTTATATTGATAAATTTTGTAATGTAGATATTAAGTCTTTCTCTACAATGTTTTAAAAACTTATGTTAAATTGCATAACCTATAAGATAATATGTTACTTCACCCTCTAGATTTTATTATTAATTTAATTTTAATTTTACTACATAATTTTGATTTATCAAATTCTACACCTTTATTATCTTCTTTTCATCTCATTTTGTACGTTGTATATATGTTGAATGAGCGTATGGAGGTGCTTAGTCACGACTGCCTGGACCTTGTCGAGGCTGAGCTTGATGCGGAGGCAATGGCTAAGGTCACGGCCGACCTCGAGCAGGCTAAGGTATTGGCGGATGATATCCGCCAGGCTGTAGGGGTTCTTCGAATACCCAAGCAGGAAAAAAAGTCCTCTGACGGTAACCAGGGAACATAGGCTTTAGTAAGGCGACTGCCGGCTCTGGACATTCCGAGGTTCGCAAAAACGTTGCGTCAGTGGACCTCTTTTCGCAACATGTTTGCCAGTCTGGTCGATGCCGACCGGGTTTCTCAACGTGCTGCTATTTGCGTACAACGCACTTCAAGCGTTGGACTTCCCAGTTGTGGAATGGTCTTTCCTGCTCCTCCATACCGTGTCCGGCAAATTGCC
Source organism: Apoda limacodes (assembly GCA_946406115.1). Taxonomy (NCBI): domain Eukaryota; kingdom Metazoa; phylum Arthropoda; class Insecta; order Lepidoptera; family Limacodidae; genus Apoda; species Apoda limacodes. Next base: position 556,849 of record OX291553.1, on the reverse strand, counting down.
CTTGGAAATGAGGGGTCAGTTTGAGAGGGAACACGAAGGAGATTCTGCAACTCACTCCCCCAAATTGACGAATTTGGTGGGTTTTTTGAAAGAGAAGTGTCGTCGCGCGGAAAATTGACACTCCGGCGTCACCGCTCAAGTCAGACCAGTGCCTGCTTAGGGTCTAGGCCAACACCGGTGCAGTTGCCCAAACCTCAAGGAGGTGGGCGGTTATGTGCTGCTGTAAGGGCTACTGGACCGCAGACATGTAATTTTTGTCGCGGTAGGGACCATTTAGTGATCGTGTGCCCCAAATGTATGAATGTGCGTCCCGTGGGTCTACGCAACATTGTGCACAGCGACGATGGTGCTTACGTGCCTTGGTTCGGACGACGCGGTCCCTCAAACTACTATGGTGGCATGCAAGCACACGGTCCGCCTGATGGTTAGCGGTCAGCGTGGCCTATGGACGCTTGTAACACCAGGAGTATCACTCGCGCGTTGCCGACCCTTCAAAAATTCAATAACTTCTTTCTAGAAGAACCCCATACTGTAGTCCTTAGAGAGAACCTTGGTAGGGAGCTCATTCCACAACCCAAGCGTTCGCGGGAGGAAGTTTCTCTGAAACCGCACTGTACGCTACCATTTCGTCTTAAGAGTGTGAGAATGAATTCCCTGCCGATGGCGAGCGGTACGATGGTAGAAATTAGCCGTGGGCATCATTTCGAACAATTCCTCACAACACATCCCATTCTACAAGCGGTAGAACACACACAGGGAGGCAAAAATAAGAACCCTCAGACTTAAGGGTTCGATTCGGCAAGTGAGTTTGGGATCGTCGACAATTCTCACAGCCCGTCGTTGAACCGAGTCAAAAGAGCCAAGCTGGTGTCCGAGTGCACCCGCCCAGAGATGGCAGCAGTACTCCATATGGGGCCGAACTTGCGACTTGTAAAGCAGCAACCTCTGCCTCGACGTGAAGTACTGCCTTGCTCTGTTGAGTACACCTAGTTTTTTGGACGCCAGCTTCACCTTATCTTGTAAATGATCTCGGAACTGAACATCGCTGGAGATTTCATCACCAAGGATCCCAATTGGAGATGGAGAGGGGAGTGTTCTGGAATTGTGGGACTATAGTGAATGGGGTTTTCTTAGCGGTGAACGCGCACACTTGTGTCTTTGTAGGGTTGAATCGGACCAAGTTTACCCGTCCCCAGTCAGAGACCTTGGACAGTGTGGTCTCGATTTGAGACACAAGTTCTACACGGTTTTCCTCCACAACGGAACGAGGGATGTTTGCACGACCCGTGTAATAAGCGTCTCCAGTACTGTCATCTGGTCAGCCGTTTCATCGGGTCTCCCTGACCACCGTACCAGCACGCCGCGTCTACGCCGAGCACTGACAGCATCAAGCACTGCCGGTCGTCCACTGTCCGCGCAGCGTATCCTCAAAGAGCTCTGGCAATCTTACTTACCGCCAGGAACAGAACACTACTCAATGTTGGTGTTATTATGGCCGCGGTTTTCTGTAAGGTGGAGGTACTTCCCCAGTTCAGGCTGCTCAATCGAGCAAGTACTCGCTATGCCCCGCTTTCATGCTCCCCCACCCCCCCAGGTTAGGGAGGAGTTGTTGAGGGGAACCCACGGAGAAGTTCAGGTGCAATCCCCACGGGCTTCGCCGCCATGTAGGGTACCGGCCTCCAAGCCTGTCACTCTGATCGGACCAGGAGGGTAACGTTCCACATACGCAACCCTGAATGTCACCGCCCATTTTTGAATAGCCGCGATGTCCTCTACACTTCCGTCGAAGGCGACCGGTGAATCCAATTTATAGTGTCCCTTCGTTCGCCAACATGAGGCGTTCTTCTCACGAAGACTGGGCACCCATTCGCAGATTTGATCTTTCTCCGCGTGAGTTGAGTTTTACCCATCGTTCCAATCCCTTTCTTTATTGACTCGCAGCCTCGACTCCTTCGCCACCCCTTTTTCCTCCCTTCACTGTTTGGTTGCGATACGTGCGATTTTGGATTCTGGCTTAATCCGGGGGCTAGCTTTGTGCGAGGAACTAGTGGAATTTCGATATCGGGTTTGTTAGGACAGATTTCGGTCGCTGTCTCCCCTATTAATTCCCCTCACCCGAGTATTTTTGTATCAGCCTTTGATTTAGAAAATACATTAGGTAATCACCCTCAGGTCAGCTTACCTTCAGGTATTGTGCAACTGACTTCGGGATTGCCCCTTGCTGACCCTAGCTTCCATGTTCCGGGACCCAGCCTGAACGCTCACCCGATCCCAAAATTTGTATGGGTCTCTTTCTCGCTGAAGCGATTCAACGGTTTTGAGAAGTAGAACAGCCCCCAAGTGCATCTCGTCAGAACCCTGAAGACCAGGGGGTCTATCGCCTAACTCCATTGGTTTCACTAGTGCTATAGTTTATGACGTCATTTTGCAATTTCGTACCGCCTATGAAAGCTACAGACACACCTTGTTTAAGCCAATAATTAAATCAATGAATGACTGATAGTCTATGAATTTGACAGATAATCCGTACCGCCTAAATATTTAAAGATGGCGTCATTGGTTTCAGCTGGTGCTACGAAACCATTACCACCTGTCACCTGTTTTTAACAGTAGCGATTTAGTAACAGCTGACGTATATTTTCTTCTATTTTTTGAATTTAGTTTAAAAAGTGTTTTAAAACGATTGCCAATCGAATTTATCCTTCAAAATAACGTGGCGCGAAAACTTACGAAAGCTGCGAGAAGACAGCATGCCTTTGCTTTTAAAAGAGTGGACGTTCGTGGAAAACTTTCGCTTAGGGAAGTACCACTTTATGACGCTTTGCTAGGAAATAATGCCTCTTGCATCCGTCACGAAAGGACAGTTATTAAGCCAGATAACAAGGTATTTATCATTGCAATACAAGCTTTGAAGCAAGTGATTTATAAGTTTGATTACGAGTACTTATGCCATTGCTCTTTTGTTACAGATCTTAGCTGCATTACAATTCTATGTGGCTGGTTCCTACCTACCAGAAGACTAGGCGATGATTTTAGCCTTTGCCAACCGCAAATTTTAAGGAAATATATCACTTTTCCAAGATCAGCAAGCAAAGGAAATGCAGTTGCGTGATGGTAAGAAATGATTTTAAACTATGGTATAGGTACTTACTTACCTACTTGCTCCTAAATATAAATAAATATTATTTGACATTACACACAGCGCCGCCTGGCCCCAAAGTAAGTAAAGCTTGTGTTATGAATACTAGACAACGGATGCGAATACATATAAACTACCTTTTTGTAAATACATACATATCATAAATGAATACAACTCAAGAAAAACACAAATTCTCACCTAGGATTCTTGTAGGTTCATCTACTGATTATTTTCAAATTGTGTTCTTATTCATTACCTACTTAGAAGTTTTTATTGTTAATGTTTTCAAATATGTGATGCAGATTTATGCTTCTTGTATGTAGATGCATCATTTGGTAATGCGAGTCATGACTCCTGATATGTATGGAATATTTGCCCTGGGAAAGCCGGAATGCAATGACTTAATATGGGACAGGTCTTCTGGTTCCTGGGTAAGTGTGAAGTGCCATCATAAAAGAATCATTGAACTAATGTTAATGAAAACTGCTTTCTTATAGTTTGTCATATATTTGCAATGTTGTTATATTATTTTGTCCATTTTACCGCTTTTTTAAAACTGGTATTTATTACTTACTTGCTGGCTCCATGGCTCAGTGGGAAATGTCCTGACTACTGAGTAGTCCGCACAAGACAAATATTAATTTGATGAACATTTGTGATTGTCTTGAGACAGGGTGTTTTCTTTGTATGATATCTATGTATTCTAATACAAAAGTACATATGTATTAGTAATTGTATCTAGTATCCGCAGTACAATCTTTGCTTAGTTTGGAACTGACTGCGCTGTGTGTATGTCCATAAATGTATACTATACAAATAAATGAAGCCATCATATATTACCACCTAATTAGTCCACATACTGCTATCAGAAGCATTGTTGCAGCAATGGGCCACCTGTCACGCAGGAATAAAGTTTACTATGGATACTTTATACAAATACATATTTATTTTTATTTGGGATAACAAGCAGTTATGTACAAGTATAATAGTAAACAAAGTTAATTATATGTTAGTACACAACCCACAACGTTATCCACGGAGCACTTAGGAGTCATACTCGCCGAAATTTAGTGCGAGGTGTTAGTGTAGAGAACCTTGCTATCACTATAATATTAGGTTTACATTATCTAAGTTTAAATTACTGCCTTTAGTATAGGTAGTTTTTTTTTGTAAATACTTAAATATTTTACTAAAAAAACCCAATCTCTAAACAAACACGAATGTTCGTCACTTAAATGGTCGTCTTGTGACAGAATCAAACCCACATCCCTTAATTGAGAAGTTGGGTCTTTACCCACTGATTCATGGAGTCAACATATAACCCCCTTAGATGATGATGACAACCCCTCTATTAAAGAAGTCATACAACTTATTTAAATTGCAGATCAGCTAATAGCCCTGCTGTGCCATCTCAACAGTAGAAGTTAAAGAGGGGCCGCTGCATCTTCAAACCAATATTGCGAGTAGCTTTTAACATTAATAGTATTGTAGTCCAAGACCTTTGTTAAGCATGATTGAACCAATGATTGCAGCGGATACACCAACAGAATATTTAAGTACTTAGTATTAAGTATTAATTAAGTACAAGAATTAAAACGAAGTAATAAAAATTTAAATTTAAATTCTTCATAATATTTTAATTGTATTTTATTTCCTATTATTATTAACCTATCACTATCTTATGAATATCACTTCAGTGAACTGCTAATCCATTTTATGATATCCTGAACATATCAGCCTTACATAACTGTTGCATTGAAATAAGGTTGGTCGTAGGAGGCCTGAAGGAAAAACATTGTTTCTTTGAAAATGGGCAAATTTGGAGTAGAGCAACGAAACCGCAGGGGCCAGCGTTTGGTTGACTTTATGGAGAAAGAAGGACTCTTTATGATGAATTCTTTCTTCAAAAAACCACCCCACAGAAAATGGACCTGAATAAGCTCTGACGGTTTGACCATAAACGAGATTAACTTTATCCTGACTTCTGATAGGCGAATCTTCAGCGATGTCTTTGTGATCTATAGAGTGGAAACTGGCAGCGATCACCGCATGGTATTTGAAAGAAGTCGTTTGATAAGGTCTACGCTCCGTTCATCAATTTCCTTCATACAGAACCCCGAACATTTTCAGCTCGAACTTCAAAATCGCTTTCAGTGCCTAGCAAATTGTGAAAATGTGGATGATTTTAATGATAGTCTGGTAGAAACTGTTCAAGCGGTTAGAGCTAAATTCTTCAAAGCTCGCCGCAAAAATAGAACACAAAAATTCTTAGATCAGACTCTCAATTTGATGAAGGTGCGGCGCGAAATGAAATTGCAGTCTTCATCTGATACACATTCATCATACACGCGGTTGCCCTAGGGCAAGTAGTCCAATTAGGTAGGTATAACATTGAGAAAGAGGTTAACCGAAGAATCCAGCTCGGCTGGGAAGCGTTCGGGAAACTACGCAACATCTTTTCGTCCAAAATACCTCAGTGCCTAAAGACGAAAGTTTATAAACAATGTGTGTTGCCAATGATGACTTATGGTACAGAAACGTGGTCTCTTACTGTTGGCCTCTTAAATAAGCTCAGAGCCACTCAGCGAGCTATCGAAAGAGCTATGCTTGGTGTTTCTTTGCGCTATAGAATCCAAAACAAGGAAATTCGCCGAAGAACTAAGGTTACCGACATAGCTCAAACAGTTAGCAAGATGAAGTGGCAATGGGCAGGCCACATCGCTCGTCGAACCAATAACCGATGGGTAATAAAGATTTTTGAGTGGCGACCACGAATCGGAAGTCGCAGCGTGGGTCGTCCTCCTACCAGGTGGACAGACGATCTGGTCAGAGCCGCAGGAAGCGGATGGGCGCGGGCGGCTCAGGACCGGCCGTTGTGAAGACATATGGGGGAGGCCTACGTTCAACAGTAGACGTCTTTCGACTGAAAACGAAAATACGCTGTATTATCTTTATGTTACCATGTATGTGGCCATGTGTGTTTGTTTTTGTCTCATCGTGTTAAATCTTTCATAAGTCTTTGCTCATAGACAACCGTAAAGATCTGTGTATAAATAAATTGAGAGCGGAAAGGATAAACAGGGAAAAGGGGAAGAAGGCGTTATTTTATATTTCAAACAAAAATATATTTAAAAATATATATATAATAATAGCAGCCCTAGCACTAGACTTACTTTGACGGCTGTCGTACGACTCGAGCTATATTATACAAGCTACAGCTATTATTAGAGCTAATTTTGACTTAGTTAACATCACTGACCTCTAACTATCTAGGGTGAGGTTATCTAGGTATTTATTCAAACAATACATATTTATAGAACCTTTGGTATAGAGGGGTTATGGCAATATGTGTCCGTGGTTCAGAAATATTCTGGAAAAGGATGAACCTACGTTAAAATTATATGAAATTAGTACGGTCAGGATCGTATGCAAATATGCGACTACGAATGTAAACTTACATTTTTACAAATATATTTTCGTAGACAATATGAAATAAAAATGATTGGGTTTGTTAGTGGGTAAATAAATTATAACTTATAACCGGTGAATAAAATTAATTTTGTTTAGAAGGTGAACAGAAAAAAATAGTGAAATTGAAAACAGTTATAAAAAAAAAATCCCTCATTGTAGAACTAATGTTTGATGGTCTCCAAGGACTACAGTATGGGGTTCTTCAGAAAGAAGTTATTAGATTTCCGAAGGGTCGGCAACCGCAAGTGATACACCTGGTGTTGCAAGCGTCCATAGGCTACGGTGACCGCTTACCATCAGGCGGACCGCAAGCTTGTTTGCCACCTTAGTGGTCTAAAAAAAAAAAAAAAAAAAAAGTCTAGCCTGAATTTAAAATATACAATATACTGTTATCGGGTGGATGGAACTTTAAGGATTTGAATATAAAAAAAAGCCTATATTTTACCTTATCCTTAATTTCAATTTCTAATGCATTTGTTTGTTAGTGTTTCGTTAGTTGTTAGTGTTTTACTTATTTTCTAAATGTTAGTAAGAGTTAGTATTTGCTATTGGATATGGACCCTTCCTTAGGTGAAGGCCTCCTCCAGTCCTTTCCACTCATCTATATCCTTGCCGATAGTTTGCCAGTCCTTTCCTATTAGTTCGGTTATATCGCCAGCCGATTGGCCCTTTCCACCTTGTAGTAGTGATTGTCCACCCGCTGTCTGTGTATCTCGATACGTGACCTGCCCACTGCCATTTCAATTTTAGAGCCTGTGTGAGGGCATCTGTTACCTTTGGTTTCTGTCATATTGCTTAGCTCCTGACTTTTAGTATCTTTATGAAGTAAAGGATACTTCTATTTCGGTTGGGTTACGGTTAGGGAATTTTGCTTAGCCTTTCTTCCCCTTTTTTCAAACTTTGTTTTTCATCGCTTCCAATTTCACGCTCTGCTTTGCTTGGAAAACGGACATCAGATCCGAGACGATATAGGCAAGAAAGCAGTGTGTGTCATTGGTCGCGAATGGAGTTTTCTAGGGAACTCTAATCTTGACCTTTGTTCACAGGGTTCCAGGTTTAGGTTCCAGATCCAGATTGAAGTTCCAAGTCAAGATTTCAAGAAGAGGTTCCAGGTACTGGAAATGATTCCAGATAGAGGTTCCAAAACAATATTCCAAGTACTGGACCAGTTCCCAGGTTCCAGGCGAAGAATCCTATTATAGATCCTACCAAGGACATATCGCAAGCAGGAAAGACTCCAACAGATACGTACCTTTTTTTGTCCAGAAAGGACAGGTCGACTGACCATTCCTCTTTTTCCGCGTTCGCGTTTCTTTTTCTTAAATTTTTAAATCCTTTTTTTTTATTTTTTGTGCGCACATATTTTTCTATAATATTTTTTTTTTATACAATTGTAATTAATTTTTTTTTATATATATTAAATTAAATTGCTTAAATTGTATCTAATTTATTCCCCCCGTTTCGTGGCAGACTAATCAACTTCAGTGATTCGCCCGAGAGTTCGAGTTCGAAATTACACTTTAATTTACTTGTAGTAGCACGCGCTGCCACCGTACACCATTTTAGAACAACATTTGAAAACAAAAAATGTTATCTAACTTGGGGGTATTTCATACACATTTACCTGATACAGGCCATGTGTGCTCTGACCTATTTCGTGGTCTAAAGGTTAAGGGCAAGTCCTAGACAAGGTCTAGTTAGGGTCGGGAGGGTTGTAATCTCTTGGGCTTATCACATCGTTTAAAAGTCATCGAACGTCACTAACAGGTAAGTTCGTTTGATTTTCTATTAAACTTCAGTGATTCGCCCGAAAGATTTTTTTCCCGAAAGACACTTTAATTTACGTGTAGGATATTTAGAGTATCACGAAATAGTATACGCAAAAAAAGGTAGACAATAGGGTAGGTGGACTAATCAGCTTACTATTTTTGAGTTAAAAACTAAGTTTTCAAATAAGTTGCCAAGTCTGTAGGTATGTTCATTTCCCACTCCAAGTTTAGTAAAGCGAATACTGAAACAACAATACATATTTTTCTCCTAACGTCATCTACATACATTACACTATTTCAGGTTAATAAAGTATTTGACACATTGTATCTATAGAACATAAACCTTTCCCCGGACGTCTGCAATGTTTAGATAAAAAAAAAATAACAGTAAGATGTAAATATCAATAGAAAAAGTAGTACTTATCATGTATTTTATGAACAACGAAATTAATTAATTACCGTATATTTAAATACAAACATAGTTTGAAAAAATATCTTTTCTTTCCAACGAACTGTGACGTTAAAGTCACGCTTTGGACTCTATATATCAGAAAGTAGTATTATACTAGGTACTTTATTAGCAGTTGGGTGTGTTAAATTATAGGGCGAGTGTAATTTGCATTGTTTGTGTAATATTCTGAGACGTCAATCAGTAATATACATTATTAATTTACAACGATAGACTTATTAGGTCTTGAGAAAAACAAACATTGTCGAGACTCAATTCCTCAGGGGAAGATAAATAAAAAGATACGTGTAGTCCGTAAATACAATTTATAGCTTTCTTTACTATCACACTTCAAAATATTAAACAATCTGTAACTCTAAAATGTCATACACCATTGCACTTTTTCGTTTAGGAAATTATCCATTTTGCCGTCTTTTCTTTTTTTTTTTGACGACCGTGTTGTTATCTTTATTTCCAGTCGACTGTATTATCGCCAATATTGGCAAATCGATATATGATGTAAGAAATCAGTAGTGTACAGAAATCTATGCCCTCTCCATATTTTTTTCCCGATTAATCAAGTAATAAAAGAAATCAATAAGGCGAAAATGGCCGATCCGCAAAAATCAAAATCTCAGTGGTCCCTAATAAGAAAATCAGAGCTTTGGTACCTTCTGTGTGGTTTAAGGTAGAACTCACAAACCGGAGATAAATATATAGTGCGATCAAAACCTCTTATTTTCCTCTCATATGATCTATTTCAGATTGCCCCTTCTTATTATTGGTCCCACGCCGAAAATGTTTCACAAATAAAATAATTATTCTCTATCAATTTTATTTAAAATTAGCAATTTTCGTTTTATATATCTCACTTTCAGAAAATCCCGAATATTTTCCATCTGTCATTCTTTTAAAAATCAGATTTAAAGATCTGTTGACGTAAATAAGTATGGCATTCCATGCTTGTTGTTGACGTAAACACGCAAAAGGTGATCTAAGGCTATTTACACACTAAATATGACAAATTAAAATAATTCACTCGCTACAACATAGTGTACTTATAATGATTTTTGTTTGATTTTCTTTTGGATAACTAATAAAATGTTATACTAAAATCTTTCAATTGTATTGATTAATTTTTAAATACAATATTATATATCATCTTTTTATTTCCTTTGTAAATTGAGAATAAAATACTCTATAGTTTATTAATTAAACTCCATGATTGTTTCTCTACCCGAAGGATCCCAACCTTTTAAGAGCTCAAAGTAGGCAAGAACCTGAAATTTTTCAGAATATGTGCTATGTATGCGGGTTTCCTAACTAATAATAAAATTATTAAAGCAAAAACTAAAAATTTAGCAGGGCTTTTTAGAATAGACGCCGTAGTTCCGGTGGTACATAATTGATAATAAATATTAATTGGAATTGTACACATTTAAACAATAGCATTGTGATCCGATTCCTGCGGCTCGAGCGGCCGCTTTAACGATATCGCTTCCGCAAAAGAAATTTAGTAATTCTAATATTTACGCATTGAATGTGCTCTATGCTCTCTACGCGCGCATTCCATCTATCTGTTAACTAAAAAAGAATGTGCTGTATGTTAAATTTGGCGGAACTTACAGTCCGCATTTAACAAATTGGCTGCATATGCTCAGGACGGTGTTTGTTGACATTTGGCGAACAAAACGAATTCAATGGCTCTGTGATGCGATAGCATTGTTATGAATGTTACAAAAAAAAATATCAACAAAACACGACTGTAAGTTGTCACATGGCGGTACCTATGAATAACGTACACGGCGCGCACGGATGCCATGGCAGAGAAGGACGCATTTTATTTTGTAGACCCATCTATATTTTAGCACTACAGTATACAATATTTGGAACATTCTTTCAGGTTTTAACATGCATTACATGGCCATGGTCAACAGATTGCTACCTTCGTATCAAAGGCTTACGTTCTATCTCAAGATAGTGTTTCACCACATAAATTGTAAATTGTAGTACCGAATAAAAGTAAGAACTCCCCAATTCGGGGTAATCACTTTAAGGTTGGTAACACCAAAATTACGCACACAGATGTAAAAATGACAGTCGTATTAGCTGATTTACACACACATTGATAGGAAAACGGCTCGCAGTAATCTGTTTGATGTTGTTTCGGACGCGGTATCTAGACGTATAAGTCATCTTTGTTCTATATATTTCTCCTCATCAGCGTCGTAATGTTAACGTTTTCTCATATTGATACAACACAAAACCACTAATATATCACCAATTCTATCTAATTATTTCACACACAAAATAAAAGTAAGTGCACGATGGCCGCGACACAAAACGTGTATGAAATACCCCCAAGTTATAATAACATTTTTTGTTCTCAAATGTTGTTCTATAATGGTAAAGCTACGCAAAAAGTAATATTCTCCACCTGCATTCTGCGTCTGAAGTTTTGCTGTTGCTAATTTGACTAACTAAGTACCTACGTCACTCTTTGGTTCACTCGTGCCGGCATCGTTTAACAACGTATTATGTTTGCCGTTGCCAATTCTTCTCGTAGTGGGTAAATATATATGAGCGTTATAGTACTAGAATAAAAAAGCCTTGTTCCCGGTTAGAGTATTGAATTGTTAGATACGTTAATGACCGACACATACCTCTAGCACGGTGGGCGCGTCCTCCTCGGCGAGCAGCAGCAGCGCGGGCGCGCAGTCGGGACGCAGGTCTAACGCGCGGCGGGCCAACGAGACGCGCAGCGCCGGGTCGCGCTCGCGCCACGCGCGGGACAGGCACTCCGCCGCGCCGTCCACACCGTCCACGCCGGGGCCCTCCGAGGGTGCGCCGCCGAACCATGCCTGTGGCGCACACAGACAAGCACGCATACAGTGGCAGATCAACCAAATGACAGCAAATGCTACGGGTCCTGCGCTTTTCCTTTTCCTGCGATATTGTGTTATTTGTGTGCATCTGTGACCTTACACAATTGCCATATGTAATCTTACACAATTGGTATCTGTGATCTTACACAATTGGCATCTGTGATCTTACACAATTGGCATCTGTGATCTTATATAATTTGCATCTGTGATCTTACGCAATGTTTCTATGACATTAAAAAATGTACCGTCCTGTTCATACACAGGTAGTTTTATTTATTTATTTATTGGAAGACCAACAGTTACTAATAACTAATAAAAGGGAAATAAAAGGAAATGTTACGTATTAGCACTCCGCCATTAAACATAAAATCGAACTTCTTGAAAATCGCCGAGTTTACATCGATACAGTTTAATCCAGTCAAAATAAGTCAAAACTTAGCCAAAAGTCGTATAGAGCTGAAAATTGGCAGAGACGTTAAATACATCATTATAAATAAAATGTCAAAAATGGAGGCATGTGCCTACCAATTCTAATCCAACAGACTGCGACGCAAGGCTGTTCTGCAGTTGAATTAATCATCCTTTATGGTGGTCTCCACCATGGTTAGCGTCATCGTGTGAATACTGACCTAACAGCGACAGTTGGGGGAACAAATCGAACTGCCTGGACTTAGTAAAACTGCCCATGACCAAATACGGACTTTGGGAGGATCAGCTATGATAGAGTCATATTTTATGAGCGCGTTATTCGAAGGATCGCCTATTTGTTGAAGTTTTTTAAATTCAAGGTACAAAATGTTCTTTTTACAATATTTATATATATCTCTTATTCTACTTCAAAAGGCGTGCGTTAATACTGAGTCAGCAAAGAAAAGTTAAATAGGTTTTATCATGTAAATTCATTTAACACCTTTACTTATTACAAAGTGCGTGAAAATTAAATCAATTTCATGTAGGTATTAAATTTATGTCAGGTAATAAATTTATGGAATGAAAAGTCAAAAAAAATATACTATAAAAGTAATCAGAAGATATTACGTACATATTTGTGATTAAAAATTATTTCATTAATAACTTATAATTAAATATAATTTAGATTTTATTTCATATTATGGTTTAAAATTTAAATATTCTGCAATACTGCAACCATCTTGTTAACCTTATTTTAAATAAATTGTATGGAAGGTCTTTAATTTGAACAGGCAATTTATTACATATTTTTATTGCTATAGAGTATCCGTTTTTTCCCATACATATCGAAATTGGATCTTGGTATAAATAATTTAAATTTATCTCGTGATGGTTTAGGTATTGTGACGATACCAATATTTATGCCTTAACATTTTTGTAATGCAATGTTTTATTCAAGTTTTAGCGCGAAAATTTACATTAGTAAACAATTCTCAATAAACTTACTACCTAAAGTAAAATGCATCTTTAAATTAGAATGGCGCGTTTAAATATACAAGTTCAGTAATTTTATACATTAGCTGAAAAATTATGATTTATTTTATGAAAGGTTTGAAGCTAACAAAAAGTTGAATACCGATGACTCAAATGTAAAATATTACATTATACTTACGAATCATAAACATCAACACAAAATTAATTGTTAAACGTAAGAAGTAATCTAACTCCCGATTTATAGATTCGGACCTTGGACAAAATGAGGTTGCGTAAGTTTTGAACCAGTGGCGCGAGTATGGATGCTTTAAAACGTACTGTGATTGGATGTTTGTTTGGAAGGCAAGTTCATTGGAGGACGTTTTAAGACAACTGCTGATTGGTGGTTAAGTGATATAGAAATGGAAGCACGTTTCATATGCTTTTTAAGGTAGTTTCATAACTTTTACTCGAATAAAATTTTATTCAGGAAATTAAACGTAGGATAAATCGGAGACCCTCTAGATAGGACTTGTTTTGTTATCAGCGATTTTCTTTTCTTATTAATATTATTGCCTTAGTTAAATAGTAATGATACTGTTATTAGGAATTCTATACTATTGAGTAAAACCCCGTAAGGTGAAGTTACTTAGAACTTTTATAATATTGAAAACACCCGCGAAACTTACCTAAGTGAGTCGTTTAACAACCATTAGGGTAGCCTCGTACAATAAATATTCTAACAATGATAAAGGGTAGTTGTCTTGGTTTTCACGTATTCCGTATAATGGTATGACGTGTTAGTTTATTTGAACTTACCCGGGGTTTGTTAAAACTTTACGAACATTTAGAACATAATATTACTATTCTATTAGTTTAGGATAATTAGGCCGTTTTATCTAGACCGTAAGTATTAATTTAGGACTCTATAAGAGTACCCCAACCAACATTACTAGAATTATACTTAAAAGATATTCTTTTTTCTTTGTTAAAATTAATTAAAGCCGGAAATCCGTCGGGAATAAAAAATAGGATTGAGGGGTTTGAAATGTGGGGTGAGAAGGTTGTTAGAGAGGGGTTAGTGGTGATAAAAGTGCGTGGTCCCATACATACAGAACATTCAATTGCCGTCGTTAAAATTTTCGGACCGCTGCCCGAGAAGGAGGAAATCATAGTCTACGCTTGTATCACTAGAAGCTACCAAGTGGGGTTAAACTACAGCCAGATTGTACCACCATTACTGGTTACTAAATACTTTTATCCTAGAATTTACAGTGAAAATATTGTATGTTCGTTGTGAAATCCTTTGGGTTGTGTTTTAAAAATATCTAAATTAATGTTTAAACATCCAAATGACGGGCCCGCTTTTGCCGGTTAGAAATTTATGGTAGAAAGAAATCTCAATCACCTCAATAGGAAGGAATATATTAAAGAATCTTGTTTCTACGACATTTTCAGCTAGATTAAGATAAATCTTTTATGAAAGTAGAAGTGGGAACTAAGATTATACCAGCCATAATAATTATATAGCCCACTAAACTAAGTCTGCCAAGAGATACAGTAATTACTATGTGTAATACATGTCCATCCTTAGCGGCGTTAGTAGGGTTTTACTATTGTGGCTGGTTAGCTAGTGTAGTTTAGCGCTAATGTACATTGTAAGGGGGCGCCCCTTATACCTACTTTCAGGTCGCAAGTCCTGAACGCTGAGCTACCTGGTTCCCACTCTACAAAACGAATGGTGTTTAGGTGGTTTTGTACCGACTTTAGAAATAGTGAAAACTCAAAGTAGGCATTATTTATGATCGTAGGTTTAGCTATATTTATTTTCTTGACTATTTTTTTCTACGCTTATTATGAATACTATTGATTGCTACATTACTCTAACGTACCTCCAAAAGAACTGGGGTTACTACTTATTTAACACAACGGTTTTCGGATCCTACCACTTTTGACGATCACGCTTGGCCAAATAAGATAATTATCTACATCGTTATTAAATATTTATTTAGATTTAATTTCTCTCACTCTTTAAGTGAGTGGGGTTGAGGCCTTCGAAGTTTTTGAACATTTTATTATCTTATTCATAGATTTATATTTTTGTTGGGGGGGGGGGAGGGCGTTACAGTATGACATCAGTGTTTTGCAATATATTCTGAATGCTGTCTGATAAATAAACATATACTTTAAACCATTCAAAATATAATAATAAATATTATAAATGCGAGAGTTACTCTGTCTGTTACGACTTAACGCTCAAACTGCTAAACCGATCAAGATGAAATTTGGCAAGGCGATAGTTTAAGTCCCGGAAAAGGACATAAGCTACTTGAAAACGTCACATGCTATCTATTTTTTTTCTCTATAATTGAGGAGTTGCTGTTGAAATCCTACACCGATGATCGAATTTAGGGTGGGTGGAACCGCGGGCCAAAGCTAGTAAATTATAAATGCGATAGTATGTCTGTTCGTTTGTCCCTGGCTCACGGAACAACGGAGTATCCAGTTGAGAAATTTCCTTTTGTATCTTAAACGTTGCAGCGACAGCCCTGAAATAGCTGATTTAATTCATAATTATGATGGAATCAGCTGTATATTACTATGACCGTTGACCCCAAAATACCAGGCGAAAGAATAAAAATACAGGTAGGCGGTGCTAATCACTTTATTTCTACCTACTGTCATTCTGGCGAATGCTTATTTTATTTTTATCGTATTTAGTTTTGGTTTATAAATGATATTTGGTTTTAAATGAATTTAAATTAATTATTGAATAACAATTTTAGATTTTAACACATAATTTATGACTAACTGAAGTATTTTCTTATTTTCAAACTATTGACGTTTGACAGTAACTGCAGGGATAACATCTAGGTTTGTACCTATTTCTTAAATTTGAACATTGCGAAAAAGTATGTTGTGTGAACTGTAACTGTAGGCACAGATGAGATACTAAATTATTACCTTTACATGTTCGCCTCTGCGGCGCGACTCTTTAAGTGTGCATCAACTTTCACTCACACATACACTCAACATCACAACTTCCACTCACACATACACTCAACATCACAAACAAGTGAAATTAAAAGAAGTAGCAAGATTTTTCTCTCTTTCTGAAATAAAATTATGAGGGGTTCTGTATTTTTGTGTACTCAAGTAATGTATGCGATTTTGCGATATTATGAAATACCTACTATTAATCTTAAAAAAATATTATTTTGATGCCTATACATACCAACAATTCAAATTCAGTCTAAAACAAACTAATTTTATTATTAGACATAACTATCCATAAATACTATGATATCGCGCATTTCTTTTCAAGTAACCACTAATTACGTCAAACAATTCAATCCTACTTTTACTTCATTCATCTCAGTGCAAAAAGTCATTATAATCAGTAAAAAAATACACTTAGGCGTATTCACGTACTAAGACTGCATAAATAAGAACTAGTATTTTTGAATAAGGTCAAATATAGCTGTGAAAGGTAGCCTAATTTTCGGGGAATTACTCTGACCACATGAGATAGCAAAATTTTTGTCTTTTTTATAAATAATGAAAGGTTCTCGAAAATTAATTTACGTATATTCGTGCACTAACAGAGTATATCTGTTGCTACTCAAGTAATTTATGTGGATTTGCCTGTTTCTATGTGTCCCCACTGCAGGGCACAGACCTTTCTTTGTTCACGGAATTTTAGGTTATACTTAGTCTACCATGACTTAGTGGCTGCGGACGTAGGTATTATCAAATAAATACCTGTTATCAAACATTTAAACAAATATTATTTTAATAGGTGGTCTTAGCTACTTGCTATTTTTTACTCCTAGATAGGTACCTATTATTCAAATGACTACGAAATGCATATCTTTACATACATTACACAGCCTCAGAGTAAAGAAAAAACATACATACAAACCTTATCAGTGCGAAATATCACCAAAATCATCAAAAACTAAACTTTTCGTACGAGGGCTGCATAAACAAGAGCTAGTATTTTCAAATAAGGTCAAATAAAGCGAAAACAGTACCCTAAATTTCGGGGAGTCACCTTCTATGCGAATGTTACCAGCCCAAAAAAATATGTTGAAAAATTACATGTAGGTAAGTCATTGTGTTTTGTGTAAAGGCACATAATAATTAAAAGTATAAGATAGTTTAGTTTCAGAATATTGACAACATTTTAATGTAATTACTTACTTACAATTTATTTACTCCGGCGCGGCGCTACAGATCTACAGATCTACAGATCTCTTAGAAAATGCCAAGAATCGAATTAAATAAGTTCAGTTGTGTTTTATCTTGTGCGTACATGTTGAGTGTTGAGTGTTCAGTGATATGATTTTTATTAGGTATTTTACCTTCCTACTATAACAAACTACAGGGGTTTAGTGTTTTCACCATACATGTGCGTAAGGTACAGCGGTACGTTACTGGCAGACCAGCATATCCCAAGATTACGCTGTTTTCACACAGGCTTAACGAAACTGGGAGCTTCCTCAAACGTGATAGCGAAGGGAGGCCAAGATCTCGAAGAGGATCCTACTACCAGTAGCCGACGCGGTGGTTTAGTCCTTGAAGTCAACCAATGAGGAGTATGGGAGACTGTCGACAGTGATGGACAGACGAAAGAATTGGTGTATAGTGATTGTGAAAAGTGACTATGGATACTGTGCTTTTGTGATCATTATGAATATCGTCGTGTGTGGACAGATGCGTAAGCCTGTAAGTTAATATTAGTTTTATTACCTAAATAAAATAAAAGTTAGCATTTTCACGAGCACGGCGCGCGGATTCGCTGAAGTACTAGGCTCTCATAGGTACCGAAGATTTTTTTATGCCGTGGCGCGTAAGTCATATTTGATTAAAGTTCGGGTTGTGCAAAAAATTAAATAAGGAAAAAATTGATTTAGTTTGTATGGAAATTTACACAGTTCACAATTTCCACCTTCTGACATCGGCATAGTATTCATATGATACATGGTGCACACGTACGTAACGGGAGTATACACCATTAACCTTACACCTTGTATAAGTATGTATTTATGTAAAGTTTATGTTTAAGTATGTATTACAAAGACACACATAAATATACATAAAACACAAACAGTATATCAAAAATTGATACTACTAGAAAAATATACCTATATGTATAAGTTACATATATGCGTGCGTACCAGTATAATAATATAATAAACATAGTATTAATATCCCGCTGCAATACACCATCGGCCGCCCGCCAAACGCGAGAGAGCGCATCACACAAACGTGCACACATACCCATATGCATACACATACTCACAGACTCACAGACTTTGTATATCATGAAGTAGCCCAGCTCCAACACGACAGTTCGGCAACAAATGAACACCATTTAACGTACTGTCACTTCGGAAACAAGCCTAAGGGAAAATGAAGTGACAAGAAACTTTCCGGGTGTACACCTGTTACCATCAATCACGCAATCTAAACTATACCCGATTTCGGCCAGCTGCGTGAGAAATCGGCAATCGCGACACAGTAGCAACAGCTCTCGTAAGAATCGAGTCAACTAATAAAATTTCAGCAACGCGAGGAACGCCATCCAAGCCGAGAAAAGAGTCGAAGGATGCGGCCACACTTGCAAAGAAGAGGTGGCATATTCATCTGCTTTTCCAGGACAAGATCAACCACTTTTGGGGGTTCAGTATGATCCGAGCAACGCACTCGCTGCTGCAAGAGATGAAGATACTCAAGAGAAAACCTTTTCCAAAAGCGCTATGACATCTGCTGCAGCAGTTCAAACCGTGCCAAGCGGTTGAGTGGAGTATCTAATAAGGGATACTAGGGTAGGGCCGTCAAGGACCCATCCACCAAAAAATTACCACGAGTCAACACCTCAAAATCATTTGGGTCCGGAGAAATCGGAAAGAGGGGCCTTAAATTGAGCATGGCCACAATTTTACAGAAGACTGTAGAAAGCTCCTCGAAGGTGAGAACAGTATCGCCGACAACGCGGCAAAGATGTGTCTTTGCTACCTTCACCGCCGCTTCGAAAACTCCGCCCTAAGAAGGATATGCGGGGGGATCGAAAATCCACTTAATTTCCTTGCGGGAAAGGTGATGTCATATGCCCTGCTGATTTACAACAAGGAACTAGTAGGCTTCTCGTAAATACCGAACAGCACCCTTATAGTTGATGCCGCAATCTAAACGGATGATATTTGGCAATCCACGGCGGCTAACGAAGCGAGAAAGACAGACACTGAAAGCCTCAGTGGAAAGAGAGGAGAGTACCTCAAGGTAGACGCCCTTCGTAACAAGACACACAAATACGCCTAAAAGTATGCCTTGGCTAAATTAGCGTTGCGCAAGGTAGAAGTCTTAATGTTGAAGGGACCTGCGAAATCAGTTCCAACATTAGACGCGAGCGGGTTTACTCGATCGGGAGGTAAATCGCCCATTTGTGGCTTAGTCAAATTTGCCTTGAGCCTAATACATGGTATGCACTTAAAGAGCACACTCCTTATAACCCTTCGAGCCGAGACAATCCAAAAATCTCGTTAGAGTATGCAAGAAGACAGCTGAGTCCCGCATGAGAGATTCTTAAATGGCGATCCTGGATCAACAGCAAGGTTCAGTGGCTATCCTTAGGCAGAAGTAGCGGATGCCGAGCTCCATAAGGCAAGTTTGCATTACGTAATCGGCCACCTACGCAAATGAGAACGCGATCGTTGAGCAATGGTTTAGTATGGCCAAAGCTCCTTTGATCTTGGAGCGACCAGCTTAAATATACCCATAATAAAGTCCCTAAGTGCTCCCGTTGTACATTGCGCACTGTAATATGGAGCGCTTATTCACGTTCTGACGGCGATCTGTTTTCACCCCTGGTTAGGTTTAATGAAGTCTAATAAACGTTAAATTTCCTTTTTGATTAAGTACAGCAGTTCTCTTTGAAGAAGTCTACTATTTTCTAGAGGTCTTGCGTTAAAGAGCGATACCCCTAAGTTATTCGTGCGGACTGTTGTCCGCTCTATCGAACAGTTTCATTTCCAGCTGTTGGATGAATATCGCTACTGTTGGCACCTTGATATTCCTCGCTATAGTGGAGTTCCTGACGTAACAGCCAGCTCTTAGGCTTTGTTTCTTTGTGCTACATTTTGCACTCTTTAAATTCGTTATCTATAGGAGAATGCAATCAGAAAAAACCATGCTGGGGATGCATACGTTAGCCTAGACCTTACAAACATTTTATAGATGCGGAGTTTGGTCCTGAGCAGTAGCTTTGATGATAAGAGTGGCTATAGCACTGCTCTAGCTCCATTGGCTCTATTGATCAAGTGGTACGTCATTTTATGCATTTTGCCATTTCGTGGGTTGGTCCCTCAAATTTAAGGTTGTAAATCGAAGTCTTACTCAAAGTAAGTTGCTTTTTTGGCTTGTGAGCATGGTTGCAATTTACCAACATTGCCTGCTATTCTTCATTTGTCCAGCCATGTTGGAAGATCCAGTAGCCTTTGCATTCTCGCCGCTGCGATGTTGGGCTTACGCGATGATGTCATGAAGGCGCTATCATCCGCGATTAACGCAAAGACAACGTACTCCGTGATTTTTAAGCGTGTGGATGTCATTCGTGTACACTGCGTACAAGCTCGATGTCAAGAAAGACGCCGACCGTGTATCGTCTTTGTTCCTTTCCGACGCCATGTAATACAATACTCAGTTGGAGAGTTGTGCTTTGGCAACTACGGAAGCCAAATTGCTGGTGTACCGTTGCACAACTAAGGATTCGTGAACGATGTCTTTACTAAGATTCGTCATTAATTGCTCCTCAAAGTGACAAGCCAACAACTAAGCTCAATTTTCAGCTTTATAATACCGTTGGCTGTTGTTATCAATGAGAGGGCAATGGGGTCCTGTGTTTTAGTTGATCGTCGTGTCAGTCGGTCTTATGTCGTGTCCTCCTCGCCGTCTTACATAACTTGACCTAGGATTGGCCCAGATACTCCAGAATCTCTTCATGAAAATCGTAACTAATCCTGTTCAAGTCTCTTTTAATTGTGGGGCAGCGTGTTTTGGGCCAAATTTTCCAGAAAATAGTGGAAGACTTGTTTTGCCAGAGAGGGATTTTACTTTCAAAATAGAGGCTTCTTTTGCTTTATTGAGGGCATCGTAAAATAACGCTAATGCTATCTACGTCTTGAGCTGAGTTTATGCTCTCTGGGGAGAGGGTAAAGGTTAAGATTTCTTTTTGGATTTTGACCAAATCTGTAAGCCTTCTAAACTGATCACGCTCGTCATCGGATTTCTGTAGCGCAACGACTTGTTGTATCTGATCGTTGAGATCTTGATGCAATTTTATGCTAGTTGTGCACTTATCTTTTAGAATTATGGGGACGACAGTCGTTGCTATCTCTAGATATTCATAAGTCGAGTGGGCCAGATGGTATACCAGCAGTAGTACTTAAACAGTGTTCTTCTAAGTTGTGACCTGTACTTGCGCGCCTCTCCGCACTCTCCTACTACACTTGGAGATTTTCATTTTCATGGAAGACTGCGAATGTGCACCCAGTGCCTAAAAAGGGCGATAGAACAGATCCATCGAATTACAGGCCAATCACTATTACCTCTCTCCTCCAAGGTGATGGAGCGTGTGATAAATACTTAGCTTTTAAGATACCTAGAAAAACACGACCTGGTCAGCGACCGTCAACATGGCTTTCGCCACGGTCGCTCGACTGGTGACCTTCTAGTGTATCTCACACACCGATGGGCACTAGCCATTGAGAGTCAGGGGGAGGCATTGGCATGTAGCCTGGACATAGCGAAGGCGTTCGATCGTGTCTGGCACCGGGGTCTTCTATCGAAGTTGCCATCTTACGGAGTGCCCGAGAGTTTGTGCAAATGGGTGGCTAGCTTTTTGTCCAGCAGACGCATACAAGCCGTAGTTGACGGTAGTTGCTCTGATAGCATGGACATTAATGCTGGTGTCTCGCAAGGTTCTTTGCTGTCTCCTTCGCTGTTTCTACTGCATGTCAATTACATGTTGGACACCAAAAACATGCATTGCTATGCAGATGACAGTACTGGAGACGCTTATTACATGGGTCATGCAAACATCCCTCGTTCCGTTGTGGAGGAAAACCGCGAAGAACTTGTGTCTAAAATCGAGACCACACTGTCCAAGGTCTCTGACTGGGGACGGGTTAACTTGGTCCGATTCAACCCTACAAAGACACAAGTCTGCGCATTCACCGCTAAGAAAACCCCATTCACTGTAGTCCAACAATTCCAGAACACTCTCCTCTCCATCTCCAAAAGCATTGGGATCCTTTGCGTTGACATATCCAGCGATGTTCATTTCGAAGGTCATTTGCAAGACAAAGTGAAGCTGGTGTCCAAAAAACTAGGTGTACTCAACAGAGCGAGGCAGTACTTCACGTCGGGGCAGAGGTTGCTGCTTTATTGGTCACGTACAATGCAGTTTCAGAGAAATTTTCTCCCACGAACGCTAGGGTTGTAGAATGAGTTCCCTGCCAAGGTTTTCTCTAAGGACTACAGGATGGGTTTCTTTAAGAAAGAAATTATTAGATATTTGAATGGTCGGAAATGCGCGAGTGATGCCCCAGGTGTTGCAAGCGTCCATTGGCTGCGGTGACTGCTTACCATCACGGACCGCAAGCTTGTTTGCCACCTTAGTGTTATATAAAAAAAAAACCGAGTATATTATAGACAGAACACGGTGGTCAATGTTTCATTTACGAATAAACGGATATATAGATATGGGTATGGAATCAAATGCAGCTTAATGCACTTTTTTAAAATGTTAGGAAAATGAAATTTTCTATATGAAATCCTCTTAACTCAATTTCTTTTTTAATTAACATTATCATAAGAAATCATTTACGATGACTCTATGTCATCGTACATTAAGATGGGTTTAATACTAATATATTTTTTTAATATAATTTTTAAACTGGTTTTGAAACTGTTCGGTAAAGATAAGCGGTGACGTTTCGCCCTTTCTCTTCGTAATGTTATACCCTTAAGTAGTATGAAGAGATGCGATCCCTTAACAAACACAAAACCTTTCCCATAGACATCAGTTTTAGAACCTAGAACAAACTGACTGACGGACAGCCAGTTTCCCGTTACCCATCGTCGCGTACAGACATTTGCTCATCCTTAATTTCACATTGTATTTCATTGAATTATAATTAAATTAGTTTTATTTGTGATTTAATTTCTTTTTTAAAAACCCGGTATCTCCGGTATAACATTGGTGGCAGCAGTGGGATCATTTTGGTCCCCAGACAGTCTCCGAATTCAAATATTGTAATTTTTTAGTGTGCCAAACTTTAAAAGTGACTAAGTGAAACTTAGTGACACACGAAAATCATCGCATCGGTCCAATCAAAGAACAACAACGAGAATTCATATTTGCATCTAAGGACGTCATTACGTCATATTCCAAATCCTCCACTAAATCAACCAAAGTCATTGTGACGAAACTTACCTCTGTCTCCAAATCAAGGTCACCATACTGAAAGTTCTGCTGAAAAAAAAGAAGACGAAAGAAAACGTTTTAAAATTCACTGCATACCGCATCCAAAATCACCACCCTGAAAAAACAAGTAACACTTACAAGTAAGTGTAAGTGCTGCTCCTGAAACCATTGTAACCTTCATCGCCTTCACGTCGCTGAACCTGTAAGTCATCCAGTAATTTTACTTTCATAGAACTATTTTTGTGTTCGAAATCCGTATGAGCTCCATAAGTTAAAATAACAATATTAAAAAGTGAACAACTATTCGTTATAAACATATAACGAATAAACTTTTCATAAGTCCTTTACAAGTAACATCTTCCCACCGTATCATATCTCCGTTCCACTAACACGAGCATCTGCACTCTTATCGGAAGTGTTGTATTACAAACGACGAAGCTGCCTATTACACCGAAACGTCGACACACCGAAGATTATTTTGTCTAGATTTAAATTGTTTTACTTATCTTGTTAAATGTAATTTAGAAAATGGGTCCTAAAACCGATTCTTGTTCCAAACTAAAAGGTGATAAAGTAGATATGGATATACTTATTAAATTTGTTAAGCTATTCGACGGATCACGTGAGAAATTTAACTCTTTTTTAAGTAATTGCAATAATGCTGTTTCTTTAGCGAACAGTAATCAGAAAACAGTTGTTTTAAAATATATCATAAGTCAGCTTAAAGGCAACGCTGAAAGAGCTTGCTCCGTTTGCTAAAAAGAATTTGAGACTTGGGAACAACTGAGCGGATTTTTGAAAACACAGTTTGGCGAAAAGAAACACTATAGTCATTTATTAACCGATTTACAGCAATGCAAGCAGTTACCTTCAGAAGCTGCAACCCAGTTCGGCCTTTGTGTGGAAACCTGCTTGTCCAAATTATTAACAGAGCTTACCATATCATACCAAAAAAACGAACAGCTGGACGGCAAAATCTCAGCTATGAAAGATCTTGCCCTACACACATTTCTTACGGGTCTTTCTCCTAGAATGTCTGATTTTGTGCGCATGAGGGACCCTACTACGTTCAATGATGCGATTAACTTAGCAATCTCAGAAGACAAGATTAAAAATATAAGTACGACTACACCTAGAATACCTAATTTTATACAAACACTTGCTTTCCCCGTTCACGCCAAGACTTTCACCAACAGTCATACAGACCAAACTCCTACAACCCTCAACCTCGCACCCAAAACACGCCAGAAATTTGTAGATACTGCAAATATCCGGGACACTCAATAGATATGTGTCGCAAAAGACAATATAATAACAGTAGATTTGCCTCATCGCCCGACATTTCTAAATCATAGGCGCGTTAACTTTACAAACTAAAACCCTACAATGACGATCACCAACAATTACAATCACTTGCCGCTATCGAAGATCCCCATTATTTTTTAAAGACTATCGAGTTCGATTATATATATATATATATATATATATATATATATACATATTTATAGTAAATACATAATGTTGATTCACAAATTTTTAGGGTTCCTTATGTTTATATCTAGCATTGGGAGAGCTAATAATGTTAAATTATTATTCATGTTTTCAATATCATGCAGAGGTACTGCGACGCACGTTATGATTAAACAGTGCAAACAAAATTAGGGTTCCATAATGTGAGTTGTAAAAACCTTTATACGAACCATTTACAATAGATACCTACTCATTACTGTTGTTCATACAATGGAAAGGTCTAATATGAATTGACTGGTTAAAACCACAACATTTAATAGAACAGTAGAAAACGAAGGTAATTAACTAACTTATTAAGGTTCAATAGTATATGAAAATAAAAAAGCCTTTAAAATGTATGTGAACCATTTACAATAGATACCTTCTCATTACTGTAGTTCATACAATGGAGAGAGAGGTCTACTATAAACGATGCTGATGACCTATTAGGGTTCCATAGTATATGAAAATAAAACAATGAGTTGAGTGAAGTACTATTAAAAACAGATACCCACTTTATATTATTTTTCATATGTTGAATAGGTCTAATAAAATAAGTCGGTTAGTTCGCATACTATTTTAAGAGTTCAATAGCAGTAGCGAAAACTGTTGACTTTTGAGAAAGGGAGAGAGATTTCAAGTGAGATAGTAGTACAAACGATATTGGGGTTCCATAATGTAAGTTGTAAAAACCTTTATTTGAACCATTTACAATAGCCATCCATTTAATACTGTTGTTCATACAATGGAGAGGTCTAGGTACTATAAATTGATTGGTTAAAACTATAACATGTGGGAGAGAGAGATAACGGTGTTGATGGTGTATTAGTATTCCATATGAAAAATAATAAAACCTTTAAAATGTATGTGAACGTAGAGAAAAAAAAAAACTTATGTTTTACAGCTTTTTTCATAGCGATTTACTACTTGATATAATATTGTAAAGGGTTCAAATGTGATGCTACACACACATCAAGATGATATTGTACTGTGACGTATGTTATTATGATTTCGTAATTTTTTTCATGTATACCTCGATTCTCAAAGCTCTGATAACAATGCTGTTGGCCGAGTGGTTAAATGTATCGACTTTGGTGCTGAAGTGTTCACGGATCGAATCCTGCTCCAAACAAAAAGTGTAAGTACTCCATATATTATTAATATTTATAATGTTTGATGGCTCTACTTAATGACAACACTGATTAGTTTCTATTTTTTTTTTTTATACCACTAAGGTGGCAAACAAGCCTACGGTCCGCCTGATGGTAAGCGGTCACCGTAGCCTATGGACGCTTGCAACACCAGGGGCATCACTCGCGCGTTGCCGACCCTTCAGAAATCTAATAACTCCTTTTTGGAAGAACCCCATACTGTAGTCCTTACAGAAAACCTTGGCAGGGAGCTCATTCCACAACCCAAGCGTTCGCGGGAGAAAGTTTCTCTGAAACCGCACTGTACGCGACCATTTCGGTTCCAAAGTGTGAGAATGAATTCCCTGTCGATGGCGAGCGGTGCGATGGTAGAAAGTAGCCGTGGGCATCATTTCGAACAATTCCTCAGAACACAATCCATTGTACAAGCGGTAGAACACACACAGGGAGGCAAAGTCTGCAAGTGAGTTTGGGATCGTCGACAATTCTCACAGCCCGTCGTTGAACCGAGTCAAAAGGGCCAAGCTGGTATCCGGGTGCACCCGCCCAGAGATGGCAGCAGTACTCCATATGGGGCCGGACTTGCGACTTGTGAAGTAGCAACCTTTGCCCCGACGTGAAGTACTGCTTCGCTCTGTTGAGTACACCAAGTTTTTTGGACGCCAGCTTTACCTTGTCTAGCAAATGATCTCGGAACTGAACATCGCTGGAGATGTCAACGCCAAGGATCCCAATGCTCTTGGAGATGAAGGGGGGAGTGTTCTGGAATTGTGGGACTACAGTGAATGGGGTTTTCTTATCGGTGAACGCGCAGACTTGTGTCTTTGAAGGGTTGAATCGGACCAAGTTTTCCCGCCCCCAGTCAGAGACCTTGGACAGACCGATCTCGATTTGAGACACAAGTTCTTCACGCTTTTCCTCCACAACGGAACGTGAGATGCTTGCACGGCCCGTGTAATAAGCGTCTCCAGTACTGTCATCTGCATAGCAATGTATGTTGTTGATGTCCAACATATCATTGATGTGCAGTAGAAACAGCGTAGGAGACAGCACAGAGCCTTGCGGGACACTAGCATTAATGTCCATGCTATCAGAGCAACTACCGTCAACTATGGCTCGTATGCTTCTGCCGGACAAAAAGCTAGCCACCCATTTGCACAAACCCTCGGGCACTCCGTAAGAAGGCAACTTCGATAGAAGACCCCGGTGCCAGACCCGATCGAACGCCTTCGCTATGTCTAGGCTACATGCCAATGCCTCCCCCTGACTCTCAATGGCTAGTGCCCAACGGTGTGTGAGATACACTAGAAGGTCACCAGTTGAGCGACCGTGGCGAAAGCCATATTGACGGTCACTGATCAGGTCGTGTTTTTCTAGGTATCTCAAAAGCTGTGTGTTGATCACACGCTCCATCACCTTGGAGAGGAGAGAGTTTATAGCGATAGGCCTGTAATTCGATGGATCTGATCTATCGCCCTTTTTGGGCACCGGGTGCACATTCGCAGTCTTCCATGAAGACGGACATTGCCTAGTGTGGTAGGAAAGCGTGAAGAGGCGCGTGAGTACAGGACATAACTCAGGAGCACACTGCTTAAGCACCACTGCTGGTATGCCGTCTGGTCTCGTGGGTATCTTCTCTTTCACCCTTCTGGGTGTTGAGGTGCGGGTGTCGGGGGAGGGGAATTTACCTCCCACCATGACCCGGGCAGAAGCTCAGGGGTGTTGAACACCCCCGGTGAAATATTAAAAAGGAAGCCTACTTTACAGGCCCCCTTGTGGGTAATAATTTTATCGCCAGAAGCGAGAACAGAAAGTGATGATACGAGATTAGGCGCCAAGAAAAGAAAACAAAACAAGGTAATTGAGCAGAAATGAAAAATAAAATAAAAGCAAAAACGAAGCAAAAAACAAAAGCAAAATAAAAATAAAAACGAAATAAAACGAAAAATAAACAGAAATAAAAGCGAGTATAAGCATTTAAAAACGGAATGAGATAAGGAAAGAAGGTGAGTAGGTAGGAGGGTGAATAAGTAAACTTATTCACCCACAGGGATAAGCTCTCGGGGGAGAGCTCTGCCTTCCGGCGGGCGGGCGTGTAAGGTTGCTATGCCCCTAAGGTGTGTATGGTGATTGTTGTCAGCGCGGGTGAATAATCGTTTCGACAAACCAGATATGAACTCTGCGAGTGGCTCGGTTTTGGTGTCTCTAGCGATGGTGGAGTTGCGGACGTAGCGTCCCGCGCCGGTGATAAATCTCAGCGACTTATTTTGGACAGCCTGGAGCTTACGTTTGCTGGTAGAAGATAGAAGACCGTACCAAGCAGGGGCTGCATAGGTCAGTCTCGACCGTATGTACAACTTGTACAGGCGAATTTTGGTTCTGAGTGGCAAGACAGAGGAAAGTAC
Source organism: Apoda limacodes (assembly GCA_946406115.1). Lineage (NCBI taxonomy): Eukaryota > Metazoa > Arthropoda > Insecta > Lepidoptera > Limacodidae > Apoda > Apoda limacodes. Next base: position 528,200 of record OX291553.1, on the reverse strand, counting down.
CGGTCTAAGGCACGCCCGTGACGCGACCGCGCCTGCTGACACATGGTCTAGCATTTTGCGCATGCGCAAGGGGCGGTCTATAATACAACCTAGGTACTTTACGCTGGGTTGCCACTCAATAACTTGACCTCGAAACACAAGTTTCGGTGGGAGAAACTTTTGCAGGCCGGTCAGTATTGCTGCTGTCTTGCTGGCATTTACGGCTATTCTCCACTTGTCCAGCCAGCCAGGCAAAGTGTCCAATAGTCGCTGCATTTTTTTGGCTGCTAAACTAGCTTTGCGGGAGGAGGACATATAGGCGCTGTCGTCGGCGTAAAGGGCTAGGATGACGTCTTCAACACCTTCAGCTAGTCCGGAGTCACTGAGAGTGGGGATGTCGTTGGTGAATAACGCATAGAGCAGTGGCGATAGGCAGCTCTAATGGGTTTACATGCTGACTGGTTGTTCTCGACCGAGACATAGAAGCTTCGTTTGTCCAGAAACGAGGCCATTACTCGCCCGAGCATCGGTGGGATGTCCGTCTCTAACAGCTTGTGTAAAAAGCCCTCGTGCCAAACTCGATCGAAAGCCTTCTCCATATCGAGAAAGACTCCGACTGTGCGCCTGCCCTTGTTTAGCTCGAAGGCCATGTGATGGAGCACTCGTACAAGCTGAAGAGTGGTACTGTGGCTGTCTCTGAAGCCGACCTGTTCAGGCCTAAGCTGGATATGCGGGAATATCCTAATTAAAAGTAGGCGTTCGAACAACTTGGCTAAATTGGACAGCAGTGTAATCGGTCGGTAATGTTCTGGGCGATGACGATCTTTCCTGGTTTCGGGAGAACAATAATTTTACCGATCTTCCACGAAGATGGGAAATGTCCAGTGCGCAGTATCCCATTAAAGATACGGGTGAGTGCCACCAGACCCTTCCTAGGCCGCATAATAATCGCTGTGTTTGGAATCTCGTCGGGACCGGGTGATTTGCGCTTGTTAAGCTTAGAGGTCTCCTTTCTAACCTCTTTAGGCGAGATAAAATAATCACCTCTGAGTGGTGGGGCTGGGGCCGCGAGAAACTGCTCTACGCGTTCTGTAACTCCTAACGTGTGGTCAGGGTCGATAATGGGGTTCGACTGAAATTGGTCCTCAAAGTGGTCCGCAAAAAGTTCCGCGCGTTCCGCTGCGTGGTAATGACGAATACCAGCGGGGTCAATGAGTGGACAGATAGGGGCGGGTGTTTTAGTAATTTGACGGGCCAGGCGATAGAGAGCCATGTCGTTCTCGCTGGCTTTAAATATAACCTGGTCCCATAAGTGTTGCCTAAAGTTGGCGATTTCGGAAGATAGTTCCGCGCTAATCTTATTGAGGTCCCTCTTCACCACTGGGCAACGAGTGACGCACCAGAGTTTTCGGAGGTCCCTCTTAGCGCGGAGATGCGCCGGTAGCAACTGCTTACCAGAAGCTGTGGCTGAGACACTGGTGGACTCCCTTAGAGCCTGTGCAATAGCAGTTGTGAAAGTACTAACTGCCTCTTCGACTTCTAAGGGAGTGGAAATGCCACCAGCCGGGAGTTGATAGTGCAGCATGGCGCGGTGGAAAGTGGCCCAGTCTGTTATTCTGCGGGGGTTGGGGAGCGGTTTACCAGTTGCGGACACTCCTAGGACCAATAAGATTGGCAGATGCTGAGTGTCAGTGTCGTGGAGGACCTCTAACGACATTGACCAGCTGATCTTGTGGGCTAAGGCGATGTCCAATACGTCCGGTGCGTGATTGTCCGTAGAGGGGTAGTGCGTTGGGGATCCTGGACCGATGACTAAATAGTTTTTGCTCTCAGCATCTGCTTTTAGTTCACGACCCGATTTGGATGAAATTCGTGAACCCCAATGTTGGTGTTTGGTATTGAGGTCACCTAAAATAAGTGTGGGGGTGGCATCGCAAAAGATATTGTCGATGTCACTTGGATCGAAGGGGGTTGATGGTGGCTTATATGCGGCGAAGACTTTAAGCTCCGCATTGCCGACCTTTAGTTTTACACCTATAGACCGAATGTATGTAAAAAGGGGAAGGGGTAGTAATTCGTGAATAAGGTCACGTCTAATTAATACAGCCGTACCCCTGAAGGCCATATTAGCGGGAGAAATTTCGTCTCGTCTATAGGTGAAGAAATTTGGAATGCGGAGCTCATTCTCACCTCGGAGTTTCGTTTCGCCCAGTAACACAATGTGAACATCGTGTTCCTGGACTAACGTTCTGAGGGCGGCTGTCTTGCCGATTATGCCCCCAGGGTTCCAATACACAATTCTTAATTTAAGGCCCCGATGAGGCCCCATTAAATTCCCACGTAAGAATTGTGGTGAGTTGTGCCAAGCCATTAAAAAGGGCTGGCAGGGGATTTTGGCCGGCAGCTATGGCCTCTATGGCCGCGTTTAACGCCGCTATTGCGGGGTGGGCCCTGTGTGTGTAGCATGCCACTAGGGCGGTTTGACGTGGTAGGTTGCGTCTGTTTTGTAGCGGCCGCATGAGGTTGCATTTTAGGGATTGTCTGCGCTAACAATGGCTTAGGGGGTTGCGGGGGGTCCGCAAATTGGGGGGGGGAGCATAAAAATGTAGGGGGCGAATTGGGTGTCCGGCGCTAACGGAATATTAGCCGGAACCGTTGTTGTGGGTTGGGGGGCGGATTTTTTCCGACGTGGCCTCCTTTTTCTCCCGAGAGCTTGGGATCTGTCGGTGGGGGGGTTGGCGGGGGCATTAAATTTGCTCCCGAGGACAGGTCATACTCCTGCAGCTGCAATTGTTGCAGGGGAGTGGGCGATGACGGGGGCAAATTTGTAGCCCGTTGGGCTTTTTTACGGGGTAACGGAGGGTTAATAGTCACCCCCCTACGTCTCGCCTCGCGCCTGAATACAGGACACGAGCGGCTGTTGGCCGTGTGCGCTTGTCGGCAGTTGGCGCATTTGACTGCAGCCGATTGCCGATCGCAGTCGGACGCCGGGTGCTCGCCGCCGCAGCGCACACATTTAATTGGTCGGTGGCAGTTAGAGGAGGCATGACCAAATGCCTGTCACCTATGGCATTGCGCCGGGCCGGGGCGTGTACGCCAAGCTTCTACGGTTATGCCAGGCATGCTGAGCAGCTCGTTGACTGCATACAGCTGTTGCAGTTCGGCCAGAGTATGCCTGTGCTGTAGCTGGGCGTAGTAAATGCAGTTGGGTCGACCCCTAACTGCAGGAAAATGCCGCACGTGCGTCACTGGGAAGCCGGCGAAGGCGAGGTCCTCAGGTATCTCATTGAGCGAGGTGTCTTGAGGGAGTCCCTTAAGTGCGATTTTTTGCGGCCGCTCGCTGTCTAAGCTGTAGCAGTACCAAGATACTGCTGGATCCAGCTTAGACAGCTCGTCAATGTAGGCCACAACCGTACGATACTCCAAAGGAGACTTTGGAAAGAATCGAACCCCTTTGCCGAACGGGCGGGCGTTAGCGGCGTGGCCTAGTATGGAGTGTAATTTCTTTAAGTACGTCGACCATTGGGAAGGGACTCGACGACTATAGGTGGGTGACTATTGTTTTCTTCAGTCTTCCGTCTGGCCAACTCGACTTATGAACTTCTATGGAAAGGAACGCCCGCCGGACCTCGCGCTGTGTTATAGAGCGAAATATTGCACTCTCTAGATGAATCCTCTCGACGAGTGGGTCTTGGCATGAATTTGGATAAGACAAAAGTCATGTTCAAACAACACGTCGTGCCAGTATACGTCGCGGGTACCTTACTCGATGTTGTCCAGGATTATGTGTACCTTGGACAGAAAATCCAACTGGGCCGGAACAATTTTGAGAAGGAAGCCGATAGAAGGATCAAGCGGGTGGGCAGCATTTGGTAAACCTTGTCAAGTCTTCACGTCGCCTATACCGCAAAGTCTGAAGACGAAAGTCTTTGACCAGTGCGTCCCACTAGTCATGACTTACACCGCCGAAACGTGGACTCTTACAGCAGGGTTGGTCCACAAGTTCAAGGTCGCACAGCGCGCAATGGAGCGAGCTATGCTCGGAGTGTCTAAAGGATCGAATCCGAAATCAGGACATCCTGAAGAGAACCAAAGTTACCGACACTCGCAAAATTAGTAAGCTGAAGTGACAGTGGGCTGGCCACGTCTGTTGGAGGACCGATGGAGCAGACGTGTCCTAGAGTGGAGACCGCGTATGGAAAGGCGAAGCGTGGCAAGCCCTCTAGCCCGGTGGTCTGACGACCTTAAAAAGATGGCTGGTGGTGGCTGGATGCGGAAGGCAGAGGACCGGGGAAAATGGCACGCCATAGAGGAGGCTTATGTCCAGCAGTCGACCAATATGAGCTGATATGATGATACATTACATACGTTTAATTTGACCAAATTTTCGCTACGTTATATTTCCACGTTTATTTTTGTTCGCTGGGTGAGTGTAATAGCGATTGGCCTGTGATTCGATGAATCTGATCTAACGGCTTCTTAGGCACATTCACAGTCTTTCACTAAGACATAAATTACTGATGTGGTATAAGGTCGCGGTTATTTATTCGAAAAAAAAAATAATGGCTGTGTTTGCGTCTGTGTATATATCTATGTGTGGTGTGTGTGCATTTACCTAAGGGCGTCTGTGTATATATATATGTATATAGGCAGTGTGTGTGCATTCACCTGGTGGTCCTGTGCGGTGAGGTTCATATCGTAGTAGGTGAGTGGCGCTTGGCGTCGCGTTGCCCACAGCCGCGCATACTCCGCGCCGCGCAGCAGCGACATCGGGTTACGCCACACGCGACACTCTCCCCCTCCGCCCCCCGCCACCGTCGCCGCCGCCCCTCCACCGTCAGGGTCGGCGACCTCACCCGGCCCGGCGGCGCCTAGCCCAGGCGACGGCCCCGCGCCAAGCCATGGGCCCAGGTGCGTAAGCGACACTTGTTCGATGAAGGAGGTCCCGTATTTGCGAAAGTACCACCACTCAAAGATCAGGATGAGCCCGGAGATGAGCGATGAGGTCCCCGTGAGCGCAACGTAGAACTTGGGCGTAAGCGCACCCAGCAACGCACTCGACTCCCACATTCCGGCGACCGCGCCGCACCTATTTACATCTGAAATATTAATGCTAACACTTTCATTTTGCCTAAAATAAGTTTGTTTTGAGCTGCAAAACAACGCTTGTTCAGATTTTAAGACCGTTACTCCTGCTACCTAGAGCCACTAGTTAATATTTTGATTTCCTATTTGAACAAAGCAAATTTTTATTTTTGTATTGTTTTTAAGATAAATCTCAAGTTGTAGATAGCATATCTGCTAAAAACGGCCACTTTTAGCAGATATGCTATCTCTGCTATCTACAACTTGTTACATACATAAATTAAAAAAATAATAAATAACCATTGGCGGCGCTAGTGGACGTCAGGAACCCTCATAAAGATTTTTCAGGCTATTGAATCAAATTTTTCTTTGGGATACAATTCAAACCCTGAAAAACGTGAAAACATGATTAACGAACTTGTTTTTCCATAAAAAAATAACCTAAACTAACCCCTTTTATATGTTGTGGCAAAAAAATCTTTAATCCTTATTTTTTGATAATACTGCTGTATAAAAAACTATTGATTTATTTATGTTATTTCAAGTAGTAAGTGCCTATAGCAAAATAAAATCCAATTACCTCAATTAAACCCTTTTCATTTAATTACCTTCGCCAAGTCACGACACCTTAGACATGGGCGCCGCAGAAATAATTTCCAGGTGGTGTAGATTTTAGTTTTCTTACAATCTTCGCCATATTATGATTGTTAATAAAAAAATTAAATTTTAGTCGGAAACATCTGAAGCCCGGTTTATTTTATGTTCGAGACATTTACAAATTTCTGACTATTATTACATACATACATACATAACATCACGCCTGTTTCCCAGAGGGGTAGGCAGAGACCAAAGACTGCCACTTGCTACGATCCTGGCATATCTCTCTTGCCTCATCTATACGCATCAATGCTTTCATACATTTCCTACGGTTCCGAGTACTCCTGACCTGGCCTTTTCTGAGAACGTACTCAATTTGATCTACATACGTTTGCCGAGGTCTACCTCTACCGACCCTACCAATTGCTTCAGATTCATAAATCTCTTTCGTGCATCTATTTTCGTTCATTCTTTCAACATGTCCAAACCACCTTAACATACCTTTCTTAATCTTTGTCACCACACTTTCTCTCTCACCGCAACGCTCTGGTATCACACTATTTTTTATCCTGTCATTTAGAGTCAAACCACACATACTTCTCAATGCTCTCATCTCCACGGCATTAATTCTACTTTGGTGCTTCTTTTGCCATACCCAACATTCACTTCCATACATCAGTGTTGGAACCAACACACCCTCATGTACAGCCAAACGTGCCTTTTCCGAGAATTTTTGACTGCTCATAAAGGTGTGCATCGCACCATTTACCTGATTTCCCGCGTTTACTCTTCTTTTAATGTCACCTTCACATTTTCCGTCTATAGTAAACAAAGATCCTAAGTATACGAATTCTGGAACTTGTTCTACTTTCTTCCCTTCTACCGTAATAATGCATTCTGTTACAGTATCATTCCTTTCAAAAACCATAACTTTCGTTTTATTTACATTAACATTCATTCCATTCTTTTTAAATGACTCATACGTAATCGTTACCATTTCCTGTAACTCCTCTGCTGCCGTTGCAAGAATGACCTGATCATCGGCATAGAGGAGGCACTTGATTAGTAACTCGTTCATTCTTATACCACATTCTTTCTCTTTCAAAACTCCAAGACAGTTATCCATGAACAGATTAAACAACCAAGGTGACGCCACACATCCCTGTCTAACACCTTTTTCGATGTAAAACCACTCTGTATGGGCCCCATTTATCCTGACACAAGCTCTAGAATCCCGGTAAAGAGATTTCAGTGCTTGAATCAAGTTGCTGCTCACCCCATACATGGACAAAGTTGACCACAACTCATTCCTCTTCACGCTATCATAGGCTTTTTCCAGGTCCACAAAAGCGCAGTTTTTGGCTTTTTGCCAAACATTTTTCTACTACGTTTCGAAAGGAAAATACCTGATCCATGCACCCCATTCCTTTTCTAAATCCTGCTTGCACATCCCATATTTTACCTTCCGTTTCTTCCTTAACTCTATAAATCAAAACTTTCGTATATAATTTGCCAACGACGCTGAGGAGACTTATCCCTCGGTAGTCATTGCAATCTTGCTACGACCCTTTTCCTTTATATAACGGTACGATTACGGCTTTGCACCAGTCTTTAGGTACATTACCGCTCCTCCAACAAAGGTTAAAAAGGCGGTGCAGCTGACTCACAACTACACCCTGACCTGCCTTTAGCATCTCAGTATAAATCCTGTCATATCCAGCTGCCTTTTCTGATTTCATACCCTTCAATGCTATCACTGTCTCTTCTATGTTTATTTCCTCTTCATCCATGAATCCACTAGTATCCACCGTTAGTAATTGTGCATTGTCTTTTTCAAACAAACTTTCAAAATAATCTTTCCATACTTTCAGCACACATTCTTCTCCTTTTACAATACTGCCACCCTGATCTCTTATTGAGTTCAGTTCAGAGGTTCCGGATTTTCCTCCAGCTGCTCTAATGGACTTCCAGAAAACTTTTTTATTTTTCTAGAAATCATGAGATAACCGTATGTCAAAAACATCTTTCTCTTCCTCTTTCTTTCGGTTAACAACTTCTTTCACTATACCGTTTAGTTTCTTATATTATTTTCGAGCCTTCTTAGAAGTGAAGTGAACTTCTTCATTCGTTGGTTTTTGCATTCTTTCCCACCACACATTTTTAACCTTTTTTACATTTCCTCTTTTAGCAACTCCACATACTTCAGTTGCCACACTTACAATACTATTATTAAATCCACTCCACATTTCTTCAATTTCACTTACTTCATTCAAAACCCTGAACTTTTCATTTAATTTACCTACAAACTCGTCTTTTGTATAAGTCTCTTGGAAACTTTCGACTCTGATTCTTTCCAAGTCACTCAGGTTTCCGATGGCGCCAACAATTAAACAAACCACCAATTCGGCTAACTACCAGGTGGTGGTCCGTGTCGATCCGTGCCCTCTGTAGACCCTTGTGTCTTGTACTTTTCGTCTCAATCTTTCATCCACTATTACAAAATATATCATGCTCCTTGCATTCACTTCTTCTCGTGTAAAAATATGGACCTTTCGGTGTTCAAACATTGTGTTTGATATTGAAAGGTTCTATTCTAAACATACTTCTAGTAGACTCCTTCCATTCTCATTTATTCTTTCGTCTCCAACACTACCAAGACTATCATTAGACTATAATATTTCTGAGTATTTTAAATTCATAAATTTATTTTGTAGGTACCCAGTCCTCACGGCTCACAACTATTTGTTCGCGAAGATCGAAATTTAAAAATTCTAGGTTGGTGGGCCAGGTGTACCGGTATCGATATTAATCAGTTTCCATTACTTCTCTGAACGCACCCTTTAAAGTACCGCTACTCCACACGGGATAGCACCAGCATAAATGGGATGAACTTAATAGAGAAAGCGCAATACAGTTTCTAAGCAGTGCGAAAGAAAACGACTCTTGTCAAAGTCAATCGCGAATGAACTAGAAAGTTCATAAATGTGAAAGAGACATAGATTATAGATGACAGGGACAGAGCTACGTTCGAGAACGTTTGGGAATCTGGAACCTTCCTTACATTTTGATATATGAGGGGGCTAGGTCACGTTCCGATCAGTTTTCGATTGAAGTTCGAACAGTTCGTTCCGAGTGAACAAATCGCGAGTAGTGACTTATAGTCTATATCTTCAGTGCACAGTGCATTCGTTTGAAAAATTAATAGTTCCCGCCATATTAGTTTCCATAGATTAATTTTTTTGGTGTTGTTATAGTGTTGCCGTATTTTAATTTCGAAAATATATAGATAGTTAGTTCATACAGTCCAATAGGTCAAGAATGATTGCTTGACTTGATGACATGTGCAAGAGCGAGCTAATTAGTTAGTGTCAGTGCGCGTCGTAATTAATTAATCAGTGCAAGCAAGCAGTGACAAGTGAGCTTACGTGTGTTTCTTTTCTTTATTTTCAAAGTAAAAATAATTTTAATTTTGTTATAAAAAATGAGTGACATAAGGCGATTTTTCTGCAAGAGAAAAAAGATTGAAAATGAACAGTTTAATGCTAAAGATTGTCCAAGTACTTCGGCACAGCAAAGTACTAGTAAAACTGAATTAACAACACAACAAACTTTAGTTAACATTTATGATGTGGGTTTATATCTGGATTCTAACGTACCTATCAGTGATGAAAAGTTTAAAGACCCGGTTTAAAGTGCTCGAAACAGCGTGAAAACCTCCGCAAGATTATGATTTCAAGCAGGACATCGATCATAAAAACGAAACACAACAACGTGCATTTCGCCACGAGTGGCTCACAGCATACCCTTGGTTAGCCTATTCTGCTCAGGCTAAAGGACCACTTTGCCGTACATGTGTATTATTTCCCGCACAAATTCATCGAGGCAGTACTCAGGGGCCATTTATCGTTCGGCCATGCAAAAAATATCAAAAATTTCATGAGTGTGCGAAATCTCATGCAAATAGCCAATAGCATCGTGAATACGTAATAAAAAATTTCTGGAAATCATGCAGAGCAAAAAAATTACGTTTATGAACAGATCGATACTAAATATCACAGGGAAATTTCAGAAAACCGAAAAAACTTCAACCCATTATATCTTCGGTCTTATTTTGTGCTACGCATGGTTTACCCCTTCGAGGAAAAACAGAAGATAGGTCAGTTTTCAAAGACTTACTACATTTCCGACTTGAGGCAGGAGATACGGTTTTAAAAGACCACTTTGCGACTGGTTCTAAAAATGCTCTCTATGTATCCCATCAAGTACAAAACGAAATCATTGAAATCTGTGCTGATGTTCTTCGTGAAACCATTACTGATGAAGCAAAAGAAGCGGCATACTTTTCAATCCTAGCTGACAAGACAGCGGATATAAGGGGGACTGAACAGCTTTCTTATGGCATTTTGCTTTGGGGTAAGGCAGCTGATATTGATACAGTCTTTATTTTGCAAAAGAGAGCAGTACGGTCAATTTATAAATTAGGACCTCGAATTTCTCTTAGGGAACTATTTAGGGAAATTGATATTTTAACTGTTCCTTGCCAATATATCTTTGCTTGTATAATGTATGTACGCCAAAATTGTCACTTATTTGCTAAAAATAGTGACCTCCACAGTGTTAATACAAGGAATAAGGATAAATTGGTAGTTCCAAAATGTCGTCTTCAGAAGGTACATATAGCTCTTTCGCAATACAAAGTATATTTTTCTACAATAAAATTCCAGAACATGTGGTTAATTTACCCTCAAATAAATTTAAAATATATGTCAAAAATAGTTTAATGAAAAAAGCTTTTACAAAGTAGATGAATACATAAATGATAAAAATTAAAACTTAATTGATTTGTATTGGGGCATTTGAAAAATTTTTTTTTTTTTAAATCAAAACATTGTATAGTATGTTATTACCTAGTGTAAGGCTATATTGTATTTTTATATGATGTATAAAAGATTAACTAGTGAGTTTATTGCCGTTGCTTCTCGGTAGTAAAGCATTACGAACCTTCAAATCTTCTCCTCTTATATTTTGTTCCTTTACTACACACATTGTAACTAGTACAATCGAAGTTTTATTAGAGTTGCTTGAGTATGTCATGCTCTCTCTAAGTGTCTCTCCGGTGGTGGCGTGTGTGTTGGGTCGTTACGTTCCCTAAAACATGGTTGAGCGAAGCGATGGCTGATTCATGTGTCATACTCGTGAACGGGTGCCGCTTGTGGAGGCTGGTCTGCTCTTGCAAACTTCTTTGTATTCTTAGTATTTAGTCTTACTTTTTTGTTTTGTTTATTAATACTGTAAGACATTGATTATTCCTTAGTGATGAATACATAAACTGTCTTTTGTTTATATTAGATACTTTTTTATGTTGTGCTTGTGCTTTATATTTCATGTTTTTTTATGTTTGTAATGGAAAATGTCCTTTTATGATAGGGAGGGCATTTTCCAATATTTTAATTGGACGCTGTAAGAGAAAGGGAGAAAAGAAATGCCCTTGCTGAGTTTCTTGCCGGTTCTTCTCAGTACAAGGTCTCCCGCCCTGTAGACTTACGAACCGATGGCGTAGTGACATTCATAAGTGCTCAATTATTGTAGCCTAAACTGAATAAATTAAATTGAATTTGAATTTGAATTTCAATGGGCATAAGATACGTCAAGTTTGACCAAACGAAACACAGTTACGTAATACTTGAAGAATTTTTGGGGTACAGACCACTCCAAAAATTAGATGCTGCATCGATTTCTGAAGTTATAATATCTTTTTTGACATCATGTGGTTTAGATCTCAACAAAATGGTTGGGCAAGGGTATGATGGTTGCTCCACGATGGCTGGACATGTTGGTGGAGTTCAGAAAATAATTAATGATAAATATCCCAAAGCAAAGTATTTCCACTCTGCTAGTCACATATTAAATCTTGTTGTCAATGATTTAAATAATTTGAGTGAAATAAGAAATACTGCTGGAATGATTAAGGAAACTATAACTTTTTTTAGAGAGAGCATTTTACGGCGAAAAAAAATTCCAAATATTCTCATGTTTTGCGAAACCAGATGGTCTGCAAAGTACAAAAGTATTCGAATTTTAGCTCAAATTTTCACCAAAATTGTAGAAACATTACAAGACCTCTCAGAAGATCAAGCCACTAATTCTATGACAAAGCTTAGAGCTTACCAACTGCGCACTGCTTTGACCACCACAAAGTTTATTGTGGCAGTGCATATTATTGCTACTTACTCGGCAAAGCTTGAGCCTGTCTGCAACCAGCTTCAACAAGTGGATTTTGACATTAATTCAGTGAACCACATTTGCAAACTCACTAAAATAATAGAGGGTCACAGACAAAACGCATCGCAGGAATTTACTGCTATATTTGGAGAAGCTAAACAAAGTTGCGAAGACCTCAATATTGAGATTAAATACCAAAGAGTTACGAAACGACAGGCTCATCGATCCAACCGAAAACGTTGATGAATTTTACAGAAGAGCTTAATACATCCCTTACCTTGATTCGATCATTTCTTCTTTAAAAGACAGATTTTCTGAAACACATAAAAAATGCTTTTCTCTGTTACAACTACACCCAAAAATAATAAAAGGCCTCAGTAAAGAAGAATTTCTTAGAGCTGCAAAAGACATTGAAAATTTGTATGGCGATCTTTTACCTAATTTTATTTCAGAAACCACGACTTGGTTTGAAATGTGGAAATATCCACAGCCAGCGGCAAATGATTTCAGTGGAGTTGATCGATATGAAAAACATCTTATAGACTACATCGACGAGGCAAATGATTCGGTAGCAGAAGCGATCAAGATTGGCCTTAGTCTACCCGTCACAACGTGACCAATAGAAAGATATTTTAGCACACTGAGAAGAGTGAAAACTTCGAATAGGTCCACAACAGATCGACTGTCTGGATTATGCTTGTTAAGTGTCCACCGAGGCAAGATAACCAAGGACAATAAAGATAACTTTATAGAAAACGTCATTAATAAGTTCGGTCAAAAACCCCACCGGCTGCAGTTGCTTTTTAGATGAGAATTGTGTAATTACTGCCTACTAATTATTGTGAATAAAAAAATTATTACCAACAGACGGCTTTTTATTTCAATAATTCCTGTTGATCCCGAGATTCCCAAGGGGTGCAAGTGCACCACCTGGCACCCCCCTGCCGGCGCCCATGACCTTAGCTTGCTTAGCTTAGCACTAATTGACAATACCACTAAAGCAGCTAAATTGGTGACCCCTACTTTAGAACAAAATAGGGGCAACCTCGAAATCTGGAGTCAGAAGAAATAATAGTCGGAAAATTTTAAGTGGCTTGGCGAAAACTGAAACTTTTCTACGGACAGCACCCAGCGGTGCACTCAATATCAGTACTAGTACCCAGGTTCCCAAACTTTTTATATCTTATCAAACATTTTTTTACAACCTTTTTTCAATTTTTTTCTCCACGCCTACTGCGCGTGCTACTTAGTAATTCATTGGACAGTTCCGTTCGTTTATCTCACCGAGGCGAGTTTTACCACGCAAAGTGGAGTAACATGACAAGCCAAGAAGGACATGGACAAAAATGGACATGGCACAGATATCAGTAACCTCAAGAATCCCCGACTTCTGGGCAGACCAACCAAGAGTCTGGTTTATACAATTATAGGCAATTTTAAACTCTCAAAAGATGTCAGACGAGACATGGTACAACGTCGTAGGGTCCAAATTGGGGAAGGAAGCGATTAGCCAAATAGTCGACATTCTGGCAAACCCGCCAGAGGAACGAAAGTACCAGACAATAAAGAACAAACTCCTTGAACTTTACGAAGAGTCAGAAAGTAGAAAAACCAGAAGCTGATCGGAGAAATGGACTTATGAGACCACAAACCTTCACAATTACTGCGCTATATGAAGGTCCTAGCGCGAGACAAAATCAACGACAGAACGTTGAAGATGCTGTGGCAAAATCATCTGCCAAAAGCAACAAGAGCCACTGCAATCTGGAAAGTGCTAAACAAAATCAGCGCAACAAAATCGCATAACCTTTATTAGTTTGTATAAGTAGGTACCTAGCTATTTTCTCAGAGAGCGCGCCGAACAGAACGTCTAATACCTACTAAGGAATTGAGCAAATCGCATCAATGATTGATAGTTTGATTACAGATGGCAAACACTCGTTGACAAAAGTATAGGACTGTTTTGTATTAGCGTCACTTAGGTCCGATGCTGGTCAATGCTTTGAGTATTTAACCTATTCTATGCCTTTACAATCAATGACATTCTTTCATACCTGTAACTTTTGCGCAAGTGGTAGCAATAAATTAACACAGTTTTATCGCAATCGGATAAACAATATGGCAGCACATTAAATACTTATTAAATTGAAAAATTAATGATGATAATTCATTTATACTTCGTTAATGCTCAAAATATAGTATTTTTGGGTGAAAGTCATCCAGCTTATCAGAATACTGACGTTCCAGCTATACGACAAAGAGCGCGTTCGTTCTGGGATTAAGAATTCCCACGAATGATACTTTTCACACTTTTGATAACGCCAGTTTTGCCACCGACACCTACCGTTCGTTTAGCTTTAAAACGTTACTAACAAAATTTTTGGTTAAAAAACTTGCAAAACGAACGCTTGACGTACACACACTACGATTAAACTCACACACACTACCATAAACAATGAATATGTATAGGCAGTTTGACAGATTAACACAAAAACCCCACCTCCAGACATGGGTCTAAAGTTTCATTTTTCGGTGGCAAAAGTGACAAAAATAACAATAATATCGAAAACGAACGCATGACAGTTTGTTGCAGATGATACTAAAATTTTGATATTTTTGATACCAGTGCTAAACGAACGGATGACAGGTGGCAAAAGTAATGAAAATAATGATTCTGCATCCCAGAACGAACGCGCTCAAAATCATACCAGAATAAGGCGCACGGCGCGGGGAAGGGGGTCTCGCGCCCGCATCGTGTTCGACAGGGACAGCAACATTTTAGCAAAAATTAACTCTTAACAACGCCATGTATTATCAAGTAGCTTTATCGTTGATGTGTCGGTAAAAATAATAGTATTACTACTCGCCATTAGATGTCAGGAAGAGTCATATTTTTAGTTTATTATAGTCTAAAATCTGACCGAAATTTATTTTTTAGTAAAAATTTATGGATTTAAAGCCAATTAACAATTCAATGCTTAATTCAGATCGTTTACATACATAGGATGAAAAACAAGTTTAAACAAGTATTGTAGGTATCAGAGATTCCTCCGGAATTATATACTCGTAGGAGCTAGGACTTGCTTTGTAACCAGGTAAAAAGAGCTAGGACTTGCTTTGTAACAAGATAATTAGCCTTTTTTTTAGTTTAAATTTGGAAAGCTACAGTTTCTGCAAACAATAAGTTATTTTATTGTATGAGAATAAACTTATGAATTGCTAATGTCTGCCCACAAACACGGTTCTATATTCATTATAAGATCATAATATATTGGTTTAACGGCGCGTGATAGATTATTGTGCTTTGTGTGATTATTTTAATAAAAATAAATGTATAAAAAGTTGATCAAATGATAAAATACATGAATAATGATTGCTTATTTTCATTTATTAATTGAATGATGTGTAAAATCATATTTTATGTTGTTTTACACAATATATTAGATAGGTAATAATATATGTAGTCTAAATGTGTATTTCAAAGATCAGAAAACAGTTCTGTTATAATGTAAATAAAAATGGCGTGATTCTGGTGTACACCTGACCGCCCCACCCGATCATGTTGTTTGTCACTACAAATGAAAAGGGTTGGCTCGAGAGAGCCGGCTCAGTTGTGAATTAAAATTGAAGCCTACTGGTTGTATTAACGGAGCTGCGTAATAAAATCAATGAAAGTATATAGTGTACAAAACTAAAAAAGCAACTGAATGGGAACTCAGTATTGAAAAACATTTCAGTTAAGTATCTCTCATCTCATCTCCACGGCATTAATTCTACTTTGGTGCTTCTTTTGCCATACCCAACATTCACTTCCATACATCAGTGTTGGAACCAACACACCCTCATGTACAGCCAAACGTGCCTTTTCCGAGAATTTTTGACTGCTCATAAAGGTGTGCATCGCACCATTTACCTGATTTCCCGCGTTTACTCTTCTTTTAATGTCACCTTCACATTTTCCGTCTATAGTAAACAAAGATCCTGAGTATACGAATTCTGGAACTTGTTCTACTTTCTTCCCTTCTACCGTAATAATGCATTCTGTTACAGTATCATTCCTTTCAAAAACCATAACTTTCGTTTTATTTACATTAACATTCATTCCATTCTTTTTAAATGACTCATACATAATCGTTACCATTTCCTGTAACTCCTCTGCTGCCGTTGCAAGAATGACCTGATCATCGGCATAGAGGAGGCACTTGATTAGTAACTCGTTCATTCTTATACCACATTCTTTCTCTTTCAAAACTCCAAGACAGTTATCCATGAACAGATTAAACAACCAAGGTGACGCCACACATCCCTGTCTAACACCTTTTTCGATGTAAAACCACTCTGTATGGGCCCCATTTATCCTGACACAAGCTCTAGAATCCCGGTAAAGAGATTTCAGTGCTTGAATCAAGTTGCTGCTCACCCCATACATGGACAAAGTTGACCACAACTCATTCCTCTTCACGCTATCATAGGCTTTTTCCAGGTCCACAAAAGCGCAGTTTTTGGCTTTTTGCCAAACATTTTTCTACTACGTTTCGAAAGGAAAATACCTGATCCATGCACCCCATTCCTTTTCTAAATCCTGCTTGCACATCCCATATTTTACCTTCCGTTTCTTCCTTAACTCTATAAATCAAAACTTTCGTATATAATTTGCCAACGACGCTGAGGAGACTTATCCCTCGGTAGTCATTGCAATCTTGCTACGACCCTTTTCCTTTATATAACGGTACGATTACGGCTTTGCACCAGTCTTTAGGTACATTACCGCTCCTCCAACAAAGGTTAAAAAGGCGGTGCAGCTGACTCACAACTACACCCTGACCTGCCTTTAGCATCTCAGTATAAATCCTGTCATATCCAGCTGCCTTTTCTGATTTCATACCCTTCAATGCTATCACTGTCTCTTCTATGTTTATTTCCTCTTCATCCATGAATCCACTAGTATCCACCGTTAGTAATTGTGCATTGTCTTTTTCAAACAAACTTTCAAAATAATCTTTCCATACTTTCAGCACACATTCTTCTCCTTTTACAATACTGCCACCCTGATCTCTTATTGAGTTCAGTTCAGAGGTTCCGGATTTTCCTCCAGCTGCTCTAATGGACTTCCAGAAAACTTTTTTATTTTTCTAGAAATCATGAGATAACCGTATGTCAAAAACATCTTTCTCTTCCTCTTTCTTTCGGTTAACAACTTCTTTCACTATACCGTTTAGTTTCTTATATTATTTTCGAGCCTTCTTAGAAGTGAAGTGAACTTCTTCATTCGTTGGTTTTTGCATTCTTTCCCACCACACATTTTTAACCTTTTTTACATTTCCTCTTTTAGCAACTCCACATACTTCAGTTGCCACACTTACAATACTATTATTAAATCCACTCCACATTTCTTCAATTTCACTTACTTCATTCAAAACCCTGAACTTTTCATTTAATTTACCTACAAACTCGTCTTTTGTATAAGTCTCTTGGAAACTTTCGACTCTGATTCTTTCCAAGACACTCAGGTTTCCGATGGCGCCAACAATTAAACAAACCACCAATTCGGCTAACTACCAGGTGGTGGTCCGTGTCGATCCGTGCCCTCTGTAGACCCTTGTGTCTTGTACTTTTCGTCTCAATCTTTCATCCACTATTACAAAATATATCATGCTCCTTGCATTCACTTCTTCTCGTGTAAAAATATGGACCTTTCGGTGTTCAAACATTGTGTTTGATATTGAAAGGTTCTATTCTAAACATACTTCTAGTAGACTCCTTCCATTCTCATTTATTCTTTCGTCTCCAACACTACCAAGACTATCATTAGACTATAATATTTCTGAGTATTTTAAATTCATAAATTTATTTTGTAGGTACCCAGTCCTCACGGCTCACAACTATTTGTTCGCGAAGATCGAAATTTAAAAATTCTAGGTTGGTGGGCCAGGTGTACCGGTATCGATATTAATCAGTTTCCATTACTTCTCTGAACGCACCCTTTAAAGTACCGCTACTCCACACGGGATAGCACCAGCATAAATGGGATGAACTTAATAGAGAAAGCGCAATACAGTTTCTAAGCAGTGCGAAAGAAAACGACTCTTGTCAAAGTCAATCGCGAATGAACTAGAAAGTTCATAAATGTGAAAGAGACATAGATTATAGATGACAGGGACAGAGCTACGTTCGAGAACGTTTGGGAATCTGGAACCTTCCTTACATTTTGATATATGAGGGGGCTAGGTCACGTTCCGATCAGTTTTCGATTGAAGTTCGAACAGTTCGTTCCGAGTGAACAAATCGCGAGTAGTGACTTATAGTCTATATCTTCAGTGCACAGTGCATTCGTTTGAAAAATTAATAGTTCCCGCCATATTAGTTTCCATAGATTAATGTTTTTGGTGTTGTTATAGTGTTGCCGTATTTTAATTTCGAAAATATATAGATAGTTAGTTCATACAGTCCAATAGGTCAAGAATGATTGCTTGACTTGATGACATGTGCAAGAGCGAGCTAATTAGTTAGTGTCAGTGCGCGTCGTAATTAATTAATCAGTGCAAGCAAGCAGTGACAAGTGAGCTAACGTGTGTTTCTTTTCTTTATTTTCAAAGTAAAAATAATTTTAATTTTGTTATAAAAAATGAGTGACATAAGGCGATTTTTCTGCAAGAGAAAAAAGATTGAAAATGAACAGTTTAATGCTAAAGATTGTCCAAGTACTTCGGCACAGCAAAGTACTAGTAAAACTGAATTAACAACACAACAAACTTTAGTTAACATTTATGATGTGGGTTTATATCTGGATTCTAACGTACCTATCAGTGATGAAAAGTTTAAAGACCCGGTTTAAAGTGCTCGAAACAGCGTGAAAACCTCCGCAAGATTATGATTTCAAGCAGGACATCGATCATAAAAACGAAACACAACAACGTGCATTTCGCCACGAGTGGCTCACAGCATACCCTTGGTTAGCCTATTCTGCTCAGGCTAAAGGACCACTTTGCCGTACATGTGTATTATTTCCCGCACAAATTCATCGAGGCAGTACTCAGGGGCCATTTATCGTTCGGCCATGCAAAAAATATCAAAAATTTCATGAGTGTGCGAAATCTCATGCAAATAGCCAATAGCATCGTGAATACGTAATAAAAAATTTCTGGAAATCATGCAGAGCAAAAAAATTACGTTTATGAACAGATCGATACTAAATATCACAGGGAAATTTCAGAAAACCGAAAAAACTTCAACCCATTATATCTTCGGTCTTATTTTGTGCTACGCATGGTTTACCCCTTCGAGGAAAAACAGAAGATAGGTCAGTTTTCAAAGACTTACTACATTTCCGACTTGAGGCAGGAGATACGGTTTTAAAAGACCACTTTGCGACTGGTTCTAAAAATGCTCTCTATGTATCCCATCAAGTACAAAACGAAATCATTGAAATCTGTGCTGATGTTCTTCGTGAAACCATTACTGATGAAGCAAAAGAAGCGGCATACTTTTCAATCCTAGCTGACAAGACAGCGGATATAAGGGGGACTGAACAGCTTTCTTATGGCATTTTGCTTTGGGGTAAGGCAGCTGATATTGATACAGTCTTTATTTTGCAAAAGAGAGCAGTACGGTCAATTTATAAATTAGGACCTCGAATTTCTCTTAGGGAACTATTTAGGGAAATTGATATTTTAACTGTTCCTTGCCAATATATCTTTGCTTGTATAATGTATGTACGCCAAAATTGTCACTTATTTGCTAAAAATAGTGACCTCCACAGTGTTAATACAAGGAATAAGGATAAATTGGTAGTTCCAAAATGTCGTCTTCAGAAGGTACATATAGCTCTTTCGCAATACAAAGTATATTTTTCTACAATAAAATTCCAGAACATGTGGTTAATTTACCCTCAAATAAATTTAAAATATATGTCAAAAATAGTTTAATGAAAAAAGCTTTTACAAAGTAGATGAATACATAAATGATAAAAATTAAAACTTAATTGATTTGTATTGGGGCATTTGAAAAATTTTTTTTTTTTTTAAATCAAAACATTGTATAGTATGTTATTACCTAGTGTAAGGCTATATTGTATTTTTATATGATGTATAAAAGATTAACTAGTGAGTTTATTGCCGTTGCTTCTCGGTAGTAAAGCATTACGAACCTTCAAATCTTCTCCTCTTATATTTTGTTTCTTTACTACACACATTGTAACTAGTACAATCGAAGTTTTATTAGAGTTGCTTGAGTATGTCATGCTCTCTCTAAGTGTCTCTCCGGTGGTGGCGTGTGTGTTGGGTCGTTACGTTCCCTAAAACATGGTTGAGCGAAGCGATGGCTGATTCATGTGTCATACTCGTGAACGGGTGCCGCTTGTGGAGGCTGGTCTGCTCTTGCAAACTTCTTTGTATTCTTAGTATTTAGTCTTACTTTTTTGTTTTGTTTATTAATACTGTAAGACATTGATTATTCCTTAGTGATGAATACATAAACTGTCTTTTGTTTATATTAGATACTTTTTTGTGTTGTGCTTGTGCTTTATATTTCATGTTTTTTTTATGTTTGTAATGGAAAATGTCCTTTTATGATAGGGAGGGCATTTTCCAATATTTTAATTGGACGCTGTAAGAGAAAGGGAGAAAAGAAATGCCCTTGCTGAGTTTCTTGCCGGTTCTTCTCAGTACAAGGTCTCCCGCCCTGTAGACTTACGAACCGATGGCGTAGTGACATTCATAAGTGCTCAATTATTGTAGCCTAAACTGAATAAATTAAATTGAATTTGAATTTGAATTTCAATGGGCATAAGATACGTCAAGTTTGACCAAACGAAACACAGTTACGTAATACTTGAAGAATTTTTGGGGTACAGACCACTCCAAAAATTAGATGCTGCATCGATTTCTGAAGTTATAATATCTTTTTTGACATCATGTGGTTTAGATCTCAACAAAATGGTTGGGCAAGGGTATGATGGTTGCTCCACGATGGCTGGACATGTTGGTGGAGTTCAGAAAATAATTAATGATAAATATCCCAAAGCAAAGTATTTCCACTCTGCTAGTCACATATTAAATCTTGTTGTCAATGATTTAAATAATTTGAGTGAAATAAGAAATACTGCTGGAATGATTAAGGAAACTATAACTTTTTTTAGAGAGAGCATTTTACGGCGAAAAAAAATTCCAAATATTCTCATGTTTTGCGAAACCAGATGGTCTGCAAAGTACAAAAGTATTCGAATTTTAGCTCAAATTTTCACCAAAATTGTAGAAACATTACAAGACCTCTCAGAAGATCAAGCCACTAATTCTAAGACAAAGCTTAGAGCTTACCAACTGCGCACTGCTTTGACCACCACAAAGTTTATTGTGGCAGTGCATATTATTGCTACTTACTCGGCAAAGCTTGAGCCTGTCTGCAACCAGCTTCAACAAGTGGATTTTGACATTAATTCAGTGAACCACATTTGCAAACTCACTAAAATAATAGAGGGTCACAGACAAAACGCATCGCAGGAATTTACTGCAATATTTGGAGAAGCTAAACAAAGTTGCGAAGACCTCAATATTGAGATTAAATACCAAAGAGTTACGAAACGACAGGCTCATCGATCCAACCGAAAACGTTGATGAATTTTACAGAAGAGCTTAATACATCCCTTACCTTGATTCGATCATTTCTTCTTTAAAAGACAGATTTTCTGAAACACATAAAAAATGCTTTTCTCTGTTACAACTACACCCAAAAATAATAAAAGGCCTCAGTAAAGAAGAATTTCTTAGAGCTGCAAAAGACATTGAAAATTTGTATGGCGATCTTTTACCTAATTTTATTTCAGAAACCACGACTTGGTTTGAAATGTGGAAATATCCACAGCCAGCGGCAAATGATTTCAGTGGAGTTGATCGATATGAAAAACATCTTATAGACTACATCGACGAGGCAAATGATTCGGTAGCAGAAGCGATCAAGATTGGCCTTAGTCTACCCGTCACAACGTGACCAATAGAAAGATATTTTAGCACACTGAGAAGAGTGAAAACTTCGAATAGGTCCACAACAGATCGACTGTCTGGATTATGCTTGTTAAGTGTCCACCGAGGCAAGATAACCAAGGACAATAAAGATAACTTTATAGAAAACGTCATTAATAAGTTCGGTCAAAAACCCCACCGGCTGCAGTTGCTTTTTAGATGAGAATTGTGTAATTACTGCCTACTAATTATTGTGAATAAAAAAATTATTACCAACAGACGGCTTTTTATTTCAATAATTCCTGTTGATCCCGAGATTCCCAAGGGGTGCAAGTGCACCACCTGGCACCCCCCTGCCGGCGCCCATGACCTTAGCTTGCTTAGCTTAGCACTAATTGACAATACCACTAAAGCAGCTAAATTGGTGACCCCTACTTTAGAACAAAATAGGGGCAACCTCGAAATCTGGAGTCAGAAGAAATAATAGTCGGAAAATTTTAAGTGGCTTGGCGAAAACTGAAACTTTTCTACGGACAGCACCCAGCGGTGCACTCAATATCAGGACTAGTACCCAGGTTCCCAAACTTTTTATATCTTATCAAACATTTTTTTACAACCTTTTTACAATTTTTTTCTCCACGCCTACTGCGCGTGCTACTTAGTAATTCATTGGACAGTTCCGTTCGTTTATCTCACCGAGGCGAGTTTTACCACGCAAAGTGGAGTAACATGACAAGCCAAGAAGGACATGGACAAAAATGGACATGGCACAGATATCAGTAACCTCAAGAATCCCCGACTTCTGGGCAGACCAACCAAGAGTCTGGTTTATACAATTATTGGCAATTTTAAACTCTCAAAAGATGTCAGACGAGACATGGTACAACGTCGTAGGGTCCAAATTGGGGAAGGAAGCGATTAGCCAAATAGTCGACATTCTGGCAAACCCGCCAGAGGAACGAAAGTACCAGACAATAAAGAACAAACTCCTTGAACTTTACGAAGAGTCAGAAAGTAAAAAAACCAGAAGCTGATCGGAGAAATGGACTTATGAGACCACAAACCTTCACAATTACTGCGCTATATGAAGGTCCTAGCGCGAGACAAAATCAACGACAGAACGTTGAAGATGCTGTGGCAAAATCATCTGCCAAAAGCAACAAGAGCCACTGCAATCTGGAAAGTGTTAAACAAAATCACCGCAAGACTACAAAAACTTGAGCAGAACAGCAGGTCAAGATCAAGCTCCAGAGGAAGACATCAACCCAAGCGACAAGATTGGCAACCGAGAAGAGGAGGCAGCCACTCGAGGGACCGAGAGCAGCAAAATTGCAACGGCCTGTGCTTCGTACATCACAGGTTCGGCGCTGACGCACGCTATTGCCGCCAGCCGTGCAACTGGACGAACCAGCAGCGCCCGCTGCAGTAAAAAAGTAAAAGAGGCATTTAAAATCATGCAGGAAATGGGAATTTGCAAACCAGCAACCAGCCAGTGGGCCAGCCCTCTACACTTTGTTCCCAAAAAAGACGGGGGACTTCGACCTTGTGGCGACTATCGCGCACTGAACGCGATAACTAAGCCGGGACGATATCTCATACCACGGTTGCAAGATTTTACATACATGTTGTGTGGCAAGAAAATTTTCACCAAAATCGATTTAAATAGGACATATCATACTATTAGGATCTTTCCGTCAGACATCGAAAACACATGTATTATGACACCATGGTCCCTTTATTCTTTTTCCCGCCTAAATTTTGGCATGAAAAACGCCAGCGATCCAGCGATTCATGAACGACACCGTGCTCCGTAACATTCAAGTACCTAATCGACAGGAAGAATTGATTTCTAGTACCAATTTTCTGTTCTGCTCGACAACATCCTAATTGCATCAGAAGATCACGTGTCTCACGAAAAACACCTTAAAGCAATTTTCGAGAGACTAAATAAATTTGGTGTCACTATTAATTTAAACAAATGCGTTTTTGGCAAAGGATCCGTACAATTTCTAGGCTACGACGTATCTCCCGTAGGCATCAAATTTTCATCCCTTAGAATCAAAAACTAAGGCTATTAACGATTTTCCGAAACCTCAGAACGTAGAACAATTACGTCGCTTTTTAGGCATGACCAATTTTTATAGAGCCCATATTCCCAAAGCAGAAGAAAGAAGAAATCCAACTACGCTCAATAGGTACTTGCACAAATCCAAGATACGAGACCGCACACCCATCCCATGGACGCCAGAGGCCGAGTCAGCATTCGCCGAGTGCAAAGTGCGATTGCAAAACGCTGGGACGCTAAGCTACCAGACACCGGACGCGAAGCTAGCGATTATGGCCGACGCGTCAGGCACGTGTGTGGGCGCCGTGCTGAACATGGAGCGAAAAGGTAGGATTACACTGTTAGGCTATTTCTCAAAGCGAATGTCTGAAGCTCAACAAAAGTACAGCATGTACGATAGGGAGTTGTTAGCCATATACTCAGCAGTGGAATACTTTAGGTATATGATAGAAGGTCGCGTTTTTACGATTTATACCGACCACAAACCACTAATGTATACTTTCTCTTAGAAGCCAAGTGACAAGGACACACCTAGACGGACAAGACAACTTATGTATATAAGTGAATTCATAATAGATATCCGCCACATTAGCGCTGAGAACAATCTTCCAGCAGACAGCCTGTCCAGGGTCGAAAAAGACAGCATCAACGCGTCGAACATCGATTCCCAGGAACAAGACAAGGCACAAGGCCGTGACCTCGAGTTTTAAAAACTCAAAGTACATTGTAATGTAACATATTTTGTGGGCCACTAGCAACTAAACTAGGCCTAGCCTGTATTTTAGATGCTAGTCTCTTCCAGTGTTAATGACCCATGACAAAAGTTAGGTACTAGTACCGAGGTAACGACAAAATATTACATAACATAAAATTGATATTAATAACAAACATTATAGATGTTATAACATTTAAAATGACCTTGTTAGTTACCAGTAAAAGTAAAGTCAGGTAAAATAATATTGGAGGGTAATGCCTAATGGTATTGATGACTTGTACTCGTAACTTGTTCTATGCAACATGTTAAGTATCTAATTATATATGTACGTTACCAATAAAACTAAGAACCTAAGAATATTTATAACGAAATAATGAATCAATAGCAAATAATATAAGATTATTATAATAAGATACAAGTAGCATTCTAGTATGTGTGTGTGTGTGTGTGTGTGTCTGTGTGTGCGTGCGTTCGTGCGTGCGTTCGTGCGTGCGAGCGTGAGTGCGTGCGTGCGTGCGTTAGGCGTGCGTGTGTGTGTGTGCGTGTGTGTTTGAGGCTGTTTATGTTTATTTTATTATTATTATTTTTTTTTGCACACATTTGTCGCTCACTTTAATATAGTAAAAAGATTTTCGATTTCGTGGTAGTTTTCAGCCATTTTGTCAGGATCGTTTTGCAGTTAATGATAAATATTAATAACTTTGTTAAGTTTATTGTAAAGCATTGGGCCGAGGTAACATTGGTATTTACGTATAAAAGAAGTTCTAGATAATGGAATTTGGCATACTTTATCTTTACGACGCGAGGTTGATAGCACCGGGTTGTAAGGAAGTTTCATGTGTTGCAGAATTATGGTATCTCTTATAAATAACTGCCTAACTTAAAGTATATCACAATTAAGGTATAGTTCAGAAGTAGGATAACGAAAAGGCTTGAAAGACATCACTTTTAAAAGGGCACGCTGTGCACGTTCTAATTTTATTAGGTGCGTCTTTCGATCCCCACCCCATGATGTTATACAGTATGTCAAGATAGACTGTCCCAGAGCATAATAGACAGTTATCAACAACTTAAAGTCTGCAACATGTCGTAAGGATTTGAATACATAAATTAATTTATGAGTTCTCTGAGCCATTATATCCGTTTGAGGTTTCCAGGATAACGTTTCGTCCAGTATAACACCGAGATATTTTATAGTTTCCGATTTCATTAAGTCTGGACAGTTGCATTTTTCAAAATTTGAGCACTTGTGAATTTTAATTTTAAAGTTATGCTCTATAGAAATAACACCTTTTGTAAAACCAAAAGTCATATAACTAGTTTTAGAAATGTTTAGAGTTAGAGAGTTATTTTGAAGCCAGTTAAATACCTTTTGGATACCTGTTTCTGCAACAACTCTAGCACCTTCCCAAGTTTTGTCAAAGAAAATGAGTGCAGTGTCGTCGGCATACGCCAATGTTCTACACTGGTTAAGATTTAAGTTGCACAAATCGTTTTTATATATAAGGAAGAGGCTAGGACCGAGTGCACTACCTTGAGGTACACCATAGTTAACATCTATCTCTGTACTATAGTAGTCTCCTATCTTTACTTTTTGTAAGCGATTTGTGAGGTAGTCCTGAAACAAAGCCAATACATTACCTCTAATTTCAATCCTCTCCATTTTGCCCAATAGGATAGAAACAGACACCGTATCAAACGCCTTTGCAAGGTCCAAAAACACACCAATACATTTGAACTTTGCATCTTATTGGGTTGCCACAAATTCTGTTAGTGTGGATACAGCTTTTCCTGTTGATTTACCGGCTCTTACACCGTACTGGTTTTGTGACAAACTGTAGTTCTTTTCTAAAAAAGGTATGAGTCTTTTGTTTATGATCTTTTCCATGATTTTTGAGAAGGTAGATAGTAAGGAATTAGGACGATAATTATTGACACAGTCTCTGTATCCACCCTTATGAACAGGATGGACGATGGATAGTTTAAAAACTTGCGGGAAGATTCCAGTGTTTAAGCATAAGTTAGCGATGTGCGTCAATAGGGGTACTAATACATGTTTTGACATTTTTACAATCGTTTCCGATATATTATCCCAACCTACTGCACTATCGTTCTTTAGACACTTTATTTTACATTCTACTTCTTCCTGTGTTGTTTCGAATAAAGCCATAGAGTTGCTTGAGATATTTTTTTTCTCTTAAGTGTGATATAGTGTATAGGTTGGTATGAGAAAAGAATGTATAAAATAATAACAGATTGCATGAATTAAAATAAGTTAATAAGCAGTTATACAAAAACTAATATTTTAAGATTAGTCATCTTACTTATCTTACTTTTAAAATTGGCAAGTTGAGCTTCATTTCTGTTCTCGATGTGTTCAAACTTTTCTGTTTTCCTGAGATTAGAGCAGTACTTGAATTCCTCAGTCCTTGCTATGTCTCGAGCTAGGTAGAAAAGTCTTCTTACTTTATTTGTGAGTGCTTCTGAAATATAAATTGGTGTCGCTTCATCATCTAGCCCGATAATTCATTTCAAAGTTTATTTAGAGAATTAATAAACTTTAGCGATTCTAGCGATTTTTCAATTTCTCTGTTTGAGTCTTGAATTAGCGTGTTTTGTTTTTTTATTTCCGCCACATCTGATACCAGTTTATTTAAAGTTTCTTTTGCTTTTCTTTCCACTCAATCAGTAGGCTTTTGATATCTTCTTCTTTATCTTTATTTTCTGTTGAGTCTCTTCGTCGCTTGCTGCGTTGTTTAACAAAAATAGGTGCTGAGTCATCTATTTCAGCAGTGGCGACATGAATTCCAACAGCGGCGACATCAAAGTCTGACAAAGTATGTTTATGAATTTGAGCAGGAGGGGATCTTATCACTTTTGGCATTTTTGCTGTAGCAATAGTTAGGTCTAAAGTTTAAGTGGTCACACAACCAGTTGTGGGATTTGCTAAACGTTTCGTATAATTAAGCTTAGTCTCTTCGTACTATAAGCTGCACGAGCACAAGAGGGGTATTCATACACTAGCCGAAAATTATTTTAAAACACAGAGTTGATACGTCTTATCGATGCCGCGATCCAGGTGGAGGTGGAGGAGGTGGAGAAACTACTGAACTCGAAAACCTCTGCCAAGATCGAAATAATCTTCATCCCAGGCACCAACGTAGAAATTTATTGCGAGGTTTCGCCTAACCAACCAAAACCCGATCTCCCTGAAACTTTCAGCCCTTGACCTAATTTACAACCTGAGCCATCCAGGCATCCACACTCCACGTAGAATGATGGCAGACAGATAATTCTGGCCTAGGATAAATGTATAAGTAGGAAACTTTGCCAAAACCTGCAAACTTTGCCAAAAGTCGAAAGTACACCGACACACCGTGTCAAAATTAGGTACTTTTCCGCCGTGTTATTGTTTTGAACATGTCCACTTGGACATAGTAAGGCCATTACCAACGACACCGGACGGCTATTGGTATTGCGTCAAAATGGTCGATAGCGCCACGGGATGGCTTGAGGCTTTCCCCATTAAAGATATTTTCGCAAAAACCACGTTTTGGTTGACCGGTTAAGATCACCACGGATCAAGCAATCCGCAATCTCAAGGCACCCCTCATGGCTAGACTGCAATCCAACACAACGTCGTGAGTAGAACAGTTACCTGCTGTCCTATTCGGTCTAAGGTCAGTACCCAAAATTGACAGCCAAGTAAGCACTGCAGAAATGACTTACGGACAGACGCTACGACTTCCAGGCGAATTTCACGACAATTTAAGTAAAAACATAGGAGACTCACACGATTTTTTACTTAAATTACGCCAAACAATAGGGAATCTCAAACCCAAACCCACAAGAAAAACAGACTCAAGGACAATATTCGTACATACATACCTACATACATGTACACACGTTTTCCTCCGAACGGACTCAGTCAGATGGTCACTACAAGCACCCTACCAAGGTTCCTTCAGAGTTATACAAAGGAGAGAAAAAGTTTATTTAATCGATTTAAGCCACAAATAACAATGGATATCGATAGATAGGCTACAACCGGCCTACTTGTTTACACTGACCCTGTCCCGTCTAATAAAAACACCGATTCGAGTTCAGGCAGTAGCGACCGGCCAATGCCAAGCGCCGCAGTCCCAACGCCCAGCAACTCACCCGCGGCAAGGTCATAAATTCTCAGACAGACAAAATCTGGGCGCATTGTAAAACCGTCTGTGCGTTTTAACCTGTAATCTGGCCAGGTACTGAGAATTGCGACGTGGCCGACAAACTACGTACAATGTAACTAGGTTATAATAACAAGTAGTCCGTAAGCGTGTAACTAACATTTTATTATTGCTTCATTTTTTTTATCAGATTTTATACGTATATATACACCACATATTTACACATTATTTCATTACTGTAAAAATCACGTACGAATAACGTAATTATGGGAAAAATACAAAGTAAACAAGAAAATGTAAACGAGTTCTCGATTTCTCAAAATAACGAGCATAACTTACAGAACATATCGATTTTAATGCTGGTTACGGCAGTGCTGCTAACTGCCATAATGGTTGTACTAGTCTACAAATATTGGTAAAATCCTGGATCCACAGGGAAATACGCATCGCAGATGCGACACCAAAGACAAACAAAACAAATACTAGTTTCGTCTGAAAAAAAACGTAAGTATTCCAAGTAGCAGAACACACTGCGTCACAGTAACCGCAGTCTACTCAAACATTTTTACCTACATATTTTTTGTACACTTTTACACCACTTTTTGTTCTATTACCTATATTTAAAGTGCCTATTCGTTTCAGCATCGATAACTCGCAAACCTTGCATTGTGGTACAAAGTAGATAACCATTGTTTTTCGTCTCTCAATTGTTTTTGCAATTGGCAAAAAGTTGTATATAAATAAAACAATAACCACAAACTTTTTGTCTTACTCAACGATGTATAAAATAATATTTTTGTGTGTGCTAAATGATATGTCAAAATTATATATTTCCTTCTGCATAATCAAGTACATAGTACAAGTTACCCATGTAACGTGGCCCGCTGAGCGACCACGACCGGAGCGCGTGATCATCACCCGAAGCACACGCACAAGGCGCATGATACCACCGACGACAACACACACACGCTCGACTGTGACGTCATCACCCCACCGTTGCGCCCCACTTCGCCAAGCCATCGCCGCAGGATATAAAAAGCCCCGTCGACCAGTCTCGGGGGGAGCACTTTGCCGAGAGCTCTCGCCCCACCTTCCCAATCCACTTCCCTGGGTAAACAAGAAAAATACAACCCACAAAACTGTTGCTAGAATTGCGGTAAACCAAGACATCTATCCAAACTGTGCAGGAACGAAAAGAAATTGTTGTGTAGCGGTTGTGGAAAAATAGGAGTATTAAGTAGAAATAGTTGCAAAACAAATATAAATAAAAAAACCGGTTACCCATCAGAAACGTATACCACGGAGAACCAAATGATCAAAGACAACAGACCCTTCAAACAAGTGGAAATCTGGGGAGACACATATAAAGCCCTCCTAGACACCGGTTCAGCATGCTCATACATCAATGAAATAATCCAAAAACAATGTATAAACAGGGGCATAACATAAAAACTAAATAATAACGTAATAACACTAGCAAACGGATTCACGACTACAACATAAGATAGCATAGAACTCGAAATAAAACTAGGGGCAACCAAAATTAGATCACATTCCACGTTTTACCGATCAACCCAGACTTAATAATAGAAATGGACATACTTCAAAAACTTAACGCTACACTACAACTAAACCTCGAAACAACATATAATGACACAGACGTAATAAAGTCAAATATGGAAGAAAACGGAACTCTCACCGAACTCAAATGCAAAAACTGAACGAAATATTAGAATTAGAATTTGAAAAATGTAAGAACAGCCCAACAGGAAATACATGGGTGGAACACAAAATTAAATTAAAACACAAAAAACCTATAAAGCAAAAATATTACCCCAGAAACCCGAAAATACAAGAAAAAATAGACGAACATATAAAATCAATGCTAGAGATGGGAGTAATAGAGAAATCTGACAGCCCCTACAGCACGCCTATTGTTTTAGTAAAAAAAAGACCCCGTTGTCTTTTTACACATTTTTTATACAGATTTTGCATAGACTTTAGAAAAATTAACGAAATATCAGAAAAAGACGCCTACTCGTTACCACAGATAGATGACACATTAGAAAAACTACGAAAAGGAAGCTATTTCTCAAAGCTAGACCTTAAAAACGGATACTCGAAAGTGAGGCTAGCGGAAGAGAGCAAACCAGTGATCGCTTTCACAGTCCCAGGAAGAGGTTTATTCCACTGGCGAGTCCTACCATTCGGACTACATTCGAGCGGAGCGACATTTCAAAGACTACTAGATAGAGTAATATGCCCCGAACTGGAACCCCACGCATATATGTACCTTGATGACATAATCATATGCAGCCCGACGTTCTCAGAACACATAAAACATATGAGAAAGATATTTAACAGAATACGGGAAGCAGGACTAGAAATTAACAGGAAAAAATGCAAATTTCGTAAGCCAGAGATCGTTTACCTAGGCCATGTAGTCACCAAAGACGGGATAAAGGTGAATGAAAGTAAAATAAAGTCAATGAGAAGTCTGAAACCACCAACTACGGCAAAAGAAGTAAGAAGATTCATTGGCATGACGTCCTGGTACCGAAAACTACGCCCAAATAACCGCAGCATCAACAAAGCTATTAAAGAAAGAGAGTGAATTCAAGTGGGAAAACGAACAACAGATAGCATTCCAGACAATCAAAAAACTACAGAACTATCTTAACACGAGTATATTTCACAAAACCAAAATTACAGACAGACTAGGCGCAGTCCTAACCTAAGACGATGACGGTATACCAAAGGTAATAATGTACGCAAGCAGGTCGCTAACATCACTAGAATCCCGATACTCAACCGCGAAAAAAGAATGCCTAGCAGTCATCTGGGGGATCAGAAAAATGAGGGCATTCCAAGAAGTATACCATTTAACAGTCAGACCGGACCACCAAGCCCTAAACTGGCTAAACACAATAAAAAACCCGTCACACAGGATAGCGAGATGGGCCCTAGAACTGCAACAGTTTCATACAAAACATAATAGCAGATGAGCTATCCAGGATTATCGCATGTATAACGGCATCCGGGGACGAGGGAGCGGTCTCTGAGGGGGCTGGGGTCGGAGGGAGCGACGAAGTAGCGAGTGGCCGAGAAGAGGCTACCGGAGTGGGGGGGGCGAGTGTCGCGGGTCGCGGCAGAAAGAGCGCGTGCTGGGAGAGCGCGAACGAGTGCACGAGCGAGAAGGGGAACGCGGAGGCGAACGCGGAGGCGAACGCGATGGGTCGGAGGGGCGCGCGGTTGTGATGGACGCAGTGATGGCGGTGCCCACAGCCTTAGAAATACAGGCTTGGACCAGCTCCTCGACGATGGCTCCTAGCTGGTCCGGGGACAAGCCTCTGAGTAACTCGGCCATTACGAGGTGTCCGAGGTGTAGGGATTGAGTACCTAGTGACT
Source organism: Apoda limacodes (assembly GCA_946406115.1). Lineage (NCBI taxonomy): Eukaryota > Metazoa > Arthropoda > Insecta > Lepidoptera > Limacodidae > Apoda > Apoda limacodes. The sequence continues at coordinate 496,001 of OX291553.1, read as the reverse complement.
CCCCGTCATAATACCTAAATGTGGCCAAACGCCGCGCAGTGCTACGGTTGGTTTAGTGAATACCTAAATACCTACTCCTACGGCTGGGGTTACGTTGTTACCGTTAGGTTTCCCCCCGAGCAACGAGACGTTTACGAATTCAGAAACGTTTAAAAAAAGAGCTATACGATCTCACCCACTAGCCCTGGAGCACTCGGAACTGGTTTTTTTTACAAACTAAACGCAATCGACACTTAGAACGCGAGAATGCGCGGAGTGGCGAACCGCTGAAGCGGAAATACTACAGTAGCGATCTACCCAAGGTCGAACTCAGGCCGGTCGAACCAGCGTCAGCCAAGCGAGGGTCACCACTTTGCGTAGTAGTTCCGCGACTACGAGAACACACACACGCACAAAAACACACAGTATCGCTTCGATAAACTTCGCATTATGGCCGAGAAGCGATTTTCCAGCAAAGGACACACAACTGAGCAGCGCTCAACGCTCAGGCCGATTTTCCAAGTATCGCGGGCAATAATCCAAACAACGATAATCAGCAATGAGGGGAAAACACCACACGGAAATGCGCACCAGCTGAGTAACTAGAAGAACTAGATCACGACTGCACAACACGAGAGTCGAATCGGGAATATCGCTTAGCCAACTCGGCCCTTAGATATGAAGCTCTCCTCACCTCTTATTTTACCCAGCTCTAGCCCCCTTGTGGATCTCATAATTGACTACTATCACAAAATACACTGCCATGCAGGCTTTGACACATTACAAGTACCATTTTCCGCTGCAATTCTGGCTTCTATCAGCTCGTCGAATTATCAGACACCATGTGTACATGTGTATGCATTGCTTCAAATGTCGCCCTCATCTGAAGGCTCCGTTTATGGTAGATCTACCTGCAGACAGAGTCAGCCTGTCTTTGCACAAGTGTCAACCGATTTTGCCCGCCAATTTTTAATCAAAACCATTACGTAGTGTAAAACTTCTAAATGGTTATTTTTGTATTTTTGTGTGTCTTACCACAAAGGCTGTGCACATCGAAGCAGTTTCCGAACTCTCAGCGAATGCGTTTCTGGCGGCATTTCAACGATTTGTTTCGCGACGCGGTGTTCCAACTCCTATCCGAGTGGATTGCGGCACAAATTGTGTAGGTGCTAGGAGTCAGCTCATAGACATTCAAAATTTCCTTGCATCTGAAAATGACAAAATTTGACACAAACTCGCTAATTAGCACATAACATGGTGGCTCAACCCACTTTCAGCTCCTTTGTTTGGAGGTTTGCATGAAACCGCGGTAAAATCTACCAAACAACTTTTATATTTGGTGAGCAACGACTCACATTTGAGGAATTTTCCACCCTTTTAACAAGGATTTAGGCTGTTGTCCTCCACTCCTGACCAATCTGCCCTCTGTCTGCTGACCCTTCAGCCCTTGAACCTCTCACAGCCGGCCACTTCCTTATTGGCCGTCTCCTGACTGCCTTTGATTTTTTGGCCTTTTGGTTTGATTGGTTCACATCCTTCGATAATAGATCAATGTTGGCTCTCAAGTGTTCTAAACTCATCCAAGCCCTCTCTGAGCACTTCCGGTCCCAATGGATCCGCACTTACCTGCACACCCTTCAGTCACGGTCCAAATGGCTTTCCAAATCAGCTCCTCCCCAAGTAGGTAAATTAGTCCTTATCAAGGAGGACAACCTGCCGCCTCTACAATGGAAGATGAGAAGAATCACCCGCACTTTTCCCAGAAAGGATGGAATTACCCGTGTTGTGGAGTTGATCTGCCCAGGCATGATGGTTCTACACCGCTCAGCCCAAACCCTCAAAGTCAAGTTTGACTGAGCACTCATGAGGATGCAGAAAAAGAGGATTTCAGCCCAGAATTAGTGTACTCATAACGTAACTCCGTGAGTGAGCGTACAGAAAAGACGTGTTGACTAAAATAATTTAATATATTTATTATACTAACAAGCAATTTTGAACTAAATTTAAGACTGATTTATATCTGCACTGTGACAAAACTGTAATACATTTTAAAACTGCGCACCCTCGGACGAGGCGATAGGGCGTTATTAAGGTGCATTCACAAGCACGTCATTGATAATAAGTATAAAACGACGAAACGAGGAGCATCACTATCAGATCTGTCTAAACTGCCTGCTGATAGTGATCCTTCACATTTTCTATTTCACAAAAGGAAACAACCTGAAAATGATCAAAATATAACCAAACTACTTTAAGACTTCCGTGAAGAAATAATATGTATTCTACAGAACTTTACTGAAACCCAAAACCAAGCCCTGGTCAAAATGTCAAATGATGTAGTAGCTATAAGAGAAGCACTTAAAAGCCTTCAAAATAGTACACTAGCTATTAGTGAGTACTAGCCGCAGAGCAATATATTATAAAAGGTAAACTTTCTGATTTAACAGCAACCAACATACCCTCATACAATAAAATTGAAAATCTAGAAAATGACGTAAAACTTCTTAAGACTGTATCCCACAAAGACGAGTTACCAATAGTGGTGTGTGAAAAAATGATGTCTGAGCTTCAGGGTAGATACAAAAGGGAAAAAATATAATAATTGTTGGTATACTAGAGCTCAAAATAGAGGATCCACAGAAAAAACATCACTGATGCCAAAGAAGTCGAAAGAATCTTAAAAAATATGTTACCAAAATGCCCCAAACCTACTAAACTTTTTGAATTGGTAAACAAAATGCTGAAAAAAATCGCCCGCTTAAAGTTTCATTTACATCACGCGATACGGTAATATCTACATTACGTAATAAATTACACCTTGGAGACAAAAGTTATAGAATATATTCGGACCAAACTCCCCAACAACAAAAGTACATGAAAAACTTAAAAGAAGCACTGCAGCAAAGAACAGAACGGTGAAGAAAACCACTGCAAAAATAGTATATTTTAGCTATTTCCATAGTTTAATGACATATGGTATCCTATTGTGGGGTAGCGCTGCTGATGTAAATACAATATTTTTGTTACAAAAAAGGGCAATTTGTGCTATTTATAAATTAGGATCTAGGATATCACTGCGGGATAGGTTTAGGGAAGTAAAAATTTTAACTTTAGTATCGTCATAAAAATATCAATAGTTTCAGCAAGAAAAGTGACGTTCACAAAGTAAATACTAGAAGTAAAAATAAGCTGTTGGTGCATGATACACGTCTACACAAAATAAGTAACTCTTTAATGGGGCAACGTATACACTTTTACAACAAAGTTCCCAATAAAATTCAAAATCTATCAATAGGTAAATTTAAATCTTTTATCAAGCAGGTACTTTGTAAAAAGGCATACTACAATATTTCAGACTATGTAAATGATAAAAATCCTTGGGACTGATGATGCTCAATTACAGGATGCATAGGTAAACCAAATTAAAATGGAAATAACATAAAATTGTAGGGCTAAATTTTTTTTATTTAAAACATTAATTGTATTTTTAGTTTGTTTGTATTATTGATAGTGTTTTTAAAAGAGTAACTATCGAGTTTCTTGCCGGATTCTTCTCAGTAGAAATCAACAACATTGTGAACCGGCGGGAAGGTTCAAAAAATAATATTTTATAACTTTGACGATTCAAAAGTGATTGTAAAATCTTTATTTGAATAAACCATTTTGACTTTGACTTTGACTTACTATAAAATATATTAATGGAACTCCTAAAATAATTGAAAAGCAGACAAAAATCTCACCCAATAACTACACAATATAGCTGTATGTATAGCTGATGAATATGTTTCATATCATAAGCAAGTCAAACGTTGAGCGCCTACAGAGGACCCAAAACAACATTTTAAGAGTGATTGTAGAAGCTCCCTCGTATGCCCGGAACAAGGAAATCCACTCTTATCTTGTAATCCCAACTATCTCTGAGGAAATAGAGTGTTACAAAATAAACTACAAGGATGGGCTTCATCCTAATCCTCTCACTAAAATGTTGCTCCAGCCAGTGGGCAAATGTACTGCCTTAAATGTTGAATATGGGACATTGGCCCCATACTTCTAAAAACGTCAACTGCATCCCAACATATTTGATTATAGTCTTACTACTGATGGCAAATTATAAATGGAAAAAAAAATATATATATAATACTATAGATAATTACGATGATTTGGTCAAAAATGAAAATTCTACTATACAAACATCCGCAGTTTAGTAAAAGCAGGAAAATTGGATTAAATACGGTGCATACTAACTGCTATATACCTATGATGTCCAAATTATCATACTTGTAGAGACCTGGATAAAATCTGAAGAAGAAGCACAAATGCTACAATTAACTAACTTTAGTCATTACTTTAACTTCCAAACAAATAAAAGAGGTGGTGGAGTCTCTATCTACATAAATGATAGTGTAAAGCACTGTTTCATTGAAGATAAATGTGAGGATGATAATCATATTCTATGGAACAGGAGGTAGACCAGGCCATTTTGTTTGTTGACATTTGGTGAACAGTATGATTTCAATGCCTATGTGATGTCATAGCTCTCAATGCCATCAATAGAATGCACCTAAACTATGTGTGTGAACTTGGCATATCAATTATTAGAATCTCACAATAAAAAGCATCCCCAATAGTTCTACAGTTCCTGATATTTTTTTCAAAAGTTCTGTTCAAGTTTCTGAAAAAATTTTTTTTCAGAATGAGATGCTAACTTCACACTACCCGATCAGCATCTCAGCAGTTCTTGGTTGCTAGACCATAAATACGTAAAAAACTGCATAGTTCTATCGCCTGGAGCCAACACAGCAATAGTTCTGGCCCGAAATAAAAAAAAAATGAGATGCTAACTTCACATTACACCTATTAGAATCTCAGTAGTTCTCGATAACTAGGTCACAAATACTTCTGAAACTGCATAGTTCTATCACTTGGAAGCAACACAAAAATAGTTCTAGCAACAAAACGAAACAAATCACCTGACTGATATGCTACATTTTATCAGACGAAAAGGCAGTTCTGCACAGCATCTCAGCTGTTTTTGATGGCAACGCCACGAATACGAATGAAGCTGCAGAGTTCTATTGTCTGAAGGCAAAACGGCAAGAGTTCTAGCGGAAAAATGGAAAAAAATGCGTATTTTTTTGAGATGCTACAATTTATGAGGCAGTTCTGCATAGCATCTCAGCTGTTTTTGATGGCAACGCCACAAATACGTATTAAACTGCTGACTTCTACCGTCTGAAGGCGAAACAGCAATAGTTCTAGCGAAAAAACGAAAAAAAAAAGTTTTTTTTGAGATGCCACATCTTATACGACAGTTCTGTATAGCATCTCACCTGTTTTTGATGGCACCGCCTCAAATACGTAGGAAACTGCTGAGTTCTACCGTCCGAAGGCAAAACGGCAAGAGTTCTAGCGAAAAAACTTAAAAATTGACAAACTATTTGAGATGTTACATCTTACGAGGCAGTTGTGCCTAGCTTCTCAGCTGTTTTTGATGGCAACGCCACAAATACGTATTAAACTGCTGACTTCTACCGTCTGAAGGCGAAACAGCAATAGTTCTAGCGAAAAAACGAAAAAAAAAAAAGTTTTTTTTGAGATGCCACATCTTATAAGACAGTTCTGTATAGCATCTCACCTGTTTTTGATGGCAACGCCTTAAATACGTAGGAAACTGCTGAGTTCTAACGTCCGAAGGCAAAACGGCAAGAGTTCTAGCAAAAAAACTTAAAAATTGACAAACTATTTAAGATGTTACATCTTACGAGGCAGTTGTGCCTAGCATCTCAGCTGTTTTTGATGGCAACGCCTCAAATACGTATTAAACTGCTGATTTCTACCGTCTGAAGGCGAAACAGCAATAGTGCTAGCGAAAAACGAAAAAAAAAAAAAGTTTTTTTTGAGATGCCACATCTTATAAGACAGTTCTGCATAGCATCTCACCTGTTTTTGATGGCAACGCCTCAAATACGTAGGAAACTGCTGAGTTCTACCGCCTGAAGGCAAAACAGCAATAGTTCTAGTGGAAAAATGGAAAAAAATGCGTACTTTTTGAGGTGTTACCTTTTATGAGGCAGTTCTGCATAGCATCTCACATGTTCTTGATGGCAACGCCACAAATACGTAATAAACTGCTTCTAGTTCTATCTTCTAAAGGCAAAACGGCAATAGTTCTACTGTAAAAATGGAAAAAAATGCTTACTTTTTGAGTTGTTACATTTTATGAGGCAGTTCTGCATAGCATCTCACATGTTCTTGATGGCAACGCCTTAAATACGTCGGAAACTGCCGAGTTCTACCGCCTGAAGGCAAAACAGAAATAGTTCTAGTGGAAAAATGAAAAAAAATGCGTACTTTTTGAGATGTTACATTTTATGAGGCTGTTCCGCATAGCATCTCAGCTGTTTTTGACGGCAACGCCATAAATACATAAGAAACTTCTTAGTTCTATCGTCTGAAGGCAAAACGGCAAGAGTTCTAGCGGAAAAACGGAAAAAATGCGTATTTTTTTGAGATGCTACAATTTATGAGGCAGTTCTGCATAGCATCTCAGCTGTTTTTGATGGCAACGCCACAAATACGTATTAAACTGCTGACTTCTACCGTCTGAAGGCGAAACAGCAATAGTTCTAGCGAAAAAACGAAAAAAAAAATTTTTTTTGAGATGCCACATCTTATAAGACAGTTCTGTATAGCATCTCACCTGTTTTTGATGGCAACGCCTTAAATACGTAGGAAACTGCTGAGTTCTAACGTCCGAAGGCAAAACGGCAAGAGTTCTAGCGAAAAAACTTAAAAATTGACAAACTATTTAAGATGTTACATCTTACGAGGCAGTTGTGCCTAGCATCTCAGCTGTTTTTGATGGCAACGCCACAAATACGTATTAAACTGCTGATTTCTACCGTCTGAAGGCGAAACAGCAATAGTGCTAGCGAAAAAACGAAAAAAAAAAAAAAGTTTTTTTTGAGATGCCACATCTTATAAGACAGTTCTGCATAGCATCTCACCTGTTTTTGATGGCAACGCCTCAAATACGTAGGAAACTGCTGAGTTCTACCGCCTGAAGGCAAAACAGCAATAGTTCTAGTGGAAAAATGGAAAAAAATGCGTCCTTTTTGAGATGTTACATTTTATGAGGCAGTTTCGCATAGCATCTCAGCTGTTTTTGACGGCAACGCCACAAATACGTAATAAACTGCTTCTAGTTCTATCTTCTAAAGGCAAAACAGCAATAGTTCTAGTGGAAAAATGGAAAAAAATGCGTCCTTTTTGAGATGTTACATTTTATGAGGCAGTTTCGCATAGCATCTCAGCTGTTTTTGACGGCAACGCCACAAATACGTAATAAACTGCTTCTAGTTCTATCTTCTAAAGGCAAAACGGCAATAGTTCTACTGTAAAAATGGAAAAAAATGCTTACTTTTTGAGTTGTTACATTTTATGAGGCAGTTCTGCATAGCATCTCACATGTTCTTGATGGCAACGCCTTAAATACGTCGGAAACTGCCGAGTTCTACCGCCTGAAGGCAAAACAGAAATAGTTCTAGTGGAAAAATGAAAAAAAATGCGTACTTTTTGAGATGTTACATTTTATGAGGCTGTTCCGCATAGCATCTCAGCTGTTTTTGACGGCAACGCCATAAATACATAAGAAACTTCTTAGTTCTATCGTCTGAAGGCAAAACGGCAAGAGTTCTAGCGGAAAAACGGAAAAAATGCGTATTTTTTTGAGATGCTACAATTTATGAGGCAGTTCTGCATAGCATCTCAGCTGTTTTTGATGGCAACGCCACAAATACGTATTAAACTGCTGACTTCTACCGTCTGAAGGCGAAACAGCAATAGTTCTAGCGAAAAAACGAAAAAAAAAAAAGTTTTTTTTGAGATGCCACATCTTATAAGACAGTTCTGTATAGCATCTCACCTGTTTTTGATGGCAACGCCTTAAATACGTAGGAAACTGCTGAGTTCTAACGTCCGAAGGCAAAACGGCAAGAGTTCTAGCGAAAAAACTTAAAAATTGACAAACTATTTAAGATGTTACATCTTACGAGGCAGTTGTGCCTAGCATCTCAGCTGTTTTTGATGGCAACGCCACAAATACGTATTAAACTGCTGATTTCTACCGTCTGAAGGCGAAACAGCAATAGTGCTAGCGAAAAACGAAAAAAAAAAAAAGCTTTTTTTGAGATGCCACATCTTATAAGACAGTTCTGCATAGCATCTCACCTGTTTTTGATGGCAACGCCTCAAATACGTAGGAAACTGCTGAGTTCTACCGCCTGAAGGCAAAACAGCAATAGTTCTAGTGGAAAAATGGAAAAAAATGCGTCCTTTTTGAGATGTTACATTTTATGAGGCAGTTTCGCATAGCATCTCAGCTGTTTTTGATGGCAACGCCTCGAATACGTAGGAAACTGCTGAGTTCTACCGTCCGAAGGCGAAACGGCAAGAGTTCTAGCGAAAAAACTAAAAAAATGAAAAGCTATTTGAGATGTTACATCTTACGAGGCAGTTGTGCCAAGCATCTCAGCTGTTTTTGATGGCAACGCCACAAATACGTATTAAACTGCAAAGTTCTACCGTCTGAAGGCGAAACAGAAATAGTTCTAGCAAAAAAACGAAAAAAAAAGTTTTTTTTGAGATGCCACATCTTACAAGACAGTTCTGCATAGCATCTCACCTGTTTTTGATGGCAACGCCTCAAATACGTAGGAAACTGCTGAGTTCTACCGTCCGAAGGCAAAACGGCAATAGTTCTAGCAAAAAACGAAAAAAAAAAAAAGTTTAAAAAAATAGTAAAAAATGCGTACTTTTTGAGATGCTACATTTTATGAGGCAGTTCCGCATAGCATCTCACCTGTTTTTGACGGCAAAGCCTCAAATACGTAGGATAATGCTGAGTTCTACCGTCCGAAGGCGAAACGGCAAGAGTTCTAGCGAAAAAACTTAAAAATTGACAAACTATTTAAGATGTTACATCTTACGAGGCAGTTGTGCCTAGCATCTCAGCTGTTTTTGATGGCAACGCCACAAATACGTATTAAACTGCTGATTTCTACCGTCTGAAGGCGAAACAGCAATAGTTCTACAGAAAAAACGAAAAAAAAAAAGTTTTTTTTGAGATTCCACATCTTATAAGACAGTTCTGCATAGAATCTCACCTGTTTTTGATGGCAACGCCTCAAATACGTAGGAAACTTCTGAGTTCTACCGCCTGAAGGCAAAACAGCAATAGTTCTAGCGAAAAAAAGAAAAAAAAAAAGTTTTTTTTGAGAGGCCACATCTTATAAGACAGTTCTGTATAGCATCTCACCTGTTTTTGATGGCAACGCCTCGAATACGTAGGAAACTGCTGAGTTCTACCGTCCGAAGGCGAAACGGCAAGAGTTCTAGCGAAAAAACTAAAAAAATGAAAAGCTATTTGAGATGTTACATCTTACGAGGCAGTTGTGCCAAGCATCTCAGCTGTTTTTGATGGCAACGCCACAAATACGTATTAAACTGCAAAGTTCTACCGTCTGAAGGCGAAACAGAAATAGTTCTAGCAAAAAAACGAAAAAAAAAGTTTTTTTTGAGATGCCACATCTTACAAGACAGTTCTGCATAGCATCTCACCTGTTTTTGATGGCAACGCCTCAAATACGTAGGAAACTGCTGAGTTCTACCGTCCGAAGGCAAAACGGCAATAGTTCTAGTGGAAAAATGGAAAAAAATGCGTCCTTTTTGAGATGTTACCTTTAATGAGGCAGTTCTGCATAGCATCTCACATGTTCTTGATGGCAACTTCTTAAATACGTAGGAAACTGCAAAGTTCTACCGCCTGAAGGCAAAACAGAAATAGTTCTAGTGGAAAAATGAAAAAAAATGCGTACTTTTTGAGATGTTACATTTTATGAGGCTGTTACGCATAGCATCTCAGCCGTTTTTGACGGCAACGCCACAAATACGTAAGAAACTGCTTAGTTCTATCGTCTGAAGGCAAAACGGTAAGAGTTCTAGCGGAAAAACGGAAAAAAAAAAAAGCTTTTTTTGAGATGCCACATCTTATAAGACAGTTCTGCATAGCATCTCACCTGTTTTTGATGGCAACGCCTCAAATACGTAGGAAACTGCTGAGTTCTACCGCCTGAAGGCAAAACAGCAATAGTTCTAGTGGAAAAATGGAAAAAAATGCGTCCTTTTTGAGATGTTACATTTTATGAGGCAGTTTCGCATAGCATCTCAGCTGTTTTTGACGGCAACGCCACAAATACGTAATAAACTGCTTCTAGTTCTATCTTCTAAAGGCAAAACGGCAATAATTCTACTGTAAAAATGGAAAAAAATGCTTACTTTTTGAGTTGTTACATTTTATGAGGCAGTTCTGCATAGCATCTCACATGTTCTTGATGGCAACGCCTTAAATACGTCGGAAACTGCCGAATTCTACCGCCTGAAGGCAAAACAGAAATAGTTCTAGTGGAAAAATGAAAAAAAATGCGTACTTTTTGAGATGTTACATTTTATGAGGCTGTTCCGCATAGCATCTCAGCTGTTTTTGACGGCAACGCCATAAATACATAAGAAACTTCTTAGTTCTATCGTCTGAAGGCAAAACGGCAAGAGTTCTAGCGGAAAAACGGAAAAAATGCGTATTTTTTTGAGATGCTACAATTTATGAGGCAGTTCTGCATAGCGTCTCAGCTGTTTTTGATGGCAACGCCACAAATACGTATTAAACTGCTGACTTCTACCGTCTGAAGGCGAAACACCAATAGTTCTAGCAAAAAACGAAAAAAAAAAAAAAGTTTAAAAAAATGGTAAAAAATGCGTACTTTTTGAGATGCTACATTTTATGAGGCAGTTCCGAATAGCATCTCACCTGTTTTTGACGGCAAAGCCTCAAATACGTAGGATAATGCTGAGTTCTACCGTCCGAAGGCGAAACGGCAAGAGTTCTAGCGAAAAAACTTAAAAATTGACAAACTATTTAAGATGTTACATCTTACGAGGCAGTTGTGCCTAGCATCTCAGCTGTTTTTGATGGCAACGCCACAAATACGTATTAAACTGCTGATTTCTACCGTCTGAAGGCGAAACAGCAATAGTTCTACAGAAAAAACGAAAAAAAAAAAGTTTTTTTTGAGATTCCACATCTTATAAGACAGTTCTGCATAGAATCTCACCTGTTTTTGATGGCAACGCCTCAAATACGTAGGAAACTTCTGAGTTCTACCGCCTGAAGGCAAAACAGCAATAGTTCTAGCGAAAAAAAGAAAAAAAAAAAGTTTTTTTTGAGAGGCCACATCTTATAAGACAGTTCTGTATAGCATCTCACCTGTTTTTGATGGCAACGCCTCGAATACGTAAGAAACTGCTGAGTTCTATCGTCCGAAGGCGAAACGGCAAGAGTTCTAGCGAAAAAACTAAAAAAATGAAAAGCTATTTGAGATGTTACATCTTACGAGGCAGTTGTGCCTAGCATCTCAGATGGTTTTGATAGCAACGCCACAAACACGTATGAAACTGTAGAGTTCTACCGTCTGTAGGCGAAACGGCAAGAGTTCTAGCGATAAAACGGAAAGAAATGCGTATTTTTATGAGATGCTACAATTTATGAGGCAGTTCTGCATAGCATCTCAGCTGTTTTTGATGGCAACGCCACAAATACGTATTAAACTGCTAAGTTCTACGGTCTGAAGGCAAAACAGCAATAGTTCTAGTGGAAAAATTGAAAAAAATGCGTACTTTTTGAGATGCTACATTTTTTGAGGCAGTTCTGCATAGCATGTCAGCTGTTGTTGTTGTTGTTGACCTCAGCATGGTCGAAAAACTATTGTTAGGTGGCCTCGGCACATACTAACGGGCCCAGATGACGACCTCGCTATCCGGGTAGCGAGACTACTCTCAACGACATCCCCGAATAGGAATCTGGCGGTGACTCACCTTCGGGTTTGAGGCTCACGTCGGTAGAAGGGACGCCCCCGAAAGCGAATACCAAGCCGAGGCTTCCCCCGCGGGTAGCCCTTGAGCGTTGGGTGCTATACGGGCTAAGGCTCCTTCAGAATCTCGCCCAAAAAAGTCCGGCTAAGCAGTAATGGCTGCAACAGCCAACTGCATAGTCAGTCAGAAAAAAAAAAATTACTATAACTGCGGTTTAAAATTAACCTTCATACCGACTTAAGTATGAACATTCAAATTAGAAAACAATTGTTGCGCTGAAAAGCACGCTTTGTCTTAAAAAAGAATTCACCTTAGTATTTAAATACTATCATACAATTTCGAATATTTATTTTTTTAAATTATCGTAACGTATTTATAAGTACGGATTGCGGCCTTTGACGTGCTATTATAGGCACCGCCGCAACCGCTATGTACCGGCGTTTTAAATCTGTAATATCTTAGAAAATAATCATTTAAATTACATGCTGTAAAGCGCCATATTGATCTATATTAAATGCACAATGTATTTAAGGTATTTAATTGGATAAGGATTAATGCTTAATTGCTTAAAATCGCTTGGTAAATAAGCTATTATTTCTCGCAAAGAGTTAAGAATAAAAAATGGTTATTTTGGGTTATCCCTAAGAGATAGACATATACCATCGCGGACTTTTTTTTAGACCTTTTTAAGGAGTACAATACTTTAGTAATTATTTTGATCTATTTCGTAGGGTTTAGCCAGCGTTTGCAATGTAAGCGCAAAAAATTTGTTTATTTACGACATCACATTAGAAACCTTTAAAACTATCAGTGTTTCTTTTGCTATATTATGCATATATTATACATATAAACAAACCTTCCTCTTGAATAACTCTTTCTATTTAAAAAAACGCATTAAAATCCGTTGCGTAGTTTTAAAGATCTAAGCATACATAGGGACAGACAAACGGCGCAAAGCGACTTTTTATTATACTATGTAGTGATGTATAGGTTTTTATAAGTATTTGTAGTGTGACGATAATCGATATTACTTGCCAAATTCTATGTTAACGGGAAGTGCCCTATCATTTTGATTCCCTTGAGAGTGTCGAAATGTAGGTTTTTGCGACATAAATCACGATGTGACGATTACTGTTGATTACTGTTGACATCTTTAAGAGTAATCGTCACATTTCTACATATTTACACAAAAACATAACAAATTAATTATACACGTGTAGTTTTTTCAAGAATCACTCTATTGATTGGTGAAAACCGCATGAAATTTGAGTTTATCGCCCATACACAGACAGACAGACGCGGCGGGAGACTTTGCTTTATATAGTGTATATATTAATGTGATTTTAGTGATATTTTTAACATACTTTATTTTTATTTTGACACGTAGGTAACTCCATACCTATACGTACGTACCTACCGTACGCAATATACCTAAACTAGGACCCGACCCGGCTTCGCCCCGTTATACCTATTATACAGGTATATCATTAAATCGGCCATTTCAAATCTAATTTTTCACGTCACATAGTGTCTTACAAACTCCGTTTTGTTTCATGTCGTTTTTTTTTCAAAAATATTTTATTCCTTGACATTTTGTGTTCCATTCGCCTTTTTTAATTTCCTTTGCGGCTATGTTACCATTAGAATATTTTCTTTAGACGCATTAATTTAAATTTTGATACTAGCTGACCCGGCAAACTTTTTTTTTTTTAAAAACAACTGCCGCTCCAACCTTTTGTGAAAGAGTTATAATTCAGTCAAATTGTGTTTTTACTAGGAAAGTTTTGGGGTAGTTCAAATTTCTTCCATGACGTATTTTGGGGTGCTGAATCCGAATCTGAGGTTGGCTAACAAAATTTCGTGACGGAACATTGGCAAAATCGAAAAAAAAGTAAAAAAAATCTGCTTTTTTCCGGATTTTTGCGTAAAACTTGAAAACTATAAACTTTTAGTAAATGGCCTGTTTACAGAAATTAAAGTACTTAAAATTCTCTACAAATATCAGAATTTAGTTTTTTTTTAGAAGAACCGTTCGGTCTCAAATGCGAGTTGAAAATTTGCATATTTCAGCGGTGTGTGCAAAAACCACTTTTTACATTCCAAAACTTTATTTTTTATTAAAATGCTGTTAATTTAGTTAGTAATTGAACAACAACGGCTTATATAATTTTTAATACTTGTATTTCCGTTTTAATAATAATATATGATCATAAGTAACAAAATTTTAAGTTTGAGATGCTATGCAGAACTGCCTCATAAATTGTAGCATCTCAAAAAAATACGCATTTTTTTCCGTTTTTCCGCTAGAACTCTTGCTGTTTTGCCTTCAGACGATAGAACTAAGCAGTTTCTTACGTATTTGTGGCGTTGCCGTCAAAAACGGCTGAGATGCTATGCGTAACAGCCTCATAAAATGTAACATCTCAAAAAGTACGCATTTTTTTTCATTTTTCCACTAGAACTATTTCTGTTTTGCCTTCAGGCGGTAGAACTCGGCAGTTTTCTACGTATTTAAGGCGTTGCCATCAAGAACATGTGAGATGCTATGCAGAACTGCCTCATAAAAGGTAACATCTCAAAAAGGACGCATTTTTTTCAATTTTTCCACTAGAACTATTGCTGTTTTGCCTTCAGGCGGTAGAACTCAGCAGTTTCCTACGTATTTGAGGCGTTGCCATCAAAAACAGGTGAGATGCTATGCAGAACTCTCTTATAAGATGTGGAATATCAAAAAAAACTTTTTTTTTTTTTGTTTTTTCTTTAGAACTATTGCTGTTTCGCCTTCAGACGGTAGAAATCAGCAGTTTAAAACGTATTTGTGGCGTTGCCATCAGAAACAGCTGAGATGCTAGGCACAACTGCCTCGTAAGATGTAACATCTCAAATAGTTTGTCAATTTTTAAGTTTTTTCGCTAGAACTCTTGCCGTTTCGCCTTCGGACGGTAGAACTCAGCATTTTCCTACGTATTTGAGGCTTCGCCGTCAAAAACAGGTGAGATGCTATGCGGAACTGCCTTATTAAATGTAGCATCTCAAAAAGTACGCATTTTTTACCATTTTTTTGAAACTTTTTTTTTTTCGTTTTATGCTAGAACTATTGCTGTTTCGCCTTCAGACGGTAGAAGTCAGCAGTTTAATACGTATTTGTGGCGTTGCCATCAAAAACAGCTGAGATGCTAGGCACAACTGCCTCGTAAGATGTAACATCTCAAATAGTTTGTCAATTTTTAAGTTTTTTCGCTAGAACTCTTGCCGTTTCGCCTTCGGACGGTAGAACTCAGCATTTTCCTACGTATTTGAGGCTTTGCCGTCAAAAACAGGTGAGATGCTATGCGGAACTGCCTCATAAAATGTAGCATCTCAAAAAGTACGCATTTTTTACCATTTTTTTAAACTTTTTTTTTTTCGTTTTTCGCTAGAACTATTGCTGTTTCGCCTTCAGACGGTAGAAGTCAGCAGTTTAATACGTATTTGTGGCGTTGCCATCAAAAACAGCTGAGACGCTATGCAGAACTGCCTCATAAATTGTAGCATCTCAAAAAAATACGCATTTTTTCCGTTTTTCCGCTAGAACTCTTGCCGTTTTGCCTTCGGACGGTAGAACTCAGCAGTTTCCTACGTATTTGAGGCGTTGCCTTCAAAAACAGGTGAGATGCTATGCAGAACTGTCTTATAAGATGTGGCATCTCAAAAAAAACTTTTTTTTTTCGTTTTTTGCTAGCACTATTGCTGTTTCGCCTTCAGACGGTAGAAATCAGCAGTTTAATACGTATTTGTGGCGTTGCCATCAAAAACAGCTGAGATGCTAGGCACAACTGCCTCGTAAGATGTAACATCTCAAATAGTTTGTCAATTTTTAAGTTTTTTCGCTAGAACTCTTGCCGTTTCGCCTTCGGACGGTAGAACTCAGCATTTTCCTACGTATTTGAGGCTTTGCCGTCAAAAACAGGTGAGATGCTATGCGGAACTGCCTCATAAAATGTAGCATCTCAAAAAGTACGCATTTTTTACCATTTTTTTAAACTTTTTTTTTTTTCGTTTTTTGCTAGAACTATTGCTGTTTCGCCTTCAGACGGTAGAAGTCAGCAGTTTAATACGTATTTGTGGCGTTGCCATCAAAAACAGCTGAGACGCTATGCAGAACTGCCTCATAAATTGTAGCATCTCAAAAAAATACGCATTTTTTCCGTTTTTCCGCTAGAACTCTTGCCGTTTTGCCTTCGGGCGGTAGAACTCAGCAGTTTCCTACGTATTTGAGGCGTTGCCTTCAAAAACAGGTGAGATGCTATGCAGAACTGTCTTATAAGATGTGGCATCTCAAAAAAAACTTTTTTTTTTTCGTTTTTTCGCTAGCACTATTGCTGTTTCGCCTTCAGACGGTAGAAATCAGCAGTTTAATACGTATTTGTGGCGTTGCCATCAAAAACAGCTGAGATGCTAGGCACAACTGCCTCGTAAGATGTAACATCTCAAATAGTTTGTCAATTTTTAAGTTTTTTCGCTAGAACTCTTGCCGTTTTGCCTTCGGACGGTAGAACTCAGCAGTTTCCTACGTATTTGAGGCGGTGCCATCAAAAACAGGTGAGATGCTATACAGAACTGCCTCATAAATTGTAGCATCTCAAAAAAATACGCATTTTTTTCCGTTTTTCCGCTAGAACTCTTGCTGTTTTGCCTTCAGACGATAGAACTAAGCAGTTTCTTACGTATTTGTGGCGTTGCCGTCAAAAACGGCTGAGATGCTATGCGTAACAGCCTCATAAAATGTAACATCTCAAAAAGTACGCATTTTTTTTCATTTTTCCACTAGAACTATTTCTGTTTTGCCTTCAGGCGGTAGAACTCGGCAGTTTTCTACGTATTTAAGGCGTTGCCATCAAGAACATGTGAGATGCTATGCAGAACTGCCTCATAAAAGGTAACATCTCAAAAAGGACGCATTTTTTTCAATTTTTCCACTAGAACTATTGCTGTTTTGCCTTCAGGCGGTAGAACTCAGCAGTTTCCTACGTATTTGAGGCGTTGCCATCAAAAACAGGTGAGATGCTATGCAGAACTCTCTTATAAGATGTGGAATATCAAAAAAAACTTTTTTTTTTTTTGTTTTTTCTTTAGAACTATTGCTGTTTCGCCTTCAGACGGTAGAAATCAGCAGTTTAAAACGTATTTGTGGCGTTGCCATCAAAAACAGCTGAGATGCTAGGCACAACTGCCTCGTAAGATGTAACATCTCAAATAGTTTGTCAATTTTTAAGTTTTTTCGCTAGAACTCTTGCCGTTTCGCCTTCGGACGGTAGAACTCAGCATTTTCCTACGTATTTGAGGCTTCGCCGTCAAAAACAGGTGAGATGCTATGCGGAACTGCCTTATTAAATGTAGCATCTCAAAAAGTACGCATTTTTTACCATTTTTTTGAAACTTTTTTTTTTTCGTTTTATGCTAGAACTATTGCTGTTTCGCCTTCAGACGGTAGAAGTCAGCAGTTTAATACGTATTTGTGGCGTTGCCATCAAAAACAGCTGAGATGCTAGGCACAACTGCCTCGTAAGATGTAACATCTCAAATAGTTTGTCAATTTTTAAGTTTTTTCGCTAGAACTCTTGCCGTTTCGCCTTCGGACGGTAGAACTCAGCATTTTCCTACGTATTTGAGGCTTTGCCGTCAAAAACAGGTGAGATGCTATGCGGAACTGCCTCATAAAATGTAGCATCTCAAAAAGTACGCATTTTTTACCATTTTTTTAAACTTTTTTTTTTTCGTTTTTCGCTAGAACTATTGCTGTTTCGCCTTCAGACGGTAGAAGTCAGCAGTTTAATACGTATTTGTGGCGTTGCCATCAAAAACAGCTGAGACGCTATGCAGAACTGCCTCATAAATTGTAGCATCTCAAAAAAATACGCATTTTTTCCGTTTTTCCGCTAGAACTCTTGCCGTTTTGCCTTCGGACGGTAGAACTCAGCAGTTTCCTACGTATTTGAGGCGTTGCCTTCAAAAACAGGTGAGATGCTATGCAGAACTGTCTTATAAGATGTGGCATCTCAAAAAAAACTTTTTTTTTTCGTTTTTTGCTAGCACTATTGCTGTTTCGCCTTCAGACGGTAGAAATCAGCAGTTTAATACGTATTTGTGGCGTTGCCATCAAAAACAGCTGAGATGCTAGGCACAACTGCCTCGTAAGATGTAACATCTCAAATAGTTTGTCAATTTTTAAGTTTTTTCGCTAGAACTCTTGCCGTTTCGCCTTCGGACGGTAGAACTCAGCATTTTCCTACGTATTTGAGGCTTTGCCGTCAAAAACAGGTGAGATGCTATGCGGAACTGCCTCATAAAATGTAGCATCTCAAAAAGTACGCATTTTTTACCATTTTTTTGAAACTTTTTTTTTTTCGTTTTATGCTAGAACTATTGCTGTTTCGCCTTCAGACGGTAGAAGTCAGCAGTTTAATACGTATTTGTGGCGTTGCCATCAAAAACAGCTGAGATGCTAGGCACAACTGCCTCGTAAGATGTAACATCTCAAATAGTTTGTCAATTTTTAAGTTTTTTCGCTAGAACTCTTGCCGTTTCGCCTTCGGACGGTAGAACTCAGCATTTTCCTACGTATTTGAGGCTTTGCCGTCAAAAACAGGTGAGATGCTATGCGGAACTGCCTCATAAAATGTAGCATCTCAAAAAGTACGCATTTTTTACCATTTTTTTAAACTTTTTTTTTTTCGTTTTTCGCTAGAACTATTGCTGTTTCGCCTTCAGACGGTAGAAGTCAGCAGTTTAATACGTATTTGTGGCGTTGCCATCAAAAACAGCTGAGACGCTATGCAGAACTGCCTCATAAATTGTAGCATCTCAAAAAAATACGCATTTTTTCCGTTTTTCCGCTAGAACTCTTGCCGTTTTGCCTTCGGACGGTAGAACTCAGCAGTTTCCTACGTATTTGAGGCGTTGCCTTCAAAAACAGGTGAGATGCTATGCAGAACTGTCTTATAAGATGTGGCATCTCAAAAAAAACTTTTTTTTTTCGTTTTTTGCTAGCACTATTGCTGTTTCGCCTTCAGACGGTAGAAATCAGCAGTTTAATACGTATTTGTGGCGTTGCCATCAAAAACAGCTGAGATGCTAGGCACAACTGCCTCGTAAGATGTAACATCTCAAATAGTTTGTCAATTTTTAAGTTTTTTCGCTAGAACTCTTGCCGTTTCGCCTTCGGACGGTAGAACTCAGCATTTTCCTACGTATTTGAGGCTTTGCCGTCAAAAACAGGTGAGATGCTATGCGGAACTGCCTCATAAAATGTAGCATCTCAAAAAGTACGCATTTTTTACCATTTTTTTAAACTTTTTTTTTTTTCGTTTTTTGCTAGAACTATTGCTGTTTCGCCTTCAGACGGTAGAAGTCAGCAGTTTAATACGTATTTGTGGCGTTGCCATCAAAAACAGCTGAGACGCTATGCAGAACTGCCTCATAAATTGTAGCATCTCAAAAAAATACGCATTTTTTCCGTTTTTCCGCTAGAACTCTTGCCGTTTTGCCTTCGGGCGGTAGAACTCAGCAGTTTCCTACGTATTTGAGGCGTTGCCTTCAAAAACAGGTGAGATGCTATGCAGAACTGTCTTATAAGATGTGGCATCTCAAAAAAAACTTTTTTTTTTTCGTTTTTTCGCTAGCACTATTGCTGTTTCGCCTTCAGACGGTAGAAATCAGCAGTTTAATACGTATTTGTGGCGTTGCCATCAAAAACAGCTGAGATGCTAGGCACAACTGCCTCGTAAGATGTAACATCTCAAATAGTTTGTCAATTTTTAAGTTTTTTCGCTAGAACTCTTGCCGTTTTGCCTTCGGACGGTAGAACTCAGCAGTTTCCTACGTATTTGAGGCGGTGCCATCAAAAACAGGTGAGATGCTATACAGAACTGTCTTATAAGATGTGGCATCTCAAAAAAAACTTTTTTTTTTCGTTTTTTCGCTAGAACTATTGCTGTTTCGCCTTCAGACGGTAGAAGTCAGCAGTTTAATACGTATTTGTGGCGTTGCCATCAAAAACAGCTGAGATGCTATGCAGAACTGCCTCATAAGTTGTAGCATCTCAAAAAAATACGCATTTTTTTCCATTTTTCCGCTAGAACTCTTGCCGTTTTGCCTTCAGACGATAGAACTCTGCAGCTTCATTCGTATTCGTGGCGTTGCCATCAAAAACAGCTGAGATGCTGTGCAGAACTGCCTTTTCGTCTGATAAAATGTAGCATATCAGTCAGGTGATTTGTTTCGTTTTGTTGCTAGAACTATTTTTGTGTTGCTTCCAAGTGATAGAACTATGCAGTTTCAGAAGTATTTGTGACCTAGTTATCGAGAACTACTGAGATTCTAATAGGTGTAATGTGAAGTTAGCATCTCATTTTTTTTTTATTTCGGGCCAGAACTATTGCTGTGTTGGCTCCAGGCGATAGAACTATGCAGTTTTTTACGTATTTATGGTCTAGCAACCAAGAACTGCTGAGATGCTGATCGGGTAGTGTGAAGTTAGCATCTCATTCTGAAAAAAAATTTTTTCAGAAACTTGAACAGAACTTTTGAAAAAAAATATCAGGAACTGTAGAACTATTGGGGATGCTTTTTATTGTGAGATTCTAATAATTGATATGCCAAGTTCACACACATACCTAAACTTGCAGTGGGTTACTCAAACAGTCAACTGTATTTTATTAGTTACATACAAGAGATTAAAGATATTTACAAACACAAATCATATAATGTTTTACACAAAAACATGTCAACAACATAAAACATTTCTAAGTCACACAGGACATTTAAAATACATACATACTTCAACAGTCAAATCAGCCAGTAAGATGATACAGATCATCAACTCCAATAAAGCTTAACTTTCAGAATTTTTGATGTGCTTTTTTGTTGTATTTTGGAGGCCCTTCTGTTTAGTAACAATATTGGTTGCAATTTAAAATTTTTACTGTCTGTTGCTGCTTTCTTTAAAAACAATTACTTAAAAATTTGTTTGCAATAATAGTAATTTAATCTTTAATAGCATTATACATTAATACCCCGACTTACACTACCTCGACATACGCGAATTCGGAGTTACGCGATTTTTCAGGCTCAGACGTGTAGCGCGGAATCGACGCGTAGGACAAGAAAATAACGATTTTGTGTGATGACCTAAGATATGTACTAAGTACTATGGCATCCAAACGAAGTAGAACCGACTATTTTGCTTCAAACAATAAAAGAAAAACATTATCTTTGAAGTGTAAACTTAACATTATTATTATAAATTATTGACTCGTCAGACGACTTTGTTAGATTTTATGAAACCTTCTACATCAAAATAACTTCAGATTGTGTTAATTCGGATTCAGATTTGTCATATTATCTACAATTACACATTTTTTTTCCTTAATTATTGTTTTATTTAGTCTCCGGTCCCAATTAAACATACTTTGTATATGTCTTTAAATGCAATATAGGATAGCGCTTGGTCCCACCTATCGCATAAGTCCGGGGTATTACTGTACTTTAAATTTGCAAGTTCATCATTATTTATATTAACAGCAACGTAGATAATACAACGTGTAACATAAGTATAAAGTAATAATGCAGGAGATAATTCTGCTCCTTATACTGCAAGTCCCCAAGTAACATGGGTCCAAATTTATAAAAAAAAATCTCTTTAAATATGGGATTAGATTTTCAATTGGGGTGCAGGATTTATGAGTTGCTAGGGGTTGATGTCATCTTTCTAAAAATACAAACCCCACCCTGTAGATATGTAATTATTTTTAATAATATATTAAATGAACGTAAAACGAAGCACAAAAGACTTGTACCAAATTAGTATGGAGCTTGGTATTTTATTTCCAAGTAAATTTAACCAGTGTCAACTTTTGTATTCAGGTAAAGCCTAGGGTAAAGAACTTAGCAAAATAATAAAAATAAATATTGTGACCTGCATTCAAATTAAAATTGATTTTCAAAAATGTATGATTATTCATAGTCAATTATCAGCACAGGCCACAACATTCTAAGAAAAATAAAGTAATACTGGTTGGGGTGTACAAACGGGGGCGCTGAGAAAAATATCAAAAATTTTACTAAGTTAAACTTTAAGAGATTCTGGGACTTTCGTGAAAATTTATGGTGTCCCCATAAGAATATATTTTGATGATGGAAATTGATAGAGTACATCGTCGGCAGCAATGTTTATATGGAGCAGCTTCATGAAAATTCTTTTTCTTTCAGCGCCCCAATTTATATACCCTAACCGTAACCAAAAAAACAAAAATTTGTGAAAATTACCTAAGTCCGGACATTTTTTCGCTTGCGCCCCATTTTAGTTACTCTGACCGTAATACTACTATGTAATTTTTTTTTATGGTATTGAGCACTGACCATTAGTCCATCAGCCAAAAGATATATAGATATATGCTCCATTCTGTAATTTTACGTTCCATTCTACGTTAAATTAATAATGATTTTCTGTGATTTGCAGGTCCACAAAAAATTGGTTTTATTTTAGAATTTCTAGATTTTAAGTGCTCTTTAAAATAAATATACTCATAAGCTGGTTAATTTTTAAATTTATTTTTGTACCAAATTGGAACAACCCTTTTTTATGAGTTTTGAATGCTTTTTCCTTCTGGTATTTGTTAACCTAAGTATTTGTCAAAGCTGTGGTAATTCATTGATTGTTAGATTTTTTTATATATACTATACTTCCGTTTGAAGATGCGGCTGAATGGCATAGTCCTAGGCTTTTATAGGCCTAGTAAAACTAACATAATAATAAATAATCAATATACTAACGGTAGGTAGCGAGGAGCGAAGCCAGAAACTATTAGGTTGTATTTCATGAATATCGCAAGCCGGCGAAGTACCCTTGTGTCACTGAGATCAGTAGGCCGGTGTTTTGACAAAACACTGATCTACTTAGGAACACTAGTACACTAGATGTGTTAAAATCACAATAAGGAGGGAAGGAGGGTGACACAGGGGGTATCTACTACCCTTTATTTAGTTCACTGTGCCTTAATGTACAATTTGCCCAAATGAACCTGCAAAATTCGAAGCTTTTATTAATTTAACCACTTTTACTTTACATTGTGCCGGAGGGTATCTAAAAGGCAATATAAACCAAAAATTGTTTGAGAATTTATTGAGTACACACGAATCTATATATTTCGTGATACTATTGGTACTCACTTAGAACCAGCACAATACAAATCACAAGTTAGAAATACATATTGTCAACAAACAGAATTTTATATTATTTTATTTATTTATGAAAGCTTTGGCAGCTTGGCCATCAGCTTAAAAGTGACTTGACAATTACTTTTACTTTAACCGTTACAATCACTGACCTCTACTTCTACCGACTGGACTGGCTTTTCTATACAAATGACAGCTAGTTTTGTGTGTCAATTTGAAACGCCACCGCGATAGTCTCAGGGAACTAATTTTGACGTATAAGTATGGTTTATGGCTGTCTTGGAAGATTGAAAAAATCATAAAACTTAGCTGAATTTAACTCAATTTGTCGATGGTTCAGTGAGTTTTTTGAATTTATTTGTGTAATATCGAGGTTACAAATATGAGGCATTAAGCTCATTTGTGTCTTTTGCAAACCGTGCTACAAAAAGGGGAGTAATATGTCGTTTTACAAGTACGTGCATTTAGTGTTTGTTTTTATTCAAAATTGATGTAAAATTTATATGTAAACCATCTGATTCAATCAGAAATTGTTATTGCAATACTACAGTTAAATATTGAATTTCGACAAAATTGATATTTATTTGTGTTGTTTAGAATTTGCTAGTGATTCAAAGAGGTCATAATTTTAAAATCGATATTTAGGAAGTTGACCAATATGGACATGGAAATTATAATGTTTAGAATGTTGTAAAACGCTGTCAGTCTTCTCTTTCGATACTGGCATACCTTCAACTTAGAAAGCAGGATGTTGATATATTTAAAGCCTTTGTCTGTCCGTCTTTCTTTGTATCTGCCTGTGGCATCGTAGCTTCATAATATATCGATAAACAGATTTCAATATAGTTTTGAAGTGAAAACTTCTTTAGCGGCGTTGTGCACTTTTTTTGGTATGGGTAAAAAATGATAAACTCGCGTCAGGTAACGTCACGTGTCCTGATCGTGAAAATTCGTAAGACAGATGGAGAGTAGACAGCTGGCGCGGCGTAGGAGAGGGAGTATCCCCCTCTCTTTCTACGGCGCGGCGAAAATGTATGCCTGCGCCTGCTGTTTCGTTTAGGCGGCGCAGGGCGCTTGCGCGAATGGTCGTGTGTGTTTATGTTACAGCATGCTACGCGCATCCATGGATGGTGACAGCTGATGGCTCGACCGTCTGTGTAGTGGCCATACTGCTGTGTATTCGTAAAATTCGTGTATATAAAGTGTTTAAAATATGGAAATTGAACAAAGTGCATCTTTGTCTTTGTAAAATACGGAAACCGTAATGCCACGCCTATTATAATTTTTATTTTTAGTATTCGCGATTATGAGTAGTAACCTCCCTGAGGTTGGTAATGGAATTTTAATTCTATGACAGATTGCGATGTCAAATATACTACGTCAAAAAAGTAAATAAACAAACATTATTATTTCTTGACAATGTCAAAGACATGTCTTGTGACATATTTGAGTGTTAAGCGCGAATCGTGTGTAAAGGTTTTCACTTCCGCCGGCACTCCCGGAGTGCAACTTTTTTTTCTTATACGCGGGTTTTCATGAACTAGCGAGACAAACGTATCGTGGAATTCAAGCTTATTATAACTGCCACTAAATCGAGGTGGTTTTCTAGCATAACGCTTGACATCACTATAATCCATCACTAGAATTTGAAGGCTCAACTATGAGTTTCGAAATATTTTGATACAGGATTCTACCGTATTATATTGGATTTATAAACCTTGTCATCCGTGGAATGGCCCTTAAAGGGGTAAATCGTCGATGGTGATCTAAACTTACAGGCTGGAAATGAACATCTGACTGTCTCTATAGTGGTCCTGAAGGTGCACGGTCGGCTAACCAAACTCAGCTGCGAAGCTATGCTCTTCGGCGACAAAGAACTGTCCCTCTTTAAATTACATTCACCATCCTTTGACAGGCATTGAACAAAAGGTCTCTTTAGAAAATATTAGCTGTTTGATTCGCGTTTGACGCATTGCAGTTCTGGATCGTCCACTAATATTTTAATTTACTCTTGAATCGTATTAAATTTTGATTAAACTGTTTCTATATGAGATATGCGGGTTTTAATTTGACACAAGTCTACTGCTAAAATTATTGAACCTGTAAACATTTCTATGAATTTAAAACTACGCTACTTTATATCATAAAGCAGTTCCAACCATTTCTCTAGCTAGGAGGCTGATATGGTCAAACTGGGACCATATTTCTTTGATGAGGAAATGGCGTGCTGCGATCAGACCCATTCCAATCGACAGGCGGTAACAATATTCTAAAGTGCCGGGTTTTAATTAATAGATTTTATGAAAAACGCGTTTTTTCCACACGATCACAATACTTCTTTCACATATAGGAGTTCGAAACAAAAAAATATGATCTAGGTTGGACCACGTCAAAAGGTTCAATCAAATCGAAAGGTATCATCGAGAATTCTCGCCGACAAAATTTTTTTAAGTAAAAAAACTTAGGGCTAGTTGTAAGTGGCAACACTGTTGAATGTTCCGAAAACCGCCAAAGAGTTTTTCTATTGTTGTTGAGTTAAAAAACTGTCTATTTCTAAAACATAACATATCAATATAATGTCGACTTGCGGACATCACTAATTTTAGTTCTATGGACTTTCGTCTCTGCATCTGCCTACAGCGCCAAAATGGCGTTAGTCACGTAGGCACTTAAATCATTTGACAGCAGCCAGTCCAGTAGGTTGTAGTAGAGGTCAGTGGTTACAATTCACCGATTTGGGTTGCATGCACTATTCTAA
Organism: Apoda limacodes; assembly: GCA_946406115.1. Lineage (NCBI taxonomy): Eukaryota > Metazoa > Arthropoda > Insecta > Lepidoptera > Limacodidae > Apoda > Apoda limacodes. The sequence goes on along the minus strand of OX291553.1, from coordinate 470,125 downwards.
AAGTTGTAATGCTATTGTGTGACGATATACGACCTTAATTGAAAAACTTAATACTTAGATTATAACTCCATGACATTGGTTGTCATAGTTACATGTTTTGTTATTGTCGAGACCATAAAACGCAACTTCAACGTGGCTCACGATTGGCCAGCTACAACGCATACGTCACATCACTCACGACCAATGGGTATACCAGTGACGGGGAATCCCGCCATCTTGAGAGCACTTGCAAATACTTACCTATGCAAACGTTAACGACACATTTCAATCTTTTTTTGTATTTTATATTTAATGAACAGTTATTCGCATTAATAATTTTACTGAAGAGCGTCTACACGAAGATAAATTATATAGCATCTACAGCGTCCCTCTCGACATTTTTGATCCTACGAGTCGGATTTTGAGACCAACACTACTGCTTCAACCTCGAGAAGGGAACGTGAAATCTTCACCTAAAGCGCCTTAGAAAAGAAGTTAATTCCAAGAAGATCACCCTTAAAACCTCGCATCAATTACTGCGCGATTTAGTTAAAAAACGAGCTATAGTAAAAGGTCGTTTAACTAGGTTTTCTAAGTATATAGACAATTTCACATTAGAAAAAGCTGTTGGTGCATGATACACGTCTACACAAAATAAGTAACTCTTTTATGGGGCAATGTATACACTTTTACAACAAAGTTCCCAATAAAATTCAAAATCTATCAATAAGTAAATTTAAATCTTTTATCAAGCAGGTACTTTGTAAAAAGGCATACTACAATATTTCAGACTATGTAAATGATAAAAATCCTTGGGACTGATGATGCTCAATTACAGGATGCATAGGTAAACCAAATTAAAATGGAAATAACATAAAATTGTACGACTAATTTTTTTTTATTTAAAACATTAATTGTATTTTAGTTTATTTGTATTATTGATAGTGTTTTTAAAAGAGTAACTATCGAGTTTCTTGCCGGATTCTTCTCGGTAGAAATCAACAACATTGTGAACCGGCGGGAAGGTGGGAGGGTTCAAAAAATAATATTTTATAACTTTGACGATTCAAAAGTGATTGTAAAATCCTTATTTGAATAAACCATTTTGACTTTGACTTTGACTTTGAAAGTGTTCAACAGCGAATCGATTTAAAATTACGCATTCAAGGAGCAGCTAGCCTATTTTCTGAATTTAACGAGCTTCAGACAAAAATAGAAGAATCTTTACCAGAGGTAGATTTAGATGAGCAATCATTACAACGCGATACGTTTGAAGACAGTTATTATAGCACAGTTGCTGGTGCTGAGTGTAAACTAAAGATGGAGGAATCATGTACAAGTTCTTGTTCAAACAACAGTGAGGATGATTCTGTCAAATTACCTATTCTCTATCCCTACCTTTGACGGTTCCCGTAAGCATTGGTTGGAGTTTAGGGATACCTATTCATCATTAGTGCACAATTCCACTAAAATAAGGAGTATACAGAAGTTCCATTACCTTAAATCGTGTTTAACAGGTAATGCGGCACTAGTAATTGACTCAATAGAGTATTCGGCTAATAATTACTCAGTTGCATGGGAGTTAATTTTAAACTGATACAACAACAGTAGGTTGCTTATCAACACTCATGTACACGAATTATGTACTATTAATTCATTATCAAAAGAATCACCAGACTTATTGCGAAACTTGGTCGATACAATTTAAAAAAATCTACGGGCCTTAAAAATCTTAAAAGAACCAGAAGACAGCTGGGACACTGTAATTATTTATATTATTGTTTCCAAACTCGACAAAACGACGGAACGAGAATGGACCGCATTGAGATGTATTTAAAAGTTAATAACGTCAAGGAGGACTTAAAAGTGCCTACTATGATATTGGTGATGGGAGATGAAGCATATGAGCTGCTCGTAAACCTAGCGAGCCCAAAGAAACCATCTGAGTTGGAGTACAACGTGGCGTCGGAGTTGTTACGTAATCATTTGCAACCGAGTCCGTCGGTGCTCGCGGAACGATACCGGTTTCGACAGAGAAGGCAACAGACCGCTGAGACGGTGAGTGATTACGTGGCAGTGCTGAAGAAGCTTGCACGGAATTGTTAATTTAACGAAAACCTATTGGAAAACCTACGAGATCAATTCGTGTGCGGAGGTGATATAATTCGTCAACGGTTGTTTGCCGAGGATGAAAATTTGGATTTTTTAAAAGCCGTCAAAATCGCAACATCTTTGGAGGCGGCGGAGCGGGATGCTGCTGCGGTAGAGGCGCGGAACGTGCCGGAGGCAACGGGGAGCGTCGGGGACATGCACGCGATGCAGGCAAGGATGGGGCGCACGGGCCGAGCGCAACCACACACGGGCGCTGGCGTCACCGCCGCCGGCGCAGCAGCTCGGCTGCAGGGCAACAAAGTGAGAGGGCTTCGTGGCCTAATTGCAAAGGGTGCGGAACGACAAGTTACGGTTACGCGAACTGTGGGTTCCGTGACTATATTTGCAGCCGGTGTGGACGACGGGGTCACTTCCGGCGGGTTTGTGTGTCGGTGAGCGCCGCCGGGTTGGGCGGTGCGGCCACCGGGCCGCAAGTAGGTGGTCGTGGGTTGCACTACGGAGCGGCGCTGGAGCAGCTGGACGAGCTCGAGACAGAAGAAGACTCGGTTGACTTACATCAATTGTGTTTAAGAGACTATAAGCCGGTGAGTTTACCTGTGTCTATAGATAAAAAAATAATTTTAATGGAAGTCGATACAGGATCGCCAATTTCATGTATAAGCAAAAATAAATACACTAAATATTTTAGTTATTTGGAGATCCAACCTTACAACTTATCTTTTAAGTTTATTGATGGATCAGCAATTAAGCCGTAAGGGTTTATTTTGCCATCGGTGCTATATAATGACATAGAGAGAAAACTAGAATTGCTTGTTATATAAGGCGGAACTACTTCTCTCATAGGTCGACAATGGTTAATGGAATTAAAAATACCTATTATAAACTTACAGAATTGTAACAGTATTGAATCGCACGATTCAGGTACAGTAACAGATAACAATATGAGTGAACTTTTGGACAGATATAAACAATTGTTTGATGGCACGCTGGGTCGGTTCACGGGCGGCAAGGCGCAACTACGGATAGGCGAGGGCGCGGCGCCGGTGTTTAACCGCGCGCGGGTTTTGCGGTAAGCGCTACGCGAGCGCGTCGATACCGAGCTTGACGCCATGCTCCGTGGCGGCATCATCGAGCCCATCGACTTTTTTTTTTATTATACCACTAAGGTGGCAAACAAGCTTACGGTCCTCCTGATGGTAAGCGGTCACCGTAGCCTATGGACGCTTGCAACACCAGGGGTACCACTTGCGCGTTGCCGACCCTTCAGAATTATAATAACTTCTTTCTTGAAGAACTCCTGTAGTCCTTGCAGAAAACCTTGGCAGGGAGCTCATTCCACAGCTTAAGCGTTCGCGGGAGGAAGTTTCTCTGAAACCGCACTGTTAGGTTCTAAAGTGTGAAAATTAATTTCCTGCCGATGGCGAGCGGTGCGATGGTAGAAAGTAGCCGTGGGCATCATTTCGAACAATTCCTCAGAACACAACCCATTGTACAAGCGGTAGAACACACACAGTGAAGCAAAGTCTCTCCTCAGACTTAAGGGCTCGATACCGCAAGTGAGTTTGTAATCGTCGACAATTCTCACAGCCCGTCGTTGAACCGAGTCAAAAGGGCCAAGCTGGTATCCGGGTGCACCTGCCCAGAGATGGCAGCAGCACTCCATATGGAGCCGAACTTGCGACTTGTAAAGTAACAACCTTTGCCCCGACGTGAAGTACTGCTTCGCTCTGTTGAGTACACCAAGTTTTTTGGACGCAAGCTTCAACTTATCTTGTAAATGATCTCGGAACTGAACATCGCTGGAGATGTCGACACCAAGGATCCCAATGCTGTTGGAGATGGAGAGGGGAGTGTTTTGGAATTGTGGGACTACAGTGAATGGAGTTTTCTTAGCGGTGAGCGCGCACACTTGTGTCTTTGAAGGGTTGAATCGGACCAAGTTTACCCGTCCCCAGTCAGAGACCTGGGACAGTGTGGTCTCGATTTGAGACACAAGTTCTCCGCGGTTTTCCTCCACAACGGAACGAGGGATATTTCCACGACCCGTGTAAAAAGCGTCTCCAGTACTGTCATCTGCATAGCAATGTATGTTGTTGAGGTCCAACATGTCATTGATATGCAGTAGATACAGCGTAGGAGACAGCACAGAGTCTTGCGGGACACCAGCATTAATGTCCATGCTATCAGAGCAACTACCGTCAACTACGGTTCGTATGCGTCTGCCGGACAAAAATCTAGCTACCCATTTGCACAAACCCTCGGGCACTCCGTAAGATGACAACTTCGATAGAAGACCCCGGTGCCAGACCTGATCGAACGCCTTCGCTATGTCCAGGCTACATGCCAATGCCTCCCCCTGACTCTCAATGGCTAGTGCCCATCGGTATGTGAGATACACTAGAAGGTCACTAGTCGAGCGACCGTGGCCACTGACCAGATCGTGTACTTCTAGGTATCTTAGAAGCTGTGTGTTGATCACACGCTCCATCACTTTCTTACTAAAACTCGAGGCAGCATTCAATTTGCGTTTTAACTCAGAAATATACGGATCCTTATTATAACGAGCCGTGGTCCAAGCCTCATATGCATTTTGCTTAAGAATTTTAGCTTTTCTGCAAGACCAATTAAACCACGGTCGTTTTTTGACGCCGGCAGCTACTCGCGGGTTAGGAATATATCATTCCATACCAGCAAGGATTGTCTCAGTGACTGCGGCTGCGCAGACGTCAGGATCTTTTGAGTTAAAGCAGATCTGCCTCCACGGGTACGATGCGTAAAATTCTCGCAATCCATCCCAGTGTGCCACAAACGACGCCAATTAGTTGGCCCCGAAGGATCGGGTTGTGTGCATGACACTTGAGTCCAAACGAGACAGTGGTCTGAGGAGCCAAGAGGCGCATCCACTGAGACGGAGTATCCGTCCGGACGAATAGTCAGCAGAAGGTCCAGTAAGGAGCTCGTATGTTCCTCTATATCTGGTATTCTCATTGGAGAAAGTACCAGCTAAGAGAATCCATAGGTCAAAGCAAATTCATGAGCAGATATCCCAGCATAGTTATTGGTTCGAGAACTGAGCCACTCGCGATGGTGGCCGTTAAAGTCTCCCAAAATAACTAGTTCTGCTGTGGGATATTTCTCTAGAACATTGTCAGCCGTCAAACTCAGGTGCGTGAAGAGTCGAGTTACGTCCGTGTCACCGCTATGACACCTGTATAGGCACGCATAGATACGAGGGTGGCCGCCGTAATCTACGCGCACCCACAATATCGACAGGTCCCTGTCTTCAAGGCTATGAAGGCGGCGACAGCAGATATCCTCCCGGACGAACATACATACACCGGCACGACTCATGAAATTGTGTTCAAGTTTGTAGCCGGGATAGTGAAGGTATGATGTGTCGGCCGGGCAGTATATCTGCGTCTCCGTTAGAAAAAGACTGGTCGGCTGCGCAGTTTCGAGATGGTGGTGGACTGCGTTAAGATTTGCGTGAATACCCCTGATGTTGCAAAAATCCACATTTTATGTGGATGGAGTAGCCGCTGTACAAACTCTTTTCTTTTTCGTTCTCATGGTCATAATATATAAAAAAAAGTTACTAAGACTAAGGATGAGGATTCACTGCACAGACAGCTAAGAGGACAAAAAGTGCGGTTCTAAGACTGCCGAAGCTCGCAACAGATGATACGGTTGCTGGCACGGCGGGCGGAAGGGCCCCTGATCCCCCTCTGTTGTAGTAGCCGGGTCCACTCCGGTCTCCTTCTCCGGCACGACTACCACTTCAGATACTTTACACAGGCTGGCGGATCAGCCTCCCAGGGCGGAGATTAAGTGATCCCTGGGTTCGGGATCCCTTTCAACCTGCGGGCGGCCAACGGTCAGCCGTTTCATCAGGTCTCCCTGACCGCCGAACCAGCACGCCGCGTCTACGCCGAGCATGACAGCAACAAGCACCGCCGGTCCTCCGCTGTCCGCGCAGCGAATCCTCAAAGAGCTCTGGCAACCGTACTCACCGCCAGGAACACAACACTACTCAATGTTAGTGTTATTATGGCCGCGGTTTTCTGTAAGGTGGAGGTACTTCCCCAGTTCAGGCCGCTCATACGCGCAACTCGCTATGCCCTGCTTTAGTTGTTCGGGTGGCTTATTCGAGCAGTACCTGCAGTGCCCTACCTCTCTTAAAACTCGACTGCTCCGACTGGGCCTTACCACTTGATCCAGTCAACAAGGCTGACGGATCTCTAAGGGTTTGTGTAGACTATAAGGCGACTCTAAACTCTGTTTTATTAGTTGATCGTTACCCGTAACCTCGCTTCGATGATATACTGTTCACATTAAATGGGGCTAAATATTTTAGTAAAATAGATTTATCACAATCTTATAATCAAATTGAGTTAGATGAGTCAAAAAAATACAAAGTTATTAATACTCACCGGGGCCTATTTGTCTACAATAGATTAGTGTACGGCTTAGCCTCCAGCCCGGGTATTTTCCAGCGCATTATGACGAATGTGCTTCGTGGTATTCCTAACGTGGCCGTTTTCATAGACGATATCATAATAGGGGGGAGGACAAAATCGGATCACCTACAAGCCTTGCAAACGGTGTTTCAACGCTTACTAGATAACGGATTGAGATTAAAAAAATCTAAGTGTGTGTTTTTGGCACAAGAAATTTCATACTTAGGTTATGTAATATCGAAGGACGGAGTTACAGCGGACCCGGCAAAAATAATGCTGTCAAGGATATTCAAAGGCCGCAAAATATTTCGGAACTCCGTTCATTTTTGGGGCTAGTTAATTTCTTCAGTAAATTCGTTAGCAATTTTAGTCAAAGTTTAGTACCACTTTACAATCTTCTATAGAAAAATGTTAGTTGAGAATGGACACCTAACTGCGAAAAATCATTTCAAGGCATTAAGGATAAATTAGTGGGGTCCGAAGTCCTAGCACACTATGATCCCAAAAAGCCACTAATAGTGACGTGCGACGCGAGCGGCGTCGGGGTCGGTGGCGTGCTGTCGCAGGATGACGCGGGCGGGGCGGAGCGACCCGTGGCGTACGCATCGCGCTCTCTCACACCAGCGGAGAAAAACTATTCACAGATACATAGGGAGGCCCTAGCTATTATTTACTGTATAAAAAAATTTCACCATTATATATACGGCCGGCGTTTTACTCTAAGAACGGATCACAAGCCGCTCGTATCGATCCTTGGGCCTGATACCGGCATACCTACTATGACAGCTAGCCGTATGCAACGATGGGCCATCATATTATCTGCATATCACTATGATATAGAATATGTAAGAACGGGAGATTACAGCGCAGACGGGTTGTCCAGGTTGCCGCTACCGAACAAGGAACTAGTTTCACTAAAACTGCCGGAACAAACACACTTACATTTCGCGCAAGATGCTTTACTTTTAGATTGTATGGAAATTAAGAAACATACGGCGAGGGATCCTATTTTAGGAAGAGTACTTATGTTTATCCGGGACGGTTGGCCAACGGATTGCGACATTGAAGGTTTGCGTCCTTATTTTAATAAAAAAAGGAATTGTACGAATAGTTGTGTAATGTGGGTCGTCATACCGGAGATCTGTAGGGGAACGATTTTGCAAATGATACATGAACCTCACATGGGTATAGTGAAGTCAAAGGCATTAGCGCGGAGCTACGTGTGGTGGACGGCCTCGATGAGGCAGTGGAGGCGACGTGCCGCACGTGCACCACGTGTGCCGCGCACGCAGATGCGCCGCCGCGACAAGCACTGCGCCCCTGGCCCTGGCCGCGCTACCGTGGATGAGACTGCATCTCGATTTTATGGGACCCATCTTAGGCAAGACTTATCTGGTTGTTGTTGGCGCTATGTATAAGTGGTTGGAAGTTTTTAGTGTACATAGCACTGCGGCGACTACAACTATCGATAAGTTATCAGAACTGTGGAGTAGGTGGGGGGGTACCCAGACAAATTGTTACCGATTACAAGCCAGGAATTTAAGACCTTCCTGAGCAGTATTGGGATAGAGCATATATTCTCTCCTCCGTACCACCCTGCGTCTAACGGGGCTGCCAAAAATGCCGTCAAGACTTTAAAAAGAGTTATTAAAAAAGCTAATTTCGAAAAACAAAACATAACAAAAATGCTTAATACCTTTTTATTATATTATAGGAACACGGAACACGCATCGACAGGGGAAAGTCCGGCTATGCTTTTATTAGGTAGACAATTGCGAACGCGGTTAGACGCAATGCGACCGGATAGGGAATTTAGGATGAAACAAATACAGCAGCGGCAAGTTGATAATGCAGCTGGTGAGGCAGATAGGGTTATGAGAACTGGTCAGAATGTATGGTATCGCCAATATTTAAAGGGGGAAAAGTGGGTACCAGGTACGGTCGAGACGTGCTTGGGCCCGTCGAATTATAAAGTAGTAGGTGAAGGAGGTAGCGAGGGACATCGTCACATAAATCAACTGAGACGCAGGGTTAGGAGTTCGCTTGTTACACCAAATCCTGAGACAGACACGCCCGAGATTAATCAGGACGATCGAAAAGCTCGTGAAATGTCTGGTAGGGACTGGTTACACAGCCGAGGCAGTATTGCGGCGGAGGGTCCGCTATTAGTCAGCTAGCAGCCAGCACCAGCTCGATCTGAGCAGTTGCCGCCGGGCAGTAGCTCTCCTCCTCGTAACGATACGCTACTATCTACCCCAACTGAACCCCGGCCTTGTGAGCCGATCGCAATGTCGCCAACCACCTCGCAAGTCCGACCTAGACCTGTGCGCAGATGAAGACTTAAGAATTGTAATTAGGCTAAGTACTATTTAGTTCATAACTTAGTTTTAATAACAGTTTTAGTGTGGAGGAATGTAGCGTATTAATATGATATTGAAGGTAGCTGCACGACAGTGGACCGTCGCCATGTTGGGCGCGGCATTCATATTATACGTTCGTAAGGATCAGCTGTGTTTTCTTATTTAGACGTTATGTGCTCAATATCAGTGTGTGCAGCAGGTCCTGTTATCAATTGCATTAGTTGAAGTAGCAGATCAACATAATAATTATCACGTCGCCCGCGTTCTTTTAGACTCAGGGAGCGAGCGATGCATTATAACGCAATCATTATGAAAATCTTTAGACCGTTCGTTAATACAGTCCACTCATGAAATACGTGGAGTTGGTAATGCGATAACACATGCCACGTAAATGTGTGATATCAAAATAAAATCACGAACCAACTCATTTAATACGAGCTTACAATGTATAGTGCTTCCGCATATCACATCTACATTACCAAAAATACCTAATTAAGCCGCACAATTTAGGGTTCCGTGTAACTTACAGTTAGTCGATCCGCATTTTAACGAAAACCGAGACGTACAAATACTTATAGGCGCTGATAAGTTCTGGGATTTCTTACTAGAAGGTAAAATGCGTTTACCTAACGGACCATTTTTACAAAATACGAAATTAGGCTGGGTGCTAGCAGGATCCGTACATTTCAATAGGCGCAACGTGAGCTATGGCCATTGCAATTTTTCTCAAGCGATTAATGACCAGTTACGACGGTTCTGGGAGCTTGAGGAAATGCATCAGCCATGTAATACATACACAGAGGAAAAACGTGCTTGTGAAGAACATTTCGTCAACACTACGACGCGTGGTAACGACGGAAGGTTTTGTGTCAGCATTCCTCTTAAATCATCACCACAAAACATAGGTGAATCGCAACCTCAAGCTCTTAACCGATTCTTGTCGTTAGAAAAACGGTTACAACGGGTACCTGAATATAAAAAGATGTACAGCGAGTTTATGCGCGAGTATGAATATTTAGGTCATATGACTCTTGTCAGTAACAATCATGGGACCCCTAATCACTTCATACCTCACCTTGGAGTATTTCGGGAACACAGCACAACCACAAAACTACGAGTAGTATTTGATGCCAGCGCCGCTTCGTCAAATGGAGTATCACTTAATGATATTCAACGTGTAGGGCCTCCTATACAAGGAGACTTGTTCTCCATTTTGCTACGTTTGCGACAGCATAGGTTTATAGCCTGTGGAGACGTGGAAAAATGTACCGTCAAGTAAGGATATTTGAAGGTCATCGTGACCTTCAGCTCATTTTATGCGCGATGATCCGACGGCACATTTACACACTTATCATCATCCGCGCCCTACTTAGCCGTTAGATGCCTTCGAGAGTTAGGCTACACTAGTGATGACCCGGATGTCAAACGAGTCATCACAGAAGATATATACGTTGATGACCTAATAACTGGTCTGGATGACAAAATTTAATTACTAGACTTATGTGAAAAATTTACAATATATTGCAATCCGGGTGTTTTCCATTAAGAAAATGGATGTTTAACTTTGAATGCGATCGACCTACTTTTAACGGTAAAAAACAACTAAATTTATCCGATAAACAGTGCAAAACACTTGGTTTAGGTTGGAATTGTAGCACAGATGAATTAAATTATAACACACAACTTGGAAACCACGATAAACTTACCAAACGTACAATATTATCTTACGTTTCGCAAATAATTGATCCGCTAGGATTATTGACACCTATCGTAATAACAGCAAAAATTTTATTGCAACGCCTCTGGCTTTTAAAAACACACTGGCGGTACCAGATGATGTGACAGAGTCATGGAATCGGTTTGTCATGAGTTTGTCATTGCTTGACTCCATACACATTCCTCGACATGCAATAGGCGTGGATCCACTATTTATCGAGTTGCATATTGTTCGCTAAAATTCGCCCCTCGAATTTGCTCGCATATATTTTCTTATTATAAATAAATAAATTCCCTATACCCGACTACCGACCGTACGTTATTTATAACTGACATAATTCTACGGGACCCAATGTACAAGACTACGTGACCATACCGACACCGACACCTACGATGGAAAGGTACCCAAGGCCGCCAGCGCCTTGCAAGCCGCCCGCTGCATCGACAGACAGTTGTACCAAGCTAGCCGTCACGAACGCACCGCGCGCACTGAAGCGCCCCCCGCCCCGCTTGCCGAAGACGCACTGCGACACCGCGTGTGTTATTATAATACAGACCATATAAAATTATAGAAGATTAAATACCGATACCGCAATCCGCTGTTTTTATTGAATCTGTGTGTGTTAGCTCCATCATCAAGACCTATCTCCGAAACAGAACCGACACAGCCAACCGCCATCCGCTACAGCAACCGCTGCACCTCTCTCTCCGCATTTGAATTGAACTGACGCCCGATTCCGCGAACATTTTTGGAGGTCCCACCGAGATCGTGGGATCATCCTGGAAGAAAAGCCAAGAGGGCCACCAGCACTAGACCAAAAATGTTCGCGGAATCGGGCGTCAGTTCAATTCAAATGCGGAGAGAGAGGTGCAGCGGTTGCTGTAGCGGATGGCGGTTGGCTGTGTCGGTTCTGTTTCGGAGATAGGTCTTGATGATGGAGCTAACACACACAGATTCAATAAAAACAGCGGATTGCGGTATCGGTATTTAATCTTCTATAATTTTATATGGTCTGTATTATAATAACACACATATATTAACGGATGCGTCTCAGGAGGCATACGCAGCATGCGCATACTTGCGCACTATCACAGTACATAATACAGTATGTTGTAGGCTGTTGTGCGCTAAATCTAAAGTCGCACCGATAAAACCTGCCAGTGTACCCAGGCTTGAATTGTGCGGTGCTGTCCTAGGCGCACTTCTTTATTCAAAAATACGTGAATCGCTCCATTGTAACTTCAATAAAGTTTATTTTTGGACCGATTCAACTATAGTGTTAGGTTGGCGGAGCCAAAATGTGGTTGGAGGGACCTCACTTTCTTCATGGCCTTGATTTCGACCGTAATGAGGCCGTTAAATTTTAGTCAAAATATAATACAAACAGACTTGCCCGAAGTCAAGTCGTCTGCCGTTCTTTCATGTAACAACGAACGCGAATGCTCTTCATTCTCGCGATTCTCTCAGTTTAATCGATTGAGACGCACTTTTGCGTATGTTCTTCGTTTTATTTATTATGCAAGGAATTCTAAAATTAATAGGCTAAATGGTGATCTCAGTGTGGATGAACTGACAGAGTCCGAGATACGTTTAGCCAAGTTATCCCAAATGGAATCGTACAAAGATGCTTATCATTTAATAGCTACAAATAAATCGCATAAATTGCAATCTCCGTTAGCAAAATTAAATTTATTTATTGATAAAAATGATAATTTAATTCGTGTAGGCGGTCGCTTAAAAAATTCTAGTCTCTTTCAATATAATAAAAAGCATCCTATATTATTAAATTCAAAACATGAATTTACTGTTTTGTTTATGCGTCACGAGCATAAACGTTTATTCCACGCCGCCCCGCAATCACTTTTATATGAAATACGTCAACAGTAGTGGCCTATAGGAGGACGGAACGTCGCACGTAAAACAGTACACGACTGTCTGTTGTGTAAGCGACTGAAAGACTGAAAGGTAACACTTTACATCCAATTATGGGTAATCTGCCCGCTGAGCGTTTAACTCCCACTTAGGGGCCGTCCATTAATCACGTGAGGTTTTTTTTAGCATTTTTCAACCCCCCCTCCCCCTTGATGATATGTGGTGAGGTTTAAGATTAACACAGACACATTTCAATCTTTTTTTTGTATTTTATATTAAACAAACAGTTATTCGCATTATTTTGCAAATTTTACTGAAGAGCGTCCACACGAAGATAAAATATATAGCATCTACAGCGTCCCTCTCGACAGTTATATTAAAAATATATAAAAGGTAAAATGAAAATATAATAAAAATATATACTTGAAGTGCTTTAATAACTTAATAAATCGTTTTATCTGTATTGCATCTCCACTCACACTTAAAAATTTAACATGGCAGCAGAGCGTTTACATAAATAATCGAATAAAAATGTCAATTGTCAAAATTGAACCTCTCGGAAAAAATAATTACAAACGGAAGCGTATCTTGTTAAGAATAAATTCTGGAAATATGTTAACAAGAACCCACCAGAAGAAGATGCTGAAAACGCTCAAATTACAAGGTCAAAATTAATTCTCTTAATTTCTCCATCTGAAATAAAGCAAATCAAAAATTGCAAAACATCAAAAGAACTATGGGATAAATTAATGTCGATCTATGCCAGATAGGCCACTTTGCTAAAAAGCCTAATACTTTGCAAACTAGATTCAAATGGTGATGTTGGCGAACACTTAAATAAGTTCATGGACCTGGTTGAAAAATTACAGGATCTAGAGATCAATATAAACGAAGACTTTTTATCAATAATAATGCTCTACATTCTGTAGCCGGACCATGAAAACTTTAGAGTAGCCATTGAGTCTCGAGACACATTTCCAAAACCAGAAGATTTAAAGACGAAAATAATTAAATTGGCACGAGCGTTAGCAATCAAGAAGAAACATTTTATTCTTTTTGCAAAACATGCAAAATGTGTATCATACACAAAAATGTTGGTTTAAAAATAAAAATAAGCCATTTAAAAAAGAGTACAAAAATAAGAAAGATAACCAAAAGGTACTCAAACATTTTTGCTTTATGTCTAAAGAAAATAGAAGTAGAAATGATGCTTGGATTATGGACAGTGGTTGTACGTCACACATGACTCACTTAAAAATTGCACTTAAAAAAAACCTAGCATCGAAAAATGTTTCAACAAAAATAGAAGCAAGGGGACAAGCCTCAATTACATTGAAAATGGAAAAGTTGAACTACCAAAGACACTATACGTAACTTCCTTGGCTGTAAATCTTTTATCAGTTGGAAAAATTACTGAAAGGAAATATGGTACTATTCACAAAGAAAGAAGCTATTATTGAAGATTCAAAGAACAAAGAAATGCTAAAAGCAAAAAGAAATTTACTAACAAAATCCGAAAATAATACTAATGTTGTTCAAGAAACATTAAAGTTGAATAAAATTGAAGAGTGGCATAGAAAATTAGGCCACCTGAATAAAGGAGATTTAAAGTTAACACTTAGAAAAGGCTTATTAGTTGGCTTAAATTTCGATATTAATGAATCTGTTGGGAACTGCGAAAGCAGTATTCAAGCTAAACTTAATAGAGCTTCAGAACGAAAAACTGAAAATATTCCTCCCCGTACAACTCAACGACTGGAAATAATACATAGCGATGTATGTGGACAAATTCAGACACCATCACTAAATGGAAATAAATACATCCTCACTTTCATTGACGATTACAGTCGACATTGTAGAGTCTACTTTATCAAGAATAAAAATGAAGTATTAACTATGTTCCAGGAATACAAAAATGAAGTAGAAAATTATACGGAATAAAAAGTAAAATGCCTACTAACAGATAACGGAACTGAATATGTAAATAACGAATTTAAAACATTTCTCAAAGAAAATGGCATAACAAGAAGATTGACAGCTACATATACACCAAGTCAAAATGGCATAGCTGAAAGAAAAAACCGAACACTTGTTGAAAAAGCTCGGGGTATGTTGATAGAGCCAAAAGCACCTCTATGTCTATGGGCTGAAGCAGTGTTTACTGCATACTACTTGTCGAACATAACCGTAAGGGAAATCATTAATAACGAAATACCATTTCAAAGGTGGGTTAGAAGAACTCCATGCGTTAATCATTTGTACACATTAGGATCTAAAACCTTCATTTTAAAAAAAGGTCCTGGTGGTCACAAGTTTTCACCAAAAACCTTAGTTGGTATGTTTGCTGGTTATTCAACACAATCAAAGGCATTCAGAATATATGTGCCCTATAATAATAAAATAATTATCTCAAAAGATGTACGAGTCATTCAAAACTGTTCTATGAAAATAAGTTGGAAGCTGAGAACATAGAAAGTGAAATTATATCTATTCTCCGCTAGCCAACACAAAATGAAACTTTTAATAAAGTGATTGAAGAAGACACCGTTGACGGTATATGTGAATTTTTAGATTACAACAATGAAGACCAAAATCTTATTGAACAAGACCACAATGCAAACAATCAAGATTATATTGAAGACCATGTTGATTCTTATGAACATAATGATCTAACCAATGATGTAAGTCATACAGAAGATCCAAATGAAACATTTGAAATAAATGAAATTAAAACATCAAGAGAAGTACGGGAAGATAGTCTCCCTAGGATGACTTTGAGGGACAGATCAAAAATTGGACCTCCTAAATTCTTTCACGGTTATGCAATCGCAATAGCAGAAACTATATACGAAAAACCCATTGTTCCAACAAATTTTCCAGAAATATAATACACAGATTTACCAAAAGGCAAAAAAGCTTTACCAAATAAGTGTATTTTCAAAATCAATCAATCAATCCGGATGACACTGTTGAACGATATAAAGCCAGATTAGTAACAAAAGGGTTTTCACAACAAGACGGGGTCGATTATAACAAAAGGTTCAGTCCCGTTGCGCACCTTACTTCGATTAGAACTATCATTGGAGTTGCTGCTGCTGAAAATCTGCAGCTAAAACAATTTGACGTCACAACTGCATTTCTGAATGGCAAGGTAGAAGAGGAGATTTACATTGCACCACCAGAAGGTGTGAAAGTACCAAAAGGGAAAGTAGGGTCTGTAGATTAAAAAAGTATCTCTACGGATTAAAACAAGCACCTAGGTGCTGGAACGCATTGTATTCACAGTTACCTAATAAATGCTGATTTTAAAAGAAGCGAAGCAGATCCCTGTCTATATACAAAAGTAACAGACAATTCAAAAATAATTATTGGTCTTTACGTAGATGATGGATTGATGGCATTATTTGGAACAGCTGGAGAAGAGTTTATAAGTGAAATAAAAATTAAATTTAAAATTAGATCTAAGCCTGTCAATTATTTTCTAGGTATGGAAATAAGCAAAACAAAAGATGGTAGAATCGTAATTTCACAGAAAGCCTACATAAAGTTCTAGAAAAATATGGTATGACAAATTGCAAGCCAGTAGCATCTCCTGCAATTAAACTTGAGAAAAATGGAGAACATGATAAAGTCACATTCCCATATCGAAATAGATATCTTGACATCCTTCTAGATAAAATGTGGTTGCCGTGAAACGTATTTTAAGATATCTCAAAGGAACTTAAGAAAAAGGTTTAATTTTTAACAGTAAAGGAGAAAAAGAGCTGTTATGTTATTCCGATCTAGATTATGGAGGAAATCCTGAGATAGGACACTCAACTACAGGCATTTGCTTGTATGCTTCCACTGCAATTGGTTGGAAAAGCCAAAAACAAATCTCGGTGGCGCTTTCCACAACTGAAGCCGAAATAGTTGCTGTAAGTGAAACAGCTCAAGAAATTATATGGCTAAAAAGACTCTTACGAGATTTAATGGACATTACGGATTAAAAATAATAATGCTATGCATCGATAATGAATCTGCAGTCAAGTTAGCCTATAATCCGATATGAATATCATAGACGAACCAAGCACATACACTTAATACATTTTTATGTAATAGAATGTGTTATGAATGGAGACCTAATTGTCCAGCAAGTTGCTGCACAATACCAGCTTGCAGACATGTTAACAAAACGTCTTTATGGTCCAAGATTCAATTACTTTATCTCAAAGATTGGACTTCAAGTCTAATAAGAAAAGGGGATGTGAAGATATACGACCTTCATTGAAAAACTAAATACTTAGATTATAACTTCATGACATTAGTTGTCATAGTTACATGTTTTATTATTTTAAAAATATATAAAAGTTAAAATGAAAATATAATAAAAATACAAATATATACTTGAAGTGCTTTAATAACTTAATAAATTGTTTTATCTGTATTGCAACCGACTCATAGTTAAAAATTTCCCATATTGTACGTGTTTTGCTAGGCTAAAAGACCTGAATCCATGGCCGTCACTATGACATGAAAATATTGTGGCAAGCTGCCCACAGGGATATTAGTACAAGTTACATAAAAAAAATCGTGCAGTATCGCTACAGAGAAAGCGTTTTCGAAACGATTGCGGTAAACTTATTCCTAATGTACCGAAAACGCTGTATCCTGGGCGTCGGCTGGATAACTCTTCATTATCTGTGCCAATTATCGAAAATCGCTAATGTTTCTTAATTCATAAATTCAAATTTACATGTCAATTTTTATACATTAAATCTAGCATAGATTGGTACAATTAAATTAATATGGATATTTATTTTATTACAAGTTGAAATACATTAATTCACTACTTGTAAAGCAGCAACCTCTGCCCCGACGTGAAGTACTACCTCGCTCTGTTGAGTACACCTAGCTTTTTGGATGCCAGCATATCCTTGCCTTGCAAATGATCTCGGAACTGAACATCACTGGAGATGTCAACACCAAGGATCCCAATGCTCTTGGAGATGAAGAGGGGAGTGTTCTGGAATTGTAGGACTACAGTGAATGGGGTTTTCTTAGCGGTGAACGCGCAGACTTGTGTCTTTATGGGGTTGAATCGCACCAAGTTTACCCGCCCCTAGTCAAAGACCTTGGACAGTGTGGTCTCGATTTGAGACACAACTTCTCCGCGGTTTTTCTCCACAACGGAGCGAGGGATGATTGCACAACCCGTGTGATAAGCATCTCCAGTACTGTCATCATGTTGTTGATGTCCAACATGTCATTGATTTGCAGTAAAAACAGCGTAGGAGACAGCACAGAGCCTTGCATTAATGTCCATGCTATCAGAGCAACTACCGTCAACTACCGTCTGCCGGACATAAAGCTAGCCACACATTTGCACAAACCCACGGGCACTACGTAAGAAGGCAATTTCGATAGAAGATCCCGGTGCCAGACCCGATCAAACGCCTTCGTTATGTCGAGGCTACAGGCCAACGCATCCCCCTGACTCTCAATGGCTAGTACCCATCGGTGTGCGAGATACACTACGATACACTAGAAGGTCGAGCTACCGTGACAAAAGCCAAAGCCGAGACAATCACTGGCCAGGTCACGTTCTTCCAGGTATCTTAGAAGCTGTGTTTTTATCACACGCTCCATCACCTTGGAGAGGAGAGTGGTAATAGCGACAGGCCGGTAAATCGCAGTCTTCCATGAAGACAAAAATTGTCTAATGTGGTAGGAAAGCGCGAAGAAGCGCGTGAGTATAGGACATAACTCATGAGCAAACTGCTTAAGCACCACTGCTGGTTTACCATCTGGCCCACTCAACTTATGAACGTCTAGAGAAAGCAATGCCCGCCGGACCTCCTGCTGTGCTATGGAGATTTCCGGCATGGTCTTACCACACCACGGTATAGTACCTAGGTGGTGCAGCGCCTTCATCGTTCATATTCGAGTTTGAAACAAAGAGACTGCCCAGTAGGTCGGCTTTCTCTTTAGCACTATGGGCCAAGTCACCATCGGTCTTTCGCAGTGGTGGTAACGACGACTGGCAAAAGTTCCCTTCGGCAGCTTTGGCAAGCGACCAGAAAGCATGACTCCCAGATCGATAACTCGCAGTTCACCCACCTATTTTGCCGATGAATTGGAATATTGCTTTTGCAGTTGCTTTCTTACTGAACCTCGAGGCAGTATTTAATTTGTGTTTTACCTCAGAAATATTCGGATCCTAGATGATGAGAGATGGCCTAGATGGATCGGGTTGTGTGCAATGACACTTCAATCCGAACGAGACAGTGGTCCGAGGAGCCTAGAGGCGCATCCACTGAGACAAAATATTCGTCCGGACGTGTAGTCAGCAGAAGGTCCAGTAAGGAGCTCGTATGGTCCTCTATATTTGGTATTCTCGTTGGAGAATAGTAGAGCTGAGAGAATCCATAGGTCAAAGCCAATTCATGAGCAGATGTACCTGCATAGTTATTGGTTCGAGAACTGAGCCACTCACGATGGTGGGCGTTGAAGTCTTATACTAGTTCTGCTGTGGGATATTGCTCTAGGTCAGCTGTCAAACTCAGGTGCGTGAAAATTTGAGCTACGTCCGAGCCACTGCTATGAGATCTGTATAGGCACGCAAATATACGAGTGTGGCCGCTGTGATCTAGGCACACACACAATATCGACAGGTCCCTGTGTCACACCTTGTTGTATTTCCATACTGAGTACATAGATACAGAATACTTAATATCAAATAATATATAAATTTACTAAAAATAAATATTAATCTAACCTTAAAATGGTTATGTTGGTACGATTCCCTACTTCGCCACACTACGCTGGCGACCAGCTAGATCGTTACACGCTGCAAGTCAAATGGTTATACCCTATACAAGCATCATTGGAATGCGTCATCTTTGATTTTATTTAAAATAGTACTGTAGTGATAATCGTGGGTGTAGAAAACCCCTTGACATAGCGTTATTTAAGCTGTATAGTTAAATGTGTAATGCTTCGTGTCAGTTGCATGACCTTGTCATGACATCTACATTACCACATACAAATGAACTTTCTTTATAGTATAAATTAGATATATTTTCATATTTAGTTGGTAGTTATTAGTTACTTGTGCTATTTGTTTAACGCATTTCACTTGTAACCAAGCTAGCTAGATTTTGCTAAGTCCACCTGCTAATTTGCCATAAACCCTGACTGCCTCATCTTCATCCCTAATTGTTGTACATAAAACTACCCTAATTCATGGATCTACACGCATTCCAATTCTATTCGAAACGATTGTTTCGAAAATGCTATCTCTATAGCGATATTGCACGATTTTTCGATTGTAACTTGTCTAAGGCCCTTGGGGGCTTAGACTTTTAAAATTTAGCGTCACGAAAAAAAAAATGGGATCGAACAAAATGTATGAACATAAAGTTTATGACGTAACTTGCTATCGGGACCATCGTCAAGCCACTGTAGAGAGCCGAAACGAAAGTCGTCAATACATTAGGTAGCCATATTGCAACTTTACAAAGGCGATTCCTTTTTGATATTCGTAGAACTTGCGTTCGCCTAGACCCTGCGGATAAGCTTGGCGATTACAAATGGCGGCTTGAAATCTATTGTGGATATTTATTAGGTATTTAAATGTGGTGTTTTTATTAATATTTGTATTATAGGTATCGTATTGTGACGAAATAAACCTACCTAAGATTATTAGTTAGTTAGTTAGATATTGAATCTTTAATTATTGTCATATTTTCGCAACATCCTAAGCAACATTTTGTAATCAAATATGATGGTGCTTTTCAAAATCTGTGTTCTAAGAACCTATTGAAATGTATTTGTTTTAGGTTTACGTATAGTAGCTACATATGCATGTTGATAACAATGAATGTTGCAGCGAGCCAGTTTGTAACTGCTTTCACTTCCTCTAAATAAATCAGTGTCAAATCGGATGCCTTGAGTTTCACTCACTTCATGGTGGCAGCGCACAGAGTGGTAAAACAACCAAAAACCTGGCCAAATGTCAAATTTCTCAAAATATTCTACTAGACTTAAAACTTAATCTTATAAATCAGCGAGTCACTAGGCAAAATTTCTACATGCTCCCGAGTCCACGTCCGCCACACGGGCAGTCGGAACCTAGCTCTTGTTTACAACACTCGTCTCTCGTGTCATAATTTATGTTCAAAGTGATTCGAGATACAAAATTGCCATGGATTCTATCAATCAAGGTATGTACAACATTATGTAATCCGTTTTGTTTATTAGGAGATCTTACTTATGTCATACCATGCAGTCAAACAACATGCCTAAAAATATTGGATTTTTTGTCATAATTGGTATTTTTAAACAAGTGCAACTTATCGCAACTGCATCATAGTTATATTTAAATAAACTTCAGTATATGTTCAATCATACTAGGTAGCAAAAACATTCACATAAAAGATAATTTAAACTCTAAAAACTGTACCTTTAACAGCGCTTTTCTTAAGATATTTTTTATTGTTTCAGACTCTTTACATTTTGTTGACCAGTAAATAGCTTCATGAATTAGTTTGAGCAAGTTCACAGCAGTTGCTTGACGGAAAGCTCCAAGATTTGGACAAGAAGTTAGTGTCAAAATGACGAACTTTTCAAAATGATTAAGTCGTTTAAAGCAGTATATAAACGGAAGTGGTTAGCAAGCAATAGAACTGAGTCACGTTTCCTGGCAAAAAACGAGGAATGGCTTAACGAAGACGTCACTCTACCTGCCTAGCCGATTCCAGGATGTTACAAGGGTCGTCCAACTAAAGCATTCGGTGAATTAAGTGATCGGTTAAAGCGTCGTAAAACATTGGAAATTAGACAAATGTCTCTGTGGAGGAACTTACTTATGCGGCACAGATGAGTTATAGAGCTGCATGTAAAATTTATGATGCTTTCGTGATTCCAGAACTGACAAAAGCCCTACCCGAGCAACTAAGTTCCGCAAGGCAGTTGCTATCGGCAGTAAAACTACTACTACCAAAAAGCATACGCCAGAAGATGCCCTAACGATTTTCGTGGAAGCCGATATGACCTTAAGTCAATATGAGGTGATACACCAGGCGAATAAAGACGTATACCCTTGTTATACGTTTATCCAGAGGGCAAAACAGAATTGTTATCCACCGAAAAAGATGAATGAAACGGTTGCAGAGGTGATACTACATGATCTGCTCGATCACACATCTTCGCGGCTCTGCAAATATTTGGAAACAGTTCTCGAACAACTAGAGGCAAGAAAAATCAAATAAACAGGCTTTCTCTAACGAAGCAGCAGCTCTCTTTATACCAGAAGATGATGAATAATTTTATTTTGTACTTACATTTTTAGTTTTTATTTGATTTTTATATCTTATTTATTAGTATTAGTATAACTTTACTATATTTTACTGCAATAATTTTTTTCCTCATATATTATTTATTTTATTTTTCTCCTTCACCCAATATCATTCAAAATATATATTTTTTATAAAAAATATCATTTCTCGTCATGGGACACCCATCTGATAAAGGAAAAAGTCTTAAATATTTTTGGCCAGGTTTTCGGGTGTTTTACCACTCTCTGAGCGGTGCTTATTAAAAAATAGATTAATGATTTACGATAACGGTTTACGGTTGGCACAGTAAGATCGTGCTTTCAGAGTGTATATAAGTGATTTGTTGTCTTATCTCTTTATAAGAAATGGAACACGCTCGTCCTCCCGCGGAATTAATTATTGAAGGAGGTCGGACTGCTCGGGCCGAGGCGTGGAGAAAATGGCGGAAGCAGTTCAATGTATTTTTAAAGGCATCCGGAGTGCGGCGGGATATGAAATTTGCTCAACATTCAGTTATAACAAAGATGAAAGTGAAGACGACATTAAATGCATACTGAAGAAATTTGATGAACACTTCGGCACGAAGATAAGTGTGACCTTGGCGATGTACAAGTTTTTCTTACGAAATCAGGAACTAAAGTAACACTTTTATCACTTTAAAAATAAATAATTAAATTAAAATAAAACAAATATTCAAGGGAGGCTCAAATACAACAAACGCGATTTTTTTGCCGTTTTTATAGATAATGTACGGTACGGAACCCTTCGTTTGCGAGTCCGACTCGCAGTTGGTCGATTCAATATCCATTACAATAATTGCAATAGTAGTTAGCAGTAAGTAGGTGAGGAGCGTAAACCATTACATGACAAATATAAAACAATATTTTCAAATTTAGAAAGCCTAACAAAAGCGGGACAGGCCGGACACCGTCTAACACCGTACACGCAACCAAAAGGCCTAACAGCCTAACTATGTCCGGCGTTATCCGGACGCCTGGCAACCCTATATGCGGATATGATGTACATAATACTATATAATTTGTGGATATGGGTGTTATAAACACCTAAATCTTTCTGGCACTAAACAGCTTCCAATTGTTTGTTATTAATAGTGTATGATCTTCTGGGATTCTTATTTCCGATATGTTACGTGGATTCCGATATGTTGCTTCAATAAACAATACAATTTAGCGGTTTTTGCATCGGTTAAATGACAGCAATAATATGTGTTGCCACATACAACACACAAATTATCGATTACTATAATCGACTTTTTGTAAAAAAAATAATTAAAAATAAAATACACATACATAACCATTCCACTAAAGTATTTTTCTTTCAATTAGAACCTGTTATATTAAATAATTAATTTGTGAACGCGTTTTCGCTATTTTGGATTATCAAAACGATGGAAATTTATTTTTGTAGTCTCAGACGTTGTTTAAGATCGTTGGTGGTTTACGATTATACCCTGCATTTTGAGGGGCAGAGGTTCAAACATCGTGAAGAAATCTGCACACGTCAAAAAAAAACTTATGTAAAGTCCAAAATCCGCACTAGGCCTGCATGATGGACTATAGCCCAAATCACCCTTAGTGAGGATAGGCCGTGCCCCAAAAATGTGGCCGTATGAGGCGGGTTTGGAGGATTCAGTGCGGGACTAGTGCTAATTAAGAGACATAGTTACAATACGTTTCGTTTCTGTATTACAAACAAAAGAAACCATAGAGTTTCTGTCGTTCAAAGATAAGATCGAAAGGAAACTTGCATTCAGAAAACTTTATGTGAAATCCACAACCACTGGGCCCGCGTGATGGAGTATAGCCTGAATTGCACCTCACCTAGCGCGAGTAATGCCCCAGGAGTTGCAAGCGTCCATAGGCTGCAGTGACTGCTTACTATCAGGTGAACCACAAGCTTGTTTGACACCTTAATGGTATAAAAAAGAAAACCTAAGGTCGACCAGTGCCTCCAAAATGGGGGTGCAAGAAAGCTTATAACTAATTAAAAACTCAGATTATTTTTATGACAAGGAACATTTTCTTCTAACATACCTTGGAATATCGATTATTTAATATAATCGATAAGCTATTTCTTTTGTCGGACTGGTAACACCGTAGATAATTTTTATCTATCCTTTTGATTTACGTTCCATATCACTGAAAGTGAGAGAGAGAGCTTACATTGAAAGCGAAATAGTAACGTTGCCGTGTCTTGCTTATAAATAATCGAACTCAGCGCTTTTTAAAATCACGCCTGCTAAACCCAATGAATATGCATTAGGATATAAATTTCCGTGCAATACGCTTTAAAGCACTTAAGCAAACTAAAGTTAATTAAACTTAAAATCTATAACAAACGAGGGATACACTAACGATTTGTGCACTCGTGATTGAATTGAAAGGTACAAAATCGATGCGAGGATTCGTTTGACCGCCGTGTGCTAGAAAATTGCATATTTCCGCGGATATATTAAGCGGTTATGGATATGCAAAGCGGATATATATCTTTAAACGGAATGATATGAGACATACCCAATCTTTGTCCGGAGTTACTTAGCCCATGGTTAATATGTCCGGAGTTACCCAAGGCTAGTGCTATTTCTACAAAATACTGAGATTTTATGAAACTAAACATTTTCTTCTCCCAACTTTAAGAAATATGAATAAAGCGCTAAAATATACACTGATTATTAACTAAAAACTTATCCAAATTTTGACTATCGTATGGTGGTATTTAAAAAGTTTGAAGTGGTATCCAGACTTTCGTTCTCCTTTGTGTTCTATGTATTAGTCTGATTTCATATTTAACAGATTCATAATAAATGTATAGCCAGATTTTCGTTACTAAATTTAAAGCTAGAAAGTTATTTTTAAGTAAGTACCTAACAGGGTTGCCACCTTTAGGGGAAAAAAAATAGGGACGATCGGGCATCCATCAGAGAGAGAGATACTTACATAATGTTTTTAAAAGCACGTATACTTTGAACTTAACGAATGTAATTTTTTTCACTCAACTCAACGATGAAAGGAACTCGCCGCAAAACACAATTATTATGTATGTGTGTGTGTGGCACATATTTGTGCTGCGCCACAGAATACTTAATAGGCTGCGCGCGCGGGAGGAGGCGAAGACGAAAGCGGTACATGCGGCGCGCGGTAGATGGCGCGGTGGCGCGTGACTAGGTTAAGTACCCGTGAATGAATTGATTGAGCCTATAGCATATTGTCAAAAATCGGGACAAAGTCGGTAGGCCGTCGGGACGCGGGACAATGTCTTCGAAATCGGAACTGTCCCGGCAAAATCAGGACGAGTGGCAACTCTGGTACCTAATATTTTCATAAAAATATTTCAATATTCAATACAATAAATACTTATATTCTTAATTTTAAAACCAGCATTGAGGAAGTTGAATGAAAATACAAGTGAAACTAGCATATTAGACTTAAATAAAAAAACACCCATAACATAGTACCTATAAACAAAAATAAAGACAAGCGATTTTCGATAATTGGCAAAGATAATGTAAAGTTTTTCAGCCCACGGCCACGATACAGCGTTGTTGACTTTTAAGGGCGTTTTTTCCTAGCTTGCAATTTCTCGCAAATAACGCAAATTTGGCAATGAAGTGTCCACGGAGCTTTGATGGCTAGCAATGATTGCTCGCAATTGACAATTGTTCATTCGTTCGTGATTGCATAAGATGCAAACAATACATTTGACAACTGCTGTCACTGTCATTAAAAAAAAAACTGTTTTGTTTAAAACGGAGACACAAAAATAAGGCAAATGTTAATATTCTTAATATACTTTAAAGTAGTGTGACTGCCATTTATTAAGAAAAGAAAGAAAGAAGGCATAGTCATATTGGTTTACTGCAGTTTGTTGAATTTTACATAAAGCACAGACTTTGAATTTAACCTCCAAATCCAAATCGGTATTAGGCTTTAGTACTATAGAACAAATACATATACTAGAAGAGTATAATTGGCCTCTCCACGTAGCAATTTGTCGACTACAAAAATGCGTTTGATTCTATCAAGATTCGCTAGTGTTGCAGTCTCTCCAGCAGTATCACATTGACTATTGGAACATCAAAGTGTTGAAAGTGTTTGTGTAATAGAGCTACAATGGCTATCCAACTTCAAGGCCAGAACATTGAATATATCCTACAGTAGTGCCTTCAGTTTTAATTAGTCAGACCCTATCTAAATTGAACACTGGATTTCTTGATGGGCTGCTTTCATACCAAAGTTACATCTATAGCTCCAATAATTCTAGGAAAGCCAGAAACAATTTTTGAAATACTAGAAAATAGAAAAGTATAATTTTCCTCTCCGCATAGCAATTATCAAGTACAAAAAGTGTTTGATTCTATCAAGATTTGCAAGTGTTGCAGTCATTCCAGTGGTGTCTCATTGAAAATTAGTACATCAAGTGCTGGAAGTGTTTGTGTAATAGAGCTACAATGTCTATCCAACTTCAAGGCCAGAACATTAAACAAGTCCTACAGTAATGCCTTCAGTTTTAATTTGTCAGACCCTATCTATATTGTACACTGGATTTCTTGATGGGCTGCCTTTATACCAAAGTTACATCTATAACTCCAATAATTCTAGGGTAGCCAGAGGCAACATTAAATGCTTCATCAACACCATCAAAACCTCGAAGGGTTTATGCTGGTTTAAGGGTTTATTCACAAATGACAAAATGATGAATGAATGATGATTGATATTTATATGACAGTTCTAACACTGTCTACATTTGAATACTCTTGGGTTTGCACAAGCTGCACCGTTGGGTTGTAACACGAAAATTTCAAACTCAGTCCAGCGGCTCGCTTCTGTAAAATGATAGCTAACAATTCTCGTTTGAAATCCATAGAAATAAGATATACATTGCACATTTGAAATAACGTATGAAATACATCGATTGTCGCGAAACCGCATTGTATATCTTATTTCTTTCAAAAAAGGTAAGCAATCTTTAACGGAATCGATCCGCTGGTAACCTTCAATGCTGTTGATCTCCTTATTTAAAGATGTAAAATTTACCTGTTAAAGACTTTAACTCCTTTGTAGTTAGTCTTATATATTATTATTATATGATATCTTAACTATCCTGTGAATATTGCCTAGTATATTGAAATTTGTAAAAATATGTACTATAAATAGTGTTTACATTATTGAAATAATTATTGTTTTACTTTATCATCACTTCCTGTCCTACGGTCATCTGTGTAAAAGGGGGGTACCTACTCCTTTAATTTTCGTTCTGCATGATAACCAAACTGAAACTGTGTCATGGTAATTGAAATATACAGACATTATTAACCATTTTTGACAGTGACATCTGACTAACAGAAATATGCTACTTAATATAATATTCAGAAACAATTTAGCTCATCCAACTAATCCTACATTGATCACTGAATTTAGGATTGGTGAAACCACGAGCAAAAGCTAGTGTTTAATAAAAATTAAACTGCCAAATTCCATCACTGAATACTACTGTGGTTTAAAAATATGCATTGATGGAATGCCACCCAATTCAATTGGTTGGCAATCATAGAATCATCCTTTAGGTTTTGTTACACAATTCCTGTTTTTATGCAAACTGCATATTTCATGATCCCGGAATAGATTGCAGGAGTAAACCACTAAAATAAGAAGAATTGATACCCATCTACATTAGCCAAATTTCAATTAAAAGATTTTTACAGAATAGGGAGTATTAAGGAATAAAACAAAAAATTAACTGACTTTCATGTCTATAATATTAACCAGATTACAATTAGAATCATTATAGTAGTGCAAAATAATTACTCAAATATTTAAACTTACACCTGTTACTTATGTTTTGTAATTGCATTTCAATGAGTGCACTGAATCAATGACATCACCATCAAACTAAAGATTAACACTCCATTTTGCTATTTTAGATTTCACTATTTTTTTTTTTGTTTTTTAATAGTCCAAATCTATATTTAAATATATAAATTAATCATACTGTTTAAACGATCAAAAGCTTATTTTCATACATACTTTATATATGGTTAAAAAATCAAAAGCTTACTTAGATACATACTTATATTACTAAAACACATGTAACCATCAATACTGCTATTAACAATAAAATCAATGAACAACCTTGTGAAGAAAAACCAAAAACAAAAAAACTAAATAATAATAACAATATATTCTGGTTAATTTATAATTTTATCTACAAGAAGTGTCCACAAGACATAGTGTCAATCAATTGTTGTCAATGCTGAAGTTAGAAAAATCTTTATGGCGTTATTCTCTATACTCTTCCACTAATTTAAATTGGCAAAGCGCTTCATTCATTGTTCTTTTTCTTCTGGTAGCCTGACATTTGCATTTATTGTTTGTAAAGGTTCTGTAGTTCTATTGCTTGGTGTTGTTGTTTCTATTGCAATAGTGACGACAATTCATTCATAACATTTATATAGATCCATGTGCGAGGGTCATTGCCGGATTAGCTACTGTGGTCTTTTACTATTTTATGCGTCCTTTTCATCCCGTTTGCCCATTTACCTATTGCCCTGCTTACCCAATCCAATGTCAATTCTCTCTTTTTCCTTATGCATTCATGTATCAATCTACTATACGGAGTCTCAGCCTCTGTAAAGATAAAAATGACACTTACTAGTAAATTATACCCATAAACAAACACAGAACATTTTTGAATCTGATTATACCGATTGGGACCAGGCCTAGTCTTACGTTTTGACTTTTCGAACTGATTAACTACCAATCAAAATAAATTCATATAGGTACAGTGTAACTTCTATTGACGATAATAGGGGATATCCTTGTCAAATAACTATTTTTAAAACCACGAGGACAATTAGTGCGTTGCTGACTAATAAAATGTGCGATAAAAAATGTTCTGTGATGAAATAAAAAGGAAATAATTTCAAATTTTTTATAGTAATTGTTAAAAACTATCTGAAAGTAACACTTTTAAGACTTAAATTTAATGGCCAATACAGCGAGACTTCAGCTTTAAGGTGCAGAAAATGGCCGTTTTTAGGGTTCCGTACCCAGACGGTCCCAATGGAGCCCTATTACTAAGCCTGCGCTGTCTGTCTGTCCGACCATTAAAAGGCTCTATTTTTTAGACTGAAATAGACGCCTGAATTTTTCACAGAATATCTTGTATAATGGTGGATTATCTAACAAATAATAAAAAGTTAAAAAAGGTAAAATTTAAGGGGGGTCCCCATACAAAAAACACATTTTCGTTGTTTTTGCACTATCGTAAAAACAATAATACATACAAACTTCGGATTTGCAGTAAATATTATGAACTCTAAAGTATTAAAACAAATAATAAAAACCAGCCAAGTGTGAGACGGGCCCAAGTGATTACTATTTTAAAATTACCAGTACAGCGCTATCTAGCTTACCATTAAGAGAAACATTAAACATATTTGGTTGTTTGAAAAGATATTCAAAGTTAAGCAACGTCGGGCTTGGTCAGTACTTGGATGGGTGACCACTTAGCGGCACACTTTTTGTTTTTGTTTGTGTTCGTAAATTACGTAAATTTACATGCGTATTATTAACATCGGTCAATTGCCTGTCGGACTAGCGCACCGTGGATTTCGTACCACGGTTTCACATAATTTACGAACACAAACAAATGTTTGTCTTAATGTGAGCTAGATGGCGCTGTAACGGTATAATTTTAGACGGTAAAATGACACATTGTTTTGTTGACAACTTTATTCAAAGTTAAGCAACTTCGGGCTTGGTCAGTACTTGGATGGGTGACCGCTTAGCGGCACACTTTTTGTTTTGTTTGTGTTCGTAAATTACGTAAATTTACATGCGTAACATTAACTTGGGTCAATTGCAAGTCTGACTCGCGCACCGAGGATTCCGTACCACGGTTTTACGTAATTTTCCAAAACAATAACAATACACTATTCCAAGTACACTATAACAATATTCCAAGTTAAGCAACGTCGGGCTTGGTCAGTACTTGGATGGGTGACTGCTTAGCGGCACACTTTTTGTTTTTGTTTGTGTTCGTAAATTGTATGATCACGTTTGTTGTATAGGAGCCCTCTTCAATATTTATTTTATTCTTTTTTTAGTATTTGTTGTTATAGCGGCAACAGAAATACTTTCAACTGTCTATCACGGTTCTTGAGATACAGTCTGGTGACAGACGGACCGATTAAATAATTAGAATTGGTTTTTATCTAGTGCATTGACTATAAGTTGTATCAAAAAGTCATAAAAAGGTAACTACAAAATGGTAAATACGTTATATTCCATACAAAAAAATTAAAAGTATTAGGGCATCATTATGGCATAAATTACTTAAGAAATGTATAACAAAAACATCTCATAGTAATGTATATGTCATTATGTAATGATTTTTAGTACATTTACATGCACATCGTTAGTATTATTGAAATTAGCTTTCTGGCCTATATCACCCTCATAAGGCAGAAATCAGGAATCCTTTTTAAAAAGAAACCAGCCAAATGCGAGTCTGGCTCGCGCACCGAGGGTTCCGTGCAAACTTACTATATGTTGTATATTATTAAAAATATTTTTATTTTATGATGTAACTAAAAATTTATGGCAATTTTTCCTTTATCTGTACTATAAGACGTTGCTTCGTACCAAATTTCAAGATTCTGAGTTTACGGGAAGTACTCTATAGGTTTTGATTCCCTTGCGAGTTTCGAAAATTTGCGGCATAAACGGCTGTATCTTTTGATTGCGTTGGTTCAGAAGTTTGATTTTTTCACAGCTCCAAGGAACAGGAGACTTGAGTATTTGATATAAATTTTAGCTTGATACCTCCACGCCTTCCTGAGAAAATATAAGGGTTCCAGTTTTTCCTTTCAAGGTACGGAACCCTAAAAAGGTTATTTACGCGAGTGCCTAGCTGGTTATTCAGAGGCCTCCCAAGAACTGGATAAATTGCACTGGAAAAAAAGTTAAATGTCAGTATTGAGATTATCTAAAACCGCAGTAGGTAGTTGATAGTCGACACATTTTGAACATTTAAAGTAAACATTTAAAACATAAGAATCTACTAATTATTATAAACTAGATTTTGCCAGCGGCTCCGCCCGCCCTTAATTCGGTTATCGCCGTAGAACTCTTTAATTATACTAATGAAGTTTGCTATAGCAAGCTACAGCTATAGTTCATTTAAGCTCGGTTATAGTTATTCCTGCAGGAAATTTTGAATTTTTCGTAATAAAAAGTAACCATGTCCGATTCCAGGTCCTATCCTACATACATGTGTGCCAAGTTTCATCCAGATCTATCCAGTGGTTAAAGCGTGATTAAGTATCAAACATCCGAACTTTCGCATTTATAATATTAAGTTGGATATGGGCATATTTAGTACACTCACACGATGTTAAATGTTATTAACTTATATGATGACGATGATGCCAGTTGAGTTGCAGACTGGGTTTGCTCTGCACTTCACCTGAAACAGTGAAAAGTTAAGGACTTAGAACAGCTCAGTTGCTATTTCTATATAAAATTGCTAAATCTGTGACTATAGTAATGATCAAAACAAGGGGCCGACTCTCGACGACAATCCCAATTTCCATCATAATGCAATCTTGTCAATAATTTCAAGTACTTACATTGTAATTACATTCAGTGGTGTGTAATCTTAATAATACTATTTGATTTTGTTGCATAAAAAGGTTATATCTTAATATATATAAATCTCGTGTCACAATGTTTGTCCTCAATGGACTCCTAAACTACTGAACCGATTTTGATCAAACTTCGTAAATATCTGTTATTTGATCCAACTTAAAAGATAGGATAGTTTTATCTCGATATGTCAAGTGCGAGCCGGACTCGGGCACTATAGGTAAAAACCAACTTTCGCCGGGTACAGAGGGACGGCAGCGGAACAACTTTCGCCGGGACAGCTAGTATATTATATGATTGATTTATTTGATTCTAAAATCAAAGTGAAATTGAAATGAAGTGTCGGGAGTTACCCCATATATTACCACATATACTTAGTTGGCAAACAAGCTCGTGATCTCTAATTACTTCTCCCTTGAAGAGCCCCATACTGTAGTCCTTATAGAAAACCTTGGCATGAGTTCATTTCACAATCTACTTATTTCATTTTAAATAACTTACCTCCTTTCTGTATTTGAGCTAAAACAGTTAATCTGAGATTGGAGATTAAACAGTAAGATAGCCCATTTGTGAATGCATATTCATTAAATTAGACATAATGTTCAATGTTATTAACTTACATAGTGACGATGATCCCAGTTGAGTTGCAGTCTGGAATTTGCTCTGCACTTGACCTGAAACAGTGATAAATTAAGGATTTAAAATAGCGTATTGTCTAAACTCTTCTTTCACATCTTTGCCCCTGTTCTGCTTGAATTTAACCAGTTAACTGATGTTCTATCAATGTGTTCATTTGTGTCGCATATGCCTATGCAAAATAAATTATTTGGACAACTTGCAAAATGTAGATGATCCTTGTTGAGCATTTGCCCTGCACTTTGCTTGAAATGGTAAATTGTAACAAAAAGCATCACAATGAGTTCCCTTAGTGGTATAGTATAAATAACTACAAAGTGGTTACCCAGAATAACTAAAAAAGATCATCAAGGTATATTTTTATTGGTACTACTACATTCATATTATACATTTTTTTCTGGACTTTACACAAAAATCATCTGGTCACAAACTAAGAAAAGCTTGTACTATTGACACCAGACAAAACATAAGAGATATATTAACACATATGTATATTAGAAACCTACTTTTTTTGTAAATAAATATGTCTATAGGTACATAGGAAACAGTCTCAAGATAAACACAAATTTTCATCACATAAATGTTTGTCGTGTGCGGAATTAAGCCTGTACTTCTCGGTTCCGTAGGTAGCTACTACTAGCAACAGAGCCCTGGAGCCACCATGATTATTGTCTGACCCAAGCTACTTTCCAAGTACACTTTTGCGAAGTAAAAGATTAGTGTACCCAGTTTTACCTATAGAAAAAGCTATTATTGGCAGCTCTCAACTGGGATGACCAGTATGTCTAACAAGTATAACAAGATGGTAGTTCATATCTTTCTCCATCTCCAACTAATTTTCCAAGTTTAATGAGATAAGATATTTAGGTATTTAAATTTTTTACCTAATGTAATAAACTCTAACAAAAATAAAAGACTTTTACTTAAAATATATATAGTAATATACTTACAGCATATATGTAATACATTTTCTCCAAATAATTGTCCAAAGGTTGCCCTTTGTTTAGCAAATGGTATAGATCTTGTATTGTATATCACAGGAATCAGTAGTTTTGCTATTGCGCTAACTAAGTAGTGAGTTTCCAGACCTCAGAGCACCAAAAGTGACTATAATTGACACAAAAATATGTATTTAATTACACCACAAAACTGGTTAATCACTTAAGCAGAATGTCTTGAAAAAAAAAGTAAGAATTTTTAAAGCAAAGACATAGTCAGCAGATTAGATCTCAGGCCACAACTCGAACCTGCACTAAATAAAACATTATTTACAATAGAGGTACAAATGGAGACACTATTGATGTGAACCTATATATAAATAGGTTCGCAGGTTTAATTCCTGACTTAAATATATGTTTATCCAAAAATTATTCTATGCTTGTAAATTGAATGCCTAAATAGCATAATAAGAAAAATTTGAGTCATAATATAGGTATTAATGTAAAGAAGTATAAGTAATATAAACAACAAGATGAGCCAGGAAGATATTGTATACTCAGTGAAGTTTATCTAAATGTTACACCAATAACTATTAATTACCAAGAAACCTAAGGAATTTTTAGAGATTTACTTATTCCCATTATTGCACCACAACTAGGAAAAGTTTTCAACAGCAATATCACAGCAGAAATGTAAGAGAAAGAATAAAATTTCATGCAACATCTAAAATTAAAAAAGTTAAAGCTCCTTATTTACGGTTCTAGTATTTTTCAGTATTCACAGTTTAAAAGATTGGACTTTGTGTATTTCCATCTAATTTTTTATTCATTTGTAAATACAAAAGTAACAATAGTGGATTGCTAAGTGTAATATTTATTTACTAGTTACCTGTCAAAACAATTAATTGTTTGAAAAATTGCTTTCATTTAGGTCTAAGCCAAATCATTTCGCCAGTATCCGTGATGAAAGAGACATGTGTTAAAAAATTTAATATAATATTAAAAAGAAAGGCAAGTTGGAAAATTTTGGTTTGTTTTACCTAAAACAAAAAATCTTTCTGATTTTCGTCCTATTTCTATTCTTCCTTTTTTATCCAAAGTTCTTGAGCGTCTTGTCCAAAAACAACTAAACCTGTTTTTGACACGAAATAACCTATTAAATCCTCTTCAATCAGCATTTCGTGCAGGACATAGTACTGTTACGGCTCTAGTTAAAATCACGGAAGACATTCGCATGGGAATGGGCAATAAACAGCTCACAGTATTAACGTTACTTGATTTTAGTAATGCATTTAATACTGTCGATTTTGATGTGTTGTTGGAGTTATTGCGTTCTCTTAACATATCTCCAACGGTGGTTTCAGAGCTACTTGCGTGGACGTAGGCAAAGTATCAAATTCGATAACATTTTTTCAGATTGGTGCCACATAGTTGCCGGTGTTCCGCAAGGTGGTGTTTTATCTCTTCTCTTATTTGCGATTTTTATTAATTCAATTACTCACCAACTTTCTTCTCTCCACCACATGTATAAAGACGATCTCCAGGTCTATAATCAAACAACTTTTGATGATTTATTTCAAACGATAGGTTTGATAAACTCTGATCTCCTCAAAATTTCAGAATGGAGCAAAGCCTTTGGCATAAAAATAAACCCAGCAAAAACCCAGGCCATAATACTAGGCAGTCCAAAGTTTATGTCTAGAATAAACTGGGTTAGTCTCCCAAAAGTTTGTGTAGACAATGTATTTATACCTTATAATGACCAGGTTAAGAATCTAGGTATTATTATAGATAGTAGTATGTCTTGGACTTCACAGATAGCCGAGGTCAGTAAGAAAATGTTTTCCGCTGTAGGTTCCCTAAGAAGGCTGCAAAATTTCCTACCCACGGACACTAAAATTGTTCTTGCACACTCTCTTTTGCTTCCCATACTCGATTACGCCGATGCTAGCTATCCTGATTTAACTGAAGACCAATTAAACAAACTTGAGCGACTACAAAATCTCTGTATTCGGTTTATATTTGGATTACGCAAATATGACCATATTTCCAATTTCCGCGTGAAGCTCAAGTGGCTCCCAATTCGTTTTCGCCGGAATGCTCATATTCTTTCACTTCTTTACTGTGTGCTGTTCAATCCTAGCTACCCTTCTTATCTCAAAGAGCGTTTTGGTTACTATGCCTCTTTGCGTTCCTCCTCTAATTTATTACTTAATACACCGAGTCACAACTCAAAATTTTACGATGATTCCTTCACCGTACAAGCAGTGCGATTGTGGAACTCTCTCCCAGTAGATATCCGAAAAGCACAATCACTTACAACCTTCAAAGCACAAGTGAAAAAGCATTTTTTAAATCTCGCATAACCTTGTTGTTTTGCTCCCTCTGTTCTTCTGATGTAGACACTTAAATATTTAAGTTATGATTGTTTTATTTATGTGTAGTTTATGTATTTTTATGTAAGGAATTTATGTATTTTATATTTTATGTATAAGGGTATTTATGTATTTTGTAGTTATTTATTTATTTGGTAATTTATACTATTCTTATTCTATGTTACTTATATCTTTATTTCAGTTTTTGTACAATTTTGCACATCCTACCATTCCAATATTTTAAATTTGTATATCAATACCAACATAGGTTATCTGGTAGAAATCGCCATCTGGCGATAAGATCGCCTGTTGTACATGTTTTTTAATATTATTTTTACAATAAGTTTGTGTTTTTGTTTTGTGCAATAAAGGATATTTGTATTGTATTGTATTGTAAGGGCATCACAATATATAAAACAAACAAACAAGTGTGAGAGAGGATTATACTAAGTGGTGACGGACATATTGATGCATGCAAAAGAGTTGTATTCTAATATTAAAAGTTTTGATAAATTTTGTTAAACATTGAAAAATATGTGGTCTACAGTACCTTCGTCAATGCCACACTCACAAATAGAGTGGTCCCTTACTTTTATTTTAGCTAAAAAACTGGAGTACATGCATGTCCCAGTCTGGACGGCATATGGTCGACGTAACTAATTTGACACAATATCGAAATCGAAAGAACCAAGGTTTTGCAGGGATAACAGATTGTATTTGGCCATGATAACGGCCCTTAATGGATGAAGACTGTTTCCATACATAACTCCAATCTACTGACATTGGTGTTTTAGCTGAACTGAGAAAGTCTGAAGAGAAAATTTTATTGAAGTTTTGTATATCTGACTGAACTGCATCTTTAGCCCAGTGGTCAGCTTTCTCGTTGCCTTCTATTCTACTGTGGCCTGGGACCCAGGCAAGGACAACCTTAATATTAACCTCATAGGTTACATGTGTCACTGAGGCCTTCATTAAACACCATCCCCAAACGATTGGCACACATAATATCTTACCAATTTTGCAATTTCGTCCAGTTATTTTTTACTAGGCTACGTTCCAAAACGCAATGTGTAAGTTGAAAAAGTAGTTATGGAACGCCCGGCTCAGGGTAACTTTCTATCTGTCAAATTGAATTATTTACACTAGGCTATGTCCCAAAACCCACTGATTAATTATCGTCCGGTATTGACAGTTAATTTTCACACTGAAAAGAGTTAATTTCAACCTTTCTATGGCAGTTTAAGGAATTCAAATTGACAGTTCGAAAATATCCAACCCCGGGAATTCAAAAACCACTTTGTTAACGTCTTTGTTGCGATTTGGAACGGGTGGGAAATCAACTATAGCGGGCGATTGTCACTCGGCATGAATTGGAACGTAGCCCTAGTTACGTATATGACAAAGCAATTCGGTGCTTATCACAAGAAAATACACAAAAAAATAATTATTTACGTTGTTACCACAAAATGCACGCTTCTGTTTTCTAGCGTTAAAGATATTGTATAAATTGTATCCGTTTATTCATAACAATTATTTTTTCAAAGACCTTGCTTTTTATCCATAACTTTATCTTTTGCAAAACAATCCGAAATCTGTTAAACAAGCAAGCAATTTGTGTTTTTCACGACACACAACTTTGAACTGATAGCTGACAGTCAATAGTAAAAAAAATAATATTGAAAGCAAACAACGCAATAACCTGTTTTTTTTGCCACCGTGCAATAAGCTACGAAAACACTTATTGCTTTCATTGCGTTCATTTGCACGCAATACAATCGCAATGGTCTACAAAAACACGCCCTAGTGTGCCCCAACAAGTTTATGTGGAGGTTTGGTTGATGTTTCATAGTCAATACTTAAATAAATAGAAAAATAAAATTACTTACGTAATTCAATCAAAGATTTAGGTTAAAACTTCGCAATTCAACCTGTAAGAAGGGTATATATTGCTTGTAACTTGAAGATGATTCGGATAGGCAGAAAACAAGTTGAAGTTGCGTCTTCATTTTTAACTACAGCTGCAAGTTTTGGAGGCGCCGGATTTCTCACTCTGTTGTATTTCACAGATTGGAAAGTTTTCGTGGCGAATATTCCATTCTACGGAGGCAAATTCACCAAAGACAAAGAAGACTAAGAATGAAAATGAGTTGAGTGTTTATTACCATGATTATATTAGAATGTAGCTAATTATTTATTATAAGTTAAACCAGCATTTAGTTGTTTCCCTGTCTAAGACGATTATCCGATCTCTACTATCACTTATAATAGATCAGTACCTAATTAATATAACTTAAAGGAGCTCTGTTATCGCCACGCTCTTTATTAATATTTCTATCAATTTCTGCGGGAGGTAAGGTACCTGACCACTAAGTACTTACAGGTAGAAAATATACACAGCTGAAAAATTTAATCACGCTCTGCATTAACACCGGTAAGTAACAGTCTTTTAATTCACACTCGCACACAATACTGACAAGTACACATTGATCAGAAACAGTATGGAAAGTCAAATTTGTCATAAAGTAAAAATAACTATGTTGAAATTATTATTGGGTTATTTTGAAGATTCTGTCACTGTGGGGGTCAAGAGGGTTTAACTTAGCCCCCATGCAACTTTAGCTGCTGGAGCCCCGTTGAAATATTTAATGAATAATCTACAAATATCAGAATATTCAAGTATTACCATAGAAGATGGCTTACCAATGCTAGAAAAACATAATTAATGATATCCAAGTTAGGTAGTGACAAGCTGTAAGTTTGTATGTTATGAATAGCACACAAGCTGAATGATGCATGCCATGGTCTTATATTTCAAAAAGAAATTGTCATTGTGGAGGTGGAATGGTACCCAGAGATAGCCTTCCGAGGCCACTCATGGCTACTATTACTGCAATCAAATTTGCCTGATTTTTCGGGTTATCCAGGCATTTCTTCAAGTTTTTCCCTGACCATAATATGCAAAAATAAAAAACTGCACAAATAAAATTTGAAAATTTAATATTTTTATTAACTGATTTAATAATTGTTTTACTGTCCCTCTCAAGAACCTAATTTAATTATGTTAATGAAACTTAATTACATCTTAAGTTTGTCTGAAACTTATGTCTTTGGCACTGTGGTAATATTGATATATCTTAATTCCTTACCATATCGGCCAGAATGTCTGATAGTCTTGTTTTCAGTAGGAAATTACATCATAGGTCTTCATTGCATGTCATTACATGCAAAAGATCTATGGAACCGCCGAGCCATACTTTTTAAACCAAGGTGTAAGGGTAAGTAAAGTCGGGGCTAAGGGGCTTGGCTTTTCTTGGAATCTGAGTTACAGCATCATGAGCTTGTGAGTCTTGGCCACCAGTTTTACATGAAATGTTTTTGGTGGTAATACTTACTACATTAAATACTTTTGGCTCTACTTGTAGGTAGTACCCGACAATTTAGTAAATTCAACATAACCTCTGCGCCACCAGTTCTATTAAATAACAACATTATTCCTTTTTCTGATAGTGTCAAAGATCTTGATCTGCACAATGAAACTGGTTTTAATTGGACACTACAAGCTGGTGAAATTAGTTGGAAAGTTACCGGTACGCTACAATTTCTTTACAGATTTCACAATTTCCTTCCTTATATTACCAAACTCTTATTAGTACAAGCATTAGTATTGCCACTCCTTGATTATTGTGATGTGTGTTTTCCGGACTTAACCTCTGATCTTTTAAATAAACTGGACCGACTTATTAACAGCTGTATCTGGTATGTCTTCGGTCTACGCAAGTATGACCATAACTCTAATTTTCGCAAACAGCTTAAATGGTTGCCAGTTCGCCAACGCAGGAGTGTTAGGATTCTCTGTGTCCTTTACTCTATTCCACATGATCCAAGCTATCCAGACTACTTAAAAACACTATAATCACATATTTTGGGTCCGTTATTATTTCTCCTATATATCAACGACTTACCAAATATAAATGCATCTTATTTGCCGATGACACTACTGTCGTAGTCAAAGTTTACGACGCAAATTCATTAGAAGCTGAAGTAAACGATACACTGAAACACATAGTAGAGTGGCTACAAAAAAACAATTTGCGAATAAATATACATAAAACTAAAATTTCAAACCATTAATAGTATACAGTCTTCTCTTAATATAAAGCTTAATAATAGTGTTTTAGAACAAGTTGACTGCATTAAATTCTTAGGTGTGCAGATTGACAAATATTGTAAATGGAAGGAACATGTTAATGAGGTCTGCAAAAAGATTGAAAAGTTTATATATCCTTTATATCGGTTAAATAAAATTGCAACAAACGAAGCTACTATAGCAGCTTACCATGGGTACGTATCATCCGTTTTGCGATATGGCCTTATATTGTGGGGAAACTCTGTCGATGCAATAAGAGTTTTTAAAGTACAAAAAAAAATGTATAAGAATATTGTGTGGAGCTGGACCGCTCGATAGCTGTAAACCTTTATTTAAAAATAAGAAAATTCTCCCACTACCATGTCTATATGTTTATGAAATATGTCTCTTTGTCCATAAACATCTGCATCTATTCTTAACAAAGACAGAAATCAATCAAAGGCCAACTCGTTACAGACACAAGCTTTACCTGCCACACCAAAGATTATCACTGTAAACAATGTTTACTGTATGGCAGTAAATATATATAATAAGCTACCTGAAAATATTAAAGATTTAAATTTTAAATATAAGCATAAAGTATTTAAATTATTACTTAATAAATGTTATTATGAAATTAGTGAATATATTAATGATAAATTTTAGACTGCAAATAATTAATCTAACTGACATTTTATATCCAATTAACTTAATAAATATTTTTTTGACATTATATTGACCTGATTGTATATTTCTTTTCTCTTTTAATTAATGTGTATTAAAATATGTTCTAAATGTAGCTTGTACGTTACAAGATTCAAGTATAATTTAATTATTTTTTTTTGCTGAAATTTACTTGTAATATAATAAATTAATTCCAATGTTATACTGTATTTTATTAATCATAATGTAGACAATACTATTATTCTATCATGTTAAAAGTTTTGCACGCTGGAAACGGCAGAATATGCTGAACCTATTCCAAATTATATTTTATCTAAGTATACACCATATTCTAGCAAATAAATTATTTCTATTTCTATTTCACGATTTCATTTTCTCAGCAATAACCATGAGCTCTCGCTTCGTTCTTCTCACAACCTTCTTTTCATTTTCACACAATTTCATTCTTCTCTCTTATTTTTACCTATATTGTGACAAATTGTGTATATATCTATTATGTATGTATTTATATATATATTTATTTATATATATTTTTGACAATATAAGATATATAATTTTTTTTATTATCATGTACATATTAGTATTTATGTGCTTTAGTATGTTCTGTTAATTTAAAATTATTTTACTTCTACTTACCGCCAATAATTTATCTGCTTGGCTCTATGGTTGACTGGTAGAGAATGGCGTGTGGCATTAAGTTCGCCACTGTTTGTGCAGTAAGTTTAAATAAATAAATAAATATTGTACTACCTACTGGTACAGTCCAGTATATAAACATAGGGTCAGCTCAGAATAAGACGCGAAATAGCAACACATTATAGATCTTGTTAAAATAGATTGAAAAAGATACAAATTATAGTGAGAGGTTATGTGTCGAAATACACGAAGATGCGTCACGGAGATGGGTATTGGGTAAAAATTAGCTATGGTAAAAAAGGGTAGGTAATGGTAAAAAAAGGGTATTTATTTTAAATACCAATTTATACCTGGTATTTTACACAAATGGTGGGTATAAATAAATAAAATGTTTTCTTGGATGCATTCTATGTGTATTTTGTTGTAAAATTATTTAAAATGTCAAAGAAACATTGCAAATGCTACAATTGTTAAACATTTAACATAGATAAAACTGAAATCAGATCACTATCTAACATTATAGATATGCATGCTATTTTTCTTAAGGCAATCCCTGCGGTCCACTAGCGCCGCCATTGGATATTTTTTAATTGTTGTTTGTAGAAAGCATATTCCAAAACAAATTGTCGAACAAAATGTGAAATTAAGCTTCAATAACGAATCAAGCTGTTATAAGAATAAAAATATTTTTTGTATTGTTTCTATAATATAATAGCTGTCTGGTCTTAAAAGATTCCAAGTTTATAAAATCATTTTTTAGGATTTCGGAAAACCATTGACATATTCAGCTTGAGATCATGTCTAAAAAACTTTATAGTGTTTGATCAGTAATTGTCAAAAATAAGTTCTGAATTAGTTTGTATTGAGCACGCT
The DNA here is from genome assembly GCA_946406115.1 of Apoda limacodes. NCBI lineage: Eukaryota > Metazoa > Arthropoda > Insecta > Lepidoptera > Limacodidae > Apoda > Apoda limacodes. The sequence goes on along the minus strand of OX291553.1, from coordinate 428,378 downwards.
ACGCTACGGTGCCGGTGATCGTATTGAGCACGCTACGCTACGGTGCCGGTGATCGTATTGAGCACGCTACGCTACGTTGCCGGTGATCGTATTCTCTTAAACAACTTTAACGTAACCTCATGTACACGAAGGTATTAAAATACGAACAGCGATTTTGCTTAATTTCTTTTACGAGCATATTCTTTTTTTTATTTTATTTTTACCACTAAGGTGGCAAACAAGCTCGCGGTCCGCCTGATGGAAAGCGGTCACCGGCCACCACAGCCTATGGACGCTGGCAACACCTGGGGCATCCCTCGCGCGTTGCCGACCCTTCAAATGATATATCAGTATTATATCAATATATACAAAAAAGGTACTATTAATAATTAAGGTCAACAATAATAAAAAAATTACCCGTACTACTAGTAGTACCACAGGTAAGAAGCGCAATATTATTATTTCGATTATTTTGTCACTTGTTATCCGTTTATTAAGCATTGGTGTCATAAATATCAGAATCAGACTAGTACGTTTATATTCGTTGTTTATTTCTTTGACTAGCTTTTGCCCGCGGTTCACCCGACCTAAATTCGGTTATCGGTTTAGGATTTAACGGCAACTCCTCAATTATAGAAAAAAAACCAACTCACACTTGACGTTTTCAAGGACCCTATACCCTTCCTCGGAACAATCTCCATGCCAAATTTGCCCGCGGTTTCACCAACCCTAAATTCGGTTATCTGTGTAGGATTTCAACGGCAACTACCCAATTATACGAAAAAAATGGTTCACACTTGACGTTTTCAAGGATAATGTCTTTTCCCGGGACTCAAACTATCTTCATGCCAAATGACATCTTAATCGGTACAGCGGCTTAAGCGTGAAGAGGTGACAGACAGACAGAGTTACTTTCGCATTTATAATATGTATAAGGTCCAACCGTTCTTATGGCCGTCTTTTTCTAAAGCGAATGGACTTACCGCTATGTATGAATTGTAAGCAAGAAATAAGTACCTATCATTAACTTGATAAAAAAATATTACATTCCATGTTGGTTATTTATAACATAAACTAACAAAGGGGGGCGTGAGCTACAGCTGGTGTCACCCCACTTGATAACGCCCTTTTTGCTATTGTTATCTTTCGTGCGCCGGAGTTAGGTCGGGTAGCTATGAAACGTGCGTAACAAAATTATTGGTTATGCAAAACTAAAGGTTGACGGCTTCAAATGATTTGTTTTGATATTTTATTAAATTGACCTATGACGTATGTTTTGGTGGTAAAAGTGACAAAAAATTAATAAACAAAAGCTTGATAGGTAGTTTGTTTTAAACAATAGGCAGGTACCACCTTTGATGTTTATGACACCAGTGCTACATGAACATATGTCAGGTGAGAAAATAAAATAATGATCTTTTATCCCAAAACGTACCTACTCTACTCACTCTAAGTGTGTGAAACGCATAACAAAAATATTAATAACACGCTTTCGTCACTAACGCTTACTAACCCAAACTGAATGAGCCCAAACTTACGTTTAGGTTTACTAGTAAACATTTAAAAAAATCTCCTATCCACGTCCAGGATGCATCATCAGACCCTCGTCGCTAAGTGCAATGTATTGAAATCGTTAAAATATACCTAATGAGCCTCCTTGAAGGGTTTACTAGTAACTATTTAAGAGTTCCCCTCTCTACCTCCTGTATCCATCAATAGATCAGCTCGATGGATCCGGTATCGGTATTAGTACATACATGCAGTACACACATTTGCAGAGTTTCAAATCGATACGGTAATAAAATAGAGTTAGTTGAATTCAAATTTTTTTTTACCACAATGGTGGCATCGTGTCACCGTGGCATATGGACGCTTGTAACACCAGGGGTATCACTCGCGCGTTACCGACCCTTCAAAAATCCAATAACTTCTTTCTTGAAGAACCCTATACTGTAGTCCTTACAGTAAACTTTGGCAGGGAGCTCATTCCACAACCCAAGCGTTCGCGAACATTTCGGTTCTAAAGTGTAAGACTGAATTCCCTGCCGATGACGAGCAGTGCGATGGTAGAAAGTAGCTGTGGGCATCATTTCAAACAATGCCTCAGAACACATCCCATTATACAACACACACCGGGAAGCAAAGTCTCTCCTCAGACTTAAGGGTTCGATACGGCAAGTGAGTTTGGGATCGTTGACAATTCCCACAATCCGTCGTTGAACTGAGTCAAAAGGGCCAAGCTGGTATCCTGGTGCACCCGCCCAGAGATGGCAGCATTACTCCATACGGGGCCGAATTTACGACTTGTAAAGCAGAAACCTTTGCCCCGACGTACTGCCTCGCTCCGTTGAGTACACCTAGTTTTTTGGACGCCAGCTTCACCTTGTCATGTAAATTATCTCGGAACTGAACACCGCTGGAGATGTCAACTCCACCAACCAAGGATTCCGATGCTCTTGGAGAAGGAGAGGGGAGTGTTCTAGAATTGTGGGACTACACTGAATGGGGGTTTCTTAGCGGTGAACGCGCAGACTTGTGTCCATCATCGTCAATCGAACCAAGTTTACCCGTCCCCAGTCACCTTGGACAATGCGAAACTTCCAAGATATAAAATAAATAATAAATTTGTAGGGCCGATTCCTGTCTTTTACCAGGGAGTCCTAAGCAAACCATATGCCAAACAAACAATATTGCCGCCCAGTCACACGAAATTGCCCTGAAATTAAGTTTTATCATTAGCAATGTTGACTTTAGATAGATGATATCGATATCACAAAAAGTTTTAATGTACCAATTGCTCACTGTTTTGATATTGTGAGTACTAGTTTTTTGTTATAGTTGAGGATTTGTATTTTTTTGTTTTTAATAGAATTTGCAAGCCAATAAATAAATTAATTATATCGACGTACATAAGAGATTTTGGGCTTATCGGAAACTATTATAATTTTTTTTTTCTCTTCTTTTAAATTGCCATCAGTCCTCCTTGGACTATTATCAATTTGGTTGCGTGCGGCAAATTGGCTTTTAAAGTGCAGAAGCCAGCGCCACTACTCCCTTTTTATATCACATTGCTTCTTTTAAGCCGGTGGAGTGTATCCTTTTTATCTAGTAATTTTGCAGCTAGTGGGTTCGGATGACTGGCTAACCCATGCTTATAGCTTTTCTTGCTATTTTGAATCTCCTCTAAGACGGTAGGACTGTTAAAGTATTCGTGAATTTCTGTGTTACGTGTGAACCATGGTGCATTAACTATGTTTCTAAGAATAGCACTTTGGGCCCTTTGGAGGCACATTATGTTGCTATTGCTGGCTACTCCCCAGGGTTGAATGCTATATGTCCAAATGGGTTTCAGAATAGCGTTGTAGAGGAGGAGCTTGTTGCCTACATAAAGGACTGAGTTTCGACTCATTAGCCAGTATAAGTTCTTGTATCTAATGTTTAGCTGGTCGCGTTTTAGCTTTATGTGTGTTTTCCAATTTAGTTTTTTGTCCAGATGAAAACCGAGGTATTTGACACAGTCTGTGTATGGGAGGACGTCGTTACCAAGTTTAACTGCAGGACAAATGCCTTTTTTTAGAGTAAAGTAAATGTGTAGGGATTTGAGCACTAGCGCGGATACACCATTTGTGCAACCATGTATCCATTTTATCCAGCACTGATTGAAGCTTGAGACTGGCAATATAACAAGACAGGAGTGTCCTGTTACCGAATGCACCGGCTAGGTGCTCAGGAGGTAGAAGTTTAGGTAGAGGGAGTTCAGAGATTACTTTTCAAGGGTGAGGCAGGTTGTAATGTATACTCTTTCACTTTTATCCTAACAGAATTTAATTTACAATATTAGCCTAATCACATAAGGTGATTCTTATCCCTTAAAATATCTATACAGAAGCTATCTATTTTACAACAGTATAGAACTTCCTGACTAAATAGAAAGACTGAGAAACGCAAGCCTGCCTACACAGAGTTCAAAGTGTATAGTTTTCAAGCCTTTATTAGGGATAGAGTTACAAATAGAGTTTCTTCGGCCTATGGCCCGATCAGAGGTCTTACACGTCGAGGACACCCCGCAGGTCACCGCCGCCGCAGTAAGTAGAGGCGGACGGGACTGAATTTAAGTGACCTATCGACGTGTAGTGAGTGATGTAATATGTATGTCGGCCGTGGCAGGCACAATGTAAGGCCCCACGTTGGGCGCAATTATAGTATCTTTGTCACGTGCTAGGTAGGCAACGTCGTCCGCATATGTTGCCACGGTTACTCCTGGTTTGGTGGGGAGGTCAGACGTGAAGATGTTATATAGGATGGGTCCCAAAACAGATCCCTGCGGGACGCCGGCATCTATTTTGTAGAAGTCGGATCGTGCATCTCCGTACTTAACTATAAACTGTCTGTTTGAGAGGTAAGATTCAATAATTGGGAACATTGAGTGGGGAAGCCTTTAATTTTACACGACAAGCTTTTGTGTCAGAACACGGTCGAAGGCCTGTTGTACATCCAGGAAAGCTGCTGAGGTGTATTCCATTCTTTCAAAACTCTGACGTAATGAGTGGTAGACACGATGGACTTGTTCGATTGTTGAGTGTGATTTCCGACAGCCAAACTTGTGCGTTGGGATAAGGTCACATTCGTCCATTGAGGCTGCGAGTCTATGCGAGATTTTTTTTTTCCCATAGCTTGGATAGTACCGGTGTAAGACTTATAGGCCTATAGGAAGATGCTTCGTTTGCTGCTTTGCCAGGTTTGAGAATATTATTTGAGAAATCTGCCATAGTGCTGGGACATAGGACAGTCTGAGTATAGCATTATATAGAACTGTCAAGAATGTTATGGACTGTCTTGGTTTCTCCTTCAGGGTTTTTGGTGTGATCAGGTCAAAGGCAAGGACCTTTTTCAAATCTAGGGATCAGATATTTGCTGCTTTTTCCTTGGGTAACATCACCCAAGTGGTTTTATGGGCAAACACATTTAGAAGTCCCGTTTCAAGATATTTAACTCCTGTGCATACTGCTCTGAATGTCCTTCATTAGGCGTAAAGATGCCAGCTAGGTAGGTCGCAAATTGATTGACAGATTAAAAGATTGTGATATTGCGAGTTGTTTACGGTTGTTGCGACTTTTTATGGCGTTCCATAGAGAGTGTCCGCATTGATCTGATGGTGAGAGCGCTTAGATGTTTGCGTTTATTAGATTGTTGGCGGAATCCCTAAGTAAAATTTTCCGTTCCCTTGTGGCACGGTTAAACTTCCTTTTGTCAGAGGGATGACGAGATAAGTGCCAGACTCTTCTTAATCTGCGTTTTTCTTCAACTTTCAGCTTGATTTCAAGGGGTTGAACTTGAGACTTATGAGATCTTTTCAGTTCTTGTGTGTTTAACCAGCAGGCCCTTGGATTAAGTTGGTGATATAATTGCAAGCTTCATCGACGTCATCCGGAGTTTTTAAGGCGATATTTAGGATCAGGTTGGATTCAAGGTAGGTTCATAAAACAATCCCAGTCAGTTCAATAGTTTTACAAACAGGTGTGTCCCGAGTGATGGCTCTACTGTTAATATTCATTATGACTGATGTATGTTCCGAAGAACCGTTTAGGCTCGACTTAATTTCTATGATACGGTTGCTAATTCCATTTGTAATAAAGAAATCAAGGAGGTCTGGAATCTTATGCGGATCAGATGGCCAATAGGTAGGTTGGCCATTCGACCATAACTGCAGATTATTTTGGTCAACTGAGCTTTTTAGTGCACGACCTCTGGTTACAGTGCAACGTGATCCCCAAAAAACTTTATTATAATGATAAAAGAAATTGTAAAATCAATATAATATTCTATTAATTACACAATTGCTTTTCTCATAGTCATTATTCACGAATTTGGTGGAGATTTTCTGCAAACAAGAGCAGTTTTAGTTTCAACCATCTGAGCAACACCAGTTGTTTTTTTCATTCTCGTTAAATTACTGAAAAATAACATTATGCTGTTATCATGCTATTTTTATATAAAATAATAATGAAATGCAAAAAACATTTAAACCTTCTCTAGATTATAACGACAGGGCTGTTCCTACCTGTACTGTGAGTCGTTTGTAATCTCGCGAAAGTATTCGGTACAGATTTTATTGTAACTAATATCACGCAACTGAAAATATTTTAGAGTCGTATAGAATAAAAACATTATAAAGAGGTAAAATTTGTTTGTTTTCTTTTTTGTCAGATGTCCCAAGCTTTAATATTCTTACGTCCAGTTTTGGCTTATCTTTTTTTTTAATTGTAAAAACTCCTCTTTGCTATATTGTATGAGTCGCCTAAAACGTTTTCTGGTGGCTCACGGAATGGCATTTTAACTAAAAACCTACCTGCTTTCCGTATTTTCAATAAAATGGTTTTCGCGATACTCTTTTTCCTTTGTAAGAATTTTGATGTCAGATTATAATTCTTTCACCTCCCAAAATTTGGCTAGTGAGTCTTGTAAAATGACAGTTGACTTTGTAAGTTGAAGAATGAGGGTTTTCACCGCTAGGACCAGCCACAAGCCAGCCAAACTTAAATTCTTGTAAGGTGAGTTTATTTTTGCCCATCCATTTTTGGTTTGAAGTCACTATGTCCCAAAAAACATCTGCACCTAATAAAACGTCAACTTCGAAGGGAAGGAAAAAGTGTGTGTCTACTAGATAAGATGGTATGTTTAATTTTGTAACGTCTACCGGGACGCTCAGTAGTTGAAATGTATTCAAACGAGCGAGTCAAAAATTTCACCTGCGTTAGTTATACGATTATTTTCCCCTAATATATGAATGTTAGTTTTACGGCAAGAAATGTTTTTTTTTTTCTGATATGAAGGAAGACTGACTACTGCTATCCAGTAACTCAATATATCAATTTCAGCCGTACACTACAGTCCTTGGTCAGATACCGAAGCGGAGAGGGATACCTGCGAGCAAGTGGTATGTGTTGTAATGGTTTCTACTGGTATAAATTTGTCATGATCTATTTCTCGGTGTATATAATAAAGTATAATGTTTTCTGTTACAGGTTTTACATGAGCCCAAGCGACAAAGTGAGTGAGAGATGGTGCTAAATCTCAGGGATCTCTAGTGAAATTAGGTGTACCACAAGGGTCAATATTAGGGCCTTTCTTGTTTTAAGTATATATAAATGACTTACTTTATGATGCAAAAGTTTACTGAGATAGTATTATTTGCGGATAACACTTCATTATTGTTTAAAGTGAACAGAAAACACGACAATTCGAACGACATAAATAGACACCTTATAAAAATTTCAAACTTTAATAATCTTGTACTTAATGCAAATAAAACAAAATGCATTAAGTTTTCACTACCTAATGTAATCCAAATTAATAGAAATCTGGTATTAAATGAATAATAAGAATAATTGGATAAAACGGTCTTTTTAGGTATAACTTTTGACTCAAAATTGCAGGGGGGTCCACAAATTGTAGTTCTAGCAGATAAACTTTTTTCTGCTGCTTTTGCGCTGAACAAAAATCAGGCAATTGACTGACATAACCACAGCAAGACTTGTTTACTTTGCTTATTTCCACAGTGTCATGTCTTATGGTATTTTGCTATGGGGTTCTGCTGCTGATATTGAAACCATATTTATATTACAAAAAGGGCAGTACGAAGCATTTATGAGCTAGGTAGCCAAGATTTTCTCAGGAAATATTTTTTAATAATTTTTAAAGAAATCAATTCTAACGGTACTTTGTCAATATATCTTTTCCGTAAAAATATATCCCAATTTCCGAGGAACAGTGATCAGCACAACTTAAATACGAGAAATAAAAACAAACTTACTATTAGGGCATGAATATCGAAATCTCGGAATATCGTAACCCCGGAATCTTGGAACGTTTTGTCCGATATTATAGTTACGATACTGGATGATCTAATATCGTCCGATTAGTAAAATTTTCTAACTGGGATTTTAATAAAGCGTAAATGTTGCCAGCCCACACTTCTCTGTTCGTGCAATGTAATGTTGTCTCATTAACTCTTTATCTGGCAGTTAAAGAGCTACCATACGCAATTTTAGCCATTGTGTTTGGTTCATTCAAACAAACATAAATAAAATAAAAGAATTAGTGATTGATAAGTGGTTAAATAGGCTATACTACATTGATAGCAGGAGTACTACACTGACTTTATAGATTCGAAATATCTACTACTATCGTGCTTTAATAGACTACACATTTTCCAATAACTTGAGAAGGAAATGGAAAAATGTTACTATTTTGATATTTTGGGATTTCTTATAAACCTATGTTCGAAAATAGAGAAAACAATGACTCTATCGAATACAGTTACACGTATCTTAGAACAGTATTGGCTCTCAGTGTAGAAAGTCAGTGTGTTATTTTATCAGCGGGATATTTTTATGGCAGCATTTAATGTTAACTTCCACACGAAATGCACTAATATTTTTAACAATGAGCAGGATTCAAAGTTACCTTTTAGATATATTTTTTAAGAAAAACACTTTTAAGAGAAACGCATTCTTTCTAAAAAATTGTTAAGTTTTTTTTCATCACACTTACTTGTAAACAATGTTATTTAATGCAGACAAAGCAGGTGTTAAGCCCTTAATTACTCCCATAGGCATAAATTTTACATTCAAGGCAAAACAGGCGTTCATTGAACCCACGGGCGATAATGGAAACTTGTCCTGTCGTACGCACCGCCCCCTTTACGTACTTTATCTATCAAGTATATTATTACGTGTGTATAAAAGCGATGGCGCTACTACAGATGGCTGTAGTTCAAGATATGAACTACGCGCCAAGCGAGCAATAACAAGTTTTAACTGTAGCCAAAACTTTTTAATTCTTTAATTCCTTAGAGTTGGTTTTTATACTTATGTTTCTGTCATGTCAATTCTGTTTTTGTTTTATTTATTTAATCGTAAATGTGATGAAAATATTGTGTGTAATACGGGCAATACAGAAATTACAAACTAAAAAAAGTCGAGCTTAAGACCTACCTGTTGAACATGTTTTGATGCCTGTGGATGAAGCAAAAGCAGTGTGCAGGAAAAAGTTTTTTAGGAAATCCTCTTAGGAAACCGGCGTGATGTTGTGTATGTATTATCTAGTTCGTGATGATTGATTATTTTAAAGTTGATTTTGAGTTTTTTTAATTAATTTGTAGAATCGTATAATGAGAAATTTGATAGCACATGTTATCATACATATAAGTCGTAAACTAATATTATCTCTCTTAGTTAATTTATGCCTATATCTTTTATTCTAATATTATCTCTCTTAGTTAATTTATGCTTATATCTTTTAATAAAATGCTTTCAGTTTTATGTTGTTTTGATTGTTTAATCATCATGAGCCTTGAGTGTACAAAATTGATAGCGATTATTAAAACGCTTATTTTCGACCGAGCAAACAGTTATCTTTGATGTATAACCTTACCAAGTAAAGTGTAACTTACCAATTTGGTCAGATAATAACATTTCTATGATCATTCTCGACTACGACACACTAGGCTAGAGGCTTGAGGACGTGTTTGTTTTTTATATTGATTTTGAAAAATATGAAAAGAAAATGCTTTGAAACATCAATCTTTTCGTAGCCTATAAAACTTTATTACAAAAATGTTCAATTCCGATATTGATATCGGAATTCCGATATTGAAATTCAATCAAATTTATATCGGAAATGAAAAACTTCTGATATTACATGCCCTTCTTGCTATGCCACTAAATTCAACAAATCATTTATAGGAAGCGGTGTAAAATTTTATGATAAGTTAACTGTAGAAACTCTTAACTAAGGTGGCAAACAGTTTAAATTTTATATTAAACATCTGCTATGTAAGAAAGCATATTATAATGTAGATAAATATTTAAATGACAAAATTTTATGGCCTAGTATCACACAAAATTAATGTTAGGTTTTCTATTCAAAGTTAAATAATTTACGTTTGATAAGTTAAAGGAGCACTCTAAAGACCAAACTAAGTAGCGATGTTATGTCTCTGTTGTTAGCTTTGTATTGGTTGGTGGCGACCTACCAGGGGATGCACCATGTGCAATCCGCCTTTGGTTGCCTGGTTTTGGTGGAGTTTTTGATGTGAGGGGGTGTGGCGCACGAGTACGTACGTGTATATATTTGGATATATATTGTGTACTTGATGGCTTGGTTCCTGCATGACTGATTGGTAACAGGTGTACATCCGGGAGTTTCCTGTCACTTCTTCTCCCCTTAGGCTAGTTACCGAAGTGATGGTAGTTTAAATGATCTGCATTTGTTGCCGGGCTGTTGTGTAAGGGCCGGGCCACTTTCGGGTGTGCGAAGTCTGTTTGAATGTGTGTGTGCATATATGTGTGCGTGTTTGTGTGTAGCACCCGCTCGTTCCGAACACTATCGGGCTGCCGAACGAGGATTGAATCAGATAGGACCTATAAGTTAATTTATGTATAATTTTATTTTTATATATTTTATATGTATTTGTATATTTATATATATGTATTATAAATATATGTCTGTATGTGTATATATAAATATGTGCATGTATGTGTATTCTATATTTTCAATAATATGTATAAGAACACCTATTTATTTATTTATTTACATGTTTGTAAAATGTAAAAATGTAAATATATATGTATATATATATTATAATCGAAGTTTTATTGGAGTTGCTTGAGTATGTAATGCTCTCTCAAAGTGTCTCTGTGGTGGTGGCATATGCGTCTGGTCGTTACGTTCCCTAAAACATGGTTGAGCGAAGCGATGGCTGATTCATGTGTCTACTTGTGAACGGGTGCCGCCTGTGGAGGCTGGTCTGCTCTTGCAAACTTCTTTTTATTCTTAGTATTCGGTCATCGGTGTAGGGTTTCAACGGCAACTCCTCAGTTATGGGGAAAAAAACGGATAATACTTGACGTTTCAAGTAACTTATGTCCTTTTCCGTGACCAAAACTATCTGTATCGTACCGGTACTGCGGTTTCAGCGTGAAGAGGTAACAGACAGCTTTAGTTTCGCATTTATAATAATATTTATTATTATATTATATTCATGGATAGTATGGATAGTTTTAAGTATATGTATGTACATATGATTGTGCAAAAATATAATTATGATGTCGGTAACGCCATTAGTACTATTAAATAATTTGAATTCCTTCACTCGATTGACGATATTTGAGCGTCAAATGGTGCACCCCCTATGCTACATAAAAACAAAAAAATAATAATTGACATGTTTGACTTATTTAAGTAGCTCACTTACCTACTTATTTTTATTACCTAATAAGTGTTTCGGTCTAGTAATATAAAAGTCAATGGTTTCGGTACATATTGTGTAGATACTCTTTACCTAATCATCAAAGTATTGTATTATTACTTTAAATAGAACTTCTTGTCAGCTCTTTTTGGCAGAAATTAATAATGTTTACATTGTATTGACGATTTAAAAGTGTTCTTAGTAACCTATTTAAATAAATATTGTTAGATTGATGGCCGAGACGTATAAAATTCTTACACAACTTGTATTTATTTTGTCATCTAATGACATGCCCTCACATTAATTACATTCTATATGATTATTATTGCAAACAACACAATTTTTTTATTAAATTGTAATGAGGATGTGACAAATGATTTTCAGACAGGCTGCAAAAGCCTATGAAGACGAAACTCTTGTTCTTCGGCAAACAGAAGAAAATCTACTTAATACAACAACATCCGACAATAATAATGTATAGCAACAAGTGTCTCCTTTGAAATTTTAGTACCACTTCCAGAGTTGAATAGCCCCGCTCAAAATACTTCGAAATCAGCTGAACTATCTCCCACCCAAGAACTTGTCACTAACTCGTGGCTGCTGAAAGCTCCGTCATAAAATTAGAGCGGATCAATTCTCAAGACAATCTCAAACAAAGTGCCATCGCCATTAACTGATCGCGATAGTTCAGTTAGTAAACTAGAGCTTTCTCCAGTAGATATATTTTTGTTTTCTTACCCTAAATCTAACAACAGGGATAGTTTGTTATCACCAACTACTGAAGTCTGGAGAAAACTGTAACATGATTTCCCCAAACCAGACCAACACTGTTGTTTCTGTGATGAATCCGTTGTTGAGCCTCACTATGAGGAAGTAAATGGTAAGAATAATACAAATTTGACTGACTCTGAAGAAGGACTGCCGGTTGATTCTAAAAATAGTAGTACAGATTTAGACATAAAAAACTTTGTGCCTTTTTTCACTGCTTCAAAACACGACTAATTTTATGTCGTTTTTAGGTTGTTTAGTTTTTTCTTTTTTAGAAGACATCCCAACAAACATTTTAAAGTGTTAGATCTATGTAGTTAATTGAATCTCTAAAACCGTGGTGGTCATACTGTGTTAGAATTTTATCATTGAATGGGTTACAGCCATTTTATTTATTTATTAAACTATTACTCTCCGAAACTCATGTTCAAGTACGGTCGCGGTCAGAAAATGTTTACCAGTTTTGAAATTAGATTCTGTATCACACTTTTTTCACTAAGTCTAAAATGCCATATCAAGTTATTTATTACCTTTCAAAAGCTATTATGCAAAATGACGCATCGAGAAAAAGAACAAGAATTATTGATCACTCTTTGATAATGGAACTAATATCTTAATTTGTTGAAATGAAATTTATCAAAAAATATTGTTTGAAAGTCGTTTTGACAAGAGTAAAATTTTACAAAAGATTTTTTCATAACGAAATAAAATGGCAAGTTTAACCCTGGAGCAAAGGGCTGAAATAATATTTCTCTTCGAAGATGGACATAGTATTAGTGCTATATCACGAGAACTCAATATATCGCGATGCACTGTGAGGTTTTGGATTAGGCGTCACGGCGAAGAAGGGCAAATAACAGATCATAGAAATAATTCAGGACGACCGCCGATACTAACCACCGCGCAAATAACAGAAATCATTCGTCGTTACGAAAAGAATGGTTTCACACCAACTAGTTATTTTGCTGCTTTATATTGTGTGAGTGCTTGGACGATCCGACGAGCTTTGCACAATGTTGGACTACACTACAGAAACCATGCTATTAAAGTGGAGCTGAAACCTCACCACAAAACAGCCCGGCTTAACTTTGCGCGACGACATCTCGATTTTGATTGGTTGAATACTATATTTACCGATGGAAAAACTTTTAAATTAAGCCAAATCGAAAGATTAACTTTATGGCGCTACAATCGAACTCGGTATGATGAAGGTCATATTGTGCCTCAAAAAGTCAGGTCGCATTACAGTAAACTTATGGGGGTGGATGAGCCTTGACGGCGTCGGAGAACTGGCGTCGTTAGAGAATAGGGCTACGGCCATTAATTATGTGTCGCTTTTGGAAGAAGTGATGCTGCCTACTGTGCGCGTAGTGTATCCTGCAACGGAATTCCCACACATTACTTAAGTTCAAGATAATGCACGGATACACACAGCCCGTGCTACTATGGCGTGGTTCAACCTGCACCGTGACATTCGTCCCATTCAATGGCCCGCTCGGTCTGCTGATTTAAACCCTATTGAAAATTTATGGGGGCTTATGGTTCAACACTGGGACTGTCAAAATGAAAGAAATCCTCAAGCCCTTAGATCACAGTGTGCTCAAGTATGGGATGATATCAGAGGTACTGATCTTTGCACGCGTCTTGTTGCATCTATGCGAGATAGACTACGTGCCGTCATAACTGCAGAGGGAGGTTATATTAGATATTAAATAAAGATTTTCGAAGTGTCTATTTTATTATTTCTTCATATTCTTATTTAAAAAACTAAAATCTTAGTTTTTTAAAGAAGGTTTTCTATATATTAAAACTTGATAGTAGTCATCTCCTAGAGCAGAGATGGCGAACCCATGGCAATTTCGGCACGCCAATCATTTATGAAATTTTTATTTTCACCACGTATGCTTGCAAGTCATTTTTAGAAATGAACTCTAGTTTAGCTTCCATACTGCTTAGTAACAAAGTACGAGCCTGCCCTAATGTGAGATTTTTAGCACCGAATTTGCAACAGCAGAAATCACACTATTTTTTATTTTTATTTGAATAAAAATATTAAACATTTCGATTGCTGTAAACTTTTGGAGCTGCAAGTATCTAAATAGCTTTAAGTTAACAGCAATTCGTTTAATTTTTCTCCATTATTATTAAATAACCCAGATTTTTTGACGGCACGTCATAGGTAAAGTATTGTTTTTTTCATAGAAAATGGCACATTCATTAATAAAGGTTCGCCATCCCTGTCCTAGAGCGATAGATTGTCATATTCGAAAAAAGATAATCTATGGTCAATCAAATTATTATGAAATAGACATTTAGAACTTGTGACTTAAATGTGTGCATGCAATTGTGATCCTTAAGGTGGTAAACATTTTCTGACCGCGACCATACATTAATCACTTGGGAAATTAATGTTATCGATTAATATACGTTAATTTTCTCAATATAATAAACGCGCCTAATAAATTCTTTAATTTACGCAATATTCTTACCTATATTTTAACAAACGTGTTAGCAAATACCATAATATGACTTTGGGTTTGAAAACACAATCATAATACAACATCTTAACGACTTTTCATTCCGTGGACTTGTTTTTTATCTGTATACAATCAGCCATATTAACGAAATTAGGTTTCATTTGAAGTAAATCTTTTTGAAAAAATCATTTTAAATTCAAAATTTTACTAGTGATTTATTTATTGGTGGTCTCGGTGATAATGAAAAGTGATATGCAATATAATGGACATCGATAAGTTTTTAACTAAATCAGATGTTCTAAAGAGAGTTGCTTAACTAAGAGAACATTTTTAATATTTTTGTTGCTTTATCCTGAATGATTATGAATGATACACTTATGATTGTATTTTGGTTTACTTATAATGAATAAAACCAACCATTGTAATGTTGCTTTTTTAATTACACCTTTTACTTTAGACTGTGAATGAGTAGTACAAAATAAATATCTGAACCATATTCTGTAATTACAAACTTACACTTTATGTCAGTAATATTAACTGTCGCTTCCAATTTTCTAATACTATTAAGATTAATCTTAAAAATATTTAAAAATGATGACCTTATTGGCTTATTAGAAACCTCGGTGACATTTTGAATAATATGCCCAATCCAACTTATGCACATTCTGATATCAACTATAGATATAAGCTCGAAAATATCACAGTTCTTTGTCAAAAACCAATTGCTTTTATAGAAGTTTTTTTTATATACATATGTTTTAATGACGGGTCTGTTATCATTAATACTATTGTTACTAAATTCTATTTCGGTTCTAATTCTAATTCTAAGTCGGTTGGCAATTTGCTGAAGAGGTTTGTTTTCTTTTCTTATTGTTCGTTTAATAGAATTTAATTTATTTTCGAAGGGATATGCATTGAACGTTTGCAATTTACCAAATCTTTCAACTTCATCAACAAGTTCTGAACGTTACTTGTGATATATAATTGTCTCCGTAATGCTCAACGAAATGAACCAACATCATTTGTGCAATTAGTAAAAACTGAAAATGAGGGTGACTTAAAAATCGTTACAGCACAAAAGAAATTCAAGAAATGGTGGTATGGACCATCAGCCAAAACATCCTTTAGTATTATGAAACGAATATAGAGAAGAAACGTGCGATATTCGGTAGCTTTCCAGTTTGATAAATCATGTAGACCTCTTTAATTTATATGAATTTCCTTTAGAATATGTCAGCTCAGTATGGATTGCGTTACTTTTGCTATATCTCCATTTGGTCATTTGAGACATCCATGTTTTGCGTTAAAATTACATACTCTTGAAAAATCAAATTGTACAGTATAATTCGCTTATGATGAATGTCTACAAATTAATGAGAAAGTTCTATTACGGATTTAAATATTCTAATAATATCTGACTATAATAAAATAAATTATAATTTTTATGTATATCTATACCATAAGTATCTTATTATGGTCATGCTTAAATGATGTTAAATTGGGTACCTTTGATTAATGCTTTTGCTGACGAATCGCATATAACAGCCCTCAGTTTTACTGTTGTTGTTGCTTCAGTTCTCTGTCGTGTTTTAAATACTAAATTATTGCGGTAAAGTTCTAGCAATTCATCATCAGCACTTAAACGGTTGTAAGAATGATTTTAAGTCTACCGGATTACTTGTGCCTTCATACACACCCACGACCAATGGTGCAATGGTCATACCAATTGGTGTTTAGAACTTTTGAATAACGGTAAGCCGTCAATATTTACATTTCGAGATATGCACTTTGGTACAGTGTCTAAATGTGATAAAATCATTTTTAGCCTAGCCACAGATTATATAATACTATGGCCTAGCAATAAGGCCATTATGCCAATAAAGACCAAAATCAGCTGGAATTGTGGATATATTGGTTTTTGGACAATGGATCGTAAAAACTGGGCCAACGTAGGTCTCAAGAAAATCGTGGACTTACCCAAATTTTGGCGATATTATTTTCACGGTTTGTGTAATATGTGGTGTATTTTCTGTGCATCTGTCTGTTTGTGTTTTTGGGTGTATCACTGACTTATCGAAATTATATATAAAATTGATATAATCAAAACAATTACACCTACAAAACAAAACAATGCGACCTTGCGCACAGATTATATGACGACGACTAGTGCACAGAGTATGCAAAGAACGAACCTACGCCGCTATTGCTACGCCGGACCGACCGCATAATCTTTACCAAACAAACCCCCGCCCCAGCCAGACCATGTCTGGATGAGGATTAACCGAGCCAGAGCATTCAATTAGAACTTGTTAATTCAACAGTATTTCTTGGCATAACGCTGGACTCCAAACTTCAATGGGGTCCTCATATTCATAACCTAGCCAAAAAACTTAGCTCTGCTGTGTATGCGATCAAGAAAATAAGACAATTGACCGATGTCGACACTGCAAAAATAGTATATTTTAGCTATTTCCATAGTTTAATGACATATGGTATCCTATTGTGGGGTAGCACCGACGAATCCGTAGACGCCTGAGCGGCGAGAGAATGTGCTGGGCCCATTATAACAGATCCGAGATCAGTCGGAACAGCGACCAACCCATCTGGCTGGAGTAACATAGCCTTGTCCAATCCAAGCAACCCAAGGACATCAGCGCCAAGCAGAAGTTCCACAGGACCAGGTAGGTGGAACCTTTCATCGGCCAACTGCAGACCGGACGAGAGATCCAGCACGTCCGTCGGCAGGGGCACCTGAGTGTGATGACCTAAAATATCCCTCAGGACAACAGGTCCTAGTTGATACCGCATACTAGGATGGAGCAAGGAGGAAAAGGAAAACGAGACTGTACCCACAACGTTGTCCACCCGTAGACCTCCTACTCCAGAAATCCCATAACTCCGCGAACACAGCGACATGAGACACCCCTGAGCACCTGAGTCCAAAATGGCGCGCACAACTACACCAGGTCCACGCGGTGAGTAGATTAGAACCTGCGCGGTGGGCAAAACAGTTGTGAAAGGTGGTGAAGAGACTGGTGAAGCGGCTGCCGCGAGTCAACGGGCGTTGGCCCGACCCAAGCGCCGAACTTGGCCCCGGGGCTCCTGTGGCTCATAATGCCCCACGCTTGAGCCCGTATAAGCATACGGGTCCCACGCGGGCATAAGTGGCTGCCGAGACGCGCGTGTCATCGGCGGCGCGCGATAACCACTCGATCCCGCCCTCAACTCGCGAGTAACGCGAGGACGCTCCGCGATAGGGAGGGGCAGAGGCCCAAAATCTGCGTAATGTGCCCGTTCGGCAATACCTACCTGAGCGGAAGGGGCACGTGAGGGTGGTGACCGACGACCATCCCATGGGCTCGCCCGCGGTGAGCGAGGCGGAGAAGGTTGATGCCGCACTGGGGACGGAGGCGATTGTGTTGGATTCGGCGGCGACGAACCCCCGCCCGTGCGAGCCGTAGACACACCTCCATGGGCCGTCCGAGGACCATCCTCTCAGATGGGCCACACATAAGTCGGGGGTGGTGACCCCCACCACACTTTAGACAAGGTCGCGGCTGTCGACAGTCTTTGGCTAGGTGCTCCCCCAAACAATAGTAGCACAGGCCTAGCCTACGGGTCAAAAACCGTTTTCGGGCCACCCCAGATTTTCTGAACTGGTGGCAATCCGGTATGGTGTGTCCCGGTTCATAACACACCCTACACCGTTCAGTCCACTCAATTGTCAAAATTCTGTGGGGCCGAAACGACCCGGTACCTCGCGATGTCCCGGGACGAGGTTGTTGACGGGGTCCAGACTGGGGTTGTTGACGGGGTCTAGACGGGGCCAAAAATCGTGACGGTCCCGATTGTGGCTCGGCGGGTAAATTCTCCAGCTTCCTACTCTGGTCCTCCAAAAACGACACTAAAGCGTCAAAAGTAGGTGTGTGTGACGCCGAGTCACCTCCGTGCATCGAAACGAGCCCTGACGTCATTGGGCAATTTGTTTAAAACAATGCTAAGCAATAAAAATGACTACTCTGTTACAGGGAATTTTAGGCCTCTTAACGCATTGGTGGCTACCAAAATAAGGTTAAGCAGGTCCGACCGCAGCTGGTTTACCGAAGACAGTTGTGGAATACCTAAAATGGCAGCTACATGTGTATCCGCAATGCGACGGTTATTTTGGTACCGCTTTACTAATAACTCCCTGGCTATATTATAATTGACAATAGTGATGTCCAAATGTTTTACTAAACAGAGGGGCTCATCCCTGATAGACGTCAACAGGTAACTTAATTTTTGTGAGTCAGATAAGTCAGTCCGTCGGTGCACAATGCTATCAAAAAGTGTGATGAAATTAGTCCACTCATCCAATGATCCGCTAAAATGAGGAATATCCAAAGCTAGCAACCGTTCGTTGCATTTTTGTTCCGAAACCTTCCTACTTGCCAGCTGCGGGCAAGTCTCTAATTTCGACACAGCCTCGTTTACCTCGTCCACTACTGACATACAAAAGTCACAGTCAGAATTTGCCGCCTTTAGGATAGTTTCGTCATCCGTTGACGATAAGATACCCTGGTATGCCTTATCCAGCTCGCTGACTGTTGTCGGTAAATGTATAGCTCTTTGCCTTAATGCAAACACCCGATCCTCTCGCTTAACGATCCCTAAAGCACCTAAAAACCATCGTGTCAGATTGGTTAAAACAGCCTTGTACTCCTTGACCGATGACGTCATATTTTATAACTAAATTCCCACACAAAAAAAATAATCCAAAAACTAAATCAGACACACAAACATACGACTCTGTTTGTTATATATACAGTTTGTTACAGCAACCAAGTTACTATATAAACTCCAAAAATACCCAACTACAATGTACAAAACCCTGACTACACAATTACACAAATAAATACGTTATCCTAACAAAACAACTATTTTAAAACCTACTTTAACCGCAATAACAAAGAGGTTGGTAAGTCATAAGCGAATATTATTATTTCCGACGAACGATTAGATAACACCCGTAAACTATACGACGTGACGCCGAAGTCACGATTTATGAATATATTTATTGTAAATCCGACGAAAACCAACTAATCGTAAATCCCAAATGATTTTATAAAAGACCCAAACAAAAACAAACGAAAGTGGCCCGAACCACGCTCTGCTACCAAACAACTGGATCGTAAAAACTGGGCCAACGTAGGTCTCAAGAAAATTGTGGTCTTACCCAAATTTTGGCGATAATTTTTTCACGGTTTGTGTAATATGTGGTGTATTGTCTGTGCATCTGTGCGTTTGTGTTTTTGTGTGTATCACTGACTTATCGAAATTATATATAAAATTGATATGATCAAAACAATTACATACGCTGCGACCTTGCGCACAGATTATATGACGACGACTAGTGCTCAAAGTATGCAAAGAACGAACCTACGCCGCTATTGCTACGCCGGACCGACCGCATAATCTTTACCAAACAGACAATTTAAAAATGTTCGTGGATCTTTTGGCACTGAACAAGGAATTCTTTTGTTTAAAATTTTGTTAAGCTCTCTCAATGCATCTTGTGTAATGTTGAAATTAATTGCCCATTTTTTAGATTATTCCGAAGTATTTCGTTTTCAATGGCTTCGCGTTCACTTCCAGAATCGGAAATATCACTAAGACATAATTTATCAAATATTTCATATACTTCGTCTTTACACTTTCTGCACTTCGAGCAACATTATATTGTTTAGACGCACAAAAATTAAGTCACACAATAAGTCGTAATTCATGCTAAAATTACTTTAATACGATGCTTATGGAATTTTGAGTCCCGTAACTATTACTTATACGACTGAAATGTTTGTTGGGAATTCTTTTTAAAAGTATATTTTGTCATTATATTTTATTTATTCAATGTATAGCTCGACAACTATGATTTTTTCCTATTATTAACTCAAATATTGAGACTGACTTTAGGGTCTCACCCGTAAGATAATTGTGTTATTATATAAGATATCCTATTTAGAGATCTTTTACGTTTTTATTTCTTTTGATGTTCAAGAGAAAATGGTTTATTGATTTAGTATGACTTTTTAATAATAATAATAATAATAATAATATACTTTATTGCATAAACATAATAATTTTACAAAAAACATATTTACAAATAGAGAAAAACAAAAGGCGGTCTTAGCGCTTTAAAGCGATCTCTTCCAGGCAAACTTTTGGACATGTATATTTAAATATTTTGTTTCCTAGACTTTCTTGTATAATTTTCATAAGTATTGACAGGAATTTTGGAAAATTTTAATGCCGTTTAAAATTTCGACACATGGTTGTTTTACCTAAGGCTAATCGGGTTCTGTCCAATTACAATTTGCTGATAAGATATCTTTGTTTTAATTGTATGCATGTTAAATAAAATTATGGGCAAATAACTGAAATCACAAAACTCATTTCTTTTTTATTACATTCTTTAATTACTTTTTTTACTAAGTACCTATTGGTGTTTTTTTCATCTTTCTCCTTATTAAACCAATTATTAAGAAAATTACTTCTTAATTTCATACAATTAACAAAATTTTTGTAGTTCAGTAAATATATTTATTCAAAACTGACACAACTCTGAATGACCGAACTTGAGTCAAAATAAAAGCAAAAGTAAATAATAATTAACAAAATAATAAATAGTTAGTTCTTTGAAACATAACAAAGAATGAGAAAATACCATAATTTTTAAAATATTCTCATATACATACTATTAATTTATTGCTGAATTTTTACGCCTGGCCTGTACCGTTACAACGCAATTACTAGAAATCAGCATATTTTGAATTATGTAGGCGATTAATATCACGTACAGTATAAGTCCATACTGCATAACGCCATTCATATGACAGCAACATTTTTTTTTTATTTAACATGAAAATTGTCAATCAGAAAAATTCACTTCACATCACTTTTAGTATGTTTTTTTTGAATTAGGTACTTATACACCATTTCACAACGCACGAAGGCATTTTAATATATTAAAACCATTTATTTACAATGTGACAAGACTGTCACTTTCGTTGCACTGTATAAGATGTACTAAAGACGAGCGGTGCACCATTTTTTAGCCCCGCCCAGAGTTGGGTTCATACCCGGTAAATACCTAGTACTCGAGTAAATACCAATTAATACCCATTTTTACCTACCTAGTTTTAATTATTACCGGGTATAAATTAATGTCAATATTTTATTTCATTTCATGTTGGAAAAAGGTACAAATATAAATATAAATACGAAACAAATAAAAAAAAAAAATGTTCCATTATTGTAACAGCGAAGTCTACATTTTTCATAAACTTATTTCCTTGATTTTATTTTACATCTGTCTAGTTAATTTTTCCGTTTGGTTAAAGACAATGACGAAATAAAATTAAATAAATAGGAAAATATTATTGAAACTTGGTTTGTTTTTTATTTAGATAATTGGGTAGAGAAAAGGGTCTTTGCTTTGCACCCGGCATTTAGTTAGGAAATTGGAAAATTTGCATTGGCAACACTGCAAAGCACGTCGTGCTCGGCGCCAGCGCCATTTTTTTTTTAGTTAATATCAAGCCGTATGATATGTGGCCCATATAACATCTTATACCTGAATATGTCTACCGCTAATCAGCCTTTATACTGCAATTGATAGTATCTGCATAGCGGATTTTAAAACTTTCACTAGATGCCTCGTAGCTGCTTAGAGACTCACTAGTGTATAGAATTAACGGCTTCTATTTTATAATGGTTCACATAAGAACCATAAATCCGACGTTATCTAAATAAAAGTAACGTATGTGGTACTGTAATCAGTAGTGTAACTAGTTAATGACCATTATTACCAACGTATAATATTTTATTTGCTTTATATTAAAATGAATTCGCGTAATTCGTGGAAATTAAAAGCAAGAACAGGGGGCATTAGGAGAAAGTTATCGAATGAGTATCAAAGAATTATAAAGGCAGAAGAAATAAAACCTTCAAGTCGGGAAGTAACGCAAAGCGTGAGAAATAGTTTGAAACAGGATGGTTCCATAAAACAAAATTTCATAAACTACCAGTAGGTACACTGGTCCACTAACGCCGCCATTAGATATTTTTAATTTCCTCTTTGCCCAAAGCATATCATAAAAATACAAATAAACAATAGCGTTTGACTAGGTTTTCTTTTAACTGACTGTCTTAACCGACTTTAAAAAAAGGAGGAGGTTTGCCCGACATGTGTGTTTTTTTTCTTTGTTTTTCTATTTTCACCGATTTCTCGGCAACCATGAAATCGATTTCAATAATTTTAACTGTATTTGATTGCGTTGGGTCCTGTATAAATTTCAGTTCATTGCCTGCATAGATCATAGGGAGCGGGACTTTAAGGTTGTTTTTGCCGAGATAAATAAAAGTGAGCTATGTCCAATCAGAGGCGGCTCGTTACAATTTTAAATAAGTGTTTACAAAATAAAATAAAGGAGGGATTACTTAAATTAACAAAAATTCATTCGCCTACTTAGATTTACAAACTCAACGCACGCGGGTGTGTATGTTTTCGTGCCACATTTTTATGACCCTTTGCCTTTTTTTCAAGCTGAGTTACTAAAATGTTTTCGCACTGTTTAATCACATCACATTTTATTTTGCTATACTTATTAGACAATTACAAACTGTTTATGAAGGTATGTAAGTACTTATTTAATTTGTTAATCAAAAACTCGCGCGCATAAACTAAAACTTTTGTTGTAATAAGAGCGACAACACCGCGCCGTGCGCCGCTCGGACGGACCGAAGGCGGGGTGAAACTGGCAACAGTATTTTTCTTTAAATGGGCGGCTAATGTTACATACAAAATCTTCTGTTTCACGTGTGAGACTGTGTCGAACTTTCTCTTTCACACTCTTTGATTTTAGCTCTAAGTCTTGTCCTGAAATTAATTTCATAGGAGCGCAATTGCTAGCGCTCCACTAAGTGACCAGTTTCAGTGCAATTCCATACCAAATCTTATGTTAACTGTGTGTGTACGGAATGTTTTAAGTAAAATGCTATATTAACATAAAGAGTAATAGAAGCATTTTCAATTATTCTGTAACGGTATTTAAAGTAACTCCCGAGAAAAATATATTCATATAGCATATAATATTACATAGCAGACGTGCATATATATATATATATATATATATATATATATATATATATATATATATATATATTCATATAGCATATAATATTACATAGCAGACGTGCATATATATATATATATATATTATATATAATAAGAATACAAAGAAGTATGCAAGAGCAGACCAGCCTCCACAGCGGCACCCGTTCACAAGTATGACACATGAATCAGCCATCGCTTCGCTCAACCATGTTTTACATATAATATTACACAGCAGACGTACTGATTCAATCCTCGTTCGGCCGGGCTCCGAACACGAGCGGGTGCTACACACAAACACGCACATATACATAAATGCACACACATATTCACACAGACGTTGCACACCTGAAAGTGGCCCAGCCCCTACACAACAGCCCGGCAACAAATGCACATCATTTAAACTACCATCACTTCGGAAACTAGCCTAAGGGGAGAAGAAGTGACAAGAAACCCCCGGATGTACACCTGTTACCAATCAGTCATGCAGGAACCAAGCCATCAAGTACACAATATCTATCCAAACATGTATATACACACATACACGTACGTACACCCCCACACATCCAAAGCCCCACCAAAACCAGGCAACCAAAGGCAGATTGCACATGGTGCATCCCCTGGTAACTCGCCACCAGCCACTATAAAGTAAACAACAGAGATAACAGACATAACATCGTTACTTAGCTTGGTCTTTAGAGTGCTCCTTTAACTTATCAAACCTAAATTTATTAAGTTTGAATAGAAAACCAAGAATAAATTTTGTGTGATACTAGGCCATACAATTTTGTCATTCAAATATTCATCTACATTATAATATGCTTTCTTACATAGCAGATGTTTAATATAAAATTTAAACTGTTTGTCACCTAAGTTAAGAATTTCTACAGTTAACTTATTATAAAATTTCACAACGCTTCCCATAAATGATTTGTTGGCTTTAGTAAGCCTAAACTTCGGCATAGCAAGTTTATTTTTATTTCTCGTATTTAAGTTGTGCTCATCACTGTTCCTCGGAAATTGGGATATTTTTTTACGGACAAACATAATATTTTCATAGGCATATTGACACGGTACCGTTAGAATATTTATTTCTTTTAAAACATCCCTGAGAGAGTCTCGGCTTCCTAGCTCATAAATGCTTCGTACTGCCCTTTTTTGTAATATAAATATGGTTTGAATATCAGCAGCAGAACCCCATAGCAAAATACCATATGACATGACACTGTGCAATCTTCTAGTAATAAAAATTGGGGCTTATAAAAATCACATAGAGGTTTTCTTTTGTCGTTTTTTTAGGTCAGAATAAATAGTTAAGCTCAGGAGCTTTAGAAATTATCGCAAATTATATCTGCATGAAAAACTATAGCTTATAAAAAGTGATAACCCCGTCGATAAGCACAATTTTGATAAGAATATAACGTTACCTACTTAAGGTATATCCGAACATTATATTTTGATACAAACTGTGTTACACCTAATATATTTAACTATATATATTTCGCTACTCAAAACGTGTTATCATATATTGCTATTTACCATAGTCGCAAAACGCATGTTTATCCATAAAATGCCAATAGCTTTTACTAATTAATTTCAATTTTTACTGTATGAAATCAACAAAAACTTTATTTATTTTATAAATTACAATCATCTCATGTTTAAATATGCTTTTTGCGATAATAGTAAAAAGCAATATATGATAATAGCGCATTTTAAGCAACAAAATGTTTATTGTTACGGATAAATAGTGCACCGTGGGTTTTATGGGAAAACTTTGATACGGTTGCATCTTTAATTACCAATTAAAATTAAAAAGGTCACAAACGATAGATTTCGCATTAATAATATGTAAGAAATGTTTTGATTGGATTTTTACTTAAACTATGTTCTTTAACACAGTCAAATCATGGGAGAGGGAAAAAAAGATACATGAATATATTTGGAAAAAATGTGTGGTTGGTGTTGATAAATCTGTGGTTTCCAAGCATTGTGACCACAATTATAAAATTGCAAACGTAAACAAAATATTCACACATTTACTTAAATGTGACAAATGTCCGGTGATTACAAAAAAAAATAATAAGAAAAAAACTTGATGAACGCATCTCTGAACCTTCAACTTCCACTCCATCCATGACAGCTTCAATCTCAGATGTAATTCCGAACCCAGATATATCAAACCTAAGCCAAATTCAGCCATCTGCAAATCAACCGCAAACTGCTTGGCGAGGAAGCAATGACCAATCTCACTACATAACTAGCAAAGGCAATGATAATATCTGGTTCAACTCTAAGATTGGTGGAGACTTTTTTAATGACTTACTACCATCCTTTAAGTTACCAACACGAAAGACTTTGTTAACAACCTTATTAGCTAACGTTTATGCAGAAATAAAAAGAGAGGTGAATGAGAGGCTAGCATCAACAAATTTTTTGCATCTTCAGTGTGACAGCTGGAGTAGTGTAAATAATGAAGGAGAAGTTAATTTTATAATATCAAATCCTGAACCATACTTTGTGAAGAGTTTATCAACAGAGGACAATAGACACATAATTCTTAGCAATGCGATACTCAAAATTATAAAAACGTATGGTGAATCAAAATTTTTTGTTTTGATTGAAGACAATGCTCGTAACATCCAAAAAGCTTATGAAATTTAAAAAAAAAATTACTTAAACTATTCTTCTCAGTTGTTCAGCACAAACGTTAAATTTATTAGCTTTTGATATAATTAAATATGAAACTGTTAAGGGGTTTATTGACCTAGTCACAGACGTCATAAAATCAATTAAAAAGAGTCAAGTATTGAATTCAATTTTAGTTAAAATTATAAAACAAAAAAAAAAGTCGGCGAGACCTTGAAATTGCCTGTAAAGACACGTTGGGGAAGCCATGTTGCAGCCCTGAAAAGTGTAAAAAAAATTAAAAGCGGCACTTATGGCCTTGGCTTTTCAAGACGAAACAATATCCAAGTGCCACTAGAAACTAAGTCTGCACTATTAGATGACCAAGAGGCAATGAAATTCATTGATGAAGCGGTTCAAAATCTCCATATTAATGTAATGATAGATTTAGCCAACTACAAAGCTAGGGATGGATTTTGGAACGAGGGCTAATAGCGAAGAGCTCACGGATGAGGAAAATTGTGATTTTGATTTTCCAGAACCACGCGATTTGGCAACATTGCCAAGCATAGAAAACTTTCAAAATGATTCCACAGCTGGAGTCGAACCGACTCCATCATCTTCCAAGACACCTAGATTTGAAGCCGAACCGACTCCATCAACTTCCAAGACACCTGAATTTGGTTTTGAATTCTGTGACTGTGATAGTATGATTTGAAGTGATGATTAAAATGTTTATAATACCACCTAAATAACACCCATCAATAAACATCATTGTTTTGTGAAAATCCTGAAAGTACTTATAGATTTATTTCTAATAATGAAAGGCGGTGATCATTGTAATAACGTTACACTTACCTAAAATTTTAAAATTATGTTTGATTTTAAATAGGTAACAATGTTAATTTTTTAATATATCAAAAGTTTAAATCACTGTTATCTTAATTATTATCGATAATTACAACATATCAAGGTTTATATAATAATTTAATACTTATAATAACAAAAAAAAAAAGTTTAAAACTAATATCTCCCGGGTTAGTTTGATTTTGTTTTTCGCGTGAAAGTAATTTTTACTTATGGATTATTTATATTAGTAGTTATCGTTTTTAAATCTTTACATTTAAAACAATATAAAGACAGTTTAAAATTTATTATAAGTGCCTCAACAGGTATTGTGAGAATTGTTTGGTTTTCAAAGGTTATCTATATAAAAAGTCTAAGACCATAAAAAGTTGAATTATGTACTTTATTTTGGCAATTACTAATGAAACAGTATGAAGTTTTGTATACTTACTCTCAAGCCAAATATTTATATCTGTGTTTTTTTTTAAATCCTGAAAATTGTTTTTTTTTTGGCTTGAAATTGTATTTAAGACTGCTTGCATTAAAACCTTGAATCCTGTGTTAACTTTTATATTTAGTTTAATAGAAAACTGGTATAATGCTATATTTGTTCTTAGAACATGTCTACAAAATTTCATAGTATTTGATAAGTAAATTTTGGATATAAGTACAGAATTTGTTTATATGTAGCTCGCTACGAGGCACCGCTGAACTTTACGGTTTGTAAGCATGCACAGCTGTAATGTAAATAAATGACGTGATTTTATTTTATCTATTTTAAATGTTTAACAATTTGATTATTTTCTATGTTTCTTTAGCATTCTAAACAATTTTACTACCAAATACACGATAAATGTATCCAAGAAACGATTTTATTTTTTTATACCCACCATTTATATACAATACCGGGTATAAATTGGTATTTAAATACCATTTTTTACCATTTCCTTCCCTTTTTTTTGATAGTTGTAGTGTTGTGACCAAATAAGTAATGATATCGATCGCATATATTTATTATGTTTTGAACAAAGACAAATACAACAAAAACATTCAAATATATTTTTTCAAGGTGGGAACACTCAATGGCCCACCGCCATGTTGTGTTTGTTTTTTTCTGTCACTCGCAACAAGACGTTCTTGCCAGTGCTGCCACCTTAGCGCTTTTGGAGTTAGATCTAGCGCTTTTTTGGGACACATAGCGCCGAAATTTTAATATTAACTCCTAGCGGAACACCATTTTTATGGCAGACCAAACTTAGTTGTAATCACGTCGCAATCTTGCCAAAAAGTAGGAATATCGCAGCAACACCGTAATTAGTTTAGCTTCCGTTCTATTTGTTTAGGGTATTCCCCAACTAGAATAAATTATTTCTGGTTGTTGGTTTACGATGTGCAACCTGGACCTTCAGGAATTCAGTCAACTCAACCTGATTCTTCTGACATCGAAAGCGATTAGCCATACTTATTTATATTAAGATTAATTTAGATTCAAAATTTGTATTGAAATTAATAAAAACTTCTTTTTATGCAATTTTGTTCATGCAAAGCTAGCGGAATTTAGCGCTATGTTTTGTTACAGCAAATTAGCGAAATCTAGCGCTTTTTTCAGGCGCTTTTAGCTCTGAGGTCAGAGAGGTGGCAGCACTGGTTCGTGCTAAATAGTCACTACATTTCTGTTCGCTGAATTTTTTCACATTATCTATACGTTACGTTGTGTATTTTGTGTTCCTCCGTGTTGATTGCTGCACAGCTGTCATATATTAAAATGCCTATAGGATCTGTTCTGAAACGGCAGGCGAGAGAACTAGTGATCAAGGTTCGTAATTACTCTTAAGCAGAGTAACAAAATGGTGGCCCGCTCTTACCAGTGTCGCAAGTGCGAGAGCGTGTTGCGGCCGCATTAGGATTTAGTGTCCACTACTGTTTTAAAAATTACTACCCAGCGGCGGCCTTACCAATAGCGAGGCTCCGGGGGCAGGTCTTTGCGAGGCCCTTTGTCCTTCGTAAAAAGTAGTAGTAGTAAGTTAGTATGCGAAAGAAGGTCTGATTGTTTGGTTTAGGTATTTGCCGAGAAATACTAAAGTTATGCAAATAAATAAAATTAGAGTTTAAAATTTACAACATTGAAAGATTTTCAAAATTAACAAATACAGTGATGATAAATTTTGAAATCGATGTTTGCGGCTTTTGCTAAGACTAAAATCTTCAATTAAAGCACAATAAACAATCTTACGAATGAGCTACGTCATTTTCGATTGAAAGTATAGCAAGGGCTGAAAGCCGATCTTGTGTCATCGAATTCCTCAAATTTGTTTTAATAATTTTGAGCCTCGAAAAACTCCTTTCAGCAGACGCAACTGTTACAGGTGTGGTGGCAACAATTCTCAGAACTATTTCAATAGTGGGGTAAACTACAGTTATTTTTTTTCTATTATGTATTTTTTACGGGAAATAAAACAACTTTAACCCGTTGGACCTTTAAATACAATCTCAGTTCGGTCTACATCAGTAATTGTTATCGTCCACAAACCGGGGTCATTTTGAGGATTCAGATTTTCCATTCCAGCAGTCATGGATGTAGAATTAGACTCGGACTCAGATTCGCGTTCTTGACTGGATAGCGTTGACGGCGGCACCGGTGACCTAAGGAAAATGATGAAGTTAATTCATTATCATTCTCGCTGTTTTTACTTGATGACGGCGGCGGCACCCATGATGATGTGGAAGGAATGTTTTCAGCTGGATCAGGATTAGAGTCACTTTCAGTCAGTAAATGTTTTGTAGAGGTTTCTTGATTATCTTTTTTTATATATATTTACATAAAGATCCACGTAGATTTTCTTCTACCTGCTTTCTTTTGAAAGCTCGTTTCCTTTTTGAACTACCTGACTCAAATTTTCTGCCGGCATCACGATCACGCGAACTCATTTCGTAAATCTTGTTTTGTTTCGCACAAACAGTCAGATATAATTTTTAAGTATCTCACAGTTTTTTTTACACTTTTCCAGCATACTCAATACTTTAAATACTATAAAAACGTAATTTTCAATTAAATTGAAAGATATGTACGGTACAGTAACGACTTTGTAACTCATATTGCAAGCAAAATAATTCCAAGGTGACAAGAGTTGCCTAAATACAATAAATGATATTGATTGATTGATTGACCCGTGTGCTATGCGATTAAAAAACCGATCTTCAAGTGTTTCGAGGCGAGATATTAATGTATTAGTTAACTAACTTTATATTAATTTATTGCTATGTTATAACCTGAATAAATAATTAAGGATCAAAATCAAAAGTTTTAAAAAAGAAATATAGTTAATAAAAAAATTTTGCTTGGGTTTTTGGCGAGGCCCCTGCAAGAGCGAGGCCCCGGGTGATTGCCCTGTTCGCCACCCCCTAAGGCCGCCTCTGTTACTACCGAAGCTTACGGTTCAAGCGGCATGTAGGAAAATAAGCTTCGTACGCCGAAGAAAAAACGCCAACCACGTCGTGTGACATCGGTTGACAACTTCGACGCTGACGCTATTTGCCGTCATATATGTGATATTACTTGCGCAAAGAAATTCCAACACTTAAAAAACTTGTAGTTTCTTTACGTGAATGTGGTTTGTTCCATGGCCAAAAATCGTCATTAAGCTTGGTTTGGAAAGAAATTGGATTTTCTTATAAAAAATCGGACAAACGTAAAATATTGATGGAGCGTCACAACGTCGCTATGGCTCTCTGCGAAAGATATCAGCTTGGTCAAATGTTATTTTCACTGACGAGACTTTGTTTAATGGGAACAGGTGAACGCCTTCTCATATGCCATGCAGGGTCTACGAAAGGATTCGTGTCAGATGCTTTAATGGCCTTTAAATTCAAGAAAACAGTGGCCTACCACGAAGAAATGAACGCGGAGATTTGCGAAGGAAACCATCCAAAGAACCATGCAAAGAAATGGTGCAATCTCTGGAAGAACCCTCGATATATATTATGGACCACGCTACATATCACTCCAGACACTTAATAAAATGCCGACGCAGGCCAATAAAAAACAATAGATAATTGACTGGCTCCAACGTCATGGCGAAAATGTGGATAAGTATTGGATATTTTAAAATCGAAAATAAGCCTCCCTAAAAGATATATTACCGACGAAATAGCTGCCGAATGTGGTAATTGGGTTCTTCGACTTCCGCCGTATCATTGCCAGTACAATGCTATAGAACTAGTATGGGCACAAATCAAAGGACACGCCGCTCGAAACAATACATATAAAAAGTCTAAGACCATAAAAAGTTGAATTATGTACTTTATTTTGGCAATTACTAATGAAACAGTATGAAGTTTTGTATACTTACTCTCAAGCCAAATATTTATATCTGTGTTTTTTTTTAAATCCTGAAAATTGTTTTTTTTTTGGCTTGAAATTGTATTTAAGACTGCTTGCATTAAAACCTTGAATCCTGTGTTAACTTTTATATTTAGTTTAATAGAAAACTGGTATAATGCTATATTTGTTCTTAGAACATGTCTACAAAATTTCATAGTATTTGATAAGTAAATTTTGGATATAAGTACAGAATTTGTTTATATGTAGCTCGCTACGAGGCACCGCTGAACTTTACGGTTTGTAAGCATGCACAGCTGTAATGTAAATAAATGACGTGATTTTATTTTATCTATTTTAAATGTTTAACAATTTGATTATTTTCTATGTTTCTTTAGCATTCTAAACAATTTTACTACCAAATACACGATAAATGTATCCAAGAAACGATTTTATTTTTTTATACCCACCATTTATATACAATACCGGGTATAAATTGGTATTTAAATACCATTTTTTACCATTTCCTTCCCTTTTTTTTGATAGTTGTAGTGTTGTGACCAAATAAGTAATGATATCGATCGCATATATTTATTATGTTTTGAACAAAGACAAATACAACAAAAACATTCAAATATATTTTTTCAAGGTGGGAACACTCAATGGCCCACCGCCATGTTGTGTTTGTTTTTTTCTGTCACTCGCAACAAGACGTTCTTGCCAGTGCTGCCACCTTAGCGCTTTTGGAGTTAGATCTAGCGCTTTTTTGGGACACATAGCGCCGAAATTTTAATATTAACTCCTAGCGGAACACCATTTTTATGGCAGACCAAACTTAGTTGTAATCACGTCGCAATCTTGCCAAAAAGTAGGAATATCGCAGCAACACCGTAATTAGTTTAGCTTCCGTTCTATTTGTTTAGGGTATTCCCCAACTAGAATAAATTATTTCTGGTTGTTGGTTTACGATGTGCAACCTGGACCTTCAGGAATTCAGTCAACTCAACCTGATTCTTCTGACATCGAAAGCGATTAGCCATACTTATTTATATTAAGATTAATTTAGATTCAAAATTTGTATTGAAATTAATAAAAACTTCTTTTTATGCAATTTTGTTCATGCAAAGCTAGCGGAATTTAGCGCTATGTTTTGTTACAGCAAATTAGCGAAATCTAGCGCTTTTTTCAGGCGCTTTTAGCTCTGAGGTCAGAGAGGTGGCAGCACTGGTTCGTGCTAAATAGTCACTACATTTCTGTTCGCTGAATTTTTTCACATTATCTATACGTTACGTTGTGTATTTTGTGTTCCTCCGTGTTGATTGCTGCACAGCTGTCATATATTAAAATGCCTATAGGATCTGTTCTGAAACGGCAGGCGAGAGAACTAGTGATCAAGGTTCGTAATTACTCTTAAGCAGAGTAACAAAATGGTGGCCCGCTCTTACCAGTGTCGCAAGTGCGAGAGCGTGTTGCGGCCGCATTAGGATTTAGTGTCCACTACTGTTTTAAAAATTACTACCCAGCGGCGGCCTTACCAATAGCGAGGCTCCGGGGGCAGGTCTTTGCGAGGCCCTTTGTCCTTCGTAAAAAGTAGTAGTAGTAAGTTAGTATGCGAAAGAAGGTCTGATTGTTTGGTTTAGGTATTTGCCGAGAAATACTAAAGTTATGCAAATAAATAAAATTAGAGTTTAAAATTTACAACATTGAAAGATTTTCAAAATTAACAAATACAGTGATGATAAATTTTGAAATCGATGTTTGCGGCTTTTGCTAAGACTAAAATCTTCAATTAAAGCACAATAAACAATCTTACGAATGAGCTACGTCATTTTCGATTGAAAGTATAGCAAGGGCTGAAAGCCGATCTTGTGTCATCGAATTCCTCAAATTTGTTTTAATAATTTTGAGCCTCGAAAAACTCCTTTCAGCAGACGCAACTGTTACAGGTGTGGTGGCAACAATTCTCAGAACTATTTCAATAGTGGGGTAAACTACAGTTATTTTTTTTCTATTATGTATTTTTTACGGGAAATAAAACAACTTTAACCCGTTGGACCTTTAAATACAATCTCAGTTCGGTCTACATCAGTAATTGTTATGGTCCACAAACCGGGGTCATTTTGAGGATTCAGATTTTCCATTCCAGCAGTCATGGATGTAGAATTAGACTCGGACTCAGATTCGCGTTCTTGACTGGATAGCGTTGACGGCGGCACCGGTGACCTAAGGAAAATGATGAAGTTAATTCATTATCATTCTCGCTGTTTTTACTTGATGACGGCGGCGGCACCCATGATGATGTGGAAGGAATGTTTTCAGCTGGATCAGGATTAGAGTCACTTTCAGTCAGTAAATGTTTTGTAGAGGTTTCTTGATTATCTTTTTTTATATATATTTACATAAAGATCCACGTAGATTTTCTTCTACCTGCTTTCTTTTGAAAGCTCGTTTCCTTTTTGAACTACCTGACTCAAATTTTCTGCCGGCATCACGATCACGCGAACTCATTTCGTAAATCTTGTTTTGTTTCGCACAAACAGTCAGATATAATTTTTAAGTATCTCACAGTTTTTTTTACACTTTTCCAGCATACTCAATACTTTAAATACTATAAAAACGTAATTTTCAATTAAATTGAAAGATATGTACGGTACAGTAACGACTTTGTAACTCATATTGCAAGCAAAATAATTCCAAGGTGACAAGAGTTGCCTAAATACAATAAATGATATTGATTGATTGATTGACCCGTGTGCTATGCGATTAAAAAACCGATCTTCAAGTGTTTCGAGGCGAGATATTAATGTATTAGTTAACTAACTTTATATTAATTTATTGCTATGTTATAACCTGAATAAATAATTAAGGATCAAAATCAAAAGTTTTAAAAAAGAAATATAGTTAATAAAAAAATTTTGCTTGGGTTTTTGGCGAGGCCCCTGCAAGAGCGAGGCCCCGGGTGATTGCCCTGTTCGCCACCCCCTAAGGCCGCCTCTGTTACTACCGAAGCTTACGGTTCAAGCGGCATGTAGGAAAATAAGCTTCGTACGCCGAAGAAAAAACGCCAACCACGTCGTGTGACATCGGTTGACAACTTCGACGCTGACGCTATTTGCCGTCATATATGTGATATTACTTGCGCAAAGAAATTCCAACACTTAAAAAACTTGTAGTTTCTTTACGTGAATGTGGTTTGTTCCATGGCCAAAAATCGTCATTAAGCTTGGTTTGGAAAGAAATTGGATTTTCTTATAAAAAATCGGACAAACGTAAAATATTGATGGAGCGTCACAACGTCGCTATGGCTCTCTGCGAAAGATATCAGCTTGGTCAAATGTTATTTTCACTGACGAGACTTTGTTTAATGGGAACAGGTGAACGCCTTCTCATATGCCATGCAGGGTCTACGAAAGGATTCGTGTCAGATGCTTTAATGGCCTTTAAATTCAAGAAAACAGTGGCCTACCACGAAGAAATGAACGCGGAGATTTGCGAAGGAAACCATCCAAAGAACCATGCAAAGAAATGGTGCAATCTCTGGAAGAACCCTCGATATATATTATGGACCACGCTACATATCACTCCAGACACTTAATAAAATGCCGACGCAGGCCAATAAAAAACAATAGATAATTGACTGGCTCCAACGTCATGGCGAAAATGTGGATAAGTATTGGATATTTTAAAATCGAAAATAAGCCTCCCTAAAAGATATATTACCGACGAAATAGCTGCCGAATGTGGTAATTGGGTTCTTCGACTTCCGCCGTATCATTGCCAGTACAATGCTATAGAACTAGTATGGGCACAAATCAAAGGACACGCCGCTCGAAACAATACCCACCCACCTTTTACGGCAAACAAGATGTTAGATTTATTTAAAAATGCATGTGCGGAAGTAACTCTGGGAAAAAATTGTGACAAGAACCCTAAACATTATAGCGTCGGATTGGGAAATTCATGTGGCATTCGATAATATAGAAGTACAGGAACTTATATATAATAAATGTTAGAGAGAGCTCATCGAGTGACAGTGACGATTCATCAGATTTTTATTTAAATAAATAAATAAAGAATCAACATAATATAATTACATCTTGTAATGAAATGTAATATTAGTTAATAAATTTGTACAAAATTATCCGGCAATAGTTTAGTTTCTTACATTTTGTAAAAAAATATCGGGTTTGTTATCGTGTTACGTTTATCGATAGCTCCATCAGTTTCTCCGACTCTTCTATGACCTTGTACGTGCGTAAGCGTCATATTTTTATTAAATAATGTATACTTAATGTAAAAAAGACGCTCGTTCAACTTTCTACAGGAGCTGTCATCGAAAAATAAAGAAAAGGAAATAGATGATTACGCTTCCATGTGTTTGTATTTCGATGGGTGGAGCAGGTTAAATCATTTTGAAGGCTCTTCCTATACCAATATTAGAGGCTCTCTGTCCTTAAAAAAAATTTGGCTGGATACATTTTTGCAAGGTTATCTAACGACGAAGGGATATCAGAACACACTCCACAAGTTACTTACTTGCGAAAGTAATGTAACCTGACCAAATTAATATAAAACTACAAATATAATATCTAGTTACATACCTATCAAAATAAACTTACCTAAAAATACACAACGGCAAAAGAGGACCTAATTTACCAACCAATAAAAAACTCTAAATTACCCTATAAACATTATATAAGTAAAAATATAGTTTTCAACCTTTTATTTTGACTGTAACATTTGAAGTTTCGCCAAAATGACATGAGGCAATCGTTGATAGAGGGGCGAGAATCTCTGTCCGATTATATAATTTTAGACGATGTGTTAAGCGAAATGGTAAAATCGGGTTGACAGCACTTTGGTCAGGAGCACAGGAACAAGAGGAAACTTATTGCCTGGTATCAAAACTAATGTATGTAATCACAAATAAATGTGTGGTGAACTGAGATCCAAATATATGTGTTAAAATAGGATGTGTGTACAAAATGCTCTTACTACAGCTACACAAATATATATATATATATATATATATATATATATATATATATATATATATATATATATATATATATATATATATATATATATATTTGTGTAGCTGTAGTAAGAGCATTTTGTACACACATCCTATTTTAACACATATATTTGGATCTCAGTTCACCACACATTTATTTGTGATTACATACATTAGTTTTGATACCAGGCAATAAGTTTCCTCTTGTTCCTGTGCTCCTGACCAAAGTGCTGTCAACCCGATTTTACCATTTCGCTTAACACATCGTCTAAAATTATATAATCGGACAGAGATTCTCGCCCCTCTATCAACGATTGCCTCATGTCATTTTGGCGAAACTTCAAATGTTACAGTCAAAATAAAAGGTTGAAAACTATATTTTTACTTATATAATGTTTATAGGGTAATTTAGAGTTTTTTATTGGTTGGTAAATTAGGTCCTCTTTTGCCGTTGTGTATTTTTAGGTAAGTTTATTTTGATAGGTATGTAACTAGATATTATATTTGTAGTTTTATATTAATTTGGTCAGGTTACATTACTTTCGCAAGTAAGTAACTTGTGGAGTGTGTTCTGATATCCCTTCGTCGTTAGATAACCTTGCAAAAATGTATCCAGCCAAATTTTTTTTAAGGACAGAGAGCCTCTAATATTGGTATAGGAAGAGCCTTCAAAATGATTTAACCTGCTCCACCCATCGAAATACAAACACATGGAAGCGTAATCATCTATTTCCTTTTCTTTATTTTTCGATGACAGCTCCTGTAGAAAGTTGAACGAGCGTCTTTTTTACATTAAGTATACATTATTTAATAAAAATATGACGCTTACGCACGTACAAGGTCATAGAAGAGTCGGAGAAACTGATGGAGCTATCGATAAACG
Source organism: Apoda limacodes (assembly GCA_946406115.1). Taxonomy (NCBI): domain Eukaryota; kingdom Metazoa; phylum Arthropoda; class Insecta; order Lepidoptera; family Limacodidae; genus Apoda; species Apoda limacodes. Next base: position 391,063 of record OX291553.1, on the reverse strand, counting down.
TAACACGATAACAAACCCGATATTTTTTTACAAAATGTAAGAAACTAAACTATTGCCGGATAATTTTGTACAAATTTATTAACTAATATTACATTTCATTACAAGATGTAATTATATTATGTTGATTCTTTATTTATTTATTTAAATAAAAATCTGATGAATCGTCACTGTCACTCGATGAGCTCTCTCTAACATTTATTATATATAAGTTCCTGTACTTCTATATTATCGAATGCCACATGAATTTCCCAATCCGACGCTATAATGTTTAGGGTTCTTGTCACAATTTTTTCCCAGAGTTACTTCCGCACATGCATTTTTAAATAAATCTAACATCTTGTTTGCCGTAAAAGGTGGGTGGGTATTGTTTCGAGCGGCGTGTCCTTTGATTTGTGCCCATACTAGTTCTATAGCATTGTACTGGCAATGATACGGCGGAAGTCGAAGAACCCAATTACCACATTCGGCAGCTATTTCGTCGGTAATATATCTTTTAGGGAGGCTTATTTTCGATTTTAAAATATCCAATACTTATCCACATTTTCGCCATGACGTTGGAGCCAGTCAATTATCTATTGTTTTTTATTGGCCTGCGTCGGCATTTTATTAAGTGTCTGGAGTGATATGTAGCGTGGTCCATAATATATATCGAGGGTTCTTCCAGAGATTGCACCATTTCTTTGCATGGTTCTTTGGATGGTTTCCTTCGCAAATCTCCGCGTTCATTTCTTCGTGGTAGGCCACTGTTTTCTTGAATTTAAAGGCCATTAAAGCATCTGACACGAATCCTTTCGTAGACCCTGCATGGCATATGAGAAGGCGTTCACCTGTTCCCATTAAACAAAGTCTCGTCAGTGAAAATAACATTTGACCAAGCTGATATCTTTCGCAGAGAGCCATAGCGACGTTGTGACGCTCCATCAATATTTTACGTTTGTCCGATTTTTTATAAGAAAATCCAATTTCTTTCCAAACCAAGCTTAATGACGATTTTTGGCCATGGAACAAACCACATTCACGTAAAGAAACTACAAGTTTTTTAAGTGTTGGAATTTCTTTGCGCAAGTAATATCACATATATGACGGCAAATAGCGTCAGCGTCGAAGTTGTCAACCGATGTCACACGACGTGGTTGGCGTTTTTTCTTCGGCGTACGAAGCTTATTTTCCTACATGCCGCTTGAACCGTAAGCTTCGGTAGTAACAGAGGCGGCCTTAGGGGGTGGCGAACAGGGCAATCACCCGGGGCCTCGCTCTTGCAGGGGCCTCGCCAAAAACCCAAGCAAAATTTTTTTATTAACTATATTTCTTTTTTAAAACTTTTGATTTTGATCCTTAATTATTTATTCAGGTTATAACATAGCAATAAATTAATATAAAGTTAGTTAACTAATACATTAATATCTCGCCTCGAAACACTTGAAGATCGGTTTTTTAATCGCATAGCACACGGGTCAATCAATCAATCAATATCATTTATTGTATTTAGGCAACTCTTGTCACCTTGGAATTATTTTGCTTGCAATATGAGTTACAAAGTCGTTACTGTACCGTACATATCTTTCAATTTAATTGAAAATTACGTTTTTATAGTATTTAAAGTATTGAGTATGCTGGAAAAGTGTAAAAAAAACTGTGAGATACTTAAAAATTATATCTGACTGTTTGTGCGAAACAAAACAAGATTTACGAAATGAGTTCGCGTGATCGTGATGCCGGCAGAAAATTTGAGTCAGGTAGTTCAAAAAGGAAACGAGCTTTCAAAAGAAAGCAGGTAGAAGAAAATCTACGTGGATCTTTATGTAAATATATATAAAAAAAGATAATCAAGAAACCTCTACAAAACATTTACTGACTGAAAGTGACTCTAATCCTGATCCAGCTGAAAACATTCCTTCCACATCATCATGGGTGCCGCCGCCGTCATCAAGTAAAAACAGCGAGAATGATAATGAATTAACTTCATCATTTTCCTTAGGTCACCGGTGCCGCCGTCAACGCTATCCAGTCAAGAACGCGAATCTGAGTCCGAGTCTAATTCTACATCCATGACTGCTGGAATGGAAAATCTGAATCCTCAAAATGACCCCGGTTTGTGGACCATAACAATTACTGATGTAGACCGAACTGAGATTGTATTTAAAGGTCCAACGGGTTAAAGTTGTTTTATTTCCCGTAAAAAATACATAATAGAAAAAAAATAACTGTAGTTTACCCCACTATTGAAATAGTTCTGAGAATTGTTGCCACCACACCTGTAACAGTTGCGTCTGCTGAAAGGAGTTTTTCGAGGCTCAAAATTATTAAAACAAATTTGAGGAATTCGATGACACAAGATCGGCTTTCAGCCCTTGCTATACTTTCAATCGAAAATGACGTAGCTCATTCGTAAGATTGTTTATTGTGCTTTAATTGAAGATTTTAGTCTTAGCAAAAGCCGCAAACATCGATTTCAAAATTTATCATCACTGTATTTGTTAATTTTGAAAATCTTTCAATGTTGTAAATTTTAAACTCTAATTTTATTTATTTGCATAACTTTAGTATTTCTCGGCAAATACCTAAACCAAACAATCAGACCTTCTTTCGCATACTAACTTACTACTACTACTTTTTACGAAGGACAAAGGGCCTCGCAAAGACCTGCCCCCGGAGCCTCGCTATTGGTAAGGCCGCCGCTGGGTAGTAATTTTTAAAACAGTAGTGGACACTAAATCCTAATGCGGCCGCAACACGCTCTCGCACTTGCGACACTGGTAAGAGCGGGCCACCATTTTGTTACTCTGCTTAAGAGTAATTACGAACCTTGATCACTAGTTCTCTCGCCTGCCGTTTCAGAACAGATCCTATAGGCATTTTAATATATGACAGCTGTGCAGCAATCAACACGGAGGAACACAAAATACACAACGTAACGTATAGATAATGTGAAAAAATTCAGCGAACAGAAATGTAGTGACTATTTAGCACGAACCAGTGCTGCCACCTCTCTGACCTCAGAGCTAAAAGCGCCTGAAAAAAGCGCTAGATTTCGCTAATTTGCTGTAACAAAACATAGCGCTAAATTCCGCTAGCTTTGCATGAACAAAATTGCATAAAAAGAAGTTTTTATTAATTTCAATACAAATTTTGAATCTAAATTAATCTTAATATAAATAAGTATGGCTAATCGCTTTCGATGTCAGAAGAATCAGGTTGAGTTGACTGAATTCCTGAAGGTCCAGGTTGCACATCGTAAACCAACAACCAGAAATAATTTATTCTAGTTGGGGAATACCCTAAACAAATAGAACGGAAGCTAAACTAATTACGGTGTTGCTGCGATATTCCTACTTTTTGGCAAGATTGCGACGTGATTACAACTAAGTTTGGTCTGCCATAAAAATGGTGTTCCGCTAGGAGTTAATATTAAAATTTCAGTCAATATATATATATATATATATATTATTTTATATGTTTTTTCTCTTGTTTAAGTTGCATTATTATAAGGAAAAATAGTTTAAATAAAAAAATATACAAACATTGATATAAACGAAATATATGAACGTTTTTTCATATTTGACGAGAAAATACTTTTGTCATATACAGCGTAGGTACATGCTGTGAATAGTTGGCCAAAAAGTTTTCAGTGCGACAGTTCTATGCAGAATTTAGAGTCCTTAACGAAACAATGTTTAGCAGGATACTAAGAAGCTGGTAGTTGTCGTGACTGGTTGTGGGTAGGTATTTCCTCAAAAAATGTCCTTGTCCGTAACATTATATTTAGTCAACAAAGTTACACCCTTTTAAGTATCCCTTTATTTATGGACATCTCATATTGTTGCTTTATCGCAGCAACGGAAAAAACGTTAAAATTATTTTTAACATGGAGATTTTTACATTTTTTTTAGTATTTCAAAAAAATAAACCGGCCAAGTGCGAGTCGGACGTAAAAGGTAAATTGTATTGAGGGACAAACTTAACTTTTTCCTTTATGTGTGCTATATATGGCATTGCTTCTTGCCAAATTTTATAAGTCCAGGTCAACGGGAAGTGTCCCATAGGTTTTGATTTATTTGTGTCACAATATGCGACAAAATAACTTTTGGGCAAATTTTTTATTCATCATCATCATCATATCAGCCCATCGACGTCCACTGCTGGACATAGGCCTCACCTAACTTTCTCCACAGCGAGCGACTCTGTGCCGCCTGTAACCAACGACTCCCCGCTACCTTTACGAGGTCATCTGTCCATCTAGCGGGAGGCCGTCCCACGCTGCGCTTTCCGGTTCGTGGTCGCCACTCGAGAACCTTCTTCCCCCATCGGCCATCGGTTCTTCGAGCTATGTGACCTGCCCATTGCCACTTCAGCTTTGCGATTCGGTGAGTTATGTCGGCGACTTTAGTTCTCCTACGGATTTCCTCATTCCTGATTTGATCACGTAGGGGAACTCCGAGCATAGATCTTTCCATCGCCCGCTGAGCTACCTTGAGCTTGCATAGTTAGAGGCCCATAGTTAGCGGCCACGTCTCAGTGCCGTAAGTCATAACTGGCAACACACACTGGTTGAAGCCTTTTGTCTTCAAGCACTGGGGTATTAAGGACGAGAAAATAGTACGCAGTTTTCCGAACGCTGCCCAACCGAGTTGGATTCGGCGAATATCCTCTTTCTCGAAATTGGACCTACCTAATCGAACAGTTTGTCCCAGGTATACGTATTCGTCAACAACTTCGAGTGCAGAGTTCCCAACAGTTATTGGAGTGGGTGCTACATGGCCATTCGACATGATTTTGGTCTTGTCCATGTTCATCTTGAGGCCCACTCGTTGGGAAGCCCTACTGAGGCTTCGGAGCATTGCGCTAAGGTTCTCCATCGATTCTGCCATGACCACAATATTGTCGGCAAACCGACGGTGGTTAATGTACTTGCTATTAACATTGATGCCAAGCCCGTCCCAGGCCAGAAGCTTAAAGACATCTTCCAACGCATTTGTGAACAGTTTCGGAGATATGACATCTCCCTGTCTCACACCTCTGCAGTTGGATCGGTTTCAAGTTCTGATCCTGGAGACGGTCTGACATGGTGGCGTTATCGTACAAGCATTTTAGCACCTCGATATACCGATGATCAATACGGCATCTCTGTAGAGCCTTTAGCACTGCCCATGTTTCCACCGAATCGAAGGCTTTCTCATAGCCCACAAACGCTAAGCAAAGGGGCCGATTATACTCTTCTGACTTCTGTATTCAATTCAATTCAATTCAATATAATTTTATTCAGATTAGGCTACAATAATTGAGCACTTATGAATGTCACTACGCCATCGATTCGTAAGTCTACAGGGCGGGAGACCTTGTACTGAGAAGAACCGGCAAGAAACTCAGCAAGGGCATTTCTTTTCTCCCTTTCTTTAACAGCGTCCAATTAAAATATTGGAAAATGCCCTCCCTATCATAAAAGGACACTTTCCATTACAAACATAAAAACACATGAAATATAAAGCACAAGCACAACATAAAAAGTATCTAATATAAACAAAAGACAGTTTATGTATTCATCACTAAGAAATAATCAATGTCTTACAGTATTAATAAACAAAACAAAAAGTAAGACTAAATACTAAGAATACCAAGAAGTTTGCAAGAGCAGACCAGCCTCCACAGGCGGCACCCGTTCACGAGTATGACACATGAATCAGCCATCGCTTCGCTCAACCATGTTTTAGGGAACGTAACGACCCGACACACACGCCACCACCGCAGAGACACTTTGAGAGAGCATGACACACTCAAGCAACTCCAATAAAACTTCGATTGTACTAGTTACAATGTGTGTAGTAAAGGAACAAAATATAAGAGGAGAAGATTGGAAGGTTCGCAATGCTTTACTACCGAGCAGCAACGGCAATAAACTCACTAGTTAATCTTTTATACATCATATAAAAATACAATATAGCCTTACACTAGGTAATAACATAATATACAATGTTTTAAATTTAAAAAAAATAATATTTCAAATGCCCCAATACAAATCAATTAAGTTCTATTCTTTCCAAGCATTTTTATCATTTATGTATTCAACAACTTTGTAATAGCTTTTTTTCATTAAAATATCTTTGACATATATTTTAAATTTATTTGAGGGTATATTAACCACATGTTTTGGAATTTTATTGTAGAAAAATATACTTTGTATTGCGAAAGAGCTATGTACCTTCTGAAGACGACATTTTGGAACTATAATATGCCGCAGCGTATGTATGTGGTCTATGGTACTATAGCCTCTTCGGAAACCGGTTTGTTCGGAAGTCGTCGAGCTTGCGAGCGAGGCGGTTCGTAATTACTCTTGAAAACAGCTTATAAACATGACTCAGAAGCGTGATGGGTCTGTAATTCTTAAGAAGTGTATTGTCACCTTTTTTGAAGAAAAGCACCACCACGCCTCCGTGCCATGCTTACGGTGTGCAGAGTATGACGGTGTTAAAGAGCTTCTGAAGGACTTTTAGTACCGGTTTTCCACCCGCTTTCAGAAGCTCAGTCGTAACTCCATCATCACCCGGTGCCTTATTGTTTTTAAGCTGTTTGAGAGCCATACTAATCTCATACAAGCTGACTTCCGGGATGTCCTCGGTATAGTGTCGAGTCAGTCTAGCTCTAGGGTCTTTAGCTGGACTGCCGACTGGCTTCGATGTCAACTTGTATAACTGTCCATAGAATTTCTCGATCTCCTTCAAGACCTCTGGTCCAGAGGAAACAATGCTGCCGTCCTCCGTCTTCAGCCTTGCCAGACGACTTCGCCCAATAGCCAGATCTCTCGCGAACACTTTGGAACCTTTGTTCCGTTCTATTGCCTCCTCAATACGCAATGTATTAAAGTGGCGTTTGTCGCGTGCAAGTGATTTTGAGATCTGTCTATTAAGCCGCCGATACGACAATGCATCATCCGAAGACTGCAGCCTAAGGTATCGTCTCTCGTCCATAAATCTTAGAGTCTGGTCTGAGAGTCTTTTTGTTCCATTTGTACGGTGGGTTTTAAAGAACTTAGACCCAACCGTGTGGACAGTTTCCACAAACATGAGTCTTTCTTTAAGCATTCAAAGTGATTGAAAGCTAAAAGTTTTCTGGGTTTTGGATTTGGACGGTTTTGGGTCGGAGCGTGGACTTTATTAGTCGAGACCTATCAAGTCTTATGTTGCGGTTCAATGTGCCTCTTACCATACGGTGATCACTCCCGGTTTTGACCGTGTGGATCACAAAGACATCATTGAACACTTGCTTTTCCGTCGACATGATAAAGTCAATCTCATTCTTCGTGCAACCATCCGGATTCATCCAGGTCAACTTTCTGTGGGGGCGCTTCGGCCATCATCTGCCCTTTGGAGTTCCGTTGTCCATATCCAAATTGCCCCACTCTCAGCTCATTACCACTTCGTTTGCCTAGTTTGGCGTTGAAGTCCCCCATCACGACGTTACAGTGTGTTTTGGAGAAGTGTATGGCTTTAGAAATGTCCTCATACATCTCCTCCACTACGTCGTCTGGGTGTGTCGAAGTCGGCGCGTAAACCTATATGACCTTCAGCGAATATCGTTTTGATATTCTGAGTATCAGGTACGCTATCCTGGGCGACACACTGTCAACTTTGATGACATTATTGACGAGGGACTTGCGGACGATAAACCCGACACCACCTTGGGATAGCTAGTCAGCCCCCGGCAGTACATCAAGTTACCTTAGTTGAGAACTATCGTGTCCTATCCCTGTCTTCGGACCTCCGATAGCCCTATAACGTCCCAGCGTAACTTGCTTGTAGCTTCTTCCAGTACTATTTTCTCATCGGCCCTCAGCGTACGTGCATTGTAGGTTGCCAGGTCCAGTCGTCGGTGTTGGTAGCCGGATCTCTGCCAGGGATTCTTCGCACTCCCTGCCCCGCCGTTTCCAAGGCCGCTACCGTAGCCTGGACTAGCAGGGCTGCCGGGGACTAGGGGCCGTTTATTCTTTGTGCCGTTCATATCTTGTTGGTGGGTTTGCCATACTCGCCACTTTTTATTTTTCATTGCATTGACTTAAAGCTTGATTTTTTTACAACTTTAAGTGACTGTAGATATTAGTATGATATTAATTTCAATATGATATAAATTTATATCAGTCCGTCACGGTTCTAGTGTCGGTGCCGAAGGGGAACCTAATCGTAGGAAGACAGGGCGGTGGTCCGAGTCAAGTTCGTCAACCACCTAGAGCGAAAGCTTATCCTTACATTCTTCAGGAGTGCTATGTCGAGCACGTCAGGGTTGTTGCGAGTATTATGGGGAAAGTAAGTGGGCGTAATGCCAGCGATGATGTCAAAGTTTAGTCTGTCAACTAAATCGTCGAGGAGTCTGCCTCTCCATGAAGTTAATGAAGAGTTCCAACGGCGGTGCTTGCAATTTAGGTCGCCGGCAAGAATGACGGCGTCGCCTAAATTCAAGAGCGACTGAAGGTCGCTCTCCAGCAAATCTTTATAGGGAGAGAGATAAACTGATGCAACGATGATCGGCTGATGGCCGGTCATCACCAAGCGGCAGACGGATGCTTCTTAATTCGTAAGTGGCGAAGGATCGATAGGGGAGCAATGCAGGGAGTGTGTGTAATAGATGAGAGTGCTTCCTAGATTGGAGGCAGTTCAATCATTACGGACGGTGCGATAGTTCGCGATTGAAGGGGTGCGTACAGGGGGCTTGAGGAACGTTTCCTGGATGAGGAAGACGGTTTGTGGGACTCTTTGATTACGAAGACCGTTGGCGATAAAATAGCCGATGGAGACGGAGCGGGGTTTTTCGGGGTTGTGCAATCCATTATGGTTTGAGGGCCACCCTACGGAGGGCGGCAAGGAACTGGCAATGGTTAGCCACGAAGCTGAGCATCAGTTGCAGGGTGGTGACCTGTTCGTATTCCGCGAACATGGCCTCAAAGTAGTGTGGGTCTAGGGCCCAAGATATCTCAAAGAGAACATTGAGATATTGTTGTTGCTCGGCCGACTGAGCGGCTTTGCGGGGCGGAGCAAGGCGCGTTTCCGCAAGAAGCAAAGAACTTGGGCAGGTGCTGGGCGCGGGGGTCACGGGATGTCCTGGGACATAATGGGGGCGGGGTAGGGAATACTCGTGACTGAGACGGGTCCAGGGAGTGCATACAGAAGTTTGACTGTCTCAATTGACTTGGATTTTCCTGAGACAACTAGCGCTGGAGGATGGCTGGGTGCCTGTTGACGGGGGGCAGAGGGGTGCGATTTACCCTTTTTGGGTTTTCGCGGATTCTGTTTGGGAGCTTTTGGGCACCTGCGGTAGTTCGCAGGGTGGCCCTCGCTCCCACAGAGAACGCAAGCGACCGGCTGTTACGGCTGTTGTATATTCTATGTACTTCCCTTACTGGGAGGCCTTGGACGATCAAGTCATCCTTGACGGTAGTCACAGTGAATTCTTTCGGAACTCCCTTTATGACTGCCCTTAGAACGCGTTCTTCGGCCACCTGTACGTGTGCTATTCGTATTTCTGAGCCGTTAGAAAAGCCGTCAGATTTTGGAAATCTGTTGGCGTCGCGACCTGCACTTTAATACCACGCTCGGCATCGTTTCGTGCGTGCGTATAATTTATACGTTTTGTTTTCATAGCATTTGCGATGTTTGGCCATGCCCCTTGTCTTTGATGAAGACTGGGGGCGGAGATTTTTCCTTCTGTCCCGTAGAGGGACGGTCGGCCTGCGAAGAGGTGGTGGCAGGGCAGTGTCCATGGCGGCTGGCTCTTGGCTAGCCGCCAAAGTGGATGGGGAAGTGCTGAGCGCTTTGAGGCGTTTGGCCTCGGAGTCTGAGGGAGGGGAAGGAGGCTTCAGAGCCGAAGTCATTTGTGACTTGGCGATCTTCTTCCGCTTCTTACCCTTGTTTGTCCCCAGGCCCACCAATTTGAAGCCTTCATCGTCCTCATTTGAGGACGACTCAGCGGACATAACGGCATCTGGGGACGAGGGAGGGGAGGGGGCCAGGGTCGGAGGAGGCGACGGGGTAGCGATTCACCGAAAGTGGGACACGTCTGCTACCGGAGTAGAAGGCGAGAGGGCGCGGGGGCCTGAAGATTGCGGCAAGCGGGTCGCGGCAAAGAGAGCGCGTGCGGGGAGAGCGCGAACGATTGTGCGCACGGCTGTGATGGCGGTGCTGGTTGACCCCAGAGCCATAGCAATGCAGACTTGGACCTGCTCTGAGCCATCTGGAATAAGAGCCTCGACGATGGCTCCTAGCTGGTCTGGGGACAAACCTCTGAGTAACTAGGTCATCACGAGTGTGACCGAGGTGTAGATGGTGAGTACCTAGTGACTCCCCGTCATTGCTGACGGGGGCGAGAGTGCCTTAATGTAGCCAAACGCCCCGCAGTGCTACGGTTTGTTTGGTGTATACCTAAAACCTACTCTTATGGCTGGGGTTACGCTGTCACCGTTAGGTTTTCCCTCGAGCAACGGACGTTTACAAATTCAGAAACGATTAGGTAGATCGCAATTATGAAAAGAGCTATACGATCTCACTCACTAGCCCTTAAACACTCGGAACTGGATTTTTCTTAAAAACTAGACGCAATCGACACTTAAAACGCGAGAATGCGCGGAGTGGCGAACCGCTGAAGCGGAAATACTACACTAGCGATCTACTCAAAGCCGAACTCAGGCCGGTCGAACCAGTGTCAGTCAAAGAGCCAAGCGAGGGTTACCACTATGCGTAGTAGTTCCGCGACTACTAGAACACGCACACACAGTATTGGTTCGAGAAACTTCGAGTTATGGGCGGGTCGAAGAGCGCGAAAGTTCACTCACAGCGGGCAGGGAAGCGATTTCCCAGCAAAGCACACACAACTGAGCAGCGCTCAACGCTTAGGCCAATTTTCCAAGTATCGCGGGCAATAATCCAAACAACGATACGAGGAAAAACACCACACAATAATGCGCACCAGCTGAGTTATCACACCACGGAGCACAATGAGAACACGACCGCACAACACGAGAGTCGAATCGGGAATTCAGCTGCGGGTGAGATAATTTTTTAGCTTACTTAACTCGTACGCGTGCCACTTTAAAATAGATTTTTTATTCGATGATTATCGAATATCGATTATCGTCTGCTCGGACATCCCTACTGGTTTGGTGTTATTTCAACTTACGTCATATTAATGAGTAGGTACCTATCACAAATATGTCATTGACTCGTTGCGCAGCGACTACACTCTTCGTTTCACTAGTGAAACAGCTGTGCGTGCCGGCGGCGAGTGCTGGCATTCGGTGTTGTCACGGTGCGGTCTTGTCGAGGTTTCGAACCATTGTTAACAACATGTACGTCGCTGAAGAAAGAGGATCAGAGTTCGCACCCGACTACCGGGTCTACTTCAGTAAGTTTGCTTGCACAGTGATAATGATAAAGACAGATAACCAGCACCGAGCCCCCTCTCTGCCGCAGGCCACCACGCCACGTCGAGTGTTTCCTTCGCGGCGCACGTGCCTTTGCCGAGCTTCAAGTGCTTCTATAGTGATACTTTATTGGATATCTACAAGTTCGAGTTTGTTTATCGCACTCATGGTAGGATTATCACTGTGTGGGACAACCGTCCAGTTATCATCAATGCCAAGTTTAAAGTGTATGTCGAAGGTTAATGCTGTAAGTAGATAAGATTTGCACCAGTATTACCTAAGTACTTCCTGGACAATTACGCAACATCTGATAAACAACACTTATTGTTCAATAGCTATGTAGAAAATAAAAAAAAGGTTCGGTAGTTATGGTGTACAAAAGAGGTGCTGAGAAAACATTATGAGGATATTTTTTTTTACTTTCAGCAACTCTGGCTGCACTGTACTTTATATACTTGCTTTTGCCTGTGGCTTCGCCTGCCCTAAATTTGGTTATCGTCTAGGATTCAGTAAAAATTTACTTAAGTTGGGCACAAGCTACTTTTGCAAAAAAAAAAATATTGGAAAAATTTAGTTTTAGAACAAAATAAAAAGTCTACTAAAATACTGGTGCTAGGTTAGGTAAGGTTTGGTTATGCTTTTTTTTTCCCTGAGCAGAGCGAGGGCAGTCCACAAATGGTTTAATACTATGTTGTTCTAATGATTTTCATAAAATTCATAGATAAAAAAAAGTTGTTTCCACCGGTTATTGCATTTCATTTCTGTGTTAGGGATGCTTCTTTATTGTTTAAGATATTTTTTATGCAAATATAGCTTGTGCCCAAATAAATAATTACCTGGGATTCTTATGGCAACTCCTTTTAGCAAGCTGTAGTTTATTTAAGCTTGGTTAAAGTTATTCACATGAGAACTTCTGAATTTTTCAGGATGAAAAATAGTCTGTGTCCTATTCCAGGACCTAACCTATATGTGTACCAAGTATCATCCTGATCTATTATTAGTTATTGAAGTGTGATTGAAGTGACATTTTGTTGACCAACATTATGCACATTATGCGTTTAACCCGTCACGCATCCAAGGTCCCACAGTGGGACCTAAGCGACTTGTGTCGCGGGGGAATTTTTGCAGGACGACTTTTATCAGACAGGCTAATTGTAAGTATTCAGAAGTGAAGCCAATGGCCTGTCCTACGTTCTAGTATTTTTGGGTGGACAATATTTTGTGCGTTTAATATTTTTTTATCAGAAATTCTTTTGGTTATTTGATCCGGCCGCCATTTATATTGCGCCATTTTGAGTTGGATTTTGGATTTTATTAACAGTAGCTTAGAGTTCATTTTGACCCCTGGTAATGTGCTATATATAAAAAACTATGTATTTTTTAGTAAATAAATTTATTATTACTTATTATATTTATCATAAACTTATTCTTATTACTTTTTTTATACTGTATATATTAGGGAACATACCTAAAAATAAATAAGAGGAATAAACATAATAAAGTTAGGTGTATGTCCATTTGTATGCGGCAAGGGCGGATAATTTCCTTAGTATGGGGACGCTTGACGGGTTAATGTCAATAATCCAACCAAAGAGAATGAGCCAAGATTTGTACAGAGTGTCACACAAAATTTATGTCTTTTTTTACTGGGCTGGATTATGACATTAACGAATTGAAGCAGTGAAAAGAATGCACCTTAACAAACAACCAAACTTTTACATTTATAATATTAATGGGATAGCTGGAAATCAATCAATGAATTTTGCCAGCCCCTATACACACCCTAAATTCAATTATCTTTGTGGAACTCCTTAATTATACTAATAAAGTTTTCTACAGCAAGCTATAGTTTGTTTAAGCTCAGTTATAGTTATTCCTGCGGAAACTTCGGATTTTTTGGGATAAAATCTATCCTATGTCCTTTCCTGGGACTCAAACTATCTTCATACCAAATTTTATCTAAATTGGTCCATGTACAAGTGACTTATAAAGTAACAAATGGACAGACAGACAAACCAACTTTTGCAATTATAATATGTATTGGATTTTTGTTTTAACATCAAATTTTTTTTGAGGATAAAATTCACTGTCAACTCTTAATTCCGATATTGAGATCCAATATCACATCAATCACAATTTTGTGACCACAGATACATTAGCTTCATTTGACGATTCACAAAAACCATGCAGCTTACAATGTTTGTCATTTCTACATGTTGTGATACTAAATTTTGTAACTTGCAATAGGGCTGTCCGATAAGCTATCCAACTTTAGCTAATTTCTCAGCCCACTGAATTCTTTAAGGATTTATCTTTTTGTTATTGGCTCATCTGCCTTAGGAATGTGGACAGAATATTCATATACAGTTTTTCTAATACAAAAGAGACCAAGAATTTTTATGACTGTGGTATCCTTCAGAACAAACACCTTTGCCATTTCTGAATCTTTGAATTGTTACTTGGTAAATTTGCAACTACTCCTTATATGCTAACCTCAGCCTCCATATATTTGAACTTGTTCAGATACGGCATCACATCCAGTTATCAGATCATCCATAATAAATATTGAGAACTCTTTGAGCTAAAGGAAATAAATACCTTCATCTTGAACTACTTGTTGTTATGCCCATACAGCAATATAAGAGGAACACAGACTGTCCCAAAGGTTATGGTTAGTAACTGGAAGATGAAAGAAAGATTAAAAAATCTTTTGCTATAATCTTGAAAGTTCATACAACTTTACGTTTGGTTTTAAGTTTTAAGAGCAAAAACTCTAGAGGTCATTGTTTATGGTTTCATAAATTTTTATTCAGCCATTATTTTTTTACAGTGTAAAATCGGTAAAATTCTGACGGACACGGTCATTATATGGTCAAAAAAAAAAGCAACTGTACTTATTTTACCCAAGGCCATATCTTAATTGTTACTGCTCTTGTGTTTGAAAAATTCAATCATCGTCGTGAACAGTTTTTCGCACAAAGTTTGGTACTTACTTTTATGCTTTGACTACTGGTTACTGGTGCTTTTGGTCTAACCATCAAATGAATCCTGTCTTTTGGTTGATTTCGAATTTTTTTTTTTGAATGTTGAATAATTTACAAGTTGCATAGTTTACCTTTTATAGCATTGTCCTGACGTTATCATAACTGTTCCCGAGCTTTTTCGATTCTTGCGTCTCTTTCTTTATTTGTGATGATTTTAGTATGTACTATGTTTATTCGTGCACTTAGTATATCTACGAGTACATGTTTTCACTTTGTTGGTCATTGTCTTTCTCTTTGTTAAGTTTCCGCAAAGTCATGCTTGACTGCATCATTTCCTGCAGCATTCCTTGTAAATCTAAGGCTGTGAAGTGGCTCCCCGTTGATATTCATTTTATAACAGTTTCATTTTATTTTCCTGATGATTTCTCCTCAAACCGTTAAAAAGTATAAGGGACTAAGAATCTCCTGGTGGTACTTTTTGTATTTTGATTTTTTTTACATCTCTTTGTATTTTATTCTGTTACAAATGGTGTTAAATATTTCCATACAAAATTTTGGAAACATTTTTCATACACTTGAAATAATTGGAGAAGCTTACTCGAAAAAGAATACTAACTAACGGCCGGCGAATGACGTTTGCTACGTAGCTTATCGTTTGTGATCGCAGTCATAGTGATAATCCGTGTTATGTGTTGCAGGAGACGCCGGCGGACCCATTTCGCCGATGCACGACATCCCGTTGTGGGCAGACCGTGCGCAGCGACTCGTCAACATGGTCGTCGAAGTGCCGCGGTGGAGCAACGCCAAAATGGAGATCAGCCTCGGCGAGCCGCTTAACCCGATCCGGCAGGACCTAAAGAAGGGTGCCCTGCGGTACGTGAGCAACGTGTTCCCGCACCACGGGTACATCTGGAACTACGGCGCGCTGCCTCAGACGTGGGAGGACCCGCGACACGTGGACGCGTCGACTGGCGCGAGAGGGGACAATGACCCCGTCGACGTGATCGAGATCGGCGAGCGGGTGGCGGCGCGTGGCGACGTAGTGCCCGTGCGCATCCTGGGTGCGCTGGCGCTGCTGGACGAGGGCGAGACCGACTGGAAGCTCATCGCGGTGGACGCGCGTGACCCGGCAGCGGCGCGGCTGCACGACGTGAAGGACGTCGAGCAGTTGTTCCCGGGGCTGATCCGTGCGACTGTAGAGTGGTTTCGCCTTTATAAGGTGCCCGACGGGAAGCCCGCTAACCGGTTCGCGTTCGAAGGTCAAGCCAAGGACGCAGCGTTCGCGTACGGCGTTGTCGACCAGCTGCACGCGTCCTGGCGCAGCCTTGTGGCCGGGGACGTGCCCGAAGCTGCCGACATCAGCAAGTGAGTACTCTGTACCCCTGTACACCTCTCTATGCAGCTTTGTACGGATATTATATATATTTTTAGGTTAGTTTGTATTCGACTGTGAGTTTAGGTCTTATAGTCGAAAGTTAAGAATCTTAAACTTATAAGCGCATAACCCCCATATACTTAAATTATTTAGAATTAAACAATTTTATAACTAAACGTTGCGTGGTCGCCACGCGCGGCCCGGGTTGAGCTTGTCACCTCAGTCCCGTCAGACGGGTCGCGCTTGTTATCTTGGCCCCCTCAGACGGGTCGCGCGTGTCACCTCGGTTGCCTCTTCACGCTACGAATCTTAGGCGCTCAGCAAATAGAAAAAAGTCAGAAAAACGCTATAGTAAAACGAAGGAGTAGTGCGGGCGAGAAATGCGACGCAGTGGGCGTGGGATGGCGCTACGAAAGAACAAAGGAGAGGGCAGACAAGCAGCCCTATGCCAACGTCTACGCTAGGTCAGATAGTCTAAAATACAGGTAAGGATTAGTTTAGTTGCTATTAGTAATCCAAATCCAAAAAGAACATATTTCATATGAAAAAAATGTCAGACATCGTTGCTCCTCTCACTCAGTTAACTTAAGGCACAAAAAATTCCTCCTCAAAATTACCTAGACCTGGACATGGGCAGCCGAAGAGATTTGTTAAATTAAAAAAATCTTTAACAAGTGCCCCAGTACTCCTGTGCCCTGACTGAAAATCTATCAAATCCTTCTGGTAGACTTTCCAGATGGGCCACCTGACTTTCTTATATAACTTTGAAAGTGTCCACAAAAAAGGTGCTTCTCACACAGTCCCTGATTTTCTTGTAGAAATAAATTTAATCCAGACTCCTGACGACGACATACTTGGTCTTTGGTACATTAAAATATTTGTAGATTCCCAAAAATCGCCTAATAAATTCAAAAACTGTAATAAGTAGACGACAAAATTCTTTATAAATTTGTAAACCCCAAAAATAATCATACTAGTAACTTTGCCTACACCGTAGGCCTCCTCAAGGCAATAGTTGCGGCTGAGGGTGATCGTCTGTTCAATCCCAGTCTTAACATCAGGCCAGGAGCCCGTACTGCCTAATTAACGAAGGCAGTGGTCTGTCCATCTGACTTAACTTCAAAGTCAAAGTCAAAATGTTTTATTCAAATAAGGATTTTACAATCACTTTTGAATCGTCAAAGTTATAAAATACTTTTTTTTAAACCCTCCCACCCTTCCTCCGGTTCACAATGTTGTTGATTTCTACCGAGAAGAGTCTGGCAAGAAACTCGATAGTAACTCTTTTAAAAAAATCATAAAAACTAAAAATACAAAACATTGAGTTTTAAATAGAAATTTTAACCTGTACAATTTTATATTATTTCCATTTTAATTTGGTTTACCTATCATCCTGTAATTGAGCATCTTCAGTCCCAAGGATTTTTATCATTAACATAGTCTGAAATATTGTAGTATGCTTTTTTACAAAGTAGTTGTTTGATAAAAGATTTAAATTTACTTATCGATAGCTTTTGAATATTATTGGGAACTTTGTTGTAAAAGTGTATACATTGCCCCATAAAAGAGTTATTTTGTGTAGACGTGTATCATGCACCAACAGCTTATTTTTACTTCTAGTGTTTACTTTGTGAACGTCACTTTTCTTGCTGAAACTATTGATATTTTTATGTAGGTACATATAAAAGATTTTCATATATGTACTGCGACGCTAAAGTTAAAATATTTACTTCTAAACCTATCCCTCAGAGATATCCTAGATCCTTATTTATAACTTAAAGTGAGTTATCTAATCAATGGGTCCTAAGATCTGAAGTCTACAGTCATTGGACCCTTGATCCAACCTTTGTCCAACAGTAAAAAACGTCCCTCCACTTGTTTTTCCAATGTTTTATTACAATAAGACTTCGCTGTCCGTCCGTCTGTCCGTCTGTCACCAGGCTGTATCTCATGAACCATGATAGACAGTTAAAATTTTCATAGATAATGTATTTCTGTTTCCGCTATACAACAAATACCAAAAAACAGTATAAAATGAATATTTAAGGGGACTCCCATACAACAAACCTGAACGAAAAAGCGGATTGCCTAGCGTCTAGCCTCCAAGCCCAATGTGCCTTAAGCACACATACGTTCGATCCCGACCACGTGCGCGAGGTAGACGGCGAAGTGGAGCGCAGAACTTCTCTGCCTCCACAAGACATCAAAGACCTACGCCCCCGTAAAGCCCCCGGTGCGGACGGTATCTCTAACGATATCCTAAAGCGCCTCACTTTTCCCCTTCTCTGCCTCCTAGTAGCGATCTTTAACGCTGCTATCGAACATTGCATCTCTCCTTCTCAATGGAAAGATGCAATTGTTATAGGCATCCGTAAGCCGAGCAAAGCTCGTACCGAGCCGTCCTCCTATCGCCCCATAAGTTTACTAAAGGCCCTTGGTAAACTCGATGAACGCCTCCTCGCTCGCCTACGGAACGCTATAGTCTCCCGAGGCATTTTAATAGACGAGCAGTTCGGCTTCCGTGCCAAACACTTATGCGTCCATTTTGTCCTCCGCATAACGGAACATATTCTCACTGGCTTCCAACCAGTATTAGATAAGGCCACACGGGCGCTGTCTTCTTCGATGTAGCGAAAGCTTTCGACAAAGTCTGGCACAACGGTTTAATTTTTAAACTGTACAACTTTCAGTTTCCAGATCGTCTCGTGCTCATCATACGAGACTATTTGTCGAATCTTAGTTTTCGCTACTCGCACTCTCCCCCCCCCCCCCCCCCATAGAAGCAGGAGTCCCGCAAGGGTCCGTGCTCGCCCCCATCTTGTACCTTCTGTACACCAACGACATCCCTAAAACGATAGGTACCCAACTAGCCCTCTTTGCGGACGATACCGCTGTCTATACCACCGATAGGCAAGTGAGTCGAATCACTAAGAGACTCCATCCCGCTATCACCGCCCTAGGCGAATGGTTTCGGAAATGGAGAATCGAGGTGAATCCCGACAAAAGCTCTGCCGTCCTTTTTACCGTAGGCTGCCCTCCGCGGCCACCTCCCCTTTCTCTCTTTGGTCGTGCCATTCCCTGGCAAAATAAGACCAAATATCTCGGTGTGACCATGGATAGTCGTTTGAACTGCCACGCTCACACCAAAATATTCAGAGACCGAGCCGCTTTTGTCCTCGGTCGTCTTTATCTCATGATAGGCAAGTACAGTAAGATGTTGCTTAGAAATAAGCTGAATCTTTACAAAACTTGCATCCGCCCCATACTAGCTTATGCTAGCGTAGTCTTTGCGTTATCCAAGCGCAATCTCCACAAACTTCAGACCCTCCAAAACCGCTTTCTCAGAGCGGCCTCTGGAGCCTCTTGGTACGTCCGCAATGCGGACCATCACAGAGACTTCGAACTCCCCACGATTCCCCAATATTTCAAAGACTTGGCAATCCGCTTATTCGAGCGTACGCAAAATCACCCGAATCGATTAATTGTGCAATCCACAACTTATCAACCCCCCGATCGACCTCGGCACGGTCGTAAAACTATAGTTAGGCGGCCTCGGCACGTACTAACGGCCCCAGATGACGATCTCGCTGTCCGGGTTCGTCGGCGCCCACAAGGATACCCGAGGTATCATAGAGTGACGGGGCGCTTCTCGCCCCCACACAATCGCAACCGTACCCGCGTAACGGGGAACTCCCCTCCTGGCGGTGACTCACCTTCGGGTTCGAGACTTACGCCGGTCGAAGGAACGCCCCCGAGAGCGACAACCCAAGCCGAGGCTTCCCCCGCGGGGAGCCCTTGAGCGTTGGGCGCTATATGGGCTGAGGCTCCTTCAGAGTCTCGCCCCAAAAAGTCCGGTGAAGCATTAATTAATGGCTGCAACAGCCAACTGCATAGTCAGTTCAGAAAAAAAATAAAAAAATATAGCTTTTGGTAGCAAAATCTAATGTTGTCTTTTAGCGTTTCGTTTAAGTGTTTTTGCTACGAAATATTGCTACCAAATCCCATTTCGGAAGGTATCTCGGAGAGTATTTTGCGCTCTTTTTTTGAGAGATGTCAAATGTTTAAGTGAAACCTTTGAGTAAAACAATTATAACCTTGTTTTTTTTTTTAAATAAAAGAATTATTTTTGCATTATAAACATATCTATCTTTGTTTCAAGCTACAAAAAAATAAAAAATATATACAGAACTGTCAAAAACTGACGCAAAACGTGTTTCGTTTAAACAATAATAGTGCCGCTGAAATTATCAGCTGCGCTTCTACGGAACGGTTCTTTTGTAATAAAATGAGGTTTTGCTATTAAATTGCAACGCCGCTCAGAAGGAACGCGCCTATTGTGTTACGTGCATAGTGTTATAATAAAAAATAAGTTGATCCATAAACCATAATGCCTCCTATGAAAAGTGCAAACCGGAAATGTTTTACGTTAGTAGATAAGGATACCGCGCAGTGAAGTATTAGTAAAAAGACTAAGTATTCTCGTAAATGACGTACAAATACCTCATTAAATATTAATTCATTCAAAATAATATGAGTATCACATTTGCAATTTAAAGTAGGATATATTTCATGTTAGTCAACTTATTTAATGTAGGTCCTTTATGAAAGTAGGATATGTGTCATGTAATGTACTTTATTAACATTAACATCAGCATCTGCTGAAACAGTAAAAACCTGCATCAGCAACAACCCTCATCCATACTAATATTATAAATGCGAAAGTAACTCTGTCTGTCTGCTCGTTAGTTACCTCTTCACGCTTAAACCGCTGTACCAATTAGAATAAAATTTAGCATAGAGATAGTTTGAGTTCCGAGGATGGACATAGGCTTCTTGAAAACGTCAATAATTTTTAATCTGTGTGTTTCTATCGCTTAACGTATGAACATTATTAGCCCTACAAAAAGGGAACTGTTTTGTAAATGTTAACGAATGTTTGTAATTATTTGACGAATGTCTTGTCTTAGTGCAGAATAATAGTATGTACGCACCGGTAGTCTTTTTTTTTTTTTTTTTTTTTTATATACCACTAAGGTGGCAAACAAGCTTACGGCCCGCCTGATGGTAAGCGGTCACCGTAGCCTATGGACGCTTGCAACACCAGGGGTATCACTTGCGCGTTGCCGACCCTTCAGAAATCTAATAACTTCTTTCTTGAAGAACTCCATACTGTAGTCCTTGCAGAAAACCTTGGCAGGGAGCTCATTCCACAACTTAAGCGTTCGCGGGAGGAAGTTTCTCTGAAACCGCACTGTACGCGACCATTTAGGTTCTAAAGTGTGAGAATGAATTCCCTGCCGATGGCGAGCGGTGCGATGGTAGAAAGTAGCCGTGGGCATCATTTCGAACAATTCCTCAGAACACAACCCATTGTACAAGCGGTAGAACACACACAGTGAGGCAAAGTCTCTCCTCAGACTTAAGGGCTCGATACCGCAAGTGAGTTTGGAATCGTCGACAATTCTCACAGCCCGTCGTTGAACCGAGTCAAAAGGGCCAAGCTGGTATCCGGGTGCACCTGCCCAGAGATGGCAGCAGTACTCCATATGGGGCCGAACCTGCGACTTGTAAAGTAACAACCTTTGCCCCGACGTGAAGTACTGCTTCGCTCTGTTGAGTACACCAAGTTTTTTGGACGCCAGCTTCACCTTATCTTGTAAATGATCTCGGAACTGAACATCGCTGGAGATGTCGACACCAAGGATCCCAATGCTCTTGGAGATGGAGAGGGGAGTGTTCTGGAATTGTGGGACTACAGTGAATGGAGTTTTCTTAGCGGTGAACGCGCACACTTGTGTCTTTGTAGGGTTGAATCGGACCAAGTTTACCCGTCCCCAATCAGAGACTTGGGACAGTGTGGTCTCGATTTGAGACACAAGTTCTCCGCGGTTTTCCTCCACAACGGAACGAGGGATGTTTGCACGACCCGTGTAAAAAGCGTCTCCAGTACTGTCATCTGCATAGCAATGTATGTTGTTGATGTCCAACATGTCATTGATATGCAGTAGAAACAGCGTAGGAGACAGCACAGAACCTTGCGGGACACCAGCATTAATGTCCATGCTATCAGAGCAACTACCGTCAACTACGGTTCGTATGCGTCTGCCGGACAAAAAGCTAGCCACCCATTTGCACAAACCCTCGGGCACTCCGTAAGATGGCAACTTCGATAGAAGACCGCGGTGCCAGACCCGATCGAACGCCTTCGCTATGTCCAGGCTACATGCCAATGCCTCCCCCTGACTCTCAATGGCTAGTGCCCATCGGTGTGTGAGATACACTAGAAGGTCTCCAGTCGAGCGACCGTGGCGAAAGCCATATTGACGGTCACTGACCAGATCGTGTACTTCTAGGTATCTTAGAAGCTGTGTGTTGATCACACGCTCCATCACCTTAGAGAGGAGAGAGGTAATAGCGATAGGCCTGTAATTCGATGGATCTGATCTATCGCCCTTTTTGGGCACCGGGTGCACATTCGCAGTCTTCCATGAAGACGGAAATTGCCTATTGTGGTAGGAAAGCGCGAAGAGGCATGACAGACCCATTACGATAATGATATAATTACATAACAAAACTAGAAACAAGTTATACACAGAAGCCACTGTGACATCACGCGGTAGTTTTGGTCAAGCGTGAGTCGCCACGCCTGCCAGCTTCGGGGGTAATTTTCATAAAGCGTAAGTCGCCAGGCGCCCCCCAGCTTCAGGGGTAGTTTTGTCAAGTGTGAGTCGCCATCCCCCAGGCGTGCGTCAGGGGTAGTTTTCGTCAAGTGTGAGTTGCCGCCTCCCAGGCCCTTAGAAGGCGATCTGTTTTTGAGAGTGGTCAAGCGCGAGTTGTTTCGTACGAAAATTTTGGTGAGCTTTTTTGAGGTTTGGGTGACAGTGAGCCAGAACCAACGAATCCCTACTAATTTAATTAAAGTTCTTTGTTCGGCCAAATCTTGAAACCATACAGAGTAAAGCGATAATCACAAAGTTGAGACGGTCGTAAAAATGTGTGTGTGAATATTGGGACTAGATTGTGTATGCGTGCAGGATGAACGTGTCAGTGGAAGAGAGCCCCGAGCGCGTGGAGCGCGCCGACGCGGCAGCCGAGCTCGCACGCGCGCCCCCCCGCGCCCCGCCGCAACCGCTGCCCCCCTCTGGTATGTACAAACACACACACACAATAATACGACAGTAAACAAATTAGTTATAAGCAAGTGCACTTTGTAGTATTCGTTAATTAGCGACCTCCAAGTCTACAACAGTAAACACATTAGCTATAAGCAAGTGCACTTTGTAGTATTCGTTGATTAGTGACTTCTAAGTCTACGACAACAAACACATTAGCTATAATAAAATATTATTACCTTGCAAATCCGCTAAAAACAATTCTGTACCACTCACGTGCAGAAGAACACCACCCATATGTGTAAGAGTGCACCTTATGTGGACGATGCCAACTTCACTATAACACTACACCACTAAATTGATAACAAAATTCTACACGTGTTTCGCCTCAACACGAGTCATCTTTAGGAGACGCAAGTTGTTCGTGCGCTATACCTTCACCAAGTCAAGGTACGATCTATGACAGTAAACACATTAGCTATAAGCAAGTGCCCTTTGTAGTGTTCGTTTATTGGTGACTTCTATGTCTCGATTAGATAATTCCTTAAGTAATGAGTTCCAGCAAGTGTTTTCTTCAAACAAAACTTTCAGGTTAAACTATGAAATGAAATTCAAGGACAGACTACTGTAGGAATACGCCAAAGTCAAACAAGTTTGAAAGAGTTGTATGAAATGAAATAATTTACCTAACCACCAGTTCCACATTCACTGACTATGTTAAAGTAAATAATTTTTTTTTTAAATAGTGCAAAAACTATAAATATGAGTAACATAATTAAAAAATCCAATAGTAAAATTTTTAAATTTACGCGTTCCATTACTAATTTAAAAATAATAAAACGGGATTAAACGCGTCATTTGGCAAAATACCTTTTTCCCGACGTTTCGGCTGGGTTACACCAGCCTTGGTCACGGGTAGTCTACTTTTGCTTTTCGCTTTTGGTACTACATTTTGCCAAATGACGCGTTTAATCCCGTTTTATTATTTTTAAATTAGTCTAGTCTAGTCTCGTACTGTAAAGCGGCCGAAGCGTCTGACGCGCCCCCCCCCCTCCCCCCCCCCCAAAGCTAGGCGATACAAGCGACCACATCGCTTTCATAGTGCGCGTCAGACGACACGCGCCTGCGAGTCAATCGCTCCCAGAGTGTTATAATCACTTGCAGTCGTGACGTTACTTGAAAAATGGCTCTATCAAATGAAGTATATCTGGTCATCCTTGAAGAAGAAGAGGAGGATGATGAGCTGTTATTGCTTTATTATGATAGCTTGAACAGGAAACACATTCATCCGATGTTCAAAAGCAGAAATGACGAAGGATTTTATCGCATTTTAATTAAAAGACACTTGGAATCTGACGAGAAAATGTTTCGGAATTTTTGCCGGCTAAATAAGAAACAATTCAATTTCGTTCTATCTTTAATTTACAAAGAGATAAAACCTAAAACAGGCAAACAAGTAATATGCCCAGAGGAAAACTTCTTTTTGACACTACGGTTAGTATTAAACACAAGCATTGGTATCGGTATTAACAAATAAAATATCCTGCACGCGAATCAGGGAAAGATCAGTAGGTTCTGCCTGATATTCGGGAGTAACATTAAAAGGCGAATATACACTAACTGAACCAATAGTAGTTGCTGAAGTAAGACTGATGTTATCATTTGAAACACTTGGTGAATCGTACATCGCAGCAACATTATCTGAACGTGATTCTGATGCTGAAGATTGGGTTGGGGAATTCATGTTCCCAGAAGAGTTTATTGCAAACATCTTGTACTTGGTTAAAGTATTAAAAACTTCCTGCATGGTTTTGGATTGTATATATGGCGGTATTTTTTTAGGACAGTATTGGCTTGCTTTGTGAACAAAACTATTTCATCTTCTTCTTCCACGCTGTTTTTAGAAGACGATATGTTTTCTATTATTTTTTGCCTTGATTCATCTAGTTTGTTTAGGTTAGTTATTAGATCATCCTGTTTTTGCCGAGAACGCTTAGTTCCCTTTTTTACTACGCTTTGTGGTGGTGGTCTCATAATAGGCTCAGGACTTTCTATCGAAAGCTCCGCTCCTTGAACAATATAATTCGGCTGGATTCTCTTCAGCTTCAGCTTGTACGAGTGCTCCATCACATGGCCTATGAGCTAAACAAGGGCAGGCGCACAGTCGGAGTCTTTCTCGACATGGAGAAGGCTTTCGACCGAGTTTGGCACGAGGGCTTATTACACAAGCTGTTAGAGATGGACATCCCCCCGATGCTCGGGCGAGTAATAGCCTCGTTTCTGGACAAACGGAGCTTCTATGTCTCGGTCGAGAACAACCAGTCAGCATGTAAACCCATTTGTGCGGACAGACCCTTCGATTATCCGTGGGACAAGGTTTTGCCCGTGACAAGGAGTTTCTTCTGAGGCGATTAAGATATTAAAAAACGCGAATTGCACACAACAGACCGATTTTATTTTACTTATGCTTCTAACTTAAATTCTAACACATATTTACAAATTTTTCAATTCTTAGCTTTTGTAGCTAGTGACTTGTTGAAGTTTTCTTGAAGACAATACAAATACAAATTTTGCTCTACATTTATATTAAAAAACCCCATCAGAGGGAGAGGTTGTTCCATAGAACCTTCTAGATCTAGTACTTAAGTCACTTACTGTACTTAAGTTACTTACTGTGGTGCCTAAAAATCTAGCCCACACAAAAACTTAGTGAAAGGCAACATATAGACATATATCGAAAGTGTAGGTATATCTACATAACTATAAATCGCTACTGACAGTTGGGGTCTCTATCGGCTATTGCCATCACAGTCACACGATTCGTGGCTTGACTATAAAATGTAATAAACGTTGTTTTACATTTTTAGGTTTTATAGCCAAACGGTAGGAGCTATAATGACGATTTAGGTGTCCTAAGATAGAGCTCTCGGAGGCGGTTCCAACGACGCATAGTGGTATGTTCCATCGTCTACGGTTAGGCCGTTGTGAGAGAAGAGCTGGAATTCTAGCTCTCAGGGCTTTCTGCCTATACGAGATGACTACAGACTTTGTGCTATATGTCAAAAGATAGACCTAAAATTCGGACATACCTTTCAGTATTTTTGGTGTCTGTCAGTATGTTAAATCATGAAAAAATGTGTGATACAAGTTTTCAGGATTTTCCTTGTGCTCCTGTAAAGCTGCCTGTATGAAACTTATAACCTCGGTAGATGGCTATGAGAGGTATCTAATGATATCTAGCATCTATGTAACCCGGTTGCTGAGTTATAAGCTATTGTATTTCATAAGTTTACATGTAATTTGCGCCCTAACCATACTACTTACGGTAACGGTGTAGATACCTACGTATAGGGACAAAGGTGTGCATTTAACCTGTGATACTTTTTTTAGGCATAGTCTAAAGACTTAATGACCCTAGCCTATATAGCTCTATATAGAACTTTACATAGTAGTTCTGTACATTTTTGCACAACAAATGAGGACTGCTATGGTGCTGACCGAGTACGTAACCTGTAACCTCCGAAACCATTGGTAATCACTACAATGTTCCCTGGCGTAACCATTGTTCCGTGGTAACTATGCGTGTGGTTACCACGGAACTGGTCTTCGTTGCTCGGTGTAGGTGTTCGGACCCGCCTAGGTATAGGAAATTTTGCGGCTTTCGTTACGAAAGTCCGCGGACTTTCGCCCGCGCGCGTCAACCGCGAGGATGGGAACGCCAAATCAAGAGGGCTAGGGCTGATAGTACGAGGCGGCTCAATCCGAAAATCTACTCAGCCCTATGGTCGCACTGGCATCGTCCCACACCGCCTAACTCGTCGACTCGAACATGAGTGAAGACACCCCGCGCCACCCCGGTGGCGCGAAAAACCCCCCGAACCCCATTGTGGCGAGGCGTGTTTTTCCCGCCGATGCACCTGCCGCTCCATGACTCGAGCCATACCAAAGGGGAAACGCTGGACATCGATACTATTATCGCCGTTTTTGTTTTTGACCGCGCTGATAACAGCCCCTATCCCCACCTCAGGGGCATAGCCCCGTTACACGCCCGTCCGCCAGAAGGACGACCGCTCCCCCGAGAGCTCATCGTGTGGGTAAATAATTTTATTTATTCACAATCCTACCAACTCACCTACTCCCTTCTTAAAAATTCACTCCATTTTAACTTTCATCTCTTTTTAATTTTGTTTTTATTTCGCTTTTATTTTTTTTTCGTTTTGGTTTCGTTTTGGTTTTATTTTATTTCGTTTTTGTTGCGCTTTATCTCGTTTTATTTTGCTTCTATTTCATTTTATTTCGTTTTTGTTTTGTTTGGTATGTTTTGTTTTATTTCGTTATGCTTGTGTCTTACTATCATTTTATTTTTATTCTTCATATCGCCTCAGGCGATATTATGCACTGACCGCACGGGGGCCTGAAAAGGAGGGTCCGCACCCCTAAGCTTCTGCCCGGGTCATGGTGGAAGGTAAATTCCCCTCCCCCGACACCCGCACCTTAACACCCATAGGGTGATAGAGAAGATACCCACAAGACCAATCAGAGCACGCGGCCATAAATGTGGTATTATTATAAACTTACATAGCAAATTCACATGAACTCGAAACGTAAATGAACACATTTAGAAATAACTATTTTTACAGAGTCACATTAGTTTGACTGTTTGACTATAAGAATTCATGATTAACCAAATGAAAACTATTAAATCTGAAATACTTATTGGTCCACAATCTACCTGTTTGAAGTGGCTGTCCGGAATAGTATAAATGATATATTTCGGTTTTCAAGCCGGCGTTCGCACCATACTTGACCAAGGATTCATAAATGGGTTAAACGACGAATAATAGTTTATAGTTTATTTGATCGATTAACGATAGAATAAGTGTGAGTTATATTATTTATGTAATATTCAGTATCGCAGTTTTTCAGGAATTTAGTCGCGAGCCAAATATGATTCCATGAGTTTCATGCCTTCGCGTTATCAGCGTCCGACTCCCCACAACTTGGCAATTGTTTACGTGTCAATTTTAATAAAACAATAATTGCCTTCTTTCGCAGTTTTTCGACTCTGACAGACAGTTCGGGGCAAGGATCTTTACCTTTTTTCACTGTGTAATCTGTTGTCGTCGTTCAAGTCTCGGCACTGAACTCACATTCGTATTTGACCCAATTAAACGGATCGAAACGTTACGCAAGAGACGTTCAAACCGTCTGTGAGCTCAGCCGATGTAACTTGAAGCCACTAACGAATGTTAACGATAAACATTCTGAGAAATCAGTAGGTGTTAGGGTTCCGATCACCGGGCATGCCTCCATCATCTCCTTGTCTCCGCTTTACTTTACATAGCTGCAGTAAAAGCAATCAAACATAAGAAGCAACATCCATCGCTAAATCAAGCAAAAGAGTCGCATTTCAATATTCAGGTCACTACAACACTACCACCTTTTATTAGCCATCAGAAAGGTACATAATTCCTCTCATATTAGAATGTATTCACTAAACAATACATTGCATTTTGCATATGCCCACCTCATACGCTTCCTTTATATATGGTGGCACCGCGACCACCGCGACCACCGCGACCACCGCGACCACCGCGACCACCGCGACGC
The DNA here is from genome assembly GCA_946406115.1 of Apoda limacodes. Classification (NCBI taxonomy): domain Eukaryota; kingdom Metazoa; phylum Arthropoda; class Insecta; order Lepidoptera; family Limacodidae; genus Apoda; species Apoda limacodes. The sequence continues at coordinate 362,581 of OX291553.1, read as the reverse complement.
GACGCTCGCCGCTGCCCTATGGACGAGTATGGCTTACTAAACTTATGCTGTCCCGGGTGTTCTAGTAACGAATTTTATTTTATTAATTTAGGTGTTTAACTACATAAATGTTTTAAGCCCGTCTTTTGAAAGTCTATGAAAATATTAAAGTCCTCCACCGCCACGATCCTGGCTTACCTTTTCTAAGTCCTCGATGTTCCACGATTCTATTAAGTAAATTATTATTTTGATCCTTATGTTGGTTTTTTTTTATTGTTATTAAATTTTATTTTTTATGAGGTATGAACACCCCCGCCTTGATAACTTCGAAAAATAAAGCAACTAGTTTATAAAGACAAACAGTCACACATTTGTTTATTAGAAACAATATTCAATATTAGGCAACGTCAGGCTTATTGCATGTGTGACCGTTTAGCGGTGTAATTTTTGTTTTTTATTTGTGTTCGTAAATTACGTTAATGGTAGTATCGGACCCACGTGCGCTAGTCCGGCTAGCACTTGACCGATTTAAATAACATGCATGTGAATTAACGTAATTTACGAAAAACTACAACAACATAAAGTGTGCCGCTAAGGGGTCTTCCATCTAATTACCGACTAAGCCCGACGTTACTTGACTTAGAATATTTCAATTCTTACTTACTTAGAATATATAATTCTAACAAACAAATGTCTTACTGTTTCTCCGGCGTTGTACCGGTAATTTAAAATGGTAATTCGGTCGTCCCGCACTTGGCCGGTTTTCATTATTTGTTGATTGACTTCAGAGTTAACACTATTATTAACTGCAACCTTGAAGTTTCTATGTATTACTGTTTTTACGATAGAGCAAAAACAACGAAACTATGTTTCTTGTGTAAGGATCCCCCAAACAAATGTGTTATTGTTTCTCTCAATAATATTGCTAGATGGCGTTGTACCGGTAATTTAAAATGGTAAGGGCTTGGGCCCGTCTTACACTTAGCCGGTTTTTATTATTTCTTGTTGTACTTTCAGAGTTAACACTATTATCAACTGCAACCTTGAAGTTTCTATGTATTACTGTTTTTACGATAGAGCAAAAACAACGAAACTATGTTTCTTGTGTAAGGATCCCCCAAACAAATGTGTTACTGTTTCTCTTAATAATATTGCTAGATAGTGTTGTACCCGTAATTAAAAATGGTAAGGGCTTGGGCCCGTCTCACACTTGACCAATTTTTACTATTTGTTGTTATAATTCAGAGTTCACACTATTTTTCTCTGCAAGCTTTGTATGTAAATGCAAAGTTTGTATGTAAAATACTGTTTTTACGATAGATACCCAATGATAATTCTGTGAAAAATTTAGGCTCCTACCTATTTCAGTCTAAAAGATTGATTGATTCTGATTGATGAATCAAAAGTTTTAGCCCTTCAGAGGATACACTTTCCGGCGCCTCGCAGTGGGTTTTATACAAACGAATTTCTCACGTTTTTTTGACACTTGCTGATCAAACACCATGAAATTTTGAAGACATTTTCCATCTAGTAATAAGTATCTAGGTCTGCAGTGTGCCAGTTTTCTATTAAATTTTATAGTTCAAAAGTTATACAGGATTCTAGTTTTCCATACAAATGGTTTTAAAAAAGATTTCTAGTTAATAAAACGATTTAAAAGATTTTGGAAAAACCACAGACAAAGGGAGTCAGACATTGGGATTATGAGTAAGAAATTTCACAGTGATTGATCAGTAACTGCCAAAAACAAATGAGAAATTCGTTTGTATATGAAGGTCGCTGCGGTCGCTGCGAAGTGTATCCTCTGAACATTGTATTTTCTAACAGGAATAAAACTAGTCTTGTTGGAATAACAGTGTTGGTTACTAAAAACAACTAAAATTTATTGAATTATAATAACGTTATACGCTTACAATAAGAATAAGCGTTAATGAAAGACGTATTGGTCCTGAAAAACCTCTGTGATACGAAGCGTACGGTCGACAACTTGGTCCGTGTGCCCGGTAGATGAAGGGCTGTGGCGGAAAGTGCGTCAAATTTGTTCAGCTCAGGACCACCACTGTCTCACTCGCACTTGACCCTGTTTTCTTTCTCAGAAACATTCCCCGGCGTGTGTATAATCACTTACCAGACTTTCATTACAATCGGTTTACCCTTACTGCATGAATCCGACTTGCACTTCACCCTTTCAGTAAATCTTATCTTATCGGATGCCTACGTTATACAAAGAACACATCCTCTAAGTTTCAGGTCTCTACGATCAGCGGTTTAGGCTGTGCGTTGATCCGTCAGTCATTAAGGACAAAGCATTTTTTATGTAAATAAGATAGGTAGAAAAAGAAAACTTTTAGTATTATTGTACACAGGAACTGAAACACCTAAAACAGACGGGTAGACAGCGTAGGCCCTGTAATAGGGCTCCGTTGGCACTCGCTGGGCACGGAACCCTAAAACAAAATGCTGTCTTACATAGCGTCGCGGTGCAGTGGAAACCTCGTAAAGCAAGAGGGACGACCTGATGCAAACACGAGGTTTGGAGGTTCACTGCACGGCGACGATAAATTGTATATCTCTACATGAACATGTTTTTTATCCAACTATCAGTAAATCTTTAAGTATGGGGTTTTTATAGGTTGATTTAACTATTGTGTTGTTTGTTCCAGTGGACAAGTGGCACTTCGTGTCCAGCAGTCTGTAGCAGCGCCGAGCCGAGCCAAGCCGAGCCGAGCTGAGCCGAGCCGAGCCCTAGAAGCGCACACTGTACCATACGCACCCCTATTTATTTTGTCCGTGATGTAATATATATTGTATAAGGTTTAAGGTGAAGTTGACACTCGGTAAATTATTGTGTTATTTATAAGTGAAATATTGTTTAAGTAAAGTTTATGTAGAAGTGTGTGTATTTGTTATCCACTCTCTATCTCTATCTCTTATCTCTTATCGCCTGCTACATGTCTGAACCGAGAAGGAGAGAATAGTAAATCGAGTCATATTGATTTACACCAGTATACCGGGAATACCTAGTTAATTCGGTACTTAAGGAAATTGATGTTATAATAGAACATTATAATTCGTGTGAGCTAGGAAAGCTGCTCATTAAAGTAGAGGTTGTGGGTTGTGGGTTGCAGCCCGAGCTAAGAGCTAAGAGCGACTTTCAGCCGAGTGTGTATTTCCAAAGTTCACGACTGTTTTTCACACCCTCGAAGGACAGTAAATATCAGTGTTAAAATGTTGTAAAAAGTTGTTATTAATGAAATCTGATAGTTTTGATATGTTTTTAACAAACACGTTGGTTTTATTTTCCTAAAAATAAGAACTAAGTTAATGCGAATAATTTCTGCTTGTTTGTGTAACTTACGTTACAAAACACTTTCGGAACAAATTAATAGAAAAATAAACGGGAAACCTTTTTCTTGTAATTCCACTGCATAGTTATCCTGTTTATAATCATAAAATCCACTCCTTGTGTCTGAATTTGGGTGTTGCATAGTGATTTCAGTACCTCGATTTTGTAATTTAGTAAATATGTAACGTGATATTTGATATATTTTTTAAATATAAGTGATGCTTCTTAGTAGAAATAAATAAAAAGATGTGACAGCATCTATAATTAATGACATAATAGTGACATGACACTGATAAATTAATGACAGCTGTTAACCTATAAAAGGCTGTATCACCAAAAATATTGATCGTAGTATAAAGTCTAAATCACGTAAATTAAATTAAAAAGTAAAAGGTAATTTTAAGGCTGCGTTATAGGCTAGACCGCGAAAAAACGCCGTTTTTGTGCAAATTTTGTGGCTAAACTATTGCATCTAAAGGATTGTAAAAAAATATATGTTATACAACTGGCTTTTGTCTAGTGCATTACATTACTGAATGATTTTCATTTATTGTATTTAATGCAATAAAAAATCCATTGTTTCAACTTTGACAAAGTTTTTAAAGCGTGTTTTGCATTTGTTTGTAATGGAAGTTGGTTAAATAATTAGAATAGCTTATTATCTAGTGCCTGGACTCTAAGTTGTAGCAAAAAGTCAATAAATGTGACTACAAAACGGTAATAACGTTAAATTCCATACAAAAAATTAAAAATTTCAAGGCGTCATTACGATATAAATTACTTAAGAAGTATATAACATATATATCTCATAGTAATGTATATGACATTATCTATAATGTATATGACATTATTAATGATTTATAGTGCATTTACACACACAACGTTAGAATTACAGAAATAAGCTTTCTGGCCTATATCGCCCTCTTAAAAACTGAAAAGCCAAAAAGCAATTTGGCGCCAAAAATACGCCATTTTGATTTTCAATTATTTTAATATAGCCTATGAAACTCTAGTGGTTAAGACGAATCTAATCACGTATAATTTTTTAAGTCTGTGTAGTCGTTTAGTAGTTACGAGGGAACATGGAGTCGCACATACATACAGATCAAACCATAGATATAGAATGTAAAAGATACACAATGTCAGCTTTGTGATGATACCAAAAAAAAATGCGTAAGTGTTAGTAACTGTCTTTGTGTGGGTTGAGAATAGTGTTGTCTACGTACACTACCGACATTGTGCATTATATATCTGAAAAACTTATAAAATTACTAGCTGTCCCGGCGAACGTTGTTCCGCTGCCGTCCCTCTGTACCCGGCGAAAGTTGGTTTTTACCTATAGTGCCCGAGTCCGGCTCGCACTTGACATATCGAGATAAAAACTATCCTATCTTTTAAGTTGGATCAAATAACAGATATTTACGAAGTTTGATCAAAATCGGTTCAGTAGTTTAGGAGTCCATTGAGGACAAACATTGTGACACTAGATTTATATATATTAAGATTAAATTTATTTGGTTCGAGCCAATTTTATTTGAAAGTTTTTTATAAAGACCTATGTTTATGTACCAATGTTATCAGGGCCACGCCTTACGCACGAAACGTTAGGTTACGAACGCAGCCTTTTTGTTTCTGGCAATACTGTGCAGTTGTCATTAATCTGCAGAAATAACCTTATTGTAAGAACAAAAAAGTTCGTGTCTATTATACTTAAAATTAAATACGAATTACGCTTATAGTTATAACTACTGCGTTAGCGTAAAATAAACTGGTTGTTTATGTGCAAGAGCCAATAATAGTCAAGAAAGGATTGTACGTACTTAAGGTCGTACAATTTTATTTGTATTTTAATTATTAGCTGTAGAACTTGTCTCTATTTTCATGACCCCTCAGATTACTTAAATCATCGTAATATAGGGCTCCCTAAGAGGACGCAGAACAGGCAGACGTAGTCCATTTAGGTACATCAATAGCGCCTATTTAGGTATGTTAAGTCGCCTTGTTCCTTTTAATTTGGGTTTAACTGTACCTATCATCATTGACAAAACATGTGATTTTTTCAGATTTTTATTACACGCCGTTTAAATGTTAGAGAAGGGGGGTGGGGGGAGGGGACACCAATTTTTCAACTTTGAGAGTATCTCGCAAAATATTTTTCCAGCACAATCTAAAGATTTTATAATTCATTATCAAAGATAAAAAATGTTCATCCCTCAGTGAGGGATCTTTAGATTGTGCTTGTTTTATTTTCCTGTCTTTTTTTTTATACCACTAAGATGGCACGACAAGCTTACAGTCCACCTGATGGTAAGCGGTCACCGTAGCCTATGGACACTTGCAACACCATTGCGTTGCCCATCCTTTAAAAATCTAATAACTTCTTCTTGAAAAACCCAATACTGTCCTTTTTTTATTTAAATTACAGTTTCTACAGTGAAAAACTCTAACTGCGTGAACCAACACCTCAGTCACCTTCCTGTGAAATTTCATTAGAATTAATGCAAAGGCTCACATGCGGACGGAGGCGGACGAACGGAGATGAAGAATTTATAAAGGTTCCGTTTTTGCCATTTGGCTACGGAACCCTTAAAAAGAATAGTAACCACGTGTGCTCCAGTAATATTTGTAAGAAACATTTTTAAAATGAATTGGTTGTTATTTTTCTACTCTGGATGTTGATTTACCTCAATAATAGCGATTTACTTATGACGTTATCGTTTTGAAAAGCTCTAGCGTAACCAAACATTTTACTATTTTTCTTAAAATATCATTAATTGGACCCTTTTTATACGAAAAAATACTACGTTTTACAAAGTAAAGCAATATAATTACGTAAAAACTGTTTTCTGAGCCAATTTTCATTAAAAATTCGACAAAATAAGGTTTGAAAAAAATACATGGAAACTTCGTATTTACGTGTGAAGCGTATGATTGTCCGGGTAGTTCTTCCTGTGATGTAACAATTAGCTAAACAACAAGACACCATGGCTAAGCACTACACTTTTTAGTCCTTTGTTATCAGAATTCTCGTGATAATTATGTAAACACGTAATGTCACAAAAGCTGATACGGGCTTCTACTCAAAAAATAATCTACATATTCGTACATGGTTGTCTGTCTCTTTTCCGCGCTTTGTTTGTCTTTAGCGTAGCGTAAAAATCCTAAGTCTGAAGGTCAAACACATATACCGAACACAGATAAGGCCGATAACGTCATTGCTTATCTGTACCGAACAATCCCCCGGCCCAGCCAGATCGAATCGGGCTGATACTCCTCAAACGGGAAAATGATAAAAACAGGGAGATGGGACAAGGTCGCCACAACTCGTCTCAACACGGAGCTATCAACCAATACCTAAGCAACTCGAGGAACTCCATCCTGCCCTAAAACCTTTGAAATATACGACCTATTTTGCTTAACTCCGAACTTCAGGTCATACGTTTTTCCACGGATGCTCGTCTAATTCCGTCTAACTTTCTAGAGTGACCAAATGGAAAACTGTCGGGACGAAAGGGTCCTGCAAACATACAGGCACTAGTGGTTCTGCTGGGCCCATTATCATTTAAAAAAAACAAAAACCGATGACCGAGACAAAATACTTGGGCGAGGGGGGGAGCAGGTCGCCACTTAAGGGCTCACAGTTCTATTGGCCCCGACGCGATTCCGTCATTCATTGTGAAGTATTGCATAGCCGTTATGGAAAAATCGCTACTTTATATGTTTAATTTAAGTTTAGCATTTTGTGTCTATCCGCAAGCTTGGAAACTTTCTAGGGTCACACTTATCTTTAAGAATGGTTCAAGAGCTGAAGTAGCAAATTATAGACCAGTAGGTATTCCCACAACTTTTGGAAAAATATTCGAATCTGTTTTAAATCAAACCGTCACACAAACAATAAAGGTTTATATGGCAGATGAACAGCACGGCTTCAGGTCAGGTCATTCCAAAGTTACTAGCCACATCAACCTGCAAATTATACTCCTCGCGCCCTGGAGGGTGGAGGAGCAGTTGATGCGGCATACTGTGACATGAAAAAAGCATTTGATAGTGTCCAAAACGATGTCCTGTTAAAAAAGTTTGCCATGATAGGTTTCAAACCCAAACTTTTAAGTTTTTTCGCTAGCTATTTCTCTGATAGATACGCCCAACTAGCCGGGGAATGCTCTCACACCTATAGCAGCCAAGGTAGCACACTTTGTCTCACACAGTTTTTAATTATGATAAACGATCTCCCTGAGTCTGCCGAATGCCTTCTGTTCGCGGACGATCTGAAACTATTCTTGAAGATAGAAAAGGAAGAAGATTACGAGCTTTTGCAAAATGACATTGACAGTGTTCTGCAGTGGAGTAGGCTGAATCACTTAGATTTTAACCACTCTAAGTGTGAAGTTATGACCTTCACGAGATCAAGGTCACCACGCCAACAAAATTATACTCTGGCTGAAGTCACACTGGAAAGGGTTATACAAAAACACGACTTAGGATTATTACTAGACACTAAACTAACGTTTAACGACCACATTTTTGACATATGTAAGAGAGCATATAAATCTTTGGGCTTTGTATTGAGGCAGGCTTTAACATTTAAAAACATTAGTACCGTTTGTCTCTCTACAACGCATTTGTACGCAGTGAAAATGAATATGGTGCTATCATCTGGGACCCACACGAGCAAAACTACAAACTAATGCTGAAAAGAGTCCAACGAAAATGTGCCAGGGTCATTTACAAAAAGTTATACGGGTACTATCCTTATTTGTTTCCGTCCATATTCGTAGCAGGGATGGGGGGCATTGAAACTCTAGAATTCAGACTAAAACTAGCATTATTAGTGCACTATTATCTGCTTTTACACATCAAGGTTGACAACCCGCAAGCCCTGGAAAGTTGTGCACTGACAGTTCCAAGCTGAAGCGGCGTGTTAAGGGCGCAGCCATTGTTCGCTCCCGAGCAAGTTCGTACAGTGCACGCCACACTTTTTATACACCGCTGGCAACCGCCATAAAAATATTAAATGTTTTCCTAAATAGGCAACTGTGTAAAACTTAACTTAATGTACGTTTGGCTCAGTCTGTAAGTATTGAAGGTTAAGGTTAAGGTTAAATAAAAGATGACAACTTCTAGTGCTAGATCCGATCAAACGCCTTCGCTATGTCCAGGCTACACGCCAATGCCTCCCCCTGACTCTCAATAGCTAGTGCCCATTGGTGTGTGAGATACACTAGAAGGGCACCAGTCGAGCGACCGTGGCGAAAGCATATTGACGGTCACTGACCAGGTCGTGTTTTTTTAGGTATCTTAGTAGCTGTGTGTTGATCACACGCTCCATCACCTTGGAGAGGAGGAGGTAATAGTGATAGGCCTGTAATACGATTGATCTGATCTGTCGCCCTTTTTGGGCACCGGGTGCACATTCGCAGTCTTCCTTGAAGATGGAAATTTCCTAGTGTGGTAGGAAAGCGCGAAGAGGCGCGTGAGTTCAGGACATAACTCGAGAGCACACTGCTTAAGCACCACTGCTGGTATACATGGGCGTAGCCAGCTTTTGGGCTAGGGGGGGCGGACTAGGTATAAATGTTTTTTTTGTTTATTTTTTATTTCATGTACACAATTATAGGAAACTTACAACATATAAAATACAAAAATAACAATGTCTATGTACATTACATTACAATGTCAAGCTTATCTCTTACAGCTGACCCAAGAAAGTGAGAGCTGTGCAAAGTGAGCGGGTAACGCATGTGCACTGCGATTACAAAATAGATATATAAATTATGTATACTTAAATATAGTCTCATCCTAATACATAATAATTACTTATATACTTACTTTAAATAATGCTTATAACACAAATAATATTACTTATAAATACATATAACAATAAAATGTTCAACTAAAATAGTAAAAAGTAAAATAACTGTGTTTAAGGACGTGAAAGGTAGTAAGTAGTCTTTCAGTTTCTTTTTAAAAATGCCAATAGATTGACTGTCTCTAATAGTATGAGGCAGTGAGTTCCAAAGCCTAATAGCCTGGACAGTAAAAGAGTTACCGTAAAAAGTGGTGTTGTGAGAAGGGGTTTTAATAAGAGTGATGTATGAAATCTGGCTGGTTTATCTTTTGAGAAAAGAAAATTAAAATTTTCACGTAAATAGCTTGGTGTTAAGGGATTGCAAAGAAGATTATAGAGTAAAGACAGGACATGAGTGTTCCGGCGAAGACGGATTGGGAGCCACTTGAGCCTTTTTCTATACTGAGAAATGTGATCTGTCTAACGCAATTTAAAAATGAATCGGAAGCTTAAATTATGTAGTCGCTCAAGTTTGTTTAAAAACTCCTATGTGGCATCAATGTAACAAATGTCAGCATAATCAAGAAGGAGAAGAAGGAGAGATTGCTTTAAACTGATTTTAGCATTTATGGGTAAAAATTCTGAAGGCACTTAAGACTGTGAAAAGCAAAATGTGTGCTAACTTCATTGACTTGTGCATCCCAGGAAAGATTGTGATCTATCAGGATTCCTAAATTTTTGGCACAATTTGTGTATTGCAGAGGTGTCCCATTGTATATAATTGGTAGAGGAGATGATGTTACTAAGCTATACAAGTATCTGCTGCCTATAATTAACGCTTGTGATTTTTTGGGATTAACAAGAAGCCCAAATGATTTTGCCCATTCAGTGATGTAACATAAATTGTCATTGAAATTATTAATCGCGTTAATTATGCTATTAGGTTCGGAGTGGCAGTACAATTGAAGGTCGTCAGCGTACAGATGAAAGGAAGAGGTAATAAGGTTGGTGAGGAAGTTAATAAAAAAAGAAAAAAGAAGAGGAGAAAGTACGCCATCTTGATGTTATTTTCATAGGGCAAAAAATGGCATTGCAGGCACTTTACTTCATTATTATTCATATGGTAAAACTCCATAGGTGTGGAGCTACTTCTGCTCTTCATCCCCCCCGACCGACCTCGGCACGGCCGAAAAACTATTGTTAGGCGGGCTCGGCACGTATACTAACGGCCCCAGACGACGATCTCGCTACCTGGATAGCGAGATTAGTCTCAACGACCTCCCCTAATAGGGCATCCCCCATAACATGACGCCGACGTCCCCATCAAAGAGTGCTGGGGCGCTTCTCGCCCCCTCTCTCTCGCCATCGCAACCGCGCAACGGGGAACTCCCCTCCTGGCGCTGACTCACCTTTGAGTTCGAGGCTCACACTGGTCGAAGGGACTACCTCAAGAACGACAACCCAAGCCAAGGCCTTCGAGCGTTGGCGCTATATGGGCTGAGACTCCTTCAGAGTCTCGCCCCAAAAGCTCGGTGGAGCAGTAATGGTTTCATCAGCCAACTGCATAGTCAGTCAGAAAAAAAATCAAAAAAAAATACTTCTGCTCTTGATTTTGATACATGACATTTTGAACATATTTTTCAATACGGGAGATAACACCCAGCTAAAAATTATTGCCAGATCTTGCCACGTTAATAAGCTATTTCGAGGGTTATTATCACAAAACGATTGGATATCTTGCCTTTATTAAACGATTTTCAACCACCTGCATATTGGGGGTATGGGGGTTACGGCACTATAGTACATTCAAACAGTAAGGTAGACTATACAAAAGACGTCCTCGGACATCAGCCCATGTGTCAAGCCTCTGTGGACTATGAGAATGTTGATTGGCAATGCATCGAGGTGTTTGAGATGTTTGTGTGATTCGACAATGAAATCAGTTCTACAAAACAGTCAAACATAATCTATCCAGCTACAAAAAGGAGTGAACCCGTTTATCATGTCCTCGAAACTGTTTACTGTTTAGGCTACTTGAAAACGTCAAGTGTGAGTCGTTTTTTTTTCTATAATTGAGACCTACACCGATAATCGAATTCAGGGCGGGTAGAACCGCGAAAAAATTTGGCTCCTGTAGTGGCGACCGTACAAAATCGCTACTGAAGGAATGGCGCGCCAACACAACTTAACATCAAAACACTTACGAACTGCCTTTACATGTGGAAGGTTAAACGAACTGCTCGGTTCTGGCTACGCCCATGCTAGTATACCGTCTGGCCCACTCGACTTATGAACGTTTAGAGAAAGCAACGCCCGCCGGACCTCCCGTATTGTAATGGAGATTTCCGGCATGGACTTATCGCACCACGGTATACGGTAGTACAGCGCCTTCGTCGTTCATATTCGAGTTATACGCAAAGAGACTGCCCAGTAGATCGGCTTTCTCTTTTGCACTATGGGCCTAGTCACCATCGGTCTTTCGCAGTGGTGATAACGACGACTGGCAAAAGTTCCCGTCGGCAGCTTTAGCAATCGACCAGAAAGCACGACTCCCAGAGGGATCGCTCGCAAGTCGTCCACCTATTTTGCCGATGAATTGGAATTTAGCTCTGGCAAAAAAAAAGAAAGCAACATGCTTTCTTACTGAACCTCGAGGCAGCATTTAATTTGCGTTTTAACTCAGAAATTTTCGGATCGTTATTGTTACGAACCGTGGTTTAAGCCTCATACGCAGTTTGCTTCAATATTTTAACTTCTCTGCAAGACCTATTAAACCACGGTCGTTTTTTGACGCCAGCAGCTACTCGCGGGTTAGAAATAAAACATTCCATACCAACGAAGATTGTCTCAGTGACTGCGGCTGCGCAGGATCAGGCGTCAGGATCTTCTGAGCTATAGCAGTGCTGCTTCCACGGGTACGATGCATAAAATTCTAGCAATCCATCCCAGTCTGCCGGCTTATAATGCCACACATGACGCCAATTAGTTGGCCCAGATGGATCAGGTTGTGTGCATGACAGTTGAGTCCGAACGAGACAGTGGTCCGAGGAGCCGAGAGGCGCATCCACTGAGACGGCATATCCGTCCGGACGTGTAGTCAGCAGAAGGTCCAGTAAGGAGCTCGTATGGTTCTCTATATCTAGTATTCTCGTTGGAGACAGTGCCAGCTGAGAGAGACCATAGGTCAGAGCAAATTCATGACCAGATATCCCTGCATAGTTATTGGTTTGAGAACTGAGCCACTCACGAAGGTGGGCGTTAAAGTCTCCCAAGATAACTAGTTCTGCTGTAGGATATTGCTCTAGAACTTTGTCAGTCGTCAAACTCAGGTGCGTTAAGAGTCGAGCTACGTCCGTGTCGCCGCTATGAGACCTGTATAGGCACGCATAAAAACGAGTGTGGCCGCCGTGATCTTCGAGTACCCACAATATCGACAGGGCTCTGTCTACAAGGCTATGATGTCAGCGACAGCAGATATACTCTCTGACGAACATACATACACCGGCACGACTTACAAAATTGTGTTCGAGTTTGTAGCCGGGATAATGTAGCTATGATGTTTCGGCCGGGGAGGATATCTGCGTCTTCGTTAGAAAAAGAATGGTCGGCTTCGCAGTCTCGAGATGGTGTAGCCGCTGTAAAAACTCTTTTTCTTTTATTTTTTCTGGCCATTTATGAAAAAAGTTACTTAGACCAATGATGAGGATTCACTGCACAGACAGCTAAGAGGACAAAAGGTGCAGTACTTGAACTGCTGAAGCTCGACACAGATGATACGTTTGCTGGTACGGCGAGCAGAAGGGCCCCTGATCCCCCTCTGTTGTAGTTGGCGGGTCCACTTCGGTCTCCTTCTCCGGCACGACTACTACTTCAGCCTCCCAGGGCGAAGATTTAGTAATCCCTGGGTTCGGGAACGGGCGGCTTGTGGTCAGCCATTGCATTAGGTCTCCCTGACCGCCGTACCAGCACGCCGAGCAACGACAGCAACGAGCACCGCCGGTCACCCGCTGTCCGCGCAGCGAATCCTCAAAGAGCTCTGGCAACCTTACTCATCGCCAGAAACACAACACAGCTCAATGTTATTATGGCCGCGGTTTTCTGTAATGCGAGGTACTTCCCTAGTTAAGGCTGCTCATTCGAGCCGAGTAAGTGCTCGCTATGCCCTGCTTTAATTGTTCGGGCGGCTTATTCGAGCGAGTACTTACTGTGCCTTACCTCTCTTGTAATATCGTATTTATTCCGAACCGAATCAAAAGGGTCCAGCTGGTATCCGTGAGCACCCGCCCAGAGATGGCAGCTAATGAGGTATTTCTGTATAGCTTCTGTTATCAGTAGGTTAGGCGTAAATCCTAATATTCAATTCGGTACTTTGTATCAGTGTTCTAGCACGTTTTATTTTTCCCCAATGGCGGTATTTTTTTTAGTGTCTGTGTCTGCGCCATATTATTTGTCAACCGGAAACCGTCAACAAGGCATCTTCAAACTAGTTTTAAGTACACACATTCTATATACCAATTAGAACTCCACACGCTACATACGTCATACTTTTACACCAATCATACATCAACCACTTACCACAAGCTGTCATATACACTCTCGAACAAAACCCCGACGCCATAACGCTTCTGTCGGCTATTTATTTTTATTATCAAATTATATAACATTATTGTTAAAACTGCATTTTCCTTTGTATCCTCATATACAAAGAACTGGCGACCGTGACAGGACCTGCAACCAAAATTTCAACTGATTCCGAAGTCTCCAAGTCGACACATAGCTAACGCAAGAAGGCCGTACAAAGGTCACTGCCACGTACAACACAACGCGCAGCAAATTTCGTTAGACTACAGTGCCTTTGGTGTGGAATACCTAAAGAATTCGCCGCGACTACGTGAATTGTGCAACAACGACCCGCCTTCGACATCTCATCTTCTCAGGGAACATCTGGACCAAGCAACGTCCCACGGGAACACCTACGTCGGAGCAGCAGCAGCCAGCAAGCCGTGCTAAGTCACTGCCCCAGCATTGCCTGCCTGCCTTTCTAACTGTGAGCCCGTTCCATTACTTTCCTAGTTCTTTTCTCTTCTATTTGTGCATCAAGGAATTTAGTTGCTCAAGGTTCTAGCTAGTTCAGCAATTTTCCACATAAATATACATATAAACTGCCAAGTTTCATAAAAATTTTCGTCATTGCTTGTGCCAAAATTCATTCATCTTGTTATTGCTACTCGCATAAGATTCATTTTCACCTACGTCAAGTCTTACAGCTTAACGAAAACAATTCGACCTATAATAGATCTTAAATACCTAACCTCACTTCACCTTTCTATGCTTAAACACGTAGTGATTATATTCTCTTCGGTTTAAATAATATCATTCACTATTCCATACTCAATTGTCATCACCTTGTATTACGCTTAGCTAACCTATATACCTACAATTTCACTCTTCCACTCTGCGGCTTACAGCTAATTTACGAATATTATTTGTTTGTTTAAATATTGGAAAAAATGTATTCCAGTGCAACAATCACTGCGCGCGCGCGGTTCGCGCTGCAATATTAGAGTGACGTCACCTCCCAGCTGATCGCCGAGCCGCCGGTCGACTCACTGCGACTGAGAACTGGTTCCCAGACCGGCCGATTGCGCAGCCGGGTAACAAAGCGAGGAGCGTATGCTTGGTTATTACCTACTCATTTTACCTACATTTAACTGAGCCGATATTTAATTGCTAACTTGTATAACTACATCGCAAGTATGAACGAAAACGTTTATAAACGTTAATTGCTAAGCGTGGTTCGATTAAAGGGCGCATAACGAAATTTAAAAGTAATTTAGACACATTGTCAACATTGGAAAATATTTCCGCCATCGAAATAAGTAAACTTGCGATGAAGCTAACAAGATTTGAAGCGCTGTTCATAGAATTTGACGAGCTGCAGGGTCAACTGGAAGTTCAAAACGTAGAAAATCTTACAACCGAGCTAGCCGCTCGTGATTTCATAGAACAGGATTTCTACCACTGTATTGCAACGGCACAAGGTTTAATTAAGGCTTACTCACCGCCGAACCCTTGCGTACAGTCAAAGTCTTCAGCTTCCACTAGTCAGTGCCATCTCAACGACGACTGCGACTCTTTAGGATTTAGACTGCCGATTATAAAAATTCCCAATTTTGACGGCACATATTACAAATGGCTTGAGTTCAAAGAAATGTTTAGCTCGCTTGTACACGACAACATTAAAATAAAGAAGGTTCACAAATTCCATTACTTAAATTCGTACTTAGAAGGTGAAGCAGCCCGAGTTATAGGCAATTTAGAGGTAACAGAAAGCAATTATACCGAAGCTTGGCAAATTTTATGCAAACGTTATGATAATAAAAGACAATTAATAAATAATCATCTAAAATCCTTATTTAGTGTATAAACAGTGCAAGCCACCGATAAGTCACTGAGATTCATTATCGATCATTTGAATAAAAACTTACGGGCTCTAAGCACTTTGGGGCTTCCTACTGATAAGTGGGATGTCCTAATTATTTACATAATGTCAGCAAAGTTAGACAGTAACACGTACTTTAAATGGGAGGAACACAGAAACTCGTTACCTGATATACCGACCCTTGATAGCTTTTTTAGTTTTTTGAAAAATCGCGCCGACGTGCTAGAAACTGTTCGCTGTAACAAACAAGATGCGTCTAGTTCTAGAAAATCTATTCAGCCACTTCAGCCGGCACTAGGAAGTAGGTTTCAGCCAAAAGCTCAAACAAAAGCTTTGGTCACTACTAGTCAATCATTTTCCACTTCTTCAAAT
Organism: Apoda limacodes; assembly: GCA_946406115.1. Taxonomy (NCBI): domain Eukaryota; kingdom Metazoa; phylum Arthropoda; class Insecta; order Lepidoptera; family Limacodidae; genus Apoda; species Apoda limacodes. The sequence goes on along the minus strand of OX291553.1, from coordinate 346,654 downwards.
CCTTTTCAATGCCCGGCTTGTAATGACAACCATCGTCTTTATGAGTGTTCGGCGTTTAAGACAAAAACACAGGAAGAAAGGCTTTCTCTTGTAAATTCTTTGAAGTTATGCCAAAATTGTTTACGACGAGGTCACGACGTCTCTCGTTGCCGACTTCCCGGCTCATGTAAGCTATGCAAAAAACGGCACAACACTCTGCTACACAAGTCGGATAACAATAATGTGTTAAACAAATCCGAGACCCTTACTATGTCAGCTATTTCCTCCCCCGAAATATTATTGTGCACTGCCAAAGTCGATATTTCCAACCCTGTCACTAAAAACACTATCACAGTCCGAGCCTTATTGGACAGCGGGAGCCAGTCTTCTTTTATAACCGAAGAAGTTAAGCAAAGGTTAAACCTGGATCCTCAGCCATCTACTACTAGCATTGTAGGCATCGGTGACACACCACTTAATTTTAATACCGTGCGTTGCGCTCTTCATCTAGCTTCCAAAAACACTTCCTTTAGTGTAATTTTTTCCTGTCTGGTTTTACCTAAAATTTCAGGAAAGCTGCCTAAAGTCACACTTGACATCCAACATCTCAATTTAACTAATATTTCATTAGCAGACCCCAGTTTTAATGAGCCTTCCCCTATCGATATGCTCATCGGTGCCGACCTATTTTGGGATTTAGTAGGTTCTGAGCAGCACTCATTAGGTGAGAAGAACCCTATTCTACGGAGTTCCAAGCTTGGGTGGCTCATCGCAGGTCCCATGCTACCTATAACAAAACGAACAGGTAATCAATCTGTACATTGCAATTTCTTATCTACAGGCGATAGCAACCTAAATGATGAGCTAACTAAGTTTTGGGAGTTAGAAAGCTTTCCAAAGGCTCATCCTCTCACTGCAGAAGAAAAACTCTGCGAACAACATTTTCTTGCTAATACTAGCCGATCTAGTGATGGTCGTTTCAACGTCGCTTTACCACTTCGTGAGGATAGAAACTGCCTAGGTAATTCTTATAACTTAGCTAAAAAGAGATTTTTAAGCCTAGAAGCTCGCCTAAAGAAAAGGCCAGACTTAAAGAGGTCTTATTGCGATTTCATACACGAGTACGCTGAACTAGGCCATCTATCCGAAACGTCTATTCCAAAGCCTATCAATTCCTATTTTCTTCCACATCATCCTGTTATAAAGGAGCAAAGTGAGTCTACTAAACTCCGCGTTGTCTTTGACGCATCAGCGCCCTCTAGTTCAGGCATATCTGTCAACGACATCCAATTGGTTGGAGCTAATATACAGGACTCATTATTTAATATTTTGATTCGATTTCGTCAGTATAAATATGTTTTATCCGGAGACATAGAGAAGATGTTCCGACAAATCAACGTAACAGAGCCGGATCGCGACTTACAACTTATACTTTGGCGGGACAACGATTACGAACCCATACGAACACTACGTCTAAATACGGTGACCTACGGCTTCTCTAGCGCAAGCTTTCTAAGCACTAGATGCATTTGGCAACTTGGCGAAGAATGTGACGAGTGTACTATAAAAACCATCATACAAAATGATTTCTACTGTGATGATCTACTTACCGGTTCTAATTCTGAAAAAGAGTTACGTCACATTCAGAGTCGCGTGTCAAGCGAACTAGCCAAAGGTGCGTTCCATTTACGAAAATATCGATCAAATTTACCGGATCTTCTTTTTGCCGAATCTATTGATCTAGAGGAGAGCGACTTACTGATAAGCAGCTCCACTAGTACTTTAGGTATTGGTTGGATTCCCTCTTTAGATCAACTTCATTTCAACCTTCATTATGCGCCGACTGACGTCTTAACTAAGCGGTCAATATTATCGTCGACATTTAAAATCTTTGACCCTCTAGGATTACTTTCTCTATGTACCATTAAACCGAAAATAATCCTACAAGAGTTATGGGCACTTAAATTAGACTGGGACGAACCAGTACCCCAAAACATCCGGAATTCCTGGACAAAATTTACTAAGCATTTAGCCATTCTTTCTAGTTTAAACGTTCAAAGAAATGTTTTGATTGACAACCCCACCCACATTGAAATGCATTGTTTTTGTGACGCATCACAGCGAGCTTACGGTGCTACTATATACCTACGTTTGCTAAATAAAGAAGGTAGAGTAGAAGTCAATTTATTATGTGATAAAGCGCGTGTCGCACCTATTAAACCTATCACTATACCTCGCTTAGAACTCTGCGGAGCTTTACTAGCGGCTGAATTGAGCTCTACAGTGACAAAGGCTCTACGCTGCTCCATAGATCGTCACGTGTATTGGACAGACTCAAATGTGGTCTTAGGCTGGTTGCGATCACCTCATAAAACCAAGACATTTGTCGCCAACCGAGTAGGCGCAATAAACGAGCTCACCGACTCTACTGCCTGGCGCTACTTACCTTCTTCTTCCAATCCAGCCGATCTTGCTTCTCGTGGAGTAGATCCACAATGCGTAGGTGACTCTACTATATGGTGGCAAGGACCACCATTCTTGTCCCTACCAGAGTCTTCGTGGCCGCTTCTAGAATCTACAAGAAGAGACAAATTGCCACAGGTCGAAGTCCAGTCTACCTTGGTGGCGGAAGTTGCATCTCCGCTGCAAGACAATCAGTCCTTCAATCTTTATAAAATTTCTAGACTAACAACGATGCAACGGGTCTAAGCTAGAGTCTTGCGATTTTCACATAATTATTTATTAGAACGGTCTGAGAAATATAAAAATTCCTATAATAAATTGTATGACTCAGACAAACTCACAGGTACAATAAAAGTTAAAGAATTAAACAAAGCTCAAAAAACCTTAATTAAAATAGCTCAAATGCAATGTTTTCAAAATGAGTTAAATCAATTACGTAAAAACTTACCAATTAAATCCCAAGCTACTCTACTGTCCCTCAACCCCTTTATAGACACGGAAGGAATATTACGAGTAGGCGGACGATTTCCCTCTTCTTCTTACAGCTATGACAAAAGACACCCTATCATACTAAAGGCTGACCACCATCTCACAAAACTATTGTTTGAGCTAGAACATAAACGTTTAATGCATGCTGGGCCGCAGCATCTCCTCGCTTCTATCAGAGAACAATATTGGCCTATCGGAGGACGCAACTTAGCCAGACGTATAGCTCGTAATTGCGTTACCTGTCGCCGCTTCAAGGGTCAGTCAATGTCCAACGTAATGGGTAACTTACCTTCAGAGCGAGTGGAGCCAAGCTATCCTTTTATTACTGTAGGTACTGACTTTGCCGGTCCATTTTTGATCACTGATCGCAAGGGTCGAGGTTGCAAAATAAGTAAATGTTACTTGTGCATATTTGTATGCTTTAGATATAAATGCATACATTTAGAAGCCGTCAGTGACTTGTCTAAAGACGCATTCATTTGAACCTTAAAAAGATTTATTGCTCGAAGGGGCGTGCCTAAAGAAATATACTGTGATAATGGTAGAAATTTTGTTGCAGCTGCAAAAGAAATAAAACATTTTTTCAGTTACAAGGTGACTCCATCAGTGACTTTGCAGCTTGACAGGGAATTGAATTCCGCTTTTCAGCACCATACGCTCCTCACTTTGGAGGCCTCTGGGAGGCTGGGGTCAAATCAGCAAAGTTCCATTTGCGTAGGATTTTAGGGAACACACATCTTACCTTCGAGGAATTATCTTCTTTGTTTGCACAAATAGAAGCTATCCTTAACAGCCGTCCCCTGTGTCCTCTCAGCCCATCTCCTGACGACTTCTATCCGCTTACTCCGGGAAACTTTTTGATAGGCAGGCCGCTTACATCTATGCCGTCGCCGAGCATCCTACACTACAACACCCATCGACTTGAAAATTTCCAGCGACTAGAACAAATTAGACAGCATTTTTGGAAACGATGGGCCAGCGAATATGTCTCGGAGTTGCAGCAACGCACAAAATGGCGCACAAGGAGCATGGACTTAAGACTGAATGACCTAGTTGTCCTGAAGGAAGATAATATCCCCCCGTTGTGCTGGCGACTAGGAAGGATCAGCAAACTTTATCCTGGACCCGACGGTGTTCCCCGCGTCGCAGATGTCACCACAGCAAATGGCATCCTAAGGAGAGCCCTTAATCGTCTGTGTCTCCTTCCGAACCCTGAGACTCAAGAACCTTGAAAGCTCTACATCTTTCAACGGGCGGGAGGATGTCTGCGCCATATTATTTGTCAACCGGAAACCGTCAACAAGGCATCTTCAAACTAGTTTTAAGTACACACATTCTATATACCAATTAGAACTCCACACGCTACATACGTCATACTTTTACACCAATCATACATCAACCACTTACCACAAGCTGTCATATACACTCTCGAACAAAACCCCGACGCCATAACGCTTCTGTCGGCTATTTATTTTTATTATCAAATTATATAACATTATTGTTAAAACTGCATTTTCCTTTGTATCCTCATATACAGTCTGGTTCCCAAAGCTTCAGTTACTTTTCTCAGGTGTACCTACCTAAGTACTCATAATTCGTACGTGGACGTAACCAATGCAATAAAATTATCAAATTTTTTGTTATTTGCTTTCAACGTTTTCCCTTTTTTTAATTATTTGTTTGCGGTTTTCAGTTTCCTAGTCCTATTCTCATAATTTAAGTTACTTTTTCCTGCGTATCTGAGGAAAATATTACCTATCGCAAAATAATCAGCGAAGTGATGTCGTATTTTCGTTGGAGTTTTAAGCTATTGCATAGCTTCTATCGCGGGCCTTGAGCGCGGGGACCGAATCCAGAAATTCCGTAACGAAAAAACCTCACGCTCCCCACTCCGATGGGCCTGGAGGTGTGGCTTGAAGGCCGTGCATCGTCTAACGTCGTTTCAGTTCGGCAGTCTTCGACACGGCGTTGTGTGCGATTAGACGTATTGTACGACTCTACGAAACTCGCACGAATCGAGACGAGCTGCTCCGAAATCGGACGAATACTAAGCAGCTGTTTATGAGAAAGTATATAGGTGTATAGGTATTTATTTATGTACAACAGTGAATAGCTGTACTTGTAAAATTTGTGTATAAATTTCTTATCGGTCACCACGCTCAAAAAGTGTAACTTGAATTAATATCAAGGTAAAAGAAATACTGCATGACTAAAATAAATAAATAAAATTATAATTGCATAAGTTGATACAAAATGCCATGCAATAGCTTTACCGCGGCAGTCCCCGAGTGCCACACGTCTTTTTTTTTTAAGGCATCAGCAAGCCTAGTCCAAGACATAGTTAATGAAATATGATGGGTATTTCGAAGGGTTATTTCCACTCTTGTATTTTTGTTTGTACAATTTTAATATCCTACTTCCAGAGCTTCACGTAATTATTCAGTTTAGGTCATTGTTTGCTAATTTGGGCCGTTACTAAATTAATCTACTTACGGTTTTATCTAGGTCAGTCCCCTTTTTAGAGTCAATGCATGTATAGCGACATCGCTATGCAAGCAATTGTGCTGACATAGCACTGAGTCCCGCACCTTGCCAAGACCGCTAGCCCTTGACGCCAGTCACCGCCGCGCATCCGTACTGGGTACTAGCTTCCTAGCTCTAAGCTAAATTTGTAACCTTATTTTCCATTTTGCCTATAGCGAAATAAAATCCAATTATCTCAAGTGAACCCTTTTCATTTAATTACCTTCGCCAAGTCACGACACTTTATCTGCACTATATAAATATTCGCCAATATCACGAAAACAGCTAAATTGGTGACCCCTACTTTAGAACTAAATACCATGAAATTTGGAGTCAGAAGAAATAATCGTCGGAAAATTTTAAGTGGCTTGGCGAAAATTGAAACTTTCCCACGGATAGCGCACACAGCAGTGCACTCAATATCAGGACTAGTACCCAGGTTCCCAGGGTTTACACTTATCGATAGTGGTTAACGATGCGATGTCGCATCTCACAAGCGGATGCAACTCACGCAATTCCCAGACATCACCAAACCGATGTTATCTATAGAGATTCTGCCTCACGATGTTTTCCATCACATCGAGACTACTGGCCGATCAGTATTTGAAAGTAAAAGAGGAATTTGGAATCATGCAGAAAATGGGAATTTGCGAACCAGCAGCCAGTCAGTGGGCCAGCCGATGTAATAAACCGAGACCTTATCTCCCTGAAACTTTCAGGAAGTCAGCCTTCGACCTAATTCACAACCTGATCCATCCAGGCATCCGCACTTCCCGTAGGATGATGGTAGACAAATACTTCTGCTAAATGTAATTAATTTATAAATGTAATTAATTAATTAACCTTTTTTTTTGTACACTTTTACACTACCTTTTGTTCTATTACCTATATTAAAAGTGTCTATTTGTTTCAGCATCGATAACTCGCAAACCTTGCACCGGGTGCAAAGTAGATAACCATTTCTTTTTCGTCTCTTACTTGATTTTTTGGAATAAAAATTATGTTTGATAGGTGTATGTAAAATGTAATTATCAAGCAACCTTACTAAATGGTGCATAAATAAATTTTTTTTTTAAATAATTTTGCAATTGCTAAAAAGTTGTTAATAAAAAAATAATAATCATAAACTTTTTTGTCGTACTTATTGATGTATAAAATAATATTTTTTGTTTGCTAAATTATGTGTCAAAAGTTTCTGCATAATCAAGTACAAAGTACAAGTTACCTAGATTAAATTTAGCTATAAGTTATAAGTTATAATATCTTCGTAACTTGTACCCAGTGCATTTGCAAGGCCGGACAATCAAACTGCAGCCGTAAGCAGGATGGCGAGGCGCGCGCAAAATGAACGGACGCAGCACATTCCAGTGACGCGTGCAAGCCGAGTTGACGACTTAACCGACTTGGAAAAATCGGGATTACTTTGTATAGCAACATAGCTTTTTCACTCCAGTCTTTATTTTTTTTCAAAAAAGATTGAGAGGGGAGTGATAAAGCGACATCGCTGTACAAGCAATTGTGCTGACATAGCACTGAGTCCCACATCTCGCCAAGACCGCTAGCCCGTGACGCCAGTCATCGCCGCGCATCCGTGTTACCGTCGCCAAGTCTCTACACCTTAGCTGCACTATATAAATTATCGTCAATACCACGAAAACAGCTAAATATGTATTGGTGTGATGTGTGGTGTAGTTACTGGTTTTTGTCTTAAGTGGGACTCTGTGTTGTCGAGGAAGTTGAAAGGCCGCGCCTTTTTGGGTTGCTGACGGGGTCCAGAAGAGGCCGGCAATCGTGACGGGGAATCCCGCTTCTAACTTGGTGACGAAACCGCTGAGCACTGACACTGAACGTCACTTTTAAATAATGTCACACAATAATGTTCAACCGACGCAAACTAATCTTTATTTATTTATTTATTTATTTATTTATTTATTTATTTATTTATTTATTTATTTATTTATTTATTTATTTATTTATTTATTTATTCATTTATTCATTTATTTATTTATTTATTCATTAATTCTTTTATTTATTTATTTATTTATTTAAATTAAAGTTATTTAAGTCAGGACATGGCAGACCAGAGAAGTGAGCTAAAGTGTTTTTTATAGTTGTTTCGTCAATTGCAGGGGGTGTGGAGGAAAAATGTTTATTTAGTGAGTTGAGATTGTAATTGATTGAAATGTGGTCTGCGGATTTGCCATTATCCAAAGACTTAAGAAATCTCCATATATATATTTGAGGTATCACACTTGTCAATAGAGCGGTAAATGTATCGGCGTTTCGAATCCCTACACAGTCTGTTACACTGATTTCTCAGTTTTTTATGCATGCCTAGGTTAAAGTCAGTCGGATTTCTTTTAAATTTGGCACTTGCGCGGTCACGCTTTGCTTAATGTAGTCTGACTTCATCTGTAAGCCACGGGGCTGGTAAGTGACGGATTTTTACAGGTTGCAAAGGAGCATGTTTATCAAATAATGTGATCAAAAGGCAGTTAAATTTCTCAAGTCTGTCGTCTATATTATTGATGTCATTTAGAACAGACCAATCGTTATTAGCGTTCTCACTCAAACGTTGCAAATCGATTCCGTTAAAATTACGCTGGAGAATGGTACGCTTTTTGGGTTTTGGAGGTCTAACTCTGTATGAGAGAAAAATAAGGTCATCATGATAAGAGAAACAATCTGCAGGCATTTGACCAAAGTCAGAAATTAGGTTAGAATTTGAGACAATAATTAAGTCAAGAAGAGTAGGTGAAGATGGAGGATGATGGGTTGCTTTCAGCGGTGGTTAAAGAGGTTTTTGGATGAAACTAAAGATAAAAGAAATTTTGAACGCTGGTCAAATTTAATAAGGCATGTGTTAAACTCACCCATAATTATAATGAATGAAATCAGCAATTCCAATAAACCGATTATTATTTGTGGAAACTTTAATATAAACATTTAAAAAAATAGCCCATTAAGCACCAGATTGCTTGCCATATTTCGGTCTTTTAATTGACATGATTTGTTATGTGAACCAACTAGAATTGCTGTATCTAGTGCCACTTGCATCGACAATATATTTACTGACATAAAACCAATTGAAAAGTCAATTATAAGCAATCTAGAGTCAGAACATTGTGGACAGTCAGTGGTTTTAGAAAGAAAGAAAAGTGTAACTTAAAAGGAATCTAAATAAATTCTACCAATTACAACTAAACGGATTGAATCATTTAAGTCAAACTTATTGCATAAAGTTCCGGATTTGCTTTACAATGGCATCCCAAATAATATGTACAATACTGTTCTTGACACTATCACTACAGAGTATAATAAAATATTTACTGCAAAACAGAAACTTATTTCCAGTCGGTTTAGTTTTAGTGAATCGGCTACCAATTTTAGCAGAAAAAATAATAAAAGCTTATGTTTCTGAATGTAAAGTTCCCTTTGTATTGAAAAACATTAGTTACGGATATCATAAATACATTTAAAACATTAGAAATAAAAAACACCACAGACCTTTGGAGACTTTCTTTAAAAACTATAAACTCAATAATTCATGCACACCACTCATAGCACAACCCTTAGCCATAATTTTCAATAGTTGTTTTGATAGTGGTGTGTTTCCTAATGAGATTATTTTAGCAAAGTTATACCTCCTTTTAAATCAGGTAGTTCAACAGATCTAAATTATTTTCGGCCTATTTCAATACTACCTGTACTCGGTAAAGTTTTTGAAAAAATCATACTTTGTCAAATGTTAAGCCACTTCTGTATTAATGACAAACTATTACTACTAAGTACACAGTTTGGCGTTATAAAAAGCCGTTTCACAACCGATGCAGGAGTGACACTATTAAAAAATATATTTAACTAGCTGTCCCGGCGAACGTTGTTCCGCTGCCGTCCCTCTGTACCCGGCGAAAGTTGGTTTTTACCTATAGTGCCCGAGTCCGGCTCGCACTTGACATATCGAGATAAAAACTATCCTATCTTTTAAGTTGGATCAAATAACAGATATTTACGAAGTTTGATTAAAATCGGTTCAGTAGTTTAGGACTCCATTGAGGACAAACATTGTGACACGAGATTTATATATATTAAGATTGTCGACGATCCCAAACTCACTTGCCGTATCGAACCCTTAAGTACTTAGAGACTTAGAGACATTGCCTCCCTGTGTGTGTTCTACCGCTTGTACAATGGGATGTGTTCTGAGGAATTGTTGGAAATGATGCCCACGGCTGCTTTCTACCATCGCACCGCTCGCCATCGGCAGGGACTTCATCCTCACACTTTAGAACCGACATGGTCGCGTACAGTGCGTTTTCAGATAAACTTCCTCCCGCGAACGCTTGGGTTGTGGAGTGAGCTCTCTGCCAAGGTTTTCGCTAAGGACTACAGTATAGGGTGCTTCAAGAAAGAAGTTATTGGATTTTTGAAGGGTCGGCATCGCGCTAGTTATACCCCAGGTGTTAAAAGTGTTCATAGGCTACGGTGTCCGCTTACCATTAGGCGGACCGTAAGCTTGTTTGCCACCTTAGTGGTATAAAAAAAAAATTACTGGCTTCGCATTTACTTGGGTGGCTGCCGACAATTCATTCGGGTAGAGGAATACCTCAAGGTGGCGTGTTGTCCCCACTTTCTATTTCATTAATGCTCTCTTAAACTATCTTCTCTCCACCAGCTACTTATAGACAATCTCCAGATTTATGCACATGGTGCAATAGAAAATATCGTAACAACAATTCAATCTATTAACTCTGACCATATAAAATAGTTAAGTTAAAAAATAGTTAATCTTCGGCTTAGTCCTCTCAATTTACAGGTCATAATTATAGGTAGCTCAAAACTAATATCGATGATAAATTGGACTGATTTACCCCCAATCAGATCATTATCCCGTTTACACAATAAAAAGTCTTGGTATTTATACTGACCGCACGTTGTCTTGGATCATACAAAATAAGGAAATTAGCCGAAAATCTTTGCTTCGGTCGGGACCTAGAGAAGATTACGAAATCTTTTACCTGTGTCAACCAAAATTGTGCTTGCTCAGTCTTTATTTCTACCTTTACTGACATTTGCTGATTATGCTGACATTTGCTGCACTAATCTGACAGAGGAACAACTCAACAAACTTGAGCGTCTACAAAATATTTACATTCGCTTCACTTTTGGGCTTTGAAAATATGACCATGTTTCAGAATTTCGTTAACAACTCAAGTGGCTTCCAATACAACTTTGCCGGAATGTCATATTCTTTTATTACTCTTTGCCGTGTTATTCAATTTATCTACGGGATTAAATATATTGACCACCACAAAATACTTCGACACCATAAGCTCTCTTACCAAAAATATATACTAATCACCAAAAAACGAAACATGCACCAAAAATAGAAAGTCTCAAATTACAATGGTTCTAGCTGTTTTAGACATGATTGCACTTTAAATTTTATTCAAAGATCAAATGTAGTAAATGATCACCAAATCTTAGTGAAGAAATTAATGCGCTATTACTACATAAATAAACCACCATGATTGCCATAAAATGTAAAATGTTACCAAATAAAGTATAATGACGCCAAATTAAGTTAAATCTCGCGTCTTACAAGCCCTTGCCGCTTGACTCCAGGACACCTCAGCCGCCCGAGTCTTGAACTATCCGAACTCTGGAACTCGATACAAAAATGTATGGAAGTCTGGCATACATTTTTGTCTCGAATTTCAGAGTCTGAATAGCTTTAGACTGTTCCCAGTAAGGTCCCAGATCTCCTGAAGTTTATTTATCCTGCTCGTTGGTATCTTTTTTACAATGGCGGACGAAAACTTAGCGGGACCGAATTCATGTATTTCATCGTTGAGTGCTTCATAAACTTCCAGAGAATACGAAAAAACGTCGAAGGAAATGTGAAAATTGGGTTTTCGGAAGATAATTTATGACTATGTAAAGCGCACAGGAATTTATCAAACTAAAGAACACTCGATCGGTACAAAAAGTTATTACAAATTTTCAAAATTTTAATAAAGGATTATTGAAATTGTATGAGTATAATTTTTGGACCTTATGAGCAATTGGTTGAATGAACGCTTAAGAAAAAAATATTTTTTTGGTAGTGATTTATTAATTTAGACTTTATAGCTTAAATTTTAGTGAACATTCTAACATAATATAGGGTTAAACTTTAGGACTTCATTTACTATGTTTGGGAAAACTGTGATTAATCTAGACTAATTTACATTTATAGGATAGCGAGATGTTTAATATTTGTATGATATTTTAAATTAAAATATAGTAAAAATTTTGGTGGTCATTTACTATTTTTAGGTTAACAATGATTAGTTTGGTAATGTTTGCTTAAAAAGAATAGCTAGATGTAAAATTTCTGTATATAATTTCACATTAAAGTTGGGTTTAATTTTTGGTGATCATTTACTATATTTGGCAGTAAAAAGTTTTTTTTGTCGTTATATTTTACTATATCTAGTGATAAGTTAAACATAAGCCTTTATCTACACCATGTTATATAAAAGAGCGGTTTCATTTTATCAGCTCGCTTTATTTAACTCTTCGCTCGTCTACTAGACTTCTTCTTAAAACACCTGGACACAGTACTCATTTTAACAATCGTTCTTTTACTGTAAAAGCCATTAGTCTTTGAAACTCTCTGCCGATAAATATGAGAAAAATACAGTCACTGCCTGTTTTCAAGAATTCATTAAAATGTTATTACGTTTCTCCTAATTTTCTTTAATTTTGACCAATCTCTAGTTATTCAAACAAATCTATCTTAATTACTTATTTATTGTATGTATGTTTATGTATTAATGTGCGGACAGACCCTTCGATATCTGTGGCACAAGGTTTTGCCCGTGACAAGGAGTTTCTTATTAGGCGCTTGAGATATTGAAACGCGTATATGCACACAACAGACCGATTTTACTTAACTTATGCTTCTAACTTACATTCTAACACATATTTACATATTTCACTTTAAACATTATATATTAGTATCTGATGGATACTTTTTAAAGCTTCTTGATTGACTGAGTATAAATACATAATTTGTTCTATATTTATATAAAAATGAAAAACCCCATCAGAGGGAGAGGTTGTTCCATAGAACCTTCTAGATTTAGCACTTAACTTATTGTTCTTACTGTGGTGACTAAAAACCTAGCCCACACAAAAACTTAGTGAAAGACAACATATAGTAGTCGATATAGACATATATCGAAAGTGTAGGTATATCTACCTAGCTATAAGTCGCTACTGACAGTTGGGGTCTCTATCGGCTATTGCCATCACAGTCACACGATTTGCGGCTTGACTATAAAATAACGCTGTTTTACATTTATAGCCAAACGGTAGGAGCTATAATGACGATTTAGGTGTCCTAAGATAGAGCTTTCGGAGGCGGTTCCAACGACGTATCGTGGTGTGTTCTATGGTCTACGGTTAGGCCGTAGTGAGAGAAGAGCTGAATTCTAGCTCTCAGGGCTTTCTGCCTACACTAGATGACTACAGACTTTGTGCTATACGTCAAAAAATAAACCTAAAATTCGGACATACCTTTCCGTGTTTTTGGTGTCTGTCAGTATGTTAAATTATGAAAAAATGTGTGATACAAGTTTTCAGGATTTTCCTTGTGCTCCTGTACTTCAGGGCTTAAAGTTACCTATATGAAACCTATTTATTTTGATAGATTATCTTTATCTTATGTCACCCGGTTGCTGAGTTATAAGCTATTGTGTTTCATAAGTTCACATGTGTTTTGCGCCCTAACAATACTACTTACCGTAACGGTGTAGATACCTATGTATAGGGGCAAAGGTGTGCATCCAACCTGTGATACTTACTTTAGGCATAGCCTAAGGACTTAATGACCCTAGCCAGGTAAAGTTTCAGACAGTCTTTCTCTTTTTTACCCATAGACCCATCCCTTTTGTATCTCTATCGCAGTCTATTATCATAGGAGTGAGGGAGAAAGAATGTACAATACTCAACATGCTAACTGTTTTCACCTGTAACTTAATAACCGTACATACGGTCTATATAGAACTTTACATAGTAGTTCTGTATATTTTTGCACAACAAATGGCATATGTTTTATATACATATATTAAACTGAATTTCCCGCTTTTTTGGGGATAGTCGTGCGTACAAAGTCGACAACATGTCAACAAATAGTAAAGAGGGAAAATGAAACAAACCTACTCTACTTTTACCAAACTTAATACAATTTTACACTGATTGTTATAACATTTTCTTAAATCTAAACTAGTCCCTATAAGGAAAATAGTTTTTATTGTGTAAATATATACTTAATATTAACTTATTATTACGAAACATTACATGACAAAAATTATGCATTTTTATATAAATGTTTTTTTGGATGCAATTTGTGTTGCATTCTTGCAGCGGTGATAACAATTAATATTATATTACCATTTATTTTTTGTATTTGTTTAAATATTTATATCAGTATGTATATGTATTTTATCTATATATTAAGTACATAGGCACTTACTATGTACCTATATTGTAATATTCTTTATTCTTCCTAATAATTTTACTTATGATCCTTCATGTATCACGTACCTCTTCCTGACAATATTACTCTACCCAAATGGTGCATGGTAGAGATCGCTTTTTAGCGACACGGCCGCCTTATTTGTGCTATTTCTTCTAATGTTATATTTTTGTGAATTTTTTAAATGTGCAATAACATGTTTTGTATCGAGTTTCTTGCCGGATTCTTCTCGGTAGAAATCAACAACGGAGGGTGGGTAGGAGGGTTAAAAAAAATAGTATTTCATAACTTTGACGATTCAAAAGTGTTTGTAAAAACCTTATTTCAATAAAAAAATTGACTTTGACTTTTGACTTTGATTGCGGAAATACGACCACGTGTCCGAATACCGCAAACAATTGAAATGGCTTCCTATACGATTACGCAGGAATACTCACATACTTTCACTTCTCTACTCTCTATTTTTTAATCTTTCAACCCACTTTATTTAAAAGAGCGTTTTCTAGACTATTCAATACAGTCTTCATCCAATCTTTAATTAAAAGTTCCTTCTCATTCCTCACATTTTAATGATAAGTCCTTTTCTGTAATCACTCAGTCAACATATGGAATTCCTTACCTTCCTCTATTAGAAAACCTCAGTCATTTCCAGTATTCACAAAACTTATTAAATTCATTATTTAACTGATTCTTAAACCAGCTTATCCTCTTCTTCCTTTTGATTAAATAAGTGAATGCATGTATTATGTAAGTATTTATTAATTTAAAAATATTAATTTGGTATGTGTTTTATGTATGTACATATGTATGTATGTAGGTAACATATATTTATTATATATATTTAACTATATATATAATGTAATAATATTAATAATACGCGTACACTACGTACATCTTCATAAATTTTCCTTTAGCTATAGGTTGTGTGGCAGAAATCGCTTCTTAGCGATAACACCGCCTATTATACATAGCATCTAATAATCAGTGTCCTAAATTAAGTATTTAAAAAAAAAAAAAGTTCATTTGAAACCACACTGGCCTTACAACCTTACAACCCTGCTTCGGCCAGCATCTAACTCAAACTGACAAGATGAAGATGCAGAGAAGGATTCGAAATACACTAAGTTGTGTCTCTGTGGAGGAAACTGACCCGAAAAACATGACGTGTAGTTAATTTTTAGGGTTCCTTACCCAAAGGGTAAAAAATGGGACCCTATTACTAAGACTCCGCTGTCCATCCGACCGTCCGTCCGTCTGACTGTCACCGGGCTGTATCTCATGAACCGTAATAGTTAGATGGTTGAAATATTTTCTTGAGGGGGCTCCCATACAACAAACGTGAATTTTTTGCTTGCTTTTGCTCGATGTTGATAACGGCCACAGGTAGACGCTTGAATATACACAGAATATTAAGTGATATATTCACTTTAAAATTAAATAATTAAATTATAATAAAACAAATATTTAAGGGGGGGGGGCTTTTTTTGCCGTTTTTATAGATAATAATACGAAATCCTTCGTGCGCAAGTCCGACTCGCACATGGCCGATTTTTTATTATTATTATTATTATTCATTTATTTCAGATTATCTCCATATGTTGTTAGTATTTATACAATCTTAGAAGTATGTTAGTAGTCAAATTACAGATTACAAATTAAAAATAAACATTATTCTGTACTATACAAAGCCTATTAGTTTATCTAGCACTGAATATTGCTGGCCTGGAACAAACATGTAATAAGTTCCAGTGTCTTAAAATTGGACACTGAAACCTTTCAGCTATCGGCTTCAGAAGAGAATTGGGGCTGCCCCGGATTCTGTGTAGTAGGGAGGCTACTCTTTTGCGCAAAATAGCAGGAAAGCTGTCTATTCGCGCTTCCGCCATCATTCCTGAAGCACTGCAGTACCGAGGCAGCCCCAATAGCATCCTCAAAGCGTTGTTATACTGAACACGTAGGGCACTATACGACTTACGCGTATAATCAATCCACAGGCTGCACGTATAGAAGGTTTGACAGTACGCCTTAAACAGTGTTAGTTTCACTTCCTTACTACACCGGGAAAACCTACGGGCAACCATATTCGCTCTAGTCGCCAGCGCCCTACGTTCACGATCCATGTCGGCATCATCGGACATTTCCTCAGAAACCCAGTGTCCCAGATATTTTAATTGAGTCACCCTAACTAAATTTGTACCCCCTAACTGTACCGAAGGTATCTCAGTGTAGGTCTTTTTGCCTGCTTTAAAAATAAGCATTTCGCTTTTTTTGGCATTGTATCTAAGACCATGTGTCACCGCATATGTCTCACATATTTTAATTAGTTTTCTAAGAGCCCTGATCGATGGGCTCAGCAGCACCATATCATCGGCGTAACTAATATTATTGTAACAAGTTCCTCCTAAGTAGCAGCCGACTCCACTACTGCTAAGCTCAACAATCAGACCGTTCATGTACAGATTAAATAGCGTAGGAGAACTTAGCCCCCCCCTGCCTCACTCCACACTCCAACCTGTAAACGTCCGATAGTGAAGCTTCCCACTTTACATGATTAGTTTGATTGCCATACCAATACTTAAAAAGGTTTATCAAGTTTTTCGGTAAAGTCGTTTCACTAGCACACTTATTCCACAGAATATCATAGTTTACCAGGTCAAACGCCTTAGATAGATCTAGAAAACATGCAAATATAGGAGTCTTCCTACTAGTATAATATCTGACGGCGTGCTTGAGGCACAGAATAGCAGTTTTAGTAGATAGCCCAGGGCAAAACCCGAACTGGTTGTCATGAAGGTCTATATGCATTATGCTGTTTCTTAAGCAAGCCGTCAAGAACCGTTGCTATGATTGTCGCCAGTGAAATTGACCGATAGTTCCTCTTATCTGACATATCACCCGTATTATTTTTAAGTATTGGCACAACAATCGTCTTAATTAAGTCCTCTGGTAGATAAGCATGAACAATACATAAAGAAAACAGCAAATTTAGAACTCTAGGTAGGTGTGCACCCACAAATCTCAGATGCTCGATAGTGAGGTCGTCATGACCCGGTGACTTCCCACGTGACATAGAATGTATCACCTCACTTACGTCTTTAGCCTTAAAATACATAGGTACTTCTAGCCCTACCTCTTCCTCAAGCACCGAGGACCGCGATCCCAAGATTGATTCTACTTTAAATAAATTGGATATTTGTTCAGGTTCACAGACTCCCTCTATGCTCGTGGGGACACTTGATTTTGGGTTCAGAGTATTTGTCTCTTTCCAAAACTGTTTGAAGTCTTTTATGCTATGATGAGTGGCCAATATGTCCATCTGTATTTGTTTTTCATTATCTTGGCACCACTTTAATTTTTGTTTAAAAATACGCCTTTTACTTTTCATGTCCTCAAAATACTGTCCTATCGGTTGCCTACCACTACTCACCCACTTTAGAAAGGCCAATCGAGCATCCCCATGAGCTTCCTTGACATATTTATTCCATCCAGTAATACGTTTTTTATTGCCCCCCCTTTTACATTTATAGGTATTTTTTGCTGCCTCTCTTAGGATAGTTACAATTTGTTTATACATAGTATTAATGATATTTTTATGTTCTGTATTCGCACAAGTCTTATCACAACAGTCTCTCATCTCCGCCGGAAACTCAATTAGCCGTATTTGTGACACAACTTACTGTACCACTCTAATTGATGCTACGTTTTTCCCTCCATCTGACCTGGTTTTTAAGTGACAGTTTCACAGGTGAGAAGAACTTTTTTCTTATGATACAATTAAGGTCTGATTGTATCTCCAGGGGAAAATGATTCGACCAAAAAACATCATAATGTATAGTAGCATTTACAACTGCCTTCCAGGCTGCTTCGGTGACCAAACAGTGGTCTAACCATCTTAATGAGCTATTACAGTCACTAATAAAGCTAAATGCGCCAGAGTCTTTACCTGATAATTCTACGTCGGCCAATATCCATTGATGTTCACAACTATAGGTATTAAGTTCATTAAAAAATAATGTATTTGGATGTGCGTTAAAATCACCCATCACAACTACTGATTCCACACAGCTACTCTCAATAATTGCGTTTACTTCACTTATACATTCAGAGAACTCTAATAAATGTTCATAACAGTCTGTAGGCATGTATATTGAGAAAAACATAATAAACCTTCCCTCTATTTGTGCTTTTATTGCAGCTAGTCTCACAGATTTACACTCAACGACAGACACAAGCGTAAGCACAGATTTACGCCACATTATAGCGACGCCCCCGTACGGCCTCCCTCTCATTACCTCGCGTGACGTGTCCACTGCACTTCCACTGCATTTGCTGGTATAACCGAAGTCCGGGTGAATTGCGCCAATAAAATTCACGTCATGGGGTAAAAGCCACGTTTCTTGGAGGGCTATAATGTTAGTCGATTGACATAATAATCTTACCCCGTCAACAGATCTATTTACTGATTTGAAATTGTATGTGAACAATTGCAGTATTTGTTTATTATTTTTATTACTATACATTTTTATTCGTATTATCATCTACTTCTGTGACTTTATTTTTATTCTGACCCTTTGGATATAATGTATTCCTTTGTTTAAACGCTATAAATTTGCGAAAAGAGATCCCTTCTGGCCATAACATATCGTCCATAAAAACGTCCAATTTATGTCTCGGAACTAATACCTTGTAGGCGTTATATTCCCTTTCCTGTTTCGTAGTTATTTTTTCTAGCGACACATGTACTTTTGTTTTTTCATATATGTAATTTACTATATCAGAATGGGACGATTCTTTGTGAACATTATTTATAAACAACGGTATATCCGCCGCCTTAAACTTTCCTTCAAGTTCTAGGCTTGCTTTTCCCTTCATACCTATGAACCTATTTCTATACCTTCTCCTGTGCGCTACTACCCATCCTTCGTCACGCGGCGGAATTTTCCAATCTTCCACTGCAGCAGCGGTCGCGCTATACGATTGTTTACATGCGCCGGCGCTAGGGTCGTTACCGGCTGGCGATCTTATCTGACTAGTTAGCGCAATAGGTGTTAGTGCAACAGGTGTTCACCTCGAAACTTCGGTTCCGACCTCTGTGTCGTTAAGCGCACGTGCGGTTGATATCAATGCATGCTGGAGTGAGGGTGCCGGAACCGCAGTACGGGTACGGGCCTCCACGTGCCTCCGGTCAACGTATTGCTTAGGCTGCTCATTAATTGTCATGTAATTACTTTGCGACACTTCTGCATCCACCCTCACTTTTTGCGGCGTCGACGATTTGTCTGGAATATGTAGGTTTGCTCCTCTGCGTTTATTGATATTATTATAGTCCATATTGTTTAGTAATGAGACCTGTTGCATCTCTTTTTCAACTGAGATAATTGTTCCGTCGTAGCATACGTTTCTTTGACAAACTTTAAATCGTTTTGCATTATCAATAGATCTTTTAGTAGCTTCGTTACATCTACATGGTCAAATGTTACCGGAGGTAATTTTTGCAAGTCCCTCGCGACAAATATCGGAATTTCTTCCGGGTCAACTTCTTTAATAAATCCAATGATATCCTCAATCTCTCTATGTGTCTTGCCCTCTCCTCTTCTTTCAAATTTCTTCCTCTTTCTTTTTGAAATAGAGTCAAATCTTTTTGAGATTCTTAGCAGCAGAGATTTCTTTATCCGAAAAAGAAGTTAGACACACCCTTGCTATGCTTTCTTCATCCGTAACGTCAGCCTTGTTTTAAATAAAGGCTAGCACTTCACAAATGTCTATGTTACACGTGGAACACTTTACAGTTTTCGATGTCATTTTATCGTATTACGTAGGAACGTGATACGACAGCACTTTGACGCTCTGCATACGTCCGCACGCACTGAGCAAGCGTCACTGACTTAATTTATATTGGGCATATTAAATATTGCAGTTACACTTTGTTTTTTTATTGCAACAGAGGTGGAAAACAAGCAATATGTTTGCCTGATGCTAAGCAGCCATCGCCGCTTATATACGCTTGCAACACAGGGGCCATTGGTCGCGCGTTTTTTCACTTCTTTTCTGAAAAACCCCATACTGTAGTGCATAGAAAACCCTAGGCTTGGAGCTTATTTCACAGCTTAAACTTCCACCTGCGATGTGTGTACTCAAGTGGGATGAATTCTCTGCCGCATCGGGGTGGGCATCGTGCCAGTAATTCTTCAGAACTCGGATCAGAAAAGGGCCAAGCTTGTATGCGTGTGCAGCCTCACCCACCAAACCACTTTTTCACCCCCAACTGCCTCGGGCATCACAGCAGTATTTCATGTAGGATTGGACCAGCTACTTGTAAAGCAGCAACCTTTGGCCCTAGGTGAAGTACTGTAAAAAATGTATGAAAACATTTCTTTGAGATACATACTACTGGATACGTACTGACTACGTACAATACGAAGAATAAAAATAAAAAATGAGTAAAACTTGGTCCATGGGAAATTTCAATCGTTGAAACAATATACCTATACTTATTAAAACACTTAATTAATAGCACAGTAGGTCCACACTATTATCACTTCAGACGTTACTGGTAAAAACAAGTAACCGGCGCACGACATTACATTTTTTTTATTGTCAAGGTATTACAAAATTATATTTTATTGGATCTATATTAAAAGAGCTTTAGTTGCATAATTTTTATTAGTAAAAAAACATCAGTTTTTTATTCATCGTGACTTAAAACAAAAAATATTGTGGAAAAAATTGTGAATTGTGTAATTTCTAATCAACTTCTTTTTATACAAAACTCAATTCGACGTTATTGATTTATCCAAAAATAATACCAAACTACTAGCTAAACTTTACGAGTTTTTTATAATGAAGCCGGGCAGAGTTATTTTGACTGGACAGGAAGTGGGTTACTTGTGTCAAGAAAAAAGTTTCTAAGAACCCTCAATAGTAATGGAACAAGGAGAATCGTCAAACAGCTATCGAATAACATCGTCGAAGCCAAACTTATGACTGGAAAAGACAAAGGACACACAGTACACCACTGATCTCTACTGAACTGCCAAATTAGACTTTAGTTGTACAATAAACAAAACGCAAGGACAAACTTTAAAATATTGCGGCTTCATTCTCAGACTCCTGCGTCTCTCCTCACTCCCTCCTCACGGTTAACGACACGGAGCTTGCTCTCGAGTAGAAACATCGAAAAAATTTTACATATACACATACATATACACATACCCTGGATACCAAAATGAAAAATTTTGTTTATAAACAAGTATTGGAAATAGAAGTATTGTAGTTAGAATATGTTGTCAATTAAAAATGTTTGCCTCTTATATTTTAAAGTTTATCCTTTTATTCCAACCACCATACAATCTCTTATGTTTATGTTAAGGTAGTTGTCTCTGAGCGAAGCTTGGTACCACAGCTAGTCTATATTATTCGTGGCACTGATTGGACTGGACAACATGTTCGGTCGCGTCCATCGCGTTCATCTGCGACCGACTTGCACGTCGCGTCGCTTCAGTAGCGCAGCTCGTTATCTCCGCTGCCTTCCCCGTCCGCCCCCACCTCCCTCGCCTCCCCCGCCTCCCCCTCAGCGTCCTCGTCGTCATTTGGCGCGCCAATGTCCTCGCCTTCAGCTACTGTCGTGTGTCCTGCAAACGGAAATTATTTTCTCAAATGATATTTTTAATTTATTTAGTACTCACCATAAATTGATAAAATGTACGATATTAATTCAATCAATAATAAGTAAGTCAGTAATAAACTGGTTGTCAAGCAGTGTGTGCGTTTAACATAAACATCTCACTGGCGACGAGCGAAATGTTGAAATTATGAATGTAGTCCTTAATTGGAAATAAACAATTGTTTGACTATAAAATTAGTAAGTGGGCGATATTTAAAGGACGGATAACACAATCTATTAAAGTAAATAAGAGCTTGAGGACGAAGATAAAAGTGCTATCTTAATTACTTACCTTTCGGATGAAACATACTGCCTACTTTAGAACCTTGCTTACCCAAAGGAAATGCTAACATATGAACAGCTGGTAGGGTTACTCGACAATCATTTTAAACTAAGGGAAAGCTTGTATGCAGACAGGGCGAAGTTCTACGGAGTGATGAAGAGTTAAGGTGAATCGCTGGGAGACTAGGCGGACTGGCGAGTGTATGTGACTTTAGATATTTGACGCTTCACATGGTGCGCCCCCTATGCTTCATAAAAACAAAAAAAAAATGACATGTTTGACTTTGTTTTTAGTAGCTTACTAACTTATTTTTTTTATTACCTAATAAGTGTTTCGGTACATATTGTATACTCTTTAGCTAATTATCAAAGTATTGTATTACTACTTTAAATGGAACTTCTTGCGAGCTCTTTTTGGCAGAAATTAATATAATTTACATTGAATTGACGATTCAAAAGTGTTATTAGAAACCTACTTGAATAAAATTTGATTTGAGTTTGAGTTTGATCAGCCCTGGAGTCAAATATCACCGACCGTTTCATTCTTGGTCTCGGCTCCGGTCCCGCTCGTGACAAACTGTTCGAGCAGAAACCGTCCACGATGTACATGGTGTGACGATACCAATATTCATGCCTTAACATTTTGTAATGCAATGTTTTTATTCAAGTTTTAGCGCGAAGATTTACATTAGTAAAAAATTCTCAATAAACGTACTACCTAAAGTAAAATGCATCTTTAAATTAGAATGGCGCGTTTAAATATACAAGTTCAGTAATTTTATACATCGGCTGAGAAATTATGATTTATTTTATGAAAGGTTTGAAGCTAACAAAAAGTTGAATACCGATGACTCAACGACGAATCATAAACATCAACACAAAATTAATTGTTAAATGTAAGTAGTAATCTAACTCCCGATTTATGGATTCGGACCTTGGACAAAATGAGGTTGCGTAAGTTTTGAACCAGTGGCGCGAGTATGGATGCTTTAAAACGTACTGTGATTGGACGTTTGTTTGGAAGACAAGTTCATTGGAGGACGTTTTAAGACAACCGCTGATTGGTAGTTAAGTGATATAGAAAAATTTAAGTCGAACAAAATTTTACTCAGGAAATTAAATGTAGGATAAATCGGAGACCCTCTAGATAGGAGTTGTTTTGTTATCCGCGGTTTTCTTTTCTTATTATTTTATTTTATTACCTTAGTTAAATAGTAACGCTACTGTTTTAAGTTACTTAGAACTTTTATAATATTGAAAACACCCGCGAAACTTACCTAAGTGAGTCGTTTAACAACCATTAGGGTAGCCTCGTGCAATAAAGGGTAGTTGTCTTGGTTTTCACGTATTCCGTATAATGGTATGACGTGATAGTTTATTGGAACTTACCCGGGATTTGTTAAAACTTTACGAACATTTAGACCATAATATTAATATTCCATTAGTTTAGGATAATAAGGCCGTTTTATCTAGACCGTTCATATTAACCTAGGACTCTATAATAGTACCCCAACCAACATAACTAGAATTATACTTAGAAGATATTCTTTTTTCTTTGTTAAATGAGGCCGTACATCCGTCCGGAATAAAAAATAGGATGGAGGGGTTTGAAATGTGGGGTGAGAAGGTTGTTAGAGAGGGGTTAGTTGTGATAAAAGTGTGTGGTCCCATACATACAGAAGGAAGGAATATATTAATGGACCTTGTTTCTACGACATTCTCAGCTAGGTAAAGATAAATCTTTTATAAAAGTAGAAGTGGGAACTAAGATTATACCAGCCATAATAATTATATAGCCCACTAAAGAACTAGGTCTGCCAAGAGATACAGTAATGTCCATCCTTAGCGGCGTCAGTAGGGTTTTACTATTTTGGCTGGTTAGCTAGTGTAGGTGAGCGCTAATATACATTGTAAGGGGGCGTACCTGAAACCTACTTTCAGGTCGCAAGTCCTGAACGCTAAGCTATCTAGTTCCCACTCTACAAAACGAATAGAGTTAGCATTCGTATGTATTTTTCTTTCAAATCTGGAAGAACTCTTTAGTACCTGTGTCCCTTAGTTTTGATATTCGAGTATTTGCGTTGTTTAGGTTTTGTACTGACTTTAAAAATGGTGAAAACTCAAAAGTAGGCATAACTTATGATCGTAGATTTAGCTATATTTATTTCTTGATTATATTCGTTTATGGTTATTTTGTATACTATTGTTTGCTATATTACTCTAACGTACCTCTAAAACAACTGGGTTTACTTATATAACACAACGGTTTTCGGGTCCTACCACTTTTGACCATCACGCCTGGCGAAATGAGATAATTTTCTACATCTATTAATTATTATATTCTTTTGAGCTGTCCGAGTGTAGATGGGGCTTTAAAGTTTCTTAGAACAATTAATTATTTTTTATAAAAATGATATCAATGTTTTTTTGTACTCTATTAGCAACAGCCACTTGGCACTATTGCCATAGATCCAGCCAAGTACCACCATGGAGTCTGTCCATGCATATGTCTGTATATCTTCGTAAGATAGGTTACTTACTACTTTCTTCAGAAGTTCTGCTAAGAGTATAGCACCACAAAGCTCCAGCCTTGGCAATGAAACCTGTTTGTTCACTGGAGCTAATCTTGTTTTGCCTGCTATAAGATTCGATGTGCACTCGCCCTTATCGCTAATTATGACTAAGTTAATACAGCACGCGTTAGCCTTCTTCGTGGCATCGCAAAAGCCGTGTAATTGAATTTTTTTTTTGTTTCGCCTAAAAGACGTGGTATCTTAAATTTATCTATCTTATTCAAATCAGCCTTTAGTGTCAGCCATTCTTTATTGATCTCAGGGGATAATTTGTCATCCCAAGAAGCCTGTAACCCTAAGCCTTAGTAAGATCTCTTTTTGTGATATAAGAATTTTGTTGATTATAATTATTTTCTGGAAATTTATTTTGGAATGTAAATGTAGAGAGTAGATGTAGAGTTTCAGCTCAACCCTAGGGTTTTCTTTGTTTTACCACATCTAAACTCAAAGGGTGTGTCTTATTGATTCGAAGGTAAGTGGTCGACGATGGCAGGCTCGTTACTTGACCATTTCCTGAGATTCATGCCAGCCCCTTTCAGCATTTCAATAATTTGGTATTGTACTTTTTTGGCATCCTCGATAGAATCATTGCCCGTCAATAAATCGTCCATATAAAATGATGATTGCAAAATAGATGCTGCTAGAAGATACTAGCTAGAGTCATCTTCTGCCAACTGCCTGAGCATTCTCATCTCATCTTTCATCCCATATGTTATGGTGGTAAGTTGGTACTCTCGAAGTGGTTGCCCTGTGGCGTCACACCATATGATGCGGTGAAGAGACTGGTCTTTTTCTCTGATGCATATAATTTCGAACATCTTCTCTGTGTGTCCTGTCATTACATATTTGTATTAACGCCATTATCAAGATAAGGTTATGTAGTACTTGTTGCAAATTTGGACCTGGTTCTATCAGAACATTTAAGCTAAGCCCGGAGGACGTTTTCGAAGATCAATTAAAAACTGTTCTCAGTTTGGTGGTACTAGAGTCTAGTTGAAACACACCATGGTGAGGTAAGTAGTAACTTGGTTCCTTATTTTCCTTAATTTTTGTCATATGTGTCAACTCGTGATATTCATGAATAAAATGCTATATATATATGCTATATAATATACGCTTCTCCAAAACTAGGATTTTAGGCCATTTTGTGCTTTAATTGTCTAAACTGAGCTATTTCGAAGAACAGAGTTTTTGCTCAAAACCAGGCTTCATCGGCAACGCGACTTCATAGCGACTATCAGATACGCGTTTTGTAGTAGATTTATAGCAGTTTTCACAATAAAAATCGTCGCTTGATATCTCTGATAAAGAGCAGACATCTTCAATTTCCCAATACATGGCAATGTCCTTAAGGTTGTTTATGATAACATTACACTTAAACGTGCGTACGCTACCCGATAGTATCCAACTCAGTTTTGTCTGTTGTGCAATAAGTAATTGGGCGGGCCCTCCGATTAACCCATTCATGATTATTTGTGCGTAAATGCTTGCATCCAGAAGAAGATCTATTGGTTTACGCAGATTGTACTCTGGGCCGGCCAAAGTAATATGCTGTAAAAGTGTCCAATTTTGCTTAGGAAATGATAAATTCGGCAAACTGTTGACTACATGAGAGATAACGAGTGCTTTTGTGTCAAAATTGTAATCATCACATATGGACATGCATTGCAGATCAACAACTCCTTTGCTTTGCTTGGTACCCGCATCTACTTCTGAAATAGATGCGGAAAATCGCTGTCGTTAAAGTCCTAACAATTGCGCTGCGTTTTCGGAAACCAATGATATTTGGGACCCCAAAAGTGTCATCAACACCTTTAACCTTAAGCGATAGCGTGATAAGTAAAATTTCTTCATCATCACTTGCGACGTGACTGACGTGATGACGTTTTCCACTATTTTTATTATTATTTGAGTAAGAGTTCAACGACACAACGTCGGTGGATGTAGGTAGCGAGTTTGCTGACTTAGAACATGATACTTGGGGCGCCATGTTTACAATGCACCATGAATCAGTGTATTACGATCGTCACTGCATAGCTTACAGCGTTTGACTGGCATACAATTATTGCTTGAATGCTAGTATAGGCAGTTCTGGCAAATTTTATGTTTCGAACTACGCGTAATTTGCTGTCTGCTGTCATATTATAAAATTTTTTACACTGAAATAAATCGTGATTATTCCAACACAATAAGCATTTTACTGTGCTAGTTACAGACATTTGATAATTTTTCTTTTCGTTATGATATAGATTGATATAGATACCGTGATTTATGAAAATATGGTTGGGTGTTTACCTGTAACCATCGTGGCGTTTTGCGTGATTCTCTGTAGTCGGTAAAGGTAGATGAATCTAACTTTTTGGAAAGAAGATGAACCAACAATAGATCCCACGTGGTACTGCGACAAGAGGGTAGTCTCTACTCCTAGGCTTAGGATAGCGTGAATAGTTTTCAGAGATGTGTCATGCAACCTTTTCAGCTTATAGGATGTCTGCTTGCTAATGAATGGTTGATTTAAGAATAACTCGAT
Source organism: Apoda limacodes (assembly GCA_946406115.1). Taxonomy (NCBI): domain Eukaryota; kingdom Metazoa; phylum Arthropoda; class Insecta; order Lepidoptera; family Limacodidae; genus Apoda; species Apoda limacodes. The sequence goes on along the minus strand of OX291553.1, from coordinate 319,628 downwards.
CTGCTTTGTCAATAAAACTTGACGATTATTATACCGATGCTGTAAAATTTCCCAAGCTGAGTCGTAATTATCAGCTGAGATGTTTAAGTATTGGATAAGGTGTTTTGCTTCCCCTCTGACTTTTCCTTTACGATTTGTGTTTTTGAGAGCATGCTATTATTATAAATGGCTTCAGTATTCAAATCAAAAAAAGTAGGCCACTGTGAGTAGTAACCTAAAAAAAATGGAATCTCAAGCTGCGGGGTAACTTCATGTCGGTGAGTCGTAGAAGATAAATTTTTATTTAACTCTTTCTTAATATTGCGAAATAATGTTTCATGATTAGCAAGCTCTTTCTTGTAAGGTAGTTCTGATCCACCTAGAATGCTATCTATCTGTAGATGTAAGCTGTCAATGGTGTTTCAGCGAGATTAAATATTACGCAATTTGTCTTCTATTTCCCACTTTTCACTTATTTCCTTAACCTTAATGCTGTTCAATAGTCTACTAAAAGCTCTAAAATTGTATGTTTATTAAAAACTGGGCCACACGTAGGCCCTAAGAAAAATAAGGTTGTAAAGTATATTGCAATGGCTTTTTGTTCTGTCTATTTATATAGGCCCGCCTAACGGTCAATGTGTGTTTAAATGAGGTGTGTAGTGAATTGGGTGCCGAATTTTGTGACGAATGAGATCCGTTGGAGGCCTATTCCTTTTCTCCCGATGAAATTCTTGACAGCTTGACCCACAAAACGCCACTTTGGTAATGTTGCACTATGCACCACACTGCTACACACCACAAACAAAGCGAAACGAATTGACGCCGAAAAAACACCAACAACTGAATTTTTGTGATGCGACAACCGTACTACTTGCACAGTTACGGACGACTGACCGTTGCGCACAGATTAGGCGCCCCAGCCAGACCGTGTCTGGATGAGGATAAACTGGAAATCAGGAAAGCGTAAACAATTGCGTAATTTGTTGAAGCAACTGAAACGCCATAACCAATTAATTGACACATCGATGAAGGGATATTCAGGCAAGGAGGTTAAGGGACTACCGATCAAGAAATGTCTTGTAGTTAGCGCTTCCAGGTCATAAGGGTACGACGAGATCGGACAAAGCGGTCGTGAGTTCAACACCGCTTCGACATTGCAAACTACCGTTTTTAATTCCTCAAACGTGAGGACCGTGTCACCAATCACACGCCTGAGGTGAGGTGCCGACCTTGACGGCTGCTTCGAAAATACCACCCCACGAAGGATTGTCGGGAGGATCAAAAATCTAAGTAACGCCCCGTTTGGACAATTCCGAATCAATATACGTGTGATTGTCTGACAAAAACTGAAGGTCTTCCTTTAGATAGCGATCTGCACCCTTGAAGTTTGTGCCACAGTCCGAGCGAATTAAGTGAGGGAGTCCACGCCGACTGACAAGCCACAAAGGGCTCCGTAGACAAGGCTGAAACGAGCTCCAGATGCACAGCCCTGGAAAACAAACAGACGAAGACGCATAAATAGGCCTTAACCTGTCGGGCATTGCGCACACTTGACGTCTTTGCCAAAAAACGGACCCGCGAAATCCAACTCAACCTTTGCGAAAGGTCGAGCGGGCCGGACACGATCGGACGGCAAGTCACCCATTTGTGGCTGTGTCAAGGTATCCTTTAACCTATAACAAGTGAAACACTTAAAAATGACGCTCCTAGCTGCTCGTCTGGCGGATAAAATCCAGAAATCTCGCTGCAGACAAGCCAGCAATGCGTTGAGACCGGCATGACAATTCCTAACATGGCGGTCACTGACTAGCAACTCAATAAAATGACCGCTATTGGGTAAGAAGAGAGGATGCCGAGCCCCATAGGGCAATTCTGAGTTGCGAAGCCTACCACCCACTCGCAAATACTCTGACTCGTCTAGGAACAAATTAAGACGAGCAAGACTTCCCCGCAATTTCCCGTTCTCCGAACGGAGAAGACCAATTGCCTTTCCAAACGACTGACGCTCTTCAAGAGACAAGACTGAAGACGTCCTTGGCTGTGACCTGTTCCGTAAGTTGTGGAGAAATTTCTTTATCCTACCGGTGACACTAACGAGCTTTTTGAGAGAACTGAACCGATTAAGCAAAAAAGTCGGTGAAGTGTCCACAGTCTGCTCAACAGCAAAGACCCTTAAAACGGCAGAGGGTCAACAAACTCCACAACAGTATGAGGCCAGTGTCTTCAGGAGAGGCCCACCAGAGCGGGTGATTAATGATTTGCGAGGCAATCAGACCCCGTGAAGCGCAATCCGAGGGATTCAAAGAACCTGGCACGTGACGCTAATCCAGAAACACCGCAGATGACTGGATTTGGGAGACACGATTGGCCACGTAGGTCTCTAAGGCATGAAGGGACGCCTTAAGCCAAGACAACACGATTTGGCTGTCTGTCCATGCCGTGACGGAGTCGAATTGGACCCATTGAACCAAGGTGGAGAAGACATGGTTGAGGAGTCGAGTCAACAATGTAGCTGCTGACAACTCCAGCTTGGGGATTATTTACTTGGTCCGCAAAGGTGCAATCTTACTCTTTGCGACGACCAGACTGACGCAGACCATTGCTGTCAACGGTGTGGAGATAGACAACAGCCGCATACACGAATTTCGACGCGTCAGAGAAACCATGAACACTGACCCGATAACGACCTGGAGGTAAGATCGATCGAGGCACGAAGACATGTTGAAGGTCCGAAAGTGTCTCTTAAATCGTAGCCAGTAAGACAAGTCTCCGGTCAACGGGGTATCCCAGTCGAGACCAGAAATCCAAAGCTCCTATAGGAAACATTTGACCCAAAAGACTACAGGGGCTACACAACAATTAGGGTCAAATACCCGCGCTACTGTGGACAGAACCAGACTTTTAGTTAGATGTTGTGACGGCAAGTCTTCCAAGACGGCAGGGGAATTGGAAATTCATTTCCTCAGGTCATATCCACTTGCCCGTGACAAGCCAATTAGCTCATCCCTCAGGATTAGTCCTCCTTCACAGACGAAGCACCCGCACAAATATCGTCTACGTAAGTGTCAGAAGGGAAGACTGCAGCTGCACGCGGGCAATTCAGGCGCTCACGATCAGCCAAATGTAGCAATGAGCGATTTGCTATAAACGGGCTCGACTTTAGCCCGTAGGTTTTGGTGATGAGCTCATAAACAACCAATGGAGAGGCCGGATAATCTCTCCTCAAAATGAGCTGAAACTGCCTATCTTCAGGGTGTATCATAACATGTCATAATTGACGGAACATCATCTTAATATCAGCTACAAACACAACCTGGTGGCGACGAAAATCAGTGAAGATGTCTTCGATTTCCCAAAACCGCTGAAAGGAGTTAGCAAGCGAGAGTCCTACCTGCAGCGATGCATCCGTAGACGCCTGAGCGGCGACTGAATGTGCTGGGCCCATTGTAGCAGATCCGAGATTACTCGGAACAGCGACCAACCCACCGATGGATCGGATGGGCATACATAGATCGGGGTGGTGACCCCCACCACACTTTATACAAGGTCGCGGCTGTCGATAGTCCTTGGCTAGGTGCATCCCCAAACAACAATAGCAGAGGCCTAGCCTACAGGTCAGGAATCGTTTTCGGGCCACCTCATATTTTCTGAACTGGTGGCAATCTCAAATAGTGTGTACCGGTTCGTAACACACCCTACACCGTTCAGTCCGTTCGACCGTCAAAATTTTGGGGCCGAAATGACCCGGTACCTCGCGATGTACCAGGACGAGGTTGTTGACGGGGTCCAGATGGGGCCGAAAATCGTGACGGTACCGGTTGTGGCTCAGCAGGTAGATTTTCCAGCTTCCTACTCTGGTCCTCCACAAATGACACTAAAGTGTCAAAAGTAGGTATATGTGACGCCGAGTCACCTCCGTGTAACTGTTCAAAACGAGCCCTGACATCATTAGGCAATTTGTTGAAAACAATGTGTCGAAAAGAGACCCTGATAGGCCTGGTCCAATTCACTAGCTCTTGTCGGAAACTGTGCAGCCCTTTGCTTCAGTGTGAAAACCCTATCTTCCCTTTTATCCAATGCCGCCGCACAAGAGTACCATCTTATTGAATTCGTTGAGATAGCCCTGAGCTCCTTAATCGATGGAGTCATTTTTATTATTAAATTCCCACACAAAAATCAATCCAAAAACTAAAACACAAACAAACGACTCTGTTTGTTATATATAGAGTTTGTTACAGCAACCAAGTTACTATAAAAATCCGACTACAATGTACACAAATAAATACGTTATCTTAATCCTATTTATTCCGAGCCTATTTTTACCGCAATAACAGAAAAAGTAGGTAAGTAATTAGCTACACTGTATGAATGTGTCCAACGAACAATTAGATAACGCGATTAACTACCTAAGCGACGTGATCCCAAAGTCACGATTTGTAAATTTATTTATTTACCGTAAATCCGAACGAATTGTAATATGATCCAATATAAAAAAACAAACTAACAGAACCGTAACAAAACCGACGCCCCTGTTTACCAAATTTGTTTATTAAAAACTGGGCCACACGTAGGCCCTAAGAAAAATTAGGTCATAAAGTAAATTGCAATGATTTACGGTTTGTTCTGTCTATTTGTATAGGCCCGCCTAGCGGTCAATGTATGTGTAAGGTGTAGTGTGATGTGTAGTGAATTGGGTACCGAATTTTGTAAAGAATGAGATCCGTTGGTGGCCTATTCCTCTTCTCCTGATGAAATTCTTGACAGCTTGACCCACAAAACGCCACTTTGGTAATGTTGCACTATGCACCACACCGCAAACGAAAGCGAAACGAATTGACGCCGAAAAAACACCTACAACTGATTTTTTGTGATGCGACACCCGTACTACTCACACAGCTGTGGACGACTGACTGTTGCGCACAGATTAGGCGCGACGATCCTATTTAACCGGTCCGAACATTCTTTTCAGAACATTGTCTGTCTGCTGTGATAACAGTTCTACGATTTTTTTATCGTACTCCATACCTCGATCTTGATTGGATACATAAGTTAAAAGTGTGTGTCTGATGTTATTTTGTAGATATCCTTGGTATATACTCGTCTGTCTGTATTTTAGATTTTGATAACGGAATATGATTTTAACGAAATTCATCCCAGAGTGTGTCTTATGAGTCTATACGTTTGACTATATACTCCTTCGTTTTTCGCTCGGCTGAATCTTTTTGAATTTCTGAAACACTAATACAAAAACAAACTTCTACCGGTAGCCCTTCACTACATATGATTCTATAATTTAAACAACATTCTTCATTATAAAAATAAAAATAATACAGTAGGTACAAAGTACTGCTTAGTAACACCTTTACCCAGGTGTGTAGTTTGAAGTGACATATGCATGCCTTTTAAATAAATCAGTAAAAACGCTCATTTTATATATATATATATACGCTGTCACTGCATCTGAGAGTCATCTGGGCTCCACTGAAAATCAGCGCTTTGGTAGTTATTCTACCAAAGCAAATGCTGAGTGGGTCTAATTTGACACCTAATACAATGCAAGCTGATTATATTATTGACATTATTATTTTAATTAATATTATTTTTTTATTTATGTATTACAATTTTTATAATAATTTAGTATATAGTCTTAGAATTAGTTTCTTCTTTGTGTATTTATTTTCTTAATGTTATTGTTTTTTTTAAATAGGTATTATTAAACTGCTTGTGTAATCTACGTGTAAATTTTTTAATGTTTTTGCTTGTGTTGTATATGTGTGTCAAATAAAGAAATGTCTATGTCTATTAAGTTTTAAAAATTTAAACATAAAATATGAAAAAACAAGAAAGTGTACTAAGACCAATAAAGTGATACTATTTTATTAGTAAAAATTATCATTAAATGTAGTAAAACAGAAAAGTGAATGAGTGATAAAACTTAAAACTGTGAGGAAAGTGCATTATTTAAACGTACATGAACGTCAAAAATATACTGTATGTACTTTTATATATAGTTAGATACGAAATTTGAAGGAAAAAAAATATTTATGCCCAATTCAATGACAAATTTGGTGCACGAAGATTCAAATAAGTGCTATGCAATAACGACATTTCAGTTACGCAATATTATTTACAATTTCAACAGCTGATTTACTTACTTGTTAAACTTCTTTATATAATAACAAGGTAATGGGTTGGCAATTTTAACATTTTCATAAGTTCAGATTTGTTTCTGAATAATTTCTTTACAAATATGGATATGGACACCAATAATGTCACTAAGCGACGCCAGAAACTGGTACTAAGCGAATCTATGGAGTCATTTACATCTACCCAATCGGATTTTACGAGGCATAGCTTGCCAGATTTAACTACGGGATATGACAGTGACGTAAAAGAACTAAAGGAGGAAGTAAAGATTCTTAAAATTCAGTTAGAGTGCCCACGCAGAAGTTGAAAATCTTGCATGCGAAAACAACGTTTATCAAAAACAAAATGAAAAACTAGAAAATAAAATAAAGCAGTTGCAAAAAATTTGCAGCGAACCTACAAAAAGTACTAATAAGAGGTATTCGACAAGGAAAAAGTGTCAAAAAAAGATGTCAAGAAAATTTCTAGCTTTATCCACAGAAAATAATGATACAAGTCTTGCAGATTTAGGTCTCGTTGAATCAGAATTACAAGAGATAAATACATCTTTCTCTTCGATGAAAGATGGCGCTAATACTGCACAGGTAACGTATTCAACTACGGGTCTTCCTGAAAACACGAAAGATGGCGCTATTACAGCCAACCCAAGTACACTCTACTCACCCATAGATGGCGCTTTTAGTCCTAAAATTCAAAGTAATCCTGAAGAGGTGAAAAAACCAGACCAAAATAAATCATTTGATCGTAATATATTCATCTTCGGAGGGCAACAATGTATAGGATTAGCATCGAATCTAGTGGAATCAAGATATGGAACTGAATATGGCAAATACAAAATTTCAGCATTTATCAAACCATTTGCAGCAACCGAAGAAATCCTTAGAGCTTGTTATACACTCGATGCAATTATGTATTAAATTACGTAATATTATGTGTTGGTGAAAATGATGACATTCCCACAAAACTATTCATGGATGTTTCAGCTGCCTTAAAAAATCTGCAAAATGTTAATATTATAGTGCTAAGCGTTAATTACAAGAAATATCACAATGATATTACAAAATAAATGAACTATTAAAAACTATTTGTAACAATACTGCACACTGTAAATTTTTAGAATATTATAAAGGTCACTTAAGTAAACAGCAGTACATAAAAAAATTATGTTTAAAAATAAATATATGAATAGGCTCGCAAGACTACTTCAACGATTTTTTAAATTTTAAGAAATCATGTTACAGCAGCAGATCAAATATACAAAATGTGTCAGATGTAAAAAAATATCTAAGTTATTCTAACAAAAGACAATTCTTGACCATTTTCCTTTAAAAAAAAAGAAAAACTTTGATAGATTGGTAACACCCAAAAGAAAAAGCGGTGAAAAGCAGTTTTCTCGTTCTCAAAGGTAAAAATCAAACTAAAATAACATTATTTCATCAAAATATTGCAGGGGTTTTAAATAAGATTTCAATAATAGAATTGTGTATTAATGATTTTTTTTTTCAATTTATAAATATTTTATGCTTTTCTGAAACGTTCATCAAATTGGGTGAAGAACAGTGGTTTTAAAGTAGCTAGTTTATACTCAAGAAAAGATGAAAAACGTGGAGGAGTCTGTATCTTCTTAAAAAAGAATATTAATTATGTAACCTTACCTCTATGTACAAACTTAGCAAAGGATAGTGTATTTGAATGTTGCGGGGTAGAATTTACGGAATACAAGTGCTATGTCATATGTTTATGACACCTGATTCAAATATTACATCATTCTTTTACCAATTAGAAACATTAATGCATAACATATGTATTAAAAATAACAAAAACATTATATTAGCTGGTGATTTAAATATAAACACATTAAGGAAAACGAAAACTTCCACCGACTTTAAGAACATCCTCCATAACTATAGACTAAGCAACATATTACAGGGCCTACGCGACAGAGTGCATGTATTGATTATATTTTAAGTAATGTACAAAATGCAGAGGGCCAAACACATGATCTTTATCTTTCGGACCACAACACATGTCATTTTAAAACATTTTAAAACTACAAATAAAAAAAAGAGTACCTGCGATTACTATGCCTATTCGAGAAACTATAGTTATGAAAATATAGAAAAATTTAAGCAATGCTTATCCAGTCTATCATGGTCGGATGTGCTCAACAATAATAATTTAAATTCAGCATTCAAGACATTTCATAATATGTTCTGTTTATTATATGATTTGTGCTTTCCAATTCAAAAAAGAAAAATAAAAAATAAATCTTCACTTACATTCTTCTTCATTCACACTGGATCACAAAAGGCATAAGAAAATCCTGTCCAACAAAAAGATACCTTAAATCCTTATATTATAAAAATAAATTAGAAAGTGATCAGTTAACATGTAAAAAATATGACAAAATTTTGAAAAGATGTATAGCTATTTAAAAAAAAAAAAAAACATTTTTTCAAATCAAAAAATAAATGTAAGGCAACTTGAAACATTATCAAACAACAGAATAAGAATTTTACCGAAAATCGAAATATCCAAACAATTTTAAATGACGGTATCACAATACAAGACCCTATTGAAGTCGCTACTATTTTTAACGATACTATAATTCAGTAAATAATTTAAAACAAACAACTAATAAGGCAACAAATAGTCAAATACAAAAGAATTTCAATAGCATGTTTCTAAGACACTGAGGATGACGTTTTGAAAACTATTTTATCTTTAAAAGAAACTAAATCGGTAGATTTTGATTCTGTTTCAACTCACATTTTGAAATCATGTGCAAAAGTGTTTTAAGAGAGGTAGGGCACTGCAAGCGGGGCATACTGAGTACGAATTAGCGGCCCGAACTGGAGAAGTACCTCCACCTTACAGAAAACCGCGGCCATAATAACACTAACTTAGAGTACTGTTGTTTTCCTGGCGGTGAGTAAGGTTACCAGAGCCCTTTAAGGATTCGCTGCGCGGACAGCTGAGTTCCTGCGGTTCCTTGTTGCTTTCATTGCTCGGCGTCGTCACGGCGTGCTGGTCCGGCGGTCAGGGAGACCTGATGAAATGGCTGACCGCTGGCCGCCCGCAGGTTGAACGGGTTCCAAACCCAGGGATCACTTCATCTCCGCCCTAGGAGGCTGATCTGCCAGCCTGTGTTTTTTTTTTTTTTTTTTATACCACTAAGGTGGCAAACAAGCTTACGGCCCGCCTGATGGTAAGCGGTCACCGTAGCCTGTGTAAAGTCTCTGAAGTGGTAGTCGTGCCGGAGAAGGAGACCGGAGTGGACCCGGCTACTACAACATAGGGGGATCAGGGGCCCTTCCGCTCGCCTTGCCAGTAACCGTATTATCTGTGCCGACCTTTGACAATTCTAGTACCGCACCATTTGTCCTCTAAGCTGTCTGTGCAGTGAATCCTCAAATTTAGTATAAGTAACATTCTTAAAAAAAAGGCTTCAAAAATAAGACAAGGAAATAGGAAAAGAGTTTTTTCAGCAGCCGCTCCATCCACATTTAATGTGGACTTTTGCAACATTAGGGGTGTTCACGCAAATCTTAACGTCACCTCCATCTGGAGACTGCGCAGCTGACCATTCTTTTTCTAACAGAGACGCAGATATCCTGCCCGGCCGATACATCATTTACTATCTTTTTCTTCCCAGCTACAAACTTGAGCACAATTTTGTGAGTCTTGCCGGTGTATGTATGTTCGTCCGGAAGGATATCTGCTGTCGCCGCCTTCATAGCCTTGAAGACAGGGACCTGTCGTTATTGTGGGTGCGCGTAGATTACGGCGGCCACTCTCGTATCTATGCGTGCCTATACAGGTCTCATAGTGGTGACACGGACGTAACTCGACTCTTCACGCACCTGAGTTATTATGAAAGACTGTAACCATCGTGAGTGGCTCAGTTCTCGAACCAATAACTATGCAGGGATATCTTGTGATGAATTTGCTCTGACCTATGGATTCTCTCAGCTGGTACTTTCTCCAATTAGAATACCAGATATAGAGAACCATACAAGTTCCTTACTGGACCTTCTGCTGACTACACGTCCGGACGGATATTCCGTCTCAGTGGATGCGCCTTTAGGCTCATCGGACCACTGTCTCGTTCGGAATCAAGTGTCATGCACACAACCCGATCCATCTGGGCCAACTAATTGGCGGCGTGTGTTGCACTATAAGTCGGCAGACTTGGATGGATTGCTAGAATTTTATGCATCGTACCCGTGGAGGCAGATCTGCTTTAGCTCAGAAGATCCTGACTTCTGCGCAGCCGCAGTCACTGAGACAATCCTCGCTGGTATGGAATGTTATATTTCTAACCCGCTAGTAGCTGCCGGCGTCAAAAAACGACCGTGGTTAAATAGGTCTTGCAGAGAAGCTAAAATTCTTAAGCAGACTGCAAATAAGGCTTGGACCACGGCTCGTAATATTAAGGATCCGAATATTTCTGAGGTAATACGCAAGTTAAATTATGCCTCGAGGTTCAGTAATACTGAGTAGGCTGCCGGTGTGGGATGTTCTCAGGTTTGCAGAAACGATTAACCAGCCAGCCAGCAGCCAGCTATACGGTGGCGCGGGAATTGCTGGATAAGCTCTACCAGAATGTACGGCAGTTAGCAAACGCGCTCGTCTCTGCCATTCTAGGGAGTTCCACGAGTTCAGGACGTTAAGATCCTATGGATTGGGTTTCTTAACGTCCTATTAGCTGCGTAGAACGCGTTGAAGGACATACACCACATAGTTCTTGGAAAGTTGCCGGTAGAACTGAGGAGACTTAGGCAGCTGACTAGACCCCAAGGAGTTGGGCAGTTTTGTGCTGCAGCAGAGGCTGTTAGACCGCGTACGTGTGTCTATTGTCGCGATAGCGACCACGTTATGTCCGAGTGTCCCAAATCTATAAGTTTGCATCGCGTGGGTCGACCAACATTTTGCGCACGCGACTCTAGTGTTATAGGTGTCTTGGTGCGAATCACGGGGTCGCTCAGTGCCCTTCTTCGGCCACTGTGAGCAGCGATTGTGGTGGTTCCCACCACACTATCAAACCCTCCCGCCGTCATCGGGACAAGCCACGGACGGACCGGCACGAGGATGTCGCCACCCATTGTTGAGTGGTCGCTATTCGAGCGACGTCCTCCACCGTTCCAACCGGTGGGAAGGCGGTCGGTAAATCCCACGCATCGTGCCCTTCCTTCGCCAGCATGAGGCGTCCTTCTCACGAAGACTGGGCACCTATTACCAGATTTGATCTTCCTCCGCGTGTGTTGAGTCCTACCTAACCTTCCAATCCCTTCCTTTATTGCCTAGCAACACCCACTCCTTCACCATCCCTTCCCCCCCTTACAGTTTGGTTGGTTTGCGTTGTGTCAACTCAGGGTGATCAGATGAACACGCAAAAGATTTTGTAACTTGGCTCACAGGGGTGTTTAGTTTCAGAATGGTTAATGGAGCTATTAGAGTTGAGACTCCATTCGGAGGCAGTCACTGTGCGAGGAATTGGTGTAATCTCGGTACTTATTAGAACAGTTTTCGGTCGCTGTTTTTTTTCCCCTCCATTCCCCTCGCCCGAGTATTTTGTCTCGGTCATTGGTTTTTAAAACACATTATAATGGGCCCAGCACAACCAAAAGTGCCTGTACATTCGCCGGATCCTACAACTTGTGTGGGCCTCTCTCTCGCTGAAGCGATTCAGTGGTTTTGGGAAGTTGAAGAGCCCCCAAGTGCATTTCTCCGACAGGTCTCCTTTGGGTGACTCCAGAAAGCTAGCCGAAACTAGATTAGCATCCATGGAGAGACGAATGACCCGATGTTCGGAATTTAAGCAAAATAGGTTGCATTTCTTAACTCACTTCCTGAGTATGTAGTGTGATACCACTGTGAACCGGTTGACGCGTGTTTTGAACTACTGCGGCAGATGTCGCAATCATTTTGGAAACGATTCTCAATGAAGTACTTCATCCTCTGCAGTAGCGCCTCCAGTGGTCGGATGAACGGAACCTCCTAGTCTCGGAGACCTTGTTTTAGTCCCGTCTCCCTGTTATTTACGATTCTCTCATTTGAGAAGGCCGGGGGTTTGTTTCGTAAAGATAAGCGTGTTACGTCACTCATTTTGCTGTGCCATTCACCTTGGTGTAGGCTCGTTGGAACGCACGTCAGGAGTGCAAATATTCCAGTTTATACGGAAGCGCGGTCGACATTAGACGTATACACACGGTTGCGCTGCTTGCGATTTGGATAGTAGTATACCAACAGATAATTAAGATACCACACTAGTTATTATATTTGGGGACAGTGCATCTTTAAAAGAAGGACTTAATATATGGTATTAATAACCTTTTCAGAACACAAAATAAATTTATTTGTAAGTGTGTATCATAAGTGGATTTCTATATTCTTATTGCTTGTCTGAAAAGCAAAATAAATATATTTCTAATCTCAATGCACATTTATACAATATGACTTATCAATATAATGACATTATATCCTATTTTGACATAAATAAATTTATTTATAATTTGAAGTTGACTTGGGCTAATATGAACTTGCCCAGACTTATGCTGTCAGAAAATTTGCTCAATTTACTAGAAACTGCACGGTTAGTATAGTTAAGTTATTTCCATTCCCGTCTGTCACATGGTATTCTATTGTGGGAAAGGGCGGCTGAAATATAAACTATTTTTATGCTACAAAAAAAGCAATAAGATTAATGTATAACATACCGCGCCGAGATTCTCTTCGTGACCTCTTTAACAAAAATAATTTACTTACTGTAGCTTCTCGTTATATTTACGCTTGCTTACTGTATGTGACGTAAATAATGACATACACAACGTTAATACTAGGAATAAAAATAAACTTGCGATTCCAAAATGACGCCTTCAGATGGTGCGTGGTTCTTTCATAATTTAGAGCATTTGCTTTTTCAATACAATTCCTGAGAATATTGTCAACCTACCTGTACATACTACCTGTACATACTACCTGTACATACTACCTGTACATACTACCTGTACATACTACCTGTACATACTACCTGTACATACTACCTGTACATACTACCTGTACATACTTTTGAAACTTATATTAAAAAGGTTCTTATTAACAAGGGACACTATACTGTGGAAGAATAATTAATGGGAAAATAATAATGTCAGGAATGAAAGGTATGGGCCCAATACTGAACATCCATCTATGAATTATGTAGTTTTAGAGAATTAACTACACATTAAGGTCAGGGAATGCACCATGGATAGTCGTCCACCATTGGCTGCTTGGTGTTAGGGGGGTTCTGGATGGTGTGGCGAATAGATGTGTACATGTGTGTGTGTTTACACACATTTGCATAGATTTTGTGTATTTGGTGGCCTGGTTCCTGCGTGATTGATGGTAACAGGTGTACTCCCTGGAAGTTTCTTATCACTTATTTTCCCTTAGGCTTGTTTCCGAAGTAACAGTACGTTAAATGGTATGCATTTGTTGCTGGACTGTCGTGTGGGAGCTGGGCTAGTTCATGATATACAACGTCTGTGAGTATGTGTATGCATATGGGTATATGCATGTGTGCACGTTTGTGTGATGCGCCCTCTCGCATTTGGAGCCTCTCTGGTGCCTGGTGGCGGATGGTGGATTATTAATGAATCGGGTTATTAATTCTATATTTATTATATTATTATACTGGTACTAAAACAGGACGGAGATACCTGATAGGAATTTAGGGGAAGTGGAAGAGATGCAGTCTTTTTACTATTAAATTTCCACATGTCTATGGTTAGGTCCATCTTTGAAGGAAAAAGGAGTTGTATTCAAACCAAAACAATTGGATTGAAAAAATAAAAAAAAAAAGAATGGCAGTTGAATATAGTTGAATCTAGTGGTATGAAATCGAATACATTATGTGAAAAATTTCACATATTTTATATAATGAGATTACTTACTTAACATTTGAAGGTAGCAACTCCTTGCCCCTTCTATCAGCAATGAAATATAATGTACGAGAATTTATGTATAAAGATGTTTGATGTTTTTTTTTTTTTATACCACTAAGGTGGCATACAAGCTTACGGGTCCGCCTGATGGTAAGCGGTCACCGTAGCTTATGGACGCTTGCAATACCAGGGATAGCACTTACGCGTTGCCGACCCTTCAGAAATCTAATAACTTCTTTCTTGGAGAACTCCATACTGTAGTCCTTGCAGAAAACCTTGGCAGGGAGCTCATTCCACAACTTAAGCGTTCGCGGGAGGAAGTTTCTCTGAAACCGCACTGTACGCGACCATTTAGGTTCTACAGTGTGAGAATGAATTCTCTGCCGATGGCGAGCGGTGCGATGGTAGAAAGTAGCCGTGGGCATCATTTCAAACAATTCCTCAGAGCACAACCCATTGTACAAGCGGTAGAACACACACAGTGAGGCAAAGTCTCTCCTCAGACTTAAGGGCTCGATACCGCAAGTGAGTTTGGAATCGTCGACAATTCTCACAGCCCGTCGTTGAACCAAGCTGGTATCCGGGTGCACCTGCCCAGAGATGGCAGCAGTACTCCATATGGGGCCGAACTTGCGACTTGTAAAGTAACAACCTTTGCCCCGACGTGAAGTACTTCTTCGCTCTGTTGAGTACACCAAGTTTTTTGGATGCCAGCTTCACCTTATCTTGTAAATGATCTCGGAACTGAACATCGCTGGAAATTTCGACACCAAGGTTACCAATGCTTTTGGAGATGGAGAGGGGAGTGTTCTGGACTTGTGGGACTACAGTGAATGGAGTTTTCTTAGCGGTGAACGCGCACACTTGTGTCTTTGTAGGGTTGAATCGGACCAAGTTTACCCGTCCCCAGTCAGAGACCTGACTGGTGTGTGGTCTCAATTTGAGACACAAGTTCTCCGCGGTTTTCCTCCACAACGGAACGAGGGATGTTTGCACGACCCGTGTAAAAACCGTCTCCAGTACTGTCATCTGCATAGCAATGTATGTTGTTGATGTCCAACATGTCATTGATATGCAGTAGAAACAGCGTAGGAGACAGCACAGAGCCTTGCGGGACACCAGCATTAATGTCCGTGCTATCAGAGCAACTACCGTCAACTACGGTTCGTATGCGTCTTCCGGACATAAAAGCTAGCCACCCATTTGCACTAACCCTCGGGCACTCCGTAAGATGGCAACTTCGATAGAAGACCCCGGTGCCAGACCCGATCGAACGCCTTCGCTATGTCCAGGCTATATGCCAATGCCTGATGTCCAGAAGCGAAGAAACTGGAAAAAAGTTACGTATTAGTATTATATATAATTATAGTATATAGTTAGTAGCGGGGTGAATAAACAATATGTTACACTCCGAATTCTGTTTAATTATCGCATCCCGACAAATATCCTCGTATCTTACTATGGTAAGAATAGTGGTACGCCCCCAGTACCCCTCTGCAAACGAGCGAGTAGTTCACAGCACGTATGTGAGTTTATACATATATGTATGTATTTATTTATTTCTAGTAGTATTGATTTTTGATACACTGTTTGTGTTTTATGTATTATGTGCGTCTTTTCGTATTTATCGCATCGCATTTATAATATACTAGCTTTTGCCCGTGGTTCTACCTGCCCTAAATTAGGTCAGCGGTGTAGGATTTCAACGGTAACCCCTCAATTATGAAAAAAAAACCGATAAATACCGGGACTCAAACTATCTCCATGCCAAATTTCATCTTGATCGCTACAGCGGTTTGAGCGTGAAGAGGTAACAGACGGAGTAACTTACGCATTTATAATTATAACATAATGACCGTTCAGGTTGTCCGTTTCCGTTAAACGACCGGAGGATGCAAGAAACTATGGAAGTTTCCAGACTTCCATTCTTAATTCTATGTATACAAACGTGGTTTCAGATATAGAGACCATAGAATGGTTTTTAGGTTTGACATGTTTTGTCATGCCATGTGTAACATTTGTCATGCCACACTTCTACAATTGTCTTCTTTGCGTGAATAAAAAAAAATCCTGCTCTGAATTATTTTTAATACTGATTATTCTACTATAGCACGGACGCTGAGCAGGAAGAATTTCGTTCAATGACCGGTCACTATTTGTTTCTGTTGCACGCGAATAATTATTTGCCGTTGCGCTCCTCTATGACGTTATTATTTTTTATTATTAACTTATAACGTTATCAAAAAAATGAAATTATCTCAAAATATTAGAGAAAAAATAACAATATACAAAAGATGGTTACCTCGAGTTTTTATTCCGGTATACCTCATTATTGTACTAATTTACAAAAAAAATGAAATTACCTCAAATATTAGAGGAAAAATAACAATATACCTATTTATTTAACTAATTTATCTGATTGGAGGCTTACTCTACTCGATACAATGAACTATGATATTCGCTCAAATATCGAGACTCCAAAAGTACTACAAATTATCATCAGTGTGTGATTTGCTCTTTGATAGGGTGTCTACTACCCCCTCACCAAAGCTCGTGTATAACGATTAACGATGACGTTTATGAAGATAGAATTTGGAAAAGAACTACGTTCTCCCCAAAATATTTCCCTAATGGTTGGACTACCGGAACTAACGACCAGACCAATCATATGTGTTCCTACTTCACTATTTTCAAACACAGAAAAATAAAATATAACCGATTAAACGCAATTGCAAAAATTTATTATTCTAATTGAGTAAAGTCCCTAAGCTAATACAAAACTAGGTTTACGCCAAACGCCGCTACATCTTATGTGTTTATTATTATGGTTTGACTTTAAATAACAAAAAGAAAAGACTATAAACAACAACACACTGTCCATGCCAGTTTCTCACCCTGTTATAGCGAGTGCTGACCAAAAGTTCGTATCTGCCTTATAAGCTCCAATCAAGTATTGCAGATGCTGATAAGATCTGTTTGGAGGCTTTCTCTACTCGATACAATGAACTATGACTTTCGCTCAAAGATCGAGACTCCAAGAGTACTACAAATCATCAACAGTGTGTGATTTGCTCTTTGGTACAAGTCTACTACCCCCTCGTCAAAGCTCGTGTTTGGGTGCAAGTTCCCTTCAGACCACATTTTATGACATAACAAATTATGTCCCTACTTCACTATTACTGTAATTATAAGATAGTCTAAAAAAAGGTTTATTGCTGATTATTTACTCTTAATATCACAAAAAAGTTAACGCCTAAAGCTCACGAACTAAACTATTTGAACGCAAGTACAGTATAAAGCTAATACAAAAGTAACCTAAATTAAAATTTTATGAAAAAACATTTGACTACAAAATTAACAATGACTAATTAATGTGTAATATAATCTAATTAAGTTTGAAATGAGGCACCTATGCTGATTCAATTTGTTAAACCTTGAGTCAAATCTGGAGATAACCAACCACGATAACGTATTATTAATTTTCTTGCAAATATCTACTCAAATAAGACTCAAAACTAAATCAATAACTAAAATTGTAATGTTCTAAAAAAATGGTGTTTATGTGACTTAAAGTCAACTGAATCTTACCGCTGTAAAGAACAGTGGTACTCGGGGCCTACCGCGGTAAAGCTATTGCATAAACATTTTTTTTTTCTTTTATTGAATAAATGAGAAGTTAATAACGTTTAAAAAAATTTCGTTGGCGGCAGCGGGGTGGGCGCAACAAAGTTGTACGCCCCTGCGACTCTCGACGAGGCGCTGCGGCCGACTGATGGAAGGCGAGAGCTGCGTAATGGCCGGTTATTTATGAAATGTATTTGTTTTTTGCTACAAAATAACACTCTTTCTCAATAAAATAAAACCATAATCGTCTAAAGTATTTATTATGGAACACGTAGACGAAATTTCATTGAAAAAAGTTAAATAACTAGCAAATTAAAATGTTTTCCCCGTAGAAGTATCGCTCTAAAAATGAAGATTTAGAGGAAACTTTGCGATTTTATTGTATCGAGTTAAGTTTATTCAATCGTGTTTCGACTCTTATTACCTACTAATAAAAATCCTAAATTTATGATAGTCATCAAAATAATATACAAGGTGTTTGGTAAATGGTGTATACTCCCGTTACGTACGTGTGCACCATGTATCATATGAATACTATGCCGATGTCAGAAGGTGGATATTGTGAACTTTGTAAATTGACAAATTTTCATACAAACTAAATCAATGTTTTCCTCACTTTATTTTCACACACCCCTCACACCCCTCGCACCCCTCACAACACGATTTTCATGTCGATCACAAAAAGCGCAACATCCACTAAACACAACACTACTTTACACAAAGACTACAAACTGCATTCGGGGTTCACAGTCACTGTGCAGCCTTCTGCAATATTTCGATAGTAAAACCACAAAACGGGTCAATCTCTTTTGACAGGATAAGGAGTAAGCAACCTCATCGGCGGTCTAAAATCACATCACTGAACTTGACAATCACAGACATCCGTCACTACGCACATACACAAAAACACTACCCTGATTTAATTCGATTATCGGCATTTTCAAAGTGATCTGTAGCGCCGCGCCGCGCCGGGCTAAAAAGGTGTTGCCATACTTAGTTATTTTTTACTACATTCATGGATTAAAAAAATACCTAAACGTAAAAGCTTTTTTAAACCACTACTAACTACTCAGGTAAAGAATTCTCTTGAAATTTGTTATGAAATTTAAATGTAAAATAACAATAAACGACTAGTAGGTATTTCCTTTATTTGCCGAATATTTGTAGGATATTTCTTAGGGAGCATTAATAAACACATAGGTACTGATTTTTGCTTAAGCGGTAGATTCAATTAACTGTTATGTTTTCCAAAATCAACAAAAATTGCAAAAGCTGAGAAAAGACATTTTTAACAAAACAAAAATGACATAATATCACAATACAATAACAACAATAATCTGAAACTGCACTATTTTTCTAATGCATTAAATTGGTGTTTTGGGAAACCGTAAACTCTATGGCGATAGAGTAGATCAAGCGCTAGATTTGCAGCGCAAGCCGTTGAGTTCAAGCATTTCCTGTGATGGACGCAAAAACCTACTTACTCACTTAACAATTTAGGTACTAAAAAAAAGTCACTATTAAAACAAAGTACCGTACCTTTACACATAACACAATGACTTACCTACTTGTAATTTTCCACATATTTTATTTTGAGCTGGTAACATTCGCAAAGAAAGGGGACCCCTGAAAATTTGGGTACCGCTTTTGCTTTTTTTGACCTTATTTGAAAATACCAGCTCTTGTTTATGCAGTCCTAGTACGTAAATTTTAGTTTTTGATGAATTTGGTGATATTTCGCACTCAGATGAAGTAGGTAGGTAGGTAGGAAGTATGTATGTTGTTTCTTTATTCTGAGGTTTTGTATTGTTTGTTGTAATAAGTGTTTACTTGCAATGAAATGGACGATTTCATAGTCATTTCGGACATAAAAACTAGTTTTAGACTTTATTTGAATAATACCTATCTATGAGTAAAAAATTGCAAATAGCAAGCACGTATCAAAATAATATTTTTTCAAATGTTTAATAACATGTTTTTGATAGTATCTACGTCCGCCGGCACTTGGTATGCATGGTGACTAAAACCTTAGATTCCGTGAGCAACGAACATAAAAAGATACATAGAAACTGAGGCGAAATCACATACATTACTTGAGCAGTACCAGTACTCTGGTAGTACACGAAAATACGTTAATGAATTTTCGAGAACCCTTCATAATTTATGAAAGAGAAAAAATCTTGCTACCTCAGTTGCTCAGGGTAATTTCCCCGAAAATTAGGGTACCGTTGTTAGCTTATTTGACCTTATTCGAAAATACTATTTCCTTTTTATGCAGTATTAGTACGTAAATACTCCTAAGTTTCGTTTTTTTACTGATTTTGATAATGTTTCGCACTGAGATATAAGTAAAAGTAGGATTGTATTGTTTGTATTACTTGTAAAGAAATGCATAATTTCATAGTAAGTATTCATGGATAGGTCTAATAATAAAATTAGTTTGTTTTTGACTTAGGTATCTAGGTGTTAAAAATAACAAGTAGGCGTTCGAATAATATATTTTTTAATGTTTGATAATAGGTACCTATTTGATATTATTGCCAAATCACATACATTACTTGAGTACACAAAAATAGATAAAAAATAATTTTAACTATCGAGAACCCTTCATAATTTAAGAAAGAGATAAATAAAACCTTGCCATTTCTTTCAATTTAACTTGTGTGTGAGTGAGAGTTGTTACACTCTCAAAGAGTTGGACCGCAGAGGCGAACGTTTAAAGGTTATAATGTATGTAGTCTCATTTTTGCCTACAGTTCAAATATAGTAGGTACAAATTACTTATTCTTATGGTTCAAATTTAAGAAATAGGTAGGTATCACTGCAGTTACCGTCGAACGTCAATAGTTCATCATTCATTAACAAGTAAGATAATAGGTTAGTCATAAATTATGTATTTAAATTTAAAATTGTTATAAAATGTAAAATATCATTTTTAAACCAAAACTAAATACGATAAAAATAAAACAGGAATTGCAGAACTGATTTATAGCTTCGCCAGAATGACAGTAGGTAGAAATAAAGTGATTAGAACCATCTATCTGTATTTTTATTCTTTCTCCTGGTATTTTGGGGTTAGCGGTCATAGTAATATTTCATCATAATTATGAATTAAATCAGCTGTTTCAGGGCTGTCGCTCTACCGTTTAAGATACAAAAGCAAATTTGCTGATTGTTGGGAAACCTGAACATTTTCCGACTTCAGGATATTTTCCCGAACATCTACAAACTAACCCCGATCTACCACTTTCGGCTGTATACACCATTTCCCTAGCATGTTGTATTAAATTCAATTTAGAGGCGCTTAGAGCCCGCGATGAAAGCTATGCGATAGCTTAAAAAACACTTATTTTAAAAAAAATAATTAAAGTATCCATTCGATAACGTAAAATTGTGTCGTCATCGAATAATAACAAAGCAAAAAAGGAAAGTTTGTAAGTAAAGAGCCTGTGCAAAGCCGAGGGAGGTCGCTAGCATTAACATACAACTATTATAAAGATTTAACTCTACTTGAAAATCTCACAGTAAGCCAAAGAGTGACTTAAGACCCTTAATACACAAATGCCTTTTATACACAGGAGAAACAAGAGAAAATAAAAAATACGCCTATTGGTACTATTCCAAAGGAACTTCACAAAACATCCCTCTATTTGATGCGATAGGTAACTACTATTTTTCCCAGAAGAAAATAATATTCTAAATACAACGATAACAATCAAAGATAAAACCTATGTATACTTATTTTATTATTATATATTTAACTGCGTAATATTAACGTAAACATTACTCTATATACTAAAAAAAATAATCACAAAATTGAGAACTCTCGTTCTGTCAGGATATTAAACTAGTATTTCTCAGACACAAACGTCACAAGTTGCACCGCCAATAGTAATAAAGCGCATAATATACAGCGGTGACTTAATAGCCTAAGTGACCTTACGCGGTAGGTACTGGAAGAACGCCAAAGATTTTTGTATAAACTTTAAGGTTAAAACTACTAAACCATAATAATTTAAGTAGAAACGGATAAGTATTGCAAAAACCCAACAAAAAAAAACTGAGTTTGACACTTGACAAACACCTACAACATAAAAAAATGAACTCAGTTTCGGCTGGATCGATATACAACTCTGTTGTAATTGAGGTAAACTAACCTGAAAGAATTTTGGACAGCACGGCAAAACCCAAAGAAACACTCGAAAATAAAATAATTAAAATCCTATACCGTTATGATTACTTGACGTCTTCCAAAACAGTAATAGAAACCGAACTCATGAAAAACTTCACACTTAGAACACCTGCATATCTACAAAACAATTCACAAACTTACTTACTCAAATGTTACTTTTTTAATAAATTTAACACACAAGGCTCGTCGGAATAATATCTAGTTCTACCGAAAATAAGAACAAATTTGGGTAAACATGCTTGACATTTGCGGGAGCTTAACCATACAACAAACTCATAAAAGTAACGACTACACTTCACATTTTTAAAAGAAAATAGTTATATGTAACATCTACCGTCTATGTAATAACTCGTTGGTAATAATTACCGCAGTTAGCAAAAAAGTAAACAGTAGCATGTAGATACTGGAACAATTATGTCACTGTCACGGACACTGTCACACACACTGTCACACACACTGTCACACACACTGGGGATAAAAAAAATATTCAATCATTCTTGTTCTCATGTCAATGACCTAAATTTAAATGAGAGATATGTATTTTATTAAGTTTTAAAATTTACCCGACAATTACTGTATTTAAATGAATTATTGTACCTAACTTTTATTAAAACATTACCTTTCCTCTGCCTTTACTGTATTTTCACAAATATAAATACTATTTAATGAAATTTTACTTTACTATTATGATAAGAACCACGCCCCTAATAATTTAATACTGTAATATAGTCCCCGCTATGTAAAATTGATAAAATTTAGGACTACATAAATTAACTGAATTATTTAGTGCTTATAAGCAGATCAAGAAACACACAATTAAGAAATCGCACCCACTAATACCGTTGATAGCTAGAAATACCTAACAACAAAGTAAGATGTATACTATGTAATGCTATAAAACTCCAACGTTTTAAAACCCCCTTTTACACAAGGCGTTCACCTTTTGAAGCGTGCAGTTCTGAGATACTGTGTGGTTTGCATTTAACCAAGTCTCGTCAGTGAAAATAACATTAGACCAATCTGATATCTTTTTGGCTTCGCTAAAAAATTCGCAGCGAGCCGTAGCAACGTCGTGACGCGCCATCAATATTTTACATTTGTCCGATTTTTTATAAGAAAATCCAATTTCTTTCAAAACAAAGCTTAATGACGATTTTTGGCCATGGAACAAACCACATTCACGTAAAGAAACAACAAGTTTTTTAAGTGTTGGAATTTCTTTGCGCAAGTAATAGTCATATGTATGACGGCGAATAGCGTCACCGTCCAAGTTGTCAACCGATGTCACACGACGTGGTTGGCGTTTTTTCTTCGGCGTACGAAGCTTATTATCCTGCATGCCGCTTGTACACTAGGCGACACATCAAGTAACCCACGAAAACATACCTATAACTAAAACGTTTCGCTATAGATATATCGTAGGAAAGAGAGCTGCGTCTGCAATCAAAATTGAGTGTTCTCCGCAAACGTTTTATTAAAAATGGCACCTCAACTTATCCAAGTGCAGCGGAGAAGCGGGCTAAAGAATAAAACATATTGAGCGACGAACTCGAATAACAGTAAGTAAATTTACTTTGTTAATAACGTATCTTTAGAGGAACTTATCCATCATGACTCAAAAGTAGTAACTTAATATTTTTAATCCTTACCAGCCTCATACCTACGTTTCGACTTTTCGAATTTTTTTGAAACCTGTTTTAAATAAGCGTCAAATTTAAAACATTCTTTTTACAGAGAAAAACAATAAGACATTGGATTCTCCGGAACGAGGAAGAGCCGTTTCTCAATACCCAGAGCACTGCTTCTCAATATCACGTTAGTACCATTTATCATTATAAACTTTTATAGGCACTTTTATAGGTATAGATGCGCTATAAGAGATAGAAAAAAAAAATTTACTGAACCATGTCGTCGGTTTTATATAAAAAAAATCAGACATGACCAGAATGAAATCCATTGTTTAGCCTTTATGTATTATTCCTTATGCCTTTTACTATTGCTCAAATACAACACATACGCGCGCGGCAATGGTAACTGTAATGGATTTAAACACCGTTCCCATTACAGGTAGTTACTAAATATGCACGCCGCGCCTGTCAGTGTAAAAAAAACTTTTGTTATTTTATAATGTTACTAGCTGTGCCCGCGGTTCCACCCGTTATCGAATTATATCTGATTCCTTGCTCATCCCTCGAAAACACTTTTTTTTTTTAGGATAAAAAGTAGCATACCTATATGGTAATCCAGGGTGCCACCTACCTCCGTGCCAAATTTCATTAAAATTGGTCCAGCCGTTTGAGTGTGAAGAAAACATTCACAAATTTTCGCCTTTATAATATTATAGGCTGATTCATTATCTAAATAACATAACAATAACACAACTATAAGGTAACAGGGAGCAATTTTTAATGTGTAAAAAAAATTATGACTTTGAGCACAACAAGCCGTCTGTTGGTTGAGGCTACTGCGACCTACACGATCTTCCTACGATAAACGTGGTTTTTTACCGTCTCTGAGTAACTGAACTCGAGGCCGAAAAATCAAAAAATCACAAAATCCTACTTACGAATTGGAAATGTATTCATAAATCTTAAAGATTTTTAAGTCTAAACAAAACCCGTGTGACAGATCGCTAAGGGTATTAGGGATAAGGTGAGTAATGACGACTGGCGGGAAATAATTTTAATTCACGAGAACAGCTCTGCCTTACTTATAAAGAATAGACATCCCGAAAATTATTATGTAAAATCGGCCAAGTGCGAGTCGGACTTACGCTCGAAGGGTTCCGTACCATTATCTATAATAAAATCGGCCAAGTGCGAGTTGGACTCGCGCACGAAGGGTTCCGTATAAAATCGGCAAAAAATCACGTCTGTTGTATGGGAGCCCTCCCCTCAAATATTTGTTTTATTTTAATTTTATTATTTTTTTTAAAGTAAATTAATATAATAAATTAATCAAAAAATGATCTTTGCATACAGCCAATGTTTTTGGAATTCCTGCTCAACGATACCCCTCACGATGTGGTAGACGAGAACAAAAAATAACGTCCCCACTTCACGTGTAGGGAAGGTACCCTAAAAGAATTTTTTTTCAAAGATTTTATTCTACCACTTTGCCGGCTTGATCAATGTGTATATTGCTGACAAATTGCAGCTTTCTCGTATAATTAGTTTTTGAACTAAGCCGTGGACAGACGGACGGACGGACATGGCGAAACTATAAGGGTTTTGTTGACTACGGAACCCTAAAAAC
Organism: Apoda limacodes; assembly: GCA_946406115.1. Lineage (NCBI taxonomy): Eukaryota > Metazoa > Arthropoda > Insecta > Lepidoptera > Limacodidae > Apoda > Apoda limacodes. The sequence goes on along the minus strand of OX291553.1, from coordinate 294,506 downwards.
AGCAAAAAAATCATGTCTGTTGTATGGGAGCCCTGCCCCTCAAATATTTGTTTTATTTTAATTTTTTTTTTTTTTTTAAAGTGAATTAAATATTCTGTGAGTATTTCAAGCGTCTACCTGTTGCCGTTATGAATATCGAGCAAAATATCACGTTTGTTGTATGGGAGCCCCCTTAAATATTAATTTTATTCTGTTTTTTTACATTTGTTGTTATAGCGGCAACAAAAATACATCTTCTGTGAAAATTTCAACTTTCTAACTATGACGGTTCATGAGATACAGCATGGTAACAGACGGACGGACGGACGGACGGACAGCGGAGTGTTAGGGTAAAAATTAATCAACAATTTTAGTTGAAATTTAGAAATCAATAATAATTACATTGTTTAAATAAATTTATGTATAGGTATTATTTTGTCTATTAAAAATAGTATTTTATTTACACACAAAACGAGGAAATAATTTCTAATAGGAGTAGACTTTTTGATAGTTGGCAACACTGCCTTTTCGTACGCTTCAGCTTTTATTATTGGGTATTTGTTAATAAAATTTAATTTTAAGATTTTGACGCAGACTGTCCGGCGGCGGTTGAAAGAAACAGGGCTTTGGCACCGTAAGCCAGCGGAAAAGAAACAGGGCTTTGGCACCGTAAGCCAGCGGAAAAGAAACAGGGCTTTGGCACCGTAAGCCAGCGGAAAAGAAACAGGGCTTTGGCACCGTAAGCCAGCGGAAAAGAAACAGGGCTTTGGCACCGTAAGCCAGCGGAAAAGAAACAGGGCTTTGGCACCGTAAGCCAGCGGAAAAGAAACAGGGCTTTGGCACCGTAAGCCAGCGGAGAGAAACAGGGCTTTGGAACCGTAAGCCAGCGGAAAAGAAGCAGGGCTTTGTCACCGTAAGCCAGCGGATAGATTCCGCTAACAGAAGCGCATGTTCAAGCAAGAGTAAGCTTTTGCTTGGAATATTATAATTTTGACTGCGTTAATAATAATAATAATAAACACCGTCATATTTGTTTACGAAAAAACTTTTCAATCGCATAAGGACGGCAGAAAACTTATATGGAGACGAAAAAATGTCAATGTAATTTCTGTCGTCCTTAACAGATGGAAAATGTCTGTCCTTCTTATCCTGATAGTCAACTTGGGTAATACCTACCTAGGCGTTTAACGAGTAATTCGTGTGTTGTTTTTGACATAACACATGATTCTTTCTCAGTCAAAATCATAACGATTACCTGCAGGTTATTTTAGCTGAACTTGCTTTTCAGTAAGCTGGATATTTTTTAAAGATTATGATAAAATTAACAGTAATGAATTATCTCCACAATAATACGAGTGTGTTTAATTTTTCTATACTAATAAACTAACCCAAATACTAACACTTTTGTTAGGTAAAACTCCAGTAGCTCGCGCGCTCAAAATTTTCTAAATCGATAATTAGCTCGATACCTAAAGTTTTGGATATTTTACTTTCATATAATACCATGGGTATATCGACATTTTAAGAGACAGCATAATATAATAAATAAGAGATTTAATTGAATAAGGGTTTTAGTATTCGGACGTCTGGTGTAAGATTTTTTTATAATTTGGTGTGACGTGTAATAAAAATGTACCTAGTAAAAGATAATAAAGATAAGACGAGGTCACACGTTTGGGCAATAAAGTTTTAATTTATGATTTTTTTTTTCAAGTAGGTTCCTGTGATCTGGATTACCTAATTGTGGAATTGTTGTAGTTAAAAAAGTCTATCATATTAAAAAAGTTTTAGAATTGATTAATGAAAATACTTTATACTAAAAGCTCCATTTGCACTAAGTTCCGTTGTGGGTTTTTACACTATTGTTAATAACTTTACTGTCAAACAATGTCTATTAAAACTTTATATTTATTGTTGTTATTTTTAGTTTGTCCTCATTATTATTTTTAATTTAAATTATCAGGTTGATTTTTAATAATTAAATGACGTTTCTAAAACTTCTGATATTTTATTTTACATTTACTAAAAGGCCAGTCGCAACCAAATTACCAAAGAGTCTGCCAACTGATGACTTTTGCCAATACTAGTCGAGATAAAATCAGTGGATTAAGTTGATGTTTGTTAACCATTGTGTATATCTGAGGAATTGTTGAAAACTATGCAGACGTCCAGTCCCCTTTCTACTATCGCATCGCTTGCCACTATAGCCTATATAGTTAGTCACGCACAGGGGTCAGCGTCCATAGGCTGCTTTGACTGCTCCACACGAGGCGGGCCGTATGCTTATTTGTCACCTTGGTATATTGAAACAAAGAACTAAACGAATGAGTATATCAACCCACATTTCCCACTTTTAGGCACAGGTCTATACCTACTTACTTAGAAAAATGTTTTTGCTTACGCACTAGGCGCCCACACGGGCCAAGTGCGCGTTAATTATAGAGGACTCTGGGTGCGAAGTAGGCTAAAAAGCCAATTCTGTAATAATAACGATGATGGTAAGTTAAGATTCTAAAAATTTATTTTAATTTATAATAATAGAGCTGACCCGGCGAACGTTGTTTCTTTTTTTAAAACAACTGCCGCACCAACCTACTAAAACTTACTAAAACTTCATTACCATCAGTTTTCCCTTATTGCGCGAGTCCGACTTTTTCTCAGAAACCTTCCCCGGCGTGTGCATAACAACTTACCAAAATTTCATTAAAATCGGTTTTCCTTAGTGCGCGAGTCCGACTCGCACTTGACAGCCTTTTTTCTTTCATTAAAATCTTGCCCTAACACTAACAAACACAACAAAAAAAAATTACCCGAATTGGTCCAGCCGTCTTCGCGTTTTGCGCTTAGCATTTGGAACCTCTCTGGCGCTGGTCGGCCGATGGTGGATTGCAGCGAGTTATTAATACTATATTTATTATATTATTATACTTGTACCTATGTAAGTTTATACATATACGTATATTTTTTCTAGTAATACTTGTGTCCGGGTGCCGCTGTGGAGGCTGGTCTGCTCTTGCAAACTTCTTTGTATTCTTAGTATTCGGTCATCGGTGTAGGATTTCAACGCCAACTCCTCAATTACTGAACGAATAATACTTGACGTTTTTCCGGGACTCAAAACTATCTGCATGCCAAATTTCATCTTGATCGGTACAGCGGTTTCACCGTGAGAAGGTAACAGACAGATTTACTTTCGCATTTATAATATTTATTATTATGTTATATTCATGGATAGTATGGATAATTTTAAGTATATGTAAATAAATGTATGCAAACTGCATATAGATTCAAAACAAAATAGAATGGCAGCGAGGCGTAGTCACTCCCACACTTAAAGAAATAAAGTAATATGTCTTGTAGAACCTGAGTAATATTAGTTTCATTTAATATAGTATATAATAATTTCACTAAGATAATTATCGTATCCGTAGCCTAGTGAATAGACGTATCAGATCTTAATACGTGTACTCAGTGGTTATGGATTCGAATCTCACCTTCTGCCTTTCTTTTTGATTTTGTTACATTTTACGAATTATGAATATTTTGTTTAGTTAATCAGCTTAGACCAATTTTCTAATAGCTATTAAGTTCTACGTAGGTAGACATTTAATGTTCCTCGTTCGTTGCCGATTTGTTTCTGGGGGTATGTGCTGACAAGTTTGTTTGGTGTTTTCATTTAGCTCTTAAGTTAGATGCGGTAATTACTTAGGTCGTAGCTATTTTGTCGTTGTGGATGTGTTACTGAAGGTGGTTGTGTTGATAAGGTTGTTTTGTGTTTTTATTAAATTTCTTTGCTATAAATAATATGCAGGCCAATTTTAATATTCAAGAGTGGATGCGTATTATTGAACTACATAATATGGGTTACAATATATCTCAAATTTGCAATGAGACTGGTTTTACCGTAAGTATTTTATTTGATGTTAATGTTATATCAAAATAATACCACACTTTTTTATAAGTAAATTTCTAAAAAAAATTAAAATATAATTTCAGTAGCTTGAAAATGTTTTTTTTTTTTTTTTTTCTGAGCTGACTATGCAGTTGGCTGTTGCAGCCATTACTGCTTCACCGGACTTTTGGGGCGAGACTCTGAAGGAGCCTCAGCCCATATAGCGCCCAACGCTGAAGGGCTCCCCGCGGGGGAAGCCTCGGCTTGGGTTGTCGCTCTCGGGGGCGTCCCTTCGACCGGCGTGAGTCTCGAACCCGAAGGTGAGTCACCGCCAGGAGGGGAGTTCCCCGTTACGCGGGTACGATTGCGATTGAGTGGGGGCGAGAAGCGCCCCGGCACTCTTTGATACCTAGTGTATCCTTGTGGGCGCCGACGAACCCGGGGACGTCGGCGTCGTGTTTGGAGGGAGGCCCTATTCGGGGAGGTCGTAGAGACTAATCTCGCTATCCGGACAGCGAGATCGTCATCTGGGGACGTTAGTACGTGCCGAGGCCGCCTAACAATAGTTTTACGACCGTGACCGGGTCGATCGGGGGGACGATACGTTGTGGATTGCACAATTAAACGATTCGGGTGATTTTGCGTACGCTCGAAAAAGCGGACTGCCAAGTCTTTAAAGTATTGGGGAATCGTGGGAAGTTCGAAGTCTCTGTGTAGGTCCGCATTGCGAACGTACCAAGAGGCTCCAGAGGCCGCTCTAAGAAAGCGGTTTTGGAGGGTCTGGAGTTTGTGGAGATTGCGCTTGGACAACGCAAAGACTACGCTAGCATAAGCTAGTATGGGACGGATACAAGTTGTGTAAAGATTTAGCTTATTTCTAAGCGACATCTTACTATACTTGCCTATCATGGGATAGAGACGGCCGAGGACAAAAGCTGCTCGGTCTCTGACTATTTTGGTGTGAGCTTGGAAGTTCAAACGACTATCCATGGTCACACCGAGATATTTGGTCTTATTTTGCCAGGGAATGGCACGACCGAAAAGAGAAAGGGGAGGTGGCCGCGGAGGGCGGCCTAAGGTAAAAAGGACGGCAGAGCTTTTGTCGGGATTCACCTCGATTCTCCATTTCCGAAACCACTCGCCTAGGGCGGTGATAGCGGGTTGGAGTCTCTCAGTGATTCGACTCACTTGCCTATCTGTGGTATGGAAAGCGGTATCGTCCGCAAAGAGGGCTAGGTTGGTACCTATCGTTTTAGGGATATCGTTAGTGTACAGAAGGTACAAGATGGGGGCGAGCACGGACCCTTGCGGGACTCCTGCTTCTATGGGACGGGGGGAAGAGAGAGTGCCTTCGACTTTGTAGCGAAAGCTACGATTCGACAAATAGTCTCGTATGATGAGCACGAGACGATCTGGCAACTGAAAGTTGTACAGTTTAAAAATTAAACCGTTGTGCCAGACTTTGTCGAAAGCTTTCGCTACATCGAAGAAGACAGCGCCCGTGTGACGGGTCTTACCTAACGCTGGTTGAAAGCCAGTGAGAATATGTTCCGTTATGCGGAGGACTTGATGGACGCATGAGTGTTTGGCACGGAAGCCGAACTGCTCGTCTATTAAAATGCCTCTGGAGACTATAGCGTTCCGTAGGCGGGCGAGAAGGAGGCGTTCATAGAGTTTACCAAGGGCCTTTAGTAAACTTATGGGGCGATAGGAGGACGGCTCGGTACGAGCTTTACCTGGCTTATGGATGCCTATAACAATTGCATCTTTCCATTGAGAAGGAAAAATGCAATGTTCCATAGCAGCGTTAAAGATCGCTACTAGGAGGCAGATAAGGGGAAGAGTGAGGCGCTTTAGGATATCGTTAGAGATACCGTCCGCGCCGGGGGACTTACGGGGGCGTAGGTCTTTGATGACCTGTAAGACTTCGTCGACAGTAACAGGGGGCAGGGGGTCTTGTGGAGGCAGAGAAGTTCTGCGCTCCACTTCGCCGTCTACCTCGCGCACGTGGTCGGGATCGAAGGGCTGTGTGCTTAAGGCACATTGGGCTTGGAGGCTAGACGCTAGGCAATCCGCTTTTTCGTCGTCGTTAAACGTGGGAACGTTGTTGGGACGAGTTAACGGAGGGAGAGAGTTTGCGGTTTCGGATTTTAGAGCTCTGGCTAAGTGCCAATAAGCTTGGTGAGAAGGAGAAATGTTCTCCATAAGATCACCGAAACGTTGGGCGCGGAGCTCAGCTACAGCGGTTCTTACACGGCGGTGTAAGTCGTTGAAGCGAGCTTTATTTTCGGTAGTGGGAGCGCGATCGCGAGCGCGGCGGGCCGCGTTACGCTCAGTCATTAGCGACCTGATGTGCTGAGGCAGGATTAGGTGGTGATAATTACCAACCGGCACCTGTCGTGAGCACTCGCCAACGGTGGCGGTCAGGTGGCCAGTGAGAGAGTCGATAGCTACGTTTAGATCGGTCGCGGAAGAGATTACGTTTGGAGCGCGGTCTAGATGTGGCGAGCTGGGATTTTCGAGCAATTGCCCAAATTTATCCCAGTCCGTCACGGTTCTAGTGTCGGGAGGAGAGTCCGAAGGGGAACCTAATCGGAGGATGACAGGGCGGTGGTCCGAGTCAAGTTCGTCAAGCACCTCTATAGAACGAAAGCTTAGCCTTACATTCTTTAGAAGTGCTATGTCCAGTACGTCAGGGTTGTTCCTAGTATTGTGGGGAAAGAAAGTGGGCGTCATGGGAGCGATAATGTCGAAGTTTAGTCTGTCAACTAAATCGTCAAGGAGTCTGCCTCTCCGTGAAGTTACAGAAGAGTTCCAGCGGCGATGCTTGCAATTTAGGTCGCCGGCAAGAATGACGGCGTCGCCTAAATTTAAGAGCGACTGAAGGTCGCTCTCGAGCAAGTCTTTTAGGGGAGAGAGATAAACCGATGCAATGATGATCGGCTGATGGCCGGTCATCGCTAAGCGGCAGACGGATGCTTCTAAATTCGTAAGCGGTGGAGGATCGATAGGGGAGCAATGCAGGGAGCGCCTGTAATAGATGAGAGTGCCTCCGAGATTGGAGGAAGTTCTATCATTACGAACGGTGCGATAGTTCGCGATCGAAGGGGTACGGACAGCGGGCTTTAGGAACGTTTCCTGGATGAGGAAGACGTCCGGTTTTTGGGACGAGAGGAATTGCGATAATTCCTCTCTTTGGTTGCGGAGACCGTTGGCATTAAAATAGCCTATGGAGACGGACCGGGGTTTTTCGCGCGCGGTTGTGCAATCCATTTTGGTTTTAAGGTTTTGGAGCTACCCTGCGGAGGGCGGCAAAGAAGTCGCGATGCTTAGCCATGAAGCCGAGCATTTGATAGAGATCGGTGATCTGTGCGTATTCGGCGTACACGATCTCGAAATAGGCTGGGTCGCAAACCCAAGAAATTTCGGCGAGAATGTCGAAATGCTGCTGCTCGGCCGTCTGAGCGGCGTTGCGGGGCAGCGCGAGAGAGGGGCGCGGGGGGGCAAGGCGCGTTTGCGCGAGAGGTGCGGGAGCACTTCTCATAGGCGCTGGACGCGGAATGTCCGGAGTGGCGTGATCGCGCAAACATTTCACACAGCGCGGTCTGCGTCTGCAGTTGCGCTGCGCGTGGCCATATAATTGGCATCGGTGGCATTGACCCGGGTTCGACCGCTTGTGCGGAGTCTCGACCCGGACGCCCTTGAGGCTGCACACATCTTTAATGTTAAAGATGGCTTTGCCTTCTTTGGTCAGGTCTAGTACTACGAGCACCATGTCTTATCTGACTTATTACGGCCATTGTACATCCTATGTACTTCCCGAACTGGGAGGCCTTGATCGATTAGGTCGTCCTGAACAGTCTTTGTGGAGAATTCCTTAGGAACTCCCCTTATGACTGCTCGGAGAACGCGTTCCTCGGCCAGCGAGTAAGTCGCCGTCCAGGGCGGATGCCGCCGAAGCCTTTTTGGACTTGGCGGACTTCTTCCGCTTTTTACCCTTTTTGGTCCCCAGGCCAACCACTTTGAAGCCTTCGTCGTCCTCGGACAACGCCGACTCAGCGGGCATTACGGCTGCTGGAGACCGGGGTGCGGTTTCGGAGGTTGCGGGGGGCGGGGTAGCGAGAGACCGAGAAAGGGTCTCATCGGCTACCGGAGTGGGGGGGCGATTGGGCACAGGGGCCCGAAGAGCGCGGCGAGCGACACACGGGTCGCGATGGCGGGGTTCGCGGGAGAGAGAGCGCGAGCGAGAGAGCGAGCGAAACGCGGAACGCGGCGACAACAGGGAGGGTATCGATTTGTCGTATGCAATGTGGGCAGCCACATCCTGGGAAATGCAGGATTGGACCAGATCTGAGTGATCACGAAGGCATGCCCTTATGATCTCCCCTACCTGGTCCCGGGACATGCCGGTGAGTAATTCAGCCATCGCGCGGGAGTGGCCGAGGTGTCGCTTGTGAGTACCTAGTGACTCCCCACCATTGCTGGCGAGGAGCAAGAATACCTAAATGTGGCCAGGCGCCCCGCAGTGCTACGGATTGCCTGGTGTGTACCTAACTCCTACTCCTACGGCCGGGGTTACGTTGTCACCGTTAGGTTTCCCCCCAGCAACGAGACGTTTATGAACGAGAAACTTTTAGGTAGACCGCAACTCTGAAAAGAGCTATACGATCTCACCCACCAGCCCTTGAGCACTCGGAACTGGATTTCTACAAACTAAAACGCAATCGACACTTAAAACGCGAGAATGCACGGAGCGGCGAACCGCTGAAGCGGAAATACTACACTAGCGATTTAACCTAAAGCCGGACTCAGACCGGGCGAACCGGTAACAGTCAAAGAGGAAAGCGAGGGTCACCGCTATGCGTAGTAGTTCCGCGACTACGAGAACACACACTCACGCACAAAAACACACAGTATCGCTTCGATAAACACTCGGTTATGGGCGCGTTAAAGAACGCACAAACACACTCAGAGCGGGCCGAGAAGCAATTTCCCAGCCAATACACACTGCCGAGCAGCGCTTCAACACTCAGGCCGATTTTCCAGGAATTGCGGGCAATGATCCAAACAACAATTCGAGGTCGTCAGCGCTGAGGCAAAACACCACACAGGAATGCGCACCAGCTGAGTCACCACTGCACGGAGCACACTGAGAGCACTTGACGCTCTAAAACACGAACGCACAACACGAGAGTCAAATCGGGAATGGAAAAATGTTTATTTTAATCTGGCTATTTGGTTTTTAGTGGATAACCGTAAAGCGTTGGGTCTCGCGCAAGCAAGGGGAGGGGAGTTTATCAACTGGACCTCGAAGTGGACGCCCGCGGCACATTTATGCGACTCAAAGAAGATTCATGGTGGAACAATACGAGAACAATGGTTTCATACCGACTGCTGTGTTTGGACACATGTTTCATACATCTTCACACACAGTTCGGCGACCTCTGCGTATTTAAGGATTGCATCATAGAAAGCCAGCTAAAAAACCATATTTAACTAATACCCATTAACAAAATAGATTGTTGTTTGCAAGGGAGTATTTAGATTTTGACTGGGAGCACACATTATTTGCTTATTACATTACATTATTAAATCATGTTTGTTATATGGGAGCCCCCTTAAATATTTATTTTATTCTATTTTTAGTATTTGATGTTATAGCGGCAATAGAAATATATCTTCTGTGAAAATTTCAACTGTCTAACTATCACGGTTCATGAGATACAGCCAGAGCCTAAGTAATAGGGTTCTGCTAATTACCCTTTGGGTACGGAACCCTAAAAATAAAGTACTATTTTTCTTACAGACATAAGTTTACATTTCAATATATTTAAGACATAACATATTTTTTTTACTTTGTTGTTTTTTAAAATATAGCAGCGTTACCGAATGAATGGTGACTTGTATTTTTTTTTATTCTTATGGTTAAGTTTCAATTTTCTTTTCATTACGAAAACGAATACTTAAGCTATAACCATAGGAAATATATATATATATATATATATATAGAAAAAAGAGAAATTTATACGGAACCCTAAAAATAAAGTACTATTTCTATTACAGATATTTTTTTACATTTCAATATATCTAAGACATAACATATTTTTTTAACTTTGTTGTTTTTCAAAATATGGCAGCGTTACCAAATGAATGGTGACTTGTATTTTTTTTTATTCTTATGGTTAAGTTTCAATTTTATTTTCATTATGAAAACGAATACTTAAGCTGTAACCATAGGAAATATATACAATATGTAACGGAATACCCCCAAATCCCTTGAAGGGGTTATAGGGTGTCAGGTACACAAGCATGTAGTAATGGACCCAAGGGTGAAATCATAAACCTGAAAAACCCACGATTTCAGAAGTTTGATGAAAGCTTGGAGAGAACTTCTCCTTAAACCCAGCTGTGTGGGAGTCGATAGCCGGTCTTTTGTCAGAATTTGTGATGAAATATCTTAATCGTTTTTCTATTTTTACCTACAGACGATTTCTCTGTGAGGCTTATTTAATAAAAAAAAAAAAATAGTCTAAGACCTTTTGCTTGTTCCTTTAATTATTTATTTTTAAATTTATGAGTGAAATGACAAGAAAATTATTTACAAATAATTTATTCATTGTAAAATGTTCTTTATCGCTAATAAAGTTTCGTTATTTTAATTTATTAATATGCATGTTCAATTCGGATATTAGTGCAGACCGGTTGTTAACACCGCACGCTACATCGTGTTATCACCGCTACAAGAATGTAACACAAATTGCATTTATAAATGCATTTCAACAATTCATAATGTTTCGCACACGTTAATATTTACATAATAAAAACTATTTTCCTTATAGGGACTAGTTTAGATTTAAGAAAATATTATAACAATAAGTGTAAAATTGTATTAAGTTAGGTAAAAGTAGAGTAGGTTTGTTTCATTTCCCCTCTTTACTATTTGTTGATATCAAAAATGATATTGTGTGAGTACCGACATGTTGTCGACTTTGTACGCACGACTATCCCCAAAAAAGCGGGAAATTTAGTTTAATCTACATATGTAAAACATATGCCATTTGTTGTGCAAAAATGTACAGAACTACTATGTAAAGTACTTTATAGACCGTATGTACAGTTATTAAGTTACAGGTGAAAACAGTAAGCTTGTTGAGTATTGTACATTCTTTCTCCCTCACACCTATAACAATAAACTTAAACAGGGATACAAAAGAGATGGGTCTATTAGTAAAAAAGGGAAAGACTGTCTAAAACTTTACCTGGCCAGGGTCATTACGTCCTTAGGCTATGCCTAAAATAAGTATCACAGGTGGAATGCACACCTTTGCCCCTATACGTAGGTCTACACCGTTACAGTAAGTAGTATGGTTAGGGCGCAAAACACATGCAAACTTACGAAATACAGTAGCTTATAACTCAGCAACCGGGTTACATAGGATAAAGGTAAATGTATCATTAGATACCACTCGTAGGTATCTACCAAGATAAATAGGTTTCATAAAGGTAACTTTAAGCCCTGAAGTACTGGAGCACAAGTAAAATCCTGAAAACTTGTATCATAAATTTTTTCCTGATATAACATACTGACAGACACCAAAAATACTGAAAGGTACGTCCGAATTTTAGGTCTATTTTTTGACATATAGCACAAAGTCTGTAGTCATCTAGAATAGGCAGAAAGCCCTGAGAGCTAGAATTTCAGCTCTTCTCTCACTACGTCCTAACCGTAGACGATGGAACACACCACTGTACGTCGTTGGAACCGCCTCCGAAAGCTCTATCTTAGGACACCTAAATCGTCATTATAGCTCCTACCGTTTGGCTATAAAACCTTAAAATGTTAAACAGCGTTATTTTATAGTCAAGCCGCAAATCGTGTGACTGTGATGGCAATAGCCGATTGAGACCCCAACTGTCAGTAGCGACTTATAGCTAGGTAGATATACCTACACTTTCGATATATGTCTATATCGACTACTATATGTTGTCTTTCACTAAGTTTTTGTGTGGGCTAGATTTTTAGTCACCACAGTAAGTACAATAAGTTAAGTACTAAATCTAGAAGGTTCTATGGAACAACCTCTCCCTCTGATGGGGTTTTTATTTTTATTATAAATATAGAACAAATTTTGTATTTGTATAGTCTTCAAGTAAACTTCAACAAGTCAATAGCTATGAAAGCTAAGATGTAAAAAATTTTTGTACATATGTGTTAGAATGTAAGTTAGAAGCATAAGCAAAATAAAATCGGTCTGTTGTGTGCATATACGCGTTTTAATATCTCAAGCGCCTTAGAAGAAACTCCTTGTCACGGGCAAAACCTTGTGCCACAGATATCGAAGGGTCTGTCCGCACACCGGTCTAGTAGTTACTAGCCACGTGACATCCAACATGTAAAGATTGTGTATTAATCAATTTTAATTACAATTAAAACTTAGCAATGTCGCTACTGCGATCCGTTGTTTTTTGAAGAACTCGGACATCAGAAATTGTGCAGGTTGAGAGGGAAGAAATTTCTCTATCCTACACATATTTTATCTAAAGGGTTCTTAATAAATAATTACATATTTTTCGTAATCCACGAAAAATTGGTTTAAATCGTGCAAATAACAAAAGTAAAAATATTCCATCAGAGAATATTAATAGAAATAAAGTAATTAAAATTTTAATAAAAATTATAAGAAGGCTCAGCACTCGTATAACGTTTTGAGTAAAATAATAAAATAATTTCTACTAAATCATATCTCATAATTTTGGACCCTTTTTTACATTTTTAAATTACACCTAAGCTATTAGGGTAATTGAGTTCATTAAAATTGTCATAGCAGTCACTTTTAATGTGAGCTTCTAAATTCCATGTACCAAGATTTCATAGAACACTGTTAGCATTTCGGACAAAGTTGATAAAAGAACTAAACGGTACCCCAATTTTCGTAATGTAGGATTCGCGCTAATAATTTGCACAACGACGATTGGTCAACATGGTCAACGCCCACCTGGGGCCTGGGTTGTTTGGAAATTCTCGGCAAAACTACCATAAATTGGGAATTAAGATCACTATTAGTAATCACAAGAATTTCTCTTTGTTATTTTTGCTAAATAAGTAATAGCTACTTCTTAGTTTTTAATAGTCGTATTACAAAAAATGAAACAACAATAATGTCATGTTCCCGTTTATGCTTGTATTCACACATTCATTTTCAGGTTAATCTTATTAAATAACTTTTTGCCTGTCGATCGTAACCATGATAGATGGAAATAAAGAAAACAAATTTAAGCCCCTCGGAGAACCTAGGTTAGGATTCTGTGTAGAGTCGTCACAGATAACAGGATACCTACCTACTAACCGCGCCACAAAAAAAATCATACCTACTTTCAGTAACATATCTAGGGATCATTTTTGTAAATGTTACGTTACCTACTTCCCCAGCAAATGTTTGAAATAGAAGTTAAAATACTCAAAAGTTTTTTTTTGTTTAGTGTTCAGTTCACTTTGAACTACTATTGTGAAAACGTACGTGCGTACCTACCTAGCTAATTTTTAAAATAGGAAGTTAAAAATGATTTTAATTCAGTGTTTTAGTAAATGAAGGTTACTTTGAACCATTTTTGAGAATTAAGATCCTGCATAGGTAGTTAATGTTTAGTGTTAGTGAATGTACCTAAGTCATTGAACCATTCTTGTTAAAACTGAAAATGTTTAATGCAGTGCTAAGCAAAAAAGATTTGTGAATTAAAGAAGTAAGCTGCTGCTAAAGCTTTTTAGTTGAGTAGGTAGCTTTTAGCCATCCTGTTTTTATTTTTGCGTAGCTTCGCACAAATTCGCGTTTCTTCGCCGAAAAAAGTACCAGGAACACATAAACGATAAGACGTCGTACACGTTGTAGGTAATTATTGTGTAACTGGAGTCGTACGAATTCAAAAGTACTAGATTCTCATAAATTAGCGGGTGGCATATTCTAAAGTTCATTAAACTTTGTGGTCAAGTCAGAACGTAAAATTATTTTATGAAATTAGTATGAAAAACTGAAATGCCGATTTTCAGCGTGAAACTTTGGATAGTGATGGCTGAGTAGGTGCACTCTTGTCCCCTTTAGGGATTTAGAGCATTCCCGTTACACTCTGTATATAGAAAAAAGAGACATTTATCAAAAACATTATTTATGATTTATAAAATTTTAATAAAAACCATTTTTATTTGATTGCATGTGTTTTGATTCTTGCAAACAAAACAAAAAGTTCCCATACCTACTGGTCCTTTTCAGAGAGAACTAGATGTCAAAACATAAAAAAAAGTTATTCCTAACAAAAATACTCAATACGGAAACAGCGTGATTTGAACCATAGGCTGGCTGGATTAAGTCGCAGCGTCTACCTACTCTACCACTACACCACCGGGCAGATATTATTTAATGCGAAATAAACAATACGTATGTAGAACAACACTGCAGTTTATACCTAATTAATTTGTTAGGTTAAGAAACCAAAAGATAGAAGAACGGTTTAAATAAACTGGTTAGCTAATTATCAATGTATTGTATTGTATTGCATAACTATTATACTACTTTAAATAGAACTTCTTGCCAGCTCTTTTTGGCAGAAATTAACATTGTTTACATTGTATTGACGATTCAAAAGTGTTCTTAGAAACCTACTTGAATTCAAATTCAATATAATTTATTCAGTTTAGGCTACAATAATTGAGCACTTATGAATGTCACTACGCCATCGGTTCGTAAGTCTACAGGGCGGGAGACCTTGTACTGAGAAGAACCGGCAAGAAACTCAGCAAGGGCATTTCTTTTCTCCCTTTCTCTTACAGCGTCCAACTAAAATATTGGAAAATGCCCTCCCTATCATAAAAGGATACTTTCCATTACAAACATAGAAAAACATGAAATATAAAGCACAAGCACAACATAATAAAGTATCTAATATAAACAAAAGACAGTTTATGTATTCATCACTAGGAAATAATCAATGTCTTACAGTATTAATAAACAAAACAACAAAGTAAGACTAAATACTAAGAATACAAAGAAGTTTGCAAGAGCAGACCAGCCTGCACAGGCGGCACCCGTTCACGAGTATGACACATGAATCAGCCACCGCTTCGCTCAACCATGTTTTAGGGAACGTAACGACCCGACACACACGCCACCACCGCAGAGACACTTTGAGAGAGCATGACACACTCAAGCAACTCCAATAAAACTTCGATTGTACTAGTTACAATGTGTGTAGTAAACGAACAAAATGTAAGACGAGAAGATTGGAAGGTTCGTAATGCTTTACTACCGAGAAGCAACGGCAATAAACTCACTAGTTAATCATTTATACATCATATAGAAATACAATATAGCCTTACACTACGTAATAACATAATATACAATGTTTTAATTTAAAAAAAAAAATATTTCAAATGCCCCAATACAAATCAATTAAGTTCTAATTTTTCCAAGCATATTATGTATTCATCAACTTTGTAATAGCTTTTTTTCATTAAACTATCTTTGACATATATTTTAAATTTATTTGAGGGTAAATTAACCACATGTTCGGGAATTTTATTGTAGAAAAATATACTTTGTATTGCGAAAGAGCTATGTACCTTCTGAAGACGAAATTTTGGAACTACCAATTTATCCTTATTCCTTGTATTAACACTGTGGAGGTCACTATTTTTAGCAAATAAGTGACAATTTTGGCGTACATACATTATACAAGCGAAGATAATTGGCAAGGAACAGTTAAAATATCAATTTCCCTAAATAGTTCCCTAAGAGAAATTCGAGGTCCTAATTTATAAATTGACCGTACTGCTCTCTTTTGCAAAATAAAGACTGTATCAATATCAGCTGCCTTACCCTAAAGCAAAATGCGAAAAGACATGACGGAATGGAAATAGCTAAAGTAGACCAAGCGAGCAGTGTCAACATCTGTTAGCTAACTTTCCTAACTGCATAGGCAGCTAAACTGAGTTTTCCTGTAAAAACTGAAATGTGAGGCTTCCACTGCAGCCTATTGTCTAATGTAATACCTAGAAACACTGTTGAGTCTAATAGTTCTATTTTTTCTCCGTTTAGGGATAATTTTGTTCTTGTGTTTCTGACATTTGGCATCATAAATTTTAAGCACTATTTTAAAAAGACTATTTTCGCATTAAGAAGTAAATTTTGCCGTAAACCACTGAAGAACCTGAGAAAGCGCACTACTTACGTCGTCAAAATTAGTTTTATTTCTGTCAACTTTAAATAAAAGAGATGTGTCATCAGCTAATAGTACAATCTTGCATAGCTTCTCCACAAAGAAATGCAAGTCATTTATGTAAATTAAAAATAGAAAAGGAACTAAAATAGAACCTTGAGGAACTCCTAATTTTACTTCAGAGCCATTGGATTTTACCTTATTGATTTGAACCTTCTGCATTCTACTACTCAAATATGAGCGGATAAGCTCAAGAGCCAAATCTGCAATAGCATAATGACTCAGTTTCCGTATAAGAGTTTCATGTTGCACGCAGTCGAATGCCTTTGATAGATCACAGAAGATACCAATAGCATTTTGTGACTGTTCCCAAGCAGCAAATATATGCTGTATAAGGGCAACACCTGCGTCAGTTGTGGAACGCCCTTTTGTAAAACCAAACTGTTGAGGATGAAGTAATCCATTTAAGTTAAAATGTTTAAGCATCTGATTGAACATAAGTTTTTCAAAAAATTTGCTTAAGGCAGGCGGTATAGATATAGGTCTAAAATTATTAGGATCATCTTTACTTCCACTTTTAAAAAGTGGTATTATTTTACTATATTTCATTAAGTCTGGGAATATCCCTTCGTCAACACACTTATTAAATATTATGGCTAAGATTGGTGCTATAATATCAATAATTCCGCTAAGCACTTTGACTGATATACCCCATAGGTCACAAGTTTTTTTCTGAGTTAGTAATTTAAATGTCTTTATGTTGTCTTCAGAGGTAACATGCTCAAATTTAAATATAGCCTTGCATTTATTTACATTACATTTTGAAAATAACTCTGATTCTAATGGAGAGGAATTTCAGTAAAATATTTCTCAAAAGAGTTAGCGACATCAAGATCTGAATCAATTATTTTTGAATTTACAGTAAGTGAATAATGATTGTCACGCGGTTTTAGTTTTCCTGTTTCACTATTTATTACATTCCATGTGTCCTTTATTTTATTATCAGAATTTTTAATTTTATAACTTAAATGTATTGATTTTGCAACCCTGCATACTTTTTTAAATAATTTTGAATACATTTTGACATAGTTGGTGAATGTGGGACTGTGGTTATATTGGTTCATTTCATGCAACTCATACAACCTAGTTCGACTTCGGTGTATTCCTACAGTAGCCCAGTCCTTGAATTTCATTTTATTATTTGGCCTAAAAGTTTTCACTTTAAACAATGGCTCGAACTCATTACTTAAGAAGTCAAAAAAACTATTATAAAGATTATTAGCATTATCATGCATGAAATGTAAAAATGGAATTTTCTTTTCAATATTAACTTTAAAATTGTTTAATCGAGCAGTGGTCACAGGTCTACAAGTTACTAGTTGAGATTTTTTTTATAGTGGTGTAGAATTTTTATTATTTGACCACTGTGATCGGACGGCAAATTGTTAATAATAGATTTATCTTTTACTTCAACGTTACAGAAAATATTATCTAAGCATGTAGCTGAAGTCTATGTAATTCTAGTTGGTTCCAGAAACAAATAATTTAAGTCAAAACTTGTAAATAAGTTAGGAAAGTATCAGAACTGACGCAAGGAATGTGATGGATAATCTATAACCTGCAAAATACTGCGAGAAATATATGAAAGCCTGTGGTATTTTTATTGAATGGAGAAAAGGCGCCAAGAATTTTTCAGAATCTGTGTTTTTGGCCTACTTCCAGTACTTAGCCAAAGCTAAACAACCTTCCACTCTTTGGAGTACCTACTTAATGCATTGCTACTGATGCAAATAAGCCAAAACTAAGCCCTTCAAATTCAAAAGATTAAGGAATACCCTAGACTCTTGCCAATAAAAGAAGGACAAACATTGAAGCAGGCAGATAAATGGATTATTTTTAAGGTATTAGGCTTAAGCGGTATTGTTTTGTACTGTTGCTATCGGGGCCATGCTTACGCACGAAACGAACGCAACCTGTGTTTTGTTTTCTGGCAACACTCTACTCTGTGGTAGTCATTAGTCTGCAAGAATTAAAAATAAACTATTGTAAAAATATGAAGATCGTGTCTATTTCAAAATATGTAAAATCAACTTGTTGTGTATGAAATATAAAAGTGTTATTTACTCTTATACTTTACTTTACCTACGTTTTTGATCTTGTCCCTACCTTTTATGTCCTCTAAAGCTGAAAACATTGTAATTTGGGGCTCCTTTAGGTCCCCTTAGAAGACATAGGACAGACAGACGTGGTCTATTTAGGTACAATAGTACTATTGAGGTAAGTAAACTTGTTCCTTTAATTTAAGGTTTAATTGTACCTGTCATCATTGACAAAACAGGTATATTTTCGGATTTAGAATTTAACACAAAAAATTTATAGAAGTTAGTAAGTAAGTAGATATAAACAAATCATATGAACAGGATTTTTTAGGTAGAAAACGCAAGCTGATTTTCTTTGCGACATAACAGGTAAGAAATTTAACCATTTGGCACCGGCGAAAAAGCTTAGAAGAAGAATTTT
Source organism: Apoda limacodes (assembly GCA_946406115.1). Lineage (NCBI taxonomy): Eukaryota > Metazoa > Arthropoda > Insecta > Lepidoptera > Limacodidae > Apoda > Apoda limacodes. The sequence continues at coordinate 275,908 of OX291553.1, read as the reverse complement.
AAACCTTCTTGGCTCTATTATAAGGATAATAAAGCGTTATCTAGACCATGAAGATGCTATTCATTACGACGGGTTAGTTTCTCTATTAAAAGATAAGCAGTCAGCTACTGATAATAAAATAAAGTTGTCTCCAAAGTGTTGGATAATCTTATTAACAGTACGGAAATCTTACATGCAAATTCTTTAATTCTCGACGAGCGTTTGAAAAGAACCGAAAGAATTGTAAAATACATAGCTATTAAGGAAAATAATTCTATATATGCTACATACATATGTTTTGGGTATGTACTACACATTTACAAATAACTTCCGAACCATATATATTACATTAAACGAAATTGAAACCGCCGTAGCGTTCAGTAAGTTGTCCGTGCTACATCCGTCCATTATAAACTCTACCGAATTGCGCGATATAAACTGCGATGTATATCAGAAACAGATAGTTCGCTATACCCTCTAACTAAACAAACCTTAGTTAAACTTGAAACAGTAATTACAGTTAAGGCCTTTATTAAAGACAACCAGATAACGTCTATCATGGAAATTCTGTTAACAGACAATGACACTTCTAGTTATTTAAAATTATATTTCCTACCGATTTTCTATAAACCAGGTAACAAAACTGTCGTCATTATTTCCAAATATCCCTACCGCAAAGTGCTAAGTACGTGGCAGTTGCTAATCCTTGTGCAAAAATTGCTGCTGACAACCAATTCTTAAGCACTAAAGTAAACCTTGTGCCTTTCAAACTGATGACGATTCAACCCAACCTTACCAGCTGTATACCATATGAAGTTGACAATATTAAGATCAAGCAAATCAAGGCTAACATTTTGATAGTCTTTTCGGGAACAACGACTATACTCTGTAATAAATGCAACAACGACATCAGCAGAGAAATGCATATGGGAACATACATGCTAACCATAGATGATGGCTGTGAAATCTCCGTGAAGAATGTTCATCTTCATCAGCGCCGCAACTACGCCGAATATTTGAACTACAAACTTACCTCAGTTATGAACCTGCCTGAAATAAAACCATCTAATAGGATGCAAGTGGAATCTATCAACTTAAGAGGCGTTAACCTGGATGATTTTAGGCTCCTATACCACGCCTTGAAGATGAACAGCTACGACCCGGTGCAGAGTGACAATGTTGAAAATCTAAATGTAATAAAGATGAAAATGTTTTCCTCTAAGTCTAAGTTGTCTGCATCTGTATAAGGTTAATGAAAATGTTAAATAAAATGCGAAATAATCGAAACTCTGTACAATCCGATAACTTTGCACTTGGTGAGGCAGGAGTTATACACCCACTACCAAGACGTACCACCGGATCCTTATTCGTGCCTAAAAGTGCAAGCATGCACGACACGTCAGAGCTGCAGCGAGCGTTATGGAGAAAGTGGGTGTGCGTCATGGGAGCCATGATGTCAAATTTAGTCTGTCAACTAATTGGTCGAGGAGTCTGCCTCTCCGTGAAGTGACTGAAGAGTTCCATCGCCGGTGCTTGCAATTTAGGTCGCCTAAAGCAAAGGAGCAAGTCTTTTGAGGGGGAGAGATAAACCGATGCAATGATGATCGGCTGATGGCCGGTCATCGCTCCGCGGCAGACGGATGCTTCTAAATTCGTAAGGGGCGGAGGATCGATGGGAAAGCAATGCAGGGAGCGTCTGTAATAGATTAGAGTACCTCTGAGAGAGGAGGTAGTTCTATCATAACGGACGGTGCGATAGCTCGCAAGCGAAGGGGTGCGGATGGCTGGTTTGAGGAACGTTTTCTGTATGAGGTAGACGTCCGGTTTATGGGACGAGAGGAATTCCGACAATTCCTCCCTTTGGTTGCGGAGACTGTTGGCATTTAAGTAGTCGATGGAGACGGAGCGGGGTTTTTCAACTACCGTCGGAGGTCGGCTCCAGGCGTTGATCGCAGGGGAGCATGCACAAAGGGTGCCTGTTGGCGGGGGACGGAGGGGCGCGATTTACCCTTTTTGGGTTTCCGTGTGTTCTGTTTAGGAGCTTTTGGGCACCCGCGGTAGTTTGCAGGGTGGCTCTTGAGAACGCAAGCGACCGGATCGGATGCGACAGGGGGAGTCTGCTCCTCCATATTCCACAGTGGCTTGGTGGTGTGCAGTGTTTAAACGTGGTAGAATATCGGTTAAAATGTTCTGAATGATCGTCGTGTAACAGTCCGTTTTATAATTATATTTCATAAATAAATTATATTTATATTTCAATTGGGAGTGTGCATAGCATTTTGCAAGATCACTTAGGAATGAAAAAGTTATCCGCGCGTTGGTTCCCAAGAATGCTAACGGACGCACAGAAGCAAACGCGACTCAAAATTTCAAAGAGCTCATTGGAACTGTTTCAAAGAGATCCTGATCTTTTTTTGGCTCGATTCCTAAAAATGGATGAAACATGGCTTCATCATTATGATCCAGAAACTAAACAGCAATCAATGTCTTGGAAAAGACCGTCATCTCCCACACCAAAGAAATTCAAGACTCGACGATCTGCCGGCAAGATCATGGGCTCAGTTTTTTGGACTGCCAGGAGATAATAATGATTGAATACCTTGAACATGGAGCCACTATCACAGGAAATATCTACGCAGAACAAATAAAAAAATTACGTCAGGAAATCCTTGAAAAGCGACGAGGAAAACTCGCGAAAAAACTTTTGTTACATCAAGACAACGCGCCGGCGCACAAGTCTGCAGTTGCCATGGCAGCAATCCAAGATGCTGGCTTTGACATCCTCGATCATCCACCATATTCACCTGACTTGGCCCCTAGTAAGGCCACCGTAAACGATTTTTTGTGTTCTCAAGATGAAGATTTTTTCAAAAAGGGAATTTTGGCTCTAGACAAAAAGATTTGCTAAATGTATTGACCTAAAGGGTGATTACGTCGAAAAATAAAATAACATTAAATAAATTCATTTTCTAACATAGCTATTCTCATTACTTTTTGAACGCCCTATTTACAAAAGATCAAAGTTTAGATATCATAGCTAGTATCAGATGGACACTTGTTCACTGTCTATTAAATACTGGTCCTAAATCAAATATGGGTTTTACTTTTATATAATCATAACCCCATCTGAGGGAGAAATCCTTCTAGATTTAGTGCTTAAGTCATTCATTGTACTCACAGTGGTGATTGAAAATCAAGCCCGTACAAAAACTTAGTTAAAAATAGTGCGTTGTTTTTCAGATATCATTTATACAGACAAGAAACAGGAAAAAACCCGAGATTGAACCTTGTGGCACGCCCATACACACTACAGACTCCGGCGATTTTACACCGTTGATGTCAACTGCTTGAATTCTGTCACTTAAATACGAACTCAAAAGTTCGAGACTATCGGCCTTAACTGATAATTGTTTACTAGACATTATTTTGTTGTTTGAGAATGATTTAATTTAATACTGATTAAGAATTATTTTTCCAAAAATTTTGCTAAGTGTCGGTAGAATTGAAAGTAGTCTATAGTTAGTGGTGTCTGTTGTACTGCCGGCTTTAAAAAAAGGAACAGCCTTACTATGCTTCATTACATCAGGGAACACACCAGCCACAATGCTGACACTAAATACGGTTGCCAGATAAGGTGAAATATAGTAGTTATTGAAGAAACAATTTAAGCAGATAGGTCGTCTAGGTCAGCAGTCGTTTTCATTTTTAGTGACTTAAAAGCTTATAATTATATAAGCTATTATGTTTTTAGCACTTACAAAATTGAAATTAAAAGATGTCGTTGCAACATGCTACATTTGGTCTAAGAAGCATTTTAGCGAGGGTGGGAGATAATTTCAAAGACTTTGTAGTAGTAGTAACTTAAGAAAAATTTAAAAGCTTTAGCAACTTCAGCTGTAGTACTCAAAAGTTTATCATTAACTTTAGGTTTAAATTTAGAATTACACTCTTTGGATTTTCCAGCTTCCTTATCTATAACTTTCCAAATAGTTTAAGTTACATCTAAGCTATTTCTAATTTTATTATAAACTAGGTCTCTGCTGTGGCATAAACTTGCTTAAACATTTTAGAATATTTTTTTTTAGTTATCAAAAATCACTTTTGTTATAATTCCGTTCCTCATATAATTCATACAATCTTTTTCTACTTTTGTAGATTCCCACCGTCGCCCACACACTATTTTTAGGATGCTATTAACTTTAATTATCTTAGGTTTAAATGTTTTGCTACATACATTCAGTTTTAACCAAGTTAGATACATGAGTATAAGCCTCATTAGGATCCTCATTTAACGGTTGGCTTAACAGTTTCGTTCGTTGCAAATTTCTACTTATATAGAGTAAGTCGACTCTGAGTTAAACATGTACTTAATATCCCTTTGTAATGTGTTTTGCAAGGGTACGCTAAAACTGGCTAACAGACCACAGGGATCTAAGGCTAATTTATTGATAACACTTAATTCAAGTATTCTATATTTGCAAAATATTATCAATATTGGATGCTGCCGTCAAACTTACTCTAGTAGGCTCTAAAAAAGATTATCAAGTTTATAACACTTCAGAGACGAATTGTTCTAAATATTAAGGTTAAAATCACCACAAATTACAATATACTTTTTTTTATACAAATGGCATCTTTATGTAGATGTGAGATCGAAAGGGTTTTCAAAAACCCTACTTGAATAAAAAGCTATTTGATTTGATTAATTATTGATACCGGTTTACCCTAAACAGCGAGTGCTGCTCGTAGTTTGACTTTCTTATACCTCTAAATCTGGCTGGTACGTTCTTTTACGGATTACGACGGACGAGATTGCACGGAGCACCATAGGAGGAGGGTCGTTCGCGATAGCGCAGACGCATCTGTAGCGGTACGTCGGATCCGCTGCGAGTCGGTAACTCCAAAGGTGCGGGGCAACCTCGTGCACGGGTACACCGAAGTTTTACTCAGATTTTATTTTGGAATAATACTATTTGTACTTTAATTTTGTAGTGGGTACATTGTCCGACTCTTGTTGAACGCCGAAATCCACCAGCATGGTTTTGTTTACTTTTTTAAATGGGACGCAGTGCTCGAAGCAAAAGAAGTAGATACAGCTGTAATTTTTTTTTATAATAAAGTTTTTGATTGTTTAGATGATTGCGTTCCCAAAAAAAGCGTGTGGTCGTAAACCACAAGTATACGTATCCTTCGTGGTTTACAACTGAAATAATACGCAACATAAGATTAAAACATTTTCATTTAAAACGTTTTAAGGCTACCGGAAATCAGTACGATCGTGAAATGTTTAAACAACGTAGGCAAAGTGTAAAGCAACTAATGGATCGGGCATATAAAGAGTATATTAAAATGACTGAAGATAACATAACTAAAGACCCTGCTCAATTTTGGAATTACCTTAGGGAACTACGGACAACAAGACAGACTTGTGAACAGTACCAATGTGGGGATGGAACGGTCACAGGACTCGATGCAGCTAATGCATTTGCCGATTATTTTAAATCAGTATTTTGTTCTAATAAACCAGAACTAAATGTAGAACACTCTCAACGGCATGCTAGTCAAACTGCTGATGCGTCACGTGTTGCCATCGATTGTATTACTGTGCAGGAAATAAGACGTACTGCACGGAGTATTAAGCCAAAATCAGCTCCTGGGCCTCACAATGTACCTCCGTACATAGTTAGGGATTGTATTAGTGTTTTTGAACTGCCTCTTCTGTATATTTTCAATCTTTCATTAAAACTTGCAGTGTATTCTAGGGTATGGAAAATATCTAGAGTTACACCTGTGTTAAAAAAATGGTTCCAGATCCAAAGTCGATGACTATAGGCCTATAGCTGTTCAGTCAGCATTCGGTAAGGTCTTCGAGGCTGTTATCAATCGGTCCATTACACCACAAATAAAGGCTCGACTTTCCAACAGCCAACACGGGTTCCGATTGGGACGCTCTACAGCAACCAGTCATCTGGAATTCTTAAACTATGCTGTGACTAGACAAAGGCCACCAACTCGACTCGACGTAGCGTTCTTTGATTTTAGAAAAGCTTTTGACCAAGTCTATAATGATAAGCTCCTACAAAAATTTGTAGATATAGGTTTCACTCCAAGGCTCTTACATTTTTTTGCCAATTATTTTTCTGACCGAAAACAGTGCGTAAAACTCAATGGGTATAGTTCTGAGCTTTACGAGACTACGTCAGGAATAAGCCAGGGTAGTACGCTTGGGCCAACGCAGTTCCTAATATTTATAAACGACCTGCCGAGTGTTGTCAGGACATTAGAAAATTTAGCTCCTATGTTTGCTGACGACGTCAAACTATTTCTAAGCATCAGTTCTAACGACAGCCAACTTTTTCAGAGTGACATCGACGGCGTTGTTGAATGGAGTTGCAAAAATCACTTAGAACTAAATTTGTCAAAGTGTAAAGTGATGACTTTTGCTCGTTCACGGTCGCCGCACTCACACAACTACGTCGTCGATGGCGCTTTGCTAACGCGAGTTGAAGAAATACGTGATTTAGGTATTATTCTAGATAACAAGCTTACTCTTAATAATAAAGCTTTTAGGGCTCTTACTTTTGTTATGCGCCAAACTGCACGTTTCAATGACAGTGCACCTGTCGTGGCTCTCTTGTAGCAGTAGCCCGGTTGACCGAACTACAGTTCGGTTGTGACAAAGAACCGGTAAAGTTAGTCTTAATCGTTAAAACCATATTTTTTTATCACACTTGCTCGTAAACATTGTCATTACGGGCAGGCAAAACCTTAATTGCTCACACGGGCTCTTTCTTTGTAAATTTTATTTTACAAAAGTGATAGATTTCATCAAGCTCTTCGTTTCGAACGACAGCTGTTAAACTAAACAGGCCAATATCTCCGAAACTATGTATCGTTGACCAGTGGTTTTTTACAGAAGTGATATATTTCATCAAGATCTTCATTTCGTATGACAGCTGTCAAAAAAAATTGATAATTAAAATTTTAAAAAAAAATTAGGGTTTTTATGATAAAAAAAATTGACATTTATTTGTTTTTCGACAGTCATTTGTTTTTAGGGTTCCGTACCTGAAAGGTAATTAGGAACCCTATTACTAAGGCTTCGCTGTCCGTCCGTCCGTCCGTCTGTCACCAGGCTGTATCTCACGAACCGTTATAGTAAGACAGTTGAAATTTTCACAGAAGATGTATTTCTGTTGCCGCTATAACAACGAATACTAAAAATCAGAAGAAAATAATATTTAAGGGGGCTCCTATACAACATACGTGATTTTTTTGCTCGTCTTTGTAGATAATGGTACGAAACCCTTCGTGCGCGAGTCCGATTCGCACTTGGCCGATTTAAAAGATAACGTTAATTTTGCTAAAAAAATGTTGAAAGAAAGAAAGAAAGAAAGAAAAAAGAAAGAAAGAAAGAAAGAAAGAAAGAAAGAAAGAAATTACTACGAAGGGCACGCACCGTTGGAAGAGCCTTGGTGCGGTGCGTGGCTGTCCGTGGTTACCGGCCGTGCGTGGCATCATCTAACATTTGAATGTTTCGCGGTACGTACTTGGTGCGCAGGAGAAGTTGGTGCGCGTGGTAGTGGCCGTGCGCGAGCCGGTTTGCTCCGAGCCGTGCGCGTCCACGCACCAGCACATGCCGAGTGCTTCGTCGCACTGCAGGGGCAGGTACCACCCGCGCGTGTCGCACCGCGGCACGTACGACCCTGCTCGCACAGAGACACGCGCACATGTAGCATCCATTACTGCCACCAACACAAATATGGAATCATAACGGCTTTTAGCGGTTACATTTAGCTGATGTGCTGTCTAAAATCAGATATAGTTATGACCGAGCGATGAAATATGCTGACACAAATACGAACAGGTACAATCGCAAAATTTGGCGGTGTAACATTTAACTAAATTTTTTGAAGATTTATGTAACGATATATCACACAACGTGGCACGTGAATTTTCCACAGTTCAAAATTATTGTTCTCCACTTTGATTATTAGCCTGTCTGGATAGAGCTTTGACGTCGACCTGTCACATAAATCGCAGCCCATTTTGAAATACAGTGTGCATGAACAGCTGTAACTACAGTATAGAAAGTTATCTTTGTGGGTGTAAGTCTGCTTGCCAGCTTTTAAACTTTTACCCCAAAAGTGGGGAAACGGTTTCATTCGGTTTTTACACCTGCATCAAAGTCATTCTAATCAAATAGACCAATTTTAGCGTTAATATACTGCACACTAGCGCTGCACTTTGATACACAATATATTATTTATTTCCTTATTATACTAACTGGCGATTAATTACTTTAAGAACGTTTTGAATATGTTTTAATGCGGTATTCTGCTAAAAGTGGCCGCCTTTAGCCAATACTAGAATCAAACCTTGTAGACATTTTTTACAAATAATACGTGACGTTGTAAAAATAGTTCGTCTTGTCTTGCCAGCCTTCATACGTCCCCACTGCTGGGGCACGGCCTACCCTCTTAAGCGAGGGTGATTGGGCCATAGTCCACACGCGGGCCCAGTGCGGATTGTGGACTTCATATACGTCATTTTTTTTATTTTCTTAACGTATGCAGGTTTCCTCACGATGTTTTCCTTCACCGAAAAGCCAGTGGTGTGATTAAATTAATCAGTGTACTTGAGAAATTAAGAAAAGACTCATTGGTATACGCCGACCCCGGGGTTCGAACCTCCGCCACTTGGGACGTGAAGTAAAATTTAAACCCCTCGGCCACCACCGACTCTAAAATAGTAGGTAGTATTTTCACCTTTTTGAATTACGCTTTCTCTGAAGAAAAAATGAACAATATCTTGTGGCGGCGCTAGTTTGCAGTATATGGGGCACTAAAGGATACTTACAAGAAACATTTGACTCGTTATGTAAAGATTTCGTAAGTTTGACGACAAACACTCCAGTAGTTAAACAGGTAAAATTATGAAAAATCAGGTTTAAAACAAGATATTTATTCTCATGACTATTACAGAAAAAAATTAGAAAGGCATGACAGGTTTTGATTTCAATATCGAATTATAATTATTCTTATACGTCAAACACTCACTTCACGAACAGGCTTTTACGGTTAATACTAGAAAAATACCTACAAAATTAGCAAGTTATAACTTTGATTTTTATGGTTCCGTACCCAAATGGTAATTAGCGGAACCCTATTACTAAGACTTCGCTGTCTGTCCGTCCGTCTGTTGTTACCAGACTGTATCTCATGTACCGTGATAGTTAGACAGTTGAAATTTTTACAGAAGATGAATTTCTGTTGTCGCTATATCAACGAATACCAAAAACCAGAATAAAATAAATATTTAAGGGGGCCATACAACAAACGTATTTTTTTTGCTTGATTTTGCTCGATATTGATAACGGCAACACAAATATTCACTGAATATTAAGTTATATAGTCACTTTAAAAATAAATAATTAAATTAAAATAAAACAAATATTTCAGGGGGGGTCCCATACAAAAAACGTGATTTTTTTGCCGTTTTTAATAGATAATGGTACGGAACTTCTCGTGCGCGAGTCCGACTCGCACTTGGTCGATTTTTTTAGGGGTCCGTACCCAAAGGGTAAAAATCGGGACACTATTACTTAGGCCCCGCTGTCTGTCCGTCCGTCCGTCTGTCACCAGGCTGTATCTCATGAACCGTGGTAGCAAGACAGTTGCAATTTTTACAGAAGATGTATTTTTGTTGCCGCTATCACAACAAATACTAAAAAACAGAATAAAATAAATATTTAAGGGGGCTCCCATACAAGAAACGTGATTTTTTGCTCGTTTTTGCTCGACATTGATAACGGCAACAGGTAGACGCTTGAAATATTCACGAAATATTTAGTTATATATTCACTTTAAAAATAAATAATTAAATTAAAATAAAACAAATACTTATTGGGGGCTCCCATACAACAAACGTGATTTTTTTGGCTTTTTTATAGATTATGGTACGGAACCCTTCGTGCGCGAGTCCGACTCGCACTCGGCCGATTTTTTTCAATTCTGCACCCTCAAAAACACAATAGAATTCAGACAACAAGATTTCTCAGAAATGAAACCTAGCTTGATCAATTTGTCATCACAAAAACCCTCTTTATAGTAAATGTCATGAAAATCAATAACGCTGTTTCGAGAACCCTATTACAAATTTATAATAATTGCTCTTTAAATAGTATAGGATTATGACACTCTTCTCGTTTTATAAACCCGCATCAACACGTCCCTACTGTTGGGGCACACATACCATACTGACAATCATCTATTTTTATAAATAAATTACATTTATTACCGCTCTGATAATAAATGTCACAATAGCGGCCGTAGTGATTTAAATAAGCAAAAGTAAATGGGAAAACTAAAAACTAACAACCAAGACAACAAACTGTTAATTTCTAAAGAATGTAAGGCAAAGCTTTCGCTCTATAGAGGTGCTTGACGAACTTGACTCGGACCACCGTCCTCCTCCGATTAGGTTCCCCATCGGACACTCCTCCTGACACTAGAACCATGATGGACTGGGATAAATTCGGGCAATTACTCGAAAACCCCAGGTCGCACGTCTAGATCGCGTTCGTTTTGCAATAGACTCGCTCACAAGCCACCTGACCACCACCACCACGGTTGGTGACTACCACCACCTGCCTATCACCACCTGCCTACCAATCCTGCCTCAGCACATAAGGTCGCTAATGACTGAGCGTAACGCAGCAGAGCGTTGAATTCCGTTAACTCGTCCCAACAACGTTCCCGCGTTCGATGATGAAGAAAAAGCGGATTGCCTCTAAACCCAATGTGCCTCAAGCACACAACTTTTCGATCCCGATCACGTGCGTGATGTAGACGGTGAAGTAAAGCGCAGAGCTTCTCTGCCCCCACAGAATCCTCTGCCCCCCGTTACGATCGACGAAGTCAAACAGGTTAACAAAAACCTTCGCCCCCGTAAAGCCCCGGGCCTCACGGTATCTCTAACGATATCCTAAAGCGCCTTATTTTTCCCCTTCTCTGCATTCTTGCCTTCTAGTAGCCATTTACAACGCTGCTATCGAAAATTGCATTTTCCTTCTCAATGGAAAGATGCAATTGTTGCAGGCATTCACAAGTCAGGGAAAACTCGTCAAACCTTCCTCTTACCGCCCTTTAAGTTTACTCAAGGCCCTTAGTAAACTTTACGAACGCCTCCGCCTCGTACGCCTACCGAAAGCTATATTCTCCCGGATCACGGAACACATTTTCACTGGCTTCCAACCAGTATTAGGTAAGCCCCGTCACACGGGCGCTGTCTTTTTCGATGTAGCGAAAGCCTTCGACAAAGTCTAGCACAACGGTTTAATTTATAAACTGTACAACTATCAGACTATTAACATCATTCGAGACTATTTGTTGAACCGCAGCTTTCGCTATAGAGTCGAAGGCACTCTCTCTTCCCCTCGTCCCATACAAGCAGGAGTCCCGCAAGGGTCCGTACTCGCCCCTATCTTATACCTTCTGTACACGAACGACATCCCTAAAACAATAGGTACCCAATTAGGCCTCTGCGCGGACGATACCGCTATTTACACCACTGATAGGCAAGTGAGTCGAATCACTGAAAGAATCCAATCCGCAATCACCGCCCTAGGCGAAATGTTTCAGAAATGGAGAATCTAAGTGAATCCCGACAAAAGCTCTGCCGTTCTTTTTATCGTAGGCCGCCCTCCGCGACCATCTCCCGAGCCGAGCCGCTTTTGTCCTCGGTCGTCTATATCCCATGATAGGCAAGTCGAAATAAGCTGACTCTTTACACCACTTGCATCCGCCCCATACTAGCATACGCTAGCGCCGTCTAAACGCAACCTCCATAAACTCCAGACCCTCAAAATTCGCTTCCTCAGAGTGGCTTCCGGAGCCTCCTGGTTCGTCCGGAATGCGGTCCTATACAGAGACTTTGAGCTCCTCACGATTCCCCAATATCTTAAAGACCTGGCAGTCCGTTTTTTCGAGCGAACACAAAATCACCCGAACCGATTAATTGTGCCATCCACAACGTATCGTCCCCCCGACCGACCTCTGCATGGTCGAAAAACTATTGTTAGGCGGCCTTGGCACGTACTAACTGCTCCAGAGGCTGATCTCGCTATCCGGATAGCCAGACTAGTCTCAACGACCTCCCCTAATAGGGCCTGCCCCCTAACACGACGGCGACGTCGTTGATCGGCGAACGCACGGATACACGAGGTATCAAAGAGTGTCAGGGCGCTTCACTTATAATCGCAACCGCGTAACGGGGAAATCCCCTTCTGGCGCTGAATCACCTTCGGGTTCGAGGCTCACGCTAGTCGAAGGGACGACCCCAAGAGAAACAAACCCAAGCCGAGGCTAGGCCGTTAGATTCCTTTAGAGTCTCGCCCCAAAAGCTCGGTGGAGCAGTAATGGCTGCACAAGCCAACCGCATAGTCTGATCAGGTAAAATTACTATTAATTTAATAATAATAATATACTTTATTGCGCATATAGAATACAAAACAATTGAAACAATAAAAGTAATAACAAATTGGCGGTCTTATCGCTAATGAGCGATCTCTTCCAGACAACCTTTGAGTAGAGGAGACTTTATAAAATTATTGAGTAGAATGTGCTAACTGAAACTTAACAATTTAAAAAAAAAAAAAAAGGCATCAGTAAAATAATATATACATTTATAGCAATAGCTAAATTTATATACATATGAATAATAAATAATACTAATACGTACAAACATCTAAACAAAATAAATATATACCCACCGGCACAATTAGCGGAACACAAAAAAAGGATTTGAACGAATGGCAGCAGGTTCTCTTTACTGATGAGTGCAGAGTTCTTTTAAAACAGATCGATGGGAGACAGCGAATATGGAGACGCAAAGGAGAACGCCACATACAGTCTAATATTGAACACACAGTGGCTTATGGTGGCGGCTCGATTATGGTTTGGGAAGGGATATGTTTGGGAGCTCGCACGGAGTTAGTGATAGTCACAGGAGGGACCATGACAGCAGATCGATACATCAGAGATATTTTAGAAAAATATGTTGTACCATTTGCCCCATTTATTGGTGACGACTTTATTCTAATGCAAGATAATGCTTGTGCTCATAGTGCACAATCGGTACAGGCATATCTGAGCCACGTAGGTATACCGGTGATGCAGTGGCCAGCAAATTCCTCCGATATGAATCCGATAGAGCATGTCTGGAACTTGCTAAAAAGAAGGGTTAAATCCAGACTGCCACCCCCCAACAATCTGAATGATTTCGTCAAATATATGCGTTATTATCTCATAGTCTCACTTTTTTTTCTGTTCCGCTAATTGTGCCGGTGTGTATATATATATATCAAATACATAACAAAAAATTAAAATAAATACACAAACTACATACATCTTAAATAATATAGATGAATAAACAGTGTTGATGAGACAGCTTAAATTTTTAAGTAATGTGTCATTACGAGATTTTTAAATATTCTTAAATTTTGTGCTTTTTTGACATCAAAGGGTTAACTATTCCATAGCCTTATGGCTGTGACAGTGAATGAGTCATTATATGCTTGCGAATAATGTGTTGGGGTTTTCAGCATCATGTTTGTAGTGGCGCGATGAGCTGTAGACCCTATAAAATTGAAACGCTCTTTCAAGTATAATGGAGTAGACGGATTGAACAGTACGTTGTAAAGAAGAAACAGAAAATGAGTATTCCGGCGAAGGCAAATTGGGAGCCACTTGAGTTTTAATCGAAATTCGGATATATGATCATATTTACGTAAACCAAATATGTATCTAATACATAGGTTCTGGAATCGCTCAAGCTTATTTAATTGCTCCTCAGAATGGTCAAGATAGCTAGCATCCGCATAATCAAGGACAGGTAGCAGTAGTGATTTAGCCAGTGCAATTTTAGTGGCAATGGGCAAGAAGTTACGCAATCTGCTAATAGATTTAGCTGTAGCAAATATTTTTCTGCTTACTTCTTTTAATTGTGGTTCCCACGAAAATGTCTGGTCTATGATCATGCCCAAGTTATTTACAGCCTCGCTATATGGAATGACTGTTCCATTAATACTCACTTTAGGAAGATTTTGTACATTAATCTTAGATATCATTCTTGAACTTGCCACAATGATAAGTTGCGTTTTATTTGGATTTACGTTTAAACCGTAAGAGGTACTCCAATCCATAATGCGAGCAAGATCGTTATTTATAATCGCAACTGCACTTCTTAGTTCACTAACTGGAGCCTGAGTATATATTTGAAGATCGTCTGCATATAGATGGTAGAGAGAAGATAAATTAGATGTTATATTATTAATGAAAATAGCAAAGAGAAGTGGAGACAACACGCCACCTTGCGGGACATCAGCATTGGTGTAGCACCAAGTAGAGAAGGAATCATCTACCTTGATCCGCTGCCGGCGCCCACGCAAGTAACTTTGAAACCAGTCGATTGCTATTGGAGATATGTTAAGAGAACTTAAAAGTGAAAGTAATATATAAAAGTCAACAGTGTTAAAGGCGTTGCTAAAATCTAATAGTGTTAGCACTGTGACTTTTCTGTTTTATATACCGAGACGAATGTCATCAGAGATTTTGATAAGTGCAGTAACCGTACTATGTTAAGGACGAAAACCAGATTGAAGGGGATTTAGTAAGTTTTTTTTAGTGAGGAAATGAGACAGCTGTTCATGAACAAGACGTTCAAGAACTTTAGAAAGGAATGGTAAGATGGATATGGGACGATAATCGGAATAACAGACAGGATTTGCTTTTTTTGGCAAGGGAATAATTAATGAATCTTTCCAGAAACCTGGAAATTCGCCAGGGCAATAGAGTGATTAAGGATATTTGTGATGATAGGAATAATAATGTCAAGGATAGGAAGGATCATGTTACGGCTAATGCAGTCACTCCCCACAGCGTTAGAAGATATAGCGATAATGCTCTTCTTAACATCACAATCAGAAAATCGACTTAGAAAAAATGGAGGAAAGTCAGGAGTTGGTTTTAAGGAAAGTGAGTTTAGCGTATTTATTTTTTTGTTGCCTTCAATAGCAACATTGGAAGAAAAGTGTTGACCAAGAAGAATTTTGCAGCTTGCAAGTTTTACCTCAATAAAAATATGTTCGGAGGTACTAGAGGAATTCTGATCAGAAATGTTAATAATAGAGAAGGAAAAGTTAGACCTAAGATATATAGCCACACCACCATCGCCTCTATCTTTACGTCGTTTCGTAACTGAAAGCCTGGCAATGAAAAAGATGTAGAAGGTAAGCAAGGTTTTAACCAAGACTCCGAAACAAGGACGGCGTGAATGTTTTTGTTATCAAAAGATGCTAGCATATCGGAGTAATGAGCTGGAATACTCTGTGCATTTATATGTACGATATTGAAATGTTTCAGTGAGTCTAAAAAAGTGGAAGTTAAAGTAGCGCTGAGAGAAGGAGAAGCATCAAAAGAACTGTCGTCACTGTTCAATCCATCTGAAGAACAAGGGAAAGAATTATTACTGTCGCTGTCACTATTCATATATTACAATAAAATATTTATTTATATATACGTATAATATAATATTAAGACTATTTATATGTTTGATTTAAATAAAATAGAAATATATAAGTATGTGTACTCTACATGCCAGCAGTCTCGTTTAGAAAAAGTACAAATTACATACAATCGAAAACATAAACAACAAAAAAAAAAGTATTACTGAAAAAAAAAAAAAGAATTATTTAGGTATGTTACACGGAAAATAAAAGCTATATTCTGGTAAAATAAATACAATAGTTAATATCATTATCATTTAAAACATGAAACATTAAAAAAACAACAACAAATTAAAGCTGTCCTAATATGCTTTTACCAGAGTCGTACAAATTAAAGTACCTAAAACGTAGTTTCTAGAGCCGTAAAATTCTTAAAAAAAAAATTAAATAAAAATATTTTTGAAGGTTAAGTGATAAACGGTGATAAATAAAATAACGAAATGTGATTATACTTAACTCAAGTGGTTAAAAGAGAAAATTGAAGGTAGAAAAAAAATAGTTTCAAGATAACCGGAGAGGGCAAGACTGCATAACGGCTTTCAATCGTTCGTAAACATTTGAACTTGAATGTCACCTATTTCTTCGCTGCTGTTCTCCTGGGTCGGCCAGTTTTAGCTTCTATAGAGGAATTTTTAGTACCACTGTCAATAGAAGAAATTGCCACGGCATTTGCAGTCGTGTTTGGGGCAGCATTAAGCTCACTACGGCTAACAATCTTATGCCTTTTGCCATTAATGCCAATTGCAGTTATCGATCCTCCTTGCGTCCAGCACTTGGAGATTCCACAGCGACTGCACATCTCAAGACGATCATGCTCTTTTGTCAAATGCTCCACTTGTTATTGAAGACATTTTAGAGACAACAAAACAAAGGATTTGAAGCTGGCAAAGTCCGCCGCGAGGCTTGAGGAATGTCCAGTTTTGTCTCTCTCACCTATTTCACTTTGGAATTCAGCCATTCTTTTGTTGAATACCTCAGTCATCTCAGACATTGACTGTTTTAAGGACTCCATTTTGTGCAGTGATAACAAAGTAGAACAGTTTCAATCTTGTCAAAATGTAATTTGTGTAAAGTAGATATCAACTAGGATAATGATAGCTGGTAAGTAGTGCACTTTAATCTTTCATATTATATTACAATTACTGTGTAGCGGATCATATCATACCACTACAATCAAGGCTGACGTCACGCGTCCTACATCGCGCTATCAAAGTTTCTTCTGTCGATGAGTTTATATAGAAACCGAACAGAATGAAAAGTGGACCACGGCGGTCCCCAGGCATAACACCTCGCCTGGCAGGAGATCTCTTCTTTGCCGCCGCTCCACATTGGTGACCCCGAGCTGAACATTGACGCACCTTCCGCAGTCAGCAGCCTGCTCCTTCCTACCAGGTACACGGACCAGTTTTCAACCGTACGCTTCGCATCTCAGAGCTTTCATCAGGACCTATCCGCAGCACTTCAGCGCTTCCTAGTTCCTGCAGCTCCTCTCCGGCGACGCAACTGTACAGCATTCCACCACAACCTGTTGAGAATTCACACTCCAGCGTGGCACCTCCACTGTACTCACACCACCCTGTCGAGTACTCTCACTCCAGCGTGGCATTCTCTGCTCGTCGCTTCTGCCGCTTATTCAGGCCAGTGTCTCGATTCAACGGGACACACAGCCAATCATTCTATGGACCCGACTCACCGTGGCCATACGCAACCACCATGCCAGCACTCGCCAGTGTCCCGACTCACTGCAGACACACAGCGCAACGTACCAGTCTCGACGCCCTCCCGACTCACTGTGGACGGCGCATACTCGGCATTCTCAAGTTCATACGCAAGCATCACTGCAAGAATTATCGACCTTCGGTCTGGGAAGGGAGTGATGTAGCGGATCATATCATACCGCTACAAGCAAGGCTTGACGTCACGCGTCCTACATCGCGCTATCAAAGTTTCTTATGTTGATGAGTATATATAGAAACCGAACAGAATGATAAGTGGACCACGGCGGTCCCCAGGCATAACACCTGGCCTGGCAGGAGATCTCCTCTTTGCCGCCGCTCCACATTGGTGACCCCGAACTGAACATTGACGCACCTTCCGCAGCCAGCAGCCTACTCCTTCCTACCAGGTACACGGACCAGTTTTCAACCGTACGCTTCGCATCTCAGAGCTTTCATCAGGACCTATCCGCAGCACTTCAGCGCTTCCTAGTTCCTGCAGCTCCTCTCCGGCGACGCAACTGTACAGCATTCCACCACAACCTGTTGAGAATTCACACTCCAGCGTGGCACCTCCACTGTACTCACACCACCCTGTCGAGTACTCTCACTCCAGCGTGGCATTCTCTGCTCGTCGCTTCTGCCGCTTATTCAGGCCAGTGTCTCGATTCAACGGGACACACAGCCAATCATTCTATGGACCCGACTCACCGTGGCCATACGCAACCACCATGCCAGCACTCGCCAGTGTCCCGACTCACTGCAGACACACAGCGCAACGTACCAGTCTCGACGCCCTCCCGACTCACTGTGGACGGCGCATACTCGGCATTCTCAAGTTCATACGCAAGCATCACTGCAAGAATTATCGACCTTCGGTCTGGGAAGGGAGTGATGTAGCGGATCATATCATACCGCTACAAGCAAGGCTTGACGTCACGCGTCCTACATCGCGCTATCAAAGTTTCTTCTGTTGATGAGTATATATAGAAACCGAACAGAATGATAAGTGGACCACGGCGGTCCCCAGGCATAACACCTGGCCTGGCAGGAGATCTCCTCTTTGCCGCCGCTCCACATTGGTGACCCCGAACTGAACATTGACGCACCTTCCGCAGCCAGCAGCCTACTCCTTCCTACTAGGTACAGGGACCAGTTTTCAACCGTACGCTTCGCATCTCAGAGCTTTCATCAGGACCTATCCGCAGCACTTCAGCGCTTCCTAGTTCCTGCAGCTCCTCTCCGGCAACGCAACTGTACAGCATTCCACCACAACCTGTTGAGAATTCACACTCCAGCGTGGCACCTCCACTGTACTCACACCACCCTGTCGAGTACTCTCACTCCAGCGTGGCATTCTCTGCTCGTCGCTTCTGCCGCTAATTCAGGCCAGTGTCTCGATTCAACGGGAGACACAGCCAATCATTCTATGGACCCGACTCACCGTGGCCATACCATCGATATGAAAAAACAATAGATATGTCCAAAAAGCACCGGCAGGCTAGCCGCCCATAGTCTAAGTTTTAGACTATGTTGAGTAGCGGATCGATTTGACGCAACAAACACAAGGTCACTCTCGGCGAGTGAACATCTAAAGATTTTTTGTTTGTTTTATTTAAATAATGTCGTATGGTGCTGTAAAAAGCTGTAAAAACTATAAAAAAAGGTAAATAAGAGTTCCAGCGACGTAACTTATCACATTTTAGTATTATTTTTTCATAAATAACCGATTTACTTTAATTTATAATAAATTACTTTAATAGAGGTGCACTATTTTTATCGAAATCATGTTAGTCATCACTGTAATCTTGTCCATAAAAAGTGTTATTTTTTCAATTTCATGGCGTAATTTTAAACCTTTCTTTTTATTTGTGATAAAAAGAATAAATTACACTTGAACTGTGACTGTTTTTCAAGATTATTAGGATATCGTTTCATAAATTCACAACGAAAATAAATCGAAGTCAATAAAGTACCTCACCTCTATTTGAGTAGAAATTGTTGTGGAGTCTTTATTTCGAAAAATTATTGACCTAATCTAAACCGTATTACAATGACATAAAGAATAAATTAAATATGTGATGCGCCATCTACCCGTGAGTAGCTAAACTAATATCTATATCGGTTAGCGAAATAGCTTAATTTGCTTAGTGTTGTACGCATCAGATAAAGATATCGATGTTTTTTACCCGTTGTGATCAATTTACACAGCTGTGGAAATGAAGTGAATTGATGCTTGTAGTCAATGGAATGTTTTAGGGTTGCGTTCAAAATTTCAAAAGCGTTCGAATAATTACATTATTTTTAAAAAGTTAAATAATTCTGTCAACCTGTGGGTACCATCAGTTAAATGAAGATTTAATTATACATTTTAATGCGCTTATTTAATGCAAAATACATCTAAAAATACTGCTTTTCATCCGACTTTAATTTTAAATGCGAAAGTTTGGATGTTTGTTACTCAATCACGCGTCAACCACTGGACGGAGCGGGATGAAACTTGGCACACATTTAGGTTTAGTCCTGGAATAGAAAGGAAATAGGCTATTTTTTTATCCCGGAAAATTCACAAGTTCGCCACTTTTGACAAATTCCACTTGTAAGAACTACAGCTTTACATAGCAAACTTTCATAGTACCATCAAGGAGTTTCCGTAAAAATTTCCCGCCGATAACCAGTTAATTTAGGGCGGGTGGAGCTGCTGGGCAAAATCAAGTCAGTAAGAAACTGTTGTATAATATTGTGTCAAAGTACATATAGTTTTAGAGAATTTGTCTAGCCCCGAGCTTTCCTGTGATTTATAGAATATAGGATGATGGACTTGGATAATGTTTTTATTTCGCTTATTTGTTAAGCTTTATGTTATGTGATTGTTAACTTTTGCATGCTTCTGCGAGACTTCTTAACGTCTGGAAAATAATACAACGAGTAGTGTATGTGGAGTAAAACCTATAACTAGCTTTTGCCTGCTGCTCTGACTGCACTAAATTTGGTTATCTGTGTTAAATTTCTACGGAAACTTCTTGTTTTTAGAAAGAAAGTTTGCAATAGCAAGCTACAGCTCAAGCTATAATTCGTCCGCGTGTAATTTAGTGATAGTTATTTCTACGGGTACTTTGGACTTCTCGGTATTTTATACTATCTCTGGGCAAAACTTTAGGTTTATATGATCCTCCAGTGCGTTGAAAAGGAAGAACAAACAAACTTTTACATTTATTTTATAATAGTATAGTAAGTATAGATTATTTTTCAAATTTCAAATCATATTATTAAATTAAATTAAATTAAAACTCATATTATTTATGATAAAACTTTTAGCGTTCATCTATATATTTTCATGCCATGAATCAAATTCGATAAAACGAAAGCTTACGTTAAAGTTTAAATTTTGAACTAATTTAGCCGTTTTAACGTAATGCGTGTTCAAACAAAGTTAAGTTAAAGCATAAAGGTACAAGTAAGGTAAGGTAAAGTATATCTATATCCAACTATGTACTATCTAAATCACAATATTATTTGCTGTTTTATATGTCCACTGCAAACTAATTAGAATTAAATTATTTAGGTTCATTTATAATTTAAGTATATTTCATTAAATTAGACTTTTAAAAAGCCTAAAATCACCAGTTTAATTAACAATTTTATAGATTCAGAATGATTTTACTACCGATAATATAAAAATATGTGTTGATAGTTAGTTAGGACTTTGAATTTTCCAAAGATATTTTTGATCATCAAGCATCATAGTAATCTATCGATAATTTTGTTCATATTGCCACAGGAACAACACTGAGTCTAATGTAAAATTAAAGTACTGCTACTTATCACAAGATGTCACTAGTTTCAACGTGTAAGCCTTATGTAATGAACATAAGGTTTAAATTCGAATAAAAATTGTGATTTTCTTGCCCCACTTCACCTACTCCACCCCCCCTATCAACGGCTACGCCGGTTTCCGAACCACAGTGTCATGTTACCATATCTATTGTTTTTTCATATCGATGGGCCATACGCAACCTCCATGCCGGCACTCGCCAGTGTCTCGACTCACTGCAGACACACAGCGCAACGTACCAGTCTCGACGCCCTCCCGACTCACTGTGGACGGCGCATACTCGGCATTCTCAAGTTCGTACGCAAGCATCACTGCAAGAATTATCGACCTTCGGTCTGGGAAGGGAGTGATGTAGCGGATCATATCATACCGCTACAAGCAAGGCTGACGTCACGCGTCCTACATCGCGCTATCAAAGTTTCTTCTTTTGATGAGAATATATAGAAACCGAACAGAATGATAAGTGGACCACGGCGGTCCCCAAGCATAACACCTCGCCTGGCAGGAGATCTCCTCTTTGCCGCCGCTCCACAACTGCAATAATATTTTTAATTTTCAAATAGAACACAGTGTCTCATGTCTTAATAAATAATAAAATACTAACCAAATAAAATTACTTAATGTGAAAACTTTTTTAGCAGCGTTGTGCACTTTTTTGGTATGGGTAAAAAATGATAAACTCGCGCAGGCTCATCGAAAATTCGTAAGACGGAAATCACAATGTCACGCTATAATTGATATGCATTAAAAATGATAAACTCGCGCAGGCTTATCGAAAATTCGTAAGACGGAAACCATGATCCACGTCATCAAAAAAAATATTTTTAGTTGATGGCGATTATGAGTAATACAGGTAGGTTGGATATGGGATTTTAATTCCATTACAGATTGAGATGTCAAATATACTACGTCAAAAAAGTAAATAAACAAACATTATTATTTATAATAAATAAATATGTATACGAAGCATTGACTTAAATATTACTAGGTAAGGACCCGGCCAACGCACGCGACCAGTGGCACTAGCTCACTGGCCCCAAAATATCAGTTTGGGGCCAGCACGGGCTCAGTCGTCGGCGGAGCTCAGTCAGCTACACCGTGTTGTTGTATATTGTTTTTTACAAAAATGCCTAGTAGTTGCGTTGTGAAAGGCTACAAAAAATACGATACAAAGGTTACCAAGAAACATGGGATATCATATCATCGGTAAGTAATCTTGGATTATATTTTTTCTATGTAACTATTAAAGAAACGCATTTTAAAATTCCTGATTTTTTACTGTTAACCATGGCAGCGGTTAAGTGACGTTTTGCTTCGCAAGCGAAGTAACCTTGTATGGACGTTATTTTTATTTGTGCATTACTTTTGAGTTGTTTATACATATGCATATCAATATTGATTTCTGATTATAGATTACTCCATTTCTTAATCGTTTTCAATTGTTATGACTTCGTAAGCGTATTCAGCGCTATTGATTCCTTCCTCCCTCTGATTAGTACCTATATCTTAAGTTGTTTAGATGACATAAATATTTTATATAATGTACGATAACTTTAAAACACACACTTTAAACAATGTTTTGCTTAATTTTTTTAGAGTATGCAGGTTTATAGTTTGATAAGAAATCTACTTAGATAGCATAATTAACTTATTTTGCGAAATTTCTTTTAATATTTCTTTCCGCTTACGCTTCATATGCGATAACGAATTACGAAGCGTACAATTTTTAAATTACAGATTTCCTAATGATCCAGTGCGTTAAGAAAATTGGAGTAGCGAGTAGTATTCGAAAACAAAGAAAGGAACCTTATTTCAAGCCTTATAAAAACACAAGAATATGTTCTGCTCATTTTTGTGACAAAGATGTTACTATCTCAAAAGCTGGACTACGGAGACTAAAAGAATCGGCCATACCGCGACTTGGGATTGAGGTACTCACCTCATTAATCAAAATTAAATTACATGACATTTTGCAGTCCTTCGAAAAACAAGCTCTAATATTGGAAAATGTTTTGCAGGCAGGGAAAAACTAGATTATTTCTTTACAAGCATGGAAACAAAATGTTTATGTGTAATTCAAACACTGTCCCTGCCTGCAATACATTTTCTAACTATTTTTTTAACATATTAAAATAATTTAGCGTATGGCACAATAGAGACATTACTAAGGATACCTCATAAGTTTGATTCCGTCAAAAGGTTTAGAACGTGTAGAACGTTGAAAATAATAAGATAAGTATACATACTGTATGTATGTAACATACATATGCTTGTAAAACATTTACTAATATAAATTATTTTTGCCTATAAGATTGTTTTAAATTATAAGGTATTTTGTATATTTTATGATTCTGTGGTTGTTCTGATATTAAAATCTTAATACACATGTTCGACTTACAATTTCTCGTATTTTATTTGAATACTTTGTAATTATTTATATTCAAATGTACTAAACCAACATAATTTTTACTTTTTTTGTACGTTTCTTTGCGCCGACTTACCATCTAGACAGGTTAATTATTATCAAAGGTTCCCAATTTTATTACAAAACTGTATGACAGTTTACACTTTACACAAGACGCCTTTCTGTATTTTTTTATTTAAACTACCCTTCTTGTTTACTTACACATACATAGCAAATAATAACTAACATAACAGTAATATTTTTGAAATGGAAGTTTAATTAAAATCTAGATCAATAGTGAAAAAAGCAAACAAGACACATATGCTGCCATTATGTCCTTCCCAAACGGCTCTAGCGGTAGTTTAGTTACTGTTTCCGCTGGTGATGCTGGTCCTTATAAGTGACATAACTAACCTCTGCAATTTTATTCTGGTTCGTGTAAGACCGAATCGTGAGGGGTGAAGATAACTTATAAAAATGGTCTTTAGAGACCCAGTCGTATGAGCTGAAGAGAGAAAATGACTTACTAGAATGTTGGGAGATGTGTCCTGAGGATTGTGCTGAATGTTTCTTTCTTCAGTGGGCGGGGGTCAGGTTCCTTTTGCTGGACACTGTTTTACTTCATTATATATTATTCTTAATAAGAGCCCGCGCGGGTAAAAGAGTATTTGTATTTAAGTATTCAAACTTCAGAACAAAAAGGAGCGGAGAACTTTTAAGCAATTTAGTTGACAGCTCGCACCATAGATAACTGAGTTGCGTTCGTAAATCCGTCACGGCATTCTGGCGTGATCAGATTCTTTCCTGTGCTTTTTATAACACTAAGGTGGCAAACCGTCACCGCAGCCTATAGACGCTTGCTACACCTGTTAATTAATGTAATTCACAATTTGTTCCCTTTTTTTTCGGTGCTTAACGTTATGCTTTCGGTAATTCCAAAGTTCTGGAGTCAGCACCTCAATGCTGCGGAGGCCGATTGACGGTAGCCCATTAATGGAGCTGTTTGGAAAGGACATAATGGCAGCATATGTGTCTATTGCGCCTCTTCCCCACTGCTCAACTAAAATGCTCAACTGCATTAAGTTGAGCAGTGGGTAATACCGACGGCTCAACTGGTAACTGCTGGGTAATACCCACTAATCAACTAAAACTGCACAACTATATTTATAGATAGATATAAAATCGCCTTATAACATAATTAACTCAACGAGCGCATAGTTGCGTCTACGTGACCCGTGACATTTCGAAATGCTTGTTTTTCCTAGAAATAATTGTGCGACGTAGCTATAATAATAGTAAAAGCTCAGTAGCTGGTCCAAGAAGCCACCCTCTTAGACTTTTACTGCCTCGGTCAATAGACGTAGGCAAACGCAGCGAAGGGTAAATATGACGCAACTATACATTTCCTGTCGTATTCTTGTACCGTAAATCCAAAAGACCTTAATTAACTTTTCCTTGATTTTTTTAGCGTTATATTCAAAATGGACAGAGAAGAACAAGAAAGGTAGCGCATTTACGCTATTTTAAATGAATCTGACTCCAAGAATTAAATCATTTTGTCTGAAAGTAAAGAGGAATAAGAAATGGATAAACTGACTAAAAAACTGAAAATTATCGTTTCTTGTTAACAGCACTAACAGACACTCAAATATTTTGAAGTACAATCGTAAACAAAAATACTTATTATACGAATTGTGCCAGGCTTCAAAGTCAAAGTCAAAGTCAAAATGGTTTATTCAAATAAGGATTTTACAATCACTTTTGAATCGTCAAAGTTATAAAATATTATTTTTTGAACCCTCCCACCTTCCCGCCGGTTCACAATGTTGTTGATTACTACCGAGAAGAATCCGGAAAGAAACTCGATAGTTACTCTTTTAAAAACACTATCAATAATACAAATAAACTAAAATACAATTAATGTTTTAAATAAAAAATTTTTAGTCGTACAATTTTATATTATTTCCATTTTAATTTGGTTTACCTATCATCCTGTAATTGAGCATCTTCAGTCCCAAGGATTTTTATCATTAACATAGTCTGAAATATTGTAGTATGCTTTTTTACAAAGTAGTTGTTTGATAAAAGATTTAAATTTACTTATCGATAGCTTTTGAATATTATTGGGAACTTTGTTGTAAAAGTGTATACATTGCCCCATAAAAGAGTTACTTATTTTGTGTAGACGTGTATCATGCACCAACAGCTTATTTTTACTTCTAGTGTTTACTTTGTGAACGTCACTTTTCTTGCTGAAACTATTGATATTTTTATGTACATATAAAAGATTTTCATATATGTACTGCGACACTAAAGTTAAAATTTTTACTTCCCTAAACCTATCCCTCAGAGATATCCTAGATCCTAATTTATAAATAGCACGAATTGCCCTTTTTTGTAACAAAAATATTGTATTTACATCAGCAGCGCTACCCCACAATAGGATACCATATGTCATTAAACTATGGAAATAGCTAAAATATACTATTTTTGCAGTGTCGACATCAGTCAATTGTCTTATTTTCTTGATCGCATACACAGCAGAGCTAAGTTTTTTGGCTAGGTTATGAATATGAGGACCCCATTGAAGTTTGGAGTCCAGCGTTATGCCAAGAATGACTGTTGAATTAACAAGTTCTAATTGCTCGCCATTAATATTAATACATGTCTGTGTCTGACTAACATTTGGTAATGTAAATTTAACACATTTGGTTTTTTTTTCATTAAGTAACAAATTATTAGCGTTAAACCAATTTACAATTTTAGAAAGGGCATTATTTAATTCATTATAACGTGTCTGTCGTCTCTTAACTTTAAAAAACAAAGAGGTGTCATCAGCAAATAAGACAATGTCATGGTTTTTTACATTCTCATGCTTGATTTGTTCCCTGTGGGTCTCCTACTGGTTCTTGGATTAGGCGGTTATCGATGATGAAAAATGAGTCTCGATACCGTAAAGATCGCATAGTAGAGCATAGGTCTGAAGTTCTTTACTATTTTTTTCTGAAGTACTTTAAAACAAAATATAAAAGTAATTTAGATGACATTAAATCAGAATTTGACACAATAAGTGATCAAAACAAATGTGACTTTATTTTTTTTTATTTATACATTTATAATCTATCAATAAAATGACTTACGCTACAGAATTAAAAAATCGATTACTAATAATAATTTTGGTGAAAAGTAAATTTAGCATTATTCTCTATTAAAAATCATGTTGCATTTTAAATGCGTACTGAACTACATACGTACGGTACGTAGTAGGTAGTGAACTCTCTAAGAACACTCGTAGAGAAGAACTTTGCAAAGTAGAAATGTGTGTTAATCATTAAATATTGTGTTGAACAGTAAAAAAAATTATACATTTTAGCTGCTAGTGTAAATATCAATCATATTACAAATTGACACGAAATAAATAATTGTTTAAGATCACCAAAACAATCTGAAATTACAAATCCTAGTTACTTTTGTAGAGCACAACAACACCTGAGAACTTTAAAAAGCAAACAATTATGCTCTTCAATATTGAATAAATTATATAATTTGTTTTTTTTTTTACCAATACAACTAAGGTGGCAAACAAGCTTACGGTCCGCCTGATGGTAAGCGGTCACCGTAGCCTATGGACGCTTGCAACACCAGGGGTATCACTTGCGCGTTGCCGACCCTTCAGAAATCTAAAAACTTCTTTCTTGAAGAACTCCATACTGTAGTCGTTGCAGAAAACCTTGGCAGGGAGCTCATTCCACAACTTAAGCGTTCGCGGGAGGAAGTTTCTCTGAAACCGCACTGTACGCGACCATTTAGGTTCTAAAGTGTGAGAATGAATTCCCTGCCGATGGTGAGCGGTGCGATGGTAGACAGTAGCCGTGGACATCATTTCGAACAATTCCTCAGAACACAACCCATTGTACAAGCGGTAGAACACACACAGTGAGGCAAAGTCTCTCCTCAGACTTAAGGGCTCAATACCGCAAGTGAGTTTGGAATCGTCGACAATTCTCACAGCCCGTCGTTAAAGCGAGTCAAAAGGTCCAAGCTGGTATCCGGGTGAACCCGCCCAGAGATGGCAGCAGTACTCCATATGGGGCCGAACTTGCGACTTGTAAACCTTTGCCCCGACGTGAAGTACTGCTTCGCTCTGTTGAGTACACCAAGTTTTTTGGATGCAAACCTTATCTTGTAAATGATTCCGGAACTGAACATCGCTGGAGATGTCGACACCAAGGATCCCAATGCTGTTGGAGATGGAGAGGGGATTGTTCTGGAATTGAGGGACTACAGTGAATGGAGATTTCTTAGCGGTGAACGCGCACACTTGTGTCTTTGTAGGGTTGAATCGGACCAAGTTTACCCGTCCCCAGTCAGAGACCTTGGACAGTGTGGTCTCGATTTGAGACAAAAGTTCTCCGCGGTTTTCCTCCACAACGGAACGAGTGATGTTTGCACGACCCGTGTGAAAAGCGTCTCCAGTACTGTCATCTGCATAGCAATGTATGTTGTTGATGTCCAACATGTCATTGATATGCAGTAGAAAAAGCGTAGGAGAAGGCACAGAGCCTTGCGGGACACCAGCATTAATGTCCATGCTATCAGAGCAACCATCGTCAATTACGGTTCGTATGCGTCTGCCGGACAAAAAGCTAGCCACCCACTTGCACAAACCCTCGGGCACTCCGTAAGATGGCAACTTCGATAGAAGACCCCGGTGCCAATCCCGATCGAACTCCTTCGCTAAGTCCAGGCTTCATGCCAATACCTCCCCCTGACTCTCAATGGCTAGTGCCCATCGGTGTGTGAGATACACTAGAAGGTCACCAGTCAAGCGACCGTGGCGACTGGGTCTGTGCGTAGACCACGTTCGTCCACAATGTAGCCTAGATATTTAAGCTCATTTTTAAAAACTTACACTTCTCCAAATTAATAGTTAAACGAGCCTTTGTGAGTTTTTCATGTACTCGATTTAAGGGATATGTGTTCTTCGAAACTCTCGCTAATAATGATAATATCATCTAAATAACAGAATACTTTGTTGTTAAA
Source organism: Apoda limacodes (assembly GCA_946406115.1). Lineage (NCBI taxonomy): Eukaryota > Metazoa > Arthropoda > Insecta > Lepidoptera > Limacodidae > Apoda > Apoda limacodes. The sequence goes on along the minus strand of OX291553.1, from coordinate 247,367 downwards.
ATTGGGACAAAACAAGGAGTCCATCTATCTCTGCTGTATAGCAGAACTATTTGATAACCCGAAGGGTTATCGCGTATATTGGAAGCTGCTACGTGTCGGAACATAAAACGCAGTTTTGTTTCTATCATCTACGTGTAAAGAAATCTGCCAAAATGCTTTTGCAATATCAATACTGCTTAAATATTTCGCATTAGACAAATTATCTAAGATTTTATTATTAAAAGGTAAATTATACGCGTCTTTCTTAGTAATTGAATTTAATTTGCTACTATCCAAATAAAATCTCCATTCGCCATTCTTCTTAGGCGTAACTAAGACTGGAGATAACCATGGGCTCTCGCATGGTTCAATAATGTCCCAATTTATCATTTTATCTACTTCTTCACTAAGTACCCGTTGTATTTCCGGAGACAGCCTATAATTACGTTGTTTAATCGGTGCGTGATCACCAGTATCTATTCTATGTGTAACTAGATTAGTTTCACCAATAATGCCAGTTTCCACAAACGAAATAGCTTTAAAATTACTAATTCCACCGTCTCTTTTTGAAGAGGGGAAAGGTTATTATAAAACTGAATCTTGTTTTCCACTTTAGAAAGTTCAGAAATATTAGATTTTTTAATTTCGTTCTTAACTTGAAAAAGATTAGGTGCCAAATTAAAAGATTTCCAAAAATCTATCCCTTAAATTATTGAAGGGAACAAATCTGTGAAAACAAATGTCTTAATTATCTTACATGGTTTATTAAATACCATTGGCAATAAAAAATAGCCAATAGCTTGGTGTACTGCTTTACCAGCAGTCGAAACTTTTATATTCTCATCCCTAAAAAGTGTAAAACCTAGCTTTTGTATGGCTAGATGTGAATTATTCCCTAAAACGCTGATGCAAGAACCTATGTCTAAAAGACCCATACATTCTGTCTCTTTTATATATATTTTTTAAAAAGGACGTAAATTATCATTTTAATTTTTAAACAGGACCGAAGTACGAAAGGAGTTAAAAAAATATTGACTTTGGTTAGCCATGACGACCAGTCATGTAAATCCTGTCCACAACGATTATAATTTATAGTATTTTTAAAGTAATTCTTATTAGAAGATTGATTACAATTTGGGCAATCTATCATTCTTAAATTCTTAAATCTATAACAGACATCGAACACAAAATGGCGGACGATTTTCATGAATCGCCATAATTTTCTTTGGCGCTTCGTTATGCACCGGATTAAAACTTTGATTCCTATAAACCATTGGTTTATACTTAGAAGAACTAGATTCCAACTTAACCAAAGGTTTTTGTTTGTAATTTTTAAAAGATTTAAAATTATCAATGGGTTTCGCTCGAAACTCTTTCTGTCTCCAGTTTTCATAATTAATACCTTTGTTATTCGCAAAGGGCGTTTCTGAAGAACTACTCTCAGAATCAGAAAAAATCACTTCCCCGTTTTCTGGCTCTTAGAAAATCTCTTTTTTTTTTTTTAAGAAATTGGTCGTATTTCTTGCAAGTGCTAATTAAATTGTCAATCGACATAATATTTGCAGGTATTACAAAAAAGGAATAACATGGTCTAATGTTCCGCAGTAATATTTCTAACTGGTCACTTTCACAAAGCGTTTTCTTTAGCCTATTGAACACTTCAACCATTATTGCAACATCAATAACGATATTTTCGTTCTCCCCTTGAGTACGTTTGTATGCGTCTCAGTGGATGCGCCTCTTGGCTCCTCGGACCACTGTCTCGTTCGGACTCAAGTGTCATGCACACAACCTGATCCTTCTGGGCCAACTAATTGGCGTCGTGTGTGGCACTATAAGTCGGCAGACTGGGATGGATTGCGTGAATTTTACGCATCGTACCCGTGGAGGCAGATCTGCTTTAACTCAGAAGATCCTGACGTCTGCGCAGCCGCAGTCACTGAGACAATCCTTGCTGGTATGGAATGCTACATTCCTAACCCGCGAGTAGCTGCCGGCGTCAAAAAACGAACGTGGTTTAATAGGTCTTGCAGAAAAGCTAAAATTCTTAAGCAAAATGCATATGAGGCTTGGACCACGGCTCGTTTTAATAAGGATCCGAATATTTCTGAGTTAAAACGCAAATTAAATGCTGCCTCGAGGTTCAGTAAGAAAGCAACTGCCAGAGCAAAATTCCAATTCATCGGCAAAATAGGTGGGCGACTTGCGAGCTATCCTTCTGGGAGTCGTGCTTTCTGGTCGCTTGCCAAAGCTGCCGAAGGGAACTTCTGCCAGTCGTCGTTACCACCACTGCGAAAGACCGATGGTGACTTGGCCCATAGTGCTAAAGAGAAAGCCGATCTACTGGGCAGTCTCTTTGCCTCGAACTCGAATATGAACGATGAAGGCGCTGTACCACCTACTATACCGTGGTGCGGTAAGTCCATGCCGGAAACCTCCATAACGCAGCGGGAGGTCAGGCGGGCGTTGCTTTCTCTAGACGTTCATAAGTCGAGTGGGCCAGACGGTATACCAGCAGTGGTGCTTAAGCAGTGTGCTCCTGAGTTATGTCCTGTACTCACGCGCCTCTTCGCGCTTTCCTACCACACTGGGCAATTTCCGTCTTCATGGAAGACTGCGAATGTGCACCCGGTGCCCAAAAAGGGCGATAGATCAGATCCATCGAATTACAGGCCTATCGCTATTACCTCTCTCCTCTCTAAGGTGATGGAGCGTGTGATCAACACACAGCTTCTAAGATACCTAGAAGTACACGATCTGGTCAGTGACCGTCAATATGGCTTTCGCCACGGTCGCTCGACTGGTGACCTTCTAGTGTATCTCACACACCGATGGGCACTAGCCATTGAGAGTCACGGGGAGGCATTGGCATGTAGCCTGGACATAGCGAAGGCGTTCGATCGGGTCTGGCATCGCGGTCTTCTATCGAAATTGCCATCTTATGGAGTGCCCGAGGGTTTGTGCAAATGGGTGGCTAGCTTTTTGTCCGGCAGACGCATACGAACCGTAGTTGACGGTAGTTGCTCTGATAGCATGGACATTAATGCTGGTGTCCCGCAAGGCCCTGTGCTGTCTCCTACGCTGTTTCTACTGCATATCAATGACATGTTGGACATCAACAACATACATTGCTATGCAGATGACAGTACTGGAGACGCTTTTTACACGGGTCGTGCAAACATCCCTCGTTCCGATGTGGAGGAAAACCGCGGAGAACTTGTGTCTCAAATCGAGACCACACTGTCCCAGGTCTCTGAGTGGGGACGGGTAAACTTGGTCCAATTCAACCCTACAAAGACACAAGTGTGCGCGTTCACCGCTAAGAAAACTCCATTCACTGTGGTCCCACAATTCCAGAACACTCCCCTCTCCATCTCCAAGAGCATTGGGATCCTTGGTGTCGACATCTCCAGCGATGTTCAGTTCCGAGATCATTTACAAGATAAGGTGAAGCTGGCGTCCAAAAAACTTGGTGTACTCAACAGAGCGAAGCAGTACTTCACGTCGGGGCAAAGGTTGTTACTTTACAAGTCGCAAGTTCGGCCCCATATGGAGTACTGCTGCCATCTCTGGGCAGGTGCACCCGGATACCAGCTTGGCCCTTTTGACTCGGTTCAACGACGGGCTGTGAGAATTGTCGACGATTCCAAACTCACTTGCGGTATCGAGCCCTTAATTCTGAGGAGAGACTTTGCCTCACTGTGTGTGTTCTACCGCTTGTACAATGGGTTGTGTTCTGAGGAATTGTTCGAAATGATGCCCACGGCTACTTTCTACCATCGCACCACTCGCCATCGGCAGGGAATTCATTCTCACACTTTAGAACCTAAATGGTCGCGTACAGTGCGGTTTCAGAGAAACTTCCTCCCGCGAACGCTTAAGTTGTGGAATGAGCTCCCTGCCAAGGTTTTCTGCAAGGACTACAGTATGGAGTTCTTCAAGAAAGAAGTTATTAGATTTCTGAAGGGTTGGCAACGCGCAAGTGATACCCCTGGTGTTGCAAGCGTCCATAGGCTACGGTGACCGCTTACCATCAGGCGGGCCGTAAGCTTGTTTGCCACCTTAGTGGTATTAAAAAAAAAAAAAAAAAAAAAAAATATATAGTTCAATAATTTATAATCGTAGTCGAAACTACCGAAATCTTCAACTAATTTAATACACAGTTCGTCCCAATTGCTTACCTTTTTTTTAATAAATCTAAACCAATGTAAAGCGTCGTCAGAAAAGAGTTCAAACGCTCTAGCTAACAGTAATTCTTTCTTTATATTCCTAGAAAGCCTAAATTCTTCTAGTTTTTGCAAAAACGACCTAGGGCATGATTTCCCATTATAATTAAATCTTTTCAGCTCAAGTGCAGAGCTTCTATCACAAGAAACTGTGATAAATTTATTTTGTTTAATACCTGTTTCTTCTAAATACTCCCTAGATCTCTCTAAATTATAAAAATCCTCCTTTAATTTTTTGGATACTTGATTAATTTCCGGTAAACTACCAACTTTTGACCTATTGTCATCAGTTGAATCAGAAATTTCATGCAATGAATTAAATTCTAGTTCAGTAATCTCTAAAATCTTGTTATTCCATAATTTTTCCAATTTTTGGAACTCATTTTTAACTGTAGCCAGTTCTGGACCCAAATTTAACTCATCCGTGATGTCAATACGTAATAATCTAAAATGTATATGAATTAAAAAAGCTTCCAACCGTTTAATTTTTTCCTTATTAATACCTGTGTCCTCTAACTTTTGGTTTATAAAAGTTAAAGTAGCTTTAACACCTTCAATATCCTCTATGGGATCTAAAATTGACTCGAGTATCTCATTAGCTGGTAATTTTTCAACCAACTTTAATATTTGACGCTTCAGACCTATTAATGATTCTGCTGGTTTCTCAAATCTCACTAAAGTTTCATAGATCAGCTCACTTTTGTTGAGCTAGTGATATTTAATAGTTTTTTCCATTTTTACTAATTTCTTTTTTTTTTATTTCTTCACAGACACTCACTTCCTTTAAAGAAAATAGTAAAATATTCGTAACAAAGCTTTCACTACTACTACAGTCTCTCTGTAAAAACAATATTAATTTATTTGTTTCCAAGAAGTTGTACGTGTAATCCCACTTATGTCAAGTACTGGTTTAGACATAATCGACGAAGATAATTTTGGAAACAACAAAAATAAAATTATTATTAGTAGGGACTTTTCATTTATTAGTTTTTTTATTAATTATAACGTAGTAAAAGAACCCCTAACTTGGAACAAATATAAATACTTAAAAGACACAGCTTTTCAATGTTCCCTATACGATCGCACTTTACAAAAATTAATTAATTTCAATCCCTATTATGCCATACACAATTTTACTTCTTCGTTTCGAAAATTATTCATTTTGCCGTCTTTTCTTATTTTGACGACCGTATTACAAGTTTTACCCCAGTCGACTCTATTATCGCCAAAGTTAGCAAATCGTGGTACGACGTGATTAATCCAATGGTTTACGACAATTTATGTCAACGCCATATATTTCCCGAATTTTCAAGTTACGGAAAAGGGAATTTGATAAAGGCAAAAAGGCCCAATCCACAAAAATCAAGTTCTTCGTAGACCCTACTAATAAAACAGAATTATGGTACCTTCTGTGTGATTTATGGGGTAACTCACAAAACTTATGTGCTTTCCTTTTGATCGAATCTATTCACAAGCACAGGTTCTTATATATCGTTCACGCCGATAAGATTGCACCAGGTAAAATAATAAATTATCTGTATCTATTTAAAATTTCAAATTTCTATTTTTTATATCTTACTTTGAGAAAATCTCAACCAGACTGACTTTGAATATTTTTCGATCTATCATCTTTTTAAAAATCAGATTTAAAAGTCTGTTGACGTAAATGAGTATGGCATTCCATGCCTGTATGGATAAAAATTTTTACAATGATTTTGACATAACACGCAAAAGGGTAATTTAAAGCTAATTACACACTACATATACAAAATAAAATAATTCACTCGCTACAGGTTTCGCCGGTAGGAACTACTCCTGCCGTTATGTTGAGCGTGCCGTGAGTGAGCTTACTGACTAGATACTGCGAGTCAGTTAACTGGTCATTGTTGTGAATATTCACTTTAAAAGACTCGTAAAATACAGGCCATGTCTCCATACTACCATTAAAATTAGGTATGTTTAAAACTGGTAATTTTTATTTTATTTATATGATTTGACTGCGGCTGTGATGTTGTGACTTTCGTGGAACTAATGTTTAATACGCAAGTATAAATCTTCAAAGGCAAGTAACGGGCTGTAGTCGGATACAGCGGAGGTATCGTAAGTTAACTTTAAATCATTTATTTGGTCAACTATGACCTCAAACTTGGAACGTAAATCGTTTACAGTTTCATTCATTTATTTCATCATTCTCATTTGATCTCAAATCAATTGACCGATATTAATATTTAAAGAAAGCTTGTATATACGATTGATTCTTTCGAAAATAACTTCTTTCTTAGAATTTAACATTAACAATCGCCTTTCAAACTCGATTATGCCACTAGAAGTCATATTTGATTTAAAATAAATAATTAATCACTAATACAAATAAATACCTTGCGAATGCAAAGGGAATTAGTTACCTATTTTATAAAGAAATATTATGATTTTTCATGAAAATTCTTTAACCCTAAATAATTTCTTTATACGGCTGGAGCAATTCGGATTGAAGGACCATAAATATGTAGTGGCGTGTAAATAGATCCTACAAGGTGAGAAACTTCACCGTTTAGCTAATTAAATTTTCAATGTAAAAATAATATAATAAACTAGTACCTGCTGATTCTCGAAGAAAGCAGAAGTGCCCAAGTATTCAACCGACACCACTAACCTGCAGTCAGTCCTAGATCCTCTAGATAAGATACAGGATATTGGCAGCTCCTTGGGTGAGGCCCGATGATTCTGCTGGTGCACCAGTCTTGTCCCGTAGATTGTACACAAAACTATGAGAACACCTTCAGTCTTTCACGTTGGCGTTTTCGCGAGGTCTAGCACTCATCCACAATTAATTTTTCAATATAATACAGTATATTAACGCACAAGAGTTCGATTAGTATCCGAATAGTACAAAAAAAAACTGACGATCAGCTGTTAAAAAATGTTTCATCGTCTAGGTAGTAGTAGTTTTGATATTATATAGGTATATATCGATATTAAAATGGCCTAACCAACTTTCACTTCAAGGTTTTGATTAGCAAAAAAGTATACTATCGAAGCTTTGGTGCTTGATAAAATAACCGCTCAGTTGCCAACATGTCACATAGATATCTCTTCATTAGATATTTTTAATCAAATTCCCTTGGCTAATGATTTGTGGGCTGTACCAGGTCATATAGATCTTCTCATTGGCGTAAAATTATTCACAGAATTAATTCTATCCCAAAAATAGTACATAAAACCGGTTTACCAGATGCTCTAGAGACAGCGCTAGGATATGTAGTTTTAGGCGAGGCGCCGGTCGTAACGTCACCGAGTTTACTCTTATCTTTCTGTGCTACGCAAGACATTGACAGTTTGATAAAGAGGTTTTAGGAAATCGATACTTTAGGTGAATAGCCTGTAATTAGTAATGAGGATGCGCAAGCTGAGGAGATATACAAATATATATATACTGTTAGCCACGAATTAGACGGGAAATTTAAGGTAGGGCTTCCGTTTAAATCTAATCCGAAAAATGTGGGAGATTCTTACAAAATAGCAGCTCGCAGATTTGCAATATTAGAACGCAATAAATTTGCAACCACTGCTAAAATCGCTCTATGATTAGGTGATTAAAGATCATCTGGAAAAACAATATTTATCATCCGTTATTAGCTGTACTGAAAGGGCGTATTATATTCCGCACCACGGACTACTCTATGAAGACAAAACCACTAACAAGTTATTAGTGGTTTTGTCACAGACAGTAGTTTAAGTTTAAACTATGTGCTTCACACTGGGCCAAGTTTTCAAATTGATTTTTTTTTTAATCTGTTGAATATAAGACTATTTCCTGTAGAAATATCGGCGGATGTTCGCCAAATGTATCTTTGCATTTTAGTTCAGGAAGCTTTCAAAGAATTCTATATCGCTTTGATTCATGTCAACCCTTGAAAACTTGTCAATACAATAGGGTAGCCTTTGGGCTAAGGAGCAGTCCATTCTTAGCCTTGTGCACTTTAACACAGTTTATGTCCGGGGATATTTATATGAACAATGTCCATATAGTTAATTCTTGAATGAACAGCAAGCTATGAAGACGACTAAGCAGCTAATACACCTCTAGAAGGCCGCGGGATTTGAGTTAGCTAAATGGTCTTCTAATTCAAGTCAAGACTTAAAAAGAATTCCTACAAAACTTCATGTTTCTCAAAGTGTTTCTTTCGACGATAAATGCTTAAGATATTAGGATTACGCTGGTTTCCGAATATTTTTCATTCAAGTGATTCCTGAAAATAGGCCTTGTTCAAAACGTTATATATTATCTACTGTAGCACGGCTCTTTGATGCTCTTGGCCTTGTAGCACCTATTATTTTATATGCTAAACTTCTTAAAAAGGAGCTGTGGATTCTCCAAATTGATTGAGATGAACTACCACCGGCTCACATTGCACGACGATTAGTTACAAATTAAAAATTTCCTTATCAAATAGGAGTTGTTGAAGACTGCACAGTAACCATATTGGCTCTGCAGATGCTAGCGAAAAGGAATATGGCGCAGTAACATATATATTTGTGGCTGCATCTGAATATGGAGGTCTTGTCCAACTAATCTGTGCAAAACCCAAGGTGCACCTCTTGGCTCGCCTCGAATTGTGTGCAGCACTATTACTATACAAACTCATTAAAAAGTTTTTAATCTGTTATGCACCACGCTATCCTATAGCTTCAGTTCTATCATTTTCTGATTTTACTGTTGCATTGAGTTGGGTCCAGGCTTCACCACATCGTTAGCAAACATTTGTGGCCAAGCGTGTGGCTAGAATTCATGATTAATTATCAAGTCACCACTTTTACCACGTTAAGGGGGCAGAGAACCCAGCTGATTCTCTTTCCAGAGGAATAACTCCAGCTCAATTGATTAACCATCCCTTGTGGCTTAATGGTCCACCCTTCAGTAAGAAAGCAACTGCCAGAGCAAAATTCCAATTCATCGGCAAAATAGGTGGGCGACTTGCGAGCTATACCTCTGGGAGTCGTGCTTTCTGGTCGCTTGCTAAAGCTGCTGAGGGGAACTTCTGACAGTCGTCGCTACCACCACTGCGAAAGACCGATGGTGACTTGGCCCATAGTGCAAAAGAGAAAGCCGATCTATTGGGAAGTCTCTTTGCCTCTAACTCGAATATGAACAACGAAGGTGCTGTACCACCTTCTATACCGTGGTGCGGTAAGATCATGCCGGAAACCTTTATCACATAGCGGGAGGTCCAGCGGGCGTTGCTTTCTCTAGACGTTCATAAGTCTCGTGGGCCAGATGGTATACCAGCAGTGGTGCTTAAACAGTATGCTACTGAGTTATGTCGTATACTCACGCGCCTCTTAGCGGTTTCCTACCATACTAGGCAATTTCCGTCTTTGTGGAAGACTACGATTGTGCACCCAGTGCCCTGTAAGGGCGATAGATCAGATTCATCGAATTACAGGCCTATCGCTATTACCTGTCACCTCTCCAAGGTAATGGAGCGTGTAATCAACACACAGCTTCTAAGATACCTAGCAGAACACGACCTGGTCCGTGATCGTCAATATGGCTTTCGCCACGGTCGCTCAACTGGTGACCTTCTAGTGTATCTCACACACCGGTGGGCACTAGCCATTGAGAGTCAGGGGGAGGCATTATATTTTTTTAGCCTGAACATAGCGAAGGCGTTCGATCGGGTCTGGCACCGGGGTCTTCTATCGAAGTTGCCATCTTACGAAGTTGGTGCAAATAGGTGGCTAGCTTTTCCTCCGGCAGACGCATACGAGCCGTAGTTGACGGTAGTTGCTCTGATAGCATGGACATTGAAATTGAATGAAAGGCTCTGTGGTGTCTCCTATGCTTTTTCTACTGCTATCAATGATATTTTGGACATCAACAACATACATTGCTATGAAGATGACAGTACTGGAGACGCTTATTACACGAGTTGAGCAAGCATCCCTCGTTCCGTTGTTAAGGAAGAACGTAATCACTCTGTCCAAGGTCTCTGACTGGGGACAGGAAAACTTGGTCCGATTCAACCCTACAAAGACACAGATCTGCGCGTTCACCGCTAAGGAAACCCCATTTACTGTGGTCCTACAATTCCAGAATACTCCCCTCTCCATCTCCAAGAGCATTGGAATCCTTGGTGTTGACACCTCCAGCGACAAGGTGAAGCTGGCGTCCAAAAAACTTTGTGTACTCAACAGAGCGAAGCAGTACTTCACGTGGGGCAAAGGTTGCTACTTTACAACTGCCATCTCTTGGCGGAAGCACCTGGATACCAGCTTGGTGGTTTTGACTCGGTTCAACGACGGGCTGTGAGAATTGTCGACGATTCCAAAATCACTTGCGGTATCGAGCCCTTAAGTCTAAGGAAAGACTTCGCCATCCTGTGTGTGTTCTAAGGCTTGTACAATGGGTTGTGTTTTGAGGAATTGTTCGAAATTTTGCCCACGGCTACTTACTACCATCGTACCGCTCGCCATCGGCAGGGAATTCATTCTCACACTTTAGAACCGAATTGGTCGCGTAAAGTGTGGTTTCAGAAAAACTTCCTTCCGGTAACGCTTGAGTTATGGAATGAGCTTCCTGCTCTTTCTCCAAGGACTACAGTATGGGGTTCTTCCCATAGTTTAAGAAAGAAGTTATTAGATTTCTGAAGGGTCGGCAACGCTCGAGTGATACCCCTGGTGTTGCAAGCGTCCATAGGCTTAGGTGACCGCTTACCACCAGGCGGACCGTAACCTTGTTTGCCACCTTAGTGGTATAAAAAAAAAAACTTTTAGCTGTTTAAAATATCACTGGAGCGTAAACCTATGGATATTAATAAACGGTACACAGCCACCAACGAAAGCTCAAAACGAAAGGTATAATGTCCGTCTACGATATTCATGGTTTTTTTGTTGCCTTTTATAATAAAAAGCAAAATTATTTCTCAAGACGTGCATAGGATTGGTGTTGACTGGAGATGCCACATCCGACCCGAACAATATACTAGTTTTGTTTCGTGGCTTTATGAGCTACAACAAGTAAGTACGCTACGCATTCCGCGTTATTATAATAACGCTGGGACATGGACACTGTGTGCCAAAGTGTCGTCAATTGATGACACAACTTACAAAAGAACATTATGCAGACGCAGATGCATGTATTCTGCGACGCGTCATCAAAAGCATATGCAGCGGTTGCCTATTGGCGTTTTGTCCGATCTGACGGCCAAGTTTTTTGTTTGTTTCGTAGCGAGTAAAAGTCGCGTGACTCTGCTGAAGCCCGAGTCAATACCACGGATGGAGTTGCAATCGGCATTGATAGGAAAGCAACACAAAGATATTAAAACATATAAACGTTTCTACTGTGAACTGAAGTCCGTCAATGTTCACAACATTACAAAGTAAAGAGTTTTGCATACCTGATGAGAATAATTTTTCTTCATGGAAAAAATTGGATCGTTCAGTGGCAAGAATATTATTATTTATACGCAGATGTCAACGAAAGGTCTGACAAATTAAATTAGGTCTAATGACTGAGGCAGAAATTTTATCAATAATGAAATGTCAACAAGATTCGTTTGCCGAAGAGTTGCATTGCCTACAGCAAAATAAGCCACTTCCAAAAAACATCCGTATATTGTAATTAACGCCGTACGTTGGTGACGACGGTGTAATGAGAGTTGGAGACAGAATCGACATTACCAAGGTGAGTGAATGCAGCAAGCATCCAGTGATTCTTGGCGGTCGACATCACATCAGCCGTCTTCTCGTGGAATTCTACCACAGACGAGCACTCCACGGAGCTAACGAGCACGTGGTTAATCTGCGGCCGACTGTGCGCACCGTGGCAGCGCGCTGTCTTTTTTGCCGGCACCGACGCGCTGCGCCGCTTCCACAGCGCATGCGTGACCTTCCCTTACTTTACTGGTGTCGATTTTTTCTGATCGATGACCGTCACCGTGGGACGTAGACACGAAAAAAGGTATGGCATGAATTTTACTTGCTTAACGATTCGCGCCGTCCACACAGAGCTGACCGAAAGCCTCACAGCAGATGCGGCTATAATGGCGTTGACACGTATGGGAGCTCGCCGGGGTTTGCCAAAGTCCATCTACTCTAATAACGGGACAAACCTGAGAGGAGCTGACAATGAGCTTAAACACAACCTTGAACAGATGAACCGGGATAAACTGCCTGACGAGGGAGCCGTTCAAGGTATCAATTTGCATTTTATTCCTCCTGCCGCGCCTGAAATGAGAGGCGCATGGGAAAGGATGGTTAGGTCTGTGGAAACTGCTCTTAAAGAGGTTCTCAAGGAACGAGCCCCGCATCACGAAATGTTAGTTACGTTGTTAGCAGAGGTAGAGTACACACCTGAGTAGGGCATGAATATCGGAATTTCGAAATATCGTAACTCCGGAATCTCGGAACGTTTTGTCCGATATTATAGTTCCGATACTAGATGGTCCAATATCGTAATATCGGTATTTGTAAAATATTCTAACTGGGATTTAAAGTTGCCAGCCCAAGCTTCTCTGTTCGTGCAATGTAATGTTGTCTCATTAGCTCTTTATTTAGCAGTTAAAGAGCTACCATATGCAATCTCAGCCATTAAATTTGGTTCATTCACACAAACACAAATAAAATTAAAAGATTTAGTAATTTGGAAGAGTTCAAATTGGCAACACTATATTGATAGCAGGAGTACTATACTGACTTCATAGATTCGAAATATATACTACTATCGTGCTTTAGTAGACTACAAATTTCCCAATAACTTGAGAAGGAAATGGAGAAATGTTACCATTTTGATATTTTAGTATTCGTTTTAAACCTATGTAAAAATAGAGGATACATGTATCTTACATCAGTATTTGCTCTCAGTGTAGAAAGTGAGTGTGTTGTTAAAAGTGAATTATCAGCGAGTGAATTATTTTTATGGCAGGATTTAAAGTTAACTTTTACACGAAATGCCTTAAGATTTTTAAGAAAACACTTAAAACAAACGCACGCTTTTTAAAAAAATTGTTAAGTTGTTTTTCATTCAGACTTACTTGTATACAGTGTTATTACGTGCAGACAAAGCAGGTGTTAAGCATTTAATTACTCCCATAGGCTGTTTCAATGTAAAAATTACATTCAAGGCAAAACGGGCGTTCATAGAACCCACGGGTGATAATGACATATAAAACCTATCCTGTGCGCACAGCGCGCGCTCTGCATACTTTATCTATCAAGTATGTTATTAGGTGTATAAAAGAGCCATCTGTAGTTCAAGATATGAACTACGCACTAAGAGAACAATAACAAGTTTTAACTTAAGCCAAAACTTTATAATTTATAAATTCTTTATAATTGTTTTTATACTTATGTTTCCGTCATTTTTATTCTGTTTTTTTTTATTTATTTACTCGTAAATATGATGAAAAACATTATGTGAAACACTGGCATTACAGAAATTACAAACTCGAGTCATTAAAGCCTGCCTTCAGCCTTAGCCTTCTAAATAGCCTCTCGTTAGTATTTTTTTCCTTATCATCTTTATTTTTAATTGAATTTTTTTTAGGTATCGACTTAACTTTTTTAGTACCTATTTTAATAATCGTCAAATTTAAAACATTCTATTTACAGAGAAAAACAATAAGACGTTGAATCCTCCGGAACGAGGAAACGGGGGGTGAACTATCGCCATACCACCTGCAGGTTTACGTTCGAGCCACAACTGCTGAGGAAGATGCCGCTATAAAAGCGGCTCACCAAATGGAGCCGTTGTTCAATACCCAAATCACTGCTTCTCAATATCACGTAAGTATAATTATTTACTACCTATTTATACACTCAAGCGATTGATGATTCGATCAGATGTCTATGTCTATAAGCGATAGAAAAATATATTTTACTGAACTATGTCGTCGGTTTTATATAAAAAAAATCAGACATGACCCGGTAATCTGCGTACTTATTTTATAACTTCAAAGGAAGTGATGTTAAAAATTAATTGTTTACGTATTATTACTTATGCCTTTTACCATTGCCGCTCGCGTAGGTATGTTGTGGTATTGCGTGACACACAACACATACGCGCGCGGCAATGGTAACTGTAATTCCCACTATAGGTAGTTACAAAATATGCACGCCGGGTAGTGTAAAAAAACTTTCGTTAGTTTTCCGTGGTTCCACCCGCGCTACATTCAGTTATCGAGCCATATCTGATCCCTTTCTCATCCTACGAAAACACTATATTTTTCTAAACAAAACCCTGTAAGAAATTATACCTACCTATGTGTGCAATTAGATTTCCGTGTGACCGATCGCTAAGAGTTCCTCTGGGTTAAGGGTTAAGGTGAGTAATGATGACTGCCGCGAAATATTTTTAATTCACGAGAAGAGCTCAGCTTTACTTGTAGAGGATACACATCGCGAAAATTATTATTAAAAAATTTATTAAGAATTTCAGTTAAAATTCAGAAATTAATGATTACATTTTTTAAATAAATTTATGTATAGGTATTATTTTCTCTAATTAAAAAAATAGTATTTTAATTATTTACACACAAAACGAGGAAATAATTTCTGATAGGATTAGAATGTTTGATAGTTGGCAACACTGCCTCTTCGTAGGCTTCAGCTATTATTATTGGGTATTTTTTATTAAATTTAATTTTAGATTTCGACGCAGACTGTTCGGCGGCGGTTGAAAGAAGTAGGGCTTCGGCACCGTAGGCCAGCGAAAAAGATGTCGCTAATAGAAGCGCATGCTCAACAAGAAAAAGTTTTTTCTTGGAATATTATAATTTTGACAGGGTTAATAACATCGTCATATTAGTTAAGTAGAAAATTTTCAATCGCAATAAGGTCGACTGAAAACTTTTATAAAGACTCAACAATGTCAATGTAATTTCTGTCGCCCTTTAATATTTTTTATTTCTGTCGTCCTTAACAGATTGAAAATGTTTGTCTTCCTTCTTATCTCGCCTACCTAGGCGTTTAACAGTAATGAATTATGGCCACAATAATTCGAGTTTGTTTAATTTTTCTATACTAATAAAGTAAACCAAATACTAGCACTTTTGTTAGGTAAATGATGGAATGATGGTATGATGGATGACTCGCTCAAAATTTTCTATGTAGATAATTAGCTCGATACCTAAAGTTTTGGGTTTTTTACTTTCATATAATAGGTTTAAGGTTTAAAACATTTATTTCTCAAAAAGAATTAAAATTCACTTACATGAGAAACAATAGGTGTCATTTGTTACAATGTTCTACCGTGTACGTATTTGTTACGTACTGAAGCGTGCGGGGGCGTAACTATGCTGCTTCTACCTATTTCTATTTAGGTATCGGGATCTCTGCTGAAAGACAACATCGGGAGTTCTTTTCTGTATTCAGATGTTCTTTTCTATTGCCACAAGAGTATACATGCTTTATATTCATCTACTACCTAGGAGAATTATTATACAATATTAAACTTATCTGCAGTACATCTTCTTCTATTAGGCCATCCTTCAATAGGCCTCGGGTCGTCGAGTCGATACATTGGATAAAATATACATTAGGACATTAAATCGCGATGGTGGCGATGCTTGGAATATTTTGGATACTGGAGTATCTTACTTTAAGTCCACTGGCAATGTAAAGCCATTCTACCAATTCTAGGGCTCCCTGATAGAGACAGGAATCGACCCTCCTAATTTATATAGACTTGTCCGATCTATATTTTTCACTTGAATCTCAATTAATAACAAAATAATGACAAGCTCGAAATTCCGATTGTTTTTATTTAAAAACGCACTGACACCATCTATTATGTTTCCTTAAAACCACTACGAAGTATTTGCTGCGTAAAGACGTTCGCTAGCCTATTTACTTCCTTTACATTCAACAAGAGAACGTAACCTCTACATATTTCCCACCGATCGGCCAGAAAATTATAGCAACTCGTTGCGTATAATTTTCTTTTCGCTACCTATAAACTACCCATCGAAATCATAAATGGCGGGAAATCTACATTACCCTACTGATTTTAACCTAAAACCGGGACACTTCGTCACGCGATGCCAAACCATATACAAATGGTAAATTAACTAAATCAGAATCCATTTAGGATTTTTAGTTGATTTTCCTCCGGATAAACCACGGTAAGGATCCAAAGACATGGCACTATCGACCTCCTTATCGAACACTAACTTGTTTAAATGTTGGGCAACTCCCTTCAAATTAATTCATTAATAACGCCAACACAAAACAGTTTTATATTTTTGACTTTTGAAATCAAACTTCAAAAATATTATACACTATAATACCCTATCAACCTACGTTAATTACATTATCATCGATTAAATATAACAAAACAAAAGCTAATCACAATTGTTCCTATACCTGACTTTACTTTAAACATCATTTAGTTTTTCTCATAAAACAAAATCTCTCGTCCTCCTAACTTCCATTTACATTTATCACTTTTAATACAAGTTAAAAACTGTAATGCAGCTCAATAAATCATTCGCGTCAAACAGTGTTCATTTGATTCTAAATTCAATTCGCGTTATAAAACCTACCCGTATTGACCTACAATTGATCCCTAAATCAGCATCTCCTTTTCTGAATATCTCTGAATTGGAAGGCACACAAAAAAAAATAATAATCAATCTATAAATACAATGGTCCTTCATACTCGCTTATACTTTTTCATCAATAATTCAAAATTAAAAAAAATATAAAGATACTTATCTTAACTAGATTTGGTGGCGCATCACCATGCATTAAGTTCTATACCTACCTAACTTACTTTAACATGTTGCAATAACACAAAAACTCCTACTTTCGGCTTGCATTATCCTTTATAAACCTCGTACCTCATATTTATTCCATTTCTAATAAACTAATATACAACTTTACTAATTACCTATAACTCCTTAACAATTAATAAATTCATCAACTATGAGAATATTTATTTTACACCAAATACCTACCATACATCCTAAGAATCTCATAAACTTTCATTACCTGAATTATAATTAAACAAACTTTCTTTTCCTTTAAGAAATTCAATGTATATCCTATCGCGCATATTTTCAAATTGTAAAATCTTTACTTTACATTTAATACCTTCATAAGAAAATGAAGAAAATAACATCATTTACATATTCCATTCCATTTACCACTTTTCTTTTCCCTAATTAACTAATAATAAAATTCATTAACCACAATAACAATTCAGGATGGAGTCATTTCTTTTAATTACCCTAACTTATTAATACAATATATTATTAACAACCATTACCTTTATATCCTTTTTCATTAAAGTCATATGTCATGTTCGCATTAAAAAAAACAACGAACGTCGCGTAAATTACTTCCAATGAATTCTCATTCCTACTCATACTTAACCCTAATACCTAATACTAATCATATAAACTCGAAGCTTCACCCTATTTCATTTTCGATTTGAAAACGAATAAAAAAAATATTATTTTTTTTCTCAAGATTCACCCTTGACATATTATTTTTTTTTTTCAAGTTTCACACTTAACTACCTGGATAGGAATTGCTATCCTACCTAAAAAAAATACTATACACCTATGGCTCCTACTTGGCCCTAATCCTACTTGGATCCTATTTGGATTATACCTAATGACTTAGATCACCCTTGACCTAAATCTCACTCGACCATAATTACTATTCCAATACCATTGGTCCGAATCACACTTGACACAGATCACCCTTGACCTAAACAACTTTCAACCATATATCTCATTATAATACCTTTAAAATATCAATGGTTCGCACTTGGCTCTAACCTATTTTACACATCAATCTATCGTTAGATTATTTACCTACGGATCCCTACACCTTGTACCTATTCACCCTTGACAATATTTTATGCCATTATATATTTATAAGATACAAAAACCTATATACAGAACCCTATATCTCCTCAAATCAATTCACTCTTTACAATACCTTTTTATTTATTTATTTAATTTTATTATAAAAATCTACCTACGGAACCTTACTTAAATAAACTAAAACTCCTCTTGACTTCATCTAACCCTTTTCCTAGTGGAAACTATCCATACTTAATTTACTAATCTTAAGGAACCCTATCTTAAGATATCCTATCTTTTAATATAATAATTAAATTCAATAAAATGAATCACCTTACGGAACCCTACTACTGACTAACATCAATCTGTCTTAGCCCTATCTATTGACAAATATAACCTTGTCCTCTGAATTCGCTCATCCTATACTAACTACTGTCATCCTAAACACATCTCACAATAAGATATTCCATACGGAACCTTATCTAACTTCAAACTTCTCTATACTTGACCTATTTTCATATGAATTAAAAATAATATTTTCTAACAAAATCTCATATTTTAAACCCTACTGAACTTTTCAACAAAATAACCCACGCCTATTAAAATTCCTATCATTCTCTACTAAATCCTACTAGTATGACTACTTCCTACAACTATCAACTTACCAAACCCTCGTTTCCTATAAACTCTTTTTACCTCAATCTATGCTCCTGCAATATTTACTAACCTCCAGCGTGTACTTAGTACAAGGTTTAAGTTTCACATGACTTGGTGACCTTCTCTTCCTGCTTTACTCATTTCTATGACCCACTTTACGGCTAGGCTACAGCCTTCTTCTATCCTATTTCATTTACATTAACTTCTATCCATATATATGTAGCACAACCACAACCATAATAATACCACCAAAATGAAAATACCCTATTATTTTACGTTACCATGACAACTAGAATAACATGGCTCACTTATCCAATCTTTGCTTTAGCAAACCTTTATTGCTATGACAACTTCAATAAATATCATACGCTCTTCACCTATTGTATTTTATCGGATAACTTTTCCTGATATTCTACAATGACATTTCATTTTCACTCGACATTACCTAAGTTTGACTTTCAAACTTCTAAACTTTTAGGAAATTACCTACTTCTCTCAAGTATTTTTTTACTTACCTAGTATAGTTTAGCAAACCTACAAATACCTAAATAAACTATATGCCTAAATTACAACACGAATATTACCAGTATCCGCTATTAGACTTTCTACATTTTGAAAAATTCAACCTAGTCCGTCTAAAATACCTTAAATTACCAATCGAATATTAACAATGTCCGTTACTAGACCTTCTGAATTTTGAAAATTCAAATTCTGTCTAGTCAAAAAAATTGACTAAAACTAGCTTGACTAGCTTTATACTCTGACTTCATTATCTATATATAAATAAATCGATCTGTCCGTTTATTTATTTTACCAAGTAAATTAGTTGAATTAACCTATTTATAAGGTTAATCTCGGACGGAATACTTTTAACCTATTAAAATGTACAGGACCTACCTGTCTATCCGTACGTACATTTCTCAACAACGCATTGTTATGCCTAACTAACCTAACAATCTCATAAGGACCCTTATAAATCTTCTCTAATTTATATGAGAACCCTGTTCATCGTTTATCAAAATATAACAATACTACATCTCCTACAACCAAATTTT
Organism: Apoda limacodes; assembly: GCA_946406115.1. Lineage (NCBI taxonomy): Eukaryota > Metazoa > Arthropoda > Insecta > Lepidoptera > Limacodidae > Apoda > Apoda limacodes. The sequence continues at coordinate 227,642 of OX291553.1, read as the reverse complement.
TCGGTTTCGCCCGACGATCAAATACAACTTTTTGTTGCTGCTGCGCTCGCATTATCCTATGCCTAACTTTTTTTCCCTTTTCTGACATTCTATGCAAGTTTTTATATAATTTTCAATAACTTGTCTTGCATTTGGATAGAAAAATCGTTCTTGAAATTTCCCCAAACATTTAAATAACCCTAAATGACCGCCCGTCAACGAATCATCATGTATTTCCTTTAAAATCTCATACACAAGATCTTTAAATTCTTGCAAAGCTAATACCCATCTTGCAATTCTGCCAGTTTTATTACGATTGGTTGCCAACCAACACAATGCCTTGTGGTCTGTATCCACCTGTATCACTTTACCCCAAATATAACTTCTGAAAAAATTTAATGCCCACACTAATGTCTAGCATTCCTTTTCGGTAATTGAGTAATTTCGCTCAGCTGCCGATAATTTTCTGGATGCAAACATCACGGGTAGCATCTCTTTTTCCGACTTTCCTTGCATAAGGATTGCTCCTAGACACAAATCGCTCGCATCGGTTATAACGCCTTCCTCTTCCGAAAAATACCGCAATAATGGAGGTTTCTGTTTTTTCCTTTAATTAACTCTCGCAGCGCTTCTTCTTGCCGCTCCCCCCAAGAGAATTTACGATTCTTACGCGTTAAATCAGTTAACGGTAACGCGATTTTAGCGAAGTTAGCTATAAATTTTCTATAGTATGATAAAAAACCTACTAGCGACCTAACTTCCCTTATATTTTTCGGCATTTTTATACTATCTAACCTAACTAACTTTATTCGATCAGGCAATATTCCCTCACTTGATACAACCTGACCTAATAATGTCAATTGTGTGAAACCAAACGTACATTTGGACGGTTTCAACGTTAAGTTAGCTTCGCGAAGCTTCTGAAGAGTTACTTCTAACAATTGACTTAACCCTACTAAATTCTCGTGATAAATATTTATATTATCAACATATACCAATACACCTTTTCTTTTAACGCAAGATTCATTGTCTTTTGGAAAAACGCTTGGCTATTTTTCATTCCGAATTCCGAATTTCACGTTCCACTCATAACTACCCTGACTACACATAAACCCTGTTTTATACCTATCCTTTTCTTCTATTTTCAATTGGAAATAGCCTAAATTTAAATTTATCTCACAAAAGTATTTCGCTCCTTGTAATACTTGTAATACCTTTTCTAACCGCGGAACAGGGCATAGAACCTCTTTCACCTTTTTAATTATTTTGCGATAATCAACGCAAAATCGCCATTTCTTCTCATCATTCTTAACTAATACAATAGGACTCGCATACTCGCTACGTGACTCTCTAATTAACCCTAACTTTAATAATTCTTGCACTTGATCTGCAATGATTTTCTGCTGAGCACTTGACGTCCTATACGGCTGTTGATATACAGGCGCATCTTCGATTAAATCAATCGTAATTGGGGCCACCTTACATCTACCTAACCTAAACTTATCGAATGCAAACCTATCTTTGTTATTCGATAAAATAGAATACAATCTATCCCTTTCTACTCTATTTAACTCTTTAGAGATATTAAATTCTACCTTATGCCCTAAAATACCTACATCATGCGAATCACACTTTACCACCTTTGTTGACAATACACTATATACATCTTTCGGCACTGGCTTCATGACATATGCCTTTAACCTAGGGAAAGATACAAATACCTTATTTCCAATGGACATACTATGTCCTTTTAAATTGACTGAACAGTCATATTTATACAGGAAATCTAAACCTAAAATGGGAAATTGACAATCCTCTGCCACAACAAAATCAACTTCAAATGCTTCTTCGGCGATTTTGATATAGATGCCACGCAATCTATATCCTCGGAATGTGGCTCCATTGGCGGATACCATACATATTCCTTCTTCTTGCCGCCTTCTCCTATCCGAGAACAGCCTTTGAAATATTCCTATAGGTAAAATAGATACCTCGGATCCTGTGTCCATAATACAGGATAACTTCTCTCCTCGTAACACAATAGGAACCCTTAATAAATTAGGTTTTTCCCTAATTAAATTATAATTGACAGCATATTCTTCCCTATTTTCATCATTCTCATGCTGAATATAATTATCTTGGCTTTCCCATTCGCCTTCCAAATACCTATCCTGTTCAATACTACTACATAAGCCCCCTGCTGGTTGTGTATATGACCACGCATATTCTACATCCTTTACTACAGGAAACTCCAAAAATGAGTATGCTAACTCATTTATAGTGCATGTCTGTGTATTCCCATTATAAAAATTAAAATTCGACTTACTGGAATCCTTCTGTGGTTGCTGTCTACTATATAAAATTTCTTCACCGCATGCACTATATTCGCTTCACAAATTTCTGCGTCACATATTGTATGGTGAGCGTCGTGGTACATCTCTCGCTTCATCACCAGCGCTTCGCGGGTGGCTATAAAAAGGAGTAGGTATTACCTTTTGCACATTATTATACAAATTATTTACTACCTGTCTATCAGAAGTCTTCCCTGCTAACTTCTCAACGCTTTTTGTCAATTGCTTCAACGAAAGTATGCAAAGCATTTCGATTCTCCTCTTCCATGGCATGGAAACACTATCCTCAAACCGCTTTATTATGATGCACTCATCTTTAATGTTACATTTAGCAGCTTGACTTAAAACACGATATAGGTAAGGCTCTATACCTTCTCTCTCACTCTGTTGCATTGTATAAAAATATTGGGTGGGGTCACCTGGGGATACTTTTGCCTTAATGCACTGTATGATCTCTTCATATGTATCTAATTTTTTGTGTACGGAGAGATAATTGCGCCAGTGATCTGGCAATAACAATTCCAGAACCTGCCGACCCTTGGTTTCTTTATCTAACCCCGTTAAAATAATATGCGCCTCAATATCGTTGAGGGCTTTTAATACCTCTGACCCCTCACCTGACATTCTCCTAGATAACTCTTGGACATTTAGAGACATTATTGCTAAATATTTTTACCTTTTTCTATCCCTTTGTCACCTGATTTAGCAGACAACGGCGTACTCCACCATATGCAGCGTGCAGGGGCGTAAATATGCTGCTTCTACCTATTTCTATTTAGGTATCGGGATCTCTGCTAATAAAAAGACAACATCGGGAGTTCTTTTCTGTATTCAGATGTTCTTTTCTATCGCCACAAGAGTATACATGCTTTATATTCATCTACTACCTAGGAGAATTATTATACAATATTAAACTTATCTGCAGTACAACTTCTTCTATTAGGCCATCCTTCAATAGGCCTCGGGTCGTCGAGTCGAAACATTGGATAAAATATACATTAGGACATTAAATCGCGATGGTGGCGATGCTTGGAATATTTTGGATACTGGAGTATCTTACTTTAAGTCCACTGGCAATGTAAAGCCATTCTACCAATTCTAGGGCTCCCTGATAGAGACAGGAATCGACCCTCCAAATTTATATAGACTTGTCCGATCTATATTTTTCACTTGAATCTTAATTAATAACAAAATAATGACAAGCTCGGAATTCCGATTGTTTTTATTTAAAAACGCACTGACACCATTTATTATGTTTCCTTAAAACCACTACGAAGTATTTGCTGCGTAAAAACGTTCGCTAGCCTATTTACTTCCTTTACATTCAACAAGAGGTCGTAACCTCTACAGTACCTTACAAATAAATTAGCAGGTACTCTAATAAAAAGTGCCTAGTGGCGTTGGTAAAAATATTGCAGCTCAATAGAACAAGTGGTAGCGCGATGTTTGTTAAGGTTGTGTCTACATTGATATTACTTACAAATTAGTTAAAAATAATTTTAATTTTTTTGGACTAGATTCTAAATAATTTTTTTTCAAAACAAAACTAGATAAATAAAAAACAAATAACATTTCATTTCAAATTAATTATTTAAAATATTTTTTCTGCAATATTTTTTTTTTATATTTAAATGTTATCTATGAGGAGTCCTTTAAGATGTGGCACCTAAGAAGTTTATTAAATATAGATACTGATTTGGCTTCTTTAATATCTTTTGTTAGTTTGTTGTAGATTCGTGCTCGTTCCGCTACTATACTGCTTGGATCGTAAAAACTGGGCCAACGTAGGCCTTAATAAAATTGCATGGACTTACCCAAATTTTGACGTCAGATTTTATGTTCACGGTTTGTGTAATATGTGGTGTATTGTGTTTCTGTTTATCTGTGTGACGTACTTATTCACTATGTATAAAATTAATACAATCAAAACAATGTACATACGCCGCGACCTGTCAAAGGATTATATGTGACTGACTGAGATGCCGGTCCACCCAGAGTAGCGACAATCTTATTAACCTTGTCACGCGCCGCGGTCCAACTTACTAAATCTTTACTAAACACTGCTGTTACCGTTGTTTGTTCTCTGACGTTAAATATAAATATTGTTTGCTTGTCTCGTTAAGCGTGTGTGTACTTGTATTTTTTTTGTAAAAGATATTTGTGTATGGATATCATTCGTTAATTTTTTTCTTATTAGTATGCATGTGTTGTATTTATACGTCTGAGATATGTTTAAAATTCTGGTTCCCTTGTAGACTTTGGCGGTTTCTGTAAGATATTCATAACCAAACAAAGTTTTAATTAGCTTATTTTGCGCTATTTGCAGTGGACGCAGATTTGTCTTTGCAGCTGATCCCCATACTTCAATTAGGTATTCAATGTGGGGTTTGACAAGCGTGTTATGAACAGTGTATTTGTTTTGGAAGACAACGAGTTCTTCCACATAGTGCTCCTCTTAAAGATGCAAGTTTTGACCTTATTTACTCAAGATGAGGTTTTCATGAGAGACAATAATCCAGAATTAGAACTAGATATTTTTCTTCCGTAGAATATTGAATTGCGACATCGTTAATTTTTAGTGGATTATGATTTGGGATGTTTTTGTGTTTAGTAGCAAAGATAATATATTTTGTTTTTGATATATTAATTGTAAGTAGATTGTCTTGTAGCCATCTGTGTACCAAGCTTAAGTCAGTCTGCGCCCTCTCTACAATCGATTCAATGTCGTGTCCAAAGTAGAAAAGACTTGTGTCGTCTGCGTAAAGTGTGATATCCCCATTTAGGCTTAACTACAGTCCAAATCGATAAGCACAAAATCTTACTTGTTTGACCCCTGCTTGTTACTGACAAGTAAGCATCGGCGGTATCGATAGGCAAGATAGTGGTCAAAAAACGGCAGAACGAGATGAGTAGCAGTAAACACAATGTGAGTACGACTGAGATACGGCGCGCGGCGGTACGGAGATGTACTCATTGTTAGCGTCAACGCTGAGTACTGAGATCAAATCTTAATTTTAAACTTTCGAATAAATTCTAAGTAAGTTCTGCAATTCCTAGATAAACCATATTTTTAGGGGGTTAGGTTAGACTACGCTTATTAGTTATCACAAAAAAACTGAACCAGAAATGTTCATCAGAACTAGAAAAAAATCGAATGCTGATGTTAGGTGAAAATTACGCAAAAAAATCATTGAAAAAATTCTATCTCGAAAATCGTAGAAAATACATGGGGGTGATTCGGATACTCCTCATCATAAAGTATTTAAATATTACGTTTGAACGTCAACTTCCCGGCCACCCCGTATTTTGCAATTAGATACTTTTTTATTTTGTGCTTGTGCATTTTATGTTTTTTATGTTTGTAATGGAAAGTGTCCTTCTGTGATAGGAAGGGGATTTTCCAATATTTTAAGTGGACGCTGTAAGAGAAAGGGAGAAAAGAAATGCCCTTGTTGAGTTTCTTGCCGGTTCTTCTCAGGACATAGACTTACGAACCGATGGCGTAGTGACATTCATAAATATGCTCAATTATTGGAGCCTAAATGGAATAAATGATTTTTATTTTGATTTTTTGATTTTGAAGAAGTAATGACTCAATTGGAACGGTTAGTACTCATTTATCATTCATATTTTAAAAGATTTACATATATGATTCGAATCGATTAACTTAAAAGTAATTTTGGTTCCGGATTCACGTGCAAAGTGTATGATGCGAACACAGAGCACATTACTGTTAACGCGGTTCGCAAAGACTTATTTGGCTCAAAAAATAGGCAAGTGACAAGCCTCCCACCAACGTCAGCCGCCCTGCAAAAACATGCTCTACACGTAGCTTACCAGGCGGACCATATATGGGGAAATTGTTTGAATTTAGACATTACCATTCCATGTTCATCTTTTTGGGGATGGAACAAGACCTCTCAAGGTGGCTGGACTCCATAATGGTCAAGTGAAACGGCCATTTGGCAAGAATTAACCCTGCGCGATTAATGCGCTTGTAAATCAGGCTGCGAAACAATACGTGTCGGATTACCCTGCACTCTGCAATGTAAATCCTGCTAACGTGACTGTAGGAATCAACCGTATGTATAGCATACATTATTATCATTATATTGTCGTATTAGTACTTCATTACGATATTTATTTTTTTCAGTGCTGACGATGCCTTTGAACTGGAAACTGAAGAAGGCGATTAGTTTTTCATTATTAAAAGTGTATAATATATATATATATAATCTGTAATAAACAATAATTTGATTATTATTGTTCTCAAACTAGAAGAAGTTGTAAATACATTTTATTTAATATTTTATATGATAATTACATTGAAAACGGCTTAATTCGGCGAAATATATGCAACCTGATAAATTTTTGTGTTTTATTAATATATTGTGATAAAAATACATCAACTAAATTGAAAATATTTTACTCTTTAATTTTTATGAGTAATATTTAATATAGATTAAAGTTCAAGAATTTTAAAATAAATTAATTTGACATTTATATTAAAATAACAAGAAAATAAATAATAGTAAAAATAACAGTACTATATAACAAAATTTTAATTTCCTAAAAAATTAAAATTAACATCAAACAATAAAAAATTAAAAATTGGTAAAAATTATAAACAGTGAACACCTAGAAAACTCATGCCACACTCACCACTTTGCAACTGAGTTGACTACCTGAAGAATTCTTGAAATCAGAGGAAACGACCCTTTGTACCTATCCTTTCCCGAATATAATCTAAAACAGCACTTAAAATTAAATTACTCCTTCTGATGTCTCTACAGATATTAATTTATTTTATCACCATTTTTCAACCTCTTCATGTACCATTAACCCTATCTGGGTTAATAAGGTTAATTGTAGGCAGCAGATACATGCCTAGCTTAGTAACCCCGTCTCCTCCACCAATATACAACGGTACACCTCTGCCGTTGTTCCCGCACGTAACAAAAGAAGAATACAGGTTTTTGATATTTTTTAGTTTTTTAATTTTCTTATAAATTTTGTATTTACAAATTATCATTGTATTTGACAACAATGTGCGCGCGTTCCCATTAAGGCGGCTGCAACGGTTCTGCCGATCAGCTCCCGCTTCCCTTCACTCTGGCACCTTTCCTCCGTCCCTGGTGCGGTCCGCAACACACTCCCCCCCCCCCCCCCTTGGAAGAGCTTGAAGCTTCTTCCAAGACATCAGGACAATCTGTCGTGGTATTCGTGGTAGGCAAAAGACAGACTTTGTTCACAGCTCGACGCTCGTTGCCGCGACAAGTAGTAAAATCAGCGACTCTGACGACTCCATCGCTGCCAGTATATTGTCACTGAACTCGACCGCGTTTCCATTTAAGTGGTGGTAGATTTGGTTCTTTGAAGACCACCAGATCTCCTACTTTAAGATTCATCCGTTTCAAACGCCATTTAGTACGCTGTTGCAATTCAGCTAAATATTCCTGTATATATCCTGTAAACGGAGTCTTTCCCAAAAATGCAAACGGAGCTGCTCAACCGATTGGTACCTTGTGTGTATCTTCATCTCGGACTTTTGAGAGCTTGGTAGTGACGTCAGTGGCCGGCTGAACTGGAAGTGCCCTAGGGTCAAAGGAGAAAAATCGTGTGGGTTAGGTGATAAAGGAGTAAGGGGGCGGGAGTTGAGGATCGTTTCAATTTCTAAAAAAGAGCATGCTCAACTCCTCGTATGTAAAATTTATATTTCCTATATATTTCATATAGGAGGATTAAAAACAAACCTTATGCCACCACCACCATGAGCCGCGAAATCGGTTACGGAATTTAGTTTTCACCATAATACCCGGCCTAACTCATTATTTGCCCCAACATTTTTCGTCCGTTATCGCAGTAAATGTACTTTGGTTTGCCTCGTCTAAATCTCGATAAAGGGAGATAATTGCAAAATATTGGTTTTTAGTTTTAAAGCTTTATTTTCATGAAGTGCTATTATCTCGGAGCCAAAAGACTCTTGCTGGGCAGTTTTAAGAAGGCATGAAAGATTCTACAATTGTTTATAAATCTAAGTACGTATGCAAAAATATGTTTTACCCTAAAATAATTGGAATAACTTTAAAAATTTATAAATTTAAGATCTGGGGTTTGACACTGATGAACTTTAATTTCAAGCAGTACTTTTTTTGTGTCAATAATTTGCTGTTGTGGCCATTCAGACTTAGGCTTAGACAAAAACTCAGGATCATTCCACCATAACGAAGAATCAACCAGCACGCTGGGATCAATCCCTCGGGACGCCAAATCTGAAGGGTTGGATTCCGACAGGATGTGCCTCCACGATTCTCGTTCTGTTAATTCATGGATTTCGTTTACTCGGTTGCAAACGAAACCTTTTAAGAGCTTTGGCTGAGTTTTAATCCACCCTAATGTTATTGTTGAATCAGACCAAAGCGTTATACTATCTATCTATTTTGCAGCGTAAAGCTTCAATTATTTTAGTTGTAAGTCGTGCCCCTAGAAGAGCCGCACAAAGCTCAAGTCTGGGGATGGTTACGGGCTTTAAAGGCGCTACGCGTGTTTTAGCGCATAAAAAATTAGTGCTGACGTTACCATTGCTGTTTATTGAACGTAAGTATATACAAGCTGCGTAGGCATCTTGCGAAGCATCTACGGAGCAGTGAAGTTCTTTGGAGACTGGAGAAGAGCATAAAACAAATCTAGGGATTGATAATGACAATAAGACATTCAAGTTGATTATGGTTTTTTCCCAAGACTTTTTTATGTCATTTGGGACAGTGTCATCCCAGTCCAATTTAAGTTGTCAAAGTTTTTGTACGAGTATTTAAAGTGTAATGGTGCACGCACTTAACAATCCTAAAGGATCAAAAATTTCACACGTATTGGATAAAATAACTCTCTTAGTTATTGTTTATTATTTTTATTAATATTTATTTCAAACCTAAGAGTGTCAGAGCTGGGTGCCCACAATACTCCTAGAACGCTGGACTCTTTAAAAAAATCACGTTCAGTGGCTCCCTGATATATTTGTGGACAATTTGTCCGAAATTTATAAATAGGATAACCAGCAGATTTAAGGACCTTGGTTACCGCGTTCTGAATATGAGCTAAATCATTTTCTGATGAAGCACCTGTTAAGAGATCATCGACATAAAAACCTTTTTTAATCACTTGAGACGCTACGGCATGCAATCGTCTTTTCTCCCAAGAATAAGTTGAAGATGTCTTTGTGACTCATCAACCATTACCTGCCTGTACATTTTTTCGATGTCTCCACATAACACGTATTCGTATTGGCGAAACCGAATCAGGATGTTAAATAGCTCACCTGTACTACGGGGCCAATGTGTTGAATACTGTTGGTGGATTTTTGAGATGACGTCTTTGCGGAGCCATCGTAGACTACACGAAGCGTCGTCGCTTCGCTGTTTTTTCGAATCACAGCGTGGTGAGGCATGTAGTATCTGAATTGGGGTTTTTCAATCTTAGTTCAGTGACCAAATTCCTCATATTCTTCAATAAACTTACAATATTCAGTATTTTTGTTAAGTTTTTTTGTCAAGACTCAAGAAACGATTTTTTGCCATATTGGAGGAATCACCGAGAGCTACTTCCGGTGATTCTTTAAAGGGAATAAAAACTGAAAATCTACCGTCATCTAAACGCTTTGTTGTTGCAGTAAACTAGCGTTCGCAAAATTCGTCATCAGCTGACATAGTTGGTTTTGAGGTTAGAACTTCTTCAAGACTCCAAAACTTTGTCAGCTTATCACTTATTTCTTTATTAAAATTGCAATGTACTTGCCTATATTTTGCGGAGTACTGGTGTAAAGAGGACCTGCCACTATCCAGCCTAACTTGGATTCTTGAAGTAATGGTTGGCCGAGTCCTAATTTTATTTTACTAGAAGACATGAGTTCAAAAAATATCTCGGCACCCAGAAATAAATCAACATCTGAAGGGCGAAAGAAGTTAGGATCCGCTAGTTGAATATTCTGAGGTAAGTGAAGTTTGGTTACGTTTATTAAGATATTGGGCAATAAGCCGGTAATTTTTGGAACTACTAAACACTTAAGATGTGTACTGAATTCATTGACACAAGATTGTATAGTCATTTCTCAGCTATTAGATATGGGCATTTGACAATTATTAAGGCCTGAAATACACACTGTATCTGTACTTTTACTAATGAACTGCATTTTTTATTTTAGGTTTGTCGTTATAAAGGATGACTGGCTGCCCGCATCGAGTAAAGCGCGAGCAAAGTATGTATTTTTGGTTTTAGGATTTGTCACCTTGACTAAAGCGGTGCCCAGAAGAACCTGACTACCAGACTGCGCCAGCAGGGATACAGGTACACAGCTATAATGATTTAATGTAGTACTTGTTTCAGGTGTGAGATTATCTATATGCAATAATGTGTTATGCTTTTTTCTACAAATCTTACAGGTACCTAAAGTCGACATTCGGCTGACGAGTGGCGCCTTCTCAAACAGTTTGAGCAAAGTTTTAATTTTGTAACCTCATCACATTTTTTTTTAGGAGATAATTGCGTGTATGAATGGCAATGCTGATTACAAAATAGACATGTCATTGTCGGTTTGGCATTATTAGGAGTCACAAAGCTTTTAAATGTTTTATTTTGGTAGTAATCTTTAGTTTTAAGTTCCGGTTTTTTATGGTTATCTTTGTAAAAGTTTGATTTATTTTCTCGTTTGTCACTTCTGCTAAATCCCAGCGCCTCAAGAATATCAGCCCGGTTTCGTAAGAATTGCATAAAATCAGATAGCGAAGGTAAGTCCTTAAATGTATTTTTATGTTCTTCCCATTTGCTGAAGGTAACCACATCTAATTTATTTGCTACCAAATATATTATAAGAACATCCCATTCGTCTGTGGGCTGCTCTAAAGTGTTGAGAGCTCTTAAGTTTTTTGACACATGATCAATCAAAAATCTTATTGCTCTGTGAGATTCATTTGAGATGCATTCTATATCAATTCTATATCAATTAACGCTTTTAAGTGGTTATTAATAAGAACCTTTTTACTATCATAACGTTCGCGCATTAAATCCCAAGCAATAGTATAATTTAATGAACTAAATTCAAGTGACTTAATAATTAAGGCTGCACCACCTTCCAACGATGATCGCAGATAATGAAATTTGTTTATGTCTGATATAGAATCATTCGAATGAATTAACATGTCTAATGAGATTTGAAATTTCAGCCACTTCATGGCGTTACTATCAAAGGTAGGTAATTTTATGATAGGTAACCGTATATTATTTGAATTGTTATTGTTATGGTTGCAACTATTTGAACACGATGAGCGAGCTGAGTGAAGGCTTCCTTCCGCTTGTTTTGGAGACTTACAACTCGACTCAACTATATGATGAGCTAAAGATAAAGTTCTATAAAACAAGTTCTCAAAACTTTCTACCTCCCCGTAATCATCACCCGATGACAACGTTTCAATTTGAGACTGAACTTCATTAAACTCTAACAGTAAATTCTCAATTTTTTCTAAATGAAATTTCAATTCTTTAGGTTTTCAGTCACCGATATCCTCCCAGTTATATTTAAGAGTGAAACATAATCCTTAAATCGTGTTAAGTGACCCTTGATAGTCCCGCGTGATTTAACTAACTCTTTCATTTTTCCTTTAGAGTTTCCAGCAGAAGATCCACCATGATTCTAATCTGAATCTTGAGTCATTTTGTAAAGGCATTCTTAATGAGCTAAACAGTATAAAATGTGCATGAAACCAGTTTTAACAGGGTGCGGTCGCCACGCCGGCCGACACGGGCAACGTGGAGCCGTGCACAACAGCAGCGCGTGTGTCGACAGCCAGCGCGGGGGCGCTCGATGTCGCCTGGAATGTTGCGCGACAACAATTACGAACTGGCTAATATTTAATTTTAATTAAGCGATAAAATAAACTTTCTCTGCCTAACCCCTTGTGAATTAAGCGTGATGATACTTTTTTACGTTGCGATAACTAAATGAACGACAAATGGAGGCACAAAGTTTTTAATACTAAAAGGGCGTTGACTATGTGCAGCTAGTCGCAAACAGTAGGTAGGTAAGCAGTAGCTTAGCAAAATGTAAATGATATTAATAACTAGTCTAAAGATGCGGGAACGCTGCGCTTAAGCAATATTTAAATAGGTAGGCTATTTTATGAATATTACAAGCGTTTAGCTAAAGTTTAGAAGGCAAGCATTTTGCACTCGTAGCTTAAAGGCAGTGCTCGATTTTAAGAGAACAGTCTTTGTTATAAAGACGAATGTGAAAGTACCTATGAAATAAAGACAGCTAAACACTTTAAATAAAGACAGCTAAACACTTTAAATAAAGACAGCTAAACCCTTTAAACTTGTGAATATACCTACTGGTGTACATGCAAAAAAAAAGATTATTTTCTTGTCTGACACGATACCAACTTGCACAAAAAATACTAGTATCATACACTTGAAGCCAAAACACACCTAAACACAAACTAAAGATGATTGTGGAAATAAAGGATAGAGCTTCTCCCCTGGATGTTGGTTGATATTTCGCCGTGAAGTTTCGCACACTGATTCAATGTTCTCCGTTCCAATCCAATATGTCCGTTCGTTACCGTTGCTTCGATCACGTTCCGTTCAGTACAAATTCCAGCCTGTAATTTGCCGTGCTGTCGTGGTCGCCACTTTGTTCCCGCAGGTAACAAAAGAAGAATACAGGTTTTTGATATTTTTAAGATTTTTAAATTTTCTTATAAATTTTGTATTTACAAATTATTATTGTATTTGACAACAATGTGCGCGCGTTCCCATTAAGGCGGCTGCAACGGTTCTGCCGATCAGCTCCCGCTTCCATTCACTCTGGCACCTTTCCCTCCGTCGCTGGTGCGGTCCGCAACAGCCGTACACAAATTGAGCCAAAATTTTAAGAACCCTAATAGATTACAATCTTACCTGGAATACACAGGTCAATGAAGTTAGCAAACTCACACATTTTGTTTTTTACAATCTTAAGTGTATTTAGGCTTTTTTACCTATAAATTCCTAAATCAGTTCAACGCAATCACTCCTTTTTTCCCTTCTTGATTATGCTGAAATGTGTGAGCTTTTAAACAAACTTAAGCGACTCTAAAATTCAAATATCTGATTCATTTTTGGATTACGGAAGGTAGGTCACTCTAGTGGCTCCCAATGCATCTTCGCCGGAACACTAATGTCCTGTCTTTACTCTATAATCTTCTTTACAATCTCTTAACCCCAAGCTATTTACATGAATATTTTAACTTTCTTTTCTCAAAATATAAACCAGCCAGAACTCATACATCACTCTTATTAAAAACCCGTTCTCACAACACTACTTTTTACGGTAATTCTTTTACTATCTAGGCTATGAGCCTTTGGAACTCTCTCTCTCATACTATAAGAGACAATCAATCTATTGGCATTTTTAAAAAGACTACTAACTTTCACTTGCTTAAACACTATGTCATTTTCCTTTTTTATATATTTACTATTTTACGTAGTTGAAAATTGTACTGTTATTGTAACATAGCGATAGATAATTCATTATGTGTCCTTGGTTTATCGTCACGTCGCGATTAATATCATAGAACGTGGTTAGCCAGCATCCCTTATCCCTCACGTACCAATATGTGTAGTTAAGTTGTTGAAATAGATAATTAGTATATAATAAGAGCTATATTGTAATAAAGCGATTCAAATATTAAGTATCGACAGTGAATATACAACTTATAGGACAATTTATATTTCTTTCAATCCTCCTACGACCCGCCTTACATACTTAATAAGTAATATTATTTGCATTATATGCATTATTTAAAGTAGGTATATTATTAATATGTATTAGAATGAGTCTATTTTTAAGTGTAGGTACATAATGAATATATTTATTTAGAAATCTCAGTGCACATGTGTTACCCGTGTGACATAAAACCAATTCAAAAATCTATTATAAGCAATCTAGAGTCAGATCATTGTGGACAGTTAGTGGTTTTAGAAAGAAAGAATAGTATTACTAAAAAGGAAATTAAATTTATTAAACGGATTGAATCATTTAAATCTAACTTATTGCATAGACTTCCAGATTTGCTTTACAATGGCATCCCAAATGATATGTACAATACTGTTCTTGACACTATTACTACAGAGTATAATAAAATATTAACCTCAAAAAAGAAACTTATTTCCAGTCGCTTTAGTTTTAGTGAATGGGCTACCCCAGGTATTTATAAAAGTAGGCGTAAACTGCCTGAATTATATACAGGAAAAACATATAATAATAGCCAAATATTTAGGGAATATTTAAAAAAATACTCAAAAACCTTTAAAAACGTCTGTCTTGTTGCAAAATCACCTCAGACATAAAGTAAAATATTCAATAAATAAAATAAAAACTACATGGAACATAATATATACTGAAACTGGTAAAGTTAGGAATTCTTGTCAGGACTTTGAATTGATTGTAGATGATACAAGTTTTAAAACAAATTCTGAGGTAGCAGTTGCCTTTGAACATTTTTTTAGCCATATTCCATTCAAAACAACTGAACATCTAAACTCAAGTCCAATCTTAGCAGAAAAATTATTAAAAACTAGTGTTCCTTAATGTAACGTTCCCTTTGTATTTAAAAACATTAGTCCTACGGATATCATTAATACATTTAAAACATTATAAATTAAAAACACCACAGACCTTTGGGGACTTTCTGTAAAAACTATAAATTCAATTATTCATGTTATAGCACAACCCTTAGCCATAATTTTTCATAGCTGTGTTAATAGTGGTGTGTTTCGTGATGAGATGAAACTTAGCAAAGTTATACCTCTTTTTAAATCAGGTAGTTCAACAGATCCTAATAATTTTCGGCCTATTTCAATACTACCTGTACTCAGTAAAGTTTTTGAGAAAATCATACTTTGTGAAAATCATGTTAAGCCATTTCTGCATTAATGACCTACTTAGTAGTGAACAGTTTGGCTTTATGAAAGGCCGTTCCACAACCGATGCAGGAGTGGCACTATTAAAATATATTTAACGCCTGGGAGGATTCGCATGATGCTCTTGGAGTGTTTTGTGATTTATCTAAGGCATTTGACTGTGTTAAACATGAAAATCTTATCAGGAAGCTACATCACTATGGTATAAGAGGTAAAGCTCTCGACCTTTTGACCTCCTATATGAGTAACAGAGTACAGAAAATAGATGTCAACGGTGAAAAATCTCCGGGATTAGCAGTCACTATGGGAGTCCCTCAGGGCTCAATTTTAGGTCCTTTTCTATTTCTTATTTACATTAATGATCTCCCATATCATGTTAAAAACCATGACATTGTCTTATTTGCTGATGACACCTCTTTGCATTTTAAAGTTAAGAGACGACAGACATGTTCTGATGAATTAAATAATGCCCTTTCTAAAATTGTAAATTGATTTGACGCTAATAATTTGTTACTTGAAAAAAAAAACCAAATATGTTAAATTTACATTACCAAATGTTAGTCAGATACAGACATGTATTAATATTTATGGCGAGCAATTAGAACTTGTTAATTTAACAGTCTTTCTTGGCATAACGTCCATCTCCAAACTTCAATGAGGTCCTCATATTCATAACCTAGCCAAAAAAAACTTAACTCTGCTGTATATGCGATCAAGAAAATAAGACAATTGACCGATGTCAGAAGGTACTTCCATAGTTTCATGAGATATGGTATCCTATTGTCGGGTAGCGCCTCTGATGTAAATACAATATTTTTGTTACAAAAAATCGGCCAAGTGCGAGTCGGATTCGCGCACGAAGGGTTCCGTACCATTATCTATAAAGGCGACCAAAAGGTCACGTTTGTTGTATGGGAGCCCCCCTTAAATATTTGTTTTACTTTATATTTAATAAATTATTTCTAGAGTGTCTATATATCTAAATATTCTGTGAATGTTTTAGGCGTCTGCCTTTTGCCGTTATCAATGTCGAACAAAATCAAGCGGAGAAATCACGTTTGTTGTATGGGAGCCCCCTTAAATATTTATTTTATTCTGTTTTTTATTATTTGTTGTTATAGCGGCAACAGAAATACATCTTCTGTGAAAATTTCAACTGTTTAACTATCACGGTTCATGAGATACAGCCTGGTGACAGACGGACGGACGGACTGCGGAGCCTTAGTAATAGGGTTCCACTAATCGCAACGTGACGATAAACCAAGGACACATAATGAATTATCTATCGCTATGTTACAATAACAGTACAATTTTCAACTACGTAAAATAGTAAATATATAAAAAAGGAAAATGACATAGTGTTTAAGCAAGTGAAAGTTAGTAGTCTTTTTAAAAATGCCAATAGATTGATTGTCTCTTATAGTATGAGAGAGAGAGTTCCAAAGGCTCATAGCCTAGATAGTAAAAGAATTACCGTAAAAAGTAGTGTTGTGAGAACGGGTTTTTAATAAGAGTGATGTATGAGTTCTGGCTGGTTTATATTTTGAGAAAAGAAAGTTAAAATATTCATGTAAATAGCTTGGGGTTAAGAGATTGTAAAGAAGATTATAGAGTAAAGACAGGACATTAGTGTTCCGGCGAAGATGCATTGGGAGCCACTAGAGTGACCTACCTTCCGTAATCCAAAAATGAATCAGATATTTGAATTTTAGAGTCGCTTAAGTTTGTTTAAAAGCTCACACATTTCAGCATAATCAAGAAGGGAAAAAAGGAGTGATTGCGTTAAACTGATTTAGGAATTTATAGGTAAAAAAGCCTAAATACACTTAAGATGGCTATTATTATATGTTTTTCCTGTATATAATTAATACAGTTTACGCCTACTTTTATAAATACCTGGGGTAGCCCATTCACTAAAACTAAAGCGACTGGAAATAAGTTTCTTTTTTGCAGTAAATATTTAATTATACTCTGTAGTAATAGTGTCAAGAACAGACCCCTTCCCGTCAGAAATGACAGGGAGCAAGAGTGCCTACGTGTGCCTTAACGCTCCACAGTGCTACGGATTGTTTAGGTAAGTACCTACAGACCTACTTCTACGGCTGGGGTTCTGTTGTCACCGTTACTCAGCAGTTTGTCACGGGGCCAATCATTGAGATGGCTCAGAGCAGGTCCAAGCCTGTATTTCCAAGGCTTTGGGTACAGACATCACCGGCATTACATCCGCGCTCCCGTCCGTCCCACCGCGTTCGCGATCTCGCTCGCGCTCTCCCCGCTCGCACTCGCTCTGCCACGACCCGCGCCTCACTCGCCGCAGTCTTTGAGTCTTTGGGCACCCATTCGCCCCCTCACTCCGGTGTCAGATGTAAACCCTTCTAGGTTACCCGATACCCCGTCCCCCTCTCCGACCCCAGACGCCATAATGTCCACGGAGTCAGCGTCGTCCTCGAATGAGCCAAACCCGACAAAGCGATCAGCGCTTCCCCCTCCTCCTCAGCGGCTCACCAAGGGCTAGCCGCCATAGACACAACCCCCGCCACCTCTCTGCAGGCCTACCGTCCCTCTACGAGACGGAAGGAAATAACTTCGCCCCCCGTGGTCATTAAAGGCATGGGGGCATGGCCAAACATCGCAAACGCGATGAAGGCCAAGCGTATTAATAATACGCACGCCCGAAATAATGCCGACCGCGGCATCAAAGTCCAGGTCCCTAGGTCCCTAGGTACGGATTTCCGTAGTCTTACGGCTTTCCTGACCACTCAGAAGTATGAGTACCAAGCTTACTCACTGGCTGACGAGCGAGTACTACGGGCACTGATCAAGGAAGTTCCGAAGGAATTCTCTGAATCGACAGTCAAGGACGACTTGACCGTCCAAGGCCTCCCCATAACGGAAGTACATCGAATGTACAACGGCCGCAACTAGTCGGAGTGCTACGACATGGTGCTCGTAGTGCTCGACCTCTCAAAAGAAGGCAAAGCCATCTTTAACATATAAGATGTATGTAGCCTTAAGGGTGTCCGGGTCGAAACCCCGCATAAGCGGCCCTCCCCTGGGCAATGACATAGGTGCCAGCTATATGGCCACGCCTAGCACCACTGCAGATTGAGATCGCGTCCGCAAAAACGCCAGTCCGACCCTGTCGCTTATGTTCTATGTGAAAGCGAGGGCAACCCTGCAAATTACCGCGGTTGTCAAAAAGCTCCCAAACAAAACACGCGGAAATCCAAAAGGGTAAGTCGCGACTCTCCGCCCCTCGCCAAGAGGCACCCCTTATGCCTGCCCCCCTCCCTGCGGCAACGCCTGGAGCCGTCCTCCGGCGCTAGTTGACGCGGGAAAATCAAAACAAACAGACAAACTTCTGTCTGCACACCATAGGCCCGTCTCAGTTATGAGTTCCCTACCCCGGCCCTATTACGTCCCGGGACATCCCGCGATCCCCGCGCCCTTGGCCATGCCACTTCTTGCGTACACGCGCCTTGCCACCCCCGCGCCCCTCCCTCGCGCCACCCCGTAAAGCCACTCAGTCGATCAAGCAAAAGCTCGATCAGCTCTGTGAGTTATCCTGGGCCTTCGAGCCAGAGTACATATAGAGGCCATGTTCGCGAAATACGAACAGGTCACTACCCCCCACAGATGCTCAGGTTCATGTCTGAGCATCACCAGTTTCTTGACGCCCTCCGTAGGACGATTCCCAAAAAATAAAACCAAAATGGTTTGCACAACCGCACGCGAAAAACCCACTCCGTCTCCATCGGCTATTTTAACGCCAACAGTCTCCATAACCAAAAGGAGGAATTAGCAGAATTCCTCTCGTCCCATAAACCGGACTACGTCCTTTATCTTACTAGCCTGATCAAGCTTATATTATTTTTACGTAATATTGAGCGCGCTTACTACTTGCTTCGTAATAGCGCTGTGTTTGGTCAGTAAAGTAAAGTAAAGTAAAGTAAAAAACTTATTATTATATTAATAGTATGTTCATTTTGTATTTATGCAAAGAACTAAATTAATTCAGATAATGTCATTTCGGTTATAATTAAAGATACATGTAAACATACTGAAATTATTTACTGCATTCGTATGGGGAACTATTATTTACTGTAAAGGGAACCCGGTTTCTGGTTAAAAAATTAATGCCACTCTCAAAAATGGATAATCCATAATCATGTTAAATAATATATTTTTTATTTTGTTATCATTTCGCCATATTAAAAATCTGTTTTATTTTCAGCGCTATCAGTTTTTGGCTAGATTGACGCCATGTTAAAATAAAATAAGGGTTTCCGGCAATTTCACATTAAATCTTCCATATGATACTATCAATAATGAATTCTAAACTTCTAAAGTAGCCATTACTTACCTTATGAATTAACTAGCTTCTGCCAGCGGCTTCGCCCGCATTAAATTTTGCTATCGGCGTAGGTTCTTACGGCAACTTCTCAATTATAGAAAATAAACAAACAATCAAATCTTTCCTCTTAAATGGCATAATACATTCGTGTCTGTGAAACCATAAAAATACACATACAAAATTTCAACCCGATCGGTCAAGCCGTTTAATAGTTGATATAC
Source organism: Apoda limacodes (assembly GCA_946406115.1). Classification (NCBI taxonomy): domain Eukaryota; kingdom Metazoa; phylum Arthropoda; class Insecta; order Lepidoptera; family Limacodidae; genus Apoda; species Apoda limacodes. Next base: position 207,786 of record OX291553.1, on the reverse strand, counting down.
CAACAGCAGCGCCACCTACCTAGTCCATTTGTATTTTAAATCATCCGGAAAACCATAGAAATACCCATACAAAATTTTTACCCAATCGGTTCAGCCGTTTAGAAGTTATGTGAAAAAGAAAGTAATTACGTAATTAAGTAATTAGGAATGTACGGAAGGATAATTCTTACTACCCGTTGTCCTATTTCCCGTTTTCCCGTAGGAATGAAGCATTTTCCCGTGGTAAAAAGTAGTTTATGTTCATCAGGGATAATGTCGGCTTCTAATCGTAAAAGAATTTTTCAAATCGGTCCAGTAGTTTCGGAGCCTATACAAGACAAACAAACAAACAAACAAACAAACAATCAAATCTTTCCTCATTATAATATTAGTATAGATTACCACTGTTATTGTATGTATTTATAAACAAGATCATGGTTGTAGAAACTATAATTGTGAGTTTAATTTTATAAATAAGTTAAGTGTGTATTTATAAACAAATTTTCGGTAGTGGAAACAATTTTTAAATCAAAGTAATCCCTATTTTCAGTGTTAAACGCAATTAAAAGAAAAAAATAAAGCTACCATATCTTCTACCATAAATCACTAAATAATGTCATAAACATTAGTATGAGATATAATGTTATATACTTCTTAAGTAATTTATACCGTAATGACGCCTTGAAACTTTAAATTTTTTGTATGGAATTTAACGTGATTACCGTTTTGTAGTCACATTTTTTTGACTTTCCGCTACAACTTAGAGTCTATGCACTAGATAACAAGCTATTCTAATTACATAATCTAATTATATTTTATATTATAGTAGTTTTATCCTCCAAGACTTTTTTCTTTTTCGATTGGTTATAGTCACTCTACTGAATGTACAATATACAGAATACAGAGTCAGGATACCGGGAGGGGGTTGGGGGTGAGCGCGTGCCAGCGCCAAGCAGGGGCGATGAGCGCGACGCAAGCAGCTGCACCACTCAGCGCGCGACACTCCGCGGCCCCCACCATTTGCGCCCCCCGCGCCCCCCGCGCCACCCGCTCCAGCCGCACACAGTGACAGGAACGGCCGCAGGCAGCGTTCGCGCTCGTCGTGCCCTATCGACACCCATTGTAATTAAGGGTTTCACATTATTTGTGTATCTAAGTACTCATAGGTATATTCTGATTCAAGACATCTTAAAGTAAGTTAGGTATATCCTATTATTTGCTATTAAGTTTTTATTTCTTGCTAAAGATTTTCTTGTTATTTCACTGATTTTAAAAGCAATAAAGGAAGAATCGGCATGAAAAATTGACAAGCTTTACAAAAAAAAATATTAATTATTCCATTGAATTCCAACTTAGAAAAAGATATATTTTTCATTTTATTTTATACCACTAAGGTGGCAAACAAGCTTACGGTCCGCCTGATGGTAAGCGGTCGCCGTAGCCTATGGACGCTTGCAATACCAGGAGTATCACTCCACGTTGCCGACTCTCTAAATATCTAATAACTTCTTTCTTGAAGAATCCCATACTGTAGTCCTTAGAGAAAACCTTTGCAGCGAATGAGCTATTCCACAACCCAAGCGTTCGCAGGAGCAAGTTTTTTGGAAACCGTACTGTACTTGCCCATTTAGGGTCTTAGGTGTGAGGATGAATTCCCTGCCGATAGCGGGCGGTGCGATGGTAGTAAGTAGCCGTGGGCGTCATTTCGAACAATTCCTCAAAACACACCCCATTGTACAAGCGTGTCTTACACAAGGAGGGAAAGTCTCTCCTCGATACGGCAAGTGAGTTTGGGTAGTCGGCAATTCTCACAGCCCGTCGTTGAAAAAACGAAGGTCATAAGGACCAAGCTGGTATCCGGACGCACCCGTCCAAAAATATGGGGGGGGCAAACTAAGATAGTGACTAAGATGCTGCAGTAGTAGGGTTGTTTTCATTAGTTCGGAATCTGGTCGGTTGATTATGCAAAAGCAAAAAAAATAGTCGGAAAGACAAAGGAACTCTAGTCATGCGCAAAATCTTAGAAGCCATCAGACAGTTTTGTTTTACCCCTCTGCCACACTATGCCCCTCGCGCTGCTCCTCGCGATGCCGCGATGTTGCCCTCTCTGCCCACACACTGCTCTAATCACGCAATTAATTGCGATGCTCCTCAATAGATCCGTTGGCTCGCGCTCAAAAACGGACAAAACAGGGAGCACTGGGCATGACGAGGAGCATGTCATGCGGCATGACGAGCAACGTGGCCACACTACGTCTCTGCCTCCTTTCCTCGCTACTTCCCATACCACTAGACGAGTGTGTGGCGGGGCTATTAGAGTTAGCTTCAGTAAATATGAATACAGGGGAGGATAAGGAAAGCCTTTATTATGAAAAATGCAAGACTGAAGAAGTGTGAACTAAGATAGGGAGTTGGATGTCTATTGCTTCAAGGAAAAAAATATTTTTGGAAATGCAATCAAAGTAGAGCGTTAGGCTATGAGTTTATAATAAGAACAAATGTTGCGTTAATAGAATTTAAATATAAAATCGAAGGTAAAATACCCAAAATACGACAAATTAGTATTAGATAGAATCAATAGGTTAAGTGCCCTGCCTCGCGACATTTCTTGTGGTTTTCTAGGAAGGAGTGAACCAAATTCGTCCCCGAAGAGCGAGAATTAACTAACTAATAAAGAGTGACTCTGGAGATATTGTAACTTGAAATTAAAATAAAAAAAGAATATTCGTAACATTTAAATTTGGTGTTTTATTAATAACTTTTTCATGGTTTTAAATCACAATTACCTGTCTTCTTTATCTGGTGAAATGATTTTAGAAAAACCTTTTTACTTAGGAGTAATTTATTTAAATACAAGTTAGTTCGTTTTCGCCCTCATGAAATGTTATAATTTAGAATTTTTAGCCAATGCAAGTTCCTTTAATGAAATATTGCTTAAAATGTAATGGTTATGAAGGCATGTTAATGACATTTTGCTGGTATTTTTTGTTTAAATCTATTTTTCGGTTCTTGAGTTGTCAACCTTTTCTAATAAGTCAAATTTTAACTTTGAAGTTCGCCTGTTTGAATTGATAGTGATACAAAGAAAATAAAATCAAACATCATCTTTATAAAAACTGTTACAAAATGATATAAAAATTATAGAACAAAAGTTTCATCGAAACATTATTCATAAGTAACATCTGGTTCGCCTATTATATCTACTGCAATTTTGCTAGTAATTATGGTATGGTACCACGGATGCAACTCAAGGAGGCTTCAAGGGGTTATTACAAAGACCTATTAGGTCATACTTCTTGGCTTCCGAAATAGGAAGAGCACTGGAATAAGCCTTCAGAATAATAAACTGTTTTAAGGTAATGGCGTCTCTGTTTCTTCTACGTTCGCCTGTATGATTATCAACTCCTTGGAATGTTTTATAATTTTCTGTTGTTTTATTTACAAAGTGTTTTTAGTACATAGTCCTTAAAGAAAACTCTGGAAGGGAGCTCATTCCATAACCTAAGTGTTTGCGGGAGGAATTTTCTCTGTACCTGCACTGTACGTGAGCATTTAAGTTCTAAGGTGTGAGGATAAATTCACAGCCGATGGCGAGCGGTGAGATGGTAAAAAGTAGTCGTGGGCATCATTTCGAAATTCCTCAGAACACATCCCATTATAAAAGCGGTAGAACACACAGAGGGAGGCAAAGTCTCTCCTCAAACTTAAAGGTTCGATACCACTTGTGAGTTTGGGATCGTTCTCACAGCCCGTCGTTGAACCGAGTCAAGGGCTAAGCTGGTGTCCAGGTGTACCCGCCCAGAGATGGCCGCAATCTTGCGACTTGTTCATCATCGCTGGAAATATCAACACCAAGGATCCTAATGCTCTTGGAGATGGTAAGGTGTGTGTTCTAGAATGGCGGGACCTCAGTGAATGGGTTTTTCTTGTGAACGCGCAGACTTGTGTCTTTGTAGGGTTGAATCGAACCAAGTTTTCCCGCCCCCATTCAGAGAACTTGGACAGTGTCGTCTCGATTTGAGACACAAGTTCTCCACGTTTTTCCTCCACAACAGAACGAGGGATGTTTGCACGACCCGTGTAATAAGCATCTCCAGAACTGTCACCTGCATAGCAATGTATGTTGTTGATGTCCAACATGTCATTGATATGCAGTAGAAACAGCGTAGGAGACAGCACAGAGCCTTGCGGGACACCAGCATTAATGTCGATGCTACTGATAGCATGGACATTCAACCGTCAACCTTATTAGCAGTAAATGCGCAGACTTGTGTATTCGTAGGGTTGAATCGAACCAAATTTTCCTGTTCCCAGTAAGACCTTGGACAGAGTGATCTTGATTTTATACAGAAGTACTCCGTGCTTGTCCACAACACAGCAAAGAATTTTGGTACGGCCCGGATAATAAGCGTAACTTGTTCTGGCAACTGCATAGCAATGTATGTTGTTATTGGTCAACAGGTTATTGATATGTATTAGAAACAGCGTAAGAGACAGCAAAGGGATATCAGCATTTATGTATATGCTATCATACAACTACTGCTTGTTTGTGACTGCCGGATAAAAAGCACTGCACAAACCCTCGGGCAGTCCGTAGGATGGCAACTTTGATAGAAGATCCTGGTGCCAGACCCGATCGAACGCCTTCGCTAGGATTTCAGGCTACATGCCAATGCTTCTTCCTGACTCTCAATGGCTAGTGCCTATCGGTGTGTGAGTCACCAGTCGGGCGACCGTTGCGAAAGCCATATTGACAGTCGCTGAACAGGACGTGTTTTTCTAGATATCTTAGAAGCTGTGTGTTTATCACACGCTCCATCACCTCGGAAAAATCTAATAGAGCTTGGATTTGATGCATCTGATCTATTGCCCTTTTGGGCACCAGGTGCACATTCGCAGTCTTCCATGAAGAAGAACACTGTTTAAGCACCACTGCAGGTATACCATCTGGCACACTTGACTTATGAACGTCTAGAGAAAGTCTAGAGATTCTGCCCGCGGACCCCCCCGCTGTGTTGTCTTGCTATTTCGGAGGCCAAGAAAGACCTGATAAGTCTTTGTACTAAAGGAATTATACCTCTTGAGTTGCATCCGTGGTACTATTCCCTACCTACTAGCAAAACTACAGTAGATGAAGTAGGCGAACCAGATGTTATTAATGGATAATGTTACGATAAAACGGCACACCAAGATGACAATTAAAACTTATATCGGCACAAAAGGCTGTGCTGATTCTGGGATTCGAGAGAAAAATGTTTGCAAGTAAATTCAGACTTCCATACATTATTGTCTCGACTTACAGTGACAGAATAGCTTGAAACTGTTCCCATCGCTACGACTCGCCCATGCTTGCTACGACGTGTTCCAGGAAAACAATAACTAGCAAATCGCATTCGGGAGCAGTTATCAAAGTTATCAAAATTATAAAATAGGAAAAAGATTTTATACGTGCTCAATTAAACCTTGTTTGCTCACTGGAATGAGTGAAAACTCACTAAAAGGTAATTATTTATTTGTTACTACGGCAAGTTTTGTCAAATTCAACGAAATCATATTCGTATATTTACTTAAACGACTTACTTAGTTTTCGCTCTGCTGAATTTGTTTTAAGCATGGGTTTTTGGGTCACCACAATCAGTTAGTGAATTTTCTTTACGAGTCCAGTAGCGATTTTGCTTTCATGCATTGCGCACCGTTCAACAGCTAATCGCTGATGACGGCTCTAAATACCATTCTGCGAGCGAGATTGCTTCAACTTCTCTTTCCATGGATGATATTGCATTTTCCTTAAAGACAGAAGAAGAAGGAGTCACCGCTTCCAAGGAGCTGATAGATTTATTCAAAAAAAGCTCAATGGGACTTGGTCAAGTGGAATAGTAACTCACCAACCGTTTTAGAGAGCATTCCCGTGTCACATAAACTTCCGAGAGAAGTTGAATTTGATAAGTCCGCTCAATATAAAATATTAGGTTTACACTGGTCTACAGACACTGACCATTTTTATTTTAAATTTTCGCCGTAAGATAGTATTGAATGTACTAAGCGTTCAATATTGTCGACAATAGCTAAATTGTGGGATATCATGGGCTTTGTCGCCCCCACTATATTATACGCCAAACTAATAATTAAACAACTTTGGCAATTAAAGGTTGACTGGGATGACGTACCTCCTCCACATATCGTAAAAAGGTGGAAATCGTTTTGTGACGAGCTCCCAGTACTTAATTCCTTTCAAATTCCGCGACATTTAGGAATTTCAGATGGCAGCACTGTCACTTTACTCGGGTTCTCAGATGCAAGCGAGAACGCTTACGGGGCAGTAGTTTATATACATGTTAAATCTGCCACGGGAGAAAACACTGTGCGTCTGGTTTGTGCTAAATCGAAAGTGGCTCCTTCACCGGCGCTAACTATTGCTCGACTAGAGCTCTGTGGAGCCGTTTTATTGTCAAAATTACTACGCACAATTTTAAACAATTATAGTAAACGCTTTTCGCCAAATGCTTACGCTTACATTTTTATTTTATTTAATTCTCCTCACTTATGAACTAGGTATACACAAGTAGGTAGGTACACAAGAAACATTTGTAATGTAATTGTAATAAACTAATAAGTGAGGAGCTGGTGTCTGATGTAGGTAAAGCCCTGTATTACAGATCACCAGGTCCTCACCCCACGGAAGCCTGTAAGGCACATTATTGAAAGTGTTTAGTAGGTACAAAATAAACAACAGTAAGTAACAGTAATCAGAAGTAAGGAATATTTAACATTAACACAAAAGATAGGTAGTTTTTTTTTTTTTGTAAATTAGAAATGAAGAAATATTTATGAGCCTTATGTTCACTGTATGTGTGTGTGTGTGTGTGTGTGTGTGTGTGTGTGTGTGTGTGTGATTGTGTGTGTGTGTGCGTGTGCTAGTTGAATGCGAGGGCGTGTGGGTGTGTGTACACATTTTAATAACAGCTAATACATTAATAGGCTTTCAGTTTCCTCATACGTGAATTTTTGTAACCAGTTATGAACCAGTTGCTTGCATTTTTCTTAGGAAGTGAAAAATGGACAACTCTTTATTAGCTTTATTATAAAGGTTGGCTCCTTGAAAGCAAAAATAGTGATTAGCGAAACACCTGTTGAACGATCGTATGGTACAAACTTTGTACTTATTGCGTTTTTTGCTAACGGTTTTCGGATCATAGATGACTAATGTATGTTGTCTTATGATTGTGTTTAGGACAAAAAGTTGTCTTACCGTCAATACTTCCCATTGTTTGTAAAGATCTGTGGAAGGGTACAGGTATGGTAGTGAGAAACTAACTTTCAAAACAGCTCTTTGCGCTCTTTCAAGTTTTAGCAAGTGCGTTTTGGCAAATTCAAAGTTTGATTCAAAGGTCGCGCTTTACTGGATCAAAAGTTCTCCGCACCGTTGGCAACAATTTATTGCAAATCGAGTCGTGCAAATAGCTGAAAATATTCCGCCTGAATGTTACCACTTTGTTCCTGGTTTGCTGAACCCAGCTGATAGCTTATCTCGCGGGATTACCCCTCTGAAATTATTATCACACCCTCTGTGGCTTCGTGGACCATGGGCCTCTATGGATCCTTCAAAGTGGCCAATCGATGAAGCTATCACTCCAAATACTGGTGATATACCGGAACAAAAGCTATTTTCTCACTCAGTTATTACTCCAGAGAATGATTCTATTATTTATGACCTCGCTCGACGCATGTCTTCCTGGAGTAAGCTTTAGCGGGTTATTGTTTATATGTACCTACAGATTTCTAAAACTTTTGCCCAATCGTCAGTGACTTACAATTCGCTGAAAATAAATTACAAAAATTGTTTTACAAAATAAGAATTTCGCAGAAGAAATCATTAATTTAAAAACAGAAAATTATGTTCTGTTACACTAAATAAATTGCGTCCTTTTTTACTCGAAGGACTGATTAGAGTCGGTGACCGCCTTAATAACTCCGAGTTATCGTTTAATAATAAACACCCAGTAATTTTACCGCGTCATGACCATATCATTAATATACTGATCGATTATTACCATAAAAAGTATTTACACGCCGGGCCAGAACACTTAATGTCTTTATTAAGACAGAAGTTTTGGATATTGTTTGCTCGCCGTATAATACGGCAAAGAGTGTACCGATGTGTTAGGTGCTTCCGGATGTCACCTCGTCCCGTTTATCCGCTGATGGCTGACTTACCTAACACTCGCGCTAGGCAGGTTATAAAACCGTTCACTCATACGGGTTGCGATTATGCCGGCCCTATTTTATACACTCCGATTTGTCGCCGCGCACGCACAGCCAAAAGGGCTATTTCTGTGTGTTCACATGCCTGACTACTCGCGCTGTCCACATTGAGGTAGCTACAGATCTTAGTACGGTGAGTTTCTTGGCTGCACTAAAAAGATATCTCTCTCGCCGCGGTCCCGTAGAGTGCCTTTCCTCTGATAACGGTAGTAACTTTCAAGGCAGTAGTGCTTATTTACGCGATTTATACAAATTTTTAAATAAAGAATATCGCTCGCGATTTGAAGAGGAACTAACGGAAAATCGCATAAATTGGAAATTCAATTGCCCAAACGCACCGCATTTTGGCGGTTGTTGGGAGAGTATGGTCAAAATTATTAAAAACCATTTGTTTAAGGTCATCGGACAACAGCTCCTGTCGTACGAGGAGGTAATTACGATTGTAGTTCAGATAGAATGTCTACTGAACTCAAGACCGCTCACAGTTCTTAGCTCGGACCCTGCCGAGCCGACAGCCTTAACACCAAGTCATTTCTTGCATACCTAGCCTTTGTGTTCTCTGCCTGCCCCTTTAATACAGTCTGAAAATTTCAGTTTGCTCAATAGACACTCGCTTCTAGACAAACTCGTACAGTCGTTTTGGGAGCGATGGAGAATCGAGTATTTGCAGGGACTTCAAGTTAGAGAGAAGTGGAACACACCCTGTGTCCCCATAATTCCGGGAACAGTGGTAGTCATTATTACCGATAACGTGCCTTCTCTAGCTCGGCCTTTGGCGATCGTCGAGAAGGTTCACCCTTCTAAAGATGGAGATATCCGCGTAGTCTCTGTAAAGACTGCTAAGAGTACATACCTTAGACCGGTTGTACGCTTATGTCCGCTTCCAACTCAGTAGACATATAATAAAAGGTATAAATTACTATATAATTATTGTTATAAATACATTTATTTATTTGTTTAAATTTAAAATAAGTTAATTTATCGCTATTCGTTTATACGCATATTATATATTCTAATATTTTATGATTGTATAGTATGTAAAATTATGATAGTTTATTTAAAGGTGACCCTTTAAGGCCGGGTGGAAATGTTAACGCCATCTCTAACTTAATATTAACATTACGTACACATGTACAATTGATTAGAAATGGACTGCGATTCTAGTACCCACCTGACCTATCCTTGTGGTGCACCTACATCGCGACAGAGGGCATTAGCCGTCTTGAAGACCGCAAGCATAGAAATTTGCCATCGTCATCAGTACAATGACAGCAACCATATGATCGATACTCGCCGCGTGTGTTTACCTAATCAAATATCTCAGAACAGCTGATCCCTCGCATATGAAAGTGTATCTACGCCCTGAAGGATTAACTGAAGGTTCTAGCACTCTCCTTTAATTACCAAATTCCCTTTTATTTTATTTTAATTCGCATACAGTCCACTTTATTATTTGAAGATTTAATTATTAATTAACAACGACAACAGGTAGACGCTTGAAATATTCACAGAATATTTAGTTATATATTCACTTTAAAAATATAAAATTAAAATTAAACAAATATTTAAAAAATGGTTAAAATGTGTATATCTTTGTGGCTATTTTTTTATTGATTCTCCATTAGTTTGCTTGTACATGATTATAATTGTTTAATGTAAAGCACATTAAGTTTTAAGGTTATTACGAAATTATTTACAAATAATGGAGTGGGTATGAAAGTAACATTACACCACGGGGATAAAAGTAACATGCTTTTTATAATTACATAACTTTTTTGTTTTCTTAAATTAAGATTAAGAAATAATCGCGATGCTGTTCGTGAAGTCTATAAAAAAGTCGCCAATGACAATTTTAATAAAAAAACGTTATAGCAATAGTAAAAAAACTGAATGTTAGCCATATCACATTAATCATATTTATAAAAATATTTGCTGTTAGTACTAGTACTGTTCTTTCCAATATAAACTTTTGATGGTTTAGCAACGGCGATGCTATAGCTTCTCTCCACTTTCAACAGAATTGTCACAGCTAATCACAATGGCCCAATTAACTGGTTAGAGCGACAAGGATATCCTGGGTGCACGAAACTCTGGACACGATATGGGGAAAGGGGAGGGATATTTTTAACGATGTTGAAGCGAAGAGTGGATGTGAGAAATGTCTTACAAAAAAATATTGTTCTTTTTTTGTTACGTGTGAGAAAAAATATTGTTTAGTGGTTATTACAATCATTAATAAAAACAAACGATTTGTTATCTGTATCTCAAAATCAGTTTTATTGCTTATCTACCAAATGCGCAGTATATGTTACAATGTTACTTTTGACCCATGGCGTGTTACTTTCTACCTGACCCTGAGAACGAAAGTAGCAAATGACTTAGCATTGTAAAAGTTCTGTGGCTCTTTAAAAACAATTAATATCATAGTTAAGAATATATATATATATATATATATACAATATGTAACGGAATACCCCCAAATACACAAGCATGTAGTAATGGACCCAAGGGTCAAATCATAAACCTGAAAAACACAAAGCTTTCAAAAGTTTGGTGAAAACTTGGAAAGAACTTATCCTTAAACTCAGCTGTGTGGGGGTCGATAACCGGTCTTTTTATCAAAATTTGTGATGAAATATCTTAATCGTTTTTTCTAATTTTACCTACAGGCGATTTCTCTGTGAGGCTTATTTAATAAAAAAAATAAAATAGTGTAAGACCTTTTGCTTGTTCCTTTAATTGTTTATTTTTAAATTTATGAGTGAAATGACAAGAAATTATTTACAAATAATTTATTCATCGTAAAATGTTCTTTATCGCTAATAAAGATACATGTTTCGTTATTTTAATTTATTAATATGCATGTTCAATTCAGAATATTAGTGCAGACCGGTCTAGTAGTTACTAGCCACGTGACATCCAACCAGTTAAGATTGTGTATTAATAAATTTTAATTACAATTAAAACTTAGTCAATGTCGCTACTGCGATCCGTTGTTCTTTGAAGAACTCGGACGTCAGAAATTGTGCAGGTTGAGAGGGAAGAAATTTCTCTTTCCTACACATATTTCATCTAAAGGGTTCTTAATATATAATTACATATTTTTCGTAATCCACGAAAAATTGGTTTAAATCGTGCAAATAACAAAAGTAAAAATATTCCATCAGAGAATATTAATAGAAATAAAGTAATTAAAATGTTAATAAAAATCATCAGAATGCTCAGCACTCGTATAACGTTTTGAGTAAAATAATAAAATAATTTCTACTAAATCATAAATCTTTTGTACCCTTTTTTACATTTTTAAATTACACCTAAGCTATATTAGGGTAATTGAGTTCATTAAAATTGTCATAGCAGTCACTTTTAATGTGAGCTTCTAAATTCCATGTACCAGGATTTCATAGAACTCTGTTAGCATTTCGGACAAATTGATAAAAGAACAAAACGGTACCTAAATTTTCGTAATGTAGGATTCACGCTAATAATTTGCACAACGACGATTGGTCAACATGGTCAACGCCCACCTGAGGCCTGGGTTGTTTGGAAATTCTCGGCAAAACTACCATAAATTGGGAATTAAGATCAGTATTAGTAATCACAAGAATTTCACTTTGTTATTTTTGCTAAATAAGTAATAGCTACTTCTTAGTTTTTAATAGTCGTATTACAAAAAATGAAACAACAATAATGTCACGTTCCCGTTTATGCTTGTATTCACACATTCATTTTCAGGTTAATCTTATTAAATAAGTTTTTGCCTGTCGATCGTAACCATGATAGATGGAAATAAAGAAAACAAACTTAAGCCCCTCGGAGAACCTAGGTTAGGATTCTGTGTAGAGTCGGCACAGATAACATATCTAGGGATCAAATTAAATACCTAATATTTATTTAAGTTTAGTAGGTTGCTGAGAACACTTTTGAATCGTCGATACAATCTATTTAACAACGTGAATTTGTGCCGCAAGGAGCCGGAAAGAATCTTAATTATTAAAAGTACCTTATTAATCAATACTTTGTTAATCAACTAACAAGTAGGTATACAATCTGTATTGAAGCACATCAGGATCATACTAATTCTATCGCAATGTCTTATCTACAGATGGTACAAAAAAACTCGGTATGGCAACACTTTTTAGCTTAAAACAAAATAGCACAATCTGCACAGTAGGTCCTGTACCTACATACTACATTCACTTTATCTATCGACCGATCAAAATCTTCAGTCAAAAGCCGACGGCACGCAACTTGACGCGACGTCATTGTTTTGTTTGCATGAAATATGTGTGAAATTCGTTAATTAAGTGGTTTTTTTTATTAAAATGGGTAAAATATTCATTAACAAATACAACAAGATGATTTTGTGTGTAGGATACTTTGAAAATAACTATTTGAGTTGAGGCTAAGATATGTATTTAGAACGTTTTATCAAGGGAGACCATCGCACTTCTCTAAGGACTACAGTATGGGGTTCTTCAAAAAAGAAGTTATTAGATTTCTGAAGGGTCGGCAACGCGCGAGTGATGCCCCTGGTGTTGCAAGCGTCCATAGGCCATAGGCTTGTTTGCCACCTTAGTGGTATAAAAATAAAAAAAAAAAAAAAAAAAAAAAGCAAGAACACAGGTTTTCGTCATATGATGCCTGCAGAAGCATATCTGGGAGAGGATAACAGTCGCGTTCAACTTCATAACAGTCTCTTTTTTAACAACAATGGAGGCAACTTTGAATCATTTTGTAAATGTTACGTTCCTACTTCCCCAGCAAATGTTTGAAATAGAAGTTAAAATACTCAAAAGTTTTTTTTTTGTTTAGTGTTCAGTTCACTTTGAACCACTTTTGTGAAAACATACGTGCGTATCTACCTAGCTAATTTTTAAAATAGGAAGTTAAAAATGGTTTTAATTCAGTGTTTTAGTAAATGAAGGTTACTTTGAACCATTTTTGCGAATTAAGATACTGCATAGGTAGTTAATATTTGAAAACAGTGTTACGTAGTACAGTGTTAGTGAATGTACCTATGTCATTGAACCATTTTTGTTAAAACTGAAAATGTTTAATGCAGTGCTAAGTAAAAAAGATTTGTGCATTAATGAAGTAAGCTGCTGCTGAAGCTTCTTAGTTAAGTAGGTAGCTTTTAGCCATCCTGTTTTTATTTCTGCGTAGCGTCGCACAAATTCGCGTTTCTACGCAGAAAAAAGTACCACGAACAAGAACACATAAATGACAAGACGTCACGCGTTGTAGGTAATTATTGTGTAACTGGAGTTGTACGAATTCAAAAGTACTAGGTTGTCATAAATTAGCGGGTGGCATATTCTTAAGTTCATTAAACTTTGTGGTCAAGTCAGAACGTAAAATTAATTTATCAAATTAGTATGAAAAACTGAAATGCCGATTTTCAGCGTGAAATTTTGAAGGGATTTGGGGCATTTCCGTTACACTCTGTATATATATATATATATATATATATATAATATGTTTTTGTAAAGCATAAACGAAAATTATATGTGGTTATGTCAATTTAACCGTATGGATATTAGACCAACCAAAAACAAACAAAATGTGTAAAGTGTTATGTTTTTACCAGGTCTCCTCTAGTGTAGTGTGTAAATGTTTTAGTCATTAGTATTGTTCTAAACTATAATATTAACTATGTAACCGATAGGGTTACAAAAATAATTGTAGTTTGTGTTATCAAGTACCAAGTCTATTCCTATAATGCTTTTTAATTTGCCATTAATTGTTAGGTAACGAAGCGTTCCTTACCATTATCTATAAAAACCGCGAAAAAATCACGTTTATTGTATGGGAGCCTCCCTTAAATATTTTTTGACGTGACAACGTCTTATAAATTGGTTTGCCGGGTGACACTTCAAGAAACTGCGTTTCGCTCCGCTCACGTTATGCGCTCACAATGAGAGCGAGTGAGAGGCACGCGGCATGGTTAGCCCGCCTAAGAGCGAGAGAGACAGACATAAAAAGTGAAAGGCACAAGTTGTCACGTAAAACTTTCGCCCGTATACCGACTTTACAGGCAACCAGTTTTTTTATTTTAATTTAATTATTTATTTTTAAAGTAACTATATAACTTAATATTCTGGTATTTTAAGCGTCTACCTGTTGCCGTTATCAATATCGAGCAAAATCGAGCAAAAAAAAAAACATTTGTTGTATGAGAGCCCCCTTAAATATTTATTTTATTCTGTTTTTTAGTATTTGTTGTTATAGCGGCAACAGAAATACATCTTCTGTGAAAATTTCAACTGTCTAACTATCACGGTTCATGAGATACAGCCTGGTGACAGACGGACAGACGGACGGACGGACAGCGGAGCCTTAGTAATAGGGTTCCGCTAATAACCCTTTAGGTACGGAACCCTAAAAAGGCCGGTTACATGCGAGAACCTAAGTTGGAACACGAAAGTAGCGAAGGACACCGTAGTTAGTATTATATAATCTGTGCCGTAGTTTAATCACGCGTGAAGCTAGGAATTCAGTGATGCGAGTTTTTTTTTCGTGAGTTACAATGGTAAGTTTTACCATTTACTAGAAAAAGGAAATTTTATCACATTTTATTTTCACTACGCTAAATAAAATCCTTACAACACTCACATAATAATAAATTATACTTTCAAATATTATAGGTATTTTAACATAATTTCAATTTAATACAACAATTTTAAATGCTACGCAATTAAATTGCTACACCTACATAGTCGGAACAACTTAACTGCACATGCGGCAAACTAATGACGCCATCTTGAAAGTATGTTGAAAAATATCGTATGATACTCGTTCAGGCTGAAATCCTGCCTCATGTCTAATGACCGTAATAGTACATTATGATACAGAATCAAACACACAAATGCACAAAATGAAGTATTTTTGTTTTTTAACAGCTAGAAACATACTTCAAAAATTTATACCCTGAAGCATAGTAGAAGACTAATATAGTACAAGATAACGAAGGCAAAATCAGACATAGAGAATTGCTTAACATTCGGTAAGCATTTCTTTTTCCACCTAGTTAAAAATGAAAGCAGAATACATAATAATATCGATATTAAAAACTAGATATGCTCAATCTATACTGTCGCCACATTGAAACGTGTTCACATTAAAATAAGCTAGAAGGACTCATTCTAAACCAGTGACGAGAAGGGCAACAATAAAACGTTAGCTACAAAATGTCGGTTGCGGGCATATCTGGTTGTTTGTATCGATGCGTAATAGGATTTTTCTACCTTTTTTGAATACATAGTAATACGGAATCACCTTTATACTTTCATTTGAAGATGCTATCACATCCCTGGCTTTTGACATAGTTGAAAAACATATTTAAATGGGCTGGGAGTTAACAAGATGGAATATGTTTCAAAAAAAAAAGATTGTAGTTTTCTAAAAAAAATAAGAAAATTTATATCAATTTACAATATCGGAGACGAGATAACTGAAAATAAGTAAAAAAAAAACAGTGGCGTTGTAAATTAAGAGGCTTACGAAGATATTGTAGCTGCTTTTTATTCTCTCATCATTCCTGTTGTAACGATAACTTCAATCATACATAAGTATTCTTTAGAAGATATAAAATTTGTAATCTAACTTTTTTAGTTTTTTGCGGACGTAAATAATATTAAAAGAAAAAAAAATGAATTGGGTCTGAGTTTTGGGCCGCAGTTTTTGCCATATCACTAGATGAGGACCGAGTAATCGGCTGTTGCAATTGCCATGAAAGCCTTCGATCTATTTTTAAAACTTTTCATGTATTAAACTGTTGTTACCCTGAAGAATGCGAAGAAAATTGTATTTTTTAAAAACAGCTATTTACAATATACGTTTTAAGGTAATAAATATAATAAATAAAAAGGTTGTAAGGCAAATCCGTGATAGCAAATGGACCTGTACTTGAAAGCACTTCACATTTTTCATAAGATTCTAGAAAATTGTAATATTGTTTGATATACAGGGTGGAACCAACCATACACGATATACAGGCTGGAACCAACCATACACGATATACAGGGTAGAACCAACCATACACGATATCGTAATACTGACACTTTATCCTGAAAGTTCTTCACAAGCTCTATCAATGATGGTTTATAAAATAAATTGAATCTATCCAAAAATTTAATGATTTTATCTTCCATACATTCGGTATGGCGACATGAAGTGAGATGACATGGGTACGTAATTAAAAAGATATTATGCACTAAGTAATATCTGTATCAATAATTGTAATACATAGTAGATACACGTGTCTCCACTTTACGTGTTTACGCTCTACTTCGCTTTATTATAAAAGAGTACCTAAATAAACCATACTGGTTGCACACATTTAATTCTTTTGCTTCGGTTTAATTAAAGAAAATTACAAGTATTGTCGCTAAAAAATTACCTACAATTTTCTTTGTACAAAAAAGTTTTGCGTTTTTAAACGAGAAGTAATGACGTATTCTAATGTAAAAAAAAGATTTGTTAAAACCGCATTACTAATCAAAATTATTTAGGTATCATGCGATTAGTGCCATATGCCACTATTTTTCGCTTCCATACATACTAAATGTATGGAAGCGAAAAACATTTAACTTTCGAATAGATCCAGTTTATTTTATAAACCATTATTGATACCATTGAATTGAGCTCGTGAAGCACTTTCAGGATCAAAAATCAATATTTCGGTATCATGTATTGTTTGGAAATAATCGAATGAGATCACTTAGCGTTACCACCCTGTAATTAATTGGAAACTGTTTATACAGCGTTAATTTTATTTTGTTATAAATTGGTGTGTTTTATTACACGTCTGGCACTTCATCGACGAATGTTACATGACTAACATAAACACAAAAATACAAGATTTTGTCGCCAATCATGTTTCCTTGATTAAGTTTAAGAGGGCGATATAGGCCAGAAAGCTAATTTCTGTAATTCTAACGCTGTGAATGCAAATGTACTATGAATCTCTAGATAATGTCATATAAATTACTATGAGATATATATATTATACACTTCTTTAGTAATTTATACCGTAATGACGCCTTGAAACTTTTAATTTTTTGTATGGAATTTAACTTTATTACCTTTTTGTAGTCACTTTTTTTGACTTTTTGCTACAACTTAGAGTCAATACACTAGATAACAAGCTATTCTAATTATTTAACCAACTTTCATTACAAGCAATTGCAAAACACGCTTTAAAAATTTGCACAAGTGTTGAAAGAATGGTCACTTCCAGATTTTTTATTGCATTAAATACAATAAATGAAAATCACTCAGTAAGGTAACACACTAGACAAAAGCAAGTTTTATTACATATATTTTTTTTCAATCCTTTAGATGCTATAGTTTAGCCACAAAATTTGCACAAAAACGGCGTATTTTCGCGGTCTAGCCGTACCGCAGCCTTAAGGTAAATATTTAAGTGAAATAAAGTTTCTTGTACGTTTTTAAGGCGCATATAGCAGCTAATTAGCGCCGCCATTAAATATCCTAAATTTTCATAAAAAATTAAGAAAATCCAATGGCGGCGCTAGTGGGCTGTAAGAGGGCCCTTAAGTTCAGAGTTAATTGGATAAGTCTGCGAATGATTTTTTTATGGATGCTGTTAAAAATTTAATGTATAACTTGATTTGTCTATCAAAATAATTGCGAAAAATAAATCAATCTATGTTATAGATCAAAATGAGGTTATTATTGTTTACTTGCCTATGGAAAATTTAGGATTGAATCCTCGTGTTCGTGGATTTTACAATTCCTTTGACAATCCATTCCCATTCACTGTAGCTACTTTATCAAACAGTGGAAAATACATTATGTCAAAACGTTTTGGGTAAATATGATGTGATAAACTTGTATAAACTTGTATTAATTAAGTTACAATAACAATTTGTGTGTTAATACACTATTGTGTGTAAAGCTCTTTTTGCGCTTGGTTTTAGACTCTTTATTACTTTTTGTGATGCTGGTAGTTCAAATGTAATATATTGTGTGTAAAGCTCTTTTTGCGCTTGGTTTTAGACTCTTTATTACTTTTTGTGATGCTGGTAGTTCAAATGTAATATATTGTGTGTAAAGCTCTTTTTGCGCTTGGTTTTAGACTCTTTATTACTTTTTGTGATGCTGGTAGTTCAAATGTAATATATTGTGTGTAAAGCTCTTTTTGCGCTTGGTTTTAGACTCTTTATTACTTTTTGTGATGCTGGTAGTTCAAATGTAATATATTGTGTGTAAAGCTCTTTTTGCGCTTGGTTTTAGACTCTTTATTACTTTTTGTGATGCTGGTAGTTCAAATGTAATATATTGTGTGTAAAGCTCTTTTTGCGCTTGGTTTTAGACTCTTTATTACTTTTTGTGATGCTGGTAGTTCAAATGTAATATATTGTGTGTAAAGCTCTTTTTGCGCTTGGTTTTAGACTCTTTATTACTTTTTGTGATGCTGGTAGTTCAAATGTAATATATTGTGTGTAAAGCTCTTTTTGCGCTTGGTTTTAGACTCTTTATTACTTTTTGTGATGCTGGTAGTTCAAATGTAATATATTGTGTGTAAAGCTCTTTTTGCGCTTGGTTTTAGACTCTTTATTACTTTTTGTGATGCTGGTAGTTCAAATGTAATATATTGTGTGTAAAGCTCTTTTTGCGCTTGGTTTTAGACTCTTTATTACTTTTTGTGATGCTGGTAGTTCAAATGTAATATATTGTGTGTAAAGCTCTTTTTGCGCTTGGTTTTAGACTCTTTATTACTTTTTGTGATGCTGGTAGTTCAAATGTAATATATTGGATAAAAGTCCTATTTGTTATAGGCATATTGTGCCAAATTGTTTACATCGGGAATTCGTTATTTGTAAGAAAAAAATTTTGTAAGCAAAAAATATGTTGTAATTACATGATATAGTCCAACAATGGTAGCTATTTTTACAAGATTATAACTGTCACGATGTCATTTATTTTTATTCATTTTGATCATAGGAATGTATGTCCACATACTAGTGCCCCGCGGTTTCACTCGCAGAAACACCCTTGCCGTGGGAACTATCGGTCGGTATCGTAAGTATTTTACCTTTTCTGTTCCTACAGCTATTTTCGTGCCAAATGTCAAGTTTATTGTATGCAACCTTACTGCAGAAAATATTACCGATATAACTCTAAATTGAGATGAAAAGTATTTTATATCCTTTTCACTATCTCCAAAAATCCCTATGTCACTCGGTTCAGTAGCTTTTAAGTTCATCCAATCTGTTTTCATACAAAATTAAGTTTGCCATAATCTCCGAATCTGTTTTGTTAATTTAGCTGCATTTACTGTGTGTCTTGGTTGTAATTAAAAAAATATATTTGCGCCTCCAACTAAGATTTTAATTTATTGTGTAAAATATTTTAGGCGTAGTAGATAATCAATTTCATCGTATTGATGATATATTTAGCAGTAGCAGCTATGTTAATTTGGTATGTTCACATATTACGTTACTTACATTAACCATTCCTCTTATTTGTGGTAGTCAATTATATTGGCATCTTGAACTAAGACTTTTATTTAGTGTGTGTAATACTTCTGGCGTAATAAATACTCAATTTTGTCGTGTTAATTACATTTTTAGCAGTATCAGTTTTGTTCATTTAGCTACATTTACCGTTTGTCTTCGTTGTAATTATAAATTATATTTGCGCCTTCAACTAAAACTAAGACAAATGGTTAATTTAGCTAACGTTATATGTAAACATAACAAATAAACATAACTGCTACTGCTAAAAATGTCATCAACACTACGAAATTGATTAAATGGAACACCTAATATATTACACAAACTAAATAAAGACTTAGTTAAGGGCGCAAACATATTTGATAATGACAACCAAAACAAATGGTTAATGTAGCTAACGTTATTTGTAACATACCACATAATGTAACTGCTACTTCTTACCATATTTTCAATAGTTTCACAACTAATTATCTATATTGCCTAACACACTTGCACACTGCAAACAATAATTTTGGTTGACGTTGCAAACATTATTTTCAGTACTAACTAAATAAATTATAGGTATGCCTAAAACACTTGCACGTTGTAAATAAAAGTTTTAGTAAATGTCGCTAATATGTTTTGTAATATTAACAAAGGCAAATGCCAAAAGCAGCTAAAAATATATTCAATACTAACTAAGTAGCTTGTCTAAGTCCCTACAATATTTTTTAACTGTAAGTAAAATTATTGTCAAGTTGTGCGAAAATAATCTGTTATAATAAGTAAGAAAAATATAAAAAGCACTTAAGTTAATTCGTGAAAATAACAAATAAATTTAGCTGCTACTGCTAAACATTATCTAAAATATTACGAATTAGCTTATCTGTCGAAACCAAAAAACTTACTAAATCTTAGTAAAAATCTTAGTTGAAATTGTAAACAAAATCTGTAATTACAACCAAGATGACTGTCAAATACAGCTAAAATATTTCGTAGTGAAAAGTACTTAAAAAGACCAGCTACTGCTAAAAGTCATCAGATACTCTTAGCTAGAATAACGAAAACTGAATGCAGTTATAGCTAAATACTGACAGCTAAAATCTCTTCGTGGCTAAAATAACTAAAAACTTTGCTGTCCCTATAGTTTGTGCAACCTTTACTAAAATTTAGTTTCTGTAGCTAATTTTTTCTTTCAGTGTAAAGTGTGAGAATGAATTTCCTGCCGATGGTGAGCGGTGCGATGGTAGAAAGTAGCCGCGGGTATCATTTCGAACAATTCCTCAGAACACAACCCATTTTACAAGCGGTAGAACACACACAGGGAGACAAGGTCTCCCTTAGACTTAAGGGCTCGATACCGCAAGTGAGTTTGGAATCATCGACAATTCTCACAGCCCGTCGTTGAACCGAGTCAAAAGGGCCAAGCTGGTATCCGGGTGCACCCGCCCAGAGATGGCAGCAGTACTCCATATGGGGCCGAACTTGCGACTTGTAAAGCAGCAACCTTTGCCCCGACGTGAAGTACTGCTTCGCTCTATTGAGTACACCAAAAGGTGTTAAAGAGTTTAAAAATAGATTGAGAAATTTCCTAGTAGAGAAAACTTACTACACAATCAGAGAGTACTAATATGTTTAAATAGAACTGTGTGGTAACATAATGATATATATTTAGTTAATTCTTTATATAGTTAGTTAATATATTATAGTATAAATTGTATCTGATCGCCTTCTATGAGGCAGGATATGGTGATTCCTTATATACTTAGTGTTAACATGTTTTATGTACCCATATTCACAAATAAATATTTTTGTATTTATATTTTGTATTTTTATATGAAAAGTGGCACATCTGATGTGCAAGAAATACACCCCAAAAAAATAAAAATAAAAAAATAAACAAATCAAAACATATTGTAATAAGCAACTTACAAAAAGCACTGAAATCTCAACAAAAACATTTTCATGTAAAATATTGCCAAGACGAGACCATATGGCCCGCACTGTCAAAAAGTTATCA
Organism: Apoda limacodes; assembly: GCA_946406115.1. Lineage (NCBI taxonomy): Eukaryota > Metazoa > Arthropoda > Insecta > Lepidoptera > Limacodidae > Apoda > Apoda limacodes. The sequence continues at coordinate 186,063 of OX291553.1, read as the reverse complement.
GATCTCATGTAGAGCCAAGCTTCTCACTCTACACGCCCTGACACTAGCTTCTCTGCTAGGTCCTACAATTTAGTGAATTTAATTGACGAATATGTCGTACGTTTTTTAGGCGGTGGCTTGTATTTTTATTACAAGCTTTTATTTACTTTCATCAGTCCGTTGTCTGTCTGTAATGAAATCTTGCAAGTTTTTGGCACACTTCCCGGTTTCCGATTGAGCTGAAATTTTGCGCGCATATGTATATCGCGTGACAATACAATATAATGATGACATGGAGCTAATTTGATGATGGAACTGAAAGGTGGCTAAAGGAACTCTGTAATGAAACGACGCAACCCCATCAAGTTTGTACTCGTTTGATTCGTCTTGATGAGTAATTTGATACAGGGTCTGATGATGGAGCTGGAAGGTGGCCATAAAAATCCGTTATAAAATGACATAATCGCATCGAGTTTGGGCTCGTTTGAATCGTCTTGATGTGTACTTTGGTCCTAGACAATATTCATATCAACCCCATCAGATTTGGGAAAATCCATTTTTTATGAATGTGAATTTTATTTCCTTAGATGGACGATTCAATGCCAAGGTGAGCTCGTGCCGAGGTCTGAATGGTATGAGGGTGTATTGTGACGACACTAATATTTATGCCTTAACATTTTGTAATGCAATGTTTTTATTCAAGTTTTAGCGCGAAGATTTAAATTAGTAAACATTTCTCAATAAACTTACTACCTAAAGCAAAATGCATCTTGAAATTAGAATGGCGCGTTTAAATATACAAGTTCAGAAATTTTATACATTAGCTGAGAAATTATGATTTATTTTATGAAAGGTTTGAAGCTAACAAACAGTTGAATACCGATGACTCAAATGTAAAATTTTACATTATAAACCTACGAATCATAAACATCAACACAAGATTAATTGTTAAATGTAAGTAGTAATCTAACTCCCGATTTATGGATTCGGACCTTGGACAAAATGAGGTTGCGTAAGTTTTAAACCAGTGGCGCGAGTATGGATGCTTTAAAAAGTACTGTGATTGGATGTTTGTTTGGAAGGCAAGTTCATTGGAGGACGTTTTAAGACAATTACTGATTGGTGGTTAAGTGATATAGAAATGGAAGCACGTTTCATATGCTCTTTAAGGTAGTTTCATAACTTTTTCTCGAATAAAATTTTATTCAGAAAATTAAACGTAGGATAAATCGGAGATAGGAGTTGTTTTGTTATCCGCGGTTTTCTTTTCTCATTAATTTTATTGCCTTAGTTAAATAGTAATGCTACTGTTATTGGGGATTCTATAATATTGAGTATAACCGCGTAAGTTGAAGTTACTTAGAACTTTTATAATATAGAAAACACCCGCAAAACTTACCTAAGTGAGTCGTTTAACAACCATTAGCCTCGTACAATACATATTCTAACAATGATAAAGGGTTTCGTATAATGGTATGTCGTGTAAGTTTATTTGAACTTACCCGGGGTTTGTTAAAACTTTACGAACATTTAGAACATATTATTATTATTCTTTTAGTTTAGGATAATTTTGCCGTTTTATCTAGACCATTCATATTAATCTAGGACTCCATAATAGTACCCCCAACCAACATAACTAGAATTATACTTAAAAGATATTCTTTTTCTTTGTTAAAATTAATTAAGGCTGGACATTAGTCCGGAATAAAAAAATAGGATGGAGGGGTTTGAAATGTGGGGTGAGAAGGTTGTTAGAGAGGGGTTAGTGGTGATAAAAGTGCGTGTTCCCATACATACAGAACATTCAATTGCCATCGTTTCAATTGTCGAAACGCTGCCCGAGAAGGAGGGGATCATAGTCTACGCTTGTGTCACTAGAAGCTACCACGTGGGGTTAAACTACAGCCAGATTGTACCACCATTACTGGTTAGTAAATACTTTTATACTAGAAGTTACTTTCATACTAGAAGTTACAGTGAAAATGTTGTATATTCGTTGTGAAATCCTTTGGGTGGTGTTTTAATAATATCTAAATTAATGTTTAAACATCCAAATGACGGGCCCGCTTTTGCCGGTTAGAAATTTAGGGTAGAATTTCTCAAAGAATCTCAATCACCTCAGTAGGAAGGAATATATTAAAGGATCTTGTTTCTACGACATTTTCAGCTAGATAACGATAAATCTGTTATAAAAGTAGAAGTGGGAACTAAGATTATACCAGCCATAATAATAATATAACCCACAAGGTCTGCCACGAGATACAGTAATTACTATGTGTAATCCATGTCCATCCTTATAACTTTGCGCCTCCGGGTACCAGAGCGAACCCTATTGTACTGAAGCCCTTATCGCCCTACACCTCTAGGGGGTTGGACTGTTTATGTCCTATATACTCGTGGGAACAAAATGATTGAAAATCCCGAATCATAAATACTAAAAAATATTTGAAAAAAAAAAAATCTTTTATTTCTTATTGATAAAAAGAGTAAAAATTATTTAATTCTGATACGAAATATACCATTTAATAGGTACTTTATATTCCATTTTTTTAAATAAAAGCGCGTTATACCGCGCCATGCCTCCGGTGTAGTTCCATTATGGATGACAACATTAAAAAGCTTTGCTACCTCTTTAAGGTCTGGAGTGCCGCAGACTTTTAGAAGCTCAGTTGTAATGCCGTCATCGCCCGGAGCGTTGTTGTTCCTAAGCTTTTCCAGAGCCACTGTTACGAACACGCACAGCGGCGACGGGCGTAGGCTAGTTTCCTCGGTTGCTAAAACGAAGCTACGACAACGAAGCGCCGTAGAAATTAGACAACCGTACGGTAGCTAGCTACTAGACTCGGCCACTGACGTGTTTATAGTGGACTGTATGTTGGAGCGACCGTATTGCGGGCCGGACGGGTGAAGCCGGGTGACGCACTTGTGAACCGCTGACCACGAAGATTTCTTCAGAGCGAAATAATAGCCGAAGTGAAGCGGAGTATTCTTACGAAGAATTTATTTACACTTTACCACTAGAGCCCTTATTTTACGCTTAATTTCTAGCAGAGTTTCTTCCTTTTTTCTAGCAGCGTTTCTTTCTTGAACCTTCACTCTACAATTGAGCACTTATTTTCTTGCAGAGTTTCTTTCTTGATTATTGGTTCTTCCTTTCTTGATTTTTTGCTGCGAACTGCGACGATGACTGCCGGATCGGTCGAGTTTTAAACCATTTCGAACAAAGCGGCAGGCCATAAAATTACCGTTACGGTTGTAAACTATAGCTAGACTACTCTTACAATGCTTGCTGTCTTTGTCTACAACTCGTTTGTATGGAGATACATGTTTTTGTTGGTTTAAAATATAAAAATGAATTTTCTCTACATTACAATTACTTCCTACAGATAGATATTAATTTTACAAACATTATGAAAAAGAATTCATACAAATATCTCAAAAACTGTGGCTTTAAGAGCCAAAAAATGTAAAGGGCGTCTCGCAAGCGTATTGCTAATATTTTCAAAATTCACGCCCGGCCTAGTAGCGCCATTCAGCTTGATTGTTCGTTTGGAGTATCCTGTTTCTTTCGTTTCGTTTCTTTCTGAATTGCTCCTAAGAACAAATCATTCTGCGTGAAAAACTTTTTGTTTGTAGACAGTGTGTGTACGTGTGCGTTTTGTGTGTTGCGGGTGCTCGTTCGAGCCGAAGCGTCATCGCTCAGCGTGTGCGAGCAAAAAGGCAACAGACTGCTGTCTCCTTCACTCTCGGTAGGCAGTTTGGAATAGGAGTAAGTGTTGTTATTTGCTCTAGTTCCGGCCGCCTATGTGCGTGCCCGTCGAGGGATGTCGGTGTAACAGCGTCTTCAACCAACTAGATGCCACCCCCCCCCCATTCCGTCACCCGCCCCATAGGGGCCGGGGTGTACGGAAAAGACAGGTTTAGTCTAGGTCCCAACCACCAGCAATAGTGGCTCGTAACCTATTCACAGGCCAGGTTACTGCCGCGGACGGCACTTTCGCCGCAGCATTCCCACCGTCGCGCCCTCCGTCGGCTGCGTCCATGGCCTCAGCCCGCTCGGGCACTACAAGTTACGCCACCTCGGAGACAGGTGACGAGTATGAATATTTTCAAGACGAGGAACTTCCCGCCATGCTGTCTCCCATCCAGGCCTCTCCTCCTTCGAACATCGTCTCGCCGCACAAGGTAATAGCCGGCTCCGCGGCTAACTCAGACATTGTCATTCACGCCCCACCAGCGTCGGTCCCGGGCGACGCTTCAACTGTGTCCCCGACGACGACGAAAACAATTAACCCCCCGCCACGCGACAACCCGCCATCGATCGCGATTAAAACAAGCGACCCACGAAGGACAAGGGGCCGCGATGTTCGTCCATTTTCTCTGAGCCCGCTAACAAACCCTGCTGAGCAAGCCCGCGCGGCATCCAGGGAGATGTCAACCGCAAACCAAGGAAAGTATGTACTGTAGAGGTTACGACCTCTTGTTGAATGTAAAGGAAGGAAATAGGCTAGCGAACGTTTTTACGCAGCAAATACTTCGTAGTGGTTTTAAGGAAACATAATAGATGGTGTCAGTGCGTTTTTAAATAAAAACAATCGGATTTCGAGCTTGTTATTATTGGTAGAATGGCTTTACATTGCCAGTGGACTTAAAGTAAGATACTCCAGTATCCAAAATATCCCAAGCATCGCCACCATCGCGATTTAATGTCCTAATGTATATTTTATCCAATGTATCGACACGACGACCCGAGGCCTATTGAAGGATGGCCTAATAGAAGAAGATGTACTGCAGATAAGTTTAATATTGTATAATAATTCTCCTAGGTAGTAGATGAAATCCTAAAGGATGTATACTGTTGTGGCGATTGAAAAGAACATCTGAATACAGAAAAGAACTCCCGATGTTGTCTTTTTATTAGCAGAGATCCCGATACCTAAATAGAAATAGGTAGAAGCAGTATATTTACGCCCCGCATGCTGCATATGGTGGAGTTCGCCGTTGTCTGCTAAATCAGGTGACAAAGGGATAAAAAAAGGTAAAAATATTTAGTAATAATGTCTCTAAATGTCCAAGAGTTATCTAGGAGAATGTCAGGTGATGGGTCAGAGGTATTAAAAGCCCTCAACGATATTGAGGCGCATATTATTTTAACGGGGTTAGATAAAGAAACAAAGAGTCGGCAGGTTCTGGAATTGTTATTGCCAGATCACTGGCGCAATTATCTCTCCGTACATAAAAAATTAGATACATATGAAGAGATCATACAGTGCATTAAGGCAAAAGTATCCCCAGGTGACCCCACCCAATATTTTATACAATGCAACAGAGTGAGAGAGAAGGTATAGAGCCTTACCTATTTCGTGTTTTAAGTCAAGCTGCTAAATGTAACATTAAAGATGAGTGCATCATAATAAAGCGGTTTGAGGATAGTGTTTCCTTGCCATGGAAGAGGAGAATCGAAATGCTTTGCATACTTTCGTTGGAGCAATTGACAAAAAGTGTTGAGAAGTTAGCAGGGAAGACTTCTGATAGGCAGGTAGAAAATAATTTGTATAATAATGTGCAAAAGGTAATACCTACTCCTTTTTATAGCCACCCGCGAAGCGCTGGTGATGAAGCGAGAGATGTACCACGACGCTCACCATACAATATGCGACGCAGAAATTTGTGAAGCGAATATAGTGCATGCGGTGAAGAAATTTTATATAGTAGACAGCAACCACAGGAGGATTCCAGTAAGTCGAATTTTAATTTTTATAATGGGAATACACAGACATGCACTATAAATGAGTATGCTAGCGAGTTTCCTGTAGTAAAGGATGTAGAATATGCGTGGTCATATACACAACCAGCAGGGGGCTTATGTAGTAGTATTGAACAGGATAGGTATTTGGAAGGCGAATGGGAAAGCCAAGATAATTATATTCAGCATGAGAATGATGAAAATAGGGAAGAATATGCTGTCAATTATAATTTAATTAGGGAAAAACCTAATTTATTACGGGTTCCTATTGTGTTACGAGGAGAGAAGTTATCCTGTATTGTGGACACAGGATCCGAGGTATCTATTTTACCTATAGGAATATTTCAAAGGCTGTTCTCGGATAGGAGCAGGCGGCAAGAAGAAGGAATATGTATGGTATCCGCCAATGGAGCCACATTCCAAGGATATAGATTGCGTGGCATCTATATCAAAATCGCCGATGAAGCATTTGAAGTTGATTTTGTTGTGGCAGAGGATTGTCAATTTCCCATTTTAGGTTTAGAGTTCCTGTATAAATATGACTGTTCAGTCAATTTAAAAGGACAAAGTATGTCCATTGGAAATAAGGTATTTGTATCTTTTCCTAGGTTAAAGGCATATGTCATGAAGCCAGTGCCGAAAGATGTATATAGTGTATTGTCAACAAAGGTGGTAAAGTGTGATTCGCATGATGTAGGTATTTTAGGGCATAAGGTAGAATTTAATATCTCTAAAGAGTTAAATAGAGTAGAAAGGAATAGTTTGTATTCTATTTTATCGAATAACAAAGATAGGTTTGCATTCGATAAGCTTAGGTTAGGTAGGTGTAATCTTGTACCGATTACTATGCAAATGATGGATGATACCCCGGTGTATCAACCACCTTACCGAGTCTCTAGGGCTCAACAAGATATAATGGACGAGCAAATTCGTGAAATGGTAAAAATGGGGGTAATACGAGAGTCGCAAAGTGAATATGCGAGTCCCGTAGTGTTAGTTAAAAAGGAGGATAATACGTGGCGTTGTATAGATTATCGTAGGTTGAATAAAAAATAAAAGATGTACGATTTCCTATCCCGAGAATCGAGGATATATTACAAAGTTTGTAGGGAGCTAGGTATTACTGTGAATTAGATCCGAATTCGGGATATTTTCAGTTATTGTTAGAAGAGGAAGAAAAACATAAAACCAGTTTCATTTGTGGGTATAAGAAATGGGAATGGAACGTATTACCATTCGGAATAAAAATAGCCAAGCGTTTTTCCAAAAGACAATGAATCTTGCGTTAAAAGATTTGTTAGGGAAAGTTGTATTGGTATATGTTGATAATATAATTATTTCTCACGAGAATTTAGTAGGGTTAGGTCAATTGTTAGAAGTAACTCTTCAGAAGCTTCGCGAAGCTAATTTAACGTTGAAACCGTCCAAATGTACGTTTGGTTTCACACAATTGAAATTATTAGGGCATGTTGTATCAAGTGAGGGAATATTGCCTGATCGAATAAAGTTAGGTAGGTTAGATAGTATAAAAACGCCGAAAAATATAAGGGAAGTTAGGTCGCTAGTAGGTTTTTTATCATACTATAGGAAATTTATAGCTAACTTCGCTAAAATCGCGTTACCGTTAACTGATTTAACGCGTAAGAATCGTAAATTCTTTTGGGGGAGCGGCAATAAGAAGCGCTGCGAGAGTTAATTAAAGAAATATAGAAACCCACTTTTTTGCGGTATTTTTCGGAAGAGGAAGGCATTATAACGAAAATTGCAACCGATGCGAGCGATTTGTGTCTAGGAGCAATCCTTATGCAAGGAAAGTCGGAAAAATGTGCCGTGATGTTTGCATCCAGAAAATTATCGGCAGCTGAGCGAAATTACTCAATTACCGAAAAGGAATGTCTAGTATTAGTGTGGGCACTAAATTTTTTCTGAAGTTATATTTGGGGTAAAGCGATACAGGTGGATACAGACCACAAGGCATTGTGTTGGTTGGCAACCAATCGTAATAAAACTGGCAGAATTGCAAGATGGGTATTAGCTTTGCAAGAATTTGATTTTTCAGATTTATCCAGGTATCCATTAGAAGGAGAGGATTCAGGAGAATCACCAAAAGATTTTGAAGATAACTTAGTGGTATTAGCCATCCATCAAAATCAATTGCTAGAAGGGCAAAATAGGGATGATTTTTGTGTAGGTGTACGTCAACGTTTGGTGAATCGCGGAACAAATCGTTATAAAGGATTTTTAGTTCGCGACGGCATGCTAATGCATTTACGCAAATTTTTAGATAGAGATGTGTATAGGCATGTAATACCTAAAGATCTTGTGTATGAGATTTTAAAGGAAATACATAATGATTCGTTGACGGGCGGTCATTTAGGGTTATTTAAATGTTTGGGGAAATTTCAAGAACGATTTTTCTATCCAAATGCAAGACAAGTTATTGAAAATTATATAAAAACTTGCATAGTATGTCAGAAAAGGAAAAAATGTAGACAAAAGGAATGTTTGGAGCCGATAACACCTAGGTCAGTGGGAGAAAAGTATCACGTAGATATACTAGGACCATTGAAAGTAACAGCGCGAAGGAATCGATATGTAATGGTAGCAATTGATTCATTTTCTAAATTCATGATAGCCAGGGCTATCACAATTTGCAATACTGAAAATGTATTGAGATTTTTAGAAGAAGATGTATTTCTAACCTATGGTACATGTGTAGAAATATGCACCGATAGAGCTTCAGTGTTTCGATCCAGATTAATGAACATGAACTTAGAGTTACACGGGGTTCGTCATATTAAAAGTAGTATAACTCCCCCTATGTCAAATGGTTTAGCTGAAGTAGGTATAAAAACGATCACGTCTATGTTGTCAAAATACGATAGTGAGAGACAAGATAGCTGGGACTTAATTTTACGCAAAGTCGTACATGCGTATAATATCTCTCCGCATCATACAATTGGTTTCTCACCTTTTGACTTGTTTCTAGGAAGAAGTCCGAAAATTGAAACGGATAATAATTAAGGGAATCGAGGTAGAATACCTTTAGAATCGAGAGAAACACGAGATGTAGTCCTACGTCAAATAGTAGAAAAAGTTAGGCATAGGATAATGCGAGCGCAGCAGCAACAAAAAGTTGTATTTGATCGTCGGGCGAAACCGAAAAATTTGGTTGTAGGAGATGTAGTATTGTTATATTTTGATAAACGACGAACAGGGTTCTCATATAAATTAAAGAAGACTTATAAGGGTCCTTATGAGATTGTTAGGTTAGTTAGGCATAACAATGCGTTGTTGAGAAATGTACGTACGGATAGACAGGTAGGTCCTGTACATTTTAATAGGTTAAAAGTATTCCTTCCGAGATTAACCTTATAAATAGGTTAATTCAACTAATTTATTTGGTAAAATAAATAAACGGACAGATCGATTTATTTATATATAGATAATGCAGTCAGGGTATAAAGCTAGTCAGGCTAGTTTTAGTCAATTTTTTTTGACTAGACGGAATTAATTTTTCAAAATTCAGAAGGTCTAGTAACGGACAATGTTAATATTCGATTGGTAATTTTAGATATTTTAGACGGATTAGGTTGAATTTTTGAAAATTCAGAAGGTCTAGTAACGGACATTGTTAATATTCGATTGGTAATTTTAGGTATTTTAGACGGATTAGGTTGAATTTTTTCAAAATGTAGAAAGTCTAATAGCGGATATTGGTAATATTCGTGTTGTAATTTAGGCATATAGATTATTTAGGTATGTGTAGGTTTGCTAAACTATACTAGGTAAGTAAGAAATACTTAAGAGGTAGGTAATTTCTTAAAAGTTTAGAAGTTTGAAAGTCAAACTTAGGTAATGTTGAGTGATAATGAAATGTCATTGTAAAATATCAGGAAAAGTTATCCAATAAAATACAATAGGTGTATAGCGTATGATATTTATTGAAGTTGTCATAGCAATAAAGGTTTGCTAAAGCAAAGATTGGATGAGTGAGCCATGTTATTCTAGTTCTCATGGTAAAGCTAGGAATTCTTGTCAGGACTTTGAGTTGATTGTAGATGATGCTAGTTTTAAAACAAATTCTGAGGTAGCAGTTGCCTTTGAACAGTTTTTTAGGAATATCCCATTCAAAACAACTGAACATCTAAACTCAAGTCCAATCTTAGCAGAAAAATTATTAAAAACTAGTGTTCCTGAATGTAACGTTCCCTTTGTATTTAAAAACATTAGTCCTACGGATATCATTAATACATTTAAACCATTAGAAATTAAAAACACTACAGACCTTTGGGGACTTTCTGTAAAAACTATAAATTCAATTATTCATGTTATAGCACAACCCTTAGCCATTATATTTAATAGTTGTGTTGATAGTGGTGTGTTTCCTGATGAGATGAAACTTAGCAAAGTTATACCTCTTTTTAAATCAGGTAGTTCAACAGATCCTAATAATTTTCGGCCTATTTCAATACTACCTATACTCAGTAAAGTTTTTGAAAAAATCATACTTTGTCAAATGTTAAGCCATTTCTGTATTAATGAGCTACTTAGTAGTAAACAGTTTGGCTTTATGAAAGGCCGTTCCACAACCGATGCAGGAGTGGCACTATTAAAAAATATATATAACGCCTGGGAGGATTCGCATGACGCCCTTGGAGTGTTTTGTGATTTATCTAAGGCATTTGACTGTGTTTAACATGAAAATCTCATCAGGAAGCTACATCACTATGGTATTAGAGGCAAAGCTCTCGACCTTTTGACATCCTATATGAGTAGGAGAGTACAGAAAATAGATGTCAACGGTGAAAGATCTCCGGGATCAGCAGTCACTATAGGAGTCCCTCAGGGCTCAATTTTAGGTCCTTTTCTATTTCTTATTTACATTAATGATCTCCCATATAATGTAAAAAACCATGACATTGTCTTATTTGCTGATGACACCTCTTTGCTTTTTAAAGTTAAGAGACGACAGACATGTTATAATGAATTAAATAATGCCCTTTCTAAAATTGAAAATTGGTTTAACGCTAATAATTTGTTACTTAATGAAAAAAAAACCAAATGTGTAAAATTTACATTACCAAATGTTAGTCAGAGACAGACATGTATTAATATTAATGGCGAGCAATTAGAACTTGTTAATTCAACAGTCTTTCTTGGCATAACGCTGGACTCCAAACTTCAATGGGGTCCTCATATTCATAACCTAGCCAAAAAACTTAGCTCTGCTGTGTATGCGATCAAGAAAATAAGACAATTGACTGATGTCGACACTGCAAAAATAGTATATTTTAGCTATTTCCATAGTTTAATGACATATGGTATCCTATTGTGGGGTAGCGCTGCTGATGTAAATACAATATTTTTGTTACAAAAAAGGGCAATTCGTGCTATTTATAAATTAGGATCTAGGATATCTCTGAGGGATAGGTTTAGGGAAGTAAAAATTTTATCTTTAGTGTCGCAGTACATATATGAAAATCTTTTATATGTACATAAAAATATCAATAGTTTCAGCAAGAAAAGTGACGTTCACAAAGTAAATACTAGAAGTAAAAATAAGCTGTTGGTGCATGATACACGTCTACACAAAATAAGTAACTCTTTTATGGGGCAATGTATACACTTTTACAACAAAGTTCCCAATAAAATTCAAAATCTATCAATAAGTAAATTTAAATCTTTTATCAAGCAGGTACTTTGTAAAAAGGCATACTACAATATTTCAGATTATGTAAATGATAAAAATCCTTGGGACTGATGATGCTCAATTACAGGATGCATAGGTAAACCAAATTAAAATGGAAATAACATAAAATTGTACGACTAAAAATTTTTTATTTAAAACATTAATTGTATTTTAGTTTATTTGTATTATTGATAGTATTTTTAAAAGAGTAACTATCGAGTTTCTTGCCGGATTCTTCTCAGTAGAAATCAACAACATTGTGAACCGGCGGGAAGGTGGGAGGGTTCAAAAAATAATATTTTATAACTTTGACGATTCAAAAGTGATTGTAAAATCCTTATTTGAATAAACCATTTTGACTTTGACTTTGACTAATGTAAAATAATAGGGTATTTTCATTTTGGTTGTATTATTATGGTTGTGGTTGTGCTACATATATATGGATAGAAGTAAATGTAAATAAAATAGGATAGAAGAAGGTTGTAGCCTAGACGTAAAGTGGGTCATAGAAATGAGTAAAGCAGGAAGAGAAGGTCACCAAGTCATGTGAAACTTGAACCTTGTACTAAGTACACGTTGGAGGTTAGTAAATATTGTAGGAGCATAGATTGAGGTATAAAAAGAGTTCATAGGAAACGAGGGTTTGGTAAGTTGATAGTTTTAGGAAGTAGTCATACTAGTAGGATTTAGTAGAGAATGATAGGAATTTTAATAGGTGTAGTGTAACGCTTACGTTAAAACTTCGGAGTAAATAAAATATTTAATAAAAATAAAACTTAATAAATTTAATTATAAACCCTTAATAATATTAAAACTTAAGCTAATTAGTTCTTAACACTTAAATCTAGTTTATATTTGTATATCTAAACAATATAACAATTTATGCTAAATTACAAAAATAAATTTAATAATACTCACTAACAAATAAATAATACACATTAAACATAGAATAAATCTTTCAAAACTTATAAAGGACAAATAAATAAATTCTATTAGTAGATATTTAATTACCTAATCGTCATCGCCCGGCTACCTCTGAACCGGTTTGGCGAGTTTCGTGCTCGCGCCGCTCGGTCTAGCTTCCTCGACCACACTCACACCTTACCAGCTATCGGCAAGATATGCGACTTACATTTTGTATCAAAGATAAGATATTCTACCTTATACTAAATTCCTTCTAAAAGTAGTTCTAAAACTAGTGAAAAACCCCAAAACTATAGGGGTTTTTTCAACTCTTCTAACAAAGCCGGTGAATACAACCACTAGAACTCTCTCTTGACGCCTGCAGTCTACCGCAGGCGACTTCTATCTTACCCTGCTGCCGCCGCCTTGGTGAACTTCGACCCGCAGGGAAGCCTATCATTCTACACTTAAGTAGACAATCCGCGATGCAATTCGAAGACCATTGGTAGTCAGAGTAAAGAACCCCGACCTTCTAATTCGATATAGTCATTATTACTTACCTCAACTTACCTTTATTAATATAATTATTTCTTTCTAAACTAATTTTTTTTATAATTTAATATGTCACCTTAGCTCAACGTGACAGTAGGTTATTTTGTTGAAAAGTTCAGTAGGGTTTGATATATGAGATTTTGGTCAGAAAATACAAAGTATTCATGTGAAAATAGGTCAAGCATAGAGAAGTTTGAAGTAAGATAAGGTTCCGTAGGGAATATCTTATTGTGAGATGTGTTTAGGATAACAGTAGTTAGTATAGGATGAGCGAATTCAGAGGACAAGGTTATATTTGTCCATAGATAGGGCTAAGATAGATTGATGTTAGTCAGTAGTAGGGTTCCGTAAGGTGATTCATTTTATTGAATTTAATTATTATATTAAAAGATAGGATATCTTAAGATAGGGTTCCTTAAAATTAGTAAGTTAAGTATGGATAGTTTCCACTAGGAAAAGGGTTAGATAAAGTCAAGAGGAGTTTTAGTTTATTTAAGTAAGGTTCCGTAGGTAGATTTTTATTATAAAATTAAATAAATAAATAAAAAGGTATTGTAAAGAGTGAATTGATTTGAGGAGATATAGGGTTCTGTATATAGGTTTTTGCATCTTATAAATATATAATGATATAAAATATTGTCAAGGGTGAATAGGTATAATGTGTAGGGATCTGAAGGTAAATAATTTAACGATAGATTGATGTGTATAATAGGTTAGAGCCAAGTGCGAACCATTGATATTTTAAAGGTATTATAATGAGATATATGGTTGAAAGTTGTTTAGGTCAAGGGTGATCTGTGTCAAGCGTGATTCGGATCAATGGTATTGGAATAGTAATTATGGTCGAGTGAGATTTAGGTCAAGGGTGATCTAAGTCATAAGGTATAATCTAAATAGGATCCAAGTAGGATTAGGGCCAAGTAGGAGCCGTAGGTGTATAGTATTTTTTTTAGGTAGGATAGCAATTCCTATCCAGGTAGTTAAGTGTGAAACTTGAAAAAAAAAAAATATAATATGTCAAGGGTGAATCTTGAGAAAAAAAAAATTTTTTTTTTTATTCGTTTTCGAATCAAAAATAAAACAGGGTTAAGCTTCGAGTTTATATGATTAGTATTAGGTATTAGGGTTAAGTATGAGTAGGAATGAGAATTCATTGGAAGTAATTTACGCGACGTTCGTTGTTTTTTTTAATGCGAACATGACATATGACTTTCATGAAAAAGGATATTAAGGTAATGGTTGTTAATAATATATTGTATTAATAAGTTAGGGTAATTAAAAGAAATGACTCCATCCTGAATTGTTATTGTGGTTAATGAATTTTATTATTAGTTAATTAGGGAAAAGAAAAGTGGTAAATGGAATGGAATATGTAAATGATGTTATTTTCTTCATTTTCTTATGAAGGTATTAAATGTAAAGTAAAGATTTTACAATTTGAAAATATGCGCGATAGGATATACATTGAATTTCTTAAAGGAAAAGAAACTTTGTTTAATTATAATTCAGGTAATGAAAGTTTATGAGATTCTTAGGATGTATGGTAGGTATTTGGTGTAAAATAAATATTCTCATAGTTGATGAATTTATTAATTGTTAAGGAGTTATAGGTAATTAGTAAAGTTGTTTATTAGTTTATTAGAAATGGAATAAATATGAGGTACGAGGTTTATAGAGGATAATGCAAGCCGAAAGTAGGAGTTTTTGTGTTATTGCAACATGTTAAAGTAAGTTAGGTAGGTATAGAACTTAATGCATGGTGATGCGCCACCAAATCTAGTTAAGTATCTTAATATTGTTTTTAATTTTGAATTATTGATGAAAAAGTATAAGCGAGTATGAAGGACCATTGTATATATAGATTGATTATTAATTTTTTTGTGTGCCTTCCAATTCAGAGATATTCAGAAAAGGAGATGCTGATTTAGGGGTCAATTGTAGGTCAATACGGGTAGGTTTTATAACGCGAATTGAATTTAGAATCAAATGAACACTGTTTGACGCGAATGATTTATTGAGCTGCATTACAGTTTTTAACTTGTATTAAAAGTGATAAATGTAAATGGAAGTTAGGAGGACGAGAGATTTTGTTTTATGAGAAAAACTAAATGATGTTTAAAGTAAAGTCAGGTATAGGAACAATTGTGATTAGCTTTTGTTTTGTTATATTTAATCGATGATAATGTAATTAACGTAGGTTGTTATAGTGTACAATATTTTTGAAGTTTGATTTCAAAAGTCAAAAATGTAAAACTGTTTTGTGTTGGCGTTATTAATGAATTAATTTGAAGGGAGTTGCCCAACATTTAAACAAGTTAGTGTTAGATAAGGAGGTCGATAGTGCCATGTCTTTGGATCCTTACCGTGGTTTATCCGGAGGAAAATCAACTAAAAATCCTAAATGGATTCTGATTTAGTTAATTTACCATTTGCATATGGTTTGGCATCGCGTGACGAAGTGTCCCGGTTTTAGGTTAAAATCAGTAGGGTAATGTAGATTTCCCGCCATTTATCATTTCGATGGGTAGTTTATAGGTAGCGAATAGAAAATTATACGCAACGAGTTGCTATAATTTTCTGGCCGATCGGTGGGAAATATGTAGAGGTTACGACCTCTTGTTGAATGTAAAGGAAGTAAATAGGCTAGCGAACGTTTTTACGCAGCAAATACTTCGTAGTGGTTTTAAGGAAACATAATAGATGGTGTCAGTGCGTTTTTAAATAAAAACAATCGGAATTTCGAGCTTTTCATTATTTTGTTATTAATTGAGATTCAAGTGAAAAATATAGATCGGACAAGTCTATATAAATTTGGAGGGTCGATTCCTGTCTCTATCAGGGAGCCCTAGAATTGGTAGAATGGCTTTACATTGCCAGTGGACTTAAAGTAAGATACTCCAGTATTGAAGTATCTTACTTAGGCCCGAGGCCTATTGAAGGATGGCCTAATAGAAGAAGATGTACTGCAGATAAGTTTAATATTGTATAATAATTCTCCTAGGTAGTAGATGAATATAAAGCATGTATACTCTTGTGGCAATAGAAAAGAACATCTGAATACAGAAAAGAACTCCCGATGTTGTCTTTTTATTAGCAGAGATCCCGATACCTAAATAGAAATAGGTAGAAGCAGTATATTTACGTCCCCGCACGCTGCAGTACCTACGCAAACAGCGACGCCGCTGCAAGCAGCAGCGACCACTGTCACAGAGCGTATGGAGACCAACTCGCCCATTAACACTAGCCAGTCCTACGCGCAGGTGTCGGCCATTCCGGCCCCGCCTACACCTATCCAGCTACAAAAGCCTATGGAAACTAAAGCCAGGTACCCACCGATCATTGTCGAAAATCTGCCACAATGGTCGGTACATCTAAAAAAGCTGCGCTCCCTCCTGAAACACGCTCCGCACGCGCGCCCTTTTGGCAAAGGCGTGCGTTCTTTGCCGCAATCGCCGGAGGAATATAGGGTGGTGGCGGCCTATATTGACGAGGTCTCAAAAGCGGACAATACCGTATCCTGGTATTGCTACAGCCTGGACAACGAGAGACCTCAAAAACTGGCGATTAAAGGACTCCCTCTCGACGCGCCGTTGGAGGAAATAGCCAATGAAATGGACGCACTGGGCTTCCCCCTGTCACATATACGACAGATCCCGGGGGCCAGAGGTCGCCCCTACTGCATTTACTTTGGCCAGCTACAAAATAGACACGATCACAGCGAGCTCCAAAATGTTTACAAAATTACGGAGCTCCTAAACATGTCCGGCGTTAACATCACTGCGTGGAAGGCAAAGCCCGGGCCGGCGCAGTGTCACCGATGCCAAGCGTTCGGCCACTCATCGGCCAACTGCCACCGACCAATCCGCTGTGTACGCTGCGGAGAGGGCCACACAAACGCGGACTGCAAGCGCGACAGAGGAGCGACCCCAACGTGCGCTAACTGCAAACGTGAGCACGCGGCTAACGACAGGTCATGTCCGTTATATAAGAGGGTGGCGCGTAAGATGGGGGTGAAAAGTGCCCCCCCCCCCGCCCCGAAACCACCACCGCCTCGAAGAGAGTCCCCGGTACCCGTACCGGTAATGGAGGCACAAGAATATGACCTCACGCAGGGGCCAACACTTATGCCCCCTGCCAACCTGCCGTCAGACAGAACGCAGCCCCTAAAGAGAGGTAAAAAGAGAGGTCGCAGAGGTAAGGGCAGGAAGCAGGAAGAAAGAGCAGGTGAGCTTACTTCAGCTAACTCGGTCGTAACACAGATGGCACCACCGTCGTCGTCGTCGTCGCTCGTCCCCCCGCTCGCCACTATTGCCCCACCCACCGCTGTTGCCCCGTCCACCGCTGTGGCCGCCGCCCGCGCCCAATCCCAAGCCCCGCTACCTACTACTCTGTTTAAACCCCCCCAACCCCCCATCCCCGCACGACCGCTTGCACCGCCCGCCGCCGTACATCGTAAGGTAAACTTTTCAAATATTTCCAATTTCACAAATCTACCCGCCACTCCCGCGCCACCCGCGCCACCCCCCCGGGGTCGTGCACCTCCCGTCAGGGGTGCTTTTTGCCCGCCGTTGTCACTCAACATAGCCAGAGCATCCATCGCTGCGCTTAATGCAGCTATTGAGGCCATCGCGGTCGGGCAAAACCCGTTGCCCGCTTTACTGCACGGCCTGCAGCAGCTTACCTACCTCCTGGTCCAGGAATTCTCTTCAATCTAAGAGTGATATACTAGAATCCGGGGGGTGTAAGAGACAAGACCGCTGACCACAGGTTACTAGTCCAACAGCACGATATTCGTATTGTGTTGTTGGGCGAAACCAAACTGCGCCCTGAGCATTCTCTTCGTTTGCCCAATTATTTCGTCTATAGGCGGGACGAAATAAACGCCACAAATAACATCGCTTATAGGGGCACAGCAGTGCTGATTCGTAGGGACCTTGTCCACGAAAGTTTACCCCTGCCAAGCTTTGTTTCAACTCGAGCGATAGGTATCAAACTAAGAGTCGACAACACCGAACTCAAGGTTCACGCTGCCTACAAACCACCTAAGGTGCCTTTTATTTCCGGCGATATTACAAATATTATGTCCGACGACACGCCCACACTCATACTCGGCGATCTTAACGCCAAACACCGACAATGGGGTTCAAGAATTTCATCAAAAGAAGGTAGAGATTTAAAAATGATGTCGTGGCGCACAATTACGTAGTAATTGGTCCCGGCTCCCCCACCCATTATCCGTCTCAGGACTTATTTCAACCGGACGTACTAGACATAGCACTAGCCCGTAATATTAATTAACCCATTTCATTAGAAACCCTCCATGACATTGATTCGCAACACCTTCCCATTTTACTGGTCCTCGGAGTTTCTATTAGGGATAAACCTTTGCCACCACTGAAAAACGTCACGGACTGGACTAAATACCAAAAACTACTAAGCTCATTTAAACTCCCCCCCGGTGGCCTGTCCACTCCACAGGAAGTGGAAACAGCCACCCAGGCGCTCACCGCAGCTATCTCTTCCGCACTTACTCAGTGCACCACAGCTGCCAAGAGAGCCTCGGGGAAAAGTTTATTACCGGTACATCTCCGTAGTAAACTTAGCCAAAAACGAGAGCTTCGCAAACTGTGGTGCCGAACTCGTTGCCCGTCAATTACAAAAGAGCTAAATAAATTAGGTTGTGACCTATCACACCAAATTTCGCTTTATCGGAAATGGTCTTGGGATAATACAATCTCAAAGGCCAGCGACAATGATACCGCTCTTTATCGCTTAGCTCGCTGTATGACCAACACCCCTGCACCCACACACCCCCTCGTAGACACGCTAGGTAACCGTTTGTACTCAGCTCAGGAACGCGCGGGCTTACTGGCGGACCACTTCGAGGACCAATTTAAGCCCAATCCCATCGTCGACCACGCCCACACAACATTGGTTGAGGAGCGCATACAACAGCTCCTCTCTACCCCCACCGTTCCACTTAGAGGTGACGACTTTATCTCCCCTAAGGAGGTTAAAAAATTTATATCTTTTTTAAACAAAAAGAAATCTCCCGGCCCTGACGGCATTCCTAACACGGCCCTTTTGATGTTACCCAGAAAAGGTCTTGTGGCCTTAACCCGTATTTTTAATGGGATCCTGCGCACAGGTTTCTTTCCCACGACCTGGAAGACAGGCAAAATTATTGTCATACCGAAGCCTGGTAAGAGCCGCCAGAACATTAAACCAGAGCATTATCGGCCGATCACGTTACTTTCTAACATAGCCAAACTATTCGAACGTATTTATTGAAAAGGGTATCACCTTTTATCAATCTTAGGCCAGAACAGTTTGGCTTTAGAAGTAATCATAGCACCACTCTTCAGCTTACTCGTGTCTTACACCATATGGCCTTTGAGCTGAACAAAGGCAGGTACGCGGTCGGGGTCTTTCTCGGCATCGAGAAGGCCTTTGATCGTGTTTGGCACGCCGGCCTTTTGTTTAAGCTTTCTGAGACCGACTTACCCC
The DNA here is from genome assembly GCA_946406115.1 of Apoda limacodes. Taxonomy (NCBI): domain Eukaryota; kingdom Metazoa; phylum Arthropoda; class Insecta; order Lepidoptera; family Limacodidae; genus Apoda; species Apoda limacodes. The sequence goes on along the minus strand of OX291553.1, from coordinate 166,684 downwards.
CTATGTACGGGCGGATAATAGCCTCTTTTCTGGAGGGGCGGAGTTTCTTTGTTTCGGTTGACAATAAAAACTCCCCTACTAAGACCATTTCAGCGGGGGTCCCACAAGGTAGTTGCCTTTCCGATGCGATTTTCACTAATGACATTCCCACGCTTAGCAATAGCGGTCTATCGCCAGGCATACAGGACGTCACCCTAGCATTGTATGCCGACGACAGCGCGTACATGAGCTCGTCCTGTAAGGCCCACTTAGCTGCCGCTAAAATGCAGCGATTATTGGACATTCTCCCGTGCTGGCTTGACAAGTGGAGGATAGCAGTAAACGCCTCAAAAACGGCAACCATCTTAACCAGCCAACAGAGGCTATTACCTAAAGCGCTCGTATTCCGCGGGCAGGTAATTGAGTGGCAGAGCAGCGTGAAATACCTTGGCTGCTTTATCGACCGCAGACTGCGCATGTCCAAAATGGTTGAACATGCAGCGGCCAGGGCGGCCCCTATTTTCGTCTGACCTGCCACTTAAAACCAAAATCCGGCTATACAAGCTCTACGTTAGGTCTCGTTTAACGTACGCTTGGTACGCCTTGCTTTCCGCCACTAAAAAGAAGATTCAAGTCGTCCAAAACAAATCGCTAAGGATAATAACGGGTGCTCCGCGCTACGTCCGCAACGACACAATTGCTAGGGAAGTCCAAAGTACCCGTAGAAATAACTATAACCAAATTACACGCGGACGAATTATAGGTTCTTTCTATAAACAAGAAGTTAACGTAGAAATTTAACACTGATAACCAAATTTAGTGCGGTCGGAGCAGCAAAAGGTTTTATTCCACAAACACTACTCAATGTATTATTTTCCAGACGTTAAGAAATCTCGCAGAAGCATGCAAAAGTCAACAATCACATAACATAAAGCTTAACAAATGAACGAAATAAAAACATAATCCTAGTCCACCAGCCTGTATATCAAATAAAACAACGAACATTTCTATAAATCACAGGAAAGCTTGAAGCTAGACACATTCTCTAAAACTGTATGTACTTTTACACAATATTATACAACAGTTTCATTACTGATTAGATTTTGCCAACGGCTCAACCCGTCCTAAATTAACTGGTTATCGGCGGGAAATTTTTACGGCAACTGCTTGTTGATACTATGAAAGTTTGCTATGTAAAGCTGTAGTTCGTACAAGTGGAATTTGGATAAAGTTATTACCGCGGAAACTTGTGAATTTTCCGGGATCAAAAATAGCCTATTTTCTTTATTCCAGGACTAAACCTAAATGTGTGCCAAGTTTTATCCCGATCCGTCCAGTGGTTGACGCGTGATTGAGTAACAAACATCCAAACTTTCGCATTTATAATATTATTTGGATGAAAAGCAGTATTTTTAGATGTATTTTGCATTAAATAAGCGCGTTAAAATGTACAATTAAAATTTCATTTAACTGATTGAACCCACAGGTTGACAGAGTCATTTGACTTATTAAAATAATTTAATTAATCGAACGCTTTTGAAATTTTGAACGTAACCCTAAAACACTCCATTGACTACAAGCATCAATTCACTTCATTTCCACAGCTGTGGAAATTGATCACAACGGGTAAAAAACATCGATATATTTCTCTCATGCGTACAACACTAACCAAATTAAGCTATTTCGCTAAGCAGTATACATATTAGTTTAGCTACTCACTGGTAGATGGCGCATTACTTATTTAATTTATTCTTTATGTCATTGTAATACGGTTTAGAATAGGTCAATAATTTTTCGAAATATCCCAATAATCTCGAAAAACATTCACAGTTCAAGGTTAATTTATTCTTTTTATCACAAATAAAAGGAAATGTTTAACATTATGCCATGAAATTAGAAAAATAACACTTTTTTTGAACAAAATATCAGTGATGACAAACATGATTTCGATAAAAATAGTGCACCTCTATTAAAGTAATTTATTATAAATCGAAGTAAATCGGTTATTTATGAGAAAATAATACTAACGTGTGATAAGTAACGTCGCTAGAACTCTTATTTCCCTTTTTTTATAGTTTTTACAACTTTTTACAGCACAATACGACATTATTTAAATAAAACAAACAAAAAATCTTTAGATGTTCACTCGCCGAGGGTGACCTTGTGTTTGTTGCGTCAAATCGATGCGCTATTCAACATAGTCTAAAAATTAGCCTATGGGCGGCTAGCCTGCCGGTGCTTTTTGGACATATCTATTGTTTTTTCATATCGATGGTGTTGACTAAAAAAAAAACAGGAATTGCTTAAATACTAACCTTTTATTATTCTATTTATAACTAAAATTCATTCGCCTATTTAGATTTACAAACGCGTGTCGTATGTGTATGTTTTTGTGCCATATTTTTGTGACCCTTTGTCTTGACTTCAAGCTGAATTACTAAAATATTTTAGCACTGCTTAATAACATCACAATAATCAAATTTTATTTTGCTTTAGTTACGTATTAGACAATTAACAAACTGTTAATCAAAAACTCGGGCGCACAAACTGAAACATTTGTTGTGATAAGAGCGGCAACAGCGCGCCGGTCAGACTGAAGGCGGGGGTCAAGGTGGCAACAGTATTTTTCCTAGGCTACATGGCCCTGGAGCGGCGCTAATGCTAATTTTTCATATAAAATTTTCTGTTTCACGTGTGAGACTGTGTCAAACTTTTTTCTTTCATACTCGTTGATTTTAGCTCTAAGTCTCTGTACTATAATTTGTTTCATAGGAGCGCAACTGCTAGCGATCCACTTAGTGACACAGTCTCCTCAGTGCAATTCTATACTAAATCTTGAGTAAGCTGTGTGTATACAAATGTTTTAAGTGAAATGCTATTTTAACATAAAAAGTAATTGAAGGATAATAATTAATTATTTTAAGTAAAATGTAAAAATATTGCGCTGTACCAGCTCCTTAGGACAAGCCGCCTCTGTAATCCTAGTCATACCATCGGGACTTCGCCAGGTCCACCTTCTATGGGAACTCTTCTTGTAGAACGAGTTCATCAAAAAGAGCTTTCCATTTCGAGAAAGTTTACCAGCATTTGTTCCCTGTGATTTTGCTGACCCAAGCCGTAAGGGACGATTCGTCGCGTTCTTGTACTCCCACTTTGGCGTTAAAATCTCCCATCACAACGCTGTAGTTAGCCTTGGTGGTGTTATGATGAGCCTTGGTGATATCTTCATATGTGGCTTTGGCTGCTTCATCAGAGTTTTTTTTTTTTTTTTTTTATACCACTAAGGTGGCAAACAAGCTTACGGCCCGCCTGATGGTAAGCGGTCACCGTAGCCTATGGACGCTTGCAACACCAGGGGTATCACTTGCGCGTTGCCGACCCTTCAGAAATCTAATAACTTCTTTCTTGAAGAACTCCATACTGTAGTCCTTGCAGAAAACCTTGGCAGGGAGCTCATTCCACAACTTAAGCGTTCGCGGGAGGAAGTTTCTCTGAAACCGCACTGTACGCGACCATTTAGGTTCTAAAGTGTGAGAATGAATTCCCTGCCGATGGCGAGCGGTGCGATGGTAGAAAGTAGCCGTGGGCATCATTTCGAACAATTCCTCAGAACACAACCCATTGTACAAGCGGTAGAACACACACAGTGAGGCAAAGTCTCTCCTCAGACTTAAGGGCTCGATACCGCAAGTGAGTTTGGGATCGTCGACAATTCTCACAGCCCGTCGTTGAACCGAGTCAAAAGGGTCAAGCTGGTATCCGGGTGCACCTGCCCAGAGATGGCAGCAGTACTCCATATGGGGCCGAACTTGCGACTTGTAAAGTAACAACCTTTGCCCCGACGTGAAGTACTGCTTCGCTCTGTTGAGTACACCAAGTTTTTTGGACGCCAGCTTTACCTTATCTTGTAAATGATCTCGGAACTGAACATCGCTGGAGATGTCGACACCAAGGATCCCAATGCTCTTGGAGATGGAGAGGGGAGTGTTCTGGAATTGTGGGACCACAGTGAATGGAGTTTTCTTAGCGGTGAACGCGCACACTTGTGTCTTTGTAGGGTTGAATCGGACCAAGTTTACCCGTCCCCAGTCAGAGACCTGGGACAGTGTGGTCTCGATTTGAGAAACAAGTTCTCCGCGGTTTTCCTCCACAAGGGAACGAGGGATGTTTGCACGACCCGTGTAAAAAGTGTCTCCAGTACTGTCATCTGCATAGCAATGTATGTTGTTGATGTCCAACATGTCATTGATATGCAGTAGAAACAGCGTAGGAGACAGCACAGAGCCTTGCGGGACACCAGCATTAATGTCCATGCTATCAGAGCAACTACCGTCAACTACAGTTCGTATGCGTCTGCCGGACAAAAAGCTAGCCACCCATTTGCACAAACCCTCGGGCACTCCGTAAGATGGCAACTTCGATAGAAGACCGCGGTGCCAGACCCGATCTAACGCCTTCTCTATGTCCAGGCTACATGCCAATGCCTCCCCCTGACTCTCAATGGCTAGTGCCCATCGGTGTGTGAGATACACTAGAAGGTCACCAGTCGAGCGACCGTGGCGAAAGCCATATTGACGGTCACTGACCAGATCGTGTACTTCTAGGTATCTTAGAAGCTGTGTGTTGATCACACGCTCCATCACCTTAGAGAGGAGAGAGGTAATAGCGATAGGCCTGTAATTCGATGGATCTGATCTATCGCCCTTTTTGGGCACCGGGTGCACATTCGCAGTCTTCCATGTAGACGGAAATTGCCTAGTGTGGTAGGAAAGCGCGAAGAGGCGCGTGAGTACAGGACATAACTCAGGAGCACACTGCTTAAGCACCACTGCTGGTATACCGTCTGGCCCACTCGACTTAGTGAGTGAGACAAGGTTGGCGTATACACCTGTACCACCTTCAGAGAGTATCTGATGGTGAGCTTTGGGACAAGGTCTGCTACCCGAGTCGAAACACTACTGATTTCCACAACGTTGTTTATGAGCGATTTCCTGACTTCAGGGTCAGCGTGTCCTCGCCCTGTCTATGGACTTCTGATAAACCCAGTACATGCCAGCTTATGTGACTTAATTCTTCTTCGAGTTCTGGTGGCTGCCGGTAACTGAGGGCCGTTTTTTTCTTGCTATAACCATATTGGGTTTTGTCCATATTCACCACGCTGGGCAGACGGGTTGGTGACCGCAGTTAATTCAGACTACTACCGGATGTTGCTGCTGCCCAACATCAGTCTATGTTTGGGGTTGAGAAATAAGACCCCTATTACATCTAAGTCGCCTTCTACGACATCCCAGGAAGTTAGGGAGTGGTCCAATTATGTTCTGCTGGAACCACACGGTTAAGGTGTATTAATAAGTAATAAAAGCTAGTTAAAATAAAAAAAATCGAATTTGAAATAGATCAGCTTGTGGTCTAGTAAAATAGTCATCTCACCTCATCATGTGAGTCACAATTTTTTTATGAGTTCGATTATATATACGACGACAAGATTTTCTACTTCTTGTAGACTTTAAAATCAGATTAAGTTCTTAAGATAGATAATAGACTTACAGAGCGGGTAGAGATTGTGTGCGGAGAGAAGGCCATCTCCGTCGGTGTCCAGGTGCCGGAACATCCAGCGCACCTCCGGCTTGCAGCCACTCGGGAATCCTGTGAACAATCGCGCGGAGTAAACCCATCGACACACACACACACACACACGCACACACACGCGCACACACACACACACACACACACACACGCACACACACACACACACACACACACACACACACACACACACACACACACACACACACACACACACACACACACACACAAACCTCTGCGTGACGGTGGCGGCATAGCGCGCGCATTCGCCATCACGACGGAGAACCAGTCCAGCAGCCGGTCGGCAAGCACGTCCAGCGCGCACTCCGCTCCTACTGCGGCTCCACGCGCCGCAACCCCGCTTCGGCTCTGACCACAAAACTCTGGACTATTACAAAACACACAGCGCCCGACGCTTCGTATATAATTTTAAATCCTTGTAGCTATAGCAGTAATTTGACGGATGTTACACAGTTAATAAAAATATTTAATACCGCCACACACACATTTTTATTTTTTATTGTAAAATACATTAACTAGTTATTTTAAGAGAAGAAGTAAAAACTGTGTGCTGCCTGTCAACTTATTTTTGCAAAGAAATTCCTTAACGAAAGGTACGGTCGCGGTCAGAAAATGTTTACCAGTTTTGAAATTAGATTCTATATCACAATTTTTTCACTAAGTCTAAAATGCCATATCAAGTTACTTATTACCTTTCAAAAGCTATTATGCAAAATGACGCATCGAGAAAAACAACAAGAAATATTTATCACTCTTTGATAATGGAACTAATATCTTTATTTGTTGAAATGACATTTATCAAAAAATATTGTTTGAACGTCGTTTTGACAAGAGTAAAACCGCCGCGCAAATAACAGAAATCATTCGTCGTTACGAAGAGAATGGTTTCACACCAACTAGTTATTTTGCTGCTTTATATGGTGGGAGTGCTCAGACGATCCGACGAGCTTTGCACAATGTTGGACTACACTACAAACACCATTCTATTAAAAATGGAGCTGAAACCTCACCACAAAACAGCCCGGCTTCACTTTGCGCGACGACATCTCGATTTTGATTGGTCGAATACTATATTTACTGATGAAAAAACTTTTAAATGAAGCCAAATCGGAAGCTTTTTTATGGCGCTACAATCGAACTCGGTATGATGAAGGTCATATTGTGCCTCAAAACGAATCAGGTCGCATTACAGTAAACTTATGGGGGTGGATGAGCCTTGACGGAGTCGGAGAACTGGCGTCGTTAGGGAATAGGGCTACGGCCATTAATTATGTGTCGCTTTTGGAAGAAGTGATGCTGCCTACTGTGCGCGTAGTGTATCCTGCAACGGAATTCCCACACATTACTTACGTTCAAGATAATGCACGGATACACACAGCCCGTGCTGCTATGGCGTGGTTCAACCTGCACCGTGACATTCGTCCCATTCAATGGCCCGCTCGGTCGGCTGATTTAAACCCTATTGAAAATTTATAGGGGCTTATGGTTCAACGCTGGGACTGTAAAAATGAAAGAAACCCTCAAGCTCTTAGATCACACTGTGCTCAAGTATGGGATGATATCAGAGGTACTGATCTATGCACGTGTCTTGTTGCATCTATGCGAGATAGACTACGTGCCGTCATAGCTGCAGAGGGAGGTTATACTAGATATTAAATAAAGATTTTCGAAGTGTCTTTTTTATTATTTCTTCATATTCTTATTTAAAAAACTAAAATATTAGTTTTTTCAAAGAAGGTTTTCTATATACTAAAACTTGATAGTAGTCAGTCCATCTCCTAGAGCAGAGATGGCGAACCCATGGCAATTCGGGCACGCCAATCATTTATGAAATTTCTATTTTCACCTACGTATGCTTGCAAGTCATTTTTAGAAATGAACTCTAGTTTAGCTTCCATACTGCTTAGTAACAAAGTACGAGCCTGCCCTAATGTGAGATTTTTAGCACCTAATTTGCAACAGCAGAAATCACACTATTTTTTTTTTAAATTTTAATATAAATATTAAACATTTCGATTGCTGTAAACTTTTCGAGCTGCAAGTATCTAAATAGCTTTAAGTTAACAGCAATTCGTTTAATTTTTCTCCATTATTATTAAGTAACCCAGATTTTTTGATGGCACGTCATAGGTACAGTATTTTTTTTTTCATAGAAAATGGGACATTCATTAATAAAGGTTCGCCATCCCTGTCCTAGAGCGATTGATTGTCATATTAGAAAAAAGATAATCTATGGTCAATCAAATTATTATGAAATAGACATTTAGAACGTGTGACTTAAATGTGTGCATGCAATTGTGATCCTTAAGGTGGTAAACATTTTCTGACCGCGGCTATACCTTTACAAATCTTAAACTCTGGTCCAAGGAGAGCTACTGTTTGTAGAAATAAAACATTGTTTACACCTCAACATTCAACAATTCAATATAAATCAAGTTTAACTATGAATCTGTTAGAACGAAACCATCTCGTGATATAGTTTTTTACTGCGACATCTAGTGAAAACTTTGCAAAAACATATTTTATAACTTGATACGAACATGCCGCCCAACAAGGACTAACTGCGTCCTTAACAACAGAAAAGCATCGAATTATCCTATAAATATACAAATTCTAAGAAATAATAATAGATATACGACTCTACTTTGCCACTATCTATTACAACAATATTTTTTAAGCATCTAATCTAAACAATAACATGTACATTAAAACCGAAAAAAATAACAACAATAGCAATCAAAAGCAACAATACAAATAATTATAAACTAAGTAGCTACTGGCAAAATACATAATTTTGAAACTGGTCTTGTACTACTAGAATTCTTACATCTAATACTAACAACTCTCGTTACTTAATCTGGACCAGGGTATTTTTTTCAATCATACCTAGTAACCACTTGGTTACTTGGCTATTTCTGTGTGAACTGCCATCTGCGTAAGCTACCGATGTTATTATTTTCAAAATTATGGTCAGGTTCACTCACTAATGCTTCACCAACTAAGAAATGCTCGGGCCTCAACGGCATAGGCTTGAATTAGTTTCTGCAGTTCCTTTGATGCCCCCACAAAATTAGTGCCATTTTCGCTAAATAATTCTGAGCAATGACCACGACGTGCTACAAAACGTTTATAGGCAGAAAGAAAGCCTTCAGATGTCAGATCACTGACCACCTCTTAATGGATAGCTCTAGTCGCCATACAAACGTACAAACAGATATATCCTTTATAGGATCGATAACCTCTACCCTTGGATATTCTTACATTTATAGGCCCAGCGTAATCGATACCGCAAGGCAAAAATGGACGACTCATTGTTTGTCGTTTCGTGCGCTTCCGCAATAATTAATTTTGAAAGGTCATCACCAGAAGGCAGAATAGCGGGGTGTTTTACTTTATAATCCTCTTCGCTTTGCTAAATACGACCTCTTACTCGCAATATACCATCAGCATCTATAAACGGGCATAAAGAGTGTAAACGACTACTATTTGGTATGTTCTTCGATTTTGTAAGACGCTCCATATCTTCAGAAAATGTTGAATGCTGATAATGTCGCAGACAAATTTAAAGCGCCCCGTCCTTGCCTTTTCACCTTTCAACAGTTACGTAATTCAGAACATATTCTACATTTCTTAAAAATTTTTTCGACATCCGTCTACACCAAGCTCTCACTCGTATCAATTTCTTAAGTAACAAGTATTTAGTCCGAACCGCAAGTTCCGTAGAAACAGAACAGTTGCAACAGTAATTACTGTGTGGACTTTAACAGACCTCTCCTCTAGTTGGGTTCGAGGTATGGAAACATCAGACTGAGGATATTTAGACTCCCGTAACTAGTCAGGACCATGGAACCACAAGTCATTCTTGATAAAATCACTAGGATTTAAGCCACGAGATGCATAACCGGCTGAATTTTAGCCTGACTCAACTTAGGACCACTGCTCACTGTCCAATACTGCAAGAATCTTTGTCACCCGGTTGGCGACGAAGGTCTTCCAGCGGCTTGGTTCACCCTTCAACCACTGAGATAGGTAGGGCACAGCAAGTACTCGCTCGAACAAGCTACCCGAACAATTAAAGCGGGGCATAGCGAGTACTTGCTCGAATGAACAGCCTGAACTGGAGACGTACCTCCACCTTACAAAAAAACCGCGGCCAAAATAACACTAACTTTGAGTAGTGATGTGTTTCTGGCGGTGAGTAAGGTTGCCAGAGCTCTTTGAGGATTCGCTGCGTGGACGGCGGACGACCGACGGTGCTCGTTGCTGTCATTGCTCGGCATAGACGCGGCGTACTGGTACGGCGGTCAGGGAGACCTGATGAAACGGCTGACCGCTGGCCACCCGCAAGTTGAATGGGTTTCCGAACACAGAGATTACTTAATCTCCGCCCTAGGAGGCTGTTCCGCCAACTTGTGTAAAGTCTCTGAAGTAGTAGCCGTGCAGGAGAAGGAGACCAGAGTGGACCTGGCTATTAAAACAAAGGGAGATCAAGGGCCCTTCCGCCCGCCGTCCCAGCAACCATATTATCTGTACCGAGCTTTGGCAGTTCTAGTACCGCAATTTTTGTCCTCTTAGCTGTCTTTGCTGTGAATCTTCATATTTATTCTAAGCAACTTCTTTTTTTTAAAAATGGCAAAAGGTACAAAAAAGAAAAGCTACACATTTAATGTGGACTTTTGGAAAGTTATGGGTATTCACGCAAATCTTAACGCAGTCCACCTCCATCTGGAGACTGCGCAGCCGACCATTCTTTTCCTAACGGAGGCGCAGATACCCTGCCCGGTCAATACATCATACCTCCATTATCCCGGCTACAAATTCCAGCACAATTTTGTGAGTCGTACCGGTGTATCTATGTTCGTCCGTGAGGATATCTGCTGTCGCCCACACTCGTATCTATGCGTATACAGGACTCATAGTGGTGACACTGACGTAGCTCAACTTTTCACGCACCTGAGTTTGACGACTGACAAAGTTCTAGAGCAGTATCCCACAGCAGAACTAGCAGCTGGTACTTTCTCCAGCGATAATACCAGATAAAGAGGACCATACGAGGTTCTTACTGGACCTTCTGCTGACTTCACGACCGGACCGGATATTCCGTCTCAGTGGATGTACCTTTAGGCTCCTCAGACCACTGTCTCGTTCGGACTCAAGTGTCATGCACACAACCCGATCCATCTGGGCCAACTAATTGGCGTCGTGTGTGGAATTATAAGTGGGCAGACTGGAATGGATTGCGAGGATTTTATGCATCGTACCCGTGGAGGCAAGTCTGCTTTAGCTCAGAAGATCCTGACGTCTGCGCAGCCGCAGTTACTGAGACAATCGTCGCTGGTATGGAATGTTATATTCCTAACCCGGGAGTAGCTGCCAGCGTCAAAAAACGACCGTGGTTTAATAGGTCTTGCAGATAAGCTAAAATTCTTAAGCAAACTGCATATGAGGCTTGGACCACGGCTCGCAATAATAAGGATCCAAATATTTAGGTAAAACGCAAATTAAATGCTGCCTCGAGGTTCAGTAAGAAAGCAACTGCCAGAGCAAAATTCCAATTCATCGGCAGAATAGGTGGGCGACTTGCGAGCTATCCTTTTGGGAGTCGTGCTTTCTGGTCGCTTGCCAAAGCTGCCGAAAAGTCGTCGTTACCACCACTGTGAAAGACCGATGGTGACTTGGCCCATAGTGTTAAAGAGAAAGGGCAGTCTCTATGCCTCAAACTCGAATATGAACGATGAAGGCGCTGTACCACCTACTATACCGTGGTGCAGCAAGACCATGCCGGAAATCTCCACAACACAGCGGGAGGTCTGGCGGGCGTTGCTTTCTCTAGACGTTCATAAGTTGAGTTGGCCAGACGGTTAGCCAGCAGTGGTGATTAAGCAGTGTGCTCCTGAGTTGTGTCCTGTACTCACGCGCCTCTTCGCGCTTTCCTACCACACTAGGCAATTTCCGTCTTAATGGAAGACTGTAAATGTGCACCCAGTGCCCAAAAAGGGCGACAGATCAGATCCATCGTATTACAGGCCTATCGCTATTACCTCTCTCCTCTCCAAGGTGATGGAGCGTGTGATCAACACACAGCTTCTAAGTTACCTAGAAGAACACGACCTGGTCAGTGACCGTCGATATGGCTTTCACCACGGTCGCTCGACTGGTGACCTTCTAGTTCATCTCACACACCGAGGCATTGGCATGTAGCCTGGACATAGTGATTGGTGGTAGTTTTAAGACGAGCGATGATTAGGAGTTTTATAATGTTGAATATAACCGCAAAAGTTTAAGTTACTTAGAACTTTTATAATATTGAAAACGCCCGCGAGACTTACGTGAGTCAGTCGTTTAACAACCATTAGGGTAGCCTTGTACAATAAAAATTCTAACAATGATAAAAGGTAGTTTTCTTGGTTTTCAAATTTTTATATTTTTTATATTTATAGTTTTTTAAAAATTTACGATCATTTAGAACATAATATTAATATTCTGTTAGGATTCTATTGATTTAGGATAATGAGGCCGTTTTATCTAGACCGTTAATATTTATCCAACATAACTAGTACTATACTTTAAAGATATTCTTTTTTTCTTTGTTAAAATTAATTAAGGCCGGAAATCCATCCGGAATAAAAAACAGGATGGAGGAGTTTGAAATGTGGGGTGACAAGGTTGTTAGAGAAGGGTTAGTGGTGATAAAAGTGCGTGGTCCCATACATACAGAACATTCAATTACCGTGTCAAATTGTCGAAATGATGCCCGAGAAGGAGAAACCATAGACTACGCTTGTGGGTCACTAGAAGTTACCTAGGAACCACGTGGGGTTAAAATTCAGCTTGATTGTGCCTTCATTACTGGTTAGTAAATACTTTTATGTTAGAAGTTATTATATTGTATGTTCGTTGTGAAATCCTGTAGGTTGTGTTTTTCTTAAGTGGGGTCCTTTGAAAGTTGCAGGCGTGTCAACCACCACGTGGCTTTAGGTAATTTATATCTGGGGACATGTGCGGGTTTATTTCAATTAAAAATATCTAACGTTGAAACACCGCAATGACGAGTTCACCTTTTCTGTTGAATAGAAGATTATGGTAGAAAGAAATCTCAATTACCTCAATAGGAAGGAATATATTAATGGACTTTGTTCTGGGACATTTTCAGTTAGGTAAAGATAAATCTTCCATAAAAATAGAAGTGGGAACTAAGATTATACCAGCCATAATAATTATAAAGCCCACTAAAGAACTAGGTCTGCCAAGAGATACAGTAATTACTGAGTGTAATCCATGTCCATCCTTAGCGGCGTTTTACAATTTTGGCTGGTTAGCGAGGGCTAATGCACAATATAAATAGGCGCCCCTTAACCCCTCGCATGCGCTAAGTCCTAAAGAGGGTCAAATCACTTAGCTAAGTTTCGCGGGTGTTTTCAATATTATTAAAGTTCTAAGTAACTTAAAGTTTCGCGGTTATATTCAACATTATAAAAATCCCAACCAGCGCTTGTCTTAAACACATACGTTCAACCAAACCACCAATCACAGCTTTTAAAACATTCTCCAATCAACTTTAGTTCCAATCAAAGACTCAATCATAGTTAGCTTTAAACCATTCATTCTCGCGCCACAGGTTCAAAATTTTACGCAACTTTATTTTGTCTGAGTCCGAATTCATAAATCGGAAGTTAGATTACTACCTACAATTAACAATTAATTCCGTGTTGATGTCTATGATTCGTAAGTTCATAACTTAATATTTTACATTTTAGTCATTTGTACTTATATTTTGTTAACTTTAAACCTTTATTAAACTAAATCATAACTTTCCATCTTATATATTAAATTACTGAACTTGAATATTTGAACGCGCCATTCTAATTTCAAGATGCATTTTGCTATAGGTAGTACGTTAATTGAGAATTGTTTACTAATGATAATCTTTGCGCTAAAACTTGAGTAAAAACAAACATTGTATTACAAAAATGTTAAGGCATAATTATGGTATCGTCACCATATTCTGACAGTGTTTACTAAAACTACGCCCTACGTAGGCCCTAAGAAAAATTAGAAAGACTTACCCTTTTCGGCGACAGACGTTTTTTATGTAATTATGTGGTGAATTAAGTGTTTGTTTATGTATGTGTGAATTGTTTTTCTGACTTACCTACTTAAAAGAAATATTAGTAATCAAAACAATGTATCCACAGCCGCGACGTGTCAAAGAGTAACGTGACGGTCGGGACGTTTCGCACAGAGTAAGCTACGATCCTATCGCCGGTTCTACCGCATTCTTTTCAAAACAAACCTCCGCCCCAGCCAGATCGTGTCTGGATGAGGATAAACAGAGCCAGATCTACTGGCAATCGAGAAAGCGTCGCGATGGCACGCTTCAGCACTGAATCCCCTACTATGACCTCTGCGACCCGCGGAATACCGTTCAAACCGGGGAATAATTGCACGATGCGACCTAAACGCCATTGCAAGAGTGGTAAATTTGAGTCCTTTCAGAGGACAAGGTCTCCGAAGCGCGAAGGGTTGGTTTTATCCGTCCACCGAACCCGTTGCTGTAACAAATGTAAATATTCCAAAGACCACCGACGGTGGAACAATTGCGTAATTTGATGAAGCAACTAAAACCGCGATAACCGATTAACTGACACATCGATGAAATGAAGGGGTATTCAGGCAAGGAGGTTAAGGGACTACCGATCAAGAAATATCCTGGAGTTAGCGCTTTTAGGTCATCAAGATCCGACGAGATCGCACAAAGCGGTCGTGAGTTCAATACCGCTTTGACATTGCAAAATACCGTTTGTGATACCCCAAACGTGAGGACCGTTTCTCCAATCACACGACAGAGGTGAGTTTTGGCGACTTTGTTTTAGGATCAAAAATTCAAGTCACTCCCCGTTTGGACAACTCAAAATCAATATACATATGATTAATAAATGTAATGTAAATAATAAATGTAGCAACAAGCGAATTGCTATAATCGGGCTCGTTATAGCCCGTAGGTATTGGTGTTGATTTCATAAACCACTAATGGAGAGGCCGGATCCTCTATCCACAAAATGAGCTGAAACCGCCTATCTTCAGGGTGTATCATGACCTGACGGAACTTCATCTTGATGTCAGCCACAAACACAACCTAGTGGCGACGAAAGCCAGTCAAGATGTACTTCTACCTGAAGCTTTGGTCCGTTCTAGGATACACCCGAAGATGTAGGCGCCGAGCCATCGAACACCACCAGTATCTTACCATTTTTAAAGACGGCGTGATGTGGAACAAATTAATTTTCGTTGCCTTCCAATTCGAACTGCGAAACCGACATGTGACCTAAAAATTAGTATTCGCGCATATACGTATTTTGTGCGGAATTCTCTTTCAAGACGCATCCGGCGCTCCATGGATAATAACCTTTTTTCGGCTATTTTCCAGGAGTCACCCAGGCGCGGACGAGGCGATAAGAAAGGCAGTCGAGTGAAAAACCGAACTTAAGACGACCCGTATTGGCGAGAAAATACGTCTCGCACTCGTCGTCGACTGGTCTGGCGGGAGAATGTGCTGGGCCCATAATAACAGATCCGAGTTCAGTCGGAACAGCGACCAACCCACCTGGCTGGAGTAACATGGCCTTGTCCAAGCCAAACAACCCAAGGACATCAGCGCCAAGCCGGAGTTCCATAGGACCAGGTAGGTGGAACCTTTCATCGGCCAACTGCAGGCCGGACGAGAGATCCAGCACGTCCGTCGGCAGGGGCACCTGAGGGTGATGACCCAAAATATCTCTCAGGACAACAGCTCCTAGATGATACTGCATGCTAGGATGGAGTAAGGAGGAAAAGGAAAACGAGACCGTACCCACGACGTTATCCACCCGTAGACCCCCTATTCTAGAAATCCCATGACTGCGTGACTTGGCCCCGGGGCTCCTGTGGCTCATAATGCCCCACGCTTGAACCCGTATAAGCATACCGAGCGAGACGCGCGTGCCGTCGGCAGCGCGCGACAGCCACCCGATCTCGCCCTCAACTCGCGAGTAACGCGAGGACGCTCCGCGATAGGGAGGGGTAGAGTCTCATACTCTGCATAATGTGCTAGTTCCGCAATACTTACCTGAGCGGAAGTGGCACGTGAGGGTGGTGACCGACGACCATCCCGTGGGCTCACCCGCGGGGCGGGGAAGGTCGATGTCGCACTGGGGACGGGGGCGATTGGGTTCGATTCAGCGGCGACGAACCCCCGCCCACGCGAGCCGTCACCTCACACACCTGCATGAGTCATCCGAGGACCATCCTCTCGGATGGGCATACATAAGTCGGGGTGATGACCCCCACCACACTTTGTACAAGGTCGCGGCTGTCGACAGTCCTTGGCTAGGTGCTCCCCAAAACAATAATAACAAAGGCCTACGGGTCAGAAATCGTTTCCAGGCCACCCCAGATTTTCTGAACTAGTGGCAATCCCGAATGTTGTGATCCAGAATGTAACACACTCCACACCGTTCAGTCCGTTCAACTGTCAAAATTCTAGGGTGCCGAAACGACCCGGTACCTCGCGAAGTCCCGGGACGAGGTTGTTGACGGGGAACAGACGGGGGTTGTTGACGGAGTCCAGACGGGGCCAAAAATTCGTGCCGGTGTGGCTCGGCGGATAAATTCTCCAAATTCCTTTTCTGGTCCTCAAAAATTGACACTAAAGTGTCAAAAGTAGGTGTATGTGACGCCGAGTCATCTCCGTGCAATTGTTTGAAACGAGCCCTGACGTCATTGGGCAATTTGTTCAGTACAATGTGCAGCAATAAAAATGACCACTCAGTGACAGGGAATTTTAGACCTTTCAACGCATTTGTTGCCACCAAAATAGAGTTAAGCAAGTCCAACCGCAGCTGGTTAACCGAAGACAGTTGGGGCATGCCTAAAATGGCAGCTAGGGGTGTAACCGCAATGCGACGGTTATTTTGGTACCGCGTCACTAATAACTCCCTGGCTATGCTGTAGTTGACATGGGTGATGACCAAATGTTTCACTAAACAGAAGGGCTCATCCCTGATAGACGTTAAAAGGTAACTTAATTTTTGTGAGTCAGATAAGTCAGTCTGTCGGTGCACAATGCTATCAAAAAGTGTGATAAAATTAGTCCACTCATCCAATGATCCGCTAAAATGAGAAATATCCAAAGTTGGCAACCGTTCGTTGCATGTTTGTTCCGAAAACTTCCTACTTGCTGGCTGCGGGCTAGTCTCGTTAACCTCGTTAACCTCGTCCACTACTGACATACAAAAATCATAATCAGAATTTACCAACTTAAGGATAGTTTCGTCATCTGTTAACGATAAGATACCCTGGAATGCCTGGTCCAGCTCACTGACTCTTGTCGGAAACTGTGCCGCACTTTGCTTCAATGCAAATATCCGATCCTCCCGTTTAACGAGCCCTACAGCACATAAGAAACATCGTTTCATATTGGTTAAGACAGCCTTGTGCTCCTTTATTAATGACGGCATTTTATATTATGAAATTAACACACTAACAAACGACTCTGTTTGTTATATATATAGCAACGAATTCGATAGCGTGATAAGTATAACAAAATGTATATAAATCCAAAAAAAATCCCAACTACAAAACCCCGAATTCACAATTACACAAATAAATACGTTATCTTACAATCCGTCATAAAACAACAATATTTAAAACCTATTTATTCCGATCTATTTTTACCGCAATAACAAAAAAGGTGGGTAAGTCATTAGCTAATATTATCCGACGAACGATTAGATAACGAGACCTTACCTGCCTAAGCAACGTGACCCCGAAGTCACGATTTGTAAATTTAATTTTCTATAAATCCGACGAAAACAAACTAACCGTAACAAAACCGACGCTTCTGTCTACCAACTGTTGTTTACTAAAAGTAGGCCGTACGTAGGCCCTAAGAAGATGTTGACGTTGAAGATGAAGACGTTTTTTATGTAATTATATGGTGTGGTGAATTAAGTGTTTGTTTATGTATGTGTTGTTATAATTGTTTTTCTGACTTATCCACTTTAAAGAAATATTAGTACAATCAAAACAATGTATCCACAGCCGCGATGTGTCAAAGATTAACGTGACTGCCGTGACGTCACGCACAGAGTAAGCTACGATCCTATCGCTGGTCCTACCGCATTCTTTTATGTATATTTCTGTATATCTTTTCATAACATACAGAACTAGAGTTTTATTTTATTTTTATATATTTATTTATTTGCCTCAATAAGGTACAGATGGTCTTAATAAATAATTGATGTACATGGTTCGCTTATTCTACCCCTTCAGGGTGTGCAAATTTTACAATTCAATAGTTAATTAATTTCTAAAATGTCACCAATAATAAAAATTCATTATCATCTATCAACAGAATTAATTTAAATACAATATAAAATGTTAAAAAAAAAAAATAACAATAGCCACATGTCATATTAAAAATTTTAAATTACATTCGCCACATGTCATATTACAATTTTTCAAAAAAAAAAAAAATTATACCCATATGTAGCAATTGACGCACGCTATTTATTGTTAAGAAACTCTCCTACGCTATAAAAACAATTTTTTAGTAAACATCCCGTCAATCCTTTTTTAAATAAATGATATGGTAGTGCTTTTATATCAGATGGCAACTTATTGTAAATTTTTATTGCCATGTAACAAACATTCTTACCATATATATCAAGGTTACATTTAGGTATAAATAATTTCAATTTATCTCTTGATGGCCTTGAGGTTACGATTTCTGAATGTTTAGGAAAGTTTTGCGGATGTTGTCTAACAAACAGACATATGTTCCTGATGTACATGCATGGTAATGTTAACAATTTTAATTTTTTAAATAGAGGTTTACAACTATCTGTTACCCAAGCGTTGCATATTACTCTTATACATCTTTTTTGGGTTTTAAAAGCTCTATTTATGTCCACATAGTTACCCCACAACAGTAGACCGTAGTTTAATACGGATGCCACATAGTTAGAGTTTGTAATTATTTTATTTGGTATATAGAGTAATGTTAACGTTAATATTACGTCGTTAAATAAATAAGTATACATAGGTTGCACCTTTGATTGTTATCGTTGTATTTAGAATATATTTTTTTTTCTGGGAAAAGTAGTAGTTACCTATCGTAACATATAGAGGGATATTTTGTGAAGTTCCTTTGGAATAGTACCTGTAGCCGTATTTTTTTTATTGAGTTTTTTCGGTTGGTTCTCCTGTGTATAAAAAGCTTTTGTGAATAAGGGATTTTAAGTCACACTTTGGTTCACTGTGATATTTTCAAGTAGTCTTAAATCATTATAATAGTTGTATGTTAACAGTAACTGCCTCCCTCGGCTCTGCACAGGCTCTTTTCTCTTGTTTCTTCTATGTATAAAAGGCATTAGTTTATAATGGGTCTTAAGTCACACTTTGGTTTACTGTGAGATTACCTAGTAGACTTAAATACTTATAATAGGTGTATGTTAATACTAGCTACCTCGCTCAGCTTTGCACAGGCTCTTTTCTCTTGTTTCTTCTGTGTATAAAAAGCATTTGTGTATAAAGGGTCTTAAGTCACACTTTGGTTCACTGTGAGATTTTCAAGTAGTCTTAAATCTTTACAATAGGTGTATGTAAATAGTTGCTACCTCCCTCGGCTTTGCGCAGGCTCTGTTATTTATTTGATAAACATTTGTGTTACTTACAAAAGGACAAACAAAATCTGAAGTTTTGCTGTCTGTGTGTAGATTAATAGTCTCCTTTTCATGTCACTAGGATTTTATGAGAAACTTATTGTTTAATACAAGTACCGATCACTATTATTTTAACAGGTCCATGCTATCTTATATAAAGGTTATATACATAATACCTCAACTAGGGTTTTACATTGGAGAGTACCGAGTAATTAGTTTTGAGGTTTTTTAGTTGCTTTGCTGTTATGAACTAATCTTTATTGTTGGATATATAGAGTACTATTCATAGATAGCTATAGTCATGGTGTTTCATTCAATTTTACATTATTATCTGACTAGAGGTTTCCGTTAGCAGTTGATATGTACGGTTTTAGCATGTTCATCTGTTTCCGATAACTTCTAATTTTTTATGGTATTGCAACAAATAGATCGATGAATTTCAAAAATGCACGGGTTTTATGAGGTGTATGAATTAATTAAATTTAGTATGGCAAATTTTGAAATAGATCTAACAACTCAAAAAAATATTATTTACGATAAATGTGTCAAGTTAGTCAAATTCATGCAGGGCGCAAGGACTTTTTTAAAAAGAATTAAAAATTAATATAAAATTTATTTACTCTACAATAGAGCGTGTTTCTTACATGGAATCTACAATAGAACTGTCTTAAAACTAAGAGCTCGAGAGGAGCCCGGCGAACGCCGTGCGTGTGGTCGTCTGAGCGTTAGTCAAAACAATCCGGCGCCCACGCGCTTTCGTGGAGGTTTAGTTTTGCTGACTGGGTATTTCTACGAACCTGACCGTAGGACCAGCAAGCGTAACTCCTCCCCCCTTAAGTTCGAAGTCATCAGAGGGATTATTTTCAGTCTGATGATTTCGACTCATTAAAATAAAAGATTTATATTTGTATAAAATAAGGGTTACAATGCTTACAACTATTATTATATATAATATTAATGTCCCGATGCTAATGCTATTCACTTTTATCACACTTTTACATTCACTATATTGACTTTCACTTTCACTGTTTCGCAGGTTACGTGCCAGTTGGTGCAGATTTGTTAATTCGGTATGATCCAAATTAATTAAGGTTTTTCTTAATGGTTTTTCTTCTTGAGTCGGCAACTCTGGAAAATGAATTATAGGAAGCTTCTCAAAAATAATTGCTTCGCCTAGGAACTGGTGTTTTTTCAGGGTCAAGTCTTTGATTTTAACTTCGCAGTTGTCATCCAGGGTAAGTATGTAAGTACCTTTAATTATTTCTCTAGACTCTTCTGAATTACAAAATTTTGTCATCATTGTTTCGGTCTTACAATAAATTATCCAGCGATCTTTTTGTATTAACTCTATTTTTAAGTCTTTAATTTCAGTTAGAATTGGAGTGCACGTACTTAGATTTTTGGAAAAGGTCATAAGTGCTGTAATACAGTTGTCTTTTGTGGATGGCTGCAGTTCGGCCTCGTGGCACAGGTATGTAGCTTTGCTGATCTCTTTACACGGTTGTAGAGGAAAAAGTGCTTTCGACCCTTTCAATATCAGGTAGGGGTAGTTAGGTATGATTAGGGTAGTTTGGTTAAGGGAGTTGGTTATAGGTAACGGTATTACTTTGTAGTACGTGTACATATCCCTTTTAACAAGTGGAATATTAAAAATGAACGTTATCTGACTTTGTTTAGAATAGGCTTTTAACTCTATACATTGCTCTAACATTAATAAATTGTCAACATTTGCAGGGTACATAAGCTTATCTGTTTTTTCAATAGTTTTTAACATTTCTAACAGTTCATCTGGGTCTATTAAAGACTGATGCAATGTTTTTAATTTGCTAAAGGCTATGACATTTTCAATTTCATCCAATCTGATATAGAGCGTTTGGAAATTGTGAAAAAAGAGATTGTAGGTGTTTATTACTTTATTGATATTTATAGCTGTTTTAGTTTCATTAAAATGCTTTCTAATTTCCCAAATAGCTTTATCTAACTGAATGAAATTGTCTCTACTTGAACTAGAGATATTGACAAATGAATCCACCAATTCGGCAACTAGCGTGATCTTTTTATTAAACGCATTCTGTCGTATTTTTACATCATTTATCAGTTTATCGTACCTTATAGCGTCGTCATTATCTAAGTTACCAGTTAATACCTTTATAAGGGAACCCAGAGGGTTTAGAATTCCTCGTTTGAGTCGTTTAGGAGGGATTAATTGTAAAATCTTTTTAATGGTTGTATTCATAAGATGGTCAGTCTGAGTCTTAATATCAGACATTTCATAATAAAATTTCCCTTTAAAGAAATTTGAAACATGTTTGTTTAAATTAGCATATCGGTTAATATTAAATTCTAAATCTTCGTAAATTAAACTTAAATCTAATATCTTAATAATAGTCCAACTATCGTAATTAATAAAAGACTGTCCTTCTTTTATAGGCAGAATACCAGGATTCTTATCGATCCTTTGAAGTTGTAGGCTGCAGGTCTTGGTGGCTTGGGCTAGTAGCAGGAGTACGCATCTGGGAAGAACGTTTTATATCTTTAACTGGTACTCTTGTATCACGTTTTTTTATTAAAATAGGTACGGTATTTCTAATTATTTCACCGGTGACTTTAGCCTTTTCATATCGAGGTTTGTCTTTACTACGCCGGGTATTTACTCCTTTGATAAAGACGTCATCTCCTGTATTAATGTTAAAATCTTTTTCGCCTCCCCGTTTTTCTATTATTTTTTCTTTACACTGTATAATTTTGTCCGTTAAATATTTATATAAGTATTTGGTTCGTTTGACATGGTCGCTAACTAACTTTTGTGTATACTGTCTGTTAAAATCTACGTCAAAAATACTAGTTGAGTCTGTGTGACCAAAAACTACTTCAAAAGGGGTAAGACCGGTAGTAGAGTGTATTGTTTGGTTATATGACATAATTGCGTAGGTCATTACGGCCGCAGCGTCACTAATTTTCTGTTCGTATTTTGCAATTCGGTAAATTTCTATAATGGTAGAGTGGAAGCGCTCTATTAGACCCATAGAGTTAGGGTTGTGTGGGGTGCCAATGTGAAGTTGGATTTTGTAGAAACTTAGGGTTTCTTTGAGAAGGGTATTATTAAACTCGGTTCCCGGGTCACAGCTTATTTTATTGGGTACACCATAGCACGAAAAATATTTAATTAAGGAACGTATTACTTCGGGAGTAGATCTATTGGGTATATCGTAAGCTTGTCCAAGTTTGCTGAACGCGTCTATAATTGTCAAAAAATATTGGCCTTCTATCGAAAACAGATCCATGAAAATTTCCTGAAACGGTTTATTTTGTGTTTGTGTAAGTTGCAGTTCAGGTTTTAAGGGTTTTCTGTCATATTTCATCTTTTTACATGTGTCGCAGGCGTTAATAATACTAGCAACTGTTAAGTCCATATTATTCCAAAAGTAAGTGCGTTTTAATTTCATAAGCGTTTCTTTAATGCCTCTGTGACAAGTCTTTCCCTGATGATAAGTGAGTACTATTAGTCTTTGCTCGTCCTCGTTTTCTACGTATATTACGCGTTTCCTACACTCATATATTTTAACAGTATCCTTTTTATATAATTTAATAACTGTTTCCGTAAACTGTTTGCGGTGCATATCGTCTTCGAAATAAATAAAATATCTTATTTTAGGCTTAATATATTCTAATAAAAATTTCTTAACTAATTCAGGTTTATCTACTGGCATGTGTACTTCTAAAACCTTTTGCTTACTTCTTGATAGGTTTTTTACTGATGTCTCATTTCTATTCCAAGTAAAAACAAGAATTTGGTTCGGCTTTGTATCTATTGCCTCGTCTAAGATAGGAATGCCTACCGTGTCTACATCTAAGGCAGAGTGTACTGTGTCTGTTTTGGAATGAGCTGATATAGTACTTGAGGATGGACTACGTACTAGTGGAAACTGTGAGCTCTCTGACTCTGAGTCTGAAATCACTATGAGATTGTCGTCACTCCTATTATCTTCGGATCGTTTCTCGTTTTTATCGATGTTAACTTGCATAGAATCACCGTCGTTTTCTAAAGCGTTGAGTTTAATACGTGAAAGGGCATCAGCATTACTATTTTGCTTTCCATTTTTGAAGATAATATCATAATCAAACTCAGCCAATCGCAACTTCCATCTCGTGAGCTTACTATTTGGTTCTTTAATAGAATTTAACCATGCAAGAGGTCTGTGGTCTGTGTATATTGTAAACCTTCGGCCATAGAGGTAGGGTCTGAAGTGTTTACATGCCCAGACTATAGCCAAAAGCTCCTTTTCGATGGTACTATACCCGGTTTCAGCGTCATTAAGGGTTCGGCTGGCATAAGCGATCGGCTTATCGCTGCCAATGGGGCCCTGGGAAAGAACAGCACCAAGTGCGAAATTTGAGGCATCCGTCGTCAGTACGAATGGTTTTGAGAAATTAGGGAATTGTAAGAGAGGGGCATTGACAAGGAGTTCTTTACATATTTGAAATGCGTTTCTAAATTCATCGGTAGCTTTAACTTTATTACCTTTCTTTAAGCAATACGTCAATGGCTGTGTGATTTTTGAAAAATCTTTTATAAACTTTCTATAGTATCCTATGAGACCTAGGAAACTTTTGATCTCTGTCGGTGTTTGAGGCAATGGAAAGTCGATTACGGCTTTTATTTTGTCATCATTAGGCATAAGGCCATCAGCTGTAATTCTATGACCTAGATATAGTACTTCTTTCCTAAAGAACTCGCACTTATCTAGCGTAACCTTCAAATTTGTTGCTCTAAGCCGGTCAAAGATTTTTCGGAGCTTGTCAAGGTGTTCCTGCAAGCTTGCAGAGTAGACAATTATGTCATCTAAGTAGACTAGGCAGTGTATGCCTTGGAGACCACGCAGGACGTTGTCCATAGTCCTTTGAAACGTCGCGGGGGCCGTCTTAAGGCCAAAGGGCATCCTAGAGAACTCGTAATGTCCAGTTTCTACCGAAAAAGCGGTCTTGTGTCTATCCGATTCTAACATCTCTATCTGGTGGTACCCACTGGCAAGATCTATGGTGCTAAAGTAAACAGATTTACCCAATTTATCAAACAAATCGGTGATATTGGGCAGCGGATACTTGTCATCGACCGTAATCTCATTGAGGCGCCTATAGTCTATTACCATCCGGAACCTTTTTTCACCGGATGAGTCAGTCTTTTTCGGGACAAGATGTACAGGGGCACTCCATGGTGAATGTGACTCGCGAATTACGTCATCTTTTAATAATTTATTAACTTGTTTTTCTATTTCGGCTTTCAGTAACGGTGGGTGTCTAAAAGGTCTAATGTATATTGGATCCTCGTTTTTTGTTCGAATTTCGTGTTTAACTTGATTGGTGAATGATAAAGGAAGCTCATCGCAATAAAAAATATCTCTGTATTCGTAACACAGATTTGTGATCGCTTTGCGCTCTTGTTCGTTAGTGTGTTCTAATCGTAATTTTGATAAATTTTGTTTTAGTAATTCGTCTATTTCGAAATCGTTACTGTATTCTGTGTAGTTAAGTTCAATTTCGTTTTCGTTAAACACGTTAGAATTTAAAGGGTGACAAAAAGATATAGTTACTTTATCTTCAGAGGTATTTTGTATAACTGTATCTGCCAGGTAATTAGAACATTTAACTATTGCGCTGGGCATACGAACGCCAAGGCCAAAGTCCATAAAGTTTAATATTGATGTCCCATCTTTTAAGTCTACTGGGACTTTAACCCGAGTTTCTGTACGTGGTTCTAAATTTATTTCATGCGGTGGGCTATATAAAATGGGTATATTTGTATCGCTGGTATGTAATATCTGGTCTTTCATATTGACAGTGGCATTTAATTTTTTTAATAAATCCGAACCGATTAAGCCATCGTAGCGTTTATCTACGTCGTATATATAAAATTTATGTTTAGCTGTGCTTTTGAAAGTTTTTAAAAGGGGTATGTAAATGACTTCGTTGTGGTTACTACGAGCATGGGTGCTAATAACTTCAAATGGCTCGTTGTACTTATAGTATGAAAAAAATTCGTTAGCTTTTTCTGGACTTATGAATGATCGAGTGCTACCAGTGTCAATCATAAAACGTGAATTTATTTCGGGGATCTCTATATGGGGTAGTTTAAGAATACCGTTGCAATTTAGGTGTACTATTTCGGTAGTTTGGTTCTCGAGGCTATTGTGTGAAAATTTGTGTCGACGCTTTCACGGTTATTAGCGTCTTCGGCGGAGGTGACCTCTTCTGTAAGGTTATGGGTATCGTCCTCTTCTGAATAATTATAGTCAGGGGGGTAGTAATCGTCTAACTCCTCTAACTCGGGGTAGTACCCTTCGCAAGCTTCTACATCATTGTTATAAAATAAATTTTGGGGAACATAGACCATGTTTTGCTTTACAGGGGCCGCAGTGCGCATTGAAACGTCTGCGTCGTTAGTGTAGTTAGGTTTTTGTTGTTGTGCCCTAAATTGATTTTGTTGACCCATGTTGTTCGAGGCATGGGGCATAGCTTGTCTATTATAATTTGGATTAGCGTTAAATGTAGGGCGGTAACCTTGATGAGGAATACCAAACTTGAATTGGCTTTGTTGGTTGGGCATGCCAAATTTAAAGTTGTTTTGGTGGGGAACACCGTATCTAAAATTACCTTGATTATTAGGTATGCCAAATTTGAAATTACTTTGATTTGGGACTCCGTATTTAAAATTTGGTTGGTTATTTTGATAACCTTGGATTCTGAAACCTTGATTATTTTGCAAGGGCATATTGAATTTGTTCTGGAATGGGGTTCTGATAATATTATTGTTGCGAGGAATTCCAAACGAAAAGTTTTGATGTGGGTTTTGGTTTTGATTTAAAGTTGGTTGAAAGCTTTGTGAATTTTGAATGGGTTTGATATTTGGTCTATTTTTATTTTTAGCATTATACTGAAATAAGAAATTAACTTCTTCCATGACAACACTTAAGGCACTCTCTAACGTAGTACAATTTTTCAAACGAACAACACGAATCATGTCTTCCGGTAGGTTATATAAAAACACATTTAAGGATGTATTGTTGTAAATTATCATTTTAGCTGCCTTTACGCCTTCGTCAATAAGTCTATTTACTTTGGAAAAGAGTGTACTGCGTACAGATTGTATGCGGTTACAAAAATCGGAATATGATTCGCCTTGTTTTAATTTTAAGGACTCTAACTCGATTGCTACACATTCTTCCGAACGTGGATCGCCAAAATGTTGAATCAATAAAGTCTTTAAACCGTCCCAGGTTTGTATGTCTTCCCTTTCACCCAGCAGGGAAGCTGCTTTACCAGAAAGTCTGCTAGTTATAGAGTGAAAGACGTACAGCTCCTGAGCTCCATTATTTGGTGTAACAAAATGTCTTAATACATATTCACTCTTTTTAATAAACAAGTTAAGCAAGTTCTCATCCCCCTCAAATTTTGGGATAAGACACAAAAATTCTTTTGGTATTATTCTAACTGAATCCATTTTTATAATAAATCTAAAAACTTAATACAAAATTAGTTAAAACACAATAAAATCAATATCTGTTTCAATAATGTAAATTAATTTTTTTTATTTTCTTCGTTTCATTTAATGCAAAAATGTTTAAATATATTCTTTAAATAACACAAAATCTTAAACTTAAGTAAAATATAATGCCTATTTTTGGTGCAAAATAATTAAAATCAGATAATGTTCAGCGATTGTGACCGAAAATTATTAAAATTGTATACAGCTACCGGAATAGAAAGGAACAAGACAGGAAGTGAAAAGGTCTACTCACATAAATCTGTTCGTTTCCATGTCCTTCAGATATAAGCTGTCGTCCTCAGGCCGCTACACAGGAGACTAATTTTTTTTTGGTTCGAGGATTCCCGCACTTGTACAGTCCACACAAAAACACGGACGATTTTGACCCGAAATTATCGCGCGTAAGACGGCAAAAGAAACTGGAATCCTACCGGCTGCGCCAGTCAAATTCATGCAGGGCGCAAGGACTTTTTTAAAAAGAATTAAAAATTAATATAAAATTTATTTACTCTACAATAGAGCGTGTTTCTTACATGGAATCTACAATAGAACTGTCTTAAAACTAAGAGCTCGAGAGGAGCCCGGCGAACGCCGTGCGTGTGGTCGTCTGAGCGTTAGTCAAAACAATCCGGCGCCCACGCGCTTTCGTGGAGGTTTAGTTTTGCTGACTGGGTATTTCTACGAACCTGACCGTAGGACCAGCAAGCGTAACTAGTTAGTACCGAATGACAGGTCTTAATGATAACATCCTTATATATATTTTATAGGTTAATTTTACCGCGGAAATTAAAATAAAGACCTTTTGGTTTAGGTATCACTTAGGTAGTCAGCGAAACCTTATTACTAATTCTCCGCTGTCCGTCCGTCCGTCCCTCTGTCACCAGTCAGTCCGTATCCGAGACTGGTCTGCTCTTGCAAACTTCTTTGTATTCTTAGTATTTGGTCATCGGTGACTCATCAATTATTGGGGGGGGGGAGGCAGATAATACTCGACGTTTTCAAGTAGCTTATGTCCTTTTCCGGGACTCAAAACTATCTGCATGCCAAATTTCATCTTGATCGGTACAGCGGTTTCAGCGTCAAAAGGAAACAGACAGATTTACTTTCGCATTTATAATATTTATATTCATGGATTGTATGGATAGTCTTATGTATATGTAAGTATATGTATGTACATATGATTGTGCAAAAATATAATTATGATGGTGCTAATGCCACGAGTACTATTAATTCTCTTCAATATCTGAATTCCTTCACTCGATTGATGATATTAGACGCTTCACATGGTGCGCCCCCTATGCTACATAAAAACAAAAAAAAAATGTTTGACTTTATTTTTAGTAGCTTACTAACTTATTATTTATTACCTAATAAGTGTTTCGGTACATATTGTATACTCTTTGTTGACTCGTGACCAAGTTGTTTTGGAATTCTTATGTATATTAATGTTTTTTTGTTTTGTTTGGATTTGTTTTCGTGTTCGTATTTGAGTTCGCGTTCATATAAAATTGTTGTTCGTTGTCCTGTTTTTGTTTATGGTTGTCAGTGTTGAGATTCATCTTCGTATCCGTGGTCGTAAATCGTGTTTGTTTCTTTCATCATGCTAGTGATAAAGTTATTTTTGGATTCGTATTTATAATAGTGATTTTTTTATGTTTTTGTTGGATTCGTATTCGTGTACATATTTGAGTTCGTGTTCGGGTAAAATTGGATTCGTTGTCTTGTTCTTATTCGTGGTTGTCATTGTTCAGCCTTATATTTGTATCTGCCGTCGCAATCGTAATTATTTACTATTTTCATGCTCGTGATTAAGTTTGTTTACAGCTACGTATTTATTTATATTAATGTTTTTTTGTGGTTATGTTTAGATTCGTTTCGTGTTCATATTTGAGTTAGTCTTCCTGTTTGAACTTATCTTTATGTACATTCGAATTCATGTTTTATTTCTATTTTTATTTTATTCATACTCGTGTTTGCATTTATGATTGTATGATTGTGTTTCGGAAATTGTTTCGGTTGGGCGATAAAAAGAATTGTTTTAATGTAATTCTTAATGTGATAAATTAAAAGTGGTACGGTATCGTTTAAGCAAATTCTTATTCAATTGTCTTTCATAGCCAATAAAAAATTAAATCCGGGGCAATTGTGACGATACAGTGTTTTATTCAAGTTTTAGCGCAAAGATTGCATTAAATAATTTAATTCTCAATAAACATACTTCCTATAGCAAAATGCATCTTTACATTAGAATGGCGCGTTCAAATATACTAGTTCAGTAATTTTATACATTAGCTGAGAAGTTATGATTTATTTTATGAAAGGTTTAAAGCTAACAAAATACAAGTACAAACGACTCAAATGTAAAATATTAAAATATAAACTTACGAATCATAAACATCAACGCAAGATTAATTATTAAATGTAGGTAGTAATCTAACTCCCGATTTATGAATTCGAATTCTAGACAAAATTAAGTTGCGTAATATTTTGAACCAGCGACGCGAGAGTGAATGTTTGAAAACAAACCTTGAATTGTGGTTTGTTTGAAATGAAAGTTGATTGGAGGACGTTTTAAGATAAAAATTGATTAGTTAAATAGTTATGCTACTGTTATTGGGAGTTTTATAATGTTGAATATAACCGCGAAAGTTTAAGTTACTAAAATCTTTTTTAATATTAAAAACACATGTGAGGCTTACCTAAGTGAGTCGTTGAACAACTATTAGAGTAGCCTCGTACAATAAATATTCTAACAATGATAAAGGGTAGTTGTCTTGGTTTTCACGTATTCTGTATAATGGTATGACGTGTTAGTTTATTCGAAATTACCCGGGGTTTGTTAAAACTTTACGAAAATTTAGAACATAATATTAATATTCTATTAGGATTCTATTAATTTAGGATAAATAGGCCGTTTTATCTAGACCGTTAATATTTATCCAACATAACTAGTAGTATACTTTAAAGATATTCCTTTTTCTTTGTTAAAATTAATTAAGGCCGGAAATCCGTCCGGAATAAAAAACAGGATGGAGGGTTTTGAAATGTGGGGTGAGAAGGTAGTTAGAGAGGGGTTAGTGGTGATAAAAGTGCGTGGTCCCATACATACAGAACATTCAATTGACGTGTCGTTTAAATTGTCGAAATGCTGCCCGAGAAGGAGGAAACCATAGTCTACGCTTGTGGGTCATTAGAAGTTACCTAGGAACCACGTGGGGTTAAACTACAGCTAGATTGTGTCACCATTACTGATTAGTAAATACTTTTATATTAGAAGTTATTATATTGTATGTTCGTTGTGAAATCCTGTAGGTTGTGTTTTTCTTAAGTGGGGTCCTTTGAAAGTTGCAGGCGGGTGAACCACCACGTGGCTTTCGATAATTTATTTCTGGGGACATGTGCGGGCTTATTTCAATTAAAAATATCTAACGTTGAAACACCGCAATGACGAGTTCAACTTTTCTGTCGAATAGAAAATTATGGTAGAAAGAAATCTCAATTACCTCAATAGGAAGGAATATATTAATGGACTTTGTTCTGGGACATTTTCAGTTAGTTAAAGATAAATCTTCTATAAAAATAGAAGTGGGAACTAAGATTATACCAGCCATAATAATTATATAGCCCACCAAAGAACTAGGTCTGCCAAGAGATACAGTAATTACTATGTGTAATCCATGTCCATCCTTAGCGGCGTTAGTAGGGTTTTACTATTTTGGCTGGTTAGCTAGTGTAGGTGAGCGGTAATGTACATTGTAAGGGGGCGCACCTTAACCCCTCGCACGCGCTAAGTCCTAAAGAGGGTTTGTGTGTATGAAGCATGATTTATTTTCTCACTCACGTTTAAATGATAGTTAGGAGGCTGCGAAGTTTCCTAGAACATCCCGCAAACGCTTGGGCTGTGGAATGAGCTCCCTGCCAAGGTTTTCTCTAAGGACTACAGTATGGGGTTCTTGAAGAAATAAGTTATTGGATTTTGGAAGGGTCGGCAGTGATACCCCTGGTGTTATAAGCGTCCATAGGCCACGGTGACCGCTTACAATCAGGCGGACCTTAAAAGAAAATACAATCTTGGATTTCTTTAGCAAATTGTACTTGCACGTCTGCCCCTCTGTCTATTGTTCCGATTGACCCCCATCATCCCCATTTCTAGTTTCCGTTCCATTTCATAAATCAGTTTCACACATTTTGCGTCAAACAATGTATAGGTACTTGTACTACAAAGCTGATTACAACGGTATTAACAAACACCGGGCAGATATTAGCTGGAATACGATTTTTAAAGAATTATCCTCGGAACCGGCCGTCTCATTATTTTATGAGATTCTATATTGCAACGATAAAAAAATATGTCCCCTATAAGCAAAAATTTAACTCTAATTATCCAAACTGGTTCACAACCTCTCTCATACACTTATTTAAAAATAAAAATCAGGCCTGGATAAAATGGGAAAAATTTCAAAACAAATCGGATTATGAATTTTTTCCTTTTATAGGTCTAGATTTAAAAGAATCTCGAAACTTTGCTACGATAGATACATTAAAAACATAGAGAACAGTGAACATGAAAACGTAAAACTTTTCTGGAGTTACATATCGAGTCTTAAAAAAAGTAACAATATCCCAAACAAAATGCCGTATACAAAATGAAACAGCAAGTAGTCCTGACCATATTTGTAGACTTTTTCCAATTTTTTTCAATCCGTTTTTGCACCATCCGATAATACTATTGATGTTTGCAATTTTGACGTTTGCAATAGTTCAATAGACACTAATCTATCACATATTACTTTATCCGTTCACTCAGTTCTAAAAGCCAAACGTAACCTAGATTAAAATAAAGGCTCGGGACCAGATGGTATACCGCCTGTTTCCTAAAAAATACAGCTGGCGTATTGTGCTTACCCATGTGCTTTTCAACAAATGTCTCGAAGAAAGAGTGTTTCCAAGCATTCGGAAAGCTGCTTATGTTGTAAAATAGTCCGTTAAATAATGTGGAGCAGTACCAGCCAATATCCTTGACCTCCAACCTGTCAAAGCGTTTTGAACGTTAAGTACACGATGAAATATATCCAAGCTTACACAATAATATTATTGCCCAACAACACGGTTTCGTCAAAAACAGGTCAATCATTTCTAATATGTTATTATACACGACCGACTTATTTACAAATATTGATAATAATAGATAAACCGACTGTATATACACAGATTTCCAAAAGGCTTTTAACAGGGTGGATCACAAACTCCTTTTGGAAAAAATAGCTTACAACCGCATACGTGGTAACCTCTGGAGATGGTTTAAGTTTTGAGTCCCAGTCAGTAATAACCACGTTAGGAGTCCCACAAGGATCAATTTTAGGACCATTGCTTTTTGTGCTATTTATAAATGATATTCGTATGAATATCATTTAGTGTTTTAAATATTCAAAATTTCTTTTATACGCCGATGATCATAAGGTATATCATATTATTGACACTTACGAAGATTCTGTCGAATTACAACATGATTTAGATAGACTAAGTGAATATTGTGTGAGTACTAGGCTAAATTTGAGTATTTCAAAATGTAAATCAATATCATTCACAAATAAGTGAACACTAAAAAAATCAATTACAATTTGTGTGACTCAGAGCTTGAAAAAGTAGAAACTATTAATGATCTCGGTCTTTTGATGGACACAAAGTTGCATTTCGACAATCACATTTCTAAAATAGTAAATAAATCATTCAAAATGTACGGGTTTGTTATGCGATCTACGAGAGAATTTAAGCAATCAAAAACTTTCATTCATCTATTTAAATCATTAGTTCGTCCACAATTAGAGTACGCAGTACCTATATGGAATCCTATGTATAAAAAATATTAATGCAATAGAACAAGTTCAAAAGAATTTTTTACGTACTTCTCATTACAAGTGTTTTGGGAATGTTTTGTCCTACTCGCATTTGCTTCAAATGTTTCATCTGTTGGACTTGGAATCACGACGTAAATACTTAGAATTACTAATACTGAATCAAATATGTAGTAACGAAGTCGACTGTGTTGCGTTGTGTAATAACTTATGTTACAGTGTACCCTCTCGAGCATGTCCTCAACGTGAGGCGCGTCGTCATCGACTCTTCGCTGTCGGACGTTGTGTACCAACACCTGTGAGCGCGCACCCTTGCGTCATATGACTCATATGGTACAAAATTATAATAAGAACTTCAATCACATTGATATGTTCTGTTGTCACGTATATGAGAATAATTCTCATATCCGTGCGTATTTATTATTATTTATTTATTATTTATTTATTAATTATTTGTTATAAAGTATTTATTTAATTAATATATTCACAATCACAAACTCGACAATACCTACTCACCTACTATCCAACATTTACCCTTATTTTAAGCATAGCAATTAGCTATTGCCACACTTTAGTTTTACACGCCATAATACGTCATCCACTCACACAAACATTAATTTCATTTCTTTTTAACTCCATCACTACTTTATATGGTAACGAGCGCCGCAAATCGTTTAACCTCGACTTTTCTTCGGCACTAACACCAGTTAGATATTTTTTTTCTACAAGGCGTCACCGACCTAACAAAACCAGTTGCGCCCTCTGATTCAGCGCACATGAAAAAGTAGTTGGAAGCGAGCACGTCGTTCCAAAATATTTAATTTTAGAAATTCTTGAACCCCAAATCTGGGTAAGTACCATACACACACACACTCCGCCTTTTTGCTGCTTATCATTTTTTTGGGTAAATTTTCTTTTCAGCTTCCCCATTTTTCTCAACCTTTACTCACTTTCTGCTTTTCCTGGAGGCCAGGGTCAGTGTTTCAGGCAGGGCAATAGAAGGAAAGCAGATCGTGGCAAAGGTTGAGATTATTTTCCTACGAGAATCTAATACCGACCTTTGTTTCAGGGTTCTTCGCCAGGATTCTTCGTACAGGAGTCTTCGTTCCTCGATTACATATAATAAATATTCAAAAATCTGATCTTCGCCTTCACATCCGATACCTCCGCCACGTATTCGCGCTGATCATGGACTTCAACATCTACACCTGGAGCATCCCTTTTCTGGTACCGACAACGAGTTTTGTTTTGACCAAACCTACAATTTTTTTCTTATTTTTGCGATTACTCCTTTTTTTTATTTATTTTAATTTTTATTTTATTTCAAACCTTTTTTTCATAATATACACATTATTATTTTTATATAAAATTTAAATTTAATTTAATTTATTAAATATTTTCTGAAAGTAGTGTGTTCATATTATGTCCCCTTCTGTGACAGACATTGGTTCTGTACAATTAAATGTGTGAGCCGTAAGTTGTGTTTTTTTTTTTTTTTTTTTATACCACTAAGGTGGCAAACAAGCTTACGGTCCGCCTGATGGTAAGCGGTCACCGTAGCCTATGGACGCTTGCAACACCAGGGGTATCACTTGCGCGTTGCCGACCCTTCAGAAATCTAATAACTTCTTTCTTGAAGAACTCCATACTGTAGTCCTTGCAGAAAACCTTGGCAGGGAGCTCATTCCACAACTTAAGCGTTCGCGGGAGGAAGTTTCTCTGAAACCGCACTGTACGCGACCATTTAGGTTCTACAGTGTGAGAATGAATTCCCTGCCGATGGCGAGCGGTGCGATGGTAGAAAGTAGCCGTGGGCATCATTTCAAACAATTCCTCAGAGCACAACCCATTGTACAAGCGGTAGAACACACACACAGTGAGGCAAAGTCTCTCCTCAGACTTAAGGGCTCGATACCGCAAGTGAGTTTGGAATCGTCGACAATTCTCACAGCCCGTCGTTGAACCGAGTCAAAAGGGCCAAGCTGGTATCCGGGTGCACCTGCCCAGAGATGGCAGCAGTACTCCATATGGGGCCGAACTTGCGACTTGTAAAGTAACAACCTTTGCCCCGACGTGAAGTACTGCTTCGCTCTGTTGAGTACACCAAGTATTTTGGACGCAAGCTTCACCTTATCTTGTAAATGACCTCGGAACTGAACATCGCTGGAAATGTCGACACCAAAGATCCCAATGCTCTTGGAGATGGAGAGGGGAGTGTTCTGGAATTGTGGGACTACAGTGAATGGAGTTTTCTTAGCGGTGAACGCGCACACTTGTGTCTTTGTAGGGTTGAATCGGACCAAGTTTACCCGTCCCCAGTCAGAGACCTGGGACAGTGTGGTCTCGATTTGAGACACAAGTTCTCCGCGGTTTTCCTCCACAACGGAACGAGGGATGTTTGCACGACCCGTGTAAAAAGCGTCTCCAGTACTGTCATCTGCATAGCAATGTATGTCGTTGATGTCCAACATGTCATTGATATGCAGTAGAAACAGCGTAGGAGACAGCACAGAGCCTTGCGGGACACCAGCATTAATGTCCATGCTATCAGAGCAACTACCGTCAACTACGGCTCGTATGCGTCTGCCGGACAAAAAGCTAGCCACCCATTTGCACAAACCCTCGGGCACTCCGTAAGATGGCAACTTCGATAGAAGACCGCGGTGCCAGACCCGATCGAACGCCTTCGCTATGTCCAGGCTACATGCCAATGCCTCCCCCTGACTCTCAATGGCTAGTGCCCATCGATTTGTGAGATACACTAGAAGGTCACCAGTCGAGCGACCGTGGCGAAAGCCATATTGACGGTCACTGACCAGATCGTGTACTTCTAGGTATCTTAGAAGCTGTGTGTTGATCACACGCTCCATCACCTTAGAGAGGAGAGAGGTAATAGCGATAGGCCTGTGATTCGATGGATCTGATCTATCGCCCTTTTTGGGCACCGGGTGCACATTCACAGTCTTCCATAAAGACGGAAATTGCCTAGTGTGTGGAAAGCGCGAAGAGGCGCGTGAGTACAAGACATGACTCAGGAGACACTGCTTAAGCACCACTGCTGGTATACCGTCTGGCCCACTCGACTTATAACGTTTAGAGAAAGCAACGCCCGCCTGACCTCCCGCTGCGTTATGGAGATTTCCGGCATGGTCTTACCGCACCACGGTATAGTAGGTGGTGCAGCGCCTTCATCGTTCATTTTCGAGTTCGAGGCGAAGATACTGCCCAGTAGATCCGCTTTCTCTTTAGCACTATGGGCCAAGTCACCATCGGTCTTTCGCAGTGGTGGTAACGACGACTGGCAAAAGTTCCCTTCGGCAGCTTTGGCAAGCGACCAGAAAGCACGACTCCCAGAAGGATAGCTCGCAAGTCGCCCACCTATTTTGCCGATAAATTGGAATTTTGCTCTAGCAGTTGCTTTCGTACTGAACCTCGAGGCAGCATTTAATTTGCGTTTTAACTCAGAAGTATTCGGATCCTTATTACGAGCCGTGGTCCAAGCCTCATACGCATTTTGCTTAAGAATTTTAGCTTCTCTGCAAGACCTATTAAACCACGGTCGTTTTTTGACGCCAGCAGCTACTCGCAGGTTAGGAATGAAACATTCCATACCAGCAAGGATTGTCTCAGTGACTGCGGCTGTTTCTTTCTGCAGGATCTTCTGAGTTTAAGCAGATCTGCCTCCACGGGTACAATGCGTAAAATTCTCGCAATCCATCCCAGTCTGCCAACTTATAGTGCCACACACGACGACAATTAGTTGGCCCAGAAGGATCGGGTTGTGTGCATGACACTTGAGTCCGAACGAGACAGTGGTCCGTTAATTTATAATAAACAAATATGTATATAAAGTGATGAGAAGTAAATAGCTAGTATGTTTTCACTTCTTTCGGCACTCACGGAGTGCATCCCGTCTTTTTTTTTTTATCCGAGTGATTGCTTCTCACGCGACCTTACGCCCGCACATTTGCTTAAACATCCACTGTAGATTGGTACTGGGCCCTTGTGTGCAAATACGAATACAACAAATTAGCCAATTAAGCCTTTTACGCCTTCCAAAAATTTGGATAACTTAACTTAAAACTTTATCCTTCACGAGTACAAGAGGTACATAAAAGTAAAAATCAGTTTTACTTTTACTATCGGAGAAGTGTCATGTTGGACAAATTTACTTCGTATTGTTACAAAAGTGCTTCGGTTTGTTAAGCGTTTGAAAACCCGTGGGGACATTATTTCTGAAGATTTAAAAAGTCTGAATCAGCTATTACTGGTGCCGTTGAAGAAGCTCACTTCTCAGAATATATTAAAAATCCATTCGTAAACTAAGACCCTTGTTGGTTGATGGTATACTACGTGTTGGAGGTCGCTTTCATAACAGTTATTTTACAATTGATCTAAGAATCCAATTTTATTAGCCGACAAAGATCATACTGTTATTCTTTTTATCGATCATGTTTCGCATCTCGTGTTATGCAGGGCCTCTGTTAGTGCTCAGAAATACTGCTAAGATAAAAAAACTGGATATAAGCAGCGCAGAGCATAGTGTGTGCGAGAATTCACGATTCAATTCCATGTTTTCGAGTGCGTACTAAGCCTAACCAGTCTCCCGTAATAGCAAGCTTGCTAACGTGTAGACTTCAAACTTGCCAGCGTGTAGACTTCAAACTTGCCAGCGAGTAGACTTCAAACTTGGCAGCGCGTAGACTTCAAACTTGCCAGCGCGTAGACTTCAAACTTGGCAGCGAGTAGACTTCAAATGTCGAAGCTTTTCGCTCACACATGATTAGATTACGCTGGGCCCTTGTTAACTACTCCCATAAATAAACGCGGAGTAAAAAGCCAAAAAACCTATATATATGTTTTAACATGGTGTGGCATAAGTATACAAGAGCAGTAGACGTAAAAGTTGCTTTGGACCTAAGTGCTGACATTTTTTTAAACACCTTTAAAAGATTTTTATCTCAAAAAGGTCCGGTTTATAGGTTGTATTCTGACAACGCTACAAATTTCATAGCTGCCAAAGGCTATTTGAATTAGCCTTATCAGTTTTTGATTAGTTGTTCTTATTCAAAATATTTTAAAAGGGAATTAGGTAAGAATCGCATTGAATGGGATATTATTCCACCCAATGCTCTTTATTTTGACGGAGGCTAAGAAGCCACAGTGGAATCATTCAAAACTTATTCTTTTAAAGTGGGGTCACAGATATTATGTTATGATGAAATTATGACAGTTCTGTGTCAGATTGAGGAAATACTTAATTCGAGGCCATTAGGAATACTAGGTGAAGTCGTTTCTGATCCATTGCCACTTACACTTTCACATTTTTTGAATACAAGTCTTTTAAAAAACTTACGCTCGGTTAATGATCCAAAAATATATAAAAAGTAACTTTCGCGATATATGTTATCAGAAAGGCTTGTTCATTTGTATTGGCTTATCATACCCAATAGCGTCCATAAGCTACGATGACCGCTTACCATCAGGCGGACCGTAAGCTTGATTGCTACCTTAGTGGTATAAAAAAAACCTAAAGTACGTGTGATCCTTACTTAACAATCACTGGCACACTTCAAGCACTTTTATTTGTAAGCACGCAATCATATAATACGCGAAAATTGCTTTTAATTTAATAATAAAACACAATATATATTTCTTTAGGTTTTCTTTTTTAATTCATTGTTCTGTTATTTTTATTTTACATTTTAAAATCACCTGCCATAAAGGGTCCAAGGAGGCTCCCTATTAATTCCCGGAGGCTCTTCCGCCTCTGACTTCATACTCGGGTTACTGAGGAAGACTATCAACTCCTCCCGGACACCCGTACCTCAACACCTATAGTGAAGGAGAAAAAAACCAATCTCACTATCTCAACTACAGTCGAAACGTTATCTCCTGCACCTTACTGCTAAAGAAGTGTTTATTTCCGTTTACGGCCGCGGAAAACTATGTGCCGTTCGATTTCTGTACGTTAATTTTGCTATGTCATCTTCAACCTCTATGTTTTTAGTTTACGTACGTACACATGAATCATCCGTGATTCTGTAACATTTCGAGTTAGAGCATGAGTCGGTATTGATATGTCTATCTGACTTACTATTTATATTCACATTCTTTATTTCATAAATACAGTATCTGTTCGGGAAAGATTCATGACTCATCGGTCGGACCGGCGGGACGGGTAAGCTAGGATTCGCCGCGCCCTTTGTGTGCACCGGCGCCGGATAACGTCCAATATGTTCAACTTTCTGTTCAACCAGTTGAACATATTGGACGATTTTCGTCCATTTTTTTCAACTTTTAAATTAGTTGAACTAATTGGAAATAAAAGTGCAAATAGTTCAATTGTAATTTATTATAGTAATTATAAGGTTCATTCATGCATTAAATTTCTACCATTTCATAAACAAAACTGTATGGTGGCTTACAAAAACACCTTTTGCTAAATTAGAATCTGTAAAGACGGATAGATGGATATTATCGAGGGATGTCACCTTACTCTTAATAACGAGTGCATACAAAATAAAAAAAAGTTACTCTTATGCAGGTATTGAATATATAATTAGTTAACGGTGAAATAAGTACAAGCCAATACCTTTTATAATGTGTGCAGATAAAATGTGAAATGAGAAAATTTAATATAAGTGCGAAATTTAATGATTATGTTAAAAAAACTCTAAATTATTTAAATTCATCTATCGTATAGCAAAATCACGTTTTTTAAGTGAAAAAATTAAAAATAGTAATGATAAAATAAAAACTACTTGGAGTATTATTAATGCTGAGACTGGAAAATCAAAATCTCATAAAACTGATTATTGTCTAAAAGGTGATGGGACTGTTTTTAATTTTTTTAGAAATGAGATAATTTAAATTTAGACACGTAAATCATAATGATGTTATCAAAGCATTTTATTCTCTAAAAATAAAAATACAGCAAACCTCAGGGGCCATTCAGTTACCTTAGCAAAAACCATAATTTCTGTGATTGCTCCCCAACTAGCTATAATATTTAATAGATCGATTGTGGTGTATTTCCTGATTTAATGAAATACAGTAAAATTATACCTATATTTAAATCCGGTGGTACTACTGACCTGCCTAGCTTTAGACCTATCCCGATACTACCTGTTTTCAGTAAAATCTTTGAACAACTGATCTTAAATTGAATAAGTAGTCATTTTACTTCACAACTGACTTGCAAACAGTTTGGGTTCACAAAACGCTGGCGTTGAGCTTATTCAGAACATATTTGATGCTTGGGAGGATTCAATGGATGCCTTGGGTATTTTTTGTGATCTATCCAAGGTATTTGATTGCGTCCAACATGAAACCCTAATTAGGAAATTGCAACACTACGGTATAAGAGGAACTGCAATTAAACTCATTAGCTCGTACCTGGACAATAGGATTCAGACAGTTGATATAAATGGGAAGCGCGCCCCTGGATCTAAAATTAAAATGGGCGTTCCACAGGGCTCCATCCTGGGACCATTCATATTTCTTATATACATTAATGATCTGCCGTAGGTCGTTAAAAATAATCACGAGATAGTGTTGTTCGCAGATGACACATCACTTTTATTTAGAGTTAAAAGACTCGAAACAGTTCTAGATAATGTAAACAACTGTCTGACTTAAGTTGTCCACTGGTTCAATATGAATAATTTGCTTTTAAACAGTAAGAAAACTAAATTTATTAAATTCTTAACGCCAAATGTTAGCCAAGTAAAAACCATTGTACTTATAAATGGGGAGCAATCAGATGTTGTAGATAGCTCTGTATTCTTAGGCGTTACTTTAGATGCAAAACTTCAATGGGGCCCACACATAGCTGGATTGGCAAATAGAATTAATTCTGCAGCTTTTGCGGTTAAAAAGATTCGTCAACTTATAGACGAAGCCACAGCCCGGCAAGTATACTTTAGCTACTTTCATAGCGTGATTTGTTATGGTATCCTATTATGGGGACACGCAGCTGATATACAGACAATATTTGGACTGCAGAAGAGGTCTATTCGAGCAATATACAATTTATCTAACAGACACTCTTTAAGGGATAAATTTAAAGAGATCAATATACTAATTTAACCTGGTCAATATATATTTCATAATTTAATGTATATTCATAAGAATATTAATCTTTTTTTAAAAAAAAGTGATGTTCATAATCGCAATATAAGAAATAGACACAAACTGGCTCTGATCCACACAAGGCTTGAAAAAATTGATAAATCATTTAAAGGACAATGTGTCCGTTTTTACAACGAAATCCCTGCAGAAGTATGTAAATTGAATTTAAAAAAGTTGAAGTTGAAACTTGTCAAAAAAGCATACTATTCAACTAATGACTATGTTATAGATAAAAACGCATGGGAT
This sequence comes from Apoda limacodes, assembly GCA_946406115.1. Classification (NCBI taxonomy): domain Eukaryota; kingdom Metazoa; phylum Arthropoda; class Insecta; order Lepidoptera; family Limacodidae; genus Apoda; species Apoda limacodes. The sequence continues at coordinate 125,621 of OX291553.1, read as the reverse complement.
TAACTTAAATGTTGTTATCATAGTACTTATATTTGGAAATGTACCAATCGTTATACTATTAAAATTGAAAAGCGCGACAGCTGAAGAGTTTCTTTCGCCGTTTCTTCACCCCTGAACGGTAATAGTTTATAAATTCCTTACATATTATACTGACGTCAAAAAAGTGATATTGTATCCTATTTTTGAGAAATAAACTATTTGAATTTTGAATTTTAAATTTGAGTTATTGTTTGTGAGTGAAACTAATAAACACACCACGGACACATACACACACATACTACACACAATTTCACACAAAACGTTATCCACGAACAACTGATGTCAACTTTAAACTTTTCTTAAGGCCTACGTACGGCCTAGTTTTCGAACAGACTCAACGATGTGGGGTGTGTTAAGAACCGGGACACACCATTCGGGATTGCCACCAGTTCAGAAAATCTGGGGTGGCCCGAAAACGATTTCTGATCCGGAGGCGAGGCCTCTGTTATTTTTGTTTGGGGGAGCACCTAGCCAAGGACTCGCGAGTTGAGGGCGGGATCCAGTGGCTATCGCACGCCGCCGATGGCACGCGCGTCGCGGCAGCCACTTGTGCCCGCGTGGGACCCGTATGCTTATACGGGTTCTAGCGTGGGGCATTATGAGCCACAGGAGCCCCGGGGCCAATTACGGCGCTCGGGTCGGGCCAACGCCTCATGGAAGCCGTTTCACCAGCCTCTCCATCACCTGTCACAACTGTTTTGCCCACCGCGCAGGTTCTAGTCCATTCACCACGCGGACCTGGTGTAGTTGTGCCCGTCATTTTGGACTCAGGCACTCAGGGGTGTCTCATGTCTCTGTGAGCGGTGAAGCGTCTCCGCTTGCAGGTAAGTTCCCGGAGTTATGGAATTTCTGGAGTGGGGGGTTCGGTCTGCAGTTGGCCGATGAAAGGTTCTACCTACCTGGTTCTGTGGAACTTCTGCTTGGCGCTGATGTCCTTGGGTTGTTTGGCTTGGACAAGGCCATGTTACTCCAGCCAGGTGGGTTGGTCGCTGTTCCGACTGAACTCGGATCTGTTATTATGGGCCCAGCACATTCTCTCGCCGCTCAGGTGTCTACGGATTCGTCGGTGTAGGTGGGGCTCTCGCTCGCTGACTCCCTTCAGCGTTTTTGGGAAATTGAAGAGCCTTCCCCCCCGGTGTCACGGACTCGACCAGTCGACGACGAGTGCGAGTCGTATTTTCTCGCCAATACGGGTCGTCTTTATTCTGTTCGGTTTTTCACTCGACTGCCTTTCTTATCCCCTCGTCCGCGCGTGGGTGACTCCTGTAAAATAGCCGAAAAAAGGTTATTATCCATGGAGCGCCGGATGCGTCTTGAAAGAGAATTCCGCACAAAATACGTATATGCGCGAATACCAATCTCTAGGTCACATGTCGGTTTCGCAGTTCGAGTTGTTTTGTTGAGAACAAACATTGTTTTGTTCCGCATCATGCCGTCTTTAAAAATGGTAGGATACGGGTGATGTTCGATGGGTCGGCGCCTACATCTTCGGGTGTATCCTTGAACGACTTCCTGATGTCGGGACCAAAGCTTCAGTTAGACATCTCGGACATCTTAACTGGGTTTAGTCGCCACCAGATTGTGTTCATGGCTGACATTAAGATAATGTTCCGTCAGGTCATTATACACCCTGAAGATGGACGGTTTTATCTCATTTTGTAAAGGGACGATCCGGCCTCTCCATTGGTTGTTTATGACACCAATACCTACGGGCTAAAGTCGAGCCCGTTTATAGCAATTCGCTCGTTGCTACATTTGGCTGATCGTTAGCGTCTGAATGTCCCGCGTGCAGCTGCTGTCCTCCCTTCTGACGCCTACGTGGACGATATTTGTACGGGTGTTTCATCTGTGGGGGAGGCGCTAGTCCTGAGGGTTGAGCTAATCGCCTTGTAACGGGCAGGTGGCTATGAACTGAGGATATGGATTTCCAATCCCCCTGCTGTCTTGGAAGACTTGCCGTCAGAACATCAGCAGGAACACCACCCCTTCCAGAATCCTGAAAATCCTGACTCCATCGCGGTCCTTGGAGTTCAGTATCGGCCAGTTCAGGATATCTTTACTTTCTCGGTTGAACCGTCGGACACAAAGAAGAGGTGGACTAAGAGTCTGGTTCTGTCCACAGTAGTGCGGGTTTTTGATCCCAATGGTTGGGTGGCTCCTGTAGTCTTTTGGGCCAAATGTTTCCTACAGGAGCTCTGGATTTCTGGTCTCGTCTGGGATACCCGTTGACCGGAGACTTGTTGCCTTACTGGCTACGCTTTTATGAAACACTTTCGGACGTTCAACATGTCTCCGTGCCTCGGTCGATCTAACCCCTAGGTCGTTATCGGGCCAGTTTTCATGGTTTCTCTGACGCGTCGGAATCTGGGTATGCGGCTGTCTTTTATCTCCTCACCGTTGACAGCTATGGTCATGTCCGCGTCAGTCTGGTGGTTGCAAAGAGTAAGGTTGAACCTTTGCGGACCAAGTTGACGATCCCCAAGCTGGAGTTATCAGGAGCTACATTGTTGACACGACTCCTTAGCCATGTCTTCTCCACTTTCGGTCAATGGGTCTAATTTGACTCCGTCACGGCATGGACGGACAGCCAAATCGTGGCACACCCAGCCAAAGCCAATTTAAAACTGTGGTGGCGCTACTGTCACAGCTTACATCGGTTACGAATATAATAATTATTTCAAAATATAGAATGTGTATTTTGGCTTAAGAAAATATAAGTCAAATGTGAAATATACCTGAAATAACGTGTAATATCGATAGTGACTTCCACGGTGTAAAATTGAGTAGTGATTTTAACAAAAACGTAAAACGAAACAAATCTACAGTTTACCGGATTAATAAATATCACTTCGATTTTCTGATTATGTGTCGATGTAGTTTCAATAAGATTGAAGGTTTAACGTTTATAATTTATTAACAACTTTGTGAAATTAAAGTGTAATATTTTGATATAAACATTCTTAAAAAACGGTTACAGTGCAAATTATAAGGTGTAAATAAAAGTGAACGCTGACCTTTGGACTTGTTTGTATTCGTTGCCAACAATTCATTAATTAATTAACATAATTTCATCTGAATCCACAACTAAACATAAATTTCAACTAAAGTTACAAGAGGATACTCAAAAGAAGGTTTAGAATATATCAAATATAGAAATAAGAGGAACATATTCAGACGACGAAGACCCTTCTTCTCAATCACTTGACTCTAGCATTACAAGAAGAAGTTTACCGGATTTGTCAACCCGTGACAGTGATGAAATAACGGAATTAAAACAGCTGAATATTGAATTAACTACGATGCTCAATAGCGCACATGTAGAAATCGAAAATTTGGGTAGTGAAATACATAGCCTACAACAGAAAATAAATGAACAACAATTTAAAATATAAAAATTAACACGTATTTGCACTAGGACTAAGAAACGAAGAATAAACGTATATGAAATAAATACGTTAAACAGCAACGAATGTCATGATTCCACAGACCAACTCAGTGAAAAAAGTAAAACCTTACAGCCAGCTTTACCCATAGACATCGAAGATAATGAAGAGACTTGCATACGAAAAGAAACCATAAAACAAGCTAAATATAGTTCGATCAAGTTTGCTACAAATCCTACCAATAACTCAAACGGCGCTAATAGTATACACTCTTTAAGAGAGGTAGGGCACTGCAAGTACTCGCTCGAATAAGCTGCCCGAACAAATAAAGCGGGGCATAGCGAGTACTTGCTCGAATGAGCGGCCCGAACTGGGGAAGTACCCACCTTACAGAAAACCGCGGCCACAATAACACTAACATTGAGTAGTGTTATGTTCCTGGCAGTGAGTAAGGTTGCCAGAGCTCTCTTTGAGGATTCGCTGCGCGGACAGCGGTGGACCGGCGGTGCTTATCGCTGTCATTGCTCGGCGTAGACGCGGCGTGCTGGTTCGACGGTCAGGGAGACCTGATGAAACGGCTGACTGCTGGCCGCCCGCAGGTTGAACGGGTTCCCGAACCCAGGGATCACTTAAGCTCCGCCCTGGTAGGCTGATCCGGCAGCCTGTGTAAAGTCTCTGAAGTGGTAGTCGTGCCGGAGAAGGAGACCGGAGTGATCAGGGGCCCTTCTGCCCGCCGTTCCAGCAACCGTATTATCTGTACCGAGCTTTGGCAGTTCTAGTACCGCACCTTTTGTCCTCTAACCTTTTGTCTGTGCAGTGAATCCTCATCCCTAGTCTAAGTAACTTTATATAAAATGGCCAGAAATAGGAAAAGGAAAACAGTTTTTACAGCGGCTACTCCATCCACATACAATGTGGATTTTTACAATATCACGGGTATACACGCAAATCTTAACGCAGTCCACCATCACGTCGGGATTGCGCAGCCGACCATTCTTTTTCTACAAACTCAAGAACAATTTTTTGAGTCGTGCCGATGTATGTATATTCGTCCGGGAGGATATCTGCTGTCGCCGACTTTATAGTCTTGAAGACAGGGACCTGTCGAAATTGTGGGTGCGCGTAGATCACGGCAGCCACACTCGTATCCATGCGTGCCTATACAGGTCTCATAGCGGTGACACGGACGTAACTCGACTCTTCGCGCACCTGAGTTTGACACCTAACAAAGTTCCAGAGCAATGTCCCACAGCAGAACTAATTATTTTGGGAGACTTTAACGCCCACCATCGTGAGTGGCTCAGTTCTCGAACCAATAACTATGCAGGGATATCTGCTCATGAATTTACTCTGACCTATGGTTTCTCTTAGCTGGTACTTTCTCCAACGAGAATACCAGATATAGAGGACCATACGAGCTCCTTAGTGGACCTTCTGCTGACTACACGCCCGGACGGATACTCCGTCTCAGTGGATGCGCCTCTTGGCTCCTCGGACCACTGTCTCGTTTGGACTCAAATGTCATGCACACAACCCGATCCTTCTGGGCCAACTAATGGGCGTCGTGTGTGGCACTATAAGTCGGCAGACTGGGATGGATTGCGAGAATTTTATGCATCGTACCCATGGAGCTCTGCTTTAGCTCAGATGATCTTGACGTCTGCGCAGCCGCAGTCACTGAGACAATCGTCGCTGGTATGGAATGTTTCATTCCTAACCTGCGAGTAGTTGCCGGCGTCAAAAAACGACCGTGGTTTAATAGGTCTTGCAGAGAAGCTAAAATTCATAAGCAAACTGCGTATGAGGCTTGGACCACGGCTCGTCATAATAAGGATCCGAATACTTCTGAGTTAAAACGCAAATTAAATGCAGCCTCGAGGTTCAGTAAGAAAGCAATTGCCAGAGCAATTTCCAATTCATCGGCAAAATAGGTGGGCGACTTGCGAGCTATCTTTCTGTGAGTCGTGCTTTCTGGTCGCTTGCTTACCACCACTGCGTAAGACCGATGGTGACTTGGCCCATAGAGCAAAAGAGAAAGCCGATCTATTGGGAAGTCTCTTTGCTTCCAACTCGAATATGAACGATGAAGGCGCTGTACCACCTACTTTACTGTGGTACGGTAAGACCATGCAGGAAATCTCTATAACACAGCGAGAGATCCGGCGGGCGTTATATTCCCTAGAAAGAAGAAGAAAGAAAAACATTTTATTTGGACAACACATCCTATAAATAACAGAAAAAAAAAGAAATTAACACTAATTTTAACACTATTTACATAAAGTGACTTGTGCGCCAAATAGGTTTCTCACTCAGCATTACGCTGTGAGATGGTCACAACACTGATTTTCAGTGAGAACCTTTCGTTTGCGACTCGTTTGACAATAGGAAATAAAAAGATACTTAATTAATAATTATTACTACACTACACTTACTGCAATTTTGAATACACAATGAATAATTAACATTAAACGAAAAGAAAAACAGCTGCATAAGTATAATCCTTCGCCCTACTTAACCTAAGACAAAAAGAAAGAAATAAGAGAAAAAAAAACAAAAATGTGATAAACTAAAACTAACCTTTTCAATATACAACATATTAATCATAATATCTCCTTATAATTATATTTATAACATTATTTTATTTACTATATACCTTCTATTACTACACATTATTATTTAAGCACTGCGCATTTTCGACTGAAAGCAACGTAAAAAATCGGATCATGGCAATAAATAGTGTTCTCATTTTGGAAGAAGAACGAATTTCCAATTTGGAAAAAAGAAGAAGAATATATTAATCTATAACTTAACCTTTCATTCTTAGAATTATTTATTATATTGGTAATTTATAATATATTGACATAAACTTACATAATTATGAATGAAAAGTTTCCATTCTCAAGCCAATAAACATTAGGTGAGCTAGATTTTTAAACTATATTTCTCCATTACATATTAGCGTATATTAGGTACTTGCTCTTTAAGAAGGAAAGCTTTCATGTTTTTTATAAAAACAGTTTTAGATTTGGCAGTTCGAAGTGGCGGTGGTAAATCATTCCAGCATCGGCTTGCAGAGAATTTAAAACTGCCTCTAAATGATGCTGACCTATGTCGTGGGCAATTGATTAAATACGAAGAAGCACGAGTTTCATATTTGTTTTTATCTCGGGCCCACGATAGTTTTTCATACAAATAGCTTGGCTTTTGTGTTTTGGTAACACCAAACAATAAAACCGAAAAGTGCAGTTTTCTGCGAGCTTCCATTTTAAGCAACTTATGGTTATTAATATAAGGATTCACATGGGTCCTTGGTGGAATGGGAAAACAGAAACGCGCACATTAATTTTGCACTCTTTGTATGAGATGTTTGGAGCGTGACGTTCATAAGTCGAGTGGGCCAGACGGTATACCAGCAGTGGTGCTTAAGCAGTGTCTCCTGAGTCATGTCTTGTACTCACGCGCCTCTTCGCGCTTTCCACACACTAGGCAATTTCCGTCTTTATGGAAGACTGTGAATGTGCACCCGGTGCCCAAAAAGGGCGATAGATCAGATCCATCGAATCACAGGCCTATCGCTATTACCTCTCTCCACTCTAAGTTGATAGAGCGTGTGATCAACACACAGCTTTTGAGATACCTAGAAAAACACGACCTGATCAGCGACCGTCAATATGGCTGTCGCCACGGTCGCTCGACTGGTGACCTTCTAGTGTATCTCACACACCGATGGGCACTAGCCATTGAGAGCCAGGGCATTGGCATGTAGCCTAGACATAGCGAACGCATTCGATCGGGTCTGGCACCGAGGTCTTCTATCGAAGTTGCCATCTTACGGAGTGCCCGAGGGCTTGTGCAAGTGGGTGGCTAGCTTTTTGTACGGCAGACGCATACGAGCCGTAGTTGACGGTAGTTGCTCTGATAGCATGGACATTAATGAAAGGCTCTGTGCTGTCTCCTACGCTGTACCTAACACCTATTTCTTTGCTTCAATGATAGAAGATGATAAGTAAAACAATTTATTTTAAAAGGATAAAATGACACACAAACAATAAAACTTAATAAAATGAGAATTAACTAAAAACTTGCTAAAATGATAAAAATGCTTCAATTTTAAATATGCTGATTATGCTAAATTGATAATAATTGATTATTGCTGTGAGCACACGCTACAATGCTCAAACGTGTACTGGCTTCGGAACGTAAATGTTTCCGAATTATAAGAAACGCATCGTGTAGAAAAATGCAGACGCCCGAAATGTACGGTTTGACCATACACATTGCTATGCACATGACAGTACTGGAAACGCTTTTTAAACGAGCCGTGCAAGCATACCTCGTTCCGTTATGGAGGAAAAACGTGAAGAACTTGTGTCTCAAATCGAGTCAGTCTGTCCAAGGTCTCTGACTGGGGACAAAAAAACTTGGTCCGATTCAACCCTTCAAAGACACAATTCTGCGCGTTCACCGCTAAGAAAACCCCATTCACTGTGGTCCCACAACTCCAGAACAATCCCCTCTCCATCTCCAAGAGCATTGGGATCCTTGGTGTTGACATCTCCAGCGATGTTCAGTTCCGAGATCACTTGCTAGACAAGGTAAAGCTGGCGTCCAAAAAACTTGGTGTACTCAACAGAGCGAAGCAGTACATCACGTCGGGGCAAAGGTTGCTGCTTTACAAGTCGCAAGTCCGGTCCATATGGAGTAATCTCCGGGTGGGTGCACCCGGATACCAGCTTGGCCCTGTTGACTCGGTTCAACGACGGGCTGTGAGAATTGTCGACGATCCCAAACTCATTTCCGGTATCGAGCCCCTAAGTCTAAGGAGAGACTTTGCCTTCCTGTGTGTGTTCTACCTCTTGTACAATGGGTTGTGTTCTGAGGAATTGTTCCAAATGATGCCCACGGCTATTTTCTACCATCGCACCGCTCGCCATCGGCAGGGAATTCATTCTCACACTTTAGAACCGAAATGGTCGCGTACAGTGCGGTTTCAGAGAAACTTCCTCCCGTGAACGCTTAGGTTGTGGAATGAGCTCCCTGCCAAGGTTTTCTCTAAGGACTACAGTATGGGGTTCTTCAAAAAAGAAGTTATTAGATTCTGAAGGGTCGGCAACGCGCGAGTGATGCCCTTGGTGTTGCAAGCGTCCATAGGCTACGGTGACCGCTTACCATCAGGCGGACCGTAAGCTTGTTTGCCACCGTAGTGGTATATAAAAAAAAAAAAACACTCAAATGACTGTTTAAGCCCGCAAAAACTGGAACTAACTCTTCGCTAATTGTTACTAGAAGACGATAAATCAAGTAACATAGACAAATACACAATGATGAAGTTGATGTCTCCTTGATGAGTTGGAGAAAAACAGTCTATAGTAAAAGATGGAAAGATATTCATTGTTGGTGGAAAACAGTGCAAAGGTCTCTCATTACGCCTAATAAAGTCGCGAGAGCAATGTCCATATGAAAAGTATGAACTTTTTTCTATCATTAGGCCCTACGCCTCAGCCGAGGAAATATTAAATTATATTGGACGTAGCACCGACAGATTATGTTATACTTTCGGTAGGAGAACACGGTGTAAATCCCACGAAAATTATGATAGATTTATGTACTACTTTAAACTTGTTAAAAAATTGTTCTGTAATTATATTAAATGCTGCTGAAAATCCCTATTTAAATGAAAAAAAAGTTAATGACATGTTAAAAATTTTTTTTTTTTTTTTATAATATCTGTTAAAATATTAATTTCTTATTAGACTCCAAATACTATGACACAAACTTTTTAAAAATTAAATTCAGCAAAAATCAACGTATAGATACAGGGATCGTTCAAGTTAACACAAGTTTTATATTGACGTCAGAAAAAAATCCCAAGATAGCTTTTCCGAACAAAATATAATCCAGTCTAGGCCCAAAAAAGGTACTATACCTTATTATTTTTTGAAAAAGCTACTTATATAGATAAAACTATGTTTTTTCGTAACGAATGATACCAAAAGACATATACAGTTTAAAATCTTACACCAAAATATAGCTGGTCTTCTGTCCAAGCAATGGTATCTAGAAATAGAGTTAGAACAACTTTATCATGATAAAAACGCACCAGACGTCATATGTCTCTCAGAAACTTTTCTCGAAAAAGGAATGGAATCTAATGTTAATTTATCCAATTTTGAATTAGCATCCTATTTTAGTAGGATCAAAATACAAAAAAGTAGTAGTATGTATTTTAATAAAAACCGGCTGCCTTATTAACAATGAGTTAGCAAAAAATTGCTAACGCGCGGTGCCCGTGCAAGCAGTTCGCGGTATTGCTCTAGACGTCGAATTATGTACGGAAATCGCGTACTAACGGCTACGAAAACGCTCAGCGATCAGCTTTGTTCAAAAATTGACAATATTTTGTTGAAGTATTAGAAGTATTTCCCATCTCTACTGTTACGTTACATATCTGTACATCATATTAAATGTTTGAACACAGGTTGAAAGTGCATTTTCAAAGTACGAAACTAGCACCATCTATAAGGCAGTAGCGGTATTAACTAAAAATGTTGTCAGCGTTGCTTCTTTTTGATTTTGCCCTTTAATGTTGGAATTTGTAAACTGTTATGATCGTTTTACACATAGTTTTTTATTAATAAAACTAAAAGAACTTCATATTTTGAGAAACTTGATATGTAATGTCCTTTTTTAAATGACTGTCATAAACAAACAATATTACACATTAATATTTTAGATAGTCTTTAGAAACAATAAATTTTTTACATTTTGGAGTATTATGAATTTTTGATTTGTAACACTGCTTTGTTTACATTGAAATTGAAATCTTTAAAATTGGGTTATTTAGAAATTCAAAAAGTAATTTCCTGAAACTGTGCCGTAAAATAAAAAGGCACATTGATTCGTCTTGTTTTACTTTTTCTTTACCTAGTACCTACAAAGAAAAAAATAACGAAATCCATGAGGAAGGTTGGTGTTATAGTAGATGTAGAAGGTGTTATTCTTTCAATCTAAAAACGTAATCTTTGTGGCATCTTCCAAAACCACGTCGTACCTGAAGGCTTATATACTCTGGACAACAATAATTCCAATCGAAGGTATGTAAACAAATCTTAGTTATAGTCACGCTTTAAAGCCAATACCTACTCTAGATCCCTACATACGCTGCAAATACAAGTGATAAATAGGTAATCTCATGATTTTGTAGAATTAAAATAAGCCTGTCTCTATACAGCTGTTTATCTAATGGCAGTTTTATACTGAAATTGTATACTAAGCATTGAGAGCTACTCATCTGTAGTACTCACATAACATGATTCTTCATACAGGGACTGATCTATTAAATATGATGCCAAAATATTTATCATAACTTAAGTTTGATTAAACCTAATATATGTATAGTTGCACTTATTTGATTAACAAGTCTAGAGAATAATAGCACTGAATAATAGGTATGAAAATTGTATCTTTTAATATCTTGCCCACACTTAAAAGATACTTTATTATGTAATATATCCAGTAAAGAATCGTTTCTGTTGCTGAGTATGATGTGTAATGCATATTTTAGGTCTGTGCACAAAAAGTCAGTACTAAGGAATTCTTTAAAAATCAATTCACCGATATCTTATAATTTTTCTTGTTTCAGTATTAAAGAGATGATGTTGATTTTTTATTTCAGGTTGCCTGTCACTGTCACAACCAGTGAAGTAATGTTTTTTATATTGTTTCTGTTATCTTGGAAATGCAAGTTTAAGAAAGTGAACTGAAGATGCACTATTAGCAAAAGTCTTACAAAAGTCAAGTACTGAAAACGTCAACAAAGGATCATTGCTGCTTTAAATTGATCGAATACTGTAGCGGGATACCACAGTAGAATTAGATTAAGTACAAGAATTTAAATTTTAATTAAAAGTTAAATTAAAATTCTCCTCAATTTATTTTGTGCTATTATTTAACTAGAACCTATCATTTCATAACTGTTCTATCATTAACAAAATGTCTTATGCATATCGTTTAAGTGAACTGCTGAACGATTTGATGATTTCCTTAACATATCAGCCTTACAAACACTGCTAGATATAGGCATATCCCATGTATTTCTTAAACAAATCGGTCTGTACCACTTAAATTCATCTAGGACAATCCTCTAGGTTGTCAGTCCACCTGGTCCTACCACATTGAGTTGGAATTGATGGTAGCATGAGAATGAAGAAGATTTCATTATTCTTATGACTATGGTCTCTAATCAAGAACCTTCTTTTTCCTTTGTTAATAAGTTCTACGAGCACTCTTGTTACTCTGTAAAGGATCTCCAAGCGTTGCACTTTCTATTGCCTGAAGAGCAGTTTTGAGCTCATGAGGTGAACAGTCCTGAGCATTAGTCACAGTTTTATAAAATTTCCCACTTTTGACCTATACACTTGGTGAAAGCTGCAGCTGGTTGACAAAAGTTTATCATGGTTGAAGATGATTTAGCAGCTAAAGTAAGACTTGCTTTTTACTAAAAGCCATAATCTAATGTAGAAATAAGTGTTGACTGCCATCTTTGAATATTGATTTCCTACACATAAAATTTAACCTGAGCCCTTATAAGTACTAGATGTGGTTACACAACAAAAACTTGTGTATTCATTATATTAAGTGTATGGTTTGTTCATACACTCTTTAAGTCGTCATCAACCAACAATTATGAACTTTTGTTCGTAAATAAGTTGTTGGGTAAGTGATAGGTCAATAGTTTTATTACAAGTGATGCCCTAGTTGTTGCACGTGTCCATATTCTGCGGTGACCGTTTACCATCAGGCGAACTGCAAGCTTGTTTGGCACCTTAGTGGTATAACAAAAAATGCCGGTTTGTTTTTATAGTTTATTGTATTATGGTAACAATTATATTTCATTCCATGTGTGCTTGTTGTGTATATATTTCATTTATTCCTTAGTAACATTTATTTGTTAATATATAGATAGTACTGCTGACTACACTTTGTCCTTTTTTATTTGCAGAAAAGTTGCAGTATTCACAAATTCAGGTGTTAATTCCATTTTGCTATCATGACAGCATAGGTATATCAACCTTGTAACATATCTTCATCATATTATCTGCAAAATAATTTAGAAAATTAGCTATAATATATTAGCTATAATTCTAATAAGTAGGTCCTGGAGCTAAGCAGCATATTCTAGGGTTTGAAAAGAGTAATGGAAGAAATCCTACTAATGCTTTATACAATATGTTTAAGTGAGTGACAATGATGAAATGAAACTTTGCACACACAGATTATTATTAAAATTGACCAACAAATATTTTATAATGATTATTCTGTTGAGTAAGAATCAGCTGATTAAGCTTGTTCCAAAACTACTTTTTAATTGCAATATTGTGTTTAAGAACACCTGTAGGTTATGCTGTAGGACAGTATTTGCTCTCTGCCTTATAGAAATATATAAATTGGTAGATTTCTTCTAATTCACTTTGATTACATATGTTTACAGTATAATTCTTAAATTTGTTTTTTTATTGAGTTGCCCTAATGATTAAATACTATTGTTGTGAGCGTTGGGAAGGTATACTAGCAGAACACTGACCAAACATATAAGAAAGGGTAGTTAGGTATCGCAATTCAAACAAATACCACTTCAATTGTTTGGTATATTTTAGGTTATAGGTTTTAACTGCAAGTTTCTTACTTAATTTATGGTGTAATGAATAAGTAGGTCCCAGTATCTTGCCGTTAAATACATACAATTTTCTTCGATTTTAGTAATCTTATGTTGTCAATTTCCTAGATTCTTTATTAGTAGGTAAGAGTATTTTATAGGCAATTTTGGGTTTTAAATCAGCACATTTAATGTCTCTGGTATTCTTTTCACTAATATTAGCGAATTAAATTTACAAACACACAAAATTAACGAAAACACTAGTTTAAGCAGAAAATTGTATTAGGTACGACAAACGTATTCTGACCTCGCACACTGGTTTCTGTTGTGTTACTTAACTTTGATTCATTTCTTGCGGATATCTGCTTTAACAATCAATGTTTTGAAAATGTCTAAAGTCTTTAATTAATTTGATATTAGCTTTGCAATCAGAAAGCCATCAGTTTGCAGCAATTAAAAAGGTAAATGCAAATTTGACAGTTCATATGGCTTGCTAACCGTTTACCAATCGTGATTGTTGTCATTCATAATTCAGATTTTGGAGCTGAAAATGCATTTTTAACTCCTAAATCGCCTGATAGAGGCGCTAGCGTCGACTTATTGCTACTTGCATCGCGACCGCTGCTTCATAATTCGAAATTGGTGTTTGACAGCGATTATTGCGAAATATTAGGCTCTTACTCTGCTCCCGCAAGATTGGTGATAACCGCCGATCCCTCGTTCAAGTCCAGCACGAACCGATCCCGCAGCAGCATATCCAACGCGCTGCCGAACTCACAATAGGTGGCGAGACTTCTTATACGCACCGCCCATTGTTCGACGCTTTCTCCCACAGCTTAAACAATATTTATTTATCTATTTCTGTAATCATTTTATACCAAATACAAAACTAACTCAACCTACAAACATACTAAAAGGAAACTAAAAGTTGTAATATGGCCAGTAAGTAAATAAGAAAAATGACATTTTTAGCGCAGAGAAAACAACGGAGCTTTTTAAAAGGTCTTTATCGTACCGTAAAGCTTTTTTAAGTGACGCAAACTTTCTGTAGCAAGCGGTACTGAAACAGGGTAACAGCTGCTTGATGGTCACCTTGAGGAAAAAGTTTTTCGTGTTTTCACATTGTTCGTCCTTTGTGCCATTTAACAATACGTTTTGCAGATCACTCAATGTCTACCGGCTACCGTAACAGTGAAGAATAAATAAAAGTTAGTCACTTTACATAGTAAAAAATATCTTAGTAGGTATCTCTGCGCATTCTATTTTCTACAAGTGAAGCATCTGTTGCACTTTGTTGTGTGTTCCCTTTGGGATAAGTAATAATTATTTTTGTTCATTTTGTCACCTGTCATCCGTTCGTTTAGGTTATTTAGGTTAGGTTTATTTTTTTGTTTAATTTTAAAAGTGAAACTATGTGCTTGCAACATAAGCTACTAAATATGCTTCAGTAGGAACCTACATCATGTATAACTGCCCGGTTTTATTTCTCGAAGGGGTTAACCAATGTCTGGAAACACACCCACATCATAATGTGTCCATCGTAGCAACACTACCTATAATGTAATGAATATGGACAAAAGTGGCTTTATTATTTTTCCCATAAGTTATCAATACCCCTTTCATAGTAATAAGCAATAAATAATAAAATTTGCTTTTTTGTGCCAACTATATAAAATTCCATAGAAGTATCCTCAAAGCCGTTTTTAGTGTATTTCTTAAAAAATCTTTGGACCTTTTTAGGACCATTCTAGAGTCCAGAAATATATATTAGCATCTTTCTTTAACTTAATAACCTTATTATTTTGGGCATTTTGGTTTTGGCACCTGTTTTTAAAATTTTTGCGTCTTCTAGCTTCGTAAAATTTTTCACGATCGGCAAATTAACATCGTTTTGGCGTAAAATGGCATTCCAACTTTTTTATCAATTCTTCAAATTTGATCTCTTCGAGTTTGTCGGGATGCACTAAATCACGCGCTAACATGTATGACTCATCCGACAGATGCGTTAGTAACACTGCACACTTATTTTCTGAACTAATTGCATTTAATTTAATGTACTGTTGTAGCCGGCTATAGAAAATTTGCCAGTCTTGGGAATTATGATCAAACACATTTAAAACTCCTATTAAATTTGACATTCCGATTATTTTGTATAAAACGTGAGGGTATCGTACAACTGCCTCGTCGCAAAATGGTCTGTCGGAGGGCAATAAAACAAGCGTATCGGTACGTAGTTAGTTTATTACTGACGAGAACCGGTAGTACACACACTGCATACATTCCAGGGAACCGGGCTTAATCTAATCATTTTGATCTAGGCTACACCTGTACCTAGTTTCATGCGTTAGTCATAATCTGAATGGTCTCTATACAAGAGCTGGCAATAGGACCCGTACTATGCATTCTGTAATTGAGCATCTTCAGTCCCATGGATGTTTATCATTTACATAGTCTCAAAGATTGTAGTATGCATTTTTACAAAGTAGTTGTTTGATAAAACATTAAAATTTACTTATTGATAGCTTTTGAATTGAACTTTATTTTAAAAGTGTACATTGCCCGATAAAAGAGTTACTTATTATGTGTAGACGGGTATCATGCACCAACAGCTAATTTTTACTTCTAGTATTTACTTTGTGAACGTCACTTTTCTTGCTGAAACTATTGATATTTGTGTGTACATATACAATGTTTTCATATATGTCCTGCAACGCTGAAGTTAAAATATTTACTTCCCTAAACCTATGCCTGAGAGATATCCGAGATCCTAATTTGTAAAAAGCTCGAATTGCCCATTTTTGTAACACAAATAAATTTTGTATTTACATCAGCAGCGCTACCCCACAATAAGATATCGTATGCCATTAAACTATGGAAATAGCTAAAACATACTATTTTTGCAGTGTCGACATCGGTCAATTGTCTTATTTTCTTGATCGCATACACAGCAGAGCAGTTTTTTGGCTAGGTTATGAATATTAGGTCGCCATTGAAGTTTGGAGTCCGGCGTTATGCCAAGAAAGACTGTTGAATTGACAAGTTGTAATTGCTCGCTATTAATATTAATACATATCTAGATCTGACTAACATTCGGTAATGTAAATTTAACACGTTTGGTTTCTTTTCTCATTAAGTAACAAATTATTATCGTTATACCAATTTACAATTTTAGAAATGGCATTATTTAATTCATCATAACATGTCTGTCGTCTCTCACTTTAAAAAGTAAAGAGGTGTCATCAGCAAATAAAACAATGTCATGGTTTTTTACATGATACGGGAGATCATTAATATAAATAAGAAATAGAAAACGAACTAAAATTGAGCCCTGAGGGACTCCCATAGTGACTGCTGATCCCGGAGATCTTTCACCGTTGACATCTATTTTCTGTACTCTGCTACTTATGTAGGAGGTCAAAAGGTCGAGAGTTTTGCCTCTAATACCATAGTGATGTAGCTTCCTGATGAGATTTCCATGTTGGGCACAGTCAAATGCCTTAGATAAATCACAAAATCTTTAAGAGCATCATGCGAATCTTCACAGGCGTTAAATATATTTTTGATAGTGCCACTCCTGTGTCAGTTGTTGTTGTGGAACGGCCTTTGATAAAGCCAAACTGTTAACTACTAAGTAGGTCATTAATACAGAAATGGCTTAACATTTGACAAAGTATGATTATTTCAAAAACTTTACTGAGTACAGGTAGTATTGAAATAGGCCGAAAATTATTAGGATCTGTTGAACTACCTGATTTAAAAAAGAGGTATAACTTTGCTAAGTATCATCTCATCAGGAAACACACCACTATCAACACAACTATTAAAAATTATGGCTAAGGGTTGTGCTATTACATGAATTATTGAGTTTATAGTTTTTACAGAAAGTCCCCAAAGGTTTATTGTGTTTTTTATATCTAATGTTTTAAATGTATTTATGGTATCCGTAGGACTAATGTTTTTAAATACAAAGGGAACTTTACATTTAGGAGTTTTAATTATTTTTTCTGCTAAAATTGGAATAGGGTTACGATGTTCGATAGTTTTGAATGGAATATAGCTAAAAAAAATTCAAAGGCAACTGCTATCTCAGAATTTGTTTTTTAAACTAGTATCATATACATTCAACTCAAAGTCTTGACAAGAATTCCTAGCTTTACCAGTTTCATTATTTATTATGTTCCATGTAGTTTTTATTTCATTTGTTGATTTTTTTACTTTATGTCTGGGGCAACAAGACAGACTTTTTAAAGGTTTTTGTGTATTTTTTTACATATTCCCTAAATATTTGGCTATTATTATATGTTCTTTCTTTATATAATTCATACAGTTTACGCCTACTTTTATAAATACCTGGGGTAGCCCATTCACTTAAATTAAAGCGACTGGAAATAAGTTTTTTATTTGCAGTAAAAATTTTGTTATACTCTGTAGTAATAGTGTCAAGAACAGTATTGAACATATAATTTGGGTTGCCATTATAAAGTTAATCCGGAAGTTAATGCAATAAGTAAGATTTAAATGATTCAATCCGTTTATTGTTATTGGTATAAATTTAATTTCCTCTTTAGTAATACTATACTTTCTTTCTAAAACCTCTAACTGTCCACAATGATCTGACTCTAGATTGTTTATAATTGATTTTATATCAGTAAATATATTGTCGATGCAAGTGGCACTAGATACAGCAATTATAGTTAGTTCACAAAACAAATTATTAAAATTAAAAGACCGAAATCTGGTGCTTAGTGAGCTTTTTTCTAAAATGTTTATATTAACGTCTCCACAAACAATGATTTGTTTATTGGAATTGCTGATTTTATTCAGCACTTCTTCTTTATTAATTTGATAAAATAATAAATTGTTCTCAGAAACTTCTGAAGCATCAAAACTCACTCAGAGAAATCAAAATAATAATAGTAGAGAAGTATTTTATTTGGCCAAGCGTGATCGTCAAAAGTAGTAGAACCCGAAAACCGTTGTGTAAAATAAGTAAGTAGTAAACCCAGTTGTTTAGAGGTACGTCAGATTAATATAGCAAACAATAGTATACAAATAAGCGTAAAGGAAAATAATCAATAAATAAATATAGCTAAATCTACGATCATAAATAATGTCCACTTTGAATTTTTACCATTTCTAAAGTCTGTACAAAAACACCGAAACAAATCAAATACTTGAATATCAGAACTAAAGGCCACAGGTACTATAGAGTTATATGATTTTCCGTCATCCCTTCATAAAGGAACCCTAATAAATGCTACTTCCACATTTGAAAGTAAAATGTGAATGCTAAATCCATTCGTTTTAGATAGTGGGAACCAGGTAGCTAAGCGTTCAGGACTTGCGACCTGAAAGTAGGTTTAAGGGGCGCCCCCTTACGATGTTCATCAGCGCTCACCTACACTAGCTAACTAGTCAAAATAGTAAAACCCTACTAACGCCGCTAAGGATGGACATCGATTACACATAGTAATTACTGTGTCTCTTGGCAGACTTAGTTCTTTAGTGGGCTATATAATTATTATGGCTGGTATAATCTTTGTTCCCACTTCTACTTTTATAGAAGATTTATCTTTACCTAGCTGAAAATGTCCTAGAAACGAGGTCCGTTAATATATTCCTTCCTACTGAGGTGATTCAGATTTCTTTCTACCATTTTTATTTTTATTTATTTATTCTTTATTGCGCACTATAGAAAAATATTATGTACAAATGGAGGACTTAATGCCTAAAGGCATCCTCTACCAGTCGACCATTGGTTAACAGAAAAGCTTTGTTGGTGGTGCCAAATAAAGGCTCGCATTAAATATAAAAAGAAAAAAAAAGAAAATTACTACTAATATATAGATACATATACAATACACTAATACATAAGAGTATTTTAGAAATATAATAAAAATACTACATACAATTACATACAATACAAATACATACATGAACCATCTAGTTGGTATTCGGATCGGTCGAGCTAGTTCTTAGCTTACTCTGTGTGCGTACGCGCGCCAGTCACTCATATAATCTTCGGTTGAAAGGTGGCGGCTGTTGTTTTTAGAATTAATTCTATATTTTATAGTTATAGTGAACAGAGAAACACAATACAGATATTCACATACACACTACATACAATCGTACACTAAAAACGGTACTACAAAAAACATCTGACGCCAAAAGGGGTAAGTTCTTGTAAATTTAACTTGTGACCCAAAATTTCTTAGCATTTTCGGCTACAAAAGTTGGTAGATAGAAGCGTCGGTTCTGTTATAGTTATTTATTAGTTTTCGTATTTGGGTCGTTTTACAAATCACTTGGGATTTACTGGTAATCAGGTAATTACATATTACAAATCGTGACGTTGGGTCGTGTCATTGATAGGCATGGTTAACCGGTCTTATCGCATTGTTCGTCGGTTATTCGCACAGTGTAGCTAATTACCCACTTTTTTTTGTTGTTGCGGTAAAAATAGATCGGAATAAATAGGTTTTAAATATTGTTGTTTTATGAAGGATTGTAATATTTATTTGTGTAATTGTGTAGTCGGGGTTTTTGTTCATTGTAGTTGGGTTTTTTTGGGGTTTATACTTTTACGCTATCAAATCGGTTGCTGTAACAAACTGTATATAACAAACAGAGTCGTTTGTTTGTGTTTTTGTTTAAGTTTTGGATTGTTTTTTTGTGTGGAAATTGAATTATATAACATGACGTCATCAATTAAGGAGCACAAGGCTGTTTTAACCAATCTGACACTATGGTTTTTAGTTGCTTTAGGGATCGTTACACGGGAGGATCGGGTGTTGTTGGATGAGTGGACTAATTTTATCACACTTTTTGATAGCATTGTGCACCGACGGACTGACTTATCTGACCCACAAAAATTAAGTTACCTTTTAACGTCTATCAGGGATGAGACTCTCTGTTTAGTGAAACATTTGGACATCACCGATGTCAATTATAATATTGCCAGGGAGTTATTAGTGAAGCGGTACCAAAATAACCGTCGCATTGCGGATACTCATGTGGCTGCCATTTAGGTATTCCACAACTGTCTTCGGTTAACCAGCTGCGGTCGGACCTGCTTAACCCTATTTTGGTTACACATTGTTTTGAATAAATTGCCCAATGATACAGGGCTCGTTTCGAACAGTTGCACGGAGGTCACTCGGTGTTACACATACCTACTTTTGACACTTTAATGTCGTTTTTAAATTACCAGAGTAGAAAGCTGGAGAATTTACCCGCCGAGCCACAATCGGAACCGTCACGATTTTTGGCCCCGTCTGGACCCCGTCAACAACCTCGTCTGGGGACATCGCGAGGTACCGGGTCGTTTCGGCCTCCCTGAATTTTGAAAATTGAACGGACTGAACGGTGTGGGGTGTGTTATGAACCGGGACACACCATTCTCCAGTGCGACATCGACCTTCCCCGCCCCGTTCATCGTCGGCCCCTTCCGCTCAGGTAGGTATTGCGGAACGGGCACATTACGCGGAGTATGAGCCTCTGCCCCTCCCTATCGCCAAACGTCCTCGCGTTACTCGCGAGTTGAGGGCGGGATCGGGTGGTTATCGCGCGCCGCCGATGGCACGCGCGTCTCGGCAGCCACTTATGCCCGCGTGGGACCCGTATGCTTATACGGGTTCAAGCGTGGGGCATTATGAGCCACAGGAGCCCCGGGGTCAAGTTCGGCGCTCAGGTCGGACCAACGCCCGGTGACTCGTGGCAGCCGCTTCACCAGTCTCTCCACCACCTGTCACAACTGTTTTGCCCACCGTGCAGGTTCTAGTCCATTCACCGCGCGGACCTGGTGTAGTTGTGCGCGCCATTTTGGACTCAGGCGCTCAGAGGTGTCTTATGTCGCTGTTGCTGGTGAAGCGTCTCCGCTAACAGGTAAGTTCGCGGAGTCAAGGGATTTCAGGAGTAGGGGTCTACGGGTGGACAACGTCGTGGGTACAGTCTCGTTTTCCTTTTCCTCCTTGCTCCATCCTAGCAAGCAGTATCATCTAGGAGCTGTTGTCCTGAGAAATATTTTAGGTCATCACCCTAAGATGCCCCTGCCGACGGACGTGCTGGATCTCTCGTCTGGTCTGCAGTTGGCCGATGAAAGGTTCCACTGGTCTTGTGGAGCTTCTGCTTGGCGCTGATGTCCTTGGATTGCTCGGACTGGACAAGGCCATGTTACTTCAGCCAGGTGGGTTGATCCCGGATCTGTTATTATGGGCCCAACACATTCTCTCGTTCGTCGTTCTGTCCACTGTAGCGCGTGTCTTTGGTCCTAATTGTTGGGTGGCTCCTGTAGTGTTTTGGGCAAAATGTTTCCTACAGGAGCTCTGGATTTCTGGTCTCGACTGGGATACCCCGTTGATCGGAGACTTGTTGTCTTATTGGCTACGTTTTTATGAGACACTTTCAGACCTTCAACATGTCGCCGTGCCTCGATCTATCTTACCCCCAGATCGTTATCAGGCCAGTCTTCACGGTTTCTCTGATGCGTCGGAATCCGGTTATGCGGCTGTGGTCTGTCTCCGCACCGTTGACATTAATGGTCAGGTTCGTGTCAGTCTGGTGGTCGCAATAGTGAAGGTGCGGCCTGCGTGGGGCTCGGTTGTGTGTTCGGTTCTAGAAATTATTATATTTTTTTTTTTTTAAATCTTGTCTAATAAATTGTCATTGGCTGTTGACAATTTTTTCGTTTTCTTGTCACTCTTGTGTTGTGCTTATGAGATTGCTCCTCCTAGTGGGAGGAACTAGAGTGAAATAGCATATTTTTTCGTATTTCCTCGAAAGGCCTTGAAATATTGTTGCGGTACCGAGGACTTGAACCTAGGTGCTTAAAAGTGAGTGGGTGTGTAGCTGACGCAGCCATCGAGGTGAGGTAACAGTGGTGCGAATATACGCTCCGCTAGCTGCTCAAGGCGACGGCATCGAAACCGGATTGCAAGTCATCACTGCGATAAGCTAATTTGCGCTTTCTGTCTAACATACACGCTGCAATGTCAAAGTGCGCTGCCTGCGGAAGGTTTGTGGGTCCAACTGAGAGTGTTAAATGTACAGGATGCAGTAATATTTACGACAAAATTTGCCTAAAAATTCCTAAAAATTCCAAATTGCCGCTAAAATGGTTGTGTCCTGAGTGCACAACTAAACAACCCCGCAAGGATAATAGCGAGACGCCGATTAAGTCTCACTCAGACCTAAATGTGAGCGGAAGCCAGGAGTTATTGTCACCAACTGAATGTAACAGCGATAACATTACACAGGTTCTAAAAGAAATCAAGTTAGAAACTGCCGCCATGCGCCAGGAATTGGCTAGTTTTGGATCCAAATTTGACCGGCTTTTTGCCGCGGTCGAAAGCTTGAGTACACGAGTAGATGGGATTGAGGTCAGAGTAGTGGCGCTAGAACAGAAATCGCAATTAAATCCAGCTGAAAAATGTGAAAGTAGTGAGCTAGTCGATATGATTGAGCGCTTAAAACTGGAATTAAATGATCGCGATCAGGACCTTCTACACACCGATGTAGAAATTTCATGTATACCGGAGGTAAAAGGTGAGAACCCAGTACACTTAGTTTCTCTGATAGCCGGCAAATTGGACGTGAATGTCGAGGAAAGGGACATTGTAAGTGTGGAGCGGTGTGGTCCCCCGCGCCCGTATGTCGAGGGAGAGGGTGCCCCGAGGCCACGACCGATCGCAGTGCGGCTCGCGCGGCGTGGACTGCGCGACCAGCTGTTGCGGAACGCGCGTGTACGTCGCGGCGCCGATACCGACGGTTTTAATTTGCCGGGTCCGACGCGTAAGTTTTATGTCAATGAGCGTCTCACACCCTCAAATCGTCAGTTATTTTACAAGGCGCGTCAGGAAGCTGTAAAACATAACTGGAGATACGTCTGGTCACGCGACGGTCGTATCTACGCACGCCTCCGACAGGACACCGAAGCTCGACGCATAAGATCCGATACAGACTTGACTAAGGTTTTTGTTTAATTTTTTTGTTGGCTAAATGTTTGTCTCTTGTGTTTGTTAAGTATTTGGAGTGCAAAAAAAAATTCCATAGCTTCGCTTATGCTTTTGATTTGCTTATTTTGTTAGTCATGTTGTTGTGGCTGGTAAATAAAATTGTACAAAATTTTATGTTTGTACTAATGTTGTTTGTAGTATCTTGTATGCTTATAATCATGTTTTATGTCAGTGCTGTGGTGCTAAACGTTAAACAAATTGCACATATTGCTGTTACCACCAATTCACTTTTAATATATTTATTTCGATTTTATATTCTTAAATTTATTTATTTTCTTATGACAATTACTACATCATATAGTCATTTTAAATTTTACGGTTCAACATGTTCAAGTGGCATAAAATTTATAATTATTTATATACAATTAATCAATATACGTATTATTTTTAAGATAATTGTGCTATGCTCTAATATGGCTTCAGGTTGGCCGGGTTGCGCAAATTTTATTTATTTATTACAGCAGAATAATAAGCAAGTATTTTATTTTAATCTTCAATATGACTTCTAAAAAACCTAAGCTAAAAATTGGATTTCTTAACCCGGGCTCATTGGGCACAAAACATGACGAATTTATTGTAGCAATGGAACAACACAATGTAGACATAATGGGTCTGAACGAGACATGGCTTCGCGAGGGCGAGGATGGTCGTGCGCCCACGGTGCCCGGCTACCGACTGCGTCACGTGCCCCGCGCGAGCGGACAGCGCATGCGCGGCGGCGGCGTGGGATTCTATGTACGTCGCGGCGTTGCAGTGCGAGTGTGTGCGCACCCAACTGCACCGCCCGTAGAACAAATGTGGCTTAGACTGATCGTGAATGGTACGCGCCTTGTTATAGGTACCGCTTATCGCCCGCCATGGCTTAATGTTGACACTTTTTTTGACGCACTGACTGACACAATAACGTCCTTTATAAACGTTGATCATATCATTTTATTAGGAGATTTTAATATTAATTTATTGAATAAAGATTCAAATTTTTCTAAATTTAATAATTTTATACAATGTTGTGAATTAACACAACAAGTGAAACAGCCGACGCATTTGACTGAGCGTAGCCAGACTTTAATAGATGTCATCTGTAGTGATTTATCGTTAATAAATGTAACTGTTAATCATATTCCTTATCTTAGCAGTCACGCCTATTTGACGTGTGAATTAAATATAAAAAAACCAAAACTGAACCAGCGTAAATTTATCTTTCGTCCAATAAAAGATATTGAACTGAGCCTTTTTCAATTTGCGCTTGATTCTAATGAATGGAAAACAATTTTAAATTTGCCTGACGTGAATACAATGGTGTCTGCACTCAACAGTACCATAGTATCTCTTTTTGACATTTTTGCACCTTATAAAACTGTGACCACTAAAGAAAATTCCCACCCTTGGATTACCTATACGGTACGAGAAATGATGCAATTGCGAAATGAAGCTCACGAGCGTTATCGCGAAACCGGCTTAAGCCAACACAGGAAATATTACAAAGAGCTCAAGAGATTGGTTAATTCCGCCATTTTTAATGAGAAACGGGCATATTTCAACCAACATGTAAATTGTAACCTTAACAACTCTCGAGCTCTAAGGAATAACCTGAAACGCACCATAAATGTCTCTGACAAGAACCATGATGCTGAAATTCCAGATCATTTAAAATGCCCAGATAAAATTAATACACATTTTTGTTCTGTGCCAGGGAGTAGCGATGCATCATTTTCAGACATGACATATTTTGAATTTCATAGGTTTGGGACCACGTCCTTTGAATTGAAACCAACAGATGAGGGTACAGTCGCTAAAATTCTTCACTCCCTGAAATCTAATGCTATGGGTAGCGATGGTATTTCCCTCGATATGCTGCTGCTCACACTTCCACACACACTGAGTATTATTACTCAAATTATAAATATGTCAATATGGACATCTACTTTCCCTGATGCTTGGAAAATTGCGCTCGTTACGCCGCTGCCAAAGAAAAACACAGTTGTGGATCTCAATGACCTTCGTCCTATTAGTATCCCGTGCTGTGTATCAAAAATATTGGAGATGGTGGTGTGTATGCAGCTTTCAGCTTACTTGGAAAATAATAATATACTTCCTGCATTACAATCTGGTTTCAGAAAGTCACGCAGTACTTCAATGGCTCTATCCGACGTGGTTGATAACATTTTGGCATCACAAGATATAGGAGAGGGTACTATCATGACACTGCTTGATTTTTCGCGGGCCTTTGATTGTATAAGTATTCCTCTCTTATTATCCAAAATAAGTTACTACGGGTTTCAACCGAAAACAATTCGATGGTTTTCCAGCTACTTGTCCGGTCGCACACAGTCAGTGGCCTTAAATAAAAATGATGGGTCACGTATGGTTTCAAGTCCTTTTCCGGTGACAAGAGGAGTTCCCCAGGGATCTATTTTAGGCCCAAAACTTTTTATTTTATACACTGCAGACATTTGCAATAAGATACAGTTCTGCAAATATCACCTGTATGCAGATGATATACAAGTATATTTGACATTCGATCCCAGTTATACTGATAGTGCAGTAGTAAAAATTAATCTAGATTTGCAGAATATAGCTCTGTGGTCTGAATCCAATACACTTGTTTTAAATCCACGCAAGTCAAAGTGCATAGTACTTGGTTCAAGGAAACAAATAGACCAAATAGTCAGTAGGAACCCTACTATAAGCATTCTTGGAGGACAGGTAGATTGTGTCACCGAGGCGAGAAATCTAGGCGTATTAATGGATGACAGTCTCCGCTTTGAAAGTCACGTTTTAGCGATTGTACGAAATTGTTTTTACCGCCTTAAAGTTTTGTATCGCATTCGTGATTTTATAAGCGAGGAGCTACGTATGAAGCTGTGTGACTGTCTAGTACTTTCAAGGTTAGCTTATGCAGATACTGTTTACGGCCCTAGGCTGCTCGCAAAAACAGATAGAATTATACAGAGAGTACAAAATACCTGTGCAAGGTACACCTTTAATGTACCGCCACGTAGCCATATTACCCCCTTTTTAAATGCATCAAACATTCTCAAGATGTCTTTCCGCAGAGAGCTGCACATGGCTACATTATTGTTTAAGGTGATAAAAACCAATAATCCAACATTTCTTTACGATAGACTAAAGTGGCGAAGAGAAGACGATACTCGGTATATGAGAGTTTTAAACAGTACTTTGAAAATACCACAACATCGAACTGCCGCTTTTCGAGGAAGTTTCAGATACGCGGCTACCAAATGTTGGAACAACATACCTCCTCCTATAATGTCTTGTAAATGTGAACTTAGTAATGTCCAAAATTTTAAATTTAAACTATAGAATTACTTTTTAACAGTCCAAAAGCAAAATGAGTCGCGCGCGAGCGGAGTGGTCGGTTTGTTCCAACAATGCAGCACAATGTTAAAAGGCTAAATAGTAAAAATATATTTAATAATGTTAATGATTTTTATATGAGTTTGTTGTATTTATATTTTACAAATTTTGCCTGCATATACATTTATTTTTACCTTATTTATTATTTAATATATACCTTATATATCTTATACCTATTTACATTAAACTACACATAACCGGTGCCTCACGGGCACACCTTTTATTAAGGGCGACGCTGAAAATCAGCGCTGCAGCACCTTGTTGCAGCATACGCTGAGTCGATGTCCTGTTTGGCATCACAGCACCCATATTTAAATATGTCTAGTTAGATCCGTATATTTTTGTTTTGTTTTATATTTTCGTTTTTAAGTGTTTTTTGTTTTCTTATTTTTATTTCCATTATTTTGGTGTACCTTTATGTAAACGTGTATGTAACAGTATGGGTGAAATGATGCTAAATAAATGTCTGTCTATGTCTATGTCTATGTCAATGAGCAAGGTTGCACCTTTGCGGACCTAATTGACAATCCCCAAACTGGAGTTTTCTGGAGCTACATTGTTGACTTGTCTCCTCAACCATGTCTTCTCCACCTTGGGTTAATGGGTCCAATTTGACTTCACGGCATGGACAGACAGCCAAATCGTTTTGTCTTGGCTCAAGGCGTCCTTTCAGGCCCTAGAGACCTTCGTGGCCAATCGTGTCTCCCAAATCCAGTCGTCTGCGTTGTCTCCTGGATTGGCGTCACGTGCCAGGGTCCTAGAATCCCTCAGATTGCGCTTCACAGGGCCTGATTGCCTCGCAAATCATGAATCACCCGCTCTGGTGGGGTCCTGACTGGCTGGCCTCTCCTGAAGACACGTGGCCTCACACAGTTGTGGAGTTTGTTGACCCTTTGCCGGGGTTAAAGGTCTTTGCTGTTGAGCAGACTTCACCGAACTTCTTACTTAATCGGTTCAGCTCTCTCAACAAGCTTGTTGGTGTCCCCGGTTGGATTAAGACGTTTCTCCACAACTTAAGGAACAGGTTACAGCCAAGGACGTCTTCAGTCTTGTCTCCTGAAGAGCGTCAAGATGCCCTCTTCACCTGTGTTCGAATGGTACAGGCCCAGTCGTTTGAAAAGGAAATTCGTCGTCTCCGTTCAGAGAACGGGAAATTGCGGGGAAGTCTTGCTCGTCTTACTTTGTTTCTGGACGAGTCGGAGTTTTTGCGAGTGGGTTGTTGCCCAAGAGCGGTCATTTTGTTGAGTTGCTGATCAGGGACCGCCTTATTAGGAACTGTCATGCCGGTCTCAACGCAGCAACTGCGGCTTGTCTGCAGTGAGACTTTTGGATTTTGTCCGCCAAAAGGCCAGCTCGGAGCGTCATCTTTAAGTGTATGTATCAGCTATCAAAGTCGCCAAAACTTACCTCCGCCGTGTGATTGGAGAAACGGTCCTCACGTTTGAGGAATTACAAACGGTATTTTGCAACGTCGAAGCGGTATTTAACTCACGACCGCTTTGTCCGATCTCGTCGGATCCTAATGACCTGGAAGCGGTAACTCCAGGCCATTTCTTGATCGGTACTCCTTTAACCTCCTTGACTGAATACCCCTTCATCGATGTCTCAGTTAATAGGCTAATATGCTTCAACAAATTACGCAATTGTTTAACCGTCGGTGGTCTTCGGAATATTTACATTTGTTACAGCAAAGGGTTCGGTGGACGGATAAAACCAACCCCCCACGTCGGAGACCTTGTCCTCTTAAAGGACTCAAATTTACCGCCCTTGCAATGGCGTTTAGGTTGCATCGTGCAATTATTCCCCGGTTTTGACGGTATCCCGCGGGTCGCAAAGGACTTAGTAGGGGATTCAGTACTTAAGCGTGCCGTCGCGACGCTTTCCCGATTGCCAGTTGATTGATGGCTCTGGCTCGGTTTATCCTCACCCAGACATGGTCTGGCTGGGGCGGGGGTTTGTTTAGGAAAGAATGAACCATCTAGTTGGTATTCGGATCGGTCGAGCTAGTTCATTCTTAGCTTACTCTGTGCGCGTACGCGCGCCAGTCCCTCATATAATCTTTGGTTGAAAGATAGCAGCTGTTGTTTTTAGATCTAATTCTATATTTTATAGTTATAGTGAACGGAGAAACACAAAACAGACATTCACATACACACTACATACAATCGTACACTAAAAACGTTATTATAAAAAACATCTGACGCCAAAAGCAGTCTAGATAAACCGGCCTAATTATCCTAAACTAATAAAATATTAATATTATGTTCTAAATGTTCATAAAGTTCTAACAAATCCCGGGTAATTTCAAATAAACTAACACGTCATACCATTATACAGAAAACCAAGACAACTACCCTTTATCATTGTTAGAATATTTATTGTAGGAGGCTACCTAATGCTTGTTAAACGACTCACTTAGATAAGTTTTGCGGGTGTTTTCAATATTATAAAGTTCTAAGTAACTTGAACTTCCGCAGTTATACTCAACATTATAGAATTCCCAATAACAGTAGCACAACTATTTAACTAAGGCAATAAAATAATAAGAAAAGAAAACCGCGGATAACAAAACAACTCCTATCTAGAAGGTCTCCGATTTATCCTACGTTTAAATTCCCTGAATAAAATTTTATTTCTTCCATTTCTATATCACTTAACCACCAATCAGCGATTGTCTTAAAACGTCCTCCAATGAACTTGCCTTCCAAACAAACATTCAATCACAGTAAGTTTTAAAGCATCATTACTCGCGCCACTGGTTCAAAACAACCTCATTTTGTCCAAGGTGCGAATCCATAAATCGGGAGTTAGATTACTACCTACATATAACAATTAATTTTGTGTTGATGTTTATGGTTCGTAAGTTTATAATGTAATATTTTTACACTTGAGTCATCGGTATTCAACTTTTTGTTAGCTTCAAACCCTTCATAAAATAAATCATAACTTTTCAGCTAATGTATAAAATTACTGAACATGTCTATTTAAACGCGCCATTCTAATTTAAAGATGCATTTTGCTTTAGGTAGTAAGTTTATTGAGAATTGTTTACTAATGTATATCTTCGCGCTAAGACTTGAATAAAAATATTTCATTACAAAATGTTAAGGCATAAATATTGGTATCATCACAATACACTCACAACTTCTCAACTTCTATACAGGACAGCTCGGCAGTTCGCTCAACTGAGAGGCTCACAATGTTTTTAAGTTCATTAAACTTTAACTGTTTATTAACTAAAATTAAAGAGCCACCATGTGTTGCATTAACTCGGCTGATCGAACTCCCCACTTGGTAGCCAGTGTTCAGTGATACATAAAACGTCAATCTTTTAGCAGTTTATGAACAATTCAATTTCAAGTTCTTTCTGAGACATTCCTTGTATATTCTGATGCACCAGATGGAATATTATTTTTAATATGACAAAGTTTATTTTTTTGTTTCTGTTTGCATAAAACTTGACTAGACATAGATTGCTTAATATTATCATTATTTTTGTTGGAATTCTGTAATTTGCCAAAGTGGTCCTTTGTTGTCTGAAAATTTTATTTAAAGTATTACATGTCAAATTATTACACTGTTCAATTGAAGTAGGTTGTTTAGCTTTATGATTAGCTGAAATGTCAATTTCACTATTATAATTACACCGCTTAATAGAAGCAGGTTGTTTAGCCAAACACTTGGCTGAAATGTCAATTACACTTTTTTAATTACACTGCTCAATAAAAGCAGATTGTTTAGCCAAATTATTGGCTGTGGTATTAATATAAATTGATAGCGGCAAGGCTGACACTCTGGTACAATGGTGTTTGAGATATTATGTATGTCTTGTCCTTATATAATTTTGTCTAAAAATACTGTTAGTATCTAATAGTATAAGTAATAAGTTAGTATATCTAATGGTTACAACCTACTGAGCATAGAATGGGTTATGGGAGGAATGCGACATTCATATAGTACCCTTGAGTAGAAATAAGAAGCGTTCAATAAATAATGAGAATGAGGTGGAACCTCTTTTGAACCAAAAATGCAGTTATAAAAAAAATTGAAAATCGATAAAACTTAATTGCGTGCGGTTATTTAGTATCCGTGTTCTTTTTAGAGTTCCGTATCTCGAAAAGAAAATACGGAACTCTTATATGATCACTTTGTTTTCCGTCCATCCGTCTGACAAGACTTTTACTCAGGAACGCGTGGAGGTATCAAGCTAAAATTTATATCAAATACTCAAGTCTACTTTCCCTTGAAGCTGTGAAGAAATCAAACTTCTTAGCCAACGCAATCAAAATATACAGCCGTTTGTGCCGCAAATTTCCGCAAATTTTCGAAACTCGCAAGGTAATCAAAACCTACAGGATACTTTTCGTGAACTTAGAATCTTAAAATTTGGTACGAATCAAAGTCTTATAGCACAGATAAATGAAAAATTGCGAAATCCGTAAATTATTAGTTACATCATGTAATAAAAAATATTTTGATAATATACAGCAACAAATTATAAGTTTGCTCGGAACCCTCGGTGCCGCACTTGGCCGGTTTTTTTTATCTTTATCACCGCTTTGATAATTCCACCCCAAGGAGGATATGCTGGAGGATCAAAAATTCACTGAATTCTCTTGCGATAAAGCTAATATCCTATGCCCTACTGTTTTGCAACAAGGAACTGGTGGACTTCTCGTACATAACGATCAGCACCCTTATAGTTGGTGCTGCATTCCGAACGGATGATATTTGGGAATCCACGGCGGCTAACGAAGCGAGAAAGACAGGCAATAACGTGGAGCCTCAGTGGAGAAAGAGGAGACTACCTCAAGGTGGACGCTCTCGTAACAAGACATAGAAATACGCACAAGTTATGCTTTGACCACCTTGGCGTTGCGCAAGGTAGAACTTAACTTTAAAGGGTCCTGCAAAATCAGTTCCAACATTAGTCATTTGAGGCTGAGTCAAAGTTGCCTTGAGCCTAAAACAGGGTATGCACTTAAAGAGCACCCTCCCAATAACTCTTCGAGCGGAGACAATCCAAAACTCTCGATGGAGTATGGTGAAGTATGGGTGCTAGACGCTCTGGTTGTTGAGATATGTTAAGATAGAGACATGTTCTCTAGTTGACGATCGTATATTGAATGCATATAAAAACAAAAACGACTAATTCTAACTAACTGACTAAGTCTAACGTGACACACTTTACACGTGTGACCCAATTTCGCGGTCAATGCGAGAAAGTGCATCTTCTACTAAGTGCATGCTACACCTCCTCCGAAAAGTACAGGGTTGCACGCACACACAAAAAAATGGTTGCTTAAATATATTGAATCAAAAGTGAACATTTTATTAAATACAAACAATCTTACATACTAAAGTAAAATTTTTACTCCCTACACAAGCTTTGCTTACTTTGGGGCCAGACGGCGCTGTGTGTATTGTCTAAAAATATTTATTATTTATTTAATTATATTATTAAATACAATTAAACTAAGAAAATAATACAGCTTAATGTTGTGTACGTAGTTACGCTTGCTGGTCCTACGGTCAGGTTCGTAGAAATACCCAGTCAGCAAAACTAAACCTCCACGAAAGCGCGTGGGCGCCGGATTGTTTTGACTAACGCTCGGACGACCACACGCACGGCGTTCGCCGGGCTCCTCTCGAGCTCTTAGTTTTAAGACAGTTCTATTGTAGATTCCATGTAAGAAACACGCTCTATTGTAGAGTAAATAAATTTTATATTAATTTTTAATTCTTTTTAAAAAAGTCCTTGCGCCCTGCATGAATTTGACTGGCGCAGCCGGTAGGATTCCAGTTTCTTTTGCCGTCTTACGCGCGATAATTTCGGGTCAAAATCGTCCGTGTTTTTGTGTGGACTGTACAAGTGCGGGAATCCTCGAACCAAAAAAAAATTAGTCTCCTGTGTAGCGGCCTGAGGACGACAGCTTATATCTGGAGGACATGGAAACGAGCAGATTTATGTGAGTAGACCTTTTCACTTCCTGTCTTGTTCCTTTCTATTCCGGTAGCTGTATACAATTTTAATAATTTTCGGTCACAATCGCTGAACATTATCTGATTTTAATTATTTTGCACCAAAAATAGGCATTATATTTTACTTAAGTTTAAGATTTTGTGTTATTTAAAGAATATATTTAAACATTTTTGCATTAAATGAAACGAAGAAAATAAAAAAAATTAATTTACATTATTGAAACAGATATTGATTTTATTGTGTTTTAACTAATTTTGTATTAAGTTTTTAGATTTATTATAAAAATGGATTCAGTTAGAATAATACCAAAAGAATTTTTGTGTCTTATCCCAAAATTTGAGGGGGATGAGAACTTGCTTAACTTGTTTATTAAAAAGAGTGAATATGTATTAAGACATTTTGTTACACCAAATAATGGAGCTCAGGAGCTGTACGTCTTTCACTCTATAACTAGCAGACTTTCTGGTAAAGCAGCTTCCCTGCTGGGTGAAAGGGAAGACATACAAACCTGGGACGGTTTAAAGACTTTATTGATTCAACATTTTGGCGATCCACGTTCGGAAGAATGTGTAGCAATCGAGTTAGAGTCCTTAAAATTAAAACAAGGCGAATCATATTCCGATTTTTGTAACCGCATACAATCTGTACGCAGTACACTCTTTTCCAAAGTAAATAGACTTATTGACGAAGGCGTAAAGGCAGCTAAAATGATAATTTACAACAATACATCCTTAAATGTGTTTTTATATAACCTACCGGAAGACATGATTCGTGTTGTTCGTTTGAAAAATTGTACTACGTTAGAGAGTGCCTTAAGTGTTGTCATGGAAGAAGTTAATTTCTTATTTCAGTATAATGCTAAAAATAAAAATAGACCAAATATCAAACCCATTCAAAATTCACAAAGCTTTCAACCAACTTTAAATCAAAACCAAAACCCACATCAAAACTTTTCGTTTGGAATTCCTCGCAACAATAATATTATCAGAACCCCATTCCAGAACAAATTCAATATGCCCTTGCAAAATAATCAAGGTTTCAGAATCCAAGGTTATCAAAATAACCAACCAAATTTTAAATACGGAGTCCCAAATCAAAGTAATTTCAAATTTGGCATACCTAATAATCAAGGTAATTTTAGATACGGTGTTCCCCACCAAAACAACTTTAAATTTGGCATGCCCAACCAACAAAGCCAATTCAAGTTTGGTATTCCTCATCAAGGTTACCGCCCTACATTTAACGCTAATCCAAATTATAATAGACAAGCTATGCCCCATGCCTCGAACAACATAGGTCAACAAAATCAATTTAGGGCACAACAACAAAAACCTAACTACACTAACGACGCAGACGTTTCAATGCGCACTGCGGCCCCTGTAAAGCAAAACATGGTCTATGTTCCCCAAAATTTATTTTATAACAATGATGTAGAAGCTTGCGAAGGGTACTACCCCGAGTTAGAGGAGTTAGACGATTACTACCCCCCTGACTATAATTATTCAGAAGAGGACGATACCCATAACCTTACAGAAGAGGTCACCTCCGCCGAAGACGCTAATAACCGTGAAAGCGTCGACACAAATTTTCACACAATAGCCTCGAGAACCAAACTACCGAAATAGTACACCTAAATTGCAACGGTATTCTTAAACTACCCCATATAGAGATCCCCGAAATAAATTCACGTTTTATGATTGACACTGGTAGCACTCGATCATTCATAAGTCCAGAAAAAGCTAATGAATTTTTTTCATACTATAAGTACAACGAGCCATTTGAAGTTATTAGCACCCATGCTCGTAGTAACCACAACGAAGTCATTTACATACCCCTTTTAAAAACTTTCAAAAGCACAGCTAAACATAAATTTTATATATACGACGTAGATAAACGCTACGATGGCTTAATCGGTTCGGATTTATTAAAAAAATTAAATGCCACTGTCAATATGAAAGACCAGATATTACATACCAGCGATACAAATATACCCATTTTATATAGCCCACCGCATGAAATAAATTTAGAACCACGTACAGAAACTCGGGTTAAAGTCCCAGTAGACTTAAAAGATGGGACATCAATATTAAACTTTATGGACTTTGGCCTTGGCGTTCGTATGCCCAGCGCAATAGTTAAATGTTCTAATTACCTGGCAGATACAGTTATACAAAATACCTCTGAAGATAAAGTAACTATATCTTTTTGTCACCCTTTAAAATCTAACGTGTTTAACGAAAACGAAATTGAACTTAACTACACAGAATACAGTAACGATTTCGAAATAGACGAATTACTAAAACAAAATTTATCAAAATTACGATTAGAACACACTAACGAACAAGAGCGCAAAGCGATCACAAATCTGTGTTACGAATACAGAGATATTTTTTATTGCGATGAGCTTCCTTTATCATTCACCAATCAAGTTAAACACGAAATTCGAACAAAAAACGAGGATCCAATATACATTAGACCTTTTAGACACCCACCGTTACTGAAAGCCGAAATAGAAAAACAAGTTAATAAATTATTAAAAGATGACGTAATTCGCGAGTCACATTCACCATGGAGTGCCCCTGTACATCTTGTCCCGAAAAAGACTGACTCATCCGGTGAAAAAAGGTTCCGGATGGTAATAGACTATAGGCGCCTCAATGAGATTACGGTCGATGACAAGTATCCGCTGCCCAATATCACCGATTTGTTTGATAAATTGGGTAAATCTGTTTACTTTAGCACCATAGATCTTGCCAGTGGGTACCACCAGATAGAGATGTTAGAATCGGATAGACACAAGACCGCTTTTTCGGTAGAAACTGGACATTACGAGTTCTCTAGGATGCCCTTTGGCCTTAAGACGGCCCCCGCGACGTTTCAAAGGACTATGGACAACGTCCTGCGTGGTCTCCAAGGCATACACTGCCTAGTCTACTTAGATGACATAATTGTCTACTCTGCAAGCTTGCAGGAACACCTTGACAAGCTCCGAAAAATCTTTGACCGGCTTAGAGCAACAAATTTGAAGGTTACGCTAGATAAGTGCGAGTTCTTTAGGAAAGAAGTACTATATCTAGGTCATAGAATTACAGCTGATGGCCTTATGCCTAATGATGACAAAATAAAAGCCGTAATCGACTTCCCATTGCCTCAAACACCGACAGAGATCAAAAGTTTCCTAGGTCTCATAGGATACTATAGAAAGTTTATAAAAGATTTTTCAAAAATCACACAGCCATTGACGTATTGCTTAAAGAAAGGTAATAAAGTTAAAGCTACCGATGAATTTAGAAACGCATTTCAAATATGTAAAGAACTCCTTGTCAATGCCCCTCTCTTACAATTCCCTAATTTCTCAAAACCATTCGTACTGACGACGGATGCCTCAAATTTCGCACTTGGTGCTGTTCTTTCCCAGGGCCCCATTGGCAGCGATAAGCCGATCGCTTATGCCAGCCGAACCCTTAATGACGCTGAAACCCGGTATAGTACCATCGAAAAGGAGCTTTTGGCTATAGTCTGGGCATGTAAACACTTCAGACCCTACCTCTATGGCCGAAGGTTTACAATATACACAGACCACAGACCTGTTGCATGGTTAAATTCTATTAAAGAACCAAATAGTAAGCTCACGAGATGGAAGTTGCGATTGGCTGAGTTTGATTATGATATTATCTTCAAAAATGGAAAGCAAAATAGTAATGCTGATGCCCTTTCACGTATTAAACTCAACGCTTTAGAAAACGACGGTGATTCTATGCAAGTTAACATCGATAAAAACGAGAAACGATCCGAAGATAATAGGAGTGACGACAATCTCATAGTGATTTCAGACTCAGAGTCAGAGAGCTCACAGTTTCCACTAGTACGTAGTCCATCCTCAAGTACTATATCAGCTCATTCCAAAACAGACACAGTACACTCTGCCTTAGATGTAGACACGGTAGGCATTCCTATCTTAGACGAGGCAATAGATACAAAGCCGAACCAAATTCTTGTTTTTACTTGGAATAGAAATGAGACATCAGTAAAAAACCTATCAAGAAGTAAGCAAAAGGTTTTAGAAGTACACATGCCAGTAGATAAACCTGAATTAGTTAAGAAATTTTTATTAGAATATATTAAGCCTAAAATAAGATATTTTATTTATTTCGAAGACGATATGCACCGCAAACAGTTTACGGAAACAGTTATTAAATTATATAAAAAGGATACTGTTAAAATATATGAGTGTAGGAAACGCGTAATATACGTAGAAAACGAGGACGAGCAAAGACTAATAGTACTCACTTATCATCAGGGAAAGACTTGTCACAGAGGCATTAAAGAAACGCTTATGAAATTAAAACGCACTTACTTTTGGAATAATATGGACTTAACAGTTGCTAGTATTATTAACGCCTGCGACACATGTAAAAAGATGAAATATGACAGAAAACCCTTAAAACCTGAACTGCAACTTACACAAACACAAAATAAACCGTTTCAGGAAATTTTCATGGATCTGTTTTCGATAGAAGGCCAATATTTTTTGACAATTATAGACGCGTTCAGCAAACTTGGACAAGCTTACGATATACCCAATAGATCTACTCCCGAAGTAATACGTTCCTTAATTAAATATTTTTCGTGCTATGGTGTACCCAGTAAAATAAGCTGTGACCCGGGAACCGAGTTTAATAATACCCTTCTCAAAGAAACCCTAAGTTTTTACAAAATCCAACTTCACATTGGCACCCCACACAACCCTAACTCTATGGGTCTAATAGAGCGCTTCCACTCTACCATTATAGAAATTTACCGAATTGCAAAATACGAACAGAAAATTAGTGACGCTGCGGCCGTAATGACCTACGCAATTATGTCATATAACCAAACAATACACTCTACTACCGGTCTTACCCCTTTTGAAGTAGTTTTTGGTCACACAGACTCAACTAGTATTTTTGACGTAGATTTTAACAGACAGTATACACAAAAGTTAGTTAGCGACCATGTCAAACGAACCAAATACTTATATAAATATTTAACGGACAAAATTATACAGTGTAAAGAAAAAATAATAGAAAAACGGGGAGGCGAAAAAGATTTTAACATTAATACAGGAGATGACGTCTTTATCAAAGGAGTAAATACCCGGCGTAGTAAAGACAAACCTCGATATGAAAAGGCTAAAGTCACCGGTGAAATAATTAGAAATACCGTACCTATTTTAATAAAAAAACGTGATACAAGAGTACCAGTTAAAGATATAAAACGTTCTTCCCAGATGCGTACTCCTGCTACTAGCCCAAGCCACCAAGACCTGCAGCCTACAACTTCAAAGGATCGATAAGAATCCTGGTATTCTGCCTATAAAAGAAGGACAGTCTTTTATTAATTACGATAGTTGGACTATTATTAAGATATTAGATTTAAGTTTAATTTACGAAGATTTAGAATTTAATATTAACCGATATGCTAATTTAAACAAACATGTTTCAAATTTCTTTAAAGGGAAATTTTATTATGAAATGTCTGATATTAAGACTCAGACTGACCATCTTATGAATACAACCATTAAAAAGATTTTACAATTAATCCCTCCTAAACGACTCAAACGAGGAATTCTAAACCCTCTGGGTTCCCTTATAAAGGTATTAACTGGTAACTTAGATAATGACGACGCTATAAGGTACGATAAACTGATAAATGATGTAAAAATACGACAGAATGCGTTTAATAAAAAGATCACGCTAGTTGCCGAATTGGTGGATTCATTTGTCAATATCTCTAGTTCAAGTAGAGACAATTTCATTCAGTTAGATAAAGCGATTTGGGAAATTAGAAAGCATTTTAATGAAACTAAAACAGCTATAAATATCAATAAAGTAATAAACACCTACAATCTCTTTTTTCACAATTTCCAAACGCTCTATATCAGATTGGATGAAATTGAAAATGTCATAGCCTTTAGCAAATTAAAAACATTGCATCAGTCTTTAATAGACCCAGATGAACTGTTAGAAATGTTAAAAACTATTGAAAAA
This sequence comes from Apoda limacodes, assembly GCA_946406115.1. Taxonomy (NCBI): domain Eukaryota; kingdom Metazoa; phylum Arthropoda; class Insecta; order Lepidoptera; family Limacodidae; genus Apoda; species Apoda limacodes. The sequence continues at coordinate 87,141 of OX291553.1, read as the reverse complement.
ACAGATAAGCTTATGTACCCTGCTAATGTCGACAATTTATTAATGTTAGAGCAATGTATAGAGTTAAAAGCCTATTCTAAACAAAGTCAGATAACGTTCATTTTTAATATTCCACTTGTCAAAAGGGATATGTACACGTACTACAAAGTAATACCATTACCTATAACCAACTCCCTTAACCAAACTACCCTAATCATACCTAACTACCCCTACCTGATATTGAAAGGGTCGAAAGCACTTTTTCCTCTACAACCGTGTAAAGAGATCAGCAAAGCTACGTACCTGTGCCACGAGGCCGAACTGCAGCCATCCACAAAAGACAACTGTATTACAGCACTTATGACCTTTTCCAAAAATCTAAGTACGTGCACTCCAATTCTAACTGAAATTAAAGACTTAAAAATAGAGTTAATACAAAAAGATCGCTGGATAATTTATTGTAAGACCGAAACAATGATGACAAAATTTTGTAATTCAGAAGAGTCTAGAGAAATAATTAAAGGTACTTACATACTAACCCTGGATGACAACTGCGAAGTTAAAATCAAAGACTTGACCCTGAAAAAACACCAGTACCTAGGCGAAGCAATTATTTTTGAGAAGCTTCCTATAATTCATTTTCCAGAGTTGCCGACTCAAGACGAAAAACCATTAAGAAAAACCTTAATTAATTTGGATCATACCGAATTAACAAATCTGCACCAACTGGCACGTAACCTGCGAAACAGTGAAAGTGAAAGTCAATATAGTGAATGTAAAAGTGTGATAAAAGTGAATAGCATTAGCATCGGGACATTAATATTATATATAATAATAGTCGTAAGCATTGTAACCCTTATTTTATACAAATATAAATCTTTTATTTTAATGAGTCGAAATCATCAGACTGAAAAAAATCCCTCTGATGACTTCGAACTTAAGGAGGGAGGAGTTACGCTTGCTGGTCCTACGGTCAGGTTCGTAGAAATACCCAGTCAGCAAAACTAAACCTCCACGAAAGCGCGTGGGCGCCGGATTGTTTTGACTAACGCTCGGACGACCACACGCACGGCGTTCGCCGGGCTCCTCTCGAGCTCTTAGTTTTAAGACAGTTCTATTGTAGATTCCATGTAAGAAACACGCTCTATTGTAGAGTAAATAAATTTTATATTAATTTTTAATTCTTTTTAAAAAAGTCCTTGCGCCCTGCATAAATTTGACTACGTATGATGAAACGATTTTGTATTGTTTTTATGTACTAATTATTCTTTGTTATTCATAATATTTATTATTACATTGGGTGATAAATCTTCTAAGAATAGGAACCCTTTAAAAAAATAATGTTATTTATTACCAACTTGATTTTTTATTAAAACAAGCTCACCTGGCTTATAAAAAATAGTATTACAATTCTTATAATAGTTAAATTTTCTTAAGTACTTATTTTCTAAAAGATTTTGCTTAGCTTCTGACTGTGCTTTCTGCGTAATCTATATTTCAACTCTTTGTGATAGTCCTCATAGTTTTACAGATGATCGACTTCTTTACGCAAGTTAGATGAAAGATTACAAAATTTACTTAAAGCAAGTTCGTTCGTTCGAGTAATAGTGTTGAATGAAAAACACCAAAGGGAAGATACGGTACGTTTTATTGTCGATAAAACAAAGATTGAGCTAAATACAATTACAAATACCTTTACCCCTACATCTACAATTTTGATTACGTACAGATGCATAGGATATAACAGAGACAGAGAGTCGTAGATAGTCTGTAGTCAGAATGAGATAACAGGATATTCGTCAACACACCCATAATACTCTGAGAGAAACGTTTTTTGGGTATTCCCCGAACTGATTGATCGCAAGGTACCATCAATATGAAAATAAGTCCAAATAAGAACATAAAAATTATATTTAACTTCACTTTTACGCAAAATCAAACAGCTTAAAAAAATATTTATGGTATACCTATCCAAAGTGAAACTAAATTTTTTGTTTTTAACTTATTTAATCATTGAATATTTTTCGATTCAATTGATACGTCATAAGGTAAAAATAATAAAATCACTTGGGATAACCCTTGTTGATAAATTTAAGGTAAGAGCAAATTTTCTTAAACTTGGAGTAAATTTTATTCGAATGTTTTTATTGCATTTAATTTTTTTCCTCATTCTTCGATATACGTCTACTACTTCTGCCCTTGTATTGAGTTCTGTAAACTGGTCTTCTTTAATATTTAGTTTTTTCTTATGTTTTAACAAAATTTCTTTAGAAGATGTGATTTTTTTTTCAAGTCTCTTATATTTTAGGTTCTGATCTTATTATCTAAAGAAAGCTTCTTTTTTTGTAAATTAATTTTGATAATTTTCCGTTTTAAGAATGCTTTCCTAGGCGAATCAAAAATTGAATCTAAGTCGGAAACATCTACATTATTTAATGAGTTAGAACTTATGCGTCTAGAATTTACACCATTCAAAAAATTCGATATGACCTAAAATAAATAAAAATTGGAATTAAATATAAAAAAAATGTTTGAATAGTATATTAATGGATAAATTTAGCATAAGTTGGTTGCAGCCATATTTTTTGTAATATTATATATACATACCTGACTAAATGGTACGGCACCCTTTTTAATTCTATTTAAATCTTTTTTGGTAACATAAATATCGTCAGGTTTAAATGGAGTCAGCATACTCACTCAGCTATTATTAGTAGCTACCCAATCAAGTTCTCGTCTTTGTTTTCGGACAGTTTTAAGCCAATTTTGTCTCCATAATTTATCTTTAGGAAATCTGCGAAGATACTTTAAATTAGAACTTGAACACTATAAAACAAATGTACAAAAATTTTTTGATTTTTTTGTTGACGGTACCGACGAATGGGAACAAAGCGAGTGATAAGAATCATTTTGCGTTGCACTCACACTTGCTGGATTTCATAGATCTATCTCGATTTTCACAAACATATGGCGGTAATAATTTAGAAAAATGGCATTTATTTGGAAAAATATTATATTTTTAGCATCAGAAGTGTAAATTAAAATAAAAACATTACAATTTAAATCACCTAACCTTACTTTTATTACGTAACATTTGCAATAACAAATTTGGTACTCTTTCAAGAATTAGGAAACCAATCAATCAAACAACAAAAAATAGAAATGGCTCTCGTGTACCGAGTAGTCCTACCGAACCGTCCGAGTGCCGCAAACAAAGTTTTTTTGACGTGACAACGTCTTATAAATTGGTTTGCCGGGTGACACTTCAAGAAACTGCGTTACGCTCCGCTCACGTTATGCGCTCACAATGAGAGCGAGTGAGAGGCACGCGGCATGGTTAGCCCGCCTAAGAGCGAGAGAGACGGACATAAAAAGTGAAAGGCACAAGTTGTCACGTAAAACTTTCGCCCGTATACCGACTTTACAGGCAACCAGTTTTTTTAATACGTCATATTTTCATTTCATTCAATCAACTAAAATATAAAAATAAAAAAAACATTTAATTTTTATAGATAATGGTACGAAACCCTTCGTGCGCGAAAAGGTGACGACTCTGGTACCGGTGACAGCAAAAGTCTGGTCAAACTTTTTAGCGATTAATTATTAAATACTGTGTATTTTAACCTATTGTGATATCTATCCGAATTTACTGGTTACTATTTATCGTGACAATTGTTATTTTGGAGAAATATAAAGTAAAAACAGTGTTTTTCGCATTAAAAGTATATTTGTGATTGTGATGAAACCGTTATAAAATATCTACCCTGCATTTGCGTACACAAACATAGCTATCGATACAGTGCCTGATATTATATGTGAAAACTATATATTATTTTTGCATTAATCATTGTAAATATTCATATTTACATAAAACATATTTCAAGAAAATTGACAAAGTTAAAGTAATTAAATAGTCAGTTATCTACTACTTACGCCATCTCTGGGGTCTTGTCTACAGTTGACAGCTACCGATATCAGAAAAAAAGATCGAAACCATAATGAGTAAGTGTCCCGCGTGCGGTAAATATGTTTCGCCGGCAGAGGGCGTTAAGTGTCCAGTATGTGCTGGCGTATATGACAGACCGTGCGTTAAGATACCTAAAGGTGCTAAAGTCTCATCGACCTGGTTGTGTCCGAGTTGTGTATCGAAGCAACAGCGAAAAGATAACACGGAAACTCCAGTTAAGGGAAAAAAGGCCGATTATACACTTGAAACGCATGAAACGTCGATTGAAAGTAATGAGGCTAAAGTCATGATAGAACTGAAGGATTTCCGTTCAGTGATGTCTTCGGAAATGGGTGCCTTACGAAAATATATGGCACATTTCTGCACTCGAATGGACAAGCTATGTGATACGGTAGAACCTCTCCATAAACGTATCGATTGTGTAGAGGATCGAATACTGACCCTAGAAAAGCGAGTTAGTGAATATGATGAGGCTCGTGATAATAAACAGTTAGTGGAGACTATCGCTCGGCTAAAGCAAGAGTTGAACGATCGAGACCAGGACTCTGATCAGCGGTATCCCAGAAAAAAATGATGAAAATTTGATACACATAGTAACCCTGGTTGGCAAAAAAATCGATTCCGAATTTGACAGTCGAGATATAGTGAGCGCGGCGAGCACAGGCGCACGTCGGGAACGGAAAGAGGGAGAGAGCGCCCCGCGGCCGCGCCCCATCATGGTGCGGTTGACGCGGCGATCGCTACGCGACGACCTGTTGCGCGCGGCTCGCGCCGATTTTATATAAACGAGCGCCTTACATATACAAATAAAAACTTATTTTATAAAGCGCGTAAAGAGGGACGTCAGCTACACTGGCGCTTTGTGTGGACCAAGGATAGACGTATTTATGCCAGGCGTGGATCAGATACTGCAGCCCACCGTATTCGTTCCGAAGCAGATGTAAATAAGGTTTTTGGTATCAATATAATTGGAGAGTAACCCATTTTCCTGTGCGCTTCCTTAATGCTTTATATGTCTGTGAGTTTGTGTGTAAATGTAGTTATATTAGTTATTTAAATTTGCCGCCGCAGATAGTTATTTTCAGACCACTTAAAGACATTGACATGAACCTTTTTAATTCTTCTCTTGATGCAATAGATTGGGAACACATTTTGTTGCACTCAGAAAACACCAATGAAATGGTAGGTATGTTTAATAACTATATTACAGCTTTATTTGAACTTCACGCTCCAACACGAAAATTGTTTCTGAGACATCAGTCATGTCCCTGGCTCACATTCACTATGAAAGAAATGATGAAACTTCGTAATGATGCTTATAAAAAATATCGAGCTACGGGATCTGAAGTACATAAAAAATACTACAAAGATCTGAAGAGTAGTGTTAACAAAGCCATCTTTAATGAGAAACGCGCGTACTTCAACCAACAGATTAATACTAATTCCCATAACGCAAAAATTCTTTGGAAATTCAAATTCAATTTAATTTATTCAGTTTAGGGTACAATAATTGAGCACTTATGAATGTCACTACGCCATCGGTTCGTAAGTCTACAGGGCGGGAGACCTTATACTGAGAAGAACCAGCAAGAAACTCAGCAAGGGCATTTCTTTTCTCCCTTTCTCATACAGCGTCCAATTAAAATATTGGAAAATGTCCTCCCTATCATAAAAGGACACTTTCCATTACAAACATAAAAAAACATGAAATATAAAGCACAAGCACAACATAAAAAAGTATCTTATATAAACAAAAAACAGTTTATGTATTCATCACTAAGGAATAATCAATGTCTTACAGTATTAATAAACAAAACAAAAAAGTAAGACTAAATACTAAGAATACAAAGAAGTTTGCAACAGCAGACCAGCCTCCACAGGCGGCACCCGTTCACGAGTATGACACATGAATCAGCCATCGCTTCGCTCAACCATGTTTTAGGGAACGTAACGACCCAACACACACGCCACCACCGCAGAGACACTTTGAGAGAGCATGACACACTCAAGCAACTCCAATAAAACTTCGATTGTACTAGTTACAATGTGAGTAGTAAAGGAACAAAATATAAGAGGAGAAGATTGGAAGGTTCGTAATGCTTTACTACCGAGAAGCAAATAAACTCACTAGTTAATCTTTTATACATCATATAAAAATACAATATAGCCTTACACTAGGTAATAACATAATATACAATGTTTTAATTTAAAAAAAAATTTCAAATTCCCCAATACAAATCAATTAAGTTCTAATTTTTCCAAGCATTTTTATCATTTATGTATTCATCAACTTTGTAATAGCTTTTTTTCATTAAACTATCTTTGACACATATTTTAAATTTATTTGAGGGTAAATTAACCACATGTTCTGGAATTTTATTGTAGAAAAATATACTTTGTATTGCGAAAGAGCTATGTACCTTCTGAAGACGACATTTTGGAACTACCAATTTATCCTTATTCCTTGTATTAACACTGTGGAGGTCACTATTGTTAGCAAATAAGTGACAATTTTGGTGTACATACATTATACAAGCAAAGATATATTGGCAAGGAACAGTTAAAATATCAATTTCCCTAAATAGTTCCCTAAGAGAAATTCGAGGTCCTAATTTATAAATTGACCGTACTGCTCTCTTTTGTAAAATAAAGACTGTATCAATATTAGCTGCTTTACCCCAAAGCAAAATGCCATAAGACATGACGGAATGGAAATAGCTAAAGTAGACCAAGCGAGCAGTGTCAAAATCTGTAAGCTGTCTAACTTTCCTAACTGCATAGGCAGCTGAACTGAGTTTTCCGGCAAGAACTGAAATGTGAGGGTTCCACTGCAGCCTATTGTCTAATGTAATACCTAGAAATACTGTTGAGTCTAATAGTTCTATTTCTTCTCCGTTTAGGGATAATTTTGTACTTATGTTTCTGACATTTGGCATCATAAATTTTAAACACTTAGTCTTTTTCGCATTAAGAAGTAAATTATTTGCCGTAAACCAATGAAGAACCTGAGAAAGCTCACTACTTACGTCGTCATAATTAGTTTTATTTCTGTCAACTTTAAATAAAAGAGATGTGTCATCAGCAAATAGTACAATCTTGCATAGCTTCTCCACAAAGAAAGGCAAGTCATTTATGTAAATTAAAAATAGAAAAGGACCTAAAATAGAACCTTGAGGAACTCCTAATTTTACAAAACCTTAAACGTACCATCCCTAATACTAGTAAACGAAGCAGTGGTGAGCTTCCAAATCATTTTGTTGATCCTGATTTAATTAATACACACTTTCTTAATTTGCCTTGTGTCAACGAAGTAAAACTATCTAACCTTACATATTATGAACACAATCGATACGGGACATCCTCTTTTAAGTTAGAACATATAGATGAGAGCAAAGTAATCAACATTATAAAGTCACTCAAGTCAAACGCTTTAGGTATTGACGGCATTTCTTTAGACATGCTCTTGCTTACGTTGCCACGCACTTTAAAAGCTACTGCTACTGCTATTATAAATAAATCTATAGAAAATAACACTTTTCCCGATGCTTGGAAGATCACGGTGGTAAGACCTTTACCAAAAACGGATAACCCCGTTTACCCAAAAGACTTAAGACCTATTAATATTGTCCCTTGTTTGTCCAAACTGGTTGAAAGAACAGTATGTACCCAGCTAACTGAGTACTTAGAAAAAAACAGAATCCTTCCCGAGTTGCAGTCAGGTTTTCGAAAGACACGCAGCACGGCTACGGCTTTAGTCGATGTTGTAGATAACCTTTTGGTCGCTCAAGATGAAGGCATGGGATCTGTGTTGGTTTTATTAGATTTTTCAAGGGCATTTGATACAATAAATCACTCGCTAATATTATCAGAAATGGCTTACTATGGGTTTGAATTAAGTACTATTAAATGGTTCGATAGCTATCTTAGTGGTCGTTCTCAACTTATCGAACTGAAAGATAACGAAGGAAAAATTAACAGATCCGAAACAAGCCCTGTAACCAAAGGTGTACCTCAAGGTTCAATTTTAGGACCAATACTGTTCGTTTTGTATATTGCAGATGTAATTAATTCTCTTAGCTATTGTAAGTTCCATATGTATGCTGATGACATACAACTTTATCTTTCATTTGATCCTAATTCAACATATTCCGCTATTTCTAAATTAAATGATGATCTAGGACGCATAGTACAATGGTCTGAGTCCAACATGTTAACTTTGAATCCTAAAAAATCCAAATATATGGTACTAGGATCAAAACATCAAATAGATCGCATTATTGGACATAACTTTGTAGTAATCATTAGAGGAACACCTCTGCAGCGGGTAGCGGAGGCTCGTAATTTAGGTCTTTCTATGGATAATAGTCTTCAATTCGAAAAACACGTGCTGGAAGTGGTCAGAAATGAATTTTACAGGCTTAAGGTTTTGTACCAAGTACGTAATTATCTTAGCACTGAGCTACGAATAATGCTCTGCGACTCTCTGGTGCTATCGAGGCTGAACTATGGTGACGTTGTTTACGGGCCTCGGTTGTTCGCGCACAGACGAATACTACAAAGAGTACAGAACGCTTGCGCTCGATACTGCTTTAACATTCTCCCGCGCGCCCATACCACTCCCTATCTGAACACCGCAAACATATTAAAAATGTCTTTCCGTAGACAAGCGCATCTCGCAACTCTTGTGTTCGGAGTTGTTAAATTTCAACAACCTTCCTACATGTATGAAAAGCTGAAATGGTGTAGGGATTATAATTCATACAATACCAGAGCTTCCAATTACTTGATGAAAACTCAAAAACATAGAACTGCGGCCTTTCAAGGAAGCTTCCGATTTGCGGCTACCAAATGCTAGAACAGTCTACCCGAATAGGGTGGATTCGGAACTGCTGTACATTAAAAACTTTCAAAATTCAATATCGAAAATATTTAACACTAAAACAAAAACAAACTTTTACCGGTAGCCCTTCACTAAATATGATTCTATAATTTAAACAACATTCTTCATTATAAAAATCAAAATAATACGGTAGGTACAAAGTACAGCCTAGTAACACCTTTATCCAGGTATGTACTTTGAAGTGAAATATGCATGCCTTTTAATTATTCAGTAAAAACGCTCATTTTTATATATATATATAATGCAATACAATGCAAGCTGATCATATTATTGACATTATTATTTTAATTAATATCAATTTATTTATTTTTTATTTATGTATTACAATTTTTATAATAATTTAGTATATAGTCTTAGAATTAGTTTCTTCTTTGTGTATTTATTTTCTTAATGTTATTGTTATATTTTTCTTTTTTTTAATAGGTATTATCTAAATGCTTGTGTAATCTATGTGTAATTTTTTTTATGTTTTTGCTTGTGTTGTATATGTGTGTTAAATAAAGAAATGTCCATGTCTATGTCTATGAAATTAAATAAGTACATGTCCGGCATTATTAATAAATAACAAACTAAATAGAAAAATTACAAATTAATCTTAATTATATTATGTAGTCATTATTATAATAAATTATTCCAATGTGTAAGTAATTAATGTCATTTTACAAATTCATTGACACGATAAAAAAAAAATTCAACAAGCCATAAGTAGATTTTTTTTCTAAATAGGTTAAATGACATTTCTTTAAAAGTGTTAGGTACTTTATTGAAAGCTTTAATAGCCATAACATAGCAATAAGGAAGTATGAGTCCGTGGATGTCGCAATCTATTGGGATACCTTCGAAAAAATATATCATTATCACCAAGTTTTCTGAACATATGTTGGTTTCTCTTTACAAAACAAGTTATTTCATATATATACATACTTGGTAATGTCAGGATAGTATGTCTTTTATAAAATAGCCTGCAAGACTCCAAAGGTCCATCACAAATCGCTCTAATGCATTTCTTTTGTACAGACATGCATCTTGGATGTTAGTAGAGTTTCCCCGTAATATAAAACCGTATCGTAACACAAAGGCGACGTAACCACGATACGCAAGTAGTGCTGTTTTGAAGTCATTAGTTGATTAATGTTTTCGAAGAACGAAAATTAATCTATTTATATTGTTACAAACTTTATCAACGTTAAATTTCCATAAAAAATATTCATCCAATACTATTCCTAGAAAGGAATAGTATTGGAATATTTGTTTGTTCATTTTTTAGGTTCTTATAAGTAATATCAATTTTTGGGGAAAACATTTAAATATTTTGAAATTTGATGTATTTGTTCTTTGTCAAATTAACATTCAAATTATTACAGTTCAGCCATTTTACCACATCATCAATTTTCATCAATTTATATTATTTTCCTAAGTAGTCATATTATGTTCGAACGAAATTATCACTGAAATATCGTCAGTAAAAATATCGATTAATAATTAATAAAGCTTGGTTAGTCATTTATATAAACAAGAAACAGCAAAGAACCTAATACGCTGCCTTGAGGCACTCCATATCGATTGTACTAGGAATGATAGGTATTTGTTTGACATGGTTCTTTATCTACTTTATCTATTGCGACACACTGATCACGATTTTCCTATTAACTTTTCAATCAATCAGTTTAAAGCCTGTCCTCGTATACCATAGCTTTCACACTTGTTTAGTAATCTGTTGTGACTGACAAACGCAGTCAAAAGCTTTACTCATGTCAAAAAAGAAAGAAAGATGTCACTCTTATGGGAGGAACTAGAGTGACTAGTATTTATTCGTAATTCCTCGACAGTAAAGGCAATATTGTAACGGTACCGAGGACTTGAACCTAGAGTGCGTAAAAGTGAGTGGGTGTGTAGCTGACGCAGCTATCGAGGTGAGATAACAGTGGTGCGAATATTCGCTCCGCTAGCTGCCTAAGGCGACGTCATCGAAACCGGATTGCAAGTTATCGCTGCGATAAGCTAATTTGCACTTTCTGCCTAACATACACGCTGCAATGTCAAAGTGCGCTGCCTGCGGAAGGTTTGTGGGTCCAACTGAGAATGTCAAATGTACAGGCTGCAGTTATATACGACAAAATTTGCCTAAAAATTCCAAATTGCTGCCAAAATGGTTGTGTCCTGAGTGTACAATTAAACAACCCCGCATGGAGACGCCGATTAAGTTTCACTCAGGCTTAAATGACAGCGGAAGCCTGGAGTTATTGTCACCAACAGAATGTAACAGCGACAACCTTACACAGGTACTAAAAGAAATCAAGACACAAACTGCCGTCATGCGCTGTTGAAGTTCCTACAGATCCTTTGCATGCAATTTTTACCGTATGATCTTTATAGCTTGTAGACTTTTATATTAAATGATATTTACTTCTGACCTATCATAGAAGAATTACAGTCGCATCAAAACCACTCCTGAATTTAATTTAGAAACATCCCAACTTCTTAAACCCATCGCTTTTCGAACATGGTCCTGGATCGAAACCAGATAAACAATTAATAAGGATCAGCGGTTATTTACTGTGGATTATTAAAAAAAAAGAAGATTATACCTACTGAACAAAAGTGGTTGTGTTATAAAGGTCGACAATACTCGTTTCCCAGAATGCCTGACGAAAAGGAGTTAATAAAAAAGCGAGGCAGTTATAAGGGTCGTTTGACTGCTTTTGTGAACTACTTGGAAACGCTTCCAAGCGAACCTTTGACCTCTGCAGAAATCAGGGAGTTGCAATTACGTGTGGTTAAGATAGAAGCGTTGTATGAACAATATGATGAGGTGCAGTTACAGTTAGAATGTGTCGTCGAAAATGTATAAATACAGTTCTCGGAACGTTCTGAATTTGAGTCGCAATATTTCAAATCTCTGGCCAAAGCACAAGGTTTGTTAAATTCATTTTCTAATAATCACGACGGTTGCAGTGATAAAAATACTCGTATGAGTAGTCACAAGCTTGTTAAATTACCTACTATACAACTGCCAAAATTTTGTGGTTTATACGATAATTGGCTGGAATTTCACGACACCTTTACCAGTCTCATACACTCCAACGACGAGATAGACGATATAAATAAATTTCACTATCTGCGTGCGTCTCTGAAGGGTTCCGCAGCTGTGGTAATTCAGTCTATCGAGTTTTCTTCGAATAACTACGCTGTAGCTTGGAAACTTCTTTGTGAAAGATTTGACAATAAACGTTTATTGATACAAAATCATATTTCTGCCTTGTTTAATATAGAAGCTATTACAAAAGAATCGTGTGTCAATTTAAAACGTTTAATTGATCAATTAAATAAAAATTTACGAGCATTAGAATCGTTAGGGGAACCTGTTAAACATTGGGATACTCTTTTAATATATATTATGACTCAGAAGTTAGATCAAAAAACTTATCGTGAGTGGGAGGAGTTCAAAGGTCGATTAAAAACAGATAGCTCAATTAAATTCGACAAGTTTCTTACATTTATTCGTAATCGTGCCGATTTACTCGAAACTTTAGAGCTATCACGAAACAATCAATCCGTTCTTACACACAAAACTAATTCTAAAGTTAGATCTATGGTCTCAGTACAGAATTCCAAAAACCAAACGGATTCGTCCCAAAAAACTTGTCCTAAGTGTAATGGTGATCACAACTTAACTAATTGTCCACAGTTCCTCGCCCTAAATAGTGAAGCCCGTCTAAAATTGTTGCCGACTTATAAGGTTTGTTTTAATTGTTTAAAATCAGGTCACTTCGCTAACCACTGTAAAAAACCCAGTTGTAAAATATGCAAACGTAGGCATAACACACTCATTCATGTAGCAGAGTATAGAAATACTTCAAATACGCATAATAATGATAGTTCTAACTTGCCCAAGGCAAGTGTGCCGTCAAGTGGGCCATCAGCATCAACGAGGTTCAATAAAAATGACAATATTCAGGACGTCGCTTAATCTGCGAGCATGGCGTTGCCATTTCATAAAAAACAAAATGATGTTTTATTGTCAACAGCTTTAATTAAGTTGTACGACTACAACAATCGCGAACATGTTGTTCGATGTGTCTTGGATTGTGGAAGTACCGCGTGTTTAATGACTGAGAAGTTGTGTCAAAAATTAATTTTGACAACTAATCAACAATCTTACTACACATATAAACAAATTATGTCGAGTTCAAATAAAGTCATTAGATAACAATTACTCGGAATTTATTAATTGTTTCGTTTTGCCGTCAATTACCGACAAAGTGCCGAGTCGTGAAATAAATCTATTTGATTTTAAGATTCCCTCTGACATTTGCCTTGCCGACCCCACCTTTTAAAACCCTTCTGATATAGATATCTTAATAGGCGCTGACATGTTTTGGGACATATTAGGTTCGCGTAAAATTAAGTTAGGTAACGGAACACCTACACTTTGCGAAACTAAGTTAGGATGGATAATTTCAGGTCCTGTCGGCTACTATAAGAATATCTTGCCATATGAAGTTAAATGTAACTTTGCTGAAATAAATTCTACAGGCATTGATGATAACAATGTCATTAATAATAATTTAATGCGTTTTTGGCAATTAGAGGAGGTGAGTCCTAAGGCTTCTTATTACTCTTTAGAAGAAAAGATGTGTGAAGAACATTTTTTACAAAATACTACTCGTTGTGAAGACGGGCGTTTCTGCGTTCCTTTGCTTTTAAAACAGAACCCAGAAGTTCTAGGTGATTCCTATAAACGTGCTACACAATGCTTATTATCCTTAGAGCGTAGATTAAAAAAGGATACATCCGAATTTAACAGGCTATATTACGATTTTATGGTAGAATATCAGTCTCTAGGACATATGTCGGAATGTGAAACACCTAACTCGGGACAAAACACATGTTTCATTCCTCACCACGGTGTCCTCCGAGAAAGTAGTAATACAACTAAACTAAGAGTAGTATTTAATGCTAGTTGTCCTACTACCTCAAATATATCCTTAAATGATATTCAGATGGTCGGGCCTACCGTGCAGGACGATCTGTTGTCGATACTGCTCCGCTTTAGACAACATAAATACGTTTTATCCGCAGATGTGGAAAAAATGTACAGACAGATAGTCGTACATCCGTCTGACCGGTATTTGCAGCAAATACTTTGGCGTAATGATTTATCTGAGCCGGTCAAGACGTATCAATTAAATACGGTCACTTATGGCACCTCCAGTGCTCCATATCTTGCTACACGTTGTCTTAAGCAGATAGGCATTGACTGTAAAAATGACAAGGTCGCTGAAATTATACAGCGCGATTTTTATGTTGAAGATTTACTCACTGGAGGTGACCATATAGACGAGTTGAATGAAGTTCGTCACGAAATTACTAATGCACTTGCATCTGCTTGCATGCCACTAAGAAAATGGAAGTCGAATGAAACCCAGTTGGTCCCTAAGGCCGATCATACATCACTCGACTTAAATATTGGATCTAATGAGCCGACTAAATTGTTAGGACTTGGTTGGCACGCAGATTCTGATGAACTCTGCTTTCCAATAGCTTCGCTGATTCCTAATGGAAATACTAAACGTGATTTACTTTCTGTTATTGCACAAATATTTGACCCTTTAGGACTTTTATCGCCCTGTGTAATAACTATGAAAATGTTATTGCAAAAGCTATGGTTACACAAGCTATCCTGGGACGATCAATTAACATATGAAATAAGTACACGTTGGAAAAGTATTATTAAACATTTGCCATTGTTAAACAATATTCGCATTCCTCGAATTGTTGTATGCAACCGTTATGTCAAATTAGAACTACATATTTTTTCGGATGCATCTGAACAGGCATATGGTGCGTGTGTTTACGCACGCAGTGTTAACGAGAACAATGTGGTTACGGTGCGTTTGTTGTTAGCCAAAAGTCGCGTGGCTCCTATCAAACCCACAACAATACCAAAATTAGAGTTGTATGGTGCTCTAACAGGTGTTCGTTTGTACGAAAAGGTTATTAATTCTCTTCGTGCAAAAATTGATAAGGTTTACTTTTGGACCGATTCAACCATAGTGCTGGTTGAAATTATTGCCTTCTAAACTTCAGCCATTCGTGCGTAACCGCGTAGCTGAAATATTAGAAAAAGCTGGCAACTCTACGTGGAGACACGTCCCAACCCTTATAAACCCCGCAGACCTAATATCTAGAGGCGTAGATATTAGTAATCTACGACATTTAAATTTGTGGTGGTCTGGTCCCAATTATTTAAAACAAGAACCATCGAATTGGCCTTCTCAGCCTACAAATATTGGTACGTTACCAGAAACGAAACCTGATATAATTTTAAATGTTGCTGTTGATGGCCTCACTAATAATAGGCTTATAGATTTTAGTAGATTTTCTAATTATCTCCGACTTGTACGTTCCGTAGCTTATGTTTTGCGTTTTATTAAGTCTAGCAGGAAACAACTTATGGAAAACTTTCTTGAAGAAAAGGAATTAAAGAACGCATTAAATGTTATAATTTCTAAGTGTCAAGACGAGTCTTTCTCGGAATATAAAATACTTTTACAAAACCAAAGGTTGCCTAAAAAAAGTCGACTTCTTAAATTTAATGTATTTTTGGATGAAAATAATTTAATGCGCGTCGGCGGCCGTCTTGACAACTCAAATTTTAATTATGATAAAAAACACCCAATCTTACTACAGTCCAATCATGTTTTTACGAAGTTAATATTTGATTTTGAGCATAAAAGATTAATGCACGCAGGCCCACTTTTGCTACTAGCATCCATTAGGGAAACGTATTGGCCGATAGGTGGTCGCAACTTGGCAAAAGCCTGTTATCACAAGTGCGTACGTTATACACGAATGAAAGCTCGAATCGTGACCCCAATAATGGGAAACTTACCACAGCAGCGCCTTCTTCCAGGAGGATATCCCTTTGAAAATGTGGGCGTGGATTATGCGGGTCCCATTATGTGTGCTAGTCGTCAAGGTCGCGGGTGCAGGCTGGTAAAAGTTTACGTGGCTATCTTTATATGCTTTACCACTAAAGCTATACATTTAGAACTTGTGGGTAATTTGACGAGCAATAATTATTTACAAGCGTTACGTAGGCTGATATCAAGAAGAGGTAAGCCTCTTAATATATATTCTGATAACGGCTCCTCATTCGTTGGTGCTTATAATGAGTTATCCAAGTTTCTAAAAACGAATTGCAACTCTTTAAGCGAAAGCATGTCAAACGAAAATATAAATTTTCGGTTTATTCCGGCATATACTCCTCATTTCGGTGGACTCTGGGAAGCAGGTGTGAAGTCGACCAAATATCATTTGTTACGAGTGTTGGGAAACAGTCACTTAACATACGAAGAGCTTAACACGACTCTTACGCAAATGGAGGCGATACTCAACTCTCGACCGCTGACTCCACTCTCCTCAGATCCAGCAGATTATACACCACTTACGCCTGGTCATTTTTTGATTGGACGTCCAATAACATCTTTACCACAGAGGGACTACATGAATGACTCTCCGACTCATCTAACACGTTACCAACGTATTGAACTGCTTCGCCAGCATTTTTGGTCACGGTGGACCAAGGAATTTATTGCTGAGTTGCAGCAAAGAACGATGTGGCGTTCCTGTAAGGACGCATTGAAGTTAGATTCTTTGGTAGTCGTTAAAGAAGACAATCTCCCGCCATTAAAATGGAAGCTGGGTAGAGTTGTTGGCAGCCATCCTGGACCCGACGGCATAGTTCGCGTGGCAGACATAAAGACAACAACTGGACTCATCAGAAGAGCCTTTAATAATATATGTCCATTGCCCACTTCATCTCCAGTTTAGTGTGGTTGAAATCATAGATTTCAAAGCCCGGGGGCATGTTGAAGTTCCTACAGATCCTTTGCATGCAATTTTCACCGTATGATCTTTATAGCTTGTAGACTTTTTTATTAAATGATATTTACTTCTGACCTACCATAGAAGAATTACAGTCGCATCAAAACCACTCCTGATTTTAATTTAGAAACATCCCAACTTCTTAAACCCATCGCTTTTCGAACATGCGCCAGGAATTGGCTAGTTTTGGATCCAAATTTAGCCGGCTTTTTGCCGCGGTCGAAAGCTTGATTACACGAGTAGATGGGATTGAGGTCAGAGTGGTGGCGCTAGAACAGAAACTAAATCCAGCTGAAAAAAGTGAAAGTAGTGAGCTAGTCGGTATGATTGAGCGCTTAGAACTAGAATTAAATGATCGCGATCAGGACCTTCTGCTCAACGATGTAGAAATTTCATGTATACCGGAGTTAAAAGGTGTGAACCCAATACACATAGTTTCTCTGATAGCCGGCAAACTGGACGTAAATGTCGAGGACAGGGACATCAATTCAATTCAATTCAATATAATTTTATTCAGATTAGGCTACAATAATTGAGCACTTATGAATGTCACTACGCCATCGGTTCGTAAGTCTACAGGGCGGGAGACCTTGTACTGAGAAGAACCGGCAAGAAACTCAGCAAGGGCATTTCTTTTCTCCCTTTCTTTTACAGCGTCCAATTAAAATATTGGAAAATGCCCTCCCTATCATAAAAGGACACTTTCCATTACAAACATAAGTTTCCATTACATCGTAAGTGTGTAGCGGTGTGGTCCCCCGCGCCCACGACCGATCGCAGTGCGGCTCGCGTGGCGTGGACTGCGCGACCAGCTGTTGCGGAACGCGCGTGTACGTCGCGGCGCCAATACCGACGGTTTTAATTTGCCGGGTCCCACGCGTAAGTTTTATGTCAATGAGCGTCTCACAACCTCAAATCGTCAGTTATTTTACAAGGCGCGTCAGGAAGCTGCAAAACATAACTGGAGATACGTCTGGTCGCGCGACGGTCGTATTTACGCGCGCCTCCGACAGGAAATCGAAGCTCGACGCATAAGATCCGATACAGACTTGGCTAAGGTTATTGTTTAATTTTTTTGTTGGCTAAATGTTTGTCTCTTGTGTTTGTTAAGTATTTGGTGAGCAGAAAAAAAAACCATAGCTTCGCTGATGCTTTTGTTTTGCTTATTTTGTTACTTATGTTGTTTTGGCTGACAAATAAAATTGTACAAGTTTTTATGTTTGTACTAATGTTGTTTCTAGTATCTTTTCTGCTTATAATATATATATATATATTTTTATACCAATAAGGTGGCAAACAAGCACAGGGTCCGCCTGATGATAAGCGGTCACCGTGGCCTATGGACGCTTGCAACACCAGGGGCATCACTCGCGCGTTGCCGACCCTTCAAAAATCCAATAACTTCTTTCTTCATGTTTTATGTCAGTGCTGTGGTGCCAAACGTTGAACAAATTGCATATATTGCTGTTACCACCAATTCACTTTCAATATATTTATTTCGATTTTATATTCTTAAATTTATTCATTTTCTTATGACAATAACTACATCATATAATCATTTTAAATATTACGGTTCAACATGTTCTAGTGGCATAAATTTTATAATTATTTTTATACAATTAATCAATATACGTATTATTTTTAAGATAATTGTGCTATGCTATAATATGGCTTCAGGTTGGCCGGGTCGCGCAAAGTATATTTATTTATTACAGCAGAATAATAAGCAAGTAGTTTATTTTAATCTTCGATATGACTTCTAAAAAACTTAAGCTAAAAATTGGATTTCTTAACCCAGGCTCATTGGGCACAAAACATGATGAATTTATTGTAGCAATGGAACAACATAATGTAGACATAATGGGTCTCAACGAGACATGGCTACGCGAGGGCGAGGATGGTCGTGCGTCCACATGAGAGCGCATGCGCGGCGGCGGCGTGCGAGTGTGCGCGCACCAACTGCACCGCCCGTCGAACAAAATATGTGTCTACGGCTAATCGTAAATGGTACGCGCCTTGTTATAGGTACCGCTTATCGCCCGCCATGGCTTAATGTTGACACTTTTTTTGACGCACTGACTGACACAATAACGTCCTTTTTAAACGTTGATCTAAGGAGTATTTAATATTAATTGATACTGATAGTGCAGTAGTAAAAATTAATCAAGATTTGCAGAACATAGCTCTGTGGTCTGAATCTAACACACTTGTTTTAAATCCACGCAAGTCAAGTACATAGTACTTGGTTCAAGGAAACAGATAGACCAAATTGTCAGTAGGAATCCTACTACAAGCATTCTTGGAGGATCTACCTGAGATCGTGTCACCGAGACGAGAAATCTGGGCGTATTAATGGATGACAGTCTCCGCTTTGAAAGTCACGTTTTAGAGATTGTACGAAATTGTTTTAACCGCCTTAAAGTTCTGTATCGCATTCGTGATTTTATAAGTGAGGAGCTACGTATGAAACTGTGTGACTCTCTAGTACTTTCAAGGTTAGCTTATGCAGATACTGTGTACGGCCCCAGGTTGGTAGCAAAAACATATAGAATTATACAGAGAGAACAAAATGCCTGTGCAAGGTACACTTTTAATATACCGCCACGTAGCCATATTACCTCCTTCATTCTTAAGATGTCCTACCGCAGAGAGCTGCACATGGCTACGCTATTGTTTAAGGTGATCAAAACCAATAATCCAAAATTTCTTTTCGATAGACTTAAGTGGCGAAGAGAAGACGATATTCGGTATATGAGAGTTTTAAACAGTGTTTTGAAAATACCACAACATCGAACAGCCGCTTTTCGCGGAAGTTTCAGATAGCAAATGTTGGAACAACATACCTCCTAGGCTAAATAGTAATAATATTTTTAATAATGTTAATGATTTTTATATGATTTTACTGATTTTATATATATATATACTAAATTTTATTCTATATATCTGAAAATACAATTTATGCCTACATATATATTGACCTTAAGTTAAGCTTAAACTAGAACACATATCCATAACCTTTTTATTAAGGGCGACGCTGAAAATCAGCGCTGCAGCACCTTGTTGCAGCATACGCTGCGTCGACGTCCTGTTTGGCATCACAGCACCCATATTTAAATTTAAAAAATATGTCTAACCAGATCCGTATGTTTTTGTTTTGTTTTTAAGTGTTTTATTCTGTCTGTACTAATCTTGTGTGTACCTAGGTACCCTCTTTGTGTTTTTTTAAGGATTTTAAATATAGAATTAGATTTATTAATTAGATTTTAAAGATAATGAAAGAAACCTCAGTCACACTGCATGGTTTTAAAAATGTAGTTTAGTTACTGACTTTTCGCACAATCATTGCAAAAAGGTTTATTCGCATTTTTGGATTTAATTTCTGAATCTATAAAATTGTCATTGCATACATTTGCTATCTGTAAAGGATTAGTGATTAATTTATTATTTTGTAAAATTTCGTCAAATACCTTTGGTTTACTATTTTTATTTTGTTTCCTCAAGTAGTATATTATATTTTCTTATTGTTATAGTTTATTGCACTCTTGCTATAGTTATGGGTAGGTTATTCTTGTTTATTTTATTGTCTTTTCTTTATTTTATATAAGTTATAGGTTAAGGTATATGTAGATATCCGTCTCGGTGCACCGATGCTAGCCTGAAAACTCCGACTGAAAATCAGTGCTGTGGTGATGGCCACAGCTTTTATGTTGAGTGGGAGACTTTGTTTGGTGATAAACAGCACATAGTAGAGACAGTATGTATAGTATTTTTTTAATTTTAGCCTTATTGTGTTGTTTTAACCAAATAAATATTTTTCTTTCTCTCTTTCTTTAAATTATGATACAGTTGATTATCTGAAGCTCAATTCCGCAACATTCAATTTTTTTACCATATTTAATTCTTAATAGGGTAAAGAGTTATTAAGTAACATACAAACACCACCCCTTCCATAATTGAATAATCAAATCCTATAAAAATGACTGACCATTTGGTATTTTTTCGGAAGGTATGACAAACGTATGGAATACAAATTGGGGCCTTGTATTTGATGCAGCCACGGTAGATGAAAAGGTAGATGTTTTTAACAATCTTCTGACTGAACTTTAAAATCAGCATGCTGCTGAAAGATTGATTCAAGTCAAACATTATCCCGCACCTTGGCTCACAGATGAAATTAAAGCTTTTCAAGAAAAACATAATCAAGCCAAAGCTAAATTTAAGCTTGAGAAATAGGTTGTGTAGTGATGCACAACGACGCCATATCCATAATTATGTCAAAAAGGTACGTACGTAACGGTGATCTAGGGAAAATCTGGAAATTTCTGAAGTCATTAGGGGTTGGTAAAAGTCAACAATCATATTCTTCAAATAATATCGATAATAAACTTCTTAATCAACACTTCACAGCTGGTACGGGCATTGATCCCAGCAAAAAGGCACAAGTGCTTAACCATCTTTCGATACACACATTTCCTAACTTTACTTCTTTTAGTTTTAATCAATTCACTGATAGTGATGGTAAGAAGTGTATCATGGATATATCTTCCAATGCTGTTGGCAATGGCTGCGTTGTTCAGTAGCAGCAGGTTGTTTAGCCAAATGCTTGGCTGAAATGTCAATTACACTATTATTCTTACACTGCTCAATAAAAGCAGATTGTTTAGCCAAAAAATATTGTATTAATATAAAAAAGATCGCTAACACTCTGGTACCTACACCACCTATTGTACACCATTGTGTGTGAGATATTTATGTCTTGTCCTCATATAATTATGTCTAAAAATACTGTTAGTATCTATCACATGAAAGGCATTCGTATTGCTAGACATAGTATGCAAAGCTAAATTTAACTTACACCTAAGGTTTTCTTCCTTCTGTGGCAAACGCTTACGATAGGGAAATGGAAACATTACAATTTTATTTACTTCAAGTGCGCTTATTTTTATTATAATATTGCCTTAATTCTCCTCTATTTACATTACCCCTATTACCGATAAATATAACTAATATAGACGATGAGGTCATTTTTCAGACTTTAATGAACTTCTTATTATTTTAACATAATTGACATTTGGCATAAAATTACTTAAAACCGGTTGTCCTAGACTAGAGAGAGTGCAATATGATTGTTGTTCGGATTCCAAACTGACACACTTGATGACTGAGGTGTTGGTAAAGGTGGCTGCACACTTTAGCTGTGAATCACTGAGGCGTTTACAATCGCACATACTGTGATCAAGTTGTAATGACTTAAAACGCTTTGCATTAAATAGTTTAGAAGTTTCACGGTTTTTTCATATATATCTATCAAACATTTTTCGGAAAATCCAGTGAAAAAAAAATTAAATTTAAAGGAAGGAAGGATGGAAGCGCGCCCCTGGATCTAAAATTAAAATAGGTGTTCCACAGGGTTCCATCCTGGGGCCATTCCTATTTCTTATATACATTAATGGTCTGCCGGAGGTCGATAAAAACAATCACGAGATAGTGTTGTTCGCAGATGACACATCACTATTGTTTAGAGTTAAAAGACGCGAAACAGTTCTAGATAATGTAAACAACTGTCTGCCTAAAGTTATCCACTGGTTCAATATGAATTTGCTTTTAAACAGTAAAAGTAAAAGTAAAGTTAAAATTTAGATGCAAAACTTTAATGGGGCCCACACATAGCTGGATTGGCGAATAGAATAGTTGCAGCTTTTGCGGTTAAAAAGATTCGTCAACCTACAGACGAAGCCACAGCCCGGCTAGTATACTTTAGCTACTTTCACAGCGTGATGTCCTATGGTATCCTATTATGGGGACACGCAGCTGATATACACACAATATTTGTACTGCAGAAGAGGTCTATTCGAGCAAATTACAATTTATCTAACAGACACTCTTTAAGGGATAAATTTAAAGAGATCAATATACTAACTTTACGTCGTCAATATATATTTGATAATGTAATTTATGTTCATAAGGATTTTAATCTTTTTAAAAAAAAAATAGTGATGTTCGTAATCGAAATACAAGAAATAGACACAAACTGGCTCTGATCCACACAAGGCTTGAAAAAAATTATAAATAATTTAAAGGACAATGTGTCCTTTTTTACAACAAAATCCCTGCAGAAGTATGTAAATTGAATTTAAAAAAGTTTAAAATGTTTGTTACACAGAAACTTGTCAAAAAGCATCCTTTTCAACTAATGACTATCTTATAGATAAAAACGCATGGAATTAACTAAAATGTTGTTATCATAGTACTTATATTTGGAAATGTACCAATCGTTATACAATTAAAATTGAAAAGAGCGACAGCTGGAGAGTTTCTTTCGCCGTTTCTTCTCCCCAGAAGACCATGTTGATTCCGAAACGGTAGTAGTTTATAAATTCCTTGCATATTATACTGACTTCAAAAAAGTGATATCGTATCCTATTTTTGAGAAATAAACTATTTGAATTTGAATTTAAACAGTCACAAATCACTAAGTTAAAATTAAACATACAATCCTGCGAAAAGTAATTCCTGTGGATTTGTGATGTGCTGTGGACCGAGGATTAAATGTTTTTACCGTACATTTCACCATTATCGTAATTGTTAAGTATCGTGTTAGTGAAACCATTGCGCGATTATTTACAACTGTGAATGAACGGCAGCACGGTATGTTGGTGGACATAGGTGAGATTGCACGAATAAGTGCCCCGGATTGCGTATCTAGTGGTGAACATTTTCCGAAATGGCTGAAGTATGATATTTTTACCTTTTTAACGCCTATATCTTATCTACATATCTATAAATTTCCAAAAACTGCATTAATAAAAAAAAACCATATAATTATCGAACCCGCTTACAAAATTTCAAGAGAATCGGTTGAAAAAATGCGACCTGTAGAGAACACCCGGACAGAGAAATTGTTTCCATCCACAGCCTTCGTACACCCTTAGGGGTAAGGATTTTTAAAAAGACCGAAAAACATTCACTGCGGAGGCTACTATTTTTGTTTAGTATTTCTAAGAGTTCTCTTTCGTTATCGTCCCTGATTGCACTTGATCACATTTTAACTAAGAAATCTTAAGTTCCTGCAAAGCCAGTTGAAGTTTGGTTTCTTCCTGACGAGCTGATGTCATCATTTTAAGGGTGGTTGAACGTATTAAATGCAAAAGAAAGTGATTAAAACTTAACAAGGAATATCTTGACAACGTTACGAAAGAGATTGTTTGTTGACAATTTGCTTATTAATCGGTAACTTTACCTTAAGATTATTGATCCCACGAACTCTTGATAATGGTATCAAGTTCCTTCATTATCTCTTCGGCCAGCTTGTTTATTCTGCGGCGGAGAGTCAGGCATAGTGTTGACTGCCACAGTCTTCGCAGACGTCTTTTCTCCGAGATGCGATCCATGACGTGCTTCGGTAGAGGGGAAGTCTCCCCGTGTGTGACGTGGTAGTGGAGGAAGCTGTCAAGGCGTTCTGCATGGGTGTGGCCAGGTCAATGGCAATCTCGTCCACGCCCTCTGCAGTGAGTACGGGTCGAGACGGGTGTGGGCATGCATATTTTCCGCAAATTGATCCCAGTCGGTTCGGTCACGAGAAACGGGCGTGATTCCTTTAATTCTAATTTGTTGGGCCGCAGTCAAAATAGAGAGTATGGTGGTCTGATCCCATGTCAAAAGGCAACACCTCTAGCGTGGGTTGGCATTGAAGACCATAGTGTGCCAGTAGGTCAATGACGTCTGGTTGTTGGCCTGTCTGAAACGGGATATGCGTTTGTAGAGAGCATATAGATGGATCGCTTCGTTGCCCGTCCATAGCTCTACACCTAATGTGTCAAAAGTGTCAGGAGTGACCCGAGGAAGCACCTGGTGTACCAGTCTGCGCTTGACTAGGACGGCAAGCACTCTTCTAGCACTGCCAGTTGTTGGTGAGTCCAGAAAGTAGGTATGGTAGTTCCGCATCTTCCAAATTCCTTCCTGGCAAGATGGGTCTCACTGAGCAGAACTACGTCGACGACTTGTTCAGTAAGCAGAGAGCGAAGAGCGCTAGTCTTCTTCCGCAGACCGTTGGCGTTCCAAAATAAAATTCTTAAGTTAAAACTATTGAATTTCATTGAGTTCCAACATTTCTCTGAGGTTCGCAGGAGCGAGATCTGCGTTATCCCGCGCGGCTTGTAGGATATTGATAAGAATGTCGAAAACCGTGTCGTTCGCTCTCTTCACCGACGAGTTAACCTCGTCTCGACCTATTCGTGTCCGGAACATATTCCTATAGGAACAAAGGGTGAACTTTATTATCTTATTTACAATTCATTAGCGATAAACGGCTATCTGTCTATACACGTAAGTATCTATAACGCTAAGTTTAGCCGTCCGCAACAAACGACGTCTTTCGGTGTTTCATGGGTGTTTCAGGTTGCGCCCTACTCGAATGTGCAGTTTTCTTCATTTAAAATCGATTCCACTGTCCTATTGCAAGTTTGAGACTGGGAAAAATTTACCTGGCTTTTTACATTCTTTAACTAATAAATTACTGTATTTGTTTTAAGATATCGCTTTAAAGAAATAACGGCCGTTATTCTATTTTCAACTCATAACTCGTTATCAACTAGTAGCGGGCACATAATTTATTGTACCAACAGCTTATTTTTACTTCTAGTATTTACTTTGTGAACGTCACTTTTCTTGCTGAAACTATTGATATTTTTATGTACATATAAAAGATTTTCAAATATGTAATGCGACGCTAAAGTTAAAATATTTACTTCCTGCCTATGCCTGAGAGATATGCAAGTTGTAATTGCTCGCTATTAATATTCTTATCTTAATATATATAAATCTCGTGTCACAATGTTTGTCCTCAATTGACTCCTAAACTACTGAACCGATTTTGATCAAACTTCTTAAATATCTGTTATTTGATCCAACTTAAAAGATAGGATAGTTTTTATCTCAATATGTCAAGTGCGAACCGGACTCGGGCACTATAGGTAAAAACCAACTTTCGCCGGGTACAGAGGGACGGCAGCGGAACAACGTTCGCCGGGACAGCTAGTTTTTAATATATTTGTATATATATATATATATATATATATTTAAAATTATGTTAAATAATATATTAGTCGCTCTGACTAACATTTGGTAATGTAAATTTAACATATTTGGTTTCTTTTTCCATTAAGTAACAAATTATTAGCGTTAAACCAATTTACAATTTTAAAAATGGCATTATTTAATTCGTCATAACATGTCTGTCGTCTCTTAACTTTTAAAACTAAGAGGTGTCATCAGCAAATAAGACAATGCCATGGTTTTTTACATGACATGGGAGATCATTAAGGTAAATAAGAAATAGAAAAGGACCTAAAATTGAGACCTGAGGGACTCCCATAGTGACTGCTGATCCCGGAGATCTTTTACCGTTGACATCTACTTTCTGTTCTCTGCTGCACATGAAAAGTAAAAATTAAAACTTGGTATATCTGTACGCTTTTCAACACACTTAACAAACCGTTTTTCAATTCATTCCTTAGGCATGTAAAATTTGATTTGTAAATATTTTTAAATTTTGTATACATCCTTGGTATTTTCCCATGGTTTTCAAGTGTCTACAACACTATTCAAAAAAGGTTTCAACAGTTTCGGGATAAAATTTAACCCTAAAGGGAAGAAAAGGGGTGTGCAAATTTGTTAAGTGTAACTGTAAATTTTCTGTAGTCAATTGAATTAGAAAGTTATTTAATATATATATATATAATATATATATATATATATATATACACACACTTAATAAACTATGTGCTCCTAAGTGGAAATAGGGGGACAAAAAATTATGTGTTGGAAATAATATCTTATGCTGAAATTTTTTGTGGAAATATAAGTACAGACTCAACATCAGTAAGTCCTAATTGCTATTTGGTGTTATGATTATATTTTAGACATCATTAAAGATATTTTTTTTTGCAATAATAACTGGACGCTCAAAACTGTCACAAATGCAAACGCAAAGGGTAGGTTATAAAAGCAACTTGATATGGAAGATTCTATAATCTATGCGAGTGAAACCGTGGGCGAAAAGCTATTTGTATAATATATAAATACTTATTATGATATACAAATATTTTTTATAATATATAAATACTTATTATAATATATAAATACTTTTTATAATATATAAATACTTATAATAATATATAAATACTTATTTAAATAATTTTCATTGTCAACAAACCACACATTCATATTTTTAAAGTACTCGTAAGATGATTGAAATAAGCGGATCACAAAATTCAATGTTCGGAAACTTTGAAAAATATTTTATCTTAAAATATATGCAGGTTTCAAAGGCAGGTACGCAACTGAGTAGGTAGGTAGGTTTGTAGAAAACTTACAGTTTTAAGCATAATACAGTGCAAGGATTGAAAGCTACAATATTCAGCTAACACCTTAAGCAAACATAATCTTTTGCTAACTAGGTACTTTGTTTATAAACTGTAATAGCATGCTCAAATTAAACTAAAATATATATTTATAATATTTATTGACGCTTTAAAACCAAAACCTGGTGTGTCTGCATTAAAACAATTAGTTTTTATGTCAAACAGTGAAAATAAAACAAAAATAGTTATTGTTTAGAAGTTTCAAGGTTTATATCACTATCAAACATTTTTCGGAAAATCAAATCAAGTGAGAAGAATTTTAAATAACAGTCGCAAATCACTAAGTTCCAAAACGAAGAGTGACATAGTGAGCAAATATTTTTGAAGTCAATTTTATGTAAATTTCGGTAGTAACATAACCAAACGAAAAACATCGTTTCAAACTCACAAGACCGTCTCATCCCGCAATCATGCTACTCGTAACGGCATCGAAATATCGATAATTTAAACCTTAAATAATCGAAGAACCCCGAAAAAATTATAAATAAAATAACTTATTTTTATTAGTAGCTTGGTATTTATTTAAAAGGTGTAAACTGAATTAGTTGGGTTTCGCGACCAAATTCAGTTGTAGAAGGTGACAATTCGCTATTATTTAGTATTTAGCACTTTTACGCCATCTTTTGATAAGTGAGCATCTTGACGACCTTCTTCTTTGGCCTTAAGTAGCAGCGATAGGTAAATAAATAAATAAAATGCATAATTTTATATTACAATACCATTATAGGTATTTTTAATTAAAGCAACTAAGTTGAAGTATGACGTACGGATGACGTACAGGACGAGGACGAGTACCTTGGCGCGGTAGTCATCGGCGTCGGCGAACTCGAAGTCGTGGTCGGGGCGGCGCGAGGAACCCGCCGTGAGCAACGCGCCCACCGCGAGCAGCGTCAGTGATACTCGCATAACACGGGCCACAACCACAACACAGAGCACACGGCACGCAGCTGGCCCGAGTCGATGTACCCGGATGCACACCGGCCCGCGCACTGCCGCCCCGCACGCCCGCCTACCCCGGGGACCTGCCTCCGCCACCGCTCCGGCGCGCGCAATTTGTCCGCGATCTTTCTGATGTCTACAAACTAGATTCTTCTCTTTTATATAAATGAGGGCAAATAATGTATGTAAAGTTAGCAGAACAACTATCGCAAATCGAAATGAAATCAGTTGCGTAATTTGCCTCTAATTTGCCGTGATGTATCCGTGAAAAAATAAAATTTGCCGCTTTTATATTTTTGAGATACAGAGTTTTCTGCTAACTTTACGTAAAGTTAGCAGAACACTAACGAAAAAATAAGATTTAGAGAAAACCAAATACACAGGAATTTGCCGTGATTTATCCGTGAAAAAATAAAATTTGCCGCTTTTGTATTTCTTGAGTCACAGAGTTTTAAAATTTGCCACTTTTATACATTTATTGTTATAGGGTTTTTTTTTACGTTTTAGTAGGCAACTAACGAAAAAATGGGATTTAGAGAAAACCCGCTTTTATATTTTTTTAATTACAAAATTTTCAATTCATCGGCTAAATAGGTGGGCGACTTGCGAGCTATCCTTCTGGAGGTCATGCTTCCTGGTCGCTTGCCAAAGCTGCCGAAGGGAACTTTTGCCAGTCGTCGTTACCACCACTGCGAAAGACCGATGGTGACTTGGTCCATAGTACTAAAGAGAAGGCCGATCTACTGGGCAGTCTCTTTGCCTCAAACTCAAATATGAACGATGAAGGCGCTGTACCACATGTACGGTGAAACCGCTCATTATGCTAAATGTGCAATTCAGCAATATTGTCAACTTATAGATTTATATACATTTTCCCTCAGTCCATATTATAGTAGGCTCCGCGGCGCGTGTGCTCACATAGCATTAAATTATCAATTTTTTTTGTATTAATAATTAATCAAATATATTTTACTGTGCATTATCAAAGTTTATCATTATCAACCACATCAAAGATCATAGACATATTTTTGGTCCCTCGAGTTAAAATTAGGACCTCGCGGTGTGACTGTGAAACGTGACTTTGCAACGTGACACGCTGTGAGGTGAACTAGCAACTTTGGTGAACTTAGCAAACAATTTCATAAACTTATCAAGAAACTATCAGTGTCCTTTAAATATCAATATATCAATCATCATTAACACATCGATAACCACTCTTCGGGACACCGGGAACATCCAGGTTACCGTTCCAGCGATGACAAGTAAGATCTTTCCAATTCTTCCTTTTATCAATACATATCAAATCCAGCATGGAGGATGTTCTTACAACACAAAATCAGGTTATTTTGGCAATCGAGCAACTTTATACTAACTTTAAAAAGGACGGCGCGGACAGAAAAAACGCTGATTATATTAAACGTCGACTTAGTACTCTCGACGATTATTGCCGCGGTTTTCATGCAAATCATGTTAGCCTATGTAATTTTGGAATCAAATCCCACTCGTATTTTACAAGTAATCAATATGAATCAGTGAAGGAGAGGTACGACAGCATTCGAGAGTAGGCCAGGAACTTAGCGGTTAAAACCTGCAACAACATTGGCTGAGCCAAGAGGCACTCAGCAATTATCTTTTCAATTATCAGAGTCGGTTTCTAGAGGTTCAAACAGCAGAACTCAGGATATGCTTAAAAAACAAGCGAGCAACTTTCGTGCTTTTAAACGGACATTAGGAAGCATCAATTTAGAGTCAGTATCGGAAAAATGGGAGTTTGAAGATATATTGCGCACTATCCAATCACGTTGGTCAGTTATTGATTCCCTACACTGGGAACTTGATAGCGAATTAGAGGGGTCGAATTAGGAATATTTATTCTAAATATGAAAAAAATTACAATGATTTTAAAAAAGCAGTTAATAGTAGCTTATGGGCCGTATCGCACAAGGAAAAGGTAACACCACAAATGGAGATCCCAATATTTGCCGGTAACTATCATCAATGGACTTCATTTAAAGATTTGTTCCACGGGGCTATACATTCCAACCCCCATTTATCCAATGCGCAAAGAATGCAATTTCTGAAGGCTAAGGTGAAAGGAGATGCTGAGCGATTGATACAACATCTTTTAATTAGCTCCGATAATTATTGTGTTTGTTGGGATATTTTAAATAATAGATTTAATAATGAAAAACTAATATTCACATCACATGCTACTATTTTGATGGGTATACCAGCGAAAACTATCATCTTATCACATTAGAAGTATGCATGACACAGTGGTAGAGACTATAAGTGCCATCAAAAACCTAGGAGTCGATGTGAGTTCATGGGACCCGCTGATTGTTCATATCTTATCACAGAAATTAGATCCAGAAACTTCTATTCTCAAACCCTAAAACAACCAAGGAAATTACCAGTTTTACAAGAATTCCTGAATTTCTTGGAAAGCAAATTTACCATTTGGCAGGAAATCAGAGTATCAAGCATATAGGGGAAATAATCAAAAGCAAGAAGAAAACAAATATCAGAAGCCAAATTTCTCTAAAGTCAAATCGAATCGAAATCAAATCGAGTCCAGCATTCATCAAATCAAAATAAAAATGTCTCTTTCGAGAACTTTAAATGTCCTCTTTGCGAAACTAATGAACATGCCTTTTTCTACTGCCAAAAGTTTTTAGATATGACACTAATAAACAAAAAACGTACTGTGTCAAGATTGAATTTATGCAATAATTGCCTTTATAACCATTATGGTAAAGTGTGCATTTCTGAAAAACGTTGCCGCACATGCAACGGTCGCCACAACACATTCTTACACGAGGCATACGGGCAAGCTAGCAACCGGACACCTACAAAATTTTTTTTGTAACAATTACAACATGCAGTCGAGGTCTCAATCGACGCCGCCTGCTCAAAGGAATACTCACGTGTCATTACAAGGTGACATTCCAGAAGTGTTATTGGCAACAGCCATGGTAAAGGTTCAAGGTCGGGATGGTTCATATTTTAACATGCGAGCCCTTCTTGATCAAGGGTCACAGGCATGTCTAATATCTGAAAATGCAGCTCAGTTGTTGGGGCTACCTCGGCAAAATATCAAGGGAGTAGTTTCAGGAATAGGAGACATGCCAAACAACTGTAAAGGAGCTATCACAATCAATTGTTCTTCAACACATAATGATTACACTTTCCAAACCGATGTTCTTATAATGAAAACCCTTATAAAAAAATTACCTACCACAACATTTTCTAAGCCCGGACTTCTATGTCAGACCCCTATCGACTTATTGTTAGGGGCTGACATCTACTCTGAAATACTTTTGGAAGGCATTTGTAAATCACACAATGCATTGCCTATAGCACAACAAACCCGTCTGGGATGGATTCTGAGTGGAAAAATCAACACACTGCATTGCAATGTCATCATAAATAATATTCACAATATCAGGAAATTTTGGGAGATAGAAGACGTAGTGGAGGAATCAAACCTATCAAGAGAGGATCAAAGGTGCATAGACTTTTACCAAGCTTCTACAAAAAGGCGTAAAAGTAGCCACTATGAAGTTAGAGTACCATTAAAATCAAATTTTGAGCAAAGTCTAGGAGATTCTAAACCAAAAGCAATTGCACAATTTAAACAATTAGAACGAAAATTACCTATCAACCAAACCTTGCGAAAGAATATAAATTGTTTATTAATGAATACTTGACGCTCGGACACATGATACCGGCCGGAAGAAACACGAAACTCAGTTGTTTCTTCCCACATCACGAAGTTCATAAAATTGATTCCACAACTACACAACTTCACGTCGTATTCAACGCATCATCAAAAACGTCTTCCGGACAAAGTCTAAACAATGTAATGGAAAAGGGGCCAAATTTACAGCAAAACTTACAAACACTTATCATTAAATGGCGCCAATATAAAATTGGTCTTATTGCTGACCTGGAAAAAATGTTTCGACAGATCTGGCTTCATGAATCAGACCAAAATTTACAGCAGATAGTATGGAGAGAAAATCCTAACGAACTGCTACAAGAATACAAATTAGCCACCGTTACGTATGGAACAAAAGCTGCCCCGTTTAGGTTTTTTTTTTTTTATAAAAGAAAACTAGTTTTCCATTGACATTTCGTCCATGCTCTTTTTTAGGTTATTTATTGATTATGTTTTCATTATTTAATTGGCGTGCAGTGCCGTACAAATATATTTATTACTACTCTAAGACATGCAATTTTATGGGTTACTAGGGTAATTTTTTTTTTTTTTATTGTATAATTAGAATGTTATTTTTATTGTTTTAATTGTTGTGTTTACGTTAATTTTAACTAGGTATATAGTAATTTTTTTTTTTTTTTTCCTCTAGTAACCCGAACAAAAACTAAGTTAGTCCGGGTTCCTCTTGTGTTGTAGACTTGTCAGGCTCCGGGTGGAGGGTGCCTGTTATGAGTTTGGAGAGGTGTCTGTCGTGTCTGCGTAGTGAAATTTCCGGGTATTAGGTGTTGGTAAGGTCTGCCAGTGTTTCTATGGTTTTGTAGTCTCGGTTCTTCATGGCCATCTTGATGTTGTAGTCCAGTATGGTGTTAGGACTCTTTATGCCATTCTTGAAGAACCGTCCTGTGGCGCTGTCGGTGCTGTCCGTGTAGAAGGTGCATGTGGTTGTGTGTCTTGAAATAGCAACTAATGCATGAGGTACACTGTCATGTAGTTGGAGTTTCCTTGAGGACGTCTGGATTATTACTACGTCGTCGTAGGTCAGTCCCTGTGCTTCGTGTACTGTTAGGACGCTTGAGTTAGTGGCATTCCCATACCCTGAATTTTTTAGAAGCGTCTTGTCCTCTTGGGTGAAGACGAGGTAGAGGGTGTTTGGCTGGTCTTTGGGAATGACTGCGTCTGAGTATGTTTTCAGCATGAGGGATGTGGCGATTTTTTTAGACGAGTAAATGCCACTGTATACTTCATGGACGGCATAAGCGACGTCCATTGGGTTCCTGGGTGTACATAACAGTTCTTGGGTGACTGAAGCCATAAGAGCTGGTCTGTTGTATTCCATGGTAAAAAGATTTTGTCGGTCAATGTAGGGCAGTTGGTTTATATCTCCAATCTCCAGTCTCCTGCAGTAGGTCTTTTCTGTGGGATGGACACCGTTGACTAAGATCGAGGCCATTGTACGAACTTTCCTGTTGGTTTTAATATTGTATTTACCCTCGATATTTGCTCGCAGGTCTTTTGCGGCTTCGGAGGTTGTTGTTGTTATGATGTCGTCTACGGTGTTAAAGTTGTTGATTACCCATGTTGTCTTGCCGCAGCCGGGGACTCCGTTTACCCATTTGATAATTGGTGGTGACCAGTTGTCCAAAGATGGCTCTCCTGTAGCAGTTGTGGATATTGTATTTGCCATTTCCAGGATTTTATCTATGAGCCACACTTTTGTATCTTTAGTATTCACTACTAATGGATCCTGCTCCGTTGCCTTGAAGGTGATGTTGCCGGTTCTTTCAGTCTCTTCTTTGTCCGCTTCGACAAAGCCTTCCGATGAGTTATATGCTGCCATATGTGTGGTGATTGGCTTCCTTTTGATGGTTTGGGAAGTGTTGTTATCATAGATTGTGGCCTCAGTTTCTTCAAGTTTGATTTTTAGATATCCTTCACTTTCCCTATAGAAGGCTTCTAGGATATCAATGCATACTTTGCGGCACACAGTCTTTGATGCTACTAGGATGGCTTTATATTCCAGAAAGGCGTTGATGTAGTGGTCTTTTATTGAGTCGGCTTTCCTGATGTTTGGAGGTGTCACTATCCCCTGGTCGGCTAGTGTAGTTTGTTTGGACAGCTTCTTTTCTCTCTTTGTTTGTGTTTTTTTAAAGAATGTGAGTGCTGCAGTGCCCTGGTTGTGGTCATTTTTAAGTTTCCTTATTTTTCTGGCCAGTATGTTGGGCATGGATGTTGCTGCGGCACTGATAGATTGAATCATAGTTTTTTGGTGTTCTTTGTCTTTGGTGTGGGGCCCTTCGACGTTCCCTGAGCGGCTATGGTTTCCTTTACCTGGAGTCTTTCTGAGCCGCTTGTGGTGTCGTCTACTGGGTGCCCCCAGCAGTCTGTTGGTTGTGTGCGGGACGGGTTTGGAGGCTTTAGATGGTTTAGATTTTCTCCCCTGTCCTCGTATATGACGATCTCATGGTAATGTGAGGCTTAGATGCATCCAACATAGTTTTTCGTGTGGCCTTTAATGAAACTGACGGTCATGGAGTCTATGCTTATTTTCCGTGGGGTGAAGGTATCTTTGGATTCACTCAATTCGGTTAGTAAAGCACAGGCTTTTTGAAATTGGTCAGTTTCATTGTGTGCTTCGAGTAGTACTATTGTTTTGTTCTGTACTCGAAGGATTTTGCAGACTTGATTTGTTATGACTATGTCGGGTAATTCGTCATATAGTCGTTTTTTGATGTTTGTTTTGTTGGTGTCATTGTTTTTAAGTTTTGCCAGGCCCGGTGAGATGGCGACTCCCTTTGATGATGTTGTTTGGCAAAAACTTATTCCAAGTTTTTCAGAGTTGCAGTTCATGAATAGAACCACTCCTTTTATTTTGATTCCTGGGCTCCCAGTCTCGCCACTCTCTAGGAGTGTCTGTAGATTGGGTATCGGGTAAGGTGGAGATTGTTTGATGGGCTGTGGTGGTGCCCTGCGCCGTTGGTGGTGGAGTGGTTAGTGTGATGTTCCTTCCTGCAACTGAGAAGACAGGGTTGTTCATGGTTTTTCTTATCTTGTCAACTATTGATTGTGCAACTGCACTGGCTGTCTGTTTGAGAGTTTTCTGGTTATTATCCCTTTGTTGGGTTTGGGTGTGGAGTACCGTTGAGGAAGTTTGATGGACAGTCGCTGTGTTCTGCACCGTTTGTGATGAAGTGGGTTTGGTTAGGTTAGGTTTTTTTTTTTTTTATTAAAAGAAAACTAGTTTTCCATAGACATTTCGTCCATGCTCTTTTTTAGGTTATTTATTGATTTTGATTTCATTATTTAATTGGCGTGCAGTGCGTTATATTTATTGTTTTAATTGTTGTGTTTACGTTAATTTTAACTTAGTATATAGTAATGTTTTTTTTTTTTTTTTTTTAAATTTTTTTTTTTTATTTTTTTCTTATTATTTTTTTTTTTTTTTTTTTGCTAGGAAAAGCTTCGGATCGTTTCGGATGACATTGGCACAAATATCCGCGGTGAAACCATCTGACCCAGGCGCCTTTTTAGGATTAAACGAATCTGTAGCCATGTACAGTTCGGTCAAATTAAACGGTGGGTCCTTTTGTTCGTTAGTTTCATGCTGCGTATTGACTTTCTCTGCCGCTTCTCTGATAGAGAAGTGTTCGTCATTGTCCTCATCTATTCTATCTTCAGGATAAAAGGTTTCCGCCAACATCTGCACCGAACCCTTACTGTCTAGTGTCTGCCCATTCTTTTCCAATGGTTGATCCTCTTCCCTCTTCCTTGTCCTTCCGATAACCCTGTAGATACCGTCCCATACACTTTCACGATCCTGTTTTTCACAGAACTGCTTCCAGCTGTTTACCTGGGCCTTTTTTGCCTCTAACTCATATTCTTCTTTCTTTTGCAGGTACTCTTCAACCACTTTTGCTCGACGGATGGGGGCTGCGCGACTGATCCTATTTTTCCGAGTGCCAACTTCCTTCTTAAGCTGTTTTAGTTGCTCGGACCACCATGGTAAGTTAAGTGTTTGTGTATTTTTTTTTTTGGTATGTTTTCTGTGCAGGATTCAGTTATTATGTCCATATATTCTTTTAAGGTTTTATCTAATTGCTTTGTGTTAGTGATACTTGTTATTTTTCCTGTGGTGATATTGTGTGCTTTTGTTAATTGGCTTAGTTTCTCATGAAATGTAGTCCAATTAGCCTTTTTGGTGTTGTACAATCTAGTGGTACGGGTTATGCTGGTACCTTGTGATTTGTGTAGTAATATTTTAAGAAGTATACCATTGTGATCCGAGCTAGTCAAACTACCATCAATCTCCCACTGTTCTATACGATCCAGCAAGTCGGGCGTACAAGCAGTAATGTCCACATTACTGCAAAAGCGTCGGCCACCCCTTATCGTATCGAATGTCGGTTTATCACTGGAGTTCAGTACTTGTAGTTCCATCTCCTCCAGAGCACCCAACAGGTCTTCTCCTCTTTTGTCGGTTTTTCCTCCACCCCACCAGGTATTTTTAGCATTGGCATCACCTCCAATTAGCATCCACTTTGATTCTGTCGCTTCCTCTATTTTCTTTAGGCGTCTAAGATATGGGCCGAGAGGCTGATCTGGCTCAAAATAGAAGGACACTAGCGTGACTCTCCATGCACTGGTTTTGGCTCCTACTACAACTATGTTGGATGTTGTAAGCTGTGGGTACTGGATGATGTCAATATTAGGATCAAAGACCACAACTGCCGCTTTGACCGTACCCTCACCAGTACTCTGGAAGACTCTAGCCCCTTGATAGTCCTTCATTATTTTTCCTCCGCCTACATATGGTTCCTGCATAAGTGCTATGGACGCACCTCGTTTTTTCCCCTCCAACATAATCTCGTCAGTGGCCAATCTCTTTCTTTGCAAGTTAGCTTGTAGTACGCAATAAGAGTTGGTTCTGTCTTTGGCGCCTTTAGCAATAAGCGACCGAGGACCTAGCCAGCGTGTCCCATCTCTTACGTACCGGGCATGTCTTGCTAAATGCATTATGGTTATTCTGGTCGCATTTTGCTATCACGCAGTTCTTGCAAGAAGGGGATGCGCCTGCCAGCCAATCTGCACATTCGGTTCGCAGATGTGGGCCCCCACAGTGGCTGCAAAGGTCAGTATTCTCCTTGCAGAAGCGTTTCGAATGACCGTAGCCCAGACACCTAGTGCATTGAACTAACGGCGATTGGTCCTCCACATGGATTTGCTGAAGGTCTATATGCAGGGTCTCTACTGTTGTTGCTCTTTTCCAAACGGCCGGGGAGGTACTTATTACAATATGGCAAGTAAGTTGATTTCTTGCTTTTCTCCTGTATTTAATAACAACCCGATCGTCTTTAGAGTCAAGACCGTGGAATAGAGCCCGATTTTGATTTCTTATAGCTTTGAGAATGTCAGAGTCATTATGAACTACGAGGACATCCTTCAGGATTAAAAGAGGATGTTTATTCGTAACCTCTTCACAGACGAGACGTTTCCCGGAACTTTCTAATCTCTCTTTAATCTTGCTCCTTTCCTCTTCGGTTCTGCAGCTCATGATTATCTTTCTGTCTCTTGCTTTCCGCACTTTTTCCACTCTTATCCAGCCCTCTTTTGCGTCTATGGCTTCTCTGACCTTGCCAAGGACCTCTTCTCCGCTCTCCTGCTCATCTTCTGATGAAATGATTACTGAGTGCAGGGCAGCTTTTTCTGTTACTACTTTCTTTGTTTGGCCTGCTACTACGCTGGAGTAGGTTGCCCGTGTGGTTTTTTCGAGTACTTCTTTTTGCATATCCATTGCCTGTTTCAGTTCTTCCATCTTCTTATTATTAAGTTCCATCTGTTTTGAATGTTCTTGTAGATGGGCAAGGAGGATGGAGTTCTGGTCCACGACGTCGGTTCGAATAATAGTCGGTTTTTCGCCTAATTCTTCTTTACCGTTTTTCTCCTTCTTTCCTTTTACAGTTATTTCCAGTTCTTTAACTAACTGGTACATGCGTTCTATCGCTTCCGTAACACCGTTTTTGATGTCCGTCCTCAAATTTCTTAAGTTTAGCAAATGTTGTTTTGCTTTATTTAAACAGGCCCTTGCCTCTGCTGTTTTATCGGGGTAGAGCTTTGGTGATTTGCTAATTTCCGTTGTCAATTTCTTTACCTCTTCATTATCTTGCGACAAAATTTTCATAACTATAACTTTTGCAGGTCCTGCCTGCGCTGTCTTACTTGTTAGTGGGGATGTAGAAGGCGGGTCCGTGCCCGCTGCTTCCCATTCTCCAATGCTTTTTCTCACTTTTGATGTGAGAGTTACAGTTTTCGGAGGCGATTTTAGGACTTCATTGTCATCGCCAGATTTTTTGTGCGGTGTACGGAACGTAGCCATTTTGGAGGTACGCGTCAATTAATCAAAATTTTGACAATTTGTAAAAGTTTTAAACAAGTCAATATAAATATAACAAATGAGATAAAGTGTAAAAATATAAAACTAAAGTTTTGATACTTCGAAGAGTAAGCTCTATCTAGTATGCGTCAAAAACAATAATAAAAACTATTAACTCTATGTAGAGTTAACCTGTGCGTCTTATTGAGGACCCCTGGTCAAGCCGAATACAATGTTGAAAATCGCGATTTTAATTTTTCAATATGGCGTCCAATATGGTCGCCAAAATGTCTAAAATCGTGCTTACTTAATAGAAACTAGCCGAGTTTGGGCTCGTTGGATAGGTCTCTAAATGACCAGTCTATTTACGCTCAGAGAGATCCGAAAAAGTACAACCCTGATTTTTTTTTTTTTTTTCAAAAATCACACAAAAACTTAGGAAATTTACCATGAAATTAAAAGTGTATTTTTTTTTTTGTATTTATATATTTTTTTGTACTATAATTTTTTTTTTTTTTTCTATATATATATATATATATTTTCATTAATACTAAATACAATGGAACATTATTACTAAGTACAATATATCTTTATAAACTAATGATTATGAATCGCGATTAGTATTTTGCACCATTGGCTTTGCCCACAGTTCTGACCACTGTTTTTGCGTAAGCGAGAAACACGTATCGATAGCGATCGTCCTCGAGTATTGCCGGTAAATGTAGTGGATTAATATTAATGTCCATGTTGCAGTCGCACTCGTACCTGTCTTTTGCAAACTTTGGACATTCGATTCGAATGTGTAAGACAGTTTCCTCGGTTTGACCGTCACAAGTGCAATACGGAGATTGTGCTATGCCTCTTTTATACAAATAGGACCTAAATCCTCCGTGGCCTGTAAAAAGCTGTGCAAGCCAGTTTTCTAGTTTAATTTTCTTCAATATTTTGTGTGCTTCTTGCACTTTAGGAAAGAAAATCTTGGTGACGTTTCCTGCTGCAGACTCCTCATACCTTTTTTGCCATTTTTCTATAGTGTCGTTCCTGATGAGGTGCTTCGCGTACGAGAGAGGGTAGGCGTCATAAGCATGGCTAGTTTTCGATTTCAGCGCGGCTTCCTTGTGTGTGTTGGTGTGAGCCTTTACCCAATAAAATTGTGCGCTTCCTCCCTTTTCGACTAATTTGTTTAATTCCGTTTTTATCTTTAGGGCTATCGGATTAAGACTGTTCGGGTCAGCGAGGCATTCCAATGCGGATCTGGAATCACTAAAGATTTTTGAATTCTCAAAAGCTCTTTTGGAGTTCATGAGTTTAGTGGCTCTATAAATTGCAGCCATTTCGGCTTGGAAAACGCTGCAGTAACTTGCGAGGGAGAACTTTGCTTTACCTATTTCACGATCATTGCTCCAGTACGAAACAGCTCCCCCAACCTTGCCTTCTATCTTGCTGCCATCCGTAAATATTTTAGGTTCGTTAGAATTCATTCTGTACATGTCAAGCTGTTCGCTGATTAATTGGAAACTGATTGAATTCCGAAGAGCGGGATGTGGTAGCGTGAAGGGGCTTATTTTATTTTCTAAAACTCTGCTTGGGAGTTCCGGTAAGGGTTTCCCTCTTTTTGTTTCGTAGAGCTTCTTTTGTTCTGCTGCCCTTAGGTCCAGGGGGATGGTTCTTGCCAGGATGGATCCGGAGTTAAAGGAGGTTGTGCGATGGGCTTTGGTGATCAGGTTTGTGAATAGCCTGCCTATTCTTTCTAGCCTGTCCCTGATTTGCTTTTTGTCAGCCACGTGTCCCCAGACGTTTGAGCCGTACAGTATTGTAGGCTCAATGACTGCTCCGTAGATTATTCGGACGATGTCGGGATTCAGGCCCCATTGAGCTCTTGCAGTTCGACTTACAGATTTGTAAATTTTTACTGCTTTAGTAGTGGTTTCGTCGATATGTGCCAGAAAATTGAGGTTTCTGTCTATAGTTAACCCCAGCACTTTAATGGTATCTTGGAGATCTATTGGGGTGTTGTTAAGCACTAACTGTGGTTTGGTGTATTTCAGTTTTTTAGTTATTAGTATTGCTTGTGTTTTATGGGCCGCAAATTTGAGTTTGCGGCTCTCACCCCATTTGACAATGCTATTAAGTGCTGGGTTTAATTTTTCCTCAATTTCGCGACCCGTTCTGCCAGTGGCTATGAGCAATATGTCGTCAGCGAAGGCCTGGACGTGAACCGGCATGTCGTCTGCCAAACGTAGCAGGGAGTCGAGCAGAATATTCCATAATAGCGGACCGCAGGTGGAGCCTTGTATACATCCTTTGTCGGTTGTTCTCTCGGTAGTGGCTCCGGCGTACGTTAGTTCTATGCTCCTTTCCGATAAATAGCTTTTGACTAAGTTAAATATGTGTGGATCCACCTTCTTTAAGCTTAGCTCCTTCAATATTGCTGGCCACCAAGCGTTATCAAAGGCCCCCTTTGATGTCAAGTGAAACCAAGACCGTCATCAATTTTTGACTCACCGCTTCTCTGACCAGTTGCATCGTACAAGGCATCTTCTGTGCTTCTCTGGGGCAAAAATCCGTACTGTCTGGGGCTGATCTTCTCTTTGTTTCCCATTTCCCATAGGATTCGATTGGCAAAGAGTTTCTCCAGAACTTTACCAAGTACAGGAAGTAGTCCAATAGGTCTATAAGATTTAGCAACCTGATAGTCCGTTTTGCCTGGCTTGGGTATTATTTTGACTCTTGCGTGTTTCCAGATTTTGGGGAAGTGACCATATTCTAAACACTTGTTGTATATGGCCAGCATAGTGTCTGGGGCTGCTTTATATGCCCTCTCACAAATATCGGAAGTGAACCCGTCAACTCCCGGTGCCTTATTTGGATTCATCCTGGCAAACACAGCCCGGAGCTCCTCGTGGGTAAAAGCCTGTGTGTTTTCCGGTAGTAATTCGTCTGTTCCTTTTCGTGCTTCATGTCTAAGCTTCCTATGCTCTTCGGTGTCTGTTCTGGGATCGTCAGCAGGATAGAACACTTCCGACAAGAGCAGCGCTGAATCCTTTGGACTCATGATTTCGTCAGCGTCATGAGGTGATCGGAGCAGCTTGTCGCCTTCTTTTACACTGCAGTTTTTAATAACACGGTATACCCGTTGCCACATAGTCTCTCTGTCTTGATTTGAACAGTATTCCTTCCAGCTATTAGTTATTGAAGACTCGATGAGTTCTTTATAGCTGGATTTGGCTTCCTGGTACCGCTCAATTAGCACTATGCGTCTGGTGTCGTGTGCGTGTTTTATTTTTCGGCGCAATTTTATGAGCTGTTTTTTGCTTTGAGTCAGTTCTTCGTTCCACCACCTGCATTGTTTGGGTTAGGTTAGGTTAGGTTAGGTTAGGTTTTTTTTTTTTTTTTTTTTAAATAAAAGACAGGTGAATATTGTTGCTATTGTTGTTGCAACATTTGGTTCAATTTTCTTTTTTTTTTTTAATTAACTAAACCTTGTTTTATGTTTTATTTCCTGGTGCAACTCTGTTTTGTAAGGAATGTAAGAAAAATGTAACAGTTCGTAAGATATGGATATGCTATTTACATCGAATATTATGAAAATCAAAGTTTTTTTTTTTTTTTAATATTATAGTATTTTATATCTTTTTATCATCTTTTTCTCTTGTTTGTGTTTTTTTTTTTATTTTTATTTTTGTTTTATATTATATATATGTACAGTTATTACTAGCACTACTAGTGATTTACAACTCTAAGAACTTAAAGCTATTACATACATTACAGTTTTTTTTTTTTTAATAAATATTTTAATAACAAAATTGATTGACAAAATTTAGGGACGTTAATTAATTTGTGACATGGCTTCCTTTTCAAAGTTACTTAATATTTAGATTATATTTGTAGCTATTGCTATTTTATCACAGGAAAGAACAACCAACGCAGTTTCAGTATTTTGCGCCATTGGCCCTACCTGCCAATCTAACAACGCCTCTTGCAAAAGCAATGAATATGTCTCGGCAACGATCGTCCTCAATAATACCCTGCAAGCTACCTATTTCGATTTCTTGGTCCATTTTGCACTCGCAATCGTATCTTTGGATTTGGTACTTAGGACATTCGGCTACAATGTGAGTGACAGTTTCTTCCGTACTATCATTGCAAGTGCAAAATGGTGAGCCTGCCAAACCCCTTTTGAAGAGGTAGGATCTAAAGCCTCCGTGACCGGTAAGCAGTTGTGCCAAGCAGTTGTCGATATCGATCTTCTTTAATATTTTGTAGGCTGTCTCGACCGTTGGTAGGAAAATCTTGGTGACGCTCCCCGTTGAATTGTCGGTGTATCGTTTTTGCCAATTTTCAACGGTTGTGTGTCTGATGAGGCGCTTCGCGAACGATAGAGGGAATGCTTCGTATGCGTGTGCAGTTTTAAGTTTTAGCGCCGCCTCTTTTGCCAATTCGTCTGCTCTCTCGTTCCCGGTGATGTTGTGATGTGCCTTGACCCAATAGAAATTGGCCTCTCCACCTTTCGCTCTTAAATCTGCCAATTCGGTTCTTATTTTGTTGGCGATTGGGTTTAAGCTGCTCGGGTTGGCAAGGCACTCTAGTGCAGATCGTGAATCGCTCAGTATGGCAGCTTTCCTAAGAATTTTATTCGAGTGCATTAGCTTGACCGCCCGGCATATTGCAACCATTTCTGCTTGAAAAACGCTGCAGCAGTCGCCCAGTGAAAATTTTGCTTTACCCAGCTCTTTGCCTCGTTGCCAATAGGTGACAGCGCCTCCTACCTTGCCTTCGATCTTGCTCCCATCAGTAAAAATCTGTGGAAGATTAGGATCAATGCTTTTGAGGTCGTTTTCCCCGTTGATGTGGCTGAAGGTGATGGACTTCCGGAGGGCAGGGTGCGGAAGGTTAAAGGGGCTTACTGGAGCTTCGAGCTGTCTGTCCGGCAGCTCCGAGATCGGCTTTCCTCTTTTAGTCATATAGAGACTTCTGTTCTCCATTGCTCGTAGGTCTAGTGGAAGAGTTCTGGACAGGATTTGGCTTGAAGTCAGAGATGTGGTACGGTGAGCTTTTGCAACCATTATGGTGAAGAGTCTGCCAATCCTGTTCAGTTTCTCCTTGATTTGAACTCTGCTTGCGACTAGTCCCCAAACGTTGCTGGCGTACAGTACAATGGGTTCGATGACTGCTCCATATATTATCCTTATTATCTCCGAGTTCAGTCCCCACTGTGCCCTGGCTGTTCTGCTGACGGATTTGTATATGTTGACAGCTTTCTTGGTCACTTCGTCCATGTGGGTCATGAAGTTTAGATTTTTATCAATTGTAAGTCCTAAGATCTTGAGTGAATCGGAAAGTTGGACCTCAGATTCTTTCATTAAATTCTAGGTTTTTGAAATTTGAGCTTCTTTGTGATCAGGATCGCCTGGGTTTTATGGGCTGCAAAATTGAGTTTGTTCTTCGTTCCCCATTCTGAAATTGCCTTGAGAGCTGGGTTGAGTTTCTCCTCAACTTCGTGTCCCGTTTTCCCTGTTGCTATGACTAGTATGTCATCCGCAAAGGCCTGCATGTGGATTGGCATGTTGTCCGCGCCTTGTAGCAGAGAATCCAGAAGAACATTCCAGAGTAGTGGTCCACATGTAGAGCCTTGAATGCAGCCTTTGCTTGTCGGCTTCGTGACTGTTGCTCCCGCGTATGTTATTTCTATATTCCTCTCTGAGAGATAGCTTCGGATTAATTTGTGTAGCGGCTTTTCAACTCTTCTTTTTCGTAACTCATCGAGGATGGCTGGCCACCACGCGTTGTCAAACGCCCCCTCAATATCCAGCGATACTGCGACTACTAAGAGTTTCTCAGTAAGTGCCTTCCTTATTACATCTGTAGCATCGTAGAGGGCGTCTTCTGTGCTCCTTTGCGGGAGGAAACCATATTGCCTTGCACTTAGCTTCTCTTTGTTGCCTAGTTTCTATAGGACCCGGTTTGCAAACAGTTTCTCTAGTATTTTACCTAGCACCGGTAATAGTCCTATTGGTCTGTAGGCTTTGGCTGTCTGGTAGTCGGGTTTCCCTGGTTTTGGAATTACTTTTATTTTAGCGTATTTCCAGGCCTTCGGAAATGCTCCTAGTTGCAGGCATTTATTGTAGATTTCTAGGAGGATCTCAGGTTCCTCCTAGAAATCTACAATGTCAGAGGTTAGTCCGTCGATGCCTGGAGCTTTGTTGGGGTTCATCTTCGAGAAGACCTCTTGAAGTTCCTCATGTGTGAACTGCGTGATTTCACCGCTTTCCTGGTTAGGTTAGGTTAGGTTAGGTTAGGTTAGGTTAGGTTAGGTTAGGTTAGGTTAGGTTAGGTTAGGTTAGGTTAGGTTAGGTTAGGTTAGGTTAGGTTAGGTTAGGTTAGGTTAGGTTAGGTTAGGTTAGTCAGGGTGGCGTTGGGTGATGCAGCTAAGGTCACGCGCCCGACAAAGACGGCAGGTATCCTTAGATGACTCGGTGACTGCCGATGAACTGGGTGCTGCGTTGGCCGAAGCGGCTGCATGTCCGGTCAGCAAGTTGACAATTGGGGGACTCCGCGTTGGCCCTCAGGGAGCGGGAGCCGCTTGGTTGACCTGCCCGGTCGACATTGCCAAACGCTTGGCAAAAACTAGCAAAATTGTGGTGGGTTGGTGTCCCGCCACTATCAGTCTGGT
Source organism: Apoda limacodes (assembly GCA_946406115.1). NCBI lineage: Eukaryota > Metazoa > Arthropoda > Insecta > Lepidoptera > Limacodidae > Apoda > Apoda limacodes. Next base: position 42,284 of record OX291553.1, on the reverse strand, counting down.
GGACCAGCGCCCAATGCGTTGCTATAGATGCTTGGGTGTTGGCCACGCTGTGCAGAGGTGCAAATCCACCAAAGACCGCAGTGGGCTTTGTTTCCGCTGTGGGGTAGAGGGGCACAAGGCGGCGGGCTGTCAGGCAGCGCCAAAGTGCGCCGTCTGCACAGACGCTAAAAAGCCGGCAAACCACCGCATGGGAGGGAAGAGCTGTAACCCCCCTTCGGTGAAGGGACGCTTACAAACCATGGGAGGAAGGGCGCCAGCTGAGGCTGCCCAACTTGAGATGGAACACACTTAATGCCAGGTCTCCATCTCAAGTTCCTGCAGTGCAACACTAACCACTCCGCGGCGGCGCAGGACCTCTTGTGTCAAACTGTCGCGGAGTGGAAAATAGACTTGGCAGTGGTGGCGGAGCCGTATTTCGTCCCGTCGGCAGCCAACTGGTTGGCTTCAACGGACGGCTCCGCCGCAATAATGGCGGCAAATGTCTCAGCGGGCCCACCTCTAGTTCTCAAGGAGAGGGGGCCCGGCTTTGTGGTAGGAAAGCGGGGTGAAGTAATGATCGTTTCGACGTACTTCTCCCCTAACCGCAGTCGGGCTGACTTTGATCAATTCCTGACTGCCGTTGAGGGGGCAGTTCGGAGGGCATCTCCCCTCCCGGTGCTGGTGGCTGGGGACTTCAATGCCAAGTCCCGCAGTTGGGGATGTCCCAGCTCAGACGCCCGGGGTGCTGATCTGGGGTCATGGGCATCAAGCCTAGGACTGCAGATCATCAACCGAGGGTCCGCCCCTACGTGCGTCCGGTGGCAGGGCACGTCAATAGTCGATGTGACCTTTGCCACCCCTGCCCTTGCCAGCCGTATCAACGACTGGCGGGTGGAAAAGAATGTGGAGACACTATCGGACCACCTATACGTCCGGTATGAGGTCTCCCCGGTGTCTAACGGGGCCCAATATAGCAGGGGTCCCATGGAGGTTGCCTTCCCAAGGTGGGCACTCACCAAGCTCCGCCCCGAAGTGATGGAGGAGGCGGCGATGGTGAGAAGCTGGACTGATATACCAGCTCAGCTCGCCGAGGACGCCGATGGCATGGCCGAGAATTTCGCAGAAGACCTACGAGCAGTCTGCGATGCGGCTATGCCGAGGACGCACGTCCTACCACATAGGCGACAGGTGTACTGGTGGACGCAGGAAATCTCTGACCTGCGCTCTACCAGTATGAGGGCCAGGCGCGCCTACACACGCTGCCGCAGACGCGCCAACACCACACCCGACGAGGAACAAGACCTACGTCTTGAGTATAAAGAGGCCCAAAAAGCCCTGCGAGTTGAAATCCGCAGGGCAAAGGAGGAGTCATGGGAGCGTTTCATAGCGCTCCTAGACGACGACCCGTGGGGGCGTCCATACAGGACGGTGAGGGGAAAATTCAAGTCACCCTCACCTTCCACGTCAACTATGGAAGGAGGACTTTTGAACAGAGTGCTGGGCACGTTGTTCCCGGACCCTGGCCCATTTGAGCCCCCAAGAATGACGCCCCCAATGGCTCCTCCAGTCGAGCGGCAGGAAGGGCATCCAGTGTCGAATGGGGAGTTCGGCGCTGTGATGCACCGGCTCCGGCGTAAGACGAAAGCGCCGGGGCCGGATGGTGTCCCAGCTAAGGTGCTGGCTTTAGCATTGGGACCCCTGGAAGAGCGATTCCGGGCGGTGCTCAATAAGTGCATCGCCACGGGCCGCTTTCCAAGGCGATGGCAAATGGGGAAGCTCTGTCTCCTCAGAAAGGATGGACGCCCCATCGACCACCCGTCGGCGTATAGGCCTTTGGTTCTGCTCGACGAGTCCGGGAAGTTCTTCGAGAAGGTTCTCGCTTTCCGGATCGTTGAGCATCTAGAGGGTGAGGGACCCAACTTGAATGATTGTCAGTATGGGTTCCGAACTCGTCGGTCCACAGTGGACGCAATTGCCCATCTTAAGAGATGGACAGAGGCGGCCACTGCTCGTGGTGGGACTGTCGTTGCGGTGTCACTCGACATTCGCAACGCCTTCAACAGCCTCCCCCATGAATGTATAGTCGAGGCACTCCAATTTCATCAAGTGCCTCTGTACCTGCGCGACCTCGTGGGGGACTATCTAAGTGGTCGGGAAGTCCTTTACGAAGGTACAGATAGAAGAGTTCAGTCATGGAAAATGGTGGCTGGTGTGCCCCAGGGTTCAGTACTAGGACCACTGCTCTGGAACATGGGGTACAACTGGGTCCTGCGAGGCAGCCTCCTACCTGGAATGGAGGTTGTCTGCTTCGCCGACGACACTCTAGTCGCGGCGAAAGCAAAAACAGTGGAGGAGGCGGTCCGCCTTGCATCGGTCGGCACAACATTAGTTGTCAGGCGCATTCGCCTTCTCGGCCTGGAAGTGGCACTCGATAAAACGAAAGCCATAGCCTTCCAGGCCCCCCGTCGCAGATTCCCATCGGGGCTTCGTGTCCGAGTGGAGGGGACCAAAATCCCGGTCGATGGTCAACTCAAATACCTCGGCCTGGTACTTGACCCCCGGTGGAACTTCGAGGTGCACTTTAAGCTCCTCGCTCCTCGGTTGTGTGCCGCAGGAGCAGCACTCGGACGTCTCCTACCGAATGTTGGAGGACCGAATTCGGCGTGTCGTCGGCTGTACCACGGGATAATACGGTCGATGGCATTATACGGAGCCCCGATCTGGGCGGAGTGCCTCTCACCCCGAACGAGAGCCCTACTACGTAGTCCGCAGAAGGTGATAGCGGCCCGGGCCGTGCGCGCTTATCGCACGGTCAGCCACCGGGCCGCCTGCGTCTTGGCAGGTGTGACCCCTTGGGATGTCGATGCGCGCGTGCATTCGCATATGCATCGATACCGGGTCGCTAGAAGGAATCGGGGGGATATACCTGCACCTAGAGAGGTGCAAAGGGCTCGAACACTGGCCCAGAGCAAAGCCCTGCGTCTGTGGAAGGAGGCACTCAATGTCCCAGCGGCCGGTCACTGGACGGTGGAGGCTATCCGTCCGGTATTGGAGGAGTGGGTTGGTCGCCGGCATGGCAGCCTCACATTCCGCCTGGTGCAGGTTTTGACTGGGCACGGTTGCTTCGGTCACTACCTGCACAAAGTTGCCAATCGGGAGGAAACGACGCAGTGTCACCATTGCCGCGCTCCCGATGACACAGCTGAGCACACACTAGTGGAGTGCTCAGCCTGGCAAGAGCAGCGCAGCCAGCTAATTGCTGCCATAGGAGGCGCAAACCTGTCGCTGCGAAGCATGGTTCGAGCCATGCTCGATGGCGAGGCGGAATGGGAGGCTGTAGCCTCCTTCTGTGAGGACGTGATGTCGCAGAAGGAGGTCGCGGAGAGGGAACGCGAGCAAAATCCGCTCGCTCCTCCTCTCCGCCGCAAACGGGCGGGTAGAAGAAGGCGGGCCAATCTAGGTCCTGTCTAATGATTCTACCCAAGGTGACCGGCGTGCGTGACTGGCCTCACGTACGCCATTGGCAAGGTCGCAACCGTCTAGGAACTGTTTTAGTGTTTCCCTAAAACAGATTCCTCAGGTGGAGCTCAACGTCTCGAGTTGGGCAGCCCGGGAACGAGGTGGTGAAATCGAACTACGCATCCCACCTCGTCCCAGCAAAGGGTAGAAGCAGGAAACCGGAGAGTTTTAGTGGGTATTACCAGCTAGCTGGGTGAGTCCCACACAAAGGTCACAGTCTAGCCAGCTGTGAACAAGTTCGTAAATGAATTTCTCTCCGTCAAAAAAAAAAAAAAAAGGTTAGGTTAGGTTAGGTTAGGTTAGGTTAGGTTAGGTTTTTTTTTTTTTTTTTTTTTAATTTTCTTACGCAGGAGGGGAAATCCATTATGGACACCCATGGATCGTCTGGGATGTTTGGGTAGTGTTGGACTCGCACCAACTAAAACCCCTCCTGCCTGTGTCATATTGCTGTTTTCATTGATACAGCATTTGGTCCTGTTTTTGTTTCCATCTTTGGATGTATTATGTCAATCTTTATGAATAATTGAAAGTTAAGTTAATTAATAAGTAGTTAAAATAATAAATTAAAAATCTTGAATAAAAATAATAATGTCATATTTTATTCCCATTTGGTCGTCAGTCACATATATTTGGCTCCATTTCTTATTCCTGCCATTTTGACAACTAGAGCCGCAAATGTTAAGAATATGTTCCGGCGGCGATCGTCATGCATGATGTCTGGTAGATTAGTTAAGTTTATATCAGAATCAATGTGGCACTCACAATCGTATCTCTCCTTACTGTATTTGGGGCATTGGATAATTATGTGAGAAATGGTTTCCTCCGATTCGTTATCGCAAGTGCAGCACGGAGTCTGGGCTAGACCTCTTTTAGGTTTGGTTAGGTTTTTTTTTTTTTTTTTATTAAAGAAAACTAGTTTTCCATAGACATTTCGTCCATGCTCTTTTTTAGGTTATTTATTTATTGATTATATTGTTATTATTTTATTGGCGTGCAGTGCCGTACAAATATATTTATTAAGTTACTTAATCTAATACATGCAAATGTATGGGTTACTAGGGTAAATAAATATAATATATAAACAATTTTTTTTCTTTTTTTATAATATTATATTTTTTTAGTTTTATTATATATTTTGAATTGTTATGTTTAATTTTCATTTATTTTAACTAAGTATATAGTAATTTTTTTTTTTTTTTTTTTTTTTTCCTCTAGTAACCCAAACAAAAACTTAAAACTAGGTCAGTCCGGGTTCCTCTCGTGTTGTAGACTTTAGAGGTGTTTGTCGTGTCTGCGTAGTGAAATTTAGGTGTTGGTAAGGTCTGCTAGTGTTTCTATGGTTTTGTAGTCTCGGTTCTTCATGGCCATCTTGATGTTGTAGTCCAGTATGGTGTTAGGACTCTTTATGCCATTCTTGAAGAACCGTCCTGTGGCGCTGTCGGTGCTGTCCGTGTAGAAGGTGCATGTGGTTGTGTGTCTTGAAATAGCGACTACTGCATGAGGTACACTGTCATGTAGTTGGAGTTTCTTTGAGGACGCCTGGATTATTACTACGTCGTCGTAGGTCAGTCCCTGTGCTTCGTGTACTGTTAGGACGCTTGAGTTGGTGGCATTCCCATACCCTGAATTTTTTAAAAGCGTCTTGTCCTCTTGGGTGAAGACGAGGTAGAGGGTGTTTGGCTGGTCTTTGGGAATGACTGCGTCTGAGTATGTTTTCAGCCTGAGGGATGTGACGATTTTTTTAGACGAGTAAATGCCACTGTATACTTCATGGAGGGCATAAGCGACGTCCATTGGGTTCCTGTGTGTACATAACAGTTCTTGGGTGACTGAAGCCATAAGAGTTGGTCTGTTGTATTCCATGGTAAAAAGATTTTGTCGGTCAATGTAGGGCAGTTGATTTATATCTCCAATGATAAGGATTTCCTTCGCCCCAGTGATTACCGTTGTCATTACCACGGCTCCGAAGTGGTTCATTAGGGCTTCGTCGACTATTAGTCTCCTGCAGTAGGTCTTTTCTGTGGGGTGGACACCGTTGACTAAGATCGAGGCCATTGTACGAACTTTCCTGTTTGTTTTAATATTGTATTTACCCTCGATCTTTGCTCGCAGGTCTTTTGCGGCTTCGGAGGTTGTTGTTGTTATGATGTCGTCTACGGTGTTAAAGTTGTTGATTACCGATGTTGTCTTGCCGCAGCCGGGGACTCCGTTTACCCATTTGATCCTGAGGTTTGGAGGTGTCACTATCCCCTGGTCGGCTAGTGTAGTTTGTTTGGACAGCTTCTTTTCTCTCTTTGTTTGTGTTTTTTTAAGGAATGTGAGTGCTGCAGTGCCCTGGTTGTGGTCATTTTTAAGTTTCCTTATTTTTCTCGCCAGTATGTTGGGCATGGATGTTGCTGCGGCACTGATAGATTGAAAAATAGTTTTTTGGTGTTCTTTGTCTTTAGTGGCGCCCTTCGACGTTCCCTGTGCGGCTATGGTTAGGTTAGGTTAGGCTAGGTTAGGTTTTTTTTTTTTTTTTTTTTTAATTATCTTATGCAGGAGGGGAAATCCATTATGGACACCCATGGATCGTCTGGGATATTTGGGTAGTGTTGGACTCGCACCAACTAAAACCCCTCCTGCCTGAGTTTTATCGCTGTTATTTTATATTACAGCGCTTGAGGCTAATTATTTTATTCCATCTTTCGATTTCGTCTTTATTATAGATTTAATATAAAATTGTGATTTCAATGTCAAGTTTGTAATGTCATAATTATAAATATAAATTTTTGTTTCTTTGTTATTCTGCTTAAATTCTTCCCTGGACTTCTTCTTAATATTTTGCTCCATTAGCCAGGCCTGCAGCTTTAATTGCTTGTTTCGCAAAGGCTAGAAAGGCATCTCTACACTGTTCACTTTCCACTAAAGCGGCCAAGTTTTCTTCGCTTATTTGAGCGTCCATGATGCATTCGCAATTGTACCTGTCAATATGATATTTTGGGCAATTGATCAGTATATGCAATATTGTTTCCTGGCTTTGATCGTCACAAGTACAGCATGGAGATTGCGCTAAACCTCTTTTGAAAAGATATGATCGGAATCCGCCGTGGCCTGTGAACATTTGTGCAAGAAGGTTTTCCATTTTTATTTTCCTTAATGTTCCATATGCGCTTTTAATGCTTGGAAAGAACTTTTTTGTGATGTTTCCTGCTATGGACTGGTCGTATCTTTGTTGCCACTCATCTATTGTGTTGTTTCTAATAAGTTGTTTCGCATATGAGAGGGGGAAAGCGTCGTAAGCGTGACTTCTTTTGGATTTAAGTGCGGCTTCTTTCGCTAATTGATCGGCTCTTTCATTGCCAGTGATATTAGCATGTGCTTTTACCCAAAAGAAATGGACGCTTCCTCCTTGCTCTTCCAGCTTTCTTAATTCTAAATTTATTTTATACGCAATTGGGTTAAGTGTATTAGGATCTGCTAAGCACTCAAGTGCAGACCTGGAGTCACTCAGTATTGCGGAGTTCCTGAATGCTTGCTTTGTAGTCATAAGTTTTGTGGCTCTATATATTGCTGCCATTTCCGCCTGAAACACGCTGCAGTAACTAGCTAGGGAAAATTTGGTTTGCCCTTTTTCGGTTCCTTCGCACCAGGATGAAACTGCTCCGCCAACCCTGCCCTCAAGCTTACTACCATCTGTGTATATTTGCGGTATGTTCCTGTCAATATTATCTGTGTCTGATTGGTCGCTAATAAGATCGAAGGTGACAGGTTTGCGGAAAGCAGGATGTGGCAAAGTGAAGGGACTGATTCTACTTTCAAGTTCTCTACCCGGTAGTTCGTCTAAAGGCTTGCCTCTTTTAATCTCGTACAATTTCCTTTGTTCCTTTGCCCTTAAGTCTAGCGGAATAGTTTGAGCTAGGTTAGCTAGGCTAGGTTAGGTTAGCTTAGGTTAGGTTAGGTTAGGTTAGGCTAGGTTAGGTTAGGTTAGCTTAGGTTAGGTTAGGTTAGGTTAGGCTCGGGGTACTTGCCAGGTAACCTCCTCGTGAGCCGGATTCTCGCCTGTCTCTTCGGGATACGTCCTGGGAGAACGGCGAGGCTGGCCGGTGTACCCTGGGCATTGGTTGAGTAATTTTTGCTCAATTGCTCACCAATGGCAAATAACCTGGAACGGAGGACCGCTCAAATGGGCCCAATCGTGGGCTCGTTCGGATGCGGAGGCCGCTTGCGGCTAGGTGGTGGACTGTGGAGGGAGGGGGGTGTCTGGGCTTCCGGCTGGTCTGGGGCATCCAGCTTGTCTGGGCTTCCTTCCTTCCTTTCACGGCCGAGGTGGGGCCGCGGTGGGAGAGTTGTGTCGGTGTTTCGTTGCCGCTCAGCCTGTCCACCGCGGCTTTGGCAGGGTCGCTCTGCAGTTTGCGACATGGTGGAGCGCGTTGGGATGAGTGAGTGTCAGAGTCAGACTGCCACTCATTCTACCCACTGCGATCGGGGTGGGGCCGCGGGGGAAGAGTTGTGTTGGTGTATCGTTGCCTCTCAGCCTGTCCACCGCGGCCACAGCGGTACTGCACCGTTAATGCAGCATGGTTGGTAGGAGAGGGCGGGCCTGTGTCGCTTTGGTCCTGCCTGATGATCCTACCATTGGCGGCCGGCGTGCGTGATTGGCCTCACGCACGCCATTGCACTATGGTCGTCACGGTCTGACACTGCTCTAGCGTTTCCCCTAGAGCAGTACGGTGGAGCCCAGCGTTCGAGCTGGGCAGCCCTGAGGCGAAGTGGTGAAATCTATCAGGACCCCACTTCGCCACCACTAAGGGCTTAGTTGGAAACCGGAGAGTTTTAGTGGGTATTCCCAGCATTTGTTGGGTGAGTCCCACACGCGTCTGCAGTCTAGCCAACTGTGGATAGTCCGTAAATGGATTTCTCTTCGATAAAAAAAAAAAAAAAAGGTTAGGTTAGGCTCCCCCTCGATCGGTGTCCGCCTTGTCGTGGCGGGGGGGCTGAGTAGCGTCGGACAATCCAGTCCGGCGTGAAACTAAGAGACACCTACTGTGGATCACGCCGACATTCCGTCGGTTGTGAATAGAGCGGAGCCTTCAGGGCCAGACTGCTCTGGTGGGTTGCTCCGAGTGGACTCTGTTCTCAGAGACCATGGCGGATGCATCATGGACGGGTCCGGCGGGCACTTTGCTGTGCAACTGGACAGGCTTTTGCCACCGTCGTGTCGTAACCCCGTCGCTAGGTGTCGTTGATCATGTCTAGCGGCCTAGTTAGGCGGGAACGAGGGGCTTGCCTTAGTTGGCCGGCCCGCGAGGAGTAAACCTCTATAATAAATCCTCAATTCTCGACGTTACGGTCCGTGACGTCGGGGTGCTCGAAAGAGCGGCTGGGGAGCTCATCAGCCACTAATGGCCAACCCTGGGAACCACCCGTCCTCCCAGGCGTATTAGGGTTATCGGGACATCACCGGATCTCTGTCCCGATGGACTGAATATTTCTCCGGTACTCGTGGGAATAGGATGGAAAAAAAACAAACTAATACTACCTGCGAGATTGTTGGGGTCGGGGGGGAAAATGAGAGAGTTAGGAGTGGGGGGGAGGGGGATAAAAAAAATAAAGACAACAAAAGAATGATGCTGCCAGAGTGCAGCGTGGTTATGGAACCATTGAAGACGATCAGGAAGCGACCAAGTACACCACTTCCAGCGATGGATTACTTGGTCTCTGATGGAAGTGGGGACCAACGTGAGAGGGACAGGTCTCCTGTCAAGAAGGTTTCCCGGTCCAAAAATGGACGTGGTGGGGGAACCCACTACACTGGAGCAGCAAGAGCTCGTGCAGAATTGGGTGATCCTGAGTCCGACTCTGAATCGGATTCATCGACTATTAATCACCCGGCACTGGTCAGCCCTGGACAGAAAGATTACTTAAAAGTGCCCACTAATGAGGCACTTATACAGGAGGCCGAGAGAAGCGCGGAGGCCCTGACTGAAGTCGCAAGGAAGTCAGGAAACCTCAAAGGCACTTGTGTTAAGTCTATCAAGGAATCAGCAGCATCACTCCTTCAAGTTGTAAAGGAGTTGGCCGCGAAGTCGGCTTCAGACGAGGTCCGCCGGCTGCAAGCGGACAATAAGCGACTCCGTGGCCAGCTTAATACTCTGCAAGAGGAGGTGGTGGCTATCCGCCGTGCATTCTCCGAGCGCGAGAAGCCCTACACTAAAGCACAGCTGGCTGAACCTCGTGACACCGATCAAGACAGTGTCACGCGCGAAGAATTCTTGAAAGTGATTGGGGGCCTGCAGAATGAGCTTTTGAAGCAAATCGGTGGCATGGTGTCGGCCCGTATTGACTGTCTCGAAATGGATGGACGACTACTGCCGTCCCAAATCAGCCGACCACCTCTGGCTGCAGATGCGAGGCGGGCAAGAGCTGCGAATCCTGTTTCCGCTGATGTCGTTAATACATCATTAATGGCACCGGCTAACCTGCCAAAGCGGGCAAAAGGGCAAACTAAGACAAAGAAGCTAACCACTCCCCCTGTCCCTAAAGGCAAATCACTGGAGCCGGCGACGGACCTGACCCGCCCCCAAGGAAAGACACAGCCAGCGGAAGCAGGCACCTCAACCGCTGTGGACAGCGCCTTAATGTCAGAGGGATGGACTGCAGTGGGGAAAAAAATGAGGAAGCAGAGCCAGAAACCGACACCGCCGGCAAAGGCAACGCCACCCAAAACAAAACAGAGGCCGGTACCAGCAAAAAAGGCACCCAAAACACCCAAGACCCAAGCGGTGGTCTTGGAGCTCACGTCGGAAGCGGTGACCAAGGGCGCTACCTATGCCAAGGCCATTGCTCAGGCCAAGCAGAGCGTCAGCCTCAAGGAACTTGGGATCGGTCCGGCAAAATTCCGGACTACAATGACGGGAGCCCGCCTGATTGAGCTGCCAAAGGAAGCAACGCCTGAACAGGCTGATGAGCTGGCTCAAAAGATCAGGGTGGCGTTGGGTGATGCAGCTAAGGTCACGCGCCCGACAAAGACGGCAGGTATCCGAGTCACAAACTTAGATGACTCGGTGACTGCCGATGAACTGGGTGCTGCGTTGGCCGAAGCAGCATCATGTCCGGTCAGCAAGTTGACAATTGGGGGACTCCGCGTTGGCCCTCAGGGAGCGGGAGCCGCTTGGTTGACCTGCCCGGTCGACATTGCCAAACGCTTGGCAAAAACTAGCAAAATTGTGGTGGGTTGGTGTCCCGCCACTATCAGTCTGGTGGACCAGCGCCCAATGCGTTGCTATAGATGCTTGGGTGTTGGCCACGCTGTGCAGAGGTGCAAATCCACCAAAGACCGCAGTGGGCTTTGTTTCCGCTGTGGGGTAGAGGGGCACAAGGCGGCGGGCTGTCAGGCAGCGCCAAAGTGCGCCGTCTGCACAGACGCTAAAAAGCCGGCAAACCACCGCATGGGAGGGAAGAGCTGTAACCCCCCTTCGGTGAAGGGTCGGTTACAAACCATGGGAGGAAGGGCGCCAGCTGAGGCTGCCCAACTTGAGATGGAACACACTTAATGCCAGGTCTCCATCTCAAGTTCCTGCAGTGCAACACTAACCACTCCGCGGCGGCGCAGGACCTCTTGTGTCAAACTGTCGCGGAGTGGAAAGTGGACGTGGCGATGGTGGCGGAGCCGTACTTCGTCCCGTCGGCAGCCAACTGGTTGGCTTCAACGGACGGCTCTGCCGCAATAATGGCGGCAAATGTCTCAGCGGGCCCACCTCTAGTTCTCAAGGAGAGGGGGCCCGGCTTTGTGGTAGGAAAGCGGGGTGAAGTAATGATCGTTTCGACGTACTTCTCCCCTAACCGCAGTCGGGCTGACTTTGATCAATTCCTGACTGCGATAGAGGGGGCGATCCGGAGGGCACCTCCCCTTCCGGTGCTGGTGGCTGGGGACTTCAATGCCAAGTCCCGCAGTTGGGGATGTCCCAGCACAGACGCCCGGGGTGCTGATCTGGAGTCATGGGCATCAAGCCTAGGACTGCAGATCATCAACCGAGGGTCCGCCCCTACGTGCGTCCGGTGGCAAGGCACGTCAATAGTCGATGTGACCTTTGCCACCCCTGCCCTCGCCAGCCGTATCAACGATTGGCGGGTGGAAGAGAATGTGGAGACACTATCGGACCATCTATACGTCCGGTATGAGGTCTCCCCGGTGTCTAACGGGGCCCAATATAGCAGGGGTCCCATGGAGGTTGCCTTCCCAAGGTGGGCACTCACCAAGCTTCGCCCCGAAGTGGTGGAGGAGGCGGCGATAGTGAGAAGCTGGACTGATATACCTGCTCACCTCGCCGAGGACGCCGATGGCATGGCCGAGAATTTCGCAGAAGACCTACGAGTAGTCTGCGATGCGGCTATGCCGAGGACGCACGTCCTACCACATAGGCGACAGGTGTACTGGTGGACGCAGGAAATCTCTGACCTGCGCTCTACCAGTATGAGGGCCAGGCGCGCCTACACACGCTGCCGCAGACGCGCCAACACCACACCCGACGAGGAACAAGATCTACTTCGTGAGTATAGAGAGGCCCAAAAAGCCCTGCGAGCTGAAATTCGCAGGGCAAAGGAGGAGTCATGGGAGCGCTTCATAGCGCTCCTAGACGACGACCCGTGGGGGCGACCATACAGGACGGTGAGGGGAAAATTCAAGTCACCCTCACCTTCCACGTCAACAATGGAAGGAGGGCTCTTGAACGGAGTGCTGGGCACGTTGTTCCCGGACCCTGGTCCATTCGAGCCCCCAAGAATGACGCCCCCAATGGCTCCTTCAGTCGAGCGGCAGGAAGGGCATCCAGTGTCGAATGGGGAGTTCGGCGCTGTGATGCAGCGGCTCCGGCGTAAGACGAAAGCGCCGGGACCGGATGGTGTCCCAGCTAAGGTGCTGGCTTTAGCATTAGGACCCCTGGAAGAGCGATTCCGGGCGGTGCTCAACAAGTGCATCGCCACGGGTCGCTTTCCAAGGCGATGGAAAATGGGGAAGCTCTGTCTCCTCAGAAAGGAGGGACGCCCCATCGACCACCCGTCGGCGTATAGGCCTTTGGTTCTGCTCGACGAGTCCGGGAAGTTCTTCGAGAGGGTTCTCGCTTTCCGGATCGTTGAGCATCTAGAGGGTGAGGGACCCAACTTGAATGATTGTCAGTATGGGTTCCGAACTCGTCGGTCCACAGTGGACGCAATTGCCCATCTTAAGGGATGGACAGAGGCGGCCACTGCTCGTGGGGGGACTGTCGTTGCGGTGTCACTCGACATTCGCAACGCCTTCAACAGCCTCCCCCATGAATGTATAGTCGAGGCACTCCAATTTCATGAAGTGCCTCTGTACCTGCGCGACCTCGTAAGGGACTATTTAAGTGGTCGAGAAGTCCTTTGCGAAGGTCCAGATAGAAGAGTTCAGTCACGGAAAATGGTGGCAGGTGTGCCCCAGGGTTCAGTGCTAGGGCCACTGCTCTGGAACCTGGGGTACAACTGGGTCCTGCGGGGCAGCCTTCTACCTGGAATGGAGGTTGTCTGTTTCGCCGACGATACTCTAGTCGCGGCGAAGGCAAAAACAGTGGAGGAGGCGGTCCGCCTTGCATCGGTCGGCACAACATTAGTTGTCAGGCGCATCCGCCTTCTCGGCCTGGAAGTGGCACTCGATAAAACGAAAGCCATAGCCTTCCAGGCCCCCCGTCGCAGAATCCCATCGGGGCTTCGTGTCCGAGTGGAGGGGTCCAAAGTCCCGGTCGATGGTCAACTCAAATACCTCGGCCTGGTACTTGACCCCCGGTGGGACTTCGAGGTGCACTTTAAGCTCCTCGCTCCTCGGTTGTGTACCGCAGGAGCAGCACTCGGACGTCTCCTACCGAATGTTGGAGGACCTAATTCGGCGTGTCGTCGGCTGTACCACGGGATAATACGGTCGATGGCATTATACGGAGCCCCGATCTGGGCGGAGTGCCTCTCCCCCCGAACGAGAGCCCTACTACGTAGTCCGCAGAGGGTGATAGCGGCCCGGGCCGTGCGCGCTTATCGCACGGTCAGCCACCGGGCCGCCTGCGTCTTGGCAGGTGTGACCCCTTGGGATGTCGATGCACGCGTGCATTCGCGTATGCATCGATACCGGGTTAAAAGAAGGAATCAGGGGGATATACTTGCACCTAGAGAGGTGCGAAGGGCTCGAACACTAGCCCAGAGCAAAGCCCTGCGTCAATGGAAGGAGACACTCAATGTCCCAGCGGCCGGTCACTGGACGGTGGAGGCTATCCGTCCGGTATTGGAGGAGTGGGTTGGTCGCCGGCATGGCAGCCTCACATTCCGCCTGGTGCAGGTTTTGACTGGTCACGGTTGCTTCGGTCACTACCTGCACAAAGTTGCCAATCGGGAGGAAACACCGCAGTGTCACCATTGCCGCGCTCCCGATGACACAGCTGAGCACACACTAGTGGAGTGCTCAGCCTGGCAAGAGCAGCGCAGCCAGCTAATTGCTGCCATAGGAGGCGCAAACCTGTCGCTGCCAAGCATGGTTCGAGCCATGCTCTGTGGCGAGGCGGAATGGGAGGCTGTAGCCTCTTTCTGTGAGGACGTGATGTCGCAGAAGGAGGTCGCGGAAAGGGAACGCGAGCAAAATCCGCTTGCTCCCCCTCTCCGCCGCAGACGGGCGGGTAGAAGAAGGCGGGCCAATCTAGGTCCCGCCTAATGATTCTACCCAAGGTGACCGGCGTGCGTGACTGGCCTCACGTACGCCATTAGCAAGGTCGCAGCCGTCTAGGAACTGTTTTAGTGTTTCCCTAAAACAGATTCCTCAGGTGGAGCTCAACGTCTCGAGTTGGGCAGCCCGGGAACGAGGTGGTGAAATCGAACTACGCATCCCACCTCGTCCCAGAAAAGGGTAGAAGCAGGAAACCGGAGAGTTTTAGTGGGTATTACCAGCCAGCTGGGTGAGTCCCACACAAAGGTCACAGTCTAGCCAGCTGTGAACAAGTTCGTAAATGAATTTCTCTCCGTAAAAAAAAAAAAAAAAAAAAAAAAAAAAGGTTAGGTTAGGCTAGGTTGGGGTGGGGTACTTGCCAGGTAACCTCCTCGTGAGCCGGATTCTCGCCTGTCTCTTCGGGATACGTCCTGGGAGAACGGCGAGGCTGGCCGGTGTACCCTGGGCATTGGTTGAGTAATTTTTGCTCAATTGCTCACCAATGGCAAATAACCTGGAACGGAGGACCGCTCAAATGGGCCCAATCGTGGGCTCGTTCGGATGCGGAGGCCGCTTGCGGCTAGGTGGTGGACTGTGGAGGGAGGGGGGTGTCTGGGCTTCCGGCTGGTCTGGGGCATCCAGCTTGTCTGGGCTTCCTTCCTTCCTTTCACGGCCGAGGTGGGGCCGCGGTGGGAGAGTTGTGTCGGTGTTTCGTTGCCGCTCAGCCTGTCCACCGCGGCTTTGGCAGGGTCGCTCTGCAGTTTGCGACATGGTGGAGCGCGTTGGGATGAGTGAGTGTCAGAGTCAGACTGCCACTCATTCTACCCACTGCGATCGGGGTGGGGCCGCGGGGGAAGAGTTGTGTTGGTGTATCGTTGCCTCTCAGCCTGTCCACCGCGGCCACAGCGGTACTGCACCGTTAATGCAGCATGGTTGGTAGGAGAGGGCGGGCCTGTGTCGCTTTGGTCCTGCCTGATGATCCTACCATTGGCGGCCGGCGTGCGTGATTGGCCTCACGCACGCCATTGCACTATGGTCGTCACGGTCTGACACTGCTCTAGCGTTTCCCCTAGAGCAGTACGGTGGAGCCCAGCGTTCGAGCTGGGCAGCCCGGAGGCGAAGTGGTGAAATCTATCAGGACCCCACTTCGCCACCACTAAGGGCTTAGTTGGAAACCGGAGAGTTTTAGTGGGTATTCCCAGCATTTGTTGGGTGAGTCCCACACGCGTCTGCAGTCTAGCCAACTGTGGATAGTCCGTAAATGGATTTCTCTTCGATAAAAAAAAAAAAAAAAAAAAAAAAAAAAAGGTTAGGTTAGGCTAGGTTGGGGTGGGGTACTTGCCAGGTAACCTCCTCGTGAGCCGGATTCTCGCCTGTCTCTTCGGGATACGTCCTGGGAGAACGGCGAGGCTGGCCGGTGTACCCTGGGCATTGGTTGAGTAATTTTTGCTCAATTGCTCACCAATGGCAAATAACCTGGAACGGAGGACCGCTCAAATGGGCCCAATCGTGGGCTCGTTCGGATGCGGAGGCCGCTTGCGGCTAGGTGGTGGACTGTGGAGGGAGGGGGGTGTCTGGGCTTCCGGCTGGTCTGGGGCATCCAGCTTGTCTGGGCTTCCTTCCTTCCTTTCACGGCCGAGGTGGGGCCGCGGTGGGAGAGTTGTGTCGGTGTTTCGTTGCCGCTCAGCCTGTCCACCGCGGCTTTGGCAGGGTCGCTCTGCAGTTTGCGACATGGTGGAGCGCGTTGGGATGAGTGAGTGTCAGAGTCAGACTGCCACTCATTCTACCCACTGCGATCGGGGTGGGGCCGCGGGGGAAGAGTTGTGTTGGTGTATCGTTGCCTCTCAGCCTGTCCACCGCGGCCACAGCGGTACTGCACCGTTAATGCAGCATGGTTGGTAGGAGAGGGCAGGCCTGTGTCGCTTTGGTCCTGCCTGATGATCCTACCATTGGCGGCCGGCGTGCGTGATTGGCCTCACGCACGCCATTGCACTATGGTCGTCACGGTCTGACACTGCTCTAGCGTTTCCCCTAGAGTAGTACGGTGGAGCCCAGCGTTCGAGCTGGGCAGCCCGGAGGCGAAGTGGTGAAATCTATCAGGACCCCACTTCGCCACCACTAAGGGCTTAGTTGGAAACCGGAGAGTTTTAGTGGGTATTCCCAGCATTTGTTGGGTGAGTCCCACACGCGTCTGCAGTCTAGCCAACTGTGGATAGTCCGTAAATGGATTTCTCTTCGATAAAAAAAAAAAAAAAAAAAAAAAAAAGGTTAGGCTAGGTTAGGTTAGGTTAGGTTAGGTTAGGTTAGGTTAGGTTAGGTTAGGTTAGGCTAGGTTAGGTTAGGTTGAGTCTGTGGTGCCCGGGGTGAGGTCGTGTTGGCGGTGTCCCTAGACATTGCCAACGCCTTCAATACGCTCCCCTGGGCGTGTATCGTGGAGGCGCTCCAGTACCACGGCTTTCCGCCGTACCTGTGCCGCGTCGTCGAGGCCTACCTCTCGGACCGAGAGGTCAGATATCCGACGCGGGAAGAGTGGGCCGTCCGGCCTATGACGCGCGGTGTTCCACAGGGCTCGGTACTCGGGCCCCTCCTGTGGAACATCGGGTACGATTGGGTGTTGCGGGGCGCGCTGCTGCGTGGCGTCGGCGTCACGTGTTACGCCGACGACACACTTGTCACGGCACGTGGCCGTAACTTCGAGGAGGCGGCCGCCCTGGCTGCCGCTGGGGCGGCACACGTCGTGCGGCGCATTCGCCGACTTGGGCTGGAGGTCGCGCTGCGGAAGACGGAGGCTATATGCTTCCACGGCCCGCGGCGTGGTCCGCCGGCCGGTGCGGTGGTCGTCGTCGGAGGTGAGGCGGTAGAGGTCGGATCGGCGATGCGCTACCTTGGCATCGTTCTTGACCCCCGCCTCACGTTTCGGCCGCACTTTGAGCGGCTGGTGCCGCGACTGATGAGCGCGGCAGGCGCACTTAGCCGCCTGCTGCGCAACGACGACGGGCCTGGCACTACCTGTCGGCGCTTATACGCCGGGGTCGTGCGCTCCATGGCGCTGTACGGGGCGCCCGTGTGGGTGGACGCGCTCTGCGCCCGCAACCGGGCGCTCCTCCGGCGGCCGCAGCGGGTGATGGCAGTACGGGTCGTGCGCGGCTATCGCACGATCTCTTTCGAGGCGGCATGCGTGCTTGCCGGCAGCATGCCCTGGGAGCTGGACGCTCGGCTGCTCGCCGCGACGTACAATCGCGTCGTTGAGGCCCGAGCGTCGCCCCGGGGTGAAGAGGAGGCGGTGGAGTGGACGCGGTGGCGCGAGCGGGTGCGCTTGCGCCTGCTTGCGCAGTGGCGCGAGTCATTGGTGCGGCCGTCGGCCGGGCAGGCAACCGTCGACGCTATCCGGCCTGTCCTGGAGCAGTGGTGTGGCCTACGCTCACATGGCCACCTGTCCTACCGCCTGACGCAGGTCCTCTCGGGGCACGGTTGCTTCGGGAGGTATCTCCACCGGGTGGCGGGGCGAGAGCAGACGGCGGAGTGCCACCACTGTGGCTGCGCCGATGACACGGCGCGCCACACCTTGGAGCTTTGCCCGGCCTGGGCAGAGGAGCGCGCGACCCTGGTCGCCGTCGCAGGGGCGGATCTCTCGCTGCCGGCCCTTGTCAGGGGCATGGTTCGCAGCGAGAGAGTATGGAGGGCCGCCGCAGCTTTCGCTGAGGCTGTCATGCGGCGGAAGGAGGAGGCGGAGCGCGAGCGGGAGAGGGATCCCGCTGCGCCCCGGACAAGAAGACCGCGGCCTAGGTCCCGGCGGATGGCGCACACGCGCCAGCTGCCGCCTTAGCCGAGGCCCCGGGCGGAGGGCGCTTGGAAGCCTTCCGCTCACCCACGAGAGGGATGGGGTCAGAGGGGGGAGATGCCGAGCCATGTGTTCCCGGCACGGCATCTCAAAGGGGTGGAAGGGCAGCACTGCTTGTTTGGTTTACAACCGAGCTGTGCTGCCAATAGAGCAAAGGTAACGCTGCTGGTGGAGTCGCGGATGCATTCTTGAGTTCCCGTGGCTCCGCCGTAAAGGCGCGAGAAGGAACACCGTTGGTTTTAGTCGGTACGAGTCCGACATAACCTGTGCACCGTCCTTGCGGTGCATGGGTATCCATGAGGATTTCCAACGAAAAAAAAAAAAAAAAAAAAAAAAAAAAAAAAAAAAAAAAAGGTTGAGTCTGTGGTGGAACGCGCTAGCGAACGGATCGTTTTTCGTTCGCTCCTGTGTTTCTAACGTACTGAACCTGTAAAACCGTGTGTGCGTACGTTTGGGATGGACCTACGGGCTATTCCAAGCCCCGTGAAGTGAAGACAGTGACTTTAGAGGATCCGTGTCGCTCTCTGGCGAAGCTAGCACCGCTCACCCTGAGCTGTGTGGCCGTTTTTGCCAGATTGAGCGCCGGATTCTCGTCCAGTGTTGACTTTGTTGTGCGTGTGTTGTTTGGGAGGGACCGTTAGGCGATTCTCAACATCGCATTGCCTTTGAAAGTGCTAAATTTCGCGTCTGTGACGAAGCTGCGCAAAGCTGTGCGAAGCGGGACCGAGCTGTGAGACAGCTTCGCCAATTCTTGTGTGACGATATTTTTAGTGTGTCGTGTGTGTTCGCCGTGCTGTGGAGGGACCGTAAGGCAAATCTCAGCACCGCAGTGCCACCCACTGAGGGGCCAGGCGGAGTTGCATCATTGTGGCGCCAGCCTGTCTGAGGCACATAGCGGCTTCGTGTGAGTACTTTTAGTGTTTTTCTTTTTGATTACGTTGTGGATGGACCTTGCGGCGACTCCCAACGTAGTTTAAAAACCAGCGGGACGGTAAATCGCGAAGCTGTGTGAAGCTGTGCGAAGCGGGGCCAGCTCGGGTCGAGCTGACGGGCAGCTTCGGCCAGCTTCGACAAACTTTAGTGTTTTTATGTTTTATTGTGTTGTGGATGGACTTACATACATACATACTTTATTAGTGTGTGTTGACTAAATAACTTATAGTTTGTGTGTTTATTGTATTTATATTTGTAAAATACGAGTATTTACGGTTTTTGTTTTAAAACATGAGCAGTAAGAATAAAACTACAACCATGGAGGTACCGTCAGGAAGTGCGTTCCGCAAGGTGGCGGAAAAGCGCCCCCTAGAGGCGTTGAGCGATAGCTCTGAGGAGGAGCGGAAAGTGGGTTCCGTCAGGAAATGCCCACCCACAAATACGCGCGAGCGGGGCAGGCCACCGACGACCGGCGAATACGTCGGCCTAGCAAAGGCCAAGGAGGACCTGAATGCGGCGAAGCGGGAGGAGCTGAGGCTGCGAGCAGAGGAGGAGCTTGCAGCCTCCACGGAGGAGCTCCGGCGCACGACGCCGCGTCTGTCGTCGGGACGTACCACCGACGACAGCGAATCGACCGGTGAGCTTTCGGCGGCTCAGCTCATGAAGGAGGTGACGCGCTGCGTCACATATATCAACGAAGTAGGACGAAAATCAAAAAACCTTAAAGGTGAACTCGTCGGTGGCCTAAAAAAGGCCACAGCGGGGATTACAGAGGCTGTGGTCAGACTTGGCGAACTGACGGCCTCCGAAGAGGCTCGTCTAATGAAGACGGAAGTAAAGAAACTTAAAGAAGACAACGTTCGCCTTCGTGAGCAAACGGCAGAGCTGGTGGCAGAGCTAAGGGCGCTGAGGCAGGAGGCCTCGCGCCCCCCTCCCAATCCTCCTGCCACCTCACCGGCTGCAGTGGATGTGCAGGCACTCAGCCGCGCAATAACGGAGGAGGTTAGCCGCTCCGTCCTTGCCGCGGTGAGTGAGCGTTTCGGCGCTTTGGAGGCGCGCTGTTTACCCGCGCCCCGCACCCGGTCTGTTGTTGCGGACAGGCCGACGGCGGCTAGTGTTGCCCGCCGCGTGACATATGCCTCCGCCACGGCCGCCTCCACCGCCCGCGCCGTACCAGTATCGGCGCCTCTGCGCGGCCGTGGCCGTGGCCAGAGCGGCGCTACGAGCGCGCGAGTGCGCGACGTGTCGAGCGCCCGCACTCCCAGCCGAACGCGCGCCGCGGTCCCTGCCGCCGCCCCATCCAGCATCGTGCGTGCTGCGCCACCGCGCGCTGCCGCTCCTGCATCTGTGTCAGCGATTACAAGCGCGCCACCGGTGCCACAGCGCGCTGCGCCACTGCCGCCGCGCGCCGCGCCGCGTGCTGCCTTGCGCACTGAGCCTATTGCCCCACAGAGGCCACTGTTAGCCCCGGCCCCTAGTGCTGGGCCGACAAGGCGTGGACGCAGGAGAAGACGAACACTTGCGGCGATTCGTGCGCCGGATGCGGAGCAGGCACACGTCACTCAAGACGACGGCTGGCAAACTGTCGCGCCCAGGAGGGCCGAAACTAATCTCACGCGACGGCAATCGCGTTCACGATCCGCGGGTCGGCGCGGACGAGCGCCGGCCGCACGCTCGGCCGTCCGTGTGCCACGGATGCCACGCTCCACGGCCGTGGCTTTAACATTGCAGCCCGCAGCCGTTGCGAGCGGAGATACCTATGCCGATGTCATACGGGCAGCGAGGCGCAGTGTTGACCTGGCAACACTGGGAATACCGGAGCTACGGTTCCGCGTCGGCGCAACGGGTGCGCGTATCATAGAGGTGCCGGGTGGTACAAGCGGCGACAAGGCAGACTCGCTCGCAGCCAAGCTAAGGGAGGCCCTTGGCTCTGAGCGGGTGTCTGTCACCCGCCCCGTTAAGACGGCGGAGTTACGCCTCTACGGCGTAGAAGAGTCGGTAACCAGCGACGAGGTGATCGCCGCCGTGGCCACAGCTGGCGAGTGTACGCAGGAGTCGGTTACGGTCGGACCGACACGCAGCGGTACAGCGTGGATACGCTGCCCACTCTTTGCTGCCAGGAAGTTGTCGTCGCTCGGGCGCTTGCTTGTGGGTTGGTCGCCTGTGCGTATTGAGCCGCTCGCTGCGCGCCCACTGCGCTGCTACCGGTGCCTGGAGCCGGGCCACACCGCCGTGCTCTGTTCTTCAGAGACGAACCGCAGCAGCGAATGCTACCGCTGTGGTGAGACGGGCCATAAATCGAATACGTGTTTTGCCAAGCCTGGTCCTGATCGCCTGGGTGTATCGTGGAGGCGCTCCAGTACCACGGCTTTCCGCCGTACCTGTGCCGCGTCGTCGAGGCCTACCTCTCGGACCGAGAGGTCAGGTATCCGACGCGGGAAGAGTGGGCCGTCCGGCCTATGACGCGCGGTGTTCCACAGGGCTCGGTACTCGGGCCCCTCCTGTGGAACATCGGGTACGATTGGGTGTTGCGGGGCGCGCTGCTGCGTGGCGTCGGCGTCACGTGTTACGCCGACGACACACTTGTCACGGCACGTGGCCGTAACTTCGAGGAGGCGGCCGCCCTGGCTGCCGCTGGGGCGGCACACGTCGTGCGGCGCATCCGCCGACTTGGGCTGGAGGTGGCGCTGCGGAAGACGGAGGCTATATGCTTCCACGGCCCGCGGCGCGGTCCGCCGGCCGGTGCGGTGGTCGTCGTCGGAGGTGCGCTTGCGCCTACTTGCGCAGTGGCGCGAGTCATTGGTGCGGCCGTCGGCCGGGCAGGCAACCGTCGACGCTATCCGGCCTGTCCTGGAGCAGTGGTGTGGCCTACGCTCACATGGCCACCTGTCCTACCGCCTGACGCAGATCCTCTCGGGGCACGGTTGCTTCGGGAGGTATCTCCACCGGGTGGCGGGGCGAGAGCAGACGGCTGAGTGCCACCACTGTGGCTGCGCCGATGACACGGCGCGTCACACCTTGGAGCTTTGCCCGGCCTGGGCAGAGGAGCGCGCGACCCTGGTCGCCGTCGCAGGGGCGGATCTCTCGCTGCCGGCCCTTGTCAGGGGCATGGTTCGCAGCGAGAGAGTATGGAGGGCCGCCGCAGCTTTCGCTGAGGCTGTCATGCGGCGGAAGGAGGAGGCGGAGCGCGAGCGGGAGAGGGATCCCGCTGCGCCCCGGACAAGAAGACCGCGGCCTAGGTCCCGGCGGATGGCGCACACGCGCCAGCTGCCGCCTTAGCCGAGGCCCCGGGCGGAGGGCGCTTGGAAGCCTTCCGCTCACCCACGAGAGGGATGGGGTCAGAGGGGGGAGATGCCGAGCCATGTGTTCCCGGCACGGCATCTCAAAGGGGTGGAAGGGCAGCACCGCTTGTTTGGTTTACAACCGAGCTGTGCTGCCAATAGAGCAAAGGTAACGCTGCTGGTGGAGTCGCGGATGCATTCTTGAGTTCCCGTGGCTCCGCCGTAAAGGCGCGAGAAGGAACACCGTTGGTTTTAGTCGGTACGAGTCCGACATAACCTGTGCACTGTCCTTGCGGTGCATGGGTATCCATGAGGATTTCCAACGAAAAAAAAAAAAAAAAAAAAAAAAAAAAAGGTCGTTCGACGATCGACGCGATCACTCGCGTCAAGGCTCTCTCGGACGAGGTGGTTTCCCGGGGCGGGGTGTTGGTGGCGGTGTCTCTTGACATCGCAAACGCGTTTAACACCTTGCCCTGGTCCTGTGTCGTGGAGGCGCTCCGATATCATGGAGTGCCCTCATACTTGCAGGAACTGGTGGGGTCTTACCTGCGGTGCAGGCAGGTCACGTACAGCACGGGCGGTCGTGAAAGGCGTAAGGAAATGTCGTGCGGTGTTGGTGGCGGTGTCTCTTGACATCGCAAACGCGTTTAACACCTTGCCCTGGTCCTGTGTCGTGGAGGCGCTCCGATATCATGGAGTGCCCTCATACTTGCAGGAACTGGTGGGGTCTTACCTGCGGTGCAGGCAGGTCACGTACAGCACGGGCGGTCGTGAAAGGCGTAAGGAAATGTCGTGCGGTGTTCCGCAGGGCTCGGTCCTTGGCCCGCTGCTGTGGAACATCGGCTACGACTGGGTGCTGCGGGGTGCCCTACTCTCGGGCGCAAGCGTAACGTGTTACGCTGATGATACGCTGGTCACGGCGCGAGGGGACAACTGGCGGGAGGCTGCCCGTCTTGCAACTGCAGCGGTGGCGCAGGTTGTCGGCAGAATACGGTTGCTGGGACTGAGGGTGGCACTCGAGAAATCTGAGGCCCTTTGCTTTCATGGGCCCAGAAACGCGCCGCCCCAAGGGTCCCACATCGTAGTGAGTGGTGTACGAATTGAGGTCGGGTCCAACATGAGGTACCTTGGGCTCGTCCTCGACAGTCGTTGGAACTTCCGCGTCCACTTCCGGCGTTTGGTCCCCAGGTTGATGGCTGCGGCCGGTGCTCTTTCCCGGCTGCTGCCGAATCTGGGGGGGCCTAATACAGCATGCCGTCGCCTGTACTTAGGGGTCGTGCAGTCCATGGCGTTATACGGCGCCCCCGTATGGTCTGACGCTCTGACTGAGCCGAATCTCGCCCAATTGCGAATGCCGCAGAGGGCAATGGCCATCAGAGTAATACGGGGGTATCGCACCGTCTCCTATAGGGCGGCGTGTGTGCTGGCGGGGTCACCGCCTTGGGAACTCGAGGCCGAAGTCCGTGCGTCTGTGTACAGATGGCGCGCGGAACTGCGAGCCCAAGGCGAATTGCCTCAGGCGGAGGAAGAAGGACGGCGGAAATTGCTGATCCGACGGTTCCTCCTAGGGAGATGGAGGGAACAGCTAGCCCTTCCCGGGGCTGGCGTAAGAACCGTCGAGGCCGTCCGTCCAGTGTTGTCAAAATGGACGGACAAACGGCGAGGACCACTCACATTTCGGCTCACCCAGGTGCTCTCGGGGCACGGCTGCTTCGGCAAGTACCTGTGTGATATAGCTGGAAGAGAGCCGACGACGAGGTGCCATCACTGTAGTTGCGACGTGGATACGGCGCAGCACACACTGGAGGATTGCCCTGCCTGGGCAGAGCTGCGCCGTGCACTCGTCGCAGTCGTGGGGACCGACCTCTCGCTGTCGGCCGTGATAAAATCCATGGCTGGAAGCGAGAGGGCGTGGAACTGTGTTCTGTCCTTCTGCGAGGAGGTTATCTCGCGAAAGGAGTCGGCTTGCCGGCAGCATGCCCTGGGAGCTGGACGCTCGGCTGCTCGCCGCGACGTACAATCGCGTCGTTGAGGCCCGAGCGTCGCCCCGGGGTGAAGAGGAGGCGGTGGAGTGGACGCGGTGGCGCGAGCGGGTGCGCTTGCGCCTACTTGCGCAGTGGCGCGAGATGCTGGAGCGGCCGACGGCTGGACGGGCAACCGTCGACGCCGTCCGGCCAGTGTTGGTGCGATGGGTTGGCCTGCGCACACATGGCCACCTGTCATACCACCTCACGCAGATCCTCTCGGGGCATGGGTGCTTCGGGAGGTACCTGCACCGGGTGGCCGGCCGGGAGCAGACAGCCGAGTGCCATCACTGTGGCTGTACCGAGGACACGGCGCAGCACACGGTGGAGGTTTGCCCGGCCTGGGCAGAGGAGCGCGCGACCCTGGTCGCCGTCGCAGGGGCGGATCTCTCGCTGCCGGCCCTTGTCAGGGGCATGGTTCGCAGCGAGAGAGTATGGAGGGCCGCCGCAGCTTTCGCTGAGGCTGTCATGCGGCGGAAGGAGGAGGCGGAGCGCGAGCGGGAGAGGGATCCCGCTGCGCCCCGGACAAGAAGACCGCGGCCTAGGTCCCGGCGGATGGCGCACACGCGCCAGCTGCCGCCTTAGCCGAGGCCCCGGGCGGAGGGCGCTTGGAAGCCTTCCGCTCACCCACGAGAGGGATGGGGTCAGAGGGGGGAGATGCCGAGCCATGTGTTCCCGGCACGGCATCTCAAAGGGGTGGAAGGGCAGCACTGCTTGTTTGGTTTACAACCGAGCTGTGCTGCCAATAGAGCAAAGGTAACGCTGCTGGTGGAGTCGCGGATGCATTCTTGAGTTCCCGTGGCTCCGCCGTAAAGGCGCGAGAAGGAACACCGTTGGTTTTAGTCGGTACGAGTCCGACATAACCTGTGCACTGTCCTTGCGGTGCATGGGTATCCATGAGGATTTCCAACGAAAAAAAAAAAAAAAAAAAAAAAAAAAAAAGGTTAGGTTAGGTTAGGTTAGGTTAAGTCTTGTGAGGAACGCGCTAGCGAACGGATCGTTTTTCGTTCGCTCCCGAGTTTCTAACGTACTGAACCTGTAAAACCGTGTGTGCGTACGTTTGGGATGGACCTACGGGCTATTCCAAGCCCCGTGAAGTGAAGACAGTGACTTTAGAGGATCCGTGTCGCTCTCTGGCGAAGCTAGCACCGCTCACCCTGAGCTGTGTACCTTTAGGTTAGGTTAGGTTAGGTTAGGTTAGGTTAGGTTAGGTTAGGTTAGGTTAGGTTAGGTTAGGTTAGGTTAGGTTAGGTTTTTTTTTTTTTTTTTTTTTTATCTTATGCAGGAGGGGAAATCCCTTACGGACACCCATGGATGGTCTGGGTAACATGGGTAGTGTTGGGTTTGCACCAACTAAAACCCCTCCTGCCCTTCTTCGTATTGTTGTTATTGATTATACAACATTTGAGTCTTTGTTTATATGTCATTCCTTTATTTCCAATTTATAATAATTAATTTAATTGTGCCAAAACTTAAGGGTTTTCTCTTAAGTTTTGTTGTCATATAATTTATTCTATAATATTTATATTATTGTTGTTATTACTATTATTGTATTCTGTATTATTTATTCATTATTATTTATTATTCCTTTTGCATTTTATATATAATTTTAAAATTTTGCTCCATTTGCTTCTCCTGTGACTTTCATTATTCTCTTGGCATATTGAATGAATTCTTCCCGGCAGTCATTGCTTGCAATTAGCTCTGGAAAATTCTCTATGGTGATTTTCATCCCCAATCTGCACTCTGTGTCGTATCTGTCTATGCAGTATTTGGGACAGTCACATAGAATGTGAAAAATGGTCTCCTGTGTGGTATCATCACAAGTACATAAAGGAGTACTCATGAGGCCTTTTTTGTGTAGGTACTCTCTGATACCACCATGACCTGTTAGAACTTGGGTAGTTCGGTTGTCCAACTTCATCTTTTCCAAAATTTTATAAGCTGATGTGACTGTGGGAAAGAAGCTTTTAGTGACTGCGCCAGTTGTGGCTTCGTTGTATCGCTGCTGCCAGAGTGCAATTGTCTCTTGTCTAAGTAAATGCTTAGCATGCGACAAGGGAAATGCATCGTATGCAGGGCTCTGCTTGCATTTTATGGCTGCTGTCTTCGCTAGCTCGTCAGCCCTTTCGTTTCCTACGATACCTACGTGTGCCTTGACCCAGTAAAACATCGCTTCCCCTCCCATGTCTTCGAGTACTCTAAGCTCCGAGCGTATTTTGTTAGCGATGGGATTAGTTGAGGTTACATCAGCTAAACACATAAGAGCTGATTGCGAGTCACTTAAGATATTAGCCCTTCTGAGTGCCGGTTTTTCTTGCATCAGTTTTACTGCGCGCAGGATTGCTGCCATTTCTGCTTGGAATACACTGCAGTAACTTTCCAGTCGAAACTTCGCACTGCCTTTTTCTGTTTTATTTTGCCAGAACGATACCGCACCTCCAACTTTGCCTTCTATTTTGCTTCCGTCGGTGAATATTCTGGCGTATTCGTTTCCGATGGAGTCCACTTCGTCGTTCGATAGGATAGTCTTATATGAAATAGGGGCCCGATAAGCAGGATGGGGCAATGCAAAGGCGCTAGTTCGTGCTTCAAGTTGTCTTCCGGGTAGCTGTTGTAGTGGTTTGCCTCTTTTGATTTCGTAAAGTCTTTTCATTTCCATTGCTCTGAGGTCCAACGGTAAAATTCTAGACAGCAACGTGCTGGATGATAGGGATATGGAACGATGTGCCTTGGTTATAAGTATCCCAAAGAGCCTTACTGTTTTGTCCAGTCTATTTCGGAGCTGTTTTCTTTCGGCAGCCTGAGCCCAGACATTAGCAGCATAAAGTAATATTGGTTCAATTACTGCTGTATAAATGCATCTCAGAATGTCCGGGTTCAGGCCCCACTGTGCTCTGGCTGTCCTTGATACAGATTTATAAATGTTCACCGCTTTCCTGTTTACTTCATCAATGTGGGTAATAAAGTTCAGCTTTCTATCAATGGTTAGTCCCAAGACTTTTAAGTTCTCGTTAAAGGGTAGTGCTACTCCGTTCATTAACAGCTGGGGATTATCGTACTTTAGTTTTTTAGTTATTAGTATGGCCTGGGTCTTATGGGCTGCAAATCTCAATTTGCAGTCTGTGCCCCATTTCGAGATTGTGCACAACGTCGGGTTTATTTTTTCCTCCAGTTCTTTGGCGCAGTGCCCGCTTGCTATCAAGAGCAGGTCGTCTGCAAACGCCTGAATATGGACTGGAAGTGCTTCTGCTAATCTCAGTAGTGGGTCCAGTAGAACATTCCAGAGCATAGGGCCACAAGTGGATCCTTGAATACATCCCATGTTTGTGTTCCTTTTGATCTTGGCTCCGGCATAGGTAATTTCTACGCTACGGTTGGATAGGTAGCTTACAATCAGGTTGTATAGGGATGCATCAATTTTCTTTTTCTGTAGCTCGGAGAGAATCGCGGGCCACCATGCGTGGTCGAATGCTCCCTCAATATCTAGGGAGACCACCACGACAATCTTTTTTTGCGCTATTGAGTCCCTTATAATTTTTGTCGCATCGTACAGGGCGTCTTCGGTGCTTCGTTGCGGTAGGAATCCGTACTGTCTTCCACTTAGTTTTTCTTCGGACCCTAGCTGCCAAGTTAATCTGTTAACAAAGAGTTTTTCAAGGACCTTCCCCAAAACCGCAAGTAGTCCTATGGGTCTGTAAGATTTGGGTACTGTGTAGTCTCCTTTGCCAGGTTTCGGTATAATTTTAATAATTGCTTTTTTCCAAATCTTCGGAAAGTAACTTAGATGGAGACACTTATTAAAGAGGGCAAGTAGGGTTTCAGGTTCGGAACAATATGCTGCTTCGCAGATATCTGAGGTGAATCCATCCTCGCCGGGGGACTTATTGGGGTTCATTCTAGCGAAGACCGCTTGTACTTCTTCAGCTGTGAAGTCTGGCGAGGTCTGTGTAGGATTTTGTAATTTTTCTTTGGTTTCGAGCCTCGTTTTGCGTTGTTCTGCTGTGTCCGAAAATTGGTCATCGTGAGGGTAGAAAGTATCCGCAAGGAGATTCGCCGATGCTTCAGGTCCCATTATTTTTCCATCGGTTATAGAACGCAGGAGTTTGTCATCTTCCCGTGCTTTGCAGTTTTTGATGACTCTAAAGATTTTTTGCCACATGGTCTCTTTATCTTGTGTAGAACAAAATTGCTTCCAGCTTTCGGTGATAGTTTTTTCAAGTAGCTTTTTATAGGTTTCTTTTTCTTTGCAATATTGTTCTATCACATATGGGCGTCTATTAGGATTGGCGTTTCTAATTTTTCGTCGGGTCTTTATCATGGCCCTTTTTGCTGTGGTAAGTTCTTTTGTCCACAATTTGCTACGTTTAGTTTTAAGCGTGGTTTTAGTGGTGGGTATAGTTAGTTCACAGGTCTCGTTAATAGCTGCAGTGTACTTTCGGATGACGTCTTCTAATTGCTCTGTAGTCGTGATTCGTTTTATTTGTTGCTTTGTTAGGTTAGGTTAGGTTAGGTTAGGTTAGGTTAGGTTAGGTTAGGTTAGGTTAGGTTAGGTTAGGTTAGGTTAGGTTAGGTTAGGTTAGGTTAGGTTAGGTTAGGTTAGGTTAGGTTAGGTTAGGTTAGGTTAGGTTAGGTTAGGTTAGGTTAGGTTAGGTTAGGTTAGGTTAGGTTAGGTTAGGTTAGGTTAGGTTAGGTTAGGTTAGGTTAGGTTAGGTTAGGTTAGGTTAGGTTAGGTTAGGTTAGGTTAGGTTAGGTTAGGTTAGGTTAGGTTAGGTTAGGTTAGGTTAGGTTAGGTTAGGTTAGGTTAGGTTAGGTTAGGTTAGGTTAGGTTAGGTTAGGTTAGGTTAGGTTAGGTTAGGTTAGGTTAGGTTAGGTTAGGTTAGGTTAGGTTAGGTTAGGTTAGGTTTTTTTTTTTTTTTTTTTTTTTTTAATTATCTTATGCAGGAGGGGAAATCCATTATGGACACCCATGGATCGTCTGGGATATTTGGGTAGTGTTGGACTCGCACCAACTAAAACCCCTCCTGCCTGAGTTTTATCGCTGTTATTTTATATTACAGCGCTTGAGGCTAATTATTTTATTCCATCTTTCGATTTCGTCTTTATTATAGATTTAATATAAAATTGTGATTTCAATGTCAAGTTTGTAATGTCATAATTATAAATATAAATTTTTGTTTCTTTGTTATTCTGCTTAAATTCTTCCCTGGACTTCTTCTTAATATTTTGCTCCATTAGCCAGGCCTGCAGCTTTAATTGCTTGTTTCGCAAAGGCTAGAAAGGCATCTCTACACTGTTCACTTTCCACTAAAGCGGCCAAGTTTTCTTCGCTTATTTGAGCGTCCATGATGCATTCGCAATTGTACCTGTCAATATGATATTTTGGGCAATGGATCAGTATATGCAATATTGTTTCCTGGCTTTGATCGTCACAAGTACAGCATGGAGATTGCGCTAAACCTCTTTTGAAAAGATATGATCGGAATCCGCCGTGGCCTGTGAACATTTGTGCAAGAAGGTTTTCCATTTTTATTTTCCTTAATGTTCCATATGCGCTTTTAATGCTTGGAAAGAACTTTTTTGTGATGTTTCCTGCTATGGACTGGTCGTATCTTTGTTGCCACTCATCTATTGTGTTGTTTCTAATAAGTTGTTTCGCATATGAGAGGGGGAAAGCGTCGTAAGCGTGACTTCTTTTGGATTTAAGTGCGGCTTCTTTCGCTAATTGATCGGCTCTTTCATTGCCAGTGATATTAGCATGTGCTTTTACCCAAAAGAAATGGACGCTTCCTCCTTGCTCTTCCAGCTTTCTTAATTCTAAATTTATTTTATACGCAATTGGGTTAAGTGTATTAGGATCTGCTAAGCACTCAAGTGCAGACCTGGAGTCACTCAGTATTGCGGAGTTCCTGAATGCTTGCTTTGTAGTCATAAGTTTTGTGGCTCTATATATTGCTGCCATTTCCGCCTGAAACACGCTGCAGTAACTAGCTAGGGAAAATTTGGTTTGCCCTTTTTCGGTTCCTTCGCACCAGTATGAAACCGCTCCGCCAACCCTGCCCTCAAGCTTACTACCATCTGTGTATATTTGCGGTATGTTCCTGTCAATATTATCTGTGTCTGATTGGTCGCTAATAAGATCGAAGGTGACAGGTTTGCGGAAAGCAGGATGTGGCAAAGTGAAGGGACTGATTCTACTTTCAAGTTCTCTACCCGGTAGTTCGTCTAAAGGCTTGCCTCTTTTAATCTCGTACAATTTCCTTTGTTCCTTTGCCCTTAAGTCTAGCGGAATAGTTTGAGCTAGAATGCAACCGGAAGTAAAGGAAGAAGTGCGGTGGGCCTTGGTTATAAGGTTAGTAAATAACCTGCCAGTTTTTTCTAGCCTGTCCCTTATTTGTTTTCTGTCTGCAACGAGGCCCCAGACATTAGAGCCGTACAGTATGATGGGTTCAATTACAGCTCCGTAAATGGTCCGAATTATTTCTGTATTTAGTCCCCATTGGGCTCTGGCGGTTCGGCTTAGTAGTTTATATAAATTAATGGCTTTTTTAGTCACCGCATCAATATGTGTCAAAAAATTGAGGTTTCTGTCTATTGTTAGGCCCAGCACTTTAAACGATTCTTCAAGTTTTATTTCTGTGTCGTTTAGGACAAGCTTTGGCTTGGTGTATTTAAGCTTTTTTGTAATGATAATTGCTTGTGTCTTTTGGGCAGCAAACCTGAGCTTTTTACTGTCTCCCCATTTTACAATTTTCTTTAAAGTGGGGTTCAATTTCTCCTCAATTTCTTTACCTGTTTTGCCAGTAGCTATCAATAATATGTCATCAGCGAAGGCCTGGACATGAACTGGCATATCATCTGCCGACCGTAAGAGGGAATCCAATAGAACGTTCCACAATAACGGTCCACAGGTGGATCCCTGTATGCAACCTTTATTAGTTGACCTCTTTATGGTGGCTCCAGCGTATGTGAGCTCGATACTCCTTTCAGATAAGTAGCTCTTAACTAAGTTGTACAACTTGGGATCGGACTTCTTAAGGCGCAGCTCGTCTAAGATTGCTGGCCACCACGCATTATCAAAGGCCCCTTCAATGTCTAATGAGACCATAACGGCTATAAGTTTTTGGTTCATTGCCGATCTGACCACTTCGACTGCGTCATATAGGGCATCCTCCGTGCTTCTCTGGGGTAGGAATCCATATTGTCTAGGGCTGATTTCCTCATTATGACCCATATCCCAAAGGATTCTGTTGGCAAAAAGTTTCTCCAGAATTTTCCCAAGTACTGGGAGAAGTCCAATTGGTCTATAGGATTTGGCAGCTTGGTAATCCGTTTTTCCTGGCTTAGGGATTACTTTGACTTTGGCGTGCTTCCATGCCGTCGGAAAGTGGCTAATCTCGAGACACTTATTAAATATGGCTAGTAAGGTTTCGGGGTCTGCCATGTACGCACACTCGCAAATGTCGGACGTGAGCCCATCTATTCCAGGGGCCTTATTTGGGTTCATCTTGGCGAAGACTGCCCGAAGTTCCTGGTGTGTAAAAGCTTGCGCCGCCACTGAGAGAGGCTCGTCTGCGCTTTGTTCCATACTATCTCTAAGTTTCTTTTGCTCTTTAGTGTCGGTAAATGGAATGTCAGCGGGGTAGAACGTCTCTGCCAGTTGCTGCGCTGACTTCGATGGACTCATAATTACGTCCGCATCTGTCGATGACCGAAGTAGTCTATCCCCTTCTTTGGGGTTGCAGGTTTTGATGATGCGGAACACTTTTTGCCACATTGATTCTTTTTTCTGAGTTGAGCAGTAATCCTTCCAGCTTTTTGTGATTGACGATTCAATCATTTTTTTGTATTCAAGTTTTGCTTCTTTATACTGCTCAATTAGAACTGGTCGCCTGATGGGATTGGCTTGCTTTATTCTCCTTCTTATTGAAATGACCTCTTTCTTTTTAATTCCGAGTTCTTTGTTCCACCATTTACTGGGTCTTATTTTCGATGTGGGCCTTATTTCAGGTATTGCTTCTTTGCTGGCTTCCTCTATAGCCGCGGTGTACTGCGCTATAGCTGTTTCCAGATCTTCCCTCCGTTCTATGGCTGCCACGGTTCTTGGATTGATGTCTTTATTTTCTAGCGATAGAACAAAAGAGCTTCTGAAGTCTTTCCACCTAGCTTTTTGGGTATTAAATTTCCTAGTAGAGGTTTTAGGTAAATCGTCTTGGTTATGGTCGAAGTCTATGCTAAACTCTATCTGGCGGTGGTCTGTGAGCCTTGCTGTGTCTATATTTACTCTCCAATCTCGAATTCGTGTAAGCATGTTATTTGTACATGCTGTGACGTCCACAATGCTCGTGTAAAGCGTATCTCCCCGATAGGTGTAAAATGTGGGGGTACTCCCGTCGTTTATAATATTGAGCTCCATTTGTGCTGCCAGTTGCATAAACGCGGTGCCTCGTTCATCGTCGATATCACAGCCCCACCAGATACTCTTTGCATTTACGTCCCCTGTTACAACTATGTTTCTCTCTTCTACTTTTTCTATAACTTTTTGCAGGTGCTCCAGATATGGCTCTATATCTACACTACCTTCCAGGTAAACATTAACAAAAGCAGTAGAGACTTGGCCTAGGATGACTTTGAAACTGATAATGTTTTCGGTATTGAGGCTGTTATTTTCGGTAACAATTAGGTTTCTGTCGAGGATGACCGCCGCCGACTTTACTGGGTTACTGATGTCGGCGTTGGTTTTTTGTATGACGCGATATGCTGAAGTGACGTAGCCTTTGTTACCCACGAAGGGCTCTTGTAGTAGCATAATTGATACTCCATTTGCTTCCGCTTCTGAAATCGCTTCTTTCATTGCTGCGTATCCACGGCCTAAATTTAATTGTACGATTTTAAGTGGTGATGGGCCCTTTGCTTTAGCAGTGATAATTCACTGCAGACCGCGCTATCTTGTCCCACTTTGTCCATTCAGGACATGATGCACTATAAGCCTTGTGGTCGACGGGACTTCGTCCTGCTTCTGTGCAATTACTGCACATCGGTGGCAGAGCTCTATGTTGGCACTGACGCGTGTCGTGATGTCCTGCGCAGTGTCCACAAATAGTATTTTTTTGGCAGTCTCTTGCAAGATGACCAAACTTCAGACACTTATAACACTGCGTAACCGGAGAATGATCCACCACTGGAATGTTCTGGTAATCCACTTTGATTTTTATTTTCTTGGTTACCATAGCTCTCCAGACAGCCGGTGATACCTCTATTATGACGTTGCAGGTTTCAGAGTTTCCTCCACGAGTTCTGCGTATTAGCTTCATTTTAAGTTCTTCGTCTGAGATGTCTGCCAGCAATTTTCTGTTCTGCTTTATGATCGCATCAATTATTTTACCATCTGTGAGGCCTCTTATAACTCCAATTAGTTTTACCATGGGTCTTTTAAGCTGAGGTTGGGAGACTGTAAGAGACGCATCTTTTTCTCTGAGGGCTTTACCTAAGGCTCTGCAATCCGGCTCACTGTCGCATCCGATAACTACCTTTTGATTTCTAGTTTTCCTAAGTTGATTGATACCTATCCCCAATTCTATTACGTCAACGCCAGATTTGATCTTTTTTACCACATCATCACTTGTGTGTCTAGGATCCAAGGACTGGACCACTAAAGAAAACCGGGGAGTTGATGCAACGCTAGCGTAAGTAGGTCTTGGTTCCAGGTCGTCGGTTTTTGGGGCTTTGTTATCAATTGTTGCATATGTCTTTGGAAAGGGTGGATAGGTGCCAATTATTTCAGATTCTTTAAGTCCCTTGCATAGGTCCTCCATCGTGCTGTGAATTGGGCCTGCTGTGTCTGTTACTAGGGTTTTAAGGGCCCTTATTTCCTCGACGATGAGCTCCTCTCCAATATTTTTAGTTAGCTGGGGCTGACTAAGTGTTCCCGTCAGATCGTCCTTCATTGCGTGAAGCTCCTCCACTATTTCTCGTTGTAGTCTGTAGTTATGTGTGTCTATGTTATTTTTGATTTCCCTAGCAATGACCTTGTTGCAGTCAGTTTCCTTTGATGCTATAAGTGACTTGACTTGTCTGACATCGTTTATAACTGTCGTCAGCATGTGGATGATTTTAAAATCGTCTTCAACTCTTGGGGTAGTTATTTGATCGTGAGATGGGTCTGTGACCGGGTTTGTTATGGGCGGCCGAGTTTTTAGTGCTTCTATACTCATAATGAGATTTTGTATCTCTTGAGTAAGCTTTAAAAGTTCTCTAGCCTCTTGGGATGTTTTTTCTGACTTAGAATCGTCGATCTTGTTTTTAATTTCTATTAGGCTTTCATTTATGGTCTCATTTCTTTTTGGGTCTGTTTGGTGTTTAACTTTAGTAAGGACTTCCTTGACACCTTTCTCTCTCTCTGCATTCAGGTTTCTATCTGACTCTAATTCATAGGTCAAGAATCCGCGGAAGCCCGAGATCTCCTTCAAAATCTGTTTGTTCTGTTCCTGGAGGTCTCTCGCGCGTTCCTCGTGCTTCGAAATCACGTTCTCGAGTAATTTGGCATGTCGAGCTTCTGTGATAAGGAGTTGGTGCTCATATTGGGCTTTTGATTTCTCGCGCTCCGCAATGTGGCGGAGCCGTGAGTCGGCAAGTCTCAGGATAATTTCGTACAGCCCATGGATTCCGTTAATGACGGCTTCTCGTATTTCTCTATTCAGATTTCTAGACTCCTCAAGCTTAGATTTTGTCTTTTGGAGGAGCTTGTTGGCAAATCTAGGCATTTCGTGTAGATATCCTCCGCAACCAGCTGACGAAACGAACGATATTGCTGATATATTGTCTTCGTCTTCATCCTGCGGTTCCTTGGCGTCAAGTGCGGTCTTCTCAAGGTTTGCTTGGTTTGCGGCTTTGATCTGGGCTTTTATGCGCAGCAGTGATGATTCTGATCTCGGTCTCTGCTGTTCAAGTACTGGGGTAGAAGTGTGCCATGTCTGAAAGTCGCTCGGGGCTAGGTTCTCCTCGAGTGGTAGAGGATTGTTCTGCAGTGCCAGTTCACCATCTGGCGTCACTTTTGCTTTTGTTGGCATTTTTGCTTTCCCTTCCTCCTGTGCCTTGGCTGGGATTTTCTGAGATCCTGAGCTGTATGGCTTGTCAGTGATCTTCGATTTCCTGGTGAGGCTAGAACTTTTTGTTGATTTAGATGACATGTTGCAAACAAAATGTGTCTAGTTTTGAAAAATAGAGGTGGAAAAGGGATCGAACGCTAGACGCCTATAAAGGTAGCGGTTCGAAAGCCTAGATTCTGACGATGTTAACGCAAAAAATCCCGAGTTTCCCGATCGATTACGGACTGAATTACTGCGGTTTAAAGTTAATACCTTGTTGGTGGGGGAAGGGTGAGGGAGAGGGGGTATTTAGTATTCTTAATTTGGAGATAGTGCAGAATGAAGTTGGGAGAAAAAAGTTTGGTTGCTGTGGGACTTGTAGTTGTCGAGATATTAAAAGAATAAGATTTTCAATATGGCGGACAAGATGGCGGACAAAACTTGATATGTCCCTTATTTCAGTGATTATGATGTAAAAATAACCGTGTTTGGTGTCTACATGTAGGGAATGCAAAGATCTATTGATTTAAGCAGGAAAAAGTGGGTGTTTGTAAAAATGCAAAATTTTGGTAGTGGCAGGTGCGGGGCTAGGGTAAGATGGCAAAGAAGAAAATCCCGAGTTTCTACGATGTTTAGTTTGGGAGTTATACTTATTTTAGTATATCCAATATGGCTTCCAAGATGGCGGCGTAGGAAGTGTACCTAGGATATCTCGGGTTCTAGACGTCGTAGAAAGGTCGTGTTTGGATTGTTTATGGAGAGTTGTGTATTCCAGTTACTTTATGGTCCGTTATTATGGGGGATGGGGGGGGGAAATTTAGGGTGTGGTACAAGGTGTTAGTAGAGATACCAGTTTCTAGCTAATACTAACAGTGGAAATCCGGGTTCAGGATCTCCAAAATTGAGGGAGTAGTGACGATTTTAAAATTAAAAAGATGGCGGTCAAAATGGCGGCCAAAATAAGATTGATGATATCTCCGGTTCTAGAGGACCTAGGTGAGTCGTGTTTGGTATTGTTGTGTGTGGAATGAGAAGGGCTACACGATGAGACGATAATATTTACAAAAAGACGAGCACAAGAAGAAAAAACAACAAAAAACAACCAGATTATCACAAAAAATCAAAAAATTGAGCTAGGAACACAAACAAAACGTAAAATAGTACAGAAAAATCTCCTTAATTCTATACACATAAAAGTTTTTAAAATTTCTTATCCTAAGACCAAGCACGTGTTTCACTAAGTTTGAGTTTATGCTTATAACTCCGAAAAACCTGATGGAAAAAATCTGAAAATTTATATATGAATTTAAATTAATATTTACAGTCTAATCAGCACTAAAAAAGTACAAGCAACCGATCAACCCTGTCTTTAAATAAGCAATAAAGTCTTGAAAGCAAAATTTTACTAACTAAAATGGAAATAATTTTAAAAGTATAACGATTTAAGAAAAAGTTTTTATATAATTATAGTCCATGTAAATATAGTAATTTAACTTAGCTTTCAATTTTGATCCAGGCCGCAAAACGTGGTTTTCGCCAGTCCTGTTTTTGTCCCGCAGCTCCGAAGTTCTTGCTGCAAAAAATCTGCGAACGTGGCAAAAAGTTCCTCTCTCCGGGGTGCACCGATGGGTACAACAAAATCGTGGGGGCACCGATCTCGATTGGGCAGCGCATGCGATGAAAGGCCAAAATCATCACTTTTAACCTCAAAATTAGCAATGTGCTCCCCGAGGTACTCCTGTAGGATGGTCTTCCTGGATGTCTTCGGCAATCCAAGCACTTCACCCACTTTGGTAACACAAAACTCTATAATTCGACACTTTGCACAACACTGTAGGTCTACTCGGTCTATTTTCGACGATTTTTCGACTGCGGAGCCACGCAGAATCGTGGCGTTAACGGCGGCGACGTGGTAGTGACTGGTTAGGTTAGGTTA